>OX941080.1:167485000-177485000 GCA_954870635.1 Arctium minus | reverse complement strand
AATGGATACTCATATATCACGAAGTATCCATCCGGACACTGCTCCAGATGAAGCAATATTGGTGGACTAAGTGTCACGTCCGCCAGGATCCTAGCCAAGAGCCTAAAAGACTCGATGTCTTCCTCTTCGCTAAAACACTAATTGGGTCTAACGACATTACAAAGTCGAGATCACGCACAGTCGCTACGTAGAAGCTAAAAGCGTCCCAATTCTTCCTAGGCTTTCGGGCTTTAGTCTTAAAACGCATAAAACTAAGAAGAAATCGTACCTTAATAAAGAGCTCTAAGACCTCGAACAAATTTTTGGCAACGATTCACTAGGGTATACAAGGTTTTGGCAAGGATACTCTCTGAGAATTTTTGATCACGTAAAAGGAAAGGATTCAAGTATGGTCAATATTTATATGCGATTCGATATTGGGACGAACCATCAGATGGTCGACACCTGTATCGACTCTTCGTCCTCCTCTACGGATGGACAACACCTGTCCCTACACCTGACACCACGCGCCCCACGTCGCCACATCGTCATAGCAGTTAAAATGGTTGCACGCTTCCCCTCAGAATCGCTTTGGTTCTCGAGGAAACGATTCAGTTACAAGAAATCGACACGTGTCCCACCTAGTTACAAAATTCGGAAAAAAAACGGCTTGCCTCCTAATTTACGGATTTTGGGGGCAAACTGTTTGGGTAAAATTTCACAAGTCACGACCGACGGAAGAAAACCAAACGTCTCCAATCTATGGACCATTCTTGTATTAAGATAAGGTCCTGACGACATCGTACGACATAAGACACTATCGTCCCAGGCGACGACCATCGAGAGTTTCTCACGTCCACGATTAAAGAAAGTTTCACGACAACTTACATCTCGCGATCTATGTAACATTACTAACGATCATTAACCATTTATTGCATACAACCGTTTTTCCTTTGTGAATCTCTTATTACAGGTTTAATGCACATAATGACCAACGGATACAACGGACAATCGTCATCAATATCAACTAATATCAAGACTGTTGGACAATCAATGCTCATTTATGGCGATTAAAGTTATATATACAACCTCGAAAAGTTACACAAAAACACACATCATCATCATCTGATTAACAAGCACGAAGATACAACTCTCAAGAATTCTTTCAAGCATAATCTTTCGACAGAAGTGTTCTATTGCACGACATTTAGCTCAATCGAACTATTACATTATTGTTCTATTGTAATATTGTCAATTGTACTTGTAATCACTCCTTCTAAAGGACGACGTCCTTGATTGGCGTCCATAGTGCACTTGACGATCCCTGCTGTCGTCCGCGGTTTTTACCCTCAACGGGGTTTTCCGCGTCACCAAATTCTCTGTGTCTATTTTACTTCTTGATCTTGTCGTACGATTTGCCGATTGATCGCTTACTTTAGTTGTTAAAGCTCCACACCGACCTTAGATCTTCCTTGGGATGATTTTTGTCATTAACACATAGTAACTAGAAAACTCATTTAGGTTTGTTTCCGAAGGAGTTTCAACACAAATGCCCAAATATCAAATAATCACAAATTCCAAATACATTTGTTATGGACTTATGAAAATGTGTTTATTACCCAAAATAAGGTCAATTTGACATGTATATAGTTTTGCAAAGCAACTATAATTCACCTTGCTAGATTTATGCCAAATCTAGGTTTTTATCCCAAACTTGAGTTTTCTTTGGTGAAAACTTGAATCTACTAGCAAACCTCCTAAAACTTAGATCCAACACTCCCAAAGGGTCTCTTTCACCTCCAAAGATCCAACACCTAAAGCAAAATGGAAAGGAGATAAGAGAGGATGAAGATCACATCAAACCCTACCTTTAAAATTGAGAGAGATGAGAAGGTTACCCATACCAAATACTCTTGAATCCACCAATAAACTTTAACTCTCTTGATCTAATCTTGAAGAACTTCAAAAACCGAGAATATAGCAACAAAAATCGTCCAAAATGGAGTTGAGTTGTAGGAGATATGAGATAATGAAGAAAACCTCAAGAAAAATCAGATTTATGCAAATCACAGTGCCAGAGTGCCTCACGCGACTTTGCCCACAACTTAAGTCGTATGGAAAGTCGGCTACACTTCCAAGTCCACCAACACTAAGCCACGCAACTTGGGTCGTACGCCAACCTTGTTTCTCGCACGTTTTTTATATGTTTTTAGCATTTTTCGAGCCCTATTCAAGTCTCCACTTTTCTAATGTCATTTTCAACTCAAACCCTTATCAAATTACTAATTTAAATACTTCTCGGTAGATTATTTAAATACGATTAGAAACCTGAAATTTATAGGTGTTACATATTTATATCAAACCAAACGGTTTTTTTTCCATTTTAATTCATGTACCCAACCCTTAATACCATCAACCAAGTTACCAAACGTTAAGTTCCTTTAGTAACCTTGGGGGCTCGCTCAACTGACAATAAGGCTTGGTCTTTTGGGGATCCTCCTCAGATGTTACCGGTTCCAGTCCTACAAGGCCACTGGGATTTTCTTGACTGTACTCCACAATCCCTAAAACTAGTGGAGGTGCACGCAAGTTGGCGCAAACACCCATATTTTAGAAAAAAAAAACACCCTTTCAGTGCACTCTTTTTTATTTTATGTAGCAAGATTTTGTGATTTAAGAAAAAAAACAAAACCTTCTTCACATGTTATTATATATGGTTAACTATAAAACTTTTCATAACCTGTTATTTCTAGCTACGTTCTTTATAAAAGACATTGTATATATTCCTCTAAACAATATTCAAAAATAAAAATATTTGGTTTCTAATAATATGTTAACTTTTTCGTTCAATAAAACTAATTTTATTATTGTTCTTATTTTTATGTCAAACAAGAATATCTCTAATAGATTCTTTAAAATACAGAAAGTGAGATTTTATGCAAATTTTAATATAAAATGTGCAAAACTTTGGGGGCGTTTGGTTCACATAATGTTTTTGGATGGAATGGAATCTGTCAAAGAAATTTGACTTTGAAGGAATTGGAATGGAATGTTATCAGGTTTGACCACCTGTTTGGTTGACAAAATTGGAATGGAATCTGTTAAATAAATTGGAACTTTTCTGTTTGCTTCACAGATTGTAGCTTCAGAATTGGAATGGAATTTTGGTAAATGACCAAAATACCCTTTTTTGTTTATTTTAATTTTTTCAACAAAAAATACTTTAATGAAATAGTCATTAAATAGTTTAATTTTTAACTAAAATTGTTTTGATTATTTTAGCACACGAATGACGATGAGAGAGAGAGAGAGTGAGAGAAGAGAGAGAGAGAGGAGAGGAGAGATAGAAGAGAGAGGGAGAGGGAGAGAGAGAGGAGTGAGAGAGGAGAGGGAGAGGATAGAGAGAGAGAGAGAGAGAGAGGAAAGAGAGAGAGGGAGAGGATAGAGAGAGAGGAGAGAGAGGATAGATTGAGAGAGAGTAGAGAGAGAGGAGAGAGAGGGAGAGGGAGAGGGAGAGAGAGATAGGAGAGAGAGAGAGAGTGTGGTTGTCGGTGGCGGTGGCTGGAGGTGGTGGTGGTGGCCGGATGTGGTGGTGGCCGGTGTTGGTAGCCGGAGGTGGTGGTGGTCAATGGTGGCCGGAGGTGGTCGATGGTGGCCGGAGATGGTGGTCAATGGTAGCTGGTGTTGGTGGCCGGAGGTGGTCAATGGTGGCCGGATGTGGTGGTGGTGGTGGCCGAAGGTGATGGCAGGTGTTGGTAGCCGGAGGTGGTGGTCAATGGTGGCCGGTGTTGGTGGTCGGAGGTGGTGGTGGTGGTCGGATGTGTTGGTGGCCGGTGTTGGTAGACGAAGGTGGTGGTGGTCGGTGGTAGCCGGAGGTGGTGGCCGGTGGCTGTGACCGGAGGTGGTGGTGCATATTAGGATGATGGGCAATTTTGTCCAAAAAAAAATATGACATTCCATTCCAATGAAATACCACCTCCCCCCAAGGAATGTTGAATTCTTTCATTTGTGGAATTCAACATTCTAATTCCTTAAAAAGAATGAACCAAACGATGTAATGGAATCTGGTCAATGGAATTAAACATTTCAATTCCATCAGATTTCATCAGAATCTGCGAACCAAATGCCCCTTTGGGTGCACATAAGAGCATCTCCAACAGCTATGCTAAATTAGAAAAAAATGAGATTTTAGCAACTTTTTTGCTCCAACAGCTATGCTATATCGTATGCTAAAATAGAGAAAAGAAGAGAGAGAAGGTAAAAATCTCCAAATTTGGAGAAATCTCTAAAACTCCATATTTAAGAGAGAGATTCTTTTCCACCAATAGGAAACATTGAAGTTGTGTGTTTAGAAGAGAGAAATAATATTTTATTAATATAATTGATGATAGAATTGCTAAAATAGAGTAGCTGTTGGAGTTAGATGTAATTTTTTTTAGAGATTTTAAGTTTTTCTACTCTATTTTAAAAAAATTATAGCATAGCTGTTAGAGATGCTCTAATGAAAATAACCTGATAGATTTAGGTGGAGCATTTAATACTTGCACCGGTGCCAAAAAAAAGTTGATACTTTTATCATTAAATGAGAGTTGATTTTATTATTTATTATATTCAAATATCGAAGTTAAAAAAATATGCAAGTTGTTGAGGGGAAGGGGCACCTTGTTCATGATGTTTCCTGTGTTGAGAGGGCAACTCCAAATTCATTCATTATTTTGATAAATTTAAACCAATTAAAATTTAAAATAAAATATTATGTATTATCCACTCTGATGTTAATTTTACATAAAAAAAATTTGAACGGCAAGTTAACACACGCACACGTTCCCGGGGTATCCGGGCTCCCACTTAAGGGTGTCACCCGACTAATCCCCGTTGACCACAGCCCAGCCCAATTAAGGGTACTACTAAGTGGCAGACCCATGATCTAGATATCACAACATGTTCACCACGGGGTTAGTCAGGAATACCATCCACTGACCCCCAGGATGTTACCAAACCACTAGGCTATAACATGAAGGATAATTCTACATAATACTTCAACTTTCAGTTTAGACATGAGTTGAAAGTTGAACACTTTGAAAACACATAAATTTAATACATGTATCGTGAGGGTGTCTATATACTTGGTTCAATTCAACTAGTTATAACAATTGTTGTATGATTCTTTTTACTAGCTTACCCATCATGATTTCACTAAGGGTTGATTACTTTTTTTTTTCTTTTATTATCCCATTAAGGGGCTGTTCGGTAAGTGCTTAATGAGCTGTATAACTGATATAGCTTATTCACACAGCCATACCTAGTTGTTCGGTAGAAGCTTATTCGCTCAGTCGATGGCTGATTCGCTCAGCTAGAAAATCTATCTCCTATACACTCAGCCATTAATTTTTATATTCTAAACCTTTCTATCAAAAAGGAAAATCAAATCTTCTATTCTAAACCTTTTGATTATGTCCTAAGCATTACTATAGACTTGGGGTTTTGTGGACCAAACTCATCTTCTGTTCTAAGTTTTTTGAGAGAGAGAGAGAAAATGGGAGGGGGTTCTAGGTGGAGAGAAAGATGAATAGGAAAAAGAGGGGTTCATGGATGATTAAAAAAATATTTAATGTAAATAAAAAAGAAAATTATCTTTACTAACATGTAGAGATATCACACATTTTAAAATATTAATATATAAAATATAATTTTTTAAATAAACGTTTAAATTATATTATTATGGTAAATCAAATAATTTTTATTTAACAAAGATTTAAATTGATATTTTTTTATAATTAAATGTTATTTATTCAATATTATTATTAAACATTTGATTTATATAAAGAAAAAAATATATTGAGGGCAAAATGATAATTTTTAATATTCAGACTGTTTATTCAGCACAACAACAGAACAAGAACTTATTTGTTATCTAACAGACAACTTTATCCATACAGACAACTTTATCCATACAGGTCTTAATGGAAAACGAACCGAACAGCCCCTAAGCCTTGTATGAATTAAGACGTTTGTCTGGGTTGATTACTTTTTTTTTATTTTTTATTATCCCGTTAAGCCTTGTATGAATTAAGACGTTTGTCTGGATAATGGGGCTTGGATCTCATTTTTGAAGCATTTTTTGTATTAATTTGTTTGAGTTGGCTTAAAGCAGGTTATTTTCTTTTGGAACCATGAGAAAATACTGAGAACAAAATAAAGAATGCTTTAAAGAGGAACTCATTGAACTATCACATTAAACTGCTTTGATAGTGCATTGCAATTGAGTTGGAACATCTGATTTTTGACCAACTTTTGCAAGTTTTCTGCTCCTAAGATTATCAGTGGCTTGTGCCATTTGTCTGCAAATGTTAGATACTTGAATTCATCTGGGTCCAAACTATGATGTCTAAATGTAGTTCAAAAGTTAGAAGTAGAGGCCCTATACCTTCTGTACCTCGTACCTGGTATACCAGGCCGAATCGGTTCATCTAAAGCACCAGACTTTTTCGATAGCATCATCACCACACGGTCCATCGTGGGTCGGAGCTTCGGATCCGATTGAGTGCACAACAATCCGATCCGCACACAAGCTTCCACCTGATCACGCACAATCGAAGAACCCAATCTTGAATCCATAATCTCAAAACCTTCCCCTTTCTTGTACATCTTATAAGCCCAATCCAGTAGATTTTGGGAATCAGAATCACGACTGAAACTCGAATTCTTCTGACCGCTAACGATCTCTAAAACCAACACCCCAAAACCGTAAACATCCGTCTTCACAGTTAAGTTACCATGCATCGCATACTCTGGTGACATGTACCCATTGGTGTCCGCCACACGGGTATTAACACGAGTCTGATCTTCCGGATAGAGTCTAGCCATCCCGAAATCAGCAATCTTGGGTACCCATTTTTCGTTGAGCAATATATTACTGGCTTTCATATCTCGATGGATGAAGCATTCATGCGAATCTTGATGCAAGTAACGCAACCCACGAGCAACACCACAAATTACGTCATATCTTCTTTTCCAATCTAGTAAATCTTGATTTCCAGATTCAAAAAGAAGCGTATCTAAGCTGCCATTAACAACGTATTCGTATACTAAAAGCTTTTCTGGGTGCACACAATATCCTAACAAGTTCACAATGTTACGATGCTGCACTCGGGTTAACAGTCTCAACTCTTTTGTGAAATCTTTTACAATCTGATAGGAATGTGACAACTTCTTGACAACAATCACCCTCCCATCTTCTAACTTCCCCTGTGCAGATTCAAGTAAATTTTAGTTGGGGTTGAATCATAATTCATAAATAATGGTTTTTTTAGCGGCTGTTTGGCAGTTGCTGAATAGTTTGGTGCATAATAATTAAGTGGTCAGAACGATTAAGAGACTCTTAAGAGATGGTACAAAATGAAATATGATTGTTTGGTAATTGCTCATAATAAAATTAGGGGAGGCCCAAGATACAAAATTATTAGAGGATTTTGGAACCATTAAGAAGCGGATATTTTTTTTTAATGTCAAACAAGATTCACCTCTTAGCAATTCAGATGTTAATGAAAAGTTCAAGTTTCAGTCTTTTGCAAAGAGACATATTGGGTACAGGAAAAAAGATGAGTTTTATGACTTCATCAACACATTTATGATCATATTTTGTGTTTCTTTACAACTATTGTGAAAAATACCAAAAAACAACTATAAATCTGCAAGAAAGAGTACAGAATTTGGTACTTTCTGTCAAGATTCTGTGTTCTTATTGAAAAGCTAAAAAACAAAGATTTGAAAAGTCAGTAACATATGAATCTTATTAGAGATGGAAGGAACCTTGAAAACAGGGCCAAAATCCCCATGGCCAAGCTTATTATCAGGATGGAAATTTCTGGTTGCAGAAATTAGGGTTTGGAAAGTGAAGTCTTTATGTTCTTCAGCAGCAATCTTTTCCAAGTCTTCTTCTTGTTCTTCTGATAATCAAGAAAAAAGTGAAGATATTAAGAACAGAGGATTTGTATCTAGAATAAAAGCATGATAAAAATAAAGAGATCTTGAATTGGGTATGTGAGGGTTTCACCTTTTCTTGAAGTGGACTTGAAGGGTTTGATGATATTTTGAAGAAAATTACTGGATATGTTCATGCTGATGATTAGTAATTAGAGCAGCAATCAATGAATGAACAAAAAGAATCTCAACTGATTGCTGATGTTCAAATCTTCAAAGAGGTTTTCACAATTAAAATCTTGCAAGTTATAGGAGAATAGTTAATCAGGAGGCATTGACCAATGATCATACCAAAATATTCACTTTTGATTTTTGCTGTGTTCTTGAATTTATAATTGGGAATTTAATTAAAATGCCCTAAGTTGAAAAATTAGTACCCAATATGCCCCAAATCTTGTTATTTTTGCCAAAATACCCTTTATGTCCGCGTTTTTTTGCTTGAAACGAGGACTTGGTCCGCGTTTTGTCCTCGTTTCACTGTTACACGCGGACTTAGTCCGCGTTTTGTCCTCGTTTCACTGTTACACGCGGACTTAGTCCGCGTTTTGTCCTCGTTTTGTCCTCGTATTGTCCTCGTTTTACTGTTACACGCGGACTTAGTCCGCGTTTTGTCCTCGTTTCACTGTTACACGCGGACTTAGTCCGCGTTTTGTCCTCGTTTTGTCCTCGTTTCACTGTTTCACGCGGGTTGGGTCCGCGTTTCCTCACTATGTGGGTGCAATTCAATTGAATTGGAAATTTATTATATATTTACAGTTTATACCCCTATAATTATTTAGTTAGTTTACTTTATACCTTTTACTTTTCTATTTTTCATTTTATACTTTTATCATATTAACACATAAAATCGTATATTAACTAAAATACGTTAAAATAATACGTTTTAATTTTAACAAGTTACACCATTATAATCGTCTCTTCGAAACTTTCGAAATGAGCCCAATATTGAATATTTTTGGATTTAATTATTTAATTATATATTCGAAATGAGCCCAATATAACGATATTTTAGTAAAAATAACGATATTTTACTAATAACGATATTTTAGTAAAAATATCGTTATTCTAATAAAAATATCGCTATTCTACCATTATTGTAAAAATATCGCTATTCTACCATTATTGTAAAAATAACGATATTATACCATTGGACTCGAAATAACGATATTTGAGTAAAAATAACGATATTATACCATTGGACTAAAAATAACGATATTTGAGTAAAAATAACGATATTTGACTAAAAATAACGATATTATATCATTGGACTAAAAATAACGATATTTGAGTAAAAATAACGATATTATACCATTGGACTAAAAATAACGATATTTGAGTAAAAATAACGATATTATACCATCGTTATTTTTAATCCAATGGTATAATATCGTTATTTTTACAAAAATGGTAGAATAGCAATATTTTTAGTAGAATAACGATATTTTTAATCCAATGGTAGAATATCGTTATTTTTACTAAAATATCGTTATTAGTAAAATATCGTTATTAGTAAAATATCGTTATTTTTACTAAAATATCGTTATATCGTTATAAATTATGAATAATTTGTCCAAAAATATGTAATATATATGATATATAATGTGTTTTATGTTTTAGGGTAAAAAGAAAAATAGCATATGCATACGTTTCATACGTTTTATGTAATACATATGATATATAATTAAATAATTAAATCCAAAAATATTCAATATTTGGCTCATTTCGAAAGTTTCGAAGAGACGATTATAATGGTGTAACTTGTTAAAATTAAAACGTATTATTTTAACGTATTTTAGTTAATATACGATTTTATGTGTTAATATGATAAAAGTATAAAATGAATAATAGAAAAGTAAAAGGTATAAAGTAAACTAACTAAATAATTATAGGGGTATAAACTGTAAATATATAATAAATTTCCAATTCAATTGAATTGAATTGCACCCACATATTGAGGAAACGCGGACCCAACCTGCGTGAAACAGTGAAACGAGGACAATACGAGGACAAAACGCGGACTAAGTCCGCGTGTAACAGTGAAACGAGGACAAAACGCGGACTAAGTCCGCGTGTAACAGTAAAACGAGGACAATACGATGACAAAACGAGGACAAAACGCGGACTAAGTCCGCGTGTAACAGTGAAACGAGGACAAAACGCGGACTAAGTCCGCGTGTAACAGTGAAACGAGGACAAAACGCGGACCAAGTCCTCGTTTCAAGCAAAAAAACGCGGACATAAGGGGTATTTTGGCAAAAATAACAAGATTTGGGGCATATTGGGTACTGATTTTTCAACTTAGGGCATTTTAATTAAATTCCCTTTATAATTTGGAAAAGGAAAGAAAAAAAAAATTGTTATTTTCTGTTCTCCCTAGTATTTTTTTAAATTATAAGTTTTATCCTTATAGTTTATATTTTATTGTTGTTTTTATCCATAAAATTTATAATTTATTATTATTTCGTTCTTATAATTTATAATTTATTATCGTTTTTATTTCTCGTATTTAAAGACATGTGTCCTCCTAAAAAACAAATAGCAATGAATTGCAACCATATAAAAAAACAGTAATTTCAAAACTATATGATGAAAGTCACAATTTTTAATTTACTCAATTCTTTATTTGTGTTTTTAAATAGAAAAAAAATTGAATGAAAGGAATGGAAAATAAGTCAGAAAGGGTAAAATGTAGTTTGATGAAAAAGGAGATCGCTTTTTAGAAGTTGTGGACACCTTCATGAGTCATGACCATCCTTTTTACTCACAAAAACAAAAACGCATAAAAATGTATGTGGCTCAAGAAACACTTAGCTGTCGTTTGTTTTTTTAAGAGGTCTAAAGTCTGAAGTCTTATTTTAATTATGATTAATAAAATGTGGTGTGTAAAAAGTCTAAACGATTCAGACTTAAGAGCTATTAAAAGGTTTAAAAAAAACCCTTAATAATAAGTATCTGGATCAGTGCGACGACTAATCCAGGGCCCTCAGCCAATCCCCAATTTGGTATATGCTTAAGTTTGATGTGTGTTTCTATAAATGTTTGTTGTATTTTCATGTGAATGTTTGATTTTTTTTCATTTGAATATATGGTTTTGTGAAAGTTCGACATGATCAATTCATTCGAGGGCTATAAGATAACCATCAATCGATTATAAATCCAATGGTTGTGATAATAAGGACAGTTACACTTTTCTATAACTAACTCAACGATTCAAACAACTTATCTGTTATCTTTTACCAAATATTATTAGTTTATGGACCAACAACTAACTTTTCAACTAACATATAATTCATCAACCAACGTTTACCTTTTAATATTCATAAGGGTATCTCCATAAAATAGAGAATTAAAAGTTAAATATCTAAAAACTATTACATTCAACATTAATTATACCATTAAACTATTCTATAATTTTATCATCTCAATACATTTTTCAAAACAACTTTATATAAAATAATAATAATAATCCAATTTGATTGGTGAAAATGGAGAAAGAAAGAAAAAAACGAGTTATCTCTCCTCATATCAGAATTTAAAAGATTCTCTAAACTTGAAATTAATCTTCCTTTACTCTAATTTAAAAAGGGGAAAATTATATTAAAATGGAACCAACTTTTACCTAGTTCCTATTTTGGGGAATCAACTTAAAAAATTATCATTTTAGGGTGTAAATCAAACTTTTCATTTATTTAAGGGTCTCAATTACCTATTCAACAGGTAACCGGTTACTAAAATATTACATGATAATGATGTGGCATTAATTTATTTATTTTTAATTATTTATGTTCTTATTTTTGTCGAATCTTCATCTTCTTAGTAACCAAACAAATCCTACTACCTAAATCCCTAAATCAATAACAAAAACATTCAAATCCAAAAACCCATTTGAACTCCATCCATATAAAAAAAACAACTAGAGGTGGAAGATGAACAATATCAAACCGGAAGAGAGAAGAAGACCATGCTGGGGAGTTCCAATGCTTGCTTGAATCTCGAGTTCAATATTTCATCTGGGTAATTGTTTTTGGGAAAGTTCTTTATTTGAATTCTAAAGTTATGATCTCGTCTTGGAGATTGAATCTCGAGTTCTAGACAAACCTTGAAATTTTCATCGGGTATTGGCTTCATCTTGATCATTTCAAGATTTCTTCTGCAACAAGAGTTTATTTTTGGGTTTGTTCATAAGGGTTAAGGTAGAAAAGATAAGTTTCATAACTATAAAAACAATTTAAAATTGAAAAAACTAGTAAAACAAATATTTGATGTTGTTGTGTTCTTGATTTAATTAGGGTTTTTTCTCTAGATTTGATGAAGAAGGTCGTCGTGAATGAAGGGACGATGGAGGTCAGACGAAGGAACGGCGGTTTAGGTTTTAGACGGTGGGGTGATTTGATGTAGATAGTGGGGTTTTTTCATTTTTTTTTCTTAAAAAACTTGTAATATTTAAAACAATTTTTTTCGTGTAAAAATACTTTTGTTTTATTAAAAATATGAATTATGGATTTGGTCCCTGTAGTTTAGTGATTTCTTTGACCATGTTCCTCATTCTATGTTTATTGTGATTTTGGTTCTTGTGGTATTCAATTTATTTTGGTCATGGTCATTCTGACTAACACTTCCATTAACTTTGTTAAATCAAGAACCATTTTAGTCATTTTGCCTATTTTTTGTTCTTTTTTGATAAGAAAAATATAAACAATATTTTTATACACACATGCACACACACATGTATATAAATATATATATATATATATATATATATATATATATAACGATATTAAAATAAATAAAATAAGACATTATTGTATGATTTAATTGTTTAATTTTTTTTAAATTAATTATATTAAATACGATTTAATTTTATTATTTTATTGTAATTGTGGAAAAATATATATAGTTTTATTGTTTTAATGTAATTAAAATTTCAATTTAAACAAATCAGATCATAAAACTATATATCTTATTTTATTTAGAGCGAATAAAATAAAATATGGTTTTATGATTTGATTTATTGAATTAAAATTTTAAATAAGTTAAAAACGATTTAATTATATTGTTCTTTTATTATCATTGCAACAAACAAGCTTATTGTTGATATTTATTTTAACACAAAAAAATCATTAAAACCCGTTGAGAAATGAACTTTAATTTTATCATACTAAAAATAATATGAAAATTGATTTTGAGTTTTTGACTGAAAAACAATATGAAAATTGAAGCTTCTAATTTTAAGATGATAAAATTATAGTTCATTTCTCAACGGTTTTCAATGATTTTTGGTGTTAAAATATCAACAATAAGCTTGTTTGTTGCAATGATAGTAAAAGAAAACAATATAATTAAATCGTCTCTAACTTAATTAAAATTTTAATTCAATAAATCAAATCATAAAACCATATTTTATTTTATTCGATCTAAATAAATAAGATATAGTTTTATGATTTGATTTGTTTAAATTGAAATTTTAATTACATTAAAACAATAAAACTATATCTTTTTTCACAGTTACAATAAAATAATAAAATTAAATCATATTTAATATAATTAATTTTAAAAAAATTAAACAATTAAATAATACAATAATGTATTATTTTATTTATTTCAATATCGTTATATATATACACATGTGTGTATGCATGTGTGTTTGCGTGTATAAAAATATTGTTTATATTTTTCTTATCAAAAAATATGCAAAATGACTAAAATGGTCCTTGATTTAACAAAGTTAATGGAAGTGTTAGTCAGAAGGACCATGACCAACATAAATTGAATACCACAAGGACCAAATCCATAATAAACATAGAATGAGGACCATGGTCAAAGAAATCAACCACAGGGACCAAATCCACAATTCACTCTTTTAAAAATATGTGAGAAATAATAAATAAGTAAATGAATAAATATATTTTTTATTTTATAAAATAATATTGAATTTTAGTGATCAAGTAAAAGAAAATATGTTTGTTCAAAAAAAAAAGTAAAAAAAATTCTTGTTATCTTATAATTATTATTGCCGCATCATCATTTTAAATTTATTAATTACATTTTAAATATATATGACATGGCATATTAGTTGGCGATTACCTGAACCACGTCATCATTAGCAGGTTATTAGGTCAATTAGACCCTTAAATAAATGTAAACTTTGATTCAAACATTAAAACGATGATTATAAAAGTTTGTTCCCCAAACAAGAATTAGGTGAAAGTTGGTTCCATTTTAATGCAATTTTTTCTTTAAAAAACAATATATAAAACTTGTTATAGAAAAATAAAGAATAAAATCTTCATTTTCCCTGTTTTAAAGAATCCGTTGTAAATTATCAAAAGTTTATTAAAAAGTTGGAAAGTGTATCAACGATTAGATGGGATAGAATAGAAGTGATAAATCTATGCAATTCCAAGGGTGTGAGAGTGAGAGGTAAAAGACATCCATACACGTGTAGGGTGAAGAGACACTCTGTTCATCCTTGTTGCTTTATAAATAGACCCCGATCATCACACCATCAAACTCACTTGGCTACTTGAATTCTAAAGAGAGAAAAAAGAATGGTTTTGAATGTATGATATGATGATGTTGACTTGATACATATTGTGAAGTTCCATTAGATTATTTTTAAAGTAGTTTTGAAAACAAAAGAGAGGTTTCAATATATATGAATTAAGCATAAATGGTTCATATATTAAGCATAAATTATCCAAATTTGATTGCAATCTCTCCTTTTACTACTTTTCTGGGCCCAATGTGGTATGGGATACTCCTTCCAAAAAAAAATTGCATGAAAACGTTGATATATAGATGGTACAGATGCCCTAAAGTGTCGAGTCCCTTAAAGTGGTAGACACTCTGATAGACTGATACCAGGGCAATTACTTTCCAAAAGTTCTTTTTGAGGGAGAAGGGGTTATAACATATATTTAGCAAAATGATCCAAGTTTAGCCAATGTGCGATCAAACTCCAACACCAAAATGTATGATCCAAACCAATGGCTCTTGGAGGATCCAAGATGGATTATGAGACCTGCAGCCTTCAAGAATGCTTTTGGACCCAGTGTTAGTTTACTTGATTCATGATTGATTCTGTATGTGTATCAAACATGGTTTACCTAGAGAATATTTCTGACTAAATCAGGCTGCAAAACGCAATAGAGTGTTGAGAAGAAATTATTTCTGTAAATTAACGAAATCATAAAAACACGCTCCTTCCTCGCTTATTAGAAGGTATCATCAGAATGTAGAATGCAATACAAAAGATTTGAAGGTATCTGGGATTGTGTTATCGGTAGGACTTAAAAAACTAGCCATGTTTAGGTCAGATAATTGATGAACTCAGCAGCAGTTGCAATCGCACCTCCTGTGATGGCATCCGTTATGATTTTGTCTCCTTTGCTGCTGCTGACCGCTGATACGAGTGCTCCGGTCAATGCCCCACCAATCATTGCGTTCTTCTGTGATGGCATTAGAAACAGCAATTTAGTAATATGATTTATATATGCAAGGAACAAGAAGCTCAAATGCCAATCAGTGTCTACAAGCAGATGCAATAATAATGGGGAAACAAGAAGATATGCGGACATCCTACTCTCCCCGGACCCTACTCCAGGTGGGATTGATGCACCGTAAGAAATCGAAGGTAGAGGCTAGTCCTGTTGATTCTACGAATTCCCAGGAAAAACCTTTTCTAAAACTTGTTGATTCTATGTATACCAGGTGCCGTTTGTTTTTTAAGAGGTCTGAAGTCTGAAGTCTTATTTTACTTCTAATTAATAAGAAGGTGGTGCTGAAGTCTGAAATCTGAATCAACAAGATTGTATGTTTCTATAACGTCCGGAGGCGTCTTGAGAGAAAGAAGAGCATATGAACTGAGGTGGCGATAAGAGGTTTTAAGAAGTTAGGTCACCACTTCTTATTTCAGACGTATTTAAGAATTAAGAGGTTCTGAAAACTTGAAGAAAAAAAACAAACAGCCAAAATCTTAAAAGGTCTGAACGATTTAGACTTAAGAGGCATTAAGAGATTTTTTTTTAAAAAAACAAACAATCCCTGATCTGAATTCAAAGAACTCGTGAATTTGGATGGGAATGGAAAATCTGTATCATTCATCACTGACCATCCAAATACACAACTGGAAAATATAAAGAGGTTTCAAAAGTAAGGGGCCCGAAAAAGATGGTAGGCCAAACATAAAAGCCAAACGGAAAAATCATAAAAATGGCAAAAAAAACATAAGCGTCTCAAGACATGCTAACCACTTTTTTGGGCTTGAAAATCCCGTGGGGCCTACCCAGGGAGTGCTTCTCGTTCTTAGTTCTAATTAAGCGTATCGTGGGCCTAAAACGGAGACTCGTAGCAAAAGTTGTACGCGTTTAAGCATGACACCCCCTATTGGCCAAGTGGGCTTCCAAGAACATTAAGACCTGGTCCTCCACGCTTAGGCCCCCGTCAGTGAATCACTGGGTTTGTTTGGTTTTTGGTTCGTAGTGGAAAACATAATCTTTGCCATACCCCACCATCAAACATCTGTGTGTATGTGTGTGTGTTTAGATGGGGAAGATCTTTTCCAAGTAAATCGAACAATATAGTAACAGTGGTTCTAGTCTTTGGGGTAGAGGAGAGGTTTGCATACATCCCATCCCCAAGACCCTACTTTCAAGTGGGATTTACCAGATAACTTTGGTTTGGTTTAACCAAGGAAACACAACATGCCATGGAGCGTTATTTAAAACAGTTTTTTCATGAAAAATCTCATCAATTACCCAGTCTCTGGTGCCACGGACCCTCTCAATGCCATACTCCATTCCAACATATACTCCAGCCACCGCTCCTGTTAAGGTGAGACAAAACTAAGCTTTCCATTTCTAAAGATAAGAATCACAAAGTAGACTGGCGAGTTATGAAGACTTTTATTGTAAATGAACTTAGTAACTTACCCCAGTATGCGCCTTCTTTACACATCTTCTTTAACTGCAATATTAATGACTGTTAAGAGTTCTCATTTTCACAAAATTTCTGTATGTATAATTGGATCAAAGAACATATCAGAGTACATGGCAGTGGATGCATTAATTATATCTGCTCAAAGCTAGATTTAAACAGTTATCTTGTGAAGTTTCTTGAGGGTTGAATGTATCTGCTTGATTGCTTGTACTATCGATAAGATGATACTTTAAATCTTTTCCTTTTCGGATATAATTTACATAGAGTGGCACTAAAGTCACAAGTAATTATTGCTTAACAATTCAAACTGAAATGATCTACAGAGATATCAGTATCTCACCGCATCCTCAAGGTTATGTTTTGAAACACTCCCTGAAAAATGAAGATCAAGAGACACTATCAAATGAAAGCCAAGAAGTATACTTGACTAAGATAACTGCAAAGCCTAATGTGTCATATACATTACGAAAAATGCACTCAATGACATCTAAAAGTGCATTTATGGCAACAAGAGAAGACGTTAACAAATGAATATCGTGATGGATGGAAAGAAGGCATTAACAAAAACAAATCGTCTCTTGGAAATTGTAGGATGGGCAAGGACAACTCAATGTTCAATTTTGGTGTAGGCAATCAACTCAAAGTTCAAGCAGTTTATCGAACTAAATGGACATCCCGGAAGATGTTGGATCTAAGAACATTTGAGATCTAGTAGCCTTTACTAATGCCATTCTTAAACAGAGATATGAAATGAACTCTCTAATAAGTCGAATTTCACTGCTTGTTTGAAGAAGAGATCCTATACTTTGCTTCAGATGTTAAACAAGCTAGCATCAACTTCAAAATTGGTATAAACTTTGAAGTTTGCAGAAAACTACTATCAACATTGAATTTCATAACAAGTACTAAGAATGATATAATGTTGTATTGAATTTGCAACAATAAAAATCTAGATCAGCATGTGTTTAAAACGCAGCGAGTTTAACATCAGACCCAGAATGCGAAATCACAGGAAATAAATAACCAATGATGAACAACCACTAGAGCATTTCACTTTCTGCAATTAACTTGAAACTAAAATACACACAAGTGATTCAAATCAAAATTAACATCGATGAGGTAGTAAAACAGGAAAAGGATTCAAAATAGACACAACAAAACCTCTTCTGACGACGTGATAAGTCTCCTCCGCAACAGTTTTTGCAGCAGCAACCTGAAACGTGAATGATCACGATTCAAATTCAAACTATTAAAAACCTAACTGAGGAAAAACAAAAACTAAAAACAGAGAAGTGATTATGAATCCAAACCGTTCCGATCTTCAAGAATGCATCAACGGTGTGATTAAGAAGAGGATTTCCGGTGTCGATCATGACGTCCACCTTGGGAGAAGAGAGTGAACCGACGAAACTCGTGCTCGGCATCTTCAGTTATTGGAGTTCTACAGCAAGACTCGATCCTTTTGATTGTTAATGGCGTAATGAGAGCAATTAATTCATGAGCGTCATCTTGTAATGTAGCCCCGTTACTTGTGCACCACAAAACCCTTGTACTTTATTGAGATCATAGATTCCAGGGATAACATAGAGAAGAAGATGATAAAAGTTAATAAAATATGTTAAAGAGTACGAACATTTTTGGTCGACATGGTTTATTTAAATTTAAGTCCCTGTAGTTTAAGATATTAGAAATCATTTCGTACTGTTTGAAATTTCTTACAAATTTGGTCTTTGAGCCTAACTGATATGCGCCGTTAAACGACCTATCTTTGCTGAACATATAGAAGCATTTTGATAATTTTCTATTTTTATTAAGAAATTTTTATTTTTAATACATTGGATAATAACAAATAAAAAATCATCGAAATATTTTCCATGTTCAAAATGTAGGATCGTTTAACGAGGCTTACTTAACAATCATAGATTAAAGGATCAAATTTATAAAAAATTACAAACATTATGAATAAGTGTATGTTTGTATCGCTCGGCTCGGCTCGACTCGACTGAACTTAATTCGAAAATTTTAATCAAGCTTCTTAACAAGTCGAGTCAAACACCGGTTCATCCAGATTTAATATCAAAGATGCAATATTGAAATACTGAAATATTGAAATCAATTGAGAAAAATATTATTGGTTACACTACGACTGGATGCATCCTGATCTAATATGAAAGATGCAAAGCCTCAAACTTTTTAGATTCTTGATAAATTCTACAAAAATCTTTCAAGAAGCAAGTTCCATAAATGCGATCTTCAAAGGAGGGGCGGAGCCAAGATTTTTGTCTAGGATTGTCTTTTTTAATATAATTATGTAAGTAAATAAAATACAGAAATAAACAAATAAACAAATATATAAATATATTATATCAATGGAAGTTATCAATCCAAAAATAAACATATACAAATTGATGTAGCGGGGATAGTGCGGAACGGATCGACAAATGTTTAAATCCAAAAGGATAACGAGTCTACCAACGTATAACCCGGAAAATAAGAGAAAACTCTTAAACTTAGAGATGAAACTCTAAAAGATAACTTTATTGATCAATAATAAACTCTTATTAACAAAGAAAACAATAAACCCTATTTATAGTCTAAGAGCATCTCCAACAGCTTCTCCAAAATGAAGAAAATGGAGATTTTGAGCAACTTTTTACTCCAACAGTTTCTCCATAACTTTCTCCAAAATGGAGAAAATAGAAGAGAGAGTATGATTTTCTCCAAATTTGGAGATATCAAGAGAGAGAAATTATTTTTTATTACATCCCACCAATGAGAACCTTTGAAATAAAATGTTTAGGTGAGAGAAATAATATTTTATAAAATTTATAGAATATTTTAATAATATAATCAATGATTTATCTCTAAAATGGAGAAGTTGTTGGAGATGGATACAAATTTTTTTGGAGATTTTGACTTTTGCTTCTCCATTTTGGAGAAATTTTGGGGAAGCTGTTGGAGATGCTCTAAGAGCATCCACAATGTGCTCGTATGAAGCTTTTTCAAAGCTTTTTCAGAGGTTTTTCATAAAACAAAAACCTCATTTTGAGGTTTTTCACATAGTGGACAACTTTTTCATTTGAGGTTTTTCGCGAGGTTTTTCGTCATAGCTCGTAACTGCACGACCTGCTTTTTCGTAGCTTTTTCGTATTTAATCAGTTTTAACTTTATAAAATTTTATAAACGTTTCGTATTTAATCAGTTTTATTTATTTACCAGTTTTATTTATTAATATATTTAAAGTAATCCTATTTAAATATAATTATTAAATAAATAATATAAATAAATACATAATGAAAGTAATTATATTTTATATTTTTAAAATAATATCTCAAATTTGACATATTTATACAGTTTTAACAGATTTCTTAATGACCTGCTTTTTATTTTCGGTTATACATACTTTTAAATTTAACATTTTTTAATTTTTATTTTACAAACTTTTTATACAACTTTTATATATTCCTTAATAACCTAATTTTCTTGATATAAATAAATATGTATTTGTATGAATTTTAATGTATTTATTTTTATAAATAAGAATAAAAATGATATAAAGTTAAAATAGTGGGGCCCTGAATAGTTTAAAAAAGTAATGAAAAAGCTTGTGTGAGGTTTTTCACATAGTGGAGGTATATAAAGGTTTTTAAGTTGTTGATGTGGCAATAATGTGTAAGAAAAAAAACTATGAAAAAGCTCGATGAAGAACTCGTACATTGTGGATGCTCTAAGATAACTAAGATATAACTATGAATTAAATTCAAATATAATCTTATCCTAAACCAACTATAAAAGTAATTAAATAATTAATAAATAAAAAACCAAATAATAATCCAAATAATAATTAAAGCCAATAATAATTATCCTAAGTTTAAATAATTAAAATAAGGAAATATGTTTTCGAGAGTTGTCCCGAAACTTAAGTCTTGGTGAAACACTCTGTGAACTCTGTTGTTGGCGCTGCACATTCCAGTGGCACCGGTACTTAGGGGTGAGCATAGGTGGGTACTCGGCCAAATATCATGGAACCGGTCCCGGAATCGGAACCGCCGGTTCCTAGAATGTTGGAACCGGAGGCGGAACCTTCATCGGTTCTTGATTTTTTGGAACCGGTACCGGGTACCCGGTGTGATTTTTTTTAATTTTAAATTTCATACATTAAAAACTTAATTTTAAGTCTATTACAAACTAAAAATTACCATACCAACGTAATAATAAACACGACAAATTGTTCCGATAATCCGACAAAAACTAAAAGGTAGTTATTACTTATTACATAAATAAAATGGAAACTCTTGATTCTTGAGAGCACAAAAGGACTTCCAATCTTCCATAACACTTAACTTCAAAGTCTTCAACACCTAAAAAAATGAAACACTTGAATCAAAAGTCAAAACAAATAAATGGAACGCATTACATACTCACGTAGACACTAAGATACATACAACCTTTTATAAATCCCAATAACCAATACCAACAATTTCATTTTTATAAAACATCCAAAATACGGCCAAAATTCATATTTATAAAACATCATTTCTAAATTGTCACAACTCACAAGAATTAATAAATAGAAGATTACCTCAAAAAGAAAATAAGTTGATGCCAACAAATGTCTCATTTAGATCATTACGACCAATTTCTGAAATGAAATTAACAAAAAAAAACACAAATTAGAATGTTAAATATGATATAAAAAATATCCAAAAAAAGAGAATAAGTAAGTAAATTACCGTCCTCATATTTTTGCACATCCTCCAAGTATTGTTCCATGTCAATGCATATTGTTGATGCCCTCAACCAATCTTGAGCACATATCAAAGCTTCCACCGTTTTCGGACCCAAACTACTACGAAACTCATCCACCACACGACCGGATGTACTGAAAGCAGATTCACTAGCAATTGTAGAAACTGGAATGGCTAGAATGTCCTTTGCCATTGATGCCAATACCTTGTATGTGGTACACTTTTCACTCCACCACTTCAAAATTTCAAAAGATTCAACATCCATTTTTTCGGGCAGAGCCTCAAGATATTCATCCAATTCTGACTTCTCAATACCATCCCCAACATCATTTTCTTAAAACTCATCATAGATTTTTCTCATCTGTTTATTCTTAACCGTCCCAACAAAATTTTGGCCACCATCATCATTCAAAAAGGAACTAGAAGAATCATTCTTTGATGATAATGAAACATTAGCATAATGATCATACAACTTTTTCAAAACTTCATGT
Source organism: Arctium minus (assembly GCA_954870635.1). NCBI lineage: Eukaryota > Viridiplantae > Streptophyta > Magnoliopsida > Asterales > Asteraceae > Arctium > Arctium minus. The sequence goes on along the minus strand of OX941080.1, from coordinate 177,462,862 downwards.
ACTTGACCATATATCTCATTCACTTTATCAAAGTCCAAAGGAAAAATCTTTCTTAAGGAAAACTTCACAAACCTCATCTTATAACGTGGATCAAGAGCAGTCGCAACTAAAACCATCACATTTGTTTTACCAAAATCTCCATAATATTTGTCAAAAAAAATTTCTCATTTCATCACCCATATGAGTAATATTGAGATCATCATCTTCTCTCCACTCTATCAAAGAAGCAAGGACACCTAAGATCTCATAAAAATGCATATTAGCTGTAACATATAAATTGTCGGAAATCCTTTTTGTGGCATCATAAAACTGCTTCAAGCAAAGTGATAACACTTTAGCATTTTCCCAATCTTTTTGGGATGGGAATCAATCTTTGAGTTATTTCACAAAATCAGGATCTTCTTGTCTCATTCTTTTAAAAGCTTTCTCAAATTTAAGAGTCAAATCTAACATAATGTAAGTAGAGTTCCACCGTGTTGGCATATCTAGACAAACATAACCCTTACACTGAACTTTTGACTTTAAAGCACACTCATCAAACAACTTACCTCTTGTCGGAGAGCTCCTAACATATCTAACCACACCCCGAATACTATCAATCGAATCCTTAACCATGTTTAAGCCATCTTTAACAATCAAGTACTAATTTTCATTTGTTTTTTTATCCATATATATTTGCAGGGTATTTTGAACATATACCAAGATGTTTAGAGAGAGATGATGTACCATTCTTTGTGCTCATTGTCAATAACTTGGAACAAAACTTGCATTTTGCCTTTGCAACTTGCCCGTGTTTGCATCTCTAACGTCTTCGTAATGGTGCCAAATGCTAGATTTTCTTTTGTCTCTGACTCGGGGCATTTGTTTTTGGTTTTGCTCAACAACATCACTTTCACGATCCACGTCTATGGGAATGGGATGTTCCATTATTAAACATGACATTATCGAAAATTTACATACCATTATAGTTAAACACCAACATTAAACCCATAATCCCATTATTTAACAAGATTGGATTGCATTTACCATAAGGGTTCTTATGACAATATAACTAGCATAATAAGTTAATGAAGTCATCATTACATCCTTTCCTTATCCGTACTGAATTTAAATATAGATTAACAAACCACAATGTTCTCCAAGGAAGGAGTCATGTGCATAACAAGAATACAAGGTAGAAGCTTTCTGTACAATTTTACATGTATAAATTATCTGTCTAAGTTCCCTTCATCAAACTACAAGATAAAGTCAAACTCGTAATAAGATGGTACATTAGAAAACACCCTCATAGTAAGAACAAGCAACAAATATCCAACCATTAATGAGTGACAAACAGCATAAAAAACAACATACAAGTTTACCTTTTATACAGAAAATGCACAAACATTCATTGAAGAATTTGCTTAATAGCATAAACTATCAAGTCATCACACCATTTATGCAGGAACAAAAAAGAAAAGTTCAGAGACTCAGATTGGGATGCTTGCTAAAATTAACAGAAAAGAAAAGTTCACCAATACCAAGTACCAACAATATATCAATTATCAAACACACACACACACACACAGATATCGAATGTTTGTGTAAAATGTTAGATGAAGAAGCAACAGCAAGCCAGCAAAGACCTACGGGCTACGGCTGTGTAAAATGTAAATCACAGAGAGAGAGTGTGTGTGAGATATCGATCACTCGATCAGTAAATCTTAGAGAGAGAGAGAGAGACCTCTGAACATATTTTGTAAACAATTTTGTAGGATTTAGTGATTTACCTGTGAATGTCGATTAACAAGGATTGAATATCGATTTACCTGTGAATGTCGATGAACAACAGAACAAGGATTGAATGTCGATTAACAAGGATAAATCATAGAGAGAGAGAGAGTGATTTACCTGTGAATGTCGATGATGATTATGAACAAGGATTGATTCGATTGAATGTCGATGAAGAAGGAAGTAGAGCACAGTCTCGAATTCTTGATGTCGATTGAATGTGGATGAAGGAAGCGGAGATTGAAATTGAATGTCTAAAACAAAACCCTAAAAAGGAAATACATTAAATTAACTTAAAATTATTAAAATTATTGAGTGTTTATAAATATATATAAAAAAAATTATTAAAATAATAGCGGGTACCCACCGGTTCCGGATACCTGGTTCTGGAACCAGAACCGGCGGGTACCCAGCGGGTAACGGTTCCAAAAAATTGAGAACCGGAACCGGTCCTGTGTGTCCTAGAATCTAATTTCTAATCACAATCATTCAAACAATCAAACAAATAAGATTGAATTACTACCTGTTTGATTCAACTTTAATCCAAACGATTACAAACAGTGTTCTTGACTTTCTCTCTCTAGATATCTCTCTCTCTCTACAATTCTCTCTCTCTGAATTCAATTATGTTTTTAAGACTTCTAACAAAAATAATTAACCAAAACTATTTATACCCTACAAGTAAAATACAAGGAAACTAAAATACAAATACAATACATTGACTTTTATTACAAAAGACTTTGACTTTCACATGAGAGTTGACTTTCCTCAACTTTGACTTCTTGAACTTTGACTTTTGTCTTCTTGATCTTGTATCCAACATATTTATGCTCTAACAATCTCCCCCTTTGGATTCAAGATCACTATTGAAAGATCTAGCAATTCAATCTTCACTTTAAGCTTTGTCAGTACAATCTCCCCTTTTTCTTTAACGGTATTCTTTCCAAAACTGTCTTCAAATGATTAACAATCTCCCTAAAACTTTCACAAAATGCTTTCAGACTTTGGAAAGAAAATATCTTCAGAATCAGCTCGGAATGCTTTAGCAAATAATCTTCAAAGAAAATTTCCTCAAAAATCAGTACATCTTCAGAAATACTTTGATCTTCTTCAAGTCTTTACTTTGAATCTTCAGACTTGGACATTTTTGTAAATCATCTCCCAAAACTTTATCATTTCTTGATACCATCTCCCCCTTTTTGATGATTTGAGCATTGATATCATCAAAACTTTTCTTCCAAGAAATGTCTTTGACCATTCTGATCTTGTCAAACTGAGCCTCTGATTCTGTGATCCGTAACCATGTATTTATCTAGATCTTTTCAAATCCAGACAAAATAGAAATGTGTAACACCTGAATCAACAAATGAATCAGTTAAAATGCCTGTCAGTAACACGAAGTCACTGTGTGTAACAGATACACAATATAAAGGAGCTTTTGTGATGTTCACTCCCCCAGGGATTCCATCCAATCATCGAAATACCACAAAGGCAATTTCTATGAATGTTATGACAAAGAAACAAATTCTTTGTGTGTTCGTGCAAGTGTAGAAAGAATTAAGCACGAATAATTGCTTTTTAAGGCTCAACATATTGTAAACCACTGAGACAACAGTAGATAAACACAGACTCAATGTGCATGATTGAAGTGCGAAGGTGGAGCAGATTTCCTTCTTTTTCAATATCCAGATTTTCCAAATGAAAACCAGATAGATTATATGTTGCGTCCCCTTGAAAATGTGAAACATTTTCTTTTTGAGAAGAAAATGAGTAGCTGGTGGGGTTTTATCAAGAGTTGGCATGGGCTAGTTGCCTGTTTCAATAACGTTCACCAAAGAGTTGTGAAACGCTAGTAATGTGGTTGCCCGGCTCAGAAAGTAGTTGGTGCAGAGTTTAATATTCTTTTACTCTGTTCTCACACCCTCTTTCTTTTGATCATTAAGCTCACATCTAACCAAACTCTCCTTTACATTTTACCTCATCACACCCACACTCATTTATTTTAGACTCCTCACACTCAATCTCTATGGATTAATTTATTGGGTAGAAATCACTGGTTAACATGATTCCATAGAAGTTCAGTTAATACCTAGCACAAAGAACCCATGAAGTCCTAGAAAGCATGTGTTGCTCAGATGATTTAGCTTTATCAGTTAAAGCTCATATACAAATGTCAGATATGAATATGCTCAGAGATATAAGCATGAAAATATGAGCATTTTTAAACATTGAAGTATTTTCAAACAAGTATATTGAAAGAATAGATATGAATGCAAAAGACTTGTTTGAAAATCTGACATTGTATGAAAATGATCAGAAATGAAATGATATATCAATTAAGGCTTATGGTCAAGAATAATGGATATGTGTCTATATGAAACAAAAATATAGACATTCTTGAAATGAATGCTTCGAAATGAAATGACGCTCAAAAATTTATTGAAGTACAAGCGGGATGTCTTACCATTAAAAATATGTTTCAATATGAGACATGGTAAGAACAATTTGAACAAAAAGTCAAACCAGTGTGTGTGAATACTTGAAAGTATATAGAAAAGACAATACACAAGTATATATCTTTCGAAACACACGGTTTGTAATCATGTAAGCACAAGTAAAAATGAAAAACATTTAAAATCTCACTTCCAATTCATGAAATCTGTTTAAGAATCAGGAAGTGGTTTGAACATTTCAGAACATATTTTCTATATCTGAAAGTTGTCCTTCTTTCAGATACATTTGAGATTAAGATAAAAAATTTACCTGTTCGCGCAATCTTAATTCTCATAAAGTCGGCTGTAGTCATTAAGATATGATCATGTCAGCTTCTCTCATCCTGTATAAGTCTCAAAGTCTAGTCAAAACAAATTTATTCACAAATTTATTCAAATGTAAAAGACATAAAGCAGTAAAATGATTAATGTACGAGTTCTGATGTGAAATAATCAGAAATCATATCCTTACTCCCCCTGAAAATATGCATCTGAAATTTATCAGTAAAAGGCACATGATAGAGATCTACAACTCCATTTGAAGTGTAGTTCATCATATCTTCCGAATACATAATTCCAGAAAAAAATTATGTACTCCCCCTTGAAGGTTGATTTCCTCTTCTGAGTATCTGAGTACACTCTCTTCTCAGCCCAGGAGTAGCATTTCTTTTTCATCATTGAAGAGCGAGTCCTAAACTATTGTGTTTAGAAGTCAAACTCCGTTGAAGTATGGGTTCTAAGTTGATGTACTTAGAAGCCTTAGTTCTATTACTCCCCCTTGACTGTAGATGCCTGCAACACAGATTCATTTTTCGGCTTCGATAACCATTGGTATTTGGGTCCATGTGTGTTAGTTGCAGTTCGAATGGGAGTAACTGAATAAGAACCATACCAGAAATGATCACTTGTTTTGTGAACATGATCATGTGTACGACAAGAAGAACAATAGTGTTTCTTACTTGACAACCTGATTAATTGATATCTCGTGTAGATATGATCAGGTTTACCTTTACGTGCTTTGTTCTTCTTTGCTTTCGTCTCATGTACACATGATTTCTTACCTTTCAGCTCTTCTTTCTTCTCATCTTCAACTGGTTTCTTCTTCCAGACCAGTTCTTCTTCTTTGTATCTCATTCTTCTTCTTTGATGTATACCTGAACTATCTATATTTCGATCATAGAAAATATTAGTATTACGAATCTGAATGAAAGATTTAACTGACCTTCTTGAAGAAACAGTTTTCAGATGTGAGCTTGATACTGGCTTGTTAGAATCAACTGAACTATTTCTAGGTGTGTGGATTTGTGACTCTGGAGTCGTTTGCTCAGTCACCACCACCTTGGAAACAATCTTTTCAAGCTCTTTAACCTTTGACGAATAACTGTCTCTTTCTTTGACAAGTAGGTCAATCTATCTCTTAAACTCATACTTCGCTTTCTGATCTTTCAATGCACTTTCAGATAGCTCAGATAGCTTTGCAGTCAGCTTCTTTATCTCTTTCTCAAAAATATTCCTTTCTTCCTCAAAGTCCTTCTCTACACTCTTTTGTCCATCAAATATCTCTTTAAAGAATCCAACATTCTTCTGTTCTATGGTCTTTCTTTCCTTTGCAAACTTTTCTCTTTCCAGAATAATTACTTTCTCAAACTCAGAAATCTGTTGAGAAAGCTTTAAACATTTCAGCTCAACTGTCTTCTTTTCGTCAGCACATTTTCTGGAAAACTCGGAGAATTTCTTAGCAAACTCTTTCTTTTCTTTATCAAAAACTGATCTTTCTTCAACAATTTGCAATTCTAATTCAAAGATCTTCTTTTCATTAGCACACCCTGTTTGCTGAAACTTGACAATGTGATCTTCTAATTCTGAGATCTTGTTCTTTAACTCAGTGTTTTCAGCTTCCAAAAACAAGACATTTTCTTCATTAAGCCTAGAAGTTTGTTTCAGAAGATCTTCATTAATAGTCTTTAAAGCACTAACTTCTTCTCTCAGTATCTTCTTTTCATCATTGTATTTCTTTGATCTCTTTGAGTAGTAGTCAACTGAGGAAGCAAAAATTTTGTTCTCTAATTTGAGCTTGTGAATCTTCTTTTCATCATCATCAGAAAGATATCCCATCTTGAATATCTGTTAACAAAAAGAACTTGAACTTGATCGTTAATCCAAATGAAATCTCAAGAATACAGAAAAACTTGAAATAAAAATTCAGAAATTTTGATCACAAAAAGAACTATGTCCCCCTCCGCAGACTTAGCACGGGGGTCCCGCTAAATTACAGTTTTGAAAATTTCTTAGAAAATATTCTAAGTATGGAAACTCGCAGACGCCTAAACTCGTAAAACACTATTCACAGAAAAACTCGCAGGCTTAAACTTGCGTGTTTGTGAAACTCGCACGCAAAGGGTTGCGTGTTTTAATAAACTCGCTAGTTGCTAAAACTCGCTAATCGTTGAAACTCGCAAGATACTGTTCTCGATGAAACTCGCTAATGCCTAAACACGCAAGTACCTATTCATGTTGAAACGCGCTAATAGAGATGTGCGCGTTCCCAAAACTCGCTAGGCACTACTTGCGCGTTTGAGCAAACTCGCTAACCATGGCTTGCGCGTTCCAACACTTAGAAAATTTTCTCAAAATTTCAAACTCGCAAATAACAAACTAAACTCGCAGACTTCAACCAGCGAGTTTCTAGAACTCGCTAATAACGCCTTGCGCGTTTTGACCGAAAATTTTCAGCTTGCGCGTTCTTGCGGATGAAATTGCGCGTTTTGCCGATCTAGCGCGTTCTTCAGTCTGTCGGCCCAAAACTTGATTTTTCCATCTGTTTTCGACTCAAATCTTCTTCAATTGTTTCGAAACTTTACAGAAATCCTCGAATTCAACTCTAGAACAGATTACAATGCAAGAATTTCAAAAACAAACACAAAATGATACACTTTGACTCGATTTACAGTGAATTTGAAACTCGTGAACTCGAAACATACAAAATCACCAAATCAAGATCAAATATAGTGCAATTTCCAAATTAAACTATACAGACTCGATTGAATTCACTCAACATACAAATTCTAATCGTTTACAACTCAAAAATTGCACAAAACTCAGAAATCTGATCTGGACTTCGACGAACATAGTGTTGACATGTTTCTTGATCTGATTTCACTTTTGGATCTGCTCTGATACCAATTGTGTGTCCTAGAATCTAGTTTCTAATCACAATCATTCAAACAATCAAACAAATAAGATTGAATTACTACCTGTTTGATTCAACTTTAATCCAAACGATTACAAAAAGTGTTCTTGACTTTCTCTCTCTAGATATCTCTCTCTCTACAATTCTCTCTCTCTGAATTCAATTCTGTTTTTAAGACTTCTAACAAAAACAATTAACCAAAACTATTTATACCCTACAAGTAAAATACAAGGAAACTAAAATACAAATACAATACATTGACTTTTATTACAAAAGACTTTGACTTTCACATGAGAGTTGACTTTCCTCAACTTTGACTTCTTGAACTTTGACTTTTGTCTTCTTGATCTTGTATCCAACATATTTATGCTCTAACAGGTCCCGATCGGTTCCGTATTTTAGGAACTGAAACCAGTCACACCGGTTCCGGTTCCGAAACCGGCAGTTCCGGTTCCAAAGGTGGGTACCCGCTTCCGATGCTCACCCCTACCGGTACTTATACCGTGTAACACCCGTAATTTCGGTAAGTAGAGGACACCCGTACGTTTTTGTATCTGGTAAACGGTGGGATTTACATTGGTAAAACATTATTTAATGTCACTTGGAGTATCGGGAGTGTTGGCATTGAAAAAGTTGAGTTTCGGGGCCCCGGAAAGGTCCCGCTACAATGCCCGACGACTATGACAAGTCACAGTCGCACATGGCACAGTCTCAGGAGGGAAAAAGTAGCCTGGGGAAAGCTGTAGACAACGCCAGGCGACATTTCCCTGGGCATAGTTGTCTGGCAATGTCGCATGGTGGGGACAACCTGCTGTAAATACGGGTTTCAGCCTCTTTTTCTCATTCTTCACTTCTCATTTTATCCCCAACTCTCCCAAAACCCTCCCAAGACCCATTTTCTTCATCTATGGTGTTTAGGGGTTCTAAATCCTCAAATCCCCAAGTTATGAGGTATCCATACTCTTGCAAGGATGGAAGCTAAATAACAAGGATCTTCATTGTCATCTTCAACCTCAAGCTTCATTTTAGGGTTTCCTAGGTTTTCATCAAAACTTAAGTGGTAAGTTTATCCCTTCCACTTCTAAACCTTATTTTAAGATATAAATGCTTCATTGGTGATATTCTAGTGTTTTATTACTCCAATTTCGGTTTGGAAGATTTTGAGAAAAAGTTAGGCCAAATTAGGATTTGTGGCCAAAATGGGGATTTTGATATAAGATATTTGGATTGGTTCTAAACACTTGAATATGATTATTTATGGTTGGAAATGTGTGGATATAGGTTTTGGAAGGATTGTGCTGGTGGATTCAAGTTTCTTCAAGGAAGCTCAAGTTGGGGTAAAATCTAGATTTAGCCTAAATCTAGCAAGGTGAGTTCAAGCTTGTGAGTCCGTGATCGTTACCAGATAATCAAATAACAAACAAATAGAATATAAACCAACCTGTTTCGATAACAAACGATGATTACACGGTTGATTTCTTGAGATTGAGTTCTCTGTTTGTTTTTCTCTCTTTACACTGTTTTACTATGTGTATATTGTGTGATTTGTGTACTGATCGATTGTAAAGAGAGAGAGAGATAATATCTTAAACAGATGTTATCAAAACATAAACAAATATTAAACTAAAACAAAATATCTAAATAATATCTAGATATTATAACTTTGACTATTATTACAATTTAGACCCTAGACTATGGTTGAGAGTGACTTTCAGCAATAACTTCAGATTGCGATCTTCGTATTGGATGATCTTGAATCCAATAGATATGTGATCTAACAATCTCCCCCTTTGGATCAAGATCATTACTAAAATGATTTAGCAATCTGGTCTTCTCTTTCAGCTCAGAAGATGCAATCTCTTTCTCTGTCTTCAATTGTAATAATCTCCAGGTTTAGCTTCGAATGCTTTTAGCAAAGTATCTTCAAAGAAAATTTCTCTCAGATCAATATGTCTTTAGAACACTTTGAAGAATCTTTTCTTGATTAGCTCTTCTCTTCTCTATCTTCAGAATAGTTGGAAGAGTTCTCTAAACCTTTGATCTTTCACATTTCTTGGTAGGCTCTTCTCCCCCTTTTTGATGAAAAGTACAACGACTTCATCAAAACATATGTCAAGAAATGTAATGCTTATAGAGCCCCTGATCCGTCAATTCAAAAGATATTCATCCAGATCTTTGCAAATCTAGACAAAGTAGTCGTGTAACACCTGAATCAACTAATGAATCAGTTAACATGTCTGTCAGTAACACTAAGTCACTGTGTGTAACAAATACACATTGGAAAGGAGCTATTTTGATGTTGACTCCCCTAGGGCTTCCATTTAATCATCGAAACACCACAAAGGTAATTTCTATAAACGTTATGACAAAGAAACAAATTCCTTGTGTGTTCGTGCTTGTGTTAGAAAGAATTAAGCACTTGATGATTGCTTATAGGCTCAAAATTGTGTAAACCACTGAGACAACAATAAGTTAAACAAAGACTCAATGTGAATGATTGAAGTGCGAAGGTGGGGCAGACTTCCTTCTTTTCAATATCCAGATTTTCCAAATGAAAATCAGATAGCATATGTGCTGCTTCCCCTTTGAAAATGTGAAACACTTTCTTGTTGAGAAGAAAATGAGTAGATAGTGAGGTTTGATCAAGAGTTGGCATGGGCTAGTTGCCTGTTTCAATAATGATCACCAAAAAATTGTGAATCACTAGAATGGTGGCTACCCGGCTCAGAAAAAGTTGGTGCAGAGTTGTGATATTCTTTTAACTCTGTTCTCACACGCTCTTTCTTTTAAATATTTTGCTTACTCTAATCAAACTTTATTTCTTTGTTTGACACACTCATTTCTTTTCGACTTCTCACACTCAATCACTATGGATTAACTTCTTGGGTAGAAATCACTGGTTAAGGTGATTCCATAGAAGTTGTGTTAATTCTTAGCACAATGATTCCTTGTTTTCCTATGATGCACATGATGCTCATATTGGTTTAACTATTTCAGTTAAAGCACAATGAAATTTTGAAAACATTTAAAGTCCCACTTCCAAAATATAAAATGTGTTGAAAAATCGGGAAGTGGTTTGAACATTAAAAACAATGTTTTCCAATGATTGAAAGTTGTCCTTCTTTCAACCAGTAATGAGATTAAGATAAAGGATTGTACCTTTACGTGCAATCTTACATCTCATGAAGCTAAGCTTAAAGTCATAAAGATATGATCTTTTAAGCTTCTCTCAAACTTCTGCAAAAGTCTTAAGTCAAGTCAAAGTAAAATTTATTCACTTAAATTGAAAAGACAAAAAGCAGTAAAACTTTTTAAAGTACGAGTTCTTATCAGAAATAATCAGAAGTCATCACCTTTTTACTCCCCCTGAAATTATGCATTAGTACATAATGTTAGTGAAAAACATAAACACTAACTCCTTCTCAAATATTGATCAACATATATGAGAAATGCATAAAATTTCAGACAAATATGTATGTACTCCCCCTTGATGGTTGATTTCCTCATTCGAGTATCGGAGTACAATCTCTTTTTCAGCACGGAGTAAGGTCTTTTGATCTTTGAAGTGCGGGTCTTGAACTGTTGTGTTCAAAAGCCTTTTCTCTTTGAGGAACGAGTCCTAGACTGTTTTGTCTAGAAGTCATTACTTCGTTGAAGTACGGGTTCTAAGTTGATTTACTTAGAAGCCTTTTTGACATTTAAGTCCGGGTTTTGAACTATTGTGTTCAGAAGCCTCTTTTCTTTCTGAAGTACGGGTCTTGAACTGTGTTATTCAAGAACCTTTTTTCTTTCCTACTCCCCCTAGACAGTAGGTACCTACAACACGGAATCATCCCTTTTCTTTGGTATCCATTTCCAATTGGATCCAACTGTGTTAGCAAACGATTTTGGCACCCAGTGAAATTTGGGTCCGCTTTGCTTTTTAGAATCAAATGAAGAATTTGAATTATAAGAGGGAACATGATATGTTCCAAACCAAATGTCAGAATCTTGACAAGAAGCATAATCATGTCTATCATAATTTGAAAACTTTCTAGCAGACAAAGATAACTGGAATAATTGTTGTTTTAAAAATTTCTTGCGAGAATCAACAAGTTTTGGTTTAGAAAAAGCAACATCCACAGTTATATCATCTTTACTAGTAGTAATCTTATTACAGTCAGCACTAGAACATGATATAGCAGTCTCGTCAAACTCCTGTTTCGGTTGCCATTTAGATTTAACTTCAAGTCTTTTCTTGTTCATTGCTGAAACATTTGAAACTTGTGAGTTAGACTTTTGAGCAACAAACGAATGCTTCTTTTTAGAATTACCAGTAGTGTTCGGTTTCTGTGAATGCTTAGATATATTCTTACCTTTAGCACTCTTAGCATTCACAGAGACTGATTTATCAACGAAAACTTTCGTTGATTTTGCACTGTTCACAGGCATACTGGTTTTTCTCAAAGATTTCTTAACAAAAGATGAATGGTTAGGAAGTTTTGCATTAAAGTCAAATTGTTCAAAACAATCATCTAAACCACCGTTAGAGTCTAGAAAATCAAGCTCTTTATTTACTAGACCAGACATGTCCTCAGAGTTTGAAGTCTATGAAAGAACAGAATTTGAAAACACAATTGAAAAAATGTTTTGTTCAATATTCATCAAAAGTCTTTCATCTGATAAAGAATTCTCGAGTTCATAAATTTTACGTTCTAAAACGAGAGGAGGGACATATAGTTTACCTTGAATAGGCTTCGCCTCCATTTCTTTTTCAGAATAACTTGGAAAGAAATCACTTGAAAGAGTTTTCTTCTTTTGATATATTGGATTTTCATTATAACTATTATTCGTCTTCGCATAATTAAATGGAAGATGAACTTTAGATGATTTCAACCGTTTTTCCGTTTCGTTGGCTTCATCCTCTTTTGACAGTTTAGTCCAGAAAGTTTTAAACTCAGGGATTCTGCGAGCTAATTGCATTGAAAGATGATCATAAAGTCCTGGCACTTCAGACATCCCTTTTTGTAGACAGTGAGGATTCTTATAACCGATTCCCCATCTCTCTATTTCCTCTTTGGGTTTGTTCAGAAAAATAGTCTGTTCAGTTTGACCCATTTTGTATAACTTCTCTTCCAAACTTTTTAATTTTCCAAGTAAAGAAAAGTTTTCTTTGGTACAAGAAGCATGCAAACTTTTAAGCTCATATAAATCAATCCCACCTTTTAGCAGTTGAGACTTGAGTTCAGAATTCTCTTTAAGAATTATTGTCTTTTCTTTTGCGTTGGTGTCATTTTCTTTATGTAAAATCTCAACCAATACTTTCTTCTCAGCAATTTCATTGCTAAGTTTCTGTATCAATTGGTTTTTGTCAGTTATGACACCATTTTCTTGCTCAAGATTAGATTCTAACTCTTTTTGTTTTAAACTCATGGCATGCATTTTATTCATGAAATCTGAATCTGATAAATTACATACCTCATCTTCTTCATTATCTGAATCAGCTTCAGCATCTGATTCTATCTTACCCATCAAGCACATGTTGACGGCTTCATCCTTCTCTTCATCCTCTTCTTTCTCATCTGAGTGATCGAGCCAGTATTCATCCTCAGCCATCAGTGCCTTGTCTGCCTCCTGTTGCTTTGCAAGAAGCATCTTGTTCTTGTAGTAGTCTGAGTTTCTGACTTTTGATATGCGGCAGTCCTTGGCAAAGTGACCTGTTTTGCCACAGTTGTAGCACGTAGGTGGTTCTGGCTGACTGGATCCTTCAGCTTTGAACTTTCTTTCTTCCGGTTTCCTCTCCTCTATCCTCTTTCCTTCAGCCTGATACCTTCTATCTTCAGGTTTCCTCTCTTCTGTTCTCTTCCTTTCAAATCTCTTTCCTTCATACCTACTTCCTTCAACCCTTTCTTTATGAGCGTAGTTGTTGGGACCAGAAGAATATCTCTGATTGTTTGAACTTGGCTTTGTGTAGAACTTTCTCTGAAAAGCACTTGTCAGCATAAGCATTGCTTGCTTCAGTTGTTCATTTTCATCCGTGTCAGAGTTTGCATTACCTTCATCTTCTTCTGACTCATACACAATTGTTTTGTTCTTCTTCTTTCTGACAACAAGAGCAACTGTGTCTTCAACCGTCTTTCCTTTCTGTCTCTTTTCTTCTAGAATTTCATCCACCTCTTCTTCATTTTGTCTGAGGGTTTCATACACCTCATGAAGTGGAATCTCATTCAAATCTTTGATCTACTTCATCTGCCTAGCAAATCTTTTCCATCCCGGTTGAAGAATACTCAGGAATTTGACGTTCAGCTCAATTTGAGATTTGTGGAATTTGTTCTTGCTAAGTTCGTTCAGCAAAGTCACAAACCTGTCATAGGTTTCTTCCAAGGATTCTCCCACTCTACCTCTAAATTCTTCATAATTATTTAGGCAGTTGGAGTTTTTAAGCTGATTTCCAACCTTTGAGCCCAGCATCATCTTTTCGAGCTGATCCCACATTTCTTTGCCGGAGGCCTTGTAGCTGTCAATTTTTACATATATTTCGTTTGGAATTCCTTGTAAAATGTATGACTTAGCTAATCTGTCACCTTTGGCTCTTCTGAGGTTATCATCTCCTAGCTCATGAAACTTAAGGTCAACCTCAGTCGGCACATCTCCAACTAAGCGAGTCGTCTTAACAGGTTTCATAACCCCTTCTTCTATAGATTTCCTGATGAAATCATCCAGCTCATGTCTGTCAACAAAGTTCAGAAACCGATCCTTCCACTGTTCGTATTCTCCTTTAAAGAGAACTAGTGGCTTGGTGTCAGTTCCGATTGCAAGGGCTTCTCTGGATGTCATTTTGAATAAAGTTTGAAGTCTGGAAAAACTTTGAGTTTTTAGAAGGTTTGCGCGAGAGGTTGATTGCGCAAAGTGAAGCTTTGACCGATAAGATGTTCGATCGGTAAGATGTAAAGACCCGGTAAAATTTTCGACCGGTAAAATGTTGCGACCGGTAGAAAAAATAGTATTCCAATTAAATGCCACGTGAACTTTCTTTGATTTCGAAAATTAATTTCGAAAATATATTCTTTGATTTCCAAAATTAATGCATGGAAAGAGTGTGAGTGAAATGAGTGGGTTTTTGCATGGAAAGTGGGTTCTTTGATTTCCACGTGAAATGAGTGTGAGTGGACCGAAATCTAGTGTAGGTGTAAGTGGAATTAGGATTTTTGCATGGAAAGAAAAAAAAAAAGATAGACACGTGGAGGTGAAAATTGATGGTGGACCGAAATGTTTGATTAAATGTGAGTGTAAGTGGCTTTGACCGGTATTGTTCTAAGACCGGGAGTGAATTTGTGAGAGTTTGACCGATATCAATAAGTTATTGGACCGAGAGAAAGAAGTGTTTGACCGGGAAAGAGGGTTTGACCGGGAAAGGAGGGGTTTGACCGGAAGTATGTAATGACCGGAAGAGTGGTTTTGATGGTTTGACCGGGATTGGTTTGACCGATAGAGTGGGTTTTGATTGTTTGACCGGGATTTGGTTTGTGTGAGATTCGATCGGTATCAATGAGGAGTTCGACCGATAGAGTAGTAAGACCGGTATAAGAGATAGGACCGATAGATTTCGATTTCTTCGACCGATAAAAAGATGACTTGACCGGTATTAACTTTCAATTTTCGACCGGTAAGTGCAAGAGGTCGGTCGAATGCTTAAGACCGATAGAGTGTAAATTTCCTTTGACCGATATAATGTAAAAGACCGATAACAAAGGATCGATATATAGCAAAGGACCGGTACGCTTAAGACCGATAGAATAAAGACCGATACGTCGTCTTCTTCGATTAATCGACCTGTAACTCTAAAATTAACCCAACTAGAGGTCGATTTAAAGCACCAAATTTTGACAGTATCTTCTCCTTATCAATAACAACAATACACAACCTTTTGATTTCGAAAATAACCGCAAAATCAAGTTTTGATCTAAAGATCAGTGTTCTTCAAAAATGAAGAACACAGAGAGTTGAAAATTTTGATTTTGAATCTGGATCTGCTCTGATACCAATTGTGAGTCCGTGATCGTTACCAGATAAATCAAACAACAAACAAATAGAAGATAAACCAACATGTTTTGATAACAAACGATGATTACACGGTTGATTTCTTGAGATTGAGTTCTCTGTTTGTTTTTCTCTCTTTACACTGTTTTACTATGTGTATATTGTGTGATCTGTGTACTGATCGATTGTAAAGAGAGAGAGAGAGATAATATCTTAAACATATATTATCAAAACATAAACAAATATTAAACTAAAACATAATATCTAAATAATATCTAGATATTATAACTTTGACTATTATTACAATTTAGACCCTAGACTATGGTTGAGAGTGACTTTCAGCATTAACTTCAGATTGCGATCTTCGTATTGGATGATCTTGAATCCAATAGATATGTGATCTAACAAAGCTGATTTTGTGAAAACGTTGTACATGCCAAAATGTTCATTTTAAAGTGATTTGTGTTTTACATGAAATTGTTAACTGCTGATCATTTGATAAGTTTTGGTTATTTGGAAGTATTTAACTTTATAAACTTATAAAACACCCACATTTGGGACTTTTGGACATCTTGATAAATAAGTTATAAACTAAAGTGTGTTATTAACTCATTTCATGCATGAAGATTATTTGGTAAAATGCATTTCTGTGTTGGTTAGAAAAAGACATAATTTGGGTTATGAGAGGTTTGAAAGCAACAGTGGATGAGTCCTTGAGTTTTGGTCATTTTCGACCTTGTGAACATTTTGGAAACTTTAAATCTTTGTTTTGGGGAAAAGATGCATTTTAAGTATTTCAAAGAGTAAATTCCAAGCAATTGAGCACGTGTCTATGGTATAATCTTGTTTGGGAAATGATCTATCTTGTTCTAAGTTGTAAGACCCCGATTTTCGAAAGGTATCAGTTCAAGTTAATGCAGAAAACGATATATTAAGAAAAAATAAGATATTTGATTTTGGAATTGAATCATAGATTTTATAGTCTTGTTGGATAAAGAATTCAATTACGAGTCCAACGGTTCTTTCCGGAGCAAAAACGGAGCTATAACGAAGAAGTTATGACCAAAACAGTGTTCGGGAAAAATTTGGGGCGGCAGTGCTCCGCGCGGCTCTCCGCGCAGATGGACCCGCGCGGAGCCGCTGGGTCGCACAAAAAGGGGGAAAATCGGCCCCAAACCCCATTTTCACCTTAAAACTTCATTTCTTCATAACTTCCTCCTCACAACTCCGATTTGAGTGATTCAAATTGCTACGGTTTCGTTTTTGAGAGCTCTTCAAGGATCTAGCAAGAGATTGTAAGTCTATTGGAGTATACAAGAGTATTTTGCGGTGGTAAGCCCCTCATCTCTCCCTCTTCATCTTCTTCACCAAAGTTTTCTAGGGTTTCATCCACCCTTTGTTCTCCCTTTCGTAGGTTGAAGGTTTGTAACCATTTTGGTGAACTAGAGGTTTTTTGTTTGGTGTATTCAAGCTTGGGTTAAGGTAATCTTCTATTCTCTTCATTTATGGAGGTTAGGGTTTAGGTATCAGTTGAGGTATTCATGTACAAGGTCGGGAAACGATTCTTTGTGGTTGATGATGTTTATTTATGGTGGAATATGTATATTTATGTTTGGAACCTTGTGGATCTAGGTTTTGGAAGATTTGGTTTGAAGAATCAAGTTTCTTCAAAGAAAGTTCTAAGTGGGTAAAATCTAGATTTAGCCTAAATCTAGCAAGGTGAGTTCAAGTTGATTTGTGAAAACGGTGTACATGCCAAAATATCTATTTTAAAACATTTATGTGTTTACATGAAATTATCAACTGCTGAGTTATTTGGTAACTTTTGTTTATTTGAAGTGTTTAGCATATTAAACCTAAACCTTGTAAAACACCATATTTGGGATTTTGGGATATTTTGATAAATGTGTCACAAAGGAACATGTTTTGGTGATTATTGCATAAATGGATATTTGGTCAAAAGGGGCACTTTTACGTGTTTGTCGAGTTTTATGCATCATTCATGAAATGGAATATTTTGGAAATGGAAAACCTTTGGGGTTTTGGGCCGAAGGCCAATAGTAATTTGAGAATCAAAGATTTTGGGAAAATGTGTATTTTGGTTTGTGTAACCATTTTGGCTCTCATGTTGAGCCAAACGTCCATTAAGCCTCTTGGGGCTTGATTTGTACTCGATGGAGTCTTTGGAACATTTGTTCAGTTTTGGTTGCTCGTTAAGGAGCCTTGGACGTATAATGTACTTAGTTGCATCTTATTTGGGAGTTACATGTTTTGAATGCGTTAGTTCATTCTTTTGAGTCATGTAACGTTTTAGACTGTAATGCATTGGATCCATAGGCATATGAGCCAGTCGGTTGGTTAGTGGGGACTTTATCCCCGTGTTGGGACTGGATTTTTTTAGTGGGGACCTTATCCCCGTAGCTAGTGGTTGGACTTGATAACCGCGTAACCTTTATTGAGGGCTCGAGGTATAGATCGTGGCTGGTTGAACTCGAGGCCCGTTAGTAATCCAGTCCGGTTACTCATCGTGGAATTTAGTGTCAACGTTTGAAGTCTAGTGAGTGGTCCCCAAGTCACATTTTTATGTAAGCTTGCGGTGGTGCTCTGCAGAGCCGTATACGGAGCTAAGTCTTGCGGTGGTGCCCATGGTGAGCCGGATACGGGGACTTGTGGTCTTTGGTT
The DNA here is from genome assembly GCA_954870635.1 of Arctium minus. Classification (NCBI taxonomy): domain Eukaryota; kingdom Viridiplantae; phylum Streptophyta; class Magnoliopsida; order Asterales; family Asteraceae; genus Arctium; species Arctium minus. The sequence continues at coordinate 177,444,709 of OX941080.1, read as the reverse complement.
GTGACACTCATTAGAGGTCGAGTAGACACTAGGATCAGTGGTGTCTTGCGGTGGTAGCTCAGAGGATCCGTATACGGGGAACCATGGTCTTATGTGAAGCTCGAGAACATTGATAAGTGGCTTAACTTTGTGTGCCCGCCACATTCGATGGAATTCGGGTATCCCCGTCACCGAAAGGTGTTGTTTTTGGGTATTGAGTTTTATTATCCAAGTTTTCGGTGGTGTTGTGTACATCTGGGTTTATCCTAGATTTTATGGGTTGAGTATTATGTCACACCCGAGTTTTGGGTGTTTTGGGATATGATGTGTTATTTACATTTTCATAAATTTAAGTATCGAACTATGACCCCGTTTTGGGTGAGTTTTGGGTTGCATCGTTTTATAAGAAATGTGTGTTTAGGAGCATTGTCTTTAAAAATGCATATTATGGAAAATGTGTCGTTTCCATTTTAAAGTATATTATTTCGAAGGATCTCGCTTTAAACTGATTTCCCTGCTTTTAAAGATATAGTTGTTCATGTTAAAACTCTTGAACTCACTAGGCGTAAGCCTAACCTTTTTATTTGTCGGCATGTGCATCAGGTTCCTAGCGGGGGTTCAGTTCTAGTGGTGCTATGAAGAGTTGAGCCTTAGCCTTACAAGAGTGAGTAGTCGGCGAAGCCTTCCGCAGGACGGAGTTAGTATATGGTATTGGGTTTAGTAACACCCGTCCTTTTCATAGAATGTATGTATAGGATGAATGGGAGTATTGAGGTTGATGCTCAATTTATGTTTGTAGTTCGAGGTATTTATTGATGTATTTAGAAAATTTTAAATAAGTTGTCATTTTCAAATTTGAGGGTGTTACATAAGTTGTGTTGGAGTTGGTCGTGTGCTTTGGAGCACGTGTTTTCATAAATGTTGGTCGAGTGCGTTTTATTGCATTTTATTTCCTTTGACAATGAGTCATTTGGTTGTTTGAGCTAGACCTGACAAAAAATGACACGACACGCTAACCCGACACGAACTCGACACGAAATAAATGGGTTTGGATAATACATTTCAACCCGTTTAAGTAAACGGGTTGACACGTCACGACACGAAAATTAAACGGGTAAGGTCAGGGTCAAAATTTTCAACTCGAAAATGACCTGAATAACCCGTTTATATATATATATATAACTATATTATATATATATATATATATATATATATAAATATTATAAGTTTTCTTTTTAATGATTTGGATTTTTAATGTTTTAGATTTAGTTAAACTTTTGAACTATAAAATTTAGATTTATAATGCTTTCATTTGAATTTTGGATGTGTACTTTTTTGTGAATTTTCGACTTTTAATTTTTAGTTTTATAAATGTTAAATGGGTTAAGCGGGTCGGGTCGGGTTAGGCGGGTCGGGTTAGGGTTGAGATTTTCTGACCCGTTTATTAAACGGGCCGGGTTAGGGTTAGACATTTTCAACCCGTTTAACTTTGAACCCGACACGTCACGACACGTTTGCCAGGTCTAGTTTGAGCCTGTGGCTCGGTATTTTATTATGATTGGGTTTTAGGACATTTGTCCAGTTTTGATAGCTCGACTTCGAGCTTTGGTTGCAATATTGGATGAGGGACTCAACGTAAGGACCTTTTATGGTTGAAGTTGATATCCCGTGGGTGTACGTTTAAAGCTACCGATCCTGACATCCCTTGCGCTTGGAATCATTACGTCCAATGATGGAACGCTATTTTTTCCACATTAAAGCACGTTTAGGCATCGGATTGGGCTGTAAGTCCTACGTGCTAGTACACGATATTGGATGAGGAACTCAATGTAAGGACCTTTCACGGTTGAAGTTGACATTCTGTGGATGTAAGTTTAAAGCCACCGAGCTTGACATCCCTTGCGTGTGCTTGTTTATATGACTAGTCTTAACAACATGAAATGGGGCTTACTTTGTGTACCGTTACATTTTATGGAATCGGGTCTCCCCCGTCACTGAAAAGTGTTGTTTTGGGTATTGTGTTTAGTATCCATGTTTTCAGTGACGTTTTACATTTACAGATTTTATATATATGATTTATGGGTCGAGTATTACGCCCCACCCGTGTTTTGGGGGTTTCGGGATATAAAGTTTTATCCGCTTTTCATCTCTTGGGAGTTTGATTTCTATTCTCATTTGGAGTGAGTTTTGGGTTGAATTTAATGTACGAGAGAACGTTTCATATTGGGATCTTCGCCCTTAAAGTATTTTGGATTGGAAAACGTTTATATTAGTGGTTCCTTCGTCTAAAATGCATATTATTGGACCACGAGTCATTTTCGTAATCGAAGCTTATTATTTTGAAAGAGTATAATTTTAATTGCATCCCTTCCTTTCAACGATATATTTATTCGTGTTGAAAACTCTTGAACTCACTAGGCGTTAGCCTAACTTTTTTTTATTTGTCGGCATGTGCAACAGGTTCGGTTGGGAATGGTCTTAGTGACTTCGTGAAGAGAGGAGAGCTAGTTGTGTGCTCGAGGAGTGCTTAGCTTGTTGAAGTCATCCACATCTGTTTTGAGAAGAGTGACTTATGTTTAGGGTTAAGTAACACCGACTTAGGCTTCAGTTGTTCTATAAGACTGGAGGTTTTGTTTTATGAGGTCAAATGTAGAATTTTATTTTGGAAGTGTATCAAGTTTTGATTTATAGGAAGAAGATTCATCCTTTGTTTGACGTAATATCAAAAATTTTAAATTAATTGCTCTTTCCAAATTGAGGGTGTTACAAGTTGGTATCAGAGCTTAAGTTTGAGAGAATTAGGTATTGGTTTTTGGATGCCTAGACTCAAACTAGCGCTCATATAAGTGATTGTATGTGAAGTTGCACACTAGGTACCTTAAGATAATATATTTTGGGGTTGATCGAGTCGCTAGAAACGGGAAACTTATGGAGGGTCGCAAGGATGATCATGTACGGTACGTTCATAATGGCACCTGACCAGTGTTATGGTGAACCTACATGCTACATGTGTATACTTGAACTACCTTGGTATGATGACCGTTGGGGTAGTGAGAAAGTTTCTAAGCGAGTAATCTAAGGAAGGGTTGATGTTTATAGCAATGTCACTTTGGAGTGATAGCTAAGTGGGATGAATGCATTAAGTTGATCATCTTGAGTCAGAATTATTGGTTGGATTATAACTATAAGTTTGTTAGACCGATTCTATTTCGAGGAGAAATTGTAAGTTAACCAAATTAGTGGGATTGTTCCTTTAAGATGTTTGGTGCATCCGGATGACAATAGTATGACGGAAAAATGGAGGAGTGTAGTCCTAAGATGCTGAGTGCCGACCAAATCCATGCACTAAATTTATTTCTAAAATAAGTTTACATCAGTTGTTTATCATGTCCTCAAAGCATAAAGTGAACTATATTATAAAGTCTCGATAAAGCATTTAGTACTCATCGGATTTTAAACCACGAGTTTAAGCATGCATAATATTGTTTTGTTGCACGTGATTGCAAAATTGTTATTAAAAATCTCTTCGTCCCCGTTTTGTGTCTAACACTATTTTTGGATATTATAAGATCCATGTTTTATGTCATTTGGGGTATTGGGCAAGTAACTGTGAAATTTTTAACCTTGACATTGGATCTCCTCCACGTATGTTAAGGTTTTAAAGGAAGAGTTGTCCCCATGTTCTTGAGTCAGGATTTTCTAGAGAATTTTGGTCTGTATGAGTCGTGTTTAATTTTATGGAGTATAGTTTTGCGACGTTTTGGGCGCGTGAGTGTACTTTGAGATGTGTGGGTTTTAATTTTACTGCGTGTAAATTTACGAGCTTATTGGGCGTCGTGTCTCATAAAAGTTTTGTTGAAAAGAGAGGAGAGCTAGTTGTGTGCTCGAGGAGTGCTTAGCTTGTTGAAGTCTTCCGCATCTTTGAGAAGAGTGACTTATGTTTGGGGTTAAGTAACACCAACTTAGACTTCAGTCCTTGTATAAGACTGGAGGTTTTGTTTTATGAGGTCAAATGTAGAATTTTATTTTGGAAGTGTATCAAGTTTTGATTTATAGGAAGAAGATTCATCCTTTGTTTGACGTAATATCGAAAATTTTAAATTAGTTGTTCTTTCCAAATTGAGGGTGTTACATACCGGGACTTAGGTCTCGGTGTAACTACCGGTAAGGGTTGTTTGCTCCTTTTTCGGTGCCAAATTTCGAGCCTTTTTTGAGCTCGTTTTCTTCTTTTCCAAAGATAGAAGAAACACCTTAATAGCTATCGAATTCTCCCTATATCACAAATACTTTATAAAAATTGTACACCGACAACTTCAACAATGAAGTTGATGGATTCATTTTCTGCAATTCAGCCGTGAAGTACTCGTCAATTTAATAAGACATTAAAGATCCATGACCTCTCATCGAATCATTTTTTAAGAAAATAATATATATAAACATTTTTTATCAACAAATATAATAAAGCATTTTAAAACAATGGCGAGGGTGATGAATGATGGTGGCGACAATGGTGATGGAAGGATTGAAATAAAAGAAGATGGATGGTTCGAGCGAATTGTATAAAAATAATACATACTTTAAACCAGATTTTATAGTTGGTATTTTCAAATTAAAATTTTAAACTTCATTTTTTTTAGATAAAATAATTATTTAAAATCTAAATATACCTTAGAGCATCTGCACCGCACGGTTCATCCCTCCACGTGGAGGGTCATGTACCGGTCCATCATTTTTTTCTCTCCATTGGGTTACATTGGTCCATACTTATGTGACATGGAACGGTTCTTCTGCATGCACCGGTTCATCATTTTCTTTTCTTTGATTTTTCTTTATTTTTTATTCTATAAATGAATTTTACATATATAATTATTGGGATGTTTTATTTTGTATTCTTTTAATTCTTATCATTGGGTTTAATAAACCTTTTATATTCTTTTAATTCTTGTTATTGAGATTTTTATTTTATTTAATTACTTTTATCATTACGTTAAAATTTTAATTATTGTAGTATATTTTTTATATTACTTTATTTTATTATAACTTTTATTATTATTATTTTTTTTATTTATAAAAATAATTCTTTTAGTTATTTATAATTGTTAAATATTGTCTTTTAATTATTATAATTTTTTTTATATAGATTATGCAGTGGTCCATGATTGAGAGTGAAAGGTTTATAAAATGTGTAGGAAAGAGAAAACTGATATGACAAATACATGAACCTTTGATGAGGTCCATGATTGTGATGCTCTTAGTTACTTCATTACTTGTATGAATCTGACGTGACAGAGATAATAGATAAAAATATAAACCTTAAAATGTTGAAAAAAAATGTAGATCTTAAAAGTTAAAATATTACAAAATAAAAATATAAATACTCAAATATCTATACTATATCATAAAACATCTAAAAAAATTCTTAAAAACAATTGTTAAACCTTAATATATCGCTATTTAATGTTAATTACTTAAAACCTCTTAAAAATAATCATTAAAATTTTATATACTACATTTAATGTTATTTATTAATTTTCAATCCTTATCTCTAACCACTTTAACTCCTCTAAAATCACTCCATGCATAACTAAATACAGTATAAAAATCAAATTTTAAATATAAAAAATATACAATATAATTAAGAAAATCTAACAGAATATTTAATGTTTATTTTATTAGAAAAAACATTATATTATTAAACAAAAATAAATTACATTATTATTAAACTATCGAAAAAACTCTTAAGAATAAGCTTTTATACATTAAATACTGTTTATTTTACACATTACTTAAAATTAAAGATTACAAGTCATGATGTGTGAGTACAAATTTCTAAAGCTATATGTTTGAATTCATAACTAACTGATAAACATAATCAAAACAAGATAAATATCTCAATTTAAATATAAAATAATTCAAAATATATAAGATAATCATTGAATTTTAAAAAAATACTTAATTTTTTTTGTATAAAAGTATTATATTATTTGTTGGAAATTTTTAGTAAAAATATGATTTTTTACTAACTTTAGACACAATTAAATACATGTATATGTATTGTATATATATAACTCTTCGTGGGTTTGTGTTCTCCTATATGAGAGCTTCGAAACAATATATTATGTGTCCAAAACGGAATATGTGTGAATGAGATATCGATGCTCAAAGTTGGGTGATTGGAATGAATTTGGTGGAAATCAAGTAGTGTGGGAAGTTGTCCCACATAGGAGATGAGAGTAAAACATTTTGTGGTTTATAACCAAAAATGTGGGAGGGACTTTCAAGTCCTTAATTTGGTTTTACTCCATCACCTACCCGTGCGCAGGGGGGGGTGCCGATTGCGACTTTCGTAAACTAAAATCGGCGAACTTGTGCGTGGGCACGACCTGCGGACATGAAAGTTGGTTTTTGCGAAATTTTGTTTTGAATCAGTGCATTACGCGAGTTAGGTCGCGGGTTTACCCGCGTGGCAAGTCGCGAATTTCACTGTTGCAAATTCCATTTGTAACTCCTTTTGATACTCATGAATATAAGAATTAATTAGATTAATGGTAATTAAAATTAATTTAATTACTGATTAATTCATATTGATTTGTCGGTTTCATTCACGAGTATATAAAGGGGAGCTCAGTTTCATTTTAAACCCCGACACACCAATCGATACTTCTTCTCTATAATTTCCTTAGCATACGGCTTTCTTCCTAAGCGAATTTTCAGGCAAGTGAAATATCCGGCAGTTCAATTGCTCACGCTGTTGTACCCTGGGAATAGACGGCAAATCTGTTTAATGGAATCGTGTTCAACACGAGCTTCAACATCGTTTAAATCTACGGTTTATATTAAAATCGTAATATATTTCGCTACATTGTACGCGTTATTTTAAAAAAGATGAAGCATGTATTAAAACCGAAAATCAGCTACTTAAATGGGCCCTCATGTCAAAGGGCCTGAACAAAGTAGCCCAATAGTGCCTCAGAAGTCAGAACCATCCTATATAAACAGTTCCAACTTCCACTCGCTAAACCCTTTGCTCCCATACAAAATGCTGAATTAAACCCTAATTTTCACAATTACCGAAGTCACATAATCGTCGAAGATGGACAAGAGTATGCTCGGAGATCTGGGCTCTCTTCCACCGGAGGATCAGGCTCGAATGTCTAAAATGATCGATCAGCTCCAAATCCGAGATAGGTTCGTTTTCTGATTACTTACGATAGACCGTATGATTATTACTATTTACATCTTTGTAGCTTTAATCCCTTGTGAGTTTTTTGGAACTTCTTATTTGAGTTAATTCGATTCTTCCTTTTTGATTCGTCTATTCGATTTTGATCTATTGCGTCTGTTACATATCTTGCTTGTGACGATTTAGACGATTAGGTCAATTTTTTAATTTGTAAAGTACGTGGTGAATTTTTCAAAACCAAAGCAATGGAATTCTTTTTTCGAAAGGGCGGAGTATTAACTTTCGTGTGGGAAAAACACCTGGTTAGACACACTCACACACAGTAGTCGCGGTGCGAGGTTCAAATATGGCGCCAACATGAAAGTGAGTCATGGTGTGTGATCATGAATGGCGCTATTACATTAAATACGGGATTTTATGTTTAGTTTTCAAGTTCATAGCTTCACTTGCTATTGTTGATTGCATGATTTATCTTTTTAAGTTATGCATCTTATTATGTGAAGCTATAATGATGTTCTCCTGAATACCAATGCAATTATGGTATTGCAGTTGGACGTTAAGGGAACAATATTTATGCATGAAATACACTAGTTTTATTATATCTAATTTGTGTCATATCTCATTGTTAGAAGTTGAATGAACGAAATCCTACATTGTTCATCAGTTTATTTCTTGTTCGTTATGTATGTCATAAGCTTTTTTGTTGCAACATCTTGTACCCAAAAGCTGTCTCATGCTTCTATCGGTCTAAGTTTTGATTAGGTTGAGAGTGAGACAAGTTATGCCTGCCTACTTTGAATGGCAGTCTTATTTTTACTGTTACTCCTTTACAACCTTCTCAAGTGCATACCTGGAATGGTCAATCCTGGCCTCACATCCTCTTTCCTTTCTCATGTTTTTAACTTATTTCACTTTGAATGAGTTGTGTGCGCTGGCATGGGCGGACCTGTAGTGGTGCGGGTAAAAAATTTTATTTTGTGAAAGTGGCAACCGTATCAATTTGTTGTGTGCCACCATATATATTTCGAAACTACAACAAGGACACAAGTTTCCTTGGTAGAGTTGGTTTGCAAGATGTTTCTTCCACTTCAGACCCGGGTTTGAACCCCGTTACAGTCATTTTTCTAGTTTTTAGCTTTTAATCACAAATTTATTAATTATGTTTCCAAAAAACTTGTAATAACAAGACTTGAACACGAGACCTCACATTTGAAAAGCAAAGAACTAACCACTAGACCAATATTGATTTTGTGAAAAAGATCTCTATATTTGTTTATAGTCAAATGGTGTCTTTTCTCGTTTCTGGTACATTTATATTAAAAAACAGTCTAGTGTCAGAGTATAAAGAAACAATGGAGGTCAAATTACAAGATAAGAAAGCTGACAACTCCCTGATATATTTCAGGGTATCTTGCCCTATAATTTCTGTTGATTTATGTTGTGAAAGAAATCCAAGAGTTAATCTTCTAACGATTTTGGAGTCTCAGTTTGAGGATGTACAATGCACTTGTGGAGAGATGCTTTAGTGATTGTGTTGAAAGTTTTAGACGCAAGACGTTAGATGAACAAGAGGAGACTTGTGTTAGGAGATGTGCAGAGAAGTTCTTGAAGCATTCGATGCGTGTTGGATTGAGATTCGCGGAACTTAACCAAGGAGCAGCAACACCAGACTAACAACCAACCTTTATATATATATTGTTTATTGGAATTGGAAATGGAAAGAGGTTGTTTTTCTACAGGCCAGCTACAACCGCATTTTAGGTAGAGCCAATCGAATGGAAGAGTTTAAAAAACAACAGCTTCTTTAATGCAATTGACTTAATCGAATCAACTCAATCAAGCAGTTTGGCATAAGGATTACACGATACCAAAAAAAAAAAAAAAACTCAACACGTAGAAATCCTAGGGGCTACGGTCTATTATAAGAAATCAAACATGGTTGGGGAGAGAAAAAAAAGGGATATATCATGGATTTGAAGCTGATCGATCATGGATGACATTTGAGTCTGATCCTTCGACGATTCTCGGTTTCTTAGATTATCGATCATGGATGACATTTGAGTCTGATCCTTCGACGATTCTCGGTTTCTTAGATTACTAGTGAAATTAGGGTTTAACTTTGCATTTTCTATTATGGGAGCAAAGGGTTTAGAGATGGGAATCCTTTTCACGGGTTGGCAGCTTCATTTTCATATCTACTCTATTTATATTTTATTTTAACAAATCTAAGAAAAATATTTATTAAATATATAAAATTAAAATTTGATATAAAAATTATAAAGTTAATAGTTATAAAATATATTTATTAATCGGGAAAAGTCTAAAAAAACCCAATGGACTTCAGTGTTTGGAGTGATTAATTCATTGGACAATTTTTTGGAACAAATAAGTCCTTGGACATGTCAAAATCTGTTAACTAAATCTTTGGACTTTTGATAACCTGTTGAATACATCCTTATTACTTAAAAATGTAATTTGCAACCCATATAGCAGGTAAAACTACAAATTAAAAACAAAGTCACTTACTTTATCCATCTACAAATTAAAAATGAAAAAATTAACTAAAATAGTCAATCTTATCAACCAAATTCATTTTTTTTTACCATTTTTCAAAGTTTTTTTTCCTAAAATTGCCAAAGTTTGCACATAATGTTTTTTTCCCTACGTAAAGATTGTTTTTTTCCAAAAAAATAAAAATAACAAACATCCTCACGTAGAAAATTTTATGTGTAAAAATCACTTTCTGCTTATAGTTTTAGAAAAAATTTACACTTTGCATTCTTATAAAGTTATAATTAATTATTTAATTTATTTTATATCAATTATTTTTTCAATTACATTTTTATTTTATTAACATACATAATCGAATATTAACTAAAATATATAAAAAAAAATTAGTTTTTTTATAAATTACACCATTATAGTCGTTTCGTCAATACGTTTAAAATGAACTCAACATTGTTTTTGAACTTTATCTTGTATTATTCAATATCATAAATACGTACGAATTATTTTTAATATTTACCCTTTATAATTACAGATTAATCTTATATTATTAAATAAATAACCTTAAAGGATAGAAAATATAAATATTAAATATTTAAATATAATTAGTACGTATTTATGATATTTAACAATATGAGATTAAATCCAAAAAAAATCAATATTAGGCTCATTTTAAACGTATTGACAAAACAATTATAATGGTGTAATTTGTAAAAAAACGTAATTATTTATGTATTTTAGTTAATATACGATTATATGTGTTAATATAATAAAAAGTTAAAATAAAAATAAAAAAGTAGAAAATATAAAGTAAATTAAATAACAAATTATAAAGATGTTTTTTAATTTTTTTTTTTTGCCAAAAACAGTTTTTAAGGCAAAAAAATAATATGCTTCAACTATTTAAGAAAAGACTTTGAAAAGTGCTTAAAATTTTAATTTTGTTGATGAGATTGACTATTTTAGTTAATTTTCTTATTTTTCTTATTTGTGGGGTGATAAAGTAGGTGACATCTTTTTTGTTTTTTCTTCCAATTTGTAGTTTTACCTGTTATGTAGGTTACAAGTTACATTTTTAAATAATAAGGATGTATTTAACAGGTTTTCAAAAGTCTAAGGATTTATTTAGTGTGTTTTGAAATGTCTAAGGACTTATTTGTTTCAAAAAATTGTTTAAGGACTTAATCACTCAAAAAACTAAAGTCCATTGGGTTTTTTTGGACTTTTCCCTTATTAATTTTGTAAACAATGGGAACATTTCTTCATAGTTTTTTCTCTTTCTCTTTCATTATTTTGCCATTTATTTGTGTTTGTGTAGGGTGTTTGTATTGAATTGATTCCAATGATCATATCACGCAACTTTGAATCCTGATCCCAACTAGTATTATACCCGTCTGTTGGTCAGGTATACGACATGAGTTTAATTTAGATTCAGTTATTTATATTACCATTTTAACCTTCTGTATGCTTTATATCTGAACGAAATATAGCTAATTGGTAAAAAAAAAATTGATAAGTTTTGTTGTTGCATGAAGAAGCTCCGAAAGCTCCAAAGGCAATGCAGTAGGAAGATAATTCAACGACAAAACAACAATTTTACTTAAAAGTAAAGTACGCAGTTTTTGGAAAGACTCAAACAACGCATGTTAAAAATCCTTTGACTAAGATTGTAAATATCGAATGTCACCTTGATGAAATCCACCGAGATCCCGTTCATTAGCATTAAAATGTTGTACTTAAAAGACAAATCTAATTTTGTGATTTTGACGTAGAAAGCAAAACATCCTCCACCTTCAAAAATGAAACAAACAACATACAAAAGTCTATACAATGCTAAAACATTGTATATAACGCCCAATTTTCCATCCAATTGTCAAACATTCGATAAATGTCATGTTAAACTTACTAAAAGGAAAACAAAATTTGGGGAAAATGTTTCTTCAACTGATCAAAAAGAAGGGTAAAAGGATTAATGATAGCCCACTTATTTTATTGAGTGAAATTAGGTGAGGTGTGGAAGTCTTTAAAGGTTGTAGGAATGTGAGAAAATGGCATAATTGTGGTTGCTATGAAGAAGAAGAATGCTCAAAATTGAGTTTTTTTTTTTTTTTTTTTTGGAAAAAGGGGACGGAACCCCATGAAAAACTTTATTCAAAAAATTGAGCTTTTTGACAATACCTAAAGATGTTGATGAGGATCAAATACTCAATAATCTACCAAAACCATAAAAAGTTGATTCAATACAGTCACATAATATGTAGAATACAAAAAACCGATAAAAAAGGATTGGGATTTCGATACACTTGCATTATAATACAACTCAAAGAACTTAGAATGGAAATTGTGTTTATTGTTGCATCATTTGTAATTGGACTCTTCTCCTCAGGTGGATTCCCAGAGTTTATGACTTGTGCAAAATTTCCTCACCTACAAGAGATTATTAGTTGTTGACGAAATTCATCCTTAGAACAATAAGTGTGCCTGTGTATGTATGTCAGATAGAGACTCCAAATAAACATTGCCAAATTGGCCATCGTACAAAATGGACAACTTACAAAAAGAACCCATAAATCCATGCTCTCAACTCCTCTTTGCAGTCTATATGTGAAGGCTATGCACCAATTTAAGGAGTTCGTGAAGTACAATTTTTGCCCCTATCAGACCAGTAGCGGAGAAAATATATTGCATTAATAATTTTAAAACTATATACAAAACATAATATATACCTGCAAGAATATATAGCAATATAATATATGTAAAATACAAGGTTACTTTATTGTTGGGAAGGAATTAAATAAGGTATAATATTTTGATTCCAACTCTCAACCTTAGGGCACCCACAATGGTGGGTTCTTCCATCCATGTGGAAGTCCACAAACCCAAAACAAAAGTTTATACCATTGAAAATGGGGAGGTTTTTGACACATCACCATAAGGTGAAATAGTGGCCCTACAAACTATTAATTAATAAACAATTAATTTACATCGCTTCATATGATGAAATAGTGGGTTCTACCAATTATTAATTAATAAAAAATTAATTTACATCACTAGGAGATGATGGATTCATTTTTTTTATAATTTAAAAGTTAATTAATAAAAAATTTAATAAAGTATATTTTAATTAATAAATATTTTAAATAATTATTATTTTTTAATTATTAAAAGTATATTTTAATTATTGTCTTGTAAGCTTTAATTATTGTTTTTTAATTATTAAAAGTATATTTTAATTATTGTCTTTTAATTATAATAGTAAATTTTTATTATATAAACTATGGACCGGTTCATGATTGGGAGTGAAAGTTTATGAAATGTGCAGGAAAGAGAAAACTGATGTGACAGAGAGAGAAAAATGACGTGGCAGAATCATGAACCTCTTTCTCATGATTGTGGATGCTCTTACTCTCCCTGCATATATATATTTTTATATACCTATGTTGCTTTTATAACGCTAGTGAAGAAGATGGTATCAAAGAAATGGAATAATGCCACTTAAATGTGTAAGGATGTAAACCCTAGTTTTAAACCTGACTCAACATGCTGTTGTTTGTTATTATTGTTTCTGCCATTCGTTTCATGTGTTTTCTTCTTAAAGAACTGTCAATGTTATTGGTGATCTAGTGCACAAACGCATCATGATATGGACATGTGATCTGGATCATGGTGCACAAGAGTTGTGGACAAATTAGGAAACAGTGGCCCTATGCTTGAGTTTGAGTACACGTTCAAGAAATTTAAGCATGTGATCCCAAATTCACAAGAAGTTTCTTATCAAGCAGTCACTGCACTTTTCACTCTACAACCACCTAATCTTCTCATAATGTCATAACATGTGTATCAAGCAATATAGTGATAACTTATAACTACAAATAATGAATTCATGGTAACACGTAATACACGAAATTAGTAAAACATAGAGGTTGTTTGGTTCAGTCCTGGGAATAAAAATGTAAATTCAACCTGGAATGAAAATTTGGGCTTGTGGGGGAATGAACCCATGATATTATATAAAACCAAAGAGTTTCTTTTATTTTCATTCCCATGATTGTTGTTTAATACCAAGCACCCCCTTCAGAAAGTAACAGTCAAACAGACTGTTGGTACCCGATTTGTGGCACACTTTGATATATGATATAGAATTATAGATAGAAATACAAATACATAAAGAAATAAGTTGTTATTCTCAACTCAAGTGGAAGTGGGTATGTTGGGTCAATACACTTTGTCTTCCTAGTATGGCAGTCTAATTCGCTTGAGTTGTAGTGTTGTACTTGCGTAATTTTTATGATCAAATCTTTTTACAATGGGTTATTATCTTATATTGCAACCAGTGTAGGACTTACCTATGTGAATTACATAATTATCTTGGTTGAACAAAAAGGGTATAATTCAAGACAAAGACCATATGAATTTAATGAACAATAAAATTGCCCCAAATAGTGACACAAAATAATTTTAAAAAAGAACATCAAAAATATCGAGGTACCTAGACCTTGGAAGAAAAAAAATATTTAATGCAACTTCTATATATCGACACAAAGATACATCTCTCCCAGAACATGCTTCATTAAAGTCACCAAACATGAATTTATTCAATTGATATATAAAGTATGTGTCTGTATAGATTATGGAAGTTTTTGTTTAGACGATGAAGCGTGCTTTTTAATTGGGAGGTGCAAGTTTGGAAAAAACTTGGCTTTCTTTCCGTATAAAGCTCCCCCTAGAAGCTTATTAATTAAACCACTTTCTATATCATTAAGCTACTACCAAACAGTCATGTATATAGCTAAGCGAATAAGTTGCATGTCTCATTAAGCTGCTAACAAACAGGCTCTAAGTTTCATTTGCTAGAAGCTTTCTATCCTTATCAAAGTGTTAGCTTGCACCCACTCTAATAGTTAACATGAATGTTTGTTGGTTTTCAGATTTCTATATATCATTCAATTGATTAAATAGACACATCATAAGTATTTTGTATTAAGCACTATTTAAGGATAAACATCATGAAAAAATGTGAGCATTTTAAAAGCATAAGTGCTCAAAATGACACTTTGACTATGAAAGTCATGAAGAATCACTATACCATGTAATCTATGCACATTTTCCTAGCCAAATCATACGCTTCAGATTCACCATACACTTGATCTGCAACAGCACGAAACAGACATTTCTCATCTTCCAACACTTTTTTGACTTCAAAACTTTTTACGCGTCTAATATCAATCTCAAACTGCATACGACGACCACAAGTACTTTAATAATTCTCAAGCAGAAACATGGAAAGTAGGATATCATATATGTAACACTGCCTCTGTTCTGATTCGAAAAGATTGTCGATAAGACAGACTTAAATTCATCAACTAAACATAGCCTCAGAAAAGTTAACATATGAAAGTTTTAGGGGTCATTTACCAACAGAAAGTGGGCAAGCGCTAACCAGGTTCTGACCGGTGTGAGGGGCCATTTACCACGTGTTTACCAGCAAGAGTCACCACCCTGAATTACCTTATCAAGTTTTAGGGGTCATTTACGCTTATAGGTAAGAGTCTTCTCCCTCACTTACCAGATACAATTCTTAAGAGTCCCTCCCTTAGCTTACCGGGTCAACATCATAGACCGGTAAGAGGGTTTTTGGTAAAACGTAGCGCCTCTGACTGGGGTAAGAGGCAGTAAGTAGCAGGTAATAAACAACCCCTTATGCTAAAACAGGAAAAGTATCCAAATCAAAATAGTACACCAACCTACCATGATCCTTCTTCGGCCCAAGGTACTTCCCTGGAGTAGGCGTTCGACCTCTCCGCCTCCTCGCCTGCATAAATAAAAGGAAACTATAAGCTGTAGTGACTAAAACCATTAATACAAGTTGATATCCATGTTGTGAAAACCATTTGTATTTAATGTAAAGTCAAATATATCAGTATTAAGGTGATAAGTCCATATATCAAAAATAAGTGCAAGAGAAATAGAAAAATGCAGGGCATACAACCCTCTGGGTTGAAAGTCTGAGATTTGCTTTGGAACTTTGATGAAGAGCTGCTACAAACAGCCACCTGCTACCAAAAAACACTTCACCTGGGAAACAAACTTTCAAATGCATATAACTATAAGCGCAATTGGAACTTTCAAAAGAATCAAGGTTGTATCAGCAATTGATTGAGTAAACAACAAAACGATACGATGTCAGAAAAGCAAAACTACCTTATCCACGGTGATGCAGCGATTAGCCTCTTTGATATTGGACATGGTCACAAATCCAAACCCACAAGACTCTCCAGTCCATGGGTCAACATCAACTACAAGGTGAACAACTTCTACCTAAAAGAACACGTTCATGATCATCACCACATCGATTCAAATTTTCTGAATCAATGCCTGATTCAGAAGAACTGTGCCTTATATTGCAAATAACACTGCTATTAGCTCTTTACAACTAAAGAGATTGGTATCTTTAGCCTAAATTTCACAATTAGGCTATGTTTGG
Organism: Arctium minus; assembly: GCA_954870635.1. Classification (NCBI taxonomy): domain Eukaryota; kingdom Viridiplantae; phylum Streptophyta; class Magnoliopsida; order Asterales; family Asteraceae; genus Arctium; species Arctium minus. The sequence continues at coordinate 177,428,558 of OX941080.1, read as the reverse complement.
CAAACGGGCCAATAAGTTAGCTTAGAAGCAGATCCAAGAGTTTTTTTATAGTATCACTAAATATACATTTGGAGTTTTTATTTCATAATTTTTCATATAAATCTATGAAGTCTTAATGTTCATGGTTTCACCCAGAAAACTTATGATTTCACATTTAAGGACCTAATTGAATTACATTTAACCCCTGGACTTTGTGGTTTCATAGGCAACCATACCCCTAAGGGTAGGTCCGCTCCTGAGTTAGCTAATAAATTAGTCATGTTTGGTAAAAAATAATAAATAAGCTAGATAACACTGTCAAATGACTTAAATGACATGTCGGAAAATTAATTGGAAAGTTTTGAAGGGTATAAGTGAAAAAAACCCGATATGGCTAACAAAATAGAGCTCTTTCAATAAGCTCACAAAACAAGTTAGCTTATGGTTGCCAAATATGGCCTTAAACAATCAAACTACATTTTCGACATACCCTTCCCTCTGTAGAGAAATGCTTCTTAAGATCCCTCTTTGACAGACGTGGTGATAATTCTATCACATACAGGTTGTTTCCCAGGTTTTCTATGTCACTTGAATCATAACTCCTGCATGCCATTCAACTTGACATCAACAATTTAAAAAGATTTAACAAACATCTTCATCAAGAGAGTAATAATGAAAGCATCTCCAACATATTCTCCAAAATGGAGATTTTGGGCAAGTTAGGAAGTAAGAGAGTGTGTGTGAAATCCTCCATATTTGGAAAACTTCCCAAAAATGATTATCACGAGAGATAAATATTTTTAAATTTTTTATTATTATTCACACCGACAAAGCTTCGAAAAAAAATGTTTAGGAAAGAGAAATAATATTTTATTAAATGTATGAAATATATTTTAACAGAGTGATGATTTAGATTAAGATCGAGAGAGAGATAGGTTCCGATCGTATGATATCAGCCTCAGTATATCGTGAGAGAGGGAGAGAGAGAGAAAATGGGTGGAATTTGAAGATGCCAAAGAAACATTGTGTTTAGAACTCCTCCCTATACTAAATGCAACGACTGATGCATGCTTTGATGTTACGACAAGGTTTTCATCATTTTGTTGAGGGATTATGGATTATTCTTACAAATATTATCATGTGTTCCAAATTATTCGTCAAATCTAAAAAGTAAGACAAGCTTGATCATATTATTATTTTTAAATAATATCATGCATTCGGTGTCCTTTACCAGTAACTCTAGGATTATCAACTTTTTTTTAGAAAAATAATACGCTACCTTCCCTGTCTATCTTAGAGCTCCTAACTTTTCAGGAAAGTCCAAAAATGGTTAATTTTTAAAAAATATAAAATCACTCAAAGATTATATATATATAGCCACCAAAGTGAATTCAAAATTCCAGCTTACATAAACATAGGTTCATTCAATAGAATCCTCCATTCAGAATCTTATTAGACAAATGCATGCCCTAAATTAATGATGACACAGAGCTAATCAGGGGGCCTTTTCTTCTAGAATAGAACACAACCAATTTACATCAATCAATGCTTAGTCTCCTCTCATTTTCCTATTTCTTCATCTTTTACATCAAAACTTTGTTCCTCTTTCATTAAAACTTTGTAGAAACTACAACATCAACTGGAATTCTGTTAGTGTTTCTACATATTAGTAATGGTGTTGTTGCTGTAAACGATTACAAATTCGTAAAGAATTAAAGAATAAAACAACTGCACTTCTTGACAGCATTAGCCTCACTATATGGAGTCACTTTAAGACATCCTGCATGGTTCTTGAAGATCAGAACACCTAACACGAATACCAGTAACACCCCCTTAGAGCAACAAAACACAGAAAAGCAAGAGCTAGGGTGGCTGCAAGATTAGCTAAAAGATGAGAACTCAAGTGTTTTGAGCCTTTAATTGCAAACTTCTGTCCATCAAGATAAAGGGTACATAAACTGATGATAAAAGAAGTAACCCACCATACCCTTATAAGTAATAGGGATCTTCCAAAGGTTTTTGCCTTACAATTAAGTGTAGAAAAAGTCAAAAGAAACCAGGCCAAAAACTGGACTGCATGCAATATAGAGGTTCCTAATTATAACACCCACAAATTCCAAGTAAGCTTTTAGACCTCTCTTATCCTCAAAGGTCGCTTGTGCATGGAAAATGGGATTTTCGGGCTTCAATAGGGGTGGCGCGATTATGCCCGGCGATTGTGACAGAGTCACTGTCGCCGAGGGCAATGTCGCAGGGTCTGAAGGGCCTTCGGTACATTTTGGGTGGTGGATTGAAGCTATGGATAAGGTAATGTCCCCTTTTCTTCACTTTTGGAAATTAGGGTTTTGTCATAAGTTGAAATCTTTATGTAAAATGTTGGGGATCGATTATAAATGGTTGAATTAGTATATTAATGGTTGGAAATTTATGAATCTAGGTTTTTGGAGGTTTTGGCTCGTGGATTCAAATTTCTTCAAGGAAGCTCAAGTTGGGGTAAAATCTAGATTTAGCCTAAATCTAGCAAGGTGAGTTCAAGTTGTTTTGTGAAAACTATGTACATGCCAAAAATATTTATCATGATATACTGAAATGTTTTCCTTGTCATCTATCAAATGTTGTATTTATTAAATGAGTTTTGCATCATAGAATAATGAGTTCGTAAATCTTGAGAAATGCTCATATTTGGGGTTTTTAGACATTTTAATAACTAAATCATAATTGTGGGCCTTTTGTTGATTTTTCCTATAAATGAAGGTTATTCCAATGTAAATGTATTTGAGTGTGTTCAGATTTAAAATGCATATTGTTGTGATTTGGGACATTTTGGAAAGGTAAATGACATGATTTCTATTGGAAAATGGTCGGACTCAACCAATGACGAGTTTTGGGATTTTGGGCATTTTGATAAATAAAACATAAGTATTGGTGTTTGATAATTTATTTCATGGAAGTAATCTTTTGAGTATAAATGCATTTTTAATGTGTGTTTTGGGATAAATGTCTGATTCTGCGTTATGGGACGTTTGTTTAAAAGGATAAATAGTATTAACTCATATGGAAAATGTCTTGTTTCAATTTAAACTGTGTCAGAGTTTACTTATGTATTTTGGAGTGCGTGTTTGCATAAACGTGGGTCGATTGCGTTTTATTGCGTTTTATGACTTTTGACAAAGTGACCAATTGATGTATGGAGCTTTGGCTCGTTTGTGACTCAAATGAGTCTTGCGACCATTTTGCCCAGTTTTATCGGCTCGATGAGGAGCTTTGAGTTTACAACACACTTAATTGCGAGTTGATGGAAATTACATGTTTTGATTGCGTTGACATTTATTTGAGTCATGTAATGTTATAGACTGTAATGCTTTAGATCCATAGGTATATGAGTCAGTTTGTGAGGGATGAACATCCCTGTTTGACACGTGGAATAGGCATGGGTCTGAATGGGTACTAGTTGTGGACGTTAAAGTCGGGCAACGACCAATGACCAATAATTGTAATTTCCAAAATGTACCAAGAAATAGGCATGGGTCAAAATGGGTAATAGTTGTGGACTTCAAAGTCGGCCAACGGCCAACGACCATTAATTGAAATTTCTTGTGAATGAGTGAAATCTAGAGTTAATGGAATGACCATTGATTCGTAGTGGGGCTCTTGAACATGTATATGTGACTGATAGCGGAAAACCGTATAGTTCCACAAGTGGCCACAGTGTTCCCACAGTGGGGGCGCAAGTATACACCTCAACTATGATCGCTATAAGTAATAAAATGGTAAGTATACCGAATATCGTTTCCACAGGGACTGGACTACTGAGAATCAGAGAGTTTCATGAACTTCTTGCACACGCTTTGGTTGTGAGAAAAATTTGTTGTTTTGTTGGTGAAATATCTAAATTAATTAAGAAATTTAACAATAAGTTAAGGATTGGGTATGGGTGTAAGTTTCCTTGAGATAATTGTAGTTACCAAATGGTTAGGTGCTTAAGTGCATAGAGCCATGTATAAAAATCCCGATCTCTCGAAAACGAATTTTTATAAATTATGCCCAAAAGTACCTATAAAGTGCCCATAATTATTGTACTTGAGTTTGCCGATTTATCTAAGTTTGACTCTAAGCGTCTAGTTCTACCGGTATGGGGATTTATACCCAAATCTCTTTATGATATAAATTCCGACCGACGTTTGAACCTTAGTAAATCATACAAAACCCGCATCTCTGCGTGGTTATCAAAGACTTTCTCAAATCTTTGTGCATCACTTAAGCCGTATTTCGGATCCGCCCCTCTCGAGGTCTAAGATCTAATATTAACACTTCAAAGTGATCGGCTTATCCGTATTGAGTTATGTCCCGACTCAAGTGACCAAACTCAAGAACAAGTAATTATGGACACACCCAAGTGTATCCTACTAGTCTCAAGTTCACTCACACCCACACCCAATAAGGTGCTTAACTCATGACTAAAAAGAAAGACATAATAAAATAAGCGAAATAATTAAGAACTACTTGCGTAAATGTAAATTACGGAAATTAAATTACAAGGGAAAGTAAATGACTAGAAACGTAAATTGCGAGGAAAGTAAAGTACTAGAAAGTAAAATGCTAGAAAGTAAAGGACTAGAAAGTAAAATTACAATCTTCAAGTTAACAAGTAACTTGAAGATGAACTAGAGCTTAAGAGAATTTTTATGTCTTGTGATTGATGGTGGTGATAAGTTGATGAAATAAATGCAAACCACTCATTCTTTATATAGCCTCCAAAAGAACAATACCCAATAGACTCTTCCTTCAAAAACACAAGGGGCAAGACCCATCTCTCTTGTCAACCCATGCTTCAAAGATCAGACAAGCATGCTCCAACAAATATATTTTAATCTGCTCCTTATCGTCCGGATAAACGCAGCGTCCGGCAGTTTCTTCAAGTGGTTCATCGATGCCCACAGTGGGTAGAGTACCTACCCACAGTTGGCCACAAAAGTGCAGTTTTTCCAAGAAAAATAAACTTTTGATAATTCATCACTTCTTTATCACATTTTTAGACCAAATGAGAAGAATAGAAGCAAAGTGGGTATAAAAATGATACAAAATCCTAGAAAAAGAGTGATAAATAACTCTCAGAATCGAGAGTTATCAGTGACCAACTTTCGTGTTCCGTCACATTCAATGGAATCGGGTCTCCCCCGTCACCGAAAGGTGTTATTCGGGTATTGTATTTTTGTATCCATGTTTTCGGTGACGTTTTAAATATATGAGTTCTATCCATGATTTGATGGGTTGAGTTTTATGTTCCACCTGTGTTTTGGGTGTTTCGGGAAAAAAAGGTTTGTCCGCATTTTTATTAATCCGGAGTTCTATTTCTATTCCCGTTTTAAGTGAGTTTTGGCCTTTTGGGTTGAAATTACTTTACGAAGGAATGCTCTATGTTGGGTATTTGTCTTTAAAGATGTGTTATTGGAAAATGGGTCGTTTAATATTTAAAGTAAATCATTTTGAAAGATTATGATTTAAAAACTGTATTATTTCCTTTTAACAATATATTTATTCATGTTAAAAAAAACTCTTGAACTTACTAGGTGTTAGCCTAACCTTTTATTTGTCGGCATGTGCATCAGATTTTGTTTCGGGATTAGTTCTAGCGACACTGTGAAGTGATGAGTGCTAGTTGTGTGCTCGAAGAAGTAAATAACTTAGTGAAGTCTTCCGCATTTACTTTGGATATAGCGACTATCATTGGGTTTTAGTAACACCGTTCCTATTATAGACCATGTATAAGGTTTGAATGATGTTTATTAAAGTTAAAACCTGAACTGTTGTTTTAGGTGATTCAATTATTGATGTGTTTAGAAAATTTTATACTGGTTGATATTCCCATATATAAGGGTGTTACACGCAACTACTATACCATGTACTAATCAAGTTTATAGGGATAGAATTAACAACCAACTTAGAATGGTATAAATTAAACTGATACAACAGGTATAAATGTTGATTGATTTAGTTTGGTACGAAATTGACATCCCTAGAAAATACCAACAATCCATTTGATAATAAAATGTAACAACTTTATTTTTTGAATGACAACATTTTATTGACAAAAATAATCGTACAAAAAGTTGCATAGCTGATGATAAAATTACAGTCAACAAAAATTTTAAAATTCACTTTTGTTGATGAAATTAATATGTATATATTTTTATCTGAAAGTTGCTTGAAAATGGTCAATTGAGAAAACTATAATCAATTTTCTAAAAGATGGAGCAAGTAGACACTGTTTTTTTTTTCAAAGTGTTAACTATGAAAAAGTAATTGGTGTTTATGTTGATGAAATGCATGAATTACAATTTAGGTGATATATGTTCATGATATTATTCAGGGTATGATTTATGTTATCTAATTGTATCATTTTATTTTATTTTATAGAAGTTGGTGTGAAATTCCATACATATATATTTTCTTTAAAACCAAATCTTTAGGCCATGGACCAAAACAAAAACAAAAAAAATGCTAAAGATAGGTCGTGGCTCTTAGAGCATCTCCAGCAGCTTCTCCAAAATGGAGAATATGGAGATTTTGAGCTATAAATTTGCTCCAACAGCTTTTCCAAAACTATCCCCAAAATAGAGAAAGTATGAGAGATAATGAGTTTTTCTCCAAATATGGAGATAACCCCAAAAATGATTACCAAGGGAGAGAAACTATTTTTTTTAATTATATTTCATCAATAAGAAACTTTGAAATAAAATGTTTAGGTGAGAGAAATAATATTTTATTAAATATATAGAATATTTTAATATTATAATCAATGATTTATTTCCAAAATGAGGAAGTTATTGGAGATGGATGTAATTTTTTTTGAAGATTTTGACTTTTGATTCTCCATTTTAGAGAAATTTTAGGGAAGCTGTTGGAGATGCTCTTAGCATATTTCTTATTAAGTGGCCTACATGTGATGTGTATTTTAAAAAGTTTGAAGAAGTTATTTTACTTGTTGTAATTTGTAGAACATAGAGCTATAATTAAACATGTTTCAAAAAGTCTAACCCGAAGCCTGGTTGAAAAGGCCAGGGCCTAAGCCCAATCTAGGACCCTGCTTGAAGCCTAAGGTTGTAACATCAATGTTCGACTCTACTTGTTCAAAAACTTGATTAAATTTTTCGAGTTAAGTCGAGTCGAGCCGAGCCATTCGAGCATACGTTTTTCGTTTCAAACATGCTCATATGTTCATTAATTATACAATAAAAATATAAAAAATATCGAGCTCAAACCAATAAACAAGTTAATCGATCACAAGTTTGAACACATAAATTAGCATCAAGCTCGATAATTCAAAATATTCTAGCTCGAGCTTGAGATTAAATTTTTCGAGCTGAAGCTCGAATAACCTACTACTCACTTCGAGTTGGCTCGTTTACACCTCGTAAGCCTGATCATGTCGAAATTTTAGGGACATGCCCAGTAAAAAAAGCCCCTAGAAAATCTCGATTAAACCCAAAAAGCCAGATTGTGCCCTCTCTTAGCCACAAAGCCCCGAGGGCTTGTGCATCTATAGATACTAGTAAAATACCCGCACGATGCAGTGGTATGTAAACAAGTTTTCCCGAAAAATGCCATTCATGTATACAAGTACCATATTGAATAACAAGTTCATCAAAACAGACCAGCCTCCATCAGAGATAATGTATGAATGATCAAAATTGGTATAAAGATTTGACTTGCTATCTTTATTTTCGATACAACATACTGTATCTAAGATACCTCAAAGACGGGCCACAACCTTAAAGAAACCAATTTTTGCCATCGCTCATTGTTGATCCATGGTGCACGTGTACAACTGATCCCTTGTGACGGTTTCACATCCTGTAAACAACAACGATAAAAACACACGTCAAGAAACACTACCACACAACGTAACCTTTGCAAACTATCATTAAACCTATTTCAGCATAATCATATTTTGCAAATATTTTAGGGAACAAATATACATAAAAAAAACATCCTTAGAATTCTAAAGTCAATAAAGAATATCCTCAGATATGTCCCAACAAAGGTTCCTCTTTTGTAATTTTCTATTCTCAACAAAATCTTTTTCCAAAATTCACTTTATGTTTATCTTTCTAAATCACACACTTTGTCAATTTGCATTTGTTCATGTGTTAATGTGATCATAAAGATAAAGTTATCTCTTAGTGAAATGTTTTTACAATGAATGGAGCACGTGAATTGTGGGATTTGCATTGTTAGGAAAAAATTTATACATAAGTACATACACACACATATATTCACATATATCTTATGTACATAAACATATACATATACATAGATTCATATGCATCTATAGATACTATAAATTCTTTTTTCCAGGGTATGAATGTTCATACCCAAGTGATACAATACGTCCGACCATGCCTTAAGATAAGAATGATCAAGAGATTTTAGCCAAATTACCTTCAAAGTTGGCAATTGGAAACCTTTTGCACCAAGAATACGCCCGCCAAATCACTTGCTTTGATCCATAAAGTTGTAGTCTGACATCCTGGCAACTCAAAGGACAGAAAACAGAAAAGGCATGAAAATTGCAAAAGAACAATTAATCTTTTGAAGTATGTTACTTATTAGCTTTTGGGTTAAAGTATTGCTTATTAAAATGCAAAAAAAGATGACGATTTAATTTAAAAGAATGAATCAAAAACGAAAAAATTGGCATACCTTCTACATGTCCAAAAACGATGCTTGTGTCCTCTAACCTACTAAAAACAAAAGGAGCACATTTTTAACTAAAAGAACAAGAATAAACGTATGTAATGTAACAAATAATCAGTCCAAAATCGTTCATTCTTGCAAACAACAGTGTTCTCACCACTTTGTCAAATAGATGAATCTCAATTATAAATGAATTAGGAATTTATTAAAGTCCCACACCAGCTAGATGTTGGACAATTTATCCTCTAGTTGAAGGACCCATACCGAAAGGCCTTCTTCTCTAAAGATGTCGTTGGATGCTTGAAACATTCCAGTTAGATATAATATTACTTGTAAAAATTTCAAAACGTTAACAGGAAATGGTTAGTAAATAAGTGTGAGGGGATGCTAACATATGGAGTTGGCGTTTCAAAGTATGACTATTATATGCAAACATGAAAGTCTCTAAGAATTATCAAAGAGTTATGCGAAATGAACTTATTTACTTTAAAGTACACAAAAGTGGTCAGCTTATCTATACTATATTATGAAGCATGTATAAAAAACACTAAAAAACAGTTATTAAAGCTTAATTTGGTAGGCTAGTGATCGAATTTTTTTTCTTTTTGAACACTTGAGCAGTGTAAAACATTAAGAAGAAAATCATTGGAATAGATCTTATACGTGAGAATGAACTGCTAATGCTAGGACAAAATGTAAAACATCATGAAGGAAATATCAAACATATGAAGACTCATATAAACAACTTAGATGACCAAATTACAGATGTTCAAGGTATAGTGTCCAAGTCTATTTTCAACAAGTCGGGGTGTGGAAGACTCATGTGTAATTTGGTAGTGTAATTTGGTAGGCTAGTGATCGGTTTTTTTTTTCTTTTTGAAAGCTTGACCAGTGTGAAGATTGTTAAAGCTTCTTGCAATGTTTGAATGGGCACATAGGTTAGGAAAGAGTTCGACTATTTGTCACAAATTTAAAAATACCATCAATGGACAAATTTGAGGAATCTTGTGGAGCCAAATGAATATCTCTAAATTCTTATGTGATAACGACAATGTGCAAATGGGAAATTTTAATTCGAAAAATCGTAGATAGGGAACACTGCAATTTTCATGAGATATCTGAAAATGGAAAACAACAAATCCATTTTGAAAATTGAAAAGAGATAGGTTCATGGCTAGGTAAAGAAAGAAGTCCTTCACCTTACTTTGATGATTTATGAGTTTGATCGACGACCAGAAGGATTTGAATTCGATGTTCTGATTTCTTGGTGAGATTGAGGCGTAAAAACTGATCGTGAAACCTGCTAAAAGAGTTGTGGGCTAAGGTAAAGTAACCATCTGTCGATGCAAAATTAGCAGGAATTGAAGTAGAATCGATGCAAAATTAGCAGGAATTGAAGTAGAAGAGATGTAATTGCATACAAAATGTAGTGTTTTTTGTTTCAAAGGTCATAAGAAGACAAAAAATCGGAAAACGAAAGCTTTGAAGTACCTTGGAAAAGCAGAGCGTCCCTGGAGGAGGCCGAATGCATATTTGAGAGGTTTCCGGTCATTGATACTCTATAACAACTGCGAACGTGGGATGAAGAGGGAATTTCGTGGAGGAAGAGGGAATTTGATTTCGTGCTAGGAGGACATGGGAGGAAGATGAGCTACAAAACGGGGTTTCCAAAAACCGACTTTCCAAAAACCGTTTAAGAACTTTAATATAGTAGTATAGATAATAAGAGCATATCACCCTTTGTCAAACGGCAAAAGCAACAAAATCAATGGTTGTACTGTACCCCATTCCATTAAGCAACCCAACACCTCATCCTAACACAAACAATAATGTAAGGGGACGTTTGGTTCGCAGGATTCCGATGGAATTTGAAGGAATTGTAATGATCAATTCCATTGACCAAATTCCATTAAGGCGTTTGGTTACCTATGGAATGAAATTGAATTCCACACATTCCACCATTCATGGATTTGGTCATTTCATCACAATTGAGAAGGAATTCAATTCCATTCCATCCCATTTTCTCAAAAAGACAAAACTACCCTCATCTTCCCTACTTGATTTACCCAAACTTATATGAACCTATGTCGACTACCGTCGATCTGAACCACCGCCGACCACCGACCACCACCGGTCTGAATGACCACCGACCACCGTCGACCACCACCGGTCTGAACCGCCACCGTTGTGAACCGCTGCCGGCCACCACCGTTCTAAACCGCCGTCGACCACCACCGATATGAACCGTCGTCGATCACCACCGTTCTGAACCGCCTCCGACCCTCACCGATATAAAACCGTCGTCGATCACCACCGTTCTGAATCGCCACCGACCAACACCGTTATGAACTGCCGCCGACCACCACTGTTCTGAACCGTCGCCGACCCTCACCCTTCTGAACCACCTGATCAACACCGTTATGAACTACCGCCGACCACCACTGTTCTGAACCGCCGCCGACCCTCAACGATTTGAACCGTCCGACCCTCACCCATCTGAACCACCTGACCACCATCGTTCTGAATCGCCGTCGGCCACCACTGTTTTGAACTTCCACAGATCTGAACCATCGTTCTGAACCGCTACCGACCACCACCGATTTGAACCGTCACCGACCACCACCTGTCTGAACCGCCACCAATCTGAACCATCGTTTTGAACCGCTGCCAACAACCACCGATCTGAATCGTCACCCACCACCGATTTGAACCACAATAGTTGGATTTCGATTTCAAAAGTTTCAAAAAGGGTATTTTGGTCATTTACTAATATTTCATGCCAATTTCAAAGCTACATTATGTGAACCAAACAGAGAGATTTCAATTCCTTTAACAAATTCCATTCCAATGTCTGTCAACCAAACAAGTGTTCAAACCTGATAACATTCCATTCCAATTATATGTTAAATTTCTTTGACATATTTCATTTCATCCAAAAATATTCTGCAAACCAAATGCTTCGTAAAAGAATGGGCGGTTACTTTTTTATTTCTAAATGCAATTAAAATTTTGCATGTATATGTATTGCAAAGTTGTACAATAAAAGCTTTAAGTAAAACAACTAAATAATGTCACTTAAAAGAATTTGTAGATTCTAGAATAATTTAAATTAACTGTAAATGTAACAGCATCATTTATGGTTATTAAAATACGAAGGATTCGTTCATAGAGTAACGACGCACTGACGCACGTCAGAATGAGGGAGCATGAGAATAGGAAACGAACGGTTTACTCATCAACCATTTACTACAACCTCCTCCGCTCATCAAATATTTGAATTTTGTTCTCATCTATCACTTCCGCCATTATCACAACCAAACCCCTAACCTCTACTTCAACCTTCTGCAAATTCACAGGTGTGTTTAAGTCAATGTAGCAGCTTAATCACCTTATTTCTGCAGCTGAACACTCTTATTAAGCAGATTTACTTGTTATCTTTGTTGCTTCTTTTATCTTCTTTTTGTTGACTTACATATCCTTATTAAATAGGAAATTTCCACTCCAGTTTGATTAACTTGTAATATTGACATCCTACAAGTAGATGAATATACGAATGCTACGATAACTTGCTGAATCTGTTTACATACATGTTTTTCTTGTCCATTACTTGACACTCGTTTTCCACCTGACAAGGATTCACCTACTTGTTTTTCTATTCAATTTCATTGCTCTTTAATCTTATTTATTCATTTAGCAAACTGCAAACCCTAACTAATTTAGGGTTAAATGCTTCTTGTTGTTCATCGCTTAAGATGAGTCAGCCAAGAGGAGAGACAAGTAACAGTGGTCCTGAAATTGAAAGATATAAATACAAATCCTACGAGGAACTGAGAGATGGTTGGGTCAATGTTAAGTTTTCTGAAAACATATTTAGATGTCCTTATTGTCGTGATAGACGAGACCACACTTATGAGGACCTTCTTAGGCATGCATCTCAAATAGCAATAACAAGTGTTGAGTTGAAAGAGAAGGCCAGACATATGGGATTGGAGGAGTATTTAGAGAGAGACCTTCATGCTAAACTGCTGTCAGAGGAAAAAAGCAAAAAAAGTGAAGAAATCCGCAGCTGGGCTGATTCGCATATGGCGACTGTTATGGAGCTCACAGAAGCGAGGATTGAGAAATTCAATACAGATATTAGTTTCTAGAGTGTTTCCATAAGTTACAATTGCATTGCTGAATCATGTCTTTTATTCCTAAGTTGGTTAGTTTTATGTTTGCGATAGCAAATTCCTAATTTTGTTTTCGTTTAGATATCAAAATGATGCGAGGGAAGGCAAATGAGCAGCTTAAAAAGATTGCCCTTGAGCATGAACAGAGCATACTACTGCTGGAAGATCGTGAAAGGGAACTGAGAGATCGTGAAAGGAAACTGAGAGCACGTGAAGCTATAAATGAAAGTGAGAAAAGGGGGCTTGACAATGAGAAGATAATGGTACTTGGATTTTCTGATATTCTCTATGAACATTTGATGTAGTTAGTTGATGACATATTGAGAAATTTATCCCAAATCTTGTGTAACTTTACTATGTATTCTATAGCATCAAATATCATCTGCTACAATGAAGGCCACCTGCCATGTCACTCACTATTCAAGTGGTGAAAGATTTTTTCTTTTTGCAGAAAGAATTGTTAATTTTGGAGACGAAGAAGGCGCATGAAAGAATGTTGAAGTTGGCTGAAAATCAGAAGGTTTGTAACAAACTTTTCTCATTAAATCATGTGTGTTAAGTTAAGCATATATTTAATTCATGTTTTGGTTCTTTTTTATGTCTAAGTTATCAATACATAATTACAGAGTGAAAAGCATAAACTTCACCTCCAAATCATTAAGCTTCAGAAAAGTCTTGATGATAAACAATGGTTGGAACTGAAGATTAAATGGATGAAGGAAGCCATAAACGTAAAGAAAAACAGGATAGAAACGGATTTTCATGCGAGGAAGAAGTTGGAGTCACTTCAAGAAGATCTGAAGGAAAAACAAGAGAAACTTAAGGGCTTGCAAGAGCTTAATCAAGCCTTAATAATGAAAGAGAAGTTGAGCAATGATGAATTGCAGGAAGCTCGTAAAGAGCTACTTTCTGTGAGTTTGTTTATTTCTGATAATTGTTTTTTTATGCATCTATAATTATGTCTATAAATTTACCGGTTAGGAATAATAGTTGACCATTTTTAGTAAGTCGGCTTTTGTCATGCATCTTAATAGTATGTCGTATGTACCACTTACAGTTATGTATTTAGTGCCACACAGGACTTTGTTTTGAACGAAGATCTCCTACATTTTGTTATAGAAACAAATGTGGACTATGCATAACTAAATAGGAGTATCGATTAAGCACAAACCACTATATGTAATTTCAAGAATACTTGGCGTTTTTATTCTTGTTTGAACAGGGTTTGAAAGACAATCCTGCTCATGCTCGTATTGGTGTGAAGAGAATGGGTGAGCTTGATTTAAAGCCTTTTCTCGCTGCTACTAAGAGACAACGTTGTTCTATTAAAGGAGAAGCAGATAATCCAATCAATCTGGCATCTTTGTGGGAGAAACATCTGAGGAATCCATGCTGGCATCCCTTTAAGATCATCACCATTCATGGTGATAGCAAGGTATGTAGTTTACCTTCTCTTGCACACGTGGGACATGTGTCATAGCTGAGCTAGTATACCCTTTTAAACTGTTGTTGTCAAACTTCCATTTCTGAGGGATCCAAGCTGGTTAGTACAGGGTTTAGAAGCTGGAATCATGCAAACATGTGTACTTAGCTGAGTTAGTATACCCTTTTGTCCTGTTTGGTATGTAGGATTGAATTGGATTTGGAATTGAATTCAATTTAATTCCAATTCCATGTTTGATTTGAGGATTTCCTGGATTTGAAATCCTGAAATCCTACAAGCATAGGATTTTGAAATCTCATGAGGTGATTGGTATTTCACAGGATTTAATAGGATTTTTATGTAATAATAATCAATTAATAAAAAGGCAATTTAATTATTTTTATTATTTGTTTTTATAAATTATTTATAAAGAATGGAATTCAATTCCATTCAAAATCCTACAAACCAAAAACACCAACTATTCCAAATCCCTCCAATTCTAATCCTTCCATGAAATCCAAATCCCTCAAAATCATTCCATCAAACCAAACGCCCCTTTGAGTGGACATAAGACGTAAGTTTTACTTTGGCAACACTTTATCTTTCCACTATTTTTCAATTATAATTATCTTCTTGTAATCACATAACATTTTCATCCAATTAGTTGACTTATTAAATATAAACATCATTTGAATGAAATTGTTAACATTATCTTGGTCAATTTGTTCTTTCTGTACTTTTGTCGTAACTTGATCATTTTAGTTAGTTGATTAATCGATGAAAATGGTATGCTTTTGAGGGTTTAAGTCGTGCTTGATAAATCATTTTGTTTAAGTATTAGTAGAAAGGTATGAAAATGTAGCGACCATTTTATCCATTTCTTTGATTACCAGTTAAGATGATTAAACAGTCTTTCCATCATTGTTCCTCCTGCTTGTCTTCTTGTACCAAATCGACTATTAATATTAGTTAATTTGATTAAAATTATACGAAAATGATTAATTGATATGACTCTATGAAGATAGATATGCGAATGATGATTCTAGAAAAGGAGAAAGGACTCGATCACTTTATCTATCTTGCCTTTTATTTTTTAGATCTTGTCCTTTATTTTTATTTGTACATAATTTGTGAATATTGATCTCTTTTTTTGAGATATAATCTTATAATGTCCCTTTATTCCGTTTGTAATTTGTATTTTACCTTATTGTATGTGGTTCTCCACGAGATCCTGGATGAAGATGATGAGAGGATCACAAGCCTTAAGGAAGAATGCAATGAAGATATTTATAATGCTGTTGTCACCACTCTCAAAGAGCTGAATGAATATAATCCAAGTTGCAGACAATCATCCATTGCCGGTGCTTTGAAACAACAACGATAAAAGGAAAGCGACCTTGAAAGAGGGGGTCGAATGCCTTCTGAAGCAATGGAAGACTCATAAACAATGGAAACGAGTTGAAGATGATGGCATACCGAATCTTGGGTGAGTTTCACATTCTAACATTCCTTTTTGGAGTAGAGTATGATTGGGGAGCCTTAACCTATGGGTTTATATTTTGAGTTTTGACATCTTTTTGCTGTTAATATGGAAGTTATTTGTATGAATTATGGAGACAGAAGTTTCTATTGGTTTCATTTTTCAACATGAGAGCTAATATTCTGCTCTTTAGCAAAATGGATAAAAACAATAGTGTATTTTCAGATTTTTAAACAAAAAATTTGTTGCTAACATATTCATACTTTACAAACCCAATTCCCCGACACACACACTCATCTTTGAAGCAAACACACACAAATACAATCTGGATGTGTTGAATACAGTGACAGAACACGGAGAAATGATATTATAAAAACTCGAAGACCCCAAAATATAGCATTATAAGATCATCGGATTTTCTTTTTATGTTTTTTAATCTGATCTACTAATAAATTTTATAAAACTTTTTTTTGGCTGATTTAATACTCTAGTAATAGGAATTTATATATTATTTTAATAAATTTTATCTCTACTATCTTATAAACCAGATTTGAAAATCTCTTAAAAACAACTTTTGTTGCATAATGTACAATGCTTTTAAGCACAATCTCTTAAAATCTCTTAATTACAAGTTACAAAGCATATGGTACTGCTGTTTTATGCATTTAATTTTAAAATCTCTTAATTACAATAAATGATACTTCATGTACAACTAACTAATGCTATACCAACACTCCAATCAAAAGACTGACGATTACCTTCCCAATAGACGCTCTCATCACTCCTAGACGCACCCATCGCTTACCTTCCCAAGACGACGATTCAGAAATAGATCCCCAAAAATGATGATTCAAGCTCACCGCTACAAATTCTTGACCATATATCCATACGGTTAGGGTTCTGATTACCCACTCTGGATTCCAATTGAAGAACAGGTTTGTAACAAGTTTATACGATTCAAGCTCTTGCTTCCATCTCCACCTTCATCATTGCTTCCATCTCAATCTTCCCCTGATTCGATTCTACATCACTCATATCAGGTAGGGTTTCATGGATTTCTCCATCTTAATATTGATCATCTTCATGGATTTCTCCATCTTAATATTGATCATCTTCTTCTGGTTGAGTTTGTTTGCCTAATTTTGAGTTTGTTCTTTTCTTGATTTTGGATCAACTTTTATAGTTGCTTCTTGATGGATTTTTCTAAATTTTATGGATTGTTGCTTATAGGTATCGAAACCAGATTCCTTCTTGAGTTTTTATGAATTTGTATGGATTGTTACTGTTGTAAATTTTGTGGATTGTTGCTTATTGGTATTGAAGCCAATTCATTCCTTCTTGATCTTTTATTAATTTGTATGGATTGTTACTTCTTGATGGATTCTTTTTGCAATGTTGCTTCTTGTTGATTATAGGACTGATAAACTTTTGGTTTGATGCTCTGTTTTTTGTTTTCTACTCCTTTTCAAAGGTATGTCTGTTGTTCTTTGTGTAAATGTAATATATTTGTTTATATTGTTATAGACAAAGGAAAAGTGACAAAATGGGCTAATTTGCTGCTTTTAACTCACTTTTTTTGTTAATTTTGCTGTGTTTGTTCTTGTAAAGACGTAAATGGAAGTGTAAAAAATGAATTTACAAACTTCATGTTGATTGACAGGAAAAACTATCAAAGTTGAAGAAAGGATGGATAGTTTGCAAAATGAGGTAGCACTTTGATATTATCTTGAAAACCATATAACTTAGAAATTACATAAACAAACTCTTTTAAAAAAATTCTTTGATGCCTTTTACCTTTTGGTTTATATCTTCGAGGTTTTGATTTCCCAAATACTCACCAAGTCTTTTCTATCTACAACTCTCTTTACCTTGATTTCAACGTCTTTGCTTGATTTCAACATCTTTGCTTGATTTCAATATTGATAAAAATTGTGTTTTTTCAACATATCTACTTGATTTCAAGGTAAACCAACACATGCAACTATTTACGCTTTGCTCAAACCTTCCAGCAGTTGTTAATAAAACACAAAACCTTGTATTATGATTTATGATATCTAATTGTTCTACTATGGGACATCTATACCTGTAAAATTCCGAGTAAATTGTTGGTATATCAAAGTTATGTGTTTTGTGTACTATACCTATCTAAGACCCTTGAGGTGCTATAAAATTTCGAGTAAATCACTGGTACATCTAATTATTTGCATATTTCATTTTCCTTTGATCCTTTTTGCAGATACGTGCTATTACAAAATATAACATTCGATCAAGGTGAATTTGCATGCCCATTTTGTCAAATTTCTGCTTTAAAACCTGCCATTACCTCTGGAGAGTTTAAATCAATTATTGTTACACTATCTATTGGTACTTAAGGTGATTGGAATCCATAGATACCATTGATTATCGAAACTGAAATGGAATTTGAACATTGTATTCATTTTTGAGTTTGAAAGTTGGAGCTGAACCCAAGTAAACAGTTTTAATCGAGTAGTGAAACTTGAGTCACTTGCTTATGTGCAGTTTAGTCCATTTGTTTGGCCCCTTATCTTATTTTTCTAGCTCTCCCCCTACAATCGTACATAACTTGCTCCTCCATCATTAGATTGGTACTTTTACAAATCAGTAGATTGAGTACTTTTTTTACAGTTGATCCTAGATTGGGTAATGCTAATATACGAGTCATTGGCTAATACAAAATTCACATAAGATTGTTGTTTCCTACCAGGTTTGATAATAGTGTTCTGCTTTTTATGAAATCAGAAAGCCATCTGATCAAATTTTGTATTTTTTATGCCATTTCCTCATCTAATCAAATTTTGTATTTTTGTTTGCTGGTTTTTATGGACTTTGAATATGATCCAGTGAGGTTATAAAATTTAACGGGAAACATTTAGCCAAAAATGGAGAATGAGATCATGTAGTTGGCATCATTGCGTTGTTTACACTGGTAACTTTTTTAGCTAATTTTTATGTGTTTTTAATCACTTTTTAATCCAATTCTTCAAATCCAATCTACTTTTAATGGCATTTGTTATACATAATTACACAACCTATATGATTGCCACTGTCAACGATTCAGTCTAACACGATAGTAAGCCAAGTTTTTTAACATTTAATTTTTAACAATTTGGAATATAAATCAC
The DNA here is from genome assembly GCA_954870635.1 of Arctium minus. Lineage (NCBI taxonomy): Eukaryota > Viridiplantae > Streptophyta > Magnoliopsida > Asterales > Asteraceae > Arctium > Arctium minus. The sequence goes on along the minus strand of OX941080.1, from coordinate 177,409,664 downwards.
CAGGTAAATTTGATAGGGATTTCTTCTTCGAAGTGAGGTTCATGTGTTCACTTTAACCTCCTATTATACATGGATGTTTTGTATCTAAGCGAGGCGAGGTCCACGGGTTCAGCTATTATTTGGTAATGCTTATAACTATTAAATAAAGAGAATATTTTATTCGAGATTGTGCTTAGTCTTTTAATTTTCAACAAAATATGTAACATGTCATTGTTCTAAATTTAGATATTACATTATTCTTTTTGCTTTCTGTTGGAAAAGAACCAGGAAGATTTGGAGACCTGCACGATTTGCCTAAATTCAGAAGCAAGTGTAACTAAACTTAGCGGTTGTTTACCAAGTTCTTCATTTTGCTTTTTTCTTTCGCTTTTTTTCACTTGTTGTTTTGTGTAATAAGTGTAACTAAACTTAGCAGCAGTTTACCAAACTCTTAGCAAGGACCTAGGCTCTTACCCGGTAGGTGTTTACCAAACTCTTAGCAAGGACCTAGGCTCTTACCCGGTAGGTGTTTACCAGGTAAACTACGCTTACCACAATCCATTTTGATGATCGAGAATGTTATTCGATAAGGTTAGTGAAGGTGATAACTCCACCTATATCAGCCATAGCTTGACTATTTGGAGGTTAGACACAAAGGTATATTATATCTTCCTTCCCAATTCCGCTAGATGATGATCATTAACAACAGTATGATCAGATACCTAAAAATGCTACACGTAGCGACACTAATATATTTCTTACGCTTTTGGATTTTTTTGACCTGTTTCACATGCTATAAATGCTGCCAATAGCACCTCTTGATCTGAATACATGAGGGCTTCTAATATCTTCTTCTAAATATTCAAATTAAACCTATCGATTTCTTGTAGCAAATTTTCAATTTCTTTTTTCAATCTATGAATCTATAATTGTTGTTGGCAAGGGGTGTTAGGGTTTTTTGGTATGATTGTCTATAAATGTTTGTCGTAATGAAGTGAATGAGGTTTGTACTGGAATTTAATCGATCTACATATGTAACTTGCTGATTTTTAACATATACTTAAGTTTTTCCCCCTTTTTAATGTTGTAAAATTTATTTAGCGGGTAGTTGTGATATCATGGACGATATTTGTCATGTAGATCATCAAGAAACACTGCTACACCGAAGAAACCTTGATTGGTAACTGAAGAGCCAATGATTTTTCGCAGTAATAGTAACCCCGATGGAAATAATACTCCTGTTATTCAAAGGAAGTCGATGGGATTTTGACTGACAGTGGAAAGAAACATAGACTCTTGAGTCTTTGTTTTGAACTCTGTTTACGACTTGAAATGGTTGTTTCTATTTTCTACTATTGTTTTATGGTTCCTAATCTGTTGATGTTTAGTTTCTTACTAGATTGTTTGTTTTCAATACTTTGGAATTTATTTCTCTATTGTTTCTTTGAGATGAATTTTGGATAATGAAATATTTTTTTATTGATCTCTTTGAAATAGTTAAATAGATCTTGATACAACATTTCTTTTCTTTGAAATGGTTACTTTGTGATGGTTATCCTAAGAAGAGTCTTCCGTTTGTTTGTTTTTTAAAAAAAAATTCTTAATGTATTTTAAGTCTGAAATCGTTCAGACATTTTTACACATCACCTCTTATTAATCATAACTAAATTAAGACTTCAGACTTAGACCTCTTAAAAAACAAATTGCATCTAAAAGTTCTTTATGTAGCAATAAGTATTGTTGTTAATCTATATAACTCTTATATAGTGTCAAATACAACCCTTTTATGTTCTTTTGGTTTTCACTTGTATTGAATTTCTATGATTATATTTTTATTTCTAACAATGGAATTGATGACACATTGTGATACATGGATTTCAAGTCAGGTAATCAAATTAGTTCGGTTTTGCTATGACAATCATTAAAGCTTAGAGACAAGTAATTCTGAACGCATGTGTTTATCTGTTGTAAATTGGTATTCTAGCTTACATTTATACCAAATTTACACTCCGCCGCATTGCGCGGATACATTACTAGTTAGAAATAAAAAATAAAGATTTGTTAATGTAATACAAAAAACTAGAACCTCCATATACCATTAACAGAAAAATAACAATGGTTTATATCAACTGAAAAAATACAAAATTATACACAAAAACTGAAAATATTATATTTATATTTCAGAAAAGTTGTAAAATAATATCAACTGAAAATTTGAAAAAGAAATAAAATGTACATCTGTAAAATTAATCAGTGAAAAAGTTAAGAAAATAATAAACATAAAGTATTTGTATTGTAATATTGTATTTTAGTTTGATGTTTAATTTTATCAACTTACTTATAATTTACTAGTTATATACCCGTGTGCGATGCGGTGCGAAACATCTTGAAATCGAAACCGATAACTTAAAATGACAATCATGTTTCATTTTTTGGTCTATTTCCTTCCTTCTCGATTATAATTTTAGGGATCTGTGTGGTTTTATATCGCAAATTGAATAGTATATAAACTGAAGGTTAATACGGTTGATTGGTCAAAGACTTTGAAATGGAATTGATGGATAATGGGGTTTTCAAACTCAAAATATTTGTTCTTAGCTTTTAACGACCGACTTATGCATTAATAGTTTATGTTCCCACTGAAAAATGAAATGCAGCAAGGTGTAAAGTTATTTAAATTCTTTAAAAAATATACTCAATTGGAATAAAAATACTTAACAAATCAAAATAATTTCAAGATAGTCATAAAAATAACATTTCACATCTTATTCTTTCTTTAAATTTGACACCAATATAAACTATGCAAAAATCTACTACTACGGTTATCTAATATTTCTCATATCGTCAACCAAACATTTTTTTTTTGGAAAAAGAGGACGCACCGCGAGGAAATTTTTTATTAGATAAAATAAATATTACAAAATTACAAAGGACATACCCCTAGAATTACAAATTGATCACCTAAGAAATGCTTCGAAAAAAGAAAAAAAACAATGAGCAAAGACTTAACTTTAAACCCAAAAAGAAAGTTTGAGACCCACTTAAACACCAAAATTAATCAGTAGGTTGGAAGATTTTATTACACTCAATAGAAAAACAACATATTGTTACATTTTGATGCGTTTTGGCTTTATGCAAAAGGGTAGAACTTACCTCCCATACATGATTTACGATTAAAAGTGCCAGATTCCTTGATAGCGAAAGAATAATATATTTTATTCATTGGGAAGAAATGAGCATTTGAGCAACCTAAAAGAATCATCACCATAACTGCAATGACTTCATATGAGTACTTAAAGATAATGAATTAAACCATAACAATATGATAAGTTTAATCAACAAGGGAAGGTTGAAAAAGAAAATAAGGCAAGTGAAAGAATTGGAATGACTTCTTAAAATAAGATTAAAATAAAAGAATTGTGGAACATACATTAATCATCTTTGTACTCTGTCAATGTTATTAACCCAACTTTGACAAAACAACATAATATATAAAAGACAGAGAAAAATGAAGTAAAAATAAAATGTTGCAAGCTGTGTATTTTCAAAACGACATCCAAATGCATGTATCAAAAACATTTTCTATGCACGATTGATGGTCCAGACATGTCATACTCGGCCTTGGCAATCCACATCTGCATTAAAGAAAACCAAGCAAAATCCCAAAACTAGAGATCTTTCAAGATCTACAGCCGGATAAACATCAAACTTGTCTAGGGTTCTTTTGATTTCAGGTCATGAGTTTGATCATAATTGTTTCCCTTACATGTTCACTATGAACTAAGTTACAAATTGCAATTTTATCTTGACTCTAGCAAGCACATGCCTAGGTTTCAATCAATTATATCGGTTCCCTATGGACACATTTGGCACACAAACAAAACGGGTGAGAATGAGGTAGGCGGGTGAGAGAATTGTTGAAGGTTTTAGGGTTTAATTTGACATGGTTAGTTTAGTAATTTACCAATCTTTTTTCCATCTCCCTGGTTCCACCTTTTTTTGTAGAACAGAAAAATGCATTTTTGTCCCACATAGGTCCCTATCCTCTCAGTTTAATATTGTGTCAAACGTGGGACAACAAGTTTTCGTACCATCCTTTCTTGTGTGTCAAATGTATCTTCGGTATCCATTTTGTGACTCCCATCCCAATTGCTCCAAAAGGAACCCCAAAATCATATCTTTAGTCATTTAGATATTTATCATTTGAACAAAAAAACCATTATAATATTTGAGACAATTGTCGATATTCGGTTTCATCGGCACTGTGACTTCACGTTGTTTCTCTTCTTGAATAAGAATCGCATATGCCTATGCAAGAATAGGAGTAGGTTTCCTATGTAAAATACTTCCCTTCGTTGAAGCATAACTATCGTTTAATCCAAACAGAAATTGAACCAATTGATGTCGATCCATACGTTTTAACCAAGCTTTTCTGTACTTCCACCAGAAATATCCTTCGTATTAACCTCGTCTCCAATAGTAGCATTAACAGTTGATTTTCTTGAATTGGTAAATTTGAAATGCTTTGAAAAACCATTTAATCTGTAACATTCAGATTTAATATGCCCCTTCTTTTTGCAATAATTGCAAATCATATTCTTCCTCATTTCACTGTTGGAAACTGTAACACCCGGAAAATTCTAATAAATATCACCGTTCAAAATCCCCGTTTTAGGTGATGTCTCGCTTTGGAATTTGTGTAAGAATCCCGTAGTTTCGGTTTGGGCACTTGGATCGACAAGGCAAAGAAATCGGGACAAGTTGTGTGTGACGCGAGAGTGCCACGCGACTATAACACATGTCATAGTCGCTGGTCACAATCGCGGGAAGGGGGAAAGTCGCGGTACGTGCTAGGCGACTATGACACGCGATAGTGACAGTGGCACAATCGCGTGTCACTGTCGCGGTGATGGTACCGAAAGTGGGGTGAGGCTCGCGACTATGACCCGCAACAATGCCCTTGGCACTGTCGCCGGGCATTGTCGCCCACGGGGTCCAGATGGTTTAAAAATCTATTTCTCACCCAATTGACCTCATTTCTCTTCCAACAAGTTTCAGATCCGATTTAGAGAGCCTCTTAGGCGATTTTCACTCCTTAAACCCCTCTCCTCATTCCTTGTAAACCTAGGGTTTGTGGAGACCAAGTGGGGATCATCAAGAGCTTAAGTTTGTGGGTTCAAGTGTGGTAGCCAAGGTAATCTCCTCCATTCTTCACCCTAAAAGCTAGGGTTTTGGTATTTCTCTCCTTATTCCATTTTGTTGAGATTTAATGGAGCTGTGAGAATATTTTGTGTCTAAGGATCTTGGTTGAGAGTTTTGAAGCTAAGGATCTAGAAGGTTTCAAGTCTTCCTTCAAGGAACTCAAGTTGTGTTGGTAAAACCTAGATTTAGTCTAAATCTAGCAAGGTGAGTTCTAGTTGTTTTGAAAAACTATATATATATGTCAAAATGCATATATTTTGGGGTTGGAAAATATGTTTATGTATTTACCTTAGTTTGACAGGTTTTGTGAACATTTGTATATTTGCACAAGTTGCGCCACCAAACTCTTGAGAAATGGCTTACAATTTTTTATGAAGTGTTTTGTGTCTTACCTGAAATTATTAAGTGCTGATAAGTTTGGTTCTTTTGAAAATGGTTAAATTTATAAGTGTGCCTATAGTGTATATCTTTGTGATTTTGGGCATTTCAATAACCGTGTTATAAAGGAATGGGTTTTTGAAGAATTATTATATAAATATGAATTTGGTCGGAAATGCACTTTTAAGTATTTGTTGGGTTTTATGCATCATTCGGGAAATAAGATGTTTTGGAAAATGTAAAGGCGTGAGTCCTTTGGTTTTGGGTCATTCCCGACTTTGGGAAAACATTTGTAGAAATGGAAAACCTTTTGAGTTTTGGGCCGGAGGCCAATGGTAATTTGTGAATCAAAGATTTTGGGGAAAATGTGTATTTTGGGTTATGTACCCATATTGGCTCTCGTGTCTTAGCCAAATGTCTATTAAGCCTCTTGGGGCCTGATTTGTACTCAGTGGAGTCCTGGGAACGCTTGTTCGGTTTTGGTGGCTCGTTGAGGAGCCTTGGACATATGGTGTACCTAGTTGCATCTTATTTGGGGGTTACATGTTTTGAATGCGTTAGTTCATTCTTTTGAGTCATGTAACGGTTTAGACTGTAATGCATTGGATCCATAGGCATATGAGTCCTTATGTTCATCATGGAGTTTAGTTGTCCATGTTTGAGTCTAGTGAGTGGTCCCCAAGTCATGTTGATTATGTAAGCTTGCGGTGGTGCTCTTGGAGAGCCGTATATGGAGCTAAGTCTTGCGGTGGTGCCCATGGTGAGCCGGATACGGGGACTTGTGACTTTGTGGTGAGACTCATCTAGAGGTCGAGTGGTCGCTAGGTCATTTGGGTATCTTGCGGTGGTAGCTCAGAGGAGCCGAATACGAGGATCCATGGTCTATGCGAAACTCAATAACGTTGATAAGTGGCTTAACTTTGTGTGCCCGCCACATTCGATGGAATCGGGTCTCCCCCGTCACCGAAAGGTGTTATTTTGGGTATTCCCTTACCCATGCCTTAGGTGTTAAAATGTACCATTTTATTTACACAAGGAGTCTTTTGACAAAATACCGTGTGGGTACGTTTTGGGAATTTTGGGTGTCGTGTAATTATATAAAATGGGTATTTGGAAATTAGAAGTAACTCGATTAGCAAATAAAGCCTCTTTATAAGCAGTATTTCTAAAATGGTCTTATTCGGAGCAAAACTTTTATTTTAAATATTTTATGATTTTATATGATGAAAACTGCTTTAACTCACTAGGCGTAAAGCCTAACACTTTTTCTTTTCGACATGTATATCAGGTCTTAGATGGATCTGTGTGACGAGTGGAGCTTGGTAGAAGTTCCGGTAGGATGGCTTTAGCGACGTCATCCGGTTTGGTGAAGATAGTAACTTTGGTGATTCTAGTAATACTCGTCTAATGTTGTCCCTTGTTTGTGGGACTAGATAGTTCCGTTAGAACTCTGATACATTGTTTAGTGATTCTACCTTGTAACTTTAGATGTTTGATGTTTCCAAGCTTTGTATTTAAGGGATTTTTGTAAGTTTTAATTTGTCTGATATTTTCAAATTTTAGGGGTGTTACAAGTTGGTATCAGAGCTCTAGTTTAAGTGAACTAGGTATGGATCTTAGATGCCTAGACTTAAGTTGAGACTTTAAGCTATGACTTGTTCGTTATGGGTAGAACTCTTAAGATGAGTGTGGGTTGCGGTGGTCGATAGGAATGCACTGGCCATAGGTCGTGGCTATGGTGACGAGGATCTTTATGTATATTATATTCATAATTTGACTTAACTACTGCTATTATGAATATATTGTTACGTGAGTGTGCTTGACTCTACCATTATTACGATGCTTGAGATGTGCATTAGTATGTCATGAGTTGCGACTATAGTATTGGTCTAAGCTTCTTAATCTTTTTCTCGTACGTGTCAGAAAAGAATGGCGGATGCGGGAAGAGAAACGCAAACTCATGAGGCAAATCCTCAAAGCGAGTTCTTGGATAAAGTGGCTCGATTGATGAAATCGGCTATGGAGCAACAAGAGGAGAGAATAATGAAGGCGTTAGAGGTCAGAGATGCGAATGACCGGAGACGTGAAATAATTAACGAACCTGGTGTGCGGAGTCTCGGTGGCACCGGGAATGTGAACCGGATGGAGGATCTTGTTACTGCTAGCATGAAAAAAAACGAGAGGGTTCGCGCATACAAGAACTTTCTGTGTAGTAAGCCGCCAGAGTTTTCTGGGACTGATAGTCTAGTGGAGTGCTTGAATTGGATCCAAGAGATGGAACAAGCATTTGACACTAGCGAGTGTGAAGAGGGACAGAAAGTGAAATTTGCCTCTTGCATGATGAGGGGTCGAGCTCTTACTTGGTGGAACGTCACCAAAACCGCTATGGGAACTGCTACTGCTTCGTCACTAACGTGGGATGCATTCAAGAATCAAGTGTTGGACGAATATTGTAACGAAAGGGCGATAGACAGAATAGAAGATGAGTTACGAGCCCTGAAGAAAGGAAATATGTCGGTGAGAGAATACTCCAACCTCTTCATGGAAAAACTGGATCTGGTAGGACATATCGTTCCAAGTGAGAAGGACAGGGTCAAGGCTTACATGAACGGACTGCCAGCCCGCATGAAGGCGATGGTCCGATGTTCCAAGGCTTCCACTCTTCGGGAAGTGATAGAAGAATCGCAATTTATGGAAGACGTTCATTCCCGGGGTCAAAAAGAAGAGACAGAGCTTTCGGAAAAGAGAAAACGGGAGTACCGGTGGAGTCCACCCCATGAATACCATAATTATGAAGAAGAGAAGAAAAGTAGCCATCGCAGGAAGTCGAAGTGGTGTCGAGAATGTCGAGCCAAGCAGGCGGGAAGGTGCAGCCCCAACCCTTTGACGTATCTCAAGTGTGGCATGTTAGGCCACTCCCACCGGGATTGTTCCATCAAGGGCACTATCTATTTTGGGTGTAAAGAGTCGGGCCATATCAAAAAGGATTGCCCTCGCGCAGGAATCAGTGAAGGATCGGGAAGCGGGCACAATGTACCCAGACTGGGATGGCATGATGGTGACGACAGGTACGCTCCCCACTTGTTGCGATTCCATAGAATAATTAAGCTATCGTGTTCGAGCCCTTGTTAAAATGGTTTGCCGCTGTCTCGTGTAATGGATAAGTGGTGCCAGTTTCGGTTACCTGATGCTAGAGATCGATGTTGATAGCGTTTCTGGAAGCCCTATAGGGTTAGGTAAGGGGGCTTTGGGTGTTAAGTCATTTAGTCGAGGCTTGAAATCGACGATAGAGAGAGTTTAGGAGTGTAAGTAATAAGCTCTGGGGTTGATGACCGATTGATGTGGCTAATTTGATTGAGAACCAACATAAGGATTTAAATCGAAGGCTTTGGTAATTGGAGTTAAATAGAGAGAGTTTAGGAGTGTAAGTAAAATTTGATGTTATCTTTTGATAAGTGTGCTAGGTCTTCCTTGCAGCTTGTTTGAGCAAGAACTAAGTGGAATTTCTGGTGGCCTTAGAAATGATCTTAGGGTTGTGAGAGGTATCCCCAAGTTTGGGCCCACGGTAGAGAGTCGTATGGCAAAGGCCATCCTTAGGGTCGATCCCTAACCCATGTTCTTAGTTGGAGAATCCTATCGGAGTCTACTGTGGGATGCGAATCGATGTTGTATCTTTTGAATGAAACCTAGATCGGTAAGTCGACGACCCCTCGTGGAACCTTATGGGCCGAGGAATGCAGAAAGGTGGTGAGCTAGTAGTCGCCTAAATCATTCGAGTGAAAGACTTTGGGAAGAGTTGTTGATTGCCACGAAGGTGGTTAAAACATTTATGGTAGCCCCTGCCTTAGTAGGTAGAAAGGGGTAAAAAGGGGTGGAACTCTTAAAGCCGATAATCGCTTGTTCGATAAAGAGTATCGAGGTCGAAAGATTTTGCAATGATCTGGCTAAGAGCCAAAAGTTCGGATATGGCACGTTTTTAGTGAAATTGGATTCCCTTAAGTAATGCTGCAAGCCTTGTGGAGTTTTGTGGATCACTCCCGAGAGGTACTTCTGGTGCGAGATTTCGAGGACGAAATCATTTTCAAGGTGGGGAGGATTGTAACACCCGGAAAATTCTAATAAATATCACCGTTCAAAATCCCCGTTTTAGGTGATGTCTCGCTTTAGAATCTGTGTAAGAATCCTGTAGTTTCGGTTTGGGCACTTGGATCGACAAGGCGAAGAAATCGGGACAAGTTGTGTGTGACGCGAGAGTGCCACGCGACTATGACACATGTCATAGTCGTTGGTCACAATCGCGGGAAGGGGGAAAACCGCGGTACGTGCCAGGCGACTATGACACGCAATAGTGACAGTGGCACAATCGCGTGTCACTGTCGCGGTGATGGTACCGAAAGTGGGGTGAGGCTCACGACTATGACCCGCAACAATGCCCTTGGCACTGTCGCCGGGCATTGTCGCCCACGGGGTCCAGATGGTTTAAAAATCTATTTCTCACCCAATTGACCTCATTTCTCTTCCAACAAGCTTCAGATCCGATTTAGAGAGCCTCTTAGGCGATTTTCACTCCTTAAACCCCTCTCCTCATTCCTTGTAAACCTAGGGTTTGTTGAGACCAAGTGGGGATCATCAAGAGCTTAAGCTTGTGGGTTCAAGTGTGGTAGCCAAGGTAATCTCCTCCATTCTTCACCCTAAAAGCTAGGGTTTTGGTATTTCTCTCCTTATTCCATTTTGTTGAGATTTAATGGAGTTGTGAGAATATTTTGTGTCTAAGAATCTTGGTTGAGAGTTTGGAGCTAAAGATCTAGAAGGTTTCAAGTCTTCCTTCAAGGAACTCAAGTTGTGTTGGTAAAACCTAGATTTAGTCTAAATCTAGCAAGGTGAGTTCTAGTTGCTTTGAAAAACTATATACATGTCAAAATGCATATATTTTGGGGTTGGAAAATATTTTTATGGATTTACCTTAGTTTGACAGGTTTTGTGAACATTTGTATATTTGCACAAGTTGCGCCACCAAACTCTGAGAAATGGCTTACAATTTTTTATGAAGTGTTTTGTGTCTTATCTGAAATTGTTAACTGTTGATAAGTTTGGTTCTTTTGAAAATGGTTAAATTTATAAGTGTCCCTATAGTGTATATCTTTGTGATTTTAGGCATTTCGATAACTGTGTTATAAAGGAATGGATTTTTGAAGAATTATGTAACACCCTAAAAATAGGGATAACAAAAATCCGAAAAACGGACATGAGGTATACGAAATTGCCATAGTAAGAGCCTCCTAAAAATGGGGAAATATACAAACCTGTTTAATTACAATTGTAATTTAACGGACAATAAATAACAACCAACTAATCTAATTTCTATAACTAGAAAAGAGATTTAAAAAGGGGTGTCATTTATAACCCAAATGTTCTTTTACCAAAAAGTGTGTCCAATGCCACTTTTCCCCAAGCTCTCACTCAAGCAACTATGCCAACTTAGAACCGGCGCCGCTAGAACCTGAGATACACATCGACACCAAACAAGTGTTAGGCCAAAAAGCCTAGTGAGTTGAACAAGAAATAGCATATTAGAGCATTTACAATTCTTATCAGCAGTTAACCAATTTTCAACATATGTGGAGTCAACAGGGGATACCCATAGCACCAATCAAGTTCCACCCAAAGAGACAATGTACCTTGATGTCAACTACTAAGAGTGACATCCCAAAGGCCCAGCACACCCGAGGACTACAACCATGGCATTACCCCGAATGACGGAGGTCTAGGCACATACCCACACGGTGGCACCCAATACTACATCCTCCTAGTGTCTACTGACTTGGTTCGTCCAACATAAAACATATAGGAGGTTTGTGAGGTATATTTCAACCAATTATATTTCAATACCAACCATGGGTACAATATTACCATCCTAATCATGTAAGTTCAACATGTAACCCATATAACATCCATATACATCATGGAGATACAATATTACCCAAATGGCATTCCAAGTAGAAATCATCATCTACTAAGACATATATATACACTAATCATGGCAAATTACCCATATATATATATATACATGAAGAAAATCCCAAATATTTGACAAATAGAGTAAATCATGGCATACTCCCAACATATTATCCATAAGAACACCATAAAATGTTTGAACACATGAAGATGAACATTTGAGAAATCATACAATAATAACAAGTAAGAGATTATGATGTGTATCTAGTTTTAATAAAGGTTTAGTAAACTCACAATCTAGGTTTTTGATTAAAACCTAGAAAAAATGGAAACCCTAGAAAATGAAGATGAGACTTGAAGATGAGAAGGTGCACTTTGAGAAACCCTAAAAATCTTCTTGGATGACAATAAATGTAGGTAGACAAGATCCAACCACCAAAAGATTAAGTATTTATGAGGGTTAGGGTTTTGGGGAAGGAAAGAACTTATTTTGGAGCTCAAGAATCGCCAAAGAGAGAAGTGGGAAATGTTGTAAATGAGGTAAAGTCGGCTGAGAATTCATTTAAGTCAAACAACCCCAACCGCGATAGTGCCCGACGATAGTGCCATTGGCACTATCGCGTGTCACAATCGTGCGGCTTCCCCCAACTCTCGGTACACTCCACGCGAGAGTAACCACCACCCCCACTTACGGTACATCTTCCGCGAGAGTAACCGGCGATAGTGACATTGTCACTATCGCGTGGCACTCTCGCGCCACTCTCACATCAGCCCAAAAATGCAATCTGACACGATTACTAACGCGAGGTTTAAACAATTAATATGGTATATCAGTTTACGCAACATTTCAATATAACAACGATCATTAAATGCATACAAAGGTTCATATTCTCAAATAGACACAATTAATGTATTAAGGGAACAAATACTTACCTTGAGAATTTCCGGGTGTTACAATCCTCCCCACCTAATTGGGATTTCGTCCTCGAAATCTCATCCTAAATTAAACAAGTGAGGGTATCGCTTTTTCATATCATATTCAGACTCCCAAGTAATGTTAGCACCCCGATGGTGCTTCCATTGAACTTTAACCATAACCACGTCCTTATGACGTAGCTTCTTCACTTTCGATTCTAAGATCACCTCCGGTTCTTCAACACAACGATTCCCATTATCCACTCGAATTTCCGTCAAAGGAATCACACTTTCCTCCTCGGCTAGACACTTTCGAAGGTAACACACGTGAAACGTAGGATGTATTCCATCCATTTCCTGGGGTAAGTCCAACCGGTAGGCTTGTAACCCAACTCTCTCCAAAATGACGAAGGATCCAAGGAAACGAGGACTAAGTTTCTCACGCTTCCCAAACCGGATAATCCCTTCCATGGAGATACTTTCAACATGACACGGTCGCCCACTTGAAACTCGACCGGTCTTCTTTTCTTGACCGCATAACTTTTCTGTTGGTCTTGAGCCGCCTTTAATCTCTCACGAATCTCTTTCACCTTGTCGGCCGTCTCTTGAACTATTTCTGGCCCGAAGAATTGTTTCTCGCCCGCTTCTAGCCAACAAACGGGGGTTCTACACTTCCGTCCATATAATGCCTCGAACGGTGCCATCCCGATATTAGAATGGTAACTGTTGTTGTACGCGAACTCTACCAAAGGTAGATGTGAATCCCAACTTCCTCCGAAATCTATTACACACGACCTCAACATATCCTCTAATGTCTGAATCGTTCTCTCGCTCTGCCCGTCTGTTTGAGGATGATAAGACGTGCTCAAATTCAGTCTAGTGCCCAACTCTTTCTGTAAACTTGCCCAAAAGTTCGAGGTGAAGCGACTATCCCGATCCGAAACAATGGATTGCGGAACTCCGTGCCTCGACACCACCTCATCAATATAAATCTTGGCCAGTTTCTCCATTGGCAAAGTCTCCCGCATAGCAAGGAAATGCGCACTCTTAGTTAATCGGTCAACAATTACCCAAATAGTGTCGTGTCCGCGCAAGGTCTTTGGTAGCTTCGTCACAAAATCCATAGTGATGTTGTCCTATTTCCACTCGGGAATGGACAATGGTTGCAAAATTCCATACGGTCTTTGATGTTCCGCCTTGACTTGGAGGCACGTGACACATCTCTCCACATAACTAGCCACATCTAACTTCATCACCGGCCACCAATAATTCAATTTCAAATCCCTATACATCTTGGTGCTACCGGGATGTATAGAATACTTCGATTTGTGCGCTTCTTCAAGAAGTAGGTCACGATTTCCCCCAACCTTCGACACCCAAATTCTCCCTTGAAAAAGCTTAAGTCCACGACCGTCTTCCGTTAAGAATTCCCTTTGCCTTACCATGACTTCGAATTTGAGGTTCTCCTCCTTAAGTGCTTCCACTTGACTCGCCTTGATGCTTTCTATCAAACTGGATACCACGTCGATCCTTGTAAGGGACATCTTGACACCACCATCATGACTCCTTCGACTCAAAGCATCCTCCACCACGTTGGCCTTACCGGGATGATAGAGTAGATCAGAATCGTAATCCTTCAAAAGCTCAAGCCATCTCCTTTGCCGCATGTTGAGTTCCTTTTGATCGAAGATGTATTTGAGACTCTTGTGATCCGTGAAAAGAGTACACTTTGTCCCATACAAGTAGTGTCGCCACAACTTCAACGCAAAAACTACCGCCTCCAATTCCAAGTCATGAGTCGGGTAGTTCTTCTCGTGATCCTTTAGTTGCCGTGACGCATACGCTATCACCTTTCCCCGTTGCATCAACACACACCCGATACCCATCTTGGAAGCATCGATATACACCACAAAGTCATCCGATCCCTCGGGTAGGGATAAGATAGGGGCTTCGCACAACTTCTTCTTAAGCGTCTGAAAGGCATGCTCTTGCTCGGCGGTCCAAAGAAACTTGATATTCTTTCTTGTGAGCGAGGTAAGTGGCGTAGCTATTTTAGAGAAATCTTGAATGAAACGTCTATAATAGCCTGCCAAACCCAAGAAACTCCGAATCTCCGTCGGACCTGTTGGAGACTCCCAACTCATCATCGCCTCGATCTTTGTCGGATCTACCTTTACTCCGTCTTTAGACACCACATGCCCCAAGAATTGCACCTCTTGGAGCCAGAATTCGCACTTCGAGAATTTGGCAAACAACTTCTCCCTTCTTAGGACTTCCAAAACTTCCCGCAAATGCTTCCCATGCTCGGACTCGTCCTTCGAGTAGATTAAAATATCGTCGATGAAGACGATCACGGATTTGTCCAAGAATGGGATACATACACGGTTCATCAAATCGATAAATACGGCCGGAGCGTTGGTTAAGTCGAAAGGCATCACCAAGAACTAATGGTGACCGTATCTCGTCCGGAAAGCCGTCTTCGGAACATCTTCCTTCTTCACTCTCACTTGATGGTATCCGGATCGAAGATCAATCTTTGAGAAGCATCCCTCACCTTGAAGTTGATCAAAAAGATCGTCGATGCGAGGTAGAGGATACTTATTCTTCACCGTAACTTTGTTTAGCTCTCGGTAGTCGATACACATCCGCATGGATCCATCCTCACAGGGTCAAGCCAAGCCCTTACCCGCCTGAATGGAATTCATATCTCCTTCGTCTGGTCGAGAAGGGAGAAAGCCCGTGGAACTGGACTGTGACTCTTCTATTACATTATGGAGAAGTCCATTCTCGTCATGGTCGATCCACGTCCTACCGTAGTGCCCGGAGAACCAGGCTTGCTTAGCTTACAAAGCTAGCTTACTAACGCGAATCCTTTTTGATTGATTGCACGAGCTAGCCAGCAAGCCAGCAAAGCCCCGACGCTTAATCGCTCTTCGCGAACAATACCGGTGCTCCCCAAGGTGACGAACTCGATCAGATGAAGCTCTTCTCCAACAACTCTTGAAGTTGTGTTATCATTTCTTTCATCTCCGTCGGAGCCAAACGATAAGGAGCACGGGCAATTGGGGCCACTCCCGGAGTTACGTCGATTTCGAATTCCACTTGTCGTTCCAGCGGTAGCCCGGGTAAGTCTTCCGGAAAGACGTCCGGATAATCTTGAACAACCTTCACATCTCCTACCGCCTTCTTCTCTTTCTTCGCATCCACCACATAAGCCAGATACGAAGGGTAACCCTTCGCTAGAAACTTGCGTGCCTTAAGCGAGGAAATGATGGGATTACTCATCTTTCCTTTCTCCCCATAGATGGTGACCACACCATTTTCCGGAAACGACACTTGGATCATCTTTTTGGAGCAAAAGATGTCAGCCTTATGCCTCACTAACCAATCCATACCTATAACCACATCGAACCCTCCTATAGCCATAGGTAGGAAATCTATCCCAAAAGAATTCCTATCAATCTCTATAGTGCAATCACAAAAACGGTCTCGAACAATCACTTGATCCCCATTCGCTATTTATACTACTAATGCATCGGGAAGGATACTAATAGGAGTAATGAATTGCTTACAGAAGGTATCCGATACAAAGGAACATGTAGCATCCGAATCAAACAAAACATGAACGGGAAAGGAGTTTATTAGGAACGTACCCGAAACAACATCAGCGGTCTCCTTTGCCTCCTCGGTAGTCATCCGGAAAGCTCGACTTGGCGCCCATGGTGGCCACCTACAAACTTCGGGCAATCCCTCTTCATGTGCCCCGGTTCCTGACACTCGAAACACACCGGACCTTGGATAGAGAAATCCCGAATCACATGGCTCTTCTTGCCGCACTTGGCACACTCAACAGGACCCGAGTGAGGTTTTGGGTTGCATGGGCCAGAGTGTTTGGCTTTGCACTTGTGACACCACCGCCACTCACGGCTATTATCATTGGCTCTTCCGTCCACGAATGGTTTAGACTGACGAATGGGCCCAGACGGCCCTTCCCACTTCCTCTTCTCACCCACTGCAATCCTCTCATCCTTCTCGGATTCAAAATCGTCTTCTATCAGGAAAGACTCCTCGATCACATCCTGAAGGGTCAAACCCCTGGCACTCCTTACTGTCGTCTTCATCCTTGCCGGCAGCCCTTGTTGATAAGCTTTTATCTTTGATCTCTCATCCGGGACAAGATGTCCCACCAAATTTAGCTTCCCAAGAAAATCTTGGAGTAGTCAACGACTGATAGAGTTCCTTTCTTCAACCCTCGGAATTCCGCTTCTAGCTTGTCCAATGACCTTTCACTGCAGTATTTGTCCATGATCTTCTGCTTGAAAACTGGCCAAGTCAACTTTGCCAAAACTTCGGAAGTAAGGGCGGACTGTGTGAGGCTCCACCAGATTAGGGCCTCACCCCGAAGTAATTGGGAAGCGAACTTCACCCGTTGCGAGACATCACACTCGCTAAACTCGAAAGCCATCTCCACTTCCTTCAGCCAATACATGCACGCGACCGGATTTGCAGAATCCGAAAACTCCTTCGTATTGCACCCAAGAAAAGCTTTGTAGGTGCATCCCTTGCCTTTACCTTTACTTCCACTTTATGTCTGATTCTCCGTTACCACAACAGCCGGTCCACTGCCCGACCCCATCACTACATTTTCCTCCATAGTTTCAGGTTGTCGGTGACTTACATCTCGATCCTCCAAGAGCTTCATAAAGAACACTTGTTGCTGTGTCATGGCCGAGTTCATGGCCTGCATCATGTTATCCCTAATTCTGGTTTCCATGGTTACTTCCTCCATGACCGGGTCGTTCGTGACAAGGTTGATTCGGGGTATATGCTCGGGTTCCCCTCCCAAGACATTTTCCACTGGTGGTCCCTCGGCTATTGTGACCATGAGGGGTTGATCGGCTGTAGATTCATCTTCAACATGACCTTCTGGCGTATTCGGTAATCTGCTCCGAGTGGTTACCATTGATAACTTCCACACATGTACGAGAAATAGATTGAGAAAAGACTAAGCGAGTTGAACTTATTGTACGTACTAATACCTTCATCAATTATCATAATAATAGTAAACCAAGTATGCTCACGTAATAATGCATTCATAATAGCAATAGCTAAGTGAAATTATGAACGAACCATACACAAGAATTCTTGTCACCATCATCACAACTTTCAATTAAGGTAATTCCGTAAATCCTAACGCTCTCCCCACCTAGGATTCCTACCCCAAGTGGACAGTGAAACTATAAAGTCTAAAGCTTAAGTCTAGATATGCTAAAATAATACCTAGTTCACTTAAACTAAAGCTCTGATACCAACTTGTAACACCCTAAAAATAGGGATAACAAAAATCCGAAAAACGGACAAGAGGTATACAAAATTGCCATAGCAAGAACCTCCCAAAAATGGGGAAATATACAAACCTGTTTAATTACAGTTGTAATTTAACGGACAATTAATAACAACCAACTAATATAATTTCTATAACTAGAAAAGAGATTAAAAAAGGGGTGTCATTTATAACCCAAATGTTCTTTTACCAAAAAGTGTGTCCAATGCCACTTTTCCCCAAGCTCTCACTCAAGAAACTATGCCAACTTAGAACCAGCGCCGCTAGAACCTGAGATACACATCGACACCAAACAAGTGTTAGGCCAAAAATCCAAGTGAGTTGAACAAGAAATAGCATATTAGAGCATTTACAATTCTTATCAGCAGTTAACCAATTTTCAACATATGTGGAGTCAATAGGGGATACCCATAGCACCAATCAAGTTCCACCCAAAGAGACAATGTACCTTGATGTCAACTACTAAGAGTGACATCCCAAAGGCCCAGCACACCCGAGGACTACAACCATGGCATTACCCCGAATGACGGAGGTCTAGGCACATACCCACACGGTGGCACCCAATACTACATCCTCCTAGTGTCTACTGACTTGGTTCGTCCAACATAAAACATATAGGAGGTTTGTGAGGTATATTTCAACCAATTATATTTCAATACCAACCATGGGTACAATATTACCATCCTAATCATGTAAGTTCAACATGTAACCCATATAACATCCTTATACATCATGGAGATACAATATTGCCCAAATGGCATTCCAAGTAGAAATTATCATCTACTAAGACATATATATACACTAATCATGGCAAATTACCCATATATATATATATATATATACATGAAGAAAATCCCAAATATTTGACAAATAGAGTAAATCATGGCATACTCCCAACATATTATCCATAAGAACACCATAAAATGTTTGAACACATGAAGATGAACATTTGAGAAATCATACAATAATAACAAGTAAGAGATTATGATGTGTATCTAGTTTTAACAAAGGTTTAGTAAACTCACAATCTAGGTTTTTGATTAAAACCTAGAAAAGATGGAAACCCTAGAAAATGAAGATGAGACTTGAAGATGAGAAGGTGCACTTTGAGAAACCCTAAAAATATTCTTGGATGACAATAAATGTAGGTAGACAAGATCCAACCACCAAAAGATTTAGTATTTATGAGGGTTAGGGTTTTGGGGAAGGAAAGAACTTATTTTGGAGCTCAAGAATCGCCAAAGAGAGAAGTGGGAAATGTTGTAAATGAGGTAAAATCGGCTGAGAATTCATTTAAGTCAAATAGCCCCGACCGCGATAGTGCCTGGCGATAGTGCTATTGGCACTATCGCGTGTCACAATCGTGAGGCTTCCCCCAACTCTCGGTACACTCCACGCGAGAGTGACCGGCGATAGTGACAGTGTCACTATCGCGTGTCACAATCGCTACAAAAACCCCCACTTACGGTACATCTCCCACGAGAGTGACCGGCGATAGTGACATTGTCACTATCGCGTGGCTCTCTCTCGCCACTCTTACATCAGCCCAAAAATGCAGTCTGACACGATTACTAACGCGAGGTTTAAACGATTAAGATGGTATATCTGTTTACGCAACATTCCAATATAACAACGATCATTAAATGCATACAAAGGCTCATATTCTCAAATAGACACAATTAATGTATTAAGGGAACAAATACTTACCTTGAGAATTTTCGGGTGTTACAAATTATTATATAAATATGAATTTGGTCGGAAATGCACTTTTAAGTATTTGTTGGGTTTTATGCATCATTCGGGAAATAAGATGTTTTGGAAAATGTAAAGGCGTGAGTCCTTTGGTTTTGGATCATTCCCGACTTTAGGAAAACATTTGTAGAAATGGAAAACCTTTTGAGTTTTGGGCCGGAGGCCAATTGTAATTTGTGAATCAAAGATTTTGGGGAAAATGTGTATTTTGGGTTATGTACCCATATTGGCTCTCGTGTCTTAGCCAAATGTCTATTAAACCTCTTCTTGGGGCCTGATTTGTACTCAGTGGAGTCCTGGGAACGCTTGTTCGGTTTTGGTGGCTCGTTGAGGATCCTTGGACATATGGTGTACCTAGTTGCATCTTATTTGGAAGTTACATGTTATGAATGTGTTAGTTCATTCTTCTGAGTAATGTAACGGTTTAGACTGTAATGCATTAGATCCATAGGAATATGACTCATTATGTTCATCATGGAGTTTATTTGTCCATGTTTGAGTCTAGTGAGTGCTCCCCAAGTCATGTTGATTATGTAAGCTTGCGGTGGTGCTCTTGGAGAGCCGTATACGGAGCTAAGTCTTGCGGTGGTGCCCATGGTGAGCCGGATACGGGGACTTGTGACTTTGTGGTGAGACTCATCTAGAGGTTGAGTGGTCGCTAGGTCATTTGGATATCTTGCGGTGGTAGCTCAGAGGAGCCGAATACGAGGATCCATAGTCTATGCGAAACTCGAGAACGTTGATAAGTGGCTTAACTTTGTATGCCTGCCACATTCGATGGAATCAGGTCTCCCCCGTCACCGAAAGGTGTTATTTTGGGTATTCCCTTACCCATGCCTTAGGTGTTAAAATGTACCATTTTATTTACACAAGGAGTCTTTTGACAAAATACCGTGTGGGTACGTTTTGGGAATTTTGGGTGTCGTGTAATTATATAAATGGGTATGTGGAAATTAGAAGTAACTCAATTAGCAAATAAAGCCTCTTTATAAGCAGTATTTCTAAAATGGTCTTATTCGGAGCAAAACGTTTTATTTAAATATTTTATGATTTTATTTGATGAAAACTGCTTTAACTCACTAGGCGTAAAGCCTAACACCTTTTCTTTTCGACATGTATATCAGGTCTTAGATGGATCTGTGTGGCAAATGGAGCTTGGTAGAAGTTCCGGTAGGATGGCTTTAGCGACGTCATCCGCTTTAGTGAAGATAGCAACTTTGGTGATTCTAGTAATACTCGTCTAATGTTGTCCCTTGTTTGTGGGACTAGATAGTTCCGTTAGAACTCTGATACATTGTTTAGTGATTCTACCTTATAACTTTAGATGTTTGATGTTTCCAAGCTTTGTATTTAAGGGATTTTTGTAAGTTTTAATTTGTCTGCTATTTTCAAATTTTAGAGGTGTTAAAGAAACAGACTTTTGTGAATTATTTTTGACATACATAGTTGCACTGTCGATATTCAGTTTCATCGGCGTTGTGACTACACGTTGTTGCTCTTCTTGAACAAGAATCGCATATGCCTCTGCAAGAATAGGAGTAGGTTTCCTGTGTAAAATGCTTACCCTCGTTGAAGCATAACTATCGTTTAATCCAAACAGAAACCGAACCAATTGCTGCCGATCCATACGTTTTAACCAAGCTTCTCCTGCAGTACAGCTACAATCAGGCATTTCATCTACAGATGCAAACTCGTCCCAAGTTCGTTTGAAGTTTGTATAATATGTCGTCATAGAATCACTTCCTTGAGACATGAGATTTAATTCTTTCTGCAACTGAAAAACAACTACAAGATTTGACTGCTCATACATGTGATGCAATTCATTCCAGATCGTCTTTGCTGAAGTGTGATAGATCAAGCTTTCTGAAATTTCTGGACTTACAACATTCAAGATCCATGTGATGACAATCGAATTGCATCTTTCCCAGTCTTCATAGCTTGGATCATTTTCAGCTAGTTTCTTAGTTCTACCAGTTACAAAACCTAATTTGTTTTTCACCGATAGTGCCAACGTCATTGCTCGTTTCCAAGCGCCAAATATTTTTCCATTGAAAACTTGAGATATGATTATTGCTCCTGGATTGTCTGTGTGACTCAGAAACAAAGGATTTGAGTAAGCCGATGCATTGATTCCACTGGTATTGATTCCGGAACCAGTTGAATCAGAATTTGGGCTTTCAGTGTTAGTCATCAGATCTACCAGATATCAAGGGGAACCAAAGAGGATTGATGAAAATAGAAGAAGAATAACGATGCACTATTAAAGGAATGATGAAGAACATTAACGTCGCTCTGATACCATTTTAGAGTTTAGAGAGAAGAAAGAAACAGAGAGATGTAGAGGTAGAGAGAGAAAGTATGTGGAAGATATTTTGTATTAATTGATTAAGACCAATACATCAACAACCTATTTATACAAGGAAAGGAAAAAAAAATTAAACAATCTTCCACGTGGGCATAGCAACAAACTAAACAAGCTTCACTAACAGAACATATTAACAAAACTAACTAAATCTAACAGTAATTAGCATAAATAGTCATATTAGGTTAACTTTTTTTAAAATTTAGCCATCAATTTTTTTTTAATGTTTGAAATCACCAGAAGTCTAAACCGCAAACTACTTCTAAAATTCTAAAGTAATAATCCGTTAAATGAAAACCCATATAAAATAGTATCATTTAGAGCATCTCTAATGCAAGGTTCTTATAAGCAAAAAGTGTAGTGGCTAGTAATAACTAGCATTGTGAAGAGTTCTTATAAGAACCCAAATCCCTCTAGGTTCTTAAATAAGAACCTTGGTTCTTACCATGAAACGTAGGGGTGTGCAAAAATTCAACCGATACGATAGGAACCGACCGATCCAATTAGAACCGACCTACCATAATTGGATATCCAATTGTAATTGGATCGGATCGGATTGAAAATTTCAACATCCAATTTGGATCGGTCGGTTCTTGGATGGCAGTCCAGAACCGACCAAAATCGACCGAACCGTACCGACTAACATCCAATTACCCATCCAATTAACCATCCGATTACCATCCAGTTTTCCATCCAACTATCATCCAATTATTATTTTTTGCAATTTGCTTAAATCTAAATTTGTTTTGTGTTGGTTTTTGAATTCTTAGTCTCACTTATGTTGGTTATAACACAAACTAAAAGTAATTAATTAGAAAATTGCATTAAATTAACACGTTGGATGGATTCAATCTGATCATCCATCGGATGTCGGATGGATCCAACTGATATCCAATGGATATCCAATCTGATCCAATGGATATCCAATAAGAAACATCCAATGGATGGAACCGAACTGATCCAATCATCCATTGGATTGGGAAAATCCAACATCCAATGGATGATTGGATCGGTTTGGTTCCCCTCACATCCATTGGATGTCAATCGATGAATACCACTGTGAGATGTGACATTATCTTTATTTTTTTTCTTGACTTTATAATAATTATTAGAGTAAATTACAGATTTGGTCCCTAACGTTTGGCGTTTGTTACGCAATTGGTCCCTAAACTTCAAAAATGGCAAATAAACCCTCCATGTATGCATTTTGTGTTGGATTTGGTCCCTCGAGCCAATAACCGTCTATTTCCTCCGTTAAGCATGAGGGTATTATGCTCATTTTACCTATTTTATTTATTTTTCCATTTTTTTATTACTTTTCTTGAATCTTCATCTTCAACCTCATGAACACCAAGAACATGATGGTTGTTCATCTTCTATGTCAAGAACACCAAGATTTTAAAATCCAAATCAAACTCAAAAACCAAAAACCAATAACTTAAATCAAACACATATCTAAAAACCAAATCCTAAAATCAAACCTAAGATTTAGAAACCTAAATCAAAAACCTAAATTAAACCAATATTCAATACCCAAAATTAAACCCACTTAAAAAAAGGAAAGAGAGAGATACAGATTTGAGAGAGATCGAGAGAGAGATTTGAGATACATATATGAGATCGAGAGAGAGAGAGAGAGAGAGAGAGAGAGAGAGAGAGAGAGAGAGAGATCGAGATACACAGAAAGAGAGAGATCGAGATTAGGGGTGTTCGCGGTGCGGTTTGGGGCAAAACCGCAACCGCATGTGCGGTTTGAGCATTTTCCCAAACCGCAAACCGCACCGCATATACCTCAAACCGCACCGCAAAATGCGGTGCGGTTTATGTGATTTGTCCCTATCGCACTTTATGCGTACAATCTAATAAATTATAAGTTTCAAATACATTAGAAAATCAACGATTAATTGACCATAGTCCAAAAAATAAAGAGTTTGATACATCCAACTCCAAAATGCATAACTAAAAATAGGCTAAAGAAATAAATTGTTTCAATACGATAAACGGATTAAGTGACGTCTCTAGTCGTGAACGTCCTAACCTAGGGCATTTTTTCATTTGTTGAGACATAAACTTTTAAGAGACTTATAATTAAAAGGTTTATTTAGCAAAGTCCAAAACTTAAACTATTAAAGTCCATAATTAAAAGCCCAATTATATAAATATTAAATTAAACTATTATATATATGTTTAAAATTAAAAAATGAAAAATAATATAAAGATGCGGTGCGGTGTGGTTTGAAAACTCAAAACCGCAAACCGCACCGCATAGTGCGGTTTGGTAAAAGTACAAACCGCAAACCGCACCGCGAAAGTTCTAAACCGCGTTTTGCGGTGCGGTGTGGGCGGTTTGGGCGGTTTGGCGGTTTGGATGAACACCCCTAATCGAGATACAGGGACGAAAACTGTTAAACCCCTCTCCGGCGAGGTCGTTTTCTCCGGCGAGCCTATGGTATGCGTCTTCTCTCTCTGTATCTCAATCTCTCTCTCTATACCTCGATCTCTCTCTCTCTTCTCTCGATTTCTATCTCTTTCTGAGATCTCTCTCTCTTCTTTGGGTTTGATTTTTTAATCTAGGTTTTTTATTTAGGATTTGTGTCTTGAATGTAATTGATTGCAAATGAAAAGGTTTTTTAAATTTTGGTTTGATTTAGGTTTTTGAATGAGTTTGATTTAAGATTTTGGATTTCTAACAAGTTTGATTTGGGTTTGTTCTTGGTGTTCTTTGAGGTTGAAGATGAATATTCAAGAAAAGTAATAAATAAATGGAAAAATAAATAATGTTGGTCCCAAATAGCAGTAAGTAAATATGAAAAATATTGTAGAAGGGGGGTTGAATACAATACACACAGTTTTTCACTTAATTTAATTCTTATTAATTTGAAATCAAGAATTACACATAGAAAACTTTTGATTGTTGCGGAAGAGAACAGATGAATCTACTCAAACAATCTAACACTAAGAGAAATGAAGAACAATTGTAAAACACTTAGAAAACAATAAGAACTTCGTAGAGAGAAGATTTCCAGGCACTTAGAGAACTTGAAGGTTGTAGAACTGGTTATCTTGCATGTTGAACCATCCTCCATATTTATAGTGCCTCATGCATTAAATGCATGGGACACCTATTGAGCAAGGGATGGACGTAGGTCTTTAGCATGGTATAGGATGTACCTTTTGTCTTGAGGTGACTCTGTCTTAAAGTGTTGACCTGCAGGATGGTGTAGACATTTCCTTAAAATGGTGTAGAAGACAAAGCTTACTTTATCTGATCTTCAGATGAGGTCCACGTCAATTAGGGGTGTTCGCGGTCCGGTTTGGGCGGTTTAACCCCCCAAACCACAAACCAAACCGTAATGGCGGTTTAAGAAATTTCCAAACCGAGCGGTTTGACAGCAAGTCATCAAATCAGTCAAACCGGACCACAAAAAAACGGTCTGGTCTGACCGGTTTAGACGGTTTGGGCCTCTTATGGGCTTTAAACTAAAATAACATAACATTTATAATCCAAAATGAAATTTCTATCTATATAACATTATTAAAAAAATATATATACCGAATTATAAAAATACGTCTATCTCTATAAAAAAACATTGAATAACTTGAAAAAAAAATTAAACAAGTCCACCAATAATAGTTGAATTGTGGACAAATATGAGTAAGTCGAATGACGATTTGGAATTTTGGATTTGATTTTTGACGTATTTCAGAATTATGCTAATTTAGATAACGTGTTCAATTGAGAAATGAAAACTAAGAACATAGTGTTTTAGACGTCTTTTTTTAAATTTGGCCATGAAGATTAAGCCTACAACATGAAACTAAATATAATTAATACATAAGTATTTTAGGCGGTCGGTTCGGTCCAGACCGCTCCAAAAAACGCTCAAACCGCAAACCGGACCGGATCAAGCGGTTTGGCTATTTTTCAGACCAAACCGGACCACCAGACCGCTTAAACCACCAAAAGCGGTCTGGTTTGACTTGGTTCGACCGGTTTGAGCGGTCCAACGGTTTTTTTGAACACCCCTAACGTCAATGCAAGATATCACAAATATACTTTGTCAGAAAAGTACAATGTGTTTGAGAAATCTTTAGGCTTTGAAGATTAAGAAGTCTTCGGTTGCCGAAGAGTTCTTCGGCCCCTGAAGACTGAGAGGTCTTTGACTCCTAAGATTGAGAGGTCTTCGGCTTCTAAGACTGAGAAGTCTTCGGCTTCCGAAGATTGAGAAATCTTCGGCTTCCGAAGAGGTCTTCGGCTCCTGAAGACTGAGAGGTCTTCAGCTCCTGAAGACTGAGATCGGTACCATCCTGGCCAATGGTGTTAATCAAGTAGGCATACTTGGCTTTAGGCTGAGGAGTCTATCTTCAATCCGCTTTGAGATATATTCTCCTTCTTTGTCTTCTTCGTCTGATCTTCGACTTCACCGAACATTTGTATAGAAACCAAGCTGCTAAAAAGAACCTCAAAATATTCTAAGTATGATGATATAAAATGGAAGATCGGGAGGTCATCTTCAAATCTTCAGATGACCCAACAAATAAAATAGGTAAAATGACCATAAGACCCTCATGCTTAACGGAGGAAATAGACGGCCGTTGGCTCGAGGGACCAAATCCAACACAAAATGCATATGTGGAGGGTTTATTAGCCATTTTTAAAGTTTAGGGACCAATTCCGTAACAAACGCCAAACGTTAGGGACCAAATCTGTAATTTACTCTTATTATTAATATTGTATATATTTAACTTATATATATATATATATATATATATATATATATATATATATATATATATATATAGGGAGATGTTCATTTGAGAAATGGTAACTATATGAGAAATAGAGAAGTAATCTTAGCCATTCATCTGGTCAACATTTGCAGCTTTGACCACGAAACACCGGATAATTCCTTGTGTGGTCTATAAAAGGTAGAGGGGTAATTTCGTAAAATACACGGGATGAGTTCATATATGAATCACAAAGATTTATATATGAATCTGTTAATTAGTTCAACTGATTCATATATGAATCTTTGTGATTCATACAGATTCATATATGAATCTTTGTGATTCACAAAGGTTCATATATGAATCTTTGTGATTCATACAGATTCATATATGAATATTTGTGATTCATACAGATTCATATATGAATCACAAAGGTTCATATATGAATCTGTTAGTTAGTTCAACTGATTCATATATGAATCACAAAGGTTCATATATGAATCAGTTAAAAGAGTTCAGTTGTGAATTGCACTGGTTCATATATACATGTTCATATATGAACACAACCCGTTTGTTTTGTAAAATTTACAAAATTGTCCTTCTATTTTTGGGATAGTCACAACTTTTGACCAGTCAAAGCCGCAACTTTTGACCGGTCAAAGCCGCAATATTTGACTAGTCAAATCCGATCTTGACCATATGAATGGCTAGGATTACTTCTCTATTTCTCATATATTTACCATTTCTAAAAAAAAAACCAAACACTATATATATAGGAAAGTTCAAATCAAAACTCATTTTTAATTGTGCACGTGAGGACAAACCTCAGCCACTCAATCTCTTTTGATCCAAGAACTCATATTAAATAGAATTTTTAATTTTAAAATACTTAGGAGTAAAAATGGAAGAAAATTTAAACACACGCGTACCATATTTGACTTTTTATTTTCTTTTTTAATTAAATTTTTTTTACCCGATTAAAGTTTAAAATAAATTATCTTAAAAATTACTAATATTTTAATCAAGCAAATTACATCAAAAAAACGAGAATTTCGTGCTTTTCGATATGACATCCATCTCGATATAGTTTTTTTGTCGTTTTAACCGTTTTTTACGTGAAATTGCTATATATGTGTTATATTCATTATGAATATTTATGTACGTTCAAGTTTGTACAACGCCTCGACACCGTAAGTATGTAACTCAACATCACCTTCTTCAACGTCGTAAGTCATCACGCTTTTTCAGCACCGTAACCCAACACCCATCAAAACGAATCGAGAACCTATCGAATAATTTTGTTGTGAATCGGGGAACAAAAGAGCGTGTCACGTCTCCACATCTTCATAGGTTATTCATGTGTTATTCATCATGAATAATGTATCATTTAGGATGAATAATACAACATTCAGGGTGAATAATTCACAATTCATGAATTCGTGTATTATTCGTCATGAATGTTGTGTAATTCATCCTGAATACTATATTATTCATCATGAATAATGAATGAACATTCACATTTGTTATTCATACTGAATGTGGGACATCCGGGGATGCGCATACATATTCATAATGAATTAAACCAAATTTCGGTTGTGAATTGGGAAACAAAAGAGAGTGCACCATGTGTCTACACCTTCACGGGTCATTCATATATTATTCATCATGAATAATGTATCATTCAGGATGAATAATAGAACATTCAAGGTGGATAATACACAATTCATGATAAATAATACATGAATCATGGATTCGTGTATTATTCATACTGAATATTGTATTATTCATCCTGAATATTGTATTATTCATCATGAATAGTGAATGAACGTTCATCTTTGTTATTCATACTAAATGTGGACACTTGATGACGTGCATGCATATTCATAATGAATATACCACATACATAGAATTTCACGTAAAAAACGATTAAAACGAAAAAATCATGAATATTGTATTATTCATCCTACATACGGTATTATTCATCATGA
Source organism: Arctium minus (assembly GCA_954870635.1). NCBI lineage: Eukaryota > Viridiplantae > Streptophyta > Magnoliopsida > Asterales > Asteraceae > Arctium > Arctium minus. Next base: position 177,381,061 of record OX941080.1, on the reverse strand, counting down.
ATAGTGAATGAACGTTCACCTTTGTTATTCATACTGAATGTGGACACCCGAAGACGTACATGCATATTCGTAATGAATATAACACGTATATAGAATTTCACGTAAAAAACAGTTAAAACGACAAAAAAAACTATATCGAGATGAATGTCATATCGAAGAGCACGAAATTCTCGTTTTTTTGATATAATTTGTTTTATTAAAATATTAGTAATTTTTAAGATAAATTATTTTAAAGTTTAAGGATAACCTTTTTTTAATTAAAAATAAAAATAAAAAGTCAAAGAAGGTAAACGTTGATTCAAAATTATAATTTTGTCCTTAATCACTTCACAATTAACCATATTATGTATTAACCATTGATTAGTTTTCTAAGTTTTGATCAATATATATATATATATATATATATATATATGAGAACTACAAAAATAGGTTCTTAATATTATAAGAACTACTATTGTGGACTTTAATGTAAAATTTTAATTTGATAAGGTGAAAATGAGGTGATGCCAAAAGGTATAAAAATGAGGTTTTTATAAGAACTTGCATCGAGAAGAAACGTCAGCATAAGCATGAGCATGGGAAAAACGCGAATGGAGACATTTTTCTGACGGGGCAATAGCACAACTAGCATTTTTTTAAAAAAAATTGACAAAATAGCACACTTTTAGAGAAATTGCCAAAATAGCACCCTATTACGCCGGATCCATTACGCCACCTCCCGGCGTAAATTGTTCATGGGCCCCACATCTGACAAACCAATAAAAAAAATGACACGTGTCAATCATGTCTCCCCTTTTTCAGACAACCCTTCCTAGTGGGCCCGGCGTAAAACCACCCCACCCCCCACCCGGCGTAAAACCACCCCACCCCCACCCCCACCGGCGCAACCCCCCCTTGAGTTGACATAATATTCCAATCATTATCCGTACTTATTAATTGTTTGACATGATTTGCTGACATCAGCCCTAAAGGTTTTTTTTTTATGTTTTGTATTATTTAAAAAAAATTGTAGTGTATTTTTTTTATTTTTATGTCTTGTATTAATTATAAAAAAAATTGAAGTGTATTTTTTTATGTTTTGTATTAAATAAAACCCGTTTTTTTTTTGAATTTTGTAAAAAAAAATTACCTTCCCAAGATATAATAAACATGTTAAGGGGGAAGGCAAAGATAATAAACATTTCGGATTTTGGTCAAAATTTATCTGATATTTATTTTCAGTGTTTAAAAATTAGGAAGATTTTTTTGGAATAAATTGCTATCTATGTCACAATGAAGATAAAATAGCAAAAACCGGGTATTGAGTAAAAAAAATCGGGTCTAAAGTTGGTCAAAATATATATCTGATTATTGTCATTGTGTTGTCAAATCAGTATATATCTTGGAATATTATATCTTAGGAAGGTAAAAAAAAATTAGGAAGGGAAAGATAGGAATAATATGTCAACTCAATTTTTTTTTTACAAAATTAAAAAAAAACGGGTTTTATTTAATACAAAACATAAAAAAAATACACTTCAGTTTTTTTATAATTAATAAAAGACATAAAAATAAAAACAATACACTACACTACAATTTTTTTTTAAATAATACAAAACATAAAAAATAATACAAAACTGTGAGTCCAAGATCAATGAATCCTTTAGAGAGAGAAAGTAGAGAGAGAGAACTTTGGAGCGCAAAGTAAGAATTCTATTGAATTGTGCGTGTGAAACTTACACAAGACAAAGACCAAAGGGACTTAAATACCCTTGGTCAGATACAATACTAATCAGCCCTAAACACAGTATTGACCAAGTCCTATAAATACAATGATTACTATAAAATCAGACCTAGCAATCTCCCCCTTAGTAATCATTGGCGCTTTGGTCTTCAAAAATTGTCTTCTATAATAGCACGGACCAACAAAGCGACTTTCAGAAGCTTTCTGACTTTTAAGAAAAAATTTCTTCTCAGCATCTTGCAGATTGAAAATTTTCTTTGCTGCTTAAGCTCAAGACGATACAACTCTTTTGAATGATCTTGAATGAACTGTGGTTTTCGGAGCAAGAACAGCAAAAGAATTTGAAATAGCTGAGTGAATGGAATCTTTGAGCGAATCTTGATCAGCAGATAATCTTTTGAACTCTTTGTCTATTTAACTTCTCCTTGACTTCTCCCCCTCATGACCTTGATGATCTTGATCAACTTGGTCATGCAAATGTTGGAGACGAGACAGCGAAAGATCTGCAAAATCAAAGAAACAGAGAAAACAGAGAAGGTTTGTGTTCCATGCAGGAAGCGCAAAGCAAGGTTTGCTTTCTATGTGTGACACGCAAAGCAAGGTTTGCGGTTCATGAAGGAAACGCAAAACAAGCTTTGCGTGTCATGCCTGAAGCGCAAAGTAGACTTAGAAAAAAATTTACCTTGTTAAGCTCTTTGACTCCCCCTACACAAATGCATTAGATAAGACAATTCGAGATAGCATTTATGTAAAGAAAATCAGACACTCCCCCTCAAAAATAGATATAATCTTTGAAATACAACTCTTTGTTCACTCCCCCTTGAATAATGCATAAACCCATTAAAATATATTTATGAGAACACAATGATCAGAAATTAATGTAGAAAGAAAAATATACTGAATGTAAATTTTGAAACAACTAAACATATAAAATTTTAAATACTAAACAAATTAAATTCTACAGAGTAAAATATTACAAATTTATCAATCATTTGAAATCAAACATATGTTGTAGGATACAAGAACAAGTTTCATTGCATATCAAGTTAAGACATGTTCAGTTTCAAAAACTTCCAGCAATCTATTCAGTGTGCTCACATGCGAATCTTCGATTAGCTTCAAGAAAATGCATTTCTAAAAATATTATAGAGAACTTTGCATGTACTAACACTAAGCCATCAAGAATTAAGATATTCACAAATTTACAGATTTATCGCAACTCAAACATATCACCAAGTATCATGAGATGTGTGCTCATTGGCATCTTTTAGCATTGTGCTCATTGGCATCTTAACATGAGTGTGCTCTTTGGCATCTTTTAAGCTTGTGCACTTTGGCATCTTTTTAATCAAGAAGTTTATTAAGTAAAGAACATGCCGTAAACGTAACTTTATATCTGACCCTATTGCAGGATTTGGGTCAGCCGCTCCCAGACCAGTTGGCCTTAGGGGACTAGGTGTCAAGCACCCCTTGGAACTTACTCTCCCAGATCAGAAAGGCTACATCGACATATCCTAAACCCATTCATACCAGTAGAACATGACTTTCGATCTGGTTCTATTGCAGGATTTCTGTTCGATCACTCCCAGACCAAATGACCTTAGGGGACCAGATGACAAGCATCCCACGGAACGTACTTTCCCAAACCAGAAAGGTCACAGGTACAAACTTTTAAACTTAGAGATTTCTGTATTTTAAGAATTTAATATTCATCTCAATCACTCAGATCAACGTTTAAATGCTTAGCCCATATTTTCATTCCAATCTATAATTCTGATCATTTAGGTAGTCTAAGCAAAGTAAACTATAAAAATTCCGACTCACATATCTTTAAAGCAATAATAAAAGTTTCAATCATGTTGCTGACTTTTCGACTTTTGTAAGACTTGAAATTTGACCATATAAAAACTTTAATATAAACAAAAGAACTTGAAAATTTATCCTAGACACATATTTTATTTAAAGGAAAGAAAAAATGTAAAACTTTACTTTATAGAATAAAATTTGTAAAAATTTAAACTTTTAATTAATATTTAGTTGGAACAAAATAAAATTCAACTATTTCATCTTTTACATAGAAAAAAATAAATTTGTGTCTCATATTAAAAGAAAATTTTGGGTAATACAAATTCATGAGAAAGATAAACAAGCTCAGATTCTTGAAACATTGAGAAAAAAAAACTGGAATACCATCATTACCAGAGATAAATGCAGCGGAATTAAAATTGATGTACTCACAGTATCTCATTTAGTCATAAGCTGAAACTATGAAGAACGAGTTCTAAACTGTTTTGTTTAGAAGTCATAGTTGATGAAGTACGGGTCCTGAGCTGAAGTACTCAGAAGCCAACTTTCCCTTACTCCTCCTTAACATGTGATGCCTGCAACTTTGAATCAGATAAAGATTTGGGTACCCACTTGAATTTGGGCCCATGTTTGTTAGTTGCAGTTCTTATGGGGAAACAATAATCAGATTTAACAGGTAAAACACGAGGAATAGGATCAGAAAAATAATCACAACCATCAGAAGATAAAGCATGATCATCTGAACTAGAATCAGAAGACGAATATGAGACATTTTTGGAAATTTGAAACATTTGCTTTATAGAATATTTTGAAACTTTATTACAAACAGCAAATGAATCATTATTATAAAATTTGTCTACACATCGATCTCCATCAAACATAGAATCAGTTGATGTCCGCCTAGTTCTCCAGATCTGCTTCTTTGACTGGCTCACAGTCCTATCTGAAATAATAGTATCGGAAGAATTAGAGCAGTCAGAAAGAATTGTATCTCGTTTCTTCGACTTCTTTGACCGTCTTCTTTTACGCTTAGGTTTATAATATTGATCATTTAGCGTAAAAGAATCATCAAGAATTTTAGACTTAATATTTAAATCAGAAGAAATAAATTTAACTAAGCAACCAATCTGATCAACTAATAAATCTGAATTCACCTCGGAGTCTGAATTATTTTGAGAAAGGATTTTAAAATTGGAAACTTCCTTTTTGTTTTCCTTAGAATCAGAAGAAAGACTAGAAATAGAATCTGATTTTTGAGAAAATAAATTTTCTTCAAGACTAGACGTCATGAAAGAAAGAATAATATCATATTCAATTTTCTTCAAAATATTTTGATCTTCTATCTGATCTTCAAGATCTATGATTTTTCCTTCTAATATTAACGGAGGAGTATATTTCTTCGAATCATAAATGATTGGAGAAATATTTTCCCTATCAGAATCAGGGGCATAAGAAGGAATAAAATCATTAGACACTGAAGATTTAACAGAAGATATATCATTTAAAACTCTTCTTCCTCTACTTGATTTTTCCGGAAAATATTTGGCATTTTCGGACGTATAAACAAAAGGAATTTCATTTTTCTTTTTATATATCCTTTTCTCATTTTCGAGATCTAACACTTCCTTTTCACTAGTCCAATGAAATTTGAACTGAGGAGCATAATGAGCAAGTGTCAGATAATCGTATTTATATAAGGTGGGAACTTCGTCTATTACTTTGTTTAAAAATTGAGGATTATCAAAACCAAGTCCCCATCCCTGTTTTAAAGCCTCTTCACTCCTCGGCTTGTTCATATAGATTGTTTGTTCAGATTGGTCTCTTCGATAAAGTTTTTCTTCTAATTTATTTATTTTATCTGAGAACTCATCTTTTAAAGTAGTCATTGATGTCAAAGATTCAAGATAAGTCTTATTTGAATTTCCAAAATCCTCCAATTTCTTTTGAAAGATGTCTTTTGTATTTTCTAAAATGGATTTTTCATCTTTCAAAGAAATTTTCAGTTTGTCAATCAAATCTAACTTTTCAGAATTTAGATTTTTTTCAGATAAAATCTTTGAACGCAAATCAGATAAAGCGGTAATTATGATTTTAAACTGGGAGGTAATAAAGTTGTAGTCAAATTCAGAATATACCTCATCCTCATCAGAATCAGAATCATCTGACTGATCATCTCCGATCAAGCACATCTGAGCGATCTCGACGTTTGATGCTTCATCATCGGAATAATCCAGCCAAAATTCTTCCTCGGCTAGCAAAGCTGATCCACTTTCTCTTTTCTCAGCCAGTTCCAATTTCCTTCTGTAATAAGCTGAGTCCTTAACCTTCTTTGCTCTACACTCCTTTGAGATGTGACCCGACTTTCCACAGTTGTAACTAGTAGCAGTCTTGGGCTCGGGTACTTTGGCTTTAAGACCGGAAGTGAAGCGAGAAGAGTTGGAACCCGACTTTGGTTGGAACTTCTTCTGGTAATGCTGAGAGAGAAGGATCATCGCCTTCTGTAATGCCTCGCCATCATCTTCAGTTGACCCAGTGTAAGCATTTTCAGACAATGCTTGTTCAGATAATTGCTTTGTGAGGAGAGCAACCGGGTCTACTGTTTTCTTCTTTTTATCCATCTTGGCCTTTTTCTCTAACACCAAGCTCTCATCAGTCATCAGAATCTCATACAGTTCTTGAATCTGCATTGTTGAGATCCGAACGTCGTTCCTCAGTCTATGACATGATTTGTTCCATTCAGGCTGAAGAGCATTGAGGAATTTCAGATTCGTCTCAAGCTCTGTCTTGATCACATTTAATTTTCGGAGATCATTCAGCACTGCACAGAATCTGTCGAAAACACTCTTTATAGTCTCATTTTCTTTGGCGTTGAACTCCTCAAAATTGTTCATGAACCGAGTATGTCGAAGCTGAGTTGCTACTGAAGAACCAAGCATGATCTTTTCCAATTGTGTCCACAACATATTTGGATAATCCTTGCAATGATCAACCCGGTTGTAGACAGAATTTGGTAAAGCTAGCACCAGATTAGCTTTCAACTCTCGATCAGCTTTCATTCGTGAAGCCTCTTCAGGTGTCGGAGGAGTCTCTTTATTAGGCTTTATGAAAGGTCCTTCAGTTAGAGACTTCATCAGGTTCTCTCCATTAGCTTGACGCTCGATGAAGTTCAGAAATCGATCTTGCCATTGAGTGAATTCGTTTTCGTCAACTAGGACCGGAGGACGAGTTTCTGTGCCCAATGACATCATGAGGTTACTTGTGTAGAACTGAGCTTGAAAAGCAAATTTTGCAGAATTCATTGCTGATGTATCTGAAAAACAAAAATCAGATTGAATTAAAAATAAATTCGAAAAATATTAAAAATTGTAAATTTGAAAAACACTTGAAATGACACAAAGTTTAAAAAAAATAAAGATGACACACAAAAAAAAAAATTCCAGACTTTTTTTTTTTTTTAACCAAGACAGGGAGACCCGCAAACTTGAGGTTTGCGGGTGAAGACAGAAACGCAAACTAAGATTTGCGGGTGCAGAGAGAAACGCAAAGATAGACCTTTGCGGGTCACACTAGAAACGCAAAGTGTATCTTTGCGGGTCTAACTACAAACGCAAAGTGAAGCTTTGCGGGTCTAACTACAAACGCAAAGTGAAGCTTTGCGCGTGTAGTAAGATCCGAGAACCTGACTTTGCGTGTGTCACTTGAGACGCACAATGAGCTTTGCGGGTCTAATGTGAACCGAAAACCTGAAACAAACAAACAAAGATTAGTAGAAAATGCAAATCAATATGAATGACCCGCAAAGTAACATGATAGAAACGCAAACTTGGATGAATGAAACGCAAACTTCAGAAAACCTCTAATTTTGCGTAAAATCGATTCTAACACTGAATTTAAAACAAGAACATCACACTCTGAGTTTCGAAAACATCTTTAAAACAACTTTTAACAAACAATTTCGATTAAAAAACACACTAATACTCAAATTCTTGAATAGAACAGTAACGAAACCCGTTTTTCCAGAAAATCACAATTTTGCAAAATTGAGAATCAAAACATGAATTTTATGCAAAACAATGTGAAGCAAACACGATCGATTAACAAAAACGAGTCTAAAGAGACCAAAAACAACACAATTCGAACACAAACAGATCCAAATTTTATGAGAAATCAAGAAAACGAGATTTTCTTGAAAAATTCAAGAAAATCGATCAAATTTTCGATTTCAATCACAAATTCAGATTCAGTAAAACAATCTCTCAATTCTCTCAAGATCTAGCAAGCTCTGATACCAATTGTGAGTCCAAGATCAATGAATCCTTTAGAGAGAGAAAGTAGAGAGAGAGAACTTTGGAGCGCAAAGTAAGAATTCTATTGAATTGTGCGTGTGAAACTTACACAAGACAAAGACCAAAGGGACTTAAATACCCTTGGTCAGATACAATACTAATCAGCCCTAAACACAGTATTGACCAAGTCCTATAAATACAATGATTACTATAAAATCAGACCTAACAAAAACATAAAAAAAAACCTTTAGGGCTGATGTCAGCAAATCATGTCAAACAATTAATAAGTACGGATAATGATTAGAATATTATGTCAACTCAAGGGGGGAGGGGGGTTTTACGCCGGGTGGGGGTGGGGGTAGGGGGGTTTTACGCCGGGTGGGGGGTGGGGTGGGGTGGTTTTACGCCGGGCCCACTAGGAAGGGTTGTCTGAAAAGGGGGAGACATGATTGACACGTGTCATTTTTTTTATTGGTTTGTCAGATGTGGGGCCCATGAACAATTTACGCCGGGAGGTGGCGTAATAGATCCGGCGTAATAGGGTGCTATTTTGGTAATTTCTCTAAAAGTGTGATATTTTGTCAATTTTAAAAAAAAAAGTGTTAGTTTTCTGACGGTTATCATATCATTATATATTATGGAGTGAACTACGTTTTAGTCCATGTGGTTTGTTAAAATTTCCTACTTTAGTCCCTATGATTTTGAATATATGCTTTTTGTTGGTGTAATCGGTAATTTGTTTTGTTTTTCATTCTTCTAACTAACTACATAAAGAAAAATCTGTTAAATCAGAAGTGACTTAATCTTTTTATTCTTTTTCGTATTTTCCTTATTTTAATTAAATAAATTTCAACATTTTATATTTATAATAAACACCCCCACCCATATCTCTCTCCACTTCTTCTTCCCTAAAGATCGTCGCCAATGGCCTATATTAGTCATTTCCTTATTCTCCGGCCCCCCTTCCCTTACCTCTTTCTCGATTCCTTGGACGCTCACTCCCTTCTTCTTTTCCAAATTCTTAGAAAGTGCATCATGAATCCCTCCCCTCTTTCTCCATGCATGCAACTCTGGCTCAACCCCCTAACTCTGCCTCAATCCCTTTCATGATTTACCATTTAGTGTATAAACAGTCGTAACCAAATATGTTCTTTTTTATAATAACAGGTTTTCTTTCCAACTCTAGCAATAATGTACAACCTTCATTACGCATGGCATAAGTCAGGTAAGCACCTCTAGAAAAATATTTTACCCCCAAAAAAGAAAATTAAAACGATTATGTACATGTGGATAGAAGGAGGGGTACGTGTTGCGGTTGCTGCTAGGTATACATGTGCTAGGATATTTATCTTTTTTCTTCTTATTCCATGTTTTATATTTTGTGGATTTCAAATTCGGTATCTCCAACTTAATTTGCGGTCATATGTAATAATGCTACCATGTCCCCTCCACCTCTACTTGGTTGGGATTTAAGATGGGATTATCTGCTTTTAATTTGGTGGGGTTTGGAGAGTTGTGGATCCTAAATGGGATTTCATATTTAGGGTTTGTGATGGATGGATCATACCTAAAGGGGTTTGTCCAAAAAGGGCATATGAGAAAAGATATTGCAGCTACGACTAAGGGAGGGAGGGGAATAAGATGGGTTAGGGAATTAGGGGTCACGTACATGGAGGGAGGGGTTGATGAGGATTTGTTTTTTAAATATTTTTAACGATCTGTGTTTAATACTTTAATAAATTGTATAATAAAACATTATTTACTAAAAAAGTACGGAAACGAAAATTGGTAAAAGGCCAAATTATCTTGTTTAAATTTTTTTTCTAGTCTCGTTAGCCTTAGAGCATCTCCAACAAATTCTTCAAAATTTCTCTAAAAAAGAGAAACAATAATTAAAATTTTCAAAAAATATTACATCCATCTCCAAGAAATTCAACATTTTGGAGATAAATCATTTTTTTTGAACGGCAAGTTTAACACAAACACGTTCCCGGGGTATCCGGGCTCCCACTTAAGGGTGCCACCTGACTAATCCCCGTCGATCACGACCCGGTCCAATTAAGGAAACACAAGACCCATGATCTGGAATATCTCCACATGCTCTCCACAGGGTTCAAACCTGGGTAGTCAGGGATACCTCCACTGACCCCCAAGGATGTTACTAAACCACTAGGCTAGACATGCTTTTGAAGATAAATTATTGATTATATTATTAAAATATTTTATATATTTAATAAAATATTATTATTTATCTCATCTATACATTTCATTTCAAAATTTCTCATTGGTGGGATTATAATAAAAAATCATTTCTCTCTCGTGGTTATCAGTTTTTGGGATATCTTCAAATTTTAGAGAAACTATTGGAGCAAAAAGTTGTTAAAAATCTTTATTTTTTTCATTTTGAATAAACTGTTGGAGATGACCTTAGGGACGAAAAAGGAAACAAAAAAAAGGGATGAAAAATAGTAACAAAATTTTAAACCACATGGACGAAAGTGGCTATTTTTAGTAAACTACAGGGATCAAAAGCTTACTTTACTCTATATTCTGACGGTTTTCCCATCATTATACATCCTGACGGATTTCTTCCAAAATCAATTGTTCTCGGTTTGATCGATCACTTCCGGCATTATCGATAAAAAGAAACCCTAGCCATTCTAACCTCTACCTCAAGCTTCTTCTCAGGTATACCAGTCTAATTAATCGTCGTTTTTGTGTATGTTATACCCACTGTACACTGTTGTCTAATGAACTGTGTTAGTTTTCTACGTAGACCTGTTCCATGATTTGTATTGTAGATTAAAGGCGTCATCATCAGTTCTGCTGTCATTTGTAGTTAGTTTAGTTCTTCGTTAAAGCTCAATTGTAGCCAAACAGCGTTTTTCTCGATGATGCATATTTTTAAAAAAACGGGGAAGGGGGGGGGGGGGGGGTCAAATAATAGATAATTTTAGTCCATTAGTTGATGTGTTCAAGTTTATTGATAATACTGGGTGTTTGGGATTGCTTATTAACTTATTGCGTATTCAAACAGCAAATAAGTTGTTTTGATTGTTTGGATTGAAAACTGCTTACGACTTCTCCACTCCGCTAATAAGCAGTTTTTGATAAGTCATTCTCAACTGACTTATTTAAAACTCCTTATTAACTTATTTAACCAAATTACATATTTGTCCCTTCTTCCTATAAGTTAATAAGCACTTTACAAATAACCATAACCATAAGTTAATAAACACTTTACAAATAACCATAAGTTAATAAGCACTTTTGCAAATAAACATAAGTTGTTTTAAATAAGCAATCCCAAACACCCCCTTATTGTAAGAATCGTACACTATTTCATGTTTGAAGTCGTTTGCCGACCTCTTTGTGGTCTTAGTTCGTATCTTTCTCTCCATGTTTAGGGTAAGTTCTGGTAATTTCAGAGCATCTCCAACAGCTATGCTAAAATAGAAAAAAGCGAGATTTTAGTAATTTTTTTTGCTTCAACAGCTATGTTATATAATATACCAAGAGAAAAGAAGGGAGAAGGTAAAGATCTCCAAATTTGGAGAAACCTCTTAACACTTCTCTTAATCTATTTAACAGAGAGAAATAATATTTTATTAAATGTATTGAATATTTTAATAATATAATTGATGATAGATACTCTAAAATAGAAAAATAGAGTAGCTGTTGGAGTTTGGATGTAAATTTTTTTAGAGATTTTAAATTTTTGTACTTTATTTTAGAAAAATTATAGCATAGGAGATGCTCTCATAGTTGATTTCCCCCCAAAAAAAACTTACTAAAATAAGTGGTGCGTTAAGTTGTTATCCTTTTTTGTTGTTATCATATTTAGGGTAAGTTCTACTAATGCAGTTTAATGCTCGTATTTCTGTAGGTTTAGTTGTTATCCTTTTTGTTATCTTATGTGTATTGACTTGCATATCACACATACAACAGCGACCTAGAAATTTGTTCCAACTGGTGGACTGGGGGACCATTTGACTGTAAAGGAAAGAAGATATGGCTATTTTCTATAAAATCATTATTTTTCTATTGGTTAGTTTCTTGCTTTTTGTATCTGAGGTCAGTGTGATTCGAATTCGAACCCACCCCTGGATGGAAAACGAGAAAAAACTGTGCAAACCAACTCTACGAAGATAAACTTGTGTTATTATAGTAATTCTAAGGACGATACGTTTGCACCCAACAAAATAACAGGTGACATCTTTCACAACGCCTAAAATTTTTTACGTCTAAGACAGAGGAACAAAGCATACTGCCACCGTACCCACCATAGTGTGTCCGCCCCTTTACACATATGCCTTCTTAGTTCTTAAATAGGAAACACTGAAAGTGGTGAATGTTTTTTTTTTTTTTTTTTTCCTTTCTGTGTAGTGAATTGGCAATAGTGAAGATGGCGAATGAAAGTGTCTCGAAGTTGGCTGAGGATCAGAAGGTTTGTAACAAACTTTTTCTTTAAATCATGTGTGCTAGGATATACATATATCTGTTTCATGTCTCTGTTTTTATTAATGTTTTAAGTTATCAATGCATAACAGAGAGAAAAAGAAAAACTTCACCACCAAATTATCAAGCTCCAGAAAGATCTTGATGATAAGCAACAGTTGGAGTTAGAGATCAACAAGACTAATGGAGCAATACAATTGATGATAAACTTGACTGATGAGGATGTTCACTCGAAGAAGAAGCTTCAAAGAGATCTTAAGAAAAAGGAATCTGAACTTGAGTGCTTGAAAAAACTTAATCAAGCCTTAAAAATCAAAGAACAATCGAGGAATGTGGAATTACAAGTTGCTAATAGAAAGCTAATTTCTGCTGTTCAAGAAGATCTTAAGAAAAAGGAATCAGAACTTGAGTGCTTGAAAAAATTTAATCAAGTCTCAAAAATCAAAGAACAATCGAGGAATGTGGAATTACAAGATGCTCATAGAAAGCTAATTTCTGTTCAAGAAGATCTTAAGAAAAAGGAATCTGAACTTGAGAGCTTGAAAAAACTTAATCAAGCCTTAAAAATCAAAGAACAATTCAGGAATGTGGAATTACAAGTTGCTCATAGAAAGCTAATTTCTGTTCAAGAAGATCTCAAGGATAAGGAAGTTGCACTTGAGTGCTTAAAATTAGAGCTCAAGGAAGCCTTGATATTCAAAGAACAATTGAGCCATGGTGAATTGCAGGAAGCTCGTAAAGAGCTCATTTCTGTTCTAGAACGTCTCGAGGAGAAAGTAGATGAAATTGAGAGTTTGAAAGAGCTAAATCAAGCGTTAATAACCAAAGAACGAGAGAGTTTTGATGAATTGAATGAAGCTCGTAAAGAGCTAATTTCTGTAAGATTCTTTTCTTCCTAATCATTGTTTATTTTATGCATCTATAGTTATGTTAATAAATTTACTAATGCCTGCTAGAATGAAGTGATTTTTTATAACACTTCACCTTTCTTAATAGTGGATGTATTTAGAGCGACCCAGGCTTTGTTAGTTATTGAAGGAAGATCCCATATATTTTGTTATGGAAATAGGGGCAAATTCATTTGAGAACCTTAAATATTTTAGGAAGTCAGGAACCACCTATTTTGCGAGTGTTATTCATTATGAAATATCTGTCACGACATTCATCATGAATGTTTTATCACGTTATTCATCATGAATATTCACAAAAAGAATTGTTCATAGGCTCCTAAAATATAATATTTAACGTTCTTAAATGGAACTGTCTCCATGGTAACACACTAATTAGCATTATGCTTAAATGATTATGAGTATGGATTAAGCAATCTTGTATAATATATATCCTTAGTGTTTGAAAGATGATCGTGGTGGTGGTCATATTGGCGTGAAGAGAATGGGTGAGCTTGATGAAAATCCTTTCCTTGCTGGTCCTAAGAAACGACGTTGTTCTGTTAAAGGAGGAGCTGATAATGCAATAAAGTTGGCATCTTTGTGGGAAGAACGTCTCAGGGATCCAAACTGGTATCCCTTTAAGATCATCACCGATATCCACGGGGATACCAAGGTTTCTTCATCTTTTTAACTATTGTCCAACTTCCATCCATTTCTGCAAAAAGATTATATTGGTTTGTTTTATTAATTGTTATATTGTAGGAGATCCTGGATGAAGAAGATTATTTGATCGCAAGCCTGAAGGAGGAGAGCGACGATATTTATAATGCTGTGATCACTGCTCTTAAAGAAATCAACGAATATAATCCAAGTGGCAGGTATCCATTTGCGGAGCTTTGGAACAACACGGAAAACAGGAGAGCGAGCTTGAAAGAAGGTGTCGAATTCATTGCGAGTCAAAGGAAGAAGATCTATAAACAACAGAAAAGGGGTTGAGTGCATGCTTTCTTGGGTGAGTATTAACATTAATTTCTTTTGGGAGTCGCGGTCGGTATATATAGTATTAGTATGATTGGAAACTTATTATGGGTTTATATTTTTTCGACATATTTCTGGTCTTTTCTGAATTCCATATAAGTGTATTTTCACGCACTCTAGTTATGAATCATTAATTTTGGTTGGAAAAGGTAACTATTTCAGTATTTTTCCTTCAAACTGACAATAAGCGTTTACCATACTAATTGAACATAGCAAGGAACACAAATTTTACAAAGACCAACAGTATTATGCGGCAATTAGGGAAACAACTCTTACGTGGTAATCGTTTACCGGGTTTAAAACGTTTATCAACAATCAGTTTTAATGGTCAGTTATGTTACACAATGAGGCAATTGATGGTGATATCTTTTACTAGTAAGCTCTTACTCGGTAAACATTTCATAAACGACCCCTAAGGGTGCGTTTGGTAGGCAGAACAAACGACCCTTGAGACCCGGTGCGTTTGGTAGGTGGAACAGGACAGAACATAACATAACATGTTTGGCGTGACCATATGTGGGATACGCTAGAACTAAGTGGAACAAGCATGGGACACACTTGTCCCACTCCAACCCCTGGAACTAAGTAGAACAACAATATTTTGACTAATATACCATTTGTTAAAAACAAAAACATAAAACATGTATTCTCATCATCCACGCCTCCAAACTAGGGGTGTGCAAAACACGAATAGTCCGAAATCCGAATCCGCATCCGAACCGAAAATAAGGTGTTTTTGTAAAACCCGAATACCCCGAAATCCGATAATCCGAAACCCGACATTTGGGAGGATATATGGGTTCTGATTGGGTTTGATTGTTGGCCACCCAACCCGTCCGAAAACCCGCAATAACATAAATCTATATTTTAAATATTATATATATATATATATAGAGAGAGAGAGAGAGAGAGAGAGAGAGAGAGAGGTGTTCAAATGCAACCTTTTTTAATGGTGCAACCCCATGCAACTCACCTATCTACCACTCATTTTGTTTTCATCTTTTTAATTAAAAAAGGTGAAAATAAAATGAGTGATAGATAGGTGGGTTGCATGGGTTGCACCATTAAAAAGGTTGCACAATAACTCACCTATATATATATCTAATTATTTTTTGAAAATCGTAAATTATAGTTTGTTGAAATATTTTCTAAATTTTAAACTTGCTATCGATGTCATCAATATTTCAATCGATTGTATTCATCCTAAAAAACGATTGAATTTATATATAACTTTTGCATTATATAATACCCGAACCCGATCGACATAAATCCGAAACCCGACCAATCCAAACCCGAAACAACCTAAAATCCGAAACTTAAAATTTGGATTTTGATTTCCATATCCAAAATCTAATCGTGATAAGTTAGTTTTATGTTTTTGACAATCCATTGCAATATATATTAGTGTTGTAAATTAGTTTTATGTGATATAATCTATGATTTTTCATCAGGAGTAAATTCGTCATTTAACCAGTAAAGTCATGTTCTATCCAGTTCTACCATGTCTTGCCAAACGCTGGACAACTGTCCTGTTCTGTTCTGTCTTGTCTTGTTCCATCTTGTCCTGTCCTATCCTATCTGCATACCAAACGCAACTGTAGCAAGCGTGATAAGCATACAACCCATTTTAACTACACTTTATTGGTGACTATGAATGTTAGGGATCCAAATCAGATTAAATGGTCCATTTTCAACCAAAGTTACAATTTTTTTTTTTTTTTTGAATAAACTAAATTAGCAAGTTTTAATGGTATTTTATTGAAGGGATGAGAGTTAGAAAGCAAAATACTAGTTTGAATAAATTAATGAGAAAAATAAGATAAAATCAACTATTCTAAATCCAAAATACAAAAAGTTAATAATTAAAACACAAGTTTTTATTGCACTCTATCGATACCACGAGAGAGAGAGAGTAAAATGAGATAGAATGAAATATTTTAAATAAAAATGCAAATATAAATTGAATAACCGATTTAATGAATAAAAGGATGAAATTATAAATACATATCACCAAATGAAGGCATAGTGTCATATCAGCATGGAACGTCACGTCTGTTAGATAAATTAGTCTTCAATTTCAGCCGATTAAAATAAAAATGATTAAATTTAGTTAAATTTGTTATAACAAAAAACATACATAATGTAAAAAGTAAATTACGAATTTGGTTCATATAGTATGCTATAGAATTGGTTAATAGACTTCATTTATTACATAGGACACGTAGTGTTGCACTTTCTCATGGATTTGATCCCTACACCAAACGACTATCTACCAGGTTCATTATAGTCGAGGAAAAAATTGTCATTTTTAATTAACCTTTTTAAATCAGGAGCCAAAATGTATACATTAAAGCTTGGAGGGCCAAAGACAAACATCATTTATTAATACTACATATTATATTATATTTGCTGTTGTGAACGAGGAACAGCTCTTCGTTGGTCTTGGATCTAACACTCATCAATTGTTACACATGACATAATATATAAGAATGTAAAACGGTTGTAATTGTATATGGATGCTTAATTAAGAATGTAAATTATATTACTTTCATCTTAAGATCAAATGGTAACAAACAGACACTAAGTTATAGTTAATAAAAAAAAAAAGTTGAGTGATTTTGATGTATTTTACATGTGTCTATGTATATATGTATGTGGGGAGAGGTGTATGTAGGCTTAATTACACACATAAACATGTGTTGATGTGTAAAGTTGTGTTTGTACATACTGACTTTCGGGTACAAGCTTGTGCCTTCTAAGCCTAATTTTTTTAAGCAAAAAGGTTAGGACCTTTAAACCAGGCCAAGCTCGTTTTGGGTTGTAAAAATAGGCCAGATGAGAATTTTTGGGTCGTGCTTTAACGATACATTGAAAATAATTACTTAAAGATGATATGGATTTTTGTTTGGTCCAAGGCTGAGGCTTACTAGGATCGACTTTTTTTGTGCATCTCTTATCTCTATGCATAGTATCTTACGTCTGTGGTAATTGCTAGTATCACGTGAAATGTATATAAAAATACTTGAATAATTTATTAAATAAGATTTTGTATATAAAAAACTATAAATTATAGTGTGATCATTTATTATTATTATCATTTGTATAAACTTTTAGTTAGTAAATTATAAATTAAAAAACTAAAAATGCAAATAATAATTAATTATACGAAACAATAATATCTATCTTTATATATATATATAAACAAAAACCAAAAGAAATGACATGGCATAATGTGGATTGAGAATTCTAAAATATTGGATTGTGGTTAACTTTGGTCATCCCACATTGATAGAATAATTAAATATTGGAACATGAAGTTGATTATAAAAAGAGAAGAATGTCAACTTTTTTGACATGACCTATGATTTGTTTTAATCCATTTTGGATTAAAGAGTTTATTTTTAGTTACAAATTTGTTGACGTTGAATATTATTATATATTGTATTACAATTATCTTTATCTTTATACATCTTTATATATATAAAAACAAAAACCAAAAGAAATGACATGACACAATGTGGATTGAGAATTCTAAAATATTAGATTGTGGTTAACTTTGGTCATCCTACATTGATAGAATAATGAAATGTTGGAACATGAAGTTGATTATAAAAAGATAAGAATGTCAACTTTTTTGACATGACCTATGATTTGTTTTAATCCATTTTGGATTAAAGAGTTTATTTTTAGTTACAAATTTGTTGATGTTGAATATTATTATATATTGTATTACAACTATCTTTATTTTTATACATCTTTATATATATATATATATATATATATATAAGCAAAAACCAAGAGAAATGAAATGACACAATGTGGATTGAGAATTTTAAAATAATGGATTGTGGTTAACTTTGGTCATCCCACATTGATAGAATAATGAAATGTTGGAACATGAAGTTGATTATAAAAAGAGAAGAATGCCAACTTTTTTAACATGACCTATAATTTGTTTTAATTCATTTTGGATTAAAGAGTTTATTTTTAGTTACAAGTTTGTTGATGTTGAATATATATTATATATTGTATTACAACTATCTTTATCTTTATATATATAAAAGCAAAAACCAAGATAAATGACACGGTACAATGTGGATTGAGAATTCTAAAATATTGGATTGTGGTTAACTTTGGCTATCCTACATTGATAGAAAGATGAAATGTTGGAACATGAAGGTGATTATAAAAGGAAAAGGATGCCAACTTTTTTTTACATGATTTATGATTTGTTTTAATCCATTTTGGATTAAAGAGTTTATTTTTAGTTACAAATTTGTTGGTGTTGATATATATTATATCATAACTAATAAGATACACTTATTTCATTAATTTGTTTATTTTTGTATCTTTTTGTCTTTGTATACATAAAATGAAAAACAAGACAAAATGACATGTCATGATGTGGATTAAGAAATCTAATATATATATAAGTACAATTACCCAAGAGAAATGACACGCCTCAAATAAGAATCATCAATATATATATATATATATATATATATATATATATTTATATTTATATAAAAGAAAGAACCATAGAGAATGATATGACATTGTGAGATTTGAGTAATGTAGGTACCTATAAGAAACGAGGACATTTGGATTTGATATGAGATACGAGTATTCTCAAATACTACTATATTCTGGTGGTGTTTTACACATCTCACATTGATGAGTGAATATAAGATTGGAGAATGAAGATATACCTTAGAAACACGGAGATTTAGATTTTGATAAATTAAAGGATTACTTGGCTAAATATTCTTTTTGGCCAACCCCTATTTTTGTTAAAAATACCCATTAATATAAGCAAATAAATCGATAGACAAATGTATACAAATCATCATATTTCATCAATTTATACAATATTATCAATGTTGAACCTTGATGTCTTTTTATTATCTCACAAGTCACAAGAAGATTTAAGTATTCTCAAATCTTGAATTGTGATGTTATTTGGTTATCCCATATTGATAGAAAGAAAATAAATTTGGAAGAATGGATGAGTATGTAAAAGTTGAATGAGATATCTTATTTGATTGTCCTACATCAACATAAAGACAATAGATTTGGAAGAAGATGTTAGTATTTAAAAGCTGGATGAAATGTCTTATTTATTTATCCCACATCGATAAAAAAAAAGATAGATTTGAAAGAAGAGGTTAGTATATAAAAGGTGCATGAGCTGTCTTATTTGGTTAATCCACATCAACGTAAAGATAATAAATTTGGAAGATGAGGTAAACAAAAGAAAAGGCGGATAAGATAACTTACAAGTTTAAAAGTTTGTGGCAATCTATGTGGTTGTCTCATTTTAGTCGACCTCTTTTGCTAACAATCAAATTTTATAAAATATTAATATTTATGTGACTTTATTTATATAAAAAGAACAACCATAAATAATGAGATGACATTATGAGATTTCAGTATTCTAAAATATTGCATTGTGTTGTAGTTCAATTATCCCACCTTGATGCGAGGTGCAAGATTGGAGAATGAAGATGACTGTAAGAAACAAGGGTTGGTTTTGATAATCAAAATTTTAGTTGGATAAATATGTTTTAGCTCACGATTGGAATCCCATAATAAATTAGCAAGAAAGTAGGATTTGGAAGAGAGAGTTGATATTGGCTGCCAACTCTCATTTTCCAAAAAAAATTATATATATATATATATATATATATATATATATATATATAACCACTCATTGAAACACATTAATTATTTTATATTTTATTCAATTAACTGTTAACTGAGGAATTTTGTTTTATATATCTTATCTCGATACATATATTTCCTGAAATAATTATCGCCACAACTGATGATGTGGCCTAACCAAGTTTGAGTATTATTAAACGTTAAATTATGGTTTGGTTAAATTATCCCACATTAATTATTAAGCAAGAAATTATGTTCTATCTTAACTCGGTCAAGTACTTCTTTAAAAAATTTATTGCCACCGTGCAACGCACGGGGTTGCCACTAGTTACATAATAAAAACACAAACTTATAGTATTACAAATAACACTACTAAAAATAATTAATAGTACGACATAAATAAACTTCCATTGTTCGTTTAGAAGTTATTGAAATGCTTTAATAAACATTATGTATTTAATATTGTTTTTTATTTTTTTTTAATACTGTAAATGCACGTAAATTTAAAAAAGATTAGTACGCAGGATTAGAATCTACCTTAAAATAAATTATTAATTTATTTAATAAAAAACATTTATAAATTAAAATAAAGTTTTTATTTATTTAATTCATTTAACTTTATAATATTGTTAATCAATAAACTATCTAGTATAAAAGTATGGTTAAAATATTTAACTTTTAATTTTATAGTTATTTGATAAAAATATGAGTTTTTTGCCAATGTATTATTTAAGAAAATAGATAAAACTTGTTGTAGTAAAAGATCATTCCTAGATAATTTATAAAACAAATACAATACTTTCAAATTTGTGTTAAAAATTATATTGCATAGCACCGTGTGACAAAATATTAGAACATCCACAATTTAAACTTTTCGGGGTTCACCTTTTTTAATTTATAGCATTTATATTATTGATTATAAAAATTAATACATTAAAATTTATATACACACAAATTTATTTATATGGAGAAAGTATTATTTATTTAATTATTATTTTACATAAAACTTTTATTTAAATATTTCAATACAATATATATTATATATAAATTTATTACTATAAAAAAGATCAACCACTAAAAGTATGTACAAAAAATGTATGTATAAAGTTGCTAATCATATCCTTTCCTCACTTAGAGCATCTCCAACAGAAGTAAAAAGTGAAAATCTCCAAAAAAAATCACCTTCATCTCCAACAGATTCTTCATTTTGGAGATTACACTACACAATTAATTATAATATTAAAATATTCAATACAACTCATAAAATATTATTTCTCACTCCTAAACATTTATTTTAAACCAATCTCATTGGTGGAATGAATAAAAAATAATTTCTCTCTCATGTGTATTTATTTTAAACCAATCTATTTCTTATCCTCTACTTTCACTATAACGTCCCACCCTTTCACATAACACATTTACATGCAATATCTATAAACCAACTACTTAAGTTATTGGGTCTTCTTTACAATATTACACAACACTACAAAGTACAAATACTAGTTCTAATTTTTTCCTGCCACTCAACATAATTACATATTCACTTATATACACCTACTCCAAACAGTTACACATAGTTGATGCCAACTAACACATATACTTTTCCACTTGCACGTAAAGCAATCCCACACATACACATCAAGCCTTTTCCTTTTCTTTATCAGTTATCCATATATGTCCTAAAATACATATTTGAAAACAAAATGAGGGTTAGACCAATTGGTCTAAGTGAGAAAACCCTTATCTTTATCATATATTGGTATGATCATTTTATGTCAAAACCATACAGTAAACCATTCATATCAACAGGGCCGTGCATTAGGGTGTGCGGAGTGGTTCTACCGCACAGGGCCTCCAATCGCCGGGGGGCCTCGGAATATTTTTTTAATTTTTTTACTTATAATAAAAAGTACTATATAAATTATTTAATGCAAAATTTTCCAAAAGATAGCTCTAGCATAGTAGTAAGCATGTTGTGTCATGGTGCATTGCCTAAACTAGGGTTCGAATCCCTTGGTTTGCAATTTACATTTTTAATTAATCTTGTTTTTATTAAAAAAGTAGCTTTGTTTTATTATATATTTTTTTGGTACATAAAGTGCTTATTGCTTAACGATTTCTATACGATATATTCTGCAAGATTCAAATCTAAAATTCTTAATTTATATCTTAACTTTTAATTTTGTATTGTTTTTCTAAAATATTTTGAGATAATAAACTTATAAAATATTTTAATAATATAAATAATATTCAAATTGTAAAAACAAAATAGTTGTCGGAGATAAATGTAATTTTTTTAGAGACATTAAATTTAGATTGTATATTTTAGAAAAAATTATAAAATAGTTGATAGAGATACTCTGAATAATGTTAGTTGTTTAGTTTTTTTTAATAATATATCTTATATTTTTCTTTGAATATTTAATAGATTTAGATTTTTTAGTATTTGTCGATTTTTTCTGTATGTTTTTGGCACACTTTTAATTTTTAATATATTGATTTTTAATGATACGTTATTGTTGATATGGTTTTGTAATTACCAATAATGGTTGATCAATTCTATATAAAGACAATTGTTCTTCATATCTCTTTTCCACTTACATACCATGTTATCTCCTACCTCCTTAGAGACCCCCTATTGGAGGAGTTATAAAAGTTAAAACACTAACATTAATTAAAAGTTAAAGAATCAATTACAAATTTTGAATGCACATTAACATAATAACATTAAAAATTAAAATTTAGTGTCAAAAGAGAATAAAAGATGGACAATTTAATCAAATTCAAAAATAAATTATTGGTAGATTTATTATAAGTCAAATATAATAAAAAATAATTTAATAAAGAATATATGAAAAAAAAGCACATATAATTTTTCGTACAGAGCTCCCAAAATATCAGGAACGGCCCTGCATATCAAACCTCTTGTGTCAAATCTCCTATTACTTTACTAAAAATGTTGGCACTCTCCTTTCTCAATCATTTGGCACTCAGACCCTTTCGATGTACCTTTAAGTACAACCAACCCCGTTGACCTTCAAGTACAACCAAAGTGTAATAATTATGAAGCTGACAATTCTTAAGTACAACGCGATATGTATCGTTCTAGAACAGCCGATAGTGTCACCGTTGGCTTATTAAGCTCAACCCTAGTGTAATAGTGCCAACAAAACATATACATTCATCCTCACCCATTTCATATTATGAAATACTTTTTTTATCAATTAATATTATATGTATTCCAATTGGAAAAAGGGTTAAATATAAACTCACCTTGATATGAGATTGAACAACACACGCATAAACGAGCAAAACCGACAATTAACGCCACAACCGAACACCACTCAAGCCACACTTCACCGACGAGTAACCAGGTTTGTAATAAATACACAAAGATTATATGTATATAAGACTCACTACGAAAATTTAGGACCTTAAACGACCTACCGGACGCCCCCGAATCGCAATCGAGCTAGAAACCGAACAACCGACATCAAACACAAGACTTAGAGTTGTGATATGCACATAATAATATGTTCAAAGCGTTCAAAAGCTATTCTATACTCAAAACGAGTACCCATACCCCTATATTACGCCCAGAAACGACACGAGTACACAATAAACAAAAATCAGAAAATGCTAAAATAGTGCTTGGCGCAACTTTGGTGCGACCAAAACCGCTCCAAAAGTCACGCGGACCTCTGTGGAAAGTAAACAACCTCTGTTCCATCCCCTTGACACTCCAACTCTAACCCAACTCAATTTAGGTCATTTCTATGGAAGATTTAGCATAAAAAATGAGGTTCTAACATCAAATAACATGGAGGAACTCATATACAACTCTATACATGCATATTTAACCAATCAAATCCATGATCATCAACTATGGGGTGATGCTAAACTAACCATAAGTTGAACTCTATCACCAAGTTGAATGATTCAATATTTAAACTTGATTTAAAACAACTAAAGAGAACTATAAGAAACAATAACCACCATAAATTGGACTCCACTCAAGTTATCATCCATGGTGAAAGGCTACATATAAACTATAACAAAGAGATGACAAAACCACAAAGATGAAGAAGTCAAGGAAGAGATATACCTGCAGACTTTTGAGAAAACAATCACCAAACACCAAGATGAGCAAAACCCTAACCTTTCTCTTGTGTTCTTTTCCTTATCCTTCTCTCTAATGTCTCTCTCTAAAACACACACATACTACACACACTAAAATATGGAAATGATATTAAATAAGGAGGTGTCTATCCTTTAATTGATGACTCATGATAACTTTAGGCCTAATACACATCACCACCCTCAACTACATAAAATAACACTTAAACCCTCATACTTCTAACAATGATTATAAAACTAACACATTCTACCCCTAACTTTCAAATATATTAACACTAAAACCCTCTTCTAAACCTTACTTTCACATAACATCATAAAGTAATTTATGAGGGTTATTACATTATGAGGGTTATTACATTCACTCACATATCTCTTATAGGAAGGGTATAAATATAATACACCTATGTACATGGTCGTTCCAATCTTTTTAGAGGCCCTGTTACAACTGTATGAGGTGTAATAACAGAGACATTAATTATGTAAATAAAAAGGGGTGCCTGTTGAGAGTTGGAGAAATAACCAAAGTTTGGGGACTAAGTGGCAAATTGGGGGAAAAAGGGAATAAGAAAACCCTAATACTCTTACACTCTCCTCATTTTCTCACTTTGGAGGCTAAGGTACCAGGAGAAAGTTCTTTGGGCGGCTGTGTGTGTGGCGAATTGGAAGAAAGCAAGGAGGACAAATTGAAGAAGAAGCTTCATCCTCATCAAGGTAATTCCTAATACACCTTCCATTATTGATTCATAGTTATCATCTATAGATTGGTGAGATTGATAAACCTATTTTGGATTGGTTATGTTCAATCTCTGGGAAAGGGTTTTATTTGTTGTTAATCCTTGTTGGGTAAGGGAAGGGATTGTTTAACTTCTTTGTCCCTTAATCCCATTTGTTTGTGCTATCTGAAAAGTGGTGGGAAGGGGAGGCCTTGCGCCGCCGACCCGTAACCTAAATGTTTTGAGTTGGACACGGGAACCGGCGACACCCGGGTGAGGGAGGTCGGGGAGACTGGTGTTGGGTAAGGACCCAGGAAGGGGAGCCCCGGGAGGTGGGGTCCCGGGTAATGAATCGGGGAGTCCGGTGGCGGAGTAACCCGGGCGGGACCCGGGAGTCGGGAGCCTGGGTGGGGTGAGGGAAGATCCCGGGAGTCGGGAAGTGGAACCCGGGAGCCGAGTTGATCTGGGAGGCGGACACCGGGAGGGCCAAGCTTGGAAGAGGGAGGCCTGGTTGTGTGGTTTAGTTATGGGTTTTCGAGGTAGAATGTAACAACCTAAAAATAGGGATAACAAAAATCCGAATAAAACGGACATGTGGTATATAAAATTGCCATAGCAAGAGCCTCCCAAAAATGGGGAAATATACAAACCTGTATAATTACAGTTGTAATTTAACGGACAATAAATAACAACCAACTAATCTAATTTCTATAACTAGAAAAGAGATTACAAAAAGGGTGTCATCTATAAACCCAAACATCTTTTCCAAAATATATGTCCAAGTGTAGTTCCCTAAGCTCTCACCCAAAGCAAATAAGCCTGCTTGGAAGCAACGCCACCAGAACCTGAGATACACATCGACACCAATAAGTGTTAGGCCAAAAAGCCTAGTGAGTTGAACAAGAAATAGCATATAAGGTCAAAGACAATTCTTATCAGCAGTTAACCAATGTTCAATAAATGTGGAGTCAATAGGGGAGACCCATAGCACCAATCAAGTTCCACCCAAAGAGACGATATACCTGATGTCAACTAACAAGAGTGACATCCGAAAGGCCCGACACACCCGAGGACTACAACCATGGCATTACCCCGAATGGCCGAGGTCTAGGCACATACCATCACGGTGGCGCCCAATACTACATCCTCCTAGTGTCTACTGACGTGGTTCGTCCAACATAATTTATAGGAGGTCTTGAGGCATATTTTAACCAAAAACATTTCTATACCAACCATGGGTACAATGTTACCATCATACTCAACATAAGTTCCAAGTAAAACTCATATGACAATCATTCTCATCATGTAGGCATTACATCACCAAAAGGTAACTCAAGTAGCATTCAACATATTACCAACATAGGTATACATTAAATCATGGCAAGCTACACATATACATATTTCTATGAAGAAACTCCAAATACTTAGACATTTAGAGACGAACATTTCAAATAAAGATACAATAATAGCAAGTAGGAATTTATGTTGTGTGTCTAATTTTAACAAAGTTTAGTAAACTCACAATCTAGGTTTTTGGACTAAAACCTAGAAAATAGAAACCCTAGACGGAGGAGGATGAACTTGGAAGAGGTAGTTGGTTGCCTTGATGACTTCAATGAATGAGCCTTGAATGAGTAATAAATGCTATCCCAAAACCCCAACTAGAACTAGGTTGAAAGTGATGAAGGTTAGGGTTTTGAAAGGAAAAAATCATCCTAGGTGACTCCAAAATCGTCCAACAAAACGAGGTCAAGAAGAGAAATGAAGTTAAAATCAGTCAAGGGTCTCATTTATACTCTCAGACACCGACGGCGATAGTGCCCGGCGATAGTGACATTTTTCACTATCGCGAGTCACAATCGCGCCAGACCCTTAGCCCGCGGTACACTCCCTGCGATAGTGACAATGTCACTATCGCGCTGTGACAATCGCGCCAACTCTCGACCCCGTGGTACATCCGCCGCGATAGTGACCTGACAGCCCGAAAACTCAGCCAAATTCGATAACGAGCACGAAGTTTAGACATTTAAAATGATTATATAACTCATATAGCATTATAACAATGATCATGCGCATATAAAGGGGCTCATATTCTCAAATAATCGCAATTAATGAAGTAAGGGAAACAATTACTTACCTTATAAATTTCCGGGTGTTACATAGAATTCAGAAGTCTTGGGTATCTTACCAAACCAAAGTTCGTGGCCGAGGGGAAAAGCTAAAGCGACAGGTGAGTCTTTCTAACTAAAAGTGTGGTGACTAGTGTTTTATATTAAACCATGAGATGTTATGAAACCGCATCTTTATCTTTTATATGAACTGCATGTTTTGATATGTTGTGAAAGTTGAGATATTTGTATGCATACATTTGGGAGTGGATGTGTAACGGCTAAGTTGGAGGGTGTGTTCCGCCAGTGCTTATGTCAGGGTGTGTGTCTCATTTATGCCATGAAGGGTGTGTTCCAGTTAAGGCAGCGTGAAACTGACACGTTGTCACAGGTGGCGTGACTTCATTGTGCCGATTACACGTGTAGCTTTGCGATTGAAAGTTTAAATGTTTTAAAGTGGAGAATTGCTTATAAATGTTATAGATTGTTTTAAATATTGTTGTTGGTGCGAATGTTGTTACTAGAGGGAACTCACTAGACCTCATGGTCTAACCCTCACTTTTCAAAACTAAAACCACTTTCAGGTAAGGGGTTCAGTTAGAAGTTCGTTCAAAGGATTTTGCGAGAGGCGGTGTCGTGATAGGAAATTGGAGGAAACTCGAAGTTCCGGTAGACCTAGATTATCTCATTTGTAGTCATATTTTACCCTTTTGGGTTATACTGTTTAATATATTAGTTGTTTTGGTTACGGGTTGTTACATGAGGACTATAGATTAACTGAACGATTATTAAATAAATTAATCTATTATATTAAAAGTTATACAACTTTTCATTGTCGTCATATATTATATTAAAGGTCTTACAACTTAAAACAACAAAAATGTGGTAAAATGACAAAGTAACATATGAAATTCTTCAACTTTGAGAAACTTCTTGCGTAGATACAACAGTTACAAGAATAGTCAACAAAACTCTATAAGTTAACAACATCATGGAAACAACCTACATGTTTTAAATATTCTAAAATGTCAACAAGTCTCATCTTTTGATTGGGTAAAAAGTCTTGAAGTAAATTAGTTCAACATATAGGTTATTCCCATCAACATCAAATAGTACAAACATATTTTAAACATGAATTATCCAAAGAACACAACTTGTCATAAGTAAATACATACCCAAACACATTCTCATATTCTCGGTATTGTTCAAATCTCCTATGTAATAAAGCAAATTGCACGATTAACAACACAAAAAAAAATTAACTCTAAATAACTCTTTTGCAGATTATGAGTAACTTTAGACGCATCACTTCAAACTCTCATCAAATTGTTTTTTCCTTCAAACTTTCACGTCTTTGAGGAAATAATGGATTAATATCCAATTCAATAGCAATTTTCTTTGTCGAATCTATAACATCTTAAAATCCAGTTTCATTATATCTCTAAAAAATGAAAGAAATTAACCCCTTTAATTTGTTCAAGCGACATCAATTTGCATTTTTTTTAATTGTAAATGCTTACTAATTAAAATCGCCATTGCAAAAATAGGTAAAAGAAACATAGCTAAACTGCTTTAAAAAAGAATCCAAAATCCTTAATTTGGAATCAAATACACAATGTGGATATAAAGGGATAGCCTAGGAATTAGTCATAATTGTGATGTGGAATGTGGAAAACAATAGAACTACTTTTATCTAAACAAACTTGGAAGACTTAGAAAATTCACAAATCAATTTTTATATTATTATTATCTAATAACAAACTTAATTCCTATGGCTTCGAATTTTCAAGTGAACCAGTAGCAGTAGCAGTAGCAGTAGCAGTAGCAGTAGCAGTAGCAGTAGCAGTAGCAGTAGCAGTAGCAGTAGCAGTAGCAGTAGCAGTAGCAGTAGCAGTAGCAGTAGACTATTTTCCTTCACACAATCAAACATATTGTGTTTGGGGGATGGGGAACCAAACAAGCAATGGAAATCAAAATCAGCTGATAAACAAATTAAAAAAATATACACTTAATCATGGAAGGCATGTGATTACAAACAATAATTTTATTGCAAAATAAACAAATTACAAATTACAAAATCAAAATCAAATCAAATCAAATTACAACAACTTCTCCTCCTCTACAATCTGATTCTCAGTCTGAAAATTGGTGTAAATCAGACAATTATGTTTGTGAGTTCATAAGCGCTACTCTTGACCCTAACATTGCTCACTTAGCAATTGATACCAATTCTGCCTTAGAATTGTGGAATATTTTGGAAAGTTTGTATCAACAACAAGCTTTTGCTAAGAAGTTTCAGTTAAGAATGAAGTTTCAAAGTATGAAACAAGGAACTCTCTCTGTTACAAATTTTTGTGATAAAATCAAGAAGGTTGCTGATTCACTTCGGTCAATTGGAGAAAACATACCAGACACAGATCTTGTTCTATAGACCTTACAATGCTTGAACTCAATCTATAATATGTTTGTTCTGAACATTGAAAACTCCACACAGATTCCACCGTTTGCTCAACTCAGGTCACGTCTCTTGATTTATGAGGAAAGAATTAGTCAACAAGCAGAAGGAGGTGTTTCTATTTTTGCTATGAACGCAAACGTAACTACTCCACCACATAATACGTTCGAAAACAAAGCTCAAAGTGGATCAAATTGTCAGATTTGCAGAAAATCTGGACATGAAGTTGTTTCTTGTTACTTTCGATATACTCCGATTGAAAACAGAGGAGGAGGTAGAAGTGGTGGTAGGATGAGCAACAATGGTAGTCGATATTGGAGAGGAAACATGTATGGAAGAGGTAGCCATGGAGACACACACTTTGAAGCCAATGTGGCGTGGAACAGAGATGTGCAAAACCCTAAGAATTTGGGGTAGATAAGTGAGTTGTCTAATTTTGAAAAGTCAAACCCAAGTCTGAATCAAACTCAAAACCGAAGCCCAAGTTTTAATCAAATTCCACCACCTGGATTTATTGTTGGGCCTACTCATGATCCAACTACAGCCTATTACATTAGGCCTAATTTTCATGGAAATTCTAATGCAAATCAGTTTTTTGGACATAATCACTTCAATAATTGGGTCTCACAACAACAACAATCTCAAACAAATTTTTCAGAACCATCAGATGAATTTGCTGTTGGTCCCGGAGGTGCTTAACAAGTTTGTAGAAGGGGGGTGAATACAAACACAAAAATTAAAGTTTAATAAATTGTTTATTGATAAATCAAACACAATTTACAAGTTTGTTGCGGAATAAGATTAAGACAGACTCAATCTAAACAAACTTAAGAAACACAAAGATGGTTGCACAAGAATATAGAGAAAGGGGGGTTTTAGAAGTATAGAAAACAAAGGTTTCTATCTTGGTTCAAGAATAGAGCACCCTCTCAGATGGAGAGGTGATCTTTCTATTTATACCCTATGCATTAAATGCATGGCAGGGTACTTTACACGTGTCATTCAGTGATTGGCTTTGGTAGTCTGACTTTTGGGAGACATGCTTTCGGCCGTATCATGAACAGTGTAGTTGACAGAGTTGTTGTACGATTTGTGGCAGAGATATGTCCGTTCTGACACATCGTACTGGTTGTGCAAGGTAAGACAAAAGGAAACTTGAGGCATAAGCTTTGTGATCGATTGATCGCTGAATATCTCTTTCTTCAGAGATATAAAGAGGTTCAGCTATCGCTGAAGCTTTTCCTCATGTTCCTTCGCGTATAAGTAGAGTTGTCTTTGCTTCACTGATATCCGCATCAGGTCACTAGTAGACTTCTCTTTGTTCAGTGGCTTCGTCTTCGATTCAGCTATGAACATATGTTGACGCGAGACTTGTCTTCAGGGATTACATTACTGTTTACATCAGAACTATCAGCGATAACTAAACAGACTCAGTTTGATCACTGATAGTGAAACACTAATACATAGAAATGTTTATAAGAGATACTATCAGCGATAACTGAACAGATTCAGTCTGATCGCTGATGGTGAAACACTAATACATATTAAAACGTAATTTTCACTAAGTATAGAAGAGGGTCGTTATCAAATCACTGAGAGAGCTTGGATCAACAATCTCCCCCTATTTGATAATGACAAAGTAACTGAAGAAAATTACTTTATGGATCAAAATAAAGGAATAAATAGGACTCATAATATACATGTCCCAATTACTATTTTGAGGGATCTTTTACAGTACTGATAGAGTTAAGTACATCACTGAAATTTCCATTAATTCAGAGAAAGAATTACAAGATATGAAAATTACAAGTACAAGTGAAGAACTAACTACTGTAAGTTTAACTAATAGATTACAAGAAATAGGAAACTAATCTATCAGCTATCTAAAGAAGATTTTGGAGGATTGATCATATACTCAGGTATTTCTTCTCCTTTCTGCCTTCGATCTGAAGATTCTTGAGAAATGATTTCCTTGATCGGTTCAGCAGAGGGAGAGTAGTCACACCATAAGCACAAGAGATCCTTGAGATGGCTGAGGGGACAGATAGGAATTTCAGAGACTCTCTGAAATATGAGTTCTTCCTCATCATCTCTGAAGAAGATTCCAAAAGGTTCTTTAAGTACTTGTCCTGCAACATATGGTCCACCAGGGGGCAGAGATAGACCGAGAACCGAAAGATCAGGAGGAGGACTGAACAGAGCTTCTCTTGAGAACGTGATGGAGGTTTCATTTCTTATTACTGCGACATTTTTAGAGGAGGAGGAGACAGGATTCCTTTTTAATTGCCTTGGTTTGGAAGGAAGAGCAGATGGTACTTTAAACACAGTGGAGACACTGTTGATGAGGGCTTCCAAGATGCCTTCGACATAGCTTATGCTGGTTGATTTGGATTTCTTCAGCGCTTCTTTGAACTCTAGCCATTCCATATAACCTAAGCTTTCCAGCTTTGACACGAACATGGCCTTACAGCTTCCATCCTCTCTGGTAATCTCTATAGTGACAGAAACTCGATCCTTCTTCTTTTTCCCTGAGATGACAACTGCTATGATCTTCATTGGCTCAGAGCGATAGTCGATTTTGCTTTTACACCATTCGACTGAGCTATCGCTGACCATTTATTCTTTTGAGCGCTCCTCTTCAATCTCTTTCAAAAGAGCAGCCTGGACTTCAACTGGTTTCTTCTTTAGCTTTTTGTATTTGACTTGAGAGGACTGAATCTTGAGAGCAAGAGAGGCATCTCTTTGACAATCAGCTATCAACTTCTCAGCCCTGACAGATTCTTCAATTTCAGCTTCAGTCAGGAACTCTAGATCTGTTGATTGAGAAGGGATCTTCAGTCGTTGATTCTCTAGATGAGAAATCATCTCTGCTCGTCTCTTCATCTCTTCCTCTGACCAGTGAGATGGTCTGGAGGGCCTCCCTGAATGTTGTAGGGACTCTTCTTCCTCATCTTCTTCATCAATCTCTCTTACAGAGATTGGGATTATTTGTTCATCAGCTACAGCGGCTGGGATTACTTGAAGTTCTTTACCCTTAAGCAGGGGAGAGAACTGTCTAGTCAGAAAATGAAAAGAAAGTTAGTTTATTTTAGGGGAAGGAGAAAGATAAAGGCTTAGAAAGAAGTAGGGGTGGGGATTTTATAGAAGGATATTGGAACAAGAGAAAGGCATACCTGAGAAGGATTCTCTTCAGATAGTGAAACAATCTTCAGGCTTCCCTCAGCAGCAGCATCCTTGAATTTTCTTTGGGAAGGGGTTCCTGAGGATGTTCCATGGCTCCCCCTTGCTGTGACAACTTCTTTCGAAGTTATCGCTGATCGAGTGACAGCTGAAGAACACCATAAAGACTGGTCTTCTTCATCGTCATCATCATCATCTTGATGAGGGTGCTGTTCCTCTTGATCTTCAAGATCAAGAGCTTCATCTTCATCGTCCTTTTCTTCATCTTCTTCGATTAGATCTTCGAGAGAAGGAGGGGCTTTAGCAGCAACTATCTCCCCCTCAACATGAGAGGGAGTTTCCTTTTGTTGGTCTTCAGCAGCAGCCTCTATCTCCTTATTTTCTTCAGCTTCTTTCTCCCCCTCTTTGTCATTATCACGCAGGGAGAGATCTTTGGAAGGAGATGGAGGTCGTGCGGTGGCCAACTTCTGCACTTCAGCCTCCATACTTGACAGACGTCCTTCAAACACAGGGATGTCTGACGTAGCCTGATGAATAAACTCAACGGCAATGTTCAGAGAGGTACGATCGTTCTCTGTGAATGAGGGAGTAGGAGTCGGAGCTGGTGCCTTCAGGTGGGTCAGGATTTGTTGAAGAAGAACTTCACAGGAATCAACCTTTGCAGACAAGACATCAAACTGTCGCTTGGAATCCTCCTTCACTTGGTCAATCGCGGCTTGAAGAGCGGAGATTTGAGAGGATTCAGCTTTGGACGAGCACGTAGCTATCAATGTCTTCAACTCTTCACCAGCAGTATTGACTGCGCTGGTGGTGCCATTGATGGCTGTCGTGAGAGAATCCACCTTGATTCCCAAACTGTTGACATTGGCGTCAACAGTGGCCATATTAGGACCTGAAAGAAACGTTAGTTGCTGAGAAACAGGCTTATATGGAGAGTTAGGAGTAGTGTTTAGGGTTATAGGTTTACCTGAGTTATCAAACAATTTGTAGAATTGTACAGATTCGTCAAACGTTTGATTATCAGGTCCTAGGGTTCCAAACGGTGGCTGTGTAGAAATAGATGGAGGGTTAGAGACCAAAGAAATAGAAGGATTAGAGATGGGGATAGAAGAAGTAGGGAGAGGAGTAGTTACCGCAGTTTGTTGCTGAACTGAGATTGTAGGTTGCGTCACTGTTGTTGTGACAGCGACCGAGATCACTGGCACGGTTGATGATGTAGGTGCTGAGGATGTGGAGGAGATGACCATAAAATCATCCAAGGAAGTTTGTCGAGAAACTTCCTCAGGCCTTGAACTAGCGGCGATGGTCTCCTTAGTCACTTTGGCCTTCTTCGAAGGACCAAGGGAACTAACAGATGGTCGTTTGGAGGGGGTAGCGGCAGGGATAGCAGAAGAAGGAACCTCCTGCGTGGCCGCTGAAGAAGAAGAAGTGTGAAGAGAGAGTCGAGAACGAATGGTAGAGATACTTACCTCGTTTGCCAGCGGTTTGCCCTCCAGTGAACGCTGACCCACTTTGGCGAAGGAGCCATCAGCAGTAGTGGGGTAAGTGTTGGCGTAGAGGAACATCAGATATGCACGGATAAACCGTACATATGGGATATTGGGATCCCTCTCCGTCTTCTCTATCTTTGACCTTAGGTCGTTAAAGATAGCGGTGGCAAAGTCGAAATTTTTGCCAGCGATGACCGAGTAGGCCATCTGGAGTTGTACCTTACTGGCCTGATCAAGAGAACCACTTTTCCCACTCATGCATTGAATGACGTGAGAAAAGATGAAGTTCAGCTGAGAAGGCATGTTCGCCTTTTTGATGAGTGTCAGCTTCTTGTTGGGAATTGTGGAGCGGGGCTTGTTGTCCCAGCAGTACTCCATATCATCCAAAAACCGGATGAGTTCAGCGTCAGTAAGTAGAGCTTCAAAGCCACTCTTAGGTTTGTCAGGAAACCTGAGAGCCTTCCTTAGGCTGAAAGCGGTCATCATTCCTTTGCCGAGGTCAGTGCAGAAGGAAATTGCAGGGACCTGATCACCTTTCTTGTTGGTGATGGTCAATTCTTCAGCTGTGAACCAAAACTGTTGAAGGAGATTTTTGGAGGGTTTTGGATCAACAGTGAGAGCATAAGCAATGCAGGATTGCTTCAGGAATTTGGCAGCATCCACCAGGTGTGGGTACTTGATTCCATCGAAGTCGAGGCATCCAAGATGGTTGTTCTTGGGGACTTCAGATTCAGTAATGGCGAACTTGACGTTCTTGGAGGGAACAAGTGTTGACTGTGCCATTGCTGAATAAGAAAGAAAAATAGAGAATAGAAGGGAATGATTAGAGGATAAAAATAAAGAAGTTTTTACCAGTTTCTATTTGAGGAAAGAAACGTATAAAAACAAAAATATTTGAAGATTCATACATTGTTCTTAATGAAAAGATGAAGAACAGTAAGAAAACCAAAGGTTTTTAGAAGAATAAAATCAAAAAAAATGATTTTATAGGATAAAAATCTTATAGAAAACCCATAATAAAGAGAAATGGTGTTTTGTTAACAAGATTTAAATAGAAAGAAGATCAAAGTAACCTGGTAATCTTGAATGAGGAAGATGCAGATGCTTGAAATTTCTTGAGAGAGTTTCTTGCTCAGAAAGGATTTTTAGAAAGCGTAAAAGATAAGAATAAAAAGAAACATTCCTTTTATACGTAGAGAGTAGGAGAGAGAAAGAGGCGGGAATACAAATGTTCATCATGACATGGACACGTCCCACGAAGTTGATTGGATAAAAGGGCAACGGACGAACGTGTCAGAAAAAGGCATGTCGTTGATTGTCGGTTCAAATGACGTCATAGGAGAGAGAAAAACGTTTCATTTCCCCTTTTTGAAATTATCTCTGAAGAAAAGTCAGAGATAGGTTTTCCTTTGAAAGAATCCCTGATGAAAATTCAGAGACTGATTTTTGTATATTAGAAGGATCACTGAAGAGAAAACTCAGTGATAGATTTTGTTTTTCAAAAAGCTTTTAATCATTTGAAGAAAACTTCAGTGATCAAAGTTTTATTTAAAACGTCTTACTGACTGAAGATTCAGTGATTTGGAGTAAGAGAACATACCTGAGAGTCAGAGTTTTAATCAGAGATTGAGTGATAAAGGGGAACTTATAATCACTGACATAATGCATGAACTCTGAAGATTTTACTCTTCGAAATTCAGCATTCCAAGCTCACTGATGAGAAAGTTGAATCTTGTCTCATCAAGAAGTTTGGTGAATAAATCAGCAAGCTGATAGTCAGTAGGGATGAAATGAAGTTCAATATCACCATTCATCACATGATCTCTATGTGTTTTGTCTTTGAATGTAGCACTGGATTATTTGCTATAGCGATAGCACTAGTGCTGTCGCAATAGATGGGAATCTTTGATAGCTGAAGGTCATAATCCAATAGTTGATTTCTCATCCATAAGACCTAAGTACAACAACTTCCAGCGGCTACGTATTCAACTTCAGCTGTGGAAGTGGACACTGAATTTTGCTTTTTGCTTGTCCAACTTACCAGCTTTCCTCCTAGGAGTTGACATCCACCAGTGGTACTCTTTCTATCAAGTTTACAACCTGCAAAATCACTATCAGAATATCCTTTAAGATCGAACCCTGAGTCTTTAGGATACCAAAGACCGACGTTAGGAGTTCCTTTTAGATATCTGAAAATTCGCTTGACAGCGATCAGATGGGATTCCTTGGGTTCAGATTGATAGCGTGCACATAAACAAGTAGAGTACATAATGTCAGGTCGGCTCGCTGTAAGATAGAGCAGGGAGCCTATCATTCCTCTATAGGCAGTGACATTAACAGGTTTTCCAGATGGATCTTTGTTAAGTGTCAGAGGAGGTGCCATAGGGGTTTTCATCACTGAAGGTTGTGTTAGATCAAACTTTTTCAGCATATCTTTAACATACTTACCTTGGCTGATAAAAGTACCTTTGTCATATTGTTTAATCTGAAGACCAAGAAAATATGTCAGCTCACCCATCATACTCATTTTGTATTCTTTCTTCATTCTTTCAGCGAAGCGAGTACACAACAATGGATTAGTAGAACCAAATATGATGTCATCAACATGTATTTGTATAAGAATAATATGACCTTTTATCTTTCTGAAAAAAATGTATTATCAATTTTGCCACGTTCAAATTTTTCAGAGATAAGAAAAGATGAGAGAGTGTTATTCCAAGCACGAGGGGCTTGTTTGAGACCATAGAGAGCCTTATCCAATTTATAAACATAATTTGGATACTTAGGGTCATAGAACCCTCGAGGTTGTTCTACATAGACTTCTTCATTCAGCTTTCCATTTAGGAATGCTGATTTTACATCTATTTGATAAACAATGAAGT
Source organism: Arctium minus (assembly GCA_954870635.1). Lineage (NCBI taxonomy): Eukaryota > Viridiplantae > Streptophyta > Magnoliopsida > Asterales > Asteraceae > Arctium > Arctium minus. Next base: position 177,344,234 of record OX941080.1, on the reverse strand, counting down.
CTTTATAGACTGCATAGGCTAAGAATAGTCGAATTGCTTCGAGCCTAGCCACAGGGGCAAAGGTTTCATCATAGTCTATACCTTCCTCTTGTCTGTATCCCTGAGCAACAAGTCGAGCCTTGTTGCGGGTTACAGTTCCATGTTCATCTAACTTGTTTCTAAACACCCATTTGGTGCCTATAACAGTTTTGTCAGATGGTCTAGGAACAAGATTCCAAACTTTGTTATGAGTAAACTCAGTCAGATCTTCTTGCATAGCGCTGACCCAGTTTGGATCTCTGAGGGCATCATCAACTTTCTTTGGTTCTATTAAAGAAATAAAGTTGACAAAGAGACAGATATTACCTGAACTTCGTCGTGTCTGAATACCTGCATCGGGATCATCAAGAATTTGATCTATGGGGTGATCTCTGGTCCATCGTTGAGCGTGAGCATGATCGCTTACTTCAGAGATTGAATCAATAATTGGAATGTTCACTGATGATGATGCTTGAGGCTCATCAACTATCAAGTGTTGAGTGTCAGATATAATATTGTTTTCTGAGAGGTGTTCAGATGAAGATGGTTCCGAGGGAAGAAGTGTGTTTAGAGGTTCTGCTGAGATCCATGAGTTGGATTCAGCGTTAGGAGGTATGATGTTTGGATCATCATTAGCAACTGGAGGATCTGAATGCTGATGGTTTGAGAAGAAAGGTTTTGTTTCTCTGTAGTGAGAGAACATCCAAGCATTTAACTCTTCATTTTCAGCGATTGGTTTAGAGTTCGCTGAGCGAGTTTCATCAAAGGTGACATGAATTGTTTCTTCCACAGATTGTCTTCTCTTGTTGAACACTCTGTAGGCTTTGGAGATGGAGGAATATCCAAGAAATATTCCATCATCTGCTTTTGGGTCGAACTTTCCAAGCTGATCTTTGTTGTTTAAGATAAAGCACTGACAACCAAAGATATGAAGAAAACTGATAGATGGTTTTCTTCCATGAAAAAGTTCATAAGCTGTCTTTCCAAATCGCTTTACGATCAGCGATCTGTTTTGAGTAAAACAAGCAGTGTTAACAGCTTCAGCCCAAAATTGAGTAGGGAGGTGAGAATCCCTAAGCATTGATCTAGCAACTTCAATGATCGTTCGGTTTCTTCTTTCAGCGACTCCGTTTTGCTGAGGAGAAATTATGAGAAATTCCCTTGTTCTCAAAGAAATTGTTCAGAGAACTGTTTTTAAATTCAGTTCCATGATCACTTCTTATAGAGCGAACAATAAGATTATTCAGCACTTCCATCTTTTTAACAAAAGATATTAGTTCTTTTAGAGTATCACTCTTGCAGCGAAGAAAGATAACCCAGGTGTAGCGAGAGTATTCATCTACAATGACAAGCGTGTATTTCTTTCCTGCTATTGATTGGATGTTGACAGGACCAAACAGATCCATATGTAAGAGCTGAAGAGGACTTGTCACTGAGGAAACTTGTTTAGACTTGAAACTAGCTTTTGTCTGTTTTCCTTTTTAACATGCCGAACAGAGAGATTCGTTAGCATATGAGTGCTGAGGAAGACCAGAAACCAGTTCCTTAGAAGAGAGAGAATTCAGGGTTTTGAAATTTAGATGAGAAAGCCTTTTGTGCCATAGCCAGTTGACATCAGAAGAGGCTTTAGAAAGAAAACATAAGTTTTCAGTGGTAGTAGAGTCCATATCTATTACATAGACATTTTCTCTGCGATAACCACTGAGAGCAAGTTTTCCTTTCTCATTCACCACTGAACATGCTTTCTTAGAAAAGCGAACTTCGTAGTCTTTGTCACATAGCTGACTGATGCTTAGAAGATTATGCTTCAGTCCATCTACATAAGCGACTCTTCTGAAGGTAGTTGTCCCATTGCTGAGGACACCAAACCCTCGGGTATAGCCTTTTCCATTTCCACCAAAGGTCACAAAGGGACCTTTCTCTTCCTTGTATTCAGTGAGCAGGTCTTTTTGTCCAGTCATATGACGAGAACATCCACTATCGAGATACCAGATGCCCTTTGATCCCTGCACACATAAGGAAGATTAAGCGTTGTTTGGTACCCACTTTTCAATGGGTCCTTTTGGGTTAGTGGAGATGGAAGGTTCAGCAATCTTCACAGCAGATGAAGATTCAGCTTCAGTGGTAATCTTCACTTTGGTTAATTTCTTAACCTTAGTGGTATTCTTCACCTTGGTTGATTTTTTAGCTTTGGTGATCTTCTCAGCCTTAGAGGCATTTATCTTCACTTTAGTTGTTTTATCAGCTTTGGTGGCAGTTGGACATTTGCTTGCAATATGGTCAGTAAAACCACAGTGATAACATTTTCTATATTTGAAAGTGGTTTTAGGACCAGAAGTAGAAGGTTTTGAGAATTTAAGATGAGAGGGGCCAGGTCCAAGAATGCTTTTGTCATGAGATCTGGGAGGAATTTTTATTTCTTCAGATCTCTTAGGCTTAAGGTCAATCTTTAGCTTTGGAGGACAAAGATCAAAGATTTCTATCACAGAGCTAGAAGATTGATTTGCTGAAGGTTTAGAAGGAACCTTTAGCTTTGCTTTCCTGGTAGCCTTTTGAGGATGAAGAATGGATTTTCCTTTATCCGCAGACTTAGAGCCTTTGGGTATTTCTTCAGGGATGGTTTTAGAAGAAGAAGGATAAAATTGATTATAAGAAGTGTCAGAGATAGAAGTGACAAACGTTCCAAACTTAAGCATGGAACTTTCTTCTTTAGGCTTATCCTGTGGTGTCCAAAAACCAAGACCAGTTCTATCACTTTCAGGAGTTTGAGCATTTATTATCTCAGAGATCTTTGTTGATGATTTGCACCATTTTTCAACATGAGCCTTTTATGCTTTTAGAGCAGCGATGGCTTGTTCGCGTTCAATGCTAATGATTTCATTTATAATGACTTGATCTTTCAAATTTTCTTCTAAAAGATTCAGTTCTTTGATCTTTTCATGACATTTCTCTAACTGTTCAGCTAAGTCAACATTTTTGTTCTCAGCTAGAGTTTTGCCGTTTTGAGCATTATAAAGATCAATAGTCAGCACATCAACAACGCGACTTCTCTCAGCTTCAGGTAGAGAGGGATTAGTAGAGTTAGATACCTGAGATGATATATAGCTCATAGAAGTTTCAGCTGGTTCTTCCACTTCTTCTTTAATCTCAGCCATAAGGCAGAGATTAGCGACTTCTTCTTCATCAGAACTTGATTCTTCTGATTCATCCCAGACATGTTCTTCAGCAATGAGACCTTTACCTTTTCTCTTGTAGCTTTTCAGCTTTTGATATTTCTCTTTCAGCTTTAGGTACTTGTCATCGCTGGATCTTCTTGAGGTAGAAGGTTTGAAGACTTTCTTTGACCTGCACTCACTTGCAAAGTGTCCAATCTTTTCACAGTTATAGCAAGTAGCAGAAGCCTTATCAACAGGGGTTGATTTTGGCTTGCAGTAAGAGAGAGAGAGACTTATTTCTTTTGAAATTGCTCTTTCTTGCAAATCTCTTAAAAGAGTTTGTCAAGAGTGCTAAGGAGTCATCAAACTCTGAAAGATCAGGGTCTGATAAATCCTCAGATTCATAATCTAACTCAGTGATAGTGAGAGTAGATTGCTGAGATGGAATTATTTTTGAAGAGACTAAAGCAACAGGAGTGCTTTTGGAGTCTTTAGAATCTTTTATAAGATTCTTCTTCAGAAGGTTTGATTGCTCATAGTTAAGCAATATTCCATATAAGGTGCTGAGTGAAAGAGAACTTAAGTCTTTTGTCAGCTTAAGACATATTGAATAACTGTCCCAGCTTTCAGGAAGACATTCTAGGAATTTGGTCAAGACCTCAGAATTAGAATAGGTCCTACCAACATTTCTCAGATCTATGATTAAGCAGTTAAATCGCTGATGAACATCAGAGAGAGATTCATTCTTACCAGCGATGAAACTTTCATACTATCTTACCAAGTTAATCTTTCGAGTCTCTTGGATTTTAGTGGTGCCTTCGTATTGAACACAAATGGTTTCCCACATTTCTTTAGAAGTTTTAAGATGCATGATGGAATGGAAAACTTCATCAGGCAGAGCCATTGAGATAATGGTTTTTCCCTTGCATCTATACCAACCTTCTTTTTGTCTTCATCACTCCACTGTCTTATCTCCTTAACTACATAGCGTTCAGGGACAGCAGGAGTGGTGGCAGTAGCTGGAACTGTAGCTATAATTCTGACAGGTTCATAGGGTCCATTTTCTATATACTCAGGTATAGTAGGATTTGCACCTTCAAGAAATAGCATCATTCGATTTTTCCATAGAGAAAAGTTATCTCTGCTAAATCGAGGAGGTTTAGAAAGTGAACCATTATCATAGTAGTTAATGTTTGTGTTAAGTGCCATTTGAGAATAGCAAAGAAGAGAATAAAGCAAGATCTTGTTTATCAGATTAAACAGTCTGCTCTGATACCACTTGTTGGTCCCGGAGGTGCTTAACAAGTTTGTAGAAGGGGGGGGGGGGTGAATACAAACACATAAATTAAAGTTTAATAAATTGTTTATTGATAAATCAAACACAATTTACAAGTTTGTTGCGGAATAAGATTAAGACAGACTCAATCTAAACAAACTTAAGAAACACAAAGATGATTGCACAAGAATATAGAGAAAGGGGGGTTTTAGAAGTATAGAAAACAAAGGTTTCTATCTTGGTTCAAGAATAGAGCACCCTTTCAGATGGAGAGGTGATCTTTCTATTTATACCCTATGCATTAAATGCATGGCAGGGTACTTTACACGTGTCATTCAGTGATTGGCTTTGGTAGTCTGACTTTTGGGAGACATGCTTTCGGCCGTATCATGAACAGTGTAGTTGACAAAGTTGTTGTACGATTTGTGGCAGAGATATGTCCGTTCTGACACATCGTACTGGTTGTGCAAGGTAAGACAAAAGGAAACTTGAGGCATAAGCTTTGTGATCGATTGATCGCTGAATATCTCTTTCTTCAGAGATATAAAGAGGTTCAGCTATCGCTGAAGCTTTTCCTCATGTTCCTTCGCGTATAAGTAGAGTTGTCTTTGCTTCACTGATATCTGCATCAGGTCACTAGTAGACTTCTCTTTGTTCAGTGGCTTCGTCTTCGATTCAGCTATGAACATATGTTGACGCGAGACTTGTCTTCAGGGATTACGTTACTGTTTACATAAGAACTATCAGCGATAACTAAACAGACTCAGTTTGATCACTGATAGTGAAACACTAATACATAGAAATGTTTATAAGAGATACTATCAGCGATAACTGAACAGACTCAGTCTGATCGCTGATGGTGAAACACTAATACATATTAAAACGTAATTTTCACTAAGTATAGAAGAGGGTAGTTATCAAATCACTGAGAGAGCTTGGATCAACATTTGCAAATATATGTGCTGCTGTTGACTCATGGATACCTGATTTAGGCGCTACTTCTCACATGACACCCAATCCAAATATGGTACATGGGGTTCAAGTTTACTCCGGTACCAACAAAGTGATTGTTGGAAATGGTACGACCCTTTGCATTATCCACGTTGGTAATTTTAAAATTAACTTACCCAATTGTCCACTAATCTTGAAAAATGTCTTGTTAGTTCCCGGGCTTACCAAAAATCTTTTGTCAATAACTCAGCTTATTCGTGATAATCCTCTTGTTATTGCTTTCTCTTACAAAGGTTTGTATATTCAGTCCTTGACAGGAACAATGCTCCACCACATTCCGCTTGATCGATACAACATTTATTCCTTGCTTGCTACCTCGAAAGATATTTGGCACTCGAGACTCGGTCATCCTTCGGACTTTGTTTTCACAAAAACTTCATTTCCTTGTACTTTCAATAAAAGAAATAATGCTTGTAATGCTTGTAATATCTCAAAAAGTATCTGTATTCCTTTTTTTGCATCTGTATCTCGGAGTTCAACTCATTTACATGTTATTCACTCTGATATATGGGGACCATCACCAATTGTTTCTCGATCTGGTTTTCATTATTTTGTTACCTATATTGACGATTACAGTCGTTTCACATGGATTTATCCTCTTGCACATCGCTCTCAAGTACTTGAATCATTTCGACATTTTAAAAGTCAAGTTGAGAATCTTTTCTCAACCATTATTAAGTATTTCAAAGTGATGGTGCATTAGAATTTACTCAAGGACAAATGGGTTCTTTTCTTTCTGAATCCGGCATTGTTCCTCGAATATCATGTCCTTATACACCACAACAAAACGGTGTGGCGGAACGCAAAAATCGTCATTTATCCGAAATTACCCGTGCCTTAATGTTTCATGCTTCTCTACCAATTTTTTTTTTGGTATGATGCATATGCTACTGCAACTTTCTTGATAAATCGTATTCCATCTCAAACTCTATCACATCGTTCACCATACGAACTTCTATTTCAACAAGTTCCGTCTTATACAAATCTTCGTACGTTTGGATGTTTGTGTTATCCTTTTCTTGGGGATACTCGTGACGATAAACTATCTCCAAAATCTATTCCGTGTGTTTTTCTTGGTTATGCTCCGTCTCACAAAGGATATCTTTGCTATAATCTTACGTCTTCCAAAACTTTTACATCCTGTCATGTTGTGTTTCACGAGTCTGTGTTTCCGTTTGCTAATCAAGATAAATTCAAAGAAACAGACTCCACTGTTGTGTTTCCATCATTTTCTGTTATTACACCTCTGTCACATATGTCAATGAATTCTCTTAATATCTCTAATTCTCCGTCTTCATTTACTGTGCCAATCTCAAAAGACCCAATTTCTGTGTCGATGCCTGACCGTGTCTCGATGACAAATGATCAAACACCTTCATCTTCAGTTCCTTGTCATCCAATGATCACTCGTACTCGTGATCACACTCGAAAACCAAAAATCTTTTTCGATCATGTTCTTTATTATGCTAATTATACTCAGGATCGTACCCGTACTCCCGATACTGAACCAACTACATTTTCTCAAGCCCAAAAATGGCCAACTTGGTGGGATGCAATGCGATCAGAAAATTATGCACTTCACTCTAATGGTACTTGGATGTTAGTTCCTGCTCCCACATGCACTAACATTGTTGGGTGTAAATGGGTCTATCGTATTAAAAACGACATCCCGATGGGACTGTTAGTCGATACAAGGCTCGACTTGTGGCAAAAGGGTTAACTGAAGGTATCGACTACATCGAGACGTTTAGTCCGGTAGTAAAACCCACAACTATTCGTCTTGTTTTCTCGGTTGCTTATTCTCGAGGATGGGAATCTAGACAAGTGGATGTCAATAACGCTTTCTTACATGGTGATTTAATGGAGATAGTTTACATGATGCAACCTCTGGGGTTTGTTGATCCTAACAAGCCTCACCATGTTTGTTTACTTAAAAAAGCTCTTTACGGTCTTAAACAAGCACCCCTTGCTTGGTTTTCGAAGTTATACAATGCTCTTGTGGGGTTTGGATTTCAACAATGTGCTTCCAATACATCTTTATTTGTCTATTGCACGTCTACCGTTACTACTTACGTTTCGGTTTATGTAGACGATATCATCATTACCGGAAGCTCATCCAAGTTCATTGTCGAGTTGATTCAAAAACTTAATGCTCAATTTAGTTTAAAAGACTTGGGAATATTGAGTTATTTCTTGGGAATTCAAGCAACATTTGGTGATGATGGTCTTCATTTAACACAACAGCGATATCTACTTGATTTACTCAAACGAATAGGCACAAATCAATGTAAGTCAGTATCTTCTCCTGTTGCTTCTGGAAATCAGTTATCTTGATATTCAGGAAAACCGTTGGAAGATCCTTCTTTATATCGAAGCACTGTTGGTGCACTACAATACTTGGTGATAACAAGACCTGAGATAGCTTATGCCGTCAACAAAGTCTCTCAATTTCTTCATCGTCCTACGAACCGACATTGGACTACGGTTACTCGCATTCTAAGATATCTAAAAGAAACAAGTAGGCATGGAATACTTTTTAAACGTTCCTCTACGTCCGTGATTCATGCTTATACGGATGCTGATTGGGCGGGTTGTCCCGATGATCGAAGATCTACTAGTGGCTACTGTGTTTTTCTCGGTTCAAACCTTATAAGTTGGAGTTCTAAAAAGCAACACACAGTTGCTCGTTCTAGTACCGAAGTAGAATACCGTGCTCTTGCAAATACGACAGCTGAACTACAGTGGCTTTGTTCTCTTGTTAAAGAACTACGAATTGAGCTTACTCAAACTCCAAGTCTTTGGTGTGATAACCTTGGTGCCACCTATCTTGCAGTAAATCCCGTCGTCCATCAACGAACTAAACATATTGAGATCGATCTCCATTTTGTTCGAGATATGGTTTTATCTCAATCTCTTCTTGTTCGATATGTTCCTACCGATTTACAAATCGCTGATATTCTAACCAAGGGCCTGTCCACTGCTCGTTTTGCTAATCTCAGAACCAAGCTTCACATTCAAAAGAATGATCAGCTTGCGGGGGGATGAAAGTCAAGAATGTGCCACATTATCAAATTCAGTTAGTTATGTTTTTCAGATAAGTTAGATTAGTTTAGTTCTGTTAACTTGTCTCTTATGGTCTTGTTATGCTGTTGTATAAATATAGGTCCCCTGTATCATTTTGCATAATAAGAAAAACAACACAAAGAGAGTACACTGCTCTCTTCTCTTTCTCTCTCTAAATCTCTCTCTCTTTAGTTCTTCTTCTATCTGCAATTCTTCCAAAGTTTTAGATTTCAATTTTAAAAAACTTACATAAACAAATTCGAAGTCGCATGTCTATCAGACTCTGAAATAATGAACTCGGTCTCAATATCTGAACTAGTGAACACATAACACAACCTCGAAGTAGAGATCGATGAAGAGTGAAGAACTGAAGATTGGACCGTCAGTCGTGGATGGATAGATTGCAGACTTGTGATTTTTAAATAAGATGTTGAATGATGATGTTGTCATCAAAATGAAAACGTTGAGGTTGTGATGCAGGATTTGAATAGTCGATGTTGCCTTTGGAAAAATGAAGTGTAGGAATCGAGGAGTTCGATCGATGATGATGAGATAGTTTGAATGACAACCGTAGACCTAAGATTTCATGTTTAAGAGGATGAGAATTTGTCCTCTGTATTGGGTTGGGCCGTTGAAAAATGTGAGAAATACAATATATATCTATGTAGATTGCAGTCTGCACAACCAGATTTGGGCCCCAAAAATATGGGGGATCTGTTCGATGGAACACAATTGCACAGGTCCATGCACGACCCTGCCTATTTATAAAAGTATATACAAAAATATGTGCAAGAAAAAGTATAAGTTATCATGAAATTCGTAGAAATTGTATAAAACTATACAAACAAAAAGAAAGTTACAAAAAGTAAGTTTAAAAAATTGGATTTTCAAAGAATCCATAAAAATTATGTAAAAATTTATTTATATGTTAGTTTAAACTAGAAGCGTACTCGCGCAATGTAACGAGATACATCACAATTTTAATGTTTCATTTTATTTTTTTGTCGATTTATAGTACGATTTTGGATTGTTGAAAAAGTGATAATGTTTTTTTTTTTATAAATTTGATTAATTTAAGCTTAATAATATACTGTTTTTTATATAAAAAAATTAAGTATTTTGTTAGAATTCAATGATTATCTTATATATTTTAATGACATCTAGAAAAAATAACCAATTACATATTTAATAATATAATTAAAACAAAATTATAGTAATATAATATATTAATTAATAGTGATACTAGAAAAGTCTGCATAAAAGGAAGACCCTGCATATACCAAATTGGTGGGTATTAGAAACATGCAGTAGTAATATGTGTTTTGTGTTTTGATACTTGTAAATTAAGAGATTTTAAAAATCTTGCATAAAATGATGGTACTTTGTGCCTGATAATTTGTATTCAAGAGTTTTTTATTCGTGCTTTATAATATAGTATAGATATTTCAAGAAAATCAATTATTTTAATTGTTTATTTATTGATTATATTTTGTAACACCCGGAAATTTTCAAGGTAAGTATTTATTTCCTTAAATATGTTAACTGTATTTATTTGAAATTACGAGACTTTATATACGCATGTGGTCATTGTTATTATGCTATGATGTTACTTGGTTAGTATTAAAGATGCATGTGTTTAGACCTCACACTCGTTCTCGAATTTGGTTAAGTTTTCGGGTTGTTTTGGGCTTGGCGCGGGAGTGCCACGCGATAGTGCCACGCGATAGTGACATTGTCACTATCGCCGGGCACAATCGCTGAGTTTGTACCGAGAGTTTGGGGGGAGTTCGCGAAAGTGACAAATGTCACTTTCGCCGGGCATATTCGCGCGGTCTGTACCGCGGGTGTCGAGAGCCTCGCAATTGTGACTCGCGGGCACTCTCGTCGTCGGGGTGCAGGGGCTTTAAATGCATTTTATCTGATTTCAACCTCATTTATCTCAAACCCTCTCTTCTCTTTGGCGATTTTGGAGACTTCCAAACCGAACTCTTCCTCTCAAAACCCTAACCCTTATAAATACAACTCTTCTTGGTGGTTGGATCTTCACACTTGCAATAACTCTTCTCAAGGACAATCTCTAGGGTTCATAAAGCTCAACTTCTCCACTTCAAGTCTCATCTTCTCAAATCTAGGGTTTTCATCTTTTCTAGGTTTTGGTACAAAACCTAGATTGTGAGTTTACTAACCTTTGTTAAAACTAGATACACATCATATTCTTCTAGTTGTTGTTATTTATCTCTATATGTTCAAGTATGTGGGTTTTGATTATGAAGAAAAGTTGGGAATGTGATTTTGTGTGAAATGCCATGATTTACTTTATTGATCGGGTATTTGGTATTAACTCCATGAATGTACATATTGGATATCTTGGCATGATTCGGGATGTATGTATTATAGTAGATGATATATTCTACTTGGAATGCCTTTTTGGCGATTAAATGTCTAAACATTGATTATGTTGGTATTTGGGTCTCATAATGGATTTATGTGTTAGGATGGTAACATTGTACCCTTGGTTGGTATCGAAATGTGTTGGTTGAAATATACCTCAAGACCTCCTATAAATTATGTTGGACGAACCAAGTCAGTAGACACTAGGAGGATGTAGTCTTGGGCGCCACTGTGATGGTATGTGCCTAGACCTCCGCCATTAGAGGAATTTTCTTTGGTATAGTCCTCGGGTGTGCCGGGCCTTTCGGGTGTCTCTTGGTAGATGGCATCAAGGTATATCGACTCTTTGGGTGGAACTTGATTGGTGTTATGGGTCTCCCCTATTGACTCCACATATATTGAACTCTGGTTAACTGCTGATAAGAATTGTAACTGATCATGGATGCTTATTATTGTTCAACTCACTAGACTTTTTGGTCTAACACTTGTTTGGTGTCGATGTGTATCTCAGGTTCTAGCGGCGCCGGTCCTAAGCAGGTTTAGATGCTTTGGGTGAAAGCTTGGGGATTTTGCACTTGGACGCTTACTTCTTTTGGGAATGAACCGTTGGGTTTATAGATAACAACCCTTTTGTAATCTCTTTTCTAGATGTAGAAATTAGATTAGTTGGTTGTTATTTTATTGTCCGTTTAAATTACAATTGTGATTAAACAGGTTATTTATATATTCTCCATTTTTTGGAGGCTCTTGCTATGACAATTATAGTATACCTTATGTCCGTTTTTCGAATTTTTGTTATCCCTATTTTTAGGGTGTTACATATTTGAATATATTAACTTAATTATATTAATAAATAAAACCGATTAAATATGAAACTTTATAAAATAGAGTGAATTATAGATTTAGTCTATGTGTTTTGATATATTTTTTTATTAGGGTTCCCATGATATGTTTATTGTGAATTTGGTTCTTGTGGTATTCAATTTACTTTGGTCATGGTTCTTTTGACTAAGGCCACCGTTAACTTCGTTAAATGAAGGGTCATTTTAGTTTTTTCCTAAAAAAAGTAAAAATAATAATTTTATATACACACATATGTATATATAATGATATCAAAATAAATAAAAAAATATATTATTTTATGATTTGATTTGTTTAAAATTTTAAAACAATTAATTATATTAAATACAATTTAATTTTATTGTTTTCTTGCAATGGTGAAAGAAAGATATGGTTGTATTGTTTTAATGTAATTAAAATTTTAATTTAAACAAATCAAATCAAATCAAACCATATAACCATATCTTATTTTATTTATATTGAATAAAATAAGATATTCTTTTATGATTTGATTTGACATGTTTAAATTAAAAAAAGTAATTTAAACAAGTCAAATCAAAAAAGCCAAAATGACCATTGATTTAACGGAGGCGTTAGTCAGATGGACCATGACCAACACAAACTGAATACCACAAGAACTAAATCCATGATAAACATACCACATGGACCCTAGTAAAAAAATCAAAATCAAAACACTGGGACCAAATCCACACTTCAACCTAAAAAAAAAAATTAAAATTGAACAAATACAAAAAAATGTCTAAGAAAAAACATGCCTTACAATTACGACCTTTGACCAAAAACCAATCAAAACTTCTTGTGAAAAATCTTTAAAAGTATTTACAATAGTTATACTGTAATTTTATTAAGATAGAGTAAAAAAATTGAAATCTCTAAAAGTTGATCATTATGAGTGTTACGACGAATTTGATTAGGAAGTCCAATAACAAAGAACTGGTACAATACACCTAGTCGATTGGAGACTTGGAGTTACTAAAATTATGTCCATATAATATACATTCAACTCCACCATGTATTTTATTTTAACAATTTTACCATAAACTATACTATTAAAATATTTAATATATATAATAAAATATTATTTCTCTATCTTAAACATTTAATTACAATACCTTATAGAAAGATATTAAACTTATTTTTGGCTCTTATCCAAAGTTTTAAAAATCTTTTTAGAAATAGAAATTTTACATATTCTCTATTTTAATATGATTGTTAAAACAAAAAATTATATTAAATCTTTAAACCTTTTATTTTAGTACTAGTCATATACCCGTGCGCGATGCGGTGCGAACTTTCTTGTAAATTGTGATTGAAAAATAGTATCAAGTAAAATAGTATCAGGAAGGCCAAATGAAAAATATTAAGGTTGAAACTTATAAAAATCAATCATTTCGTATAGTTTATTTGAAAAAATAGTCTGTGTATTATATCTCAAAGAATTTGAGGACTTTGTTTTTTTACTTCATATTAATTGAATACATATAATAAAATGTACTATAAAAAGTCAACGATAATATACAAACAACAAATTTTTCATAATATCAAACTTTTCGAAAAATTATTTAAAATGTAAAAAAGCATGATGCGATGAATATTGAAATTACTCTCAAGTGTAGAGTCAATCCGAGCCATTTGAGCATACATTTTTTTAAGTCATGCAATGATCATATGTTCATAAATCATACAATAAACGTATAAAAATTATCGAGATAGAGCAAATAAACAAGTCCATCGATCACAGTTCAAACCCATAAACAAAATCCAAACTAAGCTAAAAACCCACGATGAGTAAATAGCCAAATTCAAAAAATAATTCCAGCCAGACTCCATTTAAATTGAAAGATGGACCAAAAATCAGTAGCCCACATGGCCACATCAATTTGAAAATAACCTTTAACCCAACACCCCATGTAAGATAGTCGAATGGAACCACATATCATATTTTCCTCCAAAATCCACCTTATTCCTCCACTTTCCATCATCCACCAAGTACCAAAATTAGATGAACCATCCATATACCACCAAATCCCAAAACCATAATCCAAAGAAATATACTTTTGAATCAACCACTACAGTAGGTAAACCAAACTCCAAGAACAATCCAAAAAGAGAACACATAGTGCAAGACCAAAGGAAGAGATAAGAATCAAGGGTTGAAAAACCATTTTGGAATTCAACAGCAAGAAAAACAAGCATGTAGGAACAAAGTCGTTGCACCTGCTGCCAAATCTAATAAAACCAACAGATGTACAAGGCAGCTTCAACTTGGTTGCAAAATGGCCAATGGCCTTTGCAACATAAATCCAAATCCAACCTCTGATTTTGTATATAACCCATAGTAGCATATCATCCTTATTCCTCGAAAACAACTTTGATATCCACATACTGAAAAACCCATACTTATCCCTATATATCCAATAAACAGAAGAGTACCGGAAGTCATTAAACTGATAAGAACAGTTATAATGGACTGTTGAACAAAATTTACATTTGGGCATCTGAACGAACATATGATCACCGAAACAAGCTGTCCAGAGGGACCAAGAAGGTTGTGAATAGATGAAGACAGTAGCTTGCAAGCTAATCAAACAAAAATAGTATCCATTGAGACCCAAAACCTTATATCTCCCAAACAACCATCTAAACACATATGTAATGCCCATAGGCCAGATTACACCAATGATTAATAAGCAAAAAAAATCCTTAAAACATCAAGAAAATTAAAACATACTACTACATTTCCTATTTTGTTATCCAATTAAACACCAAGAATTTCTATTAGTGAACATTATACATACATACATATGTATATGAAAGGTAAAGAGCTAAAGCTAACTTCATAAGGTATATTGAATTGATATAGAAGGTGACCAAGTGGGTGCAAAGATCATAGAAAGATGAAAAGGGATATGATACCAACACTTGCAAGGAATCAACAATGAGAATCAAGTTCAATCATAATCATATCTCCAATCACAAATCACTTTATTGTTATACAATGGAATTACATCATTTTAATTTTTACATTCCACCACAAAATATTTTAAACATTTAAACTTAATTGAACAAAAAAAAAAATTCTACAGATCTAAACCTAATAGACCTCTAACCATGTTAAACATAAATAATTATGTTCAATAATTACCCTATTAAAGAAAGTTGAAGAATAAGACAACAATTATCATCCTAACGATCTGTTAACCAAATAAAATATAATTTTGATTCCAATTATTCATAACAAATCCATCTGTAAATCAAAACAAGTTATTTCCAGATATCAAATTCCAAAAACTTCCAATATATATATATATATACACACACACACACACACATATATATATATATTCAGAATGATTGACGACAATTAAAAGATGCATAAAAAACACAAACAAAGAAACAAAAGAAACCAAATCTAACAAATTCGATCAAAAACACAGAGGGAAAACAATCCATATCTGATTTGAATAGATGAAAATCAAAGGGAAAGGATAATGATGGAATGAAATATTATACCGAGTTCTAACTAAGGGTATGTTTTTTTAGATATACATGATTGTTTGGTAGTGACTTAATGATATCGAAAGTGGCTTATTCAGTAAGCTTCTAGGGAGGAGCTTTATGTAGAAAACCAAGTTTTTCCAAACTCGTCCCTCCCAATTAAAAAGCATGCTTCTTTTATCTATGAAAATTGACGCACCAATCTTGATCATGAAAAGACATTATCATAAAAACAAGTTCAGTAAGTGCCTTAAGCAACCACCAATGCATAAAGGAAGAATAAATTGAAATATGTACCTCAACTTCAAAGAGGTATTGGTGGGGAAGAATTTTTATGAAAGTGAATTTTCAAAGTGAAAAGTGACATCCGGAACACTGCATTATCAGAGGAGCAAGACAAAGTTACGAGTCAATAGATAATATTGCAGAAGTTGAAACTAAAATCTAGAAACTATAATGACAAAAAACCAATTCCACCAACATTAGTTCTGCAGATAAGACATGCAGACATTGATAACACAATATTTACTGTAATGAATGTTATCTTCTCAAGTAAACTACCTGCTAGTTATTTTGACATGGTGGAGATTGAAAATTGAAGCATAAGAATAACGAGCAGGGAACCAAAGTTTATTTTATATCATAACTTTGTGAAGTTATGTTTTAAATTCTGACCCTATTGATATCATAAGTTTGCTTCTCGTTTCTTTGCAGTTCAATACCTAACCACTTGAGCACCAAACAATATCATAACTTTCAAGAAAAACTTTAGAAGCTTGGAAAAGAGAAACAAGACTGGTAAAAGACCACTTACTTTCAACGAAACTGCGAGGAACTTCAACTCCATCAGGTGTTCGACTAACCTGTTATTTTATCAAACAAAAAGCCTTAAAACCAGTTTTTAGGTTGCAAATAAAAAACACCAAAATTAATTTTTGTTCAGAAACCCAAATTAACGCAATTGTATTTCAGTTGGCCAATAAAGAGAGAGTAAACCTCACTAACAATGAACTCACAAATCACGATATATCGGTGACAATTTTGCAACACCAATGGATTCTAAATTGAACAAGCCATTTATAAATAATTGACCGATCTCCCACAATGCAATTTGATCACATATACAGATTCACATAACATACACAAACAACAAATTAGGTTTAATTGGGAATTCGATAAGTGAAAGAAACCTGATAATGAAGATGAAGACGCTCTTGGAAACGTTTAACATCATCAGACCAAAAAAATGAGACCAAGTTCCAGATTTAGAGAACTGTACACCAATCCAATAGACACCGAAATAAATTAAGTCACCGACAAAAGTATGACCATTACCGGCTCCACTTGTTCTGTTGGCTCACACTTCATGAATAAAAGAAGACGATAAGAGAACTTATAAGAAAAATAAAATGAAATCTAAAATCATGAAAACATGTTCAAGTATGAACTGCACCATATCCCAACAACCTCAAAATTTGATTTCCAATTGCTTTCATAAGCTTCTTGGAATATGATCTGAACTTCTATCAACATTAAAAGCCATGTGTTATCTGAGCTCAAAAAACCATATCCAAAACCAGGTTAGTACCAAGAACCAAGAACGGGTAATTAGAAAAATGAAAAGAGATACATAATAATTAAACCAAAAATGTAACATACCTTCCAAAATCCCGAACAAAACTTAACCCAAATCCTTCAATAATCTTGTCCTCACTGATTTTTGTTCCATCTATTTTAGTGAGTCGTTATATCCCGAACTAATGTCATGGATAACAAGTTTTTATTATGTCATGTTTGTCCTCTCACGTCCATCACACCAAATGCACCCTAAAAAGCTCAAACCTTGAACTTGTGAACTACCATCTCCTGAAAAATAGATTTTTTGAAACATATCAAAATGAAAAGCTCTTAAAAGCAACATAATTTATTCAAAACATGAAGTCATACCAATTAGCATGGCTAAGGTCATGCTTGAAGGCTCTGTTTCTATAATGAACAAAAAAACTATCAAAGACTGCTAGTCTGCTACAGATGCCGATAAAGAACACACACACACAGTGATAAATCGATCATTGACAGCACCCGAAACAAGAAGAGGCTCCAAAAGATGGAAATCAAACAGGGTAGGAATAGCCACGAAGGTAAGAGGAATCCACACCTGATTCACGGGTCAACGCCACCCGCCCTGTTCTTGCCACCTGCAAATAAGGATCAAGGGTTTCAATGAACCATGTCTAACCAATCACTTTAATTCAGTTTTGGATAAGGAGTTTGGTCAAGAATTGGTCCTGCCGCTTTAGCCTATCAGCGTTAACAATAAGAAGAAGTGGAAGCTTGAATCGATCTAAGGTTAAAGAAGCTTACCTTGAACCACCGGGAATCGAGGATATAAGCTTCGATCAGTATAGAAGGTTGAAGGCTGAAGCTGTCGATACAAGCATGACCGGAGATGGAGAAGCAGTCACCGGAGCAACCTTCCTGTTCTCCTCCAAAAACTTAATCACCATAGCCTCCGTCTCCTCGGATACCTTACCTTTGTTCTTCAAAACCCTAACCTTATCAGTTTGGGGAGAGATAGAGAGAGGGAGAGGGGTTTGTGAGAAATTGGTGTAGACGTGGAGAAGAAGGAGACTTATCGTCGATTAGGAGATCGAGGGGAAGAGGAGATCGTGGGGAAGGAAAACCTTTCCAAAAACCGTTTTTCAAGAACGGTTTTTTCAAGAACCGATTAAGGGGGTGTTTGTTTTCAATTTAATGAGCTTAATGGGTGGTTAGCTTAATTGGTTAAGTTATATTGAGGTGTTTGATTTTAACTTAATACTAAGATATTTACTTAACATATTAAGTTATCCCATTCTATCTTAATACATTAAGTTAGAATTTTTCCAAAATTACCCTTGTCCTATAATTTTTCATCACACATCTCAATAAAAAATAAATAGTTTACCAACATGCATAAATTAAAAAACTTGTAATCAAACATTAATACTTTATTGTTTTAAATATATTTGAAGTTATTAAGTATTGTTTTGAACTTATTGAATTCATATTATTTATGTTAATTTAAATAATTCATATTATTTTAATTTTTTTGTCATTTTAAGTATTTATCAAACAATTTTTTTAATTCCAACACTTATGTAGACATAAGGTTAAAATGGTAATTTTTGGTGTTCAGACTATTATTCAGGACAAAAATCAAACAACAACTTATCTTAATTTATCTGGATAAATTAATGCTTATAGATAACTTAATAGATTCAGAGCTTAATAAATAAAAAATCAAACAACCCTAAGACTTTTAATATACAGTAGAGATAAATGTTAGAGTAAATTACAAATTTGGTCCCTGTCGTTTCATGTTTATAACACTTTTGGTCCCTATAATTTAAATATTACACTTTAACCACTGCAATATGCATTTCGGTCCGGATTTGGTCCCTAGTCGTTAACTCCGTTAAAAACTCAGTTAAGTGAGGGGTACTTTAGTCTTTTTTACACTTTTTTTGTCTTTTTTATTTAAACTAAAATAAACTAATTTATATTTTATATATACATAATACATTTATATATATATATATATATATATATACACACACACACACACTTCGATACCATCTCCGATGATCAGAACGCCGACCCCATCTCCGACGATCAGGACGCCGGCTGCAACCTCCTCCCCCTCCCCCTTTCTTCATCGATGCCTAGAACCATAACCCCCATGTTTCCCATCGATGTCGTGAACTGAACCAACAACCTCCTCCCTATGTCATAGTCGTGAACTGAACCAAAAACCTTATCCGGTGTCTGGTTGCCATCTCCGGTTTGCCGTATCCGACTGAACCAAGCCACCACCCGTAACCCACCCCTTCCATTCACAACTGTGTGTTGATTAAAAAAATACACCCATAACCACCCTCCATCACCGACCTCTCTGTAGATTCACACACACACACACATACATACTGTATACACATATAGTGACACAGAGGACACAGAAACATCACCACCCTCCATCACCGATCTCTTTGTAGATTCACACACATACACATAGGGGTGTTCGCGGTTCGGTTTGGGCGGTTTAACCCCCCAAACCACAAACCAAACCACAAATGGCGGTTTATGAAAATTTCAAACGAGCGGTTCGGTATTAAGTGACCAAACCGGTCAAACCGGACCACAAAAAAACGGTTTTGTCTGATCGGTTTAGGCGGTTTGGGCCTCTTATGGGCTTTAAACTAAAAAAACTTAAACTCTATATCCAAAATAAAATTTCTATCAATATAACATTATTAAAAAATAGTATATCGAATTATAAAAGAACGTTTGTATATTAAAAATAACATTGAGCAAGTTGAAAAAAAGTTAATCAAATCCACCAACAATGGTTGAATTTTGGACAAATATTAAGAAAGTCGAATGACAATTTGGATTTATATTTGAATTTTAAACGGATCTTAGAACTTTATCAATTTAGATAACAAATCAATTGAGAAAATGATAACTAAAGACACAACTCTTTAACGAGCTTTTTTTAATTGAGCCATAAAAGTTGAGCTTACAACATGAAAACTAATGATTAAAACATGCGTATTTTTGGCGGTTGGTTTGGTCCAGACCGCTAAAAAAATGGTCAAATCGCAGACCAGACCGAACCAAGCGGTTTGACTATTTTTCAGACCACACCAGACCGTCAAACCGCTCAAACCGCCAAAAACGGTCCGGTTTGACTTAGTTTGACCGGTTTGAGCGGTCCAACGGTTTTTTTGAACACCCCTACATACACATACTATATACACACAAAGAGGCCAAAAACTGCCGGAGTTTTAGACCGTCCCTGTGTCCGTGTATATATGCATACATATATATGTCGTGTGGGTATGTATATATGCATATATATATGTGTGTGTGTGTGTGTGTATGGAAGGTGAGGAAAGAGAGGGGACGACGAGGGACAATGGGGGGAGGAACGATGAGAGGGGGGGGACGATGGGGGGGGGGACGATTCACTATGTGTTGTGTGTGTGTGTTTCAGGTTGGGACGGGAAGGAATAGGAGGGTATCAGAGATGTACATGGGGGTCGTCGGAGGAGGGTATCAGAGTGTATATATATATATGTATGTATTATGTGTATATAAAATTTAAATTATTTTATTTTATTTTAACAAAAAAAAGACAAAAAAGTGTAAAAAGACTAGATTACCCCTTACTTAACTGAGTTTTTTAACGGAGTTGATGACGAGGGACCAAATCCGGACCGAAATGCATATTGCAGTGGTTAAAGTGTAAATTTTAAATTCTAAGGACCAAAAGTGTTATAAACACGAAACCACAGGGACCAAATATGTAATTTACTCTAAATGTTAAGATACAACGAGTCCAAGAACGTACGACGACACGTCAGCAATAGCATGGGAAATGGTTTATGGGAAGAACGCAATGCGAGTGCTCCTGCTGATATATTCATTCCGGTGGCGGTTTTCTTTTTTACATCCCTCTCTCCCTACTACTTCTTCTTCCAAATCCACCCATCAACTACAATCGCTGATCATCAAAATCCGCTTTACAGATATTTTATTTCATTTGATTTGATTTGATTTGATTTGATTTTCTCCCAAGAGTTTGTTCTCGGTTTCATCCATCCCTTCCGCCATTATCTTAACAAAACCCTAACCATTCTATCCTAGGGTTTTATTTTGTTTTGTTGTTTCTAAGCTCTACTTCAAGCTTCTGGAAACTCTCAGGTATACTAGTCTAATCGTCGTTTTTGTTTTTGTGTTTGTGTTATTTTCTATGTTGTATCATCTATTGTTCATGGAACAGAGTTTCTTAATACTATACGTTTGTTCATAAGAGCTATCAGTTTTCTATCCTTGATTTGTAGCCTAGATTAAAATGTGATCATCAGTTTTCTATCCTTGATTTGTAGTTAATTTAATTTTTTGTTAAAGCTTAATAGCAGCAAAACAGCCTTCTTCTCGATGATGCTTATTTATTTATTTATTTTTTGGGGGAGGGGGGGGGGGGGGGGTTCAAATAATAGATTATCGTAGGCCATTTAGTTGATACGTTTAAATTTATTGTTATGTTCACTATAAGAATCCTACAATGTTTCATGTTTGAGGTCGTATGCGAGCTCTTTTTGGTCTTAGTTCTTATCTTTCCCTCCAAATTTAGGGTAAGTTTTGGTAATTTCGTAGTTACTTTTCCCCCAAAAATTTAACTAAAAACAAGTGGTGTTGGTGTTTATCTCTTGTTGATTATTTAAGGCATTAGGATTTTATCTTGTAAATAGTGTTTTACTGGTGTTCTTTTTGTAATGCTGAGTTAAATGTGTTCAAATATGTGTTTGGATCAAGCCCTTTGTAGGCAATTTCCTTTTACAAATTCCGCATGATTTTATGCAGCTCAATTTTTGTGTTCGATATATTGCAACGAAGGTGTACGATGAGTCATCGAAGAGGAGACACAAGTAATAGTGATTCTGAATTTGAAGGATATAAAAACAAATCCTACAAGGAACTGAGAAATGGTTTGGTCAATGTCAGGTTTTCAGATAACATTGTTAGATGTCCTTATTGTCGTGGTAGCCGAGACTATACTTACAAGGACCTTCTTAGGCATGCTTCTCGGATAGCAAGAGAGTCACGAAGTGCTGGATTAGTAGAGAAGGCAAGACATATGGGATTGGAGGAGTACTTAGAGAGGGAACTCCATGCTAAAACTAAGTGTTCCGAACCGACTATTGAAAACACCGTTTCAAGGCACAAAACTAGTGACGAGCTAATTGTTTGGCCTTGGATGGCTGTGGTTGCCAATATTCCGACAGTTGAATGCAATGGTAAGTATTCAGGTGAAAGTGGTAAAAAACTAAAAGATGAATGGATGAAACAAGGGTACAACCCAATCAAAGTTCATCCTCTGTGGAGCTGGCGGGGTCATTCTGGACAAGCTGTGGTTGAATTTGGGAAAGAGTGGGATGGATTTAATCATGCAATGAAGTTTGTCAAGGACTTTGAGATAGACAAACATGGGAGGAAAAATTGGTACGATAGGACAAGGCAAAAAGATGATAAGTTGTATGCGTGGATCGCAGGGGAGGAAGATTATAACTCGAATGGTCTTGTTGCAGAACATCTTAGAAAGAATGGGGATTTGAAGACTCTTTCTGCTATTGAAAAAGAAGATAGTGTAAAAAATTCAAAACTTCTTTTGGGTTTGAAAACTCTGATAGAGGAGAAGAGCAAAAGAAGCGAAGAAATTAAGATCCAAATAAGGCGGACAGATTCCCATATGGACACTGTTATGGAACAGAGAGAAGTGATGATCGAGAACTTCAATACTGGTATTAGTTTCTATGGTGTTTCATAAAGTTACAGTTATATGCTGAATCATTTGTCTGTTGTTCCTAAAAAAAGTTGGTTAGTTATATTCTTGCGATAGCAAATTCCTGATTTTGTTCTTGATTAGATGTCAAAATGATGCAAGAGAAGGCAAATGAGCAGCTTAAAAATATTACCATTGAGCATGAACAGAGCAAATTGCAGCTGGAAGATTGTGAAAGGAAACTGAGAGCACGTGAAGCTAAAAATGAAAGTGAGAAAATGAAGCTTGATGAGGAGAAGAAAATGGTACTAACATATTGTGTTACATATGGTTTATCACTTAACCTCCTGATTATATGAGTGTCTTGCTTGCATGTTTGCCAATATCTTTTTTATTTAGGTGACATTTCTCTAAATTTGTTTTCTGATATTCTACATGAACGTTGATGTAGTTAATGTCGTGTGTTTGAATAATCATTAATAAATACTTTAACCGACCATTTATCCTCATTGTGGCTGGACAAAATTTACATCTGTATTGGTCTTTTGTCTTGTTGGACCTGATCATAATGCGTCCATGCAAAATATAAGCATTTTTTCCAATTACTCTTCCCCACAATGAGTACAACCTACCGTGATTCACTTTGTTTTGTAAACATGTAGAGAAATTTATTCATAAATATTTTACATCTTTACCATGTATTCTATAGCATTGAATATGACCTGCTACATTGAGAGCCACCTGTCCTGTCTCCCAATATTTAACAAGTGTACTTTGAGTGCATCATCATTCTATATTAGGCATCAAAATGTCAAAGATTAATCACTTTTAAGGAATAAATCAACTGTGGTTTTCTTGACGTCCCATGGTGAGACACTGAGATCTCAGTTTAGATGGTTTGAGTTACAGATTGTTTATTCTGTAAAACAATGAAGTCAAATATTATCAATCTGGATCATGGTTGAACTCTAGTTTCAGAGGATAATTGCTGAACTCCTCAAAATGTAAAATGTAAAATTGTTTCTGGTGCTTTCCTTTGTTTCTGGGCTTTTCGTGGTTCATGGTTGGCAGCTGCCAATAGGTCTAATTTATAAACTTGGCTGGCGGTATATCGTTAGAAACTTCTGGGGAAATGTCTCATTTCATATTTTCATGTGACATATTGGAATTTTAAGAATGATAATACTGGTTGAGGTCATGTTTTACAACAATCAGGAGTTGATGAATTATTAGTTGCTAACCGTGGAAGTTAGCAGCAGAGGTCGATAATGTCCAGCAGTTTTTTTTTGAAAAGTATATATAAATTTCTTTGACAAAGTGAACTCGTGAATTTCTTTCTGTTGCAAGTGGTGAAAGATTTTCTCTTTTTGCAGAATGAATTAGCAATTTTGGAGCAGAAGAAGGCAGACGAAAGAGTATTGAAGTTGGCTGAGGATCAGAAGGTTTGTAACAAACATCTCTCCTTAAATCATGTGTGTTAGGATAAGCATGTCCCTGTTTCATGTTTCTGGTTCTTTTATATATATATTTAAGTTATCAATTTGTACCAGAGAGAAAAAGAGAAACTCCACCACCGTATCATTGAGCTTCAGAAAAATCTTGATGATAAGCAACGGTTGGAACTGGAGATCAACCAAATGAAGGGAGCCATAGAAGTCAGAAAACACATGACAGATGAGGATGTTGAGGCGAAGAAAAAGTTGGAGTCGCTTGAAGAAAATCTCAAGGACAAAGAAGAGGAACTTGAGAGCTTGGAAGAGCTTAATCAAGCCTTGATAATTAAAGAAAGATTGAGCAACGATGAATTGCAGGAAGCTCGTAAAGAGCTAATTTTTGTGAGTCTGTTTTCTTCCGGTCATTTTTTATTTTATGCATCTATAGTTATGTTTATGAATTTACTAATGCCTACTAGAATGAAGTGATCTTATAATAGTTGACCTTTTCAATAAGTCTGACTTTGGTCTTGCATCTTAATTAGATGCACCACTTACTGTTAAGTATCTCTGTCTACCTCAAGATGGATGTAATTATAGTGAGTGAGTGACAAAGGACTTTATTAGTTATTGGAGGAAGATCTCATATATTTTCTTATGGAAATAGATGAGCCTTATGCATAACTGATTAGGAGTATGGGTATCCACAGACCACTATATGTAATTTCTTTGACTTAAAAGTACACTTACCTTCTAATCCTTGTTCCAACAGGGTTTGAAAGAAAATCCTGTTCGTGCTCACATTGGTGTGAAAAGAATGGGTGAGCTTGATGAAAAGCCTTTCCTTGCTGCTGCTAAGAAAAATGGTTCTGTTAAAGGAGCAGAGAATGCAATCAAATTGGCATCTTTGTGGGAGGAACGGCTGAGGGATCCAAGCTGGCATCCCTTTAAGATCACCACCATTAATGGGGATACCAAGGTATGTATTTTGCTGATCGTACTTACATACCCTCTCTTGCTACGTGGGTACATTGGTGCATAGCCCTTTTAACTGGGGTTCAACTTCCAAATCTGCATGATTCTTGTACTGCTTTACTAATAAATTGCCTATAGCGCTTTGGTTAATCATGTCATTTCTTCATACAATTTTAATCAACTTATCTATAACATGAAGATGAAACTATTAACATTCTCTCTATCAAATTGTTATTTTCGTTTTTTTGTCCTAATTCCTAACTTGATCATTTATGCGAGTTGATTGAAAATTACTGAAAATGATATGCTTGTGAGAGTTTAAGTTGTGCTTGATAAATCTTTTAGTTCGAGTAGGTATTGGAGTGTTGGACATCGAGGGTTCCTTGATCAAAACAGATTGGGTAAATCAATTGGATTGCTTATATGTTTGCATTCCAAATACATTTATTCGACCCTTTATTGCCTTGAGTGCGACGAATTGAGTATTGGGATAATTTAATGGTCACTAAAATTTTGAAGGCGATAAAATCGAGTCGATATATGCACCAAGATTCAACTTTTTATACATTTATGAGAGATCGACAATTACATGGTAGTTGGGCGGTTGGCAGTTATGAAGTAACTGCTTGTGGATAAGATCAAACATGGATCAAAAGGTATCCAAAAGCAGAAGCTTCTGAAGTGAAGTCAGAGCTTTTGAGTTAGTCTTCATAGACATTCTGGATTGAGTTAAGAAGGCCTCTTGCCTTCTGAAATACACTTAGGTGACGTTTGTTTTTTAAGAGATGCTGAAGTCTGATTTCACTTCTAATTTTTAAGAGGTATTGCCGAAGTTTGAACTCTGAATCAATAAGACTGTTTAACGTCTGAATGTGTATAATTGTCTATTTTATCCCTAAAAAATTCAACTTAAATAAATTAATTGAAGTGAGCATCGATGATTGAAAGACGGAACGGAAAAAAAAAAAAAACAAAAGGATGCTGACAGATTTGCGAGGCTGTGGAGTTTTAATCGTATCTCACACACCGAAGCCCCGATTTAAGCGATTCAAGATGTTCTAGAAAGCCAACACACAGATCTACAATCTTCATGTTTTGCGTTTTTGCAAATTTAGGGTGCATCTAGGCTAATCCGATGTTGAAATTGAAAGAATAGTGTTGGACAGAAATAAGAGGAGATTTAAGAGAGAGGATTACCATTTTTTTGTCCATACCATATTAAGAGATAAGAGGCTCTGGAAATAATAAAAAAACAAACGGTCTGAATTATAGAACGTCTTACCGAATCAGACATAAGTGGTGATTAAGAGCTTAAAATGAAAAAACAAACAAAGCCTTAGCATAATCAGAAACTCAAATTTCACAAGCACTTCCCCTTCTAAAATCCGTAGAGGTTTCAAAGCGCTGCCCCTTGGACCACCGCTAGGGGCGCATCCCCCATGACTCTTGCCTTATGGCGATCTAAGGTGATAGCGACAACATTGTGAGTGCGCACTCCTCACCTCCGTACTCACGTTATGCTTGCCTTACCTAGTCGATCCCATATAAATCACAACTACAGCAAAACTCTTGATGACACCAAAATCACCAACATGGAGAAGTATGAAAATGTAGTGACCATTTTATCCATTTCTCGGATTGCGTAAAGTAAACAATAGTTGAGATGATTAATGTTCTCTCCATCAATTTGTTCTTGTTTGTATACATGTCCCAAGTCGACTATTTGTGTTAGTTAGTTTGATTGAAATTATATTAAAATGATTAATTGATATGATTGTAAGAGGATATATATGTGAATGCTAATACTTTTCCTAGTATTTAATTGAGAAAAGGGTGATAAGACAGTGATCACTGTATCTATTTTTCCTTTTTACTTTTCATCTCCACTTTTGAGATTCGATCTTTTGAGTATATCTCCATTTATTTATTACAGTGCTCTTTTTATCTCATCAGAATTGCATCGTTTGGCGCTTTTAAGCATTAAGTTATTGGCTATAGGATATAGCCAAATGCCTTGTATCTTTCAACATACAAATTAATGATTTGTATGTAAATTTAACCGGAACTTTTCTAAAACATGAATGTTCATTGGACGTCCCCAGAAATGGAAGATGGATGCAAATTCTATGGTCTGATGGAGTAAGTTGGTAAATCCTATTCATTATGGTGGTCATGATTTTCATTTTGGTGAATGGCCTCTAAGACTCGATATTTATGAGTCCTGCTTACTTGATGTGAAGTGAAGTAAATGGAGAATGGAGAAAATATAATACTACTAGAAAGATAAGCTCATTTTGTATCTAATCTGTAGTTATACTTGTTATATATACAATGGTTTATATGTGGAATGTGGTTCTCCAGGAGATCCTGAATGAAGAAGATGAACAGATCGCAAGCCTTAAGGAAGAGTGCAATGAGAATATTTATAATGCTGTCGTGACTGCTCTGAAAGAGCTAAATGAATACAATCCAAGCGGCAGATATCCGTTGCCAGAGCTTTGGAACAACAAGGATAAAAGGAAAGCGACCTTAAAAGAGGGGGTCGAATACCTTCTGAAGCAATGGAAGACCCATAAACAACGAAAAAGGTGATGAAGATTGAATCTTGGATGAGTTTCAGGTATTAAATTGACATATCCTTTTGTCTGTTAATATTATTATGGAGACATTAGGTAGGTTATCAAGTTTCTGTTGGTTTTTATCTTTCAACATGAGAGAGAAACTTTCATACTCTTTAGCACAACAGATAAGACATTAGTAGTGTATCTTCATACCCTTTTTTATTGCGTAGTTGAACAAAAAAAATTATTCATACCAATCGCGTCATCTTCATTTTTAATTAATCAGATTAACCGACATAAAAATCGATATTGGTTGAGATGCTAATATTTGTTTTGTTTCTGAGTAATAATCTTTTTGATAGTTAATTTGATTAAAATTGAATGAAGATAGATGTTTATCTGTTCCTTCTTAATCAATTTAATCAACATACAAGAGAATGTTTGAAGAAAGATGTTAACATTTTAACCGTTAATTAATGATTTGGGTTTGTGTTCATATCATATAATGAGATATTATTACTAATACCTACTATGTAATAGGGTTGGGTTCCGGTGAGAAGTTGAGATTAACGTGACAAGTGTGAGAAGTGGTTATCAACCGTTGGATGAGATGCACCGAGATGTACTGGATCAATTCCCTTCCAAACCGCAATTCATGGGAGACCATTTGATTAAAAGTTACCAACACTTCATAACCATTTCTCATATTAACCTCAACTTCTTACACGAATCCTTCACCTTATGTGCCATATTTGTTTAATTTTTTAATGCTTGATACAAGATGAGAGAAATAACAAAGGGTGGTGTAAATGATGTTAATTATTTCATTTTTTCTGGATTTTTCTCAGTTTTTATTATTAAATTAACCGGTTTTATAAGTAAGAAAAACCATTTTGTTCGGTTTTAATAAGTGTAGGAATTTATTGATTCAAAAAAAAGTTTAACGGACTTGATTGTTCAAAATATGAAGAACATTTGGACATTTTCTAGACTTCTCTCTTATTTTATATTAGGGAATTCGGTAACAAGATGGTGTGCAACTGTAATGGTTTTGGAGAATTTGATGATGGACCATTTTGTTGCGGTGTTAAATCATGATATTTATTTTGAAAATGAGTAAATTTTAGCGTATTTTCATTATATTTTTATTTAAGGATTTGTAGTTCAAAAATGTCTTTCTAAGAGTCTATAGTTTAAATATTTATTTTAGAAAATATATTTTTAAAAGTTTGTCAAGTTTTACCTACATTACATTAATGGTTGTTTGTTTGCCTCTTAATAGTTCATTAAAAGGAGACATCTAAATCGTTAAGAAGTAAATCTTGTTTGGTAAAAAAAAATGTGCCTCTTAATGCTTCCATCAACCTCTGAGCCATTTTCTATGCTGGACCTCCCTAAACCATCTAGAGCATTGATTTTTCCAAGATTGTCCTCTCTCACGCCCGCTCTCTTTCATGCCGTTATGTTGTCTTTGCCTCTTTGTTCGATTTTGCTATGCACAACACCTTCAGGAATCGATTATTATATCTTGATTGATTATTAGGGCTATTTGGGCTTTGACGAACAAAAAAAGTAGTTCTCAAACAAAAGATTGACATGGCGTCTGTCGAGAAATTCTATTTGTAATTGACAGATTAAAATCATAAGTTGGTGAAATTTTCAGAAATTATGAACAAGAAAGGTCTAGCGATTTTTTGGGCTCTATAATGAGGCCTCTCTCCCTGTTTCTGCAAGTAGTTATCGTCTCTTTGACTCAATTTTTCTTCGATTATTTGATCTGGAATTAATTCTTGAAGGAAATTAGTACTTCATTATATAATCCATCTGTATAGATATCACCATCTACATCCAAAAAGCCATATATATGCTTTGGAAGAAGCTTGTACAGTTTGGGAAGGAGTTCTGATTGATAAAAAAGAAGAATCTATTTCAATCGATATGCCCTTAGGCACGACCATACATAACATAGAATTCACACTTGGAAAGAGTGGGCAATTAGCTAGAGCAGTACAGGCCTGTACTGTAGCGAAACTGATTGCAAAAGAAGGGAAATCAGCCACATTAAAATTACCTTCCGGGGAGGTCCGTTTGATATCCAAAAACTGCTCAGCAACAGTTGGACAAGTGGGAATGTTTGGGTGAACCAGAAAAGTTTGGGGTAGAGCCTGATCTAAGCGTTGGCTAGGTAAGCGCCCTGTAGTAAGATCATTGTTCTAAAAAAAACTCGCCGCACAGTCGCCATGGCGCGCCATGGCACCAAGATTTGTGTGTCACGCCACGTTAAGCCCATGGCACGCCATGGCCTAATGCCCAGTTATCATAATGAGATATTTGATTTTTATTTACGTTTTTAATGTCTTATTTGTAAATTTTTAATATATAGCCTAATTTAACTTGCTTATTACTATTGACTCATTGAATAACACTACAAAACATATGTTTTTATATATAATATTATATATGAATTAGAAAGTTGACGCCATAAGTCACGCTTTGAAAACGTCATGGTTTCGCCGTGGCTCCTAAGACTTGAGGCTTAGCCTCGCCGCCACGCCACGCCTCACGTCATTTAGAACTTTGAGTAAGATTGGTAGTTATGAACCCTGTAGACCATCCACATGAGAGTGGTGAAGGAAGGGCCCCAATTGGTAGAAATACTTCGAAGATGAACCTATTCCCATGCAATAATCAGGAATTCTTGACGATATCGAGCTGGAACAACATGTTCTTCCTGAATACCTTGATTTAAGGCCAAATAATTTCATGCGGCTACCATATAATATTCATCTCTACACGGCGATAAATAAAGTATCTCGGCCCCTTTTGATCTATCAGAAATATTAAGTATAATGTTGGTGTATGTTGGTTTGAATTTTTCAAGATTTGAAAAATACATAAGCGTTTCAACATATGAATACTTTATTCTAAATGCAAATTGAATTGGGAAATGTTTCAGTTTTACTTTATTGGTCATATCTGCCACTACTATAATGCTACATGGTAAATGAATTTTTTCTGTAAGGTTTGGGACTAAGAAATAGCGATGAGTATAATGGATCAAAAACAATTAGAGTTGCTGATCTCTAACCATGACCAAATAGGTATTAAAGTATTTGAAAGTGTTATACGTGTATCTTAATTTTGCTTATGGGTTATCACTATGATCATGATTACATAAATTCATAATTTAAATCACTCATTCATCCAAGATTGACATGGAGAAACCATTGAAGTGAGATTTGCATTAGTGGAGTATAATGGAGTTAACATTAGACATAAATCTAGAAGGATGCTAGTGTTCTGGAATCCTAGAAGTTTATATTTCCTACTTGGTTTCTGCATTTTGTAATTTGTTTTGGTTTATTTTTAGCCTACCCCAACTAATTTGGGATAAAAGGCTTGTTGTTATTGTAGAAGTAAACTGCAATTGACCAAAGTTATCAAATGTGACGTTGATGTGTATCTATTCTTTTTTCTAGGTAGAACAAAGTTATCAAATTGACCAAGCAACTCGACAACTTTGCTAATGCAGGGCAGGATATTATCACTGGAATCGGTTTCCCGCAACACATAATATGTTGAATCGAGCTCTCTTGAAAACTAAAAATTGTTCAAAAACTATTATGTTGAATTTGATTGTTGTGTTTTTGTTTAATCTAGAACTTGAACAAGTAATATTATGCTTGTTTGTATTAATATGAAATGTTGTTTTGAACGAGTAATATTGAGTATATAGTTATATTTGCAAAGTAATTGTTTAATTCAGATATTTACCAAACAAGTATATATTTTATTTAGAACTAAACCATATAGAGAGTTAAAATGATAATTTGTTGTCATTCAGAACAGTTACCAAAAAACCATATTTCATTCTGATCTATATCATACAGAGTCTCTTAATCATTCTGACCATTTAACCATTCTGCATCAACCCATTCAACAACTACCAAACAGTCTCTATTACAATATCATATCTTCCATCAGTGGCGGACTCAAAAATTTTCCTGAGTGAGTGCACCTTTAAGGTCAATCAAAGGCTAACAAAGTCACAGAGTAACCTAGAGAAAAGTCAACACAGTTTGACCCGGAAAATTTAATTGTGTTGAATTGATACAATACATTTTTACAAATGAAATTGACCATGACTTTTTGAGCGAGACGCAAGACTACGGCTTATGCTTGACATGTTCTTTGCCGAATTCCACCTTTACGAGGAATTCGGGTGAACAATTATGATCAGTAAAAAAAAATTCCATTACGATGAAACGATTGAACGGAAATTGTACATCCCGTACAACCCCTACTCTATTAGTAGGTCTACCCCTCTCTTCCATCTTTTACATTCACAAAGTTGACGTAAAAGAGAAAAAGTGGGAAAAAGGTTTGGTCATATTTGGTTCTCTAGCAATTAAGGCAAAACAATCCTTTTATTGCTCCCCGTGTTTCCAGCTTTATTTTGAAACTGTAACATTTATTTTCTTAAATTACTCCTTTTATTAATTTATATTTACAGTATTCATCTTTAAATTCCGCCAAACTTGTCTTTCGGTCCAAAATTTGCTTTCTCCATATAAAAACTTAATTTTTTAAATTTAAAATACAACATAACATATAACTTAATTATAAAGTTATAATAATATAACAATACAAAGTATATACGTAAGTACCCAAACTTAAACATAAGTCTACGAACGAGCGGACCTGTTTAGGGGGTGAAAAAAAATCCTCTTATGTTCGCAACCTTGTCTTAACGTCTTAACGCCGTATCTAATGAGTCTTTTGCTCGGCTGCCCTCATCAGCTTCTCCAATAATCTAATTTTAACGTTTGTGTAATTTATGCCACTGAAAATGGACTTACCAATGATAGAAATGAAGATGTAATGAATTGCTTTCAAAAGTTGAAAGCTCGTTTTTATTTTATTTTATAGTATGTTAATTAATTATGTGTTGGAAGCGAGATCTACTACTCAGTCTCCCACTACCAACATTTTTTTACAAGTATGAAATATTTATAGGGTTGGGTTATGCTGAGATTTTGATGTTAACGTGAGTAGTGATTATCAACCGTTGAATGAGAAATGGACGCATATTAAGATGAGATGCACCGAGATAAGATGCATCAATTCCCTTCTAAGACGCAATTCATGGGAGAGTATGACTTATGAGATTAAAAATGATCAACGGTTCAAATCCACTTCTCATTCTTCTCACGTTAACCTCAACTTCTCACACGATCATTCGCCATATTTATATACGTCAAATACTTGCACACTTTTCTTGTTTTGAGATTTTAACCCTTGACTTTATAGAAGGTTGGACTCCACAGATAATTTGGATATCGTTGGACCAATACCAATACGTCAAATAATTGTAATTGAGGTCCATCTATATGTGAATTAAATGGTCTCTCTCTACATGACTTTTAATCATTCATTATGAATTGCATGACCTAAAAATTATATTATCTCAAATTAACAAGCGTTGCTAATTTTCATTTCATTAACATTACAAATAATTTATTGAAAATGCTAGAATGAACAAGACGCGTATATAATGTTCGACATGATTTGAAAATGCATATTTTTATATGTCCTTTTATCCATTACCTGTGACTATATTAATAATTCTAATTATTAGATATGAGACAAGATGACTAATAAAAGTAGCATGATGTATTATATTATTATTATTATTATTATTCTTGGATGCCATTTACCTTTCTAAATAGTTCTAAATTATTCTCACACCCAATGATTACATTACCCTAATTTTCCTTATGCTAGACAACACCTTTTGGTTTTTTCTAAACACCATATTATCCATATATTTAAGGGTTGTTTACCAAACGTTTACCGGGTAATCATTTATAGGATCACTTATCTTACTAGGTGAGCATAGCAAAGACCGAGAATTTTACCTGATCAGAAGCAAGGCAAAGATCGAGAGTTTTACCCGGTAATAATCAAGGCAAAGAATAAGGATCAAGAGTCTTACCCGATAAGTATTTATCGGGTGATAGACGCTTATCAACAATTTATTTTAATGGCAAGAAATGTTAATCACTAAAATGAAGGTAATTACTCTTACCAAAAAATACTTACCTAGTACACGTTTGGTAAACAACCCCTTCGTCTCTATAATTTACTTGCCATTGGCTAACCTGGGTTCAAGACCAATTTACCCCCGAGACAAATTATTTAGCAGACCCTAATTTCCTAGGGATTTCACATTCACACCCCTATTATATAAGAACAAAAGCTTAGGGGGTGTTTGGGATTGCTTATTTGAGGTGTTTTTTAGCTTATTGCGATTTGACACTGGAGATAAACACTTTTGAGTGTTTGGATGAGGAAAAATTAAAATGGCTTATAGCGGTGTCAAACCGTTGAAAATCACTTTTTGATAAGTCATTTGATTTTAACGTATCAACTTATTTGAAAAGTGTTTATCACTTTTTGGTTATTTTATATGTATAAGCAATCCCAAACACCTTTAAATAACAACTTATTAACTTATTACGTTTTGGTACTACAATAAGCTAATCCAAACATTTTTTTAAAAACTCCGGTTTAATACCGCATAAGTTGATAAACACTTTTTAAAATAAGCAATCCCAAACACCCCCTTAGTAACTTTTTGAATTGTTTTTTTTTTTAATTATATACCAACCATAATTACAAAAGGAAGGAAAAAAAAACATTATTTGAAAGATTGGTGAGATTAGAACAAATTGCATAGGATACTTATATAAAAAATCATCCTACTTTGCAAATCTGGCAAAGTTGTACATTTTTACAAGAATGATGATTTGTTGGGGTAAAATACCAGATGCGATGATTTCAAAAGTCAACCGCTCATGGAAACAAATTCTAAAAGACAATCATGTCCATTGCCTACACCCTGAAGTTTTTCCCCATGAAGGTTTGGCCGAACTGCCAATTCGCAGGCGCAATGTTCCAGGAGGTGGAGGTACGTCGATCACTGCCTGTGACCCTGAAGGAAAGCGCTTGACTCGTGAGGACTGCGTTCGATTGCCAGTTTTGACCCCAGTTGCGACTCATGCTCATCCAATTCGTCTTAGTCCCTTTCACCCACACTTTCTGGATGTCACCCGCACCCGCAACATTGCTGATCAAAACCAAGTTGAAGTATCGGAAACCGTTAATCGTGAACCTGATCCCCCCTGCCTTCCTGCAAGGGACCCTGCAGTAATAAATCAGAAACACAAAGGTCAGTTTTGTCAATTCGGAATATTGAAGGGTGCTTATGATGATATATGCTATAATTAAGGGGAGTAAAAAAAAAAAGTAACATGCTCACATTAATGAGATTTTTACCAGGGGCATTTTAGTCAAATCATGATATAATAAATATATATTCTCAATGTCAAACCGTTGCAGAATAAATATTTTAATTAAATGCTAATCATGAAAACTGAAAGAAAAAAAAGCGGGAGAGAATTGTCAGATACCGGCGGTAAGAAACGGGGACGATTCCGGCACGATATTGTGCGATTTTAAGAAACATTGGCATGGCGAGATCGAAGTGGGTACGAGGAGGGTTACACCAACCACCATTGTCATTTGGTAGGGCGAAATTCGGGGGGCAAAAGTTGGTGGCGGTGATGAAGATGGAGGGGCTTCCGGCGTGGCACCACCGTGGGTCGTTGGCGCACTTGATTTCATAGCAAGCGCCACAACTGAGCCCATTATTAAACAACGCCGTGCTCAACGCCGCCGTGTTCACTCCGTATCCTTGGCTGTACAAATTTCCATACCCACAAGCACCGCCTGTAAAAGAATAAATAAAAAAAATAAGCTCAACAATGCTCACCAGAAAAGTCACTACCATAAGGAATCCGGTGACATACCCATTGTACCGGAGGCATCACTGCCGCCGTAGAATGTAGCATGAGCACCTTGCCAAGACCCGCCGGCGTAGTTTCCGGGGATTCTGGCGTCGGCCGCCGACAAGACGGAGACGAGGAGGAAGACAATGCCGGCGACGGTTGCCATGGTTTGAGTGTGAATTTTGTAGAGAGAGAAAGTTTGGGATGGAAGGAAAGGGGGAGTGGGTGTAGGGTACTTATGGATGTTAGGAGGGTAGTTATGTAATTTGACTTTTCTATTTTTAATGTGAGTGGTTTGCGGGTATAAGTTATGTTTAAAAAACTAGAAATGTAGAAACAATAAGAGATTGTGTGGGGTCGTTGAAAAAGTTGCTTGTTTACATTGTTGGTTGTGACCCCTTTGGATTTATCTTTTTCCTAAGACAATCGCTTATATACTAGTGTAACATTTTATATATTTCTTTTAACCTTCATGTTTTTAGAAATTTCTGACTTTTCATACTATCCTAATTATATGAAAATATACATATATATATATATATATATATATATATATATATATATATATATATATATATATATATATATAGAAGTGGTCTATTTTGCAACTGAATAAAAGATTACAACCCATGCAACTCTCATTTAAACCATTTATTTAATATATTCATTATGGATTGATTACTGGATTGTATCAATGGTTACTGGTTTCATGCAATAATGTTACCTGTAATGCATACACTAACATGAAATTTATATTATTTAATGAAAGTACTACATTCATCCGATACATCGCATGAACCGTCACATGCATCGACATCTGTTGAAGAAATTCGACGAATTCAGATGCATTACAATGTCTACATAATGAATAGGCTATATAAATAGTTTATATGAGGGTTGCACAAAGTTGTAACCTTTTACTGGATTGTAAGATAACCATGGTTTATATATATATATATATATATATATAGGGTTAGGTTCTTTTGTTAACCCTTGTTTTGTTGTTAATTTTATGAACTAATCTAAAACATTCATCTTAACATTGGATGGTTGAGATTAAAACTAATTTTGTAATTAATAAAATAGGTTTTATTTATTAAATGGATATGTGAACATATGTGGTTAGGGGTAATTTGGGGAATCAAATAATCATTCCTTTAAACCCCCATTAAATGACTCATTAATTTCCACTTAAACCACAATCGTAACCGATGATTCCTCTACGATTCATTATTTTGAAATTGAGATTGTTAATAAGTTCATCCATATATCGCCAATAATTAGGATTCATTTATCAAAGCCTCTTCATTATATGTTTTGCACATCTATAACGATAATATATATGAACATCACGTATACAATGTTCATGTCCATTCATGTTCATCCAAAGTGAATCGAAGTGCACATTTCCACTTTTTCGTTACATTGTTCATTTATTTTCACTACATATATTTGAACATTATAAACAATGAACATTGCTGAACATTATAAATATGAACATTGAAAAATATTTTTCGTTACATTGTTCATTCATTTTCACTACATATACGGTGTATTATAAAAAATGAACGTTGTTGAACATTGATAAATATTTTTCATTACACTGTTCATTCATTTTCACTACATATATTTGAACATTGATGAACATTATAAACAATGAACGTTGCTGAACATTATATATGAACATATATTTTTGCTACACTGTTCATTCATTTTCACTACATAACTTCGGGATATTTCTTTTAAATATCATATTCATATGAAGAAATATGAACAATATTACTTTTAAATATCATATTCATATGAAGAAATATGAACATTATTACTTTTAAATATCACCTCGAACATGTGTGTATGCACTTACATACGAACCGCCTTAACTAAATATCCTCCATCCATAATTTGTGTTTCCCGTATCGACACGATTCCACCAATCGCACTACTATCGACGTCATTATATATGATTGAATTCATAACATTTGATGTCGTTGTTGAGTTCATTCCAGGTATATTCATGTGTTTTATGATTTAAGAAAAATAGCGGAAAAATTTATGGAAAACAATGACTATACGATTTTATCAAACAAAGGAACCGGAAAAACTATAATAATAATGGTTTGATTTCAAAATTTTGATGAAAATGGACAAAATTCTACAATCGTAACCTACAATAAAATTATGGAAACTTGAATCTTGTAACTCCCCAATAAAATTAATGAAAATTGGTTATTTAGAAAATGACTTTTATACCCTTTTACATTAAATATCAAAATAAATTAAACATCACCCAATCTTGCAATCCTATTGGTTGAGCAAGGTTCATAAAGTTAATAAGAAATGTATGGTTAACAAATGATCCTTGCTCTCTCTCTCTCTATACATATATGGAGAGGTTCATTTGAGAAATGTTAAATATAGGAGAAATAGAGAAGTAATCCTATTTTTCATGCGTCTTTGACTGGTCAAATATTGCGTCTTTGACTAGTCAACAATTACGGTTTTGACTGGTCAAAAGTTGTGGCTATTCAAAAAATAGAAGGACAGTTTCGTAATTTTTACAAATACACGAGACGAGTTCATATATGAACCAGTATGATTCACATATGAACTATATGTTCATATGTGAACCAGTGTAATTCACATATGAACTCTTTTAACTGATTCATATATGAACCTTTGTAATTCATATATGAACCTTTGTAATTCACATATGAACCAATTAACTGATTCACATATAAACTAATTAACTGATTCATGTATGAACGTATATGTGAATTACACTGGTTCATATATGAACATATAATTCATAAGTGAATCATACAAGTTCATATATGAACTCGTCCCGCGTATTTTACGAAACTACCCCTCTATATTCTATAGACCACACAAGAAATTATCCGGTGTTTCACGGTTAAAGCCGCAAATGTTGACCAGATAAAGAGCTAGGATCATTTCTTTATTTCTCATATTTTTAGCATTTTCAAATGAACCTAATCCTATATATATATATATATATATATATATATATATATATATATATATATATATATATAAGATTGGGTTCCGGTGAGAAGTTAACATTGAGAAGCTTGAGAAGTGGTTATCGACCATCAGATGAGAAGTGGATGCACATTAAGATGAGATGCACCAGATCAATTTTCTTCTAAACCGCAATTCATGGGAGAACTTGAGATTAAAAGAGATCAACGGTTCAGATCCACTTTTCACGTTTCTCACCGTTAACTCAATTTCTCACACGATCCTTCGTGTGTGTGTATATATATATATATATAGATAGATATAATATTTCCATTCTAAGGACATTTTGTAGTATATCATAAAAGTGTTCTAAATTACCCAACAAATGTACAAAATATTATTGTCCCCTCAAAAGGAATACATGTACTTTTGTAAGAGTACCGAGTTAGTTTTAAGGTTTACATATTTATTGGTTAATTCATACATTAAAAATATAAAAAAATTAATATTAATGTGTACAAATATAAAAATAATACAAGAGTTTATCTAATAGAGAAAGGTTCAAACGATAAAAGTAACAAAATTAGAGAATTAAAAAAACAGG
This sequence comes from Arctium minus, assembly GCA_954870635.1. Lineage (NCBI taxonomy): Eukaryota > Viridiplantae > Streptophyta > Magnoliopsida > Asterales > Asteraceae > Arctium > Arctium minus. The sequence goes on along the minus strand of OX941080.1, from coordinate 177,305,232 downwards.
TAAATCATGTGCAAATCATAGGTGATTTTACACTAACGGTCAACGGAAAGGTATGCGGATGACGTGGTTATGACCTTACGACCTTATGTCCCGACCAAAGTTGCGTAAATCACATGTGATTTTACACATGATTTTAGTGTAAAATCATATACGATTCGACCGTTTTCTTATTCTCTAATTTAGTTATTATTCTCGCATCAATCTACTAAGTAATTAGTAATATGTATGTTTAAAATGATACCTCAGGAAATAATGAAGTAATTAATAAATGTATGGCAAATATATAGAGTTTGAAAAGTCAAAGCGTGATGACAGGGCGTGATTAAAGGGTTGTGGGATATGAGATGGATGCAACCACATCATGTTACTCAACTTTTCTTATATTTATTATATAATTTTAACCCAAACATCTGCCACAGGTACAAACTTAATCATAAAATACATCTTTTGGCTAATTTGGTTTTGGCGTTAAATTAATATATATATATATATATATATATATATATATATATCTTCAATCATTTTATAACCATCAATCAATTTATATGTTATTATTATTAAAAAAGATCCAATCTCATACAGGAATCCGGTTAACCAAATTATCGTCTCATACTTATTACAATGAAGAAAATAATGTGATCGTATTTTAAAAAACGTTTTAATTAAAACCATAAATTTTGTTAACTTTTGAGTTTTATTAGCATAAACAATACATCATTTATTCGTTGCATGTTTCTTTTATATAGGTGTGTTTCTTCTAAACCGTCTAAACTGCACCGCAAAATGCAATTTATAACTTCTAGCACGGTTTGCAGTTTTGAGTTAGTAGGTAACGTTTCAAACTGTATCGCACCACACACTATGTATTATATATATATACACGTTTGTGTGTATGTGTGTATCTAATTTTTATATGACATATATGTATAATACTTGGGCTACTTTATGTAATATTTTAAGTTAAATTTAAGCTTTTTATTTCTTAGACTTTATTTTATTGTGTAATATGTATTTAGAAATCAGACGTATTTAAACTTTTTGTTTGTTTGAACTAGAGTAAGGTTTTCATTGATTTCATAGTAAAGTTTAATCTTCTTTCTTCTTCTGTAATAGATAACCTTCTAGAACTAGATCCTAATAAAGGTTTTCTTGTTAGGTCCATTGACCATATGTTTTCTAGAGGTGTAGTCTTTAGAGATTTTTCCAATCTCTTTAAAGATAGCATCTATCTTTATTGGCTCTGTGGCTTTAAACTCCATACTATACTATGATGAGAGTTACTAAGCGTATAACCTAGCATATAAGTTACTGTGTATGGATGATCTCCTTCGTTCATCAGATCAGATCTGGTGAATTCATGTGCAAGGCATAGAATACTGTTGATATTCCTGTCGGTTAGGGAGATTCCTATCTTTAGGCTGCAAGAAAATATTATTTTTCCATAGCTTAAATTACCCTGGATGCCTCCAAAGATGGCTTCTAGTGGGTTATTGATACGTCTATCAAGAAGAGCTATCTTGATTGGTGTATCTATTCCTGTCCGGAATGTGCTTTTGATCATGATTCTGATCATTCCAATATGCATGTAGCATATGGAGTTTCTTTGTTCTTGTCCTTAACAAGACAACTGGAAATGTCAAAGAATTCCTCACAAAACTCGATACTCAAGGGTTTAGAGGAGGCTTAGGTGAAGACTTCCTACGTCACATCACTAATGCCATTTACACGATCTTTTTAGGGATAAACTATCTCACAGAAGGAGAAACACAAAAGGCAAGAGAAGTTGATCAACACCGACAACGATTAGTTAGTCTATCACTATGTGATCTCTGTCTATTAGAGTTCATGTATCTCTCCCCCGTCCCCGGCCCGGTCTACGACGGGTACAGGGAATCGAATCCCCTGCCCGCTTTTTCTTGGGGCCATCCCCGGTCAATCCCCGCCTCATCAACTGTAACACCCTCAATTTGGTAAGAGGAACTAATAAAAATTTCGATATAACGTTCAATAAAGCCAACACATATTCCTACAATATCCAAACTCAATACGCCTCAAAAACATGATTCAATAAATAACCTCAACAATTACAAACTCCATATAAGGGCTATATTGAAGTCGGGTGTTACTCACTCCAAATACAGTTGCTTTCTTCAACCTAATGCGGAGGACTTCATCAAGATTTGCACTCCTCGGGTGCACAACTAGTACTTATCTCTTCACTATGTTACTAATTTAATCCCAACCGAACCTGTTGCACATGCCGTCAAATAAAAAGGTTAGGCTAACGCCTAGTGAGTTCAAGAGTTTTACCATAAGGATAATTACATTTTAAAAAGGGGAGAATACAACTTAAATAACAGTTTTTCAAAATGATTTACTTAAGTACAGAAACGACTCATTTTCCAATAATATGCAATTTCGAAGATGGGCATTTCAATACAAAATACTCTTTATAAAATGATGCATCCCAAAACTCACTCAAACAAGAGTGAAATCGACTCCCAATTTATGAAAACATGAATAACATTTCATATTCCGAAAACACCCAAAACACGAGTGAGACCCAATACTCCACAAAAAAAATTATGGACAATAATCCACTCATAAAAGACATCACCGAAAACATAAATATAAAAGACCCAGCCCGAAGACAACACCTTTCGGTGACAGGGGAGACCCGATTCCATATAATGTGATGGACACAAAGTAAGCCACACATTATGTTATATTGGTATTAAGTATCGAGCTCAGCATCTTTCAGCATACACCCATAAATACTTGCACGAAGGACTTATACCATACCAGAGACGCCTAACCGCGTCGCAATGGGGAAAACTAGCGTTCCACCATCGGACAAAATAATAAAGTACACGCAAGGGATGTTAGGCTCGGTGGCTTTAAACGTACACCCACGAAAAATCAACTTCAACCAACTAGGGTCCTTACGTTGAACTCCTCATCCAATATCGTATACTAGCACGTAGGACTTATAACCCAATCCGATGCCTAACATGCCGCGATGTGGAAACCAAGTCGTTCCATCATCGAACAAAGTGCTCATGGATCCATAGCAGACGAGGCTAAAACATTACATGACCCCAAATTGAATGACGCACATACTTAAAATATGTAAATTTCCAATAACCATAAATTATGACCAAAGCTCTACGTTGAGCTATCAAAACTGGACAATTGTCCCCAAAACCCAACATAATCAAATACCCAGCCACATGCTCAAACAACCAAAGGACTAATTGTCAAAGCAATAAAATGGAATAAACACACTCGACCAATGTTTGTGCAAATACGTGCTCCAAAGTACACGACCAAACTCAACACAACTTAGAATAAGATAACTCATTTTCCAAACAAGGTTATACCATAGACACGTGCTCAAATGCTCAGAATTTACTCATTGAAATACTTAAAATACATCTTTTCCCCAAAACAAAGATTTGAAGTTTCCGAAATGTTCACAAGGTCAGAAATGACCAAAACCCAATGACTCATCCATTGATGTTTTCAATCCTCTCATAACACAAATTATGCACATTTCCAACAAACACCAAAAATGCATTTTTACCAAGATAATCTTCTTTCATGCAATAAATTATTAAAACACTTTCGTTTATGACTTATTTATCAAAATGGCCAAAAGCCCCAAATGGGGGTGCTTCACAAAGTTTATAAAATTTAACACTTCAAATAATCAAGACTCACCAAATAACTCAACAGTTAATCATTTCATGTAAAGCACATAAACACTTTAAAATAGACATTTTGGCATGTACAACATTTTCACAAATCAACTTGAACTCACCTTGCTAGATTTAGGCTAAATCTAGATTTTTACCCCAAACTTGAGCTTCTTGAAGAATTCCGAATCTACAAGCAAAATCCTTCTAAAACCTAGATACACAATTTCCACTCATAAATAATCATATTAAACCATTTAGAAGCGATCCCCAAACACTTTATTTCAAAATCTCCATTTTGGCCAAAACCCTAGTTTTGACCTAAATTTCTCCAAAATCTTCCAAACCGAAAATTGGAGAAATAAAACACTAGGATATCACCAATGAAGCATTTATATCTTAAAATAAGGTTTAGAGGTGGAGGAGATGAACTTACCACTTAGGTTTTGGTGAAAACCTAGAAAACTCTACCATGGAGCTTGAGGTTGAAGATGAAGATGGTGAACTCTTGACCATAGCTTCCACCCTACCACATGATGATGGAACACCTTAAGAACTCAAGAAATGGACCAAAAATGAGTTAGGGTTTGAGGGGGAAGAAGGAGGAACGATTTGAGAGAGAAAGGGAGAAGTTTGGATGTGAGAAATGAGGCTGAAATCCGATTTTAACAGCACCCTACATGCCCTGTGCGACATTGACATGCGACATTGCCCTGGGCAATGTCGTTGGTCGTAGTCGCCAACACTGCCCCCTCTTTTGTTCCTTCTCTGCGACTGTGACAGTGCGACTATGACACTGTCATAGTCGCCGAACATTGTAGCAGGACCCTTCCGAAGCCCCGAAACTCAACTTTTTCAATGTCAACACTCCCGATACTCCAAGAGACTTTAGATAATGTTTTTCCCAACAAAATCCCGCTATTTACAAGTTGCAAAAACGTTCGGGTGGCCTTTACTTACCGAAAATTACGGGTGTTACATCAACGGTTCGGTAATTTTTAAGAATTAAATTAAGTTTTTTTAAAAGTAAATTCGTGAGTCGTGATTGTATTAAGAAAATTTCCAATTTTTTTAAATGGAACTTATGGTAGATAAATTAAGAAAAAAAATATATAAAATATAATATTAAAAATATTAGGATTATGGAAATTATAAAAAAAATACAATAAAAAATATGTAATAAAATATACAGAAACAAGACGGTTTGGGAGATGCATTATGGCCACAGCCCCAGTACCCGGTTTTAAGAGGAAATCTCGGCCTCAATCGAGACGGGTGAATCAGGTTCCCGACAGATCGGATACAATTATCGTGCCTAACCGCAACATTGCCACTTTTGTAGCCTTGTCACCATCATTTATTCCCTCCCATCTTGATTGTTTACTCCTCTTTCCCCTCCCAAGCTTTTAGTACATGTATTTTTTTAATATATAAGATACAAATCTTATTTTTTTTATATGAAAACTTAATTATAATTAATAAAATTCACCTCAAATATTTTTCAACAAGATACATTAAAAAAACGTAATTTCTAATCAAATATCAACCATGTACGATTAAACAAACCTGTATGTGTTAGTCAAATTTAATTACAAAAATATTATGTATTGGAATCAATATATTTTGTAGGGCAACCTTGGGGGAAAGGTTGCACTTTTTAAAAATAATGACAAGTTTTAAAATCATTTCGGTTGTAAGCATACTAAGGCGGAAATGCTTGAATCAAAGATTTAGTATAACAATCAATCAAACAATAATATAAAGAGATAAGGGAAGAAGAATCAAACTTCGAGATTTAGAGTGATTCACCAAATGGCTAAACCACTTTGTCGAGCACCCTCGACACGCACGATCCACTAATATGAGAGTTCTTTATGGTATAATTAAATCGTAGTACAAACCACTTCTTTTACAATGAAGATGAAAAACTTGAGTAGAAAATCAAACTAACTCTTCTCAGCTAGATGTATACTAGTGGATCTCACACACTCAACTTACAATAGAGATGAATATCAATGGAAGCTTTGAGTGGTGAGTAAATCCCTCTTTGCAATTTCACTTGAGAATAATGAGCTCAAAGTATAAAACTAGAGAGAAGAAATGAACTTTAACTCTTGAAGAATATGTTAGAACAGAGAAAAAAATACTTAGAATTGCTTAAGAATGTTGCTTATGGATGTGTTTGTGATAACGCCAATTTTGGCGTTATTTTAGAGCCACTTTCTGCATAATTATGCTCGTTTCTCCAAACAAATGAAGCGTCTTTTCACGTTTATTCATGAGTTTTTCAGGTATCTATCATTTGGGAATAAACTAAGAAATTGGTCCAAAAGAAGCCAATTATAGACGAAAATGACACACCTGATAAGTTTAATGGTAAAGCAAAACTCGTGCAGATCAAATATTGGGTCAAGGCTCGGAGAAATGAATCAAAGAAAGTTAAGAAACAAGCATTGCTCACCAAGACTTACACCGAGAGTTAACTCTCGGTGTAACTAGCACCAATCTAAGTTTTGGAAAAAAACAGTGCTCAGTGAGACTTACACCGAGAGTTAACTCTTGGTGTAACTAGCGCCAATATGACTTTTGGAAAAACGGTGCTCGCCGAGAGTTAACTCTGGGTGTAACTAGCGACGACCTGCAGACACCTTTTAAAGTCTTTTTTTAACCTAGGGTTTGTATTGTATTATTGAGCCTCCATTCGACTAGAGAGCGGCCAAGGGCGATTTTGGGGTGACTAAAAGTGATTTTCCACGGGGATTCAAGCCAATTAATACAAGGAAATCATTGTGAAACACAAGATTAACGAAGATCAAAGCCTTGTTCATGGGTATTGCGATTCAACAAAAGGGGAGTTTGTTCATATATAAATATTTTGTTCAAGAGACCATGTTTTGTTAGATTTTTCTTCCTATTGCTTTGTGTTTTAACAACCCCAACATGAACTAATCTTTAGATGTTGGGGGTTGGATGAACTTTGGTTTTTAAGCATATGAACATGAAATCTTGTGACTTTTATCAGTTTTTTATAATTAATGAAGCATATGAATTTGGTCTTAATGCTTTTGTGAGTCTGATCAACTTTCAAATTGGTTTATTTGTAATGGATTAGATTCGAGAGAACTAGTTTATAACTTGAATTTTGATTTGTATGCCTAAAGTGAGAAATTGGATAGAGATATATCAAGTAACCTTAGTACCTATTTTACAATCTTGTTCTTAATGAATTTTTGAACTCATAGGTTGAGACCGAGAGATGAAACTTATGTTTTTAGAGATAACTTTGTTGTTGCTTGAGAGAGAGAAAGAGAGAGAGAGAGAGAGAGAGAGAGAGAGAGTAACACTTATTTTGGTGATTGTGTATTCATTTAATTGGATTAGTCTTATAACAGTCATAAGTGGAGTGTTCTTCGTGAAACCCATTGGAATTCCAACCCTTAACTACTTTCTTCCCGAAAAACTTTCCAAGTTTGTTCTTTCTTTTACTCTAGAGTTTATTTTTATTAATTTAGTTATTATTTGACCATCAACAATTCAACAATTGGATCGTCCAGTAAATAGTGATTATAGTCATTGTGATACTCAGTTCTTAGTTCCCTTTTTTCGATACTCGTACCTCCAAGTGCATATTACTTGATTCGACTCGTACGACTGCGGTTAGAATAGGGGGGAGGTGCAAACCCGCCTATCAGTTTGAAGTCCCCAAAGGCTGGGCATTTGTAACCCAAAAAGAAAATCGGACCTCAAGTGGACGTCCACATATGTAACACCCCAAAAATTGGGACAAACAAAAATTTCCGAAAATGGAAATGTGGTATATAAATGATGCCAAAGCACGAGATCTCCCAAAAAAGGAACAATATACACCTGTTAAAATTACAAGTTCATAAAAACAAAGTAATTAGGGATAACAACCCTTTAATCTAATTCCTATTAAGAAAAGAGATTACGACAAGTTATTATCTAAATCCCAAAATAATCATCTTCTATATTTGGCGTCCCAAAAATGTCCCAAACTCATATCTAAGGCCCGCTAAACCTTCTTGGCGGTCGCACCGCTAGAACCTGAGATACATATCAAATCAATCAAGTGTTAGGCCAAAAGAGCCTAGTGAGTTTGAACAATAACATAACATGATCATTTAAAGGTCCATAATCATAAGGGTTTATAGAGGAATCAATGGGGGAGACCCAAAACACCAACGAGTTTCACCTCAAGAGTCGATGTACCTTGATGTTCACTCTCACGAGCAATATCCCGAAGGCCCGACACAACTGAAGACTACCTCCAAGGCATTACTCCAAAGGGCGGAGGTCTAGGCACATACCATCAAGGTGGCTCCCAATACTACATCCTTCTAGTGCCTACTCGTGATTTATCCAATATTTCATTCCACATTATATACATTTTACTCCAAGTGAAATACATATAAAAGTCCCATATTGTTCCAAACCTCAGTTTAGGTCAAAACCCCAAATCATGTAAAAAACCCCATATGACATTCATCAACCATGTATATATTATGAATATAACCCAATATATACCGATAAAGTAATCTCATCATAATCCCATAAAAAAGGTTGCAACCAAGATCTCAATATTTCCCAATATAACAAATTTATATCTACCATGTCAAATAATTAATATGATGGAAGGAAATATGAAATGATGATGGAAAGCACATAAAGAAATGTATCTCATTTTAAAAATAGTTAGAATACTCACAAACTAGGTTTTATAGAAAACCCTAGAAACTTAGAAACCCTAGTTTGATGTAGTGGAGAATGGAGACTTGAATGCTGTTAGCAACCACACTTAATGCCCTCCTTAACTTCTTGATCTTCAATAAATGCTCTTCCCAAACCCTAGGTTGGTATTAAATGAGGATAGGGATTTTTGGAAGAGAAAAAAAATACCAAAGGAGCTCTCAAAACGGTTCTATAATAAGTTGGAAAGCAAGGAATGAAGTCTGATAGGGTGAAAATCCGTACTAAACACTCAGACCCCGCAGGTGACAATGCCTGACGATAGTGCCTAAGGCATTGTCGCGGGGAACAATTGCGGTACAACCCCCGCTCTCGGTACGTTCCTGGCGACAGTGTCAGACGGTTGTGACGCTTGTCACTATCGCGGGCAAGGTCACCCACTTGTACCGTGGCTCCCCTAACCAATGCGACAATGACATGCAATTGTGACACTTGTGTCACAGTCGTCGGCAAGGTCGCCCAGAGGTTAGCTTGTGACGTTTTCTCCGATTCTCTGGTTCGATAGCTCAACAGTTCAAAGTCTCGAGGTAGGTTTCAAAACTACTAATTTATTACAAGAGTTAAATTACGAACAATAAATAATTACCTAGATGTTTCGGGTGTTACAACATAGGACATTAAAGTGGACGTCTACATCGATGCAGATTCGAGAAAATTTGAATTTCTTTCTTTAAAAATCAAAATAACTTTTCTATTAATGTTTTGGCAACCCAAGATACGCAATAACTCTGGAAAAGTTGCTTGGGAGAAGAGAAAGCAACCATGGAAGATTTGAATCTTGCTTGGAGGAGTGAGAATGAAAACTCACCATTTTCTCCCATGGTTAATAGATAGCCTTTTCATTTATGGTCATTAAAAGATTTTTTATACAAACCAAAATAGAACCTAACTTGTATCTTTAAGCAACTCAAGTACTTGGGAATTTTGTTTGTCATCTTCTAAGAAAAATAACTCTTCATTTTTATAAAATCGATTTTAGAAAAAATAATCGGTAACAAACCCGATTAGAGATTTAATGAATACCACTCGAGGCTACCGAGATTTCATTTGTTGAAATGGAATCTTGAATAATTTGTTGGCGTGCTTCTTAGGAAATATTCTTCAAGATCGGCTTGGCACCCTCTTCGAGACATAAAAGACGTGTTCCCAGATATCGACTTATTTTGTAACACCCTAAAATTTAGAGTAATTTAAAATTTGAAAATTCGGCAAAATGACATTTGTATTTGGAGTAAACCACCCGAAATGGGTAAATATAGAATAACGTTTACAAAACCTGCGGGTGAATAATAAAATTGACAACAAACTAATCTAAACCATTTACATTTAGATTACATTGGTTGTCAACCCAATTCCCAAAATAATAATAAGATTGTTTGTACGCTTTGACTCCATAAATCTATTGTAACACCCTTAGTTCTGAAGATAGCAACTTATTAAAATTTTTCTAAATACACCAATAAATGAATCATCTACAACCACAAATTTAGATTCAACTACAATACACATATTCCATATTATATATATGGACTATAAAGGACGGGTGCTACCAATACCCATGCATAGTCACTATCTCCATACTGCGAAAGACTTCACCGAATACTTACTTTCGGATCTAGCTAAGGCTCTACTCTTCACAGAATTGCTAGAACCGACTCCCAACCTTGAAACCTGATGCACACACCGACAAATAAAAAGGGTTAGACTTAATGCCTAGTGAGCTCAAGAGTTTTAACATGAATGAATATATCTTTAAAGGAAAGAATGCAGTTTAAAGCAAGGTCTTTCGAAATACTATACATCAAAATAGAAACGACACAATTTCCCATAATATGCACTTTTAAAGACAAAGCTCCCAAACACACGTTGCTTGTAAGATGATGCAACCCGTAACTCACCCAAAGCGGGGTCATAGTTCGATACTCAAATGTGCTAAAATGTAAGTAATACTTCATATCCCAAAACACCCAAAACTCGGGTGGGACATAATACTCGACCCTTAAATAACGGAAAACAACCCATAAAATATGACACGCCATTGAAACATGAAACTGAAGCTTAATACTCACGCGACCATAAAATGGGATGAAATCCAAGTATTAAAGCATGGACAATTAAATATCCAAAATACCGCGGGTCGACAACGGGGGATACCCGTATCCGTTGAGAGCGGAGGAACACAAAAGTATGCCACTCAACAACGTTGATCGTATGACACTTCACGACACGCTAGCCCAAGTGCCCCTACGATTCCTTGACAAGTTTCACCCAAGAGACAACTGACCTTAGCGAATACCACCGAAATTATCGCCAAAGGCTCGATCCACGGGGGATACAACAAAGGCATTGCCCCACGCGGCGAAGGCCCCAAACGCCCATCAGAGGACTCCCCACAGTCATAATAGCTCAACCGGGCTCAGCCCTCCTAGTGCCTACTTGCAAAGACAAGGTCGTAAACCATGAGTCCCGGAGTCCAACCCCGTACCACCCAATTGACCATCAAATAAGACCGACTTATGTGCCTATGGATCCAATGCAACACAGTCTAAAGTTACACGACTACTCATGAATGACTACAACACTCGAATCTGTAACTATCGATAATATGCAATAAAATGCATTAAGATGTACATCACAAATTGGACTCCACATTGAGCCATTAAAACCGGACAAATGCCCTCAAGACTCTTTTAAGCCAATACCGAGCTAAAATGCTCAAAATCCATTTGACCAATAATTACCGGTTCCCCAAATAATAAAATGTCTTTAAACAACGTTTACGAAGACACATACCCCAAAGACGAGATTAACCCAAAACTCGACGCATAATGTGACCAAAGGTTTTCCAAAGAGTTTATGAATGCAAATACACCAAAATGCATATAACATGAAATAGACTTCATTTGTACAAAATCTTCAAAGATGTATAACTCATAAAATAGATCTTACTTGTACAAAATCACCAAGAATACGTAATCCATGTTATTTAGTTGTTGAACGTTCAAAACCCCAAAATAAGCATTTTAAGAGGTTAACACAACCCAAGTTTACTAAATATGAAGACCTATCAAAATACTCACATTTTGACAAATAACCAAGTAAAACATATTTTATTCTAAATGCTCAAAACTTATCAGCAGTTAACCATTTCATGTAAAACACTTTAAAATAAACATTTTGGCATGTACACCGTTTTCACAAACCAACTTGAAATCACCTTGCTAGATTTAGGCTAAATCTAGGTTTCATCCAACGAGCTCTTTTGAAGGCCACTTGAATCCTCAAGCCGAGGACTTCCAAAACCATATTGAGTGATGAGACTTTCCGAAGACACCCATTCCAACTCTTCAACACAAGCTTCCAAAACCTAGATCCACACATTTCAACCGTAAATAACCATATCCAACCAATAGAAACATTCTCCAAACATGTTACACCAGAATCTCTATTTTGGGCAAAACCCTAATTTTGACCCAAAACTCCTAAAATCTTCCAAACCGAGATTAGAGAAATCAAACACTAGGAAACCATCAATGGAGCATTTATAACTTATTTCAAGGTTTAGAAAGGGAAGAGATATACTTACCACTTAAGTTTTGATGAAAACCTAGAAAACCCAAAAATGGAGTTTGAGGTTGAAGATGAAGGTTCTTGGTGTCTAGCTTCTACCCTTTGATGACACTTCAATACTCGAGGATGGAGGCATTTGATGGATCAAAACCACCTTGGATGGGTTTGGGAGGTCTTGAGAGAGTTTAGAGAGAGTTGGGAAGAAAATGGGAAGTGAAGAATGAGAAAAGAAGCTGAAACTCGAACTTAACAGCAGCTGGTTGCCCTGGTGCGACATTGACCAGCGACAATGCCCAGGGCATTGTCGCATGGCAATGTCGCTGATAGTGCTTGGAATACACCTATAGACGTGTTCTAATTAAACCTCAAGGCAAGTATACAATGAGATCTAATATCGTCTTTCAAGTAATAAAATGGTAAAGTACCGGATATCGTCCCACAGAGATTGGAGTAAAAGTTGATTAAAAAGTAAGAGAAAGAAATGACTTCAGATGGCGATTTTGAAGACTTGATTTGGTTTGGTTTGTCACTTGATTAGATTAACAGAATAATAAAGCAAGCACAGGTGTAAGACATTTAGGTGAGATTTAAACACAAATTCTAGCAGACTTATGCTACAGACATGCTGCAGCATGAGTTGGCCATAACTAGATCCACCATCTATTTTGAGGGTATTCCTCTCGGACTTCAATATTCACACTACTGTTTAGATTCGATTAAACACATATCTGTGCAACCTCCAGCTATTTATAGTGTAGAATAAAGTCCTCAAAGTATATGGACGATCAAATCTCTTTGTATCTAAAACCGCTCTCTCGAGCTGATTCCCATATCATTCAAGTTGACGTGTTCGAAGGGGCTGATCTCTAATTCCTCTACACTTTAACACTAATGACTAGCGATCAACTTGTCGAGAATAAATCAGTTTATACATAAAAAGCAACTCTCTCAAGTCTACTTCTTATATCATTCAAACTGACGTGCTTTTGGTAGCTTATCTCTAAGTCAACCGCACTTTAACACTTTAGCAAGTGATCAGTTCGTCAAGAAGTGTCATTGAACTTTATAAAACTTGAAATGAAATGATGGAACATTGTTATTGCGAAACAATGTCCACCTTTCTTTGGTTTAAAATATCACCCTTTTATCTCACACCCGAGCTAAATAAAATTAGCTACTCATATTTAAAGACATAAAGCGATAAATGACGGAAAATAAAAACATAAATGTAAATGACATAAATTAAATGACGAAATATAAATGACAATAATTAAAATGACGGAAATATAAATTACAACAAATATAAAAGACTTGAATATAAATTGCAAGTAAAGTAAAGAACTAAGTAAGGAACACTAGAAATAATAAAGCGTAAATAAAGAACAAGAGAGGATGACTTCAAATATTACTTGTAATTATCAAATGAGAGAATAGTTAATGGATTATGGATCCTAAATTACTACCCCAAGCTCCCCTTTTATAACCAAGGGGAGTGGCACAAAAGGTAATTACCACTAAATAAAGTACTAAAAGTACAAAAGACATATTATCCAAAGGTTAACAACCAAAAGACAAAGTGTTTAACCACAAAATACAAATCAGCCAAATATTAGTCTAGAAGGTTCCCAAAAGTCTGATCCATAACTCAAAAAGGTCTTCCCATAAAAAGCTCCTCATAGCTTATCCATTAAGCTCCCCATACGGCTGCTGTAAGGATGCTGCAGCATGCTGCACTTATAAACCTGCCCAAAAATACACCAATTAGCTTATCCAAATGCAATAAAACAAGTTCTTCATATCTTTAGCTCCAAGAAACAAGAAAAGAGAAAATAATGAACTAAAATGAATCAAAGGTTGGGATTAGAAGGTAAAAACTATCCTAAAAGAAAGAGAAAAAGAGTATAATGACACTAAATAATTAGTGCCATCAGTCGCCAACTCCCCTCTGGCCACGGTACATTGCATGCGACTATGACAGTGCGACTATGACACTGTCATAGTCGCCGGGCGTTGTCGCGGAACCTTTCCGGAGCCCCGAAACCCGACTTTTCCAACGCCAACAACCCCGATACTCTAAGGGACTTTAAACAAAACATTTCCCAACAAAACCCCCACTGTTTACCAGTCACAGAAACGACCCGGTGACAATTACATACCGAAAATTACAGGTGTTACAATCCTCCCAACCTTAGAATGATTTTGTCCTCGAAATCTACATTTCCCATGAAACCTTACCCGTAGAAAGACTTATCTTAATCCATTTGCCAGCACCACTAACACAACTCTTGCACTGACAATCCCATCAACCGCCCCTCTTGGGCACATTATACTCATAACCGATCGAACACTTAACTCTCCAAAGTAACCTTTACCCACAAGATTACGGTCGTCTCCCAACCTTGGATGACAATTACCACCTCCAAGTAATTTGTGACTCCAACTTCTCACCGAAAAATTTCCTTCGGATCTATACGGTCCCGAACCCAACATCAAAGATCATAAATAAACTTCCAAAATTCTCAGATTTCAACTGATCCATTCCTAATGCTGATAAAGTTGACCTCTTAAGGCGCACCAATGCGTCCTTCAGGCAACTGGTTAACCTGGATTCGGTTAACACTCAACTCCGTTCCAACCCCAACCTCACATTAATCCTCTAATACATTCTTTTTCACCATGGAAAAGCTTATACACATCGGTACTTACTTAACAACATCTAACCTTCTTTAAATTTCCATTACCGAAAGGTCATTATTTCCCATGATCCAACCGGGATATTTCCGAATATCCCAAGATCTTTTGATTTCAAGAACACAAGTTGACACCTAGGACTAAACGGTGGCCTCGAAAACGTGGGCATCCCACCCAAAATTTCAATCCAGACGGATGGTCGCACTAAGCATGACACCAAACAGAGTGCTAAAAATCCCAAATCTTACATTTCTAGCCAACGGACCACAAGAATTTTCCTTGATCACGAAACCCACAGGGACGGCACACCATCACATAAATCATGATGTCGTATCGACGAGCAATCCACCAAAACTACCCCAATCTAATCGCAGATAATCGCCCAAAAGCCTCATCCCGCAAGATTACCGAAGTATAAAACCACCCCTTAACTAACTGGGAAAACTTAAATCTACTATTTCCATTAATACAAACGCGCACAGATTCAAAAACCCAAGTCCAAAATTAAAGACTGACCGCAAGTCAGATCATCCGACGTTTCAACTCCTAAGGACTCCCTTAGTCTCTAATTACAACTCCTTTCACGACAGGGGTTTAAATCTATAGGCCTAATGAGTTCAAGTTTTTTTTTCAACCAGTAAGCCAAGTTGAAATTTATAAAACTTTCAAAACACATCTTGCGATGACGGGGGAGACCCGATTTCCCAAGGATTGTGGAGGAACAAGACAGTAGGTCACTTTCCGAGTTATTGAGCTCACCATACTAGGATCAAGGCCACAAGCTCGTCGGCTCGTACTCAGATATGGGGGAGGGCATCCAATGATCCTAATCATGCTCATTTGCTAGGATTTACATTTACGACCCACGACTAGTATCCGGTCCCACATATCTAAGTCTTAACTTCCATTTCTTTCTGGATCGGGTCACACCCTTCCAATGCGAGAATAGTAACTTTACACTTGTCACCACTTGGGACTAATGACTCACAATTCTCTATCCAATCAGTTACGTACCATTCGATTATCCGAGCCATTCTGGTCAATACATAGCCACACGAAATCATCAGATGTACCCCTCGACTACAACAACTTCCTTAACCGAAATAATTTTACCGGAGTCCACACCGTAACAACATGCATCATTGATTACATGATTACTCCACTCACCAACATAACACATCGTCAACTGTAGACATCCCAACATCTCACAGTCACGAGTTTCTTCATCATGCAACTTGCCATTGCAAGCAACCCATCTTAGTACAACATAAGTTCAACGCAGAAGCGCCTTATTTTTCGACCCACATTGATCTCAACTTCTCGACATTATCCAAACATCACACGCAAATATACCTCGCTCTGAGGTCATCACTTCAACTTCTCTCCTATTGGTAGAAACTTCCACAATTCAAAGCTCTCGTAAATCACCAGTTCCAACTAGCCAAATAATGCGACACCTAATTCCCTTTCCCATTGCATCCAAAATCACCTGATCAAATGCACAATGAAACCCAGCTTCACCCACTCGATACGGGATGACCAAGCTCCTACGAACCTTTCCAACTAGCTAGCATAGGGCAACGGACTCACTTGGAATCCCCTTTCTCACACATTGCCGAAACTGACACTGTGATCCTTCTCTCCAAACACTATATCCCAGAACCTCTATCTTCCTCCTTGAGGATTTCAAACCCACTTCTAACGACCGACTCACTAACTAGTAGTGTGAACATCTGGTCAGCTGCACAACTTTGATTAATCACACTTACACCACACCGAACACCATTTTCTATTTCTCATATCCACGCTAAGGATTTATAAACTTGCCAACAACAGAATATGAAAACGTACTCTACATTTGAATCACTTAACAATCTTCTTACTCTCAGATTTACCACCTTTCCAACATGATACCTTGACATTCTTCTTATTGCAAGAAACCTCACTCACTCAACATTGCTTACTTTATCCTTCAATGATTCCCAAAAGGGTCAAATCCCATTTACATTACCTTTCTTGATCAACCGACTTTCCACACTTCTTACGCGAGATAATCAACCCAACTCTTCCAAAGCATACCCACTACTCAGCAGCGCACAAATCCCGATCTCCAATCAAGATTACCCAATCTGCTAGGACCCTTTCCCTTAAAGAGTACATCAACTTGCCCACGGATTTCCTATCTACTACACAACTCTTGAATTAAGCTATTCGTCGCTTTCATTAAGTCTTCTAGGGATAAAAATAATTCCGCCTCGAATCTTGCCGAAGACCAGCTCACGCAGGTCCTCACTTAGATAGCCACCAACTTTAACAACCCAACCAGAAATAAATCCATCGGAATAAAGACTTAATATAAAAATATCAACGATAACAATATTCCATGCCTAAACGGTTCCAGGCTTATAATAGATAGATCGAAGTTTGCTAAAAACAACCTATACACAACCGAGATAATAGAATAACTAAGTGTTGGTCTTCTAACTGGGTCCGCTAAGCCTTTTCTTTCCCTTTATCCACCCTTCCCACATCACGCCTGCCTGAAAAGATTTTTAGTTTTAAACGAGTGAGGGTTAGACCGAAGGTCTAGTGAGTTCCCTCTACAGATAACAATTAAAACAACTTTTCAGAATTTAAAATAACAAGCAATAAATCCATAGAAACAAACACGCTACTGACCACACGACCGTCAAAGACGATGTGTCTAACTCGCACTCCCTTAATGTTGGGATACACCCCCAACGGCATAAACGGGACACACTCCCCGGCACGAGTAGGCGGGCCACACTCCCCGACTTAGGTCAAAAGCTCCACATAGAATGTATGCATACATTTAAATTTCAACAACTTAAACCACACTTGTACAATTAAAATCATGCCATAAATAAATCAAAGTTTAAAACTTAAACTTCACATGCTTTCGTCACCAAAAAGTTTAGTTCAGAAAAACTCACCTGACGTCCTTAGCTCAAATCTCGCGTCTACTCTGAAATTCGGTCCGAAACCTATAAAGGAAACATTGACTGATGAACTCCCAAACAATCTACTTTATATCGAATTTAACCCATACTTCTCACTTCACTTATTCTCTAGAAACTTAATCCCTTTGGAACCAATTAGAACGGTAAACCTTAAGATATTAATAATAAAATACAAATGGACCAGCCTTAACTCTCCGGCCCAAGTACTAGCTAAAAGAAACCAGAACTGGGCTTCGACCTTAACTAACTATGGCCCAACACTTACACTATATTAAATGAATCTTCGGCCCAACCAGAAACTAGTTTAGGCCTCGGACCACAATACCACGCCGGGAACCGGGGTCAACACCCCATCGACCGAGGTCTGCCTTAAAAAAAATCTCAACCGGTGAAATGAAATGACCGGACTTCCCAATAATTTGACCGGTGTCTCCCTTCCCATATGCAGACCGGTGCCTTGACCGGCCTCTGACAATTCGACCGGTGCCTATCAAATTGACCGGACTCCCCTTCCCCGACCGGGGTCGGGGTCGACCGGGGTCTACCAACGCCCGGGGTCCAACCTTCAAACACGACCGATGTCTACTGGTCCTTAAACGACCGGGGCGACACACCCAGAGCTATGACCGGGGTCTGTCGACCTAACCATGCTCGATCGAACAGTTCCAACCCATAGGATTCGATTAATAGATAAAAACATACTCCCCTAAACATCAATCGATTAGCATAAAACACAACCCAAAACGAAACCCACCATCTAGAAATCTTTAACAAGAACAGAATGAATCCCTTCTTCCCCAAAAATACAGAACCAACATGCTAATCCAATGACTCAAACTTAATAGAGGAAAGCTGATACCAAAACCTTAAGGAAGAAGATGAAGAGGATTAATACCTTGAAGAAGCCTGAGAAATTTTCTCCTCTGGAATGCACGCCCAACCTCTACTCTTAGACACAGAAAAATTGTTCCAAAGTTCCTTCTCCTGCTCTCAGCCGCACCAGATGCAAAAATGAGGATTTCTAGAGTAAAACTCCTTTTTATACCAATGTTACTCCCTACCCCTTCAACTTTAAGTCTTGATTAAACAATCCCCAACATTTATCTTTATTAAACTTTATACCCGGTTATTACAATATCTCCCCCTCAAAAGGATTCCGTCCCCGGAATTCCTTCGTCGAACAAACTGGGTATTGGTTCCTCATAACTGATTCCAACTTCCCAAGTCACTACTTGACCTTCGTGGAATTGCCACTGAACCTTTACCAATAGGTTTCTTTGATCCTCAGATTCTTCACTTTACAATCTATAATGACCACATGATTCTTGACATAACATATCGTTTGGCTCCTACCGAAATGCAAGAGATGGTGGTTCAACTTCAAGACCTTCTCGATAAAGGTTTCATCCGACCAAGCTCGTCACCGTGGGGAGCTCCGGTCCTGTTTGTCAAGAAAAAGGACGACGCGATGAGAATGTGCATCGACTACAGGGAACTGAACAAAGTGACGGTGAAGAACAGGTATCCACTTCCAAGAATCGACGACCTGTTCGATCAACTTCAAGGAGCAGGTTGTTTCTCAAAGATTGACCTTCGGTCGGGGTATCACCAAGTGAAGGTGGCAAAGAGTGACATCCCAAAGACGACATTTAGAACTCGCTATGGGCACTACGAGTTTCTGGTGATGCCATTCGGCCTAACCAACGCACCGGCGATATTTATGGACTTGATGAATCGAGTGTGTCGACCGTTCCTCGACAGATCAGTAATCGTGTTCATCGACGACATCCTAGTTTACTCCAAGAACGAAGAAGAGCACGAGCAACATCTCCGTGAAGTATTAGAGGTGTTAAGACGAGAAAGACTCTACGCAAAGTTTTCAAAGTGCGACTTTTGGCTTCCAGAAGTTCAATTTTTGGGGCATATAGTTTCAAAGGAAGGAGTAAAAATGGATCCCGCAAAGATTGAGGCAATGACGAATTGGGAACCTCCCAAGAATCCGTCTGAAATCCGAAGCTTCCTAGGTTTGGCAGGATACTACCGGAGATTCATTCAAGATTTCTCGAAGATAGCCTCGTCGTTGACTATCTTGACCCGGAAGAACGTGAAATTTGTGTGGACCGAGAAGCAAGAAGAAGCGTTCCGCACCTTACAGAAGAAGCTTTGTGAAGCTCCTATCCTATCCTTACCAGACGGGACGGAAGATTTTGTGGTATACAGCGATGCGTCGAAGATGGGTTTGGGTTGTGTCCTGATGCAAAGAGGGAAGGTAATCGCTTACGCATCAAGGCAACTTAAAGTGCACGAAGTCAACTACCCTACTCATGACTTGGAATTGGCAGCAGTGGTGTTTGCACTGAAGTTGTGGCGACACTACCTCTACGGTACGAAGTGCACTCTTTATACTGATCACAAGAGTCTGAAGCATATCTTTAATCAGAAAGAGCTAAACATGAGGCAGCGGAGATGGTTGGAATTGTTGAAGGATTATGACTGCGAGTTGCTCTACCATCCGGGTAAGGCAAACGTAGTTGCCGATGCTTTGAGTCGGAAAGTCTGCGGAGGAAATTCTCGTGCTACCTTTGCACGGATTGAAATAACTTCAACGCTTATTGACAGAATCAAGGAATCGCAAGTCGAAGCCTTGCTAGAGGAAAACCTCAAAGGAGAAGTCATGGCGAAGCAACATCTTCTGTTGACTGAAGATAGTCGAGGGATGAAGCTTTTCAATGGGCGAGTCTGGGTGCCTAAGATTGGGGGTAATAGAGAACTTCTTCTCGAAGATGCCCACAAGTCAAAATACTCCATTCACCCAGGAAGCACGAAAATGTATAGAGATTTGAAATTGCATTATTGGTGGCCAATCATGAAGCTCGATGTGGCGCGCTATGTGGAACAGTGTGTGACTTGTTTGCAAGTGAAGGCTGAGCACCAAAGACCCTACGGAAGTTTACAATCCTTGGAAATTCCGGAATGGAAATGGGAACACATCACGATGGATTTCGTGACAAAGCTACCAAAGACCTTGAAAGGTCACGACGCCATTTGGGTTATAGTTGACCGCTTGACCAAAAGCGCTCACTTCTTGGCCATGCGGGAGACGTTACCAATGGATAAATTGGCGAAGTTGTACATCGATGAAGTAATTTCCCGGCACGGCGTGCCGCTATCTATAGTCTCTGATCGGGATAGTCGGTTCACGTCGCACTTCTGGGATGGCTTACAAAAGGAATTGGGTACACGAGTGAAGTTGAGCACAACCTACCATCCTCAAACCGACGGACAAAGCGAGAGGATAATCCAGACGCTAGAAGATATGTTAAGATCGTGCGTAATCGACTTTGGGGGTAGTTGGGATACGCACCTGCCTTTGGTAGAGTTCGCGTACAATAATAGCTACCACTCAAGTATAGGGATGGCACCGTTTGAAGCGTTATACGGTCGCAAGTGTCGAACTCCCGTGTGTTGGCTCGAGGCGGGGGAAAAACAATTCGCCGGACCAGAAGTTGTACAAGAAACGGCGGACAAGGTCAAGGGCATCTGCGAACGTTTGAAGGCGGCCCAAGATCGACAGAAAAGTTACGCCGATAAGAAAAGACGGCCAATGGAATTCCAAGTAGGAGACCGGGTTTTGTTAAAGGTGTCCCCTTGGAAGGGAATTATTAGGTTTGGGAAGCGTGGGAAGTTGAGCCCCCGTATCCTTGGACCGTTCTCTGTGACTAAGCGGGTAGGAATTCAAGCTTATCAGCTGGAACTTCCTCCGGAGATGAAGGGAATTCATAACACGTTTCACGTGTGCTATCTTCGGAAGTGTCTAGCAAAGGAGGAGAGTGTTATTCCACTCTCCGAGATCAGAGTGGATGAGGAAAATCGTTGCGTTGAAGAACCTGAGGCGATATTAGAAGGGAAGACGAAGAAGCTTCGTCACCGGGAAGTCACAATGGTCAAGGTTCAGTGGAAGCACCATCGAGGTGCCAATGTGACTTGGGAAGCGGAAGAGGACTTGAGGCGGAGGTACCCTCACCTCTTCCCATAGCCGAGATTTCGAGGACGAAATCTTCTCCAAGTTGGGGAGGATTGTAACACCCGCTATTTTGGGGTTGGGTGAAAAGTTGACTATTACCCAAAGTTCAGGGGGGTAAAATGTAACTTGGGTTATATAAATATAAATCATATTTTAGATATTTTGAAAATATCACAAATCAATCTTGAGAATCAGAGAGAGAAAGAGAAAAGAAGCAGTGAAGTGGTTCTTCGGGTTTTTCTCCAAATCAAGGTACGAATCTAGCTTAATGCTTTGATCTGCATGCTTTTAGCCGCGTAAAATCTCGTTGTGAAGGTTTTAAACCGTTCCATTGTGAGATCTGGGTATTTCTCATTTTGGATCTGGGTTCTGCATCGATCTGTTCATGGTGTTCTTGATGAAACAAGACGATGGTCATTTGACCGATGGTCCTTCGGCCTGGGGTCCTTCGACCGATTGGTCGTTCGACCAATGTGTCCTTTGACCGGACATAGGTTCGACCGGACATCGGGTTCGACCGATGTGTCCTTTGACCGGACATAGGTTCGACCGGACATCGGGTTCGACCGATGTGTCCTTTGACCGGACATAGGTTCGACCGGACATCGGGTTCGACCGGTGTGACCTTCGACCGGGGTTGGACGTTCGACCGGTGTGGGGTTCGACCGTATGGGGTACTCGACCGGATCGGTGTTTGGCAGTTGTTGTGTTCTTATTCCTGAGTTTTAAGTCATTAAGTTGTCTTTATTTTGGCTTACCGATTATCGGTGTTGTCATAGGTAGCAATCGTCAGAAGCAGGCCATAATCAGGAAGAAATCTGAGGTGAGTCCTTTAAGCTAAATCGGTCTGTATTACGAATGCTATGTGATAAATGTATTATTTGAAATGTGGAAAACCTGGTTTGAAAGTGACTTATTGTCGTTTGGGAAATACCTCCTAAAGATCTCACATTTTCAAGAATCACGATTTATAGAATTGAACTGTTGTTCATATGAATTGCCTGTATAGCTGATTTAATGTGAGTATGCTCTGAAATGACATGTTTTGGCTTTGAGTCTTAGTGCAATGGATCCATAGGCATTGTGTTCCTATGTCCCCTGTTTTGGGCATTTGGTTCACGTTTTAGCACGGGATAGGCATCGGGTTGCCATGATAAGTAAGG
Organism: Arctium minus; assembly: GCA_954870635.1. Classification (NCBI taxonomy): domain Eukaryota; kingdom Viridiplantae; phylum Streptophyta; class Magnoliopsida; order Asterales; family Asteraceae; genus Arctium; species Arctium minus. Next base: position 177,282,341 of record OX941080.1, on the reverse strand, counting down.
TGTGGGCCTATACGGTCGGGCAGCGTCTCATGGTGCAGTAAGGTGAAATCCCATTATGTGCTTGAGTTCCCCCTGTTTTGGGAACTCTCAAGGATAGATCCAGAGGGGTTGACTTGAATGTTTTGAGCAACAGATCTAGAGGGGTTGAGCTCGTTATGTGATTTGTGGGTATTACTTATACCATGTTTAATCACTAATTATTTATTGGATTTCTTGACTTAGCTCATGGCTATACTACCGCGTGGCACCAATTGGGTTTAGTACTCTCTTTTATTTTAGCTTGTTCTCACTAGGCGTTAGCCTAACGCTTGCTCTTGGTTGTCATATTGGCAGGTTATCTTAACAAGGGGGCTCGTCGGGACTGAGGGAGCGACCTTGGGGTCGTGAGAGATTCTTTTGAAGATTCATTTTGGAAGTATAGCGACACCCGTCCCTAATCTAGATATTTTGTAGATTAATAGGATGTCGTTTTATACTTCAGTTATCTACCTAACTATTGGCTACTATATACCCGTTGGGTTGTTTGTGTAATGAAATTGTCACACCTTATTCCGCAAGTTAGTCTATTGCCGAATTGTTTCTTCGAATTTTTATTTCCGCAGTTTCTAGGGTGTTACATATTCTCTAGAAACTTAATCCCTTTGGAACCAATTAGAACGGTAAACCTTAAGATATTAATAATAAAATACAAATGGACCAGCCTTAACTCTTCGGCCCAAGTACTAGCTAAAAGAAACCAGAACTGGGCTTCAGCCTTAACTAACTATGGCCCAACACTTACACTATATTAAATGAATCTTCGGCCCAACCAGAAACTAGTTTGGGCCTCGGCCCACAATACCACCCCGGGAACCGGGGTCAACATCCCATCGACCGAGGTCTGCCTTAAAAAAAATCTCGACCGGTGAAATGAAATGACCGGACTTCCCAATAATTTGACCGGTGTCTCCCTTCCCATATGCAGACCGGTGCCTTGACCGGCCTCTAACAATTCGACCGGTGTCTATCAAATTGACCGGACTCCCCTTCCTCGACCGGGGTCGGGGTCGACCGGGGTCTACCAACGCCCCGGGTCCAACCTTCAAACACGACCGATATCTACCGGTCCTTAAACGACCGGGGCGACACCCCCAGAGCTATGACCGGGGTCTGTCGACCTAACCATGCTCGATCGAACAGTTCCAACCCATAGGATTCAATTAATAGATAAAGCATACTCCCCTAAACATCAATCGATTAGCATAAAACACAACCCAAAACGAAACCCACCATCTAGAAATCTTTAACAAGAACAGAATGAATCCCTTCTTCCCCAAAAATACAGAACCAACATGCTAATCCAATGACTCCAACTTAATAGAGGAAAGCTGATACCAAAACCTTAAGGAAGAAGATGAAGAGGATTAATACCTTGAAGAAGCCTGAGAAATTTTCTCCTCTGGAATGCACGCCCAACCTCTACTCTTAGACACATAAAAATTGTTCCAAAGTTCCTTCTCCTGCTCTCAGCCACACCAGATGCAAAAATGAGGATTTCTAGGGTAAATACCAATGTTACTCCCTACCCCTTCAACTTTAAGTCTTGATTAAACAATCCCCAACATTTATCTTTATTAAACTTTATACCCGGTTATTACATCCTCCTCGGCTTCCCACGTCACATTTGCACCACGGTGGTGTTTCCATTGAACTTTGACCATGGTGACTTATTTGTGGCGGAGTTTCTTGGACTTTCTCTCCAAAATGGCTTCGGGTTCCTCTACACAATGGTTACCCTCATCCACCCTTATCTCGGAAAGAGGAATAACTCTCTCTTCTTCTGCTAAACACTTCCGGAGGTAAAACACATTGAACGTGTTGTGGATTACATTCATCTCCGGTGGAAGTTCCAATTGGTAGGCTTGCAAACCCACACGCTTAAGTACCGTGAACGGTCCAAGGAAACGAGGACTCAACTTCCCGTGCTTTCCGAACCGAATAATACCCTTCTAAGGTGACACCTTGAGTATCACACAGTCACCCACTTGAAACTCCATCGGCCGCCTCTTCTTATCGGCATAACTCTTTTGCCGATATTGAGCCGCTTTCAAATGATCACGAATACTCCTTAATTTCTCGACCGTTTCTTGCACAATTTCGGGTCCAACGAATTTCTTCTCTCCCGCTTCAAGCCAACACATGGGAGTTCTGCACTTCCGCCCATACAACGCCTCGAACGGTGCCATCCCAATACTCGAGTGGTAGCTATTGTTGTTAGCGAACTCTACCAAAGGTAGGTGAGAGTCCCAGCTACCCCCAAAGTCGATAACGCAAGATCTTAACATATCTTCAAGCGTTTGGATCGTCCTTTCGCTTTGGCCGTCGGTTTACGGATGGTATGCCGTACTCAACTTTACCCACGTTCCGAGCTCTTTCTGCAACCCATCCCAAAAGTTCGAAGTGAACCGACTGTCACGATCCGATACAATAAACAATGGCACCCCATGCCTCGAAACCACTTCATCGATGTAAAGCTTTGCCAACTTGTCCATCGGTAGTGTCTCACGCATGGCCAAGAAGTGGGCGCTTTTGGTCAACCAATCAACTATCATTCAAATGGTATCGTGACCCCGAAGAGTTTTTGGCAACTTAGTCACGAAGTCCATAGTGATATGTTCCCACTTCTACTCGGGGATCTCTAGAGATTGAAGACTCCCGTACGATCGTTGGTTCTCACCCTTCACTTATAAGCACGTCACACAACGTTCCACGTAACGCGCCACATCAAGTTTCATTACCGACCACCAATAATGTAGCTTCAAGTCCCGATACATCTTTGTACTCCCCGGATGGATGGAATACTTGGACTTATGAGCATCTTCGAGGAGAAGTTCCCGATTTCCCCCAACCTTGGGCACCCATATACGACCGTTGAATAGTTTCACCCCACGACTATCTTCCGTTAAGAGAAAATGTTGCTTCGTCATAACTTCCCCCTTGATATTTTCCTCCAATAAGGCTTCTACTTGAGACGCCTTAATCCTCTCAATAAGGCTCGACACTATCTCGATTCTTGAAAGAGTAGCCTGAATGCTCTTGCTATAGTCCTTCCGACTTAACGCATCGACCACCATGTTCGCTTTACCGGGGTGGTAAATTAACTCGCAATCATAATCCTTAAGTAACTCGAGCCACCACCACCGCCTCTGCCTCATGTTCAACCCCTTTTGATCAAAAACGTATTTCAAACTTTTATGATCCGTGTAAGTGTACATTTCGTGCCATAGAGATAATGCCGCCAAAGCTTCAAAGCGAAAACCACCGTCGCCAACTCCAAATCATGGATAGGGTAATTTTTCTCGTGAATTTTGAGTTGCCTCGATGCGTCGCTATAGACCACGAAGTCCTCCGACCCTTCGGGTAGCGACAAAATTGGGGTTTCACACAACTTCTTTTGCAAAGTCCGGAACACATTCTCTTGCGCTTTGGTCCAAACGAACTTCACATTCTTCCGAGTTAAGGTCGTCAAGGAAGAAACAATTTTGGAGAAGTCTTAAATAAATCTCCGGTAGTAACCCACCAGACCCAAGAAGCTTCGGATCTCGGACGGACTCTTGGGAGGCTCCCAATTCATCATGGCTTCAATTTTGGAGGGGTCCACCTTTACTCCGTCTTGAGTGACAACGTGGCCCAAGAATTGAACCTCTTCAAGCCAAAAATCGCACTTGAAAAATTTGGCATACAACCTCTCTTTTCTCAACACCTCTAGAACCTCACGAAGGTGTTGCTCATGTTCCGACTCGCTCTTGGAATACACGAGTATGTTATCAATGAACACAATGACCGACTTGTCGAGGAATGGTCGGCACACTCTATTCATCAAATCCATGAATACCGTTGGCGCGTTAGTTAGACCAAACGACATCACAAGAAATTTGTAATGGCCGTAACGCGTTCTAAAGGTCGTCTTCGGGATGTCCTCACCTCTCACCTTCACCTGATGATATCTCGAACTCAAGTCGATTTTTGAGAAACAACCCGCTCCTTGGAGTTGATCGAACAAGTCGTCGATCCTCGGAAGCGGATATTTGTTCTTCACCGTTGCCTTATTCAGTTCACGATAATCGATGCATATTCTCATTGTGCCATCCTTCTTCTTGACAAACAAGACCGGAACTCCCCAAGGTGACGAGCTCAGTCTTATAAACCCCTTCTCTAGGAGCACTTGGAGTTGAGCCATCATTTCTTGCATCTCCGATGGCGCCAACCGGTAAGGGGCTCGAGCAATCGGAGCCGCTCCCGGTACAAGATCTATTTGAAACTCTATTCGAAACACCCTAAAATTTAGAGTAATTTAAATTTTGAAAAGTCGACAAAATGACGTTTGTATTTGGAGTAAACCACCCGAAATGGGTAAATATAGAATAGCGTTTACAAAACCTGCGGGTGAATAATAAAATTGACAACAAACTAATCTAAACCATTTACATCTAGATTACATTGGTTGTCAACCCAATTCCCAAAATAATAATAAGATTGTTTGTACGTTTTGACTCCATAAATCTATCATCTCAAAAATGCCTCAGAGTCGATGCTCATCACTCAACCCTTCGGTGCCCCGCATATAAGGGAACCTGTTATACATGTCATTTAAGAAAAGGTGTTAGGCTTAACGCCTAGTGAGAACATACAGTTTATAAGTAATAATAAGAAATAATTTAAATTGCAACAATGGGTAATCTTTTCCAAAGAATAGAGTTTACAATTGCATTAATAATCACTTAAGACCTTACGGTCCAAAATACATCTTGCGATGACGGGGGAGACCCGATTTTCCAAGGATTGTGGCGGAACACGAGAGTAGGCCACTTTCCGAGTTATTGAGCTCACCATACTAGGATCAAAGCCACGAGCTCGTCGGCTCGTACTCAGATGTGGGGGAGGGCACCCAATGATTCTAATCATGCTCATTCGCTAGGATTTACATTTATGACCCACGGCTAGTATCCGGTCCTACATAACCGTACCAAGTTGCCCCCCTAGGGTCCAATGTCTCAACTAGCTACAAACGAGATTTAACCCAAAGTAATTAAGTCGACTCTATACATATGGATCCATTAGTATTAGTCTATACTTGTCACAATTTCATTTGTGACCAACTATAATCAAACATATAGTTCATGTGAACAATCCCCAAAATATTTGTGTACTTTCTCAATAATAGATTTTTTCCAACTTTTACTATCGTAACAATAATCACCATTGTAGTCATTCAACCACCCATATTATTTCATTTTTTCCTATCAACACTTTTATTCCAGAAATCCCATGGTATATGAAAACCATAAATAGAGCTAGAAGCATTTATGTATATATTTAACCATAGATGTGTAGAACACATTCCATTTATAGCTCAAAAATAAGATTCATAATCATATTTTCAAAATAGTGAGAAAACCCTAAAAATCTCCAAAAATGTAAAGTTAGGTCAAAATAGATTTCAACAAAGAAATATAAGTAAGGAGATGATTAGAAGTCTAAAAGTGTTAGTTTGACATGTATAAAGTTTTAGAAAACAAGGATGAACTCACAATATGGGTTTTGTTGAAAACCCTAGAAATCCAAGTATTCTTGAGGAAAAAGATGGAGACTATGGAGTTAATGAGATCCTAGACTTGATCTTAGGTTGATGATGGAAGCCTTGAGGAAGATGGTGGTTCAAACACTTAAATGCAACCCAAAATCGATTCTTGCCCTAGATTAATGTTGGGAGCATTTAAGAAGGAGATATAGAGGAATAAACGAAGTTTGGGGCTGATTTCAGCCTCTTATTCACGCACAGGGGTCGCGCATGGTTTGTAATAACCGAGCTTAAAGTGAGAGAATTATAAATCTGGGGTTAAAATTTAGAAAGGTCTTAGTGAAAGGGGTCTAGAGTGAAATTTGGAGAGAAAGGATTGTAACCCTAAAGGCTTTGGTATTAGGGTGTGGCGGCTGATATTTTAAAGAGCTCTTGGGGCGAATTCGAAAAAAGAGACGGAGAAAGAAGGGATGAGCATCAAGTTTTGGATCGAATTGCTTGAAGGTAAACTTCCTTGCGATTAAAACTCTTTATTTTGTAAAGGATTTAATCATAGTGGTTGTGTGGGGTGTTTGTATTTAATCTGATGTTGAAGTTTTTTGGGCTTGAGAATTGGATGTCATTATAGAAATTTATACGTGGGAAATGGATTGTTATTTTAAAATCGAGCTTTACGTCTGATTTTGTGTTATTGGGTTTGAATGGTTTTTGATTAATAGGGTTATCTGCGATTCGTTTTATCTGTAATGGGGTTCTGAGGTTTCGTTCGAAATCTGTCCTGAGTGACTCCAGTCACCGGATTTCGTTGGCACCGGTCGAGAATGTCATCGGTCGAATGAGAATGTACCGGTCGAATGAAGATGACACCGGTCGGTTTGGGGGGTCAAGACCTCGGTTGAGTCATCACACCGGTGCACACCGGTCGGCCGCATGGCACCGGTCATGGCACCGGTCGACACTGTTGAAGGGACTCCGGTCAAGATTAACACCGGGCGGCCTTGGCAGGCCCCGATCCTCATTTTGTTGCACAGTGGGCCAAAGCCCATTTTGTTAAAGATTTAGTTTGTTGGAGTTTGGCTTAGTTTGGTAGACCCGTTTTATTTATTTTATATATATATAGTTCATGTGTTTTTCTCAAGTAGGATTAGGTGGGTTGCATTTGATTAGAGGTTAGATTACTTTCAGACTCCGGAGTCAAAGTCAATCGTTTATAAGTTAGAAGGTTTAGAAGTTTTATCGATCAATGTTTCCTTTATAGGTTTCGGACCGAATTATAGAAGTAGACGCAAGTTTCGAGCTAAGGACGCCATGTGAGTTTTTTTGAACTAAATCCTTCTGCTAACGAAAGCATGCGAAAGTTTTATTTTTAAAATTTGATTTATACATGATGGCATGAGTATTATGAAAGTTATATGCAAGCTTTGAAATGATGCTGCTTAGTACTTACTTGCGAGTTTTATCTAAATGTTAAAGACACTTTCTTATTGTTGACAAAGTGGAAATGTATGCATACATGGTCCTAAGCGTGTAGGCTCAAAGTCGGGGGGTGTGGCCCGCCTGTGCTCATACCGGAGGGTGTGTTCCGTTTATGCCGTTGGGGGGGGGGGGGTGTCCCAACAAAGGCAGTGTGAGTCACAGACACGCCGTCACCTTAGGGTGGCGGTAGTGTGAGCGAAGAAGTTGCTGAAAGTAAAGATTGTTTTCCTTGAAGCTGAAAATGGTTTATTTTATAATAAATTCTTGACTGTTTGTTTGATGAGTTAAAAACTGTTATAAGAGGGGACTCACTAGACCTTTCGGTCTAACCCTCGCTCTTTTCAAATCTAAAACCCTTTTCAGGTAAAGAGTGGCTGTAGAAGGAGCGGTTACGTCTTAAGAGAAGATGCGAGCTGGAGCTGATTTAGAGGACCTCCATTGTAGATTATTGTCAGTGTATTCTCAGTTGTGTACTAGGTTGTCTTTACACAAAATCTCGTATTTTGGGTGTTGTTTCGTGTTGATTGGCTTTGTTATTTACTAAGGTTGCATATGTCTCTTGTAGAGAGATTTGGGTTGTCACATGGTTGCTGGCGCGGGTGGACTTGTGCGGAACACTGGAGTTGCACAAGAGAAGAGCCCCATGCGGATGGTGGCGCGGATGGACTTGCGCAGAGAACCGCGCGGAGCACTGTCGACACAAAAGACCTCTTTTATGGCCACCTCACTCAACCTCCAGTTAGGACAAAATTCCAGGCAAAAGAGAAGCCAAGAACTAAGACTAGGCTACGAGCGATATACAGATTTAAGGGAATAAATGCTTACCAAACATTCGGGGTGTTACATATTTGAACGAGGATATAACTTAACATGCACATTAACAATACAGTTAAATAATAACACAAGTCGAATTGTTTGGAATCATCAAAATAGAGATGTGATACACTTGCACCAACACAGAGGCAGAGGGAGTAGGGGGACAGGCCGGTGCCTAGCCCCCTCCAATCCTCAGCGCAAACACAAAGCTAGTCCAAAAGATTTGCATGGTAAATAATTTAGTTAATTTCTATGAAGCCCCTCAAACCCAAATTCCACTCATAATCTTTTTATACTTAAGAATGGTGGCCCAAATCCCAATCATAGAAGGGGATGTAAAATTTATTATTTAAACAAATACCAAAACTAAAAACATAATTAATTAATTAGTTACATTCATAAAACGGAAATTAATTAGTTTAATTGATAATTTTATACTTAATACTTTGAATGCAAGTATGTAAAATGTTTTCTTGCTAAATATGTTTATGTTGTAGAAAAAAACTTATACCCCAGTTAGTACTTGAATGTATATATTGAAATATTATAATTTGTGTGAATTTTGAAAGACAGAATTCTTAACTTTTATGATCATAGGTTGAATCATGAGAAGAAAAAAAAACAACTGATTATTTTTTTCAATTAAGAATAAATCGTTCTGAATGACTTAGAACAACGTTCTAACAATGAATATCTTCTTGAAAATATTCATACTAAAAAGAATGTTAGATTTGAATCAGAAAAGATTGATGGCGCCAAATTCAGGGGAGGTCACATATAATTTTTGTTTTTTGATTTGGGACCCAAGCATCCAAGCTTCAATCTTAAGTTATTCAAGTAAATGAGCTTATATCAATTTGGGGCATATCAACTTCATAAATTAAAGTATCCTATTTAACTGAGTGATTCTAACGGTAATATGTTAAGTTATTCCTAACTAAAGTTTTAGCCCCCTCTATCTCAAATCTCTAGCTCCGCCTCTGCACCAACATATTCCAATATTAGAAAAGGTACATATTCCTAATATTGAAATCAATTTTCCAGAAATGTCATTTCTTTTATCGTTCATTTAATGTAACTGAATCTACGTAAAAAGAAGTTGTAGAAGATGGAAAGGGCATATACATAACATCCAATAAAAGGTAAAAAAAACTTTTACGTTTTTTTACTCCAAAATTTACTACCAAATGTTCTCAAAATACTTAGATAACAAAATACAATTATCAAATAGAGTAAAATTACAAATTATGTCCCTCTTGTTGTATGGAAATTATGGATCAAGTCTTCCAAACAAAATAAGTACAACTATGGTCATTGACTCATTTTGGTTTCACTTTTGTTACGAATTAGATTCCTTAAACTAACTCTTTTAACATTATGTTTAAATCAGGAGTGTTTTGGTCATTTAACATTTTCACTTATATTATTTTAAGATAATAAACATTAATATATATATACTAGAAGCGTACTCGCGCAATGCAGCGAGATACCTCAAAATTTTAATGTTTCATTTTATTTGTTGTTTTTTTTGTTGATTTACAGTACGATTTTGGATGGTTTTGAGAAAGTGATAATGTTTTTTTTTATAAATTTGTTTAATTTAGGCTTAATAATATAATGTTTTTTATATAAAAAAAATTAAGTATTTTGTTAGAATTCAATGATTATCTTATATATTTTAATGACATCTAGAAAAAATAAACAATTACATATTTAATAATATAATTAAAACAAATTTATAGTAATATAATATATTAACTAGAAGTGTACTCGCACAATGCAGCTAGATACATCACGATTTTAATGTTTCATTTTATTTTCTGTTTTTTTTCGATTTACATTACGATTTTGGATGGTTATGAGAGAGTGATAATGATTTTTTATATAAATTTGTTTAATTTAGACTTAATAATATAATGAAATTTATTTTGGTTTAATAATATAATTTTTTTTATAAAATATTTTGTAAGATTTTTTAATTATATTTTAGATTTTTTATATCAAAAATATGCTGAGAGTTATTTTAGGGGAGTTAAAGTAAAAAATTAAGTATTTTGTTAGAATTCAATGATTATCTTATATATTTTAATGACATCTAGAAAAAATAAACAATTACATATTTAATAATATAATTAAAACAAATTTATAGTAATATAATATATTAACTAGAAGTGTACTTGCCCAATGCAACTAGATACATCACGATTTTAATGTTTCATTTTATTTTCTGTTTTTTGTCGATTTACATTACGATTTTGGATGGTTGTGAGAGAGTGATAATGATTTTTTATATAAATTTGTTTAATTTAGACTTAATAATATAATGTAATTTATTTTGGTTTAATAATATAATTTTTTTTTATAAAATATTCTGTAAGATTTTTTAATTATATTTTAGATTTTTTATATCTAAAATATGCTGAGAGTTATTTTAGGGGAGTTAAAGTGGGAAATGATTTTAGGGGAGTTAAAATGGTTAGAGATAATGATTGAAAATTAATGAATAGCATTAAATGTAGTACATACAGCTTTTATGACTGTTTTTTAAGTAATTAGCATTAAATAGCGGTACATTAAGCTGTAAGACTTGTTTTTAAGAGTTTTTATGTCATCTTTATAATATAATATAAATATAGATTAATAGTGAAACATGGAAATGTCTGCATAAAAGGAATGTCCTGCACATACCAAATTGATGCGTGTTAGAAGAATGCAGTAGTAATATGTATCTTGTGCTTTGAAACTTGTAAATTAAGAGATTTTTAAAATCTTGCATAAAATGATGGTACCTTGTGCCTAATAATTTGTATTTAAGAGTTTTTTATCCGTGTTTTATAATATAGTATAGGTATATGGGAGAGATCAAATACAAACCACCCTAATTTTGCAAACCATACAAACCGTCGATTTCATTGGTTAAGTTAATGAAATTTTTTAATTTGATGAAATTGTTTCATATAATTCTTTTTTTGATGAAATTGTTTCATGTATTTGTGTTTTATTATGTAAAAATGAAATTCTTTCATGTATTTTTCAATTCTGATAAAATTGTTTCATGTATTTTCTCATTCTGATGAAACATTTTCATTTTTACATAAATAACACAAATATATAAAACAATTTCATCAAGAAAAGAATTATATGAAATATTTTCATCAAACTAAACAATTTCATTAACTTGATCAATGAAATTGACGGTTTGCACGGTTTGCAAAATTAGAGTCGTTTGCAAATGAAACTACCCATATATATATATATATACACACACACACACTGAGGATACCTTACATGAAACAAGTCCTCACCCTCATCTCCGACCTCCTTTGCACATCATCCTCATATGTGTCCGACAACCTCTCCCATCTTCTATCTAAACCAATAACTACAACATCCCAGCGTGCCCCCCCTAAAGAAATGTCTCCCCCGCCGGAGATGTTCCCTCCTCCCTCATCTCCTGCCACTGCAACCTACACCACCATAAGCCTTTCCATATTGCACCTTCCACTACCATTCCTGCCCTAGTCAAAGCCATCACAACCCCTCTCACCGTACATCCTCCGTACACCATCGATCCCGTTTCTGCCCCTTGAATCGAAGTTGTTACCGAACCAACTAAGCAAACACAAAGTTGAGTTTTCAGTTGTTCTCGAGATACCTAGAGCCCAAAAGTTATTGTTAGCTTTCGATGGGTTAGTTTTAAAGTTTGGATCAGATCATAAAATTAGTTCATCGAAGATGGGGTGGTAAGCCGATGGAGGTTGGAAGTGATTTCATGGAGATAATAGATGGAGGTGACGATGAGGATGGGGATGTGGTATAAGTCGTAAAACAACACAAGTTGTCGGACTAGGAGATCGGCATAACAAGTTCTTGGGAAATGAGACAACCTTGAGGCATGGCTTTTGTTTGTCGTGTTTATATATACATATATAATCATAAATATTTAATTTTTTAATTGAAAATTAAAAATTAAAAAAAAATGTCAAATGATGAAAACGTTCCTGACTTAACAAAGCGTAGGTTAACAAAGTTAGGGCAAAGGACTTAATCCGTAACAAAAGTGAAAACCACAACGACCATAACAACAATTATCTCATTTGGGGGATCCAATCAATAATTTTCATATAACCACATGGATGAAATTTGTAAATTACTCTATCAAATAAGTATTACTTGTGTTCAATATTATTAATAAATACTTTTCTTTTGAAATGTCAAATTCCATTTTTACCCCTCTTGTGACAAATTTTTATAATGCAATGATGATGGCCTTGCTCTCCTTTCTAACACTATAGAAAGGGTAAAAGGAGATTTTGTGGTTATTTTGTCACATCAATGTGTAAAAATGACTTTACTCTTGAATGCCCCCCATGTGCACTTTGGCCAAAAGTTATAACCATAAAGACACCTACCCTTTGCTTCAAATTAAAGTCATACCCCCACAAGAATACGAGGGTAAAAAGGTAAAATTACAATGGTAATAAGCTAAAATTTTAAACTAAAGCAATGACTTAATTATTTATAACTAGAAAATTATATAAATACAGGTCTTAACATATAAAAACCAATCAAATTACATATTTTAAAACATCATATAAATGAATGTTGGGAGTTGGCTACAATGATAGTACATAATTTCATATGTTGATAATGATGTTACAATCACAAATAATTCCTTTATATACCGAAACAAATTTAAACAGTGCATAATATCTACATGTTATCATACCGTGAGATAGAAAAACATGCATGACTATTAATTAATCATTTGTTGTGGCTTCTTTTCAAAAATTGGCTTGTATTTTAGAGAGTTAATGACGTGTTTTTTTGGTTTTGTTGCTTAAGATTGAGAAATAGTAACCTTTTTAAAAGGTAAACTACTTTACAAAATTGAACCAAAATCTTAATATTTTAGGTGAGGTAAATTAAACCCCTATCAATTTAACCCAAAATGTGTTTATTTAACCACTTGGGTTGTCGCACATTGGTAAAGCCTTTAGGGGATGTAGTGGAAGATCTCATCTACCCAAGGTCCAATCCAGGCGCTCCCAAAGCTCTTATGGCCATGGAGGTTCACCTGCGATGACTCCAAATCATTCGTGGTCACCCGGGGATTAGTCGGTGTGCGTAAGCTGGCCCGGAAACCCACGGTTACAAAAAAAAATGTGTTTATTTAACAAACATCTTAAATTTAAAAAGTCATAAGACATATTTTACCCATCCCAAAATAAATGTCTACATTATTGTTTTATAAAATAAGTTTTATTTTCAAAAATAAAAGTTTACTTTTTCATTCTATCCTAAGTTAAAAGAATAAAAAAAATTGCGATTTATAATTAACGATAAAATTATTTTCTAATTTCTATTAGTTAAAAAGTAAAATAATTATAAATTTCTATAAAAAAATATTATTATACACGTTTATCTTGGCGCAATAACAATTAGGGAAAGGTTAATGGTACCTCTAAGGCTTGCTAAGGGCACCCCTAATGCTAGTTAAATCATTAGTGTTTTTTTTGGTCTTTTTGTTGTTTTTTATGTAACACCTCGAATTTTGTTTTGGCCAGTTTAGAGGAGGATTTGTTGACAGCGGCCGACGCGAGTTGTCGCGCGGCTTGGCCCGCGCGGTGCACTGTCCGTTTGAAGTTTCCAGAGGTCGGCGCGAGTTGAGCCGCGCCATAACCCGCGCGGAAGCTCTGAACGGGTAAAAAGGGATTTTTATCCCCAAATTCATTTCATTCTTATCTTTTCTCCCAAGTTTCTCTCCCAAACTCCTCCCTCTTCATTTACTTCACCTTAGGGTTTGGTTCAACCACCATCCATACCATTTATTGCAAGAGTTAAGAGCATCATCCAAGGTTTCGGTTTTGGAAGCTTCACCACCATCTCCATCTTTATCTTCTCCAAAGGGTCTAAGTCTAAGATTTTGGGTTTTCTTCTCAAACCCATTTGGTGAGTTCCTACTATCATTTTTTCTAAACTTTATACATATCAAAGCTTACATTTTGAACTCTTATATATCTCCTTGGTGTTGGATTTATGTTTACTACATTTTGACCTAACTTGAGTTTTGGGAGATTTTAGGGTTGCCAATCATTTTCAAGAAATATAAAGGGTTCCATCTTATTTGAAGTAAAATGGGTATTACTTGCACTTTTATGTGCGTCACTTGAAGGAATGTATATAATCTCACTTTTATGATTTTCATTCTTATCAGCAGTTAAACTTGGAAATGCATTTTGGGAATTAAAATGTTATTGGAACCATATGACTAACTATGGTTGGTCACAAATGAAATTGTGATAAGTCTAGACTATTACTAGTGGATCCCTAGGTATTGAGTCGACTTATATTATTGGGATGTATTTTCCCCTTTTTGTAGCTATAGATGCATTTGACCCTCGGGGGCCTTTGGTACGGTTATGTGAGATCGGTTACTAGCCATGGATCATAATGTAGTCCTAGTGAACGAGTATGACTTGGTTTCCTCGGGGGCCCTCCCTCACATCTTAGTACGTACTTCGTTGTTCGTGGCCATGGATTCCAAGTATTTAGCTCACAACTCGGATTGTGGCCTACTTTTGTGTTCCACTACAATCCTTGGCAAATCGAGTATCCCCCGTCATCGCAAGATGAATTTTCGAACCGAATGGTCCTTATGTGACAAAGATTTCAATTGTAAACTAAACTTTCTTGAAAAGGTTTCCTTTCAGTACAATGGTTTATGTCTCTTGAATTTATAAATTGTATGTTCTCACTAGACTTTAATTCTAACACTTTTTCTCAAATGATATGTATAACAGGTTCCCTTAGCGGTGGGTTGCCAAGGTCGTGAGTGACGAGCATGGTCTTGAGGCATTTTTGAGATGACTAGTATTTGATGTTGGGCATTTGTTTAAGTTCCATCTTTTGGTGATTTTGGGTCGACAACCGATGTAATCTAGATAGTTATGTTTAGATTAGTTTGTTGTTGATTTTGTCGGTCCAACAATACTATCAAGTTTTATAGAATAACAACACAAAATGATTACCAATCTGTATTGATTATAACAAACGAGTTACAAGGTTGATCGATTAAGCTTTGATTGTGTTCTCTATGTTTTTCTCTCAAATACACCTTTAAGTGTGTGTTTGTATGTGTGAAAATGTTATCTGATCTTGAGAGATTGAGATACACTTAATCTAACCTAGTGTGTTTAACACACAATCTAACATAATATCTAGATATTAAATCTAGATATTATATCTAATATAAACTAAGTTACTAGAAACTAACTAAATTAACTTTATCTAACTATTACAATATTATAACTTAGATATTAAATCTAAGTAAACTAATACAATTACATTGACATTTATTACAAACGACATAGACTTTAACATTGAGAGTCGACGTTTCGGCTTTAGCTTCAGATTGCGATCTTCAGTTTGGATGATCTTGAATCTAATGAGACTGTGGTCTAACAGATTTCTATATCCGTTCACAGGTTATTGTAAGGGCTTAGTACTTTTTCCCTTTTTGGGAGGTTTATATCAAATACAAATGTCATATTGCCTAATTTCCGAATTTTAAATTACTCTAATTTTTAGGGTGTTACATTTTATTTTTATCTTTTTTTTAATATATTATATTTTAATTATAAATTATTAAAATTCTTATTTTTTTCTTTTTCTCATTTATTTATATTATATTTATATATTTTTTTCTGTTATATAATTAATAAATATTTATTTTCTTTTATATTATTTATATTAATTAAATATATTTTATAATTATAATTATTGTATATTTTTGTTGAGGTATTTTTTGGTTTTTGTTTTTTTCTTTTATTTATTAATATAAACATTACTATTTTTGCTAATAATTATATAATTATAAAAATAAACATAAATACTGAGATTTGACATATAAATAAACATAAAATAATTTATATTTTACCAAAATCAACCGTAAAAAGTCTTAAATATAAAATAAAGAAAGAAATTATGTCTTATAATTAAAATCGCTTCAACCCATCGATTTATAACAAAATTTATTCATATCTTTCAATCATCATCCATCCTCAAAGAATTTTCTCCCAAAACATACACACAAAGGCGTGTTTGGAAAATGAAGTCGACAGAAAGATAAGAGGATGATTTCTCATATAAAATCCAATTTTACATTTGTCATATGTCTAGCATCACCAATTCACAGTTTTTGATTTTACAAGATTTAGTGTGAAAAGTCAAGTCTAGCAAAGTCAACAAAGTCAAAGTTTAGTTAAGTCTATCTTAATGTTTGTAGGTTTAAGCATATGATTTTAGTTCCTTGTATAAATAGTGTTTGTTTTGTAATCATGTAGCTAGGAGACTTCATTGTAAACATTCAGACGTGTGATATATTGATTGTTACTTTCTCTCTCTACTCTCTCTCTAAGATCTTGATCATTGTCATATTGAATCTTGTTTGAGATTGAGAATTGCTTCATTTGATCTGGGAATTACAATTTCAATTGGTATCAGAGCAAACCAAACAATTTCAGAAAAGATTTCATCACAAAATCTGATTCAAATTTTTGAAAAATCAAGAAAATAGTCGTTTCTTGAAAATTTCACTGTTTGATCAAAATTTTCATTGAGTTGTTGAAATTTGTGTGTAAGAATGAATTAGTTGTGGTCGATTTGTAATAGAAATCATCTTGTAATCACACACAAACACAAGCTAATCAGTTGATTGATGAAAATTCGATTTTCTTGGTTTTTCAGTTTCACGATCACAGGTTCTGTTTTGAATCAAATTGTTATGATTTGTGGTTTCTAATCTGAAATTGAGATTGGAAATATATTCTACATGTTTAATCAAACAAATCTGTGCATTATCAAGTTTCTATTTGCAGGTTTTAATCGATTTGGATCGATTTCTTGAACAAGTGTCAAGAACGCGCAAGATCCGTAGAACGCGCAAGAGTCTTGGTGAAGAACGCGCAAGTGACTGAAGAACACGCAAGAGTTACTCTGAAGAACGCGCAAACTTCGGTCTGTGAGTTTCAGAAACACACAAGACAAAGCATGCGAGTTTGAGCAAAACGCGCTAGAAGAGGCTTGCGAATTTCAGAAACACGCTAGAAGAGGCTTGCGAGTTTGATATCCTTGAAAAATATTCTATGTGTTGAAACGCGCTAACAACGTCTAGCGAGTTTTAGTTTCGCGCTAACAACTACTAGCGCGTTCCACAGTGAATAGTGCTTTGCGTGTTTAGTGCCTTGCGAGTTTCTAGTTTTGCGCTACCAACACCATGCGAATTTCTATGTTTTGCGCTAACAGTGTCTAGCGAGTTTTATGTTTTGCGCTAACAGTGACTAGCGAGTTTTGAGTTTCGCGCTACCAATGGCCTGCGAGTTCTAGTTTCGCGCTAACAACTACTAGCGCGTTTCTCAGTGAATAGTACTTAGCGAGTTCTGTATTTAGCGAGTTTCAGTGACTTGCGAGTTTTAAAGATAGAATTTTTTTTTGAAATTAAATATTTTTTTGTTGTGATTCAAGTTTGACTTTTTAGTCAACATTTATGATTTGTTTGGGAACGATCTTTCATAATCAAGCTCATTTTTCATTCAAGATGCCAAAGACAGATGAGAAGGGAAATACAGTATTGTCAGCAAGAGATATGGCAGTATTGTACATGCCTGAGATACCTGTTATAGAGGCTGAACGAGACAAACTAAGAATTCATAATGCAGCCTTTATCAAACAAATTCAGGAGCTTAAATCAAAATTGTCAAATTCTGATAAATCTTCTGATTGTGTAAAGTGTGTTAATCATGTTAAATCTGATTATGCAGGTAACATCAGCGCAAGAGAGAAGGAAATTAGAGAAAAAGAGACAGAAATTAAAGATGGAGAGAAAATGATTAAAATAAAAGAATATGCCATTCAATCTCTTGAAAGAGCAATCAAGGTTAAAGAGTCTATAATTGCAAAACTTCAAAGCCAAATGAAGACGACTGAACATAAATCATCTGAGCTGCAAGATGAATCAGTCAAGCTTCAAAACAAGTTTAAGGCTTTTGAAGATCAGATATCTGCTCTGGAGAAGAAGAATGCTGATCTGAAAACAAGTCTCCAAGCAGAAAAAGAAAAATCAAATGTGAAGACATCTTCTACCCAACAATCATCTGAATTTTCAAAGAAAACTTTACAAGAGAAAAAGGATTTGGAGCTGAGATGTTTAAAACTTTCTAAGCAAGTGTCTGAATTCGAAAAGATAATAATCACTGAAAGAGACACTTTTGCCAAAGAAAGAAAAGTTCTTGAAGATAAAAATTCTGAATTTCCCAAACAGATCTCTATTTTACAAGACTTACTTGAGAAAGAAAGAAAAGTTTTTCAAGAAAACAAAAAGTCTTTGGAGATTGAAAATAAGAAATATAAAAAGAGAAATATTTGGATCTTCAATGAAATTTCTAATAAAACCAAGAACTTACAAAAAGATTTTGAACTTGAACGTTAACATTTTGAATCTGAAATAGCAAAGCTCTTATCCAAAATCTCTGTTCTATCATAAGATGTGCAAAAAGAACAGAAGGCTAGATCTGATTTGAAAATAAAGTTTGACACACTTACTTCAGAAAGAAACATTTTGTCTGAAAAGATAAAAAGCTTGGAAGCTGCAAACGTTGAACTGTCAGATAAAGTTTCAGCTGATGTGATTAGTCAATCACCTCTTGATAACTCAACATAATCAGTCTGTTCTTTCAAATCAGCTTCAAGTTCTATTCATGATAAAAATGTTTTCAAAAAGAAAAGTGTCAAACCAATCATTGTCAAATCAAGTCAGATCAGATCAGACCATCAAATCTGTTTTATGATAAATCTGTTGATGGTTCAGCAAATTTTTATATCATATCTCTTGAAAAGACTTCTAAGAAAAATCAGATGGTCTGGAGAGTTAAAGATTCTTCTGAAGAGAAAAAGAAGGACAAAGCATTCAAATCCACAACAAATGCCAAAAAGAACAATGCGCATAAAGGTAACCCTTTTGGTAATTCTGATATGTTTTACTCAACTAATCATCTGATCAGGATTGCTCAAAGGAAGATTTGTTGTTCTTACTGTGGAGAAAATGACTTCGTTCAAAGAGAAACTGCTCATAACTGGTACGGTTCTTATAGAATAACTTCTCAGAATTCTGGTTTTAAAAGATATAAATCTAATGAGAAGAGGATTTCTAAATCTAACATACCAGGACCCAAATACCAGTGGGTACCAAAACCTGTCAAATCTGTTTTGCAGGTACCACCGGTCTAGGGGGAGCAGTAAGTATGGCTCTTGAATAATTCAGTTCAAGACCCGGGCTTCAAAGTTAAAAGACTTTGACTTCTAGACAAATCAGTCTAGGACTCGTTCTTCAAAGTTTAAAGAACTATGGCTTTTGAACAAAACAGTTCAAAACCCGAACTTAAGTGTCAAGACTGTGACTTCTGGTCACATGACAAATCAGGACCCGTTCTTCAATGTTTAGACATGGATATTTTGCAAATATCCAGGGGGAGCCTAAAAAGAAAACAAATCATGATATAGTGATTTGAGGGGGAGCCTTAAAGGTAAATATCTTCTAATCTTGATCTTTGATTGTTTGAGAGAAGAACAACTTTCAAGCATAAAAAACGTTTTCTTAAATGTTCAAACCACTTCTCTATTCTCAAAATATTTCATGAATTCAGAAGTGAGCTTTTAAATGTTCTTCAAATATGAGCTTTAATGTTTAACTGACCGTGTGTTTCCAAAGATCAATACTTGTGTATTATCTTGTCTATATACTGTAAAGTATTCACACACATCGGTTCAGTACTTCATTTTAATCTGTTATTACCATGTCTCTAAATGAACCTATTTTTCGATGGTAATACTCCCGTTTGATTTCAAATATTGTTGAACATCAATCATCATTTCCAAAATTGTGCGTTCATTGCAAAATTGTTTATATTTGTTCATATAAACAAAATATTCAGTTCTTTGATACTCTAACCATTTTATTTGATCTGATTGACACATTATCAGATTCTCAAAACAATTCTCCTGATTTCATTTCATTCATTCAATATCTTTGTTTTGAGAGATCTTCAAATTTCAATTGCTCAAATCTCATGACCATACATTTTGACAATGTCATCATACATTTTTGAGCTTAACTGCTAAAGTTAAATTATTGAGCAACCATTCTTTATAGGACTTACATAGGATTCGTGTGTGAGCTTAAATAGAACTTCCATGGATTCACGTTAACCATTGTTTCCTACCCAGGAAGTAATCCTTGAGTGATTGAGGGGTGAGGGGTCATAAATCAAAGAGTGGGGGAGATAACTCATCCGGTTGAGTTTTTCTCATTGAGCTGAGGTAAAATGTAAATGAGAGTTTGGTTAGAAGTGAGCTTAAATGTTAAAAAGAAAGAGGGTGTGAGATCAGAGTTAAAAGAATATCAGAACTCTGCACCAACCACTTTCTGAGTCGGGCAGCCACATCTACTGATTGGTTCACATTTTTTGGTGACCATCATTGAAACAAGCAGTGAGCCCATGCCAACTCTTGCAATTACCCCACCAACCACTCGTTTCTTTCTTAACAAAGAAATGTTTCATTTTCTTTGGGGACGCAACATATCTGCTATCTAGTCTTCACTCGGAAGATTTAGATATTGAAAAAGAAGGAAAGTTGCCCCACCTTCGCACCTCTTTCATGCACATTGAGTCCGTGTAATACTTGTTGCTATCTCAATAGTTTACACAATTTGAGCCTTATGAAACACAATCATTGTGCTAAATTCTTTCATACACAAGCACGAGCACACAGAAAATTTGTTTTTCTGTCAGAACATTCATAGATAAACCTTGTGTTTTTCAATGATTGAATGGAAGTCCTGGGGAGTCATCATCAAACCAGCTCCTTAAATTGTACATTCGTTGTACACAGTAACTCCGTGTTACTGACAGGCATTCCTAACTGTTTCATTTGTTGAATCAGGGTTACCAAGTTTATTATATCTGAATTTGAAAAGATTCGGGTATATACGGTTCATGATTCAGATACTCAGATCAAAGGATGGAAAATGTCAAATTATCATAAAGGATGAGATTGTTACGTTGAATACAAAGGGGAATGATCAAATAGAATGTTGAAATTGAAGATGTTTTGATGATTATGGTGCTCACAATCATCAAAAAGGGGGAGACATCTACAAAGATCAATTTCAAAGTCATCAAAGAAGATGTCAAAGTCAAAAAGACTTGCGGAGAGATTATGAAGAAACAAAGATAATTCAAAGAAAAATTCAGATAATTCGTGAAAGTTTGTTTGCTTGAAGACTGATCAGAGATTACAAGAGATGAAGATACCTATTTGTCAAAGATTCCTCAAAGTTCCAAAGAAGTTTAAAGAAGTTTCAAAGATTAAGTTTTCAAAGATTTGTTCAAGACTTGTTGACTTTCCGAGATGCAAAGTGTTAAAGACTTTTCAAGATTCTTTAAAGACTGAAAGGCTGAAGATTGTTAAAGTCTCAAAGTCCAAGACTGTCAGAGACAAAAGTTGAAGAATCAAGCGCTGAAGACTAGTGTAAAAGTTTTTATTAAATCTTGAATACAAAGGGGGAGAATATTAGTGTATAAAATTGTATCCAAGATTTAGTGTGAAAAGTCAAGTCTAGCAAAGTCAACAAAGTCAACAAAGTCAAAGTTTAGCTAAGTCTATCTTAATGTTTGTAGATTTAAGCATACGATTTTAGTTCCTTGTATAAATAGTGTTTTCTTTGTAATCATGTAGTTAGGAGACTTCATTGTAAACATTCAGACGTGTGATATATTGATTGTTACTTTCTCTCTCTACTCTCTCTCTAAGATCTTGATCACTGTCATATTGAATCTTGTTTGAGATTGAGAATTGCTTCATTTGATCTGGGAATTACAATTTCATATTATAAAATAGTACCTTCATGTTTTGGATATTTTACTGCTTTGTTCCATTAATCATATGTTTTTTATTTAAAAATATATATTTTATATATTGAAATCATTGTTTTAATATATAACCTAAATAATATATAGTAATACTAATATAATATATAAAAATCGTGATATATATAATACGAACATACAATGAAAAAAATAAAATGGATATAATAAAGTAATAAATAAAACAAAAAATTATAAAATCTAACAACGTTATAATAAAAACAAAAGTTATAAAATTATAAAATAAAACAAAAGTAATAAAATACACACACACACACACACATATATATATATATGTTAATGCCAAAAATCGTCCAAAGGAAGATCTAAGGTCGGTGTGGAGATTTAACAACTAAAGTAAGCGATCGATCGACAAATCATACGATAAGAAATAAAAGCAATAAGAGATAAGAAATTGGTGACGCGGAAAACCCCGTCGAGGGTAAAAACCGCGGACGATAGCAGAGATCGTCAAGTGCACTATGGACGTCAAACATGGACGTCGTGCTTTAGAAGAAGTGATCGAAAGTATAAATAACAATATTACAAACATAAATGAGTAATTCATAAGCTTGCAACTATCCGTCGTGTGATTGGAACACTTCGTCGAGAGTCCTTGCTTAGGAGA
The DNA here is from genome assembly GCA_954870635.1 of Arctium minus. Taxonomy (NCBI): domain Eukaryota; kingdom Viridiplantae; phylum Streptophyta; class Magnoliopsida; order Asterales; family Asteraceae; genus Arctium; species Arctium minus. Next base: position 177,259,879 of record OX941080.1, on the reverse strand, counting down.
AAGTAAACTAAGTAGTGTAAATGAATTCAGGTTGATTTGTGTTATTCAGTGTCCTCAATGATTCTTCAAGCCTTGTATATATAACTTTTGGTCGTCATAAATGAGCATTGAATGTCCAACGGTCTTGACAATGATTGATCTTGATGATGTTCGTCCGTTATATCCGTTGGTATTTATGTGCTTTAAACATGTAACAAAGAATCATAAAAGAAAACGGTTGTATGCACTAAATGACATAATCGTTAGTTATGCTATAGAGGTCGTACGATAGGAGTCATTGAGTGACTTCCTAGTAGCTGTCGAGAGAAACTTGCGACCATCGTCATAAGTAACGACCATGGTCCTCGCCATGTGTGATCTTCAGGACCTTATTTTAATACAAGAATGGTCCTTAGATTGGAGACGTTTGGTTTCCTTACGTCGGTCGTGACTTGTGAAATTTTACCCAAACAGTTTGCCCCAAAAATTCGAAAACTAGGCAGCAAGTCAACTTTTTGAATTTTTGTAACCGGTTTGGACACGTGTCGATAAATGTAACTAAATCGGTTTCCCGAAAACCGAAGCGATTTCGAGGGAAAACGTGCAGCCGTATAACGGTCGTGACGTCATAGCGAAGTGGGGCGTGTGGTGTCATTCATTGACGGTAGGCTTGCGAAAGGTCAATGACATGTGTCAACCATCTGTCGACTCGACCTGACACCGAATCAAGTATAAATATTGATTTCGGCCGAATCCTTTCCTTTTTACGCGATCAATCTTGAGTTTTAGAGAGATAGAGCTTTTCCTGATATTTCAAATGAGAGTGTTGAATTTCTGCCTTTGTCGTTTGAGGTCTAGAGCCCGTTTTAATGTACGATTTTCTAACTTCCCAATGCGTTTTAAGACTTAGGCTAGGAAGCCTAGGAGAAACTGGGACGCGTTTGAATTCTATGCGGTTATAATATCCAGTCCCAAGTTCTCAATGTCATCGGACCCTGTCAGTGTCATCACCGAAGATGATGAACTTGACGTTTTTAGGTCCTTGGCCTAGATGTCTAGGGAGGTTTGCCTATGTTCTCCGACTTTCTTGAGACCAGAGCAATGCCCGAGTGGGTACTTTGTCTTGCACGAGTATCCATTCCAAATTGGGTTTTCATATCCCTTCTCACCTTTGTCGAGATCATTTTTATCGATCTTTGACCTTTCACCGAGGCAGATGATGCCCCAATTCTGGCATATCATTCAAGTAGTCGAACGATTGACATCTGAATGGGCGTCGCCCTTTAATGTAAATGACCTCCTTTTGGCCTATTCGGTCAAAATGGTGGTGAACCATAGATACAACCTCTATTCAAAATATAGGGGGTCTCGTACTTTGGTTCAAGGGACGTCTGTTAACGACTGTAGGTGGAAGGCGCGGTATGTCTTTGGTCTCTTGTCGTCAGTAGATGGCGACATTTGCTGGATCACCACAGGGTGGAATACTTAGGGTAAGACTAAGGGTCTCTTAGTCATTATTTTTGTTGCGATGGTAAAGTGCCTAACGTTTTTGTGTTTCTTTGTTTTCATAGATCGATTTATCTTCACTCGTTCCTTCTCCTGACTCATCGGAAAAGATTGAGAGGTTCCTCAAGCATAGCATCGAGGAGCGTTCATTTTTTACTCGCTCGTACGCGGACGAGGACGACGACGAGATATAGTTTCTCGGGACTTTCATTGCTTCATCAGTCGAGGAAAAGGAGGAGGATTCTAACGAGGAGACTCCTGAGAAAGAAATGACGGGTAAGTCTCTCTTTACGCTTAGCTTAGTTTGTAGGTCTAGTCGTTTAGGCGTCACCTATCGGTCGTAAAACCTTATGGGATCTAGTAAAAAAGGTGCCACCCATTGATTGTAGGTTAAGTGGGTTTAGTCGTGGACGTCACCACTGGTCGGGAGATCACATAGGGTGTTAGTCGTTAGACGTTACCCACTAGTCATTGGGTCCTGTAAGGTCTAGTCTTTATGAGAGACGTTACTTACTCGTGTAAGGTTTAGTCATGGATGTCACTTACTATTTGAGGTTTTGCAGGAGGATCGACCGCCGCAAAGCCATCAACGGGTCTCTCGATGAGAGAGGCTTTCGCACAGCTTGCCTACAAAGGACGAGAAATCAAGAGAAGTGCTCCCCCGACGTCTCGGTCGGGGTCTAAGAAACCGAAGATGGTTCTGAAGGAATCGTCTTCAAGGGACAGTGGCATCAGAGAATGCGAGGACGCCTCTGGTCGCGGATGTGGGACCGATCCCGCAGGCTCCACCGACCAGGGTGGAAGGCCCATCCCCCCCGTCGCAGGACAAGGGGAAAGGTTCTCAGGTGGATCCGGATCAAGTGCTGGCGAACTTCTCTCTACCAGACGACTTTATGTCGTCTGAAAGTTTGAGTCGAGAGGCTCTTTTCCCACATCTGGGAAATTTCTTGTTGCTAATGTTTCACGATCGTTACAAAGATGTATCGGTCGACGATCTAGGGGCTCACGTCGCAGGGCTCTCCTTTATGGTAAGCATCTTTTGATGGATCGTAATTTTTTATTTTTGCTTGAAATCTTATGACCTGATACTTGTCGTGTGTTTGTGCAGACGCTTGAGGCGGGACTTGTCCTCAATACCGGCCTTGAGAAGGTAAAGAGGACGGTTTTGACTGCTTTGGCCAAAGAGCGGGACGCTCTTACTAAGGCCGCAGAGGCGGAGGTGAGGGCAAAATCGGTTGAAGCTCAGCGCGAGGAATATTCTGATCGTCTGGATGCTGCCCTTATTCACCTTGAGGAGTCGGATCGAGACAAGGGAGAGCTTCGGGATCAATTAAGGGTGACCCTTGATCGTGCGTCCGTGGCGGAGGCGGAGCTGAAAACGTCCAAGGAAGCCTTGACTGTGAATAAAAAAGAAGTCGAGCCCCTTAGGGTGGAAATGGGGGCGACGAAGGAACAGGTCGCTCGTCTTGAGGAGAAGGTGAAGTTCATCAAGGATTTTACTCGTCTCAAGGTTCGGGTGGCCTTGATGAGACGTCATCTGAGGGGTAAGAATCCCCTGGCATCGACAGAAGGCGAAGTAGCCTTCTTTCTGGAGTTCGTCGGGGCCAAGAGGGACCTTGACTACAAAGACGAACAAGAGGTCAAGTCGGGGGAGGTAGCCCCCGAAGGTGGGAATGCTGCAGTCGACCCCCAGAAGCAGGAGTAGGAGCATCCGACGACTCCTTAGTTTAGATCCTTTATAGTTTTTTTCTTTCGATTGGGCGACCGTTGGAGGTCGTGCCTTGTTTTGTAATTTTTTTGATATCAATATATGCATCTTTTGGACAAATTCAAACTGTCACAACTTTATTTTGTCGTAAGAATTAGTCCACATAATGGTTTTCATAAACAATTCACGACAATCATCGAGAGATAATATAATTTAATAGAAGTAACTCACGACAAACATCAAGATCAAACGGAAATCGTTCCAAGTAACACACGACATAAGAGCACGATCAATCATAAGTAAATAAACTTGCGATTGGACAAGTAAAGATAATTCACAAGGAACTTGCGATTAGTGCAAACAACAAACCTACTGGTAGATTTAAGTCTTGCGACTAGGAAAGTCGTGATCCGTTAATCGATCAAACCCAAGCATTCATAAATAAGGCTAAATAAGATTTGACCAAACTTTTTAGGTCGTAAAGGAACGAATGTGAATGTCGAACTCAGAAATAGAGCAAAGTTTTTATGGCTAAGGTAAAGTTTTGACATCAGGATACGACTTGGTCGTGAAATGATCGTAAACCATAAGTATAGTCGAGTGATCGACCAATCCTGCAATGAAATAACTTTAGAAGAGGTCATTAGCTAGGCCAACGACTCTCCGATGCTTAAGTCAGTAACGGTTGTGAGATGACGTTGAATTTGGTATGCTTGTTAACCCATTTGGCAAATACTCGGAGAGTGATTTCCCCGATGGTGTTAGCCATGTCGCCATTGAAGCCCACAAGGACCATCGAATGTCGCACAATTTTTGACTTGTCTATTCCCATAGCCTTGATCGTGCTAAGGAAAATGATATTGGCAGAATTTCCTCCGTCGATCAAAATTCTCTTAGTCGAGCAGTTCCTGATCGTAAGTTGAATGATTAGGCCATCGTGATGTTTCTGCCATTGTTCGTCGAGATCCTCTTGATCGAAATTTATAGGCATAACCTCTAACTCCAATTCATGTTTTGGCCGTGATGATCGTGAGACATAAAGTTCTTCAGGTCCTCGACTAGCATGTCTCTTGGCTGCCGAGTAAGTTAATCCATAGATGTCTGAATCTCCAGTCACACAATTGACGACTTTTGCATGTTCCGGTGAGGTTGGTCGTGCGTTTTCGCCTAACAAGTTTTGTAGATGGCCTTTTGGTACGAGCCAATCCAATTCTCGTCGTAGGGCGATGCAATCATCCGTTACGTGGCCATGGTCACTATGGAAGTCGCACCATTTGGATTTGTCTTTCTTCGCATCGTCTATTTCACTTTTTGGAGGCCACTTGACGTTGGTTTGGACGCTATTTAGGGTCTCGACCACATCTTTAGATGTTCCTTTGAATCCGTAAGACGAAATCTTAGGATATTGGGGGAACTTGTTCGCCGGTAAATTCTTCTTTTTGTCAAATCTCACGATCGAAATTTTCCTAGACGTCGCAACCCTTGTGATTGGCTTGGTCTTGAATTCGGGCTTCTTGACGCTTAATGTCCTTTTGTCGTTGGAATGCTTACGCCGAAAGACTGCATCGTCCTCGACTCGCATGTAAGCCAGTGTTCAAGCTCGGACGTCTTCGAAATTTTCCGGCGGATATTTGGTCAGATCCATATATAGGTCTGAACTGTCGTCGAGACCTCGGTTGTAAGCCTCGATCGCAGTCCGGACGTCACAATTTCGTACGCTGATCATCTCGGAATTAAAGCGATTAAAGTATTTTCGAACTGATTCGTCGGTTTTCTGGGTGTTGTAATAGAGGTCGCTAGTTTGCTTTTCCATCTTTCGACTGCTAGCAAACTGTTGAAATAACTGATTGACTAGTTCCGTGAAACTGCCGATAGACTTGGATCACAAGTTAATCAACCATTGAAGTGCAACACTTGTGAGAGTCTCACCAAAGATTTTGCACATGCAGACCTCTTGGTATTGATGAGGTATCGACACAGTCCACATCAACTGTTTGTACTGTGCGATATGCTCGGTTGGATCGCTAATTCCAGAGTACTTCGGAGTGAATGTAGGGATGTTATACTTTTTTGGGACGTCGACCATGGCGATTTCGTCGACGAAAGGTGATGCTTGGAATCCGGTCCTTGGTTCAACGTCCACAGGTACAATAACTCCTGGAAGCTTTGCGAGTAGCGACAACATCTTCTCATTCTGTTCTTCTAACTGCTTCAGTCGTCGTGCGGCAGGGTCGTCTAGATTGAAGGCATCGCTCGTCGGGAGTAAGACTGGCACAAATCCAGAATCCTGAGGTGTGACACCTGTATTAGGAAAAAACCCATTGCGTTGCGATGTCACTCTAGCGTCTCCATTGATTGGCACGTGCATGGGAGGCACAAATATCGATGGAAATACGGTTGTTGGCGGTGGCATCGTTGGAATCGTTAGGATGGAGAAAGTGGCGACTCCAGTGGCCGCTCCAGTACCTTACGTCGGCCTGGGGTATGGAGGCAGAGGCGGTTGAAAACCTGCAAAAGGCATGTCGAAAGGTGGTCTTGGACCATACTGAGGCCCAAACTGATTTCCTACATTTTGATTCCTCATTGCTGAGAGTTCTTCAGTTGTCCTGTGATTTTGCTCATCTAAGGAGTTAATGTGACTACGAGCAGCATTAAGTTCCATTTGCATTTGGGCAATGACATGAGCTTAAGTTTCTTGAGCTTCCATGATCCTGCTAATCAAAAAGCTGCACTGAAACTGTTAGTAAGCCGCACTTTTTGTCGAGGATTTTACTCTAGTTGGGCCCCCACGGTGGGCGCCAAATTGTTAATGCCAAAAATCGTCCAAAGGAAAACCTAAGGTCGGTGTGAAGATTTAACAACTAAAGTAAGCGATCGATCGACAAATCGTACAACAAGAAATAAAAGCAATAAGAGACAAAGAAATTGGTGACGCGGAAAACCCTGTCGAGGGTAAAAATAGCGGACGATAGGAGAGATCGTCAAGTGCACTATGGACGTCAAACAGGGACGTCGTCCTTTAGAATGAGTGATCGAAAGTATAAATGACAATATTACAAACAGAAATGAGTAATTCGTAAGCTTGCAACTATCCATCGTGTGATTGGAACACTTCGTTGAAAGTCCTTGCTTAGGAGAAAGTAAACTGAGTAATGTAAATGAATTCAGGTTGATTTGTGTTGTTCAGTGTGTCCTCAATGATTCTTCAAGCCTTGTATATATAGCTTTTGGTCGTCATAAATGAGCATTGAATGTCAAACGGTCTTGACAATGATTGATCTTGATGATGTTCGTACGTTATATCCGTTGGCATTTATGTGCTTTAAACATGTAATAAAGAATCATAAAAGAAAACGGTTGTATGTAGTAAATGACATAATCGTTAGTTATGCTACAGAGGTCGTACGATAGGAGTCGTCGAGTGACTTCCTAGTAGCGGTCGAGAGAAACTTGCGACCATCGTCATAAGTAACGACCATGGTCCTCGCCATGTGCGATCGTCAGGACCTTATCTTAATACAAGAATGATCCTTAGATTGAAGACGTTTGGTTTTCTTACGTCGGTCGTGACTTGTGAAATTTATCCAAACAATATATATATATATATATATATATATATATATTTCTAATATAGATATATAAAATAAATAAAATATATGTACTTGAAGTGATAGATGTCATTACAATTGATGTGTTCAATTCTCAATGCATTAAACACCCCTATTAAGAGCATCCATAATGTGGTTTTTGGGAGGTTTTTACAAAGCTCTTGAGAGGTTTTTCAAAAAGCAAAAACCTTCTTTTGAGGTTTTTTCACATAGTGATGAGATTTTTTATGAGGTTTTTCGTCATAGGTCATAACTGTACGACCTGCTTTTTCATAAATTTTTCGTATTTAATTAGTTTCAACTTTATAAAATTTTATAAAAGTTCGTATTTAATTAGTTTTAGTTACTAATCAGTTTTATTTACTAATATATTTAAAATAGTCATTATTAAATAATTAATATAAAATAAATACATCATTAAAGTAATTATATTTTTTTAGATTTAAGTTAATGTCTCAAATTTGACATGTTTTTATACATTTTATTTACATATTTCTTAATAACTCAATTTTTATTTTTTAATATACATACTTTTAAATTGTTTTATTTTTAATTTTATTAGATATAATTTTATACAAATTTTATAGATTTCTTAATGACACAATTTATATTTTTGATTGTACATACTTTTAAATTTAACATTTTTTAATTTTTATTTTACATATTTTTATACAATTTTTACAGATTTCTTGATAAACTAATTTTTATTGTTTGTTCGTTGTACATATTTCTAAATTAATTTTTTTTTAATTTTGATGGTATATATTTTTACACAATTTCTAAGGATTTCTTGATTATACAATTTCAAGTATTGTAATATATAGTATTGTATTAGAATATTAAAAAAATATGTAAAATAAATACATAATCAAAGCAATAATATTTTCTCGATATAAATAAATATGTGTTTGTATGAATTTTAATGTATTTATTTTTATTTAAATAAGAATATAAATGATATAAAATTAAATTGATGGGACCTTGAAGAAAAAAAGCTATAAAAACCTAAGTAAAAAAAACTCAACATTATAGATGCTCAAACATTTATTGAGCAGGACTGATTCAAAACATAATAATTAAGATTTTTTGTTGAATTAAAGAGATACGAATGGGCACATGGCACGTGGGGTGATAAACGCCATCCATGACGCAAGACTGAGGGACTAGGGTTTGACTTTTGGTCAAAACTAAAATCATTCTGCTTTGTCTCCATGCATCCACGTATTCATTCATATGAGCCCACTGTATCCTACCAATTTCCATCAACTGTTTTCAAATATTTATTATTTATAATAAATATATACTTTTTTAAAACGTAAATTTATTATATGTTATATGTAAACGATCAAGTTAATCACTTAAATACTTTGTTGTGTTATGTAAAACGACTTTTTTTTTTGTATTTCTTCTTTTAAATTTATCCATAACCATTTGACTTGTGCATGACTGGCTCAACTATTTTGGCTCGTTTTCGATCTTCAAGTGTGATTTTTGGTGATTATCTTTAAATGGCGTGTTTGGTATATTCAGAGGCGGAGCTAGAGATTTGAGATAGAGGGGGCTAAAACTTTAGTTAGGAATAACTTAACATATTACCGTTAGAATCACTCAGTTAAAAAGGATACTTTAATTTATGAAGTTGATATGCCCCAAATTGATATAAGCTCATTTACTTGAATAACTTAAGATTGAAGCTTGGATGCTTGGGTCCCAAATCAAAAAACAAAAATTATATGTGACCTCCCCTGAATTTGGCGCCATCAATCTTTTCTGGTTCAAATCTAACATTCTATTTAGTATGAACATTTTCAAGAAGATATTCATTGTTAGAACGTTGTTCTAAGTCATTCAGAACGATTTATTCTTAATTGAAAAAAATAATCAGTGGTTTTTTTTTCTTCTCATGATTCAACCTATGATCATAAAAGTTAAGAATTCTGTCTTTCAAAATTCAAACAAATTATAATATTTCAATATATACATTCAAGTACTAATTGGGGTATAAGTTTTTTTTCTACAACATAAACATATTTAGCAAGAAAACATTTTACATACTTGCATTCAAAGTATTAAGTATAAAATTATCAATTAAACTAATTAATTTCCGTTTTATGAATGTAACTAATTAATTAATTATGTTTTTAGTTTTGGTATTTGTTTAAATAATAAATTTTACATCCCCTTCTATGATTGGGATTTGGGCCACCATTCTTAAGTATAAAAAGATTATGAGTGGAATTTGGGTTTGAGGGGCTTCATAGAAATTAACTAAATTATTTACCATGCAAATCTTTTGGACTAGCTTTGTGTTTGCGCTGAGGATTGGAGGGGGCTAGGCACCGGCCTGTCCCCCTACTCCCTCCGCCTCTGGGTATATTGAATAGTACACAGAATTATACAAGAGAACAAAACAGAAAAGAGATCACTATTCCATGTTTGACATGATTTTTATTTGGAACAGAGTGGACATGGTGTAATAGAAGTGTTCCACCTTACCTATGGAACAAGGTGAAACATACATATATTTTACTAATATAACCTCAAAATAAAACCAAATTCTCTTTTAAAACATCAAATATGTCTTTCTCCTTACATTTTATTCATTCTTTAAATTTTACTTTTTATAGTTTAGGTTTTTTTTAATTTTCACTTATTGTCCTCAAAATATTATTTTTATACCGTTTTTATATTTTGGTTAAATTATGTAATTTATTAAATATTAATAACAAAAAGATATATAGAAAAGGTATAGAATAAAAATTGGAAATTACATAAATTTTTATTTTGATGTCTTTTTAATCGCATTGACAAAAACTTTCTAATGATATTTTATTATAAAAAAATATTTATTTTATTATAATTTAATAAATTACATAAATTAATCAAAATAAAAAAAATATAAACAACTAAATAACGGTAAATTGGTCATGTAATATGTTCTATCATGTTCTGTTCAGTTTTACCAAACGTTGAACAATTGTTTTCTTCCGTTATGTTCTATCTTGTTATGGATACCAAATGCATCCTAAGGTATTGTTTGGTACGCAAACATGATTGAACGGGACTGGACGATGCTAGGATTGAACAGAACTGGACAAGACAAATGTATGTCTTGTGTTTGGTACAGGACTGGACAAGTTTCCTTAAAAGTTGTTTGATTATTTTATATGTCATATAATAGCTATAAATGACACAAATAAATTATATCTTTTAAATAATTTAATGAAAAAATATTTTTATTTTTTACACAATTTTCATACATATAAATACATACAAAAACAATGGTAGGAAATTTGAATGAAGAATCTGAAATAATAGATGGTAGTTCGAAAAAATCCCATTCATACAAACAAAATATAATATTTGATTCAATTTGGAAGATCTTTATGAATTGGCTGAGACATAGTTGCATCGATAGGTAAAGATAAAGGTGATGGGTGGCTGGTGAAGGACGGTAGTTGTGAAGAAAGTGAAAGATAGTAGTGGTGCAGGAGGTAGTTGTGGTTGATGTGGTGGAGGTATATATGGTCGACAATGGTAGTGGTGGTGGCAGTGAACAGTGGTATAAGAGGTTATTGTAGTGAAGGAAGAGACGGAGGTGGCCGACGGTGGTTGGCGGTGAGCGTCGATGTTGGCGACGGTAATGGGTGGCAGTGATCGGTGGAGGTAGCGAAAGTCGTTGGTTGTGGAGGTGGTGGAGGAAGTTGTTGTAGTGAAGGAAGAGGTGGAAATGATCGACGATGGTTGGTGGTGGCTACCGGTGGCCGTCGATGGTGGTGACGGCCATGGGTGGTGGTGATCGATAGTAGAGGTGGTAGACGATGGTAGTGGTGGTGGGATGGTCGATGGTTGCGGAGGTGGTAGAGGAGGTTGTTATGGTGGAAGAATAGGTAGAGGTGGCCGACGGTAGTTAGCGGTAACTACTGGTGGTCGCCGATAATGACCCTTAAGACTAATAGCATATTATGATTATATATCAAATGACAGTAGATCAGTGATTTTTAGTTTCTGTTTCACTTTTGTTCCATGGTGTTCCACCTATTTTGGTGGAACAAGAAAATACCATTTTGGTCTCATCTTGTCCCATTTTGTCCAGTCTTTGTCCCTGTCTCATATCGTGTCAAACGTGAGACAATGAATTTTTGTCCTGTCCAATGTCATGCAAAACATGGGACAGTGAATTTTGTCCCGTCTTATTCAATTATGTCTCATGTACCAAACGCAGCCTAAGAGACCAGGAGTGTCTAGGCTCACCCTCAATTTCTAAAAATAGGAAAATAAGATATTATATGTAGTTTATTTTTTTCTTTAATATCTTTAGTTTTATATGGATCTATTAATATTGCTTCAAAAATTATATATATTAATTAGTTTTCGTTTGAATAAATGAACATGTATTTTTGTTGAATGAATAAAGTTTTTACAATAATTTTTATGTATTTTTAAATGGTTTTTCTTGTTTTTTTATCTTTATATGCTTACATCTGTAGGCATGTCTTATGTATTTTCGGGTAAATATATGCATAGTTATACATGTTGTTTAAGTGACTCATGCTTTATAACTTTTTTTTAATAGCTATTGTATATGGTTAAATATTTAACTTTCTCTCTCTCTCTCTCTCTCTCTCTATATATATATATATATATATATATATATTATAAGTGTCTTGTAAACCTTAGAACTATAAATCTTTTTACATTATTTTTGGTTTTATCATAAATTGTTTTTCTGATTTCGCTTGTGATCACAATACAATGAAATATGAAATGTCTTAAAATTAAAATAACACTGAGAAATATTAAACTATGAAATAAAAGTATATAGTTAGTTATTGTATGAAATTTGTGCAAGAAGCATCAGAAAAAATATATATTAAAACACATAAAAATACGTCAAAGTACTCAAAGTGCATATGCATCAAACATACGTACGTACAGAACATGACATTTGAATTATGTTTAGGTAACTCACAATCATTATTGACATAATTGATATTACTATTATAATAAATATAAATAAAAATTATACTCTTTTCATTATACGTATGTGGTAAAATGAACAAGTTCATTTGGATGATTTTTAGAACATTTTGACCTGTTTTTTAACTATTTTTTTTTTTTTTTGAAATTTTATTTATTTACTCAATTGTCAATTAAATATAATCCAAATTAACTCAGGTTATCAAAAGAGATATAATGATTATTTTTTGACCATTGTATTAAAAATCCCAATAATTTAATAAATTTGCAGAGAGTTATATACATTTATTACAAGCAACACCCATGTTCTTGGCTTTGAAATTCATTCTCAAGATAACATTTTAAAAAGAAAAGACATAAAAAAGGCAATATGGTTTATAATAAATTAAATACAAATGACATAATTTTTTAGTAACGTGGCCTTAGATTTTGTAACGGAGTTAAGGAGAGGCCAACATATACGGGCTTTTCTCCATTAATTTTTGCCATTAATAGACGTATTTAAGCTTATTAATATTTTAATTTCTGAAAAACTAATTTTAAATCAATTTATAAACAACATAAATGATGTTATATATTTATATATATAGCCATAGGTTCAAATGAGAAATGCTAAATGTCTAAGAAATAAAAAAGTAATCCTAGTCATTTATATGGTCAAGAATTACAGTTTTAACTGGTCAAAAATTGCGGCTATTCCAAAAATAGAATGACAATTTCGTAACTTTTACACAAATACATGATACGAGTTCATATATGAAATTGTGTGATTCACATATGGAACTATATGTGAACTAATGTAATTCACGTATGAACTATTTTTAACTGATTCACATATGAAATTTTGTGATTCTTATCTAATTAATTAATTCATATATGAACTAATTAACTGTAGGTTCATATGTGAATCAGTTGAACTAATTAATAGATTCTCATATGAACTAATTAACTAATTCACATATGAACGTATAGTCCATATGTGAATCACACAGGTTCACATATGAACTCGTCTCACATATTTTACGAAACTATCCCTCTATCTTCTGCAGACCACGCAAGGAATTATCCGATGCTTCACACTCAAAGTCGCAAATGTTGACCAGATGAAGAATTATGATCATTTCTCTATTTCCCACATATTTAACATTTCTCATTTGAACTTTTTCCTATATATATACACATGGTCAGGCAACGAAAACCTTAAGAAAACGGAAAACTAAGGAACACCGTGGTAGTCCTTCATCTGGACTGTAATTTGTAAAAACCAAAAAAACAACTTAATATACTTGTATGCACAAGTGCATACCGTCCAGATCAAAGTGTTCTTCAGTTTTTCATTTTTTGAAGTTTTCCTTTGATCCTCTCTCTCTCTCTCTCTCTCTCTATATATATATATATATATATATATATATATATATATTGTAGCTTCCTTACTAATTAAATTGAGCCTGAAATAAAAAAATCACTACAATAAAAAACTGCATTTCCGACGGCCAAAATCCGCGGATTTTTAATATTTAAAAAAAATCACTACAATAAGAAACGGTATTTTCGGCGGATTTTTAATATTTATTTTTTTATTTATTCTTAATTAATTTAAAGAAACATATTTCGGTGAAAATGTTTTGGCGGATTTTCGGCGGAATATTCCGCCGAAAATTATTTATTTAATTAATTATTTATTTATTTTTTTAAAGTTTTCTAAGAAAAAATAAATATTTAATTTTTTAGTGTTTTTCGGCGGACTTTCGGCAGAATCAAATTTTTTTTAAAGTTTTCTAAGAAAAAAAATAAATATTTAATTTTTTTAGAGTTTTCGACGGATTTTCGACGGAATCAAATTTTTTTTAAAGTTTTCTAAGAAAAAAAAATATGTAATTTTCTTAGTGTTTTCGGTGGATTAATTTTCGGCGGAATCGAAATTTTTTTAATTATTTTTTTAAAAGTTTTCTAAGGAAAAAATAAATATTTAATTTTTTTAGTGTTTTCAGCGGAAATTAATTAATTAAATAAAATCCGCCGAAAATTTTATTTTTTTAAAAAAAGTAATTTAAAAAATAATTTCCGGCGGATTTCCAACGGTTTTCCGGGTAAAGTCAACGAAGTTTGATCACGTTGACTTTCGTCGGAAATCCGCCGGAAAAGGTTGTTTGTTTAGTAGTGAATGTATTTTTTTTAATATACAAAATATTTTCTTATTGTCTATATATTTTTGTTTATTTTATTGAATCCACTTTCAAAAAATGTCAAGTTTCAGAAATGTGATGTTAGCATTTGCATTTGATGCCGAAATATTTTTAAAAACGATAAATTTTTTATATATGTTTTTGAAAGAAAAAAAAATATGTTAAAAAAAAACTCAAATTTATAGAACAAGTTGGCATGTTGTGGGAGGTTCATTTGACCTAAACATAAAAGAAAGAACGTGGGTTAACAATCATAAATTCATGCACCGTCCGTAATCCGTTCCGTACCCTCCCTTCCCTTCAATCGCTACCAAACTTTTATTATTATTATTATTAAACAACTCATTTAATATTAACATATTCTGTAAATTTAAAATTAATATTTATCTCAAGACAAAGATAATTAGGGACGGAGCCAGTGGCGGATTCATAAACGTTTTTGGTTGGGGGCACACTTTTAGGGTGTCGAAAAATTTTCGAAACCAAAAAATTCATCTGAACCGAAATTGTTTCGGGTTATTCGTTTTCGGCTTAAACAGTTCGATTAAACTGAATAATAATTTATTCAGTTCGGTTTTCGCTTAACTTTTTAGCATTTCGATTAAACACACATTATACTACTATTTATATATTTTTCTATTTCGTTTAAACTTAAAACAAATGAACACATTCCACGTTAATACAAAATTCGATTGCTTCATAATAATGAAACAAATGACTGGAGGAACAAACCATTAAACAAATTTGTGCACTTGGCATTAACCAATTTATAACAAACTTGGTGAAAAATTAATCATAAACCTAGTGAAAAATTAAACAGATTTTAAACAAAATTGTACATTGCAGTATCTAGATTCTAAACAAAATTGCACATTGCAGAGAGTGTTGTTCTCGAATGTGTGCTGCAAAATGGACCAATTAAAAAAACTATGATCAGTACATGAGGTTGGGTGTCGTTGTGTTGTTCTTGTTGGGGGCCTAATATAGAATTTTACCTAAAAAAGATTTTTTATAGTTATTTTGAAAAAAATGGTGGGTTTTGTAGGGGGCCTAGGACCCCTACAAGCAAGGCATGCATCCGCCCCTGGACGGAGCTATTTGGAGTTGAGCGGGTTGTCATGCACCCGCTCACTTAATAATTGCAAGAGAAAAAAATATAGGCGTTTGAAAGGTATACCCACTTGATTTTGAGAGACGGCAATAAATACTTTAAAACCAATCTATAATTGAAGATAAACATAGATGGAGTGGTTGGATTATCATTCCACATGCAAGAGGTCACATGTACGAATCTTATTTCAAGTGAAAATTTAATTTTCTATCATTTAATTTTAAGCTCCGGGAACATTAACTCATGTTTAACAATATTGTCTGAAAATATTAACCCCAAAAATGTAGTTAGTATGATCGAACTCACAACCTCGGATGTAATTATAAACATTACTACCACTTTGCCAATGCAACTTTTGTCAAATTTTCTATCATGTTGATTTTATTATTATTTTCATTTCCATTGTCAATTCATCTTAAACATCGTCATTTTTTATCTCACTTTCAAGTAAACATATATTTAATTTAAAGATCAAGGTTGATACATTTGAAAATTTGTATTTTTATTCTCCAAATCAATACAATTGACTTGTGCCTGCTCAAACCATGTTGATTTTCTCTCCAGGTCAAACCGCGATTTTATGGACCTTTGATCCACCTTAAAGGTGCATCCGTTCAAAAAAAATCCTAAGTCCGCAACTTAAAATAATTATCGTATTTCTATATAGTTTAACAAACTATTTATAAAAAGATTTATTGATTTCACAAGTATACTCTTAATTACATTCAAATCAATTATTAATTTTTTTTTCTAAGAATGAGTATTATTTTCACAATTATAAATTTTTTATTGATATTTGAAGTTAGAATATTGACAATATTTATTGTTGATGACTTTAAATATCTTTCAAGTTATCAATTTGTCAACCACTTTAATGTGATGATATATGAGGCCACAAGACCAGGCTTAATTGCAGGAAAACATGGTTGCTGATGGTAGTTATGTTATGGGCGTTGGAGATGATCATTAATGGATAATGATTTCCTTTAATTAATTAATACCATCAACAACTCATCAAACATTATTCAATTATCATTATCAAATACTAGTTTTTTCCTTAACTATAATTTTAAGTTTATATTATAGTTTAAGTCTTTTTAAAATTACTGAAGAGTTCCCCCAGCTATTAGCTTCAAATATGGACATATACTGACCTAGACACCCACAATTACAGAAAAGAAACACAGGATTGTGAGTTGAAGTATTATTAAAAGTATAT
The DNA here is from genome assembly GCA_954870635.1 of Arctium minus. NCBI lineage: Eukaryota > Viridiplantae > Streptophyta > Magnoliopsida > Asterales > Asteraceae > Arctium > Arctium minus. The sequence goes on along the minus strand of OX941080.1, from coordinate 177,243,582 downwards.
GTTTTTTAGTTTATTTGTTGTTTTATAAAAAATAGAACTTGTTTCTTCAAAAAATAATAGTTTAAAACTTGTTATTTATGTTGCATCGATGATATATGAAATCTAGAATAATGCTACCTGGTCTGATCAACGTTGTATGAAATGGTTAAAAGACGTATAACATTCAAAGTTGATGCTGAAAAATTGGTTTCAGACTTTCAGGATTCAACTTTGTCTGATTTCCAAAAAAAAAGGTAAATTGACTTTTTACTCTTAGTCGACTTCTATAAACACTTGCACTTTTTATTTACTAAAACGGGAACACCCAATCTTGAGATGTAAGAGTATATCTAATAATTTCTTCAAAATGGAGAATCAAAAGTCAAAATCTTAAAAAAAAAAACATCCATCTCCAACAGATTCTTCATTTTGGAGAACCAAACATTGATTATAATATTAAAATGTTCCATTCATCTATTAAAATATATTTCTCTATCTACATATTTATTTTCAAAGTTTCCTATTGGTCCCCTCACTTAGTAATCATTTTTTGGGTGATCTCCATATTTGGAGAAAAATCTCTTCTCTCACCTACTTTCTCCATTTTGGAGATAGTTTTGGGGAAGCTGTTGGAGTAAAATATTAGCTCGAAATCCTCATTTTCTCCATAATAGAGAAGCTGTTGGAGATGGTCTAAGTATGTTTACTATTTTAAGACATTTTCTCTACGTATTTGATTAATATAACTTCGATGAGATTAAAAGTTTAGATCACTATTGAACTACATGCTCTTTTCTTGTTGAACCTATTCATTTTATCGTTTAGAAGGCCTTCTAAGCAAGATTAATTGACGATGGTTCTTCGTAGTTGAAATCTAACTATTGAAATATTATTACTTGATTGATCTTGATTGAATTTACAAGAATACAGTACATATAATATATATATAGGCAAGACTACCACAAAACAAGAAAATGATATATACAATAATTAAATACAAAATATATACAAATCATATTGAGTGATATTAACAACACATAAGAATTATAAGATGATACGTATTAAAGACAAAAACAAAATGAAAAGATAGAGTATTGATGATATAAATAAACATGGTTTGGCCTTTTTGAGCTAATTAATTAATTGTTGCAAAACCATGATTACAAAACATCAAGACAAGAAATATTGTACTCGTCTTAGAAAAATATATCAATATAATTAAACGATAATTCATATGTTTGTTTATTAGAAATTAATAAGACGAGATTGGTTTATTAAAATGTAAGATGATAATTGTTTTCTTCTTGAAATATATTTATGTTGGGATTTGCTTATAAAGTTTGTCCCACATAGATCCCAAGAGGGAAAACAAGTTGCCTTATAATAGGATTATGTTGGGATTCCCCTACCTATTATCAAAATGGGTTACCCAACCACATGGGTTAGCCCCATATTAAATGTCAAGATGGGCCTTGGGTCTCTTGGCTTGACATAGGGGATCCACGCGGCTTCAGGTCGCCTAAGTCATTAGAGTTTTGTAAACAACAGTGACATACGCGGCTTACACCGCGACTTCATTTTGTATAATTTCTGCAAATTTGAATAGATTCTTTAATAATTGTGTTGTTCTTTATATGGGTTTCTATGATCCTAATTCTAAGATCTAACAATTTATACATACATGTGACTATGTGAGTACAAAAAAAGGGACCGATTGCCCTTCCAATATAATAGCTTTTTTGCAGTAGAAGAATGTTATTGTTGATTTTAGTAGGCTTATCAAATATTTATTTATTTTTAACCACCAATGTAGCCCCAAATGTAAATATGCATGTGTTGTTTTGGGTTATGTTATTAAAAAAGTCGAATGAGAAAACCAAAACTTTAACTTGTTTTAAACTTTAGGGTTTGAAAACGAGGACCGGTAGGAGATAGATAATGAACAATCTTCAAATTTGAAGAACTCTCTAAAAATAATTACTTAGGAAAGAGAGATGATTTTTCATTCTTCCAAACAATGAGAATTCTTGAATCAAATATTTAGGGGAGATAAATATCTATACTCTATACTATCTTATAAAGCATTTAGACAAAAGTCATGAAAACAACCTATAAAACATATGGTACTACTCTTTTATGCATAATTTCTTAAAATATCTTAATTACAACATCATAAGCTTAATGTAAAACTTATCAATACTACACTCACAATTTAGGTTCCCACCAACACTCTCACAAGATTATCTTCCCAAGACCAGGCCATTCATTGCTCCTATCAGACTTTTACCCCATAATCGTCACTTCAACTTCCCCAAGATGATGATCAAGCTCCCAATGTGATGATTGGTGCTATATGATTATACATTGGGGTTCTCTTTAATTTTTTTATTTCATTTCTATCTTCCCCTGATTCAATTCTCCATGAATCCACTTAGTGGTGTGCAGAAAGTCAAACGATCCAATTGGACCCACCGACCATAATTGGATATCCAATTGTAATTAGATCAAATCGGATTGAAAATTTCAACATCTAATTTGGATCGGTCGGTTCTTGGATGGCAGTCCAGAACCGACCAAAAAAGACCGAATCGAACCGACAAACATCCAATTACCCATCTGATTACCATACAACTATCATCCAATTAATCTATTTGCAATTTGCTTAAATATGAATTTGTTTTGTGTTGGTTTTGAATTTATAGTCTCACTTGTGTTGGTTTTAACACATATTAAAAGTGATTAATCAATTTGTTTCATTGTTAGAAAATTGGATTAACTAACACATTAAATGGATCCAATGGATATCCAATCAGAATATCCAATGGATGGAACCGAACCGATCCAATCATCCATTGGATCGGTTGGCAAAATCCAACATTCAATGGATGATTGGATCGGTTCGGTTCCCCTCACATCCAATGGATGTCAATTGATGAACATGCCTAGATCCACTCATGATTAGGGTTCAAGAAGAGGCAATCTCCCATCATCATTATGCCGCCTTCAGGTTTCTGCGTTCCTCCTCTGTTACTCTTCTGCTTGCATTGATCTAACTATCTATGGAATGAACCATTGTTTTGAATGGTTCTTACATCTACTTTAATTTCTATTTTTCGATCAAAGATTTTCAAATCAATTAGGTTGATATACTACATGGGAATTTCAAACAAATTTGGGCTTCTCCATAGCATTCCAGGTTTGATCCTTTCTCTTCTAGCATATTTGTTTTTTAAAGGTTTTGAGACGTTTAAACTACATTGTGAGAATTATTTATCATTTTCCTTATTTGTTTCTAAGTATAGTGGGTTCAAAATTCTTCTATTTGTTTCCAAATGAAGACTTCAAAATGCTTTTCTAAATGGTGAGTTCTACTATAATCGACATTCTTATTGACATTTAAAATGTTTCTGTTTGTTACTATTTGGCGATAACAATATAGAATCGTCTCTGTTACTTTATGATGGGTTATTGTTATATATTTTACTTCATTTCATATCTGATAAACTTCTATGGATTTATGGTATTTCTATCGACTTCAACTTCTAGGGTTTAGAAAACCTTTTGGAGTTTACAAGCCAATCTAATGGTGTCTTATATGAAATTAATTTTTTGATACATGAATTGACCTTCTTAATTTTCCCATCTCTCTACCAACCATGTTGATCTTGGTACATGAATTAAACCCCTAAACCCCTTTGTTGTCAAATTTATAGAAGTGACGACAATTCCTAGTATAATAATGGGATTTTTTTTTCTAGAGTACTTTAGTAGTCTTGCTATGACAAAGTGCGATAAGTTCTCTTCCAGCTTGAACTTTTTTTTTGTTATTAGCTTCTTTTTTGTACTATTTATTGTTTTTGTATTTTTGTTTAATTTTCCTCCATTCTGGAATGGAATATCCAGGCCGTCCTGCAAATGCTAGGCCAACCCCCGTCAAGAAGTAGCCTTGTTTGGTAATATTGCTATTATTTTGGTGGTTTTCCAACTTTTTTTTTAATTTTCATTTTTCACTATTTGTACATTCTCTTTTTGTTCTGATTGCAACACTTTTTTTCAGTTTGTTTCTCAGAGCTGCCAAATGGTCATTTTGATAACAGGCAACTTGAATGGATTCAACATATTAGGCAAAAACCAAGCTAGAATTAAGGTTCTTTATATGCATTTGTTTTTTCTTTCTAATTGCGATTTGAGATTCTGACTTCCCATATTAGTGGACCCATTGATGAAAATCATTAGGAACTTTACTAATAGTTATTAACATATCATTAAGTTGAATTGGCTATAACTTAAGAATCCTGCATATAGCAAACTGATTTTGAGCTTCTCACTTGCCTATCATCCATACAACTTTTAAACCCTCCCTTGGTTATCTGTGCATCATATAGGATATAACTTATCAAGCAATCTTTTTTCTAAGATTTTCTATAGGTGCTTGGCATTTTCGACGTCATCATGCTACAATAGTCTTTATTTCTCTATTGATCCCATTCCTTGTAAAAATGTCATATTGTAAAAATCTTGATATACAAGGTTTGTGAGGAGGTCAGACTTGTATACATTTCATCCTCTCTAAACTCATATTTGGGTGGGATATGTTGGTTTTGTTATTGTAAACTCCTTGATGTAAAAGCTTCATTTTGTGCTTTCTGAATTCAAGGTTTTTGCAGAGATGACTTATCGTATTGTAGTTGATGCACATCTTCCTTGATGTACATAATTACTACACGGGCTTGTGCCCAAATGGAAGTTGTATTGTTCATATTCATGAGTCCTACTTTCTAAAGGCGAAATTCCCTCAAAGCAGTGTACTTTTTTATATCTTTTTCCCAAATATTTTGATTATGTATTTTAGATTAGTCGGCAATCGTTGTTGATATCGTCTCTTTTTTCATCCAATTCAAATATCCAATACGCTTTTTGTTGCAACAATCATTTTCTAATTGGGTTTTCACATACACACCGATGATTACTCGTATCAAAGAGTAAGACAACAAGCATGTGAATGATGTGTCCGATGTACAAAGCTCAAGTTTCTCTATCTCACACGCTTTATGTATGTCATGTCTCATCTCAGGTATTCCATATTAGTACATGAAGATTTATAAGTATGAGTGTCATCGACAACGATGTTACCACCACTGGTTACAACCATACTGGTCAGTTTATTTTCTGTGGGGATGCACAAGTGAGCCTTTCAAATTCATTTCATCAACTTTTATCTTGATAACTCATTAATTTGCCTTGGTCATCAATAATGAGGTCAGGTTGGCAACATTGATGTAGAACGTCCCACACATTAAGGTCCAAGAAAATGACTGTAAGGTTTCTATCTTAGCTCCTCCTTAGACTGTTTCATTTCACCTCTATATCGGATTTGTGTTTTTATGTTTCTTGGCACTATTTATCTGTTGCAAGTGGTCTATATATGCTTTGTTAAATCTACGCAATGAATCTGAGACTCTCGTTATGTTGTTGGATAGTAACCTTCTGTTGTCTTGAATTTGGAGAGAAAAGAAAAGAAAAGAAAGAGAGGGAAAAAAAAGGAAACGAAAAGAATTTTTCTATTTGTTTTCTCGAAAAGAAAGAAAATAATTTTTCATGTACTTGAAAAGGAGAAAAAGGAAAGGAAATGTGTCATTTTTACTAATATGTCCTTTAAAATTATATTATTTAGAATGAAAAAGTGGGTAGTTTTGTAATTTTAATAAACTTTAAGGAGTTTTAATTTCTTTCCTTCCTTTTATTCCCACATTTGGGAGGAAAGTTTTAGAAGAAAACTTATCATTATTTTCCTTTCTTTTCTCTCCAAAAAAAGTTTCGAGAACAAGAGTTTTTTTTAACTTTCCTCTTCCCCCATTTCCATTCATTTCCTTGTTAAAATAAGTTTTGAGAACACAACGTAAGACCGGCCCGATGGTAGGATGATATATATCTGACAAGTAGGAGCATATTTTTCCGATAGCAGAATTCGAAGTTTGTAATTAATGTCATTCCCGTGTTTTTTTGTGGCACATATATGCTTGAAAAAAAAGTACGTATGTCCGTATGTGTACGTTTAAAGTGTAATATACTTTTAGTTCTCAGAACCCTAGAAGTTAATATATAATATGCTTTTGTTTCTTCGTTTCCAGCTTTGTACATGCTTCAAGTAAAATGACTTTTATAGAGGGGTCAAATTATGTACCAAGTATTTTGGACCATAGAAAGTAAGAGACCGTTTATTATATACTTATCGGATAAACACTTACCAATATTAATTACCTTACTGATTGAGCATGACGAGGATCGAGAATCTTACCCAGTAAGAGGCATAGCAAGGACTGAGAGTTTTACTCGGTAAGTGAAGGAAAAGACTCTTACCCAATAAGCGCTTACCGGGTTTAAGATGCTTACCAACAATCCATTTTGATGGCAATAAAAGTTACAAGATAAGGTAAATATGGATAATGTCTCTTGCTGGTAAGCACTTACACGATAAATCCCCTTATTTAGTATGTTCATTAATGTTATTACAAATAACTACTTCAAGGTGATATATAATGTGAATAGATTCCTAGCATATTGACTGTGTTAATCATATTGTTGGGTGAAACAATTTATATTCAACCAAAGATTCTTGAAATCCAATGACATTTATGTAAGCTGAATTAGGACCATGAAAGGTGCCTTTGTCTGGTACCTGAACATTGCATCTCTCAATTCTCTAGAGTGAAGGAATGAGCGCTCTATGTAGGCTAAGGTGCCGTTTGTTTGTTTTTTAAGACGTCTAAAGTCTGAAGTCTTATTTTAGTTATGATTAATAAGAGGTGGTATGTAAAATGGTCTGAATGATTCAGACTTAAGAGTCATTAAGAGTTTTTTTTTTTAAACAAACAACCCCTAAACCATGATACTTGAGTTTCATAAAAATAATGGATGAAGATCACAACAGTAGGTATTTTGACATCTTGTAAGGATTTGAAATTTAAAATTGAATGAATCTTGAAAGAACCTTCACATCTCGCTATATTGTATGAATACACAACTAGTATTTTATGAATTATATTAAACATTTTAATAATATAAATAACATTGTAATCTCAAAATGGAGAAGCTATTGGAGATGAACCTAAAATTTTCCTGAAGATTTTGACTCTTAATTCTCCATTTTAGACAATCTATTGAAGATGCTCTGACCTAACATTACAAAAAGAAAAACACTCACTTTGGAAATAAAACAAGTAGTATCAATCAAGAACAATTTATTTTAACTACTTCAAATCAATTACAAGTTCAAACATACTTTTATAGACTTCTCTCTCTCTCCTCTCTCTCTCTCTCTCTCTCTCTCTCTCACTATATATAGAAGAGATAGCCTAATCAAATGAGAACTAGGTAGTTTGTGGTACCCGTGAGATCCAATATGAGCTACTCATTTAATATAATTAATGTTATTTCTAAAATAAAGTAAAAGGATAATTTGGTAATTTAACAATTTGGATTTTTTACATTATGAATCAAATCATTAATTACAAGTTATCGTACTTATATTTTGAAACAAAAGACCCTCAAAAAACTTGCACAGAAGCCCTAGATTCTTTGTTGCTATAACATTCATAAGCGGTTGCCCCCTCGCCAAAACCCTGGAATCCGATATGGCCACCGACAATGTTGGTCTTCCCGTGCCACTCGTCATGAAAGCTTCTATTTCTCTTGACATCGTCAACTTTGTTCACACCAACATGTCCAAGAACTCCCGTCAACCTTACGCCGTCTCAAGAAAAGCCGGTCACCGGACCTCCGCCGAGTCATGGGGTACATGACGTGTTGTATCCCGTATACCCCGTGTTCGTGGCAGTGGTACTTATCGTCCTAGACAAGGAGCTTTTGGTAATATGTGTCGTGGTGGTTGTATGTTCGCGCCTACGAGGATCTGGCGTCGTTGGCACCGGAAGATCAATGTGAACCAAAAGAAGAGATACGATATCGTTTATGCTATTTCTACTTTTGCGGTGTTGTTGGTTGTGATGGCCCGTGGTCACAGTGGTTTTGGTTTTTCTTTTCGGTTTCTGGTGCTATCTTGCGTGTATACACAATTGTATCACAATTTTGAGGGTTTCTGGTGCTATCTTGCGTGTATACACTGTAACTTACAAGCTCTCGCCAGCCAAGCTGACGGATTTGGTCGTTCCTCCGTTGGTGGACTTCATGGATCAGTCTATCATGTTAATACTCTGTTGTATGACAATTTTTAGGGATTTATGATATGACACACATTATTTCTAAACGTAGTAGTTGTTGATTTCATAGATCGACTGAGTTGATGTAATGCGATTCGAATGGTTTTAGGTGGAAATCATATATTTAATACCGATATTATACGTGTTGATTTGAATGGTTTTAGTGGGTATCACTGTGGTATCATAGTAGGTATCACAATGGATATCACAGTGGGTCTTGTATCACAAAGGGTATCACGGTGGTGTATCATAGTGTATTTTGTATCACAATCACGGTGTATTTTGCCGGAATTAGGTTCAGAGGAGAGAGGAGAAGAAAAATTCAAAATACCTAACATGTCCTTTAATTGAAATTTTAAATCAAATTTACCAAATTTATTAATTTCTTAAATTATTCTTTGATTCGTGGTTGAGATTGGATCTCGCAGTTTCCATTAACAACTAAGTTATCCCTTGAATGATCCCTATATATATATACATATATATACAGGGAAAAGTTCATTTAAGAAATGATAAATGTATGAGAAATAAAGAAGTGATACTAGCCTTTCATTCGGTCAAGATCGGATTTGACTGGTCAAATATTGCGTCTTTGACTGGTCAACAATTGCGGCTTCGACCGGTCAAAAGTTGCGGCTATTCCAAAAATTGAAGGACAATTTCGTAATTCTCACGCTTCTCACGTTAACCTCAACTTCTCACACGATCTTTCGCCTATATAGTATGTATGTGTGTGTGTATATATATACATCTAAAGGCTCCTTCTAATACAACCATAACCAAGGTTACAACCAATACAACTTCATCTACACCACACAATTAAACAATCAACAGTTGGGGATAAGGCAGTTACTTTTTAAAAAAATTATAAATGAAATTACTCCTTAAATGCGGGGATGATCTACGGTTAGAATTGAATTTCATGGGGTTGCATTGGTTGCAACGTTTTAGGAGGTTGCATTGGATTTCCCCTCTATCTATATATCTATATCTATATATATTATATATAATTTATATGAATTGTTGTGTTGTAGCATATGTGTAATCTTGGTTCACAACTCTACCCTACCTCAAGAGAATAAAAAGAAAACATATCCACAAAATACAAAATTAATCTTCAACCCCTTATAGTATTATCCAATCATTCATGGGAAATGATCAAACCGTCTCATATCACATCCCATGGTGTCACCTCAACCTTCTCCTGTCACACATTCACATTCTACTAAAATCACCTCCAATGATGTCTACCTCCTTACCCGCTAGGCAAAAGCAGCATGGACTAACTACTACAATCACATGTTATCTTTTAACTTCCTTCGACTTCAAATCAACGTTTTGGACACATAAGAGAGGCTTATGCCTGTTTTATTCTACATTTTCTGCATTGCCTAAAACTGAATCATGTTTCAGTTCTATTCATTTGGATGCTTGAATCCCTAGTAATGCTGCAATAGCACTAATCAAACTCAAAAACATGGCTGCCAAGGATGAAGTAAGAACATGATGACACTATCAGTCACCGGACATAAAAATCTGCAAGTATACAGCTTCAATTGCTCTCACTTCTTTTACCCTATCAATCCCAAACCCATCATATATCCCACTCAAAAACAGGGTCAGGAAAGGCTGTCAATCCCAAATCAAATGTGTTAACAGATAAAGCATGCTGCAATAGTAGCACTAATCAAGTCATAATGTTGGGTTTTAAAGCAGAATCAGACTAGAAACGAAAGAAAGTGAGAATAGAAACATGGCTGGTAAGAATGAACTAGAAACATGATGATGGCCTGCATTGCATATCATCAGTCAGTTACCAATCATCAAAATCTGCATTGGTCTCACTTCTTTAAATTTACCCTACCAATCCAAAACCAAATGTCTTCTCCAGACACAAATTCTACTTGAAAGAATAACCAAAGGTCTGAACTGGAGCTATCTCTTATCCAGAAAAAAAGATTTGGTGTATCCTCAAGTCAACATGGCCACAAAGGGAAGGCTGAATATCATGGTGTCGCCTCCAATACATGAAGCATCCAACTAATATCCGTAACGAGAAGGATGACCACGAGGATGGTATTCCATAAATGGAGCTGCGGAAGAACGATACTCGGATACATGGCCCACATCACGATATCCAGCCGCTTTCAAGCCTCCTGAAAGACGATAGTCTGCTGGTTGTGTTGCAGGAGGAGGAGGATACTCTCTGCTTACAAGGCGGTACTGTGATGGCAAAGCGGCTGCTGCTGCTGGTGGATGGTGATGGTGATGGTATTCGACTCTTTGGCCTACGGAGGGATACACATCATCACGGTAAGTAAGAGGCTCTCTACTATACAAGTGATGACGTTCCCTATCGTGCTCTTGGTGCCGACTAACCATCTCGTCATGGTGCCTTGGTTCTGTATCTAGAACACGGTAGGACTGACTAACCATCTCATCATGGTGCCTTTGTGCATAAGAGTATGCACTCTCGTAGCCATATGACCTCACAGGAGCCAGGTCCTCTGGAGGTGGGGGTGGAAGATATCTTGCAACAGGGCGCACCGGAGAAGGAAGAGCCTCCCGTTCATATCTAACGTGGGGCTCACCATAGTCATGGTACCTTCTTCGCTCCCGACCCAACGGAGGGTGGGGTTGCGTCTCTTCCACCGGGGCCCACCTTTTGCGTTTCTTCCCGTCTCTAGCTGTGTGAGCATCTTGTCTACCTCTACGGCTTTCATCTGCCCCACTTCGATGATTTTTTATGGCCTTTTTTGGACTGGGGCCGCTTTTCGCAGCAACAAAAAGTTTACACAACTTCCTCACCTATGGAATACAAATTTACTGATGTTGTAACTAAAGTACGGTTGTCGGGGGTAGTTCTGAAATTTAAAACATATTTGTCCCGATATATTCATGAAACAAATTACATAGAGAAGAAGACATACCTGCTGCGCATTCAGCTGACAATCAAACTTGTTCCTACTGTAGTAGTTCTCTTTGATGACATTCCTAAATTTTTCCTCTGCCAATGGCAAGCAATCCTCCATCACAGTAAATCGGACCTACAACATAATTACAGATTTTTGTTAGCAATCAATTAAAGAATTCTGGCAGAAAAATAAACCAGACACGTGAAAAATGAGACAAGAGTTGATGCATTTGATCACACACATAACTCGATGCTAATGATGGGAGATAAAAGAATAGCAAACTGACATTGTACCATGGACAGTTGTGTGGAAGGATCACTAATCAAACACTAGCCTCACTTTATTAGTTTCAGAGCATGTGCAAAACTGGCTTGATAGAAAATAAAAATTGTCAACAAATTTGTCATTCTTTGCACATGCTCTGAAGGTATGAAGCAATGAAGAACCCATTTTCTAAAGCATAGACTCCTTCGATACCTTTGAATTTTTTTTTGATTACTTCTTTGCTTTTATGCATCCTTGGCACTTCTCAAGACTCTTGGGACACTAAAGGAGATGGGTTTTTTTTGCCACCCTGGAGCGGGGAGTTATATATTGATAATATCCATGAACGACATATACGCAACCTCTACATCAGTAGAAGTGGTCAGTGCTGTTGTGGGCTTGTGGCAGCCAAACATTGACTGAAAAGCTAACAAATTGAATTAAAGGGCAACGGAAGAAAACATCAAACCTATGCTCATGTTACTCAGAACTACAGATATGAGAAGTTCAGGCCAATTACTGTCAATCAAACCGCTAATAGCCATCACAGCTCCTTTCCTGCTAAAGCTGGATGAACCTAGACTCATGAGAACATTATAAATAGTTATGGTTTCATTCTTATACAACCACCTATAGACTTCTACATCCATGGTCATGGTTCACCAATTCTCCCTAGCGTACAAATCACGTCTACCCTTCAAGTTGGATCGCACCCAAAATATCAAAGTGTATTCTAAAGCACCTAAAGCTTCTTGTTATTTTCTTGTCCACAGTATCTTCATAAAGTCTTGGTCAACAGTATCCTCCCCTATTGTGAACTTTTAGTAAATCAAGGAAACAAAAAAATTCTGGATTTGCTATTTGTTTAGAATATAGTGCAGTTTTCTCCCTTTAGCAAACAATAAGCTTGAACAGATTGAATTCAATCAATCAATAATAGCATGTTGTACTGCCCAAAAACATGGAACTGATGTTTAATTCTTCTAGTGCATTATATCAAAAACAGATTGCTTTGGTAGTAGGCTATCTAACCCGTTCAGTCAAAACATTTAATGTGTCTGGAGTTGCAGGGTTAAAATATCATTTTGGGCAAAACTAGAACTGTTGAAACTTAGACGCTTACCGGTAAGCACTATTGGTAAGATTCGACACTTTCACTTGCCTTACCGGGTAAGATTATATTCCATTGAAACGGCATCATATGCAACAATTTTCCCGGTAAGCGCTAACCGGGTAAGAGTCGTTATCCTCACTTACCGGGTAAGACTCTCGGTCTTTGCCATCGCTCTTACCAGGTAAGATTATCAGTCTTTGTCATGTTCATCCGGTAAGGTAAGTGACCCGGTAAGCACTTAGTAGGTAAGCATTGGGTAAACGACCCCTTAATTAAATTGGTTAACTTGCAGCACAACTGCAGAGTAAGCAATAAGATTCAAGAGTTTTTGGTAACCATAGCAAATAAATCAAGTGAAGCATATATGGCCTAGGAGTTTCTGACATTTGTTGGTGCTTCTAACAGAACTTGATATTCACTCAGGAAGAATGTTATTTTATCAACTCTGAGAGGTTTTTGGTAACCATAGCAAATAAATCAAGTGAAGCATATATGGCCTAGGAGTTTCTGACATTTGTTGGTGCTTCTAACAGAACTTGATATTCACTCAGGAAGAATGTTATTTTATCAACTCTGAGAGGTTTTTCCGTAGGCTTTGGTTTCTCAGTAATGCACGTTTACAAATTCATACTAAATTATATATTGGTTGGAACCCGACAATAGGCTATATAAGAAGGAAAACATACTATTTGCAAATTCATCTGAGCAACAACAATAGAAACTTGGTCCCAAACTAGATGGACTTGACAATAGGGTAAACAAGGAGGAAAACAAAGTACTTGTATATTCAACTGTGAATAATAACAATAAAAACTTGATGTCAAACTAGTTGTGACCGGACAATAGGCTACACAAGGAGAACAACAAGATACTTTGTATCTTATTTTAGGCAGTTCAGAATAGTAAGGATGAAATAAGAAAACTTCTTTAACATACTCAAGAATATTCCTATCAAGAACTATCTAGAAAAATGATATTATATATTTGGAAAAATACAGATATAAAATATTTGGGTTGGAAAAGTAACGCAAATATTAAGGTTGAACCTGACAAGACAAACAGGGTAAACAGTGTTTACAGGCCAAAATGACAATATGAGCTATATAGATGACCAAGTAATAGGTCATTCTGTGGAGCCGAAGTTAATGTATGGAACTGCATCACATCCTCAATCCTCGTCCTACTACAAAACAAGCATCGTCATGCTTCAATGTATGTAAAATATGTTTTACGTGTTTGTCGATGCCATCAGCTGCAATACCAGGCGTGGTGGGCCAAGGCCAATACACTCATGTCTAACCTAATTTTAACCTATTTCCATTTTGAACACATCTCCTCAAGTTTGGGAATGAATTTCAATCTGACAAGCAAAAAGAAATGAAACTTCCAAAATAGAAAATTACTAACAAACTTGAGACAAATTGAAGAAACCAAAACATGTAAAACAGAAACAGGTTGACATTGTACTATTTTAGATCATGGCCTGAATGCCACCTCTTCATTTTCCAATTGTCCTCCAAAAAGATGCCTAGGCAATATTACAACAAATTTAAAAGCACTCCATATGAAGCTCATCAAGAATGCTATTGCAAGTTTGCAACAACTATTCTTGAAATCCAACCAGAATGTGTTAAGAAGCATGGTATGTTGACTCGGAAGAGTAACAAGATATCCAAGAGGCGTCGGCATAGATCAGGTCAGGATGTGTTTCATTAGGCACGCCAAACAAGTCTCCACACAGATCTTACTAGGAACGTGAGATATGACAGGGTAGCAGGCTGATTAGCATGTTAGAGTAATTCGCAACAGATCGACATGCTGCGTGATAGGTCATACTGATCAAATGTGACAACAAAGGTATATGCTCGTTTTTCATGACCGAGTATGGCGGCACACAATGGCAGGCCTACTATTGTAGACAACTGGTAAGAAGGTAGGGTTTGGTTATTGAAACCTTCATGCAAATGCCATGAAAAGGGTATAAAATCATTGTTTACAAACAGTACTCTGAAGATCACCTATATTACTGCACATGCACATATCGAAAAAAGTCACTCACATCCGATCTTTTGTCCAACAAACCTAATTTTATCTGATTGATGGGCAAAGCTAATAAAAACGACACAAACCTAATTTACCTGATTCTATCTCTAACAGATCTTTGCCATGTTAGTGGTAGGCAGTAAAGATGTTCAACGATAAAAATGTTACATAACTATCTATAAAATGAATTTTATCAGGGACGGCTGGACGCATATGAAAACCAAACAAACCCCCACATGGGGCAGGGTCTGGGGAAAGTAAGATGCGTGCAGACCTATCATCTACCCGTAGGTAAAGAGACTATTTACATGAAGATCCCCGTCTTGCAAAAGAGTGTATGCGAGAAACAACAAGCAAATATGACATGTATGATGAATATGGAATATGGTTATGCGAGGATTTCAAGCAGGTAAAGAGGCGTCAAGATTGATATGCAATAATAGCATCAATGCATCCCCATTCTAAATTACTCTATTGGGTCAAAAGACAATTATATCAACTCTTAATTGACAGACATACTTTGGTCATTAAGATCCACAAGAGCTCTTCTATTTTTCATGTTTCCTTGAGAAGAATTACTAGAAGTATCAATAAAAAATATTCCATACAAAGATTTCCTTGGTTTTACATCCAAAAATTTACATTTAAAGTATTATTAGATCCATTCTATAATCAGACAGCAAAGCAGTTGATTATTATGATGCAATATCTTGGGATTTATGAGTTAGTAAACCACTTAACGTTGTGTGTGCATATACATAAAGCCAGAAACTCTTCAAATCAAAAAATAAGTTACCGATTAAACAACTATAATGAAAATATGCATCATGTATCATGTATGTATGCATATACATATATGTGTGTGTTTGTTCGTTGTGTGTGCATCAATGTGACAATGTGTCTGTAATATCACTAACTTGAGATGGAAATGCCGACTTGAACGCCTTTGGTTCAATGTTATAACCTCCTGCTCCCGCAGCTTTGAAAATCCCATACATCAATCTCAGATCAACATCAAACAGAAACAGCCTCATCCCTTTATAAACCTTTGCTACCTGATCTTTCTTACCTGCAGGCAGCCCAAGAATTTTGTAGCGGAAGCAGTCAGGTTTTGTTTTCGAACTACACATAAACACCATTCCCATGCTCTTAACCTTTTCTGAAGCCTTCTTTTTGCTAGAGGATTCTGGCTTATCTCCATCCACAACGACTATCTCAGAAGCCTTTTGTGCAACCTCCTTCTTCCTGTTCCTCCTAGGTCTCCTTCCTCTCCTATTGGAGCTCTCACCTAATTTTTCCCCTTTTTTCTTCTCTTCAGTTTTCTCCTCAGCTTCTCCTTTAATTGAAGCTTCTTTGACATCCACGTGTGTTCCTTCTTCCCCTATAGCCTTTTCTTTGTCATGATTTTCATCTATTGTAAGTCCTTCATTTTTAGCTGCTACGGTTGCATTTCCTTCATTTGCATCCCCAATCACCATCTCCGAAGCCTTTTGTGCTACCTTCTTCTTTTTGTTCCCATTTCTACGTTTACTTCCATTTCCCTTTGAACTCCCACCCAAAATTTCTCCATTTATATGTTCTTTGGTCTTCTCATCTTTTTCTCTTTCTGCAACTTCTCTGTCAGCATCTCTTTTAATTGAAGCTTCTTTGACAACATCTTCCTTTTGTGATGCTTCTTCCTCTATAGCCTTTTCTTTGTCATAATTTTCATCTGTTGTGAGTCCTTCATTTTTAGCTGCTACTGTTGCATTTCCTTCATTTGAATCCCCAATCACCACCTCAGAAGCCTTTCGTGCTATCATCTTCTTTTTGTTCCCCTTCCTATGTTTACTTCCCTTTCCCTTTAGACTTCCGCCCAAAATTTCCCCATTCTTATGTTCTTTGGTCTTCTCGTCTTTTTCTCTTTCTGCAACTTCTCTGACAACTTGGGCATTGTCTGTTTCTCCTTCTGATAAAGTTTTTTCTTTCTTGTGTCCTTGATCTATCTCAGGTCCTACCACTGCATTTCCTTCTTCCATACCATCTGTAGTTCCAGGACCTACCACAGTTTTCTCCACAAGCACTATTGACATATTTGATACAGTTGATGGCGAAAGAACTAGTTGAGCCCCATCCTTTTTGGGACTTGAGTTAAATTTTGAAGCTTCATCCTCGTTTACATCAACCATTGACACAGGGTCCTGTGAAATTTATATCATGGAACCAAAAATCAAATAAAATAATTAGAAAAGGGTTGACTGTTGAGAGCTAAACACCAATGTAATCACCCAAGATGGTCATTCATCAGTATAATGAAACAGAACTTATGCCATGTTAGACAACATGGATTCTATATATTATTTGAAAGAAAAAATATATATATTCGAGGGCTCTAACATTCTTAAGAGTAACAAAATGTAATCAAATCAACACTTGGAAGTCTTCAAACACAGGGAATGAAATCTAATCATAGAATGGTCTATTATATAAAAAGGAATAGCTAAATATGGGAAAGGCAAAATGAGTTGGGGCAATAACAAACAGAATCTCAAGTTTATGAACTACAGTGAGAATTCCTTTCATAAGACTTAACCTAACCTTCTGTTCAAGTTATTTGTGATCATTCTTTTTTTTTCCACGGATGGTAAAAACCGAGTTGTTGCTCGTTTGTACCGGTACGGTTTCAGTCAGAGAGCCCGGCCACCCCAAAACCGCAGATGCGATGCAGGGAAGGATGGAGTTCGAAATTATGGAATCAAAACCAGGACGAAACACCAATCAAAATTTCATGATTCATATACCAATCTGACAAAAAAGAAGAGCAAATAATATAACAGAATTTAAAACCTTAATTTACCAACCTATTTTTAATTCAATTGATATTGTAGTTTATACAATCCAAACATGCCACCGATTCACCGAATCAGAAAGCTTCCCTGAAGCTATTTACTGAACCTCGTTAGGAAATTCAAGACCTCAAGAATCAAACACAAACACAAAACCCTAGACTAATAACCAAATACCTCGAACAAAACAGAACTTTAATGAATGATAATCAACAAACCACGACAAATGATTTGAATGGTTAAAAATTAAGCAGAGGCTTGAGAAATTATGCGATATTTACCTTATGTTTGCGAAGAAATGAACGCGTATAGGATGAAGAGATCAAAGAAATGGAAGTTAGGAATAATCAAACTTGCAGAAGAATACCATTTCCGATCTCCAATTACCGGGTCGAGCTTTCCGACCTACGATTCGGGTTTGCTACCATCCCGGATCAAATTATCCCGAATATGTATTTGCGGGTAAAAGCCAAATCTGTATTTGCAGTTTGAATATTTTTTGAACCACAAACCACATGTTAGACTCAAAACGCAAAATGCTTGAGGTATCAAATTCGCACCAAACAGAACTAGCTGATATAAATATTAGAGTAAACTATAAATTTGGTCCCTGTGGAATATGAGTTATAATATTTTCCGTCCCTATAGTTTTGGAATTACAAAATGACCATCATGGTATGCAAAAACATCCGAATTTGGTCATTCTCTCTGACAGTTGTTAATTTTAAGCCATTAAGCTAGAGGAATTCTTGTCTTTTTAATTATTTTTATCATTTTTTCCACTTTTATCTCTTTTTCCTTTAATAAGTAAAAAAGTATTTATTCTACAGGGACCAAAGATGTAACACACACACATATAGAGAGAGTGTGTGTGTGTCGGGTTCAAACGAGAATAGTACCTATTTAACAGAATAAGAAAACGATTGAATCACATGTGACTTTACGCTAACATCATGTACAAAATCACATATGATTCACGCGACTTTGCCCCGACGGGAAAAAGGTTACGATAGCAAGCCCTTCCCCGACTGGAGAGCCTCCAGGACAAGGAGGCAGCGATCAACAATCCACTCTCGAGATTTGTATTGATCAATCGATCTTCGCGTCTTGCCAGTTCACTAAGTATCCCGACGGCTTTTAGTCATGTCTATAGCTACTTGCTAAGATGATTCCCACTCAAACATTCTCATCGATTTGAAGACGCAACCAAAGTCGCCCTCACACATTTTTTTTTACTGCTAATGTAAAATCATATGTGATTTTGCACATGATTTGACCGTTTTCGTGTTCTCTTAAATAGTTAGCATTCTCGTTTGATATATATATATATATATACTATATTATAAAGCACGGATAAAAAACTCTTAAATACAAATTATTAGGCACAATGTACCATCATTTTATACAAGATTTTAAAAATCTCTTAATTTACAAGTATCAAAGCACAAGATACATATTACTACTGCAGACTTCTAACACCCACCAATTTGGTATGTGAAGGGTCTTCCTTTTATGCAGACATTTCCATGTATCACTATTAATTAATATATTATGTTACTATAATTTTGTTTTAATTATATTATTAAATATGTAATTGGTTATTTTTTCTAGACATCATTAAAATATATAAGATAATCATTGAATTCTAACAAAATACTTAATTTTTGTATATAAAAAACATTATATTATTAAGCCTAATTAAACAAATTTATAAAAAAAACATTATCACTTTCTCAAAACAATCCAAAATCGTACTATAAATAGACAAAAAAATAAAATGAAACATTAAAATCGTGATGTATCTCGCTGCATTGCACGAGTACGCTTCTAGTATATATATATATAGGGGTGGTATCAATTGGAAACCAAGTTTCATTGGAAACTTTGGAAACCAAATTTCAGCCATTGATCTTTATAATCAATGGTTAAGATTCATTTGAATTATATATGGTAGTAAATTAATTAATTTATTAATAATAAATAAAAATAATAGATGAAAAGGGTAAATATGTCTTTTGATTTTGTGTCTCAAATATGGCAAGAAAAGTTTATTTTATTTAGATTACTTGAAACCAAAATAAAATTTCTCACACAATCTAAATTTTGATTTTTTTTTACTATGAAAACGAGGAGCATTTGTCTTTTCATCAAAAAAAGTATTTTTCTTTTAAAATGTAAGAAAATATTTTTTTTAATTTCATTTTATTATAAAATTTCCCACGCAATCTAATATTGTGATGAAACAGAATGAATTTGTGGATTACAGATTTCATTGGATTACAGATTTCATCAGGTTCATCGTGTTAACATTATTATTTCATAATGAAAATAGATTCAATTAAGTTCATCATGTTAGCATTATTGTTTCATAATGAAACATGATCAATTTGTGCCATTTTTGTTAACTTCCCATTTTTGTTTCATTACCTGTTCAGTTGCATATCCGTATATAAAAATAGATTCATCAGGTTCATCGTGTTAGCATTATTGTTTCATAATGAAAATAGATTCATTAGGTTCATCGTGTTAACATTATTGTTTCATTATTACCATATATAAGCTAAATTAAAATTAAATAATTTACCTAAATTAAATATCTCATTTTTAAATTAATCAATGATTATTATTACCATATATAAGCTAAATTAAAATTAAATAATTATTAATATAATAATAATAACAGTTACCATATATATTATGAAATAATGTAAGAGACAAAAATAACATTTTCAATTAAAAATAAAAATAAAAAAAAGAAATTCACTGATTGGTTGATTTTGGTTTCCAAAGTTTCCAATTTAATATTGGTTTCCAATTGATCGCTCCCCTATATATATATATATATATATATATATATATATATAGTCTTAGTTTTATTTGAGAAATGGTAAATATATGAGAAATAGAGAAGTAATCCTAGCCATTCATATGGTCAAGATCGGATTTGACTGGTCAAATATTGCGGCTTGACTGGTCAAAAGTTGCAGCTATTCCAAAAATAGAAGGACACTTTCTTAATTTTTACAAAATACACGGACTGTGTTCATATATGAACATGTATAATTCACATATGAACTATATGTTCATATATGAATCAGTGTAATTCACATCTGAACTCTTTTAACTGATTCATATATGAACCTTTGTGATTCATATATGAACTAATTAACTGATTCACATATGAATTAATTGTTGGGTTACGGGATCTCAAGCACAGCGGAAAATAAAACTGTAACCCTCCAAGGACCCATACGAACCGGAATAAATCGGGTGTTTCGAAATTATACCTCACAGTTAACGAGACTTTGAATCACAGCAACAAAGCAAGCTTGATGCCTCCACGGTATCCACGCAAACAATCCGAATCATTTGCTTTCTCGTGATGCTAGTCACAGTTTCAAAACTTAGAAAGGAAAGGGAGCATATAGTTGTAGGTGATTTTGGAGAGAATTGCAAGAACAAGAATTGCATACAATGTCATACATTATATATGGTGATGAAAGTATGGCCTAAAAGATCACCATCATCTCCACATCTTACTTGAGTGTAAGAGTGGCCATGCACCATTAGTGGTGCACTATCACATTAGTGGTGCACTATCACTTTCTTACATAACCATACCTAGTCAACTTATTTAACGTCCAACAAAATAATATCTTATTTTTATTTAATCAGATTAAATCAATACAAATCAGATATAATAATTAAACATTTTAATTATTGAAACTCCTTATTCGGATATGTTCAAAGCGTGTGACCCAATGGGTTCTCGACATGTTGGTAATAAATATAAATATCGTATTTATATTTATAAACAATGAGCGGTATCTAGCAATACATCATCGTCACCCAAATGACGAGAATTGGTGATACAACAAATTATCGGTTTGTAGTCAATTTTAGTTTACACATTTAATTCATTTGTCCTTGATGTCTAGATTGAACACGAGACATTGAATGTGTCATTCTCGTTATGTCCAATATCTAGTTTCTTGATTTCCTAATATACTAATAAAACAGATCATGATATCTCATATCAATTATCCGAGCATGCATGCATTTTCTTTAGTATATATATTTATCAAGGGGCCCAGAGGCATCACTCCCGTCATAAAGGATGGACAAATCATATATCGATATATGTTAGTTCTACCATGTGATTTATAACATACCCAACAATAATTCTGTCACCCAGTTACGGAATGATTAGAACAAATGTCAAAATATATTACTCACACATAACAAACTCCATATTTCTCAAGTCAAAGAATTACATGTACATTGACCACATGAGAAACACTTATGACACTCACATGACATCCAATGAAGTGTTCTCATAGCGAGTCACGTTCGATACACAAAATCTCCATTTTGTACCCATATGCAGATTCAATATCTCTATATGAATCCCTACATATGCTAGTCATTATCATATTACTTCAACCTTTAAACCCAAAATAATATTTAACTAGGGACATTTAGAATACATTATTCTAAGGTTATTTATTATGAATAATTAAAACACAAAATATAACATATACATAATAAATTGGGCAATGTCTTTTATTTATTTATTAATTTCATGAAACAAAACTCAAAATTACAATCATCGTATGATTAGCTTTTGGGCATTCACTAAAAATCTCCCACTTGCACTAAAGCCAATCATCCATGCATCATATACCAATGGATCTACAGTGGCCATCATGCTTCTGTTGTGTTAACGGCTTAGTTAGTGGATCAACAACATTGTTGTCAGTTGACACTCTGCTTATACTAACATCGCCTCTTTCAATAATCTCTCTAATGAGATGATATCTTCTAAGAATATGTTTGGATCTTTGGTGAGATCTAGGTTCCTTGGCCTGTGTTATAGCTCCATTGTTGTCGCATAACAACTCTATAGGACAATCACTGCTAGGAACAACTCCAAGTTGAGAAATAAATTTCTTGATCCAAACGGCTTCCTTGGCTGCATCTGATGCTGCGATGTACTCAGCTTCCGTTGTAGAATCAGCTACTGTTGCTTGCTTGGAACTCTTCCAGCTCACAACACCACCATTAAGACAAAACACAAAACCCGACTGTGATCGAAAATCATCTTTATCCGTTTGGAAACTTGCATCAATGTAACCCTTTACAATTAACTCTTCTTCACCGCCATATATCAAGAATGAATCCTTTGTTCTTCTTAAGTATTTTAGGATATTCTTGACGGCAATCCAGTGACCATCACCTGATTGGATTGGTATATACTCGTCATGCTTAAAGCATACGATACATCAGGTCGAGTACATATCATAGCATACATGATAGATCCAATTGCCGAAGCATATGGAATCTTACTCATTCGTTCATTCTCTTGAGATGTAGTAGGGCACTGCGTCTTAGAGAATGATATGCCATGAGACATTGGTAAGAACCCTTTTCTTGCTATCAGACATGTTGAACCGTTTCAACACTTTGTCTATATATGTACTCTGACTTAAGCCAAGTAACTTTCGCGATCTATCTCTATAGATCCGAACGCCTAATACATAGGCAGCTTCACCTAAGTCTTTCATTGAAAAACATTTTCCTAACCAAGCCTTTACAGACTCAAGCGTCGGAATATCATTTCCAATGAGTAGTATGTCATCTACATACAATAAAAGAAATGATACGGTGCTCCCACTAACCCTTTTGTAGACACAAGGTTCATCCTCATTTTTTAAGAAGCCAAACTCTTTGATCACTTCATCAAAACGATGATTCCAACTCCTTGAAGATTGCTTCAATCCATAAATAGATCGTTGCAACTTGCATACCATATGAGATTTTTCAGGAGCGACAAAACCTTTGGGTTGTATCATATATACATCCTCAAGTAGTTTTTCGTTAAGGAAAGTTGTTTTGACATCCATTTGCCAAATCTCATAATCGTGATATGCTGCAAAGGCTAGTAAAATTCTAATAGACTTAATCATTGTAACTGGAGAGAAAGTTTCATCATAATCAACACCTTGAATTTGTTTGAAACCTTTTGTAACCAATCGTGCTTTATAGGTAATCACATTACCATCCATGTCGGTCTTTTTCTTAAAAACTCATTTGCACCCTATAGGTCGTACCTCGTTGGGTGGGTCAATTAAGTTCCAAACTTGGTTTTCATACATGGAGTCCATTTCTATTCTCATAGCTTCTAGCCATTTCTTGGAGTCAGTGCTTGCCATAGCATCTTGGTAACTAGTGGGCCCATCATCCATGAGCATCACATCCCCGGTATGAGTGATGAGAAATCCATATCTCTCAGGCTCATTCCGTTTTCTACTAGATCTACGAGCACTTTGTGTTACGACATCAGACTGCCTTTCCTCATCGCTTTGTGGATCCACAATTACTTGTGGTGTTTGTGTTAGTTCCATCTGTGTTGAAATATTTTGATCTTGAACAACTTCAAGTTCTACATTCCTCCCACCAATACCCTTGGAAATAAATTCCTTTTCCATGAAGACACCAGTACGCCCAACAAACACTTTATTGTCGTGAGGATGATAGAAGTAGTATCCCATAGTTTCTTTGGGATATCCTACAAATATGCATTTATCAGATTTTGGTTCTAATTTAGTTGTGATTAGACGTCGTACGTAAACCTCACAACCCCAAATCTTCATAAAAGATAATTTAGAACTCTTCCCAGTCCATATCTCATATGGTGTCTTTTCAACAGGTTTTGATGGAACTAGGTTTAGTGTGAAAGTCGCTGTCTCTAGAGCATATCCCCAAAAGGATGTCGGAAGGTTAGATTGACTCATCATAGATCGTACCATGTCTAACAGTGTACGATTCCTCCTTTCGGAGACACCATTCCATTGTGGTGTTCCAGGTGGAGTGAGTTGTGATACAATACCACAATTTCTAAGATGATCAAGAAAATCATGGTCTAAGTATTCACCACCTCGATCAGATCGAAGAATCTTAATACTCTTTCCAAGTTGGTTTTGTACTTCATTTTGAAATTCTTTGAACATTTCAAAGGACTCGGACTTATGTCGCATTAAATATGCATAGCCGAACCTACTGAGATCATTAGTAAATGTAATGAATTATCTATAACCACCTCTAGCATGTATGTTCATTGGACCACATACATCACTATGTATGATTCCCAATACATCACGTGCTCTCTCACTTTGTCCAACAAAAGGAGCCTTTGTCATCTTTCCAATTAAACAAGCTTCACACGTCCCATATGATTCAAAATCTAATTTGTTCAATAATCCATCTTTATGGAGTTTGGAAATGCGAGTTTCGTTTATATGACCAAGACGACAATGCCAGAGATAGGTTAAATTTGAACTATTCGATTTGACATCCCTTTTATCTATGTTATAAATCGGATTATCCATATTAAGAACATAAAGACCATTAATCAAACTTGCATCACCATAATATATATTACCAAAAGAGAATGAACAACATTTGTTTCCAATACTGAAGGTAAAACCTTTCTTGTCCAAACAAGATACATAAATCAAATTTCTAGAAATAGATGGTACACAATAACAATCATCAAGTTCTAATAATAATCCGGTCGGTAAAGTTAACAAAATAGATCCTACGGCTATAGCAGCAACCTTTGCCCCATTTCCAACACGCAGATCAACTTCACCTTTACTCAACCTTGTAGTCCTTTTGAGTTCCTGCACATTTCTACAAATATGAGAACCGCATCCAGTATCTAATACCCATGATGTATAAGAAGTAGAAAGATTAGCTTATATCACATAGATACCTGAAGTGGAAGTTACACTTCCTTTCTTCTTTTCCTGAAGGTAGAGAGGACAGTTCCTCTTCCAATGCTCGGGTTTGTTGCAATGAAAGCACTCACCCTCCTTAGGTATAGTTACCTTGGGTTTCTTAATGCCTCCTTTTGGCTTCAAAGATTTAGAAGTGGGTTTGGTAATGGATTTTCCTTTGCCTTTCCCTTTCTTGTCTTTACGGACCATCAAAATGGTGGACTTGTTCTTTGCAAGCTCTTGCTCGGTTGTTCGTAACATATTGAGCAATTCTGGAAGGGATTTGTCAAAGTCATGCATGTTGTAGATCATCACGAATTGACTGTAGCTATTTGGCAACGATTGCAAAACTACATCAATGGCCAACTCCTTTCGTAAAGAAAAACCTAGTCCTTCTATGCCCAATCATTTTAAGCATATGAGTGCCAACAGGACTACCTTCGGACATTCTACAACGGAACAGTTCCTTGGATGTTTCGTACCTCTCATGTCTAGCTTGCTCTTGGAATAACAATTTTAGGTGTTCGATCATATCGAACGCCCCCATGTTTTCATGTTGCTTCTGAAGCTCAGGTTCCATGGTTATTAGCATTAGACATGAGACGTCCAAAGCATCTTCATCATGTTTTTTTAAAAGTGTCCCTTCAGTTCTAGGAGCACTAGAATTAGGTTCTTCAGGGATTTGTTGCTCCAAGACATACAGTTTCTTTTCAGCTTTGAGGACAATTCTCAAATTACGATACCGGTTGATGAAATTTGTTCCATTTAGTTTTTCTTTCTCAAGAATCGATCGCAAAGTGTTTTTGTTTCCATTGTTGGTTTGTGCCATTGTTAATCTACAATAGAGAAGCAGAGTTCTTAGTGTCATGAAATTTTATTGTTTAATAAGGACTTTCATCAAACAAGCTCCCACTATTTTAATCAAAACAACAACCCTCTTTTATTGTTTCGGAAAACGTCATAAGCTTTCTAGCGGGCTAAGATCCATATTCTCATTATCGATCAATTTAACTTTAGCTAACCGATCAACCAATAATGTTTTAGGTAAACAACAACATTACTAATTACATCTCTATGTAACTCTTGGATAGTTAGGTAAATAACTTTTATTTAAATTCATCATATGAATATTCCCAACACATGCCCCCAAATCCCCAATCCTATTAGGCTTAATTTGGTTAAGTCCGACCCAAAATGGCTTGTAGGAATCCTATGCTTACCTTATCTTACTAAGATTAAAGAGAGTACCCAGCTTTAGCATAACCCACCCTCGATGATCAAAGTCTTGACAAGTGCCATGTTTGGAAGACATCTTAAACTTAATATTTTGGTGAGGGATTTTAGTTAGTTTGATTTTTAACATTCTTTCTTTTGTAATAGATTGTTTCCTCATAGTTTGATTTAACCGGAATCCAGATTTGAGGAGGATCACGAGGATCACTTAAATACCTTCCTTTCTTTGGCGGTTTAGGCCTTTGTGACAAAACCGGTTGAAATCTAACTATGATGTACTAAGACCTTATCACTCAAGATCAACGGTCCACTTTATATCTTATATAAATACCAAAATTTTATTTTATCAAACTCATTTTGATTTGTAAAACTCCTTTTACTTATATATTTTAAAATCATATTTGTTTTTAAATGTTGTAACAAATATCACATACATACAACCACGCATAATATATCATAATATAAAGCGTAAAATAAAGCATAAAAATAAATGTGAGGTGGTTATAGCCCCCCTATGCGATATTCATAGAGCCAAGTATGAATATCATTACATAAAATAAACTCTTATGGTTCTAAGTCTTCTCATCTTCATCACTTCATAACGTCTCCATCTCTTGCTTTCTTTTATACAAAATATTTTACATTTCAAACAAAGAAACCTCGAGTTACATTCGAGGGGATTGGATGAGAGAAGAATGTACAAAGAGAGTATATAGAGAAAGGCACGACATGCAAGTCGTATTTACCAAATATAATACATCCATGACTAAGGGTTATAACCATTCACCAAGCAAATCACATTATACATATTCAATCATATTGAAACATAAAGCCGATTTGCAACACCACTGTATAAAATTAATACAAAATTCATACGATATCGAAAAAGGGTGATTCAAAGTTCTTTGGAAAACTAACAAAAAGATAC
This sequence comes from Arctium minus, assembly GCA_954870635.1. Lineage (NCBI taxonomy): Eukaryota > Viridiplantae > Streptophyta > Magnoliopsida > Asterales > Asteraceae > Arctium > Arctium minus. The sequence goes on along the minus strand of OX941080.1, from coordinate 177,216,284 downwards.
ACATCTTTTATGTTTTAGGATTTCAAAGATCTAGAACCCTTATGGGTCGAAAATCAAGTCAAACCCGTAGTGGGTTCGATTTTCGGACAGCATTGCGACACTATCGTAAAAAAATCATAAAAAATTCATACGAAGTCGAAATGATGCGATTCAAAATCCTGTGGAACCTTAACAGAAAGATCCACGTTTTTAATGTTTTAAGTTTTCTCAGATTCAGAATATTTCTGGGACAAAAAAACCAAAACATTTACAAAACAAAAACATATAGCAGCAAAACAGTTTTTAAAAAATGCATGCATGTCATCAAAAACCGATCTAGAGGTTCGTAAGTAGCTCTGATACCACTGTTGGGTTACGGGATCTCAAGCACAGTGGAAAATAAAACCGTAACCCTCCAAGGACCCATACGAACCGGAATAAATCGGGTGTTTCGAAATTATAACTCACAGTTAACGAGACTTTGAATCACAACAACAAAGCAAGTTTGATGCCTCCACGGTATCCACGCGAACAATCCGAATCCTTTGCTTTCTCGTGATACTAGTCACGGTTTCAAAACTTATAAAGGAAATGGAGCATATAGTTGTAGGTGATTTTGGAGAGAATTGCAAGAACAAGAATTGCATACAATGTCATACATTATATATGGTGATGAAAGTATGGCCTAAAAGATCACCATCATCTCCACATCTTACTTGAGTGTAAGAGTGGCCATGCACCATTAGTGGTGCACTATCACATTAATGGTGCACTATCACATTAGTGGTGCACTATCACTTTCTTACATAACCATCAACTTATTTAATGTCCAACAAAATAATATCTTATTTTTATTTAATCAGATTAAATCAATACAAATCAGATATAATAATTAAACATTTTAATTATTGAAACTCCTTATTCGGATATGTTCAAAGCGTGTGACCCAATGGGTTCTCGACATGTTGGTAATAAATATAAATATCGTATTTATATTTATAAACAATGAGCGGTATCTAGCAATACATCATCGTCACCCAAATGACGAGAATTGGTGATACAACAAATTATCGGTTTGTAGTCAATTTTAGTTTACACATTTAATTCATTTGTCCTTGATGTCTAGATTGAACACGAGACATTGAATGTGTCATTCTCGTTATGTCCAATATCTAGTTTCTTGATTTCCTAATATACTAATAAAACATATCATGATATCTCATATCAATTATCCGAGCATGCATGCATTTTCTTTAGTATATATATTTATCAAGGGGCCCAGAGGCATCACTCCCGTCATAAAGGATGGACAAATCATATATCGATATATGTTAGTTCTACCATGTGATTTATAACATACCCAACAATAATTCTGTCACCCAGTTACGGAATGATTAGAACAAATGTCAAAATATATTACTCACACATAACAAACTCCATATTTCTCAAGTCAAAGAATTACATGTACATTGACCACATGAGAAACACTTATGACACTCACATGACATCCAATGAAGTGTTCTCATAGCGAGTCACGTCCGATACACAAAATCTCCATTTTGTACCCATATGCAGATTCAATATCTCTATATGAATCCCTACATATGCTAGTCATTATCATATTACTTCAACCTTTAAACCCAAAATAATATTTAACTAGGGACATTTAGAATACATTATTCTAAGGTTATTTATTATGAATAATTAAAACACAGAATAGAACATATACATAATAAATTGGGCAATGCCTTTTATTTATCTATTAATTTCATGAAACAAAACTAAAAATTACAATCATCGTATGATTAGCTTTTGGGCATTCACTAACATTAATTAACTGTAAGTTCATATATGAATCAATTGAACTAATTAACAGATTCATATATGAACTTTTGTGATTCATATATGAACTAATTAATTGATTCATATATGAACGTATAGTTCATATGTGAATCATATAGGTTCATATATGAACTCATCCTACGTATTTTACGAAACTACCCCTCTACCTTCTATAGACCACGCAAGGAATTATCCGGTGCTTCGCGGTCAAAGCCGCAAATGTTGACCAGATGAATGGCTAAGATTACTTCTCTATTTCTTATACATTTACCATTTCTCAAATGAACCTCTCCCTATATATATATATTAAACATATGCAAACAAATACGACTCAGTGTCGTTGACCCATTCTTCTTTGGCCCACCTCGTCTCCTCTCTTGTATGAACTGGCTTTCACACGCTCCAACCCCCCCCCGGGTCGGTGAATATCTCTCAGTCGTCCAACCCTTAACGACCTGGATTTCACGCATCTGAACTCCGTTTGCCAACCTCTATCCCTAATTTGGACCTCCAATGATATGGGTTTCACGCATCTAGGATCATGAACGATGAACTGGAATTCACGATTTGGGCTTAAATGATGTAAGGCCACTATTTATCATATCCCTCCTGGTAACTTCACGAATTGAACTGGTTTCATGCATCTAGGCTTCACGAACGAACAACTTCATTACATACCAAGGTTATGAACCGCTTCTAAATCACGTGGAGCTCATCCATTTTTGATATTATATTTGCATCTGGTTTTGATATGATTTAAGATTTGGGTTTCAGAAAAATCTCAGTTTACATTTGGGATGGATTTTGGTTTTGATTTTGAGGTTTGAATTTAGGTTTTTAGTTTTAATTTTGAAGTTTTGCTTGAGATTTTTGGTTTGATTTTGAGTTTTTTAGTGGGTGTGAGATCTAAGGGTTGGCCGGAGAATATAACTTAATGAGGTTCACGTCCGAAGAAGATAACCGGAGGGGGTTCACGGCTGGAGAAGACAATGGTGAACTACAATTTTGGTCCATGTGGTTTTTGATTGGGTAAAAGACAAAAAAATTCGTAAAAGGACGAAAATGCCCCTCATTTAACGGGATTTTTAACGGTTGTTATGAGATGAAGCATCTACTTTACTCTATTGGTCATCTGCTCTCTCGAGATTGTCATCCTCTCTTTCCTTTTGTATTTTACTAAAATGGAAAAAGTGGATTTCGTATATTAAGGAGTTATTCCTTCATATAGAAGTTGGTTAGAAGCATTCTATGGAACCGACAAACTACACTTGCTTCTAGATAAACATTCTTACCAGACGGCTCGTGGCACCTGCTGCCCATCCTTCCTCCTCTGTTTTGAGAACCGTGTGAATGGAGAGTGGGCATAAAGGAGGCGTAATCCTGCCTGAGTGTGAGACTGACTAGTCGAAACAAGCGAGAAAAGCCCTTTTTTGATCTTCTTAGGCCCCTACTGAAGATTCAAAGGGCAAGCAGTGAAATGAGAAAAAGGAGTCTAGCCCCCCAAAATGCTTTGTGTTAAAGTTTTTATATATTAATTAGTCGATGGATTATCAACGATGCTTTATTTAAGTTTTATTTTCTTTATCCCACTACAACAAAATTGGTCTTTTAGGACGCATCCTAGTAGAGTATTTAATTGGACTTTAAGTTTATATAACAAAAAAAAAAAACTGACGTCCTATCTAAAAGATGATACAGTAAATTGTTAGGATCAAGTTAGACAAACTAACAAGCTCTATCTACAAAGTTGCGCATTCTAATAAGACAAAAGCATAAATTGTCCTATTAGCATTTTTTATATTTCAAAAAATATCATATATATCAAGGGTTAATAAGACAATTGTCAAAAGTGTGCTATAAAATGTTGATAGGACGTTTTACTTTATGTGTCGTATTAGGTTGTTCAACTTGTCGATAGAACTAGTTAGGTTGTCTAACTTCACTCTTACAACTAATTTTATTGTTATTTTCATCTATGATGCCAAAGTACCATCGACAAATCACCTTATGGCATTTTTTTTAATTTATATAGTGAACTCCACTTTTGGTCCATGTGGCTTACCCCAAATATCTAAATCAGACTTCAAAATAAAGGAATCTTATATACATTATGATAAGGGAATTAGAGAAAAGTTTAGAAAAACCCAACTAAAATATCTCTTTTTGAATGATCAAGTCTTTGAATTATTTTTTGAATAAAAAAATCATTAAACTTTATCATTCAGAATGATTAAGTCCTTGAAATATTTTATTGAATGAAAAACCATTAAACTTTCTCATTTTGAATGATTAAGTCCTTGAACATTTTTTTTGAATAAATAAACTATCGAACTTTTAAAATTTGGTTACCTACATTCTTTTAACAAAAAAGGCTACTTGTAACTGAATAGGAAGATTTGAAAGTAAAAAAAACCTAAATCAGTTTTAAGGTTCCCAAATCCTACACAATTCAAACCCCTCGCAAACAACGATATCACTCCCCCGCCACTCCCCGTTGCCTCATAGTTGTCCATTCTTCATACCCTGCCATCAATCTCCCTTTTTTTATCTATCAAAAGAGGGAAAATCAAAAGATCAAAAAATAGATAAAAAAAGGTGGAGATTGATGGTAGGGACCAACATCGTGATGGGAGATATGGAGAACAAACAACGATGAGGCGACGAGGAGTGACGAGGGGGAGTGATGTCGGTGTTTGTGTCGGGTTTGAGTGACGTAGAGTTTGGAAATGGTAAAACTGATTTAGGTTTCTTTTTTACTTTAAAACAATATTAGTCGATTATAGGTTGCATTTTTCTGGGTTAAAATGATGTAAGTATCCAAATTTTAATAGTTTAATAATTTAATTTATTGAAGAAAATGTTCAAGGACCTAATGATTCAAAATGAGAGAGTTTAATGGTTTTTCATTCAAAAAAGCAGGGACTTGATCATTCAAAATGAGAAAGTTTAATGATTTTTTCATTAAAAAAATAGTTGAGTGACTTAATCATCCAAAATTGGATAGTTGTTAGGTTTTTTTGAACTTTTCGTGGTGAATTATTATAATGTAAACGTGGCATTTGTTGAATTATGCATTTGTTGTAAAACTTGTTTTAGAAATATGTCTTTGAGGTATTACTGTGAGATCCTACATCAGTGGTGGAGGGAAACAAATGTTGTCTTATGAAGGACTAGATATCTCCTCTATCAAATGTGTATAAAAACCGTGAGTCTAGATATGAAATATATTTGATACAGTTGACACTAGTAGAAAAAAGACTATTACCGACAACATCACTGACGTACGAAATCCGTCGGTAATTTCTGACGGATCACAGACAGAAATCTCACGGTTGTTTAATTTTACGATAAATCCAAGATTCGTCGGTAATATGTCGCAAAGATATCACCGATGGATCATCGACAACCACGTGGACTTCTAATTTGAAAAACAAAATTAATCCGTCGATAATTAATCGGTGATTTGCGCCAGATTACCGACGAAGATGATCCTATGTTATCTAATCATTCGTCTGATAACTAGTGTGTCACAGTTGTATAGACAATAGTTCACAATGGTCGTATCTTTGTGTCTGTATATTTATAAATTATATCGTTGTGTTTGTACACTTATGGTGTCAAAGTCATCTAAATCTTCTCCAAATTATTTTAAAGACATGCATATGATGATGAATTATTGTACGTTTATGCATTTACACCTACGCTTTGAATTTGGAACAGTCAAACCTTTTTCATATTTCAAATGGGATGCACTAATAAGGGTAGGGGTAGAGACTCTAGCAACTATGTCGGGCATTGTGACCCCTGCACCGACGAGTCCGACGATTACGTTGCTGGCATTTTCACTGAGAGACTGGCTTAGATCCAGCTGGGGGATGACGCAGTCATGGTCCCGTCCCTTGGATCGGGATTGAGTACTAGAGGCCTCAATACTTCGAATGAGACACTAATCATGTAAGTCGGCAACTGGAGGTTCACGCGTGAGGCAGTGGATAACAAATGTGGTATAAGGTTTTAAGCTAGTACATAATAAACTGGTACTAATGTTTTTTGTGTTGTATATTTTGCAATTGTGAAGGTTTGAAGAGTCGGCTATTGTTTGGGACATCACATCCATCTTTAGGTCCATGTTCGTCGGTCCGTAGGCTCACTAAGGGGATGTCCCTATGTCTCACATCATGCTCATGTTCAAGCGTTTTAGGGTTTGTATTTTAGTCGATACAAACAATTTTTCAGTTTTTTTACTTAATTAAAAACAATGTGTATGCAGGGTAAATTTAGATGGGAGCCTTATATGGAGACAGACATTTTTATTGCCTTCTATCATACCTTATGGAATAGGTACGCATACCATATGAGGGATGCCTGGAAATGGTTCGAGAAACGGGCACTTGTTGTCGATCGCATACAGTTTGATGGTCAGGACTTCACGTCGCTTAGGCGACACTACCCTGACTTGATCCCTGAGGTGCAGTGGCAGGATATGATCGATAAGGTACGTATGATTGAATCTTTGTAACATGTTGTAATATTTCATGTATTGATATATGTGTTATGTCTTAACATGTGTGAATATCGATGCATTTACGGGTCAATATATGGCCAACAGGGCCAGTCGTGCCACCGAGTATGGGGGATTCTGTAACACCCCGAATTCTTGCATTGTTTGTCGTTAGACAAGATGGTCGTAATGAAGAAAAAGAGTTTCCATCAGTGCTTGGCACGGATCACCGCACAAGTGGAACCGCGCGACCATCCGCGCGGGACTCTGTCAACCACGGCTCCAGTGCTCCGCACAGATCACCGCGCGAGTGGAACTGTGCGGACAACCGCGTGCGCGCACAGTGACCTGATAAAAAGAGTAAATCGACCTCCAACCCTCATTTACCCCATCTTTCTCAATCAAAACTCCTTGGTTGTGTTTTCTCTCTTGAAAAACTGGTAAGTCCCATTCTCCCCCTCCCTTTGCCATTAATGCAATAATTTATTCCAAGCTCTTGACATTAATGATGTTTTAGGGTTCTTGAGCATTATTTGTCTAAGGATCTATTCCCTCAAGTCTCAACCTCCTCTCCTCTAGTTCTTGGATTTAGGGTTTTAAGCTACAACCCTACAAGGTGAGTTCATTCTCTTTTATAAACTTTATACATATTAAAATAAGGATTTTTAACCAACTCAATATCTCCAATTTTTATTTATTTTAATTGGGTGAGTTTTCCCTAAAACCTATTTTTTGGAGATTTTGGGGGTTTATGTGGAAGGGTATGATATTAAGGTCAAAAGTTTACATTTTGGTTTAGCTGGGGATTTTTGTAACACCCTGTTTTCACTATTACAATAATGACAAGATTATGTCTAGGTAAGTATCTTAAATTATGAAAATAAAGGTTAAGCATGTTGATATCTGATAGATAATTTAAGATATGTTATCCGATAAATGGATATATACATCGGATATAAAAGTTAAGATTTTAATATCAAATATCGATATAATTGAAAAGAGGATAATTGGAAGATTTAAGAAATGTCTTTGTTAAAACCAAATAAGAGATAAATATATCTGATTAATAGTTACAGAGACAAAAATACTTAATATAATTCACAACTATATATATATATATAAATATATATATTACAAATAAATCTAAATATATATAGATTTATATGAAAAACGTTTATATATATAATATAGAGGGAGGATCAAACGAGAACAGTAACTATTTAAAAGAACACGAGAACTAACAAAATCATTAGTGATTTTACATTTACGTGCAAAAAAGCCACGCAAACCTGAAGTCGCGACCAAAGTCATTTTTTCGTGTGTTAATGTAAAATCACTAATAATTTTGTTATTTCTCGTGTTCTTTTAAATATGTATTGTTCTCGTTTGAACCCGATTCATATAATATATATATATATATATATATATATATATGTTAATAGTATTTTTATATTATTTATTATTCTTGTTTAATAAAGGTTTTAACATTTTATTCAAAGTAGATAGTCGTATGGATTTTTATGAAATGCGACTAATATACTTTTGAGACCAACGAGTTATGACGATCACGATGAAACTTTTAGATTTGAAAAACGACAAAGTTTTATTTATAGGACTGATTCGATATTAAATACATCGTTTTTATTAGTTTTAGAGTCCGAATGGATTTATAAGTTATATAATGCATATATTTTTGGGCTCGATGCTTTACATAGATCGTAATGACGCTTTCAGATTCAAAAAAGAATAAAGTTTTTATTTTAGGGTCACTTGAGCAAAACTATAGAAATACGTCATTTATGGATAATAGAAATATCGGATTAATACCAAAATTCATATTTAAATACGTTGAAAAATCTAGATACCGTAAATGTTAAAAAGATCAAAATATGACTACGAAAATTTGTACAACTCAGAAAAATGTATAGCAATAGCATGTCTATGGGTAGGTACTATCGCATAGGTTCCAAATATATGTTTATATTGAGATTTGGGATTACGTATGCAAAGTTATACTCGATAAAGATAATATATATATATATAATAAATAAAATAATTATATCTTAATATATATACATGTATATGTTATGTAACTTTGAGGTAAAGCAAACTTATGATGAGATTTTTGAATAATCTCACGTCCACCGCTTAATTCGATTGGTGATCTCAACCTTTCCTTTTACTATATATAGACATATGTGTTTAGATTTATAAAACGCATTCAAAAATACCAATAGTAAATTAAAGAGTTACATCCACTTTAGGATGGTAAATCAAGCATTTCGGTTAAGCAATCAAGGTGGGTACGTTATGAGATTTACTGGGATACATATATGATATATTAATGTTTTTATGCATGATAAATATTTGAAATGATTGTTTGGCATGTTTGCCTTGTATGAGATAAGGTTATGCTTGTAATGCATTTTATGAGAAAGACATGTATTTTACATGTAGCAAATGAAAAGTTTTGTGCATGTAAAAGTATGGTCATGTTAAATACCCGACGGGGTATAAGAATGGAGGACGTCTTGCAAACGTACCTCGGGGGGAAGATCCTGCGCGGAACCCAAGGATCTAGGATCCTATTGAGAATGTTTGGCATACTTACACATATGAGATCTCACACTAAAAGAAGATGATGTTTTTATAGAAATGGTTTTATGCATCAATGTTATTATGCATAATTATGAGAAGTGTATGGAATTATTATTCTATGCACTAAAATGATATATTTTATGAAAGATGATTTCTTCATGAAACCATAATTGCTCACTAGGCTTATAGCTTATGTATTTCATATATGTATCTCAGGTAAGATCAAGATAAGACATGAAGGGATCGCATGAAGAGTTATAGTCTTTAAGATAGCCATTATAAATGTTAGGATATTGAGTTGATTTCAGAACGCTTCCGCAGATGTGAAGGTTATGATGTTATGGTTAAAAAAAAAATATCAGGGACGTCACAAGTTGGTATCAGAGCATTAGTTTAAGTGAACACGGATTGTAACACCCCGTATTTTCGTTATGTAATCTTGGTATTCTTGTGTATAAGCTTTTGTCGTTGTACCGCGTTTGGTTTGAAGTTTGAGTTTGGATTTTGGTGGTTTTGAACAAACCACAGTGAACTACGCGATTTGCACCGCGACTTGAGGTCGCGACACAACCCGCGAAACCCTCTGTTTGGGTTTTGGTTTCTGCAAACGGGCGAGTTATGCCGCGACTTGAGGTCGCGACATAACCCGCGAGAGCCCCTGGCCGACATAGGGGTGTTCAGCCAAAATATCTTCATTTTGGTTTTTTTTTCTCAAATATCTCATTTCTCTCTCAATCTCTCTCTCTCTTTATTCATTTTCCGATCAAGGTTCCTTCAAGCTACCTTTAGTTGCTAGTATTAAGTGCATCTAGAAAGGGTTCGGTATAGAAAGCTTCGTCTTCTCTCAGTGGTCGTTATCGGGTTTTTCGGGTTTTATTCTAAAACCTATTTGGTGATTTCCTACTACCTTTTATAAACTTTATACATGTCAAATGTTACATTTTGAACTTCTATATATCTCTATGGTTTTGGATCTACTTTTACTACATTTCGGCATAACTTGAGTTTTGGGAGATTTTAGGGTTCCCGATCATTTTCGACTAAAATGATGGGTTCCATCTTATTTGAAGTAAAAGGAGGTTTTACTTGCACATTTAGGTGGATTATTTGAAAGAATGTATATAAACTCATTTTTATGATTCTCATTATTTCCCGCAGTTAAACTTGAAAGAAAGCATTTTGTTTATAAAATATTTTTATACCATATGACTATCTATGGTTGGTCACATATGTTATTGTGACAAGTCTGTACCATTACTAGTGGATTCCTAGGTTTTGAGTCGACTTTAATTATTGGGATGTCTATTCCCCTTTTTGTAGCTATGGATGCATTTGACCCTCGGGGGCCCTCCCTCACATCTTAGTACGGACCTTGTTGTTTGTGGCCATGGATTCCAAGTATTTAGCTCACAACTCGGATTGTCGCCTACTTTTGTGTTCCGCCGCAATCCTTGGTAAATCGGGTATCCCCCGTCATCGCAAGATGAATTTTCGGACCGATCAGTCCTTATGTGGAAAAGATTTCTTTTATAAACCAAACTTATTGAAAAGATTTCCTTTTGATACAATTGTTTATATCTCTTGAAATTATAAACTGTATGTTCTCACTAGGCTTTAAGCCTAACAATTTTTCTCAAATGATATGTATAACAAGTTCCCATTAACGGTGGGTTGCCAAGGGCTTGAGTGACGAGCTTGGTCTCGGGGACTTTTGAGATGACTAGTATTTGATGTTGAGCAATTGTTTAAGTCCCATTCTTTTGGTGATGTTGGATTAACAATCGATGTAATCTAGATAGTTTATGTTTAGATTAGTTTGTTGTTGAATTCCCTATCCGTATGCAGGTTTTTGTAAAGGATTAGTACATTTCCCCTTTTTTGGGAGGTTTATAACAAATTCAGATGTCTTCTTGCCCAATTTCCGTTTTTCAAATTTACTCTGAATTTTAGGGTGTTACAAGGGTTGCCTTAGATTAGATATATAAACTTAAACTTTGAGGACGACACTGAGTTTTATAATACTACATTGCCTTAAAATAATTAACTTATATATAAACTCGGTCAGATTATTCCACTAATTACTTATCCTGGTCGATATAACCATATGGGATGGTGTCTAGAAAGGTTGAAATGGCTGAGTTGTGGACTTTCGAAAGGTCATAAATTATATTTGTACCGAAAGGATCCTGGCTCCCCGTGATACCGACCTGGCTATTTCATATTGGTAGTCAGATGGATTTGTAAGAAGTGATGATCTGAATAGAAAAAAATAAAGATCCATGGTATAAGAGAAATAGATTATCAGCTCGTGCAAGATTAAAACCTTAAGATTTGAGATTATATGCTCTGATAAAATACTTTAGTAAGAATTCCTTTACTGTGTTGGAGAACGATATCAAATATCCCACACTTAAGTAATATGTGAGATGACAATTGATAATCATATTGATCAGGTTTAACCAAATGATTATTCTCAAACGTACTCAATATATGTTTAGATCAACGCGACTATATTTCAAAACAACATACTATGTTAGGAGTAAATATTATATAGTCCAAAATTATTATTATACATACATAATTATGGTTCAGAAAGAGGATTATGGAACACCTATATGTTGTCATTTTGTTACAAGAATGTCTAGAAAGGAATGGTAGAACAATATACGGAAATGAGGGTGTTATGAATGTAAACATACTATGAAGTGTTTTGGTATGCAAAAGTTATGGTAAAGGTTGAGGTAAAGGCTGAGCTATTGAGTAGTAAATGATAAGAAAATTGTTTTGTCAGTTCATGAAAACTTTGTAAACTACTAGAGGATGCGACAGAGGCTTGTGCAAAGGACAAGACTCTAAGGTTGTAACCAAGGATGTTATAGGTGGAAAGATATTGATTAACCATCTAAGGTCAATAAATATGCAAAGAGATATGAGTTAGCTATCTTATATACAATAAGTTTGGGAGTTTGAGATTGTGCCAAGTAAAAATATAGCATTGGGTTCTACACATGTGAAAAGTTAGGACGCACAAAAAAAGGAGTCTATAGAGAGATGTACTTGTCATAAGTTTAAGATGATGGAAATATCAGATCAAGTTGCCCTAAGCTTCAACATAGTTCAACAATAATATGGAGATTAACATGAGAAAGTTTAGTTAAGAGTAGAAATGAGGAACCAGAGGTAAGAATTATGAAATATGTCAGTACAACAAATGAGGCCAAAGGAATCACTCATAATGTTATAGGTGTATTTCTTGTCAATAATTATTGTGCTCTAGTTTATTCAATTCAAGTAAATCTGGAAGATTAATTTTCGCTACTTGAATAGATAATCTAAGAAACTAGAATAAGAATTATGTGGTCCCTGTTGACAGTGGTCAGATAAAGGTTAAAGAAATTGTAAAGGATTGTTCAATCAATATAAATGGTAGGGTTACCTTGTTAAATTAATGTATTTAGATGAGTTTGATATGATTTTGGGGTGGAATAATTGACAAAGAATGACATTAAGGTGATATGTAAAAAGAATATGATTAAGATATGTAACTTAAATGGAGAATCAGTGCATAATGTTAGATAGATAGGTGAAGTAGGAATTATATTAGGGATCAAAATAGGTAGGTGCTTGAAGAAAGATGTGTTGCATTTATGTTATACAAAAAATATGTTAAGTAGGAATGCAAGTTATAGAATGTGTCAATAGTAAATGAAAATGTAGAAATGTTCCTCGAAGATTTTTAGATAATACCAGTAGAAATTTATGTCAAGTTTAAAATCGACCTGGTGTAGGGAGTGACACTAAATGTATAGTCATATAGCACCGATAGAGATGCATAAATGGTTATCGTGAAAAGAAAAAAAATATTGTTCATGCTATGAGATGTTGATTTTAAAATGTGTTTTCAAAGATGCATGAACATGAAACATGTAATGTTTTACTAACACACAGTGGTAGTGGTTGTTAAAAGTTTGCCGTAACAGAATGACAAGTGGGTTATGCCAGGATATAAGTTTATCGTGAGAGCGTGGAAAATGTGTCACGCCTGATGGATCACAACCATTGTGTGTAGTATACGTTGTCAAGGTTATTTTAGAAATTTGCATGTGCAATTATAAAAAAAATAGTTATTAGCCGGACAGTAAATTATGCGATAAAAGATATGGTTTGAATAGCAATGACAAAGAAAGTGTGGTATACTACTAATGCGGTAAGAAATAGGACTTACAAAAAAAAGTATGTTCGGAAAGAATCAGAGTACGCAGCGAAAGCACGATGTTTCTAAAAAGAATTTCTTTTTGTGCGCTACTATTTGAAATTTAATAATATCAATATAGTATGAAAGGAGAATGTATACAAAAAGAATTGTGATTAGTAAAGGTCAGAGAAAATTTCTGGTTTAATAAAGAAATTTATATGGTTACTTAAATCATTTCTATATGATAGTTTATGAGAAAAAAAAATCCAATGTCAGGAAATACAATATCATACCCGGTATTGATAATTGTGGTTAGTATTGTAAGCTTTAAACCAGAGCTATATGGATAAGTAGTAATTTGACTGTCAAATATCAGTAGGAGATATTTAATGTGCAGACAACCAAGGGTATTTATAAATGATGGTATTTGAATCTAAATGGAATTTAACTATATACTAGGTGATATAATTGTATCTAAAAGTATATGATAGTTACGAATCATGATCGAGAAGTGATAAATGAATAGACTATATGAGGATGTTCAGATAGTAACTAATGTCAAGTAAAGAAATGTTTGATTAAATTATTGCTCTATGATAAGTTATGAAAAAGAATCTAATGTCAGAAAATGCAATCTAAGAATTTAATGTTTGGTATAGGCAACTGTGGATTAGTATGATGAACTTTTTAAGTCAATGATGTAGGGATAAGTATTGACGTAAGGTGATCATTAGATGATTAAATATTGATTGGAGATATCCAATTTGCAGAGGAGTTAAGATACCTGTAAATGAAGATGTATGAATATGTAAATGATAGGGAAATTAAGTGTATCCAAAAGAGATCGACATTTAGTAATTGTGATCTAGTGCTACAATAAAGGATTAAGAATAGAGTATACAAGGATATTTAGATAGTAGATAACATTAAGAAGGAAGAGGAAAAAAAATTGATGAAAGTTTGAAGTATTATATTTAAGACACTGATATTTCTAAGTTATAAATTGAGAAACTCCGAAGCAAGGAAATAATCTGGATGTTAGTCAATTGTAAGAATTATCATGGACCAGAGGCTACTACATGAGAAATAGAATAAGAAATTAAAGTCGATAGCTAGTACGAATCAATTTCGAGGACGAAATTTTTTATAAGGAGGGGGGAATTGTAACACTCTGTTTTCACTATTACAATAATGACAAGATTATGTCTATGTAGGTATCTTAAATTATGAAAATAAAGGTTAAGCATGTTGATATCTGATATATAATTTAAGATATGTTATCCGATAAATGGATATATACATCGGATATAAAAGTTAAGATTTTAATATCAAATATCGATATAATTGAAAAGAGGATAATTGGAAGATTTAAGAAATGTCTTTGTTAAAACCAAATAAGAGATAAATATATCTGATTAATAGTTACGGAGACAAAAATACTTAATATAATTCACAACTATATATATATATATTACAAATAAATCTAAATATATATAGATTTATATGAAGAACGTTTATATATATATATATATGTTAATAGTATTTTTATATTATTTATTATTCTTGTTTAATAAAGGTTTTAACATTTTATTCAAAGTAGCTAGTCGTATGGATTTTTATGAAATGCGACTAATATACTTTTGAGACCAACGAGTTATGACGATCACGATGAAACTTTTAGATTTGAAAAACGACAAAGTTTTATTTATAGGACTGATTCGATATTAAATACATCGTTTTTATTAGTTTTAGAGTCCGAATGGATTTATAAGTTATATAATGCATATATTTTTGGACTCGATGCTTTACATAGATCGTAATGACGCTTTCAGATTCGAAAAAAAAATAAAGTTTTTATTTTAGGGTCACTTGAGCAAAACTATAGAAATGCGTCATTTATGGATAATAGAAATATCAGATTAATACCAAAATTCATATTTAAATACGTTGAAAAATCTAGATACCGTAAATGTTAAAAAGATCAAAATATGACTACGAAAATTTGTACAACTCAGAAAAAGGTATAGCAATAGCATGTCTATGGGTAGATACTATCGCATAGGTTCCAAATATATGTTTATATTGAGATTTGGGATTACGTATGCAAAGTTATACTCGATAAAGATAATAATATATATATATATATATATATATATATAATAAATAAAATAATTATATCTTAATATATATATACGTGTATATGTTATGTAACTTTGAGGTAAAGCAAACTTATGATGAGATTTTTGAATAATCTCACGTCCACCGCTTAATTCGATTGGTGATCTCAACCTTTCCTTTTACTATATATAGACATATGTGTTTAGATTTATAAAACACATTCAAAAATACCAATAGTAAATTAGAGAGTTACATCCACTTTAGGATGGTAAATCAAGCATTTCGGTTAAGCAATTAAGGTGAGTACGTTTTGAGATTTACAGGGATACATATATGATATATTAATGTTTTTATGCATGATAAATATTTGAAATGATTGTTTGGCATGTTTGCCTTGTATGAGATAAGGTTATGCTTGTAATGCATTTTATGAGAAAGACATGTATTTTACATGTAGCAAATGAAAAGTTTTGTGCATGTGAAAGTATGGTCATGTTAAATACCCGACGGGGTATAAGAATGGAGGACGTCTTACAAACGTACCTCGGGGGGAAGATCCTGTGCGGAACCCCAAGGATCTAGGATCCTATTGAGAATGTTTGACATACTTACACATATGAGATCTCACACTAAAAGAAGATGATGTTTTTATAGAAATGGTTTTATGCATCAATGTTATTATGCATAATTATGAGAAGTATGGAATTATTATTCTATGCACTAAAATGATATATTTTATGAAAGATGATTTATTCATGAAACCATAATTGCTCACTAGGCTTATAGCTTACGTATTTCATATATGTATCTCAGGTAAGATCAAGATAAGACATGAAGGGATCGCATAAAGAGTTATAGTCCTTAAGATATCCATTATAAATGTTAGGATATTGAGCTGATTTCAGAACGCTTCTGCAGATGTGAAGGTTATGATGTTATGGTTATAAATAAAAAAAATTAGGGCGTCAAAATTTTGCACATGAGAAACAAAATATAACCTTGTGATTAAATATTTGGAAATCAAGATTTGAGTTTTGGAATATAGTTATGTATTATTGAATGAGGATTTGGGTAAAATGATTTGGTGTGTGTGGAAGTACCGTGTAACAAATTTGGAACGGAACCTCTTGGTAATTTGGGAGTAACTATATGGATTTATGATTTTCGCATATATGGTGGCATTTAATTGTTGGAAGTTATTGATTGGTTTTGTGGTCATTGAATGGATTATTTGGCTGCATTTGGGCGTCATGAACCCACACACACACACACACACATATATATATATATATATATATATATATATATAATCTTTGATCCGATGATGGAACGCTAGTCTTCCACATTGAGGCACGTTTAGGCATCAAATGAGGTATAAGCCCTACGTGCTAGTACGCGATATTGGATGAGGATCTCAACGTAAGGACCCTATGTGGTTGAAGTTGACTTTCCGTGGGTGTACGTTTAAAGCTACTGAGCCTGACATCCATTGCGTGTACTTTCATGTGTTTGGTTTTACTAATACGTCAAGTGACTTACTTTTGTGTTCCGTCACTTGTGTTAGTAAGCGGGCCTCCCCCGTCAACCCAAGAGGTATTTGTATTTAAGTTGAGATTTACCTATATGAATTCCACTGGCACTTCTTAAACTATTTCATTTGAAAGTACTGATTTTCCCATTGCAAATGTTTGATCTCACTAGGCTTTAGCCTAACACCTTTTCTTAAAATGACATGTATAACATGTCACTCTAGCGGTGAGATTCATCGGGCTTGAGTGGAGAGTCGTTGAAGGATAATAGCATTTTTGAAGAATTATAGAGGCGTATATTGATATAGTGGCGATATACTTTTGGAAGTGAGATGTCGACACCCGTTCATAATCTAGAACTAGTTGGTCTAGATTAGTAGGTTGTTGAGTTCAATTTTACTTGATTATTTTATTGTAAACGCCATACGATTATTCCCCTTTTGGGTGATCCTATTATGATAGATTTGTTTATTCCACATTTATTTTAGGCCTAAATTAACTCGTATTTTTAGGGTGTTACAAGTTGGTATCAGAGCAGTAGTTTAAGTGAACTAGGTAAGAAAGTAAGGTACCTAGACTTAAGCTTAGATCAGATAAGTTATGAATGGTGAAATTGGGTAGAACTCTTAGGATATGATAGTCTTAGAACCGATGGGACTACATAAGTTGAGAGTTATGACGGTGGTAATAAGGATTCTTATGTGTAACGTGTTCATAATTTCAATTAACTACTGCTATTATGAATGTGTTGTAACGTGAGCATGTTTAGATTATTACTGTTATGATGATTAATGCATGTGGTGGTGCGTTCCTTACGTTTAAATCCTATAGCCTGTTTCTCATCTCTATTCTCGTATATGTGTGGCATACTAAATGGTAAACACTCGTAATAGGCCGGATGGTCATGATGCGACGAAATCCACGACCGACCAACCAAGGGTAACAACGGTTGAATTGCCCCCACCCCAGCATAACGTTTTGGGCGGAGGGCCTGAGCATATACCCCACCGCAGCATAGCCACGTCCGAGCCAATAATGGAAGAGGTAACTCCAGAGACAAGAATGATGGATCGTATGATGCAAGCCATGAATGCGACTATGGCTCAACAACAAGAGATGTTTCTGAAGTTGCTCGAGGACAGGGACACTAACAACCGCATGCACGAGACGGTTGCAGAAAATATGATTGTAGTAGGATTCGAGGGAATTGGAAATGAAATTCCCACGGACGGAGTGGCAACTATGGAAGCACGACAACCAACGAAGTCATGCTCTTTCAAGACCTTATTGAGCTGCAAACCACCCGAGTTCAAGGGAAACGACGATCCAATAGTCTGCATGAATTGGATACAGGAGATGGAACAAGATTTCCGGACAAGCGGTTGTGGAGAGGTCCAAAAAGCAACCTTCGACTCTTAAATGTTGCGAGGGGCGACCCTCACATGGTGGAAAATTTACTCTATGTCTTTAGAGGCTTCGGTGTTAGACAAGTTGGACTGGGAAACTTTCAAGCGGAAGGTGCTTGAAGAGTATTGCAATGAGAGATCTATGGATCGGATCATCGAAGAGTTCCGGAATTTGAAGAAAGGGAGTTTGTGTAACACCCAATATTTTGAAATATTATTATTTTGGGGTTTTACAAAGCTTATTATAATTATTATTAATGTCCTTGAAGGTTTATAATTTATTATGAATTTTAGTGAATTTATTTGTTTTATTCTATGTTAATTATGATTAATTAGCCTTAAGGTACAAATTATAGTGCAAAGAGTACTTACATATTATGCACAAGGGTTGGACTAAAATGTTTATGGAATAAATAATAAGTTTAAGCATGAAGTACAAGTCCTTCTATGTATACAAGAGTGGTATAGTGGGGTAATTACCTAAGTAACTTAAGGGTACTATGGTAAATAGCAAAATGGGTCAAATAAGAAGCATTAAAGGTGAAATAAGCTTTCCAATATGCTCATTTCAGCCCCTCCCAGTCGATTTCAGCTCTTAGAGAGAGAGAAGGATGAGCTTGAAGCTACCATTGATGAATCCTTGATGCTAGGAGATTGCATGTTCATTTTGAAGCCATTATCTAGTAATTTGACCTTGGTTTAGCCTAGAACAAGCCTTGTTTTGTGGGATTGATTGGTTCTTCATCTCAAAGTAAGTATTCTAACCCTTGTAATCTGATTTTAGTAAGTATAGATGTGTGTTGTTAATTTTTGATTGAAATGGGTCATTTATCGGGTCAAAAAGGGTTGATTTGTTCATGTTAGGGTTTAATATTGAATTGATGTCAAAGTTTATATTTGAGACCAGGAATAAACTTGTTTTGATGTCTATATAAGTTGTTTATAGGTTGAAATTGAGTTTAGGTCGAATTGGTGACCTATTGGGTGGATTTTAATCAAGAAAACTCGAAATTGGGATGCTGTTTGGAACATTTCAGCACTCACTGGGCTGTCTTAATAAATTCGTATAAAATCAATCGTTTATCGGATTTAGGAGTATAATATATCGTTTGAAACCATGAACTGTCTATTTTGATTTATCTTTTGATCACAGAAGCTAATTCCAACATTAAGTTTGTCAAAAAGTCGAATTACAGCAGCTATGTCAGTTTCGGGTGTGTTTTTGGGCAAATGTTAAAATAAGAAATTTTTAAGTAATTGACCTTAAGCTTTCTTGAGGTGTTTTGGGATTCATTAGTAACTTATATTAAAGTGTATTTGGGGTCTCCTAAGTCATCTAGTTTTGAGGACAAATATGTCTTTCGGTTTGACATATTGGTTAAATTATCTAAACAAGTTTTGTTTAAACCTTTGCAATAGGTTTGAACAACAAGTGACATAGTTTGTGGATTGGGTGGTGATCCTCATCACACCCTAAGGTGAGTGTACCCTGTGGATACTTGTTTTTTTGTTGTTGTAAAACTCATAAGTCATCTTATGTTAAAGTTTGGCAATAGTTGATCATGGATGTGAGTAGTATTGAAATGTCAATGTGATGCTAAGGCTCATTATTTGAGATGCTAAATGCACATTGACTTGTAAATTGTTTATACTTATTCATAATACACAATGAGATGTAAATGCTCCTTGTAGGAGATGCCAAATGCTCATCGTGATAGTTTAAACTTGTTTATAATTATGAATGCACAATGTGATGTCAAATGCACTTTGTGATTTTTATGACTTATGCTATTATGTTTATGCAATTGGTGGAACCGGGTTGATGTGAATGCTCCATTGTGACCATGTGGTTCAAGAGGCTGACGAGCGAACCGAACCGAACCATTGTACATGTGTGGGCTTGGAGATGTTATCACCCGAGTTTCAGGTAACGTCTAGAGGTGGAATGCTTTGTGCTCCCCCACCGGGACGGGTGATGTGGATTATCCCCCATACGGGCTCGTGTTGACCGTGGCTAGCTACCAAGTGGAAATACTAAGCTCTATGGACTTACCCCCACATCCTTATATGCTTACATATGTACCATGTTGTTACATTGTCAAACTAGTTTCTATAAATTGATGACTTATTATGGATCACTTGCTTTTATTCGGTGCGCTCACTAGCATTTTATGCTAACTGGTTTGTTTAAATATTGTATCCACAGGAGATAAATAGATCATGCTTGGTGAGGTGGGGTAGTGGCAATGGAAGCAAGAGTATGAAGACATGTTTTTTTTTGGACAACTCTTTTGATACTTTATTATTATATGTTAATGGTCGCGGATATGACGGTAACACCAACTTTTGGACGGGCCACACCTGTGTTGTGAATATTGTTTAAATGTTTTTGAGTGTGACTTAATTATGGATCGAAAACATTTGTTAACTTTTAAATTTGTCACATGCTTCCGTTAAATGATAATATGTTTTGTATAAACTTGATGTTTAAAAAAAAGGGGGTTCAAATTTGATGTAAAAATTCAGGGTGTTACAAGTTGGTATCAGAGCCTGGGTTTGAGCGAATCAAACACTCAAATTAGTGTTTGGTCTCAAACCGGGCCGACCATTAACTAAAAAAAGTCCAAACATGTCGGGTGGGTGACTTGGGATAGAATGAGAGTTACTTGAGAGTTTATGTGACTCTATTGTTTACTAGCCCTAAGTTACTTGTTTATATTGCTTCTAACCCTATACAAAATTGTTTTTTTTTTGAAAGGGTATCCTGGGCCTATGGCCCAGACTAATCCCTGGCAATTAGAGCCTTTGGCCCAGCTGCTAAAGCGTGCAACCCTGAGTTTATCCTCAGTGGCCACAAGTGCTGCTAGTGGGGCTCGAACCCGGGTTGAGCGCTATGAACTCCCCAAGCCTTTACCACCACACCACAACCCTTGTGGTTCCTATACAAAATTGTTGTTGTCTACTTGTGTGTAGTAGACAAGAGTTGATTGAGATATGGATGCCAATGCTGGTGATAACTTCAATATGGTTCCCCATGGAGGAGGGCCTAATCCTCAAGGAAATCCTCATCAGGATGGAGGGTCTTCATCTTCTCAACCTTTACAGAATAATCCAAATCTGAATCCTCAACAGGATCAAACTGCACTTATAGCTCAATTATTGGCCCGTATCCAAGAGCTAGAAAATCAATCCAAAAGAAATAATGATCCTCAGAGGACTCATGGGGAATCAAGTGAAGTCTCTATCTCCAAGGAACCTACTGTCTCCTATAAAACCTTCTTGAGTTGCAAACCCCCAACCTATGAGGGTAGTGATGACCCAATTGTAACCATTGGGTGGGTTATGGAGATGGAACAAACTTTCAAATCTTGTGATTGTGATGATAAGCACAAGGTACCTTATGCCACCAGACAACTAAAAGGGAGAGCCTTAACTTGGTGGATGTCTATTTGTGCTACTACGTCAAAGGAATATCTGGATAAGATGACTTGGGAGACTTTTCTTGATAGCCTTTATGCTGAATACTGCAGTGAAAGGGAGATGGACAGGTTAGAAAGAGAGTTCCTTAGCATGAAATTGGGTAATTTAACCATGGATAAGCATGTTAGGAGGTTCACTGAGCGGCTTAGCTTTGTAAACCGATGGGTTCCCGATGATAAAGCCAAGGTGAAGAGATTTTTTGAAACCTTGCCCCCACCTTATAAAGCCCATGTAAGAGAGTGCCCTACCCTTCTTCAAGCCACTCAAAAAGCCAAACTTCTATACGATGATTTTGAAGCAGGTAAAAGTGAGAAGAAAGTCTTAGGTGAGAAAATAAAGGTTGAAAATCAAGGGGGTTCATCTAAAAAGAAGGGTACTACATCTTCTTTTCAATCTAAAGCTTCTGGTGATAACAAAAGGCCCCGATGGTGCAAACCTTGTCGAGCACGCCATGATGGTGAATGTTCTAAGGCTACTAAAGCATGTGCTCGTTGTGGGGTCATTGGTCACTCTCCTGATGAATGTCAATTCAAATAGAATGTGTGTTTCTTATGTCATAAGCCAGGTCACAAGAGTGCTATTTGCAATCAGCGTAAGGAGGGAGGTGCTAGCAGCTCTGCTTCAAAGGAACGAAACCCTCCTAAAGCTAAAGGGTGTGCCTTTCAAATGACCGCAGATGAGGCCCGTGATGCCGGAGATGTTGTTACTGGTACATTCTTGATAAATTCTATGTCTGCTTATGTGCTATTTGACTCCGGTGCAAATCGATCCTTTGTGTCTTCTACTTTTTGTGAATCCCTTAATTTTCCTCAAAGTAAGCTTGCCAAACCTTTGGATATTGAGGTTGCCGATGGCAAGATTATTTATGTTGCTGAAATCTGTGATAAATCTGTACTTGATATTGATGGGAACTTCTTTCCTATTCGTCTTCTTCCTATTGGTATATCATATTTTGATGTTGTCGTTGGGATGGATTGGCTTGGTCCAAACCAAGCTGAGATTATTTGTTCCCAAAAGCTCATTCGAATTCCATTGCCTAACGGGTCTCAAGCCATAGCTCGCGGCGAAAGACGTAAGTCACGATTGGAAATCATTTCCGTTATGAAATCCCGTAAATGCTTGTCTAAGGGTTGTGAATCATTTTTGGCTTATGTCCTTGATACCAAGAAAGAGAAGAAAGCTCTCGGGGATGTAAAGGTTGTTAATGAATTCCCTGTTGATCTTCCGGGTTTGCCTCCTACTCGTGAAGTGGAATTCCAAATTGATCTTATTCCTGGTGCAACCCCCGTTGCAAAAGCTCCCTACCGTTTGGCTCCTTCGGAAATTAGGGAGATGATGACTCAAATACAAGATCTTTTGGATAAGGGGTTTGTGAGACCGAGTTCCTCACCTTGGGGAGCTCCGGTTTTATTCGTTAAAAAGAAAGATGGTTCGCTCCGGATGTGCATTGATTACCGGGAACTAAATAAGCGTACCATCAAGAACAAATATCCTCTTCCAAGGATAGATGATTTATTCGATCAGCTTCAAGGTGCTACTTATTTTTCCAAGATTGATCTTCGTTCGGGCTATCATCAAGTTCGAGTTAAAGATGTTGATGTTCCCAAGACAGCCTTTAGAACCCGATATGGACATTATGAGTTTCTGGTGATGCCTTTTGGTTTGACAAATGCACCAGCAGTGTTCATGGATTTAATGAATCGGGTATGCCGTCTTTTCTTAGATAAATTTGTCATTGTTTTCATTGATGATATCTTGGTCTATTCTAAGACCGAATCAGATCACGAAGTTCATCTTCGTGAGGTTCTTGAAGTTCTAAGGAGGGAGAAACTTTATGCAAAATTCTCCAAATGCGAATTCTGGCTCCGAGAGGTTCAATTCCTCGGGCATGTTATCTGTAGTGAGGGTGTGAAAGTTGATCCCTCCAAGATTGAGGCGGTGATGAAATGGGAGCCTCTTAAATCTTCATCCGAGATCAAGAGTTTTCTGATTCGAAAATACAATCTCTCAATCCTCTCTACGGATTCAGTGTTCTTGGACTCACAATTGGTATCAGAGCCATCTGAATCTTGAGAGGATTGAGAGATTGTATTTTCGAATATGAATTTGTGAATTAAATCGAAAATTTGATCGATTTTCTTGAATTTTTTCAAGAAAATCTCGTTTTCTTGATTTTTTATCAAATTCGGATGTGTTTTTGAACGAATTTTATTGAAAATCAGTTTGTTGGATTCGATTTTGATAGAAGAAAACTTTTGATTCACATTGTTTTTCAAAAAATTCAAGTTTTGAAGGTTAATTTTGAGAAATTTCGTGTTTTCAAGAACTCGAGTTTTTACGTACTGTGTGATTTACGAAATCTTGATTTCATGGTTTTTAATCAAATTTGTTGATTGAATTGTGTTAAAAAGGCGTTTTCGAACGAATTGATATAAGAAAATTTCATCAAATTATGTGTTGAAATCGTGTTTTTAGAAGATTTTGTGTTTTTCCTTCGGTTTGCGCAAGATCTTAACTTTGCGCAAGTTCTTCATACTTTGCGCAAGTTCATGTTGTACTAATCTCTGTGTTAGCATTTAAGGTTTTCATATTGGGCTATTCACGCAAAGCAAGGTTTGCGTATCAAGTGCTTTACGAGAAGTAAAGTTTTCGTATCCCGTGCATCACGCAAAACTAACTTTGCGTATCTCGTTCATCATGCAAAGCTACTTTGCGTTTCCTTCTGCTCCCGAGAACTTCAGTTCGCGTATTCCGCTACTCACGCAAAGGTGGTTTGCGTATCCAACAGCTTAAGAAAAACTCAGTTTGCGTATCTCTAGGTTTACGCAAAGCTCATTGTGCGTATCTCTTGACTTACGCAAAGCTACTTTGCGCATCAGCCTGCTCACGCAAAGTCTCGTTTGCATTTCTGTCTTCTCACGCAAAGTTCTACTTTGCGCAAGTCTCACACTTAGAATTTTTTCTGGATTATTCTGAAACATGGATTCTGACAAGTTTGCCTATCAAGCTTAGTTTTACAAAAGTGATCTTATGATGTCTCTGGGTACAGAAAATCGTCCACCAGTGCTAATTGATGAAAATGAATTTACACAGTGGCAAGATCGGTTCCTGAACTTCATTGAACGACAAAAGAATGGAAATGACATGATGATCATTTTATCTGAAGGACCGTTTGAAAAACCCAAATTGGCTTCTGGATTATATAAGCCCACTAAAGAGTATTCACATGATGAGTTGTCTGCATATCAAGCTGATCGGGACATTAAGGCAAATCTGATGCTGGCCTTGCCCAACTCTGTATACAACAGGATTGATTGTTTTAAAACTCATCCTAATCTAATGTGGCAACAGTTGGAAAAGATTATGCTTGGATCTTCTGTTGCAACTCAACTTCGACACACTCGTTACATGAATAATTTTGAAGAATTCAAAGCCAAGGACGGGGAGCCACTAAAAACTGTGTATGATTGTTTCTGTGCCGTGATAAATGATCTTAGGAAGATTAAGGTTGTAAAGACAGAGCTTGAGTTAAATCTGAAGTTCCTCAACACATTGCAACCAGAATGGAATAAAACATGCCATAGATTGAGAAACGATGTCAGAATCTCTACTATGCAAATCCAGGAATTATATGAGATTCTGATGACTGATGAGAGTTTGGTGCTAGAGAAGAAGGCCAAACTGTACAACAAAAACAAGAAGTCAGTAGACCTGGTTGCACTCCTCATGAAGCAATTGACAGAACAAGCGTTGTCTGATAATGCTTACAAAGGGTCAACTGATGATGATGGACAGGCTCTGCAGAAAACTATGATCCTTCTTTCTAACCATTACCAGAAAAAGTTCCAACCACGGTCGGGTTCCAACACTTCTCGCTTCACTTCTGTGTCTAGAGCAAAAGTACCCGAGCCAAAGACTGCTGCTTGCTACAACTGTGGAAAGTCGGGTCACATCTCAAAGGAGTGTAGAGCAAAGAAGGTTAAGGACTCAATTTATTATAGACAGAAAATGGAACTGGCCAAGAAAAGAGAGAGTGGATTAGCTTTGCTATCCGAAGAAGAATTCTGGCTAGATCACTCTGACGATGAAGCAACAAACGTAGAGATCGCTCAGATGTGCTTGATCGGAGATGATCAGTCAGACGATTCTGATTCTGATGAAGATGAGGTATATACTGATTTTGATCACAATTTTATTACCTCTCAGATGAATTTCATAGTATCTGCTTTATCTAATTTGCGTTCTAAGTTAATATCTGAAAAGAATTTAAATGCTAAAAAGTCATATTTAATTGACAAATTGAAGATTTCTTTGAAAGATGAAAAATCTATTTTGGAATATACAAAAGACATCTTTCAAAAGAAATTGGATGATTTGGAAAATTCAAATAAGACTTATCTTGAATATTTGACGGCTATGACTAATTTAAAAGATGAATTTTCAGATAAAATAAATAAGTTAGAAGAAAAGCTTTATCGAAGAAACCAATCTGAACAAACAATTTTTATGAACAAACCGAGGAGTGAAGAAGCTTTAAAACAAAAGTGGGGACTTGGTTTTGAAAATCCTCATTGTTTAAACAATGCGATTGAAAAATCCCCAACTTTATATAAATACGATTATCTGACTCTTGCTCATTATGCTCCTCAATTTAAAATTGATTGGATGAATGATAAACAAGTGTTAGAAATCGAAAATGAGAAAAGGATGAATAACAAGAAAAATGAAATTCCTTTTGTTTATACATATGAAAATGCAAAATATTTCCCTGAAAAATCAAGGGGAGGCAGAAGAATTTTAAATGATATATCTCCTATCAAATCTTCAATGTCTGATGATTTTATTGATCCTTATGCTTGTAATTCTGATAAGGAAAATATTTCTCCAATCATTTATGATTCGAAGAAATATACTCCTCCATTAGTATTAGAAAGCAAAATCATCGATCTTGAAGATAAGATAGAAGATCAAAATATTTTAAAGAAAATTGAATCTGATATTATTCTTTCTTTCATGACATCTAGTCTTGAAGAAAATTTATTTTCTCAAAAACCAGATTCTATTTCTAGCCTTTCTTCTGATTCTAAGGAAAACACAAAGGAAGTTTCTAATTTTAAAATCTTTTCTCAAAATAATTCAGACTCCGAGGCGAATTCAGATTTATTTGTTGATCAGATTGGTTGCTTGGGTAAAATTATTCCTTCTGATTTAAATATTTCGTCTAAAATTCTTGATGATTCCTTTACGCTAAATGATCAATACTATAAACCTAAGCGTAAAAGAAAAAAAGTAAAAGAAGTCGAAGAAACAAGATATAGTTATTTCTGACAGTTCTAATTCTTCCGATTCTAATCTTTCAGATAGGACTTTGAGCAAGTCAAGGAAGCAGATCTGGAGAACGAAGCGGACATCTACTGATTCTATGTTTGATGAGGATAAATGTGTAGACAGACTTTATAAAAGTGATTCATTTGCTACATGTAATAAAATTTTAAAATATTCTATAAAGCAAATGATTCAAATTTCAAAACATGTCTCATGTTCTTCCTCAGATTATAGTTAAGATGATTATGCTTTCTCTTCTTCTGATGATTCTGTTCACTCGTGTGATTATATCTCTCGTGCTTTAACTGTCAAATCTTATAATTATTTCCCCATACGAACTGCAACTAACTTTCACGAGTCCAAATTCAAGTGGGTACCCAAATCTTTATCTAATTCAAAGTTGCAGGCACCTCACGTTTAGGGGGAGTAAGAGAAATTTGGCTTCTGAGTACTTCAGCTCAGAACTCGTACTTCAACGACTAGACTTCTAAACATATCAATTTAGAACTCGTTCTTCATAGTTCTAAGCTTCTGAATGATGAGAAACTGTGAGTGCATCTACTTTTATTCCGTTGCATTTAACTCTGATTATGATGTTGTTCCAGTTTTCTCAATTGCTTTTAAATGAATCTGAGCATTTTCAATCTTTCTTGAATTTTGTTCTTCCCAAAATATTTCATTTGAGACTCGTGCGTTAAAAAAAAATCTTTTCAGTTTTTAAAATTTAAATCTTTACATATTTTATTCTATAAAGTAAAAGATTTACAGTTTTTCTTTCTTTTGAATAAAATGTGTGTCTAGGATAAATTTTCAAGTTGTTTGTTTATATTAAAGTTTTTATATGTTCAAATTTCAGTTCTAACAAAAGTCGAAAAGTCAGCAACATGTTTGTAACTTTTGTTACTGCTTTAAAGTTGTGTGATTCGGAATATTTATAGTTTATAATGCTTAGAAAACCTAAAAAGTCGGAATTTTGGATTGTAATGAAAATATGGGCTAAGCATTTAGATGTAGATCCGAGTAATTGAGATGAATATTAATTTCTTAAAATACAGAAATCTCTAAGTTTAAAAGTTTGTACCTGTGACCTTTCTGGTTTGGGAAAGTAAGTTCGGTGGGATGCTTGTCATCTGGTCCCCTAAGGTCATTTGATCTGGGAGTGATCGAACCCAAATCCTTCAATAGAATCAGATCGAAAGTCATGTTCTACTGGTATGAATGGATTTAGGATATGTCGATGTAGCCTTTCTGATCCGGGAAAGTAAATTCCAAGGGGTGCTTGACACCTAGTCCCCTAAGGCCAACTGGTCTGGGAGCGGCTGACCCAAATCCTGCAATAGGGTCAGATAGAAAGTTACGTTTACGTCATGTTCTTTACTTAATAAATTTTTTGATTCAAAAGATGCCAAAGTGCACATGCTTAAAAGATGCCAAAGAGCACACTCATGTCAAGATGCCAATGAGCACACTGTTAAAAGATGCCAATGAGCACACATCTCATGATACTTGGTGATATTTCTGAGTTGCGATAAATCTATAAATTTGTGAAAGTCTTAAATTCTTGATGGCTTAGTGTGATTACATGCAAAGTTCTCTATTATATTTTTAGAATTGCATTTTCTTGAAGCTTATCGAAGTTCACATGCGAGCACACTGAATAGATTGATGAAAGTTTTTGAAACTGAACATGTTTTAACTTGATATGCAATGAAACTTGTTTCTGTATCCAACAACATATATTTGATTTCAACTGATTGATGAATCTGTGATATTTTACTAAGTAGAATTTTATTTGTTTAGTGTTTAAATTTTTACATGTTTTAGTTGTTTCAAATTTCATATTCTGTATTTTTTTCTTTTTTCTTTGTTGTTTTTAATCCTTGTGTTCTCATATCTTTTTCAAATGAGTTTGAGCATTATTCAAGGGGGAGTGAAAAAGGAGATTGTTTCTTAAATGATCATATCTGTTTTTGAGGGGGAGTATCTGATTTTCTTTATATGAATGCTAACTTGAATTGTCATATCTAGTGCATTTGTGTAGGGGGAGTCAAAGAGCTTCAAAAGGTAAAAAAAAATTTCTAAGTCAGCTTTGCGCAATCAGTTGGTCACGCAAACCTCACTTTGCGCAACCTGCGTGATCTCTTTGCGCAACCTGCGTGAAACGAAAACCTCGCTTTGCGCAACCTGCGTGTAACGCAAACCTCAGTTTCGGCAACCAACGTGAAGCGCAAACCTCCCCTGTTTTCTCTGTTTCTTTGATTTTGCAGATCTTAAGTTGTCCCGTCTCCAACATTTGCATGACCAAGTTGATCAAGATCATCAAGGTTATGAGGGGGAGAAGTCAAGGAGATGATTAAGTGACAAAGAGCTCAAATGTTTATCTGTTGATCAAGATTCGCTCAAAGATTCTATTCTCTCAGCTATTTTAATTCTTTTGCTGTTCCTGCTCCGACCACCACAGTTCATTCAAGGTCTTTCAAAAGAGGTGTGTCGTCTAGAGCACAAGATGATGAATCAACTGTTTATTCAAGTTTATTCCAATCTGGTCCAGACTTGTCAAAGGCAGCAATGACAAATCAATCTGAAAGATGCTGACAAGAAATTTTTCTTTAAAAGTCAGATTGCTTCACAAAGTCGCTTTAATGGTCCGTGCTATTTTAGAAGATGATTTTTGAAGACCAAAGCGCCAATGATTACTAAGGGGGAGATTGTTAGGTCTGATTTTATAGTAATCATTGTATTTATAGGGCTTGGTCAAATACTGTGTCTTTTATCTCAAACTGTGTTGTATTGACCAAGGGTATTTAAGTCCCTTTGGTCTTTGTGTCTTGTAAGAAACTTCACGCCTCATTCAATAGAACTCTTACTTTTGCGCTTCCAAATCTCTCTCTCTACTTTCTCTCTCTACGGATTCAGTGTTCTTGGACTCACAGTCACATGCTTCCGCTAAATGATAATATGTTTTGTATAAACTTGATGTTAAAAAAAAGGGGGGGGGGTTCAAATTTGATGTAAAAATTCAGGGTGTTACTGTTTGACCGTGAAATAGTACAACAAGTTGTTCATGAATAAGCTGGGTTTGGTGGGACATCTGGTCCCAACCGAGAAGGAAAAGATCAAAGCCTACATTAAAGGTTTACCGACAGAGATGATGAACATGGTACGGGTGTCCAAGGCCTCTACTCTTCGGGAGGCGATCGAGGAAGCCCAATTAGTAGAAGATTCTTATGGCCTTAAGAAGGTAGAGAGAGGCGGATTAACCGAGAAAAGAAGATGGGAGGGAAGCTCAGTACACTCCAAGAGACCAAGACAGTTCAACAACAATCAACGAGGAACCGATCCTAGAAAAGAGGTTCCATATTGATCCAAGTGCCGGAGCAAACACTCCGGTCTATGTAATTTGGAGTCTGAACCCTGCTTCAAGTGTGGTAAGTCGGGTCACAGTTTCAGGGATTGTCCGATGAGGGGACAGATTTGTTTTGAGTGCAAGGCACCAGGCCATATCAGAAGCAAGTGCCCAAAGTTGAAGGTCGGGGGTAGCGGGGGAAAGAAGATGGATCTTCCGAGAGCGACGGGAAGAGCCTTTCAGATGACCACCGAAGAGGCGAAGGCTTCGACTGATGTAGTGTCGGTTACGTTTCTTCTAAACTCCGTACCTACACGTATACTGTTTGATTCCGGCGCAAGTTTTTCGTTTGTGTCGAATGCCTTTTGTCAAAAGTTGCATGTGCCCACTAGTAGCTTAGAAGATGCCTTAGTAGTAGAACTAGCAGATGGTGACCAAGTAGTGGTCCGAGATGTTCTTAGAGATTGCAAGTTAGAAATTGAAGGAAGGGAGTTTCCGGTTGATTTAATGCCGATAGTTATTGGAGGATTTGATGTTGTCATAGTAATGGACTGATTAACAAAGAATAATGCCAAGATTCTTTGTGCAAAGAATATGGTACGAATCCCGATTTCAAATGATGAGACGGTGACCGTATACGGCGAGAGACGGAAGGGCGATGTGGCAATTATTAGCATGGTGAAAGCACGAAAGTGCTTATCAAAAGGATGATCATCCTTTTTGGCATATGTTATAGACGCCAAGCTTGAGAAGAAAAGGCTAGAAGATGTGAAGGTGGTAAATGAATTCCCCGATGTTTTCCCGGATGACTTGCCTGGATTACCACCCGATGGCCAAGTGGAGTTCAAGATTGATTTAGCACCAGGAGCATCTCCCATAGCTAGAGCTCCATATCGTTTAGATTCGTTGGAAATGAAGGAGATGATGGGGCAACTACAAGACCTTTTTGAGAAGGGATTCGTGAGACCGAGTTCATCGCCCTGGGGAGCACCGGTCGTATTCGTGAAGAAGAAATATGGCACCATGCGGATGTGCATAGATTATAGAGAGTTGAACAAGGTAACCATGAAGAATAAGTACCCACTCCCTAGGATCGAAGACTTGTTTAACCAACTCCAAGGAGCGGGATGCTTCTCGAAGATTGATCTACGTTCGGGCTACCACCAAGTAAAAGTCAATGAAGGCGATATCCCGAAGACAACTTTTGAAACGCACTACGGACATTACGAATTCTTGGTGATGCCTTTCGGTTTAACAAACTCCCCCGGCGGTGTTCATGGATTTGATGAACCGAGTGTGCCGACCGTTCCTTGATAAGTCGGTAATCGTGTTCATTGATGATATCCTAATCTACTCCAAGGATGAATCTGATCACGTGCGACACCTTCGAGAAGTATTGGAGGTTCTGAGGAAACAGAAATTATACGCCAAATTCTCCAAGTGTGAATTTTGGTTGAAAGAAGTGCAATTCCTAGGGCACGTGGTGACGAAAGACGGTGTGAAGGTCGACCCCGCCAAGATGGAAGCTATGATGAATTGGGAACCGCCTAAGAGTCCATCCGAGATTCGAAGCTTCTTGGGCTTAGCGGGTTATTATCGAAGATTCATCCAAGACTTCTCCAAGATTGCTTCTATGTTGACGACTCTGACTAAGAAGAACGTGAAATTCGTGTAGACCGACACCCAAGAGAAGGCTTTTCGGATTCTGCAAAAGAAGTTGTGTAAAGCTCCGATCCTATCCTTGCCCGAGGGATCGGAGGATTTTGTGGTTTACAGCGACGCATCCAAGATGGATTTAGGTTGTGTGCTCATGCAAAAAGGAAAGGTGATCGCCTACGCGTCGAGGCAACTAGCGGCGGTAGTGTTCACGTTAAAGTTGTGGCGGCACTACCTTTATGGCACTAAATGTACCTTGTATACAGATCATAAGAGCTTGAAGTACGTCTTCGATCAAAAGGAGCTGAATATGAGACAAAGGCGATGGTTGGAATTGCTTAAAGATTACGATTGTGAGTTGTTTTACCATCCGGGTAAAGCAAACGTTGTGGCCGATGCGTTGAGCAGGAAAGAGTATAGTGGGAAACTTTGAGCCAAACTCGCGATAATTGAATTGGTGTCGAGTCTTATAGATCGAATTAAGGAGGCTCAAGTCGAAGCCTTATTGGAAGGAAACCTCAAGGAAGAAGTGATGACCAAGCAACGACTACTCTTGACGGACGATAGCCGTGGGATCAAATGATTCAATGGGCATGTGTGGGTGCCAAAGATCAGGGGAAATCGAGAGCTACTTTTGGAGGACACTCACAAATCCAAATACTCCATTCACCCGGGAAACACCAAGATGTATAGGGACTTAAAGTTACACTATTGGTGGCCGATTATGAAGTTGGACGTGGCGCATTACGTGGAGAGGTGTGTGACTTGTTCGCAAGTAAAGGCCGAGCATCAACGACTGTCTGGGAGCTTACAATCTTTGGAAATACCCGAGTAGAAATGGGACAAAATCACCATGGACTTCGTGACCAAGATACCAAAGACGTTGAGAGGTAATGACACTATTTGGGTGATTGTGGATCATTTGACTAAGAGTGCTCACTTTCTTGCAATGCGGGAAACATTTCCAATGGATAAATTGGCAAAACTCTACATTGATGAATTGGTCTCTAGACATGGTATACCTCTGTCTATAGTTTCTAATCGTGATAGCCGATTTACATCAAGATTTTGGGGAGCTTTGCATCAAGAGTTGGGTACGAGGGTGAATCTAAGTACGACCTAGCATCCACAGACAGACGGACAGAGCGAAAGGACAATTCAAACCTTGGAAGACATTCTTAGATTGTGTGTGATCGATTTTGGTGGTACTTAGGATACCCATTTACCTTTGGTGGAATTCGCATACAATAACAGTTACCAATCTAGCCTTGGAGTGGCCCCATTCGAAGCCTTATATGGAAGAAAATGTAGAACCCCTGTATGTTGGTTAGAAGCGGGTGAGAAGCATATTACCAGGCCGAAAATTGTGCAATAGACGATCGACAAAGTTAAGGCCATAAGGGAACATTTGAAAGCGGCGCAAGACCGACAGAAAAGCTATACCGATAAGAAGAGGCGGCCGGTCGAGTTCCAAGTAGGAGACCGCGTGATGTTGAAAGTTTCACCTTGGAAAGGCTTAATCCGATTTGGAAAGCGTGGGAAGTTGAGCCCCCGTTTCCTAGGGCCATTTACAGTCATTGAGAGCATCGGAATCCAAGCCTACAAATTAGACTTGCCACCGGAGATGGACGGAATCCACCCTACATTCCACGTGTGTTATCTACAGAAGTGCATGTCAGAAGAGGAAAACGTCATACCGTTGTCAGAAATTTGGGTTGACGACAATCGTTGCATTGAGGATCCTGAAGCTATTCTAGAAAGAGAGACTAAAAGACTCCGTCACAAAGAGGTCACGATGGTTAAGGTTCAATGGAAGCACCACCATGGTGCTAACGTGACGTGGAAAACGGAGGAGGACATGTGTAACACCCCAAAATTCTTTTGAATTAACCCAGTGGTCTTTTAAACACTCGTGTCATTTTTGTACCGTTGGTTCGCCCATCGTTTCGTTATGCGTTAGTATTGGCACTTCAGTCGTACGTGTCCAATTCCTCTTATTTAAGTGTTTGTGAGTATAATCATATGTGTGCAAGTATATATATATATATAATGTTGTATGTTGCTAGGCGATGAGTTTGAGTTAAGCACGAAACACTTACAAGCACTTGGACCTGGGATAGTTTTAGATTACTCAGACTTGGGGCTTACCGACGTTTTCCATTGATCAAACAGTCTGGTGGGGGCTATAGGCGATAATGCCCTGGGCAAAGTCGCAGGGTCAATTTCGCACATGGGGGTGGAGGTTCTGAGTTTTCGCCAAAAATTTCCAGAAGCACGAGGGTCTCGGGCGACATTGCCCGACGACAATGCCCTAGGCAAAGTCGCCGGGTCATTTTCGCACAAGGGGGACGGGGGTTTTGAGTTTAAAGCCAATTTTTGGACTAAATTAGGTCATCCTCCATACTTCCTGAACCAGATCAGTACCTCCCTCTTGGTGGGCGATTTTTCTCCTTTCTAACTCCTTCTCACTCCCCATTTATGAATCTCCACCTACCTTGGCAATTACTTTGATTTTTGGAGTCTTCAAGTGCAAGTATAGGAGCTCTAGTGGTATTTAAAGCTCAAGTAGTTCAAGCTCCTCTCAAATCCCTCCATAGTTGGGTTCCTAGCATAAGTTAGGGTTTCTCTTAACAACCCTATTTGGTGAGTTCTCATTCCCATAAATGCTCATACATTTACTATTTGTTGCATTAAAATCCATTTACATGTCTTTATATTTATTCTTAAGTGGGACTAATCACCTAGGGTTTCACTCACAAACTCTAGGATGGAAGTTTCCTATACAAACTACAACACTTATACTTTTGTGATTATTCACATACTCTTGACTTGGTTTAGATATATCTATGGGAAATATGTGAAGTGTCTTTGGACTATGGGTTTGGCTTAGTTCCTAGGATTCCATGATCACCTGATAAGAATATGTGAAATCATCTATGGCATTGTTTAAAGAAAACAAGATTGCTATACTCTCTTGATTTGAATTATATGTGTTTTCATTGTTGAACATGTTAGATTTTTGTATCATATCAACTCAAATTACGACCATGGATATTAACTCAATTTGTGATCACCTGATAAGAAAGTAATGTATGATTATCTGATAAAAATGTGGGTCTCCATCTCCTGGTGCACAAGGATATGGACATATGTTTATTTTGGACCTATTGTTGTAGGTCGTTGTGGTTTACTAGCGAGTAGGCAATAGGGGGTCATGGACCCTTGAGGTGTAACTCGTCTAGAAATGGATGTCCCATAAGACCTTGAGGTGTAACTCGACGGAGTAGGCAATAAAGGCAGTGAATTATGGTTTGAGGTTGTGATGTCGTGATGGCATGGGAATTAGGACCGGGACATGAGGTGTAATCCATTAACATCATGGGTGACTCCACTCCCGTGAATATGTCACCCTAATGGAAACGGGTCTCCCCCGTGTTTTCAAGAGTTATTTCTTGTATGGTCATGTTTAGGTTTGAGAATATGGTTGCGGTGGAAATCCCTAATTGTGAGGCAAAGGAGTTCGGTAACATGATTATCGTTTTATATTATTATGTTTCGATTTATAAATTATGAGATTTAACTAAGCTTTGTCCTAACACTTGTTGTGGTTATTGTTTCCTCACAGATCCCACCCTTGGTGGAAATTAGGTGATCGGGCTTGTCAACCGGGCACGTAGGAGATCTTGGAGTGCCGTTCTTTTTGGGATACGTGTGAAGAATGATCTTTGGTGGAATAGCAACACCCGTTTTAATCTAGTTTTTGAGTTACTTCTAGATTAATTAGGTTGTTGTATTTGGTTTTGTATCTCATTCTTCGGTCAACTCTTGGGTGCAAATTACCCCAACTCCTTGTGAAATTATAGTTGCCCTTTGGAAGTGTTTTATATGTTGAAGTTTATCCTTACAGGTTGATTTTGGATATTCGTATTTTAGCCGTCATATTGCCAAAATATCAATTTTTAATTGATTGAATTTTAGGGTGTTACAACATGAAACGTCGATATCCCCATTTATTCGAGTAATCGGGATTTCGGGGACGAAATCCATTCCAAGGTGGGGAGGATTGTAACACCACGAATTCTTGCATTGTTTGTCGTTAGACAAGATGGTCGTAATGAAGAAAAAGAGTTTCCATCAGTGCTTGGCGCGGATTACCGCGTGAGTGGAACCGCGCGACCATCCGCACGGGACTCTACCAACCGCGGCTCCAGTGCTCCGCGCGGATCACCGTGCAAGTGGAACCGCGCGGACAACTGTGCGCGCACAATGACCTGATAAAAAGAGTAAATCGGCCTCCAACCCTCATTTACCCCATCTTTCTCAATCAAAACTCCTTGGCTGCGTTTTCTCTCTTGAAAAACTGGTAAGTCCCATTCTCCCCCTCCCTTTTGCCATTAATGCAATCATCTATTCCAAGCTCTTGACATTACTGATGTTTTAGGGTTCTTGAGCATTATTTGTCTAAGGATCTATTCCCTCAAGTCTCAACCTCCCCTCCTCTAGTTCTTGGATTTAGGGTTTTAAGCTACAACCCTACAAGGTGAGTTCATTCTCTTTTATAAACTTTATACATGTTAAAATATAAACTTTATACAAAATGCTAAAGACCACAAAGTAAGATAAAGTGACCATTTTCAGCAAAACTTTAATGAGATACGACGCCCAACTAGCTCGTAAATTTACACGCAATAAAATTAAAACCCACGCATCTCAAAATACATTCACGCGCCCAAAAGGTTGCAAAACTATACTCCATAAAATTAAACACGACTCATGCAGACCAAAATTCTCCAGAAATTTCTGACTCAAGAACAGGGGGGCAACTCTTCCTTTAAAACCCGAACATACGTGGAGGAGATCCAATGTCAAGGCTAAAAATTCCACAGTTACTTGCCCAATATCCCAAATGACATTAAAACACGGATCTCACAATATTTGAAAATGGTGTTAGACATGAAACGGGGATGAAGAGATTTTTTAATGACAAATTGTAACCACGTGTAATAAAACAATTTCATGCATGTTTAAACTCACGGTCTAAAATCCGACGCGTGCCAAATATTTTTCAAATGTTCCATAATATAACTCACTTTATGATTCGGGAAATATGAGAAATAATCGATGCAATTTTTTTTAGAAATGAATTTCGTGCATAAAATTGGTCGACACTGGCATCCCGAAATCACGCTCCTCAGTTCATACTATTGTCATCCGAATGCATCAAACATCTACAATCCCACTAATTTGATTACTTACAATTTTCCTCGAAACATAACCGGTCTATCAAACTGATAGTTCTAATCCAACCAGTAATTCTGACTCAAGATGATCAACTTAATGCATTCATCGCACTTAACTATCACTCTAAAGTGACATTGCTATAAACATCGACCCTTCCTTAGATCACTCGCTTAGAAAATTTCTCACTAACCCAACGGTAATCATACCAAGGTAGTTCAAGTATACACATGTAGCATGTAGGTTCACCATAACACTGGCCAGGTGCCACTATGAACGTTTCGTACATGCTCATCCTTGCGACCCTCGACAAGTTTCACGTTTCTAGCAACTCGATCAACTCCAAAATATCTTATCTTAAGGTTCCTAATGTACAACTTCACTTACAATCACTTATAAGAACGCTAGTTTGAGTCTAGGCATCCAAAAATCAATACCTAATTCTCTCAAACTTAAGCTCTGATACCAACTTGAAACACCCTTAATTCTGGTAATAGCAACCAATTTAAAAATTTCTAAATACATCGATAATTGCTTCATCTACAATCATAATTTAAGATTTAACCTCAATACACATATTCATTGTAACACCCGGAAATTCGCAAGGTAAGTATTTTGTCTCCCTTAATGCATTAATTACACTTATGTGAGAATATGTGTCTTTATGTGCATTTTATGATCTTTATTTTGTTGAATTATCATATAGTTGAATTACCATTCTTTAATCGTTCCAACCTCGCGCTCGTTATCGTAATTGGTCAAATTTCGGGTTGTTTGGAGTCTGGAGCGACTATGACCGGCGACTGTGACATTGTCACTATCGCCGTGTCAAGGTCGCGGGCGGTGTACCGCGGGTGGGGTATGTTCAGCGACTATGACACGCGATTATGACCTGGTCACTATCGCCGTGTCATTGTCGCGGGGCATGTACCGAGGGATTCGGTGGTTTGGCGACAATGCCCTGACGACTATGCCAGTGGCAATGTCGCGGGGCATAGTCGCCCGCGTGGTACAGTCTGTTGTTTTTAATTGAATTCAACCCCTCATTTCAAGCATTTTATCATCAAAAACGGGAGAACTCTCATCTTGGGCGATTTTTGGGCATTCAAAGCATACACACACTTATTGCTAGGGTTTGGGGTTGTTGGGGTGATTCCTGGGTCATCAAGTCTCATCTAAGTGCATTTATTGAAGATCCTCATCAAAGTCATTCCTCTCCTACATCAAGTCTCATCTTCATCATCTAGGGTTTTCATCTTTTCTAGGTTTTGGTACAAAAACTAGATTGTGAGTTTACTAACATTTGTCAAAACTAGATACACATCATATACTCTTATTTGTTATTATCTTATCTCTATGTGTTCAAGTACTTGGGTTTTCTTTGTGGAAATAGTTGAAGATATGGATATTGATGATATGCCATAAAGTATGTTATATGTACCCTTATTCGGGGTTTTTCTTCATGGATACATAATGTGGGTACCTTGATATGTTAAATGTATACATGTATGGGTATTATGATGGTTCTAGTTGAAATACCACTTTGGTGACATATTTATATACATGATGAATATAATTGTCATATGGGTCGTTGTTGGACTTCACGAGGATAGGATGGTAATATTGTACCCGTAGTGGGTATTGAATTATGTTGGGTTGAAATACACCTAAAGGACCTCCTATATGCGTTATGTGGATGAACCAAATCAGTACACTAGGAGGATGTAGTCTTGGGCGCCACTGTGATGGTATGTGCCTAGACCTCCGCCATTCGGGGAATTTTCTTAGCGATAGTCTTCGGGTGTCGGGCCTTTGGGGTGTTCCTTGTTAAGGGCATCAAGGTATATCGACTCTTGGGTGGGACTTGATTGGTGCTTTGGGTCTCCCCTAATGACTCCACATATATTGAACACTAGTTAACTGCTGATAAGAATTGTAACTGTTCATGCATGCTTATTACTGTTCAACTCACTAGGCTTTTTGG
This sequence comes from Arctium minus, assembly GCA_954870635.1. Lineage (NCBI taxonomy): Eukaryota > Viridiplantae > Streptophyta > Magnoliopsida > Asterales > Asteraceae > Arctium > Arctium minus. Next base: position 177,177,087 of record OX941080.1, on the reverse strand, counting down.
CCTAACACTTGTTTGGTGTCGATGTGTATCTCAGGTGTTAGCGACGCGGCTCCTAGGCAAGTTTAGATGCTTTGAGCAAGAGCTTGGGGATTTTGGCACTTGAACTATTGTTGGAAGATTTGGGTTTATAGATGACACCCCTTTTGTAATCTCTTTTCTAGATGTAGAAATTAGATTAGTTGGTTGTTGTTTATTTATCCGTTAAATTACAGAATTGTGATTAAACAGGTTATTTGTATATTTCCCCTTTTTGGGAGGCTCTTGCTATGGCAATTTTAGTATACCTTATGTCCGTTTTTCGGATTTTTGTTATCCCTATTTTTAGGGTGTTACATTCATTCTATACATACGGTCTACAATAAGGACGGGTGCTACTAAAACCCAATAATAGTTACTATCTCTAACCTGCGGAAGACTTCACCAACTACTTACTCTTGTGTAAAGCTAAGGCTCAACTTTTCATAGAGCTGCTAGAATCCAAACCCCCAACTGGAACCTGATGCACATCCCGACAAATAAAAAGGTTAGGCTTAACGCCTAGTGAGCTCAAGAGTTTTAACATGAAGGAATATATCTTTAAAAGAAAGGAATTCAATTCAAATCAAGATCTTTCGAAATGGTTTACTTTAGAAATGGAAACGACTCGTTTCCCCCATAATATGCTTCTTTAAAGACAACGCTCCTAGAACAAACGTTATTTATAAACGATGCAACCCATAACTCACCCAAAACGGAATTATAATTCGACAACCAATTTGTGAAAACGTGAATAACACTTCATACCCCAAAACACCCAAAACACGGGTGGGGCATAATACTCGACCCTTAAATGACGGAAAATAACCCATATAGATATGATACGTCATCGAAAACATGGAACTGCAACTCAAGACCATAAAATGGGATGAAATCCAAACATTAAAGCATGGACAATTAAAATATCCAAAATACTGTTAGCCGACAACGGGGGAGACCCGTATCCGTTGAGGATGGAGGAATACAAAAGTATAACACCCTTACAACGTTAATCACATGACACCTCACGACATAAAACGCCCAAGTGTCCCTACGACTTCTTGACAAGTTTCACCCAAAGAGACAGTTGACCTTGGTGACCGTTACAAATAAGTCCACCTCGAAGGCCCGACACACTTAAAGACTACCTCTCAGGCATTACTTCAGGCGGCGGAGGTCCTAGTGTCTACCTCCCAGGTAACACCTCCAGACTCAACCCTCCTAGTGCCTACTTGTAAAGTTCCGGTCGTAAAACATGGGTATCGGAGTCCAACCCCGAAATACCCAATTGACCATCCAAAAACAGATTGACTTACGTGCTTATGGATCCAATGCAACACAGTCTAATATTACATGACTACACATGAATGACCAACGCACCCGTATGTAAATATCATTAATATGCAATAAGATGCATTAAGATGTAAATCGTAGATGGGACTCTACACATTGCCACTAAAACTGGACAAATGTCCTCGAGACTCTTTTTAAGTCAAAACCGAGCTAAAATGCTCTAAATACCGTTGGGCCAACAAATAACGATTCCCAAATAATAAAACACATTTAAATAACGTTTATGCAGACGCATACCTCAAAGAGGTGATTAACCCAAAACTCGACCCGAGTTGGGACATATCATTTTCCAAATGGTTTATGAACTCAAATATTTCAAAATGCCGTACGTCATAAATTAGACTTCACATGTACAAAAATCGTCGAAGATGCATAAATCATATAATAGACTTTACTTGTACAAAATCACCAAGAATACGTAAATCATGCTATTTACTTGTTGAAATATTCAAAACCCAATATGAGCATTTTATGAGATTAAAACAACCCAAGTTTTACCAAATATGAAAACTTATCAAAATACTCACACTTTGACGATTACCAAGTAAAACATATTTTTACTTCAAAATACATATTTTGGCATGTACATAGTTTTCACAAAGCATCTTAAACTCACCTTGCTAGATTTAGGCTAAATCTAGATTTTACCCCGCTTTAAGCTTCCTTGAAGAAATCCGAGTGCACAAGCAAAATCCTTCAAAAACCTAGATCCATAGATTTCCAACCATAAATAAGTATCTTCAACCATAAATGATCGATCTCCAAACCTCTTATAACAAAATCTCTATTTTGGCCAAAACCCTAATTTCCATGGTTGAAGAGAAGAGAAGATTACCTTCACCAAAGCTTGAACCCATCAACAATACTCTTCTAGATCTCCAAAATAAACCACAAACTTCAAATCTTCAAGATGGAGAAAAGTTGGGTGAACCCCTAGAAACTTGATGAAGAAGATGAAGTGAAATGGTTCTAGAAAGGTTAAGATTCATAAAAATGGTGTGGGGTTTGATTTAGGAGAGAAAGATGGAGAAGGAGAAAGGATTTGGGGTTTTTGGATGAGAGAATCGAAATGAGGGAGGGGGAGATCAGATCTAGATGTGGGGGTAAAAGTATGAGAGAGAGGAGGGAAAAGTTGAGGGTGAAAATTTCGTCAGACTCAATGCGGACGTTCACTTAAAGTCCTATGCGGACGTCCACATGTTTCAGGACGAAAACTGACGAAACTTCTTATGTTTCCGCAGAAGATCCTATGCGGACGTCCACTTAATTCCATATGCGGACGTCCACTTGAGACTAGTCGCGTGCCCGATCACTGTTTTGGTCATAACTTGTTCGTTATAACTCCGTTTTCGCTCCGGAAATGACCGTTGGACTCGTAATTGAATCCTTCATCCAACAAGACTATAAAATCTAGGATTCAAGTCCAAAATCCTATATCTTATTTTTTTCCCTTAAAATGCCGATTTCTGTATTAACTTGAAATGGTACTTTTCGAAATTCGGGGTGTTACAATCCTCCCAACCTTAAAAGAGATTTCGTCCTCGAAATCTAGATTTCAATGAAACGTCGCCCGCATGATAGATTGTCCCTAATCCATTTTCCAGAACCACTGCCATAACCCTTATGTTGATACTCACGATAACAGCCCCCCTGGGCACATTACACTTATATCTGAGTGAACACTTAACTCGCTAAAGCAGTCTTTACCCACAAGACTACGGTTGTATCCCAACCTTGGGTGACGCTTACCACCTCAAGAGTAGTTTGTAACCCCAACTTCACACCGGTCTATTCACTTTAGCTGAACATACTTCTGAACCCAAACCAAAGTTCGACATCAACCTCCAAAGAATTCCCAAAATTCTTGATGATAAATTCTTGATATTGACAACGCCGTCCTTTCGAGGCGCACCAATACGCTCTCTAGGTAGCTGGTAATGCAGACCCGGCTATCACTCACCCCGATCTATTCTCAACCTCAAAACATTCCCTTAATAAGATCTTTACCATAACGGGGAACCTATATACCTCGATACTTAATTACCAACATATAACCTTCTTTTAAAATCCCCCACCGAGAGGTCAACCTTTTCATGACCCAACGGGGATACTTCCAAACCTCCCAAAGATTCGTTGACTTCAAAAGTGAAAGTCGACGCCTAAGCCTAAAACCAAATGGTAATACTGAAGACGTGGACATCCCGCCCGTTATTTCATTCCCTAAGTATCGTCGCGTTAAAGTTAACACCTAACAGGATACTAAGATTCCCAATCTTACATTTGTAACCAACAGACCACAATGTTTCCCTTGCACATGCAAGCCCATCAAGACGATACACTAGCAAAGTATAACATGATGTCTAACGGACCATCGACCCGTCGAATCCAATCCAACCATACCCATAGTCATACAAGACCTTATCCCGCAGGTTTGCCCACTCATAAAGATTATCTCTTAATTAACTGGGAAGACATGAATCTATTACCTCAACTATTCATGCGTGAACCGATTCATAAACCAAAATCTAAAGTTCCAAAGTTGACCACGAGTCGGATCATCCGACGCTTCAATTCCTAAGGACTCCCCAGTTCCATAATTACAACTCCTTTCACGACAAGGGTTTAAATCTATAGGTCTAATGAGTTCAAGGCTTTCAACTAATATGTCAATTAAAACTTTTATAAAACTTTCAAATACACAAGCTTTATAACCATTAATCGTGCGGTAAAAATCCACTACCGATCACTCGATAGGTTGAAAGTTGATCACCGACACTACACATATAAATCATTTCCAAAATTCGTTTGATTAATATTTACGTTAATAAAACGGTAACAAAAGATGTGTAGAAAAATTTACACTATAAACATGAAAATAAATTCCTGCACCACAACACATGTAATAAATGTTGGTACAAATCCAAAAGAGAACTTCACAATTTTAACTTTAAAATTTTCCCTCTTTAACCAAAAACGTTGTGGCATAAAATTCTCAACAAACTCTATATGCATTAGTTTATTCTCCAAAACTCGGTAGAACGATGAGAAAGCAAATAAATTTCAAATCGAGTTTAAAACTTTGAGCCGCACAGATGAGCATAATTGACCAAAATAGTAACGACAACGACAAGAATACCGGTAACTCGTTTAATGCATTGCGAAAAATCTCTAACAGTAAAATCAATAACTGAAATAACATAATTCCTTTATATGCTTACTCACACCAACAATATGGTTTAATCCAAATGCAAATAGTAAACAATGATTGACATTTGTATAAAACCCAAAGATAATTCACATAATAATGAAATTTCCCCAAAACAACATGTGAGATGACATCTATCATCAAAACTCACCAATTAACGTACACAAAATGCATATGTACACGTTCCCAGAATTTATTTACGCGATGCAAAATGTCGTAAGATAAGACACTATGAACCCAACTGAATTTTCATAAAACTCATTATCGCTAAAATCAAGCGGTATCAAAATTTTAATTTCCCAACAAATAAGTATAAGACGACGATAAGTCTAAAAATGTAAAAATTCTAAAGACCACAACGTAAGATAAAGTGACCATTTTCAACAAAAATTTAATGAGACACGACGCCCAACTAGCTCGTAAATTTACACGCAATAAAATTAAAACCCATGCATCTCAAAGTACACTCACGCGCCCAAAAGGTTGCAAAACTATACTCCATAAAATTAAACACGACTCATGCAGACCAAAATTCTCCAGAAAATTCTGACTCAAGAACAGGGGGCAACTCTTCCTTTAAAACCCGAACATACGTGGAGGAGATCCAATGTCAAGGCTAAAAATTCCACAGTTACTTGCCCAATATCCCAAATGACATTAAAACACGGATCTCACAATATTCGAAAATGGTGTTAGACATGAAACGGGGATGAAGAGATTTTTTAATGACAAATTGTAACCACGTGTAATAAAACAATTTCATGCATGTTTAAACTCACGGTCTAAAATCCGACGCGTGCCAAATATTTTTCAAATGTTCCATAATATAACTCACTTTATGATTCGGGAAATATGAGAAATAATCGATGCAATTTTTTTTAGAAATGAATTTCGTGCATAAAATTGGTCGACACTGGCATCCCGAAATCACGCTCCTCAGTTCATACTATTGTCATCCGAATGCATCAAACATCTACAATCCCACTAATTTGATTACTTACAATTTTCCTCGAAACATAACCGGTCTATCAAACTGATAATACTAATCCAACCAGTAATTCTGACTCAAGATGATCAACTTAATGCATTCATCGCACTTAACTATCACTCTAAAGTGACATTGCTATAAACATCGACCCTTCCTTAGATCACTCGCTTAGAAACTTTCTCACTAACCCAACGGTAATCATACCAAGGTAGTTCAAGTATACACATGTAGCATGTAGGTTCACCATAACACTGGCCAGGTGCCACTATGAACGTTTCGTACATGCTCATCCTTGCGACCCTCGACAAGTTTCACGTTTCTAGCGACTCGATCAACTCTAAAATATCTTATCTTAAGGTTCCTAATGTACAACTTCACTTACAATCACTTATAAGAACGCTAGTTTGAGTCTAGGCATCCAAAAATCAATACCTAATTCTCTCAAACTTAAGCTCTGATACCAACTTGAAACACCCTTAATTCTGGTAATAGCAACCAATTTAAAAATTTCTAAATACATCGATAATTGCTTCATCTACAATCATAATTTAAGATTTAACCTCAATACACATATTCATTCTATACATACAGTCTACAATAAGGACGGGTGCTACTAAAACCCAATAACAGTTACTATCTCTAACCTGCGGAAGACTTCACCAACTACTTACTCTTGCTTAAAGCTAAGGCTCAACTTTTCATAGAGTTGCTAGAATCCAAACCCCCAACTGGAACCTGATGCACATGCCGACAAATAAAAAGGTTAGGCTTAACGCCTAGTGAGCTTAAGAGTTTTAACATGAAGGAATATATCTTTAAAATAAAGGAATTCGATTCAAATCAAGATCTTTCGAAATGGTTTACTTTAGAAAAGGAAACGTCTCGTTTCCCCCATAATATGCTTCTTTAAAGACAACGCTCCTAGAACAAACGTTATTTATAAACGATGCAACCCATAACTCACCCAAAACGGAATTATAATTCGACACCCAATTTGTGAAAACGTGAATAACACTTCATATCCCAAACACCCAAAAGACGGGTGGGGCATAATATTCGACCCTTAAATGACGGAAAACAACCCATATAGATATGACACGTCATCGAAAACATGGAACTGCAACTCAAGACCATAAAATGGCATGAAATCCAAACATTAAAGCATGGACAATTAAAATATCCAAAATACTGTTGGCCGACAATGGGGGAGACCCGTATCCGTTGAGGATGGAGGAACACAAAAGTATGACACCCTTACAACGTTAATCGCATGACACCTCACGACATAAAACACCCAAGTGTCCCTACGACTTATTGACAAGTTTCACCCAAAGAGACAGTTGACCTTGGTGACCGTTACAAATAACTCCACCCCGAAGGCCCGACACACTTAAAGACTACCTCTTAGGTATTACTTTAAGCGACGGAGGTCCTAGTGCCTACCTCCCAGGTAGCACCTCCAGGCTCAACCCTCCTAGTTCCTACTTGTAAAGTTCCGGTCGTAAAACATGGGTATCAGAGTCCAACCCCGAAATACCCAATTGACCATCCAAAAATAGACTGACTACACATGAATGACCAACGCACCCGTATGTAAATATCATTAATATGCAATAAGATGCATTAAGATGTAAATCGTAGATTGTCAGGATCGGAATTCTTAACAAGAATAAACACTCAGAAACAATATTAAAGGAGTTTGCGGAATAACACTTTAATATTCAAAGATCAATGAAACAGTGAATCATAATAACAACTTGTAAACTTTATTGAATGGTTATAAAGCTACAAGATTTCACACACAACCTCAATATTGATGAACAAGCTCACCAATACGAATTCTACTTCTCTAGAACTAGGATTATAAACCGTGAGGTTGATTCTCTCTAAGAAAACTAAAAACTCAGAATTAATCCTCTTTTATAAAGATACAAACTATTCTATACATATACTGAAGATAAAAGATAATTACAAAGAATAAAAGATCTTCAGTATAATCTTTCAAAGTTATCTCCAAGCTTTCCATGAATATCTCCATACAGTACAGCTGTCATCCTTGCCATACGAAGTCTTCATCTCATAAGCAGTATTAAGTCTTCTGCAGCATTAATACTTTGAGCAGTATTAAGTTCAGCAGTACTCACTACTAGCAGTACTAAAATTGCTTAGCAGTAGTAACTTCTTCTAGCAGTATTAATCTTGGTTAGCAACATTAACCTGTATCAGCAGTAGTAACTTCAGAAGTAATAACCATTTAGTGCTAGCAGCATTAACCATACTTGTATGATTTTGAATTCCCAACAATCTCCCCCTAACTTGACTTTTAGGAAGAGAAGTCAAGTTCTTCAGATGCTCCCAAAACACCATTCTTCATAGCCCTGTATTAGCATCCAACCCCAAACTTTGATTAATTGTCCTTTGGATCAAATACTTTGCCATTTCTGAATCTGGTGCACATCCAAGCTTCTTTTTCAACATTGCATGCAGCTTCAATCTACTGTGGTTGTACACTCTATCCACTAGGAAGTATTCTATGTGATTTGAATCCATAGTTAAAGCATATACTCCACTAGTTTCATATAGAGTCCAGTTGTTAACTGTTTGAAACACATTTCTGATAATGTCCTTCACTTCTTCAGGTTTGAACATCATACACAGATACTCCATCACAAGTTTTGTGATTGAAATCTCTGGAGCTTCTAATTGATCAGCATACAACTTCATTCCTATTTCAAACATCTCCTCTAAATCAGACATGGAACATGTTCTGACAATCTTGACCCAAGTATTATACACTTCAAACTTCTCATCTTTTCTTTTGAGCCTGATATACTCTTTTCCATCAACTTTCATTGTATCCCAGAGAATGACCTCAGGAGGCTTAACACCAACAGGTTCAGCTGTTATAGGTTCAGGAACTTTGTCCATCACTACCATGTACAGATTCACATCATCAGTACTTGATGGTTCTTTCTGTTCAGCTGACTTAGGTGCCCCTTCTTCTTCAGCAACCTTCTCAGCTTCTTCTTTATCCACTCTAGGCTTCTTGGCTGATTTTCTTCTTGCCATCATTTTAGTTCTTTTTAAAGTCCTCAGACTTTCACTTAGAGTTGCTTCTTTCTTTGGTGTTTCTTGCTCATCAGGGAAAGGTTTTTCTATCAGAAAATCATTACTTTCTTTCATCCTCTTTTCCATTTCAACTCTGGCTGTTTCATTCCCTTGAAGCTTTGTCATCTCTGAAACATACAACCCTTTGATCTGTTCAAAAGTCATCTTTGAGAACATCTCCTTTCTGACTCCCACAACACCTTTGAGAAAAGTAATCATCTTCTTTCTCTCTTGAGTACCAAGGTAGGTCTTTGAAGTTTGTCTCTTCTTTGCATCCATTTTGACCAACACAGACTTCTTTAGGGTTGCAGCTTTCTTCTGTGCTAACTCAGTTGCCAAGCTTTGTTGATAAGCTTCATTTAACTCTGCAGCTAGAGCCTTAGCCATCTCTCTATCTTTGTCTACTTGAGCCTTTTCTTCTTGCTCAAGTTCAGCCTGAATCTTTTTGGCCAAAGCTTCATCTGACTCAACCAACTTTTGCTTTTTAATTGGTTGATCAGATTCCACTAACTTTGCTTTGCCTTTGTCTTTGCTTACTACCTTCTCAATACTTGCTTTCTTGATCACTTCACCTTTTTCTTTGATGATAACTCCTTTGGCCTTTGAAGTGACCTTGGGAGTATCATGCTTAGCCTTGATTAAAGTTTCTGCTATCTCAAGGTCTGTTAAAACTTCTTGCACCATTTCTGCTGCTTCATTCAATTCAGCAGTATTAACAGTTTCTGCTGCTTGATCAAACACACTTTCTGTTTCTACTGCTTTCTCTTTTACTGCTGTTATGCTTTCTGTTTCTGTTGCTTGTACATTATCTCCACTAACCCCATCAAACTCCCCCTCAACTTTAGCATCTTCCATGTTGGCATCAGCTTCTGACTCCCCCTTTTTGGGAGCATCCGTCACTGGTTTCCTTCTTCTGAGCACAAACTGTTTCTTCTTCTTTTTCTGGACCAATCTCTTCACCATTTTCTTCAGGTTGGTAATCTGTACTTGTTGAGACAGAATTATCAGTTTCATCTCTTCTATGTCTTTTCTCTGCTTGATTACATCCATATTGATGTTGCCCATTGTTTCCATCAATTCAAGATAGTCATATATGTCCTCACCTTCTCCAGGAGTGTGACCCCCTTTTGAAGGATCATGGGATCTTTTTGTAGTAGAGGTCTTCTGCCTAGCAGAAGCACCTGCTACCCCCATGGTTTCTTGGCACCTGGGACCTTTGGATGATTGCTCACCCAAAGTTGCCATGGGGAAGGTCTTATTGATGTTACCACTGACCTCCTCTGTGCTAGCAGGAGTAGTGGCAGCCTTTGCACCCATATGCTCATTCATCTCCTCAGTGAGCACTCCTTGGGGTTGGGAGACACCCCTGTGGTTTCCCTATAGATATTCTCTAATGGAGAATTCTCCATTAGAAGGCTTAAAGGCTCTGTGGGTGAAGGTAGAAGAAGGGAAGGAGCCTTCTTTACCTTTTTCCTGATGTATGTATTGGTGATTGGTGAAGTTGGTTTTTGAACAAGGGACTGTGGGATTGATATGGTGATTGAAGGTTGGGATTGGCTTTCAGTGGTATGGTCTAATGAGGGCCTTGACCCTGAAGCCATACCTTCTTCATTGTGGGACACCACCATCATTGTAGAGAACAATGGGGTGTCAACTCCTTCCGAGTCCAATGGAGATCTCTTCATATTTGAAAAGACCTTACCTTTGGGGATTTTTGGTACATATACCTCATCAAAGTGAGGCATATCCGTCAATTCATTGGTTATAACTACCTGGACAAATCTTGGGTACATATAAAAACTCTTTTTGTTTCCCAAGTTTGACACAAGGTCATTGAAAATCATTTGAGAAAAATTGTACTTTATGGCAGTGGCCAAGCAGACCAAAGCATAAGCAATGGTACTGTTGAACTCACTCCATCCAGTAGTCTTTTTAGAAATGCAATGCATAAGGGTATGAACAAGAAAATGCCATTGGGTATAAAATTTAGCTTTTGAGAATTTGAAACCACCCAATTGGCCTCCATACCCCATTCTTGAAAGATTTGAGAACAAGTCCTCATTAGGAATAGAAGTAATACCTGCAGCATCGTCTAGACGTAGACAGATGTGAACCACCTCTTCAGAAACTGACAAGGGTTTGTCACACACCCTTGTCTTGATTATCTGCACACCATTTTCTGTGACTACAGTGGCATTTTCCCAAAATTGTCTTTGATGCTCTATGTAGATTGTTGGCGACACTGTAAGAGCATGGGCAATGTGGCTGGACTTGAGAAAATCCACAATTTGATGGAATCCAGCGGCTTGCTTCGGCTTTTGTAGCATTGCAATCTCATTATGTTCATCAATGAACGCCATAGCTGCCATCGAGCTTGAGAATTCTGGACTGAAACACTTGGTGCTTGAGAGAAAAGGGTTAGAGAGAAGATGAATAGAAATCAAAGAGTCGTTATGAACTTTTAGGCGGGCAAAAAGGGTATTTATACGATTCGGGACATAAGCAGTATTAACTAACTAGCAGTATTAACTGAGAGCAGTATTAACCACTAGCAGTATTAACTAACTAGCAGTATTAACTGAGAGCAGTATTAACCACTAGCAGTATTAACTAACTAGCAGTATTAACTGAGAGCAGTATTAACCACTAGCAGTATTAACTAACTAGCAGTATTAACTGAGAGCAGGATTAACCACTAGCAGTATTAACTAACTAGCAGTATTAACTTTGCACTGGCAGTATTAAAACTACACTGGCAGCATTAACTATACTTACACTTTTTGAAGCTTGAGGTACTCTGAGCAAGGTAATAACTTCCTGAGAAAGAAGTTAGTAGCACCAAAGAATAAACCAATACCAGGTATGTAAACACTTTTTAAAAAACATGAGCTCATTAGAGTTGATCATGCCCACATTTGTGACCAAGAAAGTGAATCTACCCACATCAAAATCTTTAGTGAATAGATCAGCAAACTGGTTGTCAGTATGAACTTTAGCAACTTGAATTAGCTTCTTTTCATTACAATCTCTAATAAAGTGATACCTGATCTCAATGTGCTTTGTTTTGGAGTGCTTGACTGGATTGTTAACAATGCTTATAGCACTGCTATTGTCAATGAAGATTGGAGTGTGAAGAAAGGTTACCCCATAGTCCAGCATTTGATTCTGAATCCATAGAACCTGAGAGCAGCAACTTGCAGCAGCAATATACTCAGCTTCTGTTGTTGATAAGGACACTGTGGTTTGTTTCTTACACTGCCAAGATACTAGTCTTGCACCCAAAAGTTGACATCCACCTGAAGTAGACTTTCTATCCATATTAGCACCACCCAAGTCACTGTCTGAGTATGCAATCAAGTCAAAGTTGGATTTATAAGGATACCAAAGACCTAATCTAGGTTGCCCTCTTAAGTATCTGAAAATCCTTTTAACAGCTTGAAGATGTGATTGCTTTGGCTTGACTTGGAATCTGGCACACAAACACACTGGAAACATGATGTCTGGTCTTGAGGCTGTGAGATACATGAGAGATCCAATCATTGATCTATATAGATGGACATCAACATCCTCCCCCTCAAGATCAGCAGTGATCTGTTTATGAGTCTCTATAGGTGTGCTTGCTGGCTTTGAGTCTGTTAAACCATACTTATCCAGGACGTCTTTCACATATTTTGATTGACTTATGAAGATCCCATCTTTCTTATGTTTCACTTGAAGCCCAAGGAAGAAAGTAAGTTCACCCATTGAACTCATTTTAAAGCTCTTGTGCATCAACTTTTCAAAGTCTCTACACATCTGATCTTTTGTGGATCCAAAGATGATATCATCCACATAGATCTGAACAAGTAGGATGTCCTTCTTACTTCTTTTAATGAAGAGGGTCTTGTCAATTATTCCTCTTTCAAACCCATTCTCCGAGAGATAGGTAGACAGTGTATCATACCATGCTCTTGGGGCTTGATGAAGACCATAAAGTGCTTTCTTTAGTTTGTATACTCTGTCTGGATATGATGGATTTTCAAATCCAGGGGGCTGACAGACATATACTTCATCATCAATTGTACCATAAAGAAAGGCACTCTTCACATCCATTTGGTATACCTTGAACTTCATGTATGAGGCATAGGCTAGAAATAGCCTAATTGCCTCTACCCTAGCCACTGGAGCGAACACTTCTTCATAGTCTATGCCTTCTTCTTGAGTGTACCCTTGTGCCACAAGCCTTGCTTTGTTCCTGATCACAATTCCTCTATCATCCTTTTTATTTCTGAAAATCCACTTGGTGCCAATAGCTCTATGACCTTTTGGAAGGTCCACCAAGTCCCAAACTTCTTGCAATTTGAACTGCAGTAACTCTTCTTGCATAGCTTCTATCCAACTGGAATCTTTCATTGCATCATAAACCTTCTTAGGCTCAATCTGAGATAGAAAGCAAGAGAGTACTGTGTGTTGCTGATACTGCAGCTCCTGAAGTCTGCTTTGATTCCTTGTTATCATAGGAGAAGAGATGTCTCCTATGACCAGCTCTGGAGGATGGTTCTTTTGAGTTCTAGTCTGATGACTGGGTTCTTCATTGATTCCCACATCTAGATTGGAATCATTTAAGTCAGCTGAGGGGATCTCATCAGCTGCTTCTGGCTCTTCATGCACTAGATTCTCCTCATCTCTTCTTTCTTCTTCACTCTGAATTTGTTCAGTAGCATTCTCCTTTTCACAGACATCAACAGGCTCTATTGGAGGTATGGGAAAGATCACAGATTGAGGAATAATGTCTTGTACTTGTACTTGTTCATCCCCTGATCCTCCACTTCCTGAACCTGCATGATAATCACTACTGAAACCCAAAGAGTTAGTTAGTGAATCAATGTCAAATAACCACTGAGGACCAGACCCAATAGGATTTGGTGTGTTCTCATTGCATTTGACATTGTCACTTTCCTCAATTATTCTAGAAGAAGAATTAAAAACTCTGTAAGCCTTACTCTGAGATGAGTAACCAACAAGAAAACCATCATCTGCCTTGCTATCAAACTTTCCTAAGTGAGTTTTGGTATTGAGAATGGTACAAGGACACCCAAAAGGTTTGAAAATTCCAATAAATGGTTTATAGTTATTTAAAAGCTCATATGGTGTCTTGTTCTTAGGCTTAACTACTAGTACTCTGTTTTGGACATAGCAAGCAATATTAACTGCTTCAGCCCAGAAAGTAATTGGTAGTTTGGAATCATCTAACAGAGATCTAGCAGCCTCAATCAGTGTCCTATTCCTTCTCTCAGCAACACCATTTTGTTGTGGAGTCCTAGGAGCACTGTATTGCCTCTCAATTCCTTTTTCCTCACAAAAGGTGTTTAGGTCATGATTTTTAAATTCAGTACCATTGTCTGACCTAATGACTTTTACCTTTTGATTTGTTTGGTTTTCAATTCTTAGGATAAAGGATTTGATCAGTCCACTTGTCTCATCCTTAGTCCTTAGAAAATATACCCAAGTAAATCTAGAGTAATCATCAACAATAACTAGGCAGTATGATTTCTTACCTATACTCATAACATTTGTAGGACCAAACAGATCCATATGCAACAACTGAAGAGAACTAGAGATTGTGTTCAACTCTTTGGACTTATGAGAAGTTTTGTGTTGTTTGCCTTTGAGACATGCAACACAATGATCATCACATGAAAAGACTTTGGAAGGTAAACCTCTTACAAGGTTGTTTTTGACAAGTTTATTCATTGTTTTAAAATTCATGTGACACATCCTTTTGTGCCAAAGTGATGATTCATCCAAAGATGCTTTTGAAACAAGATAGTTTAGGGATGAATCAGTTGAAACACTTTCCATATCTAAGCAATATACATTATCCTTTCTTGGAGTTATTAGTAGTATCATCCTTTCATCAACTACCTTGAATCCAGGAGCAAGGATAATGTATTCAGAATCAGTAAATAATATACTATGCTGTTTGTCACAAACCTGTGATACACTTAACAGGTTGTACCTTAACTGCTCAACATAGAATACATCTTCAAAGGTCATTTTACCTTTGGTTACATCCCCCTTACCACTGATCTTACCTCCATCTGGAGTATTACCAAAGGCAACATGCCCACCATCAATTTTCTTGAAATTCTTGAGGCATGACATGTTCCCTGTCATGTGCCTAGAGCAACAGCTATCAACATGCCAGATGCTCTTCCCCTTGAGCTGCTGGTTACCCTGCACATAAGATTAAATAGTTAGTATTGATTGGGAACCCAAGCCAAAGTGGTCTTGGGTCTCCCTTTCTCATCAAAGTACTTACATTCCTTTTTGATGAGATTTTTAAACACAGAGCACTCTTTATTGGAGTACTTTGTCAATATGAGTGGTCTAGCAACACAAACACTAGCAGCAATACTAACTTTAGAAGTACTAACAGAGTTAGCAGCACAAACAGATTTAGCAGTACTGACCTTGTTAGAAGCACTAACAGAGTTAGCAGTATTAACATTTGAAGAAGTACTAACCATGTTAGTTTTAGTAGTACTAATACTCTTGGCAGCACTAACATTGGTAGCAATAGTATTGCTTCTAGCAACACTATCATTGTCAGCGGTACTATTTGGGGCAGCAGTACTAACCGTTTTAGTGCATTTAGGAACCCACATATTGACACTTTCTTTAACAGTCTTTTTCTTCATGTGGCTTTTAGATTTAACAGATTTCTTAGTCACATGGTTCCTTTCCTTCTTCCTATAACCCAAGGGTTTTTGCATAGATCTTTGAAAATTCATCCTTTGGTTTATAGGATTGAAATAACAGTATTTGGCAAGATGATTCAATTTGCCACAGATAAAACAAGGTTTTGGTCTATTGATTTTACTCAGATCAACCCCTTGTTTTTGTGCCCACTGATTATTCCAGTTTCTTTGATTTCCCCTCTTTTTATCATGTTTTAGGGGCTCAGATTTCTTGCATGCACACTGTTTGCAAGGAACAAGATTCACAACTGTGGTCTGTTTGTAATGGACCTTACCAGACTTTCCCTCTGTCTTCTCTATGTCCTTTGATTTAACCCAAATCTTTCCACACCCCTCATTGGTAATGATGTGATTCTCTAGGGGAATCTCACCACTCACATTGTTCTCCTTACTCTTACCAATCTCTTTCCCAGTCTTATCCTCAACAACTACCTCATCTAAAGGATCTATCTCGGTGGCTCCCTCAGGCAAGTCCTTCCTATCTTTGGTTTCTAGCAAATCTGAAGTAGGAGGAATGTAGTTGTTGTTGTATGGTGGTGGTGTGGTATTGTACCCAATTCCTCTTCTCAATTTGTCATGAATCTGAGTTTGTAGTAAAGAGTCCATTGCTTTAGAAGCATTGGAAAACTTTTCCACATCAAGCTTAACCTTGGTTAGCTCCTCTCTCAACTTTTCACTCTCCTCTTTAGATTTGGTCAGATGGAGTTCTAGATCCTTTTTCTCCCACTTCCAGTAATTGGTATCATATGAGTGTTGGAGTTCATTGGCTTGAAAACCTTTAATCTGTTCCTCAAACCTCTCAACAATTCTCACATACTCTTTTATATCTTTTGCTAACCTATTAAGGTCATCACTCATGTTCTGATTGTGATCTCTGTACCTTTTAACAGTGTCTATGCAAGTTTTAGAACAGAGAGTAGAACTTACCTCAGTTGGGAGATCAGATACTTTTGCCATAAGAGCTTGATTTTGGATAGCCTCTTCTGCTTGATCACTCTAGTCAAACCCCATTCCTTGTTGAGAAACAAGGGCTTGAGCAGAGTTTCTGTTGTGATTGAAGCTTCCAGACTGAGCTTGTTGGTGGTTGTTGTTGTGAGACACTCCACTTCTGCATTCCCTGGCAAAGTGTCCCTTCAGATGACATTTATAGCACTCCACCTTTGATTTATCAAAGCCTTCTCCATTTTCTCTTCTTTGGGAGAAGTTGTTCCTCCCAGTCCTATTTATGAACTTCTTCACTCTCATGGAAAGCATGGTCATCTGCCATTTAATATCCATCTCTTCAAGATCATCAGGATGAAGTTCTTCCAAATCATCATTGATTAAAGAGGAATTTCCATGGCTGGAAAGAAAGGCTTCAAACACAGATTCAGTGCCTTTTTCTTGATTTGCTCCATTAGCAGCATTAACTAATTCAGGGTTAGCATTAGAATCAATTGATGCTGATAGAAGTGCAGCATTATGAATATATCCAGAAGGTTTCTTCTTTGCCTCTACCTCAGCTTCAAATACTCTAAGGTCATTGTACAAATCATCAAGTTCTTTTTCTTCCAATTGTTCATTCTGTCTGAATGAAACAGTGTACATGGTCCATTCATCTCCAAGGGACATTAAGAACTTTCTGTTTACATCATCTTGATCAATCTGTACTCCCATAGTAGCTAATTCACCAATCAGCTTGTTAAACCTGTCAAAAGTTTGAGTCATGGACTCATTCTTAGTTGACATAAAGTTTTCATACTGTTGCTTCAATATTGCCTTCTGATTTCTCTTGGTACTTTTGGTACCAGAGAATCTCTTTTCTAGAGCATTCCAGAGCATCTGTGCATCAATGCAATTGCTGAATTGGTGTTGATATTCATTGGGAATAGCCAAGAGCAGTGTACTCAAGGCTTTCATCTTTGTCTGCCTTATCTTCTTTTCTGCATCAGTCTTTGGTGGAGTTCTTTTTCCGTCTGCACCAATTTTTCCTTCATCAGATGGGCCATTCTCAATGATGTCCCATATGGAGTAATCTGCAAGGAGAATGTATTGCTTGATTCTAATCTTCCACATGTCAAATTCATTAGATCTGAGCATTGGAACCTTTGAGACCAGAGTACTGTTTGATTCAACTGTGTTTTCCATGATGAATAAGATTTCTGAGAATACTAGCTCTAATACCACTTGTCAGGATCGGATTTCTTAACAAGAATAAACACTCAGAAACAATATTAAAGGAGTTTGCGGAATAACACTTTAATATTCAAAGATCAATGAAACAGTGAATCATAATAACAACTTGTAAACTTTATTGAATGGTTATAAAGCTACAAGATTTCACACACAACCTCAATATTGATGAACAGGCTCACCAATACGAATTCTACTTCTCTAGAACTAGGATTATAAACCTTGAGGTTGATTCTCTCTAAGAAAACTAAAAACTCAGAATTAATCCTCTTTTATAAAGATACAAACTATTCTATACATATACTGAAGATAAAAGATAATTACAAAGAATAAAAGATCTTCAGTATAATCTTTCAAAGTTATCTCCAAGCTTTCCATGAATATCTCCATACAGTACAGCTGTCATCCTTGCCATACGAAGTCTTCATCTCATAAGCAGTATTAAGTCTTCAGCAGCATTAATACTTTGAGCAGTATTAAGTTCAGCAGTACTCACTACTAGCAGTACTAAAATTGCTTAGCAGTAGTAACTTCTTCTAGCAGTATTAATCTTGGTTAGCAGCATTAACCTGTATCAGCAGTAGTAACTTCAGAAGTAATAACCATTTAGTGCTAGCAGCATTAACCATACTTGTATGATTTTGAATTCCCAACATAGATGGGACTCTACACATTGCCACTAAAACTGGACAAATGTCCTCGAGACTCTTTTTAAGTCAAAACCGAGCTAAAATGCTCTAAATACCGTTGGGCCAACAAATAACGATTCCCAAATAATAAAACACATTTAAATAACGTTTATGTAGACGCATACCTCAAAGAGGTGATTAACCCAAAACTCGACCCGAATTGGGACATATCATTTTCCAAATGGTTTATGAACTCTAATATTTTAAAATGTCGTACGTCATAAATTAGACTTCACATGTACAAAAATCGTCGAAGATGCATAAATCATATAATAGATTTTACTTGTACAAAATCACTAAGAATACGTAAATCATGCTATTTACTAGTTGAAATATTCAAAACCCAATATGAGCATTTTATGAGATTAAAACAACCCAAGTTTTACCAAATATGAAAACTTATCAAAATACTCACACTTTGACGATTACCAAGTAAAATATATTTTTACTTCAAAATACACATTTTGGCATGTACATAGTTTTCACAAAGCATCTTAAACTCACCTTGCTAGATTTAGGCTAAATCTATATTTTACCCCGCTTTAAGCTTCCTTGAAGAAATCGGAGTGCACAAGCAAAATCCTTCAAAAACCTAGATCCATAGATTTCCAACCATCAATAAGTATCTTCAATCATAAAGGATCGATCTCCAAACCTCTTATAACAAAATCTCTATTTTGGCCAAAACTCTAATTTCCATAGTTGAAGAGAAGAGAAGATTACCTTCACCAAAGCTTGAACCCATCAACAATACTCTTCTAGATCTCCAAAATAAACCACAAACTTCAAATCTTCAAGATGGAGAAAAGTTGGGTGAAACCCTAGAAACTTGATGAAGAATGAAGTGAAATGGTTCTAGAAAGGTTAAGATTCATAAAAATGGTGTGGGGTTTGATTTAGGAGAGAAAAATGGAGAAGGAGAAAGGATTTGGGGTTTTTGGATGAGAAAATTAAAATGAGGGAGGGGGAGATCAGATCTAGATGTGGGGGTAAAAGTATGAGAGAGAGGAGGGAAAAGTTGAGGGTGAAAAAGGGTGAAAATTTCGTCAGACTCAATGCGGACATCCACTTAAAGTCCTATGCGGACATCCACATGCTTCAGGACGAAAACTGACGAAACTTCTGTTGATTCCGCGGAAGATCCTATGCAGACGTCCACTTAATTCCATATGCGGACGTCCACTTGACACTAGTCGTGTGCCCGATCACTGTTTTGGTCATAACTTCTTCGTTATAACTCTGTTTTCGCTCTGGGAAGGACCGTTGGACTCGTAATTGAATCCTTCATCCAACAAGACTATAAAATCTAGGATTCAAGTCCAAAATCCTATATCTTATTTTCCCCTTTAAAATACCGATTTCTGTATTAACTTGAAATGGTACTTTTCGAAATTCGGGGTGTTACACCGTCAACCCAAGAGGTATTTGTATTTAAGTTGAGATTTACCTATATGAATTCCACTGGCACTTCTTAAACTATTTCATTTGAAAGTACTGATTTTCCCATTGCAAATGTTTGATCTCACTAGGCTTTAGCCTAAAACTTTTTCTTAAAATGACATGTATAACAGGTCACTCTAGCGGTGAGATTCATCGGACTTAAGTGGAAAGTCGTTGAAGTATAATAGCATTTTTGAAGAATCATAGAGGTGTATATTGATATAGTGACAATATACTTTTGGAAGTGAGATGTCGACACCCGTTCATAATCTAGAACTAGTTGGTCTAGATTAGTAGGTTGTTGAGTTCAATTTCACTTGATTATTTTTTTGTAAATGCCATGCGATTATTCCCATTTTGGGTGATCCTATTATGATAGATTTGTTTATTCCACATTTATTTTAGGCTTAAATTAACTCATATTTTTAGGGTGTTACAGATTCCTCCAGGCACACTGGAGGATCTATTAGTGTGATTCAACATCAAACATGCTTGGTATTTTATCATTAACTATACTAATTGTATATAATTTGTGAATTTATTGTCTACTAGCAACTTAATTTGTCTATTGTAGATAGATGCATCAGGACATGAGCCTACTACAAGCGAGCTCTTTGAAAGGATACACTGCAGCAATTTGAAGCTTATTTCGGGTGCGACCGGTCCACCCACGGATCCTCCGGTCTACGTTTACCCGGTGTCAGCTCATGTGGCGGTAAGTTCAATTTTCATACCAGATTTAGTTTGTTTTATATGATTGTTTAGTTTTATAGGATATATAACTATTAATTAGTTTGCGATGCCATTGTTCGACAGACGGTAGGTGTATATGATAAAGTTGCATTATATATGTTAAAAACAGGTAAAGGATATGTTAGAAACTTAGAATTACAGTCGGTATGCTGCCCACTGTCTACAAGTTAGTTAAGACAATTTTGTTTTGGTAAATCGTAGGAGACATATTCGCAGCTTAGAAAGGAGACATACGTCGGCCCAGATCCAAGCACTATTCCTCCCGATGACCCAGAGTTGGGGAGCGTAGTGTTGGAGGCATGCGCAAGGGTGTTTGGATTCGAGACCGATCTCCATATGACTCGTCGTTTCGGCGCCAGTAGCAGCGGTAGCTTGTATGGTACTTGCGAGAAGGTATGTTTCATATAGTTGCAATATATGTATATTGTTTTTAATCATTTATCGCCTAACATTGTTCTATGTGAACCACAAGGGTTGTGGCGTATTGGTTAAGGCTTTGGGGGATGTTGTGGAATATCCCATTTACCCAGGGTTCAAATCCAGGCGTACACAACAATTGTAGCCACTTAGGTTTAATCATGGTTGATGTCTTACACTCATAATTTGCCAAGGGATTAGTCTAGGCATAACCTAGGACACCTTTCCCAAAAAAAAAAACATTGTTCTATGTTTGTCAAATGTTGAATAATATCAGGTAGATGTGCTAGAGGAGAAGCTGGCGACCTACAAGGATCGGCTGGAAGAAGAACAGAGAAAGACGGTAGACTTGGAGCGCGTACAGAAGGAGCAAGCAAACGAGCTATCTCGACATAAGGCATTGACTGCGCAGTTTGAGGCATGAACGCAGAAGTACCAGGGAGAAAACCCTCCCCCCAGTCTTAGGATACTTTATATGTTATTTTAGGACTGTGTTAAGATATTTTGCTCACTATTTTTGTATAATAATTTAGGATTTTATTGTGAAAACAAAGTCATTTAAAAAAATTTATTGTAAAACAGAAAAATACCGACGGATAATTTATGTATCTTTTTTTAAGTTATTTATTATTTTTTTAACATCCATGGGTAATCTGCCGACAATACAACCATTAGTAATTGAGTCATTTGGTAATCCGTCGAAGATCTAAATCCGTCGGTAAGCAGTCGGGAAATATTGCCGCTGGTGATTCCATTTCCTACGACTTTTCTTCCGATAGACTTTCAGCGGCGGATCCGACTTTCAGCGACGGATTACCGGCATATTTTTTCGTCGATGATAGTCCCTTGTTTTGTAGTGTGACCTGGGATGCTACAATTATAGTATATAAGATTTTAGGTAGCAAATAAATATGTAGAATTGAAAATATACTATATATATATATATATATAGAGAGAGAGAGAGAGAGAGGGATAATCATTTATAAATCTTCTAAAGGTTACAAACTATACAAAGTCATCTAGGCCATCCAAAATTTTGATCAACGGTTGAGAAATTTTAGGACTTAAATTAATTAAAAAAATAGGGAGAAAATAGGGAAAGGGTAGTTTAGGAATAGTTTTAGGTATATTAAATTTAAATTTTATTAATTAATTTGAATTATCTAATTATGGTTACAAGATATTCTTAATTTTCTCCATATTTATCTCTCCTATCTAAAAAAAATCCGGCCACCACCACCATCATCTCCATCGTCATCACTACGCCGGCGACCGAGAACCACCGCGGTTCTCCACTACTCCATCCGACGACTGTCGTGCGCCGCCGCCATCTGTCGTAAGCCTCCTTCGCCACCCCACGTATCGTGACCTCCTCCCCCGAATCTCCGCCGAGTTTATGAAATTTCAAGTTCATACAATGTTTGTTCGAGTTTCATAAACTGTTTTTTTTTTAAATTTTCTAGTTTCATAAACCGTTTCATATATTTTCATAAACGGTTTCATATATTTTTCTCCCATATGAATAATTGATAACTCTCATTTTGAGCGTTATTTACACGTCATTTGTGTGAGTTTTTCTTTCATTTTAGTTGTGTTTCCTTTTTATTTGTTTGTATTTCTTCCTTTTATTATTTTATTTTCATTTGGAGTTGTTGAGAATGTTTTTATGGTTAAACGCATCATTTTTGGGTTAAAACGTCACTGTTCCGCAGTGGGCACAGTCTGCCCACTGTGGGCACCCGAGGATAAATACGGTATTGGCTACGTATTCGTATTTTGGGGGTATTGCAGAAATAAAGAATGGAAATTAGCTGGAAATTAGAAGATGGATGCTAGTTGGAGGAATCTTGCTAATCATTGTACTCTTTTACCCAATGGTTATTATCTTTTAGCTTTTGGGTATTACCCATTGGGTAAAAGCTTGATTTTCCCTTATAAATAGATAGGTTTGTTATCATTTGAGAAGAACACCAACCAAGAAAGCTCCACAATGTAGCACTTCTAGTCTTCTTTACATTTTTTAGTTGTAGTTTTATTATTTTAGTTGTAGTTTAATTTATAGTCTTTTACTTTCTTGCATTTAATTTCCGCATTTACTTTCTGTCTAACTTTGTAGTTTTATTTCTCTTTTTATTTAATGCAAGTAATTAACAAGTATTCATTTTCTTACATTATGTCTTTTATCTTTATTATGAGCTAATCATCTTTTGGGTGTAGGTGTGAGCCGACTTGAGACTAGTAGGCAACACTTGGGTGTGGCCATCATTACTAGCTCTTGAGCTTGGTCACTTGAGTCGAGACTTAAACTCAACGCTGATAAGCCGATCACTTTGAAGTGTTAATATTAAATCTAGACCTCGAGAGGGGCGGATTCGAAATACGGCTTAAGGGATGCACAAAGATTTGAGAGAGTCTTTGATAATCACGTAGAGATACGGGTTTTGCATGATTTATTGCGGTTCAAACGTCGGAGAAGATTTATATCACAAAGAGATTTGGGTGTAAATCTCCGCACCGGTAGAACTTGATTTTTATCAACGTAATTAAATCGGTAAGATTAAGAGTTGGTAACGATGGACACTTTATGAGCATTTTGTAGGACCAGTCTTTAAAAATCCACTTTCGAGAGATCGGGATTTTTATAGACACTTCATGCTACAAAGTAACTAACCATTTTTTTACTACATAAATCTCAAGGAAAACTTATACCTATACCCATTTTAGTTTCTTATTTAGTTTTTGTTGTTAAACGCACCAAACTCTCTCAAAAATATTTCCTTCTTCTGTCATTGAAATCGGTGTATTCTCGACTTAGGACTCGAAACTTTGAAGTCCAATCCATGTGTATACGATCTCGGTATATTTACCACTTTATTACTTGTAGCGACCATAGTGTCGGTGTATACTTGCGCCCACACTGTGGACCTATACGATTTTTCCGCTACCAATAATCATATTTTAAAGTTTCATATATTTTTCTCTCATATGAATATTCAGATTTTTTCGAAATAATCATATATTTTTTAAGTTTCATATATTTTTCTCCTATATGAATAATAAGATTTTTAAGTTTCATATATTTATCCAATATGAATAATCAGATAATGAGACGTGAAAATTTCAAAAAAACATTTTATGAAACCAAAAAAACTTGAAACTTTCGAAAAAACACTTTATATATGAAAGTCGAAAAAATTATGAAACTCGCCGGAAATGGGGAGGTCGCCGGAGTGGGAGGAGGTTACCAGAAGTGGGAGAACGTCACCGAAAGTGGATGATGACGGTGGATCGCGAGTGTGTGTGTGTGAGAGAGAGAGAGAGATGGAGAGATAATTAAGGAAGTTAATTTTTTCCTAAAATTACGAAATTTGTAAAAAGACATAAATGCCCTAGTTTGTATTGTTTGTAACCTTTAGAAGGTTTGCAAATGAAGGTGCATATATATATATATATATATATATAGATAGATAGATAGATAGATAGATAGATAGATAGATAGATAGCACTACTAAAATAAATCGTATTACCGACGGCTGAAACAGTCGGTAAACCGTCGGAAAAAGGCTTTAGCGACGGTTTTGTGACGGGAATGATCGTTGGTAAAAAGCTGGTCGGTAATATTCAGCGATGGTTTTCCGACGACAACTACCGACAGCTTACCGACGGTTCCAGTTACCGACGGTTTTCCGACGGTATTTACTTATTAAAAATAAATATAAAATAAAATGAAAAAAACAACCGTCGGTAAGCCGTCGGTATTTCACTAATTTTTCCGACGGTTTTCCGACGACTTATTAAAAATAAATAAATAATAAAATTAAAAAGATACCGTTGGTAGGCCGTCGGTAAATACCGACTGTTTTTTGCCGTCGGTAATTGTCGTCGGTATTTCACATTTTTCTAGTAGTGTAGATAGATAGATAGATAGAGGTGGGTTCATACGAGAACGATATCTATTTAAGAAAACAAGAAAAATGTCGGTACATACAAAATCACATGTGATCCCACGACTTCGCACACGACTTGAAGCCGCGGGAAAAGTCGCTCGTGCCCATTTTTCCGGGTTAATGCCGAATCACATGTGATTTTGTACATGATTGTTGTTTTTCTTGTTTTCTTAAATAATTAGCGTCCTCGTTTGAACCTTTCTGATATATATATATATATATATATATATATATATATATATATATATATATATATATTGTTGGGAAAAACGTGTCACAACGGTAACGATAAATGCGGAATAAACCTTCGTTGGACAAAACTTTTCTGACTTATATGAACCTTTGAGGATGCAAACAAATAGGGTATACTAAATGTAATGATAATCAACTACCGAAAGAACAAAAAGCAACAATCAAGCACACACGAATTTTAGCGTGGAAACCTCTCAAGGCGAGAGTAAAACCACGGGTCCCTTAGGCCGCTTAAAGTTCACTACCACCAATAAACAATACAAAAGTCTTCTCTAGATAGAACTAGAGGCACACCATAATCATCATA
Source organism: Arctium minus (assembly GCA_954870635.1). NCBI lineage: Eukaryota > Viridiplantae > Streptophyta > Magnoliopsida > Asterales > Asteraceae > Arctium > Arctium minus. The sequence goes on along the minus strand of OX941080.1, from coordinate 177,151,701 downwards.
CTCTTGGAACAAATCATCAAGAAGTATGGAATTAAAACCAAAAGAAAAGAGGAAGAAATATCACCCAGAAAAACAACAGATTGTCGAACTAAAAAAGGGTGATCTCAGGATCTCCAAAACCGATCTCCACCGTTAAGAATGTAGATAAATATGTCATGAAGTGACTATCCAAAAATAACGACGATCCGACGGTTCAAACTCCGGGAATAGGCCAGACGGCGCGGCTGCGCTTTGCTAAAAGGTGCAGCCGAAAAACCTCTCTTTTCTCCCACTTTTGTATTTTATGGACTCTCACTTCTCATGTTATAAAACCCTAGGATACAAGGCAATATATATTTTGTATCGGACCACTCTTGTTAGGCTATTTTAACTATTCCTCATGGGTCAGAAATAATTAAAACATAAAACCCAACATATATATATATACTAGTTTCGAACCCGAATATTACACGGGGTAATTTAAAAAAATTAAATAATGTCAGAAAACTTATTTTACAGATATGAATGATCATCGAAAGTACGATGCTATACTTTTCCAAGCTTTTTTCCCTTCACAGTTGTTTTCATTTGTATCAAATCTCATACTAATTTCAACAAATCTTATACTAATCACGACACATTAATTCGTATATATTTATGATATTTAATAATATAATTAAATAAAAAATATTCAATATTGAGCTCATTTCGAAGGTATTGATGAAACAATTACAATGGTATAATTTGTAAAAAATATAAATGTTTTTTTAATGCATTTTAGTTTATATACATTATTTATGTTTATATGATAAGAGTCTAAAATGAAAAATAAAAAAATAAGGGATTAAAAGTAACTACATACCTAATTATAAGGGTACTAAATGTAACGTATAATTAAAAAAACTGAATTAAAAGAAAAGATTTAAAGAGGAGTGAATATGGGTGCGCTATGCGTCCATATACATGTTAAATTGAATTAAGGAAAGATTTAAGGATGAATGAATGTGGGTATGTTATGCGTCCAGATACATGTTTAGGCGAGAAAATATTAAAGCCGGCTCACCAGAATACGACACGTGGCACTCCAGTTACTTATTTATTATATGTATAGAAGATATATATATACATATATATCTAATGGTACCGAGTTGTATAATAGGCAACCATCAACCACGTTCCATTACTTCAATTTTAACATTACTTCAATATAAAATTGGTACTCGGTTATATATAAAATACTTTGTAAAAAAAAGTAGATCATGGTTACTAAGCAAGAAGGTTGCCTTAGTGGATGTTTGAGTTATCGTACACACATGAAGACTAATCCCAAGGACCTTGAAGAATGAATAGGAAAATCCTAGTGGTCTTACGGAAGTCGAACCGGGTTCCTTTACTTAATTACACTTGGCGTGACAACCGAGTACCATCAACGTTCACTAATAATTGGTTGGGACGAAATGGTATTCGGTTGTTATTCTAAACATATTTTAATATTAACTCATCTATAGTAGTGTTATAACAACACTGCAATTGTGATGACGTTTTTACCGTAAATACGATGATCAGAAGTCATGTAAATAACCATATTAATTAATTCTTTACATTTCTATGAGCTAAAACAAACCAAGATAAACTCAAAACGTTAATTAAAAAAAAAAGCCCCAAACAAAGTGATAGTTTAGAATTTTAACTACAAAGTTCGTAACACAACTTTTGCATCTCATTAGTGTCATTAGAGTTGTCAAGTGTATAAGACTGAAAATTTCCATTCTGTAAGCATGTCATGTTCACTTGCTTGTCTAATTGCACCAACTGAAACAAAAACACATATATGTTAATTAATTACCCATAAACACATGCTTTGATCCATCTATCGACTTATGTTAATTAATTAGTCGAATTTAACCAAGATTAATCTCGAAAACCCTTACCTTGCAACGTACATCACAATGCCATAAAGGGGTAGGGATGCAAGTCAAATAATGACACCACGAACAATAATCGTTTCCGTTAACTCCACGTATAACCAAAACCAAACCAACCGTAAATCTGCAAATACGAATAAACGCACATTAATTTCCAAATATCGTGGAAAGCGATTAATTAGATTAGATGAAGAAGAGGCTTAATTGATTACCCAATAAGTAGAGTAATTAGGGAGAGAATCAACAATACGTATTGATAGTTTTTGTATTTGGATTTGGTGGTGGGAGCAATATAACCAGGAGGAACATTTTTCTGGTTAATCCATTTGAACTGTGGACGGATCAAAATCACAAACCCTAGAAAAAACCCACTGAAAAATCCTCCTAGATGTGCAAAGTTGTCTACATGAGGCAGAATTCCGACGGCCATGTTGATGAGGACGACGAATATGAGAGTCGATAATGCTGAAATCTGACAATAATATATATATTAAAGATGAAGATATATATGGATATGAGTTGTTTATATTAGATTTTATTGGAATTTTTGTGTGTAGAAAGTAGAAACTAGAAAAGTAGAAATGATAGGTTAAACTTGAATTAACTAACCTTGTTGGCATAAATAGTCCAATTTATAAGAATTTCTGAGAGCATTCCTCCGAGTAAGCCGAATAGAGCTCCGGAAGCACCAACCGAGATGATTGTTCTTACAAACAAGGACGATAAAATACTGCCACCGATTCCAGATAATACGTAAAGCAACCCGATCCTCACTGCAAAAAAACAATGACGGTAACTAAAGTTGAAGTCTTTGATTGAATTTGTTTGAGTGTTGGAATGATGTGATCATATATATATATATATATATATGAGTGTTGTTGTTTCAATGTTTTTTTGAGTCAAAGCATGATATTGAAAATGTAAAAAGTGCAATTTGTTCGTTATGCGTGTGATAGGAGATTTGTAAGAAAAGGGTTTTAACAGCATGCTGAGAAAGAGGGAGGTTCGTTTAGAATCACGAAATAATAGACTTACAAAATCCAAATTCTTGCTCGAGGGAATACCCTACGAAAACCAAACTAATCATGTTCGCTAAGATGTGGAACACACCGGCGTGTAACCACATACAAGTCGCGATGCGCCATACTTGTCTTTCTTCGACCACTTTCTTAAGTTCTAAAGCGCCCATTTTTAATAGCCTGGTAAAGAAAAAAAAAACAGTACAACTGAATTAAGGTGTATGCCAAAGCCAAAACCCTAATCTTAATGAACTAGTTGGAATTTAAGATTTCATTATCCAACCAAAAATCTTGGATTTTTTCATTAGTTTTTGGCATTTTCAGAAAACCCTAAACAAAAAATCATATCTTGTGCCAAGTGACTCAATGAGCTGAGTCAAGAACTTGTAACATGTTAGCTTAAACATTAAAACAAGAAAACGTACCCCATATATATATATATATTTTCAAGATTCATGCAAAACAATTCCAAGAAACATTAAGAAAAACAAAACAGAATCAATATGTGATATCAATAGATGAAATAAATTAACTTACGTAGCGGAAGAGGGACCGAGAAGAGGGTTTATCTTGAGAGTCTCGAAAGCGAACCGTTTGAGGAATGCAGGTGCGATGCATCTATTGGAATGGGCTGGACAATTGTTGATAAACATGGAAACTAAGAAAGTAATGAGGTTGATGAAGACAATGGTAGGCACTAACCAAGGAACCCAATCTTTATATGGTTCAGAAGGGTGGTGATCAGGACGTGGTGGAGAACCGAATGGATCAAGGGTATTCACACGGTTGGACTGCACATTGATCTCAAGCATCGGTGACTCCCTTGAGGATGACCGAGCCATCCCTATATAGGGATCAATTGAAGATCAAGATCGGGGTGGTGACGTGGGTTTAATCATCATTATCAGCATTAAATTTGTGGTTTTTTTTGGAAAGATTGAGAATAGATGTTGAAAATTAATGATAGGTGGTCGGAAAATTCTGGTACAAGGTGTGGGATGAATACGGAGGACGATGATATGGTGTTTTTGGGAAGAACAGGGAATTCTCAGGCCAGCGGTATATGTTAAATTTTTTTAGTTAGGTCATTCCTGAATAGAGATGTTAACTAATAAACTTTTAACTAGTAGTACTTTATAATAAATATTATATTTAATTTAAGCGAAATATAACCCAACAAAGTCATTATATATCCGGATGATAACTTTTTTTTTTCCTTTAATTTTATTATTTATATTTAAATAACGACTAGAAGTGTACTCGCGCAATGCCGCTAGATACATCACAATTTTAATGTTTCATTTTATTTTTTATTTTTTGTCGATTTACATTACGATTTTGGTTGGTTGTGAGAGAGTAATAATGATTTTTTTGTATAAATTTATTTAATTTAGACTTAATAATATAATGTAATTTATTTTGGTTTAATAATATAATTTTTTTATAAAATATTTTGTTAGATTTTTTTAATTATATTTTATAATTTTATATTTAAAATTTGATTTTTATTATATATTTAATTATGCTGAGAGTTATTTTAGGGGAGTTAAATTGGGAAATGATTTTAGGAGAGTTAAAATGGTTAGAGATAATGATTGAAAATTAATAAATAACATTAAATGTAGTACATACAATTTTAATGGTTGTTTTTTAAGTAATTAACATTAAATAGCAGTACATTAAGCTTTAAGACTTGTTTTTAAGGATTTTTTATATCATATTTATAATATAGTATAGATAGATAACCATTACAAAATATTGATGACATCGATTTTTATGTTTAATTTATTTGATAGATTACAATATTTTTTTCGTCCCAAAAAAATTGTAGTTTTAATATATGTAATTATTACTTTTTTTTTTGGTAAAGAAGTATCCAAAATCACTTTGGGCTCGGACTAATCTCCTGGAAAACAGGCCTAAGGCCCGCGGACATTCATCCCGTGGCCACAATGCTGCGAGTGGGGCTCGAACCCGAGCAACCGCTATGAAGTCCCCAGGCTCTTACCACCACGCTACAACCTTGTGGTTAATTATTACTCTTTTTAATTAAGTAAAATATAATTTTACCATTAATTATTTTTCTCCTTTTGTGATTAAGGGTAGAATTAATGGGAAATTAGACACATACTTTTAAAAGTGGATATTTATTTTGGAATAAACTAAAATAATAATGTAGATACTTATTTTGGGATTGATGAGGTATTAAAATAATTCAAATGAAAATCTTAAAAACAAACTATTAAATATTACTTAATAATACATAATCTCTTAAATTTTAAGTTTGTAATTAATTGAAGTATATGTTTAATTCTTTTTTAAAACTCTTTGAACTTCATAAATATAAAAGGGAACTAATTGATAACGAATGGACAAGAAAAGATAATTACTGAGTCATTAATATTTCTATCATCATCTTTATCCCCAAACAAATACATCACCATTATCTTGATACACATAAAAAAATCTTCATTATTATAACAGAATAAGTACATTTTTATTCTTTTTTAAATAAATTATAAAATATGATAAAACTTTGAATTAAACTTTGAATTCTATCATAAGAACAAAATTTTTATTTAATTTGAGAACAATAACGATATAAACTTTCTAAGTTTCTTTGACCCTGTCTTAAATTAGTAAGACGTGATCATCCATCACTTGTAATTTTATTTTATTTAAATATAAATTTTTATTTTATTTTTAAATAAAAATTTCCACTAACTTTTAAGTAAAAATCTTAAATTATGTTGTATTGTACAAGTATATATACGACTAATATTATTACAAAACATCTGATTCATAATACAATATTATTATTAATTAGAATATCAATAGATCAAACAAGTATGTTTATTTAGGACTTAGAATTAAGTATGATTCTTGAATCTAATAATAAAAAATTTCTTCAAGCCAATTTCGCTGGTATTACAAATGAAATTGATAGAGGTTAATTTTTCTGCCGTTAAAAAAAAATCGTTGGTAGAGGTTAATCAATAGACATTGCCTCTTGTATAAAACCATGTCAAGCTTAATTAAATCTATCAATTTAGTTTAATTTTTAGATAATTCATCTCAAACATCAGAGATATGATTCAAATTAGATAGATTAAGTTTATTGTTTCATACTTTAGTATCACGTTTTGTTTTTTATTGTGAAATAAGTTGTTTCCAATGTTAAAATTAATAAAATGTATTAGACTTCCATTGTTAATAAAGTGATGTGTTTTCTTTAATTAAAATAATTATTTGAACTTTGAATAGTCATGTATAATTATCTAAAACAAATTTATTAGATTTATTGATTGTTAGGTAACTTCATATTTATCTCCAAGTTTTAGTTTTGCATCAACAACTCCGTGCTTTTTGTAAATTTTGAATAATTAATTTGACAATAAAAATCATAATTTAATTTTCAAGCACCTATAACTTGTTCATCTAATACCGCCTTAATTATATTTATTTCATGTGTTTAGTATATACAATTAAGATAGCAAAAAATAAACAATGTTTTTTTCTTGAACAACAAAAATCATACATATATATGTTTTCTTAAGACAAACATAAATTAGGATTTAATATATAAAAAATAAACAATTTAAATTATAATCTAGAAAAATTGATTATCATAATTGGCCAAAACTTATCATGTGTTTTAATTTTGTTATGTAAATATGTTTTGTCGATTTATTATAATTTTTATATGTTAACAAAGATAAATTAATCACGTCCCAAAATCCAAGGGGTTTGATAATTTAGGTGTTAAAGTTCAAAATCCGAGGGGGATCATTTTGAAAAGCACAACACTACAAATAAAAGAAATTGGTGGAGAATACAAATTAAAAGGCACAACTAACGAAGTCCAAAAATATTAGAATTTGTTCGACTTGTGTTCAGAAAATTTCTTTTATTTTATTTAAATTATTCGGAGTTAACCATTTGGGTTGTGTCACACTGGTAAAGCCTTTAGGGAATGTAGTAGAAAGTCTCATCTACCCAGGGTTCAAATCCAGGCGTTGCCAAAGCCCTTGTGGCCATGGAGATTCACATGCGATGACTTCAGGCCATTCATGATCGCCCGGGGATTAGTCGGTGCGCGTAAGCTGACCCAGAAACCCACTGTAACATCCCGCCTGCCTCGACAACAATATTGTCCGCTTTGCCCCTGGATTTAACCAACGTGTAGCGCACGGATTTGTTTCTGGCGACCTGGTGAGAAACTTCCCAGGGGGTCACCCATCCTGGGACTACTCCCACCCAAGCACGCTTAACCTCAGAGTTCCCAGAACCTGACGTGCTTGTGGCCCCAAAACGCGTTGTTGTTAGGAAGACCAAGATATTACTTATAACACCCAGCATCACTCCTGTCCACGACCGATATGGGATATGCCTAAGGTGTTACACCCACGGTTACCAAAAAAATAAAATAATAATAATAATAAATTATTCGGAGTAGTTAAACCAAATTAACTGTCTACTTAGAGCATTTCCAACAACTATGCTATAACTTTTCTAAAATAGAATATAAAAGGTTTAAATCTCAAATTTTTTTACATACAACTCCAACAACTACTCTATTTTAGCAATTCTATCATCAATTATATTATTAAAATATTCAATCATTTAATAAAATATAATTTCTCTCTCTCCTAAACACACAACTTCAATGTCTCCTATTGGTTAAAAATAATTTAATATTAAATACATAGTTTTAGAGATTTCTCCAAATTTGGAGATTTTTACAGTCTCTCTCTTCTTTTCTCTATTTTAGCATATGGTATATAGCATAGCTATTGGAGCAAAAAATTACAAAAAACTCGCTTTTTTATATTTTAACATAGCTGTTGGAGATGCTCTTATATATTGTATGAGTATAACTTTTATAAATAAAGTAATAAATGATAGGTTCATTTTACATATCAATGTAAAATTAAATTTTCATTTAACAATGTAATTCGAAAGTAAAAAAATAAGTTTTTGATTTTAACTATAATTCTTTTAATAATATAAACTTATTAATTTACTTATTATATTTCAATTTATAGTAGATGTGAATATACTTTAACTTAATTTGGAAAATGTAGAATGCTATGCACTTACATAATATAGTGTATAATATATGACTAAAACAATGAACAGAAGGCGTTTGTAGTCCAACGGTTAGGATAATTGCCTTTCAAGCAATAGACCCGGGTTCGACTCCCGGCAAACGCATTTTTCAAATATTTATTCTTTTCTTTTCAAGTTAACAATTAGAGTAAACTTCATTGTTGGTCCTTCTTTTTCTAAGTTTCTTGGCTTTGGGTCCCTAGAGTTGTTTATTACAAAATTTGCCGTTAAAGTTTTGTGGTTTTTGGTCCTTGAATGTTAACCCCATCCACTGAACAAATTTGACATTGACCTCTTTATATACAGAGGTCGGTTTCATGACAACAGTAATCACTTCCCTCAATCTTTGATTTAGATGACATTTCAAACACTACCCTCCACTGATTTCCCCTCCGTCGTTGCATCCACTCGATTCTTCTCCCCCCTCCCAAGGCTCCAATCCCATCATTGGAATCATACTCCCCTCTCCGCCTCTGCATTGTGACTCCTTCTACACCTCGTTTTGATCGGGATTTGTATCTCATGAAACAATCTAATTTTGTTTGCTTCTTATCTTGTGAAACAATCTCATCCGCTTCTAGAACCGCATCTACATCTCTTAGTTCATCCGTTTCTTATCTAATTTAGATTTTGAAAATACGGTAATTTTGGCAATATGTGCATCCAAGATGATAAGGTGTGTTCACCCAAAAAAAAGTCAATACATGATGGGCGAGTGTTTCCTACACCATATAAAGGAAAAAAAAAGATACCAAAGGAGTTTAACGTCGAGGAACTCAACTATTCTGTGAGTACGAATTTAACGTCAATACTCAACATTTCATAAGAGAGAGTCGTACACGATTTTAGCTATGCGATAATCGACTCCTGTATGTATATCGATTAAATAATTCTCTTTTAAAAATTAATGTGGGCCCACCAATGCGATAAAATCTAAAAGGGCATTTTCGACATTTCGCTTTCAAGTGATTCCTGTCCACAAAATGAAATACTTAAAAAACTTCATTTACAACCTCATGATTCTTTTGGCTTCCGCACGACCAGAACGCCACACGCTACTACTATTCCAGTCGGAGAAAACTTTAACCGGCCGGACGGTGACTCTACTTTATGGCAGCCGGAACCAACGCCAATGTACCGAACCCTCACGTTATCGGCTCTACCATCGTTGAGCTTTCCAGAAACGGCCGCACCTTGGCGCCGGCACAGCTGGTTCGTATTTCCTGTAAGCACAGCAGCAACAACGGACTTTCGATTCGAAGCGACCAAGGCCGGAGACCTGCATCTAGAGTCTTAGTTGAAGGACCTTCTTGTATATTTGTCGGTCCGATCGAAAGCGCCAGCCAGGAAACCTTAGAAGCTCTCTATCGTCAGGTACGTATCCATGTTAACAATTTAAAACTTCTGGAATTGAAATTATTGATGTGATTTGTTATTTTAGTAGATGTTAGTTGAAGCTGTTAGTGTTAATTTGTTGATCACCGGTCTGTGTTTAAAATTTTGCACCGATTAACCAGGGGTTTCATATTAGGATATGTTGTTGCTCAGTGAACAGTTGAGGGCATGACTACAGAGTATTGTGGATTGTTTAAATTTCGTTCAATTTTTGATGTTAGGTTAAACGAAGCAAATTTAAGACGTGAATTATGCTAAACTGAATAGCTATCAAACTAGTTTAGTTTTTGTTGTTTCATTTGGATGATGACTTGCCTGTAGTTCCACTAGTTGATCCGAATTATGTATCATAACCTTGGTTTTGTACATATATACATCATGTTATGACTCAAATTGTCAAAGGATTAGCCGAAAATTGCAATAAACCGAGTTACTTTAGAACACTATGTGAAACTGATGAGTTATTTCTTGGCAAGGGTAACAAATTCTGTGGGTCACTTTCTTGAGGACTATTAACGTTGCGTCCGCCTTACCTGGAAGATGAATCTTTCTGTTTTATGTGAAATTTTGATTTCTAAAGTTGTTGTACCAGAGGAAATGCTTGCTTGTACTGTCTGATTTATGGAAAGCATCTTATTATCAACATACATACTAATATTTGAACTTCTTAAAGACAGGATTCCTGAGTTTTTTATTTTGCACCATGTGTACAGAGCTTTCAAATTACCATGATCTCTTTCTTGTCTGTAAAGGTGTTATTTTTCTAGAGCTGATTCCTGCATTAATTGCCACCATTTTTCTTCCATAATTTGTTTTACTGCTATGGAAGTCCATATTCTTTATATCCCCTTGATGATCAGGTTAATTTGACCCCCCTCTATCTATGTACTGCTCACTAATCACTGATCACCATTTTCTTCACATTTTTCTTGATTCATCTTGACTTAGGCACGGGATGCTTACTATAGCGGGAAACCGTTGATAGTTGATGACATGTTTGATAGAGTAGAGGTAATCTCAAACTCTCTTTTCAATTGAGGCTATCCTCTTCATTTGGTTACTTATTTGAGAAAGGTTGCTGGACAGTTAAAGTTGCGGTGGTATGGATCAAAGTATGTTGTCAAGTATCCACGTTGCAGTTTAAGACAGCAGTCAACTTATGCTGATGCCGAGGTAATTTGTTGTATGAATACATATGTATGCTGTTTGAGATTGGCAAGATATGTATGTTTCAGTTCCCTTGTTCAGTTGGAGTGTCAATCAACTTATATGTGTTGATCGACTTCTGCTATGAACACTTTTCAGTTTTCTTTAGTTTTCTTCAATGGTCATGCTTCCAATACAAAACATGGTTTCCACTTTTTTTGTTGTTCTATCCTAGTGATTAGTAAATTTTATATTCTTCCACTAAAATGTTATATGATGTGGATGTAGGGCAGGAAGATCCTGCTCAGGTTTTTGCATTAGCAAGTGTGTGGCTATTGTTTCTTGGATTTGGAAGTTCAGCCTGTCTTGTGCCTGTTATTTACACTTTTGGCCAAGCCTTTAAAGATGCCATAGATTCAGGATTATCCATCAGTAGTCAAGCTCCTGTGCTCGAGTTCATTGCCATGTTCAACGGCATGCTTTTAATGATGTTGGGATCCATGATTGGCTATCCAGTTGCCTCAGCTTCTGGTAATAAGTTAATTCAGTTGTTCTACACATCATCTCATCTTATATAAGTCTAAACACTACCATAGTACCATGGTTGCATCATTGCATAAGGGACCGTTTTCTAACACAAATTGGGTAAGCGCTTACCGGGTAAGAGTCACCACCCTCCTTAATCTTATTGGGTAAGATTCTCGGCCACCAAAAGAGCATAGTATAAGTGTCTCTTACCCGGTAAGGGCTAACTTGGTAAGGGTTACCACCCGGTTAACAAAATGGCATGTTATGATTGTTGGTTAAGACCATCATCTCTTACCCGGTATAAGGCAACAAGTGTTATGTTACCCTGTAAGAGACGATGAGTGTTGAGTAAACAACCGGTTAATTTTATTAAAGTTCTTCTGACTAGCATCTGTTCCAAGATTTATACTAAAAGAAAGCATCAATTAGAGTCTTCATGAACATCCTTGCAGGATTATATCCTTTTTTTCAAAATGCAATTTTCTTTTCAAAATCAATTGTTATGTATTGATTGTCTGGATGTCGAGCAGATATGTTCCATTTTTCACCGTTAAAAGCTCTCTTAGTGAAGTGCTTGCTCTTAATTCCCAACAGTTGGAGCGCTTCAAGGTCTTTGGAAAAATGATTTGGTAGCGCTAAAAGGGGCATGCCCAAATTGTGGGGAGGAGGTAGGTTTAACCAAAACTCTATTCTGCCTAAACTTATAGCAGATTCATCGTTTAATTATGCTTTAGTGCATCTCTGTTTTTGTGGCTCATTAATTAACAGCCTGAGAAAGTGCCTTTTAACATGCAGGTATTTGCATTTGTGAAATCAAATCAGTTCAATAGTTCCCCACATAGAGCTGAATGTCATGTATGTGAATGCTTATTAGAATTCCGCACCAAAGTTGAGGTAAATACCGAAAATCTCTTCTAAATTTTATAGAATTATTCATTAGCTCAAACTGTTCAACCAGGTGTGATGTTCGAGAGTACTCAAGGTTATAGATTCTTTTAGGGGCAATTACCACACACATTTTTCGTCAAGGGCGGATTTAGTAACAGCCCGACGCAATGGAACTTTTTAGGGGGGGGGGGGGGGGGGGGTTACTAAAGATGCACCCGTTTTAATTTGATATGTGCTCCCGTAACTAAGTTAACAAAAAGTGGCTTATGCATACTGCTAGTGTCATTGCATTTGACACGTTACAACTTACAAGTTTAAACCCCTTTTGGCTTTTGTCTTAATTTTTCACTATGTAAATACAAAGATGGTAAATTGACAACGGGTAGGGTATGGATTGGATTGGATAAAGGTTATTCATTTAAAATAAACATATTGTTTGTTGTTGTAAAATGTAATTGTGAGTAATATTTGTTTTATTTGCAGAGATCGATTGCAAGACCAGAAAAAAGGTGGGTTTATGGTCGAATATATTTGATCAGAAGAAGACGAAGGAACAGAGGGGAAAGATGGACGTGAGATGAATGATTTTATTGCATGATTCTTTGGATTTTTGAAAGCAAGTAATTAATTATAGAAGTGGCCACAAATTTGTAAAATGCATCATCAACTAGATTTTACCGTAAATATAAATTGCAGGTTTAAATTGTGGTCATTCACATATTTGGTTGTGAAAATTTTGCAACTTCATAGTTGGGTTTATTATTAGGATGAAATTCTTTGATGTTTTGTTCTTACCATCAAAGCTGCTATCATGCCGTTTAGCGTGCAAGGAACAAGTCATAAAGAAACACTTCTGTATAGTTGACTTAATAAGCCATACATACAGGTCGGTTGACCGAATAAGCCATACATATAGTTCGTTAAGTCATCCATAATATACCAGTCATATGACAACCTTCACTTAAACTTAGGGGATCTAATGACTTCAATTTAGTACATTTACTGAATTGTTAACACAAATTTTATTTATAACAAAATAAATATTTAATAGATTGATAGTATTAGTAGAATTTTAAAAAAAATATTAGACGGGTTATATTAATAGGGACTACTGGATAGCATGCAGGATAAAGCGGGATAACTTAGACAAAATTGCATTTTGTACCACCAAAATAGATAAAATCTCAAAGATTAGACAATTAGTAAAGTACTAAACTACTCGTATTAAATTAAAATCCTAAAACCTTCTGCAATTCTTTCACTCACCTACATCATCTAGTCCCATCCAATTCAGTTGTGTTTGCATACGGAACTCACCCTTAAGAAACCGGTTAAAAGACCAATTATACATTTTGTACATTGATCAATAACGGTATAATAAGTTACTTAGGGGTTGTTTACTAACTGTTGACCAGACTGACTCAGGTCAGCAAATCTGACTCGGTCAGCAGTCAGAGCGTTTACCAAATCCCGAATCTGTCCGAGATCTTACCGAGCCAGATCCAAAATGATGTTTACCCAGTCATTACCCCAGTCAGATTCACGATTCCAGACCTGCCCCTTCCCAAAGTGCGATTAGGGTTTCCCCCCGCTTCTCGGCGCTCTTCCGCCGTCGCTCCTCCGCTGCTCCTCCCGTCGCACCGCTGAAAGTGGTTAAGATAAAATCAGCAGTCGGAAGTCGGTGAGGTTGAAGTTGGCATCGCCGAAAGTGGAAGCATGAAGAAGTAATTTCCACCGGATCTGTCATCACCTACGGCGAAATCTTGATAACGACGACGGTGTAATGGTGGTGGATCTATCGTCACCGGATAGTCAGGATGGATCTTGTTACCGGCGACGGCACAGGCCGCAGTGGCATGATCTTTGTGGTTAATGTGTTGGTGGTGGGGTGGTGGTAGTGGGAATGTGGGTGGTGGAGGGACAGCGACGCAGTAGTGGCGGAGGTCTTGACGGAGAAGGAGAGATGAGAAGGGAAGGTGCAGAGGTCTTGGCGGAGGTCCGGTGTTTGGAGAAGAGGCTCAACACTCGATGAACTTTTCCTTAGGGTTTTCTATTGAATCTATGTTGACTTTGACCAATTTTTTTTAAGGATAATAGTCTCTCTTTTTTTTGGTAGTTTTAAAATTAATTAATTATTTAAAAAGTATGAATCCATCCATTAGAAAGGATTATATTTAATTTTAACATCTAATTGTAAAAGGGCTATAATGGTCATTTTTTATTGGTAAGCACCTACTATAAAAAAACTTGGTAAACATTTTTATTCGGACAACACTTACCCGAGACAGCACTTACCTGGGACAACACTCTTACCCATACAGCACTTACTCGGTAAGAGTTGGTAAACAACCCCTTAGGCACGGGTATTGACCGGGACTGGTTATAACCAGTTACAAAACTAAGTCATAACCGGTGGATGGCCATCTCTTGTCTGTGACACACTCGCATGTTTGTTGCGAATTTTGACAGTTACAAACCCTAAGGCCTAAACCACTAAGTCGCTGCGAGCCTGGTAAAGTGAACAAAAAAGACAAATGTTATATCGGGTTTTTAGGCAGCCCCAAATTTCACCCGAAAGCCCAAAACCCAGATCCAATAACCCAAAACTCAAATGGACTGAGCAGGTTTTTTGGTTCAAACACCCCTACCTATGTAAATTGTAAAACACAACCAAATAAAATGATCAAATGTCCAAACCATCCTATTAACAATTGCAACAGTAAACTGTTTAGCTGCTACTCAAATGTCCAAAATATCCTCCAAAAATTATATTCCGAATTGATAATTATCCGTCAATACATTTTCATGACGAAAAGTGCAAAGTTGCAATCAATACGAGACGATTGCTAGGAACCAATAACTAGTTCAAAGCACACCTAATATTGCACAATCAATGACAATTAAAATATGATGTTCAACGAGAAGCTTTGGCGTTGTTTAAGTTGGATTAAAACCCTGCCTCTACTGAAACGTGCTTCCAAAAAACGAGACCATAAAGACCCGAAAGTAAGAGATTACAAACGTCTGAGAAACGAACCGGATCAGAAGTGAGCCAAGCTGTATACTAGAGTCCACGCCAGCTGAAACAAGGAAACACGGATCATAAAAACCAGAAGCCAGTAAAATGTACCTTAAAGAAGAAAACATAATCGAATAATTTTTTTTTACCAGAAAGAGAGTAATTGAAGCAAAAAGACCCTCCTGGAGAAGGGATCCATGTCCACCGAATTCTTCTTCATCAACCTTTAATATGATCGCATAATATCCATAGATTATGCCCGAAGAAATAAGCAAGAATCTGAAACCGAAAACAATACATGTTACAGAGATGCACATAAATAATGAATAGAACCAACACCACTTAACGTTGTAAACTGATGCAAGACATCTTTTTAATATATGCGGGATAAAAAAACTTTGCATTCCTTTATTTTTTGTGGGATGTAATTAAAGGGAAAGAGCAAAGGAAAAAATTATCTACTAACATAAAAGATGTATATTATAACTAAGGGGGCGTTTGGTTTAAGCAGTGGAATGAAAATGGGAATGAAAATGACAGGTAATTGGAATGGGAATGGATTTTCATTCCCACCAGTTTAACTTGGAATGAAAATTTGGGCTTATAGGGAAATGGACTCATTATATTATAACTTATGCTTATTTTAAAAAGTGCTTATCAACTTATGCGGTGTCAAACCGGAGTTTTTAAAAAAGTGTTTGGATTAGCTTATTGTTTGTGGTACCAAAACGTAATAAACTAATAAGTTGTTATTTAAAGGTGTTTGGGATTGCTTATACATATAAAATAATCAAAAAAATGATAAGCACCTTTCAAATAAGTTGATTAGTTAAAACCAAATGACTTATCAAAAAGTGCTTTTCAGCGGTTTGGCACCGCTATAAGTCATTTTAATTTTTCCTCATCCAAACACTCAAAAGTGCTTATCTCCGGTGCCAAATCGCAATAAGCTAAAAAGCACCTCAAATAAGCAATCCCAAACACCCCCTATATAGAACCAAACAGTTTCTTTTGTTATCATTCCCATTAATTAATTACTGCTTAATACCTCCAACCAAACACCTCCTAAAATTTGTAGTCCTCAAGGGACATAATGTTCAATAATTATGACAGTTGATGGCCAGTTAAAATAATAGAAATACACCATGAAGTTGGACAAGATTTAAGAGATCTAATTATTCCATACAATTTTATTGGAGAGGCAGTCCAGAAATTGGAAGAGTCCAGGTCACCAGATTTTGGCATCATCTAACTCGTTAACAAATAACATCAAGGCTTGTGTAGTTGTGTTGGTTATGCTTTACATATATATCAAGCCATTTATTGGGTACAATTTGATATGTTTACATGGTGTATAAAATTATAGAGATTTAGGACATCAGATAACTCAAGAATAATTCGGAAACCTACTTACATAGAAATCTTGGTCTTAGAGTATATTTTTCTTGATCAAAGTATAGATGAAGGGAGAACATATGGTAAATCATAAGGTAGATCCTTTGTGATGGATGGAGAGTCATGGACTCATGGTTTTAATAATGGAGACAACCTTTTTTGCAAAAAAAAATATGCAGAATAAATGTGGCATACAGCGATTTCTTTTGCAAAACCAAGGAACCTTTGTGCATTGGGCTGCGTATTTTGAAATTAAGAGTTTTCCTTGATTACTACAACGTGATCCCTGAAGTTGGGCAAAAGTAATAATGGAGAAATTACAAATTTAAAGCAGAAATTAGAGCACTTGAGCTCATAACTTCAATTTGGTAAACAATATTTGCAATTAGCATTCCCTTCATAGTTCATATGCTCACAAGTTGACTCATGCAACTGGAACCCATCTAAATCAGTACTTTAATATTTGATCAGCACACGGCTTGCTTTTCTTGGTTAAAACTCAGCACAACATAAGTTGCCAAAGAAAAATCACAAGCTAGCATCAGGCCAAGGTGTGAAACAAGTTTGATTTTTCAGAAGTACTAATTTTTTTACCCAAAAATTGGCTACGCTTTCGACTATAAACAATATTATTATTACAGCAAACATGAAAATGACAGTTAAACCTTCAAACATGCTAAACCAAATCATGGAAAGCAATGGCAAAAGCAACAAAAGACAGGAAGTAAATATAATGAATTAATGGTCCTACCTTTTAAGAAGGTAGATAACAGAAGGCCTTTGGTTGAATAGTACTAACGCCGCCCAAGTAACCTTGAGGTATACATATATACACATGGGGCTAGCATCTACCATGTGTGGATTCAACACATAGTGTTTTATAAAGAAAGAGTAAGCATTTCCAAGATAACAAGTAAGAAATTCACATAGGCTTAAACCAGGTCCCAATTTTAATATAATATCTAGAGAATGGTGTACAAGCAATCAACTTACAAAACGAGCCATATGCCCCCAACCAATGGAATTGAACCCCATAGCAACCCACATACAAGGGCCACTATTTGCCGAATCCAATGAAGCACATCTCCTAATTGGTCCTGCAGTGGAAGAATAAATGGAATAAGGAGGTCATTAACTAGATAACATACATAATTATAATCAAAACAAAAAGAAGCAAATTTATGAGATCTCATAGTCCAAACTTATGCTAAAAAAATCTATCCTCAATGTATCCCCTCATTCTACCAAGATTAATAAAACACCATACCTTCTGACACACCATCATACTGAAAGGATACAGGAGGGTATAAGAGGAAACCATATGGGTAAGGTAATTAAGACAAAAAAGAAAGCAATATATGAGATTTCCTAGTCCATGGTTAGGTTAAAGAAAAATCAATCCCAACATATCCTTTCATTGTAATGAAGGGAGAAAAGAAGGAAAACCCATATTGGTTGGGTAATGGAGAAACCATCCTAGTCAGGTAAATACAGATTAAAGTAGCTACACTTGGAAGAAAATTGTGTACATGAATTCGGCTAAAATAAGACGCACACAAACAGTGATGCAAAATGCATTGCTCTCTATCCTTGACTTTCCAATAGTTATAACATTCTAATCGCTATGTAAGCATCTCACTCCTATGGGATAATTACAGGATATGAGTGGTAAATATAGAATGTGAGAATTACATTCTGAACTAAAAATCAAATAAGTTACCAATATACTTGGAGTTATCTGTAGATTTTTCAGGGGCACTCCCTATCAGATAGAATGTAATTAGATTCTCCTGAGACCAATATGACTCAACTTAGCATTCCAATGCATTATGTATATTTTATTTATGCTACCAACTAGGACCCTAAGTACACAAATAGTTACACCAGCAGTCACATGAGAGGAATTAGCAAATGGCCATGGATTTCCAAGGAAGTTACCATAAGAGGGAATGTAATGATGGACCCAAACAGCCATAAAAGACAACATGGGCTGAACCAGGTGTCACCAATACTCCTACCAGATATCTTTTTGTATACACTTGATTAACTACTTGAACTAACTCCCACTACTAGATAGTTAAGTAATGGATAACCTACGAAAAATATGCAAAATGCTTTTGTTTCGACTTTAGATAAATGTAGCTCATCATTTTATAGATCCATAGAAACTAGGGCATCGCGATGAAATAAAGAGGCTTGTTCTCCTAAGAACGCAGTTTATTAGCACGAGTGAAGCACAAATAAGCCCTGCTAGCAGGCAGCTTTTAATTTTTTGCAGAACATAGTAGCATTCATGGCATTCCGTGTTCCAATGGAGGAGTAAATAAAAGTTTTCTTGGTAATAGAAGAGTTCACAAAAATGAATAAAGCAATTATTAGAAGAGAATTACAAATCATGCTGTTAGCCTCTTACCCAAGAGGCGTGAAACAATTATGTGCATCTATCTACCTATGCATTGAGTTCAGGGCTTACATGAAAATTCAGATAATTGCAAAACATATAACAGCCAAATTAGAGTCAGCCAACAAAGGGTCATTGGCCCAGCGGCACCCGATAACCCACCTTCCTGTAGGTCATGGTTTCAAGTCTCACTAAAGGTAAGAAGTCTGTGTGAGTATTATTTTCTGTATATAAATATTATATACTTCAAAATAAAATTAGAGACGGCCACCATTGAGGGTACCCCTTTGCTTTTTGTCCCCATAAAAGAAACTTCTTGCAACTCCAAATCACGGTATCAGTTATGATTAATTTTTTACTAATTTGTTTCAGGATACCAATCTCAGCTGAGTATGGAAAAATATATCAATGAAGCCGCTTACAAAGATGATCCTATTTTCCTTCCCAATTTGCAATGCACCACAATAACCATATAAACTAATCAGGCGAGCATTAAAACCTATATTAGTTGAACTTATATTCCAAAAATAACAGGGGTGAGCAATAAAATCTATATTAGTTAGATGTCATAATCTTGGATCCAGATTCCACTAATCTACCATTCCTAAAATACTCAAAACTAACAGCGTCAGATGATTGTGATATCTCCCACATCAATTATTCAGTTTCACCACATTTATCGCCCAGATGCCACTTGTCTAGTGACCAAACACCATCGACTATATCAAACGAATATAGATGCCAAAAAATTTGTTCATCAAAAACACCAACAAAGCAGAGAATCTTACGATAAAACGCACATCAATCCCTCTCCTCGATAAGATTCACATAGGAGATGTAAAACGATCACGGATGGATATACATGGTGGATGATCACTGTTCTAATATATAATTCTACAAGTAAGATAAGAGAATAAATCGAATTACGAAAGCAAACCTTATCCCAAAAAGCTTCTGGATCGAATAATTTCGCAAACTTGAAAGAAGAAACATGGCCGCTTTGATGCTTAAGACTTGGTTTTACTGATTTCTTCTCTTTCATAGTTACAGTATCGATTATACTATCACAAGACGATCGTCACAGCAAAAAAAGAAAAAAAAGGAATGAAAGTGATAGAAATCGGATCAGATTAAAGATGAGAGTGAGCAATCGAGTGTATGAACAGAAGAATTCACCGGAGAGATGAGTATGAGTGAGCAGATTAGGGTTTGGAGCGCCGTTTGCAACCCTGGGCGATGAAAACCAAGCTTGGATGCCAGACTACCAGGATTTGCTTAAATCAAAGTCAAATATTACTCCCAACCTTCAAACCAAATAACAGTTAGAGTTAATTACATTTTTAGTCCCCGCAACTTTGGATTCCGTCCTTGTAGTTTAATGGTTACAATTTTTTCCCCATATTTCGATTTTGCTTTCGATTTGATCCAAGACCCTAACTGCCATTAACCTGCTCCGTTAAATTCCCCATCGATTCGGTCATTTTACTTTTAAATTAATGTTTTTTTTAATTTTTTATTAGTTTCTTCTTCTTTTATTTCCCTTTTTTCTTCTTCAAAGTTCAAACCCAATTCATCTTGAAGATATGTGAAATAAGCTCTACTTATACTTAAAAGCTTTAGTAGAGACGATTAAAATAAAACCAAAATTTGGTTTTTAAAAGAATATGAATATTATACAATATTTATATCATTTTTTTTTCATTTTTAACTACACAATTGATATTTATCTTTTTTCATTTTTTTTAAATACATAATTGATATTAAATATATTTCTGTTTTCGAAAATAGGACATGGGTTTAGATGAGTGGTTTTTATAAAACATTTCAAATAGATGAAGATAGAAAATGTTAATTCTCAAAGAAAAAAACTTTTGGAAAGGCTTCACCATTGATGATTTGATGTAAGTTTGGCAAAACTAAAAAGTCATTCTAAGAATATCGTTCTTCTTCTCTATTATTGTTGTCCCTTCTTCATTGTGGCTTCTATATCATTGACCTACATCTTCTAGATTGATACTTTTAAAAGAAAAATGGGGATATTTAAGAGAGAGAGAGTTATGGGAAGAAGGAAGTGTGGATTTTATAGGGTTTTCACAAAAGGTTGAAGACAAAGTGGGACGAGATGCTTCAATGTTTAAAGTGAAAATCCTCTATTAAATGGTTTAACGTGTTCTTAATGTTCTTGGTAATGAGAAGAAAGAAGAAAGAAGAAAGAATAAGATGAAGAAAAATACCAACACTTGTACACAAGGTTTAAATCTTATACAACAAAAAATTACAAAAAGAAGAACATTTAAAAAGAGGAGTAAAATAACCAACATGAGGGGCAAGTGGGGTTACTGATCGAGGCCTCTCTAACGGCCGTTATATCCAAGGACCAAATCCAGAGGAAAAGCGAGACCACAAAAAGGATTTAGTAATTTTTAAATTGTAGGGACTAAATCCAAAGTTTTTCTAAACCACATAGAAAAAAAATGTAATTAATTCTAACAGTTATTATAAGATATTAGAAGTGTACTTGTGCAATGTAGTGTGACACGTCTAGATTTCAAAGTTTCATTTTATTCTTTATGAAATATATGTTTGAATATAATAAATTACAAGAGGTGATTAAACATGTTGTGATATCCATATCATGGGTCTGTCACTTAGTGGTACCCTTAATTGGGCTGGGCCGTGGTCGACGGGGATTAGTCGGGTGACACCCTTAAGTGGAACTCGGATACCCCGGGAACGTGTGTGTGTGTTAATTTGTCGTTCAAAAAAAAAGAGATTTTTTAATTAAAATGAAGTGTTTATCCTATATTTGATTATGTTTATCAGTTAGTGATATAAATCCAAATATGCAGCTTTAAAAAGTTGTACTCATGAACCATTTACTTATAATCTTGAATTTTAAGTAATATGCATCGATAAAAGTATTTATGCATAAAAATTGGATTTTAACTCTTTAATTCAAATGTTTTATAATTACAGATTTGATTTTGGCGCTTCCCACTAACATCCATTAAGTGAAGTAACGTGCTTTCACATGATGGGTTTTTTGTCATTTTTTCCTTAATTTAATTGTTAAATTATTCATCTTTTTTTCCTTTATTGTTTAACATTCAATAACATATATGAGGCATCTTCATAACATCGGAAAAAACATGTAAAACAAAGGAAAATTTGTGCAAACCCAAATACAGTTACTATGAACACATATAACAAAATGTGCAAATTCGTATTCAAAACACAAAAAACAAATTCTAAAACTCAAGTATTGCAAATTCAAAAACATTGTTTCAAACCCCCTTTCAAAGTAGTCTAAAAAACCAATTGTCCATTTCTGCCCTCTACAGATCCCCAAATCGTGGAGGCGTCTTCGTCAATGCTGGTGAACTCACTAATGTTACAATAGAAGCAGAAGTTGATGTTTCGGGGGTGAAGACGGAGATGGAGGTAGGGGATGGTGTACATGACGAAGAAGGAGTTGGGTGACAGGGTAGGATACAAAGTATTCTCGGTGATCGCAACCACAAAAGAGCGTCGTTTTCTCTGTCTTCGTCTTCTAGAAAGAGCTCTTTCTCTATTTCTTCTATTGAACATCGTTCTCTCGAATTAATGATTCACTAGCGGTTGTTTCCCACAACTCATTACACCAATAAAATCAACATAAATGGTATGAAAGCTTTATGGACGGAGTTGTTGAGGATAATGGGAGGGAGAGAAATGGATTAGAGTTTTGTTTTTTCTTTAAGTTCCATGTAAAATTACCAAATTACCCTCATGTGTAAGACACGTGAGGATAGACCAGTAGCGGAACACAGGCTTTAGAAGTCGAGGGGACAATCCTAATCTTTCATACAAATGTATAATATAAGTAAGTTAATATCTCTTAATGTAATAGATATATATTTTAAAAATCACAAAAAATACACTAATCAAAGTTAAACGTAATAAAACTGAAGGTTAATGTATGCCAACGACACGTGTCGCACAGGAACACTACCAATGAGTATGTAAACCTACAGGGTCGCACACAAATAATACGTTTGCTTCCATTAGAAATAAACTGGGTAAAGTCATGTTTGACGGTTAAATGGTTATTCTTGAAGGATAATTATATAATATGTGTAAATAATGTAATTATGATAATTACATAGTTTTATCTGTAAATATGAATAATTAGTAATTATCTAAATAATTATAATTATAATTATTCAAATTAAAATTAAAATAATTATTTAAATTCAAGTAATTATCTGAATTCAAATAATTATTTAATTAATTACAGATAAACATTATCCCTATTAGAGTTATAGACTATCTGGAACACCAGTCTATATAAATAGAGTGATAGGCCAGACAATTTAATTAGCTGATTTAATTCTTTGGATCTGATATACACTCATACACATATTAGCTTTACGGTTTCTTTTGGGCTAGCTCCCGGTGGAATTTTAACGTGTTCGTGTGTGGATACCGCTAGAGGAAACCTAGATTGGTTTCTAAGTGCTCAGAGTGCTCAGTTCGTTCAACCACAACAGATCCCAAAAGGTACATCTCTAAACACCCTATGATGTGGTTTTGAGTTTTTATTAAATACATCATTGGATCCGATTGGGTTTTAATTGTTTAGAAAATTTTCTTTCGTTGTAACCAAAATTATTTTAATTTCCCCTGCTTATCGGTTACAATTTTAATTAAAATCCAAAAGTGGTATCAGAGCCACTTTGATGTCATTTAATCAAAAGGGGAACAATTTTATTATAATAACAAATTAAAATTTTAAAATTTGACTAATTAGACCCATTGTTAGACCACAGTCTCATTGGATTCAAGATCATCCAAACTGAAGATCGCAATCTGAAGCTAAAACCGGAACGTCGACTCTCGATATTAAAATCTATGTCTATTTGTAATAAATGTCAATGTAATTCAATGTAATTGTTATTAGTTATATTAGTTATTAGATATTAGATCTAGTTAACTTAGTTAGATAAAGTTAGTTTCTAGTTTAGTTATTTAGTTGTTAGAAATAATATCTAGATATTAAATCTAGATATTATCTTAGGAAGTGTGTTCAACACACTAGTTAGATTAGTTGTGTATCTCACTCTCAGATAGATCAGAGAATTCACACATACAAACACACAGTTAAAGGTGTAAAAGAGAGAAAAACAGAGAACACAAATCCAAGCTTAAAATCGATCAACCTTGTAACTCGTTTGTTATAATCAATACATGTTGGTAATCATTTTGTGTTGTTATTCTATAAAACTTGATAGTATTGTTGGACCGACAATTGGTATCAGAGCCTGATTAAGATCAAAACAAGTTTTCAGAAAAACGACTCTGTGTTCTTCAAGAAATATTGACTTTGTGATTTTGAGTGTTTTAGGTGTTAGAATCGATCAGGTTGTGATCGTACTACATGCTAGATCGAGTTGTTGATATTTGATTTCACTTTTAAGCTTAAATCGAGTTCCAATTTGTGGATTTTATGTGAAAAAGTCGAAGTGGGTAAGTTCACTGTGCCATCGATTTTATTTCGAAAAAGTGTGTTTTAGAGAGATCGAGTGCTTACATACTTTTCTAAAAGTGTTTCTAGACACATTGGTAGGGTTTGGTATTGCTAAATCGTTTCAGGAACAGATTTTAGTCGATCTTTAGAAGTTCAGGACGAACACACGCATACCAGAGGAAGAACAGCCTGTAAAGTCCTACTGTGCGCGTCCCAAAGGACCCGCAAAGCTTACTTCTCGGCTCCCAAAGCACCCGCAAAGCACATATCAACTCACTTCTCGGTTCCAAGTCAGACACGCAAACCTT
This sequence comes from Arctium minus, assembly GCA_954870635.1. Classification (NCBI taxonomy): domain Eukaryota; kingdom Viridiplantae; phylum Streptophyta; class Magnoliopsida; order Asterales; family Asteraceae; genus Arctium; species Arctium minus. Next base: position 177,127,083 of record OX941080.1, on the reverse strand, counting down.
AGACCCGCATATCTCAACTGTGCGCTCCTCACTAGACCAGCAAACCTCAGTGTGCGCTTCTCACTAGACCCGCATACCTCAGTGTGCGCTTCTCACTAGACCCGCATACCTCAGTGTGCGCTTATCACTAGACCCGCAAACCTCAGTGTGCGCTCCTCATTTGACACGCAAACCTGAATTTTGCTCAAATTTCCCACTTAGACAATTTTTTGGAAACTGTAATAGGGTCTTTATTAGTCATAATTTTTTTCTCTAGGGGGACAAAATTTCTTGTGTGATCAAATTTTATCTGGGTTAACGATCATATTCAAGTTTTCTAATCAAATACAGGATGACATCCAGAGAAGCCCTTGCAATAGGAACTGACACCAAGCCACCAGTTCTCTTCAAAGGAGAATACGAACAGTGGAAGGATCGGTTTCTGAACTTCATTGACAGACATGAGCTAGGTGATTTCATCAGGACATCTATAGAAGAAGGGGTTATGAGACCACCAATGACGACTCGTGTAGTTGATAATGTGCCGACTCAGGTTGAACTTAAGTATCATGAACTACAAGATGATAACCTCAGAAGAGCCAAAGGCGACAGATTAGCTAAATCATACATCTTACAAGGAATCCCAAATGAAATATACGTAAAGATTGACAGCTACAAGGCCTCCGGTAAAGAAATGTGGGATCAGCTTGAAAAGATGATGTTGGGCTCAAAGGTTGGAAATCAGCTGAAAATCTCCAACTGCCTAAATAATTATGAAGAATTTAGAGGCAGGGTGGGAGAAACTTTAGAAGAAACCTATGACAGGTTTGTGACTTTGCTGAACGAACTTAGCAAGAACAAAGTTCACAAATCTCAAATTGAGTTGAACGTCAAATTCCTGAGCATTCTTCAACCGGAATGGAAAAGATTTGCTAGGCAGATGAAGCAGATAAAAGACTTAAATGAGATTCCACTTCACGAGGTGTATAAAACCCTCCGTCAGAATGAAGAAGAGGTGGATGAAATTCTAGCTGAGAATAGACAGAGAGGAAAGACAGTTGATGACACAGTCGCTCTTGTAGTTAGGAAGAAAAAGAACAAGACGATTGTGTACGAATCAGAAGAAGATGAAGCTTATGCAAACTCTGACACAGATGAAAATGATCAGCTAAAGCAAGCAATGATGATGCTGACAAATGCTTTTCAGAAAAGGTTCTACAAAAAGCCAACATCAAACAGTCAGAGGTACTCATCTGGTCCGAACAACTACATCCACAAGGAAAGGGTTGAAGGAAGCAGATATGAAGGAAAGAGATTTGAAGGGAAGAGAACAGAAGAGAGGAAACCTGAAGAGAGAAGGTATCAGTATGAAGGAAAGAGATTAGAGGAGAGGAAACCGGAAGAGAGAAAGTTTAAAGCTGAAGGATCCAGTCAGCCAGAACCACCAACGTGCTACAACTGTGGCAAAATCGGTCACTTTGCCAAGGACTGTCGCAGATCAAAGGTCAGAAACTCCGACTACTACAAGAACAAGATGCTTCTTGCAAAGCAACAGGAGGCTGGCAAGGCACTGATGGCTGAGGATGAATACTGGCTTGATCACTCAGATGAAGAAGAAGAGGATGAAGAAAAAGATGAAGCCGTCAACATGTGTTTGATGGGCCAGATAGAATCAGATGCTAATGCTGATTCAGATGATGAAGAAGAAGAGGTATGTAATCTATCAGATTTAGAGTTTATGAATAAAATGCATGCCATGAGTTTAAAACAAAAAGAGTTAGAATCTAATCTTGAGCGAGAAAATGGTGTTAGAACTGACAAAAACCAATTGATACAGAAACTTCGCAATGAAATTGCTGAGAAGAAAGTATTGGTTGAGGTTTTACATAAAGATAATGACACCAACGCTAAGGAAAAGACAATAATTCTTAAAGAGAATTCAGATCTCAAGTCTAAACTGCTAAAATGTGAGATTGATAAATATGAGCTTACAAAATTGCATTCTTCATGTGTTGAAGAAAACAAAACTTTAATTGCAAAAATAGATGCTTTGGAAAAGAAGTTGTACTCATTAGGTCAGAGTGAACAAACCATTCATCTTAACAAACCGTTAGAAAACAAAGGCAATTGGGGAATCGGTTATAAGAATCCTCACTGTCTACAAAAAGGGATGTCTGAAGTGCCAGGACTTTATGATCATCTTAATATGCTATTAGCTCGCAGAATCCCTGAGTTTAAAACTTTTTGGACTAAACTATCGGAAAAGGATGAAGCCAATGAAACGGAAAAACGGTTGAAATCAGCTAAAGTTCATCTTCCATTTTGTTATGCGAAACTGAATAATAGTTATAATGAAAATCCAATATATCAAAAGAAGAAAACTCTTTCAAGTGATTTCTTTCCAAGTTATTCTGAAAAGGAAATGGAGGCGAAGCCTATTAAAGGTAAACTATATGTCCCTCCTCTCGTTTTAGAAAGTAAAATTTCTGAACTCGAGAATTCTTTATCAGATGAAAGACTTTTGATAAATATTGAGCAAAATGTTTTTTCAACTGTGTTTTCAAATTCTGTTATTTCAAAAGCTTCAAACTCTGAGGATACGTTTGGTTCATCAAATAAAGAGCTTAATTTTCTTAACTCAAACGGTAGTTTCGATGGTTGTTTTGAACAATTTGACTTTAATACAAAACTTCCTAACCATTCATCCTTTGTTAAGAAATCTTCAAGAAAAACCAGTATGCCTGTGAACGGTGCAAAATCAACGAAAGTTGATAATTCAGTCTCTGTGAAAGCTAAACATGCTAAAGGTAAGAAAATATCTCAGCATTCACAGAAACCGAACACTACTGGTAATCCGAAGAAGAAGCAATCGCTTGTTGCTCAAAGGTCTAACTCACCAGCTTTACATGTTTCAGATCTGAGCAAGCAAAGGCCAGACGTAAATTCTCAATGGCAACCCAAACGGAAGCTTGACAAGACCGTTTTATCGTTTAGTAGTGTTAATTGTAATAAGACTTCGCTTACTAAAGATGTTGTGATTGCTGATATTGCTGTTTTGAACCCAAAACTTGCTGTTTCTCGGAAACAATATACAATGAAGCAATTATTTCAGTTATCTTTATCTGCTGGAAAGTCTTCTATTTATGATAAACATGTCTCTATTTCTTGTCAAGATTCTGGAGATTGGTTTGGCAACTACCATGTGCATACATCTCATACTAATTCTTCACATGCATTTCAAAAGAAAAGAGGACCCAATTTGAAATGGGTACCAAAAACTTGTGCTAACACAGCAGGACCCAAATTCCAGTGGGTACCTAAGGCTAAATTTGTGTTGCAGGCACACAAAGCTTAAAGAGAAAGCGACTTCTAATTATGTACAGATCAGGACTCGTTCATCAAAGTCAAAATAGGCTTTTGAACAAATCAGTTCAAGACCCGCACTTCGATAATCAAAGTGAAAATTCCAATGTTGTCGTATGAATATCTAAATTTGTAATTTCTCTTATGCAGACTAGTCATACATGGTTCTTGGACAGCGGATGTTCCAAGCACATGACACGGCAAAAAGAGATACTGTCCAATTTTAAAGACAAATATTGCGGAACAGTAAGATTTGGCAACGACCAGTTTTCTCCAATCATGGGATACGGTGATGTACAACATGACAATATCACTATCAAGAAGGTGAGCTATGTAGAAGGCTTAAGACACAACTTGTTCAGTATAGGCCAGTTCTGTGACAAAGACTTAGAGGTCAACTTCAAAGCCAAGAGATGTTCAGTTCGCAATGAAGACGGCGAAGAACTCTTGGTCGGTACTCGAGAAACAGACCTCTACACAATAAACTTATCAAATGTCCAGACTGACAAGCAAGCTTGTCTACTGACGAAAGCATCGATGCAACAAAGCTGGTTATGGCATCGAAGGCTCTCTCACCTCAACTTTCGGTACATCAACAATCTGGTCAGTGGAAAGCTCGTCAAAGGACTTCCAGAGCTGAAATATGAAAGAGAACATCTTTGTGCAGCTTGTGAAAAGGGCAAGATGAAGAGGGAACCTCATAAACCGAAGCCTGAACCAAGTACCGATGCTCCTTTAGAGTTATTGCATATGGACTTATGCGGTCCGATGCGAACTCAAAGCTTAGGCGGCAAGAAGTACATACTCGTGATCGTGGACGATTACTCGCGATACACATGGGTCAAGTTTCTACGTTCAAAGGATGAGACACCAGATGTTCTCATCACATTCCTAAAGACGACCCAGGTGAATCTGCAGAAACCAGTCAAGTTTCTACGAACAAATAACGACACAGAGTTCAAGAACAACAAAGTTGAAGAATATCTCGAATCTGTCGGGATTTCACATCAATACACTGCTGCTCGAACGCCTCAACAAAATGGAGTGGTCGAAAGAAGAAACCGAACGCTAGTCGAGGCTGCTCGTACTATGCTAAGTCACTCTGACTTACCTCTATTTTTATGGGCAGAAGCTATTTCGACCGCGTGCTACACACAGAATCGATCCATGATACATCGAAGATTCAAGTAGACTCCTTATGCATTAATCAACAACCGAACACCGACAATCAAATATTTCCATATATTTGGGTGTAAGTGTTTCGTTCTAAATGACAGGGAGAATCTTAATAAGTTCAGTGCTAAGGCGGATGAAGGGATCTTAATTGGATATTCCTCGACATCAACTGCATTCCGAGTTTATCTGAAGAAGTCAAGAACGGTGATTGAAAGCATCAACGTCACCTTTGATGAAGAAATGACTTCCGAACAACAACGTTCAGAACCCGTTATAACCGGAGTACTAGCTTCTGGGCAACTCAGTCCAGAACCTGCGTCTCAACAGAATAAATCAGACGAAGCTTCAACTTCAACTAACCATTTATCTGATTTAGATTTATTATTTGAATTGTTTTATGATGAATTTCTTGGATCTAATGTAAAGAAATCTGTTGTGGTTGACAGGATGGAAGACTTAACGACTACTCATCCAACCAGTTCAGATGACTCTATTGAATCAAACGCCCCGATTCAACAAGAAATTACAATTCAAATGCCGACTACAACAATTGAAGAAGTGTCAAATGATAAAGAGACAGAAGTAGCTGCAACAGTAGGAGATTCTGTACAGATCAATCTACAGCCAGATCAAGCTGTACCTGCTGAGCTTTCTGAACCTGCCACTTCTACTGAAACCATCATTCCTCCTGAACAATCAGAAGAAGGTACAAGTGGATTTGTAGATGATACCACTGACATACAATCATATAATCCACTACCTCATGAACATAAATGGACCAAAGAGCATCCGATAAGCCAGATAATTGGCGATCCATCAAAACCGGTGCAAACTAGGTCAACATCAATGAACATGTGCATGCATGACTCCTTTCTGAGCAAGTTCGAGCCATCACGCGTATCGGAAGCACTTGCTGATCCAGAATGGGTGATCTCAATGCAAGAAGAGCTAAATCAGTTCGACGCACTTCAAGTCTGGAGACTCGTACCAAAGCCTAAAGGTAAAACCATTATAGGTACGAAGTGGATTTTCAAGATAAAGAAAGACGAAGATGGTACCGTTATCTGAAACAAGGCAAGACTAGTAGCCAAATGATACAGACAAGAGGAAGGAATCGACTACGACGAGACATATGCTCCTGTGGCGCGATTAGAGGCAATCAGAATGTTTCTAGCTTACACAACCCACAAGAACTTCACGGTATTTCAAATGGACTTGAAGACAACATTCCTAAATGGAATTCTGAAGGAGGAAGTCTATGTCTCTCAGCCAGAGGGTTTTGTCAATCAAGAGAAGCCAAATCACGTTTACATTCTCGACAAAGCACTCTACGGTCTGAAACAAGCACCTCGAGCCTGGTATGATGTCCTTTCCACTTTTCTAGTCAAGTCTGGGTTTTCAAAAGGTACGGTGGATACCACTTTGTTTATCAAAAAGGAAAAAGGCGATATCATTTTAATTCAAATCTATGTAGATGATATTATCTTTGGTTCTACAAATACTAAGTACTGTAAGAATTTTGCAAACCTTATGGTGTCTAGATTTCAGATGAACTTGATGGGAGAGATGAATTTCTTTCTCGGTTTACAAGTAAAACAATTTTCATCGGGTATTTTTATCAATCAATCAAAATACATTAGGGATATTCTTCGGAAGTTCCAAATGGAAAATTCAAAACCGATTGGTACCCCAATGGCACCAGGTACTAAAATTGGCACCGATCATTCGGGAAAGGCTGTTGATGTTAGGACTTATCGAGAGATGATAGGTTCTTTAATGTATCTTACGCCGAGTAGGCCAGATATAATGTTTTCAACATGCTTATGTGCAAGATATCAGGCCAATCCTAAAGAAATCCATATGTCTGCTGTGAAGCGCATATTTAGGTATCTAAAGGGCACTGCAGATCTTGGTCTGTGGTATCCTAAAGATACTAGTTTTGAACTAATAGCCTACACAGATGCAGATCATGCAGGTTGTATGTTAGACAGGAAGAGCACGTCAGGACACGTACAGTTCCTCGGTGACAAGCTAGTAAGTTGGGCATCGAAGAAGCAACTTTGTGTTTCAACCTCCACGGTCGAAGCAGAATATGTAGCTGCTGCTAGCTGCTGTTCTCAGGTCTTATGGATGCGAACTCAATTGCGCGACTACGGTTTCCACTTCAACAAGATCCCGATATACTGTGACTTCAAGAGCGCCATCGCAATTACAGCGAATCCTGTTCAACACACCAAGACAAAGCACATAGACGTCAGGTATCACTTTATTAAAGATTATGTTGAAAAAGGAACAATTGAACTTTTCTTTGTAAAAACTGATTATCAACTTGCCGATTTGTTCACCAAACCCTTAGACGAAAAGAGGTTCAACTTTCTTATCTCTAAGCTTGGTATGTTAAATCTTAAAATCTAATCAGTAGTTACCTATAAAAGTTCTCTAAATTGTATACTTTTTCATCATTTCTTCATTCTTAACTCTGATTGATATCTGCACTTCTATCAAATGTTCATGATCCAAGGGGGAGAATGAGAAGAAATTGACATCTGGTCAATATTATTTCGAGGGGGAGCTCATAAAAGTCAAAAGGGAGTTCGGATATGACTTCTGATTATTTCTGATCATAACTCTTTCTTTAAAAAGTTTTACTGCTTTTTTGTCTTTTCATTATAAGTGAATAAATTTTACTTTGACTTGACATAAGACTTTTGCAGAATTTTTGAGAGAAGCTTAAAAGTTCATATGTTTATGACTTAAAGCTTAGCTTCATGGGATGTAAGATCGAACGTAAAGGTATAATCCTTTATCTTAATCTCATATATGGTTGAAAGAAGGACAACTTTCAATCATTGGAAAACATTGTTTTTAATGTTCAAACTACTTCCCGATTTTTCAACAGATTTTATATTTTGGGAGTGTATTTTAAATGTTTTCATGATCTAAATTGTGCTTTAACTGAAATAGTTAAACCAATCTGAGCATCACGTGCATCATAGGAAAACAAAGAATCATTGTGCTAGGTATTAACACAACTTCTATGGAATCACCTTAACCAATTATTTCTACCCAAGAAGTTAATCCTTAGTGATTGAGTGTGCAAATCGAAAAGAAATGAGTGTGATTAGAGAAAGCAAAAAGTTTAAAAGAAAGAGCGTGTGAGAACAGAGTTAAAAGAATATCACAACTCTGCACCAACTTTTTCTGAGACGGGTAGCCACAATTCTAGTGATTCACAATTCTTTGGTGATCATTATTGAAACAGGCAACTAACCCATGCCAACTCTTGATCAAACCTCACCATCTACTCATTTTCTTCTTCACAAGAAAGTGTTTCACATTTTCAAAGGGGATGCAACACATATGCTATCTGATTTTCATTCGGAAAATCTGGATATTGAAAAGAAGGAAGCTTGCCCCACCTTCGCACTTCAATCATGCACATTGAGTCTGTGTTTAACTTACTATTGTCTCAGTGGTTTACACAATTTTGAGCCTATAAGCAATCATCAAATGCTTAATTCTTTCTAACACAAGCACGAACACACAAGGAATTAGTTTCTTTGTCATAACGTTTATAGAAATAACCTTTGTGGTGTTTCGATGATTAAATGGAAGCCCTGGGGGAGTCAACATCAAACAGCTCCTTTCCAATGTGTATTCGTTACACACAGTGACTTAGTGTTACTAACAGGCATGTTAACTGATTCATTAGTTGATTCAGGTGTTACACGACTATTTTGTCTGGATTTGAAAAGATCTGGATGAATATCTTTTGAATTGACGGATCAGGGGCTCTAACTGCAAGATAGACATTTCTTACAAATAATTTTGATGAAGTCGTTGCACTTAACATCAAAAAGGTGGAGAATGACTACACAAGAAATGGCAAAGATCACATGTTTCAAGAATCACGTCCACTCTTCAAAGGGGGAGATTGTTAGAAAAAGACATGCTGATTTAAGAGCTAGAGAAAGAGATTGCATCTTCTGAGCTGAACAAGAAGACTGAATTGCTAAAATCATTTTCGTAATGATCTTGATCCAAAGGGGGAGATTGTTAGACCACAGTCTCATTGGATTCAAGATCATCCAAACTGAAGATCGCAATCTGAAGCTAAAACCGGAACGTCGACTCTCAATATTAAAGTCTATGTCTATTTGTAATAAATGTCAATGTAATTCAAAGTAATTGTTATTAGTTATATTAGTTATTAGATATTAGATCTAGTTAACTTAGTTAGATAAAGTTAGTTTCTAGTTTAGTTATTTAGTTGTTAGAAATAATATCTAGATATTAAATCTAGATATTATCTTAGGAAGTGTGTTCAACACACTAGTTAGATTAGTTGTGTATCTCACTCTCAGATAGATCAGAGAATTCACACATACAAACACACAGTTAAAGGTGTAAAAGAGAGAAAAACAGAGAACACAAATCCAAGCTTAAAATCGATCAACCTTGTAACTCGTTTGTTATAATCAATACAGGTTGGTAATCATTTTGTGTTGTTATTCTATAAAACTTGATAGTATTGTTGGACCGACTCCCATTTTGTTTTTAATTGGGTATACACTCTACAAAAGCCCAATAAGTTTTTTACTTCTTTAAGTGGTCACCTGACTTGAGGATTTTATATCCTCTTCCTCTTGTCTATTCATTGAAAAAGGGTTGTAAACCCTATTCACCTTCTTATTCTCATCTTAAGAGACACAACCGCATGAGGCATTTGTCTCTTGGTTTTGGGTTACCGCTGGACCACCGCATGAGGCATTTATCCGATCGTCTCCCTCTCTCTTTTAGCAACCACAGCCGATTGGATTCATCATCATCGACCAATCTCACCGATAATCACCGGCCGTTGTTGATGCTTGTTTTAGTTGATGGTCAGAATCGATCAGAGTCCACGGTTTTTGGACCACGGGCTGCTCTTTCATCTCCTTTTCACGACAGATCGTCAGCCAAAAGTTTTTTTTTGAAACCCTAGTTGTTCGGTCGCCTGCAACCACCGCTGGACCACGATTCGTGCGATGTGTGGTTGATCGCTCAGGTCGCTGTCCTTAGCGGTTGCTGGTGTTATTTTGCCATCATCACAAGTTGTCGGCATGTGTGTCGTGGTGGCTACCGCTGGCTGCTGCCACCGTCGCCCTCACTTCTTTCTGGCCATGCCCCCGTATACCACGACCTATGCTGTGTTTCTCTTTTTCTGTAGGTCGCAGTTCCATGGTTGTGTCGTGTTAGCCACCGCTGCTGGCCATAGAACCAAGCAACATGTCCTTTTTTTCCCTTAGTTCGATGGTGGATGGGCCGATGCTCTAGCCAATTTGACCATGATCTAGATCTTTTAGTCGGTCACTGTGTCTCGGTAGCCGCTGGAACGGGGTTGTGCCCTAGACGGCTGGGCCGTAGGATGGACCAAGGTCCGTTTTATTGGATTAATTGTTTTGGGTTATGAAATAGGTCAAATAATTTTATTTTGCCAAATAATAATTTATTCCCATTGTGTTGGTCCTTTTAATTATGTTAATTAAATTTCGGCCGTGTTGTTTTTTATTTTATGTTTAAAATATTGCGTAATATATGGATTGCCCCCGAAAAGACCTGTGGTTGTATTTATTTTTGTCAGAAAATTAAAATGTATTAATTGCATGGGATGTAATTTTTAATTTAATTTTGTAGATAGGGACAAATGTAAATAGATAGAATTTGTTGTATTTTTCTATTTTATCCGAGGACGGAGTTTCAAGAAATCAAGACGGAGACCCTGGAGTTCACCAAGATGGCGAGGCCAGTGGGAGAAGATTGAAGATGTCCTTAGAATTGACCGTGGTTGTTGTGTTGGCTCACAACACCACAATAGGGGCAAATCCATATATTATCTTGTGTGTTTATTTTGTGTTTGTTTTTATTGCTTTTATTATTGTATGATAATTGCAAACAAAATATTTTATAAAATCAAACACATCATAAATTTTAATCGGTAATAAAAATATGATATTTTAAATCTGATATGTTTATAAAAAACAAACCGATTTTGAATAAAACTTTTAAAACAATATTTTAAAATAAAATCAAACGTTTTAAAAGAAAAGTTTTTTCTAAGATTTAAACATTTCTCAAATGTAAACTATGTGCCATCCATTTAAGATACTTGTTAAACTTACAAGAGCCCGGTATGGTCAGTGCTTAGCCAATCATATCGGATGATTGTAGTGTAAGACAAGGCGCCAGAATAACGAGATTTAAGTGGAGAGTTGCTTGGCCATTCACTTAAATAGTCGTATTTTGGACGATTGATCCCAATAAACCCTAAGTTAAAACTTTAGGTGGGATAATGATATCTTAGTATGGTTAATTTACTTGAAAATATCATAGACAATGCTTAGCCATCTATGAGTACTTTCAAGGCGTTGTAGTGGGATCAAACATGTTTTTTAATATATGATATATTAATAGAAATCCCACGATATCTAAGAGTTATGTTGAACTTAACTGGATGATGCCTACCTAAATAACCTAGTTCCGTAAACAGTTGCTTGACCATTTACAGAAATATGTGATATATGGATCTTAGCTCAAATTAATTTTTTTAAAGGTTAAATTAATTAATTTGAGATTTTAAAAGAATTACTAAAATTGAACTTATTTTGTAGATGGCCGCTAACGCCTCCAACCAAACTGTATGCACAAACGGCTTATCCCAATTTACATTACGATCAATCCTTGAAAAGGATAAACAGAACGGTACGAACTTCGTTGACTGGTTTCGTTTCTTGAGGGTTGTCCTTAAGCATGAAAAGAAGTTGTACGTTCTTGAAAACCCCCCTCCAAACCTTCCTGCCAGAAATGCTTCAGCTGAGGTCAGGGCTGCTTATGATAAGCATCTCAATGACTCATTAGATGTTAGTTGTCTGATGCTAGCATCCATGACTCCCGAGCTACTGAGGGACCATGAAGACATGAATGCTTGGGATATGATATCCTCTATGAAATCCATGTTTCAGTTACAAGCAAGGCAAGAGAGGTTTGATACAGTCAGGGCATTGCATGCCTGTATGATGACTGAGGGTTTATCAGTCAGTACCCACGTTTTGAAAATGAAAGGGTATATTGACCGATTAACCCGTCTTGGCTACCCACTGGGTCAAGAATTGGCAACCGACATGGTTCTCAATTCTTTATCCAAGACATATGACTAGTTTGTCCTGAACTACAATATGAATGGTTTGGAGAAAACTCTCACGGAGCTTCACGACATGCTTAAAACTACTGAGAGAAATATGAAATCCAAGTTGGATTTATCTAAACCAAAACAGGTCTTGATGATCAGACCTAAAAGTGGGATAAACAAGAAAAAGAGGGTGGTTACCAAGGGTAAAGGAAAAGTTGGAAGCTCCAACAAGGAAAAGGGCAAGAGAAAGATTTCTGAGGAAGCAGTTTACTTCAACTGCAACCAGAAGGGACATTGGAAGAGAAATTTCCCTGCCTGTAACACCCCGAATTATAGGAGTTTTTGTCCTAATCTAATGTTGAGCAAAGTAGCCAAGAGGATGACAGAGAGCGCGACAGTGTTCCGCGTGGGCCTCTATTCCGTCCCAACTCCAGAACCCAGCGCGGCTCTTCGTGCGGGTCAAACTACGCCGCCAACCTCATGGAGCCCCTGTGCAAATAAAATGGGGGAAATCGGCTTTCCACCCCATTTTCTAACCTAAAACCTCAAATACTCTCCTCCTTTCTCTCCCAAACCGATCCCCATCCTCCCCAAATGAACCCTAACTAATTTTTGGGAGTTTCCCTTCTAAAATCAATGATTCTTCATCATCTAGCAAGTTTGGAGGTTAGAACCATAATCCTTCCTTCATCTTCCTCACCAAGTTTCTTGGGGTTTCATCCAACCCTTCTCACCATCTTGAAGATTAGAAGTTTGTGGTTTATTTTGGAAGATCTAGAATAGTATTGTTGATGGGTTCAAGCTTTGGTAAAGGTAATCTTCTCTTCTCTTCAACTATGGAATTTAGGGTTTTGGTATAAGTGGAGATCTTCATGTAAAATGTTTGGGATACACTTCTTTATGGTTGGATGTAAATATTTATGATTGGAAATGTATGGATCTAGGTTTTTGGAAGTTTTTGGCTTGAGGATCCAAGTTTCTTCAAGGAGCTCAAGTTGGGGAAAAATCTAGATTTAGCCTAAATCTATCAAGATAAGTTCAAGTTAATTTGTGAAAACGTTGTACATGCCAAAATGTCCATTTTAAAGTATTTATGTGTTTTACATGAAATTGTCAACTGTTAAGTTATTTGGTAACTTTTGATTTTTTGAAGTGTTTAGCCTATTAAACTTTGTAAAACACCCACATTTGGGATTTTTGGGCATTTTGATAAATGTTTCATAAATGAATGTGTTCTGATGATTTATTGCATAAATAGATATTTGGTCAAAAATGTGCTTTTTAGTCTTTGTCAAGTTTTATGCATCATGCATGAAATGAGATGTTTTGACAGTACGAATGTGTGAGTTCGTTGGTTTTGTTCATTCCCGACCTTGGGAACATTTTAGAAATAGTAAACCTTTTTGGGTTTTGGGCCGAAGGCCAATTGTGATTTGAGAAACAAAGATTTTAGGAAAAGATATATTTGGATTATACAACCATATTGGCTTGCGTATTTTAGCTGAACGTCTATTATGCCTTTTGGGGCTTGGTTACACTCAGATGAGTCTTTGGAACATTTGTTCAGTTTTGGTAGCTCGTTAAAGAGCCTTGGACGTATGGTGTACTTAGTTGCATCTTATTTGAGAGTTACATGTTTTGAATGTGTTGGTTCATTTGTTTGAATCATGTAACGTTTTAGACTGTAATTCATTGGATCCATAGGCATATGAGTCAGTTAGTTGGTTTAGTTGGGGACTTTATCCCCGTTTTAGGACTGGAAATTGTTTATGGATAGCGGGAGCTCGAGGTATAGATCGTGGGTGGTTGAACTCGATAGTCGTGTAACCTTTATTGAAGGACTCGGGGTATAGATCGTGGGTGGTCGAACTCGATGCCCGTTTGTAATCCAGTCTGGTCACTCATCGTGAAATTTAGTGTCAGCGTTTGAAGTCTAGTGAGTGGTCCCCAAGTCATGTTTTTATGGAAGCTTGCGGTGGTGCTCTGTAGAGCCGTATACGGAGCTAAGTCTTGCGGTGGTGCCCATGGTGAGCCGGATACGGGGACTTGTGGCTTTTGTGGTGACACTCATCTAGATGTCGAGTAGACACTAGAGGCATTTGGGTATCTTGCGGTGGTTGCTCGGTTGGGAGCCATATACGGGTATCCATGGATCTATGTGAAGCTCGAGAACATTGCTAAGTGGATTAACTTTGTGTGCCCGTCACTTTCGATGGAATTCGGGTCTCCCCCGTCACCGAAAGGTGTTGTTTTGGGTATTGAGTTTTATCATCCATGTTTTCGGTGATGTTTTGTTTATGTGGGTTTTTATCCCTGGTTTATGGGTTGAGTATTATGCTCCGCCCGTATTTTGGGTGTTTCGGGATATGAAGTTTTATCCGTGTTTCATAAATTGGGAGTCCGCTTTCTATTATCATTTTGAGTGAGTTTTGGGTTAAATTTAATTTACGAAAAAAACGTGTTATATTGGGATCTTGGTCCTTAAAACAGTTTGGTTTGGAAAACGTTATGTTAGTGTCTCCTTCGTCTAAAATGCATATTATTGAAAAATGAGTCGTTTTCATATTTGAAGCATATCATTTTGAAAGACTGTGATTTCAGTTGCATTCTTTCTTTTTATCGATATATTTATTAATATTGAAAACTCTTGAACTCACTAGGCGTTAGCCTAACCTTTTTATTTGTCGGAATGTGCAACAGCCTTCGTTGGGAATAGTTCTAGTGACACTATGAAGAGAGAAGTTCTAGTTGAGTGCCGAGAGGTGAGTAGCTTGGTGAAGTCTTCCGCTTTGGTTTTGTGAAGAGCAACTTGTATTGGGGTTAAGTAGCACCCGACTTCGGTTTAGTCTTTGTTCATTACTGGAGTTAATTTATAATGAGGTTATTTATCGAATTTTATACCTGAGGTATTCTGAGTTTTGAATTGTATGAGGAAGTTTAGTTTCTTATGTTGATATTATACCGAAATTTTAATTAGTTGCTCTTACCAAATTTGAGGGTGTTACACTGCCCTATTGGCAGAAATGAGGAAGCAAAAGGCTAAAGGAGTCGGACCTTCAAGTATGTTTACCATTGATTTATTCACTTCTGACTCTGATTCCTAAGTATTGGATATTGGGTGTGGTACTCACATTTGTACTACTTTTCAGGGACTAAGAAGTGAAGAGAAAATGAAACCAGGCCATATGGAGCTTCGAATGGGGAATGGAGCTAAGGTAGCTGTTATTGCTCAGGGGACTTATGACATGAAGCTACCAAATGGTCTTACTTTAGCACTTAGCAAGTGTTTTTCTCGGTTACAACAAACTGGGTTTATGTTTACTTTTAGTAATAATTCAATTTCAGTTTATCTTAACAATGTTTCGTATTTTGTGGCCAAACCACACAATGGCATTTATGAAATTGATATGCAAAACAGTTGTAATTATGAATCAATGTTTAATGTAAACAATAAACGAATTAAGCGAGGCATAAACCAGACCTATTTGTGGCATTGTCATCTTGGACACATAAACAAGAAACGCATAGCCAAACTCCAGGCGGACGGAGTGTTGGAATCATGTGATGATTCATATGATGTATGTGAATCTTGCTTGATGGGCAAGATGACAAAGGCGCCTTTTAAAGGCAACCCCGAAAGGGCAACAAAACTATTAGGGATTATACATACTGATGTGTGTGGGCCCTTTAGTTCAACCACAAGAAATGGTCATCGCTACTTCATTATTTTTACTGATGACTTCAGTAGATACGGGTATGTTTACCTAATGAAAAACAAATCTGAAAGCTTTGAGTTTTTTAAAGAGTTTCAGAATGAAATAGAGAATCAACTTGGCAAAAAGATAAAGACACTTCGATCGGACCGGGGTCGGGAATATCTAAGCCAAGAGTTTATTGACCATCTAAGAGATAACGGGATAGTATCCCAAGTGTGTCCGAAATAAGGAATAAAACCTTGTTAGACATGGTTCGCTCTATGATGAGTCGTACCACTCTGCCTAAAATTTTCTGGGGTTTTTCCCTAGAAACAACTGCCCGATTACTAAATTGTACGCCAACCAAAAAGACCGATAAAACCCCTTTCGAACTATGGACTGGGAAGATCCCAAAACTGTCATATATGAGAATATGGGGTTGTGAAGCTTATGTTAAGCGAGAAGCTTCTGGGAAGCTTGATTCAAGGTCTGAAAAATGCATCTTTGTAGGATATCCAAAAGAGACAGTTGGATATTACTTCTACAAACCCAGCGAGAACAAAGTTTTTGTTGCGTGCCACGGTGAGTTTTTAGAAAATGATTTTCTGTTGAGAACCACAACGGGGACACAGTAGATCTTGAAGAAATTCAAGAACCACAAAATGAAACAATGGTTGATACTGACAATCAACAATGGTTGAAGGTAATGACGAGATACAAACAATCCGAAGATAGAGTAGGAATCGTCAAGAGCCTGAGAGATATGGTTATCTCATTGGCAGTGACGATACGGTTCATGATGAAGCCGTAACCTATCAGGAAGCCCGTATCAGGTTTAGAATCTGATAAATGGCAAGATGCCATGAAGGCTGAAATACAATCCATGTCAGATAACCAAGTCTGGAACTTGGTAGATGCACCTACCGGTTGCAAAGTCGTAGGGTGCAAGTGGGTATTCAAAAGGAAAACTAACATGAATGGGATTGTACATACCTATAAGTCTAGGTTGGTAGCTAAAGGTTTCACTCAGACTCAGGGAGTAGATTATGATGAAACTTTTTCTCCAGTAGCCATGATTAAATCCATCAGGATACTTCTTGCCATAGTTGAATATCATGACTATGAAATATGGCAAATGGATGTTAAAACCGCGTTCCTTAAAGGAACTTTAAGCGAGGACATGTACATGATACAACCAGAAGGTTTTAAACATCCAAATTTTCCTGAAAAGGTATGCAAATTGCAAAAGTCCATTTATGGACTGAAGCAAGCATCTCGTTGTTGGAATCTTCATTTTGATGAGAAGATCAAAGAATTTGGTTTCTTAAAGAACGAAGATGAACCTTTTGTATACAAGAAAGTCAATGGGAGCATAATAGTATTCTTGATCCTATATTTCGATGATATATTGATCATCGGAAATGACATCCCTACCCTTAAAGGTGTAAAAGCATGGTTAGGGAAGTGCTTCGCGATGAAGGATCTAGGAGAGGCAACTTATATCCTTGGTATAAAGATCTATCGTGATAGATCGAAACGCTTAATTGGATTAAGCCAAAGTACATATATTGACAAAGATCTTAAGACACTTCAAGATGAAGGGTTCTAAGAGAAGAAACTTGACAATGGTACATGGTGTACATCTGAGCAAAACTCAGAGTCCTATATCTAAAGAGGACATGAACCGCATGAAGGGTGTTCCATATGCTTCGTCCATCGGTTCAATTATGTATGCCATGTTATGTACTAGACCAGATGTCTCGTATGCCCTAAGCATGACGAGCAAATATCAGTCAAACCCAGGTGATGCTCACTGGGTAGCAGTAAAGAATATTATGAAGTATCTGAGAAGAACTAAAGAGATGTTCTTACTGTACGGAGGTCAAGAAAGAGATATGTGTATTCAAGGATACACAAATGCTAGTTTCCTAACCGACCGAGATGACTATAAATCACAGTCGGGATAAGTGCTTGTGTTAAACGAGGGTGCTGTGAGTTGGAAGAGCTACAAACAAAACACAATAGCAGATTCAACTACATAATCGGAGTACATTGCGGTGTCGGACGCCGCAAAGGAAGTTGTTTGGATGAAGAAATTTATCACAGATCTGGGAGTAGTCCCTAGTATATGTGACCCTGTCGAGATCTATTGCGACAATGAGGGTGCCATTGCTCAGGCATAGGAGCCAAGGTCACATCAGCGCTCCAAGCATATCATGAGATGATATCACCTAATTCGAGAGATTATTGAAAGAGGTGACATAAAGATATGTAAAGTTTGATCAGAAGACAATCCAACAGATCCTCTTACCAAGCTTTTGAGTCAAAGCAAGCATGATGCTCACATTAGCTCAATAGGCTTGAGGTTTTTGTAATAATTTAGTCTGATTTGTAAAAAAATTAGTAATCTTTACTTTATGAACATTAAAACAGTTATGTTTTGCATGTTATGGCATATTGGATATGAGTATTTTCATTAAACATTTCTGTGTTCTTTTTAGCATGTTTAAGTATCCTTAAACAAATATGATGATCGTATTGTTTTAAACCGTCCTTGATCGATTATTATTAGGGGACTAACAATAAACTAAGATCATTGTAAAGTCTGATAATAGTCCAAGTTGTAAGTGTACTAGGTGCAATCAGAGTCACATACGCTTGTCGGTGAACAAGGCGTTGGACAAGACCCACGGTCAAGATCATCTCATAGTCTTGAAATAGTACAACACTATTTATCCTCAGACCTGAGATGTGCATTGGACCTAATGCACGAGGAGTGTTATACTTTGGTGTAGTCTAACGTTACCCTTCACCGGGTAATCATAAGGGCTATATTAGGTATAACATTAATTGTGTAGTTAGTCGTGTACATGCAATAAGGGATTTGCTCCTCTCAAGATGAGAGAGATATTTTGGGCCCCTCGATGACATAGTTTTACATGCATGAACAAGTGGATTAGTTGGACTAATGACACTTGTATAATCAAATATGTTGGGATCGGGAAACACAATCTTTGAACTATAAATGATGAGATAGATCTATGCCTTAAGTTCAAAATAAAATATCGTGAAGCAAAAGGATAATGAATGATTCTACTATATGATTGATTGGATCAATCGAATTGCTTGAAGGTGAAAGCACATTTACATAGCTTTGGGGGCGGTGACGTGTTGCTAGACGTTTACCACCGTCTGTGCTATTGTGTATCGTGTGCAAGTGGGAGACTGAAGGTTAATGTATGCCCACGACACGTGTTGCACAGGAACACTACCAATGAGTATGTAAACCTATAGGGTCGCTCACAAAGAATACGTTTGCTTCCATTAGAAAGAAACTGGATAAAGACATGTTTGACGGTTAAATGGTTATTCTTGAAGGATAATTATATAATATGTGTAAATAATGTAATTATGATAATTACATGGTTTTATCTGTAAATATGAATAATGTAACACTCTAATAAATCAACGAAATAAAAATTCGAAAATTCGGCAATATGACGTCTAAAACACGAAGGCCCAAACACCCAGTAAATATAAATTTCCAAAAGAATGAAACTCCAATATTCTAAACAACTAGAACCCATAATAATCGGGTTAGTTTGCATCATGAGGTTTGCAATAAATAACGGGACATCAAAAATACAACAACCTACTTAATCTAGGATTGATTCAAATCTAGATTAAAATGGGTGTTGCGAAAACACTATGTACTCTCTTCACAAAAATCCCCCAAAAGACCGGCACTTCGATAACTCCTACGTGCCTGGTTGACAAGCCTGACATCCTAGTTTCCTCCCCGAGTGGCATCTGTGAGAAACAACAACCACACAAGTGTTAGGACGAACGCCAAGTGAGATTTCATAAATTATGAAATTCATAAACATTAGTATCATAATTTAATAGAGCCAGATTTGGGTTACCGAACTCCATCGTCTCCCAATTATTGTTTCCACCGCAACCATAAACTCGTACCTGAATGCAAATATACAAGAGATGCCTTTTTGAAATACGGGGGAGACCCGTTTCCATCGGGGTGACGTTTACAAGAAAGTGGGGTCACCCACGATGTTAATGGATTACACCTCATGCCCCGATCTTAGTTCCCATGCCACAACGACATCACAACCTCAGACCGTACTTACTGCCCTTATTGCCTACTCCGTCGAGTTACACCTCAAGGTCTTACGGACATTATTGCCTATCCATATCTAGACGAGTTACACCTCAAGGATCCATGACCCCTTATTGCCTACTCGCTAGTAAGTAGTAACACACCATGATTATTACAATGTTCACAAATTAAGCTATTACCTCCTCGTGGACAAGGAGTAGTATTCACATTCTTATTAGGTGATCAACAATTAATAAGCGTTTATAATCCCTTATATTCCCTTTTTGTTTACATGCAAATATCTGTTCACCTTTACATCCCATGGTACCACATTCCTCATAATCTCATACATATAATTACCAAGGTTTATTCTACTCATACTAAAATCTCATAAAGTTATTAGTAGTTGGATCAAAACCATGGAAATAAGGGTTTCTTTATGAACTCATCATACAAGCATAAAATCAAAGATCCATATTCATTTAGAACTCATAAAAGTGATCATTAGGGTTTTACTTGACATGCTCCCTCATTTAGGGTTTGTGAAATTGAAAACTCTACAAATTAGGTCACAAATCCCAATTGGACAATACTTATGTATAACGTAGATTCAATGCAAGTAACATTTAAGCAATAGAGTATGCAAGGAGTAGAGACTCACATTCTTGGGTTTGTAAACAAAACCCTAAAAGAAGGTTGGACTTGGAAGAGGTCTTGAAGCTTTAATGGACACCAAGGATCTTCTATACTCACCAACAACCACTTGGAAATGTAGTAAATGCTAGGGTTTGGTTTGGGTTAATAATGGAGGAGGGAGAAATAAATGTTAGGTGAAAAATCGCCCAGAGATAGAGAGGTTTCGCAGACTTGAATGCAAAGGAAATAATGGTCTAAAAGCTCCTCAAAATGACTTAAGAGATCAGTCCCTGACCCCCTTTCGGCAACCTTGACATCGCGACATTGCCCTTGTCAATGTCGTCGGGGCAATGTCGCACCCAGACACCCCCGTTCTGGAAATTTGGTCGTAAAACTCAGTGATCATCACCTTACCTGGGACATTGACCATGCGACTTTGCCCAGGGCATTGTCGCATGGCAATGTCGCCCCTGGCCTCCCTCAGGATGCGTGATCGAAGCTTGGCGTCCCGCAGTCCAAGTTCAATAAGTCTAAGTCTGTTACGGACTCATACGCTCACAAGGTTCCATGATTAAACTCAATTACATCTCTCAACCAAGTATATACATGAATTCTTTTACTTACACACACACACACACACACACACACATATATATATATATATATCCACATTTATAAACACATAATTATGTGTGTCTGTATACCTCTTCACGGATACCAATAATTTAATTAAACTTGTAACCCCCGTTTAGACAATATATAATAGGCACGAAATGCAAAACATACGATTAATCGACCCGAAATGAGAGGACTAGACACGATGTTTCCTAACGGATCAAATACATGAGTAGAGATTTTGAGAACTTCCACTTGAAGATTTTCGGGGTGTTACAATCCTCCCCCACTAGGAATAGATTTTGTCCCCGAAATCTCACTTTATCCAAAAAGATAAGGATACCGACTCTTCATATCCTCTTTCGCCTCCCACGTCACGTTCGCGCCTCGATGGTGTTTCCATTGGACCTTTACCATCACAACCTCTTTATGGCGAAGCTTTTTCGTCTCTCTCTCTAAGATGGTTTCCGACTCTTCAATGCAACGATTATTATCTACGCGAATCTTCGATAACGGTATAACATTTTCCTCTTCCGCTAAGCACTTCCGCAGGTAGCAAATGTGAAAAGTAGGGTGAATTCCACTCATCTCGGGTGGTAGATCAAACTTGTAGGCTTGAAGTCCCACACATTCAATGATAGGAAAAGACCCAAGGAAACGGGGACTAAGCTTTCCTCGTTTTCCGAACTTTATAATCCCTTTCCAAGGTGACACCTTTAGCATTACTCTATCTCCCACTTGAAATTCCATCGGTCGACGCTTTTTGTCCGCGTAACTCTTTTGGCGATCTTGAGCCGCTTTCAAACGCTCTCGTATACCCTTAACCTTGTCCGCCGTCTCTTGAACTATTTCCGGTCCGGAAAATTGTTTCTCGCCCGCTTCAATCCAATAAGTTGGCGTTCTACACTTCCGCCCATATAAAGCCTCGAACGGTGCCATACCTAAACTCGAGTGGTAACTATTGTTGTAGGCGAATTCTACCAATGGCAGATGAGAGTCCCACTTTTCCCCTAAAATCAATTACACACGATCGAAGCATGTCCTCCATCGTTTGAATTATTCGTTCGCTTTGTCCATCCGTTTACGGATGGTACGTCGTGCTCAACTTCACTCTTGTTCCCAATTCTCTTTGGAACGCACTCCAGAAATGGGAGGTGAAACGACTGTCCCGATCAGACACAATGGATAGTGGCACTCCATGCCTCGAGACCACTTCGTTGATGTAAAGTCTTGCTAGCTTGTCCAGCGGCAACGTTTCTCTCATGGATAGGAAGTGCGCGCTCTTCGTCAATCGATCCACTACCACCTAAATGGTGTCATAGCCCTTCAACGTCCTTGGTAGCTTTGTCACGAAATCCATTGTGATGTGATCCCACTTCCACTCCGGTATTTCCAAGGATTGCAAACTCCCATACGGTCGTTCGTGCTCGGCCTTTACCAACGAACAAGTGAGGCATTTCTCCACGTAGTTTGCCACATCGAGTTTCATCACTGTCCACCAATAATTCAATTTCAAATCCCTATACATTTTCGTGCTCCCAAGGTGAATAGAATATCTTGACTTGTGCGCCTCTTCCAATATTAGCTTCCGACATCCTCCCAACTTGGGTACCCAAACTCGTCCTTGGAAGAGTTTCAACCCTCTATTATCTTCCGTCAAGTCAAGGTGTTGTTTCGTCATCGATTCGTCCTTAAGATTTGCTTCGAGAATCGCTTCAGCTTGAGCAACCTTTATCATATTTACAAGGTTTGAGATGATCTCAATCCTTGCTAAAGAGGTTTTCACCGATCCACTGTACTCTTTTCGGCTTAGCGCGTCCGCCACAACATTAGCCTTGCCCGGGTGTTATTGAAGTTCACAGTCGTAATCTTTCAACAGCTCTAACCACCTTCTTTGCCACATGTTCAACTCATTCTGATCGAATACATACTTCAAAATTTTATGGTCGGTGTAGAGGGTGCACTTGGTGCCGTACAAGTAATGCCGCCACAATTTTAGAGCAAACATGACTGCCGCCAATTCAAGGTCGTGTGTTGGATAATTCTTCTCGTGCTCCTTCAACTGTCTTGACGCGTACGCTATCACTTTACCTCTTTGCATGAGGACACAACCTAATCCCATCTTGGATGCATCGCTGTAGACGACGAAGTCTTCCGTTCCTTCGGGAAGAGACAATATTGGAGCTTCACATAATTTTCGTTGTAAGCTACGAAAGGCCTTTTCTTAAGTCTCGGTCCAAGCAAACTTTACATTCTTTCGAGTCAATGCGGTCAGTGATGAGGCAATCTTGGAAAAGTCTTGAATGAACCTTCGGTAGTAATCGACGAGTCCCAAAAAGCTTCGGATCTCAGTTGGGCTTTTCGGAGGCTCCCAGTTCATCATCGCCTTGACCTTTGCAGGATCTACTTTCACTCCTTCTCGGGTCACCACATGGCCAAGGAATTGAACTTCCCGCAACCAAAATTCACACTTAGAGAACTTGGCATAAAGCTTTTCCTTCCTAAGTACCTCCAAGACCTCCCTCAAATGTTGCTCGTGCTCCTCTTCATCCTTAGAGTACACTAGGATGTCGTCGATGAACACTATGACCGACCGGTCCAAAAATGGTCGACACACCCGATTCATCAAGTCCATAAAAATTGTCGGCGCGTTCGTTAATCCGAAAGGTATGACTAGGAACTCGTAATGCCCATACCGAGTTCTAGATGCCGTCTTCGGTACATCCTCCTCTCGAACCTTCACTTGATGGTACCCCGAACGAAGATCAATCTTGGAAAAACCCGACCCCTTGTAGTTGGTCAAAGAGGTCGTATATTCGGGGTAGTGGATATCTGTTCTTGATAGTCACCTTGTTCAACTCTCGGTAATCGATGCACATACGCATCGACCCGTCCTTCTTCTTCACAAAGAGTACCGGAGCTCCCCACGGAGACGAGCTCGGCCTCACAAACCCCTTCTCCAGCAACTCTTGGAGTTGGGACATCATTTCTTGCATTTCCATTGGCGCAAGACGATACGGTGCACGCGCTATCGGTGTCGCCCCCGAAACTAAGTCAATCCGGAACTCCACCTGTCGGTCGGGTGGCAAGCCTGGTAGGTCATCTGGAAACACGTCCGGGAATTCATTGACAACCTTCACCTCTTCTAACTTTTTCTTCTACGCCTTGGCATCCAACACGAACGCTAGGTACGAAGGACACTTCTTCGCCAAATACTTCCTTGCTTTGATGGATGAGATGATGGCTACTTCACCTTTTCGCTTCTCTCCATACACAAAGGTGTAGTCACCATCTCTGTTGGGAATCCGAATGAGTTTCTTGGAACACAAGATTTCCGCTTGATGATGCGCTAACCAGTCCATCCCAATCACCACGTCAAAACTTCCGATAGACATAGGAAGTAAATCCACCATAAAAGTCTCGCCACAGATATCAAGTCGACAATCCCTTAGGACATCCCTTAGTATCACCCGTTCCCCGTTAGCTACTTCTATGACTAAGGCGTCATCTAGGGCACTAACCGATAAACTCAAAGACTTGAAAAATACATCGGACACAAAGGAGAAGTTTGCACCGGAATCAAACAATACTTTAGCAGGTGTGGAGTTGAGTAAAAAACGTACCCGACACCACGTCGGCGGTTTCCTTCGCTTCCTCTTTCGTCATTTGAAATGCCCTTTCTTGAGCCTTGGGAATGACCTCTCTTTTCGGTTGGCTTCCCGAACTTCCTCCTCTCGCCCCACCTCTTAATTTGGGGAACTCCCTTCGAACATGGCCCATCTCCTTGCATTCAAAACAAATAGTGCCCCGAATGGGACACAAGGAACTGACGTGACCCGGTTGGCCGTACTTGAAGCATGAGACCGGATTCGGGCCTGGGTTCGGGTTGGAGTTGGTCTTGCAAAACCCGAAGTGCTTGTTTCTACACTTAGGGCACCACTTTGCCTCTCGTCGATTGTCGAAACCTTTACTTGGTAGTTG
Organism: Arctium minus; assembly: GCA_954870635.1. Lineage (NCBI taxonomy): Eukaryota > Viridiplantae > Streptophyta > Magnoliopsida > Asterales > Asteraceae > Arctium > Arctium minus. Next base: position 177,102,356 of record OX941080.1, on the reverse strand, counting down.
GAACCTCGGCTTCTTGTACGAACTTGGCGGGCTTTCCCACCTCCTTTTCTCCACAGTCTTCGACTTCTCGGCTTTATCTTGCGCAAAGAGTCTCTCCGTCACTTTAGCTTCTTCAAATGTTTCTCGGAGGTTAGAGGCTTTGGAATTGCGGACCATTTGGATCATGTCCACGGGTAAGCCTTTCAGGTACGCTTTTATCTTATCCTTCTCAGTCGGGGCCATGTGCCCCACCAAATCAAGCTTCTCCATAAAAATTCGGGTACACTCTTTCACCGACAGATCACCCTTCTTAATCGACCGAAATTCTTCCTCTATTGCGTCCAACTCTCCTTCATTGTAGTATTCCTCTAGAATTTTCTTCTTGAACTCTGTCAACGACATCCTGGCTAACACTGATTCTTCAATGGTTGAGGTGAAGACATTCCACCAAGTTAAGGTCGCGCCTCGAAGTAATTGAGACCCATACTTCACCTTTTGGCGCTCTTCATAATCGCTAGATCTGAACGCTTGTTCGATCTCTTTGAGCCAACTCATACATTTTGCGGGCTCATTGGATCCGGCAAACTCCGGCGGTTTACAGCAAAGAAAAGACTTATAGGAACATCCCTTCTCCGGTTGCCTCGTTTCCAAAGTTGCCACCCCATCGGTACAGATATCACCCCGGTGCCCCCGGAACCTGCTATTATAACGTTTTCCTCAATCGTCTCGTGTCGATGGTGGTTTACATCTCAATCCTCAATCATCTTCATGAACAACTCTTGTTGTTTTGCCATGGTCTCATTGATGGCTCTCATCACGTCCATCATTTGAGTCTGATGGGTTACCTCTGTCATGATCGGGTCGACAGTGGCTAAGTTGGTCCACGGAATTTGTTCCACCCTTCCGACTAGAATAGGTGGGACTGGGGGTCCGTCAGTAACAGTTGTGTTCGGCCTGTCAGCCATGGATTCATTAATCGCTTGACCCTCCGGTGACGACTGGAGATGACTCCGAGCATTTACCATTATCGCCTGTCATCAAATCAGAGGAGGGTGAGACATAGCTACGCAAGATTATACACAAGAAACGTACTAATACAGTTCGCGGATTATCATAATAATAGTAATTCAAGCATGCTCACATAGAAGTACATTCATAATAGCAGTAGCTAATTGAAATTATGAACGCACACTACATAAAGATTCTCGTTACCACTTTCATAATTCTCAACAAAGTGGTTTTCCTTTGACTCTAAGACTATCCCTTCTTAAAATCTCTACCCACGTCTCACAATTTATTGCTTAAAAGTCTCAGCTTAAGTCTAGGCATCTAGATCACATACCTAGTTCGCTTAAACTAGAGCTCTGATACCAACTTGTAACACTCTAATAAATCAACGGAATAAAAATTAAAAAATTCGGCAATATGACGTATAAAACACGAAGGCCCAAACACCCTGTAAATATAAATTTCCAAAAGAATGAAACTCCAATATTCTAAACAACTAGAACCCATAATAATCGAGTTAGTTTGCATCATTAGGTTTGCAATAAATAACGGGACATCAAAAATACAACAACCTACTTAATCTAGGATTGATTCATATCTAGATTAAAATGGGTGTTGCGAAAACACTATGTACTCTCTTCACAAAAATCCCCCAAAAGACCGGCATTTCGATAACTCCTACGTGCCTGGTTGACAAGCCTGACATCCTTGTTTCCTCCCCGAGTGGCATCTGTGAGGAAACAACAACCACACAAATGTTAGGACGAACGCCAAGTGAGATTTCATAAATTATGCAATTCATAAACATTAGTATCATAATTTAATAGAGCCAGATTTGGATTACCGAACTCCATCGTCTCCCAATTATTGTTTTCACCGCAACCATAAAGTCGTACCTGAATGCAAATATACAAGAGATACCTCTTTGAAATACGGGGGAGACCTGTTTCCATCGGGGTGACGTTTACACGAAAGTGGGGTCACCCACGATGTTAATGGATTACATCTCATGCCCCGATCTTAGTTCCCATGCCACAACGACATCACAACCTCAGACCGTATTTACTGCCCTTATTGCCTACTCCGTCGAGTTACACCTCAAGGTCTTACGGACATTATTGTCTATCCATATCTAAACGAGTTACACCTCAAGGATCCATGACCCCTTATTGCCTACTCGCTAGTAAGTAGTAACACACCATGATTATTACAATGTTCACAAATTAAGCTACTACCTCCTCGTGCACAAGGAGTAGTATTCACATTCTTATCAGGTGATCAACAGTTAATAAGAATTTATAATCCCTAATATTCCCTTTTGTTTACATGCAAATATTCGTTCACCTTTACATCCCATGGTACCACATTCCTCATAATCTCATACATATAATCACCAAGGTTTATTCTACTCATACTAAAATCTCATAAAGTTATTAGTAGTTGGATCAAAACCATGGAAATAAGGGTTTCTTTATGAACTCATCATACAAGCATAAAATCAAAGATCCATATTCATTTAGAACTCATAAAAGTGATTATTAGGGTTTTACTTGACATGGTCCCTCATTTAGGGTTTGTGAAATTGAAAACTCTGCAAATTAGGTCACAAATCCCAATTAGACAATACTTATGTATAACATAGATTCAATGCAAGTAACATTTAAGCAATAGAGTATGCAAGGAGTAGAGACTCACATTCTTGGGTTTGTAAACAAAACCCTAAAAGAAGGTTGGACTTGGAAGAGGTCTTGAAGCTTTAATGGACACCAAGGATCTTCTATACTCACCAACAACCACTTGGAAATGTAGTAAATGCTAGGGTTTGGTTTGGGTTAATAATGGAGGAGGGAGAAGTAAATGTTAGGTGAAAAATCGCCCAGAGATAGAGAGGTTTCGCAGACTTGAATGCAAAGGAAATAATGGTCTAAAAGCTCCTCAAAACGACTTAAGAGATCAGTCCCTAACCCCCTTTCGGCGACCTTGACATCACGACATTGCCCTTGGCAATGTCGCACCCAGACACCCCCTTCTGGAAATTGGCCGTAAAACTCAGTGACCATCACCTTACCTGCGACATTGACCATGAAACTTTGCCCAGGGCATTGTCGCATGGCAATGTCGCCCCTGGCCTCCCTCAGGTTGCGTGATCGAAGCTCGGCGTCCCACAATCCAAGTTCAATAAATCTAAGTCTGTTACGGACTCATACGCTCACAAGGTTCCATGATTAAACTCAATTACATCTCTCAACCAAGTATATACATGAATTCTTTTACTTATACACACACACACACATATATATACATATCCACATTTATAAACACATAATTATGTGTGTCTGTATACCTCTTCACGGATACCAATAATTTAATTAAACTTGTAACCCCCGTTTAGACAATATATAATAGGCACGAAATGCAAGACATACGATTAATCAACCCAAAACGAGAGGACTAGACACGATGTTTCCTAACGGATCAAATACACGAGTAGAGATTTTGAGAACTTCCACTTGAAGATTTTCGGGGTGTTACAAATAATTAGTAATTATCCAAATAATTATTCAAATTCAAATAATTATTTAAATTCAAGTAATTATCTGAATTCAAATAATTATTTAATTAATTACAGATAAACATTAACCCTATTAGAGTTCTAGACTATCTAGAACACCAGTCTATATAAATAGAGTGATAGGCCGGACAGTTTAATTAGCTGATTCAATTATCTGGATCTGATATACACTCATACACATATTAGCTTTACGGTTTCTTTTGGGCTAGCACCCGGTGGAATTTCGCGTGTTCGTGTGTGGATACCGCTAGAGGAAACCTAGATTGGTTTTTTAAGTGCTCAGTTCGTTTAACCACAACAGATCCCAGAAGGTACATCTCTAAACACCCTATGGTGTGGTTTTGAGTTTTGATTAAATACATCATTAGATCCGATTGAGTTTTAATTGTTTAGAAAATTTTCTTCCGTTGTAACCAAAATTATTTTAATTTTCGCTGCTTATCGGTTACAAATTTAATTAAAACCCAACAAAAACTCTAATAGAATACCACAATATGAAATTTTTATATCTTTTTCATCAAAGTGAAACTCGACAATCTTTTGTAACATTGAAATCTTCCACAATTTCCTCCAAGTTAATCTTTTCTGCAACTTCCATTTTAATAAACAAAACCAACGAGTCATTCAAAAAATTATTTTCCATATTATTTTGTAGCCTTGTTTTCACAATATTCATTGCTAAAAATGATCTCTCTATTGTTGTAAAGGAAACTATCAGAGCAAGTATGAGACTAACTACCCGATAAATAAGATAAATAAGTGGTTCTTCTAGTCTTTACCAACCATTAACACAATTCTGAAATAGATATCAATTGTTTATAATCTGCATGTTGAACTACATTGACCTCATAATGTCAAAGTTACATCTTTAGAATTAGTTTATCATGGTCACTAAAATCTTCTCGATAAAACTTCTTTACTAATTGACATATATCAACACTTCGAAAAGGCCCATCTACACTTTTAGGATCTAAAGTTGATGAAAGGTGAAACAACTTCAAACTATCACTAAACCGATGATCTAATTCCATTAACTAACAATTAATTGTTTCGTAAAAAATATCGACTTGGTAGTGATGTTCAAGTATATGATCACTATACTCTTTATGAGCTCGAGCCCCCTGCTAAAATAGTAAGAAGACAAGTCAGTGATATCAATGTTGCGTACCTGACAAAACGACTTAGCAAGACTAAGCAAATCATCCCATCTTCCATCCTTCATTTTTGTAATAACATTTTGGTGGATGCAACTAGCCTCAATGCATTAAATATATCTTGCTCTCGCCTTTGTAAAGCTTGACATATAAAATCAGTGATGTCCATAATTTCTTTCTCAATATGCAAAACGAATACGAACTCAAATGTCGTAATAGTCTCATATGTTGAATCTACATCTCATTTGCTAGAATCGGTGCGTTCCTCAATAATTTTAAGTAAAAACTCACAAGTTGGGCTAAACATCTTAATTAAGCTAAAAAATGCTTTGAGGTGAGAACTCCATCTAGTATCTCAAGCTCGTTGCAATGTACTAATTTGATTTAGACCTATTACGGTCCAACTAATCAACAAAAATTAGGTATGCACTCTCCTCAACTTGTACATTTCTTAGTTGGTCAGTGCGCTTAGAAAGAAACACCAATAACATTGATGACAAAATACAAATGCTTAAAAAACTTTCTCAATGCAATAACTCCTTGTAAGGTAATGGTTAATGTCAATTGCAATTGATGAACAAAATAAAGAACATAGTATGCATATTGACAATCATTTAAAATCAATACTTGCAAAACTTAAGCTGACTTTGCATATTACTTGCACCATTACACCCTTGACTATGAATAGACTTGATATCAAGGTTGTAATGTGAAAATAAAGAATGGATCGCGTCCTTGAGAGTTGGCCATAGTGTCGAGAATATGAACAAGCCTAAAGAAACACTTTGTAATAAATTCATCAACATACATTGATAACACACTCGATCATTCGTGCAAACTTCAACGTAAACCCATGGCCATAAAATGATTTAATTGTTGTCATTGATTGGAATTTTGCAGAACATGTGGATATAGATAGAGACTTGAGGAGACGACGACTAGGGTCTGGTATTGAGTGAGAAAGAAAATAGTCAAGGAGACAGGTATGGATGGTTCTATAGGAGTTGGGAGGAAGGCAACTGAAAATCTGAAATATGAAGAGAAAATATATGAAAGGTTTTTTGGGATTTATTATTATGAAAATGAGAAAATTAAGAGAAGGGATTCGTATGACTAAATTACCCTTTTAAACTTATCTAAAAAGTATTTTTAATCATCTCAAATTAGTAGTTCATATTGGATCTCACAATCATCACAAGTTATGAAGTTCTCATTTGATTAGACCATATATATATATATATATATATATATATATATATATATATATATAGAGAGAGAGAGAGAGAGATGGAGGTTCAAGGGAAAACCTCAAAAAAATGGAAAACTAAGGAATACCCTGGTCCCTAGTGGTCAGTCATCTGGACAATATGCATTTGTGTATACCAGTAAATTAAGTTTGTTTTTGGTTTTTATGTACGTGTGCATTATGCATGTGTGCATGTTACAAATTACTTGTATGCACAAGTGCATACCGTCCAGATAAAGGGTTACCAGAGTGTTTTTTACTCCATATGCATGTCAACGATGTAGATTAAATAGATTCTAAAATTTTCTTTCAATCTTATTTGCAATTGATTTGGGAATTGCCAAAAAATTTCAAAATACACAAAATCAAGGATCGATATTGATTTATCACTACTAAATAAAAGACTATTTTCGGCGGAATTTTCCGACGGAAATTTTCGGCGGATTTCCGACGGAAGTCAAACGGGTCAACCCACTTTGACTTTCGCCGGAAATCCGCCAGAAATTTATTTTTATTTTATTTTTTTTAAAAAATCAATTATTTTCGGCGGATTTCCGACGAAATATAATTTTTTTTATTATTAATTATAATTATTTATTTATTTTCGGCAGATTTTAATTAATTAATTTAATTAATTAAAATCCGCCGAAAATAATTAATCATTTATTTTTTAAAATAATTAAAAAAAATAAAAAATAAAATCCGTCGGAAATCCGCCGAAAAAATTATAAAAATTCCGGCGAATTTTCGGCGGATTTTTGTATTTTTTAAAAAAAATTAAAAAAAATATATCCGCCAAAAATCCGCCGAAAATAATTAATCATTTATTTTTTTAAAAGATTTAAAAAAAAAATCCGTCGGAAATCCGCCGAAAAAATTATAAAAATTCCGGCGGATTTTCGGCAGATTTTTGTATTTTTTAAAAAAAATTAAAAAAAAAGTATCCACCGAAAACCCCTGAAAATAGTTAATCATTTATTTTTTTTAAAGAATTAAAAAAAATAAAAAATAAAAATCCGTCGGAAATCCGCCGAAAAAATTATAAAAATTCCGGCGGATTTTCGGCGGATTTTTGTATTTTTTAGAAAAAATAAAAAAAAAGTATCCACCGAAAATCCGCCGAAAATAGTTAATCATTTATTTTTTTTAAAGAATTAAAAAAAATAAAAATCCGTTGGAAATCCGCCGAAAAAATTATAAAAATTCCGGCGGATTTTTGTATTTTTTAAAAAAAATTAAAAAAAAATATCCGCCGAAAATAATTAATCATTTATTTTTTTAAAAGAATTAAAAAAAATAAAAAATAAAAATCCGTCGGAAATCCACCGAAAATATTATAAAACTTCCGGCGGATTTTTGGCGGATATTTTGTATTTTTAAATGGATCCAGTTGGGCTTTAACACACACAATTGAGTTTTAACGGCTTTAACATACACATAAACGGCTTTAACGAATCCAGTTGGGCTTTAACATACACAGTTGAGTTTTAACGGATCCAGTCATGCTTTAATGGATCTACTGGGGTATTAATGGATGCAATTGGGCTTTAACGGATTCAGTTGCAGCTTTACGTACCTGGTTGGGCTTTAACGTACCTGGTTGGGCTTTAACGTACATGTAACACCCATATTTTCGCCATGATAAGTGTTACGTAATCTGAACCATTCCTCTAAAAATACACCAAAATTTCGACTAAATTAAAACTTCAAACCGTTTACAGCGGAAGACTTTAAAATAATAAATATGTAACTTAAATGCTAACCCGTCCCATACCGAATTGCGATACAATATTTATTCTTAATAGATGCCCGAACATAAATATTGAACTTAGATGAGGCAAGTCTCTATATCTGCTCTTTTCCTTTATCCAACCTGAAACCTTCTGTCCCTGAGATGCATACTATAGTCAGCTTATAAAGCTCAGTGAGTTCATGGTTTGCGTGAATAAAATCATTTCACATAATACATATCAACTTCAAACATTGTATCAAATAGTATGCACTTTCTGAAAACATGCAGCGCTGAAAGAAAATAGATCTCATAAACTGTCTCGTCGGGTAAGGGTCATTTTGTCACTAACACACCCTGGGTTGAACTTTCTATTATGTTCGATCACCCACTTGACTGGGTCGTGCCACTTGTCCGTGACTTAATAGTCAAATGCCCACCCATTGAAACCATCCGTAAAACTTGCGTATGAAATAGCATGCTAGAGTTATTTGAAAACAAAATAAACACATAACATGCAACTGCTCATAAATAACATACATGTAAAATATAGTGCATCATGTATGTAAACTGAAACATCATGCATAAATACACATCACCATACAAATCATATAATGCTGAAAATAAATTTGTACATAGGTATGCATCCCAGTGTAAGTCTCATGAGGACTCACCTGATTCCATGTAGATTCGTTACTGATAGCTCTTGACTGAAAACCTACACATTTGATACCACCATATCCAGTTAGTGACTTATTTTCTCCAAAAGTCAACTATGGTCAACCCGACTCGACCTAAAGTCAAACTCCAAAACTGAGTGTCTTAATGCCTCAAATCTCCATTTGATCTTATCGTTAAAATACTTGTGGGTCAAACAAGGTAAAAGTCAAACATTGGTCAACGTGGTCAACCTCAACTAACTTTAGTCAAACCCCAAGTCTAAAACTTGATAACGTCCTAAAACGTCTAATTAATCATTTTATAATTATAAACCCATCTCTCTAAATTAAAGAGAGACGATAAATATTTAACTCAAATTACGACGCTTTAATCCCATTATTAACTCATCAAAAAGAAATTAATAAACCTCCAAGTTTTTACGCTTGAAACGACTCTTAACGCCGATTTATCCTTATAAAAATATAGGAGTCATTTGTTCCGCATTAAAGCGTCTCGATAATATTTAACTAAAAACAACGCTTCAAATCCGTCATTTAAATTTAAATAAATAATCTCATAAACACCTCCTTAAGAAATAATTAAATATATAATTATTTTCTTCCGAATAGAAGTGCCTCAAATAATTGATAAACCCGATTAACGGCACTTTAATCTAATTAATAAATTATCTACATAAATAAATGATTTATTCTAATCATCCCCTTAGAAATAAATAACTCAAAAATATCTAGTTCCGAATCATATCTGATAATTTATATAGCAAAATACTTAAGTATTGCTTAAAATACCGATTCTTTAATTAAAAGGGTATTTTGGTAATTTCATAATCTCCTTAAAAAAAACGGATCAAAACTACATTTTATGAAGTCCAATAATATTTTCTAAAGTTTCATAAGGCTTTTGTAATAGAAATTAAATTTTTGGACAATGAAGTAATTTATTAAGAAAACAAGGTTAAGGCTATGTTTGGCAAACTAGCTGATAAGCTAGCTTATGACTGATAAGCTAGCTGATAGCTAATAAGCTAGCTGATGACTGATAAGCTAGCTGGTAGCTGATAAGCTAGCTTATGAAAAAGTCATGTTTGGCAAAAACTAGCTTATAATAATTTAAATTACCAAAAATGACATTAATTATTTATTTATAATTAAAAGTTAATATATAATAATGAATATTAATGAGGGGCATAATTGGAATATTTGCAAAAAGCTCCTCATAAGCTACTCAAAGTAGTTTATCAATAAGCTAGCTTATGGTCATCCAAACATGTACCCAAAAAATAAGTTAGCTTATAAGCTAGCTTATTTTTGCCAAACAATGCCTAATACTACATATAATAATATTTCAGTAAGTTTATGACAAAAACTTTGTAGTACAGTTGCATAGGTTTAGTGTAGGGTCAAATCTAGCTATCACCATCTTCTTCATGATTTTTTTTTAAATAGTAGCAGTAACAACCCAACAGCCATGGACACGTTTTTAGAAGCTTTTAAGCTCGATTTTGGCTCATTTTTAGTTCTTTTTCGTTCATTCTTTTTGCATCAAAGTCTTGGTAACATTTTTACCAATATTTTGGCGTAAGGAAAACAAATTTTCGTTCACTAATTGGGCACATTTTCTCACTTAAAATTTTGATGATTACTTAAAACCGAACAAAACTTTGAACTTCAAAATCATTACTCAAAGCATAAACTTGAAACATAAGACTACTAGGGTTCGGTCAACCATCAGAAAAAAAAAGCAATAGACATCAAAATCACGGAGTTTGGTCGAGTATTTTACCTTGAATCGACGATAAACCGAAATTTCGAACATCGACTTTCGAGCTCCGATTTCTCCCTCGTTTCTCCATGATTTCTTAAGTTTTTCTAACGGAAAATGTTATCTGGTGTAAGGACTATATGCATATGGAATCTTTTGGCTTATTTGTTGACTAGAAGAGCCAATAAGAGGCCTCAAAGTACAACCATTGGCACATCCCTTTCAAATGTGCAGGTTTGGCATATTTACGAAACAGGTCCTTCTGGTTTGGACCTACTCAAAACTGACACAACCCTTTAACTATCAACAATTTACATTCGGACCCTCTAGCTTTAGAGGTTTGGTCAAATTCACATTTTTCACCCCTGTTTGGACTTTTTCTTTCACTTTTAGTCCGATTGATCGCAAACTCATTTCTTCATTTTTCCCTTTCGTTAAGTGGCATGATTTACCCCATTTCACGTTTTTCTTCACATTTTCTTATCCAATAAATTAAAACTCAATTTATTTTATTTCCCCCCGTTTTTTCTCTTTTTTTTCACTTTTATTTATTTGCCCACTTTAGGGTGTCACAAATCTCCCCTCCTTTAAGAAATTCCGTCCTCGGAATTATACCCTTTAGGTTGTTTATGATTCTGAGTCCTTATAATCATTGGCTACCATATCAACCTGAGTCTTAAAGATTCGAATTTCAATAAAAGCATGAGTTGTACAAAAGATGTGTTCTTGTTCCATAAAAAAAATTCTTGCCTTCCCGACCAATACTTCGACAAACTTCTCTACATAATTGAGTGTGTCGTTAACTTCGACGCCTTCCAAATTTATGACAACCGACTCTCTCAGCTAAACATTTCCTCGAACTCGACGCATGAAAAATGTCAAGAACTTAACTTATTAAATTTTGTCGCCAAATTGGTTAATAAGCAACTCTATCAACTCTTGCAACCAACTCTTCGATCCAACATATTTTGAACTTCAATTTATCTTACATGAAATATAGACTATGTCACTTCAAGGCAATGACCTTAACATTGCTCAATCCCCTGCCTGAAACTCTGACGATCTTTGCTAATTACTAACATAAATTTCCATGTGTTATGTATTTATTCTATACTCATATTGTTACTTAGCTCATACTGGTAACATATTTGATTACTGCCTTTTATGCATATGTTGAACCACTTCTTGTACATAATTGAAATATAACAAAAGTTATGCAAACACACCTTTCAAGGCAAAAAAAAAAAAACATATCATGTCATGACTGAGCATTGCTGAGAACAATCATCAAACCTGAGATTGATGGGCACCATTAGAGATACTTTTGCGAAGAGATGCACAACGGTAATGCTTTTGTTGATACTCTTATGCATACTCAATGCATATACTATAACTGATGGAGACATTAATGTTTACTTAACATCCATGCTAAAAACTGCCAATGTATCGTGACGTACTTTATAACACATACTCAACCTCGCGTCTCTTTCTGTGGTAGCGAACACATGTTGTAGACTTAATTAGCTTTGCCTAAAGGCTCTCATATCAATGTTTATCTTACTAGTTTGATTTCGTACACAGGCCATCAGGCATATACTAGTCCTTACTGAAACTTTGAGTTTTTCCCGACTTACTGTCACTGTTTGAAGTCTTAACGGGCTTTCTTTTTCTTCACATTCTAAAACATCTTTTCAAACTCTTACATGTTTATCACTATAGATATGCCCAAAACACAAGGATTTACATAATCCGTTTAACATTATATTTCTCAGACCTTTTTTTTATACTGGAACCCATATTTGTTCCAAAACCTACCAGATTTCATCTGGGTCTATTACTATAAACTGGAGGTGATCAATCATTATTTATTTCTTATCATTCTTTTATCAAAGAGTCTCTTACTGATCTATTTTGCGTCTGATTACCCGCACTCAATGTGGTGTCTATCATTGCAACTTACCATCTGATCAACTTTGGTCTTTCTTGCCTGTCTCGATGATAACGTAATTTCACCATCAAAATTCTTCAACGATGTTGATCAACATCTCTAGCTCAACTTTATCTCTTACAATCAAACATGGATATTCAACTATCGTGATATGTGTGCATAGTACACTTCCAACCGTCTTGGTAATGTCTTACAAAATTCGAGTGCAAGTACCACGTCACTAACTCTTTATCATGTCTTGCAATAGTCTTTTCATGTTCTTACAGTCGACTTAATGTGTAGGCGATAAGCTTTCCTCGTGCCATTAATATTAAATCTAATTCAAAATTTAAGGTATCACTGAGAACTATAAGGTTTTCTATTCCTTCTGACAACCATCAAATTTATACATAGCTTTACTTTTGCCTTCAATAACTGAAATACTTGTTCTATCTGTCCTCAGTCTAACTTACTATGTTGTCTGGGTCTATGCTGACATTAAAGTCTGCAATTTAGAGAACCCTGAACGGATCCCCGACAATAGTCTAGCAACCAAAATAAACCTCTATCTCAGTTACTAATCTTGACTGCTATAGATATGACATAATCTCTGAGCTTGTTGGTTTTTACTTAGATGTCCGTTTTTTTTGTCAGTATGTGACCAATAAAACTGAAACTTTGCATCTACGATTCACAAGAAAAATTATTTTTCTTACAACTTTTTTTATTTAATGGTTGTGTGGCCAATTTTGTTTTCACGTTATACATGCTTAGCTTTATTTCTCATATAGCTGAGCCCACTGCAAATAATGATTATAACAAATTTTCTAAGTATGTTCCATACATTACGCTCACTAGGCCTATAGTGCTATTGTCGCATTTCTCAACCCAAATGGCGTTACCGAAAGCCCAAAATTTTAACTCAAATTTTTATGGGCAAATGTTACTTCAAAGCATGTAACATTTAAGTTGATCTGAAAAAATATTCTGGTGTCCAGAAACTCTCAACAATTTGTATTTTAACAAAATATGAGGCTAGACAATTTCGAGATCTTGACTCTCTTGGCATAGTATACAGATCGTCTATCTATCTGAACCATCCATGTACACTGACCACAATATGTACATGTTACTTTACTGAAGCGAATAAACATGTGTATAGATGCACCTTCGCGGTACATGTATCACTTATGCATCCTTACAGTACTTTACCTGGACTACCGATATTCCAGTACATGACCTTTTATACACATACCCAACTTAAAATGAATATCTGAAAGCTAATGGAGACCAGATTTGTCAACTGCAAATAGAAATATGAAATAACTCAAGTTCTGACTACGGCAACTGGTGCTATTAAAATCATATTTGCCTTGACATTTCTAAATCCGAACATTACATGTTTTATTTTTGGACCTAAGTATGCCCATACTAGTTATTCTGCCATATATGGTGTACTTACTTCCAATCACCTAAAGTGCATTCTTAACATCAATCATATCTAAAAGAAAAAGTTAGATCCATTTATAACTTCAGTTAAACTTACTTCACTTACGTTAAGTTATGTTGCATCTAACATATGATATACTAATAATGATCTAGGTAAGATATTGATAGTGATTCGTATATAAAGTTGATGCCTTATTCTTACACATAAAAGTTCAAGCTTAGGCTAAAGGTCATAACCTATTTCTCTTGAACTAATGCTCTGATACCAACTTGTAACACCCATATTTTCGCCATGATAAGTGTTACGTAATCTGAACCATTCCTCTAAAAATACTCCAAAATTTCGACTAAATTAAAACTTCAAACCGTTTACAGCGGAAGACTTTAACAATAAATATGTAACTTAAATGCTAACCCGTCCCATACCGAGTTGCGTTACAGTATTTATTCATAATAGATGTCTGAACATAAATATTGAACTTAAATGGTAGTGGCAAGTCTCTATGTGTGCCATTTTCCTTTATCCAACTTGAAACCTTCTGTCCCTGAGATGCATACTATAGTCAGCTTATAAAGCTCAGTGAGTTCATGGTTTGCGTGAATAAAATCATTTCACATAATGCATATCAACTTAAAAACATTGTATCAACTAGTATGCATTTTCTGAAAACATGCATCGCTGAAAGAAAAGAGACCTCATAAACCGTCTCGTCGGGTAAGGGTCATTTTGTCACTGACACGCCCTGGGTTGAACTTTCTATTATGTTCGATCACCCACTTGACTGGGTTGTGCCACTTGTCCGTGACTTACTAGTCAAATGCCCACCCATTGAAACCGTCCGTAAAACTTACGTATGAAATAACATGCTAGAGTTATTTGAAAACAAAATAAACACATAGCATGCAACTGATCATAAATAACATACATGTAAAATATATTGCATCATGCATAAGTACACATCACCATATAAATCATATAATGTTGAAAATAAATTTGTACATAGGTATGCATCCCAGTGTAAGTCTCATGAGGACTCACCTGATCGCGTGTAGATCGGCTACTGATAGCTCTCATTTGAAAACCTACACATTTCATGCCATCAACTTCAATTAATGACTTAATTTCTCCAAAAGTCAGATATGGTCAACCTGACCTGACCTAAAGTCAAACTCCAAAACCGAATCTCTTAATGACTACAACATCTCCAGTTATTGTTAAAATATTTGTGTGTAAAACGGGGTAAAAGTCAACTCTCTGTCAACTCGGTCAATCTCGACTAACTTTGGTCAAAACCCCAAGTCTAAAACCCAAAGACGTCCTAAAACGTCAAAATAATCATTTATGAACTTATAAATCCATCTCTCCAAATTAAAACATCACTATAAATATTTAACTCATATTACGACGCTTTAATCCCATTATTAACAACTCTTAACGTCGACTATCCTTATAATAACAATAGGAATCACATGCTCCGCATTAAAGCGTCTCTATAATATTTAACTAAAAACGACGCTCTAAATCCGCCATTTAAGTTTAATAAAATAATCTCATAAAAACCCCTTTAAGAAATAATTAATTAATTAATATTCTAAAATAAATTAATATATTAATCAAATAAAAATTTAAATTAACATATTAATTATCTTAGAAACTAAATTAATTAATATAATCCAAATAATTATACTTAAATCAAAATAATTTAAATGTCTAATATAAATTAATGGACCCAAAGATAATTATCATTGGACCTCATCTTACAAATATAATGTTACCAAAACAACAAAATATAGGTCCAAAAATACCTGATATGAAAGTATTGGGCCATTCCCCTTTTTTTTACTTGGGCCCAACCTTTCTTTCTTTCTTAGATAGTAGGTCGACTGCAGCCCAAATCAAAGCCCAGCCGACCCCAAAATCAGCAAGACAGCCGGTGCTGTACTCAACTCGCCGGCAGCGAGTTTTTTTAACCGTTCAGCCTCGTTTTTGGCTTGTTTTCGTTGATTTCTTTTATTAAAACTCTAGAAAATGATTTTCCTCAACCATAGGAACAAAAATCAACGTAAGCCATCAAGTATTGAGTCCCACACGCTCATTTAAAGTTTGGGTTAAAATTCAACTCGAAAATCAGTAAAAATGCAAAATCGGACCTTCTAAACAAAAATCTGAGACATAAGGCTACTAAGGTTCGATAAAGGACTTAAAAACGAAGCTAACCATTTATAGAACATGGATTTTGGTTGAGTATTTTACCTCAAATAACCAATAAACGGAGCTTTTCGAATGCAAACTTCAACTTCCGATTTCTCTCTCAAACATGGACCAAACCTCAACTTTCTTGAACGAAAAATGAAGAGAACGAGTTTATCTCCATAAATCTGTGAGATTTTGGCTTATTTGTTGACTTAACGAACCAATAGGAGCCTCCCAAGATCACCTATCACTATCAAAATCTGATTCTCAATCAGACTTGTACCTTTGACAAAACAGGTCCTTCTGAAATGAGGAAGTTGATGTCTGACACTACCTTGAACTATCAGCTAAAGACACTCAGCCCCCTGGCTTCAAAGGTTGGCCAAATTTAGACTTTTCACCCATTTCTTGACTTTTTCTTTCACTTTTAATCCAAGTGAACCTAAACTCATTTCTCCACTTCCCCCTTTCATTAAATAATATACTTGACCCATTTCAACTATATATATATATATTCTTCATATTTTGTTCTAATAAAATAAAAACCATTTTATTTTATTTCCCTTTTTCCCTTTTCATTTTTTTTATTAACTCCATTTTGGGGTGTCACAAATCTCCCCACCTTTAAGAAATTCCGTCCTCGGAATTATAATGGTTTGGCCTTTGAGGATTTCTTAGTCATTGTCTAATCTTTGACTACCATATCATTTTTGAACCTTAGAAATTTGATTTCATTAGCACCTTAGAAGTGCCAAATATGTACTCTTATTCCTTGGTCTTTTTATGTTCTTGACAAACTCTTCAACAGTCTCTTCTACATAATCGAGTTAATCGCCAAAGCTTAATACATTCCAAATTTATCACAACAAAATCATCGGCTAAACATTTCCTCGAATTCGACAAGTGAATAGTGTCGAGAATTTAACTTGTAACTCTGCTGGTCAACTTGGTTGATATGCTACTTTATCAACTCTTGCAACTAATTCTTTGGTATAAAGTACTTTGACATTTATTTATCTCGTTTTCCGTATATAACTATGTCATTTCAAAGTGACGTCTTTAACATCCTCATGTCCCCTGCCGGAATCTCTAGTGGTTTATGCTGCTTACTAGTATAACTTTCTAAGCATCATGCATTTCTACTATACTCATGTCGTTACTTTACCCATATTGATAACATATCTGACTAGTGGACTTTTGTTCATGTGATGTACAACTTCTTGTACATCACATATTACTACATGAGTCATGCAAACACACTTCTCATGGCTGAAACGCATTGCTTAAACATAATGTGCATTAACATGAACCTTGAGCGGAACGCTCATCAAACCTGAGATAGATGAGTACCACTAGGAATACTTTAGCGAAATTGATGCTTAATGTTAATGTCCTTGCTGATACTCTTATTCATATATCGATAACTGATGAAAGCATTAATGCTTACTTAACATTCATACTAAAAACTGGCAAGGTATTGTGACATAATTTATAATACATACTCTACATCGCTTTACAATCTCTTTATGTGGTAGAGAACACATGTTGTAAACTGAATTAGCTTTTCTTAAAGGCTCTCAGATCAATGCTTATCTTACTAATTTAACTTTGTACATAGACCCTCAGGCATATACTAGTCCTTACTGAAACTTGGAGCTTTCCCCCGACTCACTGTCACTGATTTGAAGTCTTAATGTGTTTCTTTTCCTTCACATTCTAAAACATCTTTTCAAATTATTGCACTTCTTATCACTATCAGTGTGCCCCAAGCACATGGCTTACATAATCCTTCTAACATTGTCTTTTGCAGGCCTTCTATGCTAGAACCCATATCTTCTTCCAAAAACTATCAAATTTCATCTGATTCTATTAATAGAAACTCAATGTGGCTAATCATTCTTTGTTTCTTAACATTATCTTACCGAAGAGTTTCTTACTGAACTGCTTGAGTCTAATCGTTCGAATTCAATCTGATAACCTTGCACTCACAATCTGATCGATTCTGATCATTCATTGCCTATGTGGATGATAATGAATTTCATCATCATACTTCTTCAATGATGTTAATCAACGTCTTTAGCTCAACTTTATCCCTTACAATCAAACATGAATATTTAGCTATCGTGATATGTGTACATAGTACACTTTACGCAATATTGGTAATGTCTCACAAAATTCGAGTGCAAGGACCACGTCACCAACTCTTTATCGTGTCTTACATTAGAATTTTCATGTTCTTACAATTGACTTAATGCGTAAGCGATAAACTCACCTCGTGCCATTAATATTAAATCTAATCCAAAATTTGAGGTATCACTGAGAACTATAAGGTTTTCTATTCCTTCTGACAACCATCAAATTTATACATAGCTTTACTTTTGCTTTCAATAATTGAAAGACTTGTTCTATCTGACCTCAGTCTAACTTACTGTGTTGTCTGAGTCTATGCTGATATTAAAGTCTGCAATTTAGAGAACCCTGAATTGATCCCCGACAATAATCTAGTAACCAAAATAAACCTCTATCTCAGTTACTAATCTTGACCGCTATAGATATGACATAACCTCTGAGCATGTTGGATTTTACTTAAATATCTCTTTTTGTCACTACGTGACCAATAAAACTGAAACTTTGCATCTACAATTCACAAGAAATTTTTATTTTTCTTAAAACTTATTTTCTTTAATGGTTGTGTGGCCAACTTTTGACGTTATACTTGCTTAGCCTTATTTCTCAAATAACTTAGTAAACTGCAAATAACGATTATAACAACTTTTCTAAGTATGGTCCACACATTACGCTCACTAGGTCTATAGCGCAACTGTCACATTTCTCAACCTAAATGACGTTACTGAAAGCCCATGATTTTAACTCAAATTATATGGGCAATTGTTACTTCAAAGCATGTAACATTTAAGTTGATCTGAAATAATATTCTGGTGTCCAAAAAAACTCTCAACAATTTGTAATTTAACAGAATGTGAGGCTAGACACTTTCGAGATCTTGAATCTCTTGGCATAGTATAGGGGTCGTCTATCTATTTGAACCACCCATGTACATTAACCACAATATGTACATGTTACTTAACTGAACCGAATAGACATGTGTACAAATGCACCCTCGCGGTACATGTACCATTTATTGCATTCTTATAGTACTTTGCCTGGACTACCGGTATTCCGGTACATGACCTTTCATACACATACCCAACTTAAAATGCATATCTGAAAGCTAATGGAGACTGGAATTGTGAACTGCAAATAGACATATGAAATAACTCAAGTTCTAACTAAGGCAACTATTGCTATTAAGTTATAACACCCATATTTTCGCCTTGATAAGTGTTACGTAATCTAAACAATTCCTCTAAAAATACTCCAAAATAACGGCTAAATTAAAACTTTAGACCGTTTACAGCGGAAGACTTTAAAATAATAAATATGTAACTTAAATGCTAACCCGTCCCATACCGAGTTGCGTTACAATATTTATTCTTAATAGATGCCCGAACATAAATATTGAACTTAGATGAGGCAAGTCTCTATGTCTGCTCTTTTCCTTTATCCAACCTGAAACCTTCTGTCCCTGAGATGCATACTATAGTCAGCTTATAAAGCTCAGTGAGTTTATGGTTTGCGTGAATAAAATCATTTCACATAATACATATCAACTTCAAACATTGTATCAAATAGTATGCACTTTCTGAAAACATGCAGCGCTGAAAGAAAATAGATCTCATAAACTGTCTCGTCGGGTAAGGGTCATTTTGTCACTGACACGCCCTGGGTTGAACTTTCTATTATGTTCGATCACCCACTTGACTGGGTCGTGCCACTTGTCCGTGACTTACTAGTCAAATGCCCACCCATTGAAACCGTCCGTAAAACTTGCGTATGAAATAGCATGCTAGAGTTATTTGAAAACAAAATAAACACATAACATGCAACTGCTCATAAATAACATACATGTAAAATATAGTGCATCATGTATGTAAACTGAAACATCATGCATAAGTACACATCACCATACAAATCATATAATGCTGAAAATAAATTTGTACATAGGTATGCATCACAGTGTAAGTCTCATGAGGACTCACCTGATTCCATGTAGATCCGTTACTGATAGCTCTTGACTGAAAACCTACACATTTGATACCACAATATCCAGTTAATGACTTATTTTCTCCAAAAGTCAACTATGGTCAACCCGACTCGACCTAAAGTCAAACTCCAAAACTGAGTGTCTTAATGCCTCAAATCTCCATTTGATCTTATCGTTAAAATACTTGTGGGTCAAACAAGGTAAAAGTCAAACATTGGTCAACGTGGTCAACCTCAACTAACTTTAGTCAAACCCCAAGTCTAAAACTTGATAACGTCCTAAAACGTCTAATTAATCATTTTATAATTATAAACCCATCTCTCTAAATTAAAGAGAGACGATAAATATTTAACTCAAATTACGATGCTTTAATCCCATTATTAACTCATCAAAAAGAAATTAATAAACCTCCAAGTTTTTACGCTTGAAACGACTCTTAACGTCGATATATCCTTATAAAAATATAGGAGTCATTTGCTCCGCATTAAAGCGTCTCGATAATATTTAACTAAAAACAACGCTTCAAATCCGTCATTTAAATTTAAATAAATAATCTCATAAACACCTCCTTAGGAAATAATTAAATATATAATTATTTTCTTCCGAATAGAAGTGCCTCAAATAATTGATAAACCCGATTAACGGCACTTTAATCTAATTAATAAATCATCTACATAAATAAATGATTTATTCTAATCATCCCCTTAGAAATAAATAACTCAAAAATATCTAGTTCCGAATCATATCTGATAATTTATATAGCAAAATACTTAAGTATTGCTTAAAATACCGATTCTTTAATTAAAAGTGTATTTTGGTAATTTCATAATCTCCTTAAAAAAAACGGATCAAAACTACATTTTATGAAGTCGAATAATATTTTCTAAAGTTTCATAAGGCTTTTGTAATAGAAATTAAATTTTTGGACAATGAAGTAATTTATTAAGAAAACAAGGTTAAGGCTATGTTTTGCAAACTAGCTGATAAGCTAGCTGATAGCTTATAAGCTAGCTGATAGCTGATAAACTAGCTTATGAAAAAATCACGTTTGGCAAAAACTAGCTTATAATAATTTAAATTACCAAAAATGACATTAATTATTTATTTATAATTAAAAGTTAATATATAATAATGAATATTAATGAGGGGCATAATTGGAATATTTGCAAAAAGCTCCTCATAAGCTACTCAAAGTAGTTTATCAATAAGCTAACTTATAAGCTAGCTTATGGTCATCCAAACATATACCCAAAAAATAAGTTAGCTTATAAGCTAGCTTATTTTTGCCAAACAATGCCTAATACTACATATAATAATATTTCAGTAAGTTTATGACAAAAACTTTGTAGTACAGTTGCATAGGTTTAGTGTAGGGTCAATTCTAGCTATCACCATCTTCTTCATGATTTTTTTTTTAAATAGTAGCAGTAACAACCCAACAGCCATGGACACGTTTTTAGGAGCTTTTAAGCTCGATTTTGGCTCATTTTTAGTTCTTTTTCGTTCATTCTTTTTGCATCAAAGTCTTGGTAACATTTTTACCAATATTTTGGCGTAAGGAAAACAAATTTTCGTTTACTAATTGGGCACATTTTCTCACTTAAAATTTTGATGATTACTTAAAACCGAACAAAACTTTGAACTTCAAAATCATTACTCAAAACATAAACTTGAAACATAAGACTACTAGGGTTCGGTCAACCATCAGAAAACGAAGCAATAGACATCAAAATCACGGAGTTTGGTCGAGTATTTTACCTTGAATCGACGATAAACCGAAATTTCGAACATCGACTTTCGAGCTCCGATTTCTCCCTCGCTTCTCCATGATTTCTTAAGTTTTTTGAACGAAAAATGTTATATGGTGTAAGGACTATATGCATATGTAATCTTTTGGCTTATTTGTTGACTAGAAGAGCCAATAAGAGGCCTCAAAGTACAACCATTGGCACATCCCTTTCAAATGTGCAGGTTTGGCATATTTACGAAACAGGTCCTTCTGGTTTGAACCTGCTCAAAACTGACACAACCCTTTAACTATCAACAATTTACATTCGGACCCTCTAGCTTTAGAGGTTTGGTCAAATTCACATTTTTCACCCCTGTTTGGACTTTTTCTTTCACTTTTAGTCCGATTGATCGCAAACTCATTTCTTCATTTTTCCCTTTCGTTAAGTGGCATGATTTACCCCATTTCACGTTTTTCTTCACATTTTCTTATCCAATAAATTAAAACTCAATTTATTTTATTTCCCCCCGTTTTTTCTCTTTTTTTCACTTTTATTTATTTGCCCACTTTAGGGTGTCACAATACACAGTTGGGCTTTAACGTGTCCGGTTGGGCTTTAACATACACAGTTGAGTTTTAACGGATGCAGTTGGTCTTTAATGGATACGTTTGGGCTTTAATGGATCCAGTCATGCTTTAATGGATCCGGTGGGGCTTTAATGGATGCAATTGAGCTTTAACGGACCCCGTTGGGCTTTAACATACACAGTTGGACTTTAACGGATCCAGTTGGTCTTTAATGGATATGGTTGGGCTGTAACAGATCTAGTTGGGCTTTAACGTACCCAGTTGGGCTTTAACAGATCCATTTGGGCTTTAATGGATCCAGTTGGTCCTTAACGTATCCACTTGGGCTTTAACGTACCTAGTTGGACTTGAATGGATCCAGTTGGCTTTAATGGATCAAGTTGGATCCAGTTGGGTTTTTAACGGATCTAGTTGGGCTTTAATGGATCCGGTGGGGCTTTAATGGATCCAGTTGGCTTTAATGAATCAAGTTGGATCTAGTTGGGTTTTTAACGTACACAGTTGGACTTTAACGGATCTAGGTGGGCTTTAAGGATCCAGTTGGTCCTTAACGTACCCACTTGGGCTTTAACGTACATAGTTGGGCTTTAATGGATCCAGTTGGCTTTAATGGATCAAGTTGGATCCAGTTGGGTTTTTAACGGATCTAGTTGGGATTTAATGGATCCAGTTGGGTTTTTAACGTACACAGTTGGACTTTAACGGATCTAGGTGGGCTTTAACGTACCCAATTGGGCTTTAACAGATCCAGTTGGACTTTAACGGATCTAGTCGGGCTTTAACGTACCCAATTGGGCTTTAACGGATCCAGTTGGGCTTTAACGGAAGTCAAACGGGTCAAACCACTTTGACTTTCGCCGGAAATCCGTCTAAAATTTATTTTTATTTTATTCCTTTAAAAAAATCAATTATTCTTATTTTTTTATTAATTAAAACCCGTCGAAAATAAATAATTATTTATTTTTTTAAAAGAATAAAAAAATAAAAATTAAAAATCCGTCGGAAATCCGCCGAAACAATTATAAAACTTCCAGCGGATTTTCGGCGGATATTTTGTATTTTAAAAAAAATTAAAAAAGAAGGATCCGACGAAAATCCGCCGAAAACCGAATTTAAAAATTTTCAGATTTCTTTTAAGAATAGCGGATTTTTAAAAAACATTGGTTTTCGGCGGATTTTGCCGCAGAAAATAACAAAACCCATAAACCCTAATCAACTATTTTGTATCTCTCTCTCTCTATCGTCTTCTCCAAACAACAAGGTCGAACTCTCTCTCTCTCTCTCTCATCTGTCGAAGTCTCTCTATCTCTCGTCTTCTCCAAACATCAACAAGGCCGAAATCTCTCTCGCCGGAACCATAAACGACCATCAACAGGGCCGAAGTCTCTCTCTCTCTCTCTCATCTGTCGAAGTTTCTCTCTCTCGTCTTCTCCAAACATCAACGATTCGTATCTCTCTCTCGTCTTCTCCATAAACGACCATCAACAGGTATCTCTCTCGATTTCTCCATTTCGATTTATATATTTCGATTTCTGAAAATCAATTTGGGCATATAGTCGATTTCTGAAAATCGATTTGAAAATCTATTTCTGAAAATAGTCGATTTCTGAAAATATAGATTTGAAAATCGATTTCTGAAAATATTCGATTTCTGAAAATATAGATTTGAAAATAGTCGGTTTCTGCATATAGTCGATTTCGGCATATAGATTTGAAAATCGATTTCTGAAAATCGATTTGGTGAAACCTTTGCGCCAGTTTGATTACCGTGAGCTTCAAGAAGCCACATATGATTTATCTGATTTGAGCTTTGTGTCGATTTCTCAAAATCGATTTGGTAGATTGGTAAAATCGATTTGGTTAGTCGATTTACTTCAAAAAGACAGGATGTTTGAGCGTTTTCAGGTTCGGATTGTATATTTCAATTTATTATATCTTTGATAGTTTTATTTTCAACTTAAGAATAACTAAACTTTTACGTATAGAGCCACTATACGTGCGACTCATCGTTGGACGTCCGGATGCGAGATATATGGGATAGAAAGTGTTTAAAACAATATAACGACAATCTAAGTGCCGCCCGGAAAAGAGCCGCCAAGATGTCCACAAAAAATGGGCATCCCTATAATGAGAACGACTCCAACCGAGATATGAACTTATTGAAGCCATACCCTCCAGGTTGGATCTCCCATGCTTTCTGGAACGTGATGATCGATGGATGGAACAACCCCCATTGGAAGACAGTTTCTGTGGGTGCACGTAATAACCGATTTTCGGAGGTAGATGGCGACATATCCAAGCACTGCAATGGATCAATCACGTTTGGTAGGACCTTAAAATGTTATAATTAACCATTGCTTGTTATTTAATATGTTATAACTAACACATGTTTGTATTATTTTCCCTTTGCAGACTAGACAAAAGGGTGTGCCACCGTCGGATTTGGAGCTCTTCGATGCGACCCACAAGACTAGACCAAAGAGGCGGTCGGATTCGAATAACACGTCTTCATCCGGGGATTACGTGACTACGAGGTGTAGCCGGGTTGCGGTAAGTATTTTACACAATACTTTAGAATATCTATCTAGTTTTACGTATTTTTCACATGGTTTATGTTTCAAATACCCCAATATGTGCATTTAGGGCCTTTATGTATATATCTAACTAGTTTGGGTTGTCATTTGTTGGGCAAACATTAGGATTGTTTAACATAGTTGGGTATGTCCCCGTTACAGTCGTTATGCTGTCGAACCTAACCTTATATGTTCTATGTGCATTTAGGGACTTTATGCACACAAACCCAACCTTATATGTTCTATATGCATGATTTGTGTTTCAAATAGCCCAATATCTGCACTTAGGGCCTTTATGCGCACAAACCCAACCTTATATGTTCTATATGCATGGTTTGGGTTTCAAATAGCCCAATATCTGCATTTAGGGCCTTTATGCGCACAAACCCAACCTTATATGTTCTATATGCATGGTTTGGGTTTCAAATAGCCCAATATCTACATTTAGGGCCTTTATGCGCACAAACCCAACCTTATATGTTCTATATGCATGGTTTGTGTTTCAAATAGCCCAATATGTGCATTTAGGGCCTTTATGTATATATCTAGCTAGTTTGGGTTGCCATTTGTTGGGCAAACATTAGGATTGTTTAACATAGTTAGGTATGTCCCCGTTACAGTCGTTATGTTGTCGAACCTAACCTTATATGTTCTATGTGCATTTAGGGACTTTATGCGCACAAACCCAACCTTATTTGTTCTATATGCATGGTTTGTGTTTCAAATAGACCAATATCTGCATTTAGGGCCTTTATGCGCACAAACCCAACCTTATATGTTCGATATGCATGGTTTGGGTTTCAAATAGCCCAATATCTGCATTTAGGGCCTTTATGCGCACAAACCCAACCTTATATGTTCTATATGCATGGTTTGTGTTTCAAATAGCCCAATATGTGCATTTAGGGCCTTTATATATATCTAGCTAGTTTGGGTTGCCATTTGTTGGGAAAACATTAGGATTGTTTAACATAGTTAGGTATGTCCCCGTTACAGTCGTTATGCTGTCGAACCTAACCTTATATGTTCTATGTGCATTTAGGGACTTTATGCGCACAAACCCAACCTTATTTGTTCCATATGCATGGTTTGTGTTTCAAATAGTCCAATATATGCACTTAGAGCCTTTATGCGCACAAACCCAGCCTTATATGTTCTATATGCATGGTTTAGGTTTCAAATAGCCCAATATCTGCATTTATGACCTTTATGCACACAAAACCAACCTTATTTGTTCTATATGCATGGTTTGTGTTTCAAATAGCCCAATATGTGCATTTAGGGTCTTTATGTATGTATCTATCTAGTTTGGGTTTCCATTTGTTAG
The DNA here is from genome assembly GCA_954870635.1 of Arctium minus. Classification (NCBI taxonomy): domain Eukaryota; kingdom Viridiplantae; phylum Streptophyta; class Magnoliopsida; order Asterales; family Asteraceae; genus Arctium; species Arctium minus. The sequence continues at coordinate 177,076,334 of OX941080.1, read as the reverse complement.
GCAAACATTAGGATTGTTTAACATAGTTGGGTATGTCCCCATTACAGTCATTATGCTGTCGAACCTAATCTTATATGTTCTATGTGCATTTAGGGCCTTTATGCGCACAAACCCAACCTTATATGTTCTATATGCATGGTTTGGGTAGCAAATAGCCCAATAGGTGTGTCTCATTTACAGTCGTTATGCTGTCGAAATTGACTTGTATGTATTTTGTAAACCACAGAATGGGTATTCGACCAGTGTCACCTAGAGGTACAGCGGAATGGGTATTCGACCACAGAATGGGTATTCGACCAGAATTGGTAAAGCATTTATGTTCTTCCCAGTCAGGGGCACCACCACCACCACCACCCATGTGATGATATTTGCTTAACATTTCGCCGAAAACCCATAATGTATTTTGGAACAGTACTTTGACAATTGAACAATGTATGTTATGTTTACATTAGTTGTATTTTATGTTTTATTTATGTTAGTTGTATTTTATGGTTTTTATAGTTTTGGCAGTTTTTACAGCTTTCAACATGTTTTTACTGTTTTTAGCAGGTTTTATAGCAAAATTTTAATGAAAAAACAGGGTTTTTTTGTTTTCAATTTTTAAGATTTTCGGCGGAATATTCCGCCGCAAATAAATAAATAAATATTTTCGGCGGAATATTCCGCCGAAAATCCGCCGACACATTTCGACGAAATATTTTTTTAATAAAAATAAATAAATAAATTAAGTAAAAATAAAAATAAATAAATAAATATTTTCGGCGGAATAATCCGCCGAAAACAATTAAAATTAATTTTCTTAATTAATCAAATCATTTAAATTTAAAAAAAATTCGGAATCTGCCGAAAATGCCGCCGAAAAAAAGTATTTGCAGCGCCCATGTTTCCGGTTGACCAAATCCGCCGAAAACACCTATTTCCGGCGGATTTAGCCGCCGAAAAAGGTCAAAAAATTTGTAGTGTATACAGTGTGTAACACTTACATGGTTTGTATTTGATTTGTCATATATTTATCAAGGTTCTAAAAAACGAGCCATGGCGCGCCATGGCGCCGAGGCGCCACCTTGCCGCCACGTTTTTACCCTTGGCGTCGATGTATGGCGTTAAGCTTCATAAGGCACGCCATGGCGCGCCATGACGCGTTATGACACGTTATGGCGTTACGTTACGTTATGAAGTTATGGCGTTAAGCTTCCTAAGGCACGTCATGGCACGCCATGGCGCGTTATGGAGTTATGGGGGGAAATTGTACTTTTCTAAAACTTGTAAATTTACATGGTAAAAAAGTCAAAATCTAAAAAGTCAAAATTAAATATTTTAAACCCTAGAATTTCACTTCCCATTCTCCCTTTCTCTCTCTGTTTCTCAATTCTCAGTCACGATCACGTGGGGGAGTTATGATTTTTTGGGGAGTTATGATTTCTTGATATCATTTTTGTAAACTTTGTATATTTGATATCAAATCAATTCATGGTTCTTTTGTTTTTTTATATGATATAAAACTCCCATTATTATATATATATATATATATATATATATATATATATATATATTTGCCGCCTTGGCGCCGCCATGAAAAACGTCATGACCTCGCCGTAACTCGTCAGGCTTGAGGCTTGACCTCGCCGCCACGCCGCGCCGCGCGCCATTTAGAACCTTGATATTTATAGGGTCCGTTTATTTTACAAACCAGTGAAATCTAACAAACCGTATAAACCACATTCAACCAATCATTTTTTTTCACTTTTTTCTTAATTATGAGTTTGATTAGTCAAGAATATATGAAACAATTTCATCAAGAGTATACGAGGGTTGATTAATCAATAATATATGAAACAAATTTCATGAAGATGAGAAATACATGAAACAATTTCATTATTACATATAAACAATAATATATGAAACAATTTCATCAAGAAAAAAAAATTATATAAAAAAAATTCATCATATTAAACACTTTTATGAAACAATTTCATTCAATTAAACAATAAAAACGCCGGTTTGTACGGTTTGTTAGATTTCACTGATTTGTAAAATAACTTTGGCATATATATATATATATATATATATATATATATATATATATATATAGGGGTTAAATCATGTAATAACCAAAAAAAGATTGAGAATCGTGAGAACCAATCTAAACCATTGATTAATTTTAATCCATGGTCATTAAAGGCAATGCAAGTTTGAAATAAGTTGGAAGTGAAATAACTTTTAATTAAAACCATAGGATCAAAACCAAATTATGGCTTAGATCGGTTTTCATGGTTCTCAACCTATTTTTGGTTCTTATTTGATTATCGTCCTATATATATATGGTAAATCAAATATAAACCATGTATTTGTTACACCCCTTACAAACCAATCTCCACCCTTGATCTCAATCTCTTTATTTTCGGGTTTTTTTAATTAATAATAAATTGGGGGTAGTAAGGTAATAATACTAATATCCTTTTATTTAAGTAATATATCATTAAAATTGGATAAATATGAAATTGATAATCAATAAAAAAAATTCTAAAATATTGCTTCTTTTTTGTTTTGATTTTCTCTTTCCTGCGATTGAAGATTCGTTGATTTACAGGATTGTTATTCCATTAAAACGACTTCTTTGTATCTTCCAGCATAAGACATGCATTGTGAAATCATGGCAGGAGGAAAACATGACGACGATGAAGATATAGGAGGAAAACATGACGACGTTAAAGATATAGGAGGAAAACATGCATACGATGAAGATATCACATTCGAAGATGATCATGAAGATTTCGCGTTTGATGAGATGCAGGATAATGAAATCGTCTCGAGACCAGAGGTTGGAGAATGTAGTAATCAAGTTCGTGCGAGTGATGCTGAAACAGAAAATATCCACATTGATGTCGTTGATGAAATCACCGTGGATACCGAGCATGGTAAGTTCGTTTATATTTTTTTCTCTTTGTTATGTATTTCATATGTGCGATTGATGTTGAAACAGAAGATATCGCCACTGATGTCGTTACTTATTGTAATGATTCATTATTCAATAACTAAATTTGTGCAATGATAATTTGCAATTTAATATGTATGTGAATATCAAGTCACTCACTCATTTGGAAAACTGTGTCTGCATATATGAACATTCATATATGATCAACATCATTTTGACATATGTATATATGTATCCATATATGAACATTAGTTATGAACATTCACATATGAACCCTCATACATGAACTTTCATTACCAAAAATTAGATATGAAATTAATATTAACATTTATCTATATATGCGTTCACTACACTATTAGATCATCAATGTTCCAACTCATATATGAAACTAAATGCAGTCAAAATTAATATGAAATTTCACATGTGTCAACAATTATTCCGCTTTAACCTAAATGCTTAAAAATTACAATGAACCACGTTATATTTTAACCTAAATCCACAATGATCCATTTTTGCACAATGATCACAGTTTTTGCACAAGTATTCAACTGATATATGAACATAAATGCAAAAAAGTACCTACCTATCCATATGTGAAGGGTACTCATTTGAAATTGGTTCATATATGTAACTTTAATAGCATCATAGTACCATTTTCAGAATAAAAAAATCCTTCCTTTAACCATGGTTTACCACCAATTTTCATACATGAACCGAAAACCCTAACATCGTATCTCAACCATAAACCCTAAAATCGTGAATAAACCCTAAGCACATATGCCCAATTATTAAAAATACCTTTAATCACAACTTTTCTTGTAGGAAGTTTCCTCTTGTTAGCCTTCGCTTCGGCTTTTTGTCTCATCTTCTCTACATCGTTCCCCTTGCATCTAATGTCACCGGATTTTCCTTGGTATTTACGAAGCGTGATAAATGAGTCTTGAACATTATTATTTTTGAAGGTTTTCTCACCGTAACAAAGAATGAAGAAGTCAATTTCGATTGAACATCTTATATGCATAAGGTTTTTGGGGGGAAATCATGCCTCGATTCTTTGAATTTCATTGTCTTCCGCCATGATTTCCTATGATTCAGAGCACTATCTTCGTTCAGGGTATCTATTGGTGCACATAGGGTAACAAATCCTCAAACAATCGCGAGATTCCAATGATACACAACCGTGAACGGAAAATGTGCGACGTATCCGGTGAACGTATCTTCTTTCCTTAATCAAATGAAAGTGCATTTTCTCTGTTTTACCCTTCCGTGAGTTTCTGCATTTCAAATTTGGTAACTATGTTTCACAAATTTATAATTTCTAAACCCATCTTAATCTAGTCCATTGGATTAGAAAATTAATGGACATAATTGATTTGTAAGGGTTGCAATATCTGCAAGGTCTGCATATGAAGGGACCCGTCTCTCTCTATATATATAAGTCACTCTCATGGTTTTTATTTATATATTTTCCTAATAATTGTTTCTTTCTCTTTTATAATATTTATTTTATTTTTTGAAGTAGCAAAAAGACAATGAAAAGGAGGGATAATGTTGCATAGGTCCCATCTCATCCCTTTATTGTCCAATGATTCGCTTGTTTGATTTCTAGGGTATTGAAATTTCACTCTTTTGCTCCATATTTACATTTTTGAATAAAATCAAACTTAGATTAAAAAAATAATTCTTGACAAACATATAATCAAAATCAATTTATAAATATTATTATTAAGATCATAATAAATTTATATAAATAACATAACGCCACATAATGAAATTAACACTTATTGATTAATAATGTCATTAAACATTTGGTTTGTTTCAAAAAAAATAAAGTTTTAAGTCTGATATTATTCATAAAAAAATAAATTTTGTTAAGATTATTAGATTTCATTTTAAGAATAGGCTTCGACAATCAAGTAAGTAATATACTTTGGAGAGTAGGGAGGGTCGTGATAATGTTAATAAGTACAGATTTATAATATGAAAATAATAAATATAATAAGACCAAATTTAGAGACGGCATGGTGGCAATATATAGATATGTTGATGCTTGTTATATATTTATTAGCTAGGTTTGCATCGTTAAATGTCTATCAGAACATAATAAACCAAATTTGTCTTTTCTACCTATATTCCATAGTGAAATCCTCCAGACTTTAATTTGCTCATTGTATCTGTTCAGTCTAGGATGCATCCTTTCGGACTCCGCATAGTTTAACATGACCTTATCAAAGTTAACCCATTACTATGTGAATGATCTTGTGATCTTAACTATTAACGTAAGTTGATATCAATTGTTCGTGAGATGTTTGAACAACTATATAAAAGTGACATTATTTGACCAAACCGTTTCATTTACTTTTTATAGGTTTGTTGCCGTACAATGAAGAGCGAGTGTCGATTAAGACCTAAAATGTAATTTGCACGAACTACTAAGTTAATTTTTAAACATGTCTAATACTATTGACTACATTTTTGAATATTTGATCAATTTTTATTAGGACCACCTTTTTTCTAACATAAAAAAAAGATTAAACGTTTATGATATGTATGACAATAAACTTTAAAATTTGATTAGCTTTTATGATAAACTTTTTTTTAGACGTGACTGTTCTTGTGATATCAAATTTTTTAGGATTACTATTTTTATTTGATAAAAGTTTAAAACAAAAAAGAAAAATAATGTTTGTCATAAAATAATGATAAATCCTTTTTTAAACCAATAATGTCTTCAAAATGAAAATAAAAAAATAGAAAGAAAAAGTTGGAGGTTCATAAATCATTTCCGTCAATACTTTTTTTTTTGTAAACGTGGGTTTCTGAGTCAGCTTATGCACACCGATTAATCCTCGGGCGACCATGAATGACCTGGAGTCGTCGCAGGTGAACCTCCATAGCCACAAAGGTTTTGACAGCGCCTGGACTCAAAACCTGGGTAGATGAGGTTTTCCACTACGACCCTCTAAGGCTTAACCAGTGCGTCACAACCCGAGTGATGTTTACCAAAACATTTGTACAAACATCTGACAAATGTCTTATAATTGTTTTCTCATTTTTGTATTTAAGTCTTGTAATTTTTGTCATTAATTTTTTAAAGTCGTGTTTACCAAAAAAATAATAATAATTAGAGTCGTGTTCCATACTTGACCACTACAATAAAAAGATTTAGGCGCCGTTTGTTTTTTATGAGGTCTAAAGTCTGAAGTCTTATTTTAGTTATTATTAATAAGAGGTTGTGTGTAAAAAGGTTTGAATGATTCAGACTTAAGAGTCGTTAAAGAGTTTTTTTTTTTTTAAAACAAACAACCCCTTAGTGTGCTCACAATATTATTTATGTATCAATAGATGCATTTCACTGACTAACTTATATGACATAGTCCAATTATGTAACACCTCCAATGTAACCTAAATGTAACAAATGGTTCAAATGAGGACTAAAGCTGTAAAGTATGCAAAGTGGAGGTTTAGGAGTTGGTCAATTCAGAAAATAGACATACTAACAATGTTCAATTGAAGGTGGAAGAGTTGAATGCCGTTTAATTTGGAAACAATATTCAAGATGAGTTTTATTTGCAAGCCACCCAAACTCGTTCTATCATTCCAAAAGTGTAATAAAGGAGCAAAGGGTGTGAAGAAGACAAATTGAAGCAACAAAAAGGTAAGTATAAGTAAAGGTACGTGGTGTTGTAGTACAAGCATTTAACATCAATTAAGGTATGGTTTTTATGTTGAATCGTTGCTTTTATGTTACATCAATAACTTATGGTACTATGCAAAATGATCGGCGTGTAAACGGTATTGCAACATAGGGCAAAAGGTCGTTAATTTGATTAAGAACAATTTGTGTTTTGATGAGCAAAAAAAAAAAGAGTAAATTTTAGGTAAGAAAATGAGATGTTGTGAGCAAAAGGCTAGAATAGTCAAAAGCAAGAATCCATAAAAAGGTCATGCATTCTACATAACCATGCAAACTTTTGTTTGTTATTTGGTATGGTAGTCCAACTATTGGCACTATTGTGCAAGAGCTTGACGCTACTATATAAGATTTTTGGTGTAGTTTGCCGTGATATGTTTCCATGTGATTTAATTGAGAATTACATGCACTTGCGTATGTTGACATATTTGAAAGGTGTATGCATGCTAATTGCATTACATGTTCAACTATTTGTAGCATGCAAATTAAGATTTTTGGTATAGTTCGTCATGATGGGTTTCCATGTGATTTGAATTGGGAATTACACATATGTACGTTGAAATATTTGAAAAATGTATGCATGTTAATTGTATACATGATCAACTATTTGTAGCATACAAAATAATTTGTATGCATGTGAGATCACACGTTCGGATGTCGTATCATGGCATGGTATGCTAGGGAAAAATGGTGCCCCATGACTAAGGGGTCCATAAGTATTACACTGGTATATATATATGTTGGGTAAGTCCATATATGTTGAAATTTAATGGTTAGTGGTTACCTACATGGCCACACAATACAAATAGCATATAATTCCTCGAATGATCTTATAATGTTTTTATAAGTAGGTCTATGTGTAGATATGCATAACTCTTTTGAAAGTATGCCAACTTTTAGAATGCTTTTTTAAGTATGTAATATTAACATATGATAAATATTTATAAATACTTTTTACATGTGGCGAAGTTTGAACTATATATTGATCTCCTCGAGAGTTGTGCTCTGCAGATAACCTGAGTACCGTTAAACCAACGGATCCATTAAGTTTTTTAGAATATTATGTGCATGATCTCCATGCATATGTTATAATTATGTCGTGTTTAATGTTGTATTTTCATGAAATGATATGTTAGATGTTTACATGGGATCATTGAGCTTAGTAGGTGACCATTGACATATTTATCAAGAGACAACAAACCCAATGATGGTAGGGGCAATGAAAAAGTATAGGCTATGTTTGACAAACTATCTGATAAATTAACTGTTAAATAATAAGTTAGCTGATGAACAAATCACGTTTGGTAAAAACTAGCTGATAAGCTAGATGAAAAATGTAAAATGACCACAATGATATATTGAAAAATTAGTCAATTACAATGTTTCATAATATAATTAAAACAAATCCTTATTAATATAATATGTTAATTAATACTAACAAGATAGTAAAAAAAAGTTAAATAATATAATATTTTTTAAAGAATTTCAAATTGATTATTATATGTTATAAATTTTGGATTTGTTAAAACAAATTTTAAAAAAAAAATCTACATTAATTTATCATTTTAAATAACCATTACATATAATTTAAATAAATTTAAAATTAGTCAACCTCACATATTCTAATTAATTAATAGTTTTTAAAAAAATATAATTAATAATTATATTAAAAGTTTATTAAAATAAGTATTCTTTTTTATGTAACTTACATAAACATTCACTACAACAAATTGAGTTTATAGGGCACTAGGAATGGCAACGGGGCGGGTTCGGGGCGGGTTTGCCGTCCCCCGTCCCCGTCCCCGAAACCGAAACCCATCCCCGTCCCCGCCCCGTTCCCCGTCGGGTTTTTATTCGGGGCGCCCCGTCGGGGATTTTTTATGCCCCGTCCCCGAACCCGACCCGATGGGGAATCCCCGATCCCCGAACCCGACCCGATAATTTAATATTTTATTTATATAATTATATATATAATTTCATAATATATATAATATATATATAAATAATTATATATATAATATATATAAATAATTTTATATATAATATATATAATTTTTATATAATATATATATAATTTTATTATAATATATATATATAATTTTATTTTTAATAATATAAATATATATATCGGGGCGGGGCGGGGCGGGGATACCTTGCCCCGTCCCCGAACCCGAACCCGATAAAATCCCCGAAAAAATCCCCGTTACCCGACCCGACCCGAAATTGTTTAACCCGACCCGACCCGAACTTAGTCGGGTTTCGGGTTTCCCCGTCGGGTTCGGGGTTTTCTGCCATCCCTATAGGGCACCACCAATTTCTAAGCGTCTTAATAGTTTGTTTTATGAGGCATAGTTTATATGACAAAAAAATAAAGCGTTATATCTAAGGTGTTGCAATAAGTTCACAGAACGCTTTCGTGCATTTTAACAAGTTTTTTTTAAATATTTTTAATACAAAACATCACATTAGCTATTTTATAGGGCACTTTTGAGAAAATGTCCTATAAACCCATCTTTTTATAGGATACTTGTTTTTAAAAGACATTTTTTCAAATAATGTTATATAAAGTAGTTGATACGATGTTTTTTTATATAGAAAATGTCTTAAAAAACTTGTTGTGACGCCCAAAAGCAACCTATAAACTTATTACAACGTTTTTAGATAAGATACTTTATAAATTAGGTCCTATAAAACGGTCTATTATGACGCTTAAAGTTTTTGACGTTCTATAAATCTATATTATAATGATTTTTAGAATTATTATATTTGTTTTTTTAATAACTAAATATAGTGAATATTAATTAACAATGATAATATATAAATAATTGATATGATAATAACTCTAAATAATTAATGTATAATGTATAACTAAAATTAATTAATAATTTCCGGTTATTATTAATTAATATTTATTAACAACCAATATTTATTAATATTAGTAATAAATAATTTTATTAATATTTTATACAATTAATAATAATAAATAATAATTAATATTAATTACAATTTTTTTAAATAATATTAAAAAAATATTAATTACAATTATAACCAGAAAAAATGTCAAAAAATTTCTAAAACGCTACTCCAACTAACATTTCAATAAGTAGTTTATGTCTATCCAAACTTGTATTCAAAAAACAAGATAGCTTATAAGCTAACTTATGTTTGCCAAACAATGTTATAGTTGTACTAATTTAGTTGTTGTCATGCTATTGTTTTTGGTGATGTAATGTTTTAGGATAAGTATGGTACCGGTCTTAGGTGCATTTGGTTTTTAAGAGATGCTAAAATCTGAAATATGTTAAAGGAAAAAGCGAGTAGAACAACAGTAGAATAAATAGAGAAGAGATTTGTCATTCTCATTAATCAAAATCCCTTTAAATATGGATGAGTTACAAGTAGATAGCTATGAGATATTTCAGTTCTAATCTATCTCTGATATATTTATCTCTATCTTTATCGTCATATCCTTTAGACGATGGCACAATTATCCTACAACACTCCCCCTTGTGCCGAGTTAAAGGAGTGACGGTGCACAGTTGTTGCCTCGTTAAAACCTTACGCCAAAATAAAAACCCAGTGGGAAAAAAACAGGACGAAGGAAAGAGTACAACGCACCAGTTTCTTTGCAATACATAGACTTTTCCTTCAGTCTAGTTTTCTCTTAGATTCGTACTTTAATCATGAGAGTTAGGAAAGCATGATGCTATATAAACAGTTGCCTCACTAAAACCTTACACCAAGGAACAAAACTCAATGGGAAAAATAAAACATTGGTTGAAGGAAAGAGCACAACATACCAATATCACAAATATAGTAGACTCCCCCTTTTGTCTACTACTCCCCCTGACACTACAAAACAGAGGCTTATCACCGACGGATGAATCCGTCGGTGATCCATCGGTAAAATTGAAATCCGTCGGTGATCCGTCGGTAAATGTCCGTCGGTAAAAAGGTGGTCGACGTTCAGATCACCGACGGGTCACCGACGGATCACCGACAGTTTAGTTTTTCGACGGATCTCCGACGGTTACCGACGGCGTGGTTATTTCCGACGGATCACCGACGGTCGACTTTTAGCGACGGATTACTGACGGCTATTCACCAACGGATTATTTTCGACGGATTTAGCGACGGATTTCCGACGGATATTTATTAAATAAAAATTAAATTAAAAAATAATTTCCGACGGATTACCGACGGATAATCCGTCGGTAATTTAGTTTTTTTTAAAATAATTAAAAATTAAAAATTTCCAGTTTTTATCCTGTACAAAACCAGCCAATTTTTAAATATTACTAAGTCTTAAAGTGTACAAAATATCTATAAATACATAAACATAATCCTACGGAGGGGAAAGGGGTGCTGACTGTTAAACTTGATCATGAACGCGTCAAACTGAGCCATTCGTTCCTGCATCTGTCTCTTCTCTACTTCATCTCTATCCATTTGCTCCTGAATCCGGATCCTCTCTGCTTCTTCTCTCTATAGTCGCTCCTGCAACTGGATCCTCTCTGCTTCCTCTCTCTCTAACCTCTGCCTAAATTTGGATTTAGTTTAGACACTAATAATATAGATCAAGTTCTTTCTTTTGTTCATCAGTTTGAAAGAGAAAACTTAATGAATTCTGGAGACAAGGTTTTTAGCCTAACCTACGTCGTAGCTTATGCTCTAACAAATAGCCATCACAGGGTTGGTTATAAGAAACAAGAATACATAGAGATTGAAGATGTATTCTCAGAAATAGGTTCTATAGAAGAGAAGCAATTCTCCAACATTAGTCCTATGAATGATTCTTGGGCAATTGATATTGCAAAGAATAAACCAATTCTAGAACAACCTAGAATAAGCTCTAGGAATAACAACCTAGAGATCGGAGAATCCTCTAATAGAAGATATGAACCTTCTAGCACTAGAGAAATCTCTCAAAGAGACCTTAGATGCGTCTCAAAACGAGTTGACAATCTTTGTCAGAAACTCGAATACCTAGGATAACCATGACTGACAACCCCATAGTTATGCATCCACACATCTATAAGGATGGGCAAATTCTTTCTTTTAAGCAATTAAATGAAGGAGTTGATCCTAACCCCCCACACTATAGCTTTAGTGGACATTTGAACAATAAGAGCCTTTCAACTCTTATTTCTTCAACCAATAATCTTAATCAGATTACTGGAAGAATTTTACTTGGCATCTATGGTTTATTATCCTATTTTGGAATAAGTAAATATCCTAGTGAAAAATTATCAAAAACACCTAGTGTTTATGACCAATTCCATCATCTTTTTCAGAGGGGGGATTAGAAGAAGAAATTTTTATTCTTCTGAAGAAACAAAATGAGAAAATAGAAGTCTTAGAAGCCCAACTTGACATCCTATCTTCCAAAAGGAACGAAGTTCCTATATCTAGAGACGAAGTATTGGACTTTACCTCTAAGTTAGACAAAATTGAAGATTTTCTTCGAAAGATCATAGGATGAGTCTTAAAGATCTCCAAGAAGATTTCGACAACAACATCAAGCCTCAGTTAGGAGAAATCCTCGCTATGCTCAGAAATCTACAACTCAACAACAATATTGAAGCTGCTGCTGCAAAGATTATAAACGAATTAAAAACAACAATTCAAGAATGTCCTTGCAAAAAAGAAATCCTCGAGATCCTCAGAGATAAAGATCTAAAAGGAAAAGAAATTATCCAAACTGATCCGAAAAGATCTTGGAAATACAGCTATCCTAACTTCGAAGTTGGCAATGAAGAATTAGGAAGTAGAAAAAATCCTAAGAGTCTTTCCTGGCCCATTAAGAAAGATTAATATGGATTACATGAATGTAGTTGAAGACTACTTCTGGAATAACCTAGAAGGAGGAGAACTTCAAGTTAATGATTCTAATTTATAAAAACTTGAGGAAACCATTAGGTTAATGGAAATGGATTATTCCATCGCCAAATAAGTTCTAGCAAAAATCTTAAGAGCCTCTTTAGTTTTAAGACTCCAGACAATCAGGTACATGTCATTGAAAATTTCAGTGATAGTTCAGAAGATTCCTCTATACAAAACTTCAAAGTCCACAAACAGGAAGAAGAAGAAGAAGAAGAAGAAGAAGAAGAAGAAGAAGAAGAAGAAGAAGAAGAAGAAGAAGAAGAAGAAGAAGAAGAAGAAGAAGAAGAAGAAACCTTTCCTGGAGAAAGCTCTGGTAGCAAGAAAAGAAAAGGAAGTTTTTTCGAGCCTACTATAAAAACCAATAATATTTTTGGAACTAATATTTTGAATATTGATTGTTCCAGCAACAGGAAAGAGCTCATTGATAAATGGAGTCAAGAAATAAGCTTAATCATTCAGACAAATGATGCTTATGAAGATCCAGAAATAGTTCTTCTACTTGTAGAACACAAAACTACAGGTGTTATCAACAGTTTGATAAAGAACACACAATGGCCTAAGAACAATTCTATCCAAACATTTGAAAGCATTATGAATGCCATCTACACGATGTTTTTAGGAATTGATCTTGCTGAAGACAAACTGCAATATGCAACTTTGTGATATATGTTTTCTCGATCAGTTTTATTGTGATTATGAGAAATATCTATTTCAATTAAAAGATAGAGATGAATATAAAAAATTTATAAAAGACTATCTTTTAAAAATTCCGTTTATCGGAGAAAAAGCTTTAAGCAGATTCGAGTTAGAAGCATCTAACACTGCACTTTGCAGTCTAGGTTATGCACAACGTCTTGTTAAAGAAGAAATCGTTAAGATTTGTGACTTAACAAAAAGACAAAAGAAATTAAAAGCATTTTCCAAAAAATGTTGTGAAATAATCGTTAAGCATTCACTTGATTATGGATGCAAAACCAAAAGAAAGTCAAAAACAAGAAAAAAGAAGTTTTTGAAATACAAGTTTAAACGAAGGAAAAAACGTTTTAGACCTGGAAAATATGATAAGAAGAAATCTCACGAATTTCTTCAAAACAAAAATTTTGTCCGAAAGGCAAAAAGAATTGCAGATGTTGGATCTGTAATGAGGAAGGACATTATGCAAATGAATGTCCAAATAGAAAACAATTTTCTAATAAACAGAAAAGATTAGAAACCATCTTCTCATTAGGTTATACACCTATTGAAGATATCTATAGCGACACTGAAAGTGTCTATTCTATAGAAACGATTAGTTCTGAATCTGAGGATTATGATTATAATGAATCATCCTCCTCTAATTCAGACTGAGGAAGACTTAGAGTTAGTAATGCCTAATATTACTAACCCTAATTCAATCTATATTTACGGCAAACTAAAGTTTAAAGGTTATAAACAGATTGAACTACATTGTTATGTAGACACAGGTGCAAGTCTCTGCATAGCAAGCAGGTATGTCATACCAAAAGAACATTGGGTTAATGCTGAAAGACCCATTAAAGCAAAAATTGCAAATGGAAGCACTATTTCCATTAACAAGGTTTGCAAAAATCTAAATATCATGATTGCAGGAGAAATATTCCATATACCTACGGCTAATCAACAAGAATCTGATATTGATTTCATTTTGGGAAATAATTTCTGTCTTTTGTACGGACCATTTACCCAATTTACAAAAATGATAATTTTAACACTTAATGAAAAAGAAGTGTTTATCAGCAAAATTAACACCGCATTTCGTGTTGGTGTAAAAGGTTACCTTGAATCAATGAAAAAAATTTCAAATATTCAAAAACCAAAACCTTTGAACATCACTTCCAATAAAATTCATCTTTTACAGAGGGGGAGTGATCGGATAAAAGAATTTAAGGAAATGAATTTTATCCTTGAAAAATTAAAGAAAAAATCTATAATTGAAAGATTATTAGACTCTGTTTGCTCTGAAAATCCTTTAGATCCTAGCAAGACTAAACATTGGATGACAACAAGCATTAAGCTTAAGGATCCTAAGACTATTATCAAGGTTAAACCTATGAAATATAGTCCACAAGATCGAGAAGAATTTGGCAAACAAATTCAAGAACTTCTAGATATGAAAATTATCATAGAAAGTAAGTCTCCTCACATGTCTCCTACATTCTTAGTTGATAATGAAGCTGAGAAAAGAAGAGGAAAAAAGAGAATGGTTGTCAACTACAAGTCCATCAATGATGCGACTATCAGCGATAGCCATAATCTTCCTAATAAGGATGAGCTTCTCACCCTTATAAGAGGAAAGAGTATATTTAGTTCGTTAGATTGTAAATCTAGTTTTTGGCAGGTTTTACTTGACCAAGAGTCGCAACTTCTAACAACTTTCACTTGTCCTCAAGGACATTATCAATGGAAGGTAGTACATTTTGGTTTAAAACAGGCTCCATCCATATTTCAAAGACACATGCAAAATGCAGTTAGATCTTTTGAAAATTTTTGTTGTGTTTATGTAGATGATATTCTCATCTTCAGCGACAATGAAAAAGACCATCTTTGGCAACTCTCGGCTGTTTTAAAGAAGTGTCAAATTTTAGGAATAATTTTGTCAAAAAAGAAAGCTCGGCTTTTCAAGACAAAAATAAATTTCTTAGGTTTAGAAATAGACCAAGGAACACACTGTCTTCAGAATCATATCCTTGACCATAATCACAAATTTCCGGATAATATTGAAGATAAAAAGCAACTTCAGAGGTTTTTAGGAATCCTTACCTATGTTTCTGACTATATTCCTAAACTTGCAGCTATACGTAACCCTTTACAGGCAAAACTCAAGAAGGACGTTCCCTGGGAATGGAAAGATTCTGATACTTGTTATATTAACAAAGTGAAAAAGAATCTTAAGAGTTTTTCGAAATTCTATCATCCCCTACCCGAGGATAAACTAATTATTGAGACCGATACCTCCGGAGATTACTGGGGAGGAATTCTCAAAGCAGAAAACTTTGGACAAGAGTTAATTTGCAGGTATGCATCAGGTAGCTTTAAAGACGCAGAAAAGAGATATCATTCTAATGAAAAAGAATATCTTGCGGTCATTAGAGTAATTAATAAATTTTCAATTTATTTAACTCCTGTTAAGTTTCTTGTTAGAACTGACAATAAAAACTTCACTTATTTTCTTCGTATTAAGTTACAGGGAGATAACAAACAAGGAAGACTAGTTCGTTGGCAACAATGGCTTTCACGATACTCTTTTGATGTTGAACACATCGAAGGAACAAAAAACTGTTTAGCAGATTTTTTAACAAGAGAATTTCAAAATCCATAAAAAGTACTAATGATGACATCATTACTTGCATCACTTTGTTACTTTTTGCAGGTTTCCTACCTCTATAAAAAGACGAAGAATCACATGAGGTCTTCACACCTCAATCTCTTTCTTCTTTCAAGAGACTCACTCTCGCTCTAAATAGGCCTCTCGCCAAAAATCAAAAGATTTTGGAAAATCTTATGTTCTAGAAATCTCTAATCTTGAAAAAGATTCAGCTACTTCAGAATGAGCTAACCCTCATTGATTCTGAAATGGAGTTCGAAAGAAAGTTCTCCAAACAAAAGGTAACTGTCGAACCTTTGGTTGAAAAATCAAAATCGTCAGCTAGTCCAGTGCAAACGGCTACTGGTAAAGACGGTCCTAAAGCAGGTATTTATACTTCCTGAAACGTTGCTGAAACAACGGTCAAAGGTGTTTCTGGTGTTAAACACAAGAAAATACAAATCTTATGATGAAGCAAGAGTCTCAGCTAACATCTATACGACTGCAGAATACAAAGCTCCTCTAGAACTAATCACTAGTTCTGAAGCATTAAAACCTTCTCTCTCTACGGTCTTAACAAGAGAAAAGGATCCCAAGGTTGTACTTAGAATAATCCCAAGAAGATTCACATACACGATACAAGGTGTATTAGAAGAAATGAAGGACTATGACCTTGAAGCTACATATACGGGTTTTAAATACCTGTATGAAAAGGGTAGAAAAACTACTGAAGTTTCTTTTGTAGAAGAGCATTACTACACTACTGATAAAAGAAACATTAGTTATTTCAATTTCTATCTGAATGCTCATCCAGAATTCGTTTTAGAAGCCTATCAGTTTGGATTACTCAGAATGATTTATCCTTCTGATAATCTACTTGAATTATCAAAATTCCCGGCAAAATTCAGAAATGCGGTCAAAACCTATAAGAAGAAATGTCTCAAAGGTGCTGACAAAGAAATCTTCTTAAAATTTCAGAGTTCTCTAATCTTCTAGGATGATCAAAAAGAACCAATTCAGACGTATAAATACGTTCAAATTGGAGTATGCAAAGATAAGATCTACGCTCATAGCCAAGCAAAAGATATATTGCTTGAGAAGAAAGATCTTCAAGAAATGGCTGAACAAAAGCTTCTAGTTCTCATCGACAAAGTTTTTGACATCAGAGAAGAAGACAAGCTAAAAGTGAACCTTGCCACTCACTATTACTTGATGACATCATTCTCCACTTCATCTATCTCTAAGGTAGATTATGAGAAAATCAGAGAATTCCAAAAACAACTGATCTCTCCAAATGTTTTCGGAATACATTATCCTAGCCTTTGCAAAAAGATAAAGCTAGAGCTAGAAAAGAAAGACATCAATCACTTCTGTCCAAGATGCGACCCTACCACTAAAGCAAAAGGAGTGATGGTCGACTAAAGTAAAAGTCAGGACAAAACTTTTACTTTAATAATTATAAAGATTCTTTCTTTATAAAAAGAAATAAGTGCGCGTAAACGTATGCAATGACGCATTATGTTTTGTACTGATCCTCTTTCCATATTCTATAAATGGAAGAGTTAATTGTTTTAAGAAACATCGAAAAATCAACAGACACACACTCCACTGTAGATTAACCTCTCTTCCTTTCAAAATGTGTGAGTAAACTCCTTATAGAAGAATAGCTATGTAGCTTGATAATTCTGGGAGTAGCCCTGAATAATCTTGTAATATGTAATCCTTTGATCAATAAACCTTTCCTTTTTTATCTTCGTCTTCTTCTTTATGAATATTGTTACGATGATGTTCCTGGAGAGTTTAAGTCGTCCTATGGAAAGTAACGTTTAGGCAGGTGGCCGTTTAGTGAAATCATCGACGCAACTTTGGAGTCTTCCGAAACATTATTCATAATTGAAGCAAGATTTCGATCAACAAACAGGTTTATTCTTCTTTAAGATTTCTTATTCTCGATTTGTGCTACTCATGCTTATCTTAAGTTACATATGCTATGATCCTATTTTTCAAAACAATTGTTATAAATCTTAAATATTTTTTAAATATTTATCCATAAGTGATTCAAAAAGACAAGCTGCAATTCCAAGGAATTCTAGACTTATATTAGAAATTCAAGACTTCGAAGATACTCTTGAGGGAGATCATCTTAGATTAAAAATTCTCCAAGCTCAAATAGATCTTTGGAATACTTCTAGTGATGGTTTTAAACCATCCATTATTAGAACTAAAGGCTTATTGTTTTTTGGTATTTCAATCAAAGAATCGACGCTTCGACGTCTAAAAAGCCAGCTCATTATAGGTTAGCTTTTTCTTGCTTTTATGAGTAATAAAATGCAAACAAAGAATTTTGTAAATAGCAGTACTATTTCAAATATTAAAACTTGTGAAAAATTACTTATGATCGATCATGAGAATTTAAAACTTATTTCATCCCTTGAACAAAACGGTAGTATTGTTGCCTAGTCGGTATACGATCTGCCAATGGTTGGGAAACGAGTCAGGACGCTAGTCGGTATACGATGCCAATGGTCGGGATACGAGTCGGGACGCTAGTCGGTATACGAGAATGATGCTTTTGAGTTGGGAAACGAGTCGGGACGCTAGTTTGGTATCCATTTCCATTTGGATCCAACTGTGTTAGTTGCAGTTCTTATGGGGGTAACTGAGTAAGAACCATACCAGTAATGGCCACTCGTTTTATGAACAGGATCATGTGTACGACAATAAGAACAATAGAGTTTCTTACCTGACAAACTGATTAATTGATCTCTCGTGTAGAAAAAATCAGGTTTACCTTTACGCGCATTGTTCTTCTTGGCATTAAGGTGTATGTATACATGACTTCTTACTTTTCAGATCATCTTTCTTCTTTGCTTCAATTGGTTTCCTGTTCCAGACCAGTTCAACTTCTTTGTAGCTGTATCTCCTTCTTTGATGTGTACCTGAACCATCTGTATTTCTATCAAAGAAAAAGTTAGAACTACGAATCTGATTAGAAGATTTAACTGACCTTTTGGAAGAAACAGATGTTGATGTTGAACTTGCAGCTGACTTGAAAGAGCATTCCGAATCAGCTGAATCATCTCTAGGAGAGATGATAATTGACTCTGGAGTCTTGTGCTCAGTCACCACCACCATTGAAATAATCTTTTCAAGCTCATTATTCTTTGAAGAATAACTGTCTCTTTCTTTGACAATAAGGTCAATCTTCGTCTCAAGCTCATACTTCTTTTTCTTCTCTTTCTGTGCACACTTAGAAAGTTCAGATAGCTTTGCATTAAGCTTTCTAATTGCAGCTTCAAAGGTGCTTCTCTCTTTTTCAAATTCCTTCTTTGCACCCTCTCTTTTAAGTATCCAACGTTCTTCTGATCAATTGCCTTCTTCTCTTTAACACTCTTTCTTGAAAAATCTAATAACTTCTTTGCAAACTCTTTCTTATCTTTATCAAATTTAGATCTTTCTTTGGCAATTTGCAGTTCTAGCTCAAATATCTTCTTTTCATTAGCACACCCTGTTTGCTGAAACTTAACAATCTGATCTTCTAAGACTGAGATCTTGTCTTTTAACTCAGTGTTTTCAGTTATCAGACTCTGTTACTTATCCTCAATGCTTTCACCATCTTTCAAATGTTGAGAGTCGGAAATTTGCTTCCGTAGATCCTCATTGATCTTTTTCAATGCATTGACTTTTTCTTTCAGTACCTTCTTTTCATCACGATATTTCTTTGACCTCTCCGAACAATTTGTAGGTAATAAGCAAACTTCTGAAGATCTATTTTGAGTTTTTCAATTTTATCATCATCATTAGAAAAATATTCCATCTTAAAATTCTCTCCATCAGAATCTTGTTTCTGGATTTAAGCTTCCAAGGCAGAAATCTTTCCTTTGTAAAGTACTGGTGTATTCGCATCCATACTGATTGAATTATCTTCACTGGAAATCATTCTGATTGATAAGAAACTGTTCGATTGATCGTTAATCCAAATAAAATCAGATAAAATTCAGAAATAAAATTTCCAAATTTAACCAAGTCTGGAATTGGAGCAAAAAGCACAATTACAAACAATGTATTACATATAACACAATTACAAACAATGTATCCAAGCTTTCATACCAATTGTGAGTCCTTGTGATTGAACACGATCGTTACCAGAGAATCAAACAACACAAAGATATAGATTACCAACCTGTTTCGATTACAAACAATGTATTACAAGGTTGATGTTCTTGAAGCTCACTTTTTCTCTTTTCTCTCTGATCTTGGTCGATGTATGTTGTGTGAGAGAGTTATTAGATTGTAAGATATCTGATAGATGATATCTCACCTAACATTACTAACATAATATCTAACAAACATAATATCCTAAACTAAATATCTATTATTTAGATATTTAGGACTAATATAAAATAATATTAATTAACACAATAATTAACTTCGACAATTATTACAAATTAACATTAGACTAATCTTGAGAGTGGCTTTTCAGCTTTAGCTTCAGATTCCATACTTCAGATTGTATGATTTTGAATCCAATAAATCTGTGATCTAACAATCTCCCCCTTTGGATCAAGATCATTACTAAACGGATTTAGCAATTCAGTCTTCTCTTTCAGCTGAGAAGTTGGAATCTCGTTCTCTTCTGTTTTAGCTCAAAATGCTTTAGCAAAGCATCTTCAAAGAAAATTTATCTGAAATCAGCATGTCTTCAGAATACTTTGATCTCTCGCATTTCTTGGTTTGCTCTTCTCTTCTTCAATGTCTCTTGAGACACAAGTTGTAATGGACATTTCTTCAGTCTTTAGGTTCTCCCCCTTTTTGATGAAAAAAACAACGCTTTCATCAAAACTGGCAGCAAGAAATGTCTTTCATTTGGAGCTTCTGATCCGTCAATTAAAAAGATATTCATCCAGATCTTTTCAAATCCAGACAAAATAGTCGTGTAACAACTGAATCAACAAATGACTCAGTAAAAATGCCTGTCAGTAACACTAAGTCACTGTGTGTAACGAATACACATTGGAAATGATCTTTTATGATGTTCACTCCCCCAGGGCTTCCATTCAATAATCGAAACACCACAAAGGCAATTTCTATTAACGTTATGACAAAGAAACAAATTCCTTGTGTGTTCGTGCTAGTGATAGAAAGAATTAAGCACGAATGATTGCTTATAGGCTCAAATTTGTGTAAACCACTGAGACAACAGTAAGTTAAACACAGACTTAATGTGCATGATTGAAGTGCGAAGGTGGGGGCAGACTTCCTTCTTTTCAATATCCAGATTTTCCAAATGAAAATCAGATAGCAAATGTGTTGCGTCCCCTTTGAAAATGTGAAACACTTTCCTTTTGAGAAGAAAATGAGTAGTTGGTGAGGTTTGATCAAGAGTTGGCATGGGCTAGTTGCCTGTTTCAATAATGGTCACCAATGAGTTGTGAAACATTATAATTGTGGCTACCCGGCTCAGAAAAAGTTTGGTGCAGAGTTCTGATATTCTTTTAACTCTGTTCTCACACCCTCTTTCTTTTAAACATTTAGCTTACTCTCTTTTTCTGTATACCTCATCACACAATCCACACTCATTTCTTTTCGACTTTTCACACTCAATCACTATGGATTAACTTCGTGGGAAGAAATCATTGGTTAAGGTGATTCCATAGAAGTTGTGTTAAGTCCTAGAACAATGAAATCATGTTTTCCTATGATGCATATGATGCTCAATTTGGTTTAACGATTTCAGTTAAAGCTCAAATAGATCTTGAAAACATTTAAATGCACACTTCCAATTCATGAAATCGGTTTGAGATTCGGGAAGTGGTTTGAACATTTAAGAACAATGTTTTCTATGATTGAAAGTTGTCCACTATTCAACCATATATGAGATTAAGATAAAGGATTATACCTTTACGTGCGATCTTACATCTCATGAAGCTAAGCTTAAAATCATAAAGATATGAACATATAAGCATCTCTCAAAAACTGCAAAAGTCTTATGTGATGGGAACACAAAAGTATGCCACGTATCTATATTATCGAACTGCACCTCAGATCATTGACTTTAGTGCACACTAACTTAAGTGTCACCTCAAGTCCCCAACACCTTCCTTTAGTGTACACAATTTAGCAGACGTCACCTCAAGGACACGATACCTTTAGTGCACACCCCTTAGCGGGAGTCACCTCAAGGATACCCGATCTTAGTGCCCATTCGCTCTCTAGTAGAGTTCCCATCTCAAGGTCCCCACTCGACCTTTAGTGTCTACTCACTAGCATTCAAGATAGGAGTCTCAATTCCTTACTTGATAACCTATGATGACTAACACTCGTGCACAAGAATTAGACATCCAAACATAAGACCCATGGTTCCGAAGTACAACCCATAAAGGTTCCTCTTCACCAAACAACCGGGACGACACCAATGCCAACACGGCATTATTTTCCCAAAGTGAGAATCCCAAGAGTCCTCACCATTAAACACGACTGATTTACATGCTTATGGATCCAATGCATTACAGTCTAAAACACATGACTCCTATTGGATGACACACGCACTCAAAACATGTATTCTCCAAAATAAAGTACAGTAAATGCAACTCACACCCAAGACTCCACTTTAAGTTATTAAAACCGGAAAAATGTCCTCAAGACTCCATTCAGTCAAAACTGAGCCAAAGGCCCAACAATTTACGCAAACCCCAAATGAAAACCAGTAGTAAACATTGAAACACGATCGACCAACCATCAAGCAAACACAATGACCAAAAGTATGATTAACTCAAATCTCATCATTGGTTGAGGCAAACCATTTTCCAAATGAACTCATACCCTTATATTTCCAAAATGCCTCATAACACGATACTATGCATTTTTCGAAAAGGTTTATAAGATCAAATACATAAAATGACACTTACGTCAACTGAACTCTAAATATATATGTAAAATCATCAAAGAAACATTTCAACATCATTTATTTACCAAAATTCTTAGAGACCCCAAAATGGGTGTTTCACCATGTTTATAAAACTAAATATTTCAAAATAACCAAAACTTATCAGGTGATCAGTAGTTAACAATTTCATGTAAACACAAAACACTTAAAATGAACATTTTGGCATGTACACCGTTTTCAAAAATCAACTTGAACTCACCTTGCTAGATTTAGGCTAAATCTAGATTTTACCCCACTTTGAGCTTCCTTGACGAAACTTGAATCCTCCAAGCCAAAACCTCAAAAACCTAGATCCAAACATTTTCAATCGTAAATAACCATATTCAACCATATAGAAACATTCCCCACACATTTTACATCAAAACCCCAACTTATACCCAAAACCCTAATTTTGACCTAACTCCTCCAAAATCTTCCAAACCGAAAATGGAGAAACATAATACTTAGGAAATCATCAATGGAACATTTATATCACTTAATGTGGTTTAGAAAAGGAGGAGATAAACTTACCACTTTGGTTTTGATGAAAACCTAGAAAACTCTACCATGGAGCTTGAGGTTGAAGATGACAATGGTGGACACTTTGCCAAAGCTCCCAATCTACCACTTGATGATGGAACATTTTAAAAACTCAAGAAATTAATCCAAAATGAGTTAGGGTTTGAGTAGAATGGAGAAGAAACGGTTTAGGAGAGAGTGGAGAAGTTTTGGAGAAGAGAAATGAGAATTTTGGCTGAAATCCCGCACTTAACAGCACCCTGGGCCTCTGGTGCGACATTGACCAGCGACATTGCCCATTGCTCAGGGCAATGTCGCCAGACTCTCCCAGGCCGCGGTACCTTCCCAGCGACTGTGATAGTGCGACTATGACACTGTCATAGTCGTCGGGCACTGTCGCTGAGCCATTTCCAAGCCCCAAAACTCAACTTTTTCAACGCCAACACCCCCGATACTATAAGGGACTTTAAACAATGATTTCCCAACAAAAGTCCCGCCGTACATAAGTTCCAAAAACGTTCGGGTGACCTCTACTTACTGAAAATTACGGGTGTTACACACATCTATTCATACGGCGTGACGGTCTTAAAATGAAAACACGAGTTTACACGGAGAGCGACTTAATGAGTCATATTTATACATATAAATATATATTTAGAGCGAGTGTTCAAAGATGATTACGGAGTGGCATTGAGAATTTCGGGGTGTTACAATCCTCCTCTCCTTAGAAAAGATTTCATCCCTGAAATCTCATATCATTCAAAAAGATGGGGATAACGCCTCTTCATGTCTTCTTCCGCCTCCCAAGTCTCGTTTGCACCTCTGTGGTGTTTCCATTGTACTTTCACCATCACTACCTGTTGGGAAATTCAGAAATGCTCAAGTATGGTTAATGTTGCTTCAACATAATTACTATTGCCAGTTGAAGTTGATGCTGCTGATACAACTTAATGCTGCTCATCAAGAATTACTACTGCCAGTACATCATGATTACTACTGCTAGTAGATTTTACTACTGCTAGTAGTTAGTACTACTGGAGTTAGTACTGCTAGAACAAAGTTACTACTGCTAAGCATGGTTAGTACTGCTCAGAGTATTAATGTTGCTTATATGATGAAGATCAGTATGGCAAGGATGACAGCTGGATTGAAGATATTCATGGAAGCTTAGAGATAATGATGGAAGATTATACTGAAGATCTTTTATTATTTTGTAATTATCTTTATCTTCAGTATATGTATAGAATAGTTTGTTTTTCTTTGTAAGTAACATTCATTCTGAGTTTTTTGTTTTGATAGAGAGAATCAATCTCAAGGTTTGATCCCTAATTCTAGAGAAGTAGAATTCGTATTGGTGAGTCTGTTCATCAATATTGAGGTTGTATGTAAAAGCTTGTGACTTTCAATCATTAAATAAAGTTTGCAAGTTGTTCATCAGATTTACTGTTTTGTTTACTGTTTTATTGAATATCAAAGTGTTATTCCGCAAACTTCTTTGATATTGTTTTCTGAGAGTTTATTCTTGTTTAGAATTAAGATCCTGACAAGTGGTATCAGAGCCTGTATTCTCAGAAATCTTATTCATCATGGAAAACGCAATTGAATCAAACAGTACCTTGGTCTCAAAGGTTCCAATGCTCAGACCCAATGAATTCGACATGTAGAAGATCAGAATCAAGCAATACATACTCCTCACTGATTATTCTATGTGGGACATCATTGAGAATGGCCCATCTGAAGCAGGAAAGATTGGTGTTGATGGAAAGAGGACACCTCCAAAAACTGATGCAGAAAGAAAGTCTAGACAGACAGAGATGAAAACCTTGACACTTTGCTCTTGGCTATTCCCAATGAATATCAACACCAATTCTACAATTGCACTGATGCACAGATGCTCTGGAATGCTCTAGAGAAGAGATTCTCTGGTACCAAAAGTACCAAGAGAAATCAGAAGGCCATACTGAAGCAACAGTATGAGAACTTTATGTCAACTAAGAATGAGTCCATGACTCAAACTTTTGACAGGTTCAACAAGCTAATTGGTGAACTAGCTACAGTTGGAGTACAAATTGATCAAGATGATCTAAACAGGAAGTTCTTAAGGTCCCTGGGTGATGAATGGACCATGTATACTGTCTCTTTCAGACAGAATGATCAACTGGAAGAAAAGGAACTTGATGATCTATATAATGATCTAAGAGTCTTTGAATCTGAGGTAGAGGCTAAGAAGAAGCCTTCTGGATATGTTCACAATGCTGCACTCCTATCAGCATCAATTGATTCTACTTCCAACCCTGAATCAGTTAGTGCTGCTAATGGAACAAATCAAGAGAAAGGCACTGAATCTGTGTTTGAAGCCTTTCTGTCCAGCCATGGAAACTCTTCTCTAATTAATGATGACTTGGAACAACTCCATCCAGATGACCTTGAAGAGATGGACATTAAATGGCAGATGGCCATGCTCTCTATGAGAGTTAAGAAGTTCATCAAGAGAACTGAGAGGAACAACTTCTCCCAAAGAAGAGAAGATGGAGCAGGTTTTGACAAGTCAAAGGTGGAATGCTATAAATGTCACCATAAGGGACACTTTGCTAGGGAATGCAGAAGTGGAGTATCTCACAACAACAACCACCAACAAGCACAGTCTGGAAGCTTCAATAATAACAGAAACTCTGCACAAGCTCTAGTCTCTCAACAAGGTATGGGGTTTGATTGGAGTGATCAAGCTGAAGAGGCTATCCAAAACCAAGCTCTAATGGCAGAGGTGTCTGATCTCCCAACAGAGGTAACTTCTAATCTTTGTTCTCAAAATTGCATTAACACTGTTAAAAGGTACAGGGATCACAATCAGAACATGAGTGATGACCTTAAAAGATTAGAAAAGGACATAAAAGATTATGTGAGGATTGTTGAGAGGTTTGAAGATCAGATTAAGAGTTTTCAAGCTAATGAGCTTCAACACTCATATGACACAAACTACTGGAAGTGGGAGAAGAATGACCTAGAACTCCAACTGACCAAATCTAAAGAGGAGAATGATAAGTTAAGAGGAGAGTTAGCTAAAGTCAAGCTAGATGTAGAAAAGTTTTCCAATGCTTCTAAAGCAATGGACTCTTTACTACAAACTCAGATTCATGATAGACTGAGAAGAGGAATAGGGTATAATACCACACCACCACCCTACAACAACAACTACATCCCTCATAGTTCAGACTTGTTAGAGACAAAGGATAGGAAGGACCTGCCTGAGGGAGCCACTAAGATAGATCCCTTAGATGAAGTAGTTGTTAAGGATAAAACTGAGAAAGAAACTGTCAAGAATAAGGACAACACTGTGAGTGGTGAGATTCCTATAGAAAATCACATAGTTACCAATGAGGGATGTGGAAAGAATTGGGTCAAGTCCAAGGAGATAGAGAAGACTGAGGGAAAGAATAAGAAGGTTCATTATAAGCAGACCACTATTGTGAACCCTATCCCTTGCAACAAGTGTTCATGCAATAAATCTCAGCCCCAACAACATGATAAAAAGAGGGGTAATCAGAGAAACTGGAATAATATGTGGGCACAAAAACAAGGGATTGATCTGAGTAAAATCAATAGACCAAAAACCTGTTTTATTTGTGGAAAGCTAAATCACATTGCCAAATACTGCTATTTCAATCCTATGAACCAAAGGCTGAATTTTCAGAGACCTACTCAAAAACCCTTTGGTTATAGGAAGAAAGAAAAGAACCATGTGGCTAAGAAAGTTTCTAAATCTAAAAGCCACATGAAGAAAAAGAATATGGAAGACAGTGTCAAGATCTGGATACCTAAAAGCACTAAAGCTGTTAGTACTGCTACCACAAATAGTGCTGCTGACAGTGATAGTGCTGCTAGAAGCAATAATACTGCTACCAAGGTTAATACTGCTAACTCTGTTAGTACTGCCAACAAGGTTAATACTGCCAAACCTGTTAGTACTGCTAACCTTGTTAGTACTTCTAAAGATAGTGTTGCTTCTAGTATGAGTGCTTCTAGACCAATAATCTTGACAAAGTACTCAAATAATAAGTGTTCTGATTTTAAAAACCTCATCAAAAAGGAATGTAAGTATTTTGATGAGAAAGGGAGACCCAAGACCACTTTGGCTTGGGTTCCCAATCAATACTAATTGTCTAATCTTATGTGCAGGGCAACCAACAACTCAAAGGGAAGAGCATCTGGCATGTTGATAGTGGTTACTCTAGGCACATGACAGGGAACATGTCTTGCCTCAAGAACTTCAAGAAGATTGATGGTGGGCATGTTGCTTTTGGGAATACTCCAGATGGAGGTAAAATCAGTGGTAAAGGTGATGTGACCAAAGGTAAAATGACCTTTGAATATGTTTTCTATGTTGAACAGTTAAGGTACAACCTGTTAAGTGTATCACAGGTTTGTGACAAACAACATAGTATACTGTTTACAGATTCTGAATGTATTATCCTTGCTCCTGGATTCAAGGTAGTTGATGAAAAAATGATACTACTAAGAACCCCTAGAAAGGACAATGTATATTGTTTAGATATGGAAAGTGTTCCATCTGATTCATCCCTAAATTGTCTTGTTTCAAAAGCTTCTCTGGATGAATCATCACTTTGGCACAGAAGGATGTGTCACATGAACTTCAAAACAATAAATAAGCTGGTTAAAAACAACCTTGTAAGAGGTTTACCTTCTAAAGTCTATTCATGTGATGATTATTGTGTTGCTTGTCTTAAAGGCAAACAACACAAAACTTCTCATAAGTCCAAAGAGGTGAACACAATCTCTAATTCTCTTTATTTATTGCATATGGATCTGTTTGGCCCTACAAATGTTATGAGTATTGGTAAGAAGTCAAACTGCCTAGTTATTGTTGATGATTACTCTAGATTTACTTGGGTATATTTTCTAAGGACTAAGGATGAGACAATTGGACTGATCAAATCCTTTGTTCTAAGAATTGAAAACCAAACAAATCAAAAAGTAAAAATCATTAGGTCAGACAATGGTACTGAATTTAAAAATCATGACCTAAACACCTTTTGTGAGGAAAAAGGAATTGAGAGACAATACAGTGCTCCTAGGACTCCACAACAAAATGGTGTTGCTGAGAGAAGGAATAGGACACTGATTGAGGCTGCTAGATCTCTGTTAGCTGACTCTAAACTTCCAATAACTTTCTGGGCAGAAGCAGTTAATACTGCTTGCTATGTCCAAAACAGAGTACTAGTAGTCAAGCCTAAGAACAAGACACCTTATGAGCTTTTTAATAAAAGAAAACCCTTCATTGGATTTTTCAAACCTTTTGGGTGTCCTTGTACTATTCTCAATACTAAATCCCACTTGGGAAAGTTTGATAGCAAGGCTGATGATGGTTTTCTTGTTGGTTACTCATCTCAAAGTAAGGCCTACAGAGTTTTTAATACTTCTTCTAGAATAATTGAGGAAAGTGACAATGTCAAATGCAATGAGAACACACCAAATCCTATTGGGTCTGGTCCTCAGTGGTTGTTTGACATTGATTCACTAACTAACTCTTTTGGTTTCAGTAGTGATGATTATGCAGGTTCAGGAAGTGGAGGATCAGGGGCTACACAAGTTCAAAACATTATACCTCAATCTGTGATCTTTCCTATGCCTATAAAAGAACCTGTTGAATTATGTGAAAAGGAGACTATAACTGAGCCAATACAGAATGAAGAAGAAAGAAGAGAAGAGGAATCTTCAGTGCATAAAGAGCTAGAAGTAGCTGAGGTGATCCCCTCAGCTGACTTAAATGATTCCAAACTAGAGGAGGGAATCCATGAAGAACCTAGTTTTCAGACTAGAACACAAAAGAATCATCCTCCAGAGCTAGTAATAGGAGACATATCTTCTCCTATGATTACAAGGAATCAAAGCAGACTTCAAGAGCTGCAGGATCAACAACACACAGTACTCTCCTGCTTTCTATCCCAGATTGAGCCTAAGAAGGCCTATGATGCAATGAAGGATTCAAGTTGGATAGAAGCCATGCAAGAAGAGTTACTGCAATTCAAGCTACAGGATGTTTGGGACTTGGTGGACCTTCCAAAAGGTCATAGAGCTAAAGGCACCAAGTGGATTTTCAGGAACAAAAAGAATGAGAGAGGTATTGTGATCAGGAACAAAGCAAGGCTTGTGGCACAAGGGTACACTCAAGAAGAGGGCATAGATTATGATGAAGTGTTTGCTCCAGTGTAAAGGGTAGAGGCAATTAGGCTGTTCTTAGCCTATGCCTCATACATGAAGTTCAAGGTCTATCAAATGGATGTAAATAGTGCCTTTCTATATGGTACAATTGATGAAAAAGTATATGTCTATCAGCCACCTGGTTTTGAAAATCCTTCATATCCTGACAGAGTATACAAACTGAAGAAAGCACTCTATGGTCTACATCAAGCCCCAAGAGCATGGTATGACACTCTGTCTACCTATCTCTTGGAGAATGGGTTTGAAAGGGGCATCATTGACAAGACCCTTTTCATTAAAAGAAGTAAGAAGGACATCCTATTAGTTCAGATCTATGTGGATGATATCATCTTTGGATCCACAAAAGATCAGATGTGTAGAGACTTTGAAGAGTTGATGCACAAGAGCTTTAAAATGAGTTCAATGGGTGAACTTACCTTCTTCCTTGGGATTCAGGTGAAACAGCAGTCATATGGGATATTTATCAGTCAATCAAAGTATGTGCAAGACATCCTGGAGAAATATGGTTTAAAATACTCAAAGCCAGCAAGCACACCAATGGAAACTCACAAACAGATCACTGCTGATCTTGAGGGGGAGGATGTTGATGTCCATCTATACAGATCAATGATTGGATCTCTCATGTATCTCACAGCCTCAAGACCAGACATCATGTTTCCAGTATGTGTATGTGCCAGATTCCAAGTCAAGCCTAAACAATCACATCTTCAAGCTGTGAAGAGGATTTTCAGATACTTAAGAGGGCAACCTAGATTAGGTCTTTGGTATCCATATGAATCTTCATTTGACTTGATTGCTTATTCAGATAGTGACTTGGGTGGTGCCAACATGGACAGAAAGTATACTTCAGGGGGATGTCAACTTTTGGGTGCAAGACTAGTATCCTGGCAGTGTAAGAAACAAACCACAGTGTCCTTATCAACAACAGAAGCTGAGTATATTGCTGCTGCAAGTTGCTGCTCTTAGGTTCTATGGATTCAAAATCAGATGTTGGACTATGGGGTAACATTTCTTCACACTCCAATCTTTATTGACAATAGCAGTGCTATAAGCATTGTTAACAATCCAGCCAAGCACTCCAAAACAAAGCACATTGAGATCAGGTATCACTTTATCAGAGATTGCAATGAAAAGAAACTCATTCAAGTTGCCAAAGTTCATACTGACAACCAGTTTGCAGATCTATTCACTAAAGCTTTTGATGTGGGTAGATTCACTTTCTTGGTCACAAGTGTGGGCATGATCAACTCTGAATGAGCTCATGTCTTTAAAAGTGTTCCTATACCTGTTATTTGGGTTATTTGTGTGCTGCTAATCATCTTTCACAGGAAGTTATTGCTTTGATCAGACCTTCATAAGCTTCAAAAAAAAAAAAAGTAAGTACAGTTAATACTGCCAGTGCTCAGTTAATACTGCTAGCGGTTAATACTGCTCTCAGTTAATACTGCTAGTTAGTTAATATTGCTAGTGGTTAATACTGCTCTCAGTTAATACTGCTAGTTAGTTAATACTGCTAGTGGTTAATACTGCTCTCAGTTCATACTGCTAGTTAGTTAATACTGCTAGTGGTTAATACTGCTCTCAGTTAATACTGCTAGTTGGTTAATATTGCTCTCAGTTAATACTGCTAGTTGGTTAATACTGCTCTCAGTTAATGCTGCTATTAGTTAATACTGCTCTAGGTTAATACTGCTTATGTCCCATACACCATAAATACCCTTTGCCCGCCTAAAAGTTCATAACGACTCTTTGCATACTGTTACACTCTTTCTCTCAAGTACCAAGTCTTTCAGGCAAGAACATTCAAGATCAATGGCATCCATGGCATTCATCGACGCGCACAATGAAATCGCGATGCTACAAAAGCCAAAGCAAGCTGCAGGATTTCATCAGATTGTGGATTTTCTGAAGTCTAGCCACATTGCCCATGCTCTAACTGTGTCGCCAACAATATACGTAGAGCATCAAAGGCAATTCTGGGCAAATGCCACCATAGTTACAGAGAATGGTGTGCAGATTCTGAAAACAAGGGTGTGTGACAAACCCTTGTCAGTAACTGAAGAGGTGATACGCATCTGTCTACGTCTAGACGATGCTCCAGGTATAACCTCTATTCCTAATGAGGACTTGTTCTCAAATCTTACAAGAATGGGGTATGGAGGCCCATTGGGTGTCTTTAAGTTCTCAAAGGCTAAATTTTCACCCCAATGGCGTTTCTTTGTCCATACTCTTATGCACTGCATTTCCAAAAAGACTACTGGATGGAGTGAGTTCAGCAGTACCATTGCCTATGCTTTGGTCTGCTTGGCCACTGCCAGAAAGTACAATTTCTCTAAAATGATTTTCAGTGATCTTGTATCAAACCTAGGAAGCAAAAAGAGCTTTTATATGTACCCCAGGTTTGTACAAGAAGTTATAACACACGAATTGACGGATATGCCTCACTTTGATGAGGTATATGTACCAAAAGTTCCCAAAGGTAAGGTCTTTTCAAACATGAAGAGATCCCCTTTGGACTCGGAAGGAGTTGACACCCCATTGTTCTCTACAATGATGGTGGTGTCCCACACTGAAGAAGGTATGGCAGCAGGGTCAAGGCCCTCATTAGACCATCCCACTGCTAGCCAATCCTAACCTTCCCACTCTATATCAATCCCCCAGTCCCTAATTCATAAGCCAACTTCTCCTATCACCCAAACTTATATCAGGAAAAAGGTAAAGAAGGCTCCTTCTCTTCTTGTACCATCACCCACTGAGCCTTTAAGCCCTCTAAGGGAGAATTCTCCTTTAGAGAATATCTACAGGGACACCACAGGGGTGTCTCCCAACCCCAAGGAGGTGCTCACTGAGGAGATGGTTGAGCATATGGGTGAGCAGGCTGCCACTACTCCTGCTAACACAGAGGAGGACAGTGGTAACATAAATAAGACCTCCCCCATGGCAACTTTCAATGAGCAATCATTCAAAGGTCCCAGGTGCCAAGAAACCAAGGGGGTGGATAGTGCTTCTACTAGGCAGAAGACTTCCACTACTAAAAGATCCAATGATCCTTCAAAAAGGGGTAACACTCCTGGAGAAGGTGAGGACAGATATAACTATCAAGAATTGATGGAAACTATGGGAAACATCAACATGGATGTGATCAAACAGGGCAAAGAGATAGATGAGATGAAAATGGTGATTCTGTCACAACAAGTACATATTGCAAAGTTGAAGAAAATGGTGACCAGGTTGGTGCAAAAGAAGAGAAGAAAGCAGTTTGTGTTGAAGAAGAGATCAAATGATAAAGATGCTTCCAACAAGGATGAGAAAGAGGCTGAAACAGAGAAAGAAAGTACAGCTGAGAGGGCATTTGAGGTGGAGGGGGAGCAAGAGGAAGAAATAGAGAAAGTAATAGAATCAATAGCAGCAGAAAAGGAAACAAAATTTGCTCAAGCAGCAGAAACTGTTAATGCTGTTGGGGTAAAAGAAGCAGCAGTAACAGGGTTGTCTGTTGAAGAAATGGAGATTGCAGAGACCTTGGTAAAAGCCAAGAATGACACTTCTGAGGCTAGTAAAAAGGCCAAAGGAGTGGTCATCAATGAAGGAGGTCTCTGAAAGAAAAGAAAAGAAACAGTTAAGGCAAGTCTGAAGAATGCTAAGGGAAAAGGAAAGATGGTTGAACCTGAACAACAACCATTAAAGAAGAAAAGTCAGATTGAGCTAGATGAAGAGTTAGCAAAGCAGCTTCAAGAACAGATGAAAAAGGAGGAACAAATCCAAACTGAAACAGACAGAGAGCTTGCAAGGATAATGGCCAGAAAACTCAATGCAGAATATCAAAAGAGCTTAACAGCAGCAGCTGAGGCCAAGAAACTTCCAGTCAAAAGAATGCCAATCAGGAAAGAAGAAAAATGATAAATTTCCTGAAAGGTTCAATTGGTGTCAAAGGGGAAATGTTTAATAATATGGCATACAGTCAAGTGGAGGAGCTGTATAAGAAAGAGATGGCTAAGCTGGAAGGGGACTCCTCACAAAGGGAAGAGGCTGAAAGGAGAATGAAAGAGAGGTATGATCTCAACATTCAACAACCATTCCCTGAGGAAGTCACACCTACAAAAGAACATAAGGAAGACTCAGAGAATCTTAGTATGGAGGTTAAATCTGCAAAGAGGGTGAAGACTATAGCCTCCAAGAAGCAGAGCAAAAGGCCAAGAGTTGAAGAAAGAGCAGAAACTGCAGTAGAACCTTCAGTTACTCCTTCAGCTGAATCTGTGCAGAATCCTGAACAGTCCAATAAGCAATCTCATGTGCATCTTGAGCTTTATATGATCACAACAGATGATGAACCAGTTCAAGCTGATCCCATTTCTATGAAAGCACCAGAAGTCATCTTTTGGGATATTCTGGAAGATCAAAGAAAGAAATACTTCAGGCTTAAGAGAGTGGGAGATGTATATGAAGTGTACTCTACTTGGGGTAGACTCATCAGAAGCTGTTCAAGATCAGATTTAGAAGAGATGTTTAAAGTTGGATTGGATTTATATGAAAAGGAGCTGAAAGGAGAAGGAATGAGCTTAATCATATTAGCCATGGAGTACTTATGCATGATGTTTGATCCTAGCAAAGTTCAACATGTGATCAGAGACTTGCATCTACAGAATAAATTCCAAAGAATAGAAAACTGGATGATATTTGAAAGGTGTGGAATTTATGTCATCACTGTAGACAGAGCTTATC
Organism: Arctium minus; assembly: GCA_954870635.1. NCBI lineage: Eukaryota > Viridiplantae > Streptophyta > Magnoliopsida > Asterales > Asteraceae > Arctium > Arctium minus. Next base: position 177,042,097 of record OX941080.1, on the reverse strand, counting down.
ATGAGTACTACTTGGTTGATAAAATCTATGATCACAGCAAGGCTAAATTACAAGCAATGTTGAATGCCAAGCTTACATGTTCAAAAGATTCAGAAATGGCAAAGATTGTGGTTAGCAGAATCATTAATCAAAACTTGGGATTGGATCCTAATCTAGGGTGTAAACTGAAGTGTTGAAAGCATCTTGAAGACCTTCTGAAGAACTTGACTTCTCTTCCTAAAAGTCAAGTTAGGGGGAGATTGTTGGGAAATTCAGAAATGCTCAAGTATGGTTAATGCTGCTTCAACATAATTACTACTGCCAGTTGAAGTTAATGCTGCTGATACAACTTAATGCTGCTCATCAAGAATTACTACTGCCAGTACATCATGATTACTACTGTTAGTAGATTTTACTACTGCTAGTAGTTAGTACTGCTGGAGTTAGTACTGCTAGAACAAAGTTACTACTGCTAAGCATGGTTAGTACTGCTCAGAGTATTAATGTTGCTTATATGATGAAGATCAGTATGGCAAGGATGACAGCTGGATTGAAGATATTCATGGAAGCTTAGAGATAATGATGGAAGATTATACTGAAGATCTTTTATTATTTTGTAATTATCTTTATCTTCAGTATATGTATAGAATAGTTTGTTTTTATTTGTAAGTAACATTCATTCTGAGTTTTTAGTTTTGATAGAGAGAATCAATCTCAAGGTTAGATCCCTAATTCTAGAGAAGTAGAATTCGTATTGGTGAGTCTGTTCATCAATATTGAGGTTGTGTGTAAAAGCTTGTGACTTTCAATCGTTAAATAAAGTTTGCAAGTTGTTCATCAGATTTACTGTTTTGTTTACTGTTTTATTGAATATCAAAGTGTTATTCCGCAAACTTCTTTGATATTGTTTTCTGAGAGTTTATTCTTGTTTAGAATTAAGATCCTGACACTACCTCTTTATGGCGGAGCTTCTTCGTCTATCTCTCCAAAACGGATTCCGGTTCCTCTACACATCGATTGTTGTCTACTCGAATCTCGGATAAAGGAATGACGTTATCCTCCTCCGCTAGGCACTTTCATAGGTAGCAAATGTGGAATGTAGAGTGAATTCCAGTCATCTCGGGTGGTAGATCAAGCTTGTAGGCTTGGAGACCCACACGCTCAATAATAGGAAAAGGCCCAAGAAAACGAGGGCTAAGCTTTCCTCGCTTTCCAAACCTTATGATTCCTTTCCAGGGCGACACCTTCAATATTACTCGGTCGCCCACTTGAAACTCCATCGGTCGACACTTCTTGTCCGCATAACTCTTTTGGCAGTCTTGGGCTGCCTTCAAATGCTCTCGAATACACTTGACTTTGTCCGCCGTCTCCTGCACTACCACTGGTCCGGCGAATTGCTTCTCGCCCGCTTCAAGCCAACACGTTGGCATCCTACACTTCTGCCCATATAAAGCCTCGAATGGTGCCATGCCCAAACTTGAATGGTAACTGTTATTATAAACAAATTCCACCAATGGGAGGTGAGAGTCCCAATTTCCTCCAAAATCAATAACACACGAACGCAACGTGTCCTCTAACGTTTGAATTGTTCGCTCGCTCTGTCCATCCGTTTGAGGGTGGTATGTCGTGCTCAACTTCATCTTTGTCCCCAATTCTCTTTGAAACGCACCCCAGATATGGGAAGTGAAACGACTATCCCGATCGGACACAATAGATAATGGCACTCCATGCCTCGAGACCACTTCATCGATGTAGAGTCTTGCTAGTTTGTCCAACGGTAACGTCTCCCTCATGGCTAGAAAGTGAGCGCTTTTCGTTAATCGATCCACTATCACCCAAATGGTGTCGTAGCCTTTCAACGTCCTTGGAAATTTCGTCACGAAGTCCATCGTGACGTGATCCCACTTCCACTCCAATATTTCTAAAGATTGCAAACTCCCATACGGTCGTTGATGCTCGACCTTAACCAACGAAAAAGTAAGGCATTTCTCCACATAGTTTGCCACATCAAGCTTCATCACCAACCACTAATAATTCCACTTCAGATCTCTATACATTTTCGTTCTCCCGGGGTGAATAGAATATCTTGATTTGTGTGCCTCTTCTAAGAGTAACTTTTGGCATCCTCCCAACTTGGGTACCAAGACTCGCCCTTGGAAGAGTTTCAACCCTCTCCCATCTTCCGTCAAGCTAAGGTGTTGCTTCGTCATCGCTTCATCTTTAAGGTTTGCTTTGAGAATTGTTTCAGCTTGTGCGGCCTTTATCATGTCTACAAGGTTTGAGATGATCTCAATCCTTGCTAACGAGGTTTTCACCGCACCACTATACTCTTTCCGGCTTAATGCGTCTGCCACAACATTAGCCTTGCCCGGATGATATTGAAGTTCACAATCATAATCTTTTAATAACTCTAACCATCTTCTTTGTCGCATATTAAATTTCTTCTGATCGAAAACATACTTCAGGCTCTTGTGGTCGGTGTAGAGGGTGCACTTGGTGCCGTACAAGTAGTGCCGCCACAACTTTATAGCAAATACAACCGCCGCTAATTCAAGGTCATGCGTTGGGTAATTCTTCTCGTGCTCCTTCAATTGCCTTGATGCATATGTTATCACCTTGCCCCTTTGCATGAGGACGCAACCCAATCCCATCTTGGATGCATCGCTGTAGACGACTAAGTCATCTGTTCCCTCGGGTAGGGATAAAATTGGAGCTTCATACAATTTCCATTTCAAAGTACGGAAAGCCTTCTCTTGAGTCTCAGTCCAAGCTAACTTCACATTTTTTTGAGTCAAAACGGTCAATGATGAGGCGATCTTCGAAAAGTCTTGGATGAACCTTCTGTAATAACCGGCGAGTCCCAAAAAGCTTCGAATCTCGATTGGGATTTTCGGAGGCTCCCAGTTCATCATTGCCACGATCTTCGCGGGATCTACATTCACTCCTTCGTGGGTCACCACATGGCCGAGAAATTGAACTTCTCGCAACCAAAATTCACATTTGGAGAATTTGGCATATAGCTTCTCCCTTCTTAACACCTCTAGAACCTCTCTCAAATGTTGCTCGTGCTCCTTTTCATCCTTGGAGTACACCAAGATGTCGTCGATGAACACTATGACCGATCGGTCCAGAAATGGTCGACACACACGGTTCATCAAGACCATAAATATTGTTGGCCCATTCGTCAATCCAAAAGGCATAACCAGAAACTCGTAATGACCATACCGAGTCCTAAATGTCGTCTTCGGAACGTCTTCTTCCCGAACTCTTACTTGATGATAACTGGATCGGAGGTCAATCTTGGAAAAAACATTCGGCCCCTTGTAGTTGATAAAAGAGGTCGTCTATTCAAGGTAATGGATATTTGTTCTTGACGGTCACTTTATGCAACTCCCGGTAATTGATGCACATACGCATCGACCCGTCCTTCTTCCTCACAAAGAATACCGATGCTCCCCACGGAAACGAGCTCGGCCTCACAAAACCTTTCTCAAGCAATTCTTGAAGTTGGGACATCAATATTACAATAACCTACTTAATCTGGATTAAAATGGGTGTTGCGATTTCACTATATTCTCTCTTCACAAAATTCCCCAAAAGACCGACACTTCGAGAACTCCTACGTGTCCGGTTGACAAGCCCGACATCCTAATTTCCTCCATGAGTAGTGTAACACCCGTAATTTCAGGATTTATCCTCGACGGTGTTACGGGAGTCGTTTGGCTCTTGGGTCATAAAAGTATCGAGAAATCAAGTAAGTTTCATAATGGAACCATCGGGAATCGAATCAGGCGTGAAGAACGCAAGAAATCACATTTTTGGTCTGCTGCGGGTTGGTGCACGACTCTGGGTTGCGGCACAAGCCGCGTAACTCACTGGACGTGAGTTTTTCAGGAAACGGGCGACTTGCGCCGCGACTTGCAAGTCGCGGAACCTGTCTGGGGTTTTTAGTCGCGATTTTAGGGATCCAACCTCATTATTCTCATAACTTCTTCCACCTAAACCCGAATTGAGTGACTCTTGAACCTAGGATTTCGTCTTTTGGAGCTTTTCAAGTAGAGAAGGAAGTAGATTGAAGTTATTGGGTAAATCCAAGAGTTTTAATCAAGGTAATCTACCCATATTTCCATCTATAAAGTTATGGTTTTGTGTTCTTCCTCTTGTTTTCATATCCTTAGGGTTTGGTTTAACCTTGGGAATGTTTGTGGTAGTGGATCTGTAGAAACCTTGGAGCTAGTGAAAGGATCCAAGATCTTATCTTCTAAGGAACTCAAGGTTGTGGGTAAAACCTAGATTTAGTCTAAATCTAGCAAGGTGAGTCTTAGTTGCTTTGAAAAACTATAAACATTTCAAAATACACACATTTTGGGTTTTAAAAGTATGTCCATGAGTTTGCTTCATTTTGAGAAGTTTTGTAGACATTTGTACACTTGCACATATTTGGGTTTTAAATATTTGAAAATGGTTTACAATAATATATTAGGTGTTGGAGTCATCAAAAAGGGGATTTTAATCCACCATTCATGTTTCTTGACTATTTGATGAATGTGGGTATTGTGTTGCTTTGGTTCCTATTATGGGAAGATTTGGAGTACAAATGGTTTTAAATGGGATTTTAGTGTGCATTGGAGATTTTAAAGAGCGGTTACTGAAATATGGTCATTTGGGGCTTTACTCAACCTAAGGGTTTTATATTTGAAAACTTTAACTCCCTTGACTTTAAAAGTGTGAGTTGTTGGAACAGATACCTTTAATTTGGGAATATTTGGTAAAATTGTAAATCGACTTATATATCCATATTGGCTCTATTTGAGTATCAAATGTCTTATGAAGCCTTTCGGCTTGAATCGTACGCTATCGGGTTTTGGGATGTTGTCTGGTTTAAACGGCTCCTTATGGAGTGCTTTATGAAAATACAATTATACCAAAATTGGTTATTACATGTTTGGATGCGTTAGTTCATTCATATGAAGTCATGTAATGTTTAGACTGTAATGCATTGGATCCATAGGCATATGAGTCGTTATGTTCATCATGGAGTTTTAATGTCCATGTTTGAGTCTAGTGAGTGGTCCCCAAGTCATGTTGATTATGTAAGCCTGCGGTAGTGCTCTAGAGGAGCCGTATACGGAGCTAAGTCTTGCGGTGGTGCCCAGAGTGAGACGGATACGGGGACTTGTGACTTTGTGGTGAGACTCATCTAGAGGTCGAGTAGACACTAGGATCAGTGGTGTCTTGCGGTGGTAGCTCAGATGAGCCGGATATGGGGAACCATGGTCTTATCTGAAACTCGAGAACGTTGATACATGGCTTAACTTTGTGTGCCCGCCACATTCGATGGAATCAGGTTTCCCCTGTCACCGAAAGGTGTTATCTTGGGTAATCCCTTATCCATGCCTTCGGTGTTAAAACGTACCATTTTAATCACACAATGAGTCTTTTGGAGAAATACCGTGTGGGTGCGTTTTGGGGAAATTTGGGCGTCGGTTATTTATTTAAAATGGGTGATTAGAAATTTGAAGGAACTTGTTATGTCAATAAAGCCTCTTTACAATCAGTATTTCTAAAATGGCCTATTCAGAGTAAAATGTTCATTTTAATTGTTTTATGATTTATATGATGAAAACTGCTTTAACTCACTAGGCGTTAAGCGTAACACTTTTTCTTTTCGACATGTATATCAGGTCTTAGATGGATCTGAGTGGTGAGTGGATCTTAGTAGAAATTCCGGTAGGATGACTTTAGTGACGTCATCACGTTTGGTGAAGATAGCAGCTTTGGTGGTTTTAGTAACATCCGAATAATGTTGTCCCCGTTGTGGGACTAGATAGTTCCTTCAGAACTCTGATACGTTGTTATAGTGCTTCTGTCTTGCAACTTTAGATATTTGGTATTTCAATGCTATGTATTTAAGAGTTTTTGGAAATTTTAATTTGTCTGCTATTTTCGATTTTTAAGGGTGTTACAAGTAGGATCTGTGAGGAAACAACAACTACAACAAGTGTTAGGACGAAGCCTAATGAGATTTCATGAGTTATATAATTCACAAACAATAATATCATATTTTAAGTAAAACAATATTTGGGTTACCGAACTCCATCATTTCACAATTATTGTTTCCACAGCAACCATAATCTCGTACCTGAACACAAACGTACAAGAGATAACCCATGAAATACGGGGGAGACCCGTTTCCATCGGGGTGACGTTTACATGGGAGTGGAGTCATCCATGATGTTAATGGATTACACCTCATGTCCCGATCTTAGTTCCCATGCCATAACGACATCACAACCTCAAACCATAATCACTACCTTTATTGCTTACTCCGTCGAGTTACACCTCAAGGTCTTACGGGACATTATTGCCTATCCATATCTAGACGGGTTACACCTCAAGGGTCCACGAACCCCTATTTCCTACTCGCTAGTAAAACACAATGACCAACATAAGGTCCAAATAATATACAACTACCTCCTCGTGCACAAGGAGTAGCGTTCACATTCTTATGAGGTGATCAACATTTGGTCAACATTTATAACCACTTATACACCTCTTTTCTACATGTAAATATCAGTTCATCTTTTACTTCTCAAAGTACCACATTCCTCATGATCTCATACATGTAGTCACAAAGGTTTATTTTACTCATACTATAACTTCATAAAGTTATCAGCAGTTAGATCAAAACCATAACAACAAAGGTTTCCTCATTAACTCATTATACAAGTATGAAATCAAAGATCCCTATTCATTTAGTTACCATAGAAAGGATTATTAACGTCTACTAGACATGCTCACCCTTTTAGGGTTCATAAATTTGAAAACTCTACAAGTTAGGTCACAAATCCCAAATGAACAACACATATGTATATTGTAGGTTTAATACAAGTAACAAATAAGTAATAGAGTATTTAAGGAGTAGAAACTCACCATGTGAAGTTATGCACAAGCCCTAGATGATTAGACTTGAAGGAAGAGAATGAAAGCTTGAATGATCAACCCCTAGAGACCAAAATTAATGACCAACAACCCTAAGTTAACATCATAAATACAATGTAATGATCTCTCTAACTAGCAATGAATGAGGAGAGATGGAACACTATCTTTGAATCCTCCAAAAATCGAAGTTCTAAGAGTTCCACCATGCAAAACATGGGAAAAAGGGGGAAAATCCCGCATTTGACCTGCAGAGGCCTTCCCGCGGCTTTGGCCGCGGCTAAGGAGTCGCGCCGTAGGCCGCGCGTGTCCTTGGCCCGAAAAATCTAGTGTGTCCCGCGGCTTTGAGCGCGGTTTCCAAGACGCGGTGCAGCCCACGCAAGATTTTGTTTGCCAACTAACTCTAAGCCTTAAACACTTATGCTTGGACACTACACACACATACCTTTCATACACAAAATACACATGAACCCTTTTATAAATGACATACTCATGCACACACACTCGAAGCATTGCGCTAGACACATCTATTCATACGGCGTGACAATCTTAAAATGAAAACACGAGTTTAAACGGAGAGCGACTCAACGAGTCATATTTATACATATAAATATATATTTAGAGCGAGTGTTCAAAGATGGTTATGGAGTGGCATTGAGAATTTCGGGGTGTTACATTGTCCACTTGTTTCAACATACCATCTTCACTTCCTCAAGCTAACATAGAACATTGCTTACTCTATTTTCGACCAATTCAAATGTGCTGGAAGCACATTTACATTATTGTGCCAACCGGTTTCACCACCAATCTCACTCAAGAATTTAATTCGAACATTCCAAAATAACACCCAAGGCTTGAATCCACCACACACTTCTCATTTGGCAAAACGGGGATAGCCTATTCATAAGAATTCCTTTACACTCAAGGAATAATTCAGCATTCCCACTGATCTCGTATCTACTACAGAACATCATAACCAGCCTATTCAACATCTTCATCAATATAACAAAGGTGCAAGATAAACTCGCCTATCAACTCATCGCGACCCAAGCGCACATGGTTCCTCTTTAAAGCAACAACCAACTACTACTCCACCCCTTCATTTTGAAGATAGCAATACCATACACCACCCTAAAAGCCATAAATCTCAACAACATACTTAACACTTTGCATAACTCAACAGAAGTCTCTGAACAAAGATTTCCACCCACACTTATTCTTTGTCAACAACACAAGCCCACTACTTTACCTCATAGAAACTCCTCATCACATCAATGACTTGCACAACGAATTTGACATAAAATGCCACTAGATAACCACACAACCACAACCCCACAACATCACAATACAGCCAAAAGTTTCACGATCACTTTGTACACATAACAGATATTGCCTTCTGCATATCAACCATAAAAATAATGTTATCTCACGAGTTTATCTTTCTCGAATCTGGATGAACCACAAAATCATGATCATCTAATCCAATCGAATAAGTTTTCGTTCCTTGACAACTCATCGCGATCTACAAGAAACCAATTCAGATAGTCCTTAAGATAAGGCGCACTACTTCGCAGGCCATCGTACTCATAGTGCACCCACTTTAGTTGTGCTAAGTACTTCATTTCTAAGCAAATCATCAGAACCCAAAGGAAACCACCTATCCAACTTGCAATCTTCCGCTTTCATAACGCCCACACAAGGTGGTCCAGCGTCATGCTAGGTATACTTTTCCCCGAATGGCCTCTTACGCCCTTGTATAAACTCAACAAATAACCACACCATAGTTACTTCTTCCAACGTACCATAACTAACTTGGTGCCTCACAGTCCTCAATGATGAAGGCACCAGACTTACTTGATACATAGTTTAATTACAAGGTCGCCCCAAACTTTGGCTCCACGCCGATGCCATTTCTTCAGAACACCACAACTCTACTTATTAACAAGCTACTTTTAGAAGTATCTAGACGACTTCGAATTTCCATCCATCGGCAACCACATCTCCAGTTACCGAACCAGGGTATAAGCTACCATAATACAAACAATAGTAAAGTCCATTCCTGACACTTCCGCTATTCAACCCTCTTCCTTAAAAGGAATACCACGGTAAGGAATCGGCCATCAATGACTCTACCGACACATTTCCACTCTCGGAACCTTTCCTCATCCTTAATTGCAATGTTTCTTTACGACCTAGCAAGTTCATAACCTTCATGCATGACAACACATTAATTTAAATCATTTGACACATTGAAAATTCAGTAAGTACCACAGTATGATACAAGCTTGAGTATACGTGATACTATGCCGCCATAGTTGAATGGCCATGCACAACGATCTCGAGGATCGTTTACACTCAACCCCACGATAAAATAAACCGTGTCCAGCCTAAAATCGATGTTGGAAAAAATGAAAATATTTTTTTTCCGATGAAACTTTACTCATGTGATTTATAGAAATATGACCCAAATTACTTATACTGAGCGAGTCAGTCAACTCTCACCCTCATTGGCATGCCAACAACATGTCCGTACCAATCTCACTTATAAAACCATGTGATCAAATGTTGTTATGATTTCCACAACAAAGGTTAACTCATTTATAAAAGGAGTGAAATAATCCTCCAATTACCAAGTTCAAAATTTATCACACAACGCAATAAACTTGTCTTTTCGATCCAAACACGCGTTTGCACACGTCAACTCATTTTCAAAACGAGAAACTCACAAGGCGTGCACGTGCACACACACACACACACACACACACACATATATATATATATATATATATTGACATGAAGGACTTATGTGCTTGTTCGAAAACACAATGCATGATACTTATTTCCATTGAAGGCTATTCACTCTAGCAAGGTCAACCGTTTGCACTCACAACATTTTATCACGGACTCCTGTCGGTCCATAATACTATCAAGTTCTTATCGACAATAACACATAAACGATTACCAACCTGTTTTGATTAATATTCAACGATTACAAGGTTGATGTTTGATCTTTGAGAAGCTCTCTAGTTTACACCTTTTGTGTGTGTGTGTTCTTGAGTGTGTTATTAGATCTGATCTTAGCTTCTAAGATACACTAACAACCAACTTGCAAAACAACTTGCAATATTTAAATAATTAAAAACTAATATCTAATCTAAATAAACTAATATAATATCTAACAAGATATTATCTAAACCTAAATACTAAAATACAATAAACAATAATTAACTTCGACATTTTATTACAAACGACATTAGACTTAATATCGAGAGTCGACTTTCCGGCTTTAGCTTCAGATTGGATCTTTAGAATGGATGATTTTGAATCCAATAGATATGTGATCTAACAATCTCCCCCTTTGGATCAAGATCATTAAAAATATTTTAGCAATTCAGTCTTCTTTTTCAGCTCAGAAGATGCAATCTCTTTCTCTAGCTCAGAATGCTTTAGCAAAGTATCTTCAAAGAAAATTTATCTGAAATCAGCATGTCTTCAGAATACTTTAATCTCGCATTTCTTGGTCTTGTAATGTAATGGACTGGACATTTCTTCAAGCTTTAGATTCTCCCCCTTTTTGAGGAAAAGAGCAACGCTTTCATCAAAACATGTAGGAAGAAATGTATGTCATATGGAGCCTCTGATCCGTCAATTCAAAAGATATTTATCCAGATCTTTGCAAATCCAAACAAAATAATCATGTAACACCTGAATCAACTAATGAATCAGTTAACATGTTTGTTAGTAACACTAAGTCACTGTGTGTAACAAATACACATTGGAAAGGAGTTGTTTGATGTTCACTCCCCCAGGGTTTCCATTTAATCATCGAAACACCACAAAGGTAATTTCTAAAAACGTTATGACAAAGAAACAAATTCCTTGTGTGTTTGTGCTTGTGATAGAAAGAATTAAGCACATGATGATTGCTTATAGGCTCAAAATTTTGTAAACCACTGAGACAACAGTAACTTAAACACAAACTCAATGTGCATGATTGAAGTGCGAAGGTGGGGCAGACTTCCTTTTTTTCAATATCCAGATTTTCCAAATGAAAATCAGATAGTAAATGTGTTTCTTCCCCTTTTAAAATGTGAAACACTTTCCTTTTAAGAAGAAAATGCGTGGTTGGTGAGGTTTGATCAAGAGTTGGCATGGGCTAGTTGTCTGTTTCAATAATGATCACCAAAGAATTGTGAAACATTAGAAATGTGGCTGCCCGGCTCAGAAAAAGTTGGTGCAGAGTTGTGATATTCTTTTAACTTTGGTCGCTCACGCTCTTTCTTTTAAACATTTAGCTCACTCTAACCAAACTTTCTGTCAGTCCATAATACTATCAAGTTCTTATCGACAATAACACATAAACGATTACCAACCTGTTTTGATTAATATTCAACGATTACAAGGTTGATGTTTGATCTTTGAGAAGCTCTCTAGTTTACACCTTTTGTGTGTGTGTGTTCTTGAGTGTGTTATTAGATCTGATCTCTTGAGATCTGATCTTAGCTTCTAAGATACACTAACAACCAACTAGCAAAACAACTTGCAATATTTAAATAATTAAAAACTAATATCTAATCTAAATAAACTAATATAATATCTAACAAGATATTATCTAAACCTAAATACTAAAATACAATAAACAATAATTAACTTTGAGATTTTATTACAAACGACATTAGACTTAATATCGAGAGTCGACTTTCCGGCTTTAGCTTCAAATTGGATCTTCAGAATGGATGATCTTGAATCCAATAGATATGTGATCTAACAATCTCCCCCTTTGGATGAAGATCATTAAAAATATTTTAGCAATTCAGTCTTCTTTTTCAGCTCAGAAGATGCAATCTCTTTCTCTAGCTCAGAATGCTTTAGCAAAGTATCTTCAAAGAAAATTTATCTGAAATCAGCATGTCTTCAGACTACTTTGATCTCGCATTTCTTGGTCTTGTAATGTAATGGACTGGACATTTCTTCAAGCTTTAGATTCTCCCCCTTTTTGAGGAAAAGAGCAACGCTTTCATCAAAACATGTAGGAAGAAATGTATGTCATATGGAGCCTCTGATCCGTCAATTCAAAAGATATTTATCCAGATATTTGCAAATCCAGACAAAATAATCATGTAACACCTGAATCAACTAATGAATCAGTTAACATGTCTGTCAGTAACACTAAATCACTGTGTGTAATAACTACACATTGGAAATGAGTTGTTTGATGTTGACTTCCCCAGGGCTTCCATTTAATCATTGAAACACCACAATGGTAATTTCTATAAACGTTATGACAAAGAAACAAATTCTTTATGTGTTCGTGCTTGTGATAGAAAGATATTATCTAAACCTAAATACTAAAATACAATAAACAATAATTAACTTCGACATTTTATTACAAACGACATTAGACTTAATATCGAGAGTCGACTTTCCGGCTTTAGCTTCAGATTGGATCTTCAGAATGGATGATCTTGAATCCAATAGATATGTGATCTAACAACTCCCTACTCCCGACCAGCCAATCAATTTCCTCACATATGCAACAACCTTCGGCACCAGTGCCTCCCAATATACTTGTATGTCTATCTACACAGTTACCACCGCGAATAATGATTTGCAAATCATATGTCCTCACTTTGACCTTAATAGGATAACCAACAGTATCCCCTTTCTATCCTATTCTTACCCTATATTATCAATCAACATTGCTATCAATTCTCAACCACCCCTGCCACCCTTCCATTAACTAAATAGCCAAAAGGTTCATTTCTATAATTCGATTCTTGGGTTGAATCTCCCAAGATCCCAATTGATCGACATAACAAACTACCATAATGGAGACTCACTAGAAACTAGGAGCTCACCTCCAATCGGTTATTTCCCCCCTTTTGGACCCAAGAAGTTCTACTTTTAGTCGGCTCATTAACATTCTGAACGATGCTCCTTCTAAAAGGTGTTAACATTACCTCGCAAACGATCTTACAACACCTCTAAACCATTGCTATCCTTGCAAGGTTAGAATTTACCCCGCACTAACACCACCATCGATCATCGCAACAATAGTAATCGAGCACACCCACGCACCTTAAAATTCATAATGGCATTGACCAGATGCGATTTTGAATTTACCTTACATGAGAGTCCTCACTACCATCGTCATGATTCTTGAGATTCAAGGTCTTCCCTAATAGCTTACTATATCTCACTTGTGTCCCCCACTACTCCACAGTTTAAGTTTAGGCCCATCCGGTCACCTAAATCCCTTAAATTGTGGCTTCGATACCAACTGTAATGACCCGAATCCAAAAATAGCAAATATACAAGGCATTACAACCCAAAATGTAAAATATGACTACAACTGAGATAATCTAGGTCTACCAAACCTTCGAGTTTCCTCTAAGTCCCTATTACGACACCGCCTCCCGCAAATCCCTTGAACGAACTTCTAACTTAACCCTTACCTGAAAGTGGTTTTAGTTTTGAAAAGAGAGGGTTAGATCATGAAGTCTAGTGAGTTCCCTCTAGCAACAACATTCTCCCCAACAACAATATTTAAAACAGTCTATAACATTTATAAGCAATTCTCCACTTTAAAACATTTAAACTTTCAATCACAAGCTACACGTGTAATCGGCACACTGAAATCACTCCACCTGTGACAACGTGTAAGTCTCATGTTGCCTTAACTGGAACACACCCTCCATGGCATAAACAGGACACACGCCCCGACGTGAGCACTGGTGGAACACACCCTCCGACTTATCCGTTACACATCCACTCCCAAATGTATGCATACAAATATCTCAACAACATATCAAAACATATAGTTCATAAAAAGATAAACATGCAGTTTCATAACATCTCATACGTTTAATATAAAACACAAGTCACCACAATTTCAGTTAGAAAGACTCATCTGGTACTCGTGTTCTTCCTTTTTCCACTTACGCTTTGGTCCTTAAAACACCTTTGAATAACGAAGTCTGGGGTGTTAAGAAACTCATACGATCTCTAGGATTAACCTTAATGACCCATCCCCTTTTTTATAAGTCCTAACCTTCTACCCAAGGCCTTCCTGACCGAAAGACATCCCCCACCCAGGATTTCTCCCTTACCGGGTTCGGCCACGACTCTCGAGTTCCCCTCGGTTCCACCTCCTACCTACTGGGTTCCCGCCGCCTGGGTTCTTAATTCACAACTACCGGGTTCCCACCACCCGGGTTCCTGGTCTCGACTCCCGGGCCTACCGGCTCCCGTCTCCCGGGCCTGCCGTTTTCCCCTTTCAGGTTTACTCCCGTATCCCGGGATTATCAACTCCCAGTCTACCGGATCCCGACTCCCGGGGGTTTACGTTTACCGGGTTCCCGGTCCCGGTTTGGGCGAACGCACACAATGCATAGTCCCAAATCAAGGACTGAACGCTAACAATCATTTGGATGCCATTTTAAAACATAAAACATTAAGATTAAGAGTCGTGAACTTCCCAAACATTGATTTACCAAAACCCACCATAATATACTCTTTCTAAGAGTGAAATTGGCCAACAAAACCCTTCTCAAAACTCATAAGACTAATCTAACACCAAAGAAACCACCCAATAATCATGGATAGGAGATAGAATTAGGGATTACCTTGAAAAGGTTGGTGAAGAATTTTCCCAAATCCAGCAAATGTTTCTTCTTCTCCAAAGCTCACTCTTTCACACACACTGATGGTAGCATCTACAAGTCATAATGAGAAAAGATAGGGTCATTAGGGTTATAATCTCTTCTTTTAATAATTACAATTTAGTCCTTGGACATTGGGCATCCCAACAACACCCAAACCCCTTTAGAATTTAAGTTATTGGTTATTACAAGGCTGTGAAACAGTAGGTGATGTTTGTGAATCATGATGGGAGGATAAAGAAGATGTCGTAGGAGCACCATGCACAGGTGAGTTAACCGTCGACGGTGTCGGAACAAAATCAGAACCATCGCCCAAGTTTTCATCATGCACCGGTGATTTAACCGTCGACTGTGCCAAGACAAAATCAAAACCATCGCCCATATTATCAAATGGCACCGATAATACTAGCTCTGGAAAGGGATCATAAGTAGAATCCAAGGCTATATTTGGAAATTTATGAAAAGGAAAGATGTTCTCATGAAACATAACATCTCTTTAATATAATATCAACCTCGACTGCAGATTAAGCAATTTGTATGCCCGCATATCGTGTGGGTATCCCAAGAAAACACACGGTACAACTCTATGACTAAATTTAGTCCGATGAGATGATAAAATAGACGAAAAAGCAAGACATCCAAACGTTTTCAACATGTGATAATCCAGAGCTTTGCCATTTAGTCTCTCATACGGAGAAATGTTACCGAGCACTTTTGAAGGTGTTTTGTTGATCAAATAGGTCATTGTTAGTATGCAGCCCGTCCACATAGTAATCAAAATATTTGATTGAAACATCAAAGCTCTTGAAACATTCAAAAAAAGTTGATGTTTCCATTCAACTACGGAATTCTGTTGCGGTTTGTTCACACAATAACGTTGATGGATTATGCCTTTGTCTTGGAAGAAAGAATTCAAAGCTAACTCCTTAGCATTATCAGAACGGAATGTCTTTATTTTCTTCCCAATTTCGTAGACACAAAGTTATAGAACTTTGGAATAATCTCCGCCACTGCAGACTTACTTTTAAGCAAATAAGTCCATGAATATCAGCTGTAATAGTCAACAATGGTGAAAAAATAACAATGTCCCGAAACATCACATGTGTTGTAAGGACCCCAAATATCACAATGTATCAACTGGAATGAATCATCACACATGTTATTCAAAGACTAAAAAGGCAAATGTTTTTGTTTTGCTAAAGGACATACATGACAAGTAGATGGTAGATTAGTAAAAAGATCTTTAACTTGCAACTCATCTTTAATAACCACTATTCTATCATATGATGGATGCCCTAACCTCTTGTGCCAAGTCTCAATTGAAACCGAATTAAGAACAACACTTCAAAAATCATCATTCTTATTCTGTAGAATATAAAGTCCCAGCTACTTCTTAGCCCTGCCAGTCTGCGCGCTTGTCTTCATCTTCTAAATGACAAAATTGTCACAAGAAAACTTTACTTCGATGATTTTGTCAACAGTTAATGCACTGATTGAAATAACGTTGAGATGAAATTCTGGGACATATAGAGCATCCTTTAGATGTAGGATGTTATTGACTTTCACATCACCAATCATGTGGACAGGTAAAGAAAGTTTATTAGGCAAGGTTAACTTCAAGCCTTTGACAAGCCTAATATTAGTAAACATTTCTTTGCAATGACATATATGTGCGCTTGCGCCTGAATCAAGAATCCAAGAAGAAGATGGATTAGGATTGTTGTTAAATGCCATAGAATAACATATACCTGTTACTGGATCAGCCATATCACATGAATCTGCACCATTGCTAGAAGAAGCACATAGCCGACTTGAAAAAGCATTTAACAGATAATGGCATTGATCTTTAGAGAAGCTCTGCATTACACTGTTAATATTCTCATGTGAAACCTGCATATTTGCAGAATTAACATCATTAACATGAGCAGAGTTAAAATTTTTGTTTCCTTGCCTACTCTTGAAACCTGGTGGGTATCCATGAAGTTTGTAACACTTCTCTTTTGTATGCCCTTGAAATTTACAATGAGTGCAATAAGGACGATATTTCCTTCATCCTTTGTAGGTATTAACCTGGTTACGTTGATTCCTCAGCACTTGTGTATTAAAAATCATTGGTGATTGACTCCCAACCGGTGAGATATTTCTCTGTTTCTCTTCTTGGACTATTAACGCAAACACTTTGTTAATAGGAGATAATGGGTCCATAACAAGAATCTGACTTCGAATATGTGAAAATGATTCGGTTAAACCCATCAGAAAATTCAAGATATGTTCTGATTGAAAATAGGAATTGATCTTCTTGATTGCTTCACAATCACTCTGTTTGCAAGAGTAGATCGGACGATATTGATTGAGTTATTCAGTTAACGACTTGAGTTTTGTGTAATAAACGACCACTGAATCTTCATTCTGACTAAGACTCATGATGTCACGATGAATTTGAAAATTTCGTGGACCATTGCTTTGCTGAAACCTTTCTTGAAGGTCGATCCAGATTTCGTAAGCTGATTTTGTAAAGAGGATACTTCCAGATATCTCCTTTGAGACACAATTGAAATTTTTAAGCGATTACAATGTTTTTGTTTCGTATCCAGTAATTCATATTGACTGGATCATTATCATCTGGTCTGGTTAGGGTTCCATCGATGAACCCTATTTTATTTTTCTTAGAAATCGCCATTTTCATTGATCGGCTTCATGAAGGATAATTTTCTCCTGTGAGAGGTTAATTAACGAGGATCAATCCAGGATTGTCCGAATGATGGAGAAAGCACGGATGTGTTGGATCCGTTACAGGAGAGTCTTGAAGAACGGAAGATCGTTTGTTAGAGGTTGGTGAAGATTCTGGATCAGACATGGATGAATCAGTGAAGATTGATAACCGATTGAAAAATTAGAAGATGAGTTGAAATAACGATCTGATGTTGAAATCGAAAGAATGATATTGGACGAAAATAGGTAGAGATTTAAGAGATAGAGTTACCACTTTTTTGTTCAGACCATATTAAGATAATAGGCTCTGAAAATAATAAAAAAAAACAAACATCTGAATTATAAAATGGCTGATTGAATTAGACATAAGTGGCTATTAAGAGTTTAAAATGAAAAAAACAGACAAGGCCTTAGTGACACTAAAAGATATTTCCAATTATGAGGTAAGATATTTCTACTTAGGGGTGTACAAGAAGTCATCCAATTCAATAAGAATCAATCAACCATAATTCGATTGTATCCAAAATTTTATCATCCAAATATGTAACACCCTGATTTTCGAAAGACATCATTTCAAGTTAATACCGAAACCGATATATTAGGAAAAAATAAGATAAAGGATTTTGGACTTTAATCCTAGATTTTATAGTCTATATAGATGAAGTATTCAATTACGAGTCCAACGGTTCTTTCCGGAGCAAAATCGGAGCTAAAACGAAGAAGTTATGACCAAAACGGTGCTCGGGCAAGAAATTCGAGCGGCAGTGCTCTGCGCGGCCACCAGCGCGGAGCCGCTGTGTGCACAAAAACGAGAAAACTCGGCCCCAAACCCCATTTTTCACCCTAACCTCATGTTGGTCCCGAAGGTGCTTAACAAGTTTGTAGAAGGGGGGGTTGAATACAAACACAGAAATTAAAGTTTAATAAATTGTTTATTGATAAATCAAAATACAATTTACAAGTTTGTTGCGGAATAAGATTAAGACAGACTCAGTCTAAACAAACTTAAGAAACATTAAGATGGTTGCACAAGAAATTCAGAGAATGGGGGATTTTAGAGAGATAGAAAACAAGGGTTTCTATTATGGAGTTCAAGGATTGAGCACACCTTCAGATGAAGGGGTGAGCTTCCTATTTATACCCTATGCATTAAATGCATGGCAGGGCACTTTACACGTGGCGTTCATAGATTGGCTTTGGGAGTCTTACTTTTGGAGACATGCTTTTGGCCGTTTTATGAACAGTGTAGTTGACAGAGTTGTTGTACGATTTGTGGCAGAGACGTGTCCGTTCTGACACATCGTACTGGTTGTGCAAGGTAAGACAAAAGGAAACTTGAGGCATAAGCTTTGTGATCGTTGATCGCTGAGTATCTTCTTCTTTCAGAGATAAAGAAGTTCAGCTATCGCTGAAGCTTTTCCTCAGGCTTCTTCGCGTAAGTAGATTCGTCTGGTCTTCACTGATATCCGCATCAGGTCACTAGTAGACTTATCTATTGTTCAGTGGCTTCGTCTTCGATTCAGCTATGAACTATGTTGACGCGAGACTTGTCTTCAGGGATTACGTTAACTGTGTTACATGGGAAACTATCAGCGATGACTGAACAGACTCAGTTTGATTGCTGAAAGTGAAACACATACATATTAAATGTTTACAGAAAGGTCATCAGTGATAACTAAACAGACTCAGTCTGATCGCTGATGATGAAACACTAATACATATAATAACGTAATTTTCACTAAGTATAAAAGAGGGTCGTTATCAAATCACTGAGAGAGTTTGGATCAACAATCTCCCCCTATTTGATAATGACAAAGTAACTGAAGAAAATTACTTTATAATTCAAAATATGGGAATAAAAAGGACTCATAGAATGCATGTCCCAATTACTATTTTGAGGGATCTTTTACAGTACTGATAGGGTTAAGTACATCACTGCAGTTTTCATTTAATTCAGGGATCGAATTACAAGCTATGAAAATTACAAGTGAATAACTAACTACTGTAAGTATAACTAACAGATTACAGAGAAGGAAACTAATCTATCAGCTATTAAAAGAAGATTTAGGAGGATTGATCATATACTCAGGTATTTCTTCTCCTTTCTGTCTTCGTTCCAAAGATTCTTGACTGATAATTTCTTTAATTTTTTCAGCAGCAGGGAAGAAGTCACACCATAAGCATAAGAGATCCTTGAGATGATTCAGATGACAGATAGGAATCTCAGAGATTCTTTGAAATCTGAGTTCCTCATCATCATCTCTGAAGAATATTCCATAAGGATTGTCAATTACTTGACCAGCTTGGAAAGGACCACCAGGAGGCAGAGATAAATCCAGAACTGAAAGATCGGGAGGAGGACCAAACAGTGCATCTCTTGAAAATTTGATAGAAGTTTCATTCCTGATGATGGCGACGTCTTCAGAGGAGGAGGACCAAATTCTTCTCTTGAGTTTCAAAGATTTGGGAGGAAGAGGAGATGGCAGCTTCAGTACAGAGGTGACTCTATTTATGAGGGATTCAAGAAGTCCTTCAATGTAGCCTCTGTATGTAGATTTGGATTTCTTCAGCGCATCCCAGAACTCCAACCATTCCGTAAATCCGAAGCTCTCAAGTTTGGATACGTACATTGCTTTTTGGGTTCCATCCTCTCTGGTAATCTCCATGGTCACTGAGAGTTGATCCTTCTTCTTGCGACCAGAGATAGTCACGGCTGATATTGGAAGAAGATCAGAACGATAGTCCATCTTCTGTTTACACCATTCGATAGATCTATCGTTGATCTCTTGTTCTTTGGAGCGTTCCTCTTCAATTTCTTTCAGCAGTGCAGCTTGAACTTCCACAGGTTTGCTTTTCAACTTTTTGTCCTTGACTTGAGAAGATTGAATCTTTAAAGCGAGTTGAGCATCTCGTTTGCATTCAGCGATCAGCTTCTCAGCTTTGGCAGATTCTTCTCTTTCGCCTTCAGTGAGGAAGTCGAGCTCTGTGGATGTTTGAAGAGAAATTTTCAGCCGTTGACTTTCTAGTTGAGCGATCATTTCAACTCTTTTCTTCACCACTTCCTCTGACCAATGAGATGGTCGAGAGGGCCTTCCTGGATGGACCAGGGAATATTCTTCTTCTTCTTCTTCATCAATCTCAGTGATAGAGATTGGGATTATTTCTTCAGCGATAGCAGCTGGAATTGTTTGTAGTTCAGAACCCTTAAGCAGGGGTGAGAACTGTCTGAATAGAAAAAGAAGGAAAGAAGGGATAAGTGTATTTTTGAAAGAGAGAGATAAAGGCTAGAAGGAAATAGGGGTTTGGAAAGAGTAGGAGAGTGGTACAATTGAAAGACATACCTGAGAAGGATGCTCCCCCTCAGATTGTGATCCAGTCCTCAAGCATTCTTCAGCGATCGGTTGCTTGTCTTTGCTTTGCGAAGGAACACTTGAAGATGTATCACCTCTCACCCCTGCTTTGACAACCTCTTGCGAAGTTGTACCTGATGCAACGTTCGGCTTGGAGAACCACATAGATTGGTCTTCATCATCGTCGTCGTCATCGGAGGGCTGATCCTTTTCTTGATCATCAAGATCTAGATCATCTTCCTCTTCATTGTATTCTTCCTCATCCTCTTCAAAGAGAATATAGTGAATAGATGAGGATTCTTTTGCCTTCTCCCCCTCAGATTGAGAGGGAGGTTCCTTTGGAGTCTTAGCTTCCCCAGCAGCAGCAATAGAAGTTTCTTCAGCTTTCTCCCCCACTTTGTCATTATCAGCGGTAGGGGATTGTTCAGCTGCTGGAGTAGCTGTTGAAGCTTTTAGCACTTGAACGTCAGCCTCCATATGCTTAATCCGGTCTTCAACCGCAGGGATGTCGCACGTGGCATCATGAATGAATTCCACAGCGATATTGAGGTTGGTACGATCATCTTCAGTGAAGGAGGGAGGCAGCACTGGAGCTGGTGCATTCACTTTCTGTACAATTTGCTGAAGAAGGAACGTGCAGAGGTCAACCTTTGAAGAGAGACCCTGAACTTCAGCGGTAAGAGACTCAAGTCGCCCTTGAAAGAGTTGAGAGGACTCTCTGAGTTGGACGACTTGTTCTTCAACAGTTGAAAGTTGTGAGTTCTCAGCTTTTGATGAGCAAGTGGCGGTCAACTTCTTCAGCTCCTCACCAGCCTGATTGACGGTGCTGGTGGTTTCACTGATGGTGTTGGTGAGTGCGTCCACCTTTTCTCCCAGACTGTTGACATGCGTGTCAACAGACGCCAAGCTAGGACCTGAAAATAATGTTAGTTCAGATATTGGCTTATTTGGAGAGGGGGGAGAGAAGTGTTTAGGATTATAGGTGTACCTGACGTATCAAACATTTTGTAGAACTGCATAGATTCCTCAAAAGTTTGATGCTCAGGTCCTATAGGGAAAGAAGAGGTAGCGGGTTCAGAGACCAAATGAGGAGAAAAAGGAAGAGTTTTGGGGATAGAAGTAGGGATGGGGTTAATCTCAGTGAATGAGATAGTAGGTGGGGTTACTGATGATGTGACAGCGAGCGAGATCGCTGACACGGCAGTATGAGTGACTGCTGAAGTTGTGGAGGAAAGACCCACAAATGCATCTAAGGTAGCTTGTTGAGAAGCTCCCTCAGGTATTGTACTAGAGGGAGTACTTTCCTTAGTCTTTTTGGCCTTTTTGGAAGGACCAATCGGACTAGCTGATGGTCGTTTAGAAGTAGTGGTAGCGACAGGGATAGCAGACGAAGGAACCGTCTGCGTGGTCGCTGAAGATGAAGAAGAATGAAGAGAGAGACGAGAGCGAAGGAGAGAGATACTTACCTCGTCGGCGAGTGGCTTTACCTCCAGTGATCGTTGACCTACCCTGGCAAAGGTGCCATCATCTTTGGTGGGATAGGTGTTGGGATAGAGGAACTTGATGTACGTACATATGAAACGTACGTACGAGATCTTGGGATCTCGTTCAGGCTTCTCTAATCTCGACCTCAGGTCTTCAAAGATTGTTGTGGCGTAGTCAAAGTTTTGACCAGCGATAACAGAGTAGGCCATCTGCAGTTGTGTTTTGCTGGCTTGATCCAGCGAACCACTCTTCCCGCTCATGCACTGAATTATGTGCGAGAAGATAAAGTTCAGTTGTGATGGCATCTGAGCTTTGAGGATCTTGGTGAGCTTCTTGTTGGGAATGGAAGATCTCGGTTTGTTTTCCCAACAATAGCCCATTGCGTCCAGGAATGATATCAGCTCATCATCAGTGGGAAGTGCGTCGAACCCACTCTTTGGTTTGTCAGGGAATCTTAAAGATTTCCTGAGGCTAAGAGCGGTCATGCTCCCTGGCCCCAATTCCGTGCTGAAAGAGATAGCAGGGACTTGTTCACCTTTCTTGTTGGTGAGTTCAGTTGCATCAGCAGTGAACCAGAACTGCTGAAGTAGAGTCTTGGAAGGCTTAGGATCCACAGTGATCGCGTAAGCTATACATGACTGCTTGAGGAATTCAGCAGCTTCCACCAGATGTGGGTATTTGTCAGCTTTGAACTCGAGTCTGGCCAAATGATTACATTTAGTAATCTCAACTTCAGTGAGAGCGAATCGTACATGCTTGGAAGCAACGATTGAAGACTCTGTCATTTCTGTTATGGAAAGAGGCATAATAGAAGAAATGATTTAGATTAAAAATAATATGATTACCAGTTGCCATAGAAGTAGGGAAACTGGAAAACTATCAAGTTATTTTTAGGAGTAGAAAAATAGTGTTCTGGGTAGAAAAAATGAAGAACACTTTAAAACCAAAAGGTTTTTATTGAAAAACATAAAATCAGAAGGAATGATCTTTAGTTTTAAAAAAAACGTTTTATAAAATCTATAGAAAACGAGCAGGATTTTAAAAAGAATAAAAAGCATACGAACAAAGCACATAAACATGAAATAAACCTGTGTATCTTGAAGAAAAAGAGTTGCAGATTCAATATTCTGGGTTTACTTGCTTGAGTGTTCTTGAGAGAGAATGTTTCTTGCTTTGAAAGTTTTGAAAGCGTAAACCGTATAAAGGAGAGAAGAATTCCTTTTATACGAAGAGAGAGGAAAGAGAGAGAGAAACGGGAAAAGAAAGGATCATCATGACATTGACACGTTCCACGAAGTTGATTGGATAGAAGGGCAACGGACGAACGTGTCAGAAAAGGCATGTCGTGGATTGTCGGTTCAAATGACGTCATAGAAGAGAGAGACTGTACATTTGTCCGTTTTGAAATGATCACTGAAGAAAAATCAGCGATAGATTTTTCCTTTTTAAAAGTATCCCTGATTGTAAAGATAGGGATAGATTTTCCTTTTAAAGGATCACTGACTAGAAATATCAGTGATTAATGTATTTTTCAAAAAGCTTTTAATCATTTGAAGAAAGTTCAGTGATTAAAGTTTATAAAAAACATCTTTGAGGGAAAGGAGAGAACATACCTGAGAGTCAGAATGTTTATCAGAGAGAATGATGAGGGGAACTTTTGATTACTGACACAATACATGAACGCTGAAGAATTATTCTTCGAGGTTCAGCATTCCAAGCTCACTGATGAGAAAGTTGAACCTTGTCTCATCAAGAGGTTTGGTGAATATATCAGCAAGCTGAAAGTCAGTAGGGATAAAGTGAAGTTCAATATCACCATTCATCACATGATCTCTGATAAAGTGATATCTGATCTCTATGTGTTTTGTCTTTGAATGTAGCACTGGATTATTTGTTATAGCGATAGCACTAGTGCTGTCGCAATAGATAGGAATCTTTGACAGCTGAAGGTCATAATCTAATAGTTGATTTCTCATCCACAAGATTTGAGAACAACAACTTCCAGCGGCTACGTATTCAACTTCAGCTGTGGAAGTGGACACAGAATTTTGCTTCTTGCTTGTCCAGCTTACCAGCTTTCCTCCCAAGAGTTGACATCCACCAGTGGTACTCTTTCTGTCGAGTTTACAGCCTGCAAAATTACTATCAGAATAACCAGTTAGATCGAACCCTGAGTCTTTGGGATACCAAAGACCGAGGTTAGGAGTTCCTTTCAGATATCTGAAAATTCGCTTTACAGCGATCAGATGGTATTCCTTGGGTTCAGATTGATAGCGTGCACATAAACAAGTAGAGTACATGATGTCAGGTCGGCTCGCTGTAAGATACAGCAATGAGCCTATCATTCCTCTATAGGCAGTGACATTAACAGGTTTTCCAGATGGATCCTTGTTAAGTGTCAGCGGTGGTGCCATAGGAGTTTTCATCGCTGAAGTTTGTGTGAGATCAAACTTCTTTAGCATATCTTTAACATACTTACCTTGGCAGATAAAAGTACCTTTGTCAGATTGTTTAATCTGAAGACCAAGAAAATATGTCAGCTCACCCATCATACTCATTTTATATTCTTTCTTCATTCTTTCAGCGAAGCGAGTACATAGAGATGGGTTAGTAGAACCAAATATTATGTCATCGACATATATTTGTACAAGAATTATATGACCTTTTATCTTTCTGAAAAATAACGTATTATCAATCTTGCCACGTTCAAAATTTTCAGAGATAAGAAAAGATGAGAGAGTGTCATACCAAGCACGAGGGGCTTGTTTTAGACCATAGAGAGCCTTATCCAATTTATAAACATAATTTGGATGCTTAGGGTCATAGAACCCTGGTGGTTGTTCTACATAAACTTCTTCATTCAGCTTTCCATTCAGAAAAGCTGATTTTACGTCCATTTGATAAACGATGAAGTCTTTATAGACTGCATAAGCTAAGAATAGTCGAATTGCTTCGAGCCTGGCCACAGGGGCAAAGGTTTCATCATAGTCTATGCCTTCCTCTTGTCTGTATCCCTGAGCAACAAGTCGAGCCTTGTTGCGGGTTACAGTTCCATGTTCATCTAACTTGTTTCTAAACACCCATTTGGTGCCTATTACAGTTTTATCAGATGGTCTAGGAACGAGATTCCAAACTTTGTTTCGAGAAAATTCAGTCAGCTCTTCTTGCATAGCGCTGACCCAGTTTGGATCTCTGAGGGCATCATCAGTCTTCTTTGGTTCTATTAAGGAGAGAAAGTTTATAAAGAGACAGATATTACCTGAGCTTCGTCGTGTCTGAATACCTGCATCTGGATCACCGAGAATTTGATCCATTGGGTGATCTCTTGTCCATCGCTGAGCAGGAGCATGATCGCTTAACTCAGAGGTTGGATCAACAATTGGGATGTTTACTGATGAGGACGTTTGAGGTTCATCAGCAATTAACTGTTGAGTAGGTTCACTAGAGAGGTTTCCAGACGAAGGTAGATTTGATGGTGGTAATGTGTTTAGAGGTTCAGCTGAAACCCATGAGGTGGTTTCAGCGGTGGGAGGTATGATACTTGGTTCTTCATCAGCAGCTGGAGTTTCAGTGTGTTGATGGTTTGAGAAGAAAGGTTCAGTTTCTCTATAGTGAGAGAGCATCCAAGTATTCAGTTCTTCATTGTCAGCGATTGGTTTAGAGTTTGCTGAGCGAGTTTCATCAAACGTGACATGAATGGTTTCTTCTACGATTTGTCTTCTCTTGTTGAAAACTCTGTAGGCTTTGGAGATGGAGGAATATCCTAAAAATATTCCATCATCGGCTTTTGGGTCGAACTTTCCAAGTTGATCTTTGTTGTTTAAGATAAAGCACTGACAACCAAAGATATGAAGAAAGCTGATAGAAGGCTTCCTTCCAAGAAAAAGTTCATAAGCTGTCTTCCCAAATCGCTTTATTATCAGCGATCTGTTTTGAGTAAAACATGCAGTGTTTACAGCTTCTGCCCAAAATTGAGTAGGGAGGTGAGAATCGCTGAGCATTGATCTAGCAGCTTCTAAGATCGTTCTGTTTCTTCTTTCAGCGACTCCATTTTGCTGAGGTGTTCTTACTGAAGAGAAGCTGTGAGAGATTCCCTTGTTCTCAAAGAAATTGTCCAGGGAACTATTTTTGAATTCAGTTCCATGATCACTTCTTATTGAACGAACAGTAAGATTATTCAGCACTTCCATCTTTTTGACAAAAGATATTAGTTCTTCTGGAGTATCACTCTTACAGCGAAGAAAAATAACCCAGGTGTAGCGAGAATATTCATCTACAATGACAAGTGTATATTTCTTTCCAGCTATTGATTGGATGTTGACAGAGCCAAATAGATCCATATGCAAGAGCTGAAGAGGACTTGTCACTGAGGAAACTTGTTTCGACTTGAAACTAGCTTTTGTTTGTTTTCCTTTTTCACATGCTGAGCAGAGAGATTCTTTAGCATATGAGTGTTGAGGAAGACCAGAAACCAGTTCCTTAGATGAGAGAGAATTCAGGGTTTTGAAGTTTAGATGAGAGAGCCTTTTATGCCATAGCCAGTTGACATCAGAAGAGGCCTTAGAGAGAAAACATAAGTTTTCAGTGATAGTAGAGTCCATATCTATTACATAGACATTTTCTCTTCTATAACCACTGAGAGCAAGTTTTCCTTTTTCATCTACCACTGAACATGCTTTCTTAGAAAAGCGAACTTCGTAGTCTTTGTCACATAGCTGACTGTTGCTTAGAAGATTGTGCTTCAGTCCATCTACATAAGCGACTCTTCGAAAGGTAGTTGTCCCATTGCTGAGGACACCAAACCCTCGGGTAAATCCTTTTCCATTTCCACCAAAGGTAACAGAGGGGCCTCTCTCTTCCTTGTATTCAGTGAGCAGGTCTCTTTGTCCAGTCATATGACGAGAACATCCACTGTCGAGATACCAGATGCCCTTTGATCCCTGCATACATAAGGAAGATTAAGCGTTGTTTGGTACCCACTTTTCAATGGGTCCTTCAGAGTTAGTGGATAAGGAAGATTCAGCAGTCTTCACAGCTGATGAAGATTCAGCTTCAGTGGTAATCTTCACTTTGGTTAATTTCTTAACCTTAGTGGTATTTTTCACTTTGGTTGATTTTTCAACTTTGGTGACTTTATTTGCCTTAGAGGCATTTTTCTTCACTTTAGCTGTTTTATCAGCTTCGGTGGTATTTGGACACTTGCTCGCAATATGGTCAGTAAATCCACAGTGATAACATTTTCTATATCTGATGGTGGTTTTATAACCAAAAGGTTTTGAAAACTTAAGATGAGCAGGTCCAGCTCCAAGAATGCCTTTAGCACGAGATCTGGGAGGAATTTTTATTTCTTCAGGTCTCACGGGCTTTAGATCAACCTTCAGCTTTGGAGGACAGATATCAAAGATTTCTGTCACTGAGCTAGAAGGTTTATCCACTGAAGGTTTGGAAGGAACTTTCAGTTTGGTTTTCTTGGAAACCTTCTGAGGAGGGAGAATAGACTTTCCTTTATCTTCAGGCTTAGATCTTGCAGATATCTCCTCAGGGATGGGATTTGAAGAAGAACAGGGATAGAATTGATTATAAGAAGTGTCAAAGAAAGATGTGACAAAAGTTCCAAACTTAAGCGAGGAACTTTCTTCTTTAGGATCATCCTGTGGTGTCCAAAAACCAAGACCAGTTCTATCACTTTCAGGAGTTTGAGCATTTATTATCTCAGAGATCTTTGTTGATGATTTGCACCATTTTTCAACATGAGCCTTTTCTGCTTTTAGAGCAGCGATGGCTTGTTCGCGTTCAATGCTGATGATTTCATTTATAATGACTTGATCTTTCAGCTTTTCTTCTAAAAGATTTAGTTCACTGATCTTTTCATGACATTTCTCTAGATCTTGTGTTAAATAAACATTTTTATTTTCAGCTTGAGTTTTGTCGTTTAGAGCATTATAAAGGTCAATCGTCAGCACATCAACAGCGCGACTTCTCTCAGCTTCAGGCAGAGAGGGATTTGTAGAGATAGATACCTGAGATGATATGTAGCTCATAGAAGGTTCAGATGGTTCTTCTACTTCTTCTTTAATCTCAGCCATGAGGCAAAGATTAGCGACTTCTTCTTCATCAGAAGATGATTCTTCTGATTCAGCCCAGCCATGTTCTTCAGCGATGAGACCTTTACCTTTTCGCTGATAGCTTTTCAGCTTTTGATATTTGTTCTTCAGCTTATGGTATTTGTCATCACTGGGTCTTCTTGAGGTAGAAGGTTTGAAGACCTTTTTCGACCTGCACTCACTAGCAAAATGTCCAATTTTTTCGCAGTTATAGCAAGTGGCTGTAGCCTTATCAACTGGAGTTGATTTTGGCTTTTCAGTAAGAGAGAGAGGTTTACTTCTTCGGAAGTTACTCTTTCTTGCAAATCTCTTAAAAGAGTTTGTCAAGAGTGCTAAGGACTCATTAAACTCTGAAAGATCAGGGTCTGATAAATCCTCAAATTCAGAATCTAACTCAGTGATGGTGAGAGTAGATCGCTGGGATGGAATTATCTCTGACGAGACTAAAGCAACAGCAGTGCTTTTGGAGTCTTTAGAATCTTTTACAAGATTCTTCTTCAGGAGATTAGATTGCTCATAGTTGAGCAATATTCCATACAGAGTGCTTAGAGAGAGAGTATGTAAGTCTTTTGTCAGCTTAAGACATATTGAATAACTGTCCCAGCTTTCAGGAAGACTTTCCAAGAATTTTGTTAGGACCTCAGAATTAGAATAGGTCCTTCCAACAGTTCTTAGGTCAATGATCAGGCAGTTAAACCGCTGATGAATGTCAGAAAGAGATTCATTCTTACCAGCGATAAAACTTTCATACTGTCTTACCAAGTTAATCTTTCGGGTCTCTTGGATTTCAGTGGTGCCCTCATATTGAACACATATGGTTTCCCACATTTCTTTAGAAGTTTTTAGATGCATGATGGAATGGAAAACTTCATCAGGCAGAGCCATTGATATAATGGTCTTTGCTCTTGCATCTATGCCTACCTTCTTTTTATCTTCATCACTCCACTGTCTTATTTCCTTAACGACATATCGTTCAGGGACAGCTTCAGTGGTGGTAGTAGCGGGAACTGCAGCTATAATTCTAACAGGTTCATAGGGTCCATTTTCTATATATTCAGGTATAGTAGGATCCGCACCTTCAAGAAATAGCATCATTCGATTTTTCCATAGAGAAAAGTTATCTCTGCTAAATCGAGGAGGTTTAGAAAGTGAACCATTATCATAGTAGTTTGTGTTTGTGTTTAGTGCCATTTTAGAATAGCAAGGAAGAGTATACAGCAAGATCTTGTTTATTAGATTAAACAAACCGCTCTGATACCACTTGTTGGTCCCGAAGGTGCTTAACAAGTTTGTAGAAGAGGGGGGGGTTGAATACAAACACAGAAATTAAAGTTTAATAAATTGTTTATTGATAAATCAAAATACAATTTACAGGTTTGTTGCGGAATAAGATTAAGACAGACTCAGTCTAAACAAACTTAAGAAACATTAAGATGGTTGCACAAGAAATTCAGAGAATGGGGGATTTTAGAGAGATAGAAAACAAGGGTTTCTATTATGGAGTTCAAGGATTGAGCACACCTTCAGATGAAGGGGTGAGCTTCCTATTTATACCCTATGCATTAAATGCATGGCAGGGCACTTTACACGTGGCGTTCATAGATTGGCTTTGGGAGTCTTACTTTTGGAGACATGCTTTTGGCCGTTTTATGAACAGTGTAGTTGACAGAGTTGTTGTACGATTTGTGGCAGAGACGTGTCCGTTCTGACACATCGTACTGGTTGTGCAAGGTAAGACAAAAGGAAACTTGAGGCATAAGCTTTGTGATCGTTGATCGCTGAGTATCTTCTTCTTTCAGAGATAAAGAAGTTCAGCTATCGCTGAAGCTTTTCCTCAGGCTTCTTCGCGTAAGTAGATTCGTCTGGTCTTCGCTGATATCCGCATCAGGTCACTAGTAGACTTATCTATTGTTCAGTGGCTTCGTCTTCGATTCAGCTATGAACTATGTTGACGCGAGACTTGTCTTCAGGGATTACGTTAACTGTGTTACATGGGAAACTATCAGCGATGACTGAACAGACTCAGTTTGATTGCTGAAAGTGAAACACATACATATTAAATGTTTACAGAAAGGTCATCAGCGATAACTAAACAGACTCAGTCTGATCGCTGATGATGAAACACTAATACATATAATAACGTAATTTTCACTAAGTATAAAAGAGGGTCGTTATCAAATCACTGAGAGAGTTTGGATCAACACCTCAAATCCTTCCCCCATTTCTCTCCCAAACAGACCCCCAAACCCCAAAATCAAACCCTAACTCATTTTTGGGTGTCCTTCTCCTAAGATCAAGTGATCCTTCTTCATCTAGCAAGCTTGGAGGTTAGAACCATAATCTCTCATCTTCATCATCTTCATCAATATACCTAGGGCTACATCCACCCTTACTCTCCCTTTTGTAGATTTGGAATTTGTGGTGTATTTTGGTAACCTAGAGGTGTGTTGGTGGAGGATTCAAGCTATTGGTTAAGGTAAACTTCTAATTCTTCATATTTGGAAGTTAGGGTTTTGGGTATAGATGAGATATTCATGTAAAGTGTTGGGGAACGTATCTATTCGGTTGAATATCTATGTTTTTGGTTGGAATCTTGTGAATCTAGGTTTTTGGAGGTTTTGGCTTTGAGGATTCAAGTTTTTTCATGGGAGCTCTACATGGGTAAAATCTAGATTTAGCCTAAATCTAGCAAGGTGAGTTCAAGTTGATTTGTGAAAACGGTGTACATGCCAAAAGGTTTATTTTAAAAGTGTTTTGTGTTTTACATGAAATTGTTAACTGCTGATAAGTCTTGGTTATTTGGAAGTGTTAAACTTTATAAATTAATAGGACACCACATTTGGGATTTTGGGCATGTTGATAAATAAATCATATATTTTGGGGTATCTTAATGATTTATTCCATGGAGTATATTTTTGAGTATAAGTGCATTTTATTGGGTGTTATGGGATGATTTGAAAGGATAAAAGGTATAAACCCACTTGGGAAAATGTTTTGCCCCAATCTAATATGTTGGAGTTAATTGTGTGTTTTGAAGCATGGGTTTCATTATTTCGGGTCGTTTACGTTTGATTTCATTTTATGATTTTCAACATTGGGTCTTTGGATTTGTTGAGCTTATGACTTGGTTTGGATTTTGTTCGGTCTTGGGGACACTTGTCCGGTTTTAATAGCTCAATGTAGAGCGTTTGGTTATGATTTGCATTTAATGCATCTTATTTGGGAATTACATGTTTTGAATGCGTTAGTTCATTCGTTTTGAGTCATATAATGTTTTAGCATGTCTGCTATGGATCCATGAGCACTTTTATCACGTTGTCCGATGATGGAACGACTTGGTTTCCACATCGCGGCACGTTAGGCATCAGATTGGGTTGTAAGTCCTTCGTGTGGAACGTTAGGTATCAGATTGGGTTGTAAGTCCTTCGTGCAAGTATCTATGGGTGTATGCTGAAAGATGTTGAGCTCGATACTTTTATTATTTGTCCAATGGTGGAACGCTAGTTTTCCCCATTGCGGCGCGGTTAAGCATCTTCGGTATGGTGTAAGTCCTCCGTGCAAGTATCTATGGGTGTATACTGAAAGACGTAGAGCCTGATACTTAATACCAATTTAACGTAATGTGTGACTTACTTTGTGTACGTCACATTATACGGAATCGGGTCTCCCCCGTCACCGAAAGTGTTGTCTTCGGGTTGAGTCTGTTATATATTTGTTTTCGGTGACATTTTGCATACATTAATTTACTCCATGTTTTATGGGTTGAGTATTTAATCCCCGCCCGTGTTTTGGGGTGTTTTGGGATATGAGGTGTTATTTACATTATCATAAATTGGGAGTCGATTTATATTCTCATGTTGAGCAAGTTTTGGGTTAAATCTAAGTTTACGAAATAACGATTTATATTGGGATCTTAATCTTTAAAACAGTTTGGTTTGGTTAACGATTAACTCGATGTCTCTTTCGTTTAAAATGCATAATTATTGATAAATGAGTCGTTTTCATAAGTGAAGCATATCATTTTGAAATATTATGATTTTAATTGCATTCTTTCTTTTTAAACAATTGATTTTTATATGTTGAAAACTCTTGAACTCACTAGGCGTTAAGCCTAACCTTTTTATTTGTCAGAATGTGCATCAGGTTCTAGTTGGGGGTTTGGTTCTAGGCAGTACTATGAAGAAAGGTGCTTTAGTTTTTTTTCACAAGTGTAAGTATTTGGCGAAGTCTTCTGTATTTTTGAGATAGTGACTATCATTGGGTTTTAGTAGCACTCGTCCTTGTTATAGATTGTATGTAGAGACTAAATTGTGTGTGTTGAGGTTAAACCTTAAATTGTGTTTGTATATGAATCATTTATTGACGTATTTAGAAAATTTTAAGTTAGTTGCTATTTCCAGATTTCAGGGTGTTACAAGTTGGTATCAGAGCTTAAGTTTGAGAGAATTAGGTATTGATTTTTGGATGCCTAGACTCAAACTAGCGTTCTTATAAGTGATTGTAAGTGAATTTGCACATTAGGTACCTTAAGATAAGATATTTTGGGGTTGATCGAGTCGCTAGAAACAGGAAACTTGTCGAGGATCGCAAGGAAGATCATGTACGGTACGTTCATAATGGCACCTGGCCAGTGTTATGGTGAGCCTACATGCTACATGTGTATATTTGAATTACCTTGGTATGATGACCGTTGGGGTAGTGAGAAAGTTTCTAAGCGAGTGATCTAAAGAAGAGTTGATGTTTATAGCATTGTCATATTGGAGTGATGGTTAAACATGCCAGATGCAAATAGTTGACCATTTTGGGTCGAAGTCATTGGGTGAATTAGAACCATAAGCTTATTGAATAGACTTTATTTCAAGGAGAAATCGTAAGTTGACCAAAGTAGGGTGATTGTTGTTTTAAGATGTTTGATGCTTCCGGATGACAATAGTATGACGGGAAATTGAGAAGCGTAATCTTAAGATGTGAGTGTCGACCAAATTCATGCACGAAATTTATTTCTAAATAAGTTTGCATAAATTGTTTCTCATGTTTTCAAAGTATAAAGTGAGTTATGTTACGAAGTCTTGGTAAAACATTTAGTGTTCATCAAATTTTAAACCGTGAGCTTAAACATGCATGATTGTAGCACGTGGTTGCAAATATTTTATTGAAAATCTCTTTATCCCCGTTTCGTGTCAAACACTATTTACGGATCTTGTAATATCCGTGTTTTAATATTTTTTGGAGTATTGGGCAAGTAACTGTGGAATTTTTGACCTTGAAATTGGATCTCCTCCACGTATGTTAAGGTTTTAAAGGAAGAGTTGTTCCCATGCTTTTGAGTCAGAAATTTTTGGGAATTTTAGTCTGTACGAGTCGTGTTGAATTTTATGGAATATTGTTTTACGACGTTTTGGGCGCGTGAGTGTACTTAGAAATGCATGGGTTTTAATTTTTGCGTGTAAATTTACGAGATTTTGGGCGTCGTGCCTCATGTTAGTGTTGTTGAAAAGGGTCATTTTATCGTACGTTGTGGTTTTAGAATTTTAACATTTTTAGACTTATTGTCGTTTTATGCTTTTTATGTTGGAAAATGAAAATTTTGACACCGCTTGATTTTAGCGTTAATGGGTTTTATGGTGTCTTATAGTACGACTTTTTGCGTCGCGTAGATAAATTCTGGAACGTGTGTACATGCATTATCGTGTGCGTTAATTTTTGGGTTTTGTTAATAGATGTCATCCCATATGTTATTTTGGGGAAGTTTCAATATCAAGTGATTTATCGTTGGGCCTTATACAAGTGTTAATCGTTGTATACTTTTCATATTTGGTTTAAATTATACTGTTGGTGTGAGTAAACGTATAAAAGATTTATGTTGTTTCAGATAGAACTTTTGCCCAGAACATATTTCAGTTATTGATTATACTATTAGGAGTTTTCCGCAATGCATGAAATGAATTTCCGGTTTGCATGTTGTTGTAGTTACTGCTTTGAGTAAGTACGTTTTATTTGTGCGGCCCAAAATTTGAACTCGAATAAAAATCTATTTACGTTCCTATTGTGTTGCTAAATTTGGGGAAATAAACGGACTGATAGTCCAAAATCTAAGAATCCTAGAGAGAGAAAGTAGAGAGAGAGACAAGATGCGCAAAACAGAAAGTATTCAATATGTGTGCGTGAAAGTCTTACAATAAACCAAGACCAAAGGGACTTAAATACCCTTGGTCAGATACAACACAGTATGACTCTTAACACAGTATTTGACCAAGCCCAATAAATACAATGATTACTATAAAATCAGACCTAACAATCTCCCCCTTAGTAATCATTGGCGCTTTGGTCTTCAAACATTGTCTTCTATAACAGTACGGACCAACAAAGCGACTTCAAGAAGCTTTCTGACTTTTAAAGGAAAAAAATCTTCTCAGCATCTTTCAGAATAAAAATGTCTTTGCTGCTTGAGCTCTATACGATACACCTCTAGTGAATGATCTTGAATGAACTGTGATGTTCGGAGCAGAAACAGCAAAAGAAGAAGTTGTAGCTGAGAGAATAGAATCTTTGAGTGAATCTTGATCAGCAGATAAACTTTTGAGCTATTTGTCTCTTTAACTTCTCCTTGACTTCTCCCCCTCATGACCTTGATGATTTTGATCAACTTGGTCATGCAAATGTTGGAGACGAGACAGCGTAAGATCTGCAAAAACAAATAAACAGAGAAAACAGGGAGGTTTGCGCTTCATGTTGGATGCGCAAACCAAGGTTTGCGTTTCATGAAGGGTGCGCAAAGCAAAGTTTGCGTGTCATGATGGATGCGCAAAGCTGACTTAGACAAAGTTTACCTTTTGAAACCCTTTGACTCCCCCTACACAAATGCACTGGATATGACAATTCGAGTTAGCATTCATAAAGGAAAATCAGATACTCCCCCTCAAAAACAGATATAATCATTGAAAAATATTCTCTTTGTTCACTCCCCCTTGAAAAATGCATAAACCCATTAAAATATATTTATGAGAACACAATGATCAGATATTAATGTAGAAAGAAAAATATACTGAATGTAAATTTTGAAACAACTAAACATATAAAATTTTAAACACTAAACAAATTAAATTCTACAGAGTAAAATATTACAAATTTATCAATCATTTGAAATCAAACATATGTTGTAGGATACAAGAACAAGTTTCATTGCATATCAAGTTAAGACATGTTCAGTTTCAAAAACTTCCAGCAATCTATTCAGTGTGCTCACATACGAATCTTCGATTAACTTCAAGAAAATGCAATTCTAAAAATATTATAGAGAACTTTGCATGTACTTCACACTAAGCCATCAAGAATTAAGATATTCATAAATTTACAGATTTATCGCAACTCAAACATATCACTAAGTATCATGAGATGTGTGCTCATTGGCATCTTTTAGCATTGTGCACATTGGCATCTTGACATGAGTGTGCTCTTTGGCATCTTTTAAGCGCGTGCACTTTGGCATCTTTTGATCAAAAAGTTTATTAAGTAAAGAACATGCCGTAAACGTAACTTTCTATCTGACCCTATTGTAGGATTTGGGTCAGCCGCTCCCAGACCAGTTGGCCTTAGGGGACTAGGTGTCAAGCACCCCTTGGAACTTACTTTCCCATATCAGAAAGGCTACATCGACATATCCTAAACCCATTCATACCAGTAGAACATGACTTTCGACCTGATTCTATAGAAGGTTTTCTGTTCGATCACTCCCAGACCAAATGACCTTAGGGGACCAGATGTCGAGCATCCCACGGAACTTACTTTCCCAAATCAGAAAGGTCACAGGTACAAACTTTTAAACTTAAAGATTTCTGTATTTTAAGAAATTATAATTCATCTCAATCACTAAGGTCAACATCTAAGTGCTTAGCCCATATTTTCATTCCGATCTATAATTCTGATTATTTAGGTAGTCTAAGCAAAATAAACTATAAAAATTCCGAATCACACAACTTTAAAGCAGTAATAAAAGTTTCAAACATGTTGCTGACTTTTCGACTTTTGTAAGACTTGAAATTTGACCATATAAAAACTTTAATATAAACAAAAGAACTTGAAAATTTATCTTAAACACACAATTTATTCAAAAGAAAGAAAAC
Organism: Arctium minus; assembly: GCA_954870635.1. NCBI lineage: Eukaryota > Viridiplantae > Streptophyta > Magnoliopsida > Asterales > Asteraceae > Arctium > Arctium minus. Next base: position 177,005,744 of record OX941080.1, on the reverse strand, counting down.
TTGTAAAACTTTTACTTTATAGACTAAAATTTGTAAAGATTTAAACTTTTAATAAATATTTAGTTGGAACAAAATAAAATTCAACTATTTCATCTTTTACATTGAAGAAAATAAATTTGTCTCTCATATTAAAAGAAAATTTTGGGTAATACAAATTCATGAGATAGATAAACAAGCTCAGATTCTTGAAACATTGAGAAAAACTGGAATACCATCATTATCAGAGATAAATGCAGCGGAATTAAAATTGATGTACTCACAGTATCTCATTAAGTCAGAAGCTTAATCATTGAAGAACGAGTTCTAAACTGTTGTGTTTAGAAGTCGATGTCTATGAAGTTCGGGTCCTGAGATGAATTATTCAGAAGCCAAAATCCTATTACTCCCCCTTAACATGTGATGCCTGCAACTTTGAATCACATAAAGATTTGGGTACCCACTTGAAATTGGGCCCATGTTTGTTAGTTGCAATACTTGTGGGGAAATAATAATCAAATTTGATACGAGAAGCATGAGAAATATCATCAGAATAATAAGTACAATTAGCAGAAGAGAAAGCATAATCATCTGAACTAGAATCAGAAGACGAATACGAGACATTTTTGGAAATTTGAAACATTTGCTTTATAGAGTATTTTGAAACTTTATTACAAACAGCAAATGAATCACTTTTATAATATTTGTCTACATATAAATCTCCATCAAACATAGAATCAGTAGATTTCAGCTTTGCTCTCCAGATCTGCTTCTTGGATTGAGCGCTCAAAGTCCTATCTGTAAGAATTGAATTGAAAGAATTAGAACTGTCAGAAAGAACTGTATCTCGTTTCTTTGACTTCTTTGACCGTCTTCTTTTACGTTTAGGTTTATAATATTGATCATTGAGCGTAAAAGAATCATCAACAATTTTAGACGAAATATTTAAATCAGAAGAAATAAATTTATCTAAGCAACCAATTTGATCAACTAATAAATCTGAATTTGCCTCGGAGTCTGAATTATTTTGAGAAAAGATTTTAAAATTAGAAATTTCCTTTTTGTTTTCCTTATAATCAGAAGAAAGGTTAGAAATAGAATCTGATTTTTGAGAATTTAAATTTTCTTTAAGACTTGAAGTCATAAAAGAAAGAAAAATATCAGATTCAATTTCTTTTAAAATATTTTGATCTTTTTATCTTATCTTCAAGATCGATGATTTTGCCTTCTAAAACTAACGGAGGAGTATATTTCTTCGAATCATAAATGATTGGAGAAATATTTTTCTTATCAGAATCAGGGGCATAAGAAGGAACAAAATCATCAGACACTGAAGATTTGACGGGAGATATATCATTTAAAACTCTTCTTCCTCTTCTTGATTTTTCAGGAAAATATTTTGCATTTTCACTAGTATAAACAAAAGGAATTTCATTTTTCTTGTTATTTATCCTTTTCTCATTTTCAAGATCTAACACTTCCTTTTCACTAGTCCAATGAAATTTGAACTGAGGAGCATAATGTGCAAGTGTCAGATAATCGTATTTATATAAAGTAGGAACTTCGTTTATCACTTTGTTTAAACAATGAGGATTGTCAAAACCGAGTCCCCATTTTTCTTTTAAATTTTCTTCACTCCTTGGCTTGTTCATAAAAATTGTTTGTTCAGATTGGTTTCTTCGATAAAGCTTTTCTTCTAACTTATTTATTTTATCTGAAAATTCATCTTTTAAAGTAGTCATTTTAGTCAAAGACTCAAGATATGTCTTATTTGAATTTTCCAAATCATCCAATTTCTTTTGAAATATGTCTTTTGTATTTTCTAAAATAGATTTTTCATTTTTCAAAGAAATTTTCAATTTGGCAATCAAATCTGACTTTTCGGAATTTAAATTCTTTTCAGATAAGAGTTTTGAACGTAGATCAGATAAAGCAGTAATTATAATATTCATCTGAGAAGAAATGAAATTAAAATCAAATTCAGAGTATACCTCATCAGCATCAGTATCAGAATCATCTGACTGATCATCTCCGATCAAGCACATCTGAGCGATCTCGACGTTTGATGCTTCATCATCGGAATAATCCAGCCAGAATTCTTCCTCGGCCAGCAAAGCGGTTCCGTTCTCTCTCTTTTCAGCCAGTTCCATTTTCTTGCGGTAGTAAGCTGAGTCCCTAACTTTCTTTGCTCGACACTCCTTTAAGTAGTGGCCCGGCTTTCCACAGTTATAACAAGATGCAGTCTTAGGCTCAGGCACTTTGACTGTAGAAGCAGAAGTGAAGCGTGAAGAGTTGGAACCCGATCTAGGTTGGAACTTCTTATGGTAATGCTGAGAGAGAAGGATCATAGCTTTTTGTAAAGCTTCGCCATCATCTTCAGTTGACCCGGTGTAAGCATTTTCAGACAATGCTTGTTCAGATAATTGCTTCGTGAGAAGAGCAACCGGATCTACTATTTTCTTCTTTTTATCCATCTTGGCCTTTTTCTCTAACACCAAGCTCTCATCAGTCATCAGAATCTCGTAAAGTTCCTGAATCTGCATTGTGGAAATCCGAACATCGTTCCTCAGTCTATGACAAGATTTATTCCACTCATGCTGAAGAGCATTAAGAAATTTCAGATTTGTCTCAAGAGCAGTCTTTTCCACTTTAATCTTTCTTAGATCATTAATCACAGTGCAAAACCGGTCAAAAGTCACCTTCAGAGATTCATTGTCCTTTGCCTTAAATTCCTCAAAGTTATTCAAGAAGCGTGTTTGGCGTATTTGAGTAGCAACTGATGATCCAAGCATGATCTTTTCTAACTGAGTCCACATCATATTTGGATCATGTTTGAAACAATCAATTCGATTGTAGATTGTGTTGGGCAAAGCTAGTATCAAATTGTACTTTGCTTCTCTATCGGCTTTTTCGCGTTTGATTTCTTCAGCAGTCAAAGGAATGTCATTTTTCGGTCTGACAAATGGTCCTTCAGATAAAGATTTCATCATATTCTCTCCATTAGTCTGTCGCTCAATGAAATTTATGAACCTATCTTGCCACTGTGTAAACTCATCTTCGTTGATTAAGACTGGAGGACGAGTATCTGTTCCCAATTGCATCATCAGATCATTAGAGTAGAACCTAGCTTGGAAAGCAAACTTGGCGGAATCCATTGCTGATATTTCAGAAAAAATTTCTAAGTGTTGAGTTTGCGCAAAGTAGATCTTTGCGTGTCAGGAAGAGTACGCAAACAAGAGCTTTGCGTTGACAACTAGAAACGCAAACTAAGACTTTGCGTTTTGAACGTGAAGCGCGAAGAAGAGCTTTGCGTGTTAAGACACGGCTTTGCGTGTGAAGACTGAAACGCAAATTGTGTTTTGCGTGTGAATACTGAAGCGCAAAGAATGCTTTGCGTGTGTAAGCAGAAGCGCAAACTAGAACTTTTCGGATGAAGGTGGATACGCAAGACAGACTTTGCGTATGAAGGAGGGAGCGCAAACTTCACTTTGCGTATGAAGGCCGATACGCAAAATGAGACTTTGAAAGCTTTTCGGAGGCTACTTGATACGCAAACTTGAGCTTTGCGTATGAGGATCGATTCGAAAACCTGAAAAACAAGATCAAGATTTGTAGAACACGCAATTCAAAAGATGAACATGCGCAAACGATAATGAATGTTGCGCAAATTGGAAGAACATGCGCAAAGTGTAAAAAAACATGAAATTTTCGCAAGAACGAACGAAACTAAGAAATTGAATCAAGAATTTTATACACAGAGTATCGAAAACATCTTTTTAACACATTCTTAACAACAAATTCGATTAAAATCCACTAAAACACAAAAACGTGAATGTAACAGTGCTTGAACTCGTGTTTTCCAGAAAACACAAAATCAAAAAATTGGAGATTAAAAACTAAATTTTATGCAAAACTATATGAAGCAAACATGATCGAATATCAATAACAAAGCTAATGAGATCAAATTCAAACAATAACGATCACAAACACATCCAAATTTGATGAGAAATCAAGAAAACGAGATTTTCTTGAAAAATTCAAGAAAATCGATCAAATTTTCGATTTCAATCAACAATTCAGATTCAGAAAATGCAATCTCTCAATTCTCTCAAGATTCAGTTGGCTCTGATACCAATTGATAGTCCAAAATCTAAGAATCCTAGAGAGAGAAAGTAGAGAGAGACAAGATGCGCAAAACAGAAAGTATTCAATATGTGTGCGTGAAAGTCTTACAATAAACCAAGACCAAAGGGACTTAAATACCCTTGGTCAGATACAACACATTATGACTCTTAACACAGTATTTGACCAAGCCCAATAAATACAATGATTACTATAAAATCAGACCTAACACGGACGTATATGGGCCTTGTTGGGAATTTTATCTTCCGACGTTTTGTGTTTTAAAGTAAAATATTTTAAAGTTGAAGTTGTGAAATCCTCTTTTGGGAGTTATACAAACTTTTATTGCACATGTTATAGTGCGGAAAGTTATTTTTCATATGCATAGTATAAATTGATGCATACTAGGACCATGGTAGTCCGTTTGAAAATTTTGTTGCACATCTTTTGTTACCGTTTTTATTAACGAAAGTACTGATCAAATGAGTTTTGGAAATGGTTTTATATGCGTAGTATTGGTGATCAATTTTCAAACCTATCGAATGCACGGTAGTGTATTTTTACCGCTCGTTTAATTGTTATAAAACTTATGTATTTGAGAGTTTTATAAATTTCAAATTGGCATACTGGTTGAAAAACCTTGAACTCATTAAGGCTGTAGATTTAAAACCCCTATCATGAGTCGTGAGAGGAGTTGCAATTAAGGGACTAGAGGAGTCATTGGGATCTGAAGCGTCGGATGATCCGACTTGTGGTCAACCTTGAATTTGGGTTTCAGATTTTGAATCGAGTCATGCATGAATAATTGAGGTATTAGATTTATGCTTTCTCCAAGTTAAGTAAGAGGTGATCTTTCTGTTCCGGTAAATCCTCGGGATAAAACTTCGGGTGGTTGCTTGCATATGGTTATATTTGAGTTGATGGGCCGCTGGTTAACATCAAGTATGTGTCGGTGGTGTGTCTTCTTGGAAAATCTTCAGAAATAAAGATGGTATTGTGATTCGTTTGTTAGAAATGTAAGATTCGAATTTAGTGACATGATAAGTGTCAACTTTGAATCATCAGTGTAAAATATGGAAGGAAATTTATGGTGGTATATCCACGGTTGAGGTGTAAAAGTTTTGAACATAGGTGTCGACATTCGATTTGAGGATAATAACCGTTGGGATGCTTCATCGTACTTCCGATGAAACCGATGCGTTAGCAATTTAAGTGGTAACCTTAAGAAGATTAGATGATGGAAATCAGGAATCGATCATTGGTAATTCTGTAATCAACAAGGTTTCATTGATTCGTCAACCGATGCTTGACTGCACCCTGGGATTTGAGTAATCGTAGAGTTGGGGTAATCCGTTGTCTACCGATGTTGTGTTGTGCCAGTTGAGGAACAGATTGAATGTTGTGATTGGATCGAACCTAACTGGTGTTAGGAAATGTCGTCAAGGAAAGGACGATGAATATTTTATAGTATGGATTATTGAGGAATTGGGTCAGAATGTCGAGGTAAAACTTAAGTAGAAATCGATTATTGAGGAGACCTTGATGTGTCGAAATTAGAAGTATCTAAGGGATAAGTTCGCGTTGGAGTATTCTTGAGGTGATATGTGCAACCTAAGGTTGGGAGACTGCCGAGATTTTAAGGATAGGAAAGTGGTTGATAATGACTCCATGTTTATTCAGTCAGCGGTAAGACACATCGAACCTTAGAATCGAGTTGTGTCGGTTCGTTATGAGAAATGTAGTGACAACCATAAATGGGATATGATTGGTTTCGTACATGGGGCAAGGTATCGTGGAGGCATTCCTTTTGGGTAGAGAACCGATTGACTTCGCTAAGGGCGACGTTCGGTGTTTGATCGGTGCCAGATTTCGAGGACGAAATCTCTTTCAAGGTTAGGAGGATTGTAACACCCCGATTTTCGAAAGGTATCATTTCAAGTTAATATCGAAACCGATATATTAGGGAAAAATAAGATAAAGCATTTTGGACTTGAATCATATATTTTATAGTCTAGATAGATGAAGGGTTCAATTACGAGTCCAACGGTTCTTTCCGGAGCAAAATCGGAGCTAAAACGAAGAAGTTATGACCAAAACGGTGCTCGGGCAAGAAAAATTCGGGCTGCAGTGCTCCGCACGGCCACCCACGCGGAACCGCTGTGTGCACAAAAACAAGAAAATTCGTCCTCAAATCCCATTTTTCACCCTAACCTCAAGTCCTTTCCCCATTTCTCTCCCAAACCGACCCCCAAACCCCAAAATCAAACCCTAACTCATTTTTGGGTGTCCTTCTCCTAAGATCAAGTGACCCTTCTTCATCTAGCAAGCTTGGAGGTTAGAACCATAATCTCTCATCTTCATCATCTTCATCAATATACCTAGGGTTTCATCCACCCTTGTTCTCCCTTTTGTAGATTTGAAGTTTGTGGTGTATTTTGGTAACCTAGAGGTGTGTTGGTGGAGGATTCAAGCTATTGGTTAAGGTAAACTTCTAATTCTTCATATTTGGAAATTAGGGTTTTGGGTATAGATGAGATCTTCATGTAAAGTGTTGGGGAACGTATTTATTCGGTTGAATATCTATGTTTTTGGTTGGAATCTTGTGAATCTAGGTTTTTGGAGGTTTTGGCTTTGAGAATTCAAGTTTCTTCATGGGAGCTCTACGTGGGTAAAATCTAGATTTAGCCTAAATCTAGCAAGATGAGTTCAAGTTGATTTGTGAAAACGGTGTACATGCCAAAAGGTTTATTTTAAAAGTGTTTTGTGTTTTACATGAAATTGTTAACTGCTGATAAGTCTTGGTTATTTGGAAGTGTTGTAAGTTATTATATGCCCACGACACGTGTCACACAGAGATACTGCTGAGGAGTATGTAAACATATAGGGTCACACACAAAGAATGCGTTTGTTTCTATTTGTAGAAACCCGGATTTTATGAAAATATGTGTTAAACTGTAATTATGATATTTACAGGGTGAAAACGTAATTATGTTAATTACGAGGAATTATCTGTAATTATATAATTATATTTTAAAGTTTAAAAGGATAATTATATATATTTATATAATTATATTTTAAAGTTTAAAAGGATAATTATATATATATATATATATATATTTGAATTTGAATTTGAATATTATAGATAATTACTAAATCTTATTTAATCCTTAATTGAATTATAGTCTAACTATAATTCTTCTGGTATAAATAAGGGGTTAGGCTAAACCATTTGATAGACGATTGAATTAGAATTAGCCTTTCAGTTAAATACAGAAAAGAAACATTTTTATTTTCTGTAAAACACATATAGATCTATAGTTCTTGGGATAGCACCCGGTGGAAACGGGAAACGTGTTCGTGTGTGGACTACCGATAGAGGAAACCTACTTTGGTTTCTTGGTGCTTCAGTTTTAATCCCGTCAGATCTTGAAAGGTACATATTCTAAACCCCCTATGGCGTGGTTTATTTTAATTAAATGCATCATTGGATCCGATTGGGTTTTAAGGTTTATTCTGAAAAGTTTTCTATATTAGTTGTAACCAAAATTATTTTAATTTTCCGCCGCATTTTATCGGTTACAAAATTGTATTAAAACCCAACAGTGGTATCAGAGCCACTTTGATGTCGTTTAATTGAAAAGGGAAAACAAGATATTATATGGCAAATTTAATTGAACCCTAAATCTCAAAATTGAATTAAAAATTCTAATTGTGCCTCATGTTGAGAAAGCCTAAAAAGAATTTTTTTTTAAGCCATAACTAATTTTTAAAGAAAAAAAAATCCCAAAAGGCCTTAGCTGAAGATGAATAGGGTTTTTAAAACACTATAATCTATCGTCTCCTTCCTTTTAAAAGTCAAGACCATGTGACTTCATTACCGCCACTGACCACCTGCGGTTGTTGCCGCCACCGCCGACTGGCTTCCCATCTATCGCCTCCCTCTCTCTCTGTGGAAGGTCGTCTTCTGTTCCTAGCGGCTGCAGTCGATCATCTCTTTTTCTGGCGACTTCTGCCAGCCAATCGCCGCTGGCCTACGTCGTTTCTCAAAACTTCGATCTTCGATCTCGACTAGGTTTTTAGGAATATTCCCAAGCTGCTGTTATGCCACAGGAAGGTCCTAATCGGTCGCGAAAAAGGGGTTTCCAGGTCGCCACCGTTCACGGTTGGTGGCAGTGTTTTCCGGTAAGCCCCCGGCCATCAGTGTGTGCGCGCCTTGGCGGCCACAGTTGCACGGATCACCTTAAAATTGAAAAGAAGGGGGGGTTCTCCGTTTTTGGATGTTTTTCCTTCATTGCCGGCAATCGTCGGTTGTCTTTTCCTTTTACCGATGGTGGGGTGTCTGGCGTCGCCGGAGATGGTGCTCAGACCGTCGCTAGACCACGGTCTCGTGGCTTGGTTGTCACCTCTCCGGCAGTGATGGATCCGGTGTCGCCGCCCTGTGCGGACGTTGTCGATCTGTTTTATTTGATAAATTTGGTCACCGCCCTTTTACGATTGGAGCTGTTGGTTTGGGTTTACGTCGCCGCCAACCATCCCCAATAGACTGGCGGTTATTGCCGTCGGAATCCGCCTAGCCAATGTCGGTTTGTTTTCGGTTGTTTCTGATGGGGGATGGTCTCGTCACCACCGTTGTGGTTTCTGTTTCAATAGTTTTGTCAACCGTTTTTGTTGACTACTATTGTTTTTGGTCTATTGTCTGGTCACCACCGTTGGTCACTAGACCAAGTGGTAGATTTTGGTGTTGGTTTCGGTCTCAAACGTCGTTGTCGGCACACGTGATGTGCGACTCGGGTCTTGGGTATTGATGTTGGTCTTTCCCCATCGACCGAGCTATTGATAGTGTCGTCATCACTGGCCTGCGTGCGATGTGGCTGGATTTTCTGTAATCACCGATGTAGACTCGTGTTGAGCGGTTATTTTGGTGATGTCTTGAACAGCTGGGGCCACGGCCCTAAGCCGCCGTCATGTTCTCTTTTTGGTATAAAAATTGTTGTTTGTTTCGGCTTCTACTGATCAAGTTTCTTATAGGCTTCGGCCATGGTTTGATTTTGGATGTTTCCTTAATCGAGTTGCTTTTGGACTTATACCTTAAACTATCGGCTCTAAAGGTCCAATGTCGTTACGTTTTGTACCGTGTGTTTGGGAATTGGGCTCGGGCTAGTAGACCCAAATATTATTCTGAATATTTCTCTAAACAGTTTGTTTTGGGTTGTTATCCTACGTTTTCGTTTTGGGCTTAGGTTCAGAAAGGGGTTTTGGGTTGTGGTTTGTTAACTACAATTAAAATGGGTCAATTAACTTTATTTTGCCATATAATGATTTGTTCCAATTATTTTGGCCTTTTAATTATGTTAATTAATTTCGGCCAAATTTCTATTTATTTTATGTTTAAAATAAGATAATATATGGTTTGCCCCAAAGACCCGTGGTTGATTTATTTTGTATATGGAAAATTAAAATGTATTAATTGCAAGGGTTGTAATTTTAAATTTTCCTAGATAGGGACAAATGTAAATAGTATAGATATGTTATCTTTCTATTTTAAAATTGTAAATCAAACCGAGACGGAGTTCCAAGAGATCGAGACGGAGTCCCTGGAGTTCACCAAGATGGCGAAGCTAGTGGGAGCTTGAAGATGTCCTTAGAATTGACCGTGACTGTTGTGTTGGCTCACAACATCACATTAGGGGCAAATCCATATATTATTGTTGTGATTATTTATTTTGTGTTTGCTTTTATTTATTGCTTTATTATTGTTATGACAACTACAAACGTTTCAAAAATAAAATCAAACACAACAAAATTTTAAATCGGTAAATAAAATATGATATTTTATAATTGATATGTTTATCAAATTCAAACCGATTTAATAACATAAACTTTTAAAACAAGATTTTTGAGATAAAGTCAAATGTTTTAAAAAGGGAATTAGAATGTTTTCTAAAATTCAATCTTTTACAAAACATAAACTAAACGCCACCCATTTTAAGGTACTTGTCAAGCATACAGGATCCCGGTATGGTCAGTGCTCAGCCAATCATGCTGGTTGAATGTAGTGTAAGATAAGGAGCCAAATTAACGAGATTTAAGTGGACAGTTGCTTGGCCATTCACTTAAATAGTCGTATTTTGGACGACTGGTCCCAGTAAACCCTAAGTCTAGTATTTAGGTGGGATCACGATACCTTAGTATGGTTTGTTTACTTGAGAATATCATAGACAGTTGTTTGGCCATTTATGAGTATTTTCAAGGCGTTGAAATGGGATTAAACATGCCAATTTCAATATATGATATATTGAATAGGATCCCACGACATCTAAGAGTTATGTTGAACATAATTGGATGATGCCTACCTAAATAGCCTAATTCCATAGACAGTTGCTTGGCCATTTATGGAAGTAGGTGAAATATGGATCTTAGCTCAAATCAAATGATTTTTGAAAGGTTAATCTATTTATTTGAGACATTAAAGTTACTAAAATTAAATCATGTTTTTGTAGATGTCTACCTCATATTCAAACTCAAACCACTTATTCAATTTATACTACGGTCAATCCTGTATAAGGAAAAATTGGACGGAACGAACTTCATCGAATGGTTTCGATTCCTAAGGGCAGTCCTTAGGCATGAAAAGAAGTTCTACGTTCTTGAAAACCCCCCTCCAAATGCTCCTGTCAGAAATGCTCCAACTGAAGTCAGAATTGCTTATGATAAGTACCAAAATGACTCTCTGATTGTTGGTTGCCTAATGTTAGCCACCATGACTCCCGAATTATTACGGGATCATGAAAACATGACTGCTTGGGATATAATATCTTCACTGCAGTCTATGTTTCGGTTACAAATAAAGCAGGAGAGATTTAATACAGTTAAAGCATTGGCTGCTTGTAAAATGACTGAACGTTCGTCAGTTAGTACCCACATTTTGAAAATGAAAGAATACTTTGATCAACTGACCTGTCTTGATTCCCCACTGGGTCAAGAGTTGGAAATCGATATGGTTCTCAACTCCCTACCCAAAACATATAAGCAGTTCATTAAGGACTATAATATGAAAGGTTTGAATAAAACTCTCACAGAGCTTTACAACTTACTTAAAACTACTGAGAGGGATATGAAATCCAAGTTGGGTTCAACCAAACCAAAACAGGCTTTGATGATCAAACCTGACAATGGGATAATCAAGAAAAAGGGGGAGATAACCAAGGGTAAAACACATGTTGGAAGCTCCAGCATAAATAGGGGCAGAGGAGAAATTCCTGAGGTTGCAGTATGGTATAATTGTTTTCACCATGGGCACCAAATGAGAACTTGTCCAGTCCGATTGGCAGAAATCAAGAAGCAGAAGGCTAACAGAGTCGGACCTTCAGGTATGTTTACCATTTTGATTTAATTCACTTCTGACTAAGTGTTACATATTGAGTATGATACTCATATTAGTACTACTTTTTCAGGAAATAAGAAGTGAAGAGAAGATGAAACCAGACCAAAGGAAGCTAAGCTAGTTGTTGCTCAAAGGCACATATGATATGAACTTTCCAGATGGTCTTACATTAACACTTAGCAAGTGTCTTCATGTACCTAGTGCTACTAGGAATTTAGTTTCATTTTCTCAATTACAACAAACCGAATTTATGTTTTAGAAATAAATTTTCGTTTTATCTTGATAAATGTTTTATGAAATTAATAGTTGTAATTATAAATCATTGTAACGAATTAAGCGAGGATTAAAACTGATCTATTTATGACATTTAAACAAAAAACACATAGCCAAACTCCAGGCGGACGGAGAGTTGGAATCATATGATGATTCATATGATATATGTGTATCTTGTTAGTCAAGATGACAAAAGATCCTTCAAAGGGTAAACCTTTAAAGGCCACAAGAACTATTAGGGGTTAACCATATTGATGTATACTAGACTTATAGTCATGTTACAAGATACGGTCATCACTACTCCCTTACATCCTATTGATGACTTCAGTAGACATAGGTATGTTTACCTAATACAACAAATATAAAAGCTTTGAAATTATTCAAAGAGTTTTAGAAAGAAGTAGTCAGTATACTTAGCAAAGGATAAAGATGCTTCGGTTAGATCGAGGTCATGAATATTTAAGACAATAGATCATCCTAGAGATTTTTGGGATTGTATCCGAGTTAACTCCTCATGGGACACCACATCACAACGGTATCCGAGAAGAGAAGTAGAACCATGTTGAACATGGTTCACTCTATGATGAGTCTCACCACTCTGCCTAAATGTTTCTGGGGTTATGTCCTAGAAACAGTTGCCCAAATACTAGTTTATGTAGCAACCAACAAGGACCAATAAAACTCACTCTCTTAATATGAACTGGGAAGATCCCAAAGTTATCATATTTGAGAATATGGGGTTATAATGCTTAAGCTAAGCATAAAGCTTTTGGAAAGCATGATTCAAAGGTTAGAAAAGTACATCTTTATGTGATATCCAAATGGATATTATTTCTACAGGTCTAGCGAAAACAAAAGTTTTGTTAACGCACCCTGATGAATTCTTAAGAAACGATTTTCTGTCAAGAATCACAAATGGGGACACAGTAGATCTTGAAGAAATTCAAGAACCACAAAGATGGGACGATGGTTGACACTGACACTTAACAAGATCTTGAGCTTCAACAAGCTGTTAAAGATATTAAATGAGATACAAAAATAATCCGAAGATCGGATTACTGATAAATGGAAAGATGTCATGAAGACTGATGTTAAAAGCCTCATTCCTTTAAAGGAATTTTGAGCGATGACGTATACAAGGCTTTAAAACATCAAACCTAAAAGTGAAAGTTGCAAAAGTCCATTTATGGACTAGAACAATCATATCGTAATTGAAATCTTGTATACAAGAAGGTCAGTGGGAGCATAACAATATTCTAGATCCTATACGACATCCCAATGCCTGAAGGTGTAAAATCATGGATTAAGATAATACTTCGCGATGAAGGATCTAGAAGAGACAAAGTCCTTGGTATAAAGATCTCTCGTAGCAGATCAAAATGCTTAATTAGATTAAGCAAAAGTACATACATTGACAAGATCTTGAAACACTTCAAGATAAAGGGTTCCAAGAAAGGAAACTTGCCAATAGAACATAGTGTACATCTGAGTATAACTCAGAGTCCTAGCACTAAAGAGGACATGAACCGTATAAAGGGTGTTCCCTGTGTTTTCAGCCAACTGTTCAAACATGTATGCCATGTTAATGTACTAAGACCGGATGTCTCGTATACCCTGTATATGACGAGCAGATATTAGTCAAACCAAATGATGCTCACTGTATAACAATGAAGAACATTATGAGGTATCTAAGGATAACTAAAGATATGTTCTTACTATACAACGGTTAGGAAAGAGATCTATGTGTTTGAGGATGCATAGATGCTAGTTTCCAAACCAACCGTAATGACTTAAATTGTAATAGGGATATATGTATTGAACGAATGTACTATGAGCTATAAGAGCTTACATACAAATCTACTTGTCAAGCCTATGTCTCAAAACAAACATGATGTTCATGTTATAGGCTTAAGGATTTTTATATTGAATAATAATTTTAGTAAAACTTTAAACTTTCTAGAACATTAAAACAGTTATGTTTTTATCTGACATAGCATATTGGGTATGAGTATATGCATTAAACATTTATGTGTTCTTTATTAGCATGTTTAAGTATCCTTAAATGAATGATGATCATATTATTTAAAATTGTCCTTGATCACTTATTACTAGGGGACTAGTAATAAATCAAGATCATTGTGAAGTCTGGTCATAGTCCAAGTTGGAAGTGCACTAGGTGCAACCAGAGTCACATGCGCTTGTCGGAGCACAAGGCGTTGGACAAGACCCACGGTCAAGATCATCTCATAGATCAGCGTCATAAGGTGAGTCTTGAAATAGTATAACACTATTTATCCTCAGACCTGAGATGTGCATTGGGATCTAATGCACAAGGAGTGTTATACTTTGATATAGTCTAACGTTACCCTTGACCGGGTAATCATAAGGGCTATATTAGGTATAACATGAATTATGTAGTTAGTCGTGTACATGCAATATGGGATTTGCTCCTCTCAAGATGAGAGAGATATTTCTGGGCCCCTCGATTACATATTATGATTTACATGCATGAACAAGTGGATTAGTTGGACTAATGACACTTGTATAATCAAATATGTTGGGATCGAGAAACACAATCTTTGAACTATAAATGATGAGATAGATCTATGCCTTAAGTTCAAAATAAAATATCATGAAGCAAAAGGATAATGAATGATTCTACTATATGATTGATTAGATCAATCAAATTGCTCGAAGGTAAAAACACATTTACATAGCCTTGGGGGAGGTGACGTGTTGCTAGACGCTTACCATCGTCTGTGTTACTGTGTATCGTGTGCAAGTGGGAGAATGTAAGTTATTATATGCCCACGACACGTGTCACACAGAGATACTGCTGAGGAGTATGTAAACCTATAGGCTCGCACACAAAGAATGTGTTTGTTTCTATTTGTAGAAACCCGGATTTTATGAAAATATGTGTTAAACTGTAATTATGATATTTACAGGGTGAAAACGTAATTATGTTAATTACGGGGAATTATCTGTAATTATATAATTATATTTTAAAGTTTAAAAGGATAATTATATATATTTATATAATTATATTTTAAAGTTTAAAAGGATAATTATATATATATATATATATATATTTGAATTTGAATTTGAATATTATAGATAATTACTAAATCTTATTTAATCCTTAATTGAATTATAGTCTAACTATAATTCTTCTCGTATAAATAAGGGGTTAGGCTAAACCATTTGATAGACGATTGAATTAGAATTAGCCTTTCAGTTAAATACAGAAAAGAAACATTTTCTTTTCTGTAAAACACATATAGATCTAGGGTTCTTGGGCTAGCACCCGGTGGAAACGGGAAACGTGTTCGTGTGTGGACTACCGATAGAGGAAACCTACTTTGGTTTCTTGGTGCTTCAGTTTTAATCCCGTCAGATCTTGAAAGGTACATATTCTAAACCCCCTATGGCGTGGTTTATTTTAATCAAATGCATCATTGGATCCGATTGGGTTTTAAGGTTTATTCTGAAAAGTTTTCTATATTAGTTGTAACCAAAATTATTTTAATTTTCCACTGCATTTTATCGGTTACAAAATTGTATTAAAACCCAACAAGTGTTAAACTTTTTAAATTAATAGGACACCACATTTGGGATTTTGGGCATGTTGATAAATAAATCATATATTTTGGGGTATCTTAATGATTTATTCCATGGAGTATATTTTTGAGTATAAGTGCATTTTATTGGGTGTTATGGGATGATTTGAAAGGATAAAAGGTATAAACCCACTTGGGAAAATGTTTTGCCCCAATCTAATATGTTGGAGTTAATTGTGTGTTTTGAAGCATGGGTTGCATTATTTCGGGTCGTTTACGTTTGATTTCATTTTATGATTTTCAACGTTGGGTCTTTGGATTTGATGAGCTTATGACTTGGTTTGGATTTTGTTCGGTCTTGGGGACACTTGTCCGGTTTTAATAGCTCAATGTAGAGCGTTTGGTTATGATTTGCATTTACTGCATCTTATTTGGAAATTACATGTTTTGAATGCGTTAGTTCATTCGTTTTGAGTCATATAATGTTTTAGCATGTCTGCTATGGATCCATGAGCACTTTTATCACGTTGTCCGATGAAGGAACGACTTGGTTTCCATATCGCGGCACGTTAGGCATCAGATTGGGTTGTAAGTCCTTCGTGTGGCACGTTAGGTATCAGATTGGGTTGTAAGTCCTTCGTGCAAGTATCTATGGGTGTATGCTGAAAGATGTTGAGCTCGATACTTTTATTATTTGTCCAATGGTGGAACACTAGTTTTCCCCATTGCGAAGCGGTTAGGCATCTTCGGTATGATGTAAGTCCTCCGTGCAAGTATCTATGGGTGTATACTGAAAGACGTAGAGCCTGATACTTAATACCAATTTAACGTAATGTGTGACTTACTTTGTGTACGTCACATTATACGGAATCGGGTCTCCCCCGTCACCGAAAGGTGTTGTCTTCGGGTTGAGTCTGTTATATATTTGTTTTCGGTGACATTTTGCATACATGAATTTACTCCATGTTTTATGGGTTGAGTATTTAATCCCCGCCCGTGTTTTGGGGTGTTTTGGGATATGAGGTGTTATTTACATTATCATAAATTGGGAGTCGATTTATATTCTCATGTTGAGCAAGTTTTGGGTTAAATCTAAGTTTACGAAAGAACGATTTATATTGGGATCTTAGTCTTTAAAACAGTTTGGTTTGGTTAACGATTAACTCGATGTCTCTTACGTTTAAAATGCATAATTATTGATAAATGAGTCGTTTTTATAAGTGAAACATATCATTTTGAAAGATTATGATTTTAATTGCATTCTTTCTTTGTAAGCAATTGATTTTTATATGTTGAAAACTCTTGAGCTCACTAGGCGTTAAACCTAACATTTTTATTTGTCGGCATGTGCATCAGGTTCAAGTTGGGGGTTTGGTTCTAGCAGTACTATGAAGAGAGGTGCTTTATTTTTTTCACAAGTGTAAGTATTTGGTGAAGTCTTCCGCAGTTTTGAGATAGTGACTATCATTGGGTTTTAGTAGCACCCGTCCTTATTATAGATTGTATATAGAGACTAAATTGTGTGTGTTGAGGTTAAACCTTAAATTGTGTTTGTATATGAATAATTTATTGATGTATTTAGAAAATTTTAAATTAGTTGCTATTTCCAGATTTCAGGGTGTTACAAAATAAGATTGATTTGTTCTTGTATTGTAGTCCATAATCCAATAAAAATAAATCGATCCAATTCAATTACCATCCAATTAATAAATAAGTATAATTAATTATATTTTAGGATATTGTTTTGGTGTTATTTATATGTACTACATAGTGTTTTTAAGAAGGGAAAAGCCCAAAAAAAACCAATATATTTAGCATTTTGACCGGTTAAGTTCATGAACTTTGTTTTGAACAGATAGATCCTTTAACTTACTAAAATCGAACAAATAAATCAGTGAATTTATTAAAACAAAAAATCCAACGAGCCTTTCATAGTGATTAAGTCCCTAAACATTGTTTTAAATGAATAAATCCTTCCAATTCAAAATGACAGTCACAAATGTTTGTTATAATCTTGCGATTGTCATTTGAATTTGAAAAAAAAAAGGTTAATAGTTTCTCTCGTGATTGTTATTGTAATTTGAAAAATAAATAATGGATAATGGAAATAGTATATAATTATTACTTTTATTGGTTTATTGTTTGTTACCGATATGTTGATACATCAATAAATAATTGATTGTTCTTTTCGTTTTATAAGTGGAAGGATTTATTCGTTCGAAAAAAAGTCTAAAAATTTAATTGTTCAACATATGTAGGTCGTTTGGATATTTTCGATATTAACAAGTTCAATGATTTATTATCTTAATTTCATTAGGTTCAATGACCTAATCACTTAAAATATATTAGAGGTTTTATGAACTTAATCATTAAAAAAACTCAAATATATATAAATAATTGGTTAAAATACTTGATTATTTAGACTATCTCCACCCCAACACTAAAAACACAAAAATAGTGATCTTTTCATCTCTAACCCACACTAAAACACAAAAAAATGAGGTTAATAAAGTAGACATCTATATTTGGAGGCCAATAAAGTATAACACTAAAATCAAATATTATTTTTTTATTCAACTTTTATAATTATATATATATATATATATATAGATTAATAGTTTAATAAATTAAATAATATTATTTTATTATTATAATAATATTAAATAAGTTTTTTGTGTTGTTTTTAGTGTATAGTTCGACTTTGGAGTTGAGTTTTTGTAGTGTTCAAAGAACCCATTGTTTTTAATATTTTTAGTGTTGTTATTTTAATGGTTGGATTGGACATGTCTTTAGATCAAAATATGAGATGAATAACCGATTGAAATGATTGATTAAGTGATTTAAAATTGGATCAAAATAATTGGTTTACATATGAATTAATTATTGTTTTTAGTTGATTTCTTTTAAAAATTATTTTTACTTATTTCATGGGTCAAACATTGAATTTATGCTATGTCTTTTAGGCACTAACGTCCGTTAGCTTTATTTAGCCTATGTTCTCGGCACGTGTAACTCTTTCTCCTCCGTTAAACCCTTATCGCCGTCGTATTCAAACATTTATGAAGAAAAAGAAAAAGGATAATACTAAGCATAAAGGATCCAATAGTTGGTCGTTTTCCTGCCACGTATGATTCTACACTTTATCCTACATGGCATTTCTTTTCATTTTTGGCCATAAACTTTAGTTTTTTTTTTCTTTCTTGGCAATAACTTTTAGGGAATTTAATTAAAATACTCTTTTTTGAAAAATAAGTACCCAAAGTGCCCCAAATCTTGTCATTTTTGTCAAAATACCCCCTAGGTCCGCGTTTTTGGCCGTGTTTTTCCAAAAAACGCGGACTGATACTGTTTGGGTCCGCGTGTGGGTCAAAACGCGGGTTAGGTCCGCGTTTCCACTGTTGAACGCGGACATGGGGCTAAAACGCGGACATGTGGTGATAAAACGCGGACATGGCTCGAATTTGTTAATTTGAATTGTGATATGTAATATATATTTACATTTTATACCCCTATAGTTATTTAGTTAGTTTACTTTATACCTTTCACTTTTCTATTTTTCATTTTTCATTTTCATCATATTAACACATAAAATCGTATATTAACTAAAATACATTAAAATAATACGTTTTAATTTTAACAAGTTACACCATTATAATCGTCTCTTCGAAACCTTCGAAATGAGCCCAATATTGAATATTTTTGGATTTAATTATTTAATTATATATCATATGTACTACATAAAACGTATGAAACGTATGCATATGCTATTTTTCTTTTTACCATAAAATATACAACGTATTATATATCATATATACTACATATTTTTGGACAAATTATTCATAATTTATGTTATTCTTCTTTTTACCATTTTACTAATAACGATATTTTTAGTCCAATGGTAGAATATCGTTATTTTTACTAAAATATTGTTATTAGTAAAATGGTACAATATCGTTATTTTTACTAAAATATCGTTATTTTTAGTCCAATGGTATAATATCGTTATTTTTACTAAAATGCTAGAATAGCGATATTTTTAGTAGAATAACGATTATTTTTACGATAACGTTATTACTAAAATATCGTTATTAGTAAAATGGTAGAAAGAAGAATAACATAAATTATGAATAACTTGTCCAAAAATATGTAGTATATATGATATATAATACGTTATATGTTTTATTATATCATATATATTAAAAATACGTTTTTATATATCATAAAATTACTTAACGTATTTTAGTTAATATACGATTATATGTGTTAATATGATGAAAGTGTAAAATAAAAAATAGAAAAGTATAAAGTATAAAGTAAACTAACTAAATAATTATAGGTGTATAAAATTTTAATATATATGATATATAATAAAATAATTAAATCAAAAAATATTCAATATTGGGCTCATTTCGAAGGTATCGAAGAGACGATTATAATGGTATAACTTGTTAAAATTAAAACGTATTTTTTTAACGTATTTTAGTTAATATACGATTATGTGTGTTAATATGATAAAAGTATAAAATGAATAATAGAAAAGTAAAAGGTATAAAGTAAACTAACTAAATAATTATAGGGGTATAAACTGTAAATATATAATAAATATCACAATTCAATTCATTGAATTGCACACACAAAACGCGGACTATGTCCACCGTGAATTGCACAAAACGCGGCCCCAACCCTCGTTTTGAAGCAAAAACGCGGCCCCAACCCTCGTTTTGAAGCAAAAACGCGGCCCCAACCC
Organism: Arctium minus; assembly: GCA_954870635.1. NCBI lineage: Eukaryota > Viridiplantae > Streptophyta > Magnoliopsida > Asterales > Asteraceae > Arctium > Arctium minus. The sequence goes on along the minus strand of OX941080.1, from coordinate 176,985,682 downwards.
TTGTGTCAAACCAAAAACGCGAACGAGGCCCTCGTGTAACAGTGAAACGCGGACCAAGGCCGCGTGTAACAGTGAAACGAGGACAAAACGCGGACCAATGCCTCGTTTCAAGCAAAAAACGCGGACATAAAGGATATTTTGACAAAAATAACAAGATTTGGGGTATATTAGATACTGATTTTTCAACTTAGGGCATTTTAATTAAATTCCCTAACTTTTAACCTATTATGATCCCTCCTATCTTGAAATCTTCTATTTTTCACCGATTTATTTATTCACCTTCACTCAATCCATACAACACATTTCAATTTAAATAATTAATTAAATATCATAAAAGTGATAAAAACTTATTAATATATCAATAGATTTACAATTGTATTTTAACAAATTTGTTCATCAAATGTAGGTATTTCAAAAAATTATAAAACCTAAACAAGATATTAAAGAACATTTTAACAAAATTGTTGATTAATCAAATACTACTGAACGGCGTTTATTGTAAAATCTAAAATATGTATTTTTATATTTTTAGTTGTTGGGTCATCTGAAAATTTGAAGATGACCTCTCAATCTTCCATTTTGTATCATCATACTTAGAATATTTTGAGGTTCTTTCTAGCAGCTTGATTACAATACAAATGTTCGGTGAAGTCGAATAGCATCCGAAAAAGACAAATAATAAGTATATCTCTCAAAGCGGATTGAAGATTTAATTCTCAATCTAAAGCCAAGATGTCTGCCTACATGGATCAACACCATCGGCCAGGATGGTGCCGATCTCATATCTTTAGGATCTTGAAGATGTTCTCACATTTTCAGGAACCTGAAGATAATCTCACATCTTCAGAGTTTTGAAGATGTTCTCACATCTTCAGGAACCTGAATATAATCTCACATCTTCAAAGTTTTGAAGATGTATGTGGTGATTTGTGCCGACTTGTCTCTCTATTCACTAAACTTGTATTTGATAAGTTTTGCTGAGAAAATATCATCGGCACAAACACATTATACTTTTCTGAGAAAATATATTTGTGATATCTTGCATTGATGTGGACCTCATCTAAAGATCAGAAAAAGTATGTTTTGTATTTTACATTTTTTTAAAGAAAGGTCTACACCATCCTCTACAGGCAACGCTTCAAGCCAAAAGCACTCAAGACAAAAAAGGTACATCTTGTACCATGCAAAAGATTTGTGCTCATCCCTTGCTCAACAGGTGTCCCATGCATTAAATGCATGAGACACTATAAATATGGAGGATGTTTCAACATGCAAAGATCACCAACTTTACAAATTTTCAAGCTCTCTAAGTGCCTGACAGTTTTCTCTCTATGAAGTTCTTTTATTTTCTAATTGTTTTTCATTCTCTTTGTGTAAGATTGTTTGAACAGATTTCATCTGTTCTTTTCCGCAACAATAAAAAATTTACTATGTGTAATTCTTGATTTCAAATCAATAAGAATTAAATTAAGTGAAAATTTGTGTATTTTGTATTCAACCCCCTCCCTTCTACAATACTTGACTTGTTTACTTAGTGCTATCTGAGACCAACATTAGTATATAAAACTATATCCAATAGTTTCTCAGTAAAAAGCGAAATTGAAAAAAAAAGCATACATTCATGTTCAACAAATTTTCAATTTTAGAGATTCCTATACTTTTATATTATTAAAATATCAATAATATAAAAAAATTATTCTCCCTCTTCATTTAATTTTATTAGTAGGTTGGAGAGTTTTTTTTCCTTTGAAGCATTGAAAAACCATTCTCTCTATCTTTTAGGAGCATAAATATATATCTAAAATGGAGAATCAAAATCAAAACTCTAGAAAAAAGATAGGTTCATCTCTAACAATTTCTCCATTTTTGATATTACAATATGATTTATATTATTAAGACATTTAATACAATTCATAAAATATTAATTTTCTTTTCTAAACATTTAATTTCAAAGATTTTTATTGGTAGAAATAATTAAAAAATTATTTCTCTTTCATAAATAATCATTTATGGATAGCCTTCCAAATTTAGAGGTTTTTATCATCTCTATGCTACTTTCTCCATTTGGAATTTTTTCTGAAGAATCTATTGGAATAAAAATCTCCTAAATTTCCATTGTGAAGAATCGTTAGAGATGTTCTAACTATTTAATTTTAGAAGATTCTCTAAATTAAACGAAACTTTCACTCATGGGCTGTTTGTTTACCTCTTAGTGGTTCAATTAAGAGGCAATCTCTGAATCGCTAAAAGGTAAATCTTGTTTGGCAAAAAAAAAAAAAAAAAGAGCTGCCTCTTAATGGTTCCAAAATCCTTTAAATGATTTTGTACCCTGGCCCTCCCTTAACCATTAAGCGCCCAGATTTCATTATGAACAATTAGTAAACAACCATATTGCATTTTACACTATATCATAAAAACCTTTTAATCATTTAGACCACTTAATCATTTTGCACTAAACCATTCAGCAACTGCCAAACAACCCCTCATTCTCCTACTTTCTCGGTTTTAAGGAAAATATTAAATAAGATTGGAGTAAAGAAAAGAGCCTAAAAACTTTTAAAAATATTTTTCCAAAAAAAGCCAAGCAACTCTTTAAAATGACGAAAGGATAGATTTTTGTACCTTTTTTTTCATAACAACTTATCAAAAAAACTTTCTTTAAAATTTGGAGTGCTCTAAAGAAATTAAATTATAAATTCATTTTTTATTGTTATAAAAAATTGAATATATCATTATTTTATATAACATTTATTGAGTTATTAAATACATTAAATATTTTAATTATATAATAAATGTTTAAATCTTCAAAAAAAAAATATTGAAGTTGAATGTAATTTTTTCAAAGACTTTAACTTTGGCCACAAAATTTTAGAAAAATTAAGAAAATCTGTCGGAGATGCCAGCATCTCCGACAGATTCTTCAAAATAGAAAAACAAAAATTAAAAATTCTAAAAAAAAGAGATTAAACAATAATTACATTATAAATGTATTCAATATATTTAATAAAATATTAATTATTTTTACAAATATAATATTTCAAGGATTATTATTATCATTATTTTTATAAATATAATATTTCAAGGATTATTATTAGTGATAATAATTATTGAAAAAAATAATTTCTATCTCAACCATCATTTTTAAGGTGTTCACAAATGTTGAAGATTTTTACCATCTTTCACCTTATTCCTTATTTAGAAGAATTTAAAGAATCTTTTGGAGCAAAAAATAAGTCCAAAATCGTAACTTACTTAATTTTGAAAGCTTTGTTTGAGATGTTTTTATAAAACACTTGGAGTATCTCCAGCAGATTCTCCATTTTGGAGAATCAAAAGTCAAAATCTTAAAAAAAATTGTGTTCATCTCCAACAACTTCTTCAATTTTGAAACTACAATATTAATTATATTATTAAAATATTAATTTTCTCTTTTAAAAATTAAATTTCAAGGTTCCCGGGAGAATAAAAAAGTTATTTCTCTTTCCTAAGAGCATCTCCAACAGATTCTCCAAAATTTCTCTAAAATGGAGAATCAAAAGTCAAAATCTCCAAAAAAAATTACATCCATCTCCAACAGCTTCCTCATTTTGAAGATAAATCATTGATTATAATATTAAAATATTATATATATTTAATAAAATATCATTTCTCTCACCTAAACATTTCTTTTCAAAGTTTCTCATTGGTGTGATATAATAAAAAATAGTTTCTCTCTCTTAGTAATCATTTTTTAGGTTATCTCCATATTTGGAGAAAAACTTCTTCTCTCTCCTATTTTCTCCATTTTATGGATAGTTTTGGGGAAGCTGTTGGAGCAAAATTGTAGCACAAAATCCCCATATTTTTCATTTTCTCCATTTTGGAGAAGCGGTTGGAGATGCTCTAAACAATCATTTTTGGAGAGTTCTCCACTTTTAGAGAATTTCATCCATCTCTCATATTTTTTCCATTTTAGAAAAGGTTTAGGAGAATCTGATTGAAACAAAAATTACCAAAATCTCCATTTTGGAGAATTTGTTAGACATGCTCTTACATCATTAAGGGCACGTTTGGTTTGCGGGATTGAAATGGATTTGGAGGGATTTGGATTTCAAATCCATTCCAATATCGTATTTGGTTTGCAGGAAAGGATTTCGTTGACCGGATTTCAAATCCGTTGACCATTTTAAAATCCCTCATATGATGGATTTGGAAATCCTTGGCATTGGGTCTGGATTTGAAATCCAAATCCGATGGATTCTAAAGCGTGATCCATACTTCAAATTGTATCGATCCAAATTCGACGTTTACCAATAAAAATAAATTCTTTATAAAACAAACAAATAATAATAAATAAAAAAAGCTCAATCTAAATCCAAATCCTACAAACCAAGCAAAACTTGTAAATGAATGAATTTCAAATCCATTCCAAATCCTACAAACCAAACACATGAAGGGATTTCAAACCCCCAAATCCAAATCCCTCATTGAAATCCAATCAACTCCATTCCAATCCCGCAAACCAAACGCGCCCTAAGTTTTCAAAATTCAAGTTTATAAATTATTATTACGTGAATAAAAACCTTTTAAAACGTTATAAAATTAACTAATAAACAAATTCAAATATAGGATAATTGTCAAACACTATTAATACAACAAAATATTTTATAATTTTTAGATTTTTCTTTTTATTAAGAAATAATATTACTCTTTCATTCTCAATTTATAATAAATTTTTGCATTGTATACACAAGTAATTTATGTAGGTATTATTAGCAAACTTGTTTTATAAGTATATACAAATATGCATAAAGGAGAGAAATAAGGAGACTTTCGTCAATGATTTATCTAAATTTAGAAAAGTAAATTCAAATGGATGTCCGAAAAAAATAAATTCAAATAAATTTAAGAAAAAGAAAAAAAAAACAAAAACAAAAACAAAATTACATTAGTACCCCTGCTCTCTTGGTGACCCAACGTTTTTCTCGATCTGGCTAATGGTCTTGACACCACTGGATTTCAGACAGCTTTCCACGTGGAGACATCTAAGAGCATGTTAGAGGAGTGTGTGGGCCACCTCGTTGCGTAGAACCGGTCTTACAGGATGCCGATGTGTGTGTTACCTGGTGTAGCCGGTAATACTCGAGTCTTTTACCGATCCATCCGGTAACAAGGGTCAATGAGTATAAACAGTTGGGGGGTTTAAGCCAAATGGTTGGGTGGTTTTCAGAGGGTTTTTGTTTTTCATCCTCATCTCTCAACTCTCGTATTATTTTTCATCAAATCTTTCAAGAATTTCTAGACACAGAAAGTGAAAGAAAGAAGAGAGAGAAAATCAAATACTAAGAGGTTGCGTCTGAAACAAATCAAACAACATTGGTTCTTAAAATGGGGTTATCAATCATGGGTTTTGCTTGATCGATCGGAAATTTGTGATTCGGGTTTCTGGGTTTTCGATTATCCAATCTAAACATTTTCGTAGCATGGAGAAAATTTTCATCAGAAAATCGGGATCTTGAAGAAATCTGTTTGGTGAATTGTTGGGCAAATCGCGGGTTTATTAAGAGGTGAGAGAAGATTTTTCGAAATTGAATCGGTTTGTTGCTTTCTCTTGTAAAGTTTTTTTCAAATTTGTGATTTGTTTCTTGAGTTTTCTTGATCAAATGTTGTTTTTGTTGGGAATTTCCCTCCAAATTTACGACAACCAAACAAGCATTATCGTGTATTTTAATGTTTTTTCGGTTTTGTTTTTGTTCTGAATTTCGATTTTGATGGGTTCGATCTGATCGTTTTATGCCTAAACTTTGTTTATCTGCTAGCAAATTTTCGTAATTTTGAAAGATCCTTCTAACTTTTGTGTATTTTCATTTTCTATTTTGGTGGGTAGGTTTGACGATCATGGGGTTTGTTTCTAGATTGATCTGCTTTTGGGTTTTAGATTTTAGAGAATTATGTCTTATATACAGCAGATAACATATAACATCAACAAATTATTATATTTGTGTTTTCATACAGATCTTTTAGCATCATTTTTTTCTGGGTTTTTTGTTTGTGGGGGAGGGGTGTTTGAATTCTATATCCTCCTTCCCCCATCTTCCGAAATTCAAATCCCCTTTTTAATTTCAACTTTAGATTCTTTTTCCATATTGAATTTTTTGTTTTTAAGCTTTTTATGTATATAAAGTTCCATCAAATCTTGTGATTTGCTTGTTGTTTCTATGGAGATTGGTGATGGTGTGCCCTACCTTTTTCAGAATTGTGTGTCAGATTCGTACTTGCTTCTTAAATCTTTGATGTGCTTGATGTTTCTATGGAGATTGGTGGACGATGGTGTGCCCTACTTTTCAAGAATTGTGTCAGATTCATACTTTATGTTGACCAATGCTTCAACATTATGTTGATCTGAATTTGCAACCTTTTTTTCAGAAATTTAGATGCTAAGATAGTATTTAACCAATGCTTCAATAGTACATTTGAGATTTTGAATTTGTTCATCAACATATTTGTGGGTTTATGTTAGGCTGCACAATTATGATCACAAGGATCTTAAATCTTGATATCATTGCCTTCTATGTGTTCGATGTATTGATTCAGAGAGAATTTTTTAAGTAACGAACATGAAAACCAGGGTTATTGATCTTTGTTCAGTTGGTTCATAGCATTCAATGTAGTAACTCTAGTATCTTGTTTGTCAAATTTTCGTTTGTCGGCTTCTGTGTTACATTATCATTTGCCCATCATTAAAGATTGACTTTTTATTACGTAATGCTCTGTCGTTATGCGATTCTTCTAGTTTTTTTAGTTTGTAATTTGTAGATTGCACTCATAGGTTTTTCTTGTGTCAAATCTTTGTAGACTTGTAAGAAGATCACGAGAAGATGGTGTGACGTGTGAAGTGGTTGATAAGTTTCTTGATACCAAGATATGGTGTTGCAGAAAAAGTTAGAATATGGATTCAATGGTTATCAGGTGCCTCCAACGCCTCGGGCTCCCAGATCAGCCAGGGTAAATAAATATCTCTAGTTTTCCAGGATTTCCGTTCTGACATCACGAGTTTCCAAAAGTAAAACTTTTTTTTTAACGGTCTCTTCTTTACGCAACTTGTTTCAGAAAAGGGTGAAGAAGAATGAGGATCATAATCAAATGTGCGCATTCGACTTACTAGCCACCATTGCTGGCAAGTTATTACTGGAGGGTAATAATTCTGCCGATAATAAGTTAAGTCAAGAAGAAACCGTCAAGGAGACTACAGTTAAGACGGAAGAAGACTCTTCGAAAGCAAATGCTTGTGATCAAGAAAGCTGCAATAAAAGCTTCTTTGTCTCAGAGATTATCCCAAAAGCCCCGGTTACCGATACTTGTTCTGGACCTGCTTCTGGTATTATGGTTTCCGATTGTTTAGATAAGGTTCCATCTGCTTCAAGATCTTTAAATGGTGAAAATGTCGGTTGTAAAATAGAGGATATAATTGACAAACAAATGACAAATGAGGCACCCAACAATGGGAAACCTACGGTTGTCAATAATTTAGATAGTAATGTAAATTTAGTTGTTAGAGATGATGACGAAAACTCTTCCTGGTGCACTCAGCGCCAGACTTTGAATAACAAGACGTTTAGGCCACCGTCACGTATTGGTGACCGAAGAATTAGGAGGTTATCGGCATCCAAACAGTGGAACGCCGCTCCAAAACTTAACAACGGCGTGCATTTCAACACTGGTGAGTGGTAATGATTCAAAAATGTGATATGATCGTGTGTAACTTTACGGTTTCTTGAATTGAAATGTTTTAACGTCGTTTTTCAGATGCAGAGTTGAAGCCTGTGTACCATAACAAGAAAACTTGCTATAAACATCAAAGATCATTAAGGGATTATCCGTTCAAAAAGCGAAGGCTTTACCAGTTAGAGAATCCTTCCGATTCCGATAACAGATCTGGTTCACCTAGAAAAGGCTCCATTGAAGTCGAATCCAGTTTGGGTGCTGCCCAAGATCCTGCCTTTCAAGCTCAGGATTCACATGGTAACGGAAAAGCCTTTTGATGGAGTTATTAGTATCTAGTCTTCTATACCAAAACTGAAAGATGTTTTTGCTTTTAATTCAGTGAAGCTCAAGATCAAGTCTTTTAGGGTACCCGAGTTTTTCATTGAAATACCGGAAACAGCAACTGTTAGTTCTTTAAAGGTATACCTTTTGTCGATGAAATTGTTTGTATTGAACCCCAAATCTCTATTTATAGCCAATGGTTTGACTTATATTGATTTTTTTTTTATTATTATAGAGGACCGTTATGGAGGCCGTGACTGCTATATTTAGTGGCGAGCTACATGTAGGTGTGATGCTTCAGGGGAAGAGAATTAGAGACGATAACAAAACTCTGCTACAGACGGGTATATGCCATGATAACAAGCTAGATGCTCTTGGTTTCACTTTGGAGCCTAACCGATTGCAAGTTCCGCAATCTTTATGCCCTGAAGATTGGGCTGTGGTACCACCACCTGCTACACCTAAGCCATTAACAAGGTAAATCACATTTGAGTTGCTTTTGGTAACATGTACTCCATTGGTTCCCTACTCACACATAGAACTAAACCAAACCAAATAAGCCCAATATATCCCACCTCGAGATGGGATCTGGGAAGTGAAGTGTAGGATGTATGCAAACCTGACCTCTACCTCAAAGAGTAGAGTGTGACTGTTTCTGGGATCAAGTCTTTCAGGGGCTGTTTGTTTACCTCTTAATGGTTCCATTAAGAGGCAACCTCTGAATCGTCAAGAGGTGAATCTTGTTTGGCAAAAAAAAAAAGTCTCGCTCTTAATGGTTCCAAAACCCTCGGAATGATTTTGTATCTTGGGTCTCCCTTAACCATTCAGTCAGTGCCCTGATTTCATTATGAACAATTACCAAACAACTATATTTCATTTTGCACTATATCATAAGAGTCTCTGCACCAAACCATTCAGCAACCGCCAACAGCCCCTCAGGACATTCTTGTCACATAGCTCTCCTTTGGCAACTCTCCATTTAACTTTATGCGAAGGAAGAGTTATAGTTTATTTGATATTGTAAAGAAAAGAGGTTATGTTTTGATGTTGTGTGATGTTATGGTAACAGGTATTCTCCACCACAAAGTGTAGCTAATCAAGTAGTAATCCAGCAGGAGATGACAAATTCTAGGAAGATAACTGAAAGTGACGATGACATATCAGTAGATAATACAAGTGCTTGTGATTCAAGGGCATTGGTAACAGTTCCAGCCATCAACAACCCCGGAACACTGGTTTTAAGTAAATCAAAACAAGCGGAGGTTGCACAACGCAGGATTCGTCGTCCTTTCTCTGTTTCTGAAGTGGAAGCTCTGGTTGAAGCCGTCGAGAAGCTTGGAACAGGAAGGTATGTTAGAATACAATCCATGTGATATTTATTTATTAAACACACATTCTTGTTATCAAGTAATTTGTAACGGTTATGATGTTCAGATGGCGTGATGTTAAGTTACGAGCTTTTGATGATGCAAAGCACCGAACGTATGTGGATTTGAAGGATAAGTGGAAAACATTGGTCCACACGGCAAGGATATCACCGCAGCAAAGGAGAGGTGAGCCGGTGCCGCAAGAGCTCCTCGATCGGGTGTTAGAAGCCCATGCTTACTGGTCTAACAACCAATTGAAAACACAAACTTGCCGACTTCTCTAAACATGAAAGTAATAAGTATGGATGGATGGTTTTTCTTGATTTCCTAGTAGTTGTTAGGAGTGAGTTTTTGTTTTTGTGGTGTATAAAGTGACAAAAGAAAGTGTTTTTCTTGTAAAAATGGGTCAAATAAGCAGCACATTCTTTAATTTATGTTGTTGACTTGGGAATGCTTGTTTCTGTGAATCTTCAATTGTAAATTGTAATGGCATTCAAGGGTTTTTAGTAATTTTTTGTTTCTAGAGTGTAACCGTGGAGTCCAAAATGGACAAAATGTTTATGGATAAGATGGCCCACTATTTTGACAAATGTAATGTACAAATCCATTTTCTTAAAATAAATGATAAAATATGATGAATTGAAACGATTTACATTTTTAAATGATGTATATTATGTGTTTATTATATATAAACTAGTGTTGGGCCGTGTATTGCACGGAAGGATAAATTTTTTGTTGGAATATTGAACCGAGTTAAAATGAAACGTAATTTCTCTGTTAACAATTAATGAAATACAATGTGAAAAACGAATGTATTTTCATAAGTGGTTAACTTGAATATATTCTTAATCGTTTGTTGTTATGAGTTTGTACAATAATATTGGTAATAGTTTTGTATTATATTATTTAAAACTCAAACGACATGTCTCACAACATATTTATCTGACTATTGACTTCAAGACCTCATAGTATTAGTCGATAAAAATAAAGATATGTATATATATCTTATTCCCCTACTTCGAAAAATATGATTGTGGGTTTTGAAAAATATAAACAAATCCTCAGTAAATAAAATAAAATATAAAAAAGTAGTTTTTCAAAGAAACAAAAATATAGTGGAATACCTTTTGTTCAGTTGCAGGTTCCGCCATTGACACCCGACCGTTCGTCTTCTTCTTGTACTCGGATGATACATAGAGAAACTATATATATTTATAGTGAATGTATATAATATTTTAAAATCTTTTATTTTCGTTTTCGATTTTACATTTAAATGTAAATATATTAAAAATCTGGAAGAATATTTTTATATCTACATCGTTTCTATTTTATTTTCTTTACACTTGGTTAATTTGGAAAGTATTGCGGAATATTTTTATTTTAAAGAATACGATAATTTATTAGTGTATCTCGTTATTTTTTATTTTTTATTCATATCAACCTTCTTTTTTCTTCTTTTAATGCTCGTAAAAAAAAATACGTGTAGATTTTATATTATCAAAAAAATACGTGTAGATTTTATATTATGCTAATATAAAATACGTGTAGATTTTATATTATCAAAAAAATACGTGTAGATTTTATAAAATAAAATAAATTTTATCTTAGCAAAAAAAATACGGAAGAAAAAAGAGTTTATATTACATCTCATTATGTAAAAAGATTTTATAAAATTAAATATGGAAAAATCATTATGAGATGTAATATAAAAAATTACGGAAGAAAAAAGATTTTATATTACATCTCATTAATATAGATTTAAATGTAAAATCTACATTTAAAATAGATTATATGCTAATATAAAATCTATTTTATAAAATCCTCCACAAAAAAAAAAAAACAAATAGTTATATTAATAAATGAGTATCTATTCCACAAATAAATGATTATATGAGATACTGTGCTTGGAAATGTTGTACCAAAGCATTAAAAAAATTGTAAATTAAGTAATTGGCTTTAATTAGTTGTAACTTGTGCTTAAAATGTTGTAATTAAGAGTTTTTATGTCGTTTTTATAATATAGTATAGATAAGTTACACATCAGTTTAGTTGTTTTTTATTAAGTCTCGTACGAAAAAGGTTGTTTATGTGAATTAATCTGTCATTATATATTGAGAATATTTTTGTTTGGAATAATTTTTATTAGATGAAAAAAGCGTGTTTTATAATTGAGGACAAGTTTAAAAAAACTTGGCTTTTAGCATAAAGCTCTCTCCTACAGCTTATTGAATAAGTCACTTTCTATATCATTAAACCACTGTCAAACAAGAATGTATAACCGTCTTATTAAACTCGTTAAGCTGGTAACAAACAGACCCTTGTATTTCAATTTCAACATCCTTTTTAAGTGATTGTATTGATGGGGTCATTTTTAATGCCACATGTTTTAAAAACTGAAACCCATTATAATTATATATATATATAGAGGGATGATCAAACGAGAACATTAACTATTTAAAAGAACACGAGAACTAACAAAATCATTAGTGATTTTACATTAACGTGCAAAAAAGTCACACGAACCTGAAGTCGTGGCAAAAGTTCTTTTTTTGTGTGTTAATGTAAAATCACTAATGATTTTGTAAGTTCTCATGTTCTTTTAAATAGGCACTGTTCTCGTTTGAACTCAACTATATATATATATATATCATGAATAAATATCTATATTTTTTACTTTTTATAAATCTAAATCTATATATATATATATATATATATATAAGCAAAATGTGGAGTTGCTTAGGTGGCACAATAAGGAGCCTTCATTCACATTTTTCTAATTTTTCATGATTTTGAATTTCTTTTAAATAGAAACTTTCTCATTAAATAAGTTTTAACCTTTCATTTTCTTTAGAGTAAACTTCACTTTTGGTCCTCTAACGTTTGTCAATTTTAATAGATATCGTCCCTAAACTATCGAAACTCGGATTTGGTCCCTCACGTTTGTCATTTCCCTTTGGTTTTTGTAACACCCGTTATTTTCAGTAAGTAAATGTCACCCGGACGTTTCTATGACTTGTAAACAGTGGGTTTTTGTTGGGAAATGTATTGTTTAAAGTCCCTCGGAGTATCGAGAGTTTTGGCAGTGAAAAAGTCGAGTTTCGGGGCTCCGGAAAGGTCCCGCGACAATGCCCTATGACTATGACAAGTCAGAGTCGCACGTGGCACAGTCGCAGAAGAGAAACAGAAGCCTGGGGCATACTGGCGACTATGCCAGGCGACATTGCCCTGGGCATAGTCGCTTGGCAATGTCGCCAAGGAAGCCCAGGCTGTTGTTAAGTCGAATTTTCAGCTCCTTTTCTCATTCTTCACTTCTCATTTCCTTCCCAACTCTCCCAAGACCCCTCTCCCCATCTATGGTGTTTTGGGGTTCTAAATCCTTGAATCTCCAAGTTATGAGGTATCAATACTCTATCAAGTGCAATGTTGGAAGCTAGCTATCAAGGACCTTCCTCTTCATCTTCAACCTCAAGATCTAACTTAGGGTTTTCTAGGTTTTCACCAAAACCTAAGTGGTAAGTTCATCCCCTCAATTTCTAAACCATATTAAGTGATGTAAATGCTTCATTGATGATTTCCTAGTGTTTTATTACTCCAATTTCGGTTTGTAAGATTTTGGAAGATTTGGGTCAAAATTAGGGTTTGGACCAAAATGGAGATTTTGGTGTAATATGTTTGGGGAATGTTTCTATATGGTTGAATATGGTTATTTACGGTTAAAAATGTTTGGATCTAGGTTTTGGAGGTTTTGGCTTGGAGGATTCAAGTTTCGTCAAGGAAGCTCAAAGTGGGGTAAAATCTAGATTTAGCCTAAATCTAGAAAGGTGAGTTCAAGTTGATTTCTGAAAACGGTGTACATGCCAAAATGGTTATTTTAAAGTGTTTTGCATCTTACATGAAATTGTTAATTGCTGATCAGTTTGGTTATTTTGAAAGTGTTTAACTTTATAAACTTATATAGCACACATCCTTGTGATTTTTGGGCATTTTGATAAATGAGTCATAAATGGGTATGCTTGGTAACTTATTGCATAAATGAGATTATTTAGTTAAAAGGCATTTTTAATGTTGTTGGGGTAAAAGGTTTAATTTTGTGTTATGGGACGTTTTGAAAGGATAAAGAGCATAAATCTATTTGGGAAACCTTTTTGTCCCGACTTAAACTGTGTTGGAGTCCATTCAAGCATTTTGGAGTGTGTGATTTCAGGGTATGGGTCGAGTACGTTTATTATTTGAAAAGCGTTAATCATTGGTCAAAAAGAAGTTTTGAGTCTTTTGACTCGATGTCGTTCTAAAGGAGTTTTGAGGACACTTGTCCGGTTTTATATGACTCAATGTAGAGTCCAGTTATGACGTATGTACAAATGCGTTGTGTTGCGTATTGAGGTTGGTTACGGGCTCGAGTGTTTTGGTCATTCATTTGTAGTCCAATAAGGTTAGACTGTGTTGCATTGGATCCAAAGGCACGTAAGTCAGTCTGTTTTTAATGGTCAATTGGTTATCCGGTACCCATGTTTTATGACCGGAAACTTTATAAGCGATCGCTAGGAGGGTTGAGTCTGTTAGTGCTACCGGGGGAGTAGGCGCTAGGACCTCCTCCGCTTGAAGTAATGTCTGGGAGGTAGTCTTTAAGTGTTTCGGGCCTTCGGGATGGAGTTCTTCGGAATGATCCATCAAGGTCAACTGACTTGGGGTGGCGCTTGTTAAAGAAGTCGTAGGGACACCGGGCTGTGATGTCGGGAGGTGTCATGCGATTAACGTTGCTTGGGTGGCATACTTTGGTGTTTCCTCCACCCTCAACGGATACGGGTTTCCCCCGTTGTCGGCTATCAATATTTTTAAATATAAGGATGTTTTACTTTATTGTCATTGGGTCTATATGGTCGATAGTGAATGAGGACCTTAATATTGGACCATCCTCCTCGTATATTAAGGTTTGAATGAATTATGTCAACCCCGTGTTTTGGTAATTAAAGTCTGTTCGTTTTCGGTCGCGTGAGTATTGGACCTAGTGTCCACGTTTTCGGACGTATGGTATACATGGTTTTCATGATGATTCATGTTTCGAGTTTGTTAAAGTTGCATCAATTTATAAAGCATGTTTGAAATGAGGCGTCCACTTTTGAAAGTGCATGATATTGGAAAAGAGTCGTTTCCACGTTTTAAAGGACATCAATTGACTGGTCATAGTTTCAAGTGAAGTTCATTCTTTTAAAGATATATTTATTCATGTAAAACTCTTGGACTCACTAGGCGTTAGCCTAATGTGCATTTGGTTCCTGTTGGGGTTTGGTTCTAGCAGCTATGAAGAGTTGAGCCTTAACTTTGTGCAAGTGTAAGTGGTTGGTGAAGTCTTCCGCGGTTTGGAGATAGTGACTACTATTGGGTTTTAGTAACACCCGTTCTTGTCTTAGACTGTATGTAGAGAATAAATTTATGTGTGTTGAAGTTAAACCTCAATTGTGTTTGTAGATGAATCAATTATCGATGTATTTAGAAAATTTTAAATTAGTTGATATTTCCAGGTTTGAGGGTGTTACAAGTTGGTATCAGAGCTTAAGTTTGAGAGAATTAGGTATTGATTTTTGGATGCCTAAACTCAAACTAGCGTTGTTATAAGTGATTGTAAGTGAAGTTGCACATTAGGTACCTTAAGATAAGATATTTTGGAGTTGATCGAGTCGCTAGAAACGGGAAACTTGTCGAGAGTCGCAAGGATGAGCATGTACGGTACGTTCATAATGGCACCTGACCAATGTTATGGTGAACCTACATGCTACATGTGAATACTTGAACTACCTTGGTATGATTACTGTTGGGGTAGTGAGAAAGTTTCTAAGTGAGTGATCTAAGGAAGGGTTGATGTTTATAGCAATCTCACTTTGGAGTGACAATTAAGACATGATGAATGCTGGAAGTTGACCATTGTGGGTCAGGACAATTGGTTGGAGTAGAACCTTAGACTTATGGAATTGATGCTATTCGAGGAGAAATTATAAGGTGAATCGATGAAATATTCGAGTATTGCTTTAAGATGTTGAGCATCCGGATGGCAATAGTATAAAACTGAGGAGCGTGATTTCGGAATGCCAGTGCCGACCAATTTTATGCACGAAATTCATTTCTAAAAATAAATTGTATCGATTATTTCTCATATTTCCTGAAACATAAAGTGAGTTATATTATGGAATATTTGAAAAATATTTGTCACGCGCCGGATTTTAGACCGTGAGTTTAAACATGCATGAAGTTGTTTTCTTGCACGTGGTTACAATTTGTCATCAAAAATCTCTTCATCCCCGTTTCAGATCTAACACCATTTTCAGATATTATAAGATCCGTGTTTTAATGTCAAGTAGGATAGTGGGCAAGTAACTGTGGAATTTTTAGCCTTGACATTGGATCTCCTCCACATATGTTCGGGTTTTAAAGGAAGAGTTGTTCCCCTATTCTTGAGTCGAAATTTTCTGGAAAATTTTGGTCTGTATAAGTCGTGTTTAATTTTACGGGGTATAGTTTTGCAACCTTTTTGGGTTCGTGAGTGTATTTTGAGATGCGTGGGTTTTAATTTTTATTGCGTGTAAATTTACGAGCTTGTTGGGCGTCGTGTCTCGTTAAAATTTTGTTGAAAATGGTCACTTTATCTTACGACATTTTGCGTCGCGTAAATAAATTCTAGGAACATGTACATATGCATTTGCGTGCGTTAATTGACGAGTTTGTTAATGGATGTCATCTCACATGTTGTTTTGGGAAAGTTTCATTATTGTGAGAGTTATCTTTGGGCTTTATACGAATGTCAATCGTTATATACTATTTACATTTGGGTTAAACCATATTGTTGGTGTGAGAAAATATATAAAAGATTTGGGTTGTTCCAGGTAGAACTTTTGTTCTGAACGTGCTTCCGTTGTTGGTTAACGATCATAAGTTTTCCGCAATGCATTAAAGTAATAATCGGGTTACATGTCATTGTAGTTACTATTTTGGTCAAGTGTGTTTTATCTTTGCGACTCGGCGTTTTAAACTCGATTTGAAATTTATTTACGTTCTCATCGTTTTACCGAGTTTTGGGGAATAAACTGATGCATATGGGACTTGTTGAAAATTTTATGCCACAACATTTTTGGTTAAAGAGGAAAATTTTAAAGTTACAGTTTTAGTCCCTCCCACTAACGTTCGTTAACTTTTTTCGTTAACTCCAACTACATGAGAGGTATTATTGTCATTTTACATATTTTTCTGACACACACACACACATATATATATATATAATATATATGTATATATACACATTATAAGCTCCATCGTTTCCTTCAAAGACAATTAGACAACGACGCTCCCTCCCCTTCTTCTCTCTCACTGACGTCAATCGCCATCCTCCAGCCATCTTCAACTATGGCAGCTACATCAACCTCCATCATTGTCGGAGCTCCATCTCTCTCCCCCTCATCTTACTCTCTCTCATCCACACTCGGTTGACCAAGTGAGCAAATCTGCATCCCACCACGGCACAACGTCACCATCGGATTTGTATCGAACTCCCACTCCATCTATCTATATCTATATCTATATCTATATCTATATCTATATCTATATCTATATATCTATATATATCTAAAAGGAAAACCCACAAAAGTTAAGGTGACATCCTAAAAATTGAGAATTCACCATTTCTTGAATTGTGGTTGATTCTTATGTATCCCACATTGATAGAAAAACAAAAGATTGAAAATGAATTGTGGATATATAAATGGAGTAGAGATGCCTTTGTGGCAACTCATGAGGTTGACTCATCTTGGTTGATCCTTTAAACTCACGTTCTTAGCTTATTTTGGTTGACCCTCCAAGCTAATAGGTTGGCTTATTTATGCCAACCCAAAAGTTTAAAATTTATATCTACATATATCTAAAAGGAAAACCGATAATTTTTTTTTGAAAGGATGAAGTTTTCCCCATTTCATGAATTGTTTTTGAGTTTTTTGTATCCCACATTGATGGAGAAACAAAATATTGATAATGAATTGTGGATATATAAATGGAGGTTGATATGCCTTTTTGGCTACTTATGGGGTTGGCTCATCCTAGCCGATCCTCTAAGCTTACGTTGTTGGCTTACTTTGGTCAGCCCAAAAGTTTAAAATCTATCTCTTTCTCCCCCCCCCCCCCCTCTCTCTCTCTCTCTATATATATATATATATATCTATATATAAGGTTCTTATTATATAAAATTCAATAGGAAAAATCAATGATTAATTTATATCAAAATATCTCAATATATATTAAAGGAACAACCATAAGTGTATAAGTGTATGGTGATATTTTAGAAGAGTATAAAATGGAAGGAGGTGGATATCAGAATGAACAAATTTTATATTTTTATATGTACATATACAAAAGAACAACAAGGGCATTTGAGATGGTATTGTGAGAATTAAGTATTCTCAAATGATGGATTGTGGTTGAGTTCAAGTTGTCCCACATTGATGAAAAACTAAAAGATTGGAATAAATAAGGGTATATAAGAAATGAGGATAAAATATATTTGAAAGGAGGTGGGTATAAGAATGAACAAGTATAAAAGTATAGAACATTTTTTTTTGAAGATTTCATTGCTATATTATTTAATTTATATGATAAAACAATTCATTATATCAAAATTTCTCAATCTTTATCTTTATACATATAAAAGAAATAACCAAGGGTATTTGAGGTGGCATTGTGAGAATTGAATATTCCCAAATATTTCATTCTGGTATTGCTTTAGTCATCCTACATTGATTAAGAAATATTAGATTTGAGAATTAAGATGGTTATAAGAAAGGAGGAGGGAATAGGAATGACTTTGATGATTAAAATGTTTACATGGCTACACATCTTTTAACTAACCCCTGAATAAATTTTTTTTACAAAACATTATATAAATCTTTGTTATATCTTTATCTTTCTTTTTTATATGTACAAAAGAAATAACCAAGGGTATTTGAGTTGGTATTGTAATATTCGTGTATTCCCAAATCTTGCATTTTTGATGTTGTTTTAGTCATCCCACATGGATGAGAGAACGCTAGATTGGAGATTTTTAGGTGACTAAAGAAATGAGGAATGAATATTTTATATAAATATGAAATTTGGTGAGTTTTGTAATCCTATATAGGTGAGAAAATTATTTTTTTTATGAAACATGTGATTTTATATTGACAAGAGGAGATGATGTCAAATTGTTGCAACTCATAAGATTAGCTAATTTTAGTTGAACTTTTAGTAAAAACAATATTGATATGGTTGTTTGACATGTGGTTTGAGTTCTAAAAAGCATAACACAAAAAATTATAACTGATACATCTTGAACTTTTTATAACAACAAACGATTATCAATATATGAAAATGTACCACTTATGGAAATACAGTATTCATTTTAATTTGGATCTTATAAATTATTAACCGAAAAATTAATTAAATTTTATCTTAACTCGAACAAGTATTTCTTTAAAATATTTTTTCGCTACCGCGCAACGCACAAGTGACACACTAGTGTATTATAAACAACTTATTATACACTTCTTGTTGTTTATTAATACATAATCTTTCAAAACTCAAGTTTGTAATTTATTATTATACACATATATTTTAAAACCAAATGAATATGTTTAAATATATGATAAATATTAAGTTTACTAATACAATAAAATATCGGGAAAAGTCTGAAAAAACCCAACAAACTATCTGATTTTAAATGATTAAGTCCATAAACTATTTTTTTGAATGATAAAACCCTTAAACTTTCTAAAACCGGTTAAAAACATCCTTGTAACCTGTAAAAACAGGTTAATGTAATAAAAATTTGGGAAAAGTCTAAAGAAACCCAACAAACTATATGATTTTGAATATTTAAGTTCCTGAAATTTTTTTTAACAAATAAATCTCTAAACTTTTTCCTCAATTTTTTACCAAATAAGTTATTGAACTTTTTTAAACAAATAAATCCGAAACTATTCTTGAAGAAACAAAATCATGAACTTAAATTTGAACAAATAAATCTATTTTTTTACATGAACAAAAATAATATATATAATTCCTCTCACCGACAATATAGCAAAATGAACCAATTAAAGAGAGAAAAAAAAATATACATTTTTATTACTAATTCCGAATCATTCAAAATTTATGCCTAAAAGTCTAAAACATAAATAGATACTATAATTGTACAAAAATTATTCTCATCTTTTCACAAAATATATAACAGAAAAAACGTCAATCCTTTCACAAAATATACCAAAAAAAGGTCAATCCGTTCACAAATATACCAAAAAAAAAACTCCAGTAGGTGCTTACTGGCTCGTTTACCTTACCGGATGAACATCGCAAGGGCCGAGAATCATATCCGGTAAGAACGATATAAGGATGAAGAGTCTTACCCAGTAAGTGGAGGTGACAACTCTAACTCGGTAAACGCTTACCGGGTAAATTGTTGCACGCGATAGTTTTTTGATAGACTACAATCTTACCTGGTAAAATAAGTTAGGGTGTCGATTTTTACCGGTAAGCACTTACCGGATAAATGTTTGGGTAAACGACCCCTTAGTTAATGGTATACATTAAAGTCAAACGGTTGATTAGACTCTTACTTTAAATTAAACATTACTTTGTTATTACAAATGAGATAACTTTTAATATATTCCTGTTAGAAGGATAAACATATAGGGCATTTTTTATATATTTGTGAAGGGATGAACGTTTTTTGGTATATTTCATGAAAAGATATGTGTTTTTTGGTACATTTTATGAAATGATTGACGGTTTTTTGGTATATTTAGTAAAAGACGAATATCATTTTTGTATGTATCTATTTATATTTTAGGCATAATTGAATTATTCGAAATTAGTAATAAAAATGATATACGTTTTCTCTCTTTAATTGTTCATGACTTTATTGTCGATGAGTGGATTTGTATATATTTTTCTGTTCATGCAGAAAAAAAAATTGGATTTATTGGTTTAAAATTAAGTTCATAATTTTGTTTCTTAAAAAAAGTTTGGAATTTATTTCCTCAAAAAATGTTAAAGAATTTATTTGGTAATAAGATTTAGGAAAAAATTTAGAGATTTATTTGCTAAAAAAAATTTAGGGACTTAATTATTCAAAATCAGATAGTTTGTTGGGTTTTTATAGACTTTTCCTAAATTTTTATCATATTAACCTGATTTTACAGATTACAAGGATGTATTTAACCGGTTTTAAAAAGTTTAAGGGTTTAATCATTCAAAAAAACAGTTTAAGGACTTAACCATTGAAAATCAGATAGTTTGTTGGGTTTTTTCAGATTTTCTTTTTTAAATGTGTAATTACAGTAATTTTCTATCATAATAAAATTTTCCATTTTCAATTTACAAATATGTGAACATTTACAAAGTTAATTTTCCATTTGCAATTAGAAAACTACAAATTTTTTAAAAATGTAATACAAATTCTTATAAAATTTTATTGTTTCTAATGTTATAATGGTTTAATGTTTGTTATTTTTAATCAGAATTTAAAATTTAAAATAAAAAACATGCTACTAAGTTCATATATATAGAGAGAGAGAGGGAGGGAGAATCAAATGAGACAATAATCAAATAAAAAAACACGAAAATGATCAAATCACATGTGATTATATATATATATATATATATATATATATATATATATATATATAGTGGAAGGATATTTTGCAACCCTGAAAAAGGTTGCAACCCTTACAACCCAAATCTTAACCGTTGGATTCATGATCGGCGGTTATTTTATTTTTATTTTTTTGTTTTTTTTAATTAAAAATATTGGGCCCCATATCTATTGTAACCGCCGATCATGAATCCGACGGTTAAGATGTGGGTTGCAAAGGTTGCAACTTTTTTAAGGGTTGCAAATTAAACAACCCCTATATATATATGTATGTGTATATATATATAATGACCCCCTATATATGTGTATATGCATATATATATATATATACATATACATATAGGCATACATATATATAGGGAGGTCATTCAAAGGAGAACTCGGTTGTTTGTGATGAAGCTTGATGTAGTCAACTATGTGAAAAAATGTGTTACTTGTTTCCAAGTCAAGGCGGAACACCAATAGCCTTACGGAAGCTTACAATCTTTGATGATCCCGGAATGGAAGTGGGAACATATCACAATGGACTTCGTGACAAAATTACCGAAGACGTTAAGGGGTCATGTGTAACACCCGGAAATTCTCAAGGTAAGTATTTGTTCCCTTAATGCTTTAATTGTGCCTATGTGAGAATACGAGCCTTTGTATGCATTTTATGATCGTTATTATATTGAAATGTCATATAAATTGATTTACCATTCTAATCGTTCAAACCTCGCGCTCGTTATCGAAATTGGTCAAGTTTCGGGATGTTGGGGGTTTGGTGCGACAGTGACACGCGATTGTGACATGGTCACTCTCGTCGTGTCACTCTCACGGGGAGTGTACCGAGAGTGGGGTAGGGCTCGCGACTGTGACATTGTCACTATCGCGGTGTCAAGGTTGCGGGAGGTGTACCATGGCTTAGGGGGAGCTCGCGACTATGACACGCGACAATGCCCATGGCATTGTCGCGGGGCACTGTCGTCGACGAGATTTTTGGGTTAAATGAAATTTTGACCTCAATTGCTTCATTTTATCACATTTCACTTGGAGAAAACGGGAGAACTCTCATTTGGGCGATTTTTGGGTCTTCCAAAACACATACACATTTATTGCTAGGGTTTTGGGTTGGTGAAAACATTAAGTTATCATCAAAGCTCCATTCAAGTGTTTTCATTGAAGTGTTCTTCAAGATCCTCATTCCTCATCTCCAAGTCTCATCTTCAACATCTAGGGTTTTCATCTTTTCTAGGTTTTGGTACAAAACCTAGATTGTAAGTTTACTAAACCTTTGTTAAAACTAGATACACATCATAACCTTCTATTTGTTATTATTTATCTCTACATGTTCAAGTATTTGGGATTTCTTATGAAGATATGTTGGAAATGTGGTTATAGATGAAATGCCATGATTTACTCTAAATGTGCAAGAATTTGGGGAATTTCCCTTGGATACATAATGTGTATACTTCGATATGATAAATGTATACATGTCTTGGTATTAAGATGATTTCTAGTTGGAACACCTTTTTGGTGATATATGCATATGCATGATGAGCATGATTGTCATTTGGGTCTCTTGTTGGACTTCATGTGATTGGGATGGTAATATTGTACCCGTAGTTGGTATCGAAATATGTTGGGTTGAAATATACCTCAAAGACATCCTATATGCATTACGTTGGACGAACCAAGTCAGTGGACACTATGAGGATGTAGTCTTGGGCGCCACCGTGATGGTATGTGCCTAGACCTCCGTCATTCGGGGAATTTTCTTAGTTGTAGTCCTCGGGTGTGTCGGGCCTTTCGGGTGTCTCTTGTTAGAGGGCATCAAGGTATATCGACTCTTTGGGTGGAATTGATTGGTGCTATGGGTCTCCCCTATTGACTCCACATTTGTTGAACTCTGGTAACTGCTGATAAGAATTGTAACTGTTCATGCATGCTTTTTATTATTCAACTCACTAGGATTTTTGGTCTAACACTTGTTTGGTGTCGATGTGTATCTCAGGTTCTAGCGGTGCCGATTCTAACCTGGCATAGTGCTTGGGTGAGAGCTTGGGGAGTTCTTGCAAATGGACATTCTTTGGATAGAAGAACTTTTGGAACTATAGATGACAACCCTTTTGTAATCTCTTTTCTAGTTGTAGAAATTAGATTAGTTGGTTGTTAATTTTTTGTCCGTTTAAATTACAATTGTGATTAAACTAGTTTGTATATTTCCCCACTTTTGGGAGGCTCTTGCTTTGGCAATTTTATATACCACATGTCCGTTTTTCGGATTTTTGTTATCCCTATTTTTAGGGTGTTACATCATGATACGATTTGGGTGGTAGTGGACCGACTAATTAACAGTGCACATTTTCTGGTAATGCGAGAGACGTTGCCAATGGACAAGTTAGCTAAACTCTATATTGATGAAGTGGTGTCAAGGCACGATGTACCACTATCAATTGTTTCGAATAGGGATAGTCGTTTACTTCTAAATTTTGGGATGGTCTTCAGAAAGAGTTGGGCACGAAGATCAAGTTAAGCATGACCTACCACCCTCAAACGGATGGTCAAAGTGAAAGGACTATTCAAACTCTTGAGGATATGTTGAGGTAGTGTGTCACACATTTTGGAGGTCATTGGGACTCAGATCTACCGTTGGTGGAATTTGCCTATAATAATAGCCATCATTCTAGCATCGGGATGACACTATCGCATGTCAATGTCGTCATCCTTGGGGAGCCGCGGTACATCAGCGACGACAATGCAACGAGAATGCCATTCGGCCATAATCTCCGGGCAAAGTCGCCCGACATGTCTGGGCGTATAAAAGCCCCTTGCCCGATTTTTATCCTCATTTTCTCACAAGATCAGTTTGGAGCTCGACTTTTAGACCTAATTAAGGAAGCGATTTTCTCTTCTTCAAACCCCCTTCTCATTTATTGCAAACATAGGGTTTGTTTGGTCCATTTATTGAGCATCAAGACCTCATTGAGGATCATTAAGTAGGGATTCACAAGCAAAAAACAAGTCTCTACCTCTTCTCCAAGTTATCTAGGGTTAGCTAAGTTTTTTAGGTTTTCTTCCAAAAACCTAAGTGGTGAGTTTCTAAATGTTTTGTTAAAACTAGATACATGTCTATAAATGCTCATCTAACCTCATTACATGCCTTATTTTGACCATTTGCTTTTCATGAGATGGTTTGCCCTTAATGGTACAGTTGGAAGAGTTATTTGATATTTTAAAGGCTTTTACCATAAAATTTATATTGGTGATTTGAAGAACTTAAAGATGAACTTTAGAGTGTTTTAGGATAATCAATAGAACTTTGTCCTTAGATTGAACATATTGTATAAATTTCTATTTTGAGGGTTTGTTGTCCTAATTGGGGACTTGGTCTATATGTGTTATCCTCATGCTAGTAATTACTTGTTCATGGTTATGTGCTTCGATTTCATGACGTATGGTTTGGTGACTTGGGAATGACCCATGTGGGGTCATATAATTATTTGACCTAATTAGAGGTCCATGAGTAGTTGGTAAATCTCATTCCATAATGAACATGGTGGTTGGACTATTCTTAACTCTATTGATATTATGTATGTTTTTCTTGCAGTAAGTAAGTACATATATGTACTTATGCAAATTGTGGATGAACCATTCAAGTAGGCACTAGGAGGATTTAGTCTTATGGTGCCACCTTGGAGGTATGCACTAGGATCCCCGCCATTTGGGGTAATGCCTTGGAGGTAGTCCCCAATGTGTCGGGCCTTGTGGTGTTACTCACGAGAGTAGACACTAAGGTAAACCGACTCTTGAGGTGAAACTTGATATGTGCTATGGGTCTCCCCCATTGATTCCAAATAAATGATTATAATGGTTTATATGTGGCTTACTCATGGTTCGTTTGTATTCTTATTTGTTTAAACTCACTAGGATTTTTGGCTTAACACTTGTTTGGTGTCAACGTGTATCTCAGGTTCTAGCGGCGTGGTCGTTAAGAAGAGTTAGTCAAACCTTAGGCGTGATCTTGGGAAGACATTTTTGGGACGCCATTCTTAAAAGACATTATTTCGTGTTATAGATAACACCCTCTTTTAATCTTATTTCTTTAGAGGAACTAGATTAATAGGTTGTTATCTTTTACCGTTGATTACAAACTTGTAATTAAACAGACGTATATTGGTTTCCCTTTTGGAAAGGCTCATGTTTTGACATTATATACCACTTTTCCGTTTTATGGAAATTTTTGTTTGTTCCAATTTTTGGGGTGTTACACCGGTGAACCTTATTCCGACGAACACCAAGGCATCGTTTGGCAAAAATAAGTTTGCTTATAAGCTAGCTTATTTTCTGGGTACATGTTTGGATGAACATAAACTAGTTTTTTGATAAGCTACTTTATGAGGAGTTTTTTGTGATTATTCCAATTATGCCTCATTAAAATATTGATTATTATTTATTAACGCTTAATTATAAATAAATATTAATTATTAAAATATAATTATTACTATTAATTAATATTAACTGAAAATTATAAATTAAATTTTAATTATACATTGATATTAATTTTTAGTTATTGATAATTATATCAATTTTTTAAATATTAATCAATATATTTAAGTTATCAATTATTATTATTTTTTCAAATTACTATTTGATTATGTTTTTCATATTATATGTAACGGTTATTTAAAATCATAAGTTAATATAGATTTTCTTTAAAATTTGGTTTAACAAATTCAAAATTTATAATATGTATAATAATAAATTTAGATTCTTTTAATTAACATGTTATATTATTTACTACTTTGTTTGTATTAATTAACATATTATATTACTATATTGTTTTAGTTATATTATTAAATATTGTAATTGATTATTTTTTTAAATGTCATTTTTGGTAATTTTACATGTTTATAAGCTAGTTTTTGTCAAACGTAATTTTTTCATCAGCTAGCTTATCAGTCACCAGCTAGCTTATCAGTTATCAGCTAGTTTGCCAAACGTAGCCCAAATAAAGACAAGATACACAAATGTGATACTCTTTCCTATGATACCAAGATACACAATGTGATACCCAAAATACATACAAGATGCACTGTAATACCTGTTGTGATGCCCACTATGTTACAACCAAACCCTAAAATCAAATCAAACCCACAATAATACCAATTATGATACCCATTATGTTACCTACTGTGTTACACCCAAACCTTAAAATCAAAATCAAACCCACAATGCTACCTACGGTGAGACCGAGTGTATTACACCCAAACCCTAAAATCAAAATCAAACCCACAATGATACCCACTGTGTTACCACAACGTCGATTCTGCTTTACCACGACGTTTCGACCTACAATTCTATGGAGATGTTGAGATCAATCAACGAATTGATGAACACATTAGCGACAACTTCACCATGAAAAATGAAGACGAGGATGTGAAGTTAAAGACGAAAGTGGTCATAGCGGTAGTCACAGGGACGATGATAAACGAATAACCAATGGCGCTTTATAAGATCGACAAGGTTTTGTTGCAAAGAGAGTTATTCAAGGGAACGGTGGAGGCGAATGAGCATGCACCTACGCCAAAGGGGGAGAAGAAGAAAAAGAAGGGGGTCAAGGAAT
Source organism: Arctium minus (assembly GCA_954870635.1). Lineage (NCBI taxonomy): Eukaryota > Viridiplantae > Streptophyta > Magnoliopsida > Asterales > Asteraceae > Arctium > Arctium minus. The sequence continues at coordinate 176,959,023 of OX941080.1, read as the reverse complement.
ATAATGATGTGGACTCTCCAACATTTGATTCTTCAGACAATGATGATTTTGGTGATGTGGCAAATCAGAAGGGCAGGCGAGGCTGGCGTCGGCGACAGTTATGGTGCTGTTACTGGAAGTTTTGGAGGCATAAGAGGCTATAAATATGATGAAAAAGATGATATGATGAAGAAGATGATATGGGTGACAGTGTATCTAGAGAAAGAAAGGAGATATTCTAGGATTTAGGTATCTGGTAGAGAGAGAGAGAGAGGAAACGTGTAAGATAAAGAAAGGAGAGATTTTAGGATTTATTAATTTAATTAGATGTAAAAAAACAAATTTACTAAAATACACTTTTATATTTATTTAACATTTATATTAATTATCTTAAATGTGTGGGCAGTATGGCTTACATTGGATCTCACAGTTATCACAAACTACCGAGTTCTTATTTGATTAGGCCCCTATATATTTAAACAAATGAGAATTCAAAATTTTGTGAACTCATGAGATTCAATATAGGCCATACATTTAAAATAATTAATGTTTTTTATTAAATAATTATAAAGGATAATTTAGTAATTAAAAAGAATCTGACAACTCGTTACATTTAATGTTCCCTTATTTATATATCATGATGTAATTGTCCCCTCTCTCTAGCTCTATTTATTGTGTAACCTTGAAACCCTAAAAAATCTCTCATTTTTCACTATCTCCATAACCTAGCCACCCCAAATTTGGTAGAAACCACCCCCTAAAAGACTTCTCCTTTTAAAAAACCTCTCCATTAACACAATGTGTATTTTCATTGTTTTGTTGTTTCCTTTGTATTTATATCACGGTGTATTTTCGTTGTTTACAATGTATAACATTGTGCGTCTTAGGGTATCATAACATCTATATAGTGGGTATCAGTAGGTATGTAGAGAAAATGATCCTAATTAATATATGACAAGGTGTATACGGTGGGTATTATAGTGAAATGTTCATGCCGAAGAGGAGAGGGGAGAGGAGAGAGGTGAGAGAAGAGATATGATTTCTAAAATACCTAAAATGCCCTTTATTCAGAACTTTAAGTCAAAATTACCAACATTAATTATTAATTTTCTTATTTAACTTTATGGTTGAGATTGGATGTCAAGGATCTCACAAAATACTAAGTTCTCCCTTTAATGACTATATACATATGTATGTGTGTGTGTGTGTGTGACCATCTCCAATGGGGATCTCAAATACTACATTAAATACCAAATTTGACACTAAATCACTCTAATAGAAACACCAAATTTGGTGTAAAGAGTAATGGCACACCAAATATGGTGCAATAATATTATTACACCAATTGAATAAAATAAAAATGAATATACTTAGAATTTTATATTTCTGTGTAACATTTGGTATTAGAATTTTTTTGTTCTATGTTTACACTAAACTTTACATCAATTATTACATATATTTAATATAAGATTTAATAGATGGAGGTTCAAACGAGAGCACCTTCATTTTGTGAAAACGTAAGAATGCCCTTTTCACATGTGATAATACACGTGAAGGGACCTGTTGATGTGCAAACGATGTACCATGCAACTTAGGTCACGCCAAAGGTTGTCTGTGTCTCTAATTTCGTAACACATGTGATGGTTGATAGTATCACATTAAGGCGTCGTTTGTTTTTTAAGAGGTCTAAAGTCTGAAGTCTTATTTTAGTTATGATTAATAAGAGGTGTTGTATAAAAATGTCTGAATGATTCAAACTTAAGAGCCATTAAGAGGTTTTTAAAAAAAAAACAACAACCCCTAAGAACACTTTTATCACTTGTGATAATACAGGAGAGAGAACCTAGTAGTGTAAGGGCAACTTGGTTGGCAACCTAGGTCTCGCCAAAGGTCATCCACGTCTTTGATTTAGTCTCATATGTGTATCATATGTGATCGAATATAGTATCATGTGTGATTGACTATATTAAAAGGTGTTCTCGCATTCTCGTAAAATGAATATGTTCTCGTTTGAACCTTCCCAGATTTAGGGGATGTTTGGGATTGCTTATTTTAAACAACTTATGCTTATTTGTAAAAGTGCTTATTAGTTTATACTTATTTGTAAAGTGTTTATAACTTATAGAAAGAAATGACAAATATGTAATTTGGTTAAATAAGTTAATAAGGAGTTTCAAATAAGTTAGAATTGTTTAACTTATCAAAAACTCCTTATTAGCGGTGTGGAAAAGTCATAATCACTTTTTCTTTTTTTTAATCCAAACACTTAAAATAACTTATTTGTTGTGTGAAAACGCAATAAGTTAATAAGGGGTTTTAATAATCAATCCCAACACCCCCTTACTATTATTTATTAAAGCCGTCTAACTGTTTGTTTCTAAAATCTTAAAAAAGGAAGACTTTTGCAAAAGAATCAAATCAAATAATACCCCTAATGATGTAGTATGAATTATGATGACCCAATTGTCAGCGACTAGGATCTGTATTAAACGAAATGCATGTGACCCAAATTCAAAACATTTGATTAGTCCATATTAATTAATTAATTAATTAATTAATTGTTATATTTATATTAATAAATATTTTGGTGACAAATTCCTATCTACTCATCATCGTTTGGTGCCTTTTTATTATTTTGAAAGCAACCACCTGAAAAATATACAAAAAACGACTTTACCTATTAACTAAATTGAGAATTTAATAATAAATTAAAAAAAGAGATAAACATTTCCAAAAATAGGCATCAAATTATTTGACTTGAAGATAGATAAAAACCATTGCATTATTAACACAGAACCGAAGGTTGTGAATACATGACATTTATAGGGTATTTGGAATCTACGTCCTTCTAGATAAAAACTTGTCGTGATTATAGTTTTTAAGATTCTTCTCCATGTTACATCCGTAAATGTTTATTGACATCTACAAAACATAAAGTAAGATGTGTAATGTGTCCAAGGGTGTTCATCAATTTTAATCCATAAAAAATTGTCAAAAACAGGTGAAGATAAAAGAGTGGGTGAAAAGGTGTAAAATAACCCAAAAATGTGCTCCAACACTTGACCATTGAGAAAATATGCTTCCAAAAAAAAATCTTGCCTAAAATACCCCTCCCTCTAGCTCTTTGTTGTATAGTAAACAATCTTTTGTTGAAGTAATAAAAGTTCTCGATTAATAAGGTACGATTCTTTGTTATTTAATTTTGTCATGCTTCATGCTTCACGCTTCACTAATGTTTTGGTTATATTTTGGATCACCTTTTACCATTGCAAATGATATCATTTCTGTGTAGTTAGAACTAATTCAGGAAAAAATGGCTTTAACATACTTTTATTTTATCGAGGGATCTTCCAACAATAATAAAATTACAACCTTTTTTGATCCATATATTTGAACACATCAATATTTATCCATGTTGAACTTCTTTAGGCATATTGATCTTCTTTTTAATATATTCTTCATTGTCGTAAAAGGAAGTTATTTAACATTTAAATATTACATCTAAAAATTAAACAAAAAATGAACAAAATAATAAAAGAAACCCCGAAAACAATTACACAAAAACCTAACCAAATATCAACAAATGCTTTTATATATATATATATATATATATATATATATATATACCTGTAACAGAGGACAGATAAATGTAAATGTAGATCTGTCGACTGAGAAAAAAGAAAAAGATAGATATTCTAAAGAGGAAAAACCGTGGGGTTATATAAAAAGAGTTTTTATAGTAGCTTTTGAATAGTTGAACATTAAAAAATATTTGGACTAGTTAATGAATCAAATATTTAATTAAAAAACTTTAGAAAGAAATTAAAATAATATTGATTTGTAAAGGGAAAATTGCATCAAAATGGAACCAACTTTGGGTTGATTCCTATTTTGGGGAACCAACTTTCAAAACTATCATTTTAGGGTCTAAAAACAACTTTTCATACATCTAAGGGCCTCAATTACCTGATTACCTTCTAATAATGACATGGTTCAAGAAAATTGCCAACCAAGATTCCAGGTCAGATTTTAAAATTAAAGTAAATTACAAATTAGAATTTTTTTTTGTATGATGTGGCACTGAGGTGGCTTTGAGTTTTTAATCTATAATATTTTATTATTTTCTTTTCTTTGTTCATCTTCATCGAGCACACCCTGAATATCCACCACAGTGCATAAATCACCACCCAGTTTAAAAAAATATTTTATAAAATCTCAATAACAGTAATATATAATTTCAAGCATTACGTATACACAATAATCTTGTAAATATTCATTCAAAACAAAATATGATACAAACCTTTAAATTAAACCCCAAATCAAAAACATAAAACAAACCCTAAATCAAATAAAACCCTAAACCACAAATCAAACAAATCTTTAAAACAAAATCAGTGGATTTACGATGTACATCCAGATCCAGTGAAAGACCAGACATAGATCCAGATCCAGAGCAGATGTTGCAAGAGAGACGTAGATCCGATTTTGTAGTCATAGATCCAGAAGAGATGGAAGAAAACAAACGAAACTTCGATGTTGGAGGGGAAGGACGCCACAAGTTGAGGTGGTGGAGTCGACGTTGCAGGTTGAGGGAGGTGGAGTTCACTGCCGGAGGATGGTGGTGGAGTCCGACGTTGCTAGTTGGGTGCATCACGTGGGTTCAACGCAGACCGAAAAAAAAAAGCTATCTTAGGCGAGGTAGAGATCACCGGCAATGGTAGAGATGTCCGGCAGAAGCGAGATTTCGGATGGGGACTGACTGTGGCCTGATTTAGGGAGAGAGAAAAGAGAGATTGATATCCACGGAAGATTGAAGAAGTGATTTTCTAAAGGACTGATGTGGATTTTTTAATATCCACACAAGCTTTTGTTTTTTTTATATGACACGTCATTTAAAGGTAACCGGTTACCTCCTGAATAGGTAACTGAGACCCTTAAATATGTGAAAAGTTTTTTTTAGACCCTAAATTGATAGTTTTGAAATTGGTTCCCCAAAATAGGAATCAACTCAAAGTTGGTTCCATTTTGATGCAATTTTCCCATTTGTAAAGGGGGGTGCTATTTGCACCAAAAAGGTGCAAATAGTGACCTTTTTGTTTTCCGATCCAATCATAAAGGTACAAATAATCAAATCAAATCATCATCATCATTATTATTATTATTATTATTATTATTATTATTATTATTATTATCTTTATCTTTTTATATATATATATATGTATATATGTGTGTGTGTTTTGATTTTATAAATTTATAAAATTTGTAACTTTTGATTTTATTTTATTCTATAAATTTGTAACTTTTGATTTTATTTTATTCTATAAATTTGTAACTTTTGATTTTGTTATAACTTTGTAAAATATATTTTTCTTTTTTGTAACAATTACATTTTATCATAACTTTGTAAAATGTATTTTTCTTTTAGGGACCAATTCCGTAACAAACGTCAAACGTTAGGGACAAAATCTGTAATGTACTCTGTAAGACTCAAGTTTTTTTTTTAAAAAACATATAATTATTTTTACCCGAATTGAAACGTAAATAAAAATGACAACTAAAGATAGTTAAGGGTTAAAACTATCATTAACCTAAACTCTTTATACATACATACATATATATATATATATATATATATATATATATATATATATATATATTAATATATTACACATGACTTAAGTTCGCATGAGACCAAAGAGTTTCTGTGAGACCGGTGAGACCAAACTTTAAAGTATGAAATTTCACACCAAAAAACTGTGAATGTAAAAAAAAAATCGAACTTTTCATAGGGAAAACACCGTAAATGTTACGTTCACGGTGTTTTTCGCTGTGAATGTTCGTTTTTTTACCTTTACAGCGTCTTCACTGTGAAGATTCGGATATACCTTCACAGTCTTTTATCTGTGAAAGTTTGATTTTTTTTTAACTTGGTTTAGGTTTTTTTACCTTCATAGTGTTTTTTAACTTGGCAGTGGGACGTACTTGCCGCTTAGGTCCACTCCTCCAATGTGGTATGAACATGTTGTTTTTACAATAGGGTACGTTAATGGTAACCATGATGTGAAATTAGATATGACAGAAGGATATCCGTTTCCGCAAATTGTATCACTTTTTTTCCATCACAGTTATCGGTGTGCTGCTGGATGGGCTACCCCGTATTCAGAGTGAATAAAGAACTACATGAAGTTTTTACGTGTTAATTGTACTATGGATAATGTTATTTTAGAATAATCGAATGTAATATAGATTATTTTATGTCTATTTATATGTTAAATCGCAATATTTATGTTTTATTTTTATAATTATATAATTAAAAAAATTAGTAATATTTATATTTATAAATATTTATTTCTTTTCAAATCAAAACAAAAATATATAATAAAAATATATAAATAAAAATATATAAATAAAAATATATAACAAAAATAAAAAAAATAAAAAAGACAACAAAAGGACGAAAAAAACAAAAAAAACCAAAAAAACATAATCATTTTTCAATGATTTTGGTGAATTTAGCAAAAACAAAAGTGTATTTAACCCTCCCCATTGTTAAATTTGGGGGAGTGTTATTTGCACCAAAAATTATGTCAAAATCAGGTCAATTCATTCATTGGGAATGTAATTCATGTATTGAGAATGTAAAAAGAAGATTTTGATGTTGATGTGTGTGAGGAAAAAATTAATGATGAAGGTGCATTTAGCAAAATCAAATCTCCAATTAGCCTCACCCTAAATTTGTTGCTGAAGCGTAAAGCGTCCATTGAACGGTGTAGACCCCAGTCTACGACTACGAGAATTGATTAAGATTTTTATGGTCCTTCCAGAGAGACTCTGCGCGTGACTGACCCCACCACCGGTACTTGCCACCGTGACAGCCGGTGACTCATTCCCACCGTCCGTACTCTGACTCAACTCGATCAAATTCCAGAATCTTCTTCATTTAGCAACCATGTGGTGCGTACATAGCCGCTTATCCTTCCAAGTTTCCCAATGCTGTACAACTCTCCCCTCCTTTACTCTCTCAACATAACTCCACTCTTTCAAAGGTTTGCTTTGTAATTCCCTCTCTGATTTAGCCTCTTTGTTTGATTATAATTTGTTTGATTCTGCTGAGCGCAAACCAACCGGATCAATAGATTGGAGTTAATTTTTCATGTAGGAATTTGGGATTTTTTTCGTTTGCATTTAGGGTTTTGTTTCTGCAATTCTATTGCTCTTACCTGTTGTTCCATGTAGTTTGCTGCTGTTGTTGTGACTGATTTGTTAGTTTTTTTTTTGAATGATATGGAATGATATGGAATATGTAGATTTGTAAAATTTCTTCTTCTTTATCTGCCATGCGATTATTTTATTAAATATTTTAATCGAATTTGGATAGAGGATAGATCCTGCAGATTGTCTCTTTTTCTTAATTTTAAAATCTTATTTTGTCTCTCTTTTAGGTGATGCTTAGGGCTTATGTTCTTGATTTTGGAGCCTCATGTGATACAACCTATATTATCTTTTTGGGGGTTATTACTTCTAGGTTTCAGTTGAAAACTTTACCTAATTACCTGTCGTTTCTTGATCTAGGTACGAAAAGTTGTGATTCTCTGTTTCCAGATAACTGAGGTGCCTTCATGCTTGTTGAGGTTCACTTTGTATTTAGTGTTTTGGGTAAATTTTGCTGAAGGATAAATGGTCATGGAATCACGTTTTCACGGATTCTCTGATTACATCAATGGTTTTGCATTGGATGATGATGAGAATACCTTGCTCACCTTTGATCATTCTCCAGCCCTTACCAGTGGATACAGATTCAGGGATGAACCATTGGATCTCAGCTTCTTAGATCTTCCGCATCCTGCACCCGACCATGATCATGTTTCCGCGAATGCATTCCCAGGCATGGCTTCGCAACTGGACTCTGGCGACGAGGTTGCTGATTGTGTTTCTAGGTACCTAAACCAGATTCTTGTTGAAGAGAATATGGGGAGCAAGCAAAGTATGTTCCATGACCCTTTCGCTCTACAAGCCTCTTCGAATGAAGCCCTTTGTAAGAAAAACCCAGCTCTGCAAACATCTCGTCTCAATTTTGGCCCTAATGTTGGAAGCCTAGAAGAGGTCCCTTATGGAAGTTCGAGCGAATACAGTCCATACAGCAGCACAAGTGGTAGTAACTTAACTGATCCTCGATGTCTTGGTAGTAGTGATTCATTTGAGACCAAATCCTCAGTTACACAAACTCATTCTCGCGAGTACCCTTCTTTTGGGTACACCACTAGTATCACTAATGATGTTAATGACACAATGGATTCAATGATAAACACACACATGGTCCAGAACATATTCACCGATAGGGAGTCTATCTTGCAGTTCAAGAGAGGGATGGAGGAAGCCAGTAAATTCCTTCCTCCTAGTAAACCTCTATTTATTGATTTGGATAAATATGACTTGCCATCAGATTCAACCGGTGCTTTTCCGGAGGTTGCAGTGAAAGTGGAGAAGGTTGAGATGGATAATTCGTCCATTGGGTTCAGGGGAAGAAAGCATCATCATTTGGAGGATAATGATTACGAGGATGAAAGGAGTAGCAAGCAGTCTGCAGTTTATGAGGAAGAGGCCGAGTTGTCTGAGATGTTTGACAGAATCCTTCTTTGTACTAACGCTAAAGGTGAACCCATGCCTCGTTGTGGAGACCCTGATTACTCGAGTAATTTGCGGCATGTTTACAATGGCTGGAATGCTCCGTCTTGGGGACCAGCAATTACAAGTGACAATGTCGACGTTAGAACCCTGTTGCTCAACTGTGCGCAATCTGTTGCTGCTGATGATTATAAGATTGCAAATGAACAACTAAAACAGATAAGACAGCACACGTCTCCTTCTGGCAATGCTTCACAGAGGTTGGCTCATATATTTGCCCTTGGTCTAGAGGCACGCTTGTCTGGTACTGGTTCGCAGCTTGATGCATCTCAAAAGGCCATGAAGATCTCAGCTGCTGAGAAACTGAAAGCATTTCAGGCTTACATGTCAGCCTGCCCTTTCAAGAGCAACGAGCTTTACTTTGCTAACAGAACGATTTATGAAGCAGCTTTAACATCATCAACCCTTCATATTGTAGACTTTGGTATAGCGTATGGTTTTCAGTGGCCCATCCTTATCAAGCACCTGGCAAACAGACCTGGTGGGCCACCTAAAGTTAGGATTACCGGAATAGAGCTCCCCCAACCTGGTTTTAGGCCAGCAGAGAGGGTAGAGGAGACGGGGCGTCAATTGGCCAATTACTGTGAGCGGTTTAAGGTTCCGTTCGAGTATGAGGCTATAGCGACCCAGAATTGGGAGATGATTAAGATTGAAGATTTGAAGCTCCAGAGAAACGAGTTCCTTGCTGTGAATGCTCTTGGTCGATTCGAAAACTTGCTTGATGAAACAGTTGTGGCAGATAGTCCAAGGGACGGGGTTCTAAAGTTGATTAGGGATATGAAACCGGATATTTTTGTTCATTCGGTTGTTAATGGTAGTTATAGTGCTCCATTCTTTGTTACTCGCTTCAGGGAGGCTCTTTTTCACTACTCTTCTCTGTTTGATATGCTTGATGCAACATTAGACCGTGAGAAAGAGCAAAGACAGAATTTTGAGAAGGCGTTTTATGGGCGTGAAGCCATGAATGTGATTGCATGTGAAGGTTCCGAGAGGGTGGAGCGGCCTGAGACCTACAAGCAGTGGCAGGTCCGAAACTTAAGGGCTGGATTCAAGCCTAGACGTCTGGACCGTGAACTTGTTTCGCAAGTGAAAGGTAAGGTGAAGGTGGGGTATCACAAAGATTTCGTGTTTGATGAAGATGGGAAATGGATGCTACAAGGATGGAAAGGGCGGATTCTTTATGCAATTTCATGTTGGGTACCAGCCTAAGTCCAATATTTTCAAAGTGTTTTGAGTTGAAAGGAGTTGTGAGATGTGTTTAGAGCTTGATCACAGGTATGTTCTTTGACCTTAGATGATTGTTTTTGTTCACTAAAATTTGTTAATTGATGCAAAATTCTGTTTAAAAAATTTTAAAACTAGTTACCTTAGTGTTAATGAAAGTTGAATGGATTTAGAACATTTGTGCATGCATTGATTAGAATCGTAATCTACGTGTGTGATTTTTGAAATGTGACAGATTATTGAGTCTGGAGTTGGGATTGTACATATAACGAGATGTGGTTGAGGCTTGGATTAAAAGCATGATGATATTTGGTGAGGTAATTTAATGAAAAGCTTAGGTTATGAAGTATAAAGTCAAGTAGGTTAGGCTTAAATTTTCCTTGATATTGGAGTGCTTTTTTTTAATCATCTTCAAGGGAATAAATGAGAAGTAGTTAAATTTTTTTTTTTTTTTCCATGCATCACATGACATGACATTAATTATATGTTGAATCAAATTTTTACCATCAAATACTAACTTGTACTTGCACTTTTAATACCAACAACATAATGGTTGCCTTTATGACTCTCACGTATCATTATTATAGCAGATTACCGAATGTCCTTTCCTTCCTATAAGGATAGAGACAGATAGATAGTTATCATATTTTCATTCATGTTGATCAGGTGAGGAATTATAAATACTAACATTTACCAGTAACTTACAGATTTGGTCCTTGAGGTTTTATCTCCCTGTTAGATTTAGTCCTATGTTTGTAGAGTTACAGATTTGGTCCCTATACTTTTATTTTCCTCTTGGATTTAGTCCCCATATTTTGTTGATTCCAAAATAGACTTTCGATTTTGCATTTGCGTAACGTTTTGGTCCTCGAAACTAAAAGTTGTTAGCTCCTGACCGTTAAGTAAATGACATTTCGATCATTTATAACTTTTTCATTTTCTAATTTAAATAAATAAAAGTTATATTATAAAAATTATTTTTATTATATAAGCATAAAATAAAGATCCCTTAACATGCATCGCATCTCAATGACTGTGTCTTCTCCAACCCAAAACCTTCCGCCTTCCCCATCAATCCAAGCAAATAGTCGTAGGTGATTCATGCACCAATTTTTTATTTATTAATAAAGTAATTTTTCATAATTTATTTTATGTTTAATAATGATGTAAAATTTGTTTAATTCATATTTTTATTATAATTTAATTTAGGTTTAATAACAATGTAACTTTTTTTAGGTTTAATGATGTAATGTACCATTTGCCAATTTATTTTCGCTTCCTATCATACACACACATCATCCTCATAGGACATTTTTGTAAATTATAGTCATGCTGCTAACAGACACAAAATGTTTTGTTCTCATAATTGGTCATGCTCAAATTTATGGTCTTAATATTTCTTTCCATCCACAGCAACGCGCGGGCATTAAACCCACCTCGTTGTATAACAATTTCACCTCATCCCACTAATCTCCAAGTGGTTTATCAAGTCCTTTGCAACAATCTCATGTAATGGAACCAATTTAGACCATAAATTACCAAGAATGCCTTTTCCAGTAACCTTTCTTCTTGCGACACCTAAGAGGTACTTTTAGATAACTTATTCACTTATGGGAAAATTGTATCAAAATGAAATCAACTTTGACCTTATTCCTATTTTAGGGAACCAACTTTCAAAATCTCCATTTCAGGACTTATAGCAAACTTTTCGTTTATTTAAGGATTCGATTCACCTGTTTAGCAGGTAACCGGTAACATCAAAATGACATGGAAAAAAACATAATATCCACATCTTTAATTAACTTCCACGTAGATCATCAAGAATGCCTGAAAAACTTTACCCAAAAAGAAAAACAAAAAGATTTCGAACAATCGGTGGAACCAAAGCTTTTCAGTCGATTCACCTTCCCCCAATAAGCTCATTGTCTTCCCTCCAGGCCTCGTCGTCCGGCACCCAGGTCTGGAAGCTTGAACGGCGCCGATGGACACCGATATTTACCCTCCGGCGATCTCAAATCCATATCACGTTTTGAGTTATCGAGCTTTCAACTTTATTTGGATGGGGTGTCTGCAAAGTCCATTGAGAGAGAAGACGGATGGGTTTTCTTCCATGGCAGCAACATTTGTTTGATGATATTTGTCCATGGCAACTCTGTCGATGTTTTAGTGTGAATAGAATTTTTTGATAATATTTCTACCACTTAATGGGTTTTTCTTATGGGTTTGTTTGATATACGGAGTAGTAGCCAATTGTTTGATGATATTTCTTCCACTTGATTGTTTTGCTTCAAAGATGTATGTGTTTGTTGCATCGAACATGTGTGTGTTTTGCCGGAGAGGGAAAGGGGATGGGATGGTGTGTATAATGCTATGCTGTTAATATCAGATATCGGTGGTGTATTGGTCAAGGACCGATACACGATATATCGGAAATATCGGTGATATATCGGTTCATATAATATTTCTCAGAATTATATATATATATAATTTTATATATATATATATATAATTATATATATATATATAATTATATATATAATTATATATATATATATTTATATTTATATCAGTAATTCAGTATGCAATCCATAAACATATCATATGCATTAAAACATCAACTTAAAATAGTTTCAACAATCAACATCAACTTAAACAAGTTTCACAAAACAAAATATAGGAAAAATGTTCATAAACGAGCTAATCGCAAGCAATAGGTTCGGCATCCGAATCAACATCATCTAAAACATTCACTTCTTCATTTACGTTAGCTTCCCAATCTTCTTCCTCTTCCCCTTCCTCTCGAACTTGATCATCATCATCATCATCATCATCATCATCATCCCTATAACGCTCTCTTTTACTTCTTGTACTTGGCCCAACTTGTTCATTACCTCCCATTGCTTCTCGTACATCCGACCAAAGGAGGTCATCACTTGCATCCACAAACTCTTGGAGCTCAACTTCGGTTGGAACCACCCAATCATCATTTTCTTCCACATCTCTCAAGAAGATAGGATCGAAAGATTTGTTATTCTTGAGAGATTTGTAGCGCCTCTCTAGTCTTTTGTTATATTGAATGAATACAAGATCATTCAACTTCTTTTGCAAAAGACAATTTCTCTTCTTAGAGTGCAACTGAAATGATAGTTATAAATTAAAAGTTAAAACCATTACTTGAATTAAAGTTCCATTTATTTTCCATAACAAAGAAAACTTACATGATCAAATGCACTCCAATTCCTCTCACAAGGAGAAGCGCTACATGTTTGGCTTAGAACACTAATCGCAAATTGTTGGAGCAATGGTGTGTCGATGCCATAAGAACGCCACCATATATCTACGTTTTATAGGTATATTAGGTTAATAAGAGACACATAAATAAACTTTTATGTATATATATATATATATATCATACTTACGTGGTGCAACTTTAACTCTATTCCTTATGGCAGCCGCCGATCCAAATTGCCCCGATGACTCGACATATTGATTGAGTTCCATCCTTAAAGTGTCATTATTTTCTTCATCACGCACAAGTCGGTCAATTGCCTCATATAATCCCGTCTTAATGTATCTATTATTCTCAACTTTTGAATCTTGTGCATAATAGATGACGGGATTTAGGTAATATCCGGCTACAAATGTACTAAAAGTTAATACCAATAATAGGTTAAATAAAAACACATAACAATTTTTTTATAAATTATACCTGCGTGCAAAGGATGATGAAGTTGGTCACTCCAACGTGTTTGAATCATAGCCCACACTTTTGTGACCAATCTTTCGTGGGTAGTGTCGGCCAAGTTCTTCTTAATTTGATCATCTGCTCTTTTCATAGCATCATATATATAACCCATACACGGCTTCTCCTCCGTGTCAACCAATCGAACAACATCAACCAATGGTGCCAATACCCGACAAGCAAGAAAAATATTGTCCCAGAACTCTTGCTTAGCTATTATTCTTTCGATTCTTTTTTCGATGGCTTTCTTGGCAAAGTCACTCTTCCTCCATTGTTCAGAAACAAATAACACTTGTAGATGATGTCGGTTGTCATGAATGCTCTGAATGGTGTAAAATTGTGTTGCAAACCTTGTAACACAAGACCTATGCAGTTCCCTATTTTTAGTGAGCTTCCACATCATATTCAAAATCCTTCCGTGGTTAAAAATATAAACCACTACCGCTCTCGCCTCGGCTAACACATTTTTAATCTTTGGTATTTTCTCTCCCACATCTCCTATCATAAGATTCACGCAATGTGCTGCACATGGTGTCCAAAAAATCTGAGGATGTTGTTCTTCCAAGATTTTTCCCGCAGCTTTAAAGTTGGACCCATTATCGGTAATAAACTAGTATAAGTAAAAAAACAATTAGACAATACTGTAATATATATATATATATATATATATATATATATATATACACACACACACACACAAAAATTGAGCATCTTTCACATAGAATAGAATATTTGTTACCTGCACGATGTTCTCCTCTCCAACATCCTCTATAACCTCATTGATCATTTGTACGATTAATTAAGCATCTTTCACATGCTCCGATGCATCAATAGATTTCAAAAAGATTGTTCTTTGAGGACAATTGACCAAAAAGTTGATCAAGCTTCGACCTTTCCCGTCTGTCCAAAAATCAGACATGATAGAGCATTTACTCTTCTTCCAATGTAAACAGAAGGAATCCATAAACTTGTTTGTATCCTCGAGGACATCCTTCAACAAAGTGACACGGATATTGTGATAACTTGGAGCCGGCATGCCTACCAATTATAGGAATAAAGTTAGTGATTAACCTTTGAGAGATATATTCAAGATTTGAAATTGGTAATTACCTCTTCCATACTCTCCAACTGCATTTATAAACTTTTGAAAGTTTTCGTCGTGCACGGCATTGAACGGCAACCCAACCGAATATGCCCAAACCGCAAACTCTTTCCAAGCGGCCATCTTTAACTTCTCTTTGATTGGGTTATTTCTAGCCAAATTACTTTGTTTAATCTTGTCATAGTCGGGCTTGAACATTGAATCAAGAGGACCGTGAACATCACTAGAGACTTTTCTTTTCACACTACGAGGTGGTATTTCGGCTTGTGTTCTACCTTCAATAATTTCTATTTCATCTTCTTCTTCTTGCCCATCATCGTCATCAATTGAACACTGTCGAAGAATTTCTGTGTTCCTTTTCTTTTCTATCTTTTTCTTAACTTGTTCATTTATTGATGCAAGAACCTTTTTTTGGATGTCGGTAGTCACTTTAGGACAACGAATCACGTTACCCCCGGTGTGAGTAAGATGTTCTTTCAACCTACTAATCCCTCCACTCATTTTTTTATCGCACAAAGCACACCACACATAATTTCTTTTTGTTGGATCTTTCGATACCCCCCATTCCCAAGCCATGTCGCGTCCGACCATGCTTTTTGTCCCCGCATCTGATGTAGTAGTATTAGTCGGGGTCGTAGATGCTCGTGATGATTGACCCCCTTCTCTATTTTCCATTACTTTCTTTACTTAAGCCTTAACAACAGATTATAAGTTTATAACTTTATAACTCTAATTTAATAATAGATTATAAGTTTATAAATTATAACTCTAACTCTAACTATTACTCTAACCCATACAGATTATAAGTTTATACATTATAAATTATAACTCTAAGTCTAACTATAAATTTAATAACAGATTATAAGTTTATAAATTATAACTATAATATGTACCATGTGTTGGAAGAGAAGAAGCAGCAGATGAGCAAAAGAAGTTAAGAACTAAAGATGTCGAATGGAGAATAAATACCAGCACTGCAGAAGTTCGACCTGAAGAAGAGAAAAATTCGACCTGAAGAAGAGAAGAACCAACAGCAGACCAACAGTAGAAGAACTGAAGAAGAAGTCGATGAAGAGACTGTTGTTTTGAGAAGTCGATTAAACAAATGAAGACCTAAGTTATATTTCTAACAAATTAAAAAAAAGGCCCATTTGAATGATATAACAAAGCCCAACCCAGTATAATGTATTAAAAAAAATAGGCCCAAACTTGTATTATCAAAATATCGGTATTATCGGCCGATATTTTGATTAAAATATCGCCGATATATCGGCAGCCGATATAATGTCCGATATTTTACCACCGATATTTTCCGAAGGGGCGATACACGATATATCGGCGATATATCGCCGATATATCGCGATATTAACAGCACAGGTATAATGGTAACACAAAAAAGTTCAAATTTACTTTAAAAAAGTTTTACTGTAGCCATTTCTTTATTTTGAATTTATTTATTAAATTTTAAATATGACATGGCATATCCTTGACATTAACCTGTTCCATGTCATCATTAGCAGGTCTTTAAGTAATCAAACCCTTGAATAAACGAAAAGTTTGCTATAAGCCCTGAAATGGAGATTTTGAAAATTGGTTCCCTAAAATAGGAATACGATCAAAGTTGGTTCCATTTTGATGCAATTTTTCCTTCACTTAAATGTGTTGATAATTTGCATAGAAAAGTAAAGGGGCGTTTGGTTCGTAGGATTCCAACGGAATCTGAAGGAATTCGAATGATCAATTCCGTTGACCAAATCCCATTCAGGCGTTTGGTTTCCCATGGAATGGAATTGAATTCCGTACATTCCACCATTCATGGATTTGGTCATTCCATCACATTTGAGAAGGAATTCGATTCCATTCCATCTCATTTTCTCAAAAATAAAAAAACTATCACCATCTTCCCTACTTGATTTACCCAGACCCATATGAACCTTTACCGACCACCACCGATCCAAACCACCACCGACCACCGTTCTGAACCATCACCAACCACCACCGACCACCGTCGATCTGAACCACCGTCGACCACCACCGATCCGAACCACCGGCGCCCACCACCGATCTGAACCACCGCCGACCACCACCGATCTGAACCACCGCCGACCACCGATCCGAACCACCGTCGACCACCACCGATCTGAACCGCCGCCGACCACCGTTCCGAACCACCATCGACCACCACCGATCTGAACCACGCCGACCACCACCGATCTGAACCACCACCGACCACCGTACTGAACCACCGTCGACCACCACCGATCTGAACCACCGCCGACCATCGTTCCGAACAACCGTCGACCACCATTGATCTGAACCACCGCCGGCCATCGTTTTGAATTGCTGTCGACCACGACCGATCTGAACCACCACCGACCACCACCAATCTGAACAAACGTCGACCACCACCGTTCTAAACCACCACCGATCAGAACCACCGTCAACCACCACCGATCTGAACCACAATAGTTGGATTTTTGTTTCAAAATTTTCAAAAAGGGTATTTTGGTCATTTACTGATATTTCATTCCAATTCCAAAGTGACATTATGTGAACCAAATAGACAGATTCTAATTCCTTCAACAAATTCCACTCCAATGTCTGTCAACCAAACAGATGGTCAAATCTGATGGCATTTCATTCCAATTTCTTCAAAGTCAAATTCTTTTGACAGATTCCATTCCATCAAAAAACATTCTGCGAACCAAACGCCCCCTAAGTTGTGTAAGGGACCGTTACTAAACGATTACGCGGTAAGTGCTTACCGGCTCACTTTACCTTATCGGATGAACATGACAATGATTGATAATCTTACCCGGTAAGACCGATGACATGGACCAAAAGTCTTACCCTATAAATGTGTTAAGACACAGTCTCATTGGATTCAAGATCATCCAAACTGAAGATCGCAATCTGAAGCTAAAGCCGAAACGTCGACTCTCGATATTAAAGTCTATGTCGTTTGTAATAAATGTCAATGTATTTGTTTATTATTGTACTAGTTAAATTAATATCTAGTTTGTTAGATATTAGTTTAACTTAGTTAGTTTCTAGTTTATTAGATATTAGTTATTTAGTTAGTTATTAGTTAGATATAATATCTATTTGTTATATATTATTTAGTTATAATAGTTTTATATTACAACTTGTTGTTGCAAGTTGATTTGGAAGTGTGTAAAACACACTATGTTAGATATTAGGTGTATCTCTAGTATCTCTCAATAATTAGATATTATTAAAACACACAAAAACACACACTTAAGGGTGTAATAGAGAGAAAACAGAGAACACACATCTATAGCTTGAATCAGATCAACCTTGTAACCATTTCTTATAATCAATACAGGTTGGTAATCTTTATGTGTTGTTATTCTAAGAACTTGATATAGTATTGTTGGACCCACAATTGGTATCAGAGCCTGATTAAGATCAAAATCAAGTTCTTTTGCAAAAACGTCTTTGTGTTCTATTTGAAAATTTGATTTCGAGTGTTAGAGTGTTTTAGGTGTTAAAATCGATCAGGTTGTGATCGATTAGCATGCTAGATCGATTTGTGTGTGATTAATTTCAGTATAGAGCTTTAATCGAGTTCCATTTTGTGATTTTAGTGAGAAAATAGTCGAGAACAAAAAGTCACTGTGCTATCAAATCTTTCTTCAAAAAGTGATTCTTATAGAGATCGAGTGGTCACATTCAGTTCTAGAAGTGTTTCTAGACATATTGGTAGCATTTGGGTCTATTAATCTTGGAAATACAGGTTGATAAGTCGAAATTCTCGAAGTTCAGACGAACTAGCGCAAACTAGTAGAAAATCAAACGCAAAGTTCGACTTTGCGCGTCCCAAATCAAACGCAAAGTCCAACTTTGCGCTCCTCAAGAGAAACGCAAAGCTCAACTTTGCGCCTCTCAAGCCAAACGCAAAGTCAAACGCAAAGTCCACTTCTCGGTTCCAAAAAGATACGCAAACCTCGATCTCACTTCTCGCAACAAGTAAGAACCGCAAACCTCAACTTTGCGCTTCCCACTTGAACCGCAAACCTCAACTTTGCGCTTCCCACTTGAACCGCAAACCTCAACTTTGCGCTTCCCACGTGAAACGCAAACCTCACTTTGCGCACTGTGCTAGACACGCAAACCTATCTGCTCTAATCCAGACTTGGAATTTTTTTCAAAATGACATCCAGAGAAGCCCTTGCTATAGGAACTGACACCAAGCCACCAGTTCTCTTTAGAGGAGAATACGAACAGTGGAAGGATCGGTTTCTGAACTTCATTGACAGACATGAGCTGGGTGATTTCATCAGGAGATCTATAGAAGAAGGGGTTATGAAACCAGTCATGACGACTCGTGTAGTTGGAAATGTGCCTACTGAAGTTGAACTTAAGTTTCATGAGCTAGGAGATGATAACCTCAGAAGAGCCAAAGGCGACAGATTAGCTAAGTCATACATTTTACAAGGAATTCCAAATGAAATATATGTAAAGATTGACAGCTACAAGGCCTCCGGCAAAGAAATGTGGGATCAGCTTGAAAAGATGATGCTGGGTTCGAAGGTTGGGAATCAGCTTAAAATCTCCAACTGCCTAAATAATTATGAAGAATTTAGAGGCAGGGTGGGAGAAACTTTAGAAGAAACCTATGACAGGTTTGTGACTTTGCTGAACGAACTTAGCAAGAACAAAGTTCACAAATCTCAAATTGAGCTAAACGTCAAATTCCTGAGTATTCTTCAACCGGAATGGAAAAGATTTGCTAGGCAGATGAAGCAGATCAAAGATTTGAATGAGATTCCACTTCATGAGGTGTATGAAACCCTCATACAAAATGAAGAAGAGGTGGATGAAATTCTAGAAGATAAGAGACAGAAAGGAAAGACAGTTGAAGACACAGTCGCTCTTGTAGTCAGGAAGAAGAAGAACAAGGCGATTGTATATGAATCAGAAGAAGATGAAGCTTATGCAAACTCTGACACGGATGAAAATGACCAACTGAAGCAAGCAATGCTTATGCTGACAAGTGCTTTTCAGAAAAGGTTCTACACAAAGCCAAGTTCAAATAGTCGGAGATATTCTTCTGGTCCAAACAACTACATCCACAAGGAAAGGGTTGAAGGAAGCAGATATGAAGGGAAGAGATTTGAAGGGAAGAGAACAGAAGAGAGGAAACCTAAAGATAGAAGGTATCAGGCTGAAGGAAAGAGGATAGAGGAGAGAAAACCGGAAGAAAGAAAGTTCAAAGCTGAAGGATCCAGTTCGCCAGAACCACCAACGTGCTACAACTGTGGCAAAACAGGTCACTATGCCAGAGACTGCCGAAGGCCAAAAGTCAGGAACTCCGATTATTACAAGAACAAGATGCTTCTTGCAAAGCAACAGGAGGCTGGCAAAGCACTGATGGCTGAAGATGAATACTGTCTTGATCACTCAGATGATGAAGAAGAGGATGAAGAAAAAGATGAAGCCGTCAACATGTGTTTGATGGGCCAAATAGAATCAGATGTTGAAGCTAATTTAGATAATGAAGACGAGGAGGTATGTAATTTATCAGATTCAGATTTAATGAATAAAATGCATGCCATGAGTTTAAAACAAAAAGAGTTAGAATCTAATCTTGAGCAAGAAAATGGTGTCATAACTGACAAAAACCAATTGATACAGAAACTTAGCAATGAACTTGCTGAGAAGAAAGTATTGATTGAGATTTTACATAAAGATAATGACACCAACGCAAAAGAAAAGACAATAATTCTTAAAGAGAATTCTGAACTCAAGTCTCAACTGCTAAAAGGTGGGATTGATTTATATGAGCTTAAAAATTTGCATGCTTCTTGTATCAAAGAAAACTTTTCTTTATTGGGAAAATTAAAAGGTTTGGAAGAGAAGTTATACAAAATGGGTCAAACTGAATAGACTATTTTTCTGAACAAACCCAAAGAGGAAATAGAGAGATGGGGAATCGGTTATAAGAATCCTCACTGTCTACAAAAAGGGATGTCTGAAGTTCCAAGACTTTATGATCATCTTTCAATGCAATTAGCTCGCAGAATCCCTGAGTTTAAAACTTTCTGGACTAAACTATCTGAAAAGGATGAAGCCAACGAAACTGAAAAACGTTTGAAATCATCTAAAGTTCATCTTCTATTTTATTATGCGAAATTGAATAATAGTTATGATGAAAATCCAATATATCAAACGAAGAAAACACTTTCAAGTGATTTCTTTCAAAGTTATACTAAAAAGGAAATGGAGGCGAAGCCTATTCTAGGTAAACTATATGTCCCTCCTCTCGTTTTAGAAAGTAAAATTTCTGAACTCGAGAATTCTTTATCAGATGAAAGACTTTTGATGAATATTGAGCAAAAAGTTTTTTCAACTGTGTTTTCAAATTCTGTTATTTCTAAGGCTTCAAACTCTAAGGATATGTTTGGTTCATCAAGTAAAGGATTTGATTTTCTGAACTCTAATGGTGGTTTAGATGATTGTTCTGAACAATTTGATTTTAATGCGAAACTTCCTAACCATTCATCTTTTATTAAGAAATCTTTGGGAAAAACCAGTATGCCTGTTAATAGTGCAAAATCAACGAAAGTTGATAACTCGGTCTCTGTGAAAGCTAAAAATGCTAAAGGTAAGAATATATCTCAGCATTCACAGAAACCGAACATTACTGGTAATTCTAAGAAGAAGCATTCGCTTGTTGCTCAAAGGTCTAACTCCCCAGTTTCACATGTTTCAGATCTGAGCAAGCAAAGGCCAGAAGTAAATTCTCAATGGCAACCGAAACGGAAGCTTGACAAGACCGTTTTATCGTTTAATAGTGTTAATTGTAGTAAGACTTCGCTTAATAAAGATGTCTTAATTGCTGATGTTGCTCTTTTGAACTCAAAACTTGCTGTTTCTCGTAAACAATATACAATGAAACAATTATTTCAGTTATCTTTATCTGCTAGAAAGTCTTCTATTTATGATAAACATGTTTCTATCTCTTGTCAAGATTCTGGAGATTGGTTTGAAAATTACCATGTGCATTCATCTCATACTAATACTTCAAATGCATTTCAAAAGAAAAGAGGACCCAATTTAAAATGGGTACCAAAATCTTGTGCTAACACAGAAGGACCCAAATTCCAGTGGGTACCTAAGGCTAAATCTGTGTTGCAGGCACACAAAGCTTAAAGAGAAATCGACTTCTGTTTATGTACAGATCAGGACTCGTTCTTCAATGTCAAAATAGGTTTTTGGATAATGCAGTTCAAAACCCGAACATCAAAGTCAAAATAGGCTTTTGAACAAATCAGTTCAAGACCCGCACTTCGATAATCAAAGTGAATATTCCAATGTTGTCGTATAAATCTCTAAATTTGTAATTTCTCTTATGCAGACTAGTCATACATGGTTTTGGACAACGGATGTTCCAAGCACATGACAGTGTAAAAAGAGATACTGTCCAATTTTAAAGACAAATATTGCGGAACAGTCAGGTTCGGCAACGACCAGTTTTCTTCAATCATGGGATATGGTGATGTACAACATGACAATGTCACGATCAAGAAGGTGAGCTATGTAGAAGGCTTACGTCACAACTTGTTCAGTATAGGCCAGTTCTGTGACAAAGACTTAGAGGTCAACTTCAAAGCCAAGAGATGTTCAGTTCGCAATGAAGAAGGCGAAGAACTCTTGGTTGGTACTCGAGAATCAGACCTCTACACAATCAATTTATCAAATGTCCAGACTGACAAGCAAGTTTGTCTACTGACGAAAACCTCGATGCAACAAAGCTGGTTATGGCATCGAAGGCTCTCTCACCTCAACTTTAGGTACATCAACAATCTGGTCAGTAGAAAGCTCGTCAAAGGACTTCCAGAGCTCAAATATGAAAGAGAACATCTTTGTGCAGCTTGTGAAAAGGGCAAGATGAAGAGGGCACCTCATAAACCAAAGCCTGAACCAAGTACAAGCGCTCCGTTAGAGTTATTGCATATTGATCTATGCGATCTGATGCGAACTCAGAGTCTAGGCGGAAAGAAGTACATACTCGTGATCGTGGACGATTACTCGCGATACACATGGGTCAAGTTTCTACGTTCAAAGGATGAGACACCAGATATTCTCATCACATTCCTAAAGACGACCCAGGTGAATCTGCAGAAACCGGTCAAGTTTCTACGAACAGACAACGGCACAGAGTTCAAGAACAAAAAAGTTGAAGAATATTTCGAACTTGTTGGGATTTCACATCAATACTCTGTTGCTCGTACGGCTCAACAAAATGGAGTGGTCGAAAGAAGAAATCGGACGCTAGTCGAGGCTGCTCGTACTATGCTAAGTCAATCAGACTTACCTCTATTTTTGTGGGCAGAAGCTGTTTCGACCGCGTGCTACACACAGAATCGCTCCATGGTACATCGAAGATTCAAGAAGACTCCTTATGCGTTAATCAACAACCGAACACCGACAATCAAATACTTCCATATATTTGGGTGTAAGTGTTTTGTTCTAAACGATAGGGAAAATCTAAATAAGTTCAGTGCTAAGGCGGATGAAGGAATCTTCATTGGTTATTCCTCGACATCAACTGCATTCCGTGTTTATCTAAAGAAGTCAAAAACGGTGATTGAAAGCATCAACGTCTCGTTTGATGAAGAGATGGCTTCCGAACAACAAAGTTCAGAACCCGTTATAACAGGAATACTAGCTTCTGGGCAACTCAGTCCAGGACCTACGTCTCAACAGAATAAATCAGATGAAGCATCAACTTCTACTAACCATTTATCTGATTTAGATTTATTATTTGAATTGTTTTATGATGAATTTCTTGGATCTAATGTAAAGAAATCTGTTATGGTTGACAGGATGGAAGACTTCACGACTACTCATCCAATCAGTTCACATGTTCCTATTGAATCAAACGCCCCGATTCAACAAGAAATTACAATTCAAATACCGACTCCAACAGTTGAAGAAGTGACAAATGATAAAGAGACAGAAGTAGCTGAAACAATAGGAGATACTATACAGATCAATCTACAGCCAGAACAAGTTGTACCTGCTGAGCCTTCTGAACCAACCACTTCAACTGAAATCATAATTCCTTCTCAACAATCAGAAGAAGGTACAAGTGGATTTGTAGATGATACAACCGACATACAATCATCTAATCCATTACCTCATGAACATAAATGGACCAAAGAGCACCCGCTAAGCCAGATCATTGGCGATCCATCAAAATCGGTGCAAACTAGGTCAACATCAATGAACATGTGCATGCATGACTCCTTTCTGAGCAAGTTCGAGCCAACACGTGTATCAGAGGCACTTGCTGATCCAGAATGGGTGGTCTCAATGCAAGAAGAGCTGAATCAATTCGATGCACTTAAAGTCTGGAGACTCGTACCCAAACCTCAAGGTAAAACCATTATAGGTACGAAATGGGTTTTCAAGATAAAGAAAGACGAAGAGGGTACCGTTATCCGAAACAAGGCAAGACTAGTAGCCAAAGGATACAGACAAGAGGAAGGAATCGACTATGACGAGACATATGCTCCTGTGGCGCGATTAGAGGCAATCAGAATGTTTCTAGCCTACGCAGCCCACAAGAACTTCACGGTCTTTCAAATGGACGTGAAGAAAGCATTCCTGAATGGAATTCTGGAGGAGGAAGTCTACGTCTCTCAGCCAGAAGGTTTTGTCAATCAAGAGAAGCCGAATCATGTTTACATTCTCGACAAAGCACTCTACGGTCTGAAACAAGCACCTCGAGCCTGGTATGATGTCCTTTCCAATTTTCTAGTCAAGTCTGGGTTTTCAAAAGGTACGGTGGATACAACTTTGTTTATCAAAAAGGAAAAAGGCGATATCATTTTAATTCAAATTTATGTAGATGATAT
Source organism: Arctium minus (assembly GCA_954870635.1). Lineage (NCBI taxonomy): Eukaryota > Viridiplantae > Streptophyta > Magnoliopsida > Asterales > Asteraceae > Arctium > Arctium minus. Next base: position 176,934,404 of record OX941080.1, on the reverse strand, counting down.
TATCTTTGGTTCTACAAATACTAAGTACTATAAGAATTTCGCAAACCTTATGGTGTCTAGATTTCAGATGAATTTGATGGGAGAGATGAATTTCTTTCTCGGTTTACAAGTAAAACAATTTTCATCGGGTATCTTTATCAATCAATCAAAATACATTAGGGATATTCTTCAGAAGTTCCAAATGGAAAATTCAAAACCGATTGGTACCCCAATGGCACCAGGTACTAAGATTGGCACCGATCCTTCGGGAAAGGCTATTGATGTTAGGACTTATCGAGGGATGATAGGTTCTTTAATGTATCTTACTTCTAGTAGGCCAGATATAATGTTTTCAACATGCTTATGTGCAAGATATCAGGCCAATCCTACAGAAATCCATATGTCTGCTGTGAAGCGCATATTTAGGTATCTAAAGGGCACTGCAGATCTTGGTCTGTGGTATCCTAAAGATACTAGTTTTGAACTAACAGCCTACACAGATGCAGATCATGCAGGTTATATGTTAGACAGGAAGAGCACGTCAGGACATGTACAATTCCTCGGTGACAAACTCGTAAGTTGAGCATCGAAGAAGCAACTTTGTGTTTCAACTTCCACGGCCGAAGCAGAATATGTAGTTGCTGCTAGCTGCTGTTCTCAGGTCTTATGGATGAGAACTCAATTGCGCGACTACGGTTTCCACTTCAACAAGATCCCGATATACTGTGACTCCAAGAGCGCCATCGCAATATCAGCGAATCCTGTTCAACACACCAAGACTAAACACATAGACGTCAGGTATCATTTTATTAAAGATCATGTTGAAAAAGGAACAATTGAACTTTTCTTTGTAAAAACTGATTATCAACTTGCCGATTTGTTCACCAAACCCTTAGACGAAAAGAGGTTCAACTTTCTTATCTCTAAGCTTGGTATACTAAATCTTAAAATCTAATCAGTATTTACCTATAAAAGTTTTCTAAATTGTATACTTTTTCATCATTTATTCATTCTTAACTCTGATTGATATCTGCACTTCTATATTCTGTTCATAATCCAAGGGGGAGAATGAGAAGAAATTGACAAGTGGTCAATATTACTTCAAGGGGGAGCTCATAAAATTTTGCATGTACCTTTTAATGCCAAATTTTTTTTTGTAATGCAAGAATTTAGGGGGAGCTCTTCAAGACAAAGGGGAGTACGGATATGACTTCTGATTATTCTTGATCAGAACTCGTACTTTAAAAGTTTTACTGCTTTTTGTCTTTTCAATTTAAGTGAATAAATTTTACTTTGACTTGACATAAGACTTTTGCAGAATTTTTGAGAGATGCTTACAAGTTCATATGTTTATGACTTAAAGCTTACCTTCATGAGATTGAAGATCGTACGTAAAGGTACAATCCTTTATCTTAATCTCATATATGGTTGAAAGAAGGACAACTTTCAATCATTGGAAAACATTGTTTTTAATGTTCAAACCACTTCCCGATGTTTCAACAGATTTTATATTTTGGGAGTGTAATTTTAAATGCTTTCATGATCTAAATTGTGCTTTAACTGAAATAGTTAAACCATGCTGAGCATCACGTGCATCATAGGATTCAAGATCATCCAAACTGAAGATCGCAATCTGAAGCTAAAGCCGAAACGTCGACTCTCGATATTAAAGTCTATGTCGTTTGTAATAAATGTCAATGTATTTGTTTATTATTGTACTAGTTAAATTAATATCTAGTTTGTTAGATATTAGTTTAACTTAGTTAGTTTCTAGTTTATTAGATATTAGTTATTTAGTTAGTTATTAGTTAGATATAATATCTATTTGTTAGATATTATTTAGTTATAATAGTTTTATATTACAACTTGTTGTTGCAAGTTGATTTGGAAGTGTGTAAAACACACTATGTTAGATATTAGGTGTATCTCTAGTATCTCTCAATAATTAGATATTATTAAAACACACAAAAACACACACTTAAGGGTGTAATAGAGAGAAAACAGAGAACACACATCTATAGCTTGAATCAGATCAACCTTGTAACCATTTCTTATAATCAATACAGGTTGGTAATCTTTATGTGTTGTTATTCTAAGAACTTGATATAGTATTGTTGGACCCACAAAATGAGAGTTATAAATGAGAGTGATACTCTTACCGGGTAAGCGCTTATCGGATAAAAATGTTGCATGCAATGTCGTTTTAATGGACTAAATCTTACCCGATAAGTTAAGTGAAATTGTTGACTATTACCGATAAGTACTTACCGGGTAAACGTTGGGTAAACGGACCGTACATGAGAATCTACTGAAAATAAACACACAATAATTAAACTGGTTCGAAAGTTAAAAGTCATACCGACAGTTGAATATGATCCTATTTTATATGAGATCATAGTTGACAAAATGAATTAAATTAACACCGTAATTAGGTCCTAAAGACTTAGGGGCCGTTTACTGAGTTCTTACCTTGTAAGTGTTTACCGACAAGAGATTCACCTTTATTTGTCTTATCGTGTAACATCTTTGGCCATGAAAATGGATTGTTGGTAAGCATTATAATCCCGATAAGTGCTTACCGGATAAGAGTCATTTTCCACATTTACCAGGTAAGCTTTTTGGTCCTCGCCATGCTCAATCAATAAGGTAATTAATATTGGTAATCGCTTACCCGGTAAGCGTTTAGTAAACGACCCTTTAGACTGTTTACCTAACACTTATAAGGCACTTACGGGCAATAGTCACCACCTTCACTGGGGGCATTTGGTTCGCAGAATGTTTTTGGATAGAATGGAATATGTCAAAGGAATTTGACTTTAAAGGAATTGAAATGGAATGTTGTCAGGTTTGACCACCTGCTTGGTTGACAGAATTGGAATGGAATCTTTTAATACATTGGAATTTGTCTGTTTGGTTCACATATTGTAGCTTCGGAATTGGAATGAAATTTTGGTAAATGACCAAAATACCCTTTTTCATTATTTTATGTTTTTTAAACAAAAATTGTTTTGGAGAAACCTGTACATATGGACAAACAGTATAAAATTTGGAGAAACCTGTACATATGAAAAATCGATTGTAAATGACCAAAATCCCCTTTTCGATAACAAATAATAATGAAAAAAAACCAAAATAATAATGATAAACTCAACTCTACCATAGTCATTCTCTGGAAAAAAAAACCCAGCAAACCCATATGTTATGAAATCTCCAAATAATAATGATAAACTCAACTGGATAGTTAACAGCTATAAATTTGCAGAAATTGGATGAAATTAGATGAAGAAAGCAACGATGGAGCAACAGATAAAGAAATCACATGACCGAATACAAATAAATTTGCAGATATTAGATGAAGAAATCGAAAGTAGATAACGAAATAAGATGAAAAATCAAATACACACAGCGATGGGGCAGCAGATGAAGAAATCGAGATGAAGAAAATGAATTTGTTTCTTGTGCAAATGAAGAAATTGAAACTGTTTCTTGTGCAGATGAAGAAATTGAACCTGTTTCTTGTCGAGAGCAGTGATGGAAAAGACGAGATAGAGCAGCGGTGGTGGAGCAGCAGTGTAGTGGACAATGGTGGAGCAACGATGGAGAGCTATGGAGTCTGGAAGGAGCGATGGGGAAGATACGATTTGATGAGGAGGTTGTGCTAACATCGATTAGGGTAGAGGGCAACTTTAGAATTGTTATAATATCAGATTCCATTCCATTGAAATCTTTGTCTTTTAGGATGGAATGTTAAAATCCTCTATACATGGAATCACTGTTCTAAAAAACTCGCCTTACAGTCGCCATAGCGCGCCATGGCACCAAGACTTGTGTCTCACGTCACGTTATGCCCATGGCACGCCATGGCCTAATGCACAACTTCGTAATGCAATATTTGATTTTCCTTTACGTTTTTAATGTGCAAGTTTTTTAATATATACCATAATTTAACTTGCTTATTGTTATTGACTCATTTAGTAACACTACAAAACAAACGTTTTTATATATGATATTATATATGAATTAGAAAAATGACGTCAAAAGTCACGCCTTGAAAACGCCATGTCTTCGTCGTGACTCCCAAGGCTTGAGGCTTGGCTTCGCCGCCATGCCACGCCTCACGCCATTTAGAACCTTGCATGGAATTCATTGGAATTGGAAGATTCCATTCCATTGAAAAACTTGAACCATACAAGGGAATGGAATCTGGTCAAAGGAATTCAACATTCCAATTCCACCAGATTCCATCACATTCTGCGAACCAAACGCCCTACTTTATCGGGTAACATTCTCTTGGCCATCAAAATGGATCATTGGTAAGCGTTTACCGAGTAATAGTATTTTCTCGAATTTTGGATGGAAATAAAATAAAAGTAATGGAACGAAAAGAAAAGAAGGGAAAAGAAAAGAAAGAAATATTTTTATTTTTGTTTTTGTGATTGAGGTTGAAGGAAAAAAAATGAAAAAAATGAAAGAAAATAAATTTTAAGGTTCTTGATTGGGTGAGAAAGGAAAGGAAGTTGTTGTTTTTACAATATATCATTTTTTATTGAGTAAACTACATTTTTGGTCCTTATTGTTTTCATTCACTATCAATTTTGGTCCCTCTTTTAAACTAATTACATTATTAGTCACTATGGTTTGCGTTTTGTTTCAATTTTGGTCCTTTTGACTAATTCTAGTTAAAAGAGTGGTTAATTTTTATTTGTCTTTTTTCTTTTTTGTCTTATTAGATCATAGAGTAAATTACAATTGTGGTTCCTTTGGTTTGTCTCTTTTCATTTTTGTCTTTCCTACAATTTTATTTTTTATTTTATACCCTTTATCATATTAATTAATTAATGATATTTTTAATTAAAAATATGTATTTTATTTTGTAAGTTATATCTCTATAAAGTTTTTGTTTGATACACATTTAGAGAAACACTTTTTTTTTTGAAAGGCATCATAGAGAAACACTTAATTAAATTAGAATCTGAAAACGATACATTTTTTTTTATTAATATTTAATAGATATATAAATTTTGTTTTCAAAAAATGATGACCGGAAAGGATTTTTAAGTTGAGTTCAAAAGATGTATATATTTTTTTATGTAATATATGTATGTATGCAGATCTATCTACACTAAACCAAAGAGCATTTTCTAATTGAAGTTGGGTTCAAAATATGTAACATTTTTTTCTTAATAATGTAATATGGAAAATCGAAAGTTATCTATGTCTATTAATAAAAAATGCAACGTTTTATATATTACATAAATAAGAAAAAAATGTACATCTTTTGAACCCAACTTAAAAATCGTTTTCGGCCATCATTGAAAACAAAATTTATCTGTCTATTAATAAAAAAATGTATCGTTTTTAGATTCTAATTTAATTAAATGTTTCTCTAAATGTGTATCAAACAAAAACTTTATAGTATAATTATTAAAAAATTTAAAAAATTATCAACTTAAATTTATGTAATAAAAAATGAAATATCTGAAACGATGCATTTTTTTTAATTAATAGACATAGATAAATTTCTATCTTTATATTACATTATTAAGAAAAAAATGACCCATTTTTTGAACCCAAGTTAAACTAGAAAATATTTTTCTTGCATTAATGTAGATGGATTTGATTACATATATATGCATAAAAAATTAAAATATTCAATATTTAACTTATTTTACAGATATCGACAATTTTTTTTAGAGATATAACTTACAAAATAAAATACATATTTTTAATTAAAAATATCGTTAATTAATATGATAAGGGGTATAAAATAAAAAATAAAATTGTAGGAAAGACAAAAATGTAAAGAGACAAACCAAAGGGACTACAATTGTAATTTACTCTATGATCTAATAAGACCACTGTTCTAAAAAACTCGCCGCACAGCCGCCATGGCGCGCCATGGCACCAAGGCTTGTGTGTCACGCCACGTTAAGCCCATGACACGCCATGGCCTAATGCGCAGTTATCGTAATGAGATATTTAATTTTTCTTTACGTTTTTAATGTCTTTTTTTTTTCAAGTTTTTAATATATAACCTAATTTAACTTGTTTATTATTATTGACTCATTTAGTAACACTACAAACCGTACATTTTTATATCTATACTATATTATAAAAACGACATAAAAAACTCTTAATTACAACATTTTAAGCACAAGTTACAACTAATTAAAGCCAATTACTTAATTTACAATTTCTTAATGCTTTGGTACAACTTTTCCAAGCACAGTATCTCACATAATCATCTATTTGTGGAATGAATACTCATTTATTAATATAACTATTTGTTTTTTTTTGTGGAGGATTTTATAAAATAGATTTTATATTAGCATATAATCTATTTTAAATGTAGATTTTATATTTAAATCTATATTAATGAGATGTAATATAAAATCTTTTTTCTTCCGTATTTTTTTATATTACATCTCATAATGATTTTTCCATATTTTATTTTATAAAATCTTTTTCCATATTTTATTTTATAAAATCTTTTTACATAATGAGATGTAATATAAACTCTTTTTTCTTCCGTATTTTTTTTGCTAATATAAAATCTATTTTATTTTATAAAATCTACACGTATTTTATATTAGCATAATATCTACACATATTTTTTTTGATAATATAAAATCTACACGTATTTTTTTTCACGAGCATTAAAAGAAGAAAAAAGAATGTTGATATGAATAAAAAATAAAAAATAACGAGATACACTAATAAATTATCGTATTCTTTAAAATAAAAATATTCCGCAATACTTTCCAAATTAACCAAGTGCAAAGAAAATAAAATAGAAACGATGTAGATATAAAATATTCTTCCATATTTTTAATATATTTACATTTACATTTAAATTTAAAATCGAAAATGAAAATAAAAGATTTTAAAATATTCTCTACATTCACTATAAATATATATAGCTTCTCTATGTATCATCCGAGTACAAGAAGAAGACGAACGGTCGGGTATCAATGGCGGAACCTGCAACTGAACAAAAGATATTCCACTATATTTTTGTTTCTTTGAAAAACTACTTTTTTATATTTTATTTTATTTACTGAGGATTTGTTTATATTTTTCAAAACCCACAATCATATTTTTCGAAGTAGGGGAATAAGATATATATATATATACATATCTTTATTTTTATCGACTAATACTATGAGATCTTGAAGTCAATAGTCAGATAAATATGTTGTGAGACATGTCGTTTGAGTTTTAAATAACATAATACAAAATTATTACCAATATTATTGCACAAACTTATAACAACAAACGATTAAGAATATATGCAAGTTAACCACTTATGAAAATACATTTGTTTTTCACATTGTATTTCATTAACTGTTAACAGAGAAATTACGTTTCATTTTAACTCGGTTCAATATTCCAACAAAAAATTTATCCTTCCGTGCAATGCACGGGCCCAACACTAGTATAATATTATATATGAATTAGAAATTTGACGCCATAAGTCACGCCTTGAAAACGCCATTGCTTCGCCGTGGCTCCTAAGGCTTGAGGTTTGGCCTCGTCGCCATGCCACGCCTCAAGCCATTTAGAACCTTGAATAAGACAAAAAAGAGAAAAGACAAAAAAAATTTAACCACTCTTTTAACTAGAGTTGGTCAAAAGGACCAAAATTGAAACAAAACGTAAACCACAGTGACTAATAATGTAATTAGTTTATAAGAGAGACCAAAATTGATAATGAATGAAAACCATAAGGACCAAAAATGTAATTTACTCTTTTATATTTTATAGTGGAATGTAATTGATTAGTGTGTATTTAATTTTATAATTTTTAAATTTTTTTTTTCCTTTCTTTCCCTTTCCTCTCCCATTTTGGAGGAAAATCAACAATATTTTTCCTCACTTTCCTTTCATTTCCTTCCCTTCATTAAAAAAACTCGAAAACACAACATTTTTTCTTTCTCTCCTACTTTCCTTCCCTTTCCCTTTTCTTTCCTTCATAAAAAAACTCAAGAACACAATGTTACCGTATAATTTTATGGGTCCTTGCTATGTCTCTTCGTGGTCCTTGCAATCGGCCCCTTGGACTTCATTCATGATTCCCTCCATTGCATCATCAAGAAACTATGGGAATGTTTGGTTCGTTTAAAGGAATAAGAATGAATATGTTAGGGGAATTGTAGGGGTGACAATGAGTCAGGTTGGGTTGGGTTCGGGTTCAACCCATTTATTAATTGGGTTGAAAATCTCAACCCAACCCAACATGTTTAATTAAATGGGTTGAGATGTTCAACCCAACCCAACCTGTTGGGTTGATGGGTTGGTAGCGGGTTGACCTGTTTATGATTATCTCAATCCAACCTGTTAAATAAATGGGTTGAATGGGTTGACCCATTTAATTTTAAAATTCTAAATAAAATAAAAATGTTTAAACTACTTCATTTCACGACAAATACACAACGACAAAGTCAAATAAATTGTTCGAAGTTTAATAAAACACAACCATAAAGTAAAATAAATAGTTCAAAGTTTCCCAGAACCACAAAGTTAAGATTTAATCAATAGTATATAACTATATATGCATTACCGATGTCTTCATGGAACTGAAGTCGCCGTGGAATTGAAATAGTCGTGGAACTGAAATAGCCGTGAACTCTCGTGGAACACTGGAACTGAAGTCGTCGTGGAACATTGGAACAGAAGTCGCCATATCAAAAATTGGATTCATTATAAGCTAAATTACTAACTAAATTTGGTTAAATAAAAACATCAATTGGAAATTTGTTACAAAATAAGTGTCTGATTTTTAAAAGTAAATAAATGTTTATTTCATAGTTTTTACCCTTAATTATAAAATGGAGAAATTCATTATTTTCTTTATTATTAATGATAAAATATACTAATTACATATTTTTAAAGTATGTATTTTATTTTATGAAGATTTATTTTGCGAGTATTAAAAAAGAATCCTGATATAATAATTAGTTAGTTTATTATTTCTACCCCGCTAAGCTTTCAACCTTAGAGCATCTCCAACAGCTATGCTAAAATAGAAAAAAGTGGGATTTTAGCATTTTTATTGCTCCAACAGCTATGTTATCCCTTATGCTAAACTAGAAAAATGAGGAGAGAGATTACAAAAATCTCTAAATTTAGAGAAATCTCTAAATTTTTAGAGAAAGAGAGAGAAATAGCATAGCTGTTGGAGTTGGATGCAAAAAGTTTTAGAGATTTTGACTTTTTTTACTCTATTTTAGAAAAAATTTAGCATAGCTGTTGGAGATGCTCTTAGAAACTCGATATTCGATACTTGTAATTTCCGAAAAATTAATGACGATATCGAGAGTTTCCACAAACCCATGACGATTTTTGTAATTTACTATAAATTAAACTTAGAACAATACAATTCTTAAACCATTTTCAAGTTCATAATGTACACATGAATACAAAGATGGTTAGAACCAGAGTTGATTGTTGAAACTAGCATCAAGATTACAACCATAAAAGGTTAGAAGAATAACACTTCCACTTCCATGCATGTCTAAGCTTTCACATAAGTCTCAATTGCAATCTTCTGCGAATCGCAAACATCTTTCGACTTCATCACCGATTCCCATAGCTCCGGCAGAGCTTCCCTGATATTATGGATGCTCTCTAAAGCGTAATCCACGCCTTTCTTACGCTCCGATGACCCAACCTGTTTAAAAAAAAAAACACCATCAATATAATGTTCAGCAACAACATTTACTGACATTTTACACTCACAAGAGAATCGACTTACCAACACAGTGTCGAGGCCCGTGACTTTTGCGGTCTGTATATTGCGAATACTGTCATCAAAGAACATCTGAAATGCGAAAATTTAAACCGTTAACGAATAATTAACACACAAAAACGAGAGATGGAGATTTCGAAAATCTAAGATGACTCACCGTTTTATGAGGGTTGATGTTTGCCATCTTGAAAGCCTGTTCGAAAGCATTTTCAAAGGGTTTACAGACAATAGGACTCTTTGGTAGTTGATCACCAGATTCGATAACACGACTCTTAGGAGTATCATCAGCATCAGTGGTTTGGTTTGGAGGATTCAGAGACTCGAAACAGATAACATCATCAAAGCAGTCCTCCAATCCAAGTCGGTGAAGAACTTCAGCCACGTGGGCCTCGTTTGCATTCGAGAAAATCTGTGAAGAAATACAGCAAATAATTATGATTCTAAAATTGATGCCAGTTTCAACAATCAAGTGTCAAATTAGTCGAAAAGAGTCATATCCTCTTACCACTTTCCTTATGGGCAAGCTGTGTAAAAGACTTCTGAGAATAGGGTCGGGTTTCAGATGTTCATAGGGTAATCTTCCATGGACGAAACTGTTGATCACCGATATCATAACATCAGATTTTGAAGTTTCTTTAAAGATAAAAAGGGAATGAAAAGATTCGGTACCTGTGGTAGTCATCATGGTCGAAATCGTAGCCAAGAGCCTGCACACATAAACAAATAGTTGGTTTGATTACACCCTTTTTTCAATTTCTTAACAATCATAGTGAGATCGTTAATCATACCCGAAGACCAGCCATTGTTGTCCCGTAATCCTTGTAGAGTTGAGCACACAATTCTGGAACTTTGCTTTCCTCTATATCAAGCTTATTTACCATATACTCTGAAAAACAGATTTATGTAACATAAGTTTCTCAAATATATATATTATCTAACAAATGCAAGATGATGAAAAAAGGGTCATGTAAATATGCAATACCTATGATATTTTTGGTGCATTCTGTTGACAATCCGGACCTTAGAGGATAAAGGGTATCATCGACATCTAAAAATCAGTTTCAAATTGTCATTGAAGATTAGTTCAAAAATTGCAATCTTGACCATATGAAAGAGGAAACATCTAAAACTCATTAAAAATTGGAGGCTTACCAAAGAGAAGGCATTCGTATTTTGATTTTGGGATCTGTTGCTGGTATCCGTTTTCGTATTCCATTTTGAACTAATGTGTTAAAACCTGCACGACGATATAATCATCTAAAATTCAGCAACCACTCCAAATACAGAAAGTAAAATTTAATCATAGTCTCCTTTGTTTATGATTCATATGGTAAAACTGGTTTTCCAGAAATGGATTTTAAGCAGATAAGAAGAATTATGCAAGAAAGGATCAAGCAAACGACTCCATGGATTTAAGGAACACAAAAACTGGTTTATTTTCAATTGACGATTAAAAAAGAAGTCTATTTGATCGAACATATACTCAAAATGAAAAATAACTAATCAAACCCACGAAAACATGCCATCAATAAGCAAAACAAAAAAAAAGGGTAATTTGTTTGAAGAAACCCCAAAAGTATTCATGTTCCAGAAAGAAAAACAAAAAAAACTCATCGAGTATTTCAAGTTTTAAAACGGATCAAGCAAAAAAAAAAAAAAAACTCATATTACAGTCCTGTGTGTTTGGATCTGCTTCTCTGATTTTACCATGAAACAAATTAATCACAGTAGGAAGATCTCATCCAAGTTACATCGATCGATCTACGTTGAACATTGATTCCAATGGTATAAAGAACAGTAAGAAAGCCAAATTCATGCTTTAAAGTTACGCAAACCGTAAAGAAGAACAACTTTGAATACACAGATCCAAATTCGCTACAGTTGCAATAGCATTTGAAGGAGTAAAAATCAATGTCTGAAAAAGATTTAGAAAGGAAAATCGACTTACAAAATGTGGGTTTGGAATGAAGAGATGAAATTGACAGTTGAATTGAAGATTGATATATATAGGGTTGAGAAAAAGCAAACTTCCGAAGCGAGCGGTTGAAGATTTTGAAACTAAATGTAAATGGGAGGAAAGCGATAGGAAGAACGTCGCCACATTTCTGGAAGCTTGCAACCATTCGTCGACTTCTCAATACATCATAACCATTTTCAACAAATATTTATTTCAAATTAATAATATTTTTTTTTCGAGTTTACCAAACACACACGAGTTTAATGTTTATTGAGTGTTATTTACGTGAACGAGTTAGAATGATCATGAGAAATAATTTTATTTGGCAAGTGTGGAAAAAAAACTTTTATCTGAGAAGCACTTGTCTAGTAAAAGACGTTTATTGATAATCCATTTTGATGGATGAGAATGTTATTCCATAATAAGATAAATAAAGATGATAACTCTTACTGATAAACACTTACCTAATAAGTGTTTGGTAAACAAGGTTTATTGTTGTGTTTTCAAATTCAAGAAGAAAAGGAAGGGAAAGAAAAAGAAAGAAAAAAAAACTTTTATTTTTGTTCTTGAGAGTTCATGTTTTTTAGTAGGGAAGAACGGAAAGGAAATATATCAATTTCACAAATATACTCTTATTTATATTACAACAGAATGTAATTAATGAACAGACGAAGGATCGTGTGAGAAGTTGGGTTAATAGTGAGAAACATGAGAAGTGGATCTGAACCGTTGATCACTATTAATCTCAAGTCTTCCCATGAATTGCACCTTAGAAGGGAATTGATCGGGTGCATCTCATCCTAATGTGCGTCGATTTCTCATCCAACAGTCGATAACCACTTCTCACGCTTCTCACCATTAACTCAACTTCTCACCGGAACCCAACACTTAAATGAATATTTTTTTTTGAACGGCAAGTTAACACACGCACACGTTCCCGAGGTATCCGGGCTCCCACTTAAGGGTGCCACCCGACTAATCCCCGTCGATCACGACCCAACCCAATTAAGGGTACCACTATGTGGCAGACCCATGATCATGGATGTCACAGGATGCTCACCACGGGGTTCGAACCTAGGTAGTCAGGGATATCATCCACTGACCCCCCAGGATGTTACCTTACCACTAGACTACAACATGAAAGACAATAAATGAATAATTTTATAAATACTAATCTTTTCCTTTTTCTTTTCTTCCCTTTTTCTCATATTCGAGAAGAAAATTTTAAAAACAAAATCAACTTTGTTTTTTTTTCCGTTTCTCTTCTTAAAGAAATTCGACAACACAAAATAAATTTTTTTCTTCTTAATTCCGTTTCTTTCCTTCCATGTCATACAGAAGAAAAAAAATGAAACATCATATGTTTGTTAATTGCGGTTGAGACGATAGACCACGCCTTGGTTAATTGCAAGGAAGTAAAATCATTATGGCTTCAAACGGGACTTTGGTGGAATGTTGTCCTACCGTCGATCAAGTCGGTCATGGATTTGTTGGATGTGGGTGGTCAAGTTTGTTCGAGCATCGTGGCCGTGAAACGGTGGAAAGCGATGGTGGGCTGTTTTCTTTACTTCATATGGTCACATCGAAATTGAGTGGTGTTTGAGAAGGAGCAAGGGAAGATCTCGGAAAATATTTTCATGACGCAAATAAAGACCTTCAAGTGGATCAAGTGGAGAAACAGTGCTACACTTACCGGCATGGCTAGTTGGTTGTCGAATCCCGGGCTACCCTAGTCTAGTTTTGATGTAAATTGTCTTGGTTGCAATCAGTTTGGTCGGTAGGGGGTGGCATTTGCCCCTCTGGTTGTTTTTTCTGTTTTGGTCGTTTGGGTGTTTTGCTTTATGTCGGTTTTCTTTTACGTGTATTTGATACTTTTTTGGTGTTTTAATAAATTTCTTTTGCCGTTAAAAAAAATCATATGTTTGTTAACTAGAAAGGATATTTGGGATGGGGAGATATTAATTTGGTGACCTGTTCATGTTTGACACGTGGAGGTTCGAAATTGAGTCTGCGTCAATGATTTCACATTAAAAAATAATAGCAACGTGTGAAAGCAATAATAAATTTTTATTCTATTAAAATACACTTTCTAAAAAGATATTTAAAAGTTGATGCAAAAGACTTGTATTTGAAAAGGATTTTTTTAAAGAAGAATAAAAGTTACATGTTTTTTTTAAACAATGTTTATGAATATAATTATTATTGATGCTTTTATCACGTGTATTAATATTAATTGGATAAATTTACGCACCGATAATATACCTGGTAACAAAGTTATACGTAATTAAATTATTAATTGATACATAATTACCGGTTTTATATTTACATAACATTTGGTTTTTTTATCAGATTGGTAGTCTTTTGGGTTGGGATGATGTTGATTATATCCGATGTGAGGCAACGGGATACTTAGGTAGGGGGTCTTATAATCATGTGGGACAAAAAATCTTTAATAGTGAATTTGTGATAGAGGATGTATCATTCCTCGTGGTGATCGGTAAACAGGACCGTGTGAATGAACTCATTGGGTTGGTTAACGTGTATGGCCCAAGAGAGTTTAAAGAGAGGGTGGAAGTTTCTAAGAGGTTAGAAACACTCGTTGCAAAAGAGGGTGTGAGTTGGTGCATCTTTGGGGATTTCAATGAAGTGAGAGGGAAGCCGAAAGAGTTAACTCGATTACGAACATGAAAGGTGCGGACGAGTTTATTGACTTTATTAGTAGGAGTAACCTTTTGGAGGTACCGTTAATCGGGAGGAGATTTACTAGAATTAGCGACGATGGTCTAAAACTTAGCAAACTAGAACGGTTTTTGTTGACGAATGAATTTGGCGCCTAATGGAAGAACTTGGGGGTTAAAACCTTCGAAAGAAAGTGGTCAAATCACACTTCGATCTTGCTATTTGAAGATAAAACAGACTTTGGACCTAAACCGTTCAAACTTTTTGATTCGTGGCTAAAGGAGGAAGGATTGGAAGAAGTGGTTAGTCACACATGGAACAAGGAGGTCTTCTAAAAAAGGTCGGATGATACGTTTCGGAATAAATTGAAAAACGTCAAAAGTAAACTCAAGGAATGGGCAAAGAAAAAAATTCGGGAACATCGAGTCCGAGTTGGGCATAGCTAAAGAGGAGGCATACAAAAAAGAATTGGAGGCGGAAGAGAACGGTTGGAATAAAACGGATAGAGAGAGATGGGTCCAAGCAAGGAGCAAATGGTTGAAACTAGGAAAAAAAACTAGAGATGGATAAACAAAAAGTAAAGGCGAAATGGGTGATGGAAGGTGATGAAAACTCAAAAATATTTCACGCGACAATCAAGCATAGGGAGAGGAAAAACACGGTTAGAGTCATGCACACCTCCGCAGGATGGACGAATGATCCGGATAAAATAAAAGAGCATGTTTCCGGGTTCTTCAAAGGTAAGTTTTCCTCTCAACGTTTTGATGGTCCAACTTTATGTTTGGAATACTTTTCCAAAATATCGATGGAGGATGCAATCGGTTTGGAAAGACCATTTGAAGAAAATGAAATTTGGAACGCGGTAAGAGTTGCGGGAGCAACAAGTCCCTGGGACCGGACAGATTTACATTTGGTTTCTTATAGAAATTTTGGGAGGTAGTGAAAGGGGACTTAATTCGAGCGGTAAGATGGTTTTGGGAAAAAGGTTAAATAAGTGGGGGTGTAACTCCTCATTTTAACCTTAAGTCCAAAGGTTGACTCACCATTACATCTTGGGGATTTTCGGTCGATAAGTCTCACTGGTGTCTTCTACAAAACAATTGCTAAGATTTTGGCGGAACGGTTAAAAGGTGTGATGGAGAAACTTATTAGCAACACCCAAATAGCCTTTATAAAAGGGCGCTATATCTTGGATGGAGTTTTGGTGGCAAATGAGGTTATCGATTACGTTCGGAAGAAGAAAAGAAGTGGTTTGATCTTCAAAGTAGAGTTCGAAAAGGCTTACGATAGCATCGATTGGTCGTTTTTGCTCGATTGCTTGAGGAAGATAGGATTTAGGCATAGATGGGTGAAATGGATTGAAGTTTGCCTACAATCCGCAACATTGTTGGTTTTAATAAACGGGACGCCTACTAAGGAATTTGCAATGAGGAAAGGTTTAAGGCAAGGGGACCCACTAGCCCCGTTCCTCTTTCTCATAGTGGCCGAAAGCCTCCACATAATAACAAAGGAAACGGAGAAAAATGGTCTCTTTGAAGGCATCACATTTGCAATATGCGGATTGTAACACCCTCAAATCTGGAAATAACAACTTATTTGAAATTTTCTAAATACATCAATAGAGGAATTATCTACAATCACAAATTAAGATTTAACCTCAATACAAACATTCATTCTATACAAAAGCCTATGATAATAACGAGTGCCACTAAAACCCCATAATAGTCACTATCTCCAAAATTGCGGAAGACTTCACCAACTACTTACATTTGCACAAAGCTAAGGCTCAACTCTTCATGGTTGCTAGAACGAAAACCCAACTGGAACCTGATGCACATGCCGACAAATAAAAAGGTTAGGCTTAACGCATAGTGAGCTCAAGAGTTTTCAACATATATAAAGATGTTTGTGAAAATAGATAATGCAGTTTAATTCATAATCTTTCAAAAGGTATGCTTTGAATATGCAAACGACTCGTTTTCCAATAATATGCATTTTAGACGGAGAACACCAATTTGGACATTTTCCAAATCAAACTACTACAAAATGATGATACCAATGTAAACCGCCCCTTCATAAATTAGCTTTAACTCAAAACTCACTCAAAGCGTAAATATAAATTGGACTCTCCATTTAAGAAGGTACGGTTAAACCTTATATTTCAAAAAACCCAAAACACGGGTGGGGCATAATACTCAACCCATAAATCAAGGGTAAAACCCAAATATACAAAACGTCACCGAAAACTTGGATAATAACACTCAATACCCAAAAGCAACACCTTTCGGTGACGGGGGATTCCCGATTCCATAAAATGTGACGGTCCACAAAGTAAGCCCATTTTATGTTGTTATGACTAGTCATATAAACAAAAGTACACGCAAGAGATGTCAGGCTCAGTAGCTTTAAACGTACACCCACGGAAACTCGAGTTCAACCCCGTCGGGTTCCTATGTCGAGCCCCTCGTCTAATATCGTAATACTTGAGCACAAAGGACTTATACCGCACCCGGTACCTTAACGTGCAGCACGAAGGACTTACATCGCACCCGATACCTAACGTGCTTCATCCAATAAAGCCAACAAGGCTCGAAGTCGAACTACCAAAACTGGACAATTGTCCAAAACCCCATCAAAATAACAATGCCAAGCCGCAGGCTTAGCAATCCAATTGACTCATTGATAAATGCAAATAAAAATACGATAAAACGCGCTCGACCAACGGATATGCCAACACAACGAACAAAAGTAAGATTAGTTCAAAACTCAACATTAGTTGAGACAACCCATTTTCCAAATGAACTTATACCCTTATAATTTTTCCAAATGTCTTATAACACAAAATATGCATTTTCCAACTTTAACTGCTGGTAAGAATGAAAATCATAAAATGAGACTATAACCATTCTTTCAAGTACCTCGCATAAGTGTGCAACTAATACTTTACAAAACATTCCATTTCGTGAGTGATGCATAAAACCCGACAAACATTTAAAAGTGTATTTCTTTGACCAAGAATTTATTTATGCAATGAGACCTCAAAACACATTCATTTGTGACACATTTATCAAGATGCCCAAAAATCCCAAATGTGGGTATTATACAAAGTTTGTAAGGATTAAATACGTCAAATAATCAAAGATTAGCAATTAACCCAACATTTGATAATTTCATGTAGAACACATAAACACTTTAAAATAGACGTTTTGGCATGTACAACGTTTTCACAAATCAACTTGAACTCACCTTGCTAGATTTAGGCTAAATCTAGATTTTACCCAATGAGCTCTTTTGAAGGCCGCTTGGATCCTCAAGCCGAAACTTCCAAAACCTAGATCCAACATTCCAACCCAAAAATAACCATAAGTAACCATACCCAACCACAAGGAAACATTCTCCAATCATAAAATACCAAGATCCCAAACAAGATCAAAACCCTAATTTCTCTAAAACCAACAAATCCAAGATTGGAGATTTCAAACCTTAAGAAACCACCAATGGAGCATTCATGACCTTATTACAAGAAAACTTACCCTTGAAGGCAAAGAGCCTTCCGAGAACACCCAATCCAACACTTTAACCCGAGCTCCCGACCGTTGCACTTGACGAGGGAGATAAAGATGGAGGTTTTGTGGTTCAAGGTTCCAACTAGTTAGATGGTGAAGAAACATGTGGTTTGAGGAGGAAAAACCCCCAAAATAGGTTAGGGTTCGGTTTTGATGTTTGGGAGAGAAAAGGGAAGAAGATAGAAGCGAGAGTGAGGGAAATGGTTGAGAATCGCGACTCTTAAAAGACCCTGGGGACGACCGCGATTGTGCCAGGGCACTATCGCCCAAAACGTACCGCGGGCACACCCCCGCTGGCGATTATGCCCGGCGATTGTGCCCAGGGCACTATCGCCCAGAGTGTACCGAGGCTCGTTTCTTCCCATTTTCCGCACAGACCACTCATGACGCGATAAGGCTTAAATAGGTAAGATATAGGGGATGAAATCCTACGATAAGAAACAAGAGTTTCTCAAAGGGTTGGCTTTCACAGACAGGAATTTACGGGTGTTACAATCCTCCTAATCTTAGAATGATTTCGTCCTCGAAATCTAGGTTCCCATGAAATCTCGCCCGCAGGAAGATTGACCTTAACCCGTTGCTAGCACCACCAACACGTCCCTTACACCGATACTAACATTGCTGCCCCTCTTGGGCACAATATACTCATAACCGAGCGTGCACTTAACTCTCCAAAATAACCTTTTACTCACAAGGTTATGGTCGTCTCCCAACCTTGGGTGACAATTACTACCTCCAGGTAGTTAGTGACGCCAAATTCTCGCTTACCAAACTTTCCTTCGGATCTACGGTTCCGAACACAACGTCAAAGATCGCAACCAAACTTCCAAGTTCCTCAGATTTCAACTGATCCATTCTTAATATCGATCAAGATATTCTTCTAAGGCGCACCAAAGCGTCCTTCAGATACTACTTAGCCCATATTCGATCAACACTCAACTCCGTTCCAACACCAATCCTCACAACAATCTTTTAACACAAGCTTTACCACCACGAAAATGCTTAAACACATCGATACTTAATCCTCAACACCCAAACTCCTTCCAAATTCCATCACTGAAAGGACATTATTTTCCATAATCCAACCAGGTTACATCCATCCATTCCAAGATCCATTGACCTCAAGAAAACAAGTCGATGCCTAGGACTAAACGGTGACCTCGAAAATGTGGACATCTTGCCCAAAATCCCATTCCAGACGGGTTGTCACACTAAGGTTAACACCAAATCAGAAAGCTAAAATTTCAAATCTTACAACTCTAGCAGACAGATCACCAAAATTTCCTTTAATCGCGGAACCCGCTAAGACGGTATACTGACAACACAACCCATGATGTGACACCGACTAGCAAACCCACCAAAACGAAACCCAATCTGATTGCCAATAGTTAACTAACACTTTAACTCGCATGATGACCGGAGTATAAAATCGCCCCTTAAATACCCGGGAAAACTTGAGTCTACTAATTTCATTAATACAAACGCGCGCATATTCGAAAACCCAAGTCCAAAAATCCAAGACTGACCGCAAGCCAGATCAGTCGACGCTTCAACTCCTAAGGACTCCCTTAGCCCCCCTTAATTGCAACTCCTTTCCACGACGGGGTTAAACCTATAGGCCTAATGAGTTCAAGGTTTTTCAAATAATATGCCAATTTAAACTTTTATAAAACTTTCAAATACACAAGTTTTATAACGATTAACCGTACAGTGACAACACACTATCGCCCATCCGATAGGTTTCAAAACTGGTTACCAACACAACGCATATAAAACCATTTCTAAAACTCTTTTGATCAGTAATTACGTTAATAAAACGTTAACACGAGATGCGCAACAAAATTTTCAAACGGACTACCATGGTCCTAGTAATGCATCAATTTATACTATGCATATGAAAGATAACCTTTCGCACTATAACATGTGCAATAAAAGTTTGTACAATTCCCAAAAGATACATTCACAAATTAATTTTAAAGTTCTGACTTCCCAACCCAAAAGTCGTTGCGACATAAAATTATTAACCACTCCATATGCAACAGTTTATTCTCCAAAGTTCGATGAAATGATAAGAATGCAACTAATTCTCAAATCGAGTTTTAAACTTTAAGCCGCCTCGATAAGACACATTTGACCAAGATGGTAACTACAACGATATGCAATTCGAAAATTCATTTCATGTATTGCGGAAAATTTATAACAGCAAGGTCAACAAGCGAAGCACGCTTAGATTAAAATTTAATTTAAGACAATATAAATATTTCGCATATTTACTCACGCGAGTGAAAGTCGGATTCAACCCAAAAGTATGCACCTATACTCGTGTGAAACTCAAGATGCAATCATGCGACATTTAGATTTTCAAGGTGCCTCTTACGGTTGCAAAAGTGTCGATGCAAGACTCGCATGAAACAAAGTATTGAACACAACTCGTAAATTAACGCACACAATGATGCATATGCACATGTTCTCAAAATTATTTTACGCAACGCAAAATGACGTAAGACGAGGCACCCTAAACCCAACTGAATCTTCGCAAAACTCAATAATGCTAAAATTATGCAGTGACAAATTTTTATTTCTCAACAAGAATGTAAGACGACAATATGGCTAAAACACTAAGCCTTTAAGAGTTTCCTCTTTTAATGCAATGAAAGGTAAAATGACACCTTTAACAAAATTCACATGGGACACGACGCCAACTAACTCGTAGGCTTAAAAGAAGCAAAATTAAAACTCACGCATGGAAAGACATCGTATAAAACAATACTCCATGAAATTCCAACAAAACTCACACAAACTAAAATTCTCAAGAAATTCCGACTCAACGCGTGGGAATAACTTTTCCTTTAAAACCATTGACATATGTGGAGGAGATCCAATGCCTAGGTTAAAATCTCATAGCTACTTGCCCAATATTCGAATGACATTAAAACATGGATATTACAATATCCGCAATTAGCGTTAAACAAGAGACGTGAATAAAGAGATTTTTGATAACAATTTGCAATTACGTGCAACAAAACAATTTATGCATGCTTAAGCTCACAGTTTAAAATCTGATGCGTGTTAAGTGCTTTACCAAAACTTTATGATATAAACCACTTTCTGTTTTACGAACACAAGAAACAATTTATGCAAATTTATTTCAGAAATAAATTTTGGTGCATGAATTTGGTCGGCATTCACCCCTCTAGACTACGCTTCTCAACAATCCGACATACTAATACCATCCAGGTGTATCAAGCATCTTAGGACAACAAACTCAATTTCCTACTATTGTCATCCGGATACTCCACATCTTAAAGCGACACTCGGATATTTCAACGGTTCACCTTACAATCTCTCCTCGTATGACGTCAATTCCATAAGCTCAAGGTTCTACTCCAACCAATTATTCTTACTCAAGACGATCAACTTAATGCATTCAATGCACTTAACTATCACTTCAACGTGACATTGCTATAGACACCAACGTTTCCTTAGATTACTCCTTTAGAAACCTTCTCACTACCCCAACGGTAATCATACCAAGGTAGTTCAAGTATATACATGTATTATGTAGGTTCACGAAGGACTTATACCGCACCCGGTACCTTAACGTGCAGCACGAAGGACTTACATCGCACCCGATACCTAACGTGCTTCATCCAATAAAGCCAACAAGGCTCGAAGTCGAACTACCAAAACTGGACAATTGTCCAAAACCCCATCAAAATAACAATGCCAAGCCGCAGGCTTAGCAATCCAATTGACTCATTGATAAATGCAAATAAAAATACGATAAAACGAACTCGACCAACGGATATGCCAACACAACGACCAAAAGTAAGATTAGTTCAAAACTCAACATTAGTTGAGACAACCCATTTTCCAAATGAACTTATACCCTTATAAATTTTCCAAATGTCTCATAACACAAAATATGCATTTTCCAACTTTAACTGCTGGTAAGAATGAAAATCATAAAATGAGACTATAACCATTCTTTCAAGTACCTCGCATAAGTATGCAACTAATACTTTACAAAACATTCCATTTCGTGAGTGATGCATAAAACCCGACAAACATTTAAAAGTGTATTTCTTTGACCAAGAATTTATTTATGCAATGAGACCTCAAAACACATTCATTTGTGACACATTTATCAAAATGCCCAAAAATCCCAAATGTGGGTATTATATAAAGTTTGTAAGGATTAAATACGTCAAATAATCAAAGATTAGCAATTAACCCAACATTTGATAATTTCATGTAGAACACATAAACACTTTAAAATAGACGTTTTGGCATGTACAACGTTTTCACAAATCAACTTGAACTCACCTTGCTAGATTTAGGCTAAATCTAGATTTTACCCAATGAGCTCTTTTGAAGGCCGCTTGGATCCTCAAGCCGAAAACTTCCAAAACCTAGATCCAACATTCCAACCCAAAAATAACCATAAGTAACCATACCCAACCACAAGGAAACATTCTCCAATCATAAAATACCAAGATCCCAAACAAGATCAAAACCCTAATTTCTCTAAAACCAACAAATCCAAGATTGGAGATATCAAACCTTAAGAAACCACCAATGGAGCATTCATGACCTTATTACAAGAAAACTTACCCTTGAAGGCAAAGAGCCTTCCGAGAACACCCAATCCAACACTTTAACCCGAGCTCCCGACCGTTGCACTTGACGAGGGAGATAAAGATGGAGGTTTTGTGGTTCAAGGTTCCAACTAGTTAGATGGTGAAGAAACATGTGGTTTGAGGAGGAAAAACCCCCAAAATAGGTTAGGGTTCGGTTTTGATGTTTGGGAGAGAAAAGGGAAGAAGATAGAAGCGAGAGTGAGGGAAATGGTTGAGAATCGCAACTCTTAAAAGACCCTGGGGCCGACCGCGATTGTGCCCGGCGATTGTGCCAGGGCACTATCGCCCAAAACGTACCGCGGGCACACCCCCGCTGGCGATTGTGCTCGGCGATTGTGCCCAGGGCACTATCGCCAGGGCACTATCGCCCAGAGTGTACCGAGGCTCGTTTCTTCCCATTTTCCGCACATACCACTCATGACGCGATAAGGCTTAAATAGGTAAGATATAGGGGAAGAAATCCTACGATAAGAAACAAGAGTTTCTCAAAGGGTTGGCTTTCACAGACAGGAATTTACGGGTGTTACACGGCTGATGTGGTGTTCTTCGGAAAATGGAGTATCACAAACCTTAAAAACCTTTTGAAGATCCTATCTTGTTGCCAAAAGATGTCCGGGTTGAAGATGAATGTGGGGAAAAGCAAAATCTACGGTGTGGGTGTGCCGGAGGAGGAGGTTCTTAGTTGGGCGAGAAGTATGGGTTATGGTCATGGAATGTTGTCGTTTACCTACCTAGGACTCCCGGTAGGAATCTCAATGAAAAGAGTGGATCATTGGAGACCGACAATAGAGAAATTAAAGAAGAGACTTGCATCTTGGAAATCGAGACTTGTGTCGTTTGATGGTAAACTCACTTTAGTAAAATCGATGTTAGGAAGTTTGTCGTTGTATTATTTCTCGTTGTTTCGATCCCCGAGTGGTGTGATAAAAGAGTGTGAGAGAGTGAGGTGTAGATTTTTTTGGGGTGGGGGGATCGATGATAGTGTCAAAAAATGCTTGGTGTGGGTTAAAGGGCAAACACTTTAATTTTTTTTGGAAAAGGGGGTCTTAATATTGGGAGTTTAGTCTCGATTAATCGGGGTCTTGTGGGTAAATGGTGGTGGAGTTTCCTTGTTGAAAAGGACACCCTTTGGTTTCACGTAATAAAAAGTCTTTATAGGGAAGGGGGTTTATGGGGTAAACCGTTTGGCTTTGTTGGTGAAGGTAACACGTAGTCGAGTATAATACGGCTCGGTGCAGGTTTGGATAGCATTGGGCTGGGATTTATGAGTTCCTTTTGAAAGAAGATTGGAGATGGCAAGGAGACACAAGTATGGAAGGATAGATGGTGCGGTGCCGAGAGATTTCAAGACAAATACCTAAGACTTTCTCGATTGTAGGAGGAAAAGAACACGAGCATAGAGGAAAGAGGTGAGTGGGTGGAGGGAGAATGGATATGGAAATGGAAGTGGAGACGACAACCCCGCGGAAGGGAAGTAGGGGAACTCGAAGAACTTACTTCCCGACTTGTTGGGGTATCACCGGTAAGTGATAAGGTGGACAAAGTGGAATGGTTCCTTGATGAGTCGAAGCAAATCCTTCCAAAAACTTAGATCCACAAGTTTCCAACCATAAATATACATATTCAAGTGCTTAGAATCATTCCCCAAACATCTTATATCAAAATCTCCATTTTGGCCCAAACCCTAGTTTGACCTAACTTTTCTCAAAATCTTCCAAACCGAAATTGGAGAAATAAAACACTAGGGAGTCATCAATAGAGCATTTATAACTCATAAAGAAGTTTGGAAATGGAAGGGATGAATTTACCACTTAGGTTTTGGTGAAAACCTAGAAAACCCAAAATTCTTGAAAATTAAGGTGATGATGATGAGCTCTTGATCTTTGCTTCCAACCCACCACCAAATACTCTTATATATTCACAAAAATAAAAATATAACCTTGAAAATCTCTCAAAAACGAAACCATAGCAACTTGAATCGCCAAAAACGGAGTATAAATGAGAGAGATATGAAGAAAATGAAGAATGTGGCTGAAAATCGTGACTTTATGCACACTGGTACCTCTATGCGATTGTGCCATGTTATAGTTACAATGTCACAATCGCGGGCACAATCTCTGAGATTGTACCGAGAGTTTTTGCCCTTCAGCTATTGTGACATGCTATAGTGACAATCGCTGGCACTATAGTCGAGCATGTACCGGACACTGTTTTGGTCATAACTTCTTTGTTTTAGCTCCGATTTTGCTCCGGAAAGAACTGTTGGTCTTGTAATTGAATTCCTCATCTAGAAAGACTATAAAATATATCATTTAATACCAAAATCCCATTTCCTCTATTTCTCTCAAAAGATCGATTTCTCCACTAACTTGAAATAGTACTTACCATAAATTACTGATGTTACAATCCTCCCAACCTTAGGATGATTTCGTTCTCGAAATCTATTTCTCACATAAGCATTTCATCACCACTCTCAGTACTTTTTGGGTTCCCTCCATTCCCAAAACTGCCTTTGACCCGATTCGCCCTTGAGTTAAAACTAGATGACTTCCTGACGCAACTGTCATACCGATTTCCATTAAAACTTTTACATCCAATATCCACCTTGACCCGTTACACTCCTACTAAAGTGAAAATAGAACTTTGCTGGAGCAATTTCCAACTATACGATCTCGGTTGTCTCCCAACCTTAGGGAACACGTACTACCTCAAGGGCAGTTTGTGACCTCAACTTCTCCTTGGCTAAATCATTCCAGATCAACATGATTCTGAATCCGAAATCCAAAGATCAGCATCAAACCCAAGGTGTTCCCTAAATTCCTTAATAATTCACCATCGTTATTGGTAGAGCCTTCCTTCCAGGGATGAGCCAATATGATCTCCAAGGAGCCGGTTTATTCAATTTCGACTATTGCGCCACTCCAAACTATACCCAAACATCAATCATTCAGTCTATAAAAACCTTTACCATATCAAGATGGTCTTAATCATTGATACTTAATTACCATCATCCAATCTCCTTAAAGTTCTACCACTGTAGGGCAAACGCTTCTCACGATCCAACGGGGTACTTCCAACATTCCAAATATCATTGACCTCAAAAGAACGAGTCGACGCCTAAAATCCAAATGGCCATGTCAAAAACATGGGTATGCCATGAAGTACCTCATTTCAGGTCGCACTGAGTCGATCTCTAATAAAATTTAAAGTTACACCCGCTTCAGAAATAAAACCCCAAATCTTACCGCTTTATCAAATGAATCACCACATCTCTTTCATTCACGAAGACTCACTAAGATGATGCGCCACCAACACATACATGACGCCTATCATCAATCCGTCAATTCAATTCCGACCTTTAGCAAGCAACTACACAAGGCTCAACCCAAAGATCTACCGAAGCAGAAAGATCACCCCTTAATTAATTAGGAGAAGGCATAAATCTAATACCTCAATTATTCATGCGTGCAACGATTCATAACTGAAACCCATAATTTAAGACTGACCACAGTCAGATCATCTGTCGCTTCAAATCCCAAGGACTCCTTTAGTCCTAAATTACAATTCTTTTCATAAGAGGGTTTAAATCTATAACTCTAATGAGTTCAAAAATTTTCAACTATAGGACTCAACAATTATGTCAATCATAAAGTTTCGTAAGATTTTTCAATCGCAAAATCTTTATACAATTAATCGTACATGTAAAAATCCGCTACCGCTTACTCGGCAGTTGTGTAAAGTGGTCACAAACGCCACACATATAATACCATTTCGAAAGTCATTTGATCATTACTCAAGCGAATAACGACAATAATAAAAGATGTGCAACAACCTTTTCAAATAGACCGTTATGGTCCGAATATGCATCACTTTATGCCATGTGCGTAAAATAATTTCCCGCACTAAAGCGGTGTGCAACGAATGTTTATATGAACTACAGAAGGAGAAATTTAGGTAATCAAGTTCCAAAAATTTTCCATTTAACCATAAAATAACATGGAATAAAATTTCCAACAAGACTCACATATATCAGTTTATTTCCCAAACGTAGTAAAACGATAAGTGTTTGCGATTTGGTCACACATAAAGTAATTTAGATCGACTTCAAACTTTAGGCGCACAAATAAAATGCTCTTGTCCAAAAATAGTGGCTACAAAAGCATGCATACCAGGGAATCAATGTAATGCATTGCGTGAAAGAATAACGATAAAATTAACAACCGAAGAATGCCCACAGTTCAACACGAACCATCATAGGTCCGTTGTATGCTTCCTCACACTAAAAGTATAAATCAATTCAAATACTAAGTAGCGTACAATGAAAAACACTTGTATAAACCTCAAAAGTGCAATTATGCGATATCCAAACTCTCAAGACTTCTCTCACAGTTACGAAATGATACGTGCAAAGCTCGCATGAGACAAAATGTTAAATAAAAACCCATAAGCTAACACACTCAACAATTCAAGTATACGCGTTTCAAAGTTCATATACGCGATGCAAAATGTAGTAAAATAAAACTTTATAAGACTCAACAAAATTCCATAAACCTTAATGAAGCTCAATGACACTCAAACAATAAAATGGTGCCCAAATTTCCGTTCTAAAAAATTAAATAGCATAAGACAAAGTTATCACTAAAATGTCAAGATTCCAAAATTTTCTATTTTATTGCAATATGATATAAAGTGACACATTTCAACAAAACTTGTATGGAATAAAATTCCCAATAAAACTCGAACACCAAAATAATGGAAGGTAACTTTTCGTCCAAAACCTTAACATATGTGGAGGAGATCCAATGTTAAAGTCATAAATTGCAGTTACTTGTCCAAGACTCTAAACAACATTTAAAATATGGATATCACGGTACCCAAAAATAACGTTAGACAACAACGAAAATAAAGGAGGTATCGACAAAGCGTGCAACCACAAGCAATAGAATAATTTTATGCATGTTTGAAATCATGGTTTAAAATCTTGTGTGTGCTAAACATTTTTCCAAGGTTTCATAATATAATCCACATGATGGTTTAGAACACAAGAAAATATTGATGTTATTTATTTTAGAAATAAATTTCATGCATTAAATTGATAGGCCCTAAAATCTTAGGACCGGGCTCACCAAGTCCAACAATCACACTACCGACATCCGGATGCTCAACATCTTAAGGCTGCGATCACAACTAAATCGGTTAACCTTACAATTTCTTCTTGAAATAAAGTCGATTCAATAGTCCTATGGTTCTAATTCAACCAATAAACCTGACCCAAAGTGGGTAACTTAATGTATTCATCATTCTTAACCGTCACTTCAAGTGACAATGCTATAAACATCAACTTCTTCTAGCTACTACTCCTCAGAAACTCATCCACTACCCCATCGGTCATCACATAAAGACGGTTCAAGCACACACATGTAACATGTAAGTTCACCACGACACTGGCCTGGTGTAATTATGAACGTACCGTACATGATTATCCTTGCTACCCTCGTCGTGATTCCCGATTCTAATGACTCCATCAACCTCAAAGTATCCTATCTTAAAGTGTCTAATAGTGCAATATCACTTTCATTTACTTAGAATAACGCTAGTTTGAGTCTAGGCATCCGAAATCAACACCTAAATCTCTTAAACTTAAGCTCTGATACCAACTAGTAACACCCTCAAATTTGAAAATAGCAACTTATTTAAAATTTTCTAAATACATCAATAACTGATTTGCCTACAATAACAATTTAAGGTTTAACTTTGAAAACACAAATCACACCTTACACAAGGTCTATAATAGAGACGGGCGTTACTAAAAATCCAATAACAGTCGCTATCTCCAAAATGCGGAAGACTTCACCCAAGTTACTCTCTCACGTGCATATAACTAGCACTCATCCTTTCACAGTGTAGCTAACATCAATTCCCAGTCGAACCTGATGCACATGCCGACAAATAAAAAAAACGTTAGGCTTAATGCCTAGTAAGTTCAAAAGTTTTTATCATAAACATATAAAGCAATAAACTTTAAGAATGTTATTTAAATCACGATTCTCAAAATGAAATGCATTAAGTATGAAAGTAACCTCCTTTTCAACACTCACCATTTTCGTGATTAAGACCTCAAGACAAAACGTTCCTTCAAATATAGATTTTAAACCCAAAACTACATAACTGAAAGTTTTAATGTTCAAATGCTGAAAACGTGGATAACTCTATTATTCAAGATATCCAAAAACATGGTTAAGGTTCAATACTCAAAACCGCAAATCATGGATAATAACCCATACTCAAACGTCACCGAAAACATGGATAATAAAACTCCATGCCCAAAACAACACCTTTCGGTAACGGGGGAGGCCCGATTACATTGCATGTGACGGAACACAAAAGTAGGTCACGTAACCATGTAGTAAAACCAAAACACATGGATTATACTCATAAGACATATCGAGCTCAACCCCTCTAGATCTTTTGCTCGTGGAGACTCAAATTCAACCCTCTGGGTCTATACTTTAAGATGTCCAAATCCAAACCAAACATAAAAGCACATTTAGAATTACACCTTACTGCTCATGGGACAATGCCCGACCATATAGGCCCACATCTTACTTAGCATGAATCTCGATGCCTATTCCGTGCTACAATGAGGGAAACTAGCGTCCCATCATTTACATAAAA
Source organism: Arctium minus (assembly GCA_954870635.1). NCBI lineage: Eukaryota > Viridiplantae > Streptophyta > Magnoliopsida > Asterales > Asteraceae > Arctium > Arctium minus. The sequence continues at coordinate 176,905,160 of OX941080.1, read as the reverse complement.
ACTCAAGTGCCTATGGATCCATAGAAATACGGTCTAAACATTATATGACTTCAAACGAATGAACTAACACATTCGAAATATGTAATTCTCATATAAATATAGATCATGACCAAAGCTCTACGTTGAGCTATCAAAACTAGACAAATGTCCCAAAGACCCAACAGAGTAAAAAATCGAGCCATAAGCTCAACCAAGCAATTGACCATTTGTAAAAGTCATAAAATACAATAAAACGTAAACAAACCTGCATTTATGCAAACCTATGCTCCAAAACACATAAATAAACTCCAACATAGTTTAGATTGGGACAAATCATTTTCCAATTGAGTTTATATCATTTATTCTTTCAAAAACGTCCCATAACACAAAATCAAACATTTCTCCAAAACACACACTAAAAGTGCATTTATACTCAAAAGATCTCATTCCATAAAATAAATCACTAAAATACCAATACTCAAGATTTATTTATCAAAATGCCCAAAATCCCAAATGTGGGTGTTTTACAAAGTTTATAAAGTTAAACACTTCAAATAATCAAAACCCACCAAATAGCTCAACCGTTGATAATTTCATGTAAAACATATAAACGTTCAAAAATTGACATTTTGGCATGTACACCTTTTTCACAAATCAACTTGAACTCACCTAGCTAGATTTAGGCTAAATCTAGATTTCACCCCAACTTGAGCTTCCTTGAAAAACTTGAATCCACAATCAAATTTTTCCAAAGACCTATATCCATAAGTTACCAACCATAAATATACATATTCAAGTTCTTAGAATCATTCCCCAAACATCTTATATCAAAATCTCCATTTTGGTCAAAACCCTAATTTGACCTAACTTTTCTCAAAATCTCTCAAACCGAAATTGGAGAAATAAAACACTAGGAAGTCATCAATAGAGCATTTATAACTCATAAAGAAGTTTGAAAATGTAAGGGATGAACTTACCACTTAGGTTTTGGTGAAAACCTAGAAAACCCCAAAATTCTTGAAAATGGAGGTGATGATGATGAGCTCTTGATCTCTGCTTCCAATCTACCACCAAATACTCATATATATTCCCAAAACTAACAATCTAACCTTGAAAATCTCTCAAAGACGAAACCATAGCAACTTGAATCGCCAAAAATGGAGTAGAAATGAGAGAGATATGAAGAAAATGAAGAATGGGGCTGAAGATCGCGACTTTATGCACACTGGTACCTTCATGCGATTGTGCCATGCTATAGTGAAAATTTCACAATCGCGGGCACAATATATGAGATTTTACCGAGAGTTTTTGGCCTTCAACGATTATGACATGCTATATTGACAATCGCTGGCACTATAGCCGAACATGTACCGAACATTGCTTTGGATATAACTTCTTTGTTTTAGCTCTGATTTTGTTCCGGAAAGAACCGTTGGTCTCGTAATTGAATTCCTCATCTAACAAGACCACAAATCTATCATTTAATCTCAAAATCCCATTTCCTCTATTTCTCTCAAAAGATCGATTTATACACTAACTTGAAATAGTACTTACCCAAAAATTATGGGTGTTACAGATAATGTATTTCATTTGGTCTCAAAGGAACAAGATGGTGTTTAAAGAGGATAAGGGGAAGGTTACGGATCTCTTCTTCGAATATCAACGAAGAATTTTCGAGTAGATCACGAAGAGGTCAAACAAGTAGTTGTAGGGTTGGAAGGAGTGGCTCGTGGACCCGACAATGACGTAAGGCGAAAACGAAGATAGCTCGGGAACGTGAGCTAAACAGCCGAACCGTTGTTTTGTTTGTCTCTCGCAAACAGTGGCGTCTCAGCCTTCGCTCCTGCATGTTTTCGTTTTGGTAGTGTATTGCTCGTGTACCCCTCTATTCGGTTTCGTTTTTTGGTTCTGTTAGCTTGGTTCGTTGGTGTATTTGGTTTATACATGTTAATTTTGTTGGTTTTAATGTGATGTGCCGGGTTCAAAAAACATAACTAATTTTAAAAATTTATCCCGAATGGAATTCAAAATCTCATCATAACAATTAGGGGTGCTCACGGGTTGGGTTGATCGGGTTGAAGGCATTTTATCAACCCAATCCAATGTTGGCAGTTTGAAAATTTTCAACCCAAACCAAACAAAACAAAAGTGCAACCCAACCCAACCTGTTTGGGTTGGTTGGTTTGGTCAGGTTGTGTTTAAACAAAGTAATACCAACATTGAAAACATAAAAATAATGAAATCTTCCTTTGAGATACGATCAATCATCTAAAAGAATATACGAGTCATCAAATATTTAAGTATTACATATAACTTTCCAATAATGTTCTCTTATGAGTTCCATTGCTCGTTATTGCCGAGTTGTTTTTGGTAACTTATACATATTAAAGATAAATACAAATAAATTTAGAGAAGTCGCTAAAACTTTTATCGGGTTATCGAGTTACTTTAGCTCTAACCCAATATCAACCCAATAGTTTCGGGTTGCTCTAAATTTGTATCGATTACATGTTAGATTACCTCGGGTTGATTTTTGTTTCTGGGGTTATTTTCGGGTTGGTTGGCCGAGCTGATAGGGTTAGTCGGTTTTTTGAGCACCCCTAATAACAATTACGTTTCACTCATTTCAATCTCATTAATATTATCAAATAAAATCAGATCAGACGATCTATTTACAAAGTTATTCTTTTATACCAAATTAAAGGAAGATGTCTACTTAAGTTAGGGGTGCTCAAAACCCCAACAAACTCAACTAACCTGATCAACCCAACCTAACGTGAAATAACTTAACTCGAAGCAACCTGTTGTCTAATTGAGTTGTAAACTCTTCAAACCATAGGTATTGGGTTGATATTTTTTTTTGAAAGGCAACATAATTTTATTAAGAGAAATTAGGTACAAGAAGTAACATCTGATAGAACTGCGAGGTGCATAAGTAGGAACGGGAAAAGAAACAACAATAAACACGAGCTATAGATCCGCACTAATGCAAAGCCCTGATGGTAGGGGTGAGCATGGGACTAGTACCGTACCAAAAATTCCCGATACCGAAAATGTGGAGAACTCGATACCAAATAGCGTACCGATTAGACCGGTATGGTACCGGTATTTCGGTACTAGTACCCCATTAGTCCCGATTTTTCACTTTACGACATTCAAAGTAAACATTACAATCACTTTAAACAAGAAGTTTTTCCATTCCAAAACAACGTATAAACTCTTAAACTTCCATAGAAAACCAAAAAAACAAAGAATGAACTCTCAAACAATGTAAACAATAAGTTCTTTCATTCCAAAAACAACATATGAACTCTTAAACATTCATAGCCATAGACATCTTCCCTTTTCCTTTTCCATTATGATCGTGTAGCGCCTCTTCAACTTCTATATAAAAACCAAAAAACAAACAAAGTTAGTATGTAATTTATTAATTGTTACAAATAAAAAAAATTGTTGAAACTTATTACCTATTGCAATATATCATCATTTAAAATATCATGAACATCGTCTACAATCGGCTTCCTTGATTTTCTTACCCAATCTTGGGTGCAAACCAAAGTTTCGACTATCGGGGTTGCCAAGCTTGTTCGGTATGGATCTAATACACGTCCGGTAGTGCTAAACACCGAGTCGGATGCCACCGTCGAAATTCGGATGTAATACACGCTTGTTCGGTATGGATCTCATCCATATTTTACTAATATAAAACAATCAAACAAACAAACAAACAACTTCATAAGCAAACAAACTTACTTGTGTATCTTCAATAGAAGGGGTTGATTTCTTGAAGTTAGACATTGAAGGGGTTGATCTATTGCCAAAATTGGTTTTTTGACGGTTTAGGGTTGGTATTTCATCACTATGGGAAGGAACTGTTTCATATTTTGGAATGAATTTGAATTTTGAAATAGGAATATGCATGGATTTGTTTGGGATTTGTGAAAAAAAGGGTGTCCTTTCGACTTTCGGTACCGGTTCGGTATTTTCGGTATTTATAGGGGACTCGGTTTCGATATTACCGAATACCGATTATATGAAAAACATGGAACCGATTACAATACCGAAATACATGGGACGGTCTGGGATCGGTACGGTACCGGTTCGGTATCGGGATTTGGGACTCCTTGCTCACCCCTACCTGATGGAGAGGGTCGAAACCAAGGGGTGCCTCAATCGATGAGAGAGAGGCGGGATGAATTCTCGATCCACAACTCCCACGAGATGTTTCCTTTGTTGATTCGGAAAATTCTGACTTGTATTAGGTTATTTTTATTTGAACTCGGTCCAACCCGATGAACCCGATATTCTTTTATATAACACCCTCAAATTTGGAAATAGTGACTAATTAAAATTTTCCAACAATACCTCAAAGTAGAATAAAATCTCTTACAATAAGTCCATACTTGAAATACAATTCTAGGTCGAGCCATCAACAAAAGAAATAAAGTCTTACATAAAGACTAATTAAAGTCGGGTGATACTAAAACCCAATAACAGTCGCTAGTTTCAAAATGCGGAAGACTTCACCGAGCTACTCTCTCGTACATATGACTAGTACTCATCCCTTCACAGTATCACTAGTACCATTCTCAAACCGGAACCTGATGCACATGCCGACAAATAAAAAGGTTAGGCTAACATCTAGTGAGTTCAAAAGTTTTCAACGTGATTCAATATATTGTTAAAAGAAAATGATACAATTTAAATCATAATCTTTCAAAATGATTTACTTTAAATATGGAAACAACTCGTTTTCCAATAACATTCATTTTCAAAGATGAACACCTCAATACAAGACATTAATTATAAAATGAGGCAACCCAAAACTCACTCAAAACGTGAATAGAAAACGAACTCCCAATTTATAAAAATGTGGATAAAACCTTATATCCCGAAACACCCAATTCACAGGTGGGACATAGTACTCAACTCATAAGTCATGGGAAAACAATCCATATAAATGTAATATGCCACCGAAAACATGGAACTAAAATCCAATACTCACGCGACCATAAAATGGGATGAAATCCAAATATTAACGCATGGACAATTAAATATCCAAAATATTGTTGGCCGACAACGGGGGAGAACCGTATTCATTGAGAGTGGAGGAACACAAAAGTATGTCACTCATACAACGTTAATCGTATGACACTTCACAACATAAAAGCCCAAGTGTCCCTACGACTCCCTCCAAGATACACCAAAAGAGACAGCTGACCTTAGTGAATATTACCATGAATACCACCAAAGGCCCGACACAGTCGGGGGTTACAACCAAAGCATTGCCCTGACATGGCGGAGGCCCCAAACGCCCATCAACTCGATATCACAACCAGACTCAGCCCTCTTAGTGTACACTTGAAAGTTTAAGGTCATAAAACATGGGTCCCGGAGTCCAACCCCGTAATACCCAATTGACCATCAAATAAAGACTAACTTACGTGCCTATGGATCCAATGCAACACAGTCTAAAATCACATGACTATACAGGAATGACCAACACACTCGAGCATGTAATTATCATCAATATGCAACAAGGTGCATTAATATGTAAATCATAAATGGGATCTACATTGAGCCATTAAATTCGGAAAAATGTCCCCCAAGATTCTTTTAAGTCAAAACTGAGCTAAAGTGTTCAAAATCCTTTTTGACCAACAAATAACGATCTCCAAACAATAAAACGTAATCGACTCATGTTATACAAACACATGCTCCAAAATACGTGAATAAACTCCCACGCAATTTAGATTGGGACAAATTATTTTCCAAATGATGTTATACCATTTATTCTTTCAAAAACGTCCCATAACAAAAAATTAAACGTTTCTCCAAAACAAACACTAAAAGTGCATTTATCCTAAAAATGTATACTCCCATAAATTAAATCACTAAAATACTAATACGTATGATTTACTTATCAAAATGCCCAAAATCCCAAATATGGGTGTTTTGCAAAGTTTATAAAGTTAGACACTTCGAATAACCGAAACTCATCAAATTACTCAACAGTTAATAATTTCATGTGAAATATATAACCATTTAAAATGAACATTTTGGCATGTACACCGTTTTCACAAATCAACTTGAACTCACCTTGCTAGATTTAGGCTAAATCTAGATTTTTCTCCAACTTGAGCTCCTTTGAAGAAATTCGAATCTTCAAGCCAAAACTCCCAAAAATCTAGATTCACAATTTCCAACCATAAATATACATATTCAACCATCTAGAATCGATCCCCAAACATTTTACATCAACATTCCCAATTTGGCTAAAACCCTAATTTTTGACCTAATTTCTCCAAAATCATCAAACCCGAAATTTGAGAAATCAAACACTAGGAAATCATCAATGGAGCATTTATATCTTATAATAGGGTTTAGAAGTGGAGAGGATAAACTTACTACTTAGGTTTGGTGAAAACCTAGAAAACCCTAAAATGGAGCTTGAGGTTGAAGATGAAGATGGAGATGGTGAACTCGTGATCATAGCTTCCAACCCTTAACTTGTTGATGGTTTACCTCCATAATACCCAAAGATTTGAGCCAAAGATGACCCAAAATCACCAAATATGTTTAGGTTTGTTCTAGAGAGAGTTTGGGAAGAAATTGGAATGAGAAATGAAGAAGTGAGATGAAAAATCAGATTTATCAGCAATCAACACCCTTTGTGCGACATTGACAGGCTACAATGCCCTGGCCAATGTCGCTGGTCATTGTCGCACTCAGCACCCCTCCTTCTGTTTCTTCCTGCTACATTGCCAGGTGCGACTATGACCAGCCATTGTAGCCGTGCCTGCACCAAGCTCCGAAACTATACTTTTTCAACACCAAGACCTTCGATACTTTCGGGGACTTTAAGTAATGTTTTCCCAACATAAATCCCACCATTTATAAGTTGCAAAAACGTTCGGGTGACCTTTACTTACCGAAAATTACAGGTGTTACATTTTATTTCTTGGATTTAATATGATTGTTGAGTCTATATTAATATGTACATTAGACAATTATACAAGCATATACCTCTTCATATACGTATATTTTCAATTTATCCTCCATCACTATATAACTTCTTTGTATATATGTTCACTAATTGTGAACACACACACACACACACACACACACACACACACACACACACATATATAGGGCAGGTTCAAACGAGAAGCTAAACATTTTGCGAGAAGTGCTTAATCATATATGATTACACACATGTTATATTGACAATACATAGACGTTTAATCATATATGATTAAGCACATCCACAGGCCGTGTAATCATATATGATATCACACTTCTCGCAAAATGTTTAACTTATCGCATGATCCTTCCTCTCTCTCTCTCTCTCTCTCTCTCTCTCTCTCTATATATATATATATATATATATATATATATATATATATGTGTGTGTGGGGGGGGGGGGTGTTTTGAGAAAATTAATTAAATGTGATATACTTAATATTTAAGAAATATGGATAAGTTGTATTAAATGGTTGATGATGAAAAAGAAATTATGAGTAGAAAAAACAATTAAGAGAATATTTTGATGCACCAAAGTATCAACCCGACCAACCTATACGGTTTGGGTTGAGTTAAGTTGCATTTTGGTTTGAATTATGCTAGATTGGGTTGAGATTTTTCAAACTGCAAACATTGATTTAGGTTGTTCAAATGGCTTCAACCCAATTAATCCATCCAATAACCACCCTTAGCTTAAATTATTAGATGAAAGAGTCGAATATTAAGTAAACAATTGGAAATAATTTTTAAATTAATGTCTTAAATATGTGTATAATATAAGTAACACGTGTTTCCCAAACACAAGTGTTATACTTGCAACTTATATATGTTAACCACAAGGCTTGTGGTGTAGCGGTAATCACCTGGGAGTTCATAGTGCTTAACCCGGGTTCGATTCCCTGCATTCGCAACTTTGTGGTCACTGGGTATAACCTCAGGGCTGCATGCTTTAGCAGTCGGTTTCATTGCCAAGAGATTAGTCTGGGCCAAAGACCCAGGACACCCTTTCCAAAAAAAAAAAAAAAAAAAAAAAAAAAAAAAAAACAAACTTGTATATGTTTATTTATTACAATCATTTCATTTGATCATATATTTAGAGTGTTTTTTTAATAGTAACGTTTAAACTAAAGCTTTAGTTGTTTTTAAAAAAATCTTCTTAATAATTCTTTTCATTTATTTTGGTAAGAGGTTAACCAATTTAGATCGGTTTTTTTTTCAAGAGCCTTTTATCATTTACTATTATCTGATAAAATAAAAGGTAAATCCACTCCTTATTTGTCTCTTAGCTAACGTTTGGTACGCAAACATGATTGGACAAGACTGGATAGGATAAGAGGTCAGGACTGGACTGGACAAGTGTCTGTCTGGTGTTTGGTATGACTAGGACTAGATAGGACACGACTAGACAAGTAGCTCCAAAAATTTGTTAGATGATTATATATATATATATATAATAGTTATAAATGACACAAATAAAATATATATTTAAATAATTTAATTTATAAGCATTTTTAGTTTTCTACACAATTTTCATATACATAAATAATAGTATGAAATTTTAATGGTAGTTCGAAAAACACTCAATTCATACAAAAGAAATACTATGTTTGATTTAATTTGGAAGCTCTTTATGTATTGACAGAGACATGGTTGCAGCGATAGGTAGAGGTAAAGGCGGTGTAGCTGGTGGAATAAGAAAAGGTCCTTTTTGTCCCATCCTGTCCCTCTCCTATGTCGCGCCAAACGTGGGACAGTGAATTTTTGTCTTGTCTCATGTCATACCAAACGTGGGACAGTGAATTTTATCACGTCATGTCATATCCCACGTACCAAACACAACCTTAGGTAGCATTTGGTATGAAGACTGGATGAGACAAGACATGATTGGATATGACATAACTAATTGTCTGTCCCATTTTGATACAATTAAGACAAGATTGGACTAATTGTCTGTCTTGCGTTATGTAAGTTGGTATGGATAAGATAAAACTGTTAAAATGACCAAATTGTCCCTAAATGTTGTTCAACGTTATTTTATATTATATAATTATGGTAAATAACACAAATCAACCAAAATATATTTAAATTATTCTATCTATAATATTTTTTTGACAAATTTTATCTATAATATTTATGAAATTATTTTAATACTATTTTTAAAATATGTATGCATAATTTAAAAACATTCCAACATAACAATTGTAAATACGTATACAATTTAAGAATTTTCCAACACAAATTTTTTAAATACCACGTGTCATAACATCGTCAAAACTTTAAACATTCTAAGACAACAATTGTCTTCATAAACATGTGTCAAGTGCACCAAAAAAATTTTAAACATTTTAAGACAACAATTGTCTTCACCACATTTTAAAACTATCATTTGTCATCATCATAAATTGATTTTCACAAACTCTAGTTTCACATCATCATCCAAACTCTTCCAAAAACGATATTGAGATGACTTGTCCCCAAAGTACTTACCCGTTCAAATGATCTCCATTATACCAAGTCCAACTCTCTTCAACTCATCGCTCAAGCCATTCATTTCAGTTGTAGAATCTGAGATGACTGAAACCGACTTTTTCATTTCATTCTTAGTTTCTTCAACTAGCTTAGATAGCTCGGTTGTCATTTTTCTCTTCTTACTTGTTCATTCTCCTTCATTTGGAATGGAGGAATGAGAAGTTTCGTTGGAAGGACTTTGGAATGGGGGGAATATTAACTTCAGTCACAAAACCACCATCATTTTCCATGTTCATATTTTCCATTGTGTCTGTAGCAGATTCGGCCATATTTCATGTCGCAAGATCTTTCCCAAACACCAACTTCAATCGCTTGTAAGCCGGAAATGGCTTGTTAGCGGTGTAGTTCTTGTTGGGATGTTTCTACAACAACAAACAAACAATTAATTATTAAGTAAAAAAACGTTATACATAATAACCCATTATAATATCTAACTAGTAACCTTTAAATACCCCCATCAAAATCTCGGGAGCTTCGACAGTCACACATTGATTTGCGTCATTCCACCCAAATCCGCTCGTATCTTTATATATATATATATATATATATATATATATTATATTATATATCACTTGCTCGTTGATTGTCATATTACCATTATCTAATAATCCATCACGAGTTTTAAGCAAATCACACAAAATTGCAAAAGCATTAATATCTATTCGCAATGCATTTTTACAATTTACATCACTTTCTCGTGTAATACGTTGTATTTCGGTTGATCTAATTTGAAGTCTATGAAAGTTCTTTAGTCCAAAGTTTCTCTTTCATTGTTTATATTCTCCAAATTTAATTAACCAAATCGTAAGAGAAAACAAATTCACGAGCATTTGAATGTAAGTATTCCACAAGTTAACGAGTACAACCAAGTTGTTACGGTCATCACTATAAAAATTCACAAAACAAGAAACCATTCACAATCAGAAAAAGCATTCAAAAACAGAAACCATTCACAATTTGAAATAATAGTAAGCATTCAAAATCAAAAACATAGTAAGCATTCACTATAGCCATTAAAATAGAAACCATAGTAAGCGTTCAAAGTCCCAAACCATTGAAATAGAAACCATAGTAAGCATTCAAAATCCCAAACCATTCACAATAGCCATTGAAATAGAAAACAAAGATGAATCAACAATAATCAAACCATAAAATGCAATAAGAGAAAATCCATGGCTGCCTTAACTAGTGAAAATTGAAGACCATGGAAGTCAACAACCATGGAAATCGACCACCATGGAAGTCGAGTTAAGCGATGAATCAAGCTCGGAGTTTGGAACACGATGGACATCGAGTTCGAAGTTTGGAGAAATCGTACCTGCAGTCTGGATAAATCGAGTTAGACAATGAAGTCTAGAGAAATCGATGAAGTCTGGAGAAATCGAGATGGAGGCAATGAAGTTTGTAGAAATCGATTTTAGATTAGGGTTAGTATCAGATGGTGTAGAAAAGGGTAATATTGTAATCTAATGGTTTAGTCCCATGTTCTTCCACCTATTTTGTGGAACAAATTTTTTTAAGTTTTGTTCCATTAAATCAACTTTTTGTCCCATGTTCATTCATTTGATTTTTGACCTATGGTTTACCGAACATGGGACTATTTTTTTTGTCTCGTACCGTCCCACCTAATCTGCATACCAAATGCACTCTTATTGTTCAGAGATGATCGCTCAACAAGCATGCATTTCTCAAATCGTATGATTCGTATCATCCCCTCTCACAACGCACCTTTCTCTTAATCGATCATATCTCCATCGATCCTTGCCTCTCACAAAGCGATCCTCATCTCTCAATCAATTAATCTAAATCGATCAACAACCTCAATCAATTTATAAAAATAAACATTCTTATTGATTCTACTTTCAAACTTCAACAGAACCTTGTATCAATCAGGAGTGAAATACAACACCTTTTAGAAAACAAACAACTGATTCAACCTTTTATCGTATTTTAAAGGTTATATAACTAATTAAATAAGTGATTTATCGTAATTTTTAGTCAACTAATTAATGTTAGAAATAGACTTTTGTGTGGCACCTGCCAACGACCAAAACTCGGTATTAATTGATGGCTTCCATAATTCTTACGGGATGTGTGGTTTGAAATGAGATGAGTAATATTTTTTATTTAATTTTTTTAAGGTATTTAATTCTATTCCACCTTTCCGTCGGTTAAATGAATTGTTTATTTCATGATTTTTGGAATAACATTATGAAGAAAAATAAAATACAATAATACATCTACGATAAAAATTGATTTTATTAATATTAATAATAATTGATTTTCTTGGTATTTGTAATTGAAGCAAATATATTATAAAAAAATATTGTATAATAGTATTGGTCATCTATCCTTAGTTCATTTTAATTTCAAAACTACATTACTTTAGTCAAACAAACATATTTCATTTCATTTATAACCAACAAACATATGGTCTAGCATGATTCAATTCGAATTCAATTTCTTCATATTTCAATTCATTTGACATATTTCATTTTTGTCAAAAAAAAAATTATAGGAACCAAAAACCCCCTTATGGCACAGTTGATGCGTCATAATCTGATACAATTTGAGGGAATTAGAAGGATGGCTTATACGAAATCATGTTAGTTTGTTTGGCTGGCAAATTGACAAAATTTAATTCCATTAGATTCCATGAATTCCATCATGTAATAACTTGTGTTTCTCTTTTGTAATAATATAGAAGTGCAAGGGGTTGGTTGAGATGAACTTTGTAACTTGAAGGACCAATTGTGTAACTAGTGGTCCATTTTGAGGTTTTCAAATCCCTTTTTGACGTATGATTCTCCTCAAAGTGTGTGTAAGAAGAGTTTTCTTGGAGAAAAAGAAAAGATGTTTGTGAGGGAAAAAAACGTTTGGTGAAGAATTCTTGAAGATTGAAAAAGAAATTGTGAGAATATATCATCTTAAGGTGTTCGGTTTGGGAATTCTAGTCGTAAGAGCTCTTGGAGGAGTAGCAGACGGCAAGTGTAACACCTGTATTTTTAAGTAAGCTATAATTCTTTTTCTCTATAAAATTCCTAGATTTATTTCTGTTTTTGAAAGTATTTCATTATGGAACGTTGTGGTTGTGATCGAGAGCTTCCCAGCGAGAAAAGACGAAAATTTTGGGGTCAGGGAATGTTGGGCGACAGTGCCCAACGACTGTGCCAAGGGGCACTATCGCGGGGAATAGTCGCGGAGGCCCAACCACTCACGGTACATCTTAGGCGACAGTGCCCGACGATAGTGCCAGGGTCACTATCGTGTGTCATAATCGCGGAATGACCCCCGCCCGCGATACACCTTAGGCGATTGTGCCCGGCGGGAGGTCCATGGCACAATCACGGTGTCACTATCGCCCGCGGGTATCAGAGGGCGTTTAATGTCCGATTTTGGGGGGATTTTGTCATAACTCCTCATCAATTTCTCCTAAATCTCTCTCAACTCCATTGCTCTTATTGAATGCTCATCTTGAATGCATTGAAGGTTCCATTTACCTCTACCTCCAAGCTTGGTTGCATCTTTTAAGTATTGGGAGCTATTAGTGAAGGGTTCCCCTTTCTCACCATCATCTCCGTCAAGTTCTAGGTTTGGGAGCATTTCTAGGATTTGTGACAAAAACCTAACTTTGTGAGTACATTCATATCTTTTAAACTATATACATGCCAAATGCTCATTTTTGAACCTAAATCTTCTCCTTGTTTATATTCCTCATTAAATTTCAAGATTTGACTTAAAATGTGTTTTTAGAGATTTTTAGGGTTCTATCTATATTTTGGATTTATGGTGTTGGAAATCATGTGTTGGGTTATCAAATGAGTTTATTTATATGTTTTAACTAAAATATTTGAATGGAATCATTTTGATGAATATTTAGGGTTTTGTTCTAAAATGAAGGTTCCATTGAGAATAAATGGTTTTTGGTTGTTTGATAAAGGTTAAACTAAATGCTTGTATATTGTTGGAGAAACCTTATCTTGGAAGTGGTTTTTAATGAAAATGGGAATGACCACTTATTGAATTCTAATTGGGTACATTGCAAAGGAGTGGACTATATATGGTAGTCATCCTATGGAAATTCTATTTTGAAAAGTTACATGTGTAACTATGGTTGGTCACAAATGTAATTGTGACGTGTCTAGACTATTACCATTTGATCCATAGGTATAGAGTCGACATTGTGGGATAAATCTCGTTTGTAACTAGTGGAAACATTGGTCATCTGAAGGCAACTTGGTACGATTATGTGGGATTGGATACTTGTAACACCCTCAAAATTTGGAAAGAACAACTAAATAAAACTTCAATGATTAACCAAATAAAGGATAAAATCCTTTCTACTAATCCATCCTTAGAAATACTTCAATTTTAAAAACATAAAATTAAAAAGAACATTCAGTAACTTAAGTCACATACTAAGACTAAACAAGGTCGGGTGTTACTTAACCCAATTACAAGTTACTATTCCAAAGTAAAAGTGGAAGGCTTCACCAAGTCACTCTCTCGTGCATATAACTAGCACTCATCTCTTCACAGTGTCGCTAGTACTATTCCCCAATCGGGACCTGATGCACATGCCGACAAATAAAAAGCTTAGGTTAACGCCTAGTGAGTTCAAGAGTTTTCATCACAAATAAATACGTCGTTAAAAGGAAAGGATGCAATTTAAATCGTAATCTTTCAAAATGATTTACTTTAAATATGGACGCGACTCGTTTTCCAATAACACACATTTTTAAAGATGAACACCCAATACAAAACATTCTTCAAAGGTGATACAACCCAAAACTCAATCAAAACGTGAATAGAGATCTAACTCCTAATTTATAAGAACATGGATAAAACTCTATATCTCGAAACACCCAAAACACGGGTGGGGCATAATACTGGACCCATATATCATGGATAAAAATCCATATATATAAAACGTCACCGAAAACATGGATACTAAAACTCAATACCCAAAACAACACCTTTCGGTGATGGGGGAGACCCGATTCCATTGAATGTGGCGGGCACACAAAGTTAAGTCACTATAAACGTTCTCAAGTTTCACATAGGGCCACGGATCCCCGCATACGGTTCCTCTGAGCTACCACCGCAAGATATCCAAATGACCCTAGTGTCTACTCAACCTCTAGATAAGTGTCACCACAAAAGTCACAAGTCCACGTATCCGGCTCACCATGGGTACCACCGTAATACTTAACTCTGTATACGGCTCTGTAGAGCACCACCGCAAGCTTACATAAAAACATGACTTGTGAACCACTCACTAGACTCAAACATGGACATCAAAACTCCATGATGAATAAACAGGTTGGATTACATGGGCATCGAGTTCAACCACCAACGATCTATACCTCGAGCCCTCCGCTAACCACAAATGTATCTAGTTCAATAACAGGGATAAAGATCCCAATTAAACCAACTGACTAACTCATATGCCTATGGATCCAATGCATTACAGTCTAAAACATTACATGACTCAAATAAATGACAACACACTCAAAACATGTAATTTCCATCGAAACGCAATTAAATGCATCGTGAAACCAAAGCTCCTCATCGAGCCAATAAAACCGAACAAATACCCCCAAGACTCATTTGAGTCACAACCGAGTCAAAAGCTCCACCAATTAATTGACAATTGGTCAAAAGTCATAAAATGTGATAAACCCAATTGACCCACGTTTATGCAAACACACACTCCAAAATACATGAATAAACTCCAAAATGAAATTAGACCGAGACAAGTCATTTTCCAATGAGATTATACCCTTTATTCTTTCAAAAACGTCTCATAACCCAAGAGTAAGTATTTCTCCAAAACACACGTTAAAAATGCATTTATACTCAAAATATCTCATTTCATAACATAAATCATTAAAACACCATTACTTATGATTTATTCATCAAAATGCCCAAAATCCAAAATGTGGGTGTTTTACAAAGCTTATAAAGTTAAACACTTCAAATAATCAAAACTCACCAAATAACCCAACAGATGATAATTTCATGTAAAACATATAAACATTTAAAAATGGACATTTTGGCATGTACACCGTTTTCACAAATCAACTTGAACTCACCTTGCTAGATTTAGGCTAAATCTAGATTTTTCCCCAACTTGAACTCAGGTGGTCTACAGCTTAAGAAGGTCTTGAAATAACATGACTTAGTTGGTTGTCATGCTTCCAAAGTTGCTACTCCGTCCGTGGGGATTTCGTTTCCAATTCCCCCGGATCCCATTGCAATTATATTTTCTGCAACCGTCTCGTGCCTGCAGTTGTTAGTATCCCTATCCTCGAGCAACTTCAGAAACATCTCTTGTTGTTGAGCCATAGTCGCATTCATGGCTTGCATCATACGATCCATCATTCTTGTCTTTAAAGTTACTTCTTCTATTATTGGCTCAGACGTGGCTATGTGTGCTCAGTCCCTCCGCCCAAAACGTTAAGCTGGGGTGGGGGCAATTCAGCCGCTGTCACCCTTGGTTGGTCGGTTATGGATGTTGTCGCATCATGACCATCTGGCCTATTACGAGTGTTTACCATTTCGTCTGCCACACATATACGATAATAGAGATGAGAAATATACTAGAGGATTTAAACATAAGGAAAGGTACTACCACATTCATCATTCATCATAACAATAGTAATCTAAGCATGCTCACGTAACAACACATTCATAATAGCAGTAGCTAATTGAAATTATGAACACATCACATATAAGAATCCTTACTACCACCGTCACAATTATCAACTCATGCAATTCCGTCGGTTCTAAGACCATCTTATCTTAAGAGTTCTACCCAATCTCACCATTCATAACTTATCCGATCTAAGCTTAAGTCTAGGCATCTTACTTTCATATCTAATTCACTTAAACTACTGCTCTGATACCAACTTGTAACACCCTAAAAATAGGGGTTAATTTAAGCCTAAAATAAATGCGGAATAAACGAGTCTATCATAAGAGGATCACCCAAAAGGGGGAATAATTGTATGGCATTTACAATAAAATAATCAAGTGAAATTGAACTCAACAACCTACTAATCTAGACCACTAGTTCTAGATTACAAACGGGTGTCGACATCTCACTTTGAAAATTATACCAGCACTATATCAACGTACGCCTCTATAATCTTCAAAAATGCTACTATCCTTCAACGACTATCCACTCAAGCCCGAGGAATCCCATCGCTAGAGTGGCCTGTTATATTATACATGTTATTTTAAGAAAAAGTGTTAGGCTAAAGTCTAGTGAGATCAAACATTTACATTGGAAAAAACAGTAATTTCAAATGAAATAATTTAAGAAGTGTCGGTGGAATTTATATAGATAAATCTCAACTTTAATACAAATACCTCTTCGGTTGACGGGGGAGGCCCGCTTACTAACACAAGTGACGGAACACAAAAGTAAGCCACTTGACATGTTAGTAAAATCAAACACATAAAAAGTACCCGCAATGGATGTTAGGCTCAGTAGCTTTAAACGTACACCCACGGAAAGTCAACTTCAACCATATAGGGTCCTTACGTTGAGATCCTCACCCAATATCGTTGTAACACCCATAAATCTTTGCCTTCACATCGGGGACGTATGTATATTCGAGGTATGTATATTCTCTCCCAGCTGCATGCGTTGCTCCCTCTTGTGTGAAAATTGCCAAGTTTTAGTGTTTGAGGTTTTAGGAGTTTGAGGCAGCTCCAGGGACTTACGCGGGCTACCGCGCGGCCTGGAGGCCACGATCAAAGCCGCGGGACTCACTGGAGTCTGCGGGCCAAGGACACGCATGACTTACACCGCGACTCCATAGCTGCGGCCAAAGACATGGGAATGGGTTTGTAGGCCAAATACGGGATTTTCCCCCCTTTCCCTTTGTTTTGCATTTTGGAGCTCTTGAGGACGATTTTGGAAGAGCAAAAAGGTAGGGTTTCCTTCCCCTTCATTCATTGCTACTTAATGCAAGATCCTTATGCATTTATTGGGTTGGTTTAGGTTTGTGGTGGTGTTTAAGAACTTTGGGATTGAAGTGTCAAACTCCCTCATAAAATCTACTCCCAAGTATATTTAACTAGGGTTTTCTACAACCCCTTCAAGGTGAGTTTTCTATCCTTCATCCCTACATAATTTACTAGGGTTTATGTGTTGTAAACTTCATCTATATCTCATAAACATGTATTTGGGTTTATGGTATTTTGACCTAACTGTAATATCCGGATCCGAAATTTTTATTAATTTTGGAAGTTGGGGAAAAAGTTAAGCGAGAATCAAAGTGCAAGGGGGTTATTTGAAACTTTGGTTTTATATAACCTAAATATCAGATATTTGATTCATATCAGTATGATATTTGTGTAAGCCGACCTAGAGAGAAAAGAGAACTCAGAGCAAGAAGAAGGCAGAGAAAAGAGAAAGAGGTCTTGATCAATCGATCCGTTTTGGTCAAATAGAGGTATGATTCTAGCTTAATACTTCTATCTCCATGTTATAGTAGGTAAATAGACTTGTTATTCAATCTTTTATCCGTGTATTTGATCGATTCAATGATCAAAAGTTTTATGGGTTTGAACTGTGGAGTCGCCGACTCTGTATGAATTAGGACCGGGAAGATGATAAGGACCGATAAAATGTATCGGTCGACTGGTAGGTTGTATTCGACCGGTAGAGTTGTTCGACCAGTATGTTGTTTGACCGGTAGGTTGTGGTCGACCGGTATGTTGTTTGACCGGTAGGTTATTGTTGACCGGTATGTTGTTGTGGACCGGTATAGTGGTTCGACCGGTAATTTGTTAATCGGTCCTAAGAGGTTTTGATCAGGATGGTTTCGACCGGGATAGTAGCAGTATGTTGTATTTGATGTGTTTATAGAAGGAAAGAGTGTTAGTCATAAGTTAGCTTACCTTTGTTTTTAATACCATCGTAGGTGGTGTTAAACAGTAGAAGTCAGAGTTAATCAAGAAGAATCAGAGGTGAGTCTTTCAAACTAAATCTTTTATGATTTTAGCAGTTATTTGATAAATGTGGGTTTTATAAACTGCGCATTTATAGTATTGAAAGTTATGCAGAATTATTTCAAAAGATTGATTTAATCAGTTTGGCATGTTTATGGTCAGTATATATAAACTTGTTTTATATACAGTCAGGACTAGGTGTATGCATACATTTGAGTCAGAAGTCTGACCTAAGTCGGGAAGTGTGACCCGCCTGCTCGTAACGGGGAGTGTGGCCCGTTTATGCCATTAGGGTGTGTCCCTAAAATAAGACAGTGCGAGACAAACATACCGTCTTTGACGGAAATGTTGGTCACTAGCTTAAGGTACGCTTGCGAAGCATAAAAAGTGGTCAGTGATGGCCATTAGATTGAGTTATGCCTGTGAAGCATAAAGTGTTTTAAAGTTTGATTAAAAGAGCAGGTTATGTTTTTGAGATATAAAGAATTGTTTAAATGTTTTAATTAATATTTGAACTGTTGCAGAAGTATTTGGAGGGGACTCACTAGACCATTGGTCTAACCCTCACTATTTCAAAATTTTAATCCTGTTTCAGGTTATCGAAAAGTAGCAGGTACAGATAAGGGTAAAGAGAAGATATGAGATATAAGCAGGAGATAGAAGACTTCCTGCAGTAGTTTACCTTTTTGAACTCAGTTGTGTAGTAAGAGATAGTTGTAAACCTTGTACTCTGAAAATGTAAGCATGGGGCAGTATTTAGTAAGAAATGTTATTTTATTGTATATATAAATGTTCAGGTTGTTACAATTGGTATCAGAGCATTAGTTTAAGGGATCTAGGTGACCAGATGGGCCTAGACTTAAACTGAGATAGTAGAAGCACAATTGAGTAATAGGAAGACCGTAAGAAGATAACATTAAGGTAGTAAGGACTAGCATGTAAGGTAAATTTGGAATTCCATTTGGCCAGTGTAATTGTGAATTTACAAATACATGCTTGTGCTTAAACTGTCGTAATGTGTAGCATGTTAGATTGAATATCTTATGTTTCTTCTTATCAGAAGTATGTCTGAGCGTGTGACAAGAAGTAGATCTATATTGAATCTTGAAATGGAACCAAATAATGAAGTCATTGCCGAAGAGCGAATGACTGATGTCAACCCGACTGCTATCCAAGGAAAGAGTCGCGGTCGACCTAAAGGTAAGATAGTTCAGAAAGCAGCTACTCAGGCAAGAGTTTCCAATGTGGGAACTCGAGGTGGAAAGACGAGTCGTGGTATTCGTCAAGATGAAAGTGTAGAGGTAAGAGTTGAGAAAGAAACTTCTATCAAGAAAGTTCGGCTTCTGTGAGGGGTCGAAAACAGACAGGAAACCGTGGTGGAGGTAGAACGCATGGTTTTGTTACACAAGAAACCTTCACTGCAGAAATGGGAAAGTTACAAGAAACGTTGAATGCTTTATTGGCTCAGCGTACTAATGAAGTTTCGTCAAGTAAAGAAAAGAGTGAAGATAAAGTAGTGACTGAAGTAGCAGAATCACCAGTAACTAAAGTGGGTAGTTACCCTCAGTCAAGTCCCATTGTGTCAGTTAAAGTTGTAGCTGGGAAAGGATGTAGTTTTAAGGAGTTTGCTGCTTGCAAGCCTCCTACTTATAAAGGGGAATGTGATCCCGTGATAGCGTTAAGATGGGTAAAAGGTATGGAGCTAGCGTTTGATACGAGTAAGTGTGCGGAAGAAGATAAAGTAGTCTATGCTTTGTCAATGCTGAAAGAGGAAGCGGTAATGTGGTGGGATGTGTAATCCGGGGGTCAAAGTTCGGCTGTAGCTAAAGAAATGGTTTGCGGTGAGTTTGTGAAAAGATTTAAAGCACAGTTTTGTCCTCTGGCGGCAGTTAAAAAGTTGGAAGAAGAGTTTCTGGGTTTAGAGCAGAAGGGGAGTCAGTTCGAGAATATGCCACAAAGTTTATTGAAAAGTCTCGATTTGCAGGAATTTATGTACCTAATGAAGAAAGACGAGTAGAACGTTTCGTCTTTGGATTAAGAAGTGATATTCGGGAATTTGTCTCGAATAAGGAACCGTCTACTTTTCAAATGGCAGTAAATGCAGCTGAAATGAGAGAGAAAGAAAAAAGAATAGGCAAGCTACTGAAAGAAGTGGAGATAAAAGAAAATGGGAAGGAACAGTTCATGACTTCAAACCATTTAAGTCTGCAAAGTTTGATCAGCGTTCTGTTAATAAGTTTGAAAATAAGCCCTGTATCAAGTGTAACCGAAGGCATAAGGGAGAATGTAAGATTGATCAAGAGGGCTATTATAAATGTGGGAAGGTTGGGCATTTGGCTCAGGATTGCCAGAATTTGAGGTCTTGTTATCAGTGTGGATCTCCTGATCATATCAAGACCAATTGTCCACAGTTGAAAAAGGGATCGATCGGAGGAAATGTAGAAAAAGGAAGTGAGAAAAAGGTGGATCCAGCTAAAGCGAGGGCTAGAGTTTTCAATATGTCAGCAGAAGAAGTGGCGGAGATACCTGATGTAGTGACAGGTACTTTCTTTATAGATTCGAATTATGCAAAAGTATTGTTTGATTCAGGTGCAAATCGTTCGTTTGTGTCTACAAGTTTTGTGCATAAAATGAATGAGAAACCTAAGAAGCTTAAGCATGAATTGAAAGTAGAAGTGGTTGATAATAGTCAAATCTTAGTGGAGGAAGTGTATGATGAGAGTAGTATTGTCATTGATGGACAATCATTTCCACTTCGAATGTACCCGATGGGTATGGGAGAATTTGATGTTATTGTGGGAATGGACTGTTGGCGTCTAATGATGCTCATATAGTATGCAATAAGAAATTGATTCGTATAGCGCAGCCAGGAAAAGAAGAGATAGTAGTGTTTGGAGATCGGAGGGATAGAAAGTCATGTTTGATTTCTATGATTAAGGCTAAGAAATGTTTAGTAAAAGGGTGTGTGGGGTTCTTAGCTTATGTAATAGATGTTAAGAAGGAAACGAAGGGATTAGAGTCAGTTCCGGTAGTTAGTGAATATCCAGAAGTATTTCCGGAAGACTTAACCACTTTGCCTCCGAGCGGCAAGTGGAATTTTGTATTGATTTAGTTCCAGGAGTAGCGCCGATTGCAAGAGCACCGTATAGATTGGCACCGGCAAAGATGAAAGAAATGATGACTCAGCTGCAGGAGTTGTTAGACAAAGGGTTTATTCGCCCTAGTACCTCACCTTGGGGAGCGCCAGTATTGTTTGTTCAGAAGAAAGACGGGTCTATGAGAATGTGCATAGACTACCGTGAGCTCAATAAGTTGACTGTCAAGAATAAGTATCCGCTTCCCAGGATTGACGATCTTTTTGATCAACTTCAAGGAGAGAGTTACTTTTCGAAAATAGATCTACGATCTGGGTATCATCAGTTGAAGGTGAGGGAGGAGGATGTGCCTAAGACTGCATTTTGTACGAGGTACGGACATTATGAGTTTCTAGTTATGCCATTTGGTTTGACCAATGCGCCAGCAGCTTTCATGGATCTGATGAATAGAGTGTGTAGTCCGTTTTTAGATAAATATGTCATCGTCTTTATACATGATATACTGATCTATTCACGTTCCAAAGAAGATCATGAAACTCATTTGAGAGCGATTTTAGAATTGCTTAAGCGTGAGAAATTGTACGCCAAGTTTTCAAAATGTGCATTTTGGCTGAAAGAAGTTCAATTTTTAGGGCACGTGGTGTCAAAAGATGGGATTAAGGTTGATCCAGCTAAGATTGAAGCCATTAAAGGGTGGGAAGCACCGAAATCACCATCTGAAGTAAGAAGTTTTCTTGGATTGGCTGGTTATTATAGAAAGTTCATCCAGGACTTTTCAAGGATAGCTACGCCACTAACAGCATTAACCAGAAAGAATGTCAAGTTTATCTGGGCAGAGGCTCAGAAAGAAGCATTCGGTAAATTAAAAGAGAGTTTAAGTAGTGCTCTCGTTTTGTCTCTACCCAACGGAACGGAAGGATTCGTTATTTATAGCGATGCTTCAAAGATGGGTCTGGGATGTTTGTTAATGCAAGAAGTCAAGGTAATTGCTTATGCATCTCGACAGCTGAAAGAACATGAAAAGAATTACCCGACGCATGATTTAGAGTTGGCTGCGGTAGTTTTTGCTTTGAAAATTTGGAGGCATTACTTGTATGGGATCAAGTGTCAGATTTACACAGATCACAAGAGCCTTCAATATCTTTTCAATCAGAAGGAGCTTAATATGAGGCAGCGTAGGTGGATGGAGTTGTTAAGCGATTATGACTGTGATATTTTGTACCATCCAGGCAAGGACAATGTAGTAGCAGATGCTCTAAGTCGTAAGGAGCATGGAGAAATAGCAGAAGTTATGGCATATCGAATTGATGTTGTTTTTAATTTCTTAGAAGAAGTTATAAAGTATCAAGAAGAAGCAGCGTCAAAAGAAAATTTGAAAAGTGAAAGAATAGTTGGGATTGTTAACTCGTTAATAGTTGACACTCGTGGAGTAAAGTGCTTCAATAAGCGAGAATGGATCCCAAAAGCAGGAGATCTGAGGCAGAAAGTGTTGGAAGAAACGCATAGATCCCATTACTCAGTACATCCAGGAACCAACAAGATGTATAGATATCTAAACCAAAGCTATTGGTGGCCAGGTTTAAAGAAAGATATTGCTCACTTTGTTGAACGATGTCTGACATGTTTAAAAGTTAAAGCTGAGCATCAGAGACCTTATGGGGAGCTTCAGTTGTTAGAAATTCCAGTTTGGAAGTGGGACGAGATTACGATGGATCTTGTTACTGGGTTACCGCGATCACCTAAGGGGCATGATGCTATTTGGGTGATAGTGGATAGACTCACAAAGTCAGCTCACTTCTTACCGATCAAGGAAACGTACTCACTAGAAAAATTGGCTCGATTGTATATCGACGAGATAGTAACCAGACATGGAGTACCGTCGTCCATTGTGTCAGACAGGGATGCTCGTTTTACATCAGCTTTCTGGAGAAGTTTGCAAAGGGAATTAGGCTCTCAACTTAAGCTGAGTACGGCCTATCATTCGCAAATTGATGGTCAGAGTGAGAGAACTATTCAGACATTAGAAGATATGCTTCGTGCATGTGTTATCGATTTCAAAGGTTCGTGGGAAATTCATTTGCCGTTGATTGAATTTTCCTACAACAATAGTTATCATGCTAGCATACAAGCGGCCCCGTTCGAAGCTTTGTATGGTCGTAAATGTAGAACACCTTTATGTTGGAAACAGGTGGGTGAAAGACAGTTAGCGGGACCAGAAATAGTACAGGTGACAGCTGATAAAGTCGACCAGATTTGAGCAAGATTAAAAAGTGCTCAAGATCGTCAGAAAATGTATGCTGATAAACGAAGGAAACCGATAGAGTTTCAGATAGGAGATAAAGTAATGTTGAAAGTTTCGCCATGGAAAGGGGTAGTTAGATTTGGAAAGAAAGGAAAGTTAAAACCAAGGTTTGTAGGACCATTTATCATCATTGGTCGTGTTGGTGAAGTGGCATACGAACTTGATCTACCAGAAAGTTTGCGTGGGATTCATCCCACATTTCATGTGTCAAACCTGAAGAAGTGTTTGGCAGAAGCAGATATAGTTGTTCCTTTAGAAGATATTCAGGTAGATGAAAAACTAAGTTATATTGAGGTGCCCGTAGCAATTACGGACCTCAAAATAAGGAAGTTGAGGAACAAGGAGATTCGTTTAGTAAAAGTTCAGTGGAAATTTCACCAAGGACAAGAGTCCACGTGGGAAGTAGAGGCAGATATGAAATCTCAGTATCCCCATTTGTTTAGCGATAGAATTCCGGGGACGGAATTCTCTTAAGGGGGAAGATTGTAATATCCGGATCCGAAATTTTTATTAATTTTGGAAGTTGGGGAAAAAAGTTAAGCGAGAATCAAAGTGCAAGGGGGTTATTTGAAACTTTGGTTTTATATAACCTAAATATCAGATATTTGATTCATATCAGTATGATATTTGTGTAAGCCGACTTAGAGAGAAAAGAGAACTCAGAGCAAGAAGAAGGCAGAGGAAAGAGAAAGAGATATTGATCAATCGAGCCGTTTTGGTCAAATAGAGGTATGGTTCTAGCTTAATACTTCTATCTGCATGTTATAGTAGGTAAATAGACTTGTTATTCAATATTTTATCCGTGTATTTTATCGATTCAATGATCAAAAGTTTTCTGGGTTTGAACTGTGGAGTCGTCGACTCTGTATGAATTAGGACCGGGAAGATGATAAGGACCGATAAAATGTATCGGTCGACCGGTAGGTTGTATTCGACCGGTAGGTTGTATTCGACCGGTAGAGTTGTTCGACCGGTATGTTGTTTGACCGGTAGGTTGTGGTCGACCGGTATGTTGTTTGACCGGTAGGTTGTTGTTGACCGGTATGTTGTTGTGGACCGGTATAGTGGTTCGACCGGTAATTTGTTAATCGGTCCTAAGAGGTTTTGATCAGGATGGTTTCGACCGGGATAGTAGCAGTATGTTGTATTTGATGTGTTTATAGAAGGAAAGAGTGTTAGTCATAAGTTAGCTTACCTTTGTTTTTAATACCATCGTAGGTGGTGTTAAACAGTAGAAGTCAGAGTTAATCAAGAAGAATCAGAGGTGAGTCTTTCAAACTAAATCTTTTATGATTTTAGCAGTTATTTGATAAATGTGGGTTTTATAAACTGCGCATTTATAGTATTGAAAGTTATGCAGAATTATTTCAAAAGATTGATTTAATCAGTTTGGCATGTTTATGGTCAGTATATATAAACTTGTTTTATATACAGTCAGGACTAGGTGTATGCATACATTTGAGTCAGAAGTCTGACCTAAGTCGGGAAGTGTGACCCGCCTGCTCGTAACGGGGAGTGTGGCCCGTTTATGCCATTAGGGTGTGTCCCTAAAATAAGACAGTGCGAGACAGACATACCGTCTTTGACGGAAATGTTGGTCACTAGCTTAAGGTACGCTTGCGAAGCATAAAAAGTGGTCAGTGATGGCCATTAGATTGAGTTATGCCTGCGAAGCATAAAGTGTTTTAAAGTTTGATTAAAAGATCAGGTTATGTTTTTGAGATATAAAGAATTGTTTAAATGTTTTAATTAATATTTGAACTGTTGCAGAAGTATTTGGAGGGGACTCACTAGACCATTGGTCTAACCCTCACTATTTCAAAATTTTAATCCTGTTTCAGGTTATCGAAAAGTAGCAGGTACAGATAAGGGTAAAGAGAAGATATGAGATATGAGCAGGAGATAGAAGACTTCCTGCAGTAGTTTACCTTTTTGAACTCAGTTGTGTAGTAAGAGATAGTTGTAAACCTTGTACTCTGAAAATGTAAGCTTGGGGTAGTATTTAGTAAAAAATGTTATTTTATTGTATATATAAATGTTCAGGTTATTACACTAACTATGGGTTTTAAGGATGTCAAGGTTTTGGAATCTAAACAAAAATGGTTGAAAGTCATAGTTGAATCATAATCAATGATTTTTCTAGATTGTATATTTATTTGTTGAACAACTTTTGGTTGTTGGGATTTTAGTACCCTAAGATGAAATTAGGGTTTCGGTAAAATCTAAATGTCGGTTTAGTTGTCGTTATTGTGGTATCATTGGAGTGAGATTTATAACATCCTATTGAGGGATTGAGTAATGTCATCTTCTTGAGTTGGGGAGTCAAGACTCCGTATAGTTAAACTTTATATCTGCAAAGTGGGTTTTACCCTATTATACATGATCAGTTGTGAATGTACTTGTATGTTTTGGTATTTGGTCTTAGTGCAATGGATCCATAGGCATGGTGTTCCTATGTCCCCGTTTTGGACACTATGTTCACCACTTTGGCATGGAATAGGCATCGGGTCACCATGATAAGTAAGGTGTGGACCTATACGGTCGGGCAACGTCTCATGGGCAGTAAGGTGTAATTCCCTTGTGCTAGAGTTCCCCGTTTTGGAACTCTCAAGAATAGACCTAGAGGGGTTGACTTGATGTTTTTGAGCAATAGACTTAGAGGAGTTGAGCTCATTATGTGATTGGTGTTATTTGAACCATATTTAATCACTAATGGTTTATTTGATTCATTGGTTTTAGCTCACGGCTATATCCTCCGCGTGACTTCTTGACCTTAAAATCATACCCTTCAACATAAACCCCCATAGTCTCCAAAGTTAGGTTTTTGGTGAAAACTCGCCCAATAAAGTAAATCAAAAATGGAGATGTTTGGAAGGTTAAAATCTACATTTTAACATGTATAAAGTTTATAAAAGAGAATGAACTCACCTTGTAGGGTTGTAGTTTAAGAACCTTAAATTTCCATGTAACTAGAAAGATGAGAGGAGATCCTTGAGAGACTTAGACTAGCACAATACTTGCTCAAAAAGACCTAAATGTCATAAATGGTTAAGGGCTTAGAGCAGTTGGGAGACATTAATGGTGGGAGGGTGAAGAGAAGGACTTACCAGGTATTTCTTGGGAGGAAAATCGCAGCTCAAGAGTTCAAAATGAGAATATGAGAGTAAATGAGGGTTTGGGGCCGGTTTTTCTTTTTATCGGCGATCTGCACAAGCACGCGAGTGCCCGCGCAGTTCCACTCGCGCAGTGAGCCGCATGGAGCACTAGAGCCGCGGTTGGGCAGAGTCCCGCGCGGTGAGCCCTGCCAAGCACTGATGAAAGCTTTTCTCTCTCGTCATTTCAACTACCTTGGCTAACGACAATTAATGCACGAATTCGGGGTCAAACCAAGAGTTAGACTTAAGATTCGGGGTGTTACACAACCACATGTCACTATAGCCATACTTCATACTTGGTTCTTCCTTTACTGATTCATCCAGTTCAACATTTTTCCTCAATTGAGATAAAAATCAGGGTGTTACAATACTAGCCATGGAACGTAAATGTATCCTAGTGAATAAGTACGATTATGATCATTGGATGCCCTCCCCCACATCCGAGTACGAGTCGACGAGCTCGTGGCCTTGATCCTAATATTGAGCTCACAACTTGGAAAGTGGCCTACTTTTGTGTTCCGCCACGATCCTTGGAAATCGGGTCTCCCCCATCATCGTAATATGTTTGGACCGTATGGTTCGTATGTGGTATCTTGAAAAAGTGAAATCATTTATTACTTTTCAGACTTTTATTATCGAATTTACGTTTAACTGATTCATATAAATTGTTTGTTCTCACTAGGCGTAAAGCCTAACACTTATTTTCAATGGTAAGTATAACAAGTTTCCTTAGCGGTGGGTCACATATGGGTTGAGGGATGAGCGTTGGGTCGTTGACGACAACTTTTGGAGTTAATTTTTTGGTGAAGTGGCGTACAGATTTATATATAGATTTTTGGGAGATTGAGCCGAAAACCGTTATAATCTAGATATAATTATTTAGATTAGTATGTTGTTGATCTTAATGTCCAATATAGAATTTGTAAACGCTATTACATTTTCCCCTTTTTGGGTGATTTCTATTTATTTACGAAGTCATATTCCGCAAGAATTAAGGTTTAAATTTCCCCCTATTTTTATGGTGTTACAACAAGTGAGTTCTCTTGCTCTATTTTTTTATAACATGTGATCGACTTAAGAGTATTTTAAAGCTTTGTTTATGGTTCTTATGACTTGTTCTCAGTTTTTGTTTATTTATTGTCATGCATATATGTTGAGATGTATGAGTTATATGTGTACGTGGTCCAGGCTTGAACAACGGGAGTAGGATACCATGAGTTGACTAAGATCTCATGGAAGTGATATATGTGTGTGCCTTGATTTTTTGAGCACATTGGACTGGCATCTACCGGGGGCCAAATTTGTGTATGTCATGGGTGAGTGAATTACAAATGTTGTGCAACGTTTTGGGAAAATTTGTGATTACCTGCTTGAAAATTTATGTTCTTAATGGTGCCTTTTTGTATGATTATTTTATTCAAATTCCGTGAAAGTAAGGGAGTTCACTACACATTTTGGTCTAACCATCGCTTTTAAAACTAAAAACCTTTCAGGTAAGTATCAAATAGAGAGATCTACCATAGGGAATGTATAGTTGTGAGTTCATTTAGAAGATGACTTGGTCGTTTGGATTATGGTTTACCTTAGACTTTGTAATAAATCTCAGTTATGGATGGTTTTCTGCTGCAATCTCATGAGATGTAATTGAGGTAAGTCTTTCACTTGAAATCTTTTAGTGTCAGTTTGGATATTTATGATATTTGTCGTTATCTTAGATTTTAGGTTATTAAAAATGGTATCAGATCCTGAGTTTAAGAAAATTAGGTGTCTGTGTAGATACTTAGACCTGAGTTTAACTTGTTTGTGGTCCGCGTGTTGGTTAGAATCCTTAAGTTAGGAATGTTTTATATTGTCAAAAATTTGATCATTGAAAACCATGATGGTGATAGTAAGGACCCTCGTGTAAGGAAAATTCAAAATCACATCTGGTCAATATCATTTTGAACTTATAGCCTACAGGTGCATTTGTGTGTCTAAGCTACTGGTGTCATACTAATTGATAAATGTGTGAGTACGCATCAAATTGTTAATCTTGTCAATAATTAGCATGATATTCTATAGAAGATTGTTTAATGGAATAATTGAGGGTGGATCACTTCAAGTCATTTCGATGAGTCCGGGAGATTGAAGGGAGATTTTTGGCACTAGTATGCCGAGGAAAATAATTTATCTTTGTGGTACCTATGCTAAAAATGAAAACTTTGTATTGATGGGATATGGTGGTAGATACACGAAGTTCTAGGGCGTCCAAAAAGATAAGTTTAGATTAGTCAGAATAGTCCTTAAATAGAAGTTTGCCCTAAATCCCGCGGTGAAACTACTTGAAGAAGAAACTTCGAGGTTGGAACACGGAAGCATGTTAGTTTAAAAAAACACATACTCCTAACTTCTATAGAAGCCTTTATTTGTAGAGTTTGATGTATCGAATGAATGACGTAGGATGGAGGTGTGCACTTGGGGTTTAAAAGCTTCATTGGAGATCCGGTAATGACAATGAATTCCTTTGACTTTGCAATCAAGTAGTGGATGCGGTGAAGATAACCATGAAAGGAGAGAATTGTCAATTCGGGATTGAATTAGGGATAAAAGAAAACGCAAATGATCGACTAATGACCTAAAGAAGTCAAAGTTTCAAAATCGAACAATCAACAAGCTAGTGAGCATATTGGAAATTATATACTAAGGGGTAAACCAGTATGCCGAGAAGAACATGTACCAAAAGTTGTTTTAACTGTGGGAAACCTGGTCATTTAACACGTAACAGTAAGTCAGAGAGAAGTTGCTGCAAATGCAAAACTTGTGATCCTGTAAAGAGTGAAGTGCCCTCAACCATAAGACGAGTTTCATGCATTACGTTTTTTTTTTAAATAAGTTACATGAGTCACTTCTTATTGAAATTATATATGTGCATGTTGAGTTTTCAAGTTTAATACACTATATTTATTTTTAAATAAAAAAAGAAAGAGGTAAAAGACTATAATGCCCTGATGTGCCCCTCACATGCCTCAACTTAACGGAATCAATGTAACGGTGTTAATTATAGGGACCGTAAGGTGTTATGAAAATGAAAAATTAGGGACGATGTAACACCCGTAATTTTCGGTAAGTAAAGGTCACCTGGACATTTTTGGAACTTACAAACGGTGGGACTTTTGTTGGGAAATCATTGTTTGAAGTTCCTTGGAGTATCGGGGGTATTGGAGTTGAAAAGGTCGAGTTTCCGAGCTTGGTACGGGCTTGGCTACAATGCCCGGCGACTATGACAGTGTCATAGTCGCACCGGGCAAAGTCGCAGCATGAAACAGAAAGGGGCAGGGGGTTGGCGACAATGACCAACGACATTGTCGCATGTGCCCCTCACATGGCAATGTCGCATGTCAAAGTCGCACAAGGGTGCAGGGGTGCTATTAAGTGCGGGATTTCAGCTTTCATTCTCATTTTTACACCCAAACTTCTCCCTCTCTCCCAAACCATTTCTCCTTCATCCCCCTCAAACCCGAACTCATTTTGTGTTCATTTCTTATGTTCTCAAAGTGTTCCATCATCAAGTGGTAGATTGGGAGCTATGGCAAAGAGTTCACCATTGTCATCTTCAACCTCAAGCTTCATTTTTGGGTTTTCTAGGTTTTCACCAAAACCTAAGTGGTAAGTTTATCCCTTCCATTTCTAAACCTATGTAAGAGTTGTAAATGCTTCATTGATGGTTTCCTAGTGTTTTATTACTCCAATTTTGGTTTGGAGGATTTTGAGAAAAGTTAGGTCAAATTAGGTTTTTTTGGCCAAAATGAAGATTTTGATGTAAAGCGTTTGGGGATCGATTCTAAATGGTTGAAAATGATTATTTATGGGTGGAATTTGTATATTTAGGTTTTTGGGAAGATTGTTGCGTGTGGACTCGGAATTCTTCAAGGAAACTCATTTGGGGTAAAATATAGATTTAGCTTAAATCTAGCACGGTGAGTTCAAGTAGCTTTGTGAAAACTATGTACATGCCAAAATGAATATTTTGAAGTAAAAATATGTTTTACTTGGTAATTGTCAATATGTTGGGTATTTTGATAAGTTTTCATATTCGATAAACTTGGGTTGTTTTAGTCGCATAAAATGCCCATATTTGGGATTTGGATATCTTGACAAGTAATAGTGTGATTTTTGCATTTTTTGGTGATTTTGTACAAATAAAGTCTAATTCATGATAGATGCATTTTTAGTGTACTTGATTTCATAAACCATTTGGAAAATGATATGTCCCAATCCGTGTTGAGTTTTTGGTTAATCACATCTTTGAAGTATGTGTCTGCATAAACGTCGTCTAGATGCGTTTTATTATTTGGAGAACCATTATTTGTTTGTCAAATGGATTTTGAGAATTTTAGCTTGGTTTCGACTTAAAAGAGTCTCGTGGACACTTGTCTAGTTTTAATGGCTCTATGTAGAACCCGTGTACGATTTACACCTTAATGCATCTTATTGCATAATTATGATACTTACATGCTCGGGTGTGTTGGTCATTCATGTGTAGTCATGTAATGTTAGACTGTGTTGTATTGGATCCATAGACACGTAAGTCAGTATTTATTTGATGGTCAACTGGGTATTACGGGGTTGGACTCCGGGACCCATGTTTTATGACCTTAACCTTTAAAGTTTACACTGGGAGGGCTGAGTCCAGCTGAGTTATCATGAGCTAGGGGGCGATTTTTATATTTGGGGCCTCCGCCATGTCGGGGCAATGCCATGGTTGTAACCCCCGACTGTGCCGAGCCTTTGGCGATATTCATGGTAATATTCGCTAAGGTCAGCTGTCTCTTTGGGTGTAGCTTAAAAGGAGTCGTAGGGACACTTGGGCTTTTATGTCGTGAAGTGTCATATGATTAACGTTGTATGAGTGACATACTTTTGTGTTCCTCCACTCTCAATAGATACGGGTCTCCCCCGTTGTCGACCAGCATTATTTTGGATATTTAAGTGTCCATGCTTTAATATTTGGGTTTCATTCCATTTCATGGTCGCGTGAGTATTGAATTTAGGTTCCATGTTTTCGATGGCATATTACATTTATATGGATTGTTTTCCATCATTTAAGGGTCGAGTATTATGCCCCACCCGTGTTTTGGGTGTTTTGGGATGTAAAGTTTTATCTGCGTTTTTATAAATTGGGAGTTCGCTTTCTATTATCATTTGGAGTAAGTTTGGGTTGAATTTAAATTTACTAAAGAACGTTTTATGTCAGAATCTTAATCCTTAAAACAGTTGGGTTTAGTTAACTTTCATATTGGTGTCTTTTTCGTTTAAAATGCATTTCATTGGTAAACGAGTTGTTTCCATAACTAAAGTAAACCATTTTGAAAGGGTATGATTTTAATTGCAATCTTCTTTTAACGATTCATTTATAAATGTTGAAAACTCTTGAGCTCACTAGGCGTTAAGTCTAACATTTTTATTTGTCGGCATGTGCATCAGGTTCCAGTTGGGGGTTTGATTTTAGCAGTGCTGAAGAGTTGAACCTTAGCTTTACTCAAGGGTAAGTAGTTGGTGAAGTCTCCCGCGGTTTAGAGATAGTGTTTGTTACTGGGTTTTAGTAGCACCCGTTCTTATTATAGATTATATGCATAGAATGAAATGCGTGTATTGAGGTTAAACCTTGAATTGTGATTGTAGTTGATTCAATTATCGATGTATATAAAAAAATTTAAATTAGTTGTTATTTCCGGTTTTAAGGGTATTACAGACGACTAGTGTAGAAAATGCGTTTGAGTGATGATATCCAGATTTGAAGCAAAGCACAAGGACAACGAATGTAATTCACTTATTTATATTCTAATTTCAAACCTATATTTTGGGATAGAAACACAAAGTTCAATTGAATGGAATCGAATTCCCTCACAACCAAATACATCACCAAATCAGGTTCAATTTCAACCAAAATCTCACATATTCTAATTCCTATGACATATTGTATCGACTCCGAACACTTTCCAAACAAAAATACTATCATATCTTTATTATGAGTTTTCCTAAAAAATTTATAAACTTTTTCTTTAAAATAAACTAGTGTTGGGCCCGTGTATTGCACGGGAGGATAAATTTTTTGTTGGAATATTGAACCGAGTTAAAATAAAACGTAATTTCTCTGTTAACAGTTAATGAAATACAATGTAAAAAACTAATGTATTTTCATAAGTGGTTAACTTGCATATATTCTTAATCGTTTGTTGTTATGACTTTGTGCAATAATATTGGTAATAGTTTTGTATTATATTATTTAAAACTCAAACGACATGTCTCACAACATATTTATCTGACTATTGACTTCAAGACCTCATAGTATTAGTCGATAAAAATAAAGATATGTATATATATCTTATTCCCCTACTTCGAAAAATATGATTGTGGGTTTTGAAAAATATAAACAAATCCTCAGTAAATAAAATAAAATATAAAAAGTAGTTTTTCAAAGAAACAAAAATATAGTGGAATATCTTTTGTTCAGTTGTAGGTTCCGCCATTGACACCTGACCGTTCGTCTTCTTCTTGTACTCAAATGATACATAGAGAAGCTATATATATTTATAGTGAATGTAGAGAATATTTTAAAATCTTTTATTTTTATTTTTGATTTTACAATTAAATGTAAATATATTAAAAATATGGAAGAATATTTTTATATCTACATCGTTTCTATTTTATTTTCTTTACACTTGGTTAATTTGGAAAGTATTGCGGAATATTTTTATTTTAAAGAATATGATAATTTATTAGTGTATCTCGTTATTTTTTATTTTTAACTCATATCAACCTTCTTTTTTCTTCTTTTAATGCTCGTGAAAAAAAATACGTGTAGATTTTATATTATGCTAATATAAAATACGTGTAGATTTTATAAAATAAAATATATTTTATATTAGTAAAAAAAATACGGAAGAAAAAAGAGTTTATATTACATCTCATTATGTAAAAAGATTTTATAAAATAAAATATGGAAAAAGATTTTATAAAATAAAATATGGAAAAATCATTATGAGATGTAATATAAAAAAAATACGGAAGAAAAAAGATTTTATATTACATCTCATTAATATATATGTAAATGTAAAATCTACATTTAAAATAGATTATGTTAATATAAAATCTATTTTATAAAATCCTCCACCAAAAAAACAAATAGTTATATTAATAAATGAGTATCTATTCCACAAATAGATGATTATGTGAGATACTGTGCTTGGAAAGGTTGTACCAAAGCATTAAGAAATTGTAAATTAAGTAATTGGCTTTAATTAGTTGTAATTTATGCTTAAAATGTTGTAATTAAGAGTTTTTTATGTCGTTTTTAAAATATAGTATAGATATAGATATTTAATTATCTAACAATAGATGGGCCCATTTCATTCGAATCTAATATATTTTTCTTGTATCATAATTAAAGTTTGTCGACTTCAAATAAGGCCACCTTTCAACGCGCTTTGGGTTCATAGGTACCATGTGCTTACTAACTTTTGCTATTTTTTGTTTCCCATTAAATTGATTATTTGGTTAATTCGTTTTCTTAAAATATTGAATTTGTATTTAATTATTGTTAAAAAATAATTCTTGGATTTTATATAAGCCATGGCGTCGAGGCGTGGCCTTGCCGCCACGTTTTACCCCTTGGAGTCGAGATAAGGCGGCAAGCTCGTTATGGCACGTCATGTCCCGTCATGGCGTTACAATTTTGTGTATTTTCGAATTTTTGTACTTCGAAATTCAATTGGAATTTACCCATTAGTATCGATTATAATTTATAAATTATTTTGTTTATCATTTTATATGAAATTAAATTGTTAATAACTTGATCATTATTGTTCAAAACACTGATATAAACACACACGTACACATATATACATATAAATTATATACAGATTTGTCGTCTTAAGTCACGCTTTGAAAAACAACATGGCCTCGTCATAACTCGTAAGACTTAAACCTTGATCTTGTCGCTACATCACGCCCCACGCCATTTAGAACCTTGGTTTTATAATAGATATTCTTGTATTTTTCTTCTTTTTAAACATTAATATATTCATATCATTTTTAAATTTTAAAGTATATCTAACATGGTGTTATTTGATTCACATCAAATGAATTTAATGGAACCAATTCGTTACAAGCATCTATTAGTTAATAGATTATGAAATATAATAATTTAAAAAATATTTATTATTAAACTTATTTTAAAGATATTTTAAGATATTTTCAAGACTAGTCTAATGATATAAATTATAAAAAAATATATTTTTTAAATATATTTTAGTAAATACATTAATTAATTTTATTAGATGGGTTTTATTAATTATTGAACTACATCATTATTGTTGCTTATTTTTAGATCAAACTAATTCATCAAATATTCTGAATCAATTATTCATATATTTCACTTAAAAATACAACTCATAAATAAATATTTATATAGATCGAACAATCAATAAGTATTAACTTATAAGAAAAAACAAGTATAGTATACCAAAAATACAAGTATCGTATACCAAAAATACCAAATACAAATATTACATAAAAAATCTTTCATCATTGATAATTAGATGGTAATTGAAATGAATCGGTTCGGTTTTATTGGATTTTGAATTGTCATCCAACAATCGATCGATCTAATATGTATATTGAAATTTTGATATGATCCAATCTAATTCCGATTGGATATCCAGTTATTATTGATTGGTTGTAATTAGACCGAACGACTTTTTACACACTTTACTATTTAATCTTTAGCATTAAAAAATATCTATACTATATTATAAAAAAGACATAAAAATCTCTTAATTACAACATTTTAAACACAAAATACAACTAATTAAAACCAATTACTTAATTTACAACTTCATAATGCTTTGGTACAACTTAACGAAACACAGAATCTCAAATTCGTACAAATCCTTCGTACAACTTTTATCGCTTCCAAACCCTAACCCTACCATCATCGTCGTTGCTCTCGATCGGCTCTTCTCTCAATTTCGAAATTTTGTTCGATTCTCTGGATTCTGTGTCCATCGTATTCGCCGGTGACGCCAATCGCCGACGATAAACCTTCATCTGACGGTGGTGGTTGCAAAGTTTGGGGATTATTGAAGTTACCGTTTCAAAGCACAGGTAACAATACTTCACATACAACAACTTTATCTTCTTCCTACCAAATCGAAGGATCGAACGCTCACAGGAAAACTGAAAACCGTAGCTCCAGTTCCGGTAGTATGGTATCGTCGGTGGCTAGATCTCTGATTCCGATGCGACGTCGTCTTCGGCTTGATCCGCGAAATAAACTCTACTTTCCATGTATGAACACTCGCCTATGTTAATTCATTGTTTTCTTTCGGTTATTGTCGTTTTTATTTGAAATTTGATCGTTACTGATTTCTCGAGTATTAAATTGTTCTAAATGTTTACCTATTTGTTTGTTAACTCATGAGATCCAGATGGTTTTCTCAAATAGATTGGCATTTTTGTGTTTTTTTCGTATGATTTGTTTAGAAATTTGGTATTTGTCTGTTTGTGATTTGAATTCAGCGAAATTGAGCCACATTAGTTTATGCGGTGCGATTAATAGTTGTATTTTCTTAGCAGTGTCTCATTAATTGCATTGAATATTAGTGTTTCTCAAGACGATTGATTTAAAAGTAATTTATTTTATTTCAGTTAACTTGATTAAGTTTTAGTTCCATTCTGAAAGAATTCCAACTTCTGTATGATGAAGTTTTTGGCCTTTTGCTAATTGCTACTACAATATTTAAATTTCCACTTTTTTATCCTTTCTAAAGTTAGTGGTGCTTGCTTGTAATCTGCTAAATGTGTTAAGTATTAGAAGTACTGTTTTCTGGAACTTCTCTGATCTTTCTTGTCTTTGCTCGGTTAACTTGACCTTTTCTTTTAGATTCTGATAAACATGATTCCATGAAACATAAGTTCTTTATTTACCAATTACTATGGTGTTGCTCAAAAAGAAGTTTGTATAGAAACTCCAATAGTTATCTTAGATATTAGGATTTAGGGAGTAATGCACATCCTGTTAGTCATTGTGTTTACTTATTCAATGTCACTTAAACAAAGGAAATTTAAAAAATATTTTCATTGACATTGAAAGGGGGATATGCATCAAGTGTAGGATTCTCTAGGAGATAGGTTCAGGCAGACATAGAAGGTGAGGGCAACACTACTATTAACTTAAATTGAGGCAAACATCAAGGATGAGGGGCATTGCTATTTAATATAAAGTTTAAAATGATAAGGGAAAACTCATATTGAACCGGATATATATATATATATATATATATATATATATATATATATATATATATATATATATATATATATATATATACATCCTGAAGATTGGATTCTTATGGTAGAGAACGCTGCAATAATAATTGGTCCATGAGAGACTAGAGTTAGGCGGCTGTTTTAATTGACACCTTCCCTGTAGTTAATACAATTTGATAACTGTTGAGGCTTAAAATGTGTTAACTTTTATGAAGGATTTCGGCTTGTTTTTTGGTTTCGGGATCATGCATATCTGTACACCCTATTGAGTGTTATTTTTAATTGGTTTTTTTTTTTTGCAATTTATTTACATGTTGTAGGAAGTTGGAGGTAATCATGCTCATGGTGAGGATTTTCAAACGATTGTTTTGCGGCTGAAATTGCATTAGAGGCTTAAAATGTGTTAACTTTTATGAAGGAATTTGACTTGTTTTTTGGTTTCGGGATCCTGCATATCTGTACACCCTATTGAGCGTTATTTAGGAATGATGTAGTGAAGAAACTTTACCCATAATTTGTAGTTGTCCTCAACTATGTTAGCTGAACATACTTTGTACTAGCAACATATGATAATGCCAAATATTATGATGGCTACAGGTTGCTCAAAGATCCAGGGCCCTCTTAACACATTACAATGCTGCATATGAAGGTTTATTTTATGATATGTGTTTTGCTGATTATTTCATTAACATCCTGTTCAACTATTTCGTTAACATTGACAGAATTAGAGTATCCATATATGTTTTATTTGGGTCACTGTGGATTTTTTGGTACATCACTTTCATGCATTTACAATTCATGTGACGGTGTTGATACTTCTGAAGGTTTTCTATTTGCTTGTGGATCTTGTTTGATACAGGACAAAGCAAATCTTGGTTTCCATTTTCGTTGTGATGGACTCGAAGGGGGGACATGTCAAATATCGGATTGGGACCATGTCAGCTAGGTGGTCACTTAGGAGGTTCAAAGTGGGGATATTTAGAAGATTGATTTTGTTGAAATACATCGGTTAATATTACATGTATGACAACATTTTTTTCACTCTTCTTTTCCACCCAACCAATGAACATATTTTTGGATTGATTTCTTTCATTGTCATAGTTTGGTTGGTTGCATGTTTCTTCTAACTACGATAAATTAATCTATGAATTTACCATACATATGATGAGATGTTTTTGTTTGTTGAGTTAGTAGCTACTGTTCTGCTTCAAACCAAGCTACTAATATACTTGGATTTTGTAGTCTAAATGTGCCAGGTCTGCTTCAATCCAAGCTGTTAACTTTATGACTTTGATGACTTACAATTTTATTTAATTCTTATCCTTTCAGTTATGATGAAGTGGCTACACACATTAAAGATTTATAAGACATACATCAAACCATCCTATGATTAAGAGGCTACATACTTTACCTTGTTTTTTTGTGCTTTCAGATTTAGAAGACATATATATATATATATATATATATATATATATATGTGTGTGTGTGTGTGTGTGTGTTCTATTTCGTAGGTTGATTTTTTGGGCTTAAGTTATAAAAGTAGTCCATTGTCTTGTGGTTAGCTAATGCACAACCTTATTTAAATGGTTTTTTTAGGAAAACAGAGATGCTAAAAGGAAAGAGATCCATAGAGGTGAAATTGCTAGCAAAGCTAGAGAAAAGAAGGCTCAAGTGTTTATTTCACCATTTTAGTTCTACCATGCAATGTACTAATGAGATATTTATTGTGATTCTTTAACATCGTGATAATGTTGATATGCAATGTGAAAAAACATGATTTTTCTTTTTGAGAAAAGGTGTCAAGCACTGCGTTTTTCTTTTTGGATTTACTTTCCCAAAATTTGTCCATAATTGCTTAAGAACAATGGTTCATTCACAACAAAAAACCAATTATGTTATGGTGTTAAATGTCATCACCTAGATAGCTCATTGTATTATCTATCATGTTTGTTCAATGGTTTTGGTAATGCTATGTTTTAGAAAAGTTTTTGGTATTATCAAGAGGATGGTATCGTTTATGATTTGGCATCATTTTTCCCATTTTCAAATTATTAAGCACTTATCGGGTTATAAATGCTTACCATCAATCCATTTTGATGGTCGGTAATGTTACCCCATAAGGTAAGTGAGAGTGGTGACCCGATACATAAATTTGTGGGGTTGCTAATAGAAGGGATTGATATGAACTTTCAAAGCAGAAACATGTTGCTACAGTTACTTATTATGATACCCATTCTGCCTGACTATCTACTTTCTTAAGGCCTTAACTTG
The DNA here is from genome assembly GCA_954870635.1 of Arctium minus. Taxonomy (NCBI): domain Eukaryota; kingdom Viridiplantae; phylum Streptophyta; class Magnoliopsida; order Asterales; family Asteraceae; genus Arctium; species Arctium minus. The sequence continues at coordinate 176,865,534 of OX941080.1, read as the reverse complement.
TGGATTTATTGGGGGTTTATGTAGGAGAATAACCTTCTAACAGTTTTTTTTATTTAATGACATGGATACCCGTTTATGAAATGCTTACGGCAAAGTGGACGATAAACTTGACATCCATGTCTCAACAGGTTACCGGTTAAAATGGGTAAAAAAAATAAGAATATTTGAAACTTTGTTACCGGCTAATGGTTTTGCACCTCCAACAAGGCCAGTTTTTCAGCCATCACCTATCCCTTTTGTAAGTTCTCTTTTTTAATAATGAACATTAATTAGTAAAATGATTCTATTTCATCTTTCAAGTGTATGTGTTGGAGCTATTTAAGAGCGTGCGAGTGTATTTTTTTCAGATTCCTAATGCTCCAAGGCCGCACAGACAAAATAGAGGGAGGATGAATGGACAGATGCAGCAGCCACCATACATGCCACACTTGCAACAACAATCTCAGACATCCAAGGACTCATCTAGCAACCCCCAGGTCTGCTTCACCTGCTACTCTAACCAAATTCATATATATTGTCATCAGCTTTGGTTTAAGTTCATTCTTCGACATTGACTAGAATTAAAAAAAAGTTCAAAAGCAGAATTTTCTGTTCAAAGACACATAAATGATGTCAATTTGTTCTTTATTCTCATATTAAATTTGATTTTCTCATTATATATGGTTATGTGAGCCCTGAAGCAGACCTGCTTGTTAGTTGGTTTTGATAATTGCTTAGATTCAGCTTGATTTTCTCAGTTGCTCTAAATGAATGCAACTTGAATTTTTAACTTTGATTGTACTGTAGAATAATGGGCTTTCAAAGTCCTTGCCTTTCAGAAAAAAGGTTTTCAAAGCAGTGTTTTATAAGGCTGAGTCATTACACATTATTCTTGTCATCTAGAAATCTTATGACTTTTTCAATTGGAAGATTTTGGTCCATTAGCGAATTTTAACATGAAGAAAGAAATGGTGCATCATTCCCATTTTCTCTAAACCTGAGTTGGGCTTGAGCCTGATTCAAGCTTGAGTAGCTTCACTCGCTTTAGATCCCTCCCATCTCCACCCTCACCCCCACCCCACCGTTGTATTCTCAATTCAACCTCACCATAGGTAAGTTCAACAAGTAGGAAAACTTGTTGGATGTTGATGTAATCATAAGTTCTAGAGGTATATGTTGTTCATGGAATTCTAGAGGAATATGCTCTAAAGGTCTACAAATTATTATTTCATGGAGCACATAATTTGACCTACTTTTAGCCATTATTAATTAATAAAGTCAACCTCGAAATCAAGATGTATCCCGCCTCTTTGCGCGGTTACACAACTAGTAATTAATAAAAAACAATGATGTATTCCATGTCAATAATCACTTCACGAGAAAGTACAAACACATAATAAAATGATCACATTAATCAACCACCGATTTATAGCTCTGCAAAAATAATCAAAACTAAATTATTTTGGTGGTTGTGTATTGAACATTTTATATGCATACGTCTATTTATGTAAAAATACAAAAAACAATAGGCTTTAAATACAAGCAATAACTGTAACTTATTTAGAGCAAGTAATACCTATGTAACATCTAAGGCTAACCGTATCAAATATTCCTTTATAATGCAACTTGAGTTCCCTTCCCAACCGATATCGGATCTAACAATTCAGCCCCCTTGGGAGCCCAACGTCTTCGCTGGCACATGTCAAACGTGATCCACCAACAAACCCAAGTCAAACAACAACTACCTATATTTGAAATAGTTATTGATGTTAATCTCTTTGTGGAATTATCCTTGAAGTATTCTCTTTTGTATCTCCTATAAAGTAGGATCTGTAACCACTTTTCAAGATATATATAATATAATGGTATCAGACTTTTCGATCCCTCAAGACACTTCATCTCACCAAACAATGGCAGAAAATGCTACTGCATCTTCCATCCCCTCAATACAGGTCCACCATTTAATTTCAGTCAAACTTGACAATACGAATTATCTCCTCTGGCTCACCCAATTTCAGCCCCTTTTAAAAGGATATGACTTGGAAGGCTACGTTGACGGAAGCTACCCCTCCCTGCAAGTTGTCTCCCTGATTCAACTACTCCAAATCCCGCCTACTGTGCCTGGAAGAAGCAAGACCAAATCCTTCTTGGATGGTTGCTCTCCTCTCTGACTGAACCAGTACTAGCACAAGTGGTCGGTCTCACAACCTCTCGAGCGGTTTGGGAATCCCTCCAACAACATTTTTTCTTCTCAATCTCAAGCTCGAACGTTACACCTTAAGCGCGAACTATAGAATATGCGTAAAGGAAACAAGACAATGTCATAGTATTACCTACATGCCAAACAAATAGCTGACAAACTAGCAACCTCCGGTCAAGACATCTCAAACATTGATCTGCGACACATGATGCTCAGCGGTTTAGACTCATCCTACATATATTATATTAAAAGTCTTACAAATTAGAACAATTTTTTCTTGAATGATAAAGTAACATAAGAAATTAACTTAAATAAAATGATTCTTCTAACGTTTTTCGAAACAAAATCTTCAATAAGTTTTTCATAATCAACTTTCTCCAAGAAACCATTTTCGGTAGCTATCAGGGAGAAATAACCGTTGTTTGATCAAGTTAATCGACATGAGCGAACTTAAACTTGATTTTTGTGGCCGTTGTTGGTGAAATCGAACACGAAGAAATAACCATTGTTTGATCAAGTCAATCAACATGATTCGTAGTTGGGAATCGAAGCGTCGTTGTCGTTGCCATCGAGGAAACAAGAACAAATCGATTAGAAAATTTTGATTTAGAGAGTGGGAGAACCGAGGCGAGAAGTAGGGAATAGGGATTTTTCGATTACGATTTATTTATTCAATTTTCCGTTACCATCAGGGAATAGGCGAGAAGTAGGGAATAAGGACTTGCAAGCCTGTGGCTCTATCTCCATCTCCAACTCACAAATCACAATATTTGTTTGGATTTTTTTTGTTTGGGCTAATTAATATATATAATAGCATAAGAATATAGAAATATTTTCGGCCCCTCTAAATTTGGAGGCCCTGTTCTATTGTACAGGTTTGAACAACCAAAGGCACGAGCCTGCCATGGTAGATTCCGATCCTCTAATGGAGCTCCCAACACAAATGGAAATCGTGAAAGACCCAATCCTCAAGGAAACAGGAATAAGCCTCCACCCAAAAATTAGTACCAAACCTCTATGCCTCATCCAACTCAAGGTCCATGTCAAATATGTGGTCGCCAAAAGCACACGGTTGTTGACTGTTGGTATAGGTTTAATTGTACACCTGCTCTGACCGTCTCTTCCGACAACCCATCAACTGCTTGTGTGGCTGCTCCAGGCTCATTTCTTGATGGCAATTGGTGCCCCGACATCGGTACCACCCATCATTTGACCTCAAAGTTGACCAATCTTCATCTTCAGACTCCATATGACGGTCCTGATCGCATTAAAGTTGGTAATAGTAATACACTATCGATTAAACATGTTGGTAATTCATTGTTTTTTTTCAATAGTCGACCATTTTTCTTTAACAATATCTATCATATACCATACATATCTACCAACTTATTATTTGTCTCCAAATTCTGCAAAGATAACAACGTTTATTTTGAGTTTCATCCATCTTATTTTCATGTAAAGGATCAGGACACGGGACAAACGCTGTTGCACGACACGAATAGAGGGGGCCTTTATCAGTTTGACGAAAAGCCAATTCCATCTGCATTTCAATCCGAGTTCGTTTCCTTGTGGCATCACAAACTTGGCCACCCGATGCTGAAAACAGTTCATAAAACTGTGTCTACTCATTCTCTTCCAGTAGAAAATAAATTCATTTCGTATTGTAATGCTTGTCGAGTTAGTAAAAGTCAAAGACTCCCTTTTTCTTCGAGTTCAACAATTTATACTGAACCACTTCAACTCATTGCCTCTGATTTATGGGGCCCTGCTCCAATGCTATCTCGTAATGGGTTTCGTTATTACATGCTTTTAATGGATGCTTATTCTCGATACACTTGGATTTATCCTTTAACACACAAAAGTGACGCTTTAAAAGTCTTCATCCAGTTTAAACTTCAAATTGAAAACTTAACTGGTAAGAAGATCAAAGTCTTCCAAACCGACAATGGCACCGAAAAGTTTACCCCATTTTTAATTCAAAGCGGAGTACTTCATCAATTTACTTGTCCACACACCTCTGTCCAAAATGGTCTTGCAGAAAGGCGTCATAGACACATCGTTGAGTCTGGCCTTTCTCTACTAAATCATGCTTCCATGCCATTAACTTTTTGGGCCGATGCCTTCACCACAAGTTGTTATCTCATCAATCGGCTTCCTCTAACACCTTTAAAAGGTCACACTCCTCTTGAATTGATGTTTTCTTCTCAACCTGATTAAAAGTCACTAAAGTCATTCGGGTGTTTGTTTTATCCATATTTACGACCATATGCGTCAAATAAATTGGATAAACGGTCTCTTGCATGCATTTTTATTGGTTATTGTAGCGCTCAAAAAGGATGTATGTGCTATCAAAGGGAGTCAAAACGACTCTACATTTCAAGACATGTTGTCTTTGAGGAGACTGTTTTCCCCTATTCGATCGTGCACAGTGGCGACCCCCATGTAAGTGTCTCTCCTAAAAATCCTTTACCACCACAATCCACTTCCATATTATCTTCGTTGGCACCCTCACAACCTACCCAACTGACAAACCCCTCACAATTTGTTTGGTCCCTACAACCACCAGCATCATCACGCCAAGATCACATCTCTACCACTCCCACTTCTTCTCCCAGCACTCACCCATGTCCTAGCTCTCAACCACCAGACCCTATACCATCAAATCCTACCTCTTATCCCACCACTCAACTTGGTCCTAGCTCTCAACCATGAGAACCTATACCACCACCTGTAAGTTCCTCCTTCTCTTCCTCATCAACCACAAGTCAAACTTCTAGACAACCACTCCCTTCATCATCACACTCTTCCCACCATAATATGGTCACTAAATCAAAAGATGTAATTTACAAACCTATTAATCGAATGTGTTTATCTGCTACTAACCATCCATTGCAGGACACAAGTGTTGAAGATCCAACTTGCTATTCACAGGCCAAAGCACATCCACAATGGCGAAGTGCTATGGATGCCGAAATCAATGCCTTATTATCAAATGGACATGGACTCTCACTCCTACGAAACCAAACATCAATGTTGTTGGTTGCAAATGGGTATTACGAACAAAACGGAAACCCGACGGCATAATCGATCGTTATAAAGCACGTCTCGTTGCAAAAGGGTATAATCAACAACCCGACGTTGACTATGGAGAAACATTTAGTCCTGTCATCAAACCCTGCACTATTCGCTTAGTTCTCACGATCGCATTGCAACACAAATGGGAAGTTCGACAGCTAGATGTTCAAAACGCCTTTTTACATGGTTATCTTGCGAAGGAAGTCTACATGCACCAACCGCCAGGTTATGTTGATTCAAGATTCCCAAACCATGTTTTTCATTTAAGGAAGTCTCTCTATGACCTTAAACAAGCTCCTAGAGTTTGGTACACACACCTTACTGGTATCTTGCTCTAAAGCTGATTCGTCCCTACTTACAAGGCACACTAATGGAGCCACTTTGTTTGTCCTCATTTACGTTGATGATATCATCGTCACAGGCACTCCAGGTAATCATATAAATTCCATAATCACTCAACTCCATTCCACTTTTGCTATCAAATATTTGGGTCCCCTAAGTAACTTCTTAGGTATTGAGGTTATTCCTCATCGCCATGGCTTGTTTTTGTTCCAACGAAAATATATTAGGGACTTATTGCTTTCCACAAAATTTGATGGAGCCAAGCCTGTTACCACGCCACTTGCAGCAAATCAACAATTGTCAAAGTTCGATGGAAGGCTTTATGATGATCCAACCGAATACAAGCGTGTGGTTGGCTTTCTTCAATATCTATCTTTCACTAGACCCGATATTGCCATCGTCGTCACAAAGGCTTGCCAATTCATGCATAATCCAACTGAAGTTCATTGGGCAACTATAAAAAGGATTCTTCGTTACCTTAAGCATACGGTAAATTATAGTCTACTACTGTCGGTACCCTCTGGGCTAAATCTTCAAACCTATACGGACTCAAACTGTCCTATTCAATCCTATTCTGATTCAGATTGGGCTGGATGCCCGGACGATCGTCGTTCTACAAGTGGATTTTGTGTTTTCTTTGACGGTAATCTTATCTCATGGAGTGCTCGAAACAAAAGACAGTATCAAGGTCAAGTATCGAAGCTGAGTACCGGGCAGTAGCTATTGCAACAGCCGAGCTCATGTGGATACAATCTCTGTTGCAAGAACTGGGATATGCGAAAACACCTCCACCAACTCTATGGTGCGATAACCTAGGCGCTACATACCTTACCGTCAATCCCATCTTTCATGCTCGTACGAAACACATCGAAATAGATTATCACTTTGTTCGAAAACGGGTTGCCTCAAAACTTCTCAATGTTTACTTTATATCAACCAAGGATCAACTAGTCGATATTTTTACTAGAGGTTTGAACAGTACCACGTTTAAACTACTACGAAACAAGTTATCCATCCATGAATGGTCGTTCAACTTACGGGGGAGTGTCAAACGTGATCCACCAACAAACCCAAGTCAAACAGCAACTACCTAAATTTGAAATAGTCATTGATGTTAATCTCTTTGTGGAATTATCCTTGAAGTATTCTCTTTTGTATCTCCTATAAAGTAGGATTTGTAACCACTTTTCAAGATATATATAATATACTGGAGTGCCGCCAAAAAGAGTGTGCAACCATTTTCTAAAACTCACAGCACACCAGTCCAGTTCCCGACTATGATACTATTTATAACATATATCTCATGTTAATCATATTAGATATTGTCTGTTTTGTCCATACATAGATCCACGATTTTAAAACGCGTATGATAGAGGAGATATACAGTATCTTATAATGCAACCTTGTATAATTTCATTAAGTACAAAATTTAACATTTTGAGTTAAAATAAAACAAAACAAAACAATCAATAAAGAAGTTAAGAGCATCTACTATGTTAATTGTCAAAATCATCTAAAGTGGAGGAACCTATAGAAATATCACTTTACATTATTTTTATTGTCACATCATTGCCACGTTAACAAAGTAAAAACCTTCACATTCTAACTCTTTTTTAACTCAATGTTTGTTAAGTTTTATTAATGACCCCAATCGAGCACACAATATTTATAGATGAAGTAAGAAAAATCGACATATCATAATAAGAAAGTGAGACAAGAAGATAAACGAGCTTTCTACACTAATGTCATTAGTGAGCAATCCCAATAGCTTGTCGTCTGACGAAACAAAAGTAATTAATTTTGTTGGAGGAGCAAAGTATGACACCCCAAGGTAATGTCCTCATACTTTTATAATAGTTTTTCTAATCATATTTACTCTGTTATTTATTTATAAAATCCAGAAAATGGATATAAGGTGTTTGACGAATTAATGAATCCAACCCGATCCATTAAAAAGTTTTACTTGTTTGAATCGACCTTTGCATAACTAGTCCAACCCATCCATTTTATGACCTAAAATATTCTTTGATATTTTGCTAAAATAAAAATTAATATTAAGGTATCTTTATATTTATATATATATATATATATATATATATATATATATATTCAAAATGCATAAACCTAATATTACATTAATATAAGAATATTAATCCTCTAAACTATTGAAATATATAAATTCTGTTGATAAACAATTTCAAATTTATAATTATTAATTTAAAACAGTCGGTTAACATCAATTAAAAAGTAGTTGTTAATGTTATATGCACATGCCAAAAGACACAAACTACTTAACAAGGACTATTTCATGCACTACTATGACTCATCGTCCTCAATGATCGTGCATACACTCTTATCAATATTCCCATGTTTTCTAATCTACAACAAGCAACATAAATATCTCATAAACTTAAATAGTTAAATAGAACAACGTCTCAAGACCTAGACAATTTCTAATTTTAATACAACACAATTCTTAAATATTACATAAAATGCGATATTGAAAGCTTTATAAAATAATATATATCAAACTTCAACCAAGTACGGCAGTCCTAACCTTTATTATCGACTTTTAACTTTCATTCCCACAAGAGGCTTGTTACTAGTCATGTATTAAAGATAGAAATCTGAAAACATGCTAACTCGCTTTTGTGAACAACATATCATAGCTCCTTATATGCAAGGCATGTAAAATACATATTATATTGAAATGACACTACATGAAATTGTTATGCATGGTAAAGGCAGATGAAATTTATTGAAATCAAGTTTTTTTTTTTTAAATAAAACTGAAAAAAAAAATCTACTACGTTCATCCAGTGTTAAAAAGTTTCTTTTGGAAAGAGTGTCCTAGGCTATGCCTACACTAATCTCTTGGCAAATTATGACGGTAAGACATCAGCCTTGATTAAACCTCAATGGCCACAATTGTTATGTGTTGGTGATTTTAGTGTCACCAGACATTTAAGTGTAATTGGTTATAACATGAGTAATAATGGGTTTCAAACTATGATCTAATACAAGTTAGGTGGTGCGGAGTGCACACTTGTTATAAGACGAGTTTGATCCCGGACACGATAAAATGACGGGGGATCAAGGGGCAACGCCCCTAGCGGTGATCCAAGTGACAGAGCCTCTGAAGGCATGACAGAGCCTCTGAAGGCACGTCAGAGCCTCTGAGCCTCGTTGGCACGACAGAGCTTCTTAAGGCTCGACAGAGCCTCTTAAGGCACGACAGAGCCTCTGAGCCTTTTTGGCATGTCAGAGCCTCTTAAGGCACGGCAGAGCCTCTGAGCCTCTTTGGCACGGCAGAGCCTCTGATGGGCGTCTCTGGACCAGAAGCTCTTGGTGTATATTTTTGGACTAAATCTGCATTTACTGAACATTTAATGGTCAGTTATTTTATGCCCTTAATTTTAGCTAAATTGATTGTAATCGACTATAATGATAGTGATTTACAATCATTGCCATTTTTTAGCTAAATTGATTGTAATCGACTATAATTGATAGTGATTTACAATCATTGCCATTTTCCGTTATTTCCTATTTTACGAATGAGACTAGTATATATACCGTATATACTTATGTTTTAGACTCACGATTTTAAAACAATCATATATACTCTCCAGCAAATTTGCTCTCGTTTTTGTACCTAAAAACGTGAGTGTTCTTGAGTCTTATCTCATATTGGATTTCGTGCAACCCAGGCATAGGGTCGAAATACCAATTTGGAAAGTGACTTACACGATTCTCAAGAAATCCGGTCAACTGATCGACTACTTTCCCCCGATATCTAACATTATGTACGACTAGATTCGAACCCTGGGCAGATGGAATATTCCACCACATCCCCCAGGGCCTTAACCAGTACGCCACAACCCTTGTGGTTACAGTGTTAAAAAGGTTCATTACAACAGCCGTCGTGGTTCAAGATTTATGTCTGATGTTTCGTTAATTAAGTATGTGGTGAGCCATAACCTAATGTACGGTTTTTGTAACGGAATAATTTGATATTTTTCAATATCTCACTTGTTAGGCTTTAATACATAACATAATTTAAATTGTTTAATATCATTGAGGTGACGTTTGTTTTTTAAGAGGTCTGAAGTCTTACTTCACTTCTAATTAATAAGAGGTGGTGTTGAAGTCTGAAATATGAATCAATAAGACTGTTTGTTTTTGTAACGTCTGGAGGCATCTTGAAATAAAGGAGAACATATGAAATAAGGCGGTGATAAAAGATTTTAAGAAGTTAGGTCATCACTTCTTATTTTAGATGCATTTAAGAGCCATTAAGAAGTTCTGAAAACTGAAAAAAACAAACAGTCTGAATGTCAAAAGGTCTGAACGATTCAGACTTAAGAACCATTAAGATGTATTTAAAAAAAACAAACAGCCCCTGACTCATTAACTATTAGAAAAAAACACATATTTATATATATAATCTATACTATGTTATAAAACATTTATACAAAACTCTTAAAAACAATTGTTAAAACTTAATGTACCGTTATTTAATGTTAATTACTTAAAATCTCTTAAAAACAACCATTAAAACTTTTTGTACTACATTTAATGCTATTTATTAACTTTTAATCATTATCTCTAACCATTTTAACTCCCCTAAAACCACTCCCTGCATAATTAAATACATGATAAAAATCAAATTTTAAATATAAAAAATCTAAAATATATTTAAGAAAATTTAATATTGATTTTATATAAAAAAAACATTATATTATTAGACATAAAATAAATTACATTATTATTAAACTATCGAATAAACTTTTAAAAACAAGCTTTTATACATTAAGTATTGTTTATTGATACAAATCACTTAAAATTCAAGATTACAAGTTATGATGCATGATTACACATTTTCTAAAACTATATGTTTGAATTCATAACTAACTGATAAACATAATCAAAACAGGATAAACATCTCAATTTAAATATAAAAATTTTAAAATATATAAGATAATCATTGAATTCTAACAAAATACTTAATTTTTTTATATAAAAAACATTATATTTTAAGCCTAAATTAAACAAATTTATAAAAAAATCATTATCATTCTCTCAAAACCATAAAAAATCGTACTATAAATCGACAAAAAACAAAAAATAAAACAAAACATTAAAATCGTGATGTATCTTACTGCATGTACAAGTACGCTTCTAATCTTATATATGATAGTAGGCATATATCCGCGCGATGCAGCGGAATGTGAGTAAAGAATGAACAATTAATGCTATTTTTTTATAGACATTTCATCAACAATAAACCATGACTAAGAATCACAACTTATGAAACACTAAACCCTAAACCCATAAAAATATTCAATAATTAGTTTATATTACAATTATTGACGAAAAAAATTATAATGATATAATTTATAATAAGAATGAAAGGACGGAGAAATACAAACTTAAAATGAAACGTTGTTGTCATTTTGATTTTGAGATGTTTCGCGAGCGGATACATACCTTTGTCAATTGTTCCTTCGACTTCACGATTTTTCGCGTCACATCGTGCGCGGATATATGCCTAGTTTATAATAATAATGAAATGTATTTTTAATATATTTTAGTTGATCTACGATTATGTATTTTTAATATGCTAAAGGTGGAAAAAAATAAAACGTATGGATATAAAATAAATTAGTTCATAAATATTCATGATATTTAATAGTACGGTTACATTAAAAAAAATATTAAATATTGGGCTCGTTTTTAAGATATTGACGAGACGATTATAATGATATAATTTGTAAAAAAAGAAACATAAATTTTTTTTCATTGCATTTATATACCATTATTTGTGTTAATATAACAAAGGTGTAAAATTAAAAATGAAAAAGTAAGAGATATAAAGTAAATTAAATAACTAATTGTAAAGATGTTAAATGTAACATTGAATTTTGAAAATAACTGTTTACAATTTTAATATAATAGTATAGATAGTATATATATAATGTTACATATTTATGCTACCAATAAAATATTCAATAATTAGTTTATATTAAAATTATTGACCAAAAAATTATAATATTAGAATTTATAATACTAATGAAACATACTTTTAATATATTTTAGTTGATCTACAATTATGTATTTTTAATATGCTAACGGTGAAAAAAATAAAATGTATGGATAGAAAACAAATTAATTCACAAATATTCATAGTTTTTAATAGTATGGTTAAATTAAAAAATATTCAATATTGAGCTCATTTTGAAGGTATTAACGAGACGATTATAATGGTATAATTTGTAAAAAAAGAAACGTATTTTTTCATTGCATTTTTTTCCATATACGATTATTTGTGTTAACATGATAAGAGTGTAAAATAAAAAATGAAAAAACACGGGATATAAAGTAAATTAAATAATTAATTATAAGAGTGGTAAATGTAAGGTTTAATTTTAATGGATTTCCAATTCCCTCTCATATCACATCTTATTTTATTTTTAATTCATAGTTACAGTTTTTGTTCATGAACTATTTTGATAGATTTACTTTTTACCTTTTAGTTTTACATTTTACATTTTCATTATATTAACACATATAAGCATGTATTAACAAAAATACGTTAAAAAAATAATTTTTAATTTTAACAAGTTACACCATTATAATCGTCTCGTCGATACCTTTGAAATGAGCCCAATGTTGAATATTTTTTGATTTAATTATATTATTATATGTCATATATTATACCTTGGTTAATCGATTTTTTAAAAAGAGAAAATGCATCACATCGAACGTAAGTTTTAACATCAAGATAATAAACATAATAAATATATTGCGTATTTTTTTATTCCAACAGATTCCAACTTTGATAATTCATTTAAATCAACATATTCACGAGTACCAGTACGCTCTATATATTCTTCATTCACATCTAATCTACGTTTGTATGGGATAATCCACGACATTGCATCTGGAAGTGCATGACGTGTCCAATGGTGTATGAGTGTGGGCATTGGGTAATCTCCTTTTAATACTCAGTTAGTTCACCCATTAACTCTATACGGATAGTGTCCCATGAATCTTCATGACCACCAAAACAAGTAGATATGACTCGAAATTCACAATTTCCATCGCCTAATACATTTTGTACTTGTGCGATGTATGGATGAAATAAACTCGGGATTTGATCAAGATATGGAGGGGGCTGTCGTTGGAAGTAGGAGCTATGCCTCGCTGATTCTTTATGACCAAAATCTTTCGAGTTGATAAATGTTGGCGCGTTAGAATAACTGCGTCTACGAGGGTCTTCAATAATATTTTTATTTATTTCAAATCAATTACTTTACTTTATTTCAAATAATATATTATATATATGTCGAATGATTATGTTTTCATTGATCGACATGTGATATCCCAAAATAATCGAAATTTGTGATATCCACAATTAATCACATGTGATATCCACAAAATACAACGTAATTATATATGTTAATGTGATATGTTAAAACGTATTTTTTAACATATAATAAAATAAAAAAAAATCAATATTGGACTCATTTCGAAGGTATCGAAGAAACGACTATAATGGTGTAACTTGTTAAAATTAAATATTATTTTTTTAACGTATTTTAGTTAATATATGCTTATATATGTTAATATAATGAAAATGTAAAATGTAAAACTAAAAAGTATAAAGTAAATCTATCAAAAGAGTTAAGGGACCAAAACTGTAAGGGAAAAGTCCAAAAAAACCCAATGGACTTTAGTGTTTGAAGTGATTAAGTCATTGGACAATTTTTTGGAACAAATAAGTCCTTAGACATTTCAAAACATACTAAATAAATCCTTGGACTTTTGGAAACCTGTTAAATACATTCTTATTACTTAAAAATGTAACTTGTAACCTACATAATAGGCAAAACTACAAATTAGAAGAAAAAACAAAAAAGATGTCACCTACTTTATCACCCTACAAATAAGAAAAATAAGAAAATTAACTAAAATAGTCAATTTCATTAACAAAATTAATTTTCTAAGCACTTTTCAAAGTTTTTTCTTAAAATAGTCAAAGCATATTATTTTTTTGCCTTAAAAACTGTTTTTGGCAAAAAAAAAAAAAAATAGAAAACATCTTTATAATTTGTTATTTAATTTACTTTATATCTTCTACCTTTTTATTTTCATTTTAACTTTTTATTATATTAACACACATAATCGTATATTAACTAAAATATATCAAAAAAGTACGTTTTTTATAAATTACACCATTATAATTGTCTCGTCAATACGTTTAAAATGAGCCTAATATTGATTTTTTTGGATTTAATCTCATATTATTAAATATCATAAATACGTACTAATTATATTTAATATTTACACTTTCTATCCTTTAAGGTTATTTATTTAATAATATAAGATTAATTTGTAATTATAAAGGGTAAATATTAAAAATAATTTGTACGTATTTATGATATTGAATAATACAAGATAAAATTCAAAAAACAATATTGAGTTCATTTTGAACGTATTGACGAAACGACTATAATGGTGTAATTTGTAAAAAAAAACTAATTTTTTTGATATATTTTCGTTAATATCCGATTGTGTATGTTAATAAAATAAAAATGTAAATGAAAAAGTAATTGATATAAAATAAATTAAATAACTAATTATAACTTTATAAGAATGCAAAGTGTAAAATTTTTCTAAAACTATAAGCAGAAAGTGAATCTTTATACATAAAATTTTCTACGTGAGGATGTTCGTTATTTTTATTTTTTTGGAAAAAAAACAATCATTGCATAGGAAAAAAAAACATTATGTGCAAACTTTGACAATTTTAGGAAAAAAAAAACTTTGAAAAATGGTAAAAGAAAAATAAATATGGTTGATAAGATTGACTATTTTAGTTAATTTTCCCATTTTTAATTTGTAGGCGGATAAAGTAGGTGACTTTGTTTTTAATTTGTAGTTTTACTTGCTATATAGGTTGCAAGTTACATTTTTAAGTAATAAGGATGTATTCAACAGATTATCAAAAGTCCAAGGATTTAGTTAATAGGTTTTGAAATGTCCAAGGACTTATTTGTTTCAAAAAATTATCCAAGAACTTAATCACTCCAAACACCAAAGTCCATTGGGTTTTTTTGGACTTTTCCCAAACTGTAACTATATATATAATAACTACTTTCAAGAACCGTCAACAATCGTTTAACGTTTAAGCCCTTTAATATAATAGTATAGATAAAAATTTGTTGCTTTAAATCATACCTTAAAAAATTTGGTCAAGAGGTTAATAATTTAGTTTGGGCTTTTTGGCCCATACAGATTGGGTCCAAACCCATGTTGATTGAACCGATCCCAAAATCTTAGGGCATAGAAACAGAGCCTCAATCTTGTAGCTTTCTTCTCCGAAAGGTTATCCGATGATCGAATTCGAATAGTACTTTGGTTCCAAGATTCTGCATCTCTAAACTATGGGATCGCCTGTTGTAGTCTCCTTAAGTGCAAACCCTTGTCGTTTGGTTACTCCTAAAATCTGCAGAATTTCTTTGAGACATTTCAACAAACAGCTCGTGGGTCAGCTCTCTACTGATAACACCTTCAAAACAACTCTGCAGTGTCCACTGTTAAGTGCTACGAATCTTTACTCTTCAAGAAAAAGAACCCATTTCGTTCAACCAGTCAGAAGTTCATATTCAGACACCACCAACTCCATTTTTGACAACCCTGTACTGACCAATTTCGAGAATTTCTCGTTTGATGCACTGAAAAAGACCCTTTACGAGTTAAACCCAATTAGGGCCTGTAAGTGGTTGTTTCTAGGTTCGATTGCAGTTGCGTCACTGAAATGGGGGATTAATACTTTATTGAGTCCATTCTTTTGGATGTATTTTAGCTGGACCTGGGTGTTCTGGCCATGGTACATTGCAATTGGTCTTGCTATATATGGTATTTATGGATTCAGCAAGCACATAAAGGGGGAAGCTGGTGAACTTGAACAACTTGCTATAGTAACTTCTGTTTTTACATGGCTTACATTAGTACCACCTGGTTATGCAAATGGGTTCCTAGAAGGCTGGCCTTTTGTCTTCTTTTTTGTGTATCATTACTTCTTTTTCCTCAATGTCAGTATCCGTAAACGCCTGTACGGCGATTTCTATCCTCGAGAACACGATCCTAAGTGGGATATCGGGACTCCGATTTGGTACCGTGTTCTGTTTTGTGTTGGAGTCATGGCTGGGCACTGGTTCGCAGCATTCGAAGCGCCACAACTTCACTTAATTCCTGGAGGTTGGAGCAATCTGGGGATTTGGGGGTTGATAATGTCCACAGTGTTCTTGCAGTATCACTCTACATTGTATCTTGCAAAGTATTCTGAAAAAGTGGTGGTGCCAACTGCTGTTGTGCAGTTCGGGCCTTATCGATGGATCAGGCACCCGATATATGCGTCTACTGGGCTTCTCTTTTTGAGTTACTTCGTTGCACTACGTGCACCACTTAGCTCGCTTTTTATAGTTGCGGTTTGCCTGATGTACTATGATCAGAAGGCGAAATTAGAGGAGGCTTTGATGGTGGAGACTTTTGGAGATGGGTACACGGAATACATGAAAAAGGTTAGGTACAAGTTTATCCCATTTGTTTATTAAAAGTTTCACCATGTACATCAAATTCTTAGACAAAGTTAGTAATGAAAACTGGTTTTTGATCTATTCGCGGAAGAGAGGATGATAAACTAGAAAGAGTGCTTTGTTGAGGGATATTTGAATTAGAAAGTACTGATCTTGGAACAAAGACTATGATGCCTTGCCTTCTTCAAGATGCTTCTAATGTTTACCTTTTTGATTCTGCATGTTTATGTATTCACAGTGGAGTTCTGTTGCACACTTGCGCAGAAATACCTTAGAGTTGTAATACGTTGGATAATCAATTGGTTGTCTTTACAGGACCATGTATGTCGTAGTCCAAACCTTTCGTGTTCTACTTATTGTGATAAAATTTGTGTCTTGATTACAGTTTGCTCTTGGGAGGGATATCCTGGTTTGGACAAGAAATGTCACACGAGTTAGTAAATACGAGATAGTACATTGACATCTCACATCTAATGCATTCATACAATACAAGTTGTGCACTCATACGTTACCAGACATTTTTCACTTATGTTTCCTTAAGTTGATAGAACTGAAGTTAGAAGGTTTACCCTACCCGTTCAGCGTACATTCAGCAATAACAAGATACAAACTTGCCTTGAGAGCCTTGATAAACCTTTCATGGTTACTAAGTGAGTAGTATTCAAACGTAAATTGTGGAGCCATATATATATAGTAGATAAATTTGACTTCTCGAAGATGTTAAGTCTCGGGCGATGACTAAAGAATTGTTGCATAGGCATGTGCATATGCATATGCGAGACTGAAATAAATTTGATCATGGTTATTTACAAAGGTATTGCTCTATATTGATGTAGATTGTTTTGTTAATGGGTTGGTGCCTACACATGGTTATAGGTTGTACCTGCACAATGAATGTAGGTGTTCTCATTCTATCAATTTATCTTATTATATGGCTTACAAAATATTCTATGCTATTGCTTACCCAAGGGCAATGTTTTAAATACCCATAATTCAGTAACCTAATATATTTAAAGTAGCCAACTTGGTGATTCTATTTCCATGGTGTTTTTAAGAAACAGATGAAAAGTAGCTGTGAGATTAGGGTTATCTATTGTTCAATTGAAAATGTGGATATGCTAATGAATCAGATCCTTCATCCTTTGTTTTCTAGTTTACAAGCAATCCATGTTCATTGTTTTGGTTGAAATGAATAGTTCCAAATGGCTGATGATGAGGCTGTTTGTGACTTCAAAGGAGATGCATTACTTCTACTTCTTTTAAGATGGATTTCCAAACATCATTCACATTGAAACTACCTAAAGCTACAGGTAATCCAAGAATATTAAAAAACAAAAACACTATTTGTGCCATTAATCTACTTCTCCTTCATGTCCTCTACTCTCTATTTGGTGGTCAGCATTTACTGGCAGCATCTGTAGGCCATGCCACCACTTTACCATATTATATGGACTGCTATTTTTGGACCGGTATACAATCGCTTTACCATCGCGATAAACGCTATTTCAAATCACAATAAATAGATTTCACATGGTATTTCCACGGACATTTAATGTACTTAATCATTTGTTATAGGAGGAACATATGATTTTTACAAATATGTTGAACTATAAAGAAAATAGCAAGGGACTTCCATACCAAATATGTTATTTCCACCGGCACCTGCTTTTACATAAATACTCTCACATTCGTTCTTCGAAATTTTAGCATTTCTCTTTTCCTTTTGCTTCACAGAGACGGTCTTGACTACTTTGTGTTGTTACAACTTCATTGGCTCTTACAGATCCAATTGCAATGCATATGATCTGCAATTGGAAACAGCCTCAGTAAAACAAAGGTAACTTAGACTACTTGTTACGCATGTATCATTACTACTTTCGTTGTGACTGCGTAGCCTGTGATATATAAGTCATTGCAAAAGAATTTCGTATAGGCCACACATCACGGTCTATAAGTGCTTCTTCATTGCCAATAATAGGCTTGCCTATAGAGATCAATATCTGATATCTTGTTCCAGAAAGTTGGTCTCGAATCATTAACGTTACAATTATTACATGTAACAATCACGTGTAACGGTTCATAAGCACCGGTGATGCAGGCATGGTACAAGAAGAGCTGATTGTCAACCAATGTTTAGCTGAACTAACCAAATCTGGCTGCATATCCAACACCCGTGACCACTCAAATGCATCCCTCCATGGTGCAACATCTTTTTTCTCATAATGTTAAGATGGCATGATGAAAGAGATAAAAGAGTAATGGGGGAACATATGCTTGGAATTCCTTTTGAATCCATTATTATGCTTTCAACTATGATACATGCTATAAAGGCAGACTTTCCTTGAACCAAGCTACCAACATGTGGCTTCAAATTCTTTTGGCTTAGAATTCTTAATTCAATAAACTAAACAATTTTAAAATTGACACATGTCCAAATTCCCTTTGCGCTCTGGAGAACTAAACCTCTATCATTGATCACCTGTCAATGTAATCTAATCTAATTGCAAAAGGGCAATGTAATCACATACAATCAAGCTTTGATAAATTGTAGAGATGCATTTGTTGTTGAGTTTATTTTTTATACCTTCAAGAACTACACAAAAATATGATTTTAGCCTATAGGTCGACATCAATGGACATCTCCATAGAACAGGCGTAAAGAACCAGATACAAACCCCTAAAATAGTTTTTTGTTTATTTGGCAAGGGAAGGACTAATGATTAAGGTAACATCTAAGAAATCAATCACCTTTCGAGGAATGAAAGGAGCTACTACATGTTGCACTCTCCAATTGTTCCGTTACCAACTCCCACCCTAGTAACTCCACCACCGCAATCGGATTATTTCATTGAGGTTCGCAACCATGGGCGGATCTATAGCATGGTGGCGGCGTCCCATGAGCCTACTCAATCTAAATTTATAAGGAATTTTTTTGGGTACGAAAAGTGTACCCGTTAAAATTTGAAGGATTTTCCAAGATATAATTGAGAAATAAAGGAAGTAAAGGTGCACTGAACTTAAAAATGAATGGGACCAAACTAAAACTGATCAATTTTATATTTCTTAGGGGCCGTTTACTAAATACTTACCCGGGTAAGCGCTTACCGGTATCACTTACCTTACCGTTCTTACCTATTGAGCATGAAAACTACCTAAAAAATTACCCGGTAAGAACCATAACAAGGACCTAGAGTCTTACCCGGTAAGTGCTTACTGGGTTTAAGACGCTTACCAACAATCAATTTTGATGTTCTAGAATGTAATACGTTAAGGTAAGTGAGAGTAATGTCCTTGTTGGTAAACGTTTATCTGGTAAGCATTTTGGTAAACGACCCTTAGTCTTACTCTGAGAGAGGTATCATTTTGGGAAATATGCACTAATTAAACAAAAACATAAAGATGGAGGACCAAACTGAAATTTTTGAGTTTAAAAAAAAAACAAACAGCAGCAAAATTTACATTTTAAAAACTCAAAATATAAAACAAACAGCACCAGCGCCGAGCACTTTCCCCCTCACCCTCTGCCTTCTGCCTCTGCCATCGCCCAGCCGCCCCTTACCGTCGTCCGCCGGCTCCGGTCACTTCTCTCAGACTTTCATACTCTCTCAGGCACTCGCACTCATTCAGACGCTCTCTCAATCTGTCATTTAGGTTTTGTCCCAAAACCTAACCCAAATTTATATTTTTGTCCTACATTTGATATTAGTCATTTGACCTTAATTGATTAGTTATCATGTTATACGATTATGTTTACTTGATTTATTTGTATTTCTTTGTTTTGAGTTTTTACATTGGAGTTTTGACTCTTGACCTATTTTTTCCCCTTTAAAGTTGATATTAGTCTTTGACCTAAAACTGATTCAGTTTTTTTTTCTTGCTTCCTTTGCCTTATTAATAATTGCAATTTGTTTGGTTGTTTATTTGTTACATTGTTTGGTGCTTACATCGATTGCCATACCCCCTAACTCGGATTTGCTTCTAGATTTGCGTTATATCTGTTAATATGATGTTAATTTTCTTGGCTTAAATTTTAATTTTCTCAAACTTAGTTGTTTTCTTGTTGATGTTAATTTGTTTAATCAATCTAGGGTTCTTTTAATTTGGTTAGATGATTTTAATTTGACATCCTATTCAGTACTGAAATCCTAGATGCGTAAGGAAACAAAATTAAAATCCTAGTAAAAAAAAGTAAAGAATAACGAGAATCAAATCCTAAAAATTGAGAAATTTTACAAGATGAACCAAAAAAACTGAATAAGTGTCGAACCCCCTAACTTCCGTTAGAGATATATGATGTTTTACTTAGCTTACAAACTTGCTTCAAATTTCCACCATGAGATGGTCTTACTTACAACTGAAATAAATACAAATATAGGCTTAAAAGGCTGAAAAACTACACTTCACAACATAATTTGAAGTCTTAATACATCATATGAAATAGTTAACTAACAATGTCTAGAGTCCTCTAAACGTGGCTTTTTCCATTGTCGATTCCTGCCGATCCTGATGATGTCTTGCACCACACTAGTCAGCTTTTACAGCTTAGTGAGAGTGTGAGACCACATTTATGGTAACAATCTCAACATGTACAATAATATGCAATTACATAATTCCCACTTGTAACATTAAGTGTACATATATGACATAACAACAATCGCTTTAATGGATCACTACCTTTCTTGTGCAATCACACTAATATTCCTTTGAATTAAGTGGCCACCACTCACTTTTGATGCAACTTTGCCGGTCCTCACGGTCAATCGTCCTTTGGGCACTTTCGTCCTTGGCACACACCGCCAATGTAGGGATTCTCACACATACATTTCCACAATAACATACTTAGGCAATTACTCACATAAAATACGTAGCTCACTTATTCACAAATTGAAATCAAAATAAGTTGCATCATAAAAGGTTTGTGGAACTCACCTTGGTACGTAGGTAGGGGTGTAAATTGGTCAGGTTGGGTTCGGGTTCAACCCATTTATTAATTGGGTTGAAAATCTCAACCCAACTCAACCTATTTAATTAAATGGGTTGAGATTTTCAACCCAACCCAACCTGTTGGGTTGATGGGTTGGTGGCGGATTGACCTGTTTATGATTATCTTAACCCAACCTGTTAAATAAATGGGTTGAACCTGGGTTGACCCATTTAAATTTAAAATTGTAAATGAAATAAAAATGCTTAAACTACTTCATTCCACGACAAATACACAACGACAAAGTCAATAACTATAACTGTAACTATATATATATAAGTTAAGTGAACAATGAACAATGGAACTGAAGTCGATCAAGTTAAGATTATAAATATATATAAGTAACAATGGAACTGAAGTCGAAGAATAGAACTGATGATGAAAGATAAGAACTGAACTACTGAAGTTAATATTATAAATATACATCAAGTTAAGAACTGAAGACGAACAATAGAACTGAAGTCGATCAAGTTAAGATTACAAGTTTACCGTGAAGTCGTGAACAATGGAACTGAACTCGTTGTGGACTGCTCGTCGTGAAGCCGTGGAACAGAGGGAGAGGAGTTGACGTAGAACAGATGGAGAGGAGAGGAGTCGCCGGTGAAGAGGGAGGAAGATCTGCACCGACGGCGTATGAGGGAAGAGGGAGGAGTCGAGGAGAGAACTGAGGAGGCTGGAGGCGTTTCAAATTAGGAATAACATTTACTGATTTAGTCGGTTAGGGTTTTCATCTTTCAAATTTCAATATAGAAATTATTTTTTAATCTTTAAAAATTATATTAAAATATTAATTGTATTAAATATTGATTAATAATTAAAAATAAAATATTAGTTAATATTATAAATGGGTTAGAAACAGGTTGTAAATGGGTCGAAATCAGGTTGAAAACAGGTTGAAAATATCAACCCAACCCAAACCCAATTAATAAATGGGTTAGGCGGGTTGACCCATTTAACTTAAATGGGTTGAAATTCTCAACCCAACCTGCTAATTTTGGGTTGGGTTCGGGTTGAGTTGGCAGGTTGGGTCACTTTTTGCCACCCCTATACGTAGGTGTTCCGGTGTTATTCGTGACCCAACATACACGAATCACGGCAAATGATAAGTCTACTTTCTTTAATACACATTATCTTTTTAACAATTCTCTCATATACTCACAAAGCTTATTTTTATTTTAAACTGTTTGAACGTCTTCTTTTATGAGCTAAGATATTCCCTCTATATTACCAATTTACCATCACCTTGAGGCATCTCTACAAGCCAACGATACCTATCTGGATGTTCTCAAACTTGGGTAGAAGGCAGCCCAAAGACTGCTTCATGTATGCTACTGGTGCATTCCCCAAGTCGTGTTCACACCCTTCTACAACCCATGTTTCGGATTGCTGTTGCTGCAGCATTGGGCCATAGCCCTTGGCCGCTGCTGCCCGTTGTTGGTGCAGCCCTGGGTTAGTAGTTGCTTACACATTACACCTAAACTTTGTTGCTAAACTCACTGCACAACCGCACACCAAGCATCAGTTATGGTGTTGATCATGGTGATACACTCACATGCACACACGTTGCCACTTCTGTGTGGCTATACATACACACAGAGCACTTACACCCACTCCCATTCTAGCCATTTTAATTAATAAATTTAAGTTTTGCAATTTCAAATCAATTTTGAATCAAATGTAGTTACTAAGGTTCTGCACATTGCAGAAACCATACTAAGTTGATTGGATTGTTCCATATATATATATATATATAGGGTTTGTTTAATTTGCAACCCTTAAAAAAGTTGCAAACCTTGCAACCCACATCTTAACCGTCGGATTCATGATCGGCGGTTATAAAAGATATGGGGCCCAATATTTTTAATTAAAAAAAGAGAAAAATAAAAATAAAATAACCGTCGATCATGAATCCAACGGTTAAGATGTGAGTTGCAAGGGTTGCAACCTTTTTAAGGGTTGCAAAATATCCTTCCACTATATATATATATATATATATATAATGCCAAACACCATAATTAAATCCATATTCCACCCATTAAACTACAAAAATTGATATCAACTTATACCCTTAAGCAACTTTGGGTCAATAAAATTAAACCTTTCACACAGACCCATTTAGATTGAGACTAAGGGGCTGTTCGGTAGGAGCTTAATGGGCTGTATAATGGATATGGCTTATTTCCACAGCCATAAATAGTTGTTCGGTATCGGCTTATTCGCTCAGCCGATGGCTGAATCGCTCAGCTAAAATACATATCTCCTTTAGATTAAGCCATTTGTTAATCTTTTTATTCCTCTTTTACCCTTCCATCTTTCATCTCCATCCATCTTGCTGGACATTGAACATCCCTAAATTTTCTCAACATTCAACCGGTGTTTCTCAGATTTGCAGAAAGTTTAGCATAAGAAGAGATCCCTGTGCACAAAAGATGCTCACAACTTCTCTCTCTCTCTCTCGTTCGATCCACCTGCTGTAGGCATCCTGTACCGCCATGTTTCTTTTTCTCTTCTCCCAAACCTGTTGTACGCATCCCTCGGCACCGCCATGTTTCCTTGACTTTTTATCACAAACTTGTTGGGTGACTCCATTTTCTCTCTCTAATCCTTGTTTTTTTCCCTTTTTCTTGAACTCTTGGGGATCTGATTGTGATTCTTGATTATTATCCCAAGGTATATAGCTTGCATAAGAGATGATGGTCACTTCTCTAATTTGGTGCTTTTTTATTTTAATTTTTTTCAATATACTTATGTTTTTCCATGTCTCGTTTATTAAAATATTTGGTGTTTGGATTTTTGATTGAAATTTTAGATGTTTGATTGAGATTTATCAAACATTTGTTTTATTCAACTGTAATATAGACCAGGGATAAAATGGTAATTTTAACATTCAAACGGCTTATTCAGCACAACAACCGAACAACAATTTATCTGTTATCATACAGACAACTTTATCAATACAGACAACTTTATCCATACAGGTCTTAATAGAAAACGAACCGAACAACCCCTAACATCCGATTCTAACGCAAAGTTTCAATATAGGATAATTTCTTACATATAAATAGCTAACACTCAAGGTGGGGAGTTTGAACGAACTAGCATTGAATTCATACCTTGGATTGTCGAATATGACACCCTCATGCGGACTCTTTCTCTGCCTCTGTAACTTCTGCTCTCTCTCTCTCTTGCAAAACCATCTTAAAAATATTTCAAAAATAAAAAAAATATAAGATTTTTAGAATTTATATTTTCTCTAACAAATTATTTAAAACTTTCCTTAAAATGAAGAAAGTAAAAAAAAACAGATAAAATCTTCAAATTTGAAGAACTTTTTAAAATTAAATGATTAAGATAAATTTGTTTTTTTATTGTTTTTACCAATGAATTTGAATATATTATTATTTTATATAAAATATAATCATAAACATCGTCTATTATAATATGCACTTTAATGATGAAATCTGTTGATAATATCTTCCCTTAAAGCTCATTAAAACATTACCTACAATATTCAAAACAAGAAACTGAGGTCATTAGTTGATAGATCGGCAGTTCATCTATTGCTAGTCATATAGCTCGTTGGTCGTAAGATAAATGGGTTGCATGTCGTTTAATTTTCCGAGTCTTATGAATTCTTGTGACAGATTTTTACCCAAACAGGTAACATATAAACAAAACTCAAATAGTTCGTTTTTTTACCAACAACTTTCAAATCAAGATCAATCCCCAGATAGTAGGTAGGACGAAGCTTTTATGTGCAATTTAACATGTAAAATAGATGTTTGTGAAACGCCTCAATGACAAGTTTGAAAAAAATTCTCACTTTTGCATGTAGCCAAGTCCATCACAATCTGTTGCCAATTAATGTGTTCCCACACCAGATTTAGAGGCTGTTTACCAAACACTTACTGGGTAAGCGCTTACCAGGTCACTTACCTTAGCGGATGAGCATGTCAATAATTGAGAATCTTACTTGGTAAGAGGCATGAAGACAACCGAGGTTCTTACCCCGTAAATGAGAGAAGTCTTTTACCTGGTTAGCAGTTACCGGGTATTGGGTAAAAGATGCTTACGAATAAACCATTTTGATAACCGAGAATGTTACCATATAAGGTAAGTAAGTAAGAGTGATGATTCTTTCTGTTAAACGCTTACCTGTAAGTATATGGTAAACTGTAACATCCCATTTTAAGGATATATTTATCTCGTTTTGATCTATCTATCTATATATATATGAGTATGAGAGAGAGAGAGAGAGAAGGAATCCTATCCACTCATATAATTAAATAACTTTTTATTAATTGTAATTAAATTTTACTTTTGAAGGGTAGTTATGTCTATTAATTATTGTACTTATCTTAAGCGAAGCCTCTATCCCTATCAAATCGGGAGTTAACTTTTTTTCCTATCTAAATTGTTTAAGCTCAGCTGGTATCATTTTGAACATGTGATTTCTATTTATTTGTTGCAGATTTCTCTTGCTTGCGTTGATGATTTTTTTTCCAGATTTTTTTCCGAACCTGAATTTTTTAAGTTGGCATTGATCTCTTTTTTTTTGGCGTTCTGTTTGTTTGAAATCGATAAATGGATCCCAATGGCGGTTTTCCCGATATCACATATGATATTGATCTTACCATATGTGATCATTGTGTTGGATTCATATGTTTATCATTATTTTTATCACAAGTGATAAAAATTCACATGGTGGATCATATGTGATACATAACTTATCATATGTTATACATAACTAATCATATGTGATTCAAAACGTGAATCCAAAAAATAGAGGAAAAATGGTGAAAAAGATAATAGATTGATTGAGGATTTCACATGTGATATTTGACGAAAGTTGTGAAAAAAAATCTTATCAAAAGTGTCTCTGTAAATAGTGAAAAAATGATATAAAACATGATAAAAACTTTATGAATTAATTAAAATTAAAAAATATAAAAGATATAATGAGATTTTGAAGGGATTCAAATAGTGTCTTTTGTTCCAATTATACCCTCAATATAATATTTGATCAAATTCAAAATGGTAATTATCCTAATTCCTAAAATTATTTTCTATTTTTTATTTATGGTATTTTTCAATGGGTTATGTGGTTTAGATTACTTCTAACCTTCTCGCAAATTGACCGCATTTTGTTTGAACCTGACCATATATATATATATATAAACAAGATATGTGTTTGAGTTGTTAATGGTAAAAGAATTGAAATATATTTGTTTGGGGTGGAAAATAAGCAAAATGTGGGTTAGCAGGATTAGATGTGTAAAATGATCAAACGATGGGATTAGACATGGCCGTATCTGGAGAGGGCAGGCCGGGCGTACACCCAGGGCGCACAAGAAACATGGCCCAATTTTTTTAATATATAGTAGTAGTTCAAAAAAAAAATAGTAAATGAAAGAGATACAATTTTTTAGTATTTAATAGGACCCCAAAAGAAGCTAGTATTATATTAAGGGCCCAAACATGTTTTAGTTAATTACATAAAAGAAGATATGTAAAAAGTTAATTGCTCGTTCATTATATAGTATTGCTAATTGTTTCACTAAGTTTTTTTATCTAGTACAAAAGTCTAAATCTAGTTGTCTAGAAGACCTTGATATATTCTCCATCATTCATCTCGCATCGATTCTTTTGATTATTCCATCCACATGAATTCCATCCACATGTAGTGGAAGATCTCATCTACCCAGGGTTCAAATCTAGGCGCTGCCAAAGCCCTTGTGGCCATGGAGGTTCACCTGCGATGACTCCAGGCCATTCGTGCTCGCCCGGGGATTAGTCGGTGCGCGTAACTTGGCCTGGAAACCCACGGTTACCAAATTTTTTTTTATTGGAATATAGTAGATTTATTGTTATTAACTAAGAAAACTCCTAGATTTGATTAAATTTACCAGCCATGTGAGACAGTCCAACTTATATATATATAGGATTTCAAAATGACTTGTTTTTTTTCATACATTATTGACTCTATTACCTAATATCGAGTGCATGAATCCATGACAGTTCCTTAGCATGTTAAATATGAGATTGTTCGGCCGTTCCTTAGCATGTTAGATATGAGATTTTGAATAATGACATGTTAGATAGGATTTCAAAATGACTTGTTTTTTTCATACATTATTGACTCTATTACCTAATATCGAGTGCATGAATCCATGACCGTTCCTTAGCATGTTAAATATGAGATTGTTCGGCCGTTCCTTAGCATGTTAGATATGAGATTTTGAATCTTACGTGTGTTTAGGACTTTAATCAACCTAGGTAACACCTTGTTTAGGTTCAAATCGTTAATCGTTCATACTAATAATTGTTTGGGTTTAAATTTAGATTGTTATTTAGCCCTTTTTTGATGCTTAACATATATGTATATCTATTATCTCATTTTCCAGTACAATCAAAAGCTTTGATTATAAAAGGCATCCCAAAAGATTGGAACTTCTCTGCATGAATCTGAAGTACTCTCATATCTTTATAACCAACATGAGCTTTTGATCCTAAGATTGATGGTTCCGAAAAAGTTTGTTTAAACCTTAAAAGTTTAATCAAGGTGCTAAAAACATTAACATGAGGTGAGATGGAAACCTAACTGATTTATATTGATTTACATATATAGAGTGTTACTCCGAATTGTCAACATTGTGACCCCAAATGATGTCAATCTATTTATTAAAGGTATATCATAGGATGCTTTTGACAGTGGAACGATTGATAGTGTTATATAAAAATGATATGGTAGATAATATTAATTTAGAAATAGTTATTGATGGAATTTGCGTCTAGGAATGCATGGGAAAACGGATTTTTAATGAATTATTAGTATTTCTTGAACTCAATGTTATTTCTGATGATAAAAACAATATATTGAAGATTTTTTCATATATATTTAGGACCCTTGTTTACATCTCACCCAGGTCATATAAAATGTCACGAACGGATCTGGGATTAAAAATACAGTGAACTCCACATTCTCTTCCCTAAATCGCGACATTAATCGGGAATATATAAACACATTTGAAGGGATATGATTTTTGATTGGGAAACTCGAAGTAGGAGATCAAAATCAACACTAGGGTTCTTCATTAGCGATTCTTCTAATCCAAGTAAGGACTTCGTGTTTAAGGTTCTAATCAGTGAATTTTCTTGTTTAACATGCAATTACTAGTCTATTGGTGATGTTTAGTATTTCCTTGTTGTATTAGAACCTTATTACAAGTAAGAATCAAACCTTGTGTTCAAATTGGGTTTAGGGTTTTAACTTATAACCTATGTTGTTAATAATGTCTTGTCATGGTATTTATATTGAGAAGGAGACTCTAAGGCTGCTGATTTGATGAGAAAATAGTCTTGCATGTTGTTGATAGAATTAAGTAATTGATTGGGACTTGGGGCTGTTTGGTAGTTACCGGATGATTAAGTGCAACATGATTAAGTGGCCAGAATGGTTAAGAGAGTCTGCATAATTTAGTGTCAGATAAAAAATGATTGTTTGGAAACTGCTCTGATGAACGAATGGCATAAAATTACCATTTTACCCCCAGTTTTGTGTTTAATGAAAAATAACGTTTAACAAAGGTTCTGACTGAAATTTCTAAATGAAAACTAGAAAATAATTATTGGTCCAAGCCAATACATGATTCTTATCGCATGTTCAAGTTTTGGCATAACAAAAAATACATGAAATGCAAGTTCAAACACAAAATTTTGCATACATCTAATTTGAAGCATTTGACACCAATTGATTTGCAATCTCATTTCGCAAATCAGCCATGTACTCATTGTCTTGGGGACCACAAGGCGTTGCATCCATCTCTTCTTCCTCGCCTCCCTCAATTTGTTCTTGTGCTTCATTAATGAACATGGGGTTGTTGTCGTAATCCATGAATAACTGATCTTGCATATTGCACATTCTTGTAGAGTTATGGATCGCAAAACTAGCAATTGCAATGTTTCTTTGTATTCGAAAAGGATAAGGGGCCATTTGCTTCAAAATCGGGAATCTTGCTTTCAATACACCAAAAGCACGCTCGATAACATTTCTGAGTTGTGCGTGGGCATGATTGAATCTTTCTTCTTTGGTCAAGGCACGTCGACGTCGAAAATCAGCTAGCCAATATCTTGTATTGCGATATGGAGTTAGAAATCAACGAGTGTTGGCATATGCAGCATCACAAAGATAATATTTTTCTACATTTAACATGTAAGAAAAGTTATTGTTAAGTAAAATGTATAAGAAATAAATTATATTTAATATTTAGTAAAAATTATAAATACCTGGCGGAGGAAATGGAAAGCCAGAAGTTGGGTTAAATGCAACTTCTCTTAAAACTCTAGCATCATGTGCTATGCCCTCCCATCCAGCCCAAACATAAGTAAATACCATAATAAAATCAGAAAGTGGGTCGGAAATGTCGAGAATACTAGAACGTGGCCCATGACTTTCAATTCCCGTTACTTGAACTCCATCAAATAGTTGAACACAAAGATCGGGAAAAAGCAATCCTGTACTCCTTATTGGTTCTACATATTTGCTTCTCTGTTTTAAAAAATATTATATAAATAAATTTATAGAGATATCAAATGAAAAAGGATATAAAACGTTAAAATTATAAAGATACCTCAATTTCTATCTCCCATTCTTCATCAGTTAGATTAAATGTGTTGGTTGTTGGGTCATACATATTGCCCGTTTTGTTTTTCAGTCTCGTCCATGCATTGTATTTCGCTTTCAAATAATCATAATGGTTTTTCATTTGTTTTTGATCTGCTATGAAGTTATGTTTGTTTTTAAGCGTCTCATCAACATTTTTCCATGAATGCGACTTAAGACTGGTGCCTTCTCGTCCATGTGTAACAACCTCGTGTATACATGCTTCCAAAAATGTTCGTACAACACTCTTTTTTCTAGTTTATTCTACGTCTCTTTGGTTGTGAACTCTCACCAACAACGTCCATACCTTACAATTTGAAAAGAAACATTCCTTCAATAATGGATTTGAGAAGGAAGATTGGCTTATGGATTGAGAATAACAAACCGACAACAAGAAAATTTAGGGGTCTGGGTGCTAGCCTACTCAATTTTGATAGGCTAAAAACACATTTTCAGGACTATAACACACGAATACACGATACCAACTATCTAAACTTGATTGTCCCTTTTCTAACATATAAATATTTGCAGCATTGAGCTTGGTGAAAATTGTCATGCCAAAATATGGGAAGAGTTACAACACATAAAACAAGCTTAAAAATAACCAAGCTAATAATTCTAATCCACCAAGCTTAAAAATCCAGGAGGATATCACAAAAATGAACTTTGCCCACTTTGATGAATCACAGTGTCTTTATACATAGAGAAGTACATATCAAAGTCATGTGATGGCACATTTTGTGATGAATCACATTGTCTTTATACAAATCACAGTAGTGGGTCAATTTGAAATGCATCACAACAACAAAAGACTTATGGTCAAAATGATGAAGTTTGGAGACAATAGAAAGATTAGAAAGTGGGTCGTTGTTCAACAAAAAAATAAGGGGTGCAAGGCAATTACTTGAAGACTATCACAGATTCACAGTAGTTGAAGAAACATGTTTATACAAATCAGTTGAACAAAACTAAAGTTGCAGGTTCAAATGGATCGATGGTCTACAAGAAAATCGGTCCAAAATATATATACACACATTACTTTTTCATCGATTTCTTATCAGCAAATGGAGAGAAATGGTTACCTCTTTCAAATCGGCAAAGACAGGGGTTGGAGGAGAAATCGATGGTCTCGTCCCCGTCTGGTGCGAAATTGAATGGGAAGAAATGGGTCGATGGTGAGGTCGAGGGTTTTGATGAGTGAATCGTGAGTTCTGATGCAGATTGATGAGTGAATCGAGAGTTTTGAGGAGGAAATCGAGAGTGTTGTGAATGAAGCGTCGTTGAGAGAAGGGTAAAGTGGGGAAAGAGGGTAGTTTGAATCGGATGAGGTATGGATTTGGGATGGAGCGAATCAGACCTAATTGTATGATTCAGACCTATTAAAAATGCACGCCAAACAGTTCTTTGTCTGACCGATTCATACAAATACCTCTTAATGGTATCATTAAGAGGTAAACAAACAACCCCTTAATGTTATGACAAGTTAAATGATTGTTTGGGAATATTGTGTGTTGGGTTCGAGACTAAGTTCTTGTTGTGATGATATGAGCCTCAAGTATAACATAAAAACCAATATGTAATGAGTTTACTAGCATTAGATTGATTTATTGGGTCTAATTATAAAGATGAAGTTTTGGAATTTCAAAGCTTTGACTGTTTCAAAAGTCAAGCTATGGTGATGGGGTTTAAAGCTTTGAAATCGATATGAAAATGTGAATATACTTGATGAAGTTTTTTTCATAGGAACCTTAATATGATATTAAATGGATTCAAGCAGAATTTTTCCACCAAAAACGTTTTTGATGTATATGATTAAACCTTAAATATAAAGCAGTTGGCTTTTTCCAAAAAGTCAAACTGTTTTGCTTTAAACTAAAATTGAATGGTTTTATGCAAAATTAAGGATTGAAATTCCATGAATATAGTTATGAAAGGTATATGAAAGTGTTAAAAATTAAAAATATTTATAAAATTATACATCCGCCCCGTAATAAATTCATGATTTGTTTTAAAGATATAGAAACGGAGTTTGCATGCTGCCAACACCATAAGCAGTAGGGCAGCATGGGAGACGCACACAGGTCCACCAGCTTCTTCACCGAACAACACCTCTCCTACGCTGATATCCTTCCGCCTTTTCAGGTACCTCTTCGAATTCAATGATATATTCTTAATATTTAAAAAGTTGTAATAATGTTTGGAATCAAATGATCAGGTCCGAGCTAGAATTGAAGTAGCGGTCCTAAATTTTCTTAAGGTTTTGAATTCTCCAACTCCAGCCATCTCAGATCTCCCAATGGTTTGATTTCCTCACCATTTGAATATGATTATTAAATCTGATTTATTTTGATATTTTTGTGAAAATCAACATGACCTTACATCATCACGCTCTAGAGATTTTGATTATGAATGCTATAACTAATCTACAAGCCAAGTGAATCTACCATAGAATCGTAATTGCATTTTGAACATGGTGTATGGTAAATTGGTTCGAGTATCCCGTGAAGGTTTAATCATAATACTAATGATTGAGCTTACAAGTGAAATTAATTTACCATATGATAACGAGTTAGATTTGACTATGATTTCTGGCAAATGAGTTTGAACTTCCGGTGCTCTTAGAGCATCTCCAAGGAATTCTCCAAAATGGAGATTTTGGGCATGTTTTTTTTGCTCTAACATATTCTCCAAAACCTTTCTCCAAAATGGAGAAAGTAGGAGAGAGTGTAAAATTCTCCAAATTTGGAGAACTCCGCAAAAATGATTACAACTAGAGAGATATTTTTTTTATATATTCCCACCAATAAAAAACTTTGAAATTAACTTTAGAGAGAAATCATATGTTATTAGATGAATGAAATATTCTAATAATATAATCAATAATTCAATATTGTAATCTCCAAAATGGAGAATCTGTTGGAGTTGAAAGTATTTTTGTTTTCGAGATTTCAAGTTTCATTTTCCATTATGGAGAATCTGTTAAAGATGCTCTTAAGAACTAGTAACTGTGAAAATTATCATGTCTATTTGAGTGTCTGTGTGGTGATGGGAACTATTTGAGGATCATGGTGACAATTTCTACTGTATTTAGACAAACTAATATGAATTAGCTTGTATTCTGAAAATCTAATTGCTCGGTCCAGAAAGTCCTGGAATTGTTACTATGAAGTGAGCAATGCTTGTTGGAAAATATTTTGGATCCTCTATAAATTGAACACTACCAGTATTTGGTAATGTGCTGAATGTTGCTGCTGAAATAGTAGAAAGATACACTTCCAATATGTGTAAAGTGTGGATGATCACTTGGTGTTGTGAATGAAACAGATAAAGCGAAAGGCGAGTAATAGCAGAGTGAATCAGGGATTGTTATCCGATGTTTCGTGGATTTTTCTGTCACATGCGTTCTGCACAAAATCTTTGACGAGGGAGAATACTGCTAAATCGTTCGTAAGAGGTATTTTTCAAATCTCCGACAACCAGTACATCAATACAGACATGCTAAAAGGCATGTGGTTGCTAATTTCAGCACATTGCTTAATCTTTATGTAAATTAGTGTGGAAGGTGATGGAGATGTGTTACGAGATTTTAGTTCAGGAAAAGAGAGTAACTCAAAGAGAATTGTTTTACAAGTTGCTTTGTGCATCACCAGATTATTTCGCTTCTCAACTACAGGTCAATCAAACAATCCAAGGTCAAATCCTTCTTGTTTCTATTTCACATTGATCTGGCTGTTTGATGTTATCATCTCTGCATAAAAAGTTGTTGATTTGCTTTTCTGATCATACAATTTCATATATATATATATATGCAACAAAGATGTGGTAGCATTGCTTCGATGCAGCCGTTTTAGTCTTGGAATCATGGCATCTAGTAGAGGAGCCGTAGCTGGTCGCTTAATGTTGCAGGTAAAGATGTGTGTCCTTCACTTGTATTCCCATCTACCATATACTCCATCAAATTGTCTTATAACTACACATTACCAACTCAGTTCTAATTCAGACATGGTACATATAATGCTACACCTTTGTAGCAATAGTGTTCTTGTTACTTTACACTTTAAATGGTGAAGTTAGGTTTGATGATTGAGATTGAAGATGATAATGGAGAGAAAGATTTCTCCGTATTGATGAAAACGAAGGAACTGTGACTTTACAAAAAGGAAAAAGAGCAAACTATATATACCTATCTATAATTACGAGAATGACATAAATGGTCCCCTAGACTACAAGTACATATATAAGTTGACATAAACCAAAGATGTGGGCATAAAATTGGATGGTTTAAACCGATGGTCGTTCTATTTGTGTGAATCTGAACTTAATTGTTAACAAGAAGTTCCTGTACCCAATCACTGCAACATATGAAGATAGGGTTAGCACTACTTGATACCCAACTGTTTCTGCTTATGATTGTTCCTCTACTTCAAAACTGTTACAAGGAGCCTGACCAAGAGACTGTTGACTGCACTACATGCGGATCTTCTGGCTACGCTATTTCTGGTGACCTAAACTTGTTGGAGAAACTGGTCATGAAGACAGATGCTCATTACATCTTTGTGATTGAGAAGGTACTAAGTTTGTTTGAAACTTCTCTGAAGGCTTTTGCAAATATAGGAATATTGATTAATCTATTTGTGTTTAGCATGCAATATTTCAGCGGTTGGCTGAGGATCGAGTGTTCAATCAAATTCCATGCATTCTTGTAACCGCAAAAGGATACCCTGATATTGCTACAAGGTAGAATTTATTTGCGATAGTTGAAGAAATGAAATCATGTTTCCCTCTAACCCAAGTTGTAGATTGTTCAAATAGGTTTTTTCTTCACCGCATGACTCAAGCTTTTCCTGAAATGCCAGTTTTAGGGTTGGTTGACTGGTAAGTACAAGCATTTCTACTTGGCTTTGCTTTTGGCATTTAAGTGTTTTGAATCATACTCATTTACTAGATGCCACCTGCAAACTTTTAATGTAATTCAGGAACCCAGCTGGATTGGCTATTCTCTGCACCTTCAAGTATGGAAGCATTGGAATGGGCCTCGAAGCATTTAGATATGGTAATAGTACTTGTACTCCTTGTTTTCTGTTGGATATCAAGTCTGATTTAGACTATTCAGATTGCATTATGCCAGAAATTGTCTTATATATGATGTTGACCTTTTATTTGTATGTACTTACAACTACTAGATACAAAAACACCTGTGATTTTTGGTACCCAAATGTTTGAACCCATTATCTGACCAGTGACCACGGAAAACGGGTTGATATGGAAATACCCGTGACTTTTGGACACTAAAATCATCACCCAGTACCCTTGATGGGGAACATCTGCAGCTATGGGCAACTTTTGGAAGGCCTGTATGCAGTACAGAATTCTTAAGATATAAAAGAATTCCAGCAAAACGCTAGGAACATAGGCAAACTGCTAAACATTGTAAATATTGCATCTCTGAATTTTGGTCTACATTGACCTCCTGACATTTTATTGTCCATTATAGCTTACATGAAATCTTCATTCAATCAGCTTGCAACATCAAGTGGTTGGGATTAAGGGAAGATGATTTGGAGCTTATGCCGGAAGAATCTTTCATTGAACTGAAGCCAAAAGATATGCAAATTGCCAAAAGCTTGACTTCTTCAGAAATATTGCCGGTACTCTTCTAAAACTAATCATCCGATTGCATTATTATGAACTTTCTAGGACAAAAGAGAAAAAACAATGACCGATGGAATCTTAGTAGAAAATGATTTTTGATAGGATAACTACAAAGAAGAGTTGGCGGTAATGGTTGAGAGCGGTCGAAGAGCAGAAATTGAAGCTCTCTACTTTCATGGATATGATTTCTTAGGGAAATATTTAGCAAAGAAAATTGTACAGGCACATTACATTTAGTTACTAATCAGATGGGGTGTTTTAGTTTTATTGGTGTATCATTTAGTAATATACATTAAGATAGTAGCCTTACATAGAGTTGTTTCAACTTGCAAAGTAATTGGAGAATCAGATCATGAGGACAGTTATTATGACACATCAATGTCTTTGGAAAAGAAGGGCAACCAAAAGCTGGTCCCTTTGACCGAATTATAGTCTAGAGTCCCCTTCTTTTACAATCTCAATAATTCGTACTTACTTACAAATCAGTTTTCATGTGTTATGAAAATGCAGTGTTTATACAATGTTGTTTCATATGTGTAACGTCAAGAATGTTTTCTCTACACGCAAAATTATCCTGAACGTTTATACGTGTGTCCTGCTTTGTAATCATTATGTTAGCCACTCTTAAGACTTCGGAGCTAAAGGAATCCTCTATGGATGTTCAAACTCATTCGTTCATGTTGAGAAGCAAAATGGCTTACTTGGTATCTTCGATTGGTAATTAGAAAGGACGTCAAAATGTTCTTGACCATTAGGAAAAATAATGACCTGCCCATAGTACGACAAGTACAAAATGAGAATGGGGAAGAATGATTTTGATTTTAGTATTAACCAAAAGCTAATTGCCAGAAGCACTCAATAACTTTGTGTGCAGGCTTTACCATTCACCTCTATAAATACAACAGCTGTTAGGAACCTTTTAATCGGTCACAACCCAGAGAGCAGATGCAATGTAGAAACAAGTGTGCCTAGGATTGTCCTTCTGTTTGTCAAGCAACACAATTAAGCTGGGATTGATGGTCATAGTAAATTATAGAAAAGAAAAAGAAAAATAAGGGGTTTTTATATAGTGGTGAGTCTGGTGACAAAACATTCCCAAGTCTTATGCATGCTCAGTGTGTACAACCTCGAATAAGTAGTACTTATTATTTCATCTCACTGTATCAGCTTCAATTTCTCAACATCTGTTAATATGTATTGTTGGTCGTTTAGAAGCAAAGTGACACTTTACTTTTGGATCCACAATTTATAGTTTCTTGACAGTGGATGAGCGTAGAAACTAGAATTATTTACAAGTATCTCTTCAGGATGTACCCTGTTCAAGCATAGCCATGTTTGGGCTTGCAAGGTGGTTGGGGATGGATCCACCTGTTTGGGCTTGGGCCTCTGTTCAGGCTACAATCCCTGTTTGGGCCCTGATACTAGCAGCTATATCTGTTAGGAAGGGTTGTGCTAAAGTAGAAACCTTACTAAAAAAACTGAGAAACTAAAGTTTCTAAAAATGAAAACCTTAGATAATAAAAATGTCTACAAAATATGTAATCCTTGCACAGGTTTAGGTTGTAAGTGGTCTTCATGGTAGAGATGTAAGATTGATTGGGTGTAGCCAGGCCTAACCATGAGTCCATCATGTATGTGCAGCTTTAGCCATATTACTTGTTGGAGTCCCACATCGGCTAAACATGGATCATGAGACTGTATTTATGTACAAACCTTCCCTCTCTTTATAAGGGCATTGTTAGAAAGATTTAAAGGGGTTTCACATATCCTAACATTACTGACCCCTAATTTACAAAGTTTACAAAAAACAAAAAGATACGCTTTCAGGATGTATAGCCAGATAACTTGAGATATGCTTCTTGTGGCTATCAACCAAGATGCCCTTTCAGGTGTTGCAGATCCTTGTGGTTCCTTATAATTCTGGTTCAGGAGATAGATGTGACAATATCGTTCATCTATTTTTCCTGCTGACCATAATTATTGACTGGCTTGCATGAAGGATCGGTTAACACACATGCATGCTTAGATGTGATCTTTTGGTTCTGGTAAACTGGTCATGACTCATCGCTCACGAGTCATAAACAGTTACTTGAACCATTTCTCTTTGTAGGACCGCCACTCGAGTGTCACTTGTAAGTAAGAAGCGAGTGGTGTAACAGCTATCAAGTCCACACATTTTGAGTTTTAGAAGTCACAGAAGGCGACACAGGGATTGCTTTCGATCTTTGACTATATATATATATATGAGAGGAAAAAAAACCTCATCAACATGATTTATATGTCAGACACGAGTCCCAAGTCTCTCTTTGTAGTTCACATCTTAGTTTTTGTGGTGTTTGGATAAGATATGTTTATCTGTTCATATATTAACTACACTTGGCTGATGCATGCATCTAAGCTACGTGTATTCAGCACCAACATCTTGACTAGAAACAAGGGCTGAACACATCTTTTTTCTTGTTAAGAGTTTAGACCATCCACATACCAATAATTTGTTTAGACTTTGAATTATATCACAACTTTTGTACTTAATTTTTAACTATTTGCTAAATGGGCATCTCACATGGATTTGCAAATTGCAACCCTTTGTGGATGCTCTAAGGTGACCTGAGGTGCACCCAAATAGGAGGCAAGGGAGTTCCTAAGTTATGGTAGCATCCGTATGCTGACTAATCACATTCATCCACGTCACAGAATGGGTGTCACCCTACATCCCTTGAAGTATCTTCAGTACAGATCACCCCACCTTGTTTGGCCCCACGTCCAACTCGTTTATCTTACTTTTCTTAATATACCATTTAAAGGGTCTATTGCACCGGTCCCACGGTCATTGTGAAAAAGCCCTCCTGGATCCCATTGGCAGAGATACAGTCACGGGTTTGAATTTGGGACCTCACAAGTCGCAAACATGGATTACATCCACATTTCTATCAATAGGACAGATACATGATAATATGGTATAGACGAAAGATCGTGTGAGAAGAAAAGTTAAAGGTGAGAAGGATCTGGACCCTTGATCACTTTTAATCTCAAACTCACCCATGAATTACGCTTGATACGAGGATTGATTCGCTGCATCTCATCCTAATGTGTATCCAAGGGTAGAGATCTCTTCTTACCTTTCTTACCATAACTTTCCTTTTCAGCAGAAACCAATGGTATGATAATTATGTTTTTGTGATGCTTTATTATAATTTCATGTTATATATATATATATATATATATATATATATAAAATAATAAAGGATTTGGTCACATCGATGGCCAGCCAGCTCGATCATCATATCCTTTAACCAAATAGAAATAGAAGTAGTAAAATTGTGCAAAAACAAGGAGGAACGTGGCAAGCTTATGGGCACTATTGTCTCATCCTTTGTCCCTACAAGTGTACAGATTCTCTATGTATCTGCTGCCTCCAGATCACGTGTGCAGATCTCGTGATCCACGATTCGTCCTCATCGTAACTTCCTCCATCATATAAGAGACTATATATCCACCTCTATTATTCTTTTTTTAGTATTTTTTATGTGTTGTAAGAATGTTCATTGTTAATGATTTTAATGATTCATTTATGTGATTGGATTTACGAAAGAATTTGGACTTTAAATAGTTTAGTTTTAACCATGTTAATGGTCCCACAACACATTATTGGTTGATGGAGAATCAAAATGGGTTTTCCAATAAATTATACATGATTCCTGAATCTATTCAAAAGTAATTTGCGAGATCAAGTGGTTGGTGGTTAAGCTATATCAAGGGCTGGGAGGTGTGGAGTGTACTCTCTAACTATAACCCATGATCGTTGGATGGTGCCATATGGCGGTGGTCAAGGAGGTTGCGTCCCCTTGCAAGTGGTTTGAATGTTCTAAGTCTGAGTCTTGTTCAGAAGCTGTTAGGATCAAACGTTTACCACTATGCCAAAAGCAATTGCTTTTGGCGTAGTGGTAAGTGCTTGATCCTAACATGTGGTATCAGAGCATGTCACGGGTTCGAATCCCATGGAGTGCATTTAAATGCCAAAGGCATGTTGTGCAGCCATTGACTTCTAGCGAAGATCTTGTTAGTGCTGGCAGCTGCCCGCCGGGGGGGGGGGGGGATTGTTGGCTCATCGACCAACATCTTTCTAAATTGAAACATGGCGTTGGCTGCTACGTTATATGGAAATAAAGTTGCGTCTTCTTCATCAACAATTGCTTTTGGCGTTGTGGTAAACGCTTGATCCTAACAGAAGCTTTTGATTTTGAAGTGGTTTTTGACTCAAATCCGTGTTAGTAGTTTGTAACTACTATATTCATTGTTGTTGTGTTGTTCAATTGCCCACTAATTACTTCAACAATCATTTCTATAATTGGGAGATATTCACGATGTGACAATTTTGTCAAAAAATCATAACTGAAAATGATATAATTTCTGTCAAAATTGTAACTAATTTGAGATTATCTTCGAGTTGATTTCATACCTAGGAAAAGTAGGGTTGAAATACAACTTAAAGAAATTGAAATCTCACACGATCTCAAGACTTTATACATACTGTTTCTCTCTCTATATTCAGGAAATTTGTTCAAAACTATTGTTATCTATTAGGTTAGAAATGCAAGACAAAAGGGAAAATAATCCACATCATAGCCATGGCTTTTAATTCAATCAACCATTACTATTATTGGCAGGTTCGGTGACGATTGGTCGGTTTATAAATTTGTGCACATGACATGAAAGTAAAAGTCGCAATTGGGTAATGTTATTATGTATAAAAGATCACACAGATTTGATGAAGAATACAATGAATGTAAGAGATTGAGAATATGTTCTATTTTGGTTCTTGTCATTCATTATTCATTCACGTGTGACATTAATTAACTTTGGTACCAAGTGACCACAACATTAATGGCTTTTATATTTGACCTTTTTTTTACAAGAAAGAAAGAGATATGTGCATTATATATAAATGAACAAGTGTACAGGGTACAACTTTTGACCCTTGAGCCTAGATTGATCGATCGACTATGTTAAGATGTTCTTGATTAATTAATTAATTAAGGGGACGGACTTTGATAGGTAGTCCATGTAGCGGTACTGGGAAGGGGACATATTGTATTCCGTCGTCTTCTCCGATCACCTCCCATCTATATTAACGATAAAAAAACAACCGTTAATTAATACACTTACTTAGACGAGATCTGAATTAAATAAGAGGGAATGTGTATATATAGTATTTGCCTGAGGGTGGTGGTAAGGTGATGAAGGAGGACGAGCATCTCGAGCTTAGCGAGATCGCTTCCGGGACAGGAGTGGGCCCCATTCCCGAAGGGCATGTACGTGTTTGGTCGAGGACTAACCTACACACAATACATAAAACATTATTCGAGATTGAGATTGGTATTAAATGTACTGTAAGGTGGTGGATCCTACGTGCGTTATGTTGGAAGCGACACATATAATATAGTGGACAAAATCTTTGTCGAATTGTATACACGCACTTGCATGTAATATTTAATACTATATATATAT
Organism: Arctium minus; assembly: GCA_954870635.1. Classification (NCBI taxonomy): domain Eukaryota; kingdom Viridiplantae; phylum Streptophyta; class Magnoliopsida; order Asterales; family Asteraceae; genus Arctium; species Arctium minus. The sequence goes on along the minus strand of OX941080.1, from coordinate 176,824,534 downwards.
ACACTGCAACTACCGTACAAAACCAGTAGCTACCTAGCTCACATGATACTCTGTACAAAGATTTCATGCAATCATTCAATATATAGTATATTATATACATATAGGTCAGGAGAGAATAAGATTTATAGTGAGAAGCTTAGAACAAAATTTTTATATACCTTCTATCTATTTTTACTTTATAAAATTCATGAATGTGAAAGTGACTTAAAACGAAGATAAAGATAGATGTATGAATGTAGTTGAAGATACTAAAAGTAGTTGAACGAAAATGAAGTTAGATTAAAAAGCCAACTAATCCAAAGGCTCAAAAGTGTTTTCACTATTCTTACTGTTATTCTCATGTGTAAATTAATTAATGTAAAAATGAAGGGAAAGAAATGGAGGAGGTACCTGGAATCTTGAAGGGTCGAATTTGTTGGGGTGAGGGAAGAAGTCAGAGGAGTAATGGATGGTTCTGAAGAGGGGAAGAACCTTCCAACCTTTTGGTATCAAATATCCTTCCATTTCTACGTCTTCCACTGCTTCTCTGTATGTAAACGATAGTATACTCGCTGCCCTCAGTGTCTCTTGTATCACCTGCATCCATCCCCATTCTTACATTACTTAATTAATTAATATTATGTTACAATCCATATATATATATATAATTCATCATTATCCTACTTACCTAGCTAGGAGCAAATTGATATATATATTTTGATGGTATTATTTTTGGATATATATATTCATGCGGTTTGTTTTCATTTGAGAAGTGATTTAGACAGAGATATTTTATAAATCAATAACCAATTTCACGTTGAATAAATTTTCTTTGGTATATGTTGGAAAATGACTATTTTAAAGAATAATCTAATGGGTTTCCACGTATTCTTATGTTGATTTCGTACAAAATAGATAGAAAAGCTATATATTTAATTACCCGGGTGGTCAATGGCATGCGTCTCGTATCCTCCCATGTAATTCCGCGATTGGCTTCAACTCGTTTGCATCTTATTTCTTCTTGTTCCTTCTGAACATATATAAATAATTGATTGCTTGTTTATATACTATAAATGTAAAACACATAATTAAGTTTGCATTTTTGCCGTGGAATATCTTACAAATTTGATCGTTTGAAAATTATCAAGAGTTCAACTTTTAAGATAAAATCAATATTTTTACATCATAATATTTTGATACAATAAATTAATAATAATTCCAAGATCTTGTTAGGTCGTACAAGTAGTTCATCAATTGAAATTGATTGATGCATAGTTTTGTTATAACAACTTGTAGTAACGTTTTTCAATTAAACGTATAGTTATTGGTTAGCTAAAAACTTAAAGTCTCGTTAATTATTTATATTAAGACACGATCGAGGTCCTTAAACACCCTATTTTGTCTTAATGTATTTTAATTTTCGTTACAAAAATAAGTATAGATATATATACTGATTACCTTTTTAGTTTCAAATCGTTTTTTGAAAATGTAAAAAACAAGGAGCACATTTGTAAAAAGATGATTTATTTAGCATTTTTATTTATGTTATTTCTTTTTGATAAAAACGAGGAGGACGAAAGAGTATATACCCTGACAGCATCCAAGAGATGAGGATGGTGATGCAAATATTTAAGAAGCCACGTAAGAACACTTGCAGTCGTATCATGAGCTGCAAATATAACCCCAATTATATTATCTGCAATCTGTGATTCATTCATCTTCATCTTCATTCCTACTTTTTCATTTGACAGCAAAAATTCCCCCAACAATCCTTCACCATTCTCCCCACTCTCTTTTCTCTTCTCTATTATCCTCCTTAATTTCTCATTCAAACCCTTTCTTGCCTGCAAATCCAATTTCTTTAACTTTAAACATCACTGCATGCACACTACATATATACAACTTGGGTTCTTTTGATACAACTTGCTGTTTTGATACAACAGGTTTAAACGAGAAGCTTAAACTTTTTGCTAGAAAGTGAGAAGTATGATATCATATATATGTTACATTGACAATATGATTAAACACACCCAAATGACATGTAATCATATAAGATATTGAGACTTCTCACATTCTCACAAAATTTTAATTTCTCGCATGATTATTAGTCCATGTATATATGTTATATATATATATACCTTCATTGCTTTGTTGAATGGAGTTCCAGGAAGATCCAAAGGCATGGAGTTGTATCCTTTCTCTAGACATTGATACAAACCCTTTATTCCTTCCATTTCTGTAGCCTCTAACTTGTTCCCAAAAACTGATATCATTGCCACTTCAAATGCATACTATATATGTACACATCATCAAAACAAACTTATAAGTCATTATATATAAATAAAACTCAATTTTAGATATGTCACATTTTTCATTTATCAACAGAAATGAATATATAGGGGTTATTATGCAACCATTTTACATGATGCAATAACCCTTCTATCCATCACTCATTTTATTTTCACCTTTTTCTTAATTACATAAAATGAGTGATGGATAGAAGTGTTAGCATTATGTAAATGAGTTGCATTTGAATGACCCCCTCTCTCTCTATATATGTATATGTATATACCGTTTTCATCTCTTGGAGGGTGTTGATGGTGTTTTTGTGTTCCCAAGTGGGAAGAAATCGGAGCACAATATCTTCGATCTGTGGAACGGATCGTTTGATTGTTGATGGAAGAAAGGAGGATTGAATCAACTTTTTGAGATGGGAATGGTATGGACCTTGGTGAAAGAAGATGGCTTCTGGGCCTATCATCTTCTCTTTGCTTGGAGGATATGTGGGTTTGAACATATGAGATTCAGTTACCAACACCATTTTTGCTATTTCAGGACTTGATATCATCACACAAGGGCATCCCAATATATGCGTCTTGAATATTTTCCCATACCTAATATATATATTTACAACAAATTAATATAAACTATTTACAACAAATTAATATAAACCTTCTTAAGTATATATCATTAGATTAATTTAAGGAAAGAAAGATAACAACGTATATATATGTTTTCAGTTTGAAAAACTATACTTTATATTCATGTGACAACTACACTACAAAAGGGTTTGTGACGTCACAATTCGTTGTTAAGAGGCCGTTTATCAAACACTTACCTATCTACTGGTAAAATTCAACACTATCACTTAACATGTAAGATTTTAGGGGCAGTTTACAAAACACTTACCTGGTAAGCGCTCACCGGGACATTTACCTTAGCGGATGAACATGACAGGAGCATCAAATCTTACCCGGTAAGAGATAAAGATGAAGAATCTTACCCGGTAAGTGAAAGTGACAACTCTTACCCGGGTAAGTGCTTACCAGGTAAATTGTTGTATATGATACCATCGTGATGATTACAATCTTACTCTAGTAAAGTAAATTAGTGTGTCGATTTTTATTGGTAAGTGCTTACCAGGTAAGCATTTGGGTAAACGACCCCTTAGTCCACCAAAATGGTATTGTATACAACAATTTTGGTAAACGCTAACCGTGGTAAGAATCTTTCACTTTCACTTACCGGGTAAAACTCTTGGTCCTTGCCTGACTTAGTAAGCGCCCTAGGTAAGCATCGGATAAACGATCCTAAGACTAGATATGGCGTCGCTAAAAAGGCCAAAGCGTTCCGATTCTTACTTTGCGACGGCGTCCGCTATCGGTAAAACCAAAAAATGACGTGGCATTTTAAAAGGAAATAAAAAATGGTCTTTTATTTAGGCATATGAAAGAGGTGTTGATTTTCTTTGTTTTTTATTTTGAAAATAAATGATGCCTACGAACTTTATTCGTCATCAAGAATGGAATTCTCTAATCGAAATCACGACTTCATTTGGTTTCAAAACCGATCGACCGAATGCCGACGGCAAAATGACACCAAACCGACGGTCTAATTAATTCTTTTTGAATATAATAATTAATATTAGAAATGGATATATAAAGCGACAAACATTTGATCGGAATAAGTTTTTGAAGATTGAAAGAGTGAATAATAAACCTTTTTTCTCGGTTGGAAAAGAAGGAATTGGGGTTTTCGGTGTAGAGCTTGAGAGTTTCACCTATGTAAGGCCAACCCAATGAACCAGGTGGTAGCCGCCGGAGTTTCTTCTCCGGTTGCATACGGTGGTGTATGAGAGTATATACGATTAGCATCAACAAGAAAACAGAGGGTAAAAGGGTAAGAAGAGAAAGTGGTGGCGGGGATACGACGACGTCGGAGATGGGTGAAGGAAGCATGGTGGTGGTTGTACGGTGGCAGCAGGAGAAGAGAAGAGAAGAAGTATAAATAAATTGATGATGGGGCGGATCGAGTTTTTTTGTAGGAGGAATTCTTCGTAGTTGTTTTTGATGAGTTGGGGGATTGGGAAAATGGCATTATATAGAGGAAGAGGGGGAGGGGGGTGTAGGTCCAGTAGATACGAGCCATATACTCATATAGCCTTAGGTTTATTTGAGAAATCGTAAATGTATGAGAAATATATAAGTAATCCTAGTCATTTATACGGTCAAGATCAAATTTGACTGGTCAAAAGTTACGGCTATTCCAAAAATAGAAGGACACTTTCATAATTTTTACAAAATACACGGGTTGTGTTCATATACGAACCTGTATAATTCACATACAAACTATATGTTGATATGTGAATCAGTGTAATTCACATCTGAACTCTTTTAACTGATTCATATATGAACTAATTAACTGATTCACATATGAACTAATTAACTGTAAGTTCATATATGAATCAGTTGAACTAATTAATAGATTCATATATGAACTTTTGTGATTTATATATGAACTTTTGTGATTTATATATGAACTAATTAACTGATTCTCATATGAATTAATTAACTTATTCACATATGAATGTATAGTTCATATGTGAATCATATAGGTTCATATATGAACTCATCCCGCGTATTTTACGAAACTACCCATCTACCTTCTATAGACCATGCAAGGAATTATCCGATGCTTTGCGGTCAAAGCCGCAAATGTTGACCAGATGAATGACTAAGATTACTTCTCTATTTCTCATACATTTACCATTTCTCAAATGAACCTCTCCCTATATATATATATATATATATATATATATATATATATAGAGAGAGAGAGAGAGAGAGAGAGAGAGAGAGAGAGGTGAGTTCATATAAGAACAATATCTATTTAAGAAAACATGAAAACAACCGAGTACATATAAAATCATATATGATTCATGTACAAAATCATATATGATTCACGCGACTATGCGCGCGACCACACTGGACATCGCCTGCGTCCGATTTTTTCGGGTTAGTGTAAAATCACAAATGATTTTGTACATGATCTGTTGTTTTCTTAAATAGTTAGCGTTCTCGTTTGAACCTTCTCTCTCTCTCTCTCTCTCTCTATATATATATATATATATATAGTGTTTGGTTCATTTGAGAAATGGTAAATATATGAGAAATAGAGAAGTAATCCTAGCCATTCATATGATCAAGATCGGATTTGACTAGTCAAATATTGCGGCTTTGACCGGTCAAAAGTTGCGGCTTTGACTGGTCAAAAGTTACGACTATCCCAAAAATAGAAGAACAATTTCGTAAATTTTACAAAACACACGGGATGTGTTCATATATGAACATGTATAATTCACATATGAACATGTATAATTCACATATGAACCAGTGCAATTCACAACTGAACTCTTTTAAGTTATTCATATATGAACCTTTGTGATTCATATATGAATCAGTTGAACTAACTAACAGATTCATATATGAATCTGTATGAATCACAAAGATTCATATATGAATCAGTTGAACTAATTAACAGATTCATAAATGAATCTTTGTGATTCATACAGATTCATATATGAACTCATCCCGTGTATTTTACGAAATTACCCCTCTACCTTCTATAGACCACACAAGGAATTATCCGGTGCTTCGCGGTCAAAGCCGCAAATGTTGACCAGACGAATGACCAAGATTACTTTTCTATTTCTCATATATTTACCATTTCTCAAATGAACCTCTCCCTATATATATATATATATATATATATATATATAGGGAGAGATTCAAATGAGAAATATTAAGTGTGTAAGAATTAGAGAAATGATCTTAACCCTTCGTCTGGTCAAAATTTGCGGCTTTGACTGTGAATTACCGGATAATTTCTCGCGTGGTCTGCAGAAGATAGAGGGGTAGTTTCGTAAAATATACGAGACGAGTTCATATGTGAACCAGTTAATTAGTTCATATGTGAATCTATTAATTAGTTCAATTGATTCACACACATGAACTTACACTCAATTAGTTTATATGTGAATCAGTTAATTAATTCATATATGAATCACAAAGGTTCATATCTGAATCAGTTAAAAATAATTCATATGTGAATTACATGAGTTCACATATGAACATATAGTTCCATACGTGAATCACACAAGTTCACATATGAACTCGTCCCGCATATTTGTAAAAGTTATGAAATTGTCCTTTTATTTTGGGAATAACTGCAACTTTTGACCAGTTAAAGCCGCAATTTTTGACCAGTCGAATTCGATCTTGACCATATGAATGACTAGGATTACTTCTCTATTTCTCACACACTTAACATTTCTCATTTGAACCTATGAATATATATATATATATATATATATATATATATATATATATATATATATATATATATATATAGTGGAAGGATATTTTGCAACCCTGAAAAAGATTGCAACCCTTGCAACCCACATCTTAACCGTTGGATTCATGATCGGCAGTTATTTTATTTTTATTTTTCTGTTTTTTTTAATTAAAAATATTGGGCCCCATATCTATTGTAACCGCCGATCATGAATCCAACGTGAGACCAAGCTGTTTCCGTGAGACCGCGTGAGACCAAGCCTTAAAACATGAAACTTCACACCGAAACACTGTGAAGGTAAAAAACATTCGAACCTTCATAATGTAATCACACTATGAAGGTAAAAAAAACCTAAACCAAGTTAAAAAAAATCAAACCTTCACAGATAAAAGATTGTGAAGGTATATCTGAACCTTCACAGTGAAGACGCTGTGAAGGTAAAAAAAAAACGAACATTCACAGCGAAAAACACCGTGAACGTAACATTTACGGTGTTTTCCCTATTAAAAGTTCGATTTTTTTTACATTCACAGTTTTTTGGTGTGAAGTTTCATACTTTAAAGCTTGGTCTCACCGGTCTCACGGAAACTGTTTGGTCTCACGCGAACTTAAGTCTATATATATATATATATATATATATATGAAGGTTTTGCTCAAATATTCAAGATTATTAAACGCATTTTTTATTATATTTAAATAGTTTTTGGTTTTAGATATATGTTAAATTTTGATAAATTGTTTTTTGAAATGACTCGATTATGGCATTAGAGCATCTCCAATAACTTTTTTTTGCAATTTATGTTTCCACTCCACTTATAACTTCTCAAAATAAGAATTTATAAATAATCTACAATGTTAGTTTTTATAAAAATCTCCTTTTTATGGCTCCCAAATATATTTTCAAGTTCAATAATTATTATTTATAAATAAATATAAAAACAATTAATTATAAAGTCAATAAAATAAAATAAAAACTAGCAAATATGTTACTTCACACCAACATCAAGGTAAGAACCAAGGTTCTACAAACCACTTATTTAAGAATCTAAAGAAGATGTAGTTCTTATAAGAACTCTTTACTATGGTACTTTCTACAAGCCACTTCACTGTTTGTTTGTAATAACCTTGCATTAGAGCATCTCCTTTTGCACTTTATGTTGTCACCTCATCTTCAACTCATCAAATTAAGAACTCTCCTAATTGTCCACAATGGTAGTTTTTATAAAAACCTCTTTTTTGTATGTCCCATTGATTTTTTTAACATAAATAATTATATATATATATATATGTAATATATATTAATAATTATAAAGTCAATAAAATAAAATAAATATGTAACAAATATGTCACTTCACACCAACATCAAGGTAAGAACCAAAATTCTTATTTATGAAACTAAAGGAGTTTGAGTTCTTAAGGGTTGTTTGTTTACCTCTTAATGATTCCATTTAGAGGCAACCTCTGAATTGTTAAGAGACAAATCTTGTTTGGCAAATAAAAGATCTGCCTCTTAATGGTTCCAAAACCCTCTGAATGATTTAGTGTCTTGACCCTGCCTTAACCATTCAGAGTCCTGATTTCATCTTGAACAATTAGCAAACAACCATATTTCATTTCGCATTATATCATAAGAGCATCTTACTCATTCTGACCACTTAATCATTCTGCACCTAACCATTCAACAACTGCCAAACAACCCCTAAGAACTTTCCACAATGGTAGTTTCTATAAGTCACTACACTTTTTGTTTGTAAAAACCTTGCATTGAAGATGCTCTTAATTATACTTGGATAATTTCTATTTTAAATTAGTGCAAATTATGTTTAGTCGGGTATTTTCAATTTTTATATATTAATACCACATTACTTAATTATCCCATTCATTTAATTATCCCATTTCTTTATTATCTTATTCACTTTCTGGTATTACTTATGAAATTTGTTTAAATATTCTTATTTATCTCATTCACTTTTTTTATTTCACTTATTAACTTAATTTGGTAAAAAATTTGGAACAACCAAAATTCATACACGAAACAACATTATGAAATTTAAACAAAAATCATTGTTTCACCTATAAACTTTATACAAAATTTATTGTTTCACCGATGAACTTTTTGGTTTCACTTACAAATTTTAATAAAAAAATTGGGACAATCAAAGTTCATAGATGAAACAACACTATCTATGAACTTTAAACAAACACCTACAATCATGGGAGAGCAGTTTTTTCGGGTTTCTAAATCAATTCATTTTTACTTTGTAATACAAAATCATACAAATTAAAATCGAATTCAGACAAAGATCAAATGCAAATCTTACGTAAATCGAATGCAAATCTTACGTAAATCGAATGCAAACATAAAACACATCTTTAAAAAAAAGAACCCTACTTTAGATACTCGGTTGCGGTCTTCCGCTGATTTTGGGGTCGGTAAACAATATTCTTCGAACGTTAATTAACAACCATTCACGCTGGATAGAAGGGAGAAATGATAATATTTATCGATCTGAATCAGTCTCCGGTAATGGGAGGATTTGAGGGGATTGAATATTCGACTGCTTTGATATTAGGGAACCCAAAAGTGTCCGCCAAAATTCAGAAACATGCAGGCGACGACAAAACACAAGAAATCGGTGTCACTGACAGCACGTGTTGGTGATTTTAGTGAAATAATCGGTTCATTTTGTGTAATTGGATTCACAAGATAATAATGAGGTTGGTAGCTAAGCTATAACACGAGCTAGGAGGTGTAGAGTGCACATTTGTGTAAGCTAGCTAAGACCCATTATTGTTGGATGGTCATGTTTGGCGGGTTACTAAGTGGAAAATGATTGGGTTGACAGTGTCTGGTGCGAGTCTTGGCGCAACCTGAGTTGCGCGAATCCTCACGCGGGACTCTGGAGTATTCGACAAACAGAGCTTTGTGCGAGTTCTGGTGCGGCTATAGCCGCGTCAATGGTCATGTGAAACACTGGCCTTTACGACAAACATTGTTTGGAGCGGGTCTCTGCGCGGATCCACTTGCGTCACCAGACACCAGTCGCGCGGTCTTGCAGACTTTGTAACCGTCACTTTTTTAGGAAATCATTTTGTAACCGTCGCCATTATGTCCAACAATCAATACCATTCAACGGAGAATTATTATCATTATTATTATAGGATCGGTTACGATTCTCAATGTATTTAAATATGATCGATTTCTGCCTAAATTGATACCGGTGAATTGAGATTATCCTCGAGTGAATTTCGTGATACCCAGGCAGAATAGGGTCGAAATATCACTTAAGAAAATCGAGCTCTCATGCGATCTCATATTCTTATCTAAGTTCGATCACTCTCTTCTCCTCACTCGATACTTTGCGACCCACTCTCCAACAATATTAAGTGATATTCGTTCATCGTGAGAGAGATGGCGAGTGATCAATCCATGAGAGACATGGCGACCAAGTTCACCAAACTTGAGAACTTCGAAGGCGTCAATTTTCGGCGATGGCAAAAGAAGATGCACTTCTTGTTGACCACATTGAAGGTCGTGTACGTGCCGAGCACTCCGATGCCGGAGGTGATGGAAGACGAGACGTTGGAGATGACCTGGCGTCGCGGCAAATGGGAGAACGACGACTACATCTGTCGTGGCCACATCTTAAACGGTATGTGTGACTCCCTTTTTGACATTTATCAAAATGTCGAGTCTGCCAAAGAGCTATGGGACTCTCTTGAGTCCAAATACATAGCGGATGATGCTTCTAGTAAGAAGTTCCTCGTTAGTAATTTTAATAATTACAAAATGGTGGACTCAAGGCTTGTGATGGAGCAATATAACGAGCTCCTACGCATTCTAGGCCAATATGCTCAACATAATATGAAGATGGACGAATCCATCTCCGTATCGAGCATAATTGATAAATTGCCCCCCTCTTGGAAAGATTTCAAACACATGTTGAAACACAAGAAGGAAGAGTTGTCCCTTGTACAACTCGATAGTCACTTGCGTATAGAGGAATCTCTTCGGGCGCAAGAGGCTGAGAAACCTAAGATAAAAGAGGTTTCTACCCCTTCGGTGAATATGGTGGAAGAGGAAATATCCAACAATTTCAAGGGAAAACGCAAGTTCAATGAAGCCAAGAAAGGGCCCAACAAAAAGGTTAAATTAACCTGTTGGACCTGCGGTATGAACGGCCATCTCAAGCGGGATTGTCGGGTTATCAAGAATAAGAGTGGAGTAAGCACAAGTGGTGGTGGGCAAGGATCTAAGGATCAAAACCCACGGCAAGGTCTGTTTCTTGACTTTGGTTTTAATTCAAATTTGAATTATGTACCACTAATATCCGAATCATTTTACGTGCAGGATGATGATGATGCTTGGTGGATTGACTCGGGTGCCTCGAGTCATATGTGCAAGGATCGACGTTGGTTCACCTCTTTGGAACCGGTTAAAAACGAATATGTGCTACACATGGGGAATGAGTCAAGTGCTTTCATTCTTGGACGCGACTTGGTTAGGCTAGAGTTTAGTTCTGGCAAAATAATTGAACTTTTAGACGTTTTGTTTGTACCACAAATTCGAAAGAATTTGGTTTCCGGTAGTGTCTTGAATAAGTTAGGATATAGGCAAGTTTTGAGTCTGACAAATTTATCTTGTCAAAAGGTGGCTCTTTTGTAGGATTTGGCTATTTGTATAATAATAGGTTTATGTTGAGTTTGAATAAAAAGAGTTTTGTTTCAAATTCTATTTATGGTGCAAATGAGAATTTTGTTGATTCTAATTTATGGCATGCAAGGCTTGGTCATGTGAATTTTAAAAGAATGGTTGAAATGTCAAAAGACGGTCTTATTCCGGCCTTTGACATTAGAATCAAAAAATGTAAAACTTGCATGTTAACAAAGATCACTAGGCAACCTTTTCCTAACGTGAAAAGGAACTCGTCGGTACTTGAATTAATTCATAGTAATCTTTGTGATTTGCATTTGTATGTCCCACAATACGTGCAATTCAATTCAGATGACAACAAGATTTAACCAAACAAATTCTATTAAGTTTGATTTTAATTACAACGATATGCTCTCACTATTTCTCTCTCTATAAACCAACTCAGTTTCACACCTCTAGCCATATGAGTCTACAAACAAAAATAAAACTATTTATACTCTAACACATTACAAGGAAACTAAACACTTTGACTTTTAACAATGACTTATTACAAAGACTTTGACTTTAGCTTGAGAGTTGACTTGACCTTCATGATCTTGCATCAAACATCTTTATGCACTAACAGCATTCAACTCCGTCTTTTGGTAATAAAAAGTATGTCGTTACTTTTATTGACGACGCTTCACGTTTTTGCTATGTATTTTTATTAAACTCAAAAGATGAAGCGTTGGACAAATTTAAAATTTATAAAACGGAGATTGAATTGCAAATGAATTGTTTTATTAAATGTTTACGCACCGATCGTGGTGGGAAATATTACGACCCATGTTTTTCCCAGGGCCGATCCTATCAATTTAGGGGCCCTGTGCAAATAACTTGAAAGTTTCATATATTTTTTTAGTTATATTATTTATAAATTTTTAATAAATAAATTCAAGAATAACTCCTTCATGTAAGGGAGTATAGAGTAGTTGTAAACACGATTTGAACAAAAATAAGTGTTACATTGTTTAACTATATAATGCTCATAAATCTCCATGATTAATTTGTTGATAAGAATAAAAAGTTAAACAATAACAAAGTCAAACTAATCACATAGTAAATACAATGTACAATATATAACCTAAATAGTTTGATACCTTAGTAGTGAATATAAGTGATTTTCATTCATCAATAAGCAAATGACACTGTTTGATACAGGGAGAATTCGAGTATTAATAAGGATTTTTAATAATAATTGGAAAATGGGAAATCGAGATCGAATAGAAAAACGTGCTCGAAAGAGGCTCGGAATTTGGTATCGAAAAAGAGGCAAATATAAAGCACCGAGTATAAAAAGGATTGTGATGGAAATCGAAGAACAAGTCGGAATATACAAACGGACGAGTAAGCGGGTGTCATGCGGCTTGTTTCCCTGCCATGCGAGTTTGATGTGTCCTAAGCCGCTACAATACCCGCGAAACACACTGTTGGTGTTCCAAAGAAATTTTCCATCTCACATGACCATGTATCCTTAATCAATTGGAAGTCTTTAATTTATAATTTACTTTATCTTTAAATTCCTTTTTGAATTATCTTTATTAATTATCTTTTCTAGGATTAGTTTTAATATCTTAGATAATAATTTAGGATTATTTAGTTTCCTTTTATTAGTTATTTAAATAGCTTCCTAGTTAGTTTATAATTAGGATAGTTCTAATTTCCATATTTATTTCTTAGTTAGTTTAGCTATAAATAGGGTAGCTAGGTTTCATTGTTAATCAATTCAATCAAGTTATCAATTAATAAAAGTTTAGCTTTTTAGAGAGTTTTCTCTTAATTTTGAGTTTTACGCATCGTAATTCTCAACCGTTAAAGGGTTTAGACGCTTGTCGATCCTTCCGCAAACCTACGCTGCGTCACTGTTATATACATTTTTTAAAATAAGACATACAACTAGGTCTTACTATTTCTGAATTTAGGTTTTCTTAATATTTTTAGTGGCAAAATAGTTTATCATACCTTCATAATCAAGATTTGCTCATTTTGTTGTACTTGAACTTATTCACTATTACTTGAACATTCTAAAGTTGTTTGCTCATTTCTCTTTGATTTTTAACAAATTGTTCGTCATTTTTTTGACGCTTAGAAATAATTTCACTCAAATACTTAGTTGAAAGTCTTCTATTTTTTGTAGAAATATTCATTCATTATCAATAATTACAAAAAAAAAAACGCAAATAAACAAACAACGCTTTTATTGATTTATTGTTATTAAAATAATGCTAAAATTAAAAAATTAAAAAATTCAAAGAATATATGAAAATAATCAATAAAGATTATAATGTTTGCTAAATAATAAAAAAATGAAGAAAATTATTAATAAGTAAAAAAAAACACTAAATATTTATGTATAAGATGAAATGCGAAAAACACAAATGATGCACTATTAAAAAAAGTTAATACCAGCCACAAAAATGTAACTAATGGGACTAGAACCTTAGACCATCTAGATACCTCAACACATGCTTACCAACTCTACTAGGAGAGAACTTGTTCATTGAATCACTTTATTAATTTATAAGTAATTAAAGTATATATTAAAAACCGAAATAATTTGGAGGCCCTCGAAGATCGGAGGCCCCGTTCGGCGGAACCACCTTGAACACCCCTTGGCACAACCCTGGTTTTTTCAATCCGTATGAATTATTCATGAGACTACGACGCCTTATACACCACAACAAAATGGTGTGGCGGAACGGAAAAATAGAGTTCTCAAAGAAATGGTGAACTCTATGTTATCCTACTTGGGATTGAGTGATGGATTTTGGGGTGAAACCATGTTAACGACTTGTTACTTATTAAATCGAGTTCCTAATAAAAGGAACAAGATTACCCCATATGAACTTTGGTTCAAGAAAAGGCCTAACTTGAATTATATTCGAGTTTAGGGTTGTCAGGCGGTTGTTCGACTACCCGAACCCAAAAGGAAAACATTGGGTGAGAAAGGTATTGATTGCATCTTTGTTGGATATGCCGAGCATTCCAAGGCCTATAGGTTCTATGTTATTGAACCTAATGATTCTATAGCTATTCACACCGTTATAGAACCGAGAGATGCATTATTTGATGAGACTAGATTCTCTTCAATACCTAGGCCGAAGGACTTAGTTCCAAGTACTACTGAAACTAGTGAGGTTGAAGAACAAGCAATTGTTCCAACCGAATCTCCGATGCTTCGAAGGAGCAAAATAGGAAGGATTGAAAAATCCTTTGGTCCCAATTTCCAAGTATACTTGGTAAAGGGATCAAGAGATGAGATTGGGTCACAATTCTCTTACTGTTATAGTATTGAGGAGGATCCAAGATCATTTGATGATGCTATGAAGTCTCAAGATGTTGCTTTCTGGAAAGAAGCAATAAATGATGAGATGGAATCCATCATGGGGAATAATACTTGGGTATTATCGGACTTGCCACCGGGTTGTAAACCTTTGGGATGGAAGTGGATCTTCAAAAGGAAGATGAAATTTGATGGATCAATCAACAAGTTCAAAGCTCGATTAGTAATCTAAGGCTTTAGGCAACGGGAAAGCATCAATTATTTTGATACCTATGCCCCGGTTGCAAGGATCTCCACGATTAGATTGTTGATAGCCTTAGGAGCTATCCACAACTTAGTGATTCACCAAATGGATGTCAAAACGACATTCTTGAATGGTGACTTGGAGGAAGAAGTTTACATGAAACAACCGAAAGGTTTTGTTATGCCTGGGATAAAGCATAAGGTGTATAAACTTGTAAAATCATTGTATGGGTTGAAACAAGCACCCAAACAATGGCATCAGAAATTTGATGAGGTTATCTTGTCCAACGGTTTTATGTTAAACCAAGTGGAAAAGTGTGTGTATAGCAAATTTGACACATCCGGTAACGGAGTAATAATTTGCTTATACGTTGATGACATGTTGATCTTTGGCACCGACCAAAATCAAGTTGATAAAACCAAAGAGTTTTTGTCATCAAGTTTCTCCATGAAAGATATGGGAGAGGCGGAGGTGATCCTTGGAATAAGGATCAAGCGTGAGAACAAAGGGATTGCAATTACGCAATCTCATTACATTGAAAAAGTATTAAAGAAATTTAATTGCTTTGATTGTTCTCCGGTGAGTACTCCATTTGATCCGAGTGTGAAACTTATGCCCAACTCGGGTGAAACGGTGTCACAACTCGAGTACTCAAAGGCTATTGGATGCTTGATGTATGCCATGACAAGCACTAGGCCGGATATCGCTTTTGCCATAGGAAAGTTGAGTAGGTTTACTACTAATCCTAGCATTCAACATTGGCAAGCGATTATATGACTATTTAAATACTTGAAGAAAACCATTGATTATGGTTTGTCATATGTCGGGGTTCCTTCGATATTAGAGGGATATTTGGATGCAAGTTGGATTACCAACTTAGAAAATCACTCTTCTACGAGTGGTTGGGTGTACTTGCTTGGGGGAGGTTCCATCTCGTGGGCTTCCAAGAAGCAAACTTGCATCACGAGTTCGACTATGGAGTCGGAATTTGTGGCATTAGCCGCTGTCGGTAAAGAGGCGGAGTGGCTAAGGAATTTGGTCCATAAAATTCCGTTATGGCCGAAACCAATATCACCCATTTATATCCGTTGTGATAGTGCGACTACTTTGGCTAAAGCTTATAGTCAAGTATTGTCGGTCCACAATACTATCAAGTTTTATCGATAACAACACATAAACGATTTACCAACCTGTTTGATATATAAAAATAACGATTACAGGATTGATGTTCACTTTGAAGCTCTGGTATTCTCTCTGTGTTTTACACCTTGGTTGTGTGTGTTCTATGTGTGAGTTCTTATCTAATTTGCTCTTTCTTGACACACTAACCAACCTAAACAACTTGCAAGACCAACTTGCAATATTAAACAATAAAACTAATATCTAGATATTATCTAACAAAATAATATCTAAACAAATAGATATTTAACTAACTAACTAATTACATAGAAACAATCAAATACAATAAAACTAACTTTGACATTTTATTACAAACAACATTAGACTTAATATCGAGAGTCGACTTTCCGGCTTTAGCTTCAGATTGGATCTTCAGATTGGATGATCTTGAATCCAATGAGACTGTGGTCTAACAATCTCCCCCTTTGGATCAAGATCATTACTAAAAAGATTTAGCAATTCAGTCTTCTTTTTCAGTTCAGAAGATGCAATCTCTCTTCGTCTTCAAGATATAGTAAACTCCCCAAAAGATGTAGATTATCTTTCTTTCAGTTCATGGGAAGAAATTATCTCTAGTTTCAGCTCGAAGTTCTTCAGCAAAGTATCTTCAAAGAAAATTTCTCTAGAATCAGCATATCTTCAGAATACTTGCTCTTTGAAGAATTCAATCTTTGACGTGATTCTTGAAACATGTGATCTTTGCCATTTCTTGTGTAGTCATTCTCCCCCTTTTTGATGAAAAGTGCAACGACTTCATCAAAACTTTTTGTTGACAAGAAATGTCTTGCTTATAGAGCCCCTGATTCGTCAATTCATAAGATATTCATCCAGATATTTGCAAATCTAGACAAAGTAGTCATGTAACACCTGAATCAACTAATGAATCAGTTAACATGCCTGTCAGTAACACTAAGTCACTGTGTGTAACAAATACACATTGGAAAGGAGCTGTTTGATGTTAACTCCCCCAGGGTTTCCATTTAATCATCGAAACACCACTAAGGTAATTTCTATAAACGTTATGACAAAGAAACAAATTCCTTGTGTGTTCGTGCTTGTGTTAGAAAGAATTAAGCACTTGATGATTGCTTATAGGCTCAAAATTTGTGTAAACCACTGAGACAACAGTAAGTTAAACACAGACGCAATGTGCATGAGTGAAGTGCGAAGGTGGGGTAGACTTCCTTCTTTTCATTATCCAGATTTTCCAAATGAAAATCAGATAGCAAATGTGCTGCATCCCCTTAGAAAATGTGAAACACTTTCTTGTTAAGAAGAAAATGAGTAGTTGGTGAGGTTTGATCAAGAGTTGGCATGGGCTAATTGCCTGTTTCAATAATGTTCACCAAAGAATTGTGAAACACTAGTAATGTGGTTGCCCGACTCAGAAAAAGTTGGTGCAGAGTTGTGATATTCTTTTAACTCTGTTCTCACACGCTCTTTCTTTTAAACATTTTGCTCACTCTAATCAAACTTACTTTTTCTGTTTGATACACTCATTTCTTTTGACTTCTCACACTCAATCACTATGGATTAACTTCATGGGTAGAAATCACAGGTTAATGTGATTCCATAGAAGTTGTGTTAAGTCCTAGCACAATGAAATCCTTGTTTTCCTATGATGCATATGATGCTCAGAATGGTTTAACTATTTCAGTTAAAGCACAATTTAGATCTTCGAAAACATTTAAAGTCCACTCCCAAAATATAAAATCTATTGAAAAACCCGGGAAGTGGTTTGAACATTAAAAAACAATGTTTTCAAATGATTGAAAGTTGTCCTTCTTTCAACCATATATGAGATTAAGATAAAGGATTGTACCTTAATGTGCGATCTTATATCTCATGAAGCTAAGCTTAAAGTCATAAACACATGAACTTGTAAGCATCTCTCAAAAATTCTGCAAAAGTCTTATGTCAAGTCAAAGTAAAATTTATTCACTTAAATTGAAAAGACAAAAAACAGTAAAACTTTTTTTTAAATACGAGTTCTGATCAGAAATAATCAGAAGTCATATTCGTACTCCCCTTTTTCTTGAAGAGATCCCCCTAAATTCTTGCATTACAAAAAAAAATTTGGCATTAAAAGGTACATGCAAAATTTTATGAGCTCCCCATCGAAGTAATATTGACCACTTGTCAATTTCTTCTCATACTCCCCCTTGGTTCATGAATAGAATAGAGAAGTGCAGATATCAATCAGAGTTAAGAATGAAGAAATGATGAAAAAGTATACAATTTAGAAAACTTTGATAGGTAACTACTAATTAAATCTTTAGATTTAGCATACCAAGCTTAGAGACAAGAAAGGTAAACCTATTTTCGTCTAAAGGTTTGGTAAACAAATCGGCAAGTTGATAATCAGTTTTTACAAAGAAAAGTTCAATTGTTTCTTTTTCAACATGATCTTTAATAAAATGATACTTGACGTCTATGTGCTTAGTCTTGGTGTGTTAAACAGGATTCGCTGATATTGCGATGGCGCTCTTGGAGTCACAGTATATCGGGATCTTGTTGAAGTGGAAACCGTAGTCGCACAATTGAGTTCTCATTCATAAGACCTGAGAACAGCAGCTAGCAACAGCTACATATTCTGCTTCGGTCGTGGAAGTTGAAACACAAAGTTGCTTCTTCGATGCCCAACTTACGAGCTTATCACCGAGGAACTGTACATGTCCCGACGTGCTCTTCCTGTCTAACATACAACCTGCATGATCTGCATCTGTGTAGGCTGTTAGTTCAAAACTAGTATCTTTAGGATACCACATATCAAGATCTGCAGTGCCCTTCAGATACCTAAATATGCGCTTCACTGCAGACATATGGATTTATTTAGGATTGGCCTGATATCGTGCACATAAGCATGTTGAAAACATTATATCTGGCCTACTAGAAGTAAGATACATTAAAGAACCTATCATTCCTCTGTAAGTCCTAACATCAACACCCTTACCCGAAGGATCGGTGCCAATCTTAGTACCTCGTGCCATTGGGGTACTAATCGGTTTTGAATTTTCCATTTGGAACTTCCGAAGAATATCCATAATGTATTTTGATTGATTGATAAAAATACCCGATGAAAATTGTTTGACTTGTAAACCGAGAAAGAAATTCATCTCTCCCATCAAGTTCATCTGAAATCTAGACACCATAAGGTTTGAAAAATTCTTACAGTACTTAGGATTTGTAGAGCCAAAAATAATATCATCTACATAGATTTGAATTAGAATGATATCGGCTTTTTCCTTTTTGATAAACAAATTGGTATCCACCGTACCTTTAGAAAAACCAGACTTGACTAGAAATTTGGAAAGGACATCATACCAGGCTCGAGGAGCTTGTTTCAGACCGTAGAGTGCTTTGTCGAGAATGTAGACATGATTCGGCTTCTCTTGATTGAAAAAACCCTCTGGCTGAGAGACGTAGACTTCTTCCTTCAGAATGCCATTCAGAAAGGCAGTCTTCACGTCCATTTGAAAGACCGTGAAGTTCTTGTGGGTTGCGTAGGCTAGAAACATTCTGATTGCCTCTATTCGCGCCACAGGAGCATATGTCTCGTCATAGTCGATTCCTTCCTCTTGTCTGTATCCTTTGGCTACTAGTCTTGCCTTGTTTCGGATAACGATACCATCTTCGTCTTTCTTTATCTTGAAAACCCATTTCGTACCTATTATTGTTTTACCTTGAGGTTTTGGTACGAGTCTCCAGACTGTAAGTGCGTTGAACTGATTCAGCTCTTCTTGCATTGAGATCACCCATTTTGGATCAACAAGAGCCTCTGATACGCGTGTTGGCTCGAACTTGCTCAGAAAGGAGTCATGCATGCACATATTGATTGATGCTGACCTAGTTTGCACCGGTTTTGATGGAACGCCAATGATCTGGCTTATCGGGTGCTCTTTGGTCCATTTATGTTCATGAAGTAGTGGATTATATGAATGTATGTCAGTTGTATCATCTATAAATCCACTTGTACCTTCTTCAGCTTGTTAAGGAGGAATGATGATTGCAGTTGAAGTGGTAGGTTCAGAAGGCTCAGCGGGTACAACTTGTTCCGGCTGTGGATGGATCTGTACAGAACATCCTACTGGTTCTGCTACTTCTGCCTCTTCATCACATGGAACTTCTTCAACTGTTGGAGTCGGCATTTGAATTGGAACTTCTTGTTGAATCGGGGCGTTGGATTCAATAGGAACATCTGAACTGGTTGGATGAGTAGTCGTTAAGTCTTCCATCCTGTCAACCACAACAGATTTCTTTACATTAGATCCAAGAAGTTCATCATAAAACAATTCAAATAATAAATCTAAATCAGATAAATGGTTAGTAGAAGTTGATGCTTCATCTGATTTGTTCTGTTGAGACGTAGGTTCTGGACTGATTTGCCCAGAAGCTAGAATTCCTGTTATAGCAGGTTCTGAACTGTGTTGTTCAGAAGCCATGTCTTCATCAAACGTGACGTTGATGCTTTCAATCACCGTCTTTGACTTCTTCAGATAAACACAGAATGCAGTTGATGTCGAGGAATAACCAATGAAGATTCCTTCGTCCGCCTTAGCACTGAACTTGTTGAGACTCTCCCTATCGTTTAGCACGAAACACTTACACCTAAATATATGGAAATATTTGATTGTCGGTCTTCGGTTGTTGATTAAAGCATAAGGAGTCTTCTTGAATCTGCGATGTATCATGGAGCGATTCTGTGTATAGCACGCGGTCGAGACAGCTTCAGCCCAAAAAAATAGAGGTAAGTCTGAATGACTTAGCATAGTACGAGCAGCCTCGACTAGCGTATGATTTCTTCTTTCGACTACTCCATTTTGTTGAGGCGTACGAGCAGCAGAGTATTGATGTGAAATCCCGACAGATTCGAGATATTCTTCAACCTTGTTGTTCTTGAACTCTGTGCCGTTGTCTGTTCTTAGAAACTTGACCGGTTTCTGCAGATTCACCTGGGTTGTCTTTAGGAATGTGATGAGAACATCTGGTGTCTCATCCTTTGAACGTAGAAACTTGACCCGTGTGTATCGCGAGTAATCGTCCACGATCACAAGTATGTACTTCTTTCCGCTTAGACTTTGAGTTCGCATTGGACCGCATAAGTCCATATGCAATAACTCTAACGGAGCGCTTGTACTCGGTTCAGGCTTTGGTTTATGTGGAGCCCTCTTCATTTTTCCTTTTTCACATGCTGCACAAAGATGTTCTCTTTCATATTTGAGCGTTGGAAGTCCTTTGACGAGCTTTCCTCTGACCAGATTGTTGATGTACCTGAAGTTGAGGTGAGAGAGCCTTCGATGCCATAACCAGCTTTGTTGCATCGAGGCTTTCGTCATTAGACAAACCTGTTTGTCAGTCTGGATTTTTGACAAGTTAATTGTGTAGAGGTCTGACTTTCTTGTGCCGACCAAGAGTTCTTCGCCTTCTTCAGTGCGAACTGAACACATCTTGGCTTTGAAATTGACCTCTAAGCTTTTGTCACAGAACTGCTCGATACTGAACAGGTTGTGCCGTAGGCCTTCTACATAGCTCACCTTCTTTATCGTGACATTTTCATGTTGTACATCACCATATCCCATTATTGGAGAAAACTGGTCGTTGCCGAATCTGACTGATCCGCAATATTTCTCTTTAAAATTGGACAACATATCTTTTTGTCCAGTCATATGCTTGGAGCATCCGCTATCTAAGTACCACATATGACGGATCTGCACAAGAGAAATAACAAAACAAGAGATTTAGATAGTCATAAATCAAAATTTAAGACTTTTGAGCATGGAAGAGTGGATCTTGAACTGATGTGTTCAAAAGCCATTAATTCTCTTAAGCACGGGTTCTGAACAGACGTGTTCAGAAACCATCGTTTTATCTTTGAAGTGCGGGTCTTGAACTGTTGTATTCAAGAACCTAATTTCTTGAGGAACGAGTCCTAGACTGTTTTGTCTAGAAGTCATATCTGTAAGCTCCCTTTTTAAACTTTGTGTGCCTGCAACACATATTTAGCCTTAGGTACCCATTGGAATTTGGGTCCTACTGTGTTAGCACAAGATTTTGGTACCCATTTCAAATTGGGTCCTCTTTTCTTTTGAAATGCATTTGAAGAATTAGAATGAGATGAATGGACATGATAATTGCCAAACCAATCTTCAGAATCTTGACAAGAAGTAGAAACATGTTTATCATAAATAGAAGACTTTCTAGCAGATAAAGATAATTGAAATAATTGCTTCATTGTATATTGTTTACGAGAAACAGCAAGTTTTGAGTTCAAAATATCAACATCAACAATTAAGACATCTTTACTAGGCGAAGTCTTACTACAATTAACACTAGAAAACGATTTAACGGTCTTGTCAAGCTTCTGTTTCGGTTGCCACAGAGATTTAGCTTCAGATCTGAAACATGTGAAACTGTTGAGTTAGACTTTTGAGCAACAAACGAATGCTTCTTCTTCGGATTACCAGTAGTGTTCGGTTTCTGTGAATGCCTAGATGTAATCTTACCTTTAGCATTTTTAGCTTTCACAGAGACTGAGTTATCAACTTTCGTTGATTTTGCACTGTTAACAGGCATACTGGTTTTTCCTAAAGATTTCTTAACAAAAGATGAATGGTTAGGAAGTTTTGCATTAAAGTCAAATTGATTAGAACAATCATCTAAACCACTGTCAGCGTTCAGAAAATCAAACCCTTTATTTTATGAACCAAACATATCCTCAGAGTTTGAAGCCTTAGAAAGAACAGAATTTTTGAACACAGTTGAAAAAACTTTTTGTTCAATATTCATCAAAAGTCTTTCATCTGTTAAAGAAGTCTCGAGTTCAGAAATTTTACCTTCTAAAACGAGAGGAGGGACATATAGTTTACCTTGAATAGGATTCGCCTCCATTTCCTTTTCAGAATAACTTTGAAAGAAATCACTTGAAAGAGTTTTCTTCTTTTGATATATTGGATTTTCGTTATAACTATTATTCATCTTCGCATAATAAAATGGAAGGTGAACTTTAGATGATTTCAACCGTTTTTCAGTTTCGTTGGCTTCATCCTCTTCTGATAGTTTAGTCCAGAAAGTTTTAAATTCAGGGATTCGTCGAGCTAATTTCATAGAAAGATGATCATAAAGTGCAGGCACTTCAGACATTCCTTTTTGAAGACAGTGAGGATTCTTTTAACCGATTCCCCATCTCTCTATTTCCTCTTTGGGTTTGTTCAGATGAATAGTTTGTTCAGTTTGACCCATTTTGTATAACTTCTCTTCCAAACTTTTTAATTTACCAAGTAAAGAAAAGTTTTCTGTGGTACAAGAAGAATGCAATTTTGTAAGCTCATATATATCAATCTCACTTTTTGTCAGTTTAGACTTGAGTTCAGAATTCTCTTTAAGAATTATTGTCTTTTCCTTTGCGTTGGTGTCATTATCTCTATGTAAAACCTCAACCAATACTTTCTTCTCAGCAATTTCATTGCTAAGTTTCTGTATCAGTTGGTTTTTGTCAGTTATAACACCATTTTCTCGCTCAAGATTCGACTCTAACTCTTGTTGTTTTAAAATCATGGCATGCATTTTATTCATGAAATCTGAATAAGATAAATCACATACCTCCTCTTCTTCATCATCTGAATCAGCTTCAACATCTGATTCTTGCTTTCCCATCAAGCACATGTTGACGGCTTCATCCTCTTCTTCCTCGTCAGAATGATCAAGCCAGTATTCATCTTCTGCCATCAGTGCCTTACCCGCCTCCTGTTGCTTTGCAAGAAGCATCTTGTTCTTGTAGTAATCGGAGTTTCTGACTTTTGATCTTCGGCAACCCTTGGCAAAGTGACCTGTTTTGCCACAGTTGTAGCACGTAGGTGGTTCTGACTGACTGGATCCTTCAGCTTTAAACTTTCTCTCTTCCGGTTTCTTCTCCTCTAATCTCTTCCCTTCAAACTTCTTTCCTTCCACCCTTTCCTTATGAACATAGTTGTTGGGACCAGAAGAATACCTCTGACTGTTTGATGTTGGCTTTTTGTAGAACTTTTTCTGAAAAGCATTTGTCAACAGAAGCATTGCTTGCTTCATTTGTTCATTTTCATCCCTGTCAGAGTTTGCATAACCTTCATCTTCTTCTGATTCATACACAATTGTCTTGTTTTTCTTCTTCCTGACAACAAGAGCAACTGTGTCTTCAACTGTCTTTCCTTTCTGCCTCTTTTCATCTATAATTTCATCCACCTCTTCTTCATTTTGTCTGAGGGTTTCATACACCTCATGAAGTGGAATCTCATTCAGATCCTTGATCTGCTTCATCTGTCTGGCAAATCTTTTCCATTCCGGTTGTAGAATACTCAGGAATTTGACGTTCAGCACAATTTGAGATTTGTGGACCTTATTCTTGCTTAATTCATTCAGCAAAGTCACAAACCTGTCATAGGTTTCTTCTAAAGATTCTCCCACTCTGCCTCTAAATTCTTCATAATTATTTAGGCAGTTGGAGATTTTCAGTTGATTCCCAACCTTTGAACCCATCATCATTTTCTCAAGCTGATCCCACATTTCTTTGCCGGAGGCCTTGTAGCTGTCAATCTTTACATATATTTCGTTTGGAATTCCTTGTAGAATGTATGACTTAGCTAATCTGTCACCTTTAGCTCTTCTGAGGTTATCATCTTCTAGCTCATGATACTTAAGTTCAACCTGAGTCGGCACAGTTCCAACCAAACGAGTCGTCATGACTGGTTTCATAACTCTTTCTTCTATAGATTTCCTGATGAAATCACCCAGCTCATGTCTGTCAACAAAGTTCAGAAAACGATCTTTCCACTGTTCGTATTCTCCTTTAAAGAGAACTGGTGGCTTGGTGTCAGTTCCGATTGCAAGGGCTTCTCTGGATGTCATCCTGTTTGATATAATAATGTGCAATAAGAACTTGAATTTGACCGTTAGTCCAGATAAAATTTGATCACACAAGAAATTTTATCCCCCTAGGCAGACTTAGCACGGGGGTCCCGCTAAGTATGGGGGCAGCGCCCCTAGAGAAAAAATTTATGACAATTAAAGACCCTATTATAGTTTGCAAAAATTTGTCTAAGTATGGAAAAGTGTGAAATTGGAGTTTGCGCTAGATGTGGTTGGTGCAGAGGATGGTTTGCGCGATGAGAGGCTGGCGCACAACAGGTTTGTGCTACATGAGGGTCGCACGAATTGAGGTTTGCGCGAGTAAGGGTTGGCGCAAAGCGAAGTTTGCGTTTCAAGGTGTTGGCGCAAATGAGACTTGTGCTTTTCGTGAAGAGGTGATCACGCGAACTGAGGTTTGCGTGATGTGTTGGTCGCGAGAGTTGAGGTTTGCGCTTCAAGAGAGTCGCACAAACTGATGTTTGCGTTTGCAGTTGGTGGCGAGAACAGAGTCTTGCGCGAGACGTGTATAGCGCAAAGGTATGTTTGCGTGAGAAGCGTGTGGCGCAAAGTGGGTCGCGTAAAGTTCAACTTTGCGTGAGTTCGTCCCTTGGTTTGCGCGAGTTCGTCCCTGCAACTTCAAAATTCAACTGAAAACCTGTATCTTCGTCGATTAGCAGTACCAAACTCTACCAATATGACTAAAAACACTTCTAGTACAGATTGTGACCACTTGATCTCGATAAAAATCACTTTTTAACAATATGATCGATGGCACAATAACTTTTTAAACTCGACTTTCAGACCACAAAATCACCAAAATGGAACTCGATTTAAGCTTTAAACTGAAATCAAACCACTACAACTCGATCTAGCAACCTAATCGATCACAACCTGATCGATTTCCATACCTAAAACACTCAAAATCTCGAAAATGATTTTGAAAATAAGAACACAGAGTCGGTGTTGAAAAACTTGATTTTGATCTATTATCATGCTCTGATACCAATTGTCGGTCCATAATACTATCAAGTTTTATCAATAACAACACATAAACGATTTACCAACCTGTTTGATATATAAAAAACGATTACAGGATTGATGTTCACTTTGAAGCTCTGGTATTCTCTCTGTGTTTTACACCTTGGTTGTGTGTGTTCTATGTGTGAGTTCTTGTCTAATCTGCTCTTTCTTGACACACTAACCAACCTAAACAACTTGCAAGACCAACTTGCAATATTAAACAATAAAACTAATATCTAGATATTATCTAACAAAATAATATCTAAACAAATAGATGTTTAACTAACTAACTAACTAATTACATAGAAACAATCAAATACAATAAAACTAACTTTGAGATTTTATTACAAACGACATTAGACTTAATATCGAGAGTCGACTTTCCGGCTTTAGCTTCAGATTGGATCTTCAGATTGGATGATCTTGAATCCAATGAGACTGTGGTCTAGCATGTATATAATGGCAAGTCTAGACACTTAGGTGTTAGACATAGCATGATTCGTGAGCTAATCACGAATGGGGTGATTTCGGTTGAATTTTCCCGTCGCAACAAAATCTAGCAGACCACTTGACGAAGGGGTTAGCTAGGGACTTGGTTCACAAGTCAGTGATAGGGATGGGATTAAAGTCCATTTAAATCCCTAACGGTGAGATACCCAATTACCTTCTAATACAACGTTAGAAGTTCAATTCAATGGGAAAGTTTACTCTAAGGGATTGGAGCACAAAATAATCATCCCAAGGTATGTGCTCGGTACTGTAAGTGAAGGAGGTAATAGTTCTTTTGTAAAAGTGCATGTGCAGGTGCATGATGAAAGGGACTACCTATGTGAGTGTGAAGTGTGGCCGCTTCAAGAAGCTTGGACTTAGCTTTGATGCACTCACTATGGATAAGGACACATGGCCTATATAGTGTCAAGTTTAAACTTTAGAGAATCATTTAAATTCATGTGTATGTTATTTTCTGGTACTCAAATGGGTTGAAGGGTTCAATCCATAGGACACCCGGATTCTCGAGTATTTGAAATGTGTAAGGTACTAAGATGAAAATTCAATCTTCTAGATATTTTCATTTATACATGAGTTTGGTTTCCTATATTAAATTTTGTTTGTGAATCAAGGATTACACCAAACGATAATATGCGCAATAAAGAGTAAAATAAAGAGACAAGAGATTTGGTGACGCGGAAAAACCTAAATGAGGAAAAAATCGCGGACGACAGAGAGATGTCGTCATCCACTATGATCACCAAACAGGGGTGACATTCTTATGTATTACAATGTTTTACACGATGAATAATAAGAATAAGTGTATGAACTAAGAGCAAGTATAGATCGTGTATAAAAACACTTGTGTCGTGTACAATCTTTTGCTGTCGTGTACTGTGAGAGGAAAGATTGCGCTTGTTCTTTTCGTAACTTCTAAGTTATGTGTTTATGAGATCAGATGTTCATGTGAAGTGTGTATCTTCAGTATTTATAGCCTTAAATCTCTATAAATGTGTCTTTGTAACGGTCGATCTTCCATAATGGCTTTGATGGTTTTGATCGGTTATAGTTGTTGGTATTTATGAGCATTGAAATGCATTAATTAAACAAGAGAAGAACGTTGGGTCGTGTGTTAGTATAATTGTGGTCGAGAGTAATCTTGCGATGGTCGTGCGACGCTCGACCGACTTCTAGGGAAGTGTCGACGGATGTTACAGATGTGCTTGGTCGATAGGACCTTATCTTAATACAGGACCTGTCGTGTGAAATGATGTCGTCTGTCGAGTTCGTAGAGTTTTACCCAAACAGTTTGCCCCCAAAATTTGAAATTACGCGGGAATTTAAAATTTTAATTTTTACATTTTGTCGAAAATTTTGGTGGTTGCCACGTGTCATTCGGGGATAGGCTCTTGTCGCGGTGGAACTAAATCGGTTCATTTCTAAATGGACCCATGATGGTCTAACTGACACATGTGATGTCATGGAGGCGTGGGGAACATGCATGACAAGTGTGAGTGATACGTGTCAAAGATCTAACGGTGCACTCGAAAAGACGATCGACACGTGTTGATCACCGGTCGATTTTACTTCATATGTTTGAGCGTATAAATAGGGATCTTTGGTGGATCGTTTCCTTTTACGCCTTCAGAGAGATTTTCAGCGAATCCTTTCAAAGACTTACCGAATCTTTGCCAAAAATCCATACGATCCTTGCCAGATTTAGGTTTCGATCGAGGTTTAGATCAATTATATAAGGTACGATCGTTTCTCAGTTTTTTACATTCGATTCAAGACTTTAGCTAGGAAACCTAGAAAAAATTGGGATATACTAGGTTTTTCTGAGCTTAAGATTAATTTGGCTGGGTTATCGATGTCGAGCGAACCTGCTAGTACGATCCAAGGTCAGGATGACCTTGATGATCTTTGGCGCTTAGCGCAAATACCTTCTACTGTGACCCTTAATTATGTGGGTCAAGTTCGTCCTAATATGTGCTTGGAGGGATACTTCATGATATATGAGTATCCCTTCAAGATAGGGTTTAAGTGGCCCTATTCACCTTTGTCCAGATTGTTCATGTTAACATTCAATCTGGCACCGGGGCAACTCATGCCCCAGTTTTGGAGGGTTATCTCTGTGGTCGAGCGACTCACAGAGAGTTGGGGGGCTCCGTTCAATGTGAACGACCTTCTAACGGCGTATCAGGTGAAGGTGGACAGCTTCCACCGTTACAGCCTGTTTTCCAAGTATCGGGGTGATCGCACCTTGGTGCTTAACACCGTGGTTAACGACCGTGGGTGGAAGGCTAGATATGCCTTCGTGCGTATGGCCTCACTGGGCCCAGACAGTGATTGGATCGTACCTGACTGGAACACGTTGAGTGAGTTTTGTTTTACTTCTTTACTTTTGCCGTTCGTTTTCTGTTATTTTATTTTATATCTAATGTGATTTGTTTTTTGATTTCAGCCATCAAGTTCGACGAGATGAAACCGAATAGCAATTCGGTATACAAGATAACCCACTTTCTAGGCTATAGCAAGGAAGAGCGATCATATTTCTCTCGATAGACTACTGAAGATGATGACGTGATTATCGTCGAGCCACCAGAGGTCGAGGAAGTCGATGAGGAAGAGAAGGAGGAAGAATAGAGAGAAGAGGATATGGCAGGTATCGTGTCTTTCTCTCGACCTTTTCCCTTTTTGTTTCCGTTTTTTCCTCATCGAGTGTTCTAACGTTGTTGTCCTTTCAGGAGGTTCTCCTATGAAGACATCCGCTGCAGCCGACCATAGGAGGGCCCAACTGGATTTGGCCCGAAAGGGCAAGGAGAAAAGAAAAGGGCTATCAATTACTGGGTCGAATATCCCCAAGAAGATAAGGACAACGATCCCGAGGGAATCGTCCTCAAAGGGTAGAGACACGTCAAAGGTCGCCACTCCTGAGAGGGCGAAGGGGGGTTGTGATCGACGCGATCCCTATCAGCGTAGTGTCTCCGGTGGTAGAGTCCCCGGAGAAATCGGGTGCTGAGCAACCAATAGTCCATCACCTCAGTAAGAAACAGGCGACGGAGGCTTCAGGTTTTGTCCCTACATCTGACAAAGGAAAGGGACCTGCCGACGTCTAGACGGTCAACTTCACGTTGCCATCGGACTTTATGGCGGATGATACCCTCGACCGGGCGAAGATATTTCCTCATCTGGAGATGTATCATCTCCCTTCTTTCAGGGAGAAGTTCAAGGAGATGTCAGTCGACGATGTTGGGTCCAACGTCGCTGGTTTATCTTTTATAGTAAGGGTTGACACTTACCTTTTTCACTTTTCTTGTGGTGTTTAACATTGTATACCGACGTCGTGTATTTCTAATGTAGACGTTCCAGGCCTCTCTTAGTCTCTACGGGGAGATGGGGAGAATTAGGCGTCTAGTGCCTAGGGCTCTTGAGAAGGAGAAGGCTGGTTTGGATAGGGAGCAGGCGGCTCTGGCAAGGGAAAAAGCAGCTAAGGCTGACGTGGAATCTCTGGCTGTTCGACTTGAGGAAGCCTAGAAGGTTCTAGAGGTCGTCAGCCAACAGAGGTCTGATATGCAAATTCGTCTTAACATGTCATGCGATACATTGAAGGGGACGAGGAAGGAACTGGAACAGGCCCAAGCGTCCTTGGTCGTGAATGAAAAAGAGACCAAGGACCTCAAGGCAAGGAAGGCCGAACAGAAGGCCAAGATCGAGGAGTTGGAGGAAGAGTTGAAGGCCGTTGAGGCTTTCACTCGATGGACGACCAAAACGGCGATCATGAGACGCCATTTGGCTGGGAGGAACCCTCTGGCCAACGCTGCTGAAGACCTCAATATCTATATTACGTACGTCGGGACCGAACAAGATATGGACTCTGAGGATGAGAAGGACGTTGAGGTGGTCGAGGTCGATGAGGAGGATAAGGTGGACGAGGCCCAAGTTGGTGATGTCTCATCGTCGCAGCCAATAGAAGAGGTTTTATCTGGTGATCATCTGTCTTGAGTCTTCTGTTTTTATCTTTAAATATTTTTAGTTTTTCTATGGTCGACCGTTGGTGGTCGAGCCTACCTCGTGTAACAATTAATTTTGGTTTAGTATCAATGGTTTTCTATTTTATGTTGAGTATTTTACATATTGTGCAATTTATAAGTAAACATATACGACATCATAAGTCAAACAGAATACTTAGAATCATACGATCAAGCAATCGAAACATGATCCAAAGCATTCAATTCAAGGAAGCATAGCTAATATATTCCAAGTATACTTGCGACTGAGGCAATTCAAGCGAT
The DNA here is from genome assembly GCA_954870635.1 of Arctium minus. Classification (NCBI taxonomy): domain Eukaryota; kingdom Viridiplantae; phylum Streptophyta; class Magnoliopsida; order Asterales; family Asteraceae; genus Arctium; species Arctium minus. Next base: position 176,793,839 of record OX941080.1, on the reverse strand, counting down.
TTTGCGAACAAGGCATTCATGCATAGTCAAAAAATTTCCATGTTTAAGAACTTAGACCATATTTCTTTGGAATTTCATAAGACCAAGTCGTGCGAAAGACTTGAAGTCTTATGTCGTGCGATCCTGCGAAGAAACACTGTCAGAGGTTGGTCGTCGGATAACCAACGACTCTCCGTTGCTTAAGTCAGTATTTGTCATATCAAATAATCAAAAGGAAATAGTCAAGGAACTTAGAAAAGATACCTCTTGAGGTGTGTTGCGTTCCAACTACGTGAGATTTCTTGGTCGTCGAGGGTTTGGAAAGTTTCCCATGACCCCAGATATGCGATAAGTACCTTCCCACTTAATGAAAAGTTTCCCTATGTTTGGCTCTTGAGTGTTTTGAAACACTCGACGCAAGACATGGTTGCCTTCTTGAAAGGCTTTAGCCTTTACGTTTTTATTGAAATAACGCTCGACTGTTTGTTTCTGGGGCGCCATGCGGAATAACGCTGATTCTCTCACTTCTTAGAGGGCGTCAAGATCGTAACTTAGGTCGGCTAAGTTATGGTCGACAGAATTATGTCTTGAGGTTGGTAAATGGATCTCGATAGGTAGAATTGCCTCACAACCGTAGACTAAGTAGAATGGGGTTTGTCTGGTGGACGTTCGTGGAGTCGTACGATTTGCCCACGGGACCGAAGGAAGCTCTTCGACCCATCTCCCCTTTGATGCTTTCAAACGTTTCTTGATTGAGTTTATAATAGTCTTGTTGCTCGATTATGCAAGTCCGTTCGACTGGGGATATCGTGGTGTCGACGTCGTGAGCTTTATATTGCGATCCTCACAGAATTGTTGAGTTCTTTCGCTGATCAACTGAGATCCATTGTCGCAAACAATTTCGGATGGTATTCCAAACCTACATATAATGTTAGTCTGGATAAAGGACATGACTTCTTTGTCCCGAACTTGGGAAAAAGCGGCTGCCTCTATCCATTTAGAGAAGTAATCTGCAAGAACAAGTAAAAATACCTTTTTCCCACGGGCAGGTGGTAACTTACCGACGATGTCCATTCCCCACTTCATGAATGACCAGGGAACTAACGTCGAATGCAAAGGTTTAGAAGGTTTATGCGTCGTACCTGAGTGTCGTTGGCATGCGTCACAGTTTTGTACATACCTGATTGCATCTTGTCGTAGTGTCGACTAGTAGTAGCCTTGTCATGATATTCAATTGGTGAATTCGCCAAGACAATAGAATTCACCATTAAAAATTTTCAGATTTTGTCTTGGCGAATTCACCAATAGAATATCACGACAAGGCTACTACTGGCCAACACTACGATAAGATGCAATCAGGTATGTTCAAAACTGGGATGCATGCCAACGGCACTCAGGTATGACGCATAAACCTTTTGATCCTTTGCATTCGACGTTAGTTCCCTGGTCCTTCATGAGGTGGGGAATGGACATCGTCGGTAAGTTACCACCTGTCCCTGGGCAAAAGGTATTTTTACTTGTTCTTACAGATTACTTCTCTAAATGGGTAGAGGCAGCCGCTTTTTCCCAAATTCGGGACAAAGAGGTCATGTCATTTATCCAGACTAACATTATATGCAGGTTTGGAATACCATCTGAAATTGTTTGCGACAATGGATCTCATTTTATCAGCGAAAGAACTCAACAATTCTGTGAGGATCACAATATAAAGCTCACGACGTCGACACCACAATATCCCCAGTCGAACGGACTTGCAAAATAGAGCAACAAGACTATAAACTCAATCAAGAAACGTTTGAAAGCATCAAAGGGGAGATGGGTCAAAGAGCTTCCTTCGGTCCTGTGGGCAAATTGTACGACTCCACGAATGTCCACCGGATAAACCCCATTCTCTTTAGTCTACGGTTGTGAGGCAGTTCTACGTATCGAGATCCATTTACCAACCTCAAGACATAATTCTGTCGACCATAACTTAGCCGACCTAAGTTACGATCTTCACGCCCTCGAAGAAGTGAGAGAATCAGCGTTATTCCGCATGGCGTCCCAGAAACAAACAGTCGAGCGTTATTTCAATAAAAACGTAAAGGCTAAATCCTTCCAAGAAGTCAACCATGTCTTGCGTCGAGTGTTTCAAAACACTCAAGAGCCAAACGCATGTAAACTTTCCATTGAGTGGGAAGGTCCTTATCGTATATCTAGGGTCGTGGGAAAAGGTGCCTATAGGCTCCAAACCCTCGACGACCAAGAAATCCCACGTAGTTGGAACGCAACACACCTCAAGAGGTATTTTTTCTAAGTCCCTTGACTATTTCCTTATGATTATTTGATACGACCAATACTGACTTAAGCGTCGGAGGGTCGTTGATTAGCCAACGACCAACCTGTGACATTGTTTCTTTGTAGGATCACACGACACAAGACTTCAAGTCTTTCGCACGACTTGGTCTTTTATGAAATTCCAAAGAAATATGGTCTAAGTTCTTAAACTTGGAAAACTTTTGACTATGCATGAATGCCTTGGTCGCAAAATCGCTTGAAATGCCTCAGTCGCAAGTATACTCAGAATATATTATGTTGTCATAAGTTTCTTTGGATTCAATGACTTAGATTATGTTTCGATTGTTTGGTCGTACGATTCTAAGTATTCTATTTTGATTTATGATGTCGTGTATTCTTTCTTATAGAATGTGTGATATATAAAGTGCTCGACAGGTGTGAAAACCATTTGTATTAAGTACCAAAATTAATGGTTACAGTGGAAGGCTCGACCACCAACAGTCGACCATAGCAAAAACAAACCAAAGACTTAAAAAGATAAGAAATAAAAAGCTCAAGATGGAGGAGCATCTTCTGTCGGGACCAAAGCAGAGACATCACCAGCTGGAGTCTCTTCCTCCTTGGCCTCCTCCGCATCAACCTCGACCACCTCGACGTCTTTCTCGTCCTCAGAGTTCAGATCGTCTTCATTCACGATGTCCGCGAGGTAGATCTTCAGGTCTTCAGTAGCCTTCGCCAAAGGATTCTTCCCCGCTAGGTGGCATCTCATGATCGCCGCCTTGGTCGTCCATCGAGTGAAAGCCTCGACGACCTTCAACTCTTCTCCCAACTCCTCTATCCTGGCCTTTGTTTTGGCCCCCCTCTCCTTCACGGCCCTGGTTTCTTTTTCATTCACAACCAGGGACACGTGGGCCCGCTCCAGTTCTTCCCGAGTCCCCTGCAGGATTTCGCATGACACGTGAAGATGTGACTGCAAATCTGCCACCAGATGGTTAGAGGCCTCTATAACCTTGTGGGCCTCCTCGAGCCTCACGGTGAGGGACTCGACCTGGGATGTGGCCTCCTTCTCTCGAGCAAAAGCAACCTTTTCCCTGTCGAGAGATGTTTTCTCTCCGTTGAGGGCGAGCGGCACTGCCCGGCGAATTCGCTCCATGTCCCCGTATAGGCCAAGAGAGGTCTGGAGCGTCTGCAAGATAAAAATACACAACGTTAGTCCAACAAAAAGAAAAAAATACAAACAAAAAAGGTAAAATCAACACTTACCATGAAGGCAAGTCCAAAGATGTGAGATCCGACATCGTCGATCCTCATCGCCTTGAACTTGTCCCTAAACTGCGGAAGCAGATATTTCCCCAGATGAGGAAATATCTTCGCACAATCAAGGACATCATCTGCCATGAAGTCCGACGACAACGTAGAGTTGACCGTCTGAACTTCCGTGGGTCCCTTCCTCTTATCGGTCGATTGGGGGTTGGAGCCGGAGGCCTCTTTCGCCTGAACTCCCTCCGGAGGAGGTCGCTCAACGCTTGGCTCCTCTGGAGACTCCATCATTGGAGGCACAACGTTTATGGGGACACTGGAATTGGGTCATCCATCTTCGCCTTCTCAGGGCTAGCAACGCTCGACGTGTCGCCACCTCTGGATGACGGTTCCCTCGGGATCGTCATCATCGTTCGCTTCGGCAGGCCCAACCCAACAGTCGTGGTTGCCTTCCTCTTTTCCTTGCCTATTTGGGTAAGCTCTAGTTGGGCCTTCCTCCGGTCGGTCGTAGCAGTCGCCTTTGCCTTCGCCGGAGAACCACCTGAAAACACAGAAAACGCACGACAAATATTAAATAAATTGAAGAAAGACGAAGAAAAGGATCACAAGGGATCGTGTACATTACTTGCCATCTATCTTTTCTTCTTCTCTTCATCTTTCTCTTCCTCAACCTCCTCTACCTCGACTTCTAAAAGATCGATGATAGTCACTCTTTCATCGTCGTCGTCGCCCGTCGAGGAAAGCGGAGAGTATGATCGGTCGACCACACTATAACCTAAGAATTGGGTTATCTTGTACACCGAATCACTGTTCGGTTTTACCTCATCGAACTTGATAGCTGAAACCGAAAAATAAAAGAAAAACATTAGAACTATCGTAGTATATATACGACAAAAAATAAACCGAGGAAACTCACTCGACGTATTCCAGTAGGGCTCGAGCCAATCACTGTCTGGACCCAGTGAGGCCATACGCACAAAGGTTTATCTCGATTTCCACCCACGGTCGTTAACCGCGATGTTAAGAACCAGGGTGCGATCACCCCGATACTTAGAGTGAGGCTATAACGGTGAAAACCGTCAACCTTCACGGTGTAAGCTGTGAGGAGGTCGTTCATGTCGAATGGCGATCCCCATTCTGCAGTTACTCGATCGATAATCGAGACGACTCTCCAAAATTGGGGCATAAGTTGCCCCGACGCAAGGTTGAAGGTTAACATAAAAACCCTCAATAAAGGCGAATAGGCCACTTAAACCCTATCTTGAAGGGATATTCGTAGATTACGAAATACCCTCCGGACACATGTCAGGACGAACCTGACCTGGAGAGTTTATGGAGATATCCGCCGGAATTTGCACTAAGCGCCTAAGGTTATCTAAGTCATCCTGACTCTGGATCGAACTAGCTGGTTCGCTTGACATATCTAAACCAGTAAGGTTGATTTTCAACTCACTCAAACTGAGAATATTCCAGTTACATCTACGCTTCCTAGCTTGGGTTTTAAAACACATATAAAGGTTTGTGAAATGATAGTACCTTAAATAATCGTTCTAAACCTCGATCAAAACCTAAATCTGGCAAGAATCGTATGAATTTTTGGCAAGGATTCGGTAAGTCTTGGAAATGATTCGCTAAAAATCTCTCTGAAGGCGTAAAAGGAAACAATCCACCAAAGATCCTTATTTATACGCTCGAACATATGAAGTAAAGTCGACCGGTGATCGACACGTGTCGATTGTCTTTTCGAGTGCATCGTTAGAACTTCGACACGTGTCACCCACACTTGTCACATATGTTCCCCACACCGCCATGACATCACATGTGTCAGTGATACCATCATGGGTCTAGTTAGAAACGAACCGATTTGGTTCCACCGCGACGAGAGCCTATCCCCGAATGACACGTGGCAACCACCAAAATTTTCGACAAAATTTAAAAATTAAAGTATGATTTGAAAGGATGCTTGTTATTATATATGTTGTGAAGGCATTTTCTTGCATACTCGTGATTTACATGCTCTTCATAAGTTTATGCTTGTATGTGAAGCCGGGTTGCACAGTGGGGTTTGAGTACCTCGGTTTGTTGAAAATCCTTGGGAGATTCGTTGAGTCGTGTGCCTTGAATTTGTTTCTTGTGCACACGGATATGGCATCTACTAGGGGTCCATGGGATCTACTGGCGGCCCCAAGTGTGGACATCACGAGGAGGTGATGGGAATTGAGACCACTATGCAAGCCCCTTACGTGGAGTTGATTATGGTATTAAAACTGTTATTTTATTTACCAATGTAGCAGTTTGCATGTTTTAAAATAAGAATTGTTTAAACTGTTTTCGAGAGGGAATTCACTAGACCTCATAGTCTAACCCTCGATTTCCAAAACTAAAACCATTTTCAGGTGAGAGTTTAGTCGGGTTTTAATTCCAAGAAGGGGAGAAAGAATGATCCCATAGAAGAGGCATAGTTTTTTTTGTGGAGGCTTGTAGTTTCTCAGTTGTGAAGATGTACTATCTGCAACATACTTTAGTTTGAGAATGATGTAAATTAGTATGTTTTGGGACCTTTTGAGTTGTAATGATATATTTTAGCTGTTATTGACTTTTAGGTTGTTACATTCGGCACACACAGAAACTTACTCCAGAAAGATCGAGCGCCTACAATGGGTTAAATCGACCACAATTAAGCCACGGACTAAATTCTATTTAATCTCGGCTACAAAAATCCAACCGAACCCCCCTAGCTTTCGACTCCCAGCCCATCCAGGCTCAAATCCCCGTTTCGGCCCTACCGGGTTGATTCTCAGTCCCTGCGGTATTCCTGGGTTTCAATCCCGGCTCACGCGGCTAACCCGGTTTTGACACCAGTCCCCGGTTCCTACCGGGTTTGATATCGGTCCTTGATTTCTACCGGGTTTGATCCCGGTTCCGATAATCCTTGCTACCCGGGGTTCCCGACTTCCCGGTTGGAAAATAAACCGGACTGGGGCGATTCCCATTACAGTCCTTCAACTGTTCGGGAAAATCGCCAAGGGCTTTTTCCTTTCCTTAATCAAATAACAATGAATATGCCTTAACAATCTCAAATCGAAGGATTCACCTATCTATACATTGGGTTTCCCAAATCTATTTTGAACAATTACAACCTTCTTAGTATATGAACGAAAAACATTAAAACCATCAATAAACTTCTAACTCTTAGACAAACGAGAAAGGTTAGAGTGGTGTTACCTCTCAAGATGAAATCCTTCAATTGCTTTGGTTCTTTCTCCAGTCTCCTCAAGATTGAAATCTCAATCTTCTTCTATTCTTTCCTCCCTTTCTCACACACCGACCACAAAATGAAAGAGAAAGAGTTTTTTAGGGTTTTACCCCTAAATACAAAATTTTCAACTATTTGCTATAATGACCCCTAAATACTCTTCCTTCCAACTTTGACCACCATTTACTTAAAAAAGAGAGGGAGGATTATAGTCATTACAACACTCCCCCTTAAAAGAATTCTGTCCCCGGAATTTCTCAGTCAAAACGATGCGGTTACTTGGACCTCATCTCGGATTCCAAATCCGACGTTGCTTCCCGCCCTTTGTGAAACCCCCAGTGAACTTTCACCAACCTAATCTATTTAGTTCTTATCCGCTTGATCTTACGATCGACGATCTCCTCGGGTTCCTCTACAAAATTTAGCTTCTCGTCTACTTGAATGTCTTGCATTGGCACCGCCATGTTGACTTCCGCCTAACATTTTCTCAAATTGGAGACATGGAACGTGTTGTGGATACTTCTTAATTCTTCTGGTAGATCAAGCTTATACGCCACTTCTCTGATTCTTTCAACAATTGCAAACGGCACGATGTAGCGTGGACTCAGTTTTCCCTTCTTCCCATAACACATCACTCCTTTCCAAGAGGATACTTTATGCATTACATTATCCCTAACTTGGAATTCTATGTCCTTTCGTCGTTTGTCCGTGTAACTCTTTTGTCGATCGTGTGCCACCTTCAACCTTTCCCGCACTTGCACAATCTTATCCGTAGTCATTTGTACTATCTCGGGCCCTACCAATTGCTTTTCCACAACCTCATTCCAACACAAGGGCGTTTGACATTTTCTGCCATAGAGCACTTCATCCGTTAAAATATGACAGTTTGTCCCGTAAAGGTAATGTCGCCAAATCTTTAGTGCAAAGACGACAACTGCTAACCCCAAGTCATGAGTAGGGTACCACGTCTCATGATCCTTCAACTAGCGAGATGCGTACGTGATCACCTTTCCGTGTTGCATCAAAACACAACCCAACCCTAATCTAGACGCGTCACTATACACCATAAAATCGTCCGTACCATCCGACAAAGTCAAGATCAAAGCGCTACTCAACCTATCCTTCATCTTCTGGAAGGCCTCTCTCTGTGTTTCCGTCCATGCAAATTTTGCAGTCTTTTTGGTTAACGAAGTCAATGGGGTTTCAATATGGGAAAAATCCTTGATGAACTTACGGTAGTATCCCACCAATCCAAGAAAACTTCGAACTTCAGACGGATTCCTTGGCGGTTCCCAATCTCAGATTGCCTCTATCTTAGACGGGTCCACCTTGATCCCATCTTGGGACACTACGTGTCCAAGAAACTACACCTCTCGTAGCCAAAATTCACATTTCGAGAACTTTGCATAAAGCTTTTCTCGCTTTAGCAGCTCTAACACAGCTCGAAGGTGATTCTCGTGTTCCCTCTCGGACTTTAAGTGCACCAAGATGTCGTCAATAAACACTATCACAAACTTATCCAAGTAGGGTTGACACACCCTATTCATCATATCCATGAAAGTTGCAGAGGCGTTTGTCAAACCATATGGCATCACAAGAAACTCAAAATGTCCATATCTTGTCCGGAAAGCCGTCTTCGGTATATCTTCATCCCTCACTTTGAGTTGATGATAACCCGACCTCAGGTCTATTTTAGAAAAATAACTATCCCATTGCAACTGGTCGAATGAATCGTCTATCCTCGGAATCAGATATTTATTCTTAATTGTAATTTTGTTGAGTTCACGGTAGTCTATACACATCCGCATCGTTCTGTCCTTCTTCTTCACGAAAAGCATCGAGCTCCCCATGGAGAGGTACTAGGTCTAATGAATCATTTATCTAATAATTCTTGCAATTGAGACATCATTGGCTTCATCTGAGAAGGTGCTAATCTAAACGGCGCACACGCTATTGGTGCGGCTCCAGGCACCAGATCGATCTGAAACATGACTTGACGATCCGGGGGCAAACTCGTCAAATCCTCCGGAAACACCTCTGGGTACTCGCTCACTATTCACACGTCCCCACTCAGCACTTCTCCTTCTTAGCATCTACAACATAAGCTAAGAATCCTTGACATGCTTTTCTCAAGTACCTAGTAGCCTTAATCATAGAAATCAGGCTAGTACTTCTATCTCGCCTATTTCCATAAATTACTACCGTTCCCTTAACGAGTAACAACACACATATCGTCTTCTTATTACATACAATACTAGCACAATTCTTAGCTAGCCAATCCCTTCCAAATACAACATCAAACTCTCTCATCGCCATCAGATACAACAACATCGGCACCAAACTCCCTTCTATGTCTATGACACAATCCTCAATCACATCCCTAATAAACACCTGATTAGAATCATCGGTTTCTACTTCTAATACCCGCTCTAAACGCTTGGGTTTTACTCTTAAACATTTCACAAAATCAGGAGACACAAAAGAGAAACTTGTCCCTGAATCAAATAACACTCTTGCACATAAAGAGTTCACCAGAATTGTACCTGTCACCACATCCAGAACTTCCTCGGCCTCCATGACTGCCATATGAAATACCCGCCCTTTCGGGCATGTCCGCTCCAACCTCTTCTCCTTCTTCTTACCCCCTTGGCGATCCCCAGCTTGAACCGACACTCCCTTCTTCACTTGCGGGCAATCAACCTGCAGGTGGTCAGGTGACCCACACTGATAGCACGACCTCTTACTCGAGAAATCTCTCGACATATGCCCTGACAATCCACATTAGAAACATGACCTCGTCTCCATCCTACACTCCCCTCGATGCACGCATCGACACTTTCCACACGGTTTGTCCCTGACCCCACGGCTTCCGCGTGGCTCCGGTCTGAAAGTCCTTCCTTTCATCGCATCAAATCCCGGTCCATCCCGCTTTCTCTTGTCCTCGACCCTCTTCGTCACTTGCGGTTCTTTTCCTTTTTAGTCAGCTCGACCACATTGATGGCCGCTTGAAAGGTAGTAGGGTTCCTCATCGAAACCGGTTCCCAAATACTGCCCTTCAGTCCTGTAACACTCGTGTTTTCGGTATGCCTCAAATCCAACTTTGCTTATGTTAGAACCTAGTGTCGTGAGAAGGGGGTCAGTTGGATCAATTTGGGACGAAAACGGGTTTCAGTACGCTCCGGGTGACATTGCCTGCGATTGTGACAGAGGTCACTATCGCGTGGCACAGTCGCCGACTTTGTACCGAGAGGTGGTGGAGTGGCGCGATAATGCCCACGCGATTGTGACAAATGTCACTCTCGCGTGGCATAATCGCCAGGATTGTACCGAGAGTTGCATTGCTCGGGCGATAGTTCAGTGTCACTCTCGCGAGTCAAGGTCGCGGTCGGGCCAGTTTACTTAAAAACGTATTTTTCGGCCAACAGACTCATTTTCTGGACTTGGGATCTGGTTTGGGCGATTTTTCTTGGAGAGAGGTAGGTTTTATCATCTCTCTTCATTGATTGCGTTTGGTTAAGAGCATTGAAAGCTTATGGTGGTTTATTATAGGTTTTGATAAGCTTTCACTTAAGGAGCTTAAGGATACCAAGCTTCAAGGGGTTCTCTCATCTTCCTCTAGGTTCAACCAACATCTAGGGTTTTTGTATAATCTTTGCAATGTGAGTTTATTCACTTCCTTCAACCTCAATATATATGTTTATATCTTTTGTATTTTGATTTTCCATGCTTTTCTAACCTAAATGTGGGTTTGGAGATATTAGGGTTTGGTAACCTAAGTAAAAATGAAATAAATGTACTTTGAACTAAAAGAAGTAGTATCTTTGATTTCTACTCTCATGATAGACAACTTTTGGACTCTATGGATTTTGGTGAACCTAAGTGGAGTACTTGGGGTTTTTGGGAAAACAAATATTGGGTGAATTAGTTACAATCTTGGGTTTTAAATGAAGAATATATTTATGATATATTATTTGGTAAATCTTGTTACGGTCTTCTCATTAGTGGGAGTCAAGGTTTATATGTGGGTAACCTCTTACATACAAACTTCTTACATATATGTTTTATGTGAGCATTCCTTATGCTAGTATGTTTTGGTAGTCGGTTTTAGTGCAATGGATCCATAGGCACAGTATTCCTATGTCTCGTCCAGACATTAGGTTTACCCTTGGCACGGGATAGTCATCGGGCTCCATGGTAAGTAAGATATGGGCCTATACGGTCGGGCAGCGTCCCATGGACAGTAAGGTGTAATCCCCTTGTGCTCGAGTTCCCCTGTTTTGGAACTCTCAAGAATAGACCTGGAGTGGTTGACTTGATGTTTTCGGGCAATAGACTTGGAGTAGTTGAGCTCGCTATGTGGTTTATAATTATTGGTATCATATGTTGAACGCTAATGGTTTATTTGGCTTGTTTTGATTTAGCTCACGACTAGATCGGCCGCATGACTTCGAATGGGTTTATCATTTAATTATTATTTCCGCTTAATTATTCTCACTAGGCTTTAGCCTAACGCTTATTCTTTGGTGGTCATGTTTGGCAAGTCATTCTAGCGGTGGGGCTCGTCGGGATTGAGAGGATCACCTTGGGGTGAAGAGCGGTCTTTTTGAAGATTTAGTGACCAATTCATTGAAGTATAGAGATTACCCTTTTTGGAAGAATAGCGACACCCGACCTTAATCTTACTTGTCTAAGTTAGATTATTAGGTTGTCGATTTATATTCTTCAAATTGTTTTGGGTTTTGTAATTGTCATACTTTAGTCCCCGTATTGGGTTGACATACTCTTGGGCTAGTTTGTCTTATACAATTTATACAGGTGGTTTGGTCTCCCTTTTGGGTGGACTGGTTTACTTCAATTACAGACGTTATATAGCCGAATTTTCAATTTTTAAATTCACTCTAAATTTTAGGATGTTACAAGTCCATATATGTACCGCTCCACGTGTTGCTCTTCAGTCGACACATTCAACTCTGTGAAACGTGATTTTTCTATAAACTTGGAAGTATACTCTCGTACCATCATCTCTCTCTCTCTATTCAAACTCAAAAACCCCTCTTCTAACTTTTTAACTGCCGCCAGAGGGCAGAATTGTGCCTTAAACTTCCCAACAAATGTCTCCCAAGACATACTCCGAGCTGCAAACGACCCTTTCCCTCTGGTTTCAGCATCCCACCAGAAAACCGCATCAGATTTCAACATAGATAGAGCGAAAATCACCTTATCTCCATCAACACACTTGCATGTATCGAATGCAAGTTCCATCTCTCAGACACATTTTAGAGCTAGGACTGGGTCACACTCTCCTTTGAACGTTGGAGGCTTGCAATAGAAGAATGCTTTATAGTTGCACCCTTTAGTTACACCAAGGTCGTTTGCCACCAACGTAGTTGATTGAGAATGACCGCCCACTTCAGTCATGGCTGGGCTAGACATTTTCATGCGCTCCTTACTCTCGCTTCTCTCCCTGCTTCCTGATATCGACTTCTCCTGACGTGCCAATAAAGTTTGCAAGGTCTCTTGACGTTTCCCCATCTTGGTGGCAAAAGCCTCTTGGGTCACAAAGGCCTGAGTTTGGCCCCGACCACGACCTCTCGATGATTCACGTCTTCTCCCAGTTGCGGAACTTTATTGTTGCGATACTTCGCGCTCCGCTGGTATTTCGACATTCCTCGCCTTTCGAGGGACACGATTCCTTGCTCGACCCCGGCCCCCGGTGTTGGTTTCGTCTACTTGGGTCGTAGTCCTTTCGGGTGCTCTCCCTCGACCCCGTCCATGGCCCCTCCCTCTTCCTCGGGTAGAGGCTTGCCCAGTTGGGTTCAGTGGTCCATCTACAAGGACCTCATTAGTCGGAATTGGCTCTTCCACTGGCATGGACCTGCTTCTCAAAGTTCGCTCGGACATGATGATTACTGAAATATCACATAAAGACAACACTTAATCCCACAGTTCCAACATAACAAGGCAACTAAACACATACATGTACCTGTAAATTTGCAATTACATTGGCTAGATGTAATTTCAAATTTACCTTTCTCACTACCCAATTATATATGTCTTTGCTGTGGTATTTCTTAAAGACATCCTATATCTCGGTTGTGTCCCTCTCCCTACAGTTTAAGTTTAGGCCCATACGGTTACCTAAATCTCTTAAACTATGACTCTGATACCAATTTGTAATAGCCCAAAAACAAGCATAGCATAATAATAATAAATCCCAAACGGGTTCCAATACAACGCAAAACAAAACAAAGTCTTCAAATTTTAAAAACGAAAACGCTCCACCACAACCGAGATGTCTACAACTATCAACAACTACAAAAGTCCTCTAGACCAGCTATCTTCGACTCCTAGCCTTCACATTTTCTCCTTCCCTTTGGAAGAAGCACCACTAGCTCCCTTACCTGAAAACGGTTTTAATTTTTGAAAATGAGGTTTAGACCATAAGGCCTAGTGAATTTCCTTCCGAAGGCATTTTAAACAACTTATAACATTAACTTCATAACTGCACAAATTATTAAATTTAAGATATCAGTTTAAAGATACCATAAATAGTTCCACGCAAAGGGATTTACGCAGTAAATTAATTTCCATCACCTTTCGTGATTTCCACACTCGGGGTCCCCTAGTAGATCCCCTTCGCCCCCCCCCCCCAGTAGATGCCAAATCCGTGTGCGCGAGAAACAAATTCAAAGCACACGACTCACTCAACTCCTCCGGATATCTCCATAACCCGAGATACTCGACTTCCACAACCATTCAGAAATTCATAAAGGAATAACTTATTAATCATAAGTAACAAAAAGTCCTTCCTCTCTTTCTCACACGCCGACCACAAAATGAAAGAGAAAGAGGTTTTTAGGGTTTTACCCCTAAATGCAATTTTTTCAACTATTTGCTATAATGACCCCTAAATCCTCTTTTTCCAACTTTGACCACCATTTACTTAAAAGAGAGAGAGAGAGAGAGAGGATTATGGTCATTACATTATAGATCCCCGTATACGGTTCCATTGAGCACCACCGTAAGATACACAAATTACTCTAGTGTCTACTCGACCTCTACATGTGTCTCACTACAAAAGTCACAAGTCCTCGTATCCGGCTCCCACGAGCACCACCGCAAGACTTAGCTCTGTATATGACTCTCATGAACACCACTGCAAGCTTACAAACCATGACTTGGGGACCACTCACTAGACTCAAGTGTAGACATGAAAACTCCATGTTTAAAATAAATAGAATCCTATGCCTATAGATCAAATGCATTACAGTCTAAAATTACATGACACCAAAGTGAATGACTAACGCACTCAACATGTGTAATATTCAACAAGTATGCAATAAATGCATCTGTTAGCGCACAGATCTATTGGATTCAAGATCATCCAATCTGAAGATCCAATCTGAAGCTAAAGCTGGAAAGCCAACTCTAAATATTAGTCTAATGTTACGTTTGTAATAAATGTCAAAGTTAATTATTGTGTTAATTATAGTATTTAATATTAGTCCTAAATATCTAATAATAGATATTTAGTTTAGGATATTTGTTTAGATATTATGTTTGCAAGTTGTTGTTAGTGTGTTAGACAAGCTAGACAGAAATCAGATCACAACACAACTAACAATCAGAACACTGTTCACAGAGAGAAACAGTGAGAGAGCTTAAACAGAGAAACAATATCAACCTTTGTAATCTGTGGTTTATAATCTAATCAGGTTGGTAAAATATATATGTTTGTGATTGTTATTTGTTTGATATAAACTGGTTCAACGATTTAAAAAGGACACACAATTGGTATCAGAGCAAAACCAGTCTCAAATCAATTTAAAAAAAACATCGACTCTATGTTCTTCATTTCAAAATCATTTTTGAGTTTTAGTGGTTTATTGGAGTTGAAATCGATCAAGTTGTGATCGATTTGTGGTCTAGATCGAGTTGGTGTTGTTTAATTTCAGTATAGATCTTCAATCGATTACAATTTTGTGATTTTTGTGTCTGAAAGTCGACTTTAAGAACGACACTGTTCCATCGATCAAATTCTCAAAAAATGACTATTTTGGAGATCAAAAGCTTGTAATCTGTTCTAGAAGTGTTAGTGGTCGATTTGTCAAAATTTAGGACTGCTAATCGAAGTCTAGATAGGTTTATTGTGGATCAAAGTCGATTTTTGAAGCTGCAGGGATCGAACTCGGGAGAGTGTGAGATTTGCGCCAGTTCATAGTCTGTTTCTCGCCAGCTTCAATTGGAGGGTTTCTAGGTTTTGTGCCACCTACACCTAGCGCAAACCTCCATTTGCGCCACTCAAGACCCCGGTCAGCACACCGGTCGAGCATACCAAATCAAAGGGAAAATTCACAAGTCCACTTTGCGCCATCAACATATCGCGCAAACTACATTTCGCGCGACCTTCTATTAACGCAAGTCTGAAATTGCGCCAACCTCTAGTAGCGCAAACTTCCTTTTGCGCCAGCCTCTCATCACGCAAGTTGTGTTTTGCGCCACCTTCGTCTAGCGCAAACCTGACTTTTGCGCCACCTTCTCTTAGCGCAAATTGTGTTTTTGCGCCAGCACTTGAGTCATTTCTGATTTGTTTTAATCTGTATTCATTAGATTTTATTTGCACTAACGATCAAGTACAGGTTCTTATTGCTCATCTAATCTAATCAGGATGACTTCAAGAGAATCTCTAGCTATCGGAACTGACACAAAGCCACCAGTACTCTTCAGGGGAGAGTATGAGCAGTGGAAAGATCGGTTCATGGACTTCATTGAAAGACATGATTTGGGTGTTTTAATCAGGAAATCCTTAGAGGAAGGAGTTATGGCACCTGTTTGGAGGACTCCTCCAGAGGGAAATGATGAGCAACCATATCAACTTAAGTTTGAAGATCTAGATGGTGAAAACCTAAAAAGAGCAAAAGTTGATAGATTAGCAAAGTCTTACATTCTTCAAGGCATTCCAAATGAAATATATGTTAAGATAGACAGCTGCAAGGCCTCTGGAAAAGAGATGTGGGATCATCTAGAGAAAATGATGCTAGGTTTAAAGGTTGGGAACCAGCTCAAGATATCCAACTGCCTAAACAACTATGAAGAATTCAAAGGCAGAGTTGGAGAGTCTCTAGCAGAAACATACGACAGATTTGTGACCTTGCTGAATGAGTTAAGCAAGAACAAGGTCAAGAAATCACAAATAGAGTTGCATGTCAAATTTCTCAGCATCCTCCATCCTGAATGGAAAAGATTTACAAGGCAGATGAAGCAAATCAAAGATCTGAACGATATTCCACTTCACGAGGTCTATGAAACCCTCAAGCAGAATGAGGAAGAGGTGGATGAGATCATGGATGATAAGAGATGGTCTAAGAAGACAGTTGATGATTCAGTTGCTCTTGTTGTGAAGCAGAAGAAGAAGAAGATGATTATGTCTGAATCAGATGATGTTGAAGCGAACTCTGACTCTGACGACTGTTAACAACTAAAGCAGGCTATGCTTATGTTGACTAAAGCTTTTCAGAAGAAATTCTACAAAAAGCCGAGCTCAAACAGTCAGAGGTATACATCTGGTCCAAGCAACTATGCTCACAAGGAAAGGTTTGAAGGAAAGAGAATAGAGGAAAGGAAGCCAGAAGAGAGAAGGTATAAAGCAGAAGAGATCAAAAATCTAGAACCTCCAACGTGCTACAACTGTGGTAGACCTGGACATTTTGCAAAAGACTGCCGAAGACCAAATGTCCGGAACTCTGACTACTACAAGAACAAAATGCTTCTAGCCAAGCAACAGGAAGCTGGAAAAGCATTGATGGTAGAAGATGAGTTCTGGCTTGATCAATCAGACGAAGAAGATGAGAATGAAGAGAAGGATGAGAAAGCACACCTATGCTTCATGGGAAAGCTGGAGATAGAAGGTGAAGCAGATTCCAATGAAGATGATAACGAAGAGGTATGTGATTTAGATAAGTCAGATTTCTAAAATCAAATGCATGCCATGATGATAAAACTCCAAGAATTAGAGTCGAAACTTAAGCGTGAAAAAGGTGTTGGATTCTTTGGACACGACTTATTCAAATCCGTGAAGTTTATGCACATCCTCCATTTGCCGTTTTTCTTCTGTACGACCATGACATTGGCTAACCAGTCGGGGTACTTTACTTCTCGGATCTTCCTGGTCTTGAGGAGGTTGTCGACTTCATCGTTGATCACCTTATTTCGCTCTGGAGAGAATTTTTGACGTTTTTGCTTCACTGGTTTGAATGACGGATCCACATTCAATTTATGTGAAATGACGTTAGGGTCAATGTCGACCATGTCTTCGTGTGTCCAAGCGAAACAGTCAGCATGATCCTGTAAAAAAGAGCTTAGTTCTTTTTTAATAGAAGGGTTGAGTGTTGAACCTATGAAGACAATCTGGTCCGGTTTGCTTTGATCCAGGATAACTTCCTCCAAACGATAGTCGTTTATGGTGTCGGGAGTATCGTGGTTCTGTAATTGCTAGATGGATTGCTTTCTGGGTTTCATTGTTGTCTTGTAGCAATCTCGAGCAACTTTAGGTTCGCTCTTGATCTCCTGGACCCCCCATGGCGTAGGGAACTTCATTATCTGGTGGTACGTCGAAGGGACTGCCTTCATGTCGTGGATCCAGGGTCGACCAAGGATAACATTGTATGCTGATGAACAATCAATGACGCTAAATCTAGTCTGCTTGTTGATTCCTTTGGCGTAGACTGGTAAAGTGATCTCTCCAAAGGTAATCGTCACGTCTCCATTGAAACCAACCAATGTCGTCGAGCGTCGAACGATCTTTGATTTGTCGAGCCCCATAGCCTTGATGGTGTCGAGAAAGATTATATTCGCGGAGCTTCCTCTATCGACCAACACTCTTCGGGTCAAACAGTTGCCAATTTTGAGCTGAATGATTAACCCATCGTGGTGTTTTTGATGCATGCCACCCAGGTCGTCTTGATCGAGCGTTATCTTCATCGACTCTAGATACTCTTCCTTTGGTCGTAAGGATCGAGGGATTGGTTGGTTATTTGCCCCCTGACTGGCATGCCTTTTCGCTGTAGAGTATGTCAATCCACAAAAGTCGAACCCACCCGTAACACAGTTCACGACTTTATCGTGGACAGGAGATGGTGGTCAAACGTTGTTATCAGGAATTACTGGTCCATCGAAGATATCTTTAAGGTTGCCCTTCGGAACATGCTAATCAATCTCTTTCTTGAGGGTTATGCAGTCGTTCGTTGTATGACCATGGTCGTCATGGAAGTCGCACCATTTAGTCTTGTCTTTCTTGTCTTCAGCTTTGTCATTTTTCTTTTGCCATCGAATAGTTGCTTGTGCATTTCTCAATGCTTCGACCAAGTCTTTAGAAGTCCCTCTGAATCCATAGGAGGAAATATTAGGGTATTGAGGGAACTTGGTCGTGGTCGAGTTCTTCTTCTTGTCGAACCTAACGTTCGATATTTATCGCGACGACTCTGCTTTACTGCTGCTTTGTCCTTCAACTCAAGTTTTTTCACACTTAACGACTTTTGCCGCTAGAGTATTTACGTCGAAAGGCAGCATCGTCTTCGACCCTCATATAGGCCAGAGTCCTTGCTCGTATGTCTTCAAAGTTCTCTGGGGGGGGTATTTTGTCAGATCGGTGTATAGACCTTAACTTTTGTCTAGACCACGTTTGTATGCCTCAATCGTGGTCTTGATATCACAGTTTTGGACACTAATCATTTATGCATTGAAGCGGTTGAAATAACTTCGAATGGAATCTCCCACCTTTTGCACGATGTAGTACAAATCACTATTCTGTTTCTCCATCTTGCGACTACTGGAAAATTGTTGGGAGAATTGATTCGCCAATTCGGCAAATGAACTGATGGACTTTGGTTTAAGGCCAATCAAACATTGGAGGGTTGCTCCTGTGAGGGTCTCCCCAAAACTCTTGCACATACACACCTCTTGATACCGGTGTGGGATCGACACTGTCCACATCAACTGTTTGTACTAGGCGACGTGTTCAGTGGGATCCGTGATACCAGAATATTTTGGTGTGAACGTCGGGATGTTGTATTTCTTTGGGACGTTGACCATTGCGATCTTGTCGACAAAGGGCGACGCTTGAAACCTGGTGCGAGGCTCGACGTCGACAAGTATCGTTGTTCCTGGAAGTTTGGCAAGTAATGACAGGACGCGTTCATTCTGCTCGTCCAGCATCTTCAATCGCTAAGCGACAGGGTCGTCTTGAGTATTCCCATGAGTAGTCATTGGGACGTGTTCTGAATTTTGGAAACCATTCCATTGCGACGAGTCGGAAACATCTCCATTGTAATGAAAAGTCGGCATTGGCATTGTGGGAATAGGCGCTGTCGAGTGGAAGAATGGTGGATGAAGAGCCAAGATCACAAGATCGTAGAGAGAGAATCTAGAGAGACAAAGTATGCTCCAAATGTAACAGTGACTTATATTCAAACAGTGTACGGTTCTTGCAAAACTAACAAGCCAAGGGGACTTAAATACCCCAAGGAATTTACAAAACAGATAACACAACTGAAAGCAGTAAAATAAATACAATGATTACTATAAAATCAGATCTAACAATCTCCCCCTTAGTAATCATTGGCGCCGAGGTCTTAAAAAAATCTTCAAAAACAGCATTGACCATCTAGACGACTTTGAAGGATCATTGACGTTCTTCTCGTTGACGTAGTCTGTTCAGTCCAACTAACACTTCCAATCGTCGCAGAGTTGAACAGAGATTCAGTCTGTCTTGAATATTGTCCAAAGATCTACGGATCAGACGAATTTCATCGTTTTCAAACAGATATGACTCTTTTCTTGTTTCCAAAAACTTTCTTCTAGCCTCTTGCAGACGATGCTCCAACTGAAGTTTGATCACCTTTAGAGTTCCATCAGAGTAATATCCAACTTCATCAAATCGTAGAAAGCATTTTTCACTTGAGTTGTTTTTGTAAACTACTCCGTATGGATCTTTGATAATGGTGAATAACTGATAAGATTCTATATTCTGCAAACTCCGGTTGGGTCTTTCAAGATTAACCACAGGCTGAAAACTTTCGACGGCCATCTGAAAGTCAAAAACACGATAAATCGGATATGTCGTCGAATGAATCGTTTAAGAACATAAAGAGTTTGAGAAACATCCTGAGTCCGGTGATAAAGATTCCTGAAGTGATCATATAGGAATTCTATATCATCAATTGAAAGATCAACGAAATCAGCCTCTGAAAAGATGTACCGCTTGCAGTCTCTTCTTTCTACTTCAAGAATTGGATACCAAATGTTCATAAACTTACAAATTGTGACACTGAGAACTCGAATTATTAGATGAGGAGAAGCAACAGTGTTATTCTTTTTGCGCTGGCATTTGATAAACGCTAAGTACTCACGCTGATAAGCTTCTGATTCTTTCTCTACTCCAAGAATGGCATATAAATTGAGTGTTCTTCTTCTAGAAACAAAGATGTTGCTTTGGATATCTTCAAGAAAAGCAATTCTGAGTCTAGAAGCCATATATCTTTGCTGTAGATTTCTCTGCCTTTGCTGTCTAGATAAAGCTTCTCCTTCTTCTAGAAGAGATGGAGGAATTACCGGTTCGAAAGAAGGAATAACTGCTTGAGCTCTAGACGACTCACCAACTTCAAATGCACTTGACTGAACATTGATTGTCGGAGCAGAACTAGTTACTGGAGTAGATGAAGGTTGATCAACTTCTGGAATCTCACCTTGACTCGGAAGATCAGCATATAACAATTCAGCCTCTTTTGTATCTGATGCATCCATGAAAACAGTATCATCCTCTGTATCAGATAAGATGATGATATTGTTGCAATCTTCTTCTTTAACTTGAGCAACTTTCTCAAATCTAACTTCTTCATCATCATCTGAATTTATCTCAATGAAATTCGCGAAGAAAGATCTCATATCATTTGCTGCTTCTGACCCTTCAACCTCATGAGCTCTACCTGAGACATCTGGATCCATATAAACTACAATCTGCATATTATTAAAATTTGCTACAGACAAATTAAATTCATTATGCAAAGTAGTTACATCAGCATTGTCAATCATGACATCCATTAAGTCTTGGATACTGCAGTCTTGAACTGTATGAACAGTCTCTTCTCTATCTCCAGCCACTTCTTCTTGAACAACTTCTCGTGCTTCAGAAGACCCTTATGTTCTTTGTCTCTTTGCCATCTCCCCCTTATGGCCTTGATGATCGGGATCATCTTGGTCATGTCTTCGTTTAAGAGACGGACCGACCTCAGTTCTGCATCTTTGTTCATGAATATCAAGCCTGGAAGATAAATCAAAGAAAGTTTGAGATATAAACGATTTGAGATCAGCAAAACTTGATTGAACTTCCGATCTGAATGCTTGAAACTCAGTAGATGAAACATAGATCCTGTCAGATTCAGATGAAGAAACTGGAGGCGTAGGTTGGAAGTTCCGAAGCAGAGAAAGAAGACCTTGATCCTGATGTTCTGGTGGCGACATAGAAAGAAGTCGAGCATAGAGAAAATCTGTCAACTCTGAAATAGGAAGATCTGATACTGGAGTGCTAGAAGAAGACACAGGTATACGAGTAGATGAAGAAACACCAGTTGACTGAGTAAACAACGGAGGTAGAGGAATAGACATGATCGCTGGAGCAGAAGATTGAACAGCAGAAGACGGCTCTCTTAGAACAACCCCAGATGGGCGTCTGAACGGAATCTCTGTAGGAATCACTGAAGTATCAATCTCAGGCATCTTCCCTTTGAATAAAGCTTTTAACTTCAGAATCTGTGCTTCCTTTTCAGCATCCATTCTCTCTGATAACTGCCGAATTACATCATTCAAAGTAGAGAATTTGTCAGTTGAAACTCGAGCTTGATCAGAAGTAAGCTCTACAGCTGATGAAGTACACTGAATAACTGCAAGTGTAGTTGCTGGAGCTTGACTTTGAACCGAATCTGTGGCTTGATCAAAAGCTGTATCCAATTCATCTACTTGAAGATGTGCAACTGAAGGATTAACTGGAACTGAATCATCATCAGAGATAACTTCTGTTGAGACAACCACTTCCGGAGTTCTTACTTTCCGTTTATACACTTTCATGTTCGATTGATCAGCATCATCATCACCATCATCTGAATCACTTGTCGTATTTTCACCATCATCAGAAAACTCAGCATTTGTCTCATCATCATCAGCAACTCCAGTTTCATCAGGATTAGCATCTTTTCTATCATCAGCAGTAACAGTAGTTGCTTCAGCTTCAATATCAGCAATGACAGATTCAACGCGATGAGTAGCAACATCTTGTGGTGTTGCAGAAAGATCAACAACTGTCTCTATTACCTGAGTATTTGCTTCAACTTGCTCTTCATGAGTAGTACCGGCTGGAGTGCCATGAGAAGGTTCTTCCTGTTCAGCCTCTTCAAAGTCATTTTCTAAACAATAATCAATGACACTGGGATCGGTCATGTCAGCATAATTGGCAATAAGACCATAAGTACTGGTCATAGAAAAAGTAAAGGACTTCTTCTGTTTCTGGAGAAAAGCATCTCAGTATCCTGAACTTGCGGCCAAGATAATCTTCGTGGAATTGCCGGATTGCTTCGAAACATGCTTCTAATAATCAGCTTGAGAAACCTGATAAAAGGAATGAACTTTCTTCGCTTGTTGGTTAACTTGTCTTGCACTATTTCGGAAAGCTCGGTCCAGAAAATGATCGTATAGTCGACATGCAGGTCATAGACTACTGCATGGAACAGTCGAAGATAGTGAAGACTAGAACTATCTGTGCCGGTATGTTTAGACGTTAAACACCTGTTGATGACAGAAAATAAAGAATACCAGACAGGAGGAAGATTAGACTTGTCAAAGTCTACAACCTTATTCAGTGAACCAACATAGCCTAGTCTTTTGATGCCTTCAAACACTTCTTCTTCAGATGGAAACTGATCATATGTTGTCCTTCCAGGTCTAGAAGTAGGCTCAGGAAGCTCAAGAATCAACTGTAAACGCTTGTAAGAAAGATATGAGTCAAATTGATCAATTTGGAGATCAAATCGATGAGGA
This sequence comes from Arctium minus, assembly GCA_954870635.1. NCBI lineage: Eukaryota > Viridiplantae > Streptophyta > Magnoliopsida > Asterales > Asteraceae > Arctium > Arctium minus. Next base: position 176,770,981 of record OX941080.1, on the reverse strand, counting down.
CGTGCCAGTTCGTTCTTTGTGATGGTGTGCCAGACTTGCTGAACGTAGACTTCCGGAACATCGGCAACTGAACAGAGAGCTTGAGAGAGCGGATGTCCATGAAGAATAGTGCGTATGACAGGATGAATCTTGATGCGATCAAAGTCAACAAAGTAGTTGTTACGCTTATAAGGCATGTACATGACGTTAGGAAACACATCATTTGAAGATCGCCTAGATATGGAAAGATCAGCCCCAACAGACGGAACAGACGGCATAGGTGTATCATGAGATGCCTGATCAGTCGGATCCTGAAGAACGACATTCTCATCTTGAATCATTGGATCAGTATTTGTTTGAGAAGTCATGATAACCTGAAACAAAACACAGATAAACATTTAACAGAAAACACGAAAAAATATTCCAAGTATGAAATGCGGGTCCTGAAGGAAACGCATATGAGGTATGCGTGTCCTGAAGGAAACGCATATGAGGTATGCGTGTCCTGAAGGGAACGCATATGAGGGAATGCGTGTCATGAAGGAAACGCATATCATACTGAAACAACGAAAAACACAACTATACGTGTCACTAAGGATACGCACAATAGACCATGCGTGTTCTTAGTGATACGTAAACTACACAAAGCAAAACAAAACATACTAGAAGAATGCGGGTCTCGGGTGAAACGCATAGTTCATTATGCGGGTCACAAGTGAAACGCATACTTGACTATGCGGGTCACAAGTGAAACGCATACTTGACTATGCGGGTCACAAGTGAAACGCATAGTTCATTTATGTGTGTCACAGGTGAAACGCATAGTTCACTTAATTTTGAACAAAAACCCTAGAACACGGCTTATTCGAACCCGAGAACCACAAAAACTTTAAATCTAAGCACAAAACAATGAATTAAACTAAAAGAAATCATACCTGATAGTCGATTATAAGGTCTAAACAAAACCCAATACGCAAATCGATCTAAATCAACTTGAATCTGAGTTTTAGAAATCGATGAACAGTAAAAAAATCACATATCAGATAAAATGCACAATAATAGAACAAGAAAGAAATCAAAACAAAGTAAACGAACACTAAACAATCTACAAACATATAATGAAAAACAAAAACATACCTGAACTTTCCAAAATCACAATCTGAAATGAACAGTAAAGAACTCAAGAAGAATAGTACGCAGAGAGAATGGATGGAAGGTGAATAGTCAAACAAGTTCAAAGATAATAAAGAAAAGAAAAAACACACAATTACTTCTATATAGATTCTAAAAAACAAAATACTAAAAAAATAACAACTAAAAAAATACCTGATAAGCCCCCATTACTCCCCCTACACAAATGCACAAAATTTAACAAATTAGTTTAGCATTTGCATAGTAATTTCAGAAATACTTACCTTATGAATTTCTGATCAGCATAGTCTCAGATATAGAAACCAGATATACACTCCCCCTCAAAAAATGCACAGACCATATGACAAAAACACAGACAACAATCATAAAGACATCAATATTAAAGATGATCATATTGAATATAAATTTTGTAACAACTGAATATATAAACTTTTAAACACTAAACAAATTAAAGTCTACTCAGTAAAATATCCCAGATTTATCAATCAGTTAAAATCAAACGGGAGTTGTTGGATACAGAAACATGTTTCATTGTATATCAAGTTAAGACATGTTCAGAGTCAAACACTTGCAGGTATCTATTTAGTGTACTCGCATGCGATCTCTGATTAGCTTCAAGAAAAATGTAATTCTAAACATAAAATGAAGAACTTTGCATATACATACACTAAGTCATCAAGAATTAATATTTTCACAAATTTATAGGTTTATCGCAACTCAAAATATATCACCAAGTATCAAGAGATGTGTGCTCATTGGCATCTTTTAGCTGTGTGCTCATTGGCATCTTCACATGAGTGTGCTCTTTGGCATCTTTTAAGCGATGTGCACTTTGGAATCTTTTAATCAAAGAGTTCATTAAGTAAAGAACATGCCGTAAACGTAACTTTCTATCTGATCCTATTGCAGGATTTAGGTCAGCCGCTCCCAGACCAGTTGGCCTTAGGGGACTAGGTGTCAAGCACCCCTTGGAACTTACTTTCCCGGATCAGAAAGGCTACATCGACATATCCTAAACCCATTCATACCAGTAGAACATGACTTTCGATCTGGTTCTATTGCAGGATTTCTGTTCGATCACTCCCAGATCAATTGACCTTAGGGGACCAGATGTCGAGCATCCCTCGGAACTTACTTTTCCAAACCAGAAAGGTCACAGGTACAAACTTTTAAACTCAAGGATTTCTGTATTTTAAATGCTTAAAAAAAATAAAATCATCTCAATAACTCAGATCTATACCGAATAGCTTAGCCCATATTTTCATTACGATCTACAATTTTGATCACTTAGGTTGTTCAAGCAAAGTAAACCATAAATATGCCGACTCACATATCTTTAAAGCAGTATCTAAAGCGTCAAACATGTTGCTGACTTTTCGATGTTTGAAAGATTTGAGCTTTGAACATATGAAACTTTAAATATAAACAAGGCAACTTGTCAAAGATCCTAGACACACATTTTATTCAACTGAAAGAAAATTTGAAATATTCAACTTTATAGAATAAAACTTGGAAAGATTTAAACTTTTAAATTCAACATGCCAAGTTTTGAAAGCAGAAAGTTAAATCGTTTTTCATCTAAAGCTTTTGTAAATATATCAGCAAGTTGATATTCAGTTGGTACAAAATATAACTCAATAGTACCTTCTTCCACGTGATGCTTTATAAAATGATATCGCATGTCTATGTGCTTGGTCTTGGTGTGCTGGACAGGATTGACCGATATCGCAATCGCGGACTTGCTGTCACAATATATTGGCACAGTCTTGTATAGCATCCCGTAATCGCGAAGTTGCGTTTTCATCCAGAGCACTTGAGCACAGCAACTAGCTGCAGCGACATATTCAGCTTCGGCTGTTGATATTGAAACGCAGTTTTGCTTTTTCGACGCCCAGCTTATCAGTCTGTCACCCAAAAACTGGAGATGACCAGAAGTACTTTTCCTGTCCAATTGATTACCACCATAATCTGCATCAGAATAAGCAATCAAACTATAATCAGAACTTTTAGGATACCATAATCCTAAATAAGGAGTTCCTTTAATATATCTAAAGATGCGTTTGACTGCTAAAAGATGAGATTCTTTTGGTTTTGCTTGAAAGCGGGCACACAGGCACGTTGAACACATTATGTCCGGGCTACTGGCAGTAAGATACATCAGTGATCCGATCATCCCTCTGTATGTCTTTTGATCCACAACTTTTCCATCTGGATCCAGTCCGAGTTTGGCACCATGAGCCATAGGCGTGCCGATTGAGGTAGACTTGTCCATTTTGAATTTCTTCAAAATGTCAAAGACGTACTTTGACTGATTGATGAATATTCCATCTGGAAGCTGCTTCACTTGTAAGCCGAGGAAGAAGTTGATTTCTCCCATCATGCTCATCTGAAATCTAGAGGTCATTAAATCAGAAAACCAAGTACACAAATATTTGTTAGTCGCACCGAAAATAATATCATCTACGTATATTTGTACTAAGCAGATATCAAGATTAGATCTATAAATGAAAAGAGTGGTATCTATGGAGCCTTTGGTGAAGACGGATTTGACTAGAAAGGCTGACAACTCGTCATACCATGCCCGTGGAGCTTGTTTCAGACCATACAAAGCTTTATCGAGAAAATATACATAATCAGGACGATCTTTGTCAACAAATCCCTCTGGCTGAGATACATATACTTCTTCTTTCAATTTGCCATTGAGAAATGTTGTCTTGACATCCATTTGATATACGGTGAAGTTGCGATAAGCAGCGAAGGCAAGAAACATTCTGATAGCTTCCAATCTGGCGACAGGTGCAAATGTTTCATCATAGTCAATACCTTCTTCTTGTCGATATCCTTTGGCTACTAACCTTGCTTTGTTCCGAACGACAATACCATCTTTGTCCTTTTTATTCTTGAATATCCACTTTGTACCAATGATGTTTTTACCCTCTGGCCGTGGTACAAGTCTCCACACTTTGAGCGCGTCAAACTGATTGAGCTCCTCTTGCATTGCTAAAATCCAGTCTGGATCTTCCAACGCTTCAGATACTTTGGTAGGTTCAATCTTGCTTAGGAAGCAAGTGTACAAACATTCGTTGGAAGAAGCTGTTCTGGAGCGAGTAGAAACACTTGCTTGAGGATCCCCAATAATTTGATGGATTGGATGAGATCTTGTCCATTTTGTTGTATGAGGGAGATGATCAATAACTTCTTGAACCACTTCTATTTGTTGAGGAGGATCTTCAGAAGAAATAATGTCAGAAGATGATACAGATATGATTTCAACTGGAGGAGGTATTTCCATGACATCAGATTCAGGCTCTTGTTGACCAGACGTAGCTTGTACTTCTTGTTGAACATTTTCTTCTGGGAAAACTTCATCTTCTACAGATTTCTCATGGACAGTTTCAGCAATTTCTGGTTCAGAGATACTGAAGCAGCATCAGGTTCAGAGGTTGATGCAGCGGAATTAGGATTAGATGCACTCACAGATTCCTGATTCAAGACATTTGACACATTATCAGTGTTTGGTTTAGGAACATCATCATAAAATTTTTCAAACAAAAAATCAAGATCAGAAAGATTAGACAAAGAAGTAGAAGGATCCTGATTTGTCGACTGAAGTGCAGGTTCTGAACTAATTTGTTCAGAAGTTGAGTTTTCAGTAATAGCGGGTTCTGAACTGTGTTGTCCAGAAGCCAAATCGGCAGCTTCATCAAATTTGACATTCACTGACTCTATCACTTTTCTTGCAGAGAGGAGAAAGACTCTGTAAGCAGCATAGATCTAGCAGCTTCCACAAGCGTTCAGTTTCTTCTTTCAACAACCCCATTCTGTTGCGGTGTTCTTGCAGCAGAAAACTGTTGTTGTATACCTTGATCATCATAGAATGCTTGAAGAGTTGAATTCTTGAATTATGTGCCATTATCTGATTTTACAACTTTGACTTGCTTTTGCTTATTTGTCTGAATAGTTTTGATGAGGTTGATGAGAATTTCGGGTGTCTCGTCTTTAGATTTGAGAAATTTCACCCATGTATATCTGGAGTAATCATCAACAACAACCAAAACATACTTCTTCTTCCCAATACTCTTTGTCTTCATTGGTCCGCACAAATCAACGTGAATTAGATCTAGAATGTCCGCAGTGCAATGTTCAGGCTTTGGCTTATGAGATGCTTTCTTCATCTTTCCTTTCTCACAGTCCTGACAGAGATGGTCTTTCTGGAAACGGAGGATTGGAAGACCTCTCACGGAATCATTCTTGACCAAGCGATCCATATATTTGAAATTGAGATGAGCTAGTCGACGGTGCCACACCCAGCTTTCATGAATAGAGGCTTTTGATAGAAGACAAATATCTGATGGAACCTTTACTTCGGAAAGATTAATGGTATAAAGATTTGATCGTCTCTTTCCAACAAGTAAGTCCATGCCGCTATTATTCTTTACAGCAACTCTTTTAGACTTGAAACTGACTTCAAGATCTTTATCGCAGAACTTTCCGATGCTGAATAGATTGTGACTTAAACCTTCGACATAGCTTACTCTTTTGACAGTTATGTTACCTTGAACAAGATCACCATAACCAAGAATGGGAGCCGTCTCGAAGTTTCCAAATTTGACACGACCACAACATTTTTCTTTAAAATTTGTAAGAAGAGATTTGTTGCCAGTCATGTGTTTGGAACACCCCGAATCCAGATACCATAATTGATTTAGCTGCACAATCAACAATTACTGAGATTTAGGTACCCATATAAATATGGGTCCCTTCTTGTTAGTCCTTTCCTTTTTCTTTTTCAAAAAATTATTTTTCCAAAACATCTGAGATTGATCAAATAAAGCATGAACATCATCACATATTAAAGAAGAAACACAATCATCAGAATAAGAATCAGAACTAGAGAGACAATATGAGATATTCTTTGAAATTTGAAACATTTGCTCAACAGAATATTTTGTAGATTTATTACAAAAGGCAAATGAGTCTTGTTTACAAAGAAAATCTACACATTTATTCTCTACAGAAACAATTTCTTCAGATCTCTGTTTCTTTTGCCAAACAGACTTCACAGACTTCTTCAAAGGCCTATCTGAAATAGATGAATCAGAAAAATTAGAATTTTCAGAAATATCAAACTCTTTCTTCTTTTTCTTCTTTTTCTTCTTTGACCTTCTTCTTTTACGCTTTGTTTTATAGAAATGATCATTTAGCGTAAAAGTATCATCAACAATTTTAGATAAAATATTTGATTTAGAAGAAGTTTTATCAATAAAATCAAACTGATCAGTTAGTTTATTTGTATAAACCTCAGAGCAAGAAACATCAGATGAACACAGGTTGATGGAAGATTTGATAAGACCAGAATTATTTTCTTTAAAACTCGATGTCATAAAAGAAAAAATGACATCGTTTTCAATTTTTCTCAAAATCTCTTGTTCTTCCAATTGTTCTTCTAGATCAAAGATTTGGCATTCTAAAACTAAAGGAGGTATATATCTCTTAGTATCATAAGGTACTGGAGATATTTTGTCCTTATCAGGATTAGCTTCATTTAAATCAAAGAAGTCATTCGATCTAGAAGATTTAGTAGAAGAAACAATGTTTAACTTTTGTCTTTTCTTCTTTATTTTTTCAGGAAAATATTTTGCATTTTCTTGAGTGTAAACGAAAGGAACTTCCATTCTCTTGTTGTTTATCCGTTTCTTATCTTCCTCAATTGTAGACTCTTTAGCACTTGTCCAAAAAGGTTTGTATTGAGAACCATATTTTGAAAGACCAAAAACAGTCGTAATCATAGAAATTGGGAATCTCAATTTTAGCTTTCTTTAAAAACTGAGGATTTTTAAATCCAAGACCCCAATTTTCTTTTAACGACTCAAAGCTCCTTGGTTTATGCATATGTATTGTTTGTTCAGTTTGATTTTGTTTATATAACTTTTCTTCTAATTCAAATATTTTATCCGAAAACTCTTGATTTAAAATTGACAAATCAGACAAAGAATCATGAGAAGTCTGTTTTTCAATTTCTAAATCTTCTATTCTTTCTTGAAATTTCTCTTTTGTAAATTTTAAAATAGCTTTTTCATCTCTCAGAGAAATCTTCAACTTTTCAATTTGAACAAACTTTTCTTGATTTTCGCGTTTTTCGGATATAAGCTTTGAACGAAAGTCATGTAAAGCATTTGTGATGACATTCATTTGCGAAGAAATGAAATTAAAATCAAACTCAGATGGTACCTCAGATTCATCGGTTGAAGTCTCCTCATCCTCATCATCACTGTTGTCGTCTCCAATAAAACACATAGCAGCAGTCTCAACATTGTCAGCTTCGTTATCTGAGTGGTCCAACCAATATTCCTCCTCAGCCAACAAAATTGTTCCACTTGTTTTCTTCTCAGCCAAAGCTAATTTTTTATTTATAGAAATCAACATCTTTCACAATCTTCGTTCTGCATTCCTTTGAAATATGCCCGAGTTTGCCACAGTTGTAGCAAGTCACAGCCTTCTTATCTTCTTTCTTTGGTTCAGCTGCTGTAGGAGGCTTATATTTGGGAAAGATAGGCTTTGATGCAGAACTGGGTTCTACCTTCTTTGATCCAGAAGAGAAACGAAGATTGTTTGAACCTGACCGTTTCTGATATTTCTTTTGATAGTGCTGACTTAGAAGAATCATGGCTTTTTCCAATGCTTCGCCATCATCATCTGTTGACCCATCGTAAGCAGACTCTGTCAAGGCTTGTTCAGCCATTTGACTAGCTAAAAGAGCGATTGGATCCACAGTCTTTGGCTTCTGCTTATCCAGCTTAACTTTCTTCTTCATTACCATGGCTTCATCAGACATCAGAATTTCGAACAGTTCCTGAATGGGCATTTTGGAAATTCTGGGATCATTTCTCATCCGATGACAAGATTTTTCCCATTCAGGTTTGAGTGCATTGAGAAACTTCAGATTTGTCTCAAGATCATTCTTTGTTACCTTGATCTTATACAGATCATTAATAACAGTCCAAAACCTGTCGAAGACACTTTTCAGACTTTCCCCATCTTTAGCTTTGAATTCTTCAAAGTTGTTCATGTATCTTGTCTGACGATGTTGGGTAGACATAGCAGTACCAATCATGATTTTCTCCGGTTGTGTCCACATCATCATAGGATTGTGTTTGAAACAATCGATTCTGTTATAGATGGAATTTGGTAGAGCAAGAATCAAATTTGACTTGGCCTGATTGTCAGCTTGGTATCTTAGAAGTTCATCAGCATCATATTCTATCAGTGCTTTTTCTACATCAGTAGCTAGAGTGTTTCCAACAGCTGGTATCACTTTCCTTGGCTTGACCATGGGACCTTCAGTCAAAGCTTTCATCATATTTTCCCCATTTGATTGTCTTTCGATGAAATTAATAAACCGGTCCTGCCATTGTTCAAATTCGTTCTCATTTATCAGCACAGGCGGACGAGTATCAGACCCCAACGACATCATGAGGTCATTCTTGTAAAGTTGAGTTTGTAGAGACATTTTGATGAAATCTGGAATTCAGAAAATTGACTAAGTCTTGAAAACCCGCACACCTAAGAAATGCGTGTTCAGAGAGAAACTGTTTGGGTCCGTGATGATACGCACACCCAAGAAATGCGTGTTCAGAGATATGCGTGTCTAGAAGAGCAATGCGGGTCCAGATATGCGTGTTAAGACAGACATGCACTTTGAAGAAATGCGTGTTAAGACGGACACGCACTTTGAAGAAATGCGTGTTAAGACGGACACGCACTTGAAGATATGCGTGTTAAGGCAGACACGCACTTTGAAGATATGCGTTTCCAAAAGAGAGCAACCTGAGAAAAACACTAACACTTAAAAGTTAGTTTCACAATGAAGATATGATGGAAGCGCATTCTAATAATATGAATATGAATAACCCGCATACTTCATTAAACACACGCATACTTCAAAATCTATGACAAACATGCAAACTATAATATCGACCCGCACAATATATGAATCATACGCATAATAGGATGAATGACCCGCATTTCAAGATGAATAACCCGTACATCAGGATGAATGACTCGCATACCAACAAACAACTATAAATCTGCTAATTCGATCATATCAATGAATTAAATCCAAACAAATTGCACAAATTTGATCGAAAACAAGATTTTAATACAATTCAATTAACAAATTCGATCAAAACACTCTAAATCTCAAAAAAACTCAAATAGAACAGACAACAGAACTCGTCCTTTTTCAGAATATATTCAAACTCAAAATCGAAGCACCAAATCACGATTTTATGCAAATCAACAAGAAACAGACTAGATCGACTAACTAAAACGCATTTAAAAACATCAAATTCAATGCAATTCGATCACAAAACAGACTGAAATTGGTGAAAATCCAGAAAACGAGATTTTTCTTGAAAAAACAACAAAAATCAATCAAATTTTCGAATTAAACACACAATTCAGTAACAAAATTACACTAATCTCAATTCTCTCAAGATCTTGAAAGCTCTGATACCAATTGAAGAGCCAAGATCACAAGATCGTAGAGAGAGAATCTAGAGAGACAAAGTATGCTCCAAATGTAACAGTGACTTATATTCAAACAGTGTACGGTTCTTACAAAACTAACAAGCCAAGGGGATTTAAATACCCCAAGGCATTTACAAAACAGATAACACAACTGAAAGCAGTAAAATAAATACAATGATTACTATAAAATCAGATCTAACAGTGGAGGTGGAGGTGGCGGTGGTATCACTGGCATAGGTTGATTGGGAATTCCAGGGAAAGGAGGTATTGGATAATTGGGAAGCGGAGGTCCCGACCAAGGCATGCTGAATCCACCTAGACCATATGAAGGCCCTACTGCGTTGCTAGCATCCCGATTTCTCAAAGATGCAATCTTTTCCACCACTTGTCTATGTTGATTTGTCAAAGCATCGATAAGAGCACGGGCAACGTTCAGTTCCATGTTCATTTGAGCCATGATTTGCTCTTGGATTCCTTGAGGAGCTGTCATTATTCTGTAAAAGAAAAACACTCGAAGAAATTGTTAGTACGACGCACGATTGTCGAGGATTTTCTTTAGGTGGGGCCCCACGGTGGGCGCCAAACTGTTAATGCCAAAAATCAAGCAAAGGATAATTTAAGGTCGGTGTGGAGCTTTATCCAACTAAAGAAAGTAACCAGACGACAATATGCGCGATAACGAGTAAAATAAAGAGACAAGAGATTTGGTGACGCGGAAAAACCTCAATGAGGAAAAAACCGCGGACGACAGAGGGGTGTCGTCATGCACTATGATCACCAAACAGGGGTGACGTCCTTATGTATTACAATGTTTTACACGATGAATAACAAGAATAAATGTATGAATTGAGAACAAGTATAGATTGAGTATGAAAACACTTGGGTCGTGTGTATAGAGCTTCAGTCGTGTAATGCGAGAGAGAGTTTTTTTATTGTTCTTTGTATAGCTTGTAAACTCGTAGTAGTAGTTGTCCGAATGAAATGATATCTTGTGTCTTTATAGTCTTTGGTCTTCATAAATATGTTATTGATTCTTGGTGTAACGGTTGAAGCTGCTTAAATGATCTTGATGTCCGATGTCAGTTATATCCGTTAGTTTTTATGAGCATTAAACCTGCATTAAAGAAATAAGAAAAGAACGTTGGGTCGAACGTTAGTATAATCGTGGTCGAGAGTAATTTTATGATGGTCGTACGACGCTCGACCGACTTTTGAGATAGTGTCGACGAGTGTCGTAGTTATGCTTGGTCGAAAGGACCATATCTTAATACAAGACGAGTCGTGTGAAATATGCATTAAATGCTTCTTCGTCGTGATCGTGTATTTTTTACCCAAACAATCACCACTAGAGGTTATGTGTGATGCTCACTCAATCTTGTTTAATGCGTTTCACGTGTTATTTTTAATTTCACTCGGATTCGATATTTCTTTATGTCAAGTCTAACATCACCAATCATTCTTTCTTTACCCTTATTTAATTCTCGGTTATGGGTTGTGTAACTTTTTTTGCAATGAAAACACACTCCAACGAGTCTTTTGTGTGTTTACGCGACCAGTACAAATTAGTGACCATGAAACTCAATTATTTGACTTTCGCCGATTTGTACAATATTTTCTCCTCCTCTGTTTAATTCTTGGTTTGAAAGTCAAACTCATGACTTTGAACGGTTCTCGCTCCTTTTCCTTCTATTTTTACTCCATTTTTTTCGATTTTTCAAGCCTAAAACACTTGAAAATCGACCTCTAAGTGTCCCTCGACACTTTGTAATGTCCTCCCGCCTCTTTTCTTTGATTTTTTCGAAGAATTTCTTTATTCTCATCTTCATTGGCATGAAGGATTCTTTCGCGGGCGTGAAGAATCTGCTTCTAAAAGCAAATTTTGATTATGTTCACTTTCACTATCGTGAAGGATTTATTCACAGGCGTGAAGAATTCAACCTCTAAAACATTTTATTTTTTGTTTGCTTTTGTAAAAAGATGTTTCTTTTACATTTATTTATTTATCTTTTTACTTTTATTTTTTTCTCGTAAAAAAATTTCCTTTTGTTTATTTATTTGATCTCTTTCTCATTATATTTTTAATCCAAAAAAAATTTGAATTTTTTATTTATTATTTTTTTACCTGTCTCCTTCTTTTCACCGTGCACCCTTACCACTCTCTCTTTATCTCGATTTTCCTCAGCTACCACCATCGTACCATCTCCAACCATCTGCAATCATCACCATCCACGATGCCTTATATTTTTCATTTTCCCTCTAACATCCATCATCACCCCATCATGGCAAAGCTGACAAACGCCAGATTTGCCTTTGTTTTAGGTTTCATGTTTTCGCTAGTGATCAAGTACTTCTAGGAGCTTCAAAACATCAAAAGCTGCAAGGTCTTCAGTTTCAAATACCTGGTAAATTCGTCTTTTTAATATTATTTTGAATCTTTTGGCTTATTGTTCCATTTGAGTAGTACTTGAGTTGCTTGATTCTTGCATCAGATTGGGTTGCCACCACTGGGCAAACAATATGATTTGATCACATTTGCACTTAAAATGCATGCATTATTCACCATGCATCACTGTGATATATGTCATTCCTGAACCACACGTTCGACATTGATTTTGATTCATCTTACCCGTAGTCAAGCATTGAAGACAATGCTCATTTTTAGCTTGTGGGTGGGGTGTAACGTTTTTTTTTGTTTTCTTTTTATTTGAGCATTTTTGCATTTAGTTAAAGATCATGCATAGTTTTTTTATTATTATTGCATTCATGCATATGCATTGCATCAAAAAATTTCAAAAATCCAAAAAGATCTTTGGCATTTCTCCACGATTTTAGAACTCGTAGTAACCACCTCCCACTTAGCATTAATCTTTTAATTAGGCATACTAATGTACTTTATGATATATTTTAACTATGATGTAAAGATTTTTTTTTAGAAACATGGTTTTCCCTTAGTTAGTCACTTGTACGCATCACTTTGCGTATTGTTCCATGCAACCTGATAAGTGTATCGAGGTATACACTTTAGCACCTAGTTAGGACTTTATTTTTCCTCATTTTACATCTTTTCCAATCCTATATTGAGTATTTTAGTCTTATTTTTTATACATTTAATTTGATTGAAACTAGGATGTAGGAAATGGTAATGTTATATGATTATTGGTGAATACATTGCTAAACTGACTATTGTTATAGCAGGTATTGCTCAGTCCTTAAGGATGTAGTGTCCTTTTATCAAACAAAATTCCTCTTAAGCTTAAAGACCCTGGGAGTTTCACAATCCCTTATTCAACAGGTGAGAAACATGTAAGAAAAGCTTTATGTGATCTTGGTGTTAGCATTAACCTTATGCCCTTATCAGTTTACAACACCTTAGGGATAGAACATGCTACACCAACCACTGTCACCTTGCAGTTAGCTGAAAATCCATAGCATTTCAAAAAGGAAAAATAGAAGATGTTTTGGTCCAAGTATACAAGTTTATATTCCTAGCTGATTTTATAATCCTTGATTTTGAGGCAGATAAAGACACTCCTATTCTTTTAGGAATACCGGTTTTAGCCATAGGAAGGACAATCATAGATGTTCAAAAAGGAGAGTTAACAATGAGAGTGCAAGATCAAAATGTCATTTTAATGTTTTTAACTCAATGAAATATCCTAAGGAAAAAGAGGACTTTTCTGTTTTAAGCACTATTGAATCAATGTGTCATGAAGAAGCTCTAGTAGAAATCCTAGGAGGAAAGATTAAGCATTTGGAAGATAGTGATGATGAGACTAGTGAAGTCTTGGACAATAGTGAGTTGCTACAGCAAGCTGCAGTATATGAGTTATTGGAAGATGAACCCAAACAGACCCCCATTACCATCCATAGAAGCAGCACCAGATTTAGAATTGAAACAACTACCTGCCCTCCTTAAGTATGCTTTCTTGGGATATGATAGCAAGTTACCTGTGATCATTTCATTCTCCTTAGAAGTACAAGAGAAGCAGTTAGTGCAAATACTTCAAGAACATACCAAAGCCATAGGTTGGACCATCTCTGATTTGAAGGGTATAATTCCATCAATTTGTCAACACAACATCATTTTGGAATACAAAAACGTTACCTTTGTTGAACCTCAAAGGAGACTAAACCCTGTGATAAAAGAAAGAGATCTTGAAATAGCTAGATGTTGGTATTATTTACCCTATAACTAGTAGATATTGGGTAAGTCCTGTCCAATGTGTGCCTAAGAAGGGGGGGTGTGACTGTGATTGAAAATGAGAAAAATGAACTAATCCCAACTAGAGTAGTGTCAGGATGGAAAATTTGTATGGACTATAGGAAGCTTAATAAACCAACCCATAAAGACCATTTTCCCTTATCTTTCATTGACCAAATGTTGGATAGATTAGCTAGAAAAGAATATTATTGCTTTTTTTTATGGCTATTCAGGTTATAATCAGATTGCAATAACACATGAGGATCAAGAGAAAATCACTTTCACTTAAACTTTTGGTACTTTTGCTTTTAGAAGAATGCCTTTTGGACTATGCAATGCCCCTGCCACATTCTAGAGATGCATGATGTCCATTTTTTCTGATATGTTGGAAACCTCTATGGAGATATTCATAGATGACTTTTCTGTCTATGAATATTCTTATGAGGAATGCTTGAAAATTTTAGAACAAAATCTTAAGTAGATGCGAGAAGACTGATTTGGTTCTAAATTGGGAAAAATGTCATTTCATGGTCAAGGAGGGGATTGTGTTAGGCCATGTGATATCAAAAAGGGGAATAAGGTAGACAAAGCCAAGTTAGAGGTCATAGAAAGTTTATCTAAACCCACAAATATAAAAGGAATAAGAAGTTTTCTTGGTCATGCTGGCTTTCCACAGAAGGTTCATAAAATACTTTTCAAAAATTTACAAACCTCTCTGTTTGTTGGTACAATTCTTTACAACTAGATTCAGTTACCACATGGAATGACATGGCTGAAAAGTTTTTGAAGAAACACTTCCCACCAATCAGGAATGCCAAATCAAAAATGAAATTTGTCTTTTTAAACAACTAGATGATGAGGCAGTTCCTGATGTTTGGGAGAGGTACAAGGAGTTCTTGATCACCATACACACCTAAACCACCTAAAAATGCACATATAGTTATCATTTTCAAAAGATGAAAAACAGATAGAAGCATTAGTTGAGTAGTATACACAAGCATAGCTTGTGGGTAGGTAGAACGTCATAAATAAAACATAGCTTGTGGGTTCGTAAAAAAAATCAAAAAGAAAAAGATGCAAAAAATATAGATATGCATTTCATATTGATGTAGTTGGTCTTACAAATAGTCGAGATCCATTGGAAATCGTATGAAGGAACTTATGTGTAACACCATCAAATTTGGAAAAAGCGATTAATTTAAAATTTTCGAATAAACATCAAATAAAGAATAAATTCCTTTATAAATGTCATCCGTCAATTTTCTACAACCGCCAGTCTAGGATTTAACATCAAACAATATAAATCCAAATCTTACGCAAAGTCTACATTAAGGACGGTATTACTTAAACCCAGTAATTATCACCATTACCAAGGTATAGAAGGCGTCTGCAATTAGCTAATTCATTCTCATGCCTCTAACTAGCACTCAACTCATTACAGTGTTTCTAGTACCATTTTTCCGAGGATATGATGCACATGTCGACAAAGAAAAATGTTAGGCTTAACGCTTAGTGAGTTCAAACAGTTTTCATCATTTATGTAAAATGGTAAAACGGAAAGAATATTATTTAAATCACAATTTCCTATATGAAATGCATTTAAAATGAAAACAATATGTTTCCCAAAACCTACCCTTTGCGTGATTAAAACCCATTAATAAAAACACCCACCAAATCATGAAACCAAAACCCCAATGCTCACTTGAAACATGAATAAGGATCAATATCCAAAACATTAACACATGGAGGGGATCCAATATGTCAAAATCATAAATTACGATTATTCGTCAAACCCAAATAATACTAAAACATGGATAATATATTATCTAGAAACAACACTAAATAATGACGGGCGAGACCCGTATCCATCGAATGTGGTGAGCATAAAGTAAGCCACACATCAACGTTATCAAGTAGCACCACAAGATTCAATTGACCTTAGTGTCTACCTCCAACTCCAAGGTAACACCTCAAGACTCGACACACTTAATATCTACCCCCTATGGGTAACACCTCAAGTGGCGGAGATCTTAGTACCTAGACTCACAGGTAGCACCTCAAGACTCAATAATCTTAGTGCCCACTCTTTGGAGTAACACCTCAAGGATTATGTCCTTAGTGCCTACCCCCACTGGTAGCACCTCAAGGCGCATGGTTCTTAGTGCCTACATTATTGGGTAGCACCTCAAGTCTCAAGTCCTTAGTGTCTACTCAATGTTAATGCCAAAAATCGTCCTAAAGATGACTTAAGGTCGGTGTGGAGCTTTAAAAACTAAAGTAAGCGATCGGTCGGCAAATCGTACGATAAACACAAAAAATAAAGATAAGACAGAGAATTTGGTGACGCAGAAAACCCCATCGAGGGTAAAAACCGCGGACGATAGCAGAGATCGTCAAGTGCACTATGGACGTCAATCAGGGACGTTGTCCTTTAGAAGGAGCAATTAATAGTACAATTAACGATAATACAAATGAAATTAAACAGATCGTAAGATTGTGCTGTACGTCGTGCGATTGAACACTTCGTCGAGAGTTCTTGACTGAGAGAGAATAATTTGAGTATGCTTGAGCATTTTATGTTCCTGATATGCTTTAGATGTCTCGGATGATTCTTTGAGCTTGTATACATAGCTTCGGGTGTCATAAATGAGCATTAAATATCCAACGGTATACTCTTTAAAGAGTCTTGATGGAGGTTGTCCGTTATGACCGTTTATCCATAAATGTGCGTTGAACCTGTAATAAAGAGTCATAAAGAAAAAGGGCCGCAGATAATAAATGATATGATCGTTGGTTACGTTATGAAGGTCGTAAGACGTTCGTCCGTCGAGAGATTCCTGGTCGTGGTCGTAAAAAACTTACGATCATCACCCAAAGTGACGACCAAGGTCGACGATATGTGCGGTCTTCAAGACCTTATCTTAATACAAGAGTGACTTGTGAAATTTTACTCAAATTATTCTCTCTTAGTCAAGAACTCTCGATGAAGTGTTCCATCGCACGACAAACAACACAATCTTACGATCTATTTACTTTCATTTGTATTATCGTTAATTGTACTGTTAATTGCTCCTTCTAAAGGACGACGTCCCTGATTGACGTCCATATTGCACTTGACGATCTCTACTATCGTCCACAGTTTTTACCCTCGATGGGGTTTTTCGCGTCACCAAATTCTCCGTCTTATCTTTATTTTTTGTCTTTATCGTGTGATTTGTTGACCGATCGCTTACTTTAGTTGTTATAGCTCCACACCGACCTTAAGTAATCTTTACAACGATTTTTGGCATTAACATTGATCATTTTAGAATTGAAGCGATTGAAATAGTTTCGTACAGATTCGCCTATTTTTTGAGTGATATAATATAGGTCGCTAGTTTGCTTTTCCATCTTACGACTGTTAGCAAACTGCTGAAAAAACTGGTTGACTAACTCTGCAAAACTATCTATGGACTTGGGTCGTAAGTTGATTAACCATTGAAAAGCGGCACCTGTGAGGGTAGCACCGAAGCTTTTGCACATGCAGACCTCCTGATACAGATGAGGTATCGACACAGTCCACATCAACTACTTGTACTGTGTGATGTGCTCTATTGGATCACTCACTCTAGAGTACTTTGGGGTGAACGTCGGGATATTGTACTTCTTTGGGATGTCGACCATGGCGATTTCGTCGACAAAAGGCGATGCCTGAAATCCAGCTCATGGTTCAATGTCCACAGGTACGCAGCTCCTAGAAGCTTAGAAAGTAGCGACAACATCTTCTCATTCTGCTCTTCCAACTGTTTCAACCGTCGTGCGACCGGGTCATCCAGATTTAATCCATTGCTCATCGGGAGCTGAACTGGTACGAATTCGGAATCTTGGGATGTTACACCTGCAGTTGGAAAAAAAACCCATTGCGATGCGATGATTCTCCAGCATCCCCGTTGAGTGGTGCATGCATAGGAGGACAGGACATCGCAGAAAATAGTGACACTGGTGGCGATAGTGTGGGGATCGTCGGGATAGAAAAGGTGGTGACCCCCGTACCTTGCGTCGACCTTGGGTACGAAGGCAATGGGGGTTGAAAACCTAAAAAATTCATGTTAAAAGGTGACCTCGTACCAAATTGAGATCCGAACTGATTTCCAATATTTTGACTCCTCAAAGACACGTCGGATCTTTTGCAATTTTGCTCATCCAATGCGCTGATGCGATTGCGGGTAGCGTCTAATTCCATGCGCATTTGAGAAATAACATGAGCTTGAGTTCCTTGTCCCTCCATGATCCTATTAATCAAAAGAGTTGTACTAAAATCGTTAATAGATCGTACTCTTTGTCGAAGATTTTACTCTAGCTGGGGCCCCACGGTGGGTGCCAAATTGTTAATGCCAAAAATCGTCCTAAAGATGACTAAAGGTCCGTGTGGAGATTTAACAACTAAAGTAAGCGATCGGAATCGTACGATAAAGACAAAAAATAAAGATAAGACAGAATTTGGTGATGCAGAAAACCCCGTCGAGGGTAAAAACTACGGACGATAGCAGAGATCGTCAAGTGCACTATGGACGTCAATCAGGGACGTCGTCTTTTATAAGGATCAATTATTAGTACAATTAACGATAATACAAATGAAAGTAAACAGATTGTAAGATTGTGTTGTTCATCGTGCGATGGAACATTTCGTCGAGAGTTCTTGACTGAGAGAGAATAACTTGAGTATGCTTGAGCGTTGTCAAATCACGGTTCAAACCACACTGCACCGCACATTATATATGTATATATTTTTATTTTTTATATATTACACACATATATGTATATATAGAAATAAGTGAAATATTTATGTAATATGTATTTAGGAATCGTACGTGTTGAATACTTTTAACTTTTTGGAATACGGTTACTGTTATTGTTGATTTTAAGATGACATTTTAATCTTATAATTATTGGATTGTAGATATAAAATGCGTTAGGTATAAACCGCACCGCACTGTAACACCCAGAAATTTCAGTAAGTTTTGGATACCTTTTTCTCTCTCCATCTAGGCCATGATTATATATTAATGTTAGTATAATAAGTTGTTTAGATGTCAAGCTTATCGATAGCTTTTCGTATCGAAAAAAGTCAAAATTTTGGGTTTTGGGGTATTTAAGCGAAAGTGATAGCGAGAGTGCCATATGGCACAATCGCATGTCACTCTTGCAGAAGCTGGTATGCTCGTGGTACAACTAGGGAGAAAGTGCCAGCGAGAGTTCCATATGGCACAATCGCCTGGCACTTTCGCATTCGGGTGCCAGGTTGCATAAAACCCGATTTTCAGCTTTGTCTCCTCATTCCTTCACCCAACTTTCTTCCCAAACGCTTCTCTCATTTTGGTGATCCTTGGGAGCTTAGAGTCCGATTCTTAGGCTTTGGAGGAGCATACATTGTGGATGCAAGGTTTTAAGGGTAAGGCATTCTTCTTCATATCTTTACCATTGTTGACCACATTTTGGGGTTTTCTTAAAAACCCATTTGTAAGTCATTATATCCACTTCTAAACCTTAATCCCTGTTAAAACCTTTCATTTTAACCTCTTGGAACATCTCTCTTTATGTGTCTCTTATATTATGAGGTTTGACCTATTTTAGGTGATTTGGGGTTTTGACAAAGAGTTGTATGAATCTGATTTTGGGAGATACTCTTGGTGTGTTCTAGGCTTGTTGGTGAGTTAGATGAAGTTTCTAGTGAAGGATGTTTGTGGATCTGAAGCATTCACCAAAAGGAGCTTAAGTTGGGGTAAAACCTAGATTTAACCTAAATCTAGCAAGGTGAGTTTAAGTTGATTTGTGAAAACGATGTACATGCTAGAATGTCCATTTTAAAGTGTTTGTGTTTTACATGAAATCATCATTTGTTGTGTTATTTGATGGGTATTGATTAATTGAAGTGTTTAACTTTATAAACCTCGTAAAACATGTACATTTGGGATTTTCGGGTAATTTGATAAATGAATCGTAAATGAAAATGTTTTGATGATTTATTGCATAATGGAGGTTATTTGGTAAAGATACATTTAGTGTTTGTTGGAAATATGCATAGTTTGTGTTGTGGAATGTTTTGAAGATACCAACGTGTGGATCATTGTATTTTGGTAATTCCAGACCTTACGAACATTTGGGAAATTGTAAACCTTTTTCTGGTTTTGGGAAAAAGATGTATCTTGAGTATTTTGATATGTAAATCGTAGGTATTGATATTTTAATGATTTATCCTACGAGTGTAGATCTTTTGGTGTAAATGTACCTTAATGGGTGTTTTGGAAAATGATTTATACTAGCCTAGAGTTGTGTGGATTTATTTATGATTTTGAGGCACGTTTCGCATAAACCTAGGTATTTACGTTTTATTGCATTTTATGACTGTTAACAAATGGTCTTGTGATTTGTCGAGCTTGTGGCTCGGTATTTGGTTATGTTGGGTTTTGGGGACATTTGTCCAGTTTTGATAGCTCCACATAGAGCTTTGATCATAATTTGCATTTATTTGAGATTTACATGTTTTGAGTGCGTGTGTCATTCATTTGGAGTCATGTAATGTTTTAGACCTGATTGTTATGGATCCATGAGCACGAGAGTCATTATGTTCGATGATGGAACGCTAGTTTTCCACATCGAGGCACGGATTAGGCATCGACGTTATGGTGTAAGTCCTACGTGCTAGTAGAATCATTATGTCCAGTGGTGGGACATTAGTTTTCCCCATTGAGGCACGGATAGGCATCGACGGTATGGTGTAAGTCCTACGTGCTAGTATCCATGAGTGTACGCTTTAAGTAGCCGAACTCGATACTTAATATTTGTATGACCATGTAATTGGTTTAATAACATAGTATGTGGCTTACTTTGTGTTCCGCCACAGTATATGAAATCATGTGTCCTCTGTCACCGAAAGGTGTTGTTTTTAGTATTGGGCTTTAGTGTCAATGTTTTTCGGTGACATTTTATATATATATATGTGTGTGTGTGTGTGTGTGAATATTTATTTATGGTTTATGTGTTGAGTATTATGCCCCACCCATGTTTTGGGTATTTCGGGAAATAAAGTTTTATCCACGTTTTTATAAATTGGGAGTTCAATTTCTACGTATGTTTCGAGTAAGTTTTGGGTTGCATCACTTCATCAAAGAATGTTTTGTATTGGGGTGCCCATCTTTAAAAATGTCTATTGTTGGAAAATGGGTCGTTTTTATATTTAAAATAAATCATTTTGGAAGATTATGATTTAAGTTGCATTCTTTCCATTTTACGATATATTTATTTATGATGAAAACTCTTGAACTCACTAGGCGTTAGCCTAACATTTTTATTTGTCGGCATGTGCAACAGGTTCCGATTGGGAATAGTTCTAGTGACACTGTGAATTGATGAGTGCTAGTGTGTGCTCGAGGAGAGAATAGCTTGGTGAAGTCTTCCGCATTTATTTGGGATTAACAACTTGTATTCGGGTTAAGTAACATCCGACTTCGGTTTAGTCCTTATATAAGACTAGAGTTTATAATTGATGAGGTTAATTATAAAATTTATTTGGAGGTATATCAAGTTTTGATATATAGGAATGAGTTTTATCTTTTACTTGATGTTATATCGAAAAAAATTTATTAGTTATTCTTATCAAATTTGAGGGTGTTATACGCACCGCATTTGGCGGTACGGTTTGAGATATATGCTGTGCGGTTTGCGGTTTTGCCTCAAACCTCACCAAATCGCACCTTGAACACCCCTAGTTTTTAGGTTTAGACCTCTCTTTTTATTTCTCAAATCGGCCAACGCCAATTATCTTCTTCCTCTCTTTTTTCTCTTTTGTTTTTTTCTTGCCTTTTTACTTTTAGTTTTTTGGTTTTTTTTCGTTGTAATATTTTAGTTTAGATTTAGGTTTTGTATTTTTCTTGCCTCCCTTGAGCCTATAAGGATTTGTTGAAGATGCAATGTTTTGGCGGATCAAAGATGACGATGAAATGTGACAGATTATCATATAACATTTAACATCCGTTGTAACGTTTCATTTTCACCATGTTTTATTTTTATATTTCGATGTATTGTTTAGTTAAATTTCACATTCATCTATTGTTAATGTTTTTCTCCTTATTATTTATTTCCTGCGCTTTTTAATTTTATGCATCGTTCTTAAATTATTTTACTGCTTTCTTAGGGTAAAATGATTTTGGAGAGTGACATTCATTGGGTCGATCTTTTCAATTTTCTTAGATTAATTTTATCATGTTTTAGATTTGTGTTTTATGTTTGGTAGTGTAGCTTTCGTTTGATTGAGTTTGTGGCTCGGATAACAATATTGGGATTAACCAATTAATTTTAAAATGATTATTAGATTTTAATGGATTGACTTTTAATTCATGAAAGTTGTTACATGGTTAATTGGTTTTTAATCTAATGTTCGGTTAATTTGTTTAGTCAGAAATATGAACGAAAGTTTGATTTTTGATTAAGACCGAATTGTTTAATAACTACGGTCCTAACATGAAAATGGTTAGGGACGCGGGATGAGAAAACATTTGTTTTGTCTAAATGCTTCTTTTTCAATATTTGTATCCTACGGAAGTTGGTCTGAATATTTAGGTGGTTAAACCTGATAAGATTTCATTACAATTTTTTCAAAGTCAAATTTATTTGACAGATTTCAATCCATCCAATAACATTTTGAGAACCAAACACCAACCAAATTTAAAGAATTCCCTAAAAGTTGATGTGTGGATAGATAAATTAATTTGTTTATTTATTCCCACCAATAAAATTCAATTATTATTATTTTACATAAATTATTTTTAAAAAATGCATTAAATTTGTAGAATATTTTAATAATATAATAAATATTAAAATCTGTAAAATAAAAAATTTATTGAAATTAAAGGTAACTGTATAATTCTTTCTTCTAGAGATTTTGACTTCTGATTCTATTTTTAAATATAGAGATGGATCAAATTTTAAATATTATACAAACAACGTCATGATCTATATACATGAAATTCTTAAAATATCTTATCAAACTGACCCAAAGCTTCACAAGAAAGCCATTTTAGCCTCTGGAACTATAAACGGATGACTTCGGCCTTGTTTGTTTTTTAAAAATAAGCACTTAAATGCCACTTATCACTTTTTCGGTCAGAGGTATACCAATTAAGTGTGTTTGTTTTTTCCTCCAATTCAGTAACACTTAATTTTCACTGACCGAAAAAGTGATAACCCCATCACTTTTTTTCACTTATTTCCACATTGGCGCTTTTCCAAATCGTTTTCAGATGGTTTCCAAATCTTTCCCAGACTTGTTCGATAATATCTGAAATCGATCTCCCAAATTGATCGATCTCCAAATCGATGCCTGGGACACTCGCTCTTCTCCAAATCGAACGACGTCCTCCTCTTCTCCTCTCCAAATCGACAGCTTCGACTCCAAATCGGAACTTGCAGGTTCGATTTTATGCTTCTATCGATTTTATCTCTGTCTTAACCTTTGTGCTTCTGTGAAATCTGTTCGATTTTATGTTGGGTTTGATCTCAAGAGTCAGTTTTATATATGTTGGGTTTTTCAAACAAAGGTTTGCTTCTTTCTTCGTGATTTTAATTTTGATTATGGTGACGAGAATATAGGGGTATCATCGAGTGAGGTAATAAGGGTTGTAACAATGAAATTGGTCAAGAATGAAGGTGTCATGTGTGATTGACTGTTAGCATCTGTCAAGAATGCAGGTCTCTTTTTTGTGAGCTCCAGAAGGGAAAAAAAAAAGGAAAATGAAAACAAATGCAGGATTGAAATTTGGATCTTGAGTTATGTGTTAATTCTACAATATTGATTTGTAGCTTGATTTAAGTTGGATCTTGATTAGGTATTGGATGAATAACAAATAGCATTTTGGTATCAAGAAATCAAGTTGGATAACTTGATCTTATTAGATGAATTACAAACCACATCAGTTTAGCGTAGCGTGGGGTGGGTCAACGACAGTTTGCCGGATCTACTGTTGTTGGGTTTGGGTCTGATGCGGGTTTGATCGCAGGGTTGTCTGTGGGCTAGGGGCTGTTTGTTGTGGAGTTGTTTGGTGTTGTATGTCGAGGGTATATCGGTCGGGTGGTCGTTGGTTCCTCGGTTGGTCTTTGTTGCTGCAGCCTTAGTTTGCTCCTCGCAAACTTACTTTTGCTGCTCGACATCTTTTGTTGGCGGTTTTGGCTTGCGGACAGTCTTGGTTTCCCTGTTTCGGCATTGTTTCGGCTTGTATCTTTATGTTTTTGTTCCGCTGTAAAACTTACCTTATGGTTTGGTTGCGTTTATAAAATCTGCTGTCGTTTCAAAAAAAATAATAGTCTGATGTGGGCTACCATAACAACAATGGGATTATTGGAGACAATTCTTATATATAATTGTGAACTTCTTACATAAAACATTCAAAGATATGAATTTGAAAAGTGTGTTTGTATCAATTACTACTTTAATAAGATTTGAGTGTAAAGGGAGATTGATTTTCGTTATTATGAAACTTCGTTCATATTTTCAATTTGCTCGGATCAATTGATGTACTTTGATAGGATGTAGATGTTTGTGGTTCATCTAATATTGTGTTTATGATTTTTTTTGAATTCCACTTGATTTGTATGTGTTCATTCACGTGAATAAAGTAGGACAAATAAAACCATCAAAAGGTAGTATAATTTAATTAAAAATAATTGATTCAGATTTCAGACGTTTATCAGTTTACAAAAACAAACAGTCTTATTGTTTCAGATTTCAGACTTCAGCACCACCTCTTAAAAATCAGAAGTGAAATCAGATTTCAGACTTCAGCACCTCTTAAAAAACAAACGTCACATTCGATTCTCCAACAGCCACTCACAGAGGAACCCACTACCATTTTTAACCTTTGCACACCTAGCTTACACAGTTTTAGTATTTATAGTAAATTACGTTTTAGTCCTTATCGTTTGTTGAACATTTCTTTTTTTTTCTTATGATTTTGAAATTACGATTTTCATCCCTATAGTTTATATTTCATTACATTTTCCATCCTTATGATATAAATTTTATTACTTTTTTCATTCTTATGGTTTACAATTCATTTCTATTTTAATTCTTCATATTTAAAAGTAGTGTTTTCGCCTCAGGAACGAAAATATAAATAAATTGCAAACCATAGAGATGAAAACTGAAATTTCAAAAACACTGGGACGAAATTCAGATTTTTAACAAATCACAAGGACAAAAACCGTAATTTACTCTTGTATTTATCAAAAAGCCACCCTGTCACCGTGGAAGACTGCCATTGATCACCGAAGAACCAAAGCAACGCAAATCAAAGCAAACAAACCCACGTTTGCACCTTTTATTTCCTTTTTTAGCCATTATTTTAGATACCTAAATTCCACGTATCCATCAGGTGTTTCAATCCTATTATAATTTCATTTGGAGTTACGAATAGTTTTTGTCCGACAGACTATATATGTAAATGGAATTTTCATTACTTAAAACGATTTTATGCTAAAAGAATCAAAAATACTAATTAATTAATTAAGCGGTTGCATGCATTAATTGTTGTCGTCAGTTTGATGGGTGAGAAAGTAAAACCCGATCGAATTAGCGATCAACATATCAACCAGAAATTAAAATGAACAAAGTTACCAAACAGTTGTAACAACATTGAATTAACCCGGTCTGTTAATTAATTAATTATGAGTCCATTTTGACGGTTTTCGTTGGTTCACCTGAACGACAAGACTTGTACTCATGTTATTTGACCCTTCGAGAAATGGGCCACCGCCGACCGACTTCAAATTCAACAACATTCCACCGCCGTAGCATGCAAGGTGGCAACACCTTAATTTGGAGTTAAAGGGGATATATATATATATATATATATATATATATATATATATATATATATATATACGGCTGACATGCAACAACCCTTCCTTCCGGTCGCAGGTACTTGATCAATGGCGGTGCAAAATAGCAAATATGTTAAATAGTAGTAATTTTTAAGAAAAACTAAATGAAGAGTTTGGATCTCGCACGTTAACATCTGCTTGAATGTCAGGTGGCACGAGGAGGGTTTTGATTGGTCCACGTACATCTAGGGGTCTGTGCTGGGAACCTGCGCGCCAGTTCGGTTTGGTGATGATTCTTCTCAATCAACGTGGCAAGATTTGACTTTGATTTATATTTTGTTGGACCAGTGCAAATATCTTTTTTTCTTTTAGATATCATTAAGGGTGTTTTTGGCATGCGGAACAAGATGGGACACGATAAGACAAAAATTTGTCCCATTTAGACAGGACATTACTGAGTGGGACAAAACTACAATTTTTTGTCCCACCAAAGTAGGTGGAACAAAAATCTGGCAGATGGGGCAATATTGTTAAATTACTAAATTATCCACGTAAAATTAAAACCCTAAAACGTTGAAAAATTATTTCACTTGTCTACCTCACTCTTTCCCGTTCGATCCTATTTGCGTACCAAACGTTCCCTAAAGGAGACCACTAAACAATAGTTATCATGTCGTTAATTAACATTATTTTATCATCAAAGATTGGAAGAATGTATAGATGGATATTTAATTGTTAGATCAATTATAATTAAATATCAATACTAATAAGATATATTAGATTAATTTTATTTTAAAATATAATTAATAGGTTGTTTTAAGATTAAGAGTGATTAGGGCTCCAAATATGTTCTTACGCTTCTCAAATTAATTTGTTATCCTTATACGATTCTTAATTTTCATCAAATATAATATTTTATGTTTATTTTTCTTATATATTATATTTTTAAATATATATATATATACATAGGGGTAGATTCAAATGAAAACTCATCTTTCATCGTGCACATGAGAACAAATCTTAACTATTGATCAAAACTCAGAAAACTAATCAATGGTTAATACATAATAAGGTTAATTGGAAAGTGATTAAGAACAAAATTGTAATTTTGAATCAACGACTACCTTCTTTGACTTTTTATTTTTATTTTTAATTAAAAAAAATTTACCCCCTTGAACTTTAAAATAATTTATCTTAAAAATTACTAATATTTTAATCAAACAAATTACATAAAAAAAACGAGAATTTCGTGCTCTTCGATATGACATCCATCTCGATATAGTTTTTTTTCGTTTTAACCGTTTTTTACATGAAATTCTATATACGTGTTATATTCATTATGAATATGCATGCACATCTTCGGGTGCCACATTCAGTATGAATAACAAAGTTGAACGTTCATTCATTATTCGTGATGAATAATACCATATGCAGGATGAATAATACAATATTCAGGATTTTTTCGTTTTAACCATTTTTTACGTGAAATTCTATATATATATATATGTGTTATATTCATTATGAATATGCATGCACGTCCTCGGGTGTTCACATTCAGTATGAATAACAAAGGTGAACGTTCATTCACTATTCATGATGAATAATACAATATTCAGGATGAATAATACACAAATCCATGATTCATGTATTATTTATCATGAATCGTGTATTATTCACCCTGAATGTCGTATTATTCATCCTAAATGATACATTATTAATGATGAATAATATATGAATGACTCATGAAGGTGTAGACACATGGCACACTCTCTTTTGTTTCCTAATTCACAACCGAAATTTGGTTTAATTCATTATGAATATGTATGCGCATCCCCGGATGTCCTACATTCAGTATGAATAACAAATGTGAACGTTCATTCAGTATTCATGATGAATAATATAGTATTCAGGATGAATTACACAACATTCATGATGAATAATACACGAATTCATGAATCACGAATTATTCATCCTGAATGTTGTATTATTCATCCTGAATGGTACATTAATCATGATGAATAACACATGAATGACTTGTGAAGATGTGGAGACATGACGCGCTCTCTTTTGTTCCCCGATTCACAATAGAATTACTCGATAGGTTCTCGATTCGTCTTGATGGGTGTTGGGTTTACGGTGCTGAAGAAACATGATGCTTTACGACGTTGAAGAAAGTGTTGAAGAAGGTGATGTCGAGTTACATACTTACGGTGTCGAGGCGTTGTACAAACTTGAACGTACATAAATATTCATAATGAATATAACACATATATAGCATTTCACGTAAAAAACGGTTAAAACGACAAAAAAAAACTATATCGAGATGGATGTCATATCGAAGAGTACGAAATTCTCGTTTTTTTGATATAATTTGTTTGATTAAAATATTAGTAATTTTTAGGATAATTTATTTTAAACTTTAATTGGGTAAAAAGAATTTAATTAAAAAAGAAAATAAAAAGTCAAATATGGTCGGCGTACGTTTAAATTTTCTTCCATTTTTACCCTAAACATTTTAAAATAAAAAATTATATTTAATATGAATTGTTGGATCAAAAGAGATTGAGTGACTAAAATTTGTCCTCACGTGCACAATGAAAAATGAGTTCTCATTTAAACTTTCTTCTCTCTCTATATATATATAATTACATTAAATTTAATGTATTACAATATATAACAACAAAATTATGTAACATACCATGTGTTCATTAAAGTGTAAATGGTATAAAAATGGTTTGGTTTTAAAATCTAACGTGTTTATTGAAAATGGTTTTACTTAAGTAATTAAATTTCAATTTTGGTTCCGTTTTAAGATAAGATGTCAAACTTATTCTTGATCATTGAAATGTGTGTATCTTGCTTGACAAAGATGTACTTAATTTTTTGTTGAGAAAAAACTAAATTAATATAAAACTTGTTGTTCTAAAAGAATGCTAACATTTTTTTTACATCAAAAGATTAGTTGTAAAGTCATATTCGACCCAATTATTATGAAATATTAGATAAATTAATTATGACTTACAAGTACGTTTTCTTAGTATTTTATCTTTATTTTAAAAACTCTTATTTATTTGGTATACATCTCAATTCATCAATTATAACAAATAGATATCGAATTGGTTAACTAAATATTTTTTTTAATTCACACTACAAAACAAAGGCTTATTATCGACGGACGAATCCATCGGTGATCCGTCGGTAAAAGCGAAATTCGTCGGTGATCCGTCGGTAAACGTCCATCGGTATAAAAGTGGTCGGCGTTCAGATCACCGACGGCTTACTTTTCCGACGGATCTCCGACGGTCACCGACGGCGTGGGTTATTTTTCGACGGATCACCGACGATCGACTTTTAGCGACGGATTAATTCCGACGGATTTAGCGACGGATTTCCGACTGATTGTTATTAAATAAAAATTAAATTACAAAATAGTTTCCGACGGATAATCCGTCGGTAATTTAAATTTTTTTTTAAAATAATTAAAAATTAAAAATTTCTAGTTTTTAACCTGTACTAAACCTGCCAATTTTTAAATATATACTAAGTCTTAAACTGTACAAAATATCTATAAATACATAAAAGTAGTACAAAAATGTAATCCTACGGAGGGGGAAAGGGGTGTTGATTGTTAAACTTGATCATGAACGCGTCAAACTGTGCCATTAGTTCCTGCATCTGTCTCTTCTCTGCTTCATCTCTATCCATTCGCTCATGCATCCGGATCCTCTCTGCTTCCTCTCTCTGTAGTCGCTCCTCCAACTGAAACTCAACATTTGACAAACATATATAGAACAATGTCAGACAAAATTTAACAAACATATGATTAACAATGTTAAACAACATTTGACAAGCATAACTCCTCATCGCGACAGTCGCGCGTGCTCCCGCTCGAACTGGCACCTGAATCACCGGCCATAGCATAATAGGGATCCTGACTGGTCCCTCATCCAAAAATACGGCCCTTACGCCGTCCTCCGACACTACGCTCCCACAACTCGGCATCATTGGGAGGTACAGTGCCGGGAGGTAAGTCTGGGTACTCCTCCTCCCTAATCCGATGGTAGACATCCTACAGTTTACCAAATTTGACATTGTCAAGTCAACTAACCTATAGAAAATTCGGCAGCATTTCAACTGTGATTTGAACATATATCCATGACTTGCTTTTATCAAAACAATCCTATCGTCTGCCCAACAATGGCAGCCCAAACTAAGTTTGCTATAATTTCTATCTATCTTATAAAACAAACAAATATCTAGCCATACATAATTGAACTTACCGCCGTATGAGCCGCCTTTGGGTAAACGTAGATCGGAGGATCCGTTGACGGACTAGTCGCACCTGGAACAAGCTTCCTGTTGGTGCAGTGTGTAGCCTCCCAAACCTCGTCGCTGGTAGGCTCACGGCCCCATGCATCTCTCTACAATACACAACTTAAATTGTTAGTAGGTAATAAAATCATGTATATAGTACACATATTCATCAATTATATACATTTAGTCTAGTGCATGATAAATTACCATGCGGTTCCGATGCATAGCGGTACTAATAGATCCAGTACAGTGTCTGGATGTCATCCCCTCATACTCGGTGGCCCGATTGGCCGTATTGGCCGCATATACACGCCGGAATCCGTCGGTGTTCCATACCTGTTAAAAAGAAGACATAAATCAATATAAATCCCAGTACAACCAGATACAAGTATTCAAAACAAAACAAACATTCTCAACCATCTGGACCCAAAACTCACTACGGATCCACTCTGGAGGGTGTGCAGCAAGAATCGTGTAGTCACGTCCGTCGAACTGGACACCATCAATGTCTAAAGCCCTTCCCTGGGCGAATCGACGGACATCTCTCATCATGTCCGGGTACCTATTACTTAGGATACGCCGGAATGCCGCTACTACGTCGGCGTCCATCTCAGGAGGCCAACTATAATATAACTGCAAACACATTGTTTGGATTAAGTAAAAATAAATCCACTCAATAAGTTAAGTAGAGTAAAATACCTATCCGAAATCGATCCAACATCATTGGATAGTGCTCATTAGGGACATCCCTAAAATGAGCCCAAGGACCATTGAACATGGACTTAAAGACGACAATGGCCCTCCGGACTGCCGACTTGTCCTTAAACCTTCACAATTGCAAAATATACAACATAAAAAACATTAGGATCAATTTATTATGTACTAGAATAAATAATATATCACATCTACTTACCCGCCCGCTTCAGACAACAAAAGTGGCGGTCGCTGACTCGGCTGGGGCGTCTGTGATGCCACATTCAGGCCTCTAACCCTCGAGCCCGCTCCTAGTCCGTCATCAGACTGGATCTGATCTAGTGCATCATCGGTGAACTCATCGGCCTGGGGGTCACCACACCCAACGGAGCTGCTACTGTCCCTACCCCTGTAACCCCTACTACCCCTAGACGGGCGTCCAAACATCTAAAAATAGAGAATGGTTAACACAAAATGATATAAGTGTACATAAATCATAAGACCCAAAAATGTCTACATAAGAACGGCAAAATAAAGAATGTTTAACACGAAAAATGTCTACATAAGAACGGCAAAATAGAGAATGTTTAACACAAAAATGTCTACATAAGAAAGACACACTATTTATCAGATGAGTGATCAGATAACATAAGTTCGTCTTCGTTATCTTCATCATCATCCATATCTTCAAATTCTTCTTCCTCGTCCCTAGCTTCGTGATCTGATGCATCTTCCTCGCTAGCTTCGTCATTTGTGGCGACTACGTTGAGCTCCCCGGTGACAAGAGGGACGGAATCGAGGTCCTCATTTACCCAGTTGTTTGTATTATGAGTTACCCGTTCATTGGTTTGAAAGAACAGTTCTCCATCCACGTTATCATCATCCAACACATCATAGCCCTTTCTGTAACTTCATATATCCGTCGGTAAATATATATATTTCCGACGGATCACCGACAGATATTCTATTCGTCGCAAAAATTACATTTCCGTCGGTGTTCCGTCGGTAATTACCGACGGATATTATCCGTCGGAAATTTTGGTCGGTGATAAGCATTTTTCCAGTAGTGTCAATAAACATGAGGTCTCCGGTTCAATTTCCGCTAGGTGATACCAATTCTATTTAAAACCTTTACACATTGGCAGAAAACCGTAAATGTTGCTTGGTTATATTTTTACAAATCTTGACTTATGCTAACATGTTAGCTTAAACTTAAGATTAAAAAAAAGTTATATTACGCATTGATACAACACATGCTATTTCAAAAAAAAAAACTCGTAACTCTCGCACGTTCATAAACACAAATCTATCACGTATTTACTGTTAACCAATTCCTCGAACACACCACTTACTATATACGAGCAAGAAACCAATTTGTCATGTGTTTTATCGTCTGCTTTAATTTTTACATAAATATTTTTAAACAAAACTAAAACAAATAATTTATAAATTCTTAAAATCATCAAGTGTACACTACAAAATACATCCCAAATGGATACATTAAAGCTCAACAGGAACCATTAAAGTCCAACTGGATCCATTAAAGCCCAAATGGATCCATTAAAGTCCAGCAAGATTCATTAAAGCCCAATGGATCCATTAAAGCCCAACAGGAAACATTAAAGCCCAAGTGGATCTAATAAAGCTTAACTGGATCCACTAAAGCCCATGTGGATCCATTAAAGCCCAGCTGGATCCAATAAAACCCAACTGGATCCATTAAAGCCCAGTTGGACCCATTAAAGCCCATGTGGATCCACTAAAGCCAATTGGTTTCATTAAAGCCCAGCTGGATCCATTAAAACCCAGTTGGATCCATTAAAGCCTAAATGGATCCATTAAAGCCAGCTGGAACCATTAAAACCCATGTGGATTCATTACAGCGCAAGTGGATCCATTACAACCCAAATGGATCCATTAAAGCCCAACATGAACCATTAAAGCCCAACTGGATCCATTAAAGCCCAACTGGATCTATTAAAGTCCAACAGGAACCATTAAAGCCCAACTGAATTCATTAAAGCCTAACAGTAAACATTAAAGCTTAACTGGATCCATTAAAGCCCAATTGGATCCATTAAAGCCCAGCTGGATCCATTAAAGCCCATCTGGAACCATTAAGGCTCAATCGATCCATTAAAGCCCAACTGGATCCATTAAATCCCATGTGGATACATTACAGCGTAAGTAGATCCATTACATCCCAAATGGATCAATTAAAGCCCAACAAGAACCATTAAAGCCTAACTGGATCCATTAAAGCCCAATTGGATCCATTAAAGCCCGAAGTGCATCTATTAAAGCCCAAGTGAATCCATTACCACCCAAAGTGGATCCATTAAAGCACATCTGAATCCATTAAGGCCCAACCAAATCCATTAAAGCCCAGCTGGAACCATTAAAGCCAATGTTCAAAAAGGTGTGTCATGGCGCGATATGGCGCAAGACGCGTCTCCGCCATTACGAAATGAACCATAACGTTTCTGTAAGGCATGACTCACGCTATGGCGCTTAAGGTGCGCCATGGCGTGCCGCAACGCGCGTTTTTTCTAAGACGTGATTTTTTTCAAAAAAAAAATATATTTTTTTAATTTTTTAATTTTTTTATCTTTTGTGTTTTTACATTTTTAACTTTAGATTTAACACTTTTATAGACTTATCTAATCACGTCATTCACAGTTTCATGAAGTCATAAACGTTATGGACTCGCGATTAAAACGAAGTTGAAAAATTGTTTTTCTAAGTTCTATTTTAAATATTCAATCAAAAACTAATTTTGTACTAGTAATTTATATGATTTTATTATAACAATATAAATGTACATTCTTTAATATCATTATTTGATTAGAATAATATATAAAAAACATATATGTATATAAGTATATATATAATTTTGAATATGACATACAAATTTGCCGCCTTATGTCACGCCTTGAAAAACGTCGCGTCCTCGCCATGGCGTGGAAGGCTTAAGGCTTGACCTCGCCGCCACGCCACGCCTCACGCCATTTTGAACCTTGATTAAAGCCCAACCGATCCATTAATGACAACTGGAACCATTAAAGCTCAGTCGGATCCATTACAACGCAACTGGATCCATTAAAGCCCAACTAGGTCCATTAAAGACTAAGTGGATCCATTAAAGCCCAAGTGGATCCATTAAAGCCCAAGTTGGTCCATTAAACCCAAGTTGGTCCACTAAAGCCCAAGTGGATCCATTAAAATCCAACTGTATCCATTAAAGTCCAGCATGAACTATCAAAGCCCAAATTGGATCGCTTAAAGCCCAAGTGGGTCAATTAAAACACAACCGATCCATAAACACTCTTTTTTTTAAAACATTTTTATTTTTTTAAAATATTGACTATATTTTTATTATTTTATTTAATGTTTATTTTTTTGTTATTTTATCTTTATTTTTGTAATTTTTTATTTCTTTTAAAGATAAAAAGGGAAAAAAATTTGGATAGAAAATATTCATCGAAAATCCGCCGGAATTTTTAAAATTTTTCCGACAAATTTTCGGCGGATTTTTATTTTTTTAATTCTTTTAAAGGGAAAAAGGAAAAAAATTCCGATTTTCGGCTGATCCATTATTATTATTATTATTATTTTATATAGAAAATATCAGCCAGAATTTTTTAAAATTTTCCGACTGATTTTCGGCAGATTTTTATTTTATTTTAATTATTTTAAAGAGAAAAAGGGAATTTTTTTTAATTTCCGGCGGATTTTCGACGGATCCGTTATTTTTTTATTTTTTTAAATAGAAAATATCCGCCGAAAATCCGCCGGAATATTTAAAAAATTTCCGATGGATGTTTATTATTATTATTTTTTTAATTCTATTATAAAAGATAATTAATTAAAAAAATTCGACGAATTTCCGACGTATTTTAATTAATTAATTAAAATCTGCTGAATTTTTTTAATTAATTATCATTAATATGAAAAAAATAAAAATTATATACCGTCAGAAATCCGTCGAAAATAAAAGATTTTTAAAAAAATAAAATAAAAAATAAGTTTCTGGTGGATTTCCGGCAGAAGTTAACAGGGTTTGACCCGTTTGACTTCCGCCGAAAAAATCCACCGGAAAAAGTGGTTGGTCTAATAGTGGTATTTTTCTAACTTTGCAAGAATGTCAAGCCGAATAGTACCAAATGAATTAATGGGGAAACCAAACTTTGTGTCATCAAGTAAAATGGGGAAAATATATATATTCTTGTGAGGCTGAAAAGTCAAAGTGACGAGTGTCGATGTGGGGCGAGGTGGTTGAGACCAAAGTCAACAAAAGCCAAATTAAATTCCAGCGGTGTTGTTGGTGGCCGAATACGGTGATGGGTGGTGGTCCGTTGGCCGGAAGAAGAGAAACTACAACCGACTTTTCTTCTGGTTCTCGTGCATCGGTGCATGCATGGGCTATACACTTGGATGACCTTTTTTGTTTGTTTATATGACATTAATTTAATGTTTCGAGTTCATAACATTGTGTGTCAAACAAATCGACATCATAAGTTTTAAATTTGGGGGATATTGATGAAGAAAAAAAAACCATAATGGTTGGTGTAGGTTCAGCCGTGTGATAATGATACTGCGATAAAATAGGGTTTATATATGATAGTAGACTCATAGGCCATTGCTTAAGGCTTTGTAAAGAATTAAGGCCTAATTTTACGATTTAATTAATGTAATAGTATTTATAGTTAATTAATAATGATTTGTATAAATATTTCCATTTATTTTTTTCCAAAAAATTCAATTCATTGATAATGTTTTTATTTCAATAAGTTGTGTAAATACATAATTATCTCAGCTATACATTCTATTTATATGGTGGATCAAGTTATTTTGTCACGTACAATTAGATTTGAGCAATTTCAAATTTATGACAATATTTTTGAATTTTATTCTATTTAAAAAAACTAAAGTTTTAGGATGATAAAGTTTAAGAAGATGTATGGATATTGAAATTGTATTAACATATGATGACTTTTCTCATATGGGTGGTTTAAATTTATTTTTTAAAATTATAAGTTATAAGATTGATAAAAAAACGAAACACTTAGGAGTTGTTTGGTAATTGCTGAATGGTTTGACGTAAGATGATTAAGTTGTCAGAATGATTAAGAGACTTTTATTATATAGTGCAAAATGAAATATGATTGTTTAGTAATTGTTTAGATTTAATTAGGAAGCCGAATGGTTAAACGACCAAGATACAAAATCATTCATAAGGTTTTACAACCATTAATTAAGAGACATATTTTTTTTTTTCTAAACAAAATTCATCTTTTAGCGATTCAGAAGTTGCCTCATAATGGAACTATTAAGAGGTAAACAAACAACCCTTATAAATTTAAAAATAGTTAGACTGCCTCTAAAATCTAAGAAAAATGAAATTTAAATAAATTGCAGTACATAAGTTTATAGGACCAAACAAATATATAGCCTAGGTAAGTATAGGACCAAACAGATGTAAAGCCTAGGTAAGAGCATTGCAATAGGTTTTTGTAAAACGTCTTGAACGTGTTAGATAGTTTTTTTATGACATTTTTAAAATAAAGTGTTCTATTAATTTTTTTATAGAAAACTTTTAAGAAATATTCAAGAGTAATTACATTCACTATGAAGTTTGGTCTTCGCTTTAAACTAATTACAATTTTAGTCATCGTGGTTGCCATTTTGTTTCACTTTTGGTTGATCTGACTTTAATTAAGAAAGATTGTTAACTAAACGCTTTTGGTCCTTTTACCATTTTTTTTTGTCTTTTTCCTTTTCGTTTTATTAGATTATAGAGTAAATTAGGATTTTCATCCTTGTGGTTTGTCTTTTTCCTTTTTTTTTGTCTTTCCTATTTTTTTATTTTTTATTTTATACCCTTATTATTAGGGGTATTCATGGTACAGTTTGGTGCGATTTAAACCTAACGCACTTCAATCAAATAATCATAAAATCACAACTTCAAAATAAATTCAACGATGTTGCTCCTATAATCCATACAATAAAAACTTTCAATATGTACGAAACGTGTATTAAAAAATGTGTATATGCAAACTAAATAGTTCGGTAATTAATCCAAATATATCTGAAAAATTAACTTAAAAATAATTGTGATCACGGTGTTTGACAAAAGACAAATGAAAATAATTCAGATAAGGAATTTGTAACGTAAAAACTAAAAATGAAAACTAAAAAATTAATAAATAATCAATAATGTATTAACTATTTTCATTTTGATAAATGATTATATGTATAAATATATATATATTTTAAAATACATAAAAAAATATGCGGTGCGGTGCTGTTTGAACCGCAGTTTGATGACTAAAAACCGCAAATCGCACAGCAAAGTGCGGTTTGATGAAAATGCAAACAACAAACCGCACCGCAAAAGTTATAAATCGCTTTTTGGTGTGCGGTATGGACGGTTTATATGAACACCTCTACTTATTATATTAATTAATTAATAAAAATAAATAAAGAATAAGTAATTTATTTTGTAAATTACACCATTAAATTTTTTTTGTCAGTATCTTTAAAATTAGGTAAGTATTAAACAATTTTATGTAATTTATCCGATATATATTGTAACATCCGTAATTTCCTTGTTAGTTATAAAATAAATAACAAGGAACGACCGAGAAACGGGTCGAGGAACGACCAGGAAAACGGTCGAGGAACAACCGAGAAAACGGTCGAGGAATAGCCAGGAAAACTGTCGAAGAATGGCTGGGAAAATGGTCGAAAAACTCTCGGTACAGTTAGGGCTACAATGCCCAGCGATAGTGGCCAATGGCACAGTCACATGTCAGAGTTTTAGGAGGAGCACCAGCCTCAGTACACCCCATGAGACAGTGCCCGACGAATGTGCCATTGGCACTGTCGCATGGTAGGGTCGTGAGTGGGGGGAAGCGCCTTGAAATATTTTTCTTCATGTAGTCGTAACTTTCTCATTTCTAATCCGATTGAGGCGATTTAGGAGGCTATAGATTCGTATTTCGAAGATTTTCAAGGTAGGAACAAAAAGGATTAAGGTTTCCTTGAAGATTTTGGATCCCTAGAAGTCGAAAGATAAGCCTATAATAAACCATTTCTTAACCTAGGGTTTGGTTCTTTCCACCTCAACCCTCATTTCTTCTCTTGGGTTTGTTTATATATGTTTTGAGAGTAAATGATGTGTTTTTTAGAAGATTTACACCATAGATATAAAAGTTAGCATGGAGATCTAAAGTCTTCATTTTTGGAAGCTAGAAATGGAGTTTAGAATCTAGGTTTAACCTAACCTAGCAAAGTGAGTTTAAGTTGCATTGTGAACACTATGTACATGCCAAAATATATATTTTGAAGTATTAATGTGTTTTACTTGATATTTATCAAATGTGTTAAGTATTTGATGAGATTTGCATATCCGGTACATTTGGGTTAATAAATATTGTAAAATGCCTATATTTTGAGTTTTTGGACATTTTGATGAATAAATCATAATAGTGTTGTTGGGTCATCAAGGATTTGAAGATGACCCCCCTTTTGGCTTATCATTTCTCACTTATAATATTTGAACATCCTTTGTACTTAGATTATTTCAAGGTTCTTTGTAATAGCTTTGTCATGCTTCAAAAAGATCAATGAAGTCGAAGACCAACCGAAATCAGCAAGAAGTAAATCTTCAGACGCGGATCAAGATAATTTTCCAACAACAACAAAGCTATCTACCTGCCGATTAGAGTCTCAATAATCGGCTGGTATCCTTCCTGCCGAAATGGAGCCCTCCAAATCGGCAGGACCCACTTCAGCCGACTTCCTCTTGTTGGCTAGATCCCCACCTACCGATTGGCCCTTTTGCAAATCGGCTGGTTCTCTATCTGCCAACTTCCATCTGACACAATGGTACAAACCTTTGTCCTCTTGCATAGAAGATCTTAAGCAAATCATGGAATGATGAGGACATTCTCCAAAGATTCAGAAAAAGGATGTTTGTTTTCTACACCATTTTTAGGTGTTGTCTACAACAAGGTCCTAAGGTCAACTCTGTTCCATGTTGAGACAAATAGGATGCCTTGTCTTTTTGGATGACACCTCTGGCTTTCAATTCCAAGATGACAAGTGTCCTCATGCAATTAATGCACATGGTAGTATTTAAAGGTGAAGACTCCCATGCAAAGTTACACTTTTGAAAAGAGATTTCAGTGCACTCAAGCAAAAAGTTGGTAAACTTGCTCTCTAATTCTTGATTTTATATCAATAAAAGAATTAAAGTGAAATTTTTTGAGTATTGTATTCAACTCCCTTCTACAATACTTGTTTATAATTGCCATTACTTTTTGGGACCAACAAGTGGTATCAGATCAAATCAGTTTAATCTAATAAACTTGATCTGAAATGGCATCACCTTCATCCACAAAAGTTGATTCTTCTTCTCAAAACTCCTCTGCTACTTCATATAACAATGACTCTATAGCCAAACCACCAAAGTTTAATCCCAATAACTTCTCTTTGTGGAAAATTCGTATGATACTCTTCTTGGAAGGAGTTGATAGCAGATTCATTACTGTTCTTCGCGAGGGACCTATTGTCCCTAGAGTCTGGGCTCGCTTTGAGACCCAAAAGGCTCGTTCTGATTCAAAAGACAAATATACTGTCATAGATGATTCTGATGATTATTCGGATGAAGAACGAACTGCTGTTACTGGCAGATACATCATCAAAAATCCAAAACAATACAATGATAATGACAAGCGGCTTGTTTCTCTTGACACTAGAGTCAGAGCCATCATTGCTTTGTCCCTCCCTGATGAGGTGTATCACTCATTGGTAAATCTTTCTACTGCCAAGGAAATGTGGTCAACCTTATGCCTTCTCTATGAGGGAACAAATGAAGTTAAGAAGAGCAAAAATATTGCTCTTGTTAGAAAGTATGAGCTCTTTTCTCATGAAAAAAAAGAGTCTCTTTCTGACTACTACAACCGTTTTAACAACCTCCTCAGCGACCTTAAACTCTTGGGAAGAGTGTATAACAATGAGGAAGTTTTATGCAAGTTTATGAATGGTCTTCCTGACTTTTGGGAAAACATATGTACTTGCATCAAGACAACCAAGGATCTTGATCATATGCATCTTACCGTTCTTTATGGATCTCTATTTAACTATGAGCAAACTAATATCCAAAGGAAGACTGTCATTAAAGAAATAAGAAGCTCCTGTGTAGCTCTTATTGGTAACTCTTCCAAGAAATCTATGTGTATCCCTAGAATCCACTTCCTTTTGAGGATTCTGATCATATAAGTCAATATGACTCAGATCACCATTCGGAGGCATATCTTAGTGAGGCCGATGATGAAGGTGAAGAAACTTCGATTGATCAGATGACTGATGAAATGTGTAACAACCCGACTTTTCACATATCATTTAACATGTATTTCATACATAAACAAACCAACTTGAGTTACACATTGGTCACTACAAATTTTTCGATAAAGTTAACATCATACAAAAGATCTATTTACAATGATCAAAACGGTATTGCCTGATCAGAATCAATTAAACATTTTCTTAAATTCGACACATGAAAAGTGTTATGAATACCGCTCAATTCAGACGGAAGTTCTAATCGATAAGCTACCTCACCAATTCGATCAGTGATTACAAACGAACCGATATACCTTGGACTCAATTTACCCCGTTTTCCGAATCAAACAATTCCTTTCTAAGGCGACACTTTCAACATCACATTGTCCCCGACTTGAAACTCAATCGGTTTATGACGTTTATCGGTATAACTTTTCTGTCGGTCTTGAGCCATTTTCAAACGTTCACGAATCTGACCAATCTTATCGGCAGTTAACTGAACGAATTCTGGTCCGGCTAACTGTTTTTCTCTCACCTCATTCCAACATAACAGTGTTCTACATTTTCTACCGTATAGTACTTCGAAAGGCGCCACTTGAATACTCGAATGATAACTGTTATTATAAGCAAATTCAATCAAAGATAAGTGTCTTTCCCACAAACCACCAAAGTCAATTATACACGCTCGTAACATGTCTTCAAGTGTCTGAATTGTTCGTTCACTCTGACCGTATGTTTGCGGATGATAAGCAATAGTCAACTTTATCTGTGATCCCATCTATCTTTGAAAACTTTTCCAAAACATCGAAGTAAACCGGCTGTCTCGATCAGATATAATCGATAACGGTACACCGTGTCGAGTTACCACTTCATCGATATATAACTTCGCTAATCTTTCCAATAGATACGATTCTTTGATCGGTAAGAAATGAGCCGACTTAGACAATCGATCAACAATAACCCAGATAACATCGAATCCTTTCGGAGTTCTCGGTAACTTTGTTACAAAATCCATCGTAATATGATCCTAATTCCAAACCGGTATTTCCAACGATTGCAACTTACCGTAAGGTCATTGATGTTCCACTTTAACCTGTAGACAAGTTACACAACGCTCCACATATCGAGCAATGTCTTTCTTTAAACCCGCCCACCAATAATATTGTCGTAAGTCCCGATACATTTTGTTAGTACCCAGATGAATAGAAAAACGAGATCGGTGAGTTTCATTCAAAACTCTCACGTATTTCACCCAAACGAGGCACCCAAATTATATTTTCGAAACACATTAAATCACGATCGTCTTTTATTAATAAAGATGACATACCAGTGAGTCGTTCTTGTTTCAGATTCTCTTCCTTTAAAGCTTCGATCTGACACTTCCTTAGCTCTTCAAATATGTTCGGTAATAATTCGGCCCGTAATGCAATGGCTTTGATCGTTCCACTCTTTTCTTTACGGCTTAAAACATCGGTCACCACATTAGCTTTTTCCTGGATGATACATGATTTCACAATCATAATCGTTTACCAGTTCTAATCATCATCGTTGCCACATATTCAGCTCCCGTTGATTGAATAAATGTTGAAGACTTTTATGATCAGTGAAAATCTGACATTTGGAACCGTACAAATAGTGTCTCCAAATTTTGAAGGCAAAAACAATGGCGGCAAGTTCCATATCGTGGGTGGGATACCGCCTTTCATGATCTTTCAACTGACGAGAAGCATAAGCAATAACCTTTCCGCGTTGCATCAATACACAACCCAAACCCAATTTCGAAGCGTCACTATAAACTACGAAATCTTCTGAACCATCGGGTAAGGATAGAATCGGTGCACTACATATTCTTTTTTTCAATACTTGGAAGGCCTCGGCTTGAGCTTCTTTCCATTCAAACTTTACGTTCTTTTTCGTTAACATTGTTAAAGCGATACGAGAGAAATCCTGTATAAACTTTCGATAATAACCTGCCAACCCCAGAAAACATCCAACTTCGGTCGGTGTTCTCGACGGTTCCCATTTTTCAATTGCTTCTATCTTTACAGGATCCACTTTGATCCCATTTTCAGAAACAATGTGCCCCAAAAACTGAACTTCTCGTAACCAGAATTCACATTTAGACAGTTTAGCAAAAAGCTTTTCTCTTTTCAGCAATTCCAATATCAAATGAAGATGATTAGCATGTTCCATTTTTGATCGGGAATAAATAAGAATATCGTTGATAAAAACGATCACAAATTTATCAAGATAAGGTTTACATACCCGATTCATCATGTCCATAAAAGCTGCTGGTGCATTAGTCAAACCGAACGACATCACTAAAAACTCATAATGACCATATCTGGTACGAAAGGCAGTTTTCAATACATCTTCTTCCCGGACTTTCAAATGATGATAACCTGATTGTAAATCAATCTTTGAGAAATAACTAGCCCCAACTAACTGATAAAAAAATCATCGATTCTCGGAAGCGGATATTTATTCTATATAGTCAGTTTATTTAGTTCCCGATAATCGATACACATTCTCATCGACCCATCTTTCTTCTTTACAAACAAAACCGGTGCACCCCACGAAGAAGTACTAGGTCTGATGAAAACCCTTATCAAGAAGTTCCTGTAAATGGGACATCATTTCTTTTATTTCGGACGAAGCTAACCGATACGGCGCACGAGCAATCGGTGCTGCCCTGGGTATCAAATCAATTCTAAATTCAATAGACCGATTTGGTGGGAGACTAGTTAAATCATCTGGAGAGACTTCTAGGAATTCACTAACTACCGGTATGGTTTCAATTTTACTCTTTTCTTTCTTTGCATCAATTACATAAGCCAAGAAACTCTGACAACCTTTCTTTACACATTTACGAGCTTTTAACATATAAATTAAACTGGTCTGTCGGTCTCTACGGTCACCGTAAATCACAACCGGTTCTTTCCCAGGTAAGTCAATATGAATCATTTTCTTGTTACAAACAATACTAGCCTGATTTTCTGACAACCAATCCATACCTACTACCACATCAAATTCATTTAAAGACATAGGAAACAGTTGAATTGGTACCTCACACCCATCTACATCTATACTACAGTCATCAAACACTTCACTAACTTAAACCTGATTATCATTAGCAGTCTCTACCACTAACACATAATCTAAAGATTTAGGTTTCACATGCAAACAATTAACAAACGAAGGAGACAAATGAACGATTGGCACTAGAGTCAAATAACACTTTTGCACATACTG
This sequence comes from Arctium minus, assembly GCA_954870635.1. Taxonomy (NCBI): domain Eukaryota; kingdom Viridiplantae; phylum Streptophyta; class Magnoliopsida; order Asterales; family Asteraceae; genus Arctium; species Arctium minus. The sequence goes on along the minus strand of OX941080.1, from coordinate 176,727,660 downwards.
AGTTTACCAAAAATGTACCTGTCACCACATCAGGAGTTTCCTTAGCCTCAACTGTAGACATCTGAAATGCTCGCCCTTTTGCTTTAGGTTGATCAACCTTTCTTGTATCTCCCCGATTCCCTTGACTAATTCCACCAGAATTTATTCCCCGAGCCTTCATTTGTGTAACGCCCAAAAATTTCTCGTAAGTAATCTTGAGTCTCTAACCTCATTCGTTTATGTTGATGCTAATGATCCCTTATTAATGGATGGGTTTAACCCCGGAGAACCCCACTCGACTTCAAACCATTAGATCGTGAAAATCGCAAAATTTCCAGCAGCTAGCATATGTTGAGCGACTATGACCAGCGACTATGACACTGGTCATAGTCGCAGAGGGCAATCTCGCTGGTAGAGGTGAGGCCACTGTTGTGGTCAGCGATTATGACTCGCTACTGTGACATTGGCACTGTCGCCTGTCACATTCGCAGGGGGTGTACCGAATGGTACTGGAACCTCGTGACAATGCCCTTGGGCAAAGTCGCAGGGCAAGGTCGCCCGCATGGTGTTAGCTTCAGTTTAAAGTCGTGACCTGATGCTTCATTTGAAAGAAATTAATTTGGGGAAAACGGGAGATAACTCTTGAGGGCGATTTTGGTGCTATCAAACACCCTCTCATTTATTTCAAGGGTTTTGGGTTGGTAGGCATATTTATTGATCTTCAAGGCAACTCCAAGACATTTATTGAAGTATTCCTAGCAAGATTTCTACTCCTCTCCATCAAGTCTTCCACTATTAACTTCTAGGGTTTTGCTATTTTCTAGGTTTTAACCAAAAACCTTGATTGTGAGTTCTTAAACCTTGTTAAACTAGATACACATCATTTGATGTTTTCTTAATGTTATCCTTGCATCTTTACATGTTATATATATTGGTTTCTTGTGGGGTTCATTATGTATGGGTTCAAGAACTTATGTTCTACATGGATGAGGGTCCCTTAAATGTTTATTGGTAACCCTTTAGCTTTTAATCAATTGGAAATATAAGAAGGTTTAGGCGGGCTTTGGTGAGAGCTTGGGGAAGTGCTTTTGGGGCGCACATTTTGTAAAGATTGATTGGGTCTATAGATGACACCCTTTTTGTAATCTCTTTTCTATTGTAGAAATTAGATTAGGTGGTTGTTTTCTATTTCCGTTGAATTACAAACTGTAATTAAACAAGTTTTATTTATTCCCCATTTTTGGGAGGCTATTGTTATGGCAATTTTTATATACCTCATGTCCGTTTTTCCGGAAAGTTGTTATCCCTATTCTTGGGGTGTTACAAGTTGGTATCAGATCTTTAGTTTAAGTGAACTAGGTATTGACCTTAGCGTATCTAGACTTAAGCTTAAAGCATTAACAATAGGTTGTCCACCTTGCGGTAAAAGTCATAGGTGGGGAGAGCGTTAGGACCTACGGAATTACATTGATTGAGGATTGTGATGACGGTAACGACGAATCCTTGTGTATAACGCAATCATAATATCACGTAGCTAATGCTATTATGAATGCGCTCTTACGTGATCATGCTTGAATTGCCATAGTTACGATAATTGATAAATGTAGTAGTACGTACCATGAGTTTAACTCGCTTAGTCTTTTCTCAACCTCTTTCTCGTACATGTGTGGCAGATAACCATGGTTAACACTCGGAGCAGGCTACCAAACCCGCAAGAGGGTCACGTGGAAGATGAGTCTACCGCCGACCAAGCTCCCTTGGTCGTGACCTCTATAGGACCTCTCATACCCACTGTCTTGGGTGGGGCCCCGAACATGTTCCACGTGTGAACCCGTCAGTAACAACCCGATCATCGAGGAAGTGACCCTCGAAATGAGGATCAAGGACAACATGATGCAAGCCAAGAACTCGACCATGGCACAACAACAATAATTCTTTATGAAACTCTTGGAAGATCGCGACGCTAGTCACCGACGGCCCGAAACGATGGCAGAGAATGTCGTGGTTGGGTCGAGTGGTGGACCAAACGTCGTGGGCACGGAAGAGCATGTCATTGTTTGCGAAAATCGGAAGGGGTCAGGATGCACGTATAAAGCTTTTCTGAGGTGTAGGCCACCCGAATTTGCAGGTACCGCTGATCCCGTCAGTTGTATATATTGGATCAGAGAAGTGGAAATGGCATTCAAGGCAAGCGAATGCGACGATTCTCAAAGAGTCAAGTTTGCCTCTCATCTGCTCAAGGGTGAGGCCCTGACTTGGTGGAATCTCACCCGATCATCTCTCACTCCCGAAGTGTTGGCCAAACTCTCGTGGCCAAACTCTCGTGGCCAACCTTTAAGAAGAAAATCCTTGGTAAGTATTATAGCGAGCGAGCCTTGGACAAGATTGAGTTAGAATTCCGTAACCTCAAGAAGGGTAGCATGTCGAAGCAATTCCTGGAAACATTGAGTTTGGTGGAGTACCTGGATCCCGATGAGAAGTCAAAGATCAAGGCCTATCTGTTGGGGCTATCAGCCGATATGAAGATGGCGGTAAGGAACGCCAAAGTGTCGACGATAGAGGTGGCAATTGAAAAGTCATTCCTTGTTGAGGATGACATCGCGCAAGGAAGGGAAGAAAAGGGTCAAGTTGTGGAGAAGCAGATGTGTGAAGGGCCATCTGGGCCCGTTCGTCAGTCTAAGCCGTTTGTTGGTGGGAGATTTAGGGATAACCACTGAGAATCAAGATGGTGCCACAAGTGCAAGGCAAAGCATTTTGGCCCATGAAATCCAAGACCTCACTCAGGGCCCATCGAGTGTACTAAATGCAGGAAGAAGGGTCATGCCATCCGAGACTGCCCCATCCAGGGGCCGGTGTGTTTTGAGTGTCGGGAACCGGGACACATGAAGAAGGATTGCCCAAAGCTAGTGGGTGGTGGCCGTGGGAATTCTTTCGGGTCGACGACGAGAACCAAACAACCTCCGAGAGAACCGAGCCGAGCGTTCTAGATGACTACCGAAGAGGCGAAGGAGGCCGTCGATGTCGTATCAGGTACGTTTCTAGTAAACTCCTTGACCGCTTGTGTATTATTTTACTCGGGTGCAACATGTTCTTTTGTGTCGAACGTTTTCTGTAAGCGATTTGTCACTCCTAGTAGTATTCTTCCCGATGCTTTGGTTGTAGAGGTGGCTAATGGGGACCAAGTAATTATTTGCGAGCATTTCGTTGATTGTACCTTAGAGATCGATGGTAACTTCTTTGGAGTGGATTTGTTACCTATGGCTATAGGTGGTTTCGATGTAGTCATAGGTATGGATTGGTTGTTTATACATAAGGCCGACATCCTCTGTTCTAAGAAGATGATCCAAGTGCCTTTGACGGGCAATGGTGTAGTCACTATCTATGGAGAGAAAGGAAAGAGGTGTAATTTTATCATCCCCTCTCTTAAGGTCCGTAAATTCCTAGAAAAGGGTTACTCTTTGTATCTAGCTTATGTGGTGGAAGCAAAGAAGGAGAAGAAATCCGTAGAGGACGTGAAGATCGTGCGAGACTACCCGGATGTCTTCCCGGTCTACCGCTGGAGCGCTAAGTAGAGTTTCAGATCGACCTTAATCCGGGAGCGGCGCTGATAGCCCGTGCTCCCTACCGTTTGGCTCTGACGGAAGTGCAAGAAATGATGATGCAACTTCAGGAGCTTCTAGAGAAGGGGTTTTTCTGACCGAACTCGTCTCCTTGGGGAGACCCAGTTTTGTTCGTGAAGAAGAAAGATGGATCTATGCGAATGTGCATAGATTATCGGGAGTTGAATAAAGTCATGGTGAAGAACAAGTATCCTTTACGTTGAATCGACGACCTCTTTGTTCAACTCAAGGCGTGGGATGTTTTTCGAAGATCGACCTTCAGTCCGGATACCATCAAGTGAGAGTGAAGAAGGAAGACATTCCGAAGACGGCGTTCCGAACGAGATACAGTCACTACGAGTTCTTGGTGATGCCCTTTGGGTTGACCAACTCTCCGGCCGTATTCATGGATTTGATGAACCACGTGTGTCGTCCTTTCTTGGACAAGTCTGTGATCGTATTCATTGATGACATCTTAATCTACTCAAGGGATGAGGCCGAACATGGGAAACACTTGCGGGAAGTGTTGGAAGTTCTCCAAAAAGAAAAGTTGTTCGCAAAGTTCTCGAAATGCGAATTTTGGCTTCAAGAGGTTCAATTCTTGGGTCATGTGGTGTCTAAAGATGGAGTGAAGGTAGACCCGGCAAAGATCGAGGCGATGATGAGTTGGGAATCTGTAACACCCGTAATCTGGAGATTTCCCTCGGTGTTAATTCAGGAATCGTCTGACTCGTGGGAAGTAAAGGTATCAAGAAATCAGATACGTTTTGCTACAGAATCATCGAGGATCGAATCAGGTGCGAAAACACGAGAAAACAAGGTTTTCTAGGCGTCGCGAGTTGGCACGCGACTTTGGGTCGCGACCCAAGTCGCGTAACTCACTGGATGTGAGTTTTGGGGAAACGGGCGGCTTATGCCGCGACTTAAGGTCACGACATAACCCGCAGAGCGCCCTGTTGAGCTAAAAACCCGATTTTCAGCCATTTAACCTCATTTCTCTCAACCCAAACCCTAAATCTTCTTCCCTTTTCTCTCCCAATCCTCAAATGTCGAACCTCTACCTATTTTGAGGGTTTTCCTCCTCAACCCTCATGCTTCATCATCATCTACCTAGTTGAGAGCTTGAACCACTGAATCTTCATCTTCATCTTCTTCATCAAGTTCAACGGTTGGGAGCTCGGGTTGAAGTGTTGGATTGGGTGTCCTTGGAAGTCTCTTTGTCTTTAAGGGTAAGTTTTCTTGTGATAAGGTTATAAATGCTGCTTTGGTGATTTCTTAGTATTTGGTATCTCAAATCTCGGATTTGATGGTTTTGGAGAAATTAGGGTTTTAATCTCGTTTAGGGATTTTTGGTGTTTAATGCTTGGGGAATGCTTCTAAATGGTTTGGATTGTTTGGATCTAGGTTTTGGAAGTTCTCGGCTTGAGGGTTCAATCGACCTTCAAAAGAGCTCGTTGGGTGAGATTCTAGATTTAGCCTAAATCTAGCAAGGTGAGTTCAAGTTGATTTGTGAAAACGGTTTATATGCCAAAATGTCTATTTTTAAACATTTATGTGTTTACATGAAATTATCAACTGTTGGGTTATTTGGTAACTTTTGCTTACTTAAAGTGTTTAGCTTATTAAACCTTGTAAAACATCATATTTGGGATGTTGGGATATTTTGATAAATATGTCACAAAGGACATGTTTTGGTGATTATTGCATAAATGGATATTTGGTCAAAAAGGCACTTTTACGTGTTTGTCGAGTTTTATGCATCATTCATGAAATGAGGTATTTTGGAAATGGAAAAACTTTTTGGATTTTGGGCCGAAGGCCAATGGTAATTTGAGAATCAAAGATTTTGGAAAAAAGGGTATTTTGGTCTATGTAACCAAGTTGGCTCTTTTGAGTATCAAACGTTTTATGAAGCCTTTCGGCTTGAATTGTACCTTAACGGGTTTTGGGACGTTGTCCGGTTTAAACGGCTCCTTATGGAGTGTTTCATTGAAAAACAACCATTATATAAATGTTGGTTAATTACATGTTTTGGATGCGTCAGTTCATTCATACGGAGTTGTCAGGATCGAATTCTCAACAAGAATTATGAATACTCAGAAACAATATCAAAGAAGTTGCGGAATAACACTTTGATATTCAATGTAACAGTAAACAAACAGTGAATATGATTAACAACTTGTAAACTTGTATTGAATGATTAAAATCACAAGATTACACACTCAACCTCAATCTTGAAGAACAGACTCTTTCAAGACGAATTCTACTTCTCTAGAATTAGGAACTATGCCTTGAGGTTGATTCTCTCTTGAACAAAAACTTAATATCAATTTTTTTTTCAAACTATTCTGTACATTCTATACATATACTGAGTAAAAGATAATTACAATAAATAAAATATCTTCAGAATATCTTCCATGAATATCTTCAGTCTATCCAGCTGTCATTCTTGTAATTCGGATCTTCATCTCATAAGCAGCACTAATCATCTTGGAAGTATTAACTGAAACTTGGCAGCATTAACTCCTAAGCAGTACTAACCTCTAGCAGTACTAACTAGCTAAGCAGTACTAACTTTGTTCAAGCAGCACTAACTTTGACTAGCAGTATTAATTCTACTAGAAGTAGTAATACCTAGCAGCATTATCTTTGATATGCTCTGGCAGTACTAATTCTGAACTAGCAGCATTAAAGACTTGTTCACATCTTCAGTTCCCAACAATCTCCCCCTAACTTGACTTTTGAAGGAGAAGTCAAGTTCTTCAAATGCTTCCAAAACCTTCATTGATCTACTCCAATGTTAGGATCCAGTCCCATACTCTGATTGATAGTTCTCTGAATTAGGTACTTTGCCATTTCTGAATTTGGTGCACAACCCAGCTTCTTATTTAGCATGGCATGAAGCTTCAATCTGCTATGGTTGTATACTCTATCCACTAGAAAGTACTCAGTGTGATTCAAATCCAAAGTCACTGCATATACTCCACTAGTTTCATGTAGAGTCCATTTATTCACTGTTTGAAATACATTCCTTATTATCTCCTCCACTTCATCAGGTTTGAACATCATACACAGATACTCCATTATCAGCTTTGTAATTGAAATCACCGGAGCTTTCAGTTCATCTGCATATAACTTCATCCCTATCTCAAACATTTCTTCAATATCAGATCTTGAGCAGGTTCTGACAATCTTGTTCCAAGTGCTGTACACTTCTTACTTCTCATCCTTTCTCTTCAATCTGATATATTCCTTTCCATCTACCACCAAGACATCCCAGTGAATGACTTCAGGAGGTTTGAATCCAACAGGTTCAGCTGCGATAGGCTTTGGAATTTTATCCATTACCACCATGTACATGCTTACATCTGAACTCTGTGGTACTTCCTGAGATTCAACTTTCTTTTCTTCATTCTTAGGTGCCTCTTCTTCTTCAGCAACCTTTTTCTCTTCTTCTACTCTAGGCTTCTTTACAATCTTCTTTCTTTTGGCCATCATCTTAGTTCTCTTCAGAGTCCTTTGACCTTGCCCTATAGTAGTAGCTTCCTTCTTCTTTTCTTCTTTTTTCTCTGCCTTTTCTTTGGTTGGAGTTCCCTCTTCACTTTCAGGGAAGGGTTGATTAATATTCACATCATGCCTCTCCTTGGCTTTCTTTTCAAACTCCACTCTATCCTTTTCATTACTCTTTAGCTTTCCCATTTCTTTCTCATAGAGGTCCTTGATTTGATCAAAGGTCATCTTCACAAACATTTGTTTATTTACACCAATTGCACTCCTCAAGAAAGTTATCATTTTGTTTCTTTCCTTAGTTGCAAGGTAAGTTTGTGAAGGTCTTCTCTTCTTAGCACTTGTTCTGGCCATCATAGCCTTTCTCAAGCTCATTGCTCTTTGCTTTGCCTTCTCTGTTTCCAACCCTTTCTGGAATGCTTCATTTAACTCATTTGCAAGTGCTCTGGCTATTTCTCTGTCTTTTTCAACCTGTTCTTTTTCTGCTTGATCTAACTCTTCTTGCATTTTCTTGGCTAATGCTTCATCTGACTCAATCATCTTTTGCTTTTTGGATGGTTGATCAGATTCTATCATCTTTTCTTTTCCCTTTTTCTTTGCATCTGCAGCCATTTCTTTCTTCTCTATTTTCTTTGCTCCCCCTTCATTTATGACCACTCCCTTTGCTTTGGGAGTGTCATTCTTTGCTTTGACAAGCATTTCTGCTACTTCAATTTCTGCTGGTGTTAACTCTGTTACTGCTGCTTGTGAAGTTTCAGCAGCACTAACAGTTTCTGCTGCTTGTTTTGGCTCAGCAGTAGTAACAATTTCTGCTTCTGGGGTTGTAACTGCTGCTGGTGTTGTTTCTGCTGCTTTCTTTTCTTCAACAAACTCCCCCTCAATCTGTTGATTTATCTGTTCTGAGCTTGAATTCTCCCCCTTTTTGGAAGCATACACAGTTTCCTTGTTGGTTGCCCCCTTTCTCCTTCTTAGAACAAACTGACCTCTTCTTTTCTTGGCCATGAGCTTTCCCACCAGTTGTTTGAGTTTGGAAATCTGCTGTTGTTGGGAGATGACCACTTGCTGCAGTTCTTTGATTTCCTTTCCTTGATTAACCACATCAACATTAATGTTGGCTAATGCCTCAATCAATTCCCAGTAAGTATATCTATCCTCACCTTCTTTAGGTGTTTTACCCACCCTTGAAGGATCACAGGAACCTTTGTCCATCAATTCATCAGTGTTAGTTCTGTCCTCACCCTTTTTGGATGTTTTGCCCATCCTTGAGGGATCCTTGGATCTTGTAATAGTGGCCTTCTGCCTAGCAGAAGCACCAACTACTCCCTTGGTATCTTGGCACCGGGTTCCTTTGGTTGATTTCTCACCCAAAGTTGCCATGGGGAAGGTCTTAGAGATGTTACCACTGTCCTTCTCTGTGCTAGCAGAAGTAGTGGCAACCTTCTCACCCATATGCTCCTCCATCTCCTTAGAGAGCACCTCCTCAGGGTTGGGAGACACCCTATTGGATTCCCTGTTGATATTCTTTATTGGAGAATGCTCCAATAGAGGGCTTAAAGGCTCAGTGGGTGATGGTACAAGAAGGGAATGAACCTTCTTTACCTGTTTTCTTTGATAAGTTTGGGTGATTGGTGAAGTTGGCTTATGAAGTAGAGACTGGGGGATTGATATAGAGTGGGAAGGTTGGGATTGGCTAGCAGTGGGATGGTCTAATGGGGGCCTTGACCCTGCTGCCATACCTTCTTGTGGTTGTGACACCACCATCATTGTTGAGAACAATGGGGTGTCAACTTCTTCCGAGTCCCTAGCAGATCTTCTCATATTTGAGAAAACCTTGCCTTTAGGGGGTTTAGGTACATATACCCCATCAAAGTGAGGTATGTCCGACAATTCAGTAGTTATAACTGTCTGAACAAATCTGGGATACATGAAGAAACTCTTCTTGTTGTCCAGATTTGAGACAAGATCATTGAAGTTCATTTGACAAAAATTATATTTTCTAGCAGTGGATAAACACACCAAAGCATATGCAATGGGACTTCTAAATTGGCTCCAGCCAGTTGTTTTCTTTGAAATACAGTGCATCAAGGTATGAACAAAGAACCTCCATGGGGGTGAAAATTTAGCTTTGAAAAACTTAAAAATCCCCATTTGGCCTTCATACCCCATTCTTGAAAGAGTTGAGAAAAGTTCCTCATTAGGAATAGAGGTTATACCTGTAGCATCATCTAGACGTAGACAGATGCGCAGTACCTCTTCAGTAACGGTTAGGGGTTTTTCACACACCCTTGTCTTTATCATTTGCACACCATTCTCAGTAACAATGGTGGCATTAGCCCAAAATTGCCTTTGATGCTCTATGTAGATAGTTGGTGATACAGTGAGAGCATGGGCAATGTGGCTGGACTTCAGAAAGTCGACTATCTGGTGAAAACCTTCAGCTTGTTTCGGCTTTTGGAGTATCGCGATTTCATTGTGCTCGTCAATGAAAGCCATGGATGCCATTGAACTTGAGTGTTCTTGCCTGAAAACTTGGTACTTGAGAGAAAAGGGTTAGAGCGCAAGTGAACAGTATGCAAAGAGTCGTTATGAACTTTTTAGGCGGGGAAAGGGTATTTATAGCTTGTGGATTATAAGTAGTATTAACCCTAAAAATTTAGTGAAAGCAGTATTAACAGTGAACAGTATTAACTGAAGGCAGTATTAACTGAAAGCAATATTAACTGAGAGCAGTATTAACTGAGAGCATTATTAACTGAGAGCAGTATTAACTGAGAGCAGTATTAACTGAGAGCACTATTAACTGAACACTGGCAGTAGTAAAATTTGTACTGGCAGTACTAAAACTGTATTGGCAGTATTAATCATACTTATACTTTAAAGCTTTGTGAAGGACTGAGTACTGCTATACTTTTCCTGAAAAAGAAGATTTAGGACCACCAAGAATAAACAATATACAGGTATTGAACCACTTTTTAAGTAGGAGCTTATTCAGAGTTGATCATTCCCACACTTGTTACCAAGAAAGTGAATCTACCCACATCAAATGCTTTGGTGAATAGATCAGCAAACTGGTTATCAGTATGAACTTTTACAACTTGAATAAGTTTCTTTTCATTGCAATCTCTTATGAAGTGATACCTGATCTCAATGTGCTTTGTCTTTGAGTGCTTGACAGGATTATTAACAATGCTGATAGCACTGCTATTATCAATAAAAATTGGAGTGTGTAGAAAGGTTACCCCATAGTCCAGCATTTGATTCTGAATCCATAAGACTTGAGAACAGCAACTTGCAGCTGCTATGTACTCTGCCTCTGTTGTAGATGTGGACACTGTGGTTTGTTTCTTGCACTGCCATGACACTAGTCTTGCACCCAAAAACTGGCATCCTCCAGAAGTAGATTTTCTGTCCAAGTTTGCTCCACCTAGATCACTGTCTGAGTATGCAAGTAGGTCAAATGATGAGTCATGAGGATACCAAAGTCTCAATCTGGGTTGCCCTTTGAGATATCTGAATATCCTCTTAACAGCTTGATAGTGTGATTGCTTTGGCCTAACTTGGAATCTTGCACATACACAGACTGGAAACATTATGTCTGGCCTAGAGGCTGTAAGATACATGAGAGAGCCAATCATGGATCTATAATGATGAACATCCATATCCTCCCCCTCAAGATCTGATGTTATCTGCTTGTGTGTCTCCATAGGTGTGCTGGCAGGTTTTGAATCTGAGAAACCAAACTTGGTTAGAATGTCCTACACATACTTGGACTGACAGATAAAGATTCCATCTGACTTCTGTTGAACTTGGAGTCCAAGGAAGAAAGTAAGTTCCCCCATGGAACTCATTTTGAACCTTTGATGCATTAGTTCCTCAAACTCCTTGCACATGATGTCTCTTGTGGATCCAAAGATAATATCATCCACATAGATTTGGACCAGCAAGATATCCTTCTTCTTTCTCTTGATGAACAGAGTCTTGTCAATGACTCCTCTTTCAAAGCCATTTTCCAAGAGATAGGATGACAGAGTGTCATACCATGCTCTTGGTGCTTGATGCAGTCCATAAAGTGCTTTCTTCAATTTGTAGACTCTGTCTGGATAGCTTGGGTTTTCAAACCCTGGTGGTTGACAGACATAAACTTCTTCTTCAATTGAGCCATATAGAAATGCACTTTTTACATCCATTTGATAGACTTTGAATTTCATATAAGAAGCATAGGCCAGGAACAATCTAATTGCTTCTATCCTCGCCACTGGTGCAAATACTTCTTCATAATCTATTCCTTCTTCTTGTGTATACCCTTGAGCCACCAACCTTGCTTTATTCCTTATTACTATTCCTCTCTCATCTCTCTTATTCCTGAAGACCCATTTAGTGCCTATTGCTCTTTGACCTTTAGGAAGGTCTACCAGATTCCAAACATCTTGCAGCTTAAATTGCAATAGCTCTTCTTGCATGGCTTCTATCCAACTGGACTCTTTCATAGCATCATGAGCCTTCTTAGGCTCAAGCTGGGATAAAAAACAAGAAAGCACTGTATGCTGTTGGTCTTGCATCTCTTGCAGTCTGCTTTGATTTCTAGTCATCATAGGAGAAGAGATATCTCCTATTACCAACTGAGGAGGATGATTCTTTTGAGTTCTGGTGTGATGACTAGACTCTTCATTGAGTCCAATCTCTAGATTTGAGTCATTCAACTCAACTGAGGTGATTTCAGCAGCTACTTCAGATTCTTTATTTTCTTCACTCTCCTCAGCTCTTCTTTCTTCTTCACTCTGATTTGGTTCAGTAGATGGCTCCTTTTCACAGACTTCAACAGGATCCACTGTAGGTATAGGAAAGATCACAGATTTAGATATACTATCTTGAACTTGTGTAGTCCCTGATCCTCCACTCTCTGAACCTGCATAATCATCACTACTGAAACCAAAAGAGTTAGTCAGTGAATCAATGTCAAACAGCCACTGAGGACCAGACCCAATAGGATTTGGTGTATTCTCATTGCATTTGACATTGTCACTTTCTTCAATTATTCTAGAAGAAGAGTTAAAAACTCTGTAAGCCTTACTCTGAGATGAGTAACCAACAAGAAATCCATCATCTGCCTTGCTATCAAACTTACCTAAGTGAGATTTGGTATTGAGAATTGTACAAGGACACCCAAAAGGTTTGAAAAATCCAATAAAGGGTTTTCTTTTATTTAAAAGCTCATATGGGGTCTTGTTCTTTGGCTTGACCACTACAACTCTGTTTTGGACATAACAGGCAGTATTAACTGCTTCAGCCCAGAAGGTAATTGGCAGATTTGAATCAGCCAACAGAGATCTAGCAGCCTCTATTAGTGTCCTATTTCTCCTCTCAGCAACTCCATTCTGTTGAGGAGTCCTAGGGGCACTATATTGTTTCTCAATTCCTTTTTCTTCACAAAAGATGTTTAGATCAAGATTTTTAAATTCAGTCCCATTGTCTGATCTAATGACTTTTACTTTTTGATTAGTTTGGTTTTCAATTCTTAGGATAACGGATTTGATCAGTCCACTTGTCTCATCCTTAGTCCTTAGAAAATATATCCAGGTAAATCTAGAGTAATCATCAACAATAACCAAGCAGTAAGATTTCTTGCCTATACTCATAACTTTTGTAGGACCAAACAGATCCATATGCAATAACTGGAGACAAGAAGAAATTGTATTTAACTCTTTGGTCTTATGAGAAGTTTTGTGCTGTTTGCCTTTAAGACAAGCAACACAATGATCATCACATGAAAAGACTTTTGATGGTAAACCTCTTACGAGGTTGTTTTTAACAAGTTTGTTCATAGTCTTGAAGTTCATGTGACACATCCTTCTGTGCCATAGAGAGGATTCATCTATAGAAGCTTTTGAAACAAGACAGTTCAGGGATGAATCACTTGAAACATTTTCCATGTCTAGACAATAAACATTGTCCTTTCTTGGAGTTCTAAGTAGTATCATGCTTTCATCAACTACCTTGAACCCTGGAGCAAGGATCATACATTCTGTATTAGTAAATAATATGCTATGTTGTTTGTCACAAACCTGTGATACACTTAACAGGTTGTACTTTAGCTGATCAACATAGTAGACATCCTCAAATGTCATCTTACCTTTTGTAACATTACCTTTTCCACTTATTTTACCACCTGTAAGATTATCTCCAAATGCAACATGTCCTCCATTGATATGCTTGAAATCCTGAAGGCATGACATGTTACCTGTCATGTGCCTAGAGCAACCACTATCAACATGCCATATGCTCTTCCCCTTGAGCTGTTGGTTGCCCTGCACATAAGATAAATCAGTTAGTATGAATTAGGAACCCAAGCCAAAGTGGTATTGGGTACCCCTTTCTCATCAAAATATTTACATTCTTTCTTGACAAGATTTTTAAACTTTGACTCCTCATTTCTGGAGTACTTTGTCACAATGATCGGTTTGGAAACACATTTGCTAGAAGCAGTACTGGTTTTAGAAGTACTAACTGTATTAGCAGCACTTGCATGCTTAGCAGTAATAACCTTGTTAGAAGTAGTAACTGTGTTAGCAGCAGTAACTGTGTTAGCAGTATTAACCTTTGAAGAGGTACTAACAGTATTAGCAGCATTAATATTTTCAGCAGTACTAACACTGGTAGCAGCAGTAATGCTTCTAGCAGCACTATCCCTGTCAGCAGTACTAACAGTTTTAGTGCTTCTTGGCACCCACATTTTAATACTTTCTTTTAAAACCTTTTTCTGAATGGTGCCTTTGGTTTCAACAGATTTCTTAACCACATGTTTCTTTCCAGCCTTCCTATAACCAACAGGTTTTTGCACAAATCTTTGAAAGTTCATCTGTTGGTTAATAGGGTTAAAGAAACAGTGCTTAGCCAAATGGTTTAACTTACCACATATGAAACAAGGTTTTTGTCTGATTATTTTATTCAGATCAACTCCTTGTTTCTGAGCCCATTGATTATTCCAGTTTCTTTGGTTACCTCTTTTTATACCAGAATTTAGGCTCTCAGATTTGTTGCAAGCACACTGTTTACAAGGTCCAGGATTCACAACAGTGGTTTGTTTGTAATGGACCTTGTTATCCTTTCCTTTGGTCTTCTCTATCTTCTTAGACTTGACCCAGATCCTTCCACCTCCCTCATTGGTAACAATGTTGTTATCTAAGGGTATCTCTTTATTCACAGCATTGTTCTTATTCTTACTGGCTTCTTTCTCAGTCATATCCTTAACAACTACCTCATCCAAAGGATCTATCTCAAAGGCTTCCTCAGACAAGTCCTTTTTCTCCTTGGTCTCTAACAAGTCTGAAGTAGGAGAGATATAGTTGTTGTTGTAAGGAGGGGGTGTGTTGTTGTATCCAATACCAGGCTTCATCTTATCATGAATCTGAGTCTTTAGAAGAGAATCCATTGCTTTTGAAGCATATGAAAACTTTTCTATGTCAAGCTTAACCTTAGATAGTTCTTCTTTCAGCCTATCATTCTCTTCTATGGACTTAGACAGTTTGGCCTCTAACTCATTCTTTTCCCACTTCCAATAGTTTGTGTCATAAGAATGTTGAAGCTCATTGGCTTGAAAGCCTTTGATTTGTTCTTCAAACCTCTCAACTATCAACACATAATCTCTTCTGTCATTTTCTAATCTTTTGAGGTCATCACACATGTTTTGGTTGTGATCCCTGTACCTTTTGATAGTGTCTATGCAAGATTGAGTACAAAGATTAGAAATTACCTCAGAGGGGAGATCAGACACCTCTGCCATAAGAGCTTGATTCTGAATGGCTTCCTCAACTTGGTCACTCCAGTCAAACCCCATTCCTTGTTGAGAAACAAGGGCTTGAGAAGGGTTCTTGTTTTGATTTTAGCTTCCATTCTGAGCTTGTTGGTGGTTGTTATTTGGCACACCACTTCTGCACTCTCTAGCAAAGTGTCCCTTCATGTGGCACTTATAACATTCCACTTTTGTCTTGTCAAACCCAGCTCCATCTTCTCTTCTTTGAGAGAAGTTGTTCCTCCCTGTTCTTTTAATAAACTTCTTCACCCTCATAGATAACATGGCCATCTGCCATTTAATGTCCATCTCCTCCAGGTCATCAGGGTGAAGTTGTTCCAGATCATCATTAATCAATGAATTGTTGCTGTGACTGGACAAAAAGGCTTCAAAGACAGTTTCAGTGCCTTTTTCTGAATTCACTCCACTGGCAGCACTAACTGCTTCAGGGTTGGCAGTAGTATCCGTAGATGCTGATAGAAGTGCAGCATTGTGGATATACCCAGTGGGCTTCTTCTTGGTTTCTACCTCAGTTTCAAAAACTCTTAGATCATTATATAGATCATCAAGTTCCTTCTCTTCCAGATTGTCACTCTGTCTATATGAGACAGTGTACATAGTCCATTCATCCCCAAGAGATCTGAGGAACTTCCTGTTGATATCATCTTGCTCCATCTTCACCCCTACAGTAGCCAGTTCACCAATGAGCTTGTTGAACCTATCAAAAGTTTGAGTCACAGACTCATTCTTTGAAGAAGTGAAGTTCTCATACTGCTGTTTTAGAACATCTCTTTGATTTCTTTTGATGCTTTTAGTGCCAGCAAATCTTTTCTCTAGAGCATTCCAGAGAATCTGAGCATAAGTGCAGTTGCAAAATTGATGCTGATATTCATTGGGGATGGCCAAGAGCAGAGTGCTCAATGCCTTCATCTCTGTCTGTCTGATCTTCCTCTCACCATCTGTCTTTGGTGGAGGTATTTTCCCATCTGGTCCAATCCTTCCTGCTTCAGAAGGACCATTCTCAATGATATCCCACATTGAGTAGTCAGTGAGAAGAATGTATTGCCTGATTTTGATCTTCCACATGTCAAACTCAATGGGTTTGAGCATTGGGACCTTAGAGACCAGAGTACTGTTTGATTCTGCAAAGTTTTCCATAATGAAAGAATAGTTGTTTCTGAGAGAGCAGGCTCTGATACCACTTGTCAGGATCGAATTCTCAACAAGAATTATGAATACTCAGAAACAATATCAAAGAAGTTGCGGAATAACACTTTGATATTCAATGTAACAGTAAACAAACAGTGAATATGATTAACAACTTGTAAACTTGTATTGAATGATTAAAATCACAAGATTACACACTCAACCTCAATCTTGAAGAACAGACTCTTTCAAGACGAATTCTACTTCTCTAGAATTAGGAACTATGCCTTGAGGTTGATTCTCTCTTGAACAAAAACTTAATATCAATTTTTTTTTTCAAACTATTCTGTACATTCTATACATATACTGAGTAAAAGATAATTACAATAAATAAAATATCTTCAGAATATCTTCCATGAATATCTTCAGTCTATCCAGCTGTCATTCTTGTAATTCGGATCTTCATCTCATAAGCAGCACTAATCATCTTGGAAGTATTAACTGAAACTTGGCAGCATTAACTCCTAAGCAGTACTAACCTCTAGCAGTACTAACCTGCTAAGCAGTACTAACTTTGTTCAAGCAACACTAACTTTGACTAGCAGTATTAATTCTACTAGAAGTAGTAATACCTAGCAGCATTATCTTTGATATGCTCTGGCAGTACTAATTCTGAACTAGCAGCATTAAAGACTTGTTCACATCTTCAGTTCCCAACAGGAGTCATGTAATGTTTAGACTGTAATGCATTGGATCCATAGGCATATGAGTCGTTATGTTCATCATTGAGTTTTAATGTCCATGTTTGAGTCTAGTGAGTGGTCCCCAAGTCATGTTGATTATGTAAGCTTGCGGTGGTAGCTCGGATGAGCCGTATACGGAGCTAAGTCTTGCGGTGGTGCCCAGAGTGAGCCGGATACAGGGACTTGTGACTTTGTGGTGAGACTCATCTAGAGGTCGAGTAGACACTAGGATCAGTGGTGTCTTGCGGTGGTAGCTCGGATGAGACGTATACGGGGAACCCTGGTCTTATGTGAAACTCGTGAACGCCGATACGTGGTTTAACTTTGTGTGCCCGTCACGTACGATGGAATCGGGTATCCCCCGTCATTGAAAGGTGTTTTCTTGGGTATTCTCTTATCCATGCCTTCGATGTTAAAACGTACATTTTAATTACACAATGAGTATTTTGGAGAAATACCGTGTGGGTGCGTTTTGGGTGAGTTTTGGGTGCATCGTTTTATAAGAAATGTGTGTTTGGGAGCATTGTCTTTAAAAGTGCATATTATGGAAAGTGTGTCGTTTCCATTTTAAAGTATATTATTTCGAAGGATCTCGCTTTAAACTGGTTTCCATACTTTTAAAGATATAGTTGTTCATGTTAAAACTCTTGAGCTCACTAGGCGTTAAGCCTAACCTTTTTATTTGTCGGCATGTGCATCAGGTTCCAGGTGGGGGTTGGTTCTAGCAATTCTATGAAGAGATGTGCTTAGTCTTTCGTGAGTGTAAGTATTTGGTGAAGTCTTCCGCAGTTTGGAGATAGTGACTTCTATTGGGTTTTAGTAGCACCCGTCCGTATCATAGACTTTATGTATAGAATGATTGTGTGTATTGAGGTTAAATCTTAGATTGTGATTGCAGACGAATCAATTATTGATGTATTTAGAAAATTTTAATATGTTGTTATTTCCATATTTGAGGGTGTTACAAGTTGGTATCAGAGCTTAAGTTTGAGAGATTTAGGTATTGATTTTAGGATGCCTAGACTCAAGCTAGCGTTCTTATAAGCGAAGATAAGTGAAGTTGCACATTAGTTACCTTAAGATAAGATGTTTTAGAGGTTGACCAAGTCGTTAGAAACGGGAAACTTGTCGAGGGTCTCAAGGATGATTTTGTACTGTGCGTTCATAATGGCACCTGGCCAGTGTCATGATGAACCTACATGCTACATATGTATACTTGATCTACCTTGGGATGATGACCGTTGGGGTAGTGAGAAGTCCTAAGTGAGTTAGCTAAGGAAGGAGTGATGTTTACATCAAGGTCACCTGGGAGTGATAGCTAAGTGCGAGGAGGTCACTAAGTTGATCCTCTTGGGTCGGAAATCTTGGTTGGATTAGATTCGTGAGTTGGTAGACCGATGCTATTCAAGGAGAATTCGTAAGTTTATCAATTATTGAGATTGTGGCTTTAAGATGTTTGATGCATCCGGATGACAATAGTATGTCGGGTTTTTGGGAAATGTAGTCCTATGATGCCAAGTGTCGATCTAACTCATGCACTAAATTTATTTCCGAAATAAATTTGCATAAATTGTTTCTTATGTTCGTAAAACAAAAAGGTGGTTTATATTATAAAGTTTTGATAGAGCATTTAACACGCATCAGATTTGAAACTGTGAGCTTAAGCATACTTGAAATTGTTTTGTGGCACGTAATTGCAAATTGTTATAAAAAGTCTCCTTATCTACGTATCGTGTTTAACGTTATTTTCGGATATTGCAATATCCATGTTTAATGTCATTTGGGTATTGGGCAAGTAACTATGAGATTTTAACCTAGACATTGGATCACCTCTACGTATGTCAATGGTTTTAAAGGAAAGGTTAATCCCACGTCTTGAGTCGGAATTCCTTGAGAATTTTAGTTGTGCGAGTTTGCTAAATTTCATGGAGCGTGTTTTGCGGTGTCCTTTTATGCGTGAGTTTTAATTTTGCTCCATGTTAACTTGCGAGTTATTTGGCGTCGTGTCCCATGTGAATTTCGTTAAAGGTGTCATTGTACCTTTCATTGCATTAAAAGAGGAAAATCTTAAAAAGCTTAATGTTTTAGCCATATTGCCGCCTTACACTCTTGTTGAGAGATGAAAATTTGACACTGCATGGTTTTAGCATTAATGAGTTTTGCGAAAAATTCAGTTGGGTTCATGGTGTCTCATCGTACGTCTTTTTGCGTTACGTAAATAAGGTTGGAGCATGTGTTCATATATTTCTGTATGCGTCTAACTGTAGATTTACTAATCGGTGTCATTCCACATGTTGTTTTGGGAAAATTCCCTTATCATGCAATTTATCTTTGGGCTTTATACAAATGTCAATCGTTGCATACTATTTGCATTTGGATTTAATTATAACGTTGGTATCAGTAAATATATAAAAGATTTACATCATTTCAAATAGGACTTTTGTTCTGTCCATATTTCAATCAATTACTTTTACCGTTAGAAATTTCCACAATGCATTTATTGAGTTAGCAATGTTTATGTCGTTGCAGTTACTTTTTGGTCAAAGGCGTTTATCTGTACGATCTGAAGCTTTAAACTCGATTTGAAACTTTATTTGTATTCCCACTATTTTACCAAGCTTTGAGGATTAAACTGATGCGTTTGGGATTGTTGATAATTTTAGGCCACAACGTCTTTTGGTTAAAGAGGAAGGATTTTAAAATTAAAGTTGTGAATTTCTCTTTTGGAATGGTACAAACCTTTATTGCACGTATTGTGGTGCATGAATCTATTTTCTCTTATATGGTGTAAATTAGTGCGCATGTTTTATTACTGACTTTATTAACGTAAGTATTGAACAAATGAATTTTAGAAATGATTTCATATGCGATGTGTTAATGATCAATTTTGAAACCTATCGAATGAACGGTAGTGTATCTTTGCCGGGCGTTTAATCATTAAGAAGCCTTTGTATTCGAAAGTTTTATAAACTCAAATTTGGCATACTAGTTGAAAAACCTTGAACTCATTAGGCCTATAGATTTTAACCCTGGCGTAAGAGCAGTTGTAATTAGGGACTAAGGGAGTCCTTGGAATTGGAAACGTCGGATGTTCCGACTTGCGGTCAGTCGTGAAAGTTTGAGTTTCAGTTTTGAATCTGTGCGCAATTGTTTTATGGAAATAGTAGATTTAAGTCTTCTCAGCTAGTTAAGGGGTGATTTTATACTTCAGTAATCATGCGGGATAAGGTCTTATGTGACTATCTGCGCTTATTTTGGGATTCGTTTTGATGGATTGCTAGTCGGTGTCACATCATGGGATGTGTTGTCAACATACCGTCTTAGTGGGTTCCGCGACTAAAAGGAAACTTTGGCGATCTGTCTATTAGAAACGTAAGATTTGGAATTTTAGCACTCTATTAGGTGTCGACCTTGGTGCGACCACCCGTCTGGAATGGAATTTTGGGCGAGATGTCCACATTTTCGAGGTCACCGTTTAGTCCTAGGTGTCAACTTGTTTTCTTGAGGTCAATGGATCTTGGAATGGATGGATGTAACCCGGTTGGATTATGGAAAATAGTGACCTTTCGGAAATGGATTTTGAAAGGAGTTTGGGTATTGAGGATTGGGTATCAATGTACCCAAGCATTCCTGTGGTGATAAGGATGTTACTTTAGGAATG
Source organism: Arctium minus (assembly GCA_954870635.1). NCBI lineage: Eukaryota > Viridiplantae > Streptophyta > Magnoliopsida > Asterales > Asteraceae > Arctium > Arctium minus. The sequence goes on along the minus strand of OX941080.1, from coordinate 176,707,236 downwards.
TTGTGAGATTGGTGTTGGATTGGAGTTGAGCGAAACCTGTGTTAACCGGTTACATAAAGGACGTATTGGTGCGCCTTGGAAGGATGTTTTTATAGACATTAGGAATGGATCAGTTGAAATCTGAGGATTTTGGAAGTGCGAGTATGATCTTTGATGTTGGGTACGAAATCGTTTAGACCCGAAGGAATTGATCGGTGAGAAGTTGGAGTCATAAATCACCTGAAGGTGGTAATTGTCATCCAAGGTTGGGAGGCGACCGTAACCTTGTGGGTAAAAGGTTACTTTGGAGAGTTCAGTGTTCGCTCGGTTATGAGTATATTGTGCCAAGAGGAGCAGCAAACGTGAATATCGGTGTAAGGGTCGTATTAGCTGTTCGGCAAATGGATTAATGGCAATCTTTTCAACTGGCGGCGTCCCACCGAGAGGAGTGATTTCGAGGACGAAATCATTCTAACGTTGGGAGGATTGTAACACCCGTAATCTGGAGATTTCCCTCGGTGTTAATTCGGGAATCGTCTGACTCGTGGGAAGTAAAGGTATCAAGAAATCAGATACGTTTTGCTATAGAATCATCGAGGATCGAATCAGGTGCGAAAACACGAGAAAACAAGGTTTTCTAGGCGTCGCGAGTTGGCACGCGACTTTGGGTCACGGCCCAAGTCGCGTAACTCACTGGATGTGAGTTTTGGGGAAACGGGCGACTTATGCCGTGACTTAAGGTCGCGACATAACCCGCGGAGCGCCCTGTTGAGCTAAAAACCCGATTTTCAACCATTTAACCTCATTTCTCTCAACCCAAACCCTAAATCTTCTTCCCTTTTCTCTCCCAATCCTCAAATGTCGAACCTCTACCTATTTTGAGGGTTTTCCTCCTCAACCCTCATGCTTCATCATCATCTAGCTAGTTGGGAGCTTGAACCACTGAATCTTCATCTTCATCTTCTTCATCAAGTTCAAAGGTTGGGAGCTCGGGTTGAAGTGTTGGATTGGGTGTCCTCGGAAGTCTCTTTGTCTTCAAGGGTAAGTTTTCATGTGATAAGGTTATAAATGCTGCTTTGGTGATTTCTTAGTATTTGGTATCTCAAATCTCGAATTTGATGGTTTTGGAGAAATTAGGGTTTTAATCTCGTTTAGGGATTTTTGGTGTTTAATGCTTGGGGAATGCTTCTAAATGGTTTGGATTGTTTGGATCTAGGTTTTGGAAGTTCTCGGCTTGAGGGTTCAAGCGGCCTTCAAAAGAGCTCGTTGGGTGAGATTCTAGATTTAGCCTAAATCTAGCAAGGTGAGTTCAAGTTGATTGGTGAAAACGGTGTACATGCCAAAATATCTATTTTTAAACATTTATGTGTTTACATGAAATTATCAACTGTTGGGTTATTTGGTAACTTTTTCTTACTTAAAGTGTTTAGCTTATTAAACCTTGTAAAACATCATATTTGGGATGTTGGGATATTTTGATAAATATGTCACAAAGGACATGTTTTGGTGATTATTGCATAAATGGATATTTGGTCAAAAAGGCACTTTTACGTGTTTGTCGAGTTTTATGCATCATTCATGAAATGGGGTATTTTGGAAATGGAAAACCTTTTTGGGTTTTGGGCCGAAGGCCAATGGTAATTTGAGAATCAAAGATTTTGGAAAAAAGGGTATTTTGGTCTATGTAACCAAGTTGGCTCTTTTGAGTATCAAACGTTTTATGAAGCCTTTCGGCTTGAATTGTACCTTAACGGGTTTTGGGACGTTGTCCAGTTTAAACGGCTCCTTATGGAGTGTTTCATTGAAAAACAACCATTATATAAATGTTGGTTAGTTACATGTTTTGGATGCGTCAGTTCATTCATACGGAGTCATGTAATGTTTAGACTGTAATGCATTGGATCCATAGGCATATGAGTCGTTATGTTCATCATGGAGTTTTAATGTCCATGTTTGAGTCTAGTGAGTGGTCCCCAAGTCATGTTGATTATGTAAGCTTGCGGTGGTAGCTCGGATGAGCCGTATACGGAGCTAAGTCTTGCGGTGGTACCCAGAGTGAGCCGGATACAGGGACTTGTGACTTTGTGGTGAAACTCATCTAGAGGTCGAGTAGACACTAGGATCAGTGGTGTCTTGCGGTGGTAGCTCGGATGATACGTACACGGGGAACCCTGGTCTTATGTGAAACTCGTGAACGTAGATACGTGGCTTAACTTTGTGTGCCCGTCACGTACGATGGAATCGGGTATCCCCCGTCATTGAAAGGTGTTATCTTGGGTATTCCCTTATCCATGCCTTCGGTTTTAAAACGTACATTTTAATTACACAATGAGTCTTTTGGAGAAATACCGTGTGGGTGCGTTTTGGGTGAGTTTTGGGTGCATCGTTTTATAAGAAATGTGTGTTTGGGAGCATTGTCTTTAAAAGTGCATATTATGGAAAGTGTGTCGTTTCCATTTTAAAGTATATTATTTCGAAGGATCTCGCTTTAAACTGGTTTCCATACTTTTAAAGATATAGTTGTTCATGTTAAAACTCTTGAGCTCACTAGGCGTTAAGCCTAACCTTTTTATTTGTCGGCATGTGCATCAGGTTCCAGGTGGGGTTTGGTTCTAGCAATTCTATGAAGAGATGTGCTTAGTCTTTCGCAAGTGTAAGTATTTGGTGAAGTCTTCCGCAGTTTGGAGATAGTGACTTCTATTGGGTTTTAGTAGCACCCGTCCGTATCATAGACTTTATGTATAGAATGATTGTGTGTATTGAAGTTAAATCTTAGATTGTGATTGCAGATGAATCAATTATTGATGTATTTAGAAAATTTTAATATGTTGTTATTTCCATATTTGAGGGTGTTACAGAACCGCCAACGAGTCCGACAGAGATCTGAAGCTTCTAGAGGTTGGCGGGTTATTACAGACGGTTCATACAAGATTTCTCTAAGATCGCTTCGCCACTCACCTCCCTCACAAGGAAGAATGTCAAATTCCTTTGGACCGAGACGCAAGATCAAGCCTTTGTTGGGTCTAAATGTGCTAAGGATGGATACTACTGCTACTTGAAAGGTATTACTACTGCTTGTAACATTACTACTGCAAGATGAACAATTACTACTGCTAGTACAATTAATACTGCTTGAAGAGTTAGTGCTGCTACTTTAATAGTTAGTACTGCTTGGAGAGTTAGTACTGCTAGTAGTTAGTACTGCTTGAAGATTACTACTGCAAGTGAAGGGTTAATACTGCAAGCATATTTATACTGCTGAGGATGATAATACTGCTGAGGATGTTAATGCTGCTGGATAAGGATGAAGTTAATACTGCTTATGAAGATAATGCTTGAAGAGAAAGAATAGGAGCTGAAGATAGAGATGAAGACAATTATGGAATGAAGATCAATTTTGTTTTGATAATTATCTTGTAATTAGTTCTGTATATAGAGTCTAGAAGTTCTTGATAGAGAAATAGTTTTTGATACAGTTTTTGAGATACGTTCGTTTTAGAGAGAATTAACCTCAAGGTTCTTAGAAGTCCTTTCAATAGAGAAGTATTGAACGTCTGTTGAGTCTGTTCAACAGATTGAGGTTTTGTTTGTAATCATTAAGTTAAATCAATATAACTTGTGATTTTCATTTTGATACTGTTCCATTGATTTACTGTTAAAGTGTTTTTTCGCAACTCCTTTAACATAGTTTTTGAGTGTGTTTTAAATTCTTGTTTGAATTTCGATCTTGACAAGTGTTATCAGAGCAAGTGTAACTCAGAAAGCAAGAATCATCATGGACGGATCAAGCGACAGCGTTCTTGTTTCAAAAGTCCCCATGCTCAAACCCAATGAGTTTGACATGTGGAAAATCAGAATCAAGCAGTACATTCTTCTCACAGACTTCTCAATGTGGGACGTCATTGAGAATGGTCCCTCAGATGGAGGAAAGATGGACGCAGAAGGCAAGAGACCTCTACCAAAGACTGATGGAGAAAGGAAGATGAGGCAGACAGAGATGAAAGCCTTGAGCACTCTGCTCTTGGCTATACCTAATGAGTACCAACACCAGTTCTGCAATTGCACGGATGCACAAATTCTATGGAATGCACTGGAGAAAATATTTTCTGGTACCAAAAGTACCAAAAGAAATCAAAAGGCCATCTTGAAGCAGCAATATGAAAACTTCATGTCTACAAAGAATGAGTCCATGACTCAAACTTTAGATAGATTTAATAAGTTAATTGGTGAATTGGCTACTGTTGGTGTCCAAATAGATCAAGATGATGTCAACAGAAAATTTCTAAGATCTCTTGGTGATGAATGGACTATGTACACTGTCTCCTTCAGACAGAATGACCAACTGGAGGACAAGGAACTGGATGACCTCTATAATGACCTTAGGGTGTTTGAAGCAGAGGTAGAAGCAAAGAAGAGGCCCTCTGGATACTCATACAATGCTGCTCTTTTATCATCTTCTACTGATTCTGCTGCTAATACAGAATCAGTTAGTGTTGCCTATGGATCAAAGCAAGATGGATCTAATGACTCAGTTTTAGAAGCTTTTCTAGCCAGTCATGATAATTCCACTCTAATTAATGATGACTTAGAACAGATAAATGCTGATGATCTGGAAGAGATGGATATCAAGTGGCAGATGGCTATGCTCACAATGAGGGTAAAAAGATTCATCAAAAGGACTGGAAGGAACAACTTTGCTCAGAAAAGATAAGATGGGGTTGGATTTGATAAATCCAAGGTTGAATGTTACAAGTGTCACAAGCTGGGGCACTTTGCAAGAGAATGCATAAGTGGAATGCCTCAACAACATACTAGCAACCATCAACCATCACAATCCACTAGCTTTAACAACAGGAACTCTTCTCAAGCTCTTGTTTCCCAAGAAGGAATGGGATTTGATTGGAGTGACCAAGCAGAAGAAGCAGTTCAGAATCAAGCTTTAATGGCTAAAATTTCAGAGTCAGCAAGCACTGATATTCCCATAGAGGTAAAATCTAACCTTTGCTCAAAATCTTGCATAGAAACTGTTAAAAAGTACAGGGATCACAATCAAAGCATGTGTGATGACCTAAAAAGGTTAGAGAAAGATAACAGAGAGTATGTTGTGATTGTTGAGAATTTGGAAGAGCAGATAAAGGCATACAAAGCCAATGAACTTCAACACACATATGATACTAACTACTGGAAGTGGGAAAAGAATCAGTTAGAGTTTAAGCTTAAAAAGTCTGAAGAGGAATGTGAGAAGATAAGGAGTGATTTTGAGAAAGCCAAGCTGGACATTGAGAAGTTTTCCAATGCCTCTAAAGCAATGGACTCACTTCTAAAATCTCAAGTCCATGACAACATGAAAAGAGGTTTAGGATACAACAGTACCCCTCTACCTTATAACAATAACTATATCCCTCCCACTTCAGACCTCTTAGAAAGACAAGAGAAAATAGACTTACCTGCAGGAGCCACAGATGTAGATCCTCTTGACAGTGTAGTGATTGAGAAAGAGGCTGAAGAAGAGACCACTAAGGGTAAGAATAAGGATGACCTTAAAGAAATCCCTTTAGAAAATCATATCCTTACTAATAGGGGGGGTAAACCTTTTGTAAAGAGTGAGAAGGCTGAAAGTTCTAAGAGAGGGAAGGGAAAGGTACAGGGAGTCCATTACATGCAAACCACTGTTGTTAATCCCTGTACTAGTAAACAGAATCATCCCCAACAACATGATAAAACAAGGGGAAATCAAAGAAACAGAAATAATCAGTGGGCTTTAAAACAAGGAATTGATCTGAGAAAAATTAACAGACCAAAGACTTGTTTTATCTGTGGTAAGTTAAATCATCTAGCCAAACAATGTTATTTCAATCCTATTAACCAAAGGATCACTTTTCAAAGAAATATACAAAATCCTATTGGTTATATGAAGCAGATAAGGAATCATATGGCTGAGAATGTGAGAAGGGCACCTATAAAATCTCATGCTCAGAATAAGTTTGCTAATTCAAAGAAAAATACTCCAAATAAGCCAAGGAGTAATTTAAAGAAAAAGAAAGCAAACAACTTTGTCCAGGTTTGGGTTCCAAAAGTAAAGAAATCTGTTAGTACTGCTACTTCAAATAGTACTGTTGACAGAAATAGTGCTGCTGCAAGCAATACTACTGCTAAACCAGTTAATACTGCTAATAAAGTTAGTACTGCTAATCCAATTAGTACTGCTAATGATGTTAGTACTGCTAATCAAGTTAGTAGTGCTTCTGGTGACAGGCCCATTCTTCTGAAAAAGTATTCAAGCAATAAGATTCCTCAGTTTGATAATCTCATCAAGTCTGAATATGAATATGTTGATTTGAATGGGAAACCCAAGACCACCTTGGCTTGGGTTCCTATTAAAAACTAACTGCTTTATTATATGTGCCGGGAAACCAACAACTCAAGGGAAGGAGCATTTGGCATGTTGATAGTGGTTGTTCCAGGCACATGACAGGTAACATGGCCTGCCTTCAAAACTTCAAAAGAATTGATGGAGGACATGTTGCTTTTGGTGATAATCCAGCATGGTGGAAAGATAAGTGGAAAAGGTAATATGTCAAAAGGTAAGATGATCTTTAAGGATGTATACTATGTTGAGCAATTGAGATACAACCTGTTAAGTGTATCACAGGTCTGTGACAAGAAACATAGCATATTATTCAATGATACAGAATGTATTATCCTTGCTCCAGGGTTCAAGGTAGTTGATGAAAGTATGATACTATTTAGAACTCCTAGAAAGGACAATGTTTACTGCTTATACTTGGAGAGTGTAGCTTCTGATTCATCTTTAAATTGTTTATTTTCAAAAGCTTCTTTGGATGAATCATCTCTTTGGCACAGAAGGATGTGTCACATGAACTTTAAAACAATGAACAAACTTGTGGAAAACAACCTTGTAAGAGGTTTTCCACAAAAGGTCTTTTCATGTGATGATCATTGTGTTGCATGTCTTAAAGGCAAACAACACAAAGCTTCTCATAAGTCCAAAGAGATAAATACAATCTCTTCACCTCTTAATTTACTGCATATGGATCTGTTTGGACCTACAAATGTGATGAGTATTGGTAAGAAATCCTACTGCTTGGTTATTGTTGATGATTTCTCTAGATTCACTTGGGTCTATTTTCTGATGACTAAGGATGAGACAAGTGGACTGATCAAATCCTTTGTTCTTAGAGTTGAAAACCAAACAAATCTAAGAGTTAAAGTCATCAGGTCTGATAATGGAACTGAATTTAAAAACAATGACCTAAATAGCTTCTGTGAGGAAAAAGGCATTGAGAGACAATATAGTGCTCCTAGGACTCCTCAACAGAATGGCGTTGCTAAAAGGAGAAATAGGACTCTGATAGAAGCTGCTAGATCTCTGTTGGCAGATTCAAAACTTCCAATTACTTTTTGGGCAGAAGCAGTTAATACTGCCTGATATGTTCAAAACAGAGTTCTAGTAGTAAAAATCCCAAGACAAGACACCTTATGATCTTTTTAAAAAGAAGAAACCTTTTATTGGATTTTTCAAACCATTTGGGTGTCCTTGCACAATTTTCAATACCAAAACTCACCTAGGCAAGTTTGATAGCAAAGCTGAGGATGGGTTTCTTGTTGGATATTCATCTCAAAGTAAGGCCTACAGAGTTTTCAACACCTCTTCTAGGATTATTGAGGAAAGTGACAATGTCAAATGCAATGAGAACACACCAAATCAACTTGGTTTAGGTCAGATTGGCTATTTGACATTGATTCACTGTCTAATTCTTTGGGTTTCAGTAATGAGCATAATGCAGGAACAGGGACAGAAAAGGTATAAGTACAAAGACAAGAGTTTGTGCTGTTCCCAACACATACTGCTGATCCTGTTGAATTCTGTGACCAAGATAAGAAAGATACTTTAGATTCAAAGGACACTGAACCAACTCAGAATGAAGAGGACAGAGGTGAAAAGGAAGATCAATCCTCAGATTCAGGAATCAAAGGTCCTGAGATGCCATGTTTGGAAGAAGATGACACAGATGATGATAACTCTTCAGTTTTTGGTGGCAACACTTCTGAAAAGAATGACTCTAATCTGGAAGCAGATATTAATGAAGAGGTTGTTCATCAAACAAGAGTTCAAAAAAATCCTCCTCCTCAATTGGTGATTGGTGACATCAATTCTCCTATAATCACAAGGAATCAAAGCAAGTTGGGAGGATTGAAGGATATACAATCAGGATTACTATCTTGCTTTCTATCACAGGTTGAACCCAAAAAGGCATATGATGCAATGAAGGATCCAAGATGGATAGAAGCAATGGAAGAGGAGCTACTACAGTTTGTGCTGCAGGATGTATGGGATTTGGTTGACCTTCCAAAAGGACACAGAGCTATAGGCACTAAATGGATCTTCAGGAACAAGAAAGATGAGAGAGGAATAGTAATAAAGAACAAGGCCAGATTAGTGGCACACAGTTATACTCAAGAAGAGGAAATTGATTATGAAGAGGATATTTGCACCAGTGGCCAGGATTGAGGCAATCAGGCTATTTTTAGCCTATGCTTCTTTCATGAAGTTCAGGGTCTACCAGATGGATGTAAAGAGTGCTTTCCTGTATGGGAGAATTGAAGAAGAAGTGTATGTCTGTCAGCCTCCAGGGTTTGAGAATCCAAATTATCCTGACAGAGTATACAAATTGAAGAAGGCACTCTATGGGCTACATCAAGCACCAAGGGCATGGTATGACACTTTGTCTACCTATCTCTTGGACAATTGTTTTCAAAGGGGAATAATAGACAAGACTCTGTTCATCAAAAGGAAGAAGAAGGACATCCTACTTGTGCAGATCTATGTGGATGACATCATCTTTGGATCCACTAAAGATTTTATGTGCAAGGAGTTTGAGGAGCTAATGCACAAAAGATTTAAGATGAGCTCTATGGGTGAACTTACTTTCTTCCTTAGGCTACAAGTTAAGTAGAAGAAAGATGGGATATTTATAAGCCAATCCAAGTATGTGCATGACATTCTTACTAAGTTTGGATTCTCAGATTCAAAGCCTGCAAGCACACCCATGGAGACACACAAACAGATCACTGCAGATCTTGAGGGGGAGGATGTGGATGTTCATCACTATAGATCCATGATTGGCCCCCTCATGTATCTCACTGCTTCAAGACCAAATATTATGTTTCCTGTTTGTGTGTGTGCAAGATTTCAAGTAAGGCGTAAGCAGTCACACTTTCAAGCAGTCAAGAGGATATTCAGATATCTCAAAGGCCAACCTAGATTAGGTCTTTGGTATCCTCATGACTCACCATTTGACCTACTTGCTTATTCAGACAGTGACTTGGGTGGTGCAAATTTGGATAGAAAGTCAACTTCAGGGGGATGTCAGTTTTTGGGTGCAAGACTAGTGTCATGGCAGTGCAAGAAACAAACCACAATGTCCACCTCTACAACAGAAGCAGAGTATATAGCTGTTGCAAGCTGCTGTTCACAAGTACTCTGGATTCAGAATCAAATGCTGGACTATGGTATATCTTTTCTTCACACTCCAATCTTCATAGACAATAACAGTGCTATTAGCATTGTTAATAATCCAGTCAAGCACTCCAAAACAAAGCATATAGAAATCAGGTACCATTTTATCAGAGACTGTAATGAAAAGAAGCTAATTCAGGTTGTGAAAGTCCATACAAGTAACCAATTTGCTGATCTATTCACCAAAGCTTTTGATGTGGGTAGATTCACATTCTTGGTCACAAGTGTGGGCATGATAAACACTGAATAAGCCTCCTTTGATCTGCTTTATGTACCATTTCTGTATAGATTCCTTCCTGTCTACTTTCTCATATTGTATTGTGCATGGTGCTGCTAACCTTGTGTGTTTAAGTGTTTCAATTGCTTCAAATGAATACTTAGTACTTCTAGTTCAGTTAATACTGCTCTGTATATTACTTATGACGTCAGTTCCAATATAGTTAAGCATGGTTACTACTGCTAGGTGGTTTATACTGCCAGTGCAAAGTTACTACCGCTTGCCTTATTTCTACTGCTAATCCGTGTTACTAGTGCTGGTATGTGTTAATACTGCTAGTCTGCGTTAATACTGCTAGTCTGTGTTAATATTGCCAGTATGTGTTACTACTGCTAATATAAGTTAATGTTGCGGGCTTGTTAATACTGCTAGGGTACTTAGTACTGCTTCTAACTGAAACCCTTCACCTATAAATACCCTTTGTGACCGCCAAAATACAAACGACTCTTTGAATTTCCATTGCTTCTCTTTCTCTCTCCCTCTATCGATTTCTTGCTCACCAATGTACACCCTAGTTGCAATTTGAACCCTAGAATCAATTAGAACGATGGCAGGACTAGAATTATTTGATGAACACAATGAGGTTGCTATGCTGCAAAAACCCAAACAGGCTGAAGGTTTTCATCAGATTGTGGATTTCCTCAAATCGTCACACATTGCCTATGCCCTCATTGTCAATCCCACAATCTGTGTGGAACATCTACGACAATTTTGGGCAAATGCTACCATCCACACTGAAGATGGCACTCAGGTCATCAAAACAAGGGTGTGTGATAAACCACTGACCATCTCATAAGAGTTTATTCGCATCCATCTACTCTTAGATGATGCCTCAGGTATTACCTCTCTTCCTAAGGAAGATGTCTTCCAAGTTCTTAGTCGTATGGGGTATGAAGGTCCCACTGATGAATATAAGTTTTACAAAAACAGATTTTCACCTCAGTGGCGATTCTTTGTTCATACTCTACAACACTGCATTTCAAGAAAAACAACTGGATGGAGTGAGTTCAGTAGCACCATAGCCTATGCTTTGGTCTGCTTAGCGACCTCTAGAAAGTTTAATTTTTCTCAAATGATCTTCAATGATTTATTGTCAAATCTGGATACCAAATCCAAAAGCTTTTATATGTATCCAAGATTTGTGCAAGAAGTACTAATTAATGAATTGACGGATTTACCCTCTTCTAATGAGGTGTATGTACCAAAACTTCCCAAAGGGAAGGTGTTCTCAAACATGAAAAGGCCTTCCAAGGACTTTTCTGGCCAAGACACTCCATTGTTCTCTACAATGATGGGTGTGTCTCTTTCCCATGGTGAGGCATCAGGGTCACAGCCTACATCTGACCACCCCACTGATGACCTACCCACACCATTCAATTCTATTAATATTCCTCAGATTCCTATTGTCCAGCCAACATCCCCCATCACCAAAATATATATAAGGAAAAAGGTGCAGAAGGTTCCTTCCCTTCGTGTACCTTCACCCCCAAAGCCTTCAAGCCCTCTAATGGAGCATTCTCCATTAGAGAATATCGAAAGGGAAACCATAGGGGTGTCTCCCAACCCCCAGAAGGTGCTCTATAAGGAGAAGGATGAGCATGTGGGCAGCAAGGCTCACACTACTGTTTCTGCACAAGGTGTAGGACAGGACAGTGTGAACATACCTAAGACCTTCCCCACGACAACTTTAGATGAGCAATCATCTAAAGGTCCCAGGTGCCAAGAAACCAAGGGGGTAGAAGGTTCTTCTGCTAGGCAGAAGGCCTCTACTAAAAGATCCAAGGATCCTTCAAAGGTGGTCAACACACCCAAAGGAGGTGAGGACAGATATAACTATGAGGAATTGATGGAAACTATTGCCAATGTCAACCTGGATGTAATCAAACAGGGTACATAAATAAAGGAAATGCAAAAGGTGATTATCTCCCAACAGGGGCAGATTGCTAAACTCAAAAAGATGGTTCTTAAGCTGGTGCACAAAAAGAAAAGAACACAGTTTCTATTGAAGAAAAGGAGCATTCCTCATGATGCTTCCAAAAAGGGGGAGAGTCAACCTGAAGTTGAAAAGCAAATCCCTGTTAGAATGGAATCTCATTTTGAGGGGGAGATTGGTGCAGAAGCAGAAACAGCAAAAGAAGTAGAAACTACATCAGCAGCAGTAACTACACCAGAAGTAGTAACAACAGCAGTAGAAACAGAGAAAGTTACAGCTGAAACAGGTATGTCTGCAGAGGAAATAGCAATTGCAGAGACTCTAGTGAAGGCAAAGAATGACACTCCCAAGACCACTCAAAAGGCTAAGGGAGTGGTCATTAAAGAAGGAGGATCAGAACAGATAAAGAAAAAGATCAGTGAGGAAGAGATCAAAAAGAAAGGAAAAGAGAAAGTGGTTGAGTATGAGAAACCAATGAAGAAGCTGAAACATATTGATTTGGATGAAGAGTTAGCAAAAAAACTGCAAGAAGAGATGGAAAAGGAAGAAGAAATCCAATCTGCAAAAGATAGAGAGATTGCTTTGGAGTTATCTACAAAGCTTAATGAGGAATTTCAAAGGAGTTTAAAGACTGCTGTTGCTGCTAAGAAAGTTACACAGAAGGCATCAAGGCAAAGGCTGATATTAAAAACAAGACAAAGACAGCCTTCAAAGACTTTCCTGGCCAATCAAGAAAGAAGAAATATGATCAACTTTCTGAAAGGGTTTGTTGGAGTCAAAGAAAGGATGTTTACCAACATGTCTTATGGTAGAATAGAAGAACTGTATAAGAAGGAGATGGCCAAACTACAAGGGGATTTCACTCAAAGGGTAGAGGTTGAAAGAAAGATGAAAGAAAGGCATGACCTTAACATACAACAACCCTTCCCTGACAGTGAAGAAGGCACTCCTATCAAAGACAAGGAAGAAGTAAAGAAAGAAGAGACCTTAGCTTAGAAAATTGGAGCTATAAAAAGAAAGAAATCTATTGCTACCAAGAAACAGGCAAAGAGGCCAAGAATTGAAGAAGTTGAAAAGGAGAATAAAAGTGAAAGAGCAGAAGCAGAAGCAGAACCTACTGTTGCACCTTCAGCAGAGCCAGAGCAGAATCAAGAGCAGTCCAATCAACCTTCTAATGAGCAGTTCCATTTGTACATGACTTTGACAAATGAAGAACCAGTGCAAGCTGATCCTATCTCTATATGAAAGCACCAGAAATTATCTTTTGGGATATTCTGAAGGACAACAGAAAAGAATATTTCAGATTCAAAAGAATGGGTGATCAGTTTGAGGTTTATGCAACTTGGGGCAAAGTGATCAGAAGTTGTTCCAGAGCTGACTTGGAGGAAATGTACAAAGTTGGAATAAAGCTATATGAATCTGTGTTGCAAAGGACTGAAATGAGCTTAATCAAGATTGCCATGGAGTACTTATGCATGATGTTTGAGTCTGAAAGAGTGCAGTACAGGATCAAAGATTTACATCATGAATATGGTTTTAAAAAGATTTATCATTGGATGTTGTTTGAAAACTGTGGTGTGTACATGATTACAATTGACAAAAGCTATCATGAGTACTACTTGGTTGACAAGATATATGACCACAACAAAGCTAAGTTGGAAGGGATGTTGAAAGCTAAGCTGGTATGTGCTAAAGGATCAGAAATGGCCAGAATAGTGATCAGAAGGACAATTAATCAAAGTCTGGGACTGGATCCAAATCTTGGGAATTAAAGTTGCAGTTTTGAAAGCATCATGAAGACCTTATGCTGAAGAACTTAACTTCTCATTCTGAAAAGTTAAGTTAGGGGGAGATTATTGGGTCTAAATGTGCTAAGGATGGATACTACTGCTACTTGAAAGGTATTACTACTTCTTGTAACATTACTACTGCAAGATGAACAATTACTACTGCTAGTAGAATTAATACTGCTTGAAGAGTTAGTGCTGCTACTTTAATAGTTAGTACTGCTTGGAGAGTTAGTACTGCTAGTAGTTAGTACTGCTTAAGATTACTACTGCAAGTGAAGGGTTAATACTGCAAGCATGTTTATACTGCTGAGGATGATAATACTGCTGAGGATGTTAATGCTGCTGGATAAGGATGAAGTTAATACTGCTTATGAAGATAATGCTTGAAGAGAAAGAATAGGAGCTGAAGATAGAGATGAAGATAATTATGGAATGAAGATCAATTTTGTTTTGATAATTATCTTGTAATTAATTCTGTATATATAGTCTAGAAGTTCTTGATAGAGAAATAGTTTTTGATACAGTTTTTGATATACGTTCGTTTTAGAGAGAATTAACCTCAAGGTTCTTAGAAGTCCTTTCAATAGAGAAGTATTGAACGTCTGTTGAGTCTGTTCAACAGATTGAGGTTTTGTTTGTAATCATTAAGTTAAATCAATATAACTTGTGATTTTCATTTTGATATTGTTCCATTGATTTACTGTTAAAGTGTTTTTCCGCAACTCCTTTAACATAGTTTCTGAGTGTGTGTTAAATTCTTGTTTGAATTTCGATCTTGACACCTTTCAAACCCTGAAGAAGAAATTGTGTGAAGCCCCAATTCTATCCCTACCCAAGGGATCAGACAATTTCGTGGTATATAGTGACGCTTCCAAGATGGGTCTCGGGTGTGTGTTAATGCAGCGGGGCAAGGTGATTGCCTATGCATCATGACAACTAAAGGACCATGAGAAGAACTACCGACTCATGATTTCGAATTGGCGGCGGTGGTCTTTGCATTGAAACTGTGGCGACATTATTTTTACGGGACAAAGTGCACTCTCTTTACCGATCACAAAAGCCTAAAGTACATTTTCGATCAAAAAGAACTCAATATGCGGCAAAGAAGATGGCTCGAGCTATTAAAGTACTATGATTGTGAGTTGCTCTATCATCCCGGTAAGGCCAATGTAGTAGAGGATGCCTTGAGTCGGAGGAGTTATGAAGGTGGTGTCAAATTATCCCTCGCTAGGATCGACATGGTATCATGCTTGTTGGAGAACATCAAGACATGCCAAACGGAAGCATTTAAAGAAGAAAACCTTAAGTCTGAAATAATGGTGAAGCAAAGTGGACTATTGACGGAAGATTGTCGTGGACTTAAATTATTTCAAGGTCGAATGTGGGTGCCAAAGCTTGGTGGGAATCGGGAATTACTCCTAGAGGAAGCGTATAAATCGAAATATTCTATACACCCTGGTAGCACCAAGATGTATAGAGATTTAAAATTGAATTATTGGTGGTCGGTGATGAAACTTAAGGTGGCCAACTATGTGGAGAGGTTTGTCACATGCCTTCAAGTCAAGGCGGAACATCAAAGAATGTACGGGAGTTTGCAACCATTGTCCATTCCCGAGTGGAAGTGGGACAACATTACCATGGACATCATGACAAAGCTACCGAAGACCTTTCGAGGCCATGACACTATTTGGGTGATCATAGATCGCCTGACCAAGAGCGCGCACTTCCTTACAATGCGAGAGACCTTGCTAATGGAGAAATTAGACAAGCTTTATATTGATGAGGTGGTGTTAAGACATGGAGTCCCACAATCTATTGTGTCTGATAGAGACAGTCGGTTCATGTCAAACTATTGGGCTAGTCTACAGAAAGAATTGGGCACGGGATTAAATCTGAAACGACTTATCATCCCCAAACGGACGGTCAAAGCGAGAGAACAATTCAAACCTTTGAGGACATGTTGAGGTCGTGCGTTATCGACTTTGGAGGGAGTTGAGACTCACACCTACCGTTGGTAGAGTTTGCATACAATAACAGTTACCATTCTAGTATTAGAACGACACCATTTGAGGCATTGTACGACCGGAAGTGTAGAACACCAATTTACTGACTTGAAGCAGGTGAAAAGAAATTTGCCGGACCAGAAATCGTTCAAGATACGGCAGACAAGGTGAAAGAAATCCGGGAGAGATTGAAGGTGGCTCAAGACCGACAGAAGAGTTACGCAGATAAGAAAAGAAGACCGGCCGAGTTTCAAGTGGGCGATCGCGTCATGTTGAAAGTATCTCCATGGAAGGGGATTATTCGATTTGGGAAACGTGGAAAGCTCAGGGGTTGTTTGGCAGTTGCTGAATGGTTTAGTGCAGAATCATTAAGTGGTCTGAATGATTAAGAGGTTTTCATGATATAGTGTAAAATGAAATATGGTTGTTTGCTAATTGTTCATAATGAAATCAGTGTGCTTAATGGTTAATGAAGGGTCAGGATACTAAATCATTCAGAGGATTTTGGAACCATTAAGAGCCAGCCCTTTTTTTGCCATACAAGATTTACCTCTTAGCAATTCAGATGTTTCCTCTTAATGGAACCATTAAGAGGTAAACAAACAACCCCTTAGTGCCCATTTCCTTGGACCTTTCGTTATCTTAGAAAGGGTCGGATTACAAGCTTACCGGCTGGAGCTACCACCGGAAATGGACGGAATACACCCCACCTTCCATGTGTGTTACCTTCGGAAGTGCCTAGTCGAGGAGGAAAGTGTAATTCCTTTGACAGAAATCCGGGTTGACAACGGGAACCGTTGTGTGGAAGAACTAGAGGCAATATTGGAATCAAAAGTAAAGAAGGTGCGACATGAAGACATGCTCATGGTTAAAGTCCAATGGAAGCACCACCGCGGTGCCAACGTTACATGGGAATCGGAAGAAGATATGAGAAAGCGTTACCCTCACTTCGTTCCTTAGAATGAGATTTCGAGGACGAAATCCTAACTAAGGTGGGGAGGATTGTAACGCTCGAAAATTTCTCGTAAGTAATCTTGAGTCTCTGACCTCATTCGTTTATGTTGATGCTAATTATCACTTATTAATGGAGGGGTTTAACCCCGGAGAACCCCTGTTATCCCAGATAACAATGTAAATCAAGATGACAACTTCGATTTCAATCAATTACTATTTTATTTCAATCACAGAATTATTAGAGATATGCTCTCACAACTTTCTCTCTCTAACACTGATATGCGCACACACTCTGATTCAAATTATTTTCTCAACATCACGCACACAACTAGCTATATATACTAAGAACAAAACTCTCACACCACTAAAAGCACACACAAAAGAAACACTCTAACAACTTGTAACACTCTGAATTTCGTTATTTAATCTTGGTATTCTAGTGTTAACTCTTGTCGTTATCACCGTAATTTGTGTATCGTTCGAATTTATGTTGTTCAGTGAAGTTGGAACCTTCCAGTGAGTTCCGCGACTTGGAGTCGCAACATTAGTCGCGAAAGCCTCTGTTGGTTTTAGGGTTTGAGGACGCGGGCGAGTTGCACCGCAAGTTGCAGTCGCGGCTTTAGTCGCGAGATTCCCTGGACAGACTTAAGGGTTTCAGTTTCCAAATATCTCATTTTTCTCATTCTCTCAATCTCTAACTCTCTCTATTCACTCTAAATATTTATCTCTCTCTCTCTCTAAGTTTGGTTGGTTTTCTTTGGATCTTCGAGCTT
This sequence comes from Arctium minus, assembly GCA_954870635.1. Lineage (NCBI taxonomy): Eukaryota > Viridiplantae > Streptophyta > Magnoliopsida > Asterales > Asteraceae > Arctium > Arctium minus. The sequence continues at coordinate 176,689,986 of OX941080.1, read as the reverse complement.
CCGTTAATCGCTAGTATTAAGTGCATTGCTCGGGGTTTCGGTGTAGAAAGCTTCGTCTTCGCAAGAGGGTCGATATCTGGTTCTTCAGGTTTTCGTATAAACCTATTGGGTGAGTTCCTACTATCATTTTAAACTTTATACATATCAAAAGTTACCTTTTGGAACTCCTATATATCTCAATGGTTTCAGATTTAAGTTTTCTACATATTTGATATAACTTGAGTTTTGGGAGATTTTAGGGTTCCCGATCATTTGTGTTTACTAAAATGATGGATCTTATCTTATTGAAGTAAAATGATGTTTTACTTTCACATTATGTGGATATGTGAAAAGAATGTTTAAGAACTCATCTTTAATGATTTTCATTTTTACCAGAAGTTGAACTGGAAATGACATTTTGTTTATAAAATGTGTTTATACCATATGTTTATTTATGGTTGGTCACATATGTTGTTGTGACGAGTCTGTACCATTACTAGCGGATCCCTAAGTTTTGAGTCGACTGTATTATTGGGATGTCATATTCCCCATTTTGTAGCTATGGATTCATATGATCCTCGGGGGCAACTTGGTACGGTTATGTGAGGCCGAATACTAGCCATGGTTCATAGTGATCCTAGTGAAGGAGTATACATTGGTTTTGCTTGGGGCTCGATCTCACGTTGGAGCACGAACCTATGTGTTCGTATCCTTGGATTCCAATTGTTTAGCTCATAACTCGGATTGGTGGTCTACTTTGTGTTACACCACAATCCTTGGTAAAATGGTTCTTTTGTCATCGTATGATGAGTTTTGGACCGAAAGGGGCCAGTTGTGGCGAAATGTTATCTTTTATAAATTAAACCTTTATGAAAAGATTTCCTACTGATGTTTATATTTCGGGAAGTTTATAAAAGAACTACTTGTGCATTAAATTGTGAGGTTCTGGAAAGAAGGTTTATGGTCTCATTTGAATGGATTTCATTCTTATCAACAGTTAACTTGGAAATGCTTATTTGAAAAGATTCCCTTTGATAAAAAAGTTTATATCTCTTGAAATTTATAAACTGTATGTTCTCACCAGGCTTTAAACCTGACACTTTTTCTCAAATGATGTGTATAACAGGTTCCTTTAGCGGCGGGTCGCCGAGGGTTTGAGTGTCGAGTGTGGACTCGAGGCATATATTTTGAGATGACCAGTATTTGGAGTTGGGCATTGTTAAGGTCCCATTCTTTTGGTGAGATATGGATCGCCAACTGATGTAATCTATATAGTTATGTTTAGATTAGTTTGTTGATGAATTCTATATCCGTTCAGATTTTGTATAGTCTTAAGGACTGATCCCCTTTATGGGAAGTTTATATCAATATGGATGTCTGGTTGCCACATTTCCAGGTTTTAATTTACTCTGAATTTTAGAGTGTTACACAACTAAACTCTCATACAACTAGCTTTGACTTTTTATTACAATGACTTTGACTTTCACTTTGAGAGTTGACTTTGATCTTTGACTTGGTTGACTTTCAGACTTCAAACTTCATGATCTTGTATCCAACAAATATGTGCACTAACAAACCCACTCGACTTCGAACCATTAGATCGTGAAAATCACAAAATTTCCAGCAGCTAGCCTGTGTTGAGCGACGATGACCAGCGACTATGACACTGGTCATAGTCGCAGAGGGCAATATCGCTAGTAGAGGTAAGGTCACTGTTGTAGTCGGCGAATGTGACTCACAATTGTGACATTAGCACTGTCGCCTGTCACATTCGCAGGGGGTGTACCAAATGGTACTAGAACCTCGCGACAATCCCCTTGGGCAAAGTTGCAGGGCAAGGTCGCCCGCGTGGTGTTGGCTTCAGTTTAAAGTCGTGACCTGATGCTTCATTTGAAAGAAATTAATTTGGGGAAAACGAGAGATAACTCTTGAGGGAGATTTTGGTGCTATCAAACACCCCTCTCATTTATTTCTAGGGTTTTGGTTTGGTAGGCATATTTATTGATCTTCAAGGCAACTCCAAGACATTTATTGAAGTATTCCTAGCAAGATTTCTACTCCTCTCCATCAATTCTTCCAATATCAACTTCTAGGGTTTTGCTATTTTCTAGGTTTTAACCAAAAACCTAGATTGTGAGTTCTTAAACCTATTTAAACTAGATACACATCATTTGATGTTTTCTTAATGTTATCCTTGCATCTTTACATGTTCTATATATTGATTTCTTGTGGGGTTCATTATGTATGGGTTCAAGAACTTATGTTCTACATGGATGAGGGTCCCTTAAATGTTTATTTGTAACCCTTTAGCTTTTAATCAATTGGAAATATACTTACATGGGTTGTTTTCAAATAATGACCTATTTGGATGGTTTTGACCTGATTTTGGGTAAATAGGGTCATTTGATGTCTATATGATGATAAGTTGTCTTGTTACTTTCTTGATGGATAATGTACCATGGAAATGGGGTGATTTACCATTTGTATACATATGAAGTGAAAATATGGATTATGTTGGTAATGATAAATGCATATGAGCCTTACATAGAAACTATACATGATGTGTGGATCACATAGTCTTATGTTGTACCCATGGATGGTATTGTGAACATTTCAATGTGAATTATGTACATTTGAGGCCTACTAACATTATTGTTGGATGAACCAAGTCAGTAGACACGAGGAGGATATAGTCTTGTGTGCCACCGTAAAGGTATGCACCTAGACCTCCGCCATTCGAGGTAATGCCATGGTTATAGTCCTCGGGTGTGTCGGGCCTTTTGGATGTCACTCATGGTAGTTGGCATCAAGGTGTATCGACTCTTTCGGTGGAACTTGATTGGTGCTATGAGTCTCCCCCATTGACTCCACATATGAGAATACCCTTGATAACTATTACAAAACTTATTTCTATCTGATGGTATATTATTGTTTGTACAACTCACTAGGCTTTTTGGCCTAACACTTGTTTGGTGTCGATGTGTATCTCAGGTTCTAGTGGCGCCGTATCTGACAAGGTTTAGTTGGACTTTGGTGAGATCTTGGGGAAGTGCTTTTGGGGCGCACTTTTTGTGAATATTGATTGGGTCTATAGATGACACCCTTTTTGTAATCTCTTTTCTATCGTAGAAATTAGATTAGGTGGTTGTTGTCTATTTCCGTTGAATTACAAACTATAATTAAATAGGTTTTATTTATTCCCCGTTTTTGGGAGGCTCTTGCTATGACAATTTTTATATACCTCATGTCCGTTTTTCCGGAAATTTGTTATCTCTATTTTTGGGATGTTACAATTTGCGGAAAATCATACTGAAGATGATCTGGAGAATTGCAAAGGTAACAAAACCGAGTTCGTGGATCCGAATTACAGTCACCCCGATGTATTTTATGACATTTTTGACATGGCCTTTTAGTGAATCTAGAAGTCTGACGATTATCAAATCTATTGAACCTTGGCTTTTTAGGTTCAAATGATGATCCCTCCCATTTTCTTTTGTCTCCACTCTTCTCACTCATTTCCCGATTTTTATCTCTTTTTGTGGTTTCTGCAACATCAACTGCAGTAGTAAAAGTCTCTGGAGACATAGCCATTACAAATCCTCTAATAAAAGACTTCAGTCCATAGATGTACCTATCCACTTTAAGAGCTTCAGATGATACATAATGTTCAGCAAAACGGGACTTTTCTAAAAACTTTGTTTTATAATCTCGAACAGTCATGTTACCCTGTTCTATTTTCAGGAACTCTTCCTCTAACAGTTTCACCGCTGCTTGTGGGCAAAATTGATTTTTGAATTCTGTAGTAAAATCTTCCCAAGTCATAGTTTCAAAAACATTTGGCCCTTTAGAAGCTGTCAAGGATTCCCACCAAAACAAAGCATCAGACTTTAATACAACGACAACAAAATAATACTCTATCTTCATTTGCACATTTACTGGTTTTAAATTTTGATTCTATTTCTTTTAACCAACGCATAGCTTTAACTGGATCACGTTTCCCATAATATGTTGGAGGTTTGCAAGTCAAAAACATCTTATAGTCACATCTTTTTGGAACAGTAGAAGATGTTGTGTATAGGTCCAGGAGGTTCAGGATGGTGAATAGGTCCAGGTTCTGCAAAATGATGTCGTCCCAATAAAGTTTGAAGATTAGATTGAAGATCAGTTTGAAACTTAACAAATTCTGCAGCCAAATCTACCCCTGTGACAAATTCAGAAGTTTGGGCTTGACCCTGACCTTTGGCTCAGCCTCTACCTCTATCACTGGTTGAACTTTCCTGAATTGATGTTTCCTGATTTAACGATGATCCTATTCCCCGACCTCGACCCCTACCCCGACCTCGACCTCTAACAGATACAGTGTCTGTATTTATTTCCATTTCAGTGATTCCTATTCCACGAGTTGTACCTCTTTCTTGATTAGTTGGAGGTCCGTCATTTATATTTTCAATATGAGGATTTACCCCTTCTGGATTTACTGAGACAATCCTTACTGTCCATTGAGAATTATTTGCCATCCTGCACTTTCATAAATATATATGCATTTAATCACATACCCAAATATAATAAGGTGTTCCAGTTCAAACATGGACCTGTAAACTCAAATTACATTGGCCAAATGTAATATAAATTTACCGTACATGTCATTCCTTTTACCCATTATATTTAACAATTCATGGTTCTATGTATAACAGAGACATCTTAATTTCACATAAAGTCATACAGTTAAAGTCTAAGTATTGAACTGAATACCTAAATCCCTTAAACTATGGCTCTGATACCAACTGTAACAACCTGACTTTTCACATATCATTTAACATGTATTTCATACATAAACAAACCAACTTTTGAGTTACACATTGGGTCCCATAATCCAAAACTATACAATCTCATTAAGTCACTACAAATTTTTCGATAAAGTTAACATCATACAAAAGATCTATTTACAATGATCAAAACAACTTGCAGATAAACTTCTTATCAACTTCACAAAACAACACCCGAACAAGTAAGATCACATCTTCCCTTTTCCCTTATCGGCCATACGTACTTGTCCTGAAATACATATTTTTAAAACAAAATGAGGGCTAAACCGAATGGTCTAGTGAGATATTCCCTGTCATTCCACAATATACCAGAACAATTCATATATATAAAACATTTATCAAAAACACTTTTATTAACATTCAAGCATAACACATATAACTGTCTCGTTGGCATTCTAGAACAACCGTACACATATCGTTGGCATTCTAACACAACCGTACACATACCGTTGGCATTCTAGCACAACCGTACACATACCGTTGGCATTCTAGCACAACCGTACACACATTGTTGGCATTCTAGCACAACCGTACACACATCGTTGGCATTCTAGCACAACCGTACACATTATCCTGTACATATCCAATTATCACAAAATTTCACATATCGATAATATTCATAACATAAAGTTAACCATTTTAAAATAAATGTATTTAAGTTCAAAAATGGTTAAAAGAAAACTCACCTTGATATGAGATACAGTAATACAAGCTTAACCGACGAATACGATCGGAACCGATAACGAACTTCCCAACAGAACGATCGAATCTGAATCACGTACTCACAGTTATAATCTATAAGATTTAACCAATTCCAATATTCTTAACAAAGCCTAGGGATCCTAAACGATACCCGGAAAAAAATCCCAAGACGAACCGAAGAAAAAAATAGACAAACAAACTATATTTCAAACCTTCATCAAAACCACTTAGAACTTGATCCAAAATTATGAACTACGGAACTCGTTAAAAGATATTTTTGAGATTCCAACTAAAACATGAATTAACCATACTTAACTTTTAAAAATCCAATAAATAACATATGCCAAACTCCTTCCTGGAAAAATCAAACAAACTTGAACCAAAGATATAAAACATCTCATAACTTCAAAATGAACTCACATAGATCGAATCCATGAGAATTTTAAAACAAAAATTCTTAATAAAATAAACCACCAACAACATAAGGTTAACTTATAAAAATTTAATACTATATCCAAACTTTATTTAAAACTCAAATATAACTTTTAGAAAAATGATGTAATGAAGAAACTCATACCTGAAATTAAGAAAAAGAAAATTCCGACTAAAACTCCAAAGCTTCAATTTTTCCTTTCTTCATCTTCAAAATCGTAATCTCCAGGAAGTGAAAGAACTTTCACACACATAACCTAAGATAAAGTCTCTTTTTTTTCTAGAAGGAACAAGATGGTGGGTTTTATCCTCACCAAAATTTCAACCAAACCCCCACTAAAAGTTAAATTGCACTAAAGTCCTTCCACTTTTATTTAAATCTAATAAGGGTATTACAAAATGGTTATGCTTGTTGGTCTTTCAAATTTCAAATCTTAACTCCTTTCCAGCCGACTCAAGTCTGGCCGAAAATCCTTTCTCTCTTTTTCGAAAAGACCCTCTAACAAGTCAAATGAGGAATGTTATAAATGTGGCAAGAAGGGCCAATTTGCCTCTGAGTGTAGGAGCAAATCATCAGGAAGATCTAAAACCACATTTTCTAACCAAAACTCTTCCAAGTTTAGAAGAATGTGACCTAATTTTGCCAATAGGTCTTCCTCTAGAAACTTTTCTTCATCTTCTTTCAAAGAAAGTACTGATCGAGGTGAGAAATACAAGAGGGAAAAGGAAAGGAATGAAGATATTCTCAGAAAAGGAAAAGGCCTTATGGCCGAATCCCATGACTGGGCTGATGAGCCAACCTCTGAGAGTGATAAAAAAACTTCTAACATGTGTCTGATGGCCAAACTGAATGACCTGGACGAAACTGAAGATCACGACATGACTGTTGCACTTGTTTCCACTGAGTGTTCTTCTTCTTTATCTCAGGTACTTGAACATCAACAAATCTGGTATCTGTATAGCATGTGCTCATGACACATGACCGACAACAAATCTCTTATCATTAACTATGTGACCGAAAAGGGACCCTCTGTAACCTTTGGAGATAACTCTAGAGGTTCTACTAGAGAGTATGTAACTCTTACTGTTTGTCCCTGTAAATACAGCTTCTTATCACATTAAATATATAATCACAACAAGAGAATAATCAAACCTGTTTTTGATTTCACAATCAACCGATTACAAGTTTTCTCTTGAAGGATATTTCTCTCTCTAAGCTCTCTCTCTCTCTAGAATATTGGCGGCTGATAATTCTATTTTGGGCACACCTTTCACAACCAACCCTAACACCCTAAAATACATATACCTATTTAGAGAAAAAGACAAAAAACCAAAATACAAGGAAATTAACTTTGACTATTTATTACAAATGACCTAGACTAATATTGAGAGTTTGACTTTTAAGCTTTGACTTTAGATTTCAATCTTCAGATTTGATAATCTTGAATCTAATAAATCTGTGCTCTAACAATCTCCCCCTTTGGATCAAGATCATTACTAAAAGGATTTAGCAATTCAATCTTTTCTTTAAGCTCAGAAGATGCAATCTCCCTCTTTGTCTTCAAAATATAACAATCTCCCCAAAAGACGAAAATAAAATCACTTTCATATGATGGAAAGAAGTTATCTCCAATTTCAGCTCAGAATGCTTTAGCAAAGTATCTTCAAAGAAAATTTCTCAATTCAGCATATCTTCAGAAAAACTTTCTCTAAACTTGTGTTCTCCCCCATTTCTTGGTTAACGCTTCTCCCCCTTTTTGATGAAAAGAGTAACGATTTCATCAAAACTTTTCTTCAAGAAATGTCATTGACCATGTTGAACTTTTGAACTGAGCCTCTGATTCACCGTCAATCTGCCAAGATATTCATCTAGATCTTTTCAAATCCAGAAAAATTAGGAATGTAACCCCTGAATTAACAAATGAATTAGTTAATATGTCTGTCAGTAACACTAAGTCACTGTGTGTAACGAATACACATTGGAAAGGAGCTTTTTCATGTTCACTCCTCCAGGGCTTCCATTCAATCATCGAAACGCTTCCATTCAATCATCGAAACACCACAAAGGCAATTTCTATGAACGTTATGACAAGAAAACAAATTCCTTGTGTGTTCGTGCAAGTGATAGAAAGAATTAAGCACAGATGATTGCTTATAAAGGCTCAACATTGTGTAAACCACTGAGACAACAGTAGATAAACACAGACTCAATGTGCATGATTGAAGTGCGAAGGTGGGGCAGACTTCCTTCTTTTCAGTATCCAGATTTTTCAAATGAAAATCAGATAGTAAATGTGCTGCTTCCCCTTTGAAAAATGAAACATTTTCTTGTTAAGAAGAAAATGAGTGGCTGGTGGGGTTATAATCAAGAGTTTGCATGGGCTAGTTGCCTGTTTCAATAATGTTCACGAAAAAATGTGAAGCATTAGTAATGTGGCTGCCCGACTCAGAAAGTAGTTAGTGCAGAGTTTGATATTCTTTTACTCTGATCTCACACCCTCTTTCTTTTTATAATCAAGCTCACATCTAACCAAACTCTCTTTTCCATTTTACCTCATCACACAACCCACACTCATTTCTTTTCGACTCCTCATACTCAATCACTAAGAATTATCTTCTTGGGTAGGAGACACTGGTTAACGTGAATCCATAGAAGTTTCACTTAAGTCCTAGCACAAAGAAATCCCATGTTTTCCTAGAAAGCATATGTTGCTCAGAATGGTTTAACTTTATCAGTTAAAGCGCAAATACAAGTCAGATGTATGTATGCTCAGAATATAATCATGCAGCTTTGAGCATTTGAAACATTGAAGTATTTTCAAACAAGTAAATTGAATGAATGAACAAGAATGCAAGAGACTTGTTTGAAAATCTGACATTGTATGAAAATGATCAGAAATGATATGGCAATCAAGGCTTATGGTCAAGAATAATGGATATTGTCTATACGAAACAAAAATATAGGCATTCTTGAAATGACGCTAAAAAATTCTTTGAAATACAAGCGGGGTGTATCACCATCAAAAAATTGGTCAATATGAGACATGGTGATAACTTATTCAACAAAAGAATAAAACCGGTGTGTGTGAATACTTGAAAGTATATAGACAAGATAATAGGAAAGTATATATCTTCAGAAACACACAGTTTGTTAATCATTGAAGCACACAATAGATCGTGAAAACATTTAAAATCACACTTCCAATTCATGAAATCTGTTTAAGAATCGGGAAGTGGTTTGAACATTTAAGAACATGTTTTCTTATGATTGAAAGTTGTCCTTCTTTCAACCATATATGAGATGAAGATAAAGAATTATACCTTTTGCGTCCAGTCTTACATCTCATGAAGTCAAGCTTTAAGTCATAAAGATATGATCTTGTAAGCATCTCTCAAACTGAAAAAGTCTTAAGGTCATAGTCAAAGCAACTTTATTCACAGAAATTAAAAAAAAACATAAAGCAGTAAAACAATTAAAGGTACGAGTTCTGATCTGAAGTAATCAGAAGTCATAGCCTTACTCCTTTGACTCGTAAAACTCGCCCTAAAATCATGCATCACTAAAAAGAATTTGACAAATAAGTAAATGCAGAAATTATATATTCTCCCCCTCAAGATAACATTGATCATCTATGAAGTACTTCTCACACTCCCCCTGAGATCATGAACAGAATATTAAAGTGCAGATATCTTTCAGAAATAATGATAAAGAAATGATGAAAAATTTACAATGAGAAAACTTTAATAGATAACCACTGATTATGTCTTAAGATTTAGCATACCAAGCCTAGAGATAAGAAAATTGAATCACTTTTCGTCTAAGGGTTTGGTAAACAAATCTGCAAGTTGATAATCAGTTTTTACAAAGTAAAGTTCAATTGTTCCTTTTTCGACATTATCTTTTATAAAATGATACCTGACATCGGTTTTCGTATGCTGAACAGGATTAGCTGATATCGCGATAGCGCTTATCGAGTCACAATAGATCGAGATCTTATTGTAGTGATAACCATAGTCTCGCAGTTGCGTTCTCATCCACAAGACCTGAGAACAGCAGCTAGCACTAGCTACATATTCTGCTTCGGCCGTTGAAGTGGAGACACATAATTGCTTCTTCGATGCCCAACTGACAAGTTTATCACCGAGGAAATGTATATAACCCGACGTGCTCTTCCTGTCTAGCATGCAACCAGCATGATCTGCGTCTGAATATGCTGTTAGTTCAAAGCTAGTATCTTTAGGATACCACAGACCAAGATCTGCAGTCCCCTTCAGATACCTAAATATACGTTTAACTGCAGACATATGGGATTATTTAGGATTGGCCTGATATCTAGCATATAAGCATGTAGAAAACATTATATCCGACCTACTGGAAGTAAGATACATCAAAGAACCTATCATCCCTCTATAGGTCCTAGCATCAACAGCTTTTCCCGAAGGATCAGTGCCAATCTTTGTACCAGTTGCCATCGGGGTACCAATCGGTTTACAGTTTTCCATTTTGAATCTCCGAAGAATATCAAAAATGTATTTAGATTGATTGATGAAAATCCCCGTTGAAAATTGCTTGACTTGTAATCCGAGAAAGAAAGTCAACTCTCCCATCATACTCATCTGAAAACGTGACACCATGAGGTTTGAAAAATTCTTATAGTATTTAGGATTTGTAGAGCCAAAAATAATATCATCCACATATATTTGAATAAGAATTATATCGTCTTTTTCCTTTTTAATGAATAAAGTGGTATCGACCAAGAATATATATAAGACATCATACCAGGCGCGAGGAGCTTGTTTCAGTCCATAAAGTGCTTTGTCGAGAATGTATACATGATTCGGTTTCTCTTGATTAACAAAGCCTTCTGGCTGCGAGACGTAGACTTCCTCCTTGAGTATGCCATTTAGAAATGTTGTCTTCACGTCCATTTGATAGACGGTGAAGTTCTTGTGGGCAGCGTACGCAAGAAACATGCGAATTTCTTCTATACACGCCACTGGAGCATAAGTCTCGTCGTAGTCTATTCCTTCCTCTTTCCTATATCCCTTGGCAACAAGTCTTGCCTTATTTCGGATAACAGTACCATCTTCATCTTTCTTGTTTTTGAAAACCCATTTCGTACCAATGATGGTTTTACCTTCAGGTTTGGGTACGAGTCTCCAGACTTTAAGTGCTTCGAATTGATTCAGCTTTTCTTGCATTACAGTTACCCAATCTGAATCAGCAAGAGCCTTAGATACGCGAGTAGGTTCAATCTTGCTCAGAAAGGAGTCATGCATACATTGATTTAATGTTGCAGACCTAGTTTGCACCGGTTTTGACAGATCTCCAATGACTTGAGATACCGGGTGCTCTTTGGTCCACTTGTGTTCATGAGGGAGTGGATTAGATGCAGATTGATCATGATTATCATCTAAGAATCCACTGGTATCTTCTTCAGGTTGTTCAGTAGGAATGGGGGGTTCAGTTGAAGTAGTAGGTGCAGAAGTTTCAGTGGGTTCAGCGTGATCAGTCTATTAATCAGTCCTTATAGTACACCCTACTGATTCAGCTACTTCTGTCTCTTCATTGTTGGTCACAACTTCAACTGTTGGAGTAGGTATTTGAACTTGAACTTCTTGTTCAATCGGGGAGTTGGGTTCAGTAGATACAGTTTCTTATCACATTAAATACAGTTGAACTTTGATACCAATTGTTTGTCCCTGTAAATACAGTTTCTTATCACATTAAATATATAATCACAACAAGAGAATAATCAAACCTGTTTTTGATTTCACAATCAACCGATTACAAGTTTTCTCTTGAAGGATATTTCTCTCTCTAAGCTCTCTCTCTCTAGAATATTGGCAGCTGATAATTCTATTTTGGGCACACCTTTCACAACCAACCCTAGCACCCTAAAATCCATATACCTATTTAGAGAAAAAGACAAAAAACCAAAATAGAAGGAAATTAACTTTGACTATTTATTACAAATGACCTAGACTAATATTGAGAGTTTGACTTTTCAGCTTTGACCTTAGATTTCAATCTTCATATTTGATGATCTTGAATCCTATAAATTTGTGCTCTAACACTTACAAATGGTTCCATCACTTTCAACAAAGTGGCCTATGTCGAAGGACTAATGCACAATCTCTTGAGAATTTGTCAGCTATGTGATTTGGGATACATTGTCATATTCAAACTTAGTGTCTACATCATCATATATAGAAACAATCATACTGTTCTATCGGGTGTCAGAAAGGACAATGTATACATCATAAACATGAGCCAAAGTACAGTTGAAGAAAATATCTATTTCATTTCAGAAGATTCAGTTAAGAAGAACTGGCTTTGGCATAAACGTCTGTCTCATCTAAACTTCAAGACCCTAAATACCCTTTCCAACAAAGATCTTGTCGTTGGAATGCCCAAGCTATCCTTTGTGAAAAAAAAGCTGTGAGCAACTTGTGAGAAGGGAAAGCTAGCAAAAATTTCCTTCAAATCTAAGCAATGTTTTTCCATCTCCAATCCTCTTCAGATGCTTCACATAGACCTATATGGACCAGTCAGCACTCCAAGTCTTGGTGGAAAAAGGTATATTCTTGTAATTGTTTGATGAATTTACACGTTACACTTGGGTATCTTTTCTCAGGTATAAAGGTGACACTACTGAAGAAATCATCAACTTTATCAAGAAATCTGAAGTGCTGAATGGTCAACTAGTGAGATCTATAAGAAGTGACAATGGCACAAAATTCAAAAATGCTATTCTAGAAGCTTTCTTTAATGACAAGGGGATCTCTCAAAACTTTTTGGCTGTCAAAACTTCACAACAAAATGGTGTTGTGGAAAGAAAGAATAGAACTCTATGTAAGGCCGCCCGCTCCATGCTAAGTGAATCCAATTTACCCACCTATTTTTGGGCTTAAGCAATCAACACCACATGCTTCACTCAAAACCAGTCAGTAGTTGTGAAAAGGCATAACAAAACTCCATATGAAGTATTCTATGGCCGAAAATCCAATATTGGTTTTCTTCATGTTTTCGGCTGTGTGTGTTTCATTCTCAATGACAGAGAAAATCTTGGGAAATTTGATACCCAGATTGATGAAGGAATATTTATGGGATATTCTTTTACCTCTAAGGCCTACCGAGTCTATAATCTTCGGAGGAAATGCATTGATGAATCTATTCATGTGAAGTTTGATGATCACAAATCATCTTCTCTTTCATGTGATGATGATGAATTAAACGATTGGATATCCTCATGTGTGGGTGAAGATTCCCAAAGTCACCCATCCAAATTAATATTCCTCTATTCCTTTCATACATGAGTCTTCTCATCACACAAATGATGCATCAACTTCCTCACCTTGAAATCCCAATCTTCAAACTGTTATTTCTAAAGATCCAACCGATTCTACCTCTTAGAAACTTCTATCTCTTGAGCCAACATCCATCTCACGAGCCGAACCCTCCTCATCTCAACCTCTAAAAATGCTTTTTGTACCTCTTCCACCAGCTACTAAATGGACAAAATATCATCCCATTGATCAAATTATCGGTGATCAACAAGCTGGAGTTCAAACTAGAATAGGAATAGGTAACATTTGCCTCTATGTGAACTTTCTCTCCATCTTTGAACCAAAGAAAATTGAGGAGGCTCTGGCCGATCCATGTTGGATATCCTCCATGCAAGAAGAACTCTCTCAATTTGAAAGAAACAAAGTTTGGAGACTTGTTCCACGTTCTCTTAGAAAGACTATTGTTAGAACCAAATGGGTTTTCAGAAACAAGATGGATGAAGAAGGTATTGTGATTCGCAACAATGCAAGACTTTTTGCTCAAGGATATCGACAGGAAGAAGGCATTGACTATGATGAAACCTTTGCTCCTATTGCTAGACTTGAAGCAATAAGGATTTTCCTTGCCCATGCTGCTCACAAGAATTTTTGAGTCTTTCAAATGGATGTTAAGAGTGCCTTCCTCAATGGAGAACTTGCTGAAGAAGTATATGTGAAACAACCTTCTGGCTTTGAAGACCCCACTCATCTAGACTATGTGTACAAACTTCACAAAGTTCTCTATGGCCTCAAAAAGGCTCCTCGTGCCTGGTATGACACTTTTTCAGACTTCTTACTTGCAAACAAGTACTCAAGATTAAATTAACATCACTCTCTTACTCAAGAAGACTAAAGGTAATATGATTCTTGTTCAGATCTATGTGGATGATATCATTTTCGGTGCCACCAATGAATCTTTATTAGTCCCAAATGCAAGTGATTAACAGAACAAATCAATCACAAATCTCACTTGTATTGATCTTCAATCAAGATTACAATTCTCTCTCACTACAATACTTCTCTCTCTACAATCTCTCTCAATAATATGCAATATGATCTTCTAAAGACAAATTACAAAGAAAATCCTATTTATACCTAATGATTACAGAGGCAAGCTAACAACTAACAAAAACATTGACTTTCTAATTAAAGGATTTGAATTTGACTTTCTCCTTTAAGCATGTTGACTTTGACCTCATTCTTTGAGACTTTGACTTGAGGTTTTTGTCTTCAATCTTGATGATCTTGAATACAACAAATATTGCACTAACATTCTCCCTCTTTGTATTCGAGATCATTCTCTAAACAAATTTTAGTTATAATGAATATTCTCCCCCTTTTAACTTTGATAGTCATTATCCTCCTTTGTATTGGTTCTCTCAGGTAGTCGAGATCATTCTTCAAATGAATTTCAGCTTTATCGGACAATCTCCCCCTTTACAATGATCTCTTCATTTTGGGTAACTTTCCTCAAATATACTCTCTCCTTTCTTTGAACTGAATTCAAAGTTTAACAATCTCCCCAAAGTCTTTAACAATCTCCCCTTTGACAACAAAATGTCTTCTTCAACAACAATCACCCTATTTATCATCTTTCAAAAATAATCTTCCTCTTTGAAATCACGGAATATCTTCAACAAAGAAATTATCTTCAGTTTTAGCTCACTTTTCTCTTTCAAACAATCTTCAAATAAAATTTTTGTAATCTTCAACTAACTTTTAGAAATCTTTGAACTTGAATCTTTACAAACTATCATTTCTTGATAACTTCTCCCCCTTTTTGATGAATGTGACATCATCAAAACTTTGCAAGAAATGTCGTCTTTCAATTGCTGACTAACATCATCTGATCTCTCCACTGATACAAGTAGCATCCGTCAATTCAAAATGATTCCGAATCTTTTCAAATTCAGAATTGAGTTGTAATCCTGAATCAACAAATGAATCAGTTAAAATGCTTGTAAGTAGCATGAAACCACTTAGTACAACAAATGTACTGTACAAGAAGTTTTATTGATGATCACTCCCAAGGGCTTCCATCCAATCATCGAAAAACACAAGGTAATTCTATGAATGTTACGACAGAAAAAAAAATTCTGTGTGTATGTGCTTGTGTATGAAAGAATTAAGCATTTTGTGCCATTTAGGCTCAAAATGTGTAAACTGTTGAGACACAACAAGTTTTCCATGACTCAATGTGCATGATCGAAGTGCGAAGGTGTGGCAAACTGATAGGTGGGTTTACACCCCCCTAATCTAACCGCAAGTGTACGGGTCGAATCAAGTAATATGTACTTGGAAGTACAAGTATCGAACCAAGGGAACTAGGAACTGAGTATCACAATTACTATATTCACTATTAACTAAACGATCCAAAAGGTGAATTGTTGGAAACTGAAATAATTAACTACTAATTAAATAAACCAAGAACGGAACAATAAACGACTTAAGAAGCTTTTTATGGAGAAAATAGTTGAGGGTTGGAAATCCTATGGTTTTCACGAATAAACAATATTCTTGAAGATAACTATCAGTTAAACCCTTTAATTAATGAAAATATAATCTGTAAAATCACCGTTGTTCTTTCTCAAGCAACAACGGGTTTTATTTTGAAAACACAAGTCTCATCTCTCGATCTTAACACATGAGTTCAAAACACATTAAGTTCCAGATTATAATGATACTAAGGTTTAGTTGGAATATCTCTATCCAATATCTCACCTTAGGCATATAATTCTAGTTCTTGTTAACAATTGATCAGACTCACAAAAGCTTTAAAACCCAAATCATATGCTTCATTAATTAGGAAAAACTGATAAAAATCCCAAGTCACATGTTCATAAGCTTAAACCAAACTCAAACCAACCCCCAACATCTAAAGATTAGTTCATGTTGGGGGTATTAACAAACAAAGCAATAGAAGAGTTCATAGATCTAAGAAAAAGTCTCTCGAGAAATCAAATATTGTAAAACTCCCTTGATTGTGTAAAAACCCACGATGATTGGCAAGAATTCGGTATAAAAATCACTTCCCAAACGTTTTATTGCTTCAAATTGATGTTTTCTTCCTCCCAAAATCGCCTCCTAGTCATCCCTTGTCGCCCTCTCCAAGATTGAATGAGATTCCCCCTTCAAACCCTAGGAAAAAGTTTTTTAAAAACGTCCAACACCTTCACGTGAGTTTGAAGTGAGTTACAGTTAGTTTAAACTAACTTGTAACTATCCCGAAATTTTGCTCTTAGGTGAGTTGCTCAACTAATTTCAGCATCAGAAACTAACTTCAAAGTCGCTTTGGCTACTGTTTTGGCAAAACTTTATTTCCTTCAAAGATTAACCCACTTGAATAAATGGCCACTTTTCACCCTTAATTCTTGAGGATTTTCATGATCGAGTTTTACCCGGAAAACCTTACTTCTCACGCACTTTCTTGACCATCTCATTACAAGATGCAAATCCTGAAACACTTGATTTAAAGATGAAAATTCCACTATATTTACTTGGAATTAAGCAATATTACTTGGAAAGTGATATGCAAATAACACCAAACATTGGTGTTATCAACAATCTCAAACCAAGCGTTGCTTGTCCCCAAGCAAATTAGCGTCAAAGAAAAATAATAAAGCTCAAAACAAATCTCAGCTGCAAAAAGAAACAACGGGTATACATATCGGATGGCACAAGCAACCTTCTTATCAGGGATTTAAGAAGTGTGAGTACGAAACAATCGGAGTTCAATCTTCATCATAGGTATTAGAATCATCAACATTGAAAATCAAACTAAAAACAGTGACACCATACAAAATAGTAATCAGTTCATCACACTTTGGGGAGGATTTCGCTTCGACCCTACCTCACGGGGTACTCTCTTTACACTCGAACCCTAGGATGTCTCACATATTGTTCATGTATTTGGAGGTTATGTACAAAAATTCACGAGATATTAGCATGAACAATCAATCATGAAAAACGCACAAATGTAAATCAAAGCGATCTAAGAAGGAATCAAGTAGCAAGACTGAACTATTAGTGCAACTCTATCTATTTTCTTACTCTTTTCAAAAGATCATCCAAGTCTTTGCAAAGGGTTGTAATGGGGTTAGGTTAGAGGCTAAGAAACGAAGATAAATTGGATCAAATCCTCAATATGTCGATATATGAACAACCAGATTTCATTCCCATTCTTTTAGGCATTTTTCACTGTATTTCTAACCACAATCCCTTGATTGATTTTTGTACCTTGATGCTTTCATTTCTTTTTTTTTCTTCCTTCTTTTTTTTCACGCATACATAAATATATCTTTCTGATTTTATTTCTTGAATGCAACCCTAGCTTTCTCTTTTTTTCCTGCTTTCACTTCTTGAGTACAACCTTTTTTTTGTAGCAGCAGCAGCTACTTGACCCATTTGGTCATATTTCTCTTCCCATACCCAGATTCCGTTGATTCTTTTCTCTTTCCACCTTCTGCCGTTATCTCCTACTAGTTGTTAATAATTGACACATCTTCGGATAAGGGTAGGCTTTCATTTAGGCTGGGGTCTGAATATTGGGTTAAGAATCGAAAATTTTACTGTATGGCTGCAAATAGGCTTAGGTGCACACATTAGAAGGATAAGCAAGATAAATTCAATTTATTTACACACATTGTCTGGAATCATATCTTAAGGTCCATAAATTAGATAAGACAAAGGTGTCACTGAATATTCTTATGGATGTCTTTGCTACTCAATGCAATATTATAGTGAGATCATGCTATAATCACAACAAGGAGTTCAGAGAATGTGTATATGATTAAGTGTATAATACCCTCACAATTGATTCGAACGGTGTTCCGGTTGGTTCAAAGTTCTCAAGGGTGGTCTCCACTAATGTCCCCTAGTCATGCAAATTCCTAATCACTGTTAAAACTATATCTCCGTTCTCAGATTCTCAAAACAATGTAAAGTCACTACACCTAAGAGTTTCATAAATTCCGGTGTTTATAGCTTTAAAAAAAATTATCCCTAACAATTATATAAGTTCATGCAATGTATCCGATGTGTATGCCCGTGTTCACAACCCCAAACCTTACCGGCACATTGTCCACATTGTGCAAGTTTGGTTTTGAGCGTGAGATAAATGTGTGTGCAGAGTGGTGACAGGATATGCATGTAATACTAAAGATAGATGCAAAAGTTTTACTCGTGTCCGATGAGATGAATATGTGTACCATTATCCATTACAGTCATCCGGGTATCCAAAAATGAAAAGAAACTAGTATCAACATAACATCAACATCAAGATTAAAAAGAAAAGACGGTTAATACAATTGCCTCTTTCGAGGCAAAGCTCTCGTCCCCGGCAGTGGCGCCAAAAACTTGATAGGTGGGTTTACACCCCCTAATTTAACTGCAAGTGTAAGGGTCGAATCAAGTAATATGTACTTGGAAGTACGAGTATCGAACCAAGGGAACTAGGAACTGAGTATCACAATTACTATATTCACTATTAACTAAACGATCCAAAAGGTGAATTGTTGGAAACTGAAATAATTAACTACTAATTAAATAAAAAAAGAACGGAGCAATAAACGACTTAAGAAGCTTTTTATGGAGAAAATAGTTGAGGGTTGGAAATCCTATGGTTTTCACGAATAAACAATATTCTTGAAGATAACTATCAGTTAAACCCTTTAATTAATGAAAATATAATCTGTAAAATCACCGTTGTTCTTTCTCAAGCAACAACGGGTTTTATTTTGAAAACACAAGTCTCATCTCTCGATCTTAACACATGAGTTCAAAACACATTAAGTTCCAGATTATAATGATACTAAGGTTTAGTTGGAATATCTCTATCCAATATCTCACCTTAGGCATATAATTCTAGTTCTTGTTAACAATTAATTCTCTCGAATTTAATTTATAACAAACAAATCAGATGAAAGTTGATCAGACTCACAAAAGCTTTAAAACCCAAATCATATGCTTCATTAATTAGGAAAAACTGATAAAAATCCCAAGTCACATGTTCATAAGCTTAAACCAAACTCAAACCAACCCCCAACATCTAAAGATTAGTTCATGTTGGGGGTATTAACAAACAAAGCAATAGAAGAGTCAAAGATCTAAGAAAAAGTCTCTCGAGAAATTAAATATTGTAAAACTCCCTTGATTGTGTAAAAACCCATGACGATTGGAAAGAATTCGGTGTAGAAATCACTTCCCAAACGTTTCCTTGCTTCAAATTGATGTTTTCTTCCTCCCAAAATCTCCTCCTAGTCGTCCCTTGTCGCCCTCTCCAAGATAGAATGAGATTCCCCCTTCAAACCCTAGGAAAAAGTCTTTTAAAAACGTCCAACACCTTCACGTGAGTTTGAAGTGAGTTACAGTTAGTTTAAACTAACTTGTAACTAGTCCGAAATTTTGCTCTTAGGTGAGTTGCTCAACTAACTTCAGCATCAGAAACTAACTTCAAAGTCGCTTTGGCTACTGTTTTGGCAAAACTTTATTTCCTTCAAAGATTAACCCACTTGAATAAATGGCCACTTTTCACCCTTAATTCTTGAGGATTTTCATGATCAAGTTTTACCTGGAAAACCTTACTTCTCATGCACTTTCTTGACTATCTCATTACAATATGCAAATCCTGAAACACTTGATTTAAAGATGAAATTTCCACTATACTTACTTGGAATTAAGCAATATTACTTGGAAAGTGATATGCAAATAACACCAAATATTGGTGTTATCACAAACTTCCTTATTTTTCAATATCCAAATCTTCCAAATGAAGATCAGATAGCATATGTGTTGCGTCCCCATGAAAATATGAAACATTTCTTTATTGAGAAAGAAATGAGTAGCTAGTGGGGTTAAAGCAAGAGTTGGCATGGGCTCACTGCCTGTTTCAATGGTGTTCACGAAAGAATTGAGAAACAATCAGTAATGTGGTTTCCCGACTCAGAAAGTGGTTGGTGTAGAGTTCTCATATTCTTTTAACTCTGTTCTCACACCCTCTTTCTTTTTATTATTATGCTTACTTCTAACCAAACTCTCATTTTCCATTTTACCGCTCAGGACAATGAGGTTGTTCAACCGTATGAACTTCCTCCCACACTCTTTGATGTATGACCCCTCACCCCTCAATCACTCAAGATAACTTCTTGGGTAGGAAACACTGGTTAACGTGAATCCATAGAAGATCTTTAAGCTCTCACACTGATCCCATGAAATTTTTCCTAAAAGAATGATGTTCAACAGTTTAACTTGAACATTTAAAGCTTAGAAATATGAATCACAATGTCAGTGAATGTATGCTCAGCAAAAAATATTATCAATATGTGAGCTTTTTGAAATTTGAAGATTTCTCACAACAAGTATATTGAATGAATGAAATGAAGACAAAAGACATGTTTGAGATTCTGACAATGTATCAAAAAGATCAAATATGAATGATAATCATTAAAAGCTTAGGTCATGAAAGAATTGGAATTTGTCTATAGGAACAAATATAGACAATTCTTTAAAAGAAACACATATATTTGAATGAATATGACACTCACCAAACATTGAAATTCAAACGGGTTATATTACCATCGAAAATTGTTCCAATATGAGACATGGTAATAACAAAGTCAATAAGAAATACTGAACCGATGTGTATGAATACTTGACAGTATATGGAAAAGATAATACATAAGTATTAATCTATGGAAACACACGGTCAGTTAAACATTGAAGCTCATAAATGAAAACATTTGAAATCACACTTCTATATTCATATAATCTTTTGAGAATCGAGAAGTGGTTTGCACGTTTAGAGATATGTTTTCATTCTTGAAAGTCGTCCACCTTTCAAACAATTTGAGATTAAGGTTAGAAAAATCTTAAA
Organism: Arctium minus; assembly: GCA_954870635.1. Lineage (NCBI taxonomy): Eukaryota > Viridiplantae > Streptophyta > Magnoliopsida > Asterales > Asteraceae > Arctium > Arctium minus. The sequence goes on along the minus strand of OX941080.1, from coordinate 176,668,848 downwards.
TTGAGTTTAAATCTCATAACTCCGCCTCAAAGTCATGATTAATTGAATAAAATCTTGTAAGCTCCCCCTCAAAATCTGCATAAAGTCAAAAAGTCATCAAAATATTAATGTCTTAGCCAAAGAAAAACATTGAAAAACGATTCCTCATCTAAATTGACCAGAAGTCAATAGTTCACTAAAGATTGAGTTATAAACTGATATGTTTAGAAGTCATCAACTCCCCCTGAAAATATGCATTAATAAAAAAATTTCAGTACAAAACATATTTAAAATATTCTAACTCCCCCTTGAGATATGATCATATTTTATTAATACTCACTCCCCCTGAAATCATGAACAAACCTTCAGTGTAGATATCTTTCAAAATGAAAAATAAAGATATGAAGGAAATTATAAACCAAACTATACGACGCAAATACGGATTATGTAAAAATCATGTTTTAAGATTCAACATGCCTAATTTTGAAATCATAAAATTAAATATATTTTCATATAAAGGCTTAGTGAAAAGATCAGCAAGCTGATAATCCGTGTTTACAAAGTACAATTCGATGGTACCTTTTTCAACATGGTCTTTTATAAAATGATATCTCACGTCTATGTGCTTTGTTTTTGTATGTTGTACAGGATTCGCAGATATAGCAATTGTGTTTATCATAACATAATGGAAGTTGCATTTTGACTGTATCTTTTCTTTTAAGATCTTCTTTTGCTTCCACCTCTTCAGATGACTTAGTCCATCTGACTTTTAACTTGGGGTGTTTGTCAGCCAACTGTAGAAAATCAAAATTATAAAGAGCGGGTTGTTTTGAAATTCCTTTGTTCAAATAATATGGGTTGTCATACCCAATACCCCAATAGGCGTTGAAATATTAACTTGGTCAGTTTGGCCTCTTGCATAAAGTTTTTCTTCCAAACCACTAATCTTTGCAATTAAAGACTTGTTTACAGATTTCAAATCTTTATATTTTCGAACAACCTCTTTCTTCTCAAGTTCACACAAGTTAATTTTGAAATTTGCTTCAGATATTTGATTATATAAATAAGTTTTTTGTTTTTCAAAAGTTATGACGTCGTTGTTCAAAAATCAATCAATATTTTCTTCTCAACATTATCTTTGTTGAGTTTAGATATTGTTTGACGCTTTTTCTCAACAATGTCTTTTTCCTTTTTAAACTTAGACTGAAGATCTTGAAGTTCAACCATCATGGATTCCATCTGTTTAAGAAAATCAGATTCAGATAAATCAGTTACCTCATCAGATGTGTCGTCATCAGATTCATCATACCTAGCTTGTTTTCCCATGAGACACATGTGCGCAACCTCAACCTTGTGATGATGGTGAGAGTCAGTCTGATCCATCCAGTGATCATCTTCAGCCATCAATGCCTTGCCTGCCTCTTTCTACTTTGCTAAGAGCATATTGTTCTTGTAATAATCAGAATTACACACTTTTGGCTTTCGACAATCTTTGGCATAATGACCAATCTTACCATAGTTATAGCATTTCAATGGTTCATCAGGTTTCTTCTCTTCATATCTGTTCACATACCTTTTCTCCCCAGTCTTTCTATCCTCATACTTCCTACCATCAAACTTGTTCTTTCCTTCCCCTCTCTCCTTGTGCTCATAGTTTCTTGAACCAGACGAGTATCTCAGATTGTTAGACCCCGACTTCTTGTAGAACTTTTTATGGAATGCCCGGGTCAATAGAATCATTGCATGCTTCAAACTCTCACCATCATCAGAATCAGAAATTGCACTATTACTCTAATCAGACTCAGAAACAATCACCTTCTTCTTCTTCTTCTTCTTCTTCTTCTTCTTTTTCTTCTCTTTCCTTTCTATCACCAAAGCTACTGGATCAGAAATCAGTTTCTCAACCTTTTTCTTTTCTGCTCTCATCTCTTCTACCTCTTCCTCATTTTGTCTGAGAGTCTCATATACCTCATGAAGTGGAATGTCATTGAGATCTTTCATCTGTTTCATCTGGCGAGTAAATTTCTTCCATTTTGGTTGTAATATGCTAAAAAATTTGACATTATTCTCTATGTGCTTCTTCTTCACTTTGTTCTTTGCCAGCTCATTCAATAAAGAAACAAACATGTCATATGTTGCTTCCAGACTCTCTCCTTCTTTAGCCTTAAACTCCTCATAGTTGTTAATACAATTTGCAACCTTCATCTGATTCCCGATCTTGGAACCCATCATCATCTTTTGTAATTGATCCCATATCTTCTTACTTGTGTCCTTGTAGCTATCAATCTTGATATATATGTCATTTGGGATGCTTTGGAGTAGGAGAGATCTAGCTTGCTTGTCAACCTTGTGTCTTTTCTTTTGTTCAGCAGAGTAGTTTGAAATATCTACAACAATCTGCTTCGTCTTTGGTTCTCTTGGTTCATCACCATCTTCACTATCAGAGGAGTCAACATTTGGTACTTCCACTGTAATAAGCTTCATTAAACCTTCATCTAGAGACTGCTTGATGTATTCACCATTTTCGTATCGATCAATAAAGTCTAAAAATCTATCCTTTCATTGCTCATACTCACCCTTGAATAGAACTGGTGGTTTCACATCAGTACCAATCGCGAGAACATCTTTGGAAGTCATCTTGAATAACGCTTTCTTTGACCGTTTACAAAAATCAGAAACTTTTCACAAAACTGAAATTTGTCTGAAAAATGACTTAGTCCAGAAGTCGCAGACCAAAGGACTTAACTTGTCATATGAACAGTAACAATTTGTTGCAAAACCCTGAAATCCACTTGTCGCAAAACACTGTGGATGAACTTATCGCAAGCTACTTTACCCAATTAGTAGCTTGTCGCAAGACCTTAGACACGAGAAGTAAGTTGTTGCAACTGTCTTGACCCAAGAAATAACTACTCGTAAACCAAGGGAACGGAGAAGTGAACAACTCGCAAGACACAAGACACGAGAAGTAGCTTATCACAAGCAACAGAATCCGAGTTATGAGCTTATCGCAAGACAAAGGATACGAGTTTCAGCCTTAATGCAAATCGAATGATCCGAGAACTTAACTTTTCATTATTCGAAGAACCTGAGTAGCAAAACTTGTCGTATCCTAAACACTTGAACAGTAACTTGACGCAGATGCCATCTTGCGTCAAGTTCACTTGTCGTATGTAACTTGATGCGAATTCTGACCTTGTCGTATGTCACTTCTTGCGAATTCCACACTTAGACAATTTCACCAAAAACTCAACAACCCTCGAACCTTACGTCAACCTAGCTTGAATCTTGTGAGAAGTCTGATGAACTTGCGAGTTCTTCAGATCTTGCGAGAAGTCGACTTTAATACACTAATTCGGCCAAAAATCCTTCAATCCTTCGAACTAAAACACCAAACTTTGCACATTAGTCCACTATTACAATCTAAACATAATTCTAGTTGATGATTTCAACTAAAATCGACTAAAAATTGAAATTCGATTGAGACATAGTGTTTCCAAACTTTTCGAACAAAAATATCAAGAATGATCAAATTCACACAATTTGTTGTGAATTTGATGATACACTTCAAATGAAAATTGTTCTATAACATCAAACGAGCACAAATAAATCAATTACAAGATCAAAAACACACAAATCATTGAAATCTGAATCTTCACAGAATATGAACTTGTGACTTCTTTCAACTTTCCAAAATTAACCAATTCGATCAAAAAGTCTTTGATTTCTGTCTGCTCTGATACCAATTATTAGTACCAAATGCAAGTGATTAACAAAACAAATCAATCACAAATCTCACTTGTATTGATCTTCAATAAAGATTACAATTCTCTCTCACTACAATATTTCTCTCTCCACAATCTCTCTCAATAATATGCAATATGATCTTCTAAAGACAAATTACAAGGTAAATCCTATTTATATCTGATGATTACAGAGGCAAACTAACAACTAACAAAAAATTTGACTTTCTATTTAAAGGCTTTGACTTTGAGTTTTTCCTTTAAGCATGTTGACTTTGACTTCATTGTTTTAGACATTGATTTGAGGCTTTTGTCTTCAATCTTCATGATCTTGAATACAACAAATATTGCACTAACAATCTCTTTCTCAAGAGTTTTCCTCTCTCATTCAAAACAAATATGAGATGAGTATGATGGGAGAACTCACTTTTTTCTTAGGACTTCAAATCAAACAAACTTCTGAGGGATCTTTATAAATCAAAGCAAATATATTCGTGATCTTCTGAAAAAATTTAATTTTTAAAATTGTTCTCCCATGAAAACTCCAATGACATCACCTCTTAAAATTCATACTGGCCTCGATGGAAATCGGTCGATGTCATAAATTTTAGAGGGATGATAGGCTCTCTTCTCTATCTTACTACTAGCAGACCTGATATTATGTTTGCTACTTGTTTATGTGCAAGTTATCAAGCAATCCTAAGGAATCTCATTTGGTTGTTGTAAAATGCATATTTTGGTACCTTAAAGGTACCATGAATCTGGGTCTTTGGTATCCCAAGGATTCAGGTTTTGATCTAATTGGGTATTCATATTCTAACTTTGCAGGATCTAAAGTTTATAGGAAAAGCACAACAGGAAGCTGCCAATTACTTGGTGGAAACTTGGTCAGCTGGTCCAGCAAGAAACAACATTCAGTTTCCACTTCTACTGCTGAGGCTAAATATGTAGCAGCTGGGAGTTGTCGTGCTCAAATCTTGTGGCTGAAGAATCAACTTCAAGATTACAATCAACACTACTCCAAAGTCCCAATACTATGTGACAACTCAAGTACAATAGCTATTGTCAACAATCATGTGCTTCACTCTAGATTCAAGCATATTGACATCAAATATCACTTCATCAGAGATCATATCTCAAAAGGTGATATTGAACTACACTTCATCGCACCTGATCTTCAGTTAGCTGATCTTTTCACAAAACCTCTTGATGAAGATTGATTCAACTTTCTGATAGGAGCACTAGGTATGTTAAATCTTGATCAGTAAAAAAATGATTCTCTTTGGAGGTGATGATGATGTGTTCTTGACCTTTGCTTCCAATCCACCACCAAATACTCTTAAATCTACCCAAAAATAACAATATAACCTTGAAAATATCTCAAAAATGAAACCATAGCATTTTGAATCGCCCAAAACGGAGTACAAATGAGCAAGATATGACCAAATGAAGAAAATACCGATTTTATGCACCGCAGGTCTGGCACGACCCTGACATGCAACAGTGCCCTCTGTCACTGTCACGAGTACTGTCACCCGAGATGTACCGAGCGCCCATTGCCTCTTGCGACCCTGCCATGCTACAGTGCCCTATGGCACTGTCGCTGGACACTGTAGCCAGAGTCGTACCGAGAGTTTTTCGACCGTTATTCGACCGCTTTCTCGACGACTTTCCAACCGTTCTCCCGGCCATTCCTTGACCGCTCTCCCGGACATTCCTCGATCGTTCTCTCGAAACATTTGATGCTATTATGCCAGTTATCGTGCCATTGTCATAATTTCATGGCACATTCGTTGGGACGACGAAACACTCGGTAACGTCGGTGCCATTGTGACATATGTCACAACTTCATGGCACATTCGTTGGGACGACCGAACACTCGGTAACGTCCGTGCCATTGTGACATATGTCACAACTTCATGGCACTATAGTCGGGACTACCACACTTTCTGTACCATTGGTGCTATTGTGACAGATTTTACAACCACATGTCACTATAGCCGAGACGACTATACTCTTAGTACCATTGGTGCTATTGTGACAAGTGTCACAACCACATGGCACTATAGCCGAGACGACCATACTATCAATACCATTGGTGCTATTGTGACAAGTGTCACAACCATTAGGCACTATAGCTATACTCCATATGTGGTTCTTCCTTTACCGATTCACCCAGTTCAACATTTTTTTCTTCAATTGGGATAAAAATCAGGATGTTACAATCCTCCCAACCTTAAAAGATATTTCGTCCTCGAAATCTAGTTCTTACACCAAGAATTTCATTACCACCCTCGAAACTCATTGGGTTTCCTTGGTCCCCAATAGGCAACAAACTAATCATAAACCTCAAAGTTGTCATCCTCGCAAAACGACCGTCTCCCTTCCCAAGGGATTGTCTCTAACCCATTTCATCCTTGAGCTAAAACTCGATTACTTCCTGACGCAATTGCCATACTGATTTTCGTGAAGACTCTCACATCCCATATCCGCCTTCATACGTTACACTCATACTAGAGTGAACATCGAACCTTACTGGATTAATTCTAACCATACAATCTTGGTTGCCTACCAACCTTAGGTGACATGTAGTACCACAAGGGTAGCTTGTGACATCAACTTCTCACTAATTAATTCGTCCTAGCTCAACACGATTCTGAATCCGTAATTCGATGATCGACAGCAAACTCGAAGAATCCCCAAAATTCCTTAATAATTCATCCATGATATTGGTATAGCCTGCCTTCCTAGAACGTGCCATTCCACTTTCCAGGGAGTTGGTTCATTCAAATTAGACTATTGCGCAACATCCAGACTATACTCAACATTAAACACCTAGTCGATAAAATATTTTCCATATCAAGACAATCTTACTCATCGGTACTTAATTAACAACGTCTAATCCCCTTACAGTTCCACCACTGTGAGACAGACACTTCTTATGATCTAACAGAAGTACTTCCAACATTCCAGAGATTCATCAACCTCAAAAGAACAAGTCAACGCCTAAAAATCAAAATGGCCACACTGCGAACGTGGGTATGCCAATAAGTATTTCACTCCTGGTTGCATTGAGTCGATCCCTAATAAAGACTTAAAGTTGACATTCGATACGAAAATAAAACCCCAAAGTTTATAGCTTTAACAAATGAACTATAACTTTTCCTTTATTCACAAAGGCTTATTAAGTGGGCACACCACTAACACAAAACTTGTCGTCAAACAAACAACTCATCAATTCAAACCCAACCATAGCAACCACACAAGGCTCAACCCAATGATTTACCGAAAAGGAAAGATCACCGCTTACATATATGGGATAATAATATAAATCTACTACCTTAATTATTCATACGTGAACCTACTCATAAGGCTGAACTCCATAACTCAAGACTGACCACAAGTCGGGTCATCCAACGCTCCAATTCCCAAAGACTTCTCTAGTACCTAATCACAACTCCTTTCACGATAGGGGATTAAATCTATAGCCCTAATGAGTTCAAGGTTTTCCAAACTAATATGCCCATTTGAAATTTAATAAGACTTTCAAACGCAAAAACTTTATAACAATTAATCATACGTGTAAAAATCAACTACCGTTTGCTCAGTAGTCGTGCAAAGTGGTTACAAACGTCATGCATATAAAACCATTTAGAAAAGCATTCGATCATTACTCATGCGGATAAAGACAATAACAAAAGAAGAGCAACAACTTTTCAAATGGACCCCTATGCTCTTAGCATGCATCATTCTATGTCGTGTACGTAAAATGATTTTCTGCACTAAGACATTGTGCAACAAATGTTTGTACAAACTCCAAAAGAGGAACTTCACAATTTCAAACTCCAAAATTCTCTCTTTTAACCAGAAAATAACATGGAATAAAATTTCCATCAAGACCCACATCCATCAGTTTATTTCCCAAACTTAGTAAAACGATAAGTGCCTGCGATTTGGTCAAACATAAAATAATTTAAATCGATTTCAAACTTTAAGTCGTGTGGATAAAACGCTGTTTGTCCCAGAATGGTGGCTATAATGTCAAGCATACTAGTAAATAAATATAATGCATTGCGTGAGAGAATAACAGTAAAATCAACAACCAAATGATGTTCAAAGCAAAAGTTCAACACGAACCATCATAAATCATTCATATGCTTACTCACACCAAAAGTATAAATTAATTCAAATACTAAGTAGCGTGCAATGAAATATACTCGTATAAAACTCAAAAGAGAAATCACACAATATTGAAACTCCAAAAATACCATATGGGATAACATCCATCAACAAAACTCTCATGAAATAAGTTTCTCAATAAACCATAAACCAACACACGCAATGAATCTAGCCTACGCATTTCAATGTTTGTTCATGCGCTGCAAGAGACCGTAAAATAATACTCCATAAAACTCAACAATACTCACACGGAATAAAATTTTCAATAAACTCAAACACTAAAACATGGAAATAATCTTTTCCTTTAAAACCTTAACATATGTGGAGGAGATCCAATGTCAAGGTCATAAATCGCAGTTACTTGCCCGAGACCCTGAACAAGGTTAAAGCGTAAGTACTACAATATCTGAAAATAGCGTTTGACAAAAATATGGGTAAAGAAAATTTCAACAAAGTTTGCAACCATGTGCAATAAAACAATTTTATGCATATTTAAACTCATGGTTTAAAATCTCATGCGTGTTAAACATCTTTCCACATATCCAAAAGACAACCCGCATGATAATTTGGGAAAGTATGGAATATTTTCTGCAAGTTATTTTAAAAGTAAGTTTCGTGCATGAATTTTGGTCGAGACCCAAAATCTTAGGACCAAGCTCACCAAGTCCAACGATCACAGTACCGACATCCGGATACTCAACATCTTAAGGTGATGATAGGCAACAGTGGAGTGACATTAACAGCTACAACGACTGAGTTCTGTAAGGCGAATAATGATGTTAGGTCGAGGATTGCCATAGGTTCGTATTATGGTGTTATTCAATAAATCTGGGAGCTTGATTACACTTTTTTCAAGATACCTTTGTTCAAGTGTAAATAGGTCGAAAACCAACGAGGTGTTTTCACAGTGGTAGATATTTCCATGGAGGGTTACGTATCTGAACCATTCATAAGGACGAAACAAGCCTCACAGGTCTTCTTCGTTGAGGATCCAAAAGATTCTAAATGGCACATCGTCTTCCACGGTAAAAGACACATAGTTGGCGTTGAAAATGTTGTCGACGAAGAAGAATATGACCAGTTCGACGAGCTACCTCCCTTTTCTATCGGAATTCCCTCCTCAGATCAGTGAATTGATGATAACACTTATTTGAGAACTAACCATGATGAAGGATTATGGGTCAATGAAACCCGTAATACATAGTCAAACAAGGTATGTAAATATTTTCACTTTAATTTCTATTTTATTTTTTATCTAGAAATTGCTATAAATATACATTCTCAATATGCTTTACAAAAAAATGTAATAATAATAAAATAATATTTGTAGTAATAGTCAAATAAAATCTAGAGGGTGTTTGGGATTGCTTATTTAAATGATTTATCTGCTTATTTCATTTCGTTGATGCAGATAAGTGATTTCTAGTGTTTGGATTGGGGGGGAAAATTGCTTATGACTTTTTGTCACCGCAAATAAGTTGTTTTTAATAGGTTAGTCTATATTGACTTATCAGCTTATTTGAAACAATTTATGACTTTTTGTGTTATTTTACAAGTATAAACAACCCCAAACACTCATAAATAACAACTTATTAGCTTATTACTTTTTATAAAACTTCTTTTCTTACCACATAATTAAGTTAATAAGCACTTTTAAAAGAAGTAAAAGTTGTTTTAAATAAGCAATCCCAAACACCCACCTAATAATGATAATTATAATTAATTAATTATAACATTTTTTATAATTTTATCTAATACTAAGTAATAATAATATTTATAGTTATAGTAATCAATATTTAAAATATAATGATATACATATAAGAAATCTTTTAACATAAAAAAATATAGAGTGAAAATAAAGAGGGAAGTTCTCCCGCTTCAAAATTCACCCCATTCTCAATCGACGCAGGCTTCATCTTCTCCATCTCTTCTCCATCTCATCCCCATCTCGTCTCTATCTTGTCCATGGACGATGAACTAGGCAATGGCGAGGACGACCTTTTTTTTTAGGATGCACTTGGCAACGACGATGATGCGGCTTCTCCATCTTCTCCAGCAGATTTAGTTTTTCTTCATCTTTCTAGGGTTTATTTGAAGTTATGATTGATTTTAGTATATGTGGTTCAAATGTTGGTATATTTCTAGGGTTTATTTGAAGTTATCTAGATTTTTTGATTTGGAAGGGTATTTTTCTAGGGTTTTCTTTCTATTGATTTTGTAAGTGATCACCCATGTTCTTGCAATTATAAATATATTTAAAGGTTGAACTCTCAAAATGCTTAATAATCATAGTAAAATTAAGTCCAAATGACTATGTTTATTAACTTTATACTTGGAACCGACAAAGGGGGCCGGTGAGGGCAATGGACCAGGGCATCAGTCCTTCAATCGATTATGCTAATCAAAACTAGTTCTGAATCCACCTAGGGTAAGTTTTGAATCTCTTTTCCTCTCTCGACTTCTCGCCTCGGTAACCTTTAATGACATCGATGAGGATGAAGAAAAACCCACGTATTATTCTCCCCCTTCTCATGTAAATCTTTATCTGATGTTCTGTTTTCCTTACTGATTTTGTTTCTCCTTTTTAATCTATCCAATTTTGCAATGTTCAATTGTGTTAAATTGATGTAAATATTTGTAAAGATGAATACCAAAGAAAAGGAATTTATTGTCCATGAGATCCTCACTCAAAGTCAAAGGTATTTGAATTCTTTCGTTTCTAAAATGTGTCTAGTCCCTTTCACTTTCATGCTATAGATAAATTTTGATTGGAAAGGTCAAAAGTTTTGATGGGATTATGGTTTTGTGAAAAGTTCAATTTTGATTTTTGTTTCTGGTTCCCATTTGAATCGACATTCAAAATCCTTCTGAATAAAGGAAATTATGCGGTAAAAACATAACAGGTTTCCATGTTCTATTAAGAAATCGATAATAAATGCATTGGTTTCTTACTCATCAGGCAATAATCAATTTCGGAGGCCATGCATTTACCATCGAACATTTCATACTCCCCAATCACTAAAAATAGGTAATAAGCTATAATCTTACAAAGCAAACCAGGACCTTTCTCAATTTATAAGAAAACAATTGTTGTTGTTTAGGAAAACACCTTATTATCACCTATTCTTTAAATCTTCTTGTTCTTGCATTAGTTTATTGGCCTGTTAAGCGTTTACCGGAGAAATCGATGCATACGACGCCGTTTTAGTGGATTGAAAATGAAAAATGTTAGTATATAATTAGATATTAAATATATAATTATTTGTTTATTGGCATGTGGTTGACTTGCTGTTATGATTTTAGAGTTCCATTTATATGTATATTGATTGAAGAAATTTTATGGATATGGTAATTGTAATGGTTATTGGCTTTTAATAGGATTTGGAGTTCTATGTGTGAATTTATGAAAAATGTTTTGGCATTTGGTATGTAATGGTTGTTAATATATGTATATATATATATATATATACAAATATAATATATATATATATATAAAGTAACACATTTTTACACGGTTTTAAGAATAGCCAAAAAAACGTTTAAAATTGTATACCTTTTTAAACAGTTTTTTTTTAAAACAGTGTAAAATGTATACAATTTTAAACGGTTCTTTCAGCATTACCATGTAAAATAATACACATTTTACACAGTTTTTTTTAAAAAACGTTTAAAAAGGTATACAATTTTAAACGGTTTGTTTAACTAAAAACCATTTAAAAAAGTGACTTTTTTAAACGGTTCAAAAACCGTATAAAAAAGACCCTGACTTTTTCAAACGGTGCCCTTTCAAACGGTTGTAAATTGTTTGAAAATGTCGAAAAAAACCGTTTAAAACACTTATTTCTGTAGTAGTGATACCAAAATCTCTTTGTGATGTAAATCTCGATCGACGTTTGAACCTTAGTAAATCACATGTGTCTCCCACAATCAGTGCAAATCAAGATAGTAAATCTCATGTTCAATCTATTGACAGTGCGATTCAAAACTCGAACAACAAACACATTAAAATTCAAAATTCACCCTAAACAAGTGTGAATTAGACAACGTATTACAAACTAAATGTGTTCTAGATGTAACAACGAATACAAACACACCAAATTCGAATAAAAAACAACAATATAGCTCGAACATCAAATCTGAACAGGCTCCTTGCGAGTTCTTAAAAAATCGACCCAAAAACTTCGAATTGAATCTTATTTTCTGAATTTCTGTCTGCTTTGATACCAATTGTGTGTCCCACAATCAGTGCAAATCAAGATAACACAATGAATTCAATCAATTTCCATTTATCTCAAATTCCAGATTACAATATGAAGCTCTCTAAAATATTTCTCTCTCTAACACAATGAACGCGTACAACACTCTCTAACCTGATACCACTAGCCATATACCTATTTACAGAACACTTATACCACTAAAACACTCACACTACATTACACTATGACTTTGACTTTTATTACAATTGACTTTGACTATGCTTGAGAGTTTGACTTGAGCTTTGACTTGTCTTGACTTCAGTCTTCAGTCTTCTATGATCTTGTATACAACATATTTATGCACTAACAATCTCCCTCTTTGGATTCAAGATCATCTCCAAAAAAAGATTTTGCAATACAATCTCCCTCTTTGATTAATCTTTAGCAGCTTTAATCTTCCCCTTTGTTAAAACAACTAATCACCTTCAGAAAAAATAAGCATTGAAGCACAATCTCCCCTTTAAGCTAAAAAATAATCTCCCCTTTCTTGGATAAAAATTGTCTTCAAAAACACTAACAATCTCCCCAAGGTTGTAAAAACCTCTTTCAAACATCGGAAAGAAATTATCTTCAGATTTGGCTCGCTTTTCTTCAGCAAATCAAACTTCAAAGAAAATTTCAGTAATTTCCCACAAATATTCTGAAACACTTGAACTTTTTCTTTCAATTCCAAACAATCTTCCTATATCTTGCATTCTTTGACACATTCTTTCAGCAAACTTTCTTCAAATCGTCTTTCTTGAAATAAATTCTCCTTTAAATTCCAACATTTCTTTAACTTCTCATAACTGATACAAACTTTCATTCAGTAAACATTTCTTGAACAAAGATTTCTCCACTTCAAACATTTGTTGATCAAATCTTCTCCCCCTTTTTGATGATTGTAGCATAGAAATCAGATAATCATCAAAACTTTACAAGAAATGTCCTTTAAAATTCTGACCAAGATCTTTTCCACCGAGCCGCTGATTATCCATCAATTCATAAGATATTCATCCGAATCTTTTCAAATTCAGACAAAATACTTGAATCAACAAATGAATCAGTTAAAAATGTCTGTCAGTAACACAAAGTCATTGTGTGTAACGAATATACATTGGAAAGGAGTTTTTTGATGTTCACTCCCCCAGGTCTTCCATTCAATCATCGAATAACACAATGTTAAACTATGAACGTTTAGACAGAAAAACGAATTTCATGTGTGTACGTGCTTGTGTTATGAAAGAATTTAAGCATGATGATTGCTTTTAACAAATAGGCTCAAAATTGTGTAAACCATTGAGACAACAACAGTAATACACAGACTCAATTGTGCATGATTGAAGTGCGAAGGTGGGGCAGACTTCCTTCTTTTTCAATATCCAGATTTTCCAAATGAAAATCAGATAGATTATATGTTGCATCCCCAGAAAAATTGAAACATTTCTCTGTTAAGAAAGAAATGAGTAGCAGGTGGGGTTTAAACAAGACTTGGTGCAGAGTTTGATATTATTTTACTCTGATCTCACACCCTCTTTGTTTTTATCATTTAAGCTCGCTTCTAACCAAACTCTCATTTCTATTGTTCTGCTCATCACACACCCACACTCATAAATTGACTCCTCACACTCGATCACTCAAGGATTAACTTCTTGGGTAGGAAACACTGGTTAACGTGAATCCATAGAAGTTCAATTAAGTTCTCACAAAATGAACCCATGTTTTCCTAAAAACATCATGTTGCTCAAATGGATTAACTTTGCAGTTAAAGTACAAAAAAATGAATACATGTCAGATGTATGTATGCTCATGAAGATTTGAGCATTTTAAACATTTGAAAATATTTCAAAACAAGTATATTGAAATGAATACAAGAAACCTGTTTGAAAATCTGACACTGTATAAAAAGATCAAATATGAATGATTTATCATGAAAAGCTTAGGTCATGAAAAATGGATATTGTAGATCCCAGTACAGTGCAATCAATAGTAAATCTTCAATATAGAACAATAATCAAGCCACAACTGCTAGTCATATGATTAATAAGCAATCAAAGGGTTACAGGTTTACATTGAGAATTTCTGATAAGGGTATGTAAACCTATGGACTAGCAATCTAACAAAATGACTTGTATCTCTTCACAAATGAACTAAAAAATAACTTTAAATACTTAGGCACGCAGGCCTAATGGGCTTATGGGCTTGGGCCCATCTAACAAAACAACTATTAATTAATTACATTTCGAACCCTTATAAATACTTTATTCCACTTTCAACACATAGGACTTTCAGTCTTAACAATCTCCCCCTAAAGTTGAATAAAGCATTTAACAACTTGATAAACTTCAGGCCTTGATCTTCTTTCCCTCTTGAATCGTTGAAGAACTTTGGAGTTGCTTGACTTCATGTCTTTCCACACTCCCCCTTGAATAAAGCTCTTGGTCTTCATATTTTCAACTTTGAAAATAGATTCAATGTACAATAGCCTCGACTGAATGCACTATCAAGCAGCTTTCAACTGTAAAAATTCCATCACATCGGATCAGCACACAAGAAAGATAGTGTGAGAGTTACTTGACATTCCACGGTGCATCTTCAGTTTAAAACACAGAATCTGTCTTTGAACCGCGAGTTGAATAGGCTTTCATCTCAAGAACTTGTTTCAATCAGCTCGTAGGAGGAATCATAAACAAACTTTTAGCAGACACCACATGATACGAAAAATTTCAATTTCAAACTTTGAAATCTTCATCTCTTTGATCTCTAGACTGTCTTCTTGAAACAAAATCTTCATCTCTTTGATCTCTAGATTGTCTTCAGAAATAACTTTCTTTCTTTCTTTAAAACTTTGAAATTGAACTTTCTCCCCCTTTTTGATGATTGTGAGCATCAAGATCATCAAAACTCTTCAATTTCAACATATTCTTTGATCTCCCCTTTATGATAAATTGACATTCTCCGCCCTGTGATCGAATCTTTTCAAATTCAGATATAATAGGAATTGTGAACCTGAATCAACAAATGATACAGTTAGTATGCCTATAAGTAGCACGGAGCCACTTTGTACAACGGATGTACATTGGAAAGGAGCTTTTGTGATGTTCACTCCCCCAGGGCTTCCATTCAATCATCGAAAAACCACAAAGGAATTTCTATGAATGTTATGACAAGAAAACTCATTCCTTGTGTGCTCGTGCAACTGTATGAATGATTGAAGCTACTTAGCTTGATCAGGCTCAAATTGTGTAAACTGTTGAGACAGCAACAGATATTACACGGACTCAATGTGCATGAAAAAGGTGCGAAGGTGGGGCAACTTTCCTTCTTTTTCAATATCTAAATCTTCTGAGTGAAGATTACATTGCATATATGCTGCGTTCCCAAAGAAAATGAAACATTTCTTTGTTAAGAAAGAAATGAGTAGCTGGTGGGGTTAATGTAAGAGTTGGCATGGGCTAGGTGCCTTTTCAATGATGGTTACCAAAGAATGTGAACCAATCAGTAGATGTGGCTGCCCGGCTCAGAAAGTGGTTGGTGCAGAGTTCTGATATTATTTTAACTCTGTTCTCACACCCTCTTTCTTTTTAACATTAAAGCTCACTTCTAACCAAACTCTCTTTTTCATTTTTACCGCTCAGCACAGTGAGAAAAATAAACTCAACCAGATGAGTTATCTCCCCCATTCTTTGATATAAGACCCCTCACCCCTCAATCACTCAAGGATAACTTCTGGGGTAGGAAACACTGGTTTACGTGAATCCATGGAAGTTCTGTTTACGTTCACTCACAAATCCCATGTAATTCCTATAAAGGATGTATGCTCAACAGTTTAACTTGACCAGTTAAGCACATATAAGATAACACTGTCGAAATGTATGCTCATTAGATTTGAGCAATTGAACTTTGAAGATTTCTCAAAACAAAGATATTGAATGAAAGAAATGAAATCAAAAGAGTTGTTTTGAGAATCTGACAATGTATCAATCAGATCAAATAAACTGGTTAGGGTATCAAAGAATTGGATATTATGTTTATATGAACAAATATAAACAATTTAGCAATGAAAGCACAAATTTAGAATAATGATAGATGCTCAACAACATTGAATATCAAACGGGGGTATTACCATCGAAAAATTGTTTTGCTATGAGACATGGTAATAACAAATACAAATGAAGTATTGAACCTGTGTGTGTGAATACATTACAATATAAGAATAAGATAATACGCAAGTATTGATCTTTAGAAACACACAGTCAGTTAAACATTAATGCGCAAAAAGTGAAAAACATTTAAATTCACACTTCTAGATTCATGAAACCTTTTGAAAATCAGAACTGGTTTGAACATTTCAGAAACTGTTTTTCATGCTGGAAAGTTGTTCGTCTTCCAAACAATCAGAGATCTAGAGTTAGAAGATACTTACTTTTAAGCTCCCCCTCAAATCATGATAGAATGATATAGATCAGATACGCTCCCCCTGGATATTTGCACAATATCCAAGTCTGAACGTTGAAGAACGGGTCCTGATCTGTCATGTGATCAGAATCCAAACTTCGTTGAAGTACGGGTTCTAAGCTGATTTACTTAGAAGCCATCGTTCTTCTACTCCCCCTTGACAGTAGGTGCCTGCAACACAGAATCAGTTTTCGGTTTTGGTACCCACTGGTATTTGGGTCCTCGAATGTTAGTTGCAGTTCTTGTAGGGGAAATAGAATAAGAACCATACAAGAAATGATCACTGGTTTTGTGAATGTGATCATGTGAACGACAATAAGAACAGTGGTATTTCTTACCTGATAACCTGATTAATTGATCTCTCGTATAGATATGATCAGGTTTACCTTTACTCGCTTTGTTCTTCTTGGCATTAGACGCATGTACACATGATTCTCTTTCTTTCAGCTCATCTTCAATTGGTTTCTTCTTCCAGACCAGTTCCTCTTCTTTGTATCTTCGTCTTCGTTGATGTGTACCTGAACCATCTATATTGCTATCATAGAAAAGGTTAGTTTTACGAATCCGATCAAACGATTTAACTGACCTTTGTGGAGAGACCGATTTCTGATTTGAACTTGATGCAGTCTGTTCAAGCACTTTAATCGTCGAAGCAAAGTTGTCTCTTTCTTTAACAAGCAGATCAATCTTCTTTGTGAACTCAGACTTTGTTTTCTGCTCTTTCAATACACTTTCAGATAGTTCAGATAACTTCTTAGTAAGCTTTTTGATCTCAGCCTCAAACTTACTTCTCTCTTCTTCAAATCCCTTCTCAACATTGTTTCTTTGGCCGGATATTTCTTTGAATACGCTAACATTCTTTTGTTCAATGGCCATCTTTTCTGTTGCAAACTTCTCTCTTTCAAGAATGATTACTTTCTGAAAATCAGAAACTTGCTGAGAAAGTTTTATGCATTTCAGCTCAACTTCTTTCTTCTCATCAGCACATTTTCTGGAAAAATCTGAGAACTCATTTGCAAAAGATTTTTCATTATTCTCAAAATCGGATTTGTCTTTTGCAATCTTTTGCTCCAAATCAGAGATCTTTCCTTTTAGCTCAGAGTTCTCAGATTCCAGTCTCAGTATTTTCTCATCATTCAGCCCAGAAGTCTTTGTCAGAAGATCTTCATTAAGTGTCTTTAAAGCACTTACTTCCTCTTTCAGTGTGTTGTTCTCATCAGCATATTGGTTTGCCCTCTTTACGTAAAAAGTTAAAGATGATTGGAGATTTATGTTCTCCACTTTGAGGCCTTGAACTTCAGAAAAATATACCATTTCGACTTATCTAATTCAAGCTTTTGAAAAACTTGACAATAGATGAAATTTGAAAGTGCAGGGACCAAAAGTGACAAAGTGTGAAACTTGAAAATTTAGGGTCACTAATGACAAACTGAAACATATACCGGTCGAACAAAAGGACCGGTAAAGACAATGTACCGGTCAAGCAAAAGACCGATAATGGCAATGCACCGGTCGAACAAAACACCGGTAGGGACAATGTCTCGGTCGAACAATAGGATCGGTAACAACAATGTCCCGGTCGAAGGATATCGGTCCAAATATCTATCGGTCGATAACAGATTAAAACTAATTAAAAGATAGACCGATAAACACAAACACCGATAAACAGATAAGCCTGATAAACTCGAAGAACACCACCGAAGAACACGATGAATTTTCTGGAATTCGACCGAAATCAAAACCCAGAAAATTGAAATCGAACAGACCGATAAACTACAAAATCAACAGTAACCTTCGATCGATAAACTCTTAATTACTTTTCCAGAACAACTTCGATCGATAAAATTTTTCCAAAAACAATCAGATTAAAAAAAATATCGATCGATAATAACTTTTTCTAGAAACCAATAGACCGATAACCAAAACAACCCAGATAGACAGAAATCAAGCAGATCGATAAAAACTCAGAAACAGATAAAAGCGATTAACACATATGATTGATTATAGGGTTTTAGACAAACCTTTTTCTGGATCAAACCTTTAGTCTCTTTGCTCTGATACCAATTGTAGATCCCAGTACAGTGCAATCAATAGTAAATCTTCAATATAGAACAATAATCAAGCCACAACTGCTAGTCATATGATTAATAAGCAATCAAAGGGTTACAAGTTTACAGAGAGAATTTCTGATAAGGGTATGTAAACCTATGGACTAGCAATCTAACAAAATGACTTGTATCTCTTCACAAATGAACTAAAAAATAACTTTAAATACTTAGGCACGCAGGCCTAATGGGCTTATGGGCTTGGGCCCATCTAACAAAACAACTATTAATTAATTACATTTCAAACCCTTATAAATACTTTATTCCACTTTCAACACATAGGATTTTCAGTCCTAACAGATATTGTCTATACGAATCAAATATGGACATTCTTGAAAGAAACGTTTTAAATGAAATCACACTCAACAAACAAAGAATTTCAAACGGGGTGTCTTACCATCGAAAATATGTTTCAATGTGAGACATGGTAAGAACTTGATCAATTAAAGTACTAAACCAGTGTGTATGAATACTTGACAGTATATGGAAAAGATAATACACAAGTATTTATCTTTGGAAACACACGGTTTGTTTAACAATTAAGCTCATGAAAAATGAAAACATTTAAAATCACACTTCTAAATTTATGAAATCATTTTGAGAATCAAAAGTGGTTTGAACATTTAAGAAATGTTTTCCATATCTTAAAGTCGTCCTTCTTTCAGACATGTATGAGATTAAGTTTAGAATATACCTTACACTCATCTTAAATCTCATGAAGTCAGCTCCAAGTCATATTGAATATGTTCATGTAAGCTCCCCCTCAAAATCTGCATACAGTCACAAAGTCGTCAAAGCACAAAGTCTTATTCACAAAATTTATTGAAAATTAAAGACATAAAGCAATAAAATGTGTTAAGAACGAGTTCTGATCAGATGTAATCAGAAATCAAAGTCCTCTCAACTCCCCCTGAAATTATGCATTAAAATATATTTCAGTGAAGAATCTATGCAATAAATTATTAACTCCCCCTAAAATGTAGATCATCTAACTCTTGTGTCACACTCCCCCTGAAATCATGAACGAACCTTTCAGTGCAGATATCTTTCAGATTAAGAGTAAAGAAATGAAGAAAAAATAACAAAATCTAAATTGTACTAGGTAACAACAGATTAATTCTTAAGATTTAGCATACCAAGTTTTGAAATGAGAAAATTAAATCTCTTTTCATCAAGTGGCTTGGTAAATAAATCAGTAAGCTGATAATCTGTGTTTACAAAATAAAGTTCGATTGTACCTTTTTCAACATTATCTTTTATAAAATGATATCTCATGTCGATGTGCTTGGTCTTCGTATGTTGCGCAGGGTTAGCAAATTTTGCAATAGCGCTCTTCAAATCACAGTAGATTGGGATTTTGTCGTACTTGAAGCCATAATCTCGAAGTTGTGTCCGCATCCATAACACTTGAGAATAGCAGCTAGCCGCAGCTACGTACTTTGCCTCACCTATTGGAGTAGATATACAAAGTTGTTTCTTTGAAGCCCAACTCACGAGTTTATCTCCAAGAAATTATATGTGACCCGACATACTCTTCCTGTCAAGCATACAACCTGCATGATCTGCATCTGAATATGCCGTGAGCTCAAAACCTGTATCCTTAGGATACCATAGACCAAGATTTGTAGTGCCCTTTAGATATCTAAAAATACGCTTTACTGCAGACAAATGGGATTCTTTAGGTGAAGCCTGATATCTTGCACATAAGCATGTAGAAAACATTATATCCGGCCGACTAGATGTCAAGTACATTAAGGAACCAATATACCTCTGTAGGTTCTAACATTGACATCTTTTCCAGAAGGATCAGCTCCGATCCTAGTTCCAGGTGCCATCGGGTACCAATTTGAGTACAATTTTCCATTTTAAATTTTCTGAGAATATCGAAAATGTACTTTGTTTGATTAATGAAAATCCCCGTAGAAAATTGTAATTGTTTAACTTGTAATCTGAGATAGAAATTCATCTCTTCCATCATACTCATCTGAAATCTTGACACCATAAGGTTAGAAAAATTCTTACAGTACTTAGGATTTGTTGAGCCAAATATGATGTCATTCACATATATCTGGATTAATATGATATCAGCTTTCTCCTTTTTAATGAAAAGAGTAGTATCGATTTTACCATTTGAAAAACCCGACTTGACTAAGAATTTATATAGAACTTCATACCAAGTGCGAGGGGCTTGTTTCAGACCGTAAAGAGCTTTATCCATAATGTATACATGATTTGGTTTCTCTGGATTGACAAAACCTTCAGGATGCGAGACGTAGACTTCCTCCTTGAGAATTCCATTTAGAAAGGCAATCTTCGCGTCCATCTGATAGACAGTGAAGTTCTTGTGTGCGGCATATGCTAGAAACATGTGGATTGCCTCTATGCGCGCAACTGGAGCATAAGTCTCATGGTAATCTATACTATTCTCTTGCCTATATCCTTTAGCCACAAGTCTTGTTTTGTTCCTTTTGACGATACCATCTTCATCTTTCTTGTTCTTAAACACCCATTTCGTGTCGATTATGGTTTTTCCTTCAGGTTTAGGCACTAGTCTCCAGACCTTCAGCGCTTCGAATTGATTCAGCTCTTCTTGCATCGCAGTCACCCAGTCTGAGTCAGCTAGAGCTTCAGATACTTGTGTAGGCTCTATCTTGCTCAGGAACGAATCATGCATGCACTGGTTTAGTGTAGCAGACCTAGTTTGCACCAGTTTGGATGGATCTCTAATGATTTGATGTATTGGGTGCTCTTTGGTCCACTTGTGTTCATGAGGGAGTGGATTAGATGTATATTTATCATGATGTTCATCTAAAAATCCACTATCTTCTTCATTTTGTTCAGTTGGGGGTTCAGTTGAAGTAGATGGTGCAGAAGCTTCAGTTGGTTGGACATTGGATGTCTGTTGAGTAGACGTTGTGGTACACCCAACTGATTGAGTTACTTATGGCTCTTCATTTATATTTACAGCTTCAACTGATGGAGTAGGCGTTTGAATTAGAATTTCTTGTTGAATTGGGGAATTGGATTCAGTTGATATATCTGAAGTGGTTGGATGATTATTCCTCGAATTGTCCGATCTGTCAACCACAACAGGTTTAGTCACTCTAGTACCGAGAAATTCATCATAAAACAATTCAAACAGTAAATCTAAATCAGATAAATGTGATTTAGATGAAGATGCTTTATCAGAATTTGGACATTAGTCACAGGTTCTGGACTGATTTTCCTAGAAGCTAATACTCCGGTAATCATGGGTTCTAAACTACTTTGATCAGAAGCCATCTCCTCATCGAATGTAACATTGACGTTCTCGACAACAATTTTCGACTTCTTCAAGTATACTCTGTAAGCAGCAGACGTTTGAGAATAGCCAAAAAAAATGCCATCATCAGCTTTTGGACTGAACTTGTTCAAGTTCTCCTTGTCATTCAGTACGAAGCACATGCATCCAAAGAATTGAAAGTGTTTAATGCTATGTATTCTATTATTAATTAAAGCATATCGTGTTTTGCCGAACCGGCGATGAATTATGGAGCGATTCTGAGTATAGCAGGCAGTCGACACAGCTTCAGCCCACAAAAATAGAGGTAGGTCTAATTGACTTAACATAGTTCGAGCGGCCTCGACTAGTGTTATGTTTCATCTCTCTACGACTCCATTCTGTTCAGGCGTTCTGGCAGCAGAAAATTGATGGGTTATCCCGACCGATTCGAGATAATCTTCAACAACTTTGTTCTTAAATTCTGTGCCATTATCTGTTCGAAGAAGCTTTACTGTCTTCTGCAGATTCACTTGAGTGGTCTTTAGAAATGAGATGATGACTTCGGGCGTCTCATCTTTTGATCTCAGAAATTTGACCCAAGTGTATCTAGAGTAATCGTCTACAATCACTAATACATATTTCTTGTCGTTGATGCTTCGAGTTCGCATCGGACTGCAGAGATCCATATGCAGTAACTCCAAAGTAGAACTTGTACTCGGCTCAGGCTTCGGCTTATGAGCGGCTCTTTTCATCTTGCCTTTCTCACACGCTGCACAGAGATGTTCTTTGACATATTTAAGTGCTGGAAGTCCTTTCACTAAATTACCAGTAACCAGCTTGTTGATGTAGCGAAAATTCAGGTGAGATAGTCGTCTATGCCATAACCAGCTCTGCTGCATAGAGGCTTTTGATAGTAGACATACCTCATTATCAGTCTAGACTTTTGACAAGTTAATCGTGTAGAGGTTTAACTTTCTCGTCCCGACCAAAAGTTCTTTTCCATCTTCAGTTCGCACACAACACCTTTTGGCCTTGAAAATCACCTCTAAGTCTTTGTCACATAACTAACCAATGTTGAATAGGTTATGTCCTAGTCCTTCTACATAACTCACCTTCTTGATCATTACGTTTTCTTGAATAACATCACTATATCCCAGAATAAGTGAAAACTGGTCATTTCCAAATCGTACGTTTCCGCAGTATATCTCTGTATAATTAGACAATATATCTTTCTGCCCAGTCATATGCTTGGAGCAACCAGAATCCAAGTACCACATATGACGGGTATGCACATGAGAAATCAGGAAACAATCGGTTTAAGTAGCCATGTATAGATGGGTCCTACAGTGTTAACACAAGATTTTGGCACCCATTTGAATTTGGGTCCTCTTTTCTTTTGAAAATCTTTTGAAACATGAGAATGATATACATGATATGAACCAAACTAATCATCATAATATTGACGAGATACAAAACCATTTCTACTATAAGTAGAAGTCCTATTAGTAGACGGAGATAATTGGACTAATTGCTTTATTGAATATCTCTTGTAAGAATTTACAAGTTTTTGTTTATGAAAAGCAACATTGCCAACTACATCAGTTTTACGACTAGTCTTTCTATTACAGTCAGAATCAGAAGATGATTTTGCAGTCTCATCAACTTTCTGCTTTGGTCGCCATTCTGATCTCACTCCAGACTTTCTCTTACTCATATCTGAAACATTTGAACTTTTCAAGTTAGAACTGTGAGATTTGAAAGATTGTTTATTTTTAGATTTACCAGTGGGTGTCCGTTTCTGTGAATGCCTTTCCTTCTTACCTTTGGCGTTCTTGGTATTCACATAGACTGGTTTACAACTTTCGTTGATGTTTCACCCTTTTCAAACACACTAGGTAATCCAAAAGAATTGATAATAAATTGCGAATGATCAGGAAGTTTTGCATTAAAATCAAATTGATCAACACAATCATCTAAACAACCATCAGAGTTAAGGAAATCAAACCCTTCATCAAATAGACTATTAACATCATCAGATTTTGAAGCTTTAGAAGACTTTGAAAAATCGGTGTTGAGAAAAATAGTTGAAAACACTATCTGTTCTAGAACAGTCAAAATTCTTTCTTTTACAAGTGTTTTCTCAAGTTCAGAAATTTTACTTTCTAACACGAGTGGAGGAACATAAATTGATTTCAATTTAAAACATCAAAAATATAGATTCGATCTATTGACAGTGCGATTCAAAACTCGAACAACAAACACATTAAAATTCAAAATTCACCCTAAACAAGTGTGAATTAGACAACGTATTACAAACCAAATGTGTTCTAGATGTAACAACGAATACAAACACACCAAATTCGAATAAAAAACAACACTATAGCTCGAACATCAAATCTGAACAGGCTCCTTGCGAGTTCTTAAAAAATCGACCCAAAAACTTCGAATTGAATCTTGTTTTCTGAATTTCTGTCTGCTTTGATACCAACTGTGTGTCCCACAATCAGTGCAAATCAAGATAACATAATGAATTCAATCAATTTCCATTTATCTCAAATTCCATATTACAATATGAAGCTCTCTCAAATATTTCTCTCTCTAACACAATGAACGCATACAACACTCTCTAACCTGATACCACTAGTCATATACCTGTTTACAGAACACTTATACCACTAAAACACTCAAACTACATTACACTATGACCTTGACTTTTATTACAATTGACTTTAAATATGCTTGAGAGTTTGACTTGAGCTTTGATTTGTCTTGACTTCAGTCTTCAGTCTTCTATGATCTTGTATACAATATATTTATGCACTAACATCACACAAAACCCATATATCTACGTGGTTATCAAAGATTCTCTCAAATCTTTGTGCATCACTTAAGTCGTATTTTTAATCCACCCCTCTTGAGGTCAAGATCTAATATTAACACTTCAAAGTGATCGGTTTACCCGCATTGAATTTAAGTCCCGAATCAAGTGACCAAACTTAATAGCTAGTAACGATGGTCATGTATTGCCTACTAGTCTCAAGTCGACTCACACCCACACTCAAAAGGTGCTTAGCTCATAATAAATTAATAGACATAATGTAAGAAAAGAGATACATGTTAACTACTTGCATTAATTGAAGATAAAGATAAACTCAGTGTTCAAAAAGGCGCGCCATGGTGTGCGTCATGGCGCGATATGGCGCAAGACGCGTCTCCGCCGTTACGAAATAGCCCATAACGTTTCTGTAAGGCGTGGCTCACGCTATGGCGCCTTAAGATGCGCCATGGCGCGCGTTTTTTCTAAGACGTGATTTTTTTTTTTCAAAAAAAAATATTTTTTTTAATTTTTAATTTTTTTTATCTTTTGTGCTTTTACATTTTTAACTTTAGATTTAACATTTTTATAAATTTATCTAATCAATCACTCACAGTTTCACGAAATCATAAACGTTATGGACTCACGATTAAAACGATGTTGTAAAATTATCTTTCTATGTTCTATTTTAAATATTAAATAAAAAACTATTTTTATACTATTAATTTATATGATTTTTTTTCTTCCAATATGAATGTACATACTTTAATATCATTATTTGATTAGAATAATATATATAAAACATATATGTATATATATAATTTTGAACATGACATACAAATTTGTCGCCTTATATCACGCCTTGAAAAACGTCGCGTCCTCGCCGTTGCGTGTAAGGCTTAAGGCTTGACCTTGCCGCCACGCCACACCTCACGCTATTTTGAACCTTGGATAAACTACAAACGTAGACGGAAAGTAAAATACGGAATTTAAATGGGAGAAGGTAAATACGGAAAACAAATACGAGAAATAAAAGACGAAAATTAAAAGACGGAATTTAAATACAATAATTAAATCCTACGCTTCAAGCCAAAAACACTTGCTTGAAGTGTTTAAACTTGAAAGAGAGGAGAGTGATGGAAGTGTTGATGATGGTGAAGATGGATGATGATTGATGATGGAACGGGTTGCCTTTAATGTTTTTTTCCCAAAACTTGTATTTATACTTGAAATTCTTGAGCATAATAGGGTGATGATTGTCCAGAAATTGTGTGGACAACATCACCTTAAATCCAGCAACATCCAGCTTGCATTAACCGGTCTGTGTCTTTACCCAATGGTCATAAAAGACTACAGGTGTGTCCACAGTGGGCATAATGTCCCCACAAATCGGACTAACAACATAATTTCGTAAATAATTAAATCTTTTGGTATTCTTATCACGCATTGCAAATATTATGGACTGACCAAGCCAAAAAGATAGAGCAAAGTGGGTATGAAATAGAATAAAAACTATAAAAATAATAACAAATAACTCTAAAAAAATGAGAGTTATCACCTATCCCTCCCAATTAAAAAAACGTTCATCCCATCTATGAAAGAAAAAACCTCTCAAACAAAAATATTTCCAATCTATACAGATAGTTTTATCCATACATAACTTAATAAAAACCAACCAAACCATCCCTATATATCTATATATAAACAAACAAATTGATCATTTACCAATAAAAGATTTACGAACGAAATGTTAGAATTTAATTATTGATTTTTTTTAACTTACGTTCGAACTTCGCAAATTGAAAAAGAACAACCCATATCACCCAAATTACTAAAACAATAAATGACTTAAATTTAAACTTTGATACCTGATTATTAATATAACTAGAAGTGTATTTGTGCAATACAGAGTGATACATCTCGATTTTTAATGTTCCGTTTTATTAGTTGTCTTTGCCGATTTTATAATATGGCTTTGTCAATTTAGGTTTAATAATGACGTAATTTATTTTAGTTTTAATAAGGTAATATTTTTAATAAAATAATAATTAAATGTTTTTTTAGAATTCAATGGTTATTCTAATTATATTTTAGAATCCTTATATTTAAAATGAGATGTTTATCAATTAGTTATGAATTCCAACATGTAATCTTTAAAAAGTTGTACTCATAAATCATTTACTAGTAATCTTGAATTTTAAGTAGCATGCATCAATAAACAAATACTTGATGCATAAATATTTGTTTTCAAAAGATTTTCTCAAATGCTTTATAATGTAGTATAGATAGTTGAAATCAAAAAAGAACTTGACTTTGTATTATTATTATTATTATTATTATTATTATATATTATTATTAGAGTAAATTACATTTTTCGTCCCCGTGGTTTGTTAAAAATTTTAATTTTCGTCCCTAATCTTTATTTATACATTGATAGTCACTGTGGTTTGCATTTCTTTTCTTTTTTCGTCCTTAAGACTACCACTTTTAGTTGAGTTCCTTAACTCATGGGCATGATGGTGTTTTAACTTTTTCTTTAACTTTTCATTATAAACAAATATATCATTACATTATATTATATTGTTATTAAGTGATCTCTCTCTCTCTCTCTCTCTCTCTCTCTCTCTCTCTCTCTCTCTCTCTCTCTCTCTCTCTCTCTCTCTCTCTCCATCAATATATACAATGTGTCCTCAACCCCAACTCCCACAGGCCACATCTTGACCGATCATGTTCTCCGGTAAACCGCCACAACCTGCAACCATTTTTTGTCGCAACCAACCGCCACTACCTACAATCATTTTCCTTTGAAGAAAGTTGCTTAAAATTTAAAATCAAAACCCACTTTTCTGCTTAGAAAATACAGAGATTCGATGGGGGAGTGTGAATCCCAGATTGCTCAAGTAACAATGAATAATTGAAAGATTAATTGTATTGAATGATTGAGAGAGTTACAAACATAGGATTGAAAAACAAACTCTCTCTCTAAACCATTAAGCGCACACTATACTATTTCTCAAAGTCTAATGCTTAAAGAAAAGAAAACAAACATTAAATACTCAGGCCTAAAACCCAACAGGCCCAAGGCCCAACAAACCAAACTAAGCCCAATAATGAGATAAGGCTTTTACAAACGTTTTAAATAAAACAATTAACAATTAAACTATATAAATGTTTTATATAACTTTCCACGTACTAGGACTTTCAGTCCTAACAATCTCCCCCTAAAGTTGTATAAATGATTTATCTCTTTGAAATCTTCACGGCTTTGATCTTCTCTCCTTCTTGAATCTCTGAAAAACTTTGATGTTGCTTGTCTTCATGTCTTTCTGAGCTCCCCCTTAAATAAAGCTCTTGGTCTTCATAGATTCAACTTTGTAACCGGATTCAAAGTACAATAGTCTCGACTGAATGCACAAACTGAGCAGCTTTTAACTGTAGAAACTCAACACATCGGATCAGCACACAAGAAAAATAATGTGCGAGTTACGTGACATTCCACATTGCATATTCAGTTTAAAAACAAAGAATCTATCTTTGAACCGCGAGTTGAATAAACTTCCAACTTAAGAACTTGTTTCAATCAGCTCATAGATGGAAGCAACTTATAGCGAACACCACTTGATGAAGGATAGAAGAACCAATGCAATCTTGAAATCCATGGCTTTTCAACCTTAGATTTAAGAAAAATAGGATATGTTGCTCCCCCTCCGCTTTTGCTAACTCCCCCTCAATATGATAATCTGTCTGTGAAACTTGTGTCATTGTTATTGCATTCTCCCCCTCATGATGATTAGGAGAATCCTGAGCATCATGTATGTTCAAAGACTAACCGGATGAGTAGCAAAAGATAATATAAAACATTTAGTAACCAAGATAGAGTAATCAACTAACACAGAAACACATTAGTAACAGTTATCACAACAATTCAGAATAATTGTGTGGCCTATTTTCAGAGTTGGCAAGGGGGTATCTCTGATAGGACTTCCAGTTATCACTGAAGTACGATTTTAAGAATCTACTTCTCAAACTGTTCCAGCAATATCACAAAGATATGCGATTGGAATCACAAAGATTCGTGCGTGTGTAAAAGAAATATAAATATGTATCTGTTAGGCTCAAAAATTGAGTCAATCTGGGACGCAGGTTTGAAATCAATAGACACAAGGAGATGAAAATGAAGTTCGGAGACCGGAGCTGATGTCTTCCTTTTTCAATATCTAAGACCTCCGAGTGAGGAATAGATAGATCATGTGGTAAATCTCCGTGAATATATGAAACAAGTATCTTTTGTGAGATACTTGAATGGCTAGGTGGGGTGACACGAGTTATCGACATTGGGTCCATGTCTGTTTCAATATTCATCTCCAAAGAACAAGAGTGAATAGAGTATGTGGTAACCCGGATAACTGACTCGGTTTGGTAAGGACCAATAATTCTTTTAAGTCCTGTCACACTCTCACCATATTCTTTTCACTCCGAACTCATCTATCAATCTAGACCCCTCACTGATATCTATGAATTGGATGTGTTTCTTGGGTAGGTCCTTCCGGTTCTGGATTGACCATAGAAACATTATAGGTCCTAACACTCATTTAACTCGCCAAAATAGAACATGGAAGTACGAGGCAAAACATTGAAGTACGAGTCCTAATCTGATATGATCAGAAGTCAAAAACATTTAAGACTGAGTCCTGAACCGAGTGTTCAGAAGTCGTAATGAAAAGTAAGAAATATAGTACTCCCCCTTAAAAGATGGCATAACCCTTGATTGTTGTCATATGACGTGAATAATCTGAATTCAATCACACATGACATTCCTGCAAACCAGATTAGACAGATTTTGGTATCCATGCTATTATGGATCCTTGACGGTTAGATGCCTTAGCTTTGAAGCTATGAAACTGGGGGTTGGGGATACTGTAAGTACCGCACCAATTATTTACATACCTTGAGTCGACAAAGTCACTATGTCCACAATGAGTGCAACAAATCTTTGCTCGGTTTAGACTAATCAGCTTTGTTGTAGAATAAACATAGGTAGGTGAATCAGTCTTGGAAATATATGACTTTGTATCAACTACAGGAGATTTATGAGACTTGTTTCCATCAATGTCTTCTGTAGTTGATTTTTTTCTCCAAACCATTTTGACTTTTCGAAACACTTGATTATCTGTATTATCAATAAGAGAATTATTGAAAAGATTGGAAGGTTGAATCTGATCTTTTGAAAATTCATTTGCTTTGATAGAACTCTTTGTAGAAATAGTTGTAGAAGTTGAACTTGAAGAATAAGGAGACTGAGCAACAGTATCGGGGTTGGCTTGTTTAGATAAATCAATTTTATAGTTTATTTCTTTAAGTTTCTTGACTTTTGCGGATAAAACATTTCTTTCTTCGAGAATTAAATCAAGTTGTTTTTGTAAATCAAATTTTATCTTCTGCTCTTTCGAAACCTCTGTTGCTAATCCAGATAATTTTTGTGAAAACTTATGAATTTCTATTTCGAATATATTCCTTTCACTTTCAAAGTCTTTTTCAATACTGTTGCGTTTATCAGATATTTCTTTGAAAACTGCAATAATTTTCTTTTCAAGCACTTTCTTTGCCGTTTCAAAACTTTTTCGCTCTTTTGCAAAATTATCTCTCTCCATTATCATAACATTTTCAAAAACAGAAATCTGTTTTGAAAGTTTTGCATTTTGAAGCTCAAAAATCTTTCTTTCGTCAAAAACTTTCTTTGAAAGATCAAGAATCTTTCTTTCAAAATTCTTTCCTTCATTTGAAAAATCAACTTTTTCTTTTTCAAAAACAGCAAGTCTTTTCTTCAGATCAAGGTTTTCACTTTCTATGGCTTTTCGTTTCTCTTCAAGTTCTAGAGTCTTCTCTTCTCGGGCTTCAAAATCTGCAACTTTTCATTCAAATTCAGTTATTTTCTTCGAAGGTTCAGCACTTGTTGGATCACTTTTCTTCATATTTGCTTCTTTCAAATTCTCAATCAACTCGTTCTGGTCTGCAATAATTGAATTATATGTACGAACATAATTCTGAATATATGCATCGTGCTCACTCTCTGATTTTTCAAACTTTTTCGAGAGTTCTGAAAATTGCTTCTTCAAAACATCCTTTTCTTCAGCAAGTTTTTCTTTTTCTCTTTTTAAGCTTTGTGCCTAGCTCAGATTATCAGCATTTTCACCATTAACTTGCACACGCACGTTGTAATTGTTTTCCAATCTAGCTTCAAGAACTACAATCTTGGATTTGAGATCAGAAATTTCTTGTTGATAATCAGAATAAGACATTGTTAGTTGAACAAAATGATCGTAAGACGATCGCAATTTGATTCAATAAAGTCAGACAGAGTAATACACAGAAGACAGAGTAATACACAGAAAACGCAAAAAATGTCCCCCTCCTGCGACTTAGCAAGGGGGTCTTCGGGATAAAGATCGGATACCTTGACCGGGTTTAAAAAATGGCTCGGCGATGCAGGGGTCACGAGCCCGGATGGCGCGGTCCGGGACTTTGATGGTGCGGAGACAGCACGAGGCGGTTGGGTGGTATTGGACCATGGCGCGGGGTGGTGCGGAGACCGGGCGGAGCCGCGGCACAGGCGTCGTGGGCGGCGCACGGACTCGGGTGAGCCGCGGCATGGGAGGCGCGGGAACCGGGTGGAGCCACGGCACGGGCGGCGTGGGCGGCGCGAACCTGGGTGTGGTGCCGCGGCACGAGCGGCGTGGGGGCCGGGGGAGCCGCGGCGCAGGCGAAGTGGGGACCGGGTTTGGTGGGAAGGGGGTGCGGGTCTCGGGAGGGTAAGCGGGTTGGGGGTTGTGTAGGAGGGGGCTTCAATAGAAGAGGGCTTCGGTAGAAGAGGGTTTGGGGGGACCGGGTTTGGCAAAGAAGAGGGTTTGGCAAAGGAACCGGGTTTGGGAAAGTGAGTAAGAGGGTTTCGAGATAGGAAGAGGGCTTCGTGAGAGGAAGAGGGCTTCGATAGGAAGAGGGTTTCGTGGGAACCGGGTTTGGGTATTTTAAGCGGGCGTGAGGAGCAACTTAGGTTTGGGATTAAATGCGAGACCCGGGTAGGATAATAACAGGGTTTGGCGGTGCGCAGCACAAAATTAAACCTTATCGACTCCAAACACAAAATTAAAACCTTTTAATCGAAAACTAATGAACTTTAGCAATATTTATCGATTAAATCCAGAATTCTAACACTCTTTTTCACTTGATTTTCAACCAAAATACTGATTTTTAACCAAAAACCAAGAACACAGACTTGAGATTTTAGATCTATAAAAAGCCCAAAATTCTATTTAATCTTGCGAATTTGAGCATGAAACTTTACCAAAACCTTAATCTAACAAGAGTAAAGAGGTTTGAATCAAAGAAACTCAATAATTTTGAAGAAATCAAAAAACCCAGAAACTCAAAAACAGGAGTAGATCGACCAGAACAGTAGAGAGAAAAAAATTACCTTTTTCGAATCAAATCTTCGTCTCTTTGCTCTGATACCAATTGTGAATCCCAGATTGCCCAAGTAACAATGAATAATTGAAAGATTGACTGTATTGAATGATTGAGAGAGTTACAAACATAGGATTGAAAAGCAAACTCTCTCTCTAAACTATGAAGCGCACACTATACTATTTCTCAAAGTCTAATGCTTAAAGAAAAGAAAACAAATATTAAATACTCAGGCCTAAAACCCTACAGGCACAAGACCCAACAAACCAAACTAAGCCCAATAATGAGATAAGGTTTTTACAAACGTTTTAAATAAAACATTTAACAATTAAACTATATAAATGCTTAATATAACTTTCCACGCACTAGGACTTTCAGTCCTAACAGGGAGTTGCAGAAAGAAACCCACTTTATGTTGCTACCATTTCTTCCTATCATAAATCATAGAAAGAAACCCACCAAACAAACATTAAACCCACCTTAATCAATTAATCATCAAAAAAAAGGAAGAAGGCGAAGAAAAAAGAGAGACGAAAGCTCCGATAGAACTCAACCCCAACCAAGTAAACCCAAATCAAAAACAAAAAACAAAAGACAAACAACAAAATCCAAATCAAAAGATTTAGTCCTTAACCAGTCGAAAGTCCCTCGGTTTGATTTGGCTCCGATGACCCCCTTTCGTCGTTCCCCTTCCCAGAAGAGCCTCTTTTTGATTTGGTTCCTGGTGACCCCTGTTCGTCGTTCCCCTTCCCGGACGGTTCTTCCTCCTATAACTAAAAAACTAATAAAAAACCAAAACCAAAACCCATTTTTTGAAAACAAATTTAAAATCTATTTTCTTGCCAATTCAAAACCCTCTTTTTGGTACTCTCAAAACCTAAAGTACAAGCCATGGAAGAGAAAAGATTTGTTCTTGGGTTTTGCCACCCATGTTGGGTGAGCGAAGAAGATGATCAGAATGGGGGTTAGGGTTAGGGTGGGAAAGGGGTGAAAGTGATTGAGACAAAGAGAGAGAGATAGGGGGTGGAGAGTGATAATATAATATAATTGTTTAATCTTTAATATATTTTCTTGAAAGTAAATAGGCTAAAGTATCCCTTAACAGACTCAATTAACGGTTGTAAATTGGCAAGGGACGAAAAAAGAAAAGAAATGCAAACCATAATGACTATGAGTGTAATAAATGAAGACCAGGGACGAACATTGAAACTTTTTACAAACCATAGGGACGAAAAACGTAATTTACTCTTATTATTATTATTATTATTATTATTATGTTAGGTTTAAAATAAATAAAATAATAACTGTAATAATCGTGTTTATTTTGAATATGGATAGAGTTGAGGTGAGTAGTTTCCAAAACTCAAAGTTGGAGGGGTTAGATGTGAATGGGTAAAAAGGGGTTAACCCTACTCTCTCCTCTCATTTCCTCTTGTTGGCGGCAGAGTTTTAGAGAGAGGGACCTTGAAGGCGATTTTGGGGAAGGAAAGCAAAGGAGTGTTCTCTTTGAGATTCAAATCTGCATCAATCCTCAACAAGGTAAGCTTTCTATTGTTGATGTATTTTAACCATTGTGGGTTTATGTTCTTTGTTTCAAGTGGATTGGTGGTAGAGAAGGAGTAGTCTGATGTTTGTATTTAGGGGTTTTGGGGTTTTAATCGTAGTTTATTTCGGTTGCTAATCGAGAGTTTAAATAGGAATGAGACCTCGTTTGTGAGAAGGCGTGGTGATTCCGTCGCTGAATCTCGGTGCAGGGCCGAGAACTCTTCCCACTCGGCGACTCCGGGAGTTCTCGACCGGGGAAGCCGGGGATTTTGTAGCCGGGAAACCCAGGTGCTTTATGACCGGGTGACCCTAGGAGGGAGGTGGTCCGGGTGATCCCGGGGTGTTCGTGGAGTACTGGGCCATGACCCCGGGAGACGGGGGATCCCGGAGTGACTTAAACCCGGGAGTCGGGTATGGAACCGGGTGAGGGACCCCGGGAGTCGGGGAGCCCAGGGGAGTAGCTGTGGACCGGGAGGAACCGAGGGTTGCCCGGAACCTCCTTCAGCCTAGAATCGATGGGGCCCGGTAGAGGGTCCTCTGTCCAATAGATTTAGAAGGAAACCTTGGGTCCTTGGGGAGATGGTAGTTCAAATGTGAGACCTTGAGAGAGTGATAGAAAGAGAGAGCAACCGTTAGTTCTCTAATTTAACAAGTTTAGAGAGAGTGCCTTACTTTATTACCGATGTTATCGTAGGTTGTGAAATCGCTAGAGCGAGGAAGTGAGCAAGGACCAAAGGTGAGTTTTTCTAACTAAATGTTTTGCGATATTAAAGTGGTTAAAGACATGTGGAAGTTTATTTTAAAGCATCTTATTATTATGTGAGCTTTTATACATGCAAGATTTCTTATAAATGTGGTTTATACTTTTGTTGTTGGTTAAATGTATGCATACATTGAGGTTAGTTGTATGGCCAAAGTCGGGGGTGTGGTCCGCCTTTGCTCGTACCGAGGGGTGTGTCATGTATATGCCAATTCGGGGGGGGGGGGGGGGGTCCCAGCTAAGGCAGTATGAGCCAGACATGCTGTTACTTTCGAGTGACGGTAGTGTGTTAGAAGCGTGGTTGTAAATGCGATGTTGTTTTTTTTATATATAATTGAATTGGTTTATGTTATTATAAATCTTTTATATATTTATGTTGTTGAACTGTTGTTAGAGGGGACTCACAAGACCTTTGGTCTAACCCTCGCTCTTTCAAAACTAAAAATATTTTCAGGCAGGCGTGATGTAGAAGGATCGAGCAAGGGTAAGGAGAAGGTGTGAGTCGGAGCTGGGTTAGAAGAACTCCCTTTTAGTTTTAGTTCCTTGTATTCTCAGTTGTGAAATAGGTTGTCTTTCCGTAAACCTTGAATTTTAGATGTTGTTTTGGGTCGTTTGGCGTTATTATTTAATAAAATTGGTTTTGCTTTATGTCGTAAGT
Organism: Arctium minus; assembly: GCA_954870635.1. NCBI lineage: Eukaryota > Viridiplantae > Streptophyta > Magnoliopsida > Asterales > Asteraceae > Arctium > Arctium minus. The sequence continues at coordinate 176,633,648 of OX941080.1, read as the reverse complement.
TTGGATTGTTACAATTACTTTTTAAATCCTATAGAGGATGCCAAGTAATTATTTCTCATTTCTGATATACTCCCTCCATTCCTATATCTACCTATCTAATCTATCTATCTATATATATATATATATATATATATATATATATAGAGAGAGAGAGAGAGAGAGAGATATGAGATCATGTGAGATGTGTCATTTTTGGTGAGAAGTGTGAGAAGTGCTTTTAAGCCGTTGATCACCTTTGATCAAATACCCTACCATGAATTGCGGCTTTAAAGGAAATTGATCTGGTGTATCTCGGTGCATCTTATCCTGATCTTCGTCCATTTCTCATCCAACGGTTGATAACCACTTCTCACGATTTTCACCAAATTTGGTACTTCTTATTGGAACCCAACCCTACATATATATAGGGGTGGGTTCAAATGAAAATTCATCTTTCATTGTGCACATGAGGACAAATCTTAACCATTGATCAAAACTTAGAAAACTAATCAATAGTTAATACATAATAAGGTTAATTGAAAAGTGATTAAGAACAAAATTGGAAATTTGAATCAGCGCCTACCTTGTTTGAATTTTTATTTTATTTTTTAATTAAAAAAAATTTATCGAGATAAACTTTAAAATAAATTATCTTAAAAATTATTAATATTTTAATCAAACAAATTACACCCAAAAAAACGAGAATTTCGTGCTATTCGATATGACATCCATCTCGATATAATTTTTTTTTCTTTGTTTTAACCGTTTACGTGAAATTCTATATATGTGTTATATTCATTATGAATATGCATGCACGTCCTCGGCTATCCACATTCAGTATGAATAACAAAGGTGAACGTTCATTCACTATTCATGATGAATAATACAATATTCAGGATGAATAATACAACATTCAGTATGAATAATACACGAATTCATGATTCATATATTATTTATCATATCGAGTATTATTCACCTTGAATGTTGTATTATTCATCCTGAATGAAACATTATTAATGATGAACAATATATTAATGACCTGTGAATGTGTAAACACATGACACACTCTCTTTTGTTTCCCAATTTACAACCGAAATTTGGTTTAATTCATTATGAATATGTATGCGCATCCCCAGATGTCCCACATTCAGTATGAATAACAAATGTGAACGTTCATTCATTATTCATGATGGATAATACAGTATTCAGTATGAATTACACAATTTTCATGATGAATAATACACGAATTCATGAATCGTGAATTATTCACCCTGAATATTGTATTATTCATGATGAATAATACATGAATGACCCGTGAAGATGTGTAGACGTAACGCTCTCTTTTGTTCCTCGGTTCACAACAGAATTACTCGATAGGTTCTCGATTCGTCTTGATTGGTGTTGGGTTACGGTGCTAAAGAAATGTGATGTCTTACGACGTTGAAGAAAGTGTTGAAAAAGGTGATGTCGAGTTACTGTTAGATCACATATCTATTAGATTCAAGATCATCCAATATGAAGTTCGCAATCTGAAGCTACCGCTGAAAAGTCGCTCTCAAGACATAATCTAATGTCAGTTTGTAATAAATGTCAAAGTTGTTTTTAGTATTTTATATTAGTTCCTAAATATCTAGATATTATTATTTAGATATTTAGTTTAGATATTATTTAGTTAGTTATTATATTAGTTTAATTAATATCTAGATATTATGTTTTTAATAATATCTTAGTTTAGTTTTTGTTTGAGATATATAAGGTTATGAGATATTTATAATCTCACAACTTTTCTTATCTCAGATCAACACATATCGGTCCAACAAGAACATCAGAGAGTGAGCTTCAAAGTGTAAACTTATCAACCTCTGTAATCCGCGTTTTGTAATAGAAACAGGTTGGTAATCTATATCTTGTTGTTGTTTGATTATCTGGTAACGATCATGGACTCACAGTTACATATACTTACGGTGCCTAGGTGTTGTACAGACTTGAACGTACATAAATATTCATAATGAATATAACACATATATAGCATTTCACGTAAAAAACGGTTAAAACAAAAAAAAAATTATATCGAGATGGATGTCATATCGAAGAGCACGAAATTCTCGTTTTTTTTATGTAATTTGTTTGATTAAAATATTAGTAATTTTTAAGATAATTTATTTTAAACTTTAATTCGGTAAAAGTTTTTTTAATTAAAAAACTTTAATTCGGTAAAATTTCTATTTAATATGAGTTGTTGGATCAATAGATATGGAGTGGCTGAGATTTGTTCTCATGTGTACAGTGAAAATTGAGTTTTTATTTGAGTTTTCCTATATATGTATATATATATATATATTCTCATTCTATCCTTAATTATTTTTAAACCCTACATTACTATTTTAATTTGTATCAAAATAGGAATTCATTTTTAAAGTAAATATCTACTTTCTCATTCTATTCTTAATTATGAGACGGGTGATATTTTTCTCTTTATTATTAAGAGTAAAATTATATTTATGTTTGTTAAAAAATTATAATAATTATACATTTCTAAAACCGTTTCTTTTGTATTGTGGATATTTATTTTACAATCTAGGGAGTAATATATATATATATATATATATATATATATATATATACTAGTGGTGTATCCGCGCGATTCAGCGCGGGTGAATCACAATTCCGAAACTATTATACATTTAGAATAAATTACTAATCAGAAAGGTTTAACCTCAAGCAAAAGCAATAATCAGAAAGGGTTAATACTATTATACATTTAGAATAAATTACTAATCAGAAAGGTTAAACCTCAAGCAAATAAAAGCAAAAATCAATCAGCAACCAAGGTGTTTCCAAATTGTAGTCACCATTATCAGCCATTCATATGGCAGAAGCTTAAATGCAAATCTATTCCTTTTTACAATGTTACAAAAACAACATGTAAGATGTCAAAATTTTGTTAAACTGTTAGATGTCAAAATTGGTTAATACTAACAACAACCAACATTAAACAAATAAAAAATTGTATAATAGAAAGTTGTTCGTATATACTTTTAACCACCTGCCACATTTGCTACCATCATCAAACATTACCTAACTTTAAAACATAAACCATCTCCATTATTTATTAGACAAAGACATTTCAACTTAAATTTTTTTAACATTCTCTATATAATTAATAAACTCTTATTTCTGCTAAATGCACTCCTCCCTGTAAATTCGATCAATAATTAGTTCGATATATATCGTTGCAGCAAACGTTCAAATATGATGCAAAACACCTTTGAGAACATCCAATCCTTCGACCGATATGGTCCTCCGCTTCTCCGATAGCAGCAGCAGTAAGGAAAATTAGCAGGATCAATAGCTAACCAGATAATCAAAGTTTTTTAAACCAACCAATTAAACTAGTAGGCAAATAGAGTTAGGTTCAGGGGAAACTTGTTAGAGATAACTCTATTGGAGATGCTCATAAGTTTTTATTTTCAGGATGAAAAGTGAATACAAACCACAGGAAGGAAGTTAAACTACAAAAAAAAATCCCAAACTTTTTACACTATTACACATACCCGTTTATCCCTTTAAACCCCAACCCAATTCAACAAATTATAATAATAACTATCAATCAAGCTTAAACTAATCTATCTAAACAAATTATATAATGCAAACTAATCTATACATATACATCATATTCCCTATACACCAAAACTGAAAACCACCAGGCCAATAACAGCACCATTTTTACTATGTTGATGTGTGTGTTAAAATTTGATGAACTACAAAATACAACTTGAACTTCATTATGATTTTATTTTTATTTTTTTGCAATTTATTGGCACAGGGGTAGGCTGCCAAGAAACAAAGAAAGCACACACATAATAGTAACAAAATCAACAGCTAACAACAATCAAACCCAAATCTGTGTGATTTAGTAAGAGTTTTATTTGATAAATTGTATTGCTAAGAGGATTGTGCACCGGTGAAAGTTTACATGTTCAGTTTTTACGGGAACTGCCGGTCAAGTGCATCAGCTCTATCCTGTCTTGATTCATAAATTACAAGTTTTCTTGTTTTCTGAACAGGGCATGTTATCTTATTTTTTATTTATCATTAACTAAGAACATTTTATTTCTTAGCATGATCTACAGTTCATAGGAATATGAGGTTTCTAATTTATTGTGTTTTCTACTCTCTACATACTATAGAATTGATGCATTCTTACCACCCTTGACCCTGATCCAGGCTAATGGTAGCTTTTATGTCTTGAGGAATGAGACTTTGACATTGTTCCCCTATGAACTCTTGTTGAATTGCATGATTCTAGAACGAACTGTTGTGAAGTTATGTGGCTGATCCTCCATCAATACTTAAGCATAGTATTCGACTTTTAGTTTAAAACTGTGGTAATGAAGTGTTGGATATCAGATTGTTTCTACTTTTAATATACACTCCTTGAAATAATGGGCCTGCAACAACATGCTAAATGATACAAGGAGATAGTGACACCTGATTATGAACCAGAAAGGTGGATACTCAAATAGGGTTGGACAGAATATTTACTTTTAGCATGCAATCATAGACAATAATTACCAAAATCATACCCACACATCTATGATGATTTTATAAGTATACAACTGTTTCACTATGTAAAGTTGGGCCATAAGGATTTTCAGAATGCGTTTTAAAAAAATAATAATGATACATCTTTAAAACCAAATGTGTTTGGCTTTATCAAGTAGACCATGTGTACAGATATCCAAGTTTTCTTGAAAGCATTTTAAAACAGAGATCTATGTTTTTGATTTAAAAAAATAAAGATGGTCAGTATAATGAGTGAGATTTACCTCATGCACAGTTTCCAAGACATTATTATTAAAATAGTAATGCCCTTGAAAGAAAGTTGTGGGTATGATACATTATTCCAAGACATTATTATTAAAAGAAAGTTGTCATCTTTCAATTTCAATTTACCTACACCATGACTCCAGCTGGTTTTTCTTCCCACTCTCAGTTCTTAGATGTGCATACCAAATGAAGAAGTCATATGTAATGGCAGTATGCCAAATATTAACCAGTGTATAAGACCAATATTAACCAGTGTATAAGACCAATAGAATAGCAAGGAGACAATTGTTGAACTATCATTTTGATACTCAACAGAAGAATAAATCAAGGGAACCAAATCAAACTGCAAACTACTGGAATATGATACAGATTATTATTGTAATTTTGTTTATCAGCAGTTAAGCACCCAGTAATGGCCAAAATACAACTATCCTTATCCTTCCCAAACTGATCCCAAATAAGCCAAATCATAGACTTGTCAGATTGATCCTAGTAACTCAGAAACCAAATCCTCCAAACCCGTGATTTAATCAGAAATTACTATTATACATTTAGACCAACGAATTTGAAGTGGTTGAAACTGTGAATACTTGTACAACCTGAGAAATCAAATCTAAAACACAAGAAATAAGATGCTACCTCAATCGTGAAACCAAATTAATCGTGAACCCAAATCAGCTGCAATCGTGAACCCAAATCAGGTGCAATCGGACAGGGCTGTTTTACGATGTGTTTGATAGAAAGAGAGAGAAAGAGGAGATGAGTTATAAGCAACACAGTTATATATATATATATATATCTAGCATTGAAAAACAATTGGATTTCTAGGTTTGATCATGTCACTTTTTAGGTAAAATATTTTTTGAATACAACCTGAGAAATCAGATCCAAAACACAAGAAATAAGTGTTTGAGAGAAATAAGACGCTACCTCAATCGTGAAACCAAATCAATCGTGAACCCAAATCAGCTGCAATCGTGAACCCAAACTCTTGATTTTTGGAGGACAGGGGACGATGTGTTTGAGAGAAAGAGAGAAAGAGGAGATTTTATGGATGAAAATACTTTGAACCCTAACTCTTGATTTATATCTTCTTCCATTTATGCATGCAAGGTGAAGAAGAGGAGTATGGTTATATTGTGGGTATGGCTGTACTGGGTATGGTGTTGCAATCGTGAAACTGATTTCGTGGGTATGGCTGTACTGGGTATGGCTGTAAGAAGAAACTGATTTCGTCTAAAATCGACCAAAGGTACATATGCATTGAGAGTTTGTACCTTATGCACAAGCACTTGTTTTTAAGAGATTTTTGAAAATCATGCTAAAATTGGTAGTACTACATGCTTAAAGGTTTGTATTTAAGACAATGGTGTAAACAAATATTAAGGTAGTATAGATATATAGCCTTAGGTTTATTTGAGAGATGGTAAATATATGAGAAAGAAATAAGTAATCCTAGTCATTCATACGGTCAAGATCGGATTTGACTGGTCAAAAGTTGCGACTATTCCAAAAATAAAATGACACTTTCGTAATTTTTACAAAATATACGGGTTGTGTTCATATATGAACATGTATAATTCACATATGAACTATATGTTCATATGTGAATCAGTGTAATTCACATCTGAACTCTTTTAACTGATTCATATATGAACTAATTAACAGATTCATATATGAACTTTTGTGATTCATATATGAACTAATTAACTGATTTACATATGAACGTATAGTTCATATGTGAATCATATAGGTTCATATATGAACTCATCCCGTGTATTTTACGAAACTATCCCTCTACCTTCTATAGACCATGTAAGAAATTATCCGGTGCTTTGCGGTCAAAGCCGCAAATGTTAATCAGATGAATGACTAAGATTACTTCTTTATTTCTCATACATTTACCATTTCTCAAATGAACCTCTCCCTAATGATTTTGTCCGTTAATGTAAAATTACCAATGATTTTGTTAGTTTTCGTGTTCTTTTAAATAGTTATTGTTCTCGTTTGATTCTCCTTTTATATATATATATATATATATATATATATATATATATATATATATATATATACTATTCAAGGGAAAAACTCAAATAAATGAAAAACTAAAAAACATCTTATTAACCGTTAGATTAGATGATCTGATGGATATGATTAAACAGGCGGTTACAACAATATTTTTTAAATTAAAAAAACCTCCACCCCCTATTTTTTATTCGAAAAAAAACGAAAAATGAACAAAATTCGAGCGAAATAAATTACACCAAATAAACGATCATATTTTTTTCGTTACTTTGACATCCATATTCATATACTTTTTTATTCGTTTTTTCGTGATTTTTCGGTTTTCCATTTATTTAGAGTTTTCTCCTGAACCTGACTCTCTCTCTCTATATATATATATATATATATTTTTTTTTTTTTTTGAATGGGCCTATGAAGATATCCAACTGCAACGACCAACATCTAACTATGAAATATAACAATTCAAGACCATGGACCTATTTAAAACGTATTACATGAGCCATTTAAAACTCTCAAGTCTCAATCGGTTAGGTGATATTTAAAATATTGGCCCATCCATCATGCTTCATATGAATTTTTAATGTGAAGTCTTATTATTTATTTATAAATAAGTAGTATTGAGTTACAATTTACATATGATTTTATACCATATTTTCTTAGAAATGTGATGCCTACAAACGTCGTGGATATGGAATAAACAATATAAATATCTTACAGGTTATTCATAATAAGAGCCTCGAAATATGTACATAACTTAACAATCGGTCTAACGTAAATATATAACTTAGTTGAAACTAAAATAAATTTAATATAGTTATCAGACCCGTTTCTGACATTTTATAGGCCCTGGGTGAGACGTTAAAAAGGGCCTCGATATGTATGAAAAATCTTCAATATATTATAGTTCTAAATTAATATTTTCTATCATTTCGTTTATACATAGCATCGTCAATTCGTTACACCATCAAAAATATCTTATATATATCTTTTGAGATATATATATATATATATACACACGTAGTGGAAGGATATTTTGCAACCCTTAAAAAGGTTGCAACCCTTGCAACCCACATCTTAACCGTTGAATTCATGATCGACGGTTATTTTATTTTTATTTTTCTGTTTTTTTAATTAAAAATATTGGGCCCCACATCTATTGTAACCGCCGATCATGAATCCGACGGTTAAGATGTGGGTTGCAAGGTTTGCAAATAAAACAATCCCTACACACGTGTGTGTGTGTATATATATATATATATATATATATATATATATATATATATATATATATATATAGGGCAGGTTCAAACGAGAAGCTAAACATTTTGCGAGAAGGCGATAAGTGTTTAATCATATATGATACACAAGTTTAATCATATATGATTAAACACATGTTATATTGGCAATACATAGATGTTTAATCATACATGATTAAACACACCTACAAGCCGTGTAATCATATATGATTAAACACTTCTCGCCTTCTCGCAAAATGTATAACTTCTCGCATGATCCTCACTCATATATATATATATATATATATATATATATATATATATATATATATATATATATATATACACATCATTTGGGGTCACAATCTTGACTATTCGTAGTAACACTCTATGTAAATCAATAGAAGTCAGTTGAGTTTGCATCTCATCGATCATGTGAAGGTTTTTCATCATCGTTTTAAACTTTTAGAGTTAAAACAAACTTTTTCGGAACCATCAATCTTTGAATCAAAAGCCCATACATGTTATAGTTTGAGATCTTATTCTTATTTTTTTTACGGATGGTATAGCACTTAAGTTCATGCACTCAATATTAGGTAATAAGGAGTCAATAATGAATGAAAAACCAAGGGTAATTTAGAAATTTTAAATATAGATATAAGTTGGACCATCTCATATAGTTGATATTGTTTTTCAAAAGGTAAGAGTTTTTTTGGTTGATAACAAGAAAACTACCATATTCTAATAGAAAAATAGGATTCATACAGATGAAATAATCAAAAGTGTCAATAGGAGACGAATGATGTAGAATATATCAAGGTTTTCTAGATAAGTTATTTTTAGATTTTAATACTAGATAAGAAAAAACTTAGAGAATCAACAAGCAACATTATAAAATAAACAATCAATTAACTTTTTAAATATTTTCTTCTTCAATTAATTGATTAATATGTGTATGGACCCTTAATATATTATTAAATTCACTTTGAACCCTATTAGATACTAAAAAAATGTGTCTTTTTTATTTACTAATTTTTTAAATTACACTATATACTAAAAAAAAATTGGGCCCCTATTTTTTTGAGCCCTGGACGTACGTCCGGTCCGTCCTTCCCTAGGAACGGCCCTGATAGTTATAAACATAAACTTAAATGACATATGGTATATTATATTAGACTATTATATGTTTTTATAATCGAATTTGAAACAAAATGTGAAGTTGGTGGAATGGTCGAGATACCACTTGTCTTTCTAAAGGTCAAAGTTCTCGTTGACAACATATTCTAGTTTTTCATGTTTTAAATTTCAATTACTAAAAAAGTGGCAAACAAATATGTAACTGAAAGTATTAAACTCGTGACCTTAAGTCCTTAAGCATAAAATAACAAAGACTTACCAATAAACTACTACTATTTTTTATTTACAATTGTCCCAATCTTACTTTCATTTCTTTCTTTTTAATCTTTTTCCTTCTAATTTACCCAATCAACTACTACTATTTTTGTTTTTCTTTTTCTAATGACAACACGTTTATCTCAAATAAATTGAAAATAAAATAAAATTAATCACATTTAACAATTAATACTTTGTATGATATTTTATTTTAAACTTTTTTTAATTATAATACTTGAAAATCAGTTATTATTTTTCTGTATATCGTCAAACATGCTTATATAAAAGTTTATAAAATTATATTTTTTTTATTGTTTTTGCCGGCTATTACGAAATCAACTAAAAAACCAAAAATGGTCCCATATAAAGATGGGATTTGTCAAAGAATACATGGAGTATAAGATGTAGTCTTAGGTCTCTACAAAAGATCACGATCAATTCCATTTACCAAAATGTATTATATCAAATCAACATAATTGAATTTTCCTTGAATTAAATCGAGACTTTATTAACCTTAAAAGGTGCACCATTAAGGAAATCCCTGGGTCCACTTTAATTGAAACCGCCAAAAAGAAAAAACCCAAAAAGAAAGAACAATTTTAGGTAATGACCGTGATACATGAAATTAAATTAAAAAAAAATCATTTCATAATTTGATGGCCGGAGTCAAAGTCAACATTTTGGAAGATCAGACGGTGGAGGAGGCAGCTTCTGATTTTCGAGCTTCCCATCCATGACCACCCATGCCATCCTCAATCCCCACGTCAAATGTATCTCAATATGACAATGCATGAACCACACACCTGTTACACAACAATCCTCATTACATCGCTTAATTAATTATTCACATAAATTAATTAGATATGACTTCATACGATAACAAACAGTATCTAGTTAAGAAAATACGAAAATGATCGACTACATACAAAATAATATATGATTCACGCGACTTAAGTCACGAACAAAGTCGCCTGCATCCATTTTCATATATTATTTTGCACATGATTTGTTGTTTTCTTAAATAGTTAACGTTCTTCTTTGAACCTTCCCAATACTCAATTTTACCTGGGTTGTCGGCTTGAAACCGGATTGCTACCCATCCACCGGAGGGAACGCCGACGGTGTTCCTTTGAACAGGATCGATGAGGTTGAACTTCGGTGGGTCCGTTGTCGAGTTGAAGTTCCCGGACCCTTGACCGACGACGAAGAAATCGTAGCCATGAAGATGTAGAGGATGATTTTCAGCTCCAAGTGTGCTGGTTCCTTGCAGCACAAGTTCCACGGTTGTATTAAACGGCAGAACTTCCACCTTGGTGGCGTTCACCACCATCGTGTTGTTCGGAGTGGTGCCCGTGTAATTGTACGGATTCAGAGGGGTAGTTGGGAAATCCGTGGTGTAAACTCCATTTGACCGTCGGAAATAATAGGCCTGGAGGAGTGCGGTTGTTGGCATCGTGAAGGAAACGTTGTTCACGCCGGCCTTAAATTTGGTTCCGTTGGGTCCTTGACATGTTTGGTTTACCGGGCACAGGTCGGTCCCTAGGCCGACGGCGAAGAAAAACCGCCGTTGGATGGTCTTTGGAACATTCGCCGGGAACCGAGAGTTGCCCAAACTACGGAGGCTGTTCGTCCAGTTAGCGACGTAAGCGGTGGCGTTGATCGCTGGAAGTGGTGGAGGAGGAAGAGGTTTTATATTGGAAGAGTTGGATGATGTACCATCGTATTCAAGAACTCCGATCACTGTGGTGTTATCGAACGTCCCAGCGGCCGCCGTGGAATACGGCCTGGCGGCCATTAAGAATTTGTCATTGGAGTAAAGGGTTTTGGTTTTGAAAAGAACATTAGTGGTTTGCCCCGGGGCGATGAATATCGTATCGGTCCGAAACGGCTTCACGTAACTTGCGTCGACATCGACGACCGTAAACGTGTGATTTGCAACTCTAAAGAAAAGCTCGTCGTTGAGTGCAGCGTTGATGAAACGAAGAAGATACGTCTTCTCGGGCTTCACCCTAAGCCTATACGTTTCTGCATGAAAAACAGATATGTGAAACCTTTTTAAATTTGTCTATTAAAAAAGTATTTATAGAGAAAGTGGATGTTTCAATAGAGTCTCAATGGTTCGTGTCTAGTTGACATGGAGATTGATGACTATTTAATACCATTTGAGGAACAATTTTTTGATGGACCAGGGAGTCCATTAATTGTAAAAGTATCTGAATTGTTCGGGCCGGCCCCGGTCTGAAGGGCCTGGTTGATCACAGCTTCCGGATCAGTCTTCCACCACTCTCCTATTATACAACAGCAACGCCAAAATTAGCAAATTTCCATGAACGAATATAACTTATATCACGAAAATGGAGATGAAATCCATGATTTACCGAATATGATCGGGACTTCCTTGTAAGGTTTGATAAACGGATACGATGCCTTATGTTTAGGGAGAATAATTATCGGGCCATATAGCGTAACCCTGATCCACGAAACATGGGCGTGGTACCATAACGTTCCTATCTGGCCCGTTATGGTGAAGTTGTAAACATATGATTGGCCCGTTTGAATGGGGCATTGTGTGATGTATGCCGGCCCATCGGCCCATCCACTTCGAAGTTGCCGAACTCCATGCCTACCCGAAACACAACAGATTATATAAGCGCAAATAAAAAAAATACCAAATCCGAAAGAGAATTAATTAAAGGCTAGGCATTGGGACTCCTCTCCATAGGTCGCCAGTTCAATTCTTTTTCGTATTACTGCAAATTTTCCTCATTGTTGTTTTTATAGCGCACAAGTTGATCCGAGCAACTACAGTTACCAAAAAAATCCAAAAGAGAATATACGAGAATGCATACCAATGGATGGTGACATTATTTGAAACATGATTGACCACTTTTACGACCACACGGTCCCCTTCCCTAGCCACAATCCGAGGACCCGGGTATTTCCCGTTGACGGTTAGTATACTCTTTGTCTCGCACAATCTCGTCACGTTTCGCATTCGAATCTAAAATAAAAATTACATTAATTAAACGTACGTATCCAATCAAACTAAACTTAACCAGAAGTACTCACGTTAAACTTGTAGTGTCTTGTACCACCATGTTTTGCGACAGCCATTCCAGGGTACAAGTAAACAAAGCATGCAAGGAAGAGTAAAGCAGCCAAGAAAGATGAAGAATGGCAAGGCACAGCCATTTAGGTGGGAAATGCAAAGATAACAAAACAGAATTATGTTGTTGGGTTTTTATAGGCATGATATACAAAAGCAATGGGTAGTTGGGTACAAGTTTTCAATGCACATTTTTTCAAAAAAGAAAATTCACACACACGTTTAACTGCTGTATGGTGGACCAAGAATCTTGAGTGTTCAGAAAGTCATTTTGACCTATCTTATGTTGTCAACTTCGCTGAATACATGTCCATGTCTATGTCTTTTTTTTTACCAATAATACCCTTTTTAGGATCTCTTTTCATGGCTATTGACTTCCTACGATAGGTACCCTTTCTCGTCCATTTGACGGTTATCATATCTAAATGAATATATTATAAACCTATTAATTAAAATTAAAATTACGACTCAATATTAACTATTTTTAAATAGTTTTTTTTTCCAATTGTTTTACCTTCGATTAATACTTTAATTTATATCAATATTTTTTAAGGTTCTAAATGGCATGAGGCGTGACGGTGAGGCCGAACTTCAAGTCTTAGGAGCCACGACGTTTTCAAGACGTGACTTATAGCGTCAAATTTCTAATTCATATATAATATTATATATAAAAACGTATGTTTTGTAGTGTTACTCAATGAGTCAATAGTAATAAGCAAGTGAAATTAGATTATATATTAAAAAACTTGCGAATAAGACATGAAAAACGTAAAGGAAAATCAAATATCTCATTACGATAACTGCGCATTAGGTCATGGCGTGTCATGGGCTTAACGTGGCGTGACACACAAGCCTTGATGTCATGGCGCGTCATGGCGGCTGTACGACGAGTTTTTTTAGAACAATGGTATTTTTGTTCTTTGTTCTGAATACTGATTTGACATAGCTCAAATGTCATAAACGTAGTGATCAAAATGGTTGACTCTTCGAAATTATTGATACGTCTTGATACGACAACAACTGAATATAAGATAAACATGTTTTCTGAACTGAACATACTTATACCATTAGTGCATCAATGTGATTCTCATGCTTTTTGGTCTTTGACAGATGGTTACGAGAGGGAAATAATTTAAGTATTAAATGTCATGTGGGAAGTCCATCTACAAGAAGGAAGTAACTTTTAACACCGTCGAATGTGTTAATGTTTCGAGTATGCCTTTGACAAGTTCCAACTTAAAAATTAATGAGTTTGAGCTGATCTTAACATAAAATAAAGTAACGAATCGAGTTCCATAATGTTCAACTCGTTTTGTTCAAAAGCTTGATTACATTCCTTGAATCTAGCTGGCCCATATGAGCATATACTTTTTCGAGTTGAACATGTATCGAACCAAGCTAATAAATGAGTTAATCGATTTCGAGTTTGAACCCATAAATGATACTATAACAAAATTGAGTTTATAGGACGCCTAAAATGTTTAAATGTCCTAATAGGGTGCCTTATAGGACTTAAGAGTATAGGACCAAAAAATAAATTGTTTTATTTAAAAGTTTTACAATAAATTTATAGTACCCTTTTGGGCGTCGTAACAAGTTTTTTAGAACATTTTTAAAATAAAAGGTCGTGTTAGTTATTTTATAGAATACTAATTGAGAAATTGTCCTATAAACATATAAGTCCAATAAAAAGATGGATTGAGAAGACATTTCTCAAAAGTGTCTAATAAAATAGCTAATACAACACATTTTTAAAAATGTCCTAAAAAAAGTTACGACGCTCAAGCGTCATATAAACTTATGTAACATTTTTAAATATGACACTTTATTTTTTATCCTTTAAGGTGCTCTATAATTAGGACACTTAAGCACTTTAGGCGTCCGACAAACCCGATATGACTTTGTTGTATTGTGAACTTATAAAACTTGAATTTCTGGTCATCATGCATAACTCATAAATTGTTATACAAATATCAAACTCGAACGCGAACATTGATAAATTGTTCAAATAGAAACTCGAGTACTATTTGAAAAAGAATGGAGCTCATAAACTCAAACTCAAACTTTAACTTGAACAACTTGTTACTCAAACTCAATTCAATTTGTAACTTCTTGATTTCCAGTCCTTTCTTTTTCTTTGAAGATGTCCATACACAATCAATGCACTAGTCTAATTAGGTGGGATGATGTACATTTATCTTTTTGGTCGGTAAGTCCTATATCCTTTTTTTTTGGTAACTTGTCGTTTCCTATTTTCGAATCGTCATCAACCCATCGTAACACGTTGTATATCCCTATATACCAACGGTCATTTGATCTTTATGCGAAACCGAACTTACAGTCACGGTCTATGTACGCTATCGAAACACCCTGAAGAAGGGGAAAAGATTGATCGGTTTAATTGTGTTTGAAATTTTTAAAAGAATTTGTTGCGTGTAAGAACCACGTCAAGACCATATTAAAACAGGCATCATATTGAACTCCCTTAAAATCTCTTTTTTCCTTTTTGGTAGATATGATATGAAAATGTTTAAATGAGGGGTTGACCAATGAATTGAAGGACCCCGGGGTAAGAAATGTGCACATGTTAAACTTTGAGGGATATTAGAAAATACAAGGGATATTAAATCGAAAAAGTCTCTCGAAACAACCAATTTTATTTAAAAAATATCACTCGAAACAGTAGAATTTAGCTACAAAAACAATTGGCTAACGCCTAAAACGTAGTCGTGTGTCTTGTTCAAAAGATCGATTTTATTTGAAAAAATAGTTTTTCCCCAAATCTATAAAATTGACTATATGTTGACTTTTTTACAAGATCAAACAACAAGTTTACAAATCTTTGATTCACTTTAAGGTGCGCCGTCGGTAAAAATCTTGTGTCCGTCGTAGTTTATATTTCAACCACTAATCTACTTGATTAAGACAATAAACCTAAGAGTAAAGGCATTTTAGATTTTAAACAACCTATGTTTTATTGATTTCTAAGACATTTATGTGTTAATTAAGATTGTATGGTTAATTAGTTGTGATGGGCACATCACTCAACCAAACATTCCTCATTAACAGCTTACATTTCAAGAGACACAGAAGATGACATAGTACCCTCCCCTATCATGATTACGTACAAGTAGGCAGAATTTTTAGCAATCTACTAGGGGTGTTGGTGAGCAATTAATATATATATATATATATATATATATATATATATATATATATAGATAGGCTCTTTCAAAGGAGATCCTAGTATTTTGTGGTAACTATAAGATCCAATCTCATCCATCCATCTATATATATATATATATAGAGAGAGAGAGAGAGAGAGAGGGAGGATCATGCGAGAAATAAACTAATTTGCGAGAAGGCGAGAAGGAATATGGACCACATATTCCATTAATTAAAAAATATCATAAATAGAAAATGAAAAATAGTTTTAAAATTTAGGATAATTACTATTTTAAATTGGATAAATCCTTTGAAAATCTCGTAATATCTTTGAGATTTATTTATTTTTAATTTTAATTTATTTATAATTATTTAATCAAGTTTTTTATCATTTTTTTTCAACATACACTTTTGATAAATAAAATTCACAAGTTTCATCAATATCATATGTGATATCTACAATTAATTCATTATCTTTTTTACCATTTTTTTGGATCTACATTTATATTTTGAATAACATGTTATTAGATTCGTTTAACATATGATCTATTACGTATCACATATGATCCATTATATGAAATTTTGTACATATCATATTATCACATGTGATAAATGTAGATATTTTAATTAATCATATATGATTACATATATTAATATTTATTGATATTTTGGTGATGTAAATAGTATCACATGTGATTGTGCATCACTTACATGCATGCGTATATTATCATATGTGATATGTACAAAAATTCATATAGTAGATTATATGTTAAATGAAGTTAATCACATGTGATAATTGTAGATATTTTAGTTAATCATATATGATTACGTATAATTATATTTATTGATCTTTTAGTGATGTAAATGTTATAACATGTGATTATGCATTACTTGCATTCAGACGTATATTATCATATGTGATATGTATAAAAATTCACATATTGAATTATATGTGAAATGTAGTTAATCACATGTGATTCAAAAAATAGAGAAGAAAATGTGAAAAATATGATGAATTTATTGTGGATATCACATGTGATATTTTACGAAAATTATGATTTTTTATTAAAAATGTATGTAGAAAAAAAAATTTGATAAAAAATTATGAATTTATTAAAATGAAAATTAAATAAATTTAAAAGATATAATTAGATTTTTTAGGATTTATCCAATTCAAAATGATAATTATCCTAATTTTAAATGATAATTATCTTAATTTCTAAAATTATTTTTATTTTTTATTTTATAGTATTTTTTAAATAATAAATTATGTGGCCCATATTCCTTCTCGCTTTCTCGCAAATTGACTACCTTCTCGTTTGAACCTGCCCCTATATATATAGGGTCTTTCAAAGGAGATCCTAGTATTTTGTGGTAACTATAAGATCCAATCTCATCCATCCATCCATCCATCAATCAAATTCGATTACACTATTTCGACTACACTATATATCACAACAATCTACAACGATTTTAACCCTAGTTACACATTGTATCACGTAAGATAACACAATGTATCACATTGTGTGACACTGTGTGACAACCTTGTATCACGAAGGAGGTAAGTTTTTCGGTTACACATTGTATCATGTAAGATAACACAATGTATCACATTGTGTGACATTGTGTATCACGTTAGATAGCATGCATCGGTATTGTTTTAGTTGTAAGATAACACACTGTATCACATTGTGTCACATTGTGTGACACCTATTTGCAACACAAATCACAACGAGGTATCAACGAGATGAAGCAAGGATGGTGAAAGAATGCAGGCTTCGGTACAAAAGAAAATGATGGAGCAAGGATGCAGGCTTCGGCATCAAGAATGAAGATTTCATACGATTGAATTTCAAACCCAAACATGGAGAATATCTCAAAATTATCAATTTGTTGAGATATTCAAGGAAACTCAATATTTAATTGATAAGGGGTTGATATTTTCAGTTACAATTTTTTTAATACTATTTAATTTATCAAATGACTAAAATAACCTCCCTTATTAATTAATAAAAAAATTAATAAATTAAGATGGATGGATGAGATTGGATCTCATAGTTACCACAAAATCATAGGATCTCATATGATTAGGCCCATATATATATATGGGTCTAATTAATCTGTGATTACCATAAGATCCAATATGAGTCACTCATTTAAGATAATTATTTTTTTATTAAATTAATATAAAATATTATTTTGGTAATTTGGATATTTTGCAATTAATCAGTTACCTAATATTGTGGAAGAATTGATTTCATTCCTTTTAAGTTACCCTATTATTATGGAATATATTGTTTTGAAATCCATAATTAAATTCGGCGACATATACCCCCGGTGATAAAGCTCCGTCTCCGGTGACAACCGAGATGTTATCCGTACCACCAGTCTTCTCGATATCATATTGTGGTATCATATATGCATAATCGTGAAATAACACTGTATCATAAATTATATCACATTGTAAAAAAAAAATCACAATTTTAACCAAATATCACATGTGATATCATTATATGAATATTTATACCTATCACATATCATATTATCACATGTGATAATTGTATATATTTTAGTTAATCATATGTGATTATGTATTCTATTTATAGATCTTTTTGTGAATTAATATTAACACATGTGATAATTGTATATATTTTAGTTAATCATATGTGATTATGTATATTTATATTTATAGATATTTTTGTGATGTAAATATTATCACATGTGATTATGTGTTATTTATATTCAAACATATATTATCATATGTGATATTTACAAAAATCCACATATGGGGATCATATGTGATACATAATAATGTATCACATGTTAAACGAAGTTAATCGCATGTGATTCAAAACGTAAATCTAAAAAATAGAGAAAAAAATGGTGAAATAAATAATGAATTAGTTATGGATATCACATGTGATATTTGATGACAATTATGATTTTATGTAGAAAATAATAATATAAATTTGATAATAAAATTATGAATTTATTAAAATTAAAAAATAAATAAAATTAAAAGATATTATGAGATTTTTAAGGATTTATCCAATTCAAATTGTAATTATCCTAAAAAATTTTAAAAAATTTATTTATGTTATTTTTTAATTAATAAATTATTTGGCTCATATTCCTTCTCGCCTTCTCGCAAATTGACTACCTTCTCGTTTGAACCTGCCCCTATATATATATATATGTGTGTGTGTGTGTGTGTGTGTGGAGGTCCCTTCAAATACAAACCGTGCATATGTTGTACCCCTTACAAACCAATCTCAACCCTTGAAGATATATATATATATATATATATATATATATATATATATATATATATATATATATATATAAGGGGTGCAACAAATACACAGTTTGTAGTTGATTTGCCCTATATATATATATATATATAGAGAGAGAGAGAGAGAGAGGGGTTTAGGGAAAAATCTATAAAAAAAACGGAAAACTGAAGAACACTCTGGTAGCCCTTTATCTGGACGGTATGCATTTGTGCATACAGGTAAATTATGTTTTTTTTATGTACAAGTGTGTATATGCACATGTGCATGTAACAAATTACTTGTATGCACAAGTGCATACTGTCCATATGAAGGATTACCAAGGTGTTCTTCAGTTTTCCGTTTTTTTGAGGTTTTTCCTGAACCTGACCCTATATATATATATAGGGGCAGGTTCAAACGAGAACTTAAACATTTTGCGAGAAGGCGAGAAGTGTTTAATCATATATGATACACAAGCTTAATCACATATGATTAAACACATATTATATTGGCAATACATAGACGTTTAATCATATATGATTAAGCACACCCACAGGTCGTGATATCATATATGATTAAACACTTCTCGCCTTCTCGCAAAATATTTAACTTCTCGCATGATCCTTCCTCTCTCTCTCTCTCTCTCCATATATATATATATATATATATACTATCAATTAATCAAAAATTAAAATCACCACCACCAAATTATCTAACTGTAGTTAGGTGGCGTTTGTTTTTTAAGAAGTTTGAAGTTTGAATTCTTTTTTCACTTGTGATTAATAAGAGGTGGTGCTTTAAGAGGTTATAAGACATTAGGTTACCTTTTCTAATTTCAGAAGTATTTCAGACTTAAGAGCTTCTGAAGTCTGGGAAAAAAACGTCTGACCGATTCAAACTTTAGAGGTATTAAGAGGTCTTTTTAAACAAACAACCCCGTAGTCAATTTTCTTTTCTCTCACCACACCAAAGTGGACCTTTTAGGATGTTCAACCATTGATCTTGGCATCCTAATAGACCTAGTACGGAGTTACAACATTGGATTTACTGGCAGGTTTCCGACAACAATACCAAAAAAAACCTGTTTTCTTGTAATGTCTGTCGCTAAAGTGACAAATCATACTTGTACCATTAGCATGAAATGCAAATTGGATTCACTTGAATAAATGAACCCAAATGCCGAATAACCGAAGACATCATGAATAATATATAAAAGAGAAAGGATTTGACGGGTAGAAAAATTTTCAAATGATGGCATCATTTGATAAGTAAATGTAAAAGAACTTGTTGCATGACAAACAGGAGACCATATTTCAGCGACAATGACCAACTCGGCCGAATGAAACCTCAATCAGTAACTTAATTTTAATAAATATAGTGGCACACAACTAAACATTATGGTAACACCATCCAAAAACATTTAAAAAAAATCCCATTACGATGAGGTCATGTAGCAGTGACCCGTGCCACTGTATGCCCTCACACATACATACATACACACACATATATATATAGAGAGAGATGTGTTCATACAAGAACAATATCTATTTAAGAAAACACGAGAACAACCGAGTACATACAAAATCATATATGATTCACGTGACTTTAAGTCGCGCCCAAAGTCGTCCGCGACCGTTTTTTCGGGTTAATGTAAAATCATATATGATATTGTACATGATTTGTTGTTTTCTTGTTTTCTTAAATAGTTAGCGTTCTCTTTTGAACTTTCCTCTCTCTCTCTCTCTCTTTATATATATATATATATATATATATATATATATATATAGGGAGAGGTTCATTTGAGAAATGGTAAATGTATAAGAAATAGAGAAGTAATCTTAGCCATTATCTGGTCAACATTTGCGACTTTGACCGTGAATCACCGGATAATTTTTGCATGGTCTATAGAAGGTAGAGGAGTAGTTTCGTAAAATATGCGGGATGAGTTCATATATGAACCTATATGATTCACATATGAACTTATAGTTCATATGTGAATCAGTTAATTAGTTCATATATGAATCACAAAAGTTCATATATGAATCAGTTAAAAAAGTTCAGATGTGAATTACACTGATTCACATATGAACATATAGTTCATATGTGAATTATACAGGTTCATATATGAACACAGCTCATGTATTTTTGTAAAAATTACGAAAATGTCCTTCTACTTTTGGAATAGCCGCAACTTTTGACCAGTCAAAGCCGAAATATTTGACTAGTCAATTCTGATCTTGACCGTATGAATGGCTAGGATTACTTCTCTATTTCTCATATATTTATCATTTCTCAAATAAACCTAAGGCTATATATATATATATATATATATATATATATATATATATATATGCAGAGGTTCAAACAAGAACACACCTGTTTTATCAAAAATGCGAAAACACTTATGGCCCTCTAAATTATTTAATACCATAGAAAATTAGAATAAATGAAAAATAAAGTATTATTTTTCAACAATTTTTCGTTATTTTAAATTTGTCTTTATCTCTTAAATGTTGTTATTATTAGGGGTGTAAATGATGCGAGTCGAGCTCGAGTATCATTATACTCGACTCGAACTCGAAAGCTAATACTCGAGCTCGAACTCGACTCGAAAACTCGCGAGTAGTAAAAACCCAAGCTCGACTCGAACTCGAAAGCTAATACTCGAGCTCGAACTCGACTCGAACTCGTTTTAAGCTCAAATCAAGCTCGAACTCGAACTCGAATCAAACTCGACTCGATAAAAATTTTCAATACAAAACTTTGAAAAACTTGGAATGTGCATCGGCTTAAGTTTAAGGGGGTGCTCCAAAACATTTCAAAATATAAAAGGTTAAAACTTGAACATTTGCTTAGTTCAAAGATCAATCTTGTCCTAACAAGATGAGCCTAAACCACCCAACCTTACATTGCAATTTATATAAAGTGGTCATGAGGTAGAATCCTTTTACTAGGCGATGTGGGATAGAATTCATTTATATAGGAAGATGATAGGGGTAAGTTAGCTTTGTTTAGGGGATGTGGGATTAGAATAAGGAGTGGAGAAGGAGAACTTCATACTTTCTTTATATATATTTTTAATATTAGAACTTTTATGTTAATATTATCTTTGACCTATTTTTCTTTTAAATAAAAATTTATTAATATGTAAAATCATAATCACCGTAAATAATTTATATCTCATTTTAACATTTTATTACATATAGAGTTATAAAGATAAATTTGTTATATTTTTACATTATATTTTATAAATTATAATATAAGTTAATTACATAAAAAATATATTTGAGTATCTCACGAGCTTATCGAGTCGAGTATCAAATGGCTCGACTCAACTCGTTAGTATATCGAGTCGAGCTCGAGTTCGAGTCGAGCATATTCGAGTCGAGTGTTGACCGAGTTTTGACCGAGTCGATCTCGAATAGCTCGCGAGTTGTCTCGTCTCATTTACACCCCTAGTTATTATCACCGAAGACTTTTATGTCGATGCGTCTGTTGTCGATAATGATGTGATAGTGTTGTGATTTTGCTGTGATAATGATCTGATTTCGTTGTGATAATGCTTGGATAGATCAAAGACTTCTTATGATGTGATAATGATCTGATTTTGATATGATTTTGTGTTGTCAATGTAACATGTGTTTAATCATATATGATTAAACTTGTGTATCATGTGTGTAATCATTTATGATATTGAGACTTCTCGTCTTCTCCCAAAATGTTTAGCTTCTCGTTTGAACTTGTCGCTCTCCCCCACCCTATATATATATATTGGATATAACACGAGTGCTAATGGGTTTCAAACTATGATCTAATACAAGTTAAGGCGGTGCGGAGTGCACACTTGTTATAAGACGTGTTTGATCCCGGACACGACGAAATGGCGGGGGTCAAGGGGTCGCGATCCCTTGCGGGGTCCAAGGGGCATAGCCCCTGCGCCCTCACGAGGTTCAAAATTTTGGACTTGGAATGCAGTGGAAAAACTTGATCAGGGGCTCTCTGCACCAGACGCTCTGGTGCCTATCTCTGAACCTACAGTTACTGAACATTTAATGTTCAGTTATTTTCAGCCCATGATTTTAGCTAAATTGGTTGTAACCGATCATAATTGCTAATAATTTGTCATCATTGTCATTTCAGTTATTTTCCTTTTTTACAAATGGCACTAGTATATATACCATAGATACTTATGTTTTAAACTCACGATTTTGAATAATCTTTATATACTCTCCAGCAAATTTGCTCTTATTTTTGTGCCTAAAAACAATAGTGTTCTTAAGTCTTATCCCAGATTGGATTTCGTGCAACCCAGACATAGGGTCGAAATACCAATTCAGAAAGTGATTTTACACGATTCTCAAGAAATCTGGTCAACTGATCGATTGTATTGCCTTATCTTCTCTAACACACAGACACACATACATACACACGCACACACACACATATATATATAGTGCCCTTCTTTTGTTAACCTTCTTTTTAATGTTAACTTTGTTAACCACTTAGGTCCAATCAAAATTCACCAAATTTTGTGGTTTAATCAAATGGACGCCACATTTAGGAGGGGTAGTTTAGGTAGTTTCGGATTCCATATTATTTAGATAATTTCCATATTTTTTCTCCATGTTTAAGGATTATCAATTTATGGAATGATTATTTAATCAAAAAATAATAATATATTTCTTATTTTCTTGGTCATCATCTTCATAGCACTGTGGGTTTTGTTTGATAGAAGAAATTTGAACATTATTTATCAAACATATATGGATACGGTTCAAGAGAAATCTTCGATGATTCAATCAAATGTGGACTAGTTCTTTACCCATGATGGTTTAGATGTTAACCTATCGATAGACAATACCCAGATGAAAAAGCAATTTGGTTCATTCCCAAGGCCTTGAAGATATCACTGTCGAGAATGATACTTTGTGTCCGCATGAATCATGTAGTACTGTTTTGGAAGGATTGAACGATGATTGTATAAACAGTATGAATATGTATGTGTTTTATTTTATTTAGAAAATTTTGTTTTCATTTGTATCAAGAATATATAGTGGGTGATTAAAGAATTAGGGCTTATCAAGTGTGGTGTTGTTCATCATCAATTTTGCAGTTTTTGAGTCCCATTGAAGTTCTTGTTGTGATTGTTCATATATGAAACCATACACTACTGTATGAACAAATAAACAATTTCATGTATGAACATCAATCATGTTTCATACATGATCACCAAAAAAAAATTGTATATAAACTTGCATCTTCATATATGAACCCAATACCACTTTCATATATGTATCCAAAACCAACTTCATATATTAATATCTACTTCACATATGAACATCAAACAATTGTATTTATAAACATAGATTTTCAATTACCAATAGCACATTCATATATGAATATCACTTCATATATGCACATCAATGCAAGTGTGTTTTTATTAACTCCAAAACCACATCCATATATGGACATCAAAACAAATGTATTTATCCAAAACCACAATCGTGCCGAGAATTTTAGTTGCTGATTTCTTTCCTTGATTATCAATGAACATGTTTTTACCCTTTTGTCCCTATTCATATATGAAATACAATCTTAAACGAAAATGTTTTAATTTTTTTAATCTAAAATCAGTTTTAATTAGAGTCATCCATTTTCAAGATCAATGGTCCAGATTAATTAACAATGTTAACATTATAACCTTGGTTAACAAGATAAGGGGGCCATATATATATATATATATATATATATATATATATATATATATATATATATATATATATGTCATGGTTATTTTGCAACCCAGTAAAAGGTTACAACCTTGTGCAACCCTCATCTAAACCATTCATTTAGCTCATTGCATTTGGATTCTCATTGATTCTCTAAATGAATTTATTTGATTTCATTGAATTTCTACAATAGATGCCGATGCATATAACGGTTCATCCCATGTAGTAGATGAAGGTGGTACTTTCATGAAATAGTATGCATTCCATGTTAGTGTATGCATTTAATAAAATACTATGCATTGCAGTTAGATTATTACATGAACCGGTAATCATTCAGTGTCTACATAATGATCCCCTATATATGTATATATATATATATATATAGGCATAGCCTTAGGTTCATTTGAGAAATGGTTCTAGCCCTTTATCTGATTATATTTGCGGCTTTGACCGTGAAGCACCGGATAATTCCTTGTGTAGCATGTAGAAAATAGAGGGGTAGTTTCGTAAAATACGCGGGACGAGTTCATATATGAACTTGTATGATTCACATATGCATTAATTATATGTTTATACATGAACCAGTGTAATTCACATATTAACTCTTTTAACTGATTCATAAATGAACTATACATTCATATATGAATCATTTAATTAGTTCATATCAGAATCAGTTAATTAGTTCATGTGAATCACAAAAGTTCATATATGAATCAGTTAAAAGAGTTCATATATGAATTACACTGGCTCACATATGAACATATGGTTCATATGTGAATCATACAGGTTCATCCCGTGTATTTGTAAAATTTATGAAACTGTATTTTATTTTTGGAATAGCCGCAACTTTTAACCAGTCAAAGACGCAATTATTGACCAATCAAATTCGATCTTGACCGAATTAAAGACTATGCTTACATCTCTATCTATCATACATTTATTATTTCTTAAATGAACCTCTCCCTGTGGGCATATATATATATATATATATATATATATATATATATAGAGAGAGAGAGAGGGAGGATCATGCGAGAAGTTAAACATTTTGCGAGAAGGCGAGAAGTGTTTAATTATATATGATTACACGGTTGGTAGGTGTGTTTAATCATATATGATTAAACATCTATGTATTGCTAATATAACATGTGTTTAATCATATATGATTAAGTTTGTGTATCATATATATGATTAAACACTTCTCGCAAAATGTTTAGCTTCTCGTTTGAACATGCCCCTATATATATATATATATAGGTCTGGTTCCGTTGACAATGGTAAGAAGGGACTCCGCTCTTACATTAATCCTAGTTAATGATCAACATTAATAAGATACACCAGATCAATTCTCTTTTAAATCACAATTTATAGATTGTTTTGAGATTAAAAATGATCAAGGGTCCAACATTAATCCTTCGCGTGTATATATATATATATAGAGAGAGAGATCCGCCCTTGTCTTATGCATGGGTTAATTATTACACAACATAAATGAAGTTTCTTCAAGAAAGGATTTACAATAAAATTAAATACATTAGTAAAATACATAATCCACCATTCAGGATTATCATGATCATGATAATAATTTTTTTTTTAATTTAACAATCAAATTAATCCCATATCATGACAACTGCAATGATTCCAACCCCAAGAAGCACAGCAAGAAACTTGAAAAATGGGGTATCGAAGTAAGACTCTTGTTGAGGTTTAAAGCCTTTGGCTATGAGATGGTGGATAGCTACATACACAAAAACCCCACAAGCAAGACTCATGGAAATGGCATAGATCCAGTCTGCTACTTTCCCTTCAGTTGTGGCATCAATGGCGATTCCGATTCCAACCCCAATCGGGCTTGAGATCCCAAAGGCGAAAGAGTAGATCACGGTTAACAAGAACGGCCTCTTCGGTATCAATCTTAGGAGAGCGATTCCCATCGCAACCGCTGCAAATATCTTGTGCAGAGAAATTGTCCATAGGTTTCTCCATGCATCTGCTTTGGTTGCTAAAAAAAGCATAAAAAGAAACCTTTTAAAACAACAAATATGTTTAAATCTTCAATAGATTGCTTTATGGCAGGCATGTACAAAAAACAGCCAACCCAACCACAAAACATTGATAAAAGTTTATTTATATTTACATACAATATAAAATTTGGTTCACATTTACCTAGTCTCATTTTTGGTCATTTTTGGAACACTTTTTCTCCATTTTTGCCTAATTCCCATTCTCATTCTCCCTTTACATGTTGTTGCTATCTATCATAAATTTAATAGTAGCAAAAAAATTCAATTAAGATTATACATACAAATGTATGAAACTAAGCTATATATAATTTTATATATATATATATATATATATATATATATATCTTGGTTGGTTAAGTTGAAGACAAACAAACAGACATGAGTGTTGGTACTAATGGTATGTAAACAAATTTTAGCTTTTGCAAACATCATTTATTCATTTGTTGTATGTATTTGTCTATGAATAATTCAATGTTACTTATTTATTATATATATGGAATTAAATCGAGTGATGAAAAATACTTCTAAGTCATGGAAAATCGAAGAGATTTACTTATTTAAACGAATGATAACCCATCAACTCAACCTATTGTAACAAGTTGGGTTGAGTTCAGTGGGGGACTTACCTTGCTGGGTGTGGAGGAAAGGCCTCACTGAAAGTTTAATTTTCATGTAACTTAGGTAAAATAAATAAATTTTGACCCTTATGTCCTTAGTTAATTCCCTCGGTCACTTACGACGGTTCCCCCAAAGGTTCAATCCGTTTTAATGAAACCTTATACATTTTTGCTTGACAGTCGTTTCGCAATGCATTGATTGTTTTGTTACTTCTAGTTATAATATTGCAATCATGCTATAATGATAACATTGGTTGATAATTTTGTTAAATGCATCTCATTTCTTGTTCTTTTAATTTAAAGATAAATCAATTCACCTAATGTTAATTTTATACATGTTCAAACCAATTAATTCATCTAAACGGAAATTATATAAAATGAATAATAGTATAATTTTATATTCGATTAACCGATATGGTAAAAAAAATAATCAAAACTGAAACTTATTTGGTTAACTGAAC
The DNA here is from genome assembly GCA_954870635.1 of Arctium minus. Lineage (NCBI taxonomy): Eukaryota > Viridiplantae > Streptophyta > Magnoliopsida > Asterales > Asteraceae > Arctium > Arctium minus. Next base: position 176,605,813 of record OX941080.1, on the reverse strand, counting down.
CATTAATTTAACCCGCAAAAAGAATAACCACGAACCGTTTTGGTTTATGGGGAGTTATTCGGTTTCGGATTTTTTTATACCCCTAGGGCCCCAGTCACCTATATATAAGTTTCTGGATGATCCGCCACTGGTTGGGTTAAGATTTTTCCGATGGTCATAATTGGGTTAGCTTGTTTGAACGGTTCAAACCACACAACCTAACCCGTGCACATGACACTCCTACTTATAGGACTTATGTTTATATCACCAAATGATTGTTAGTTCTATACTTCTATGTAAAGTTGTTACAATAAGTTTATTGGATACAATTAAGAATATTTACAAGTTTTTTAGAACACTCTTGAAATAAAACGTCCTATTAATTACTCTTTCTATATTTGAAAAAGTATTCTATAAAAATGAGTGGCCTCTAAAAATGATACAAACTAATGATATGATACTTATTCAAAAATGTTCTAAAAAAGTTGTTAGGAATGCCAAAAGTATCCTATCAATTTATCATAACACATTTACATAGGACATATAATTATATGGTCATATAAAGAGTCTCGACATTTAGATATATAGAGGAAAGTTCAAACGAGAACGTTAACTATTTAAGAAAACAACAAATAATGTACAAAATCATATGTGATTTTATATTAATCCGGAAAAAAACGGACGTAGGCGACTTTGACCGCAACCTAAAGTCGCGGACAAAGTCACATGAATTATATATGATTTGTATGTACTCGGTTGTTCTCGAGTTTTCTTAAATAGATGTTGTACTCGTATGAACTCACCTTTAGAGACACACACACACACATATATATTATATATATATAGAGAGAGGGGAAAGGTTCAAACTAGAACGCCAACTATTTAAGTAAACAACAAATCATGTACAAAATCATATATGATTCGCCATTAACGGCCAAAAAAATGGACGCGGACGACTTTTCTCGCGACTGTGAATCATATATGATTTTGTATCTACTCAGTTATTTGTGTGTTTTCTTAAATATATATCGTTCTCGTATCAACCCACGTTTATATATATATATATATATATATATATATATATATATATATATATATATGAATTCCTATAAAACCAATTTTGTAGGAGTGGTTTATGCCCGGTGAATGTAGTGTTATCATAGATCCTAATTAACAAGCACAAAAAGAGTAGAAGCTTACATGATACACCAACAGCAATACCCTCAAAAACAGAATGGAAACACAAGGCCAGGATAAGCAGAATGGTATCGCTTAAAGAGGACGTCCTCACAAGAATCGGGTGACCATCCTTCCCATGCTCCGGCCGCCTATCGCCGCCAGTCTCCGCCCCCTCCTCCACCTCAACCCCCACTTTATCTTCACCTCCACCACCATGACCACCTCCTTTTCCGGTCACATATATTATTAAACAATCGCCAAACATGGTGAGAAGGTATCCTGCCGTTGCCAACATGAAAGCAAAAGGGTATGTTTTTGTAGTCAGATCACCAAAGGTTTCATTAGCATCACTCAAGAAATGCATGAGAGAAGTCCCTAAAAATACGCCGCCGGAGAATTGAGTGCCCAACAGTAGAAAGCTTTCGTTCCATCGGTAGAAATAAGGGGAAACGCCGCCGATGAAAGTGGTGACAAACAAGATGATCAAACAGTAAACTTTGACCAAGACCAAGCCTGTGGCGCGCAAATTGTGTGGGGCGTCGTCATCACCATGGCTTTCGCCGCCGTGACCAGAGGTGGCGGAGAGGTGGAAAGAGAGGAGAGAGATGAAGAGAAGAGCTGAGTTTGAGTTGACGGAGATAGCCATGGGAGTGGTTAATTTGAACACTAGTTTTCTTTAGTTACTATATATACATATATATATATATATCATCTTGTTGTTAGGGTGGTGTGTACTGTGTAGTACAGTGTTGACTTTCCAATAGTTGTACTACTTCACCACCAGTTGTCTTGAAGATGTCAACTTTACATAAATTCTATAATATATACATATCCTGTTATACATATGTGAATATATAAATATATATATATATATATATATATAATACCTGATCATGATGCACCAAAACTGTTTGGATTTCAGACCGAATAGCATGATGTGTGGAATGACGAAGATATATTGGTTAATATATAGATTATTCTCTTCAATTATGTAACGGTTTCGATATCTGGTTGTTATTACAAGATCACATAAGTTAGACTTTGTATTTTTCTATTTCAATATATACATTGAAACCTTTTTCTTTCTCCATGATTTTTTTTTTGGGAAAAAAAGCTTCTAACCTTATTACGGCTAAGGTCTAAATGAGTCGAGTTTTTAACGAGCTACTCGAGCTCAAGCTTAATTATGCTCGAGCTCGAGTCGATCTCGAACACAAAATAGAAATCGTTTAACTTATAGAGCCGAGCTTTATAATTCCAATGTTCGACTCGACTCGGCTCGTTCGAAAACTCGATACAATTTTTCGAGTCGAGTCGAGTCGAGCCGAGTCATTCGAGCATACCATTTTTCGAGCCAAAACATGCCCATGTATGTATTAATCATACAATAAAAATATAAAAATTATCGAGCTCAAGCTGATAAACGAGTTAATTGATCGCGAGTTCGAACCCATAAACGAGCATCGAGCTCGAGCTCGATAACTCAAAAAATATTCGAGCTCAAGCCTTACATTGAAAAGTTAATCGAGCTCGAGTCTAGTACTAATTTTTTGAGCTCGACTCGATTAACCTAATACTCGACTCGACTCGTTACACCCCTAATTACAGCATTATACATTTAAATTATATTTTTATTAAAGTATTCTTCTTTGAAACTTTTACTCCTTATAACACTTGATAATCTTTTGATTAATTTAAATTAAGTCTGTTATTCCTAATATGTGCAATTAAGATCAAGATGAACAAACTAGATGCAATCCAAACGTCATATGTATTAGATCAAACCACATATTACAATTCTCTCTCTTTCACAATATTTCTCTCTCTATATGAATTCTCTATGTAAGCACACTTCTAGTTGCTACAAGAATTACAAATAAATTAATCTATTTATACTTACAAGTTACAAGGAACAAACTAAACTAACACTTTGACTTTGCTTGACTTTGACTTTCCTTTAATAAAAGCTTTGACTTTGACTTTAGCTTCGAAAGCTTTGACTTGAGCTTTTCCACACATGATCTTGAAGACAACAAATATGCTCTAACAATCTCTCTCTTTGAATTCAAGATCATCTTCAAGAAGAATTTCATCATCAACGAACAATCTCCCCATTTATATGTTTATCAAACAATCTCCTCATTTGATAAGAAAAACCTGATGATCTTCCCCATTAGGACGATTACTGATAACAACAATCTCTCTTGAATATCAATCTCCCCTCTTGGAAAGTCTTCTTTCAAAACTTTGACAATCTCCCCTTTCTTAGAAATGTCTTCAGACTTTCAACAATCTCACCCAAAGTCTGTAAATATCTTCTTCAAGACCTTAAACAATCTCCCCCACTAAAGTAATAAACTTTTCTTTTCAGATCATCTTCAGCAAAAACACAATTTCCCCATTTCTTAACTGATATTGACTTCAGAAAAGAAATTATCTTCAGATATAGCCCATTTTCTTCTTTCAAAGAATCTTCAAAGAAATTTTCGGTAATCTTCAATGAACTGTCTCAAATTCCTGATATAACTCTGAAACTGTTTTTTCATTCTTGATTTTCTCCCCCATGACTTCTTTTTCATGAATAATTTCTTGTTAATCTTTCCCCCTTTTTGATGAATGTGAGCACTTACTTCATCAAAACTTTGCAAGAAATGCATTCTTTCAATTTCTGGCAAATTGATTTTTCCATATGAAATTCTGAACATCCGTCAATTCATAAATAATTCTGAATCTTTTCAAATTCAGAATTGAGTGGTAACCCTGAATCAACAAATCAATCAGTTAAAATGCTTGTAAGTAGCACGAAGCCACTTAGTACAACGAATGTACTGTACAAGGAGTTTTATTGATGTTCACTCCCCAGGTCTTCCATTCAATCATCGAAAAATAGAAGGTAATTATATGAACGTTCCGACAGAAAAACGAATTTTATGTGTGTACGTGTTTGTGTATGAAAGAATTTAAGCATTTTGTGTTATCCAGGCTCAAAATTGTGTAAATTGTTGATACAACAACAGTATTCCACAGACTCAATGTGCATGATCGAAGATCGAAGGTGGGGCAAATTCCTTTCTTTTTCAATATCCAAATCTTTCGAATGAAGATCAGATAGCATATGTGTTGCGTTCCTATGAAAATATGAAACATTTCTTTGTTGGGAAATAAATGAGTGGTGTGTTTTAAGCAAGAGTTAGCATGGGCTCACTGTTTGTTTCAATGATGTTCACAAAAGAATTGTGAAACAATCAGCAATGTGGCTGCCCAACTCAGAAAATGGTTGGTGCAGAGTTCTGATATTCTTTTAACTCTGTTCTCACACCCTCTTTCTTTTTATCCTTATGCTTACTTCTAACCAAACTCACTTTTCCATTTTACCTCATCACACCGAGAAAAACTCAACCCTTTGAGTTATCTCCCCCACCCCTTCGCCTCTCGATCACTCAAGGATAACTTCTTGGGTAGAAAACACTGGTTATCGTGAATCCATAGAAGTCTTTTAAGTTTGCACACTGATCCCATGAAATTTGTCCTAAAATCATAATGCTCAACAGCTTAACTTGATATGTTAAAGCTCAAAAAATATGAAGTACATATGTCAGATATATGTATGCTCATCAAAAGTATCATGAATATTTGAGCATTTTGAACTTTGAAGATTTCTCACAACAAGTATATTTTAATGAATGAAATGAATACAAGAATCTTGTTTGAGAATCTGACAATGTATCGAAAAGATCAAATATGAATAATAAACGTTGAAATCTTAGGTCATGAAAGATTGGAATTTGTCTATATGAACAAATATAGACAATTCTTGAAAGAATCGCTTAATTTTGAATGAATGTAACGCTTGACAAACATTGAATTTCAAAAGGGTTTATTACCATCGAAAAATTGTTTCAATTTGAGACATGGTAATAACATAGTCAATGAAAAATTACTAAAACCAGTGTATATGAATACTAGACAGTATATAAAAAAGATAATACACAAGTATTTATCTTTGGAAACACACGGTTAGTTAATCATGAAAGCTCATAGAATGAGAACATTTAAAATCACACTTCTAGAATTCATAAAATCTTTTTGAGAATCGAGAAGTGGTTTGAACGTTTAAGAAAAATGCTTCAAAGTCGTCCACCTTTCAAACACGTATGAGATTAAGATTAGAAAATTCCTTTCGCACAGCTTAAATCTCATGAATCAGCCTCAAAGTCATTATGAATTGAATCTTGTAAGCTCTCCCTCAAAATCTGGAAATGGTCACAAAGTCATCAAATTAACTAAGTCTTATTCAAAAACTTATTGAAAGTAAAACAATGAAAATAAAACGTTGAAGACCGAGTTCTGATCTTATTTAATCAGAAATCATCATTCTTACTCTTACTCCCCTTGAAAATATGCAACATGAAGAAAAAAATTGTCAGTACAAATCACAAAAAGTTTCTCTAACTCCCCCACGAAATTAGATCATCTAACCTTGTAACTCATTCCCCCTAAAATCATGAGCAAACCTTCAGTTCATATATCATTCAGAATAAAAATAGAGACATAAAGAAAAATTAGAATCAAACTGTACGAGGTAAAGACGGGTTATGTTTTGAGATTCAGCATGCCTAATTTCAAAATGAGAAAATTAAATCTATTTTCGTCCAAAGGCTTAGTGAATAAATCAGCAAGCTGATAATCCGTGTTTACAAAGTAAATTTCAATCGTACCTTTTTCAACATTATCCTTAATAAAGTGATACCGCACATCAATGTGCTTCGTTTTCATGTGTTGAACAGGATTAGCAGATATCACGATTTCACTCTTCGAATCACAATATATCGGTATATGATTAAACTTGAAGCCATAGTCTCGAAGATGTGTCCGCATATACAACACTTAAGAGCAGCAGCTTGCAGCAGCTACATACTCTACTTCAGTTGTTGAAGTGGATACACAAAGTTGTTTATTTGATGCCCAGCTTACGAGTTTGTCTCCCAAAAACTGTATGTGACCCGATGTGCTCTTCCTGTCTAACATACAGCCTGCATGATCTGCATCTAAATATGCAATTAGCTCGAATCCAGTATTTTTAGGATACCACAGACCAAGATCTGCAGTCCCCTTTAGATATCGAAAAATAAGCTTAACAGCAGAAGACGTGACTCTCTGGGTTTAGCTTGATATCTTGCACTGAAACAAGTAGCAAACATGATATCAGGTCTACTAGTCGTTAAGTACATGAGAGAACCAACCATACCTCTATACGTCTTTTGATCAACAGCTTTCCCAGATAGGCCAGCTCCGATCTTAGTACCCGGTGCTAGGGGTGTGCAGAAGTTCAACCGATCCAATAGGAACCGATCGTTCCAATTAGAACTGACCGACCATAATTGGATATCCAATTGTAATTGGATCATATCGGATTGAAAATCTCAACATCCAATTTGGATCGGTCGGTTCTTGGATGACAGTCCAAAACCGACCGAACCGAACCGACCAACATCCAATTACCCATCCAATTAACCATCCAGTTTTCCATCCAACTATCATCCTGTTACTTTTTTTGCAATTTGCTTAAATCTAAATTTGTTTTGTGTTGGTTTTTGAATTTTTAGTCTCACTTGTGTTGGTTTTAACACAAACTAAAAGTAATTAATTAGAACATTGCATTAAATTAACACGTTGGATGGATCCGATTTGATCATCCATTGGATGTCGGATGGATCCAATCTGATCCAATGGATATCCAATCTGATCCGATGGATATCCAATAAGAACATCCAATGGATGGAACCGAACCGATCAGTCATCCATTGGATTGGAAAAATCCAACATCCAATGAATGATTGGATCGGTTCGGTTCGGTTCCCCTCACATCCATTGGATGTCAACCGATGAACACCCCTACCCGGTGCCATCGGGGTGCTAATCGATGTACAATTTTCCATTTTAAATTTCTTCAAAATTTCATAAATGTACTTAGCTTGGTTTATGAAAATCCTCGTGGAAATTTGACGAACTTGTAATCCAAGAGAGAAATTCATCTCTCCCATCATACTCATTTGAAAACGTGACACCATTAAGGCTGAAAATTTTTTACAGTACTTAGGGTTTGTTGACCCAAAAACTATGTCGTCTACATAAATTTGTATAAGAATGATATCACCTTTTTCTTTCTTAATAAAGAGGGTAGTATCGATTTTACCTTTCGAAAATCCGGACTTGACTAAGAACTTGGATAGAACATCATACCAGGCTCGAGGCGCTTGTTTTAATCCGTAAAGGGCCTTGTCTAAGATGTAAACATGATATGGATTTTCAACACTAACGAACCCTTCAGGTTGAGATACATATGTTAGGACTGAAAGTCCTAGTGCGTGGAAAGTTATATAAAGTAAAATACGGAATTTAAATGGGAGAAGGTAAATACGGAAAACAAATACGAGAAATAAAAGACGAAAATTAAAAGACGGAATTTAAATACAATAATTAAATCCTACGCTTCAAGCCAAAAACACTTGCTTGAAGTGTTTAAACTTGAAAGAGAGGAGAGTGATGGAAGTGTTGATGATGGTGAAGATGGATGATGATTGATGATGGAACGGGTTGCCTTTAATGTTTTTTTCCCAAAACTTGTATTTATACTTGAAATTCTTGAGCATAATAGGGTGATGATTGTCCAGAAATTGTGTGGACAACATCACCTTAAATCCAGCAACATCCAGCTTGCATTAACCGGTCTGTGTCTTTACCCAATGGTCATAAAAGACTACAGGTGTGTCCACAGTGGGCATAATGTCCCCACAAATCGGACTAACAACATAATTTCGTAAATAATTAAATCTTTTGGTATTCTTATCACGCATTGCAAATATTATGGACTGACCAAGCCAAAAAGATAGAGCAAAGTGGGTATGAAATAGAATAAAAACTATAAAAATAATAACAAATAACTCTAAAAAAATGAGAGTTATCACCTATCCCTCCCAATTAAAAAAACGTTCATCCCATCTATGAAAGAAAAAACCTCTCAAACAAAAATATTTCCAATCTATACAGATAGTTTTATCCATACATAACTTAATAAAAACCAACCAAACCATCCCTATATATCTATATATAAACAAACAAATTGATCATTTACCAATAAAAGATTTACGAACGAAATGTTAGAATTTAATTATTGATTTTTTTTAACTTACGTTCGAACTTCGCAAATTGAAAAAGAACAACCCATATCACCCAAATTACTAAAACAATAAATGACTTAAATTTAAACTTTGATACCTGATTATTAATATAACTAGAAGTGTATTTGTGCAATACAGAGTGATACATCTCGATTTTTAATGTTCCGTTTTATTAGTTGTCTTTGCCGATTTTATAATATGGCTTTGTCAATTTAGGTTTAATAATGACGTAATTTATTTTAGTTTTAATAAGGTAATATTTTTAATAAAATAATAATTAAATGTTTTTTTAGAATTCAATGGTTATTCTAATTATATTTTAGAATCCTTATATTTAAAATGAGATGTTTATCAATTAGTTATGAATTCCAACATGTAATCTTTAAAAAGTTGTACTCATAAATCATTTACTAGTAATCTTGAATTTTAAGTAGCATGCATCAATAAACAAATACTTGATGCATAAATATTTGTTTTCAAAAGATTTTCTCAAATGCTTTATAATGTAGTATAGATAGTTGAAATCAAAAAAGAACTTGACTTTGTATTATTATTATTATTATTATTATTATTATATATTATTATTAGAGTAAATTACATTTTTCGTCCCCGTGGTTTGTTAAAAATTTTAATTTTCGTCCCTAATCTTTATTTATACATTGATAGTCACTGTGGTTTGCATTTCTTTTCTTTTTTCGTCCTTAAGACTACCACTTTTAGTTGAGTTCCTTAACTCATGGGCATGATGGTGTTTTAACTTTTTCTTTAACTTTTCATTATAAACAAATATATCATTACATTATATTATATTGTTATTAAGTGATCTCTCTCTCTCTCTCTCTCTCTCTCTCTCTCTCTCTCTCTCTCTCTCTCTCTCTCTCCATCAATATATACAATGTGTCCTCAACCCCAACTCCCACAGGCCACATCTTGACCGATCATGTTCTCCGGTAAACCGCCACAACCTGCAACCATTTTTTGTCGCAACCAACCGCCACTACCTACAATCATTTTCCTTTGAAGAAAGTTGCTTAAAATTTAAAATCAAAACCCACTTTTCTGCTTAGAAAATACAGAGATTCGATGGGGGAGTGTGAATCCCAGATTGCTCAAGTAACAATGAATAATTGAAAGATTAATTGTATTGAATGATTGAGAGAGTTACAAACATAGGATTGAAAAACAAACTCTCTCTCTAAACCATTAAGCGCACACTATACTATTTCTCAAAGTCTAATGCTTAAAGAAAAGAAAACAAACATTAAATACTCAGGCCTAAAACCCAACAGGCCCAAGGCCCAACAAACCAAACTAAGCCCAATAATGAGATAAGGCTTTTACAAACGTTTTAAATAAAACAATTAACAATTAAACTATATAAATGTTTTATATAACTTTCCACGTACTAGGACTTTCAGTCCTAACAATCTCCCCCTAAAGTTGTATAAATGATTTATCTCTTTGAAATCTTCACGGCTTTGATCTTCTCTCCTTCTTGAATCTCTGAAAAACTTTGATGTTGCTTGTCTTCATGTCTTTCTGAGCTCCCCCTTAAATAAAGCTCTTGGTCTTCATAGATTCAACTTTGTAACCGGATTCAAAGTACAATAGTCTCGACTGAATGCACAAACTGAGCAGCTTTTAACTGTAGAAACTCAACACATCGGATCAGCACACAAGAAAAATAATGTGCGAGTTACGTGACATTCCACATTGCATATTCAGTTTAAAAACAAAGAATCTATCTTTGAACCGCGAGTTGAATAAACTTCCAACTTAAGAACTTGTTTCAATCAGCTCATAGATGGAAGCAACTTATAGCGAACACCACTTGATGAAGGATAGAAGAACCAATGCAATCTTGAAATCCATGGCTTTTCAACCTTAGATTTAAGAAAAATAGGATATGTTGCTCCCCCTCCGCTTTTGCTAACTCCCCCTCAATATGATAATCTGTCTGTGAAACTTGTGTCATTGTTATTGCATTCTCCCCCTCATGATGATTAGGAGAATCCTGAGCATCATGTATGTTCAAAGACTAACCGGATGAGTAGCAAAAGATAATATAAAACATTTAGTAACCAAGATAGAGTAATCAACTAACACAGAAACACATTAGTAACAGTTATCACAACAATTCAGAATAATTGTGTGGCCTATTTTCAGAGTTGGCAAGGGGGTATCTCTGATAGGACTTCCAGTTATCACTGAAGTACGATTTTAAGAATCTACTTCTCAAACTGTTCCAGCAATATCACAAAGATATGCGATTGGAATCACAAAGATTCGTGCGTGTGTAAAAGAAATATAAATATGTATCTGTTAGGCTCAAAAATTGAGTCAATCTGGGACGCAGGTTTGAAATCAATAGACACAAGGAGATGAAAATGAAGTTCGGAGACCGGAGCTGATGTCTTCCTTTTTCAATATCTAAGACCTCCGAGTGAGGAATAGATAGATCATGTGGTAAATCTCCGTGAATATATGAAACAAGTATCTTTTGTGAGATACTTGAATGGCTAGGTGGGGTGACACGAGTTATCGACATTGGGTCCATGTCTGTTTCAATATTCATCTCCAAAGAACAAGAGTGAATAGAGTATGTGGTAACCCGGATAACTGACTCGGTTTGGTAAGGACCAATAATTCTTTTAAGTCCTGTCACACTCTCACCATATTCTTTTCACTCCGAACTCATCTATCAATCTAGACCCCTCACTGATATCTATGAATTGGATGTGTTTCTTGGGTAGGTCCTTCCGGTTCTGGATTGACCATAGAAACATTATAGGTCCTAACACTCATTTAACTCGCCAAAATAGAACATGGAAGTACGAGGCAAAACATTGAAGTACGAGTCCTAATCTGATATGATCAGAAGTCAAAAACATTTAAGACTGAGTCCTGAACCGAGTGTTCAGAAGTCGTAATGAAAAGTAAGAAATATAGTACTCCCCCTTAAAAGATGGCATAACCCTTGATTGTTGTCATATGACGTGAATAATCTGAATTCAATCACACATGACATTCCTGCAAACCAGATTAGACAGATTTTGGTATCCATGCTATTATGGATCCTTGACGGTTAGATGCCTTAGCTTTGAAGCTATGAAACTGGGGGTTGGGGATACTGTAAGTACCGCACCAATTATTTACATACCTTGAGTCGACAAAGTCACTATGTCCACAATGAGTGCAACAAATCTTTGCTCGGTTTAGACTAATCAGCTTTGTTGTAGAATAAACATAGGTAGGTGAATCAGTCTTGGAAATATATGACTTTGTATCAACTACAGGAGATTTATGAGACTTGTTTCCATCAATGTCTTCTGTAGTTGATTTTTTTCTCCAAACCATTTTGACTTTTCGAAACACTTGATTATCTGTATTATCAATAAGAGAATTATTGAAAAGATTGGAAGGTTGAATCTGATCTTTTGAAAATTCATTTGCTTTGATAGAACTCTTTGTAGAAATAGTTGTAGAAGTTGAACTTGAAGAATAAGGAGACTGAGCAACAGTATCGGGGTTGGCTTGTTTAGATAAATCAATTTTATAGTTTATTTCTTTAAGTTTCTTGACTTTTGCGGATAAAACATTTCTTTCTTCGAGAATTAAATCAAGTTGTTTTTGTAAATCAAATTTTATCTTCTGCTCTTTCGAAACCTCTGTTGCTAATCCAGATAATTTTTGTGAAAACTTATGAATTTCTATTTCGAATATATTCCTTTCACTTTCAAAGTCTTTTTCAATACTGTTGCGTTTATCAGATATTTCTTTGAAAACTGCAATAATTTTCTTTTCAAGCACTTTCTTTGCCGTTTCAAAACTTTTTCGCTCTTTTGCAAAATTATCTCTCTCCATTATCATAACATTTTCAAAAACAGAAATCTGTTTTGAAAGTTTTGCATTTTGAAGCTCAAAAATCTTTCTTTCGTCAAAAACTTTCTTTGAAAGATCAAGAATCTTTCTTTCAAAATTCTTTCCTTCATTTGAAAAATCAACTTTTTCTTTTTCAAAAACAGCAAGTCTTTTCTTCAGATCAAGGTTTTCACTTTCTATGGCTTTTCGTTTCTCTTCAAGTTCTAGAGTCTTCTCTTCTCGGGCTTCAAAATCTGCAACTTTTCATTCAAATTCAGTTATTTTCTTCGAAGGTTCAGCACTTGTTGGATCACTTTTCTTCATATTTGCTTCTTTCAAATTCTCAATCAACTCGTTCTGGTCTGCAATAATTGAATTATATGTACGAACATAATTCTGAATATATGCATCGTGCTCACTCTCTGATTTTTCAAACTTTTTCGAGAGTTCTGAAAATTGCTTCTTCAAAACATCCTTTTCTTCAGCAAGTTTTTCTTTTTCTCTTTTTAAGCTTTGTGCCTAGCTCAGATTATCAGCATTTTCACCATTAACTTGCACACGCACGTTGTAATTGTTTTCCAATCTAGCTTCAAGAACTACAATCTTGGATTTGAGATCAGAAATTTCTTGTTGATAATCAGAATAAGACATTGTTAGTTGAACAAAATGATCGTAAGACGATCGCAATTTGATTCAATAAAGTCAGACAGAGTAATACACAGAAGACAGAGTAATACACAGAAAACGCAAAAAATGTCCCCCTCCTGCGACTTAGCAAGGGGGTCTTCGGGATAAAGATCGGATACCTTGACCGGGTTTAAAAAATGGCTCGGCGATGCAGGGGTCACGAGCCCGGATGGCGCGGTCCGGGACTTTGATGGTGCGGAGACAGCACGAGGCGGTTGGGTGGTATTGGACCATGGCGCGGGGTGGTGCGGAGACCGGGCGGAGCCGCGGCACAGGCGTCGTGGGCGGCGCACGGACTCGGGTGAGCCGCGGCATGGGAGGCGCGGGAACCGGGTGGAGCCACGGCACGGGCGGCGTGGGCGGCGCGAACCTGGGTGTGGTGCCGCGGCACGAGCGGCGTGGGGGCCGGGGGAGCCGCGGCGCAGGCGAAGTGGGGACCGGGTTTGGTGGGAAGGGGGTGCGGGTCTCGGGAGGGTAAGCGGGTTGGGGGTTGTGTAGGAGGGGGCTTCAATAGAAGAGGGCTTCGGTAGAAGAGGGTTTGGGGGGACCGGGTTTGGCAAAGAAGAGGGTTTGGCAAAGGAACCGGGTTTGGGAAAGTGAGTAAGAGGGTTTCGAGATAGGAAGAGGGCTTCGTGAGAGGAAGAGGGCTTCGATAGGAAGAGGGTTTCGTGGGAACCGGGTTTGGGTATTTTAAGCGGGCGTGAGGAGCAACTTAGGTTTGGGATTAAATGCGAGACCCGGGTAGGATAATAACAGGGTTTGGCGGTGCGCAGCACAAAATTAAACCTTATCGACTCCAAACACAAAATTAAAACCTTTTAATCGAAAACTAATGAACTTTAGCAATATTTATCGATTAAATCCAGAATTCTAACACTCTTTTTCACTTGATTTTCAACCAAAATACTGATTTTTAACCAAAAACCAAGAACACAGACTTGAGATTTTAGATCTATAAAAAGCCCAAAATTCTATTTAATCTTGCGAATTTGAGCATGAAACTTTACCAAAACCTTAATCTAACAAGAGTAAAGAGGTTTGAATCAAAGAAACTCAATAATTTTGAAGAAATCAAAAAACCCAGAAACTCAAAAACAGGAGTAGATCGACCAGAACAGTAGAGAGAAAAAAATTACCTTTTTCGAATCAAATCTTCGTCTCTTTGCTCTGATACCAATTGTGAATCCCAGATTGCCCAAGTAACAATGAATAATTGAAAGATTGACTGTATTGAATGATTGAGAGAGTTACAAACATAGGATTGAAAAGCAAACTCTCTCTCTAAACTATGAAGCGCACACTATACTATTTCTCAAAGTCTAATGCTTAAAGAAAAGAAAACAAATATTAAATACTCAGGCCTAAAACCCTACAGGCACAAGACCCAACAAACCAAACTAAGCCCAATAATGAGATAAGGTTTTTACAAACGTTTTAAATAAAACATTTAACAATTAAACTATATAAATGCTTAATATAACTTTCCACGCACTAGGACTTTCAGTCCTAACAGGGAGTTGCAGAAAGAAACCCACTTTATGTTGCTACCATTTCTTCCTATCATAAATCATAGAAAGAAACCCACCAAACAAACATTAAACCCACCTTAATCAATTAATCATCAAAAAAAAGGAAGAAGGCGAAGAAAAAAGAGAGACGAAAGCTCCGATAGAACTCAACCCCAACCAAGTAAACCCAAATCAAAAACAAAAAACAAAAGACAAACAACAAAATCCAAATCAAAAGATTTAGTCCTTAACCAGTCGAAAGTCCCTCGGTTTGATTTGGCTCCGATGACCCCCTTTCGTCGTTCCCCTTCCCAGAAGAGCCTCTTTTTGATTTGGTTCCTGGTGACCCCTGTTCGTCGTTCCCCTTCCCGGACGGTTCTTCCTCCTATAACTAAAAAACTAATAAAAAACCAAAACCAAAACCCATTTTTTGAAAACAAATTTAAAATCTATTTTCTTGCCAATTCAAAACCCTCTTTTTGGTACTCTCAAAACCTAAAGTACAAGCCATGGAAGAGAAAAGATTTGTTCTTGGGTTTTGCCACCCATGTTGGGTGAGCGAAGAAGATGATCAGAATGGGGGTTAGGGTTAGGGTGGGAAAGGGGTGAAAGTGATTGAGACAAAGAGAGAGAGATAGGGGGTGGAGAGTGATAATATAATATAATTGTTTAATCTTTAATATATTTTCTTGAAAGTAAATAGGCTAAAGTATCCCTTAACAGACTCAATTAACGGTTGTAAATTGGCAAGGGACGAAAAAAGAAAAGAAATGCAAACCATAATGACTATGAGTGTAATAAATGAAGACCAGGGACGAACATTGAAACTTTTTACAAACCATAGGGACGAAAAACGTAATTTACTCTTATTATTATTATTATTATTATTATTATGTTAGGTTTAAAATAAATAAAATAATAACTGTAATAATCGTGTTTATTTTGAATATGGATAGAGTTGAGGTGAGTAGTTTCCAAAACTCAAAGTTGGAGGGGTTAGATGTGAATGGGTAAAAAGGGGTTAACCCTACTCTCTCCTCTCATTTCCTCTTGTTGGCGGCAGAGTTTTAGAGAGAGGGACCTTGAAGGCGATTTTGGGGAAGGAAAGCAAAGGAGTGTTCTCTTTGAGATTCAAATCTGCATCAATCCTCAACAAGGTAAGCTTTCTATTGTTGATGTATTTTAACCATTGTGGGTTTATGTTCTTTGTTTCAAGTGGATTGGTGGTAGAGAAGGAGTAGTCTGATGTTTGTATTTAGGGGTTTTGGGGTTTTAATCGTAGTTTATTTCGGTTGCTAATCGAGAGTTTAAATAGGAATGAGACCTCGTTTGTGAGAAGGCGTGGTGATTCCGTCGCTGAATCTCGGTGCAGGGCCGAGAACTCTTCCCACTCGGCGACTCCGGGAGTTCTCGACCGGGGAAGCCGGGGATTTTGTAGCCGGGAAACCCAGGTGCTTTATGACCGGGTGACCCTAGGAGGGAGGTGGTCCGGGTGATCCCGGGGTGTTCGTGGAGTACTGGGCCATGACCCCGGGAGACGGGGGATCCCGGAGTGACTTAAACCCGGGAGTCGGGTATGGAACCGGGTGAGGGACCCCGGGAGTCGGGGAGCCCAGGGGAGTAGCTGTGGACCGGGAGGAACCGAGGGTTGCCCGGAACCTCCTTCAGCCTAGAATCGATGGGGCCCGGTAGAGGGTCCTCTGTCCAATAGATTTAGAAGGAAACCTTGGGTCCTTGGGGAGATGGTAGTTCAAATGTGAGACCTTGAGAGAGTGATAGAAAGAGAGAGCAACCGTTAGTTCTCTAATTTAACAAGTTTAGAGAGAGTGCCTTACTTTATTACCGATGTTATCGTAGGTTGTGAAATCGCTAGAGCGAGGAAGTGAGCAAGGACCAAAGGTGAGTTTTTCTAACTAAATGTTTTGCGATATTAAAGTGGTTAAAGACATGTGGAAGTTTATTTTAAAGCATCTTATTATTATGTGAGCTTTTATACATGCAAGATTTCTTATAAATGTGGTTTATACTTTTGTTGTTGGTTAAATGTATGCATACATTGAGGTTAGTTGTATGGCCAAAGTCGGGGGTGTGGTCCGCCTTTGCTCGTACCGAGGGGTGTGTCATGTATATGCCAATTCGGGGGGGGGGGGGGGGGTCCCAGCTAAGGCAGTATGAGCCAGACATGCTGTTACTTTCGAGTGACGGTAGTGTGTTAGAAGCGTGGTTGTAAATGCGATGTTGTTTTTTTTATATATAATTGAATTGGTTTATGTTATTATAAATCTTTTATATATTTATGTTGTTGAACTGTTGTTAGAGGGGACTCACAAGACCTTTGGTCTAACCCTCGCTCTTTCAAAACTAAAAATATTTTCAGGCAGGCGTGATGTAGAAGGATCGAGCAAGGGTAAGGAGAAGGTGTGAGTCGGAGCTGGGTTAGAAGAACTCCCTTTTAGTTTTAGTTCCTTGTATTCTCAGTTGTGAAATAGGTTGTCTTTCCGTAAACCTTGAATTTTAGATGTTGTTTTGGGTCGTTTGGCGTTATTATTTAATAAAATTGGTTTTGCTTTATGTCGTAAGTTTGGATTGTTACAATTACTTTTTAAATCCTATAGAGGATGCCAAGTAATTATTTCTCATTTCTGATATACTCCCTCCATTCCTATATCTACCTATCTAATCTATCTATCTATATATATATATATATATATATATATATATATAGAGAGAGAGAGAGAGAGAGAGATATGAGATCATGTGAGATGTGTCATTTTTGGTGAGAAGTGTGAGAAGTGCTTTTAAGCCGTTGATCACCTTTGATCAAATACCCTACCATGAATTGCGGCTTTAAAGGAAATTGATCTGGTGTATCTCGGTGCATCTTATCCTGATCTTCGTCCATTTCTCATCCAACGGTTGATAACCACTTCTCACGATTTTCACCAAATTTGGTACTTCTTATTGGAACCCAACCCTACATATATATAGGGGTGGGTTCAAATGAAAATTCATCTTTCATTGTGCACATGAGGACAAATCTTAACCATTGATCAAAACTTAGAAAACTAATCAATAGTTAATACATAATAAGGTTAATTGAAAAGTGATTAAGAACAAAATTGGAAATTTGAATCAGCGCCTACCTTGTTTGAATTTTTATTTTATTTTTTAATTAAAAAAAATTTATCGAGATAAACTTTAAAATAAATTATCTTAAAAATTATTAATATTTTAATCAAACAAATTACACCCAAAAAAACGAGAATTTCGTGCTATTCGATATGACATCCATCTCGATATAATTTTTTTTTCTTTGTTTTAACCGTTTACGTGAAATTCTATATATGTGTTATATTCATTATGAATATGCATGCACGTCCTCGGCTATCCACATTCAGTATGAATAACAAAGGTGAACGTTCATTCACTATTCATGATGAATAATACAATATTCAGGATGAATAATACAACATTCAGTATGAATAATACACGAATTCATGATTCATATATTATTTATCATATCGAGTATTATTCACCTTGAATGTTGTATTATTCATCCTGAATGAAACATTATTAATGATGAACAATATATTAATGACCTGTGAATGTGTAAACACATGACACACTCTCTTTTGTTTCCCAATTTACAACCGAAATTTGGTTTAATTCATTATGAATATGTATGCGCATCCCCAGATGTCCCACATTCAGTATGAATAACAAATGTGAACGTTCATTCATTATTCATGATGGATAATACAGTATTCAGTATGAATTACACAATTTTCATGATGAATAATACACGAATTCATGAATCGTGAATTATTCACCCTGAATATTGTATTATTCATGATGAATAATACATGAATGACCCGTGAAGATGTGTAGACGTAACGCTCTCTTTTGTTCCTCGGTTCACAACAGAATTACTCGATAGGTTCTCGATTCGTCTTGATTGGTGTTGGGTTACGGTGCTAAAGAAATGTGATGTCTTACGACGTTGAAGAAAGTGTTGAAAAAGGTGATGTCGAGTTACTGTTAGATCACATATCTATTAGATTCAAGATCATCCAATATGAAGTTCGCAATCTGAAGCTACCGCTGAAAAGTCGCTCTCAAGACATAATCTAATGTCAGTTTGTAATAAATGTCAAAGTTGTTTTTAGTATTTTATATTAGTTCCTAAATATCTAGATATTATTATTTAGATATTTAGTTTAGATATTATTTAGTTAGTTATTATATTAGTTTAATTAATATCTAGATATTATGTTTTTAATAATATCTTAGTTTAGTTTTTGTTTGAGATATATAAGGTTATGAGATATTTATAATCTCACAACTTTTCTTATCTCAGATCAACACATATCGGTCCAACAAGAACATCAGAGAGTGAGCTTCAAAGTGTAAACTTATCAACCTCTGTAATCCGCGTTTTGTAATAGAAACAGGTTGGTAATCTATATCTTGTTGTTGTTTGATTATCTGGTAACGATCATGGACTCACAGTTACATATACTTACGGTGCCTAGGTGTTGTACAGACTTGAACGTACATAAATATTCATAATGAATATAACACATATATAGCATTTCACGTAAAAAACGGTTAAAACAAAAAAAAAATTATATCGAGATGGATGTCATATCGAAGAGCACGAAATTCTCGTTTTTTTTATGTAATTTGTTTGATTAAAATATTAGTAATTTTTAAGATAATTTATTTTAAACTTTAATTCGGTAAAAGTTTTTTTAATTAAAAAACTTTAATTCGGTAAAATTTCTATTTAATATGAGTTGTTGGATCAATAGATATGGAGTGGCTGAGATTTGTTCTCATGTGTACAGTGAAAATTGAGTTTTTATTTGAGTTTTCCTATATATGTATATATATATATATATTCTCATTCTATCCTTAATTATTTTTAAACCCTACATTACTATTTTAATTTGTATCAAAATAGGAATTCATTTTTAAAGTAAATATCTACTTTCTCATTCTATTCTTAATTATGAGACGGGTGATATTTTTCTCTTTATTATTAAGAGTAAAATTATATTTATGTTTGTTAAAAAATTATAATAATTATACATTTCTAAAACCGTTTCTTTTGTATTGTGGATATTTATTTTACAATCTAGGGAGTAATATATATATATATATATATATATATATATATATATAATAGTGGTGTATCCGCGCGATTCAGCGCGGGTGAATCACAATTCCGAAACTATTATACATTTAGAATAAATTACTAATCAGAAAGGTTTAACCTCAAGCAAAAGCAATAATCAGAAAGGGTTAATACTATTATACATTTAGAATAAATTACTAATCAGAAAGGTTAAACCTCAAGCAAATAAAAGCAAAAATCAATCAGCAACCAAGGTGTTTCCAAATTGTAGTCACCATTATCAGCCATTCATATGGCAGAAGCTTAAATGCAAATCTATTCCTTTTTACAATGTTACAAAAACAACATGTAAGATGTCAAAATTTTGTTAAACTGTTAGATGTCAAAATTGGTTAATACTAACAACAACCAACATTAAACAAATAAAAAATTGTATAATAGAAAGTTGTTCGTATATACTTTTAACCACCTGCCACATTTGCTACCATCATCAAACATTACCTAACTTTAAAACATAAACCATCTCCATTATTTATTAGACAAAGACATTTCAACTTAAATTTTTTTAACATTCTCTATATAATTAATAAACTCTTATTTCTGCTAAATGCACTCCTCCCTGTAAATTCGATCAATAATTAGTTCGATATATATCGTTGCAGCAAACGTTCAAATATGATGCAAAACACCTTTGAGAACATCCAATCCTTCGACCGATATGGTCCTCCGCTTCTCCGATAGCAGCAGCAGTAAGGAAAATTAGCAGGATCAATAGCTAACCAGATAATCAAAGTTTTTTAAACCAACCAATTAAACTAGTAGGCAAATAGAGTTAGGTTCAGGGGAAACTTGTTAGAGATAACTCTATTGGAGATGCTCATAAGTTTTTATTTTCAGGATGAAAAGTGAATACAAACCACAGGAAGGAAGTTAAACTACAAAAAAAAATCCCAAACTTTTTACACTATTACACATACCCGTTTATCCCTTTAAACCCCAACCCAATTCAACAAATTATAATAATAACTATCAATCAAGCTTAAACTAATCTATCTAAACAAATTATATAATGCAAACTAATCTATACATATACATCATATTCCCTATACACCAAAACTGAAAACCACCAGGCCAATAACAGCACCATTTTTACTATGTTGATGTGTGTGTTAAAATTTGATGAACTACAAAATACAACTTGAACTTCATTATGATTTTATTTTTATTTTTTTGCAATTTATTGGCACAGGGGTAGGCTGCCAAGAAACAAAGAAAGCACACACATAATAGTAACAAAATCAACAGCTAACAACAATCAAACCCAAATCTGTGTGATTTAGTAAGAGTTTTATTTGATAAATTGTATTGCTAAGAGGATTGTGCACCGGTGAAAGTTTACATGTTCAGTTTTTACGGGAACTGCCGGTCAAGTGCATCAGCTCTATCCTGTCTTGATTCATAAATTACAAGTTTTCTTGTTTTCTGAACAGGGCATGTTATCTTATTTTTTATTTATCATTAACTAAGAACATTTTATTTCTTAGCATGATCTACAGTTCATAGGAATATGAGGTTTCTAATTTATTGTGTTTTCTACTCTCTACATACTATAGAATTGATGCATTCTTACCACCCTTGACCCTGATCCAGGCTAATGGTAGCTTTTATGTCTTGAGGAATGAGACTTTGACATTGTTCCCCTATGAACTCTTGTTGAATTGCATGATTCTAGAACGAACTGTTGTGAAGTTATGTGGCTGATCCTCCATCAATACTTAAGCATAGTATTCGACTTTTAGTTTAAAACTGTGGTAATGAAGTGTTGGATATCAGATTGTTTCTACTTTTAATATACACTCCTTGAAATAATGGGCCTGCAACAACATGCTAAATGATACAAGGAGATAGTGACACCTGATTATGAACCAGAAAGGTGGATACTCAAATAGGGTTGGACAGAATATTTACTTTTAGCATGCAATCATAGACAATAATTACCAAAATCATACCCACACATCTATGATGATTTTATAAGTATACAACTGTTTCACTATGTAAAGTTGGGCCATAAGGATTTTCAGAATGCGTTTTAAAAAAATAATAATGATACATCTTTAAAACCAAATGTGTTTGGCTTTATCAAGTAGACCATGTGTACAGATATCCAAGTTTTCTTGAAAGCATTTTAAAACAGAGATCTATGTTTTTGATTTAAAAAAATAAAGATGGTCAGTATAATGAGTGAGATTTACCTCATGCACAGTTTCCAAGACATTATTATTAAAATAGTAATGCCCTTGAAAGAAAGTTGTGGGTATGATACATTATTCCAAGACATTATTATTAAAAGAAAGTTGTCATCTTTCAATTTCAATTTACCTACACCATGACTCCAGCTGGTTTTTCTTCCCACTCTCAGTTCTTAGATGTGCATACCAAATGAAGAAGTCATATGTAATGGCAGTATGCCAAATATTAACCAGTGTATAAGACCAATATTAACCAGTGTATAAGACCAATAGAATAGCAAGGAGACAATTGTTGAACTATCATTTTGATACTCAACAGAAGAATAAATCAAGGGAACCAAATCAAACTGCAAACTACTGGAATATGATACAGATTATTATTGTAATTTTGTTTATCAGCAGTTAAGCACCCAGTAATGGCCAAAATACAACTATCCTTATCCTTCCCAAACTGATCCCAAATAAGCCAAATCATAGACTTGTCAGATTGATCCTAGTAACTCAGAAACCAAATCCTCCAAACCCGTGATTTAATCAGAAATTACTATTATACATTTAGACCAACGAATTTGAAGTGGTTGAAACTGTGAATACTTGTACAACCTGAGAAATCAAATCTAAAACACAAGAAATAAGATGCTACCTCAATCGTGAAACCAAATTAATCGTGAACCCAAATCAGCTGCAATCGTGAACCCAAATCAGGTGCAATCGGACAGGGCTGTTTTACGATGTGTTTGATAGAAAGAGAGAGAAAGAGGAGATGAGTTATAAGCAACACAGTTATATATATATATATATATCTAGCATTGAAAAACAATTGGATTTCTAGGTTTGATCATGTCACTTTTTAGGTAAAATATTTTTTGAATACAACCTGAGAAATCAGATCCAAAACACAAGAAATAAGTGTTTGAGAGAAATAAGACGCTACCTCAATCGTGAAACCAAATCAATCGTGAACCCAAATCAGCTGCAATCGTGAACCCAAACTCTTGATTTTTGGAGGACAGGGGACGATGTGTTTGAGAGAAAGAGAGAAAGAGGAGATTTTATGGATGAAAATACTTTGAACCCTAACTCTTGATTTATATCTTCTTCCATTTATGCATGCAAGGTGAAGAAGAGGAGTATGGTTATATTGTGGGTATGGCTGTACTGGGTATGGTGTTGCAATCGTGAAACTGATTTCGTGGGTATGGCTGTACTGGGTATGGCTGTAAGAAGAAACTGATTTCGTCTAAAATCGACCAAAGGTACATATGCATTGAGAGTTTGTACCTTATGCACAAGCACTTGTTTTTAAGAGATTTTTGAAAATCATGCTAAAATTGGTAGTACTACATGCTTAAAGGTTTGTATTTAAGACAATGGTGTAAACAAATATTAAGGTAGTATAGATATATAGCCTTAGGTTTATTTGAGAGATGGTAAATATATGAGAAAGAAATAAGTAATCCTAGTCATTCATACGGTCAAGATCGGATTTGACTGGTCAAAAGTTGCGACTATTCCAAAAATAAAATGACACTTTCGTAATTTTTACAAAATATACGGGTTGTGTTCATATATGAACATGTATAATTCACATATGAACTATATGTTCATATGTGAATCAGTGTAATTCACATCTGAACTCTTTTAACTGATTCATATATGAACTAATTAACAGATTCATATATGAACTTTTGTGATTCATATATGAACTAATTAACTGATTTACATATGAACGTATAGTTCATATGTGAATCATATAGGTTCATATATGAACTCATCCCGTGTATTTTACGAAACTATCCCTCTACCTTCTATAGACCATGTAAGAAATTATCCGGTGCTTTGCGGTCAAAGCCGCAAATGTTAATCAGATGAATGACTAAGATTACTTCTTTATTTCTCATACATTTACCATTTCTCAAATGAACCTCTCCCTAATGATTTTGTCCGTTAATGTAAAATTACCAATGATTTTGTTAGTTTTCGTGTTCTTTTAAATAGTTATTGTTCTCGTTTGATTCTCCTTTTATATATATATATATATATATATATATATATATATATATATATATATATATACTATTCAAGGGAAAAACTCAAATAAATGAAAAACTAAAAAACATCTTATTAACCGTTAGATTAGATGATCTGATGGATATGATTAAACAGGCGGTTACAACAATATTTTTTAAATTAAAAAAACCTCCACCCCCTATTTTTTATTCGAAAAAAAACGAAAAATGAACAAAATTCGAGCGAAATAAATTACACCAAATAAACGATCATATTTTTTTCGTTACTTTGACATCCATATTCATATACTTTTTTATTCGTTTTTTCGTGATTTTTCGGTTTTCCATTTATTTAGAGTTTTCTCCTGAACCTGACTCTCTCTCTCTATATATATATATATATATATTTTTTTTTTTTTTTGAATGGGCCTATGAAGATATCCAACTGCAACGACCAACATCTAACTATGAAATATAACAATTCAAGACCATGGACCTATTTAAAACGTATTACATGAGCCATTTAAAACTCTCAAGTCTCAATCGGTTAGGTGATATTTAAAATATTGGCCCATCCATCATGCTTCATATGAATTTTTAATGTGAAGTCTTATTATTTATTTATAAATAAGTAGTATTGAGTTACAATTTACATATGATTTTATACCATATTTTCTTAGAAATGTGATGCCTACAAACGTCGTGGATATGGAATAAACAATATAAATATCTTACAGGTTATTCATAATAAGAGCCTCGAAATATGTACATAACTTAACAATCGGTCTAACGTAAATATATAACTTAGTTGAAACTAAAATAAATTTAATATAGTTATCAGACCCGTTTCTGACATTTTATAGGCCCTGGGTGAGACGTTAAAAAGGGCCTCGATATGTATGAAAAATCTTCAATATATTATAGTTCTAAATTAATATTTTCTATCATTTCGTTTATACATAGCATCGTCAATTCGTTACACCATCAAAAATATCTTATATATATCTTTTGAGATATATATATATATATATACACACGTAGTGGAAGGATATTTTGCAACCCTTAAAAAGGTTGCAACCCTTGCAACCCACATCTTAACCGTTGAATTCATGATCGACGGTTATTTTATTTTTATTTTTCTGTTTTTTTAATTAAAAATATTGGGCCCCACATCTATTGTAACCGCCGATCATGAATCCGACGGTTAAGATGTGGGTTGCAAGGTTTGCAAATAAAACAATCCCTACACACGTGTGTGTGTGTATATATATATATATATATATATATATATATATATATATATATATATATATATAGGGCAGGTTCAAACGAGAAGCTAAACATTTTGCGAGAAGGCGATAAGTGTTTAATCATATATGATACACAAGTTTAATCATATATGATTAAACACATGTTATATTGGCAATACATAGATGTTTAATCATACATGATTAAACACACCTACAAGCCGTGTAATCATATATGATTAAACACTTCTCGCCTTCTCGCAAAATGTATAACTTCTCGCATGATCCTCACTCATATATATATATATATATATATATATATATATATATATATATATATATATATATATATACACATCATTTGGGGTCACAATCTTGACTATTCGTAGTAACACTCTATGTAAATCAATAGAAGTCAGTTGAGTTTGCATCTCATCGATCATGTGAAGGTTTTTCATCATCGTTTTAAACTTTTAGAGTTAAAACAAACTTTTTCGGAACCATCAATCTTTGAATCAAAAGCCCATACATGTTATAGTTTGAGATCTTATTCTTATTTTTTTTACGGATGGTATAGCACTTAAGTTCATGCACTCAATATTAGGTAATAAGGAGTCAATAATGAATGAAAAACCAAGGGTAATTTAGAAATTTTAAATATAGATATAAGTTGGACCATCTCATATAGTTGATATTGTTTTTCAAAAGGTAAGAGTTTTTTTGGTTGATAACAAGAAAACTACCATATTCTAATAGAAAAATAGGATTCATACAGATGAAATAATCAAAAGTGTCAATAGGAGACGAATGATGTAGAATATATCAAGGTTTTCTAGATAAGTTATTTTTAGATTTTAATACTAGATAAGAAAAAACTTAGAGAATCAACAAGCAACATTATAAAATAAACAATCAATTAACTTTTTAAATATTTTCTTCTTCAATTAATTGATTAATATGTGTATGGACCCTTAATATATTATTAAATTCACTTTGAACCCTATTAGATACTAAAAAAATGTGTCTTTTTTATTTACTAATTTTTTAAATTACACTATATACTAAAAAAAAATTGGGCCCCTATTTTTTTGAGCCCTGGACGTACGTCCGGTCCGTCCTTCCCTAGGAACGGCCCTGATAGTTATAAACATAAACTTAAATGACATATGGTATATTATATTAGACTATTATATGTTTTTATAATCGAATTTGAAACAAAATGTGAAGTTGGTGGAATGGTCGAGATACCACTTGTCTTTCTAAAGGTCAAAGTTCTCGTTGACAACATATTCTAGTTTTTCATGTTTTAAATTTCAATTACTAAAAAAGTGGCAAACAAATATGTAACTGAAAGTATTAAACTCGTGACCTTAAGTCCTTAAGCATAAAATAACAAAGACTTACCAATAAACTACTACTATTTTTTATTTACAATTGTCCCAATCTTACTTTCATTTCTTTCTTTTTAATCTTTTTCCTTCTAATTTACCCAATCAACTACTACTATTTTTGTTTTTCTTTTTCTAATGACAACACGTTTATCTCAAATAAATTGAAAATAAAATAAAATTAATCACATTTAACAATTAATACTTTGTATGATATTTTATTTTAAACTTTTTTTAATTATAATACTTGAAAATCAGTTATTATTTTTCTGTATATCGTCAAACATGCTTATATAAAAGTTTATAAAATTATATTTTTTTTATTGTTTTTGCCGGCTATTACGAAATCAACTAAAAAACCAAAAATGGTCCCATATAAAGATGGGATTTGTCAAAGAATACATGGAGTATAAGATGTAGTCTTAGGTCTCTACAAAAGATCACGATCAATTCCATTTACCAAAATGTATTATATCAAATCAACATAATTGAATTTTCCTTGAATTAAATCGAGACTTTATTAACCTTAAAAGGTGCACCATTAAGGAAATCCCTGGGTCCACTTTAATTGAAACCGCCAAAAAGAAAAAACCCAAAAAGAAAGAACAATTTTAGGTAATGACCGTGATACATGAAATTAAATTAAAAAAAAATCATTTCATAATTTGATGGCCGGAGTCAAAGTCAACATTTTGGAAGATCAGACGGTGGAGGAGGCAGCTTCTGATTTTCGAGCTTCCCATCCATGACCACCCATGCCATCCTCAATCCCCACGTCAAATGTATCTCAATATGACAATGCATGAACCACACACCTGTTACACAACAATCCTCATTACATCGCTTAATTAATTATTCACATAAATTAATTAGATATGACTTCATACGATAACAAACAGTATCTAGTTAAGAAAATACGAAAATGATCGACTACATACAAAATAATATATGATTCACGCGACTTAAGTCACGAACAAAGTCGCCTGCATCCATTTTCATATATTATTTTGCACATGATTTGTTGTTTTCTTAAATAGTTAACGTTCTTCTTTGAACCTTCCCAATACTCAATTTTACCTGGGTTGTCGGCTTGAAACCGGATTGCTACCCATCCACCGGAGGGAACGCCGACGGTGTTCCTTTGAACAGGATCGATGAGGTTGAACTTCGGTGGGTCCGTTGTCGAGTTGAAGTTCCCGGACCCTTGACCGACGACGAAGAAATCGTAGCCATGAAGATGTAGAGGATGATTTTCAGCTCCAAGTGTGCTGGTTCCTTGCAGCACAAGTTCCACGGTTGTATTAAACGGCAGAACTTCCACCTTGGTGGCGTTCACCACCATCGTGTTGTTCGGAGTGGTGCCCGTGTAATTGTACGGATTCAGAGGGGTAGTTGGGAAATCCGTGGTGTAAACTCCATTTGACCGTCGGAAATAATAGGCCTGGAGGAGTGCGGTTGTTGGCATCGTGAAGGAAACGTTGTTCACGCCGGCCTTAAATTTGGTTCCGTTGGGTCCTTGACATGTTTGGTTTACCGGGCACAGGTCGGTCCCTAGGCCGACGGCGAAGAAAAACCGCCGTTGGATGGTCTTTGGAACATTCGCCGGGAACCGAGAGTTGCCCAAACTACGGAGGCTGTTCGTCCAGTTAGCGACGTAAGCGGTGGCGTTGATCGCTGGAAGTGGTGGAGGAGGAAGAGGTTTTATATTGGAAGAGTTGGATGATGTACCATCGTATTCAAGAACTCCGATCACTGTGGTGTTATCGAACGTCCCAGCGGCCGCCGTGGAATACGGCCTGGCGGCCATTAAGAATTTGTCATTGGAGTAAAGGGTTTTGGTTTTGAAAAGAACATTAGTGGTTTGCCCCGGGGCGATGAATATCGTATCGGTCCGAAACGGCTTCACGTAACTTGCGTCGACATCGACGACCGTAAACGTGTGATTTGCAACTCTAAAGAAAAGCTCGTCGTTGAGTGCAGCGTTGATGAAACGAAGAAGATACGTCTTCTCGGGCTTCACCCTAAGCCTATACGTTTCTGCATGAAAAACAGATATGTGAAACCTTTTTAAATTTGTCTATTAAAAAAGTATTTATAGAGAAAGTGGATGTTTCAATAGAGTCTCAATGGTTCGTGTCTAGTTGACATGGAGATTGATGACTATTTAATACCATTTGAGGAACAATTTTTTGATGGACCAGGGAGTCCATTAATTGTAAAAGTATCTGAATTGTTCGGGCCGGCCCCGGTCTGAAGGGCCTGGTTGATCACAGCTTCCGGATCAGTCTTCCACCACTCTCCTATTATACAACAGCAACGCCAAAATTAGCAAATTTCCATGAACGAATATAACTTATATCACGAAAATGGAGATGAAATCCATGATTTACCGAATATGATCGGGACTTCCTTGTAAGGTTTGATAAACGGATACGATGCCTTATGTTTAGGGAGAATAATTATCGGGCCATATAGCGTAACCCTGATCCACGAAACATGGGCGTGGTACCATAACGTTCCTATCTGGCCCGTTATGGTGAAGTTGTAAACATATGATTGGCCCGTTTGAATGGGGCATTGTGTGATGTATGCCGGCCCATCGGCCCATCCACTTCGAAGTTGCCGAACTCCATGCCTACCCGAAACACAACAGATTATATAAGCGCAAATAAAAAAAATACCAAATCCGAAAGAGAATTAATTAAAGGCTAGGCATTGGGACTCCTCTCCATAGGTCGCCAGTTCAATTCTTTTTCGTATTACTGCAAATTTTCCTCATTGTTGTTTTTATAGCGCACAAGTTGATCCGAGCAACTACAGTTACCAAAAAAATCCAAAAGAGAATATACGAGAATGCATACCAATGGATGGTGACATTATTTGAAACATGATTGACCACTTTTACGACCACACGGTCCCCTTCCCTAGCCACAATCCGAGGACCCGGGTATTTCCCGTTGACGGTTAGTATACTCTTTGTCTCGCACAATCTCGTCACGTTTCGCATTCGAATCTAAAATAAAAATTACATTAATTAAACGTACGT
Organism: Arctium minus; assembly: GCA_954870635.1. NCBI lineage: Eukaryota > Viridiplantae > Streptophyta > Magnoliopsida > Asterales > Asteraceae > Arctium > Arctium minus. The sequence continues at coordinate 176,576,342 of OX941080.1, read as the reverse complement.
ATCCAATCAAACTAAACTTAACCAGAAGTACTCACGTTAAACTTGTAGTGTCTTGTACCACCATGTTTTGCGACAGCCATTCCAGGGTACAAGTAAACAAAGCATGCAAGGAAGAGTAAAGCAGCCAAGAAAGATGAAGAATGGCAAGGCACAGCCATTTAGGTGGGAAATGCAAAGATAACAAAACAGAATTATGTTGTTGGGTTTTTATAGGCATGATATACAAAAGCAATGGGTAGTTGGGTACAAGTTTTCAATGCACATTTTTTCAAAAAAGAAAATTCACACACACGTTTAACTGCTGTATGGTGGACCAAGAATCTTGAGTGTTCAGAAAGTCATTTTGACCTATCTTATGTTGTCAACTTCGCTGAATACATGTCCATGTCTATGTCTTTTTTTTTACCAATAATACCCTTTTTAGGATCTCTTTTCATGGCTATTGACTTCCTACGATAGGTACCCTTTCTCGTCCATTTGACGGTTATCATATCTAAATGAATATATTATAAACCTATTAATTAAAATTAAAATTACGACTCAATATTAACTATTTTTAAATAGTTTTTTTTTCCAATTGTTTTACCTTCGATTAATACTTTAATTTATATCAATATTTTTTAAGGTTCTAAATGGCATGAGGCGTGACGGTGAGGCCGAACTTCAAGTCTTAGGAGCCACGACGTTTTCAAGACGTGACTTATAGCGTCAAATTTCTAATTCATATATAATATTATATATAAAAACGTATGTTTTGTAGTGTTACTCAATGAGTCAATAGTAATAAGCAAGTGAAATTAGATTATATATTAAAAAACTTGCGAATAAGACATGAAAAACGTAAAGGAAAATCAAATATCTCATTACGATAACTGCGCATTAGGTCATGGCGTGTCATGGGCTTAACGTGGCGTGACACACAAGCCTTGATGTCATGGCGCGTCATGGCGGCTGTACGACGAGTTTTTTTAGAACAATGGTATTTTTGTTCTTTGTTCTGAATACTGATTTGACATAGCTCAAATGTCATAAACGTAGTGATCAAAATGGTTGACTCTTCGAAATTATTGATACGTCTTGATACGACAACAACTGAATATAAGATAAACATGTTTTCTGAACTGAACATACTTATACCATTAGTGCATCAATGTGATTCTCATGCTTTTTGGTCTTTGACAGATGGTTACGAGAGGGAAATAATTTAAGTATTAAATGTCATGTGGGAAGTCCATCTACAAGAAGGAAGTAACTTTTAACACCGTCGAATGTGTTAATGTTTCGAGTATGCCTTTGACAAGTTCCAACTTAAAAATTAATGAGTTTGAGCTGATCTTAACATAAAATAAAGTAACGAATCGAGTTCCATAATGTTCAACTCGTTTTGTTCAAAAGCTTGATTACATTCCTTGAATCTAGCTGGCCCATATGAGCATATACTTTTTCGAGTTGAACATGTATCGAACCAAGCTAATAAATGAGTTAATCGATTTCGAGTTTGAACCCATAAATGATACTATAACAAAATTGAGTTTATAGGACGCCTAAAATGTTTAAATGTCCTAATAGGGTGCCTTATAGGACTTAAGAGTATAGGACCAAAAAATAAATTGTTTTATTTAAAAGTTTTACAATAAATTTATAGTACCCTTTTGGGCGTCGTAACAAGTTTTTTAGAACATTTTTAAAATAAAAGGTCGTGTTAGTTATTTTATAGAATACTAATTGAGAAATTGTCCTATAAACATATAAGTCCAATAAAAAGATGGATTGAGAAGACATTTCTCAAAAGTGTCTAATAAAATAGCTAATACAACACATTTTTAAAAATGTCCTAAAAAAAGTTACGACGCTCAAGCGTCATATAAACTTATGTAACATTTTTAAATATGACACTTTATTTTTTATCCTTTAAGGTGCTCTATAATTAGGACACTTAAGCACTTTAGGCGTCCGACAAACCCGATATGACTTTGTTGTATTGTGAACTTATAAAACTTGAATTTCTGGTCATCATGCATAACTCATAAATTGTTATACAAATATCAAACTCGAACGCGAACATTGATAAATTGTTCAAATAGAAACTCGAGTACTATTTGAAAAAGAATGGAGCTCATAAACTCAAACTCAAACTTTAACTTGAACAACTTGTTACTCAAACTCAATTCAATTTGTAACTTCTTGATTTCCAGTCCTTTCTTTTTCTTTGAAGATGTCCATACACAATCAATGCACTAGTCTAATTAGGTGGGATGATGTACATTTATCTTTTTGGTCGGTAAGTCCTATATCCTTTTTTTTTGGTAACTTGTCGTTTCCTATTTTCGAATCGTCATCAACCCATCGTAACACGTTGTATATCCCTATATACCAACGGTCATTTGATCTTTATGCGAAACCGAACTTACAGTCACGGTCTATGTACGCTATCGAAACACCCTGAAGAAGGGGAAAAGATTGATCGGTTTAATTGTGTTTGAAATTTTTAAAAGAATTTGTTGCGTGTAAGAACCACGTCAAGACCATATTAAAACAGGCATCATATTGAACTCCCTTAAAATCTCTTTTTTCCTTTTTGGTAGATATGATATGAAAATGTTTAAATGAGGGGTTGACCAATGAATTGAAGGACCCCGGGGTAAGAAATGTGCACATGTTAAACTTTGAGGGATATTAGAAAATACAAGGGATATTAAATCGAAAAAGTCTCTCGAAACAACCAATTTTATTTAAAAAATATCACTCGAAACAGTAGAATTTAGCTACAAAAACAATTGGCTAACGCCTAAAACGTAGTCGTGTGTCTTGTTCAAAAGATCGATTTTATTTGAAAAAATAGTTTTTCCCCAAATCTATAAAATTGACTATATGTTGACTTTTTTACAAGATCAAACAACAAGTTTACAAATCTTTGATTCACTTTAAGGTGCGCCGTCGGTAAAAATCTTGTGTCCGTCGTAGTTTATATTTCAACCACTAATCTACTTGATTAAGACAATAAACCTAAGAGTAAAGGCATTTTAGATTTTAAACAACCTATGTTTTATTGATTTCTAAGACATTTATGTGTTAATTAAGATTGTATGGTTAATTAGTTGTGATGGGCACATCACTCAACCAAACATTCCTCATTAACAGCTTACATTTCAAGAGACACAGAAGATGACATAGTACCCTCCCCTATCATGATTACGTACAAGTAGGCAGAATTTTTAGCAATCTACTAGGGGTGTTGGTGAGCAATTAATATATATATATATATATATATATATATATATATATATATATAGATAGGCTCTTTCAAAGGAGATCCTAGTATTTTGTGGTAACTATAAGATCCAATCTCATCCATCCATCTATATATATATATATATAGAGAGAGAGAGAGAGAGAGAGGGAGGATCATGCGAGAAATAAACTAATTTGCGAGAAGGCGAGAAGGAATATGGACCACATATTCCATTAATTAAAAAATATCATAAATAGAAAATGAAAAATAGTTTTAAAATTTAGGATAATTACTATTTTAAATTGGATAAATCCTTTGAAAATCTCGTAATATCTTTGAGATTTATTTATTTTTAATTTTAATTTATTTATAATTATTTAATCAAGTTTTTTATCATTTTTTTTCAACATACACTTTTGATAAATAAAATTCACAAGTTTCATCAATATCATATGTGATATCTACAATTAATTCATTATCTTTTTTACCATTTTTTTGGATCTACATTTATATTTTGAATAACATGTTATTAGATTCGTTTAACATATGATCTATTACGTATCACATATGATCCATTATATGAAATTTTGTACATATCATATTATCACATGTGATAAATGTAGATATTTTAATTAATCATATATGATTACATATATTAATATTTATTGATATTTTGGTGATGTAAATAGTATCACATGTGATTGTGCATCACTTACATGCATGCGTATATTATCATATGTGATATGTACAAAAATTCATATAGTAGATTATATGTTAAATGAAGTTAATCACATGTGATAATTGTAGATATTTTAGTTAATCATATATGATTACGTATAATTATATTTATTGATCTTTTAGTGATGTAAATGTTATAACATGTGATTATGCATTACTTGCATTCAGACGTATATTATCATATGTGATATGTATAAAAATTCACATATTGAATTATATGTGAAATGTAGTTAATCACATGTGATTCAAAAAATAGAGAAGAAAATGTGAAAAATATGATGAATTTATTGTGGATATCACATGTGATATTTTACGAAAATTATGATTTTTTATTAAAAATGTATGTAGAAAAAAAAATTTGATAAAAAATTATGAATTTATTAAAATGAAAATTAAATAAATTTAAAAGATATAATTAGATTTTTTAGGATTTATCCAATTCAAAATGATAATTATCCTAATTTTAAATGATAATTATCTTAATTTCTAAAATTATTTTTATTTTTTATTTTATAGTATTTTTTAAATAATAAATTATGTGGCCCATATTCCTTCTCGCTTTCTCGCAAATTGACTACCTTCTCGTTTGAACCTGCCCCTATATATATAGGGTCTTTCAAAGGAGATCCTAGTATTTTGTGGTAACTATAAGATCCAATCTCATCCATCCATCCATCCATCAATCAAATTCGATTACACTATTTCGACTACACTATATATCACAACAATCTACAACGATTTTAACCCTAGTTACACATTGTATCACGTAAGATAACACAATGTATCACATTGTGTGACACTGTGTGACAACCTTGTATCACGAAGGAGGTAAGTTTTTCGGTTACACATTGTATCATGTAAGATAACACAATGTATCACATTGTGTGACATTGTGTATCACGTTAGATAGCATGCATCGGTATTGTTTTAGTTGTAAGATAACACACTGTATCACATTGTGTCACATTGTGTGACACCTATTTGCAACACAAATCACAACGAGGTATCAACGAGATGAAGCAAGGATGGTGAAAGAATGCAGGCTTCGGTACAAAAGAAAATGATGGAGCAAGGATGCAGGCTTCGGCATCAAGAATGAAGATTTCATACGATTGAATTTCAAACCCAAACATGGAGAATATCTCAAAATTATCAATTTGTTGAGATATTCAAGGAAACTCAATATTTAATTGATAAGGGGTTGATATTTTCAGTTACAATTTTTTTAATACTATTTAATTTATCAAATGACTAAAATAACCTCCCTTATTAATTAATAAAAAAATTAATAAATTAAGATGGATGGATGAGATTGGATCTCATAGTTACCACAAAATCATAGGATCTCATATGATTAGGCCCATATATATATATGGGTCTAATTAATCTGTGATTACCATAAGATCCAATATGAGTCACTCATTTAAGATAATTATTTTTTTATTAAATTAATATAAAATATTATTTTGGTAATTTGGATATTTTGCAATTAATCAGTTACCTAATATTGTGGAAGAATTGATTTCATTCCTTTTAAGTTACCCTATTATTATGGAATATATTGTTTTGAAATCCATAATTAAATTCGGCGACATATACCCCCGGTGATAAAGCTCCGTCTCCGGTGACAACCGAGATGTTATCCGTACCACCAGTCTTCTCGATATCATATTGTGGTATCATATATGCATAATCGTGAAATAACACTGTATCATAAATTATATCACATTGTAAAAAAAAAATCACAATTTTAACCAAATATCACATGTGATATCATTATATGAATATTTATACCTATCACATATCATATTATCACATGTGATAATTGTATATATTTTAGTTAATCATATGTGATTATGTATTCTATTTATAGATCTTTTTGTGAATTAATATTAACACATGTGATAATTGTATATATTTTAGTTAATCATATGTGATTATGTATATTTATATTTATAGATATTTTTGTGATGTAAATATTATCACATGTGATTATGTGTTATTTATATTCAAACATATATTATCATATGTGATATTTACAAAAATCCACATATGGGGATCATATGTGATACATAATAATGTATCACATGTTAAACGAAGTTAATCGCATGTGATTCAAAACGTAAATCTAAAAAATAGAGAAAAAAATGGTGAAATAAATAATGAATTAGTTATGGATATCACATGTGATATTTGATGACAATTATGATTTTATGTAGAAAATAATAATATAAATTTGATAATAAAATTATGAATTTATTAAAATTAAAAAATAAATAAAATTAAAAGATATTATGAGATTTTTAAGGATTTATCCAATTCAAATTGTAATTATCCTAAAAAATTTTAAAAAATTTATTTATGTTATTTTTTAATTAATAAATTATTTGGCTCATATTCCTTCTCGCCTTCTCGCAAATTGACTACCTTCTCGTTTGAACCTGCCCCTATATATATATATATGTGTGTGTGTGTGTGTGTGTGTGGAGGTCCCTTCAAATACAAACCGTGCATATGTTGTACCCCTTACAAACCAATCTCAACCCTTGAAGATATATATATATATATATATATATATATATATATATATATATATATATATATATATATAAGGGGTGCAACAAATACACAGTTTGTAGTTGATTTGCCCTATATATATATATATATATAGAGAGAGAGAGAGAGAGAGGGGTTTAGGGAAAAATCTATAAAAAAAACGGAAAACTGAAGAACACTCTGGTAGCCCTTTATCTGGACGGTATGCATTTGTGCATACAGGTAAATTATGTTTTTTTTATGTACAAGTGTGTATATGCACATGTGCATGTAACAAATTACTTGTATGCACAAGTGCATACTGTCCATATGAAGGATTACCAAGGTGTTCTTCAGTTTTCCGTTTTTTTGAGGTTTTTCCTGAACCTGACCCTATATATATATATAGGGGCAGGTTCAAACGAGAACTTAAACATTTTGCGAGAAGGCGAGAAGTGTTTAATCATATATGATACACAAGCTTAATCACATATGATTAAACACATATTATATTGGCAATACATAGACGTTTAATCATATATGATTAAGCACACCCACAGGTCGTGATATCATATATGATTAAACACTTCTCGCCTTCTCGCAAAATATTTAACTTCTCGCATGATCCTTCCTCTCTCTCTCTCTCTCTCCATATATATATATATATATATATACTATCAATTAATCAAAAATTAAAATCACCACCACCAAATTATCTAACTGTAGTTAGGTGGCGTTTGTTTTTTAAGAAGTTTGAAGTTTGAATTCTTTTTTCACTTGTGATTAATAAGAGGTGGTGCTTTAAGAGGTTATAAGACATTAGGTTACCTTTTCTAATTTCAGAAGTATTTCAGACTTAAGAGCTTCTGAAGTCTGGGAAAAAAACGTCTGACCGATTCAAACTTTAGAGGTATTAAGAGGTCTTTTTAAACAAACAACCCCGTAGTCAATTTTCTTTTCTCTCACCACACCAAAGTGGACCTTTTAGGATGTTCAACCATTGATCTTGGCATCCTAATAGACCTAGTACGGAGTTACAACATTGGATTTACTGGCAGGTTTCCGACAACAATACCAAAAAAAACCTGTTTTCTTGTAATGTCTGTCGCTAAAGTGACAAATCATACTTGTACCATTAGCATGAAATGCAAATTGGATTCACTTGAATAAATGAACCCAAATGCCGAATAACCGAAGACATCATGAATAATATATAAAAGAGAAAGGATTTGACGGGTAGAAAAATTTTCAAATGATGGCATCATTTGATAAGTAAATGTAAAAGAACTTGTTGCATGACAAACAGGAGACCATATTTCAGCGACAATGACCAACTCGGCCGAATGAAACCTCAATCAGTAACTTAATTTTAATAAATATAGTGGCACACAACTAAACATTATGGTAACACCATCCAAAAACATTTAAAAAAAATCCCATTACGATGAGGTCATGTAGCAGTGACCCGTGCCACTGTATGCCCTCACACATACATACATACACACACATATATATATAGAGAGAGATGTGTTCATACAAGAACAATATCTATTTAAGAAAACACGAGAACAACCGAGTACATACAAAATCATATATGATTCACGTGACTTTAAGTCGCGCCCAAAGTCGTCCGCGACCGTTTTTTCGGGTTAATGTAAAATCATATATGATATTGTACATGATTTGTTGTTTTCTTGTTTTCTTAAATAGTTAGCGTTCTCTTTTGAACTTTCCTCTCTCTCTCTCTCTCTTTATATATATATATATATATATATATATATATATATATAGGGAGAGGTTCATTTGAGAAATGGTAAATGTATAAGAAATAGAGAAGTAATCTTAGCCATTATCTGGTCAACATTTGCGACTTTGACCGTGAATCACCGGATAATTTTTGCATGGTCTATAGAAGGTAGAGGAGTAGTTTCGTAAAATATGCGGGATGAGTTCATATATGAACCTATATGATTCACATATGAACTTATAGTTCATATGTGAATCAGTTAATTAGTTCATATATGAATCACAAAAGTTCATATATGAATCAGTTAAAAAAGTTCAGATGTGAATTACACTGATTCACATATGAACATATAGTTCATATGTGAATTATACAGGTTCATATATGAACACAGCTCATGTATTTTTGTAAAAATTACGAAAATGTCCTTCTACTTTTGGAATAGCCGCAACTTTTGACCAGTCAAAGCCGAAATATTTGACTAGTCAATTCTGATCTTGACCGTATGAATGGCTAGGATTACTTCTCTATTTCTCATATATTTATCATTTCTCAAATAAACCTAAGGCTATATATATATATATATATATATATATATATATATATATATATGCAGAGGTTCAAACAAGAACACACCTGTTTTATCAAAAATGCGAAAACACTTATGGCCCTCTAAATTATTTAATACCATAGAAAATTAGAATAAATGAAAAATAAAGTATTATTTTTCAACAATTTTTCGTTATTTTAAATTTGTCTTTATCTCTTAAATGTTGTTATTATTAGGGGTGTAAATGATGCGAGTCGAGCTCGAGTATCATTATACTCGACTCGAACTCGAAAGCTAATACTCGAGCTCGAACTCGACTCGAAAACTCGCGAGTAGTAAAAACCCAAGCTCGACTCGAACTCGAAAGCTAATACTCGAGCTCGAACTCGACTCGAACTCGTTTTAAGCTCAAATCAAGCTCGAACTCGAACTCGAATCAAACTCGACTCGATAAAAATTTTCAATACAAAACTTTGAAAAACTTGGAATGTGCATCGGCTTAAGTTTAAGGGGGTGCTCCAAAACATTTCAAAATATAAAAGGTTAAAACTTGAACATTTGCTTAGTTCAAAGATCAATCTTGTCCTAACAAGATGAGCCTAAACCACCCAACCTTACATTGCAATTTATATAAAGTGGTCATGAGGTAGAATCCTTTTACTAGGCGATGTGGGATAGAATTCATTTATATAGGAAGATGATAGGGGTAAGTTAGCTTTGTTTAGGGGATGTGGGATTAGAATAAGGAGTGGAGAAGGAGAACTTCATACTTTCTTTATATATATTTTTAATATTAGAACTTTTATGTTAATATTATCTTTGACCTATTTTTCTTTTAAATAAAAATTTATTAATATGTAAAATCATAATCACCGTAAATAATTTATATCTCATTTTAACATTTTATTACATATAGAGTTATAAAGATAAATTTGTTATATTTTTACATTATATTTTATAAATTATAATATAAGTTAATTACATAAAAAATATATTTGAGTATCTCACGAGCTTATCGAGTCGAGTATCAAATGGCTCGACTCAACTCGTTAGTATATCGAGTCGAGCTCGAGTTCGAGTCGAGCATATTCGAGTCGAGTGTTGACCGAGTTTTGACCGAGTCGATCTCGAATAGCTCGCGAGTTGTCTCGTCTCATTTACACCCCTAGTTATTATCACCGAAGACTTTTATGTCGATGCGTCTGTTGTCGATAATGATGTGATAGTGTTGTGATTTTGCTGTGATAATGATCTGATTTCGTTGTGATAATGCTTGGATAGATCAAAGACTTCTTATGATGTGATAATGATCTGATTTTGATATGATTTTGTGTTGTCAATGTAACATGTGTTTAATCATATATGATTAAACTTGTGTATCATGTGTGTAATCATTTATGATATTGAGACTTCTCGTCTTCTCCCAAAATGTTTAGCTTCTCGTTTGAACTTGTCGCTCTCCCCCACCCTATATATATATATTGGATATAACACGAGTGCTAATGGGTTTCAAACTATGATCTAATACAAGTTAAGGCGGTGCGGAGTGCACACTTGTTATAAGACGTGTTTGATCCCGGACACGACGAAATGGCGGGGGTCAAGGGGTCGCGATCCCTTGCGGGGTCCAAGGGGCATAGCCCCTGCGCCCTCACGAGGTTCAAAATTTTGGACTTGGAATGCAGTGGAAAAACTTGATCAGGGGCTCTCTGCACCAGACGCTCTGGTGCCTATCTCTGAACCTACAGTTACTGAACATTTAATGTTCAGTTATTTTCAGCCCATGATTTTAGCTAAATTGGTTGTAACCGATCATAATTGCTAATAATTTGTCATCATTGTCATTTCAGTTATTTTCCTTTTTTACAAATGGCACTAGTATATATACCATAGATACTTATGTTTTAAACTCACGATTTTGAATAATCTTTATATACTCTCCAGCAAATTTGCTCTTATTTTTGTGCCTAAAAACAATAGTGTTCTTAAGTCTTATCCCAGATTGGATTTCGTGCAACCCAGACATAGGGTCGAAATACCAATTCAGAAAGTGATTTTACACGATTCTCAAGAAATCTGGTCAACTGATCGATTGTATTGCCTTATCTTCTCTAACACACAGACACACATACATACACACGCACACACACACATATATATATAGTGCCCTTCTTTTGTTAACCTTCTTTTTAATGTTAACTTTGTTAACCACTTAGGTCCAATCAAAATTCACCAAATTTTGTGGTTTAATCAAATGGACGCCACATTTAGGAGGGGTAGTTTAGGTAGTTTCGGATTCCATATTATTTAGATAATTTCCATATTTTTTCTCCATGTTTAAGGATTATCAATTTATGGAATGATTATTTAATCAAAAAATAATAATATATTTCTTATTTTCTTGGTCATCATCTTCATAGCACTGTGGGTTTTGTTTGATAGAAGAAATTTGAACATTATTTATCAAACATATATGGATACGGTTCAAGAGAAATCTTCGATGATTCAATCAAATGTGGACTAGTTCTTTACCCATGATGGTTTAGATGTTAACCTATCGATAGACAATACCCAGATGAAAAAGCAATTTGGTTCATTCCCAAGGCCTTGAAGATATCACTGTCGAGAATGATACTTTGTGTCCGCATGAATCATGTAGTACTGTTTTGGAAGGATTGAACGATGATTGTATAAACAGTATGAATATGTATGTGTTTTATTTTATTTAGAAAATTTTGTTTTCATTTGTATCAAGAATATATAGTGGGTGATTAAAGAATTAGGGCTTATCAAGTGTGGTGTTGTTCATCATCAATTTTGCAGTTTTTGAGTCCCATTGAAGTTCTTGTTGTGATTGTTCATATATGAAACCATACACTACTGTATGAACAAATAAACAATTTCATGTATGAACATCAATCATGTTTCATACATGATCACCAAAAAAAAATTGTATATAAACTTGCATCTTCATATATGAACCCAATACCACTTTCATATATGTATCCAAAACCAACTTCATATATTAATATCTACTTCACATATGAACATCAAACAATTGTATTTATAAACATAGATTTTCAATTACCAATAGCACATTCATATATGAATATCACTTCATATATGCACATCAATGCAAGTGTGTTTTTATTAACTCCAAAACCACATCCATATATGGACATCAAAACAAATGTATTTATCCAAAACCACAATCGTGCCGAGAATTTTAGTTGCTGATTTCTTTCCTTGATTATCAATGAACATGTTTTTACCCTTTTGTCCCTATTCATATATGAAATACAATCTTAAACGAAAATGTTTTAATTTTTTTAATCTAAAATCAGTTTTAATTAGAGTCATCCATTTTCAAGATCAATGGTCCAGATTAATTAACAATGTTAACATTATAACCTTGGTTAACAAGATAAGGGGGCCATATATATATATATATATATATATATATATATATATATATATATATATATATATATGTCATGGTTATTTTGCAACCCAGTAAAAGGTTACAACCTTGTGCAACCCTCATCTAAACCATTCATTTAGCTCATTGCATTTGGATTCTCATTGATTCTCTAAATGAATTTATTTGATTTCATTGAATTTCTACAATAGATGCCGATGCATATAACGGTTCATCCCATGTAGTAGATGAAGGTGGTACTTTCATGAAATAGTATGCATTCCATGTTAGTGTATGCATTTAATAAAATACTATGCATTGCAGTTAGATTATTACATGAACCGGTAATCATTCAGTGTCTACATAATGATCCCCTATATATGTATATATATATATATATATAGGCATAGCCTTAGGTTCATTTGAGAAATGGTTCTAGCCCTTTATCTGATTATATTTGCGGCTTTGACCGTGAAGCACCGGATAATTCCTTGTGTAGCATGTAGAAAATAGAGGGGTAGTTTCGTAAAATACGCGGGACGAGTTCATATATGAACTTGTATGATTCACATATGCATTAATTATATGTTTATACATGAACCAGTGTAATTCACATATTAACTCTTTTAACTGATTCATAAATGAACTATACATTCATATATGAATCATTTAATTAGTTCATATCAGAATCAGTTAATTAGTTCATGTGAATCACAAAAGTTCATATATGAATCAGTTAAAAGAGTTCATATATGAATTACACTGGCTCACATATGAACATATGGTTCATATGTGAATCATACAGGTTCATCCCGTGTATTTGTAAAATTTATGAAACTGTATTTTATTTTTGGAATAGCCGCAACTTTTAACCAGTCAAAGACGCAATTATTGACCAATCAAATTCGATCTTGACCGAATTAAAGACTATGCTTACATCTCTATCTATCATACATTTATTATTTCTTAAATGAACCTCTCCCTGTGGGCATATATATATATATATATATATATATATATATATATAGAGAGAGAGAGAGGGAGGATCATGCGAGAAGTTAAACATTTTGCGAGAAGGCGAGAAGTGTTTAATTATATATGATTACACGGTTGGTAGGTGTGTTTAATCATATATGATTAAACATCTATGTATTGCTAATATAACATGTGTTTAATCATATATGATTAAGTTTGTGTATCATATATATGATTAAACACTTCTCGCAAAATGTTTAGCTTCTCGTTTGAACATGCCCCTATATATATATATATATAGGTCTGGTTCCGTTGACAATGGTAAGAAGGGACTCCGCTCTTACATTAATCCTAGTTAATGATCAACATTAATAAGATACACCAGATCAATTCTCTTTTAAATCACAATTTATAGATTGTTTTGAGATTAAAAATGATCAAGGGTCCAACATTAATCCTTCGCGTGTATATATATATATATAGAGAGAGAGATCCGCCCTTGTCTTATGCATGGGTTAATTATTACACAACATAAATGAAGTTTCTTCAAGAAAGGATTTACAATAAAATTAAATACATTAGTAAAATACATAATCCACCATTCAGGATTATCATGATCATGATAATAATTTTTTTTTTAATTTAACAATCAAATTAATCCCATATCATGACAACTGCAATGATTCCAACCCCAAGAAGCACAGCAAGAAACTTGAAAAATGGGGTATCGAAGTAAGACTCTTGTTGAGGTTTAAAGCCTTTGGCTATGAGATGGTGGATAGCTACATACACAAAAACCCCACAAGCAAGACTCATGGAAATGGCATAGATCCAGTCTGCTACTTTCCCTTCAGTTGTGGCATCAATGGCGATTCCGATTCCAACCCCAATCGGGCTTGAGATCCCAAAGGCGAAAGAGTAGATCACGGTTAACAAGAACGGCCTCTTCGGTATCAATCTTAGGAGAGCGATTCCCATCGCAACCGCTGCAAATATCTTGTGCAGAGAAATTGTCCATAGGTTTCTCCATGCATCTGCTTTGGTTGCTAAAAAAAGCATAAAAAGAAACCTTTTAAAACAACAAATATGTTTAAATCTTCAATAGATTGCTTTATGGCAGGCATGTACAAAAAACAGCCAACCCAACCACAAAACATTGATAAAAGTTTATTTATATTTACATACAATATAAAATTTGGTTCACATTTACCTAGTCTCATTTTTGGTCATTTTTGGAACACTTTTTCTCCATTTTTGCCTAATTCCCATTCTCATTCTCCCTTTACATGTTGTTGCTATCTATCATAAATTTAATAGTAGCAAAAAAATTCAATTAAGATTATACATACAAATGTATGAAACTAAGCTATATATAATTTTATATATATATATATATATATATATATATATATCTTGGTTGGTTAAGTTGAAGACAAACAAACAGACATGAGTGTTGGTACTAATGGTATGTAAACAAATTTTAGCTTTTGCAAACATCATTTATTCATTTGTTGTATGTATTTGTCTATGAATAATTCAATGTTACTTATTTATTATATATATGGAATTAAATCGAGTGATGAAAAATACTTCTAAGTCATGGAAAATCGAAGAGATTTACTTATTTAAACGAATGATAACCCATCAACTCAACCTATTGTAACAAGTTGGGTTGAGTTCAGTGGGGGACTTACCTTGCTGGGTGTGGAGGAAAGGCCTCACTGAAAGTTTAATTTTCATGTAACTTAGGTAAAATAAATAAATTTTGACCCTTATGTCCTTAGTTAATTCCCTCGGTCACTTACGACGGTTCCCCCAAAGGTTCAATCCGTTTTAATGAAACCTTATACATTTTTGCTTGACAGTCGTTTCGCAATGCATTGATTGTTTTGTTACTTCTAGTTATAATATTGCAATCATGCTATAATGATAACATTGGTTGATAATTTTGTTAAATGCATCTCATTTCTTGTTCTTTTAATTTAAAGATAAATCAATTCACCTAATGTTAATTTTATACATGTTCAAACCAATTAATTCATCTAAACGGAAATTATATAAAATGAATAATAGTATAATTTTATATTCGATTAACCGATATGGTAAAAAAAATAATCAAAACTGAAACTTATTTGGTTAACTGAACCATTAATTTAACCCGCAAAAAGAATAACCACGAACCGTTTTGGTTTATGGGGAGTTATTCGGTTTCGGATTTTTTTATACCCCTAGGGCCCCAGTCACCTATATATAAGTTTCTGGATGATCCGCCACTGGTTGGGTTAAGATTTTTCCGATGGTCATAATTGGGTTAGCTTGTTTGAACGGTTCAAACCACACAACCTAACCCGTGCACATGACACTCCTACTTATAGGACTTATGTTTATATCACCAAATGATTGTTAGTTCTATACTTCTATGTAAAGTTGTTACAATAAGTTTATTGGATACAATTAAGAATATTTACAAGTTTTTTAGAACACTCTTGAAATAAAACGTCCTATTAATTACTCTTTCTATATTTGAAAAAGTATTCTATAAAAATGAGTGGCCTCTAAAAATGATACAAACTAATGATATGATACTTATTCAAAAATGTTCTAAAAAAGTTGTTAGGAATGCCAAAAGTATCCTATCAATTTATCATAACACATTTACATAGGACATATAATTATATGGTCATATAAAGAGTCTCGACATTTAGATATATAGAGGAAAGTTCAAACGAGAACGTTAACTATTTAAGAAAACAACAAATAATGTACAAAATCATATGTGATTTTATATTAATCCGGAAAAAAACGGACGTAGGCGACTTTGACCGCAACCTAAAGTCGCGGACAAAGTCACATGAATTATATATGATTTGTATGTACTCGGTTGTTCTCGAGTTTTCTTAAATAGATGTTGTACTCGTATGAACTCACCTTTAGAGACACACACACACACATATATATTATATATATATAGAGAGAGGGGAAAGGTTCAAACTAGAACGCCAACTATTTAAGTAAACAACAAATCATGTACAAAATCATATATGATTCGCCATTAACGGCCAAAAAAATGGACGCGGACGACTTTTCTCGCGACTGTGAATCATATATGATTTTGTATCTACTCAGTTATTTGTGTGTTTTCTTAAATATATATCGTTCTCGTATCAACCCACGTTTATATATATATATATATATATATATATATATATATATATATATATATATGAATTCCTATAAAACCAATTTTGTAGGAGTGGTTTATGCCCGGTGAATGTAGTGTTATCATAGATCCTAATTAACAAGCACAAAAAGAGTAGAAGCTTACATGATACACCAACAGCAATACCCTCAAAAACAGAATGGAAACACAAGGCCAGGATAAGCAGAATGGTATCGCTTAAAGAGGACGTCCTCACAAGAATCGGGTGACCATCCTTCCCATGCTCCGGCCGCCTATCGCCGCCAGTCTCCGCCCCCTCCTCCACCTCAACCCCCACTTTATCTTCACCTCCACCACCATGACCACCTCCTTTTCCGGTCACATATATTATTAAACAATCGCCAAACATGGTGAGAAGGTATCCTGCCGTTGCCAACATGAAAGCAAAAGGGTATGTTTTTGTAGTCAGATCACCAAAGGTTTCATTAGCATCACTCAAGAAATGCATGAGAGAAGTCCCTAAAAATACGCCGCCGGAGAATTGAGTGCCCAACAGTAGAAAGCTTTCGTTCCATCGGTAGAAATAAGGGGAAACGCCGCCGATGAAAGTGGTGACAAACAAGATGATCAAACAGTAAACTTTGACCAAGACCAAGCCTGTGGCGCGCAAATTGTGTGGGGCGTCGTCATCACCATGGCTTTCGCCGCCGTGACCAGAGGTGGCGGAGAGGTGGAAAGAGAGGAGAGAGATGAAGAGAAGAGCTGAGTTTGAGTTGACGGAGATAGCCATGGGAGTGGTTAATTTGAACACTAGTTTTCTTTAGTTACTATATATACATATATATATATATATCATCTTGTTGTTAGGGTGGTGTGTACTGTGTAGTACAGTGTTGACTTTCCAATAGTTGTACTACTTCACCACCAGTTGTCTTGAAGATGTCAACTTTACATAAATTCTATAATATATACATATCCTGTTATACATATGTGAATATATAAATATATATATATATATATATATATAATACCTGATCATGATGCACCAAAACTGTTTGGATTTCAGACCGAATAGCATGATGTGTGGAATGACGAAGATATATTGGTTAATATATAGATTATTCTCTTCAATTATGTAACGGTTTCGATATCTGGTTGTTATTACAAGATCACATAAGTTAGACTTTGTATTTTTCTATTTCAATATATACATTGAAACCTTTTTCTTTCTCCATGATTTTTTTTTTGGGAAAAAAAGCTTCTAACCTTATTACGGCTAAGGTCTAAATGAGTCGAGTTTTTAACGAGCTACTCGAGCTCAAGCTTAATTATGCTCGAGCTCGAGTCGATCTCGAACACAAAATAGAAATCGTTTAACTTATAGAGCCGAGCTTTATAATTCCAATGTTCGACTCGACTCGGCTCGTTCGAAAACTCGATACAATTTTTCGAGTCGAGTCGAGTCGAGCCGAGTCATTCGAGCATACCATTTTTCGAGCCAAAACATGCCCATGTATGTATTAATCATACAATAAAAATATAAAAATTATCGAGCTCAAGCTGATAAACGAGTTAATTGATCGCGAGTTCGAACCCATAAACGAGCATCGAGCTCGAGCTCGATAACTCAAAAAATATTCGAGCTCAAGCCTTACATTGAAAAGTTAATCGAGCTCGAGTCTAGTACTAATTTTTTGAGCTCGACTCGATTAACCTAATACTCGACTCGACTCGTTACACCCCTAATTACAGCATTATACATTTAAATTATATTTTTATTAAAGTATTCTTCTTTGAAACTTTTACTCCTTATAACACTTGATAATCTTTTGATTAATTTAAATTAAGTCTGTTATTCCTAATATGTGCAATTAAGATCAAGATGAACAAACTAGATGCAATCCAAACGTCATATGTATTAGATCAAACCACATATTACAATTCTCTCTCTTTCACAATATTTCTCTCTCTATATGAATTCTCTATGTAAGCACACTTCTAGTTGCTACAAGAATTACAAATAAATTAATCTATTTATACTTACAAGTTACAAGGAACAAACTAAACTAACACTTTGACTTTGCTTGACTTTGACTTTCCTTTAATAAAAGCTTTGACTTTGACTTTAGCTTCGAAAGCTTTGACTTGAGCTTTTCCACACATGATCTTGAAGACAACAAATATGCTCTAACAATCTCTCTCTTTGAATTCAAGATCATCTTCAAGAAGAATTTCATCATCAACGAACAATCTCCCCATTTATATGTTTATCAAACAATCTCCTCATTTGATAAGAAAAACCTGATGATCTTCCCCATTAGGACGATTACTGATAACAACAATCTCTCTTGAATATCAATCTCCCCTCTTGGAAAGTCTTCTTTCAAAACTTTGACAATCTCCCCTTTCTTAGAAATGTCTTCAGACTTTCAACAATCTCACCCAAAGTCTGTAAATATCTTCTTCAAGACCTTAAACAATCTCCCCCACTAAAGTAATAAACTTTTCTTTTCAGATCATCTTCAGCAAAAACACAATTTCCCCATTTCTTAACTGATATTGACTTCAGAAAAGAAATTATCTTCAGATATAGCCCATTTTCTTCTTTCAAAGAATCTTCAAAGAAATTTTCGGTAATCTTCAATGAACTGTCTCAAATTCCTGATATAACTCTGAAACTGTTTTTTCATTCTTGATTTTCTCCCCCATGACTTCTTTTTCATGAATAATTTCTTGTTAATCTTTCCCCCTTTTTGATGAATGTGAGCACTTACTTCATCAAAACTTTGCAAGAAATGCATTCTTTCAATTTCTGGCAAATTGATTTTTCCATATGAAATTCTGAACATCCGTCAATTCATAAATAATTCTGAATCTTTTCAAATTCAGAATTGAGTGGTAACCCTGAATCAACAAATCAATCAGTTAAAATGCTTGTAAGTAGCACGAAGCCACTTAGTACAACGAATGTACTGTACAAGGAGTTTTATTGATGTTCACTCCCCAGGTCTTCCATTCAATCATCGAAAAATAGAAGGTAATTATATGAACGTTCCGACAGAAAAACGAATTTTATGTGTGTACGTGTTTGTGTATGAAAGAATTTAAGCATTTTGTGTTATCCAGGCTCAAAATTGTGTAAATTGTTGATACAACAACAGTATTCCACAGACTCAATGTGCATGATCGAAGATCGAAGGTGGGGCAAATTCCTTTCTTTTTCAATATCCAAATCTTTCGAATGAAGATCAGATAGCATATGTGTTGCGTTCCTATGAAAATATGAAACATTTCTTTGTTGGGAAATAAATGAGTGGTGTGTTTTAAGCAAGAGTTAGCATGGGCTCACTGTTTGTTTCAATGATGTTCACAAAAGAATTGTGAAACAATCAGCAATGTGGCTGCCCAACTCAGAAAATGGTTGGTGCAGAGTTCTGATATTCTTTTAACTCTGTTCTCACACCCTCTTTCTTTTTATCCTTATGCTTACTTCTAACCAAACTCACTTTTCCATTTTACCTCATCACACCGAGAAAAACTCAACCCTTTGAGTTATCTCCCCCACCCCTTCGCCTCTCGATCACTCAAGGATAACTTCTTGGGTAGAAAACACTGGTTATCGTGAATCCATAGAAGTCTTTTAAGTTTGCACACTGATCCCATGAAATTTGTCCTAAAATCATAATGCTCAACAGCTTAACTTGATATGTTAAAGCTCAAAAAATATGAAGTACATATGTCAGATATATGTATGCTCATCAAAAGTATCATGAATATTTGAGCATTTTGAACTTTGAAGATTTCTCACAACAAGTATATTTTAATGAATGAAATGAATACAAGAATCTTGTTTGAGAATCTGACAATGTATCGAAAAGATCAAATATGAATAATAAACGTTGAAATCTTAGGTCATGAAAGATTGGAATTTGTCTATATGAACAAATATAGACAATTCTTGAAAGAATCGCTTAATTTTGAATGAATGTAACGCTTGACAAACATTGAATTTCAAAAGGGTTTATTACCATCGAAAAATTGTTTCAATTTGAGACATGGTAATAACATAGTCAATGAAAAATTACTAAAACCAGTGTATATGAATACTAGACAGTATATAAAAAAGATAATACACAAGTATTTATCTTTGGAAACACACGGTTAGTTAATCATGAAAGCTCATAGAATGAGAACATTTAAAATCACACTTCTAGAATTCATAAAATCTTTTTGAGAATCGAGAAGTGGTTTGAACGTTTAAGAAAAATGCTTCAAAGTCGTCCACCTTTCAAACACGTATGAGATTAAGATTAGAAAATTCCTTTCGCACAGCTTAAATCTCATGAATCAGCCTCAAAGTCATTATGAATTGAATCTTGTAAGCTCTCCCTCAAAATCTGGAAATGGTCACAAAGTCATCAAATTAACTAAGTCTTATTCAAAAACTTATTGAAAGTAAAACAATGAAAATAAAACGTTGAAGACCGAGTTCTGATCTTATTTAATCAGAAATCATCATTCTTACTCTTACTCCCCTTGAAAATATGCAACATGAAGAAAAAAATTGTCAGTACAAATCACAAAAAGTTTCTCTAACTCCCCCACGAAATTAGATCATCTAACCTTGTAACTCATTCCCCCTAAAATCATGAGCAAACCTTCAGTTCATATATCATTCAGAATAAAAATAGAGACATAAAGAAAAATTAGAATCAAACTGTACGAGGTAAAGACGGGTTATGTTTTGAGATTCAGCATGCCTAATTTCAAAATGAGAAAATTAAATCTATTTTCGTCCAAAGGCTTAGTGAATAAATCAGCAAGCTGATAATCCGTGTTTACAAAGTAAATTTCAATCGTACCTTTTTCAACATTATCCTTAATAAAGTGATACCGCACATCAATGTGCTTCGTTTTCATGTGTTGAACAGGATTAGCAGATATCACGATTTCACTCTTCGAATCACAATATATCGGTATATGATTAAACTTGAAGCCATAGTCTCGAAGATGTGTCCGCATATACAACACTTAAGAGCAGCAGCTTGCAGCAGCTACATACTCTACTTCAGTTGTTGAAGTGGATACACAAAGTTGTTTATTTGATGCCCAGCTTACGAGTTTGTCTCCCAAAAACTGTATGTGACCCGATGTGCTCTTCCTGTCTAACATACAGCCTGCATGATCTGCATCTAAATATGCAATTAGCTCGAATCCAGTATTTTTAGGATACCACAGACCAAGATCTGCAGTCCCCTTTAGATATCGAAAAATAAGCTTAACAGCAGAAGACGTGACTCTCTGGGTTTAGCTTGATATCTTGCACTGAAACAAGTAGCAAACATGATATCAGGTCTACTAGTCGTTAAGTACATGAGAGAACCAACCATACCTCTATACGTCTTTTGATCAACAGCTTTCCCAGATAGGCCAGCTCCGATCTTAGTACCCGGTGCTAGGGGTGTGCAGAAGTTCAACCGATCCAATAGGAACCGATCGTTCCAATTAGAACTGACCGACCATAATTGGATATCCAATTGTAATTGGATCATATCGGATTGAAAATCTCAACATCCAATTTGGATCGGTCGGTTCTTGGATGACAGTCCAAAACCGACCGAACCGAACCGACCAACATCCAATTACCCATCCAATTAACCATCCAGTTTTCCATCCAACTATCATCCTGTTACTTTTTTTGCAATTTGCTTAAATCTAAATTTGTTTTGTGTTGGTTTTTGAATTTTTAGTCTCACTTGTGTTGGTTTTAACACAAACTAAAAGTAATTAATTAGAACATTGCATTAAATTAACACGTTGGATGGATCCGATTTGATCATCCATTGGATGTCGGATGGATCCAATCTGATCCAATGGATATCCAATCTGATCCGATGGATATCCAATAAGAACATCCAATGGATGGAACCGAACCGATCAGTCATCCATTGGATTGGAAAAATCCAACATCCAATGAATGATTGGATCGGTTCGGTTCGGTTCCCCTCACATCCATTGGATGTCAACCGATGAACACCCCTACCCGGTGCCATCGGGGTGCTAATCGATGTACAATTTTCCATTTTAAATTTCTTCAAAATTTCATAAATGTACTTAGCTTGGTTTATGAAAATCCTCGTGGAAATTTGACGAACTTGTAATCCAAGAGAGAAATTCATCTCTCCCATCATACTCATTTGAAAACGTGACACCATTAAGGCTGAAAATTTTTTACAGTACTTAGGGTTTGTTGACCCAAAAACTATGTCGTCTACATAAATTTGTATAAGAATGATATCACCTTTTTCTTTCTTAATAAAGAGGGTAGTATCGATTTTACCTTTCGAAAATCCGGACTTGACTAAGAACTTGGATAGAACATCATACCAGGCTCGAGGCGCTTGTTTTAATCCGTAAAGGGCCTTGTCTAAGATGTAAACATGATATGGATTTTCAACACTAACGAACCCTTCAGGTTGAGATACATATGTTAGGACTGAAAGTCCTAGTGCGTGGAAAGTTATATAAAGTATTTTATTTATTTGTTTATTAAAAGCGTTGTAAAAGCCTTTATATTTAATATTGGGCTTTGTTTGTTAATTGGGCATTAGTTTGGTTTGTTGGGCCTTTGGCCTTTAGGGTTTTTAGGCCTGAGTATATAATGTTTGTTTTCTAATCTTTAGGGTTAGATGTTGAGAGATAATATTGTGCGCTTATCAGGTTTAGAGAGAGTTTGCTTTTCAATCATATGTTTGTAACTCTCTCAATCATTCAATACAATTAATCTTTCAATTATTCGTTGTTACTTGAGCAATCTGGGATTCACGGTTGGTATCAGAGCAAAGAGACGAAGATTTGATTCAAAAAAGGTAAAAAAAAAAATCTCTTCACTCTGTCAATTGACTTCTCCAGGTTTTTTTTTTTGGGAAGGAGTATCCCAGACCACATTGGGCCCAGACTAATCTCTGGAAAACAGGCCTTTGGCCCGCGGGCATTCATCACGTGGCCACAAGGATGACACCCGTGCCAATATTTGGCACAAATGCTGCGTGTGAGGCTCGAACCCGGGCAACCGCTATGAAGTCCCCAGACTTCTCCAGTTGATTTCTGGGTTTCTTGATTTTTGCTAAATCGTTGCGTCTAGTTGTTACCAATCTTTTTAGTTGTGTTAGATTAAAGGTTTGGTAAAATTTCTTAGCCAAATTCATAGGTTTGAAGTCGAATTTTGTTTTTTTCATAGATCTAAAATTCTAGTATGTGTTCTTGAGTTATTCATTGAAAATGTGTTATTTTTGAAAAATCATTGGTTTTTAGTTCAAATATCAATTGAAAAGGTGTTAGAATTCTGGAGTTAATTGATTACCATTGCTAAAGTCCATTTGTTTTCGATTAAACTTTGTTGATTTGGTTTTTGGTGTCGACAGTATTAAGAGCGCTGCGAAACCCTGGTTAACCTACCCGGGTCTCGCGTCCAGGTTGTCCGCAAGCCCTGTCCTCCGAAGCCCTGTCCCACCAAGCCCTGTCCCCCAAGCCCTGTTCCCACACCGCAAAGTTGTTCCCACCCAGGCTTCGGCCTCGATCTCACCCGGGCTTCGGCCTCGACCACACCCGGGTCTTACCATACCCGGGTCTCATCAAACCCGGTCCCCACGCCGCCCGTGCCGTGGCTCCACTGGCCCCCACGCCACCCGTGTCGCGGCTCCATAAGGTTCCCGCGCCGCCCGTATCGCGGATCCGTCCGGTCTCCGCGCCGCCTGTGTCGTGATCCAATACCACCCAACCACCCTGTGCCGTCCTCGCACCATCAGACTCCTGGACCGCGAAATCCGGGCCTGTGACCCCTGATTCTCCGAACAATTTTTTTAACTCGGATCAAGGTATCCGGTCTTTATCCCGAAAAAAAATCTCTCGGGACCCCCTTGCTAAGTCGCAGGAGGGGAACTTTTTTTTTTGCATTTTTTGTGTATTACTCTGTCTGACTTTATTGAATCAAATCGCAATTGTCTTACGATCACTTTGTTCAAGTAACAATGGGAAAAACATTTGTGTATGTGAATGGTAAATTCGTAACATCATATGACGATCCCAAACCTGCAAAAGACCTGAAAATCTTGAAAATAAAAGGCAAAGATTCGGATGATACTTTAAAAAATGAGATCAGTGCTTTAAAGAATAACAATCTCGAACTGAAAGAAAAGATTGCTGATCTTGAGAAGGAGATTGAGAAGGACAGAAAAGATTTTGAGAAGGAAAGGAGTGGTTTCTCTAATGAAAGATAGGGGTTTGAACGAAAAATTCTTGACTTTTCAAAGAAGATTTTCGAGGAAAGAAAGACTTTTGAGTTTCAAAATGCTAAACTTTCAAAACAAATTTCTGATTTTGAAAAGATTTTGATAATTGAGCGAAATAATTTTGAGATAGAAAGAAAATATTTTGAGAATAAAAGGAAAGAGCTTGAAAAGAAAAATGTTGTTGTTTTCAGAGAAATATTTGATAAATGCAACAGTATTGAAAAGGACTTTGAAAGTGAGAGGAAGTTTTTCAAAACAGAAATTTGTAAGCTTTCACAGAAATTATTTGAATTAACGACACAGATCTTGAAAGAACAGAAGGTAAAATCCGATTTACAAAAACAATTTGATTCAATTCTCGAAGAAAGAAATGGTTTATCCGTAAAAGTCAATAAACTTGAAGAACTCAATTTCAAAGCCGATTTATCTGAACAAGCCAGTCCCGATACTGTTGTTCAGTCTTCTTATCCTTCAAGTTCAACTTCCACAACTATTTCTTCGAAGAGTTGTGTCAAATCAAATGAATTTTCAAAAGATCAGATTCGCCCTTCAAATCTTTTCTATAATTCTCTTGTTGATAATACAGATAATCAAGTGTTTCGAAAAGTCAAAATGGTTTGGAAAAAGAAATCAACCATAGAAGAAAGTGATGGAATCTCGTCATACAAATCTCCTGTAGTTGATCTAAAGTCACTGACTCATGACTATTCCACAACTAAGTTTATCAGTCTAAACCGATCAAATATTCGTTGCACTTATTGTGGAAATAGTGACTTTGTGGATTCCAGGTATGTCAATAGTTGGTATGTTACTTATAGCATTCTCAATCCTCAGTTTCATAACTTCAAATCTAAGACAACTAACCATCAAGGATCCATCAAAGCATGGATACCAAAACCAAAATATATCTAATCTGTTTTGCAGGCATGTCATGTGGGATTTTATTCAGATTATTCACGTCACATGACTACAATCAAGGGTTATGCCATTTTAGGGGGAGTACCAGGTTTTTTCTTTAAACTTTCGTTTTTGACTTCTGAACACTTCAGTTCAAGACTCGTTCTTAAATGTTTATTGACTTCTGATTACATCAAATCATAACTCGTACTTCAATGGGCACTTCAATGCTTTATTTTGGTGAGTTAAATGAGTGTTAGGGCCTATAATGTTTCTATGGTCAATCCAGAACCGGAAGGACCTACCCAAGAAACACATCCAATTCATAGATATCAATGAGGGGTCTAGCTTGATAGATGAGTTCGGAGTGAAAAGAATATGGTGAGGATGTGACAGGACTTAAAAGAATTATTGGTCCTTACCAAACCTAGTCAGTTATCCGAGTTACCACATAATCTATTCATTATCATTCTTTGGAGATGGATATTGAAACAAACATGGACCTAGTGTCGATAACTCGTGTCACCCCACCTAGCCACTCAAGTATCTCACAAAAGATACTTGTTTCATATATGCACGGAGATTTAGCACATAATCTATCTAATCCTCACTCGGAGGTCTTAGATATTGAAAAAGGAAGACATCAACTCCGGTCTCCGAACTTCATATTCATCTCACTGTGTCTAGTGATTTATGAACCTACGTCCCAGGTTGAATCAATCTTTGAGACTAACAGATACATATTTATATTTCTTTCACACACGCACGAATCTTTGTGATTCCAATCGCATATTTGTGTGATATAGTCGGAACAGTTTGAGAAGTAATTTTTAGTACTTTACTTCGGTGATAACTGGAAGTCCTATCAGAGATACATCGATGCCAACTCTGAAAATAGGCCACACAATTATTTTCATTGTTGTGATAACAGTTACTATAGTGTTTCTATGTTAGTTTATTACCTCATCTTGGTTACTAAACGTTTTATCTAACATTTTGCTGCTCGTCCATCTAGTCTTTGAAGTTACATGATTCTCAGGATTCTCCTAATCATCATGAGGGGGAGACATGACAAAGACAAAAGATTCAAAGACACAGATTATCATGTTAATGGGGGAGTTAGCAAAAGCTGGGGGGGGGGAGTATCAAAATCTTTAAATCTGAGGTTGAAAAGTCGTGGATTTCAAGATTGCATCGGTTCTTCTATCCCTCATCATGTGGTGTTCGCTACAAGTTATTTCCTCTTACGAGCTTATTGAAACAAGTTCTTAAGCTGAAAGTCAATTCAACTCACGATTCAGAGACAGATTCTTTGTTTTTAAACTGAAGATGCACTGTGGAATGTCATGTAACTCGCACATTATCTTTCTTGTGTGCTGATCCGATGTGTTGAGTTTCTACAGTTGAAAGATGCTCAATTGTGCATTCAGTCGAGACTATGGTACATTGAATCCGGTTACAAAGTTGAATCTATGTAGACCAAGAGATTTGTTCAAGAGGAGCTTGGAATGACATGAAGACAAGCAACACCAAAGTTTTTCAGAGATTCAAGAAGGAGAGAAGATCAATACCTGAAGATTTCAAAGAGATAAATCCTTTGTACAACTTTAGGGGGAGATTGTTAGGACTGAAAGTCCTAGTGCATGGAAAGTTATATAAAGTATTTTATTTATTTGTTTATTAAAAGCGTTGTAAAAGCCTTTATATTTAATATTGGGCTTTGTTTGTTAATTGGGCCTTAGTTTGGTTTGTTGGGCCTTTGGCCTTTAGGGTTTTTAGGCCTGAGTATATAATGTTTGTTTTCTAATATTTAGGGTTAGGTGTTGAGAGATAATATTGTGCGCTTATCAGGTTTAGAGAGAGAGTTTGCTTTTTAATCCTATGTTTATAACTCTCTCAATCATTCAATACAATTAATCTTTCAATTATTCGTTGTTACTTGAGCAATCTGGGATTCACAACATACACCTCTTCTTTCAATAATCCATTCAGAAAGGTCGTTTTCACGTCCATCTGATAGACTGTAAAGTTTTTGTCTGTCGCATACGCAAGAAACATTCGAATTGCTTCAATGCGTGCAACCGGAGCATATGTCTCGTCATAATTTATGTTTTCCTCTTGCCGATATCCTTTTGCTACAAGTCTGGCTTTGTTTCGAACTGCTATCCCATCTTCATCCTTTTTGTTCTTAAAACCCTATTTTGTGCCTATGATTGTCTTTCCTTCTGGTCTCGGCACGAGTCGCCACACTTTTAGTGCTTCGAACTGGTTGAGTTCTTCTTGCATGGCTATAATCCAATCTGGATCTTCAAGAGCTTTCGATACACGAGTAGGTTCTAATTTTCTCAAGAAGGAATCGTACATGCACACGTTTGTTGTAGCAGACCTAGTTTGCACCGGTTTCAAAGGATCTCCGATAATTTGATGTACTGGGTGATCTTTGGTCCACTTGTTTATGTGAGGGAGTGAATTATAAATAGACTGATCATGTTGATCATCTAAGTATCCATCATCTTCTTGTTGGGTTCAGTTGAAGTAATAGGTGTAGAAGCTTCAATTGATGGAACATTTGTTGTCTGTTGAATAGGCACTTCTGTACATCCAACTGAATGTGTAACTTCTGGCTGTGCAATATGTTGTGCATCATCAACTGATTGAGTAGATATTTGAACTTGAGTTTCTGTCTGAACTGGGGAAACAAGTTCAGTTGAGACATCTGATGTGATTGGATGATTGTCACTTGACTCTTCAGAACTGTCAATCACAACAGGTTTAGTCAATTGAGTACCTAGAAACTCATCGTAGAAATGTTCAAACAATAAATAATCTGTTAAATGTAAAGTAGATGTGGAAGCTTTATCAGAATTAGGAACTTTAGAACCAGGTTCTGAACTGATTTGTCCATAAGCTAATACTCCTATAATAACGGGTTCTGAACTGTTTTGCTCAGAAGCCATTTCCATAACTTCATCAAATGTAACATTAATGCTCTCCACTACGATCTTTGAGTTCTTCAGATAAACTCTATACGATGCAGATGTTTGAGAATAGCCAATGAAAATCCCTTCTTCAGCTTTCGGATTGAACTTGTTCAAATTCTCCTTGTTGTTCAGCACGTCACCTGCATCCAAAAATATGAAAGTGTTTAATACTTGGTGTTCTGTTATTTATTAAATAATATGGCGTTTTATCGAAGCGACGATGAATGATTGATCTGTTTTGCGTATAACATGCAGTCGAAACAGCTTCAGCCTATAAGAATAGAGGTAAGTCAGATTGGCTAAGCATAGTGCGATCAACCTCGACTAGAGTTATGTTTCGCCTTTCTACTGCTCCGTTATGTTCAGGAATTCTGGCAGCAGAATACTGATGTGTTATCTTGACCGATTCGAGATAATCTTTAATAGTCTTGTTATTGAATTCTGTGCCATTGTCTGTTCAAATCAGCTTCACTGTCTTCTGCATGTTTACTTAGACACTCTTTAAGAACGAGATGATTATTTCCGAAGTCTCATCCTTTGATCTCAAAAATTTGACCTAAGTGTATCTCGAATAATCATCCACAATCACCAAGTCATATTTCTTGCCATTGATTCTCTGAGTTCGCATTGGACCACAGAGATCCATGTGCAATAACTCTAATGGAGCACTTGTACTCTATTCAGGTTTAGGCTTGTGCGAAGCTCTTTTCATTTTGCATTTCTCACGCGCATCATATAGATGTTCTTTTTCGTATTTAAGCTCAGGTAAACCTTTGACCAAATTCCCTTGTACGAACTTGTTTATGTATTTGAAATTGAGGTGAGACAGCCTTCTATGTCATAACCAGCTCTGTTGCATAGAGGCTTTAGACAGTAAACATACAGCATTATCAGGCTTGACATTTGACAGATTGATGGTGTAGAGGTTTGACTTTCTAGTGTCGACCAAGATTTCTTTACCATCCTCAGTTCTTACACAACATCTCTTGGCCTTGAAGTTCACCTCTAAGTCTTTGTTGCAAAACTGACCAATGCTGAAAAGATTGTGTCATATGCCTTCAACATAACTCACCTTCTTAATCGTTACGTTCTCTTGAACTACGTCGCCATATCCCAAGATTGGTGAAAATGGTAATTTCTGAACCTCACGTTGCCGCAAATTTTCTCTGTATAGTTAGACAAAATATCTTTCTGACCTGTCATATGATTGGAACAGCCCGAATCCAAGTACCACATATGACGGGTCTGCACAGGAGAAATAAAGAAACAATCGGTTTAGGTACCCATTTATAGATGGGTCCTTTCATGTTAGCATCATAGATTTTGGCACCCATTTGAATTTGGGTCCTCTTTTCTTTTGAAAAACATTTAAATAATATGTATGATAAGAACCAAACCAATGATCAGAATATTGTCTTCAGCCACTTGTGGAATACTGAATAGTAGAATGAGATAATTGGATCAAGTGCTTTATTGTGTAAACCTTGCAAGAAAGTACAAGTTTTGTTTTATTAGAAGCAATATGATCAACTACATCAGAACTACTAATAGTTTTCCTATTACATTCTGAATCAGAAAATGATTTTGTTGACTCTTCAATCTTTTTCGGTCTCCACTCAAGCTTTCCTTCAGACCTTTTAAATCTCATATCTGAAACATAAGATTTAGATTTGTTAGAACTATGAGTTTCAGAGTTTGTCTTTTCTGTGACTTACCAGTGTTGATCCGTTTCTGTGAGTGCCTTTTCTTTTGCTTCTTACCTTTGGCATAGTAAGTACTCACAAGAACTGTGTCATCAACATTGGTTGATGATTCACCCTTTTCATAAACACTTGGTAAAGAATCAGATTTGATAACAAAATCAGAATGATCAGGAAGTTTAGCATTAAAATCAAACTGCTCAACACACTCATCAAAACATCCATCGGAATTTAAAAAATCAACTTCATCCTCAAATAAATCACCATCATCATCAGATTGTGATGCCTTGGAAGATTTAGGAAACATAAAATCGTTAAATTCTTTTGAACATTGTTTTTGATAGGGCGTTTGATCAAAATCTGAAGGTTTTGGGTTAGCAAAAATATTGCCCATAAAAGCGTTACAAGATGAAGTATCTGAATTAGTAGAGTTGTTTTCACATGCTCTTTCTGACTCTGATTTATCATTTGTAACTTCAAACTTGAAATCAGTGTTCAACAACACAGTGGAAAACACAATCTTCTCTAAGTCAACCAAAATTCTTTCATCTACTAAGGTATTCTCGAGTTCATAAATTTTACTTTCCAAGATAAATGAAAGAACATAAATCTTTGCTTCAACAGGGTTTGCCTCCATTTCCTCGGTAGAGTAGCTTTGAAAATAATCGTTTGATAAAAACTTTGGTTGTTCAGAAAGATAATTATCATTCAGCTTGTCATAAAATAATTGTAGTTGCATTTCGGTTGTGTTTTTCCGGTTAGAATCTTCCTTAGCCTCAACTTCATCAGATGACTTGGTGACAAATCTGGGTTTTAAGTTGGGGCATTTGTCAGCCACTTGTAAAAAATCAAAATTGTACAAAGATGGTTTCTTTTTAAAAGCTTTCTTTAAGAAATGTGGGTTGCCATACCCAATACCCCATTTATCTTTAAAAAGTTTAAATTCATTTGGCTTGTTGAGATGAATGGTTTGGTCCGTTTGGCCTCTAGCATAAAGCTTAGCTTCTAAACCATTTATCTTTTTCAGCATAGTTTTATTTTCAAACTTCAACTAATTATATTTGACAACAAACTCTTGCTTCTCAAGTTCACACAAGCTGAACTTGGATTAAGCGTCAGATACTTGATTTTCAAAATATATCTTTTATTTTTCAAAATTATTGGCATCGTTGTTCAAAGAATCAATCAACATTTTATTCCCAACAATTTCTTTGTTGAGATCAAATATTGTTTGACGCTTTTTCGCAACTTTGCCTTTTTCCTTTTTAAGTTTATTTTGCAGATCTTGAAGCTCAACCATCATGGTTTCCATTTTCGTTAAAAAAAACTGATTCAAAAAAATGATTTACCTCTTCTGATTATTCATCGTCTGTTCTCATCATATGTCACTTTCTTCCCCATTAAGCACATATAGGTCAGAGCATAGACTCCTACTATTATCCATCCCTCATAAGATACTCTGAGAAGGAGCTTTTGGTATCTCATACATCAGAAGCCAAGTTACTATCCTATAAATATAAGAAAACCATTGTCTGATCAGCTAAAAAACAGAATTTGGCAAGCAAATGCATAGATCAAAACAACATAACCCATCTAGCTCAACATTGTAATGCAATTATCTCTTTTTATCACTACTTGTAGAAAACACAAGTGATCAACCAGAACATGGTTTGTATTTTAAACTCCGTGTATATATATATATATATATATATATATATATATATATATATATATATATATATATATATAATATGTGTGTAATGTATAAAAGTGGAAGAGTCTTGATGTATCTTAATAACTTAACTTCATGATAGATAAAGGTTAATGATATATCCCAATATATATCTAAACGTAAATTCATTCAATGGTTCCTGCATAATTTATGTAGAAACGGGGAAGTAGAGATGCATCTTCTTAAGCACCCCAAGATACAATCACAACTTAATTAATTATGCTCTATATTTTAGCCATGATTTCTAATCTATAAAATGCTTATGCAAATTAACATAACCGCTGAGCTAAATCTGTAGCATGTTTTACACATCCTGCATACATCCATTCGTTTGTACTTCTACGTTAATCTACTATCAGTTACACTGAACATTGTTACTTTGTTGACTAAATATGTAGATTTTGAGCCACAATAATCAAATCGATGAATCCTAATACTTAAAATAGTGAACTAAATCGCCTTAATAACAAAAAGAAAACAAATGCATAGAATTTATAGTTTACATGTATCACTAGGGTTTCTAAAATTCAATAAACCATCAAATAAACTCTTAATATGTCGATTGATATCAAAAAATTCAGAGAGGAAGTTACGAACATTTTGGTACGGAAATGTGTTTTCCCAAAAAGTCACAATTTCTAGTTACTTGGAAGTGTCATAGAAATACCTGTATGGATAATGAGCCAAAACATACTTATTTCCCCTTACCTTTGGTATAAACAAAGTGCTCCCATTGCCCTTAGTTACATATTCAGAGGCATATAATAAAAATACGAACATCTGAAAATGAGATATGTCCAAGTGCAATGAGTTAAAAAATACTCATGTGTTGAAATCAGAAAAATGGTCATTGAGATAAGCACAAATACCTGGCCTGCAGCCTCCATTGAAATTGGGTTCTCAGATTCGATAGCTTTGATGTGCACGTTACTGTCCAGTGTATCAAATAAAGAAGCTATTTTTTTCTAATTGAATACGACCATATCCTGTCTTTCCAATCTCCACCATATTCAAACACTATGATTCTGTAGTTGTTTCAAAGAAATGGACAACTTTATCTTAAAAGTTTTCAAGAAACGTTTTTTTCAAAAAGTTGGTTCAATATATGACAGAAAATCAATCTCTGTGATATCGAAGAAGTCAAAAATTAATGTTAACCCAGAAAAATGATTTTTTGTGATATCAAGAAATCGATTGATTTTCTGGAGAAATCGATTAAACTGTGATATCGAAGAAATTGATGTTAAACCAGAAAATCGATTAACTCTGATATGGAGAAATCGATTAAATTGTAGCAATCGATGAACTCATGTGATATGGAAGAAATCGATTAAGCATAAATCGATTACGTTAGGAAGAAGAAGAGATCGACAGAGAGGAATGGTTACATGAGGATAATCGGATGAGAGTCGTGAAGGAGGATGGAGGGTTTTAACAACCTGATGTTGGTTCGATTTGGTGGCGTAACTGTGCCCTTTACAGTATGTTCCGGCGAGGTAGCTCTGTGTGTGATTTTGAGGGGAGGCTGGAGAAGAAGAAATTTGGGGAGAAGAGACACGCCCCTAATTTGGGCAAAAATGAGTAGAGAGGAAAGTAGGGACACACCCTCTGTGACATCTCACGTGCGTTAAGACCATCCACATCCCTGCAATTCATTTACACTTTCAATTGTGTCACATCAGCTTTTGCAACTACCTTCTACACACCTGCAATTCACCTACATTTTCAAAAATGGTCTCCATTGTAATTATTTTTTAGTTAATAACATGATATATAATTTTTTATTTTAATTTAATTTAATTATAAAATTCAATGTTTAAATTAATTTACTATATTGTATTTATATTTTATTTAAAAACAACATATATATATACATAGAATATTTTTTAAATAAGAATAAATATTTAATCAAAAACTATATTAATATTATTAATTTATAAAATTCATTGGTTTATATAAAAGCTTGTTTATTTAAATAATTAAAAAAGAAAAAAGGTAAGGTGGATTGGTGGTCACGTGGCTTGCAAATGGAGTTGCAAGTTTTGCAATTCATTTACTATGTAGCATTTCATTTCTGACAACACATGCCTTTGCAATCGGAATAGCAAGGTGTGTGTGGATGGTCTAAAGGCCCCTTCCCTTCATATAGTATATAGAAGATATTGCAATTGATTTCAAGAATGCAACTGTCCTGAAATTAGATAGAATGTCCCTGTTTTATTAAAACTTAACACTCAAACTCTACCTAAATAAGTCAACGTTCAATTTCATTATGAATCATAATTTACAAACTCTATAAATAACTGAATTTCTAACAAAAACACCAAGATCAAAATTTGAAAAAATCACCATTTTTTATTTAAATTTTTTGAAAAATCCGCCATTTTTTTAAAAAAAATTGAAAATTTTGGAATTTCCGATGGATAGGTCCGCCGGAAATCCGCCGGTAAAACCTATCCG
This sequence comes from Arctium minus, assembly GCA_954870635.1. Taxonomy (NCBI): domain Eukaryota; kingdom Viridiplantae; phylum Streptophyta; class Magnoliopsida; order Asterales; family Asteraceae; genus Arctium; species Arctium minus. The sequence continues at coordinate 176,541,929 of OX941080.1, read as the reverse complement.
TCGGAAATTCTTTTTATTTATATATTTTTTTATACTATTATTATTATTATAATATTGTGTTAGATCCGATTTTATAGTAATCATTGTATTTATTTCCTTTATCTGTCAGTGCTTATTGTTCTTTTCTGTCTTGTAAGTGCCTTGAGGTTTTTAAGTTCTCTTGGCTTGTTTGCTTTGTAAGAATTTTCACATTTTAAATTGAATAAACTGTTACATTTGAGCGCACACTTTCTCTCTCTAGTTTCTCTCTCTACAGATCTTGTGATCTTGGCTTATCAATTGGTTATCGGTTCTCTATTGGAAACGCAAAACTCTCTTGCATATCTGTCAACACACCCAGATCACCAAGTGCGTGTCATTCTGCACACGCATAACATCAAGTGCGTGCCCCGTTGAACACGCGTAGCATATCTTGCGTGTCTCTCTGAACACGCATTGCATTAAGTGCGTGTCTTATTGAACCCGCAAAGCATCAAGTGCGTATCTTTCAGAACACGCAGTCCTTATTCAGTGTGCGCTCCTCCTATTACCCGAGAAGTCATTGTTTGCGTGTCTACAAGGACCCGAAAAGTTTCTTTTGTGATTCAAGCCAGAAACGCAAACCTTGAGTTTGCGGGTATTCAAGACTTGGTTATTTTTCTGAATTTCTGATTTCATCAAAAATGTCTCTACAAGCTCAACTTTACAAGAATGACCTCATGATGTCGTTGGGGTCTGATACTCGTCCACCTGTTCTGATAAATGAGAACGAATTTGAACAATGGCAGGACCGGTTTGTTAATTTCATCGAAAGGCAACCAAATGGGGAAAATATGATGAAAGCTTTGACTGAAGGTCCCATGGTCAGGCCAATGAAAGTGATACAAGCTATTGGAAACACTCCAGCCACTACTGTAGAAAAACCCTGAGAGAATATGAGGCTGATGAACTTCTAAGATACCAAGCTGACAATCAAGCCAAGTCGAATTTGATTCTTGCTCTACCAAATTCCATCTATAATAGAATCGATTGTTTCAAACATAATCCTATGCTGATGTGGACACAACTGGAGAAAATCATGCTTGGTACTGCAATGTCTACCCAGCTTCGTCAGACAAGATACATGAACAACTTTGAAGAGTTCAAGGCTAAGGATGGGGAAAGTCTGAAAAGTGTCTTCGACAGGTTTTGGACTGTTATTAATGATCTGTATAAGATAAAGGTAACAAAGAATGAACTGGAGACAAATCTGAAGTTCCTCAATGCACTCAAACCTGAATGGGAAAAATCTTGTCATCGGATGAGGAATGATCCCAGAATTTCCAAAATGCCCATTCAGGAAATGTTTGAAATTCTGATGTCTGATGAAGCTATGGTTCTGAAGAAGAAAGCTAAGCTGGATAAGCAGAAGCCAAAGAATGTGGATCCAATCGCTCTTTTAGCTAGTCAAATGGCTGAGCAAGTCTTGGTTGAGTCTGCTTACGATGGGTCAACAGATGACGATGGCGAAGCATTGAAAAAAGCCATGATTCTTCTAAGTCAGCACTATCAAAAGAAATATCAGAAACGGTCAGGTTCAAACAATCTTCGTTTCTCATCTGGATCAAAGAAGGTAGAACCAGATACTACATCAAAGCCTTTCTTTCCCAAATATGAGCCTGCTACAGCAACTGGACCAAAGAAAGAAGATAAGAAGGTTGTGACTTGCTATAACTGTGGCAAACCCGGGCATATTTCAAAGGAGTGCAGAAAGAAGATTGTGAAAGATGTTGATTTCTATAAGAAGAAATTAGCTTTGGCTGAGAAGAAAGCAAGTGGAACAATTCTGTTGGCTGAGGAGGAATACTGGTTGGACCACTCAGACAATGAAGCTGATAATGAAGAGACTGTTGCTATGTGTTTTATTGGAGACGACAACAGTGATGATGAGGATGAGGAGACTTCAACCGATGAATCTGAGGTACCATCTGAGTTTGATTTTAATTTCATTTCATCACAAATGAATGCCATTACAAATGCTTTACATGACTTTCGTTCAAAGCTTCTATCCGAAAAACGTGACAATCAAGAAAAGTCTGTTCAAATTAAAAAATTGAAGATTTCTCTGAGAGATGAAAAAGCTATTTTAAAATTTACAAAAGAGAAATTTCAAGAAAGAATAGAAGATTTAGAAATTGAAAAACAGACTTCTCATGATTCTTTGTCTGAATTGTCAATTTTAAATCAAGAGTTTTCGGATAAAATAATTGAATTAGAAGAAAAGTTATATAAACAAAAACAAACTGAACAAACAATTCATATGCATAAACCAAGGAGCTATGAGTCGTTAAAAGAAAATTGGGGTCTTGGAGTTAAAAATCCTCAGTTTTTAAAGAAAGCTAAATTTAAGATTCCCAATTTTTATGATTACGACTGTCTTGGTCTTTCACAATATGGTTCTCAATACAAACCTCTTTGGACAAGTGCTAAAAAACTACAATTGAGGAAGATAAAAAACGGATAAACAACAAGAGAATGGAAGTTCCTTTTGTTTACACTCAAGAAAATGCAAAATATTTTCCTGAAAAAGTAAAGAAGAGAAGACAAAAGTTAAACATTGTTTCTTCTACTAAATCTTCTATATCTAATGACTTCTTTGATTTAAATGCAGCTAATCCTAATAAGGACAATATATCTCCAGTACCTTATGATACTAAGAGATATATACCTCCATTAGTATTAGAATGCCAAATCTTTGATCTAGAAGAACAAATGGAAGAACAAGAGATTTTGAGAAAAATTGAAAACGATGTTATTTTTTCTTTTATGACATCGAGTTTTAAAGAAAATAATTCTGGTCTTCTCAAATCTTCCATCAATTTGTGTTTATCAGATGTTTCTTGCTCTGAGGTTTATCCAAATCAATTAACTGATCAGTTTGGTTTTATTGATAAAACTTCCTCTTCTAAGTCAAATATTATATCTGAAATTGTTGATGACACTTTTACGTCAAATGATTATTTCTATAAAACAAAGCGTAAAAGAAAAAGGTCAAAGAAGAAAAAGAAGAAAGAGTTTGATATTTCTGAAAATTCTAACTTTTCTGATTCCTCTATTTCAGATAGGCCTTTGAAGAAGTCTGTGAAGTTTGTTTGGCTAAAGAAACAGAAATCTGAAGAATTTGTATCTGTAGAGGATAAATGTGTAGATCTTCTTTGTAAACAAGACTCATTTGCCTTTTGTAATAAAACTACAAAATATTCTGTAGAGCAAATGTTTCAAATTTCGAAGAATATCTCATATTGTCTCTCTAGTTCTGATTCTGATGATTACGTTTCTTCCTTAATATGTGATGATGTTCATGCTTTATTTGATCAGTCTCAGATGTTTTGGAAAAATAATTTTTTGAAAAAGAAAAAGGAAAGGACTAACAAGAAGGGACCCATATTCATATGGGTACCTAAATATGAGTAATTTTTTATTGTGCAGCTAAATCAATTATGGTATCTGGATTCGGGGTGTTCCAAACACATGACTGGCAACAAATCTCTACTTTCAAATTTTAAAGAAAAATGTTGCGGTCGTGCCAAATTTGGAAACTGCGAGACGGCTCCCATTCTTGGTTATGGTGATCTTGTTCAAGGTAATATAACTGTCAAAAGAGTAAGCTATGTCGAAGGTTTAAGTCACAATCTATTCAGCATTGGAAAATTCTGCGATAAAGATCTTGAAGTCAGTTTCAAGTTTAAAAGAGTTGTTGTAAAGAATAATAGCGGCATGGACTTACTTGTTGGAAAGAGACGATCAAATCTTTATACCATTAATCTTTCCGAAGTAAAGGTTCCATCAGATATTTGTCTTCTATCAAAAGCATCTATTCATGAAAGCTGGGTGTGGCACCGACGACTAGCTCATCTCAATTTCAAATATATGGATCGCCTGGTCAAGAATGATTCAGTGAGAGGTCTTCCAATCCTCCGTTTCTAGAAAGACCATCTCTGTCAGAACTGCGAGAAAGGAAAGATGAAGAAAGCATCTCATAAGCCTAAGCCTGAACATTGCACTGCGGACATCCTAGATCTAATTCATGTTGATTTGTGCGGACCAATGAAGACAAAGAGTATTGGTAAGAAGAAATATGTTTTGGTTGTTGTTGATGATTACTCCAGATATACATGGGTGAAATTTCTCAAATCTAAAGACGAGACACCCGAAATTCTCATCAACCTCATCAAAACCATTCAGACAAATAAGCAAAAGCATGTCAAAGTTGTAAGATCAGATAATGGCACAGAATTCAAGAATTCAACTCTTCAAGCATTCTATGATGATCAAGGTATACAACAACAGTTCTCTGCTGCAAGAACACCGCAACAGAATGGGGTTGTTGAAAGACGAAACAGAACGCTTGTGGAAGCTGCTAGATCTATGCTTGCTTATTCAGGTCTTCCTTTGTCCCACTGGGCCGAAGCCATTTCAACTGCCTGTCATACTCAAAACAGATCAATTATACACCGACGGTTCAACAAGACTCCATATAAATTGATGAACGGTATCAAACCCAACATCAAATATTTCAAGTCTTTCGGGTGTAAATGCTATGTTTTGAATGACAGAGATAATCTGAACAAATTTAGTCCAAAGGCAGATGAAGGCGTATTTCTGGGCTATTCTTCTAACTCTGTTGCTTACAGAGTCTTTCTCCTCTCTGCAAGAAAAGTGATAGAGTCAGTGAATGTCAAATTTGATGAAGCTGCTGATTTGGCTTTTGGACAACACAGTTCAGAACCCACTATTACTGGAAAATCAGCTTCTGAACAAATTAGTTCAGAACCTGTACTTCAGTCGACAAATCAGGATCTTTCTACTTCTCTGTCTAATCTTTCTGATCTTGATTTTTTGTTTGAAAATTTTTATGATGATGTTCCTAAACCAAACACTGATAATGTGTCAAATGTCTTGAATCAGGAATCTGTGAGTGCATCTAATTCTACTTCCGCTGCATCAACCTCTGAATCTGATGCTGCTTCAGTACTTCCTGAAGTTCAAGACATACCTTCTGAACATCATCCGGATCAATTCATACATGAACCAGAAATTGCTGAAACTGTTCATGAGGAGTCTGTAGAAGATGAAGTTGTTCCAGAAGAAAATGTTCAACAAGAAGTACAAGCTATGTCTGGTCAACAAGAGCCTTAATCTGATGTCATGGAAATACCTCCTCCTCTAGTTGAAACCATATCTGTGTCTTCTTCTGACATTATTTCATCTGAAGATCCTCCTCAACAATTAGAAGTGGTTCAAGAAGTTATTGATCCTCTCCCTCATACAACAAAATGGACAAGATCTCATCTAATCCATCAAATTATTGGGAATCCTCAAGCAAGTGTTTCTACTCGCTCCAGAACAGCTTCTTCCAACGAATGTTTGTACACTTGCTTCCTAAGCAAGATTGAACCTACCAAAGTATCTGAAGCGTTGGAAGACCCAGACTGGATTTTAGCAATGCAAGAGGAGCTCAATCAGTTTGATGCGCTAAAAGTTTGGAGACTTGTTCCACGGGCAAAGGGTAAAAGCATCATAGGAACCAAGTGGATATTCAAGAACAAAAAGGACAAAGATGGTATCGTTGTTCGCAACAAAGCCAGATTGGTAGCCAAAGGATATCGACAGCAAGAAGGGATTGACTACGAGGAAACCTTTGCACCGGTTGCTAGATTAGAATCTATCAGGATGTTTCTCGCGTTCGCGGCTTATCGAAACTTCACCGTATATCAAATGGATGTCAAGACTGCCTTCCTCAATGGTAAACTGAAAGAAGAAGTATTTGTATCTCAACCAGAGGGGTTTGTGGACAAAGATCATCCCGATTATGTATATTTCCTCGATAAAGCTTTATACGGGTTGAAACAAGCACCTCGAGCATGGTACGATGAGCTGTCTGCCTTTCTGCTCAAATCCGGCTTCACCAAAGGAACCATCGACACCACTTTGTTTATATATCGCTCTAACTTGGATATATGCTTAATTCAAATTTATGTAGATGACATAATATTTGGTGCTACTAATCAATCTCTATGTACTTGGTTTTCTGATCTAATGACCTCCAGGTTTCAAATGAGCATGATGGGAGAAATCAACTTCTTCCTTGGCTTACAAGTAAAGCAGCTTCCAGATGGTATTTTTATCAACCAGTCGAAGTACATATTTGACCTTTTGAAGAAATTCAATTTGGACAAATCATCTTCGATTGGCACACCCATGGCTCATGGAACTAAGATCGGACTTGATCCAGATGGAAAAGCTGTCGATGTCAAGACATATCGGGGGATGATCGGATCGCTAATGTATCTGACATCAAGTAGACCAGATATCATGTTCTCCACATGCCTTTGTGCCCGATTTCAAGCAAATCCTAAGGAATCGCATCTACTAGCAGTCAAGCGCATATTCAGATATATCAAAGGAACTCCTTATTTAGGATTATGGTATCCTAAAAGTTCTGATTATAGTTTGATTGCTTACTCTGATGCATATTATGGTGGTAATCAATTGGACAGGAAAAGTACTTCTGGTCATCTCCAGTTTCTAGGTGACAGACTGATAAGCTGGGCGTCGAAAAAGCAAAACTGCATGTCAATATCAACAGCCGAAGCTGAATACGTCGCTGCAGCTAGTTGTTGTGCTCAAGTGCTATGGATGAAAACGCAACTTCGTGATTACGGAATGCTATACAATACGGTGCCAATATATTGTGACAGCAAGTCCGCGATTGCAATATCGGTCAATCCTGTCCAGCACACCAAGACCAAGCACATAGACATGCGATATCATTTTATAAAGCACCACGTGGAAGAAGGTACTATTGAGTTATATTTTGTCCCAACTGAATATCAACTTGCTGATATATTTACAAAAGCTTTGGATGAAAAACGTTTTAACTTTTTGCTTTCCAAAATCGGCATGTTGAACTTAAAAGTTTAAAATCTTTACAAATTTTACTCTATAAAGTAAAATCTTTCAGATTTTCTTTCTTTTGAATAGAATGTGTTTCTAGGATCTTTTACAAGTCGCTTTGTTTATATTAAAGTTTTATATGTTCAATTTTCAAATCTTACAAACATCAAAAAGTCAGCAACATGCTTGACGCTTTAGATACTGCTTTAAAGATATGTAAGTCGGCATATTTATGGTTTACTTTGCATGAACATCCTAAGTGATCAGAATTGTAGATCGTAATGAAAATATGGGCTAAGCTATTCGATATAGATCTGAGTTATTGAGATGATTTTATTTTTTAAGCATTTAAAATACAGAAATCCTTGAGTTTTAAAGTTTGTACCTGTGACCTTTCTGGTTTGGGAAAGTAAGTTCCGAGGGATGCTCGACATCTGGTCCCCTAAGGTTAATTGATCTGGGAGTGATTGAACAGAAATCCTTCTATAGAACCAGATCGAAAGTCATGTTTTACTAGTATGAATGGGTTTAGGATATGTCGATGTAGCCTTTATGATCCGGGAGAGTAAGTTCCAAGAGGTGCTTGACACCTAGTCCCCTAAGGCCAACTGGTCTGGGAGTGGCTAACCCAAATCCTGCAATAGGGTCAGATAGAAAGTTACGTTTACGTCATGTTCTTTACTTAATAAACTCTTTGATTAAAAGATGCCAAAGTGCACAACGCTTAAAAGATGCCAAAGAGCACACTCATGTGAAGATGCCAATGAGCACACTGCTAATAGATGCCAATGAGCACACATCTCTTGATACTTGGTGATATATTTTGAGCTGCAATAAATCTGTAATTTTGTGAAAATCTTAATTTTTGATGTCTTAGTGTATGTAAATGCAAAGTTCTCCATTTTATGTTTAGAATTGCATTTTTCTTGAAGCTAATCAAAGATCGCATGCGAGCACACTGAATAGATACCTGCATGTGTTTGAAGCTGAACATGTCTTAACTTGATATGCAATGAAACTTGTTTCTGTATCCAACATCTCCTGTTTGATTTCAACTGATTGATAAATCTGAGAAATTCTACTGAGTAGACTTTAATTTGTTTAGTGTTTAAAATTTTATCTATTCAATTGTTACAAAATTTATATTCCATAAGATCATCTTTCATATTGATGTCTTTATGTTTGTTATCTGTGTTTTTGTCATATGGTCTGTGCATTTTTCGAGGGGGAGTGTATATCTGGGTTCCATATATGCTAATGTTCTATTTTTGAGGGGGAGTGAATGTTGCTGATTAATTACTTCTTGTGCTGATCAGAAATTCATAAGGTAAGTATTTCTGAAATTACTACGCAAATGCTAAACTAATTTGATAAATTTTGTGCATTTGTGTAGGGGGAGTAATGGGGGCTTATCAGGTAATTTTCTCATAGTTATTTTTTTTTAAGTATTTTTTTTTGAATATATAGAAGTAAGAGTGTATTTTTTTTCTTTTCTTTATTCCCTTTGAACTTGTTTGTCTATTCATTTTCCCTCCATTCTCTCTGCGTTTTTTTCTTGCATTCTCATCTGATTCATTTCAGATTGTGTCTTTGGAATTTCAGGTATGTTTTTTGTTTTTCGTTCTATGTTTTTAGTTTGATTAGTGTTCCATTACTTTGTTTTGATTTAATTCTTGGTCTCTTATTGTGTGTTTTTTTTCTGACCTGCGCTTTTTTTTACTGTTCATCGATCTCTAAAAACTCATATTCGAGTTGATTTTGATCAATTTGCGTATTGGGGTTTGTTTAGATCTTATAATCGACAATCAGGTATGTTTTATTTTGGTTTAATTTCGTTGTTTTGTGCTTAGATTTATAGTTTTGTGGTTTTCGGGTTCGAACATACGTGTTCTAGGGTTTTTGTTCAAGTTTTTGAGACCCGCAAAGGCTACTTTGCGTGTCCTGTTAGAACCGCAAAGTATTCTTTGCGTGTCTTACTAGACCCGTAAAGCATACTGTACGTTTCTAACAAGACCCGCATAGTGCGCTTTACGTGTCTCTTTAGACCCGCATAAGTAAACTTTGTTTTTTAGTTTGTTTGTTTCGTTTTCTGTGTAGTTTACGTCTCACTAAGAACACGCAAAGTCTATCTTGCGTCTCTTTAGTGACACGCAAACTCATTGTGTGTTTCGATGTTTTCAATGTATGCTTTGCGTTCCATTAAGGACACGCATTCCTTCCTATGCGTTCCCTTCAGGACACGCATTCCTTACTTTGCGTTCCCTTAAGGACCCGCAAATCATACTTGGAATATTTTTCGTGTTTTCTGTTGAATGTTTAACTTTGTTTTGTTTTTGTGTTTCAGGTTATCATGTCTTCTCAAACAAATACTGATCCAATTATTCAAGACGAGAATGTCGTTCTTGAGGATCCGGCTGATCAGGCATCTCATGATACACCTATGCCGTTTGTCCCGTCTGTTGGGGCTGATCTTTCTATATCTATGCGAAATCCAAATAATGTGTTCCCTAACATCATGTACATGCCTTATAAGTCTAACAACTACTTTGTTGACTTTGATCGCATCAAGTTTCATCCTGTCATGCGCTCTATTCTTCGTGGACATCCGCTCTCTCAATCTCTCTGTTCAGTTGCTGATGTTCCAGAAGTCTATGTTCAGCAAGTCTGGCACACCATCACAAAGAACGAACAGGCACGTCCTCATCGATTTGATCTCAAAGATCAATTTGATTCATATCTTTCTTACAAGCGTTTAAGGTTGATTCTTGAGCTTCCTGAGCCTACTTCTAGACATGGAAGGACAACGTATGATAACTTTCCATCCGAAGAGGAAGTTTTTGAGGGCATCAAACGACTAGGATTTGTTGGTTCACTGGAAAAGGTTGTAGACTTTGACAAGTCTAATCTTCCTCCTGTCTGGTATTCTTTATTTTCTGTCATCAACAGGTGCTTAACTTCTAAACATACAGGCACGGATAGTTCTAGTCTTCACTATCTTCGACTGTTCCATGCAGTAGTCTATGACTTGCATGTCGATTATACGATTATTTTCTGGACCGAGCTTTCTGAAGTAGTGAAAGACAAGTTAACCAACAAGCGCCGAAAGTTCATTCCTTTTATCAGGTTTCTCAAGCTGATTATTAGAAGCATGTTTCGAAGCAATCCGTCCATTCCACGAAGATTATCTTGGCCGCAAGTTCAGGATTCCGAGATGCTTTATCTTCAGAAACAGAAGAAGTCCTTCACTTTTTCTATGACCATTCCTTATGGTCTTATTGCCAATTATGCTGACATGACCAATGACAGTGTCATCGATTATTGTTTAGAAAATGAATTTGAAGGGGCTGAACAGGAAGAACCTTCTCATGGCACTCCAGCTGGTACTACTCATGAAGAGCAAGTTGAAGCAACTACACTAGAGACAGATGTTGATCTTTCTGCAGCACCACAAGATGTTGCTACTCATCACGTGGAATCTGTCATTGCTGCTATTGAAGCTGAAGCCACTACTGTTACTGCTGATGTTAGAGAAGATGCTAATCCTGATGAAACTGGAGTTGCTAATAATGATGCGACAAATGCTGATCTTTCTGATGATGGTGAAAATACAACAAGTGATTCAGACAATGATGATGATGATGCCGATCAACCCAACATGAAAGTGTATGAACGGAAAATAAGATCACCAGAAGTGGTTGTTGTCCCAGAAGATGTTTCAGAAGATGAATCAGTATCTATTGATCCCTCTGCTGCCCGTCTAAACGTTGATGAAATGGATATCTCTTTTGCTCAAACCTCCACTCAAACACAGAGTCAAGCTCCTGCTTCTTTTACTGTTGAGGTTACTGCTACCACTGTTTCTGCTGTTGAGCTTTCTATGGTTCCTGCACGTGTTTCTTCGGAGAAATTTACAACTCTGAATGAGGTAATTCGTCAGTTCTCAGAAAGGGTGGATGCTCAAAAAGAGGAAGATATTAACAAGCTGAAGTCGTTTTTCAAAGGGAAAATACCAGAGATAGATACTTCGGTTATTCCTCCTGAGAATCTTTTCCGTCGTCCTTCAGGGGTGATTCTTCGGGAACCTTCTTCTGCGGTGTCTTCATCTACATCACCGATTGTATCTCTTCCTTTTCCGTCAATATTCACCCAGTCTGCGGATATTTCCAGGGCTTCTATTCATGATTCTCCGATTTCTGAGCTATCTGATCTTCTTTATGCGCGTCTTCTATCTATGTCTCCGCCACAACATCAAGATCAAGATTTGATCTCTCTGCTGAGGAACTTCCAGCCAACGCCACCTCCAGTTTCTTCCTCTTCCGATTCTGATCGCATTAATGCTTTATCTCATGAATTTCAGGAATTCAGATCAGAAGTTAGATCCAGCTTATCTGATCTTCGTTCTTTTATGTCACAAGCTTTCTCCGATCTATCTATCAAGATTGATCATCTAGAGCAATCATGCAGGACTGAGGCTGTCACGTCTCTTAAACGCCGACATGACCAAGATGATCCCGATCATCAAGGCCATGAGGGGGAGATGGCAAAGAGACAAAGAACAGAAGGATCTTCTGAAGCACGAGAAGTTGTTCAAAAAAGAAGTGGCTGGAGATAGAGAAAAGACTGCTGATACAGTTCAAGATTGCAGTATCCAAGATTTAGTGAATGTCATGGTTGACAATGCTGATGTAACTGCTTTGCATAATGAATTTAATATGTCTGAAGCAAATATTAATAATATGCAAATTGTAGTGTATGTGGATCCAGATGTCTCAGGTAGAGCTTATGAAGTTGAAGAGTCGGAAGCAGCAAATGACATGAGATCTTTCTTCGCGAACTTCATAGAGATAACTTCAGATGATGATGAAGAAGTTAGATTTGAGAAAGTTGCTCAAGTTAAAGAAGAAGATTGCAACAATATCATCATCTTATCTGATATAGAGGATGATACTGTTTTCATGGATGCATCAGATACAAAAGAGGCTGAATTGCTATATGGTGATCTTCCAAGTCAAGGTGAGATTCCAGAAGATGATCAACCTTCATCTACTCCAGTAACTAGTTCTGCTCCGACAACCAATATTCCGTCAAGTGCATTTGAAGTTGGTCAGTCATCTAGAGCTCAAGCATATATTCCTTCTTCCGAACCGATAATTCCTCCATCTCTAGAAGAAGGAGAAGCTTTAACTAGGCAGCAAAGGCAGAGAAATCTTGAGCAGAGATATATGGCTTCTAGACTTAGAACAGCTTTTCTTGAAGATATCCAAAGCAACATCTTTGTTTCAAGAAGAAGGACAATCAATATATATGCCATACTTGGAGTAGAGAAAGAATCAGAAGCTTATCAGCATGAATACTTAGCGTTTATCAAGTGCCAGCGCAAAAAGAATAACATCGTTGCTTCTCCTCATCTAATAGTTCGAGTTATTAGTGTCACATTTAATAAGTTTTTGAACATCTGGTATCCAGACCTTGAAGTGGAAAGAAGAGACTGGAAGCGGTACAATTTTTCAAAGGCTGATTTCGCTGATCTTTCAATTGATGATGTTGAATTCTTATATGATCACTTCAGGAATCTTTATCACCGGACTCAGGATGTTTCTCAAACTCTTTTTATTATTAAACGATTCATTCGTCGTCAGATCCGATTTTTTCGTATTTTTGACTTCCAGATGGCCGTCGAAAGCTTTCAGTCTGTGGTTAATCTTGAAAGGCCCAACCAGAGTTTGCAAAATCTAGAGTCTTATCCGTTATTCACCATTATCGAAGATCCATACGGAGTAGTATATAAGAACAGCTCAAGTGAAAAATGCTTTCTACGATTTGATGAGATTGGATATTACTCTGATGGAACTCTAAAGGTGATCAAACTTCAGTTGGAGCATCGTCTACAAGAGGCTAGAAGAAAGTTTTTGGAAACAAGAAGAGAGTCATATCTTTTTGAAAATGATGAAATTCGTCTGATCCGTAGAACTTTGGTCACTATTCAAGATAGACTGAATCTCCGTTCAACTCTACGACGATTGGAAGTGTTAGTTGGGCTGAACAGACTACGTCAACGAGAAGAACGTCAATGATCCTTCAAAGTCTCCTAGATGGTCAATACTGTTTTTGAAGATTTTTTTTAAGACCTCGGCGCCAATGATTACTTAGGGGGAGATTGTTAGATCTGATTTTATAGTAATCATTGTATTTATTTCCTTTATCTGTCAGTGCTTATTGTTCTTTTCTGTCTTGTAAGTGCCTTGAGGTTTTTAAGTTCTCTTGGCTTGTTTGCTTTGTAAGAATTTTCACATTTTGAATTGAATAAACTGTTACATTTGAGCGCACACTTTCTCTCTCTAGTTTCTCTCTCTACAGATCTTGTGATCTTGGCTTATCAATTAAATTATTGTCCATTAAAGCCCAACCGATCCATTAAAACTCAAATGGATCCATTAAATTTCAACCGATCCATAAACACCCATGTAGATCCCTTTAAAGCCCAAATGGGTCGATTAAATCCCAAGTGGATACATTAAAGCCCAATCGATCCATAAACACCCATGTGGATCCATTAAATCCCAAATGGATCCCTTAAAGCCCAAGTGGATCCATTACAGTGCAAGTGGAACCATTACAGCAGCACAAGTGGAACCATTAAAGCCCAATTGATCCATTAAAGTCCAAATGGGTCCATTAAAGCCAAAGTAGATCCATTAAAGCCCAGTAGTAACCATTAAAGCCCAAGTAGGTCCATTAAAGCCCAACCGATCCATAAACACCCATGTGGATACATTAAAGCCCAAATGGATCCCTTAAAGCCCAAGTGGATCCATTACAGCGCAAGTAGAACCATTACAGCAGCACCAGTGGAACCATTAAAGCCCAACCGATCCATTAAAGTCCAAATGGGTCCATTAAAGCCTAAGTGGATCCATTAAATCCCAGCAGTAAGTAACCATTAAAGCCCAACTAGACCCCTTAAAGCCAAGTGGGTCCATTAAAGCTCAACCGGTCCATAAACCCCCATGTGGATCCTTTAAAGCCCAAATGGATCCCTTAAAGTCCAAGTGGATCTATTAAATCCCCAAATGGGTCCATTAAATCCCAAGTGGATTCATTATAGCACAAGTGGAACCATTAAAGCCCACATGGATCCATTAAATCCCAGCATATGAGTTGTTTCATCTTTCTCATCTTCAGAATCAGTAAAATCTAGTCAGTGATCATCTTCTGCCACTCGTGCCTTTCCAGCCTCTTTTTGTTTGGCCAGAAGCATCTTGTTCTTATAGTAATCTGAGTTCCTTACTTTCGACTTTCGACAGTCTTTGGAAAAATGGTCGATCTTTCCACGGTTATAACACTTTATTGGATCTTCCACTTTCTTCTCATCATACTTGTTCACATATTTTCTCTCTTCCGGCCTTCTCTCTTCATACTTCTTACCTTCAAATCTTCTGTCCTCATACTGTAACACCCCGATTTTCGAAAGATATCGATCCAAGTTAATACAGAAACCGAGATATTAAGGAAAAATAAGATTTTTGATTTTGGACTTGAATCCTTGATTTTATAGTCTAGATGGATGAAGGATTCAATTACGAGTCCAACGGTTCTTTCCGGAGCAAAAACGGAGCTATAACGAAGAAGTTATGGCCAAAACAGTATCGAGAAGAAAACCAGGGAAGCGGGCGACTTATGTCGCGACTTAAGGTCGCGGCACAAGTCGCGAAATCCACTGGATCGAGCTTAAATCGCGATTTTCAGCCCCAAACTTCATTCCTTCATATCTCTTTCATCCTAGCTCCGATTTAGGTGATTCAAAGTGCTACGGTTTCGTTTTTTAGACATTTTCAAGGACCTAGCAAGAGATTGGAAGTCTATTGAAGTATACTAGAGAATTTTGTGGTGGTAAGCTTCTCATCTCTCCCTATTCATCTTCTTCCCCAAAATATTCTAGGGTTTCATCCACCCCTTGTTCTCCCTTTCATAGATTGAAGGTTTGTGATCATTTTGGTGAACTAGAAGTGTTTTGGTTGGTGAATTCAAGCTTGGGTTAAGGTAATCTTCTATTCTCTTCGGTTATGGAAGTTAGGGTTTCGGTATTAGTTGAGGTATCCATGTATATGGTTTGGGAAATGATTGTTTATGGTAGAATATGTATATTTATGGTTGGAACCTTGTGGATCTAGGTTTTGGAAGATTTGATTTGAAGAATCAAGATCTTCAAGGAAAGTTCTAAGTGGGTAAAATCTAGATTTAGTCTAAATCTAGCAAGGTGAGTTTACTAAACTTTTGTTAAAACTGGATACACATCATAATTGCTTAATTGTTGTTATTATCACATATTTGCTCAAAATGGTCATCTTTACGGGTTTATGTATTTGATGGTATTTCCAGGAGATTATGTGAGATATGTGTATATGAAGTATTATCCCATGATTTACTCTATGTTGTGTAATTATTTGGGGATTTACATTATGTGTGCCCACAATGAGTATTTGACATGATTATGGAATATATGTTTGGTATAACATGATGATTTCCATTCGAGATACACTCTTGGTGTTATTGTATCTACAACGTGGCTATGTGGATATTTAAGTCTTATGTTAGACTCATGCTATTAGGAGGAATATATCATACCCATGGTTGGTATTGAAGTACATTTGGTTGAAGAATACCTAAGGACCTCCTATAGGCATTATGTTGGACGAACCAAGTTAATGACACAAGGAGGATGTAGTCGGAGGCACCACCGTGATGGTATGTGCCTAGACCTCCGCCACTCGGATAAGGTGGAATTTTCGGGTGTGTCGGGCCTTTGGGATGCGCCACTCGGATAAGGTGGAATTTCCGGAGGGTATCAAGGTACATCGACTCTGGGGTGGAATTGATTGGTGCTATGGGTCTCCCCCGTTGACTCCATACATGTGGAAAATTGGTTAACTGCTGATAAGAATTGTATATGTTCTACCATGCTATTTATTGTTCAACTCACTAGGCTTTTTGGCCTAACACTTGTTTGGTGTCGATGTGTATCTCAGGTTTTAGCGGCATCGGTCCTAAGCTGTCGTAGTGCTTGGGTGAGAGATTTGGGAATATCGCTTTTGGACTTACATTTGGTAGAGAATCCTTTGGGTCTATAGATGACACCCTTGATTGTAATCTCTTTTCTGGTTATAGAAATTAGATTAGTTGGTTGTTATTTATTATCCGTTTAATTACGAATGTATTTAAACAGGTTTGTGTATTTTCCCCATTTTTGGGAGGCTCTTGCTTTGGCAATTTTAAATACCGCATGTCCGTTTTTCGGATTTTTGTTATCCCTATTTTTAGGGTGTTACAAGTTGGTATCAGAGCTCTAGTTTAAGTGAACTAGGCATGGATGTAAGATGTCTAGACTTAGACTGAGTACGTTAGGCAATGATTTGTGAGATGGGTAGAATTTCTAAGATGGGTTAGTCTTAGAGTCGACGGAAACTATGGTTATCAAGAGTTGTGGTGATGGCAACGAGAACCTTTATGTATTATATGTTCATAATATCACCTAGCTAATGTTATTATGAGGATATTTATACGTGATGGTGCTTGAATTGTCGTTACTGTGACAATTGGTAATGTAGTAGTACGTTCTCTTGTGCTTGGTTTACTAATGTTATGATATTTTGTAGACGTAGTAGTACGTTTCATTCGTGTTCAATTCTGTTACTCTCCTTCTTATTCATCCTCGTGCTTGTACGAACTGCCTTGGTATGTCGACCGTTGGGGTAGTAAGAAAATTTTTGAATGGGTAACTATTAGAAAAGGTTGATGATTTTATTATTCGTTACTTGGAGTAACGGTAAGTATGGTGATTGCATTAAGTGGACAGTTTCGCGTCGGGTTATTGGTTGGATTAGAACCATAGACTTTTTGAACCGATATATGTGAGGAGAAATTGTAAGGTGAACCTATGAAGTCCGTGGTTTTGCCTTAAGATGTTGAGCATCTGGATGACGATAGTGTAACTAGAGAAATCGAGGAGCGTGAGTTCAAGTTGATTTGTGAAAACGGTGTACATGCCAAAATGGTTATTTTGAAGTGTTTTACATGAAATGGTTAACTACTGATAAGTTTTGAGTATTTTGAAGTAAAAATGTATTTTACTTGGTATTTGTCAAAGTGTGAGTATTTTAATGAGTTTTCATATTTGATATACTTGGCTTATTTAGTTCCATAAAATACTCATATTTGGAATTTGGACATCTTGATAAGTAGTAGCATGATTATAGCATTTTGGGATTTTGTACAAATAGAGTCCATTTCATGACTTAAGCATCTTGGTAATTTTGGTACAAATGAAGTCTATTACATGGTGTATGCATTTTTGTGAATTTGCATTCATAAACCCTTTTGAAACTCTTTGGTCCCAATACGTGTTGAGTTTCGGGTTAATCACGTCTTTGAGGCATGTGTCTTTATAAACGTTGCTTAAAGACATTTCATTATTTGGGGGACCGATAATTATTGGTCAAAAGGATTTCGAGCAGTTTAGCTCGGTGTTGGCTTAAAAGAGTCTTGTGGACATTTGTCCGGTTTTAATGGCTCGATGTAGAATCCAATTTATGACGTACATCTTAATGCATTTCATTGCACATGCATAATCATTACACGCTCGAGTGCTTTTGTCATTCATGTGTAGTCGCGTATTTTTGGGCTGTGTTGCATTGGATCCATAGGCACGTGAGTCAGTCTTATTGGATGGTCAATTGGGTAGTACGGGGTTGGACTCTGGGACTCATGTTTTATGACCAAAACTTGACAAGTAGGCACTAGGATGAGGTAGTCTTGGGCGACACTGTGTGGGTGTGCGCCTAGATCTCCGCCGTAGGGGAATTTCCTCAGTAGTAGTCCTCGGACGTGCCGGGCCTTTCAGGTGTCCTTTGTGGCATCAAGGTATCTCGTCCCTTGGGTGGAACTTGTCAAGGATTCGTAGGGACACTTGGGCTTTCATGTCGTTAGATGTCATACGATGAACGTTGTAGGAGTAGCATATTTCGTGCTCTTCCGCTCTCAACGGATACGGGTATCCCCGATATTGGTCGCTGTATTTTTGATATTTAATTGTCCATTTGGTGCATACAATTTTATAAACCGTTGGAAAATTCGTGTCATTAAACTAGGAGTCGTTTTGAAAACATGAAGAGAAAGAGTTCATTTGGAAAACATTTTGTTGCAACCAATGGGAAGTTTTGATTATTTAAAATGTTTAGTTTTATGAACATGTTGAGTCATCAATTTTGGAATCTTTGGGGATTTTGGTAAATAAATCATGTTGAGATGTTTCCTCGATGATTTTACATATATAATTGGAGTTCAATTGACGTAAGTGTCATTTCGTGTATTTGATCTTATAAACCTTTTTCAGAAAATACATATTATTGTGTTATGAGGCATTTTAAAAACATAAGAATATGAGTTCCTTTGAAAAAAAAATGGTTCGTCTCAACCAGCAATGAGATTTTAGTTAATTATACTTTGGGTCATGTATGCATATCTTATTGGAAATTTCCGTCATGGTATTTTAGCCAATGTTTTAGAACGATGAGAGCATGTTTATATTTGGCTTTGAACTCGAAAATGACATAAATCATTTCATGTTTTAACCGGGTGCATACGCATATCTATCTACTAGCTTTGTGAAATAAACGGTCACATGCAAGTTTTGTTGTGAAATCTTATTTCATGCCGCATTGTGACTAAAAGAGAGAAAACTTTAAGAGTTTGATATTGAGCATGTGGTCTTGGATTTTGCAAACATTTTATTTATACAGTTTGTAATTAAACTAAATTACTCTTACAATTGCTCAAATCGCATGCATATGTCTTTACTAAATCTTGGAGAATAAACCGATGTATGCGAGTCACTATGAGAAGTTTTATTTCATGACATTTCATGGTTAATTGCAGAAATTTTAAGGATCGATTTTGTGAATTTCCCTTCTGTAGCTTTGTATGAAAGATTTATGGTATTTCGGATAGAACTTTTGCTCAGAACATATTTCAGTTATTGATTTTACTGATAGGAGTTTTTCCGCAATGCATGAAATGAATTTTCGGTTTGCATGTCGTAGTAATTACAATTTTGGGCAAGTACGTTTTATCGGTGCGGCCTAAATTTGAAACGCGAATAAAAATATATATACATATATATTTATTTATTTATTTACGTTCCTATTGTGTTGTTACATTTGGGAAATGATCGGACGTATATAGGTCTTGTTGGAAATTTTATCTTCCGACTTTTTGTGTTAAATTAAAAGATTTTAAAGTTGAAGTTGTGAAATCCTCTTTTGTGAGTTGTACAAACTTTTATTGCATATGTTATGGGACGGAAGTTATTTTTCATATGCATAGCATAAACTGATGCATACTAAGACCCTGGTAGTCCGTTTGAAAATTTTGTTACGCATCTTTCTTTATCGTTTTATTAGCGTAAGTACTGATCAAAGGAGTTTTGAAAATGGTTTTATATGTGTGGCATTGGTGAACAAATCTTGAAACCTATCGAATGCACGATATTGTATTTTCACACACGTTTAATTGTTATAAAACTTATGTATTTGAGAGCTTTATAAATTTCAAATTGGCATAGTAGTGTGAAAAACCTTGAACTCATTGGACTATAGGTGTAAGCCCCCTCGTGTTAGAAGTCGATATTAAGGATAAAAATATGTCCTCGAAGTTTGAGGTGTTAGACATGTGCTTTCTCCCAGTTAGTTAAGTGACGATCTTTATGCTTCGTTAAACCTACGGATTAACATCGTGTTCGGTTGCTCGGGTATGGTTGGTTTTGGAACTATGGGAATTTGATACAACGACCTGTTATGTGTCGGCGGTGTACTATATTGTTGGGTATTCGTGAATAATGATGATGTTATGGTTGACTGGTAAGGATGTTGGATTTGGGTGACTATTTCCAAGAGTAGGTGTCAACTTTGAATCGACATTACTAATCGGGAAGGAAATATTTGGTAGTATACCACGGTTGCAGAATGGTCATTCTGAGGATAGGTGTCGACACTCTATTTTGAGGACAATAATTGTTGGTATGCTTCAATGTATTTTTCGTTAGATCTGGTATGTCTGCAGGACGAGCGGTAAACTTAAGGAAATTAGATGTTGATCATTAAGAAATCAACCATTGGTATTTTGATAATTGTCAGTATTTTCGTTGATTTGGAAATCGATGCTTGAGAGCATGGTGGGGGTTGGTGGTAATGTTTACTGGATACATTTGGTGAGAACGTCGAGGTGGATTTTAAGTACAAATCGATTATCAAGGAGACCTTGATATGTCGTATTTAGAGGTATCTAAATGAAATGTTTGATTTGGGGTATTTTTGGTGGAAATAATTGAATAAGGTCGTAGGTTACTCTTGGGGTAATACGAGCAATCTAAGGTTGGGAGGCAACCGAGATTTAATGATTAAGAAAATGATTAATCAGGGACTCAATGTTCATCCTGACATCGGCAAAATATATTGAACGTTAAGATTTAGTTTGTAATGGCACGGTATGAGAAACGCAGCGACAACCTAAACCGTTATGCAATCGGGCCGTATATGACGTGAAGTCTCATGAAGGTATTCCTTTTGGATAATAAATCAATCAATATTTTCAAGTGTGATATTGGGTGCTTGGTGGTTCCAGATTTCGAGGACGAAATCTCTTTTAAGGTTGGGAGGATTGTAACACCCCGATTTTCGAAAGATATCGATCCAAGTTAATACAAAAACCGAGATATTAAGGAAAAATAAGATTTTTGATTTTGGACTTGAATCCTTGATTTTATAGTCTAGATGGATGAAGGATTCAATTACGAGTCCAACGGTTCTTTCCGGAGCAAAAACGGAGCTATAACGAAGAAGTTATGGCCAAAATAGTATCGAGAAGAAAACCAGGGAAGCGGGCGACTTATGTCGCGACTTAAGGTCGCGGCACAAGTCGCGAAATCCACTGGATCGAGCTTAAATCGCGATTTTCAGCCCCAAACTTCATTCCTTCATATCTCCTTCATCCTAGCTCTGATTTGGGTGATTCAAAGTGCTACGGTTTCGTTTTTGAGAGCTTTTCAAGGACCTAGCAAGAGATTGGAAGTCTATTGAAGTATACTAGATCATTTTGTGGTGGTAATCTTCTCATCTCTCTCTATTCATCTTCTTCCCTAAAATATTCTAGGGTTTCATCCACCCCTTGTTCTCCCTTTCATATATTGAAGGTTTGTGATCATTTTGGTGAACTAGAAGTGTTTTGGTTGGTGAATTCAAGTTTGGGTTAAGGTAATCTTCTATTCTCTTCGGTTATGGAAGTTAGGGTTTCGGTATTAGTTGAGGTATCCATGTATATGGTTTGGGAAATGATTGTTTATGGTAGAATATGTATATTTATGGTTGGAACCTTGTGGATCTAGGTTTTGGAAGATTTGATTTGAAGAATCAAGATCTTCAAGGAAAGTTCTAAGTGGGTAAAATCTAGATTTAGTCTAAATCTAGCAAGGTGAGTTTACTAAACTTTTGTTAAAACTGGATACACATCATAATTGCTTAATTGTTGTTATTATCACATATTTGCTCAAAATGGTCATCTTTACGGGTTTATGTATTTGATGGTATTTCCAGGAGATTATGTGAGATATGTGTATATGAAGTATTATCCCATGATTTACTCTATGTTGTGTAATTATTTGGGGATTTACATTATGTGTGCCCACAATGGGTATTTGACATGATTATGGAATATATGTTTGGTATAACATGATGATTTCCATTC
The DNA here is from genome assembly GCA_954870635.1 of Arctium minus. Classification (NCBI taxonomy): domain Eukaryota; kingdom Viridiplantae; phylum Streptophyta; class Magnoliopsida; order Asterales; family Asteraceae; genus Arctium; species Arctium minus. Next base: position 176,520,221 of record OX941080.1, on the reverse strand, counting down.
GAGATACACTCTTGGTGTTATTGTATCTACAACGTGGCTATGTGGATATTTAAGTCTTATGTTAGACTCATGCTATTAGGAGGGATATATCATACCCATGGTTGGTATTGAAGTACATTTGGTTGAAGAATACCTAAGGACCTCCTATAGGCATTATGTTGGACGAACCAAGTTAACGACACAAGGAGGATGTAGTCGGAGGCATCACCGTGATGGTATGTGCCTAGACCTCTGCCACTCGGATAAGGTGGAATTTTCGGGTGTGCCGGGCCTTTGGGATGCGCCACTCGGATAAGGTGGAATTTCCGGAGGGCATCAAGGTACATCGACTCTGGGGTGGAATTGATTGGTGCTATGGGTCTCCCCCGTTGACTCCATACATGTGGAAAATTGGTTAACTGCTGATGAGAATTGTATATGTTCTACCATGCTATTTATTGTTCAACTCACTAGGCTTTTTGGCCTAACACTTGTTTGGTGTCGATGTGTATCTCAGGTTTTAGCGGCATCGGTCCTAAGCTGGCGTAGTGCTTGGGTGAGAGATTTGGGAATATCGCTTTTGGACTTACATTTGGTAGAGAATCCTTTGGGTCTATAAATGACACCCTTGATTGTAATCTCTTTTCTGGTTATAGAAATTAGATTAGTTGGTTGTTATTTATTATCCGTTTAATTACGATTGTATTTAAACAGGTTTGTGTATTTTCCCCATTTTTGGGAGGCTCTTGCTTTGGCAATTTTAAATACCGCATGTCCGTTTTTCGGATTTTTGTTATCCCTATTTTTAGGGTGTTACACATACCTTCTGCCTTAAGCCCTCTCTTTGTTCTCATAGTTGTGCGACCTGGATGAATAACGTTGACTGTTGGAACCGGGCTTCTTGTAAAATTTCTTCTAAAATGTTCGGGTTAGCAAGAACATTGCATGCTTTAAGTTTTCACCATCGTCAGAGTCTGAATCAGCACTATTTGACTCATCTGAATCTGTCATAACAACCTTCTTTTTCTATTTCTTATCTTTCTTCTCTTTCTTCTTCTCAACTACCAAAGCCATAGGGTCAGCATCAGGTTTCTCACTCTTCTTTTTCTTTTCTCTCATCTCCTCAACTTCCTCCTCATTCTGACAGAGAGTCTCATAAACTTCGTGTAGAGGAATGTCATTAAAATCTTTCATTTGTTTCATTTTCCTTATATGCTTTTTCCACTCCGGCTGTAAGACACTCAGAAACTTTACATTAATCTCAATCTGATTCTTTGTAACTTTGTTCTTTGTCAACTCATTAAGTAAAGAAACAAATCTGTCATAAGTTTCCTCTAAGCTTTCACCATTCTTGACCTTGAATTCCTCGTAGTTGTTATACAATTTGCAAGTTTCATCTGGTTGCCAATCGTAGACCTCATCATCATTCTCTCCAATTGATCCCACATCTCCTTTGCAGTATCCTTGTAGCTGTCAATCTTTATGTATATCTCATTTGGAATACTCTGTAGAAGTAGGGACCTTTCCTGCTTGTCTGCCTTGTATCTCTTCTTTTGTTTAGCTGTATATTTAGAGATGTCAACAACTACCTTCTTGGTCTTGGGCTCTCGGGGCTAATTACCATCACCGCTGCCAGAACTATCATTATCCCATCAGGTACAATTGTTTTAATTGGCTTCATGACACCTTCATCAATAGACTCCTTTATGTATTCTCTGTTGCCATGTTTGTCTATGAAATCAAGAAATCGGTCTTTCCATTGCTCGTATTCGCCTTTGAATAATACTGGTGGCTTGACATTAGGTCCAATGGCTAGGGGATATTTGGAAGTCATCTTGATTAAGTATGCACATATCGTTAACAAAAATCAGAAATTTTTCAAAATTCTGAAAAGTTAGCCAAAAATGACTAAGTATGGAATTCGTAAACCACACTATATCACTTCTCGCAAACAGTTGTAAATCCACTTTCCGCAGAGTAAAACTTGCGGATTCCAACTTTCCGTAGATAAAACCTTGTGGATTCCAGACTTCTCGCAAGTAGTGGTGTGCGAGTTCTTGACTTAGAAATATTTCAAACACTCAAAAACTTCTCGTGAACTTGCGAATTCAACACTTAGTCGCAAAACAAATAAGGTCACTTGTCGCAAAAACTTTTCTTTGGCTTTAGCTTGCGAATTCTTGAACTTCTCGCAAGCTGAAGAGTATGAATAGTAACCTTCCGCAAGATATGTTCTGCGAATTCTTCCTTTTCGCAAGTAAGCTTCTGCGAGTTGTCACTTTCCGTAGACAAAGGTTTGTGGATTCTTTACTTTTCGTGTAACAAAAACTTGCGAACACTACACTTTTCGTAAAAAGAATCTTACGACTTCTTCCCTTAGAAATTTTCAACAACACCACAAACAAGATAAGACGCCTGCGAGTTCTTGATGGTCTGCGAATTCTTCAAAATGAATCTTGCGGATTTTATATATCTTGTGAGTTCTTCCCTTTTCGACTAGAAACATACTGAATCCATCAAAAATCAAACCAAATCTTCGATCTAGCCTCTGAAACTTTGACAATTGATCCAAGAACACAATTTGAACACTTTATTAATACATGATTACGATCAAATACAACAAAATTACAAATTCGATCAAAACTCAGTACGTATCAGACTTTGAACAAATGTTTCACAAAATCCAAAATTCACACTTAACAATTGTGAATTGGACCAAACAACTCAAACAAGAAACATTCTATTACATAATTCGAATCTAATGCAATCGAAATCCAGTCCAAAAACACCAAAATTCACTGAAATTGAATTTTGACAGATAGCTTTGCGAGTTCTTGAGAATTCGACCAAATTTCCAAATTCTTGAATGATTTCTAATTGTTTGCTTGCTCTTATACCAATTTTTATTCCTAATATGTGCGATTAAGATCAAGATGAACAAACTAGATGCAATCCAAATGTCATATGTATTAGATCAAACCACATATTACAATTCTCTCTTTTTCACAATATTTCTCTCTCTATATGAATTCTCTATGTAAGCACACTTCTAGTTGCTACAAGATTTACAAATAAAGGAAATTTATTTATACCTACAAGTTACAAGGAACAAACTAAACTAACACTTTGACTTTCCTTGACTTTGTCTTTCCTTTAATAAAAGCTTTGACTTTGACTTTAGCTTTGAAAGCTTTGACTTGAGCTTTTCCACACATGATCTTAAAGACAACAAATATGTTCTAACAAAGTCATCTGGTTTCCATGTCATGTTATTATCAATGTGTAACATATTGCTGGCAAACATGTCATTTTTTGTTACAACATTGTAATTTCAAAAAAAAATTGATTTTAAATATTGTTTAGTAAATATATTATAAATTAAAATTTTCTAAATTATTCATTAATATAACAATATTAAGAAAACTTGTTATTCACAATCTATCTCGCTAACATTATTATAAAAAATGTTAAAATTAAGTGTGTATTTTGTTAACAAGGAAAATATAACACCCTCAATTTGGAAAAAGCAACTAATTCAAAATTTTCAATAAAATCTCAAATAAAGATAAAATCTCTTACAACCAATACAAACATGAATTACTAATCTAGGTTTAACCATCAACAATTAAATAAAAACTTATACGAAGACTAAGTAGAGTCGGGTGTTACTAAAACCCAAATACAAGTTGCTATTCTCAAGATAAAGACGGAAGACTTCACCAAGCTATTCACCCTCGTGGATATAACTAATATTCAACTCTTCGCAACAACGCTAGCACCACTCCCAACCGGAACCTGATGCACATGCCGACAAATAAAAAGGGTTAGGCTTAACGTCTAGTGAGCTCAAGAGTTTTTAACATTTATAAATGGATCGTTAGAAAGGAAGAATGCAATTAAAATCGTAATCTTTCAAAATGATATGCTTCAATCATGAAAACGACTCGTTTACCAATAATTATGCATTATAAACGAAAGAGGCACCAATATAATCATTGACCAAACCAAACTGTTTTAAGGACTAAAATCCCAATATAAAACATTCTTTCGTAAATTTAGATCTAACCCAAAACTTGCTCAAAATAAGAATAGAGAGGGGACTCCCAATTTTATAAAACGCGGGTAAAACGTTATATCTCAAAATACCCAACACGGGTGGAACATGATACACAACCCATAAACCATAGTTGATAATCCATATAAATAAATATCGCCGTGAACACGGACATTAGACCCAAAACTCACACAAAACGTGAATATAAATCGGCTCCCAAGTTATGATAATGTAAATAACGCTTCATATTCCAAAACACCCCAAAACACGGGCGGGGATTAATACTCAACCCCTAAGACATGGAATAAAATCATGGATGCAAAATGTCACCGAAAACAAATGTATAAAAGACTCAGCACAAAGACAACACCTTTCGGTGACGGGGGAAACTCGATTCCGTATAATGTGACGTGCACAAAGTAAGTCACACATTACGTTAAATTGGTATTAAGTATCGGGCTCAACATCTTTCAACATACACCCATAGATACTTTCACGGAGGACTTACACCATACCGAAGATACCTAACCGCGCCGCAATGGGGAAAACTAGCGTTCCACCATTGGACAAATAACAAAAGCATTGAGCTCGGCATCTTTCAGCGTACACTCATTGATACTCGCACGAAGGACTTATAACCAAATCTGATGCCTAACGTGCCGTACGAAGGACTTATAACCCAATCTGATGCCTAACGTGCCACGATGTGGAAACCAAATCGTTCCAGCATCGGACAAAATAACAAAAGTGCTCATAGATCCATAGCAGACGGGGCTGAAACATTACATGACTCAAAACGAATGAACTAACGCATTCAAAACATGTAATTCTCAAATAAGATGCAATAAATGCAAATCATAACCAAGCGCTCTACATTGAGCTATTAAAACCGGACAAGTGTCCCCAAGACCCAACGAAATCCAAACTGAGTCATAAGCTCAACAAATCCAAAGACCCAACGTTGAAAATCATGAAATGAAATCAAACGTAACGACTCGAAATAATGCAACTCATGCTTCAACACACACAAATAATTCCAACATGATTTAGATTGGGACAAAATATTTTCCAAGTGTGTTTGTACCTTTTATCCTTTCGAATCATCCCATGACACCAATTAAAATGCATTTATACTCAAAAATATACTCCATGAAATAAATCATTTAGATACCCAAAATATATGATTTATTTATCAAAATACCCAAAATCCCAAAAGTGGGTGTGTTATAAGTTTATAAAGTTTAACACTTCCAAATAACCAAAACTTATCAAGTGATCAGCAGTTAACAATTCCATGTAAAACATGTAAACACTTTAAAATAGACATTTTGGCATGTACACCGTTTTTGCAAATCAACTTGAACTCACCTCGCTAGATTTAGGCTAAATCTAGATTTTACCCCCAACTTGAGCTCATTTGAAGAAATCCGAATCCACAAGCAAAACCTTTCGAAACCTAGATACACAATTTCCACCCATAAACAAACACATTCAACCATTTAAAACTGAACCCCAAACACTTTACATCAAATCCCCATTTTGGCCAAAACCCTAATTTTGACCTAAATCTTCTAAAATCTTCCAAACCGAAATTAGAGGAATCAAACACTGGGGAACCATCAAGAAGGCATTTATAACTTATATTAAGGTTTAGAAATGAAAGGGATACACTTACCACTTAGGTTTTGATGAAAACCTAGGAAACCCGAAATGAAGCTTGAGGTTGAAGATGAAGATGGAGATGGTGCACCTTTGATCATAACTTCCAATATTACCACTTGATGGTGTTTCATCTTCGTAAAATACAAGGATTTGAGCCAAAGATAAGTTAGGGTTTGAAGGAGAAAGAAGGAAAACGTTTTGGGAGAGAATGGGAGAAGTTTGGATGGGAGGAAATGAGAAAAATGTTGAAATTCGCGACTTAACAGCAGCCTGCCCTCTTTGGGAAACATTGCCCTGGGCAATGTCGCTATTCATAGTCGTTGGTGTGTACCAGCACACGGTACACTCCATGCGATTATGACAGTGCGACTATGACACTGCCATAGTCGTCGGGCATTGTCGCGGGACCTCTTCGGAGCCCCGAAACTCGACTTTTTCACTGCCAATACCCCCGATACTCCAAGGGACTTTAAACAATACATTTCCCAACAAAACCCCGTTGTTTACAAGTCATAGAAACGTCCGGGTGACATTTACTTACCGAAAATTACGGGTGTTACAGAAAATAAGAAATGTTATATTTTTTATAAACAAAACATTTATATTCTTTTAATCATATTTGTTTTAAAGAAATTGACTTGACATATTATTTGATAAATATATTAAACTAATTAGAAATTTTCTAAGTTATTCATCTATATAACAATACTAAGAATGTTTGTAAAGCACAATCTAACTGGCTAACATTTTTAAAAAAACGTTCAAATATATGTATTTTTGGGGGAAAAAGTGTTACGTATTTCTACAAACAAAAATGTTGGGTCATTGACCAGTATCTTCCTAAATTGAAACGTGGCGCTGGCTGCTACGCTATAAGTAAATAAAGTTGCGCCTTCTTCATCAGCAATTGCTTTTGACGTAGTGGTAAGCGCTTGATCCTAACATGTGGTATCAGAGCAGGTCACGGGTTTGAATCTCATGGAGTGCATTTAAATGCCAAAGGCATGTTGTGCAACCATTGACTTCTAGCGAAGATCTTGTTAGTGCTAGCAGATGTTGGGTAGGGGGGAATTGTTGGGTCATTGACCAGCATCTTCCTAAATCGAAAAGTGGCGCTAGCTGCCACGCTATAAGGAAATAAAGTTGCGCCTTCTCCACCAGCAATTGCTTTTGGCGTAGTGGTAAGCGCTTGATCCTAACAAAAAAATTTATCTGGAAAAGATGTATCATATTTATTTAAAAAATATGTTACTCTTGAATGTACATAAAGTTTAATGAGATTGAAAAAAATTAAAATGTTTTTTTTAATTTTTATAGAGAGAGATGTAAAACATACGATGGGCATGTGGGATATGAATCATCGTCAGGGAAAGTGAAGAAATCATTGAAATTTTGAAATGGTTTTTATATTTATGTCACATAACTAAAATGATGTGTCATAACATCATCCATTTTAGCCATGTAAGCAAAAAAAAGGGTTAACCAGTATAAGGTGTTGTTCGGTTCGTTTTCTGTTAAGACCTGTATGGATATAGCTGTCTGTATGGATATAGTTGTCTGGTTGTTAACAGATAAGTTGTTGTTCGGTTATGGTGCTGAATAAACAGTCTAAATGTTGGAAATGACTATTTTACCCTTCAGTTCATTTTTTTGTCTAATTGAAATAACATTTTAATAAAAATGATGAAAAGATACACTTCAAATTATAAACTTGTAATTGAACCACATTGAAAAAATCTCAATGAACTTTTAATATTTGATTAATAAATGAATACTTTCTTTTCCATCGATAGTTGATAACAGAACATCAACAAGAAAATGACTAGAATTCTTGAAAATAACAATCAGACAAATTAGGGCTACCACCATCTGAGAGGCGCACGTTACAACCATGGATCGCAACGCCATCTTCCTCACTGCATTCATCTGCATTGTCTTCTCCAGTGTTGGCGGTCAATCTCCCTCTTCTTCCCCCACCGCCACTCCTGCTCCACCAACCACCACCACTCCACCACCCACCACCACCCCTCCTTCCACCGCTTCCCCACCCCAAGTTTCATCTCCACCAGCATCCACTCCTCCACCAGTCGCCACTCCTCCTCCAGTAAGCTCGCCACCACCAGCCACTCCACCTCCTGTCGCTTCACCACCACCGGCCACTCCTCCTCCGGTTGCATCGCCACCGCTAGCCACTCCCCCACCCATCGCATCACCACCACCAGCTACTCCTCCTCCCGTCGCTTCACCACCTGCTCTAGTCCCAGTCTCATCTCCACCTGCTCTAGTCCCAGTCTCTACCACACCTTTGGAGAAGTCTTCTGTGGAAACGATGGGGGAAGACGACCCTTTATGTGGATACGCAGATGTAGAATCTATAAAGAAGAGATGGAATCACAAATGTGGAATCGGTTTAATGTTGGGTTGGGGAGAAGGGTAGTTGGGGGGAAAAGTAATAAAATGTATTGGTTGAGTCTATATGACTTGGTTTTTGTAGCTGATTCGCTCAGCCATCGGCTGAGCGAATAAGCTCCTACCGAACAGCTAGATATGGCTGAGCGAATAAGCCATATCTGCTATACAGCCCATGTCAGGATCTAATTCTTAACAAGAATAATGAACTCAGAAACAATATTAAAGGAGTTTGCGGAATAACACTTTAATATTCAGAATATCAATGAAAACAGTGAATATGAATCACAACTTGTAAACTTTATTGAAAGATTAAAGCTACAAGATTTCACACACAACCTCAATATTGATGAACAGACTCACCAATACGAATTCTACTTCTCTAGAACTAGGATTATAAACCTTGAGGTTGATTCTCTCTATGAAAGCAAAAACTCATAATTATGTCTAACTTTATTTTCTAAACTATTCTCAATAAGTCTATACATATACTAAAGATAAAAGATAATTACAAAATATAAAATATCTTCAGTATAATCTTCCATAGTTATCTCCAAGCTTTCCATGAATATCTTCAATCAATACAGCTGTCTTCATTGCCATACGAAGTCTTCATCTCATAAGCAGTACTAACCATGTTCAGAAGCATTAACCATGTTCAGCAGTATTAATGAAGTTGGCAGTAGTAACCCTTAGCAGACTAACTATGCTCAGCAGTAGTAACTTCATCAAGCAGTATTAATCTTGTTTAGCAGTATTAATCTGTCTCAGAAGTACTAACCATGTTGTGCTAGCAGCATTAACCATACTTGTGCAAATTCTGAATTCCCAACAATCTCCCTCTAACTTGACTTTTGAGAAGAGAAGTCAAGTTTTTCATATGCTCCCAAAACTCCATTATTCATATCCCTGTATCAGCATTCAACCCCAAACTTTGATTAATTGTTCTTTGGATCAAATACCTTGCCATTTCTGAATCTTGTGCACAACCAAGCTTTTTCTTTAACATAGCATGCAGCTTTAATCTGTTGTGGTTGTAAACTCTATCCACTAGGAAGTATTCTATGTGATTTATATCCATAGTCAGTGCATATACTCCACTAGTTTCATATAGAGTCCAGTTGTTAACCGTTTGAAACACATTTCTGATAATATCCTTTACTTCTTCTGGCTTGAACAACATACATAGATACTCCATCACAAGTTTTGTGATTGGTATCCCTGGAGCTTTTAGTTGATCAGGATACAATTTCATTCCTACTTCAAACATCTCCTCTAGATCAGATCTGGAACATGTTTTGACAATCTTGGCCCAAGTATGATATACTTCATACTTCTCATCTTTCCTCTTGAGCCTGATATACTCTGTTCCATCAACTTTCAGTGTATCCCAATAAATGATCTCTGGAGGCTTAACACCAACAGGTTCAGCTGATATAGGCTCAGGCACTTTGTCCATCACTACCATGTACAGATTCACATCAGCAGTACTTGATGGTTCTTCCTGTTCAACAGACTTAGGTGCCCCTTCTTCTTCAGCTCCCCTCTGTTCTTTCTCAGTTTCTTCCACTCTAGGTTTCTTAGTTGGTGTTCTTCTTGCCATCATTTTAGTTCTTTTCAACTTCCTCAAACTGTCACCTAGAGTAGCTTCCTTCTTTGGAGTTTCTTGATCATCATGAAACGTTTTTTCTATTAGAAAGTCATTACTCTCTTTCATCCTCTTTTCCATTTCAACTCTGGCTTTGTCATTCCCTTGAAGCTTAGTCATCTCTGTATCATACAACCCTTTGATCTGTTCAAATGACATCTTTGAGAACATCTCCTTTCTGACTCCCACAACACCTTTGAGAAAAGTGATCATCTTCTTTCTCTCTTGGGTACCAAGGTAGGTCTTTGAAGGTTGTCTCTTCTTTGCAGCCATTTTGACCAACACAGACTTCTTTAGAGTTGCAGCTTTCTTCTGTGCTATCTCAGTTTCCAAACTCTGTTGATAAACTTCATTTAGCTCTGCAGCTAGAGCCTTAGCCATCTCTCTATATTTTTCCATTTGAGCTGATTCTGCTTGCTCAAGTTCAGCTTGAATCATCCTAGCCAAAATTTCATCTGACTCAATCAGCTTTTGCTTTTTAAGTGGTTGCTCAGATTCCACTAATTTTGCTTTGCCTTTGTCTTTGCTTACCACCTTCTCAACACTTGCTTTCTTGATCACTTCACCTTTTTCTTTGATGATAACTCCTTTGGCCTTTGAAGTGACCTTGGGAGTATCATGCTTAGCCTTGATTAAAGTATCAGCTATCTCAAGTTCTTCCATATTGCTGCTACAAAGGTCTGTTAATACCTCTTGAACCATTTCGGCTGCTTCATTCAATTCAGCAGTATTAACAGTTTCTGCTGCTTTGCTTGTTTCAGCAGCATTAACTGTTACTGCTGCTTGTACAAATTCTGATTCTGTTTCTACTGCTTGCTCCCCCTCAAAATCAAATTTCTCCCCCTTATCTTTAGCATCTTCCATGTTTACATCAGCTTCTGACTCCCCCTTTTTGGGAGCATCATCCACTGGTTTCCTTCTTTTGAGCACAAACTGTTTCCTTTTCTTTTTCTGAACCAATCTCTTCACCATTTTCTTCAAGTTGGTAATTTGTACTTGTTGAGATAGAATCACCATTTTCATATCTTCTATGTCTTTGCCTTGCTTGATTACATCCAGATTGATGTTGCCCATAGTTTCCATCAATTCATTATAGTCATATCTGTCCTCACCTTCTCCAGGAGTGTTACCCCCTTTTGAAGGATCATGGGATCTTTTAGTAGTGGAAGTCTTCTGCCTAGCAGAAGTACCCTCCACCCCCTTGGTTTCTTGGCACCTGGGACCTTTGAATGATTGCTCATTCAAAGTTGCCATGGGGGAGGTCTTATTGATGTTACCACTGTCCTCCTATGTGCTAGCAGGAGTAGTAGCAGCCTGCTCACCCATATGCTCATACATCTCCTCATTGAGCACCTCCTTGAGGTTGGGAGACACCCCTGTGGTTTCCCTATAGATATTCTCTAATGGAGAATTCTCCATTAGAGGGCTTAAAGGCTTTGTGGGTGAAGGTACAAGAAGGGAAGGAGCCTTCTTTACCTTTTTCCTGATGTATGTATTGGTGATTGGTGAAGTTGGTTTTTGAAGAAGGGACTGTGGGATTGATATACTGATTGAAGGTTGGGATTGGCTTTCAGTGGGATGGTCTAATGAGGGCCTTGACCCTGAAGCCATACCTTCTTCATTGTGGGACATCACCATCATTGTAGAGAACAATGGGGTGTCAACTCCTTCCGAGTCCAATGGAGATCTCTTCATATTTGAAAAGACCTTACCTTTGGGGATTTTGGGTACATATACCTCATCAAAGTGAGGCATATCCGTCAATTCATTGGTTATAACTACCTGTACAAATCTTGGGTACATATAAAAACTCTTTTTGTTTCCCAAGTTTGACACAAGGTCATTGAAAATCATTTTAGAAAAATTGTACTTTCTAGCAGTGGCCAAGCAGACTAATGCATAAGCAATGGTACTGCTGAACTCACTCCATCCAGTAGTCTTTTTAGAAATACAGTGCATCAGGGTATGGACAAAGAACCGCCATTGGGGAGAAAATTTGGCTTTTGAGAACTTAAAAACACCCAATGGGCCTCCATACCCCATTCTAGTAAGAGTTGAAAACAGTTCATCATTAGAGATAGATGAGATACCTGAGGCATCGTCTAGACGTAGACTAATGCGAATTACCTCTTCAGAAACTGTCAAGGGTTTGTCACACACCCTTGTCTTGATAACTTGCACACCATTTTCAGTAACAATGGTGGCATTTGCCCAGAATTGTTTCTGGTGCTCAATGTAGATGGATGGTGACACTGTAAGGGCATACGCGATATGGCTTGTTCTGAGAAAATCGACTATCTGGTGAAATCCAGCAGCCTGCTTCGGCTTTTGAAGCATCGCGATTTCGTTGTGCTCATCAATGAACGCCATGGATGCCATTGAGCTTGAGTGTTCTTGCCTGAAACTTACTAAGAGCTTGAGAGAAAAAAGGTTAGAGAGCAGATGAATAGTAATCAAAGAGCCGTTATGAACTTTTAGGCGGGCAAAAAGGGTATTTATACACTTCGGGACATAAGCAGTATTAACCACTAGCAGTATTAACTAACTAGCAGTATTAACTGAGAGCAGTATTAACTACTAGCAGTATTAACCAACTACCAGTATTAACTGAGAGCAGTATTAACCACTAGCAGTATTAACTGAGAGCAGTATTAACTACTAGCAGTATTAACCAACTAGCAGTATTAACTGAGAGCAGTATTAACCACTAGCAGTATTAACACTGTACTGGCAGCATTAACTATACTTACACTCTTGAAGCTTATGTTGGTCTGAACAAGGCAATATTCTTCCTGAGAAAGATGATTAGTAACAATAAAAACAACCAAATAACAGGTATACAATCACTTTTTAACCATGAGCTCATTCAGAGTTGATCATGCCCACACTTGTGACCAAGAAGGTGAATCTACCCACATCAAAAGATTTAGTGAATAGATCAGCAAACTGGTTATCAGTATGTACTTTAGCAACTTGAATAAGCTTCTTTTCATTACAATCTCTAATAAAGTGATACATGATCTCAATGTGCTTTGTTTTGGAGTGCTTAACTGGATTGTTAACAATGCTTATAGCACTGCTATTGTCAATGAAGATTGGAGTGTGAAGAAAGGTTACCCCATAGTCCAGCATCTGATTCTGAATCCATAGAACCTGAGAGCAGCAACTTGCAGCAGCAATGTACTCAGCTTCTGTTGTTGATAAGGACACTGTGGTTTGCTTCTTACACTGCCAAGATACTAGTCTTGCACCCAAAAGCTGACATCCACCTGAAGTAGACTTTCTATCCATATTAGCACCACCCAAGTCACTGTCTGAATATGCAGTCAAGTCAAAGTTGGATTCATAAGGATACCAAAGACCTAATCTAGGTTGCCCTCTTAAGTATCTGAAAATCCTCTTAACAGCTTGAAGATGTGATTGCTTTGGCTTGACTTGGAATCTGGCACACAGACACACTGGAAACATGATGTCTGGTCTTGAGGCTGTGAGATACATGAGAGATCCAATCATTGATCTATATAGATGGACATCAACATCCTCCCCCTCAAGATCAGCAGTGATCTGTTTGTGTGTTTCCATAGGTGTGCTTGCTGGCTTTGAGTCTGATAAACCATATTTGTCCAGGATGTCTTTCACATATTTTGATTGGCTTATGAAGATTCCATCTTTCTGCTGTTTCACTTGAAGCCCAAGGAAGAAAGTAAGTTCACCCATTGAACTTATTTTAAAGCTCTTGTGCATCAACTCTTCAAAGTCTCTACACATCTGATCTTTTGTGGACCCAAAAATGATGTCATCCACATAGATCTGAACAAGTAGGATGTCCTTCTTTCTTCTTTTGATGAAAAGGGTTTTGTTAATTATACTTCTTTCAAACCCATTTTCCAAGAGATAGGTAGAGAGAGTATCATACCATGCTCTTGGGGCTTGATGTAGACCATAAAGTGCTTTCTTCAGTTTGCATACTCTGTCAGGATAAAATGGATTTTCAAATCCAGGGGGCTGACAGACATATACTTCTTCATCAATTTTACCATATAGAAAGGCACTCTTCACATCCATTTGATATACCTTGAACTTCATGTATGAGGCATAGGCTAGAAATAGCCTAATTGCCTCTACCCTTGCAACTGGGGCAAACACTTCTTCATAATCTATGCCTTCTTCTTGAGTGTACCCTTGTGCCACTAGCCTTGCTTTGTTTCTGATTACAATTCCTCTCTCATCCTTTTTATTTCTGAAGATCCACTTGGTGCCAATAGCTCTATGACCTTTTGGAAGGTCCACCAAGTCCCAAACATCTTGCAATTTGAACTGCAGTAACTCTTCTTGCATAGCTTCTATCCAACTGGAGTCTTTCATTGCATCAAAGACCTTCTTAGGCTCAATCTGAGATAGAAAGCAAGAGAGTATTGTGTGTTGTTGATCTTGCAGCTCTTGAAGTCTGCTTTGATTCCTTGTTATCATAGGAGAATAGATGTCTCCTATGACCAGCTCTGGAGGATGGTTCTTTTGAGTTCTAGTCTGATGACTAGGTTCTTCATTGATTCCCACTTCTAAATTGGACTCATTTAAGTCAGCTGAGGTGATCTCATCAGCTGCTTCTGGCTCTTCATGCACTTGATTCTCCTCATCTCTTCTTTCTTCTTCACTCTGAATTGGTTCAGTCATTCACAGAAATCAACAGGTTCCATTGTAGGTATGGGAAAGATCACAGACTGAGGAATAATGTCTTGTACTTGTACTTGTTCATCCCCTGATCCTCCACTTCCTGAACCTGCATGATCATCACTACTGACACCCAAAGAGTTAGTTAGTGAATCAATGTCAAACAACCACTAAGGACCTGAACCAATAGGATTTGGTGTGTTCTCATTGCATTTGACATTGTCACTTTCCTCAATTATTCTAGAAGAAGAATTAAATACTCTGTAAGCCTTACTCTGAGATGAGTAACCAACAAGAAAACCATCATCTGCCTTGCTATCAAACTTTCCTAAGTGAGTTTTGGTATTGAGAATGGTACAAGGACACCCAAAAGGTTTGAAAAATCCAATAAATGATTTTCTTTTATTTAAAAGCTCATATGGTGTCTTGTTTTTAGGCTTGACTACTAGAACTCTGTTCTGGACATAACAAGCAGTATTAACTGCTTCAGCCCAGAAAGTAATTGGAAGTTTTGAATCAGCTAACAGAGATCTAGCAGCCTCAATCAGTGTCCTATTCCTTCTCTCAGCAACACCATTTTGTTGTGGAGTCCTAGGAGCACTGTATTGCCTCTCAATTCCTTTTTCCTCACAAAAGGTGTTTAGGTCATGATTTTTAAATTCAGTACCATTGTCTGACCTAATGACTTTTACTTTTTGATTTGTTTGGTTTTCAATTCTTAGAATAAAGGATTTGATCAGTCCACTTGTCTCATCCTTAGTCCTTAGAAAATATACCTATGTAAATCTAGAGTAATCATCAACAATAACTAAGCAGTATGATTTCTTACCTATACTCATAACATTTGTAGGCCCAAACAGATCCATATGCAACAACTGAAGAGAATTAGAGATAGTGTTCAACTCTTTGGACTTATGAGAAGTTTTGTGTTGTTTGCCTTTGAGACAGGCAACACAATGATCATCACATGAAAAGACTTTTGAAGGTAAACCTCTTACAAGGTTGTTTTTAACAAGTTTATTCATAGTTTTAAAGTTCATGTGACACATCCTTCTGTGCCAAAGTGATGATTCATCCAAAGATGCTTTTGAAACAAGACAGTTTAGGGATGAATCAATTGAAACATTTCCCATATCTAAGCAATAGACATTATCCTTTCTGGGAGTTCTTAGTAGTATCATCTTTTCATCAACTACCTTGAATCCAGGAGCAAGGATAATGCATTCAGAATCAGTAAATAATATACTATGCTTTTTGTCACAAACCTGTGATACACTTAACAGTTTGTACCTTAATTGCTCAACATAGAATACATCTTCAAAGGTCATTTTACCTTTGGTTACATCACCCTTACCACTGATCTTACCTCCATCTGGAGTATTACCAAAGGCAACATGCCCACCATCAATTTTCTTGAAATTCTTGAGGCAAGACATGTTCCCTGTCATGTGCCTAGAGCAACCACTATCAACATGCCAGATGCTCTTACCCTTGAGCTGTTGATTGCCCTGCACATAAGATAGATCAATTAGTATTGATTGGGAACCCAAGCCAAAGTGGTCTTGGGTCTCCCTTTCTCATCAAAGTATTTACATTCCTTTTTGATGAGATTTTTAAACTCAGAGCACTCTTTACTAGAGTACTTTGTCAAGATGATTGGCTTAGCATCACAAACATTAGAAGCAGTACTAACCTTAGAAGTACTAACAGAGTTAGCAGCACTAACAGGTTTAGCAGTACTAACCTTGTTAGAAGTACTAACAGAGTTAGCAGTATTAACATTAGAAGAAGTACTAACAATGTTAGTTTTAGCAGTAATAATACTCTTAGCAGCACTAACATTGGTAGCAGTAGTATTGCTTCTAGCAGCACTATCATTGTCAGCAGTACTATTTGTGGTAGTAGTACTAACAGTTTTAGTGCTTTTAGGAATCCACATCTTGACACTCTCCTCAACAGTCTTTTTCTTCATGTGGCTTTTAGATTTATCAGATTTCTTAGCCACATGGTTCCTTTCATTCTTCCTATAACCAAAGGGTTTTTGCACAGATCTTTGAAAATTAATCCTTTGGTTCATAGGATTGAAATAACAGTATTTAGCAATATGATTGAGCTTTCCACAAATAAAACAAGGTTTTGGTCTATTGATTTTACTCAGATCAACCCCTTGTTTTTGTGCCCACTGATTATTCCAGTTTCTTTGATTACCCCTCCTTTTATCATGTTTTAGGGGCTCAGATTTAGTACAAGCACACTGTTTGCAAGGAACAGGATTCACAACTGTGGTATGCTTGTAATGGACCTTACTAGACTTTCCCTCAGTCTTCTCTATGTCCTTAGATTTTACCCAAATCTTTCCACAACCCTCATTGGTAATAATGTGATTCTCTAGAGGAATCTCATCACTCACAGTGTTCTCCTTACCCTTACCAGCTTCTTTCTCAATTTTGTCCTCAACAACTACTTCATCTAAGGGATCTATCTCAGTGGTTCCCTCAGTCAAGTCCTTCCTATCTTTGGTTTCTAGCAAGTCTGATATAGGAGGGATGTAGTTGTTGTTGTATGGTGGTGGTGTGGTATTGTACCCAATTCCTCTTCTCAGCTTGTCATGAATCTGATTTTGTAGTAAAGAGTCCATTGCTTTAGAAGCATTGGAAAACTTTTCTACATCTAGCTTAACTTTGGCTAGTTCCCCTCTCAACTTTTCACTCTCCTCTTTAGACTTTGTCAGTTGGAGTTCTAGATCATTTTTCTCCCACTTCCAGTAGTTTGTGTCATATGAGTGTTGAAGTTCATTGGCTTGGAAACCTTTAATTTGTTCCTCAAACCTCTCAACAATTCTCACATAGTCTTTTATATCTTTTGCTAACCTCTTAAGGTCATCACTCATATTCTGGTTGTGATCCCTGTACCTTTTAACAGTGTCTATGCAAGTTTTAGAACAGAGATTAGAACTTACCTCAGTTGGGAGATCAGATACCTCTGCCATGAGAGCTTGATTTTGAATAGCCTCTTCTGCTTGATCACTCCAGTCAAACCCCATTCCTTGTTGAGAAACAAGGGCTTGAGCAGAGTTTCTATTCTGGTTGAAGCTACCAGTCTGAGCTTGTTGGTGGTTATTGTGAGACACTCCACTTCTGCATTCCCTGGCAAAGTGTCCCTTCATATGACATTTATAGCATTCTACCTTTGACTTGTCAAAACTTTCTCCATCTTCTCTTCTTTGGGAGAAGTTATTCCTCCCAGTCCTCTTGATGAACTTCTTTACCCTCATGGAAAGCATGGCCATCTGCCATTTAATATCCATCTCTTCAAGATCATCAGGATGAAGTTGTTCCAAGTCATCATTGATTAAAGAAGAGTTTCCATGGCTGGACAGAAAGGCTTCAAAAACAGATTCAGTGTCTTTTTCTTGATTTGCTCCATTAGCAGCATTAACTGATTCAGGGTTAGCAGTAGAATCAATTGATGCTGATAGGAGTGCAGCATTATGAACATATCCAGAAGGCTTCTTCTTTGCCTCCACCTCAGATTCAAACACTCTAAGGTCATTGTACAGATCATCAAGTTCTTTTTCTTCTAGTTGTTCATTATGTCTGAATGAAACAGTATACATGGTCCATTCATCTCCAAGGGACCTTAAGAACTTTCTGTTTACATCATCTTGATCAATCTGTACTCCCATAGTAGCTAATTCACCAATCAGCTTGTTAAACCTGTCAAAAGTTTGAGTCATGGACTCATTCTTAGTTGACATAAAATTTTCATACAATTGCTTCAGTATTTCCTTCTGATTTCTCTTGGTACTTTTGGTACCAGAGAATCTTTTCTCTAGAGCATTCCAAAGCATCTGTGCATCAGTGCAATTGCATAATTGGTGTTGATATTCATTGGGAATAGCCAAGAGCAGTGTGCTCAAGGCTTTCATCTCTGTCTGCCTTATCTTCTTTTCTGCATCGGTCTTTGGTGGTGTTCTTTTTCCATCTGCACCAATTTTTCCTTCATCAGATGGTCCATTCTCAATGATGTCCCACATAGAGTAATCTGTGAGGAGAATGTATTGCTTGATCCTTATCTTCCACATGTCAAACTCATTAGATCTGAGCATTGGAACCTTTGAGACAAGAGTACTGTTTGATTCAACTGTATTTTCCATGATGAATGAAGGTTTCTGAGAAAACTTGCTCTGATACCACTTGTCAAGATCTAATTCTTAACAAGAATAATGAACTCAGAAACAATATTAAAGGAGTTTGCGGAATAACACTTTAATATTCAGAATATCAATGAAAACAGTGAATATGAATCACAACTTGTAAACTTTATTGAAAGATTAAAGCTACAAGATTTCACACACAACCTCAATATTGATGAACAGACTCACCAATACGAGTTCTACTTCTCTAGAACTAGGATTATAAACCTTGAGGTTGATTCTCTCTATGAAAGCAAAAACTCATAATTATGTCTAACTTTATTTTCTAAACTATTCTCAATAAGTCTATACATATACTAAAGATAAAAGATAATTACAAAATATAAAAGATCTTCAGTATAATCTTCCATAGTTATCTCCAAGATTTCCATGAATATCTTCAATCAATACAGCTGTCTTCATTGCCATACGAAGTCTTCATCTCATAAGCAGTACTAACCATGTTCAGAAGCATTAACCATGTTCAGCAGTATTAATGAAGTTGGCAGTAGTAACCCTTAGCAGTACTAACTATGCTCAGTAGTAGTAACTTCATCAAGCAGTATTAATCTTGTTTAGCAGTATTAATCTGTCTCAGAAGTACTAACCATGTTGTGCTAGCAGCATTAACCATACTTGTGCAAATTCTGAATTCCCAACATCCCAATAAGCCGTTACCGAACAGCCCCTAAATAAAAGGAGGTACAGGGTACTCGTTATAATTGATAGATTTTTCAAATTGCAATGTTGTAATAAAAATAATAATTTGAAAGTACATTTGTTGAACTATCCTAACAACATTCTTATAATAAAAAAAATGAAAGTACAATTCTATATAATAAAGAAATTTATAAAATTAGATTGTTATATAAACTTATAAAACTTATGGGATTCTACATATCTCACATAATATCAGAACCAGAGTCTAATACCACCTACGGGCACGACACAATTTTCCTCCTTTTGAGGAAACGTGTTAATATCTCAAATCGATTTGTCGCAGATCATCAAATCTATATATACATATATGCCCATGTCTCTTTCTATAAAGGCTTGTTTAAAGATAAATTCAAAATAGTTCCTCATATCCTAACAACTCTAGCATCTCTAGTACATTTCTTGCATCTCCACGACTCCACCCATGTAGAATATTTTCAATGGATGTTCTAAAATAAATAATCAAAAATCAAAATATCTTTAAAAATTACATTAAACTTCAGCTTTGTATAGTAGCTGATAGAGTAGAAGGTAGGCCCATTGCCTTGAAAGAATTCACACGTGGCCACCAGCTTTCCCAAAATAAGGGGGATATGCTACTTAAGTTAGCAAGAAGGCTCACAAGCAAGTTCTTCCACCTTCTTTACATGGCATGTCCACTTTCTTAGAAGGAGGTGATGACGTGTGGCATCACACGAGAGAGATCGGAGAGCGAAGTCTTTTAGTTCTAAACAGTTTTTTTTTCATTTTTTTCTCTCTACTCTAAGATAGCTTTTATATTGGGTGGCCTACTCCAATAATTCTTTTTTCAGACACGTTGACCTAGATATATATGAGGCCAAGTGAAAAACACGAATACACATCAAATAAACTACCGACTCAAGATAAGAAACTGAATTTCACTACCATTTCTTAAGTTCAAGACTTAGTTAGGGAATAAATTGAATATGAGAGGACAACTTGGCTACCGAAACTATGGGGCGTCAAACTCGAGAACATGTTTCCAGCTTAGGACTTAGAGTAAGCACGAAATGTACTTGTTAAGAGTACAGGCGCTATTGATAAGTGAGTGTCTCGCTAGCAAGGAATTTAGTTCACCAAGGTCCATAGGGTGAACAAAATAAGCAATGCCCTGTAGGGAAATCTAACTTCTTGGTCTAGTCCAGCCTCACAACCGTTATATAAGAAGTCCGCCGACTAGTAGGTCCAAATTCAAAAGGTTGTTTTGGAGGTTACAACATTAATTACATTATAATATTCATTGAATTAATAATATTTTTTTCTTCCTTAAACATTTAGGTGCCGTTTGTTTTTTAAGAGGTCTAAAGTCTGAAGTCTTATTTTAGTTATGATTAATAAGAGGTTGTGTGTAAAAATGTCTGAATGATTCAGACTTAAGAGCAATTAAGAGGTTTTTAGAAAAAAACAAACAACCCCTTAGTCTTTAAGAATTTTTATAAAATTGAATAATAAAAAAATTTATTTTCTCTCATAAGTAAATATCTTAAAGAATTCGAAATTTTTAACTTTATCTCTTATATTTTTCTCCATTTTAAAAAGGGGGAAAGTTCATAATAACCCAATAAACTATGTCATTTTAAATGATTAAATCCATGAACTATTTTTTTTGAATGAAAAAATCATTAAACTTTCTCATTTTGAATGATTACATCCTTGAACTATTTTTTTGAATGAAAAAACCATTAAACTTTTAAATTTTGAATGAATAAGTCCTTGAACATTTCTTTTTTCAATAAATTAAACCATCGAACTTTTAAAAAGTCGTTACTTACATCATCTTAACCAAAAAAAACCTACATATAACCCACTAGGAAGGTTTTAATATAAAAAAAGAACCTAAGTCAGTTTTACGTTCCCAAACACATGCAAACACCGATATCACTCCCTCTTGCCACTCATTGTCGCCTTACCATTGTTTGTTCTCCATATCGCCTATCACGATGTTGACCTCTGCTATCGATATCCCTCTTTTTTATTTTATTTTTATTTTTTATCTTTTGATGTATAAACAATAAATCAAAGACAAGGGCCAATAATATGATAGACAATATGGAGAATAGACAACGATAAAGACAACCGAGAATAGGGAGGGGAGCGATATTGTTGTTAGTCAAGGGTTTAAATGCGTAGTGTTTAGGAATAGTAAGATTGATTTAATTAGGTTTTTTATTTACTTTAAAAATGTTCAATTTGATTACGAGTAACCTTTTTTTTGTTAAAAGAATAAAGGTCATCATTTATTTTAAAAAAAGTTAGCCAATAGTACCTAGGGTCATGAGATGGTTTATTTAATTAAAAAAAATATTCGAGGACTTGATCACTGAAAATAAGAAAATTTAATGGTTTTTTCATCTAAAAAATAATTTAGAGACTTAAATCATTCAAAATAGGATAATTTATTACTCCCGTTTAAAAATTTTGTTGGGGATGTTCTTAACCACCATTTGAAACCAAAAACATTAAATACTGTTAAAAAAATTCCTAGATCCGACCTCTTGCATCCAACCAAGGGTCATTTAATGAAATAACCTTAAATGAGTTTTTTATTAAATTCATGACCTCCTGGCCTATTCAAGAAAAAATGGGTTTATACTCATGAGAAGGTCCCACTCCCTTAAATTTCTTAGATATGCAAATAAACACATGGGAATGAATATACAAGGTGCAACAAAGCATACTTCACCAGGAATGCAATGATGTAAGGGTTAGGGTTTAGACATCTCCCGGGTCATTCCGAATTGAAAACCCAGGTATGATTCACCATTTGTCTGTCCAATCTACATACCAAATGCACCCTAACTGCCGGCAAACATGACACTCTCTAATCTCCACAACCTAACTCACTAACATCAGAGACTTTGCCGTTTCCAAGAAACTAAAACAAGAATCTGGGTTTAGAACAAAATACCATAATCCCACAAAACCGAACATCAAAAACCAGCAATATGAATCGAAAAAACTCAAGGAGAGATTATAAGAAAACTGTTTAAATAGAGCACATCATAATACGTGATAGCGCAACTCTGCCTAGAAACATCAAACACTCTGCGATATGGGCAACATTTTTGTACAGTCACAAAACTACCTCACCTTTTCCTTTTTCTTCCATCATCTTTCTTTACACCCTTCAGACCACTGTCTCATCATCATCATATCATTATACTGCCTCTGCACCAGCATCAGGAGTCGTGTCGTCCCCCGAGCCTTCTCAGATTCTTATAACAACTATGTATATAAACCTTAAAAAGCTACAGAATGTACAGTTTTTCAAGTACAAGCAAACTTTATTTGCAAATTTGGCCCCTAACCAGCCACTAGACAACGACAGATAGAGAGAACAGGAAAAAGGGTAGCTCAAACTAGCCTTCGTTAGCTGTACAACTTCGTTTCCTATGGCTCCTCCTATGCAGCATGTACCGATTGCGCAGCAATTCTCCTTTCTGCATTATCATCAAATGCGGATTGTAAGAAAAACCACCCACCACAATATCCCAAACATTCAAGTTGTACCATGAAATATGTGAAACAAACACCATTTTGGAATGAAATCACAAATATTTCCAATTCAAGCAAGTGTTCCTGTTGCAAGTACCTATTTTGGGTCCATTGTCTTCGTCACACAAAAATTGAAAGAGAGAGAGACTTGGGTCACAAAGATTATCTTATTTTGTCGGTACTAAAGGATAGTTTGGACATTTGACAAAATGTTCCTAAAACTATGTGCAAATGTGGCAATTTATATGGATGGATATAAAAAATCAAAGTCTGTTTGGCAAAACTAGCTTATAAGCTAGATGTTCTCGTCGTGTTTGGTAAAAACTAGCTGATAAGTTGGATGACAATGTAAAATGAGCTAAAATAACATGCTGATAAACTAATTGGAAAATATATATACAAGGGGCATAATTGAAAAAAAATGGGAAAAAAAACCCCTGGAGCTTATTGTAACGCTACTTGAAATGATTTTTCAAAAAAACTAGTTTCCAGCAACCTTATGGCTAACGAAACGAGAAGTTTTCAATAAACGAAAAAGAATAAGCTAGCCAGCTTGTGGTTGCCGCACATAGCCAACGTCTTTGGTTTTTAAAATTACCTATCTACCTATTGTCATCATTACAAAAGCCGCCTTATCTTTGCCATCACGAAAGTGTATTTTCACACTCGTTATGTGAAAACTGAAAAGGCTGCAATTTCGTAGGGCAAAAGATGTACTTAAGAAGCAAAACATTAACTTTTTAAAGTTACAATTACCTATTTGCCCCTCATCTACAAAGCTCTAGAAAAATGATATCAGTGAAGGGTCTTATCTTGTACTAAAGAGTATCGTATAGACATTTGACATAAATTTTCCCAAAACTGTGTGTGGAGACTTGCAGTATTCATTGAACAAAGTATAAGAAGCAAAACCTTCACCTCAACCTATAACTAGAAAATTTTGATGAGAAACCTCCATTACATCGGGTTGGATCCACGTTTGACATTTGAAAGGCATGCAATCTTTCACTCAAAAGCGATCAGATTAATTTAAAATTCTGATAAAAATCAATAATTGCACAAAAACCATATAATAACACTGCTTCGATCCCATCAAAATTGCAACAAAAAGCGTAGTTCTACAAAATTGTTTGATTGCAACTCAAATGCCTTAAATGACCTCCAACAAAGACAAAATCAGTCTTATTGGATTAAACCCAAAATTTTACTTCCAACATCACAAAAAAATAAGAGAATATATAACAGCTTTAATAAGACATCTTAAAATGGAAAGTCTGCAACTTTCATGGATAGAGGAACTAATTGTTACAACTAAAAAGAAGGTGTTGTTTTAGGAACGTAAAGGAGTCTACTTATTTTGAATATGAAAAGTATCGTGTCTGACTTAGAACACTAGGCAAAGAATTATAATGATTCAGAGAAAAAAAAAAAAAAGAGAAAGAGAAAGAAGTGAATACGTACCCCCAGCAGCAACAAGTTTCTCTACACGAGCAACAATATGTTTTCCGTAAGTGTATTTCTTAAGTGCATTCAAATGAACCTTAATCCGGGACAATATGTGCTCACGTTCTTGATCACTACAAGTCTCGAGTACTTTTTGCACAACGTAATTTGCAAACTGATCTTTCATCATTGCCTGAATTAAAAAAAAACAAATACCTTTATCTATGGTAGCAAGAATCAACAAACTTGTCGTCACAAGTAGAGATGCAAAAACAAGAAACGTTGTCAAAAAAAAAACTTGGCAAGTCTATATAAGCCGATAAGTGTAACTTAAGATTTTCAAACCAATTAGTTTTTATCTCTTTGTAATCTTTTAAGATGTTTCTTTGTGATTTGGTTTTACTTAATTTTGTGGAGAGAGTAGAGAAACCTGAAGTGGCTCGTTTTCGTCAGTAGTACCAAGCATCTCATTCACAAGGAGTTGGCGTTCACTAGCATCGCCAAAAGTCAAACATTTTTCAACCACATTGGATGCAAACTTCTGTTGACTCATCTGAACAATCTTCCCAGCCAACTCTTGAATTATTACCGAGCGCTCATTTGGCTTTCCATGTTCCAACACATGCTGCTCAATAAAATTGACCACAAATAAGCATCGGCCCAACAAAGAAACATCAAGACATAAGCAAATAAGATGGCTGAACAGAGTTCAAACCTGAACAACATAATTTCCGTACTGATCTTGTGCTAGCATGCTTACACAGGCAAGGATTTCATCCATCACCTTGCTTTGTGTTTCTGGATCCTCACAGTGCTCGAGAACCCTCTGCAACACGCAAAAAAAATGAAAGATCAGTAATTTCAGTTTCTTGAAAAGTCTTGCTCCTATCTCATAAAAATTTGCAACATTTTCATTTCCAATATCCTTTGATGCATTTTAGAGAAGTTTACTAAAAATAATATGCCTCCTCGAGATTTCGTATTTAGTAATTATTTTTAGCACTCAAGAAATTATTAGACAATCTCCTGGATCTAAGTTTCCGGTCAAACATTTGCAATTTTCACAAAACAAAATAAATATGCTCCCTCCGTCCCAAAATAAATGTCGACAAAAATCAAAATGTTGTATTTATTTTGGGCTGGAGGGAGTGTAACAAAGATGCAAGAAATAAGGCAAGCAAATCATTACCAACCTGTATCACACGACAGCCATATGGATGAGTAGAAAGGGTCACAACTTGATCAAAGAAAGTTGTGATGATAAACTGAATATGCTCTTCGGGAACGCATTCAATACACTTCTGAATAACGTGATTCCCATTTTGATCACGAACACATCGCATAATATGACCATCCAGCTCTTCTACCATCTTGATCTTTTGGTCCATGTCAACAACTTCAATTGCCTGCACAATCAAAAAAATGTAAAACACATATTGACTATTTCACTTCAACGAGTTATTCCCGAACCAATAAAAATAATTTCTTTTTCATAAATTTCTCAAACACTAAAAAAATCAAAATATACCTTCTGGATAACTCGGCAACCATACATTTGAAGGCTAAGTGTCAGAACATGACCCAGTAGCTTTCCAGCCAATTCTCTTCTTTGGGCAGGCATTCCATGCTCAAAGAACTGGAATAAGAACAGTCGATCAAAAAACACTTAAAACTTTCCAAAAAGTACAGAACTTTATATTGTAGTTCGGTAATAAAAGATAAGTATTTCACAACACCTTCTGAATCACATAATTTCCAAAGACATCAGTCATCAAAGTAAGAGCCTTAGGAAAAATCTCCTGAAAAACCATGTTTTTGTCCTCTGTAGTCGCAGTCTCGAGTTTCTGTTGAATGAAACGGCTACCATACTGGTCCGCACTGATAACCATAAACAAATTCAAATCAGAGATGCTAAATTTTATGAGAAAAAAAGAAACAAAAAATGTTATTTTTATATCCACGTGCCTGAACTCAACAACGTGACCAGTGATTTCAGAAAGCTCAAAGCACTTAGTTTTATTGCTCTTAAACTCTTCTAGCAAAGAGGATGCAAACGTATTATCTCCGCCATCCAGATGCCAATGTCCCATCACACCACTGCCGCCACCTAAATTTCTCATTTGAGGAGAGAATCGTGTGTTGAGTTCACCGAGCCTGATTGGGCTGCCTGGTCCCCCGGGAGAGTTCGGAAGCGGGCTCGCTAACGGGCTACCAGGATACGACAAGCCCACTCCAAATGCAGGGTTCCCGTAATAACCATGGTGGTGAGGACTAGCGGATGCACCTACATATTGAACGCCACCGTATTGTGACTTTTGTGGTGACAATAAAGTTCCAAGATATGCTTTTTGAAGCAAGTCCGTGTACGAACTCCCCATGTAGTTGTTCCTGTCGATAGTCGGGTCGTTGAGGGCGGCAACTTGGGCGGCAGCCGCAGCGTATTCAGTCGACCTTAAGTACTGGAGATACATGGGGTCCATAAAAGACGCTTGGAGTGCATTTCCCCCCATTTGGTTCCCCAATCTTCTCATGTTTTGCGATTCCAAAGTGAATCTTGATTCCATTCCAGGGTACGCCATCGCAGAAGCCGCTGCAGCGTTCTCAAAAAGTGGCGGTAGATTCAAGTTGCCGTGTTGACCGGACATCATTTGTGGTGAATTGATAGAGTACCCACTTGAACCATTGTTCAAATACGAACTTCCACCGCCATCGATCTGCTGATAGTGAGATTGCAAATTACTCGAAGATCCATCAAAGTACAAGTTATTCTTGTTGTTTTTCTGATTTCGTGGCATATTCAGAAGAAAAGCATTCTGATCATCGGCGTTTTTGTCAAACTGAGATAGATTTGACTCTTCACCTATGGCCTCGTTTGACAAATTCATGCCAGACAATGCAGTCACCAAATCAGTCGGATCTTTGGGGTGAGAAGAGGCTCCATTAAATAGGCTCGGACTGTTGGGATTTCTCCGCTCTGAAGGGTTGAGCCGCCCACCTCCGATAGGAGTAGGAATGGGACTAGGGACCCTAGCAATGTGTTGGGGGTCAGGGGTCGTGCTTCTTGATAAAGAAGCGCCTAACGCTGCAGCATAAGAATAGGATGTTGGTGGGGCCTTTATGTTATGTTGCAGCTGTGCCAGCTCAGCATCAGCGGGACCTAAGGCTTCATCGTTGTTTTCAAAAGCAGTACGGCTTGCAGGTCGAGAAGGGTGTCCAGAAGGTGGAGTTGAACGGCTCAAATCATCCTGCACAAAATGCTACACTTTCAGTTCACCCCATTTCATATCATAACATGAACACCAAATTGCATATTTCCATTAGAACGTTATAGGATCAATAATCACTAATAACAGCTTCAATAAACGAAAATATGTAACATTCATATAAATTTCAATACAATGGAAAAAGAACACTTAAAAAGATAGTAAAATTTAACGATGATGCAACAAGTTTAGTATGAACTCCCGAATATAATGCATAATGGCCATTAATTCAAGCTATTCATTCAGCCTTTCATTTCCTCTTTGCTTTATTCCAAATGCAATCTCGTATCATCCAAACAACAATCTCAAAAGAGAAAGCAAGATAGGAACTTATCTACGCCATTTTTGTTAGAATGTAAACAAAGATTTCAAGATAACAACAAAATGATTCAAAAAAGAGGCCATTTGATATATGATGTAGTCAATTCATTAAAAACAATTGCTTGGCATCTCCACTATAGAGTGGAGCAAGTTTCAGCGGCTATGTTGTAAAAATGACTCATTTGATCTTATGCCTACTGCACCTGCTTTCCGACCTTAAAACTAAGCGACTTAATTAGCTTCCACTTACTTATGGTACATTAATGCTCACCAAGCATACTCGCATGGCTTTTTTGTAGCGAGAAAATGAACCAATGGGACCAAACAAATATCTTCTTTCACAGTTACTTCAACAAGCTAAACTTAGAAACCCCTAAATAAATTGCATCAACACTCATCATCATAAAACTCAAACAAGTAACATAATCACATACACATTATACAAGCTCAATATCATGAGTACATACAATTGAAGATCATGTTATATGATACACATAAAAAAATTACACAAAAAATAACGCATAAAAAATCACCTGAAAAATCTCAGCAAGGCTCTTCTGTTTACTACCTAATCCTAAACCAGGCAAACCAATCAATCCATCACCACCCCACTCAGCCGAAACCTTAACTTTCTCCACCTCAGAATTCTCATTCTCCTGTTTCTTAGAGTTAAAACCAGGCGGCATAGAAAAAAGCGACACACCACCACTACCACCGCCACCACCATCAGTCCTGTTCGGTTTTCTCCTATCTCCAATCCCTCCCAGCCCAGACCCTCCACCGCCCTGCAACCTCTGTGTAAACCGCCAATCCTCTTTCGACAACAGCGGTGGTGGCAACCTAGGGTTCAGATTCACATTCGAATAATAGTAAGACAAGTAAGCAGGGTCAGCCCTAAGTTCCTCCTCAGACATGAACCCGTTGCCACCGGCAAACTCCGAGAAAGCTAAACCGTTATTGTTTTGACCATTATAATTATTATATAAACCACCAACTGCACTCAATGAACCCTCTACAGTAGGTGGAGCTGAGCCACTCCTATACATATTCAGCTCCTTTTCACGATCATCGGCTTCACGCCGCTGTTCGCGGAGCAACATCCCTATTTCCTTCTCCAATTCATCCCCAAATGAACCCTCACCGCCACCACTCACCATTGGTCTCCTACCCAATTCAGATAACATCTTCACGGATGAAATTATGCGTTCATAACATAAATAACACTATAAAAAGATGGAAAATTATACCAAGAAAACCAAATTCATCGGCATAAATAAAAACCCAGAAAAGGAAATTTGTCAAAATCCAATCTTTGATCACTCACGCACCACAAACCCTAAAAACCCTAAAAAGAAAACTAAAATCAACAAACTTGAATATAATTTAAACACCTTAAAGGCTGTGAGAATCAGCTCTTAAAACCCATAAAGATCGAAACTTCGATCAATAGAACCCCGGAAAGAAGCTCATGGATTCATAACCTGAAGAAGAAATTTTCTCGATGATCAAACAAACAAAGACATATAAAAAACAAAAAGGAACAATTTTTGGCAACATGTTTTAACTGGTTTCACATTGGATTGCAAAAACAGCAACTTTAAAGAAAAGGGTTGCCAAAAAACATGAAATAAGAGGAGAATGAAGAGGGGGTGGTGAAGAGGGTGTGTTTGAGTTACATGTATCAAGAAAACTGAGAGCTAAGACTGAAAGAAGATCGATCCGGCGGCGAATTGGTTCTTACAAAGAACCCTTTTAGGGTTTTGTTTTCAACTACTCCCTGCTATGGAGAGATTAAATACAGTAACTTGGGTGATTTTCTTTTTTTCTTTTCTTTTAAATATTTTTTTGTATAATAATAGAATTTTGATAATTGGATCTTTAGGCTTTAGCTGTGTCTGGGTCTGGGCTATAATTTGTTTGAAGAAAGTGATAAAAATCAGCAAGTGAATGAATAAATTTTTTTGGCAGGGGGCTTGATTGACCAAGTGATGATATCTTTTCATAAATGGATAGGAGAACTTTGTAACTTCTTTCAGTGGTGGTTTATTAAAACGCTTATTTGATAAGTGTTTATAAGAAAGATTCAACACTCTAATTTCCTTTAATGAGTAAGATTGTATTTCATCAAAACTATATAGTATGTAACAATGTACCTGGTAAGCGCTTACCAGATAAGACTTGACATTTTTACTTATCAGATAAGACTTTTCATTCTTATCATTTGTTCTTACCGATAAAATTTTCAGCCCTTGTTATGTTCGTCCAACAAAGTAAATGATTTGTGGTAAGCGCTCACTGAATAAGTGTTTAGTACATTGTCCTTAAGTTTAATGTTCAAAGTTGTATTTTATTTTTTATATTAAAACTTTATATACATACATGCATATTGTAAAATAGAGTATTTAAAGGTTTATTAATACATAGACCAACCAACTTTTCGTCATATCAAAAAATGCTTTTGAGGTTATAAATATATAAATTTACGTTTTACGGGAATGAAATCAATACAATTGAACATATATGTACAATGATGATAATTCATAAATATTTGGTTTTAACAAACATGTTTTTTAAAAAAGATTGTTGTGTTTCCATAGGACATTTAAAGGAAGTATTTCTTATTGAAAAAAAGAGTAATCTAGTGGCTTAGTGATGTTTTAAACACTATTTTATGGTTTAGCCCCCATCGAAATTGTAATAGATTTTTTTTAATTATTAATATTTATATACAGTAAATAATATTTTGGTGAAAAATCGTATTAATTATTAATGTAAAATATTTTATACTAGAGATATGTTTATATATCTATAAGTCTATTATGTATATATATTGCATGTACAAGTTTAATTCAATTTAATTTCTTAGAAAATTATGAGAAATCATATTTAGTTGGACATAAATTGTTCCATATTCGTTAGCCTGTATGTATACAAACCATATATACAATATTCTTTTGTTTTATATTTTATTAAGTAGTGTTTGTATATGACAAATAGTATTAATACATTGATAAATTGTATGAGGGGGTGTTTGGTTTGTTTTAATGAATGAAAATGAGATTGATAATGAAAATAGGGTAGAATGGGAATGATTATTTTCATTCTATTATACTATATTATCATATTGTCACACCCCGCTAAAGCGGAAACACGGAATATGACAGTTCGATAAGCATAGCACTAGGATACAGAAAGAAATACCACCATACATTCAACCATTGTTTACAACAAGTTCCAAAACTTTACATCCCTATTACATCTTCAAAAGTTGAGGTACAAAATCTCTAGTATGAAAGTATTGCAAACGGTTTATACAAGAGATAAACTTTAATCATTTCCAAGTACCTTCTTGTTCCCTGAAAAGCATGTTCAAAATATGGTCAACTACGAGAGTTGGTGAGTTCACAAGTTTTTAAATATGCACAAATCAAGTTTATATGCAAGTTGTCATTTGAAAATCATACGCATAAACCAAACTTCAATTCTTTGATTCATGAGTATCACAATTTAGCTTATATGACAAGAGGTATGCATTGATACAACCACGTTGAGCCACTACTAAACCTTTCCGGACCAAATCAACGCCCCATGATCTACCTCAGAGGTGGGCTTTAACCACATGTGTAGTCATATTTCTCTAGTACAGTGCACCCCTACTCGTCAGTATAAGGTGGGCTTGTCAGACCAAATAGCGCTATCCACTAATACTATAGGCCCATTTCTGGGTTAACTAGTAGTGTACCCGGGGACTTAACTATTTTTAAAACTCAACATATCATTGGCATACATGTCATATAACTTCTACACCAACCGCTTTACAACAAAGCCTCATATATTTCAATACGTAACGCTTTATAACAAAGCCTCATGAATCTTTAAATATTAAATTTTAACATGCTTTTCACCCCAAGTTCAATCAAAACATTTAAAAGTGGGGTTGTGAATACTCACCTCGAATAATGACGCAAGATACGCAATAGCAATTTCCCCTAGCCCGGAGCTTCTAAATTCCTATAGAGAAAGATGCACAAAGA
The DNA here is from genome assembly GCA_954870635.1 of Arctium minus. Lineage (NCBI taxonomy): Eukaryota > Viridiplantae > Streptophyta > Magnoliopsida > Asterales > Asteraceae > Arctium > Arctium minus. Next base: position 176,488,309 of record OX941080.1, on the reverse strand, counting down.
GTGCTAAATGTCAAATCCATCCCTTAAACCTAACTAACTAATCCCATGTCTTATAAAATGCCAATATATGTATTTTATTGTCAAAAATAAGAATTGATGATCATTATAACACCCTTAAACCATAATACATAAGTTTGAGGTTTTTAGAACTATCTTTCTGAATTCAGCACTTGTTGTCCAGAAATTATATCCACATAATGGCTTTCAAAATACAACTTCCCAATTGACAATCCTAACCATTATTTTTATAAGAGCTAAAATACTGAATTAAGAACTCTAAGGATGAATTTTGGAAGTGTTTTGATGCCCCAAATAATTTCTACAAAACAGTAGGTTACTGATTTTTGAATCAGTTGCGCACTTCTGTTGTGGCATGCTTTTGGAGGATCAAAACTCAACATAATTTAGTGATCCCTATATGGATGCAAAGCTAACTCAAAAATCTACTATATGAAAAAGGATTTACCTCATTTTGATGATTTATGAGGGAGTTATGGTCGTTAGAAGTAGGGTGTACTAATCTGTCAGCTTGGGACAGATTGCACAACTTTCTTCTAAAATACATTTGAGTGACCAAAACCTCATTATTTTATGTATTTTAGACATGTGACATAATATTTGGCATTTTATGGGACGTTTTAGTCAGTTACTGATCCGAACCGGGCTTTCTAAACGTCTACCGAAAACATTTCGGGAAAATTCTAATCTAACCAATCTAATTAGATTCTAGAGAAGTGAATTCTATGAACTACTCCCTAATAGCTCGATGGATTCTAACCTTGAAGATTTTGATTTCTGACGGATGTCACAGTTTCCCCCCGTTAAAGGAATTTCGTCCCGAAATTCACATTTTGCTTTCCTCAGATGAATTCTTTACAAGCAGTTGAGGATACTTATTTCTCATATAATCCTCTCGCTCCCAAGTGTATTCCGGACCGTGCCTCGAGTTCCATCGGACTTTCATAATTGGAATTTTGCATCGTCTTAATCGTTTGACATCTCGATCGAGTATTTCGATCGGTTCTTCCCTGAAACACAAACGTTCATCAACTTTGACTTCTTCCGGTGATATGACTAGTGATTCATCGGTCAGACACTTCTTCAAATTCGACACGTGGAAGGTGTCGTGGATAGCACTCAACTCCTGTGGTAACTTGAGTTTGTATGTGACTGGTCCAATTCTTTCCAACACTTCAAATGGACCAATATACCTTGGACTCAGTTTGCCTTGCTTCCCAAAACGTATTATTCCCTTCCAGGGTGATACTTTTAAAAGTACCTTGTCACCCACTTGAAATTCTAACGGCTTTCTTCGATTATCAGCATAACTCTTCTGACGATCTCTTGTTGTCTTAAGTTTATCCCGAATGGTTGATATCTTATCCGTGGTCTCCTGAACGATGTCCGACCCGATCAATTGTTTATCTCCGACTTCTATCCATCCAAGTGATGACCTACACTTACGTCCATATAAAGCTTCGTATGGAGCACATCGAATACTGGTGTGATAGCTATTGTTGTACGAAAATTCGACTAACGGTAAGTGCTGATCCCAACTACCGCCAAAGTCTATCGCGCAAGCGCGCAACATATCCTCCAACGTTTGAATAGTTCTCTCCGTCTGCCCATCTGTTTGTGGATGATAAGTTGTGCTTAAATCCAACCTAGTGCCCAAAGCCTTCTGAAGTGACTGCCAAAATCTGGAGGTGAAACGGCTATCTCTATCGGAGATGATAGAAACGGGTACTCCGTGTCGGGAAACGATCTCATCAATATACATATGTGCTAGTCTTTCCATCTTATAATCTTCTCGAATTGGTAGGAAATGTGCGGACTTTGTGAGTCGATCTACAATGACCCAGATTGCATCATGACCTTTTCTAGTCCTGGGTAGCTTGGTTATAAAGTCCATTGATATTTGCTCCCATTTCCATTGGGGTATTTCAAGTTGTTGAAGAAGTCCTGAAGGTTTCTGATGCTCCGCTTTGACTTTTGCACATGTCAAACACTTGCTTACGTACAAGGCAACGTCCCGCTTCATTCCTGGCCACCAATAATGCTCTCTTAAATCTTGATACATCTTGTCTGCTCCTGAGTGAATCGAGTACCTTGATTTGTGTGTTTCTTCCATAATTGTGGACCGCAGGTTGTTAACCTTTGGTATCCAAACCTTATTCTTAAAATAACACACTCCATCAGATCTTATTTCAAATTCCTTCTCCAGATGATGTAAAGTTTCGCCATTCAAATTTTCCGCCTTTAGTGCTTCTTCTTGAGCTTTGAGAATTTGCGTCTTAAGGCTTGTCTGAACTATTACTCCCATAGCTCGTGTCCTTAAGGGCTTTACTCTTTCTTTTCTGCTTAACGCGTCCGCTACTACATTAGCTTTTCCTGGATGGTACTTTATCTCACAGTCATAGTCGTTAAGCAACTCGACCCATCTTCGTTGCCTCATATTGAGCATCTTCTGATCAAGAATGTGCTGAAGACTTTTGTGATCGGTGAAGATTGTACATTTTGTGCCGTAAAGATAATGTCTCCAGATTTTTAGTGTAAAAATTACAGCTCCCAACTCCAAATCATGAGTGGTGTAATTTCTCTCGTGGGTTTTAAGCTGTCTAGACGCATATGCGATGACTTTATCCTTCTGCATTAGTACGCATCCCAATCCTTGACGTGGTGCATCGCAATAGACCACGAAGTTTTCAGTTCCCTCTGGCAAAGCTAAAACTGGTGCATTGCAAAGCTTATGCTTGAGTATCTGAAATGCTTCCTCCTGTTTCTCTCCCCAGGTGAACTTCTCATCTTTTCGGGTCAATGTTGTTAGAGGTTGCGCAATCTTGGAGAAATTGGCGATAAATCGTCGATAATATCCTGCTAAGCCGAGAAATTGACGAATTTCCATTGGTGTCTTCGGAGTTTCCCACTTTTTGATGGCCTCGACTTTCGCCGGGTCGACATGAATTCCCTTCTCGTTGACCACATGACCAAGAAAATGTACTTCGCGAATCCAGAATTCGCATTTAGAAAATTTGGCGTACAATTTCTGGTCCTTGAGTAATTCTAGTATCGACTTTAGATGTTGCTCATGATCTTCTTTGCTTCGGGAGTATATCAATATATCATCAATGAATACGATTACAAACTGGTCCAAGTATGGTCTGCAAACTCTATTCATCAAATCCATGAAAAAAGTTGGTGCATTTGTCAGTCTGAAGGGCATAACTAGAAACTCGTAGTGTCCATATCGAGTTCTAAATGTCGTCTTGTGAACATCTTCTTCGGAGACTCTCATCTGATGGTATCCGGATCGGAGATCGATCTTTGAAAAATACGTTGCTCCTTGCAATTGATCAAACAAATCATCAATTCGGGGAAGTGGATATCGATTCTTGAGAGTTAGTTTATTAAGCTCTCTATAATCAATACACACTCGAAAGGTTCCATCCTTCTTCTTGACAAAGAGAACTGGAGCTCCCCACGGCGAAGAACTAGGTCTGATGAATCCCTTGTCGAGAAGTTCTTGAAGTTGTTCGGACAATTCCTGCATTTCCGACGGTGTTAAACGGTATGGTGCTTTGGCTACTGGTGCAACTCCAGGAATTAAATCAATGCGGAATTCAACCTGCCTCGGCGGGGGTAATCCTGGTAAATCATCTGGGAATACTTCTGGAAAATCTCGAACTATAGGAATGTCCTGAATGCGCTTCCCTTTGATCTTCTTATTTACTACATGAGCCAGAAACGCAACACACTCCTTCCTCAAATATTTCCGCATTTTCATGCACGACACCATTTTTAAATTTCTCCTTGATTTTTCTCCTTGTACTAGAAGTATCCCTCCTTCCGGTAATGGAATTCGGAGAATTTTCTCGGAGCAACAACTTTCTGCTCGGTTTACAGATAACCAATCCATACCCACTACTATGTCAAAGCTTCCTAATTTGATTGGAATCAGATCTATATTGAACTCCTTTTCAGCCAATCCTAAAGTACAGTTTGAAATTACGTCCTTGGCCCTAACCTCTTGCCAATTAGCAAATTGGACAACATAGTCTTCTTTTAGTTTTTGAGACTTTAGGCAAATTTTAGACCTGAAGTCTAATGATATAAAACTCCTATATGCTCCAGAATCAAACAATACAGATGCATAATGCTTGTTCAAGAGAAACGTACCTGTAATCACATCCGGGTTCTGCCTTGCTTCTTCTGCCCCGATCTCAAACACTCGCCCTCGTGCTGGTCTCCCTGGATTCCCTTGGTTAACTGGTCGGCCTTGATTAGCATTCGCCCTCCTATCAAATCTAGGACAAGAGCTCCTTACGTGATCCGGGCTTCCACATTCGTAACACACTCGTCTTGCTGCATCCTTGCAATCCCTTGCAAAATGACCTCCCTTGTTGCATTTATAACATATGACGCATCGCCCCTGATGATAGTAGTTGCACTTGTCACATTTAGGACGTACCTCCTTCCCCTTACCCGCACCCTGTGCCTGGATTCCATAATTACCCGCCACCCTTTGCTCCTTACCCTTTCTCCCATCAAATTGCCTTCTCATGGGTTCCTCCATCCTTCTCTTGCCCTTGGCTTTGACATTTAAAAACAACCCTGAACGATTTGCATTGTCAGTAAGTTTGGTTGCTAAACTCACTGCTTCCTGCATCGTTTTTGGATTTCCCGAAGTCACATCTCCCCGTATTTCGGAAGCTAATCCCCAAATGTACTTGTCAATTCTGTTTTCTTCCGGTGTCACTAAATGGGGTACTAACTTTGCCAACTCATGAAATCGATCAGTGTAAGAGTCTATATCATTTCCCTTCATCTCATGGTTCCACAATTCTGCTTGGAGTTTCTGAATCTCACTTCTCGGACAATACTCCTCCTTAAGCATCTCTTTGAACTCATCCCACGTGAGTCTACTAACTGCTTCCCGTCCTCGCGTTTGTACTTGAGTATTCCACCAGGTCAACGCTCGCCCTTGCAGTAAACAAGCTACAAACTCCACCTTGTTTACTTCTGTACACTTACTAATATGTAGGACGGACTCCATTCCTTCTATCCAAGTCAATAACCCAACGGCTCCCTCAGTGCCATGGAACTCCTTCGGGTTGCAAGATCTAAAAGTCTTATACGTACATTCTCTGTTCTCATTCACACCGACTCTAGGATTGTTAGTTTGATTAACATTCAGGCCTGCTGCTACCTGACTAACTATATTGGGGAGGGCAGCAAGAATTTGCTCGGACACTAATCGCGCAATTTCTGGGTCTTCCCTTCTTGGAGGCATAACTCTACTACAAAATTCTAAATCGGTATCTAATTATTTGTCTGAACCAGCAATCTATTTATGCGTCGCGCATCATACAATACTCATCTAATAATTAATCATGCATTCAACATATCATACAATGATAACATACATTTCAATTATACGAAACATTAGTAATTGCAACTAAAATTTCATCATAACTACCAAACTTTATAATTCCAAAATATCAACCATTAATTTCATAAGTTTACCATCAAACATAAGATATTTTCAAATTCATGGGTTATATGCCCCCAAAAGAAACAAGTTTTAAAGTTCCCAAAATATCATCGGATAACCAACACCTAACGCATGAAGTACAAGATAAACCATCCCATAACAACTACCATCGCTCCCAACATCAAGGCTAAACCTATGTATAGCCTCTGAACCTCCATTCTAGTGTTCGCAAGCATAGCCAAGACTCCTCTCATGGTCTGATCGTGTGTGCTCAGAATCCCCATCAACCCGTCGAGAGACTGACCATAATGGTCTAGTCTAGCCCTAAACATCTCCGCGTCTCGGGACAAACCCGTGACCCATAAACTCTCAAGTGATGTCATACCAGTCGGCTGTCCTGCCGGCTCCTCGACCTGTGGTGGTGGTGATGACATAACTCGTCTAACCCTCGGTCGGGAGGGCCCCGCCTCATTCCTAGGTGGAATGATGAAGGTCTCCCTGACCGGCATCGGAACACTGATCCGCGCGGTCACCCGGACTCTAGGTCGGGGCACCGACTGCGGTGAGGGCGCAGACATGGGAGTAGACGACCTAGCTGGTGAATGTCCGGACCCCGAGTAACTATGCTCGGATGGGTCGTAGTCTTCACTAACACGTGCCCTCCTAGGTCGGCCTGTGATATATCCGGACTCGTCTGGGGACGACTCAGAGTGTGACGACGAATGAGACATGATATCTGCGATAAATAATAAGTTTTTAAACATTAGCATGCTAAATAAACGTTGAAATCACAAAATACTTATGCGAACTCACATACTAACTCATGCTTTTCATTCTTGAACAAAAAGTTTCTATTTTTAGCAACTCTTAATATAACCATTTAGAGTCCCTTCTTATGCACACTAAATTAGACATAGGTGATCAGGATTTGCCTAATTGTAATATGCTAAGCCGACACCCATCTTAGTTATACTAGTAATATACTCAAACTCGAGACTTGTTTACAAAAGTAATTTTGAAAATAGTGGTTATAGTGTATGGTTTTATAGTAAAACCAGTATTCTCTATAACCTATGGCTCTGATACCAAGTCTGTCACACCCCGCTAAAGCAGAAACACGGAATATGACAGTTCGATAAGCATAGCACTAGGATACAGAAAGAAATACCACCATACATTCAACCATTGTTTACAACAAGTTCCAAAAGTTTACATCCCTATTACATCTTCAAAAGTTGAGGTACAAAATCTCTAGTATGAAAGTATTGCAAACGGTTTACACAAGAGATAAACTTTAATCATTTCCAAGTACCTTCTTGTTCCCTGAAAAGCATGTTCAAAATATGGTCAACTACGAGAGTTGGTGAGTTCACAAGTTTTTAAATATGCACAAATCAAGTTTATATGTAAGTTGTCATTTGAAAATCATACGCATAAACCAAACTTCAATTCTTTGATTCATGAGTATCACAATTTAGCTTATATGACAAGAGGTATGCATTGATACAACCACGTTGAGCCACTACTAAACCTTTCCGGACCAAATCAACGCCCCATGATCTACCTCAGAGGTGGGCTTTAACCACATGTGTAGTCATATTTCTCTAGTACAGTGCACCCCTACTCGTCAGTATAAGGTGGGCTTGTCAGACCAAATAGCGCTATCCACTAATACTATAGGCCCATTTCTGGGTTAACTAGTAGTGTACCCGGGGACTTAACTATTTTTAAAACTCAACATATCATTGGCATACATGTCATATAACTTCTACACCAACCGCTTTACAACAAAGCCTCATATATTTCAATACGTAACGCTTTATAACAAAGCCTCATGAATCTTTAAATATTAAATTTTAACATGCTTTTCACCCCAAGTTCAATCAAAACATTAAAAGTGGGGTTGTGAATACTCACCTCGAATAATGACGCAAGATACGCAATAGCAATTTCCCCAGCCCGGAGCTTCTAAATTCCTATAGAGAAAGATGCACAAAGAGTGCTAAATGTCAAATCCATCCCTTAAACCTAACTAACTAATCCCATGTCTTATAAAATGCCAATATATGTATTTTATTGTCAAAAATAAGAATTGATGATCATTATAACACCCTTAAACCATAATACATAAGTTTGAGGTTTTTAGAACTATCTTTCTGAATTCAGCACTTGCTGTCCAGAAATTATATCCACATAATGGCTTTCAAAATACAACTTCCCAATTGACAATCCTAACCATTATTTTTATAAGAGCTAAAATACTGAATTAAGAACTCTAAGGATGAATTTTGGAAGTGTTTTGATGCCCCAAATAATTTCTACAAAACAGTAGGTTACTGATTTTTGAATCAATTGCGCACTTCTGTTGTGGCATGCTTTTGGAGGATCAAAACTCAACATAATTCAGTGATCCCTATATGGATGCAAAGCTAACTCAAAAATCTACTATATGAAAAAGGATTTACCTCATTTTGATGATTTATGAGGGAGTTATGGTCGTTAGAAGTAGGGTGTACTAATCTGTCAGCTTGGGACAGATTGCACAACTTTCTTCTAAAATACATTTAAGTGACCAAAACCTCATTATTTTATGTATTTTAGACATGTGACATAATATTTGGCATTTTATGGGACGTTTTAGTCAGTTACTGATCCGAACCGGGCTTTCTAAACGTCTACCGAAAACATTTCGGGAAAATTCTAATCTAACCAATCTAATTAGATTCTAGAGAAGTGAATTCTATGAACTACTCCCTAATAGCTCGATGGATTCTAACCTTGAAGATTTTGATTTCTGACGGATGTCACACATATATTCCCTTGTATTCCAAGTGTTAAAAAGGTCCATCTTCATCTCCATCATAGTACATCATCTCCATCACAACACGTCTCCACGTCTCCATCTTCTTCTCCATCACAACACGTCTCCACGTCTCCATCTTCTTCTCCATCACAGCAGATCTCCATCTTAATCTCCAGCAGATCTTCATCTCCAGCAGATCTCCATCTCCATCACAACAAGCATCTCTAAGACACCATCTCCCAACCAAACAACCCCTTCATCTTCCCTCTTCTTGATTTCATCTACAAACTGTAAGACCCGGAAACTTAAAATAATTTCCACATGAATTTGATGGTGTTTTGATTATTGGAACATTAATTCCTTTTAGACTTAATGCATTAATTTCATTTTGTTTGAATATCGTTTGCGAATCGGGATTTGGTGGAAAAGTGGTCTCGGTACACAGCCAGTGACTATGACACAAGGTCACTGTCGTTGGGCATTGTCGCACAGTATGTACCGTGGGGTGCCAGAAGGTGGCGACTATGCCCGTGATTGTGACATTAGGTCACTATCGCAGGGCATTGTCGCGAAGATGGTACCGAGAGGGTCAGGACGCGGGCGACTATGCCCTAGGCATAGTCGCAGGGCAATGTCGCGGTCGGGCTCAGAGGGGCATTTAAAGGTGCAACTCGATTTTCTTGAACACAATACTGATTTGAGACTTTTGGACTACGTTTTTTTCTCCAAGAATCCGGTAAGTTCTATCTCCAACCTTCCCTTACCATTAATGTCTTCCATCTACCACAAATCCCTTGATCATTTATGATATTTTTGGTTCCCTTGAGCATTTATTGTGCAAGTCCAAGTCTTCTCAAGATCCCACCTCATCTCACTAGTTTATTGGATTTTAGGGTTTTAAGCTACAACCCTACAAGGTGAGTTCATTCTTATTTTTACAAACTTTATACATGTTAAAATGTGGATTTAACCTTCTAAACATCTCCTCTTTGGTTTCTTCTTGATTTGGATGGGATTTCATCAAAAACCTAACTTTGGAGATTTTTAGGGTTTACTTGGATAAATATGTATGCAATGGTGAATAACTAATATTTTGGGTTATATGTGGTTTACATATTTATGGAACGTGTTTTTCCTCTAATCTCAAGTTCAAACACTTTGAGTCAAAAACTAGGGTTTTGGAATATTGATATTTATTGAATAAGAACTTGTTGGGATTGATGTAGTATGTGGAAATATTCTTCAAAGAACTATGTGGAACCCCTTTGGAACTTTATGAAGGTTTATATGAAATCTTGATTGTGTCTTTGATGGCATCTTAATTGTTTAAGGATATTGGTTGGTTTTGCTTATATGGGATTGACTATTTGGTTGCATCTAAGTGTCATGGCTCCATAATCATTTGCATCATTACGTCCGATGATGGAACGCTAGTATTCCACATTGAGGCACGGTAAGGCATCAAAGGTATGGTATAAGTCCTACGTGCTAGTACATCTCATTGGATAAGGAAATCTCAACGTAAGGGCCTTGAATAGCTGAAGTTGACATTCCATGGGTGTACGCTTTAAGTAACCGAGCTCGATATCTAATGCGTGTATTTTTATGTGATTTGGTTTTACTAACATGTCAAGTGGCTTATTTTGTGTTCTGTCACTTACGTTAGTAAGCGGGACTCCTCCGTCAACCCAAGAGGTATTTGTATGGAAGTAATATCTTGCTTATACTCATTTCATTTTTCTTACTCGCACCCAATTAATTCTCCAATATAATTGTTTGTTCTCGCTAGGCTTTAGCCTAACACTTTTTCTTAAAATGACATATATAACAGGTTTATCTAGCGGTGGGACTCCTCGGATTTGAGTGGAGAGCCTTGAAGGAATAATAAAATTTTGGAAGCACATATAGGCGCACTTTGGGTATAACAATAATACATTTTTGTAAGTGAGATAGCAACACTCGTCCATAATCTAAACTTAGTTGGTCTAGATTAGTATGTTGTTGTGTTATATTTCACTTAGTATTTGTAATGTAAACGTCACACGATTATTCCCCTTTTTGGGTGATTTGTTTATGATAGTTTCGTTTATTTTCGCATTTATTCAGGTTTAAATTGACCCCTATTTTTAGGGTGTTACACAAATACAAAATCGAAATTAGGGGTGTAAACGAGTCGAGCTTTTAACGAGCTACTCGAGCTCGAGTCGATCTCGAACACAAAATAAAACTCGTTTAACTTAATGAGTCGAGCTTTATAACAACAATGTTCGACTCGGCTCGTTCGACAACTTGATTCAAATTTTTCGAGTCGAGCCGAGCCGAGCCATTCGAGCATACCCTTTTTCGAGCCAAACATGCTCATATATTTATTAATCATACAATAAAAATATAAAAAATTATAGAGCCCAAACCGATAAACGAGTTAATCAATCGCGAGTTTGAACCCATAAACGAGCATCGAGCTCGAGCTCGATAACTCAAAAAACATTCGAGCTCAAGCTCAAGCCCTACATTGAAAAGTTAATAGAGCTCGAGCCCAGTATTAATTTTTTGAGCTCGACTCGATTAACCTACTACTTGACTCGACTCAACTCGTTTACACCCCTAATCGAAATCATCTCTAGAGATCTACGAAGAGGGAACTTCAGATCTGTTGAAGAGGGCACTCAAATCTCCATTTTCATCTTCTTGATTGTATCTATGTTTGGAGGTACTATGTTGGGAGTCGGGCTAGGGTTCCATGGAGACGAATAGTGATGGTGCTTCCATGGAGACTGGAAGAAGGGGGATAAGATGGGTCGATGATTGCTCTGCCATGGATACTGGAAGCGAACTTGAAGGAAAAGTTTCATTTCCCCCAAATTGGGGAGGAATGATTTTTACCTAGATATTTTATATTAATTGATTAATTTTCATATATCAAACACCATTTTTCACTTCATTTCCATTCCGTGTTTGAACCAAACATTGTAAGTGGTTATCATTTTCATTCTTTACCTTCTAATAACCCCAACTAAACACCTCCTGAAATTTTGATGATATATTTAAAATAAAATAATTAATATTGAAAAAATAATAAATGTGATTAGAAAATTTCCAAAAATAACTTTTTTTAACATTTAAAATTGTTGATACAACATGATATATATATATATATATATATATACATGTATATATATAGAGAGAGAGGGGGGGAGGTTCAAGGGAAAACCTCAAAAAAATGGAAAACTGAGGAACACCTTAGTAGCCCTTGTATGGACAATATGTTCTTGTGCATACAAGTAATTATGTTGTTTTTTGGTTTTTATGCACTTGTGCATGTTACAAATTACTTGTATGCATAAGTGCATACCGTCCAGATAAAGACTACCAGTGTGTTCCTCAATTTTCCGCTTTTTGAGGTTTTCCCTTGAACCTAACCATATATCTATCTATATCTATACATATAATAAATAAGTAACTAGAAGAACACGTGTCGCCTTCTGATGAGCCCATTTTTCCATTTTCCCGCCTAAATATGTATCTTGACGCATTTTACATTATAAGTTCATTTAACACATCCACATTCATTCCTACTTGAATATTTCCTTAATTCAATTTTTTTAATTTATACCTTACATTTACTATCCTTATAATTAGGTATTTAGTTTATTTTTAATCCCTTACTTTTTTTATTTTTTTCATTTTAGACTTTTATCATATAAACATAAATAATGTATATGAACTAAAATGCATTAAAAACATTTTAATTTTTTACAAATTATACCATTGTAATCATTTCATCAATACCTTCGAAATGAGTCCAATATTGAATATTTTTAGATTTAATTATATTATTAAATATCATAAATATATACGAATTAATGTGTCGTGATTATTATGAGATTTGATACAAATAATCACTAAATTGTCTTAATTTTATTTTGGTTATTTGATATCAATTTTTACTTCAACAGCTTTTTATAAAAACCTCGTACTCTTTGAATTTTTTTACAAGAATTTTGATTTTTATCATGAAGTTTTATAAAATAACATTTTGAATTTTGAATTTTATTTTCTTGACATTATGATATTTTAATTTTAAAAATATTAATTATAGATGATGAAAGTATAATTAGTAATAGAACAAAGAATGTTGTATATAAAGAAGTATTTGGTAATTTATGATACGTGATTCTTATTTTATCAATATTTTAACTATGCATTTTTCCATAATTTCATTTACGTTATATTATAAATTTTGTTTTATAAATTCTTGATATTATTCGTATTTTTTGTTAATTTTTTGCAAAATATCCTTTGTGAAGACTACCTAAAACAAGGACATTTTGTAATCAGCTGGAAAAAAAAAACTCTGAAGGGAAAAAAAACATGGAAAAATAGCATCATACTTTCGATGATCATTCATATATATAAGATAAGTTTTTTGGCATGGTTTAATTTTTTTAAATTACCCCGTGTAATACACGGGGACAAATCTAGTATATATATAAGGATTTTATATAAGAAAAACTACATATATCATACACATATATTTGTATTCAATCGTTATATTGAAAAGCATATTTAAATCTTTATAGTTTGAAAACTATATATATAATGATCTATATTTTATAGTTTGAAAAAAAAAACAGAAAATATATGTTAAAGAGTAAAGACATGTCAAAATATTGATTATTAAGCATGGTTTTTGAAAGCATGCTCCTTAAAATAACAATTAATACGTTATTTTATACAGTTTAGAATTTACCCTTAGAGGTAAACATAGAGTTGTACAGACGATGAATTGTGTGAGAAGAATAATTAAGGTGAGAATGTAAGAAGGGATATGAACCCTTAATCACTTTTAATCTCAAACTCACCTTATAAATCGCGTTTGATATGAGAATTAATCCGGTGCATCTCATCCTAATGTGCATTGGAGACCCCTTCTTATCATTAATACCTTTCATTTTCACCGAACCGAACCCTAATTACACATACATCTATATATTATGTAGCATACAAAAGCCATAATTATTTGATGACTCCCCAAAAAGACGTAACTTTTATAGCATTAGGGGAGGTAATGTTAGACCTCCATTTACCACAAAGTAATGCCAAAAAGAAAATACCGATGATAAAAGTTATAGATTAGTGACAAACAATTTACTGTTAAGTGCATTTATAATGATCATTTTTTGAAATTTTTTAAGATTGACAAACAAGTTAAAACCATACCCAAAGGATCTTAAAGATTGTCTTATAAAAATTTGGTTCTTATTTAAGAATCAATTATTTTCCTCGTTGAATGTGTAGTTTGTATTATTTTCAGTTTAATAAATTTTGTTTTAGATATTTATAAAATGTGATTTATAAAAGATATAAGTTAAAGTTAATATAAAAAGTGTTAATTAATAATTACAAATTTTATTTATTTATTTTGTTTTACTTTTTGTTCTTTTTAATTTTTGTACAACATTTTGTATTTTGTTTTAATAAGTTTAATTCATTAATTGATGTAGCACGAATCATAGGGGGCGTTTGGTTTGCAGAATGTTTTTGGATGGAATGGAATCTGTCAAAGGAATTTGACTTTGAAGGAATTAGAATGGAATGTTGTCATGTTTGACCACCTATTTGGTTGACAGAATTGGAATGAAATCTGTTAAATGAATTGGAATTTTTCTGTTTGGTTCACAGATTGTAGCTTTAGAATTGGAATGGAATTTTGGTAAATGACCAAAATACCCTTTTTGTTTATTTTAATTTTTTTCAACAAAAAATACTTTAATGAAATCATCATTAAATAGTTTAATTTTTAACTAAAATTGCTTTGAGTATTTTAGCACACGAATGATGAGGAGAGAGAGAGAGGGATAGAGAGAGAGATAGAGAAAGAAAGAGAGGAGAGAGAGATGAGAGGAGAGAGAGAGGAGAGAGAGAGGAGAGGATAGAGAGGGAGAGGGTGAGGAGAGAGAGAGAGGAGAGAGAGAGGGAGAAAGGATAGATTGAGAGAGAGAGAGGGAGGGAGAGAGAGAGTTGGTGTCTACTGATAATGTTGAACGGTAGTGGTGGTCGGTGGCGGTGGTGGTCGCCGGATGTGGTGGTGGCCAATGTTGGTAGTCGGATGTGGTGGTGACTAATGTTGGTAGTCGGATGTGGTGGTGGTCAATGGTGGCCATAGGTGGTGGTGGTGGTGGTGGCCGATGTTGGTAGTCGGGGGTGGTGGTGGCTGGTGGTGGTCAATGGTGGCTGGAGATGGTGGTGGTGGTGGCCGAAGGTGGTCGATGGTGGCCGGAGGTGGTGGCCGGTGTTGGTAGCCGGAGGTGGTGGTGGCTGGTGGTGGTCGGTGGTGGTCAATGGTGGCCGGAGGTGGTGGTGGTGGCCGGAGGTGGCCGAAGGTGGTGGCCGGTGTTGGTAGCCGGAGGAGGTGGTGGTTGGTGGTGGTCGTTGGTGGTCAATGGTGGCCGGAGGTGGTCGATGGTGGCCGGAGGTGGTGGTCAATGGTGGCCGGTGGCGGTGGGCGGAGGTGGTGGTCGATGGTGGTGGCCGGAGGTGGTGATGCATATTAGGATGAGGGGCAATTTTGTCCAAAAAAAAATATGACATTTCATTCCAATGGAATATGGTCAACGGAATTCAACATTCCAATTCCATCAGATTCCATCAGAATCTGCGAACCAAACGCCCCCGTAGAGTAAATGGGCCTTGGCATGGATCAATAGGTTAAAAGGAAAACGTCTCAAAATAAACCTGAGTTATTGTTTCCTTTCTTTGATTATTCTTTAATATTTATTTAATTAATTAAGTTTCTAGTTAATTGAATATTATTATTTATTTTCGTTAATGGAAAAGTTCAAAAAACCCAATAAATTATCCCATTTTGAATAATTAAGTTTCTAAACCATTTTTTTGAATGAAAAAACCATTAAACTTTCTCATTTTAAATGATTATATCACTCAACTATTTTTTCGAATGAAAAAATCATTAAACTTTCTAATTTTGAATGATTAAGTCCCTAACATTTTTTTTGAATAAATAAATCATTGAACTTCTAAAAATTGGTTACCTTTTTTTAAATGTACCTGAAACTGAGTATGGGGGTTTTAAAGTAAAAACAAATCTAAATTAGTTTTACTGTTCTTAAACTCTGCACCATTAAAACCCCTCACACCCTCGCCACTCCCCGTTGCCCGAACGTTGTCCATTCTCTATATCGCCTAACACGATGTTCCCCTGCCATCGATCTCCATCTTTTTTATCTATTTTTTATCTATAAAAAAAAAAAAGAATCAAAAGATAACCGGTTACAGGTAGGTTTTTTGGGTTAAAATGATATAAGTAACCAATTTTTAGAAGTTCGATGATTTAATTTATTGAAAAAATTGTTCACGGACTTAATCATTCAAAATGGGAAATTTAGTGGTTTTTTCATTCAAAATGAGAAAGTTTAATGGTTTTTTCATTCGAAAAAATAGTTCAGGGACTTAATCATTTAAAATGAGAAAGTTTAATGGTTTTTTCATTCAAAAAATTAGTTCAGGGACTTAGGGGCCGTTTACTAAATACTTACCCAGGTAAAAACTTACCGGTATGACTTACCTTACGGTCCTTACCTATTGAGCATGAAAACTCCCTATAATCTTACCCGGTAAGAGTCATAGCAAGGACCGAGATTCTTACCCGATAAGTGAGAGAAATGACTCTTACCCAGTAAGCGCTTACCGGATTTAAGAAGCTTACCAACAATCAATTTTGATGGTCGGGAATGTTATACGATAAGGTAAGTGAGGGTAATATCCTTGTCAGTAAGCTCTTACCCGATAAGCATTTAGGTAAACGACCCTTAATAATTCAAAATGGAATAGTTCGTTGGGTTTTTATGAACTTTTGTCTGTCGTTAATTATAATTTATTTCTTTTCTTAAATAGTTTATGCTCCTTATTACTTTCATAATTGGTTTATGTGTGTCCCAATACGTAATCATTCAAACAAGTAAACAATTAAGCAACAACGATAATGCAAACCTGATATGATTATTCAATTGATTCAAAGGATTACAAGTGTTCTTGATAAAATCAAAACTTTCTCTGCTTCTTGTTCTTCACGGCGCACCAATACACCACCAGGTTTCTCTCTATATTAATTTCTCAATTAAGCTCTTCTAACCTAATTACAACAAACCTAATCTTATTTATACTTAGGCCATAAGCCTAATGGGCTTTGCAAGGCTTTGTAATGCTTGGCCCAACAACCTAAAACAAACTAATTTAATTAAAATTAAAACTAACTAATAAATAAAATACGTAAACAGACTTTGACTATTTATTACAAAAGGACCCTAGACTATTTGTTGAGACGACTTTATCAGCTTTGACTTCAGATTTCCATCTTCAGATAATTATGATCTTGAATCCAATAAATATGTGCTTTAACAGTTTAGGTTTATATTTCATAGTTATCTTTTTTTAGCCTATAAATAGGATCATTGGTTTCATTATTATTCAATTTATCATTGATTAGTAAAATTTCTTTGTAGAGTTCAATTTATAGTTTTATTAGAGTTTTCTCTTATTTTCCGAATTATACGCTTGTAGACTTGTTATCCTTCAAGCGCTTAGACACTTGTCAATCATTTTCCATGTTTCTTTTTGTGTCAATTGGTATTGACAATGACCGATCCATCAACTGTAACGACCCCAAAAATCAATAACAGCTAAAATATAGCATTACAACTCAAACGGTCCCAAAACATACTAATTTACATCATTCTCAAACTAAAGTACGCAACGGATAGTACATATTCACAACTGAGAAACTACAAGCCTCCACAAAACTATGCCTTTTCTATGGCATCCTTTTTTCTCCCCTATGAAAACCCGACTAAACTCTCACCTGAAAATGGTTTTAGTTTTGAAAATCGAGGGTTAGACCATGAGGTATAGTGAATTCCCTCTCAAAAACAGTTTAACCAATTCTTAATTTAAACCATGCAAACTGCTACATTAGTAAATAAAATAACAACTTTAATACTACAATCAACTCCACGTAAGGGGGTTTGCATAGTGGTCTCAACTCCCATAACCTCCTCGTGATGTCCACACTCGAGACCACCAGTAGATCCTCACGGACCCCAGTAGATGCCATATCCGTGTGCGCAAGAAACAGATTCAAGGCACACAACTCAACCAATCTCCCAAGGATTCTCAACAATCCGAGGTACTCAAACCCCACTGTGCAACCCGACTTCACATACAAGCATAAATTTATGAAGAGCGTGTAAATCAAGAGTATGCAAGAAAACGCCTTCACAATATATTTATATATATAATGACATACATCATTTCAAATCATACATATCATCATCTTGATGCCAATTTCAGTTACTCAAAGTTTCATAAGTCATTTCCCATGTAAAGAAGAAAATGGTGTAAGGGAACTCACCTTATGTGAAGAACTTGTCACAAAACGAGCCTCACTTCCGATCAAACCGAACAATGGGCCACCGAGTTACAACTTGTCCGAATAACATTATAATTCGATTGACACTAACCGGGTTTCCTTAAAATTCGATTAGACTTACCCAGAACTCACCTGGTTCCCGACTAACACTTATCCGGGACTCACCCGGTTTCCGGTCCCGTCTCACCCGGGATTCACCCGGTTCCCGATCAAACCCCACCCGGGTTTCACTCAATTCCCGGTAAACGCTCCGGGTTTTACCCTTTCCCACTAAGAATCGGGTTAGCTCTCAACCGACATTGGGATATTCCCGGACAGTCGAGTTATCCCCCCTGGATATCGATATGTCAAGGGTTTTTCACCTTTTCTCAATCCCAAAACATAAATGGCCGATCCTTATCTTGGATAATCAATCACTTGTAATAATAAAGACAAACATTAACCATTTTACTCAATTTCAAACCAAATATTCCAAAGCTCAATCATCCATAAAAATACAAGAACACAAACTATATTCCAAGGGTTTCTTCTTGTAAATCAACATCTACCGATAGATAGAGGAATTATTAGAGGGTAAATGACTTACTTGTAGATTGTGATTTCCCAAGCAATCCTTCAAAAAATCCATTGCAAATACTCTCCAGATTTCACCTCTCTTTTCTTGTATCACAATGGTAGCCACAAGAGTGAGGAAATTAGGGATTTCATTCCCTTTTTATACCTTTCATAAATTGCATTCAAGTCCCTGAGTTTTCTTTCTCACATTTTGACCCCACTTTACCAAGAAGACTACAATTTAGAACAACGGTTATTACATCAACCTACTACCAAAGCAGATATTGTAAAAATGATTGTGGCTATCACCACAACTCTTGCAAATCTGACAACGGTTGTCAAAAACTACCTCAACAATATCGACAACAACCATTGGCAGAGAGACAAAAGAATAATCAAGCTGGGGTTTCGTGGAGTGGCAACCACGACCACCATATTATCCCTTCAGTTTCTTTTCAAGTCAAACAATCGTCAGTTCATGAGATGCTACCAGAAAAGGACAAAGACTTACCCGACAAGGTCAAAGGTAAAGCCTTCCTTGTTGTGATGAAACCATAACAAGAAATCTATGACGAGCTGAAAAAGTCGACAAGATATCTCGAACCAATTAACAATCAAAAGAACCAAAAGTGAACCGTAGAAAGACATCCCAAAGCAAGTGATATCAATTGTGCAATAATTCATGAAGGACGATCTCAAAGGCACTCCAGGTATGCTTGAGAGTATGGGTGTTCGTCGGTTGAAATCCAATGGATTTAGGTGGATTCGATCCAATCCAATCATCCATTTGATGTCGTAATTTGTCATTCAATCTGATCCAAACGATTCAATCAGAACCGACCTATCATAATTGGATGAGTCGCCACCCCTACAAACGATATTTTCAATAAGTCGTCACCCTTATAAAACGACCGAAAATTGATTGATTTTGTGATGCGTACAAGCCTCCTAAAGCTACATCCCAAACGTACAAGTCCAAGGAGTCGGATTAAGTTGTTTTTCAAGTGAACTCAATGTCGAGTTTTTTCAAGTGAGTATGTCTATTGTAGCACAGATCCAAGAGTTAATTAGCAGTGGATCAATGGGAGAAAAGGAAAAGGGATCGAAATAAACCGGAAATATTGTTTCCTTTATTTGATTTTTTTTAATCTTTATTTAATTAATCAAGTTTCATAGTTAATTTAGGATTATTATTTCTTTTCTTTAATTATTGTTTATTTCTTTACCTAAATAGTTTAGGTTTTGTTATTGCTGTAGGATTTTCTTTTGGTTAATACTTTAAATATTTTCCTAGTGGGTTAGGATTAGTTTAGGTTTAGATTTCATATATATCTTTAATCTTATCTATACTATATTATAAAAACGACATAAAAAACTCCTAATTACAACATTTTAAGCACAAGGTACAACCAATTAAAGTCAATTACTTAATTTACAATTTCTTAATGCTTTGGTACAACCTTTCCAAGCATAGTATCTCACATAATCATCTATTTGTGGAATGGATACTTATTTTATAAAATCTTTTTACATAATGAGATGTAATATAAAATCTTTTTTCTTCCGTATTTTTTTTGCTAATATAAAATCTATTTTATTTTATAAAATCTACACGTATTTTTTTTGCTAATATAAAATCTACACATATTTTTTTTTCACGAGCATTAAAAGAAGAAAAAATAAGGTTGATATGAATTAAAAATAAAAAATAACGAGATACACTAATAAATTATCATATTCTTTAAAATAAAAATATTCCGCAATACTTTCTAAATTAACCAAGTGTAAATAAAATAAAATAGAAACGATGTACATATAAAAATATTCTTCCATAGTTTTAATATATTTACATTTAAATGTAAAATCGAAAATGAAAATAAAAGATTTTAAAATATCTCTACATTCACTATAAATATATATAGCTTCTCTATGTATCATCCGAGTACAAGAAGAAGACGAACGGTCGGATGTCAATGGCGGAATCTGCAACTGAACAAAAGGTTTTCCACTATATTTTTGTTTCTTTGAAAAACTACTTTTTTATATTTTATTTTATTTACTGAGGATTTGTTTATATTTTTCAAAACCCACAATCATATTTTTCGAAGTAGGGGAATAAGATATATATACATATCTTTATTTTTATCGACTAATACTATGAGGTCTTGAAGTCAATAGTCAGATAAATTTTCAAGTGGTACTGAGTGAATTTGAACTATACCAGTTGAGTTGCCGGTTACAAAAGATAGAAATCATTTATTTTCTTTGTCATGTTTGATGTGGGTTGAATGTTGTTAATTAATCTACAGATTTATACGTTCAAAGTGATTGTCAAGTGTTGTCGAGGAGGTTTCAGAAAAATTGCAAAATCTGTAAAAACGTATGTTCATATTTATAATTATTTCAATAATAGTGATATGTTGTGAGACATGTCATTTGAGTTTTAAATAATATAATACAAAACTATTACCAATATTATTGCACAAACTCATAACAACAAACGATTAAGAATATATGCAAGTTAACCACTTATGAAAATACATTCGTTTTTCACATTGTATTTCATTAACTGTTAACAGAGAAATTACGTTTCATTTTAACACGGTTCAATATTCCAACAAAAAATTTATCCTTCCGTGCAATGCACAGGCCCAACACTAGTTAGTTTATAAATGGAATAATTGTTTTCATTGGTATTCAGTTTATCATAGGTTTATAAAATTTCTATTTAGAGTTTAATCTATAAGTTTTAGAAGAGTATTCTTTTAAGATGCGTTTGGTTCGCAGAATGGAATTCGAAGGAATTGGAATGTAATTTGATAGAATTTGACTACGTGTTTAGTTGGTGGGAATTGGATGAAATTCAATTTTTTCACTTAAGTTAATGAATGATAAATTTCTTAATTTGTGGACTTCAATGGAATTCAAAAGATTCCATCATTTTCATTATGTCAACCAAAACATAGGATTTGGAAATTGGTCAAAGAATTATTCATTCCAATTCATTTCAATTCCTTCAAAATTCATGAACCAAACACCCCATTTAATTTCCGTCATTATCCTTCAAGGGTTTAGACCTTTTTTTGTTCCTTTTCGCTCTTCCTACTGGGTTATTAATGTACCTTTTGTATAAATTTAAATAATTTTTAGTGTACCTTTTTTATAAATGTACAAGTAAACAAATTTAAATTTATATAATTATTCATAACTAAATAAATTTTATTTAGTGTAAATTTTATATAAAAATGTATGTCTATTTAATGTTGCACATTTTTTGTCATAGTAAAAAATGATGTTATATACTTTTAAATGTATAAAGTAAAATTAATCTAAAATTGTAAATTAGTTATGAAAAAATATATTTATCTCGTTTATTACTTGAAATAATCAAACAAAAATTTATATCTAAACTTAAGTAATTGATTTATAAAGATATAAACAAAAAATTATGATGAAAACACTACATGGGATCTACAAAGAAGTTTGAGGAGGTTCATGTTCTTATCTTGTTGAGTTTAGGGGTGAGCAAAGACGGGTACATGCCTAAAATTTTCGGAATCGAAACCGACGGTTCCTAGAATGAAGGAATCGGAACCGGTTACACCGGTTCTTTATATTTAAGAACCGGTCCCAGAACCGTCGGTTCCGGTTCCGATACCGGGTACCCGCTGTCTATTTTTTTTGTTTCTTTTTATCATTCATATTATAAAAAGATAAATATTAGTATATTAAAAAGCCCGAACGTAAAGAAATAAATACCACACTCGTGAAAACTAATACGATAAAAACTAAAAACAAATAAACATTACAAATAATGCTTACGAAACAAATAAATATTACAAACGGTGCGTATAAAACAAATAAATACTACAAACGGTGTTTCCAAAACACTTAACGTCGTTAAAATTAATTGATGCTAATAAATACTACAAACAATGTTTCCCTAAAAAGGTAGTTTATTAATTTTTTATAAATAAATAAAATATATTTTAGTAAAAAATAGCGGGTACCCGTCGGTTCCGGGTCTGGGTAGCTACCGGGACCGGGTACCCGGTCCCAGAACCGGTCCTGGCGGGTACCCAGCGGGTAACGGTTCCAAAAAAATGAGAACCGGAACCGGTCCCGATCTGTTCCATATTTTAGGAACCGGAACTGGAACCATTCACATCGGTTCCGGTTCTGGAACCGACAGTTTCAAAGCGGTTCAGGTTCCAAAGGCGGGTACCCGCTTCCGATGCTCACCCCCAATTGAGTTGGTGTTGATGTGGAAATAAAAATATTCTTATTACTCACTTCATTGTGGATGCTCTAAAAATAAATTTGTCATTTTTCACCATTGTAACGTCATGAAGATCATTGTTACATATTTCTCAGTACATAGAGCAACGTTGTTGTTGCACGTAATGCTATGATTTTTATTTAAAAGATGTCTAAATGACATTGTTTTAGATACTGCATGCTAAAACTGAATAAACGACTGCATAAAGTACGTCTTTCCTCAATAGAATCATTTCATGTCTAAAAGTACTTGAACAAAATAAGTATATTGTGTTAAAGTCAAAAAAATGATAGAAATTTCTTTCATTATCAATGTACTTTAAATAAATTTTTAATTCACCGTCAAAAATTCATATTAAACTAGTCTAGTTTTTTAAAACTTATTGGCTAAAAATAATACTATGGAGAGCCTAGACAAATGCCAAGTTCGATTACATCAATTGATGTGTCTTTTTCTTTAAAAGTTATAATCAAGCGTAATTGGTCGATAAATATTAGACAAATGCCAAGTTCGACTATGTAGTCCATCCTTTCTATTAATTAAAAAAAATGGATGGTGAAGTCGACGGCGGCTAGCTCCCTCTAATCTATTACTGATCATGTGTGCATCACTTATCACTTCAACATTATTGGTCAATAATATTGTCACTTTCGCATGACAAGTCAATAATGCAAACAGTAATTATTTTAACAAATAAACTTATCCTAAAATAATGCATATTAGTTTGAATATGTATTTTAAAGAATTGTTCAACGATTAATCACTAAAAACAACTATTTTGGATTAGCTCCATCACAAAATAACCAACTTTTCTGAATCACTTTTTTAACCTATCCATACAAATATTGCCTATTTTATTATGTAAAAGTACAAAAAAACATTTCTTATAGTTTGCAAACTCTTCATTTCTTAAAATAGCTATTTTAGGCATTAATCATTCATTCAAAAATAAATAAATTAATTAAATCATTATTAACCAAAAAATACAAAAAACGGAAATGTGATGTTCACTTAAAAGAAAAATATGTCCAAAATAGGTTACCTGTGAAGATACTGCCCCAATGCCATCTAGAGGCAAACAGTGGCCAAGAAGTGTTGTAATTGGTGGTAAATATTTTGGAAGAGTAAAAGACCAATATTACCCTTGGGTAGGCTTATGATTATGTCTTTTTGCTGCTTATTAATTTTGGAGTATAGTTCAATTATGGTCTTTACGAAGATCTTCAACGTATAAGAGAAATTTTCATTATTTAGGAAAGTTTTGTGTTCTAATTTCTAACTGTTATGCTATGTGGTATGATCAAATAGAAAAAGAATATATATATATATATATATATATATATATATATAGGGAAATGTTCATTTGAGAAATGGTAAATATATGAGAAATAGAGAAGTAATCTTAGCCATTCATCTGGTCAACATTTGCGGCTTTGACCGCGAAGCACCGGATAATTCCTTGTGTGGTCTATAGAAGGTAGAGGGGTAATTTAGTAAAATACACGGGATGAGTTCATATATGAATCTGTATGAATCACAAAGGGTCATATATGAATTTGTTAGTTAATTCAACTGATTCATATATGAATCACAAAGATTCATATATGAATCAGTTAAAAGAGTTCAGTTGTGAATTGCACTGGTTCATATATGAACATATAGTTCATATGTGAATTATACATGTTCATATATGAACACAGCCCGTGTGTTTTGTAAAATTTACGAAATTGTCCTTCTATTTTTGGGATAGCCGCAACTTTTGACCGGTCAAAGCCGCAATATTTGACTAGTCAAATCCGATCTTGACCATATGAATGGCTAGGATTACTTCTCTATTTCTCATATATTTACCATTTCTCAAATGAACCAAACACTATATATATATATATAGAGAGAGAGAGACCTAATCATATGAGACCCTAGTATTTTGTGGTAACTATGAGATCCAATCCCATCCATCCATCCATCCATCTAATCTTATTATTATTTTTTTACTAATTAATAAGGAAGGCTATTTTAGTCATTTGATAAATTAAATAATATTAAAAACAAATTTATAATTGAAAATATCAATCATTTATCATTTATCAAGAGGACCAAATGAAAACTAGCAAATCGTTCTTTTTTTTTTTTTAAAGAAATGCAAATCGTTCTTTTATATATGGGTTATTTAGGTGTATGACCTTTTGATAAAAAAAAGCATGACGTTTGGACATATTTTTTTAAATATATGATCTTTTGACATATTTATTAGAGTGTCTCTTCTAACACAAAAAAGCCTCAAAATTCGTCAAAAGGTCGTGCATTAAAAAACCCAGAAGTTCGACTTTCACTTGCCCCATGTGTGTTTAGTAAGAGAGAGATGAAAAGTTTTATTTAACCACACAGGCATCCCTTGCTTCCGCAAGAAGGGATCCATTTCATGTGTGAACTGGTCTAGAGAACCTTCTTTAAGTTCCAAGGTTGAAATCCAGTCCTTTCATAAGATACGTTTGAGATCCGATAACATCTACCCATTTCTTTTGTAGTGCAAAACAAACTCCCATCATCTTCAATTACACATTAGTCACAGGATCAGTGGCTAGTTGGACTATTTTCACTAATGAATTTTGTACCAATTCTCTCTCTTGAATAAAACCAAAACCTTTATCAAAGTACCCAAAGTCTACTTTTCTTTTACTAAGATCATTATTCTGTATCTCACGACAACAACTAAGGCATAGCTCGTATGAGCATTTTGGAAGAACAATGATCGATATTGAATAGTGGTTGCTGCTCTGTAAAAATAATGGGCACAGACAGTTGGGGTGAGCAGAACACGAATTATCCGTATAACCCGACTCGACCCGAGTTTAAGGCAAAACCCCGAGACCCGACCCCCCCCGATCCAACTAATTTTTCGGGAAAAGTAGGATCGGGTTGGGTACACAAATCCCAAACCCGACCTGTCCGATTATCCGAATTACATATTTTTAAAAAAAATCAGTTTTATACATAGTATCTTTTGGTTATGACCAAATATGCTCCTGCGAATCAGCCTCATGTATTCATGGCACACAATGTTTTAAAAACCGAGTCGACCCGGCCGGTCGAACCGGTTGAACCAGGGACCGGTGAAGAGACTGGGTCAATTGCGACCGGGTCGATGCCATTTTATGACCCGAATTGAACCAGCCGGTTCTATTAAAAAACCGGTTGAACCCGGTAACAAAAGTTAAAAACCAATAGTCCAATAGGCAATACGTATTATCGTTAAAAACCAACACTCCAATGTCTCAAGATCCATGATTTGGTTTGATTGTTATGTTTCGTTTTGATGTATTTGGATTAATGAAAAACTCATGCTTATGTGTGTTTATTTAATGTTTTTGGATTGATGTAAAACTTGTTGTTATGTGTTTTATAATGTTTTTGATTGATGTAAAACTTGTTGTTATGTGTTTTTTTTAATGTTTTAACTTATAGAAATTCTTGAAACTGGAACCAAAAAACGGTTTTTAAAACATTGATGGCACGTCCCCTTTCCTTTCATTTTCTTTTACAATCTTATAGAAATGTTGCATTTGAGAGTGAAAATAAATCACACTTAATTCCAACCTTCAAATGTCAGTTTATTCTTTCTAATGTTCCATTGTAGTCTAGTTGGTTATGATACTAAAAGACCCAGGTCCAACTCCAGGCAAAAGAAGATAAACACTTGAACCAATTCAAAAACTAAAAATATTTTTTCTCAGGAATAACAATTTCAAGTTTTCAACTACGGATTTATCCTATAACCGATAAAATCAAAGTATATAATGACGCAAACCAAATTTGCAACGTCTTAGTCATTTCCCTCAATTCCTAAAAGAAATTTAGCTCATTTACAGACGTTAGAAACTCTGAAAAACCGCAAATTACTCATGTAAGAGCTAGGTAACTACAACATGACGTACACAAAAATATTATCAGGAATTCAATTTGAAAATGGTGTAGAAAGTTTCTAATGTAATTTAGCTTACTCCCATAAGTTCATGTTACAACCCCAATTAACAGAAAATTAGAATTTGGATGTAATACACCGCACAAGTCAACCATCTAATCGAAAATATAACAATATATACAGTTGAGACCTAAAACACTGAAACAGACGCCATGGATTCACTCTGCGCCTTTGTCTAAGCTCTGGATGTTGTCCTATGCGATTGTGTGAATTCCGATAAGATTGTAAAAAAAAGGAAAGGAAAGGGGACGTGCCATGAATACATGAGGCTATAAATCATCCCCAAGTTAACACCTCCAAACTGAGAAAGCAATGTCTTCCAAGAAAATGAACAATATGATTTCAGGAGGGAAAAAAATATGACATGCAAACATTAATAAAGAATAAGAATGTGAATGTGAATGTGGATAGGAGCAAGAAAAAATCATCACAAGACATGTCTCTTATTTCTTATACCCGACCCGAACAACCGGAGGTCCGATGACCCGATACCAGAACAACTCGAATTTCATTCGGTCGGTTTTCGGGTCCTTTCCTCGTCACCCGATATCCGATCGGGTTCGGGTTTTTTGGCCCCGACTATATTGAATTTGTGTTGGAAAAGAGAGGATGGAGTGTACCTTGAAGTATCAGTGAGTCATTACAAAATCTGTTAGAAGGGAGAAGATCAAACTTGTTGAAAGAACTCAATGAGTCATTACAAAGTCTGTTAAAAGCGGAGAAGATTGATCGTTTTTGGCGACCAACTTGGGAGAAACATACCAGTGAGGTTATGGCAGTCAGTGAACTCATCTGAAAATTGGGCAGCATCCACGGTGGTGATGGCGGCGTTTCTCAGACGACCATTGTATGAAAGAAAGCATTCCGATTATTGGGTTTAATTTCAACGGTATAACTAATGAATCAGGGTTAAATAGAAACAAATTTTGGGAACAATGGTACCAGGATTTTGAAGAGGAAGAGAGATGGTATACAGTTCAAGAACAAAAATGATTTGAGTCAAATGATTTTAGAACTCTTAATACATAAGGTACTACCTAAAAGAGAGAATTTGAAAGTTGACTTTGAAATTTGAAACCTTCACCTTTCCTGGTGAATTGTTTGAGCGGGATCCCAAAAAGGCAAGAAGAACTCTGCATTTATAAAAGTAATAAATTCTTATTGATACATGTAAGAGTGATACATTTAAGAGTTGTACATTATGCTTTGTTAGTTGTAATTCATAGTTTTTTGATTTTCATGCATAAAATCATTGTACCATATGCATTATGACTTGTATTTAAGAATTTTGATGTGAATGTATTATAAGGTAGTATATATATATATATATATATATATATATATATATATATATATATATATATATATATATATATATATATAGGGAGAGGTTCATTTGAACAGTTTTGTAATTTTTACAAATACACAGAACGAGTTCATATATGAACATGTATGATTCACATATGAACTCTTTTAACTGATTCATATATGAACCAATTAACTGATTTACATATGAACTAATTAACTGTAGGTTCATATATGAATCAGTTAAACTAATTAATAGATTCATATATGAACCTTTGTGATTCACATATGAACTAATTAACTGATTCATATATGAACATATAGTTCATATATGAATTAGTTAAAAGAGTTCATATGTGAATTACATTGGTTCATATATGAATATATAATTCATATGTGAATTATACAGGTTCATATATGAACTCGTCTTGCGTATTTTACGAAAATACCCCTCTATTTTCTACAAACCACACAAGAAATTATCTGGTGCTTCACGGTCAAAGCCGTAAATGTTGACCAAATAAAAAGCTAGAATCATTTCTTTATTTCTCATATTTTTAGTATTTCTCAAATGAACCTAATCCTATATATATATATATATATATATATATATATATATATATATAGAGAGAGAGAGAGAGAGAGAGAGGTAGAGGTGTTCAAATGCAACCCTTTACATGGTGCAAACCCATGCAATCCCTCTATCCACCACTCATTTTATTTTTACTTTTTTAATTAAAAAATGTGAAAATAAAATGAGTGGTGGATAGAGGGATTGCATGGGTTGCACCATGTAAAATGTTGCATAATAACCTACCCCTATATATATATATATATATATATATATATATATATATATAGCCTTAGGTTCATTTGAGAAATGGTAAATATATGAGAAATAGATAAGTAATCCTAGCCATTCATACGGTCAAGATCGGATTTGACTGGTCAAATATTGCGACTTTGACTAGTCAAAAGTTGCGACTATTCCAAAAATAGAAGGTCACATTCGTAATTTTTATAAAATACACGGGTTGTGTTCATATATGAACCTGTATAATTCACATATGAACTATATGTTCATATGTGAATCAGTGTAATTCACATCTGAACTTTTTTAACTAATTCATATATGAACCTTTGTGATTCATATATGAACTAATTAACTAATTCACATATGAACTAGTTAACTGTAAGTTCATATATGAATAAGTTGAACTAATTAACAGATTCATATATGAACTAATTAACTGATTAACATATGAACGTATATTTCATATGTGAATTATATAGGTTCATGTATGAACTCATCCCGCGTATTTTATGAAACTACCCCTCTACCTTCTATAGACCATGCAAGAAATTATCTGGTGCTTCGCGGTCAAAGCCGCAAATGTTGACTAGATGAATGACTAAGATTACTTCTCTATTTCTCATACATTTACCATTTCTCAAATGAACCTCTCCCTATATATATATATATATATATATATATATATATATATATATATATATATATATTCTTAGGTTCATTTGAGAAACACTAAATATATAAGAAATAGAGAAGTGATCATAACCCTTGGATTAAGTGATCTGATTTTTTTAAGGAAGGGTAATATTGTAATTAAGGACATATCGATTAGAATCAAAATTCAAATTAAACATATCGTTTCCTAAATTAGTGTCAATCGTATCTTTAATATATCTGCAATTCAGTTACCGAACACCACTTCATTGTATTTGATCTCAATTTATTCTTCTTGTTTCGCAAAATTTAGGTTTTTAATATGATGTCGAATCCATAAAACGTTCCTGATCTAGAAGTCGATCAATTATCGAATGACGATGATATGATTGATGAAGATGAAGGTATATTTTTGAACTTTTTTACTATTTTGGAATTTTATTAACATTTGATTGATGAAGATTTGATTATGTTTGTTATAATTCTAGTTCACTATGAAGCAATTCAAATTCATATATGAATATTTGTTG
The DNA here is from genome assembly GCA_954870635.1 of Arctium minus. Classification (NCBI taxonomy): domain Eukaryota; kingdom Viridiplantae; phylum Streptophyta; class Magnoliopsida; order Asterales; family Asteraceae; genus Arctium; species Arctium minus. The sequence continues at coordinate 176,458,454 of OX941080.1, read as the reverse complement.
AATTTGAATTGCTTTGAACTGTTCATATATGAATTGTTATAAACGTTCATATATGAATTATATGTTGTTAGTTGTTGCTTTAGTTTTATTTAAAATAAATAAATAGATTCATATATGAACATTATGAAGCAATTCAAATTCATATATGAATATTTGTTTGAATTTGAATTTCTTTGAACTGTTCATATATGAATTGTTATAAACATTCATATATGAATTATATGTTGTTAGTTTTTGCATTAGTTTTATTTAAAAGAAATAAATAGATTCATATATGAACATTATGAAGCAATTCAAATTCATATATGAATATTTGTTTGAATTTGAATTGCTTTGAACTGTTCATATATGTATATCTATATGTTAATTTATTCTTTTTTGTAACAGGTTTAAATCATTCGTTTAGAAATACATCTGCTATTCATCATGTCATTTTTTCACCTTCTGGTTCGAAGTTTTGGATACCAAATGTACATTTGGATTTGAAGCCAAAACTAGGTAGCTTTTTTCAGTCTTATCAGCAAGCTATTTCAATGTATGAACAGTATGCTGAAAAAGGTGGTTTTGATGTTAGACTTTCAACAACTGTTAATGGTAATCTTGGGATTGTGAGGATAAAGTATGTTGTGTGTAGTAAAGAAGGGGATCCACCAAAAAAGAGTTTTAATACTGTTCATGATAGTATTGAAGGTAAAAGTCATCGTAATTCAACTGCGAAGAGGACAAGTTGTAGAACATGCATTAGGGTACGTTTCCTTCAAAATCATTGTATGAGGTTTATCATTTTGAAGAGAAACATAATCATATGCTTCTTGATGATAATGATATAAGTATGTCTCGAAAACGAAGGCAGTTGTCTTTAACCAATCAAGTTTTTAGTTGTAATATTGGAGCATCGAAGGCGCATATGTTGCATGTGTCTTTGAAAGGTGGTTTTGATGTTTCCGGTTGCACTGTTGATGATTATAAGAATTTTAGAAGAGATTTGAATGCATTTATTGGTGCTGGTGATGGTGAAATGGTTCTTCGTATGTTAGAAGATAGATCCAAAGATGATGCACAATTTTCTTTTGAATATAATCGGCAGGATAATCAATTATGTGAAATTTTTTGGGCTGATGAAATTGCTAAGCTGAATTACCAAGAATTTGGAGATGTTATTTCATTTGATGCTACTTTTCGCACAAACCAGTAAGTTTGGTAACTGTTATTCCATTTTTTTATATTATTTATATGTTGGTTTTTTATGTTTTTACCTTTTGTTTTTGTTATATATTTTGTTTTATAGGTAGATAATGGTGTTTGTTCCATTAAGGTACGTTTGGTACGCAGACTGGATGAGACGGGACAGGACAAGACGGAACAGGACGGGACGGGACAGGACTAACTGTCTGTCCCACGTTTAGTTTAGGTTTAAAATCATATGTTTGAAAGAGGGTAATATTATAATTTTACATTTAGTCCCATGTTGTTCCACCTATTTTGGTGGAACTAAAAAACTTAAGTTTTGTCCCATGAAATTTGATTTTTGTCCCATGTTGTCCCATGTGATTTTTGTCCTATGGCATACCAAACATCGGACTATTTTTTTTGTCCCGTCCTGTCCCACCCAGTCTGCGTACCAAACTGTAACAACCCGAACTTTAATTACATAAAAAATGTAATTATCCATACCAAAAACGATGGCCCCAAGCCTACAATTCAAACAAGGTTTGCAACTACTACTTATTACACAACTGAGTAAAAAGGAAAACTATTACAAGGTGTCTTCTAGATACATGGAAAAGCTCACAACTTCTCTTTATCCTTAGTTCCTTACCATAACCTGCTACCTTGCGATAACCTGAAAAAGGGTTATAGTTTTGAAAGAGCGAGGGTTAGACCGATGGTCTAGTGAGTCCCCTCCAATCGCTACTACAACAATTCAATTATTATTTAAAACATTTAAACAAAGCCTTACGCCTCACGAGCGTAACTCACTCTACTGATTAAACATTTACCACATTTTACGCCTCACGAGCGTAACTCACACTATTGACCAACACGACCATACTTTACGCTTCACGAGCGTAACTCACACTACTGACCAACACTGCCGTCAAAGACGGTATGTCTGTCTCGTACTGCCTTATTTTGGGGACACACCCCAATGGCATAAACGGGTCACACTCCTCGGTACGATCAGGCGAGCCACACTTCCCGACTTAGGTCAAAACTTCTGAATTAAATGTATGCATACATCTAATCATCAACAATATATAAAACGAGTTTATATAAACATAGCATGGACATGCCAACATAATTAAATCAACCTTTTCAATAAACCTTCACAACTTTTGATACTAAAAGCGTGCAGTTCAGAAAACCCACAAGTATCAAACAACTTTCGAAATCGTAACATATTTAGTTTGAAAGACTCACCTCAAATCCTTCTCGCTTAAAGTCTGCTTTCTAACGATTCACTACCTACGACAACACCGATAAATCGGTAAGCCAAAACATAGATAACCCACTTTCTCACTGACTAAAACATAAAATACTACATACTGTGCCACCCCGGTCAAGACCTCCCCGGTCGAGACCACCCCGGTCAAGACCACCTCGGGCGACACACCCTGGTTTCCCTGGGTCCGGTCGACACCGGTCTCCCGGGTCCGGTCGACGTCACACCGGTCGGCACCGGTCTCCCCGGTTCGGTCCGGTCGACGTTCAAACTTGTCCAGGGCGATTTCAAAACTTTGAGAAAACAACTCAGATCCTCGAATCACCCAATAACACGGTTATAAACTTAACAACGAGATCATTTACCGACTAAAACTCTTAGATGGAAGTATTAGGCTAGAATCATACCTTTATTTGCAAAGAAACCGTACGATTCTTCAGGACCTAGTCCTCCCCTTCTTCTGCTCTCGTTTCCTTCAGCTGCTCTCATCCAAATTCAGAAATGAATTGTTATAAAAATCTTAGGGTTAAAACATATATATAACCCAAGTTTCATTTAATGTAACACCCCGAATTTCCTTATGTAATCTTGTTATTCTTGTGTTTAAGCGTTGTCGTTAGCACCCCGTTTGGTTGGGAGTTTGAGTTTGGATTTTGGTGGTTTTGGTCGAACCACAGTGAACCACGCGAGTTGCACCGCGACTTGAGGTCGCGGCACAACCCGCGAAACCCCCTGTTTGTGTGGGTTTTGTGTTAGCGGGCGAGTTATGCCGCGAGTTGAGGTTGCGGCATAACCCGCGAGGTTGCCTGGACCGACTTATGGGTTTTCCAATCAAATATCTCATTTGGGGTTTTCATCACTTTTTCTCAAACTCTCTCATCCTCTCTCTAGATTTCTCTCTCTCTCTCTCTCTCTAGAGTTTGGTGATTATTATCTAGCTTTCGATCCGAGGTTCCAGTGTGGAAAGCTTCGTCTTGTCAAGAGGGTTGATATCTGGTTCTTCGGGTTTTCGTATAAACCTATTGGGTGAGTTCCTACTATCATTTTAAACTTTATACATATCAAAAGTTACCTTTTTGGAACTCCTATATATCTCCGTGGTTTCAGATCTAAGTTTTCTACGTATTTGATATAACTTGAGTTTTGGGAGATTTTAGGGTTCCCGATCATTTGAGCTTACTAAAATGATGGATCTCATCTTATTGAAGTAAAATGATGTTTTACTTGTACATTATGTGGATATGCGAAAAGAATGTGTAAGAACTCATTTTAATGATTTTCATTCTTACCAGAAGTTGAACTGGAAATGACATTTTGTTTATAAAATGTGTTTATACCATATGTTTATTTATGGTTGGTCACATATGTTGTTGTGACGAGTCTGTACCATTACTAGTGGATCCCTAGATTTTGAGTCGACTGATATTATTTGGAGTTTACCAAGTAAAGCAAATATAGAGCTACATGTGCATTAAATTATGAGGCTCTGGCCGTTAACAAATATAGAGCTACATGTGCATTAAATTGTGAGGCTCTGGCCGTTAACAAATATAGAGCTGTTAACAAATATAGAGCTACATGTGCATTAAATTGTGAGGCTCTGGCCGTTAACGAATATAGAACTACATGTGCATTAAATTGTGAGGTTCTGGCTGTTAATAAATTATGGAACTATATGTGCATTAAATTGTGAGGTTCCATAAGCTAATCAAAACGAAGAACTACATGTGCATTAAATTGTGAGGTTCGGGAAAGAAGGTTTATGACCTTATTTTAATGGATTTTATTCCTAACATTAGTTAACTTGGAAATGCTTGTTTGAAAGGTTTCCTTTTTGGATGCAAATGTTATATCCCTTGAAATTTATAAATTGTATGTTTTCACTAGGCTTTTTAAGCCTAACACTTTTTCTCAAATGATGTGTATAACAGGTTTCCCTTAGCGGTGGGTTGCACAGGGTTTTTGAGAGTCGAGCGTGGACTCGAGGCATTTTGAGATGTCTATTATTTTGGCGATGGGCATTGTTTAAGTCCCATCTTTTAATGAACTTTGGTTCGTCAAGTGATGTAGTCTAGACAGTTATGTTTAGATTAGTTTTGTTGATAAATTCTATATCCGTGCGAGTTTTGTATAGTCTTAAGGACTGATCCCCTTTATGGGAAGTTTATATCAATTCGGATGTCTTGTTGCCATATTTCCAGGTTTTAAATTACTCTGAATTTTAGAGTGTTACAAGTTGGTATCAGAGCTCTAGTTTAAGCGAACTAGGCATGAATGTAAGATGTCTAGAGTTAGACTGAGTTTGATAGGCATTGATTGTGAGATTGGGTAGAACTTCTAAGATGGGTTAGTCTTAGAGTCGACGGAAGTTATGTTCATCAGGCGTTGTGATGACGGTAACAAGAACCCTTATGTGTTATATGTTCATAATCTCACTTAGCTAATGTGATTATGAGAATATTTTACGTGAGTGTAATTGGTTTGCTAATGTTATGACAATTGGTAGACGTAGCGGTACGTTTCTTTCGTGCGTGTTTTAGTTAAACTCTTCCTTACCCTTTCTCGTGCTTGTGTTTACCTGCTCTACCTTGGTATGTTGACCGTTAGAGTAGTGCGAAAGTTTCTAAGCGAGTAAGCTAAGGAATGATTGTTGTTTATAGCAATGTCTCTTTGGGATGATAGTAAGTGCGTAGAACGCATTAAGTTAATCATCTTGAGCCAGATTCGTTGTTGGAATTAGAACTATATCTTGTTAGATCGATTCTATTTCGAGGAGATTGTAAGTTAATTAATAGGATGGTTTCCCTATGATGCCGGAGGCATCCGGTTGTTTATAGTACGCCGGGATGTTGGGAAGCGTAGTATTAAGATGTGAGTGCCGACCAAATTCATGCATTAAATTTATTTCTAAAATAAGGTTGCATAAATTGCTTTCCATGATCGCCAACCATAAAGTAAATTACCTTATAACGTTTTGGCAAAACATTTAACACTCAGCATATTTTAAACTACGAGCATAAACATGCTTAAAATGGTTTTGTTGCACCTGATTTCAAATTGTTATCAAAACTCTCTTTATTCACGTCTTGTGTTTAAAAGCTATTTTTGGATGTCGTAATACCTGTGTTTTAACGCTTTTTGAGTTAATGGGCAAGTAGTTGTGGAATTTTGACCTTGACATTTGATCTCTTCCACGTATGTCAATGGTTTTAAAGGAAGAGTTATTCCCATGCTTTTGAGTCGGAGTTTCTTGGGAATTTTTAGTTGTGTGAGTTTTGTTGAATTCCTTGGAGTTTTGTTTTACGGATTCTTTTGTCGCGTGCGTATATTTAGAGATGCGTGAGTTTAATTTTATTGCGTGCAAGTTATGAATTCTTTGGAAGTCGTGTCTCATCAAAAATATTGTCAAAATGGTCGGCTTACCTTGTGTTGAAAAAAAAATGGAAATTTGGACACCACTTGATTTTAACGTTATTGAGTTTATGAAAATCCAGTTGGATTATGGTGTCTCATCTTACGACTTTTGTGTCGCGTAAATAATTTCAGGAACATGTGCATATGCATCATTGTGTGCGGTAATTTCTGGGTTTTGTTAACAAATGTCAACCGTCGTGTACTTTGTGCATTGGATTTAAGTAGCCCGTGGGGGTGAGTGATTGCATAAACGATTTATGTTATTTTTAAAACAGGACTTTCGTTCTGACCGTATTTCCATCATTAACTCTTACTGTTAAAAATTTCCGCAAAGTATTTAGCGAGTTAGCGATATTTTTGTCGTTGTAATTTCTATTTTGGTCAAATGTGTTTATCTTTACAACGTGAAGCTTTAAACTCGATTTGAAATTTTATTTGCATCCCCGTTATTTTACCGCCCTTTGGGGAATGAATTGTTGCATATGGGGTGAGTTGAAAATTCTTTTGCTGCAACGTCTCTTGGTTATAGAGGAGGATTTTTTTTAAAGATAAAATTGTGATTTTTCCCTTTGGAGTTGTACAAACAATTGTTGCACATGTTGAAGTGCAAGAATCTATTTTCACGTTTATAGCGTAAATTATTGCGTATGTTTTACTCGGTATTTCTCAAGGTGCGAGTATTTTGTTAAGTTTTCGTATTCGGTAACTTGAATTGTTTTAACATCATAAATTTCTCATGTTGAGCTTGAATATTTCAACAAGTAAATAGCGTGATTTACGTATTCTGGGTGATTTTGTACACGTAAAATCTATATTATGATTTATGCATCTTTGATGATTTTGTGCAAGCAAAGTTTATTTCATGACATATGCATCTTAGTATATTTGCATTCATAAACCTTTGGAAAATCTTTGGTCCCAATACGTGTTGAGTTTTGAGAAAGCATTCTTTGTGGTGTGGGTTTTCATAAGCATTGTTTAAAGACATTTCATTATTTGGGGGAAACGTTAAATGTCGGTTAAATGTGTTTTAAGGTTTACGAGGCTTTCGTTGGAAATTTACGTGAGGTGTTGGGCCTTTGGCTCGGGTTTTGACTAAATGAGTCGTGTGGACATTTGTCCGGATTTATAACCGTAATGAAAATTTTGAGTATGATGGTGTTTATTCGTGTCATTTGAGAGTTGCATGCTTTGAGTGCGCTGGTCATTCATTTGGAGTCATGTAGCGTTTTAGACTGTAATGCTGTAGATCCATAGATAGTCTGTCTGTTTTGTAAAGCCGAGGTTTTGGGTTACACTTAGTGACCGCTCGGGTTGGCTAGTGAGTAGACAATAGGTGGCACGAGCTGCTGAGTTGGAACTCGTCTGGATTGGATAGGCACCCGTGTCCGTAAGTCCTTGAGATAGAACTCGACGGAGTATGGCTAGAGGCAATAAACGGTTTGAAGTTGTGATGTCTGGTATGGCATGGGAACTAAGATCGGGATACGTGGTGAAATCCAATAACATCGCGGGTGGCCCCATTCATTTGTTCTCGCCACCCAAAATGGAAACGTTTAGAGGTCATGCGAGGAAGTTGTATGGGAGGCCTACTTGCGTGTCCTTCTATTCTCTTTGTGTACGGGTCTCTCCGTCATAGACCCGGGGTATTTTAAACACTAATGTCATATTTTTACCAACTTTGGTTATGTGGAGTCGACGGTAAATGATGGCTTTAATATTGGGTTCTCCCCACGTATATTAAGGTTTGAATGAAAGGTGTTATTTCTGCATGTTGGTATTTAGTTTTCTTTCGTTTTTGTTCATGTGAGTATTTGGCCTAGTGTCCATGTTTTCGGACGTACGATGTGGATGGTGTTACTAATGTTTCATACTTCGAGTTAGTACAAGTCGTGTCAATTTATAAAGCATCGTTGAAATGAAGGATCCATCTTTGAAATTGCATAACTTTGAAAAGGAGTTGTTCCATGTTTTAAAATTCATTATTTGAAAGGTTTTGTTTTAAAGACAAGTTCATCCATTTAATTGCTTTTACTTATGTAAAACTCTTGAACTCTCTAGGCATTAAGCCTAATCCTTTTTATTTTTTTTCAACATGTGCATCAAATTCCTGTTGTGAGTTTTATTAGCGCCCGTCCTTTATAGTCCGAATGTGTAGATTGGTGGTACGTTTAGAAGTTAATCTTTATTATGTGGTTGTAGACGAAGTATTTATGGAAGTATTAAGAATTTGAATAAGGGCTATTTCCAGATTTGGAGTCGGATCGGAGTTGAGTGATAACAGATTATGTGTTAACCGATTGCCGGAAAGACGCATCAGTGCGCCTTGTTAGAATATCTTTATCGATATTAGGAATGGATCAGTGAAATCTGAGAGTTTTGGGAAGATTAGCGGCGACCGTTGGCTTTGAGTTCGGAACCGTGCAGTTCGAAAGAAATTGGTAGATGGAAAGTTGAGGTCGCTAATTTCCTGGAGGTAGTAATTGTCACCTAAGGTTGGGAGGCAACCGTAACCTTAGGAGTAAAGGTTACTTTGAAGTGTTGAGTGTTCGCTCGGTTAGGAGTGAATTGTGCCCAAGAAGGGTAGATAATGTGGATGTCGGTATTAGGATCTCGTTAATGATTCTGGCATTTGGGTTTGTGACGATCTTCTCTGCGGACAGTGTTCCATTAAGAAGAGTAGATTTCGAGGACGAAATCATCCTAAGGTTGGGAGTATTGTAACACCCCGAATTACGTTATGTAATCTCGTTAGCACCCCGTTTGGTTGGGAGTTTGAGTTTGGATTTTGGTGGTTTTGGTCGAACCACAGTGAACCACGCGAGTTGCACCGCGACTTGAGGTCGCGGCACAACCCGCGAAACCCCCTGTTTGTGTGGGTTTTGTGTTAGCGGACGAGTTATGCCGCGAGTTGAGGTCGCGGCATAACCCGCGAGGTTGCCTGGACCGACTTAAGGGTTTTCCAATCAAATATCTCATTTGGGGTTTTCATCACTTTTTCTCAAACTCTCTCATCCTCTCTCTAGATTTCTCTCTCTCTCTCTCTAGAGTTTGGTGATTATTATCTAGCTTTCGATCCGAGGTTCCGGTGTGGAAAGCTTTGTCTTGTCAAGAGGGTTGATATCTGGTTCTTCGGGTTTTCGTATAAACCTATTGGGTGAGTTCCTACTATCATTTTAAACTTTATACATATCAAAAGTTACCTTTTTGGAACTCCTATATATCTCCGTGGTTTCAGATCTAAGTTTTCTACGTATTTGATATAACTTGAGTTTTGGGAGATTTTAGGGTTCTCGATCATTTGAGCTTACTAAAATGATGGATCTCATCTTATTGAAGTAAAATGATGTTTTACTTGTACATTATGTGGATATGCGAAAAGAATGTGTAAGAACTCATTTTAATGATTTTCATTCTTACCAGAAGTTGAACTGGAAATGACATTTTGTTTATAAAATGTGTTTATACCATATGTTTATTTATGGTTGGTCACATATGTTGTTGTGACGAATCTGTACCATTACTAGTGGATCCCTAGATTTTAAGTCGACTGATATTATTTGGAGTTTACCAAGTAAGCAAATATAGAGCTACATGTGCATTAAATTGTGAGGCTCTGGCCGTTAACAAATATAGAGCTACATGTGCATTAAATTATGAGGCTCTGGCCGTTAACAAATATAGAACTACATGTGCATTAAATTGTGAGGCTCTGTCCGTTAACAAATATAGAGCTACATGTGCATTAAATTGTGAGGCTCTGGCCGTTAACGAATATAGAACTACATGTGCATTAAATTGTGAGGTTCTGGCCGTTAATAAATTATGGAACTACATGTGCATTAAATTGTGAGGTTCCATAAGCTAATCAAAACGAAGAACTACATGTGCATTAAATTGTGAGGTTCTGGAAAGAAGGTTTATGACCTTATTTTAATGGATTTTATTCCTAACATCAGTTAACTTGGAAATGCTTGTTTGAAAGGTTTCCTTTTTGGATGCAAATGTTATATCCCTTGAAATTTATAAACTGTATGTTCTCACTAGGCTTTTTAAGCCTAACATTTTTTCTCAAATGATGTGTATAACAGGTTTCCCTTAGCGGTGGGTTGCACAGGGTTTTTGAGAGTCGAGCGTGGACTCGAGGCATTTTGAGATGTCTATTATTTTGGCGTTGGGCATTGTTTAAGTCCCATCTTTTAATGAACTTTGGTTCGTCAAGTGATGTAGTCTAGAAAGTTATGTTTAGATTAGTTTTGTTGATAAATTCTATATCCGTGCGAGTTTTGTATAGTCTTAAGGACTGATCCCCTTTATGGGAAGTTTATATCAATTCGGATGTCTTGTTGCCATATTTCCAGGTTTTAATTTACTCTGAATTTTAGAGTGTTACATTTAACCCCCTTGAACTTTGGGTCTCGCTTAACTTTTCACCCAACTATCAAAATTTATCGAAATTTTGGATCCGGATATTACAATATCCCCCCCTCAAGAGAATTCCGTCCCCGGAATTCCATCGTTGAACATATGGGGATACTGAGATTTCATGTTCGCTTCCATTTCCCACGTTGACTCTTGTCCTTTGTGAAATCTCTACTGGATTTTCACCAACCGGATTTCCCTGTTCCTTAACTTTATAAACCAATGGTCAAAGGTCCCCTCGGAACTTATGATCATGGCAAACTCTCCTATGCTTGCATACCTCGCAAAGGTATCACTGCTCCACCTCCAACAAGTGCTCTCAAGAGAAGCGAGAAATATGACACGAATTATCCCAATTCTCATCGAACACTTTCGGTTATACACTACCTCTCCAACTCCGTCCATAGCTTCTACGGACTCCAAAAAGTAAACCAACACTAGCTTTCTCTCGAACGTACCACTCCAATCTATGGGAACAACTTCTGCATCAAGTCGCCCCCTTTCAAATCTTAAGATTCACAAGACTCGCGTTATTTCATTCATTCCGACTTAACTTCCCTCAAATGCTCCAAGCATTATGTTCCAAAATCAACGCCGTAACATCCCAGGTCAACTCCTGCGTCAACATGCATATAGTAAACCTTTGTTACCACAATAACTGCAGAATTATGAATTTCTTCATCCGGTAATCAGCCATTGCATAGTAACCTCTCTCGGTACGTCATACGTCGAACGTAAAACCACTTTCTTTCCCAAACCATACTGTTCATCGTTCAACGGTGATACTCAACTCATACGCAGTAACATACATCGCCCCAAAGGTCATCACTCCACTTCCAATATAAAAGAAAATTCCACATTACCTTACCCTCATAGCCCACTAATTCCAACTGAACGAATCATAATGACTCCCACTTCAATTCTCGTCGCATCCAACAATTGTCCGGTCGCAATTGAAATAAATCCAAGCTTTACCCGTTCTAACATAGAGTGATCATGCTCCCATCATCACTCCAATTTAACACTGCAAGATAGGTTCACTTGGAACCTTTCTACACAATTACCAAGTTGACTCACTCCAAGCACTACCTCCAACCGCTTCTTCCCTTTCCTTCTCGAAAACCTGAACATGTTTCTAGTGATAAGCTTACTAGCTAGCACCAAATCCTTAGACCAACCGCCCGCTTTAGCTTTATCCACTCTCGAACCATAGCATACACTCTAATCCCCTTTCTCTTTCCCTCACTAGGGTTTATAAACTCACTTAACAGAAATTCTGAAAACATAAACTCCAAAATCCTGCGCCACTTGCCAAACTTCTTACTCTCAGGTCAACAATTCCAACTCGTCAAAACACAAACTACATTACTACACTTCATCAAACGGTTACCGACAATCCACACGCGAGACATTAAACCACGCTTTTCCACAACATTACTCACTGATCAAAGACACCTCACGTTCCTCACTCCCCTTCGCCATCTGTAGGGTTCCTTCACGTTCGAAGAATACTTCGACATCCTTACGGATTTTACAACCCACCATGAACTAAATCGTCCGACATTCACATCAATATGTTAATGGAATAAGATGAGCTTGTCCAACACCTCTCCGCGACCCAGGAACCCAAGGTTCCTCCATGAAGTTGCCGCCAACTATCCCTCGAACCCATAAACTTCAGATTAGAAAAATCACCACCCCAACCAACATCTATGCATCTCTGCCACATACTTGACACTTTTGAAAAACTCACCGAGAATCACTGAGCTAGGGTTTTTGCCAATGCTCATCCTATAACACTAACACAAGTCTAAAACTTAACTTCAAAGAAGCCCCTTACCACTATAATGACTTGAATGACCACTTTGGCATAAAAAGTAACACCATCTCATCCAACCATTCATCTCCCTACCACAACATCACCATAACACCAAAATCTCCGCAACACTTAGTACACATAACAGATACCCTCCTCATCATGTCGATCGTAACACCAATATTTGAGATAAAGTCGTTTCACGACTTTGCCCTGCTCAAATCTGGACCGCCTGCAAACTTTTGAACATCTAAATCACTCAACACGATTTCGCTTCTGATCGGCTTATCGCGATCTGCCATAAACGAAGTCGGGTAGTCGATAAGATTAAGCGTACTCTCTCACGGATTAACTTGCTCGAAGTCCAACTACCCCAATTGCTCCCTATACTTTACTCCCACACGAACCATCAGAACCTCATGGGAATTTACTTGACCAACTAATAATCTTTCATTTTGAAAAGTCCCCTCGAGGTGGTCCTATACCATTCTAGATACACACCGATCCCAAACGATATCTAGCTTCCTTAAGAAACTCAGAAAAACATGACCGCAGCCACTTCCCATTTTCAACGTCCCGGCAAAGGCCTCAACAAATGTCGTTGACTTCAACATTACCGTCGACATAACAATACTTTAACAATGTTTTCGACTAACAAGGATTCCCAAAGGAACCATCTCCTTTCAACGCATAACTATCTCGGTGTCCCACCGACTTCGCACGTTGAAGGCACATAACTTACTTGATAGAATCTGATTACCAGACCAACTCAAAAACTCCGGCTTGACGTCAATAACTTTTCATCCTCCACCCCTTTACTCACCCTTAACTTCAACGCTTCTTTACGACCTATCGAGTTCATAGCCTTTGTTGGGAACTGAAGAATTGCTAAGTACAGTTAATGCTGCTAGCAGAACCTGATTACTACTTCTGAGGTTAATGCTGCAAGTTGAAGTTAATGCTGCTGATACAACTTAATGTTGCTCATCAAGATTAGTACTGCTAGAACAAAGTTAATACTGCTGAGCATAGTTAGTACTGCTGAACTTAATACTGCTCAGAGTATTAATGCTGCTGAAGAATTAATGTTGCTTATGAGATGAAGATTATATGACAAGGATGACAGCTGGATTAAAGATATTCATGGAAGCTTGGAGATAATGATGGAAGATTATAATGAAGATCTTTTATTATTTTGTAATTATCTTTTATCTTCAGTATATGTATAGAATAAGTTTGTTTCTTTAGAAGTAACAATAATTCTGAGTTTTAGCTTTCATAGAGAGAATCAACCTCAAGGTTAGATTCCTAATTCTAGAGAAGTAGAAATCGTATTGGTGAGTCTGTTCATCAATATTGAGGTTGTGTGTAAAAGCTTGTGACTTTCAATCATTCAATAAGAGTTTGCAAGTTGTTCATCAGATTTACTGTTTGTTTACTGTTTCATTGAATATCAAAGTGTTATTCCGCAAACTTCTTTGATATTGTTTTCTGAGAGTTTATTCTTGTTTAGAATTGAGATCCTGACAAGTGGTATCAGAGCCTGTATTCTCAGAAATCTTATTCATCATGGAAAACGTTGTTGAATCAAACAGTACCCTGGTCTCAAAGGTCCCAATGCTTAGATCCAATGAATTCGACATGTGGAAGATTAGAATAAAGCAATATATTCTTCTCACTGATTACTCTATGTGGGACATCATTGAGAATGGCCCATCTGATGCAGGAAAGATTGGTACAGATGGAAAGAGAACTCCACGAAAGACAGATGCAGAAAGAAAGACAAGGCAAACAGAGATGAAAGCCTTGAGCACTCTGCTCTTGGCCATTCCCAATGAATATCAACACCAATTCTGCAGTTGCACTGATGCACAGATGCTCTGGAATGCTCTAGAGAAGAGATTCTCAGGTACCAAAAGTACCAAGAGAAATCAGAATGCTATACTGAAGCAACAATATGAGAACTTTATGTCAACCAAAAATGAGTCCATGACTCAAACTTTTGACAGGTTTAACAAACTAATTGGTGAACTAGCTACAGTTGGAGTACAAATTGATCAAGATGATCTAAACAGGAAGTTCTTAAGGTCCCTGGGTGATGAATGGACCATGTATACTGTCTCTTTCAGACAGAATGATCAACTGGAAGAAAAGGAACTTGATGATCTATACAATGATCTGAGAGTTTTTGAATCTGAGGTAGAGGCTAAGAAGAAGCCTTTTGGGTATGTTCACAATGCTGCACTCTTATCAGCATCAATTAATTCTACTTCCAACCCTGAATCAGTTAGTGCTGCTAATGGAACAAATCAAGAGAAAGGCACTGAATCTGTGTTTGAAGCCTTTCTGTCCAGTCATGGAAATTCTTCTCTAATTAATGATGACTTGGAACAACTCCATCCAGATGATCTTGAAGAGATGGACATTAAATGGCAGATGGCCATGCCCTCTATGAGAGTAAAGAAGTTCATCAAGAGAACTGGGAGGAACAACTTCTCCCAAAGAAGAGAAGATGGAGCAGGTTTTGACAAATCAAAGATGGAATGTTATAAATGTCATCAAAAGGGACACTTTGCTAGGGAATGCAGAAGTGAAGTGTCTCACAACAACAACCACCAACAAGCACAGTCTGGAAGCTTCAATAATAACAAAAACTCTGCACAAGCCCTAGTCTCTCAACAAGGTATGGGATTTGATTGGAGTGATCAAGCAGAAGAGGCTATCCAAAACCAAGCTCTAATGGCAAAGGTGTCTGATCTCCCAACAGAGGTAACTTCTAATCTTTGTTCTCAAAATTGCATTAACACTGTTAAAAGGTACAGGGATCACAACCAGAACATGAGTGATGACCTTAAAAGATTAGAAAAGGACATAAAAGATTATGTGAGGATTGTTGAGAGGTTTGAAGATCAAATTAAGAGTTTTCAAGCCAATGAGCTTCAACATTCATATGACACAAACTACTGGAAGTGGGAGAAGAATGACCTAGAACTCCAACTGACCAAATCTAAAGAGGAGAGTGATAAGTTAAGAGGAGAGTTAGCTAAAGTCAAGTTAGATGTAGAAAAGTTTTCCAATGCTTCTAAAGCAATGGACTATTTACTACAAACTCAGATTCATGATAAAATGAGAAGAGGAATAGGGTATAATACCACACCACCACCCTACAACAACAACTACATCCCTCCTAGTTCAGACTTGTTAGAGACAAAGGATAGGAAGGACCTGCCTGAGGGAGCCACTGAGATAGATCCCTTAGATGAAGTAGTTGTTGAGGATAAAACTGAGAGAGAAACTGTCAAGAATAAGGACAACACTGCGAGTGGTGAGATTCCTATAGAAAACCACATAATTACCAATGAGGGATGTGGAAAGCATTGGATCAAGTCAAATGAGATAGAGAAGACTGAGGGAAAGACCAAGAAGGATCATTATAAACAGACCACTGTTGTGAACCCTATCCCTTGCAACAAGTGTGCATGCAATACATTTGAGCCCCAAAAACATGATAAAAAGAGGGGTAATCAGAGAAACTGGAATAATATGTGGGCACAAAAACAAGGGATTGATCTGAGTAAAATCAATAGACCAAAACCCTGTTTTATTTGTGGAAAGCTTAATCACATTGCCAAATACTGCTATTTCAATCCCATGAACCAAAGGCTGAACTTTCAGAGGCCTACTCAAAAACCCTTTGGTCATAGGAAGAAAGAAAAGAACCATGTGGCTAAGAAAGTTGTTAAATCTAAAAGCCACATGAAGAAAAAGAATGTGGAAGACAGTGTCAAGATCTGGATACCTAAAAGCACTAAAGCTGTTAGTACTGCTACCACAAATAGTGATGCTGACAGTGATAGTGCTGCTAGAAGCAATAATACTGCTACCAATGTTAGTGCTGCTAACATTGTTAGTACTTCTGCAAATGTTAATACTGCTAACTCTGTTAGTACTGCCAACAAGGTTAATACTGCCAAACATGTTAGTACTGCTAACTTTGTTAGTACTTCTAAAGATAGTGTTGCTTCAAGTATTAGTGCTTCTAGACCAATAATCTTGACAAAGTACCCAAATAATAAGTGTTCTGATTTCAAAAACCTCATAAAAAAGGAATGTAAGTATTTTGATGAGAAAGGGAGACCCAAGACCACTTTGGCTTGGGTTCCCAATCAATACTAATTGTCTAATCTTATGTGCAGGGCAACCAACAGCTCAAGGGGAAGAGCATCTGGCATGTTGATAGTGGTTGCTCTAGGCACATGACAGGGAACATGTCATGCCTCAAGAATTTCAAGAAAATTGATGGTGGACATGTTGCCTTTAGTAATACACCAGATGGAGGTAAGATAAGTGGTAAGGGGGATGTAACCAAAGGTAAAATGACCTTTGAAGATGTATTCTATGTTGAGCAATTAAGGTACAACCTGTTAAGTGTATCACAGGTTTGTGACAAACAACATAGTATATTATTTACAGATTCTGAATGTATTATCCTTGCTCCTGGATTCAAGGTAGTTGATGAAAAGATGATACTACTAAGAACCCCCAGAAAGGATAATGTATACAGTTTGGATATGGAAAGTGTTTCATCTGATTCATCCTTAAATTGTCTTGTTTCAAAAGCTTCTCTGGATGAATCATCACTATGGCACAGAAGGATGTGTCACATGAACTTTAAAGCAATAAATAATCTTGTTAAAAACAACCTTGTAAGAGGTTTGCCTTCTAAAGTATATTCATGTGATGATCATTGTGTTGCTTGTCTCAAAGGTAAACAACACAAAACTTCTCATAAATCCAAAGAGGTGAACACAATCTCTAATTCTCTTCATTTATTGCATATGGATCTGTTTGGCCCTACAAATGTTATGAGTATAGGTAAGAAATCATACTGCCTAGTTATTGTTGATGATTACTCTAGATTTACTTGGGTATATTTTCTAAGAACTAAGGATGAGACAAGTGGACTGATCAAATCCTTTATTCTAAGAATTGAAAACCAAACTAATCAAAAAGTAAAAGTCATTAGGTCAGACAATGGCACTGAATTTAAAAATATTGACCTAAACACCTTTTGTGAAGAAAAAGGAATTGAGAGACAATACATTGCTCCTAGGACTCCACAACAAAATGGTGTTGCTAAGAGAAGGAATAGGACACTGATTGAGACTGCTAGATCTCTGTTAGCTGATTCTACTCCCAATAACTTTCTGGGCAGAAGAAGTTAATACTGCTTGCTATGTCCAAAATAGAGTACTAGTAGTCAAGCCTAAGAACAAGACACCTTATGAGCTTTTTAATAAAAGAAAACCCTTTTATTGGATTTTTCAAACCTTTTGGGTGTCCTTGTACTATTCTCAATACTAAATCTCACTTGGGAAAGTTTGATAGCAAGGCAGATGATGGTTTCCTTGTTGGTTACTCATCTCAGAGCAAGGCTTATAGAGTTTTTAATACTTCTTCTAGAATAATTGAGGAAAGTGACAATGTCAAATGCAATGAGAACACACCAAATCCTATTGGGTCTGGTCCTCAGTGGCTTTTTGACATTGATTCACTAACTAACTTTTTTGGTTTCAGTAGTGATGATTATGTAGGTTCAGGAAGTGGAGGATCAGGGGACACACAAGTTCAAGACACTATTCCTCAGTCTGTGATATTTCCTATGCCTACAAAAGAACCTGTTGAATTATGTGAAAAAGAAACTATAACTGAGCCAATACAGAGGGAAGAAGAAAGAAGAGAAGATGAATCTTCAGTGCATAAAGAGCTTGAGGTAGCTGAGGTGATCCCCTCAGCTGACTTAAATGATTCCAATCTAGAGGTGGGAATCCATGAAGAACCTAGTCTTCAGACTAGAACTCAAAAGAATCATCCTCCAGAGTTGATCATAGGAGACATCTCTTCTCCTATGATAACAATGAATCAAAGCAGGCTTCAAGAGCTGCATGATCAACAACACACAGTACTCTCCTGCTTCCTATCCCAGATTGAGCCTAAGAAGGCATGTGATGCAATGAAAGACTCAAGTTGGATAGAACCATGCAAGAAGAGTTACTTCAATTCAAACTACAGAATGTTTGGGACTTGGTGGACCTTCCAAAAGGTCATAGAGCTATTGGCACCAAGTGGATTTTCAGGAATAAAAAGGATGAGAGAGGAATTGTGATCAGGAACAAAGCAAGGCTTGTGGCTCAAGGGTACACTCAAGAAGAGGGCATAGATTATGATGAAGTGTTTGCTCCAGTGGCAAGGGTAGAGGCAATTAGGCTGTTCCTAGCCTATGCCTCATACATGAAGTTCAAGGTCTATCAAATGGATGTAAAGAGTGCCTTTCTATATGGTACAATTGATGAAGAAGTATATGTATGTAAGCCACCTGGTTTTGAAAATCCTACATATCCTGACAGAGTATACAAGCTGAAGAAAGCACTCTATGGTCTACATCAAGCCCCAAGAGCATGGTGTGACACTCTGTCTACCTATCTCTTGGAAAATGGGTTTGAAAGGGGCATAATTGACAATACCCTTTTCATTAAAAGAAGTAAGAAGGACATCCTACTAGTTCAGATCTATGTGGATGATATCATTTTTGGATCAACAAAAGATCAGATGTGTAGAGACTTTCAAGAATTGATGCACAAGAGCTTTAAAATGAGTTCAATGGGTGAACTTAACTTCTTCCTTGGACTTCAGGTGAAACAGCAGACAAATGGAATCTTCATTAGTCAATCAAAATATGTGCAAGACATCCTGGATAAATATGGTTTAAAAGACTTAAAGCCAGCAAGCACACCAATGGAAACTCACAAACAGATCACTGCTGATCTTGAGGGGGAGGATGTTGATGTCCATCTATATAGATCAATGATTGGATCTCTAATGTATCTCACAGCCTCAAGACCAAATATCATGTTTCCAGTATGTGTATGTGCCAGATTCCAAGTCAAGCCAAAACAATCACATATTCAAGTTGTGAAGAGGATTTTCAGATACTTAAGAGGGCAACCTAGATTAGGTCTTTGGTATCCATATGAATCTTCATTCGACTTGATTGCATATTCAGATAGTGACTTGGGTGGTGCGAACATGGACAGAAAGTCTACTTCAGGGGGATGTCAACTTTTGGGTATAAGACTAGTATCTTGGCAGTGCAAGAAACAAACCACAGTGTCCTTATCAACAACAGAAGCTGAGTATATTGCAGCTGCAAGTTGCTGCTCTCAGGTTCTATGGATTCAGAATCAGATGCTGGACTATGGGGTAACATTTCTTCACACTCCAATCTTTATTGACAATAGCAGTGCTATAAGCATTGTTAACAATCCAGTCAAGCACTCCAAAACAAAGCACATTGAGATCAGGTATCACTTTATCAGAGATTGCAATGAAAAGAAGCTCATTCAAGTTGCCAAAGTTCATACTGACAACCAGTTTGCAGATCTATTCACTAAAGCTTTTGATGTGGGTAGATTCACTTTCTTGGTCTCAAGTGTGGGCATGATCAACTCTGAATGAGCTCATGTTTTTAAAAAGTGTTCCTATACCTGCTATTTTGGTTATTTGTGTACTGCTAATCATCTGTCACAGGAAGTTATTGCCTTGATCAGACCTTCATAAGCTTCAAAAAGAGTAAGTATAGTTTTAATATTGCCAATGCACAGTTAATACTGCTCTCAGTTAATACTGCTAGTTAGTTAATACTGCTCGTGGTTAATACTGCTCTCAGTTAATACTGCTAGTTAGTTAATACTGCTCGTGGTTAATACTGCTCTCAGTTAATACTGCTAGTTAGTTAATACTGCTAGTGGTTAATACTGCTCTCAGTTAATACTGCTAGGTAATTAATACTACTCTAGGTTAATACTGCTTATGTCCCATACACTATAAATACCCTTTGCCCGCCTAAAAGTTCATAACGACTCTTTGAATACTGTTCACTTTCTCTCTAACCCTTTTTCTCTCAAGTACCAAGTATTTCAGGCAAGAACATTCAAGTTCAATGGCATCCATGGCATTCATCGACGAGCACAATGAAATCGCGATGCTACAAAAGCCAAAGCAAACTGCAGGATTTCATCAGAATGTGGATTTTCTGAAGTCTAGCCACATTGCCCATGCTCTAACTGTGTCACCAACAATATACATAGAGCATCAAAGGCAATTCTGGGCAAATGCCACCATAGTCACAGAGAATGGTGTGCAGATTCTGACAACAAGGGTGTGTGACAAACCCTTGTCAGTTACTGAAGAGGTGATACGCATCTGTCTACGTCTAGACGATGCTGAAGGTATTACTTCTCTTCCTAATGAGGACTTGTTCTCCAATTTATCAAGAATGGGGTATGGAGGCCAATTGGGTGGTTTTAAATTCTCAAAAGCAAAATTTTATACCCAATGGCGTTTTCTTGTTCATACCCTTATGCACTGCATTTCCAAAAAGACTACTGGATGGAGTGAGTTTAGCAGCACCATTGCTTATGCTTTGGTCTGCTTGGCCACTGCCAGAAAGTACAATTTTTCTAGAATGATTTTCAGTGATCTTGTCTCAAACTTAGGAAGCAAAAAGAGCTTTTATATGTACCCCAGGTTTGTACAAGAAGTTATAACCCACGAATTGACGGATATGCCTCACTTTGATGAGGTATATGTACCAAAAATTCCCAAAGGTAAGGTCTTTTCAAACATGAAGAGATCCCCTTTGGACTCGGAAGGAGTTGACACCCCATTGTTCTCTACAATGATGGTGGTGTCCCACACTGAAGAAGGTATGGCAGCAGGGTCAAGGCCCTCATCAGACCATCCCATTGCTAGCCAATCCCAACCTTCCCACTCTATATCTATCCCACAGTCTCTAATTCATAATCCAATTTCCCTTATCACCCAAACTTATACAAGGAAAAAGGTAAAGAAGGCTCCTTCCCTTCTTGAACCATCACCCACAGAGCCTTTAAGCCCTCTAAGGGAGAATTCTCCTTTAGAGAATATCTACAGGGAAACCACAGGGGTGTCTCCCAACCCCAAGGAGGTGCTCACTGAGGAGATGGTTGAGCATATGGGTGAGCAGGCTGCCACTACTCCTGCTAACACAGAGGAGGACAATGGTAACATAAATAAGACCTCCCCTATGGCAACTTTGAATGAGCAATCATTCAAAGGTCCCAGGTGCCAAGAAACCAAGGGGGTGGATAGTGCTTCTGCTAGGCAGAAGACTTCCACTACTAAAAGATCCAATGATCCTTCAAAAGGGGGTAACACTCCTGGAGAAGGTGAGGACAGATATAACTATTTTGAATTGATGGAAACCATGGGAAACATCAACATGGATGTGATCAAACAGGACAAAGATATAGAAGAGCTGAAAATGATAGTTCTGTCACAACAAGAACAGATTGTCAACCTGAAGCAAATGGTGAAGAAATTGATTCTGCAAAAGAAGAAGAAACAATTTGTACTAAGAAGGAGGAAACCAATGCCTGATGCTCCCAAAAAGGGGGAGTCAGAAGCAGATGTCAATATGGAAGATGCCAAAGCTAAGGGGGAGCAAGAGAAAGTTGAGTTTGAGGGGGAGCAAATAACTGTAGAAAATGTTGTACAAGAAGCAGTAACAGAATCAATAGCAGCAGAAACAGTTAATGCTGCTCAAGCAAATAAAGAAGCAGAAACTGTTAATGCTGCTGAACTGAAAGAAGCAGCAGAAATGGTGAAAGAAGTGTTAAGTGATCTTCAGAGCAGAAATTTGGAAGAACTTGAGACAACTGAAGCATTAATCAAAGCCAAGCATGATACTCCCAAGGTCACTTCAAAGGCCAAAGGAGTTGTCATCAAAGAAAATGTTGAAGTTGTCAAGAAAGTCAGTGTTGATAAAGCAAAAAGCAAGGACAAAGGCAAAGCTAAGATGGTGGAATCTGATCAACCAATCAAAAAGCAAAGGTTGGTTGAGTCAGATGAAGCTTTGGCCAGAAAGATACAAGCAAATATTGAGCAAGAAGAAAGAGTCCAAGTTGAGAAAGACAGGGAAATGGCTAAGGCTTTAGCTGCAGAATTGAATAAAGCTTATCAACAAAGCCTGGCAAATGAAACAGCTCAGAAGAAAGCTGCAACCCTTAAGAAGTCTGTGGTGGTCAAGAAAGTTGCAAAGAAGAGACAACCCTCAAAGACTTTCCTTGGTACTCAAGAGAGAAACAAGATGATAACTTTTCTCAAGGGTGTTGTAGGAGTCAGAAAGGAGAGGTTCTCCAAGATGAAATTTGAGCAGATCAAAGAGCTATATAATTCTGAAATGGCCAAGCTTCAAGGGAATGAAACTGCCAGGGTGGAGATGGAGAAGAGAATGAAAGAAAGCAATGATTTCATGCTAGAAAAACCTTTTCCAGATGAGCAAGAAACACCACCAAAGAAAGAAGTCACTATTGGTGAAAGTCTAAGGACTTTAAAAAGAACAAAGATGATGGCAAGGAGAAAGATAATCAAGAAGCCTAGAATAACTGAAGGAGAGGCTGAGAAGGTTGCTGAAGAAGAAGGGGCACCTGAGCCATCTGAACAGAAAGAGCCTTCAAGCACTGATGATGTAAAGATGTACATGGTAGTGATGGACAAAGTGCCTGAACCAATTTCAGCTGAACCTGTTGGTGTTAAGCCTCCTGAAGTCATTCACTGGGATACTTTGATAGTGGATGGAAAAGAATACATCAGGCTCAAGAGGAAGGATGAAAAGTATGAGGTATTCAACACTTGGGCAAAGATTGTTAGAACATGCTCCAGGTCTGATATAGAAGAAATGTTTCAAATAGGGATGAAGTTGTATGCAGATCAGTTAAAAGCTCCAGGGATTTCAATTACAAAACTGGTGATGGAGTATCTGTGTATGATGTTCAAACCTGAAGAAGTGGAGCATGTGATAAGAAATGTGTTTCAAACAGTCAACAATTGGACTCTATATGAAACTAGTGGAGTATATGCAGTGACTTTAGATAGAAATCACATAGAATACTTCCTAGTGGATAGAGTATACAACCATAGCAGACTGAAGCTTCACGCAATGTTGAAGAAGAAGCTTGGATGTGTTGAAAACTCAGAAATGGCAAAGTATCTGATTCAGAGAATGATCAATCAAAGTCTGGGGCTAAATGTTGATACAGGGATCTGAAGAATGGTATTTTGGGAGCATCTGAAGAACTTGACTTCTCTTCCTAAAAGTCAAGTTAGGGGGAGATTGTTGGGAACTGAAGAATTGCTAAGTACAGTTAATGCTGCTAGCAGAACCTGAATACTACTTCTGAGGTTAATGCTGCAAGTTGAAGTTAATGCTGCTGATACAACTTAATGCTGTTCATCAAGATTAGTACTGCTAGAACAAAGTTAATACTGCTGAGCATAGTTAGTACTGCTGAACTTAATACTGCTCAGAGTATTAATGCTGCTGAAGAATTAATGTTGCTTATGAGATGAAGATTATATGACAAGGATGACAGCTGGATTGAAGATATTCATGGAAGCTTGGAGATAATGATGGAAGATTATAATGAAGATCTTTTATTATTTTGTAATTATCTTTTATCTTCAGTATATGTATAGAATAAGTTTGTTTCTTTAGAAGTAACAATAATTATGAGTTTTAGCTTTCATAGAGAGAATCAACCTCAAGGTTAGAACCCTAATTCTAGAGAAGTAGAATTCGTATTGGTGAGTCTGTTCATCAATATTGAGGTTGTGTGTAAAAGCTTGTGACTTTCAATCATTCAATAAGAGTTTGCAAGTTGTTCATCAGATTTACTGTTTGTTTACTGTTTCATTGAATATCAAAGTGTTATTCCGCAAACTTCTTTGATATTGTTTTCTGACAGTTTATTCTTGTTTAGAATTGAGATCCTGACAGCCTTCATGCATGACAACATCTTATTTTGAAATCATTTGACACATTTGAAAATATTTTCAATGAAACTTTACTCAAGTGATTTCAAGAAGTTCTAACAAAATTACTTATGCTGAGTGAGTTAGTCGACTTCCGCCCTTGCTGGCATGACTAAGTCCATACCAATCTTCCATATAACATCACACGGTCAAAAGATGTTATATTTTCCACAAAAGATGACTCCTTTATAAAAGAAGTGCAATAACTCCCAAATTACTAAGTTCAAAATTTAGCACACCGTGCAATAAAATTGCCCTTTTTTTGAAACCCATACACGTTTACACACGCTAACTCATTTTCAAAGCAAATGACTCAAAGGTGCACACACACCAATAAACCTGACATGAAAAACTCAAGTAACTTATTCGAAAACACCATGCATGATACTCCCACTTCATTGAAGGCTATTCTCTTTCGTAAGGTCGACCGCTTACACTCACACTAATATACCACCGACCCTTACTCCCGACCAACCAGTCAGGTCCCTCACAATAGCATCTATCTTCAGCATCAACGATTCCCAGCATTCTGGTATGTTCCACTACCAGTAACCAACGCGACCATTGATTCACAATTCCTATGTCCTTACTTTGGTCCAACTAGGCTTACCAATAATAGCTCATTTCCATTCTGTCTTCATTCCATTTATTAGTCAACACGGATACCGTCTCTCAGCCACCCTCGCCAACTTTCAGTTAACTACTGATTCAAAAAGGCTCAAATCTATTATTCGATTCTTGGGGTGAACTCTCCTGATGTCCATTGATCGACATCACAAACTACCAAACTGACGACTCCCTTGGAGTGACCAGCTCACCTCCAATCGTCAATCTTCCCTTTTCAGACCTAAGAAGTTCTTCCTCCAGACGAAACATCTACATCCCACACAATACTCATCCCAGAAGGTATTAACCTTAAACCCATGAACGTGCTCGCACAGTACGCCAGACCAACGCTATCGTTCAATTATAGAACTCACTACCCAAAACTACACCCACCGACTTACCAAACAATAGTACTCGAGTATACCCATGCACCTGTAGATTCATAATGGCATTGGCCAGATGTAATTCTGAATTTACCTTACATGAGAGTCCTCACTATTGTCGTCCCAATTCACAAAGACCAATGACTCCTTTAAGGCTTCCTAAATCTCAGTTGTGTCCCTCTATACCACAGTTTAAGTTTAGGCCCATCCGGTCACCTAAATCCCATAAACTATGGATCTGATACCAACTGTAAAAACCCGAACTTTAATTACATCAAAAATGTAATTATCCATACCAAAAACAATGGCCCCAAGCCTACAATTCAAACAAGGTTTGCAACTACTACTTATTACACAACTGAGTAAAAAGGAAAACTATTACAAGGAGTCTTCTAGCTTCATGGAAAAGCTCACAACTTCTCTTTATCCTTACCAGAACCTGCTACCTTGCGATAACCTGAAAAAGGGTTATAGTTTGAAAGAGCGAGGGCTAGACCAATGGTCTAGTGAGTCCCCTCCAAGCGCTACTACAACAGTTCAATTATTATTTAAAAACATTTAAACAAAGCCTTACGCCTCACGAGCGTAACTCACTCTACTGATCAAACATTTACCACATTTTACGCCTCACGAGCGTAACTCACACTACTGACCAACACGGCCATACTTTACGCTTCACGAGCGTAACTCACACTACTGACCAACACTGCCGTCAAAGACGGTATGTCTGTCTCGTACTGCCTTATTTTGGGGACACACCCCAATGGCATAAACGGGCCACACTCCCCGGTACGATCAGGCGGGCCACAGTTCCTGACTTAGGTCAAAACTTCTGAATTAAATGTATGCATACATCTAATGATCAACAATATATAAAACGAGTTTATATAAACATAGCATGAACATGCCAACATAATTAAATCAACCTTTTCAATAAACCTTCACAACTTTTGATACTAAAAGCGTGCAGTTCAGAAAACCCACAAGTATCAAACAACTTTCGAAATTGTAACAGATTTAGTTTGAAAGACTCACCTCAAATCCTTCTCGCTTAAAGTTTGCTTTCTAACGATTCACACCCTACGACAACACCGATAAATCGGTAAGCCAAAACATAGATAACCCACTTTCTCACTGACTAAAACATAAAATACTACAAACTGTGCCACCCCGGTCAAGACCTCCCCGGTCGAGACCACCCCAGTCAAGACCACCTCGGGAGACACACCCCGGTCTCCCCGGGTCCGGTCGACACCGGTTTCCCGGGTCCGGTCGACGTCACACCGGTCGACACCGGTCTCCCCGATCCGGTCCGGTCGACGTTCAAACTTGTCCAGGGCGATTTCAAAACTTCGAGAAAACAACTCAGATCCTCGAATCGCCCAATAACACGGTTATAAACTTAACAACGAGATCATTTACCGACTAAAACTCTTAGATGGAAGTATTAGGCTAGAATCATACCTTTATTTGCAAAAAACCGTACGATTCTTCAAGACCTAGTCCTCCCCTTCTCCTGCTCTCGTCTCCTTCAACCGCTCTCATCCAAATTCAGAAATGAATTCTGATAAAAATCTTAGGGTTAAAACATATATATAACCCAAGTTTCATTTAACCCCCTTGAACTTTGGGTCTCGCTTAACTTTTCACCCAACTATCAAAATTTATCGAAATTTTGGATCCAGATATTACACAAACGCACCCTTACTGCTATCGATAATCATAAAAAATCTATTACTGTTGGTGCTGCTTTGTTGTCTGGTGAAACTCTCGATAACTTTAAGTGGCTTTTTGAGGCATTTTTGAAAGCACGTTATGGGAAGCAACCTAGTTTGGTTTTAACAGATCAGTGTTTGGCAATGAAACAAACTATTCCATTGGTTTTTATGCAATCACGTCACAGATTATGTATGTGGAATATCATGGACAAAGTTCCAAACAAGGTTAGTATCTATTCATATATGAATTATTTGTATAATTGAAGTTCATAATTATTGTTTTAGCATTTTTGTTTTCATATATGAATAATTTTCATATTATTAGAGTTCATGTATGAATTATATTGTTTATCATTCTGTTCATATATGAATATTTTCATATGATAAAAGTTCATATATGAATTATATTGCTTAGTATTCTGTTCATATATGAATTGTTTTGATATAATCAAAGTTCATATATGAATTATTACTTATAAACCTTTTATTATATTACTTAGTATTCTGTTCATATCTGAATTATATTACTTAGAATCATGTTTATATATGCACATAGAAAGGTTCTTAATCAACAATCATATATATATATATATATATATATCCATTATATAATTGTGTTTTAGTTATAAAACATGATTTCTTTATAACAATTTTGTAGGTTAGCACAACGATATATAGGGAGACAGATTTTAACAAACGGTTTAATAAACTTGTTTGGAATGTTCAATTAGAGCCTGAAGAGTTTGAAAGTTTGTCGTTGGATTTGATTAATGAGTTCAAACTTCAGAAGAGCAAATGGTTATCATACATGTTTCGTATTCGTCAACAATGGATTCCTGTTTGTTTCAAGTCTATTCCTTTTTGTTCATTGATGAAAACTACATCAAGGTCGAAGAGCATAAATTCTCTTTTCAACAAATTTGCTCACCATGGTAACAATTTTGTAACATTCATGCTTGCATTTGAAAATGCAATGCGTAAGCAAAGGAATTCTCAACGGAAGCTTGACCATATGACAAAGACAACTATTCCTTCTATGTGCACTCCGAAGGTAATTGAGAAACATGCATATGAAGTTTACACACGATGTGTATTTTTGGAAGTTCAAAAGGAGATTAATAAAGCAGCTTGGTCATGTGTTCGGCAAAATGTTGTTGAAAAGGATGGATGCCAAGTTTATACAATTCAGCAAAATGATAAGGATAATAAAAAGAAACAGTTCAAGGTAAGAACATTTATTCATATATGCATTTTTATTATTATTTATTAACACAACTTACATTTTCTTGTTCATTTTTGTTGTAGGTTGTGTGGAATCAATTGGATTCAACATTTGAATGTGAATGCAATGATTTTGTTCAACATGTATATCTATGTCGTCATGTTTTCAAAGTCTTTATGAATGAGAATTTTGATGTCATACCCGAGAAGTATATATGTCATCGTTAGAGAAGAGACTTGATAACTTTCAATCTTAGGTAGATTTCATGGAGGCAAGGGGATCCAAATGGCGAATTGGAAAGAATTAGCTATGATACACAAGCAACTTTGGATTATATTTTGATGAGTCTTAGAAATGACAAAGAGAAGCTTAAAGAGGTTGTTGACAAAATTCACAGTATGAAGATTGACGTAGATGCTCACATTCCTTACCAAACCAGATTGCAGAAGAAGAATGACATGATAAGAAATCTGATTGGTGTGAATCAACCAGAGAAAATTGATATCCATCCACTATCTGGTATCTGCAACAAAGGTTGTGGAACTGGAAAACGTTTGATCGGTGCAGGGGAGAAAGCAACAAAACAGAATCAAAAGACTAAGAGGTTGTGTAGAAATTGTCAAAAGACCGGCTATCATGATTCTCGTAATTGCCCGTTGAAGATTGTTGATTAATTAATAAATACATATTATAGGTCATTTTTTTAATTCAATAATTACTGTTAATTGCTATAATTTCATGAATAAATGACAATTTATTGTGAGCATTAAAATATATTTTTATAGTTGTTTATGTATTAATGTTCATATATGAACTCAAAGATTCATATATGAACACAAAGTTGGTATTTAATTGTTATTCATATATGAATGCAAAGGTTCATATATGAAGCTTTTCTTTATATTTGAATATGAATAAGCCTTGCAGTTCATATATGAATAGCAAAGATTCATTTATGAACTATAAAGAATTCAGATATGGATTCATATATGAATCCATTATACATACTGACTTCATATATTCAATTGATATTCATATATGAACTCAAATTTCATATATTAATATTAAGATTCATATATGAATCAATTATACTTACTGAATTCATATTTTCAATTAGTATTCATATATAAATATTAAGGTTCATATATGAATTATAAAGAATTCATATATGAATCCATTATACTTACTGAATTCATATATTCAATTGATATTCATATATGAACTCAAATTTCATATATTAATATTAAGGTTCATATATGAATTATAAAGAATTCATATATGAATCCATTATACTTACTGAATTCATATTTTCAATTAGTATTCATATATGAATATTAAGGTTCATATATGAATTATAAAGAATTCATATATGAATCCATTATACTTACTGAATTCATATATTCAATGGATATTCATATATGAATATTAAGTTTCACATATGAACACAAGTTTCATATATTAATATTAAGGTTCATATAGGAAGCTTTATCTTCATATATGAAAATGTATAAGTAATGGACTCAAAGATTTATATATGAACTCAAAGATTCATATATGAACACAAAGTTGGTATTTAATTCTTATTCATATATGAATGCAAAGGTTCATATATGAAGCTTTTTCTTCATATATGAAAAAGTATAAGCCTTGCAGTTCATATATGAATAGCAAACATTCATATATAAAGTATAAAGAATCAATATATGCCAAAACAGATAAAAAAAATACTATCAAATATACCAAAACAGATCAAATATACCAAAACATATCAAATACACCATCAAATATACCAAAACACATCAAAAATATTGTTCCAAATAACCCATTACAACACTACGAAATGTATGTTCACCATCACCAAACCCAATTGTAGCAGAAAACATTATTTTAACCAATCCCCCATCACTCCAAAACAAACAATCCCATCATACCATACAATTAACAAACCCATCATTACCTACAACATGTCTTGTCTCTTATTTTTTTTTGTCTTTGCAAGAGATTCGAGATACTTATTCTTTGTTTCATTGAATGAGTCAAACTCGTTGGCTTCATTGATAACCTTCTCCCTGTGCAAATTCTTCTCAAAAAGCAACAACTTTGTTGCATATTTGTATCTTAGCCGAAAGATTTGTTGTTTCTGAGGTTTTTCACTTATATGAAAACCACAATCCCACTTTACTATATCTTGGCCTGTGTAGTGCTCCATATGGCACATGGTGAAGATCCCACAATCGACTTTGTTTTTTGTCGAACACCACTTCATTATGTGCCTAAGTGTTTGTAGTGGAGCCATTGCTTCAGCCTTCGGATGCTCAACCGATCTCAAGTATTTGATAAACAATTGATGCTGCATAATATTATTATTCATATCAGTAAACTTCATAAGATATTCATTTATGAACTTAAAAAAATGTAAACAGTACTATCTTTACCAGTGTTACTGGTACATTTCCATATTTGTTTGCTATGGAGATATTGGTAGACAAGTTGTCTATAACAAGAAGTTGTGGGTTCTTCAAGTTGTAAACAAATAGATAGAAATGGTTTGATTGTGTGATTGGAAAGAATACCTGTTTTCATTATAAAATTGAAAAATCAATAAAATTTCAATTGAATGTGTATGTTATGTATATATTGTCTATATATTTTGTATAAATACCAGATCATATTCACTCAAGTTTGTCAGATCTTCATTATTCTTTAATGCTTCCCTGATATTTGATCTGAAAATCTGAAAACTTTCTTCTGGAGTGGCATCTTTCTTCAAAACTCCATCCAGCCAAGTAAACAAAGTATTATATGTGAATGTTTGATTTTAACAAAATTTCAAATATGAATACCAATGTTGACATTCATATATGAACCCAAAGGTTCATTAATGAACATGAAGGTTCATATATGAACACCAATGTTGACATTCATATATGAAACCAAAGGTTCATTAAAAGAATACGAAAGTTCATATATGAACACGAAATTTCATATTCAATTCATATTCATATATGAATATTTATGTTCATATATGAATTTTTGTATTAATGTTTGAAAAAGAAATCACTATATTATGTTCATCTATAACTCATGCATATATCAACTAGACAAAAAGATATATATATATATATATATATATATATATATATATATATATATATAATTTAATTATTAACATGTTAGGTATATTCTTTCATATATGAATCAAATCATACCATTACTGTCGTGTTAAGAAAAAGATGGTGAGGGGATTCTCTGCTTCGTAATGGCTCCTCTGAGTTCAGTAATGCATCCCAAGTATCAATCACATTTGCCACTACATATGTGTTTGGCATTAAACTCTCAGCTGCCACCTTTATCATTGTTGCTCCATCAGTTGTTTCATAAATCATATCACTATAAGGCAATGAAAGTAAATTAAGTTCATCATATATGCACATCATAAATTTTTAAGGTAACATATTTAAAATTATAATATTAAATGTGTTTCTTACCACCATTCCCCAGTCAATGCAAACAACCATCTACCAATTTTCTTTTCATTTATTGATAGACATTTTGCGATTAACACCACTCTATCAAGGTATGGCGACCGTAGTGTTTCTGCTAGTCTCACTTCCCTTTTCCCCAATGCTTTCTCCTGTTTTCCTTCCTCTTCTTTTCCTTCTTCCTCATTTCCTTCCTCCTCTTTCACTACCTTCTCTTTTCCTTCCTCCTTTTCTCCTTCCTCTTCTTTCTTTTCATCCTCATCTTCATTGTTTCCATCCTCATCTTCTTCTGATGTCATTCCCAAACTGAAACTTGGTTGATCCTTCAAACATGAAGATGTAATTTTTGCGACATCTGGTGTTTGTTCTTCTCCAACTTCATGTTCGACAGTCTTCTCTCCTCCTTCTACCTTCTTTGTCTTCTTTGCTTCTACCTCTACATTTACATTTTCTGCTACCTCTGCCTTATCTTTGTCAATTGCCTCTTCTCTATCTTTCTCCTCTCCTTCCAACTCATCTACCTCTTCAATCACCTCTGTTTCTTCCTTCTCCTTTTCTTGTTCCATCGTATCTGGTTCATATACTTTCATTAACAATTCAACTTCACCACAAGTTTTTGGGTCTTGCCAAAATTCTGAATCCATTGTAGCAGTAACAAGTGTCACTACCATTCCTTCATCAATATTCCTCTCCAACTCTAGATTTTCTGATATCAGAAATTCTTCTTCTTCAGCCCCAACCATAAGGTCATCTTCCACCTTATCATTCATCTTATCTTCTTTTTGGAACAACTTTTCAAACTCTGATTTGTATTTTTTGAATACCTCATTATTTGGATATGTTTTTAAAGCTCAATTTAGTCATTCTTCTATGATCATTGAGTCATACCTTATGCGATCCACTTTCTCTTTTATCATATACTCTAAAGCCTACAATTTGCATAAAAATTATGAGAAGTTATTAAAAGATTCATATATGTATTCATGTGTTAAGATGAAATTGAATTCAAATATGAATGTTTATGAGAATTCACATATATGAATTCTCTATGTATATAGGATTCATATATGAATTGATATATTAATTAAAATAAGATTTCAAATATTAATTCAATAAGTATAAAGGATTCATATATGAATTCATTAAGTATATATGATTCACATATGAATTCATATATATGTATGAAGTATTCATATATGAATTAAAATAAGAATTCATATATGAGTTAAAATAATAATTCATATATGAAGTATTCATATATGAGAATTCATATATGAAGTAATCATATATGAATTTGTATATGAGTATTCATATATGAGAATTCATATATATGAAGTATTCATATATGAATTAAAATAAGAATTAATATATTAATTCAGTAAGTATAACGAATTCATATATGAATTCATTAAGTATAAATGATTCACATATGAATTTATATAAGAATTCATATATGAATTGAAATAAGAATTCATATATGAATCCAATAACTATTCATATATGAATTCATAAATGTTAATACTATACTTACTTCTTCTCTTTCAGAATTTGTTATGAATTCTTTAAGAAGTTTCCCTCTTCTAAACCCACCGTTTTCAATCTCATATCCCTCTCTTCTTCTCAATCTTTCAGCAGTCCACATTTTAATCAAGGGTCTCTGTCTTTTCACACTCACAGCTTCACATTCAATGTTATCAACATACATGAGCTGCATATAAGAATCAATTAAAATAGTTAATACATTAATGTAAGATATAGTTTTAATTCAAAAATGTTATAGTATACTTACAATCAAGTATGTGATAGATCCAACGTAAAAACTAATGTCAGAGTCTCTTACCCAACCTTTTTTCCTTGTTCTTAAACAATCATAAATATAAGAACACCAATTTATATTTGCAATATATGTGTCTGGATGGATGTAGTTTAACATAGCTAGATTGCATGTACCACTCTTGTTCCCTTCTGCCATTGTGTTGCAAAAAAGTGTAATGAAGTTCAATTTGAAATTGAAATCAACTTCATTACTATCTATGATCTTCTGCTTGAGGTCGGTTGGTCGTATGTTTCCTTTTGAAAACTGTGATCTCCAATTGACAATGATATGGTTGTCATCATTAAGAAACTTGCCTTCAAATATGCTTTTTCCTTCCTTTGGAACACCAAACATATGATGAATTGATTCTTCAGTTAATATGAGCATGTTTTCTCCCACTATCATCTCCATTGATTCAACATAGAAATTGTCAACAACATAAAATCCAAGCTTAGATGGAATTCCATCCATCTTCATATCCAGTAGTTCTTGAAAACCCATACTTCTTACACATTGCTTCTGTTCTTCACTCAGAGCTTGTGTTGCTTCATATAGTGGTTTTGGAGAAGTCCTTACCTTGATCATTGGATAGGTTATTTTTTCTTGCTCTTTGTTTCCATCTTTCTTCAACCTTTTGCTCTTTTGTAATGGCTTTTGAAAATCATCATCTTCATCAACCAATGTTGTAGCTTTTGCTCTCTTTGCTTTGTCTTTTTCTTTTCTACTGGACTTTGGTTGTTTATCTGTTTTCTTGCCTTCTTCAGTTATCCTGCCTTTTATTGAAACTTGTTGTTCTTTTGTGATTGATGGTTCTACATCAGCTGTTAATATGCAATATATTGATATATATAGCCTCCATATATTATAAATAAAAAATGAATGAACAAACATTCAACACATTCATAAACGAGCACTGACCTTGATAACTCAAGAACTATTTGAGCTCGAGCCCTACATTGAAAAAGTTAATCAAGCTCGAGCCCGATATTAATTTTTTGAGCTCGTCTCGATTAACCTACTACTCGACTCGACTCGGCTTGTTTACATCCCTATTTGGATAAGGTATTTTTGGTATTTTTAAAATTATATAATATATTAGTTCTGGCCCCTGTTGCTGAAAAGCTTGTGTTCCGCCCTTGAAGAAATCTATAAAACTCTATATATGAGACATAAATAGTATTTTAACTCTTTTCCATAAAAGTTTAGGAAAGAAAAATAGTATTTTGTTAATTGTATTGCATATTTTAATAGTATAGTAAATGCTAGAATTATTAAAATAGAGTAGTTGTTGGAGTTGGATGTATCTTTTTAGAGATTTTGATTTTTGAGACTATATTTTATGGAAATTATAACACAATTGTTAGAGATGCTGTAATGTTTAGTAAAAAGTCTGAAAATAAGGTTTAATCTTTGATAAATCTAGAAATCATCTTTGTGACATTTTGCTCCAAAAATCGTATTTGACTCCAACTCCGTTTCTAAAAATTAAAATTAAAATTATATAATATAATATTATTTATATTTTATTAGGTATAATATTTATATAGAGTATATAATAAACATCTTGGTTTGATTTGTCACGCCTTCCACCCCCTTTTAGGCCGATCACCATCTCCGACTAAAGATCAACCACCATCTCCAACCAACTCCAAAGGTGATTTGCACTCCTTCAATAAATCATAAGCAAACTCCGACGACCCTTTCAAATACGAGGCAAACTCCAATGCCCTTCCTCATCTCCACATATATATATACAGGGAATGATGTTCAAAATCCTCTATTTGGAAATCATCCTTCCTTCCTCTATAAATCTCTCTCTATAAATCCTCCTCCCCTGCAACAACGAGGACTATGTTCAAAACCCTTTTCCTCTCGACCATCTTTCTGCAAACCGATTTGTAATATCCCAAAATTGGACCTAGCAGCTTTAATAATAAAAAAGGTAATAAAATGACAACTTAGATAATAAGGTACTGAAATGTGAATACATGGTTGATACATAAAATAAGTGAACGATGTGTATCATAAGATGTGAATACATGGTTGATTGAAAGAGTACATAGCTAAACAAACGATTTGATAAGCAAATAAGGATGTGTATCATGAGATGCATACTCATATAATCAATTTAGTGATTAATGAATTCATGGTTTTCCAATACATGATGTATATTACATTTATTATGCATGAATATATGCATTTCAATATGTCATAT
This sequence comes from Arctium minus, assembly GCA_954870635.1. Lineage (NCBI taxonomy): Eukaryota > Viridiplantae > Streptophyta > Magnoliopsida > Asterales > Asteraceae > Arctium > Arctium minus. Next base: position 176,423,007 of record OX941080.1, on the reverse strand, counting down.
GCAACATCATATATAAAATTCATATAATTTTAATATGATTCATATCATTTTAGTAGAATCCACATAAATAATACAAATTATGCATAAACAAAAGGTTTGACAAGCAAATAGGAATGCAAAGCTCTGCCAACAAATATCAAATAATAGATCATAAAAATCAAATGGGATTGACAGAATTAAGCTTGAAAACGCATGCACTCGTGTATCGTGTCACAAAAACAGATACAATGAGTATTGTCAGACATATGTTGCCACATAGACATGTACATTAGGTAGCAGATCTACTTGTATAAAATGTGAGATGGGGTGTTGGGTACTATGCTGCCATCCACTAAGCACAAAATAAAAGTTAGGGTTGAGTCTTCGACCCATATGCATATTCGAATGAAATTGTAACACCCGTAAATTTCGTCAAGTAAAGATAACCCATCTAACGACTTATGTTATGGCCTGCAGGTTACAAAGGACCATGAAGGAGTGATCTAATCCTGGTCAATGGAAGTGTCGAGGGAATTTGGGTGTGAAAAATGGAATTTTCGGGCTCCGAGGCATACATGGCGACTATGTCAGGATCGAATTCTTAACAAGAATTAATACTCAGAAACTAATATCAAAGAAGTTGCGGAAAAACACTTTGATATTTGATCAAACAGTAATCAAAAACAGTATATAATTATCAAACAGTAAACTTGTATTTAATGCTTAAAACTACAAGATTACACACTCAACCTCAATATTGATGAACAGGCTCACCAATACGAATTCTACTTCTCTAGAATTAGGATCTATGCCTTAAGGTTGATTTTCTCTCAAGAAAAACGATTATCAAAAGTTCTATCAAAAGTTATTTCTATCTATTCTAAACATTCTATACATATACTGATAAAAAAGATAATTACAAAGAATAAACAAATCTTCAGTATATCTTCCATGTATATCTTCTAAGTATATCTTCAGTATATCCAGCTGTATTACATTCCATCCAGATCTCTTTAGCAGCACTAATAATGCTCAGCAGTATTAACTTCAACTAGCAGCATTAACTTCAAGCAGTACTAACTACTAGCAGTACTAACTAGCTAAGCAGTACTAACTTTGTTCAAGCAGTACTAACTTTAACTAGCAGTAGTAATTCTACTAGCAGTAGTAACACTTAGCAGTATTAATCTTCAACTTGTTCTGGCAGTAGTAACTACACTTGTACTAGCAGTAGTAACTACACTTAGTAGAATCTTCAGTTCCCAACAATCTCCCCCTAACTTGATTTTTAGAAGAGAAGTCAAGTTCTTCAGATATTCTTCCAGATGCTCTTTTTAATGCTCCCAAAACTTCCAAGATCATGCTCCTAAGTCTGGATTCAGTCCCAAACTCTGATTGATTATCCTCTGAATTAGATACTTGGCCATTTCTGAATTTGGTGCACAACCCAACTTCTTCTTTAGCATGGCATGAACTTTCAGTCTGGTGTGATTATATACTCTATCCACTAGGAAGTATTCTGTGTGATTTCTATCCAAAGTCACTGCATATACTCCACTAGTTTCATATAGAGTCCAACTTGTGACTTCTTTAAACACACTCTTGATGACCTGGTCCACTCCTTCAGGTTTGAACATCATGCATAGATACTCCATCACCAGTTTTGTAAGAGAAATTCCTGGAGTATTCAGATGATCTGCATACAGCTTAATTCCTATGTCAAACATCTCTTCTATATCAGATCTAGAGCATGTTCTGACAATCTTGACCCAAGTGTTGAATACTTCATACTTATCACCCTTCCTCTTGAGTCTGATGTAATCTTTCCCATCCATTGTCAGTACATCCCAGTGAATGATCTCAGGTGGCTTAACTCCAACAGGTTCTGCAGAAATTGGTTCAGGCACTTTGTCCATTACTACCATATATAAGCTTACATCATCTTTGATTGATGACACTTGCTGACTTGATGACTCAGGTGCCCCTTCTTCTTCAGCAACATTTTGTTCTTCTTCTATTCTGGGCTTCTTATCTTTCTTTCTTTTGGCCATCATCTTGGTTCTTTTCAAAGACTTTTGAACCTGTACTAGAGTAGCTTCCTTCTTCTTTTCTTCCTTTTCCCTTGCCATTTCTTTGATAGGAGTTCCCTCTTCACTTTCAGGGAATGGTTGATTCATATCTATATCATTACTCTCCTTGGCCTTCTTTTCAAACTCTACTCTTTTCTTTTCATTGCTCTTCAGATTCCCCATTTCTTTTTCATAGAGCTCTCTGATCTGATCAAAACTCATCTTCACAAACATTTCTTTCTTTACCCCAATTGCACTCCTCAAGAAAGTTATCATGTTGTTTCTTTCCTGAGTGGCTTGGTAAGTTTGTGAAGGTCTTCTTTTCTTTGCACTTGTATTAGCCATCATAGCTTTTCTCAGACTTATAGCCCTTTGTTTAGCCTTTTCAGTTTCAAGCCCCTTTTGATAGGCTTTATTTAGCTCAGCAGCTAAAGCCTTTGCCATTTCCCTGTCCTTCTCCACCTGAGCTCTTTCTTCTTTTTCCATCTCCTTCTGCATTTTCCTTGCTAAAGCTTCATCTGATTCAACCAACCTTTGTTTCTTGATTGGTTGATCAGATTCTGCTATCTTTTCTTTTCCCTTATTCTTTGATTCTGCAGCTTTGACTTTCTGTTCTGATTTTCTGTCTCTCCCTTCATTTATGACCACTCCCTTTGCTTTGGGAGTGTCATTCTTAGCTTTGATTAGCACTTCAGCTACTTCAATTTCTGTTGGTGTTAACTCTGTTACTGCTGCTTGTAAGGTTTCAGCAGCATTAACAGTTTCTGCTTCCTTCTCCCCCTCAACTTCAACTCTCTCTTTATCACTCTCCCCTTCCCTTGATGCTTCTTCCATGTTGATCTCCCCCTTTTTGGGAGCATCAGTCACTGGTTTCCTCCTTCTGAGCACAAATTGTTTCTTCTTCTTTTGCAGAATCAGTTTCCTTACCATTTGCTTCAACTTGATGATTTGTTCTTGTTGTGACAGTACTATGAGTTTTAGCTCTTCTAAATCTTTGCCCTGTTTGAGTACATCCATGTTGATGTTGCCCATTGTCTCCATCAATTCATCATAGTTATATCTGTCCTCACCTTCTCCAGGAGTGTTACCCCCTATTGAAGGATCATTGGATCTTTTTGCAGTGGAAGTCTTCTGCCTAGCAGAAGCACTATCCACCCCTGTGGTTTCTTGGCACCAGGGACCTTCAAATGATTGCTCATTCAAAGTTGCCATGGGGGAGGTCTTATTGATGTTACCACTTTCCTCCTCTGTGCTAGCAGGAGTAGTGGCAGCCTCATCACCCATATGCTCTACCTCCTCCTCAGAGAGCACCTCCTTTGGGTTGGGAGATACCCTTGTGGTTTCCCTTTGGATATTCTCTAGGGGAGAATTCTCCCTTAGAGGGCTTAAAGGCTTAGTTGGTGATGGTACAAGAAGGGAAGGAGCCTTCTTTACCTGTTTTCTTTGATACGTTTGGGTAATTGTAGAAGTGGGCTTATTCAGAAGAGACTGTGGAATTGATTTTGAGAGGGAAGGTTGGGCTTGGCTAGCAGTGGGATGGTCTAATGAGGGCCTTGACCCTGCTGCCATACCTTCAGTGTTTTGGGACACCACCATCATTGTAGAGAACAATGGGGTGTCAACTCCTTCCGAGTCCCCAGCAGATCTTCTTATATTTGAGAAAACCTTGCCTTTTGGGGGTTTAGGTACATATACTCCAACAGGTTGAGGTATATCCGTCAATTCATGGTTAATTGCTTCCTGAACAAATCTGGGATACATAAAGAAACTCTTTTTGTTTCCCATATTTGATACAAGATCACTGAAAATCATCTTTGAGAAATTGTACCTTCTGGATGTAGCCAAGCATACCAAAGCATATGCAATTGGACTGCTGAACTCACTCCATCCAGTGGTCTTTTTGGAGATGCAATGCATCAGGGTATGAACAAGAAAACGCCATTGGGGTGAAAACTTTGCTTTTGAGAATTTGAAAACACCCAATGGGCCTCCATACCCCATTCTAGTAAGATTAGAAAACAGTTCATCATTAGAGATAGACGTTATACCAGAGGCATCGTCTAGACGTAGACTGATGCGTATAACCTCTTCAGTAACTGTTAGTGGTTGATCACAGATTCTTGTCTTGATCATTTGCACACCATTTTCCACAACAATGGTTGCATTGGCCCAGAACTGCCTTTGATGCTCAATGTATATTGTAGGGGCTACAGTAAGAGCATGAGCAATGTGGCTTGACTTAAGGAAATCCACAATCTGATGAAAGCCTTCTGCTTGTTTTGGCTTTTGGAGCATTGCGATTTCATTGTGCTCGTCAATGAACGCCATTGATGCCATTGACCTTGAAGATTTTTGCCTGAAAACTTTGAACTTTGAGAGAGAAAGGGTTTAGAGCGCAAGGGAACAGTATGCAAAGAGTCGTTATGAACTTTTAGGCGGGCAAAGAGTATTTATAGTATTCGGAATATAAGCAGTATTAACCTAGAGCAGTATTAACTACTAGCAGTAGTAACGGCTAGCAGTATTAACTAACTAGCAGTATTAACTGAAAGCAGTATTAACCACTAGCAGTATTAACTACTAGCAGTATTAACTGAAAGCAGTATTAACCACTAGCAGTATTAACTGAAAGCAGTATTAACCACTAGCAGTATTAACTAACTAGCAGTATTAACTGAAAGCAGTATTAACCAATAGCAGTATTAACTACTAGCAGTATTAACTGAAAGCAGTATTAACCACTAGCAGTATTAACTACTAGCAGTATTAACTACTAGCAGTATTAACTATACTTACTCCTTTTAAGCTTGCTAACACTGAGTACTGCTATGGATATCCTGAAAAAGAAGATTAGTAACACCAAGAATACAAATATACAGGTATAAAACCACTTTTTGAGAAGAAGATTATTCAGAGTTTATCATTCCCACACCTGTGACCAAGAAAGTGAATCTACCCACATCAAAAGCTTTAGTGAATAGATCAGCAAACTGATTGTCAGTGTGGACTTTGACAACTTGAATAAGTTTCTTTTCATAAGCAGTATTAACTACTAGCAGTATTAACTGAAAGCAGTATTAACCACTAGCAGTATTAACTACTAGCAGTATTAACTACTAGCAGTATTAACTATACTTACTCCTTTTAAGCTTGCTAACACTGAGTACTGCTATGGATATCCTGAAAAAGAAGATTAGTAACACCAAGAATACAAATATACAGGTATAAAACCACTTTTTGAGAAGAAGATTATTCAGAGTTTATCATTCCCACACCTGTGACCAAGAAAGTGAATCTACCCACATCAAAAGCTTTAGTGAATAGATCAGCAAACTGATTGTCAGTGTGGACTTTGACAACTTGAATAAGTTTCTTTTCATTACAATCTCTTATAAAGTGATACCTGATTTCAATGTGCTTTGTCTTTGAGTGCTTGACTGGATTATTTACAATGCTAATAGCATTGTTGTTGTCAATAAAGATTGGAGTGTGTAGAAAGGTTACCCCATAGTCCAACATTTGATTCTGAATCCATAAGACTTGAGAACAGCAACTTGCAGCTGCTATGTACTCTGCCTCTGTTGTAGATGTGGATACTGTGGTTTGTTTCTTGCACTGCCATGAGACTAATCTTGCACCCAAGAACTGACATCCTCCAGAAGTAGATTTTCTGTCCAAGTTTGCCCCACCTAGATCACTGTCTGAGTATGCTATTAGGTCAAAAGGGGAGTTATGAGGATACCAAAGTCCCAATCTGGGTTGCCCTTTGAGATATCTGAAGATCCTCTTAACAGCTTGAAAGTGAGATTGCTTTGGCCTAACTTGAAATCTTGCACAGACACAGACTGGAAACATTATATCTGGCCTAGATGCTGTGAGATACATGAGAGAGCCAATCATGGATCTATAATAATGCACATCCATGTCCTCCCCCTCAAGATCTGCTGTGATCTGCTTGTGTGTTTCCATAGGTGTGCTGGCAGGTTTTGATTCTGAGAAACCAAACTTGGTTAGAATATCCTGCACATACTTGGATTGACATATGAAAATGCCATCTGACTTCTGTTGAACTTGGAGTCCAAGGAAGAAAGTAAGTTCCCCCATGGAACTCATTTTGAACCTTTGATGCATTAAATCCTCAAATTCCTTGCACATGTTGTTTCTTGTAGATCCAAAGATAATGTCATCAACATAGATTTGGACCAGCAAGATATCCTTCTTCTTTCTTTTGATAAAAAGAGTCTTATCTATGACTCCTCTTTCAAAGTCATTTTCCAAGAGATAGGATGACAGAGTGTCATACCATGCTCTTGGGGCTTGATGTAGTCCATAAAGTGCTTTCTTTAATTTGTATACCCTGTCTGGATAGCTTGGGTTTTCAAACCCTGGTGGTTGACAGACATATACTTCTTCTTCAATTGATCCATAGAGAAAAGCACTTTTTACATCCATTTGATAGACTTTGAAGTTCATGTAAGAAGCATAGGCTAGGAATAGTCTGATTGCTTCTATCCTAGCCACAGGTGCAAAAACTTCTTCATAATCTATACCCTCTTCTTGAGTATAGCCTTGAGCCACCAGCCTTGCTTTGTTCCTTATAACAATACCTCTTTCATCTCTCTTGTTTCTGAAGATCCATTTTGTGCCAATTGCTCTGTGACCTTTAGGAAGGTCTACTAGATCCCACACATCTTGTAGCTTGAACTGTAACAATTCTTCTTGCATTGCTTCTATCCAGCTAGATTCTTTCATAGCATCATGTGCCTTTTTAGGCTCAAGCTGGGATAGAAAACATGAGAGCACTGTATGCTGTTGATCTTGCATTTCCTGAAGCCTGCTTTGATGTCTAGTCATCATGGGAGAAGAGATATCTCCTATTACCAGCTGTGGAGGATGATTCTTTTGAACTCTGGTGTTATGACTAGGTTCTTCATTCAGTCCAGCCTCTAGATTAGAGTCATGCAACTCAACTGAAGTGTCTTCAGATGTCACTTCTGATTCTTGAGTCTCCTCATCTCTAGTGTCTTCTTCATTCTGACTTGGTTCAGTAAATGATTCCTTTTCACAGTCTTCATTTACTGTGGATATGGGAAAAATCACAGATTTAGATATACTTTCTTGAACTTGTGTGATCTCTGATTCTCCACCATCTGTTCCTGTATACTCATTACTGAAACCAAAAGAGTTAGTTAGTGAATCAATGTCAAATAGCCATTGAGGTCCAGACCCAACAGGATTTGGTGTGTTCTCATTGCATTTGACATTGTCACTTTCTTCAATTATTCTAGAAGAAGAGTTAAAAACTCTGTAGGCCCTACTCTGAGATGAATATCCAACAAGAAATCCATCATCTGCTTTGCTATCAAACTTACCTAAGTGAGATTTGGTATTTAGAATTGTACAAGGACACCCAAAAGGTTTGAAGAAACCAATAAAAGGTTTTCTTTGATTTAATAGCTCATATGGGGTCTTGTTCTTTTGCTTGACCACTAGAACTCTGTTTTGGACATAACAAGCAGTATTAACTGCTTCAGCCCAGAATGTAATTGGCAATTTTGAATCAGCCAACAGAGATCTAGCAGCCTCTATTAGTGTCCTATTTCTCCTTTCAGCAACACCATTCTGTTGAGGAGTCCTAGGAGCACTATATTGTCTCTCAATACCTTTTCCTTCACAAAAAGTGTTTAAATCATGATTTTTAAATTCAGTTCCATTATCTGATCTAATGACTTTTACTCTTTGATTAGTTTGGTTTTCAATTCTTAGAATAAAGGATTTGATAAGACCACTTGTTTCATCCTTAGTCCTTAGAAAATATACCCAAGTAAATCTGGAGTAATCATCAACAATAACCAAGCAGTAAGATTTCTTTCCTATACTCATAACATTTGTAGGACCAAACAGATCCATATGTAATAACTGGAGACAGGAAGAAACAGAATTTAACTCTTTGGTCTTATGAGAAGTTTTGTGTTGTTTGCCTTTAAGACAAGCAACACAATGATCATCACATGAAAAGACTTTTGAAGGTAAACCTCTTACAAGGTTATTTTTAACAAGATTGTTCATAGTCTTGAAATTCATGTGACACATCCTTCTGTGCCAAAGGGAGGATTCATCTATAGAAGCTTTTGAAACAAGACAATTTAAAGATGAATCACTATCAACATTGTCCAAATCAAGACAGTAAACATTGTCCTTCCTAGGAGTTCTAAGTAGTATCATGTTTTCATCAACTACCTTGAACCCTGGAGCAAGGATCATACACTCAGTATTAGTAAATAATATACTATGTTGTTTGTCACAAACCTGTGATACACTTAACAGGTTGTACTTTAATTGATCAACATAGTAGACATCCTCAAATGTCATCTTACCTTTGGTGACATTACCTTTTCCACTTATCTTACCACCAGTAAGATTGTCTCCAAATGCAACATGTCCTCCATTGATATGTGTGAAATCCTGAAGACATGATATGTTGCCTGTCATGTGCCTAGAGCAACCACTATCAACATGCCAAATGCTCTTTCTCTTGAGCTGTTGGTTGCCCTGCACATTAGATAAATCAATTAGTATGATTAGGGACCCAAGCCAAAGTGATCTTGGGTCTTCCTTTCTCATCAAAGTATTTAAATTCCTTTTTAATGAGGTTTTTAAACTCAGAGCACTCTTTATTTGAGTACTTTGTCAATATGATTGGCTTAGCAGAATCAACACTAGAAGCAGTACTAACCTTAGAAGTACTAACAGAGTTAGCAGTACTAACAGGTGTAGCAGTACTAACAGGTTTAGCAGTACTAACCTTGTTAGCAGCATTAACATTGTTAGCAGTAGTATTACTTCTAGCAGCACTATCATTGTCAGCAGCACTATTTGTGATAGCAGTACTAACAGTTTTATTGCTTTTAGGAATCCACATATTGACACTTTCTTTAACAGAATACTTTTTCTTCATGTGGCTTTTAGTTTTAACAGTTTTCTTAGCCACATGGTTCTTTTCAATTTTCTTATAACCAAAGGGTTTTTGCATGGATCTTTGGAAATTCATTCTTTGGTTCATAGGATTGAAATAACAGAATTTTGCAAGATGATTCAATTTGCCACAGATAAAACAAGGTTTTGGTCTATTGATTTTACTCAGATCAACCCCTTGTTTATGTGCCCATTGATTATTCCAGTTTCTTTGATTTCCCCTCTTTTTGTCCTGTTTTTGGGGCTTATTCTTCTTACAAGCACACTGTTTGCAAGGACCTGGATTCACAACTGTGGTCTGTTTATAATGGACCTTGCCAGACTTTTCCTCTGTCTTCTCTATGTTCTTGGATTTGATCCAAGCCCTTCCACAATCCTCATTGGTGATAATGTTGTTTTCTATAGAAATCTCACCACTCACTTTGTTCTCCTTACTCTTGCCAACCTCTTTCTCAGTCTTATCCTCAACAATTACCTCATCTAAGGGATCTATTTCAGTGGCTCCCTCAGGCAAGTCCTTCCTATCTTTGGTGTCTAACAGGTCTGAAGTAGGAGGAATATAATTGTTGTTATAAGGTGGAGGTGTGGCATTATACCCAATTCCTCTTCTTAATTTATCATGAATCTGATTTTGCAGTAAGGAGTCCATTGCTTTAGAAGCATTGGAAAACTTTTCTACATCAAGCTTAACTTTGGTTAACTCCTCTTTCAGTTTTTCACTCTCCTCTTTAGATTTGGTCAGTTTAAGTTCTAAATCCTTTTTCTCCCACTTCCAGTAATTAGTGTCATATGAGTGTTGTAGTTCATTGGCTTGAAAACCTTTGATTTGATCTTCAAATCTCTCTACTATCCTCACATAGTCTTTTATATCCTTTTCTAGTCTCTTCAGGTCATCACTCATCTTCTGATTGTGATCCCTGTACCTTTTAACAGTGTCTATGCAAGTTTTAGAGCAGAGATTAGAACTTACCTCAGATGGGAGATCAGATACTTTAGCCATAAGAGCTTGATTCTGAATAGCTTCTTCTGCTTGATCACTCCAATCAAACCCCATTCCTTGTTGAGAAACAAGGGCTTGAGCAGAGTTTCTGTTGTTATTGAAGCTTCCAGATTGAGCTTGTTGATGGTTGTTGTTGTGAGACATTCCACTTCTGCATTCTCTAGCAAAATGTCCCTTCAGATGGCATTTGTAGCATTCTACCTTTGATTTATCAAACCCTGCTCCATCTTCTCTTCTTTGTGAGAAGTTGTTTCTTCCAGTCCTCTTTATAAACTTTTTAACCCTCATGGAGAGCATGGCCATCTGCCATTTAATATCCATCTCTTCCAGATAATCAGGATGAAGTTGTTCTAAGTCATCATTGATCAAAGAAGAATTTCCATGATTAGAAAGAAGAGCTTCAAATACATAATCAGTGCCTTTATCTAAATTTGATCCATTAGCAGCATTAACTGATTCAGAGTTAGCAGTAGAATCAATTGATGCTGATAGGAGTGCAGCATTATGAACATATCCAGAAGGCTTCTTCTTTGCCTCCACCTCAGCTTCAAATACTCTAAGATCATTGTACAGATCATCAAGTTCTTTGTCTTCCAACTGATCATTCTGTCTGAATGACACAGTGTACACGGTCCATTCATCTCCAAGGGACCTTAAGAACTTTCTGTTCACATCATCTTGATCAATCTGTACTCCCATAGTAGCTAGCTCACCAATTAGTTTATTAAACCTGTCAAAAGTTTGAGTCATGGACTCATTCTTAGTTGAGATGAAGTTTTCATACTGTTGTTTTAAGATTGCCTTTTGATTTCTCTTGGTACTTTTAGTACCTGAGAATCTCTTCTCTAGAGCATTCCAGAGCATCTGTGCATCAGTACAATTGCAGAATTGGTGTTGATACTCATTTGGAATGGCCAAGAGCAGTGTGCTCAAGGCTTTCATCTCTGTCTGTCTTGATTTCCTGTCTGTATCTGTCTTTGGAGGAGTTCTTTTGCCATCTTCACCAATCTTTCCTCCATCTGATGGGCCATTCTCAATGATGTCCCACATAGAGTAATCTGTGAGGAGAATATATTGCTTGATTCTGATTTTCCACATGTCAAATTCATTGGATCTGAGCATTGGAACTTTTGAGACCAAAGTACTGCTTGATTCTGTAAGATTTTCCATGATGAATAACTGTTTCTGAGAGAATTTGGCTCTGATACCACTTGTCAGGATCGAATTCTTAACAAGAATTAATACTCAGAAACTAATATCAAAGAAGTTGCGGAAAAACACTTTGATATTTGATCAAACAGTAATAAAAAACAGTATATAATTATCAAACAGTAAACTTGTATTTAATGCTTAAAACTACAAGATTACACACTCAACCTCAATATTGATGAACAGGCTCACCAATACGAATTCTACTTCTCTAGAATTAGGATCTATGCCTTAAGGTTGATTTTCTCTCAAGAAAAACGATTATCAAAAGTTCTATCAAAAGTTATTTCTATCTATTCTAAACATTCTATACATATACTGATAAAAAAGATAATTACAAAGAATAAACAAATCTTCAGTATATCTTCCATGTATATCTTCTAAGTATATCTTCAGTATATCCAGCTGTATTACATTCCATCCAGATCTCTTTAGCAGCACTAATAATGCTCAGCAGTATTAACTTCAACTAGCAGCATTAACTTCAAGCAGTACTAACTACTAGCAGTACTAACTAGCTAAGCAGTACTAACTTTGTTCAAGCAGTACTAACTTTAACTAGCAGTAGTAATTCTACTAGCAGTAGTAACACTTAGCAGTATTAATCTTCAACTTGTTCTGGCAGTAGTAACTACACTTGTACTAGCAGTAGTAACTACACTTAGTAGAATCTTCAGTTCCCAACAGACTATGCCCGGCGACTGTAACATTGTCACTGTTGCCAAGGGCAAGATCGCGGGGAGACCATGACAATCGGTACCAACACAACGATAGTGCCAGCGATTGTGCCATGTGGCACTTTCGCAGGGCAAGGTCGCGGACTAGGGGGACGTCGCGGTACACTTTCGGTGACAATGCCTGCGAGAGTGCCAAGGGCACAATCGCGGGGCACAGTCGCAGTCGGCCCCCAGACTTGTTTAAGACTTGATTTTCAGCCCCTCTTTAATTTGTTTTTCCCCAACTCATACTCTCTCTCTAGATGAAAATCTTTTCCCCATTTTGGTTCTTTGAGCATTCAAGATATCGATTTTGAAGATTTAATGTGATCTATCGCATTTTGTCTAGGATTTGGAAGAAAGTTAGAGCCCTATCTCATCTCCTATCTTTCTAGGGTTTCTAAGGGTTCATCAAACTCTCTCCAAAACCCTTTTATATTATTTTGGTGATTTTGGAGTTTGGAATCCTAACTTGTAGCCCTAGAGGTGCAATATTGTTGGTGGATACAAGTTGTGGTTAAGGTAAGTGTAACACACTCAAATTTGATAAGAGCAACTAATTTAAAATTTCGCTATGACATCAAGTAAAGGAAAAAACTTTTTCCTACAAATCAAAACTTGATATACCTCTAATTAAAATTCTATAATTAACCTCAACAATTATCAACTCCAATATTATATAAATACTAAACCGAAGTCGGGTGCTACTTAAACCCAATACAAGTTGCTCTTCACAAAACCAATGCGGAAGATTTCACCAAGTCACTCACTTCTCGAGCACAGAACTAGCACTTCTATCTTCACAGTGTCACTAGAACTATTCCCAAATGAGGCCTGTTGCACATGCCGACAAATAAAAAGGGTTAGGTTAACGCCTAGTGAGTTCAAGAGTTTTACATGAATAAATATATCTTTAAAAGGAATAAGCTCCACTTAAAATCATAATCTTTCAATTGATTTACTTTAAACTTGGAGACGAATCTTTTCTAATATCATGCATTTTCAAAGATGAGCACTTAATTACAAAGCATTCTATATAAAATGATGCAACCCAACACTCACGCACAACGAGAATAGGAATTGACTCCCAATTTAAGAAACGTGGATAAAACGTTGTATCCCAAGACACCCAAGCACGGGTGGGGCAAAATTCTCAACCCATAAATCATGGTTAATAACCCACATATACAATACGTCACCGAAAACACGGACACTAGGCCTAATACTCACATGACCATAAAATGGAAGGAATCCAAATATCAAAACGTGAGAATGACATATTTCATTCAAACCTTAATATACGTGGAGGGAATCCAATATTAAGGTCATCATTTACATTCAACCCACAAGCCAAACGATAATAAAGTAAGTCGTTAATAATTACAATGTTATTGGTCGACGACGGGGGAGACCCGTATCCGTTAAGAGTGGAGGAACACAAAAGTATGCTACTCTTGCAACATTAATCACATGACACCTCACGACATAAAAGCTCAAGTGTCCCTACGACTTCTTAACAAGTTTCACCTCAAGAGTCGGTAGTCGGTTGACCTTGGTGAACATTACAATGAATTCCACCCCGAAGGCCCGACACACTTAAAGACTACCTCCAAGGCATTACTTCAAACGGTGGAGGTCCTAGTGCCTACCTCCCAGATAGCACTTCCAGACTCAACCCTCCTAGTGCCTACTTGAAAAGTTTCCAGTCGTAAAACATGGGTCCCGAAGTTCAACCCCGCAATACCCAATTGACCACCAAAACAGACTGACTTACATGCCTATGGATCAAATGCAACACAGTCTAACATTACATGACTACACAAGAATGACCAACGTACTCGAACATGTTATTAACATCAATATGCAACAAGGTTCATTAGTATGTAAATCATAAATAGGCTCTACACTGAGCCATTAAAACAGTACAATTGTCCCCAAGACTCTTTTAAGTCAACCCTGAGCTAAAGTGCTCACAACCCTTTTTGACCAACAAATAACGGTCCCCAAATAATAAAATGCAATCGACTCGCGTCATGCAAACACACGCTCCAAAATACATGAATAAACTCCAACACAGTTTAGATTGGGACAAATTACTTTCCAAATGAATTTATACCATTTATTCCTTCAAAAACGTCCCATAACACAAAATTAAGCATTTCTCCAAAACAAACGCTAAAAGTGCCTTTTAACCAAATAATCTCCATTTATGCAATAAATCATAAATATCCTTTCATTTATGACTTATTTATCAAAATGGCTAAAAATCCCAAATATGGTGTTTCACAAGATTTATAAAATTTTATTTGTTCAAATAGCAAAACCCATCAAAGATTTTAACATTTTATAATAATCATGTAGAACACATAAATACTCTAAAATAGACATTTTTGGCATGTACAACGTTTTCACAAATCAACTTGAACTCACCTTACTAGATTTAGGCTAAATCTAGATTTTCCCCAACTTGAGCTCCTTTGAAGAAACTTGGATCCTCATGCCAAAAACTTCCAAAAACCTAGATCCATAAATTTCAGCCATAAATATTTACATCCAACCATTTAGAATCATTCCCCAAACATTAACATGAAGATCTCAACTTATATACCAAAACCCTAACATCCATAGTTGCAGAAAATAGAGAATTACCTTAACCATAATTTGAATCCACCCACTAAAGTACCTCTAGGTCACCAAAATGAGCCCCAAGCTTCCAATCTTCAAAATGGAGAAAAAGGTTGGATAAAACCCTAGAAAATTTGGTGAAGAAGATGAAGATGAAAGGATTGTGGTTATGGTTTTCCAAAACTTGCTAGATGAAAAAGAAACACTTAGCTTTAGGAGGAAAACCCCCCAAATATGAGCTAGGGTTTGTATTAGAGGTTGGGGGTCGGTTTGGGAGAGAATGGGAAGAGATTTGAGGTTTAGGTTAAAAATGGGGTTGAAGGTCGAATTTCCCCTTTTATTAGCGCACAGAGGTCGCGCGCGGGCCCTGGCGCGGATTGACTCGCGCGGACCTCTGGAGTCCAGATCCTCGCGTGGATCATGGCGCGGTTCGATCCACACGAGGAGTCGCGCGAAACACTGTTGGCGTTTCTGTCTTCCCTTTGGCCACTGATTTCGGGGTGTTACAGTAACCTTCTTTTCCTTCACCTAAGAAATTAGATTTTATGGTTCTCATTTCCTTTCCATTTGTGGGAACTTGGTATAACTTAGAAATGATTGTATCTAAGGATTGTTATGGAAAACTTGGAGCTAGTGGAAGAATTCAAACTCTCATCCAAAAAACTCAAGCTTTGTGGGTAAAACCTAGATTTATCTAATCTAGCATGGTGAGTTCTAGTTGCTTTACAAAACTATATACATGTCAAAATATAAATTTTTTGGGATTTTGAACCTATTTTATGGGCACTCTTCATATTTGATGAGTTTTATGGGTAATCGAGTATTTGAACATATTTGAGATGTCAAAGTCTTATAAACGGTTTATTAAGTGTGAATGGCCGTTTTAGTCGCCAATGAGGGGATTTAATTTACTAAAAGAGATTTCTTGGATATTTGGAAGGTTTGGACCAAACATGGGTTTTATTTCTTATATATACAATTTTGAGTTTACAAATGATCTTATTTGGAATTGTCATATGAGTTCGGTTATTTATGGACCATCTTGAAGTTATGGTTATTTATGGGGTTTCACCCAATTTATAAATTTTGAATTTTTGAATTTTAAGCTCTTTTGTTTTAAAAGTGTGAAGTATTTGGAAACGGTCATTCTTTGACCTTATGTATATTTTGGAAGAGTGTGAGTCTTATGGTTTAGGCCTTTGGCCAATTATACTTGGAGAGAATACCAATTTTGGGAAAGTTGTACATCGGCTTACATAGTCATATTGACTTTACTTATTTGCCAAACGTTTTATGATGTCGTATGGCTTGACGTACACTCAAATGAGTTTTGGGATGTTGTCTGGTTTAAGTGGCTCAATATGGAGCATTTTATGGAAATGCAATTATTGTGCAAATATTGGCTAATACATGTTTTGAATGTATTAATTCATTCATTTAGAGTCATGTAATGTCTAGACTGTAATGCAATGGATCCATAAGCATTGAAGTCGGTTTGTTTCATCATGGAGTTTTGATGTCCATGTTTGAGTCTAGTGAGTGGTCCCCAGGTCATGTTTTTATGTGAGCTTGTGGTGGTGCTCTTGGAGAGCCGTATACGGAGCTAAGTCTTGCGATGGTGACCATGGTGAGCCAGATACGGGGACTTGTGACTTTTGTGGTGACACTCATCTAGAGGTCGAGTAGACACTAGGGTCATTTGGGTATCTTGCGGTGGTTGCTCAATGGAGCCGTATACGGGGATCCATGACCCATAGTGAACCTCATGAACGTTTATAAGTGGTTTAACTATGTGTTCTGCCACATTCGATGGAATCGGGTCTCCCTCGTCACCGGAATGTGTTATCTTCGGGTTTTCCCTTACCCATACCTTCGGTGTTAAAATGTACCACTTTATTTATATAAATAATATTTTGATGAAATACCTCGTGGGTGCGTTTTGGGGAAATTGGATAGTGAATATTATTTTAAAAACGGATATTTGGTATTGAAAATAATATGGTTTGCGATCAAAGCCTTTTTATAACTAACATTTCAGGCACGGTTGTTTTAGAATAAAGTATTCTTTTTAAACGTTTTATGATTTATGTGATGACACTGCTTTAACTCACTAGGCGTTAAGCATAACACTTTTTCTTTCGACATATATATCAGGTCTTAGATAGATCTGAGTGGCAAGTGGAGCTTGATAGAAATTCCGGTAGGGTGGCTATAGAGACGTCATCCGGTTTTGAGAAGATAACAGATTTGATGGTTTTAGTAACTTCCGATTGACTTTGTCCCCATTTGTGGGACTAAATAGTTACATTAGAACTCTGATACATGTTGGAGGGTTCTTCCCTTGTAAACCTTAGATATTTGTTATTTCAAGTTATGTATTTAAGGGAGTTTTGTAAATTTTTATTCGTTGCTATTTTCAAATTTTAGGGGTGTTACAAAAATCCTCGTCAAACCATGGATAATCCTCTCTATAGCATATAAGATGAGACGCGGTGGACTAATCACACTGTTATGGATGGTGTCGCACCATAGTTGTCGCAATGACGTGCCTATGGTACCCATATAGGTGGTTAGTAGCCCGTAGAGTCAAAGTATCACAACACACGCGACAATATAAATATCAAATATGATGAGCTTATATCAATAATAAATCAACGAATAATAAGTTTTATATGTGGTGTACATGTGTTGCAACACATGCAACTAATGCGATGCCATTACATACAAAGGGTTGCATAAAAAAATCAAATGAATAATTACACATAAACGATACAAGGATGTTGGATAAACAAGCATACAATACGAAATGACAAAAGCTAATCAAGATAAGATATTGCATAGGTAATAAATGATAAAAAAAGAAATAGAGAACTGAACAATATGCAATTAATCACAAGTATGAATAAATGTTCATCGAGGGATATAAGCATCCATACAAGATTGTTATAATGCAAATAAATGCTTATTGGGTAAGTCAGATACACGTACAAGTACAAAAACAAACCAAATAGGCGTGAATTGAATGAGATAATATATTTGTACAAGTATATAAAACTACACTAAACGTGAATCATAAGAAAATTAAAGGACCCAATACAAGTATTTAACAAGATTTTTTGTTAAACTGATGAAAATAGATAAAATTTTACAATATTTTATAAGACTTTGCTATGAACTTCGTCAAACAACACACATTGTTAGTAAGCTAAATATTTATGTACCGTAAAAAACCTTTATAGAAATATTTTTTGAATAAAAATCATTGGGGACTCTCATATGGTTCCAAATTGTCAAGAATGTGATTAAACATATTTAAAATCAATTTAAATTAACTTTCAAAGTTATTCTCGTCTGGAATTGGACCAAATTTGAAAATGTTACTTTTGACCTCATTAATAAGAAATTCAGACTACAAAAATTTCTCAATTTATAATAGATATTCTATGAATTCTAAATGTCACCTTACATCATCTTTTGACAAACTATCGATATTACAAATTTCACAATTTTTTTTATTTATACATATAATACAATGAAAACTAAATCTAAACAAAAGTTTTAGATAAATATCTTCTTATTCAAGCGAATAAAAGAATGAACTCAATCAAAGCTTTTAAACAGTTGTCAAATCAATTTGTGTATTTTGAAAATTTTAGACAATTATTAAATCAGTTGTATATAAGTTTGAAAGCAAATTTCGAAACAGATTTAATTTACATCGTTGATACTGGTTTGATAATCTACAAGAACGGTTAAAATTGATTTATACGATCATTTGACCAAACTATATCATATTTTAAATATTTACACATGAATCATAATGGTACTTTAGGATAAAATTAATTTCTAATTTCGTTGTAGAATACAAGGTTGGTCGGGCCATGAGCCCATAACTATAAAGAAAAGCCTTTTTTGTGACACAATATGATTCAAGAAACGTTTAAATGTCTTGACTCATAAAGCAACAAACCAAACCCTCTTGTTCAATATGGTAAAGGCCCAAAAAAGCAAAGTTTATAATTTCATATTTTTAGTTGTTTTTATCTATAAAACTATGTAATGAAAAAACTAAAACTTGTACAAACTTTTGTACAAATACATTTATCACTCTTACAATTACTTATTTAATTTACTTTATATCTCTTACTTTTTCATTTTTCATTTTACACCATTATCATATTAACACAAATAATCATATATTAACAAAAATGCAATGAAAAAATACGTTCATTTTTCTACAAATTACACCATTATAATCGTCTCGTCAATACCTTCAAAACGAGCCCAATATTGAATATTTTTTAATTTAACCATACTATTAAATATCATGAATATCTAGGAAATAATTTGTTTTCTATCCATAAGTTTTAATTTTTTTTCCACCGTTAGCACATTAAAAATACATAATCGTAAAATACGTTTCATTATTATTATAAATTATATCATTATAATTTTTTTCGTCAATAATTGTAATATAAACTAATTATTGAATATCTTTATGGGTTTATGTTTCATAAGTTGTGATTCTTAGGTCATAGTTAATTGTTAATGACATGTATATAAGGAAATAACATTAATTGTTCGTTCTTTACTTACATTCCGCTACATCGCACAAGTATATGCCTAGTATGATATGAAAAAGTTACTTTTTAACCAGAAAACAAACAATAAAATCGGTAAAGCCGTAATCAATATTTTGGTTGGTTTCATTTTTATTTTCTATTTTCATATTAGATGTTTATTCTTACATAAATGAATACGAGAAGGTTGGTTTTATTTATCATGGGACCTTCATTTGAGAATTCATGAAATTGTGATAAACCTGAGAACTAGTCATCATGTGTTATTCATATGATTTTTTTTCTATTTAAGACTCGGATTTAGAATATTGATTAACATGTATTTGTTTCATAATGTGTTTGTTTCAGTTAGTTTGTAAAACAAAAGTTACATGTAAAAAAGTTTCACATTTGAACCGAATACATATAAAGCAAATATATTTGTTCATCAATATATTAAATGTTAACCTTAAGTGAAAATAAATAAAATAATGTGAAACAATACCTTAAGGTAAAAGTTATCACGGATTATCATAACATATGAAGTTCTCATTTAAGAGCATCTCCAACAGCATTTCTAAATTTTTTCTAAAATAGAGAATGGAAAGTCAAAATCTCTAAAAACATTTTTTTCTAACTCCAACAGCTTTTCTATTTTAGAGAATCAATCATTATTTATATTATTATAATATTCCATAATTTATCATCCCAATACATTTTTTAAAAAAAACTTAAAATAAAATGTTAAAAATTGAATCTTATTGGTTAGATTGATTAAAATAATAGTTTCTCTCTCTACTTTAGGGATTATAGAGAATTCTCTATATTTAGAGATTTTTTGCCCTTTCTCTATTTTAGCAAACCTTTTAGCAAAGCTGTTGGAGAGAAATAACAAAAAAAAAGTCATTTTTTTCTATTATAGCAATGCTGTTGGAGATGCTCTAATTATGCCCCTGTTTATCATTATACATGTACATACACACATCTATACATATGCATATGAATATACATGCACGCATCTAACCGTATTTTATAATTTTTTTAGATGAATCATTTACTGATTGATTTGAACTATGATATTAAATATTGTAGTAAAATAAAAGGTTAAAGAAAAAATAAATATGAAGGTATATATATATATATCAACTATAATGTTTTTTAAACCAAAGTTTCTAATAATGACGGTTTAGTTATATTTCCTTAAATTGTGCGAAGATGAAGAAAATATGATCAAAAACACCAATTACCACATCACACTAAAGTTGTCTCATTTTTTTCATTTTCTTTGTCTGTTTCATCTTGTACTTTTTTGCCCTTTTTTTGCATTTCTTCAAATCAAACATCTCATCATGAAATAGTAACGCTTGACAATGCTATGAACAATGCACATATAAAACCATATAGAAGCAAAAAACAAGTTATTTTTTTTATCAAATCGAACACCAACCTCACATTTTCTTGCTACTACTTTGACTATTTGTCATAAAGTAACCTTTTTTTATTATCTCTAAGAGCATGTGCGTTAGCGGCTTAATAAGTTTAATACGTTTTACAACTTATTCGGTTAGTTATACATGACTGTTAAGTAGTGGCTTAATGATATAGAAAGAGTTATTCAGTAGATTTAGGGGGGAACTTTATGCAGAAAGTCATGTTTTTTCCCCAAACATGTCCCTCCTAATTAAAAAACACGCTCCTTTCATCTATGAAAAAAACTTTCCCAAACAAAAATCTTCTCAATCTGTACTGACAGATTAATTCATACAAATAGTTTTATTCATAAAAGACTTGATGAAAAACCAACTAACCAACCTTTAAGTCTAAGATATACATATAAACCATGTTAAAGGTATTGTTGTTTGTTAGGAATGACCTCACTTCTGCTATATATATAGAAGGCTTGATAAAAAACCAACCAACCAACCCTTAAGCCTAAGATATACATATAAATTATGTTAAAGGTATTGTGGGAGCTTAAAAGACCTAAATCATTATATCATGATTTGAGGGGGAGCCTTATCTTCTGATCTAGATCTCTGATTGTTTGGAAGAAGAACAACTTTCAAGCATGAAAAACGGTTTCTAAAATGTTCAAACCACTTCTAGTTCTCAAAAGATTTCATGAATTAAAAAGTGTGATTTTAAATGTTTTTCAATTTTGAGCTTTAATGTTTAACTGGTTGTGTGTTTCTAAAGATCAATATTTGCGTATTATCTTGTCTTTATACTGTAAAGTATTCATACACATCGGTTCAGTACTTTATTTGCATTTGTTATTACCATGTCTCATAACGAACCAATCTTTCGATGGTAATACCCTCGTTTGAAACTCATTGTTGTTGAGCATCAATCATATTTTTCTAAACTTGTGCTTTCATTGCAAAATTGTTTATATTCGTTCATATAAACAAAATATCCAATTCTTTGATACCCTAACCATTATATTTGATCTGATTGATACATTGTCAGATTCTCAAAACAATTCTCTTGACTTCATTTCATTCATTCAATATCTTTGTTTTGAGAAATTTTCAAAGTTCAATTGCTCAAATCTCATGAGCATACATTTTGACAGTGTTATCTTATTTGAGCTTCAATGTTCAAGTTAAACTGTTGAGCTATTATTCTTTATAGGATTTACATGGGATTCATGTGTGAGCTTAAACAGAACTTCCATGGATTCACGTAAACCTGTGTTTCTTACCCAGGAAGTTATCCTAGAGTGATTGAGGGGTGAGGGGTCAAAATCAAAGAGTGGGGGGGAGAAAACTCATCCGGTTGAGTTTTTCTCATTGTGCTGAGCGGTAAAATGGAAAAGAGAGTTTGGTTAGAAGTGAGCTTTAATGTTAAAAAGAAAGAGGGTGTGAGAACAGAGTTAAAAGAATATCAGAACTCTACACCAACCATTTTCTGAGCCGGGCAGCCACATCTTCTGATAGGTTCACATTCTTTGGTGACCATCATTGAAAAAGGCAGTGAGCCCATGCCAACTCTTGCAATTACCCCACTAACCACTCATTTCTTTCTTAACAAAGAAATGTTTCATTTTCTTTGGGGACGCAACATATATGCTATCTAATCTTCACTCAGAAGATTTAGATATTGAGAAAGAAGGAAAGTTGCCCCACCTTCGCACCTCTATCATGCACATTGAGTCCGTGTACTATCTGTTGTTGTCTCAACAGTTTACACAATTTGAGCCTGATCAAGCTAAGTAGCTTCAATCATTCTACACTTTCACGAGCACACAAGGAATATGTTTTCTTGTCATAACATTCATAGAAAATTCCTTTGTGGTTTTTCGATGATTGAATGGAAGCCCTGAGGGAGTGAACATCACAAAAGCTCCTTTCCAATGTACATTCATTGTACAAAGTGGCTACGTGCTACTTACAGGCATGCTAACTGTTTCATCTGTTGAATCAGGGTTACATTGTTCATTATGTCTGAATTTGAAAAGATTCGGATATATACATTTCATGAATTCACGGATACTCAGATCAAAGGGCGGATATTGTCAAATTATTATGACGGGGAGATTGTTAGTTCGTCACAAAGGGGGAAATCAAAGAAAGTGCTGAAATTGAAGAAGTTTTGATGATCATGATGCTCACAATCATCAAAAAGGGGGAGAATTTTACAAAGTTCAATTTCAAATAAATTTCAAAGTCATGAAGAAAGTTCAAAGTGAAAAAGTTCAAGAAAGTTCAAGTCAGATAAAAAGAAATCATTCCGAGATGATTCAAAGTCAAATTCAGATAATTCGAGAAAGTTTGTTTTTCTGAAGACTGTCAAGAGATCACAAGAGATGAAGATACAAGTTTTTCAAAGATTCCTCAATTAAAGATGTTTCAAAGTTGAAGTTTCAAGTATTCTGTTTCGTGTTCAAGACATGTTGACTTTCAAAGCTACAAAGTGTTAAAGACTTTTCAAGATTCTTCAAAGGCTGAAAGACTGAAGACTGTTAAAGCTACAAAGTTCAAAGTGTTAGAGACAAAAGCTGAAGAATCAAGAGCTGAAGACTAGTGTCAAATTTTTATTAAATCTTGAATTCAAAGGGGGAGATTGTTAAGTCAAAATATTGTATCCAAGATTTAATAGGATAGTCAAACATGTAAAGTCAACAAATGTCAAAGTCAATGTTTTTGTCAAAGGTGTTTAGTTTACTTTGTGATTAAGTCTTGTATTAGTTTAGTGGGTATAAATAGGAGTTGGCTTTGTAATTGTTGTAAGCACTTCATCGTAAACATTTCATTACGTGAGATATATGACTAAGGGTTTCTCTCTCTACACTTTCTCTCTCTACACTTTCTCTCTCTAGTTCTTGATCAATGTTATATCTTTTATGAGAAAAGCTTGATTGTTTGGGATTTTGTAATTCACATGGTTTGTTAGGAATGACCTCACTTCTGCTATAAATATAAATGCAACTCATACAACTCCTCTATCCGGGAGCGGAGCCAGGATTTGGTTCTAGAGGGAGCATCAATATTTATATATATAGGGTCGGGTTCATTTGTTAACCCGATTTTTAGTACTACCTTTGTGAACCAAATCGTAACCATTGATCTTGATATGAATGGCTGAGATTAAACCCAATAAACATTAATTCTCATTTATTAGGTTTGTAATAATTAATGTAACTGAACATGTATGATAGGGACATTTGTGGAAATTCACAACCCTTTTTTACCTTTCTTATCTTCCCCAGATATACACGATCTCTTAATCAATGGACGAGTTCATTGTCAAATAACAATAACAATAAGGGTGCGTTTGGTATGCAGACAGGACAGAACAGAACATGACGGGACATAACAGAACAAGATAGGATGGGACAGAACAGAACACCTGTCCAGCGTTTGCTAAGACATAGCAGGACGGAACAGGACAGGACAGGGACAAGACTGGTTAATGACCAATTTACCCCTAATGACTTGTTTAGTATTTTTACCACAAAATCAAAACAGTGACATAAATACAGAAATCATTCTAGTTTAGTACTTTTTTACCAGCAAGAACCAAATGCAAAAAACCAATCCTCCATTTTCATGCTTGAGCTATTCAAAACAGTGACATAAAAATCTATGTTGTATAAACCACTGTGATGTAAAAATCTATGGTGTATAATGTGATGTTACCACTGCGATGTAAAAAACATAAATCGATTAAAAGTGATGTTAAAATAGAAAATCTATGGTGTACGAAATCGACCACAGATCGATTGTTACAAGAAATCGATGGGAAGAAAAGGTGGAAGAAATCGACCAAACTACAGAATTCTACCGACCTACTTTGGAAGAATCGATCAAGTAGCAACTGATTAACAAAAATACAGAAATCGTTAACAAAAATCAAGTAGCAACTGATTAACAAAATTCATGGGATGAGAACTGATCAATCGATTAACAAAAATCGATTAAGCAGCAATGGATTAAGCAACAATCGATTAACAAGAAATTGACCAAAAATCGACAATCGATTAAGTAGCAATCGATTCACAAAAAAAACGTTTTTGGAGGATGTTCCGATTAACTGAAAAACCCAAAAATCGGCAATCGATTAAGTGAAAAACCCTAGACGGAGGTAGTTGCAAGTTCGGCGTCGACGATTTTGGAGGATGTTCCGTCGGTAGATCTAATGATGGAGTTGCTTCGTCGTATGAAAATGCTCTACCAAACCTGACAAACGCCTCATTCTCGTTGGAAACCTCTTCGTCGCCTCATTCTCGTTGGTAATGCGTTTCAAAATGTTTTGATTTTAAGAGAGAAAGATGCGTGAATCAGATTAGAGAGGACAAGGGCAATGATCTGCAAATTTGAGGGAGACAATCAGCAAATTTGAGGGAGACGATCTGCAATTTTGAAAGAGAGAGAGAGAGAGAGAAACGTGAATCAGGTTAGGGGCATATTGGTACATATTAGCTTGTTCTAGTTTGTTCCAGGGGGTAAGGGGTGAACACGCGTGTTCCAACCGTCTTCCACTTAGTTCATGTTCCTTCCATATATAGGGTCACCAAACATGGGACAAATGTGTTCTGTTCTGTTCTGTCCCATCCTGTCCACCATACCAAACGCACCCTAAATGTTTGTATGACAAATTTATTCCAAACATCAAGGTATTCGATCACATATGAACATACACGACGTAAAATTGTTTTATGTGTTTATACCCTTCATGTGTTGTTGCATGTTCGTTGTTCATATGCTTTCACATCGGATTGTTTGGTAGTTAAAAATATGAGATGGAAAATTTTTTGTGTATGTGAAATAGTTGTTCATTTAAGTTCATACAACGCTAACTCATATGTACATACCTGAACATCTACGATCACATATGTTCACTACAATGTACAGTATCACATGTGCACAGTTGCATGTTCGTTGTTCATATAAGTTCACAACAGAGTGCTTGAAAGCATTGCAACTACACATGAATATGGAACATTGATGTTTCGTGGTCAATTTTGAAAAAACCCAATCATAAATCTTAACTTATTTTATTAAAATCAAAATATAGCTAAAATTATGGGATCATATGATTGTAACCCCCTCGTACAATAAATGTTACATTTAAGATAATAAGGGAAAATTTTCGATACTGATCTCATACACATATTTTACATATTTAAACCAAGGCTAACAATGGCTATGGTTGAATTCAGTTAACAAAGTTAGTATGAATGGGGTGGGGGAAAGTTCACAAAGAATTTATAAGGGAACGGATATGAACAAATATATGTTAACAACCCGCCATTAGTTTTCATTTAAAATACAAACGTATATGAACATTAATGGACATTCATATAACGACTGGACATCTATGATCATTCGTTAGAGTTCATTTGACAATATGTTGAACGTATATGAACACCGATTTCCCAAACATGGATCCTTGCTGTGAGTCATGCAGTAATTGCGACTACTCTTGGATGTGCTTTCATCTCGGTTTTGGTTTACGCCTTTGAAACTACTTCCTTAGCATGTATGCAACTTATGGATTTAGACAATTTATATTATGATTGAACACGAAGGAGGTTATGTTGGATCTTTATGCCCATGACACTACACTTGACGATATGGCTAATGATACACGATCCCAAAGGGTCACACACATACAAGCAAAATGACCTCAATCATACAATCGAATGCGATTCGATTATTTCCAACCTAATCAATTGTCATGCAAATTATTATTTAGTCGAAATAATAATTTCTGATAATGATAAAATATTATATATATATATATATATATATATATATTGACTGTGTTTTAAGTAAAATTTGTATATGATACATATTATTATTTCCTTTGATTTAAATGTACACTAAATTTGTTATGTGTGACATTATATATATAAGTTTTATATTTTGATATAAAATTTATATAAAATAACTAATAACTAACTAATGAAACCATGAATGGTTTTTTAGTTACTAGTGTATTTCCAAGTATATAAGGTTGCTTGTAAGTACATATTAAAGGACCATTAAATAATAAAATATAAGAGTACAAAGTATGGCATGTAAGATCATCCACATCCCAACAATTCATTTTCACTTTCAATTGTGCCACATCAGCTTTTGCAATTACCCTCTACACACATGCAATCCACCTATACTTTCAAAAGTGGTCCCCACTATAACATTTATTAATTATTTTATAAATTATTATATAAATTTATATTGTTTTAGTTAATACATGATATATAATTCTTTATTTTAATTTAATGTTAATTAAAATATAAGTTTTAATTTCAAATAAATGATTAATAAATGATTAATTTAATTAAAAATAAATTTTAATTTCAAATAAATGATTGATGTAATTGTTGGTCCCAAATAGCAGTAAGTAAATAAGAAAAATATTGTAGAAGGGGGGTTGAATACAATACACACAGTTTTTCACTTAGGGGTTGTTTGTTTTTTTTTAAAAACCTCTTAATGGCTCTTAAGTCTGAATCGTTCAGACCTTTTTACACACCACCTCTTATTAATCATAACTAAAATAAGACTCCAGACTTTAGACCTCTTAAAAAACAAACGGCACCTTAATTTAATTCTTATTGATTTGAAATCAAGAATTACACATAGAAAACTTTTGATTGTTGCGGAAGAGAATAGATGAGATCTATTCAAACAATCTAACACTAAGAGAAATGAAGAACAATTGTAAAACACTTAGAAAACAATAAGAGCTTCGTAGAGAGAGAATGTCAGTGCACTTAGAGAGCTTGAATGCTTGAGAGATGGTTATCTTGCATGTTGAGCCATCCTTCATATTTATAGTGCCTCATGCATTAAATGCATGGGACACCTGTTGAGCAAAGGATGGACACATGTCTTCAGCAAGGTGCATGATGTACCTTTTGTCTTGAGGTGTTTTAGCTTGAAGTGTTGACCTGCAGAGAGGATGGTAGAGACCTTTCCTTAAAATGGTGTAGTAGACAAAACTTACTTTATCTGATCTTCTCCACGTCAATGCAAGATATCACAATATACTTTGTCAGAAAAGTACAATGTGTTTGAAAGAAATCCTCAAGCATCGGCTGTCGAAGAGTTGAGAGATCTTCGGCTCCTGAAGATGTGAGAACATCTTCAGCTTCTAAGGAGAGATCATCGGCTGCCGAAGACTTGAGAGATCTTCGGCTCCTGAAGATGTGAGAACACCTTCATACTCCTGAAGATATGTGATTGACACCATCCTGGCCGATGGTGTTTGTTGGGTCATCTAAGATTTAAAGATAACCTCTCCTTAGTCTTTATTGATGATTGAACCTTGTATTTTGATTTATGGTTCTTTGTAATAACTTAGTTAGTAAAACAGATCGGTGAGTCAAAGACAAACCGAATTTAACATGAAGGAAGTCTACACTGCGGATTGAGATGGACTTCAAAAGTGAACTAAGCCTAGTCTGCCAATTCCTATTCGGCAGATCATACCCTTGCCGATTTCTAAAAGGCAATTCTTACCCTTGCCGATTTGTTGTTCGGCATACCTTCTCTTTTGTGCCGAACTCCTCTTTCGGCACATATCTCAGTTACCGAATTCCTCTTTCAGTAGTCTTCCTCTTACAGATTGCTTCTTTATCTTGTAAGAGCATTTATGTTAAATCCTCATGATTTGACATACTTCCTCATTCCCAATGATCTTCTGACAATGGGAATGGAAGCTTCTTTCTTCCTTGAGAAGATATACAATTAGTCTTAACTTGATTGAGACGTATATTTTCTATTTGATCTCAAAGAGATTGTCCCTTGAATATTTTATAATTGATATTGTACTTTCATAGCACAAAAGTTATCTTTTGTGTTATGACATGTCACATCAAATATCTTATAATTTATTGACAATATCTCAACCACTTTTGCCTTTACTCCTACTTGTCCTTTGCACTCATTACATTGGATAGTATATAAAGGATGGAAGTAGCACCTTGCTACTCACGCTTTCAGCTCAAGTTTTGGTATTCACAAGATTTCAAGCAGGTTGATAGTTTTCTCTTGTCTCTCTAAGGTTTAAGTCTTTGTGTTCTTAATATCTTCTAAGTGTTAGTTTGTTTAGAGTAGTTCTTAACTATTCTTATTCCGCAACAATCTTTATTTCTCTTTGTGTAATTCTTGATATTCATTATCAATAAAAGAATTAAAATTAAGTAATTTTGTGTTATTGTATCCCCCCCCCTCTACAATACTTGTTTACTTCCTTGGGACTATCAGTGTTGATCACTTGGGCATGCTTGGCTTTAGGCTGAGGAGACTATCTTCAATCCGCTTTGAGAGATGTACTCCTTCTTTGTCTTCTTCGGCTGATCTTCGACTTCACCGAACATTTGTATAGAAACCAAGCTGCTAAAAGAACCTCAAACATATTCTAAGCATGATGATATAAGATGGAAGATCAGGAGGTCATCTTCAAATCTTCAGATGACCCAACAATCTCTCCCTATTTGAGGATGACATCCATACTAAAGAATAGAACAAAAAATGTACTGAATAAATTCATTTTGACCCATCTTTACTCTTTTTGGGTTCTTTTCACATAGATTCTATTTTTTTATAAGAATTTGTATAGTATATCAGACATTTACAAAAGAATGAAAGAAAGAACTATATATGTACAAACTGAGTAAACAAAAAAAATATGAATAAAGAATGAGAAAGTAAATATATACAAAGATATAGAAGACAGTAGCCGAAATTGTTTGAACTTGAGAGGTTGGATGCTCCCCCTCAATTCATACTCCCCCTCAACTATTGTCTGGTGGTTTTGATCACACAGTCCATCGCCAAATTAGTTTCAACATAGTTTAAGCTTGAGTGGTAAGTTGCTCCCCCTCAACTCATACTCCCTCTTAACTAATTCACGGTGTCGGAAAGTAAAAAGTCAGAAGATTTTCGGGATCCTCCGAACCTGCTCCTGGAAGGGAAGATTCATCCTTGGATCGTGCAGAAGCATCAGGACTGAGAGTCCCGGGTGATAGGCTGTGAGGTGGAGAAGAAGCACCTTGGATTGGGGAGGTGTCCAAGTCATCCTTATCAACCAAGAAAAGGTTGATGAGGGAATAATAGAGGTCCCCGATTTTACAATTGTATCCTTTTGTGAGGATACAAAAGAGGTGGCTTTGGGTTTAGCAGACTCCCCGGGCCCAGATGGGAAAATTTCAACACCTGTCGATTATGGAGAATCGGTGGGTGGAGTAGGTGGCTTGGCCCTTAAAACCTTCCTCAGCCTCTTGAGAGAAGAGGGAGGGGAAGAAGGTGAGTGTCTCCGCTTTGAAGAGGGATATGTGACCTGGGCAACAACCGAAGGTTCTTTCGGTCGTATGGTCATCGAAGCAAGTGCAGAGGTGCCGGGAGCTTATGAGAGGGTTTTTTTTGCTAGTCGGCTTCACTTGGATGGGACAGATGTAGAGAGCATCAACCTATTGTAGATCGGGAGAATTTATGAAGGAAAACATACCTGGGCGGCTGAGAGCTCGATTGGTGGATAGAGGGCCCTTGTTGAGAGAGGTCTTCTTGAGTTTCTAAGTGTTGGTAGGAGAGTCATCACCAAATCAACTAGAGAGCCAACAATTTTTCTCCCCCTATTTGATGATGGCACCAACACATAGAAAAAATTGTACTGACGTTCAGAAAAATTACAGGACAAGAAGAACTCATAAATTCAGTGACCCATTTTTTTTGGGGCTCTTTTCCTCTTTTTTTTTTTTAAACGGGAAAGGAAAAAAAATGGGAAGAGAGGTGGGAGATGAGAGCTGAGATATAAGAGTTGAGGGATGAGAGAGTTGCGAGATTTGAAGTGTGTAAAAAAATAAGGGGAGGGAGGAGAGAGGGGGAAGGATGGGGAGGGGAAGAGGGAGGGAAGGGGAAGGATGTGGGGGGGGGGGGGGGGAGAGGGAGGGAGGAAATGGAAAAGAGGAGTGTAGGGAGAGAGAGGGGTGAGAGGTGTTGAAGATTTAGAAATGGGTAAAAAACGAGGAGGATAGAAGTGAATATAGGAGGTGAGGAAATAGAAGGGAATGGGAGGTATAAGGGTGTTTGGTCTTCGGTGGCTAGAAGGAGCCGAAAAATATAGGGTGAATTTTTTTTAAATAAACATTTTTTTTTTGAAAAAAAAGGGAGGAGGGGATAGAGGGGAGAGGATGGAGGCGGCCGAAGATGGGTGGGAGGGAGTTCGGTTGCCGAAGAGGGAGAGAGGGAAAGAGAGATCGGCAAGAGGGAGAGAGAGGAAGATCGGCTACCCATGGGATGAGGATCGGTGGCCGATGGAGAGAGGAGGTGAGGGAAACATAGGGAAAAGTATATAAAAAAAAGAAAGGTGTTTTAAAATGGCTAGTTGGGTGTGTGGGTTTTGGTGAGTGATGAGTAATGGTTAAAAAAACAATTTTTTTTAAAAACAAACCATTGACTGGGAGAACAAAAACACAAAAAAAATTATTTATTATTTTTCAAACAATCCATCGGCTGGGAGAACAAAAACAAAAAAGATTTTTTTTTTAATTTTTTTTTAAAAATCCAACAGCTAGCCGTCATTTTTAACCCTTTTTTTTGTAATTTTTTTTTTCTTTTTTAAAGAAAACCCATCGCCAGCATGAATAAAAAAAAATAATATTTTTTTTTTAAATCCGTCGGCTAGCCGACATTTTGTTTTAAAAATTAATTAATTTTTTTTTAGGAAAAACCATCGGCGAGCTTTATTATTATTAATTTTTTTTAAATGGCTTTTTTTTTGGTTAAAACTATCAAATCGGCAGCCGACAAAAGTTTTTAAAAGGGATTTTTTTTTAATTTTATAACTATCAAATCGACAAGAAAAAAATGTAAATTTTTTTGGGGAGTGCTATTTGCACCAAAAAGGTGCAAATTGTCCCTCCTAGTTTTCCAATCCAATCATTAATATAAATTATTATTATTATTAGAGTGAATTGTGGATTTGGTCCCTGTGGTTTAGTGATTTCTTTGACCATAGTTCTCATTCTATGTTTATTGTGGATTTGGTCCTTGTGGTATTTAATTTATTTTGGTCATGGTCCTTCTGACTAACACTTCCATTAACTTTGTTAAATCAAGAACCATTTTTGTCATTTTGCCTATTTTTTGTCCTTTTTTGATAAGAAAAATATAAACAATATTTTTATACACACACATATATATATATATATATATATATATATATATATATAACGATATTAAAATAAATAAAATAAGACATTATTGTATGATTTAATTGTTTAATTTTTTTAAAATTAATTATATTAAATACGATTTAATTTTATTATTTTATTGTAATTGTAAAAAAAGATATTGTTTTATTGTTTTAATGTAATTAAAATTTCAATTTAAACAAATCAGATCATAAACTATATCTTATTTATTTAGATCGAATAAAATAAAATATGTTTTTATAATTTGATTTATTGAATTAAAATTTTAATTAAGTTAGAGACGATTTAATTATATTTTTCTTTTACTATCATTGCAACAAACAAGCTTATTGTTGATATTTTAACACCAAAAATAATTGAAAACCGTTGAGAAATGAACTATAATTTTATCATCTTAAAATTAGAAGTTCCAATTTTCATATTGTTTTTCAGTCAAAAACTCAAAATCATATTCCATATTGTTTTTAGTATGATAAAATTAAAGTTCATTTATCAACGGGTTTTAATGATTTTTTTGTGTTAAAATATCAACAATAAGCTTGTTTGTTGCAATGATAATAAAAAAACAATATAATTAAATCGTCTTTAACTTAATTAAAATTTTAATTTAATAAATCAAATCATAAAACCATATTTTATTTTATTCGCTCTAAATAAAATAAGATATAGTTTTATGATCTGATTTGTTTAAATTGAAATTTTAATTACAATAAAACTATATATATTTTTCCACAATTACAATAAAATAATAAAATTAAATCATATTTAATATAATTAATTTAAAAAAAATTAAACAATTAAATCATACAATAATGTCTTATTTTATTTATTTTAATATCGTTATATATATATATATATATATATATATATATATATATATATTTATATACATGTGTGTGTGCATGTGTGTATAAAAATATTGTTTATATTTTTCTTATCAAAAAAAGACAAAAAATAGGCAAAATGACAAAAATGGTCCTTGATTTAACAAAGTTAATGGAAGTGTTAGTCAGAAGGACCATAACCAAAATAAATTGAATACCACAAGGATCAAATCCACAATAAACATAGAATGAGGACCATGGTCAAAGAAATCACTAAACCATAGGGACCAAATCCACAATTCACTCTTATTATTATCTTTATCTTTATATATATATATATATATATATATATATATGTGTGTGTGTGTGTGTGTGTGTGTTTTGATTTTATAAACTTATAAAATTTATAACTTTTAATTTTATTTTATTCTATAAATTTATAACTTTTGATTTTATTTTATTTTATAAATTTGTAACTTTTGATTTTTTTACCTTCACAGCGTTTTCACTGTGAAGGTTCGGATATACCTTCACAGTCTTTAATCTGTGAAGGTTTGATTTTTTTAACTTGATTTAGGTTTTTTTACCTTCATAGTGTTTTTTAACTTGGCAGTGGGACGTACTTGCCGCTTAGGTCCACTCCTTATTATTATTATTATTATTATTATTATTATTATTATTATTATCTTTATCTTTATATATATATATGTGTGTGTGTGTGTGTGTTGATTTTTTAAATTTATAAAATTTGTAACTTTTGATTTTATTTTATTACATAAATTTGTAACTTTTGATTTTATTCTATAAATTTGTAACAATGAAGAGGGATTCACTGGTGAACCAAGGCTCACCGGAGATGGGTAAGAAATTAAATTCGTGGCAGTGTAAATTTTTGTGGGGAAGAGACATAGGGGAGTAGGTAGGTGATAATGATTTTAAATATATATTTACATTTTATACCCCTATAATTATTTAGTTAGTTTACTTTATACCTTTTACTTTTCTATTTTTCATTTTTCATTTTTATCATATTAACACAAAAAATCGTATATTAACTAAAATACGTTAAAAAAATACGTTTTAATTTTAACAAGTTACACCATCATAATCGTCTCTTCGAAACCTTCGAAATGAGCCCAATATTGAATATTTTTGGATTTAATTATTTAATTATATATCATATGTATTACATAAAACATATGAAACGTATGAAGCTATCCAGGTACGCCTTAATATATTATTATAAGTAAAATGTTACAATTAAGTTTAACAATTACTAAAAAAGTTAAATTGTTCTAATTTTCAGGTGTTCTTGCTTATCTAAATGACACATGGTTGAAACCATATAAAGAAATGTTTGTATCTGTTTGGACTGACAAATTTCTCCACTTTGGAAATCAGACAAGTAACAGAGTGGAGAGTCAACATTCCAACTCATGTTGACCCTCAAACATTATGCATTAAACATAATATTCCAAGAGTATGAGCGAGCTCAATCTGTTGGCTTATTTTCTGAAAATTGTAGTTGTCTACTACGTACAAGTTATGGGCTGTCATGTGCGCACAAACAAATGCAATACTTGAACAAAGGTCATCCTATCCCAATTGATTCAGTTGATGTATTTTGGACGACGCTTGATTTATCACCGTGCAAATCTTTACAAGATGATGACGTAGGTTGTGAAGCTGAAGTCCAAATGTTTACTGAGGAATTTAACAAGCAATCGAGATCTGGTAAGTTCAGTCTACTGAGGAAGCTAAAAGAGATAGCCAGTGCATCAAAAACATGGGTTCGTGAACTTGTTGTTAACAAGACTACTCGTGGACGGCCCTCGTTGAAGGATAAGCTTTTCAAAAAAACTCATGTTGATCCCTCATTTCCGACTCATGTTGACCCGTCTTTTACAAGTGAAAGACCCCTTAGACGTAGCAGTTCAAACGCGTCTAGATTTGTTGACAAGGAAAAAATGAGCTACCAAGAACCAGCGAGACACAGTTCTTTCATGTTCAAAAATTATAATGCACATCCATACATCAATCAATTTCCAGCATTTTTTCACCTTTACATCAAACAGGTACATGATGTGATAGGTGATGGAAATTGCGGATTCCGAGCAATAGCTGTCTGGATGGGTCTTCATGAAGATGCATGACCCACAATTCAGTATAACTTGATGGAAGAGTTAGATACTTACAAGACATAGTACATCAACGCTTTTGGAGTTGAACATTGGGATATTACTTACAACACTTTAAACTTCTTTCGATCAGATCAAGGTGCACCATTTGAACACTGGATGACAATGCCTGAAATAGGTGTCTTGATTGCTTCAAAATATAATGTGATATTACATGTTATAAGTATGACCGGCAGTGGGACGTACTTGCCGCTTAGGTCCACTCCTCCAGTGTGGTATGAACATGTTGTTTTTACAATCGGATACGTTAATGGTAACCATTATGTCAAATTAGATATGAAAGAAGGATATCCGTTTCCGCAAATTGTATCACATTTTTTCCATTACAGTTATCCGTGTGTTGCTGGATGGGCTACCCCGTATTCAGAGCGAATAAAGAAGTACATGAAGCTTTTACGGGTTAATTGTACTACGGATAATGTTATTTTAGAATAATCGAATGTAATATAGATTATTTTATGTTCTATTTATATGTTAAATCACAATATTTATGTTTTATTTTTATAATTATATAATTAAAAAAATTAGTAATATTTATATTTATAAATATTTATTTATTTTCAAATCAAAACAAAAATATATAATAAAAAAAGACAACTAAAAGACGAAATAACAAAAAAAACAAAAAAAAACAAATGATTTTTGCAATCATTTGGTGTATTTAGCAAAAAATAAAGTGTATTTAGCCTCCCCCATTTTTTTAACAACAAAAATTAACATACCTAGTTCTCCAATGCGAAACTTGAATTGAGCTTCGTAAAGGGGCTTGGTGAAGAGATCAACCAGTTGAAGATCGGTAGGGATGAAAACCTTGAGAGTACTTGTCTTCTAGCAGAAAACTTGGACAAGGTATCATACCAGGCTTGGGGAGCCTGTTTGAAGCCATATAGAGCTTTGTCCAATTTATACACATAGTCAGAATGTGAAAGATCTTCAAACCCATTAGTTGTTTCACATAGATTTCGTCAGGAACAAGTCGTTTCACATAGATTTCGTCAGGAACAAGTCTCCACACTTTATTTCTCTCAAAATGAGAAAGACCTTCTTACATGACTCTTCTGGTCTGAACACCAACTTGTTGATCACCAATGGTTTGATCAATGGGGTGATCTTTTGCCCACTTTAGGGCAGGAGGTAAAGGAGGAGGGTAAGAGATTTGCAGAGGAGAGTTGGAAGGGAAATTTTGAGGAGAGATGGATGGAAGATCGGCTTGTATAGGTGAGGAGTGGATGTTAGATGGAGAGACTGGAATTATTTGAAGTGTATTTTGAGGTTGGGTAGGCTGAGGATCATCCTCTTGATGAGAGGAGGGATTGTGAGATGTAGAGGGATCATTGTTTTGGTAGAGAGAAGTGGGAACTGTGTAGGGAATGTCTGATGATGTTGGAAGAGGACCATCACCAACACAGGAGGATATCTATTGGTTCAGTTCTTCATCATCACAAGAGAGTGATGATATCTTGAGGTCATCAAACTTGACATGGATGGATTCATCAATACACTTCCTTCGGAGGTTGTAGACTCTGAAAGCTTTGGAAGTGAGAGAATATCCCACGAAGATTCCTTCATCAACTTTGGGATCAAATTTTCCCAAATTTTCTCTATCATTGAGAATGTAGCAGACACACCCAAAGACATGATGTTGGCTTTTATACCATAAAAGACTTCATAAGGAGTCTTATTGTGTCTTTTCACAATGATGGACCTATTTTGGGTAAATCATGCAGTGTTAATTGCTTCGGCCCAAAAATAGGTAGGAAGGTGAGATTCACTTAGCATGGATCGGGCAGCTTTACATAGCATTCTGTTCTTTCTCTCCACTACACCATTCTGTTGTGGAGTTCTGACGGCAGAGAAGTTCTGAGAGATGCCTTTTTCATTGAAAAAGTCATCCAACATACTGTTCTTGAATTCTGTTCCGTTGTCACTTCTTACAGATCTTACCAGCTGCCCATTCAGCACTTCAGACTTCTTGATGAACTTTATAATTTCTTCAGTGGTGTCACTCTTATACTTGAGAAAAAATATCCAAGTGTAACGAGTGAATTCATCAATAATAACAAGGATGTACCTTCTACCACCAAGGCTTGGGGTACTGACTGGTCCACACAGATCCATGTGGAGCATCTGAAGAGGCTGAGAAATGGAGAAGCATTGCTTGGACTTGAAGGAAGATTTTGTGAGTTTCCCTTTCTCACAAGCAGCACACAGCCTTTCTTTCACGAAGGATAACTTTGGCATACCCGTAACAAGCTCCTGGTTTGAAAGGATATTCAAAGTCTTGAAGTTGAGGTGAGAGAGACGCTTGTGCCAAAGCCAACATCTTTTTGCAGAGTTTTTAGAGACAAAACAGATGTTTGTTCCGAAGGATGAGCTATGTCCCATGTCTATGACATAGACACTTTCTTTACGGTAGCCAGAGAGTACGATTTCCATCTTTTCGTTGAAAATGATGCATGAAGATAATTCAAACATCACCTTGTACCCCAGATCACACAGTTGGCTTATGCTTAGGAGATTGTGCATAAAGCCTTCAACATAAGCTACTTTATTAAAGGTGATGAAACCATTTGAGAGTGTTCCATAAACTTTAGTACTTCCTTTAGAGTTATCACCAAAGGTGACAGAAGGACCTTTGGTAGGCACGAAGTCAACAAGAAGAGATTTGTTGCCGGTCATGTGTCTTGAGCACCCGCTGTCGAGATACCAGATTTGTTGGTGCCCTAGACCCTGAGTAGAAGAGGTGGAGCTCTCAGCAGTAACAAGAGCCATGGAGGTAGAAAGAGTTTCACAGTCATCAACATCATCTAGTTTAGCCATAAAACAAAGGTTGACCATTTCCTTGTCACTTTGGGAAGTTGGTTTATCTTCCCAATCATGAGATTCAACAAGAAGACCTTTTCCTTTGTTAGCTAGAAAAGCATTTCTTTCCTTCTCTCTCTTGTATTTAGCCTTGTACTTTTCAGCACGGTCAGAGTTTGAAGGAACAGACGAGTTTGACTTTTGAAAAGAAGGTTGGTAGGAATCAGACTTGGTTCTGACAGACCTAGAGGATGTACGGTTAGAGGAGGGCCGTCTAGACTTATCAGAGGACCTAGACTTGGTTCTGACAGACCTAGAGGATGTACGATTAGAGGAGGGCCGTCTAGACTTATCAGAGGACCTGCTTCTTCATTCAGAAGCAAAGTGTCCCTTCCTCCCACACCTGTAACAATCATCATTTGATTTGTTAGAGGAAGCATTTTTAGAAAGAGTAGAGGAGGGTTTTCTAGAAAACCTGGATTTTCCAGAAGAGAAGCGAGGTTTGCCTTTAGAAAAGCCTGCCAGCATGGCAACACCATCTGACAGTTGAGCCACAGAGGTCTCCTCTCCTTCATCATCAGCCTCACTGAGATAGGCTTCTGAAGGTTCATTGGGGTCCTCTTGACTATTGTTGTCAGAATCAGAGGGATAGGTGATCCTAGGGACACACACAGTACTTTTGGAAGATTCACCGACAAGAGCTAGAGAAGAGCCTTTGATGTCTTTTGTGATTGACTTCCTAAGCAGTTTAGTCTGCTCATAGTTGAAGAGAGTGCCATACAAGGCAGTGAGAGGCATGGAATCAAGATCCTTGATACAAGTACATATATTTTCCCAAAACTCAGGAAGACAGTCCATAAACTTGCACAAGACTTCCTCATTATCATAGATGCGACCCACAAGTTTAAGATCGTTGAGAAGACTGTTAAAGCGATTGTAGTAGTCTGAGAGAGACTCACCCTTCTCATGAGAAAAGAGTTCATACTTTCTTACAAGAGCAATCTTTTTGCTCTTTTTCACCTCAGACGTACCTTCATAAAGAACACACAGAGTGGACCACATTTCTTTTGCAGTAGAAAGGTTAACAAGAGAATGGTAGACCTCATCAGGTAGAGAGAGGGCAATGATGACTCTGACTTTAGTATCAAGAGCTATAAGACGTCTGTCTTTATCATTGTATTTACTGGGGTCCTTTACAATGTATCTCCCAGTAGTTGGAGTTCTTTCTTCCTCAGAAGAGCCCTCATCAGCTTTTGCCTTATCTGCATTGTAACGGTCCCAAACTCTAGGAATAAAAGGACCTTCATGTAAGATAGTAGGATATCTGCTGTCAACTCCTTCTAAGAAGAGTATCATACGACTTTTCCACAGGAAGAAGTTATTGGGGTTAAACTTTGGTGGTTTGGCTATAGAGCCATTGTCGTATGAAACAGCAGTGGTGTTTTGAGAAGAAGCATTGTTCAAAGAGGAGGAAGAAGAAGAGGCTGCCATTGCGGATCTAGTTTATTGAATTAAACTAAACCTGGCTCTGATACCACTTGTTGGTTCCAAATAGCAGTAAGTAAAAATAAGAAAAATATTGTAGAAGGGGGGTTGAATACAATACACACAATTTTTCACTTAATTTAATTCTTATTGATTTGAAATCAAGAATTACACATAGAAAACTTTTGATTGTTGCGGAAGAGAATAGATGAGATCTATTCAAACAATCTAACACTAAGAGAAATGAAGAACAATTGTAAAACACTTAGAAAATAATAAGAGCTTCGTAGAGAGAGAATGTCAGTGCACTTAGAGAGCTTGAATGCTTGAGAGCTGGTTATCTTGCATGTTGAGCCATCCTTCATATTTATAGTGCCTCATGCATTAAATGCATGGGACACCTGTTGAGCAAAGGATGGACACAGGTCTTCAGCAAGGTACATGATGTACCTTTTGTCTTGAGGTGTTTTGGCTTGAAGTGTTGACCTGCAGAGAGGATGGTAGAGACCTTTCCTTAAAATGGTGTAGTAGACAAAACTTACTTTATCTGATCTTCAGATGAGGTCCACGTCAATGCAAGATATCACAATATACTTTGTCAGAAAAGTACAATGTGTTTGAAAGAAATCCTCAAGCATCGACTGCCGAAGACTTGAGAGATCTTCGGCTCCTGAAGATGTGAGAACACCTTCATACTCCTGAAGATATGTGATTGACACCATCCTGGCCGATGGTGTTGATCACTTGGGCATGCTTGGCTTTAGGCTGAGGAGACTATCTTCAATCCGCTTTGAGAGATGTACTCCTTCTTTGTCTTATTCGGCTGATCTTCGACTTCACCGAACATTTGTATAGAAACCAAGCTGCTAAAAGAATCTCAAACATATTCTAAGTAGGATGATATAAGATGGAAGATCAGGAGGACATCTTCAAATCTTCAGATGACCCAACTGTAACACCCCGAATTTCAGTTGTGTAATTTTGGTATTCTCGTGGTTAAGCTTTTATCGTTAGCTCCGTGTTTGGTTTGAAGTTGTTTTGGATTTTGTGAAGTTTGGGGGGGGGGGGGTCAAGCAGTGAACTACGCGAGTTACACCGCGACTAGAGGTCGCGGCACAACCCGCGTAACCCTCTGTTTAATATGAGATTTTGAGAACTACGCGAGTTACACCGCGACTAGAGGTCGCGGCATAACCCGCGAAACCCACTAGATTTTTAGGGTTTTTGGGACACGGGCGAGTTATGCCGCGAGTTGAAGTCGCGGCATAACCCGCGTAGTTGCCTGGCCGACATATAGTGAGTTTTCTCAAAATATCTCATTTCTCTCAAATCTTTAATCTCTCTCTTCTCTCTCTCTAAAATCGTTCTCCCTCTCTCTCTAGAGTTTGGTAGCTTATATCAAGTATTTGATCCGAGGTTTCGGTGTAGAAAGCTTCGGTTTGTCAAGAGGGTCGATATCTGGTTCTTCGGGTTTTTTCGTATAAACCTATTTGGGTGAGTTCCTACTACCATTTTACAAACTTTATACATGTCAAAACTCTTATTTGCGAAATCTGAAGTATTTCTACGGTATGATTTTATGTTCTCTACATTTTGATATAAATGAAGTTTTTGGTAATTTTCGGGGTTCCCGATCACTTTTGACCAAAATGACGGGTCCCGCCTTATTGAAGTAAAATGATGTTTTACTTAAACATATTGTGATTATGTAAAAAGAATATTTCAGAACTCATTTAATGATTTTCATTCTTACCAGAAGTTGAACTGGAAATGATATCTTGTTTATGAAATATGTTTATACCATATGTTATTTATGGTTGGTCACGTATGTTGTTGTGACGAGTCTGTACCATTACTAGTGGATCCCTAGGTTTTGAGTCGACTGTATTATTGGGAGGTTATATTCCCCATTTTGTAACTATGGATGCCTATGTTCCTAGAGGGCAACTTGGTACGGTTATGTGAGGCCGGATACTAGCCATGGTTCATAGTAATCCTAGTGAAGGAGTATACATTGGTTTTGCTTGGGGCTAGGTCTCACACTTTAGCACAGACTTATGTGTTCGTATCCTCGGATTCCAATTGTTTAGCTCATAACTCGGATTCGTGGTCTACTTAGTGTTACACCATGATCCTTGGTAAAATGGTCCTTTTGTCATCATTTAACGAGTTTTGGACCGAAGAGGCCCGGTTGTGGCAAAATGTTATCTTTACGAACTAAACCTTTATGAAAAGATTTCTTTATGATACTGATATTTATATCTTTCGAGCTTTATAAACTGTATGTTCTCACCAGGCTTTAAGTCTGACACTTTTTCTCAAATGATGTGTATAACAGGTTTCCCTTAGCGGTGGGTTGCCGGGGTTTTGAGAGACGGGTTTGAGTCTCGAGGCATTTTGAGATAACTAGTATTGTTTCAGGGCATTTGTTAAGTCCCATTCTTTTGATACATTATGGAATGTCAACTGATGTAATCTTGATATAAGTGTTTAGATTAGTTTGTTGACAAACTCTATATCGATACAGGTTTTTGTAAAGTCTTAAGGACTGATCCCCTTCTTGGGAGTTTATTATCAATACGAATGTCATGTTGCCAGATTTTCAGGTTTTAGTTTACTCTGATTTTTAGGGTGTTACAGGTTGGTATCAGAGCTCTAGTTTAAGCGAACTAGGCATGAATGTAAGATGTCTAGACTTAGACTGAGTATGCTAAGAATTGATCGGTGAGATTTGGGTAGAGCTTCTAAGATGGGTTAGTCTTAGAGTCAATGGAAAGTACGTTTATCAGGCGTTGTGGTGATCGTGACGAGAACTTTTATGTGTTATATGTTCATAATTTCACTTAGCTAATGTTATTATGAAGATATCGTACGTAAGTGTGCTTGAATTTCTATTGCTATGACAAATGGTAATGTGGTAGTACGTTTCCTTTGTGTTTATTCAATCTCTCTCTTATCACTTTCTCTGTTCTGTGAAGCAGTTCGGTTATGGTGAATACGCGTGGTAGACCGCGTACTCGTGTTGATGGCCTGGAAGCGACAGCCTCCACCGCTGATCAGCCGGAAGGACTTGAGGTTGTCGTGCGTCCGCCAGTTCAACAAATACTAGGTGGGGGGTCAGAGGTCATTCCGCGTGTGGACCTGGCTTCGTCCCACCCAGTAATCAGGGATGCTAGTTCCCCGTCTGAGTTGATGGCCAGCATGATGTTGGCAATGAGGGAAGAGATGGCAAAGCAGCAAGAGTTTCTGCTGAAAGTAATTGAGGACCGCGATGTGAACAATCGTAGAAGTGAGACGGTTGTGGAAAACATCGTAGCAGGTTCTGGAGGCGCTGGTACAGGGATCAGGGTTGAGGAACGCAGGATTGTTAATGCTTCAGGAAGTGGGAAAAGTTGTTCCTACAAATCCTTTCTGGGTTGCGGACCACCGGAGTTCTCTGGTTCCGACGACCCAGTCTTGTGTGTGAAGTGGATTCGAGCGGTTGAGCAGGCTTTTGGCTCTTCCGAGTGCGGAGATGATCAAAGGGTGCGGTTCGGTACCCAACTGCTGAGGGATACTGCACTCATTTGGTGGAATGTCATTCAATCCACCCTAACTCCTGCAGTGTTGGCTCAGTTGACTTGGGCCGAGTTCAAGAAAAAGTTGTTAGAAGAGTTCTGCAATGAAAGAACCATGGATCGAATCGAGAAAGAATTTCGGTCTCTGGTAAAGGGAAGCCTGACGTTGAGAGAGTACACCCGTCAGTTCATGGGAAAGCTTGATTTGGTGGGGTACGCTGCCCCAACAGAGAAGGATAAGATGAAGGCCTATCGGGATGGCCTACCTGCGGACATGCAACCTATGGTCCACAATTCTAAAGCTTCTAACCTCCGCGAGATGATTGAAGAAGCTCAGTACATGGAAGAGATGTTCGCGAAGAGCAAATCTGAGAATTCTGTTGTGGTGCCTGATAAGAGAAAGTGGGAGGGCAGCTCAGTACCTCCCAAGCGGGCCCGACCTTTTGTCGGAAACCGCAACTTCAGCAGTTACCAGGAAGCAAAGTGGTGCCCGAAGTGTCGAACCAAGCATCACGGTAACTGTAACACCGCTTCTCAAACTTGTTATAAGTGTGGGAAGCCTGGTCACACTTTCAGAGATTGCCCGGTCAAAGGACTCGTCTGTTATGAGAGCAAGGCACCGGGGCATGTGAGAAGAGATTGCCCGAAGCTTGTGTCAGGTAGCACGCCAGCAAGGAAGGAGAACTCTCCGAAGTTTCCGGGTCGAGCATTTCAGATGACGGCGAAGAGGCCAGGGCATCCACTGACGTGGTATCGGGTACTTTCCTTATAAACTCTGTACCTGCTCGTATTTTGTTCGATACGGGTGCTAGTTTCTCTTTCGTATCTGAATTTTTCCGTCAGAAAATTTCTATGCCCACTACTAGTCTTGAGGATGCATTAGTGGTAGAAATAGCCGATGGTAGTCAAGTTCTGATCCACGAGGTCCTGAAGTAGTGTACTCTTAGTATCGAGGGGAGAGAATTCTCAATCGATCTATTGCCGATGTTAATCGGGGGTTTCGATGTTGTGGTCGGCATGGATTGGTTGTCAAACAATCATGCCGAGATCGTATGTTCCAAGAAGTTGATTCGACTTCCCAACCACTCTGGCGAAGTCGTTGTCATATATGGTGAAAAGAGAAAGGGTGAAGTGGCAATAATCACAATGGCAAAGGCACGCAAGTGCTTAGTAAAAGGATGTTCGTCTTTCCTAGCCTATGTAATCGATACCAAGTTAAAGAAATCAAAGTTGGAAGATGTGAAGATCGTGCGTGAGTTTCCAGATGTCTTTCCGGACGACTTGCCCGGGTTACCACCCGATCGGCAGGTAGAGTTTCGGATTGATCTTGTGCCTGGAGCAGCACCAATTGCTAAAGCTCCTTACCGTTTAGCACCGTCGGAGATGCAAGAGATGTTGGCACAACTCCAAGAGCTATTGGAGAAAGGCTTCATAAGACCGAGTTCGTCACCTTGGGGAGCTCCGGTCTTATTCGTCAAGAAGAAAGATGGCACAATGAGAATGTGCATCGACTATCGTGAGTTGAATAAAGCTACAGTAAAGAATAGATATCCGCTTCCGAGAATAGACGACTTGTTCGATCAACTTCAAGGAGAGGGTTGTTTTTCCAAAATTGACTTACGTTCGGGTTATCACCAAGTGAAGGTAAGAGAAGATGATGTTCCGAAGACAGCTTTCAGAACGCGTTACGGCCATTACGAATTTCTTGTAATGCCTTTTGGTCTAACGAACGCACCAGCTGTGTTTATGGACTTAATGAATAGAGTGTGCC
The DNA here is from genome assembly GCA_954870635.1 of Arctium minus. Classification (NCBI taxonomy): domain Eukaryota; kingdom Viridiplantae; phylum Streptophyta; class Magnoliopsida; order Asterales; family Asteraceae; genus Arctium; species Arctium minus. The sequence goes on along the minus strand of OX941080.1, from coordinate 176,378,571 downwards.
AACCATTCCTCGACAAGTCGGTCATTGTATTCATTGATGACATACTCGTGTACTCCAAGAGTGAGTTAGAGCACGAGCAACATCTACGTGAAGTTCTGGAAGTTTTGAGAAAAGAAAGGTTGTACGCCAAGTTTTCCAAGTGCGACTTTTGGCTTAAAGAAGTACAGTTTCTGGGTCACGTAGTCACTCGGGTCGGAGTGAAGGTTGGCCCCTCCAAGATTGAAGCTATGATGAATTGGGAGCCTCCTAAGAGTCCGTCCGAGATCCGAAGTTTCTTGGGTCTGGCGGGATACTACAGGAGATTTATCCAAGACTTTTCAAAGATCGCTTCTTCCTTGACAGTTCTGACTCGGAAGAATGTAAAGTTTGAATGGACCGACACCCAAGAGAAGGCGTTCCGTATCCTTCAAAAGAAGTTGTGTGAAGCTTCGATCTTGACGTTACCTGAAGGGTCGGAAGACTTCGTGGTTTACAGCGACGCTTCAAAAATGGGACTGGGTTGTGTGTTGATGCAACGAGGCAAGGTGATCGCTTATGCCTCGAGGCAACTTAAGATGCACGAGCAGAATTACCCAACCCATGATCTGGAGTTAGCGGCGGTAGTGTTCGCTTTGAAACTTTGACGACATTACCTTTACGGCACGAAGTGCACTCTATACACGGATCACAAGATCCTGAAGTATGTCTTTGATCAAAAAGAGTTGAACATGAGGCAAAGGCGGTGGCTCGAGTTGCTTAAAGATTATGACTGTGAATTGCTTTACCATCCCGGTAAGGCGAACGTGGTAGCCGATGCGCTAAGTCGGAAGGACTATAGCGGGAGTATTCGGACTACCCATTCGAGGATCGAACTAGTGTCTAGTCTTGTTGAGAAGATCAAGACGTCACAGATGGAAGCACTGTTAGAAGAGAATCTAAAAGATGAAGTCATGATGAAGTAGCGTTTACTCTTAACGGAAGATAGCCGTGGAGTAAAATTGTTCAGCGGTCGTGTGTGGGTACCCAAGATTGGGGGTAACCATGATCTGTTGCTAGAAGATGCTCACAAGTCCAAGTATTCCATTCATCCGGGAAGTACAAAGATGTACAGGGACTTGAAGCTTCACTATTGGTGGCCGGTAATGAAACTTGATGTGGCACGTTACGTTGAGCGTTGTGTGACGTGTTCGCAAGTTAAGGCCTAACATCAGCGACCATATGGGAGTCTTCAGTCTTTAGAGATTCCCGAGTGGAAGTGGGAGCATATCACTATGGACTTCGTGACGAAGCTACCTAAAACTCTTCGAGGTCACGATACCATTTGGGTGATAGTTGATAGATTGACAAAGAGCGCTCACTTTTTGGCTATGCGCGAGACTCTACCGATGGATAAGTTAGCAAAGCTTTATATCGATGAGGTGGTCTCGAGGCACGGCATACCATTGTCGATCGTGTCGGATCGCGACAGTCGGTTCACCTCGAACTTCTGGGATGGGTTTCAGAAAGAGCTTGGTACTCGAGTGAAGTTGAGTACGGCTTACCATCCGCAAACCGACGGGCAGAGCGAGCGAACGATCCAAACTTTAGAAGACATGTTGAGGTCTTGTGTCATCGATTTCGGGGGTAGCTGGGACACTCACCTGCCTTTGGTGGAGTTTGCCTACAACAATAGCTACCACTCGAGTATTGGAATGACACCTTTTGAAGCATTGTACGGGCGAAAGTGTTGAACTCCTGTATGTTGGATTGAAGCGGGAGAAAAGCAGTTCGCCGGACCTGAAATCGTGCAAGAGACGACCGATAAGGTCAAATGTATTCGTGAAAGATTGAAAGCGGCTCAGGATTGGCAGAAGAGTTATGCCGATAAGAAGAAGAGGCCGATGGAATTCCAAGTGGGTGATCGTGTGTTGCTTAAGGTATCGTCGTGGAAAGGTATTATACGGTTCGGAAAACGTGGGAAGCTGAGTCCCCGTTTCCTCGGACCTTTCAAAGTGCTCAAGCGGGTGGGTTTGCAAGCCTACCAATTGGAACTGCCACCAGAGTTGAACAGAATACACAACACGTTTCATATATGTTATCTTCGGAAGTGTTTAGCGGAAGAGGAAAGCGTCATTCCTCTCTCTGAGTTAACAGTAGACGAGGGTAACCGTTGTGTGGAAGAGCCCGACGCCATTTTAGAGAGAAAGTCTAAAAAGTTGCGTCACAAGGAGGTCACTATGGTCAAGGTGCAGTGGAAGCATCATCGGGGAGCCAATGTGACGTGGGAAGCTGAAGAGGATATGAAGCGAAGATATCCTCATCTTTTCGAATAGTTAGGATTTCGGGGACGAAATCATTCCCAAGTTGGGGAAGATTGTAACACCCCGAATTTCAGTTGTGTAATTTTGGTATTCTCGTGGTTAAGCTTTTATCGTTAGCTCCGTGTTTGGTTTGAAGTTGTTTTGGATTTTGTGAAGTTTTGGGGGGGGGGGGGGGGTCAAGCAGTGAATTACGCGAGTTACACCGCGACTAGAGGTCGCGGCACAACCCGCGTAACCCTCTGTTTAATATGAGATTTTGAGAACTACGCGAGTTACACCGCGACTAGAGGTCGCGGCATAACCCGCGAAACCCACTGGATTTTTAGGGTTTTTGGGACACGGGCGAGTTATGCCGCGAGTTGAAGTCGCGGCATAACCCGCGTAGTTGCCTGGCCGACATATAGTGAGTTTTCTCAAAATATCTCATTTCTCTCAAATCTTTAATCTCTCTCTTCTCTCTCTCTAAAATCGTTCTCCCTCTCTCTCTAGAGTTTGGTAGCTTATATCAAGTATTTGATCCGAGGTTTCGGTGTAGAAAGCTTCGGTTTGTCAAGAGGGTCGATATCTGGTTCTTCGGGTTTTTTCGTATAAACCTATTTGGGTGAGTTCCTACTACCATTTTACAAACTTTATACATGTCAAAACTCTTATTTGCGAAATCTGAAGTATTTCTACGGTATGATTTTATGTTCTCTACATTTTGATATAAATGAAGTTTTTGGTAATTTTCGGGGTTCCCGATCACTTTTGACCAAAATGACGGGTCCCGCTTTATTGAAGTAAAATGATGTTTTACTTAAACATATTGTGATTATGTAAAAAGAATATTTCAGAACTCATTTAATGATTTTCATTCTTACCAGAAGTTGAACTGGAAATGATATCTTGTTTATGAAATATGTTTATACCATATGTTATTTATGGTTGGTCACGTATGTTGTTGTGACGAGTCTGTACCATTACTAGTGGATCCCTAGGTTTTGAGTCGACTGTATTATTGGGAGGTTATATTCCCCATTTTGTAACTATGGATGCCTATGTTCCTAGAGGGCAACTTGGTACGGTTATGTGAGGCCGGATACTAGCCATGGTTCATAGTAATCCTAGTGAAGGAGTATACATTGGTTTTGCTTGGGGCTAGGTCTCACACTTTAGCACGAACTTATGTGTTCGTATCCTCGGATTCCAATTGTTTAGCTCATAACTCGAATTCGTGGTCTACTTAGTGTTACACCATGATCCTTGGTAAAATGGTCCTTTTGTCATCATTTAACGAGTTTTGGACCGAAGAGGCCCGGTTGTGGCAAAATGTTATCTTTACGAACTAAACCTTTATGAAAAGATTTCTTTATGATACTGATATTTATATCTTTCGAGCTTTATAAACTGTATGTTCTCACCAGGCTTTAAGTCTGACACTTTTTCTCAAATGATGTGTATAACAGGTTTCCCTTAGCGGTGGGTTGCCGGGGTTTTGAGAAACGGGTTTGAGTCTCGAGGCATTTTGAGATGACTAATATTGTTTCAGGGCATTTGTTAAGTCCCATTCTTTTGATACATTATGGAATGTCAACTGATGTAATCTTGATATAAGTGTCTAGATTAGTTTGTTGACAAACTCTATATCGATACAGGTTTTTGTAAAGTCTTAAGGACTGATCCCCTTCTTGGGAGTTTATTATCAATACGAATGTCATGTTGCCAGATTTTCAGGTTTTAATTTACTCTGATTTTTAGGGTGTTACACCAACCGTAATTAAAATATAAATTAATATTATTAATTTATAAAATATATATTTCATATAAAAAAGGAATTTATCTAAATAAATAAAATAAAGATAGCGGAAATGGAGATGATGGAAGCCACGTGCAAATGTAATTGCAAAATTTGCAATCCATCATCCTATGTGGCAAGAAGATTCTATTTGCAATCCCATTAGCAATGCATTTGCAATCCCTTTGTGGATGGTCTAAGAAGTATGTAGGGAGGCATGGCCTCCCACTCTCTATGACTTTGGCCAAACCACCCTTATAGGTGGGTTGTATTCATAGTTTATTTTTTGCAAAACACATTTCTCCTATACTTCTCTCTCACTCTCTAAGGTTCTCTCTGAAGAAAAGGGGTTTCCAAGTGTTAGAAACATTTACCAAGAGTTTTTGAGAGTTAAAAGGTTAGGATAAATATACTTGTGTTTTATTTCAAAGGTGGAAATAAAACCACTCAAGTTTTGGGTTGCAAGGAACTAGCATTCATAAGAAGGAGGTTGTTCGGTGTGGATCAACTTTGGAAGAGGATCCGATTTTCTTCTCTACCCGACATCAAAGTTGAAGCTTCAAAGGGTGTAGTTCTAAACACTCTATGGTTGTGTTTTTCGTTTTTCTAAGTTATTTAATGCATGAGATCCTTGTCGGGAGTTTTTTGTGAAAAAATCGTTGTAGGTTCTTTTGCTTCCGTTGTTATCTTTAAATATTTTGTTTTAAAGTTTCCTACAAATCCCTTCAGTGATATCAGAGCCGATCATGTATGGCTTAGAAAACTTTTTTTTTTTTTCGAAAATGTTTTTTTTAATGTTCTTGATCAAAAGAATATGGACACTTTTCTTTTGTTAGAAAAGTTATGGATTTTCTTTTGAACTAGCAATTTTTCTTACAACCTTTTTTTTCTTGTATTTTGGTTGTAATGATTGTTTTTTATATATAATTTGTTTATATGTTATGTTTGGGTGCATGACAAGTTTTTTACCCTTTGTGATGAATGTTTGTAATATTATTTCATTAATTTGTAATAATAAGTAGTTTTGTTATTTTTGAGAATGTAAAAGTATTATATTAGATCTTGTATTTTGTTTCTTTAAAATGTAACAAGACTTGAAGATGGTGCTTTGGATTTCCTTTCCGGATGACGAGGCAAGTGGGAGCTCAAATATCGTTACAAGAAGGTTTGGATATTTATTGTCCTTTAAGGTTGACTCGGATTTTTGTGTTGGCTCATAAAAACCCGATTAGAAATAAAGCTTTGCCATGCACATGTGTTTTATTTACGTTTTATATATATGTTGATATATATGCGTGGTTGAAATAGGATTTCGCATGCTAGAAAACGTTTTTAAAATCTATAGAATCGTAAATTTGAGTTTGGTGTAATTTTATGAAATTACAACTAAAATGAGTTTTAGTAAAATATTGTTTTTTTAGAACTCAACGTTTTTTTTTATAAATGTCATTCTAATGAGTTTTGATAAATTAAATTGGGTATTTAAAAATTATCAAACTCTATAATTGGAAGCTTTATTAAAATCGTTTTATTTAAAAGCTAAAATTGGTCGTAACTTTGAATTTTATAAAATATATTGTTTTTTTTTAATTCTAAAATTCGACAAGTGAAATAAGATTTTACTATAAAAACATACAATGATTTTTGAATGCAAACATTTATCATTGTACGTCATTTTGTGTAACTCGATTGCTAACAAAATGATAAAATCCTTTTTTTCAAACGTAAGTCAATGCCACCCTTTTACAAGAAACTCGTATGTTGCTAGAAGGTATTGTGGTCAGTGCCTCCGCCAACCGCTTGACCACCGTGTTACATGCGAGGTGGTATTTTGCGCTTCCCATGACAGTCACGGGCCGAAGACCACAGTTTTTCAATAGGACGACTTAAAACTTTTTTTTTTATAAACAGTGCCTCCACCAATTATAAAAGAAAGTTGACATAGATGGGATAAACATGCCTAATATAACAAAGTGTTGTCATATGATCCCATAAAGAATTAAGAGTTGTATATGTGATGCAATTGGTAATCGTTATCTACCTAAATAACTTAAACTTGTGATCAGTGTCTCCGCCAATCACAAGCGAAAGGGTTTTATGGATCTTAACTTTTAATGAAAATTAATGTTTTATAAATTAAGGGAAATTAATTTTATTAAAGAATCAAATTTCGAAAGTACTAAACTAAAACTTTGTAATTTTTGTAGATGGCACCCTCGGCAACTACACCTACACCGACACCGATGCTAGGTCGTTCTCTAAGATCGGTCTTGGAGAAAGACATGCTAAATGGTACAAACTTCTTGGACTAGTACCGTAATTTGAGGATTGTCCTCAAGCACGAAAAGAGGTCGTACATTCTCGAGGGACCCGTTCCCGAGGAACCCCCTACCAACGCCAACAAAAGCATACGTGATGCTTGGACTAAGCACTTTGACGACTCAAATGAGATATCTTGTTTGATGCTCGCCATTATGGTTCCAAACCTCCAGAAGGATTTGGAACATTTAGGTGCTTATGAGATTTTGTCTCAGTTGAAAGATATGTTTCAACAACAATCAAGGCAACAACGCTATGAGACTGTCATAGCATTTCATGCTTGCAAGATGGTAGAGGGAACATCCGTTAGTACTCAAGTACTCCAAATGAAGAGTCTAGTGGACCAAGTGGAGATGCTTGGATTGACTATCCCTGTTGAGTTGGTTACAGATTTGATCCTTAACTCACTCCCCAAGTCATTTGACCAGTTCATCATGAATTATAATATGAATAATTAGGAAAAGTCTATCTCGGAGTTGCATTTGATGCTTAAGACTGCCGAGAAGAACAGTCCATCTAAGGCCTTTCCTATCCTTACTGTAAGGGAAGGGAGAATCAAGAAACCCTCTACCACTCCAAAAACCAACAAGTATAAGGGGAAGGGGAAGGTCCCTCAAGTTGCACCTCAAGCTCAAACACAAAAGAAAGAGAAGGTAGCCAAAGATGCCACTTGCTTCCATTGCAACCAAGTTGGTCATTGGAGGCGAAACTGTCCGGTCTACCTTGTTGAGAAAAAGAAGGGCAAGGCTAGTGAGACTAGCCAACAAGGTATCTATGTAATAGAACTATTTAGTTTTACTTCTAATTCCTGGGTATTTGATACTAGTTGTGGAACTCACATATGTAATAATGTGCAGGGGCTCAAAAGAAGTAGGCAACTCAAAGCTAATGAAATGGATCTCCATGTTGGCAATGGAGCAAAAGTTGCAGTCAAAGCCATAGGTTGTTTTGAGTTGTTGTTACTTAATGGCATGTATTTAATGTTAGACAATTGTTGTTTTGTACCTAGTTTGACTAGGAATATTATTTCTTCCTCAAAACTATGTGAATCAGGTTACTCTTTTGGATTCTATAATAGTAATATCTCGGTTTCCAAAAGTGATATTGTTTATTTTGAGGCACGACCTCACAATGGCATATATGAGATTGATTTGCATGGTTCATTTAATAATATATCTATTTACACCGCAAACACCAAACGGTCTAAGTATGACTTAAATCAAACTTATCTATGGCATTGTCGTCTTGGTCACATAAACAAAAATCGCATAACCAAACTTCAAAAGGATGGAATTTTGGAATCAACCGACTCCGAGTCATTTGATATATGCGAGTGTTGTTTGAGTGGCAAGATGACAAAAACCCCTTTTACCGGTATTGGTGAAAAGGGCTTCAGATCTTTTAGAACTCATACATACTAATGTATGTGGGCCTTTTAGAACGATGTCTAGAGGCGGTTAACGATACTTCATAACATTTACTGACGACTTCAGTAGATTTGGTTATGTCTACCTGCTTAGACAAAAATATGAAGCCTTTCAAATATTTAAAGAATTTCAAAGTAAAGTTCAGAATCAACATGGAAAAACAATAAAGTCCATCCGACCGGATCGTGGTGGTGAATATTTTAGCCAGGAGTTTAGTGATCATCTTAAAGATTGTAGGGTTATCTCACAATTGACTCCTCCCGGTACACCGCAACATAATGGTGTGTCCGAAAGGAGAAATCGTACTTTACTTGATATGGTACGATCAATGATGAGTCGTACTACTCTTCCTATATCCTTTTGGGGGCATGCGGTGATGTCTGCTACATATATACTCAATAGAGTTCCAACCAAAAAGGTCAATAAGACACCATACGAGCTATGGAATGGAAGAGTTCCAAACTTGTCTTGCTTAAAGGTTTGGGGTTGTGAAGCTTACGTACAACATGAGACTTCAAACAAATTGGAACCCAGATCTAATAAGTGTATATTCGTGGGATACCCTAAGGAAACAAGGGGTTATTACTTCTATCTTCTTACCGAGAATAAAGTATTTGTTGCTCGACGTGCTGAATTTTTGGAAAAGAAGTTTCTTTCAAATGAAGCTAGTGGAAGGCAGATTGAGCTTGAAGAAATTCAAGAACCACTGAATATATCACAAGAGGTTGGCACTAGCATTCAACTAGAGGTTGATGAACCTGAGCAAGTAGTTACTCGAGTACGTGATGAAACACAAAGCGTTCGCAGATCTAGTAGAGTACCTCAGGAACCCGAGAGCTATGAATTTCTCGTGTCTTCTGACAAATATTATTAGTGGATCAAGGTGAGCCCACTAGCTACAAAGATGCTGCATCAGGCCCTGAATCTGATAAATGGCTTGAAGCCATGAATGTGGAGATGCAGTCCATGTATGAAAATCAAGTATGGGACTTGATTGATCTTCCTTCCAACAACAAGGCTGTTGGAAGCAAATGAATCTTCAAGAAGAACACCGACATGGATGGTAATGTGCATATTTTTAAAGCACGGTTAGTAGCGAAGGGTTTCACACAAACTCATGGTATTGAGTATGATGAAGCATTCTCTCCCGTGGCCATGCTTAAATCTATTAGAATACTGATTGCCATAGCCGCGTATTATGACTATGAGATATGGTAAATGGAGGTCAAAACAGCTTTCCTCAATGGACACTTAAGTGAAGATATCTACATGACGCAACCTGAAGGTTTTGTCAACACTAAGTATCCTAATAAAGTATGTAAGCTGAAGAGATCCATTTATAGATTAAAACAAGCATCTCGAAGTTGGAATCTTCGTTTTGATGAGAAAATCAAAGAGTTTGGTTTTATCAAAAATGAAGACGAGCCATGTGTTTACAAGAAAGCTAGTGGGAGCGCAATAGCATATTTGGTCTTGTATGTAGATGACATACTTCTAATTGGAAATGATATCCCAACTTTGCAAGGCGTAAAGTCTTGGCTTGGAAAATGATTTTCAATGAAAGACCTTGGAGAAGCTGCTTATATTTTAGGGATAAAGATCTATAGAGATAGATCCAAGCGACTTATTGGCTTGAGCCAAAGTGCATATATAGACAAAGTCTTGAAAAGGTTCAAGATGCAAGACTCCAAGTGTGGTTTCTTGCCAATGTCACATGGCACGGTTTTGAGCAAGTCTCAATGTCCAGTCACAAAATTTGATATAGACCGCATGAACGGAGTCCCATATGCCTCTGCAATTGGATCCATCATGTATGCCATATTGTGCACTTGGCCCGATGTCTCATATGCTTTGAGCATGACAAGTAGGTACCAACAAAATCCAGGTGAAGGACATTGGATAGCAGTCAAAAGCATTATGAAGTACTTGCGAAGGACCAAAGATATGTTTTTGATCTATGAAGGTTTGGAAGAAGATCTTGGTGTAAAGTGTTACACATATGCTAGTTTCCAAACTGATCGAGATGATTCTCGATCACAATCCGGCTATGTCTTCATTATGAACGGTGGAGAGATAACTTGGAAAAGTTCCAAGCAAAAAGGTAGTTGCACAATCTACTATAGAAGTTGAATACATTGCTGCCTCGAAAGCAACACAAGAAGCTGCTTGGATGAAGAAGTTCATTGCTGATCTAGGAGTGATTCCTAGCATTGAGGACCCAATAGAGATCTTTTGTGATAATGCAGGTGTCATTGCACAAGCATTGAGGACCCTATAGGGATCTTTTGTGATAATGCAGGTGTCATTGCAGTTGGGGTCTGATCTAGGTTTTGGGCGATTCTAGGTTGTCTCCCCTCGACCCTAGAGGAAACTCACTTAGGTCTTCCTCCCCCTTAATCGCATATGACTAGTCAATACTGAAAACAAACCCACGACGACAGATTCAAGCTATCTAAACATTTGATTTCCCAAAAACTATCTTTAAAATTATATACTCTTCTCCAATCATACATGAACACAGACAAATAATCATCAATAGAGTCCCTATCCTTTTTCTAGAGAAAAAGATTAGAATAGGCTTACCTCTTTAATATGCAAACTCACGAATTGCATTGATTTCTTCTTCACCTTCCTCAAGACTGCAAGAACTCCAACCTAGCTTTTTTGCTTACTCGTCTCTCCCTTATGTGCCGCTAATAGCAAAGAGTGAGGGTGAGAATTTAGGGCTTCTACCCTTAAATGTGATTATTTCAACTAATACTCAAAAATGGTCCCTAAGTCTCCCTTTTTCCAACTTTGGCCACCAATAATCACGAATAAGGATAGATGAGGATAAAGGTCATTACATTAGTCATTTTACTCTTTTAGTCATTTTTATTAAAAGATTTAAAAGAATCACATTACTATAAAATTATATCATATATGTATATACATATATATATATATACATATACATATATATATGTGTATGTGTATACATACATTACACATATAGATTTTATTCCTCGTCATCAAGATGTAGTTGGAGAAACCACCACTTTCATCAAGAAATGACTGGAGAAACAGATCCACGATCTTCTCTATTGTACTTTCGTCACCCCCAACTGAAACATAAGGGCTTCTTCTTTTCTTTGTTGTAGGTAAACACCTCCCTTCCTACCCTCACCCCCCCTTCAACGGTGGCTTCATCTACCTCCTTCCCTTCCATCTTGGTTGTTGGATGTGAAATGATGCTTCTGTTGTGGTGAATGAGAGAGGAAAAAACTAAAGGTCAACGACCACAATTGATCAATGAAGTTCCCGACAATTGATGAATCATATGGATACAAATACTACTTTGCCACTGCTCACCAAATCCAGATCCAAATCCTAAATCCATTTCTTCCTCTTCAATCTTTAATATCGTACGCCATCCTCTCTGATTGCATATCCTTGATCCATTTACAGCTTCGAGTTTACAGAAGGGTCTGGAGTCGGAGTTAGGGTCAGAGACGGGTTATGTGATGGTTTCTCTAGCAGCTGCTTCGATGGTGGTTTCTCCGGATGATGCTGCTATCAGGTGGTGGGGAAGTTGGAGGAGATGACGGGTTGGAGGGTTCAGAGGTGTGCAGAAAGTCAACCAATCCAATAGGAACCGACCGATCCAATTAGAACCGACCGACCATAATTGGATATCCAATTGTAATTGGATCAGATCGGATTGAAAATCTCAACATCCAATTTGGATTGGTCGGTTCTTGGATGGTAGTCCAGAATCGATCAAAACCGACCGAACCGAACCGACCAACATCCAATTACCCATCCAATTAACCATACGATTACCATCCAGTTTTCCATCCAACTATCATCCAATTTTTTTTCTTTGCAATTTGCTTAAAATCTAAATTTGTTTTGTGTTGGTTTTTGAATTCTTAGTCTCACTTGTGTTGGTTTAACACAAATTAAAAGTGATTAATCAATTTGTTTCATTGTTAGAAAATTGCATTAAATTAACACATTGAATGGATCTGATCCAATGAATATCCAATAAGAACATCTAATGGATGGAACCGAACCGATCTAATCATCCATTGGATTGGAAAAATCCAACATCCAATGGATGATTAGATCGGTTCGTTTGGAAAAATCCAACATCCAATGGATGATTGGATCGGTTCGGTTCCCCTCACATCCATTGGATGTCAACCGTGAACACCCGAAGGTTCAAAGATGACGATTGGGGGGGGGGGGTGTTCTTTTAATATAATAATATGTAATATTAATATAATATATATTTTATTCTTTTTTATATTAAAAATAGTGTAAAACCAAAATACCCTTTGATTTACTCTACCTAACAGAATTTTCCTAACAAAGTTAGTGATAGGGACCTAATACATTATAAATTGCAAATTACAGGACTATATTCATAATTCTTTGAAAAAAGGGACTTGATACGCTATAACAACATGGATGAAACATATAACTTACTTTATTATTTATGAACATTTTAAAATTACATTATTTGATATTTTTAAATGATTTAAAATTATTATTTTAACCCCATTATAGTTACTATTCTAAAAAAAACACAAATAGGGCCGTTGAGTTCGACATTGAACACAATTTCCACTTATTTCACACATTCAATGTTTTTTTAAGTACATTGTATTTGGTTATTTATGTTTTTCGTCAAAATTGTAATAAATCAAGGAGCGTATTTTAATCTTATATCATCAAATCATATATGACTACTTATATTCATCATCATTCATGTTAAACAACCTTAAAAGATATAATATTGAAGAATTTAAAAAACCAAGATTTTCTACCAATAATGTATACAACTTATAAATATTGACAAAATGTTGAATAATAAATCGAAAGTAACAAACAAATGTAAATAGAGCAATGTAGAAGATGAATTACTAGGAATTGCCGTCCCCCGTCCCCAAAACTGAAATGCATCCCCGTCCCGTTCTCCATCGGGTTTTTATTTGGGGCGCCTCGTCGGGGATTTTTTATGCCCCGTCCCCATCCCCGACCCGATGGGGAATCCCCGATCCCCGAACCCGAACTGAATCTAAAATATATATAATTTTAATATTAATAATATATATATATAATTTTATTTTTATATAATTTATATATATATATATATTATATATTAATAATATATATATATATAATTTTATTTTTATTAATATATATATATATATATATATATATATATCGGGGCGGGACGGGGATACCTTGCCCCGAACCCGATAAAATCCCTGAAAATTTCCCCATTACCCGACCCGAAATTGTCTAACCCGACCCGACCCGAACTTAGTCGGGTTTTGGGTTTTCCCGTCGGGTTCGGGATTTTCTGCCATCCTTATGAATTACTTATAATTTTTAATTTTTGTCAATCTATTATTTGTTTTAAAATACTAACTAATCGTTGTAATTTTTAATTGTTATAATGAATGATCACTTCTAATTAGCTATATAAAATAAGGAAGTTTATTATCAATATGTATTAAATTATTAATAATAGGTAAATGAAAAATGTGATCCATAATGAATCGTGGATCGACTCATTATTCCAGACAAAATTGATTTATAAATTTATGAATATACAAACGATAGAAAGGTGATTTGATAGTCATGTGCATATGCTCTTGATTATACGTCATGTCATATCAATATTTTATATATGTTTTCGTTAAAATAAAAAGATAAACCAAACTTTTGTAATTAAAAAATAGGACGATAATCAAATGACAACCACAAAAAAGTCGATAACTGTGAAAACCGATATAAGTCATTAATTAATTTTAATCTATGGACATTAAATGTAATGACAATTTTGAAATAACTTAGAACTTAATGACTTATTATGGATAAAATTAAAAGTGGAAGGGCGTATTGGGTAGTAAGGAATATGATCTGCTGGATTAAATAAGGTATCAATTAATACGCTCGATCATTTCCATCTTCTTCCCCACTCATCCCAAAACCATCTCTTCCCCTCCCCATCAATGGCTTCCTCCCAAAATCGTCCATGAATTCCCATTTTTTTAGGGTATACGACGAAGACCGGATTGAGAGCTTCCTCAACGCCCTCGTTTGCCGCCGTCCACATATCTCATCATCGACGAGATTCGTTATCAAACGCTGCGAGTGATTCCAAAACTCTGGCCACGCTGATCCTCGCATCCAAACTGCCTTTTTGAAGAACGAAATTGAAAGGCGACAATGATGCATCGTTTGAATATAATTTGATTAATTTCTCTTTAACTCCTTTCTCAGGCAAAATCAGATCCAAAGCGGTGACCACCAGTTCAACCACTTGGATTTCATTACCGAGTTTCCAAATCCTCGCAATCATCGACACGAATCCGTCCAATTTCACCAATGATTCTCTATTTTCCAGTGACAATTTAGCGAAATTAACAATACTTGATAAGGAACTTGTCGAAACAACTTCTGTGTGTTCGTTATCGATCAATTTCTTTATTGAATCAAAGGTTAGGTGGTTGTTTGTAATAGATTTGGGGTTTTTTGTTCTCCAAAATTGTGTAAATTTTGATTTGATTTCATGTGGTGAAATAACATATATATATATATATATATATATACGATAATTGTGTTTAATTTCATGAGGTGAAATAACATATAGATAAAAATTGTGTTTTATTTAATGAGGTGAAATAACAAATTTATGATAAATGTGTTTTATTTCATTAGGTGAAATAACAAATTTATGATAAATTTGTTTTATTTCATGAGGTGAAATAGCATGGTATATGTTTCATTAGGTGAATCATTGTTACCAAAATGACGATTGTACCCTTTTTCTAATTAAAAACAGTTTTCATCAAAACCATCAGATCAAAATCAAATTACGGTTAAGATCAGTTCTCACGGTTCTCAACTTTTTTTGGTTCTCACATGATTAACCCCTAAGAAAATATTGCATCATTTTTTTTCCGAATGGTATGATCAATATGCTCCCTAAGGATGTTCATTGGTTACATCCAATAAATTTGTAGGAAACTACTGATCTAACTCAATTTATAGGTCAATTAACTTTAGATAACGAATCTAATCCAATCTAATGGATGATTGAATATATATTACTAGGATTAGGTTCATTTGAGAAATGCTAAAAATATGAGAAATAAAGAAATGATCATAACCCTTTATCTGGTCAACATTTGCAGCTTTTGACCGTGAAGCACCGGATAATTTATTGTGTGGTCTGTAAAAGATAGATGGGTAGTTTCGTAAAATATGTGGGACGAGTTCATATATGAATTGTATGTTCATATATGAACCAGTGTAATTCATATATGAACTCTTTTAACTGATTCGTATATGAACATATAGTTCATATACGAATCAGTTAATTAGTTCATATGTGAATCACAAAGGTTCATATATGAATCTGTTAATTAGTTCATATGTGAATTAGTTAATTAGTTTATATATGAATCAGTTAAAAGAGTTCATACGTAAATTACACTGGTTCACATATGAACATATAGTTCATATGTATGTGAATCAAACATGTTCATATATGAACTTGTCCCGTGTATTTATAAAAATTACGAAACTACTTCTATTTTTGGAATGGCCGCAACTTTTGACCAGTCAATGCCGTAATTGTTGACCAGTCAAAGACGCAATATTTGACCAGTCAAAACCGATCTTGACCGAATGAAAGGCTATGATTACTTCTATATTTCTCATATATTTAACATTTCTCAAATGAACCTCTTCCTATATTACTATTGATCATTTATTATGTTAGATTAGAATTAAACATTTTAAACCAATTATTCAACCATTTTAACAAATAATTGATACATTTAACCTAACAAACATCTTCAATGGATATCCACATAGATCGAACGACAAAACATGATTTATAAACAAGAATCATGAGTAAAAAACAAGTCTCGTACAACAATACCAAATACAATACTTCAAATAAAATAAATCTTTCATCCTTGATAATTGGATGGTAATTAAACTCGAATCGGTTCGATTTACTGAACATGAGTTAACATTCAAGAGCCTATTGATTGACTTTGGATATAAAAATATAGATCTAATCCAATCTAGTCAAATTACAATTAAATATCTAATTTTGTTCGATCAGTTGACGACACTCCTAAGAGCATCTACAACAGACCAACAACTTCTCTAAAATAGAAAAAAAAAATAGTTTTTATGCTCTAAACTTCTCCAACAACTTTGTTATCTTGTTGTTTATAATAGAGAAAACTTGAAACATTTCCTTGTTTAGAGATTTCTCTAAAACTTGATGGTGGGAGAGATAAATAATTATTCTATTCAATCCCACCATTGAGATTAATCTTTTATTATTTTATATATATATTTTTTTTTGTTAAAAGTGTATCGAGATGATAAATTATAGAATATTAATAATAATATAATTTGTGTTAAAATCTCTAAAATAAAAAATCCATTGGAGTTGAATGTAAGTGGCGTTTACTAAATATTTACTCGGGTAAGCGCTTACGATATCACTTACCTTACGGTCCTTACCTATTGAGCATAGAAACTACCTACAATCTTACCTGGTAAGAGTCATAACAAGAACTTAGAGTCTTACCCGTTAAGTGAGAAGAATGACTCTTACCGTGTAAACGTTTACTGGGTTTAAGACGCTTACTAACAATCAATTTTGATGGTCTAGAATGTTATACGATAGGGTAGGTGAGGATAACGTCCTTGTCGGTAAGCGCTTACCCGGAAAGTATTTTGGTAAACGATCCCTAAATGTTTTTAAAGATTTTAACTTTTAGTTCTATATTTTAGAAAAAATTTAGAAAACTTGTAGAAGATGTTATAACACTAACTGCCTATTTATATACGGTACACTTGCTAAGAATGAATAAACCTCCCCTTACGAATGTTGTAACAACCCAACTAACACGATAAGAGACATAACCAACTTTGATAAAAAAATAAAGCCAAACGGCACAATACAACACCCAAAATACGAGGATTACGGAAAGACAACCTAGTACACAACTGAGAATACACTGACAAGAGTCTACAATGGAGGTCTTCTAAATCAACTCCAGCTCGCATCTTCTCTTAAAACGTAACCGCTCCTTCTTATGCCACTCTTTACCTGAAAAGGTTTTAGATTTGAAAAGAGCGAGGGTTAGACCGAAAGGTCTAGTGAGTCCCCTCTTTTAACAGTTTTAACTCATCAAACAAACAATCAAGGATTTATCATAAAATAAGCCATTTTCAGCTTCAAGGAAAAACCTTTAACTTTCAGCAACTTCTTCGCTCACACTACCGCCACCCTAAGGTGACAGCGTGTCTGTGACTCACACTGCCTTTGTTGGGACACACCCCCCAAAGGCATAAACGGAACACACACCCCGGTATGAGCACAGGCAGGGCCACACCCCCCGACTTTGAGCCTACTCGCTTAGGACCATGTATGCATACATTTCCACTTTGTCAACAATAATAAAATCATCTTTATCATTCAAATAAAACTCGCAAGTAAGTACTAAAGCAACATCATTCCAAAGCTTGCATATAATTTTCATAATACTCATGCCATCATATATAAATCAAAGTTTAAAATAAAACTTTCGCATGCTTTCGTTAGAAGAAGGATTTAG
The DNA here is from genome assembly GCA_954870635.1 of Arctium minus. Taxonomy (NCBI): domain Eukaryota; kingdom Viridiplantae; phylum Streptophyta; class Magnoliopsida; order Asterales; family Asteraceae; genus Arctium; species Arctium minus. The sequence continues at coordinate 176,361,131 of OX941080.1, read as the reverse complement.
TTCAGAAAAACTCACCTGACGTCCTTAGCTCGAATCTCGCGTCTACTCCTACAATTCGGTCCGAAACCTATAAAGGAAACAGTAACCGATGAACTCCCAATTCCATCTACTTTACAATGACCTTTACCCAAAATTCCCCACTTCACTTTTTCTCTAAAAACTTAGCCCACTAGAATTAATTATGACGAGATACTTTAAGGTAACAAAGAGTGGGCCTGACTTAAATCTCAATTCCAAATGCTACATAATTGAATCCAGAACTGGGCTTCGGCCCTAAAATAACTATGGCCCAACACTAATAGAAGAGAATTGGGCTCCGACCCATTTGAAGAAGCCGGGGATCGGACCTGTGGTCGCCCGGGGGGTGGCCACGACCGGGGTCTCCCCCCCCCCTCTAAAGACCGACCGGGGTCTCCCCCCTCTAAAGGCCGACCGGGGTCTTGACCGGTGACATGGATCGACCGGCGTCTCCAATCCACGACCGATGCCAAGCTTTTCTTTATGACTGGTATCAAGACCTTTGACCGGTGTCGCACAAACCGGTGACCGGATTATCGAACGAAAACCCAGAAACTCATAAATAGATATCGCCAAACCCAAAAAAAATCAGAAATCAATAACAATCTAACCCAACACCAAAAAACAGATGCAAAATTCGATTCCAACCCACATTCTATTAATTACATAGATAAAACTCTATCAGTCTTCAACCCAAACTCAGAAAACCCAAAGGGAACTGATAGCTCAAATAAACACTACAAGATTTGAAATCAAAAGCTAAACCTTAATGATAAAGAGGTTAAGATTAACAAATTATACCTTAGAATATTGAAGAACACCAAACTTCAACTTCTTTTCCTTTCAATCGATCGCCTCCGGAGCTATATCTTTCTCTCGCTTTTTCCCCAAGAATGCCAGCCGCCCACAAACAACACACCAGGTTCTAGGGTTAAAATCTTCTTTTCCAAATTTTCACTCAAGCCCCCTTTTAAGACGGCCTTTCTACTTTTTGCCCAACTTTTACATTATTTGATTTAAACCCGAATATTACAATATCCCCTCCTTAAAAGAATTCCGTCCCCGGAATTCCTTCGTCGAACAAACTGGGATATTGATTTCTCCTAACTAACTCTAACTCCCAAGTCGTCTCATGATCTTTATGGAATTGCCACTGTACTTTCACGAGCTAGATTCTTTGGCTCTTAGCTCCTCTACGAAGCTCAATTTCTCATCAACGCGAAAAATCGTCAAACGACACTATTACGTCGGTTTCTGTCAAACACTTCTTCAGATTTGACACCCGAGTAACGGGATGCTTCCCACTCAAATCCTCGGGTAGAATTAGTTTGTAAGCTGCTTCGCCAACTCACTTGATGATAATAAATAGACCAACGACCTTGGTCTTAGCTTCCATTTCTTTCCAAATCGGGTCACACCCGTCCAAGGCGAGACTGGTAACTTTACCTTCGTCCCCACTTGGGACTAACGACTCAAAAAAAATCTTACTCTAACCAAAATTAGTACCAAACGATTATCCAAGCCATTCTGATCAATATAGTCGTACGTAACCATCAGATTTACCCCTCGATTACAACAACTTCCATAACTGATAAAATTTTACCGAAGTCAACACCACGACAACATGCATCAATGATTACACAATCACTCCACTCACCAACATAACACATCGCCACTATAGATCTCACCAACATGTCACAGTCACTAGTTTCTTCATCATGCAACTTGCCATTGCAAGCAACCCCTCTTAGTACGGCATAAGTCCAACGCAGAAGCACCTTCTTTTTCGACCCACGTTGATCTCAACTCCTCGACATTAACCAAATCTTACACGCTAACATACCTCGCCCCAACGTTATCACCTCAACTTCTCACATTTTGGTAGAAACATCCCCAATTTAAAAAAAAAACCTCGCAAACCACGAGTTCCAACTGGCCTATTAATGCGACACATACTTCCATTTCTCATAGCATTCACAATCACCTGACCACATGCGCATTAAAACCCAGCTTCACCCGCTCGATACGGAAAGACCAAGCTCATACAAACTTTTTCCAAATAGTTTAACACGGGACAACGGACTCATTTGGAGTCCCCTTTTCCACGCATTGCCAACACTGACACTAAGGTTCTTCGCTCCAACCACTATATCCCAACACCTCTATCTTCCTCCTTGAGGATTTCAAACCCCTTCTAACAACCGACTCACTGATTAGTAATGTGAACTTTTAGTCAGTTGCACGATTTTGATTAATCACACTCACACCGCACGAACGCCCTATTCTCTTTCTCATACCCACGCTAGGGATTAACAAACTTGCTAGCAGAAGAATCTAAAAACAAACCTCCACATTTTGTGCCACTTGCCAAACTTCTTACTTTTAGATTTCCCACCTTTCCGACATGATATCTTCACTTTCTTCTTGTTGCAAGAAACACCGCTCACCCAACATTACTTACTCCATTCTCGATGATTCCCAACAGTCCAATCCTATTTACATAACTTTGCTTGATCAACCAACTTTCCACAATTCTTACGCGAGATAATTAACCCAACTCTTCCAAAGCATTACCCACTACCCGGAAGTGCCGCATAATGCTCGCTCTCCAAACAGGATTACCCAATCTGCTAGAATCCTTTCACCCTAAATAATACTTCAACATGCCCACGGATTTTCCTATCTAATACACAACCCCATGAATTAAGCAGTTCGACACTTCCAACAATCATTCTAGGGATAAAAGATAATCCCGCCCAAAACTTGCCATAACCCAGAGCATACGGTTCCTCTCTTAGATAACCGCCAATCATCATTTGAAGATTATTCTCAACTTAGCAATACTCTGATACTAACCAAACATTTGCACATCCCCACCACATACTTACCACTTACAAATCATTTCACCTAGATCTTCGGACGAGAACGCTCATCCTATAACAATAACGCCAACCCTCTAAATATCCTCCCGGAAACTCCACCACTTTAATGATTTACACCCCTAGATATGCCATAAAGGCACCACCAATCTCATGGTTGCAACCACCACCCTACTACCTCATCCCAAAACAACTGCAAATCTCCACGACCACTTGTCCCGCATACCAATACCGTCATTTTCTCACTGGTCATAATACTAAAATCAAACTTCAAGGCATTTCACGACCTTGTCTTTCTCGAGCCTGAATAAATCACCAAAACTATGCTCCTCAAAACCAACCAACAAGATATCACTCCTTGTCGGCTCATCGCGACCTGCTGGAATCAAACTCTGGTTGCCTGAAAGGTTAAGCGTACTACCTCGAAGACTTAAATGCTCAAGGCCCAACCCTTCCATTTGTGCTATAAATAAACTTCGCTCCCACATAACCATCAAAACCTCATCGGTAAAGAACCGCCTGACCGAACTAAAAATCTTCCATTTTTTTGTAAGATCCACACAATGTGGTCCAACATCACATTAGGTACACCTTTTCGGAATAACTCTTCGCTTCCTCACGAAACTCCTCAAAACTAACCATAACTACTTCTTTATTTCTAGCATTCCGCCATTCACCACGAAAATGGTTTCTGACTTCCACGACAACAGTCGGTGTTGAGATACTTCCCCTATGTCTCCAACCAACAAGGATTCCCAAAGAAATCTACCTTCTCCACTGCAACAGTTAACTGCTAAAAAAAATATATCTTTACGACATCAAAGTCCACTCCCGACACAACCATTTACCGACGTTCACATCTCAAATCTCAGAACAAACGGTAAGCCACTATAGTACCATCATCCTTAACATCATAGGTCAGTGCCTCCATAACCACCTCTGCTATTCACCACTCTTACTTAGAAGGGTAACAATATCAACTGCTTTCTACCCTCTGCTAGAGCGACACACTTCCACTCTCAAAACTTTCATCATTCTTAATTGCAACATTTCCCACGACCTAGAGAGTTCACAGCCTTCATGCATGACACACAAATATAAAATATTTAAACTCTTGACACGTTTGAAAATTTAGAAGATACTTACATTTTAAGACAATCTTGAGTGTACACGACACAACTCTGACTTAGCCAAACACAACGATTTCAAGAATCGTTCAACCTCAAATTTACGACAAATTTCTCTTCATTCCGCCCCAATATCAGTGTTGACACAAATGAAATTATTTCCGATAAACTTTACAACACGATTTATAAAATACTACAAAGTTGCTTACACTGAGCGTACCAAACGACTCTCACCCTTATTGATATGACAACACATGTTTGTACCAAACTCACTTATAAAATCATGCGATCAAACGTTGTTTTGAGTTTCATACCAAAAGGTAACTCATTTATAAAGAGATGTATATAATATTTCCCCCACACCAAAAATCGAAATTTAACACTCAATGCCATAAACTTGTCTTTTCAATTCGAACACATATTTGCACGCGTCGACACGTTTTCAAATCAACTACCTCGTCAGGCTCACACACGCCAAAATATCTGATGTGAATGATATGAAAAGCTCCAGCAATTTATTTGACACACAATGCATGAGACTCAATGACATTGAAGGCTATTTACTCTAACAAGGTCAACTGTTTATATTCACTATAATTTATCCCAGACTCCTCGCTTCCGACCAACCAATCGGGGTTCTCTACTGTGCCACAACCTCCGGCACCAACGTCTTCTAACAACCTTGGAAGCCCAAAAAGTAGTCATCACCGTGACTATTGATTCACAAATCAAGCGTCCTCATTCTGGCCCAAACAAACCCACCAATAATAACTCATTTCCATCCTATCCTCTCTACATATTAGCAGTCAACACCGATATCGTCTCTCAACCCCCTTCAATTATCTACGGCTTTGGAAGCCTCATCTCTAACATTCGATTCTTGGATTAACACTCTCCTACTTCTCACTAAACAACATACCACTTTACCAAAACGAAGACTCCCCTGGAGCGACAAACTCACCTCCTATCATCATTCTCTTCCTTATGGAATCAAGACATCCTTTCTCAACGAAATATCTACATCCCGCACGATAAGCATCCTAAACGGTATTAACCTTACTACCAAAAATGAACTTCCACCACCCGCTAGACTAAAACTATCAATCTATGGATAGAACTCTCTACCCTGAACCACACTCAACAATAGCAATTGAGTATGTCCATGCACTTGTAAATTCCTAATGGCATTGGCCAGATGCGATTCTGAATTTACCTTACATGAGAGTACTCACTATTGTTATCACACCTCACGATGATCAAGGTCTTTCTTAAAGGCTTCCTAAATCTCAGTTGTGTCCATCTACTCCAAAGTTTAAGTTTAGGCCCATCCAGTCACCTAAATCCCTTAAACTATGGCTCTGATACCAACTGTAACAACCCAAATAACACGACAAGAGACATAACCAACTTTGATAAAAAATAAAGCTAAACGGCACAATACAACACCCAAAATACGAGGATTGCGGAAAGACAACCTAGTACACAACTGAGAATACATTGACAAGAGTCTACAATGGAGGTCTTCTAAATCAACTCCAGCTCGCATCTTCTCTTAAAACGTAACCGCTCCTTCTTATGCCACTCTTTACCTGAAAAGGTTTTTAGATTTGAAAAGAGCGAGGGTTAGACCGAAAGGTCTAGTGAGTCCCCTCTTTTAACAGTTTTAACTCATCAAACAAACAATCAAGGATTTATCATAAAATAAGCCATTTTCAGCTTCAAGGAAAAACCTTTAACTTTCAGCAACTTCTTCGCTCACACTACCACCCTAAGGTGACAGCGTGTCTGTGACTCATACTGCCTTTGTTGGGACACACCCCCCAACGGCATAAACGGAACACCCCCCCCCCCGGTATGAGCACAGGCAGGGCCACACCCCCCGACTTTGAGCCTACTCGCTTAGGACCATGTATGCATACATTTCCACTTTGTCAACAATAATAAAATCATCTTTATCATTCAAATAAAACTCGCAAGTAAGTACTAAAGCAACATCATTCCAAAGCTTGCATATAATTTTCATAATACTCATGCCATCATATATAAATCAAAGTTTAAAATAAAACGTTTGCATGCTTTCGTTAGAAGAAGGATTTAATTCAGAAAAACTCACCTGGCGTCCTTAGCTCGAATCTCGCGTCTACTCCTACAATTCGGTCTGAAACCTATAAAGGAAATAGTAACCGATGAACTCCCAATTCCATCTACTTTACAATGACCTTTACCCAAAATTCCCCACTTCACTTTTTCTCTAAAAACTTAGCCCACTAGAATTAATTATGACGAGATACTTTAAGGTAACAAAGAGTGGGCCTGACTTAAATCTCAATTCCAAATGCTACATAATTGAATCCAGAACTGGGATTCGGCCCTAAAATAACTATGGCCCAACACTTACATAAAAATAATAGAAGAGAACTGGGCTTTAGCCCATTTGAAGAGGTCGGGGACGGACCTGTGGTCGCCCGGGGCTTGGCCACGACCGGGGTCTCCCCCCCTCTAAAGACCGACAGGGGTCTCCCCCCTCTAAAGGCCAACAGGGGTCTTGACCGGTGACATGGATCGACCAGCGTCTCCAATCCACGACCGGTGCCAAGCTTTTCTTTATGACTGGTATCAAGACCTTTGACCGGTGTCGCACAAACCGGTGACCGGATTATCGAACGAAAACCCAGAAACTCATAAATAGATATCGCCAAACCCAAAAAAAACCAGAAATCAATAACAATCTAACCCAACACCCAAAAACAGATGCATAACTCGATTCCAACCCACATTCTATTAATTACATAGATAAAACTCTATCAGTCTTCAACCCAAACTCAGAAAACCCAAAGGGAACTGATAGCTCAAATAAACACTACAAGATTTGAAATCAAAAGCTAAACCTTAATGATAAAGAGGTTAAGATTAACAAATTATACCTTAGAATATTGAAGAACACCAAACTTCAACTTCTTTTCCTTTCAATCGATCGCCTCCGGAGCTATATCTTTCTCTCGCTTTTTCCCCAAGAATGCCAGCCGCCCACAAACAACACACCAGGTCCTAGGGTTAAAATCTTTTTTTCCAAATTTTCACTCAAGCCCCCCTTTTAAGACGACCTTTCTACTTTTTGCCCAACTTTTACATTATTTGATTTAAACTCGGATATTACAAATGCTCTTAAAGAATCTTTAATCGGCCGATAAAAACTCCATTTTTACCGGCCAAATCACTCCAATCGGCGGATATAAAGACCCACAAAATGGTAAAATACCATGGAGACCACCATATTTGGCAAATGTATTGTTCATTGCCGATAAAATGGTGTGAGTGATGAATTTTTGGTATTTTATTTTTAGTATGGTTACAATAACTCTAGACCTTTTTCAATATATATTTTTTAGTGATATGGATTGGAGATGATGTTATATAATTGAAGAGTTGGATACACTGATATTTTTATATGTATACAACTCGGATAGGTATATTATTGGATATATATATATATATATATACTTAAGTTCGCATGAGACCAAACAGTTTCCGTGAGACCAAGTTTTAAAGTATGAAACTTCACACTAAAAAACTGTGAATGTAAAAAAATCGAACTTTTCATAGGGAAAACACCGTAAATGTTACGTTCACGGTGTTTTTCGCTGTGAATGTTCGTTTTTTTTTACCTTCACAGCGTCTTCACTGTGAAGGTTCGGATATACCTTCACAGTCTTTTAGCTGTGAAGGTTTGAATTTTTTTTAAACTTGGTTTAGGTTTTTTTACCTTCATAGTGTGATTACATTATGAAGGTTCAAATGTTTTTTACCTTCACAGTGTTTCGGTGTGAAGTTTCATGTTTTAAGGCTTGGTCTCACGCGGTCTCACGGAAACAGCTTGGTCTCACGTGAACCTGACCATATATATATATATATATATATATATGTATGTATATGTATATATATATATGTATATGTATAGTGGAAGGATATTTTGCAACCCTGAAAAAGGTTGCAACCCTTGCAACCCACATCTTAACCGTTGGATTCATGATCGACGGTTATTTTATTTTTATTTTTCTGTTTTTTTTAATTAAAAATATTGGGCCCCATATCTATTGTAACCGCCGATCATGAATCCGACGGTTAAGATGTGGGTTGCAAGGGTTGCAACCTTTTTAAGGGTTGCAAATGAAACAACCCCTGTATGTATATATATGTATATGTATATATATAGAGAGAGAGCAAGGATCATTTGTTAACCAACCAATTGTTGTTAACTTTATGAACCTTCCTCAACCAATAGAAATGCATATTTGATTGTTGTTTTCATTGTTTATATATTTAATACAAAAGGGTAGAAAGGTCATTTCCTGATTAACCAACAATTCATTTATTTTCTTGGGGGTTACAAGAAAAAAAACATCCATGATTATAGCGTAGGTTACAATTTCATAAAATTTTCATTTTTCCATAAACTTTTAATATCATATGAATATTTTCACTTCGATTTCATATGTCCTTGTTCTTTATCTGGATGAACACACCTAGCAGATGTCCTTGTTGTTTATCTAGATGTGAACATTGATGAACACAAATGTCCTTGTTCTTTATCTGGATGTGAACATTGATGAACACATATGCTTTTGTCTTTATCTGGATGAACACACCTAGCAAATGTCCTTGTTCTTTAACAGATGAACACATATGTATGTTCAACTAAGTAAAAGAAGAAATGTAACTGTTTTGATTTAAATGTAACATAACTGTTTTGAATGTATGTTCAACAATGAACATATTTATAGGTGTTTATGAATGTTCATCATGTGCATTTGAAACAATGGAAGATTTAATTCACCATTTGAAACAATGAGAGATTAACTGTTTTTAATTTAGATGTGTAACTGTTTTAAAGGTGTGTTCAATAATGAACATATTTGTAGGTATTCATGAATGCTCATTATGTGCATTTCAAATAATGGTAGATTTAGTTCCCCATTGTTCACTTTGGTTACAATTATTTTCAATGGAACATTAATGAGGCGTTTAATAGCATTTAAAACAATGGAATTTTTAATTCTCCAAATTACCCTTAAACACTTTTGTTCACTTGTCCATTTAAGAAATAAAATCTCTTTTATTAATTAGAAATTTACTTTTAATTTCAACCATTCAATGTTAAGATGAAGAGTTTAGATTAGTTCACAAAGTTAACAACAAAACTATGGTTAACAAAAGAACTCAACCCTATATATATATGTGTATATATATATATGTATAGGTTTGTGTTATTTTGTTAACCTTGTAATTGTTATTAACTTTATGAATCAATCCTCACTATCGATGATGAGATAGGATGGATGGGATTTAATTTAATTATATGCATTTAAAGTGTTTTATTTAAATGACCAATATATTGAACCAACTTGAAAAAGGGTATTTTTGGGAAAATATTTCACCAATATTTTGAGACATAAAACTTGGCTCATTAATTACTCTCAATCAAAATTGAAACTGACGTACGTTGGATGTTCATGAACGTTTATATTATTATTATTTTTTTTGAACTACAAGTTAACGCACACACACGTTCCAACGGTATCGGGCTTCCATTACGGGCAATCTTCATTGACATACATTATTATTGTTCATGAATGTTCATATGTTTGAATGCTTAAATTATTATTGTTCATGAATGTTCATATGTTTGAATATTCATATTATTATTGTTCATGAATGATAATTTTTATAACTCCTCATTAATGAGGCTAAAAAAACTACATAAAATACCAACTCTACCCTTAAGCATTTAATTAATGAGTTTAATCAACCAAAGATTTTGAAGCTTTCTTATTGGTCAATGATGGTTAGCATAGTTAATAACATTTTATTGGTTAACAAACTAACCTACTTATATGTGTATATACTATATATACATACATTATTAGAGGTAGGTTATTATGTAACCTCTTTATATGATCAATCAATGCAACTCTTTTATCTATAATTCATTTTATTTTTAGTTTTTTTCTTAATTATAAAAATAAATAAAATGAGTGATGGATAAAGAAGTTACAATGGTCACATTATATAAAGAGTGAATTGTGGATTTGGTTTATGTGGTTTAGTGATTTCTTTGACCATGGTCCTCATTCTATGTTTATTGTGGATATAGTCCATGTGGTATGCAATATATTGTGGCTATGGTCCCTAAACACTAACACCGTTAACTTTTAAGGGTTAAAGACATCATGTGTCTTGCACACTATGAGTATAATAGTCATTTTACTTTTCTCTTTTAATTTATTCAATACACCTTTAAAACAAAGAATACTAAATTGTGGATTTGGTCCCTATGCATCACTCATCATCTTTAAAACACATTTATCATCTTTTTTAATTTTTTTTCATCCAATCTTCATTGTCAAAGTACAAGAAAAATTCATTTGTTATAGTGCAAAAAAACATTACTTGCATTTAAAAATAACAATTGTTTGAACCCAACACTATATCATAAAAAAGACAACCTATCAAAATAACAATTGGTTGAAACCAACTTTACATCAAAAAAAAAAAACCCATCAAAATGACAATTGTTTTATATCAACATTACATCCCGAAAAATTAAACCTATCAAAATAACAATTGTTTGATATTAACATAACATCCCGAAAAAGAAAACCCATCAAAATAACAATTGTTTGATATCAACATAACGTCTCGAAAAAAAACCCCATCAAAATAACAATTGTTTGACCTTGTTTTAAGCTCCCACTTGTCTGTCCCTTACAAGTTCTTGAGTTGTAACCTTGTTTTTTGCATTTCACACATCTCATCATCTTCCCAGGCAGAAGAGTTGAGTCAAACAATTGGGAAATGAAGTAAACTATCAAGACTTGGGAAGACGGTGAGATGTGTGATATGCAAAAAACAAGGTCACAACTCAAGAACTTATAAGGGATAGACAAGTGGGAGCTTAAAACAAGGTCAAACAATTGTTATTATGATGAGTTTTTTTTTTCGAGACGTTATGTTGATATCAAACAATTGTTATTTTGATGAGTTTTCTTTTTCGGGATGTTATGTTGATATCAAACAATTGTTATTTTGATGAGTTTTCTTTTTCGGGATGTTATGTTGATATCAAACAATTGTTATTTTGATGAGTTTTCTTTTTCGGGATGTTATGTTGATATCAAACAATTGTTATTTTGATGGATTTACTTTTTCGGGATGTAATATTGGTATAAAACAATTGTCATTTTGATGAGTTTTTTTTTTGGATGTAATGTTGGGTTCAAACAATTGTTATTTTGATAGGTTGTCTTTTTTATGATATAGTGTTGGGTTCAAATAATTGTTATTTTTAAATGTAAGTAATTTTTTTTGCACTTTAACAAATGAATTTTTCTTGTACTTTGACAATGAAGATTGGATGAAAAAAATATATTAAAAGAGATGATAAATGTGTTTTAAAGATGATGAGTGATGCATAGGGAACAAATCCACAATTTATTATTCTTTGTTTTAAAGGTGTATTGAATAAATTAAAAGGGAAAAGTAAAAATGACTATTATACTCATAGTGTGCATAGCACATGATGCCTTTAACCCTTAAAAGTTAACAGTGTTAGTGTTTAAGGACCCTAGTCACAATATATTGTATACCAGAGAGATTATATCCACAATAAACATAAAATAAGGACCATAATAATAAAAGATATCACAAAACCACTTGGAAAAAAAAAAAAAAGGTTTTGACGTCGGTAAGGCTCCCCTCCCCACCATCATCACGCGTGAAATACCACCAAATTTCCTCTCACTTTCCTCCAAACAAATTCATTCATTCATTTATTCTGTATATGTGTGCGCGCCCTTTCCACAAACACACACTTTATAAATTATACCCACCGGATCTCCAATACCCACCGGTCAACCGCCTGGTCAACAATGTCCTACTGGTGTTACCGATGTACACGCCTCATCAGAATAATCCCCCAAAACGCCGTCGTCTGTCCTTACTGCCACGGAGAATTCATCGAAGCCGTCGACTCTCACCACGCGCCTTCAACACCACCTTTTCCGGCCATGTACATGCTCGGTACCAACCACCGCTCAGATCTCAGGCTCCGCCGTAACGCAGCAGGCGACAGGTCTCCCTTTAATCCGGTCATTGTTCTTCGCGATGATGAACATTCAGGTGCTGGAGACAGAGGTTTTGAGTTGTACTACGACGACGGAGCAGGTTCCGGATTGCAACCTTTGCCGCCGACGATGTCGGAGTTTCTCATGGGGTCAGGGTTTGACCGGTTGCTGGATCAGTTATCGCAGATCGAGATAAACGGATTAGGTCGTGGAGAACATCCACCGGCGTCTAAATCGGCGGTTGAATCGCTGCCTTCGATTGAGATCTCGGATGCACAAGTCAACACCGAATTGCACTGCGCCGTCTGCAAGGAAGAATTCGTTCTCGGAGCTGAAGCTCGTGAGATGCCGTGTAAACACATATATCATTCCAATTGCATTCTCCCATGGCTAACTCTCCGGAACTCTTGTCCGGTTTGCCGTCACGAACTCCCGACAGATTCAACAAATTCCGACAACCAACAACTCTCGGAACAAAACGAGGAAGAATCGGCAACCGTTGGATTAACGATATGGAGATTACCTGGCGGTGGATTCGCCGTTGGAAGGTTCGCCGGAGGTAGAAGAGCCGGCGGAGGCGAGAGAGAGCTTCCGGTTGTGTACACGGAAATGGACGGCGGGTTCAATAACAGTACAGGTACGCCGAGGAGGATCATGTGGGAACCAAGAAGGGGAAGGGCAAGAGGTGAAGGTGGATTCGGTAGAGCTTTTCGCAACATGTTCTCTTTCTTCGGTAGATTAAGGCCGTCTTCGAATTCAAATGGTTCATCGATGAACAGAAGTCGGAGTGTATCGAGTTCAGTTTTCAGTAGAATGACAAGTAGGCGAAATAGAAGTTGGGTTTTGGATGAACAGAATGGTTTGTCCAGATGGTAGGATTGGATGCTTGTGATTCCAACCAAATTGAATCGAAGCTTTGTTTGATTCAGCTTTGAAACGGATTTTCCCCAGGTTCTGATTCAAACCTCAACTTTTGTAAATAGATTTGATTCCAATTTTGTGCAATGAAATGCTGGGTTATTTTGATATAAAAGTTAGTATATATCATTATCAATGGGGTTTTGTTAAAGGGAAATCCTACGTTTTGATTCTGTAGATTCCTGTAAGTTCATTCTATTCTATGGCATTGGCAGCAGAACATAATCATCTTACTTGTCTCTATCTGTGTCTTCTCTTTCTATTCGATTCTGGAATTGAGTTTGTTAATGGGTGTGCTAGACAAGACTGGCCCAGTGCATGACCCATTCAATAGTATAAGATGCCATAACCCATAAATTTGGTGGATTCTGCCAATAATAGCATGATCTGATGCAATATAAAATACTAGTAATCTTGTTTTTTCTTTATTAATTTTCTTGTATAATTATTGTTACAAACAGGGAAATCTTTTATTGGATTTACTTGAAAAAGGTGGAAAATGATTGGTTGGTTGGTTCACTTTCCAGGAAGTAAAGTGAGAGTACTTGCAGGAATACAGGAAAAAAGCTTGTGTTTGCATCTGTTTTCTTTGGCTTCATTTGAAGTTTGGTTCTACAATGATTAAGAGGTTTTTATAATATATTGTAAAATGAAATATGGTTGTTTGCTAATGGTTAAGGGAGGGTTGGGATACAAAATAATTAAGAGGATTTTGGAACCATTAAGAGACAACACTTTTTTTTGCCAAACAAGATTTACCTCTTAGCGATTCAGAGGTTGTCTCTTAATGGAACCATTAAGAGGTAAACAAACAACCCCTAAACCATGTATTTCTAGCACTATTCTAAAAGTCTCGTCACCCAATAGTCGTCTAGCACACGTCTTGACTCGAGACTTGTATTTTACACCACATTAATCCTCGACACACCAATGACCTAATGCCCAGTTTTTGTAACACGATATTGGGTTTTTCTTTTACCTTTTTAATGTATTATTAGTTTTTAACATATAATCTAATTTAAATTGTTTAATATCGTTGACTTATTGAGTAATAGTAGAAAATATATGTTTATATATATATATATATATAATATTTAAGTCAGTTTGATACCATTCTAGGTACTTAATATTCTATTTTGTGGGTCTCGTTATAACGACATTTAAACAAATAAAAATGAGATAATGTGGCTTGTTTAATTGATAGGGAAAAGAAGATATGAAAATGTAAGGAAACTATGAACATTTGATAACGTGTTGTGTTTACTTGATGGTGAACGACAATGACCTCAACCGTATATAACTTGATATGCGCATCTTCTTAGCTAGTATACAATACATCGAGTTCTAAGTCGGTATGATATCATTTTCAGTGGTCGTTTATAAATGACCTTAATTAAATTCTCAATTAGCAACATAGCTTTTTAATTTTATGCTCAAATAACCTTCATTTAGTGGGTCATTTAGGTAAATAACCTTACATGAGATTTTAATTAAATTAATGACATCCTGGTCTATTAAAGAAAAAATGGTTTCGTACTAATTAGAATATCATGAATTTAATTAAAATCTCATTTAGTTTAAAACAGACTTAAAAATACACCGGAAGATTAGATTCTTAAATTCAGTTTTTGCAAAGGTCATTCAACTAAATATCCCCTATAACATGCCTTGTTTACTTATTGGGGAAAAATAGAAGAATATAAGAAAACTATAAACATTTGATAACGTGTTTTTGTTTACTAGATCGTGAACGACAATAACTTTAAATGTGTTTAACTTGATCGCATTTGCTATGTTTCTTCTTGGCCATGCTCATCACCCTTTCCTTTGCGAAAAAAGAACCATTTAGAATAAAAGGAGATGGTGCAAAATAGTCCTTTTTCTTTCTTTGATGAAGCAAAAAGGAACAAATGACTCGTCCTACACCCTATTCTTTGATGCAAAAAGGAGATGGGTATAACTCATATACCCGTTAAGAGTTATGGTGAAGCAAGAACGTCCTACACCCTATTCTACAATAATCAACATCTGACGATAAATTTAAGTCATAGACAATATTCAATCGACTCGTCCACATGTTTGTTGTACAAGGTCATCCCTTGTACAACAAACCGTAGTTTTATATCATTTTCAATTCTTAATCATCCGACCAATAATCAGAGTTTATGAAAAAAGATATAGTTATATATGAGATTAAAATAATTTCATTTTTCATCCCATAAAATCTAGAATAAATTATAAAAAAGATATATTAGGAAAGTAAAGTATTTATGAAATTAAATATAATTTTTACAAACTTTTCATCCACCATGACCACAGGGGGTTTGAAATAAGTGGTAATAGAGCCAAATTTTCCTTAAATTATGCAACAACACCATCCAATTCTTTGGTGATTAGCATGTGCAATAATTACCCATACAAAATAATATTTTAAATTTATTTTGATTTTATTAATAAAACTAGCTTCAACCCCGTGTATTACACGGGGTAATTGAAAAAAATTAAATCATGTCAGAAAACTTATCTTACAGATATGAATGATGATCGAAAGTACGATGCTATTTTTCCAACATTTTTTCCTTCAAAGTTGTTTTTTTTACAGCTGATCACAAAATATCTTTGTTTTAGACAATTTTCACAAAGAATGTTTTGCAAAAAAATTTAAAAAAATATGAATAAATATTAAGAATTTATAAAACAAAATTTATAATAGAACATAAATGAAATTATGGAAAAGTACATAGTTAAAATATTAATAAAATAAGAACCACGTATCATAAATTACCAAATAATTCTTTATATACAACGTTCTTTGTTTTATTGCTAATTATACCTTCATCATCTATAATTAATATTTTTAAACACTGCCTACTTTTTACTCTATATAAAGCAACATACAACTGACCATGAGTGAAAACTGGTTGTCTCAGAAACAAACCAACCTTCGATAATGACTGTCCCTGACTTTTATTTATGGTCATGGCAAAACATACAACAATTGAAAATTGTCTTTTTTGAAACTTGAATGGAATCCTTTTGTTTGT
Organism: Arctium minus; assembly: GCA_954870635.1. Classification (NCBI taxonomy): domain Eukaryota; kingdom Viridiplantae; phylum Streptophyta; class Magnoliopsida; order Asterales; family Asteraceae; genus Arctium; species Arctium minus. Next base: position 176,345,025 of record OX941080.1, on the reverse strand, counting down.
AGGTGTCAAAGACATTCTTGGAGTAAATGTTCGGCTTCCAATATTGCTTCCATACATGATCTCTGCTTCTATAACCCGGTTTCCAAAAGATAACATCTGTAGTCTAGTTTCATTACATAACCCAGATTTCTGGTCAATATTCCTTAGTAACATAACTGGAACATCGACTTTTAGTACTATCTTATGGTTTGACAAACCCTATAATATAAGACCATTTAAGACATCAGGTGAGTACAAAGTTTCATCAAACTGTTCGTGAAGATGCTCTGATTCACACAGACTATCTGAATTTAGGTACTCCTTTTCGTCTCCTGGAAACAATGATAATAAACGATCATTTATTTCTTGAACGACTTCATGTTGGGTGTAAGTATTGCTCTTTCCTCAACATAGGATGAATTTTTGACATTTACAAGAATAGAAAGATAGACAAATTCAATTAATGCAGATATAGGATCCGTTGAATCGGTAATCGATAAGGTCGGTATTTAATCATTCACAAATTAGCACAAATACAAAAAAACGCTTGATTAAGGTGTCGTTTACCCGAACACTTACCCTTTAAATTATAGTCCATTTGTAAAAATAAATAAATATTTTCTATTTACCGTAACACATCTCTTGCATCTTTATTCTTTAATAGTTGTTTTTGTAAAAGAACATAATTTTTATGAGTTTCATTGATTTTTTTAATGTCAATAATCAATAATCTATACTTATATATAAGTAAAATATACTAAATATCATAATGTCAAGAAAATAAAATTAAAAATTAAAAATGTTATTTTATAAATCTTCATGATAAAAATCAAAATTCTTAAATAAAAATTTAAAGAGGATGAAGTTTTTATAAAAAAACTCTTGAAGTAAAAATTGATATGAAATAACCAAAAGAAAATTAAGACAATTTAGTGATTATTTGTATCCAATTATATACTAATTTCAACAAATCTCATACTAATAACGACACATTAATTCGTATATATTTATGATGTTTAATAATATAATTAAATCTAAAAATATTCAATATTGGACTCATTTCGAAGGTATTGACGAAGCGATTACAATGGTATAAGTTATAAAAAAATAAAAATGTTTTTTTAATACATTTTGGTTCATATACATTATTTATGTTTATATGATAAGAGTCTAAAATAAAAAATAAAAAAGTAAGAGATTAAAAATAAACCACATATCTAATTATAAAGATAGTAAATGTAAGGTATAAATTAAAAAAATTGAATTAAAGAAAGATTTAAGGAAAAATGAATGTGAATGTGCTAAATGAACTTATAATGTAAAATGCGTCCAGATACATGTTTAGGCGGGAAAATGAAAAAAATGAGTTCACCAGAAGGCGATACATGTCATTCTAGTTACTTATTTATTACATGTATAGATTACTAGTCTTGATTTTGTAAATCAAACAATTACCAATTAGTCTCATGGGCTGATGGGCAGACTATTTTGAGTTTTGACTACCATGTTCTCTTCAAATTCCATTGCTTTCCTTACCTACTAGCAATGTATCCGCGCAATGCTGCGGATTGTGTGTCGATTCTAAAGTCGATAACTCAAAAGATACAATATTATTTCATGGTTTGTTTTATTCTTCGTCTCTCCCAGTTCTACCTCTATGGTTTTGTGTGGTTTAAAAGCAATAATCAAATTATAAATGGTTTTGTGTGGTATAAAAGCTAGAATCAAATTAAAAAAACATTAAGGTTAATATGGTTGAAATTTTGGAATGGAATAGTTGGATAGTATTTTCAAACCCATCACAATTGTTCTTCGTAGACCAACATAAGAAGATTTTTGTTCAACTCTAAAATGCTTGGATGAACTTTTTACAATTGAATCATCGTTAAGCCAATTAGAGGCTTTAGAGCAAAAAAAGAAGTTATATTAGAATAATTTGTACCAACCATGTATCCCGTGAAATTGGCAAATCATAAACAATTCAACAGGCGAAGAAAAAAGCAAACACAAAAACTTGTTGTTTGAATTCCTTCTGCCACTTTGCCTTCTTACAGCTGATCCAGAAGCCTCGTGTTGTTGCTGCTGCTATTGTCCGCGGCCTTTTGTTTGCTGCTGTTGTGTACCTTCCTTTTCTTTTCTGGTGTTGTTGATGTTTGTATCTCGCAAACATCTCCATTGTTGCTCTCTGTTTGGCTCCTTCGGTGTGGGTCCTTTTCTGTTTGGTTTGGTTCATTTGTATAAACTACTTTTCTCTTGGTTGATTTTAATAAAGTTCTCTGCTGCTGTTAAAAAAAAACTTGTTACATAAAATGAGTCAAACAAATAACCAGTGAAAAAAAAATAGTCACAAAAACTTGTCCTACACAAAACAGCCATGCTCAATACATCCAAAGCTCAACACCCTGATTAAATCATCAAGACTCCAGTCGCTCAAATAGGGGATTTTTAATTCCTTACTCAACAGTAATGCCACCAAGTAAAACCAATCGATTAGCTCCAAGATCATTATGATTCTTTTTTTAAACATAATCCACACCCATCAATTGCCAATAAATCCAATACCTCTCCACCTAACAGCATAAAAAACAAAGATAGGAACCATTAAGCATAAAAGCTGGGAATTTATGAGCTTGGACAGTAACTTGGATTTTGACTTGCAAAAATGAGTATTAGAAGTATCTGTAAAACCCAGATCCTGATCAAACTGGCTTCTAGTTGCAAATTGGCTAAAGGCCTTTGCATCAGATATATAAACAATGAAGGACCAAGTTGTAAGACCAAAGAAAAGATAAGGAAACATAGGTTGGATAGACAGATTAGCCCCCAACAAAGAAAAAAGAAATAATCAAACTTGGAGAAATTGGTACCTCTTAGCAGAATGCAGTCAGCCAAATTCTTCCAGAATAGATGAAAAGTATCATCATAAAGCATCCAAACCAACTGTGATGTTTAATACTTAATCCAGCCTTCCAATTCAAACTGCCAACAAATATTCTGACCAACTCTGATAACTTAATAACAATCTTACTTACTGACTTTGCTTGCAGTTAGGTGAGACCTTGAATATTAAAATCGTCCTCATGAGGATCAAATGTTGTAGTGGTTTCAAGACCTTGAGCATTGAAACCATAACCATGTACTTCTATAGCAGTGATGAACATTCCCAAATAGACCAAGTGGAATACCAAGTGAGATACTGCTACAAGTCTAAATCACAACCTTTTTAACCATAATGGCTAAAGTAGGATTATATATCAGTCTAAAAAAAGTGGTCGAAATTTATACATCAGTCAAAAAACTAAAAGGTCATTTACCAAACACTTACCAGGTAAACGTTTACCGACAAGAATCACCGAGAGTACACTCTTTGGATCAAGTTTTCATATATCCATTCAAATTCCACTACAAATACACAAAAAGTAGAAAACAAAAGAAAAACTTAATATATATGCAAATTGCAATCACCTAGATGTGCTCAACAATTACTTCTTCCTTCTCAAAACCCGCCACAGGTCTTCGAAATATCAAGGTATGAATAGCTTTACTAAGTTAGATCAAGAAAAGATAAAATATAAAATCTAACTCAGTTTTCATTTGCTAGCCACATAACCAAAGTAGCTATAGCTACCAGTTGAAAATGATAAACAATGTTTTACCCATTATAGGTAGCATTTTTAATCTTCATCTAAATAATGAAGATGTTTTATTAACATAAAGACATCATGCAACATATACTTGTTATACAACCAATTGGTCAAAGTAGCATAGCAAGATGAAATCAACCAGATGCACTCAACTACATCATGCAGCAAAAAAGACCACAAACAATTATGACCTTTTGTACTTGACTATCTACAATAACAATGAAGAAACAATGGGCAGGCGTCCAAAAAATTCAAAAGAAGAAAAATCTTTGCAACCGGTACCTTGACATGAAGAGATGGAGAATGTAGCAAACCTGGTAGATGCAGCCATGTCGCCACCTTGTATCTTCAATATAGCAAATCCAAAGCAACAAGCTGATTAAACATGTTAAGATTGATCTTAAAATTTAAAAATTAAAAATCAAAGTGGATTTAGAGGAGCAAAAATCAAAGTGGTCTGATAGCAAACAAAAATCAAAATCAAAATGGTCTGAGGGGAGCAAAAACTAAAATCGATATCGATTTCAATACCGATTAAACATGTTAAGATGAAAAAAAGAAAAGAATCGTTAAGTGTTAGTTTGAGAACAAACAAAAATCAAAATAAAAAATCAAAGTGGTTTGAGATGAGCAAAAATCAAAATCCATTTGGTATGCAAAAATCAAAATCCATTTCGATTTCAATACCGACTTCAACACCGATTTCGATTTCGATTTCAATACCGATTTCAATACTCGTTTGGAATCGAAATCGATTGAGAGCAAACAAACAAAATCGATTGAGAGCAAATCGGTGTTGAAAATCGGTGAACCTTCTACACAATGCAAAATCGATAGAAGTTAAACTAAAATCAAGAAAGAATTTTGAGGAACAAACTCAAATTTAGGCAAAGATGATCAAAATTGAGATGGAGAAATCGATGAAACCTTACCTGATATGAGTGATGTAGCATCGAATCAGAAGAAGATGTAGCATCGAATCAGAAGAAGATAAAACCTTACCTGATATGAGCAAGAACCCGAACCCGGGGAAGATGGATTTTAATAACGAATCATTGCATTGAGAGGTTGAATCGTCGTCTTTGAGAAGGTGATTTGTGAATCATCGTCTAGAGAAAGATGATCTGTGAATCGTCACCTTGGGGCTTGGGCTAGGGCTAGGGCTATGATAGGAGGAGACGCGCGGTGGGTTTTGGGAAGGAGAAAACTGAGTGAAGCATAAAAGTTGTACATCAATCATATCAGGTTGTAATTAAGAGATTTTCAAATTTTAGACTTTAATAAGTTGTACTTGGTGTTTTATTAGTTGTCTTTAAGAGATTTTCAAATCTGGTTTATAAGATAGTATAAATATTTAATCTCGAAATTACCTTATATACGATAGGATATGTTTATATTGTCGGTAAAGTTTGGACCACGACTGATCTTGGAAGAACATGAATTAAAAAGATAATACAGTGTATTAATCAAGAGATCTAAAAAAATATTTAATTCTTTTCTACCTCGTATAAAACCTAAAAATATTTAAAATATACAAACCCAAGTCAATTTTAAGTTTGGTCGAATAGATTTCATTTTGATTACGGTGAAGTTGTTGGGTAGAATTTTGCTTTCAAGTGTGGCACTGTTTTAAAGTTGCTTTAACTCAGGGCATCAAAATAACACAACTAATATAGTGTAAATGTCTCTTATCCGGTAAACATTTAATCAGGTAAGAGTGTTCTCACCCGCATTTACCATAGAAAATTCTTGGTAAGAGGTCCATAACTAGCCCTTATGTGGTCCTAAGAGCGTCTACAATCATGGACCTTATCAAAAGTCCATAACTTTACCACATCAGTTTTCTCTCTCTGCCACATCAGTTTTCTTTTTCATACACATTTCATAAACCTTTCACTCTCAATCATGAACCGGTCCATAGTTTATATAATAACTAGAAGCGTACTCGCGCAATGCAGCGAGATACATCACGATTTTAATGTTTCTTTTTATTTTTTGTTTTACAGTACGATTTTGGATGGTTTTTAGAGAGTGATAATGTTTTTTTTATAAATTTGTTTAATTTAGGTTTAATAATATAATGTTTTATATAAAAAAACTAAGTAGTTTGTTAAAATTCATTAATTATCTTATACATTTTAAATTTTTTATATTTAAATTGAGATGTTTATCCTGTTTTGATTATGTTTATCAGAATTCAAATTTCATAATTTTAGGGTTTTAGGATTAGAGATAAGGATTTTGGGGGATAAGGATGGAATTTATTAATTAGGGATAAAAACATTTAAAAGTAGTACATATTGCTTCATTAGTTGTTTTTTAAGAGATTTTAAGTAAATTAACATTAAATAATAGTACATAATGCTTAATGGGTTGTTTTTAAGAGTTTTTTATATCACTTTTATAATATAGTATAGATAATAATAATAATAATAATAATTTACTATTATAATTAAAAGTCAATAATTAAAATAATTAAAAAATAATAATTAAAACTTACAATAACAAGCCATAATAATTAAAAGTTACAATAACTAAAAAATAATTTTAATAAATCTACATCAATCTTCCTTAAACCTTTCCCAAATATGTTCGACCAAATATGCTCGAAGTTGATGTAATAAACGGTCATGTATTTCAGCATTCATTTGAAGGTATTGTTGAAATTGTTGAACGGGACCTTGAGATACGGGTATTGGAGGATCTTCGTGGTCGTCAGACCAACTAGTTGTTGAAATCCTTTCGTTTTCTATAATCATATTATGTAATATGATGCATTATAGATGATGTCACTCAATATGGCTAGGATCCATACTGAAAGAGAGTAAAAATTTGAAAGAGGGTAAAAAATTGAAAGAGTTGAAGATAGGAAGATGTAATTTGAAATGATGTAGGTAAATTTTTTATATGTAAAATTGGTAATTAATTTGTGTAGTTGGAAGTTAGTAATTAAATTGAATAATGAATTTGTTTACTTGGAAGTTGTAATTAATTTATGTAGGTAAAAAGTTGAAAATTAATTAATTATTTTTTAATTATAAAAAGTCAAAATTGTTAAGAAATTGTTGGCATGTACCACTCCATGCAGATGGAGCGGTTTGCCACATGGAACAACACCCAATGGTTTGAAAAAAATAAAGAATTGGTTCATGTTTATCCACGTAGGCACAAGGACTTTCAAAAACCCACCATTGTGGGTGCTCAAAGAGACCGGTCCTTTTTAGCCAATAAAAAAGAAGATGAGGTCGAGGAATAATCAAACATTGGCTAAAAATTTAGGACGAAATTTGGACTGACAATCTTAACTCCTAACCGGTCCCTTTGGGATTTAAAAACGAATAACAAATTCACATATAAAAAAGTGAAGTGGACAATTATTTAAAAAATACCTCGAAGTTTCATATAATTGTAAACTGATTAATCATAAAGAGTGAAAATCAACCAAATTATGACATTGTAAACTAATTAATTCTTTTGATGTCCTCATTTTTTATCTTTCTGTCTAGTGTATTTTTCTTATTATTCATCGCTTATACTGTTATTTAAGTTATCAAAGTGAATGGTGTTTAGATATAAAAACCCGGTATTTTTTTCTAATAAATCATCGACTCCATTTGTTTTACGCTTTGTTTAAAGTCGAGGTACACGACAAAACGGGAGACATATCTTTAAAATATTTTATAATTTTTCTTACATTAATTTACTATTGATGACCACAATTTATTATTTTGATATTGTTTTAATGTCTTAGTCATAAAATAGTTGGGGTAAAGTAACTCGCACTGACCGTTTTTTTTCGGGCTTTGACCGGTTTGGTTTTCGGTTTTATCCAAACGTTTTTTTAAACCAGTTAAGGACCATTCTCAAGTTCAAAGTTTAGGACCAAAACGGGCTTTCACATAACCGGTCCTTGGGTTGGGCGTTTTCTAACCGCTCCTTTTTAGGATGGGTCCTTACCGATCCAAAAGCAATTAATCGGTTCTTTGTACATCTCTAATTCTTCGTTAGTAAAATAACAGGTTTAAATTGTCGGTAAAAACCATCATCTCCTATTGAATGAGCGTCTCTTACCCAGTAAGAAACAATAAGTTTTTAGTTACTGGTAAGAGACAGTAAATATTTAGTAAACCAAGAGCATCTCCGACAGATATGCTATAAATTTTCTAAAATAGAGTATGAAAAGTTAAAATCTCTAAGAAAATTTACATCCAACTACAACAACTACTCTATTTTAACAATTTTACCATTAAGCATATTATTAAAATATTCAATATATTTAATAAAATATTATTTCTCTCTCTTAAACACACAACTTCAATGTCTCATATTGGTGAGAAAGAATTAAATATTATTTCTTTGTACTAAATTACAAAGGATCAAAACATATACTTCGAGCATCTCTAAAAAAAGAAATTTAACCAGGAGAGATGAGAGAGAGTAGAGAGAAAGAGGGTGGGAGAGAGCGTGGGGGTGGGGTTCTGAGAGAGTGAGGCCAGGGCTCGATGCTTGGAATGGTAGGTACAACGGCAATGCTCCGGATCAGTTTACGAACAGAATCAATCACCGAAAAGATATTTCCTTCTTGTTTTTCAACTTCCCGGAGAAGTGGGAGGTGTCACATCTTTGGAGAATGTTCAAATCGTATGGGATAATTACGGACATTTATATGGCTAAAAAGAAATTGAGGAATGGAAAAGAATTCGGGTTCGTAAGATTTAAAAGAACAGGACAAGAAAATCAACAGGAGAATAATTTGAAAAGCATATGGATCGGATCGTTTAAGCTGCGTGTTTTCAGGGTGGAGGAAGGAAGGAAGAAGAACAGAGAGGAAGATCGTGGGCAACATAGTGTAGTTCAGAGTGATTGGTTAGAGAGGAAGGAAAAAGAAATGAAACCGTTCAAATCGTACCTGGATGCGGCTAAAAATGGTTGCAAAAATGTGGAACAGTTGGTTGGGGCTTAGAAGGAGGACGGAAGAAAGGAGTGTTGGGTTACGGGATCTCAAGCACAGCGGAAAATAAAACCGTAACCCTCTAAGGACCCATACGAACCGGAATACATCGGGTGTTTCGAAATTATACCTCACAGTTAACGAGACTTTGAATCACAGCAACAAAGCAAGCTTGATGCCTCCACGGTATCCACGCGAACAATCCGAATCCTTTGCCTTCTTGTGATGCTAGTCACGGTTTCAAAACTTAGAAAGGAAATGGAGCATATAGTTGTAGACTTGTAGGTGATTTTAGAGAGAATTGCAAGAACAACAATTGTATACAATGTCATACATTATATATGGTGATGGAAGTTTGGCCTAAAAGATCATCATCATCTCCACACCTTACTTGAGTGTAAGAGTGGCCATGCAGCATCACTTTCTTACATAACCATACCTAGTCAACTTATTCAATGTCCAACAAAATAATATCTGATTTTTATTTAATCAGATTAAACAATACAAATCAGATATAATAATTAAACATTTTAATTATTGAAACTCCTTATCCGGATATGTTCAAAGCCAGGGCCGTGCATTAGGGTGTGCGGAGTGGTTCTACCGCACAGGGCCTCCAATCGCCGGGGGGCCTCGGAATATTTTTTTAAATTTTTTTACTTATAATAAAAAGTACTATATAAATTATTTAACGCAAAATTTTCCAAAAGATAGCTCTAGCATAGTGGTAAGCATGCTTTGTCATGGTGCAACGCCTAAACCAGGGTTTGAATCCCTTGGTTTGAAATTTACATTTTTAATTAATCTTGTTTTTATTAAAAAAGTAGCTTTGTTTTATTATATATTTTTTTGGTACATAAAGTGCTTATTGCTTAACGATTTCTATACGATATATTCTGCAAGATTCAAATCTAAAATTCTTAATTTATATCTTAACTTTTAATTTTGTATTGTTTTTCTAAAATATTTTGAGATAATAAACTTATAAAATATTTTAATAATATAAATAATATTCAAATTGTAAAAGCAAAATAGTTGTCGGAGATAAATGTAATTTTTTTAGAGACATTAAATTTAGATTGTATATTTTAGAAAAAATTATAAAATAGTTGATAGAGATGCTCTGAATAATGTTAGTTGTTTAGTTTTTTTTAATAATATATCTTATATTTTTCTTTGAATATTTAATAGATTTAGATTTTTTAGTATTTGTCGATTTTTTCCGTATGTTTTTGGCACACTTTTAATTTTTAATATATTGATTTTTAATGATACGTTATTGTTGATATGGTTTTGTAATTACCAATAATGGTTGATCAATTCTATATAAAGACAATTGTTCTTTATATCTCCTTTCCACTTACATACCATGTTATCTCCTACCTCCTTAGAGACCCCCTATTGGAGGAGTTATAAAAGTTAAAACACTAACATTAATTAAAAGTTAAAGAATCAATTACAAATTTTGAATGCACATTAACATAATAACATTAAAAATTAAAATTTAGTGTCAAAAGAGAATAAAAGATGGACAATTTAATCAAATTCAAAAATAAATTATTGGTAGATTTATTATAAGTCAAATATAATAAAAAATAATTTAATAAAGAATATATGAAAAAAAGCACATATAATTTTTCGTACAGGGCCCCCAAAATATCAGGAACGGCCCTGTTCAAAGCTTGTGACCTAATGGGTTCTCGACATGTTGGTAATAAATATAAATCTCGTATTTATATTTATAAACGATGAGCGGTATCTAACAATACATCATCGTCACCCAAATGACGAGAATTGGTGATACAACAAATTATCGATTTGTAGTCAATTTTAGTTTATACATTTAATTCCTTTGTCCTTGATGTCTAGATTGAACATGAGACATTAAATGTGTCATTCTCGTTATGTCCAATCTATAGTTTCTTAATTCCCTATTATACTAATAAAAATAGAAATTGATATCTCATATCATTTATCTGAGCATGCATGCATTTCCTTAGTATATATTTATCAAGGGGCCCAGAGACATCACTCCCGTCATAAAAGAGGGACAAATCCTATCTCGATACATGCCAGTTCTACCATGTGATTTATAACATACCCAACAATAATTTTGTCACCCAGTTACGGAATGATTAGAACAAATGTCAAAATATATTACTCACACATAGCAAACTCCATATTTCTCAAGTCAAAGAATTACATATACATTGACCACATGAGAAACACTTATGACACTCACATGACATCCAATGAAGTGTTCTCATAGCGAGTCACGTCTGATACACAAAATCTCCATTTTGTACCCATATGTAGATTCAATATCTCTATATGAATCCCTACATATGCTAGTCATTATCATATTACTTCAACCTTAAAACCCAACATAATATTTAACTAGGGACATTTAGAATACATTATTCTAAGGTTATTTATTATGAATAATTAAAAACACAGAATATAACATAGACATAATAAATTGGGCAATGCCTTTTATTTATTTATTAATTTCATGAAACAAAACTCAAAATTACAATCATCTTATGATTAGCTTTTGGGCATTCACTAACAAGGAGAACCAAATTTACGATCAAGATTCAGTATTAGGTGAATGGAGAAGCGAAGAAAGCAACAATACCTATCTAAAGACGTGTGTAGTGGGGAGGGTCTCGTCAATAGATCACTTAGAGGCGATAAAAAAGGTATGTGCGGATATATGGTTTAGGAAGCAATGTGAAATACCTCGGTGGAAGGCAAATTCTGATTAAACTCGGCAATGAGGAAGAGGTTCAAAGAGTCGTAAATAATAAAATACACTGGTATTCATTTTTGGGCAAAGGATCTTAGAAGATGGTCTGAAGGTTATCGGGCGGCGGAGAGATTGATATGGTTGAAGATAAGAGGGGTGCCTCTTCACGGTTGGAAGGAAGATGTGTTCATGAAGATCGCTAGTAAATGGGGTAACGTTATAAGATCTATGAATCGTGAACTGATAGACAACGATAACCTAGCTAGCGTGGGGAAAGGTGCTAATTTGTACATCAATGTTGTCTTCTATTAATCAATTAATCAATATTAAAGTAGGCAATTTCTTCTATCGGATTAAGATAGAGGAAGAGGATAGTTCGTTCTCGTCCTTCATGGAGGATCAACCAGAGTTGCAAGAGGAGGTGGTGACCGATAGCAACGAGGAAAATTCGTCACAATCTTGCGGGTCGGAAGATGATGGAGGTAGCGAAACAAAATGGGTTGAAGGAACTCAGTTCAGTGAGGATGAATGTCGATCGGTCAATGGGGGTGTAAGAGAAAGTCAAAGGCATGGAGTGGTGGGGGAAGGGCTGGACGGCGATGGGATGGGGAGGGTGCTCAGGCGACCGGAAAGGGAGAGGAAAAGTCAGCTGATAATGATTATGTGTCTCGAAAAGAGGCAGTTGGCTGTGAGCTTTACAAGGAGGCAGTAGGTTTGAACAAGGAGGAAATTAATTTGAATGGGGAAGCTGATTCATTTAATTATTTAGTGGGCCAACTTAATTTAGATAAAAAAGTGATGGAGTCCCAAGCCCATTTAGAATTTAGTGGAGAGGAAAGAATTGGGCCGAGTGATGAGTTCGTAGGAGCACAACAGTTTGGGTCTGATGGAAACGGAGAAGGAATCCAGAAGATTAGAGCAACACGTGAAGGTCTCGACAATGACATAGGAGGATCGCTAAAATCGAATGCTGGAAAAAGGAATGCAAATCTAGAAGAAGTGATAAAAAGTAAGGCAAATATGAGAAGAAATCTGAATGTAGTATTACCAGGTCAGAAAAGTTTGGGGGAAAAATCGAAAGGGAAGAGGTCGGAAACTGCAGGATTGAGTAGAGTTCGGGTGAGTTTCCATCTGCTGAAACAAATGGCTAGAAGTAGTGGGAAAAAAGCAAGTCAGAAAAGAGGATCAATGCCATCGCAATCGCAGAATCCGTTAAAAAAGAGAACGAGAGATAAGGAGGTTAGGTCAGCTGCGACTCATGTGTCAATTTCAAATGAACTAGGAAGCAAAGACAGTACAGAAGGGCTGAAAGACTTTGGAGAAAAGATCGGTGTAAATTGGAAGAGCAGAAAAATAAATAAGATCACAGCGGATAGAAGAAACGCATAAAATCTCTGAGTGATACAGGTTAGTTTCGTATTCAAATTTTAATTATGAAAGTGATTTCTTTGAATGTAAGGGGTTTGGGTTCGATATCGAAAAAAAAGTGGGTCAAATATATCAGTAGGAAGGAGAAGCCAGACGTGTTTGGGATTCAAGAAACAAAAATGGATAAATGGTGCACAAATCAAGTCAGTTATTTGTCGGGGGGTGATGATGGAGACTTTGCTCAAGTAGAAGCTTCTGGTAATTCTTGGGGACTTCTTACAATGTGGAATAGTAAAAAATTCTCGTGCAAATTCATAGTAGAGGAAAAGGAATTCATAGCGGTGGTGGGGGATTGGGTGGGCACAGTAGGCTTGATGGGTTTTGTTAATGTGTATGGTCCGAGAGAAGTTCGGGAGAGGAAGGAGTGTTGGGAAAAATTGGAGAAGCTTGTTTCGAAGGAAGAGGTGTTATGGTGTATCTTCGGGGATTTTAACGAAGTAAGAGGAGAGGAAGAAAGACTTAACGCAAGCTCTAATCCAAGAGGTATGAAGGAATTCAATGACTTCATTAACCGTAGCGGGTTGATCGAAATACCGATGCATGGGAGGAAGTTCACTAGAATTAGTGATGACGGAATCAAATTTAGCAAACTTGATCGTTTTTTAGTGTCAAACGAATTCGGTACATTGTGGAGAAATTTAGGAGTGAAGGCGTTGGAGAGGGTATGGTCGGATCATGTACCAATTGTGATGGGAGACGTCAACTTAGATTTCGGTCCTAGACCTTTCAAGTTCTTTGACGTATGGTTAAAAGAAGAGGGTCTCGATGTAGTGGTGAGAGGAACGTGGAGAAGTGAGGTTAATTCATCTCAACCGGATTGTGTGTTTAGGGATAGATTGAAAAATGTAAAAAAGGCGCTTAAAATTTGGAGTAGAGAGAGTTTTGGGAATTTAGAGAAGGAAATATCCCGGGCTAAAAGTGAATACACCCAATTGGAGAAGATCGCGGAATCAAACGCTTGGGCGGAGTCGGATAGGAATAATTGGTTAAAAGCTAGGAAAAATGGATAGACCTTGAAGAGAAAAAAATCGGGATGGATAGACAAAAAGCGAAAGTGAAATGGACATTAGAAGGTGACGAAAACACAAAGTTGTTCCATGCGACAATGAAATTTAGAGAACGGAAAAACTTGTTAAGAGGCTTGAACATCAATGGGGAGTGGGAGGAAGACCCGGTTCAAATAAAAAACCATGTCTTCAAGTTTTTCAAGGGTAAATTCGGAAGCGGAAGTCTCGGGGGTCATTCTCTTTCAAGTAGGAAATTTAAAAGAATATCGAGTGAAGATGCCGATTTTTTGGAGAGACCGTTTGAGAAGGAAGAGGTATGGAGAGCGATTAAAGGGTGCGGTAGCAATAAATCGCCTGGGCCGGATGGATTTACGTTCGGATTCATGAAGCGATTTTGGGATCTATTTAAAGAAGATTTGATGGCAGCAATTCATTTTTTTTTGGGGAGAAGGAGTAGATAAGCCGAGGTTGCAATTCGTCGTTTCTCACTTTGATCCCAAAATTACCCAATCCAGTTGGTTTAGGTGATTTTAGACCAATTAGTTTAATTGGGGTGTATTACAAAACGGTAGCTAAAATTCTTGCGGAGAGAATAAAAAGTGTTTTGGGTAAAGTGATAAGCAAAGTGCAAAGTGTTTTCATTAGAGATCGAAACATTTTAGATGGTATTCTTATAGCAAACGAGGTGGTGGAGTATATTCGGAAAAAGAAGAAAATTGGTCTGATTTTTAAAGTGGATTTTGAAAAAGCATATGATTCGGTGGAGTGGAATTTCTTATTAGAAAGCTTGGATAAAATGGGATTTGGAAGGAAATGGATCGGGTGGGTTAAGACGTGTCTCAATTCCGCGACAATGTCGGTTCTAGTTAATGGTGCACCAACAAAAGAATTCATGATGGGAAGAGGTTTAAGACAAGGAGACCCGCTCACTCCTTTCCTCTTCCTCGTCGTCGCAGAAAATTTAAATATACTAATGGAAGAAGTGGTGGAAAAGGGATTGTTCGAAGGCATCAAGATTGGATATAAAGAAGTGTCGATCTCTCATTTGCAATACGCGGACGATGCGATATTCTTCGGAAAATGGAGCCTGTCGAACCTAAAAAATTTATTGAAGATTCTTGATTTTTTTCGTGCGATATCGGGGTTGAAAATCAATTTGAGAAAAAGCAAGATTTTTGGATTGGGAGTGCGGGAGATGGATATTCAAGATTGGGCGAAAGGGGTTGGATGCGAATGAAGAGGATTCCTTTTGTGTACTTAGGCCTTCCGGTTGGTGCGGCGATGTCAAAGCTAAATAATTGGAATACGGTGATCGAGAAGGTAAAATCAAAACTTGCATCTTGGAAGGCAAAAATTCTCTCTTTTGGTGGTCGATTGACGTTGGTCAAATCGGTCCTTGGTAGCATGTCTTTGTATTTTTTGTCCTTGTATCGATCCCCGAGAGGAGTGTTGAGTGAGTTGGAGAGGATCCAAAATAGATTTTTTTTTTTTTTGGGGGGGGGGGGGGTCTGGTGAGAGTGGTAAAAAGGGTATATCATGGATCAATTGGGAAAGAACTTTAGGAAGCTTTAAAAAAGGGGGTCTTAACATTGGTAAGCTTCAAGTGATGAATAGAGCTCTTTCGGGAAAATGGTGGTGGTGTTTCCTTACGGAGGAGGATGCCTTTTGGGTGAGTGTCATCAAAAGCATTTATGGAGAGGGCGGTGGGATTATAGGGGGGAATCGGGAGGTCGGGGGGGGGGGCATCAATTTGGAATAATATCATTAAAGTGGGTAGAGAGTTGGACGCGGAGGGTGTTAACTTCTCGGGATCTTTTAGAAAAGTAGTAGGGGATGGTTCGGAGACGGGTTTTTGGGCAGAAAATTGGGTGGGAAATATACCATTAGAAGTAGAGTTTAAGAGACTTGCTAGGTTGGAGGTTGATAAAAAGGCAAGGATAGCGGAAAGAGGGGAGTGGGTAGCGGATAGTTGGGTGTGGAGATGGAAGTGGAGAAGGCCTCCGAGAGGTAGAGAGTGTGGGGAGCTGGAGGACTTGTTAAGGAAGTTACAAGGATGGGAGCCGTCGAGAGGAAGAAGAGATAATTGGGAATGGGGGATGGATAAAGCTAACGGTTTTAATGTAAAAAATCTACGGGAAGTAATAGAGGATGGTAGGGGAGGTGGGGTAGTTAGTAGGGAAGAAACTTCGTGGTGTACCGTGGTTCCTAAAAAAGTGTGTATTTTCATTTGGAGAGCGAAACTAGGGAGGATTCCGTGTAGATCGGTGATTAGTGAGATGGGTTTCGACCTTGATTCCAAGTTATGTCCGAGATGTAGGAATGAGACAGAAAGTAGGGATCATGCTTTAGTAGAGTGTGAAGAAGTGAAAAGATTGTGGGTGAGAGTAGGGAGATGGTGGAACAAACCGTTAGATGGGATCTGTTCTCTCCAAGAGTTGTTGCAAGGAGATTCTGGTGGGGGTGGATGCACAAATGGTAACATGGTTTGGACGGGGGTGAAGTGGGCATTTCTATACTTAATTTGGAATCACAGGAACAAAATTATATTTAAAGCGGAGAAGAGTCGGCTCGAATAACTCTTTTTCGAGTGGCAAAGGATAACGTTCGAATGGGTAAGTAGAAGATCGAAAAAGCAAAGAGTGGACTGGCTCACATGGTTGTCGGGCAACGTAATTAGCGGTATCGAGTAGAATGGCGGGTAACGAGGTGGAGGGCCGAAAGCGAGGATCGATATTCAAAATGTGGCTTCATAGGTTATGGTTCCGGTGTCTAATTAATCTGCACAGTGGTTCAATAGTGAAGGGAGCATAAAGGCTTATGCAAGGTTGCGATGTCCAGAAGTGTGCAAGGGTCGAATTCATTGCTTAGCCGAGGTGTTGGTTGTTGTGTTTTTGTCGTGCTCAAAATCTCTAGGATGCGGGGTTGTTGTAACACCCTCGAATCTGGAAATAGCAACCAATTTAAAATTTTCTAAATACATCAAAAATTGAATCATCTACAATCACGAATTAAGGTTTATCCTCAATACACGCACTTCATTCTATACATACAGTCAAAATACGGACGGGTGCTACTAAAAACCCAATAACTGTCGCTACCTCCAACCGCGGAAGACTTCACCAACTACTTAACCTTAGGCAAAGCTAAGCCTCAACTCTTCATGGATCTGCTAGAATCCAAACCCCCAACTGGAACCTGATGCACATGCCGACAAATAAAAAGGTTAGGCTTAACGCCTAGTGAGCTCAAGAGTTTTCAACATATATAAATAAATCGCTTAAAATGGAAGAATGCAATTAAAATCATAATCTTTCAAAATGATATGCTTTGCTTATGAAAACGACTCGTTTACCAATAAACATGCATTTTAAACGAAAGAGACGACAAGTTGATCACTAACCAAACCAAGCTATTTTACAGAATAAGATTTCAATATAAAACGTTCTTTCATAAACTTAGATTTAAACCAAAACTTACTCAAAATGATAATAGAGAGAGAGCTCCCAATTTTTATAAAACGCGGGTAAATGTTATATCTCGAAATACCCAACGCGGGTGGAACAAGTTGCACAACTCATAAACCATAGGTGAAAATCTATATAAATAACATTGTCGTAAATACGGACAATAGACCCAAAACTCACGCAACCATAAAATGGAAAGAAACCAAATACTGAAAACGTAGAAATGACGCATTCCATTCAAACCTTAATATACGTGGGGAAAACCCAATATTAAAGCCATCATTTATCGTCGACCACATAAAAACCAAAGTTGGTAAAATACGACATTACCAATTAAAATACTACGAATCAACGATGAGGAGATCCGTAAATACCGAGAATAGAGAAACACGCAAGTAGGCCGTCCACGCGACTTCCTTGCATATCCTCTAAACGTTTCCATCGGGTGGCGAGAACACGTGAATGGGGTCACCCGTGATGTTATTGGATTTCACCAACGTGCCCCGGTCCTAGTTCTCATGCCATACAAGACATCACAATCCTCATACCTGTTGTTGCCCCTTGCCATACTCCGTCGAGTTCCACTCCGGGGTCTTACGGACCCGGGTGCCTATCCAATCTAGACGAGTTCCAACTATGTGGCTCGAACCACATATTCCTACTCGCTAGCAAACCCGAGCGGTCACTAAACGTAACCCAAAACCTCAGGCCTTACAAAAACCGACAGACTTACGTGCCTATGGATCCAATACAACACTGTCTAAAATTACATGACTCCGATTGAAAGACCAAAGCTCCCAAAACATGTAATTCACAAATGACACAAATATGCGCCACCATACCCAAAACCCACGACGGTTATAAATCCGGACAAGTGTCCACACGACTCATTTAGTCAAAACCGGGCCAAAGGCCCAACACTTTACGTAAATACCCAAATGAAAACCGATATAAACATGGAAGCACGTTTGACCAACTATTATGGAAACATGACTAAAAGTGTAATTAACCTAAATCTCATCGTTGGTCGAGACAGACCATTTTCCAAGTGTACTTATACCCTTATGTTTTCAAAACGCCTCATAATACAATAATATGCATTTCTTAAAAAGGTCATTACGATCAAATACACAAAATGACGCTTACGTCAATTGAATTCCAAGTATATATGTAAAATCATCAAAGATACATTTCAACATGATTTATTTACCAAAATACCCAAAAATCCCAAAATGGGTGTCTCAACATGTTTATAAAACTAAACATTTCAAATTAACTAAAACTTATCAGTAGTTAACCATTTGAAGTAAAACACAAACATTTTAAAATAAACATTTTGGCATGTACACCGTTTTCACAAATCAACTTGAACTCACCTTGCTAGATTTAGGCTAAATCTAGATTTTACCACATCTTGAGCCTTTCTTGAAGAAACTTGAATCCTCCAAGTCAAGACCTCCAAAAACTTAGATCCATATATTTCCAACCATCAAAACACATAACCAAACACTTAGAATCATTCCCCAAACATAACATACCAAAATCCCCAAATGAGGTAAAAACCCTAACTTCCATAAAGGAAAAGAATACGTGATTACCTCAACCACCACTTAAATCCGTCAATCAAACACTTCTAGGACACCAACACAAGCCACAAACTCCAAATCTTCAAAATGGAGGAAAGTTGGATGAAACCCTAGAAAATTTGGGTGAAGAAGGTGGAGATGAAGGGATCTTAGTTATAGCTTCCAAACCTTGCTAGAAGATGAAGGGACACTTGGCTTGTGACAAAAACACTCAAAAATGAGTTAGGGTTCGTGGGAAAGGATGAGGGATCAGTTTGGGAGAGAAAATGAAGAGATTAGAAATGAGAAAATGAGAAAAATGGCTGAAATCGCAACATTTAACAATCTGGTACACGTAGGCTATAGTGCCAGTGGCACAATCGCCAGGAATGTACCCCGGGCCCTCAGCCTTGGCGATTGTGCCAAGCTATTGTGCCCTCTAGCACAATCGCTGGCATAGTCGCTCGGGTGCCCCGAACTCCAAAAATCCGACTTTTACAACGCCAAAACTCCCAATACTCCGAGGGACTTTAAACAATGCATTTCCCCAACAAAACTCCACCGTTTATAAGTCACAGAGACGTCCGGGTGACATTTACTTATCGAAAATTGCGGGTGTTACAGTTGTTATGCTGTATCGGGGATGAGTCGTGGTGTGAGAACGGTCCGGTAGTTGCAGCGGCGCAGCGGCGAAAACGGTGGGGCTCGGAGATGGGTTGGCGATCGAGAGTTTGGTTTTGACGTTCGCGACAGTGTTCTTCTATCTGTTAGTCTGATTCTGGAGTTCCTGGAGTTCGATGGGGAGCTGCTATGCCCAGACGGCCTTCATGTTTACCGTCCAGGCAAGATTCGAAGGCGGTTCGTCCAGATGTCGTAGGGGCTGTGTGTTCGGGTGTAACAGGGGCTGAAGAGCTGTTGGACACGATTGGTCGGTTCTCAACTGTTTGCTTGCTGCAGCATTGGTTTGTTCCTCACAAACCCCATTCCGCTGCACGATAATTATTTCATTTCGATTATATCTTTTCTGCTTCGTTACTGTTTTGCTGCTTTGTCTCGGTGATGTTCCGGTGTATAACTTGGTATTTTCTTTGGTTGGTAATAAAAATTTGTTGCCGTTCAAAAAAAAATTATTTCTCTCTATTAAATATGGCGTTTTAGAGATTTATCCACATTTGGAGATTTTTAGAGTATCACTCAACAACTTTGCTAAAATAGAAAAAAGAAGGATTTAGCAAATTTTTTTGCTCCAACAACTATGCTATCTTGTGTGCTAAAATAGAGAAAAGACAAGAGAGAAGATAAAAATCTTCAAATTTGGAGAAATCTCGAAAAATCTTCAAATTTGGAGAAATCTCTACAACCCACTTTTTAAGAAAGATAAATAATATTTTAATCTTTCCACCAATAAGAGGCATTGAAGTAAAATGTTTAACAGAGAGAAATAATATTTTATTAATGCATTGATTATTTTAATAATAATAGAATAGCTCTCGGAGTTGGAAGTGATTCTTTTAACAATTTCAACTTTTGATACTTTATTTTTTTTTTTAAAATATAGCATAACTCTTGGACATGCTCTTACCTTCTCCCTATTCTTTTCTCTATTTAGTACATGGTATAACATTATGTTGGAACAAAAAACTGCTAAAATCTCATTTTTCTTTATTTTCACATAGCTGTTGGAGATGCTCTAACCCCTTAAATCACAACAAACCCAAATAAACGGTCAGGGGCATATGATCTCAATCGGAGTTGCAAACACTTTAATTACTGAGTACTCCATCTCAACACTGACAAATTACATCCTGATTGATCCTACTACTCAAACCAAACAACAACAAGGTTATCCCTTTAACACTGAAACAATATGCAAAAGTTAAGAAAAGGTCAACTTAAATTTAGAAATCTATATGTATTTTAAATTGAAAGTAAAGAAATATGAAAAACATGTTTACTTTCAATTCTATATATCATTTTTTTTTTCTTTCACATGTACAGTTGTAACCTGGTTTTCTAACTAGTCCATGTAGTGGGATTTACTCGATCATTCCCAAAGCAGTTGGCTTTAGAGGATTAGGTGTCGAGCACCCCTTTTACTCTTAGAACTGAAAAGGTATACTATATCGACACTCATGTGTACCGTAGGACATGACGTTCTAACTCATCCTTGTAGCGAGACCACCCCCAAACCGGTTGGTTTTTAGGTTTAGGTGTTGAACACCCTTGACTTAATTTCCTGAATCAGATATTTCCAATGCATCCTATTCAATCAGACCGCGTTCTTCCCCTTTATTCCTGTTTTTACCCATTGTTACAGACTTTTAGGTATTTTTCGAGAATTGTTGTTACCGATATATATGGATAGTCCTACATAATTTGATCATGGACTGACTGCACATAAACATGTTTCGCTCACATTTCGATCTAATTTCAGGGCTAATGACAGAAATAAGAATGTATTACTACATTCTTATTGTTTACCAAATCAAACATCAGTATTGATATTGATACCTAAACTCAACAAATAAACCAAAAACAATTCTAGAATTTTCATACCCATTATTTTTATTGTAATTTAAACATGTTTGAACACCATTATTCAAGTTAATATATAAAAAAGTTTAAGTTTATTTAAATAAAAAAATTATAAATACTAGACTTTGACACATAATTGAAAACATAAAAGCAACATTAATGAATAAAGCTTGGTTTAGATATGTACCTAACAATCCTTGACAATGTGGCAGCAACCATCTTCTGCTTGAATGCAACCATATAGTTAAATAATGTTCACTTGCTCATTGGATAAAACCAAAGTCACACTCTTCAAAAGTTTTTGATGCAACCTGACAGGCACAAGTTTATTGGTAAATCTATATTTTGAGCAAAAGGATGATTACCAGCAATCCCAACCGACCCAACACAAAAGCCACCCCTAGGAACCACATGTGAAAAGACATTTCAGAGCTGACTCAGCGACTGAGGCTAGCAGAAGGGTTTTCAAGCTCGTCTCCCGCAGGATTCAAACTTGATCATGTTGTGTATTTGAGCA
Organism: Arctium minus; assembly: GCA_954870635.1. Taxonomy (NCBI): domain Eukaryota; kingdom Viridiplantae; phylum Streptophyta; class Magnoliopsida; order Asterales; family Asteraceae; genus Arctium; species Arctium minus. The sequence goes on along the minus strand of OX941080.1, from coordinate 176,323,186 downwards.
AAGTCGTTCCACCCCTTTGCTAACTGAGCTTAAAGTACCACAAAAGGACATTTCAAGTTTAACATACTTTCAAAACTTACATTTAGATGCAGAACCAAAAAGGTCGAATATATGTGATTCATCAATTTGTCCACATCCACCTATGTATGTTGGTATGATGATCTTATAGTAATGAAGAAGAACCATCCTTTTATAAGAAGGAAAAATCATTGAGCCAAGATGTTGGTATGCAGAACCTTACTCTATCAAGTATCAACTAACTTGATTAATGATGCAATCTATATGAACTAAGAGAAGAAGAAACCTTTTTCTAACAGATAAGAACGAAATATGCTGATCAACATGAACATGTTAATGCCCTAAACTAAGAGACTCTACACTAATAAATCTTCAAGCAACAAACTTTGCAAGTTGTAGATCCTCTGAAATCTTTACAGCCTAATCATGAATACCAACACAAAGAAACTGAAAACAAATACTTGGTTCAGGTCATTTCGGTGTCGCGATTGACCAATTGTGTCCGGACGACATATCGTCATTTACTACTGTCAAATAGGCGACCATTTAGAAATCTAAATGTCTGACTCACCATTCCTATATGTGATTTTTTGTGGTTTGATTTACTTTATCTATCCAATTACGGAAAGTCGGCACTATGGTGTGAAAAATAGCTGCCTACGACTTGATTTCTTGAAATTTCCGATCAGATAAGATAAGACAAAGGTAACAGAGCAAGCGCATTAAGCCAATTTTCATTGAAGTTTACACAAAAAACAAAACTAGAATCTCACCTCTCTTTGCTCGGATAATTATCCAAAATGGATACAGAATTTCTAATTATCGTTAGAAGTCATACGGTGCTGATACGGTGAAATTGAACCAAAATTGTTTCCAGACCAGTCTCTTGGCTGCATCATCATATTATAATTATACGGATGTGAATGAGACTCGAACCCGTGATGATGATATGCACCGCCGCCGCCACCACTTGCCGGATTAGAGACCATCTGCGGTACTGGTGGGTAGGGCATAGGCACCATCTGTGGTGCGTAGGGCATTCCATTTCCACCACCGCCACCGGAATTGTGCAAACTCTTAGGAACAGGAGTTGAACCGAACAGGTGATCGGAAGGGGACGAATCTTCGTCAGATAATCCTTGCATCCTTTTTACATAAAGCCTATACTTCTGGAGGTGACTGGCGACGTTCTCTCTCGTCAATCCTTCAACGTTCATCAACTGCATAATCGTTTTAGGAACCGCGTTCTTCACGCCTAAACGCGCAACAACCTCAACAAACCGCTTGTGCAATTGTGGCGTCCAGACCAAACGACTTCGTTTCGATGACTTGGTCGAAGAATCATCTGCTTCTCCAGCGCCACCACCGGCACCGCCGCTATCAACTCTCCGTAATTTTCTCGAATCCGAACCTTCTCGAGTCAGATCTAAGGTCTCCTCGCCTTCCACAACAATCTCTTCTCCTCTATCATCACTAAACGAGTCTAAATCATTGATTTTATTCAGAAGATGTTGCGACTGGCCTCGGAGACTCGAGATTGTGTCACGAGAAGCGCGATCGACGTCATTCATACTCCGGTGAGTCTCCGGCGTGATGCTGAAGGCCGAGGCCAGTTCCGCCGATATCAGGTACTGTGACAACGACGGCAAATCGTTGACGTTGGGCAAGCCAGCCTCCCACTCCAAAACTCGGCCGTCGTCGTCTGAGCCGCCGACATCGTAGTCGGTAATTCTCAGTTCGTCTTCCATAACAACAAATTGGAGAGCAAAATCAACCGATTCCAATGAATCCAAGCGGCGTGGATACCAAATCGTGGACAGAAAATTGAGAAAATTTCCGATAATCAGGTCACGTGTGAACGATGGAAACTGGGGATAGATAGATATTTCGGAGGGGAAAATTGATGGAGCAAAAAGGGCAAAAGCGCAAAGGGTAAAGTGCAATATCTGGATTCCAGACAAGAAGTATCCAGATGCCAGCGTGGACATCTTACACCTTTTATATAAATATTCTTTAAATTAGGTTTTCGTCCCTCTCGTTAGTTAAAAATTGTAGATTTTGTTTATGTGGTTTCGAAACTTCCTTTCTATAATTTGTAATTTATTTTTATTTTTATCTAATTCCTCTTTTTAAGTATAAGTGACTAAAATAGAAATGAATGTAAATTATAGGGATAAATAAAGCAATCAAGTTTAAATAATAATGAATTATAAGGAAGCGTTTGGTATGTAGAGATGGTTGAACGAGACTGGACATGACAGTACAGGAGGTTAGGACTGGACTGGACAAGACAAATATTTGTCTTGTGTTTGGTACGACTAAGACTGGATATGACAGGACCGAACAAATCTCCCTAAAAATTGTTTGATGATTTTATATATCATATAATAGTTATAAATAACACAAATAAAGTATATATTTAAATAATTTAATTAAAAACATTTTTATTTTTTTACACGATTTTCATACATATAAATACATACAAAAACAATTGTAGGAAATTTGAATGAAGAATCTGAAATAATTGATGGTAGTTCGAAAAAATCCGATTCATATAAAGAAAATATAATATTTGATTCAATTTGGAAGATTTTAAAGAATTGGCGGATGCACAGTTGCAGTGACAAGTAAAGATAAAGGTGATGGGTGGTCGGACGATAGTTGTGAGGAACGTGAAAGATAGTGTTGGGTCATCAAGGATTTGAAGATGGCCTTCCATTCGGCTTGCTATCTCATATTTGTAATATGCTGAACATTTCCATACTTAATTTATTTTAGGTTATTTGTAATAGCTTAGTTATGCTTCAAAAGATCGGTGAAATCGAAGACCAACCGAACTCAAAAGGAAGTGTGCCCTCTGATGCGGATCAAGACAAGCTTCATAATCACTAAGCTATCACTACCGAAGATGTGCTCATCTATCGGCAAACAGTACACCTGCCGATTGGTGTATGCTTAGTCGACAGGATTCTCACTGCCGACTCCTCTCTACCTTGTTGGCAAGCACTCCCTTGCCGAACAAAATCATAGTTCGGCTAATATCTTCAATGGTCAAATCATCATAATTTGACTGGACCCCTTCTTTCCAACATCCTCATGTCAAGAGGAATGGAATCTTTTATCGCACAAAGGATATTCGTCCAAAGTTCTGAATTGATGGAGACCTTCTCCAAAAGATCTCAAAAAGATTTGCACCAGATATATTTTATTAAGATATTGTCCTATCAAGGTACAAATGTCTTCTTTGTATCTTGATAATCATTTCAAATATCTTATTTTCATGCAATTTTGCACACCTCGACTAATCCCATAAGACTTGAAGAACAGTCATGAAATCACTAGTAGTTTTGTAGGACTCAAACCGGTGACCTCTTAGGAAAATCCCCAAACTTTAGGGTGGTTTGATCCAATCCTAAGGGGTATTCGATTCACATTACCCGATCGGGAACGTGTATTTCTTGCATGATTGGTTATTAGATTTGGGAAGTGTAATACACTATATTTACCCATCATGGATGGGGACAGAAACGAGGATGGTATTCCTCATTCGACCCTGGTATATAGATCTTACATGCAATTAGAATCTCAATATAGTGACATATACTAGTCAAAACTATATAAGTAAACTGAAACAAGGCAAAACCAACAAAACTAACGATGTTGACCTTAGAGATGACTAAATATCAACAAGTGTCTTACCATCTTGATCTCGTTCCATGAAACCAAAACACCACATTGACAATACACCACATATTGAAATCAACTAGTCCTCATAGAAATTGAGATCCCAGACAAAAAGCACATACCGAACTTACTACAAAAACCCAAACCTAAGACTTATAAATCGGTTGAAAGAACAAGAACATGTACGATGGTCATAGTTTTGAAATTAAGGCCAATGCGTAGTTGTAAAAACAAGAGCAAATTGCATGAAAATGTAACGTACTTTGTTATGATTCTTGTTTTAGGGAATATACTTTCAAAACATACGTTTTGGTGCCTATTGTGACGACCCGCCAAGCACGAGACGAGTTTTTTGAAGGTTCACCGAGATCCGGAACCTTCTACACTACTCAAGAAGGATGGTTACTCTTGTGGAAGCTTTTCTACCTCTCCATGGCAAAATGGTAGAAGCCTCTTATGGAACATCTCTAGAAGATTCTACATGGAAGGGAGGAGGCTTTCCCATGGAAGGATGTAGAAGCCTCTTGCATATAGTCTTACTTGATAGTTCTAGAATAGTCTTTGTACATATCTAGATAGTTGTTCTCTAGATTGTTCCCTTGAGTAGTATAAATAGGTGGTGGCCTCATTTGGCTCAACACGCCTCAAAGTATTCTTCTAAGCTCTCTTGTAATAATTCCCTCAAGCAACACAAGTTTCCTTTGCATTCTAATAATCTCTTGTGTTCTCTTTACTTGCCTTAATCGTTGGTTGTTTCGAGAGTTTGGCTAACTTAGTTCGAGAACTAAGGCCGCACGCGATCTTGTAGAGACAAGTCTGTGACATTTGGTATCAGTGCATGTCGATTGGAGGCATGGCGAAAGGGTCTAGCAAGAACGTTGTTGGTGCATCCGTTGTTGAGGAGAATTGTGGCCGAGAAGAGTCTCGCAATGAGGGAGCTAATGAGAACCGAGGTAAGTCCAAAGATTTGCTCTCTAGCTTGGAAGAGAGAATGACGGGTGTAGAGACATATGTGGCCGAGTTGAAGGCACAAATGTAGGAGACGATCCAACATGTGGAAGGGTTGGACTCTGACTTTGCCGATATGCGGGATGATTTCAAGAGCGCCCTCAACGTCTTGGGTGGCGACTTGCGACGCGAGCTTCATGACTTAAGAGGTATGTTCATGAATGAGCTAGCTAAGTTTCAAGGTGAGGTAGAGGTATAGATCTCCACGATTCACCAACATTTGGAAGAAATCCAAGCCGACGTGAGTTTGGCTAAACGGGTCATGGCTAGTGGAGGTGGCAACACGAGCAACCATGCTCCAAAGGTAGATTTTCCCAAACCATCACCGTTCGTGGGAAAGCGTGATGCTAAGGCCGTTGATGATTTTCTATGGGAAAGGGAGCAATACATGGATGGAGTCAACATCATGGAGGATGCGATGAAGATCAAAACGGCAACGAGATACATAAAGGACACCGCGGCTTTATGGTGGCGACGTCGGTATGAAGATATCGAACGAGGTACGTGTAACATTACTACTTGGGGTGATTTCATTCATGAGTTTAGGAAACAATTCTATCCGGAGAATGCCGAGGACGAGGCGAGGATTCGACTTCGTAAGCTCAAGCATTCAGGAACGATCCGGGAGTATGTGAAAGATTTCACTAATCTTATCTTGGAGATTCCGGATCTTTCCAAAAAAGACTCTCTCTTCTACTTTCTTGATGGATTGCAAGCATGGGCCTAGACGGAGTTGAAACGACGTGGGGTTCAAGACCTTGCAACGGCTATTGCCGAGGCGGAGGCCTTGATCGATTTTAGTAAGAAAGAGTCGTCGAAGCCAAGGGATCGGAGGGGTAACCATGAGAAAGGTGGGGGAGAGAAACCGACCCAAGTAAGGAATGATGATGCACGGAAGCCACCAACCGGGAAGAACAAAGACTTGAGGACGGCCTACAAGATTAATGGGTGCTTCCTTTGTGATGGAACACACCGAGCTCGTGATTGCCCAAGAAAAGCAAAGCTCCACGCTATAACTCGGGATGAGGGTTTCTCTCAAGACGGGGATGAATGCATGGGGTCGTTGCGGATCTTGAATGCAATCAAAGGCAAGACGTAAGTGACCAAGGTAGCCAACAAGGGGTTGCAATTCGTAGAAGCTACCATCAAAGGAAATCAGGCATGTGCTCTTGTCGATACGGGTGCTACTCACAATTTCGTTTCCATTGATGAAGCCTCAAGGCTAGGGATTAAGGGGACGAAGGGTAGTGATACTATCAAAGCGGTGAACTCTACGGCCAAACCAATCCATGGTGTAGCCAAAGATGTACGGGCCAAGATCGGAGAGTGGGAAGGAGAGATCGATTTCTAGGTGGTACCCATGGACGACTTCAAAGTGGTGCTCAGGTTAGACTTTCTCGATAACGTACGCGCTTTCACTATGCCATTTGCTAATTCTTTATGTATCCTAGATGGGAGAAATACTTGTATGGTGGATACGGAACGTGGCCCTAAGAGTAGTGCCAAGTCCCTCTCGGTCATGCAATTCAAGAAGGGATACAACAAGAACGAGCCTTGATATTTGGCGGTTACAAGGCATAAGGATGATGGTGGTAGAAGCAAGGAGAAGGTACCAGAAGAGATCGAGAAGGTTCTTGATGAGTTCAAGGACGTGATGCCCAAGGAGTTACCGAAGAAGCTCCCATCTAGGAGGGAGGTGGACCATGCGATAGAGTTGGAACCGGGATCGAAGCCACCCTCTAATTCCCCATACCGAATGCCTCCACCGGAGTTGGAGGAGTTGCGGAGGCAACTCAAGGAGCTACTTGATGCGGGGTACATCCGACCCTCTAAAGCTCCCTATGGCGCACCGGTGCTATTTCAAAGGAAGAAAGACAAGTCCTTGCAGATGTGCATAGACTACCGGACGCTAAACAAGGAAACAATAAAAAACAAATACCTAATTCCTCTTATTGCGGATTTGTTTGACCAATTGGGGAAGGCGAGATACTTCACCAAGTTGGACTTGAGATCGGGATACTATCAAGTACGGATAGCCGAGGGATATGAAGCAAAAACGACGTGCATCATGAGGTATGGCTCTTACGAGTTCTTAGTCATGCCATTTGGCTTGACCAATGCTCCCGCTACATTTTGTACTTTGATGAACAAATTATTCCATCCATTTCTCGATAAATTTGTGGTGGTCTACTTAGACGACATAGTCGTCTATAGTGACACCTTGGAGGAGCACGTATCTCATTTGAAACAGGTGTTCAAAGTATTACGGGACAATGGGCTCTACGTGAAGTTATAGAAATGTTCTTTTGCTCAAGAAGAGGTGGAGTTCCTCGGACACAAGATCAAGGATGGTAGATTGATGATGGACGGGGCAAAGGTCAAGGCTATTCGAGATTGGGAGACACCAACCAAGGTTACGGAAGTGAGGTCCTTCCTTGGCTTGGTAAACTATTATCGACGCTTTATCATGGGATATTCGGCCAAGGCGGCACCCTTGACGGACCTATTGAAGAAAACAAAGGCTTAGGAGTGGGACGAACGTTGCCAAGGCGCCTTTGATGAGTTAACGGATGTGGTGACCGAGGAGCCGGTGTTGAGACTACCGGACATAACCAAGCCATTTGAGTTACACACGGATGCTTCGGATTTTTCCATTGGAGGAGTTCTAATGCAAGAAGGACATCCAATAACATTCGAAAGTCGGAAGTTGAATGATACGGAAAGGAGGTACACGATGCACGAGAAGGAAATGACGACGGTCATACATTGCTTGAGGACATGGAGGCACTATCTCTTGGGGTCAAAGTTAGTGATCAAGACGGATAATGTGGCAACAAGTTACTTCCAAACCCAAAAGAAGTTAAGTCCTAAGCAAGCACGGTGGCAAGACTTTCTAGCCGAGTTTGACTACCACTTAGAGTACAAGCCGGGGAAGGCTAATGTGGTAGCGGATGCGTCGATTCGTAAGGCGGAGTTTGCGGCTATCACTCAACCACAATTCTTCCTTCAAGACCAGATCAAAGAAGGATTGGAGCATGATCCTATGGCCAAAAATCTTGTGGCATTGGCTCGAGACGGGAAGACAAGAAGTATCATGAGGATGGCACGACGAGGGCGTCGCGAGCTTAGGTAGGGGAGAATGTGACGACCCGCCAAGCATGAGACGAGTTTTCCGAAGGTTCACCGAGATCCGGAACCTTCTACACTACTCAAGAAGGATGGTGACTCTTGTGGAAGCTTTTCTACCTCTCCATGGCAAAATGGTAGAAGCCTCTTATAGAACATATCTAGAAGATTCTACATGGAAGGGAGGAGGCTTTCCCATGGAAGGATGTAGAAGCCTCTTGCATATAGTCTTACTTGATAGTTCTAGAGTAGTCTTTGTACATATCTAGATAGTTGTTCTCTAGATTGTTCCCTTAAGTAGTATAAATAGGTGGCAGCCTCATTTGGCTCAACACACCTCAAAGTATTATTCTAAGCTCTCTTGTAATAATTCCCTCAAACAATACAAGTTTCCTTTGCATTCCAATAATCTCTTGTGTTCTCTTTACTTGTCTTAATCGTTGGTTGTTTCGAGAGTTTGGATGACTTAGTTCGAGAACTAAGGTCGCACGCGATCTTGTAGAGACAAGTCCGTGACACTATAATGTGATGTCTCAAATACTTAGGTACTTGGATAACCGGTTTAAGCATTAACCGGATACCATGTTAACATGGTGAATGACGTGGCATACTCAACATTATTTTGCTGATGTGGTCGATGACATGACTTTTTTCTGTTAAAATTTGATAATTTAATTCCTTTATAAATTATTTAAAGCATTTGTACCAACAAATAAAGCATGTATTGGATTATTGTTTTCAATCTTTTTTTATTCATCTTTTTCGATCTATAAAACAAAACCCTAATATTTTTCCTCCTTTGTTTTCTTCAACATCAAGACAAAACCCTATTTTTTTTCCTCCTAATAAAACAATCCAGCTAAACCCGACTACCAAGATGTAACACCCTTAAAAGTCGAAAATAGCAGACAAATTAAAACTTCCAAAAGCTCTTAAATACATAGCATTGAAATACCAAATATCTAAAGTTACAAGACATAATCACTATAACAACGTATCAGAGTTCTGACGGAACTATCTAGTCCCACAAACGGGGACAACATTATTCGGATGTTACTAAAACCACCAAAGTTGCTATCTTCACCAAACGTGATGACGTTACTAAAGTCATCCTACCGGAACTTCTATCAAGCTCCACTCGCCACTCAAATCCATCTAAGACTTGATATACATGTCGAAAAGAAAAAGTGTTAGGCTTAACGCCTAGTGAGTTAAAGCAGTTTTCATCATATAAATCATAAAACATTTAAAATGAACATTTTACTCTGAATAGGCCATTTTAGAAATACAGATTGTAAAGAGGCTTTATTGACATAATAAGCTCCCTAAAATTTCCAATCACCCATTTTAAATAAATAACCGACGCCCAAATTTCCCCAAAACGCACCCACACGGTATTTCTCCAAAAGACTCATTGTGTAATTAAAATGGTACGTTTTAACACCGAATGCATGGATAAGGGAATACCCAAGATAACACCTTTCGGTGACGGGGGAAACCCGATTCCATCGAATGTGACAGACACACAAAGTTAAGCCACATATCAACGTTCTCGAGTTTCACATAAGACCATGGTTCCCCGTATCCGGCTCATCTGAGCTACCACCGCAAGACACCACTGATCCTAGTGTCTACTCGACCTCTAGATGAGTCTCACCACAAAGTCACAAGTCCCCATATTTGGCTCACTCTAGGCACCACCGCAAGACTTAGCTTCGTATACGGCTCCTCCAAAGCACCACCACAAGCTTACATAATCAACATGACTTGGGGACCACTCACTAGACTCAAACATGGACGTTAAAACTCCATGATGAACATAACGACTCATATGCCTATGGATCCAATGCATTACAGTCTAAACATTACATAACTCCATATGAATGAACTAACGCATCCAAACATGTAATAACCAATTTTGGTATAATAATTGTATTTTCATAAAGCACTCCATAAGGAGCCGTTTAAACCGGACAACGTCCCAAAACTCGTTAGCGTACAATTCAAGTCGAGAGGCTTCATAAGACATTTGATACTCAAATAGAGCCAATATGGCTATATAAGACGATTTACAACTTTACCAAATATTCCCAAATTAAAGGTATCCGTTCCAACAACTCACACTTTTAAAGTCAAGGGAGTTAAAGTTTTCAAATATAAAACCCTTAGGTTGAGTAAAGCCCCAAATGACCATATTTCAGTAACCGCTCTTTAAAATCTCCAACGCACACTAAAATCCCATTTAAAACCATTTGTACTCCAAATCTTCCCATAATAGGAACCAAAGCAACACAATACCCACATTCATCAAATAGTCAAGAAACATGAATGGTGGATTAAAATCCCCTTTTTGATGACTCCAACACCTCATATATTATTGTAAATCATTTTCAAATATTTAAAACCCAAATATGTGCAAGTGTACAAATGTCTACAAAACTTCTCAAAATGAAGCAAACTCATGGATATACTTTTAAAACCCAAAATGTGTGCATTTTGACATGTATATAGTTTTTCAAAGCAACTAGAACTCACCTTGCTAGATTTAGACTAAATCTAGGTTTTACCCACAACCTTGAGTTCCTTAGAAGAGAAGATCTTGGATCCTTTCACTAGCTCCAAGCTTTCCACAGATCTACTACCACAAACATTCCCAAGGTTAAACCAAACCCAAGGATATGAAAACAAGAGGAAGAACACAAAACCCTAATTTATAGATGGAAAGATGGGTAGATTACCTTGATTAAAACTTTTGGATTTACCCAATAACTTCAATCTACTTCCTTCTCTACTTGAAAAGCTCCAAAAGACGAAACCCTAGGTTCAAGAGTCACTCAATTCAGGTTTGGGAGGAAGAAGTTATGAGAATAATGAGGTTGGATCCCTAAAATCGCGACTAAAAACCCCAGACAGGTTCCGCGACTTGCAAGTCGCGGCGCAAGTCACCCGTTTCCTGAAAAACTCACGTCTAGTGAGTTACGTGGCTTATGCCACGACCCAGAGTCGCGCACCAACCCGCGACAGATCAAAAATGTGATTTCTCGCGTTCTTCACGCCTGATTCGATTCACGATGGTTCCATTATGAAACTTACTTGATTTCCCGATACTTTTACGACCCAAGAGCCAAACGACTCCCGTAACACCGTCGAGGATAAATCTTGAAATTACGGGTGTTACACAAGAATTGCTCAAAATAATACTCTGTTTCAAAGATTTCAGATTTGAAGGGAACAGAGATGGATCACTCTCTAGAGTTGCAATAGGGAAAAATAGAGGTATGTGCAACAATTAAGAGGCAAAAACCAGCCATTGAATCGTTGACCAAATCCATAAATTTCAGATTTTGGGATAACAAAGATGTGAATGCTCTAGATTAATTAAAAAAATGATAATGCAGAAAAATAAGATGATTGAGAAAGAAGATTAGGGTTTGAATTTATGTTGAGATTGAAGAAGATGAATGTAAAAAAAATTAGTTGTTGTTTGTGTTGGAATTGAAGATGCATTAAAAAAAATTTAAAACACAAAAATCCTTACATTATTTATAGCTTGTACAAATGCTTTAAATACTTAATTATACAGTAAAACGTAAATATTTCAAAATCAATCTTAAATAAAAAAGTCCATGTTATTGGCCACATCAACAAAATAATAAATATCGACTTGTATGTCACATCAACATAGTAACTGGTCAATGCTCAAGAATTGGGTTTCGGTGAGAAGTTGAGTTAATGGTGAGAAACATGATAAGTGGTTATCAACCGTTGGATGAGAAATGAACGCACATTAAGATGAGATGCATCTGATCAATTCCCTTCTAAGTCACAATTCATGGCAGAACTTGAGATTAAAATAGATCAACGGTTCAGATCCATTTCTCACACGATTATTCGCCTAATGCTTTAAACAAGTTATTTATGTACCTAAATGTTTAAGATATCGTATTATAGGCCTCAAAGCCATGTTTTAAAAATATATTATCCGAAATAAAAATCATTACAAAATCAAGTTACATTTTCATGCAAAATTACATTAAAAAGACAAATCATGCTTTAAAACATTATAAAATAGGCAACAATCTATTTTTTATAAAATATTTATAACACACAAAATTATTAAAATTACGTAAATGAGTTCTTATTTTCTATTATTTTTTTAAAATAGAGAACCAAAAGTCAAAATATTTAAAAAAAAATTATATTTAACTCTAACAGATTCTCTATTTTAGAGATTTCAACATCCACTATATTATTAAAATATTCTATAAATTTATTATCCCAATACATTTTTTAGAAATAATTTCTATAAAATAATAATAATAATAATTTAACCATATTTGTAAGAATAGATAAAAAAACTAATTTCTCTCTCCACATATTAAGTTTTAGAGAAATTCTCTAAATTTGAAATTTTTTCTATTTTAAAGAACAATATAGAAAATCCGTTGAAACTATTTAAAAATTCTATTCAAGATGCACTTGAACCCTATTTTTTAGATCCTCCAATATGTCCTTTTCTTAAAATATAAAGTATTTTATTTTGTTTTATGATATAGAGAAATCATGCCATTAAAAACAACTGCACTATTAAATTAAATATTAGAGAGTGGGAGTAATTTAATATATGTGCTCATAAAATACTCCGAAAATATGAATATAAATATAAATTCGGAAATAGGATAACATAAACAATAGTCGTAAAGTCATATAAAGTGTAAAACATTAATCCATTTAAATTAAAAGCACCATAAACAACCCACCAATTAAATAATTGCCGCCCTTTTATTTTTTCCCATTTTGGTTCGACATCTGAATTTGATTATTATGAATTAAAGACTGAATACCAATGTTATTTTATTTATAATTGTTTTTAGAGAAAATTTCCATCTCATAACAAATAAAACGCTTGAGTTTGCTCGTGAGAAATATATATATATATATATATACTAGGGTTTTTTGTTTGCTACTTCTCAAGGTGAAGAAATATGTACATAGTCGACATGCCTAATGCTCGAGATTTTTTTTGGGTAACCGTGGGTTTCCGGGCCAGCTTATACAGTGGCAGACCCATGATTTTGGCCGAACGGGTGCACTTTTAAATTATATCAAATGCCGGCAAAGCCGCTTGATATGTTTTTAGCCGAATTTCGCCATTCAGAGGATTTTTTTTAGTTTTTTGGTCGATTTCAAGGTATTTTTAAGTTTTTTGGTTGATTTCGAGAGATTTTTTTGTTTTTTTATTTCCATAGAGTTTTTCGGTTGATTTCGAGAGAATTTTTAGATTTTTTAGTTGATTTTGAGAGAATTTTTCTATTTTATTTAATTCTAAAAAATATTGAAACCAAAAAAAATTTGTGTTTTATTTAATATGTATTTCATTTTTTTTAACTTACTCCATGGATCCCTCACTCCCTCCGTGCTCTATAAACATGTGGCTAGGATTGAAACCCAAATCTCCTCTACAAGAAGCTAACACAAACCATCTCACCAATTGCATATTCGTGTCATAAATTTAGTTTTAAAATATTTCAGGGCATCCCTAAAAACCAAAGCGGGTGCACCTTCAAGACGCCTATATCTTTTTCTTTTACGGTAATCAAGTGAGCGGGTGCACGTGACCCCACTCCCGTGGCTGTAGGTCCGCCCTTGAGCTTACGCGCACCGACTAATCCCACGCGTGACCACGAATGGCCTGGAGTCATTGTAGGTGAACCTCCATGGCCACAAGGGCTTTCACAACGCTTGGATTCGGCCCAGGAAAGATGAGATTTCCTAAGACTCGAGTTTTGGTTTGATGCATATTGGTTCAGTTCATAATTAGTAATATAGGATCGTTAAGCTTGAGTTTTCTACCCGATTTATATAGAACATATAACTTCAATCAAACTAATATGAGATCAACTATATCCGGTAACCCTATCTCCTAGAGGTCAGGGTTCAACTCTCACCAACGGTGAAACATGTGTGTGAGTTTTATTTGCCGTATATAAATATTATATACTTCCAAAAACACTTATATGAGACCAAGTCTTGAGTCGGTGTCCATGATCTTGTATAAGAAGTTGAAATATAGTTACAAATTTTTATTCCTAGAGCTTTAATATGAAAAAAATGAACCCCAGCGGACTGAGGGGAGATTCCCCTTTCGACTTCAAAACATAACATTTGATTAATTACTGTATTCTTTTATGAAAGGATGATTCAAAATAACATGACCAAAATTTTAACATTGCACTTCAACAATATCCAAATCCATGAAGGGCTGTAGAGAAAATAACCATTCCCAAATTTGTTTGGATTTAGAATTGACATCGGTTTTCTCCATGAAGGCCATAAACATTCGTCATAACTGAGAAAGATCATATGAACCTTGTTAGGGCAACCTTGGGAGGGTGGGGACTGGGGAGGTTGTTTAGTACTATAAAATCAGTTGTTTACTACAAGTTTTTCTTTTTCATATACAAACAAACAATATAGATATATAAAAGTTTGGAGGAAGAGTGAAACAAACACGCCGATGTAGAGTAGTTTACCAACTTGGCTAGTTTATTTTCCCCGAACCCACCTCAAGATACACCAGTCCACTATATAATATTATTTAATGGTAGAACACAAACTGTTTGTACAATATATAAGAACATACTCGTCCTTTTAGTAAGAATTTGAATGAATGTTCCACACACTCAAAGTCACAAAGATATTAATATCAATCAAATAACCACAAGTGGTTTAAATCTCAAATTTGGATGTGTTTATTATTAGAAAATCTCTCAAAATATATGATTAATTCTGGAGCTGTTAGAGGAGATTGAAGATGATTTAAGTTGGCAAAAAGATTGTGATGAAGATGGCCAAGGACCTTTGTCTATACTCGAAGTTTTTCAAAATTCAAGCTCTTCTGCATGTCTTGCATGGATGCACTATTGATGCTCTGACCAAATCTTTCTGTAAATGTGACATTGACCGTACAATATGTCAGATTGCAGAAGGCTAACTTTTTCATTGCATACATTCGAAAAGCTCTTGTCAATTTTTTTTGAAGAACTTTTTGACATGTAGAAAAAGTCAGACTTAAATTTTCCTTGTTATAAATAAGATATTTGTTAAATCAAATCACTTAGTTAAAATCAACATACACAACCTTATATTTGGAAAACATATTTTAGTTTGAATTTGTTTCATCAAAATGGAAAAACATATTATGACACATTCCTATAATAATTCAAGTATTTTTAAATTGAAATTTTGAAAGAGATTTGAAAGGCTTTGTATTTTCATAAAATTCATGTTTATAAAACTTACTTTGTAAAAGTTATTGGAAAATCATTTTGTAAAAAAATCAAAAACTAATTCCTACCACAAGTATTCCATCAATAATACGATTTCGATGTTTTGACTCGAGTTAATTTCTTGATTGACGTTCTTAATGACACACATCTCAAAAAGCATTTTCTTCAAGTTTCGAAGTAACAACTTTCTCGAATTGATTTGTGATGTCTCGAAAAGTGAGCATATGACATAGTAAGACACAAAAATAGAGTAAACCATAATTTTGGTCCTTGAGGTTTAACGAAAAACTATGAAAGTGGGACGTGAAAGTGGTCCATTGTCACTAACTCTGTTTGTTTTCTCAGTTAGAAGGAGAGAAATTTTAGTCTATTTCATCTTTTTTGTCCTTTTCACTTTCACTTTTTTCTACTTGAGTAACAAATCTCAAACTATAGGGAATAACTTCATAATTAACTCATTCACCCCCCACCCCCCAACCCCCCATATATATATATATATATATATATATATATATATATATATATTACACACAATATATTATTATATAGGGTTTGGTTCCGTTGAGAAGTTGAGGTTAACGTGAGAAGTGTGATAAGTGGTTATCAACTGTTGGATGACAAATGAATGCACATTAGGATAAGATGCATCGAGATGCACCAGATCAATTCTCTTCTAAGCCGTAATTCATGGGAGGGCATTTGATTGAAAATGATCACCGGTTCAGATCCACTTCTCACGTTAACCTCAACTTCTCACACAATCCTTTGCCTTATTATATATATATAGCCATAAATTTATATATATATATATATATATAGAGAGAGAGAGAGAGAGAGAGAGGGAGGTTCAAGGAAAAACCTCAAAAAAATGAAAAACTGAAGAACACTCTAGTAACCATTCATCTGGACGGTATGCACTTGTGCATACAAGTAATTTATAACATGCACATGTGCATATACACAAGTGCATAATATGCACATGTGCATAAAAACCAAAAAACTAATTAATTACTTGTATGCACAAGTGCATACCGTCCAGATGGAAGGCTACCAGAGTGTTCCTCAGTTTTTCGTTTTTTGAGGTTTTCCCCTGAACCTGACCCTATATATATATATATATATATATATATATATATATATATATATATATATATATATATATATATATATATATATAGCCATAGGTTCAAATTAGAAATGCTCAATGTGTGAGAATCTTATCCATTCATACGGTCAAGATCGGATTTGACTGGTCAAATATTGCATCTTTGATTGGTTAAGAATTGTGGTTTTGACTAGTCAAAAGTTGCAGTTATACCAAAAATAAAAGGTCAGTGTCGTAATTTTTACAAATACACAGGACGAGTTCATATATGAACCTGTATGATTCACATATGAGCTATATGTTCATATGTGAACCAGTGTAATTCACATATGAACTCTTTTAACTGATTCATATATTAACCTTTGTGATTCATATATAAACTATATAACTAATTCAGATATGAACTAATTAACTGTAGGTTCATATGTGAATCAGCTGAACAAATTAACAGATTCACATATGAACCTTTGTGATTCACATATGAACTAATTAATTGATTCACATATGAACATATAGGTTCACATAGATTCACATATGAACCTTTGTGATTCACATATGAACTAATTAATTGATTCTAATATGAACTAATTAATTGATTCACATATGAACACATAGGTTCACATATGAACTCGTCCCGCATATTTTGCGAAAGCACCCTTATATCTTCTACAGACCAAGCAAAGAATTATTCAGTGCTTCACGGTCAAAGCTGTAAATGTTGACTAGATGAAGGGTTAAGATCATTTCTCTATTTCTCACGCACTTAGCAATTCATGATTCGCCGCGACTTTAAAGTCGCGGGAAAAGTCGCGCATGTCCAATTTTTGATCGTTAATGCCTAATCATATATGATTTTGCAGATGATTTGTTGTTTTCGTGTTTTCTTAAATAGTTAGTGTTCTCGTTTGAACCTTCCCCTCCCTCTCTCTCTCTCTCTCTCTCTTTATATATATATATAGAGAGAGAGAGAGGGAGAGAGAGACAGAGAGAGGGGAGAAAGTTCAAATGAAAACTCATTTTTTATTGTGCACGTGAGGATAAATCACAACCCTTGATCACCGCCAAATTCAAGCCGACGTTCAAATGCGGTTTTAGGGGTAAATTTGGCAGAATCATTAATTTTGAAACAGACACTCTATTCTTTCCTGATTTCTCTCATATCTATTCCTTCTTAATATCTTTGATCTGTCGTGATTCTTTTGATTCATAACTCAATTCTTTTCTAATTTCTCTGAGCTCGATTGCTTAATATCTCTGATCTATCGATTCTTTTCATGTATCGTGATTCTTTTGCTTTTACCGATTCCTTCAATTCGATATTTTGATCCGAATTTTTCTATATAGGTTAAAATTCTTGAAGCTAAATTTCGATCTGTTTTTTGACTCTGTTTATATGGATTTTGTTCCTGTTGAGAATTCTACACTTTTTGTGTTCTAGCTTCTTCTTCCCCTTTTGTTTTCGTTTAGTTTCTTCAGATTTTCTCTTCTTTTTTATGTTGCTAATATCTTTTTCATCCTTCTTTGTTTTTTCTTTCTGCTGGTGCCTTCATCCTCCTTCTTCTTTTTTAATGATAACGAAGAAGTTTCCTTCTTCTTTTTACCTATAAACATTTTTTATATTCACAACAATATGATTAAAAATATGCATTTTGTTAATTTTTATGAATATTTGAAAATGAATCATTATAATACATTTTTGATCGTATTTGATTATCTTCTTTGATGAAGACATGCACTTCATCTTCATTCTTCTTTTTTATTCCTGTTTTATTTAAATTCAAACAGTTAAAAATAAATGATTTAATCAGTCTGAATAAAATGTTTAGATTAAAGGTTAAAGTGACATTCATTTTGAATATCTATCTTTATTCAATTTGAAAAAAAGGTAGATATTCAAAATGAATATAACTCCTCACAAAATGATAACAACGTTTTAGCGATAATAATCAATCACATTTTATTTGTTTTATTCAGTTTGAATAAAATGTTTAGATTAAAGGTTGAAATGATATTCATTTTGAATATCTATCTTTATTCAGTCCGAAGAAAGGTAGATATTCAAAATGAATATAACTTCTCACAAACATGATAACAACGTTTTATTAATAATAATCAATCACATTTCATTTGTTTTATTCAGTCTGAATAAAATGTTTAGATTAAATATTGAAGTGAATCAAGTGATATTCATTTTGAATATCTACCTTTATTCAGACTGAATAAAAATAGATATTCAAAATGAATATAACTCCTCACAAACATGATAACAACGTTTTAGCAATAATAATCAATCATATTTTATTTGTTTTATTTAGTCTAAATGAAATATTTAGATTAAAGGTTGAAGTGATATTCATTTTGAATATCTACTTTTATTATTTCAACCTTTATTCAGTATGTAACAAGATATAACAATATATTTCTTTTTTTTTAGTAAAAAATTCCATGAATAATGTTTCTAATAATCATTTTACAGATAATCTATTTGTTTATGATAAAGTATTTTGTATTCATAATTATTACTCTTAATTTCAGGCATTTGTTCATGAAATGTAACAATATCTAACAATATATTTTCTCATAAATTTAAGCTCATAAACAAATGTCTATTGTACCAGTAAAATCAGTAAAATCTATTTTGTTCTTCATTTTTTCTGTTTTAGGGTTTTTCGAATGAGATTTTGCTTTTATTATTGCTTCACTTCCAACTTTATCTGCTAATCCTTAATCAATAAACCTTGAATACAAACCCTAACTATTCTGGATCGACAGATTTTTAAACATTAAAACTTACCTCTTCTAAAAACATGAGTAATCGGAATGTTGTCTCCCTGTTCTTCACTTGTATCCCTCATATTTCTTCCTTTTTTCAGTAAGAAGTCTGTGTAAACGATTGGCGACAATGGCGGATTTAGTGAGAGAATTTTCTTCGATAATGGAGGTTTTTAGTGAGAGAATATGCGGCGAGAAATTATGAAGAAGTCGTATTGCAATTTGTATGCATTATGATTATGGCCTATATCTGATTTTGAACCGTTAATGGTTTTTTACAATATTACCCTTACCCGTAAAATATTCGTTAAGACATGGACAGAGTTTTGATCTTATTTACAAAATTGCCACCACGTTTTTAAACCTTTGATCTATTCACCATTTTTTTAAACAGTTGTTACGTGTCCTCACGTACACAATGAAAAATAGGTTTTTATTTGAATCCACCCCTATATATATAGCTATAGGTTCAAATGAGAAATGTTAAGTATGTGAGAAATAAAAAAGTAATCTTAGCCATTCATACGGTCAAGATCGGATTTGACTGGTCAAATATTGCGTCTTTGACTGGTCAAGAATTACGACTTTGACTGGTCAAAAGTTGCGGCTATTCCAAAAATAGAAGCACAACTTCATAATTTTTACAAATACGCGGGACGAGTTCATATATGAACCTGTATGATTCGCATATGATCTATATGTGAACAAGTGCAATTCACATATGAACTATTTTAACCGATTCATATATGAACCTTCGTGATTCATATATGAACTAATTAATTGTAGGTTCATATGTGAATCAGTTGAACTAATTTACAGATTCATATATGAACCTTTGTGATTCACATATGAACTAGTTAACTGATTCACATATGAACATATAGTTCATATTTGAATCACAAAGGTTCACATATGAACTCGTCTCGCGTATTTTATGAATCTACCTCTTTATCTTCTACAAACCACACAAGGAATTATCTGGTGCTTCACGGTCAAAGTCGCAAATGTTGACCATATGAAGGGCTAAAATCATTTCTTTATTTCTCACACACTTAACATTTCTCATTTGAACTTCTCCCTACATATATATATATATATATATAGAAAGAGAGAGAGAGAGAGAGAGAGAGAGAAGTTCAAATGCAACCCTTTACATGATGCAACCCATGCAACCTTTGTTGGAACTTAGTGTAGACTTGAGAAACCTAGTCCCACATAGGAGCCAAGAGAAAGATTATACCACTTAATATATCCAAACCAATAAGCATTAAATGAATTACTTGAATTCTTGGCTTGGATTGTGGTGTGATTGAAGGGTTTTCCTTGACATTAATATATATATATATATATATATATATATATATATATATATTAAATGTCAAAGATGGGCCTTGGGCCTTGGGGCTCTTGGGGTCTCGGTTTGTGGCGCGACTATACCTGTAACACCCCAGGTTAAAACCTGATTTCAGCCTCATTTCACCTAAAACTTCATTTCTTTATAACTTTTGCTCCACAACTCCGATTTTGGTGATTCAAGTTGCTACGGTTTCGTTTTTGAGAGATCTTCAAGGATCTAGAAAGATATTGGAAGTCTATTGGAGTATACTAGAGTATTTTGTGGTGGTAAGCTTCTCATCTCTCACTATTCATCTTCTTCACCAAAGTTTTCTAGGGTTCCATCCACCCTTTGTTCTCCCTTTCATAGATTGGAGGTTTGTAACCATTTTGGTGAACTAGAGGTGTTTTGATTGGTGGATTCAAGCTTGGGTTAAGGTAATCTTCTATTTTCTTCATTTATGGAAGTTAGGTTTTCGGTATCAGTTGAGGTATTCATGTATAAGGTTGGGAAACGATTCTTTGTGGTTGATTATGATTATGATTATTTATGGTTGAATATGTATGGATTTAGGTTTTTGGAAGTTTTGACTTGAGGATACAAGTGTTCTTCAAAGGAGCTCTAGTTGGGGAAAATCTAGATTTAGCCTAAATCTTGCAAGGTGAGTTTAAGTTGATTTGTGAAAACGTTGTACATGCCAAAATGTCTATTTTAAAGTGTTTATGTGTTTTACATGAAATTATCAAATGTTGGGTTATTTGTTGATCTTGATTTCTTGAAGTATTTAACTTTACAACTTTGTATAACACCCACATTTGGGATTTTTGGGCATTTTGATAAATGTGTTACAAACGAATGTGTTTTGAGGTCTTATTGCATAAGTAGATCTTTGGTCAAAGAAAACACGCTTTTAAATGTTTATCGGGTTCCATGCATCATCATGAAATGGAGTGTTTTATAAAGTATTACTTGCACTTTTATGTGACGTATTTGAAAGAACTTTTATAGTTTCATTTCATGATTTTCATTCTTATCAGCAGTTAAATTTGGAAAATGCATATTATGTGTTATGAGGCATTTGGAAAATATGGGAGTATAAGTTCACTTAGAAAATGGGTACCTCAACTAATGTGAGTTTTGAACTAATCTTACTTTTAGTCGTTGTGTTTGCATAACCGTTGGTTGAGTGTGTTTTATCGTATTTTTACTTCATTTATCAATGGGTCAATGGGTGCTAAGCCTGCGGCTTGGTATTTTTATTTGATTTGGAGTCTTTGGATAGTTGTCCAGTTTTGGTAGCTCGACTTAGAGCCTTGGTTGCGATATTGGATGAGGGACTCGACATAAGGACCGTTCGCGGTTGAACTTGATATCCCATGGGTGTACGTTTAAAGCCACTGAGCCGGACATCCCTTGCGCTTGGAATTATTGTTCCGGTGTGGGACGATTAGTTTTCCGCGTCGAGGCACGTTAGGCATTGGATGTGGTATAAGTCCTTCGTGCTCAAGTATTACGATATTGGATTAGGGGCTCGACATAGGAACCCGACGAGGTTGAACTCGAGTTTCCGTGGGTGTACGTTTAAAGCTACTGAGCCTGGCATCCCTTGCGTGTACTTTTGTTTATATGACTAGTCATAACAACATAAAATGGGCTTACTTTGTGGACCGTCACATTTTATGGAATCGGGAATCCCCCGTCACCGAAAGGTGTTGTTTTTGGGTATTGATTTTATTATCCAAGTTTTCGGTGACGTTTTGTATAATCGTGTTTTACCCTTGATTTATGGGTTGAGTATTATGCCCCACCCGTGTTTTGGGTGTTTCGGATATAAGGTTTAACCGTATCTTCATAAATGGAGAGTTCAATTTATATTTACGCTTTGAGTGAGTTTTGGGTTAAAGCTAATTTATGAATGAGCGGCTTATATTGGTATCTTTACCTTTGAAGTAGTCTGGTTTGGAAAACGTCTAAATTGGTGTTCTCCGTCTAAAATGCATATTATTGGAAAACGAGTCGTTTGCATATTCAAAGCATACCTTTTGAAAGATTATGAATTAAATTGCATTATCTATTTTCACAGACATCTTTATTCATATTGAAAAACTCTTGAGCTCACTAGGCGTTAAGCCTAACCCTTTTTATTTGTCGGCATGTGCATCAGGTTTCAAGGTTGGGAGTTGGTTCTAGCAACCCTATGAAGAGTAGAGTCTTAGCTAGATCCGAAAGTAAGTAATCGGTGAAGTCTTCCGCAACGTTGGAGATAGTGACTATTATGGGGTTTTAGTAGCTCCCGTTCTTATCAAAGACTTTTGTATAGAATCAACGTTTGTAATGAGGTTAATTCTGAATTTGTGGTTGTAGAGGATTCATTTATTGATGTATTTAGAAAACTTTAAATTAGTTGCTATTTTCGGATTTAAGGGTGTTATAAGTTGGTATCAGAGCTTAAGTTTGAGAGATTTAGGTATTGATTTTGGATGCCTAGACTCAAACTAGCGTACTTGTAGGTGATTGAAAGTGAAGTTGCACATTAGACGCCTTAAGATAAGATATCATGGAGTTGATCGGGTCGCTAGAAACGGGAAATTGTCAAGAGTCACAAGGATGATCATGTATGGTACGTTCATAATAACACCTGGTCAGTGTTATGGTGAACCTACATATCACATGTGTATACTTGAACTACCTTAGTATGATGACCGTTGGGGTAGTGAGGAAGTTTCTAAGTGGGTAATCTAAGGAAAGGTTGATGTCTATAGCGATGTGACGTCGAAGTGATAGTTAAATACGTTGAGTGCATTAAGTTGATCATCTTGAGTAAGAATTATTGGTTGGATTAGAACTATAAGTTCGTTAGACCAATTTTATTTCGAGGAGAAATTGTAAGTTGACACAATTAGTGGGTTCATGGCTCTAAGATGTTTGATGTATCATAATGGCAATAGTATGTCGGGATGATGGAGGAGTGTAGTCCTGAGATGCTGAGTGCCGACCAAATTCATGCACGAAATTTATTTCTAAAATAAGTTTGCATCAACTGTTTCTCATGTATTCGAAGCATAAAGTGTATTATACCTTGAAGTCTTGGTAAAACATTTAGCACTCATCAGATTTTAAACTGTGAGCTTAAGCATGCATAAAATTGTTTTGTTGTACATGATTGCAAGTTGTTATCAAAATCTCCTTATTCATGTCTCGTGTTTAACGCTATTTTCGGATATTGTAATATCCATGTTTTAATGTCATTTGGGTGTTGGGCAAGTAGCTATGAGATTTTAACCTAGACATTGGATCACCTCCACGTATGTTAATGGTTTTAAAGGAAGAGTTATTTCCATGTTTTGGAGTCGAAATTTTCTTGGGAATTTTAGTCTGTACGAGTCGCATTGAATTTTATGGATTATTGTTTTGCGATGTTTTGGGCGTGTGAGTGTACTTTGAGTTGCGTGAGTTTCAATTTTATTTCGTGTAAATTTACGAACTTTTGGGCGTCGAGTCTCACGAAAGTTTTGTTGAAAAGGGTCAGTTTATCTTACGTTGTGATTTAGAACTTGACGCTTTGGATTTATTGTCATATTACGTTTTTAGTTATGTTGGGAAATGAAATTTTGACACCGTTTGATGTTAGCGTTATTGAGTTTTATGAAAGTCCAGTTGGGTTTTATGGTGTCGCATCTTACGACTTTTGCGTCGCATAAATAAACTTTGAGAACGTATGAATATGCGTTATAGGGTGCGTTATTTTATGATTTTTGTTAATTGATGTCATCTCACATGTCGTTTTGGGAAAGTTTCATTATTGTGCGAATTGTTTTGGGCTTTCTACAAATGTTAATCGTTGCATACTTTCGCATTTGGATTAAATCTTACTGTGGGACGAGTGAGCATATAAAAGATTTATGTTATTTCGAATAGAGTTTCGTTCTGAACATATTTCGGTTATTGATTTTACGGTTAGAAATCTTCCACAATGCTTTTAACGAGTTAGCGGTATTCATGTCGTTGTAATTACTATCTTGGTCAAATGTGCTTATCTGTATGGCTCAAAGCTTTAAGCTCGATTTGAAACTTGTTTGTATCCCATCGTTTTACCTGGCTTTAGGAAAATAAACTGTTGCATATGGGGTTGTTGATACTTTTATGCCACCACGTCTTTTGGCTAAAGGGGAAAAATGTTAAAGTTAAAATTGTGATTTTCTCTTTTGGGAGTTGTACAAACAGTTATTGCACGCGTTGCAATATAGGAACCTATTTTCACAAATAGTGTAAATTATTGCGCATGTTTTATTACTGCCTTTATTAACTTAAGTATTGAACAAATGAATTTTGGAAATGATTTCATATGCGCTGTGTTAATGATCAATTTTGAAACCTACCGTATGAACGGTAGTGTATTTTTGCCGCACATTTAACCGCTAAGAAGCTTTTGTATTCGAAAGTTTTATAACCTCAAATTGGCATACTGGTTGAAAAACCTTGAACTCATTAGGCCTATAGATTTAAACCTCTGGCGTAAGAGCAGTTGTAATTAGGGACTAAGGGAGCCCTTGGGATTTGAAGCGTCGGACGATCCAGCTTACAGACAGTCTTGGATCTTAGGTTGCAGTTTCGAATCTGTGCGCGCCCGATTTATGGAAATAGTAGACTTGAGTCTTCTCCGTTAATTAAGGAGTGATTTTATACTTTGGTAATCATGCGGATTAATGTCTAGGGTGATTAGTTGCGATTAGACTGGGTTCGTTGTGGTGAATTGCTCGTCGGTGTGACATCATGGTTTATGTGGATAGTGTACCGTTCTTGTGGGTTTCGCGATCGAAGGAAATTCTTATGGTCCGTTTGTTAGGGATATAAGATTTCGGATTTTGGCACTCTGTTAGATGTCAACCCTAGTGTGACCTTCCATCTGGAATGAAATCTTGGGCGAGATGTCTACGTTTTCGAAGTCACCGTTTCGTCCTAGGCGTCGACTTGTTTTTTTTTGGAGTCAATGGATCTAGGAATGTTTGGGAGGTATCCCGGTTGGATCATGGGAAATATTGACATTTCGGTGATGGATTTTAAAAGAAGGTTAGATGGTGACGATTAAGTATCGATGTGTATAAGCATTCCCGTGGTGATAAAGATTTCATTATAGGAATGTTGTGAGGTGGGTGTTGGAACGGAGTTGAGTGTTAACCGAATCTGGGTTAACCAGTTACCTGAGGGACGCAGTGGGGCGCCTTGGAAGGACATCTTGTTCAATATTAGGAATGGATCAGTAGGAATCCGAGGATTCATGGGATTTGGGAATTGACTATCGGTAGAGAGTAATGGTATGTTTCTGGTGGAAACGCAATGCATGGGTCTATAGAAGTGTGGGAGCCCTTGCAGACATTGTGTCCGGGTCAGCTTTGAGGAACGGATTTAAAGGTTGCGATGGTTCAGACCAAACTAGTCGTTAGGAAATTTCGTCAAAGGACAATAACTCTTTAGTGATGATGATCTTTGGAGACATTTGGTGGGAATGTCGAGGTGGACTTTAAGTACAAATGAATTTTTGAGGAGACCTTGATGCGTCGTAATCAGAAGTATCTAAGGGAATAGTTCGGATTGGGGTATTCTTGATGGAAATGTCTAGATAACGTCGTAAGTCGCTTTCGGGGTAGTATGAGAAATCTAAGATTGGGAGGCAACCGAGATTTATCGATTAAGAAAATGATTAATCAACGACGCAACGTTTATCCTGACGTCGGTGAACTATATTGAACGTTGAGATTTAGTTTGTAACGGCACGTTATGAGAAACGCAGCGACAACCTCAACCGGAATGTGATCGGGTCCGTATATGAGGTGAGGTTTCCTGAAGGCATTCCTTTCGGATAGGAAATCAATCGATCTTTCCAAGTGTGATGTTGGGTGTTTGGTGGTTCCAGATTTCGAGGACGAAATCTCTTTTAAGGTTGGGAGGATTGTAACACCCCGATTTTCGAAAGGTATCAATTCAAGTTAACACAGAAACCGATATATTAAGGAAAAATAAGATATTTGATTTTGGACTTATATCCTAGATTTTATAGTATTGATGGATAAATGATTTAATTACGAGTCCAACGGTTCTTTCCGGAGTAAAAACGGAGCTATAACGAAGAAGTTATGGCCAAAACAGTGTTTGGCCGTATTCTTCGCGGGCTGAAGGGCGCACGGGTCGAGCGCCATCCTTCACAAAATACGCACGAGTCGTGCGCAACATCAGAAGCTTCAGCTCGGGTTAAAACCTGATTTCAGTCTCATTTCACCCAAAACTTCATTTCTTTATAACTTTTGCTCCACAACTCCGATTTTGGTGATTCAAGCTGCTACGGTTTCGTTTTTGAGAGATATTCAAGGATCTAGAAGGATATTGGAAGTCTATTGGAGTATACTAGAGTATTTTGTGGTGGTAAGCTTCTCATCTCTCACTATTCATCTTCTTCACCAAAGTTTTCTAGGGTTTCATCCACCCTTTGTTCTCCCTTTCATAAATTGGAGGTTTGTAACCATTTTGGTGAATTAGAAGTGTTTTGATTTGTGGATTCAAGCTTGGGTTAAGGTAATCTTCTATTTTCTTCATTTATGGAAGTTAGGTTTTCGGTATCAGTTGAGGTATTCATGTATAAGGTTGGGAAACGATTCTTTGTGGTTGATTATGATTATTTATAGTTGAATATGTATGGATTTAGGTTTTTGGAAGTTTTGACTTGAGGATCCAAGTGTTCTTCAAAGGATCTCTAGTTGGGGAAAATCTAGATTTAGCCTAAATCTAGCAAGGTGAGTTCAAGTTGATTTGTGAAAACGTTGTACATGCCAAAATGTCTATTTTAAAGTGTTTATGTGTTTTACATGAAATTATCAAATGTTGGGTTATTTGTTGATCTTGATTTCTTGAAGTATTTAACTTTACAACTTTGTATAACACCCACATTTGGGATTTTTGGGCATTTTGATAAATGTGTTACAAACGAATGTGTTTTGAGGTCTTATTGCATAAGTAGATCTTTGGTCAAAGAAAATACTCTTTTAAATGTTTATCGGGTTCCATGCATCATCATGAAATGGAGTGTTTTATAAAGTATTACTTGCACTTTTATGTGAGGTATTTGAAAGAGCGTTTATAGTTTCATTTCATCATTTTCATTCTTATCAGCAGTTAAATTTGGAAAATGCATATTATGTGTTATGAGGCATTTGGAAAATATGGGAGTATAAGTTCACTTGGAAAATGGGTAACTCAACTAATGTGAGTTTTGAACTAATCTTACTTTTAGTCGTTGTGTTTGCATAACCGTTGGTTGAGTGCGTTTTATCGTATTTTTACTTCATTTATCAATGGGTCAATGGGTGCTAAGCCTGCGGCTTAGTATTTTTATTCGATTTGGAGTCTTTGGACAGTTGTCCAGTTTTGGTAGCTCGACTTAGAGCCTTGGTTGCGATATTGGATGAGGGACTCGACATAAGGACCGTTCGCGGTTGAACTCAATATCCCGTGGGTGTACGTTTAAAGCCACTGAGCCGGACATCCCTTGCGCTTGGAATTATTGTTCCGGCGTGGGACGATTAGTTTTCCACGTCGAGTCACGTTAGGCATCGTATGTGGTATAAGTCCTTCGTGCTCAAGTATTACGATATTGGATGAGGGGCTCGACATAGGAACATAAAATGGGCTTACTTTGTGGACCGTCACATTTTATGGAATCGGGAATCCCCAGTCACCGAAAGGTGTTGTTTTTGGGTATTGAGTTTTATTATCCAAGTTTTCGGTGACGTTTTGTATAATCGGGTTTTACCCTTGATTTATGGGTTGAGTATTATGCCACACCCGTGTTTTGGGTGTTTCGGATATAAGGTTTAACCGTATCTTCATAAATGGAGAGTTCAATTTATATTTACGCTTTGAGTGAGTTTTGGGTTAAAGCTAATTTATGAATGAGCGGCTTATATTGATATCTTTACCTTTGAAGTAGTCTGGTTTGGAAAACGTCTAAATTGGTGTTCTCCGTCTAAAATGCATATTATTGGAAAACGAGTCGTTTGCATATTCAAAGCATACCTTTTGAAAGATTATGAATTAAACTGCATTATCTATTTTCACATACATCTTTATTCATATTGAAAAACTCTTGAGCTCATTAGGCGTTAAGCCTAACCCTTTTTATTTGTCGGCATGTGCATCAGGTTTCAAGGTTGGGGGTTGGTTCTAGCAACCCTATGAAGAGTAGAGCCTTAGCTAGATCCGAAAGTAAGTAATCGGTGAAGTCTTCCGCAACGTTGGAGATAGTGACTACTATGGGGTTTTAGTAGCTCCCGTTCTTATCAAAGACTTTTGTATAGAATCAACATTTGTATTAAGGTTAATTCTGAATTTGTGGTTGTAGATGATTCATTTATTGATGTATTTAGAAAATTTTAAATTAGTTGCTATTTCCGGATTTAAGGGTGTTATAATACCCGCGGCACTAACCGCGTGATGCTCTGGAGTTTTCCACGAACAGAGACTTACGCGGGTTTCCACGCGAGTTCACCCGCGTCACAAGTCGCGGGACTCTCTGACAGTTAATTTCGGTTGGTGGAGAAACCTATAAAACCTGCACATAATCTCTCTCATTTTTTCTAACGAAAATTTATCTTTTCCTTGGGTTTCTCTCTACAAAATTCATCACCATACATGAGATAATTCGACAGATTCAAGTTATAAACTTGAATACGATTGTTGTATCCTCAAGACAACGTCGATACCCCGGGCGAAATTTTGTCTTAGGACACTGCACAGACACGCAGGCCTCAATCGATTTCTTGGAACGACGAATCTTCGAATACGAGTAAGAATTTCATGATTTATATTATTGTTTTATGTATTCTACATAAATTTGTAACAAGAATCTTGTTTTTATTGTATTTATTGCATAAATATTTGTACACCTTTTTGGTGTGGGGTTGATCATACCTAACAATCTAAGACAAAATTTGTGTTAGGCGAGATGGATCAATCAAACGTGTTAAAGAATCACGTGGAGAAACCCGAGAAATTTAAAGGATTGGATTTCTATCGTTGGCAACAGAAGATGTTGTTTTATCTAACAACACTTCGTGTTTCCAACGTCCTCACCGAGGATGAACCATCACCGAATCCACCGGTAAACCAAGATGGAACGCTACATACTCAAGTTCAAGTGGCTGCACATCAAAGAACTATCGAGGCTTGGAGATCAAACGAATATAATTGCAGAAATTATATTTTGAATGCCCTCGATGATTCCCTATATGACATTTATTCTACCTTTGGAACGGCAAGGGAGATATGGGAATCTTTGGACACAAAGTACAAAACTGAAGTTGCGTGTTCAAAGAGATTCGCTGTAGGGAAATTCTTGAATTATCGGATGGTTGATTCGAAACCGGTGATGAAACAAGTAGAAGAATTGCAGATTCTTACCCACGAGCTAGAGGTGGAAGGCATGGGAATAAATAGCAATTTTTTGGTCGGTTCGATAATTGACAAACTTCCTCACTCATGGAAAAACTTCAAGCTCT
Source organism: Arctium minus (assembly GCA_954870635.1). Lineage (NCBI taxonomy): Eukaryota > Viridiplantae > Streptophyta > Magnoliopsida > Asterales > Asteraceae > Arctium > Arctium minus. The sequence continues at coordinate 176,293,300 of OX941080.1, read as the reverse complement.
ACTTGAAGCATTTGTCGGAGGACATAACATTTGAACAATTAGTCCTCAAGTTACGAGTGGAAGAAGACAATCGACTGAATGAGAAAGTCGATGCCATCCCTTGGAACCAAACGCCAACATGATTGAAGGTAGCACTTCGAGGCCGAAATTCCCTAAATTTAAAGGGAAAACCACGATGACTAAGAGGCTTTTTCCTTCCGGGAAAGGTCCGATGGCCCCTCAAAAGAAATCTTTCAAAAGAGTCATGCATTGTTGGGTTTGTGGGAAACCGGGTCATAGAGCCAAGGACTGTCGACACAGACGCGATCATTGTGGTGCTGGCGGAAATGGTGGTGGAGGAGCCGGTGGGGCAAATAATCATGCTAACCTCACTCACTCCCCAAACCAATTCCTTGGAGTCGTTGAAGCACACATGGTGGCCAATGTTGAATATTGGTGGTTCGACACCGAGGCAACCCGTCACTTATGCAATTCAAGAAGCTTGTTTGATTCTTATCAAAAGGTGAAGGAAGAGGAACCGATGTTCATGGGTAATGCATCTACCGCGATGGTTGAAGGAAAGGGGAAGGTCACGTTGAGGTTGACTTCCGGAAAGGATCTTGTGCTATCTGATGTATTGTATGTATCATCTCTAACTAAGAATTTAATTTCTGGCCCTATTCTCATTAAGAAAGGGTTGAAAGTTGTATTCGAGTCGGACAAATTTGTCATCACCAAAGGTGGTGCATATGTTGGGAAGGGTTACCTCGATGAGGGACTCTTCAAACTTTTTGTACATAGCACTGTAAATACCATTGGTGCCGCCATTATAAATAATGATAATAAGGCAGGCACAAGCACTTCTTCTGTGTATATTGTGGATCCTTCTTTCCTTTGGCATGCTAGATTAGGACATGTAAATATTAGGTCATTACAAAGAATGATCAAACTTAACATGATTCCTAAGTGTTCTAATGACAAAATATCTAAGTGTGAGGTTTGTGTAGAAGCTAAATACACAAACCACCCACATAGATCGGTAGAGAAATCAAATGAAATTCTTGGGTTAATCCATACTGATTTATGTGATTTCAAGGCAACACCCTCACGAGGAGGTAAGAATTATTATATTACCTTCATTGATGATTGCAGTAAATATTGCCATGTATATCTAATCCCTACAAAGGATGAGGCCTTAAATATGTTTAAAACTTATAAGGCCGAAGTCAAGAATCAACTCGACAAGAAAATCAAAATTCTAAGGTCGGATCGTGGAGGAGAGTATGAATCTCACGAATTTGCTGAATTTTGTGCAACTCATGGCATTATACATCAAACTACCGCTCCATACACTCCCCAACAAAACGGAGTGGCCGAGCGGAAGAATAGAACATTGAAGAATATGATGAATTCAATGTTGATAACGTCCGGAGCTCCTCATCATTTATGGGGTGAGGCATGTCTTACTGCAAATATGATCCTAAATAGGATTCCCCACAAGAAAAGTGATAAAACTCCATATGAATTGTGGAGAGGTAGGATGCCATCCTACAAAAGGATGAAAGTGTGGGGTTGCCTTGCTAAGGTTCAAGTACCTTTGCCCAAAAGGACAAAACTTGGACCTAAAACGATTGATTGTGTATATATTGGTCCAACCCAAAATAGTGTTGCATATAGGTTCTTAGTTTACAAATCCAATGTAGATGGCATAAGCAATAATACAATCATGGAATCTGCTGAAGCAGAGTTCTTTGAGAAGATATTCCCTTATAAGGAGAAGGAGGGTAATACCTCTAATCCTGGAAAACGCCCAATTGATGATACTTATTCTCATGTTGATTTAAACAAGAGTGATCAATCAAGGGCAGCTGAATCCTCCAAGGTCCAAGAAGAAATGGAACCAAGGAGAAGCAAAAGGGGAAGAGTCACCAAAGACTTTGGACCAGACTTTATGGCCTTCAATATCGAAGGAGAACCACTCTCCTATAAGGCTGCCATGGAATCTTCTGAGGCACCTTATTGGGAAGAGGCTATTCAAAGCGAAATTGACTCCATTGTGCAAAATAACACATGGAAGTTGGTCAATTTTCCTCCGAGTCATAAAGTCATTGGCCACAAATGGATCTTCAAAAGGAAGTTGAGACCTGATGGCGCTATAGAGAAATACAAGGCTCGACTAGTCGCCAAAGGTTATCGACAAAAGGAAGGTCAAGACTTCTTCGATACATATTCACTGGTTACACGGATAACGTCTATAAGGACGTTGATTGCAACAGCGGCTATCCATAACTTGGAAATACATCAAATGGATGTAAAAACCGCTTTCCTGAACGGTGAACTAGAAGAAGAAATATACATGCAACAACCGGAAGGATTTGTTGTGAAAGGCCAAGAGAACAAAGTCTGCAAGTTAATTAAGTCTCTATATGGACTTAAGCAAGCGCCAAAGCAGTGGCATGAGAAATTTGATAACACCATGTTGTCAAATGGTTTTCACATAAATGAATGCGATAAATGTGTTTATGTGAAACAATACAAAAGTGGTTATGTCATCATATGCTTGTATGTTGATGATATGCTCATCATGGGATCAAACTTGGATGTGATAAAACAAACCAAGAAGATGCTACACTCCGCATTTGACATGAAAGATATGGGAGTAGCTGATGTTATCCTTGGTATAAAGGTTCAAAGAAATCAAAATGGCTTAAAAGCCGCTGAAGAAGCCGAATGGCTTAAAAGCTTCCTAGAGGGTATTCTGTTGTGGCCTAAACCAGTGACTGCAATTGGTATCCATTGTGATAGTGTGGGTCCACAATACTATCAAGTTCTTACCGACTCATACACATAAACGATTACCAACATGTTTGATTAATAACAATGGTTACAAGGTTGATCGATTGAAGCTTTTATGTGTGTTCTCTCTAGTTTTCACCTTTAGTGTGTGTGTAAATGTGATATCTGATTTCTAACTTGTTAGCTTCCTCAACACACTAACACTTAATATCTAAACTAAGATATTAAAACTAATATCTAGATATTATAGTTAAACTAATATAATATCTAACTAACTTAGATATTTAAACTAAGTTAAAGTTAATACTAAATTACAATAAACAATAATTTACTTCGACATTTATTACAAAGTAACATTAGACTTTATATCGAGAGTCGACTTTCCGGCATTAGCTTCAGATTGAATCTTCAGATTGAATGATCTTGAATCCAATGAGACTGTGCTCTAACAATCTCTCCCTTTGGATCAAGATCATTACTAAAAAGATTTTAGCAATTCAGTCTTCTTTTTCAGCTCAGAAGATGCAATCTCTTTTTCTAGCTCAGAATGCTTTAGCAAAGTATATTCAAAGAAAATTTATCTGAAATCAGCATGTCTTCAGAATACTTTGATCTCGTATTTCTTGGTTAGCTTTTCTCTTCTCCAATGTCTTGTAATGTAATGGACTGGACATTTCTTCAAGCTTTAGATTCTCCCCCTTTTTGAGGAAAAGAGCAACGTTTTCATCAAAACTTGTAGTAAGAAATGTATTTCACTTGGAGCCTCTGATCCGTCAATTCAAAAGATATTCATCCAGATCTTTTCAAATCCAGACAAAATAGTCGTGTAACACCTGAATCAACTAATGAATCAGTTAACATGCTTGTCAGTAACACTAAGTCACTGAGTGTAACGAATACACATTGGAAAGGAGTTGTTTGATGTTGACTCCCCCAAGGCTTCCATTTAATCATCGAAACACCACAAAGGTAATTTCTATAAAATTTATGACAAAGAAACTAATTCCTTGTGTGTTCGTACTTGTGTTGAAAGAATTAAGCACGTGATGATTGCTTATTGGCTCAAAATTGTGTAAACCACTGAGACAACAGTAAGTTAAACACAGACTCAATGTGCATGATTGAAGTGCGAAGGTGGGGCAGACTTCCTTCTTTTCAATATCCAGATTTTCCAAATGAAAATCAGATAGCAAATGTGCTGCTTCCCCTTTGAAAATGTGAAACACTTTCTTGTTAAGAAGAAAATGAGTAGTTGGTGAGGTTTGATCAAGAGTTGGCATGGGCTAGTTGCCTGTTTCAATAATGATCACCAAAGAATTGTGAAACATTAGAATTGTGGCTGCCCGACTCAGAAAAAGTTGGTGCAGAGTTGTGATATTCTTTTAACTCTGTTCTCACACGCTCTTTCTTTTAAACATTTAGCTTACTCTAACCAAACACTCTTTTTCTGTTTTAACACACTCATTTCTTTTGACTTCTCACACTCAATCACTATGGATTAACTTCGTGAGTAGAAATCACTGGTTAACGTGATTCCATAGAAGTTTCTTGTAAGTCCTAGTACACTGATCCCGTATGTCCAATAAGGAATATGTTGCTCAAACTAAGGAATATTTAAGAACATGATTTCAAATGATTGAAAGTTATCCTTCTTTCAACCATTTATGAGATTAAGATAAAGGATTATACCTTAACGTGCGATCTTATATCTCATGAAGCTAAGCTTAAAGTCATAAAGATATGATCTTGTAAGCATCTCTCAAAAAGTCTGCAAAAGTCTTATGTCAAGTCAAAGTAAAATTTATTCACTTAAATTGAAAAGACAAAAAGCAGTAAAACTATGAAAGTACGAGTTCTGATCAGAAAGAATCAGAAGTCATCACCTTTTTACTCCCCCTGAAATTATGCATCAGTACATTATCAGTTGTAAAAGATATGCATAAAATTTCAGACAAATATGTATGTACTCCCCCTTTATGGTTGATTTCCTCATTCGAGTATCGGAGTACAATCTCTTTTTCAGCATGGAGTAAGGTCTTTTGATCTTTGAAGTGCGGGTCTTGAACTGTTGTATTCAAGAACCATTTCTCTTAAGCACGGGTTCTGAACAGACGTGTTTAGAAACCATATCAGATTTCTCCTTCTTAAACGTTGGGTGCCTGCAACACAGATTTAGTTTTTGGTACCCACTTGAAATTGGGTCCAACTATGTTAGCACTAGATTTTGGTACCCATTTGAAATTGGGTCCTCTTTTCTTTTGAAAAACAAATGAATCAGATGAATGATATGAATGCACATGATGATTTCCAAACCAAACCTCAGAATCTTGACAAGAAGTAGAAACATGTTTATCATAAAAAGAAGACTTTCTAGCAGATTTAGATAACTGGAATAGTTGCGTAAAAGAGTATTTCAAAATAGTAGCAACATTCGCTTTCAAAACATCTTTACTAGGTAAAGTCTTATTACAATTAACACTACAAAACGATTTATCAGCCTTGTCAAGCTTCTGTTTCGGTTGCCATTGAGATTTAACTTCTGCTTTCGCTTGCTCAGATCTGAAACATTTGAAACTCGTGAGTTAGACTTCTGAGCAACAAACGAATGCTTCTTTTTAGAATTACCAGTAGTGTTCGGTTTCTGTGAATGCTGAGATATTATCTTACCTTTAGCATTTTTAGCTTTCACAGAGACTGATTTATCAACTTTCGTTGATTTTGTACTGTTAACAGGTACACTGGTTTTTCCCAAAGATTGCACAAGAAAAGATGAATGGTTAGGAATTTTTGCATTAAAATCAAATTGTTCAAAACAACCATCCGAATCAACGTCAGAGTTAAGAAAATCAAACCCTCCGTTTGATAAACCAAACATGTCATCAGATTTAGAAGCCTTTGAAATAATAACATTTTTCAGCACGGTTGAAAAAACTTTTTGTTCAATCTCAATCAAAAGTCTTTCATCTGATAAAGAGTTATTGAGTTCAGAAATTTGACTTTCCAAAACAAGAGGAAGGACGTACATTTTACCTTTAATAGGCTTCGCCTCCATCTCTTTTACAGAATAACTTTGAAAGAAGTCATTTGAAAGAGATTTCTTTTGAAATTTTTGACCATAACTATTATTCAGCTTCGCATAATAAAATGGAAGGTAAATTTTAGATGATTTCAATCGTTTTTCCGTTTCTTTGGCTTCATCCTCTTTTGATAGTCCAGTCCAGAAAACTTTAAGTTCAGGGCATCGACGAGAGAGTCTTAAAAACGTAAAATCATAAAGTGCAGGCACTTTAGATATACCGTTTTTAAGATAACGAGGATTCTCATAATCGATTCCCCAATTTTCTTTGTTCTCTTTCGGTTTGTTTAGATGAATGATTTGCTCACTTTGACCTAATGAGTATAACTTCTTTTCCAAAGCATCTAATTTTGCAATTAAGGTTTTGTTTTCTTCAGTACACGTAGAATGCATTTTCGTTAGCTCTATTAAATCAAGCTCACTCTTTCTCAGTTTAGACTTGACTTCAGAATTCTCTTTAAGAATTATTGTCTTTTCTTTGGCGTTGGTGTCATTGTTTCTATGTAAAACCTCAACCAATACTTTCTTCTCAGCAATTTCATCGCTAAGTTTCTGTATCGATTGGTTTTTGTCAGTTATAACACTATTTTCACGCTTAAGATTTGACTCTAAATCTTGGAGTTTTATCTTCATGGCATGCATTTGATCACATACCTCTTCATTAGAATCAACTTCGGTTTTTATCTTCATCTGACTCATCAAGCACAAGTGTGTTGTCTCTTTCTTCTCTCCTTCTGCTTCCAAGGCAGAAATCCTTCCTTTGTAAAGCACAGGTGTATTCTCATCCATATTGATTGAATTAGCTTCGTTGGAATTCATTTTGTTTGATTGATGAGCAATAAGAACTTGTACTTGACCGTTAGTCCAGATAAAATTTGATCACACAAGAAATTTTTTCCCCCTAGGCAGACTTAGCACGGGGGTCCCGCTATTATAGTTTTGAAAAATTCTCAGAAAAAAATATTCCAAGTATGGAATAGTGATTGGCGCAAAATGGAGGTTTGCGCGAAAGGTTGCTGGCGCGAAGTAAGATTTGCGCGAGATGTGTGTGGCGCAAAGTATGGTTTGCTCTAGTAGAGGTTGGCGCGAAGTGAGGTTTGCGTTTCAAGGAGTTGGCGCAAATGTGACTTAGGTTTTGCGTGAAGAGCTGATGGCGCGAACTGAGGTTTGCGTGATACGTTGGTCGCGCGAATTGAGGTTTGCGCTACAAGAGGGTCGTGCAAAATGAAGTTTGCGTGAGCTGTTGGTGGCGCAAAGTGGGTCGCGAAAACTGATGTTTGCGTGAGACGTTAGTCGCGCAAAGTGGGCTTTGCGTGATCAGTGTGTGGCGCAAGTTGGAGTTTGCGCGATGAACTGATGGCGCAAACGAGACTTATGAACCTCATACGAGACTTATGAACTGATGGCGCGATGAATTGATGGCTCTGATACCAATTGTGGGTCCACAATACTATCAAGTTCTTACCGACTCATACACATAAACGATTACCAACCTGTTTGATTAATAACAATGGTTACAAGGTTGATCGATTGAAGCTTTTCTGTGTGTTCTCTCTAGTTTTCACCTTTAGTGTGTGTGTAAATGTGATATCTGATTTCTAACTTGTTAGCTTCCTCAACACACTAACACTTAATATCTAAACTAAGATATTAAAACTAATATCTAGATATTATAGTTAAACTAATATAATATCTAACTAACTTAGATATTTAAACTAAGTTAAAGTTAATACTAAATTACAATAAACAATAATTTACTTCGACGTTTATTACAAAGTAACATTAGACTTTATATCGAGAGTCGACTTTCCGGCATTAGCTTCAGATTGAATCTTCAGATTGGATGATCTTGAATCCAATGAGACTGTGCTCTAACAGATAGTATGGCCGCTCTCACTCGAGCGAAGAATCAAATCTACAATGGCAAGTCATGACACATACGAAGACACCACAACACCATAAAGGACTTGCTGAAAAATGGAATCATTTCCATTGACTACGTAAAGTCAAAGGAGAATATTGCCGATCCTTTGACAAAAGGCCTAAGTAGAGAGCAAGTTTCCTTCACATCGAGGGGAATGGGCTTAAAGCCAACACAATGAGTGTCCTCGACGGCAACCTAACCTAGCGCAATTGGAGATCCCATGGTCTAGGTTCAATAGGCAAACTAGTCGGGGTCAACTCAAGCAACCACCAAACAAAGGTACGCCTATTCCTGTGATGTTTTCCTTTGTAATTTTCCGTTGATGATATAGGGTTGAATGTTACATTCTTAATAATGCTTATAGCTATTTAGTAGAATACTACGGAATATTCTTGATCGGCATTACCTATGTGAGACTGATGTGGGGTCGCATCTTTGAGGACGGATATGGCTACGTCTTCTAAAACTCTCATGAAGAAAGGATATGTTCATGACCGAAATGAACACAACGGTAAGAATTAAATTATGTATAGCTATAATATGTGTGATGCCTATTGTCTCGATTTACTACAAAAAGTGGCTAGTTCAAGACATTGGTTCACTATCCACGAAGTAGATCTGATAGGTACTCACTAGGACAGGTTCAAGTCCAAAAGACACCTTTTTCCGATGCATATTATAACTAGCTTGGTGATAGAAACATAAGTTCCAATTCTATTGCTTATTTTCTATTCAAATGTGGGGTATTATTGGGGTTTGAATAGAAAATGTGGGGTATTGTTGAAACTTAGTGTAGACTTGAGAAACCTAGTCCCACATAGGAGCCAAGAGAAAGATTATACCACTTAATATATCCAAACCAATAAGCATTAAATGAATTACTTGAATGCTTGGCTTGGATTGTGGTGTGATTGAAGGGTTTTCCTTGACATTAATATATATATTAAATGTCAAAGATGGGCCTTGGGCCTTCGGGTCTCGATGGGGTCAAGATAGATTGACGGTAGAGATTGTGTTGCAGGGTAACAGTGGCTGGCGCGACCTGAGTCGCGAAGCCACACGCGTAGTGTTCTGTCAACAGAGGCCGGCGCGAGTTATGGCGCCTCAATCGATTTCTTGGAACGACGAATCTTCGAATACGAGTAAGAATTTCGTGATTTATATTATTGTTTTATGTATTCTACATAAATGTGTAACAAGAATCTTGTTTTTATTGTATTTATTGAATAAATATTTGTACACCTTTTTGGTGTGGGGTTGATCATACCTAACAACCTTTCTATCCACCACTCATTTTATTTTCATTTTGTAATTCTAGGAAAAGGAAAGAAATTGAAAATAAAATGAGTGGTGGATAAAGGAGTTGCATGAGTTACACCATGTAAACGGGTTGCATAATAACTGTTTTATCTCTCTCTCTCTCTCTATATATATATATATCTATACTATATTATAAAAACGACATAAAAACCTCTTAATTACAACATTTTAAGCACACGTTACAACTAATTAAAGCCAATTACTTAATTTACAATTTCTTAATGCTTTGGTACAACCTTTCCAAGCACAGTATCTCACATAATCATCTATTTGTGAAATGGATACTCATTTATTAATATAACTAATTGTTTTTTTGGTGGAGGATTTTATAAAATAGATTTTATATTAGCATAATCTATTTTAAATGTAGATTTTACATTTAAATGTATATTAATGAGATGTAATATAAAATCTTATTTCTTCCGTATTTTTTTATATTACATCTCATAATGATTTTTCCATATTTTATTTTATAAAATCTTTTTCCATATTTTATTTTATAAAATCTTTTTACATAATAAGATGTAATATAAACTCTTTTTTCTTCCGTATTTTTTTTGCTAATATAAAATCTATTTTATTTTATAAAAGTACACGTGTTTTATATTAGTATAATATAAAATCTACACGTATTTTTTTTGATAATATAAAATCTACATGTATTTTTTTTCACGAGCATTAAAAGAAGAAAAAAGAAGGTTGATATGAATTAAAAATAAAAAATAACGAGATACATTAATAAATTATCGTATTCTTTAAAATAAAAATATTCCGCAATACTTTCCAAATTAACCAAGTGTAAAGAAAATAAAATAAAAACGATGTAGATATAATAAAATGACATATGAGGATGTAGAGTCTTTAAAGAGAGCTTGTAATAATCCAAATCGTTTGATAGATGGAAGACAACAAATTATAACATTGTATCTCTTAGCCGAACCTAAGGTATATATCGTTTTTGTTCGATTGCTTTTTGAGTTTTATAAATGACTTCTCAACCGGTTACAAATAGTGTTTTTTTTGGTGTTGTAAGTAACAATGTAATAGGTTATCAATTTTTAAAGTTACATAGATAATTTATTCTTAAAATATGTTCATGAGATTAAACATTTAAAATGAAAAAAAATTAAATGATTTTTTTTAAATGTTCATACTTAATCATTTAAAATACGAAAATATATTCGTTTTTTCCTGAAATTTTCCCTCATAATTTGAAAAAAAGAAATGCACATAATTACAATTTTTTTACGACGATAAATTAAAAAAAAGTAGATAAAATTGAAAATAAATCTTTTGAAACACAAGCTTTTAAAATAACGAAAAAATATGATTATTTTTGTGATTTATTGAAAATTAATTATATATGAATGAATATTTAGTTAATTAATATATGCATGTAATATATATATATATATATATATATATACTATATTATAAAGTAGACATAAAAATCTCTTAAAAACAAATTTTAAAGCTTAATATACCGCTATTTAATGTTAATTACCTAAAATATCTTAAAAAACAACCATTAAATCATTTACCACTTTCAATCATTATCTCTAACCATTTTAACTCCCCTAAAATCATTTTCTACTTTAACTCCCCTAAAATCATTCTCAACATAATTAAATATAGAATAAAAATCATATTTTAAATATAAAAAATCTAAAATATAATTAAAAAAATCTAACATAATATTTTATAAAAAACATTATATTATTAAACCAAAATAAATTACATTATAAAAAAATCATTATCACTCTCTCACAACATCCAAAATCGTAATGTAAATCGACAAAAAATAGAAAATAAAATGAAACGTTAAAATCATGATGTATCTAGCTGCATTGCGCGAATACGCTTATAGTATATATATATATATATATATATATATATATATATATATATATACACACACACACACTAGTAAGGTGCCTGTGTAATAGGGATGTTCATCCAAACCATCAAACCGCACAAACCGTCCACACCAAACCATACTGCACCGCACCGCAAAACGCGGTTTAGGACTTTCGCGGTGCGGTTTGCAGTTTGCATTTTTACCAAACCGCACTATGCGGTGCGGTTTGCGGTTTTGAGTTTTCAAACCGCGGTTCAAACCGCACCGCACCGCACCTTTTATATTACTTATAAAATTTTAATTTTAAACATATATATATATATAATAATTTAATTTAATATTTATATAATTGGGTTTGTGTTTTTAAATTTTAATTATTGACTTTAAATATTGTTAGGACTGAAAGTCCTAGTGTGTTGAAAGTTGTATAACGCATTTATAGGGGTTGAATTGTAATTATTTGATAGTTTATTGTAAATGGGCCTCAAGCCTATTAGGCCTACAACTTAGTATTTAAAGTCTTGCTTTATTGAGAATTAGGTCTAGAAGAATTATTATTAGAAAGTTAGTCGTAAGGTTTACTTTCTCTGATCAGAAATTCTCTCTGTAAACCTAAACCCTTTATTGATAAATCTAATCATATGACTAGCAGTTGTGGTTTATTAATTGTTCTTCATTGATCATTATTGTTGTTGATTGCACTGTATATGGGATCTACAATTTGTATCAGAGTATGATCGAATTAATTTTCATTCGATATGATCAAAAGGTTTGTCTAAACTCCTAATTTTTATCGAATTCAAGTTTGATACGGTGCTTACTGTGTTCATCAATATCTTGAAATTTTTCGTAAAATTTCTTGTGTTTTGATCCGCTTATTTGAAAAAGATTGATTGGTTTGTGGTTAGAACCATATTTCAATCATCAATTTTTTTGTCAAATTGATTAATTTGAAGTATTTGAAATTTTTGGTTGATTGTTGTCTTGGTGACGACACTGTGTTCTTCAAATTAAAGTTCTTGGTTTAAGATTTGGGTATTAATATTTTAAATTCATGTTGGGTTTATGTTGATTGAAGCTATAAAAGGTTGATTAATTTTGAGTTTGAAAAGTATTTGTGTCGATTTCTGAGTTTATATCGCCGTATTTCTCGAAGTTGTTCGTCAAACTCAGTCGCACTTACCGGGTTTGAAATCTTCCGGTTCCCAGGATAAACTCCCGGACCATAGAACCCCCGGGTGAAAACCTTCGGTCCCTGGGTTGGTGAAAACCCCCGTCCCCGGTTGGGGTGATACCGGTCCCCAGGTTGGAGTGACATACCGGTCCCCGGGTTGGGCAACACCGGTCCCCGGTTTGTGAGTTATTTAAGTTTGAGAGTTCTAAATTTTCTTGTTATCAAGAACGTGGGTCGGTGAATTTCATTTCTAATCGGCAACTCTCTGAGTTTTCATTTGAGAATGGCAGCAGCTAGTATAATTATGATCAAATTTGATTGGTTGCTACTTCTATTATGGGGCGGTGATTTAAAGTTTCAATCGGCCGCTGCAAGTTTTTGATGAAATCGGTGGAGGAAAACTTATGTTCGACGACTGTTGATTTTTTTTGTTTGTCCGTGACTTATTGGTAATCGGCTGCAAGTTCCCGGTATCTCCCATTATATCTTCCGAGGTCATCACTCCCGGTTTATGTGAATTCTGCGCCCGATATCTAAGCCCCGTCCGGTCCCTTGCATCTCCCGGTCTCTCCCGGTTTCACACGGTCACCTCTCCCGGTTTCACACGGTCACCTCTCCCGAGTCCTTGGTAATCCTCCCGGGCCTTATCACTCCCGGGACCTTGGCGATTCGGTCACAACAAGTTTTGAATTTTTGAACGATTTTTGAAATTTTTCGGTTGATTCGGTCGTCACAAAAGTTTAAAAATTTTCAATCGTTTTTTTCCGAAAAAGTTTTTCGGTTGATTCAGTCTTGATCGTGGGTTGCTTAATTGTGTTTTAAACTGTTAAGGGTTTTTTACAAAGCTTAAACGATCGATTTCTATCAAAAAAAAATCAACCCATACTGAGTTTTTAAGTTGTCGATCGTTTTACGAAAAGCTTTCGGTTGTTTCGTTTGTGATCGTGGGTTGACCGGTTGAGTTTTAATCTGTTAAGGACTGATCAGAAAGCTTTAACGATCATTTTGCATTAATTATTTCTAACCGTTTTCGAATTTTTGCAGGTTGTCTCAACGAAGGGGATGATGAATAGTGTTTCCGTTAAGTGACCGTTAAATTTCTTACATTTTGGTCCTTTTCCGTTAACTCTCCGTTAGTCTAGTTAGTGTGTTAGTTTAGTTAGCTTTATTTCACTTTTAGTCCCTCTAGTTAGTAGTTTCACTTTCTGTCATTTCTATTCCTTCTACTTTTAAGTTTAATTTTTTGTCACTTTTAGTCCTTGCAGTTTTAAGTTTTAGTTTGTGTTACTTTTAGTCCCCGTACTTCATAGTGTTGGTCGTTTGTCATTTGTGTCCCTAAACTTTCAAAGTTTCACTCGTTGTCACTTTTGGTCCTTGCACTTTAAAGTTTCATCTCTTGTCAAGGTTAACCCCTGGACTTCAAGTTTTACAGGTACCAATGACTCATTTCATTGATCTTGATACTTCAAAAGGAGATATGATGAAAATCATTCTAGATTTGGAAGCGAAAATTTTCACTTTGAAGGAAACTAATAGCGATCTTGAGGATTCAAAACCGAAGACGGAGGTTGATTCAATGAGGACTGTAGTAGAGAACTTTTTTTGAAAAATAAAAACTTTGAGCTGAAAAGAAGAATATCAGATCTTGAAAGAGAAGCTAATATAAATAAAAGGGATCTACAAGAAAACTCAAAGAAAATATCTGAACTTGAACGAAAAGTTGCAGATTTTGAAGCCAAAGAAGAGACGTACCTGATGCTTGAAGAAAGAGGAAACATGTTGGAAAATGAAAATCTCGATCTGAAGAAAAGACTTGCTATTTTTGAACAAGAAAAAGTCGATTTCTCAAATGAAAGGAAGAATCATGAAAGAAAGATTCTCGAGTTTTCAAAGAAAGTTTTCGATGAAAGAAAGGTTTTTGAGGCTCAAAATGCGAAACTTTCAAAACAGATTTCTGATTTTGAAAACGTTTTGATAATTGAGAGAGATTCTTTTGAGAAAGAGCGAAAAGTTTTTGAGAGTGAAAAGAAAATGCTTGAAAAGAAGAATGTTGCGATTTTTAAAGAGATATCTGATAAACGCAACAGTATAGAAAATGATTTTGAAAGTGAAAGAAAGATTTTCGAAACTGAGATTCATAAGATTTCAAAGAAATTATCTGAATTAACAACAGAGATTTTGAAAGAACAGAAGGTAAAATCCGATTTACAAAAACAATTTGACTTGATTCTAAAAGAAATAAATGTTTTATCCGCAAAAGTCAAGAAACTTGAAGAAATAAATCTTAAAGTTGATTTATCTGAACAAGCCAGTCCCGATATTGTTGTTCAGTCTCCTTATTCTTCAAGTTCACCTTCTACATCTAATTTTTCGAAGAAATTTGTCAAATCAAATGAATTTTCAAAAGATCGAATTCGTTCTTCAAATCTTTTCTATAATTCTCTTGTTGATGATTCTAATAATCAAGTGTTTCGAAAAGTCAAGATGGTTTGGAGAAAGAAACCAACTACAGAAATGAGTGATGGAAACAAGTCTCATGATTCGCCTGTAGTTGATACAAAGTCATCTATTTCCAAGATTAATTCACCTACTTATGTTTATTCTACAGGAAAGTTGATCAGTCTAAACCGAGCACAGATCTGTTGCACTCACTGTGGAAATAGTGACTTTGTGGATTTAAGGTATGTTAATAATTGGTATGGTACTTATAGCATCCCTAATCCTCAGTTTAATAGCTTCAAAGCCAAGGCAACTAACCATCAAGGATCCATCACAACATGGATACCAAAACCAAAATCTTCTTAATCTGTTTTGCAGAAATGTCATGTGTGATTTACTTCAGATTATTCATATCACATGACTACAATCAAGGGTTGGGCCATCTTTTGAGGGGGAGTACCATGTTGTTTAAATTTTCATATCGACTTCTGAACACTTCAGTTCAGGACTCGTACTTCAATGTTTTGACTTGTACTTCAATGTTCTATCTTGGTGAGTTAAAGGAGTGTTAGGGCTCATAAAGTTTCTATGGTCAATCCAGAACCGGAAGGACCTACCCAAGAAACACATCCCATTCATAGATATCAATGAGGGGTCTAGATTGATAGATGAGTTCGGAGCGAAAAGAATATGGTGAGGATATGACAGGACTTAAAAGAATTATTGGTCCTAACCAAACCGAGTCAGTTATCCGGGTTACCACATAATCTATTCATTCTCGTTCTTTGGAGATGGATATTGAAACAGACATGGACACAGTGTCGATAACTCGTGTCACCCCACCCATCCACTCAAGTATCTCTCAAAAGATACTTGTTTCATATATGCACGGAGATTTAGCACATAATCTATCTATTCCTCACTCGGAGGTCTTAGATATTGAAAAAGGAAGACATCAGCTCCGGTCTCCGAACTTCATATTCATCTCACTGTGTCTATTGATTTCTAACCTACGTCCCAGGTTGAATCAATCTTTGAGCCTAATCGATATGATTTATACTTCTTTCACACACGCATGAATCTTTGTGATTCCCCTTGCATATCTTTGTGATATTTCCGGAATAGTTTGAGAAGTAATTTTTTTAATATTTTACTTCAGTGATAAATGGAAGTCCTATCAGAGATACATCGATGCCAACTCTGAAAATAGGCCACACAATTATTTTAATTGTTGTGATAACAGTTACTATTGTGTTTCTGTGTTAGTTGTTACCCTTGGTTACTGAATCGTTTTATCTAATCTTTTGCTACTCATCCGGTTAGTCTTTGAAGATACATGATGCTCAGGATTCTCTAATCATCATGAGGGGGAGAATGTCACACAATTCAAAGACACAGATTATCATGTAAAGGGGGAGTTAGCAAAAGTTGAGGGGGAGTAACAAAATTGCTTAAATCTGAGGTTGAAAAGCCATTGGATTTCAAGGTTGTATTTCTTCTATCCTTATCATGTGGTGTCTGCTACAAGTTTGTTCTTCCTACGAGCATATTGGTTCTACAAGTTCTTAAGCTGAAAGCATATTCAACTCGCGGTTCAAAGACAGATTCTTTGTTTTAAACTGAAGTTGCACCGTGGAATGTCACGTAACTCGCACATTATCTTTCTTGTGTGCTGATCCGATGTGTTGAGTTTCTACAGTTGAAAGTTGCTCAATAGTGCGTTCAGTCGATGCTATTGTACATTGAATCTGGTTACAAAGTTGAAAATATGAAGACCAAGAGCTTTATTCAAGGGGGAGCTTGGAAAGACATGAAGACATGCAACACCAATGTTCTTCAAAGATTTAAGAGGGAAAGAAGATAAATGCCTGAAGTTTTCAAGAAGATAAATGCCTTATTCAACTTTAGGGGGAGATTGTTAGGACTGAAAGTCCTAGTGTGTTGAAAGTTGTATAACGCATTTATAGGGGTTGAATTGTAATTATTTGATAGTTTATTGTAAATGGGCCTCAAGCCCATTAGGCCTACAGCTTAATATTTAAAGTCTTGCTTAATTGAGAATTAGGTCTAGAAGAATTATTATTAGAAAGTTAGTCGTAAGGTTTACTTTCTCTTATCAGAATTTCTCTCTGTAAACCTAAATCCTTTATTGATAAATCTAATCATATGACTAGCAGTTGTGGTTTATTAATTGTTCTTCATTGATCATTATTGCTGTTGATTGCACTGTATCTAGGATCTACAAGTATTTATAAGTCTTCTTAAAAGTTTAAGGCCCAACAAAAGAAAAAAATTGGGCATTGACAATTGGGAATCAAGATGAAGACGAAAGAAAAAGTTGGAGACGTCACTTTATCCGTTTATCGTATTAAAATAATTTATTTTTTTAGACTATTTCTTTGACTATTTTTAATTATGCATTTTGGAGTTGGATATATTCAAACTTTTTATTTTTTTTTGGACTACGGTCACTAAATCGTTGATTTTCTATTGTATTTTAAACTTATAATTTTTTGGATTGTACGTATAAAGTGCGATAGGGACAAAGCGCACCGCATTTCGCGGTGCGGTTTGGTGCGGTTTGCGGTTTGGGAAAATGCTTAAACCACTTGCGGTTTTGCCCTAAACCGCACCGCGAACACCCCTACTGTGTAATACCGCGGTGTGCATCTCAATTTAAAACGAGAACTTAATATGTCAATCATGTTTCATTTTTTTTTGTCTATATTGATGCTAGTTGTATATTGTACAATGTAGTTGAGTATAAATTTTGAATAAATGTAAGTAAAAATACCTAATATGGATACGCATAAATTTGTATATACCTGATTTTTTCTACAATAACCGTTATACATGTTTATTAATATACTATAGATATAGGTAGTAAAAATTGGTACGTATGTATGCTATTTTATATTTCTTTAGGCTTTCGAGCCTTTCTTCCTAGGACAAAAGCCTTTACTTGAACTTGAGCTACTAAATCCAGAAGTATTCAATAATTATCTTATTTTGAAGATATTGACAAAAAAATTATAATGGTGTAATTTATAATAAAAATGAAACGTATTTTTAATATATTTTAGTTAATCTATGATTAAGTATTTTTAATATGCTAAAGATATAAAAACAAAACGTACGGATGTAAAATAGGGGTGCTCATGGGTTGTGTTGATCGGGTTGAAGGTATTTGAACAACCCAACCCAATGTTTGGGGTTTGAAAAATCTCACCTCGACCCAACCCAAACCAAACCAAATTGCAACCCAATCCAACCCATACATGTTGATCGGTTAGTCGGGTTGGTCGAGTTGATACTTTGGTACATCAAAATATTCACACAACTTGTTTTCTCTAGCCTACTCATAATTTCTTTTTCATCCGTCCATACTTTTTAAATCTTAACTATATCACATTCAATTAATTTTCTCAATTTGTGTGCGCACACATGGAAAGTAGATTGAAAATATACATATATGAAGATGGTACATTATGGTGTAATTGTCTAATGTACATATTAATAGGAACTCAACAATCATATTAAATCCAAGAAATAAAAGGATATCGGGTTCATCGGGTTGGATTGGGTTCAAATAAAAGTAACCCAATATCAATCCAATACCTATGGTTTGAAGATTTTACAACTCGATTAGACATCGGGGTGCTTCAGGTTGAGTTATTTCCCGTTGGGTTGGTCGGGTTTTTGAGCACCCCTACTATAAAACAAATTAATTTTTAGATATTCATGATATTTAATAGTACGATTAAATCCAAAAATATATTTAATATTAAGCTCATTTTGAAGATATTGACGAGACAATTATAATAGTATAATTTGTAAAAAAAGAATCGTATTTTTTAATATATTTTTGTTCATATACGATTATTTCTGTTAATGTTGATAAAGATTTAAAATAAAAAAGTGATGGATATAAAGTAAATTAAATAACTAATTATAAATGTACAAAGTGTAATTTAAAAATTAAAAATGATTTGTTTATATATATATACATATATATATATATACATATATATATATGTCAATTCATTTGTTAACCAAAACATTGGTGTTAACCGTGTTAACCAATTTTCAACCAATCAGAATCATCCTAGATTGTCTATCAACCTACAAGTCTATTAATTCTCAAAGGGGTAAAACCTTTCTTGTTACACGCCTATTAATTGTTTTTCCATATTTTAAGGATTTTTTTATTTTGGTAATTATATATTTAAAATTAGAATTAGAATAATTTAAAAGTAAAATTAGATCTTATCTATAATATTCATCTTCTTTTTTATTTTTAGCAAATATCAACATTCCAACTGCACAATTTTTTCTACGCATCGAATTGTTTTTTTTTTGATTCCCAA
The DNA here is from genome assembly GCA_954870635.1 of Arctium minus. NCBI lineage: Eukaryota > Viridiplantae > Streptophyta > Magnoliopsida > Asterales > Asteraceae > Arctium > Arctium minus. The sequence continues at coordinate 176,274,367 of OX941080.1, read as the reverse complement.
CCGTTGTGAAATAAATCCGTTGAGCGTTCTTGTTTCGAGTGATTAGCACAATGAGCGACAGTTGAATAACGTCTGTTCTTGATAATGAGAGCCTGTTAAATCAAATTTTGAAACTCAAGACGATCCCTCGTTCCTCCGTCATAACGAGCATGTTCAATCTTTGAATACAGGGTTATCCCAAAAGTTCGGTAATTCTACCGGACTTGATGACATATCACTCGACGAAACCAAGTTCGGTAATCACCCATCTACTAGTTCACTATATCCAGAATCGGATATCGGTAAAAGCAACGGTAATTTTTTTTGCATTATCCATACATTATGCATATATGCACAAGTATTAACCAATTTTATTATAGTAAAATGCATATGCATATGCTTAGGTCGATACTTGATAGCTAGAAAATATGTCATATGCATATGCATATGTGCACAGTAGAATGTGTGTACATAGGTCGATACTTGATAGCTAGAAAATATGTCATATGCATATGTGCATAGTAGATGTGTGTACATGCACTGTACATACAACAACTTAAAAAGTCCATTTGTACATTCTACACATACACAAGATTTAATAACACATACAAAGTTCACATGGTCTTAATCTCAATGTCATATGCACATTCACACAACATTTGTTTGTCGACATTCCCATATCAAGTACTTCGTTCATATACATAGTAGGTATCAATCAATAGACATATGCATTTTAGATATCAATTTGCATATATCCATTTAATCAATCTGCCCATATTCATATCTGATAAGTGTGCACATATGCATATCTGCTAAGAGTTCATGTATGCATATAAACAATGTGCACATATGCATATACTCAATCTCTATATCTAATTTCGATATGCACATTCCAAAATTTCTACCATATGCTTACTTCGGATTTGACGCTGGAGTGGTAATCCGGTTGTTGATTTGGTCAAGATTATGTGTTTGGATGTTTATCTAAAGCTCTCACGGGAAGAAATCCCTAAATGTAAGGGATTTGATTTTGGTAACACGTGTTCCCTTAATTAAATGAGATGGTGTTTTTAGTAAAATAACCATGTGCATGTGTGCATTGTTTCTAATCAACCCTTATGGATAATATTTATTTAAATGGAAATTTAATTAATTGTGAGCAATTGATCATCTCAATGTACGGTTCAGATTGGTTAACACGGTTAACACCAATGCATTGGTTAACAAAAGAAGGGGACCCTATATATATATATATATATATATATATATATATATATATATATATATATATATATATATATATATATATATATTTAGGGAGAGGTTCATTTGAGAAATGGTAAATATATGAGAAATAGAGAAGTAATCTTAGCCATTCATCTGGTCAACATTTGCGGCTTTGACCGCGAAGCACCGGATAATTCCTTGTGTGGTCTATAGAAGGTAAAGGGGTAATTTCGTAAAATACACGGGATGAGTTCATATATAAATCTGTATGAATCACAAAGATTCATATATGAATCTGTTGAACTAATTAACAGATTCATATATGAATCTTTGTGATTCATACAGATTCATATATGAATCTTTGTGATTCACAAAGGTTCATACATGAATCTTTGTGATTCATACAGATTCATATATGAATCACAAAGGTTCATATATGAATCTATTAGTTAGTTCAACTGATTCATATATGAATCAGCTAAAAGAGTTCAGTTGTGAATTGCACTGGTTCATATATGAACATATAGTTCATATGTGAATTATACATGTTCATATATGAACACAACCCGTGTGTTTTATAAAATTTACGAAATTGTCCTTCTATTTTTGGGATAGCCGCAACTTTTGACCGGTAAAAGCCGCAACTTTTGACCGGTCAAAGCCGCAATATTTGACTAGTCAAATCCGATCTTGACCATATGAATGACTAGGATTACTTCTCTATTTCTCATATATTTACCATTTCTCAAATGAACCAAACATTATATATATATACAAGGAGAGTTCAATTGTAAACTGTATTTTTATTGTGAACACGAGGACTGATCTCAGCCTCCATCTCTATTGATGCAACAACTCACATTAAATAGAGTTTTTAATTTAAATTATTAATTAAGGTCATTAGGGGTAAAAAAAGAAGAAGTTAATTTCAATATCACGCCTACCTTATTTGACATTTTTTTTAATTAAAACTTTTTATACCCTTACAATTTAAAATAAATTATCTTAAATATTACTAATATTTTAATCAAACAAATTACATTAAAAAAAAAAACAAGAACTTCGTGCTCTTCGATATGACATCCATCTTAATATAGTTTTTTCTTTGTTTTAGTCGTTTTTATGTGAAATATTATATATGTGTTATATTCATTATGAATATTTATGTATGTTCAAGTGTCTACAATAGCTAGACACAATAAGTTCGTAACTCGACATCATATTCTTTAACACTTTCATCAACGTCGTAAGACACCACGTTCTTCATCACCGTAACCCAACACCCATCGAGACCAATCAAGATGACATCAAGATTGATCGAGAACCCTTGGGGACCTATCGACACCAATCGAGACTAATCGAGAACCCATCGAGACTAATCAAGAACCCATACATTGACTTGGTATGTGGTTGTGTTAAAATCATAACCTACACCTTCATTTTCCATCGAGACCGATTTAAAACCTACTGATTATTTTATTGTGTTTGTTTGTATAAAACCATAACCTACCAACTTTAACTTTTATCGGGATGGATCGGGAAATCTATCGAAACGCATCGGTAACTCATCGAGATCAATCAATAATCCAATAAAGAAAAAGAAAGAAAATTAGAGTATGTAGAGTTGAAACTGTAGTATATTCATGATGAATATTATGGTGAAAATTAATATTTATGATAACTATCATACTTATATAAATAATAGAGGGTTATTGTATACACGTAATCTTACATAAATTTTCATGATGAATAATATGTATATTCACGATGAATATTATAGTGAAAATGTATATTCATGACGAATATTATACTAATGTATAAATGTTGAAATGTTGTTGTATACACGTGAACATATATAAATATTCATGATGAATAATATGTATATTAATAATGAATGTTATAGTAAAATGTATATTAATGATGAATGTCATAGTGATGTATGAATACTGACGATTTGTTCAATATACGTGAAAATACATGATTATTCATGATGAATGTTATACTAAGTTGTATATTTATGATGGATACTAATAGATGAACATCAAAGAGTTGTTGTAAACATATGAACGTGCATAAATATTCATAATGCACATAACACATATATAATATTTCACGTAAAAAACGGTTAAAAAAAACTATATCGATATAGATGTCATATCGAAGAACATGAAATTCTTGTTTTTTTAATGTAATTTGTTTAATTAAAATATTAGTAATTTTTAAGATACTTTATTTTAAACTTTAAGAAGGTAAAAGTTTTTAATTAAAAAAGAAAATAAAAAGTCAAATAAGGTAGACGTTTAATTAAACTTTCATTTTTGTCACTAATCACTTCTCAATTAACCTTATTATGTTTTAGTCATTGCTTAATTTCTAAATTTTGATTAATGACCTGATCCTCATGTTCACAATGAAAATATGGTTTTAGAAAAAACGTTAAATATTATAAATTTGATCAATAATTAGATTATTATCTATTTTCGATTACAGATTATCTCCTTCACCCTAAAATATCGCATCCATTTTTCACCAAATAAGAACTTATACTTCCCCTTCGATGCATCTTGGTGTCGTGTTTGTAACCTTTGTATGGTTCCATGACGAATCACGTTGTGGTGGCAAAAGCCCTGTCGACCCTGGTCTATGTGATGGTCTAAAGGGCAACGTCGATGGCGAGGGTGGCAGATACGTCGACGGTGTTGACGGAGGGGGTGGGGATGGTGGCAACAGTGGCTCGAGATGGGTGACGACCAACTCACCCTTCCCTTAAGGTCTCGATGTTGACCTTTTCGAAGGGAGCAACAGAGCAACAGAAGTGCACAAATAGCAGCACAGTTCTCAACCGATTATTTGCGCACTTTGGCCTCCTTGAAGGAAGAATCCCACTATTTACATGCCAAAGTGGATGTTGTTAACTATTTGGGTTGTGGCGTACTGGTAAAATCTTTGGGGGATGTAGTGGAAAATCTCATATGTCCAAGGTTCAAGTCTAGGTGCTGCCAAAACCCTTGTGGCCATGGAGGTTCACCTGCGATGACTCCAGGCCATCCGTGGTCGCCCGGGGATTAGTCGGTGCATGTAAGTTGACCCGAAAACTCACGGTTACTAAAAAAAGTAGATGTTGTTTAACCTTGTGGTTAACTGACAATAAGTCTTGGTTTTTAAGGTTTCTCCTTATAGGCCATCAGATTTTCCTGGCTGTTCTTCAGGATCCCTGAGATTAGTCTCATACACTAAAAAAAGAGGGTGGAATACCATCTTCTTCATTCTGATCAAATTATTTTGAACAAATCTTTTTTAGACTCCTCCAATTGTAATTTAATCATCCTTTCACAATTCAACCGGTATGAATATGCTTCTAAAACGGTACAGTTGACAATCTCAATTTGTAAACGTTTTATATTTCTTTTAGCCTAACAGATAAGAAAATATACAATACGATGATGCTTATAAAAAAGTAAGGCTATTTCCAAGGGGAATGGTTGGTCAACCTGAATTCAAGTAAGGTGATTTACCATCCATCCATATTATTTTGTGGCATAATTTGGCCTTTATTCTTTGGGTTACATATCATATATTGTTCACAAAAAAAAAGGCCTAAAACTAAGGCATAGAAATAGATCACCACCATCTCTTTATTTTCAATTTTTTTGGTCTCAATTTCAATAGGAACAACTTAACATAGATCTAGTTGTCTACATATATGTTTCCGAGTTCGTAAAAATGGCCCGACCAGACGATTTTCGGAGAACTGCCTCAGACGTCCCAAACGCTCAACGACTGCAAAACTTGCTGCACTTCAAAAGCGCCAAAGCTCAAACGACCTCCGTGACGTTTCAACAGCTTTTGCAAAGTTAGATTCGTTCTGTTTCTTTTAGATTTGGTCCGATGCGAAACAAATGATGCAATTTTAACGAGAATACGGGTTTCCGGGATTCTAATTAGCTTCTTTTGTTGTCGTTTTCTTTCGCAGTTGAAGACTCCAACTTGTCACAGAAACAGAAAAAGAACCATGATCAAGAAGACGATGGAAACCATCATAACAAGAAGTCGGTGCTGGCAAAAGTAAAAGATAAGGCCAAAAAGTTGAAGTGTTCTTTGAGCGGGAAGAAACATCGTGACGGGAACGAGTCACGAGATCCTTCCACCGCTCCTTTATCGAGCGTTGGTCGAGAAGAAGAAGCCAAGTATCGCAGTGCACCAAGTAATGTATTTGCTTATGTTTCACTGTCTTAATTGTGGTTAAAACGAGAATGTGAAATACGATTGTTTATATGTTTCACGTCTTGTTTCACATTCCCGTTTAACCATAAGTAGTCAGTGCTAGCACGTACGACTTGTTTATGGTTAAAACAGAGTGTTTGCACTAAGTAATGTACTCGTACATTAGAATACGATTGTTTATGGTTAAAATGGGTATGTGTATGTATTTCAGACGCCCACAAACAGACATCAAGAGATCATCCTCGAGAAGCTCCTGCATCGAGACTCGAGAAGCATTACACGACAAGCAATGCTCGGGAACCATGCACTCCGATCCAGCTGGCGTCTAGGGCCCGATCGGATCAAGCGACCGAGAAAAACGAAGATGAACGTGTGAGCTCCAGTAACACCAACACAATAATCGAGGCACAATCCAAGAATCAGACACCACCAGAGACATCTGTTGCTGATGCCAAAAATCAGGTACCAGCAACAACGGATGTACATGATTTGCCAGAAAGCGGTTCAAGATTGGCTCTCACGACTTCGACTCAAGAGAGTGGTGCGAGCAAAGCTGGCAAAAGTGTCGAAAAGGAAGAGGAAAGGAAGGGCGAGTCACAGACATGGGATAAAGGCGTATCGGTTAAAGAATATTTAATGCACAAGTTTGAGCCCGGAGAAGATGAGCGTGCGCTTTCGCAAGTAATCACACAGACAATAAGTCCTAGACGAGATAAGATGAGAGAGGCTATGAGCTCGTTTCTGAAAAACGACGAGCCTTCAGAGTCAACGAGTAAGCTTTCAAACTCAAAGGCGAATACATCAATAGTTGCTAATGGTAAGAACCAGGACTTGAAGTCGAAACAGTCACCTGCTTCCGAGAACTTAAACACCAACACGGGGTCGAAAAATGTTTCTTTTAGTCCGAGGCATAGTTTAGGGACGTCAAATGCCTCTTTGAATCTAAACCAGACCTTTAAGTCGACCGTTGCTTCCTATCAAAACCATAACTTAGGATCGAGTCCGAACCATAACACGAGTTTGAACTCTTGGGCTAGCTCATCTGGTCAAAACACCAACACAGGGTCGAACCAATCTTCGACTTGTGTTCACTCCCCTGCCAAACCAAGTTCATCGCCTTTGGGTCCTGGCTCCAGTGCTAACGAGACTCGGGCTACTGTCCACACAAACCGTGATGCAACCCAGGTTCATAGCCATATCGACACTAATGCAAGGCGGGTTCCTAAATCTAGTCCCAACCAGACTCAGGTTCCTAGCCATATTGAAACCAATACAATTCGGGTTCCTCACTCTATGGCTAACCAGACTCGGGTTCCAGCTTCTGGCAACAGTCGTGAAGGTATACTATCTGCTTGTTTCATAAGCTGTATATCACCGACCGTACTCTTGTTTAACAACATTTTTGGATGCAGTTATTGAAGAAGAAAATCGCGTAAGGATTCTCAAAGCCAACTGAAGAACTGTATCGCAGAAGTTGGCCCGTGCTACCGGGGCTAAGAGGCCGTTGTCGTAATTTAACTTCTTTTAACAAATTAAACAATTTTTTTAGACTTATTCCCTCAAGATATAACTGATTGTGTATTTTTTGTACATGCAAATGAAAACTTATTGCAAGAGTTCAAATGATGCAGCAGATATGCAGATGCATGTGTATTGTTCTTCTGATGTCTAATGATCTGTTATTCAAAAATCAAATTAAGACCCCGGTATATCTAATCTAATACAGATGTAGGATCTGGGGGTAGGATGTACGCCGACCTTGTCTTTACCCCAAAAAGGTAGAGAGACTGTTTCTGTAAAACAAAATTAAAAGGAACCAGATAAAAAAAGTAGCAGATGAGCATATGCAAACAACCAAAATACATGGAATATAATGATCTACTATCCAAGTATGCATATGTAAGAAATAATTTAACTACTATAAAAGACTAGGGGCTGGTTCAAATAAGAAGGCTAAAGGGTTGTTTACAAAAAGCTTATCCCGTAAGTGCTTATCGGGTCACTTTACCTTATCGAATGAACATGACAAGGATTGAGAATCTTACCCGGTAAGAGCGATGACAAGGACCGAGAGTCTTACTCGGTAACTGAGAGTAACGACTCTTAGCCGGTAAGTGTTTACCGGATAAATTGTTGCATATGATGCCGTTTTAATGGACTAAAATATTGCGTGGTATGTTAACTTAAAGTTTCGACTGTTACAGATAAGCGCTTACCGGTAAGCTTTGGGTAAATGGCCCCTAAATATTGTGAGAAAGTAAGAATAAAAAGTTAAGGGACAATTCAGGAATCATTGAAAAAGTCCCTTTGAAGATTCATACGTGAACCCATATGAATAATTTGTACATCTATAACTTCAATTCTGCATCTTCAAAATATATTTTTTCCCAATTTTTTCACATATTAACCTTCCATTCTTACTTTCTTACGAGATTTAGCCTTATTATTTGACTTCCTACTAAAAGACAAACCATATTTCAAAACCCGTGAAATCCCTATTCTTTTAATAAATTCCCAAAAAATCACATCCATATGGATGGAAATTTCATCGTGAAAATAAAAACTAATGCAATTATATAAAATTAGATACTAAGGGGTTGTTTTTTTTTTTTTTTAAACCTCTTAATGGCTCTTAAGTCTGAATCATTCAAACATTTTTACACACCATCTCTTATTAATAATAACTAAAATAAGACTTCAGACTTTAGACCTCTTAAAAAACAAACGACACCTAAGATTTCTTTCATCAACCTCAAAAAGATCAAAATGCCTTAGAGCATATGCGGCAAACGAAGAGGGATTCATGTGGGATAGCTCCATTTTTGGAGAACCGGTTCCAGCCATGTGGAAGAGAAGAAGTTCATGCAAAGGAAACGCTTCCTCCTTATAAGGCTATGTTTGGGAAACTAACTGATAAGTTACTTATCTGGTGGCTGATATGCTAGTTGATTAAAAAATCACGTTTGACAAAAACTAGTTTATAAACATGTAAAATCGTTGGTCTCACTCACTACCTCCTTTAACTTCATCTCTCTCTCCCTCTCTCCTCATTTTTCTTTTCTTTTTATTATTTTAAAATGATTTAATAAATGAAATATATTTTATAATAACTAAAAAACGTTATATTTATTGTTGTAATATTTAACTTTTTACAGTCTATTTTAATTATTATTTATACCATACAATTTTAAAAAATGGTAATTTTTATTTATAACAGAAATTATTATAAATATATAATTACAAAAATATTGTTAGTTAATTATATCGATTTTTAATTTTTATGACTTTTATTAATGTAGTCTTTATTTTTGTAATTTTTAATTATGACTTTCATTATTATAATTTTTAATTATAATAAGTAATTTTTAACTACTATAATTTTTATTATTGTAGTTTTTTATTATATAAACCATGGACCAACCCATGATTAGGGGTGAAAGGTTTATAAAATGTGCAAGAAAGAGAAAACTAGTATGAAGGATCTTGCTCATGTTCTAAATGAGGGAAGGTACATTAATGATAGGCAACAAATATGAATCAATAAACATTCAGAAAATGGAGACAACTTTAATGGTAATAAATCATAGATAAATAATGCAATTTGACATAAAGTTGACCAAAAAGCCCAAAGGGTATAACTGGAACTAGCCATCCCATGTAAGAAAGGTCAAGTTTCAGCAGGTAACTCAAAGTAGCCATGAATTAAATACCAGGGCCAAATAAGAAGCTCTCCCACTTTATATACAGCTGGTATGCTTTTCCCCTTTCTCATTTGAAGTTCTTTTTAAACTCAAAAGTGGTGGACTTTTGCTATTAATCAGATAGTAGCGGCCGTCAGTTGGCAAGTTTTCGGGCTCATTTTGGACATAATCAGAAGTCAAACTCGCCTGTCGCCTGACAAAGAAAAGCGCCATCAAGAAGTTACCAATTAACAAGAGGATTGATTCGTTTCAAACAGCAAAAATGAACAGAACGAACCTTATTGAACAAAACATCTTTGTTGTTTATGTGCATAATGCCGTCCTTGAGGGTGCATTTCCACCTGCTCTTTGCACGAGTCACCTGCCAACCAGTTTTATTTTCATGATATATAATCGAAAAATATGTAAACCACATAAAACGGCAAAAATGAAGCACTCCGTTTGTCCAAACAACAGAGCCAAGATGCAAGTAAGTCCCTACTTTCCAATTATACCCTTAATTATGAGATTGAGAAATTTATTACTCCCTATATTCTTAAGGGTAAAATTGTCGTTTAGTTAATTAAAAGGTGTAATAATTACACGGTTCTAAAATTGGGCCTTTTCATTTATTTTGAGACAGTGGGAGTACCATATATTTTTTTTTTGAATAGGAACATTTTAGAGATGCAAAACTGGAACATCTATGTCAAGATTGAAATTGGAAGATACCCCCCTTTGTCCCATGAAAATCCAAAATTGATCACACTATTAGTTTAAGACAAATATTTGACAATCGACCGCATGTATTATCTACCCAACATAATAATGATTTGCGACTCAAACCAATATCATCAAATCTGTGTAATGAAGGTAATTGGAATCAAGTAATTTTAGACTAAATAATTACCTAGAAAAAAATGTACCAAGTATTTGCAAAACAAAGGACAAAAACTATATTAAGATGTTTGTAGGAATAGCGATATAAGTATGTATTTTACCTTGTCAAACTGAGCCAGAACTAGGTGATGTGTACTTAGTTCCTCGCCTTGGTCCACATCATCCAAATCATCATCATCGTCATTTTCATTCAAAGGTTCTTCTTCATCGTCATCTATAACATCATTCTGATTGACCATGGCAGGAGTTGGTGCTTGTAGCTCTTAACAGATGCATATAACATGAATTACCAATTTCAGACTATGAATAATTAACTAATAGACTTGTATATCTGTTTTAAAATAAATGAATCATTTACCTGGGGGTGCTGGTGTGTTCGCTACATTATAGTCTTCATTGACAACTCCTTGGTAGTTGTATATCTTCAAGTTCAAGATCACCAAAAAAAAAAAAAAAATGGTTAAGTTTCACACACACACACAAATACTGGCAGAATCATACAAGAGAGATAGATCGACTTCTACCAATCTATTATCCTAAAGAAAAGTTTATACGCAAGATAGAAATACTAAAATTTGGCTGGAACTCATCTCATGTGAATACCAAGATTTGTCCTCTGGTTTCAACTCCTAAAGAGAACATTCTATAGTTCCATTCCTTCTATAACTTGAGTGACCTAAAAAATAAGCAGCAAAGAACAAGAAGTGTGGAGTATGTCTCCAATGCAGCTTGAAGATCAGGTATGAGAGTTGATAAAGTGCACATTTTCAGTGGCTCATGTTATGATTATTGACAACTGAACATAAGAAAACATCTAAAACAAAATCAGACTGGCCAAAACTTCACATTTAGTGACATCATTCGATCAGAAAGTGCAGACAGGCAAAAAATTAGTAAAACAAGTGAAAGTGGTTTTTGGGGTACTTGAAAGCAGGTATAGTTTTTTTCCCTTTCTAGAGGTTAACGGGGGTGGGGGAGCGTTCTTGGAATACCTCCCAGAATCCAAGGAAAACATTTGATTAAAGCCATCCATGCACACACATTGGTACAGTTTCCTACAAACAAAATCTTTGAATGGCACCACAGATCATATAATTATGTATTAGAGTTTCCAAATATTTACTGCTTTTAGCTATGATTCACAGAAAAGGTTTGCAGTTTGCATTTGTGGTAAAGCAGTTCTGGAACAACAATGCAAATTTTAGAAATCTGGAGTACCCTTGTTCTATCATAAGCCAGCATTAATCCCCAAGGAAGCCTCGCCTTAAATCATAAAATATAACAAGTCCATTTCATTTCTGAAGAAATGGACATCTTCAGATATGCAAATTGGACTACTGCTGGGTTGAGGGTGTCATCAACTTAAGTTATGTTTATTCAGCTAGCATCCTAGATTGCCTAAAGCCTTTAAATACTAGTATACTACTAAACTTGTCCAATTCAGAAGTCTTGTATTTTCTGTCTCCCATGCTAAGAAATCGAGTAATTCAAGATGCATTTAAAAAAAATTACGCCTTTACCAGAAGAACGATTATAAGTTCCTAGAGCTTTCCATTACTACATCAGATATTGAGCCTCAATAACAAATGTGTATGACAACTGTAGAAAAATACCAGTCTAAATCGAACTAATATACCTTTAATGTTCCAAGAAAACATACAGAAGATATGAATCTAGAACACGTATAGACAACCTAACAGTGAAAAATTAAACAAAAGAATGCATGAATCCAGGATGACCCTCCACAATGATAAAATTACAGTAACATTTTAAATTAGCATGCCTCAAAATGAAGAAACACTGCATTTAGAAAAGAATAGAAGCAAAGTGTGCTACTAGGCAATGTGCATAGCGTATGACATAGGGACCAATGTGGCAGACAACACATCACAGATCTCCGATTGTACTAACTTTAGGTTGGAATAGCAGTGATATTAACGCAGACATAAGTTCAAGACTTGTCCTAGAAAACAAGCAGATGCTCACATTTGGTGTAGAAACTGCATCATCAAATGGATCAGGAATAGGCCCATCCAATTGAGGAATTTGAGGAGACAACTTAAGCCCGTGCCCTAGCTTTCTGTTTTCAGCAATGACAATGCCAAGTTGAGAACCGCTTCCTTGACCAACCTGAGAAATAATCATGATTGTAAAGATTGTCATCATACAAGGAATACAAAAATGATAAGATATAAACAGGAAAATCGAATGGATCCTGTGAATACATACTCAACTTTAGCTTTCATTATTTCTACAGGGCAGTGTGTTGCCAGAAATTAACTTCATCATGAATTCAATCAATAATTTACACCACTATCTTTTCTCACCTACAGGCCACTTGCATCTATACGTCCTCCCAACCCCCAGCAGAAATCTTTCGTGTAGAAGCCAAAGTACAAACATGTATTTTTTAATACCAGAATTAATTGCAATGTACTTGATTGAAACAAAACAAACGAAATCTTTACAAAGCAGAAAACATTCACTCGCACAAAATAAACGAACACAGTTTCTTAAATCTACCACAAACATTGATGTTATGTGGGTTCTTTCTCTCATGGACTGATGAAGAACTGGTTATTAATAATTGTAGAAGACAAAGTTCTGTAACTACGTATGATTTGAACCACATAATGTCACTGGAAGAATTGTTTTCATGCTAAGTTTTACCATAGACAATAAGCTCCGTTCAAAATGGATTTGTAGTTAAATCTCCAATAAAAGAAAAACCTAACCCCTAGAAGAACAGACGACCAAAGCACCAGTTTATACATGCTATCACTTAACATAAAGTAAAATCTTTTCAAACTATCACAATTCTCTCTTCAAAAAGGAAAAACTTACTGCTGAAGAGGTGATGCCTTATTTCAATAATTTGTTTAATCATGGTAGTTTACTTTGCTGCCGAGAGCCCAAGACAGAATGGATTCACCAACATAGTCAGCTAGCCTCTTCTTATGAAGTGATGATCAGGAGTTGAAAGTCTTCAACCATCTTTCTTGACATTAACCCCTAATCTTATTAATTACTATGGAATCTACTCACTTTAATACTTTCTTAGTATAGACCTGATCCGCATGTTAATAAATATTTGCAATTGCCGACATGTGTTTGGTTTTAATTTCCAGAATATGAAAGCCTGGTGGGGTAGTACAGAGACTAACATTGTCACATTTAACTAAGAAATGGACCAGATTGTTTGGCAATGATTTTTACTCAGGCCAACATGTCATTTCAGCCTTTCTAAAAGTACAAAGACGGTGACACTTAAACACAAAGTCAATTTGAGATATTATAATTGAAGGAAAGTTAAAGCTAAAGCTGAAGTAAAAAAATTCTATCACTCTCAAAGACTCAAAGAAGGAATAAACAAATGGGAAATATTGACAAGCAATTCGTAAAACTGAGCAATATGCAAGCATCTAATCGTACTATAATCTTCCCTTCAAGCAAGGCCGTTCACATTGTATATTGGGCTACCCTGCCAGCTATCACCTGTTAGTGACAGAGAACATGGTGTTCAGCTTCTTTCCCCATTAACAACGAGATCACAAGATCCTTGGAGTTGGGGTAAACAACATGGACAAAGGCAATATGAAGCAATAGATTGGATCTGTCCTTGAACGGATTAATAATATGGTTGGACATGTGTAGTGAAACACAGATCCTAGCATTCTAATAGAATACTTACAACCTCGTGGGAAGTATGGAATCTTGATCGTGAAAAATGTTGGAAATATCATCATACTCGTCGACAATCATCAACTTCTACATTTCAACTCATAAAGATGTTGATCGGAACAAATTTTCAAGACTTAACCGTTCGTTGCAGAGCGTTCATATACAAGACTCACACCACCTTGCACACTCTCAAAGAAGAGAAACAAATGGGTTGATGTCTTGCATATTGATGACATTAGCGTCAAGGAAGATGATGTTCATGTCCTAAAAGCCTCAACCCCCCAGTCCACCAAGAAAAATTCATAATCTTATGCTCATAGGCTTAGACAGAGTTGCCTTCATACCCTTTTAGCTTCCCTTCCATCTTTCCGTTAGTACCAAAGGTGTGTGAGTTAATTTTTTCCCCGTTGCATTTGCTGTACATAAATAATATATACTAAAAAAAATGACAAAATGTTTCAATTGTGAAAACTGAAAAATCCAAACTCGGCCCAGCAACATCTTGTAAGGTTAATTCATATATGTTCTTATAAAAGTCAGGATATGTATACAGATTAAAACCACAAAATATCATGATCAATGGGTCATCATCATAGGCAGACAATATGAAAATTGCACAGAACACACTCACAGTCCCTCATCTCGTTCCAGCAAACTTTCTGAAACTTATTCAAATGACATCTTCATTTAGGTATATTATAGCGCAGAAATCATCATCATGATCAAAGTCAAGTGACTTTAATCATGATTTCACATAAAAAGGAAAGATGTTTTTACTTCCATTGTCAAGACTCAAGAAGATGAAAGTTGCAGTGTCAAACTGAGGCACTGACCATAAGATTCCTACAAACCTTAACATATGACCGACTCCAATCTGAAAATAGTAGCAGAAAAATAAGTCACAAACACACAGACAAGAAAAAGAACATGTTCTGTATGCATTGATTGCTAAAAGTTTCCTTTGTTTTTGTTTTCCTTTCTAATCTGCAAAATGAAGGCAACAGTAGTGAATTGATCTTGAGATCTGTTATTTGTGTTTAGTCAGCACAAAATATATTTCGTCTAAGCTAATGGTGCCATTTCAGTATGGGCAGTGCTTAAGGCACCACCGATGGTGGTCCGAGCTGTTGGGATATTTTCTAGGGTTTTGATTGATTAGTTGGTCCTCAAGCTTCATTCAGTTTAACTCATATTTCTCGTGTCTACCAATGGCAGAGGTGTTGTCAATTATGATAACAAAAAGGGTGCATGTGCCTCTCTTCCTAGTTGAAAGTATTGACTGAACCACAAAATGATATAGTTAAACGGCAAGGTATTTTGCATGGGGTTTAATAGCAGCTCGTTTAGGGTGACTCTGCTTGTGCACAATATAAGTAAGGTTCCAATTATATATATGCATTGTTCATTAATTTTGAGGTTGAGGTGCGGGGAACTCAAAATTTGTTGTGATGGAAATTAAGGGTGTAAGAATAAAAATCACAAGGTGTCAAAAATGTTTTTAGAACATACTAGTAGGCTCTAATCTTGACTAATAACCACAGTCAAACCAAAGGTACTGAAGCTAATAATCTGAGATGATCATGACAACCATGAACCATATCCATATCATATATGGTCCTTTACCTCATTAGGGAATATGAGTTTTTGAATCATCGCTTACAAGTTAAAAGCATGGTGCCTGCATGCGTGCGCACAAGATTTGGGGGGGGGGGGGGGGGGGGAGTTGATTATGTAACTACATACATACACACACTCCTCTCTGCCATTACTGCTATTATCACTTAGATTGAAGAAAAAAAAAACCTCGCTGCAAATATAAATGGAATGAAGAGGAAGTGGTATTTTCTTGACATAGAAAAACTGAACCAGCATGAATATTTTCATCAACTCTTAGAATACACTTCCAACGCCAAAAGAACCACAAAAAAGCTAATAGAACATCAGAGGGCTAACCATATGACCAAATCGTAACAATTAAAAGAGATGAGCGCCAAGAAGCTTCACCTCAGACTTATCAGCTAACACATCTCCAGCTCCATCTTGCTGTGGAATATATCCACCAGGATGATATTGTGGAGGAAAATCGTCCCTCTTCCGCTTCCCAGAAGTTGCTTGAAAGAAATTCTAGAATTAAAATTATGATCAATAATGAGCAGAGACATGGAACGTTAAGTTATGCATATAAGAGTTGCTTAAAAAATGGAATATATCAATAACTTCTTTGTTGGAGTTAATATACAGACATGCAGTAAGCTACTGCATAAGAGACATCACACATACCGCAAAAGGCTAGATATTTAACAAACGCACTCGAATGCCTCTGCTTTTCATATATGTCAACCAGCTACATCTAAAGCATAGTTATTATGTCAAAACACCAACTTCAACAAATTATATAGGTATATATTGATGATTAGGAAGTTGGAAAAGAAGGCCCACTTTTACAAGGTAGCCATCAGACCAACAATGCTATATGGGTCCAAGTGTTGGCCGATAAGGAAGGCCCATGAGATTGTGATAGTTTGGTCACATTCGTAGGAGACAAATGGCAACTCCAGTGAGTAGGATAGATAGTGTGACGGTCGAGGGGCGAGAAGGAGGTGGAAGGAGCAATTGAGGTTAGACATTGCGGCTTTAGGTATTTCCGAGGACTGATCTCTGATAGGAGCTCTTGGAGACGCGGGACTAAGGTAGTGGACTAGGGGTGAGGATATGTAGCTCGAGTATACGGGTGGTAGGATAGGGTTCGTAAGTTAGACTAGGGGTGTGTAGTTTCCGTAAGTTCATTTTGCTTGTCTTTTACCTATTTTTATTCATATATTATTGCTCATTCTTACCTACATTTTAAAACTTTATCGTATATGACTTCCTTTCTTTGTCACACTTTTCACAAACCGAAGGTCTTCACAAAATCAACCACTCCACCCTTGAGGATAGAGGTCAGGTCTGCGAACATTTTACCCTCCCTGGACCCCACCTTCGGATGAGATATACCGGGTTCATTTGGTTTCAAAGTTGGAAAAGAATACTATCTTTATATAATGAACCAAAAAAAATCTTTCATTTACTCTCTGTGGAAAGGGGCTAGGAAAAATTAGATAGCATTTCAATCCGGTAACTAAAAAATAAAGAAGGTATTTCACCAAGTGTCACCAGGCCCCAAACGGGGGTCAACAGGATGATGTAGGCAGGATTACAAGATAGGGAGGCCGAACGTTTGTGCTTTAGATGCAACGACGAGTTCACTCCAAGGCACCGTTTCTCCTCTCATGCCTTAGGATCCTCTTAGTAGTTGGTCAGGAAGACAGGAAAACGATTTTATTGAAGTGGAGTCAGAAGGAGAGGAACCGAGATTGTTGAAGACAAAAAGGCACTAACAAGTTCTAGACTTCCACCTTGAGGGCAAGGTGTCTTTTTGGGGGGAGGGGAGTAATATTAGGCCCAGGCATGCGTCTCATCAAATACAAGAGTGTATTTAGGGTAGATCAGTAAATTAGGTAATTATACTATTTCTGTAATTAAGTAACTTTATATGTAGGAATCACTAGAGGTTGATTATTATGTTAGTTTTTATCAAAGAGAGTTCGAATCAGATTAGGCATCCTTGGAAGAGACGGTTGCCTCTCAAAAGGAGGCAGGTTGTGTTTTTCATTAGTATGTTCTTTGTTTTCAATAAAAGTTACATTGGTTCTTAATTCTTGGTTATCAAAAAGGCAGACAAGTGTAGCTGATGACATTGAGTGATTTGAGGACGCTGGGCGGCCAGCTTGCTTGCGCTTGGGCTGTTTCGCCTTATTACCAGGAGTAATTCATTATATACTTAACTCTAGAGGCCTAATACATAGTACATGTCCGACCAACAAACATTAGATGGAAATCCCAATGGATGAGAGGGACAGCTATAATGGGGAGGTCCCTTCTCGTCTAGTGGCAGCCAAAAGCTACATTAGCTGGTTTACCGGAAATGAGGTGGATCCAACCAAGGTTCTGGGGTTGTGGCGCTAGGTATCTTAATTCTGCATGAACATCTCTGATCTAACTTGTGCTTTGGTTACTCTTACTCTGAAGGTAAGAGATGCTAAA
This sequence comes from Arctium minus, assembly GCA_954870635.1. Lineage (NCBI taxonomy): Eukaryota > Viridiplantae > Streptophyta > Magnoliopsida > Asterales > Asteraceae > Arctium > Arctium minus. The sequence goes on along the minus strand of OX941080.1, from coordinate 176,256,593 downwards.
CTCATATCCCAATTCTTTCGTGAAGCTTTATGGAACATGACATATAAACTAATCTGGAAATTAATAGCTAATGGAGATGGGATCTAGAGAAACAGAAGAAAATGAACTGAATGAATCTACCATTGACAAGCTACTCATTCATCATCTCTAGTCCATTGTGAAATTCCCAAGGAAAGTCTTCGAAGATATCATCTTTTAGGAAAGGAAAAGTGACCCTAATAAGTAATAATTAATCTAACTCAATACAAAATATTCCTGCTTTTGCTTCTAAAAAGTGGAAGAGAAAAAATCTTCATTCTCCTTGCTACATTCCCAAACCCAAAGTGTCTAATAGGCCTAAAACAGATATGGTAACAAAACAAAGGCGTATTAAGGAGGCAGTTTATAAGGTCAGGATTCCCTCGTGGTCATAGGGCTGTAGACCAGCGACACCAACCTATAGGTACGTTCAGATTGGAGCTCAACATAGTTGCAAAAAATCATTTATATAAGATTGAACTATGGCGTGCTTTATCTTGAATGGAATGAACATCAAGAGTCCACAAGGAGCACAAAATCGATCTAAAGCCTACAACAACGAATTCATTCAAGCCAAACTTGACCCCATGGTTGCAAGATCATGTAAAAGTAAAAGGCTTACACTTGAATTCAACTTTTAACCAAATGAATTTGTGGCATATGATTTGAAGCATTAGTTCTTTTGGACGTGTACAGATTGTTGGAAATACCATGGATCTAACTCAACTGAAGTTCATTTTTTGTATTAAGATTTACGCAATGAGAACTTCTTGGATATGCAACTACAGAGAGAAATGTTAACAGTCACATGGGAAATAACTCGTAACATGCAACCATTTGCATGTCTCACCCATTCTTCTAAGGTGGGGTATATAGTTGAAACTCATGTAATTGAAGCTTCAACTACTTACGCGAAAAATTATTGAAGGGAAAAGAAATATTTTTAAAATTAACAAGATAATAAACAAGCAAAAGTAACTAGAAGTTACCATAATGTAACAGATCTAAAAGTACATATTTTCATCCAAGCCAACTAGAACCAAACACAAGACCGATTGATCCTTGTTTCCAGATTCTCATTGTAATTTATAGTTAAGGGGTTGTGCTGAAGATTGTAAAAGACCACGGCAAGGTGAAAAAGGACTTCAGCACAGCAAAATTTTGCTATATGATATTCAATAATAGTATCATTATGGTAACCTGAGTCGTGGGTTGACTGGCCACTCCTCTTTCGACCTCTTCACGCCCTTCAACATAAGCTGGAAGAAAAAATAACTAATAATAGTAAATGATCATCATCGTATTATAGATATAGAAATACTAGTAGCAGACTGTATAGGGCTGAATACATATATATATATATATATATCAGTTTCAGCCATCAATAGAAAACTTACCAACATTAACATCGAGAGGGGGCCTTTGGTTTAACCAAGAAGAAGGTGGTTGCTGTACAAGCAATGAAAAATATTATTAATGAAGTCTATAACTTCAATCATAAAACCAGCTATGGGTTTTGCATTGAACTGGGTATTTGGATATATAAAGTACCCTTTTGACTCTTCTGAAAACATCAGCAGTATAGAATGATGTCCAAAGAATGTCATTGAATCATTAAAAGATTATGGGGCAAGAAAGATGTACATACCATGTATGGACTAGGCCTCCCAACTCTGTTCTCCGAAGCTCCATCCTCATTCACAGGAGGATAATCATTTGGGGTAATGGGAGTGCCCCCAGTAGGTATGTTGTATGAACTATCCACCGTCCCAGGTAAAGGTGTTGGGGTTGTTCCTGGTAATGGTGTTTGAGCAGGCAAAGGCGTTTGCATTGGAGTCTGCGGACAAACAATCCTACTTAAAGAAACAAATGATGAAGGCATAAACAATAACTCAAATAACTGCTCTACAAATGTAGCTGCCTCACTCTCAAATGCAGAATCACATTACGCTCTTTTTATATCCGAAATGTAATTCTCTTCCCAAAACGAAGCTATTAGATTGCAATCATGCAAATACTAGACTCGCTATGATAGCATATTAACACAAAAATCCCTCACACAATATGTATATCTATGTACTCATCTAGTCATGAGAAAACTTGAATATAATATCCTTGAAAGACCCAATTTCAAGACGACATGACTTTCACAGAGTGAGGTAGTATTAGACAGTTGAACGGGCACCCACTTACGGGGAAGCTAACATAAAGCATATAATCAAAACCATAATTTACCACAGATAACTCACCGGAGGAAAAAGTAAATCAGCAGTAGGCGTTTCATACTCATCAGGTCCTTCATAGGGTACATTAAGATCATGAACAGGGTTTGTCGAAGCCGTCAACTTCGAAGATCTGTCAATTGGACCAAATATAGCCCCAGCTTGCATCATCTTCAACTCCCATAACTATAAATATTTAACCAAAACATCAATCCCGAGAAAGCATGAAATTAATCGAAAATTAGATCCAAATTACAAGCATAGCTAAAATCCAACTCGCACAAAAACCAGTATACTGGATCAAAAACTGAAAAAAGAAAAAATATCAGCCATGATAAACTCAAAACAAAAATAATAATAATAATAGAAAATCACTGACTCCTTGAAGTTCGTTAAGGACTCCTTCACCGGGGCCACCGCTGTTGATAAATTCTTCTCTGATTTTGCTGATAACGTCCTCGATGACTTGGATATAGACAGTGCTTGTGGTGGAACTTCCCATTTGGCCGAGATCTCCCCTAGGGCGTAGAAGGTGGTAGGTATGATGTGTTGTTAGATTTTGATTGGGGAGTAGAAGAGATTGGGTTGGGGAAGAAGGTTTTAGGGCTTGGAGATGATGATAGAATGGGGAGTGTATATGCGGAACAGAAAAAGGGTATAAAGAGGGGAATATAAATAGGTTTGCATCCGTTTATAATTATAATTAGAGTAAATTACGTTTTTAGTCCTTGTCGTTTGTTAAAAAATGCAAATTTCACCCATGTGGTTTTAACATTTTGGTTTTGGTTCCTATGGTTTGCAATTTATTAGCATTTTGGTTTTGGTTCCTTAAAATTTAAATTTTATTGGTTTTTTCATTCATATGATTTACAATTAATTTCTATTTTAGTTCTTCATGTTTATAAAGTATTGTTTTGGCCTCAAGAACGAAAATTGAAATGAATTGTTATAAACCATATAGATGAAAACCGAAATTTCTAAACCACAAAAATGAAATCCACAATTTTAACAAACCATAACAACTAAAAACGTAATTTACTCTCGCGGGGGTCTACGTGTCTTGGTTTACCCACTCCTATTTCTCTCCACCACATTCCCTTTCAAATATCAAACTCTTTTACGGCATCTAAAATAATATTTTTTCTACATAGTTTTTTTAAATATTATTTCTTCCTTTTGTTTGTTAAATCGTTCAGCTTGTTCAACTCAACCCCCGCTAACAATTCAATTAATCGTTAATTACAATGATTGAAATTGGGTTAGTGATTTAGTCTAGTTAACCCAACTCAACCCGTCAATCTGCCGCTGATATATATAATTTCGATAAAATTGTATTTATATCTATATATACTAGTATATTATTTAGGATTTGGTTCACGTGAGACTTGTACGAGCACAAAATAACACTGAAACTTCACAGCAAAATATTATGATGGTATAGAAAACACCGAACATTCACAGCAAAAACATTGTAAAGGTTTACCTTCACAATGTTTTGTTGTGAAGGTTTAGGGGTCGTTTATCAAACGCTTACCCGGGTAAGCGCTTACCAAGTCACATTACCTTACCGGATGAATATGACAAGGACCAAAAATCATACCCGATAAGAGCTAGGGTAAGGACCAAGACTCTTACCCGGTAAGTGATGACGAAGACTCTTACCACATTTAGCGTTTACCGGGAAAATTGTTGCATACGATATCGTTTTGGTGGATTAAAATCTTACCCGGTATATAAGTGGTAGTGTTGAATTTTATTAGTAAACGCTTATCTGGGTAAGCATTTGGTAAACGGCCCCTTAGTGTTATTTAGGTGGTCTCATGGATCACACAAAAACAGTCTCGTCTCACATGATCCCAATTTCTATTATTATATATAAATGTTTATTATTATTATTATTATTATTATATATTAAGGTGAAGGATCACGTGAGAAGTTGCGTTAACGTAAAAAGCGTGATAAGTGGATTTGAACCCTTGATCACTTGTAATCTCAAACCCACCCGCGCTTCATAAGGGAATTGATTCGGTGCATCTCATCCTAATATGCATTCAATGTTTAATAACCACTTCTCAGTTTAACTCAATTTCTCACCGGAACCCAACCTATATATTAATGTGTAAATTTTTATATAATCTTTGTTGAGTTTATGTTTGTCTTCTTTTAGCTATATGTGTAAGTTACAAAAAGAGGTTCACCATAAAAGAATGACCGCAAATAATCTAATAGGAGAATATTAGTGGAATTGTTTTTACAGCAACAAATCAACTGTTAATAGATGTGTTGGAGAATATGAATGATGTTAATATATACTTGGTTGATGAATATATCAATCCACAGACTCCTCTAATTTGGTGTTGTACGTTGGTTGAAAGAAAATGGTAATAGTTATTAACATTTCACTACAACAATATTAGGTTTATAGGACACCCAACATATCTAAACTTCCTAATATTTTACTTTATAGGAAGAAACTAAAACCATCATATTTATAGGACAAAACAAAAAGTGTCAAATCTAAAAGTTTTACAATATGTTTATAGGACGTTTTTTGGTGTCTTAACAAGCTTTTAGAACGCTTTTAGAATAAGTATTGTCTTAGTTATTTTATATGACACTATCTGAAAAAGTGTCATATGAACATGAGTGTCCTATAAGTAGATGACTTTAGAGCATCTCCAATGGAGGTTCTTATAAGAACCTCCTTTTTGCACTTTTTGTTGTCACTTGTTGGTGATTTTAGTGAAATCATCAGTCATTTTGTGTAATTGGATTCACAAGATAATAATGGGGTTTGTAGCTAAGCTATAACACGAGTTAGGAGGTGTGGAGTGCACACTCGTGTAAGCTAACTATGACCCAGGATTGTTGGACGGTCATTTGGTGTGCGTGGGACAAAATAGAGGCTCACGCGGGTTGTGTCGTGGGTTAACCCGCGCGGCTACCCACGTGGTGCACTGTTTCATGTGGGAGACAGTGGCTCACGGGGGTTGTGTCGCGGGTGAACCCGCGCGGCTACCCGTGTGGTGCACTAGATTTGGGACGAACAGAGGATCACGCGGGTTGTGCCGTGGGTTAACCCGCGCGGCTACCCGCGTGACGCACTGTTGCAGGTGCGGCTTTGTAACCCCCAAAAACCTTTTTTGTAACTCCCAAATTGGTTTGTAACCTACACCATTTGACTAATTAACAATCAATACCATTAAATGGGTGATTATTATCATTAATATTATAGCATCGGTTACATTTCTCTTGGTGTTTAAATAGGATCGATTTCTGCTAGAATCGATACCGTGAATTTGAGATTATCCTCGAGTGAATTTCGTGATACCCAGGCAGAATAGGGTCGAAATATCACTTAAGGAAAGAGAGCTCTCACGCGATCTCACATTCTATCCAAGTCGATCACTCATCTCCCTCTCTACCCATCGATTTCTGCACACACAATCCCCAACAATCTTAAGTGATATTCCGTTTGTGAGAGATGGCGAGTGATCAGTCCGTGAGAGACATGACGACAAAGTTCACGAAACTGGAGAAGTTCGAAGGCGTCGACTTTCGGAGATGGCAAAAGAAGATGCACTTCTTGTTGACCACGCTGAAGGTCGTGTACGTGTTGAGCACGCTGATGCCGGAAGTGATGGAGGACGAGACTTTGAAGATGACCCGGCGTCGCGGCAAATGGGAAAACGACGACTACATATGTCGCGGCCACATCTTAAACGGTATGTGTGACTCCCTCTTCGATATTTATCAAAGTGTTGAATCCGCTAAAGAGCTATGGGACTCTCTTGAGTCCAAATACATGGCGGAGGATGCTTCTAGTAAGAAGTTTCTCGTGAGTAATTTTAATAATTACAAAATGGTGGATTCAAGGCCTGTGATGGAGCAATACAATGAGCTCCTTCGCATTCTAGGCCAATATGCTCAACACAATATGAAGATGGACGAATCCATCTCCGTATCGATCATAATTGATAAATTGCCTCCCTCTTGGAAAGACTTCAAACACATGTTGAAACACAAGAAGGAAGAGTTGTCTCTTGTACAACTCGGTAGTCACATGCGCATAGAGGAATCTCTTCGGGCGCAAGAGACTGAGAAACCCAAGATAAAAGAGGTTTCTACACCTTCGGTGAACATGGTGGAAGAGGGAAGATCCAACAACTTCAAGGGAAAACGTAAGTTCAATGAAGCCAAGAAAGGGCCCAACAAAAAGGTTAAATTAACCTGTTGGACTTGTGGTATGACTGGACATCTCAAGCGGGATTGTCGGGTTGTCAAGAATAAAAGTGGAGCAAGCACAAGTGGTGGTGGGCAAGGATCCAAGGATCAACACCCACGACAAGGTCAGTTTATTGACTTTGGTTTTAATTCAAATTTGAATTATGTACCACTAATATCCGAATCATTTTATGTACAGGATGATGATGCTTGGTGGATTGACACGGGTGCCTCGAGTCATGTGTGCAAGGATCGACGTTGGTTCACCTCTTTTGAACCGGTTGAAGACGGATCTTTGCTACACATGGGGAACGAGTCAAATGCTCCCATTCTTGGACGCGGTTTAGTTAGGCTAGAATTTAGTTCTAATAAAATAATTGAACTTGTTGACGTTTTGTTTGTACCACAAATTCGAAAGAATTTGGTTTCCGGTAGTACATTGAATAAGTTAGGATATAGGCAAGTTTTTGAGTCCGGAAAGTTTACCTTGTCTAAAGGTGGCTCTTTTGTAGGATTCGGTTATTTGAATAATGATATGTTTATGTTGAGTTTAAATAAAAAGATTTTTGTTTCGAATTCTATTTATGTTGCAAATAAGAATTGTGTTGATTCTTTTTTATGGCATGCAAGGCTTGGTCATGTTAATTTTAAAAGAATGGTTGAAATGTCAAAAGACGGTCTTCTTTCGGCTTTTGACGTTAAAACCGAAAAATGTAGAACTTGCATGTTGACAAAGATCACTAGACAACCTTTTCCTAACGTGAAAAGGGACTCTTCGGTGCTTGAATTAATTCATAGTGATCTTTGTGATTTGCATTCAACTCCGTCTTTTGGTAATAAAAAGTACGTTGTTACTTTTATTGACGACGCTTCACGGTTTTGTTATATTTATTTGTTACACTCAAAAGATGAAGCGTTGAATAAATTTAAAATTTATAAAACGGAGGTTGAATTACAAATGAATAGTTTAATTAAATGTTTACGCACCGATCGAGGTGGGGAATATTACGACCCCATGTTTTTCCAATCCGTAGGAATTATTCATGAAACTACGGCTCCTTATACACCACAACAAAATGGTGTGGCGGAACGGAAAAATAGAGTTCTCAAAGAAATGGTGAACTCTATGTTATCCTACTCGGGATTGAGTGATGGATTTTGGGGTGAAGCCATGTTAACGGCTTGTTATTTACTAAATCGAGTTCCCAATAAAAGGAACAAGATTACCCCGTATGAACTTTGGTTCAAGAAAAGGCCTAACTTGAATTATATTCGAGTTTGGGGTTGTCGAGCGGTCGTTCGACTACCCGAACCCAAAAGGAAAACCTTGGGTGAAAAGGGTATTGAATGGATCTTTGTTGGATATACCGAGCATTCCAAGTCATATAGGTTCTATGTTATTGAACCTAATGATTCTATAGCGATTCACACCGTTATGAAATCGAGAGATGCATAATTTTATGAGACTAGATTCTCTTCAATACCTAGGCCGAAGGATCTTATTCCAAATACTAGTGTAACTAGTGAGGTTGAGGAATAAGCAATTGTTCCAACCGAATCTCCGATGCTTCGAAGGAGCAAAAGAGGAAGGATTGAAAAATCCTTTGGTCCCGATTTCCAAGTATACTTGGTAGAGGGATCAAGAGATGAGATTGGGTCACAATTCTCTTACTGTTATAGTATTGAGGAGGATCCAAAATCATTTGACGAGGCTATGAAGTCTCAAGATATTGCTTTCTGGAAAGAAACAATAAATGATGAGATGGATTCCATCATGGGGAATAATACTTGGGTATTATCGGACTTGCCACCGGGTTGTAAACCTTTGGGATGCAAGTGGATCTTCAAAAGGAAGATGAAATCCGATGGATCAATCGACAAGTTCAAAGCTCAATTAGTAATCCAAGGCTTTAGGAAACGGGAAAGAATCGATTATTTTGATACCTATGCCCCGGTTGCAAGGATCTCCACGATTAGATTGTTGATAGCCTTAGGAGCTATCCACAATTTAGTGATTCAACAAATGGATGTCAAGACGACATTCTTGAATGGTGACTTGGAGGAAGAAGTTTACATGCAACAAACGGAAGGTTTTGTTATGCCCGGGATGGAACATAAGGTGTGTAAACTTGTAAAATCATTGTATGGGTTGAAACAAGCACCCAAACAATGGCATCAAAAATTTGATGAGGTTATCTTGTCCAACGACTTCATGTTAAACCAAGCGGACAAGTGTGTATATATCAAATTTGACACATCCGGTAACGGAGTAATCATTTGCTTATACGTTGATGACATGTTGATCTTTGGCACTGACCAAAATCAAGTTGATAAAACCAAAGAGTTTTTGTCATCATGTTTCTCCATGAAAGATATGGGAGAGGCGGAGGTGATCCTTGGAATAAGGATCAAGCGTGAGAACAAAGGGATTGCAATTACGCAATCTCATTACATTGAGAAAGAATTAAAGAAATTTAATTGCTTTGATTGTTCTCCGGTGAGTACTCCATTTGATCCGAGTGTGAAGCTTATGCCCAATTCGGGTGAAGAGGTGTCACAACTCGAGTACTCAAAGGCTATTGGATGCTTGATGTATGCCATGACAAGCACTAGGCCGGATATCGCTTTTGCCGTAGGCAAGTTGAGTAGGTATACTAGTAATCCTAGTATACATCATTGGCAAGCGATAAGACGAGTATTTAAATACTTGAAGAAAACCATTGATTATGGTTTGTCATATGTCGGGTTTCCTTCGGTATTAGAGGGATATTCTGATGCAAGTTGGATTACCAACTTAGAATATCACTCTTCCACGAGTGATTGGGTATACTTGCTTGGGGGAGGTGCCATCTCATGGGCTTCCAAGAAGCAAACTTGCATCACGAGTTTGACTATAGAGTCGGAATTTGTGGCATTAGCCGCTGCCGGTAAAGAGGCGGAGTGGCTAAGGAATTTAGTCCATGAAATTCCGTTATGGCCGAAACCAATATTACCCATTTTTATCCGTTGTGATAGTGCGGCTACTTTGGCTAAAGCTTATAGTCAAGTATACAATGGCAAGTCTAGACACTTAGGTGTTAGACATATTATGATTCGTGAGTTAATCACGAATGGGGTAATTTCGGTTGAATTTGTTCGGTCGCAACAAAATCTAGCGGACCACTTGACGAAGGGGTTAGCTAGGGACTTGGTTCACAAATCGGTGATCGGGATGGGTTTAAAGTCCATTTGAATCTATAACGGTGAGATACCCAGTTCCCTTCTAATACAACGTTAGAAGTTGAATTCAATGGGAAAGCTCACTCTAAGGGATTGGAGCACAAGGTAATCATCCCAAGGTATGTGCTCGGTACTGCAAGCGAGGAGGTAATTGTTCTTTTGTAAAAATGCATGTTCAGGTGCATGATGAAAGGGACTACCTATATGAGTGCGAAGTGTGGCCGCTTCAAGAAGCTTGGACTTAGCTTTGATGTACTCACGAATGGATAAGGACACACGGCCTGTATAGTGTCAAGTTTAAACTTTAGAGAATCTTTAAATTCATGTGTATGTTATTTTCTGGTACTCAAAAAGGTTGAAGGGTTCAATCCATAGAACACCCAGATTCTCGAGTATTTGAAATGTGTAATGTACTAAGATGGAAATTCAATCTTTTAGATATTTTCATTTATGCATGAGTTTGTTTGCTATATTAATCTTGTTTGTGAATCAAGGATTGCACTAAAATGGGGGAGGAATGTTGGTGATTTTAGTGAAATCATCAGTCATTTTGTGTAATTGGATTCACAAGATAATAATGGGGTTTGTAGCTAAGCTATAACACGAGTTAGGAGGTGTGGAATGCACACCCGTGTAAGCTAACTATGACCCGAGATTGTTGGACGGTCATTTGGTGTGCGTGGGACAAAACAGAGGCTCACGCGGGTTGTGTCACGTGGTACACTGTTTCGTGTGGGAGACATAGGCTCACGCGGGTCGTGTGCAGGTTAACCTGCATGGTGCACTGGATTTGGGACAAACAGAGGATCACGCGGGTTGTGCCGCGGGTTAACCCGCGCGGCTACCCGCGTGACGCACTGTTGCAGGTGCGACTTTGTAACCCCCAAAAACCTTTTTTGTAACTCCCAAATCGGTTTGTAACCTACACCATTTGACTAATTAACAATCAATACCATTAAATGGGTGATTATTATCATTAATATTATTGCATCGGTTACATTTCTCTTGGTGTTTAAATAGGATCGATTTATGCCATAATCAATACCGTGAATTTGAGATTATCCTCGAGTGAATTTCGTGATACCCAGACAGAATAGGGTCGAAATATCACTTAAGGAAAGCGATCTCGCATTCTATCCAAGTCGATCACTCCTCTCCCTCTCTACCCATCGATTTCTGCACATACAATCCCCAACATCACCTCATTTCCAACTCATCAAAATAAGAACTCATATAAATGTCTACAATGGTAGTTCTTATAAGAACATCTTTTTGTGGGTCCTAAAAAACTTGTTGAAACGCCTAAAAGCCTATAAACCTATTGTAACACATTTAAATATGATACTTTACAGTTTAGTCCTATAAATTTAAATCCTATAAACTATTTCATTCATCATGTAATTACTAACCCATCAACCTAACCCATTGAATGGGTTGGTTGAGTTGAAATTTTTTCAAACCTTCATAATTGGGTTGGATTGCATAAATGTCTTAAACTGTCCAACCTAACCCACATACACCCTTAATTTTTATTAAAAGTAAACTACAAATTTGGTTCATGTGGTTTGTAAAAAACAACACTCCTCGTCCCTATAGTTTCAAAATTACAAGAAGATCATCGTGGTTTACAAAATGTGTAAATATGTTCCCTCTCACTAATGACCGTTAATAACTTATTTTTTTAAAATAGGGCATTTTCATCCTTTGACTGATTTCCTTATTTTTTTTACCTAATTAAAAACCACAAGGACCAAAATTACAGTTTACTCTTTGTAACACCCTCGAAATTGGAAATAGCAACTAATATAAAACTTTCAATTATACAACAAAAAAGATAAAATCTATTCTACAAATCAACACTTGAGTCACCTCAAAAAGAATGCTAGATTTAACTTCAACGAATAAAAGGTCAAGTCTCGAATAAAAACTAATCAAGGTCGGGCGTTACTAAAACCCAAAAGAAACAGTTACTCTTCTCAACGACTAAAGCGGAAGACTTCATCAAGCCACTCACCCTTGCACATACTCCTAGCACTCAACACTTCACCAAAACGCTAGAACCTCTTCCCCCATCCGGAACCTGATGCACATGCCGACAAATAAAAGGTTAGGCTAACGCCTAATCAGTTCAAGAGTTTACAACATTAAATAAATGCATTTGCTAAAGGGAGAGAAAGTAGTTTAAATCACAGACCTTCAGAAAGATTTACTTTAAATATTCAAACAACACCATTTTCCAAAAGTACACCTTTAACACAAGGAACCCACATGGACCTTCTTTCGTAAAACCACTTTAATCCCAAACTCACCCAAAACGTGAATAGTAAGCAAAACTCCCAATTTGTAATAATACGAAATAAAACTTTACTTCTCGAAACACCCCAAACATGGGCAGGACATAATACACAACCCATAAATATTGAGTAAACAATTCCCCACAAGCAAAACGTCACCGAAAACATGGATGATAAAATGACACGATTAAATACCCAATTAACACCTTCCGGTGACGGGGGAGACCCGATTCCATTGTACGTGGTGGAACACAAAGTTAAGCCACATAACCATGTTGTCGAACTACACCTCAGATCGTGATTGTATTACCTGCTCTGCCGAGCCACACCTCCAGTCGTGACTGTATTGCCTGCTCCACCGAGCTACACCTCCAGTCGGACTTTATTTCAAGTCCCAAACACAGTATCCCCTATTGTCTGCTCTGCCGAGCTACACCTCAAGGATACACGATCTTATTGCTTGTTCGGTCTCTAGCGGAGTTTCATCCTCAGGGTACCCACTTGACCCCTAGTGCCTACTCCCTAGCATTCAAGATAGGAGCCTCAACTCCTTACTTGATAACTCCCGATGTCTAACCCGCATGCACAAGAATTAGACATCCAAACACAAGACCCATGGTCTCGAAGTACAACCCATAAAGGCTCCTCTTCGTCAAACAACCGGGACGACATTAATTCCAACACGGCATAAATTCCCAAAGTGAAGATCCTAAGAGTCCTCACCATTAAATACGACCGACTTACATGCCTATGGATCAAATGCAACACAGTCTAACATTACAATACTCAAATTGAATGACCAAGGCACCCAAAACATGCAACTCTCAAATGACACAAAATAAACACCATCAAACCCAAAATTCTACAATGAGCTATTAAACCGGACAAATGTTCTCAAGACTCATTTTAGTCAAACCGAGCCAAAGCTCAACAAAATTACTTTATTGTACAATAAAAGTCAGTGTAGACAATAAAACACTTTTAACCCACGGTTATGCAAACACAAAGACCAAAAGTGTGATTAACCCCAAAACTCCTCATTGGTCGAAACAAAGCGTTTTCCAAAAGGACTCATCCCTTTATTTTTCCCAAAATGACTCCTAACACAATGATATGCATTTTCCAACGGTTTATAAAATCGTATGTACCAAATGGAAAATTATATAAAATAACCTTCATTCATATATTATATCATCAAAGAAACCTATCAAATGATTTATTTATCAAAATACCCAAAAATCCCAAAGATATGGGTTATATAAGCTTATAAAGTTAAATATTTCCAAATAACCAAAACTTATCAGCAGTTAACGATTTAATGTAAAACACCAACACTTAAAAATAAATATTTTGGCATGTACACCGTTTTCACAAATCAACTTGAACTCACCTTGCTAGATTTAGGCTAAATCTAGATTTTACCCCAACTTGAGCTCCTTTGAAGAACACTTGAATCTTCAAGGTCAAAACATCCATAAACCTAGATGCACAAATTCCACCCATAAATAATCACATTCAACCATTTAGAATCGATCCCCAAACACATTACATTAAAATCTCCATTTTGGTCAAAACCCTAATTTTGACCAAAATCTTCAAAATCTTACAAACCGAAGTTGAAGAACACTAGAAAATCATCGAGAGAAATTTTATATCTTATATTAGGGTTTAGAAATGGAAGGGATACACTTACCACTTAGGTTTTGATGAAAACCTAGAAAACCCTAAAATTTAGCTTGAGGTTGAAGATGAAGATGGTGAATCCTTGACCAAAGCTTCAAATCTACCACTTGATGATGGAACACCTTAAGAACTCGAGAAATGGACCCAAAATAAGTTAGGGTTTGAGTCTTGGGGTTTAAAGGTTGATTTGGGTGAGAAAATGGGATTTGGGGGCCGGATTTTCCCGTTTTTGTGCACACAGCGGCTCCGCGCGGGTGGTGGTGCGGGTCCACCCGCGCGGAGCACTGTTGCCCGAATTTCTTGCCCAAACACTGTTTTGGTCATAACTTCTTCATTTTAGCTCTGATTTTGTTCCGGAAAGAACTGTTGGACTCGTAATTGAATTCTTCATCTACCAAGACTATAAAATCTAGGATTCAAGTCCAAAATCCTATATCTTATTTTTCCCTAAAATACCGATTTCTGTATTAACTCGAAATGATACATTTCGAAAATCAGGGTGTTACACTCTTTTTACAATTTTATATTTTTTTCTTTATGATATTTTAATACTATATATAGGGGGTCATTCAAGGGAGAATTTGGTTATCTGTGGTAACCGTGAGATCCAATCTTAACCACAAATGAGAGGATAAATTAAGAAAATAATAATTTTGGTAAATTTAATTAAAAGTTCAATTAAAGGGTATATTAGGTATTTTAAAGAAAGGTGGCCAATACGTACCGAATTTTCGGGTGTTACACCAATCATTTAAGATAATTAATGTTATTTCTTAAAATAAAGTAAAAAGAGTAAATTAGTAATTTGATATTTCCATTTTGTATTTAACTAAATTTTTTTTAACAACTCTCTCTCTCTCTCTCTCCCTCCCTCCATATTTAACAACTTTATCTCTTTCCATATTCTCATTTTGTATTACCAAAATTAACATTTGGTGTTGTTAACACGTTGTAAACGATGGGTATCACAGTAGGTATCAGCGTGTATATAATGGGTATCATAGTGGGTACTACAACGTGTATAATACAATGGGTATCAAAATGTGCATATTGTATGTATTTTGGGTATCACAGTGACGATCGTTTGTATGTATTTTTTTAACAGTGATGATGTTTTTTAGGTATCATATTCTAAATGAGGCTACCATAAAGTCTCATAATCTGCTACATCCACTCCACCGCTTTTATGATCAAACCCTCTGAGTTCATTAATGTGGGATAGAACAACTACTTTCTGGATGTGGATTCAACAAAGTCTAAAAAGTTGAACATCAAATCATTTGTTGAAATTATCAAGAATCGCCCACATAAAGAATGGTTCACAATGCAACCCATTGTTCTCATGATCTACCTTCAACAGTTTTGGAAGCATCTGGGTAAGAATGCTTACATAGGAAAGTCTGATTTTGACAACCAAACTGATTTAGAGACTGTTAGAGCATATTTGTTGGATACAAGATCATGAAGACTGAAGCTGAAAGTCAACCAAGTCAAATGCTCAAAGTCAACTCTCAAAATCAAAGTCAAAGTCTCTTTGTAATAAGTCAAAGTCAATTGTATTGTTTTGTTTTGTAGTTGTGTTGTGTTTAGCGCGTGTCTTTGCTTTTATACATATGACTAGTTAGTTTTAGAGGTTAGAACAATTGACATTTTCAGTGTACGCATAATTCTAGAGAGAGAAAGTGACAGAGAGAAATTGTATACGAATTCATTATTTGTTGAATTGAAACAGGTAGTTTGATTGAAACTGTTTGTGATCTTGTTTGTGATTGCAATTAGATTAGAACTTGATAAAATTGGGAATTAACAATTGGTATCAGAGCAAATCCGAGTTGAAATCAATCGAGAAAAATGGTTTTCGCACTGTTTGTCGAGTCTTGATCGAGTTTGGATTTTTTTTGTGTAATTTGAGTTGTAATTGATTGAATTGAGTTCGGTTTATGTTTTAGATCAATCTTGTATAGGTTTGGTATAAAATGGCACTGTAATTGGCATCAATTTGTAAGATTTTTCGAGTTTTATATTCACGAGTTCAAACGCATTGTAACAAGATCAATTTGTAAAATTGAATGTTCTTTATCGAAATTTCTTGGTTGTAATAGGTTTTAGATGTATTAGTGGTCAAATCGTCGAAGTTACAGATCAAAAATCGAAGGTTTGATAGGATTTTGAATGAAACAGAGTGATTTGTGTCGAAGATCTGAAGAACTCGCATCCTTCCCAAGAACTCGCATCAAGAACTCGTATCATTGAAGGATTTCGCATATTTGTTTTGCTTGAAAAATTCTCACAAGTGTAGAATTCGCTTATGTGTGATATGCGAATTGTCTAGAATTCGCTCGTGTGAGTTGTGCGAATTGACAGAATTCGCATAAGTGTTTATACGAAAAGTTTTCAGTGAAAAATCTTTCCAAAGGCAAGAATTCGCATGTAGCTTATGTGCGAAAAGTGAAAAACTCGCATATCACTTTATACGAATTCCTAGAATTCGTATAAGAGTGAGATACAAATTCCTCAGAATTCTCATAAGGGTATCATACGAATTCCTATGTTTTCGCATAAAAAGTTTTGAAAATTTTCTAAGTGTTGAATTCATGTGAGTCTGTCATGCGAAAAATTGTATGTGAATTCTGAAGGTTTCTTGCATGCGAATTCTGAAATAGTCTTGTGTGCGAATTCTTGATTGACTTGTGCTTGTATGCGAATTCTGGATTTGTTTGTGTGCGAATTCTGATTTGACCTTGTCTACGAATTCTGGATTCCTTGCATTTCACTGTGTGGTGCGAATTCCATACTTGAGAAATTTTTGGACATCTTATTTTCTGAATTTTTCTGAGTTTGTCTGTATTTTTCTGATTTCACTTGGACTAACGATTAAATTCAAGTTCTTTTTTTACTAACAGTATAATTCAAGATGAGTTTTTCTGATGATGATGAAGAAAAGATTGCATCACTCCAAACATAGATCAAAAATCTTGTTTCATCAGTTGGTTACTATTCAAAGCGGTCAAAGAAATATCATGATGAAAAGAAGGTACTAAGAGAAGAAGTCAATGCATTGAAGAAAATAAATGAAGATCTTCTGAAACAGACTTCTGGGTTGAATGAAGAAAATGTTATGAGTTTGGAAGCTGATAATACAGAGCTGAAAAGAAAGATCTCAGTTTTGGAAGATAAATGGTTGGAATCTGAGAAATTGAAGACTGAGAATTCTGAGTTAATGCAGAAGATGTCAGAGATGGAGAAAGTTTTAGATTGCAATGAGAATGAGAAGAAGGTAAATAGTTTGGAAACTGCTAATGCTGAGCTTCAAAAGAAAATATCAGATTTGGAACTAAAGATGGCCAAAGACAGGGATGATTTTGAGAGTGAAAAGAAAGGGTTTGCAAAGAAGTTTTCTGAGTTTTCAAGGAAGAGTTTTGAAGAAAAGAAAATGGTTGAGCTTAAATGTTCTAAGCTTTCTCAACAGGTGACTGACTTTGAGAAAGTGATCATCTTGGAAAGAGACAAGTTTGAAAAAGAGAATAAGACTATAGAACAGAATAATGTTGGAATTTTTAAAGAAATATCTGGTCAGAGAACGAATGCTGAGAAGGATTTTGAAGAAGAAAGAAATATTTTTGAATCTGAGATTAAGAAGCTTACTGACAAGCTATCTGAATTGTCTACAAGTGCACTGAAAGAGCAGAAAGCGAAGTCTGAATTTCAAGAAAAGATTAACATACTCATCAAAGAAAAGAACAGTTTATCTTCAAAGATAAAAGAGCTTGAAGATATTGTTTCTAAGGTGGTGGTGACTGAGCAAACGACTCCAGAGTCATTTATCCACACACCTATAAATGATTCAGCTGATTCTAAAAAGACAGCCACAAGCTCACATCAAAGAACTATTTCTTCAAAAAGGTCAGTTAATTCATATGATCAGATTCGTACTACTAACATTTTCTATGATAGAAATGTAGATGGTTCAGATACATTTAGAAGAAGGAGATATGAAAAAGAGAAGCTGGTTTGGAAAGTGAAACCAGTTGATGGTGAAAAGAATGATGAGAAGAAGGATGAGAAGAAAGGAAACAAATCATTTGTACATGCATCAAAAGCCAAGAAGAACAATGTGCTGAAAGGTAAACATGATTTTGCTTACTCGAGAGATCAATTAATCAGATTGTCTAAAAAGAAGTATTGTTCTTACTATCGTACATATGATTTTGTTCATAGAACGAGTAATCATTACTGGTATGGTTCTTACTCAATTACTCCTAATAGAACTGCAACTCACAAATATGGACCCAAATACCAGTGGGTACCAAAGTCGAAAAATGAATCTGTGTTGCAGGCACCTCAAGTCAAGGGGGAGTAAGAGAACCAAGGCTTCTGAATACTACAGTTCAGGACTCGTTCCTCAATGATAAGAGTGTTACTTCTAAACACAACAGTTTAAGACTCGTACTTCAACGATCAAAAGAGATGCTACTCCCGTGCTGATATGAGATTGTACTCCGATACTTAAATGAGGAGATCAACCTTCAAGGGGGAGTACATATTTTTACTGAAAAATATGCATTCGCAAGATAAGATGATCTACCTTTCAGGGGGAGTTGTAGATTTCTATCATGTTTTTCACTGACATATTTTATGATGCATAATTTCAGGGGGAGTATATGACTTCTGATTATATCTGATCAGAACTCGTAATTTCAACGTTTTATTGCTTTATGTCATTTACTTTTCAATAAATTTTTTGTGAATAAAGCTTTGTACTTTGACGACTTTTGATTTTTGCAGAATTGAGAGAGAGAGCTTACACGATCATATCTAATATGATTTTGAGCTGACTTGATGAGATTTAAGACTGCGTGGAAAAGGTTTATTTCTAATCTTAATTTCATAACGTGTCTGAAAGAAGGACAACTTTCAGATATGAAAACATGTTCTTAATGTTCAAACCACTTCTGATTCTTAAAAAAGATTTCATGAGTATAGAAGTGTGATTTTAAATGTTTTCATTCATCTTGCGCTTTAATGTTAACAAACCGTGTGTTTCCAAAGATTAATACTTGCGTATTGTCTTTTCCAAATACTTTCAAGTATTCACACACACCGATTTAACTTTTTGTTAGATATGTTATCACCATGTCTCAAATTGAACATATTTTTCGATGGTGATACACCCCGTTTGAACTTCAAAGAATTTTGAGCGTTGATTTCATTTCGAAACGTTTCTTTCAAGAGTGTCTATATTTTGATTCGTATAGACGATATCTAATTTTTGCTGACCTAAGCCTTAATTGAAAATATCAAATCTGAATGATTACATATGTTCGAATTTGGTGATCTTTTTTTATACAATGTCAGATTTTCAAACAAGTTTCTTGTATTCATTTCATTTATTCAATATACTTGTTTTGAAATATCTTCAATGTTTAAAATGCTCAAATCTTCATGATTATATCTATGAGCATACAGATATCTGACTTGTATTTCATATTTTTTTGCTTTAACTGCAAAGTTAAACCGTTTTGAGCAACATGTTCTTTTAGGACTACATGGGTTCATTGTGTAAGGACTTAACAGAACTTCTATGGATTCACGTTAACAAGTGTTTCCTACCCAATAAGTTAATCCTTGAGTGATCGAAGAGTGAGGAGTCAATATATGAGTGTGGGTGTGATGAGGTAAAATGAAAAAGAGAGTTTGGTTAGAAGTGAGCTCAAAGATTAAAAGAAAGAGGGTGTGAGAACAGAGTAAAAGAATATCAAACTCTGCACCAACTTTTTCTGAGTCGAGCAGCCACATTGCTGGTGTTTCAGAATTCTTCGTGAACATCATTGAAACAGGCAACTAGCCCATGCCAACTCTTGATAAAAACCCCACCAACTACTCATTTTCTTCTCAAAAAGAGAATGTTTCATATTTCAAGGGGACGTGCAACATATAAGTTATCTGGTTTTCATTTGGAAAATCTGGATATTGAAAAAGAAGGAAGTTTGCCCCACCGTCGCACTTCGATCATGCATAATCGAGTATGTGTTTAACTGTAGTTGTCTAAATGGTTTACACAATTTTGAGCCTTGTAAAAGCAATCATCTGAGCTTAATTCTTTCAAACACAAGCACGTACACACAGAAAATTCGTTTTTCTGTCAAAACGTTCATAGAATAAACTTGTGTTATTCGATGCTTGAATGGAAGACCTGGGGGATTGAACATCACAAAAGCTCCTTTCCAATGTGTATTCATTACACATAGTGGCTTCGTGTTACTGACAAACATTTCTAACTGATTCATTTGTTGATTCAGGTGTTACACTCATAATTTGTCTGAATTTGCAAAGATTCGGATGAATATCTTTTGGATCGATAAATAGTCAGAGGCTCTTGGAAAAGATCAGTGGTAAGATTAGAATTTCAATGACATTTCTTGTGAAAGTTTTGATGATCTCATGCTCCAATCATCAAAAAGGGGGAGAGGTAATCAAGAAATGTTATAGATGGGGGAGAAGATCAAGAAATGTTGGAAAAGTGTTCAAGAATTATTGATTTGATAAAGCAAAGTTGGAACTGAAAGAAGAAGTTTGTTTCAAGACAGTTAACTTGAAGAAAGATTGTTTAAAGTTGAAAGAGCAAATTCAAAGAATTCTGAAGACGAGCTGACTTTTATTGAAATTTTCTTTGAAGACAATTTGCTGAAGCAATTTGAGCTGAACCTGAAGATAATTTTTTTCCAGTCTGAAAGAGGTTTTTACAACCATGGGGAGATTGTTATTGTTCTTGAAGACAAATTTTGGGGAGATTACAGAGAGATTTCTGAAGGTGATCAGTCATCTTAACAAAGGGGTGATTAAAGTTAAAGATCAACCAATAGAGGGAGATTGTAAAATTGAGCTTAAAGGGGAGATTGAATTGCAAAATCTTTTTAGAGATGATCTTGAATCCAAAGGGGGAGATTGTTAGAGCATATTTGTTGGATACAAGATCATGAAGACTGAAGTTGAAAGTCAACCAAGTCAAATGCTCAAAGTCAACTCTCAAAATCAGAGTCAAAGTCTCTTTGTAATAAGTCAAAGTCAATTGTATTGTTTTGTTTTGTAGTTGTGTTGTGTTTAGCGCATGTCTTTGCTTTTATACATATGACTAGTTAGTTTTAGAGGTTAGTACAGTTGACATTTTCAGTGTACGCATAATTCTAGAGAGAGAAAGTGACAGAGAGAAATTGTATATGAATTCATTATTTGTTGAATTGAAACAGGTAGTTTGATTGAAACTATTTGTGATATTGTTTGTGATTGCAATTAGATTAGAACTTGATAAAATTGGGAATTAACAGAGACTATAATTAGGGACATCTTGTCTTTGGGATACAATAAAGATCTTAAACTATTGAGCACCTTCAAAAGAAAGAATTTGCTTCCAATATGGTATTGTTTGTTCTCTATCATAAATAGATGTGTGACTGGCAAAGTTGGAGGATTGATCAGGCTAATATAAGGGTTTTGACAATCTTCCATGGCATGGTAAAGAACAAACATTATTATTATGCTTTACTTGTTTAGGAAGATGTGATGAGTTAGTTGGAAATGAGGTCTGGTCATATTCCGTATCAGAGGTTTTGGCAACTCATCAAGAAAATGCATTATTGGGAGACAAAGAAACACTAATGACAGAAGAGAATCTGAAGACCAAGCTCCATGGATTCTCTTAGAACATCCACACATTTGTCTCACTTTTCCTATGCAGAGAGACTTAGCGGATGTTTTTTTTTTTTTTTTGAAAAACCCTCTTAATGACTCTTAAATCTGAATCGGTCAGACCTTTTTACATTCAGACTGTTTGTTTTTTTCTAGTTTTGAGAACCTCTCAACTCTTAAATACATCTGAAATAAGAAGTGGTGACCTAACTTATTAAAACCTCTTATCGCCGCCTCAGTTCATATGTTATCCTTTCTCTCAAAACGTCTCCAAGCATTACAAAAACAAACAGTCTTATTGATTCAGATTTCAGACTTCAGCACTACCTCTTATTAATTAGAAGTGAAATAAGAGTATAAGACTTCAGACTTTAGACCTCTTAAAAAACAAACACCTCCTTACTAAAGCTTTAAGATTAGCCTTTGAGGACATGCATAAATGTTTTGAAGTTGTCAGAGCTCCATAAGTATGCTACATCTACATTGATCTGGTTACATGACTTGATGAATGAAATGACTATAAAAGGTGAATTGATGAAAGTTATGTAGAAAGAAATAAAAGAAAGGGTAAATTTGAGGTGTCTTGTGAAGAAGCTTTGGAAAAAATGAGTTCAATATTCAAACTCAAAAGTGGCTTATCCTTATTATGTGTATATGCCAGATGAGTTCTCTCTCTAACTTGACAAATTTGAAGTAATGACTAAAGTCCTTGCTAGAAAAGGTCAAGTTATCCAATCTGAATCTGCTCAGCCTAAATTTACTGGTCAATCTGATGTTGGTCCATCTAAACCCATTCAAGATGTCATTGAAACTGCTGCAATAACAAAACCTGATGAAGATGAAGAGGAAGATGCAAATGATGTTTTTCTTGAACAAAGTTTTGAAGGGTTGTTCAATAAGTCTTCAAAAATTCAGATTATTTCTTACATGGATACATTCAAAAGTCCATCAACAACTCTCAAACAGATGTTTTCTGCTTTTATTTCTACAAGATCAAAGTCTAAGAATGCAGTTTTCTCAAATCGGCTTATGTAGTATATCAGAGATTTCAGATAAAGAAATTCAAAAGATATTATGAATTTCTAGAGTTTGATGTAGTCACAGAGAATGGAAATGTGTATGTGTTTATACTTTATATAAGCAGACTACTTCAACTTGAATCGGAATGATCTTTATGTTTTATACAAGCTCCTGACTCCTAAAGTTGATAAAGGTGTCATATTTAAAAAAAAAATGGGTTAGTCTTGGGTGATATGAAAAGGGTTGCAATTTGGATGAACTTCAATGATTTTCAAGTTGCTCTTGAAATGGAATGTGATAAAGTAAACCTATGTACTCCAGTAAGAAGTCAGTGAGATATAAATGATAGAAGAAATGCATCAATTGTGGTAGAACCTGAGCTTGGGTTGATATTCAAATATATTGATAAGAAGAAAATTTTCTCTAAAGTAAGTGAGGCAACCAAATACTCAGGTGGCACACTCAAAAGATTCAGAGGAATCACTCTTGTGAAAGCTAAGAAAAAGCCAAACTGAGAAGAGCTATGTGAGAAGCTCTTAAATAATCATCACACAATCAACCTAAGGAATTTGGTGTGGGAGGTTAAAAAAGATGTTGAAGTCAAAGTGTGATTGAACAAGTCCTTCTCTTATTTCAAAGGGCGAGATTGAAGGGTCAAAATTTTGGTAGTTGGATCAGAGGAGTGTAAATATGCTAAGTGTATAAAATACTCATAAACCTGAGTGTTCAAATTCAGAGATCTGGGTATAGCCGAGAAATACTAAATGTCAAGTCTGACTTAGTTTACTCAGAGTTCGGTTGTTGTAGAGTCAGACTTCGGATACATGCAACTCTAAAATCGGCTAGGTGAAGTATTAGAGTTACTACTCAGAATTCGGTCTACATACATTCAAAGTTGGATTAAAGAAGATTCAAAGTTCGGGGAAGCAAGTCTGAGAATGCTAGCTCGAACTTAGAGACCTTTTGAATATCTAGAAGAATATCTTATCAACTTAACTCTGCTCTCCAACAAGTTTTGAAGAGATCAAGTTCAAAAGACTCTAGGATACTAAAACACGTGTCATATTCTTATTTGATTGTATTGTAACAACAATTTTTTTGGTAAAGGAGTATCCAAGATCACTTTGGGCCCGGACTAATCTCCTGGAAAACAGGCCTATGGCCCGCGGGCATTCATCCCGTGGTCACAATGCTGCGAGTGGGGCTCGAACCCGGGCAACCGCTATGAAGTCCCCAGACTCTTACCACCACGCCACAACCTTGTGGTTGTGGTGTAACAACATGTGACTCAACCCTTGGGGTTTATTATGTTAAGTATCTTTTGTTAGGCTTAGTTTGAAAATGGGAGTATCTATTATAGCCACCACCTCTTTTACCTTTCCATATATTGTGTTCCCAAAAAGTGTGTGCAAGGCTAAATACTCTTGGGTGACCGATAGCGAAGTAGTACCGTGAGGGAAGGGTGAAAAGAACCCCCATCGGGGAGTGAAATAGAACATGAAACCGTAAGCTCCCAAGCAGTGGGAGGAAGACCCGACGATTTTTTCCAGGAAATCCCCACCGAAAGATACACACTATTCCGTCTTTTCTATTTCTTTTTTCTGGTTGACAACGCATCTAAGATCATTTGTAATAGTTGGGTTCTTTGCCACCTCATCACCTATAAAACCAGTCCTTTCATTTGATTTACCATTGTGTGTGTTGAGGTTTTTTTGCCACCTCATTGGAGCAGTCCTTACAGAGGAACCACCCGGTTAAAGTTATGGTCCCACATATTTTTTATATTTAAACAAATCAAATCCATTATCCCTTAAATTAATCAAACCTATTGAGATGGTGTGTTCATCAATTTTTAAATATATAATCAATTGAAAATAAGTTAATAAATTGATTAGTTAATTATCAACTGTTGGGTTACGGGATCTCAAGCACAACGGAAAATAAAATTGTAACCCTCCAAGGACCCATTTGTGGAATTGCACATGAGGAACATGTCTTCCTCTAATCTCATGTTTAAATACTTTGAAATCAAAACTAGGGTTTTCAAATATGGATGTGTATCCCTTGAATGAGGACTTGGGTAAAATGATTTGGTGTGTGTAAGTACATTTTAAAGAATTATATTGGAACCTTATGTGTTTGGTTTTACTAACATGTCAAGTGGCTTAGTTTTGTGTGTCAGGGTAAAAAATACACGATCACGACGAAAGAACATTTAATGCATATTTCACATGACCTGTCTTGTATTAAGATAAGAACCTGTCGACCGAATATAACCCTGACCTCCGTCGAGACTAACTCGAAGGTTGGTCGAACGTCGCACGACCATCGTCGAGACTTACACTCGACCTCGACCATACTAACGTATAACCCAACGTTCCTTTCTTATTCATTTAATACAGATTCAATGCTCATAAATGCCAACGGTCATAACGGCTCAACATCATCAAGGTCATTTATGAAGGACAACCGTTAAAAAAGACATATTTATGAGATATCAAGCCTATAAATACTGAAGATCTACACCTCATTCGAACGACTGAAGTCTATTACTCGAAGTGTATAATTGACAAAGCTCTCTGAAGAACATCCGCAACCTGATTTTCACACGATAATCACGATAGTCACACGACGATAGTATTTTCACACACGACAGACACTTGTTCTTTGTTTACACACACATTTTTTGTATCGATCGTGTAATACATTAAACATCAAAGGATACCACCCCTGATTGGTGATCATAGTGCACGACGACATCTTCCTGTTGTCCGCGGTTTTTTCCTCGTTGAGGTTTTTCCGCGTCACCAAATCTCTTGTCTCTTTATTTTACTGTTTATCGCGCATATTGTCAATCGGCTACTTTCTTTAGTTGGATAAAGCTCTACATCGACCTTAAATTATTCTTTGGGTAATTTTTGGCATTAACAGTTTGGCGCCCACCGTGGGGTCCCATCTAAAGAAAATCCTACATAATAGTGCGTTGTGCTAACAATTTCCTCGAGTGTTTTTATTTCTCACATGACAATGGCAGCTCCCCAAGGAACTCAGGATCAAATCATGGCTCAAATGAATTTGGAGTTGAACGCCGCCCGTGCCCGTATTGATGCTTTGACAAATTAGCATAGGTAAGCAGTAGAAGAGATCGAATCTCTAAGGAATCGAAATGGAAGCAATGCAGCAGGGACGTCGTACAATCAAGGTCGTTTCAACATGCCTTGGTCGGGACCTCCACTTCCTAATTATCCTCGGCCGATTTTCCCTGGTTTTCCTAGTCAACCCATGCCGACGTTTCCTCCACCTCCAACATTCTTTCCCTTGACAGCAATAGTTCCTTTAATGCCATCAGTTACTGCGATCCCGCCATTCTTTCATTCAACGACACCGATCCCCCCAAGGCCTCCAACAACATCGATTCCTACAATGAAGTGTTGATCTTGGGTTTTTATAGCCTTGATTCTTCATAAATGTGTCTTTCGTAACAGTCGCACTTCATAAATGTTTTTTATGGTGTTGAGCCGTTATGACCGTTGGTATTTAGGGGCATTAAACCTGCATTAAATGATCAAGAAAGAAACGTTGAGTCATACGTTAGTACGGTCGAGGTCGGGTATTAGTCTCGACGACTTTCGTACGTCGCTCGACCGACATTCGAATTAGTCTCGACGGAAGTCAGGGTTCTGCTCGGTCGATAGGACCTTATCTTAATCCAAGACTAGTCGTGTGAAATATGCATTAAATGTTACTTCGTCGAGATCGTGTACTTTTTACCCAACAACTTTGCCCCCAAAATTTAAAAAATTTCTTGGCGGGAATTTTAATTTTGTGTCGAGTGCCACGTGTCACTTGGGGAGAGGTCTTTGTCGCTTCAGAACCGAAATGGTTCGTTTCTACTAGATTCCCTGGGGAACACGCATGACAGTTAAGGGTGACAGGTGTCGATCATCCAGGCGTGCTCCTGAAGAGTCGATCGACACATGTCGACCATCGAGCGAACTTACTCGATTCGACCCTTGCGTATAAATAGGAGACATTCGGGGATAGTTTCCTTTTACGTCTTCAAGTTATTTTTAGAGAGAGATTTCGTTGAGTTTTTCGTGCGATCTCTTCCTGATTTCAGACGATCCTTGCCTATTTTAGGTTCCCTTCGAGGTTTTGAGCATTCATTTAAGGTACGACCTCTCTTCTCAAGTCCATGCGTTTTAAGACTCAAGCTCGAAAGCCTAGGAAGGGTTGGGACGCTTTTGGTTTTTACGTAGAAACTGTCCAAGACCCTGATTTTTTTATGTCATTGGATCCTATTAGCATTATCTACGAGGAGGAAGACATTGAGTCCTTTAGACGATTGGCTAGGATTCCAGAGGATGTAACCCTAAGTCCACTGGTGTTGCTCTGTCCAGAGCAGTGTCCCGAGGGATATTTCATGATGTACGAATTTCCCTTTGAGATAGGTTTTTCATGGCCCTATTCTCCTCTATCGAGATCGTTTCTTACGATTTTCGATTTATCTCTGGGGCAGATGATGCCCCGGTTTTGGAGAGTATTTCAAGTGATTGAACGAGTGACGAGTAAATGGGAATCGTCTTTTTCTGTCTCGGACCTTCTTTCGGGTTATTCGGTTAAGTCGAAGCCGAACCATCGCTACAGCCTGACCTCCAAGTCCAGGGGGTCTAATGTTTTAGTCCACAAGACCGCAGTTAACGATCGAAACTGGAAGACTAAGTACGTCTTTAGTCGAGTAGCTTCAGTCACTGGCGACATTCAGTGGCTTTCCACGGAGTGGAACACTGATGGTAAGATTGTAGGTTTTTATTCCATATTTCATGCCTAGTCGTTTGATTTTTACTGACAATGTCTTTTTCTTTATGACGCAGCGTAGGTTTGCGGAAGGATCGACAAGCGTCTAAACCCTTTTGATAACGAGAATTACAACTGTAAAACTCAGATTCAAGAGAAAACTCTCTAAAAAGCTAAACTTTTATTGATTGATAACTTGATTGATAAAACAAATAAACTTAATAGTCCTATTTATAATCTAGACTATTAAAAAGATAATTACGTAAAATAAATCTAATCCTAGAAAAGATAATTACCAAAACTAAACTAATCCTAAGGATAACTAATAAAGATAATAATAAAAAAAAGAATTTAAAATAAATCTAAAGATAATAAATAAATAAATTGAATAATAAGAAAGTAGAATGGTGGTGTCACGTGAGGATTTGAGTATTTGGAAGGAAATTGGATGCATCGTCCATGAGCCGCTTTTCGTGAAATCAAACAGTGTCCAACGTGAGTTTCATGTGGGTTAGGCCACATGCAACTCACTTGCAAGTCACTTTGGTTTATGTGGTGAGTTTCATGTGGGTTAGGCCACATGTAACTAACATCAAACTTGCTTTGGCCGTTGTATGTAATTCTTAATTTTTATTTTTTCGATGTCAAATTTTTCGAGCTCGTTTTTCGCTTCGATTCGATTTTCCTCTTTTCCAATTACTTTCGAAAATCCTTATTAACTGTTGAATTCTCCCTGTATCAGTCACCCTCACTTGAAAAGAACTCGTCCTCGAGTTCACTTAAAAAAGGTATTCATCCGACCCATAGAACAATCGTTTCTTCAAAACGTATTGATTCACAACTTGGCCTCCAAAATTCAACAAATTTGACCGATCTTCAAATCCCAACTAAAGTTGTCGTGACCGTCACCATACGAGAGATATTTTATCAAATTCGAAAGGGTAAGAGATTAAAGTAACTTTACCGGGTATTGATTCGGTTTGAACCGGAGTCTTAGGTGTGGTAATAATGAAAGTGTCATCTTTGGAATCATCGTTCTTGACTTCTTGTGACAACGGTTTCGTTGGCTCGAGATTGTTCTTAGCCAGTTCATTTTCAATTTCTTCGGTGGCTGGTCCGAGATCTGGTTCGGACACTTTGGTCTCGGTAAAAATTTCTTATTGTGACTCGATCACGACGGGGATGACTTCCTCTTCAAACTTGTCCGACAAAACTTCGTCGTCTTGTTCCGATGGCTCATCCGAAATGGGTGGTTGTCTGACCAGAGAAGTAACTGAACCGATAGTACGGTTGTTGATGTTGCTCTTCTTGTTGGTGCCTGCATTGAAGCTATCAACTGGAGTCACGACGATCTTTTGGTCACCACAATGGAATAGCACGAGGTCGCATCGACGCTTGTAAGTGGCATGATTATCGAATTGCCACGGTCGGCCCAATAGAATGTGGCAAGCATCAATATCAAGGACATCACATAGTACCTCTTGTCGATAATATTTTCCAATTGAGATGGGTACTCGACAAGTTTTTGTAACTTTAACTTGAAATTCGTCCTTGATCCACCCAAGAGAATAAGGAGCTTCATGAGGTTGAGTAGGTAGATTAAAGTAATCGACT
The DNA here is from genome assembly GCA_954870635.1 of Arctium minus. Taxonomy (NCBI): domain Eukaryota; kingdom Viridiplantae; phylum Streptophyta; class Magnoliopsida; order Asterales; family Asteraceae; genus Arctium; species Arctium minus. The sequence continues at coordinate 176,227,816 of OX941080.1, read as the reverse complement.
AATTTTTGGGACACAAGGTTCTCACAACTTCCGTTATCGATAACTAGGTTACATACCTTTTTGTGCACCAAACAATGCGTTTGAAAAAGATCTTCGTGTTGACTTTCTTCTTTTGACGAAAGAAGTATTCGTTGAAGTATGTAATTCAAACTCGCTTTGGCCGCTGTATGTAATTCTTAATTTGTTATTTTTTCGATGCCAAATCTTTCGAGCTCGTTTTTCTCTTCGGTCCGATTTTCCTCTTTTCCAATTACTTTCGAAAATCCTTATTAACTGTCGAATTCTCCCTGTATCACTTTATCAGTAATCGATTTTTCCACTGTCGAGCTTTCTGCTGACTTTGACGCAAAGGTCGAACGCTTTCTCGAGTATAGTGTCGAGGAGCGTTCATTTTATACTATCGACTGGGACTTAAATGTCGACGATTTGCAGTTCATCGGATCGTCCGCTGCGTCTCCCGTAAAGGAGAGGGAAGAAAGAGAAGAAGAAAAAGGAGAGAAAAAGGAGATGTCAGGTACTGTATTCAAATTTCTTTGTGTTTTTCTCCCTTGCTTGCTATATCATTGTTTTGAATTCCTTTTTCAGGTGTTTCTCCTTCGAAGTCCTCCAACGTGGCCGACCTAAAAAAGGCGTATGCGGCCGTCAGTCCCGAAGGAACCGCTATCGATGGATGGTGGAGCATCAAGCATTGTCACTCCCCGGGTAACGAAGACGGATGTTGCCGTATAGACAACCCGTACTGAGCCTCCAGTGGTGGAGGTCCCTGAGGATCTCCAGATCGGGTGTCTTAATCAGGCGCCAGAGGCCTGTGATCCTCCTCCCCCGTCTGGCGACAAGGGGAAGGGTCCTGCAGAGGTACAGATGGTTAACTTTACGTTGCCGTCGGACTTCATGAGGGATGTCTCGTTCGACCGGGCGAAGCTATTCCCTCATATAGAGAAATATTTGCTCCCATCTTTCAGGGAGAAGTTCGGGGAGATGGTCGTCGAGGACCTGGGGTCGCACGTCGTAGGTCTGTCTTTCCTGGTAAGGATCAAATTTTTTCAATTTGTCCTGTTTTAGATTTGTTATTTTTCTGATCGTCGTGTGTTTTGCAGGTTTTTCAGTCCTCTCTCGGCCTTTATAATGAAATGGAAAAAAATTCGGCGTTTTGTGCCGAAGGTCCTGGAGCGGGAGAAGGCTGCACTGGAAAGGGAGCAGGCGGCTCTGGCCAGAGAAAGGGCGACCAAGGCCGATGTGGAGTCCCTGAATGGTCGCTTGGAAAAGACCCAGAAGATTTTGGACGTTGTCCGGACGCAAAGGTCCTATCTGCAGATCCGCTTGGACGTGTCATGTGACATGCTAAAGGGGACGCGGGTTGAGCTGGAGCAATCCTTGGCGTCCTTGGCTGAGAGTAAGAAAGATACCGAGGACCTTAAGGAAAAGGTAGTCGCTCAGGAGCGCAGGATCGGGGGTTTGGAGGAGGAGCTGAAGGGCGTCGAGGTTTTCATTCGTTGGACGACCAAGGTGGCCATCATAAAACGCCACATGAATGGAAAAAAATCCCTTGGCCAACGCTACCGAAGACCTCAAGCTCTACCTTGCGGACGTTGGAACAGAACAGGACCTGGACTCCGAGGATGAGAAGGAAGTCGAGGCGGTCGAGGAAGTTAAGGTGGATAAAGGCCAGACTGACGACACCTCCTCGTCAAAGCCAGCAAGGGATGCCCCTTCTTGAGCTCCTTTTTTTTTATAGTTTTTAATAGGTCGACCGTTGGTGGTCGAGTCTTTCCCTTGTAACCATTGAATTTTGAATATAAATGATCTTTTTGCTACATCGTCGAGTACTTTAAATTGCAATAATAATTTATGTCATTGAACTTGCGACTAGGGCTATTCAGGTAACTTAAGGCCTCTTCTGGACTTAAAGATCGTACGACTAAATAAATAGTTCGTAAGACAACCATTCTTGCAAATAAGTTTAAGGATTCTTGCGACCAAGGCACGTCACTATAATTCAACCAAAGATACTTGCGACTAAGGCATTTCCTTCACAATAAAAATATTTCTAAGTTAAGAACTTAGATTTACACACCCTTTGGTGTTTTGTGAGATTAAGATGTACGAAAGACTTGTAACCTCGTGTCATGCGAAAGACTTGTAGCCTTATGTCGTGCGATCCTGCGAGGAAAACAACGTCAGAGGTAGGTCGTTGGCTAACCAACGACCCTCCGATGCTTAATTTAGTACTTTGTTCGAGATGAATAATCGCATTAATATAGTTCAAGGTTTTATAAGAAATACCTCTTTAGATGCTTTGCGTTCCAACTACGTGGGATCTATTGGTCGTCGAGAGCTTGAAGCCTATAGACACCTTTTCCCACGACCTGCGATATACGATAAGGACCTTCCCATTCGATGGAAAGTTTATCTGCATTTGGTTCCTAAGTGTTCTGGAACACTCGTCGCAAGACGTGGTCGCCCACTTGTAAGACCTTAGTCTTTACGTTTTTGTTGAAGTGTCGTTCGACCGTTTGTTTTTGGGATGCCATTCGAATCAGTGTTGATTCTCTAAGTTCTTCAAGAGCATCAAGGTCGTAGCTCATATCGACCATGTTATGGTTGGCCGATGTATGCCTCAACACAGGGAGTTATACCTCGATGGGTAAAACCGCTTCACAACCATAGACTAAGGAAAAGGGGGTTTGTCCAGTGGACATACGTGGAGTCGTACGATTTGCCCACAAGACCGAAGGGAGTTCTTTGACCCATTTTCCTTTTGCTGCTTTCAAACGTTTCTTGATTGAATTAACAATCGTTTTATTACTTAATTCAGCAAGTCCATTCGACTGAGGGTATCGTGGTGTCGATGTCATGAGATTTATATTGTAGTCCTCACAGAACTGTTGAGTTCTCTCACTTATAAATTGAGACCCATTGTCACAGACAATCTCAGATGGTATGCCAAACCTGCATATGATGTTAGTCTGGATAAATGATATAACCTCTTTATCCCGAATTTGGGAAAAAGCGACTTCCTCTACCTATTTGGAAAAATAATCTCTAAGGACGAGTAGAAATACCTTTTGTCCAGGGGCGGGTGGTAACTTACCGATGATGTCCATTCCCCATCTCATGAAGGGCCATGGAACAAATGTCGAGTGTAAAGGTTCTGAGGGTCTATGCGTCGAACCTGAGTGTCGCTGACATGCGTCACAATTCTGTACATACTTGATTGGCTAGGCTTCGACCACCTGAATGATTACCACACTCGCTGTCGTGCATCTCTTGTAAGATATTCTGGACTTGCGTTCTGCTCGTGACACATCGTAGACTAAGTCCGGTAGATGACCGTCAATAGAGTCTGCCTTATATCACGACATACCGTGATGCTTTAAATCTTATCTTCTGAGCCTTTGCTCTATCTTCCGGGAGTTGGTCGTGTGCTAGAAAGTTCATGATGTCGCTCGACCAATCTCCTTCGTTGTTGCTATCAATTTGTCCAACGTCGTCGTGATCAATAGACAACATAGTCAGAGGTACCATAGGAATCACATTGACCAGTGGTTTGCTTAGTGTCGATCCAAGATTGGCTAAAGCATCTACTTGAGTATTCAAATCTCTTGGGATTTGTTTGATCGAAAAAAGCTCGAATTTTGCAGATTTTGCCTTTGCTACTTTGAGATATGTTGTCATCTTTGAGTCTTTAGCTGCAAATTCTCCATTCATCTGATTAACGACGAGGAGGAAGTCACTTTTGACGTGCAACCATTTTTCCCCCAAGTCGTGTGCCATGTTCATCCCGACGATCAAGGCTTCATACTCTGTTTCATTGTTGGTTGCTTTGAAATCGCATCGTATAGAGTACACCATCTTGCCCCCCTGTGGCGACTCTAAGACGACGCCCAGTCCTGGGCCCCTAGCGTTGGACGAGCCGTTGACATGTAGAGTCCAGGGTTTGTCGTCGTTAGTCGCCACAGAACAAACTTCGCTTTGTGCTTCTTTCTCTAGTTCAGGACTAAAGTTGGGGATGAAGCCTGCGAGGACTTGCGATTTGATCATGGTCCTGGGTTTGATGTCGATGTCGTAGTTGCTGAGGTAGATGCTCCATTTCGCCAGGCCTTTAAACCCAGGACCGCGATCAAATCGCAAGTCCTAGCAGACTTTGTTGCCCACTTTAGTCCTGAACTAGATAAAGAATCACAAAGCAAAGTTTGTTTTGTGGCGACTCACAACGACAAACCCTGGACTCTACATGTCGAAGGATCGTCTAACGCTAGAGGTACAGAACTGGGCATCGTCTTAAAGTCGCCACAGGGGGGCAAGATGGTGTACTCCATACGATGCAATTTCAAGGCAACCAACAATAAAGCAGAGTATGAAGCCTTGATCGTAGGAATGAACATGGCACACGACTTGGGGGCAAAAGGGTTACACGTCAATAGTGACTCTCTCTTCATCTTAAACCAAATGAATGGCGAATTTGCGGCTAAAGATTCAAAGATGACATCATATCTCAAAGTAGCCAAGGCAAAATCTGCAAAATTCGAGCCTTTTTCGATCGAACAAATCCTGAGAGATTTGAACACTCAAGCAGATGCTTTAGCCAATCTTGGATCGACACTAAGCAAACCACTGTTCGACGCGATTCCTATGGTACATCTGACGACGTCGTCTATTGAACACGACGACGTTGGTCAAATTGACAACGAAGAAGGAGATTGGTTGAGCGACATTATGAACTATCTAACACGCGACCAACTCCCAGAAGATAGAGCAGAGGCTCGAAAGATAAGATTTAAAGCATCATGTTATGTCGTGATACATACAGGACAAACTCTATCAGCGATCGTCTACTGGGCTTAATTTATGATGTGTCACGAACAAGACACAAGTCTAGAATATTTTTGCAGGAAATGCACGACGGCGAATGTGGTAATCACTCAGGCGGTCGTAGCTTATCCAATCGGGTATCTCGACAAGGCTACTACTGGCCAACACTACGAAAGGACGCTATCAGGTATGTGCAAAACTGCGACGCATGTCAATGACACTCAGGTACAACACATAAACCCTCTGAACCTTTACACTCGACGTTAGTTCCGTGACCTTTCATGAGGTGGGGGATGGATATCATCGGTAAGTTACCACCTGCCCCTGGGCAAAAAGTATTTCTACTCGTTCGTACAGATTATTTTTCCAAATGGGTAGAGGCAGCCGCTTTTCCCCAATTTCGGGACAAAGAGGTGATATCCTTTATCCAGACTAACATTATACACCAAATTCTCCAAGTGTGACTTTTGGTTGAAAGGGGTGCAATTCTTAGGGCACGTGGTCACGAAAGACGGTGCAAAGGTGGACCCCACCAAGATAGAAGCTATGATGAACTGGGAACCGCCCAAGAGTCCATCTGAAATTCAAAGTTTTCTGGGTTTAGCGAGTTATTATCAAAGATTTCTCTAAGATTGCTTCTTCATTGACGGCTCTGACTAAGAAAAATGTGAAGTTCGTGTGGATTGAAGCTCAAGAGAAGGCCTTCCGGACGTTGCAAAAGAAGTTGTGTGAAGCCCCGATCTTATCCCTGCCTGAAAGATCGGATGATTTTATGGTTTATAGCGATGCATCCAAGATGGGTTTAGGTTGTGTACTAATGCAAAGAGGAAAGGTGATCGCCTAAGCGTCAAGGCAACTAAAGGTGCACAAGAAGAACTACCCCACTCATGATTTGCAACTAGCGGCGGTGGTGTTCGCGTTGAAGTTGTGGCGTCATTATATCTACAGGAAAAAGTGCACCTTGTATACGGATCACAAGAGTTTGAAGTATGTCTTTGATTAAAAGGAGCTAAATATGAGACAAAGAAGATGGTTGGAACTACTCAAGGACTACGATTGTGAGTTGCTCTACCATCTGGGAAAAGCAAACGGAGTGGCCGATGCATTGAGCCAGAAGGAATATAGTGGGAGACTTCGAGCCAAGCTCTCAAGAATTGAATTGGTGTCAAGTCTCATTGATCACATTAAAGAGGCTCAAGTCGAAGCTTTATTGGAAGAAAACCTCAAGGAAGAGGTAATGACCAAGCAACGACTACTCTTGTCGGATGATATTCGTGGGATCAAATGCTTAAATGGGCATGTGTGGGTGCCAAAAATTGGAGGAAATCGAGAGCTACTCTTGGAGGACGGTCACAAATCCAAATACTCCATTCACCCGGGAAGCACCAAGATGTATAGGGACTTAAAGTTGCACTATTGGTGGCCGGTTATGAAGTTAGACGTGGCACATTATGTGGAAAAGTGTGTGGCATGTTCACAAGTTAAAGCCGAACATCAACAACCGTACGGGAGCTTGCAAACTTTGGAAATACCCGAGTGAAAATGAGACAAAATTACCATGGACTTCGTGACCAAGAAACCAAAGACGATGAGGGGTAATGACACCATTTCGGTAATTGTTGATCGTTTGACAAAAAGTGCTCACTTTCTAGCGATGCAGGAAACCTTGCCGATGGATAAATTAGCAAAACTTTATATTGACGAAGTGGTCTCTAGGCACGGTATACCCTTGTGCATAGTCTCCGATAGTGATAGCTGTTTTACTTCAAGATTTTGGGGAGCAATGTATTAAGATTTGGGTACGCGGGTGAATTTAAGTACGACGTACCACCAACAGACGGACGGACAAAGCAAAAGGACGATTCAGACCTTGGAAGACATGCTAAGGTCTTACGTGATCGATTTCGGTGGAAATTGGGATACGCACCTACCTTTAGTAGAGTTTGCATACAACAGCCTTGGAGCGGCACCATTTGAAGTCTTATACGGAACAAAGTGTAGAACCCCCGTATGTTGGTTAGAAGTGGGCGAGAAGCAATTCGTCGGGCCGGAAATCGTGCAAGAAACGGCCGACAAAGTCAAAACCGTTCGGTAACGTTTGAAGGCGACGCATGATCGACAGAAAAGCTATGCCGATAAGAAGAGGTGACCGGTGGAATTCCAAGTGGGGGACCGTGTGATGCTAAAGGTGTCCCCATGGAAAGGCTTGATACGGTTTGGGAAGCACGGGAAGTTGAGTCCCCGTTTTCTTGGACCTGTTAGGACTGAAAGTCCTAGTGCGTGGAAAGTTATATAAAGTATTTATATAGTTTATTGTTTTATTTAATCGAGTTGTAAAAGCCTTATTTGCTATTAGGCTTAGTTTGGTTGTAATGGGCTTTGGGCTTTAGAACCCAAGCCCTTTGGTATTTAATGTTTTGTTTTAGTGAGTTTAGGGTTAGAGGTTGACTGGTCATTAGGATTATGGCACATAACTCAAATCTCTCTGTAATCCTTCTAAACCTTTATCGATCAATCCAATCATATGACCAGGTTTTGTGGTTCAATCTCTACTCTTTACTGATTATTATTATTATTATTGAACTTTACTGGGATCCACAATTGGTATCAGAGCCAAGAGACGAAGATTTGATTCAGAAAAGGTATTTTTTTCCTTCTGTCGCTTGAATAATTTTTGAGGTATCTGGGTTAGTCGATTTCTCCAAAATCATTGAGTTTCATTATTTCCAATCTATTTAGTGGTGTTAGACTAAATATTTGACAAAGTTTTTCGGTCTAATTCCTAGCGTTAAAGTCAATTTTTTGGTCTTTTATAAAAATCTGAAAATTGGATCTGTGTTCTTGGCGTTCTTCAAGTTTTATGTTCAAAAATCATTGATTTTGTTTAAAATCGATTTTGGTTTGTGTTAGTGAGATTGGTTTATGGCTTGAAAGTGTTTAGGATTAATCCTTTTGATTAATTCTTAAAAGATCGGTTTTAAACTTCTGGTCCAGATCTGCGGCGCTTAGGGTATAAACCTAATAGTTACGTTACCCGGGTCCCCTTTATCCCCTTCAGACTCCTCGGACCCGTCTCATTTCACCCTGGTAGCCCGCGTCTGCATCCCAAATTCCATCAAGACCCGCATGAAACCATCCCCACACCTTGAGACCCAACCCACGTTATCTCAAATCCGGTTCTCTCCCACACCTGCGTGTTTTCCACCCGTGTGAACAAGCCCGCGTCCGAGACCCGCATCCACCCATCACCACCCACACCACGACAGACTCGACCCTCATCCTCACATGGACCCTCCCCTCCTCATACGGACCGACCCTCCTCACTCGGACCCGGCCCTCCTCCATACGGACCCGACTTTTGTCCTCTCTCATCCGCGTTCACACTCGATTACATTAACCCTGTAACTCTCAGACCCGGGTGAACTCTGTTTTGGTATCTGATTCTTATTAATCATAGATATTTTATCTGTTCAATTTGTTTTTTTATCATCATAGTTGAGTCTCCCGTCCCCTCAGTTAGTGTTTTCTGTTTCCCTAAACCTTTCTTGAATCAAATCGCGATTGTCTTACGATCATTTTGTTCAAGTAGCAATGAGAAAAACATATATGTATGTGAATGGTAAATTCGTAAAATCTTATGAAGATTCAGAACCTAAAAAAGATCTGAAAGTTCTTGAAAATAAAAGCAAAGATTCAGATGATTCATTGAAAAATGAGATTAATGCTTTAAAGAATAACAATCTCGAACTGAAACAAAAGATTTCTGATCTTGAGAAGGAGATTGAAAAGGACAGAAAAAATTTTGAGAATGAAAAGAAGTGGTTTTGCTAATGAAAGAAAGGGGTTTGAACGGAAAATTCTTGATCTTTCAAAGAAGATTTTCGAGGAAAGAAAGACTTTTGAGTTTCAAAATGCTAAACTTTCAAAACAAATTTCTGATTTTGAAAAGATTTTGATAGTTGAGTGAAATAATTTTGAGATAGAAAGAAAATCTTTTGAGAATAAAAAGAAAGAGCTTGAAAAGAAAATTGTTGTTGTTTTCAAAGAAATATATGATAAACACAACAGTATTGAAAAAGACTTTGAAAGTGAGAGAAAGTTTTTCGAAACAGAAATTTGTAAGCTTTCACAGAAATTGCCTGAATTAACGATAGAGATCTTGAAAGAACAGAAGGTAAAATCTGATTTACAAAAACAATTTGATTCAATTCTCGAAGAAAAAAATGGTTTATCCATAAAAGTCAAGAAACTTGAAGAAATAAATTTCAAAGCCGATTTATCTAAACAAGCCAGTCCCGATACTGTTGTTCAGTCTCTTTATTCTTCAAGTTCAACTTTCACAACTATTTCTTCGAAGAGTTGTGTCAAATCTCATGAATTTTCAAAAGATCAGATTCTCCCTTCAAATCTTTTCTATAATTCTCTTTTTGATAACACAGATAATCAAGTGTTTCGAAAAGTCAAAATGGTTTGGAGAAAGAAATCAACTACAGAAGAAAGTGATGGAAACACATCATACAAATCTCATGTAGTTGATCCAAAGTCACCAACTCATGTCTATTCCACAACTAAGTTGATCAGTCTAAACCGATCAAATATCTATTGCACTTATTGTGGAAATAGTGACTTTGTGGACTCAAGGTATGTCAATAGATGGTATGGTACTTATAGTATCCTCAACCCCCATTGTCATAGCTTCAAAGCTAAGGCATCTAACCATCAAGGATCCATCAAAGCATGGATACCAAAACCAAAATATGTCTAATCTGTTTTGCAGGAATGTCATGTGTGATTTAATTCAGATTATTCACATCACATGACTACAATCAAGGGTTACACCATCTTTTGAGGGGGAGTACCAGGTTTGTCTTAACTTTCATATCGACTTCTGAACACTTCAGCTCAGGACTCGTTCTTAAATGTTTTTTACTTCTGATTATCTCTAATCAGAAATTGTACTTCAATGTTCTATCTTGGTGAGTTAAAGGAGTGTTAGGGCTCATAAAGTTTCTATGGTCAATCCAGAACCGGAATGATCTACCCAAGAAACACATCCAATTCATAGATATTAGTGAGGAGTCTAGCTTGGTAGATGAGTTCGGAGTGAAAAGAATATGGTGAGGATGTGACAGGACTTAAAAGAATTATTGGTCCTTACCAAACCGAGTCAGTTATCCGGGTTACCACACAATCTATTCATTCTCGTTCCTTGGAGATGGATATTGAAACAGACATGGACCCAGTGTCGATAACTCGTGTCAACCCACCTAGCCACTCAAGTATCTCACAAAAGATACTTGTTTCATATATTCATGGAGTTTTAGCATATAATCTATCTATTCCTCACTCGGAGGACATAGATATGGAAAAAGGAAAACATCATCTCCGGTCTTCGAACTTCATTCTACTCACTGTGTCTATTGATTTGTGAACATGCGTCCCAGGTTGAATCAATCTTTGAGCCTAATCGATATGGTTTATATTTCGTTCTCACACGCACGAATCTTTGTGATTCCAATCGCATATCTCTGTGATATTGTCGGAACAGTTTGAGAAGTAGATTCTTAAAATCTTACTTCAGTGATAACTGGAAGTCCTATCAGAGATACCCCCTTTGCCAACTCTGAAAATAGGCCACACAATTATTATTAATTATTGTGATAACAGCTACTATCGTGTTTTTGTGTTAGTTTATTACCCCATCTTGGTTCTAAACGTTTTATCTGACATTTTGCTGCTCGTCCATCTAGTCTTTGAAGTTACATGATTCTCAGGATTCTCATAATCATCATGAGGGGGAGACATGACAAAGACAAAAGATTCAAAGACACAGATTATCTTGTTGAGTGGGAGTTAGCAAAAGCTGAGGGGGAGTAACAAAATCTTTAAATCTAAGGTTGAAAAGCCATGGATTTCAAGAGTGCATTGGTTCTTATATCCTTCATCAAGTGGTGTTCGCTACAAGTTGCTACAAGTTGCTACAAGTTGCTTACACCTACGAGCTGATTGAAACAAGTTCTTAAGCTGAAAGTTTATTCAACTCGAGGTTCAGAGACGGATCTATGAAGACCAAGAGCTTTGTTCAAGGGGGAGCTAGGATTGACATGAAGACAAGCAACACCAAAGTTTTTCAGAGATTCAAGAAGGAAAGAAGGTCAATACCTGAAGATTTCAAATAGATAAATTCTTTATACAACTTTAGGGGGAGATTGTTAGGACTGAAAGTCCTAGTGCGTGGAAAGTTCTATAAAGTATTTATAGAGTTTATTTGTTAATTATTTAGGTTTAATTTATTTATTTGTAAATGCCTTTAAATGTCATTTGGGCTTATTTATTTGTTAATGGGCTTGGGCCTAGCATATGTAGGTCCAAAGTATTTAAGTCTTGTTTAGAGTTGTTTAGGGTTAAGGATTAGACTAGAGAAACAATTTGTGCGCTTCATAGTTTAGTGAGAGAGTTTGCTTTTCAATCCTATGTTTGTAACTCTCTAAATCATTCAATAAAAGTTTAATCGTTATATTCATTGTTACTTAAGCAATATGGGATTCACAGGACCGTTCACCGTGATTAAGCATATTGGACTACAAGCCTACAAATTAGACTTGCCACTGGAGATGGACGGAATCCACCCTATGTTCCATTTGTGTTATCTGCGGAGGTGTTTGGTCGAAGAAGAAAGCATCATACCGTTATCAGATATTCGAGTGGACGACAACTGTTGTGTCCAAGAACCAGAAGCCATTCTAGAAATCGAGACTAAGAGACTCAGGCATAAAGAAGTCACGATGGTGAAATTGCAATGGAAGCATCATCGTGGTACCAATTAACGTGGGAAGCAGAAGAGGACATAAAGAGTCGATATCCCCATTTGTTTGAGTAGTCGGGATTTTGAGAACGAAATCCATTCCAAGGTGGGGAGGATTGTAACACCCCGAAAATCCTTGACCGAACAGAAGATGAAAGTTGACAGTAGTGTTTCGCGCGACTCTCTGTGCGACTGGAATCGCGACACGATCCGCGCGAGGTTCTGTTCCCCGCGACTCCAGTGCTCCGTGCAGCTCTCTGCGCGGGTTGACCTGTGCCACCACTCGTGCGCGAGCACTGTGCGATGATAATTAAATAAATCGGCCCCAAACCCTCATTTACTCCAACATTCTCACTTTAGGTTCTTTGGACTACGTTTTTCTCTCAAGAAACCTGGTAAGTTTCTCCTCTTCACTCCCCTTGACATTAATGTCTTTCATCCACCCCAAACCCCTAATCATTTATGACATTTAGGTGCCTTTGAACATTTATTTTGCTAGAATCAACTCTTCTCAAGGATCTCAACCTCATCTCTCTAAGTTCTTGGGTTTTAGGGTTTTAAGCTACAACCCTACAAGGTGAGTTCATTCTCTTTTGATAAACCTTATACATGTTAAAAGGTGGGTTTTAACCTTCTAAACATCTCCATTTTGATTTACCTGATTTGGGTGAGTTTTCACCAAAACCTAACTTTGGAGATTTTTAGGGTTCATGTGGTTGGGTATGATTTTAAGGTTAAGAAGCTTTTATCTTGAACTATTTGTGGAATTGCACATAAGGAACATGTCTTCCTCTAATCTCATGTTTAATTAATACTTTGAAACTAAAACTAGGGTTTTGAAATATGGATGTGTATCCCTTGAATGAGGACTTGGGCAAAATGATTTGGTGTGTGTAAGTACATTTTAAAGAATTATATTGGAACCTCTTGGAATTTCGTGAGTAATTATATGGATTCATTGTTTCACACATTTGGTGGCACCTTTAACTGTTGGAATTATTTATTAGCTTTATTGGCATTCTTTTGTCTATTTGATTGCATTTGGGTGTCATGACCCCATGATTAATTGTATCATTTCGTCCGATGATGAAACGCTAGTTTTCCACATCGAGGCACGATTAGGCATCGGATGTGGTATAAGTCCTACTAGGCATCGGATGTGGTATAAGCCCTACGTGCTAATACACGATATTGGATGAGGAACTCAACGTAAGAACCCTATGTGGTTGAAGTTGACATTCTGTGGGTGTACGTTTAAAGCTACCGAGCCTGACATCCCTTACGTGTATTTCTATTATGTGTTTAGTTTTACTAACATGTCAAGTAATTACTTTTGTGTTCCGCCACTTATGTTAATAAGCGGGCCTCCCCCGTCAACCCAAGAGGTACTTGTATTAAACAACAGTTCACCCATATTTATTTCAATGGCTTTTCTTTATTTATCACGTCCAGATATTATTGACTTCTCAATATAAATGTTTGACCTCACTAAGCTTTAGCCTAACACTTTTTCTTAAAATGACATGTATAACATGTCATTCTAGCGGTGGGATTCCTCGGGCTTCAGTGAAGAGTCATTGAAGGATAATAGCATTTTTGAAGGTTATAGAGACGTACATTTGACATAGTGATGGTATACTTTTGGAAGTGAGATGACGACACCCGTTCGTAATCTAGAATTAGTTTGTGTAGATTAGTAGGTTGTTGAATTCAATTTCACTTGAATTCTGTTTTGTAAACGCCATACAATTATTCCCTTTTTTAGGTGGTTTGAATTTGATAGCATTATTTATTCCGCATTTATTCAGGTTTAAATTAACCCCTATTTTTAGGGTGTTACAGTATCCACGCGAACAATCCGAATCTTTTGCCTTCTCGTGATGCTAGTCACGGTTTCAAAACTTAGAAAGGAAAGGGAACATATAGTTGTAGGTGATTTTTGAGAGAGAATTGGAAGACACAACTCTTGCAAAAATGTCATACATTATGGTGATGGAAGTATGGCATGAAAGCACCACCATCCGTACACCTTACTTGAGTGTAGAAGTATCCATCATCCATGCACCATCACTCATGTTTTTAAGACCATACCTAGCTATATTTATTTATGTCTAACATGAATAATATCTGATTTTATTTAATCAGATTAAATCAATACAAATCAGATATAATAATTAAACGTTTTATTTATTAAAACTCCTTATTCGAATATGTTCAATGCGTGTGACCCAATGGGTTCTCAACATGTTGGTAATAAATATAAATATCGTATTTATAGTTATAAACGATGAGCGGTATCTAGCAATATATCATTGTCACCCAAATGACGAGAATTGGTGATACAATAAATTATCGGCTTGTAGTCAATTTTAGTTTACATGTTTAATTCTTTTGTCCTTGATGTCCAGATTGAACACAAGACATTAAATGTGTCATTCTCGTTATGTCCAATCTCTAGTTTCTTGATTCCCTAATATACCAATAAAACAGATCATGATATCTCATATCAATTATCCGAGCATACATGCATTTCCTTAGTATATATTTATCAAGGGACCCAGAGACATCACTCCCGTCATAAAGGAGGGACAAATCCTATCTCGATATATGCTAGTTCTACCATGTGATTTATAACATACCTAACAATTATTCTATCACCCGGTTACGTAATGATTAGAACAAATGTCAAAATATATTACTCACACATAACAAACTCCATATTTCTCAAGTCAAAGAATTACATGTACATTGACCACATGAGAAACACTTATGACACTCACATGACATCTAATGCAATGTTCTCATAACGAGTCACGTTCGATACACAAAATCTCCATTTTTGTACCCATATGAAGATTCGATATCTCTACATGAATCCCTACATATGCTAGTCATTATCATATTATTTCAATCTTAAAACCCAAAACAATATTTAAGTAGGGACATTTAGAATACATTATTCTAAGGTTATTATTATGAATAATTAAAAACACATAATATAACATAGCCATAATAAAATAGACAATGCATTTTATTTATTAATTAATTTCATGAAACAAAACTCAAAATCACAATCATCGTATGATTAACTTTTGGGTATTCACTAAAAATCTCCCACTTACACTAAAGCTAATCATTCATGCATCGTATACCAACAGATCTACAATGGCCATCATGCTTCTGTTGTGTTAACGGCCTGGTTAATGGATCAACAACATTGTTGTCAGTTGACACTCTGCTTATACTGACATCGCCTCTTTCAATAATCTCTCTAATGAGATGATATCTTCTAAGAATATGTTTGGATCTTTGGTCAGATCTAGGTTCATTGGCCTGTTCTGTAGCTCCATTGTTGTCGCATAACAACTCTATAGGACAATCACTGCTAGGAACAACTCCAAGTTGAGAAATAAATTTCTTGATTCAAACGACTTCCTTGGCTACATCTGATGCTGTGATGTACTCGCTTACGTTGTAGAATCAACTATTGTTGCTTGCTTGGAACTCTTCTAGCTCACAGCACCACCATTAAGACAAAACACCTAACCCGACTACGATCGAAAATCATCTTTATCCGTTTGGAAACTTGCATCAGTGTAACTCTTTACACTTAACTCTTCTTCACCGCCATATACCAAGAATGAATCCTTTGTTCTTCTTAAGTATTTTAGGATATTCTTGACGACAATCCAGTGACCATCACATGGATTATATTGGTATCTACTCGTCATGTTTAAAGCATACGATACATCAGGTCGAGTACATATCATGGCATACATGATAGATCCAATTGCCGAAGCATATGGAATCTTACTCATTCGTTCACTCTCTTGAGATGTAGTAGGGCACTGCGTCTTAGAAAGTGATATTCCATGAGACATGGGTAAGAACCCTTTCTTTCTATCAGACATGTTGAACCATTTCAACACATTGTCTATATATGTATTCTGACTTAAGCCAAGTAATTTACGCGATCCATATCTATAGATCCGAATGCCTAGTACATAGGCAGCTTCACCTAAGTCTTTCATTGAAAAACATTTTCCTAACTAAGCCTTTACAGACTCAAGCGTCGGAATATCATTTCCAATGAGTAATATGCCATCTACATACAATAAAAGAAATGATACGGTGCTCCCACTAACCTTTTTGTAGACACAAGGTTCATCCTCATTTTTTGAGAAGCCAAACTCTTTGATCGCTTCATCAAAACGATGATTCCAACTCCTTGAAGCTTGCTTCAATCTATAAATAGATCGTTGTAACTTGCATACCTTATGAGATTTTTTAGGAGCGACAAAACCTTCGGATTGTATCATATATATGTCCTAAAGTAACTTTTCGTTAAGGAGAGCTGTTTTGACATCCATTTGCCAAATCTCATAATCGTGATATGCTGCAATGGCTAGTAAAATTCTAATAGACTTAATCATTACGACTGGAGAGAAAGTTTCATCATAATCAACACCTTGAAATTTTTTTGAAACCTTTTGCAACCAATCGTGCTTTATAGGTAATCACATTAGCATCCATGTCGGTCTTTTTCTTGAAACCCCATTTGCACCCTATAGGTCGTACCTCATTGGGTGGGTCAATTAAGTTCCAAACTTAGTTTTCATACATGGAGTCCATTTCTATTCTCATAGCATCTAGCCATTTCTCGGAGTCAGTGTTTGCCATAGCATCTTGTTAACTAGTGGTCTTATCATCCATGAGCATCACATCCCCGGTATGAGTGATGAGAAATCCATATCTCTCTGGCTCATTCCGTTTTCTACTAGATCTACGAGCACTTTGTGTTACAACATCAGACTACCTTTCCACATCACTTTGTGGATCGATAATTACTTGTGGTTTCTATGTTGGTTCCATCTGTGTTGACATATTTTGATCTTGAACAACTTCAAGTTCTACATTCCTCCCACTGATACCTTTGGAAATAAATTCCTTTTCCATGAAGATACCAATAGGCCCAACAAACACTTTATTGTCGTGAGGATGATAGAAATAGTATCCCATAGTTTCTTTGGGATATCCTACAAATATGCATTTATCAGATTTTGGTTCTAATTTAGTTGTGATTAGACGGCGTACGTAAACCTCACAACCCCAAATCTTCATAAAAGATAATTTAGGACTCTTCTCAGTCTATATCTCATATGGTCTCTTTTCAACAGATTTTGATGGAACTCGGTTTAGTGTAAAAGTCGTTGTCTCTAGAGCATATCCCCAAAAGGATGTCGAAGGTCAGCTTGACTCATCATAGATCGTATCATGTCCAACAGTGTATGATTTCTCCTTTCGGAAACACCATTCCATTGTGGTGTTCCAGGTGGAGTGAGTTGTGATACAATACCACAATTTCTAAGATGATCAAGAAAAGCATGGTCTAAGTATTTGCCACCTCGATCAGATCGAAGAATCTTAATACTCTTTCCAAGTTGGTTTTGTACTTCATTTTCAAATTCTTTGAACATTTCAAAGGACTCAGACTTATGTTGCATTAAATATACATAGTCGAACCTACTGAGATCATCAGTAAATGTAATGAAGTATCTATAACCACCTCTAGCATGTATGTTCATCGGACCACATCCATCACTTTGTATGATTCCCAATACATCACTTGATCTCTCACTTTGTCCAACAAAAGGAGCCTTTGTAATCTTTCCAATTAAACAAGCTTCACATGTCCCATATGATTCAAAATCTAATTTGTTCAATAATCCATCTTTATGGAGTTTGGAAATGTGAGTTTCGTTTATATGGCCAATACGACAATGCTAGAGATAGGTTAAATTCGAACTATTCGATTTGTTCTCCCTTTTATCTATGTTATAAATCGGATTGTCCATATTAAGAACATAAAGACCATTAATCAAACTTGCGTCACCATAATATATATTACCAAAAGAGAATGAACAACATTTGTTCCAATATTAAAGGTAAAACCTTTCCTATCCAAACAAGATACAAAAATCAAATTTCTAGAAATAGATGGTACACAATAACAACCATCAAGTTCTAATAATAATCTGGTCGGTAAAGTTAACAAAATAGATCCTACGACTATAGCAGCAACCTTTGCCCCATTTCCAACGCGTAGATCAACTTTAGCTTTGCTCAACCTTCTAGTCCTTTTTAGTTCATGCATGTTTCTACAAATATGAAAACCACATCCAATATCTAATATCCATGATGTATAAAGAAGTAGAAAGATTAGCTTCTATCACATAGATACCTGAAGTGGAAGTTATACTTCATTTATTCTTTTCCTGGAGGTAGAGAGGACAGTTCCCCTCCAATGCCCGGGTTTGTTGCAATGAAAGCACTCACCCTCCTTAGGTACAGTTACCTTGGGTCTTAATGCCTCCTTTTGGCTTCAAAGATTTAGAAGTGGGTTTGGCAATGGACTTTCCTTTGCCTTCCTTTCTTGTCCTTATGAACCATCAAAATGGTGGACTTGTTCTTTGCAAGCTCTTGCTCGGCTGTTCGTAACATATTGAGCAATTCTGGAAGGGATTTGTCAAAGCTATGCATGTTGCAGTTCATTACAAATTGACTGTAGCTATTAGGCAACGATTACAAAACTACATCAATGGCTAACTCCTTTCGTAAAGAAAAAACTAGTCCTTCAAGACGCTCAATATGCCCAATCATTTTAAGCATATGAGTGTCAATGGGACTACCTTCGGACATTCTACAACGGAACAGTTCCTTGGATGTTTCGTACCTCTCATGTCTAGCTTGCTCTTGGAATAGCAATTTTAGGTGTTCGATCATATCAAATGCCCCGATGTTTTCATGTTGCTTCTGAAGATCAGGTTCCATGGTTATTAGCATTAGACATGAGACGTCCAAAGCATCCTCATCATGTTTTTTAAAAGTGTCTCTTTCAGTTCTAGGAGCACTAGAATTAGGCTCTTCAGGGATTTGTTGCTCCAAGACATACAGTTTTTTTCAGCTTTGAGGACTCTCAAATTACGATACCAATTGATGAAATTTGTTCCATTTAGTTTTTCTTTCTCAAGAATCGATCTCAAAGTGTTTTTGTTTCCATTGTTGGTTTGTGCCATTGGTAATCTACAATAGAAAAGCAGAGTTCTTAGTGTCATGAAATTTTTATTGTTTAATAAGGACTTTCATCAAACAAACTTTATCATGACCCACCCTCGATGATCAAAGTCTTGAAAAGTACCATGTTTGGAAGGCATCTTAAACTTAATATTTTGGTGAGGGAGTTTGATTTTACCATTCTTTCTTTTGTAATAGATCGTTTCCTTATAGTTTGATTTAACCGGAATCCAGAGTGGTGGAGGATCACGAGGATCACTTGAATACCTTTCTTTCTTTGAGGAGGATCATTTAAGCCTTTGTAATAAAACCGGTTGAAATCTTACTATGATGTACTAAAACCTTATCACTCAAGATCGACGGTCCATTTTATATCTTATATAAATACCAATTTTTATTTTATCAAAACTCATTTTGATTAGTAAAACTCCTTTTACTTATATATTTTTAAATCATATTTTGTTTAAAAATGTTGTGACAAGTATCACATACATACAACCAAGCATAATATATCATAATATGTATAAAGCGTAAAATAAAGCGTAAAAAATAATTGTGAGATGATTATAACCCCCTTATGTGATATTCATAGAGCCAATTATGAATATCATTACATAAAATAAACTCTTATGGTTCTAAGTCTTCTCATCTTCATTACTTCATAACGCCATCATCTCTTGCTTTCTTTTATACAAAATACTTTACATTTCAAACAAAGAAACCTCGAGTTACATTCGAGGGGATTGGATGAGAGGAGAATGTACAAACAGAGTATATAGAGAAAGGCACGACGTGCAAGTCGTATTTATCAAATATAATATATTCATAACTAAGGGCTATAATCATTCACCAAGCACATAACATTATATATATTCAATCACATTGAAACATAAAACCGATTTGCAACACCATCATATAAAAATAATACAAAATTCATACGATATCGAAAATGGGTGATTCAAAGTTCTTTGGAAAACTAACAAAAAGATACACATATTTTATGCTTTAGGATTTTAAAGATCTAGAACCCTTATGGGTCGAAATCCAAGTCAAACCCGTAGTGGGTTCGATTGTCGAACAACGTTGCGACACTGTCGTAAAAAATTCATAAAAAATTCAAAATGATGCGATTCAAAATCCTGTGGAAACCAAACAAAAAGATCCACCGTTTTTCATGTTTTAAGTTTTCTAAGATTCAGAATCTATCTGGGACGAAAAAACCAAAACATTTACGAAACAAAAACATTCAGCAGCAAAACAGTTTTTAAAATGCAAGCATGTCACAAAAACAAACGATCTAGAGGTTCATAAGTAACTCTGATACCACTGTTGAGTTACGGGATCTCAAGCACAACAGAAAATAAAACCGTAACCCTCCAAGGACCCATACGAACCGGATAAAATCGGGTGTTTCGAAACTATACCTCACATTTAACGAGACTTTGAATCACAACAACAAACAAAGCTTGATGCTTCCACGGTATCCGCACGAGCAATCCAAATCCTTTGCCTTCTCGTGATGCTAGTCACGGTTTCAAAACTTAGAAAGGAAAGGGAGCATATAGTTGTAGGTGATTTTTGAGAGAGAATTGCAAGACACGACTCTTGCAAAATGTCATACATTTTATATGGTGATGGAAGTATGGCTATGCCACGTAACTCACTGTTTGTTTTCAATCTCAGGAACACGCACGGGCTATGCCGCGGCCTAAGGTCGCGGCCAAAGCCGCGGGAAGACATATGCAGAGTTATAGACGAGGTTTTCCTCTTTTTCCTCATTAACTTCTCATCTACCTCTTTTTCTACTCTCTCAAAACCCCTCCCTCTTCAAGAACCGAAATTAGGGTTTCACCAAACCCTATCTACCTCATTTATTGCATTTCAAGAGTTGTTTGGTGCGATTTCTTGGTGCCCTAGGTGAGTTTCTTCATCTCTCTTCAAGTATTTGGTGTAAAGATCTCAAGCTTGCAAGTTTCAAGAATCTTTCCTCTTCCATCTAGGGTTTGCTATGGTTTTAACCAAACCCCTATTGTGAGTTCATCCTTGTTTTCTAAAACTTTGTACATGTCAAACTAACATTTTTAGACTTCTAATCATCTCCTTATTTACACTTCATGTTTGAAACTTATTTTGACCTAACTTCACATTTTTGGAGATTTTAGGGTTTTCTTACCCTTTTGAAAATATGGTTGTGAAAACTATGTTTGAACTATAAAAGTGATGTGTTCTACATATTTATGGTTAAATAAACACTTAAATGCTTCTAACTCTATTGATGGTTTTTCGTATATCATGGAATAATTATTGAATAATATATTTGGGAAAAATGGAATCATATGAGTGGTTGAAAGGCTACAATGGTGATTATTGTGTGTTGGAGAAAGTTGGAAAATCTATTATTGTGAGAGAGTAACCAAAATGACTTGGGATTGTTCACATGAGCTATATGTTTGATTATAGTTTGTCACAAATGTAATTGTGACGAGTCTAAACTATTACTAATGGATCCATAGGTATATAGAGTCGACTTTAATTCTTTGGGTTAAATCCCGTTTGTAGCTAGTTGAGACATTGGACCATAGGGTGACAACTTGGTACGGTTATGTGGGACCGGATACTAGTCGTAGGTCGTAAATGTAAATCCTAGCGAATGAGCATGATTAGGATCATTGGGTGCCCTCCCCCACATCTAAGTACGAGTCGACGAGTTCGTGGCCTTGATCCTAGTATGGTGAGCTCAAAACTTGGAAAGTGACCTACTTTTGTGTTCCGCCACAATCCTTGGAAAATCGGGTATCCCCCGTCATCGAAAGATGCATTTTGGACCGTAAGGTCTTTATGTGATAAATACTCAAATTGTAAATTCTACTCTTTGGAAAAAGGTTACCATTGTTGCAATTTAAATTATTTCTAAATTGTTTATATAAACTGTATGTTCTCACTAGGCTTTAAGCCTAACACTTTTTCGTTAACGATGTGTACAACAGGTTCCTTAAGTGGTGGGGCTCCGAAGGGTTGAGTGTTGAGCATGGACTTTTGAGGCATTTTTGGAATGATAGTTATATGGAGTCGAAACGTACAAACAATCTTTTATTTTGAAATCGGGTTGACAACCAATGTAATCTAGATGTAAATGGTTTAAATTAGTTTGTTGTCAATTTTATTATTCATCCACAGGTTTTGTAAACGCTATTCTATATTTACCCATTTCGGGTGGTTTACTCCTAATACAAACGTCATATTGCCGAATTTTCAAATTTTCAAATCACTCTAAATTTTAGGGTGTTACACACGTATATTGTTATTTTTACAATAACTTAATAAATTATGTTATTATACTATTTTAACAAAACTAAATTATTAGTTCATAATTAATTATGAACTAAATTATTTTACTATCTAAAACAAACTCGGTTTAATAAAAAAAATTACATTATTACACACATTCAATAAAATTTAAGTAAAACCAGTTTATTATTTTCCAGTGATATGTTAATGATCATTTACATGTCAATATATTCTAAAAAACAAAACGAGTAAATGAGAAGAAAAGTCATAATTTCTCACCTGTAAGACGATTTTAATGCACATTCATATGTGAATGTTATAAAACAAACATTTTAATGAACATGCATATGTGAAGGAGTTAGACACACAACATTCCCTAGATTTAAAAATGACGTTCACTTGTGAATCTATTATAAAACATGATGAAGGTAAAAAAGAAAATAAGATGGCGTTTGGTTCGCAGATTCTGAAATAATCTAATGGAATTGGAATGTTGAATTTCATTGACCAAATTCATTTTTTTTGTTTGGTTCATTCTTTTTCACGAAAGTAATCTCTAAATTCTATCAAATTCCACAAATGATGGAATTTAACATTCCTTAGCAACTACAAGGTATTTTGATGCAATGGAATTCATTTTTTTTTTCATAATACCACATATGCCCTCAATCCAATATAACCTAATCAAATAATACCTATTTGATTAACCATGCCTCCATCGGCTCCTTCTCTAAACCACCGTCGATCTAAACCACCACCGATCACTGCCGTTCTGAACCATTATCGATCTAAACCACCACCGACCACTGTCGATCTGAACCACCACTGACCACCGTCGACCACCGACCACCGTCGTTCTAAACCACCGCCGACCACCACTGCCTACCCCCCGCCACCGACCACCGCCGATCTGAACCACCGCCGACCACTGTCAATCTGAACCACCATTCTAAACCACCACTGACCAACACCAATCTGAACCACCGTTACAAATAAAGTATTTTTAATGGCTATTTTATTAAAGCATTTTTTGGTTAGAAAAATAATATTTATCAAAAAAAGTATTTTGGTCATTTATCAACATTTCATTCCAATTCTAAAGCTATAATATGTGAACCAAACAAACATATTTCAATTCCTTTAACAGATTTCATTCCAATTTTATCAACCAAACAGGTGGTCAAACCTGACAACATTTCATTTCAATTTCTTCAAAGTCAAATTCCTTTGACAAATTCCATTTCATGTAAAAACATTATACGAACCAAACGCCACCTAAGTCAAATCTCACCCGATAAAACAATTAGTAAACATTCACATGTGAATCTATTATTCTAGTTTCTACATAATAGTAGTGAAGACGTGCAAACTTTCAATTTTGAGATCATTTTTCCTAAATTCGAAAGTTAAATGGATTCTAAAGTTTTTTCTACTTCTCAAACTTTTCTTGAAAAGCTGAAATCGGAAGTCGTATTTTACTTGTGATTAATAAGAGATGGTGCTGAAGTCTGAATCAACAAAACTGTATATTTCTGTAATGTCCGGAGGTGTCTTGAGAGAAAGAAGAACATATGAACTGAGGTGGCGATAAAAAGGTTTTAAGAAGTTAAGTTACCGCTTCTTATTTCAGATGTATTTAAGAGTTAAAAAAAAAGAACAGTCTAAATCACTTATGAGAGCATCCACAGTGTACATGTTTTTCACCAAGCTTTTTTATAGTTTTTTTCATACACATTATTGCCACCTCAACAACTTAAAAATCTTTATATACTTTCACTATGTGAAAAATCTCACCCAATCTTTTTCATTAATTTTTTAAACTATTCGGGGTCCCACTATTTTAACTTTATATCATTTTTATTCTTATTTATAAAAATAAATACATTAAAATTCATACAAATACATATTTATTTATATCAAGAAAATATTATTAATTTAATTATGTATTTATTTTACATAATTTTTTAAATATTTTAATACAATATATATTATATATTAATTTCTTATAAAAATATAATTACTTTCATTATGTATTTATTTAATAATTATATTTAAATAGGATTACTTTAAATATATTAATAAATAAAATTGATTAAATACGAAACTTTTATAAAATTCTATAAAGTTAAAACTGATTAAATACGAAAAAGCTACGAAAAAACAGGTTGTGCAGTTACGACCTATGACGAAAAACCTCACGAAAAAATTCAATTGAAAAACCTCTCCACTATGTGAAAAACCTCAAAAAAGCAAAAACTCCTAAAAAACTCTCAAAAACCTCTCAACGAGTACACTGTGGATGCTCTGGGACATTTAAAAGGTTTTTTTCCCAAAAAACAACCCCCCCCCCCCCCCCTAATTTTGAAATGGGAAAATAGTCTACTTACTACAAGGTTTTTAGTTGCATTAAATCGTTTTTAAGAATAAAACGCTATAAAAAAATCACAGCTACAAGTTTGAATATGACATGTATGATTCCTTATCAAATTGGAAAAAAGATGCATTTCCCATATCTTATTTAAAAGGGAATTTAATTAAAATACTTTTTTTTTAAAAATCAGTACCCAATATGCTCCCAATCTTGTTATTTTTGTCAAAATACCCCATATGTCCACGTTTGGTTTACCCCATATGTCCATATGCATTTCCTTATCAAGTTTGAGGTATGGTCCGCGTTTTGTGCAATTCAAATCATTGAATTGTAATTTTTATTATATATTTACAGTTTATACCTCTATAATTATTTAGTTAGTTTACTTTATATCTTTTACTTTTCTATTATTCATTTTATACTTTTATCATATTAACACACATAATCGTATATTAACTAAAATATGTTAAAAAAATACGTTTTAATTTTAACAAGTTATACCATTATAATCGTCTCTTCGATACCTTCGAAATGAGCCCAATATTGAATATTTTTTGATTTAATTATTTTATTATATCATATATATTAAAAATACGTTTTTATATATCATAAAATTATTTAACGTATTTTAGTTAATATACAATTATATGTGTTAATATGATGAAAGTGTAAAATAAAAAATAGAAAAGTATAAAGTAAACTAACTAAATAATTATAGGTGTATAAAATTTTAATATATATGATATATAATAAAATAATTAAATCAAAAAATATTCAATATTGGGCTCATTTCGAAGGTATCGAAGAGACGATTATAATGGTATAACTTGTTAAAATTAAAACGTATTTTTTTAACGTATTTTAGTTAATATACGATTATATGTGTTAATATGATAAAAGTATAAAATAAATAATAGAAAAGTAAAAGGTATAAAGTAAACTAACTAAATAATTATAGGGGTATAAACTGTAAATATATAATAAAAATTACCGCGGCCCCAACCCTCGTTTTTAAGCAAAAACGCGGCCTCAACCCTTGTGTCAAGCCAAAAACGCGGACGAGGCCCACGTGTAACAGTGAAACGCGGACCAAAGTCGCGTGTAACAGTGAAACGAGGACAAAACGCGGACCAAGGTCTCGTTTCAAGCAAAAAAACGCGGACATAAGGGGTATTTTGGCAAAAATAACAAGATTTGGGATATATTGGGTGCTGATTTTTCAACTTAGGACATTTTAATTAAAATGTACTAATTTTTCTCTCAAAGGTACTCAAACATCAAATCAAAACTTTCAATTTACAAACATCAAAACTTTCTTTCTTTTTACATTAAGTTCATGATCGATTTTGATCTAAAAGGTATGCAACATCCAAATCCAATTTATCTTCTATGTTGAAGACCCGTTTGTCCTTAGATCTACTACAACAACGCTAATATTATCCATGCTCCGCCGTGCCAAAGCCAACTTCGTCAGCAGCAACGACGCATCTGAACACGCCTTGTCACAATTCTCGTAATCGGACACGTCGCTCACTGGCGGATTCTTCATCTCCGTTGACGGTCCATTTCCTTTCAGACACATCATCGCCAGTCCACACGCCGTGTCATTTGACACAACGTCCCATAGTCCGTCGCTTGCTAGTATCAAACACTCATCCTCGGCGGTTCGCTCCGTGATCATCACCTCCGGCTCACCACTCACGTATGGCTTCAAATAATTATCGCCTAAAGAAGATTGAATAAATTGTATATAAATAAATGATTTCTCCTCTCTACAAGCACTTCATTTCATAAATCGTACTTACCTATGGCTCTAGACATGGCGAGAACCCCGCAAACTCTCGCGCCGTCCCAGTATACAACTTTCCCACCAGCAGCTTCGATCCGCTTGAGTTCATCGGGACGATCAGGCTAGAAAATTCCAAATGTGAAAATGGATGAGAATAATATAATGTCGGAATTCAGCTTTAATCATCGACGACGACGTTTTTAATATATATATATATATATATATATAAGTATTCATTGGTTTTCTAGTCTTGTATAAAAAAACTGTGTATGTGAATTAATCTGTAGTATTGTTTAGGAGCGTCTCTTCTTATATAGAAGAAGTGTTTTATAAAGCTTCTTCTAAAACTTACTAAATTATTTGCTTTCTATATCATTAAACCATCTATATCATTAAACCACTAGCTAAGTCATAGCTGATCGAATAAGCAAGTATAAGTACTTGCTGTGAAACAGTCAAACAGGCCCTAAGCTAAACTAACCTTGTGATCGTTTGACAGAGGCACTGCCTTGCCGTTTCGACAAAGCACGGCTCTCGAATCGCCGCAGTTTGCGACGATGATGTTATCAGGAGTCACAACGGCAACCACCGCCGTAGATCCGACACCGTAGGACTCCGGCGAGTGAAGCTCACACCGACAGTCGCCGCTTATAGCTTGTTCGTTCCAGGTTGTTACTTCCTTGTCCATTCGACTGAAGCTTCGCTCCATGGTGTTCATCCAATCTGTTGATTCCGTCTTCTTGCTCAGTTCTTCCTTCACCAACAAGTGTAGTCGATCCTTGCATCTCCTTGCAACCTAAAATAATTCAAAACATCGATGTTAATCAAAATGATGATATGATCCAGATACAAGTGTTATACTTGTTGATTCAAGGATCGCCTATACATATAGATATAACATACATGAGAACAACCATGGCCGTCGTAGACACCAAAGTAGTGTAGATTGGATGTTTGATCATCATCATTCCCGAGAGACGATGGATGAATAGCGACGGCGTCTTCCATCTCTCGCCGCCGTCCGCACACAGATGCAACTCCGAATTTAGGAACCGATTCGCCATCTCCAGAAGGTGAAGGACTCAAACTCGTAGACACTAGCGGTGTAGTAGGCTTGTTAACATCGACTCTATCATCATCATCTTCCTTCAGTTCCGAAAAACTAGAATCCTCAACGGCGTCGTTGTATCCGCGTGAGAAGGACGCTGGTGAGATCGATAGCCTCGGTCTCTTGAATCCGTTATCGTTAGCGATTGTTGGCACACCGACTACATGAAACTTAATTCTTCTGATTTCCATCCTCTTACGCCGTGCCGCTTGTGAACTCGACTCTCCGGATTGCGACGCCTCCTTCTGATCACTCACAACAATACGACATATTTCCGCCATTGCAAACCATCACCACAAATTAAGGCACAGATCTATGATTCCTTTTGTATGTCAAAATTCGTTGAAGAAAATTAACGACCGATGGAGTAATTGAATTGAAAATGCGTTGTGTTGCTGTTAAAAAGGGACGACATAAGGTGCTGACCAGCGGCCCGTAGGAATTTCGGGCAAGGGGCGGGATGATCTGGGCGTGGTAGAGAATGTTTTTGGGGGGGAAACGTGGACGAATGGGAGAGTAGCACGAGTGATGGAGAAATGGTCTGACACGCATGCGATCAGTAGTAATATAGGGGCTGGGTAGGGGTATGCGTGGCAAAGATCTTCAACTACGAGATTGTATTGTATTTCTGGCAGAGTTAATAAATTAAATCTTTATATATTTAAAAGGAAAGCTGTGGTGACACCCATTTCTTGATATTTATCTAATTTTCTATAATTTTAATTTATTTTTAAATAATGGTCATACATTAAATGCTTATCATTAATTATTAAAAATTTTCATTTTTCATTTTAAGATATATAAAAATCATTAAACAACTTTATTTTTATTTAACTTTCACTTTTAAATTTTAAAAGTCAATTAATATATAGAGTAAATTACATTTTTGGTCCCTGTGGTTGCCACCTATTAACAAATTTGGTCCATCTTTCAAACTAATTACAATTTTGATCATTGTGGTTGTTATTTTATTTCACTTTTGGTCCTTCTAACCAACTTTAGTTAAATTAAAGGTATTTTTGTCATTTCACCTTTTATTTGTCTTTTTTATCTTTTGTTTTATTATATTACATAATAAATTACATTTATAGTCCCTATAGTTTGTCTTTTTTTTTTTTACCTACATTTCTTCATTTTCCAATTTATACCCTTATTACATTAATTAATTAATAATAATTTTAACTAATGATACATTAAAAATACGTATTCGAATTTTGTAAATTACATCATTAGAAATTTAGAATATTTTTATAGATACTTTTAAAATAGAGTAAACTACTATTTCCGTCCCTATGGTTTGTAGTTAATAACTATTTTCGTCACTGATCTTTAAAAATTGCTTTTTTGGTCATTGTGGTTTGCAACTCCTTTCGATTTTAGTCCCTGAGAATATTAGTTTCAGGGACGAAAAGGGAAAGGAATTGCAAACCACAATGACCAAAAAAACAACTTTTAAAGTCAGGGACGAAAATTTTTATAAACAACTATAATATCCAGGCTAAAAGCAAAGAATTAAAAATTGGGGTAAAAGAGTAGAAAGGCCCATAGTATAGGGGCCTAGAGTGAAAAGGGGAAATAAGAGGGATTTAACCCTAGGACCTAGTGTAGTTATTGTTGGCGGCTGATATTTTGGGAAAGGGAGAGAGAGCTTGAGGCAATTCGATCGAAGGAGAGGAAAAGAGACAGAGTTTTTGGAGCTCATCAATCACCCTGAATGTTGTATTATTCATCCTGAATGATACATTATTCATGATGAATAACACATGAATGACCTATGAAGATGTGGAGACGTGACGCACTCTTTTTTGTTCCTCGATTCACAACATAATTACTCGATAGGTTCTCGATTCGTCTTGATGGGTGTTGGGTTATGGTGCTGAAGAAACGTGATGCCTTATGACGTTGAAGAAAGTGTTGAAGAAGGTGATGTCGAGTTACATACTTAAGGTGTCGAGGCGTTGTACAAACTTGAACGTACATAAATATTCATAATGAATATAACACATATATAGCATTTCACGTAAAAACGGTTAAAACGACAAAAAAACTATATCGAGATGGATGTCATATCGAAGAACACAAAATTATCGTTTTTTTGATGTAATTTATTTGATTAAAATATTAGTAACCTTTAAGATAATTTATTTTAAACTTTAATTGGGTAAAAAGTTTTTAATTAAAAAAAATAAAAAGTCAAATATGGTAGACGTGTGTTTAAATTTTCTTCCATTTTTACCCCTAAACATTTTAAAATTAAAAAGGGAAAATTGCACCAAAATGGAACAAACTTTACCCTTATTTCTGTTTTAGGGAACTAACTTTCAAAATCCTCATTTAAGGGTCTAAGTCAAAGTTTACATTTATTTAGGGGTCTGGTTAACCGGTTGACCTGCAAATGATGACATGGCCCAAATATTTTGCCAATTAAGATTCCACATCATCATTAAATGCATAAAATTAAATCTAAAACAATAAAGTTACATTAATAAAATTCCACATCAGTTTTTAAAATTAAAAGTTTATTATTGTTATCTAATCAACATCGATAAATCAAAAATCATATTCAATGTCCTTAATTTATTTTATTTAAAAGATATCACATTGTTTATTAAATAAATTAGTGCTGTATAAAATTAATATCTCACTTCTTGGACAAAAAAATAAATGGAAATTGATTCACCAACTAAAATTAATCTCCTATATCAAAGATAAATATTTATATTCAACCAAGCCATATTAATTTCAAAGTTTAAATCCAACATTCAAATCCTCAAAACTAAATTAAGGTCAATAAGAAGACATTGCTACAAAAAAATCACAACAAAATTGGTTCAAAACCTTAAATATGTTACTGCTTCCTCAACTATATGTTAGAACTTAATCATTAACTTCAAATTATGAAATTGGTTGAACTTCAACATCATCAATAGTTGATATCTCCGCCTCAAAATTAACCTGTGAACTCTGCAAAATAGACATATTTTTGTTAAATCATACGATATATATATATATATATATATATGTTGGAATACTTTGATTGTTTATTTACTGCTATTTGGGACCAACAATATATATATATATATTCAAACACAATGTAAATCTCAATTATTGTACTTACCCCTATCATATTATCCCGCGAATCCGTTGCATCCTTCCTCTTGTGTTTTGTTTTTTCTCGGTCTACCAACTGGATTCTTTGGCCGAATTGGTGCATCTTTCTTTTGATTTTTACAGCTCCTAGAATTGTGTCCTACCTCCAAACAATTTATGCAAGTCATCTTTCTTCCTGATTTAGCTACAACTTCATGGTCGTATGCATTTCTCCTGCTTTGACTACGTCCTTCACTTGCATCCCTCTTTCTAGCTATTGTAGGTCTACCGGGCATGCGTCTGGATTTTGGGGGCAACATTTTGGCAAAATTTGTCCTTGGCCAAAGTTTGATCCCATTTAAAGGGTTGATCCTGTGATTGTATGTGTTAATGAAATTTATCGTAGAAAACACAGGAGATACAAACTTAATTGGGTCCTCATGAATAAAGTATATTGCTGCAACTGCATGTGGGCAAGGAATTCCAGAAACTTGCCAACTTCGGCATGTGCATGTTCTGGACTGAGTGTCGACAACATAGCCATCTAGTCCTTGTCTTACTTCAAAGAGATTCCCACCATTCGGAGCAACGCGCCAAAACCTACAAAAAGTATTAACAAACCATAATGTAATATTTATGAAATAAATCACCTTATATGCACAAAGCACAATAACCACAAACATACATACCGCATTAACTCTTTATTTTTCTCAACTTTCTTTCTTATATTTGGACAAATCTCATCATTCCAATTGCATGCTTTGTTGCTCATTTTAACCACTCTTTCCATCACCAAAGCTCTAATCTCCTCGAGCATTGTTATTATAGGTTTTCTCCTAGATGAGACAATCAAAGAGTTGAAACACTCACTTGCTCCATTTTCAACAGCATCACATGATGATTCGATCGAGAAGAAAGCCCTTGACCATGTCGATGGTTGTCTTTCCATCAAATGATTGTAAGCATGGGGAGACAATCTTTTGATTTCTTGCATAATTCCTTCAAATTCATGTGGTGTCCCTGACTTAGATGCAGCCCAAAACAAATTTCTGAATTCAATACCTGTGTACTTCTTCCTAAAATTGGCGTATATGTGTCTAGCACATTGTCGGTGCTCAGCAAGTGGAAATACCTCTTTTACAGCTTCAACAAGTCCCTATATTAACATAAAGTGGTTAAGTAATTAGAATATCACATTCATAATATATCAACAAATGTGTCTATTTAATTGTTAGTATATTACCTTATGTTGACGGGACATCAATGTTACCCCTAGCCCATCGGTTAATGCAATGTCCTGCATTAGATATTCTAAAAACCATTTCCAACTATCTTTGCTTTCAACTTCAACAACAGCCCACGCAAGAGGATATATTTGATTATTACCATCTTTCCCTATCGCGCTTAATAACCCTCCCTTGCATACGGTTTTAAGAAAGCATCCATCCAAGCCAATGAATTTCCTACATCCCGACAACCAACCTTCTTTGACACCCTTAAAACACACATAAAATATTTGAAAATAATTTTTATTTTCCGGACCTACCTCGACACTAATTTTAATTGTTGATCCTGGATTGCTCCTCATAATCTCCTCCCCATAGTCCCACAGTTTCCCATAATGCTCAATGAGAGCCGTTTCCACTTCCCCCAATGCCTTCGCCTTAGCCCGTTGGCATTGACCCAAATGAACAATGCATTTGTATTTTCTAAGAATGGATTCCTTCAAATCAACTAACATGATAGACGGGTTTTGTCTAATCTTCCTCCCATATTGTTTAGCAATCCAATTGGAATTCACAAGTGAACCCAACATATAATTTCTCCCACACTTGTACTCATCATGTAGTGACTTGACTTGAAATGATTTTTCATCCTTCATCCAAGATGCCCACAATCTCCATGGACAACTGCTTTCAGAACCTTCTTTTGGTGGTCCACATACAACGTGCAACTTATCCTTGCTGTTTTTTAGATACCTTAATTTACAACATTATGTCAAAAACAAATAGTTAGTAATTACATAACAAAACATTGTATGTGTGTCAACAAGATAAGTAGCATACCTTAGTTGAAGGCCATTTGCAAGTGCATAGTTTGTCAAGCAATTCTTTAACTCTGAAGCCGATGCATATCGTTCACAAACCTGAGGCTTTATTAAGTTCCAAGGAACATTTGGATTATGAATTGGAAGTCCATTTGTTTTGGCCTCGTCTTCATCAACTATCTCATTTTCGTTTTCAGAATCAAAGACATCTTCAACAAACCTCTCCCTTTCATACTCATCACATAATTCCATCAAAAAAGCATCATGTTGATATGGTAGTGGTCGTACATCATTTTCTCCTTCCATGATATCACCTTCAGTGGCCCGAACATTTTCGTTACAAGAGTATATGGTATTTTCAACATTTACATCTTCCACTTCCCTATTGATTTTCCTCATTCTAACCTTTCTAATCTCATCATCCCCTTCTGATAAATGATCTACACTAGCAACATCGTAATCATCAACGTCAGAAAACCTAATCTCATCATCGCTATCGGAATCATGATCCACTTCAACGGTATCCTCATCATTACTATTCAAGAACTCGCTAATATCAATATCAAAATGATCCACAAAAATTTCCAATTATTTCGACAACATACGATGATTAAAAAACCTTCTAACATCAACATCAGTATCAAGAGGTTTCAATCCACTTTCCAAATCGGTGTTGGGAACCCTATAGTACATTCGACTTACATGAGATAAAGTAAGATCTTCAACACATTGTCTTAGACTCTTAATATCTACATTACTAACATCAAAATCTTTCAAATATGCAATTTTACCTCCATAATAGAATGGATTTGTTTGGAACATGCCGGCATGATTTATAGCTAAATTGATCTTCATCTTACTTTAAAAAATTATCTGCATAAAAAAAGGAATTATATGTAATCCCAATATATAGTGGTACAACAAGAAAAATCCATTCAAAATATAAATAAAACAAAACAAAGGTAGAAGATTAAAGAACACAATGATTTGCAGTAGCTAAAAAACACAATGATTTGCAGTAGCTAAAAAACAAAATAATAAAGAGTAAGAGGTTGATTCTTCACACCTGCTCTCTATTCTCTCTCTCTCTCTCCCCCATGCCCAGTCACACACACACATATACACACTGTTGCATAATTTAATTCAAAATATATATAATTTCTAAAAAAATTCTCACACACATATACACCGGCGGATTGCCCGGCGGAATACCACAAGCCACAAGTTTTTAAAAAATTGAAGGCGTCAAAATTTTTTCTTAATCAAACAAAACCATAATTTCTTCCTGAAAAAGGTAGAAGATTTTGCAAAAAAATTCATACCTCCGGAGATTGCTATAAGTTTTATCCCCCAAAAAAGCTTCCGAGTTTTTAGCGGTATCCACTGCAACGATTAGAGGAAAGTGACGAGAAACGAAGATGGAAGTAAGAGAGCGACGATCGGAGATGGAGATGGAGAGGCGACGTTGGAGTGTTGGAAGGGAGGAGACGACTGATTTTGCAGGAGATGACTTTTGGGATTTCTTTTTTGAATCTGATTAGACTATATCTCTCTTTCTCTTTCTTTTTTTAAATTAAATGATGATATGGCAACAGGAATTTCCAGGTAATATTTTTTTAATTTTATAGTTTGCCAACTCATATAAAGTTACTTGTTACCTGCTTAACCGGTTAACCAGACCCCTAAATAAATGTAAACTTTGACTTAGACCCTTAAATGAGGATTTTGAAAGTTAGTTCCCTAAAACATAAATAAGGGTAAAGTTTGTTCCATTTTGGTGCAATTTTCCCAATTAAAAACTCTATTTAATATGAGTTGTTGGATCAAAAGAGATCGAGTGCCTGAGATTTGTCTTCATGTGCACAATAAAAAATGAGTTTTCATTTGAGTTTTCCTCTCTCTCTCACTCTCTCTCTCTCTCTCTCTCTCTCTCTATATATATATATATATATATATATATATATATATATATATATAGCCTTAGGTTCATTTGAGAAATTGTAAATATATGAGAAATAAAGAAATAATCCTAGCCATTCATACGGTCAAGATTGGATTTGGCTGGTCAAATATTTTGGCTTTGACTGGTCAAAAGTTGCAGCTATGACCGGTCAAAAGTTGCGGCTATTCCAAAAATAGAATGACACTTTCGTAATTTTTACAAAATACACGAGTTATGTTCATATATGAACTTGTATAATTCACATATGAACTATATGTTCATATGTGAATCAGTGTAATTCACACCTGAACTCTTTTAACTGATTCATATATGAACTAATTAACTGTAAGTTCATATATGAATAAGTTGAACTAATTAACAGATTCATATATGAACTTTTGTAATTCATATATGAACTAATTAACTGATTCTCATATGAACTAATTAACTGATTCACATATGAATGTATAGTTCATATGTGATTCATATAGATTCATATATGAACTCATCCTGCGTATTTTACGAAACTACCCTCTATCTTCTATAGATTATGCAATGAATTATTCGGTGCTTCGCGGTCAAAGCCGCAAATGTTGACCAGATGAATGACTAAGATTACTTCTTTATTTCTCATACATTTATTATTTCTCAAATGAACCTCTCTCTCTCTCTCTCTCTATATATATATATATATATATATATATATATATATATATATATATATATATATATAAACGGGTTATTCGGGTCATTCTCGAGTTGAAATTTTTGAACCTGACCTTACCCGTTTCATTTTCGTGTCGTGTTGTGTTAACCCATTTACTTAAATGGGTTAAAATGTATTATCCAAACCCGTTTATTTCGTGTCGAATTAACGTTCATGTCATTTTTTACCAAGTCTAGGAAGTATAACGGACCGTGTACTTTAGCGATTTGTGTCAAGAACCTAAAATTTTGAATTTTAATTTTCTATTAATTTTTTTTGGTTGAAAATGTTCGAACTGAGGTCCGAGGATAGTGTTGGAATGATTGTGTTTTGTACAGTGGGTCCAATAGGGGAGAAGAACGTATCTAAGGCCAGAGAATGATGTTGACGGGTGGCCTACTGGGGAAACGGAGTGGAGGTAAATTTGACACCTATCCTCTTTTTCACACCTACCTATATATACTTTATTATATGGAAATGTTTAACAAGTGTCAACCAAAAACTCCACACCCACAACTTAAAATATTTTTTTATTTTATACATCCTTTTAACCAAACTATTACGTTAGGACCAAAGATGAGAGCACAAACAAGCAAATAAATGATTTTCACGATTTAGGGTCATCTATCAGATATTTATCGTCTAATGACATTCGGCACCTGAGATATATATACATGTATAGTATAAGCTAAAAACTTAGTGAATACAATATGATTTCATGATAACATGCACTAGGGGTGTAAATGAGACGAGACAACTCGCGAGCTACTCGATATCGACTCGGTCAAAACTCAGTCAACACTCGACTCGAATAGGCTCGACTCGTACTCGAGCTCGACTCGATATACTAACGTCGAGCAACCTCATACTCGACTCGATAAGCTCATGAGATACTCGATATATAAGCAAAATAATAATAATAATAATAATAATAATAATTAGTGTAATATTATTTTAATTAATTGATGATGATGATGATGATAATAATAATAAAAACAAACTCAAGTTTAAAAAAAATGGAAAATGATAGTTTAAGAGATATAGGGTGTGTCTCTAATCCATCTCACATTGGTGGAATATAGAACCTAAAGCTTAGAACTCCACTATATATTGACATTTCTCTCCCTTGCTTTTACATTCTTTGTTTTTGCTAAATAGCTTGAGCTTAAGGCTTGAACCTATGTGCTTGTTTTAATAGGAGTACCCTTTAAAAGTGGGTTCACCTTGAGTTCTTTTAAGCTATTTGTTCACCTTGAGTTATTTTATGTATTAAACGAGTTCGAGCTTGATCCGAGTTTGAGCTTGATCCGAGTTTTCGAGCTTGATTTGAGTTTTCGAGCTTGAAATGAGCTCGAGTTCGAGTTTGAGTTTGGAAATTGGTTATCGAGTTCGAGTCGAGTTTGTATTTTCACTACTCACGAGTTTTCGAGTCGAATTCGAGCTTGATAATTGAGTTTCGAGTTCGAGTCAAGTATAATGATACTCGAACTCGACTCGCATCATTTACACCCCTAACATGCACATATAAAAGTGTTTTAACGTGTTTTATTTATTATCTTGCAAGTGAGGCCTCAACTCGTCACTTTTCTTTGCATATGTGCGTATTCTATGGACAATGACTTCAAGTCCTTGGAATTGCAAGCCCTCCTTTCATGTCCAACCCACCCCGTACGGTGGACAAACCTTGTCGAATCATACTAGTTGCATACCATTTATTTGCAATACTCGTACATTGATACGCATCTCACCACGGCATGCAATATACATATCATGCAAGTGACAATATAAATCACATAGGCATCATCAGTATCTTTCACATTATTCAGATACTTGAATATTATATCAATAAGTCATCATAATCTTTCTCATAATCATCAACATTTTTCATATCATGCATATACTTGAATATTATATACATCAATACAATCAAGTTATCATCATATGCATATAAACACACAATACAAATAACATGAATAAAATACTTTGTGATAATCATGTATATATCTCATTAAAATTGCATAATGTGCTCACCTTAAACCGCTAACGTTCGATAGGTCGTTTTCTCAAAAACCGCAACCTACATTGTAATTCATACCATTCCTAAGCATCATAAATAATCGTAACTTAATCAATCATTACTTCCTAATGATTTTAGTAGGACTAAAATCTTAACAATTTTTGTCGATCAACCCCCAATACCATCGTATCTCATTTCTCGCTCAAATATATTACTTGAAATATAAACACGGTGTTGTTATAATATTTATCAAAGTAAATCGACGCTTACACATTTTATAAAAATATACAATACATTCACATTTTCTTCAAAAATGAATACTTTAACAGAATGGATACAATAAATAGTTTGCAGCGTAAATAATGTTTTATTGGCCAAAACGTCTCTTTTAATTTTTTTTTTAGAGATTTATAGTGACACAAGTCACACATATATAAATAATGACTAATACATAACCTTAAAGTTAAAAATAATTAAACACTCAAAATAACGTTTAGAATACCAATTTTTCACGCTTAGGGGCACTTCGATAATTTTGAGAAGCCGAATACCAAAGATATAGTTTAAACTAATTCCTTAATTTAAGAGCTTCTTAGTACCTTTCACGACTTGAATATTCAAAGTAATTCTCAAAAGACCAATCACAAAGGGTAGGGCATTTTGGTAATTTGATAAAAGCAAATACTCAAAGTATTGCTAAAATACGATTCCCTAAGTGTGAGTTCATTTTGATGATTTTATAAAGATAATAATCAAAATAAATCTTAAATATCAATTCCCAAACATAGGGTCATTTCGGAAATTTTATACAACAAATACGTGAAGTATTGCTAAAATATCGATTTCCTAATTGTACGATCATTTTGGTAATTTCATGTAGATAATAATCAAAATAAAGTTTAGATACCAATTTCCAAAACATAGGGTCGTTTCGAAAATTTTATAAAGCAGATACGTGAAGTTATTTTCTCTATTTAAATTCAAGTTATTTTTTACCAAGTTAGTTAAAGCTATAATTTGTGCATTTAAGGCGGTGATGACATCAATTTCATGAACACCCGATGCATTTTTAGGAGCGAGAGCACGTGGTTTTGACCAATCGGTGTTATTGTTGGCCACTTTCTCCAAAATATCATATACTTCGTTATAAGTTTTAGAGGTGAAAGCGCCACCAGCCGTAGCATCAAGAATAATTTTAGCGGTAATTAGAAAGGTCATTATAAAATGTCTCTAATTGGATGCAATGAGGGATTCCCTGATGAGAACATTTTCTAATTAAGTCTTTGAATCTCTCCCATGCATCCGAAACCGCTTCATCCTCCTCTTGCCGAAACATCAAAATTTCATTTCTAAACTTCACATTTCTAGTTGGCGGAAAATATTTTTTTAGAAATTTTTAGGCCAAACTTGTCCAACTATCAATGGAGTGAGGAGGTTGAGAGTTTAGCCAAGCTTTAGCTCTGTCTCTTAATGTGTAAGAGAAGAGCGTAAGTCGTAAGGCTTCTACCGTAACACCTTGAATGCGAAAATGATCCGCCATTTCTAAAAATGATTTTAAATGTGAGTGTGGATCTTCCGATGGTAACCCTCCAAATTGATCCATTGCTTGGATCATTTGAAACATCACCGGTTTTAATTCAAAAGTTTGTGCCGCAATGTTGGGCCTAAGAATACCCGATTTTAATTGATCAAATTCGGGTGTTGCATAGTCCCGTATTCCCCTTTCTTTATCGTCGGCAATTTTTATGGTTGTTTCATTAAGTGGTGGTGGAGGATCTCCACCATTTCCAGCCATGTTTTGATTTTGCCGACCTCTTCTACCTCTTCTTCGTCTTTTAATGGTTCTTTCAATTTCGGGGTCAAGAGGTACAAGTTCACCGTGTTGTAGCATTGGCATACAACACAGAAAATACTAAAAATAAAAGAAACAGGCAACTCAGGCTCGAATGAAAGTCAATATCTTAGGATTTAAAATCGCGTTAGTCCCCGGCAACGGCGCCAAAAACTTGATAGCGGAAAATCGTATAGGTCCACAAAGTCACCACTATGTTGCCACAGTGGTGGTGCAGGTGCACATCGGACACTATGATCGCTATTAAGTAATAAAGTGGTAGAGTACCAAGATCGTTTCCACAGGGACTAGTCAACTAAGAATTAGAGAACTTTCATGAACTTCTAGTGCTTGTTTGAGTTTAAGAACAATATCAATATTTGTGAGATTTAAGTAAGCTAAACAACGATTAAGGTGATTAACAAGATAAAAGATAGGATGTGGGTACAAGCATCAACTAAGACAGATGTAGTAACAATATGGTCAGAAACAAAGTGACACACAATATCTCTAAAAAACCCTTTCTCTCGAAAGTGAGTTTCCTCGAAAAGTGGCCACGTTGCACCTACAAAGTTGTCACTTTAGATGACTCAAGACTTGCCGACTTAACTAAGTAAGCCTCTAAGGATTTCAGTTCCACCAGTATGGATATAGAAGCCCAAATCTCTTTGTGACACCTATATCGACCGACATTTTGAACCTTAGTTAAAGTCATGCAAAAACCCATATCTCTACGTGGTTGTAAAAGACTTTCTCAAATCTTCTTTGCATCACTCAAGTCGTATTTCGGATCCGCTCCTCTCGAGGTCTAAGATCTAATATTAACACTAATAAGTGATCGATTTGCCCGCGTTGAGTTGAAGTCCCGACTTGAGCAACCAAGTCTAATAATTAGCAATGATGGCAACACCCAAGTGTTGCCTACTAGTCTTAGCCTTGACTCATACCCACACCCTAAGAGGTGTTTAGTTCATAAAAAAAAAAGACATGAGAATAAGGAGAATATATGAACATGAATTGCATAAATAAAACTTAAAGGTTGTCACCAAAGTGGCGACAAAGTGGTGACAGCTGTTACAAGGAAATTAAATTACAAATAACTTAAATGCAACTACACTACAAGCTTTAAATGAGAGAATGTAAATTAAATGCAAAGCTCTAGGTTAAAGGAAATGCTCCTGGAAGTGATGCCCTTCAAATGATGCCCCAAACCTTAATTTATAATGCCAATGAAGAAAAAGTGGTGATTTAACAATTCACAAAAAGTAGCTTTTAGGAAGAGTATTGAAGCTTCCTTTGACCTTCACCTTTTGTCATTTTTTTATTATTCTTGTGAAAGATCAGCATCCTCTTTCTTTTACTTCAAAAGACAACTTTCCAAAAATGACCAAGACTTATCCACAATTTTCAGCCCACGTCGCCACGGTGGTGACAAGGTGGCCACGTTCTGCACAAAAAGTTAGTAAAACTGAAATTTTGCATCCTTGAGACTTCATCACAATGTTTGAATAATTTAGATCAAACGAAGGAGGTACATGGCAAAATGGGCAAGAATGTGGTAAAATAAATACGAAAAGAGAGGAAATAACTCTCAAGATTTGAGAGTTATCACCAATTCCCAAAACATAGGGGCACTCCAGTAATTTTATAAAACAAATACGTGAAATATTGTTAAAGTACCAATTCCTAATTGTTCGGCCATTTTGGTAATTTCATGAAGATAATAATCAAAATCAAGTTTAGATACCAATTCTCAAAACATAGTCATTTCGGAAATTTTATAAAGCAAATACGTGAAATATTGCTAAAATACCGAGTCCCTAATTGTAAGGTTAATTTTGGTAATTTCATGAAGAGGTTAACTAAAATAAAACTTCGATACCAATTCCCAAAACATAGGGGCACTCCAACAATTTTGTAAAGCAAATATGTGAAGTATTGCTAAAATAATGAGTCCCTAATTGTAAGGGAACTTTGTAAGCTCAAATAAATAAAAATTGGGTCGAAATTTTATTTATTAGTTCAAGGAAAACTTTCTGAAATAATGTTGCTGAAATTTGATTTCCAGAACTCCAGGGACCATAATGAACATTATTGAAATTTGTAAACAAATAATAATCTAAATAAATAAAATGTGCATTGCTAATGTAATTAGCAAATAAATAAAATAAGCTAGTCGGATGGTTACAGGCTTACAGTGTTAAACCTTCAGAGCTGAAGTCATGGGTTCAAACCCGGCATTCTGCAAAACCTCAATTCTTTTTAAAAAGAACGGGTCAACATGTAACACTCCAAAATTTCATTAAATAGCAAACAATTTAAAACTTCCAGAATTCTTTAACTACATAACTTTAATAACAAATTTCTTAAAGTTTACAAAGAAAAGAAAACACAAAGATGTATTAGAGTGCTAAAAGGGACTATCTAATTCCTCAAAGTAAAATTAGAGCAATTCGGGTGTTACTAAAACATCAAGTCTACTATCTTTCCCCAAAAGTACTGATGACGTCTCCTAAGTCATCCTACCAGAACTTCTACTAAGCTCCAATGTTGCTCAGATCCATTTAAGACCTGATATACATATCGATAAGAAAAGGTGTTAGGCTTAACGCCTAGTGAATTAAAGCATTTTTCTTCATATAAATCATAAAACGGTTAAAAATGGACATTTTACTTTAAGTACGACCATCATTTAAAACATATATTATAAGAAGGACAATATTTATAAAGCTTGTATTTTGAAATCCAAAATACTCGTTTTAGATAAATGTCCAATATTCGAACTCACCCATTTCACGCGCAAGACGCAACTCCAAAATACCAACTATATGGATAAATCTATATATTTTAAACACCGAAAGCATGGGTAACGAAATACCCGAAAATAACACCTTTTGGTGACAGGGGATACCCGATTTCATTGAATGTAGCGCGGACACAAAGTTAAGCCATTTATCAACGTTCTCGAGATTCACCTCGAGTCATGGATCCCCGTATAGAGCACCAACACAAGATTCCCAAATGACCCTAGTGTCTACTCGACCTCTAGATTAGTCTCACCAACAAAAGTCACCAGTCTTCGTATCCGGCTCCAATGAGCATCACCGCAAGACTTAGCTTCGTATACGACTCAATCGAGTACCACCACAAGCTTTCTACCATTGACTTAGGGACCACTCACTAGACTTAACTGTGGACCTCAAAACTCCACAGGTAACAAATAAACAGACTCTTATGCTTATGGATCCAATGCATTACAGTCTAAAATTACATGACGCCAATTGAATGACTAATGCACTAAAAAAAACATCTAATATCCAACACTTATGCAATAACTGCATTTTATGTATAAAGCTCCACATTGAGCCATTAAAGTCAGACAAAGTCCCA
Source organism: Arctium minus (assembly GCA_954870635.1). Lineage (NCBI taxonomy): Eukaryota > Viridiplantae > Streptophyta > Magnoliopsida > Asterales > Asteraceae > Arctium > Arctium minus. Next base: position 176,185,546 of record OX941080.1, on the reverse strand, counting down.
AACTCATTGAGTATAAGTCAAGCCATAAGGCGTCGTAAAACACTTGGCTATTTTAATAAAGCCAATGTAAACCACATAAGCAGAAAAGACATATTTTCCAACATTTAATAAATACATGGCACCTATAACGTGAATAGGTCCATAACCGACACTTCATCAAAACATAATGGCCATAAGCCCCAAAACAATAGGGTTGTATTTCCAAAATCTTCACAAAGCTAAAGGATGACCAACCTCAAGGGTTTATACCTTTGAGATAAAAATGAATAAAGTGCCAACACCAAAACTCATAAGTTGGGTAAAACCCCAAAATAACCCTTGACTCTAAATACGGTCAATAAACACTTCAACTCATTCAACAAATCCATTTAAAACATTTTTAACTCAAATTACCCTTGTTAAGAGTTAAAGCCCTACGTGGCTCAAATCTTCAAATAACCACGAAATCACATTTAGTTGATTAAATATCCTTTGATACCTCAAAACACCCAATAACATATTATAAATCACCTACAAAGATGTGGTAACCCAAATATACTCAAAAACACAAATATTCACAAATCTATCAAATATGAGATGAACTTATGGGGTTATGTTCAAAACCCAAAATAAAGATATTTGACATGTATATAGTTTTGCAAATCAACTAGAACTCATCTTGTTAGATTTAGGCTAAATCTAGGTTTTACCCCCAAAACTTGAGTCTCCTCGGATGAAGATTTGAAACCTTCTAGTGAGTCCTTTTAAATCTTAGCTCCAAGCTTTCTACAAGGTTTCCTTAACCACAAACATCTTCAAAGTTACTCCAAGTTCCAAAAAGATGGAAGGAAAAAAAGTGAATAATAAAACCCTAGCTTTTTGGGTGAAGAGATGAGATGAATAATCATTTACCCTAGCTTCCAAATCCTAGCTTGATGATGAAGGACCACTTTACAATCCAAGAAAATATGCCTTGAATGCTTCAAAAATCGTCATAGATGAAGAGGGTTTGTTCTTGAGAGAATTTGGAGTGAAGTAGGAAAGGTATGAGAAGTGAGAAACAAGAGAAAGGTGAAAAAACGCATTTTATCACCATCTGGTACATTTGGGCGACATTGTCATGCTACAATGCCATGGCAATGTCGCAAGGCATAGTCATACAAAACAAACAGAAGGTGCCCCCTTCTTTGCTACTTTGCCAGGCTACATTGACATCTGTCATAGTCGCATGACATTGTAGCCGGACCTGTACCGAACCCTAAAATTCGACTTTTCTCATTCGAAATACTCTTGATTCACTTAGGGACTAAAAACAATAATTTCCTAACACACAATTCATGATTTAGCAACCACAATTGAATACGGGATGACTTTTACTTACCGAAAAATTCGGATGTTACACAACACGCGGATAATGAGTCAGAACTTGACCTGCCCGACCCGGCTGAAACCCATCGCAAACAGCAGCCATGGCTGCTCGTTTTGAAGGGTTTTTAGCTCTAAAATGGCTCATTTCTTGCTTTTTTTTGTTCATTCTTTTTGCACAAAACCCTTGGTAATATTTTTACCAACATTTTGTCATAAAGAACACAAATTTTCATCAAGAAATAAGTTCAATTTTTTATTTAAAGTTTTGGTTTTTAAAACTAAAACTCAACAAACTTTGAACATAAAACCGAACGATATAAAAGTAAATATGAGATGTGAGGTTACTGGGTTTGATACTTAAAAAGAAACTCACACATGTAAAGAACTTGAAGATTGGTTTAGAATATTACCTTCAATCAAAGAAAAACCAAAAATTTCAACTCCGAACTTCTGATTTCTCTATCAAAACTCAATGATTTTACAAGTTATAAGAATGAAAATGATTCTAAGTCGATACTCTCTATTTATATGCAAATAGTTTTGACTTATTAGTTAAAGAAATAGGCAAAATCGTGATTTTTCGCTATTAGGTCGCTTTCTCCAACATAGATGTACTGTTGGCAAAACAGGTCCCTGACTTTTGAAAAAGATGACATTCGGCCCCCAAACTTTTCTTCATTTACATCTGACCCCTTGCTCTCACAATTTTGATAAATTTTACACTTTTTACCCCTTAACCAATATTCTGCTTCAACTTTGGTTCTTTCCTTTAATTATTTCATATTTTAAGATTTCTACAATTATTTCCTTCAATTAGACAATTAATCACATAAATGCTTTATCACTTCTAATTAATTTATTTATTCAATATATTAGGTCACCTTTTAAAATTATTTATTTATTTTTATATTTAAAATTTTAGGTTTTTACACATTGATGATATATTCGCATATATTGTTGTTCATGATATAATAGAGCACGATGACATCGAATCATGCTCAGCTGAATAATGTCAACAAAAAGCAAATTGGTCCAAATGAAAAGAAGCAATCCAGAAGAACTATATTATTTGACAAATGAACGGGTATTTGGTTTGGTAGTGCTAACCCATCAAGTATAAAGCCTGTAGGACATAGATAAATCAATTGTCAGAAAGCGTATTGAGAATAGTTGTCATAATTTGTAAGTTCTCCTTTGGAGCAAGGTTTTTCACAACGTCCTGTATTGACCACAGGAAGACTACTCTTTCATGATAGACGTTATAATGTTTTGCTAATTAATTAGCCTAGTAATTTTCGAATGACTGAAAATGCAGCTCATGGATGTGGTTACTACATATATATATATGGGGATCTAGATTCAGAGATATACAAAAGTGTTTGATGGCATTACATTACCCAAATCACGTAACTCTAAACCACGGAGTACGTTTGCAATAAAATTGAAACACTCGCTTTATAGATTAAAGCTATCTACGCGGATGTAGTATACCTGCTTAAGTGAATATTTGATTGGGAAGGGATATAAGAAAGATGAATTGTGTCATTGAATATTTCTAAAGAAAACGAGTTCCATATTTTCAATTATAGTTTTATATGTCGATGTTATAAATATAATAGGCATTTTTGATGAAATAAGAGAAACCACAAGCTACTTGAAATCTAATTTAAGATGACATATCTTAGGAAAACTTAGTTTTAATAAGAGAAACCACAAGCTACTTGAAATCTAATTTAAGATGACAGATCTTAGGAAAACTTAGTTTTGTCTAGATATTTGAGCTAGGACACCGAGTTTATGGAATATTAATCTGCCAATCCGCATATGTCCAGAAAATGATCAGGCGATTTAACATGGACAAAGCGCATCCGATAGCACTCACGTGATCGATCGAAGTGTTGGATATAAGGAAATATATATGTCGTCTAAAGGATGGTGACGAAGAGGTGTTGGGAGCTGAAATTTCCTACCTAAATACAATATGCGCATTATTGTACTTAACATAGTACATTTGATCATATATTGTATTTCTCAATGAACGTGTTAGCTAGATTTAGCTCAACGTCAACGCAACGTCTTGGAATGATATCAAATTTATCCTTTGGAACCATTGATGTGGGCTTATACTTTCCCTATAGCGAGAAAATTGGGATTAATAATGGAACTTCAATACCTACTTAGAATGTAAGCGACAAAAATACCAACTTTTATAGAAAAACACCAAACAATGTCTTGGTATATATTTGTTGATATTAGGTATATCTTTGACCCATACAAAGGTTGTTCCGAAACTGGCTAAGGAATTACCATACAGAACATGCCGATTGCTTGGAAGTAAAATAAGCAAACCCTTATAACTACCTTCTTAAATTATCAAGATTATTAATCTCCATGACACTATTTAAGAGTGTATATGGTCAAGGACTATCATTACACATATTAGAGAAACTAGTAATTTTGAGTTCAACCACTATATAACTTGCATGTATGGAAATAATGCATCATGTATCGAATAAATGAAAGTAAGATACATCAGGGGTTATAACGCAAAGCATATTCCGCTTAAGTTTTTATATAATCAGCAATAACAAATTTTCCTCAAGATTCAAATGAATTAAATAAGATATGAGGAAAATGTGGCATGTTTATCTACCAAATCATTACCTAAAACCATATTTGGGAAACATGTAGAAAGTATTAAAATGCAAATGTTTTCAAACTCTTTTGATTAATGAATGAATCAGGGGGGTCTACTATATATGTAATATGTGTATGTTGACATGTTGTGCTCTTTTCTTCAACTAAGGTTTTATTTTCCAATTGGGTTTTGTTCCTTGGTGTAAGGTTTTAGTGAGAAAACAACTTATATATCATCACGCTTTCTTAGCTCTCATGATTAATGTATGAATATAAGAGAAAATTAAACTAAAGGAAAAGTCTATACATTGCAAAGAAACTGGTGCATTGTACTCTTTCCTTCGTCATGTTTTTATTTTTTCCCACCGTGTTTTTATTTTGACGTAAGGTTTTAAGGAGACAACAATTGTGCACCATTACTCATTTAACTCGGTACAAGGGGGAGTGTTGTAGGATAAGTGTGTTATCGTTTAAACGATATGATTATATTGATAAAGATAAACATATAAGAGATAGATTAAAACTGATATCTCTTGTAGTTATCTATTTGTATCTCATCTCTATTTAAAGAGCTTTTGATTAACGAAAATTACAAATTTCATTTTCTCTATTTAGTATATTGTTTTTTTTTTCCTTTAATACATATTTAATTATTCATTTTTCCTTAATAGTACATAAAAATTAACCATTAACTGTCCATAAAAAACATGTCAATCTGACGTTAACATAATAATATAATCAGTTAGGACTAGGAGTTGCACAATATTAAAAATCATCATCTATTTAAAACTTCAATGATTTTGTTGTTGATTTTAAAAGTTATGTGACCAAGTTATAAGTACGTCAACATTATTCGTCTTTATTTGCAATCAACAGTTTTTGAAAACAATATATATTCTAAAAAAGAAATACCTTTGCAAGTATAACACAAGACAAGAAGGTGGTGGATGTAATTTAGCTGTGTAGACAGATACAAATCAAGATAAATTATCAAGTTGTAGCACAAAACAATTATTAAATACAACAAGAATTGGAGTTCAAATTTCAAATGAAAATTGAACAATACGGAATATAAACAGCAAGATAACAAATCAAACTTTGTTACCTTGAGTTGTATCCAATTGAGCGAGTCAATGGAACAAAATGATAGTATCAATAGAACGATTTAAGTGGTAATAGGACCCTGCCTGTATCACTGTACATAAATCAGCCTCCAATGTTGCAAAAAAATGAGTACAAATATTTCTGTCAAACCAGTTACATAAAAGCATGGGTCGTTAACTCTAGCATTATGAATGGGGGCATGACCATAACTAGATCTTGACCGAGGAATAAGCTGATATCCAAATCTGAAGTTGATTAAAGTTTCTAACAACTAAAGTTAAACTGCAATCTAATTTTCTGTTTACAAATAAAACTTAATAGCAAATCTCAAAATCTTGCTTACACACTAAATAAACATCCATGTTGGTACCAAATTTCAAAATATGCAACAAAACCACAATCAGACTTCAACAAAAAAAAGACTAATTTGCCCTGGGCGCAGCCCATTCGACACTCAAGATAAGGTTATCATAACCATACCCATTGAGTTTGGCAATAGCTCTCTCACCCTCTTCCCTCCTCACGAAATTAACAAACCCAAAACCTCGGCTCATCCCCGTCTTCTGATCCATAGCAACATAAACACGAGACACGTTTCCAAACGGACGGAACAGCTCAAGCAAGTCTGGCTCTCGGGTGTCCTCTGAAAGGTTATTGACCCGAACCGAGTTCTCATCATTCCTACGTCTCATGTCAGCACCAGCAGTAGGTCTAACCGCACCAGCACGCATAGTAGGTGGGACATACGCACCTTTGGTGGCACCAGAAGCACCGGTTGCAGAAGAATCTGCAGGGTTTGGGTTCTCAACAAAGGTTTCAGTTGGCTGGGCAAGATCCTTGTAGGGGCACTTTGAGGTCCAGTGATCACCTTTCTTCCCACAAGTCCTACATACCATGAGAACAGCTCCTCCTTTTGACATTTGGGCCAATGGGTCTCCAGATGCATTCGATTCGTCAGCTTTGGTACCTATTACAAGGTGCAAAGTTAATAAAACCAACACATAATACCCATAAGCCAAGAGAAAAAAATTTCCACAAACAGTTGAAGCTTTTCTTCACAAATTTCCCAAGTGCTTTTAACTAATCATAATTTTCATTCCAAAAGAGGAAACGAATACGACGGTATAGCACATTGGGGACTAGAGAAGATGATTGTTTGCTGCTATTAAAATTGTATATTCTTTCAAGCATACAATGGAACCATGTTCAAAAAAATAAGGGTTCGCCTAAACAAACCATGCTTCATTAACTTGATTATAGTATGGAAGGCACAAAGAGAAGACTGGATCAAGCTTACACATTGTCATATATACTACTATAGTGGGTTCAAATTCATATATACAGAAGAGCAAAGTAGATATTTTATTCAAATTATCAAAATGTATTTGAAAAAAATTATCAAAATGTATTTGAAAAGAAAGTGACTCCAAGTTACAGGGGTTGCATTGTTACTACAATAAACATGATGTTTTCCAACATCTCCCAACTTGCATTCACTCCCAGTCAATCCATACAGACTACTCTAAGATTGAATCAACAGTTGCAAAAGTGTCCTCCGCCATCTGACCAAAATGCTAGAAACTTGGCTGAAAGTGATGATCTCTATAATCTACACTACTCCTACTAGCTATTATCATGAACTATGCATAGATACCACAAAGGTTAGTAAATCAAAGAATGGTTACAAAGCATAAAGAAAACCCCCTTCAACCCCCCCCCCCAAAAAAAAGGTCTTTTGAGACCAAAATTTAGATAAAAATACATACTTTCCATGTCATTAGGTGAAACACTAAACATTAGAATGACATCTTCAAAGTCGTAATCTCGATACTCAAGATTGTTTGGAAAGCAATGATGGAAGCAGGAATGATAACAAGCAGAAATTCATGATTAGTCATCAACTTGAAAGAACATCACGATCATAAAAGAAAGCAACTTCAAATGACTTCACATGTTATAGATGATAGGCATCCTCATCTTCATCAATGGCCCATATCACCTTGACATAAGTCAAGCTTATTCTCTCATACCACAAGCAAAAGTCAGGTTTTAACATGGTAATTACTCTTTTGATACAAGTAGAAGTATACTTTACCAGAATTGCCATTAATGATGCTATATGAGTTTACTCTAAAGAGCACACTTTGCCAACAACCAATATAAAGTAAAAGGCATCCCATAGATAGCCAATACATGTGACATAGACCTGTAATAACAGGAAACTTCACTAAAATGTTAAACACTAAAATAGTTGGTAACTCGGTGTTTTGCAAGAGCCCACACCATGACTGCTGACCCCTTTAAACTCAATTGAATAAAACATCCACTTTTCTTACTCTTTCGGAACTTTTCAAACTTGTTCGCTATCACCACCAGTCACTACCATCAGATCATAATCTGTATATCTAACAAACAAAGGGGAATTTTCCACATAATATAGGGGAACTTTCAATACATGATCAAGCAACATCAAAACCAAAAATACCTTTTGTTTAATTAGTATTATAGAGATTATGTTGCTAATGCACAAAAACAGCAATTAGTGATTGCTAATACTGATTTACTATATTATATCTGATCATCAATCCAAAAAGGCACAAATCATACAACTAAATTATATTCATACATGATTTATGCTGAATAACGTATAGTCAATCACAGTGATATAAAAAATTCCAGATCTAAGGATGACGTACCTGGAGCCCTAGGTCGCTCCAAGATGATTTCCTCAGTGGAAACCATAGTGAGCCGAGCGCCGACATCCTCATGGACGGCATCACCGAACTTAGGCCATGACCGCCTCTCAATAGCGCGCTTGCTGAGCCGAGCATTAGCGAGCTTACGGACGCGCGTGGTGGTGGTTATCTTAACCCGATTACCATCGTCGTTGAACTTGTACTCTATGACCTTCTTCAACCCATGTTCGTCCGGTCCAATAACCTGTTTGGGCGGCAACAAGAAATCATAATCGCTGCCGTCGTCTTCTTCTTCGAGCTCGCCCCATCTAGGTTTTTGAGAAGATGCGTTTCCGAGTAAATCTATCCCCATGGCTGCGAGAGAATCTGCAAACGCAATTCGGCTTTGTGGAGGATTTGCAGTAGGAAAATTTAGGGTTAGGAAAGGATGAGTAATTGGAGATGAAGAAGGATACGGAGATGTAATGGGCTCGCTTGAATAACCGATTTGGGCTTATATTATTTGGGCTTTATATCTATATCCATAGGGAAATTGGCTCAAAGAGCCACGTTACATTGACATATTGGTCTCCTAGTCATTTCTCTACCTTATTGACGAAAATAGACCTAGGTCCGTAATGGCGGACCTGCAGGTCCGCTACCTCCAGAAAAAGACAAAAAAAATTGTCGGTCCAAGCCAGGTCCGCAACGGGTAGGTCCACCACCCGACCCAGGTCCGCCATTTCGTCACGTGTCACGATCTCACTCAACGACAGCAGAGGATGGCGGAGGTAGAGGACCTGTAGGTCCGCCATTGCAGACCTAGGTCTATTTTGGTAAATCATGGAGAGAAGTGGCTAGGAGACCAATATGTCAATGTAATGTGGCTATTTGAGCCAATTTCCCTCTATATCTATATCTATATCTATATCTATATCTATACTATATTATAAAGCACGGATAAAAAACTCTTAAATACAAATTATCTATACTATATTATAAAGCACGGATAAAACACTCTTAAATACAAATTATTATTTATATTTATATCTATATCTATACTATATTATAAAGCACGGATAAAAAACTCTTAAATACAAATTATCTATACTATATTATAAAGCACGGATAAAACACTCTTAAATACAAATTATTAGGCACAAGGTACCATCATTTTATGCAAAATTTTAAAAATCTCTTATTTTACAAGTATCAAAGCATAAGATACATATTACTACTGCAGGCTTCTAACACCCACCAATTTGGTATGTACAAGACATTTCTTTTATGCAGATCTTTTCATGTATCACCATTTAATTAATATATTATATATTACTATAAATTTGTTTTAATTATATTATTAAACTAGCTTTGAACCCGTGTATTACACGGGGTAATTAAAAAAAATTAAATCGTGCCAGAAAACTTATCTTACAGATATGAATTATCATCGAAAGTATGATGCTACTTTTTCAAACTTTTTTCCCTTCAGAGTTGTTTTTTTTTTGTATCAAATCTCATACTAATTTCAACAAATCTCATACTAATCACGACACATTAATTCGTATATATTCATGATATTTAATAATATAATTAAATCAAAAAATATTCAATATTTGACTCATTTCGAATGTATTGATGAAAAGATTACAATGGTATAATTTGTAAAAAATAGAAATGTTTTTAATGCATTTTTGTTCATATACATTATTTTATGTTATGATAAGAGTCTAAAATGAAAAATAAAAAAAAGTAAGAGATTAAAAGTAAACTACATATCTAATTATAAGGGTAGTAAATGTAATATATATAATTAAAAAAATTGAATTAAGGAAAGATTTAAGGAAGAGTGAATGTCGGTGTGATATGCGTCTAGCTACATGTTAAATTGAATTAAGAAAATATTTAAGGAGGAATGAATGTGGGTGTGTTATGCGTCCAGATACATGTTTAGGTGGTAAAATACTGAAGTCGGCTCACCAGAAGACGACACGTGGCACTCCAGTTACTTATTTATTATATGTATAGATAGATAGATAGATAGATATGTAATTAGTTATTTTTTCTATATGTCATTAAAATATTTAAAATAATCATTGAATTCTAACAAAATACTTAATTTTTTTAATATAAAAATATTATATTATTAAGCCTAAATTAAACAAATTTATAAAAAAAAACATTATCATTTTCTCAAAATAATCCAAAATTGTACTGTAAATCGACAAAAAAACAAAAAAATAAAATGAAACATTAAAATTTTGATGTATCTCGCTGTATTGCTCGAGTACGCTTCTAGTATTATAAAGTACGGGTAAAAAACTCTTAAATACAAATTATTAAGCACGGGGTACCATAATTTTATGCAAGATTTTAAAAATCTCTTAATTTACAAGTATCAAAGCATAAGATACTTCTAACACCCACCAATTTGGTATGTGCAAGACCTTCATTTTATGCAGACATTTCCATGTATCATATTAATTAATATCTTATATTACTATAAATTTGTTTTAATTATATTATTAAATATGTAATTGGTTATTTTTACTAGATGTCATTAAAATATATAAGATAATCATAGAATTCTAACAAAATACTTTTTTATATAAAAAAACATTATATTATTAAGTCTAAATTAAACAAATTTATAAAAAAAACATTATCACTTTCTCAAAACCATCCAAAATCGTACTGTAAATCGACAAAAAAACAAAAATAAAATGAAACATTAAAATCGTGATATATCTCGCTGAATTGCGCGAATACACTTCTAGTATTTTTATAAAGAAATCAAACCAATCCACAATAAATATCACGTAGACAGTAAACGTATTGAACCGTTTGATGGAGAATTTGTTTATTTAATAAATGAACAAAGATGAAAAGATGAATATATTATTTGTTTGTTTAGTTAAATAAATGGAGTCGACACTTTTATTTCTATTTATTATATATAGAATTGTTCAAATGAAAAACTCAAAAAAATTGAAAAGATTGAAAAGAAATCTCAGTTATTGTATGAGATTTTTCAATAATCAAGATCTTAAAGAAAAAAATATATAAATATAGGTAAAATTGTGACTCGTTTAAAAAACATAAGGAAGTTGATGCAGGTATTTTGAAACTTTTGTATAATTAAATCACTAATCCAAACGATTAAATTCATAATTCACTCATTTTTCAAAAACATTACACACTTTCTTTTTAAATAAAAATTAGATTACCCATTTTTTTAAATCAAATTATTTAAACTTTAATCAATATATGAATCTTAAATCGATTCAAAATCTTGATTATAAATTATAAATTGATTATTATGATTCACATGTGAATTTATGTTTGGATTTACCACTTCACATATGAATTTTAAACTTATACAAAATTTCGATTATAAGTTTTAAATTGATTCACGTAAAAGTTCTAATTAAGATACATATGTGAATCTGTGTTAGAATTCATATGTACACATATGAACCAATATATATCTAATTATCACCGTCTGATAATGGTTGTTGGGATCTTTTGCTTTTGATTATTTTTCAACATTGATGTTCGTGTTCATGCTGTCAATTTTTCATCACCCTAGCCCTCCTATTAACTTTAGCGATAATTTTTTAAAAATACAATGCTTTAATACAAAACAATTTAAATGTACATATTATTATAATAAGGAAATTTATGAAAATGGATTGCTATTCCTTGCATTTAACCCTTAAATAGTATGATATAAAATAAATTTTGATTGTAAATTACCCCCTACAATTGATCAAACGATTCTTCTTATTTTGGAATTGGTTAATTACATCGTCATATTGATAAAGGTTTTTTATATGAAGCAAGTAACCGAAAGATTTAAAAATTCATCGTGAAAGTAATTAGCATAACTATAAACAATTAATTCAAATTATGAATATTACCGGAGATATAAACAAATTAATCAACAAAGTTTGCTCCAAATATAGACAAATTAACTTTAAACATAAATATTAACATTCATATAAATAACTTAACTCTAAATAGTTTGTTCCAAATATAAACAAATTAATCCTAAATGCAAATAATAATGGGTATAAATAAATTAACCACAAATATTTACATCAGAAAGTATTATTTTTTTTTGAACGGCAGAATTTTATAAAACTAGCAAGATGCTACAAAAAGAAACAATTACAACGAAGTAATGGCAAGGGAAGGATTAGTAAGCCAACCTACCCAATTAATAGACAATTTGCTACTTCTATGATTTATCCAAAAGTAAGCACGAGTTATAATGTTGTCAAAAAGCGTCGCCTTCGTTGGCTTCGGGTTGCCAAAGAGAACACCATTTCGAAACACCCGTATAGACCATAAAGTGGTAAGCGTAACGGCCTCAAAACACAAGAACACCTCCCTCTTCAACTGAATAGAGTCGATCCAAGATATCCAATCCGAATAAGTATGGAAATTTGGAATATCCATACGCCACCAGCAACCGATGAGAGCCCATAAGTCTTTAGCGACAGGATATGAAAAGAAAAGATGACTGCAGTCCTCCACTCCTATATCACAATTAGGACAAAAAAGAGACGAAACATCGATACCTCTTTTTATCCAAATTTATCCGAGTAGGGAGCCGATTGAGACGCAACCGCCACGCGAACACATTAACTTTGATGGGAACAAGTCTATTCCATCTAGTAGGATGGGATTCCACCTCCAAATGACTAGAGTCAATGAAACGCCTAGCTGAAGCCACTGAAAAATCACCCAACCCTTCTAACAACCACACCCATCTATCCTTTTGACTGGAAGGCACAAAGGTAGACAAGATTTGTTGTAGTTCACTAAATTGGACAGCCTCAACCCCACCTCTCGGCGACCTTCGAAGACACACATCCCAACACCCTAACTCCAAACGAGACTTGACATTTGCCGATTTATCCGATTCTAAAGCGTAAACTCTAGGAAATTGAATTTTAAAAGGAGAATCCCCAAGCTAAACATCATCCCAAAAAGTGGTCAAAACACCATCACCCACCTTTTTCTTACAGAAAGAGAGAAGGTCAATGTCTTTGTCCTTTAGAGAGTTGACCGATTTTATAATAGAGACCCATGTTGAGTTCGAAAGATGCCTAGGCACTTTCGAACCAATTAGACCCTTCTCTTCATAGATGGATTTAATAATTTTAACCCAAAGTGTCTCACCCTCCAACCAAAACCGCCAAATCCACTTGAAAAGCAAAGCACGGTTAAACGCCATAATGCTACCAATACCGAGTCCTCCGAATTTGAGACTAGCCATAACTTTTTTCCACTTGACCCAAGACATTTTCTTTTCCTCCACATCACCACCAATGAAAAATCTATTTCGGAGAGATTCCAAGCCTTGCTCAACCAACCTTGGGATTTTGTAAATAGACATGAAGTAAGTAGGAAGGCTCCCTAAAACGGACTTTACAAGCGTAACCCGACCACCAATCGAAAGAGTTTTAACTTTCCAATTGGAAAGTTTGGCCAAGAATTTATTGAACACCACCTTCCAACCCTCCTTTTTGGTCATATTACCCCCAACGATTAAACCTAAATACGAAAATGGAAGTTTCAATCCACCACACCCAACACAAGAGGCCAAACACTCGATTTCTTGCGAATCCACCCCCACCCCAAAAAGTTTACTTTTCTGAAGATTAATTTTGAGACCCGAGATAAGGAAAAAACACCTAAGAATACGAATAATATTCCTAGCATTCGATAAAGACCATCCACCTAGAAAAATCGCATCATCCGCATAGAATAGGTGGGAAAGAGGATACCGTTCTTTACCAATAGAAGCACCCATGAAGAAATTTTTCGAAACCGCCTCTTGAATAATGACATGTAATCCTTCCATGGCTAAGATGAAAAGGAAAGGGGAGAGAGGATCTCCTTGCCTTAAACCACGACGAATGCAAAATTCCTTAGTCGGAGAGCCATTAATAAGAACCGACCCCATCGAGTCCTCAACGCATCCACGAATCCACCCACGCCAAACTATGCCAAATCCCATTTTCGCTAGAATTAAATCCAGGTAATCTCACCTTAAACAATCGTAAGCTTTCTCAAAATCAACTTTAAGAATCAGAAGCTTAGACCGAATTTTTTTATACCAATCCATAGCTTCATTTAAAATTAAAGGACCATCAAGAATCTGACGCCCTTTTATGAATGTGGATTGCTCGCTACTAACAATATCCCCAATAACCATACTAAGTCGATTAGCAAGAAGTTTACCAATTATTTTATATTGGCAACCTATAAGACTAATCGGCCTATAGTCTTTAACAAATTTAGCATCGTGGACCTTCGGAATGAGAGCAATGAAAGAAGGGTTACATCTTTTCGGGAATCGATTGGACTCAGAGAAATCGCCCACCAATCTCACCACGTCATTTTCGATGAGATGCCAAAATTTCTTTAAAAAATGGAAAGTAAAACCATCCGGTCCCGGGGTTTTATCCGTTCCACAATCCCAAACGGTTTTTTTAATTTCATCCCGTGCAAAAGGCTCCTCAAGAAAGGAAGCTTGATCCGGAGACAGAACGTTCGGAAACTCCACCTCTAGATTAGAGCGAGCTCCCTCCTTCCCCCACCCCCACCCCCCACAAGTGCTGAAGCGATCTTTAAAATGGGAATAAAACTCATCTTTAACCTTGGTTGTCTCCATAACCCAATCGCCATCAATCATAACTCCACGAATGGCTAGTTGACGCCTTTTCTTTTTAAGAATTCCATGGAAAAACTTGGAATTCTCATCTCCTTCAACTCCCCAACGGATTTTGGCTTTTTGAACCACATCCAGATTTTCTACCTTTTCCAAGTCACCCAAAGTCTTCATAAATTGGATACGAGATTCCATATCCAATACAGGAGCATTACCCGAATCAACCCGAGCGTCAATGTCCCTAATACTTGTTTTTAAGCCATTTTTCACCTCCATATCACACTTTCTTTTATCATTAATCCACATGCGAAGATTTTTCTTTAATAATTGAAGCTTCTTTTTAAAAGCAATCATACCATTAGGATCACGAACACTATCATCATTCCAAGATTTTTTCACAATTTGGTCGAATTCGGGCATATCGAACCAAGAATGAAAAATACGGAACGACGTAGGCCCATAATCAAAGGATAACTCCCTAAAAATAATAGGCCTATGGTCGGAAAGCTTACGGTCAAGCACCAGACCCGAAATGTTGGGCATTATATCAAAAAGGCCATCGGACAAAAGGAACAGGTCAAGCTTACTCATTTTAGAAGCCCATTTATTTGTCCACGTGAAGGAGTACCCTCCAAGGGGAAGGTCATGAAGATCGGCGTCACGAATGAAGGCATTGAATTTGTCTGCAGAGTTAGCCTGAAAAGTCGAGCCTAATCTTTCATAAGAGGCGCAAACTTCATTAAAATCACCCATCACAATGATCTCCCCATGCCATCTACTAATCATACCCAAAAGCATAGACCATAAGTTGATTTTAAGAGATGTCTCTTGAGGCGCGTACACGGAGATAACCAACAAAGATAGTCTATTAGGCACCCAAATTCCTTTTATAGCCACAAAATACTTCGAAGAAAAAACTCGATCCTTTTTAAAAAAAAAGTGTTGTCCCAAATGCATAAAATGCCACCGGATTTACCCCTAGCCGAACTAGAAGCAAAGTCAAAAAAAAGAATTACCCCAATGGAATTTCACCATAGATAATTCAAGCCTAGTCATTTTCGTCTCTTGGAGAGACAAGAAGTTTACCCCATGACAAACACATAACTCTTTTACCCACTTTTTCTTCTCCACACCCCCAACCCTTGAACATTCATAGAAAGTACATTCATATTGACATCTTCTTACCTCCTGCATTGTTGATGATAGTTTTGAGATCAGTTTCACAACCTTTCATGGAGAATCCCAACGCCCGTCCAAGACCAATAGTAGCAGATAACTCCTCAAGCATAGAATATCCTTCCCGAATTGATTTTGAAGAGGTAAACGAACCCTCAGAATGATGAGAACTTTGGGATACGGAGGGCAACTTAAAATTTTCACGACCCAGGGAATCATTTGGTCCCCCCTTCGCCTTAACCGATCCTGAAGGCGCTGAGGCAAGATAATCCGGCTCTACCAGGGCACCAATACCACCACAAATAGTTGTCGTATCTTCCTTGAATTCAAGTATGTCCCGCTGACTCTCCTCAATACGTCCACCCTCGTTAGGGGTAAAACCAGGTGGGAAGTGAGGGGTGTTATCTAGGATCCCACCATCCTTGGTATGAACCTCTAGAATTTTCATGTCTTCCTCAAGAAGCTTGTTCAAACTAAACGGGTCATCACTTTCGTCCCCTAAATCCACAGAGTCGTTCTTTGAATTGTCTTCCTCTACATTATGTGCATCATCCGGAACTTCATCTTTAGGGAAGGAGTCTGGTATTTCTTCATCCTCATTCTCCAAACCCTCGTCCGACACCTTACCCATTTCATCCTCTTCTTCCACCTCCGAGTCACTTTCCTCTACGAGAAAATATGGAGTCCACCCACAAATCTCTTTCACTCGAACGTGGAAGACACATCCTCTCACGACCACTTTTACCGTTTCATAGATTAACGAGGGCCAGGAGGTTTGAATACAAAGGCGGGTACTGTAAAGATTGTTACCATCCGAATCATCCGAGAAGACAATTTGTCCCCATTTACTAGCTATTTTCGAGAACGATTTTGAATTCCACGATTTCAATGGAAGACCCTCCACATCGATCCAAGCTAGCCTATCCTCCACCTTGAAATTATTGGACCATTTTTCAAGCATTTGAAACCAAGAATTAACTCCCGTATGTGCAAGAAATTTATCACGGGAACCAATATTATCGAAATCGAGAAGGACCCATAGACCTCCAATGTATCTGATCTTTACGTTAAAAAAACCTTCATTTTTACAAAGAGAATGGACATTAGGGAGAGTTTTGAACTCAGCAACACACCCCACTAGTGCTAATGGAAAGTTCTTTTCAACTAGTCCATCCATGTCAAGTACAATGGTAACCGAATCATCCTTCGCTTCGTGTGATGAATCCTTGGGAGTTCCTTTGACAACGTCCGCATAAGTGCCACCTTTGCTATTTCCAACAGGTCTATGGTGCACCTTAAACGAATCCCGACCTTGGTCCCACCCCTCGGAGGGTTTACCGTTGCGATCAAAACGAGTTATATTGGCCATTACACATAATTTACCAATCCATGTAGAACAAAGATTATTGATCACAACATGTATGTCGTCGACTTTACGATATCGTACAAAACCAAACATTCTCCCGGATTTGGTCTTTCTCTTGGCAATAAACACATCGACCACCGTACCAAATTTAGAGCACATATTCCAAAGTTCTCGTGTGGTAAAGTGTGTGGGAAAGTTAGAAACGTATACAGTAGTGGAAATATTGTATAATTGAGTTTCCTTGGATCTTATGAACCATGTTCCAACATGATTCCCCACGTGACGAGAAACATGTTGTCGGCTTCCCTTATGATAGTGGACCTCCTTCCATTGTCGAGCATCCATCTCGAAATGTCCTAAGCACGCCTACCGAAAAACTCACAAAATATCCGGGAAACCAAAGGCTGGTCCCCTTGGAGGTTGGCGCCCTAGATGATAACTTAATCCCACTTGAGAAATTATTTGTATAAAATAATTAAAAAAAACACGAAAAAAGGCTGAAGGCTTTTTGAAAATTAAAGGGTTCTTGAAAAAATCTACAGACTTTTAAAAAACAAAGTCAAAAAGAGATTGTTGACTTCTCTAACACCCATTTAAGGAAACGCTAAAAACAGAAAAAAAAACAAAAAATGAAATAAAAAGCTGATGTTTTGCAGTGCCATGCATCAACTAAAGACAAAGAAGTAGAACACACATGTATCCCAACTACCGGCCAAAAGGACGCCGGAAAAGCCATCGAACCGCCGTGAGAAACAAATATAAGCTTCTCTCCTTTAGATCCCACAACACTTCCTCTGCAGAATCGAAGTGTGTATGAAACTGTGGTGTGCATATTATCTGCCTCAGAAGGTGGTGCAAGAGAAAGGTGGTGGTGGTGGTACAAGTAGGGGGCTGGTGGTGGTGGTGGTACAAGCGGAGGGGGTGGTGACGGTAGGGAACTGCTGGCGGTGGTGGTATAGGCGGTGTGGTGGTGGTACAAGCTTTGGGGGTGGTGGCGGTAGTGGGCTGGGGATGGTGGTGGTACAAACAGAGGAGTTGGTGGCAGTAGTGGGCTGGTGGTGGTGGTGGTACAAGCGGAGGAGGTGGTAGCGGTAATGGGCTGGTGGTGGTGGTGTTACAAGCGGAGGAGGTAGTGGCGGTATTGGGCTGGTGGTGGTGGTACAAGCGGTGGAGGTGGTGGTGTTCCGGTTACCTTCAGATCGCCGCTGCAGACAAGTCTTCAACGGAGAGAGTATGAAACTAATGAGGCGCTGAAAACGAAGACCGACGACAACAAGGGCTGGAAGCTAAACCGGCAGCGGTGAGGGCTGTAGGGAACTGCTGGCTTCTTGTTACAACTACTCGTATAATTGGGAGGGTTATTTGCAAAATTTTGACGAAGGGTTCGAGAAGGGAAATGTAGACCTATTTCGGTCTTTTTCGGCTCGGTTTGCTAATCCATCAACAAAAAATTTGATGGTATATGTTCATTGAAGTTCTTGGAGGCTTTCAAGACTTTTTTTATGTTGAAAATGTTTAGGGTTTGTGTTTTGAGCTCTTGTTGGAACTTGTATCGTTTACATCAGAAAGTATTAATTTGAGCTTCTGAGGAAGAAACTCATTACGTTATATAAAATCAAACAATTTATTTTATTATCATTCTCATTGATTACTGACTAAAACCTCTAACCAACCACCCTCTCAATCTCTAATCGATCAGAAGAAGAAAAAATGGTTGCGCACAAAAAAATAATTTATCGCTCTATTAAGTGACTTAAAATTTTTACATTATGCCGAACCAAATCAATGGTATACTGGGACACCAGTTTCACATGATTGCATTCGCCCCTGATTTGAAACTCCCGCCACCCATGGCCGTGCTTATAATTGATAGTGAATAAAATCAACTTGTTGGCTACTTGGCTCGATTTGCTCAAAACCATATTGATAAAATATCGTTAGAAGTTGTTTAAAAATAAGTTTTTTTATATGAATAAGAAAATAAATTTGAACAAAACTTAATTATTTAAACTTTTGTTAAGTATCGTTAGAATTTGTTTAGTAACAACTTCCCAAATATGGTTATTCGTTTCAATTCAGAACTTAAATAACTCAAGTTTTTCGAAATGACCAAATAACCCATAAACAATATAAAATACCATTTTAGACACATTTTAATTCTTTAAACTTTTTGAAAATTATAATTAGGTCCTTCAATTTTATAAAATGGGGTTTTGGCCACAATTTTGAAAATTTGACTTTATAATATGATATTTAGGCCCTTGTTTGGATATTATGTGACATTTTAAGTCACTTTTGAACATAAGAACTGGCGGAACTCTTATTTTGATAATTTTAAAGTATTGTTACGTGTGGATCCAAAGGACCTAATGAAATTTCAAAATGACATAAATTACCTTTGAAGTACTTTTGGTGGTCTTTGAGGGAGTTTTAAATACAAATCATGTCATTCATGCATATTATATAAACTAATCTCAACTGTTCATCTACTTTAATGTATATATATGGTTTCATAAGTATCTTGATTGTTTCTTAATATAAATCATTGATCATGATTAATGAAGTATAATCATTTTTCATAAATATCCATATCATAAAAAAAATGAATCATCATCATTTTTATAAATATCTCAATTGATTAGTTTGTATGATTTGTATGAATGAAATGATTTTCATCTCGATTAAACCCGAGTTTCTAAAATATTGATTATGAAAACATAATACTATAATGTTTTTTTTCTTCCTAAAAACGTTAGAAATTCTTTGATTATAAAATAATAGTACTCAACTGTTTTTCTTCTTTGAAAAAATGTATGTAGATAATCTCAATTTTATTATTGAAGAATGAAAATCCACTTGTGGTGTTGATTGCTCATAGTTGTATTACACTTTTGGTATAATATAATTTACGTTGTACTTAATATGTGATTACTTATAATTTCGTTATTATGTATTTTTTATTCTTATTAGCATGTTAATCATAAAATATTTAGGAACAATAATTTAACGGTTTAACAATCAGTTTTTTGTTTTTTTTAAAATATTGTTTATATTTATTATTTCATACTCCTACATATCTTCTAAACACTAAGGATTTATCATTAACTTAGTAATATATAACATGTTTCAAGAAAAAAAATTAGGGTCACATTTAGGTTTTTGTACAAAGTTGGGCCTGTAATGGAGCATAGTCCTAAATTTAAATAAACAATAAATATTAAAATTAAGGGAAAATTCCAAAAAAAACCCAATGGACTTTAGTGTTTAGAATGATTAAGTTTTTAGACAATTTTTTGAAACAAATAAGTTCTTGGACATTTCAAAACCTGTTAACTAAATCCTTAGACTTTTGATAACCTGTTGAATACATCCTTATTACTTAAAAATTTAACTTGCAACCTATATAGCAGGTAAAACTACAAATTAAAAACAAAGTCATCTATTTTATCCGCCTACAAATTAAAAATGAGAAAATTAACTAAAATAGTCAATATCATCAACCATATTTATTTTTCTTTTACCATTTTTCAAAGTTTTTTTTCCTAAAATTGTCAAAGTTTGCACATAATGTTTTTTTTTCCTGCGTAAGGATTGTTTTTTTTCCAAAAAAATAAAAATAACAAACATCCTCACATAGAAAATTTTATGTATAAAGATTCACTTTCTGCTTATAGTTTTAGAAAAAAAATTACACTTTGCATTCTTATAAAGTTATAATTAGTTATTTAATTTATTTTATATCAATTACTTTTTCATTTACATTTTTATTTTATTAACATAGACAATCGGATATTAACTAAAATATATCAAAAAAATTAGTTTTTTTTTTACAAATTACACCATTATAGTCGTTTCGTCAATACGTTCAAAATGAACTCAATATTGTTTTTGAACTTTATCTTGTACTATTCAATATCATAAATACATACGAATTATTTTTAATATTTACCATTTATAATTACAAATTAATCTTATATTATTAAATAAATAACCTTAAAGATAGAAAGTGTAAATATTAAATATAATTAGTACATATTTATGATATTTAATAATATGAGATTAAATCCAAAAAAATCAATATTAGGCTTATTTTAAACATATTGACGAGACAATTATAATGGTGTAATTTGTAAAAAACGTACTTTTTTTGATATATTTTAGTTAATATATGATTATGTGTGTTAATATAATAAAAAGTTAAAACGAAAATAAAAAGGTAGAAAATATAAAGTAAATTAAATAACAAATTATAAAGATGTTTTTTATTTTTATTTTTGCCAAAAATATTTTTTAAGGCAAAAAAATAATATGCTTTGACTATTTTAAGAAAAGACTTTGAAAAGTGATTAAAAAATTAATTTTGTTGACGAGATTGACTATTTTAGTTAATTTTCTTATTTGTAGGGTGATAAAGTAGGTGACATCTTTTTTGTTTTAATTTGTAGTTTTACCTATTATGTAGGTTACAAGTTACATTTTAAAGTAATAAGGATGTATTTAACAGGTTTTCAAAAGTCCAAGGATTTATTTAGTGTGTTTTGAAATGTCTAAGGACTTATTTGTTCTAAAAAATTGTTCAAGGACTTAATCACTCCAAACACTAAAGTCCATTGGGTTTTTTTGAACTTTTCCCTAAAATTAACATGAAACATAATTGAAATCATACAAATCTAGGCTTCCTCATTGCCTTTGTTTCCTACTTATGTGATATTTCTCTCTAATCAACTATCAATGGTTCATGGTTTTTAATTTTTTATACAATCAACACATGCTGATAATATTGTTCCATAGAAATAATTATGCATACCATACCATAGTATGATATGTTTATGTTTTCTTGTATGGTATTGGTATGGATCACCCGTACTCCTTATAATGTGTCTTAGATGAGTTTTACCAATTTGATTTGATCCTCATGGGCATACATGTGTGCCTCATTTCTTTTTATAGCTATAGTTAGTGTCCGAGTAGGTGACTTCATACTCATACGTAAAAAAAACATTTTCATCCATAATGTTGAAACAGATTAAACGATATATAACATGCTAAAATAGTTGTAAAAAACAGGTAAATAATTGCGATATTTTTGTATTGATTAATGAATTTGAAATTTTGGGTGTCACATTATCTTAACAAACTAAAAATATCAATTACATATTATTATACATGGAGTTTAAAGGAATCTTGAAAATCTTATGTCTTAGTTGACAAATAACAATCTTATTTTTAATATAGCGAGTAATTAAACTATCTTAACTTTGACGCCAATTCGTAAAGTTAGAGGACAATTGGATGAAATATGATCGTACAAGTTTTTATATGTGATAGATAAACAATTGTGTTAAGACGACGTGTAAACAAAAGATCAGTAAATTCAAGGAAATGAGACCCATTCCATTGGGGAATCCGCTGTACATGCCGCGATGGGGCCTGGGATCCCCCCCCCCCCCCCCCCCCCCCCCCCCCGAAACCAAGGACCGGGGATGGGGACGAGGCTAGGTAATATGATCCCCGACCCGTTTCAATTTTGTATATTAAATATATTATATATTTATTATTAAATATATTTTTAATAAGAATTACATTTACTTTCTTTTTAGATTTAGAAAAAAGTATTTTGACTTTTCTTCTTATTTACATTTTTTTCTGATTTATCTTACTTTTTTAGATAAAAAAACATGGAGAGCCGAAAACGTTTGATCAAACAATTACGTTGATGTTGTGATTTTGTTTACATATGAATATTTGATACTCCATAAAAGCAAAATTTTAGAAATATGTAAGATTTAAGCATGAACCATTATCGATCGAATGGGGTGTTTAACACATTTGATTTAAAATATCAAAAATAAATAGATAAATAATCTCCGATTCCCCGTTGGGAACAAGGATGAAAAGTGATCATATTTCCAACAAAAAAAAAGATTGCGATCGAGGTTGGGCATGGCGCCCCATTCTCATGCCTACTAATAATTGTTTTAAATGCATTGGATTTACTTAGGGGCCGTTTACCCAAATGCTTACTCGGAAAACACTTACCAATAAAACTTGACACACTAACTTGCTTTACCGGGTAAGATTTTAATCATCACGATGGTATCTTATACAACAATTTACCCGGTAAGCGCTTACCCGGGTAAGAGTTGTTACTCTCTCTTACCGGGTAAGATTCTTTATCTTTATCCTCGCTCTTACTGGGTAAGATCCTATCCTCTTGTCATGTTCATCCCCTATGGTAAATTCCCCGGTAAGCAATTACCGAATAAGCATTTTGTAAACGGCCCCTTGTGAAATAGATAATAATAATATTTAAAAACTTTGATCAAACTTGAACGTTAAAAACCATGTTCTAGATTAATTCAAAAAAATAGAATATAATAAATCATTAGAATCAATAATCTAAAGCGTGGTTCAAAACATTCTTTTTCACATTATATTTACATCATCATTCAATAAACAAATAAAAATCTCACTTAACAATAAAATCAATCCCGCAAACAAATCAAGCCATATGTGAATCTTAATTCACATTACACAATATTAATCGGTGCTAAGCCATACGAAAAGCGATAAAAACATTTATTCCTTCTACGACCACCATCAACCACCGAAGCCACCACCATCACCACCACCATGTCCACCACCGCCACCACCATGAGAACTTCCACATCCACTCCCACCCGTATCAGAAGCATGTGTCGCACCTACCACCACGATCGCCGCACTTGCAGCTTCATGGCCTCCGGGACTACTACCAACAACCTCAACATGGTTCGTTACATTCCCACCACCACCTCCGCCTCCAACAGAAGACATGTCTCGCGAGACCGATTCATCGACCTTCTTTCTCCCACCACAAAGATTGAAACAAAAACACATACTTGCACACTCTAATGTGTGTGTGTCATAATCATAAACCAACCTTTTATAATGTGGTAGTTAATTAATAATTATAATATGCATGACAAATTTACAACTATGCACAAGGACAATTTGTTTAATGTTTATAATGGTGTTGCAGAAAAGCATGTGTGGTACAAAACATTTGCCTATTACATATTATTAAAGCTAAAGTAAGATGCCAAACCAACAATTATATATTGGTTATTCCTTAATTCAATAATTAAAAAAATTATATTTTTATTTTAAATTAGTAATTGTATTTGTTAAAACAAAAAGAACAGTAAAGAGATGTCTGGATATGTGTCTTCAAACATGATTATCGTAACATTCAATAATTGGAATAGATGATAAATAATGTGATTAAAGTTAGGGAAAACTAAGCGCACTTTTGGTTTGATGAAATATTTTTGAGGAATCTGAATTTTATGGAATGAATTGGAATTAGGAGATCGTGTTTGCTTTGTAGTTTTTAGGATTTAGAATGGAATAAAACTACATTTTTATTAAAAAATAAGTGTTTTTACCATATTTAAAAACATTATTACAAAAAAAAATCTTATGAAATACCAACTACTCTCATAAGATTTTTAAATTTCATGTTTGGGGGATTTCAAATTCATACCATCTTTCAATCCAAATATGGGATTTGAATGAAATTACATTTCCTTCAAATCTTATTGAATCCTACAAACCAAAGGGGACCTCAGTAACCACAAGGGTTGTGGTGTGGTGGTTAGAGCTCGGGGACTTCATAGCGGTTGCCCGAGTTCGAGTCCCACTAGCAGCAATTCCTGAGTAATTTAATATTTATCCTAGAACAATCCAATTACATCTATCATCTTCGTTGTAATGACTATTAAAGTAACTTTTGGCCGGAAATTATAATATCTAGTAATGATGTTAAATTTTTTTACAGAATAATCAACGGCTCATTAGAACTTGTAATAAAAACGTTATATGTTTAATGTAACGACTTATGCCATGCATTCCGAGAATTTATTTTTTGAGTTGTATTTTTCAGGTTTTATTATCCAACATCAAATTTAAGTTGATGGTAATAAAACTATAATTAGTTAATGGTAAAAGAAGTCATGAATTAATAATAAAACTAATCTGGAAAAACAAAACCTCTTCCCCCTTTCCCTTTATTTAGTGTTAAAACATTTTTTACTAAAATTTAAAACCAATATGTTTTTCATCTCATTCTTATACATCTACAGTCGATCTTTGTCGAGCTCAAGTCTATCTCAAACATACACTAAAGCTCGTTTAACTTAAAAGAGCCCAGCTCCATAACACTCGGCTCATTGGGAAACTTCATTAAACTTTTCGAGTCTGAGTCAAGCCAAACATGTTCATATATTTATAAATCACATAATCAAAGTATAAAAATTATTGAGGACAAACCAATAAGCAACAAGTTAATCGATCTCGTGATCGAGCCCATAAACAAGTATCGGTCTTGAGCTCAAGCTTGAGCCCTACTATGAAAAAGTTATTCGAGCTCGAGCCTGGTAATATTTTTTCAAGCCGAGCTTGAACAACCTGCAACTCGACTTGACTCATTAACACCCATAGTCAAAACAAATGATGCCAAAACCCCAAAGAAATTATAATTTTGAAGAGAAGAATAATCTCAAAGTAAGGAAGGAGATGGGGAATTGTGAATGCGATTTACAAAGCCAAATGTATTTACAATGTCATCATAAATCGCACACCAACACATTAGAAATCAACATCTTTTCAACAATATCATAATATTATAGATTAACCTCCAAATGCCAAAACCATCTTCTTAATCTCCAATCTCAATCTTCATGGATCTTTTCCTTCATACCCAATGGATTCTGCAATGTTCTAGGTTCATACAGAATTCAGAACCAGGTTACAAATATAATTCACATATACACCAATTGATGACTCCTTGCACCACAACAAAATCAAACACCTATAAGACTATTTTATAGAACTTAAGTTTATAGGAACAAACAATTGTGCGTCTTATCTAAATGTGTTACAATAAAACATAGAACGTTTTTCGGCATCCTAACAAGTTTTTTAGATCAATTTTAAAATAAAATGTCATATTAGATTTTTTGATGATATTATTTGAAAATGTGTCTTACCAAAACAAGTATCCTATAAAAAAAGACGTGTTAGAAGTGTCTGATAAAAAACTAATTGGACATATTTTTTTAGAAAGTGTCCTAAAAAGCTTATTATAACACATTAATATAGGGCGCACAACTGTTTGGTCCTATAAACTTATAAGTCAGTCTATTAAAACATTTTTGACGTCCTATAATGCCAATTTTGTTGTAGTGTTGGCATTTGCAATGAGACTGTTCCCGTTAAACGAGCACGTGACCTTCTCGTCCAAGGCACGCCCCTTCATACATACAATTTTGGTTAAAAGCAGAAAGTCAAAATTTTGGCGAACCCAAATAGAAAGGAACATGCAATGAGGTTGTGATCGGAATCAATGGAAGGTTCTAGGTTAAGAGATCCGACTGTATAACACAATCACTTTGCAGATTTTTACGCTAACAATAAGAAACACATTCTTCTTCGATTATGAACGCCCACTAACCAAAAAACAGTAGCTCCCAACAAAAATACTGCCAGAAAAGAAGATTAAGCCATGAAATGCAGCTATGCCAATGGATTAAGTCCATATCACATATATAGTTAATAATATGTATCAAATCCACAGAGAGAATAAAATGATTAAAAGAAAAACATACAAGATTCCCAACTTATACTACTCCCAGTGTCCCAAAATAAGTATCCACATTTATATTTTAGTTTGTCTTAAGGTGTCCAATTCTACCCTTAATTATGAGATGAAGAAATCCGTTACTCCCTCTACTATTATTGGTAAAATTGTCATTTAGTTAATTAGAAAGAGTAATAATTACACATTTATGAAAGTGTAGGTTTCATTGTGAACATTTATTTCGAGACAGAGGGAGTAGCATATGAAAGAGCAATCTAATTAACCAAGCATATGCATTTTCAGGATAAGA
Source organism: Arctium minus (assembly GCA_954870635.1). Taxonomy (NCBI): domain Eukaryota; kingdom Viridiplantae; phylum Streptophyta; class Magnoliopsida; order Asterales; family Asteraceae; genus Arctium; species Arctium minus. The sequence continues at coordinate 176,158,630 of OX941080.1, read as the reverse complement.
ACAAGATACTTCAATAACCATCATCGAAAAGGGCAAAACAATTGTCATACCGCATAAAAAAAGGTTTATTGGCGGGGACCCAAGGCCCCATGGTCCACTTTTGTGGACCCTACAAGCCCTACCTCATAGACTTGCACCGGAAAAGACATCCCGTCTCCCCCCGGATTCGAACCCTGGTAAGGGAACCCCAGGTAGGAGCGTAGTAACACACACATAAAATGGTAAAAACCTCGCCATTCATGAGGATATATTATGTGCCAGTGAAAGAAAATTAATGATACTGACCTTAAAATTATAGGGTCACCAACAGAGCAGAGTTCATGTCTTGCTAGCGTCATAAAAATCTAGGTTTTCTATCAGCTGGCTTCAAAATTTGAAAAGAACACATCAAGCTTTCATCAACACTCATCATTGTACCAGCATTGTCAAATTCACCGCAATAATTTGGGGCAGAGAATATTGTAACAAGCTGTCTATCAGCAAAGAATTCATACCCATCTTCCACAACCTGCATAAAGGAAAATTTATATCACATCTCTGATCTCAGAATGAGATAAATAGAACCATATGAAGTTATTTTAGCCCAAAGCAGCAAACTAGCCCAAAAACATCCAAATCAACTTAAAACCATGATGGAAGTTATTGGTAGCCCACAACTTTGAGCTTACAAGAAGCTCACAAATCTAATTTTCTATCCATGTGGGACGGGTTATTACAATTACCTGATGAGCACGACAAACAAGATCCATATCATGTTGCATTAAGAACTCGGCCACCTTATCAGAGCCAAAGGTGTAGGAGACTCCCCTATCATTCATTCCCCACCCCTTAACCTCCCTACTAGGATCTGACCAAAGTAAATCACAAAGCAAACCAGAATCTGGAACATCAGTTGGACGAGACAAGTTCCGTATCTGATCTAGGCTAGTTAGATCAGGAGAAAGACCCCCATGCATGCATAGTATTTTGTCATCTATAAGAGCAGCCACAGGAAGACAATTGAAACAATCGGTAAAAGTTTTCCAAAGTCGAACATTGAAACGGCGTTTACATTCATCATAAAATCCATATATCCTGTTGATAGAAGCACATTCATGATTTCCTCTCAAGAGGAAGAAGTTCTCAGGATATTTGATTTTGTAGGCAAGCAAAAGGCATATGGTTTCAAGACTCTGCTTGCCACGGTCCACATAATCCCCTAGAAACAAATAATTTGCCTCCGGAGGAAATCCTCCATATTCAAACAACCTTAAGAGATCGCCATATTGCCCATGAATGTCACCTGGAATCAAAAACAGACAAACGTCATACCACTCATCTTTGAAGAATCTAAGGATAATAAAAACTTCACAACTGAGTCCAACTTGCACTGAAGACCCTTATAGACATGCAGGATAAAATGGAAACTAAATAACCAGCAAATAGAGGTAAATCATACAACAGTTCAAAACTTCAAATCATATGAGCATCCAAGGAGAAACGATTATAAATTTAACCATAAATGACCACTTAGCGATCCACTTGACTTCACATTATTATGGGGTGTTACAGCTCATTATTACACTTAAAATCAATTATTATGTAGTGTGTTTTCATCATTCCAGTGTTCAGATGGTAATATGGGCAATTCATACAAACGCTTTATCAGAACAAGAATCATGTATCCCTTTGCTTTCTTTTTTCAAAAAAGTAGACAGTATGGTTACAAATTCCTCTCAATACAGTTGTCATCTAACCAAATGATGCCTTGAATCGTCATCTAAGCCAATGTTGCTTTGTTGGAAGGGTGTATTTCAATTTTCACTGTATACTGCAACGTGCATGACCACAAATAAATAGACTGGAACATATGCACAGTTTTTCTTTAAGGAATGGAAATTCTTATTCTCTCCAAGTGTTTTATGTGAAACAAGTTGGAGTAGGCTAAAAATGAACCCACAATAAGTTACAGTGACGAAAACCAAAAGATGACAAAGAAGGAATCCCCTAGGATCCCAGGACATTGACATCTTCCCATGCACTATTATCCAAGGCCAACTGTTCTGATATATTACCAACACTGAATCTGCTTTTAATGCTCAATATATACCCTAGGCAGCCACTTAAGTATCTTTAGCGCCAAGCACCATCCTACCACTTCGTTAACCTAATCATAAAATTAAATGTTTCAACTATTAAGCGAGAACATGGGATTAGTCAGCCAAAGTGCCCCCTACCGTGACTAATATGCATCAAGTGGATTGGCATAATTACAACTTTTTAGCCCAAATCAAATCAAATCCAATTCAATTTCCTACACAGCCCAAACGTAAACAATCAGCTACAAACCACTGAACCGGAGCATGATTCTAACTTAATCCCAATTGTCTGTCTTCACTTAAGAACACTGCCTAACAGCCTCAAAGTGGAACAAGTTTCCTTTTCTAACTGGTGTTTTCAAAGATCTACGCCGCAGATGATAGGAAAAAAAACAACTCAAGTGGCATTATTCAGCTTCTCTTCATCTAGTGTCACCCCAGTGTTCTTGTATAACTTAATTTCTAGTTACATCCCAAACATGGCATGGAAGGAGTGAAAGTTTCTGTTGGCTCTGTCTAAAACAAAACTGTCATCTAGCCATTGTTTTACCAGATCTTTAGGAGTCCTATTCCTAAGGCATTCTTTTATTAGTTGTATCAATAATTCCGTTGAAAAAGGCTATATAATGTCTGGTTCTTTGATGAATAAACTAAAGTTTTTGGAGCCAACACTACGTTTCCGTTTGTGTTCTTTAAGCTTATGTTTTACATTTTCGGTATCAGAGCCACAGAGAGGGCAGATCGAGTGTGTGAGGAAAGGAAACAGTGTGAGCTATGACTGCTGAATCAAGTAACTTCATAGCCCCACCTGTGCAAAAGTTCAATATGGACTATGATCATTGGAATTTGATCATGAGAACTAGCTTGGCTCAAAGGAGCATTGGAGTTTGGTCCATGAAGGCTACCAAGAACCAACAGCCGCTGAAGCAATATCCCCAGAGCAGCAAAAAGCCCTGAGTGAAGCAAAGCTCAAATACATGAAAGCGATAACGACCTATTCGAAGCTGTTGATAAATCAATCCTGAAAACCATCACTCAAAAGTCAAGAGAAGACTGCAAAGCAAATGTGGGATTCGATGAAAGCAAAGTACCAGAGAAATGAAAGAGTGAAGCGGCCCCAGCTGCAAAGACTTCGCACATCATTCAAAGCCTTGGAGATGAAAGAGGTGGGGAGAGACGGTGACAGATTATTTTGGAAGACTCGTCAGAATTGGAAGAAGATATGAATGATGTTAAGATTGTGGAAAAAATTCTTCAAACACTGACATAGAACTTCAAATTCATTGTGTGCTTAATCGAAGAATCTAAAGACAACGTCAACTCACAGTCGATGAGCTGCAAAGCTCACTACAGGCACACGAGCAAAAGCTAAAGAAACAGGAGACCGTGGAAAAACAAGTGTTTAAGGTGACGGAAGAGTCCAACCTAGGAAGAGGCGTAAAATAAAGCTACCAAGGCAGGGGCCAAGACATCCGGTGGGAGAGGAAGACACCTTTCGACAAAACCACCATCGAGTTTTGCAGTGTCAAGAGCTTGGCCACTTCCAGAACAAATGCCCTTCCTGGAGAGCAAGCAAATTACTTTGAACTTTATGAAAAAGGAACAGCCGAACAGATGGTACTGATGGCGTATGTTGAGAACACAGGTGAGAAAAGAGGAGTGTTGCGATCATATGTGCAGATGAGACTTTCTTACAAAGAGTGAAACTTGGAAATAACGCAAGGATGTTGTTGTTGGGAATTGGGAGTGTCAAAATGAAGATAAATGGGATATGTTGCGTAGTTAGTGACGTATTCTATGTGCCTGAGCTCAAGAGTAAACTCTTGAGCATAGGACAAATGCAGGAAAGGGGTTTATCAATTTTAATTGAAGGAAGTAAATGCAAGATATACCATCCATTATGTGGAAAAAAAATTATGTTCTACATATGTAGACTGCTTGTTAACAATATAGAAAATGAGGGATAAAAATATGTATGCCACCAAAACATAATGATAAAACATATATAGCCAATGCACTCCAATAAATCACGTTATGTCAACTGTGTCATAAAGTACAGAGTTACCACCTTTCAACGCCTTTCTAGCATGATTTATGGTGGTTACAATCTTAAACTCCTAGCAAGCACCCTCAATAGTTCAACAAATAATAGTCTCCACATTGAAAAAAGAAAATAAAAACAAAAGATATAGCTACCATATTAGCCAATAATCATAAGGTTGGAAGCAAATAGAAGTCAAAGCATTCATCAATAGACATTAACCATCTCTGACTCCCTGTTAAATTTCATCGCAAACTCCTCACTCCATATCATTTATCAGCATATATAGTAGGTGGTCATTGGTGTCTCTGTTATCAAACACACATGTGATTAGGAGTCAACTTCTCAACAACAGAAAACTTTTATATACAACTACAAATAGTTGTAAATGATGCACAAAATGCAAGAAAACTGATGGTAATCCAAACTCCATATGCCCAATCAAGTTTTACTCACAATTACATAATCAAATCCAGCAACTTTTATAATACAATACTAATTCATAAAAATTTGCTTATAAAAGATCTATCAACACAACAGGTGAGATTCCCTGGATTCCCTAGACACAAGATATGATCCCAGAAATTAATGGCCAAGAAATTTGATGAAAATATGAAATACCATGAAACTAAAATACCCATTCATTACAAACCTAGTAAACATCTCATACAAACAACCCAGAAATTTAATTTTGAATCCTACACAAAATAAATAACACCACAATAAATCCAACCAAAACACGATAAGATCCTGCCGACCAACAACAAAAACATGACACACAAGAAATAAAAACAGCAAAAACAATCACAAATAACATCGATATACGAAAGAAGTCGAATTTGAATACCGCAGATCTTAATGGGAGCTTCGAGCTCTAACAGATTAGGCTGTTGAAGAAAGATTTCCCGAGAAGTGGTACAAAGTAAACGGATCTCCGCCTCCGAGAGCTGAACCTGCCGAGCGGTCCTCGCTTGCCTAAACTCCAATAGCCGATTGATTATATCATCAAGTAAGGCAGGGCTGATCCCCTGTCCATTTTGAGCCATTGGTCTCCAAATCCCTCAAAAATTCCACAGGACCTGCCTTATCAAAAAATGCCTAGAAACCCTAGATCTTCAAATACCGAAAAATGTGCCGGAACTCCCCAATTTCTTCCGTAATCCACAATGGCTTTTTGCTAGTTGTTTTGTTTCTTGGAATAAACAATCAAGAAAAGTTCTGAAACATTTTATATAATATAAATACGGGGATATATGCGCATGGACAAGTGGTGATAGCGATGAATTATGATTATAATAATAATAATAATATATTGATAATGATAATGATAAGAGAAAATTACAGAGAGAAATGAATTGATGATCCGTTGTAGGAGAAAGGGGGCTGCAACTCCGATGAGGCGGAGATGTCGAGTTCTACCACCAAAATTCAACGACGACGACAAATTCGTAGAGGTTTGTGCGGTTTCTATTTTGTGCCCTCATTTTTCCCGATTAAGGGTTACCTGAGGAAAGCTTTGGGCTGCTCAATTTCTTAGATTTTTTTTTTTTTATTTTGAGTAAACTACGATTTTCGTCCCTGTGGTTTGTTGGTTATAACTATTTTCGTCCCTAATCTTTAAAAATTGCTTTTTTCGTCATGAAGGTTTACATTTCGTTTCTTTTTTCGTCCCTAAAACTAATGGTGTTAAATTTCAGCTGTTAACTAGAGGGTATTTTCATCTTTTTATCATTTCATTTAATTTTCTTTGAAATACTTTATTATATTTATATTTTATATACGATCCTTCTCTCTCCTCATACCCTATGAATCCCTCCCTAATATTTTAATATATTTATATTTTATATAGTGCCTTCTTATATATCTCCCCACCATTCACAACATAACTTCCGATGACATTAAAAATCTTGACATTTACTTCGATATTCCTGGAGTTCCTCCCATCCATGCATCTGATATGCCCACAGTTTTGTTTGAAAGAAGAAGCAACTCGTACAAAAACTTCATGAAAACTGCTGGTAACATAACAAAATCTTCTGGTATCATCGTAAACAGCTTCGTGGGATTAGAAGAAAGAGCTGTTGACAATCTCTGGGATGGTAAATGCATCCGGATGGTCCAACTCCGCCTATTTATGATTTATCTAATCGGACCTTTGATCGCCGGTGGCAATCCGGTAGATCCTAGAGAAAATGAATGCTTAAAATGATTGAATTCACAACCAAGTAAAAGTGTAGTGTTTTTATGCTTTGGGGGTATGGGTGTCTTCAAGAAAGAGCAGTTGAAGGAACTAGCTATTGGGTTAGAGAAAAGTAAGAAAAGATTTTTGTGGGTGGTCCGCAACCCGCTACCCATTGACGAAAACGGGTCGGGTTCAGGTGATAAAGAGTTCGATCTTGATGGTTTTTTTTGATGGTTTTTTTCCTGAAGGGTTTTTAGCCAGGATTGTTGCTGCTTTAAGGCAAAAATAATTTGACAACAACTGGGTTTTTGAAATGGGTTTATGCTTTATAGAAACGAGTTTTGGTCTAAAATATGAAAGATAGACATAAATAGGTTTTTATTTTTGGGTTTGATTCAACTTCAAGTGGGTTTTGATGATGAAGGATAAACATATATGTGATATTAATTTAACCTCAGGGGCCGGTTTGTATTCAACTCAAATGGGTTTTGTGATTTTTATGGTTTCCTTCTATGATTTTGAATCAACCTCAAAAAATGGATGTTGCAGCCCATTAGGAGATAAGGGAAGAAATGTTGCATTAGCGATGAGGGGAGGAAGGGGAAGATGATTGGTGAGGATTAATTTTGATTTTAAACTTAGGGAACAAAGGGTATTGAGGAGGAAGAAGGTGGGGGTATGAGGGATGGGGTATGGGGTTGTAAGGTGTGTGAACTGTGAACATTAAATAAATAAATAAACATATATATATATATATATATATATATATATATATATATATATATATTGTTATAGTAATTTTTATATATATAATATCTAGTTTTTAAATTTAATGAAAAATTAAAGAAAAAGGTTAAAGGACCATAATACCCCTTACTTAACAGGGTTTTTTAACACCATTACTTTCAGGGACTAAAAATGAAATGAAATGTAAACCATAATGACTAAAAAGGTAGTTTTTAAATACCAGGGACGAAAATCGTTATAACTAAGAAACCACAGGGACTAAAATCGTAGTTTACTCTTTTATTTTTTACCATCATTAAATATTACTATAAATTTGTAATAACACTTAATTATGGATATTTAAGTTTTTTTAAGGTCTCATTTGATGGATTTTAGATCAAAAACACAAAAATCTTCATTAAATTAATAAGATTGATTTGGGAAAAGAATTCCAAATAGAAAAGCAATAAATTTGTTTCGGTTGAATTTTTTTTTTTATTTGTATAAATTATGGGTGTTATAAAAATACAAAACAAGGTACATGAATTTAAGATAAATCAAACAAAAAAAATGTGTTAGCTTTTTTGTTTGGTTTAGGTTGACAATTTTCATCATTAGAATCATCAAATGATTGAAAGAGTGAATTATGGATTTGATCTTGCTATATTGAAAATTATGATTAGCGTTCTTAAACTCGGAAAATTATGGATATGGTCCTGGTGGTTGTCATTTTCTTATGACTAAGGTCCTCTTACTAATAGTCGTTAAATAAATTTGTTCATCCTGTTAACTCAGGTTTAAAAAGACGAAAATACCCTTGTTTTTTTCCTATTAAGAAAAAAACAAGAAATATATATAAACACCAAATGTATAAAAGGGGTAGTCGTAGGTGACTTCATCACCCTCGTTCATATTCCAGCTCCTCCTTCGCCCATTTTTGCTACCACAGGGACCTCACCAGTAACCCTCGTCCCCGATGAACCCCCTCCCCATCTGCAATTTCATCACCCCCTTCCCCTCATGTGACTTCACCTCCGCCCTTTTCTCCTTCGCTCTTTTGCGACTTCACCACCTCCACCTTGTAACCCACCATCAGTTAACCCACTACCACAATGGAGTAGCCTCTTCCCCTCCCGACTTAACCGCATCCTCCCCTCCTTCAATTTCACCCCCTTCTCATCCTCCCCCTCCTCCAATTTCACCTCCTTGACACCGTTTTCTTCAAATTTTGATACTTAATCAACTCCTGTGTTCCTCTCCAATCAACACATAAAGATGGTTCTAATATGCAACTCCATAGGTTGACGATGGATTCTTCTCTTGCAGATATCTACTTACACTAGGATTTAGGTGTGCTCATTCCCTACAAATTATTCTAGATTAGTGATCTATGTCGGAGAATATGACTAGTGGTGTGTAATGTTGGTCATGGTTTTGTTTTCAAGTTGTTAGAGGAAAGGGTGAGGAAGGGTAAAAAGATGTGATACATGACAACATAATATGACTAGTGGTGTGTAATGTTGGTCATGGTTTTGTTTTCAAGTTGTTAGAGGAAAGGGTGAGGAAAGGTAAAAAGATGTGATACATGACAACATATAATTGGTTGTGTTAAATTGTTTTTTTAAATTAAAGGGTAAAAAGAATAAAGTGCCTTTCATCTAACATAAGTTTTTTAATGTCATTACTAAGAGGAACTTTAGTCATAAGAAAATGACAACCACCAAGACTATATCCATAATTTTTCAAGTTTAGAGACCCTAGTCATAATTTTCAACATACCACATGAACCAAAATTTTAACTCACTCTAATTGAAATATGAGTGAATTGCAAATTTGGTCCTTGTGGTTTATTGTTTTTCTCACATTTGGTCCCTACAAAATTTTTATTGCAAGAAACTCCCTGTGCTATGCAAAAGTGCTCGGATTTGGTCCCTGTGACTAACGCCTGTTAGTACAGGTCCGTTAAGTGGAATCACGTGCATAGCACACGAGGGCACATCCGTCTTTTTCCCTTTAACCCCAAAAATAATAACCCTTTACCCCCTTATAGTTATCCACTCTTTCTCCCCTCAAACATACAAAAACCCTCTGAAACCGGGTTTAAATCCTTCATTTTCCCCGAGTTGGTCTTTGCAACAAACAACGAAGAACAATCGAAGAACTCGACAATGAGCCCCTCATTTTGGCGTATTCGTGGTCGTTTCGAATCGTTTGATCCTCATGAAGCTTACGGTATGTTGTTTTTGGTTTGTTAAAGTAGATTTCTATGTATATTGTTGGGTTTTGAGGTTAAAAAAAGCACCTTTATTTTGCAGAAAATCTTCCCAATCTCATTAGAATGAAGATCAATCATGGTGGGTTCTTTACTAAAAGTCCAGGAAGGAAGTATGCCAAAGGTAAGACGAACTTTGTTGACTTGGTAGACTGTGATTAGTTGAGTGTCCATGAGATCAATGATATGATTCAAGAGATAGGGTATACTACAAAGCATCCAATGTGGTACCATTTTAAGATCCCTGATTCTGACCTAGATAGAGGATTGCAAGACCTAGGAAGTGACCAAGACATTATAAACTTGTTGAAATACACCAACGCACACAAGGTTATTGAGGTATTCATAGAGCATTGGATGACAACTGTAAGACCCTCCTATGAGTCACCAGGGAAATCTAAAGTTGTTATTGAGGAACTTCCTAGCCAGGTATCACCATAAATGAAGAGGAGTAGGAAGCGAGTGAAGAGTTTTTGTTGGGTTTTAATGCAATTTGTAACCGATAAAACGCAGCGGAAAAATAAATAAATTTGGTTACAACAATTATATGGAATTTTTTTTCTAAATAAACTTAAAACCCAATCGGATCCAATGATGCATTTAATCAAAATAAAACCACACCATAGGGTGTTTAGAATATGTACCTTTTGTAGATCAGTCGGGATTGGAATGGAGCACCAAGAAACCAAAGTAGGTTTCCTCTATTGGTAGTCCACACACGAACACGTTTCCCGTCTCCACCGGGTGTTAGCCCAAGGACCCTAGATCTATATTTTTTTCTGTATTTCTCTGATAGGCTGATTCTAATTATTTCAATCGTATCAAAAATCGTTTAGCCTAATGATAACTCTCAAATATTGAGAGTTAATTCCTCTCTTTTTATATTCGTTTTACCACATTTTCACCCTTTTTGTCTCTCATCTCCTTCATTTGGTCTTAAGTGTTCAAACATGATGATGAAGTCTCAAGAATGCAAAAATTTCGGTTTCACTAACTTTTGTGCAAAAAGTGGCCACCTTGCTGGCACTTTGTCACCACGTTGGACGTGGGCTGAAAATTTGTTGATAAGATTTAGCCATTTTGGGAAAGATTGACTTTTAAGGAAATGAAAAGAGCTTTCTGATCTTTCACTAGAATATTCAAGGAAGAGGACAAAAAGTGGAGGTCCAAGGAAAGTTCAACACTCTTCCTTAAAAGCTACTTTTGAGGAATAGTCACATCAACACTTTTCTCTTCCTTGGGCTATAAATGAGGGCTTGGAGGAACCATTTGGGATACAACAACTTCCAGGAGCATTAAACACTTCTGGAGCTTAGCATTTAAGTTTTAGTCTCTCTTTAAAGCTTGTAGTTTAATTGCATTTAATTGTTGTAAGTTTTAATTTCCTTGTAAAAGTTGTTGCCAAGTGGCCACCTTGTCACCACCTTGGCAACAACTCTTTAGTTATTTATGCAAGTCATGTTTATGTTCTCTCCTTCTTCTCCCATGTCTCTTACTGTTATTATGAGCTAAACACCCCTTTGGGTGTGGGTATGAGCCAAGGCTAAGACTAGTAGGCAACACTTGGGTGTTGCCATCGTTACTAACTCTTAGACTTGGTCACTCGAGTCGGGACTTCAACTCAACGCGGACAAGCCGATCACTTGTTAGTGTTAATATTAGATCTTAGACCTCGAGAGGGGCAGATGCGAATACGGCTTGAGTAATGCAAGGAAGATTTGAGAAAGTCTTTTATAACCACGTAGAGATACGGGTTTTTGCATGACTATAACTAAGGTTCAAATGTCGGTTGATATGGGTGTCACAAAGAGATTTGGTCGTCCATATCTATACTGGTGGAACTGAAATCCTTAGAGGTTTACTTAGTTAAGTCGGTAAGTCTTGAGATAGCCAACGTGGTGACAAAGTTGGGACAACGTGGCCACGTTCCGAGGAAACTCATTTTCGAGAGAAAAGGGTTTTTAAGGCTGTCGTGTGTCATTTTGTTTCTAACCAAGTTATTACTACATCAGTCTTAGTCAATGCTTGTACCCACATCCTATCTTTAATACTGTTAATTCCGTTTAATCGTTGTTTAGTTGCTTAAAGCTCACAAAATATTGATATTGTTCTCAAAAATCAACCAAGCACTAGAAGTTCATGAAAAGTTCTCTGATTCTTAGTTGACTAGTCCCTGTGGAAACGATCTCGGTACTCTACCACTTTATTACTTGTAGCGATCATAGTGTTCGGTGTGCATTTGCACCGCCACTATGGCAACATAGTGGCCACTTTGTGGACCTATACGATTTTCCGCTACCACCTAACGCCCTATTTATACCAGAAAAATTATAGTTAGACTATAATTCAAATAAGGTTTAAATAAGGTTTAATAATTATCCACAATATTTAAATTTAAATTCAAATATATATATATATATATATATATAATTATCATTTAAACTTTAAATATAATTATATATATATATAATTACAGATAACACCACCACGTAATTAACATAATTACGTTTTCATCCTGTAATTATCATAATTACAGTTTAACACATATTTTCATAATTATCCTTCAAAAATAATTATTTCCTCAATCAAATTGATATAATCCGGGTTTCGAAAGATGGAAACAAACGTATTCTTTATGTGCGACCCTATAGGTTTACATACTCCTTAGCAGTATCCCTGTGTGACACGTGTTGTGGGCATATAATAACTTACATTCTCCCACTTGCACACGATACATAGTAACACAGACGATGATAAGCGTCTAACAACACGTCACCCACCCCAAGGCTATGTAAATGTGTTTTTACTTTCGAGCAATTTGATTGATCCAATCAATCATATAGTAGAATCATTTATTATCCTTTTGCTTCACGATATTTTGTTTTGAACTTAAGGCATAGATCTATCTCATCCTTTATAGTTCAAGAATATGTTTCTCGATCCCAACATATTTGATTATACAAGTGCCATTAGTCCAACTAATCCACTTGTTCATGCATGTAAATCAAACTATGTAATCGAGGGGCCCAGAAATATCTCTCTCATCTTGAGAGGAGCAAATCCCATATTACATGTACACGACTAACTACACAATTCCTGTTATACCTAACATAACCCTTATGATTACCCAGTCAAGGGTAACGTTAGACTATATCAAAGTATAACACTCCTTGTGCATTAGATCCCAATGCACATTTCAGGTATGAGGATAAAAAGTGTTTACTATTTCAGGACTCACCTTATGACGCCGATCTATAAGGTGATCCTGACCGTGGGTCTTGTCCAACGCCTTGTGCACCGACAAACGCATGTGACTCTGGTTGCACCTAGTGCACTTCCAACTTGGACTATGACCAGACTTCACAATGATCTTGATTTATTACTAGTCCCCTAGTAATAATCGATCAAGTACAATTCTAAATAATATGATCATCATATTTATTTAAGGATACTTAAACATGCTGATAAAGAACACATAAATGTTTAATGTATATACTCATACCCAGTATGTCATATCAGATAAAAACATAACTGTTTTAATGTTCCAGAAAGTTTAAAGTTTACTAAAATTATTATTCAATATAAAAATCCTCAAGCCTGTAACATGAACATCATGTTTGTTTTAAGACATAGGCTTGACAAGTAGATTTGCATGTAAGCTCTTACAGCTCATCATACCTCCGTTCAATACATATATCCCTATTACAATTTAAGTCATTACGATTGGTTTGGAAATGAGCATCTATGAATCCTTAAACACACAAATCTCTTTCCTAACCGTTGTACAACAAGAACATATCTTTAGTTCCTCTCAGATACTTCAGAATGTTCTTCACTGTTATACAGTGAGCATCACTTGGGTCTGACTAATATCTGCTCGTCATGACAAGGCATACGAGACGTCCGGTCTTAGTACATTAACATGGTGTACATGATTGAACCGTTGGCTGAAACATAGGGAACACCCTTCATACGGTTCATGTCTTCTTTAGTGCTAGGACTCTGAGTTTTGCTCAGATGTACACTATGTTCTATTGGCAAGTTTCCTTTCTTGGAACCCTTCATCTTGAAGTGTTTCAAAATCTTGTCAATGTATGTACTTTTGCTTAATCTAATTAAGCACTTTGATCTACCACGATAGATCTTTATACCAAGGACTTTGTCTCTTCTAGATCCTTCATCGCGAAGTAATGACTTAATCCATGATTTTACACCTTGGGATGTCATATAGGATCTAGAACACTGTTATGCTCCCACTGACCTTCTTGTATATACAAGATTTCAATTACGAGATGATTGTTCTAGTCCATAAATGGACTTTTTGCAACTTGCACTTTTAGGTTTGATGTTTTAAAGCCTTGTATACGTCCTCGCTCAAAATTCCTTTTAGGGAATGTAGCTTTTGACAACAGTCTTCGTGGAATCTTGCCATTTATCAGTAATCCTAATCTTCGGATTATTTTGTATCTCGTTTATTATCTTCAACAGCTTGTTGAAGCTCAACATCTTGTTGAATGTCAGTGTCAACCATCGTCCCATCTTTGTGGTTCTTGAATTTCTTCAAGATCTACTGTGTCACCATTTGTGATTCTTGACAGAAAATCGTTTCTTAAGAACTCACCAGGGTGCATTAACAAAACTTTTGTTCTCTCTAAACCTGTAGAAATAATATCCAATTGGATATCATATAAAGATGTACTTTTCAGACCTTTGAATCATGTTTTCCAAAAGCTTTATGCTTAGCTTAAGCATTATAACCCCATATTCTCAAATATGATAACTTTGGGATCTTCCCAGTTCATATTAAGAGAGTGAGTTTTATTGGTCCTTGTTGGTTGCTACATAAACTAGTATTTGGGTAATTGTTTCTAGGGCATAACCCCAGAAACATTTAGGCAGAGTGATGAGACTCATCATAGAGTGAACCATGTTCAACAAGGTTCTATTTCTCTTCTTGGATATACTGTTGTGATGCGGTGTTCCGTGAGGAGTCAACTGGGATATAATCCCAAAAATCTCTAGGATGATCTATTGGCTTAGATATTCATGACCTCGATCTAACCGAAGCATCTTTATCCTTTACCAAGTATACTCACTACTTCTTTCTAAAACTCTTTGAAAATTTCAAAGTTTTTATATTTGTTCTATTAGGTAAACATACCTATGTCTACTGAAGTTATCAGTAGGATGTAATGAAGTAGTGATGACCGTATCTTGTGACATAACTATAAGTCTCACATACATCAGTATGGTTAACTTCTAATAGTTCTTGTAGCCCCTAAAGGTTTACCCTTTGAAGGCTCTTTTGTTATATTGACTAACAAGATACACATGTATCATATGAATCATCATATGATTCCAACTCTCCTGTAACACCCCGACTTTCGAAAGGTATCATTTCAAGTTAATGCAGAAACCGTTATATTAAGGAAAAGTAAGGTATATGGTTTTGGACTTGAATCTTAGATTTTATAGTCTTGATGGATAAATGATTCAATTACGAGTCCAACGGTTCTTTCCAGAGCAAAATCGGAGCTATAACGAAGAAGTTACGGCCAAAACTGTGAGCGGGAAGGAAGCTGGGAGAACCAGCGACAATGCCCTGGGCATTGTCGCATGGCAAAGTCGCCTAAACTGGGCAGGCTGCTGTTAAGTCGCGAATTTTCAGCCATTTTCTCATTTCCTCTCAACCAAACTTCCTCCATTCTCTCCCAATTCGTTTTCCTTCTTCCCCCTTCAAACCCTAGATTATTTGTGGCTCAAATAATTAGATTTCATGAAGATGGAAAACCATCAAGTGGTAAAATGGAAAGCTATGGTCAAGGATTCACCATCTCCATCTTCATCTTCAACCTCAAGATCATTGTTGTGTTTTCAAGGTTTTCACCAAAATCTAAGTGGTAAGAGTATCCCTTCCATTTCTAAACCTTGTGATAAGTTATAAATTCTCCATTGATGATTCCCTAGTGTTTGATTTCTCTAATTTTCGGTTTGGAAGATTTTGGGAGTTTTGGGGTCAAAATTAGGGTTTTACCCAAAATAGAGATTTTGATGATTAAGTGTTTGGGGAATGTTTCTATGTGGTTGATTATGGTTATTTACGGTTGGAAATTTATGGATCTAGGTTTTTGGAGACTTTTAGCTTGGAGGATCCAAGTATTCTTCAAATGAGCTCTAGTTGGGGGAACATCTAGATTTAACCTAAATCTAGCAAGGTGAGTTCAAGTTGATTTGTGAAAACATTGTACATGCCAAAATGTCTATTTTTAAGTGTTTATGTGTCTTACATGAAATTATCAAATGTTGGGTTATTTATTAATCTTTGAGTAGTTGAAGTATTTAACTTTACAAACTTTATATAACACCACTTTGGAGATTTTGGGCGTTTGATATATGTGTCACAAATGAATGTGTTTTGAAGTCTTATTGCATGAATGGATCTTTGGTCAAAGAAATACACTTTTACATGTTTGTCGGGTTTTATGCATCATCATGAAATGGAGTGTTTTATGAAGTATCACTTGCACTTTTATGTGAGGTACTTGAAAAAGTGTTTATAGTCTCATTTTATGATTTTCATTCCTATCAGCAGTCAAGTTTGGGAAAATGCATGTCATTTGTGTTATGAGGCATTTTGGAAAATATAAGAGTATAAGTTCATTTGGGAAAATGGGTGCCTCAACTAATGTTGAGTTTTGAACTAATCTTACTTTTAGTCGTGGTGTTTGCATATCCGTTGGTCGAGTGCGTTTCATTGTATTTTTATTTCTTTTACCAATGGTTCAAAGGACTGCTAAGCCAGCAGCTTGGTATTTTTATTTCGATTGGGTTTTAGGACAATTGTCCAGTTTTGGTAGCTTGACTTCGAGCCTTGTTGGCGATTTTGGATGAAGCACGTTAGGTATCGGATTGAGATGTAAGTCCTTCGTGCTGCACGTTAAGGTACCGGATTGAGGTATAAGTCCTTCGTGTTCAAGTGTTACGATTTTTGGATGAAGCACGTTAGGTATCGGATTGAGATGTAAGTCCTTCGTGTTGCACGTTAAGGTACCGGATTGAGGTATAAGTCCTTCGTGCTCAAGTATTACGATATTGGATGAGGAGCTCGACATAGGAACCCGACGTGGTTGAACTCGAGTTTCCGTGGGTGTACGTTTAAAGCTACTGAGCCTGACATCCCTTGCGTATACTTTTGTTTATATGACTAGTCATAACAACATAAAATGGGCTTACTTTGTGGACCGTCACATTTTATGGAATCGGGAATCCCCCGTCACCGAAAGGTGTTGTTTTGGGTATTGAGTTTTATTATCCCAGTTTCGGTGACGTTTGGTATATTTGGGTTTTACCCTTGATTTATGAGTTGAGTATTATGCCCCACCCGTGTTTTGGGTGTTTTGGGATATAAGGTTTTATCGTATCTTCATAAATGGAGAGTCCAATTTATATTTACGCTTTTAGTGGGTTTTGGGTTAAAGTTAATTTATGAAGGGGCGATTTACATTGATATCATCATCTTGGTAGTAGTTTGGTTTGGGAAAATGTCCAAATTAGTGTTGTTCGTCTAAAATGCATATTATTGGAAAACGAGTTGTTTGCATATTCAAAGCATACCTTTTGAAAGATTATGAATTAAACTGTATTATCTATTTTCACATACATCTTTATTCATATGGAAAACTCTTGAACTCACTAGCGTTTAGCCTAACCTTTTTATTTGTCGGCATGTGCATCAGGTTCAAGGTTGGGAGTTGGTTCTAGCAACCCTATGAAGAGTAGAGTCTTTAGCTAGATCCGAAGGTAAGTAATTGGCGAAGTCTTCCGCATTATGGAGATAGTGACATGCCTGAGTATGTGTAGCACCCGTCCGTTATAGTCCGTATGTATAAGATGGTATACGTGTATTGTAGACGAATCTAAATTGTGGTTGTAAATGATTCATTTATTGTTGTATCTAGAAAATTTTAAATAAGTTACTATTTCCAAATTATAGAGTGTTACAAGTTGGTATCAGAGCTTAAGTTTGAGAGAATTAGGTATTGATTTTAGGATGCCTAGACTCAAACTAGCGTTCTCTTAAGTGATTGAAAGTGAAATTGCACATTGGGTACCTTAAGATACGATATTTGGAATTGACCGTGTCACTAGAAACGGGAAACTTGTCGAGGGTCGCAAGGATGATCATGTACGGTACGTTCATAATGGCACCTGGCAGTGTTACGATGAACCTACGTGTTACGTGTCTTAAGTGATTGGAAGTGAAATTGCACATTGGGTACCTTAAGATACGATATTTGGAATTGACCGTGTCACTAGAAACGGGAAACTTGTCGAGGGTCGCAAGGATGATCATGTACGGTACGTTCATAATGGCACCTGGCAGTGTTACGATGAACCTACGTGTTACGTGTGTATGCTTGAACTACCTTGGTATGATGACCGTTGGGGTAGTGAGAAAATTCTAAGCGAGTGATCTAAGGAAGGGTTGATGTTTATAGCAATGTCACTTCGGAGTGATAGTTAAGACATGATGAATGCTGTAAATTGACCATTGTGAGTCAGGAAATTGGTTGGAGTAGAACCTTAGGCTCATGAAATTGACGTTATTCGAGGAGGAATTATAAGGTAAAACGATGAAATATTCGAGTATTGCTTTAAGATGTTGAGCATTCGGATGACGATAGCATAAAACCGAGGGGCGTGATTTCGGGATGCCCGTACCGACCAATTTTATGCATGAAATTTATTTCTAACAAATAAATTGCATTGATTATTTCTCATATTTCCTGAAACATAAAGGGCGTTATACCATGAAGTCTTGGTAAAACATTTGGCACTTGTCAGATTTTGAACCGTGAACTTGGGCATGCATGAAATTGTTTTGTTGCACGCGGTTACAAATTTTTATTGAAAACCTCTTTATCCTCATTTCGTGTCTAATGCTATCTTTCGGAGAATGTAATATTTGTGTGTTGATGTTATTTGGGTTATTGGGCAAATAATTGTGGAATTTTTGACTTTGACATTGGATCCCCTCCACGTATGTTAAGGTTTTAAAGGAAGAGTTGTTCCCATGTTTTCGAGTCGGAATTTTCTTGGGAATTTTAGTCTGTATGAGTCGTGTTGAATTTTATGGAACATTGTTTTACGAAGTTTTGGGCGCGTGAGGGAACTTTGAGATGCGTGAGTTTTAATTTTATTGCGTGTAAAATTTTCAAGCTTTTGGGCGTCGTGTCTCATGAAAGTTTTGTTGAAAAGGGTCACTTTATCGTACGTTGTGGTTTTAGAGTATTGACATTTTTAGACGTGTTGTCATTTTATGCATTTATGTTGGACAACGAAAACTTTGACACCGCTTGAGTTTAGCATTAATAAGTTTTATGAAAATTCGGTCGGGTTTTATGGAGTCTCATCTTACGACGTTTTGCATCGCGTAGATAAATTTTAGAACGGGTAGACTTGCATTATTGTGTGCGTTAATTTACGAGTTTTGTTTAATACTTTGTCTCATGCAAGTCTTACACCTACATTTTGGAACCATAAGAGGCACCATGAAAATTTTAGTGTCGCATAATTGCATCTTGAGTTTCACACGGGTATATGTGCATACTTTTGGGTTGGATCTGATTTTCACTCGCGTGAGTAAATATGTGATATATTTATGTTATCTCATATTAAACTTTTAATCTAAACGTGCTTCAATTGTGGACCTTGCTGTTATAAATTTTCTGCAATGCATGAAATGAATTTTCGGATTGCATATCGTTGTAGTTACCATCTTGGTCAAATGTGTTTTATCGAGGCGGCTCAAGACTTTAAACTCGCTTTGAAAATTTATTTGCTTTCCCATCATTCTACAAAGTTTTGGAGAATAAACTGATGCATAGAGGACTTGTTGAAAATTTTATGCCGCAACGTTTTCGGTTAAAGAAGGAAAAGTTAAAAGTTGTGAAGTTCTCTTTTGGAGTTGTACAAACATTTATTTCACGTGTTTGGGGTACCGGAATTTATTTTCATGTTTATAGTGTGAATATTGCTACACACCTTTTTCCAACATTTTATTTACGAGGATATTGATTAAACAAATTTTGGAAATGGTTTTATACGTGTAGCGTCGGTGATCGATTTTCAACCTATCGAGTGATCGGTAGTGGATTTTACCGTACAAGCAATTGTTATAAAGCCTATGTATTCGAAAGTTTCATAAAGTTTTAAATTGGCATAGTTATTGAAAACCTTGAACTCATTAGGCTTATAGATTTAAACCCCTGTCGTGAAAGGAGTGGTAACTAAGGAACTAAGGAGTCCTTGGGAAATGAAGCGTCAGATTATCCGATCAATGGTCAGTCCGAATTTTGGATTCCAATTTATGAATCGGTACGCGCGCGAATGATTGAAGTAGTAGAATTGTGTATTCTCCTAGATAATTAAGTGGTGATATTTTTTCTTCGGTAAACCTCCGGGATAAATCATTGGGTGGTTGCTTGCTTCGGTAGCCGATGGGTCAGATGTGTACCATCCGGGTGAGTCTTAAGGAATGAGGAAATTATGGTGATTTGTTTGTCGGAATTTAGTATCATGATAGGTGCCAACTTTGAATCATCGGTGTAATTTATGGAAGGAAATTTATGGTGGTATATCCACGGTTGAGGTGTAAAAGTTTTGAACATAAGTGTCGACATTCGATTTGAGGATAATAACCGTTGGGATGCTTCATTGTACTTCCGATGAAACCGGTGCGTCAGCTATGTAAGTGGTAACCTTGAGAAGATTAGATGATGGAAATTAGGAATTGATCATTGGTAATTCTGTAATCAACAAGGTTTCATTGATTTGTCGACCGATGCTTGATTGCACTCTGGGAATTGAGTAACTGTGTAGTTGGGATAATTCATTGTCCACCAATGTCGTGTCGTGTCAATTAAGGAACGGATTGAATGTTATGATTGGATCGAACTAACTAGTGTTAGGGAATATCGTCAAGGAAGGGGGCGATGGATCTTTTATAGTAAGGATATCGAGGATTTGGGTTTAGAATGTCGAGGTAAACCTTAAGTAGAAATCGACTATTGAGGAGACCTTAATGGGACGGAATTAAATGCTTAAGGGGTGAGTTCGCTTGGGAGCATGCTTGGTGGAACTATTCTTGAGGGGATATGTGCAACTCAAGGTTGGGAGACAATCGAGATCTTAAGGATAAGAAAGTGGTTGATGAGGACTCGATGATCGTCTCGTCAGCGGTAAGACACAACGAACCTTGGGATCGAGTTGTGACGGTTCGTTACAGGAACTATAGTGACAACCGTAAATGGGAGGTGATCGGTTCGTGCATGAGGCAAGGTATCATGGAGGCATTCCTTTTGGGTAAAGAGCCGATTGACCTTACAAAGGGCGACGTTGGGCGTCTGATCGATGCCAGATTTCGAGGACGAAATCTCTTTCAAGGTTGGGAGGATTGTAACACCCCGACTTTCGAAAGGTATCATTTCAAGTTATTGTAGAAACCGTTATATTAAGTAAAAGTAAGGTATATGATTTCGGACTTGAATCTTAGATTTTATAGTCTTGATGGATAAATGATTCAATTACGAGTCCAACGGTTCTTTCTAGAGCAAAATCGGAGCTATAACGAAGAAGTTACGGCCAAAACTGTGAGCGGGAAGAAAGCTGGGAGAACCAGCGACAATGCCCTGGGCATTGTCGCATGGCAAAGTCGCCCAAACTGGGCAGGCTGCTGTTAAGTCGCGAATTTTCAGCCATTTTCTCATTTCCTCTCAACCAAACTTCCTCCATTCTCTCCCAATTCGTTTTCCTTCTTCCCCCTTCAAACCCTAGATTATTTGTGGCTCAAATCATTGGATTTCATGAAGATGGAAAACCATCAAGTGGTAAAATGGAAAGCTATGGTCAAGGATTCACCATCTCCATCTTCATCTTCAACCTCAAGATCATTGTTGTGTTTTCAAGGTTTTCACCAAAATCTAAGTGGTAAGAGTATCCCTTCCATTTCTAAACCTTGTGATAAGTTATAAATTCTCCATTGATGATTCCCTAGTGTTTGATTTCTCTAATTTTCGGTTTGGAAGATTTTGGGAGTTTTGGGGTCAAAATTAGGGTTTTACCCAAAATAGAGATTTTGATGATTAAGTGTTTGGGGAATGTTTCTATGTGGTTGATTATGGTTATTTACGGTTGGAAATGTATGGATCTAGGTTTTTGGAGACTTTTAGCTTGGAGGATCCAAGTATTCTTTAAATGAGCTCTAGTTGGGGGAACATCTAGATTTTGCCTAAATCTAGCAAGGTGAGTTCAAGTTGATTTGTGAAAACGTTGTACATGCCAAAATGTCTATTTTTAAGTGTTTATATGTCTTACATGAAATTATCAAATGTTGGGTTATTTATTAATCTTTGAGTAGTTGAAGTATTTAACTTTACAAACTTTATATAACACCACTTTGGAGATTTTGGGCGTTTGATATATGTGTCACAAATGAATGTGTTTTGAAGTCTTATTGCATGAATGGATCTTTGGTCAAAGAAATACACTTTTACATGTTTGTCGGGTTTTATGCATCATCATGAAATGGAGTGTTTTATGAAGTATCACTTGCACTTTTATGTGAGGTACTTGAAAAAGTGTTTATAGTCTCATTTTATGATTTTCATTCCTATCAGCAGTCAAGTTTGGGAAAATGCATGTCATTGGTGTTATGAGGCATTTTGGAAAATATAAGAGTATAAGTTCATTTGGGAAAATGGGTGCCTCAACTAATGTTGAGTTTTGAACTAATCTTACTTTTAGTCGTGGTGTTTGCATATCCGTTGGTCGAGTGCGTTTCATTGTATTTATTTTTATTTCGATTGGGTTTTAGGACAATTGTCCAGTTTTGGTAGCTCGACTTCGAGCCTTGTTGGCGATTTTGGATGAAGCACGTTAGGTATCGGATTGAGATGTAAGTCCTTCGTGCTGCACGTTAAGGTACCGGATTGAGGTATAAGTCCTTCGTGTTC
Organism: Arctium minus; assembly: GCA_954870635.1. Taxonomy (NCBI): domain Eukaryota; kingdom Viridiplantae; phylum Streptophyta; class Magnoliopsida; order Asterales; family Asteraceae; genus Arctium; species Arctium minus. The sequence goes on along the minus strand of OX941080.1, from coordinate 176,136,318 downwards.
AAGTGTTACAATTTTTGGATGAAGCACGTTAGGTATCGGATTGAGATGTAAGTCCTTCGTGTTGCACGTTAAGGTACCGGATTGAGGTATAAGTCCTTCGTGCTCAAGTATTACGATATTGGATGAGGAGCTCGACATAGGAACCCGACGTGGTTGAACTCGAGTTTCCGTGGGTGTACGTTTAAAGCTACTGAGCCTGACATCCCTTGCGTATACTTTTGTTTATATGACTAGTCATAACAACATAAAATGGGCTTACTTTGTGGACCGTCACATTTTATGGAATCGGGAATCCCCCGTCACCGAAAGGTGTTGTTTTTGGGTATTGAGTTTTATTATCCCAGTTTCGGTGACGTTTGGTATATTTGGGTTTTACCCTTGATTTATGAGTTGAGTATTATGCCTCACCCGTGTTTTGGGTGTTTTGGGATATAAGGTTTTATCGTATCTTCATAAATGGAGAGTCCAATTTATATTTACTCTTTGAGTGAGTTTTGGGTTAAAGCTAATTTATGAAGGGGCGGTTTACATTGATATCATCATCTTGGTAGTAGTTTGGTTTGGGAAAATGTCCAAATTAGTGTTGTTCGTCTAAAATGCATATTATTGGAAAACGAGTCGTTTGCATATTCAAAGCATACATTTTGAAAGATTATGAATTAAACTGTATTATCTATTTTCACATACATCTTTATTCATATGGAAAACTCTTGAACTCACTAGGCGTTTAGCCTAACCTTTTTATTTGTCGGCATGTGCATCAGGTTCAAGGTTGGGAGTTGGTTCTAGCAACCCTATGAAGAGTAGAGTCTTTAGCTAGATCCGAAGGTAAGTAATTGGTGAAGTCTTCCGCATTATGGAGATAGTGACATGCCTGAGTATGTGTAGCAGCCGTCCGTTATAGTCCATATGTATAAGATGGTATACGTGTATTGTAGACGAATCTAAATTGTGGTTGTAAATGATTCATTTATTGATGTATCTAGAAAATTTTAAATAAGTTGCTATTTCCAAATTATAGAGTGTTACATCTCCGTCCGCCTGGAGTTTGGCTATGTGTTTCTTGTTTAAATGTCACAAATAGATCAGTTTTAAGCCCCGCTTAATTCGTTATATTGATTTATAATTACAACTATTAATTTCGCAAAACCTTTATTAAGATAAAGCGAAAATTTATTTCTGAAAACATAAATTCGGTTCGTTGTAATTGAGAAAATGAAACTAAATTCCTAGTAGCACTAGGTACATAAAGACACTTGCTAAGTATTTGTTAAGTCCAAATATTGTATCCAAGATTTAATTAGAAAGTCAAAGATGTAAAAGTCAACATTGTCTATGTCAAAGTCATTAAAACTCAAAGTTGTATTTGATTTACTTAGTTGTTAAGTTTTAGTTTAGTCTTGTGGTATAAATAGGTATTAGGCTTAGTTTGTTTCTTAAGAACTTAATTGTAAACATTCTGATCAGTGAAAAAAATGACAAGAGCTTTCAAGATCTACTTTCTCTCTCTACTCTCTCTCTAGACCTTAATTGTTAATTCATTGTTTTGATTGAGATTTGCTTGATAATTTGGGATAACAATTGGTATCAGAGCTATACCAAACATTTTCAGAAAGATTTTCACAGAAAAGATGGTTCGATTTCTTGATTTTTTGGTTTGAAAAAGTTGATTTTCTGGAAATTTTCAAAAACTCGTTTTTGAGAAAGTTACTGTTCATCCGATTTTTTTTTAAAATCGATTTTGTTGCAAGAAAATGGAACTATTGGATTAGATTTGTGTTTTGGATTGTTTCATGTATTGATTACATCTCAAATTTCGAATTAAATCAATGTCAATTTCTGAAATTTTGGTTTTCTTGAAAATTTTATTCGAACACTGGTTGAATTGATTTTTTTTTTGTGATATGTTGTTTTAATCTGAAATTGATATTAGATATATGTTTAGAATTGTTTTTTTTTTGGTACTGATATGCTTTTGAGATTTAATATGCAGGTTTAAAATTCTGGATTGAATCTGTTGAACAAAGATGATGGAGGCGCAAACTTCACATGATGGAAGCGCAAACCTCACATGATGGATGCGCAAACCTCAAATGGTGTTGCAGATTGGTTAAATGCTTTCGGTGCCATTCACAATTTGATGCAATCCAATTGTGATTGAATTAATAATTGGCTGCCATCTTTAACATTTTGATTGGAGGAAATATGTTAGTGGGTCGGTGAAGAATCACAGCAGCATACCTCTTGCAAATCACAATTGCAAACCAATTTGAAATTTTTGCAATTTGAAATTTGAAAAATTTTAGTGGGTCGGTGAAAAAAAAAACCAATTGTAGTTTTGGAATCACAATTTGAAATCAAAGAAGGATTATGATTGGATGCATATTTCTATCATGGGTCGGTGATGATAATGCAAAGTTAGTTTGAGTGAGACGCAAAGTTTCATTTTCAATGGCAGCATGATTTTTTCAATTGAAATCAAATTAATTCAGTGGATTTTCAATTTGACTGCAAATTCATTTGGCCACATGAGGTTTGCGTTCTAGGCTACACACGCAAACCGTAGGTTTCACACGCAAACATCACAGCTTTGCGTTTCGGTCGACACACGCAAACCACAGCTTTGCATTTCGGTCGACACACGCAAACCACATCTTTGCATTTCAGCTTATTCACGCAAACCACAGGCTTCTCATGAAAACTTCATAGTTCGAAGTCACGAAGTGGGTCTTCGATATAGATGGTTTTAATTGTTCTGATTGTTTCTAATCTGTTCTACTAGTGTTACAGATCAGAGAGCATCTTTCAGAAGAGATTTTGGTTGAGAATCGAGCAAGATATCGACGTTTGAAGTCTCGCCGGAGCTCTCGCCGGAAAAACGGGGTTCGCCGGAACAATAATTTTCTGTTTTTGAGCAATATTTTTCATTGAATTATCTTCTCATTTTGTTCCATAGGTGATTACCATTGATTTTCAGGTGTTTACAAGTGTTAAAAGCTCAAAATTTGATCGCCGGAAAAGGTGTTCGCCGGAGCTTCTTTAGATCGATCCACAGCCCAATAATCGCTGCATGTTTGAAACATTTTCGTGGAAATTGATTAAGCATCGAATAAGGAGTATTTTGCAACTTGTTTGATCCATTTTGGTCGAAAAACGAAGAAGATATCTCGATTCAAAGTTCACTGATCGTGTGATTAGAGAAGAAGATGAACAGTGCTAACGGTTCTCCGTTAAAGCCATTAGTTTTATGACATTTTGGTCCTAGAGTGTTAATTTCGTTAGTTTTCATTACATTTTTAATCCTTTTTTCTGTTAGTAGTGTTAGTCTAGTTAGTATCTTTTAAAGTTTGTCTTTTTCGGTCCCTATAGTTAACTTTGTTAGTTTTTCTGTTAAATATGTTACATTTTTAGTCCTTTTTTCGTTAGATTTGTTAGTTTTGTTAACTAGTTTTTAGTTTTGGCAGATTTAGTCCCTGTAGTATTAGTTTAGGGGTTTGACAAATCTGGTCCCTCAAGTTCTAACTTTGAGAAGTTGTCACCTTTAGCCCCTGTAGTTTTTATCTTTTAGGTTTTTACATTTTCAGTCCCTATAGTTTTTAGTTTGTTCTTTTGTCATTTTTAGTCCTTCTTGTTTCATAAGTTTTGTGTTTTTACGTTTTTAGCCCCTAGATTTTATTTTTTGTATTTTTGTCATTTTGAGTTCTCTTTTTTCGTCAAGTCTTAGTATTTTCTTTCAATTTTAGTCTTAGTTTAATTTTAGTATCTTAGTTTTTTCAATTTTTGTTGTTGTGATCTGATTTTGACTTTCAGTCAAAAAATTTCTGAATTGTTTGGGAACGATCAACTTTTTTTATCAAACAGTTTCTCATTCAAAGTTTTCTGAGAGAGAGAAAATTTTAGATTGTCCGTATTTTGTTTTTGAATTCATTTCAACTCACGATAATTTTGTCAAATTCTTTGTCAAACAGGATGAGTTCACCAATTTTGCTCAGAGGAAGATACGAACAGTGGAAAACTGATTTTTTCAACTTTGTAGATACACATGAGCTGAGTTGTTATATCAGATTGTCGTTAACTGAAGGAGAGATGAAATCTCATACTCCAACAGAAGATTGTACTGAGGATCGAGAGAAAAGAAAGAATGTTGATAATATGGCTCGAACTTTTCTGTTGAATAGTATTCGTCATGAGATTAAAGGTCACATAAATACCTATCAGTTGACAGGAAAAGATTTATACAAGTCAACAGGAAAGGAGATATGGGACTATTTTGAATGGACGATGTTAGGGCCAACGGTTGTGTCAGATCTAAAAGGAAAGATTTATGAGTTGGAAGCTAAAATTCAGCAGACATTATCGGTTGAGAGTAATGAGCAGAAAGTTAAGAAATTGGAATCTGAGAATGCTGAGCTTAGAAAGAATATATCTGATTTGAAACAACAGCTTGCTGAAAATAAAGCTAATTTTGAAAGCGAAAAGAAAAATTTTTCAAAGAAATTCTCAGATTTCTCAAAGAAATGTTTTGAAGAGAAGAAGTCCGTTGAGCTTAAATGCTTAAAACTTTCTCAACAAGTGTCTGATTTTGAGAAAGTGTTGATTTTGGAAAGAGAGAAATTTGATAAAGAAAAGAAGGCCATAGAACAAAAGAATGTGGGATTCTTTAAAGAACTATCCGGCCAGAGAAATGATTCTGAGAAAGGATTTGAAGAAGAACGATGCATATTTGAGAATGAAATCAAAAAGCTGACTGCCAAGCTATCTGAACTATTTGCTAATGCACTGAAAGAGCAGCAAACGAAATCTGAGTTCTCAAAGAAGATTGACCTGCTTGAAAAAGAAAGAGACAACTTCACTTCAAAGATCAAAGAATTTGAAAAGACTACTTCAAGTTCAAATCAGAATTTTGTCTCTTCACAAAGGTCAGTTAAATCTTTTGATCAGATTCGTCGAACTAACATTTTCTATGATAGAAATTTAGATGGTTCAGGTACATATCCGAAAAGAAGAAGTTACAAGACAGAGGAACTGGTCTGGCAAAAGAAACCAGTTAAAGATGACAAGTCAGATGAGCTGAAAAGAAACACATCATGTGTACATGTACATAAAGCAAAGAAGAACAATGCACACAAAGGTAAGAAGTATTATTGTTCTATCTGTAGTACACATGATCATATTCACAAGACCAGTGATCATTTCTGGTATGGTTCTTACTCCATTTCCACCACACGAACTGCAATTAACATTTCTGGACCCAAATACCAGTGGGTACCAAAGAAGAAAATTGATTCTGTGTTGCAGGCATCTCAAGCCAAGGGGGAGTAAGAGAACAATGGCTCTTGAATACTACAGTTCAAGACCCACACCTAAATGTCAAGATTTTGACTTCTAAACACAACAGTTTAGGACTCGGACCTCAGCGATCAAAAAGACCTTACTCCTGTATGCTTGCATCCGATGGATATTGATGGTCTTCATCCCAAGAGAATTGATTTGATCTCTATCCTATACTTTTTCTTTGCTAGATTTTTCTGATATTGATGGTCTAACAATTCAAAAGGGAGTGTTTGATATCTATCCTGTTTTACTTGTTATATTTCAGATGCTTAATTTAAGGGGGAGTAAAGGTGATGGCTTCTGATCTCATGACAGATCAGGACCCGTTCTTCAACAATCAAAGAAGGATATTGTGCTAATATCCAGGGGGAGCTTAAAAGATTAAAATCTTTATATCATGATTTGAGGGGGAGCCGAAAAGGTAAATATCTTATGTTCCTAGATCTCTGATTGTTTGAAAGAAGAACAACTTTCGAACATGAAAAACAGTTTCTTAAATGTTCAAACCACTTCTTATTCTCAAAAGATTTCATGAAATCAGAAGTGTGACTTTTAAATGTTTTTCAATTTTTTTTGTGCTTTATTGTTTAACTGACCGTGTGTTTCCAAAGATCAATACTTGTGTATTATCTTGTCCATACTGTCAAGTATCCACACACACCGGTTCAGTATTTTATTTGAGTTTGTTATTACCATGTCTCTAAAAGAACCAATTTTTCGATGGTAATACCCCCGTTTGAAATTCAAAGTTGTTGAGCATCATTCATCTTGTTCATATTTGTGCTTTCATTGATAAATTGTTTATATTCGTTCATATAAACAAAATTTCCAATTCTTTGATACCCTATCCATTGATTTGATCTGATTGATTCATTGTCAGATTCTCAAAACAATTCTTTTGACTTCATTTCATTTATTCAATATCCTTGTTTTGAGAAATCTTCAGAGTTCAAATGCTCAAATTTCATTTATATTTTTAAATGAGCATACATTCTGACACTCTTATCTCTTTGTGCTTAACTGTTCAGTTAAACTGTTGAGCAACGATTTTTTTAGGAATAACATGGGATTCGTGTGTGAGCTTAAACAGAACTTCCATGGATTCACGTCAACCAGTGTTTCCTACCCAGGAAGTTATCCTTGAGTGATCGAGGGGTGAGGGGTCAAAATCAAAGAGTGGGGGAGATAACTCATCCGGTTGAGTTTTTCTCAGTGTGTGGAGCGGTAAAATGGAAATGAGAGTTTGGTTAGAAGTGAGCATAATGATAAAAAGAAAGAGGGTGTGAGATCAGAGTTAAAAGAATATCAGAACTCTGCACCTTCCACTTTCTGAGTCGGGCAGCCACATCTACTGATTGGTTCACATTCTTTGGTGACCATCATTGAAAAAGGCAGTGAGCCCATGCCAACTCTTGCATTAACCCCACCAACCACTCGTTTCTTTTTTAACAAAGAAATGTTTCATTTTCTTTGGGGACGCAACATATATGCTATCTAATCTTCACTCGGAAGATTTAGTTATTGAAAAAGAAGGAAAGTTGCCCCACCTTCGCACCTCTTTCATGCACATTGAGTCCGTGTATTATCTGTTCTTGTCTCAACAGTTTACATAATTTGAGCCTTAATGAAACACAATCATTGTGCCTAAATTCTTTGATACACAAGCACGAGTACACAGAAAATCTGTTTTTCTGTCAGAACATTCATAGAATTACCTTGTGTTTTTCAATAATTGAATGGAATTCCTGGGGAGTCATCATTAAACCAACTCCTTATATTGTACATTCGTTGTACACAATAACTTTGTGTTACTGACAGACATTTCTAACTGTTTCATTTGTTGATTCAGGGTTACCTCGTTCATTATGTCTGAATTTGAAAAGATTCGGATGTATATTTTTCATGAATTGATGGCTCTTCAGATCAAAGGGGAGATTGTTAGTTGATCACAAAGGGGGTCATCAAAGATTGTACTGAAATTGAAGATATTTTGATGATTATGATGCTCACATCATCAAAAAGGGGGAGAATTATACAAAGGTCATTTTCAAAGTCTGATGAAGAATTTCTGAAAGTTCAAAATGCTTTCGTTGTTTCAAAGACAAGTCAGAAATTCGAATTGCTTCCGCTGATTTAAAGATTCAAGTCTGATAAAGAATTTCAAAGCCAAAAGATTCTGAAGAAGATTGTTCAATGTTTAATCAAGATGATTCGTGAAAGTTTGTTCTTCCAAAGATGGTTCAGAGATCAAAGTGATGAAGATATTTGTTTGTCAAAGATTACTTTACCGTCAACATATCAAAGATGTTTCAAGTTTCAAAATGCGTGTTCATGACTTGTTGACTTTCAAAGCTTCAAAGAGAAAAAGACTTTCCAAGATTCTTCAAGAGCTGAAAGATTAAAGATTGTGAAAGCTTCAAAGAGACAAAAGCTGAAGAATCAAGAGCTGAATATCTGCATCAAATTTTTATTAAATCTTGAATACAAAGGGGGAGATTGTTAAGTCCAAATATTGTATCCAAGATTTAATTAGAAAGTCAAATATGTAAAAGTCAACATTGTCTATGTCAAATTCATTAAAACTCAAAGTTGTATTTGATTTACTTAGTTGTTAAGTTTTAGTTTAGTCTTGTGGTATAAATAGGGATTAGGCTTAGTTTGTTTCTTAAGAACTTAATTGTAAACATTCTGATCAGTGAAAAAAATGACAAGAGCTTTCAAGATATACTTTATCTCTCTACTCTCTCTCTAGACCTTAATTGTTAATTCATTGTTTTGATTGAGATTTGCTTGATAATTTGGGATAACAGTGTTAATGTAAGACCATCTGGAAAGTTCATATCATATGTCCCTTTGAATAACAACAACTAGCTTAGCTCCATTTGGTTTGGTTTCATCTTCTCTTCACTTCTTATTTCCTGAAAGTAGTACTAATATGAGTATCATACTCAATATGCAACACTTAGTCAGAAGTGAATTAAATCAAATTGGTAAACATACCTGAAGGTCCGGCTCTGTTAGCCTCCTGCTTCTTGATTTCTGCCAATCGGGCTGGACAAGTTCTCATTTGGTGCCCATGGTGAAAACAATTATACCATACTACAACCTCATGAATTTCTTCTCTGCCCTTATCTATGCTGGAGCTTCCAACATGTGTTTTACCCTTGGTTATCTCCCCCTTTTTCTTGATTATCCCACTGTCAGATTTGATCATCAAAGCCTGTTTTGGTTTGGTTGAACCCAACTTGGATTTCATATCCCTCTCAGTAGTTTTAAGTAAGTTGAAAAGCTCTGTGAGAGTTTTATTCAAACCTTTCATATTATAGACCATGAAAGTAGAAGTTGGAATCATTAAAAAACAACAAACATCTAAGGGGAGTGTGCACACCAACTTTTATGTTGGCCAACAGTTTGGAAACAAGAAAGATATCAAAGAAGCAATCATTTTACGCTCTATTGAAACCAGGAGAGACTTGTCCCTAATAAAGAATGACAAGGTAAGAGTGAGGGTAATATGCAGGGGTAAGGTACCAACATGCACCCAAGAAACAATTGAGAATAGTGTTGAAACAAGGTCAAAGTCAAACTCATAGTCAAAGTCAAATTTAAGGTCAAAGTCAATATTTGATGAAAGTGGGTCCTCTTGTCCTTGGGTACTGCACGTATCTACAAGCAAGGATGAAAGAACCTGGGTGGTTAATACATATGTTGATAATCATACATGTCTTCAATGTAGAGAGGTAAGGCAATGTACATCCACCTTTCTCTCTGAGCAGATTGAACAAACAATCATCCCCAACCCTAGTATTCCATTGATAGCCCTAAAAGAGCAGCTAGAAAAGAAGTTTGAGTTAGGTGTTTCAAGGCATAAGGTCTTTAGGGCAAAAACAAAGGCAATAAACAGGGTGATGGGTAGTTACAGTTTGCAGTACTCCCTGTTGAGGGACTACACCCTTGAGTTGCAGAAAACCAACCAAGACACAACGGTTAAGATAGATGTTGAAGATCCACCAAATCCAGAAGATACAACTAGATAGTTCAAGAGGATATATGTATGTCTTGGAGCATTGAAGAAAGGTTTCAAAGCCTGTAACAGGGACTTGTTGGGGCTGGATGGTACATTTATGAAAGGCCCTTTTCCAGGACAACTTTTAACTGCAGTTGGGCTAGATCCAAACCATGGTACTTATCCCCTTGCTTATGCCATAGTTGAAACTGAATGTACAAATTCATGGGCATGGTTTCTTGAGTGTTTGGGTGATGATTTGGGACTGGAGAGGAATTCTAACTTCACTTTTATCAGTGATAGGCAAAAGGTACACCTCATTCACATTTAGTATTTCCTTGTTTGGTTTATATGTTTGCTTTTCTTAACCTAGAGTTATAATGAACTTAAACAGGGGATTATACCAGCATTAGCAAGACTATTTCCATGTGCTGAGCATAGATACTGCTTAAGACACATCCATGAGAATATGAAGAAAGAGTAGAGGGGCAAGGAGTACAAAGATCTGGTGTGGAAGTGTGCATCAACAACTATAGTTCCAAAGTTTAACAAATGTATGGCTGAGTTAAGGACTCTGAACAAAGACGCATATGCTTGGTTAAAAGAAATTCCACCTCATAGTTGGACAAGGTCTCATTTATCAGGTAAATCAGTTTATTAGGCATATATACATGTCTATTGGTATATATGGTTATGTATATATGTATATATATATATATATGTTTATGCTTATGCTTATGCTTATCCTTATGTATATATAGGTAGAGCTCATAGTGATATCCTATTGAACAACATGTGTGAAGTGTTCAATAGGCAACTTCTTGATGCTAGAGACAAACCCATAATTATGGCATTGGAGTTTGTTAGAGGTTACTTGATGAAAAGGATCATGAATGTAAGAAAGGTTATTGAAAGGTCTGAAGGAATTCTTACACCCAGTGCAACAGCCTTGCTTGAGTCTGTGAAGAAGGAAACATCTAAATATAAAGTCATTTAGAATGGGAGAAGCAAGTATCAGGTCATTGGACCTTGGATGGACCAGTGTGTTGTGGATTCAACAGAAAGGGTATGTTCATGTAGAAGATGGGAGCTAACAGGTATACCCTGTAAACATGTTACGATGATATGGTATATGGCATCAAATGGGCTACAAGTGGATATACCTGAAAGGTGGGTGCATCCTTGCTACACACTAGAGACATGGAATATTGTATATGACTTCACTGTTGATCCAATCAACAGTAGAGATAGGTAGGATGTTTATGAGTGCCCAAATAACAATTACTGCACCAAAGCATCACATTCAAGTAGGTAGACCAAAAAAGAAAAGAAGGAAAACAATTGAAGAACTCGGTGAGCTAATTGTCAGGGGTTCAAAATTGCTATGTCGGGGGAAGACTGTTACATGCGCCAAATGCCTGAAGAAAGGCCACAACTCCAGGACTTGCAAGGGTCAAGAGGACAGGGATGCATAAAGCACACTTGATCTGTGATGTGTTGTTATTTTGGTAACTGTGTTCACTAAATGTTTTGTCCTTTTGGTAACTATGATCATTTCATGTGTTGTCCTTTTGGTAACTGTGATAACTGGATATTATATTATTTTGGTTGCTATGATCACTAGATGTTATGTTATTTTGGTCATTGGATGTTATCTTATTTTGGTTACCAAGATTAATGGATGAATCTTTTAACAATGCTTGGATGTTATGTTGTTTTGGTTATTGGATGTTACTTCATATTCCACAAAACAGTATTGTTGTACAACCTATTCACAAAACAGTATTGCTAATTACCATTTCTTTTAACAGTTTTGGTGACTGGAATTAAGACAAACATGATCATACTTTAATTGTTGAAAGATAACCCAAAAACAATATTGTTAATAACCATTTCATTTCATAGAAGCATCATATTCCACAACTTCTCGACCTTTACACATATTAGGTCAAGTAAAAAGGGAAAATGTTGCAAAGAAAACCCAACTAATCAACATCAATATTTTCCACCTACGAGCTTCTTCAGTCTTTGCCTTCAAGCTTGCTTCAAGATTGTTCTTCGACTTCAATAAACCAGGAATCACATCCACAGGTCGAGGGATCATTGTTGGGTCAACCCACATGAAAAATCCACAGTTGTATCCCTGTATCGATGATTGATGGAGGGAAACAGGTTTAGGGCAAAAAAAACCATTTAGGAAATGTAGAAAATGGTGTTTTTAAACTTACCGTGTTTGGACAACAGAAAAACCTTCGACCTGGGTTAGCATTTGTCCATGAGATTCTCACAATTTCTCTTGATCCACAATAGCATTCCACCATTGTCGAACGAGCTTTAGAGAAGGGAAAGAGAGAAAGGGTTTTTTGTACGTTTGAGGGGGGGGGGGGGGTGAGAGTGGATAACTATAAGGGGGTAAAGGGTTATTATTTTTGGGGTTAAAGGGAAAAAGACGGATGTGCCCTAGTGTGCTATGCACATGATTCCACTTAACGGGCCTGGACTAACAGGCATTAGTCATAGGGACCAAATCCGAGCACTTTTGCATAACACAGGGAGTTTCTTGCAATAAAAATTTTGTAGGGACCAAATGTGAGAAAAACAATAAACCACAGGGACCAAATTTGCAATTCACTCTTGAAATATTATAAGTAAATAAAAGAGTAAACTACAAATTTGGTCCCTGAGGTTTACCAAAAAATACGAAAGTGGTCCATGAACTTCAATAAGTGCATATTTCATCCCTGAGGTTTCGATTTTGCTATGAAAATGGTCCCTCTGGCGTTAGCTCCGTTAGATTTCTCCGTTAAGTCAAGGGTATTTTCGTCTTTTTATTACACAAGGATAAGTTTTATAATTTTGCTTGAACTTGAGAGATCAAATTGTAATTTAGTCTAATTTATATTTATATTTATATTATATATATATATATATATATATATATATATATATATATATATATATATATATATACGAACACATATAGGGACCGGTGACCACCTCCATATCTCCGGCGACCACCTCCATATCTTCGGCGACCACCACCTCTATTGTCCCTCCCCGTGAACCACATCCTCTATCGTCCCTCCATACTCGCCATCACTGTTGATCTCATATGGGTGGTTTCCCCTAATTCTGAGCTCTCTAATGGATTAGGTTTCTTGGAGACAACCAAGTTAGTAGATTCCTCGAGATTCGTCGAAATTATACAGGTTTGGTGGCCGGGAGATGGTGACCGGCGACCCCCAACCTCTCTTCTTTTCTTCGTCGGCGTCATCCACCCTCTCCCCTTTTCTTGCGTCGATCTCGTGATTATATATATGTGTGTGATTATATATATATATATATGTGTGTGTGTGTGTGTGATTATGTACATCTGTGTGTATATATATATATAGCCTTAGGTTCATTTGAGAAATGGTAAATATATGAGAAATAGAGAAGTAATCCTAGCCATTCATATGGTCAAGATCGGATTTGACTGGTCAAATATTGTGGCTTTGACTGGTCAAAAGTTGCGGCTATTCCAAAAATAGAAGGACACTTTCGTAATTTTTACAAAATACACGGGCTGTGTTCATATATGAACATGTATAATTCACATATGAACTATATGTTCATATATGAATCAGTGTAATTCACATCTGAACTCTTTTAACTGATTCATATATGAACTAATTAACTGTAAGTTCATATATGAATCAGTTGAACTAATTAACAGATTCATATATGAACTTTTGTGATTCATATATGAACTAATTAACTGATTCATATATGAACTAATTAACTGATTCATATATGAACGTATAATTCATATGTGAATCATATAGGTTCATATATGAAATCATCTCACGTATTTTACAAAACTACCCCTCTACCTTCTATAGACCATGCAAGGAATTATCCAGTGCTTCGCGGTCAAAGCCGCAAATGATGACCAGATGAATGACTAAGATTACTTCTCTATTTCTCATACATTTACCATTTCTCAAATGAACCTCTCCCTATATATGTGTGTGTGTGTATATATATATATGTGTGTGTGTGTGTAATATATATATATATATATATATATATATATATATATATGTATGTATTTATATGTGTGTGAGTGAGGTCGTCAGATATGGTGATCGGAGTGTGTATATATATATATGTATATGTGTATGATTATATATGTGATATATATATATATATAGAGAGAGAGAGGGGTGTTCAAATGCAACCCCTTTATATGGTGCAACCCCTCTATCCACCACTCATTTTATTTTCACTTTTTTAATTAACAAATGTGAAAATAAAATGAGTGGTGGATAGAGGGGTGACATGGGTTGCACCATGTAAGAGATTGCATAATAACCTGCCCCTCTCTCTCTTTCTCTCTCTCTCTCTCTCTATATATATATATATATGTAGGTGTCATTGATTATGTATAAGAGAGAGAGAGAGAGAGAATAAGACAAAAAGAAGTAAAGACAAAAAAACATGTAAAAAGACGAAATTACCCCCGACTTAATGGACGATTTAACGGAGCTAACGCCAGAGGGACTACTTTCATAGCAAAATCGAAACCTCAGGGATGAAATCTGCACGTATTAAAGTTCAGGGACCACTTTCGTATTTTTTGGTAAACCCCAGGGACCAAATTTTTAGTTTACTCTAAATAAAAAGATATAGGTTTAGCATTAAAGTACAAGATGATCACTCGATACTAGTATTGGTGACTCTTACCCTTTTATTTTGATATTTGACAAATCAGTTTCTTGTGTGTTAATTTGACTTTGAAATTATAGGATCAAAATTGTGCGTCTTATCTAAAAATGTTACAATAAGTTGTTAGAACAAAGTAAGATGACCTAATAAGTTTTATCAAATAAGTTGGGGAACCCAATGAAACATACATTTTTTTGTCAAGTTTCATTAAGTACTTTATTAGGACGTTCAAGAATGACTCGACGTCCTAAAATACCCATTTATTTGTAGCAAGGGTTTTCAAGAGATTGTTTTTGAAAATAGGTTGTGAAAAAGTGTTAGAGAAAATGTGGAGTATTTTTGAAAATTCGAGTCCATATGTTTGTAGGGTTCCCTCCAGACTTCTAGATATTCTTCCCATTGTTTTATTGTTCTTCTGTAATGGATAGTTTTTCCATTAATAGTTGGTAATTCAGTTTGAACGTTTTCATTTGGTTGGCTTTTTGGTTTGAACATTCCCATTCGACTTTCGACATAGGTGCATGTATATTTTCTTATTTATTGCAAAGGTTATTTTTTTAGGAACGATGTTTTTCAATGTATGGATGTAATGAAACAAAACAAGATATCTAAAATTTTATTATAAAGTTCTTATACAAGATATATAAATTGTCATACACAACAAAATACATTAACCAAAACACTTGTGACTTGTAACTTGTAGCATGTATGTCCCTTGTATATACAAATTAAGTTTTTTAGGATTTCAATCGAGCTCCCAAAGAGAGTTAGGTGTTTATTTGCGCTTTTCGTTTTTACACAGCGATCGAGATTTGAATAATTACCGCCATAACATACAAACACATATATCTTTGAAAATTATGCCGTTAACCTCAAAATTGTGAAGAGAAAGCATCGTGTATAACTTTATACGCAGTTCAACCAAAATTTTTTTTTTAACGTAAACCTAACTCTATCTTGCTCTTAACCTTAATTAATGGTTAATATCAGGTTCAATTAGCGGTTACTCTTTATACCAAAAACAAAAAAAACAAAAATCAATAATTTTCAGTAATCATTTTATTTATTAAAATGTTTGAACCAACAAAATAAAGGGAAAAAAAAACTAATGGAAGCTTCGAGATTTTAATGCAAGAAGTGTGAGCCTAAACTCGAGTCGTGAAGAAATGCCAAGATTTACTGGTTTAGATGTTTAAGAATTTCAAATTTTAGAGATAACAATAATTTGAAATATAATTATAAATACTTTAAGTTAATTAACCACTTTTTAAAAGTAATTATAAATATTTAACTACCCAATCTTTCATTATAAAAAATATATTTTTATAAGGGTATATTTGTAAAAATGACATTTTTTCTTTTCTTTCTCTTCTGTTCAAGAACATGAAAAACTATTTCATTTCCTTTCTTTTCGAGAACACAAATGAAAAAATTATTTTTCTTTCATTTCTTTTCGCTCCCTTCTTTTCAATCCCTTTCTTTTCTTTCCAGATTAGAGAACACAACGTTATTGTGGGTTTGATTTTTTTTAGAACACCCCTAATATAGGGGTGAATCCAATAGGGGGCAAGGAAATCCTCTATAAACCATCGATGGTTTTAATTTAACGATTATTTTGTAATGTAAATCACAAAATGTATTAATCAACTATTATAAAGCAAAAAACGTACATTATGAAGAATCACAAATAGATATATCTATACTATATTATAAAAACGGTATAAAAAACTCTTAATTACAACATTTTAAGCACAAGTTACAACTAATTAAAGCCAATTACTTAATTTACAACTTATTAATGTCTTGGTACAACTTTTTCAAGCACAGTATCTCACATAATCATCTATTTGTGGAATGGATACTCATTTATTAATATAACTATTTGTTTTTTTGGTGAAGGATTTTATAAAATAAATTTTATATTAGCATAATCTATTTTAAATGCATAATCTATTTTAAATGTAGATTTTACATTTAAATTTATATTAATGAGATGTAATATAAAATCTTTTTTCTTCCGTATTTTTTTATATTACATCTCATAATGATTTTTCCATATTTTATTTTATAAAATCTTTTTTCCATATTTTATTTTATAAAATATTTTTACATAATGAGATGTAATATAAACTCTTTTTTCTTCCGTATTTTTTTTGCTAATATAAAATCTATTTTATTTTATAAAATCTACACGTATTTTTTTTATGAGCATTAAAAGAAGAAAAAAAAGGTTGATATGAATAAAAAAAAATAACGAGATACATTAATAAATTATCGTATTCTTTAAAATAAAAATATTCTGCAATACTTTCCAAATTAACCAAGTGTAAAGAAAATAAAATAGAAACGATGTAGATATAAAAATATTCTTCCATATTTTTAATATATTTACATTTAAATGTAAAATCGAAAATGAAAATAAAAGATTTTAAAATATTATCTACATTCACTATAAATATATATAGCTTCTCTATGTATCATCCGAGTACAAGAAGAAGACGAACGGTCGGGTGTCAATGGCGGAACCTGCAACTGAACAAAAGGTATTCCACTATATTTTTGTTACTTTGAAGAACTACTTTTTTATATTTTATTTTATTTACTGAGGATTTGTTTATATTTTTCAAAACCCACAATCATATTTTTCGAAGTAATGGAATAAGATATATATATATATACATATCTTTATTTTTATCGATTAATACTATGAGGTCTTGAAGTCAATAGTCAGATAAATATGTTGTGAGACATGTCATTTGAGTTTTAAATAATATAATACAAAACTATTACCAATATTATTGCACAAACTCATAACAACAAACGATTAAGAATATATGCAAGTTAACCACTTATGAAAATACATTCGTTTTTCACATTGTATTTCATTGACTGTTAACAGAGAAATTACGTTTCATTTTAACTCGGTTCAATATTCCAACAAAAAATTTATTCTTCCGTGCAATACACGGGCCCAACACTAGTTTTTATATTAAGAAAACATATACGTCAAATACAAGTCCTCTATATATTGACTTTATCACCACCAATCTAAAGCAATTTAAGAAAATCATATAGAATCGGATATTAACTTTATTCAGAGATAATATAAAATAAAGCCCTACGATGAATCATCATATTTCTATGTTTTGAGAATTGTCTTATACACTAAGAACACCCTTGAGTGTTCAAGCCAGAGATTCATTGTCATCACTAGCTTATCCCTTGTTTGACTTTGTTTAAACTCTCTAATTTGCAATTAAGTTAGTATTATCTCATTTCCATTTTACAACAATATGCACACATACATGTATATAGGGAAACCTTCTTTTAAAAACTTGCTAATTTGTGAGATCCGTGGATCCAATTTAAATCACACAAAATTAGTTAAAAAAATCTAATATCAATTAAAAATCTCTCTCTCTCTCCCCCCTATTTTTCTCCCATATCTCCTCTCTCCATAATATACATGTACACATAATTGAATATGAATTCAGAAGAAATTATGAACACTTTATTAGAAATACTATTATATGTTGTAAACACATTGTGAACACACTCTAAGGTGCCGTTTGTTTTTTAAGAGGTCTAAAGTCTGAAGTCTTAATTTAGTTATGATTAATAAGAGGTTGTGTGTAAAAAGGTCTAAACGATTTAGACTTAAGAGAGATTAAGAGATTTAAAAAAAAACCCTAAATCTATGAGATTTGGTATAACTTGTGACCATATTGTGAACACAAACTAAATCGATAAAACTAATTCTAAATATACCATTTGTGAATACAATATGAATCTTGTGAACACAAAGTGAACCTTGTGAACACCCTAGTAAAATTTTTATTAAGCTTGTTTACATTATGTTCATAATATGTTGTGTACATGATGTATTCGTTAATATGAAGATAGGAGAGAAAAGAAGAGAGAGGGAGAGAAATAGATAAATATGAAATTTTCTTAAAAAATGCATTAATTTTTATATAATAAATTACAATAATTATCTCATAAATTATCTAATTAATTAATAATATTAATTAAGTTAGATTAGTGGTATAGGATGAAACTCACGTGTTTTAGAGTTCTCAAATGATTAATCTCTCTCTCTCACAAACACACACACATAGAGAGAGAGAGAGGGAAGGTTCAAACCATAACGCTAACTATTTAAGAAAATAACAAATCATGTGGAAAATCATAAATGATTTGACATTAATGGCAAAAAAAAAGGACGCGCGCAACTATGCCCACGACTTTAAGTCACGGAAAAGTCGCATTAATCATATATGGTTTTGTATGTACACCTCCGTTCTCGTGTTTTCTTAAATATATATTGTTCTCGTATGAATCCACTTTTTTCCCTCTCTCTCTATATATATACATATACTTAATTATCTATACTATATTATAAAGCACGGATAAAAAACTCTTAAATACAAATTATTAGGCATAAGGTATCATCATTTTATGCAAGATTTTAAAAATATCTTAATTTACAAGTATCAAAGCACAAGATACATATTATTACTGCAGACTTCTAACACCCACCAATTTGGTATGTGCAGGGTCTTCCTTTTATGCAAACATTTCCATGTATCGCTATTAATTAATATATTATATTACTATAAATTTGTTTTAATTATATTATTAAATATGTAATTGGTTATTTTTTCTAGATGTCATTAAAATATATAAGATAATCATTGAATTCTAACAAAATACTTAATTTTTTTATATAAACAACATTATATTATTGAGCCTAAATTAAACAAATTTATAAAAAAAAAAAATATTAGTTTCTCAAAACCATCCAAAATCGTACTGTAAATCGACAAAAAAACAAAAAATAAAATGAAACATTAAAATCGTGATGTATCTCGCTGCATTGCGCGAGTACGCTTCTAGTATAAAATTAAATTTTAATATTTTCTTTATAATGCTATCGTGTATGTCACATATTAATGTGTAATTTATCGAATAAAAAAGTTCATGATAATAAATAAAAAATAAGACGGGACCGGAAAAATAGATACAACGAGAAGTGTTATCTTGCAATTTTATATTGTTGTTTTTAAAATATAAAATTATAATTGTATTTAGAATAATTTTTTTTTTGAAAGACAAAAATATATACCAACCAAACTTGCATGTACAACAGAACAGCCAGGGGCACATCCTTAGCCACCACTACAGCTTGTCATCACTACTACACAGAAGACATAAAACGAAACAGGCAAGAAAAAAACCCGACCACAGTACATCAGCCAGGGAGCAGGGAAGAAAACCAACTAGACAAACTAAAACTTTGATTAAAACTTAACAGTTCATAGTTTGGCAAACTCTTGAGCCCCCTCGACGACCACAACCCGAAAACCTCAAGTCTTTGCCACATTTCTTTCAAGCACCTCGAGTTAAGATAGAGAATTTGGATCCGTGAACCACCTTGAAGCGTCGACCGAAATCTTATTATTGCGGTTTTTTATCCATTCCAAAATGATCATTTGGAACTCGACCAAATGATCTACTACTTTCCTTTTATCACCTTTAAACACTACCCTATTTATGTGTTCCCAGATTAGATATAAGGCTGCCCAAATTACTCCAGTCCAAAGCGAATCGGCCAAATTATTATTAATCGGATTCACTCCATTTTGGAGAATTTCTCGTACCGACGCCACCGCTTCTAGGTTTTTGTGCCACCATTTTCCAATTAACACCCATAATTTTTTGACCTCCCGGCAAGATACTAATGCATGATCAACCGTTTTGACCGATTCACCACATCTAGGACACAATATCGAATGTAACTCTATCCCCATTCGATCTAAAACCGAACGACATGGGATTCTTCCCCTTTTAGCTCTCCATATAAAAACACATACCTTTTTGGGGATGATTTTCACCCAATTTGTCGGTTCCGTCATAACATTGAGATTCGAACTTCTCTCTTCCATAACCTCTCTTAATTTTTTAACCTCGAAGATTTTCGATTCATCTAGCGACCACTCCATTTTATCTTCCCGATCTTTTACGGGATGATTGTCTTCTAGCCTTCGGATGAGATTTTCCAATTCGCCGATTTCCCTTCCTCTTGGTGATCTTCTCCATTTCCATTCCCATCTCCACGCCTCTTCCGACCACTTTCCTTTATCCGCGACCTTTGCGCTTTTATCCGTTTCCAATCGGTAGATCCTTCCGAACTCTTCTTTTAGCGTCTTTGTTCCCGCCCATATCTCTTTCCAAAAGCTTGTAGTTTTTCCGTTTCCAACTTTTTTCCGAAAGGAGCTTGAGAATGGGACTCCCATGTTGTCTACTTCCGCACCGATATGGGCAATATTTCTCCAGACTGTATCTGCACCAACATCATTAATTTCGTTATCAAACAACCCCCCGACCCCGCATATACTTTCAATGATTTTTTACCCAATATGCCTTTTTTTCTACTCGAAAACGCCACCACCATTTTCCCAAAAGGGCCCAATTGATCGATTTCAAACTACCTATATTTAAACCCCCATTTTTGAAACTCCTCACCGAATCCTCCCACTTTATCCATACTAGACCTTTCTTTACGCTCTCACCCCCCCCCCCCCCCCAAAAAAAAAAAGAATCTACATCTCACCCTTTCTAACACTTTTATCACTCCACACGGGGCTCGATACAAAGAGAAAAAGTACAATGGAAGACTTCCCAATACCGACTTAACCAAAGTCAATCGACCACCAAACGAGATCACTAATATTACAATTTATTCAAAAAAAATAAAAAAGAATAATATTACATCTTTAATAGAACATATTAGATATAAATTAAATAATTACAATAATTATGAACTTATCATGTAGATATTAGAAGCGTACTCGCGCAATGCAGTGTGATACATCACGATTTTAATGTTTCATTTTATTTTTTGTTTTTTTGTTGATTTACAGTACGATTTTGGATGATTTTGAGAAAGTGATAATATTTTTTTATAAATTTGTTTAATTTAGGTTTAATAATATAATGTTTTTTATATAAAAAAAATTAAGTATTTTTGTTAGAATTCAATGATTATCTTATATATTTTAATGAGACATCTAGAAAAAATAACCAATTACATATTTAATAATATAATTAAAACAAATTTATAGTAATATAATATATTAATTAATAGTGATACATGGAAAGATCTGCATAAAAGGAAAGTCTTGTACATACCAAATTGGTGGGTGTTAGAAGCCTGCAGTATTAATATGTATCTTGTACTTTGAAACTTGTAAATTAAGAGATTTTTAAAATCTTGCATAAAATGATGGTACATTGTGCCTAATAATTTGTATTTAAGAGTTTTTAATCCGTGCTTTATAATATAGTATAGATATGTTAATATTACAATGTTACCTGCTATTTTTAATTAGTTGTGTATGAGCATACCCGTTTCGCTATCGGCTATTTTGGACATGTAATGAAATAACTCTTAGAGCATCTCCAAGAGTTTCTCTAAAATGGAGATAATAGGGATTTTAGGTAACTTTTTGGTCCAACAAATTCTCCAAATAGAGAAAGTAGGAAAGAAAGTGTAAATTTCACCAAATTTAAAAAACTCTCTAAAAATGATTACCATAATATAAGTAAATTTTTTATTATATTCTAACAATAAGAAACCTTAATATACAATATTTAATAGAGAAAAAAATTATATTTTATTAATTAAATATATAATATTATAATCTATTCTATACTACTATATAAAAATTCTAAAACGGTTATTACAATCTTTTGTACAATAACATTTATCACCCTTACAATGTTACATTTATCACCCTTACAATTACTTATTTAATTTACTTTATATCCCTTATTTTTTCATTTTCCATTTACACCATTGTCATACTAACACAAATAATCGTATATGAAAAAAATGCAATTAAAAAATGCGTTCCTTTTTCTACAAATTATACCATTATAATCGTCTCGTCAATACCTTCAAAACGAGCCTAATATTGAATATTTTTTAATTTAACCGTATTATTAAATATCATGAATATCTACGAATTAAATTGTTTTATATCCATACGTTTTATTTTTTTTCACCGTTAGCACATTAAAAATACATAATCGTAAAATATGTTAAAAATACGTTTCATTCTTATTATAAATTACATCACTATAATCTCTACTATATTATAAAAATTCTAATACAATTTTTTTACAAACCTTTGAAAGCCAAAATTTTATCCCCATGTTCCATTTCCTAATTCAATTAAATGTTACGTTTATCACCATTTCAATTAGTTATTTAATTTATTTTATATCCCTTGTTTTCTTATTTTTCATTTTATACCCTTATCGTGTTAACATAAATAATCGTATACGAACAAGCCTAATATTGAATATTTTTTATTTAATCGTACTATTAAATATCATGAATATCTAAAAATAAGATTGTTTTATATCCTTACACTTTATTTTATTTTCACTTTTAACATATTAAAAATACGTAAACCAACTAAAATATATTAAAAACACGTTTCATCAATTCATTTTATTTTGAAAAAGTTACATTGTAACACACATAACAAATTATTGAAATAGTTCACATAAATCACCAACTACCGTATAGCGAAGTGATATTTGTTATCCTTGATTTGATTATAGTACGTCTATCTTCAACTGCCCCTTTTGCCCTTTATTTAACTTTTTAAATAAATTTGGAAGATAAAAAAAACCTTTACACCCGCCGCATTGTGCGGGCATATATATATATATGTATATATATATATATATATTTGTAAAACTTGATAAATTGTATTATATATTTTTTTTGATAAAATTATTTCATATATTTGTGTTTTTTATGTGAAAATGAAAAAGTTTCATCAAATTGATAAAATGCATGAAACAATTTCATCAGAATGAGAAAATACATAAAACAATTTCATTTTTACATAAAAAAAATAAATATATAAAACAATTTATCAACAAAAGAATTATATAACACAATTTCATCAAATTAAAAAATTTCATGAACCAATTTCATTAACTTAACCAATGAAATCGATGATTTACACGGTTTGCAAAATTAAAGTGGTTTTCATTTGATCTCTCCCATATATTGTTGGTTTTCTCTCTCTCTCTCTCTCTCTATATATATATATATATATATACATCTATATATATATATATATATCTACTATATTATAAAGATTCTAAAACGGTTATTTGTACAAAGTGTTTCTTATACAATGTTACATTTACCACCCTTACAATTACTTATTTAATTTACTTTATATCTCTTACTTTTTCATTTTTCATTTACACCATTATCATATTAACACAAATAATCGTATATGAACAAAAATAAAATGAAAAAATATGTTTCTTTTTTTAGAAATTATACATTATAATCGTCTTGTCAATTTAACTGTACTATTAAATATCATGAATATCTACGAATTAATTTGTTTTCTATCCATTTTATTTTTTTTCACCGTTAGCACATTAAAAATACATAATCGTAAAATACATTTCATTCTTATTATAAATTATATCATTATAATTTTTTCCTTCATTAATTGTAATATAAACTAATTATTGAATATCTTTATGGGTTTAGGGTTTCATAAATTATGATTTTTAGGTCATGGTTTATTGTTGATGACATATCTATAAGAAAGTAACATTAATTGTTCGTTCTTTACTTACATTCCGCTGCATCGCACGGGTATATGTCTAGTAATATAATTAATGATGTAAATCTAAAATATAAAATACAAATTTTTAAAAGAATTTGGACTGTTTTAAAAAAAAACTTTTCAAAAATCTCGCCTTTTTATAAATTTATATTTAATTTATTTTTTATTCTAAGAGACTTTTATTCCAAAGATGATTTATTCAGCTTGGACCTTTATTTTGATGTTTTCCAATCCTTCCTATTGTCATTTACCTGCAGAGTTTGCGGAGGCATCCGATGCCAATCGCCACCATCACAAGTTTTCCTTTGGATTCTTCCACTGTTTTCGGATGGGATATCGAATTTCATAAGATCATAAACTAAGGTAAGTCAACCACAATTTCAATTTCACCCTATCATTACACATGATATTTCTTTCATCTATCTGTTTATTTGAGCTCTATCTCTTGTTCTAATCTGTTAAAATCAAAATGCACCACTTCCGCCGGTCAATAACGGATTTGAACAAGAAATATTAACAGATCCGTTCATTGTGAGAATGTCGTTCACTTACGTTGATCAGATTATTGTTGATTTATGAGATCAATTAGTTTCTGAAGGTCTTCTTCAAGTTTTTTCTAGAGAAAATTATCTCCTATTTGTTTCAATTCTGATGGAAAAGTCAAACTGAAAATGGATGATTTGAATTGTTCTTAGGTCTTAACCAGTTCTAATTCCCTCGTGGATCACTGCCGAAAACGTTTTCCTAGAACGAATTATATACAACTTACCTACATACATTCATAGTTGTTGCTAGGATTCTTATTGTATAATTCGTGGGCGTTCATTGGTCGAATCCAACCGATTTTGAATCCAATTCAATCATCTACTCTTGTTGTTTTTTGCAAACCGATCCGATCCGATCCAATCCAATGAATGATTTGATCGGTTTCATCTACTAAATATTACTATTGGTTATCTATCGGATTGGATTAGATCTATCCAATATTGTGAAAATAAAAAAATTCAACCAATTATTCATATATTTTCCTAATTTTCTTAAAAACACTAAACACAATTTTGAAATTTATAATATTAAAAAATAAAAACAATATTGTAAAGTACATCACTTACATAATATTTATTAATTGGATGTCCGATTTTATTGAATATTTTCACCCAATTAGATATCCAATTATGGTCGGTCGATTTCAATTGGATTAGACTCGTAGAAATGAAGACCACCCGAATGATAAGAACAGAACCGTCTAGGTGATGTTGGCAGTAAACGAATAACAGGTGAAAGTCTGTTCAATGGCCTAACTACCGTAACCATTTTCTTACGCAATGTCATAGACCACCTGTTCAATGGCTTCATATCTAACACAGACAATTCCGGATAAGAAAAATCTTTGTATTGTTTAAAAACGTTATAAGATCGAAAATAACATATCTAAGCACCATAATTTACTGATATGCAGATGGAACATCAACATCACAGAATTCCGATTTCTGGAGCAGACCACCATCTCCTGGAATTGGAGATGCCAAAATCCTCTGGAGGAACAGATGTTGCATCCAAGCTGCCAAAACTTTCTTGCGACCGTGGTTGTTCTTTCTCCAAGCAAGAACAAAGTGTTACTGATATCGAACAACGGTCCAAATCTACGGCTAAGCTTCGTGGACTCATGTTCTTTTACTTGATTGTAATGGCAGTGGAGATCGTTGGCGGTTTAAAATCCAATAGTCTAGCAGTTCTTGCTGATGCAGCCCATTTACTCACCGACATTGGCGGATTCTCGATCTCTCTCTTCACTGTGTGGGCTTCAGGTTGGAATGCGAATCCACAACAATCTTTTGGATTCGGTCGAATAGAAGTTTTGGGGGCCTTTTTATCTGTACAGTTAATATGGATGATCTCTGGGTACTTGATCTTTGAAGCAATTGAAAGACTACTTCATAAACATTCACATGTGAATGGTGGACTAATGTTTCCCATTGCAGCATTTGGTTTTGTAATCAACTTCATCATGGTCATGTGGCTTGGGAATGGTCATGGTCATGGTCATGGTCATAGTCATGAACATGGTCATGGTCATGGTCATAGTCATGAACATGGTCATGGGCATTCTCATCATACATGCCATGAGAAACCTCATGGTGATGATATAAATGAAGAAGAGGGTACAAGTTTGGTGGTGTCAACTTCTAAGGCCAGGAGTGGGACAATGAACATAAACATTGAAGGGGCCTACTTGCATGTAATGGCAGATATGATTCAATCGGTCGGGGTGATGATCGCAGGATTGGTGATATGGGTGAAACCCGAATGGTTGATGGTTGATTTGGTTTGTACTCTGATCTTCTCTGTTCTAGCTCTTGCTACAACTCTACCCATGCTAAGAAACATATTTTCTATAGTGACGGAGAGCACACCAAGTGAAGTCGATGTTGTTCGCTTAAAAACCGATCTGAACAGCATCAAGGGAGTGCATGATGTTCATGATCTACATGTATGGGCAATAACGCAAGGGAAAATTGTGTTGGCTTGTCATATAGTAGTTGAGTCAAGTGTCGATTCGAATGAAATACTTCACAAAGTTAAACATTTATGTGAAGGTTCATATGGAATCCATCATATAACTGTGCAAATTGAACAAGATTGACTATTGATGATGGAATGGAAACTTATTGCAGTACTGTATCAAGAACTTTGTTCTAAATCTTCTTAATGGAAGTATTGAATCTTTCTGTTTTTAGTAAAGAAACAGAAAAAAAAAGAATGCACGAACGAACAATACCTAATCATGAGTGAATCGTTATCAAATCCTTCTTTCAACTCAAGTTGAACAGCAATTCTTTGTGTTCACAGATGTATCACCAACAGTAATGGTGGTTCCCTTCCCAGGTAAAGCGTTAGTACCCGATGGTTCTTGTGCCGCCAATGCTTTCTTGCTAATGATATGATAAATCTCCGTCAAAACAGTTTGAAATGCTTTCTCGATGTTATGTGATTCAAGTGCTGATGTTTCGAGAAACGAAAGCCCTTCTTTTTCGGCCAAAGATTGGCCATCTTGTTCAGCCACTGCTCTGAGATGGTTAAGATCAGACTTGTTTCCAGCCATCAAAACAACAATGTTGGAGTCGGCATGGTCTCTCAGCTCACGCAACCATCTCTGGACGTTATCAAAGGTTGGTCTTTTGGTTATGTCGTACACAAGAAGGGCCCCAACTGCGCCTCGATAATAAGCACTGGTGATAGCTCGGTACCTCTCCTGCCCTGCAGTGTCCCAAATTTGAGCCTTTATCGTTTTTCCCTCAACCTGCATTTGAATCATTGGCAAAACGTTACTTAGAAGCAATGTTCTAAATGGCGTGAGGCGTGGCGTGGCGGCGAGACCAAGCCTCAAGCCTTGGGAGTCACGGCGAAGCCATGGCGTTTTCAAGGCGTGGCTTAAGGCATCAAATTTCTAATTCATATATAATATATTATATATAAAAACGTATGTTTTGTAATGTTAGTCAATGAGTCAATAGTAATAAGCAAGTTAAATTAGATCATATATTAAAAACTTGCAAATAAGACATTAAAAACGTAATGAGAAATCAAATATCTCATTACGATAACTGCGCATTAGGCCATGGCGTGCCATGGGCTTAACGTGGCGTGACACACAAGCCTTGGTGCCATGGCGCGCCATGACGGCTGTGCGGCGATTTTTTTAGAACATTGCTTAGAAGATGCATAGGTTCATTATATTACATTGAAACGGGTATTATGTCGCATTTGGTTCACCTTTTTCAGCTACATGTAACATCATGTATACATCATGACAAAATTCCAAAATTCCAAATGGTCAAATACTAATGGCAATGATAAGATACTCGCTATGAGTCTATGACCCATGAGAATTGCAAAACTTTTCTGTTCGAATGATCCTATATGTTTGCGTAAGCGTTGGAGCTTACTCAAATACCTTACGGTGGTTTTGGTTCGCTATATAGGACACTACAAAAACTTGTTATTACATGTTAGGGACAAAACAGAACCTGAGTGGCACACAATAAATTGCATTTTTTATGTTTCATCAAAATAGATGAAACAAAAATCAGATGGAACAAGATTGGTATGTTACTAAACTACCCATGTCAAATTAAAACCCTAAAATATTCCACAATTCTTTCACCCACCTACTCTTCTCACGCTTGTCCCGTCCATGTACCAAATGCACCATTAGATATCCTATCGAACCCTGCATTTGTAATTTTCCTAGAAAAAATCAGCCACGTGCCAATGACGAGCCACAAAAGTTTCACCACCTTGGTTGTGGTCTCCCAACTCTTTCAGAAAATATTTAGTCATCTATGTGTTTATTGTCATCAATACCAAAAAATTGATGATATTGCTTGTGTTGACAAGATTTTCTTATTTTTTTCTCACGATTTAAGTTTATTTTTTACTTTTGCAAATAGTCAAAACATTTATGAGCCTAGCCAAACAAACAACATTCGAGAAAGTGGGAGTACCATCTTAGCATGTGTTATTAGCAAATATCATAGGGAGTTAGGGGCAATAAAAAGCAAAACAAGTGAGAAAAAATGGCTATGCACAAACTTCTCATATTGTACAACTACTTCATATATGGTTCTGAGTTGTTGCTACAAATTTGTGAAGCGACACCGGCTATCTTAATTTTTCCATTTGCTTGTCCAATAAACCAAGGAGCCTTTTACAAAGCGCTTATCGGCTATCACTTACCTTACCGAGTGATCATGACAAAGAACCGAGAATCTTAACCGTAAGCGCTTACCAGGTAAAAGACGCTTACCAACAATCCATCTTGATGGCCGAGAATGTTACCCTATAAGATAGGTGAGGGTAGGGTGGTGACTCTAACCGGTATGTACGAGGTCAACACTGTAAAAGATGAACAGCTGCCGAATATGGAGCATGAATTCAACTTTAATTGGCCTACAACTTTGCCCAAGTGTTGCTATACAACAATTGCAGCAATTAGAGTGATCGTTTTCTTATCCATTTACTATAGGGTTGGTGTAGTCTTTCTCTGTTGAATATACCATTTTAAAATCCTATCAAAGATCATGGATGACTAAAGCACATAAATTCCATGTTTGAATTTTAATCTTATTTTCTACGATTATTATTTGTATGATCATCCATTTTAACAGCATCATGAATTAGGATTCAAAGGGTTGCAATGTAGATGCAGCTGATGGAATCTTACCAAACAATTTTCTTGTCTTTCACCTCCAACTCCCAATTCTAACAAGACTCCATTCCAAGTACTTGCTAATGGCAGCCTAACGAACTAATTTTAAAAAATTTCTTTACTCAACTCATAAAACTCCAGGGAACATGCAATAGGTTACCTACCATATTAGCTGCTGGAAAGAAATCTGATTCGAATTGAAACCTGTTGCTTATTTTCATGGATCGAACTTTACAAGAATACTGTTAAGTCAGGTAATGCCAACCAAGTGCAAATTTTCTTTAATAAAGTTCAGGAATCACAAAATCAACGCCTGGAACTGACTCTGGATTCACCACGCCGATAGCATGTTCTATTTTTTCATCATGATTGTGTTTGTGATTGCAGATCTAACATTCTCAACATATATTCAATGAATAGCAACTTATACTTCAAATGCATGACATTTGGACAATAAGATCAGCGAAAACAATTAAACGAACAAATAGATCAGCTACAGAATAATATAAGCCCGAAACAAGATCACAATGCGTTTATGCCCAAAGCAAAATCAATAGAAAACGAAGAAATTAAAACCTGGAGAGTTCTAGTAGCAAATTCAACGCCAATGGTTGCTTTGGACTCCAAAAAGAACTCATTCCTCGTAAACCTAGACAAAATGTTGGTTTTGCCCACACCGGAGTCCCCAATCAACACGATCTTGAGTAAATAATCGTAATCGTGATCTACCTTAGTAGCCATTCCTCTTCTCTCCTTCCGTCACAAACCTAAAAACACACAAAAATCAAAATAGTTTCAGATCAGTATGGAGATATAGATCTAGCCATATCCAAAACAAACCACTATTCTTATCCGATCTCAAACAAATTCCACAAAGTTCAATAAAACTCGCTGTATCTAGTAATGGAACATGCATACACATTCGAGGAATGAAAAAATCTTACCGTAGCGAAGAGATCGGGAAGAAAGCAGAAATGTCGATGAATCACTGTGCAAAAAATTTCGGAAAATGGGATGATGATGAACTGAAGAGTATTGGGGTCGGAAACGGCCGACAGTCAATAGCAAGTCTACGAAAACTACGCAAGTCCAGATACATACATACATATATAGAAAATAAATGTTAGACGCTTGGTATATATTTGTAGTTATCGAATTAAAAAATAATTATATTTTGTCAAAGTATTTTTTTTAGGGAAGGGTGGAAGGCTATTTACATCAAAATTTTTACTAATTGCATAAAAAATGATTGTTATATGATTGTGTGTTTTTTTTTTTTTTGCCTTTTTGTTGTGTTTTCTTTTTTTTTTTGTTTATTTTTATTATATATTTTTATTTATTTGTATTATATAGTTTTAATAGTTTTTTTTTTACTTTTTGTTTTGATTTGAAAAGAAATAAATATTTATAAATATAAATATTACTAATTTTTTATAATTATATAATTATAAAAATAAAACATAAATATTGCGATTTAACATATAAATAGAACATAAAATAATCTATATTACATTCGATTATTCTAAAATAACATTATCCGTAGTACAATTAACACGTAAAAGTTGCATATATATACTTCTTTATTCGCTCTGAATACGGGGTAGCCCATCCAGCAGCACACAGATAACTGTAATGAAAAAAATGTCCTACAATTTGCGGAAACGAGTATCCTTATGCCATATCTAATTTCACATAATGGTTACCATTAACGTACCCGATTGTAAAAACAACATGTTCATATCACACTGGCGGAGTGGACCTAAGCGGCAAATACGTCCCACTGCCGGTCATACTTGTAACATGTAATATCACATTATATTTTGAAGCAATCAAGACACCTATTTCAGGCATTGTCATCCAGTATTCAAATGGTGCACCTTGATCTGATCGAAAGAAGTTTAAAGTGTTGTAAGTAATATCCCAATGTTCACCTCCAAAAACGTTGATGTACTTTGTCTTGTATGTATCTAACTCTTCCATCAAGTTATACCGAATTTATCATATTGTATATGTAACAACTCGGTTTACAAAGCCGCCATACTTTTTTATACTATCTTATCACTTTTTTATACTATTTTATCATATTGTATATGTAACAACCCGATTTAACTACACTAACTTACCAACTTAAATAACTTAAGAAGAAGTTTATACCTCTAGGAAGGATTCGAAGCGTAGATTACAGATTTGGAAGTGTCTCTAATCATATATATATATAGAGTAAATTACAGATTTGGTCCCTAACTTTTGGCTTTTGTTACGGAATTGGTCCCTAAACTTTAAAAATGGCAAATAAACCCTCCACGTATGCATTTTTGTGTTGGATTTACGAAGTTATAATAAAATCAAAAGTTATAAATTTATAAAATAAAATAAAATCAAAAGTTACAAATTTATAAAATAAAATAAAATAAAATCAAAAGTTACAAATTTTATAAATTTATAAATTTTATAAAATCAAAACACACACACACACACACACACACACACACACACACACATATATATATATATATATATATATATATATATTTCAAGTGAAATGACATTCATTAAAAATAATTGGATCGGAAAACTATGCATTTAATATTTGCACTTTTTGGTGCAAATAGCACCCCCTTTTTTATAGAGGTGTTCAAAATACCGTGTGGTTTATATTTTTACGGTATAATTTGCAGTTTGTATTTTCAGGGTCGATCATGAAGTTTCTGATGCCTTGTGCGACAAACTTAAAAATGTGCCCCCACATTGATTTTTAGCAAACGCAACATATTATTTTTAAGGGTTGGAACCTAGTTAAATCAATCAACTCACCCTCATGTTGATTTTTACTAAATATAATGAAATAATACAATTAAAGGAGGACAAAAACCAAACTCTCAATAACATCATAACATAAACTTACATCACCTAAAAAGATGCATTATGCATTTCTTGAGACAAAAACAACAATTATGCTTATTATATTTGTGTTCACTTTAACACGTGGAACTTGAAATAAAAGAAAATAAAGTAAGTTGGTTTTAATTAAAATAATGAAGTTACATAAAGCTAATGACACACAAGTTGATAATTTTATGTGCAAATCAATCTCAATCTATGAACAAAAGGTCAAAAATTAAGCGACATGTCAACATGCATAGTTGCAAACATCAAAGCAATTGCAAATCAATAAACAACAAAAATCAAACTATGCATGGCTAACATTTACAATACGAACAATCAGTAATTTTGAGTAAGTGTGTGAACAAGGCAATTTCATTATCTGAATGTGTGAACATAACAATTTCATGCCTGTCAATTACAAATGAACATTAAGCAATTCGTTCCTAACAAGAATGATGATTTCTTATGAAGCTCTCACAAGTATTTACGGAAAAGATGTATTTTTTTTACAAATATCATTTTGAATACAAAGACAAAAATGTTTCTTAGAATAAGATGAGTGCTTTTCTTACAAATATCATTTCGAATATAAAGAGAAAAAGGTTTCTTAGAATAAGATGAGTGTTTTTTTTTACAAATATCATTTTGAATAAAAAGAGGAAAATGTTTCTTAGAACAAGATGACCTATAAACATAATTGAGAGAGTAAACATAGATAAAGAAAAGTGGAGGGCAATGTGGAGAATGGGAAAACGATTTTTTGATCTTAACTATAATTCTTGCTTCATCACCGTTGTTGTCGGCTGAATGGAATGTCTTTCAAGCCTTGAAAATTGGAAAAGTCAAACATGAAAAGATGAAGAACAAAACAAACCAGCTTAGTTGTTTGAACGTTCACGATGCCTTCTCCATTCATTCTAATTACTAGACCAAATATCAATTAAGCGCTTAGTTAATTACCTTTGCAGCTTGGGCATGAGTCAATTGTTAATAGCATGGTATTAAACTCATAGTTAACAACATATCAAAACTTGATGCCCCTTGGGCTTATGATGCCCTGTGCCGCCGCACGGGCTCCACATGGCTAGCATCGACCCTATGTATTTTGTATGTTGTATTATACAGTTTGGTTTACAATTTTAAATTACTAAAATTATGGGTGAAATAACATTGTACTGTATATTATTTTTTATTAATTTATATATATATATATATATATATATGGTTGGATTCCGGTAAGAAGTTGCGGTTAACGTGAGAAGTGGTTATCAACCGTTGGATAAGAAATGAATGTACATTAGAATGAGATGCACTGAGATGCACCAGATCAATTATCTTCGAAGGCGCAATTCATGGAAGGACATTTGATTAAAAATTGTCAACGGTTCAGATCCACTTCTGACGTTTCTTATGTTAACCTCAACTTCTCACACAATCCTTCACGTATATATATATATATATATATATATATATATATATATATATATATATATATATAAGGTGCGTTTCTTTTGCAAACCAAGTAATTTGTACAAACTATGCAAACCACTATATTAGGAAACAATAGATATATTTATGGATAATGATTATGATTCATTAATAATGATTGTGATATATATGGAAAATGTTAAGTTTATTCATTATAATCATGATTTTAAATTAGGAAATATTAAGTTTATTCATTATAATCATGATTTTAAATTAGGAAGCATAATAAAATCATATATTCATTAGACTTGATGAACGACTAAGATTGGTTTGCATAGTTTGTACAAATTGTTTGGTTTGCAAAAGAAACGCACCCTATATATATATATATATATATATATATATATATATATATATTTATACACAAAAATATTTATTTTGACTAATTAAATTACTTTGACAATGTAGTAAGGTAGTATGACCTAAGTATGCAAACTTTTGTATGTATTAGTGTAACACCCTCAAATTCGGAAATACAACTAAATTAAAATTTTCTAAATACATCGATGATTAATTCATCTACAAATACAATTTAGGATTTAACCTCAATACACACATTCATTCTACACATACAATCTATAATAAGGACGGGTGCTACTAAACCCAATAATAGTCACTATCTCCAACTGCGGAAGACTTCATCAATCTACTTACTCTCGTGTAAGTCTAATGCTCAAATCCTCCAAGCACTGCTAGAACCAAAC
Organism: Arctium minus; assembly: GCA_954870635.1. Lineage (NCBI taxonomy): Eukaryota > Viridiplantae > Streptophyta > Magnoliopsida > Asterales > Asteraceae > Arctium > Arctium minus. The sequence goes on along the minus strand of OX941080.1, from coordinate 176,102,313 downwards.
CCCAACTAGAATCTGATGCACATGCCGACAAATAAAAAGGTTAGGCTTAACGCCTAGTGAGCTCAAGAGTTTTCATTAGAAATAAATAAAGCATTAACTTCAAGAATGTTATTTAAAAATCATGATTTCCGAAATGCAATACATTTGATTTGAAAGCAACCAAAAATGGAATACATTAAATCACAAAACAATCTCCTTTCATTATTCACCCTTTTCGTGATTTAAAATCATAAAACGAACGCTTCTTTAAATAAAGCCAAAACCCGAAGCGCACGTAAAACATAACTGACATTAAAATGATCAAACACTGAAAACGTAGATAACTCCAACTTCCAAAACATCCCAATAACTCGAATGAGTTTTGATAACCAAAACCTTAAAACATAGATAAATACCCATACTCAACGTCTTCGAAAATATGGATTATAAAACTCCATATCCAAAACCACACCTAATGGTGACGGGGAAAACCCGGTTACATGGTACGTGACGGAACACAAAGTATGTCACATAATTATGTAAGAAATCAAAACATGTGAGTTACACATAAAACACCCACCGAGCTCAACTCCTCTGAGTCTATCACTCGAAAACATCAAGTCAACCCCTCTAGGTCTATTCTTGAGAGTTCCAAAACGGGGAACTCTAGCACAAGGGAATTACACCTTACTGCCCATGAGACGCTGCCCGACCGTATAGGTCCACACCTTACTTATCATGGTGACCTGATGCCTATTCTGTGTCAAGTGGCGAACCTAATGTCCAAAACGGGGACATGGGAACACCGTGCCTATGGATCCATTGCACTAACTAAACCATTACATGACTCAAAACGAATGAACTAATGCATTCAAAACATTTAATTCTCAACTAAGATGTAGTAAATGCAAATCATAACCAAACGCTCAACATTGAGCTATTAAAAGCGGACAAGTGTCCTCAAAACCCAACAAAACCAAACCGAGCCATAAGCTCAACAAATCCAAAGACCCAACGTTGAAAATCATAAAATGAAATCAAATGTAAATGACCCGAAATAATGCAACCCATGCTTCAACACGCACAATAACTCCAACATGATTTAGATTGGGACAAAACATTTTCCAAGTGGATTTATACCTTTTATCCTTTCAAATCATCCCATGACACCCAAGAAAATGCATTTATACTCAAAAATATACTCCATGAAATAAATCATTTAAATACCCAAAATATATGATTTATTTATCAAAATGCCCAAAATCCCAAATGTGGGTGTTTTATAAGTTTATAAAGTTGAATAATTCCAAATAACCAAAACTTATCAGATGATTAGCAGTTAACAATTTCATATAAAACATGTAAACACTTTAAAATAGACATTTTGGCATGTACACCGTTTTCACAAATCAACTTGAACTCACCTTGCTAGATTTAGTGCTAAATCTAGATTTCACCCAACGAGCTCTTTTGAAAGCCACTTGAATCCTCAAGCCGAAATCCTCCAAAAACCTAGTTCCACACAACTTCAACCGTAAATAACCACATCCAACCATAATTAACCATAATCAACCACAAGGAATCACTCCCCAAACCATATACATGAATACCTCAACTAATACCGAAACTCTAACTTTCATAACCGAAGAGAATAGAAGATTACCTTAAAACAAACTTGAATCCACCAATCAAAACACCACTAGTTCACCAAAATGATCACAAACCTTCAATCTATGAAAGGGAGAACAAAGGGGTGGATGAAACCCTAGAAAACTTAGTGAAGAAGATGAAATGGGAGAGATGAGGAGATTACCACCACAAAATGCTCTAGTATACTTCAATAGACTTTCAATCTCTTGCTAAATCCTTGAAGAGCTCTCAAAAACGAAACCGTAGCAACTTGAATCACCCAAATCGGAGCTAGGATGAAGGAGATATGAAGAAATAAAGTTTGGGGCTGAAAATTGTGATTTTAATCGTCCAGACGCTGCCCGCGAGAGTGACGGCGAAAGTGACAAGGTGTCACTCTCGCGGGGCACTTTCGCCGAGAATGTACCGCGACCGAAAACTTCCCCGATCATTGTTTTGGCCATAACTTCTTCGTTATAGCTCCGTTTTCGCTCCGGAAAGAACCGTTGGACTCGTAATTGAATCCTTCATCCATCTAGACTATAAAATCTAGGATTCAGGTCCAAGATTAAATATCTTATTTTTCCTTGATATATCGGTTTCTGTATTAACTTGAAATGATACCTTTCGAAAGTCGGGGTGTTACAATCAGTCTAGTAAGTTTTTTTCAATCTTGTAAGTTGTAATAAGTCCATTAGTTATTTAGATTTAAAAGAGAAATTGGTCAATGGGCCCATGGGCATGGGCCTTAAACACATATATACACTAACAGTTACCTTGAAATCTGTCTCTTGTGGGGGTGGAGTGTTTTAGCCGAAGAAGAGGGCAAAAGGAGTAGCATTGCTCCGCACGGATTTCTGTGCGACCCAAACCACGCCGCCACCCGCGCGAGGCTCTGCCCTCGCGTGACTCCAGTGCTTGGGGCGACTCTCCGCACGGGTCCAGCTGCGCGGGCATCCGCACACAACCACTGGTTGATTAAAAGGGGAAATCGGCCAAATATGATTTTTTTCACCCAAAACCATTTCTCAAAACTCTCTCTTCTTCTCCCTCTTCATTAAATCTAATCTACAACATTTATTACTACCTCTCCCTTTAAATCTTCAAGTTGGAATCATCATCTAAAGTTTGGAAGTCTAGGGTTCAAAGATCTATCATCTCACCATCTTCATATTCAACCTCAAGGCTTCATCTCCATTTATAGGGTTTTACCATTTTAGAGTTTTTACATCATAAACTCATTTGGTGAGTCTCCTAACCTCCACTTTACTATAAATATGTATATTTGCTAATTTGGTAATTGTAGGTAAACTTGGAATTAACATAAAAGCTAGGTTTTTGGTAAATCTTGCTAGTGTATGAGTATTTGTTCTTGTGGAAAGTATTAGATGTCATAAAGGTTCATATGTACACATAAAGTTGTAAAATGAACAATACATTAGCAAAGAACCATATTTTACAAAGTGGGTTTTGGTTATAAATGACTATATTTGTATCTAGGTTTATCACCTTAGTGTAATGGTTCCTTTTGTGGGCAAATGAATTATGTGGTTTTAATATGAGCATGAAATGTGTATTACTATGTTTTGGAAAGGAATATGTTATGCATGAAAAATACTATCTTTACTTGGTCATGACCTAAATGTGAAGTTGATATCTATCTCCTTGTGCACGAGGATTTAGATGGCATGATATACTTGGTTATAATTGTTGACCATCTTGGTCACTAGCGAGTAGGCAATAGGGGACGCTAGTCCTTGAGGTGTAACTCATCTAGATTGGATATGCATTAATGTTCGTAAGTCCTTGAGGTGTAACTCGACGGAGTAGGCAATAAAGACATAAACGGTTTGAGGATTGTGATGTCTTTCATGGCATGGGAACTAGAATCGGGACATGATCCAATAACGTCGCGGGTGACCCCATTCACGTGTTCTCGTCACCCAAGATGGAAACGAGTCTCCCCCGTATTTCAAGAGCAAGATCGATTCAATATTCCAATTGATCTCAATTCTTAAGTTCTCAACTCTCAATCTCCAAATTCTCATCTCTAATTATGGTATGTATTTGCACCTTTCACTTTGAATTGTATGAAGTATAACTTATTAAAATTTGGTATTTAATGGAGTATACAGACTATGAAACTTTGTATTGACACTTTGCACACATCACATTAGGTACAAAGTACAAACTGCATAAGCTGCACTGTATTGCATTTTTACGATGCAATATTTTGTGGTTCGGGTTAGGGTTCTGGATCTAAATCACACCATGAACACCCCAAATGTTTCAAGACATTTGTAAGAAGATACTTTGTATTTTGGAAAACCGAATAGTGCACTTACACGTCTTCATTGACGTTTTTTTAACTATTTGGTAACTATCAAGATTTTGGACTACTCAGACTCATACTTCGTGAAATTGTTCATGCTAGTTTGTTGCTAGGTGCAAGTTGGAAAGGATCAAAATATATTCTTTTTTTCTCTAAATATTTTAGTTTGAATCGTCTCATTAACAAAAACTCGTTAAATACTGCCATGTGCTTGATACATAAGTACAAGTCAATGAAAGGTATTTTATCTTTCTACCTCTTCTTTTCAATCTATTCTTTCGTTTTTTTTCAACTTGTAATCAAATTCATAAATGTGATGTAATCAAATCAAAAAACGAAAATTCAAAAAAAAAAAAGGAAATCATAAAATTTCAAACTTTATTTAGTTTTTGTAACATAAACATACCGAAAAGGGGTTCACACATGCTTGAACCTCTTGACTTCATCACATAAACCCATTTATTTAATGTTTCATTTTGACTCATAACTCTCTCTCAAGTCTTCATCATTCGGGTTTGAATAGTCCTTTAAAATCATTTTTTGGTCAAGAAGTAATATGACACAATTATGTCTTTGTTTTGTGAAGGTATGTTTGAATGAAACATTCAAATGGCATTTGCAGACATGGTTAATTGGTTATGGTTGATCCCCTCTCATGATATCATCTTACAAATACAAGCCTTGCTTATATTGCAGTTGTTTATTGGATTGGTAAATGTAGGGTTTTTTATTTATTTTTCGTGTATTCTTTTTCGAAAATTAACAAATTTGTTCTTCTAATTATTGAATGTTGTGATAAATGAATGTTGAAAAAGATAAGAGTAAACTGACAAAATTCCACTTGATTCACTACTTAGTCGTATATAGCTACGTCCAAAGCTCAATTTTATTCATATATTTTTTTGTACGACATTAAACTCACACACGCACCCGTGGTATCCGGGCATCCAATTGGGCAACACCGACTAATCCGCGGCGACCCGACCCAACCTCAATGACTGGACCCGCCCAGGCACGACTCTCAATTTTATTCATATTGAGAGTGATTTTGCTTGTTTTCTTGTCAAACTCGACACATATAGATATTATCTATAATTTGGCGGGAAAAAATCAACCTAAATCAAACCAACAGTGTAGTTGTCTAAAATCAATGCCTATTACTCAATTTATAGTATTGGATTATTGTCTAGAATTACAAAAAACTCGATTTTACATTACGTAATTGTGGGTGTGTATGATGCGTTGTCTAAGAAAATTCACATAATATCTTGTAATAATTAAATGCAATCATGACCAAGTAGAAAATAGGGTGTGCCAACTGTAATACCCGTGTAAGGATTTGTACAATATTTTTATATAAGGTGTAAATTGTTTGGTAGACCAAAGTTTGGGGTCTAAAGTGAAAAGTTGATTAGAAAAGGGCTAAACCCTAAGGACCTATTATATTATCCTTATTGGCGGCTGAAGTCTCATTCAAGGGAGAAATGAAAGGGTAAGGGCGATTTTGGAGGAAACGAGAAGAAGAAGGAAGAAGCATTTCCTTGGATTCAAGTTCTTAATCAACCTCCATCAAGGTAAGGTTTCTATGCTTAGTATTCCTTTTATCAGAAGATTGGTAGGTTGGGTGAGACTCCCCTTTTGTTTGGGGTGAAGTCTGATGTCCATTTGGGAGGATTTGGGGGTTTCAAGATCTTATGATTAACCCCTTAATCGATCTAATACTTTGGGTTGATAAGATAATTTTTGTTGTTGTGATTAAGAAATATTCTATCGCCGGAAAGGGGTTACCATCTTGGTGGGTGTGCGATTGAATCGCTGCCCCATAGCACCTGTATGTGGGTTACTGCGTAAAAAGGGACTTCGGTCTGAGACATGCCCACACCGGTCGTTTACTCACACCGGGGGCTTGCTGTTCACCGGGCGTTGGCTTCGCACCGGGAGAAGAGGAGTCGGGCGACCCCGGTTTCTTGTAGGCCGGGTGACCCCGGGTTTGCTTAGACTGAGAGAGAGCCTGGGAGTAAGCGCTGGGCGACACCATCCCAAACCATGGGCGACGATAAGCCGACCTCGGGCGCTGTCTTGAACGGGCCGACCCAATGTCGCGACCCAAGAAGCTTTAGCCCACGTCCCTATTTACCGTGGGGTTGATGGGCCAGTCAACCCATTTCAGTTTGGGCCGAGGACTTCTATTCCCTTTTTAGTGAATTTAGAAGGTTGAAGCGAGAGAAGTTCAGTCGTAGATTTATAGAGTCGGTGAGGGACTTACCGGTCTATGTCGCTTTTCGTATAGGATTTGTTCCCGATAATAGAAGTAATCGCGAGAGCTTAAGCAAAGGACATCAGGTGAGTTTTCTAAACTAAATGTTCTTCGATGATAAAGTGGTTAAAAGCATGTGGAAGTTATTTAAAACATTTTATTTATTTATGTATGCTTTATATATATATGCGAGCTTTACCTTAAATGTGATTTTACACTTTTGTTGTTGGTTAAATGTATGCATACATTGTAGTTGACGAGTATGGCCTAAGACGGGGGGGGGGGGGGTGTCCCGCCTGCGCTCATACCGGGGGGGGGGGGTTCCCATTTATGTCAATGGGGGGTGTGTCCCAGATTAAGGCAGTATGAGCTAGACACGTTGTCGCCTATGTGCGACTTCAGTGTGTGTGCCGAAAGCGTGATTTGCGGGTGTGATGTTTTTATAAAAAAAAAACTGAATTGGTTTATAATTGCTTATAAATCTTTTATATGATGATGTGGTTGTGACCCGTTATTAGAGGGAATTCACTAGACCTTTCGGTCTAACCCTCGCTCTTTCAAACTAAAAACCTTTTCTGGCAGACGTGAGGTAGGAGGATCGAGCAAGGGTAAGAAGAAGGTGTGAGACCGGAGCTGGGTTAGAAGACCTACATTATAGTTTTCGTTTCTTGTAATCTCAATTGTGTATTTGGTTGTCTTTCCGCAAACCTTGAATTTTAGATGTTGTTTTGGTCGTTTGACGTTATTAATTAACACGGTTAGTTTTGCTTTATGTCGCGAGTTGGGTTGTTACACCAACTCCTAATATTATTAATATCTTCTGATAGTTATTAATAAATAATTAGATGATAACAAAAAAAAAATTCAAAAATTATATTGTAATTTCACGAAAAAACAAAAACTAAAAATTGTGTCATTAAACATGATAAAGTAAATTCTCGACAAACAAATAGTGACGAATGTACATGGATGAGTAATTTTCAAAAATTCATTTTTTAGACTATAAGTTTTATATTTTATAAATATATTTCTTCTTTTGACGTAGAAAATTTTAAAACCAAATTTCGACCTCATCATCAAAATGCCTGAATCTCATAATTTTTTATATTCTAAATAAACCTTTTCAATCAAATATTTTCCCACAATCATATTAGTCAAATTAAAGCTTATCTTTTCATATTTATAATATATTTGACGTGATCTTAAAAATATTTCTTTAACAATCTTATAAAGTATGAGGTAACTGTTAATATGGGTTATTATCTAAAAATAATCGTATGGACTCATCTCCAAAAAAAAAAAAAAAAATCATAAAATAGCCAACAAATCGCAAGACACTTTTCTTTGTGGTTTATGACATTTTCTGACGTATCCAGATGAAAAGTGGGAACATCGCAAAAAAATTAAGACACCGCAGCTTGTGGCAACACAATGACATGCGTCGACACGCAAAAAGGAAGCCAAAGTTGCAGCTTGCAGCACAGCAAAGACATGTTGCATCTTATGACAACACAATAAAAAGTGTCTTACAGCGTTGACTTTTGTTTTGTGAAAAAAAAAAGTTTAGCAATTTAACCTATGTGGTTATTTATATTTTATCATAATAACCGATGGTTGTGTATGTTGTTCATGCAATTATTGGTATATATAAAGTGATGACATGATAAAGATGTGGTTTCTTTTCCTTTATGGCTTGTCAAATGTAGTAATTATATTATTATGTTACTTTATTCAATTATTTTAGAGTAAATTACATTTTTAGTCCTTGTGGTTGTCACTCATTATCAGTTTTACTCCCCTTTTTAAATTAATTACAATTTTGGTCAATATGGTTGCCAATCTGTTTCGGATTCAGTTTCTCAAGTTGTCATTTTGTTTCGAATTTGGTTCATCTTGTTACCTCTGTTAAAAAAATCCCTATTAAGTTAAAGGGATTTTGTTTGTTTTTTACTCTTTTCATTTTTGTTTTATCATTTTTTAAAGTTCAATGTTACAACATTGCATAAACCCACCGATGCACCCAAACCCTTACCCCTATATTCAGACGACTTCCTTTGCCCAACCCCTCCCCCTTCGATCATCTTAACCGGCAAAACCAACCACCACCACCATTTCTATGCCCCAGTTTAATCCAAGTCATTCTCAGCCCAATGTACCACCACCACCACCATTCAAGATTATAAAGATCCATATGAATATAAAGAACAATTTCACATAAATTCATTCAAAAACTTAGTTATACAAATCATTAAATCAAAACACTAAAAACATAAGTCAAACTAAAATCAAACCAAAACCCTAACTCAAAATCAAACCTCCAACCTATTGACATCTCTGCCTACACCATCACTACGACTATCTCATTATTGTATATGATGCTTGAAGAAAAAAACCCATCATACCCAACCTTCAAACACGCAAAGGAAATCTAGAGATGAAGACCCAAACGAATCGGCAGATCCAGATCCAAATGAACAGATGGAGATGCAATGTAACACCCTAAAATATAAGGCATTAAAATTTAAAATTTTGGCAATATGACGCCTAAAAGTTGAGCCATTTAAAACCTGTATATATACCACAAAACCATCTAAGTGTAAATAATCACCCAACAATGGGAAACAATAATTAGGAGTTTACAAAAGACATAAATGAACGCTTATACGATAACCTACTAATCTAGACTAGTATAATCTAGATTACGAACAGGTGTCGCTAAGATCACCAAAAGGGGTTCTATATGCCCACTATCTCCAATGTCTCCTCTTTGCAAGATACGTGCTCCCAAAAGTTGCCGTTAGCGGCAATGAGCACTTTACTCAAGCATGCCACCCCGCTAAATCTTATGACCTGCTACACAAACCACATTCAAGAAAAGTGTTAGGCTAACGCTTAGTGAGTTCATGTAATTTATAATTAATCATAAGCATAAAATTCCGGAAATATAACTTGTTGTACCAATTCGAGTAAATCCTTTAGATTTCCACTTTTAGCGATGCATACATGCCTCATGTGATAACGGGGGAGACCCGATTTCCATGTCGGTGACGGAACACAAAAGTGGGCAACACAATCATGTTTTAGAGCCCTACTACAAAGCAATGAACAAATCCATTGCTTCTAGATTTCACTCATCCCAAGAAATTGCTATCAACGGTCGTTGGCCGTTGCCCGACTTGGAAGCCCACAACTATTACCCATTGACCCCATGCCTATTTCTTGGTGGAATATAGAACTTCACATTTCATCAATACCATGTAGCCAAGTTCCATGGCCACAAAGGGTTCCATCCATACGATTGGTTAAGAGTAGATTTCTCCACATTTTTCACAATATTTACCCACATAAGACCTCAAACCACACTTTAGCATGAATAATGTTTACACAAAAATCAACAAGAAGGGTCACAATTTGGATATTCATATTTTCCAACAATAAATGCACTTACTATGTATTTTAACACCCTCACAACAAAACCCATTATATTTCATGAAAGTAAAGGAAACCCTAGAATTCCTAACATGTAAGAGTTAGGTCAAAACATTAATTATACACAAGTAGTTAGAGTATGATCATAATGTCAAGCAATAATGGTTAGGCAAGTGTAGGATTTAGTAGTACAAGATGAACTCACCTTGTAGGTTTGACAAAACCTAAAACCCTAGAAGAAGAAGAGTAGAGAATATTGAGAGATGACTTGAAGATCCCCTAGAATGTGCAAATGAAGACCCTATATCATCACCATAAATGATCTTAGGTCAAACCCACGAAGAATTAACGAGGATAGATGATTAGGGTAGTTTCTTACCTCCTTGGACCAAGAATAAGCCAACCAAAATAGGTGAAATGAGGTTGTGATCTGATAGAAATCGGGCTGGGTAGTGACATTGTCGCTATCGCGAGGCACAATCGCCTCACATGTATCGTAGGTCTCAAGCACGGGGCGACATTGACACGACGAGTATGACCCGAGCACTATCGTCGGGCATACACGTGGAGTATGTACCGAGACCCAGTTACCCTCGACGACAATGCCCTATGCGACTGTGACATGGGCATAATCGCCGGTCACAGTCGTCGGCCACGTACCGATTCCGATAAATGTGATTTTTTTCCAAAGCGAAGACGACCGAGAACTTATGATTGCTATCTAGAATAGTTTACTTTTATAAACAATTGTAAATTAAGATTTCACTAATTGGACCCAATAAAACTTCCTTCATAGATTTTGGGGTGTTACAATCCTCCCCTCCTTAAAAGATTTCGTCCCAAAATCTTGATTCAACAAAAAAGGCGGGGTAACGTTTCTTCATGTCCTCCTCCGCTTCCCACGTTACGTTCGCTCTACAGTAATGCTTCCACTGTACTTTGACCATCACTACTTCCTTGCGGATAAGTTTCTTTGTTTCTCTCTCTAAGATGGTTTCCGGTTCCTCCACGCACCGGTCATTTTCTACGCGAATTTCAGATAAACGGATGACACTTTTTTCTTCTTCCAAACACTTCCGTAAGTAACACACGTGGAACGTGGGGTGAATCCTACTCATCTCGGATGGTAGCTTTAACTTGTAGGCTTGGAGTCCTACACGTTCCATAATAGGGAAAGGCCCGAGGAAACGAGGGCTAAGTTTCCCCCGCTTCCCAAACCTAATGATCCCCTTCCAGGGCGACACTTTCAACATTACACGGTCACCCACTTGAAATTCCATCGGTCTCCTTTTCTTGTCCGCATAGCTCTTTTGACGATCTTGAGTCGCCTTCAAACGTTCTCGAATGACCTTTATTTTGTCCCCCGTTTCTTGCACCACTTCCGGTCCGGCGAATTGTTTCTCACCCGCTTCTAGCCAACAAGTCGGCGTTCTACATTTCCGACCATACAAGGCCTCAAATGGGGCCATCCCGATGCTAGAATGGTAACTGTTGTTGTAGGCGAACTCCACTAGCGGTAAGTGGGAATCCCAACTTCCTCTGAAATCGATGACACATGACCGGAGCATGTCCTCAAGAGTCTGAATGGTTCTTTTGCTCTAACCGTCGTTTTGTGGGTGATAGGTTGTGCTTAACTTCACCCTCCTGCACAAATCTTTCTAAAGGCTGCTCTAAAAATTTGAGGTGAACCGACTATCTCTGTCTAACATGATGGACAACGACACTCCATGTCTCGAGACAACTTCATTGATGTATAGTTTCGTTAATTTGTCCATGGGTAGCGTCTCCCGCATGGCTAGGAAATGGGCACTCTTAGTTAGACGATCGACAACTACCCATATGGTGTCATGGCCTTTTGAAGTCTTCGGCAACTTCGTCATGAAGTCCATTGTGATGTGCTCCCATTTCCACTCCGGTATTTCAAGGGATTCAAGGCTCTCGTACGGTCGCTGGTGCTTGACCTTCACTTGGAAGCAAGTCACGCACCACTCAACATAGTTTGCCACATCTAACTTCATCACGGGCCACCAATAGTTCAGCTTCAGATCTCTATACATCTTTGTACTTCCGGGATGTATAGAGTATTTGGACTTATGGGCGTCCTCTAAGAGTAGATCACGACTGCCTCCTACCTTGGGTACCCACACTCTCCCATTAAATAACTTCATTCTGCGACCATCTTTCGTCAGTTGAAGATGTAATTTCCCCATCGACTCACCCTTAAGGTTCTCCTCCTTCAATGCCTCGGCCTGGGTATCTTCTCTATCAAGCTGGACACCAAGTCAATTATGGTCTGAATAACCTTAATACTACCGCTGTACTCCTTTCGACTCAAAGCATCGGCTACCACGTTTGCCTTACCCGGGTGGTAAAACAACTCACAGTCGTAGTCCTTAAGCAGTTTCAACCACCGTCTTTGTCTCATGTTCAATTCCTTCTAGTTGAAGACATATTTCAAACTCTTGTGATCGGTGAAGAGCATGCATTTGGTTCCGTAAAGGTAGTGTCGCCACAGCTTCAAGGCGAAAACTATTGCGGCTAACTCCAAATCATGGGTAGGATAGTTCTTCTCGTGTTCCTTTAGTTATCTCGACGCATAGGCGATCACCTTACCACGCTGCATCAACACGCACCCCAAGCCCATTTTTGATGCATCACTGTAAACCATAAAATCTTCTGTGCCTTTGGGTAAAGACATGATCGGTGGTTCACACAGCTTCCTTTGCAGAGTCCTGAAGGCTTTCTCTTGAGCCTCGGTCCACACGAACTTCACATTCTTCCGAGTCAAGACCGTTAAGGGATAGACAATCCTAGAGAAATCTTGGATAAATCTTTGGTAATAGCCCACTAAGCCCAAAAAACTGCGGATCTCTGACGGACTCTTGGGTGGATCCCAATTTGTCATCGCCTCGATTTTGGACGGTTCCACTTTCACACCGTCCCTAGTGACTATGTGACCCAAGAACTGCACTTCCGATAACCAAAAGTTGCACTTTGAAAACTTGGCGTACAATCTTTCCTTTCTCAAAACATCTAGAACTTCCCGAAGGTGTCGCTCATGCTCCACCTCGTTCTTGGAGTACATAAGTATATCGTCGATGAAAACAATCACTGATTTGTCTAGGAAGGGTCGGCACACACGATTCATCAAGTCCATGAAGACGGCGGGGGCGTTCGTCAAGCCAAACAGCAACACTAGAAATTCGTAATGGTCGTAGTGTGTCCTAAATGCTGTTTTTGGAACGTCTTCGCTCCTTACCTTCACTTGGTGGTAGCCCGAACGAATAGGGGTGTCAGAAATAACCGAAACCGAATAACCCACCTGAACCGAATGATATTTGGGTTAAACGGTTTTGGGCTATTCGGTTTTCGAGTTAAACGGTTTGGTTAACCGAATAAGGATCCTTATTCGGTTCGGTTTTCGGTTAATTTTTTCCTGATTCGGTTAAACCGAATAACCCGAATAACACATTCTACAAATATTTTATATATTCTATGTTTACAAATAATAAACAAAATACATTTTATACTATTATTATTTTACATATTTTATTGCTATGTAATATTTTTTTATTGATAGTAGATAAAGTTTTTAATACATTACATTTTTTTGCTTGATTTACAGCATTCATGAAGAAAAATAATGTCATTTGATATATATTGGTTTTTGATAGATCATGTTTTTTACTTACTGTAAAGTTAATTTGGAGATGAATGTATAATACAATTATATATTAGAAGCAACGAACACTTAAGTTGGGAAAACTATTTGAGGCAAATGTACAACGAAAAAATATAAATACTTATTTGGTTTAACCAGTTACCGAACCGAATAACCCGAAAACTGAATACCCGAAATCGATTAAACCGAATCTTATTTGGTTTGGTTATCGGTTAATTTAAAAAAACTTAGAAAACCGATTAACCCGAACCGAATAAATCGAAAACCGATTTAACCGACCGAATAACACCCCTACGAACGAAGGTCTATCTTGGAAAAACAACTTGCGCCTTGAAGTTGATCAAACAAATCGTCGATTCTAGGGAGCGGGTATTTGTTCTTAACCGTCGCCTTGTTCAACTCGCGGTAATCGATGCGCATTCTCATGGTGCCATCCTTCTTCTTCACAAAAAGTACCAGAGCTCCCCACAGTGAGGAACTCGGTCTCACGAACCCCTTTTCAAGAAGGTATTACATACGCCAAATATGACGCGCATCCTTTTGTCAAGCATCTTCGTGCCTTTGCCATGGAAATGGTCGCAATCTCTCCTTTTCTTCGCTCTCCATAGACGAGCACCGCATCCTCTTCGATGGTAGGAATTCAGATTAGTTTCTTTGCGCAGTGGATTTCTGCTTTATTACTTACGAGCCAATCCATGCCTATGACTATATCGAATCAACCGATCGTCATAGGTAATAGATCTATTGGGAATTACTTCTCCTCAATCACAATCACACAGCCTTTGAATGCTTCACGGATCAAGACTTGACAACCATTGGCTACCTCAACCACTAAGGCTTCCTCTAAGGAAGTTATAGGCGCGGACAAATGTTGAGAAAAAGAGTTCAATACGAAAGGCAAATTTTCACCCGAATTAAATAAGACGTGCGCAGGTATGAAGTTTACAAGGAACGTACCTAATACAACATCCGCAGACGCCTTAGCTTCTTCCGCAGTCATCTGAAATGCTCACCCCGGCACCTTGGGAGGGTTATCTTTCCTCCCTTGGCTTCCACCAATCTTCAACTTGGGGCAATCCTTTCGAACATGCCGGGGCTCCTTACATTCGTAGCATGTCACTTCTTTGATGGGGCAATCCTTGATTGTATGTCCGGACTTCCCACATTTAAAGCAGCCAGTCGAGGTGTTCCGACATGGACCGAAGTGCCTGCTTTTGCATTTTGGACACCAATTAGGCTCTCGACGAGGCTCGACTCTAAGATTTCCGACGAACGACCTTGGTCTTTGAGGAGGTCCCGACCGGCCTTCCGACTTCCGCTTTTTTCCTACACGGGCCTTCTCTTTTTTATCTTGAACAAGGTCATCTTCCAGTAACTGGGATTATTCTATAGCTTCTTGGAGGGTCGCCACTTTAGCGTTTCTCACTGCGGTCTTCATCTCTGCAGGTAGTCCCTTTTGATACGCCTTAATCATGGCCTTCTCATCGGGGACTATGTGTCCCACAAAACTCTCTTTTTCCACAAACAGTCGGGAGTATTCGGCTATAGGCTTGTCACCCTTTTCAGATTTCAGAATTCGTCTTCAATCCGGTCTAGCGCCCTCTCATTACAATATTTATTTATCACCTTCTTCTTGAAGTTTCCCCACGAGAGTTGAGCCAATACCGTCGACTCTAAGGTTGCTCAGACCATGTTCCACCATTCAAGGGCTTCACCCCTAAACATCTGTGAGGCGAACTTAACTTTCTGAGGCTCTCCGCATTCACTTGATTCGAACGCTAGCTCAATCTCTCGGAGCCATTTCATGCAAGCAACCGGATTTGTCGTCCCGTAGAATTCTGCGGGTTTACAACATAGAAACGACTTGAAGGAACATCCCCTTTCCACTCTCCTTGCCCCGACGATGACATGCTCTTCGGTACCAACGACATTTCCCGTACCCCCGAAACCCATTACCGCGTTCTCTGCATCCGCCTCCGGTCTCCTATTTCCGGCGTCCCTATCCTCCATGATCTTCATCAATCTTTCATCTATTTTGTCCATAGCCGAATTCATCATTTGTCAAAAGTTGTCCATCATTGCGGTTTGAGGGTCGATTTCTTGGATGACGGGGTTGTCGGTGACGAAGCTTACCCTGGGTACTGTTTCTACCCTTCCCACCAACATTTGAGGAATTGGGGGATCGGGAACATCCCCTAGTCTTGATGGGCCAGGAGCCGTCACGCTAACTTCAGGGAGGTCTTCGCGATTAGGCACTCTACTCCGAGTACTAACCATCTCAAACTGCCAACCATACGAGAATGAGGTGAGAATAGGCTAACATTCATATACGGAGAACGTACTACTACACTTATCAATTATTACAACAGTAGAGTAAGTATGCTCACGTAAGGATATATCCATAATAGCATTAGCTAGGTTCAATTATGAACATATCTTACACAAGAATTATCGTCACCATTATCAAAATTCTCAATTAACGTAATTCCGTCGACTCCAAAACCACCTTATCCTAGAAATTCTACCAAGTCTCACAAATCACAACTTAACGTCTCAGCTTAAGTCTAGCATCTTCCTAACATACATAGTTCACTTAAACTAAAGCTCTGATACCAACTTGTAACACCTTAAAATATAAGGCATTAAAATTTAAAATTTTGGCAATATAACGCCTAAAAGTTGAGCCATTTAAAACTTGTATATATACCACAAAACCATCTAAGTGTAAATAATCACCCAACAATGGGAAACAATAATTAGGAGTTTACAAAAGACATAAATGAACGCTTATACGACAACCTACTAATCTAGACTAGTATAATCTAGATTACGGACGAGTGTCGTTAAGATCACCAAAAGGGGTTCTATGTGCCCACTATCTCCAATGTCTTATCTTCCCAAGATACCGTTGCTCCCAAAAGTTGTCGTTACCGACAATGAGCACTCTACTCAATCATGCCACCCCGCTAAATCTTATGACCTACTACACAAACCACATTTAAGAAAAGTTTTAGGCTAACGCCTAGTGAGTTCATGCAATTTATAATTAATCATAAACATAAAATTCTGGAAATATAACTTGTTGTACCAATTCCAGTAAATCCTTTAGATTTCCACTTTTAACGATGCATACATGCCTCATGTGATAACGGGGGAGACCCGATTTCCATGTCGGGGATGGAACAAAAAAGTGGGTCACAGAATCATGTTTTAGAGCCCCACTACAAAGCAATGAACAAACCCATTGCTTCTAGATTTCATTCATCCCAAGAAATTGCAATTAACGGTCGTTGGCTGTTGCTCGGATTAGAAGCCCAAAACTATTACCCATTGACCCCATGTCTATTTCTTGGTGGAATATAGAACTCCACATTTCATCAATACCATGTAGCCAAGTTCCATGGCCACAAAGGGTTCCATCCATACAATTGGTTAAGAGTAGATTTCTCCACATTTTCCACAATATTTACCCACATAAGACCTCAAACCACACTTTAGCATGAATAATGTTTACACAAAAATCAACAAGAAGGGTCACAATTTGGATATTCATATTTTCCAACAATAAATGCACTTACTATGTATTTTAACACCCTCACAACAAAACCCAATATATTTCATGAAAGTAAAGGAAACCCTAGAATTCCTAACATGTAAGAGTTAGGTCAAAACATTAATTATACACAAGTAGTTAGAGTATGATCATAATGTCAAGCAATAATGGTTAGGAAAGTGTAGGATTTAGTAGTACAAGATGAACTCACCTTGTAGGTTTGACAAAACCTAAAACGCTAGAAGAAGAAGAGTAGAGAATCTTGAGAGATGACTTGAAGATCCCCTAGAATGTGCAAGTGAAGACCCTATATCATCACCATAAATGATCTTAGGTCAAACCCTCCAAGAATTAATGATGAGAGATGATTAGGGTAGTTTCTTACCTCCTTGGACCAAGAAGAAGCCGACCAAAATAGGTGAACTGAGGTTGTGATCTGATAGAAATCGGGCTGGGTATATAATGTCCTTATAGCTTCGGCGACAATGCTCAAACGATAGGGACATTGTCACTATCGCGAGGCACAACCGTCTCACATGTACCATAGGTCTCAAGCACGGGGCGACTTTGACACGACGAGTATGACCCCGACACTATCGCCCGACATACTCGCGGAGTATGTACCGAGACCCAGTTACCCTCGACGACAATGCCCTATGCGACTGTGAAATGGGCATAATCGTCGGTCACAGTCGCCGGCCATGTACCGAGTCCGATAAATGTGATTTGTTTTCCAAAGCGAAGACGTACTAGATCTTACGATTGATATCTAGAGTAATTTACTCTTATAAACAACTGTAAATTAAGATTTCACTAATTGAACCCAATAAAACTACCTTCATAGATTTTGGGGTGTTACATGCAAAACGAACAATGAGAGGGAGAGAGAGAGAGAGAGAGATGGTGCTCGACCATGGAGAAATAGAAGAGACGGGTGGGAGGGCTCGACGGTGGAAGGGGTAGGGTTGCTACTGCGATCTCTGGAAGACGGACGAAAGAGCTCGATGCCAGAGAAAAGAAGAGAGAATAAGGGGAGAGAGGAAATACGAGAGAGAGATTGGTGGTCGTCGGTGAAGGAGATCGCAGGATAAACGGGTTTTCTGGGGTTGGAGGGCGGAACTGGCGCCTTGCTTCTTGAGAAACAGGGTTGGATTCTAGAGTTGCTGAGTATATATATATATATATAAACATATTTATTTAATTTTTATTAAAAATTAAGAAAATAATAAAAAGACCAAAATGCCCTTGACGTTAATGGATATTTTAACAAAGTTAGTCAAATGGACCAAAAGTGAAACAAATTGGCAACTATAGTGACCAAAACTGTAATTAGTTTAAAAGAATGATTAAAGTTGATAGTGAGTTGCAACCACAGGGACCAAAAATGTAATTTACTCAATATTTTATTATCATTTATTTCAAAGTTATTCAAAACAATCACCTTACTTACAAAAAAACATAAAAAAAAACAAGCATATATTCACAAAATAAGGAATTGGGTAGATTAAATGTATCTTTACTTACTAATTTTAATCACATACATCGACATCAAAATTTACTTTTTACATTTTCAATCCATTATTTGACCTATTTTTGACATAAAAGATGATGCATAATGTTGAGATTTTTAACTTAGGTTTTTCACAGTTTTTTCTTTACACATTATCGTCACCGCAACAACTTAAAAACCTTTACGTACCTCCACCATGTGAAAAACTTCACCCAAGTTTTTTCAAAAAATTTAGGGTCTCATCATTTTAACTTTATATCATTTATATTCTTATTTATAAAAATAAATATATTAAAATTTATACAATTACATACTTATTTATATTGAGAAAATATTCTTAATTTAATATGTATTTGTTTTACAATAAATATTACAAAAATGTTAATTTAAAAGTATGTACAATAAAAAATAAAATTTGGTCTATTAAGACTGTAAAAACTGTATAAAAATATTTACAATAAAAATAAAAAAAAAGGTTAAATCTAAAAATTAAAGAAAAAGTTAACTTAAAGATATGTATACTAAAAAGTAAAAAATTGGGTTAGTAAGATATTTGTAAAAATTGTATTAAAATATGTCAAATTTGAGACATTGATTTAAATGTAAAAAATATAATTACTTTAATTATGTGTTTGTTTTATATTATTTATTTAATAATTTTATTTAAATATTTAAATATGACTATTTTAAATATATTTATAAATATATTTGATTAAATATGGAACCCTTATAAAATTTTATTAAGTTAAAAGTTATTAAATACGAAAAATCTCTAAAAAAACAGGTCATGCAGTTACGACATATGACGAAAAACTTCACAAAAAATCTAAAGTAAAAAACATCTCCACTATGTGAAAAAAACTCAAAGTTTTTTTTTGTACGACAATGTGGGCTATGCCCACACACACACGCACCCGCGGTATCCGGGCATCCAATTGGACAGCACCGACTAATCCACGGCGATCCGGCCCAGCCCAAATCGACTGGACCCGCCCAGGTACGACTAAGCCCGATTGCTTTTTGAAAAACCTCTCAAAAATCACATAATGGATGCTTTAAATGCACCAAAACCTATTGATTTCCTCTTCAGGCACATCAACATCAATACCTAATTTTTCAATTTCAAATACATAATTTAACTTAGATTTTGATATTAAAATAGGCCCATATAACAACACCCGATGTATATGGCATTACCTTAAAATTTTCACCAAAATTTTGTGGAGTTCAATGTTTTTTAATACTAAAATCAAATATAATGATAAAAGAAATTACTCAAAATATTTATGTTTTATAAGTTATAACTACATAAACTTGTTTGATATTTGTCAACTATAGTCGTCCTTTATGTATAAAATATCAATTATAACTGTTATAAGAATATTTTTCTAATTTTCTGTGTGGAATAATAAGAACCAAATAGCGATAAATTGCCGCTTATATATCTCGGGCTCCCGGTAGGATCGACAATGAGACGATCTTCTCATTGGAGCTTAGTGATCGATAAGATGAAAAATAAGCTTTCGTCTTGGAAAGCAAAACTGATTTCATTTGGAGGAAGATGGACGTTGGTAAGATCGGTACTTGGTAATGTTTCACTATACTATTTTTCATTGTTTCGTTCCCCGATATGTGTGTTGAAGGAATTGGAGAGAGTGAGGTGTGATTTTTTTTTTTTTTGGGGGGGGGGGGGAGGGGGGTCGGTGAGGAAAAGAACGGGAGGAAATCTCGAGCATGGGTAAAGTGGGAAAAATGTTGGGTTCGTTTGAGGGGGGGGGGGTTGAATATTGGGGGTCTTAAAGAATTTAATTGGAGGCTACTCGGAAAATGGTGGTGGAGGTTTCACAATGAAGTCGATGTGTTATGGGTTAAGGTAATAAAGAGCGTATACGGGTGGGATGGGGGACTATTGGAGGGTGCACCAAAGGGACCGGGGGGAAACTCGATATGGCCAAATATAATTAAGGTGGGGAAGGATATAGATAAGGTCGGTCTTAACTTTTTCGAATCCTTTGGTAAGATAGTAGAGGATGGGTCAAATACAAGATTTTGGGAGGATAGATGGACATCGATTGGCAGATTTAAGGAGAAATTCAAGCGGCTTTTTCAACTTGAAGAGGAAAAAGGGGCAGCGGTATCGGAAAGAGGAGAGTATCGAGACGAAGAATAGGTGTGGAAATGGAGATGGAGAAGGGAACTGAGGGGAAGAGAACTTGGAGAATTGGAGGAATTAAGTAATGTGATTGCGGATCATAAACCAAAGGGTGGCAAGGTGGATCGGGCGTCATGGAGCTTAGACCCCCAAGGTGAGTTCACGGTTAAAAAAGTCCGGGAAGTGATAGAAGAGAAGCGATCAAGGGTGGAAGGCAGCGTTACTGTAACTTCTTGGATAAAATCGGTACCGAAGAAGATTTGCATATTTGTATGGAGAGCAAACCTTGGTCGGCTACCTACACGATCGGTCTTGGACAGGATGGGTGTCGATTTAGACTCCACACTCTGTCCGAGATGTGGCAACGAAGTTGAAACTATCGACCATGCTCTCATTAACTGTGAAAAGGTAAAGAATTTGTAGATGCTCATGGGAAGATGGTGGAATATTGATTTAGCCTTGGTAAGCTCTTTGAATGGAATTCTCGAGGCGAATAATCAATTGGGCAACAATGATAAAGGGTCGAGGAAATGGACGGAGGTGGCTTGGTGCTTTCTTTACATAGTTTGGGCTAATAGGAATAAGGTTATCTTTGAAAAGATTAGAGGCTCCGTAAGAGATTTATTTTTTGATTTCCAAGTTAAAGCGTTCGAATGGGTGACCTGTAGAGACAAAGATTTAGCTCTAGATTGGGTGAAGTGGTTCTCGGATCCTTGCGGGTAACAAAAGTTGACTGATGTAAAGGAGATCAAGAGCGAGGGGCTGATCGTCAGAGAGGAAATGTGAAGGATTATAAATTTCCTAGTTCGTTGTTCGGTGGGTTGGAAGAGTCTGTGTCCTGCAAATGTTTGTTCCTGTGAATTTGGTTAAGCTTCATTCGGTTGCTGGTTCGTACTATTAACGGCTAGCTGATGGTTCGTATAATTAACAGTTAGCTGCGTAATCTGTTTCTGAGTATGGGGCTGATGGTTCGGTTGACGTTTGGAGGCTTGTAGCATGCTCGCAAGTGGTTGTTCGTCGGTCTAAGGGGGTCGTAAGAAGGTTGGATTGGTGAATGGGTGCATTTATACCTTCGGTTGTGTCGTGGGAAGAGGACGAGGTTGAGTTCGGGGCTGTCCGGGGGTTGTACGGGGTTTTTTTCTACAGTAGCAGCCTCTGTAATGCTGTGGAGGGAGTTTACTTCTCACAAACTTCTTCTTGGCTGCACCTCGGTCGTTTTGGTTGTCATAATTTGGTTCTGTTTGCTACTGTACCGTTGATTATGTTTTGGTTATTTTGGTTGTAAAACTTGATTCATGGATGGGTGATAATAAAGTTTATGTTGCTGTTAAAAAAAAAGAACCAAATTGAGCAACTCATATGTTATTTGATAATTTTAATATTTTAAATGACCGCTTTGTTGTAAACGCGCATCTTCTATTTGGCATTTTAAGGTTGTTTTTGGTTTTGAAACTTAGGGTTGGGCTTCGATGAGAAGTTAAGTTAATCGTGAGAAGTGGTTATCAACCGTTGGATGAAAAATAGACGCACATTAGAATGAGATGCACCGAGATGTACCAGATCAATTCCCTTCTAAGCCGCAATTCATAGGAGGGATTGAGATCAAAATAGATCAACGGTTCATATCCACTTCTCACGCTTATCACCGTTAACTCAAATTCTCACACGATTCTTCACTTTGAAACTTATACATATAATAGTTGTATATATATGGGTACCTAATTACGTATAGTGACGACCAACTGAAACACAATTTATCACTAATTAGAAGAGTTTATCTAACTCATTATTATCTGCAAGTTGAATCATCCATATCTACAAAAACAACATTTTGAATCAAACTACAAAACTGTAATTTATGAATTCCTTGTTCTAGAAACATTCCAACAATACTGAATTTGCATCAAAACAACATAACGTCTCGAAAATTCATGCCAAAAGCAGTTGTCTCGTTTTCACTCAGGATTAAAAAGAAAATACAATTTGAGCTGCTTATTTTCTAAATTGAAAGATGATTTTGATACCAATGAATTGCTCTTGTTGGTATCTGTTCAAGATATCTACAATAATATGATTTCATTATTTTCAGTTACATTTTTGTACAAATTAGGGGTTTTCATGGAAACAACCTTTTTTACTTTTACCATTTAGGAATGCAGGTCATGACTATATGCATCACACCCTCCTTGCTTTTGAACGGGATATACATATGTTGTTTGGTTTTGATTTGGTTTTATCGAACTGCAGGTCAAACTTATACTAAATTGACCATGAAATTTATTCAAATTATTTGACATATTACACACACACACACACACACACACATATATATATATTTAGATAGATAGGGAGGTTCATTTGAAAAATGTTAAATGTATGAGAAATAAAGAAATGATCATAACTTTTTTATCTGGTCAACATTTTCGACTTTGACCGTGAATCACCGGATAATTCCTTGTGTGGTATGTAGAATATAAAGGAGTAGTTTTGTAAAATACGCGGTATGCGTTCATATGTGAACCTATGTGATTCATATATGAACTATACATTCATATGTGAATCAGTTAATTAGCTCATATGAGATTCAGTTAATTAGTTCATATGTGAATCACAAAGGTTCGTATGTGAATCTGTTAATTAGTTCAACTGATTCACATATGAACCTACAGTTAATTAGTTCTTATATGAATTGTAACAACCCAAACTCACGACATGAATCAATACCAACTTTAATAATTATCAACGCCAAATGGCCCAAAACAACATTTAAAATTCAGGGTTTGTGGAAAGGCAACATAATACGCAAGTGAGAATAGAAGGAAAATAAAACTAAAATGGAGGTCTTCTAACCCAGCTCCAACTCACACCTTCCCTTCACCCTTATCCGATCCTCCTATCTCATGCCTGCCTGAAAAGGTTTTTAGTTTTGAAAGAGCGAGGGTTAGACCAAAGGTCTAGTGAGTCCCCTCTATCAACAGTTCAAACAACAAAAGTATAGAAAAGATTTATAATAACATAAACCAATTCAGTTATAAACACAACACCGCACTTACAACCATGCTTCTGGCACACACTACCGTCACTCAAAAGTGACAGCGTGTCTGACTCATACTGCCTTAACTGGGACACCCCCCCGGTATGAGTACAGGTGGGACACCCCCCCCCCCCCCGATGTCAGGATCTGATTCTTAACAAGAATAATTAATCTCAGAAACAATATTAAAGAAGTTGCGGAAAAATACTTTAATATTCAAAAGATCAATGGAACAGTAAAGAATAAATCACAACTTGTAAACTTTATTGAATGATTAAAGTTACAAGCTTTCACACAAAACCTCAATCTTGATGAACAGGCTCACCAAGACGAATTCTACTTCTCTAGAACTAGGGTTGTAAACCTTGAGGTTAATTCTCTCTCAAAACAAAAACTCAGAATACTCGTATATTAAAACTATTCTGAATACATCTATACACCAGTATATTCTTCCATAATTATCTTCAACCTTCCATGATTATCTTCAAACATTGATCTGCGCGTATCTTGATTATCACATAAGCAGTATTAAATCATAGCAGCATTAATACTCTGAGCAGTATTAATCTTCAACAGTACTAACCATCTTTAGCAGCATTAACGAATCAGCAGTACTAACTACTAGCAGTACTAACTCTCCAAGCAGTACTAACTATTCAAGTAGCAGCACTAACTCTTTAAGCAATATTAATTCTACTAGCAGTAGTAATCTTGAAAGCCTGGCAGTAGTAATCACTTAGACAAATCTTCAGTTCCCAACAATCTCCCCTAACTTGACTTTTAGAGAAAAGAAGTCAAGTTCTTCAGATGCTCCCAAAACTCTATTGCTCATAAACCTATATCAGGATTCAACCCCAAACTTTGATTAAGAGTTCTCTGAATCAAGTATCTCGCCATTGCAGAATCTGGTGCACAACCTAGCTTTTTCTTCAACATAGCATGCAACTTTAACCTACTATGGTTGTAAACTCTATCCACTAGGAAGTATTCAAAGTGACTTGTATCCATAGCTAGTGCATATACTCCACTTCTTTCATACAGAGTCCAGTTGTTGATGGTTTTGAAAACATTTCTGATAACATGCTGAACTTCCTCTGGCTTGAACAACATGCATAGATATTCCATCACAAGTTTTGTAACAGGTATCCCTGGAGCTTTCAGCTTATCAGCATATAATTTCATCCCCACCTCAAACATTTCCTCTAAATCAGATCTGGAGCATACTCTTACAATCTTGGCCCAAGTAGGATACACTTCAAACTTTTCATCTTTCCTCTTAATCCTTATATACTCCTTCCCATCTACTTCCAGAGTATCCCAGTGAATAATCTCAGGAGGCTTGACACCAACTGGTTCAACAGTTATAGGCTCAGGCACTTTCTCCATCACCACCATGTACATATTTACATCATAAGTACTGGATGGTTCTTCCTAAGATTGAGCTTTCTTTTCATCAGACTTAGGTGCCTCTTCTTCTTCTGCTACCTTTTGTTCTTTCTCAGCTTCTTCCTCATCCACTCTAGGTTTCTTAGCTGGTTTCCTTATAGCCATCATTTTAGTTCTTTTCAGAGTCCTCAAACTTTCACCTAGAGTAGCTTCCTTCCTTGGTGATTCTTGATCATCAGGAAAGGGTTTTTGTATTAGAAAGTCATGACTCTCTTTCATCCTCTTTTCCACTTCAACTCTGGCTTTTTCATTTCCTTGAAGCTTAGTCATCTCTGCATCATACAACCCTTTGATTTGTTCAAATGACATTTTAGTGAACATTTCCTTTTTGACTCCCACAACACCTTTGAGAAAAGTGATTATCTTCTTTCTCTCTTGAGTGCCAAGGTAGGTCTTTGAAGGTTGCCTCTTCTTTGCACCCAATTTGATCATTACAAGCTTCTTTGGAATTGCAGATCTCTTTTGTGCCATCTTTGTTGCCAAACTCTTTTGATAAACTTCATTCAGCTCTGCAGCTAGAGCTTTTGCCATCTCCCTATCCTTTTCCATTTGATCTCTTTCAGCTATCTCAAGTTCTGCCTGAATCTTCTTAGCCAAAGCTTCATCTGACTCAATCAACTTTTGCTTTTTAATTGGTTGGTCAGATTCCACTATCTTCTTTTTGCCTTTGTCCTTGCTTGCTACCTTATCAACACTATATTTCTTGATAACCTCAGCATTGCCTTTGATGACAATTCCTTTGGCCTTTGAACTGACCTTAGGAGTATCATGTTTAGCTTTGATTAATGCTTCAGCTACCTCAATTTCTTCCAAATTGCTGCTAAGGAGGTCTGTTAATATCTCTTTAACAATTTCTGCTGCTTTATTTATTTCAGCAGCATTAACTGTTTCTGCTGCTATGTTTGCTTCAGCAGCATTAACTGTTTCTGCTGCTTTCTCAAACCCTGTTTCTGTTTCAGCAAACTCCCCCTCATCTCCATGTTTCTCCCTGTTAACCTCAGCTTCTGACTTCCCCTTTTTGGGAGCATCATCCACTGGGTTCCTTCTTCTGAGCACAAATCTTTGCTTCTTCTTCTTTTGAACCACCTTCTGAACCAACTTCTTTAAGCTGATGATCTCTTCTTGTTGGTTGATGATGACTTTCTTGAGTTCATTGACAACCTTCTTTTGAGTATCCAGTTCAGTTGCCATTTTGGACATGGCAGAAATCAATTCATGGTAGTCATATCTATCCTCACCTTCTCCAGGAGTGTTACCCCCTTTTGAGGGATCATTGGAATGTTTAATAGGGATCTCCAGCCATGCTGAAGCACCACCTATTCCCTTGGTTTTCTTGGCACCCGGGACCTTTGGATGATTGCTCACCCAAAGTTGCCATGGGGAAGGTCTTAGTGATTTTACCACTGTCCTCCTCTGTGCTAGCAGGAGTAGTGGCAGCCTTCTCACCCACATGCTCATGCATCTCCTTAGTGAGCACCTCCTTGGGGTTGGGAGACACCCCAGTGGTTTCCCTATGGATATTCTCTAATGGAGAATGCTCCATTAGAGGGCTTTGAGGTTCTGGGTTTGTAGGAGGTACAACAAGGGAAGGAGCCTTGTGTACCTTTCTCTTAATATAAGTTTTGGCTATAACTGGTGTTGGCTTAAGAACAAGAGACTGAGGTAGTGATATAGTGGTTGAAGGTTGGATTTGGCTATCAGTGGGATGGCCTAGTGAGGGCCTTGACCCTGATGCCATACCTTCTTGGTTGTGGGACACCACCATCATTGTAGAGAACAATGGGGTGTCAACTCCTTCCGAGTCCTTGGCAGATCTTTTCATATTTGAAAGGACCTTGCCCTTAGGGATTTTAGGTACATATACCCCATTAAACTGAGGTATATCCGTCAATTCAGTGGTGATAACTTCCTGGACAAATCTTGGATACATATAGAAACTCTTTTTATTTTCCAAGTTTGACACAAGGTCATTGAAAATCATTTGGAGAAATTATACTTTCTGGCAGTGGACAAGCAGACCAAAGCAAAAGCAATGGTACTACTGAACTGACTCAATCCAATAGTTTTTCTAGAAATACAGTGCATAAGGGTATGAACAAAGAACCGCCATTGGGGAGAAAAGTTAGCTTTGTAAAATTTGAAAACACCCTGTTGGCCTTCATACCCCATTCTTGTGAGATTGGAAAACAAATCCTCATTAGGGATAGAGATAATACCTGAGGCATCGTCTAGTCGTAGACTGATGCGAATGACCTCTTCAGAGACTGTCAAGGGTTTGTCACACACCCTTGTCTTAATACACTGCACACCGTTTTCAGTAACAGCGGTGGCATTGGCCCAAAATTGCTTCTGGTGCTTGATGAAGATTGGTGGTCATACAGTAAGAGCATACGCTATATGACTGGTCTTGAGAAAATCAACTATTTGATGGAATCCATCAGCTTGCTTCGGCTTTTGAAGCATTGCGATCTCATTGTGTTCATCAATAAACGCCATGGATGCCATCGGTCTTGAGGATTCTTGACTGAAACACACTGGTTACTTGAGAGAAAAGAGTTAGAGAGAAGATGAACAATATTCAAAGAGTCGTTGTGAGCTTTTAGGCGGGCAAAGAGAGTATTTATATGATTCAGGAAAGAAGCAGTATTAACCCTATTTTCAGTTAAAGCAGTACTAACCACTCGCAGTATTAACTGAGAGCAGTAGTAACTAACTAGCAGTATTAACTAACTAGCAGTATTAACTAACTAGCAGTATTAAATAACTAGCAGTTTTAACTAACTAGCAGTATTAACTTTGCACTGGCAGCATTAAAATTGCACTGGCAGCATTAACAATACTTACACTTTTTAAGCTTGTGTTAGTCTGAGCAAGGCAATAAACTTTCTGAAAAATATGATTAGTAGCATCAAACAAAATAAACAAATAACAGGTATACAAACACTTTTTAAATATGAGCTCATTCAGAGTTGATCATGCCCACACTTGTGACCAAGAAAGTGAATCTACTCACATCAAAATCCTTAGTGAACATATCAGCAAATTGGTTATCAGTATGAACTTTAGCAACCTGAATAATCTTCTTTTCATTGCAGTCTCTAATAAAGTGATACCTGATTTCAATGTGCTTTGTTTTGGAGTGCTTGACAGGATTGTTTACAATGCTAATAGCACTGCTATTGTCAATGAAGATTGGAGTGTGAAGAAAGGTTACCCCATAGTCCAACATTTGATTCTGAATCCATAGAACCTGAGAGCAGCAACTTGCAGCAGCAATGTACTCAGCTTCTGTTGTGGATAAGGACACTGTGGTTTGCTTCTTACACTGCCAAGATGCTAGTCTTGCACCCAAAAGTTGACATCCCCCTGAAGTAGACTTTCTATCCATATTAGCACCACCCAAGTCACTGTCTGAATATGCAATCAAGTCAAAGGTAGATTCATAAGGATACCAAAGACCTAATCTAGGTTGCCCTCTTAAGTATCTGAAAATCCTCTTAACAACTTGAAGATGTGACTGCTTTGGTTTGACTTGGAATCTGGCACACACACACACACTGGAAACATGATATCTGGTCTTGAGGCTGTGAGATACATGAGAGATCCAATCATTGATCTATAAAGATGGACATCAACATCCTCCCCCTCAAGATCAACAGTGATCTGTTTGTGTGTTTCAATTGGTGTGCTTGCTGGCTTTGAGTCTGATAAACCATACTTATCTAGGATGTATTTCACATACTTTGATTGACTTATGAAAATCCCATCTTTCTGCTGTTTCACTTGAAGCCCAAGGAAGAAAGTGAGTTCACCCATTGAACTCATTTTGAAGCTCTTGTGCATTAACTCTTCAAAGTCTCTACACATCTGATCTTTTGTGGATCCAAATATGATGTCATCCACATAGATCTGAAGAAGTAGGATGTCCTTCTTATTTCTTCCAATGAAAAGGGTCTTGTCAATTATTCCTCTTTCAAACCCATTTTCCAAGAGATAGGTAGACAGAGTATCATATCATGCTCTTGGGGCTTGATGTAAACCATAGAGTGCTTTCTTAAGTTTGTATACTCTGTCAGGATATGATGGATTCTCAAATCCAGGGGGCTGACAGACGTATACTTCTTCATCAATTGTTCCATATAGAAAGGCACTCTTCACATCCATCTGGTATACCTTGAACTTCATATATGAGGCATAGGCTAGAAACAACCTAATTGCCTCTACCCGTGCAACTGGAGAAAAAAATTCCTCATAGTCTATGCCTTCTTCCTGAGTGTACCCTTGTGCCACTAGCCTTGCTTTGTTCCTGATTACTATTCCTCTCTCATCCTTTTTATTTCTGAAAATCCACTTGGTGCCAATTGCTCTATGACCTTTTGGAAGGTCCACCAAGTCCCAAACATCTTGCAATTTAAACTGTAGCAACTCTTCTTGCATGGCTTCTATCCAACTTGAATCTTTCATTGCATCATAAGCCTTCTTAGGCTCAATCTGAGATAGAAAGCAAGAGAGTACTGTATGTTGCTGCTCCTGCAAATCTTGAAGTCTGCTTTGATTCCTAGTTATCATAGGAGAAGTAATGTCTCCTATTACCAACTCAGGAGGATGATTCTTCTGAGTTCTTGTCTGATGACTAGGTTCTTCATTAATTCCCACATATAAATTGGAATCATTTAAGTCAGCTGAGGGGATCTCATCAGCTACTTCTGGATCTTCATGCTCTGAATTCTCCTCATCTCTTCTTTCTTCTTCACTCTGACTTGGTTCAGTAACAGTCTCCCTTTCACAGATTTCAACAGGGGTCATTGTAGATATGGGAAAGATCACAGACTGAGGAATAATATCTTGTACTTGTTCATCCCCTGGTCCTCTACTTCCTGATCCTGCATGACCATCACTACTGAAACCCAAAGAGTTAGTTAGTGAATCAATGTCAAATAACCACTGAGGACCTGAACCAATAGGATTTGGTGAGTTCTCATTGCATTTGACATTGTCAATTTCCTCAATTATTCTAGAAGAAGAATTAAATACTCTGTAGGCCTTACTCTGAGATGAGTAACCAACAAGAAAACCATCATCTGTTTTGCTATCAAACTTTCCTAAGTGAGTTTTGGTATTGAGAATGGTACAAGTACAACCAAAAGGTTTAAAAAATCCAATAAATGGTTTTCTTTTATTAAAAAGCTCATATGGTGTCTTGTTCTTAGGCTTTACTACAAGAACTCTGTTTTGGACATAGCAAGCAGTATTTACTGCTTCAACCCAGAAAGTAATTGGAAGTTTTGAATCAGCTAACAGAGATCTAGCAACCTCAATCAGTGTCCTATTCCTTCTCTCAGCAACACCATTTTGTTGTGGAGTCCTAGGAGCACTGTATTGCCTCTCAATTCCTTTTTCCTCACAAAAGGTATTTAGATCAAGATTTTTAAATTCAGTACCATTATCTGACCTAATGACTTTTACCTTTTGATTTGTTTGGTTTTCAATTCTTAGAATAAAGGATTTGATCAGTCCACTTGTCTCATCTTTAGTCCTTAGAAAATATACCCAAGTAAATGTAGAGTAATCATCAACAATAACTAAGCAGTATGATTTCTTACCTATACTCATCATATTTGTAGGACCAAACAGATCCATATGCAACAACTGAAGAGAAGAAGAAATTGTGTTCAACTCTTTGGACTTATGAGAAGTTTTGTGTTGTTTGCCTTTGAGACAAGCAACACAATGATCATCACATGAAAAGACTTTTGAAGGAAGACCTCTTACAAGGTTGTTTTTAACAAGTTTATTCATTGTTTTAAAGTTCATGTGACACATCCTTCTGTGCCAAAGTGATGATTCATCCAAAGAGGCTTTTGAAACAAGACAGTTTAGGGATGAATCATTTGAAACATTTTCCATATCCAAACAATAGACATTATCCTTTCTAGGAGTTCTTAGTAGTATCATCTTTTCATCAACTACCTTGAATCCAGGAGCAAGGATAATGCATTTTGAATCAGTGAATAATATACTATGCTTTTTGTCACAAACCTGTGATACACTTAACAGGTTGTACCTTAACTGCTCAACATAGTAAACATCTTCAAAGGTCATCTTACCTTTTTTTACATCACCCTTACCACTAATCTTACCTCCATCTGGAGTATTACCAAAGGCAACATGTCCTCCATCAATTTTCTTGAAATTCTTGAGGCAAACCATGTTCCCTGTCATGTGCCTAGAGCAACCACTATCAACATGCCAAATGCTCTTTCCCTTGAGCTGCTGGTTGCCCTGCACATAAGATAAATCAATTAGTATTGACTGGGAACCCAAGCCAAAGTGGTCTTGGGCCTCCCTTTCTCATCAAAGTACTTGCACTCCTTTTTGATGAGATTTTTAAAATTAGAACACTCTTTACTGGAGTACTTTGCCAAGATGATTGGTCTAGAAGCACAAACACTAGAAGCAATACTAATTTTAGAAGTACTAACAGAGTTAGCAGCACTAACAGATTTAACAGTACTAGCCTTGTTAGAAGCACTAACAGAGTTAGCAGTATTAATATTTGATGAAGTACTAACAATGTTAGTTTTAGAAGTACTAATACTCTCAACAACACTAACATTGATAACAGTAGTATTGCTTCTGGCAGCACTATCTTTGTTAGCAGCACTTTTTGTGGTAGCAGTACTAACAGTTTTAGTGCTTTTGGGAACCCACATCTT
Organism: Arctium minus; assembly: GCA_954870635.1. NCBI lineage: Eukaryota > Viridiplantae > Streptophyta > Magnoliopsida > Asterales > Asteraceae > Arctium > Arctium minus. The sequence continues at coordinate 176,070,594 of OX941080.1, read as the reverse complement.
GACACTTTCGTTTACAGTCTTTTTCTTCATGTGGCTTTTAGATTTAACATGTTTCTTAGCCACATGGTTCCTTTTATCCTTCCTATAACCAAAGGGTTTTTGCATAGATCTTTGAAAATTTATCCTTTGGTTAATTGGATTAAAATAACAGTGCTTGGCAAGATGGTTCATTTTGCCACATATGAAACAAGGTTTTGGTCTGATGATTTTACTCAAATCAACTCCTTGTTTCTAAGCCCACTGATTATTCCAATTTCTTTGATTGCCCCTCCTTTTATCATGTTTTAGAGGCTCAGACTTATTACCTGCACACTGTTTGCAAAGACCAGGATTCACAACTGTAGTCTTCTTGTAATGGACCTTTTTAGACTTTCCCTCAGTCTTCTCTACACCATTAGATTTGACCCAATCCCTTTCACCACCCTCATTGGTAAGAATGCTATTTTCTAAGGGAATCTCACTACTCACAGTATTATCCTTACTCTTACCAGCTTCTTTCTCAGTCTTGTCCTCAACAACTACTTCATCTAAAGGGTCTATCTTAGTGGCTCCCTTATGCAAGTCCTTCCTATCCTTGGTCTCTAGTAAGTCTGATTTAGGAGGGATGTAGTTGTTGTTGTATGGTGGTGGTGTGGTATTGTATCCAATTCCTTGTTTAAGCTTATCATGGATTTGGACCTTTAGAATTGTGTCCATGGATTTAGAAGCATATGAAAACTTTTCCACATCCAGCTTAACCTTGGCTAGCTCTCCTTTCAACTTTTCATTCTCCTCTCTAGACTTTGTCAGTTGGATTTGTAGATCATTTTTCTCCCACTTCCAGTAATTTGTATCATATGTGTGTTGAAGTTCATTGGCTTGGAATCCTTTAATTTGTTCCTCAAACCTTTCAACAATTTTCACATAGTCTTTTCTATCCTTTTCTAACCTCTTAAGGTCATCACTCATACTCTGGTTGTGATCCCTGTACCTTTTCACAGTGTTTATGCAAGTTTGAGAACAGAGATTAGAAAGTACCTCAGTTGAGAGATCAGATACCTCTGCCATGAGAGCTTGATTTTGAATGGCCTCTTCTGCTTGATCACTCCAGTCAAACCCCATTCCTTGTTGAGAAACAAGAGCTTGAGCAGAGTTTATGTTCTGGTTGAAGCTTCCAGTCTGAGCTTGTTGATGGTTGTTATGAGACACTCCACTTCTGCATTCCCTGGCAAAGTGTCCCTTCATGTGACAGTTGTAGCACTCCACCTTTGACTTATCAAAGCCTGCTCCATTTTCTCTTCTTTGGGAGAAGTTGTTCCTCCCAATCCTCTTGATGAACTTCTTCACCCTCATAGAAAGCATGGCCATCTGCCATTTAATATCCATCTCTTCAAGATCATCAGGATGAAGCTGTTCCAAGTCATCATTGATTAAAGAAGAGTTACCATGGCTGGAAAGAAAGACTTCAAAAACAGATTCATTGCCTTTTTCTTGATTTACTCCACTGGCAACATTAACTGATTCAGGGTTAGCAGTAGAGTCAGTTGATGTTGATAGGAGTGCAGCATTATGAACATATCCAGTAGGCTTCTTCTTTGCTTCCACTTCAGATTCAAACACTCTCAGATCATTGTACAGATCATCCAGTTCCTTTTCTTCCAACATGTCATTATGTCTGAATGAGACAGTGTACATGGTCCATTCATCTCCAAGAGATCTAAGGAACTTTCGGTTGACATCATCTTGTTCCATATGAACTCCAACAGTAGCCAATTCACCAATTAATTTATTGAATCTATCAAAAGTTTGAGTCATAGACTCATTCTTTGAAGATGTAAAATTCTCATATTGCTGCTTGAGAATATCCCTTTGATTCCTCTTAGTGCTCTTGGTGCCATCAAATCTCTTCTCTAAAGCATTCCATAGAATCTGAGCATCAGTGCAGTGATGAAACTGATGTTGATACTCATTAGGGATGGCCAAAAGCAGGGTGCTTAAGGCTTTCATCTCCAATTGTCTCACTTTCTTTTCATCATCAGTTTTTGGAGGTGGTCTTCTTCCATCTTGTCCAATTTTACCTTCAGCAGAGGGACCATTCTCAACAATTTCCCACAAAGAAAAGTCTGTAAGGAGAATGTACTGCTTGATCCTAATTTTCCACATGTCAAACTCATTCGGTTTGAGCATGGGAACCTTTGAAACAAGAGTACTGGTTGATTCAACTGTGTTGTCCATGATGAAAGAAGGTTTCTGAGAATACTAGGCTCTGATACCACTTGTCAGGATCTGATTCTTAACAAGAATAATTAATCTCAGAAACAATATTAAAGAAGTTGCGGAAAAATACTTTAATATTCAAAAGATCAATGGAACAGTAAAGAATAAATCACAACTTGTAAACTTTATTGAATGATTAAAGTTACAAGCTTTTCACACAAAACCTCAATCTTGATGAACAGGCTCACCAAGACGAATTCTACTTCTCTAGAACTAGGGTTGTAAACCTTGAGGTTAATTCTCTCTCAAAACAAAAACTCAGAATACTCGTATATTAAAACTATTCTGAATACATCTATACATATACTGAAAATAAAAGATAATTACAAAACTTAAAAGATCTTCAGTATATTCTTCCATAATTATCTTCAACCTTCCATGATTATCTTCAAACCTTGATCTGCGCGTATCTTGATTATCACATAAGCAGTATTAAATCATAGCAACATTAATACTCTGAGCAGTATTAATCTTCAGCAGTACTAACCATCTTCAGCAGCGTTAACCAATCAGCAGTACTAACTCTCCAAGCAGTACTAACTATTCAAGTAGCAACACTAACTCTTTAAGCAATATTAATTCTACTAGCAGTAGTAATCTTGAAAGCCTGGCAGTAGTAATCACTTAGACAAATCTTCAGTTCCCAACACCCGACTTTGGCCATACTCACTCACAATAATGTATGCATACATTTAACCAACAACAAAAGCATAAACCACGTTTATAATGAATCTAACATGTATAAAGCTCACATAATAATAAAAATGTTTTAAAATAAACTTCCACATGCCTTTAACCACTTTAACATCGAAAAAGTATTTAGTTAGAAAACTCACCTGATACTTCTCGCTTAAATCCCCTTGTTCACGCTAGAAACCGGTAACGTCCCCTACAGCGTAAATGAATACTTGTGAGTCCTCTAACTACTCTCGGATAAACGGTCCTATCTCGAGAATTCCTCTCAAAGGTGACAACTTTCTCTCGGATCACGCACGAGACTCGATTACGAGATTTTTCTCAACTCTCAACGGGTTCCGGGCCGAACATACACGCGGTTACTGGGGTGGTTAACTTACCCGGTTCACAGCTAGATAATACTCCCTCCGTCCCAAAATAAATGTCCACAATGAAAAAGGTACACAGTTTTAGGGGTGTATAATTATTACACTTTTTAATTAACTAAAGTACAATTTTACCCCTAATTATAGAGAGAGAAAATTTCTCCATCACATAATTAAGGGTACAATGGGAAAGTATAAATTTACTTTTGAAACTGGACGCATATTTTGGGAGAAACAAAAATAGTAATGTAGACACTTATTTTGGGACGAAGGGAGTAACCCGGTTCGCCCGGTCGATGCCTACACGGGACTACCCGGTTGCTAGACTCCAAGGGACACCCGGTTAATAATTACCCCGGACCACCTGGTTGTTAGTCTCCCGGGGTCGCCCGGTTCTCTGAACCCGGAATCACCCGGTTAAGGAAAAACCCGGGGTCACTCGGTGCACACCTCTCTCGGGATCACCCGGTTAATAAAAACCCTGGATCTCTCGACATACACACACACCCGGGATCCCCTGGTCATAACATCACCTGGGCTTCCCCGGTTGGGAGCTCCTGGGGTCGCCCGGTGGGGGAACTCCCGACCTCGGGCTAAGCGGCGGCGGCGCTTGCACAACATACCGCAGGCGACGATTTCCAACGCCGGAAATTGGCACACAAAAATAACAAAGTTGAGACTTCACATAGTCCGAAAAACCCCAACGATTAACGACTCAACCTAGGCTAAAACCTCCAATACCCGAAGGCAAACATCAGATTACTCCCCTCCCTTAACTACTCAGGCTTTAGACGAAAATATAACCTTTCAACACTAGCAAGTAACAATCAAGAGAAAGCTTATCTTGGAGAAGATTATTGCAGGTTTGATTTCTCTTCAAATGCTCCCTTTTTCCCTTATCGACTCCCAATCGCCTTAGGTTCTCTCTCTCAAACACCAAAATTTCAGCCGCCAGTATGAAATAAGAGTAGGTCTTTAGGGTTAAATCCCCTTTTCTCACGTTACACAATAGCCCATCGCACTAAGGACTTTGATTAATACTCAAAAGAATTCCGTCCCCAAACTATACATATTAATCATTTGAACACGATTGTTACAATATCCCCCCTCAAAAGAATTTCGTCCCCGGGATTTCATCGCTAAACAAACTGGGGTACTGGGATCTCATGTCCGATTCTAATTCCCACGTCGCATCTTGCCCTTATGAAATTGCCACTGCACTTTTACAAGCCGAATCTCTTTATTCCTTAGCTTCTTCACCTTGGGGTCCAAAATGGCCACCGACTCCTCTATGAAGCTTAACTTCTCATCAACATGAATATCATCCAACGACATTACCTCGTCGGTTTTTGTCAAACACTTCTTCAGATTTGACACATGAAAATGGAATGGATCCCACGCAAATCCTCGGGTAGTTCTAGTTTGTAGGCTACTTCTCCAACTCCCTCGATGATAGAGAATGGCCAAACGAACCTTGGTCTTAACTTCCCTTTCTTCCTGAAGCGGATCACACCCTTCCAAAGCGAGATTGGTAACTTTACCTTGTCCCTACTTGGGACTCATGACTCATACTTTTAAATTTAGTCCACTTAGTTCCACTCAAAAGCCCAAGCCATTCTGATCCATTACATAGTCGTACGTGTCCATCGGATTTACCACTCGATTAACCACAACTTCCTTAAAGAAAAGATTTTACCGGAGTCAATACCACGACAACATGCATCACCGACTAAAAAATAACCACTCAATTCACCAACATAACATATAGTCAACCTTAGACATCACCATGAACTCACAGTTATGAGTTTCTTCATCCGGTAGCCTGCCATTGCCAAGTAACCTCTCTTAATACGACATACGTCTAACACAGAAGCACTTTGTTTTCCAAATCACATTGATCACAACTCATCGGTGTTGCCCAACTCATACACGCTAAATATACATCGCCCCGACGTCATCACCCCAACTTCTTACATATTGAAATAAAACTTCCACAATTCAAAACTTTCATAGTCCACCAGCTCCAAATAACCAAATAAAGTGACACATACTTCAATTTCTCATTGCATCCACAATCGTCCGACCATATGTGCAATAAAACCAAGCTTCGCTCGCTCAACACAGAGTGACCATGCTCACACAAACTATTCCAAATAGTTTAACACTGGACGACCGACTCATTTGGAATCTTTTCCACGCAATATCAAGTCTGACACTATGGTCTTTCACTCTGAGCATTAGATCCAACCACCTGTTCCACTTTCTTCTCGAAGAATTCAAACCTACCTCTAAAGACCGACTCACTAATTAACGGTGCAAGCTTTAGACCAACCGCACGATTTAGATTACTCAACACCCAAACTGCAATGTATGCCATAATCTCTTTCTGACACCCACGCTAGGGGTTCATAAACTTACTAACAGCAAATCTGAAAACATAATTCCACATTTCTGTATCGCTTGCCAAACTTCTTACTCTCAGATTACTCACCTTTCCGACATAATATCTTCACTCCCTTCTCGTTGCATGAAACACTGCTCACCTAACATTGCTTACTCCATTCCTCGATGATCCCCAAATGTATCGAAAACACATTTGTATTACTATACTTAGTCAACCGATTACCCACAATTCTTACGTGAGATAATCAACCAAGCTCTCCCAAAACATTACCCACTACTCGAAAGCACCACACAATTCTCACTCTCTAAACAGGATTGCGCAATCCACTAGAATCTATTCACACCCCAAAGAATACTTCGACATGCTCGCGGATTTCCTGTCTACTACACAACATCCTGAACTAAACAGCTCGACATTTCCATCAACATTCTAGGGGTATAAGATAAACCCGTCCATAACTCGCCTCAACCCAAAACACATGGTTCCTCTTTTAGATAGCCACCAACTATCATTCGAACATTATCCTCAACTTAGTAATACCACAATACCAACCAAACATCCACACATCCCATCAACATACTTGCCACTTATAAATAGTTCCCTAGAAATCTCCGGGCAAGGACGTTCATCCTGTATCAATAACCCAAACCTACTACCTAACCTCAAAGAAGCTCCTTACCACCTCAATGACTTGCACGCCCACTAATGGCATAAAAATCACTAACCCATCCATACAACCATCACCCTACCACCTCATCACAGTACAGTCAAAATCTCCGCGACCACTTTGTACACATACATATACCGTCCTCTTCATACTGATCATAACACCAACATCTGAATTCAAGGCATTTCACGACCTTGTCTTCCTCGAATCTGGATAAATCGCAAAATCATGATCCTCTAAATCACTCAACAAGATATCGCTCCTTCTCGGCTCATCGCGACCTGCCAGAAACAAATTCCAGAAGCTTGTATGATTAAGCGTACTACCCCGTAAAGCTAAATGCTCGAAGTGCAACCCCTCCAGTTGTGTTATATATAAACTTCACTCCTACACAAACCATCAAAAGCTCATCGAAAAAATCACGTGTCCGAACTAGCGGTCTTCCATTTTCGTAATACCCACACAAGGTGGTCCAGCATCACGCCAGGTACACACTGTAACACCCTCAAATTTGGAAAGAACGACTAATTTAAAACTTTCAAAAATACCTCAAAGTAGAGTAAAATCTCTTACGACAAGTCTATACTTGAAATACAATTATAGGTTGAACCACCATCAAGTAAATAAAGTCTTACATAAAGATTAATTGAAATCGGGGGTTACTAACAAAACCACTAACTGTCGCTATCTCCAATATAAATGCGGAAGTCTTCACCAAGCTAATCACCTCTTCGAGCACACGACTAGCACTCATCTCCCACAAAGACGCTAGAACTAATCTCGAAATGGAACCTGATGCACATGCCGACAAATAAAAAGGTTAGGCTAACGCCTAGTGAGTTCAAGAGTTTTATATCATGATCATAAAGGAAATCGTAAAATGGAAATATTGTAACTTATAATCACGATCCTTTAAAATGAATTACTTTAAAATAAGAGAACGACTCATTTATCAATAATATGCATTTTGTAGATGGACGCCTCAACGCCAAAACATTCTTTTGTGAATTAATGCAACCCAACGCTTACTCAAGACGTGAATAATGGTAAATGCTCAAACGTTGGAATTTGAATAAAACTTTATAAATCAAACGACTGAAATAAGAGTAAACTCAAGCCTCCAAAATTATAACGTATGGGGAATAACCCTAAACTCAAAACTTCACCGAAAACAAGGATAAAACTAAATACCCAAAACAACACCTTTCGGTGACAGGGGAGACCCGAATTCCATGGCTAGTGGCGGAACACAAAAGTAGGGCACATTCCAAGTTATTGAGCTCACCATACTAGGATCAAGGCCACGAACACGCCGGCTCATACTAAGATGTGGGGGAGGGTACCCAATGATTCCTAATCATGCTCATTCGCTAGGATTTACATTTACGACCCACGGCTAGTATCCGGTCCCACATAACCGTACCAAGTTGCCACCCTAGGGTCCAAGTCTCAACTAGCTACAAATGGGAAATAACTATCCCATAAAAACAGGCTCAGAAATTACATCACGGATGCAGGTCCGGGTATTGGACTCCATGAGCCCTTACCATATTATCCTCGAAATCCCATGACTAATTCTGGTGCCAACATATAAATAATAGCCCATTTTCTTTAAATAATAAAGACCGACTCATATGCCTCTGGATCTACTGCATTACAGTCTATAACATTACATGACTCCAATCGAATGACCAACACACTCAAAGCATGTAATTATCAAATGACACGCATTAAGCGAAATCATACTCACAATTCCACGACGGGCTATTAAACCGGAAAATTGTCCCAAAGACTCATTTTAGTCAAACCGAGCCAGAACTCAACAAAAATTGTTTTATCGTACAATAAATGCCGGTGTAAACAATAAAACATTTTTAACCAACGGTCATGCAACTCAACGTCTAAAAGTTTGATTAACCCAAAACACAAAGTTGGTTGAGGCAAACCATTTTCCAAATGAACTCATAACCTTATATTTCCAAAATGCCTCTTGACACAATGATATGCATTTTCCCAAACGGGTATATAAGATCAAGTACTCAAAATGACAATTACGTCAAATAAACTCCATTTATATAAAATTGTCAAGGACACATGTCAACATGATTTATTTATCAAAATGCCCAAGAATGTATGTTATATAAGTTTATAAAGTTAAACATTTCCAAATAACCAAAACTTATCAGCAGTTATGTAAAACACAGAACACTTTAAAATAAACATTTTGGCATGTACACCGTTTTCACAAATCGACTTGAACTCACCTTGCTAGATTTAGGCTAAATCTAGATTTTACCCCAACTTGAGCTTTCTTGAAGAAATCTGAATCTTCAAGGTCAAAACCTCCATAAACCTAAATGCATGAATTTTCCACCTTATAGAATCGATCCCCAAACATTTGTATCAAAAATCTCATTTTGACCAAAACCCTAATTTGACCTAATTTCTCCAAAATCATCAAACCCAAAATTTGAGGAATACAAACATTAGAGAGTCATCAAAGGAACATTTATAACTTATAGAAAAGATCTAGAAGAGAGGAGAATAGCTCACCACTTGGATTTTAAGCAAAACCCCAAAACCTAAAAATCTCAATAGATAAGGAAGAGCACTTGATTTAGCTCTTGAGGTTGAAGTCACAAGTTTGGTGATGAAGAAACACTTTGGACTCCAAGGAAATGACCACAAAGTAAGTTAGGGTTTGAAATGAGGAGTGGGGAAACGATTTGGAAGAGAAAGGGTGAAGGGTTATGAGAAATGGTAGCAAAATCGGCTCATTTAATCATCCAGCCCCCGACCGTGATTGTGACAAGCGATAGTGACAGTGTCACTATCGCGAGTCACTCTCGCCGAAGATGTACCGCAAGGGTACTACTCCCCGCGATTGTGCCTGGCGATAGTGACACTGTCACTATTGCGGGGCACTCTCGCCTGAAGCGTACTGAGCCCCTAAACTCACTTCTCTCGCACGGATCACCCTCGATTCTCATGTGGACTAGTATAGATGAGTTCCCAACTCAAAATCACAGCTTAGAAACCTAAGAAAGCATATGGGGTGACTTTTACTTACCAAGAATTACGGGTGTTACAATCTTTCCTGAATAACTCTTTGCTTCCTCACGAAAACTCAACGAAACTATCCATAGCTACATATTCATTTTCAGCATCCCGTCATTGACCTCAACAATGGTCGCTGGCTTCAACATCAACAGTCAACATGGTGATACTTCAACCATGTCTCCGACCCACAAGGATTCCCAATGGAACCTACTTCTTCCAATGCAGCAACCTACTGCTATAAAAATATCTTAACGACTTCGAATTCCACCTCGGACACAACCATCTGCCGAAATCCATATCTCAAGTCACTGAACAAGAGGGTAAGCCATTATAATACAAACATCCTTAACGTCAAAGATCGAGACCTCCATTAATCACCTTCGCTATTCACCACCCTTCCCTAACAGGAACACCAAATTCATGAATCGACCAACCACTGTTCGAGCGCCACACTTCCATTCTCAAAACCTTCCTCATCCTTAGTTGCAACCTTTCTCACGACCTAGAGAGTTCATAGCCTTCATGCATGACACACAATAAATTTAAACTTTTGACACATTTGAAAATTTAGTAGGTTGCACATTATGAAACAAGCTTTAGTGTACACAACACCACACCGACATCATTGATTAGCCATGCACAACGATCTCGAGGATCGTTCACCCTTAACTCCATGATAAAATACGCCTCACCCCACCCAAAATCGATGTTGACACAATTGAAATTATTTTCGATGAACTTTACCCACGCGATTTATAAAAATACAACAAAATTGCTTACACTGAGCGAGTCAGTCGACTCTCACCCTCATTAATATGACAACACATGTTCGTACCAAATTCACTTACAAAATCATGCGATCAAACGTTGTCATGATTTCCACAACTAAGGTTAACTCATTTATAAAATAAGTGAAATAATTTTTCAGTCATTAAATTCAAAATTTTCACACAACGCAAGTAAACTTGTCTTTTCGATTCAAACACACGTTTGCACGTATCAACTCCTTTTAAAAACAAGGAACTCCCAAGGCACTCACACACATATGTATATTATGACACGAAGGACCCATTTAACCTGTTAAAAAACACAATGCATGATACTCATTTTACATTGAAGACTATTCACTCTAACAAGGTCAACCGTTTGCACTCACTACAGTTATCACAGACTCCATGCTTCCGACCAACCATTCAAGATCCACACATTTACCACAACCTTCGACACCAACGCTTTCCAACATCCTTGAATGACCAACTACCGATTACCACCGCGACTAAAGATTCGGAAATCATGCGTCTTCACTTGACCCAAATAAACTTACCAACAATAGCTCATTTCCATCCTATCCTCACTCCATGCTATCAATCAATACTGTTATCATCTCTCAACCACTCTTGCCACCCTGCAATCAACCACAAATTTCAAAAGGCTCATTTCTATTATTCGATTCTTGAGGTGAAACTCTCCTGGTTCCCATTGGTCGACATAACAAACTACCATAACGGAGACTCACACCACACACCAAAATCAACGCTATCATTTCAATGATAGATCTTACTACCCATACTACCCCCATCAATCATCTCAACAATAGTAATCGAGCGTACCCATGCACCTGTAAATTCATAATGGCATTGGCCAGATGCGATTTTGAATTTACCTTACATGGGAGTCCACGCTACCGTTGTCACGACTCTCGATGATCAAGATCTTCCTTAAAGGCTTCGTATATCTCAGTTGTGTCCCCTTACTCCACAATTTAAGTTTAGGCCCATCCGGTTGCCTAAATCCCTTAAACCTGGCTCTGGTACCAATTGTAACAACCCAAACTCACGACATAAAGCAATACCAACTTTAATAATTATCAACGCTAAACGACCCAAATCAACATCTAAAATTCAGGGTTTGCAGAAAGGCAACATAATACACAACCGAGAATACAAGGAAAATAAAACTAAAATGGAGGTCTTCTAACCTAGCTCCAGCTCACACCTTCTCTTCACCCTTATCCGATCCTCCTATCTCGCGCCTGCCTAAAAAGGTTTTTAGTTTTGAAAGAGCGAGGGTTAGACCAAAGGTCTAGTGAGTCCCTCTATCAATAGTTCAAACAACAGAAGTATAGAAAAGATTTATAATAAAATAAACCAATTCAGTTATAAAATAACACCGCACTTACAACCATGCTTGTGGCACACACTATCGTCACTCAAAAGTAACAGCGTGTCTGACTCATACTGCCTTAACTGGGACACACCCCCAATGGCATAAACGGGACACCCCCCCGGTATGAGTACAGGCAGGACCCCCCCGACTTTGGCCACACTCGCTCACAATAATGTATGCATACATTTAACCAACAACAAAAGTATAAACCACGTTAATATTGAATCTAGCATGTATAAAGCTCACATAATAATAAAATGCTTTAAAAATAAACTTCCACATGCCTTTAACCACTTTAACATCAAAAAAGTATTTAGTTAGAAAACTCACCTGATACTTCTCGCTTAAATCCCTTCGTTCACACTAGAAACCAGTAACGTCCCTTACGGCGTAAATGGATAATTGTGAGTCCTCTAACTACTCTCCGATAAACGGTCCTATCTCGAGAATTCCTCTCAAAGGTGACAACTTTCTCTCGGATCACGCACGAGACTCGATGACGGGATTTTTCCCAACTCTCAACAGGTTTCGGGCCGAACATACACGCGGTTACTGGGGTGGTTAACTTACCCGGTTCACAGCTAGATAATAACCCGGTTCGCCCGGTTGATGCCTACACGGGACTACCTGGTTGCTAGACTCCCGCGGACACCCGGTTAATAATTACCCGGGACCACCCGGTTGCAAGTCTCTCGGGGTCGCCCGGTCCTTTGAACCCGGAATCACCAGTTAAGGAAAAACCCGAGGTCACCCGGTGCACACCTCTCCCGAGATCACCCGGTTAATAAAAACCCGGGATCTCTCGGTACACACGCACCCGGGATCCCCCAGTCATAACAACACCCAGGCTTCCCCGGTTGGGAGCTCCCGGGGTTGCCCGGTGGGGTAACTCCCGGCCTCGGACTAAGCAGCGGCGGCGCTTGCACAACATATCGCAGGCGATGATTTCCAACGCCGAAAATTGGCACAAAAACATAACAAAGTCGAGACTTCACATAGTCCCAAAAACCCCAACGATTAACGACTCAACCTAGGCTAAAACTTACAATACCCGAAGGCAAACAACAGATTACTCCCCTCCCTTAATTACTCAGGCTTTAGACGAAAATATAACCTTTCAACACTAGCAAGTAACAATCAAGAGAAAGCTTACCTTGAAGAAGATTATTGCAGGTTTGATTTCTCTTCAAATGCTCCCTTTTTCCCTTCTCGACTCCCAATCGCCTTAGGTTCTCTCTCTCAAACACCAAAATTTCAGCCGCCAGTATGAAAAAAGAGTAGGCCTTTAGGGTTAAATCCCTTTTTCCCACGTTACACAATAGCCCCTCGCACTAAGGACTTTGATTAATACTCCCCCAAACGATACATATTAATCATTTGAATACGATTGTTACATGAACCGGCTAATTAGTTCATATATGAATCAGTTAAAATAGTTCATATGTGAATTGCAATGGTTCATATATGAATTACAAATGTTCATATATGAATCAGTTAAAAGAGTTCATATGTGAATTGCACTGGTTCACATATGAACATATAGTTTATATGTGATACATACCGGTAGGGCTGTGCATTGGTCGGGTTGGGCCCTAAACCCCAAACCCGATCGAATATCGGGTGATGTGTGGAAGCACCGAAATCCGACCGATTACACTTTGGATATATCGGGTTCGGGTTTCGGGGGGCTCGGGTCGGGTATTCGGGTGGATCGGGAAACTTACCAAAATCAAGAATCAAAATCAAAGACTTACCAAATTCAAGAATTCAAAATTAAAATCAAGACTTACCAAAATCTAGACTTATCAAAATCATTTCAAGACATACCAAAATCAAGAAAATCAAAATCAAAATAAAAAACTTACCAAAATCAAGACATACCAAATCAAACAGTCAACAGATCAAATCATCTCAAATTCTAAAAAAAAGTAGGTTTAAGAACTTATCAGTTGAGATTTGGGCAGTCGACTCGACGTTGGCGGTGGCCGGTGGTGGACTGGTGCGGTAAGCCGGTAACTGTCTCACTGGTCACTGGTGTGGTGGTCTCGCTGGTGGTCGGCGGTGGCATGAGGGGCTAAGCCGCCAAGAGCAAAGTGAGAGAGAACGAGAGGAGTAGACGCCGAGAGCAATTTGAGAGAGAACGAGAGGACTTAGAGGAGTAGAAATGAGAGCAAATTCAGATTAGAAATGAAAAATAAAGATTTAGGGGAATATATGTATTTATATTTATTAAATTAATTAATATTTTTTTAAGATTAAAAAAAAGTTCGGATATTCGGACGGGTTCGGGTGCGGTCTATGGATACCCACCCCGATCCGAAATATCCACACAAGTATTCGGGTTCGGGGGGTTCGGGTGGCTCGGGTTCGGGTGGCTCAAACCGATCGAACCAAGTCAAACGGGGCCATTTTTGGCGGTTTGAGCAGTTTGACGCTCTGGTCTAGTTTGAAAAATAGTCAAACCGCTCGGTCCGATATACGATTTGAATGTTTTTTTGAGCGGTCTGGACCAAACTGACAACCAAAAATATGTATGTAAAAACTAGTTGCTTACCCACGCAATGTGGCGGAATGTAAAAGGTTCATTGCAATTTATTTAAATTTGAAATATAAAATTCTTTTAAGATTTCATAAAGCCTACTACATTTGTATCTATGTAACCATTCGTAAAAAACAAATCTTTTATATGGAATGTGTAGTGTATAAAGACAATCCCTTTTATTATTGTAATTATGGCTGCAAGGAATAAGATTCAGAGTCTCGAGGAACAATAAATCTTCTCGCCGACCCTTTCCAAGACAAGATATCCAAAAAAGTTACAAGCTCTGGAAATGCGGTGTTTTAAATAACTTTTTTGGGCCATTTCTACTCCAAGTTAACTTTTATTCAGAAATTATTAAAATTACAAAATTATGTGACCTAATTTTACAAAAAAATGTGTACCCAAAATATATTTTGAATGCTTAATAAGCATAAGTGATAGGCTATTTCATGTAGTCTCAACTCCAGATTAGAGGAAACCATAACAAATTCATATTAGACACAAAAACCTTCATGACCAACCATAACATTCATTGTGAAGTAGACGATTCGCTGCAACAACTTGACAAGCATTCCACTATGTAGTCGTCATTAAGATCTAAAAAAACAAAGCAATTTGCACCCATATCATATCATCAATTATTTGTTTGTTGGCTATAATTACAACATAAGTGCCCATTTTTTTTTTCTAAACAGAAGACATAAGGGGATAACTATCAAATCAAATTGAGAGTGCAAACTTGTACCATGAGAGTGTGAACATTTATAGTAGATTATATGAATTGCTTTAAGTTTCCTTTCGATGTTTTCCCGAAAATTACTGTTCATTTGTGTACTCCAACATTTTGTTGTTATTACGAAGATAAGAGAACCAAATTGTTTCTAAAAAAATGGTGAATTTTTCTTTCAAAGGTGAAACCCAGATTGATATATATAGAGAGGGATAATCATTTGCAAACCTTCTAAAGGTTACAAACAATACAAACCCATCTAGGCCATCCGAATTTTTGATCAACGGCTGAGGAATTTTCAGATTTAAATTTATTAAGAAAATAGGGAGAAAATAGTTTGGGAATAGTTTTTAGATATTTTAAATTTAAATTTTATTAATTAATTTGAATTTATCTAATTATGGTTACAAGATTCCTTAATTTTCTCCATATTTATCTCAATCTCTCTCTCTCTCAAAAAATTCTGGCTACCAGCACCATCACTTCACCGGCGACTGAGAACCATCGCGGTTCTCCACTACTCCATTCGATGACCGCCGTACGTCGCCGCCATCTGCCAACAATCTCCTTCACCACCCCACGTACTGTGATCTCCTCCCTCGAATCTCCGTCAACCTGCCCCGAATTCCGGCGAGTTTATGAATTTTCAAGTTCATACAATGTTTGTTCGAGTTTCATAAACTCTTTTTACGAAATTTTCTAGTTTCATAAACGGTTTCATATATTTTAATAAACGGTTTCATATATTTTTCTCTCATATGAACAATCATATTTTTAAGTTTCATATGTTTTTCTCCCATATGAATATTCAGATTTTTTCGAAATAATCATATATTTTTAAGTTTCATATATTTTTCTTCTATATGAATAATCAGATTTTTAAGTTTCATACATTTTATCCAATATGAATAACGTGAAAATTTCAAAAAAACATTTTATGAAACCAAAAATACTTGAAACTTTCGAAAAACAGTTTATATATGAAACTCGGAAAAATTATGAAACTCATCAGAAATGGGGAGGTCGCCGTAAGTGGGATGATTTCACCGGAAGTGGATGGTGACGGTGGATCGTGAGAGAGGGAGAGAAAGGGAGAGGGAGAAGGAGAGATAATTAAGGAAGTTAGTTTTTTCCTAAAAATACGAAATTTATAAAAAGACATAAATGCCATGGTTTGTATTGTTTGTAACATTTAAAAAGTTTGTAAATGAAGGTCTCTCTCTCTCTCTCTCTCTCTCTCTATCTATATATATATATATATATATATATATATAGGGGTAGTTTCATTTTGAAACCACCTTAATTTTGAAAACCATAGAAACCGTCGATTTCATTAGTTAAGTTATGAAATTGTTTCATGAATTTGTAAAGTTTGATAATTTGTTTTATATAATTATTTTCTTGATGAAATTGTTTCATATATTTGTATCTTTTATGTAAAAATGAATTTTTTTTCATTAGAATGAGAAAATGCATGAATCAATTTCATCAGAATGAGAAAATACATGAAACAATTTCATTTTACATAAAAAACACATATATATGAAATAATTTCATCAACAAAATAATTATATGACACAACTTCATCAAATTAAACAATTTCATTAACTTAACTAATGAAATCAATGGTTTTCACGGTTTGCAAAATTAGAGTGGTTTCCATTTGATCTCTCCCCTATATATATATATATATATATATAGAGAGAGAGAGAGAGAGAGAGAATCGTCACATATGTCAACAAAAAAAATTATGGGCTGTTTACCAAATACTTATGAAGACATCGTCTCTCTCCTTTTGCACCAGCAATAATAAAAAGTGAACCCATATTCTTAAAACAAATATATTGCTTTGTATCATATATTGCAAGACCTACAAAAAAGAGAAGTATCAATAATAACACTAATACACAAGAAAAAACAATTGCCATGTAAAATCACCGTCATGATTTAGTTGCAACCATTAAGATTTGGTGCCCAGACAAACATGGGTTAAACTGTTATTACTCCGGTGGGGATGAAATAAGAAGCGGAGTCTTACATCTCCTCTGTCTCACATGAAGTCCACAATCTTGTAATTGATCATAAACAATTAATTTTAGTTGATTTTGTTGTCTTCGAAGTGATTGTTTTCATGGTCCGACTGGTTGCAGGTCTTTTAGCTGCTACAATTCACATTCTCTGGTCTGTTTTTTCTAGGTACAAACTTAGGTTTGACTTGTAGACTTTTCTTCCTAACCATGTGTTTCTTCCTCGACCATAGCCAGTTCTCTAAGCAGCTTTTTATCTACAAAAAAACAATTAATGAATTGATTCATAACCATTCTGGAGAAATTTGTAACACCCGTAATTTTCGGTAAGTAAGGATCACCCGGACCTCTTTGAAACTTGTAAGTGGTGGGATTCACGTTAGGAAAACATTATTCAAAACCCCCAAGAGTGTCGAAGGTCTTCGTGTCGAAAAAGGTCAAATTTCGTAGCTCGGGGGAGGCTGGGCGATCGCGGGGGTACCACCCGCAGTACACTCTCAACGAAAGTGCCCTGGACACAATCGTCGGACACAATCGCGGTCGGCCCCCAGTCTGTTTTAAAACCCGATTTTAACCCCTTTTCACTTGTTTCATCCCGCACTTTCATCCTCCTTTCTCAAGAACCGAACCCTTATGCTTCTATTGTCGATTTTGGGCTTTCGAGGTACCAAAACTAAGGAATCCAAGTGACTTCTCATCATTTAGCAAGGTTGGAGGCTAAGGCTAAAATGTGTTCATCTTCTTCATCACCCTTATCAATTTCTAGGGTTTTCACCCAACCCTTTTTATCAACTTGAAGATTTGGAATGAATGGCTCATCTTGGTGATCTAGAAGTATGTGGTTGGTGGATTCAAGTTGTGATTGAGGTAATCATCTCTTTTCTTCATTCATGAAAACTAGGGTTTTGCTCAAGTTGGGAATGTTGATGTAAATGTTTGGGGAACGATTGTAGATGGTTGAATACGATTATTTATGGTTGGAAACTTGTGGATCTAGGTTTTTGGAAGGATTTACTCGTGGATTCAATTTTTCTCCAAGGAAGCTCAAGTTGGGTAAAATCTAGATTTAACCTAAATCTAGCAAGGTGAGTTCAAGTTGATTTGTGAAAACGTTGTACATGCCAAAATGTTTATTTTAAAGTATTTATGTGTTTAACATGAAATTATCATTTGTGGAGTTACTTGATGGGTTTTGGTTATTTGAGAAGTTTGGTTTTGTAAACCTTGTAAAACACCCATATTGGGGATTTTTGGGCATTTTGATAAATGAGTCATAAATGGGTGTGTTTGGGTGATTTATTACACAAGTGAGATTATTTGGTTAAAAAGGCATTTTAGTGTTTGTTTTGGAGAAATGCGTAATTTCGTGTTATGGGTCGTCTTGAAGAAGTAAATGGCATAAAATCATTTGGAAAGTAATTTGTCCCAATTTAAACTGCATTGGAGTCTGTACACGTATTTTGGGAGTGTGTCTGCATGAAGTGAGTCAATTGCGTTATTATTTTGGGGAGTCGTTAATCGTTGGTCACAAAAGAAGTTTTGAGCATTTTGGCTCGGTGTCGACTTTAAAGAGTTTTGAGGACACTTGTCCGGTTTTGAATGGCTCAAGTATCCCCATCATGACGTACGTACTAATATACCTTGTTGCATTTTGGTGTTGGTTTCATGTTCGAGTGCATTGGTCATTTCGGGTTAGGCATGTAATGTTATACTGTGTTGCATTGGATCCATAGGCACGTAAGTCAGTCTTTTTTGGGATGGTCAATTGGGTATTGCGGGGTTAAACTCCGGTACCCATGTTTTATGACCGGAAACTTTACAAGTGATCACTAGGAGGGTTGAGTCTGTTAGTGCTACCGGGGAAGTAGGCGCTAGGATCTCCGCCGCTTGAAGTATTGCCTGAGAGGTAGTCTTTAAGTGCGCCAGGCCTTTGGGGTGGAGTTCTTCGGAATGTTCATCAAGGTCAACTGACTTGGGGTGACACTTGTTAAAGAAGTCGTAGGGACACCTGGCTGTGATGTCGGGAGGTGTCATGCGATTAACGTTGCTTGGGTGGCATACTTTTGTGTTTCTTCCACTCTCAACGGATACGGGTCTCCCCCGTTGTCGGCTATCAGTATTTCAAATATAAGGATGTCTCATTTTATTGTCATTGGTTCTTTATGGTCGACAGTGAATGAGGGCCTTAATATTGGACCTCCCTCCTCGTATATTAAGGTTTGAATGAATTATGTAATCCCCGTGTTTTGGTATTTAGATTCTTTTCGTTTACGGTCGCGTGAGTATTGGACCTAGTATTCATGTTTTCGGACGTACGGTATATGTGGTTTTGATGATGATTCATGGGTCGAGTATTTTTGCCCCACCCGTATTTGGGTGTTTTGGGATACAACGTTTATCCACGTTTCCTAAATGGGAGTCATTTCATATTTAAGTTTCGAGTTAGTTTAAGTTGCATCAATTTATAAAACATGTTTGAAATGAGGTGTCCATCTTCGAAAGTGCATAACATTGGATAAGAGTTGTTTTCTACGTTTTAAAGTACATCTGTTGGGTCTGAATGTGCTAAGGATGGATACTACTGCTAATTGAAAGGTATTACTACTGCTTGTAAGTTTAATACTGCTATATGAAATATTACTACTGCTAGTAGAATTAATACTGCTTGAAGAGTTAGTACTGCTATATGAATAGTTAGTACTGCTTGGAGAGTTAGTACTGCTGAAGATTACTACTGCAAGTGAGGAGTTAATACTGCAAACATGGTTAGTACTGCCAGAGACAAAGTTAATACTGCTATGAAGTTAATGCTGCTGAATGATTAATACTGCTGAGGATGATTAGTGCTGCTTATGAAGATAATGACTTGAAGAGAAAGAATAGGAGCTGGAGATAAAGATAAAGATAATTATGGAATGGATTTTGAAGATCAATTTTATTTTGATAATTATCTTGTAATTAATTTTGTATATATAGTCTAGAAGTTCTTGATAGAGAAATATACATTGATAGAGTTGTTTTAGAGAATTAACCTCAAGACTAGTATTCATCCTTTCTATAGAGAAGTATAGAACGTCTGTTGAGTCTGTTCAACAGATTGAGGTTGTGTTTGTAATCATTAAGTTTTATGCAATATAAACTTATGATTTGAGTTCATATTCTGTGTTTTTTGATTAAATTGTTAAAGTGTTATTCCGCGACTTCTTTAACATTGTTTCTGAGTTTGTATTAAATTATTGTTTAGACTTTTCGATCTTGACAAGTGGTATCAGAGCTAGAAAACTCATAAACCTATAATCATGGACAGTTCAAGTGACATTGTTTTGGTATCAAAGGTTCCCATGCTCAAACCCAATGAGTTTGACATGTGGAAGATCAGAATCAAGCAATATATTCTTCTCACAGACTTCTCAATCTGGGATATCATTGAGAACGGTCCCTCAGATGGAGGAAAGATAGGACCAGATGGCAAAAGACCTCCTCCAAAGACTGATGGAGAAACGAAGATGAGGCAGACAGAGATGAAAGCCTTGAGCACTCTGATCTTGGATATACCTAATGAGTACCAACACCAGTTCTGCAACTGCACAGATGCACAAATTCTATGGAATGCACCGGAGAAAAGATTTTCTGGTACCAAAAGTACCAAGAGAAATCAGAAGGCCATCCTGAAGCAGCAATATGAAAACTTCATGTCTACAAAGAATGAGTCCATGACTCAAACTTTTGATAGATTTAATAAGTTAATTGGTGAATTGGCTACTGTTGGTGTCCAGATAGATCAAGATGATGTCAACAGAAAATTTTTAAGATCTCTTGGTGATGAATGGACTATGTACACTGTCTATATAATGACCTTAGGGTGTTTGAAGTAGAGGTAGAAGCAAAGAAGAGGCCCTCTGGATACTCATATAATGCTGCTCTTTTATCATCTTCTATTGATTCTGCTGCTAATACATAATCAATTAGTGCTGCCTATGGATCAAAACAAGATGGATCTAATGACTCAGTTTTAGAAGCTTTTCTAGCCAGTCATGCTAATTCCACTCTAATTAATGATGATTTAGAACAGATAAATGCTGATGATCTGGAAGAGATGGATATCAAGTGGCAGATGGCTATGCTCACAATGAGGGTAAAAAGATTCATCAATAGGACTGGCAGGAACAACTTTGCTCAGAAAAGAGAAGATGGGGTTGGATTTGATAAATCCAAGGTTGAATGTTACAAGTGTCACAAGCTGGGGCACTTTGCAAGAGAATGCAAAAGTGGAATGCATCAACAGCATACTAGCAACCATCAACCATCACAGTCCACTAGCTTCAACAACAGGAACTCTTCTCAAGCTCTTGTTTCCCAAGAAGGAATGAGATTTGATTGGAGTGACCAAGCAGAAGAAGCAGTTCAGAATCAAGCTTTAATGGCTAAAGTTTCAGAGTCAGCAAGCACTGATATTCCCACATAGGTAAAATCTAACCTTTGCTCTAAATCATGTCTTGAAACTGTTAAAAGGTACAGGGATCACAATCAGAGCATGTGTGATGACCTAAAAAGGTTAGAGAAAGATAGAAGAGAGTATGTTGTGATCGTTGAGAAGTTTGAAGAACAAATAAAGGCATATCAAGCCAATGAACTTCAACATGAATATGATCTCAACTACTGGAAGTGGGAGAAGAAACAGTTAGAGATTGAGCTAGAGAAGTCTAGAGAAGAGTGTGAAAAAGTTAAGAGTGATTTTGAGAAGGCAAAACTAGATATTGAGAAATATTCCAATGCTTCTAAAGCAATGGACTCTTTACTTAAATCTCAAATTCATGACAAACTAAAGAGAGGTATAGGCTACCACAATACCCCTCTACCCTATAACAATAATTATATCCCTCCTACCTCAGATCTCTTAGAAAGACAGGACAAGAAGGAATTACCTGAAGGAGACACTGAAGTAGATCCTTTAGACAAAGTAGTGGTTGAGGCAGATTCTGAAGAAGAGGACTTTGAGAGTAAGAATGAGGAAGACCACAAAGATATTCCCTTAGAAAACCATATACTGACAAATGAAAGGGGGGGGGGGTAAACCTTTTGTCAAGAGTGAGAAAGTGAAGTCTAGGAAAGAGACTATTAAGAATGAAAAAGCTGAGACCTCTAAGAGAGGGAAGGGAAAGGTACAGGGAGTCCATTACATGCAAACCACTGTTGTTAATCCCTGTACTTGTAAACAGAATCAACCCAACAACATGATAAAACAAGGGGAAATCAAAGAAATAGAAATAATCAGTGGGCTTTAAAACAAGGAGTTGATCTGAGAAAAATTAACAGACCAAAGCCTTATTTTATCTGTGGCAAGTTAAATCATCTAGCCAAACACTGTTATATCAATCCTATTAACCAAATGATCACTTTTCAAAGAAATATTCAAAATCCTGTTGGTTATAGGAAGCAAATAAGGAATCATATGGCTGAGAATGTGAGAAGGGCACCTATAAAATCTCATGCTCAGAATAAGTTTGCTAATTCAAAGAAAAATACTCCAAGTAAGCCAAGGAGTAACTTAAAGAAAAAGAAAGCAAACAACTTTGTCCAGGTTTGGGTTCCAAAAGTAAAGAAATCTGTTAGTACTGCTACTTCAAATAGTACTGCTGACAGAAATAGTACTGCTACAAGCAATACTACTGCTAACCCAGTTAGTACTGCTAACCCAATTTGTACTGCTAATGATGTTAGTACTATTAACAAAGTTAGTACTGCCAATCAAGTTAGTACTGCTTCCAGTGACAGGCCCATTATTCTAACAAAGTATTCAAGCAATAAGATTCCTCAGTCTAATAATCTCATCAAGTTTGAATATGAATATGTTGATGAGAATGGGAAACCCCACACCACCTTGGCTTGGGTTCCTATTAAAAACTAACTGCTTTATTATATGTGTAGGGCAACCAACAGCTCAAGGGAAAGAGCATTTGGCATGTTGACAGTGATTGTTCCAGGCACATGACAGGTAACATGGCCTACCTTCAAAACTTCAAAAGAATTGATGGAGGACATGTTGCTTTTGGTGACAATCCAGCAGGTGGAAAGATAAGTGGAAAAGGTAATGTGTCAAAAGGTAAGATGGCCTTTGAGGATGTATACTATGTTGAGCAATTGAGATACAACTTGTTAAATGTATCACAAGTTTGTGACAAGAAACATAACATATTATTCAATGATACTGAATGTACTATCCTTGCTCCAGGGTTCAAGGTAGTTGATGAAAGCATGATACTACTTAGAACTCCTAGAAAGGACAATATTTATTGCTTAGACTTGGAGAGTGTAGTTTCTGATTCATCTCTAAATTGTTTATTTTCAAAAGCTTCATTGGATGAATCATCTCTTTGGCACAGAAGGATGTGTCACATGAACTTTAAAACAATGAACAAACTTGTGAAAAACAACCTTGTAAGAGGTTTGCCACAAAAGGTATTTTCATGTGATGATCATTGTGTTGCATGTCTTAAAGGCAAACAACACAAAACTTCTCATAAGTCTAAAGAGATAAATACAATCTCTTCACCTCTTAATTTACTGCATATGGATCTGTTTGGTCCTACAAATGTGATGAGTATTGGTAAAAAATCTGTTGGATCATAATTGTATTCAAGATTAAAGGGTCTAAACTGTATTTACTTGATAGTTAAAGTTTGGGGTCCAAACTGTAATATGTTAATAGTTATTTGTAAATGGGCCTAAAGCCTATTAGAAAGCCCATTAAGGTTAAAGCCCATATGGCCTGGGTATTTAAAGTTTTGTTTAGTTTAGTTTTAGGTTTAACTCTGATAATTTTCTAAATAGTTAGCCGTATTTTCTCTGTATTCAAGGGTATCAAGAACACACAAGGTTTAACTGTTTATTCAAGGGATTTGTATGTTATTCTGATCTTATTATCTCTTGATCTATATGTGTTTGTGTGTTTAATTATCAACTAGTTTAATTATCTCATGATTCTAGGGGGAGTATTCTAAATCTTGATCTTGTGTCTTATTCTTCAACTGTTGCTAACAAGAGAGGAATCATTTTCACAAATGATTACCATTTTTCTTTTATTTATGCAGGCGTGTACAAGTGACTATGTCTTCTAATCACATCTGATTAGAACCCGCACTTCAGTGCTTTATTTATTTTTCTGCTTTATCTGGAAAAAAAATCTTCAGTTAAGGGGGAGCTTAAATGTCAAAGAGCTTCATTGAAAAACTCCTTAGAGCTTAATTGTCAAACTCTTTTTAGTTTGAGGGGGAGAATTGTTTCGTCAAACATAACTATTTTGACTTCTCCAAATTTTTATTCTTCATGTAACAAGTGGTATTTGTGCTTACATGTACAAAAAGCCTGTTGAACAACATGTTCTTTTAGGAAAATACATGGGATTCAGTGTGAGAACTTAACAGAACTTCCATGGATTCATGATAACCAGTGTTTCCTACCCAGGAAGTATTCCCTGAGTGATTGAGGGGAGAGGGGTCAAAAGAATTGAGTGATGGTGTGTGAAGAGGTAAAATGGAAAAGAGAGATTGGTTAGAAGTGAGCATTAAAAGAAAGAGGGTGAGAGATCAGAGTAAAAGAATATTAGACTCTGCACCAAACCACTTTCTGAGCTGGGCAGCCACATAATCTGTTGGTTCACATTCTTTGGTGACTATCATTGAAAAAGGCACCTAGCCCATGCCATCTCTTGCATACAACCCCATCAGCTACTCATTCTTTTCTCAAAAAGAGAATGTTTTACATTTTCTGGGGAAGCAACACATACGCTATTGGTTCTTCATTTGGAAGATACTAATATTGAACAAGAAGGAAAGTTGCCCCACCTTCGAACCCTTTCTCATGCACATTGAGTCTTTGTATAATTTGTTATTGTCTCAACAAGTTTACATATTTTGAGCCTATATTGAAAAGCAATCATCTATGCTTAATTTTTACACATGCACGAGCACACAGAAATTTGTTTTCTGTCAGAACGTTCATAGATAACCATGTGTTATTCGATGATTGAATGGAAGACCTGTGGAGCCAACATCAAAACCAGCTCCTTATATAGTAACTTTGTGTTACTCAGTGACTTTGTGTTACTGACAGGCATTCTAACTGAGTCATTTGTTGATTCAGGGTTACACCTCTTAAACTGTTTGAATTTGAAAAGATTCTAATGGTTACCACATTTTTATTTGAATCTGAAAAGATTGAAATAATCACTCTTTCCATCTGGGAAGACTGCTCTTATTTCCATACAGGGCTCGTTACATGATGAAGACTGTGCTTACATGATGATGATTCTCACCACTCATCAAAAAGGGGGAGAATATACAAAAAGGGAGAATTATCAAAGAAGGAGAATATAATCTGAAGACTGCTGAAGATTTTCAAAGATTTGAAGATTATTTAAAGATATCAAGTTTTGAAGTTTTGAAGCTATCAACGTCATATTTGAAGAAAAGTGAAGACCTGAAGACAATTGCCAAAATTTTTTTAATCTTGAATCCAAAGGCGGAGATTGTTGGATCATAATTGTATTCAAGATTAAAGGGTCTAAACTGTATTTACTTGATAGTTAAAGTTTGAGGTTTAAACTGTAATATGTTAATAGTAATTTGTAAATGGGCCTAAAGCCTATTAGAAAGCCCATTAAGGTTAAAGCCCATATGGCCTGGGTATTTAAAGTTTTGTTTAGTTTAGTTTTAGGTTTAACTCTGATAATTTTCTAAATAGTTAGCCGTATTTTCTCTGTATTCAAGGGTATCAAGAACACACAAGGTTTAACTGTTTATTCAAGGGATTGGTATGTTATTCTGATCTTATTATCTCTGGATCTATATGTGTTTGTGTGTTTAATTATCAACTAGATTAAACTGGAATAACAAAATCCTACTGCTTGGTTATTGTTGATGATTTCTCTAGATTCACTTGGGTCTATTTTCTGAGGACTAAGGATGAGACAAGTGGACTGATCAAATCCTTTGTTCTTAGAGTTGAAAACCAAACAAATCTAAGAGTTAAAGTCATCAGGTCTGATAATGGAACTGAATTTAAAAACAATGACCTAAACAGCTTCTGTGAGGAAAAAGGCATTGAGAGACGATACAGTGCTCCTAGGACTCCTCAACAAAATGGTATTGCTGAAAGGAGAAATAGGACTCTGATAGAAGCTGCTAGATCTCTGTTGGTAGATTCAAAACTTCCAATTACTTTCTGGGCAGAAGCAGTTAATACTGCCTGCTATGTTCAAAACAGAGTTCTAGTAGTGAAATCCCAAGACAAGACACCTTATGAGCTTTTTAAAAAGAAGAAACCTTTTATTGGATTTTTCAAACCATTTGGGTGTCCTTGCACAATTCTCAATACCAAAACTCACCTAGGAATGTTTGATAGAAAAGCTGAGGATGGGTTTCTTGTTGGATATTCATCTCAAAGTAAGGCCTACAGAGTTTTCAACACCTCTTCTAGGATTATTGAGGAAAGTGACAATGTCAAATGCAATGAGAACACACCAAATCAACTTGGTTCAGGTCCTGATTGGATATTTGACATTGATTCACTGTCTAATTCTTTGGTTTTCAGTAATGAGCATAATGCAGGAACAGGGACAAAAAAGATACAAGTCCAAAGACAAGAGTTTGTGCTGTTCCCCAAACCTACTGCTGATCCTGTTGAATTCTGTGACCAAGATAAGAAAGATATTTCAGATTCAAAGGACACTGAACCAGCTCAGAATGAAGAGGACAGAGGTGAAAAGGAAGATCAACCCTCAGATTCAGAAATCAAAGGCCCTGAGATGCCATATTTGGAAGAAGATGACACTGATGATGATAACTCTTCAGTTTTTGGTGGCAGCACTCCTGAAAAGAATGACTAATTTGGAAGCAGATATTAATGAAGAGGTTGTTCATCAAACAAGAGTTCAGAAGAATCATCCTCCTAAATTGGTGATTGGTGACATCAATTCTCCTATAATCACTAGGAATCAAAGCAAGTTGGGAGGATTGAAAGATATACAATCAGGTTTACTTTCTTGCTTTCTATCTCAGGTTGAACCCAAAAGGCATTTGATGCAATGAAGGATCCAAGCTGGATAGAAGCAATGCAAGAGGAGCTACTGCAGTTTGTGCTGCAGGATGTATGGGATTTGGTTGACCTTCTAAAGGACACAGAGCTATAGGCACTAAATGGATCTTCAGGAACAAGAAAGATAAGAGAGGAATAGTAATAAAGAACAAGGCCATATTAGTGGCACAAGGGTATACTCAAGAAGAGGGAATTGATTATGAAGAGGTATTTGCACCAGTGGCCAGGATTGAGGCAATCAGGCTATTTTTAGCCTATGATTCTTTCATGAAGTTCAGGGTCTACCAGATGGATGTAAAGAGTGCTTTCCTGTATGGGAGAATTGAAGAAGAAGTATATGTCTGTCAGCCTCCAGGGTTTGAAAATCCAAATTATCCTGACAGAGTATACAAATTGAAGAAGACACTCTATGGGCTACATCAAGCACCAAGAGCATGATATGACACTTTGTCTACCTATCTCTTGGAAAATGGTTTTCAAAGAGGAATCATAGACAAGACTCTGTTCATTCAGAGGAAGAAGAAGGACATCATTATAGTGCAAATCTATGTGGATGATATTATCTTTAGATCCACAAAAGATCAAATGTGCAGAGATTTTGAAGAATTGATGCACAAGAGATTCAAGATGAGTTCTATGGGTGAACTTACTTTCTTCCTTGGGCTACAAGTTAAGCAGAAGAAAGATGGGATCTTTATAAGCCAATCCAAGTATGTGCAGGACATTCTTACTAAGTTTGGATTCTCAGATTCAAAGCCTGCAAGCACACCCATGGAGACACACAAACAGATCACTGCAAATCTTGAGGGGGAGGATGTGGATGTTCATCACTATAGATCCATGATTGGCTCCCTCATGTATCTCACTGCTTCAAGACCAGATATCATGTTTCCTGTTTGTGTGTGTGCAAGATTTCAAGTAAGGTCTAAGCAGTCACACTTTCAAGCAGTCAAGAGGATATTCAGATATCTCAAAGGCCAACCTAGATTAGGTCTTTGGTGTCCTCATGACTCACCATTTGACCTACTTGCTTATTCAGACAGTGACTTGGGTGGTGCAAATTTGGATAGAAAGTCAACTTCAGGGGGATGTCAGTTTTTGGGTGCAAGACTAGTGTCATGGCAGTGCAAGAAACAAACCACACTGTCCACCTCTACAACAGAAGCAGAGTACATAGCTGCTGTAAGCTGCTGTTCACAAGTACTCTGGATTCAGAATCAAATGTTGGACTATGGTATGACTTTTCTTCACATTCCAATCTTCATAGACAATAACAGTGCTATTAGCATTGTTAATAATCCTGTCAAGCACTCCAAAACAAAGCATATAGAAATCAGGTATCATTTTATCAGAGACTATAATGAAAAGAAGCTAATTCAGGTTGTGAAAGTCCATACAAGTAACCAATTTGCTGATCTATTCACCAAAGCGTTTGATGTGGGTAGATTCACATTCCTGGTCACAAGTGTGGGCATGATAAACACTGAATAAGCCTCCTTTGATCTGCTTTATGTACCATTTCTATATACATTCCTTCCTGCTTACTTTCTCATTTTATATTGTGCATGGTGCTTCTAACCTTGTGTGTTTAAGTGTTTCAGATTGTTTAAATTGAATACTTGGTACTTCTAGTTCAGTTAATACTGCTCTCTATATTACTCATGATAACAGTTCAAAAAGGGTTAAGTATAGTTACTACTGCTAGGTGGTTTATACTGCCAGTGCAAAAGTTACTACTGCTTGCCTTATTTCTACTGCTAATCAGTGTTACTACTGCTAGTCTGTGTTAGTACTACCAGTATGTGTTACTACTGCTAATATGAGTTAATACTGCGAGTTGGTTAATACTGCGAGTTGGTTAATACTGCTAGGGTACTTAGTACTGCTTCTAACTGAAACCTCCACCTATAAATACCCTTTGTGACCGCCAAAATACAAACGGCTCTTTGAACTTCCATTGATTCTCTCTCTCTCTCTCTCTCTCTCTCTCACTCTCTCTCTCTCTCTCTCTCTCTCTCTCGATTTCTTGCTCACCAGTGTAAACCCGTGTTGCGATTCGAACCCTAGAATCAATCAGAAGATGGCAGGAATAGAATTCTTTGATGAACACAATGAGGTTGCTATGCTGCAAAAACCCAAACAAGCTGAAGGCTTTCATCAGATTGTGGATTTCCTAAAATCCTCACACATCGCCCACGCATTAGCTGTTAATCCCACAATCTATGTGGAACAACAAAGACAGTTCTGGGCCAATGTTGCTATTCAAACCGAAGATGGCACTCAGGTCATCAAAACAAGGGTTTGTGATAAACCTCTAACCATCACAGAAGGCTGTATTCGCATTCATCTACGACTAGATGATGACGCAGGTATAACCTCTTTACCTAAGGAAGATCTATTCCAAGCTCTTAGTCGCATGGGGTGTGAAGGTCCCACTGAGGTGTATAAGTTCTTTAAAAGCAAATTTTCACCTCAATGGAGATTTTTTGTTTATACCCTACAACACTGAATTTCACGAAAAACAACTGGATGGAGTGAGTTTAGCAGTACCTTAGCTTATGCTCTAGTCTGCTTAGCTACCTCTAGAAAGTTCAACTTTTCTCAAATGATCTTAAACGATTTAATGTCAAACCTGGATACCAAATCAAAAAGCTTTTATATGTATCCAAGGTTTGTACAAGAAGTACTAAATCAAGAATTGACGGATTTACCTCATTTCAATGAGGTATATGTACCAAAACCCCCAAAGGGGAAGGTGTTCTCAAATATGAAGAGGCCCAGTAAGGACTTCTCAGGTATAGACACACCATTGTTCTCTACAATGATGGTTGTGTCCCACTCTCAAGGTGAGGCATCAGAGTCAAAGCCCACATTAGACCAACCCACTGATGACCTTCCACTACAAAGCATATCCCTCAGTCCCTTCTAAAGAAGCCAACATCACCCATTACTCAGACATATATAAGGAAAAAGGTAAAGAAGGTTCCTTCCCTTATTGTACCTTCACCCCAAAAGCCTTCAATCCCTCTAATGGAGCATTCTCCATTAGAGAATATCCAAAGGGAAACCACAGGGGTGCCTCCCAACCCCAAGAAGGTGCTATATAAGGAGAAGGATGAACATGTGGGCAGTGAGGCTCACACTACTGTTTCTGCACAAGGTGTAGGACAGGAAAGTGTGAACATACCTAAGACCTTCCCCACGGCAACTTTAGATGAGCAATCATCTAAAGGTCCAGGTGCCAAGAAACCGTGGGGGTAGCAGGTGCTTCTTCTAGGCAGAAGACCTCTACTAAAAGATCCAAGGATCCTTCAACGGTGGTAAAAACACCTAAAGGAGGTGAGGACAAATATACTTACAATGAATTGATGGAAACCATTGCAAATGTCAACCTGGATGTCATCAAGTAGGGCTCAGAAATAGAGGAGATGAAGAAGGTTATTATATCTCAAGAAACTCAGATAGTAAAGCTCAAGAAAATGGTGTTGAAACTTGTGCACCAAAAGAGAAGGAAGCAATTCATTCTAAAGAAAAGGAGAAGTGACCATGCTGCTTTCAAAAAGGGGGAGAGTCAGGTAAAACAGGATGAAAAGGAGAGTACAAGTGAGATGGAATTCCAGTTTGAGGGGGAGACTGGTGCTGATAAAGAAGAGAAAGTTGGTTCAGAAGTAGAAACTTTTGAGAATGTAGCAGATATTGCAAAAGCAGCAGTAACTGAGGTTGCAGCAGTAACAAATGAACCTGAAGCAGAAACAAAAATTGTCCAGAGAGGAAATTGAAATTGTAGAAACCCTTGTGAAAGCTAAGAATGACACTCCCAAAGCCACTCAAAAGGCTAAGGGAGTGATGATCAAAGAAGGAGGATTAGAGAAGAAAATAAAAGAGGTCAGTGTGGAGGATGCAAAGAAGAAGGGAAAGGAGAAGATGATTGAGTCTGAGCAACCATTGAAGAAAAAGAAACAGATTGAGTTGGATGAAGAAGTGGCCAAAAAGCTTCAAGAAGAGTTGGAAAAGGAGGAAGAAATTCAATCTGCCAAAGACAGAGAGCTTACATTGGATATGGCTAAAAAGATAAATGAAGAATATCAAAGGAGTTTAAAGCATGTTGTTGTTAAGAAAGTAATAAAGAGAGCTACTGTGCAAAGGCAAAGAAATCCCTCAAAGACATTTTTGGCTAATCAAAAGAGAAGGAAAATGATAAACTTCCTGAAAGGAGCTCTTGGAGTTCCTGAAGGAATGTTTACCAACATGCCTTATGGTAGGATAGAGGAGCTGTATAAGAAGGAGATGGCCAATCTGAAAGGGGACTCCACTCAAAGGATAGAGGTTGAAAGGAAGATGAAAGAGAGGCATGACCTCAACATACAACAACCTTTCCCTGAAAGTGAAGAAGGTACTCCTATCAAAGACAAGGCATAAGTGAAGAAAGAGGAGACCTTAGCTCAACAGATTGGTGCAATGAAAAGAAAGAAGTCCATTGCCACCAAGCCAAAGGCAAAAAGGGCAAGAACTGAAGAAGAGGAGAATGAAAATGAAAGAGCAGAAGCAGAATCATAACCTACTGTTGCACCTTCAGCAGAGCCAGAGCAGAATCCAGAGCAGTCCAATCAACAATCTGATGTGCAATTTGATTTGTACATGACAGTATCTGATATAGAACCTCTGAAGTTTGATCCTATTTCAGTGAATGCTCCTGAAATCATTAATTGGGATATTTTGAAACACCAAGGGAAAGAATACTTCAGGATCAAGAGATTGGGAGATCACTATGAAGTGTATGCTACATGGGGTAAAATTATCAGAAGCTGCTCCAGGTCTGATTTGGAAGAAATGCATAAAGTTGGGATGAGCTTATATGGTAAAGTGTTGGAAGAATTTGGGATGAGTCTAACCAAGATAGCCATGGAGTACTTATGTATGATGTTTGAGCCAGAAAGAGTGAAGTACAGGATCAAAGATCTACATCATGAATATGGTTTTAAAAAGATTGATCATTGGACACTGTATGAAAGATGTGGAGTCTATGTCCTAACCATTGATAAAAGCTACAATGAGTATTACTTGGTGGACAAGGTGTATGACCATAGTAAGGCTAAACTGCAAGCAATGTTGAAAGCAAAGTTGGTATGTCCAAAGAACTCAGAAATGGCAAGGATAGTAGTCAAGAGAACCATCAATCAAAGTCTAGGTCTGAATACTGATTTGGGAATCTAAGCTGCAGTTTTGAAAGCATCATGAAGATCCTATGCTGAAGAACTTAAATTCTCTTTTTGAAAAGTTAAGTTAGGGGAGATTGTTGGGTCTGAATGTGCTAAGGATGGATACTACTTCTAATTGAAAGGTATTACTACTGGTTGTAAGTTTAATACTGATATATGAAATATTACTACTGCTAGTAGAATTAATACTGCTTGAAGAGTTAGTGCTGCTATATGAATAGTTAGTACTGCTTGGAGAGTTAGTACTGCTAGTAGTTAGTACTGCTGAAGATTACTACTGCAAGTGAGGAGTTAATACTGCAAGCATGGTTAGTACTGCCAGAGACAAAGTTAATACTGCTATGAAGTTAATGCTGCTGAATGATTAATACTGCTGAGGATGATTAGTGCTGCTTATGAAGATAATGACTTGAAGAGAAAGAATAGGAGCTGGAGATAAAGATAAAGATAATTATGGAATGGATTTTGAAGATCAATTTTATTTTGATAATTATCTTGTAATTAATTCTGTATATATAGTCTAGAAGTTCTTGATAGAGAAATATACATTGATAGAGTTGTTTTAGAGAATTAACCTCAAGACTAGTATTGATCATTTCTATAGAGAAGTATAGAACGTCTGTTGAGTCTGTTCAACAGATTGAGGTTGTGTTTGTAATCATTAAGTTTTATGCAATATAAACTTATGATTTGAGTTCATATTCTGTGTTTTTTGATTAAATTGTTAAAGTGTTATTCCACGACTTCTTTAACATTGTTTCTGAGTTTGTATTAAATTATTGTTTAGAATTTGCGATCTTGACAACATCAATTGAAAGGTCATGACTTTAAGCGAAGTTTATCATTTTAAAGATATTTACCCATGTAAAACTCTTGAACTCATTAGGCGTTAGCCTAACATTTTTATTTGTCGGCATGTGCAACAGGCTTCGTTGGCGAATAATTCTAGTGATTCTATGAAGAGATGAGTGCTAGTGGTGTGCCGAAGAGGTGATTAACTTAGTGAAGTCTTCCGCATTAGTATTGTGAAGAATAACATGTACTGGGGTTAAGTAGCACCCGACTTCAGTTAGGTCCATGTTTAATACTGAAGTTAGTTATTGTTTAGGTTATTTATAGAATTTTATATTCGAGGCATTTTGAGCTTTGTTATGCAAAGTGGAAGTTTTGTCCTTTATTTGTTATTAAATTGAGATTTTAATTAGTTGTTCTTATCAAATTTGAGGGTGTTACAAAATTCTAGGCATAAAGTCCATACGTTAAAGGGAACGTGTGTGGAGAAAGATGGAAAATAAGCGTGGATGGGGTTGGGAAGAAGTGAAAATGGAGATCTGTTAATTGAAGATGGAAACCCGGCAAGAGCTCCGTGATCCAAATGCTTACTCGGAACCAAATCTAGATTCAAGAATAAAATCTTACTTACACTCAAACCAAATCTCATCGGGTTCATAATTGATTGATAGCAAAAACCTAAACCAAATTCAAACCAAAGCAAAAACCTTACTTCCAAACGAATGCCTTCAACCAGGAGAAAAGAAACAGATCGGGAAATAATGGTTCATTCTAATTTTATGTGGCAGACGAACATAAATCTTTTAGGAACTAAGTTTATATAACACCTAAAATAACTATGGTTCATTCTAATTTTATGTGACAACCAAACATAATTTTTTCTTATTGTTTTGATAATAATTCATTCTAATTTTATGTGATCTTTTAAAGAGCGATATAAGGGTATATCACGAACAAGGTCACACAGGCTACCACAAGATCATTGACCGGTAGTATTTTGTAATCGGGTATCTGAAAAGAACCTTTAGTAGAGAAATTAAGTTGTTGCAAAACACAGTCAAGCCAAAGTCTTGGCTTCATAAGAATGTGAATTGGTAAACATAAGTTAACCACAAATGCATAATGCAATCAACAACACAAATGTAGATTACCTTCTTCAAGACAAAATGAAAAAAAAAACAAGTCAAATAGGTATACAACATCAACAACAAGCTCCAATGCTATGGGGTTGTTTGGTTGTTTTTTCATTAAGTCTTATATGGATAAAGTTAGTTGTATTGATAAAGTTACCTGTATGGATTCAATAAATTGTTGTTTGTTTGTTGTATTGAATCATTTGTCTGAATGATAAAAATGACCATGTTACACTTCTGTATATATTTGGTCTATTGATCTCCTAACTTCATTGCAGGTTAAGAAAACCAAAAACTAATTTCATAAATGAGCACCATTGAAGAACACCACCACCAAACCAGACAAGATTTTGAACAACAATAACATCATTACAATTAAGAAAACAAAATTCCTTAAATTCCTCATGAATTAATGTTATTAATATCTGAACCTAAAGTTAATGTTTTACCAAAATGAACAATCACGAAAATCAATCTCCTCTTTCAAATTTGAAAGAAAGTGCAGAACAATTACAACTTGAAATGATGAACCAAAATGAGAGGTTTGAGAGATTCACAAGATTTAAGAGATTCAAATATGAACCTAAAGTTCCTGGTTTACCTCTCAAATCTAAACCTAAAGTTCCTCGTTTACCTCTCAAACACAAGATTTAAGAGATCCAACTCCTGGTTTATCGCTTGATCCATCATCGATTTCCTCTCAAACGCGTCCCGAAATGAACAATCACAAAAACCACCCCTTTCAATTAACCTCTCAAACCCAGGGCCACGATGGAGAAAAGCAAAGCAAGTCTGAAGACCGATGAAAGAAGCCCCGAAATCACTGGCCATAACAGGTCCGATCGAGGAGGAAGTAGGAAGATGGTGAGGGTTGTCGTGGGAAGAGAGGTTCTGGAAGATGGAACCTAGAAGCTGAGGTTTTTTTTTCAAAGGATGGAGAACTAAGTGAACTTTTATTTGGGAGGGGTAGAGGTGGGAATAAAGTGTCTGTATCAGTAAAGTTTCCTCCTTCAAGGTTAGCGATTAAGTCATCATCTATTTGATTAAGCCACTACCAAACATCTTTATAGGTTGAGCGAATAAGCTTAGCCCTTATTAAGATCTTTAAGCCACTACCAAACAGGCCCTAACTGTCTTACAACTTAACATAGAAAAACTATCAAACACATAATTTCTAATTAATTGTACACAAAGTGTAACTTCAAAACTGGAAAGAGATTTACACACCACTATTGACTGATCAAAAAATGAAGTTATCGACATGATATCAATAACTTGGTGTATAACCCAGTTACATCATCAACAACACTACAACTTCTGACTTCATGAGTTCAAATACCGCAATATTACAACACACTATAAGAAAAATTATCCGAGTTTTTAGTAGCCAGAAACAAAAAGTACACTTTGACACTACCTATCCCAAAATTGAACATTATGTAATTTGTTATATCTATAAACGAGATCCTCTTTGTATGTCAAGTTAATATGGAACCTTCCCAACATATTTTTAGGCATTCAAAGCACTTACCACTGACAAAATAAGAATTACATAAAAGCATACGTTAGCACAATGTGAGTGAAAGAGCTATCTAGTGGTAGTTTGAGATGTTGTTGGAGATGCTCTTAGTTTGGTTCACGGAATTTGAAGGATTTCAAGAAAATTGGAACGATCAACACCACCCAAATTAATTAACTTATCATTCCTTAACATAAGTGAAAGAATTGAATTTCAACCCTTTGCATCCAATTTAACCAACACTATCCACCCCCGCCCCACCACGACCATGCTACAATTGTGACGCCCACACCCCTAACCACACCACTACTGCCGTAGTCAGAACCCCCACCCACCCCTACCCCACCCTACCCTAAATTTAACCCACCAATGACCACCTTGCCACCATTATCACCATCATAGTTGCCACCCCACCCTCGTCACCCACCCCAGTCTCCCAGCCAGCCAACCATCATGCCACTATTGTCATATTCACAGGTTTCACCCGACATTCACCCCACCGACCACCATGCCACTACTGTCGTCATCACCGCTACTGTCTATTGGGATGATTAATGCTTTAAGTTTTTTCGAACAGTCATGGACGAAAAGAAAAAAACATTTTAAATTTTGTTAATCCTCCTCCTATAAAGCTCCATCATCTTTATCTTTTTTCAACACTTCGTAAATATTATAATATTTCATTTTAAAACAAACTTTGTGTTCAAAAAAGTATTTTTACAAATTTATTGGAAGCCGATCAAATATGAAGTGTCTGATTATCTTGTTTTTCATATTTATTAATTAATTTGTTTGATTGCTTCTATCAAAATTTTATTTTCCTTTTTGTTTGTAGACTTGTAGTTGCTACTCAATATATACTAATCCCTCATTTCAATTTACATGATTTGTAAAAGTTAAGAATTGTGTTCACAACTTATTCTTAACAACCATACAATAATAAATACATTTTAATTTTGTTATATAGTTTATAATTCTCTACTTTTTTTCCATTCTTAAACTTTAATATTCATATTTGAGACACTTTACTTAACTAATTAGTTTAATATTTCATAATCATGGATAAATATTTAACAATGAAAAAAATAATTATAGATTAGTCATATAAGACTTAGAGGCCGTTTACCAAAATACTTACCGGGTAAGCGTTTACCGGCAAAGACATTACCGAGTAAGAGTCATTTATCTCACTTACCGGGTAAGCGTTTACCGGCAAGGACATTACCGAGTAAGAGTCATTGTTAGTAAGCGTCTTAAACCCGGTAAGCGCTTACCGAGTAAGAGTCGTTTATCTCACTTACCGGGTAAGACTCCAGTTCCTTGTTATGGTTCTTACCGGATAAGATTCTAGGTAGTTTCCATGCTCAATAGTTAAGGACCGTGAGGTAAGTGATATCGATCGATAAGTGCTTATCAGGATAAGTATTTAGTAACCGGTCCCTTAGACTATGTCCATACAAACCCTAAATTATTGGTTAAGATTTTTATATATTTGTTTTTATTTATCTTATTTTGTTAAAGGAAAAACATAATAGAACAACAATATACGGAGAGAATGAATTGTAATTCTCATTAATCAAAATCCCTTTAAATAGGGATGAGATACAAGTAGATAACCACGAGATATTTTAGTTCTAATCTAACTCTGATATATTTATCTCTATCTCTATCTCTATCTTTATCTCTATCGTCATATCCTTTAGACGATGGCACACTTATCCTACAACACTCCCCCTTGTGCCGAGTTAAAGGAGTGGTGGTGCACAGTTGTTGCCTCGTTAAAGCCTTACGCCAAAATAAAACCTAGTGGGAAAAAATAAAAATATGACGAAGGAAAGAGTACAACGCACCAGCTTCTTTGCAATACATAGACTTATCCTTTAGTCTAGTTTTCTCTTAGATTCATACTTTAATCTTGAGAGTTAGGAAAGCATGATGGTATATAAACAGTTGTCTCACTAAAACCTTACACCAAGGAACAAAACCCAATGGAAAAAATAAAACCTTGGTTGAAGGAAAGAGCACAACATACCAATATCACAAATATAGTAGACTCCCCCTTTTGTCTACTACTCCCCCTGATTCGTACATTAATCAAAGGAGTTTAGAAAACATTTCCATTTACTTTCTACACGTTTTCCAATATATGGTTTTATGGTAATGAATTGGTAAAATATGTCACATTCTTTTGACACTTTACTTGATTCACTTGAATCTAAAAGAGAGTATTTTATTGCTGATTGTATATAACCTTAAGCAGAATATGCTTTGTGTTATTACCTTGATGTATCTTATGTTCATTTCTTCAATATATGATGCATCATTTCCATATATGCAAGTAGGATACTGGTTGAACCCAAAATTACTAACTCCTCTAATATATGTAATGATAGTCCTTAATCATATACATTATTTTATTATCTCATGGAGAGTAATATTCTTGGATTAGTTCAAGGAGATAGTTACAAAGGATTGCTTAGTTTACTTCCAAGCAATCGACGTGTTACTTGTGGTAATTCTTTATCCAGTTTGGGAACAACCTTTGTATGGGTCAGACAGATACCTAATATCAGCAAACACATACCAAGATATTGTTTGGTGTTTTTCTATAAGAGCTAGTACTTTTCCTGCTTACATTCTAAGTAGGTATTGAAATTCCATTATCAATCCAATTTTTCTTTCTATAGGGAAAGTATAAACCCATGTCAATGGTTCCAAAATATTAATTTGATATCATTCCAATGACTTTGCGTTGGCGCTGAGCTAAATCTAGCTAACAAGTTAATTGAGAAATATAATGTATGGTTAAGTGTATTATGCTAAGTACGATAATGCGCATATTGTACTTAGATAGGGAATTCCATCTCCCAACATTTTTCGTCATCATCCTTTAGACGAAATGGATTTTTCCTTATATCCGACACTTCAACCGATCATGGGAGTGCTAACCGAATGCGCTTTGTCCATATTAAATTGTCTGATTATTTTCTGGACATATGCGATCGGTGAACTAATATTTCACAAACTCGGTGTCCTAGCTCAAATATCTAGACAAAACCAAGTCTTCCCAAGATCTTTCCTCTCAAAATCAGATTTTAAGTAGCTTGTGGTTCCTCTCATTTCATCAAGAGTGCCTATTATGTTCATAACATTGACATATAGAGCTACTTTGAAAATCTGGAACTTGTTTTCCATAATAAATACGCAAGAGAACAGTTCATCGTTCTTATATATCCTTTCCCAATCAAGTATTCCATTAGGCGGGTATACCACATCCGCTTAGATTGCTTTAATCTATAAAGTGGGCGTTTCAATTTTATTGCAAACGCATTTCGTGGTTTAGAGTTACTTGATTTTGGTAATGTAATATCATCAAGTACTTTTATATATCTCTAAATCTAGATCCCCGTAGAGATATGTGGTAACCACATTCATGAGCTACATTTCCAGTCCTTCGGAAACTATTAGGTTAATTATTTAGCATAACGTTATAACGTCCATCACGAGAGAGTAAGTCTTCTCATGGTCAATCCAGGGCGTTGTGAGAAACCTTGCGCCAAAGGAGAGCCTTACATATTAGGACTTCATTATTCTCGTTACGCTTTCTGACAAAGACTTAGTTATGTCCTACGGGCTTTACACTTGGTAGGTTACCACTACCTGACCAAATACCCGATCCTTTGTCAAATAATAGAATTCTTTCTGGATTGTTTCTTTACATTTAGGCCAATATGCTCTTTGTTGATATTATTCAACTGAGCCTGGTTCGATATCGTCGTGCTCGATCATTTTATGAGCCATTGTATATGCGAATAAATCATCAATGATTATATATGATATGTCCATCGACTCATATGTACTCTCATAGTTCATTTAAGATTAATATTCATCTCTCGAATCAATATTAACTTCGGAGCGTCCTCCAGTGATGATTCATGGACATAATTATAATTAGAGACAATCTCATGAGAGTTTTATGTATTGATGATAAATGGATGTGCCTAACTATTCTCTTCCTTTAGAATAGTATCCATCGAACCAAGTAGATTCCACCACTTCCATTTGGTAGCTACGACCTCAACCACACCTCCACTATGTGTGATTGCAACGCACTTTCCAGTGGCGTTGTGCCCCTGTTGGGGATTTTTTAACCTTGCGAGTATATTTGCAGCTCGTATATGTGATATTGTCACTTTTGGAATATTAAACGTATCAGGTATCGAGTCTGATTCGTTTGACTTCAACATTACATTTTGAAGTTTTGGGGATCAAAATGAGACAGAGTGAGAATATTCAATGACACTTCCTGTCGTTCCCATGGAAAATCCTTTTTCCTATCTCCCCCTAACGACGGGAAGACTGTCTCATGAAAGTGACAACCCACAAATCTAGCGGTAAAGAGATCACTAGTCAAATATTCTAATTAGCGGATAATTGTTGGGGGTTCATATCCAACTTTTACCAAATCGTCTTTAAGGACCCATTTCGATGCGCTATGGGGGCGCAATTGGCACATATAATCAAACATGCGTAAATGTAAAGTATTAGGCTTATATCCAGTTACCAACTGGTACGCATGAAACTGGTTAGCAAGCAGTGGGTCTAAAAACGAAAAAAAAAACTGCATATAATAATTGCATAATCCCAGGTAGATGTGGGTAAATTGGTGCGCATTACTAATACCCTAGATGTCATCATATTCTTTTGATAACAACTTCTATGAGACCATTTTATATATATACATGGGGTATAGGAAACTCTACATTGATCCTAATACATATGCAATTAACATCAAATCCTTATGATGTAAATTCTCCAACATTCCAAGTCATGTAGACTTGATGAAATAATAAGGGTGGTGAGACCTTAAATGTATAACTAGTGCTAGGAGTGCAGTATTTCATGTGGACAATAATATGATATGCGTTCATCGTGTCGAAACCAGAACCATAAAGTACTTTAATGGTCCGCATTCTGGATGTTTATGTCCATAAATATCACCTTGTATTCATTGTAACAATGGAATATTTTTGTATAATGTCCTTAGCTTTAGTACGATCTCATTCCTGTATTGACTAAGGATTAGGGTATATACAAAAGTTTTATGTATTCGAGAGGGCATATTTTGATAGCAATGTTGTTTCTTATGTTGCAGAAGTCAACAGTTGCAATTTGCCTTGTTTTGTCTTTCACTCGAAAGAGAATGTGTCTATGTGTATTTTGCAATACACGGATCACTATGTCATAACCACGGTGTCCCACATGGTTATGTCGAAACATATATGTGTTATTGCCCCCAAAATTTCTTTATTGGTGACAAAATATGTTCCGATGACCCAATAATCTACTAGTTTGACACATTAGTTTCCATGATATATGTTTCCTTTCATATTCATTGGAATTTATGTATATATGCTCATTTTCATTTCCATTTGATACAAATATCTTTACAAGGTTCCTATTAAAGTTGTTCCACCAAGAAAGTGACAGTCCATCGTCTAAGTAATTTGGTTGGATGTATTATAAAGCAAGTATTAGTCTATCTCTTTTTTTTTCGATTGTGTGATAGGTCAAAAAAAATCAATTCTCCTCGATACATTCCTAAGCGGAACGGAGAATATTGAATTTTTTTTGTATTTGTTTTGATGTATTTCTTTACATCTATAATGGTTACATATTCGATTTTACTTTAGCAAAAAAATTAATTTTGGTACTTTAATTTCAAAGAAACATATGCATAATCAATATTAAATATTAAAACAAATATGTTATATTTCATTTTCAACGTGTTCCTTTTTTGACAGAATCACTTTTTAGTGCATATCTTATTTGATTGTCCATTGTCACCTAGGTAGTAGTTGTATCCTACTCCAGGTGTTGAAAAATCCTTCCTGACTCTTACCAATACCCTGACCCTTTATAGGGTCTCGTCCACATGGTGCAAAAATGTCACATGTGTGAAGTTGTTTTTAACTCACAATCCTT
The DNA here is from genome assembly GCA_954870635.1 of Arctium minus. Lineage (NCBI taxonomy): Eukaryota > Viridiplantae > Streptophyta > Magnoliopsida > Asterales > Asteraceae > Arctium > Arctium minus. Next base: position 176,028,938 of record OX941080.1, on the reverse strand, counting down.
TGGAGTTGTTTCCACCTCTAACACTTTCACTATCGATATCGGGATTTTTCTTTATCCCGACATATGTGGTGTTATTCGAAAGAACCTTGTTATGTCTCTCAACCACTTTCATTAGGTTGATGAGTTTGTCTAAAGGTTGCATTCCAACTTATATTTATATTTACTTATATATGAAAGGTGGAAATAATGTTAAAAATCATGTCATCTTCTGTGAGTTCCTTGCCACAGAGATTGAGATGCGTTTTGGATATATTTCTTTGTTGACATCAGTTACCTTTTTTGTAATCGAGTAAGTGAGTTTCATTCCAATGTACGATTAGTTCGGTAAGTACATATTCATGAGTACTCCTGATTATCCCTTTCGGGACATCCCACGTTTCTTTGGGGGTTTCTAGTAAAGGTATTCCTATGAAATTTAGGATTTATATGTCATCTCAAAACATTAAGGTATTTGCTTGTACCTTTTCAAGAGGTTGGTTTTAGAGTCAATAGGGAGTTGGATTTTAGGTATTTTCTTGTACTTTTTCAAAAGGAGGTTTATATACTCATTCAGATTCTTTTGAGTTTAAGACGTTGATTTTTGGATGAGTTGTTTCAACCATTTACATATATAAAGGATAATATATATTTTCTTTTTGATAAGAAAATGGATTATGGTTATGAAATTTTAATATCATAACAATATTGGATTTTGTATGCTTTAATTTTATTGATAATACTTCATCAATATTTCAATTTGCGAAAAAGAAATCACTCAATCTATTAGATTTCCAGGTAGTAGGGGAATCACATGGATTTCTTAAATCCCTACAAACCTTAAGGTTGTTTACACCCGTTTGACAAAATCCAGCCGATATATTGTGATTTAGTTAATTTAAATATAACATTTATTATAGAGCATTTGGAAAGATGCCAAAATGACTATGAGTTTGGCATAGAAGCCAATTTTAATATTTTAATACACTTAATAGTATTTTTGGAGCTTTTGGTAAAAATCAAAATATATGGGGTTGGAAGTGTAACTTCCAAAGATTAATTATATAGTTTAAAAATAATGAGTAGGAACCCATAATCAAGATAAGTATTTGGATAAATTTTTTTTTTTTAACATTTTAATGTTATTTTTGGAGCTTTTAGCAAAATAACAAAAGTTATGGGGGGTTGAAAGTGTAAATTTTAAATATAATTTATAAGATTGAGATTAATGAGTAGAAACTCATAAACAAGATAAACATTTGAATATTATGTGGATAAGGCATAAAAATCTATAAAAGAATTACTAAACATTTTAATACCAAATTAAAACAATTGATTTAGATAAATAAATACAAATTAAGTTGTCCACTTCAATGTACATTATCAATAATAATAGGATAAAATAGAATCATATATAAAACAATTAAAATAATAATGATCCGATAGATAATGACAAATTTTAGGTTCAAATGCAAATTAAACAAATAACAAAATTAAATGTTGATAAGTCCAAGAAAAAATTAGATAAGAGATAATTCTAACAAATCCAATAATAACTTTTTTTTTTGAGGGTTCATAACTAAATCTACAAATATTAATTTCAACTATAAGATTGATTTGAAATTGAAATTTACAACATCGAAGATTACTAACATATTAATCGTTATAATAATGAGTTGTAACAAATTAATTTATTTAAATAAGTAAATAATAATAATATGATTAAGTTAACTAACTAAATATATGCAATATTATAAACTTATTTAAGAATACCTAAATTAATAACTATAACAAAAATTGAGTCAGTAATTAATTGTTTAAAATATATAAAATACGATTCCAAATCCACATGAAAGGTTAAAACACAAAAACAATAAAGTGTGTATTTTCTTTTTAAATAAATAAAAAAAATAGCGAAACTAAGGTGACCAAATCCATATGAAGGGCAAAAAAACAAAATAAATCATTCAAACAAATTCATCCACATCATTAGCACAATTATTTAATTGTTCATATGTATAAAGAGTTGAAGAATGTGTACTTGTATTTGGTAGGAGGATGCGAGTTGTCCAACAGCGGAAACCGGATATATCTGAGCTTACGTGCTGATAACGTGTTAAAGGAAAAACATAATAGAACAACAATATACGGAGAGAATGAATCTGTAATTCTCATTAATCAAAAGCATTTTAAATAGGGATGAGATACAAGTAGATAACCACGAGATATTTTAGTTCTAATCTAACTCTGATATATTTATCTCTATCTCTATCTCTATCTTTATCTCTATCGTCATATCCTTTAGACGATGACACACTTATCCTACAACATATTTATGTATTTACATAATAATTATTAACAGGACCACCCTGAAATGAAATTTGGCTCCATCCTTACAACCTTATAAACTAATGAAATTTTTCAAACTGAATTAGGTTGTTAATTTGGGTTGTCAAATATTGTTAAAAACCAACAAACCAATCCAAATGGTACCCAATGACATAATTAATTAGGAAAAAAAATGATTGTAACGGTTGCCCCATTTTTGGCTACGTCACTGATAGTCTATTTTTCCTATCTTTTACCATTTTAACACGTAATGTTATATGTCGCATGGAGTTGGTGGTGATGACGTTGTTAGAGTAGTAGTAACAAAACATATTATGTTTGGTGTTGAAAAAAGTGACTCCATTATTTAAATTGAGTAATAAACATAAATGGAAGTAGGCTATAAAATATTATTTTGCATAAATAAATAAAATTTTAGATAAAAGTTAAATTTATATTTAATTGGTTTTGAAATTCTGGCCTTGTTTGAAAGACTTATGGATCGATTTTGCGAATAAGACACAAAATAATACGTATTAGTCAGGAAAACATATTTGAAAAGAAATCAAATAATGGCGTATTGAATGTGTCAATGGCATGGAATTTGGACACATGGGAAGTGATGACAAAAGTCTTGCTTAGAGAAAATCTCACGTAAACACGATTATTTCATCATCTTACCAGACTAATTAGACTGAATTGATTTTATAAACGATAACAATATGAGTGTTAAATTAAATATGCGTCTTCTTGCGTGCTTATTGATTTTTGGTATCATAAATTCTTTAACATGCAATATGACAGTAGAAAATTTAGTATTTTATCTTTGATTTGTCTTCGATGCATTTTTATTGTATGACAATACGAAAAAGGAATTTGAGACAACAAAAAAAAATATTATGTCGTACATGAAAGAATCAAACTTTGGAAACGATAAAGAATATGATTTATCAACCATATAAGTCTGGGGGCATGTTTGTTAGCAATTTAATGAATTTAATAGAATTCACAACTTATTTGGTCAATTATACATGATTGTTTAATAGTGGCTTAATGATTTAAAAAGTGGTTTATTCTGTAAGTTGAGGAGCTTTATTCAGAAAACATTACTATAGAAATAATATTTTTACATGCCACTTTTTACACGGTTATGAAAAAAAACGTGTAAAAAACTACCCGGACACATTTTTACATGATTGTAGAAGAAACCGTGTAAATAAATACAAGCATTTTACACGGTTTTCGCTTAAAAACGTTTAAAAAGGTCTATGGTTTTAATTTAAAATTTTGTGTAAAAATGTACCGTGACCTTTTTACACGACAAAAGTTTACACATTTTACACGGTTTTTTTACCAAAATCGTGTGTAACCTTTTACACGGTTTTTATCTAGAACCGTATAAAAATTATAATTTTTTTTCACGGTTACTAAATAAAAACCGTGTAATAATGTTAAAACCATGTAAAAATGTCATTAAAAAATAGAAATAGGTGTATCTCTTCTCCTTTCTTCTTCATATGCGTTCATAAGAGTTGTCTTCTCCTTTCTTCTTCATATGCATTTTAAACGGTTTCTTATCCCTCCCATTCCACTTATCCTTACCACCTCACCTCTGTGTTGCTTTTATCCTCAGTAATGAATGTAATTCATTGATACGAGACTCAATACCAATTCGATTCTTATCCATAAGACGAGGTTGCATGCAACGATCGTGTAACACCGTAACACCCCAACTCCGACAATAGATTAAAAAAATGACATTCAACCGGAAGAGTCCCAAAAACTATTTACAAACATTCAAACAAACTAATTACAACGATAAAACATGACTACAACTGAGATATATTAAGTCTACCATAACTTCGAGCTTCCTCCAAGTCCCTATTACGACACCGCCTCCCGCAATTCCCTTGAACGAACTTCTAACTGAACCCCTTACATGAAAATGGTTTTAGTTGTGAAAAGCGAGGGTTAGACCATGAGGTCTAGTGAGTTCCCTCTAGCAACAACATTTGCACCGCAAAAAGCAGTTAAAACAGTTTAAAACCATTTATAAATAATTATCCACTTTATGACATTTAAACTTTCAATCACAAAACTACACATGTAATCGGCACACTGAAGTCAAGCCACCTGTGACAACGTGACAGTCTCACACTGCCTTAACTGGAATACACCCTCCATGGCATAAACGGGACACACACCCCGACATGAGCACCGGCGGAACACACCCTCTGACTTAGCCATTACACACCCCCTTCCCAATGTATGCATACAAAATATCTCAACTTTTACAACATAACAAAACATGCAGTTCATATAAAGATCAACATACAGTTTCATAACATCTCATGTGTTTTTGTTAGAGCACATAATTGTTGGATTCAAGATCATAAAGATTGAAGACAAAAGATCAAGAAGTCAAAGCTGGAAAAGTCAACTCTCAAGCAAAGTCAAAGTCATTTGTTAATAAAGTCAAAGTCAATGTAATTGTATTTTGTTTTTCCTATGTAATTGTCAAGGGTATAAATACCTTGTTTCCTTTGTAATTCTATGAGTAAGTAAGTCATTGTAAGTGTGTAAGAGTGTGATTGAGAGAGCTTATGAGAGAAGAGCAAATTAAACATTATTCTAGTGAGAGCTTATGAGAGAAGAGCTTATGAGAGAAGAGCAAGTTGTGAAATTGTATTCTTTGTTGTTTAAATCAATGACATATGATTTGGAATTCTCATCTTGATTGTTTGTAGAAATTAGAACTTGAATCTGGGAATAACAATTGGTATCAAAGCCTATCCAAATCGAAAATCAAGAAAATACAGAAAGTTCGACTCTGTGTTCATCGATGTCATAATCAAATCCTTGCTTACTTTCTCACAAACATGCCCTCGCTCTTTAACCGGACACCTAATAAACATCAACACAAGGTGAAGATTTCCCCCCATTAACTACTTAAACAAAATACAATACCGCTACCCGAAGAACTAACCCGCGTCGGTGTAACACCCGTAAATTCTAAAAGATCGGTCAAGGAACGGTCGGGGAATGGCTCAGCACAAGACGCGAGAGGCGTAACCTGCAGCACACTCGGCTTGGCCCGCGGCCTCAAGCTGCGACTAAGGCCGCGTAAGTCACTGTAAGTGTGCCAGTCAATGGCATGCGCGGCTTGGCCCACGACTTGTGGTCGCGTCCAAGGCCGCGGGAAAGGCCTGGACGATTTAAAACCCAATTTTTAGGGTTTTCTCTCATTTCCACTTCTCTTCTCCATTCCTCTTCTCCATTCCTCTTCTTCTTGGGGCGATTTTGGGAGCTCCAATACCAGTTTTGGGAGCATCTTGGAGTGAATCTACCCCAAAGAGATCAAAGATTTGTGTTTTTGGGAGCTTGAGTTTGGAAAGTAGGAAGATCTCATGGAAGTGAGTTGGTTGAGAGGTTAAAGATTTGAATGTGGTAAGTTTCTTGTATAATTCAAGTTCTTATATGAGGATTTTTGTGGATCTAAAGGTTTTCTTGTCGGTGGATCATTTCTTTCAGATTTAGAGAAATGGGTTATTTAGAAACCCTAACTTATTGTTGGTGATGACTTGAAAATGGAAGGATCCGATTGGAGGCTAATGGTTGGATTTGGAACCTAGGTTTAACTTAACCTAGCGAGGTAAGTTTAAGTTGATTTGTTAAAACGTTGTACACGCCAAAATGTCCATTTAAAGTATTTATGTGTTTTACATGAAATTATCAACTGTTGAGTTATTTGCTAACTTTTGATTATTTGAAGTGTTTAGCTTATTAAGCTTGTAAAACACCCATATTTGGGATTTTTGGGCATTTTGATAAATGTGTCATAAATGAATGTGTTTTGATGATTTATTGCATAAATAGATATTTGGTCAAAAATGCACTTTTAAGTGTTTGTCGGGTTTTATGCATCATTCATGAAATGGGATGTTTTGAAAAGTATGTATGTGTGAATCCTTTGGTTTTGGATCATTCCCGGCTTTGGGAACATTTTAGAAATGGTAAACCTTTTGGTTTGGGCCGAAAGCCAATTGTGATTTGAGAAACAAAGTTTTGGGGAAAGATGTAATTTGGTTTATGTAACCATATTGGCTCTTGTGTTTTAGCCAAACATCTATTAAGCCTTTTGGGGCTTGTTTTGTACTCGGTTGAGTCTTTGGAACATTTGTTGAGTTTTGGTAGCTCGTTAAGGAGCCTTGGACGTATGGTGTACTTAGTTGCATCTTATTGGAGATTTACATGTTTTGAATGTGTTGGTTCATTCGTTTGAGTCATGTAACGTTTAGACTGTAATACATTGGATCCATAGGCATATTAGTCAGTCAGTCAGTTTAGTTGGGGACTTTATCCCCGTTTTGGGACTGGAGATTGTTCATGGCTAGCGGGAGCTCGAGGTATAGATCGTGGGTGGTTGAACTCGATAACCGCGTAACCTTTATTGAAGGGCTCGAGGTATAGATCGTGGGTGGTTGAACTTGATGCTCGTTTGTAATCCAGTATGGTTACTCATCGTTGAATTTAGTGTCCACGTTTGAAGTCTAGTGAGTGGTACCCAAGTCATGTTTTTATGGAAGCTTGCGGTGGTGCTCTAAATAGCCGTATACGGAGCTAAGTCTTGCGGTGGTGCCCATGGTGAGACGGATACGGGAACTTGTGGCTTTTGTGGTGACACTCATTTAGAGGCCGAGTAGACACTAGAGGCGTTTGGGTATCTTGCGGTGGTTGCGAGGTTGGGAGCCGTGTATGGGATCCATGGCTCTATGTGAAGCTCGAGAACATTGATAAGTGGCCTAACTTTGTGTGCCCGCCACATTCGATGGAATTCGGGTCTACCCCGTCACCGAAAGGTGTAGTTTTGGGTATTGAGTTTTTTTATCCAAGTTTTCGGTGACGTTTTGTATATATGGATCTTATCCATGATTTATGGATTGAGTATTATGCCCCACCCGTGTTTTTGGGTGATTCGGGATATAAAGTTTTATCCACATTTCATAAATTGGGAGTTCAATATCTATTCACGTTTTAAGTGAGTTTTGGGTTGAATTTAAATTACTAAAGAACGTTTTATATTGGAATCTTTGTCCTTGAAGTAGTTTGGATTGGAAAACGTATATATTGGTGTTTATTTGCCTAAAATGTATATTATTGAAAAACGAGTCGTTTTCATATTTGAGACATATCAAATTGAAAGATTATGATTTAAATTGCATTACTTCTTTTCAACGATATCTTTATCCATGTTGAAAACTCTTGAACTCACTAGGCGTTAGCCTAACCTTTTTATTTGTTGGCATGTGCAACAGGTTCCGGTTGGGAATAGTCCTAGTGACACTGTGAATCGAAGAGTGCTAGTTGTGTGCTCGAGGAGTGGATATCTTAGTGAAGTCTTCCGCATTTAGAGCAACTTGCGTTTGGGGGTTAAGTAGCACCGGACTGTGGTTTAGTCTTTGTGTATTATTGGAGTTTGTATTTGTTGAGGTTATTTATCTAACTTCATAATTGGAGCGTAATGGGTTTTGAATTGTAGGATGATGTGTTGATTTATTTGATGTTATATCGAAAACTTTCATTAGTTGCTCTTACCAAATTTGAGGGTGTTACAGTCGGCCTCCCCGGTCACACCGGGTCCGCTCCTCCCGGGTTTGGCCATCCCGGCCTCCCCGGGTGGCCTTCCCCTGGGTGGCCCTCCCTCGGGTTCGGACAATCCCGGTCTCCCCGAGTGGCCCTCCCCCAGGTATCCCCCACTCGCTCCCGGGTTAGGCGGCGACTACAACAGGTGCGATAGCCAAAACCCCAAATCGAGGGATTTTGGACGAATTTCATTCTAATCTAAGTTCCCAACCAAAAGATTTGATGCTAAAATATTCCTTAACCCAAAACACAACCATCCTCTTGAATATGGAACACAAATCCAAATAACCCAATCGATTGATACCCAAAAATCATCAACTAAGTTTTCAAACATGAAACTAATCAAACAACTAAAAGGAAGGATTAAGATAGGATTACCTTCTTGGAAAAATAAGAGTAAAACCTCCATCTACACTTGTTCCTCCTTGATTTCTTCAATTCATCCAAGTTGATTTCACCCCAAATTCTCTCTGGTTTCTTCTTAGCCGCCTCCAACAACAAAGGATTAGGGAATGAGAGTGTTTGGGTTAAAACCCCTCTTTATCCATAATTACAACCTAGTCCCCACTCTTTAGACTTTGAGCAAGCACTATCCCATACTCCAAACTTTATTACTTTGGCCATGGTTATTACAATATCTCCCTCTCAAAAGAATTTCGTCTTCGGAATTCCATCGCTGAACAAACTGTGGTATTGGGACCTCATGTCCACCTCCACTTCCCACGTTGCCTCTTGCCCTTCATGATATCGCCATTGCACTTTCACAAAGCGAATCTTTTTTGTAAGGACCATTTGTGAAAAGTTGAATTTGTAAAGTCATGAGTTATCATTTGTTAGAATTTGGAATTTGAGGGGCTAAAAGTGTAAATTGGGGTAAATATTTAAAGGGACAAATACCAAAAATTTTCTTTTTATTCTTCTTTCTGCGTTTGGGTTTGAAGGCGGCGACCGAAGGAACAAGGGTAAAGTTTTGGGGAAATCGATCCTAGGGGCAAGTGGAATCTCAGAGGAATCGTCATTAAAAGGTTAGTTTTCGTCTCTATCGCCCCATTTATTTGTTTATGCATCTGCTTTTGGATTTTGGATTTGGATTGTGGATGTCCGATATTAGATTCTAGGGTTAATTGTTTTGATCTTTGGATTTAAATCAGGATATTGGGTGTAGTTTTGGAAGGGGTTTATTGTTGTTTAAGTGTAAATTCCTTTGTCAAGTAGTTTAAGATGGTTGAGATTAATTAGAGCCTGGATTGGAACTGTTTCCTTCGAAGAATCGGGGATGGAGTTTTTGAAACCAAAATCGCAGCCGGGGACCGGGAGGTGCCGGGAATCGGGGGAGGCCCGGTAGCACCGAGGCCCGGGAACCGGGTGGCGCCGGGAACCGAGGGAGACCCGGTTGGCGCCGGGATCCGGGGGGACCCGAGGGGGGGGGTGAACCCAAGGGTGTCCCGGTCGACCGTGGCCCCGGGGGAATCCGGGCGTTTTGAGTCCGGGGTTAGTTTTAGATCTGTAATTTCATTTTCTGGTAAGTGCCTTTTAGTGATTATTCTCTTTTGTTCGTTAATCATTTATAGGAGATCGATATTAATTTAAGTGGGTCACTTTCACGAGCAGGTGAGTTTCTGACTTCTCAACCTCTTAACCTTTTTGAAATGTCTTGAAATTGAAATTGGGATAAATGAGAACATGATGTTAACTGAATGTTATTTTGTAAAATGTACTCGTAAGTTTAACTGTTTATTTTGCAAAATATATGCATTTATACACTATATGTATAATTTGGGAAATGTTGAAATTGCGGTGATCACGGAAATCTCACAATGCCAATGTACGTGGAATTCGTTTCCTGCACATGTGGACGGGGAGTCTGCTTGGGCCCCGATGTGAACGAGGAGTTTGCTTGGGCCCTGAGACGAGAGGGGACTCTGTTTGGGCCTCGATCGTGGATGTGCATAAAGTGACGGAAAAAGAGGACACAACTGATCATTGTGATTCCCGCTTTTGGAACGTAGCAGGGACGCTAATTTCTGTTAAAATTGTTGTATTTATTTATGCTTATTGAATTTTAAATGCTTGTCAGGAATTCACTAGACCTTACGGTCTAACTCTCGTTTTTCAATCTTAAAAACCCATTTTTAGGAAGGAACGCTTGCGGTGTTTCCGGAAAAGGAAAAGAGAATGTGTAGAGTTGTTAGCGGACTCTAGTGAAGACTTAGTTTAGTTCATTTACCGTTTAAATTAGAAACTCTCGGATGCAGTCAAGACTTCCGTTGTTTAAATTCTTGATTTTGCGAATGTAAACGTTTGGTATCGGATTTATATTATGTTATGTTTTGGTATGAAATCTTGGTTGTTACATTTTTAGTCTTTAGCTTCTTCACCTTACGGTCAATGATTGCCCCAGACCCTATGACAAAGGTTAATTTCTTATTTTTTTTGCATCCTTTGCAAAGGTGCAACCACGCCAAAATCCAACAACTGCTCTCAAATAGAGGCGTGAAACACAAAATGAATTCTCCAATTTCTCAGCGAACACTTCCAAATCATATACTATCTCTCCAACTCTTTCCATAATTTCAACGCACCCCAAACACGTGGCCCAGCTCCACTTTTCTCTCGCACGCACCACCCCCACTCTATGGGGACGTCTTTCGTAACAAGTTGCCCCATCTCGAACTCGTGAATCAAAAGACTCATGTTTTTCAATCCAATCAACTTAGCTCCATTTCGTTGCCCCAACCGTTCTGATCAAAAACACCGTCGTACCAAAATTCTTTAGAAATGCCCATCGGTTATCCACAACTCTCTTATGTCGGGATGTTTCGTATAATACAATTGCAACCTCTCCAATCAACTATGCCAAAAAAAATTGACTGCCTTGCCCACACACTTGGTCTCCCAGTTTTTAAAACGTGACAAAATAAGGGTTTACACACATCTTCACTTCCTTGAGAAACAAATTTTTATCGAAGGTGTGCCACAATAACATGGATCCCTTACTAAAAATAACGAACACTCGATTTGCCAACTTAACACAAGATCAACTTCGAGTATCACCATAATCTCACAGTTATGAGCCTCTTCATCAGATAACACACAAATCCTAAACCCACTTCCCCCAATACGACATACGTCTAACGCAGGTAGTACCTTCTTTCCCGAATCGCATTGACTGCGACTCATCAATGTTAACAACTCAAATGCTCTCACCACGTCACCACCCAACGATATTACATAGGTAACAGTAATAAACCTCCACAATCCATCATTTGGAACATCCACCAATACAAGCTGAAACAACTCTGAAGACACACATTCAACTTCTCACCGCACCCAATGTTATCCCAGTTTAATCTAGTTGATTAACAATCACAGAACACAATATAGATCAAGAGATATAAGATCAGAATAACATACCAATACCTTGAATAAACAATGAAAATCTTGTGTGTTCTTGATACCCTTGAATACAGAGAATATAACTACCTCACTATAGGATTATAATTATGAATATGAGGATTAATCTAAAACTAAACTAATCAAAACATTAAATACCCAAGCCTAATGCCTAATAGGCTTGGCTAAATGCTAATCGGGCTTGAGGCCCAATAACTAATAACTATTAGATTATTGCAAAATAAACCCTCTAACTTTAACTATCAAACAAATACAGTTTAGACCCTTTAATCTTGAATACAATTATTTGATCCAACAATCTCCCCCTTTGGATTCAAGATTAAAAAAAATTTGGCAATTGTTTTCGGGTCTTCACTTGTCTTCTCTTTTCTTGAAAAACTTCAGATATGACGTTGATAGCTTCAAAACTTTGAAAATCTTCAGCAGTCTTCTGATTATATTCTCCCCCTTAAGATATTCTCCCCCTTTTTGATGAGTGGTGAGAATCATCATCATCAAAACTTGTCAAAACAATATCCCCCTTTATGGAAAAATCTCCCCCTTTGTCTTTATAGACTTCAACTTAGCACTGTCTTCATGCATCGAGCCCTGTGTGGAAATAAGAGCAGTCTTCCCAAATGGAAAGAGTGATTATTTCAATCTTCTCAGATTCAAATAACATAAAAGTAGTAACCATTCGAATCTTTTCAAATTCAAACAGTTTAATAGGTGTAACCCTGAATCAACAAATGACTCAGTTAGAATGTCTGTCAATGACACAAAGTCACTGAGTAACACAAAGTTACTATATAAAGAGTTGGTTTTGATGTTGGCTCCCCATGACTTCCATTCAATCATCGAATAACACATGGTTATCTATGAACGTTCTGACAGAAAACAAATTTCTGTGTGTTCGTGCATGTGTATGAAAGAATTAAGCATAGATGATTGCTTTTCAATATAGGCTCAAATTATGTAAACTTGTTGAGACAACAACAAATGATACAAACACTCAATGTGCATGAGAAAAGGTTCGAAGGTGGGGCAACTTTCCTTCTTTTTCAATATTAGTATCTTCCAAATGAAGAACCAATAGCGTATGTGCTACGTCCCCAGAAAATGTGAAACATTCTCTTTTTGAGAAAAGAATGAGTAGTTGGTGGGGTTAATGCAAAAGATGGCATGGGCTAGTTTCCTTTTTCAATGATGGTCATCAAAGAATGTGAACCAATCAGATTATATGGCTGCCCGACTCAGAAAGTGGTTTGGTGCAGAGTCTAATATTCTTTTACTCTGTTCACTCACCCTCTTTCTTTTAATGCTTACTTCTAACCAATCTCTCTTATCCATTTTACCTCTTCACACACCATCACTCAATTCTTTTGACCCCTCTCCCCTCAATCACTCTGGGAATACTTCCTGGGTAGGAAACACTGGTTATCGTGAATCCATGGAAGTTCTGTTAAGCTCACACACTAAATCCCATGTATTGTCCTAGAAGAACATGTTGTTCAACAGTCTTTTGTACATGTAAGCACAAAGGAATAAACATGAAGAATAAAAATTTGGAGAAGTCAAAACTTAAGATGTTTGACAATATGATTCTCCCCTTCAAACTAAAAAGAGTTTGATAATTTAAGCTCTAAGGAGTATTTCAAGTAAGCTCTTAGACAATGAAGCTTATATGCAATTAAGCTCCCCCTCAATTGAAGATTTTTTTTAAGCAGAAAAAATAAAGCACTGAAGTGCGGGTTCTAATTTGAAGTGATTAGAAGCCATTCTCCGTTGAAGTACGGGTTCTAAGATGATTTACTTAAAAGCCTTTGTTCTTTCTCCCCTTTAAACTTTGGGTGCCTGCAACACAGATTTAGCTTTTGGTACCCACTGGTAATTGGGTCCTAATGGGTTAGTTGCAGTTCTAGTAGGAGAGTTGAAGTAAGAACCATACCAGTTATTAACGTAATCTTTTCTGACAAAATCATTTGAGCCACAGTAGGAACAACTAATTTTCTTTTGTGCTAACCTGATCAGTTGATTAATAGTGTAAACCAGATCAGGTTTGCCAAAAGTTTTACCTTTTGAGGCATAGTTCCATTTTGCATTTGATGTATGCACAAATCATTTGTCGTTCTTCTCTTCTGGAGATCCTTTAACTCTCCAGATCCAATTACCTTTATCTCTCTCTTCATTTTCTTTTCTTTTCTCCAGATCCTGTTCTTCTGAGACTTGTTCTTCTTTAAGTTACCTGAACCATCAACATTTTTGTCATAGAAAAGGTTCGAAGGACGAATCTGATCATTAGATTTAGAAGTAAGACTATCATCTGAATTACAGAAAGGATTATAGAAAACATTTGAAACATGTGAACTTGAAGCCTTTTTGAGTGAACAATCTGAATCAGTTTGATCATCTCTCGGTGATTGAACTATTGATTCTGGCGTCTTGTGCTCAATCAGCTTCACCTTGAACACGATCTCTTCAAGTTCCTTTATCTTTGAAGACAAACTGTTTCTTTCCTTTTCAATCAGATCAAACTTCTTATGCAACTCAGATTTTGCATTCTTCTCCTTCATGATGTTTGTTGATAATTCAGATAGCTTTCTTGTCAGATTGGCTATCTCGGTTTCAAAAACTTTCTTTCTTTAGAAAAGTCTGTATTTACATCCTTCAGCTCAACTTTCTTCTTTTCATTCTCAGCCTTTTCTCTCTCTAGAATGATAACCTTCTCAAAGTCTAAAACTTGTTGAGAAATCTTAACACATCTAAGCTCTAATGATTTCTTCTCTTCAAAGGCTTTTCTGGAGAAGTCAGAGAATTTCTTAGCAAATTCTTTTCTCTCTTTCTCAATCTTCAACATTTCATCTTGAGCTATTGTATTGTCTCTATCTTGGGTTGCCTTTTCTTTTAGCTCATTGATGTCAGGATCTAATTCTTAACAAGAATAATGAACTCAGAAACAATATTAAAGAAGTTGCGGAATAACACTTTAATATTCAACAATCAATGTAACAGTGAATCAGAAATCACAACTTGTAAACTTTATTGAATGATTAAAGTTACAAGATTTCAAACAAAACCTCAATATTGATGAACAGGCTCACCAATACGAATTCTACTTCTCTAGAACTAGGGTTCTAAACCTTGAGGTTAATTCTCTCTATGAAAACAAAAAATTCAGAATTAAATTCTTCTGTCAAACTATTCTATATTATATACACAAAGATTGAATACAAGATAATTATAAAACATAAAAGATATTTAGAATTCTTCTATAATTATCTTCAAAACCTTCCATGATTATCTTCAAACTTGATCTGCACGTATCTTGATTATCTCATAAGCAGTATTGAGTTGTAGCAGCATTAATCACACTGAGCAGTACTAATCTTTATCAGCAGCACTAACTTTGCTTAGCAGTAGTAACTTCTTCAAGCAATACTAATCTGGTTCAGCAGTAGTAACTTGTCTCAGAAGTAGTAACCATGTTGTGCTAGCAGCATTAACCATACTTGAACAATTCTTCAGTTCCCAACAATCTCCCCCTAACTTGACTTTTAGGAAGATAAGTCAAGTTCTTCAGATGTGGTCTTCAAGATGCTTTCAAAACTTCAAACCTAGTTGCCCAAATTTGGATTCAGGCCCAGACTTTGATTGATTGTCCCTCTTATCACAATTTTGGCCATTTCTGATTCCTTTGCACACACTAGCTTAGCTTTCAGCATCCCTTCTAGCTTCTCCTTGCTATGATCATACACTTTGTCCACTAGAAAGTACTCATGATAGCAATTATTTATGGTGATCATGTAGACACCACAGTTTTCAAATAGTATCCAGTTATCAATCTTCTTAAACACATACTCATGATGCAAATCTTTTATCCTGTGCACCACTTTTTCTGGTTCAAACATCATACACAAGTATTCTAGTGCAATCTTGAGTAGACTTTCTTCAGTTCCTTTCAAAACAGGCTCATATAACTTCATTCCCACTTTATGCATTTCTTCAAGATCAGTCCTGGAACAACTTCTGATCACTTTCCCCCAAGTAGAGTATACTTCAAACACATCACCAACTCTTTTGAGTCTGAAGTACTCCTTTCTGTTGTCCCTCAGAATATCCCAAAAGATGACTTTTGGTGCTGTTGGGAACTGAAGAATAACTCAAGTGATTAATGCTGCTAGTTCAGAATTACTACTGCTAGAAGACTCCAAAGTTAATACTGCTGAGTATTACTACTGCTAGTAGAATTAATACTGCTAGTCAAAGTTAGTGTTGCTTGAACAAAGTTAGTACTGCTTAGCTAGTTAGTACTGCTAGTGGTTAGTGCTGCTTAGTAGTTAATGCTGTCAAGACTTAATGCTGCTTATAAGGTAATGTGAAGATAATGATGAAGAGATCGTGGGTAAAGATAAACAAGGATATTCTGAAGATATTCATGGAAGATATACTGAAGATATTTTATTTATTTGTAATTATCTTTTTGTTCACTATATGTATAGTTTTGATAGAATAGTTTAGAAACACAGATTTTTTTTTGAGAGAATCAACCTCAAGGCATAGTTCCTAATTCTAGAGAAGTAGAATTCGTCTTGAAAGAGCTTGTTCTTCAAGATTGAGGTTGAGTGTGTAATCTTGTGATTTTGATACAAGTTTGCAAAGTGTTTGTTATATACTGTTTGTTTACTGTTCCATTGAATATCAAAGTGTTATTCCGCAACTTCTTTGATATTGTTTCTGAGACTTTATTCTTGTTGAAAAGTCGATCCTGACAAGTGGTATCAGAGGCTGTTCTCTCAGAAACATCTATTCACTCATCATGGAAAACTTTGCAGAATCAAACAGTACTCTAGTCTCAAAGGTTCCAATGCTCAGACCCAATGAATTCGATATGTGGAAGATCAGAATCAAGCAGTACATACTCCTCACTGACTATTCTATGTGGGACATAATTGAGAATGGTCCATCTGAAGCAGGAAAGATTGGTGCAGATGGAAAGAGAACTCCACCAAAAACTGATGCTGAAAGAAAGACTAGACAGACAGAGATGAAAGCCTTGAGCACTTTGCTCTTGGCTATCCCCAATGAATACCAACATCAGTTTTGCAACTGCACTGATGCAGAGATGCTCTGGAATGCTCTAGAGAAGAGATTCTCAGGTACCAAAAGTACCAAGAGAAATCAGAAAGCTATTCTGAAGCAACAATATGAGAATTTTATGTCAACCAAGAATGAGTCCATGACTCAAACTTTTGACAGGTTCAACAAGCTTATTGGTGAACTTGCTACAGTGGGAGTACAAATTGATCAAGATGATCTGAACAGAAAGTTTCTAAGGTCTTTGAGTGATGAATGGACCATGTATATAGTGTCTTTCAGACAGAATGATCAACTGGAAGAAAAGGAACTTGATGATCTGTATAATGATCTAAGAGTTTTTGAATCTGAGGTAGAGGCTAAGAAAAGGCCTTCTGGGTATGTTCACAATGCTGCACTTCTTTCAGCATCAACTGATTCTACCTCCATCCCTGAATCAGTTAGTACTGCCAATGGAGCACCTCAAGATAAAGGCACTGAAACTGTTTTTGAAGCCTTTCTAGCAAGTCATGGAAACTCTTCTCTCATTAATGATGACTTGGAACAACTCCATCCAGATGATCTTGAAGAGATGGACATTAAATGGCAGATGGCCATGCTCTCTATGAGAGTTAAGAAGTTCATCAAAAGAACTGGAAGGAACAACTTCTCACAAAGAAGAGAAGATGGAGCAGGATTTGACAAGACAAAGGTGGAATGCTATAAATGCCATCAGAAAGGACACTTTGCTAGAGAATGCAGAAGTGGAATGCCTCAGAACAATAACCACCAACAAGCTCAATCTGGAAGCTTCAATAGTAACATAAACTCTGCACAAGCCCTTGTCTCTCAACAAGGCATGGGGTTTGATTGGAGTGATCAAGCTGAAGAGGCCATCCAGAACCAAGCTCTAATGGCAGAGGTGTCTGATCTCCCAACAGAGGTAACTTCCAATCTTTGTTCTCAAAATTGCATTAACACTGTTAAGAGGTATAGGGATCACAATCAGAACATGAGTGATAACCTTAAGAGATTGGAAAAGGACATAAAAGATTATGTCAGGATAGTTGAGAGATTTGAAGAGCAGATTAAGGGTTTTCAAGCCAATGAGCTTCAACACTCTTATGACACAAACTACTGGAAGTGGGAGAAGAACGACTTAGAACTTCAACTGACCAGATCCAAAGAGGAGAATGAGAAGATAAAGAGGGAGTTTGAGAAAGCCAAGCTGGATATTGAGAAATTTTCCAATGCTTCTAAAGCAATGGACTCTTTGCTCCAAACTCAAATCCATGACAAACTTAGAAGAGGAATAGGGTACAATTCCACACCACCACCCTATGACAACAACTACATCCCTCCTAGTTCAGATTTGTTAGAAACAAAGGATAGGAAGGACCTACCTAAGGGAGCCACTGAGATAGATCCCTTAGATGAAGTAGTTGTTAAGGATAAAACTGAGAAAGAAGGTGTCAAGGATAAAGACAACACTGTGAGTGGTGAGATTCCTATAGAAAACCACATAATCACCAATGAGGGATCTGGAAAGCATTGGATCAAATCCAATGAGATAGAGAAGACTGAGGAAAAGAACAAGAAGGTTCACTATAAGCAGACCACTGTTGTGAACCCTATCCCGTGCAAACAGTGTGCATGCAATAAATTTAAGCCTCAAAAACATGATAAACCAAGGGGAAATCAAAGAAACTGGAACAACCAATGGGCACAAAAACAAGGCATTGATCTAAGTAAAATCAATAGACCAAAGCCTTGTTTCATATGTGGAAAGTTAAACCATTTGGCTAAGTTCTGTTACTTTAACCCCATTAACCAACAGATGAACTTTCAAAGATTTGTGCAAAAACCTGTTGGTTATAGGAAGGCTGAAAAGAAACATGTGGTGAAGAAACCTGTTGAAAACAAAGGCCCCATGAAGAAAAAGGTTTTGAATGAAAGTATTAAAATGTGGGTGCCTAAAAGCACTAAAACTGTTAGTGCTGCTGACAGAGATAGTGCTGCTAGAAGCATTACTGCTGCTACCAGTGTTAGTACTGCTGAAAATTTTAATGCTGCTAATACTGTTAGTACTTCTTCAAAGATGAATACTGCTAACACAGTTACTGCTGCTAAAACAGTTACTACTTCTAATAAGGTTAGTACTGCTAAGCATGCAAGTGCTGCTAATGCAGTTAGTACTTCTAAAACCAGTACTACTTCTAGCAAATGTGTTTCCAAGCCTATCATTGTGACAAAGTACTCCAGAAATGAGGAGTCAAAGTTTAAAAATCTTGTCAAGAAAGAATGCAAGTATTTTGATGAGAAAGGGGTACCCAAGACCACTTTGGCTTGGGTTCCTAATTCAAACTAACTGATTTATCTTATGTGCAGGGCAACCAACAGCTCAAGGGAAAGAGCATTTGGCATGTTGATAGTGGTTGCTCTAGGCACATGACAGGCAACATGTCATGCCTTCAGAATTTCAAGCATATCAATGGAGGACATGTTGCTTTCGGAAATGATCTTACTGGTGGTAAAATAAGTGGCAAAGGTAATGTCACAAAAGGTAAGATGACATTTGAGGATGTCTACTATGTTGATCAATTGAAGTACAACCTGTTAAGTGTATCACAGGTTTGTGACAAACAACATAGCATATTATTTACTAACACAGAGTGTATGATCCTTGCTCCAGAGTTCAAGGTAGTTGATGAAAGCATGATACTACTTAGAACTCCAAGAAAGGACAATGTTTATTGTCTAGATATGGACAATGTTGATAGTGATTCATCCCTGAACTGTCTTGTTTCAAAAGCTTCTGTGGATGAATCCTCTCTTTGGCACAGAAGGATGTGTCACATGAATTTCAAGACTATGAACAAACTTGTTAAAAACAACCTTGTAAGAGGTTTACCTTCAAAAGTCTTTTCATGTGATGATCATTGTGTGGCTTGTCTTAAAGGCAAACAGCACAAAACTTCTCATAAGACCAAAGAGTTAAATTCTATTTCTTCTTGTCTCCAGTTATTGCATATGGATCTGTTTGGTCCTACAAATGTTATGAGTATAGGCAAGAAATCTTATTACTTGGTTATTGTTGATGATTACTCCAGATTTACTTGGATATATTTCCTAAGGACTAAGGATGAGACAAGTGGACTGATCAAATCCTTTATCCTAAGAATTGAAAACCAAACTAATCAAAAAGTAAAAGTCATTAGATCAGATAATGGGACTGAATTTAAAAATCTTGATCTAAATACCTTTTGTGAAGAGAAAGGCATTGAGAGACAATATAGTGCTCCTAGGACTCCTCAACAGAATGGAGTTGCTGAGAGGAGAAATAGGACACTAATAGAGGTTGCTAGATCTCTGTTGGCTGATTCAAAATTGCCAATTACCTTCTGGGCTGAAGCAGTTAATACTGCTTGTTATGTCCAAAACAGAGTTCTAGTTGTCAAGCCAAAGAACAAGACCCCATATGAGCTTTTAAGTAAAAGAAAACCATTTATTGGATTTTTCAAACCTTTTGGGTGTCCTTGTACTATTCTCAATACCAAATCTCACTTAGGTAAGTTTGATAGCAAAGCAGATGATGGATTTCTTGTTGGTTACTCATCTCAGAGTAAGGCTTACAGAGTCTTTAACTCTTCTTCTAGAATAATTGAAGAAAGTGACAATGTCAAATGCAATGAGAACACACCAAATCCAATTGGGTCTGGTCCTCAGTGGCTATTTGACATTGATTCACTAACTAACTCTTTTGGTGTCAGTAGTGATGATTATGCAGGTTCAGGGAGTGGAGGATCAGGAACTACACAAGTTCAAGACAGTTTATCTCAATCTGTGATCTTTCCCATAACCACAGTGGATCCTGTTGAAAACTGTGAAAAGGAACCATCTACTGAACCAAGTCAGAGTGAAGAAGAAAGTAGAGATGAGGAGATTCAAGTCAATAAAGAATCAGAAGTAGCTGCTGAAAACACCTCAGTTGAGTTGAATGACTCAAATCTAGAGGTGGGACTTAATGAAGAACCTAATCATCACACCAGAATTCAAAAGAATCATCCTCCACAACTGGTAATAGGAGATATATCCTCTCCTATGATGACTAGAAATCAAAGCAGGCTGCAAGAATTGCAAGATCAACAGCATACAGTACTTTCTTGCTTTTTATCCCAGCTTGAGCCTGAGAAGGCACATGATGCTATGAAAGAATCCAGTTGGATAGAAGCAATGCAAGAAGAACTACTGCAATTCAAACTGCAAGATGTTTGGGATCTGGTAGACCTTCCTAAAGGCCAAAGAGCAATAGGAACAAAATGGGTCTTCAGGAATAAGAGAGATGAAAGAGGTATTGTGATAAGGAATAAAGCAAGGTTGGTGGCTCAAGGGTATACACAAGAAGAGGGAATAGACTATGATGAAGTATTTGCACCTGTGGCCAGGATAGAAGCAATTAGATTATTCCTGGCTTATGCTTCTTATATGAAATTCAAAGTCTATCAAATGGATGTGAAAAGTGCATTTCTTTATGGCTCAATTGAAGAAGAAGTATATGTCTGTCAACCACCAGGGTTTGAAAACCCAAACTATCCAGACAGAGTATACAAATTGAAGAAAGCACTTTATGGATTGCATCAAGCTCCAAGAGCATGGTATGACACTCTGTCATCCTATCTCTTGGAAAATGGCTTTGAAAGAGGAGTCATTGATAAGACTTTATTCATCAAGAGAAAGAAGAAGGATATCTTGCTGGTCCAAATCTATGTTGATGATATCATCTTTGGATCTACAAGAGACAACATGTGCAAAGAGTTTGAGGATCTAATGCATCAAAGGTTCAAAATGAGTTCCATGGGGGAACTTACTTTTTTCCTTGGACTCCAAGTTCAACAGAAGTCAGATGGAATCTTTATCTGTCAGTCCAAGTATGTGCAGGATATTCTAATCAAGTTTGGTTTCTCAGATTCAAAACCTGCCAGCACACCTATGGAGACACACAAGCAGATAACAGCAGATCTTGAGGGGGAGGATATGGATGTTCATCACTATAGATCCATGATTGGCTCTCTCATGTATCTTACAGCATCTAGACCAGATATAATGTTTCCAGTCTGTGTATGTGCAAGATTCCAAGTTAGGCCAAAGCAATCTCACTATCAAGTTGTTAAGAGGATATTCAGATATCTCAAAGGGCAACCCAGATTGGGACTTTGGTATCCTCATGACTCATCCTTTGACCTACTTGCATACTCAGATAGTGATCTAGGTGGAGCAAACTTGGACAGAAAATCTACTTCTGGAGGATGTCAGTTTTTGGGTGCAAGACTAGTGTCTTGGCAGTGCAAGAAACAAACCACAGTGTCCACATCTACAACAGAGGCAGAGTACATAGCAGCTGCAAGTTGTTGTTCTCAAGTCTTATGGATTCAAAATCAAATGCTGGACTATGGGGTAACCTTTCTACACACTCCAATTTTTATTGATAATAGCAGTGCTATTAGCATTGTGAATAATCCTGTCAAGCACTCAAAGACAAAGCACATTGAAATCAGGTATCACTTCATAAGAGACTGTAATGAAATAAAACTTATTCAAGTTGTAAAGGTTCATACTGACAACCAGTTTGCTGATCTATTCACCAAAGCCTTTGATGTGGGTAGATTCACTTTCTTGATAACAAGTGTGGGAATGATCAACTCTGAATAAACACCTTCTCAAAAAGTGGTTCAATACCTGTATATTGTGTATTCTTGGTGGTCCTAATCTTTCTTTTCAGGGAATACATAGCAGTCCTCAGATCATCATAAGTTGAAAAGAGTAAGTATTGTTAATACTGCCAGTGCATTGTTAATACTGCCAGTGTATTGTTAATACTGCCAGTGTATTGTTAATACTGCCAGTGCATTGTTAATACTGCCAGTGTATTGTTAATACTGCCAGTGCATTGTTAATACTGCCAGTGCATAGTTAATACTGCTAAGTAGTTAATACTGCTTTCAGTTAATACTGCTTTCAGTTAATACTGCTTTCAGTTAATACTGCTTTCAGTTAATACTGCTTTCAGTTAATACTGCTAAGTAGTTAATACTGCTTTCAGTTAATACTGCTTCCAGTTAATACTGCTAGTGGTTAATACTGCTCTCAGTTAATACTGCTCTAGGTTAATACTGCTTATGTCTCGAATACTATAAATACCCTTTGCCCGCCTAAACGTTCATAACGACTCTTTGCATACTGTTCACTTGCGCTCTAAACCCTTTCTCTCTCAAAGTTTTCAAGCAAGAACCTTCAAGATCAATGGCATCCATGGCGTTCATAGACGAGCACAATGAAATCGCGATGCTCCAAAAGCCAAAACAAGCTGAAGGTTTTCACCAGATAGTCGACTTTCTGAAGTCAAGCCATATTGCCCATGCTCTCACTCTATCTCCTACCATCTTCATAGAGCATCAGAGGCAATTCTGGGCAAATGCCACCATTGTTACTGAGAATGGTGTGCAAATGATCAAAACAAGGGTGTGTGACAAACCCTTGACAGTTACTGAAGAGGTACTTCGCATCAGTCTACGTCTAGACGATGCCTCTGGTATAACTTCTATCTCTAATGATGAACTGTTTTCTACTCTTACAAGAATGGGGTATGGAGGCCCATTGGGTGTGTTCAAGTTCTCAAAAGCCAAATTTTCACCCCAATGGCGTTTCTTTGTCCATATCCTTATGCACTGTATATCTAAAAAGACTACTGGATGGAGTGAGTTCAGTAGCACCATTGCTTATGCTTTGGTATGCTTAGCCACTGCCAGAAAGTATAATTTTTCACAAATGATTTTTACTGATCTTGTCTCAAACCTGGGAAGTAAAAAGAGCTTTTATATGTACCCCAGGTTTGTCCAAGAAGTTATTAACCATGAATTGACGGATATACCTCATTTTGATGGGGTATATGTACCCAAAATTCCCAAAGGTAAGGTCTTTTCAAACATGAAAAGATCCCCTCTGGACTCGGAAGGAGTTGACACCCCATTGTTCTCTACAATGATGGTGGTGTCCCAAACTGATGAAGGTATGGCAGCAGGGTCAAGGCCCCCATTAGACCAACCCACTGCTATTCAATCCCAACCTTCCCACCCTAAATCACTTCCCCAGTCTCTTCTTGATAAACCAACTTCACCAATCACCCATACTTACAAAAGGAAACAGGTAAAGAAGGCTCCTTCCCTTCTTGTACCATCAACCCCTAAGCCTTTAAGCCCTCTAAGGGAGGATTCTCCCTTAGAGAATATCTACAGGGAACCCACAAGGGTGTCTCCCAACCTAAAGGAGGTGCTCTCTGAGGAGGAGGAAGAGCATATGGGAGAGAAGGCTGCCACTACTCCTGCTAGCTCAGAGGAGGTCAGTGGTAACATACATAAGACCTTCCCCATGGCAACTTTGAATGAGCAATCATTCAAAGGTCCCCGGTGCCAAGAAACCAAGGGGGTGGATAGTGCTTCTGCTAGGCAGAAGACTTCCACTACAAAAAGATCCAATGATCCTTCAAAAGAGGGTAACACTTCTGGAGAGGGTGAGGACAGATATTCTTACTATGAATTGATGGAAACTATGGGCAACATCAACCAAGATGTTCTCAAACAAGGGAAAGAAATTGAAGAGATGAAGTTGGTAATTCTGTCACAACAAGTGCAAATTACCAAACTCAAGAAATTGGTGATGAAGCTAGTCCACAAAAAGAAGAAAAGACAATTTGTGCTAAGGAGAAGGAAATCATGGGATGATGCTCCCAAAAAGGGGGAGTTTAACATGGAAGAAGTCTCTGATAAGGGGGAGCTTGATGGAGTAAAACATGATGTTGAGGGGGAGCAAGAAGCAGAAACAGAAAAAGAATCACAAGAAGCAGCAGTAACAACAGAGCAAGCAGTAGAAACCATTAATACTGCTAGTTCAAGTAAAGCAGCAGAAATGGTTAATACTGCTGAAATTAAACAAGCAGCAGAAACAGTGAAAGAAGTATTAACAGATCTTGAGATTGCAGAAACCTTACTTAAAGCCAAGCATGATACTCCCAAGGTCACTTCAAAGACAAAAGGAGTAGTCATCAAAGAACAAGGTGAAGTGATCAAGAAAGATAACAGTAAGAAGGTAATGAACAAAGACAAAGGAAAAGCAAAAATGGTGGAATCTGATCAACCAGTCAAAAAGCAAAGGTTGGTTGAATCAGATGAAGCCTTGGCCAGGAAGATGCAGGATGATATTGAAAAGGAAGAAAGAGTTCAGGTTGAAAAGGACAGGGAGATGGCAAAGGCTCTAGCTGCTGAACTGAATGAAGCATATCAACAAAGCCTGGCAACTGAACTTGCACAGAAGAAAGCAGCATCTTTGAAGAAATCTGTGGTGATAAAAACAGCTGCAAAGAAGAGACAACCCTCAAAGACTTTCCTTGGTACTCAAGAGAGAAACAAGATGATAATTTTTCTCAAGGGTGCTATAGGAGTCAGAAAGGAGATGTTCTCCAAGATGACATTTGAGCAGATCAAGGAGCTGTACAATTCTAAAATGACCAAGCTTCAAGGTAATGAAACTGCCAGGGTGGAGATGGAGAAGAGAATGAAAGAAAGCAATGATTTCATGATAGAAAAACCTTTTCCAGATGAGCAAGAAACACCACCAAAGAAAGAAGCCACTCTGGGTGAAAGTCTAAGGACTTTAAAGAGAACCAAGATGATGGCAAGGAGAAAGTTAACCAAGAAGCCTAGAATAGCTGAAGGAGAGGCTGAGAAGGTTGCTGAAGAAGAAGGGGCACCTGAGTCATCTGAAAAGAAAGAATCTTCAAGTACTGATGATTTAAAGATGTACATGGTAGTGATGGACAAAGTTCCTGAACCAATTTCAGCAGAACCTGTTGGTATAAAGCCTCCTGAAGTTATTCACTGGGATACACTGACAGTGGATGGAAAGGAGTATATCAGACTCAAGAGGAAGGATGATAAGTATGAGGTATTCAACACTTGGGCCAAGATTGTCAGAACATGCTCTAGGTCTGATATAGAAGAAATGTTTGAAATAGGGATGAAGTTGTATGCAGATCAGTTAAAAGCTCCAGGGATTTCAATTACAAAACTGGTGATGGAGTATCTGTGTATGATGTTCAAACCTGAAGAAGTGGAGCATGTCATAAGAAATGTGTTTCAAGCAGTCACTAATTGGACTCTATATGAAACTAGTGGAGTATATGCAGTGACTTTGGATAGAAATCACATAGAATACTTCCTAGTGGATAGAGTATACAATCACAGCAGACTTAAGCTTCATGCAATGCTGAAGAAGAAGCTTGGATGTGTTGAAAACTCAGAAATGGCCAAATATCTGATTCAGAGAATGATCAATCAAAGTTTGGGGATAAATGTTGATACAGGGATCTGAAGAATGGTATTTTGGGAGCATCTGAAGAACTTGACTTCTCTTCCTAAAAGTCAAGTTAGGGGGAGATTGTTGGGAACTGAAGAATAACTCAAGTGCTTAATGCTGCTAGTTCAGAATTACTACTGCTAGAAGACTCCAAAGTTAATACTGCTGAGTATTACTACTGCTAGTAGAATTAATACTGCTAGTCAAAGTTAGTGTTGCTTGAACAAAGTTAGTACTGCTTAGCTAGTTAGTACTGCTAGTGGTTAGTGCTGCTTAGTAGTTAATGCTGCCAAGACTTAATGCTGCTTATAGGGTAATGTGAAGATAATGATGAAGAGATCGTGGGTAAAGATAAACAAGGATATTCTGAAGATATTCATGGAAGATATACTGAAGATATTTTATTTATTTGTAATTATCTTTTTGTTCACTATATGTATAGTTTTGATAGAATAGTTTAGAAACACAGATTTTTTTTTGAGATAATCAACCTCAAGGCATAGTTCCTAATTCTAGAGAAGTAGAATTCGTCTTGAAAGAGCTTGTTCTTCAAGATTGAGGTTGAGTGTGTAATCTTGTGATTTTGATACAAGTTTGCAAAGTGTTTGTTATATACTGTTTGTTTACTGTTCCATTGAATATCAAAGTGTTATTCCGCAACTTCTTTGATATTGTTTCTGAGACTTTATTCTTGTTGAAAAGTCGATCCTGACAGGTGCCTTCACAGAAATGGGAACAGCATGTACTGGTTCTATTACAGTCATGAACAAATCAACCTGCTCATTTGATTTCAGATTAGATGGTTCTGGATTCTGCTATGGTTCTGCTGAAGGTGGAACAGAAGATTCTGCCTCTTTTTCTGCCTCTTCAATCCTTGGCTTCTTGGATTGTTTCTTGGAGGCTATGGACTTTACTCTTTTTGCAGATTTGGCTTCCACAGTAACATTCTCTTCTTTAGTGTCTTCAGACTTTTCTTTTGTAGGAGTGGCTTCCTCAGGGAAGGGTTGTTGGATGTTGAGATCATGTCTCTCTTTCATCCTTCTTTCAGCTTCTTCCCTTTGAGAGGAGTCCCCTTGAAGCTTAGCC
Source organism: Arctium minus (assembly GCA_954870635.1). Taxonomy (NCBI): domain Eukaryota; kingdom Viridiplantae; phylum Streptophyta; class Magnoliopsida; order Asterales; family Asteraceae; genus Arctium; species Arctium minus. The sequence continues at coordinate 176,002,031 of OX941080.1, read as the reverse complement.
ATTTCCTTCTTATATAGCTCCTCAACCTTGCTGTATGCCATGTTAGTGAACATCTCTCCTTTGACACCAATTGAGCCTTTCAGAAAGTTGATCATTTTTCTCCTTTCTTGATTGGCCAAAAAGGTCTTAGAAGGTTGTCTTTTCTGCTTTTTGACTGGCATTCTTTGCTTGGATACTGTCACTGATCTCTTCTTGGCCTCAACTGCAGTTTGCATGCTCTTTTGATACTCTTAATTTAGCTTTTTAGCCATCTCCAGTGCAAGCTCTCTGTCTTTTTCAGATTGGAGTTGTTCTTCCTTTTCCATCTCAGCTTGAAGCTGTTTTGCCACTTCTTCATCTAACTCCAACTGATTTTTCTTCTTTGAAAATTGTTCAGGTTCAACCATCTTAGCCTTTCCCTTTGCATCTTTCAAACCTGTCTCACTGATTTCTTTTCTTTTCTTTTCAATACCTCCTTCCTTAATGACCACTCCCTTGGCCTTTTGAGTAGCCTTAGGAGTGTCATTCTTAGCTTTTACCAAAGTTTCTGCAATTTCTAACTCCTCAACAGATAGCCCTGTTACTGCTGCTTCATTTATCTCAGCAGCATTAACTATTTCTGCTGCTTGAGCAAATCCTGTTTCTGTTTCTACTGCTTTTGATTCTGTTTCCACTACTGCTTGAACCTTATCTGTTTCTACTGCTTTCTCCCCTTAAAAATCAAATCCCTTCTCAGATGTACTTTCCTTCTCTACTTCAGCCTCTTGATTCTCCCCCTTTTTGAAAGCATCTTTCCTTTTCTTCAGAACATATTGCTTTCTCTTCTTTTTCTGCACCAATCTCCTCACCATCTTCTTCAATTTGGTAATTTGTACTTGTTGAGACAGAATCACCATTTTCATCTCTTCTATGTCTGCTCCCTGTTTGATAACATCCAGATTAATGTTTCCCATTGTATCCATCAATTCTTGGTAGTTATATCTATCCTCACCTTCTCCAGGAGTGTAACCCCCTTTTGAAGGATCATTGGAACATTTTGTAGTGGAAGTCTTCTGCCTAGCAGAAGCTCCCTCCACCCCCTTGGTTTCTTGGCACCTGGGACCTTTGAATGATTGCTCATCCAAAGTTGCCATGGGGGAGGTCTTATTGATGTTACCACTGTCCTCCTCTGTGCTAGCAGGAGTAGTGGCAGCCTGTTCACCCATATGCTCATGCATCTCCTCAGTGAGCACCTCCTTGGGGTTGGGAGACACCCCTGTGGTTTCCCTATAGATATTATCTAATGGAGAATTCTCCAGTAGAGGGCTTAAAGGCTTTGTGGGTGAAGGTATAAGAAGGGAAGGAGCCTTCTTTACCTTTTTCCTCATGTAAGTATTGGTGATTGGTGAAGTTGGTTTTTGAAGAAGGGACTGAGGGATTGAAATACTGATTAAAGGTTGGGATTGGCTTTCAGTGGGATGGTCTAATGAGGGCCTTGACCCTGAAGCCATACCTTCTTGATTATGGGACACCACCATCATTGTAGAGAACAATGGGGTGTCAACTCCTTCCGAGTCCATGGGAGATCTCTTCATATTTGAAAAGACCTTGCCCTTGGGGATTTTAGTGGTTATAACTGCCTGGACAAATCTTGGGTACATATAAAAACTCTTTTTGTTTCCCAAGTTTGACACAAGGTCATTGAAAATCATTTTTGAAAAATTATACTTTCTGGCAGTGGCCAAGCAGACCAAAGCATAAGAAATGGTACTACTGAACTCACTCCATCCAGTAGTCTTTCTAGAAATACAATGCATAAGGGTATGGACAAAGAAACGCCATTGGGGTGAGAATTTAGCTTTTGAGAACTTGAAAACACCCAATGGGCCTCCATACCCCATTCTAGTGAGAGTGGAAAACAGATCATCATTAGAGATAGATGAGATACCTGAGGCATCGTCTAGACGTAGACAGATGTGAATTACCTCTTCAGAAACTGTCAAGGGTTTGTCACACACCCTTGTCTTGATAACCTTTACACCATTTTCAGTAATAGCAGTGGCATTGGCCCAAAATTGCTTCTGGTGCTCAATGTAGATTGATGGTGACACTGTCAGAGCATGAGCGATATGGCTGGACTTGAGAAAATCCACTATTTGATGGAATCCAGCAGCTTGCTTTGGTTTTTGAAGCATCGCGATTTCATTGTGTTCATCAATAAACGCCATTGAAGCCATCGAGCTTGAGTAAACTGGACTGAAACTCACTAGGTGCTTGAGAGAAAAAGATTAGAGAGAAGATGAACAGTATTCAAATAGTCGTTATGAGCTTTTAGGCGGGCAAAAGGGTATTTGTATGATTCGGGAAAGAAGCAGTATTAACTCAGAGCAGTATTAACGAACTAGCAGTATTAACTCAGAGCAGTATTAACCACTAGCAGTATTAACTAACTAGCAGTATTAACTGAGAGCAGTATTAACCACTAGCAGTATTAACTAACTAGTAGTATTAACTGAGAGCAGTATTAACCACTAGCAGTATTAACTAACTAGCAGTATTAACTGAGATCAGTGTTAACCACTAGCAGTATTAACTAACACCTGAAGTAGTAACTTTGCCCTGGCAGCATTAAAACTACATTGGCAGTAGTAACTATACTTACACTTTTTGAAGCTTGTGTTAGTCTGAGCAAGGCAATACACTTCCTGAGAAAGATGTTTAGTAGCACCAAAAATAACCAAATAACAGGTATACAATCACTTTTTAAACATGAGCTCATTCAGAGTTGATCATGCCCACACTTGTGACCAAGAAGGTGAATCTACCCACATCAAAAGCTTTGGTGAATAGATCAGCAAACTGGTTGTCAGTATGAACTTTAGCAACTTGAATTAGCTTCTTTTCATTACAGTCTCTAATAAAGTGATACCTGATCTCAATGTGCTTTATTTTGGAGTGCTTGACTGGATTGTTAACAATGCTGATAGCACTGCTATTGTCAATGAAGATTGGAGTGTGAAGAAAGGTTACCCCATAGTCCAGCATTTGATTCTGAATCCATAGAACCTGAGAGCAGCAACTTGCAGCAGCAATATACTCAGCTTCTGTTGTTGATAAAGACACTGTGGTTTGCTTCTTACACTGCCAAGATACTAGTCTTGCACCCAAAAGCTGACATCCCCCTGAAGTAGACTTTCTATCCATATTAGCACCTCCCAAGTCACTGTCTGAATATGCAATCAAGTCAAAGTTGGATTCATAAGAATACCAAAGACCTAATCTAGGTTGCCCTCTTAAGTATCTGAAAATCCTTTTAATTGCTTGTAGATGTGACTGCTTTGGCTTGACTTGGAATCTGGCACAAACACACACTGGAAACATGATATCTGGTCTTGAGGCTGTTAGATACATGAGAGATCCAATCATTGATCTAAAAAGATGGACATCAACATCCTCCCTCTGAAGATCAGCAGTGATCTGTTTGTGTGTTTCCATGGGTGTGCTTGCTGGCTTTGAGTCTGATAAACCATATTTGTCCAGGATGTCTTTCACATACTTTGATTGACTTATGAAGATTCCATATTTCTGCTGTTTCACTTGAAGCCCAAGGAAGAAAGTAAGTTCACCCATTGAACTCATTTTGAAGCTCTTGTGCATCAACTCTTCAAAGTCTCTACACCTTTTATCTTTTGTGGATCCAAAGATGATATCATCCACATAGATCTGAACAAGTAGGATGTCCTTTTTCCTTCTTCTAATGAAAAGGGTTTTGTCAATTATTCCTCTTTCAAACCCATTTTCCAAGAGATAGGTAGACAGAGTATCATACCATGCTCTTGGAGCTTAATGTAGACCATAGAGAGCTTTCTTCAGTTTCTATACTTTCTCAGGATATGATGGATTCTCAAATCCAGGTGGCTGACAGACATATACTTCTTCATCAATTGTTCCATAAAGAAAGGCACTTTTCACATCCATTTGATATACCTTGAACTGCATATATGAAGCATAGGCTAGAAACAACCTAATTGCCTCTACCCTTGTAACTGGAGCAAAGACTTCATCATAGTCTATGCCTTCTTCCTGAGTGTACCCTTGTGCCACTAGCCTTGCTTTGTTTCTGATTACTATTCCTCTCTCATCCTTTTTATTCCTGAAAATCCACTTGGTGCCAATTGCTCTATGACCTTTTGGAAGGTCCACCAAGTCCCAAACATCTTGCAATTTGAACTTTAGTAACTCTTCTTGCATGGCTTCTATCCAACTTGAATCTTTCAATGCATAATAAGCCTTCTTAGGCTCAATCTGAGATAGAAAGCAAGAGAGGACTGTATTCTGCTGATCCTGCATGTCTTGAAGTCTGCTTTGTTTCCTAGTCATCATAGGAGAAGAGATGTCTCCTATTACCAGCTCAGGAGGATGATTCTTCTGAGTTCTTGTCTGAAGACTAGGTTCTTCAATAATTCCCACATCTAAATTGGAATCATTTAAGTCAGCTGAGGGAATCACATCAGCTGCTTCTGGCTCTTCATGCTATGAATTCTCCTCATCTCTTCTTTCTTCTTCACTCTGAATTGGCTTAGTAACAGTTTCCTTTTCACAGATTTCAACAGGGTCCATTGTAGGTATGGGAAAGATCACAGACTGAGGAATACTATTTTGTATTTGTTCTTCCCCGATCCTCTACTTCCTGAACCTGCATGATCATCACTACTGAAACCAGAGGAGTTAGTTAGTGAATCAATGTCAAACAACCACTGAGGACCAGAACCAATAGGGTTTGGTGTGTTCTCATTGCATTTGACATTGTCACTTTCCTCAATTATTCTAGAAGAAGAATTAAATACTCTGTAAGCCTTACTCTGAGATGAGTAACCAACAAGAAAACCATCATCTGCCTTGCTATCAAACTTTCCTAAGTGAGATTTGGTATTGAGAATGGTACAAGGACACCCAAAAGGTTTGAAGAATCCAACAAATGGTTTTCTTTTATTTAAAAGCTCATATGGTGTCTTGTTTTTAGGCTTGACTACTAGAACTCTGTTTTGGACATAACAAGCAGTATTAACTGCTTCAGCCCAGAAAGTAATTGGAAGATTTGAATTAGCTAACAGAGATCTAGCAGCTTCAATCAATGTCCTATTCCTTCTCTCAGCAACACCATTTTGTTGTGGAGTCCTAGGAGCACTGTATTGCCTCTCAATTCCTTTTTCCTCACAAAAGGTGTTTAGATCAAGATTTTTAAATTCAGTACCATTGTCTGACCTAATGACTTTTACTTTTTGATTTGTTTGGTTTTCAATTCTTAGAATAAAGGATTTGATCAGTCCACTTGTCTCATCCGTAGTCCTTAGAAAATATACTTAAGTAAATCTAGAGTAATCATCAACAATAACTAAGCAGTATGATTTCTTACCTATACTCATAACATTTGTAGGTCCAAACAGATCCATATGCAACAACTGAAGAGAAGAAGAAATTGTGTTCACTTCTTTGGACTTATGAGAAGTTTTGTGTTGTTTGCCTTTGAGACAAGCAACACAGTGATCATCACATGAAAAGACTTTTGAAGGCAAACATCTTACAAGGTTGTTTTTGACAAGTTTATTCATTGTTTTAAAGTTCATGTGACACATCCTTCTGTGCCAAAGTGATGATTCATCCAAAGATGCTTTTGAAACAAGACAGTTTAGGGATGAATCAGTTGACACATTTTCCATATCCAAGCAATAGACATTATCCTTTCTGGGAGTTCTTAGTAGGATCATCTTTTCATCAACTACCTTGAATCCAGGGGCAAGGATAATGCATTCTGAATTAGTGAATAATATACTATGCTGTTTGTCACAAACCTGTGATACACTTAACAGGTTGTACCTTAACTGCTCAACATAGAAAACATCTTCAAAGGTCATTTTACCTTTTGTTACATCTCCCTTACCACTGATCTTACCTCCATCTGGAGTATTACCAAAGGCAACATACCCTCCATCAATTTTCTTGAAATTCTTGAGGCAAGCCATGTTCCTTGTCATGTGCCTAGAGCAACCACTATCAACATGCCAGATGCTCTTTCCCTAGAGCTGCTGATTGCCCTGCACATAAGATAAATCAATTAGTATTGATTGGGAACCCAAACCAAAGTGGTCTTGGGTCTCCCTTTCTCATCAAAGTATTTACATTCCTTTTTGATGAGATTTTTAAAATCAGAGCACTCTTTACTGGAGTACTTTGTCAAGATAATAGGTCTAGCAGCACAAACACTAGAAGCAATACTAATTTTAGAAGTACTAACAGAGTTAGCAGCACTAACAGGTTTAGCAATACTAACCTTGTTAGAAGTACTAACAGAGTTAGCGGTATTAATATTTGAAGAGGTACTAACAATGTTAGTTTTAGAAGTACTAAAACTCTCAGCAGCATTAACATTAGTAGCAACAGTATTGCTTCTAGCAGCACTATCATTGTCAGCAGCACTATTTGTAGTAGCGGTACTAACAGTTTTAGTGCTTTTGGGAATCCACATCTTGACACTTTCTTTCACAGTCTTTTTCTTCATGTGGCTTTTAGATTTAACATGTTTCTTAGCCACATGTTTCCTTTCATCCTTCCTATAACCAAAGGGTTTTTGCATAGCTCTTTGAAAATTCATCCTTTGGTTAATAGGATTAAAGTAACAGTACTTGGCAAGATGATTCAATTTGCCACATATGAAACAAGGTTTTGGTCTGATGATTATACTCAGATCAACTCCTTGTTTCTGAGCCCACTGATTATTCCAATTCATTTGATTGCCCCTCTTTTTATCATGTTTTAGAGGCTCATCCTTATTACATGCACACTGTTTGCAAGGAACAGGATTCACAACTGTAGTCTTCTTGTAATGGACCTTTTTGGACTTTCCCTCAGTCTTCTCTATGTCCTTAGATTTGACCCAGTTCCTTCCACAATCCTCATTGGTGATAATATTATTCTCTAAAGGAATCTCACCACTCACAGTATTATCCTTATCCTTACTAGCTTCTTTCTCTGTCTTCAACAACTACTTCATCTAAAGGATCTATCTTAGTGAATCCCTCAGATAAGTCCTTCCTATCCTTGGTCTCTAGCAGATCTGATTTAGGAGGGATGTAGTTGTTGTTGTATGGTGGTGGTGTGGTATTGTACCCAATTCCTGGTTTAAGCTTATCATGGATTTGAACCTTTAGGATTGAATCCATTGCTTTAGAAGCATATGAAAACTTTTCCACATCTAGCTTAACCTTGTCTAGTTCTCCTCTCAACTTTTCATTCTCCTCATTGGACTTTGTCAGTTGGATTTCTAGATCATTCTTCTCCCACTTCCAGTAATTGGTATCATATGTGTGTTGCAGTTCATTGGCTTGGAAACTTTTAATTTGTTCCTCAAACCTCTCAACAATTTTCACATAGTCTTTTATATCTTTTTCTAAACTCTTAAGGTCATCACTCATCTTCTGGTTGTGATCCATGTACCTTTTAACAGTATTTATGCAAGTTTGAGAACAGAGATTAGAAAGTACCTCAGTTGGAAGATCAGATACCTCTGCCATGAGAGCTTGATTTTGAATAGCCTCTTCTGCTTGATCACTCCAGTCAAACCTCATTCCTTGTTGAGAAACAAGAGCTTGAGCAGAGTTTCTGTTCTGGTTGAAGCTTCCAGTCTGAGTTTGTTGGTGATTGTGAGACACTCCACTTCTGCATTCTCTGGCAAAGTGTCCCTTCAGATGACATTTATAGCACTCCACCTTTGACTTATCAAAGCCTGCACCATCTTCTCTTCTTTGGGATAAGTTTTTCCTTCCAGTCCTTTTGATGAACTTTTTCACCCTCATAGAAAGCATGGCCATCTGCCATTTAATATCCATCTCTTCAAGATCATCAGGATGAAGCTGTTCCAAGTCATCATTGATTAAAGAGGAGTTTCCATGGCTGGAAAGAAAGGCTTCAAAAACAGATTCAGTGCGTTTTTTCTTGATTTACTCCATTAGCAGCATTAACTGATTCAGAGTTATCAGTAGAATCAATTGATGCTGATAGGAGTGCAACATTATGAACATATCCAGTAGGCTTCTTCTTTGCTTCCACCTCAGATTCAAACACTCTCAGATCATTGTACAGATCATCCAGTTCCTTTTCTTCCAATTGTTCATTCTGTCTGAATGAAACAATATACATGGTCCATTCATCTCCAAGGGACCTTAAGAACTTTCTGTTTACATCATCTTGATCAATCTGTACTCCCATAGTAGCTAGTTCACCAATCAACTTGTTAAATCTGTCAAAAGTTTGAGTCATGGACTCATTCTTAGTTGACATAAAGTTTTCATACAGTTGCTTCAATATTGCCTTCTGATTTCTCTTGGTACTTTTGGTACCATAGAATCTCTTCTTTAGAGCATTCCAAAGCATCTGTGCATCAGTGCAATTGCAAAATTGGTGTTGATACTCATTGGGAATAGCCAAGAGCAGTGTACTCAAGGCTTTCATCTCTGTCTGCCTTGTCTTCCTTTCTGCATCCGTCTTTGGTGGGATTCTTTTTCCATCTGCACCAATCTTTCCTTCATCAGATGGGCCATTCTCAATGATGTCCCACATGGAGTAATCTGTGAGAAGAATGTATTGTTTGATCCTAATCTTCCACATGTCTAACTCATTAGATCTGAGCATTGGAACCTTTGAGACAAGAGTACTGTTTGATTCAACTGTGTTTTCCATGATGAATGAAGGTTTCTGAGAATACTTGCTCTGATACCACTTGTCAGGATCTAATTCTTAACAAGAATAATGAACTCATAAACAATATTAAAGAAGTTGCGGAATAACACTTTAATATTCAACAATCAATGTAACAGTGAATCAGAAATCACAACTTGTAAACTTTATTGAATGATTAAAGTTACAAGATTTCAAACAAAACCTCAATATTGATGAACAGGCTCACCAATACGAATTCTACTTCTATAGAACTAGGGTTCTAAACCTTGAGGTTAATTCTCTCTATGAAAACAAAAAATTCAGAATTAAATTCTTCTATCAAACTATTCTATATTATATACACAAAGATTGAATACAAGATAATTATAAAACATAAAAGATCTTTAATTCTTCCATAATTATCTTCAAAACCTTCCATGATTATCTTCAAACTTGATCTGCACGTATCTTGATTGTCTCATAAGCAGTATTGAGTTGTAGCAGCATTAATCACACTGAGCAGTACTAATCTTTATCAGCAGTACTAACTTTGCTTAGCAGTAGTAACTTCTTCAAGCAGTACTAATCTGGTTCAGCAGTAGTAACTTGTCTCAGAAGTAGTAACCATGTTGTGCTAGCAACATTAACCATACTTGAACAATTCTTCAGTTCCCAACAATTGATCTCAACCTCAAGACTGAGAACTTTATCTTTCAGTTTGTCTCTTTCAGCAAAGACTTGAGAATTTATCTGTCTTAGTCCTATACTAGTATCCTTTGCAACACTTGTACTCCTTCTAAGTTCCTCAAGCTCTCTTTGCATTGCATTCTTCTTTGACCATGTAGAGCTGGATTTAGATCTTTTCAACTTTTCTTGAAGATCTAAGATCTCTTTTTCTTTAGACTCAATTATTCCTGCAAAGTCAATTATAGAATCAGAATCTTTTGAATTTTCTTTTAAAGCATTGATCTGAATAAGAAGAGATGACTTCTGAATCTGTAAAGCCTTGTTCTCAGCTTTAAGAGATGATATCTCGGATTTGAACATTTTTTCCTTTATGTCATACTCATCAACCATGCGAGAAGATATTGATAACCGTCCAGCAAGTTGTTTAGCCTTTGCTTTTACTTCAGAAAGAGTCATGTTGTTAAAATCAAGGTTGTAACCTTCAGACATCTTTAGTTGTATGGTTAGTAATCAAGCTAATCTGTACCAAGAGAATCAACTAGAAAAGATCGTTAGAATCAAAATGAAAACCACACTAAAAAATTTTCAGAAAAATAAATTCCCGAAAATAATTAAATGCAGTCCTTTCAATTAGTATAAAGCACAAACAATACTGAAAAATCGAACTGTGAGAGTCTGACGAAAAATAAATTTCGCAAAAGTGAACAGTGAATAGTGAAAAGTACTCGTGTGAACAGTGACTTGCGCGAACAGTGATTTGCGCAAACCGGGGGTGGCGCAAAGTGAGGTATGCGCGAGTAGCGGGTCGCGCAAAGTGAGGTTTGCTCGTCTAGTGGGTTACGCAAAGTGGAGGTTTGCGCGTTTAGTGGGTTGCGCAAAGTGGAGGTTTGCGCGTCTAGTGGGTTGCGCAAAGTGGAGGTTCTCGGGACACTTGGGTCGCGCAAACCATGTTTGACCGGTATCTTGTTCAACCGGTAACTTGTACGACCGGTATGATGCTCGATCGGAAAAAGGCTTTGACCGATAGGATTGTGAGGACCGATATACTATGGACCGATATAGTGAACTCGACCGGTAATGTGCCTTGACCGGTAATGAGAATTGACCGGTATAGAGATATTCAACCGGTAAGATGATGAACCGGTAAAGGTCTTGGACCGGTAAAGATTGGTCGACCGATAAAAGATATTGACTGATAAAACTATTCAACCGGTATTCAATTAGACCGATAAACTACCTTCGACCGATAAAGATTATTCGACCGGTAAGAAACTAAGATCGGTAAATGTATGGACCGATAGTGATGTTCGACCGATATAGGGATATACGACCGGTAAGAGAGTCGACCGATAGGGTGATATGACCGATATGTTCTTAATGCTTTGGACCGGTATGTTTTTAAGCCAACCCAGAACGTCGATAAACAGAAGCAATAATCAACCCAGAAATCAATACAGACTCAACAGCAGATGCAAAAATCAGTCTTTTGTATCCCAAAACAGATATCGATCAGCATTCAATCAATCATAATAAGTAAAAATCACTTTTATCACTGGATTTTAAGAACACAGATTCAACTTCTTTATGAACCCAGAAAACACAAAATCAATAAATTCAATCACTTGATAATTCTCAATGCAATTAATCAATCAGATAGTGTTCAATAACGCAAAACACACCTAATCAAATCAATCTTAAACATAAACGCACATAGATTCATGAAATCAGATGAACAGTAAAAAAAAAATTCGATGAACAGTAACTTTCGTGAATAGTAATCAATGAATAGTAATATCAAAAAAAATTTGATTCTTCAGGCTCTGATACCACTTGTTATCCCAGTTTAATCTAGTTGATTAACAATCACAGAACACAATATAGATCAAGAGATATAAGATCTGAATAACATACCAATCCTTTGAATAAACAATGAAAACCTTGTGTGTTCTTGATACCCTTGAATACAGAGAAAATAGCTACCTCACTATAGGATTATAATTATGAATATGAGGATTAATCTAAAACTAAACTAATCAAAACATTAAATACCCAGGCCTAATGCCTAATGGGCTTGGCTAAATGCTAAGCGGGCTTGAGGCCCAATAACTAATAACTATTAGATTATTACAAAATAAACCCTCTAACTTTAACTATCAAACAAATACAGTTTAGACCATTTAATCTTGAATACAATTATTTGATCCAACACCCAACAATCGTCCAACTACATAGGAAATAAATTCAAGTTTCACCTGCTCAAAAGAAGGAGTGACCATGCTCAAACTAAACCATTCTCGCTAACTTAACACCGAACGACAAGTTCACTGTTGGAAAATGTTAGTAAAAAATATGGTTTTTTTACTAACTTTGGACACATTTAAATACATGTATATGTAATGTATATATCTAACTCTTAGTGGTTTTGTGTTCTCCTATATGAGAGCTTCGAAACGATATATCATGTGTCAAAAACGGAATATGTGTGAATGAAATATCGATGCTCAAAGTTGAGTGTTTGGGATGAAATTGGCAAAAATCAAATGGGTGTGGAAACATGTTCCACATAGGAAGAAGAAGAAAACATTCTATGGTTTATAACATGAATGTGGGAGGGGCTTACAAGCTCCTTTGATTGGTTTTACTCCAACTCCTACCAGCGCGCAGGGGGGTGCCGATTGAGACTTTCATAGGAGAACTTGTGCGTGGGCGCAGTGTAGTTTTTGTGAATTTTTTGTTTTGATCCAGTGGCTTGCGCGGATGAACCCGCGCGGCCAACTGTGCCAAGCACTGGAATGTGAACCCGAACAGTGGCCCGCGTGGATGGGTTCAAGGATTAATTCTTTAATTATTGGGTTTAATTATATATTAATTGTGTCGGTTTTGTTTGCAATATAAAAAGGGAGTTCGGTTGCCATTCCATACACAAAAATCCCGAACTCATCACATATCTCTCTGAAAGCTACTGCATACACAAATTTCAGGCAAATGGTCATCTCCGGCAGTACTACTGTTTTGGTTGTTGTACCATGAGAACAGACGACAAATCTGTTTAAGGGAATCGTGTTACACACGAGCCTCAGCTTCGTTTAAATCATCTTCGGTTTATTCGTTTATATTTGTCATCAGTTGATTCCATCAATTTTCTTTGTATTCGAATTATTATTAATCATTCGTTGATTTTATATAGTTAATTACATACGTTGTAATATTATATGTATTATTAAAATACATATAGAAATTACTAACATTCACTTGGAACGTTTTCCACAAATATACCAAGTCTACCTTCGTTCCAAGCACTACATTCAATTACCCTTTCAACTCCTAAAAAACATAACCATGCTTCCAAGGAACGACTCACTAATAGCTGCATGACTTTCTCTTAATATAAAGAAACAAAAAGACTCAAATCATTTTCGAAAGAAATGAAATCCAAAATAATTTCTTTCTGGTTTCGTTTTTTAAAAGTCACGAAAATGCTCTCTTTTGCTATTCCATAGAAGTTACGATAAGATTTTATAACAAATTTGTTTTCTTTATGTGTATAATTTTGTCACGGTATCAATATGGATCCAAATATTTAAAGAAGAGTTAATATATTTGGTTGATAGAAAAACGCTTCTTTTAATATTTAACGGAAAATAGCGACTTTATTTACGTGAACTATAAGTTAGATTACAACAAGTTATTAAAGTTTTGTGGCAATTGTATTTAATTTTTATAGGAATAAATGACTTCAAATTTGTTTTCTCCAAAAAAAGTTATTTAATTACAGTATGAAAGTAGATGTAATGATTTGAAAACTTATGATTGTTTACTTATCACTTGTTATTTTTTAGGGGAGGCTAATTGCACATTTGACTTTGCTAAATGCACCTTCATCATTAATTTTCTCCTCACACACATCAACATCAAAATCTGCTTTTTAAATTCCTAATGTATGAATTACATTTCCAATGCATGAATTGACCCGATTTTGACATAATTACTGGTGCCATTAGCACTCCCCTTTTTTAGATGTGAGATGATATTGTTTACCAAAAAATTTGTGCCTCTTGTAAGTTAACTATTACACTATATGCTTAACACACGAATTGAATTAGTATCTACTTGATCAAGAAATTCATGAACATACCTTGTACAGTAGGAGAAGATGCAGTCCCTGTATTGCTTTGTTCTTCATTCATCCTTTTGCAAGATCCACACTTTTTATCTATTCCATGATGGATTTTGGTTTTCAATAGATCTTCTGTGTTCTTGATAGAGAATGAATATATGTTGGCGCCAAACCAATTTATATAAATTGTCGCTCAATGAGAGGGTCTAAAAACGGTTCTCTCCATCAGAGAACCGAACATTAACTGTCATTAATTAAATTAATTCGGTACCCTTTATTTGTGACATAGTATTAAACAAATTTCTATCTGATATATATACGAAGATATGATATATATCCTAATTCCAATGTAACAGTATTATATTAATGTAAATCTTATAATTGTTATCTTATAATTATCTTGTTCTCAATTATAATATATATATTACACCTCTTTCCAAATCAACGACAATTGACTAGTCCCCTTGTTAAATCAGTGAACGAATGGATGCTTACTGAATCAATATTTAGCAACAAGAATTCGTTGACAAGATAATACATTTAACAACACATCGTATTTCTATAGTTGGTATTGTTAGGATTAGAGATGACAACGGGGCCGGGGATACCGGGGATTGCAATCCCCTTATCTCCATCCCCGTCGGAGAACAAAATTCCTTCTCCATTCCCATCCCTATCGAGGAATGGCAATCCCCACCACCAGGGAACCAGGTTTCCTGCTTATAAAACTTAATTTTTTTTATATAATATCTTTATAAATGTCAATTTCACGTTTAAATGACGTATCATAATAAACTTTAGTTAACCAAATTTTAATGGTTGCGTTTGTACAAGAGTAATTCGAAAAATAAGGCGCGTTTGGTTTGCAGGATTGGAATGGATTTGGAGGGATTTGGATTTCAAATTCATTCCAATCCTGTGTTTGGTTTGCAAGAATGGAATTTGTTGATCGGATTTGAAATTCTTTGACCTTTTTAAAATTCTTTACCTAATGGATTTGAAATTTCTTTGCAATAGAATGGGATTTCAAATCTCTTCAAATCCAAATCTTTACTTGAAATCCAATTCATTCCATTCCAATCCCGCAAACCAAACGCGCCCTAAGTATATCAATTACAATACTTAATAATAGATATTTTATACATCCACGTCATTTTATCATTAAAGGTTTATCCGAACAATAATACCAATAGTATAATCTATAATATTATATTAAAGTTCTATTACGGTTATTGAAAAAAATAGTTATTGGAAAACGATTTTTGGAAAGTTAAATTTTACATTTATCACCCTTACAATTAATTATTTAATTTACTTTCTATCCCTTGTTTTTTCATTTTATACCCTTATTATTTTAACACAAATAATCGTATATAAATAAAAATGCAATGAAAAAATACGTTTCTTTTTTTACAAATTATACCATTATAATCGTCTCGTCAATACCTTCAAAACGAGTCCAATATTGAATATTTTTAAATTTAACCGTACTATTAAATATCATGAATATCTACGAATTAAATTTCTACTACTATATAAAAAAAACTAATACAGTTATTGTACAAACTTTTGTACAATAACACTTATCACTCTAAGCTTTTATACAATAACACTTATCACCCTAAGCTTTTATACAATAACACTTATCACCCTTGTAATGTTACATTTGTCACCCTTACAATTACTTATTTAATTCATTTTATATCCCTTATTTTTTCATTTTTCATTTTAAACCATTATCATATTAACACAAATAATCGTATATGAACAAAAATGCAATGAAAAAATACGTTTCTTTTTCTACAAATTATACTATTATAATCGTCTCGTCAATATCTTCAAAACGAGTCCAATATTGAATATTTTTTAATTTAACCGTACTATTAAATATCATGAATATCTACGAACTAATTTGTTTTCTATCCATACGTTTTATTTTTTTTCCACCGTTAACAGATTAAAAATACATAATCGTAAAATACGTTTCATTTTTGTTATAAATTATATCATTATAATTTTTTCTGTCAATAATTGTAATATAAACTAATTATTGAATATATTTATGAGTTTAGGGTTTTATAAATTGTGATTCATAGGTCATGGTTGGATTGTTGATGACATGTCTATAAGAAAGTAACATTAATTGTTCGTTATTTACTTACATTCCGCTGCATCGTGCGGGTATATGCCTAGTATATCTTGATATATTAAAATTCTTAAACGGTTATTGAAAAAAGTAGTTATTGGAAAACGGTTTTTGGAAAGCTATTAAAGGTGAATTTTACATTTATCACTCTTACAATTAATTATTTAATTTACTTTATATCCCTTGTTTTTTTATTTTTCATTTTACACTCTTATTATTTTAACACAAATAATCGTATATAAACAAAAATGCAATGAAAAAATACGTTTTTTTTTACAAATTATACCATTATAATCGTCTCATCAATACCTTCAAAACGAGCCCAATATTGAATATTTTTAAATTTAACCGTACTATTAAATATAATGAATATCTACGAATTAAATCTATACTAATATATAAAAAAATTAATACGGTTATTGTACAAACTTTTGTCCAATAACACTTATCACCCTAAGCTTTTATACAATAACACTTATTACCCTAAGTTTTTATACAATAACACTTATCACCCTTATAATGTTACATTTGTCACCCTTACAATTACTTATTTAATTCATTTTATATCCCTTATTTTTTCATTTTTCATTTTACACCATTATCATATTAACACAAATAATCGTATATGAACAAAAATGCAATGAAAAAATATGTTTCTTTTTCTACAAATTATACTATTATAATCGTCTCGTCAATATCTTCAAAACGAGCCCAATATTGAATATTTTTTAATTTAACCGTACTATTAAATATCATGAATATCTACGAACTAGTTTGTTTTCTATCCATATGTTTTATTTTTTTCCACTGTTAGCACATTAAAAATACATAATCGTAAAATACGTTTCATTTTTATTATAAATTATATCATTATAATTTTTTTTTGTCAATAATTGTAATATAAACTAATTATTGAATATCTTTATGGGTTTAGGGTTTCATAAATTGTGATTCATAGGTCATGGTTGATTGTTGATGACATGTCTATAAGGAAGTAACATTAATTGTTCGTTATTTACTTACATTTCGCTGCATCGCGCGGGTATATGCCTAGTATATCTTGAAAGTTTATTCATCATTAAAGATTGATTATATCGGTGTGTTATATATACTATATATATACTCCTTGGGTTTATCATTTAAGGTTATGGCAAATGATCGTGTGAGAAGTTGGGTTAACGGTGAGAAGTGTGAGAAGTAGATATAAACCATTTATCTTTTTTAATCTTGAGCCCTCCCATGAATTGCGCCTTAGAAGGGAATTGATCTGGTGCATCTCGATGCATCTTATCTCGGTGCATCTCATACTAATGTGATTCCATTTCTCATCCAACGGTTAATAACCACTTCTCACGTTTCTCACCATTAACTCAACTTATCATCGGAACCCCACCTTGAAGGTTATATACCTAAAAATCTCATCATTTTTATTGTATTATACATATATATCACAAACTAACGAGTTCTCATTTGATTAGACCCCTATATATACACACACATAAATACTATATATAAAAACTTACTATTAAATATTCGAGGTCAGGATTGGGTTTTAGAGGTATTCCCATCCCCAGTTAACAAATTCGGGGATTCCTCATCCCCATCCCCGGTCAACTCCGGGATTCCCTAGTCAAACCGGGTTCAGATATCAGATTCCCGTCACGGACAGTTTTTTTTTTTTTTTTTTTTTTGCCATCCCTAGTTAGGATGTTTTTTAGAAAGAAAAAAAATACTAATGATTACTCATTTAACATTTGATTAAGAACACTTGGTAAGCATTAATTTTCGGGTTAGAAGTTGTTTGATTGGTTTTCCATAAAATCATATCATGTATGAATAAAATTATCTTTATAGATTAATCTAAGGGCGCGTTTTGGTTTGCGAGATTGGAATGGATTTGGAGGGATTTAGATTTCAAATACATTATAATCTCGTGTTTGGTTTGCAGGAATGAAATTTGTTAACCGAATTTGAAATCCTTTGACCTTCCTAAAATTCTTAACCTGATGGATTTGGAATTTTTTTACAGTGGGTCGGGATTTCAAATCCCCAAATCCAAATCCAAATTCTTTCAAATCCAAATTCTTACTTGAAATCCAATCCATTCTCGCAAACCAAACACACCCTAAAAAGTATAGATGGATGATAATTTTCTTTTAAAGGATTTTTAAATGTATGAATATTAAATTTTGTAATAAAGATCGGTTTTTGCTTTGTCTACCGCCAACAAATGGCAGTTGAGTCTCGTGGCGGGTCAGTTTAGGTTTGTATATACATGGTACAACTCTCCAAGCACAATTTACAACTCCACGTTACATCCTTCCCTTTTTCAGATACTGACCCACCCATCCTCATCCACCATCCCACCACCCTCTGCCTCCTGTTCTTTTAACCCTCCTCCTCTCTCTTAACCACCACAAACACACTCTTGATTTTTCTTTACACACATACTGAATCTTCAATCTCATCATCCATCCATGGCTTTTGATTTCAAGGAAAATGAAGCCTTGATTACGAGGAATCAAACTCACCAACGCCATCGTATGGATTCGAGTTCTGAATCTGCTTTTATCGGTTCATGGGGCTCATCATCGTCATCTTCGTTCCTCACTGCCTCGTTTGGATCGGAGCTTGATTCAAACGATGCAGATCTAGATGACGGTGACGAAGATGACCAGTTCATTGCTCAATTAACTCGACAAATGGCTGATTACATGCTTGAAGAGAACGACGATAGCAATCCTCCTTCCAAAACCTCCGATGTTCAGAAACGCAACTTCCAGGTTTTTCGGAAAACCTCCGTTGATTTACTAATTTATTGTTGATTGAAATTATCCATGTGTTTACTGGTTTTGTAACTTTTGTTTATGTATTAGGAACCTAATTGTAATCAGAAACAGACTCGACGGAGTTACGCAGATACTGTGAAGAAATCAATAGTCGGATTTCAATCGGATCAAAGTTTTACAGTCGATAAACAAACAGAACCCCAAAT
The DNA here is from genome assembly GCA_954870635.1 of Arctium minus. NCBI lineage: Eukaryota > Viridiplantae > Streptophyta > Magnoliopsida > Asterales > Asteraceae > Arctium > Arctium minus. The sequence continues at coordinate 175,983,413 of OX941080.1, read as the reverse complement.
TCAAGTACGAATTAGCTAGTGTGAACAAATTCAGGTACTGAAATGTTATTTGGATTGAAATTGGATGATTAAATTGACGTGTGATCTGTTTTAGTTGTATCAGGTAGAAAATCAACCTCGAGTAGGAGGGCAGAGTGTTGGTGGTGGGTGGGGAAGAAGGGGGAAGATGAGTGAGTCGACTCAGCAGCAGATGAAAGGACACCAGATGCATAACAACAGAGGTTTGATGAATGGCGGCAAGGCGGCGTACTCCGGCGGTGTTGTTCATGGGTCGTCGTCGGGTATGAGAGCCATTTTTCTTGGCGGGTCGGGTTCACGAAGCGTGACGAGTGGGACCGGTGTTTTCTTGCCTCGTTCATCCACAGACGCAACCGATCAGAGCCGCAAAAAGCCAGGTACGTACGTCACTCTGGAGGTTGCTTTTTTACTTCTCGTCAAGCTTATAAAAAATATCAAAATCAATATCATAAAATATCTTTATAATAAATGTTAATTACGGAAAAAAGGGAAATTAATTAAAATAATCAATTTTTAGTAGTGATTTTATTTTTTAGTTATATCTGTCCGAGTTTTACCAAAATAAACATAGGTTTGCAAAATTAGCTTAAAACACCAAATAAATATGAATTTGATCGATTTTTCTATTTCTTTTTTTACAATGCAGATTTGAGTCAATTTTTTTTAAGGAAAATTGATTGGATTCGTATTTTTTGATGTTTTTGAGTTTACGGACCTATATATTACGGACCTAGAACTATTTTGGTAAAATTCGAAGACAATTGGCTAAAAGGTAAAAAATGACTTAATTAATTACCTAAAAAAATAGCTCTGATATCTAATAAAATGATAATCTTGCATTTATTTTAAAAATATGGATTATTTTTAATTTTACGTCGATAAAGTTATTAAATATCTTATTTTGTGTGCCCTTTTGATAATTAGTATAGCCACTAAGATTTTTTGTTACTTTTATATTTTAATAAAAGGGCATTATTTATTAGAACTTAAAATGTTTATTTTTACTACTTGACAATTTTATTCTGTTATTTTAATTGTATAAATGTTTAAATATGTTAAATTATTTTGGTTTTCTTAAAAGTTCAGTTTTAGCAAAAATATAGGCAAAATAAGTATTAGAGCATCTCCAACAGCATTGCTAAAATAGAAAAAATTGGTTTTTTCTTTATTATTCCTCTCCAACAACATTGCTATATGGTTTGCTAAAATAGAAAAAAATCAAAAAATCTCTAAATATAGAGAATTCTCTATAATCTCTAAATTGGAGAGAGAATATTATTTTATTCAATCCAACCAATAAGATTAAATTTTTAACATTTTATTTTAAGTTTTTTAAAAAGTGTATTAGGATGATAAATTATGGAATATTATAATAATATAAATAATGATTGATTCTCTAAAATAGAAAAGTTGTTGGAGTTAGAAGAAAATGTTTTTAGAGATTTTGACTTTCCATTCTCTATTTTAGAAAAAATTTAGCAATGCTGTTGGAGATGCTCTTAGAACAACTAAATCACAATGATTTTAAATCTGAATTTAGTATAAAATCATAAATAATTCGTTGGTTCCAACTTCCAATATATATATATATATATATATATATAATATTTTTAAATGATAAATAGAAAGGAATCTCAAGAAAGAAAAAAAGAGCTGTCCTTTGGATTCCATATGCGGTGGGATACTAACCATTGACTTTGAATCTAACTTGTATATTCAAGATTCATAACCCCAAGATTCTCTTTTTTATTGGTGGTTTGTAGCCACCCACTCCTTCAGTTTTCTATTAATAACTCAAAATTTTAAATTACTGTTTTTTTTTTCTTAAAAAACAATAAAATATTTATTTATAAATGATCGAATATATTTTTATTTTTTTATAAATTATTTTGTATTTTTTTAAAAAAAAAAATAATTAATTTATAAGCCAAGTATTTTTTGGAAAGAAAACAAAGGATAAAACATGTCATAGCTGGTTGGTGTCATTTGTTGTCTTGTCAACATCAAACAACTTTGATATTTTCAACATCCTTCAACGATAACAAAATACTTAAAGCAATAACTAAAAACTGTAAAATGAAAATTGTGTAATAAGACCATAATTTATAGGAGAATTTTAAGTAAATGGGCCAATAATGTTAGTACAAGGTTAAATCATATCATTTTTTTAAGTTGTGTTAGTATTTATATTTTAAAGAAAAACAAGTTTTTATATGATTTATTATATTAAAAAAAAGTATATATGTTTGTAAATTCAAATTTTGTGACTATGATTAGTAACTAGGATAACCAAAAAGCACTATATATTTTTCCATTTATTTTCTTTAAATGAAGGTTCATAGAAAAACCTTAAATAAATAAATAAATGAAAAACACTTCATCAACCATTATATTAATTGATCCGGTAGATGTGATTAAGGAGATGGTTACGACTTTATTTTTAAATTAAAATTCTTCCACCCACTATTTTTTAAATCGAAAAATTACAAATATGATTAAAATTTTCTAACGAAACAAATTAAATAAAAAAATCGATCGTGTTTTTCTTGTTAATTTGACATCCATATTGTTATACCTTTTCATCCATTTTTTTCGTGGTTTTACATTTATTTAGTATTTTCCCCTGAATCTGACCCTAAGATGATAATATTATAATTTACATAATTTAACTAAAAATCAAATATTTAAAATATTTCAAAACTACTTATTGGCAAAGTTCACTCGTTTATATATTTGTGAGGATATGTAAATAGTCCATATATAATATCCAAAATAGCATTTAAAAAGAAAATGGAGGTTTTATCATATACAAAGGATAAACGATATAAGTTTAGTTGATGTGAGACTGTAACGCGCCCCTTCCAATGGATGTTAGATGGGTACATATTGTCCAAAAGTGTCGAGAAGGGCTAGACAAGTACACATAGTCCCAAAGTGTCTAGTCCCTATAGTGGTAGACATTAGCTCTGATACCATCTAAAAATATGTGGAACATGTTAGGAACAAGGTTGTGGAGATGATGAAGGACCGGATAATTTCAAGAATCGTGTATGGAAAACACTTTCCAAGTACAATAATTCGATCCTATTAGGTTTGGGTTCATGAGTATTGGGATAATTCTTGACTTTTCCTATCTTTTCAAAGGCTGTGAAAATCGAGATTATATACTCAGGTTCTCGGTTTACATATTTAAATGAGAGATCGACGGTTACTGACGGTTTAACGGTAATAATCGTTAATAGATAAGATTGAGGGTAGTTACAGCCGTATCAGAGTTCTGAATATGTAGTAGAACTCTGAACATACATGTTTAGAGATGCGAGTCATCTCTGGACACACACGTCCAGAGATAGACTTAGCTCATCCATAGATAGCACTTAAGCACATTCAGAGATAGGACAAACACATCCGAAGTTAGGACTTAGCTTGTCGAGAGTTATGTCTTAGCCGATTTCCTGAGCCTGGAAAACACAAGTCTTGATACTTAGGTCCAGATCTCTGAATACACCGCCAAGAGGGGGCGCGACCCCCTTGACCCCCGCTTTAAGGCGATGTAAGGTGATAGAGGCAACATTTGTTAGATGGATGTGATTTAAGGGATGTTGTAAAAAATGTGGTTAACATTTTATTTTTAAAATTAAAAAGAAACTGGAAATAGGTGAACTATAATCAAAATTAGAGTTAAACAAATTATATCAAGAAACGAGAATTTTATTCTTTTTAATTTGATACCATATTGTAATACTTTTTCATCCGTTCTTTTCCGTGTATTCACGTTTCCAACCTTTTTGTTGTTTCCATTTGAGCCTACTCTAAGTTAGTAATATGTTTACATTAATAGGATGTTCAACCGCACTCGTACCAACAAGAGTCCTACAAGCATTAGAACAACACTTCAATAACATGGAGTCCCGTTCACCGTCGAATACCTTAGCTCAGACTCATCTCGCTCCCCAAGGTATCTTTTTTTATTTCTTAACTAAATCACGGAATTCATATACGAGTCGTTAAGTGCATTTCACCTATTGGTGTTTGATGTTTAATTATGTTATAGTTAAGAAGGATGAAAAACAAGCACAGGAGTCGATATCAGTAGACCATCAGAAGTCTAAACTCCCTCATGAATGGATCTATTGATAGTACATAGTTTTAGATGTCTACCGATATGAATGGATTGTTTTACAAGAATAATAAAACAATAAAGAGAAGAAGGGGTACGTTGGTCAAATAATGTGATTGTAATGCACTAAAGCTTAAGTTCTAGGGTCACTATTGTAAATTGTATTCTTCCGGTGGCCTCTTTGTAAAATAAATTCTGTAATGGAATGAAATAAGTCATTCTAATTAAATATTGTTTGATTTTAACTTTAGGGTCTGGTTTTTCGTTAAGTTATTTATGGATAAAGATATTTATGTGAATTAATCTATTTGTATAGATTGGAAAAGTTTTTGTTTGGATTTTTATATCATTAAGTCACTACTAAACAATCATATATAGTTGATTGAATAAGTTGTAAGTCTCATTAAATTTTTTAAGCTACTAACAAAAATGCTATTAATCCATTATTGATGAAAACCAAATTAAATCAAATAAAATTAATATATCCTGTTTTAAAGTGGTGTTTGAAATATAAATTGTATGTAAATATTTAAGGGAAAAAAACCCATCCAACTTTTCCATTTGAATGGTTGCGTCCATGAATTATTTATTTGAATGAATAAAATATTGAATTTTCTCATTTTGAATGAAAAAACAATTGAACTTTCTTATTTTGAATGATCAAGTCCATAATATTAATTTTTTGAATAAATAAACCATCAAATTTTTAAAAATTGGTTACACATATCCTTTTAACCTAAAAAGAGCTATCTAAAACCGCTAGAGATGTTTAAAAAAAGAAAAAACATAAATCAATTTTACCGTTCTCAAACCTTACGTCATGCAAACCCCTCACCACCCTCGTCACCTCATCCTCGCTCGCTCTCTATCACTGCCGTTGTCCCTTGCCATTGATCTCCCTCTTTTTGATCATTTTTTTTTGTTTTTCGGTTACCCATCTTTTTTTATATGTCTATACGTGCTCTATTATAGAGAGCGGACAATGATGGTCGATGGGGTTTTGCAAGGGGGAGTTATGTTGTGTAGGTGGGGTTTGAATAACATAGTGTTTGAAAATGGTAAAACTGATTTATATATATATATTTTTTACTTTAAAACCTTCCTAACTGGTTACAGGTGGTTTTTGTTTTTCTTTTTGTTAAATGAATGTTGGTAACCAATTTTATAAAGTTTAAATGTTTTATTTATTAAAAAAATGAGGGACTTGATTATTTAAAATGAAAAAGTTCAATAATACTTTCATTCAAAAAAACAGTTGAAAGACTTAGGGGCTGTTTGGTTCACGGAATTGGAAGGAATTTGAAGGAATTAGAATGACAAATTCCATTGACCAAATTCCATGCACATGTTTGGTTCACGGAATGAAAGCGATGGAATCTTTCCAATTCCATCGAATTCCACATTATTAGGAATTCATCATTTCTTGTCTTAAGTGAATGAATTGAATTCCTATCAACCCAAACGCTTGGTCAAATTTCATTTTAATTCCTTCAAAGTCAAATTTCTTCGATGAATTCCAATTCCATCAAATTCTATTCTGTAAACCAAACGCCCCCTTAGTTATTGAAAATGAAAAAGTTCAATTCAAAAAATAGTTCAATAACTTAACCATTCAAAAAGAAAAAAAAATTGTTATTTTTCAAAACTTATTCATAATTTTTTTAATTGCATTATCGCAAAACAAGATCTTGCAACAAGTATTACTATTTGTGGGGAAAGGGAGAGAGGTGTCGGTTCCAATGAGATGATTTGGCATTGTGCTGATATATCACTATTTATTTATTTGTTATTTTTTAGGGAATTTAATTAAAATGGGCGTATTTCAAATCCGTATTACCCAAATACCCCAAATCTCGTTCAAATCGCTGAAATACCTTTTATGTACGGGAATAGTGGCCGGGAATCCCGGGTTGGTCGTGTTCGAGGTTATGGCCGGGATTCCCGGGGTTATGGCCGGGATTCCCGGGGTTAGGGGTCGGGTTTCCCGGGGTTAATGGCCGGAGTAAACTTGAGAGCATATTTGGGAGATACCCATTGACCAACAACAAAGATTTCAATATAATTTTAATATATCCGGGATGGAAGGGTTTCCCGGTGTAAGGGCCGGGATCGCCAAATGCTTACATATTAATATAATTTTATAAGATTTTAATATATAGTTACACTTTGTACCCCTAAAATTATTTAATTAGTTTACTTTATACCTTTTACTTTTCTATTTTTTATTTTACACTTTCACCGAATTAATACATATAATCGTATATTAACTAAAATACGTTAAAAAAATATGTTTTAATTTTAACAAGTTACACCATTATAATCGTCTCTTCGACACCTTCGAAATGAGCCCAATATTGAATATTTTTGGATTTAATTATTTTATTATATATTAACACATATAATCGTATATTAACTAAAATACGTTAAAAAGATACGTTTTAATTTTAACAAATTACACCATTATAACCGTCTTTTCGATACCTTCGAAATGAGTCCAATATTGAATATTTTTGGATTTAATTATTTATTATATATTATATCTGGTTTAGTTTTAATATCATTATTATTGTAAAAACTTTTAAGAATTATCGATTATACAGAGACGACAATTTTAATACATTTATTTTTAAAATGAGGATATTTGAATTTTATTTTTATTATATATTATATCTATTTTAGTTTTAATATCATTATTATTGTAAAATCTTTTAATAATTATCGATTATACAGATACGACAATTTCAATTCATTTTATTTTAAAATGAGGATATTTGAATTTTATTTTTATGTTTAATGGGTCAATGGTAAAAAAAATCAGGTAAAAACATAAGGTGAAATGATTGACCAAATTTAAGACATGTTTGTTAGCATCTTAATATGCTTAATGGGAGTCTCATCTTATTTGTTAGTTTTACATGATTTTTTTGTAGTGGTTTAATGATATTCAAAAACATTACTTATGTAGTATATATGATATATAATAAAATAATTAAATCCAAAAATATTCAATATTGGGCTCATTTCGAAGGTGTCGAAGAGACGATTATAATGGTGTAACTTGTTAAAATTAAAACATATTTTTTTAACGTATTTTAATTAATATACGATTATATGTATTAATTTGGTGAAAGTGTAAAATAAAAAATAGAAAAGTAAAAGGTATAAAGTAAACTAATTAAATAATTTCAGGGGTACAAAGTGTAACTATATATTAAAATCTTATAAAATTATATTAAAATTATATTAATATGTAAGCATTTGGCGATCCCGGCCCTTACACCGGAAACCCTTCAATCCCGGATATATTAAAATTATATTAAAATTATATTGAAATCTTTGTTGTTGGTCAATGGGTATCTCCCAAATATGCTCTCAAGTTTAATCCGACCATTAACCCCGGGAATCCCGGCCATAACCTCGAACACGACCAACCCGGGATTCCCGGCCACTATTCCCGTACATAAAGGGTATTTCGGCGATTTGAACGAGATTTGGGGTATTTGGGTAATACGGATTTGAAATACGCCCATTTTAATTAAATTCCCTATTTTTTATATTAGTATATCAATCAGATTAATTTATTACATAGAAAGTAAATTTTATACTTTTATAGTTTTTAGAGTAAATTACACTTTTGGTCCTGTAATTGTCATTCACTATCAAATCTAGTCCCTCTTTTAAACTAATTACAGTTTTGGTCACTGTGGTTGCCAAGTTGTTTCACTTTTGGTCCCTCATACAAATTTCTGTTAACTCCAGGGGTATTTTGGTCTTTTTACTGTTTCCTTAATTTTTAATAAATTAAGCACATATATGTCATTATATATATAGAGGGAGGCTCTTACGAGAATGATATCTATTTAAAAGAATAAGAGAATAATTCTAGGTCAATCATTTTATTAAGTAATACCTTAAATAATTAATTCTAAAAATAAATAAATATGGGTATAAAAGTAATTTAGTTATATAAAACTTATTTTAGCTATTTATTTAAGATTCTACTTTACCATATTTATGAATTTAATATTATTTAATTTTTTATTCAATAGTTTTTTTATATTTAATTAATTTAAATAAGTGTATTTAATTTTTATATAAAGAATTCATTTTTTTATTTAAAGCAAAATTTTACAAAATTACATTTTTTATCAAAATCACATGTGATTTACAATGAATTATTTTTTTTTCAAAATGTTTTCTTAATCATATGTGATTTAAAATTTGAAAACAATAATTAAAATTAAAATTGAAAAAGAAAAAGAAAAAGAAAAATTATGAAACAGAATCATATGTGATGTTTTTACAAAACACATTTAAAATGTATAAGATCACATGTATTTCAAAACGTAATTCATAATTTTTCATCAAAATCATATGTGATTCACAATGAATTAAAATTTTCAAAATGTTTTCCTAATCATATGTGACTAGAAGCGTACTCGCGCAATGCAGCGAGATACATCACGATTTTAATGTTTTATTTTATTTTTTGTTTTTTTGTCAATTTACAGTACGATTTTAGATGATTTTAAGACATTGATAATGTTTTTTTTATAAATTTGTTTAATTTAGCCTTAATAATATAACGTTTTTTATATAAAAAAAATTAAGTATTTTGTTAGAATTCAATGATTATCTTATATATTTTAATGTCATCTAGAAAAAATAACCAATTGAATATTTAATAATATAATTAAAACAAATTTATAGTAACATAATATATTAATTAATATTGATATATGAAAAAGTCTGCATAAAAAGAAGGCCCTGCACATACCAAATTGGTGGGTGTTAGAAGTCTGCAGTAGTAATATGTATCTTGTGATTTGATACTTGTAAATTAAGAGATTTTTAAAATCTTGCATAAAATGATGATATCTTGTGTCTAATAATTTGTATTTAAGAGTTTTTAATCCGTGTTTTATAATATAGTATAGATATAGATTTAAATTTTGAAAAACAATTATTCAAATTAAACATTGAAAAAGAAAAATAGTGAAAATAGAATCATATGTGATGTATAACAAAACACATTTAAAATGTATAAGATTACATGTGATTTTTGACGAAAATTGTAAAATTTTTTAAATAAATTATTTCAATAAAGTTAAATATTTAAAATGAAAAACAAAATCATACTTATTTTAGTGTTGTAAAAATAATAAGTAAATAAAAAAATTAATCATGCTTAAATCACGAAAATTATAAAAACAATCATGAATAAATACCTTAATTAAATTTATTACATAATCTATATAAAAATAAATGAGTTTCCATATATAATATGTATACAACAAATGACACATATGCCATTTTGGGCGATTTTTAAGAAAGTTTTATTTAAAGTATTATTTAATAAAATGATTGGTCCAGAACTATTCTCTTATTCTTTTAAACTGGTATCATTCTCGTTTGAACCCGACTATATATATATATATATATATATATATATATATATATATATATATATAATGGATACACAGATACTGAGCAATCGTAAAATCCTAAAACCCATCCCTCAAGAAGCAGGTGCAGATTCCGCTTCCAACTCCGGCGATCTCCTTCACCGCCAGCCACCGATCTCTATCTCTTATCTCTTCTCTCTCTCCCTCTCTCTCTCTCTCTCCCTGTTCTCTCTTCTATTTCTCTGTCGTCGAGCACCATCTCTGGAGAAGAACCCTAACCTCAAATCTGTCACTGTTGGGATGAACTCGAAATGGGGAGAGACGTCACTGCTATTGATTTAGCCATCGCCATGTATTGCGATCTTATTGATCTGAAGAGAGAAAATCAAGAGTTTTTATTGATTAATTCTCAACACTAACTATTACATTTATACATAGAATAAGGTACTAGGCCTAATGCCAAAGTACAAGTCTCTAATGCTAGCTATAGATAATAATAAGATACAGATAAAGATAAAGTTAAACTAGATATAGATCAACTAGATATATTTTAAATATATAATAATAGGATAAACATCTAAAACTCCCCCTCAAGATGAGCTTGAAAAGATATCCTGGAGAGCCATCTTGGACATTAAAGGTGAAAGCTTGTATTGTGGTAGAGGCTTGGTAAACATGTCTGCTAATTGAAATTGAGTTCGAATAGGTAGTAACTTCACCGTATTATTAGCTACCTTTTCGCGAATAAAGTGACAATCAACCTCTATATGTTTGGTACGCTCATGAAACGTAGGATTCGATGCCAATTGAATTGCTGAGGTATTGTCACAAAAAATTAGTGCAAGAGAGCCACATTGAACTCCAAAATCACGTAATAGGTGTTGTAACCAAATGAGTTCGCAAGTGGTTGAAGCCATGGCCCTATATTCAGCTTCGGTGGAAGATCGAGACACCACCGACTGTTTCTTGGAATGCCATGATATCAAGGAGTCACCAAGAAAAATACAATAACCTGTGACTGATCGTCGTGAATCTGGACAGGCTGCCCAGTCAGAATCGGAGAACGCCTTTAATTGTGGTTGTGAATTTTTAGACCAACCCATGTCACAAAAAGCTCTAAGTTGTAGAGAAGATTGTGCTGACAAAAAGACACCTTGTCCGGGGTTCATTTTTAGATATCGAAGCAGATGAAGAGCAACTTGCATATGAGGAACCCGTGGGTTACTCATAAACTGACTCAACTTTTGTATCGAAAAAGTTATGTCTGGTCGAGTGATTGTGAGATAAATCAATCGTCTAATCAATCGACGATATTGTGTTGGATCGGAAAGAGGGTCTCCTTCATAACTTGATAGACGAAGTTTAGGATCCATCGGACAATTCTTTGGTTTAGCAGCCAATAACCCAGAATCTTCAAGCAACTGAAGAGTATAATGATGTTGAGAAATGAAGATTCCACGCTTTGATCGTGCAATCTCAAGACCTAGGAAGTAATTTAGATTTCCCAAGTCCTTGAGCTTGAATCGGCTACTGATACGAGCTTTGATGGAGTTGATTGCTGCTGTTGATGCCCTGTGATGACGATGTCATCGACATAGACCAATAATGCTACATATGTAGAGTCGGACCCTTTGAAGAACAGTGAATAGTCTGGTTTGGACTGAGAAAAGCCTTCATTAATCATGAAGGCATAAAATTTGGCAAACCACTGCCTAGAGGCTTGTTTCAAACCATATAAGGATTTATGTAACTTGCATACAAGTTTTGTTTTGGACATAGGCTCCCCCTTAATGTGATATCCCATAGGGATGTCCATATAGACTTCTTCATTCAATTCACCATTTAGAAATGCATTGTTGACGTCCAATTGGACCAATGGCCATGAATTTTGAGCAACTAATGCAAGTAGGACTTTAACGGTAACAAGTTTTGCAACCGGCAAGTATGTATCTATGAAGTCTACTCCTTATTGTTGGGTGAAACCCTTAGCTACCAATCTCGCTTTGTGACGTTCCACAGTGCCATCTGCTCTATGTTTTATTTTGTAAACCCATCGACAACCCACTGGGTTTTGCCTTGTGGAAGAAGAACTATACTCCATGTTTTATTAAGTTCCATTGCATCCAACTCTAGTTTCATAGCATCTCTCCACTCCTGATGTTTAACAGGCTCATGATAAAAGCGAGGTTCAATTTGAGATGATATCATCATAACATATGATTTATAATGCGGTGACAATCGACCATATGATAGATATTTGGATAAACAGTAAGGTTTTGGTGACGAGGTGGAATTGTTCATCAAGTTGCAGTGATATTCTTTGAGATAGGAAGGTGGATTGTGGGGTCTGGAAGATCTTCTATTGCGCATATTTGTGGCACTAAGTGGAGGGGTCGAGTCATCCTGTTGATGAGGTGAAATAGGGTAGTTATTTACCTCTGGACGTACATCAAAGTCATTAGTTCGATCATCGTCACTAACAATTCTGGGCACAACCACCAATGGAAAGGGGTCTTCAGAAGTATCTTTTGAGTGATGGAAAGGAAATATGTTTTCATGGAAAACAACATCCCTTGAATTGAAAATTTGTTTCGTCTCCAAGTCATATAACTTATATGCTTTCATTCCAGCGGGATAGCCAATGAAAATACACGCTTTTGCTCTCGGATCAAATTTGGTCCTATGGGATGAAAGAGTTGAAGCAAACGCTAGGCATCCAAATATACGAAGCATTGAATATTCTGGAGGGTGATTGAACAACTTTTGGTAAGGCGACAGATTATCAAGAACATGGGAAGGAGTCCTATTAATTAAGTACACAGCGGTTAGCACACATTCAGACCATAATATGATAGGAACCTTCGACTGGAAAAATAGTGCTCTTGCAACATTTAACAGATCTTGATGCTTCCTCTCTACTACTGAATTTTGTTAAGGTCTTTCAACACAAGAATACTGATGCAAAATCCCTTTTTCATTAAAAAAATTGGTGAAGTCCAACTCCTTTGCATTGTCAGACCTGAAGACCTTGATCTTAGCATTAAATTGAGTAATGATCATATTATAAAACCTAGGGATCACAGATTGAACATCAGACTTGTTCTTGATCAAGTATACCCAAGTAAATCTTGTATTATCATCTATAATAGTCACAAAATATCTGTAACCATGATGTGAATTAATATGGTATGGACCCCAGATGTCACAATGAATCAAATCAAAGGCTTTGCTTGACATATTATTGAGAGAAACAAAAGGTAGCTTTTTCTGTTTTGCTAATGGACAGATAGCACAAGGCTTATTTATTATACTTGGTGAATCTTTAAAAGACAACTGGGTTTTTGATGGTGTTCAGACGTTTGTTGGATGGATGCCCAAACCATTGGTGCCACAAGTCTAATTAAACCGTGTTCACTTTGATTGTTGATGCAGAATCTTTAACATCAAGAACATATAACGATCCAATGTTGTTACCCTTGCCAATCATCCTCTTGCTGATTGTGTCCTGAATCATAAAATAATCATCGTGAAATTGCACCAAAACTTTGTTGTAATGAGTTAAAGCGCTAACTGAAATCAGATTGAAGTGAAACTTTGGAATAAACAGAATATCCTTAAGGGTGAAACAGTCTGTTAGATGGACATCTCCAACTAGATGAACTGATATTGTACTTTGATTTGGGAGATTAACTTTGATGTTATTAACCTTTCTGGTGTTAAAAAATAATTTTTTATCATAGCAGATGTGTTGAGTAGCTCCTGAATCCATAAGCCAAGCATGCGATCTATGAACTTTGGAATTAAAAGACATAGAAAAACATGTAAGTGTTGAATTGTCTGAATTATCACAGGTTGTGGTGGCCATGTTAACTGAAGACATGTGACCAGATAGTGCTGCCATAAGCTTTTGACATTGAGATGGTGAGAAGTTGTGTACCATATTTGTTAATTCTGTGTCTGAGTGGTTGTCATTATGAGTATCAACCATCACACTGTTAGCCTTTTGTTGCACCTTAAATCCAAATCCAGGGGGAAAACCATGAATCTTATAACATTTTCCCATCGTGTGGCCTGGCTTCTTGCAATGGGTACAGAAAGGACGATATCGCCTTATTACTTTTGAGGACTGTCCTGAGTGGAGGCCCTGGTTTTTGTGTGATCCATGATTCACATTGAAAGCCATAGGTTGATTACCGTGATTACCGCCTCTACCGATGCTTCTTTGTTTTTCCTCTTGTACTACCAATGAGAAGACGCGGTTAATAGGAGGGATTGGATCCATGAGCAAGATTTGTCCTCGTATTTGAGCATAAGAATCATGTAAACCCATCAAAAAACTCATCACGTACTCCATTTGAAAGTAATTGTGCACTTCTTTAACTCCTCCACATTCACACTTGTTACATGTGCAATGTGGCCTGTAGTTTGATAACTCTTCCCATAGGGATTTCAATTTAGGAAAGTATACACTAACAGAATCTTGATCTTGAGAGAGATTCATCAGGTCTCGTCTTATCTGAAAAATTCTTAGCCCATTACTTTGTTGAAACCTGTCTCTGAGATCATTCCAAATGTCAGCTCCCAAATCAACAAATATAATGCTGGCCGAAATCTCTTTTGAGACGGAGTTAAGAATCCAAGATATAACTATATTGTTGTTACGCATCCAGGAGTTCAGTTTGTTGACATCTGATCCATCTGGCTTCTTAATTGAGCCATCGATGAAACCTAATTTTTTTAACGGACAAAGCAATCGTCATTGATCTGCTCCAACTGGTGTAATTATCTCCTGTAAGTGGCTGAGACACCAGGGCTAGTCCTGGACTATCTGAATGATGAAGAAAAAACGGATCATTACTTATGGCATCTGGTTGCTTTGGATCTTGAATCTGTGGCCCAGTCATTTGTAATTTTGATCAAGAATAATTGGAGAGAAGAAGATGATGAAATTACTCAATCTTTGATGGACGCCTCTTTTCTGGGAAACAAAATTCAGAAGGGTACCGATTCAATCGATGTTGATTCAGAGATCTATTGTTGAATCGTTGTTTAATCAATCGATGTTTGAGGAATCGATGATTGAAGAGACCAGGGAAGAAGAATCGATGATGGCTGAATAATCAATAATTGAAGAAAACGATGGCTTAAGAATTGATGATTGAAGAAAACGTTGATTGAATCTGGTGAACAATTATTTGGCTGTGAAAGAGATGATGACGGCAGGAAGGGAAAAACAGAAGCCCACAGTCTCAGGGCTCTGATACCATATTGCTATCTTATTGATCTGAAGAGAGAAACTCAAGAGTTTTTATTGATTAATTCTCAACACTAACTATGACATTTATACATAGAATAAGGTACTAGGCCTAATGCCAAAGTACAAGTCTCTAATGCTAGCTATAGATAATAATAAGATACAGATAAAGATAAAGTTAAACTAGATATAGATCAACTAGATATATTTTAAATATATAATAATAGGATAAACATCTAAAACCATGGAACCAACTGGAAAACCATTTGCACTCCAATCGCCATGGAATCCACTTGAAAACCATTTGCCAACTACTGCTATCGATTGCTTGTAGTTGTAGCCATCACCATGGGACACCACTGCTATATATTGCTTTGGAACATCTCCCTTCATTGATGACCTGTCTCAAAGACCACCATCGCCAACGCCACCTGCAGTCAAGGGCCACCATCATCTCTATTTGTGTTTTGGATCTACTTCATGTGTTTTCAAATTTGTATTTGTTTTGAAATTGGGAGGATGGGTTTTGGTTAAAATTTGGGTTTGGTTTAAGCTTCGACTTGTTGCAGGTCCCATTCATTTTCCCTATTCTCTTCTCAGCTCTCTATCTCTCTCCTTTGAAAATCCATGGTTCCCAACTTTTGATAAAATCCCCAATTTTTCGATCGAATAACAATTAAACCCTGGCTCCATTTGAATTAAGTTTTGAGGTTAGTTGGCGGTGATTCGATTTTTGGATTACCTTGTTGGAGAAGACGAGAGGTGGAGGGGGTGGGTTTGTTGCCGGGGTGTGCTCGATGGTAAATCTGTTGGATCTGAACTTCTTGCTAAAGCTGTTGGATCGATGGTAAATCACCAGATGTCTACCTTTGTTTGAAGAACTGCATCAAAGGTCTCATATCTATCTCATATTTGGGTTTCGATCTCCCTTTACCGGAGAATTAATGTATTTGTGTTTCGGTGGTGGTGGTTGTAGCGACCCACCTGCAACACCCCTCCGACAAGTTAGAGGACGAGATGGTACCTCTCCAGATTTGTAACCTATAAACCCATAAATAGATACCTCTCCAGATTTGTAACCTATAAACCCACTCCAGATCTTAGACAAATCACCATCATCATCATGTTTCTTTATTGGATTTGGGTTTGATTAAGCTTTCAATTTTTGATTGGATTTGGGTTTGACAAATCACCATCACCAACATTCAAATTTGATTTTAATTTTAGGTGTGGTTTATATTTGACAGAGTTTACGTTAGTTTTTTTTTATATTAATGGATTTGAGATGCTTTGTCGGAGAAGAAGATGGATCACTTGTCTTGGGTGTACTCCAAATGAAAAATATATCTAAAATAAAAAGAATAGAAAAAAGACAAAAAAAAAAGACGAAAATACCCCTTGAGGTAACAAACCTATTTAACAAAGTTAGTCTGAAGGACTAAAAGTGAAATAAAATGACAACCACAATGACTAAAACTGTAATTAGTTTAAAAGAGGGAACAAAGTTGATAGTAGGTGGCAACCACAGGGACCAAACATGTAATTTACTCTATTTTTTATTTAAAATATAATATTAAACACTGTGGTAAGAAGAATAATGAACTCAATAATATTGGACAAAATAATTAAATATGGTTACACTTAGGTGGCGTTTGTTTTTCAAATGGTGCTGAAATCTGAAGTCTGATTTCACTTCTGATTTTTAAGTGTTGGTACTAAAGTCTGAAATCTAAATAAAAAAGACTGTTTGTTTTTAAGTGGTGCTACTAAAGTCTGAAATCTGAATCGATCCACTTTGAGCTAAAAACATCTAATTCATCAAGTTTAAGCGTTGATCGAACCCTCTTTGGTGCACGTCTTGGAATAGAACCAAGTTGCAGTAGACTCCCATTGAGTCCTACTCAAAGAATCACCAACAAACACAACTCGTTTCCAAAGAAGCTTTTCCAAAGTATTCCCAACAACAAACCTAGAAATATCACAATTCTTCGGTTTCCATCTCCATTTCAGATACCCTTTATATCTCCGACCATTAGCTAAACAATTAATGTAACACCCTCGAAAATGGAAAGATCAACTAATTTAAAACTTTCAGTTATACAACAAAAGGATAAAATCTATTATAAAAATCAACACTTGAGTTACCTCAAAAAGAATACTAGATTTAACTTCAATAAATAAAAGGTCAAGTCTCGAATAAAGACTAATCAAGGTCGGGTGTTACTAAAACCCAAAAGAAACAGTTACACTTCTCAACGACTAAAGCGGAAGACTTCATCAAGTCACTCACCCTTGCACAAACTCCTAGCACTAACACTTCACCAAAACGCTATAACCTCTTCTCCCAACCGGAACCTGATGCACATGCCGACAAATAAAAGGTTAGGCTAACGCCTAGTGAATTCAAGAGTTTACAACATGAAATAAATACATTTGCTAAAGGGAGAGAAAGTAGTTTAAATCACAGACCCTCAGAAAGATTTACTTTAAATATCAAACGACACCATTTTCCAAAAGTACACCTTGAAAACAAGGAACCCAACATGAACCTTCTTTCGTAAAACCACTTTAATCCCAAACTCACCCAAAACGTGAATAGTAAGCAAAGCTCCCAATTTATAATAATATGAAATAAAACTTTACTTCTCGAAACACCTCAAACGTGGACGGGGCATAATACACAAGCCATAAATCTTGAGTAAACAATTCCCCATAAGTAAAACGTCACCGAAAACATGGATAATAAAATGACACAATTAAATACCCAATTAACACCTTCCGGTGACGGGGGATACCCGATTCCATTGTATGTGGCAGAACACAAAGTTAAGCCACATAACTATGTTGTCGAACTACACCTCAGATCGTGACTGTATTGCCTGCTCTGTCGAGCTACACCTCCAGTCGTGACTTTATTTCAAGTCCCAAAACACCGTATCCCTTATTGCCTGATCTGCCGAGCTACACCTCAAGGATACACAATCTTATTGCATGTTCGGTCTCTAGTGGAGTTTCATCCTTAGGGTACCCACTCGACCCTTAGTGCCTACTCCCTAGCATTCAAGATAGAAGCCTCAACTCCTTACTTGATAACTTTCGATGTCTAACCCTCGTGCACAAGAATTAGACATCCAAACACAAAACCCATGGTCCCGAAGTACAACCCATGAGGGTTCCTCTTCGCCAAACAACCGGGACGACATTAATGCCAACATGGCATAATTTCCCAAAGTGAGGATCCCAAGAGTCCTCACCATTACATACGATTGACTTACATGCCTATGGATCCAATGCAATACAGTCTAAAATACATGACTCCAAATGAATGACACACGCACCCAAAACATGTATTCTCCAAAATAAAATGAAATAAATGCAACTCACACCCAAAGCTCCACTTAGGTTATTAAACCGGACAAAAGTCCCCAAGACCCGACAAAGCCGAAAACCGAGCTAAAGTCCCAACAATTTACGTAAATCTCCAATGGAAGCCAGTGTAAACATTGAAACGCGTTTGACCAAGAATTATGTGAACACTACAACCCAAGAGTAATTAACCCAAAACTTCTCATTGGTTGAAACAAAACGTTTTCCAAATGGACTCATCCCCTTCATGTTTCCAAAATGACTCTTAACACAATGATATGCATTTTCCTATGGTTTATAAAATCGTATGTACCAACTGGACAATTATATAAAATGACCTTCATTTATATACTATATCATCAAAGAAACTTATCAAAATGATTTATTTATCAACATACCCAAAAATCCCAAAGATATGGGTTATATAAGTTTATAAAGTTAAACATTTTCCAAATAACAAAAACTTATCAGCAGTTAACAATTTAGTGTAAAACACAAACACTTTAAAATAAACATTTTGGCATGTACATCATTTTCACAAATCAACTTGAACTCACCTCGCTAGATTTAGGATAAATCTAGATTTTACCCCGCTTTAAGCTTCCTTGAAGAAATCTGAGTCCACAAGCAAAATCCTTCAAAAACCTAGATCCATAGATTTCCAACCATAAATAAGCATCTTCAACCATAAAGAATCGATTTCCAAACATCTTATAACAGAAATCTCTATTTTGGCCAAAACCCTAAATCGACATATCTTCCCCAAAATCAACCAACCCCAAGTTGGATAAATAGAAAAACTATGAGGTCAAAGATGAAGCATTTGTAACTTGATTAAAGTGTTAGAAATAAAGTGGATGAACTTACAATAGTGGGTTTTGATAGAACTCAAAACCCTAGATTTTCTTGAAGAAGACTTCAATGGAGATGGTGAAATGGTAGTTTCTTGAATCCTAGACTTCCAAGACTTGGATGGTGATGGAAATGCTTCAAAATCCAGGTGAATGGCCATAGGAATGGCTAGGGTTTGAACCAAGAAGGCGGGAATCGGTTTGGGAGAGAAAGGGTGGAATTTGAGAAGTGAGAAGTGAGAAAAAGGCTAAAATTCGCGACTTATCAGCAGCCTGGGCCACTGGTGCGACAATGACCAGCGACATTGGCAATGTCGCCAAGCTCCCCCTGGCCACTGTTCCTTCTCTACGACTGTGACAGTGCGACTATGACACTGTCATAGTCGCTGAGCATTGTAGCGGGACCTTTATGGGGCCCCGAAACTCAACTTTTTCAATTCCAACACTCCCGATACTCCAAGGGACTTTAAATAAAGCTTCCTCAACAAGATCCCACCGTCTACCAGTCATAGAAACGTCCGGGTGGCAATTACTTACCAAAAATTACGGGTGTTACAATTAAAGCTTCTTTCGGCAGAAGTATACATACCCACAAATGGTTTGATTTCCCCCCAAATATATCAAATCTTTTCAATAACCCATAAATGGTTTGTCAAAATCACATCAAACCCTTAACCAAATTCAAGCAATTAATTAAGCATCGGTAGATCAAACAGAAAATGAGCAGCTGAATGAAACCCTAGAACTAGACCTTTGAAGTTAAACCAACAGTGATTCTGGAGAAACAGTAATCATGAATACAAGATCGGAATCTCAAAAGTCAAAATTAAACAAAAAAATGGCGTGATGGAGAGGAGAAGAGGAGGACATCAACGTCGATTTGGAGATCAAGATCGATATGGAAACGATTTGGAGATCGATTTGGAGATCAAACAAGTCTAGAGCAATTTGGAAGGAAACGATTTGGAGAGATTGTGTGAAAAAAGCGGTCATGAGAAATAAGTGAAAAAATAAGTGATAGGGGTAAGTGAAAAAAAAGGGGTAAGTGGATCTGAATTTGTGGAAAAAACAAACACACTTAATTGGTCTACCTCTAACCGAAAAAGTGATAAGGGGCATTTAAGTGCTTATTTTTTAAAAGCAAACAAGGCCTTACATTCTTTAATTATATATTCGAAAAAAGTAATTGAAAATCTTAAATGACATTAACATATTAAAACATGTTTAGTTCGAAAAAATTCTCGTGGTATATATTATGGTAAATCAGTTATGGATGATATAAAGTAAAAAAAAAATTATTTGGAACATATATGTAATACCCTTAAAATTTGAAAATATGAGACAATTTAAAACTTCAAAAAAAATCCCTTAAATACATAGCTCGAAATTACAAAAAATCTAAAGTTACAAGGGAATAAACACTACAACGTGTATCAGAGTTTAAACGGAACTATCTAGTCCCACAAACGAGAACAAAGTCTGTCGGGTGTTACTAAAATTACCAAATCTGCTATCTCCTCCAAACAGGATGACGCCTCTAAAGATATCCTACTGGAACTTCTACCAAGCTCCTCTCGTCACTCAGATCCATCTAAGACCTGATATACATGTAGATAAGAAAAAGTGTTAGACTTAACGCCTAGTGAATTAAATCAGTTTTCATCATATAAATCAGAAAACATTTAAAACGAATATTTGTTCTACAAACGACCATTCCTGAAATATAGGTTATGAAAAGGCTTAGTTTACGAATCATGTGCTTCCAATACCAAACACCATTTTAAAATACTCATTTAACATCCAAGACTCCCAAAACGCACGCACGAGGTATTTCACCAAAATATTATTTGTATAAATAAAGTGGTACGTTTTCAACACCGAAAGTATGGGTAAGGGAATACCCGAAAATAACACCTTTCGGTGAAGAGGGAGACCCGATTCCATCCAATGTGGCGGGAACACAAAGTTAAACCATTTATCAACATTTACAAGATTCACTTCGGGTCATGGATCCCCATATACGACTCCTCTAAGCAACCACCGCAAGATACAACAACTGACCCTAGTGTCTACTCGACCTCTAGATGAGTGTCACCACAAAAGTCACAAGTCCCCGTATCCGGCTCACCATGGGAACCACCACAAGACTTAGCTCCGTAAACGGCTCTGCCGAGCACCACCGCAAGCTTACATAAAAACATGACTTGGGGACGACTCACTAGACTCAAACATGGACATCAAAACTCCATGATGAACAAGCCGACTCCTATGCTTATGGATCAATTACATTACAGTCTAAACATTACATGACTTTAATTGAATGAAACAATGCATTCAAACATGTAATAACCAACATTTGTACAATAACTACATTTCCATAAAATGCTCCATAATGAGCCATTTAAACCGGACAACTTCCTAAAATTCCTTAGAGTATAAGTCAAGCCATAAAGAATCATAAAACGTTTAGCAATTAGATAAAGCCATTACGACTACATACGACGATGTACAACTTTCCCAAAACTAGTATTTTCTCCAAATATAATTGGTCAAAGGCCCAAATCATAAAGCTCGCATTTTTTTCAAAATATACGTAAGGTCAAAGGATGACCGTTTCCAATAACTCACATTTTTAAAGCCAAAAGAGCTTAAAGTTCCAACATCCAAAACTCATAAGTTGGGCAAAATCCCAAAATAAGCCATAACCAAATAATTGTCCATAAGATTCCGACTCTTAAAAATCATTTCATTTAAAACCTTTGGTAACCCAATTTGCACATCTTAGAAAACCTACGAAATAAGTTACCCAATTCTTCAAATATTCAATGAAATACTTATTAATGGATCTACATCCTTTTTGGTGATCAAAACGCCCAATATCATATTGTAAATCATTTATAAACATTTAACAACTCAATATGCTTAAGAATACCAAAATCATCAAAACTCATTAAATGTAAAGTGAGCACATACATGTATGTCCAAAACCCAAAACATTTATATTTTGACATGTACATAGTTTTGTAAAGCAACTAGAACTCACCTTGCTAGATTTAGACTAACTTTAGGTTTTACCCCACAATGAGAGTCTCATTTGATGAAGACTTGAAATCTTCAAGGGATATCTATATCTCTAGATATGAGATCCAACACTCCCACAAGGTCTCCTTTACCACAAAGCTACTAAAATCACACCAAATATGAAGGATGTGAGGAAGAGGTTGGAAACATCAAACTCTAACTAATGATGAAGTGAAGAGAGTGTTACCTTAACCTTAAACTCCATTATTCACCAAAAATGCTCCTCTAAAGCTTAAGATTCGGACTTTATGCTCCCAAAATGCATCAAGATGGAGAAGGAAGGGTTGAGGAAGATTGGGTGAAGAGAAATGAGAGAAAACCCTAAAAAAACGAGTTTTAAACTCGATCTGGAGAGTCCTGCGGCCTTGCCCGCGACCTAAGGTCGCGGGGCAAATCGCGCGTGTCGCTGAAACCCAAAAACCTTTAGAACCTTACGCGACCTGTACCGCGACTTTGAGTCGCACGCTATGTAACACCTTAAAAATAGGATAATTTAAAATTTAAAATTTCGGCAATATGACGTCTAAAATATGGAGATTTATAAACCCTGTAATTCGGAAATGACTAAAACCCAATAAAGTTAGGGTAGTTGCATCGATAAAGTAACGGAAGAATAAGACATAAAACATGACAACCTATTTAATCTAGAACATCAATTAGAACTAGATTAAAGGTGGGTGTCGCTATGACTCCAAGACGATCTTCTCTCATGATTCCCAAAAAGCCCGGTCCTCCAAGAATCCTAGGTGCATGACCGACGAATCAAGGTGCCCTATGCATACCACTAGTAGGACCTGTGAGTCATTAAACACCAAAACAAGTGTTAGACCAAAGTCTAGAGATATTGCAAAGGTTTACAGTTTATTATATAAGCAACTACAACATAAATAATTGTTTCCGATGTACCCAAGGGTTGATCCAAAGCCAACATTCAGCTTGGAAAAGATATTCCACACCTGAACATAATACACAAGAGATATCTCTTGAAATACGGGAGAGACCCGTTTCCATCTTGGGTGACGAGAACATGTGAATAGGGTCACCCGTGATGTTATTGGATTTCACCTCATGTCCCGGTTCTAGTTCCCATGCCATAAAAGACATCACAATCCTTAAACCGTTTATGCCTTTATTGCCTACTCCGTCGAGTTACACCTCAAGGACTTACGAACATTGATGCCTATCCAATCTAGACAAGTTACACCTCAAGGACTTACGTCCCTTATTGCCTACTCGCTAGTGACCAAAATGGTCAACAATTATAACCAAGCATATATAGAATGCCATCTAAATCCTCGTGCACAAGGAAATAAACATTAACTTCACATTTAGGTCCAGACCAAGTAAAAATAGTATATCACATGCATAACTCATTCCATTCCAAAACATGATAATGCACATTTCATATTCATATCTAAGCCATACAATTCATTTGTCAACCAGGACCACCATCATATTAATGTGGTAAATATATTTATAATATAATCATTTATAACTAAAACCCATATTTGTGAAAGATGGTTCCTTATTAATGTGTAACTCATTTTACGAACTTTATTTGCACGTAGAGACCCTCATGGCATGCAATGTCTTCTACAAGAGCAAATATCCATGTACAAGTAAAATATACAAAACCCTAGTTTTAGGTTAACTTTGAATTCCTTCACATAAGCAAATAATAATTAATGTATGGTGAAATAAGGGTTAGGAGACTCACCAACTAGGTATGTGATGTAAAAACCCTTAAAATCACAAAGCCCTAGGAGTAGAGGTTGGGTCTTGACTTCCAAATGAGACTAGATGATTCCCTTGAAGACTAGAACCGAAAAGGAATCATTAATGACACTAAAAGAGGTTTGATTCACCATAAATGTGAGGAGAGGATGAGTAAAGGAGAGAATTACCAGAAGTTGAGAGAAAATCAGCTGCCCAAAGAAACCCTAAGTGTTGTAAATGAGCTCACCTAACAAAATCATACATTTAAAGCCTCTGCGCCCGACGACGACTATACCACGCGAGAGTGACATGGGTAAGGTCGCCAATCACTCTCGCTGAAGCTGTACCGTAAGTCATGGAGGGGGCACAACATTGACATGCGAGTATGCCCCGGGCATAATCGCTGGGCATAATCGCCGAGTATGTACCGCAGGTGGTCTGGAGGTGGCGATTGTGGCCATGCGACAATGCCCAATGGCACTGTCGCCGGTCACTGTCTCCAGGGCTTTTCCTTTTCCAAAATTCGACGGTTTGTACTCGATTTCGCGACAGATCTAGAGGTGAAATCACTAAGGTAGTTCGTAAACATTAATTAGGGATTTGGTTCGAAATTCGGGGTGTTACACACTAGGTCGCGTAACTTGCTGTCCAACTTTGTTTTGCCTGGTTCTTCATGTCCAACTTGATCATCACGATTTCCACTGTGATAGGGAAATAAACCTTAATAAACTTCCATCATGAGGGTCAAACGGTTAAAATCACGGGTGTTACAATATACTTAAATAAACTGTTTTTCGTTTGTCACTTAGATCTATAACGTTTAGAATACTTAGATGACGTGTAGTTCACATAATTGAATTTGTCAGAATTGAAATCTAAAGAATTTGAATGAAAATTAATCATGTTTAACCATACGTTTGGTTGGTAGGAATTGAAATAGAATATGTTAAAAAATTAGAATATGTTTGTTGTATAGATGGTAGTGGTGGTGGTGGCAATGGTGGTGTTAGCGACGATGGTGGTGAAGGCGACGATGGTGGTGTTGGTGGTGAAGGCGACGATGGTAATGAGAGGTGGGGTGAATGCGATGACAACGACAATAGTGGTGATGGTGACGGTGACATTTATGGTGGGGGTGAAGGCGAATGTGGTAACGACATCAGGGGTGAAGGTGAGAGTGGTGTGAAAATGGTGGTGGCGGAGACAAAGATGATGGTAGTGGTGGTGATGGCGGTACTTGTGACAACCATTGTGGTGGGATGGAATGAAATGAAGTAAATATAAGAGTATAATAGTTTTTCTTAGAAGATGAGACGAAGAATTGGAATTCCATGCTAGAACGTAAGGAATTTATATTCTACCATATGTGGAATTCGAATCCCTTACCAAACTCAAAGAATGAACCAAATGAATGAATGAAGTTTGGTCAATAGATGTAACACCCGTAATTTTCGGTAAGTAAAGGTCACCCGGACATTTTTGGATCTTATAAACGGCGGAACTTTTGTTGGGAAATCATTATTTTAAGTCTCTTAGAGTATCGGGGGTATTGGCGATGAAAAAGTCGAGTTTCAGAGCTTGGTACGGGTACG
Source organism: Arctium minus (assembly GCA_954870635.1). NCBI lineage: Eukaryota > Viridiplantae > Streptophyta > Magnoliopsida > Asterales > Asteraceae > Arctium > Arctium minus. The sequence continues at coordinate 175,958,010 of OX941080.1, read as the reverse complement.
ACTACAATGCCCGGCGACTATGACAGCGTCATAGTCGCACCTGGCAAAGTAGCAACAAGAGCGACAATGACCAACGACAATGCCTTGGGCATTGTCGCATGGCAATGTCGCACCAGGGCAGATGGAGGCTGTCAAATACGGGATTTTGGCTCATTTCTTCATTTCTCACTTCTCATTTCCTCCCCAACTCTCCCAAAACCCTCCCAAGACCCATCTTCCCCACCCATAGTGTTTTGGGGTTCTAAATCCTTAAATCCTCAAGTTATGAGGTATCAATACTCTACCAAGTGCGATGTTGGAAGATAGCTATCAAGGATCTTCATCTTCAACCTCAAGCTCTAACTTAGGGTTTTCTAGGTTTTCATCAAAACCTAAGTGGTAAGTGTATCCCTTCCATTTCTAAACCCTAATATAAGATATAAATGTTCTCTTAATGATTTTCTAGTGTTTGATTCCTTCAATTTCGGTTTGTAAGATTTTGGAAGATTTGGGTCAAAATGAGGGTTTTGACCAAAATAGAGATTTTGATGGGGATCGATTCTAAACACTTGAATATGATTATTTATAGTTGGAAATGTGTGGATCTAGGTTTTGGACGGATTGTGCTTGTGGATTCAAGTTTCTTCAAGGAAGCTCAAGTTGGGATAAAATCTAGATTTAGCCTAAATCTAGCAAGGTGAGTTCAAGTTGATTTGTGAAAACGTTGTACATGCCAAAATGTCAATTTTAAAGTATTTATGTGTTTTACATGAAATTGTCAATTGTTGAGTTATTTGGTAACTTTTGATTAATTGAAGTGTTTAGCTTTTTAAGCTTTGTAAAACACCCACATTTGGGATTTTTGGGCATTTTGATAAAGGTGTCAAAAATGAGTGTGTTTTTGATGATTTATTGCATAAATAGATATTTGGTCAAAAATGCACTTTTAGTGTTTGTTGGGTTTTATGCATCATTCATAAAATGAGATGTTTTGAAAAGTACGAATGTGTGAGCCCTTTGGTTTTGGGTCATTGCCGGCTTTGGGAACATTTTAGAAATGGTAAACCTTTTAGTTTTGGGCCGAAGGCCAATTGTGATTTAAGGGACAAAGATTTGTGAGAAATGACGTATTTGGTTTTGTAACCCTATTGGCTCATGTATTTTAGCCAATCGCTCATTATGCCTTTTGGGGCTGGTTTACACTTAGATGAGTTTGTGGAACATTTGTTCAGTTTTGATAGCTCACTATAGAGCTTTGGTTATGATTTGTATTATTGCATCTTATTCGAGAATTACATATTTTGGATGCGCTAGTTCATTAATTTGGAGTCATGTAATAATTTTGACTGTAATGCAATGGATCCATAGGCATAAGAGTTAGTTTGAGTGGGCTAAATATCCCCGTATTGTAACTTGAAATAGGCATGGGGTCTTCTGACCAATAATTGCAATTTTCTTGTGAACGAGCTTAACTGGATGTTTTGGAATTCCAAGGTATAGACCTAGAGGGGTTGAACTTGATGAGTGCACAAAAAATTCCAAGGTACAGACCTAGAGAGGTTGAACTTGATGATTATCCAAGCAATAGACATGGAGTTGTTGAGCTTGTTGGTTTGTTAGCTATAGACCCGGAAAGGTTGATGTTAACGAGTGTTTTATCCCTAAGTGACGCTCATATAACATTGATAAGTGGCCTAACTTTGTGTGCCCGCCACATTCGATGGAATTCGGGTCTCCCCCGTCACCGAAAGGTGTTGTTTTGGGTATTGAATTTTATTATCCAAGTTTTCGGTGACGTTTTGTATATATGGATCTTATCTATGATTTTTGGGTTGAGTATTATGCCCCACCCGTGTTTTTGGGTGTTTCGGGATATAAAGTTTTATCCGCATTTCATAAATTGGGAGTTCAATTTCTATTCACATTTTGAGTAAGTTTTGGGTTGAGTTTAATTTACGAAAGAACGTTTATATTGGTGTTTCTTTGCCTAAAATGCATATTATTGGAAAACGAGTCATTTTCACATTTGAGACATATCAAATTGAAAGATTATGATTTAAATTGCATTACTTCTTTTCAACGATATCTTTATTCATGTTGAAAACTTTTGAACTCACTAGGTGTTAGCCTAACCTTTTTATTTGTAGGCATGTGCAACAGGTTCTGGTGGGGAATAGTCCTAGTGACACTGTGAAGTGAAGAGTGCTAGTTGTGTGCTCGAGGAGGGTTTAGCTTGTCAAAGTCTTCTGCAATTGTTTTGGGAAGAGCAACTTGCGTTTGGGGATTTAGTAGCACCCGACTTTGGTTTAGTCTTTGTGTATTATTGGAGTTTGTACTTGTTGAGATTACTTATCGAATTTCATAATTGAAACGTAATGAGTTTTGAATTATAGGGAGATGTGTTGATATATTTGATGTTATATCGAAAATTTTCATTAGTTGCTCTTTCCAAATTGAGGGTGTTACAATAGAACTAACATTCCAATTCCGTCAGATTCCAACACACCAAATATCACCTTTACCGTTTTCAAAACAAAAATCTATCATATGATTTTTATGGTTTTATAATATATTTTAATTAAAATACTTATAAATAATTTATTTTTATTTTTATAATCATATTAATTATTTCATTTATATCTTATTACCATTTAAAAGTTTAAAAATATTATTACTAGATAAATTAGTTGATTACTTATATGAAATACCAAGATCAGTTGAACTAAAATAGCATAACTGATATAATCAAAATAATATAAATTTATAATCAATAAGTAAATTATATTTATCTCTTAAAATATTGAAGACTGTCTTGTTTTATTATAGGTGTGACCCACAATCTCTTAATCAATTAATTGGGATGTAGGGAAGTGTCACCCTCCACTTGTCTTGTATTATATCTCATGAAATATATATTTTTGGATTATCTTTTCTACTCAAACAAAACAATAACAAAGGGTTTTTTTTGTAACCGTGGGTTTCTGGACCAGCTTATGCGCACCGACTATTCCTCGGGAGACCACGAAATGCCTGGAGTCATCGCAGGTGAACCTCCATGGCCACAAGGGCTTTGGCAGCGCCTAGATTTGTTGATGTCATCTCTTGTGTTGTGCAATTTTGTTGTCAATATATACCAACTTGGTTTTTAAAATATTGATAACAATTATTGGAATACAATTTGAAGTCATCCTATGCCATGCAATATTTTTTTGGTAAAAAAACAAGGTTTTTTATATCATATTTTTCAAATATAACAAAATATTATAGAAGTAAGAATAAGATTGAGTGAGAAAAACTTGATTTGTGTTAAGTGCATTTTATGCACCTAACTTTGTATATTTTAGTTGCATTTTTCTTCATATTCTAGTGTTTTGTTTAGCTTTTTCATGTATCATTTTTCATTTCTCTTTTATTCTCCCTAATCACGGTTGGAAATTCTTTTGGGGATAGTTTTTATGCTTTTGGTATATGTTTTGTGCAGATTGTGCGTTATAAAGGTGAGATAGGTGAAGGCATGCTCAAGGTGAAAAGAGAAGAGAAGATGATCGAGAGTAAAAAGGAGAAGTCGTTGAAAGAGACGAAGTCGAAAGGGAATAATTGTTCTCCATGCTTCACGGACGCGAAGAAAGATATTTGATTCAAGATTTAGAGTTTCTGCCACGGTTTCGCGGGCGCGAAGATTTCTTCGGGGTCGCGAAGCACTGCTCCTGAAACATTTTTTTTTATTTTCTGTTGTACCTTCACGGGCGTGAAGATTTCTTCACAGTCACGAAGGTCGTTGGGCTTTTGTTGGGATTTTTAGCTTAGTTTTTTTTAAAACCCTTTTAGGTTTATTTTGGTGGGACACGTTTTTTTATTTTGGCAGAGAGATAGTCGACTTTTCTTTGGCTTGGGAAGAACTTCTTGATCGATCTCCAAGACTTGGGGAAGAGGATTGCATTACAAGCCTAGGCCATTGGGATCCGATTCACCATCGGTTTTTCATACATCTAGTATCTTCTTCCCTAATTTCTTGATTGTATCTAGTTGAAATTTTGTTTTTGTTAGAATATTGCTAGTTATCTAATCATTCTTGGATTTCTTCATCAATCCTTATATACTCTTGTTCATTTGTATCAAGTCTTAGTTTTTCTACATCTTCCCTATGTGTATTTCATTATCTTTCTCCCTTTTTTATCTCTATTCCTTATTCTCTACCCTAATTTACTGCATTTTTATAATTTTCTGCACCCATTAGGTTAGGTTAAATTAATTTCCTGCACATGTTACTTAGTAGTTTATTGTTCTTTCTTAGTTTTCATTAATGTTAATTGTTAATAGATTGCATCTTATGTAGCTATTGTGTTAAATCTAGTTTTCTTTTATCTTTAGCTTTGTTAGAGTTTAATTAAATTACTTATTTCTTGGTCTTAAATTAGTGATCGTTTTATTGGGTAATCGTCGCTTAGGACCGAGGCTTTGGTATTGACCAATTGTTCTTAAAACGAATGTTGGTTTTTAATCCATTTTGATTCTAATGAAAGTTGGAGTTAATTTAATTGGTTTTTGACAAAGCATTTAGTCAATTTAATTAGTTTTTGATGTAAATGAAATTTAGTCTTTTACTTGGATTAAATTGGTCAATGACAACGGCTCTAACATGGGAATAGTTAGGGACGTTGATTGGGAAAACTACTTGTTTCAATCCTAAATGTTTCTTTCCTATGTACATACATTGCAAGAGTAAATATATGTCTTGGCTTAGAAAAGCTTTTCCACCTCGAAAGAGGGTTAAAGTAATTTTGTAAAACGAATTACCACCATTACCAAAATCCTAGGTTCACGTTACCCAGTGCCCCTTTAGTTATAATTGTCTTTTATTTTCCTAGTCTACTTTTATTTTTCTCTTTTTCTCTTTCCTTATCTTAATCTCATTTAATTTTATATCCACATAGTTTAATCATCAAATCGAATCATCTGATTCGCATAGCTAGACATGATTATTAAGTGGTTAGTGTTTAGACCGTCACCTCCCTGTGATCGACCCGTATGCTACAAAACCCGTACGCTTGCGGTATAAAATTTAAAACTAACATCAATTTGTATTATTACTTGTATGTGGATATTTATATACATCTTAAGAGAATCGTAACCTACAATTGTAAATCGTAACTGTAACACCCTAAAAAAAAAAATTGTGAGAGATGTTACGTAAATTAAAACAAAATCTCCATAAATGCTCCAAGATACTGACTAAATAAAATTCGAAACTGTTCGCAACGGAAGTCTCCAAAATACATAATCACGTAACTTACGAGCTAACCCGTCCTACACCAAGTTAAGTTACAACCGATTCATACATAAAAGTCTAAGCAAAAGATTGAATATAAAACGATCATAAGTCAGTACTCTCTAAGCGTGTCCCTTGCCCTTGTCCAACCTCGAACTACCTGGTCCTGAGATGCATACTATAGTCAGGTTATAAAGGTCAGTGAGTTCATTGTTTGCGTGAGTAAAATCATTATGCATATCAACTTCAAAATATTGTATCAGATAGTATACATTTTCTGAAAACATGCAGCGCTGAAAGAAAAGAGATCTCATAAACTGTCTTGTCGGGTATGGGTCATTTTGTCACTAACACGCCCTGGGTTGAACTTTCTATTCTGTTAAATCACCCACTTTATTGGGTCGTGCCACTTGTCTCTTACACGCCCTGAGTTGAACTTTCTGTTCTGTTAGATCACCCACTTGACTGGGTCGTGCCACTTGTCTCTGACACGCCCTGGGTTGAACTTTATGTTCTGTTCGATCACCCACTTCACTGGGTCGTGTCACTTGTCTGTGACTTACTAGTCAAATGCCCACCCGTTAAAACCAATCATAAAACTTTCATATGAAATTGCATGCTAGAGTTATTTGAAAACTACATAAACACATAGCATGCAACTGATCGTAAATATCATACATGAAAAATATAATACATCATGTATGAAAACTGAAACATCATGCATACATACATATCACCATATAAATCATATAATGCTGAAAATAAATTTGTACATAGGTATGCATCCCAGTGTAAGTCTCATGAAACTCACCTTACAGTGTATGTTGCTTACTGAAAGCCGCTGACTGATAACCTACAATTTATAAGTCACATACCCATTAATGACTATTCTCTCCAAAAGTCAACTTATGGTCAACTATAATCAACTACGGTTAACTATAGTCAACTACAGTTAATCTTGGTCAACTATGCTTAATATTGTTACCGACGTCCACTTATAATTTTAGAAATCGTTCGTTCTAACTTAAAGTGTTCCGCTATTTGTAAATCTTAAAACGACACTTAAACACGATTATTAAATCATCTATCACATAGATAAATAACTTAATAACTACATCGCCCAATGTTAAAACGTCTCATTAGATTCTAACCCAAATGACGAATTAATCGGTCAATAACTTAATTACGACTAAGTAATTTAATAACCATTAATTGGAGAATAATACTCTAATTATAGATTCTCTTTTTTTTAATTAATTCAATATATTAATTAAATCGATATATTAAATTAATAAATAAGACTAACATTTTTCTTAAACAAATGTTGATAATATTAATTTATTTACTAAACTAATACATTCCGTAAGTGCAAAAGAAATGTATTAACTATATTTTCAAATATTAATGAGGCTTTTCAAACACTCTTATTTGTATAAAACAAAAGAAAGGAAAATGAGTTGGTCAACTACTGGAACATACTAGTTATGTTTCCAAGGCATAATATAATATCAAAAGACAATAAATAATATTTATGGCCATATGAAATTCAAAAGCAAAGTTGGCTGACTGGTTAATCATGTTATAGGTGTTGTAAGGGTCATGTGTTCCAGACTGTAACACCCCGATTTTCGAAAGGTATCATTTCCAGTTTATACCGAAATCGATATATTAAGGAAAAATAAGATATTTGATTTTGGGCTTGAATCCTTGATTTTATAGTCTTGATGGATGAAGGATTCAATTATGAGTCCAACGGTTCTTTCCGGAGCGAAAACGGAGTTATAACGAAGAAGTTATGACCGAAACGGAATTTGACCAAATAAGAAGAAAAATCAATTTACCAAAATCAGTGGCTGAGGTACCTTGTTATGTGGGTTGTTGAAGCTGAACCCACGGAGCAACCTACGAGAATGAAAATTAGGGTACCTTGTTATGTGGGTTGCTGAAGCTGAACCCACGGAGCAACCTACGAGAATGAAAATTAGGGTACCTTGTTATGTGGGTTGCTGAAGCTTAACTCACGGATCAACCCACGAGAATGGCTGAATGTTTTTTTTATATACGTTTTTTCTCAAATATTCCTCATTTCTCATTCTCATCTCATTTTCCTCCCCAAGTTTTCCTCTCATCTTCTTACCTTCATAGAAACCGATTCTAGGGTTTTGCTTCACCCAAATCATATCATCTATTGCTAGAAGTTGGGTGTTCCATCCTTGATTTCGGTTTGGAAGCTCCATTTTCATCTTCATCTTCTCCAACCATCTTTCACCATTGTTGACCATATTTTGGGGTTTTCCAAGAAACCTATTTGTAAGTCATTCTAACCATTTCTAAACCATGAAATAAGTTATAAATGCTCCATTGATGATTTCCTAGTGTTTGATTTCTCTAAATTTTGGTTTGGATCATTTTGGGAGTTTTCGGTCAAAATTTGGGTTTTGCCCAAAATAGAGATTTTGATGATTAAGTGTTTAAGGAACAATTATTTATGGTGGAATATGTATATTTATGGTTGGAACCTTGTGGATCTAGGTTTTGGAAGATTTGGTTTGAAGAACCAAGTTTCTTCAAGGAAAGATCTAAGTGGGTAAATACTAGATTTAGCGCTAAATCTAGCAAAGTGAGTCATACTTCTTTTATAAAACCTTATGCACATCAAAATACATGATTTTGACTTCTAATCATCTCCTTGTTTGCATATTCATCATTTATAAAGTTTTGACCTAACTTTGTATTTTGGGAGATTTTTAGAGTTCCTTACCATTTTGTGAAATGATGATATAATCAATGTTTGGATTGACAAAAATATGTTGTTATCATATTTTGATGAATAAACATTTATTATGGCTTCTAGTCAAATTTATATTTGACATACGATGGTATTTTTTTTGAAAAAGGTTATCTTGTGAAAAAGAAATAAATGGTTTTGACCTTGAAGAAATCCTTATTCCAATTGGATGGTTTTTACACTTGAAGGGTTTCATTTGTTATGAAATAAAATGAAGTATTTCTTGCACCTATTTGGTGAATTATTTGGAAGAATGTATAAAATCTCATTTTTATGATTTCTCATTCTTATCAGCAGTTGAACTTAAAAGTGCATTTTGGAACCATATGATTATCTATGGTTAGTCACAAACGTAAATGTGACAAGTCTTGACTATTTCTAGTGGATCCCTAGGTATTGAGTCGGCTTATATTATTGGGATGTTGTTTCCCATTTTGTAGCTATGGATGCATTTGATCCTCGAGTGCCTTTGGTACGGTTATGTGAGACCGGTTACTAGCCATGGATTCATAATGTAGTCCTAGTGAACGAGTATGACTTGGTTCCTCGGGTGCCCTCCCTCACATCATCGTACGGACCTTCGTTGTTCGTGGCCATGGTTCCAAGTATTTAGCTCACAACTCGGATTGTGGCCTACTCGGTGTTCCGCCGACAATCCTTGGTAAATCGGGTATCCCCCGTCATCGCAAGATGAATTTTATATAAAAGGCCCTTTTGTGGCAAACAGTTCAATTGTAAACATATTTTCTTGAAAAGAATTCCCTTCGTTACAATTGCATATATTTATTCAAATTATAAATTGTATGTTCTCACTAGGATTTAAGCCTAACACTTTTTCGAAAATGATGTGTATATCAGGTTCCCTTAGTGGCGGGTCGTCAAGGGTTGAGTGAAGAGTTTGGTCTTCTTGAGGAGAATTCTGGATGATAGTTATTTTGGAGATTTGATGTTTAAACCAATTTATTCATTTGGTATTGGGTTGACAACCTATGTAAGCTAGATATATTTGGTTTGGCTTGGTTTGGTTGGTTGTCACTTTTTCATACTCATTGGCAGGTTTTGTGAATGTTCACGCCTTGCCCAGTATTTGGGTGGTTCGTCCTATTTATAGACGTTATATTGCCGAAATTTCAATTTTTAATTTACCCCAATTTTTAGGGTGTTACACAAACCATGCCTCTGCAGGCTATATAATTTGTTTTTAAATTTTTTCTTTTTATTTAAAAAAAAACCTTCTTTCACGCAGGTTAAGATGGACCAGTAGCACAGAACGCAGTTATGTCGAAAATTGCCATTTTTGAGCCCAAAAGACTCATTTGTGGCTCGTTTTTTCCGTTCTTTTTTTGCACCATATTATCAAACAACTCTTCCCTACGTTTTGACATAAAGAAAACAAACTCTCCCCAAGTATTGAGCTCTAATTTTGGATTTTAAATTCCCCCCTTTTTTTAACAAAACCTAACAACATTAGACATCAAAATCGAACCCTCTAGACTCAAATATGAGGAACAAGGCTACTGAGGTTTTGTAGAGAACTTGAAGACGAAGCCAATCATGTAAATAACTTGAAGATTGGTTGAGTATATTACCTTTAATCTTCCAAAAACCGAGAAACTCAACCCTCCGTTTTCAGCTCCGATTTCTTCTCTGATTCTCGCTTGTTTTTAAATTTTCAAGTATGAAAATGTTTCTTACGATTTGCTCTTCGTTTATATGAAAAATATTAATCGTATTAGTTGACAATTCGAGCCAATCGCATGCCTACCACCTTCCCCGTCGAGATGTCTTTCTCAAACGTATCAGACATGAAACAGAAATGTACTTGTGTCGGAACAGGTCCCTCAGCTTTGAGAAACTTTACATTTAGCCCCCTAAGCATTTTGACATTTACTCCATGCCCCCCCTGCTTTTACCACTTGCAGTAACTTACTATTCTTACCTATAAAACAACATTTCATCTTGACTATAGACCAATTATAACTATAACTATATAACTACAAATATATATATATATATATATATATATATATATATATATATATATATATATATTTCAAACATAAATAAATAAATATATATACATATATACATATTTCTTTCAAATTTCTCGAACATTTTCTTTCTTTTTTTTTTAGGTTTTACAACTCTCCCCTCCATCAAGAAATTCCGTCCTCGGAATTATTACCATCAAAACAATTGAGGGTATTTAGCTCTCATCTCTTCTTCTAGCTCCCACGTCATTTCTGCACCCTTGTGGAATTTCCATTTAACTAACACCAACGTTATAGTTTTATTCCTTAGTCTTTTTGTCTTTCTGTCCTAAATATCGATTGGCTCTTCCACGTAAGCAAGTTTGTCATTAACCTCGACATCTTCCAAGTCCACAACGGTTGATTCGTCTGTTAAACATTTCCTCAAGTTTGACACATGAAAGGTGTTATGGATACCGCTTAGCTCTTCTGGTAGTTTCAACCGATAAGCCACTACTCCAACTCTTGCGATTATCTCAAATGGTCCGATATATCTCGGACTTAGATTACCTCTCTTCCCAAATCTCACAACCCCTTTCCACGGCGATATTTTTAACAAAACTTTGTCGCCCACCTGAAATTCCAAAGGTCGACGTCTTCTATCCGCATAACTCTTTTGTCTATCTTGTGCAACTTTTAATCTCTCCCTAATCTGTACAATCTTATCACATGTTTGTTGGACTAACTCGGGTCCAGCTAGTTGTCTTTCTCTGATGTCTGCCCAACAAATCGGCGTTCTACACTTGCGACCATATAGTGCTTCGAATGGTGCTGCCTTGATACTGGAGTGGTAACTATTGTTATAAGCAAATTCTATCAACGGGAGGTGGTTGTCCCAACTGCCTCCAAACTCAACCACACATGCCCTCAACATATCCTCTAACATTTGAATCGTTCTTTCACTTTGACCATCTGTTTGAGGATGGTATGCAGTACTCATGTTCAACCATGTTCCCATCTCTCGCTGAAAGCTTGTCCAAAACTTCGAAGTGAATCTGGCATCTCTATCCGAGACAATCGACATCGGCACACCGTGTCTTGACACAATTGCATTGACGTAGAGTTGAGCTAATCTTTCCAATGTATACTTATCGCTGATTGGTAAGAAGTGAGCAGACTTCGTCAGTCGATCAACAAATACCCATATGGCATCATGCCCATTTATTGTCCTCGGGAGTTTGGTAACGAAATCCATCGTTATCATATCCCATTTCCATACTGGGATCTCCATTTGTTGCAACATTCCAGACGGTTTCTGATGCTCCGTCTTTACTTTCAAACATGTTAGACAATTTCCTACATAGCTAGCCACTGTCCTCTTCATACCAGGACACCAATAGCTTTCCTTCAAATTCTTGTACATCTTGTCGCTACCAGGATGCATAGTGTACTTGGACTTATGTGCTTCGTCCATTACAATGTTCCTTAGGTCTCCTAAACTAGGTATCCAGACCCGATCCCCAAGTCTATATATTCCATCTGGTCCGGCTATTAAAGTCTTAATTTGTCCTACCATTCTCTCCTTTTTAGCATTCTCTTCAAGTAAAGATTCCTTTTGGACATCCCGGATTTGATCTATCAGCTCCACCTTGACATTTATCCACATGGCCCGCACCCGGATCGATTCGCTTCTCTCCTTCCTACTAAGTGCATCCGCAACTACGTTTGCCTTACCCGGATGGTAGTGGATCTCACAATCATAATCCTTAAGTAATTCCATCCATCTCCTTTGTCTCATATTTAAATCTTTTTGGTCGAACAAGTACTTCAGTCTTTTATGATCCGTATAGATCATACACTTCGTGCCATACAAATAGTGTCTCCAAATTTTTAGTGCGAATACTACTGTTGCTAGCTCCATGTCGTGGGTTGGGTATTTCTTTTCGTGTTCCTTCAACTGACGTGACGTATAGGCTATGACCTTGCCTCGCTGCATTAGTACACAACCCAGACCCATCTTCGATGCATCACTATAAACGACAAAATCCTCTGTCCCATCTGGTAAGGATAAAACAGGTGCACTGCTGAGTTTCTCCTTGAGTGTCTGAAACGCTTCTTCTTGTTTCGTTCCCCAGAAACTACACCTCTTGCATCCAAAACTCACATTTTGAGAACTTGGCATACAATTTCTCCCTTGCCAGTAATTCAAGAATCGTTCTTAAGTGTTGTTCGTGCTCTCCCTCGTTCTTCGAATAAATCAAGATGTCGTCTATAAAGACTATGACAAATTGATCCAAATATGGTCCACAAACTCGATTCATTAAATCCATGAATTCTGCAGGCGCGTTCGTCAACCCAAATGGTATTACCACAAATTCGTAATGTCTATAACGAGTTCTAAAAGCGGTCTTTGGTACATCCTCCTCTCGAACCTTCAACTGGTGATAACCAGATCTTAAATCGATTTTCGAGAAATAGCTAGCTCCTTGTAACTTATCAAAGAGATCATCAATCCTTGCTAATGGATATCTATTCTTTATCGTGACTTTGTTCAACTCACGATAGTCGATGCACATACTCATTGTACCGTCCTTCTTTTTGACGAATAAAATCGGTGCTCCCCAAGGCGACGAACTTGGCCTGATAAACCCTTTTTCCATGAGCTCTTGTAGTTGCTTCATCAACTCTTGCATCTTCGTTGGGGCCAACCGGTAAGGTGCCCTCGCGATTGGTGTCGCACCTGGTACCAAGTCGATTCGAAACTCTACCTGACGTTTCGGTGGCACTCCCGGTAATTCCTCTGGAAACACTTCAGGGTAGTCTTTTACTACCGGAACATCTTGTACAACCTTCTTTTCGAGTTTCGCATCGATAGCATACGCTAAGTAGGCCACACATCCCTTTCGTAGACATCTGCTTGCCTTAAGTGCAGTGATTAATCCTACATCGCACTTTTTTCGATCGCCGTAAACGTGAATCGTTTCTCCAGTCGGAGTTTGAATCTTGATCATCTTTTTGTCGCACAAAATTTGTGCATGATTGTCAGACAACCAATCCATTCTCAGGACTACGTCAAAACCCCCTAAATGCATTGGCATAAGTCTAATAGGGAAATCCTTACCGTCTATAATGATCGTGCATCCATTAATGACCTCATCTACATTATTTAGACCACCGTCAGCTGTTTCTACAGTGTAACTCTTGTCTAGCCTACAAGCATTCCTATTCAAATAGTGGCGGAAAGTAGTAGACACAAAACTACCATTTGCACCAGAATCAAATAACACATGTGCATACACATTGTCGATAGGGAACATACCAGATACGACGTCAGGTGTTTCCTTGGCCTCCTCCAGAGTCATGTTGTAAGCCCGATCATGCCCTTTTGGATGTTCCTTCCTCTTGTCATATCCTTTCATTAATCCTTCAGTCATTGACTTAGCATGGGGCATCACGCCCTTTCGAAGTTTAGGACAATCAGGTCGCAGATGTCCCGTAACTCCACACTCATAACAAGTTTTTCCTTCCGGGCACTCTCGTGCTGTATGCCCGATTTTATCACATCTATAGCATGTCATACTCCCCGCTTTACACTCGCCCATGTGTTTCTTGTTGCATGGAGGAACAATGAATTCCTCGCTTCGTGCCATTGTCGGGGTTGGGGTCCATCTCGACTTCTTGTTGGACTTGTCTGACCCTTCCCACCTTCTCTTAGTATCTCTTCAATCACAATTTTCCTTAATGTTGTTCTCCTCAGCCACCTTCGCCCTCTCTACAGCTTGCACAAATGTGGTCAGTTCGGTCATGTCCACGTACCTTTTGATTTCAATCCTTAGACCGTCCTTAAAACGGTCTATCTTTCTCTTTTCGGTAGCCACCTGGTAACTGGCGAACCTTGCTTTTTCAAGAAACTCATTAACATATTCTTGAACCGACAATGACCCTTGCTTTAACCCCAGAAATTCCAATTCTAGCCTTTTCACCTCTGTTTGTGTACAGTACTTATCCATCATCATCTCCTTCATTTTCTCCCAAGTCAATGTAGCAATGTCATCATCACCTCTGATAGCACACTCACTCTCCCACCAATGCAATGCATAGTCCACAAAGGTTGTAGCAGCATAGGTTACTTTTTGATCTTCCGAGCACCTACAGATCTTAAAGCTGCTCAGCATCTTGGTTACCCAGTTCATCAGTCCAACTGGGCCTTCTATTCCCTTAAATTCTTTCGGGCCAGTGCCCTTAAATGTCTTGAAACTACATCCCTTCTCCTTGATTGGTAATTAAGTTTTCCCTCTAGCGGGCGACACCGCCTTCTCCTTAGTGGATGACTCAATATTTTCAGTAACTTGAGTGTTGATCATGGTGTTCTCCTGTCGAACGCTTTCCTCCTCTTTATCCTCATTGTCTTTAAAATTTTCACCTAACATTGCCTTCAACATACTTGGCAATGTGTCTTGGAGGACTTACGCCATCTGCTCAACTATCATCTCCTTTGTGAGGGTTTTTTCCCTTCCTTCGATTCCTTGACCTACTTCTTGATCCTTACCGATAGCTAAGCTAGCTTGTGCGGATGGAGTTGCACTGGAACTTGCGGTTTGGACACTGCCTCAGCCTCAACCTCGACCTCGACCTCGGCCTCGGTTACGTCCTCGAACTGCAGGTGGTGCTGCGCAGTTGGCACCTCCTTTGTTGGGGGCATTCCTTGTTGATCCACAGGAAACCATACTGGCATAATAGGGTATCGGTCAATTTCGGACGATTATAAATTCGATCATAGTATAACACTATTAATTATAACTCAATTGTCGTATATAATAATGAAGTACGTAAAAGGAATTTACACCAAATTTCATTGACACCTTATAACATAAAACCACGTTTCATTAATTAATCATGAAGAGAGAGAGAGAGTCATTACATAATCCCATTTACTTACAAAAGATGGGAGATACTTAATAATCATAGACACGTCTCTAAACCTTGCCAAATACTCAAAAATTCTAATGAATCACTGGACCGGATAAATGCTCGGTCAACTATCTAGACGTGCATAACAAAACTATATGCCCAAAAGATCTCTCTCTAACTGATACCACCTCTAAAACTGATCTGAGGGGTAGTAAGGGAGGTAAGGGTCCCTCACCCACTGATCAAAAGACGAGGATGGTCTGAAACGCCACAATACACTAGCCTTTGGGCCCTTTTTGAAGCACTCGGCCCAGTCGGAGAAATAACCTCTTACTACATCAGGATAATCTATAGTTACTTTCCTATAAAAGCGAATCTTGTCTCTGACTCTAGTGCCCAACGGGCGAGCAACAACTCTTCGTTCCTGTTCAAGTACAACTTTATCCCAAATCAGGGCATGACGCTCATCCATCAAATCTGCATTCTCTGCCAGTAACTCGTTTAGGGCTCCTCCCTGTTGGACGTGTGCCTGCTGAAGATTTTTCAGCCATCCCCTCAGTCTATTGTTCCCGTTTAGAGTTTGGGCCAGTCTTTCTCTTAGCTCATCGTTCTCACTCCTCAAGGTCTCTATAGTCTCTTCCATGTCTTCTCGACTGGGGGTGCGAGGCGTGTACTCTTTGGAAGGCTCAAGTGAGGACTCTTTCCTGACAGACTCTCGTGATGACGTCTCCCCCTTGTGGATAGGACTGTCGCTCCTGACGTCGTGGCCAGAAACGTGCCTGGTACTAGAGCGGTGACTGTCAAAAGATCCCCTACTTCGGCCTAACCCATAAGGTGTCCTACGTGCTCCACGCCCGCGTCCACGTCCGCGCCCACGACTGACGGCCCTAGTATGAATAGTATGAACCATCTATCCTACATATCATAAAGGAAACACTATGTCATGTAATGACGTAAGGTCAAAACTTAATCCCATAAGCAGCAATACTAACACACAATGTACACATACATCCAAAATCCACCAAGTTTAAGTTTAGGCTAAAGAAATCTTAACCTAATTCTCTTAAACTAAGGCTCTGATACCAACTTGTAACACCCTCAAATTTTTTTTGTGAGAGATGTTACGTAAATTAAAACAAAATCTCCATAAATGCTCCAAGATACTGACTAAATAAAATTTGAAACTGTTCGCAACGGAAGTCTCCAAAATACATAATCACGTAACTTACGAGCTAACCCGTCCTACACCAAGTTAAGTTACAACCGATTCATACATAAAAGTCTAAGCAAAAGATTGAATATAAAACGATAATAAGTCAGTACTCTCTCAGCGTGTCCATTGCCCTTGTCCAACCTCGAACTACCTAGTCCTGAGATGCATACTATAGTCAGCTTATAAAGGTCAGTGAGTTCATGGTTTGCGTGAGTAAAATCATTTCACATAATGCATATCAACTTCAAAATATTGTATCAGATAGTATACATTTTCTAAAAACATGCAGCGCTGAAAGAAAAGAGATCTCATAAACTCTCTTGTCGGGTATGGGTCATTTTGTCACTGACATGCCCTGGGTTGAACTTTCTATTCTGTTAAATCACCCACTTCATTGGGTCGTGTCACTTGTCTCTGACACGCCCTGGGTTGAACTTTCTCTGTTAGATCACCCACTTGACTGGGTCGTGCCACTTGTCTCTGACACGCCCTGGGTTGAACTTTCTGTTCTGTTCGATCACCCACTTCACTGGGTCGTGTCACTTGTCTGTGACTTTCATATGAAATAACATGCTAGAGTTATTTGAAAACAACATAAACACATAGCATGCAACTGATCGTAAATATCATACATGAAAAATATAATACATCATGTATGAAAACTGAAACATCATGCATACATACACATCACCATACAAATCATATAATGCTGAAAATAAATTTGTACATAGGTATACATCCCAGTGTAAGTCTCATGAAACTCACCTTACAGTGTATGTTGCTTACTGAAAACCGCTGACTGATAACCTACAATTTATAAGTCACATACCCATTAATGACTATTCTCTCCAAAAGTCAACTTATGGTCAACTATAATCAACTACGGTTAACTATAGTCAACTACAGTTAATCTTGGTCAACTATGCTTAATATTGTTACCGACCTCCACTTATAATTTTAGAAATCGTTCGTTCTGACTTAAAGTGTTCCGCTATTTGTAAATCTTAAAACGACACTTAAACACGATTATTAAATCATCTATCACATAGATAAATAACTTAATAACTACATCGCCCAATGTTAAAACGTCTCATTAGATTATAACCCAAATGACGAATTAATCGGTCAATAACTTAATTACGACTAAGTAATTTAATAACCATTAATTGGAGAATAATACTCTAATTATAGATTCTCTTTTTTTTAATTAATTCAATATATTAATTAAATCGATACATTAAATTAATAAATAAGACTAACATTTTTCTTAAACAAATGCTGATAATATTAATTTATTTACTAAACTAATACATTCCCTAAGTGCAAAAGAAATGTATTAACTATATTTTCAAATATTAATGAGGCTTTTCAAACACTCTTATTTGTATAAAACAAAAGAAAGGAAAATGAGTTGGTCAACTACTGGAACATACTAGTTATGTTTCCAAGGCATAATATAATATCAAAAGACAATAAATAATATTTATGGCCATATGAAATTCAAAAGCAAAGTTGGCTGACTGGTTAATCATGTTATAGGTGTTGTAGGGGTCATGTGTTCCAGACTATGCCTCTGCAGGCTATATAATTTGTTTTTAAAATTTTTCTTTTTATTTAAAAAAAAACCTTCTTTCACACAGGTTAAGATGGACCAGTAGCACAGAACGCAGTTATGTCGAAAATTGCCATTTTTGAGCCCAAAAGACTCATTTGTGGCTCGTTTTTCTCCGTTCTTTTTTTGCACCATATTATCAAACAACTCTTCCCTACGTTTTGACATAAAGAGAACAAACTCTCACCAAGTATTGAGCTCTAATTTTGGATTTTAAATTCCCCCTTTTTTTTAACAAAACCTAACAACATTAGACATCAAAATCGAACCC
Organism: Arctium minus; assembly: GCA_954870635.1. Taxonomy (NCBI): domain Eukaryota; kingdom Viridiplantae; phylum Streptophyta; class Magnoliopsida; order Asterales; family Asteraceae; genus Arctium; species Arctium minus. The sequence continues at coordinate 175,939,997 of OX941080.1, read as the reverse complement.
TCTAAACTCAAATATGAGAAACAAGGCTACTGAGGTTTTGTAGAGAACTTGAAGACGAAGCCAATCATGTAAATAACTTGAAGATTGGTTGAGTATATTACCTTTAATCTTCCAAAAACCGAGAAACTCAACCCTCCGTTTTCAGCTCCGATTTCTTCTCTGATTCTCGCTTGTTTTTTAATTTTCAAGTATGAAAATGTTTCTTACGATTTGCTCTTCGTTTATATGCAAAATGTTTGGCGTATTAGTTGACAATTCGAGCCAATCGCATGCCTACCACCTTCCCCGTCGAGATGTCTTTCTCAAACGTATCAGACATGAAACAGAAATGTACTTGTGTTGGAACATGTCCCTCAGCTTTGAGAAACTTTACATTTAGCCCCCTAAGCATTCTGACATTTACTCCATGCCCCCCTGCTTTTACCACTTGCAGTAACTTACTATTCTTACCTATAAAACAACATTTCATCTTGACTATAGACCAATTATAACTATAACTATATAACTATAAATATATATATATATATATATATATATATATATATATCAAACATAAATAAATAAATATATATATATATACATATTTCTTTCAAATTTCTCGAACATTTTTTTTTTTTTTTTTTTTAGGTTTAACAGTAACCTACAAAACTAAATCGTAACTTACAAGATATTACAATCAAATCATTATGAGAGAATATTTAATTAATGTAGGTATTAATTGTGAGTATCTCTATCATGCACCCGCAAGATGGACGATCGAATAGTGAGACCAATCTTGGACATGAGTTCTTCGAACCGTGTTCTTGCAAGTGGCTTAGTAAGAGTATCAGCTAGTTGATCATTGTCGGATATGTAGGAAACACACAACTTTCGACTTTGGACATTCTCACGAACAAAATGATAGTCAAGAGCTAGGTGCTTCATTTTTGAGTGAAACTTAGGATTGGTGGCAACATATGTAGCTCCCATATTATCACAATATATTAGCGGTGCTATGATGGGTAGATGACCAAGCTCATAAAGTAAGTTTTGGACCCATAATAGCTCTGCTGTAGTTGAAGCAACAACTTGATATTCGGCTTCTGTCAATGAACGAGCAAGAGTACGTTGCTTACGTGAATCCAAGAAATTAGATTTCTACCAAAGTAAACAATGTAACCGATGGTTGAAATTTAGTCATCTTTATCACGGGCCCAAGAAGCATCTGTGAAGGCATGGATAGTAGTGGGAGAATCACGACGTAATAGTAGACCTTATGTAGATGTGCCCACTAGGTAGCGTAAGAATCGTTTGAGAGCTGCCCAATGTTCGTCAGTCGGCTTGTGCATGTATTGAGATAACCTGTTCACAGCAAAAGAAACATCTAGTCTGGTTAGTGATAAGTACTATAGACTTCCCACAATTACTCTGTATTCAGTGGGGTTGGCCAAGGGGGTTCCGCTGTGTAGGGTTAGGGTAGGATGAGAAGCCATGGGGGTAGGAACAGGTTTGGTGGCTGCCATGTGAGTACGTGTGAGAAGGTTTTGTATGTATTTATGTTGGCTAAGAAAAATGCCATGAGGGTGAGGTAAGACTTCCACACCAAGGAAATAAGAAAGTGTGCCAAGATCCTTAAATGAGAAACGATTGGAGAGTTGAGAAATAAAGGAGTTTAGAAGAGTGGGATTTGATCCAGTGATGATGATATCATTAACATAAACAAGAAGCAATATGTGATCATTTTTGTGGCGTAACATAAAAAGTGAGGCGTCAGAAATGGAATTTTTGAAACCACAACCGAGTAGATAGAATTTGAGTTCATTGTACCAAGCTCGTGGATCTTGTTTGAGACCATAGAGAGCTTGACAGAGTTTGCAAACATGATTAGGATGAGTTTGACTAACGAAACCAGGTGGTTGAACCATAAATTCATCCTCCATTAGAGAGCCTTGAAGAAAGGCATTGTTAATGTCAACTTGACGAAGAGACCAACTATATGTGATAGCTACATAGAGAATCATTCGGATGGTGGTCTTCTTAACCATGGGGCTAAAGGTTTTGGTATAGTCAAGATTGGGTCTTTGGTGGAATCCTTTAGCAACTAGACGGGCTTTATAATGCTCGATAGAGCTATCGAGATTATATTTGGTACGAAATACCCATTTACATCCAATAAGGTTTTGAGATGGAGAAGATGGAACAAGATCCCATGTGTGATTTTTTTAGTAAAGCATTGTACTCATCTTGCATAGCTTCACGTCATAACAGAACTTTCAATGCTTGTGTTATAGTGGTAGGCTCGGTGGAAGTGGGTTGGAAATAGACATAGAGATTCATTTTATCAATGGGCTTGCGAATGTTGTTTTGAAGTCTTGTGATAGGAGGTCGTGGTCGGGGAGGAGATGGAGGATTAGGAGGTGATGAGGGAGTAGAAGAGAGTGAAGGTGTCGTGGAGGAAGAATTAGTTTCACTTGACGGGGGAATAGAAGATGAAGATGTATTTTGTGGAGGTTGCATGGGTGATGTAGTAGGTAAGATGGGAAGTTGGATAACACACTATTCTTCCGCATCATTAGATGTGTGTGGAGATGCGGCAAAGGAGGAGGTGGAGAAGGGGAACTCATGTTCGATGGATTTAACATGACGAGAGACATATATCTTGTTAGAGGTGGGATCAAGTCAATAATAAGCACTTTGGGTGGCAGAATAACCAACAAAAACACAAGGAGAAGAGCGAGGATCAAGTTTATTTGTGGTATAGGGACGTAGCCATGGATAACAAAGACATCCAAAATTCCTTAGTTTATGATAGTTAGGTGTATGGTCATGGAGTTTATAATATGGTGATTGTAGTTGGAGTGGGCATACGATTGATTAGATAACAAGAGGTAGCAAAAGCAAGGGGACAATATCTACGTGGCATAAAAGAGTAAGTAAGGAGGGAAAGGCCGGTTTCAACAATGTGACGATGACGACGCTCCGAATAACCATTATGTTCGGGCGTATGAGGAGGGGAAGTTAAATGAGTGATGCCATGAGACTCAAGGATTGGACGTAAACCAATATATTTGCCACCATTATCACTAAAGATGGTAATTATGGGGCGTTGAAATTATTTTTCAACCAAGAGCTTGAATTTATGAAAAACACTAGTGGCATCATTTTTGTGTTTAAGTGAATAAAACCACACATATTTGGAATAATGATCAACAAATATTATGTAGTATTTGTAGCCATCATAAGAAAGGGTGGGGGAAGTCCAAACATCACTATAAAGAATATCAAGAGGGCCTTTAGATTGTAAGGTATTAAGAGAGAATGGTAATTTATGACTTTTATTGCAATCACAAGAATTTCAATGAAAGGCAACAGACTTAGGAATATTTAAATTGAAAGAGTTGCTAATATGACGTAAAATAGAATATGATGGATGGCCTAATCGATGATGCCAAACGGTAGTAGATGGAATTTTGACAGAGTGGATGGTGGGACGAGTGGGTTGTCATTCATAAATTCCGGATTTAGTTTGGCCTTGGAGAAGGGGTGCCCCCGTGCTAAGATCCTTCACAAGATAAGAAGTAGGTGAGAATGTAATTGAAGCATTATTATCTTGGCAAAATTTAGATATTGAGATACTATTACGAGAAACGGAAGGCACATGTAATATATGATTAAGATGAAGTTTAGAAGTAGGAGTAAAAAGAGATGTTGAACCAGTGTTTGAGATGGATAGGCCCAAACCATCTCCAATAATGAGTTCCCCCCTACCATTGTAAGGGGAGTGAAGTTTAAGGTTGGCAAGATCATGAGTGACATGGTGTGTTGCACCACTATCAAGAAGCCAACCATCGGATGAAGTTTCTGAGGCAGCGGCGGCATAAGCATGTAGAAAACAAGAAGATGAGATTGGAGGATAAGAGGAGGGTGATGGTGGAGTTGCATTTGGGAATTGAGTGCGAAAGATAGGGCATTGCAAGACATGGTGTCCAATTATGTGACACCATTGGCAACGTCCCTTGAAGGGCTGAACGGGATGGTTTGGGGAATAAACGGGGAACATATTTAGGGGGGGGGGGGTAGTATAAGAAGGAAAAAAATATGGATCTTAAGCTCTTGATACCATATAGAAGTAAGAATATGATTGAGCGGGAAAAACTTGATTTGTATTATTACTTGTAGGCAGGGGCGGAGGCAGGATTCTACTTTAGGGGGGGTTCGAAAATTACAAATGAAATGAATTTAACTTGTCAAGTTAAGGCATTCAAGCAAAATGTTAACGTAAGATGTGTGATTAATGTTTGTTGTCACAAATCTCATGAGATTTTGAGATTAACTTTGACGTGTGATAAGTGTGTAGATAAGAAGACAAAAAAAAAACTTAAAAAGTATATTTAAGTTTAAAGTATATTTTTATCATCAAACTAACCATTATTTTTACTAATTTATAACTATAACATAAATAATGTCAATATAAATATCAATATTGTACCATATACATAAGTGAGGAATAAATTTTATAATTCCTTGATGAAAACGACATCATGGAAATCTACGATCCAAAAATAACAGTAAACCTTTTAAATTATATATTTTTGAACTTTGTATAGTGTTTAATATATAATTAGTTTATTTTGATTTTCGATTAATAATGTTTTCTTAAAACATTTGTAATAAATCTAAATACAATTAGAATTCTTTTGGTAATAAAAACATAGATATAAGAATGTTTTTATAAAATGTAAATATAATATAAATGTTTTTGATAATAAAAACATAAAAATAAAAACTTTTTAAATAAAAAGATTATCAATTAAATAAAAAAAAGGAAACCCAAGAAGTGGCTCCAAGGATTTGATCATGAGTCACCATATCACATGCATAACTTATTAAATTTCATTTAACCAATAGGCCAATTCAATCTTTTTTTTTACACATTCCTCCTATATCTATTAAAGTGTTTTGGTTATTAGGGGGGCTTGGCACCAGCCAACCTCCCTACTAGCTACACCACTGCTTGTAGGTGGATATTTATATACATCTGAAGAGAATTGTAACCTACAATTGTAAATCGTAACCTACAAAACTAAATCGTAACTTACAAGATATTACAATCAAATCATTATGAGAGAATATTTAATTAATGTAGGTATTAATTGTGAGTGTCTCTATCAAATATGAGATATATTGAATTTGTTTGACTTGATTTTATTTATTTTGAAGCCATCATAAATTAAGGATGATCAAGAAGTCTTTCAATTCATACTTACTGAAAAGTATTTTAGAAATATAAGAGACATGCAAACAAATTATTTGATGGAAACATAACACATCAATTCACCTGGTTTAGACAAAGTCTCAGCCTCTTAGCCTTTCAAGTGAGCAAGTGTAGCTCCAAAGAAATTAGTAGTAGGGGTGTATAGAAAACTGTTAATTTAACTCAACCCGTCCCAACCCATGTAACACCCTCAAATTTGGAAAGAGCAACTAATTAAAGTTTTCGATATTACATCAAGTAAAAGGTAAAAATCCCTTTCTACAAATCCATATGTGGAAATACCTCAAATTTAATCATACTTTAACCCCAACAATCATTGACTAGAGGCTTATACCAAGAGTAAATAAAGTCGGGTGTTACTAAACCCATCCAAGTTGCCATTCCCAAAGTGTGGAAGGCTTCACCCAAGCTACTCTCTCTTGTGCATATAACTAGCACTCATCTCTTTAAAGTGTCGCTAGTACCATTCCCCAACCAGAACCTGTTGCACATGTGACAAATAAAAATGTTATGCTAACGCCTAGTGAGTTCAAGAGTTTTCAACATGAATAAATATATCCTTAAAATGAAAGAATGCAACTTAAATCATAATCTTTCAAACTGATTTACTTTAAATATGAAAACGATCCATTTTCCAATAAATCGCATGGTTGATCTAAATGTCGAAGAGGTGAATGATGGTCTGATTTTGTTCTAGGGTCAATTTAGGTACCGTGATGTTAAGGAAAAAACAATCGGTATTTCTTGGGGAGAGAATGATGGAGGTGATTTTAGTTTAGATTTTAGATGTTATTAGGTTTATGAATGTAATATGGTAATCTTATGATTTCGTACAAGGTTGTCTCACCTTTTTGGGTGGAACTTAAAAGTCAAGTTTGGTCTATAAAACAAGTTTTTGTCCCATGTCTTCGCATCTTATTCTTATCCTATGGCATACTAAACGTGAGATTATTCATTTTGTCCATCCCGTTCCATCTAGTCAACATACCAAACACACTTTTAGGGCTTCTTCAACGCTTTTTTGAGTGATCAAGTGGTGCTTATTTACTCTTCTTTCAACAAGTTTTTAAAGGAAAAGGAACTTTGTAAGATGAATATTTGTTCGATATAATTTTGGTTTTTAGGAATAAGTAGTAATTTATTCATTACAAAGGCTGCAAAATGAAAATGAAAATGAAAATTAATTCGATATGGAACAATAATGTTGGTAAATTTATCAAGATTTGATTGATCCATTGCATTATCTTAACTAAACGGGTTGTTTCATTCAATCTAGGGAATTAAAATGAGAATGAAAATAATGAATGAAAACCGGAATATGATCCAAATTTCCTTTTGCCCTCAAATTCAACATAGAATGAAATTGTGGGTTTGTGGGGGGAATGATCTTATTGTATTATGTGTAACCAAACAGTTTCTTTTATTTTTCATTCTCATTTATTATTGTTTAATACCTTTACCCAAACACCTGTGTAGTTATTTGTGTAAATCTTTGAGAACCAATGAATCCTCTCATTCACGAAACCAGAATAAATACAGGTTGTACAACAGAAAAGAAGGAAACCCTAAACTAAATATGGAACAAATAATGATAATAAAATACATTTAATTTACAACATAAAAACCGGAAATATATAAGGCATATATTTCGGATAATACTCCCCCGCGGTCGAATCTGTAGCTGGGCGGATAGTGAGGCTGGAGCAAAAGCAGGTGAAAAGGTGGCGTGGCAAACCCTTTGTAAAAATATCGTCATATTGATAGTCAGTGGGGACATGTAGCACACGTAAAGAACCCAGACACACTTTTTCGCGAATAAAGTGGATGTCAATTTCAACATATTTTGTGCGTTGGTGTTGCACCGAGTTTTTGGTGAGGTAAACGGCTGAAATGTTGTCGCAATAGATGATTGTGGCCTGGCGTAGTGGAAGATGAAGCTCAAGAAGAAGATTGCGAAGCCATGTGGTTTCAGCCGTTGCATTTGCGACTCCTTTGTACTCGGCTTCGGCGCTTGATCGGGAAATGGTAGGTTGTCTTTTAGACGACCATGAGACGAGGTTGTCACCGAGAAACACGCAGTAAACGGATGTGGAGCGCCGAGAGTCGGGGCTCCCCCTAGTCCGCGTCTGAGTAAGCGATTAAGTTGGTAGACTTGGAGGGTGAAATATGAAGTCCGTGACTACTGGTGCCCTTAATGTATCGTAGGATGCGCTTAAGAAAGTTGAAGTGCGGGTCGCGCGGGGCGTGCATAAATAGACAAACCTGTTGAACGGCGTAGGTAATGTCGGGGCGGGTGAATGTTAAGTATTGGAGGGCCCCGACTAGGCTATGGTAAAGAGAAGAATCAGACAAGGGGTTGCCTGCGGTTGCGCTGAGTTTAGAGTTGGTATCAACAGGAGTAGTGGACGGTTTGCAATCTTGCATTTTGGCTCGATTGAGGATGTCAAGCACGTATTGCTCTTGAGATAAAAACAGTCCTCCGTTCTTACGGTGAACCTGAATACCGAGGAAGTGGTGAATAGGGCCAAGGTCGGACATTGCAAACTCTTGAGATAATAAATCAATGAAATACCAAAGAGTGGTAGTGTCTGATGTGGTCAAAATGATGTCGTCCACATAGAGAAGTAGATAAGCCATTTTGGTGCCACGTTGAAAGACGAAGAGAGAGGTGTCACTGTTGGTGCTTTTGAAACCGCATGTTTGGATAAAGGTCGCAAAGCGATGATACCATGCACGCGTGGCTTGTTTGAGCCCATATACTGATTTGCACAAGGGACATACATGCTTGGGGTTGGTTGAGTCTACGAATCCGGGTGGTTGAAATATATAAACAGTTTCTTGGAGATCCCCGTGCAAGAAGGCGTTCTTTATATCTAGCTGATGGATTGGCCATGATCGTGAAATGGCTAGACCGAGAATGGTGCGGATCGTGGTAGGTTTCACGACGTGACTAAAAGTTTCGTCACAATCAACTCCGACTTGTTGACATTTACCATTAATTACCAATCTTGCTTTGTATCACGCAAGGGTCCCGTTGGCGTGAAATTTGTGCCGGTAAATCCACATGCAACGTATAACATGAGCATCAGGTGTACGTGGCACAAGTTCCCATGTATTGTTATCCATTAAAGCCCTGTATTCGTCAGTCTTAGCACGGGACCAGTTTGGATCAGTCAGGGCATGGTTATGGGACTTGGGAATGGGGGAGACGGTGGGGGTTGGGTTGGTGGTGGTGGTGTGTAGGTTAAAAGGCTGATTGGATTTCGTGATACCATCTCACAAGCGAGTGGTCATAGGATGTAGGGAGGCTGGTGGTGGAGGGGTGGGGGGTGGTTGTTGGTTTCAACGAGAGTAAGTGAGAGGGTAGTAGGTAGGGGTTGTAGATATGGGCTGGGAGGTAGTGCCGGTGGTGGATCCGGCTGGTGGTGATTGGGGTGAGGTGGCAGAGGGCCGGGAGGCAGCAGCGGTGGTGGTGGATGTGGGTGCCGCGGGGGCTGTGGGTGTGGGTGGTGTATGTAGGGGTGGGGGCGTGGGTTGGAAAAGTAGTGGGTTGGGGTCGGAGTCATGAAATGGGTGGTTGGTGGGTTTGTGGTTGAGGTTGGCAAAAGGGAATGTGGATTCGTCAAACATGACGTGCCGGGATAGGAAGATCTTTCTCGTAGAGAGGTCAAGGCATCTATAGCCACGGTATTGGGGTGGGTAACCAAGGAAAACACAGGCAGTGGACCAGGGGGCTAATTTGTATGGTTTTGTGGCGTTGAGGTTGGGATAACATGCACACTCAAATATGAGAAGGTGGTCATAAGTAGGGTATTTGAGATAGAGAGCAGAGGTGGGGGTGCGGTTATGAAGTAATTTGGTAGGTAAAATGTTATGAAGGTAGGTAGCGGTATGGAGAGCATCAACCCAAAAGGAGGGTGGTAGAGATGCATGAGTGAGGAGGGATAGCATGAGTTCGTTTAGGCGACAAATCATGCGTTCGACGATACCGTTTTGCTGGGAAGTATGTGGGCATGAGAACCGGATATGGAGACCGGTAGTGAATGCAAAGGAATGGAATTGGTGGTTGTCGAATTCACCACCTTTATCGCACTGAAAGGTTTTGAGGGTTGTGGTAAAATGTGTTTGAATAAATTTGTGGAAGTTTTTAATTTTGTCAAATGTTTCAAATTTGAATTTGAGGGGAAAAACCCATGTGAAGTGGGTGAAGTCATCGATTATGATGAGGTGAACAAGATCAAATGGTTTCAAAGTGGTGGAGGTTGAGTCTTTGAATGGTAAGCGTTTGTGTTAGGCAATTTGACATGATTGACAGACAAAAGATTTATCAACTTTATTGCAAGAAATGTGTTTATTAAAACTGAGGAAATCCATTACATAATGTCCTAGTCTAAAATGCCAAACTGGCGAGCTAGAAGAAACATAAAAAGATAAAGCAGGAGCGATGGGTTGGCTGGTGAAGGGGTAGAGGTCACCGGAGCTATTGTGCCTCGTCAGGTGCTTCCCAGTCTTGAGTTCCTTAACAGAAAAACCAGATGGGTCAAATTCAACTGAAACGGAATTATCACGACAAAATTTACGTACGGACACAAGGTTTTTGACAACATTAGGTGTGTGTAGAACGTCTTTAAGGTGAATAGGTTTGGAGGGGTGGGGTAATATGGTGTGTCCTGATCCAAGAACTGGTACCTGATTACCATTACCAACAAACACAGATTTAATAGACGATACACAAGGGGTAGAAAGTTTACATGCGTCCGTAGTGAGATGAGTGGTAGCCCCCGAGTCCATGTACCACTAGTCATCATTAGGATCAAGAGTCATAGTTGAAAAGGCAGCCTCAAGTTCAGATGGTTCCAACGGGTTAACTTCCACGAGATTGGCTTGTGGCTGTCGGTTGGATTGCTTAGACGGACCAGCAGGAGGGGTGTCCCAAGGAGCGGCCCAACCGCTTTGGGTTGGATACGGACATGGGGGCGGTGATATCCACCAAGGAGCAGCCCAATACGGTGGTGGGTAGGCGGGCCAGGGAGGTCGCTGTTGGCCGGAGGGCGGGCCGCGACGGCTGTTCGAGTGCGAGTTGGTCGATCGGCCAGGCGGCTGGTTGGTCGATCTGTTTTGAGATTCGGATGGAGAGGATCGGCGATTAGGTTGGCGCTGCTGGGGTTGACGGTCGCGATTTGCAGGCGTGTCGCGTCGCAGCGGTGGGTTAGATGATGGGTCATGGTTTACAGTGGCTGCAACTTCTATCGGTGAGTGGGCATCCCGAGCGCGTTGGCGTTGGTTCTTAAGTTGAAGCATGGAACAAGTCGTGTCCCATGTAGGTAGGGTTTCGTTGATGTAGCGTGCAACGGTATCGAACTCGGAAGGCAGGCCGCGAACAAGTTGTAACACCAGGCGGTTGGCCGTGATGGGGCATTCCACATCTTCAAGCTGGCTGGCCAGATCTTTGAGACGCTGGCAGTAGGCTTCAAGAGAGGTCGTGGCACGAAGGGTCAAGTTGTTAAACTCGTGTTCTAGAGCAGCAACGCGAGAACCCTTGTTGTTGAGGAAGATTTCCTTGACTTTATTCCAAGCTTCAAAAGCAGTGGATTCTGGGTCGAGGACTCGAGCAAGGAGATCGTCTGAGAGTGTCCCATAAATCCATTGAAGGACAATGGCATCGATTTCTGAACAGGCTTCGTAGGTTGGATCATTTTTCGCTGGAGGGGTTGTGCCATCGATGTGGTCAAGGACCTTGTATCCTCGTGTATGAAGTTTGAACAATCGCACCCACGACGAATATGTGACCTTGGTGCCATCGAGGATCCGCACCTTGTTTTGAATATTCGTGACCGTGTAGACTGGGTGGATTGCTTTGGAAGGGTTGGCGTCGGACTTGTCGGACATGGTGATTTTGAGAAGACGGTACAGCCGTGGCTATGGAGGAATGAAAAAAATTCGGTATTGAGCCTTGGCTCTGATACCATGTAAATCTTTGAGAACCAATGAATCCTCTCATTCACGAAACCAAAATAAATACCCACTGTACAACAGAAAAGAAGGAAACCCTAAACTAAATATGGAACATATAATGACAATAAAATACATTTAATTTACAACATAAAAACCGGAAATATATAAGGCATATATTTCGGCTAATAATTTGTTCTCATTTTTGTTCATGAATCTAATATCTCCAACAAAGCGTCCCTTAAAAGCTTAAAGAAATTCATTTTTGATGTGGGGAGGACCAGAGAGTTAACAGAGTTCTTCACAAATCTTTTGGAAAGAAGAAAATGAGGTCGAAAGAAGCCCCAAAACCCATATCAAAAGCCGAGATACAATCGCTTACTCGGCTTCTCCCGCTGCTTGGGTTGTGTGTTAGGATGCGGGCCCGTCCTGAGAAATCATATGCATATTTATTTGCTTTCGTAAATAGTTTAGGTTTCTTTATAGTATTAGGATTTATCTTTAATTAATATTTACCAAATTTTTCATTAAGGGGCTGTTTGGCAGTTTCTGAATGATTTGGTACAGAATGATTAAGTAGTCAGAATGATTAAGAGACTTATGATATAATGTAAAATAAAATATGGTTGTTTGCTAATTATTAAGAATGAAATTAGGGCACTAAATGATTAAGGGAGAGCCAAGATACAAAATCATTCAGAGAGTTTTGGAACCATTAAAAGACATACTTTTTTTTTTGCCAAACAAGATTTACCTCTTAGCAATTCAGAACAAACAACCCCTAAGTCCTGTATGGATAAATAAATTTGTTTGTCCGGATAAAGATGTGTTGTTTATTTTTATTTTTTTCCTGAATCAACAATCAGAATGATATAAATGACTAATCTACCCCTCATCATGAATTATGTGTGAGTTGATAAATTGTTTATTTTTCAATAATTTTGAATCACAAAAACTATGTGAACATCGGAAGATAATATCATAAACAGGGACAAATTGGATGGGTATATATAAACAATGGAAGTTGCAAAATCATGATCAAATCAGTATAGAAATCCAAAACAAAAGCAATTGATCTACACTACTTTTTACCAAATCATCAAAACAACATCTAATATGTTTATGCTCTTGTTCTTCAAGAAAGAGATACAATCGATAAAAAAAAAAAAAAAAAAAAAAGAAGAAAGAAATCAAAGCCATTTTCCTCCCTTTAACTTCTATGGTTAAATCATTGTATAAAGATTAAAAATTACGAACACAAGCATGATTAGAAACATAATGGAACTGGTTATTTGATCATATTGAATATATCATGTTTGGGGCCGAATCGTTTACCACAATCGAACAATAATAATAATAATAATAATATATATACAAGACATATTAGAGTTGAAGTTATGAAATCTAACCTTAGCTTTCTTGTTTAAAGCAACAAGGAATTGACATGGATTGTTTGAAAACCCTTGAGAGAGAGATTTAGGTATGAAATACCCAGAAAAAAGGATAAGATTGACGGTCCTTATAATACTCACTCACCTGCTAAGACGATGACCAACTTACTCGGATGAGTTGTAAGCAAATGTGAAGGTACGTAATTGAATCATGGCCTCTGAATGATCTTGCCAAGGCCTTTTTGGGCATTCCCGTGGCTCAATCGACCAAAAATCCAACACAATAAATAAAATAAAATAAAAATATAGCCCAACAATTCAAGATATATATGATCCAACACAGAGACCTTACAAACTTAAACTGCTGGCTAGTGGCGAGGGTCTGAAAGGAAGTTGACACCCAAATTAAAGAAATCAAGGTTTGTCATAACTTGTTGAATGAACTCTGCAAAGAGCAATTCAAATTGGTAACAGAAAACCTTCATTTTGATTTTGATTTTGATTTATGGTTTTGAGATCAATCGCCGACAACTTGATCCCCATTATTTTGTGAAAGATTTTAATGGGTAAGAAAAAAAAGCTAATCAACAAATGGAAGCTATATGAGAATAATTCACATGCCAAATCATTACATTCAAGGATATTAAATAGACTAGTAATAGTTGACACCATGCATTTCGTCGAACACTTGGCAGACACACCCATCACCATACTACACTTATTACGTAACAAACACGAGACACACACACTTATTAACAAATAGAAATTCTAACCAGAAATCTGAATCGATTTCACATCAGGCTTCTTCACTTCCTCCTTTGGTACAGTAATCGTAAGCACTCCATTCTCCATTGCAGCCTTCACCTGATCCAGTTTCGCATTCTCTGGCAACCTGAACCTTCTCGTGAACTTGCCACTGCTGCGCTCCACCCTGTGCCATGTATCATTCTTATCTTCTTTCTCAACATTCCTCTCGCCGCTGATCTGCAAGATCCTGTCGTCTTCAACTTCCACCTTCACTTCTTCCTTCTTAATCCCAGGAAGATCGGCCTTGAACACGTGTGCTTCAGGGGTTTCCTTCCAATCCACACGGGTATTCACTAAAGCAGAGGTTTCCCTGGAAGCATCATCAGATGAAATTGGAAAAGGGAAGTCTTTGAAAGGGTCCAGAGAAAATGGGTCGAAGATGTTGCTTCGTCGGCCACCAAAAAAGCTCGGGATGATCGACATCTTTTCTTCACTGCAATTGATTATATAATCACGGATCGTATGAACAAATGTATTCTTCTTCAGTGTTGGTGAGGGAAAAGTGGGAGGCGTCGCTATTTATAGTGATGGAGGAGATTTGAGGGAGTTTCCGGAGAGGTCTATTGCATTCCTCGGCACACTTTCTCGAAAGATCTTTTGCATTCTTCAGTAGGCACCTTCTCGAAAGATCTGGTCTCATTACTGGAGTATTATTTTTATAATAGTAAATTACTGATTTTGTCCCTATGGTTGTATAGGAATTACAGAGTGGATTTGTCATAATTCTACTAGCGATTACTCGTTAAATCAAGGGAATTTTTCTCTTTTTACATTTTTATTTTTATAACTTAATATAAATAGTTTATATTAATTAATGTAACACACACATGGCTGATTTCTGATGAGAAGTTGAGTTAACATGAAAAGCGTGAGAAGTGGTTATTAGCCGTTGAATGTAGAATAGGATGAGATGCACCGATGCACCAAATCAATCCTCGTATCAAGCGCGATTCATGGATAAACTTGAGATTAAACGTGATCAATGGTTCAGATCCACTTCTCACGCTTCCCACATTAACTTAACTTCTCATATGATAGAATGAAATGAAGGGATGCCAATGTAATATCAGAAAGAAAATGTTTAAAATGGAGCATGTGTAAACAAACATATATTAATTATTTAAGAGTATAAAAAATGTTTTAAAATGAGATTTTTTTAATTTTTCAAAAGAAAAAAAATTAAAAATGAGTACTAATACTAAAATATTTCTGATTTTATGGAGATCTTTTTATACATTATTTAATATAAAATATATGACTTTATTAATTTTTAAATGGAAATGGAATAAAAATGTAAAAAGACAAAAAAATCCCTTGATTAAACGGAATAACAGTTAGTAGAGTTATGGCTAGAGGTGTAAACGAGTCGAGCTTTTAACGAGCTACTTGAGCTCGAGCTCGTTTATCTCGAGGTCGAACTTAATTATTCTCGAGCTCGAGTCGATCTCGAACAGAAAATAGAACTCGTTTAACTTATCGAGACGAGCTTTATAACACCAATGTACGACTCGACTCGTTCGAAAACTCGATTCATTTTTTCAAGTCGAGTCGAGTCGAGTCGAGCCGAGCCGAGCCGAGCCGAGCTATTCGGGCATATACTCTTTTTCGAGCCAAACATGCTCATATTTATTAATCATAAAATAAAAATATAAAAATTATCGAGCTCAAACCGATAAACGAGTTAATCGATCGCGAGTTCGAACCCATATATAAACGAGCATCGAGCTCGAGCTCGAGCCCTACATTGAAAAGTTAATCGAGTTCGAGTCCAGTATTAATTTTTTGAGCCCGACTTGATTAACCTACTACTCGACTCGGCTCGGCTCGTTTACACCCCTAGTTATGGCAAGGGACCCAATCTGTAACAAAAGTGAAACCACATTGACTATAAATGTAATTATTTTGTTTGGGGGATCTAATTCGTAATTCCTTTACAGCCACATGGATGAAATCTATAATTTACTCTTTTTTTTTAGTATTGGTATTAACATATTAGATCATTTTGACAAACATAAGCTACATTATTTTTTGAGCTTATTGCAAACAATCAGGGGTGCTCAAAAAACCGACCAACCTGACCAACCTGAAAAAAAAAATTAAACCGAGGTAACCCGACATATAATCGACACAAAATTAGGACAACCCGA
The DNA here is from genome assembly GCA_954870635.1 of Arctium minus. NCBI lineage: Eukaryota > Viridiplantae > Streptophyta > Magnoliopsida > Asterales > Asteraceae > Arctium > Arctium minus. The sequence goes on along the minus strand of OX941080.1, from coordinate 175,924,446 downwards.
ATCTATTGGGTTGATATTGGGTTAGGCTCAAAGTAACCCGACCAACCTGATAACCCGATAAACGTTTTATTGAATTCTTTAAAATTATTTATTTTTCCCTTTAATATGTATAAGTTACCAATAACAACTCGGCAATAACGAGCAATGGAACTCATAAGAGGATATTATTGGAAAGTTATATGTAATACCCAAATATTTGATGAACTTGTATATTCTTTTGAATGACGGATCGTATTTCAAGTAAATATTTCCTTATTTTTATGTTTCAATATTGTTTTTACTTTGTTTAAACACAACCCGACCATCCCGACCAAACCGAACGGGTTGGGTTGGGTTGAAAATTCTCAAACTGCCAATATTGGGTTGGGTTGTTGAAATGCCTTCAACCCGATCAACTCAACCTGTGAGCACCCCTACAAATAGTAGATTATAAGCTAGTTATTAGAATGCTATTTGGAGTAGCGTGTTAACACGTTTTAGGAGCATTTTATCATTTTTTTTCCAATTATACCCCTGAGTAATATTTTTTACAGTAAATTTTACTTTTTGATTATTTGAAAGTGTGACTTGAACTTCAATAAATCAAGAGGTCGTCCCTCAGGTTTAGATTTTGCTTTGAAAATGGGACCTCGTAACTTCGTCTATTTTGTCCGTTAGAGTCAGGGGTAAAATCATCTAATCGTGTATTCTCCCTTTTTGCACTTTTTTTTGTTGTTCCTTGTTTTTCTAAGAAACATAACCGTAGGGACCAACTACGTAATTAACTCTAATTAATATATAATATACATAGAGAGAGATACATTTACACAGGGGGGAGGGAGTTGAAAGCTTCATCTACTTAATCCCATTGAAAGCTTCATCATGGAAAGCTTCATCTTCTCTATGTCTCCATGAGGGGCACCTGTAGGAACATCTCTACTGACAAACCATTTCAATAGTAGGGGTGCTGCCGTGCCCCCCTAAAAACCGTACGTGCGGGTCTCCCCGCATGCGGCTCACGTCATTCGAGGTGCTAAATGCTCCGCCACAAAGCAAGCTCTCCCGAATACGAAAGATGCGACAACCAGTGCAGTTGTTCGTATTTCATTTTCTTCTTCCAAGCCCTTCTTTCTTAGCACTTGTGTCTTTCTTGGATATGCTCAGTCTGGGTACCATAGAAAGGTAAGCTGCTATGTCTGAGTCGTTACTAACAACCCCTTAGCTCTATAAAGAGCTTTCCAACTTAAGAGATGCTAAAGCTATTGTTAGCACTCTCTGATATGAGTCTATTAAGACTAACACATTATCATCTCTTAATCCCAGTGATGCTTAGCTGGTCTTTTCGGATGATCAACCACTCTTTTTCCTTCCAATTAGTGAGATTTTATCCTGTTCTGGAGCCAGCGGGTTCTGAATGACCCCCTTATACCATACCATAATCAAAAGGTACAACGACCGGAGCGACCAGACAGAGCGTACCGCCCTGCCATAGTCGTGAGTCTGTTTATAATCGCGACTATTGTCATAGTTATCTATTTATATTTTTGTTTTTTGACGGGTTCGGTCAGGAGGGACAAAAGAGAGAGGATATACTGACCTGGGGGCCGAGTTGAAAGTAAGGCTTTAAACGTCATTGATTCTGCCCCCGCTTAGGTTACCTGTGTTTCCTTAAATATCAGGTTGAAGAAGAAGGGCCCGGAAGAGAAAGACTTCTTTCTTGGCCATCGTTAGGGTTTTCTATAGGTAAGTTCAATATGTAACTGAGGCTTTCTAGGCATAGGGCTAATAGCACAAGTCTCATTTTGAGTTGTGGGTCATAGAGCGGGCAACTTTATCTACACAGGATCAATCAGAATGCGGGAGCGCAGAGCCACTTGGGGGGGGGGGTAGGGAAAAGAGTTGAGTTGATCAGGCTCGACGACCAGGAGAAGAGTGGGCGAATAAAATGCAGAACATATCAGAGATGTTGAATTCTAAGAAAGCCCCTTTTGGGGCCTCCTGAAGTACTCTTCCTTCTTGCTTGACTGACTTTCAAAAAAAGCAATTCCACCGGGGAAGGATCCACGAAAGCCCTCGCTACTCCGCTGAAAATTTCGTCTTCTTAGCCCCACTGTAGAATCACCGCAGGAAACAGGGGGAGGTAGTTATTGGTTCTTGAAACCGACAAGGGACACAGGGGGAGGGAGTTATTAGTTTGTGAAACCGACAAGGGACAAATTGATGTTCTTCGGTCACTAGTGGGCAAAATCGATCAAATCCAAGATGGTGGCCTAAGACGTTGGGTGTGGAACAGAGACCTACGAGCAGTGCCACGTGAATGTCGCGCCCCTAGTCGTGTGCTTATCTGAGTGTTGGTGGTCTAAGACGCAGGCGGCCCACGTCGCGACCCTAGGTCGTGGGCGTGGTCCCGTGGAGTTGTAGGGATGATAAAAAGCGTTTTTAGGGTTTTTCCATATTTTCAGCTCCCATGCATCTCTCTCTTCATTTAATCCAACTTGGTGGGTTCTAGGATCGATTTTGGAGCTTTAAATGAGGCATTTAAGGACATTAAACTCGAAGATCCAAGGGTGGAAGCTAAAGATTCAAGATCTACTCTCATTTCTCACCATTTCGGTTGGTTTTAGGGTTTCCTCAAAACCTAGTATTGTGAATTTCATTCCACTATTTTCTACTTTTATATATATGTCAAAATGTTGTATTTTAGTCTCCTAAACATCCCCTTTGATGTATTTCGCATTTTGGTGGATTTTGAATCGTTTTGAGTATTTTGGAGATTTGGATTTTTTTTTACCATTTTTACAAATCAAAGTATTGCTTCTTTAGATATGCTATAAATTGAATCATTGGCATATGAGTGATCTTTTAGTTTATGGAACCCTTGATTTGGGATTTTGCTTGATTGGCTAAAGTTTGTGAGAAATGCCATATTTTGAGAACTGAGACATTTACACTTGAAGCTACTATCACTATTTAGTCTTGAAACTTTTGTGAACGATAATGACTTCAATATTTGATTTGGAAAAAGAGTTTATTTATTTGAAGAATACAAGTCATTGAGCCCTTTTTTATTTAATCATAGGGGTGTTTGGTTCATGGATTTTGAAGGAATTGGAATGGATAATTCCTTTGACCAAATTTCAAATCCTATGTTTGGTTCACATAATGAAAATGATGGAATCCTTTGAATTCCATTGAATTCTACAAATTAAGGAATTCATCATCCATTAGCTTAAGTGAAATAATTGAATTACATCTGATTCCTACCAACCAAACGTGTTGTCAAATTCCATTCCGATTCCTTCAAAGTGAAATTCCTTCAATGGATTCCAATTCCATCAAATTCAATTATGCGAACCAAACAGCCCCTTAGAGTTAATGATTTAATGGTAATATTTATGTGATGGAGACTATGTCTTTAATCATAGTTAATTATTTTGAAGCAATAGTATGCTTAGACTATAATGCAATGGATTCATAGGCATAGAAGTCGATTTATGTATATGTAATGGGATAGTTGTTCCCACACCATGGCTAAATATAGATTTAGGGGTTGTTTACCAAAATTTTTATTAAGTCGTGTATGGATAAATTTGGGATAAAAATCTATCATTGTTTACTTTTTTTACTGAATCAACTGTCTTGACAATATAAATGACCGTTTTACCCATCAGTTCATATAAACCTATAAAATCTAGAAAAGTCTAAACTTGAACCATGTCTAATGAAATCTGGAACTTCAAAAACAAAATCGAAATTAATCGGAATATGGAACTTCAAAATCGAGATCGAAGTTTAGAAACTTCAAAAACGAAAACGAGATCGAACTTCCTATGAGGTCGAAGCTCAAATGAAGTCTAGAACTTCAAAATCGAAATCGAAGTTTAGAAAATTCAAAAATGAAAACGAGATCGAACTTAGGAACTCAAAATCGAAAATCAGAAACTTCAAAAAAGAAAACGAGACCGGACTTCAGATGAGGTCAACTTCAAACTAGATCTGGAACTACATAGAAGGAAACAAAAACGCGAATTAAACTTCAGAAATTATTGAAATATGGAACTTCAAAAATGAAATCGAAATCAAACAAAATATGGAACATCTAAAACGAAATCAAACTTCAAACGAGATCCGAAACTTCACAGAAGAAAACGAAATAAAGGTTTCTTCCTCTTCTCGTTTGTGGTTTGGACGAGGAATTACATAGTGACGGGAAGGAGATGAAGGCGCTTCAGAGTCTAGAGAGAGATGAGGGAAGAAGCATAGAAGTCAGGCGATGTCGTCGATGTCTTCGTCGAAGAAAAAGAACCAATGTCTCTGTTGGAGATAAAGAGCCGATGTCTCCTCGAAGAAGAAGAACAAATGTTGTTGTTGAATAAAGATTGAAAAGATGTACTGATGGATTAGGTGAGAAGGAAGGTGAGAAAGAAAGAGAGGCGTGTGTTTTTAGTTAAAGGGTAGGAGTGGTAATTTTGTTGGCTGAACCTGGACAAGTGCACATTATGAGTTGTGCGAATACGATGATTTTTTTCCATTAAGATGCAAGTAAACAACCCAAAATGTCTGTGTGAATAAGCCTATCAAGTCATTAAGCTCAATAAGTCAAAAGTAAACACCCCCTTAGATCACCGGATGACTCAAGCTATAGATTGTGGGTGGTTGAACTTGATAACCATGTGACTCGTAATGATATTTCATTCTGGTGGATGAGCATATCTTAGTTCATTGGACGACTCGAACTATAGACCGTGGGTGCTTGAACTCGACATAATAGAAGCTCTTTAACATAGATCCATAACCTACTTTTGTATTCCACCATAATGAATGGAAATAAGGTCTCCCCTGTCGTCACAAGATGTATTTTTGACTTGATTGTCCTAATATTGGGACCGTTTAAACTCTTTACTTGTTGAAGTTTTATACTTCCAATTTCATGATTTCTAACTTTATGTATAAAACTGTTTGATCTCATTAGGCGTTAAGTCTAACACTTTTTCTTAAAATGACATGTATATCAAGATCTTTAGGTGGTGGAGCTACTAATACATGAGTGGAGCGATGATTGACGATGAGGCATTTAAGGGGATGATACTTTTGGAGATATTTAGTGACATACATGAATATCTAGCAATGTTAATCTTTACCTAGTATTGGTCTAGATTAGTAGGTTGTTATCTACCATCCATATTTTATGATGTAAACGTTTTACATTTCCCCTTTCGGGTGATTTTTATGTATTGTTTTTGTATGTTATTTTCTTGGTTTAAATTTACTCCTATTTTAGGGGTGTTATAGGGGAGAGAGTAGATCCAAGACAAAAGGAAATCTCGAGATTTGATCTAGACTGTATAATCATTTGCATGGTGCACCAACATGATTTTATGTTTAGGTATTTAACGACTATGAGTAGCTAACAACTAAGGTACAAAACATATCATGACAACCTCTCTTTTCATTGTTGACTAATAACACCATTGTAGACTAATTGTTTTACAGACGTTTGTATTTTTTCTTTTTCATGTCCACTCAAGAGCCAAAATCTTCCAATAATGGATTTGTCGATGATTCAAGGGTTCATTTTAAGAAGCTTATGGTTAGTATGATCTTTAAAAACACCCACAAGATTCATTATCAAATTAAACATCATTCTTTCATATAGAAAAATATATATGGCTAATTTGCATTTATCTTTCGTCATAATTATGTTTTTTTAAACAAAATATCGATAATTAGTTTGATGTGAATACATCAAACAATAAAGTACTTATAGACCATTTTTATTCCCGTTAGTGTATTTTGAAAATTTCATCAAAATTATCATGCTTCAAAATGTAGTTATTTTGAAATCATAACGATATATGTAAAAGAAGTAGATATTTCAACATTCACTCACTTTCTTATTGTTATTTATTTTATTCTAAGTCTTAAACAACACAATAATAATTAAAAAACGGATGTAATACCCTAATTTCGATGGACATGTCATATTTTGTATTCAACACATTTGATAAACAATAACTTTGATTCAATACTTAAGCTACACAAAAGATAAAATAGTAATTTCTAACAATAAGACTTTGTTCAATAGAAAAATCAAATAATAATATACAAACAACTTGATTAATAAAAACTTGGATGTAAAAACAACAACATTTAGTTAAGTGCCAAACAACAGCAATTGTTTGTTTCCAAACGAAATTCACCTTATCGAATTTACAAAAGTGTAAGCCTATGATGGTTTCAGATAAGGTATACAGTAAACAACGTATTTTGACGTATTTCACACAAGGCATAGGAATATAAATATTTGAAAATAGATGTATAATGACGATTGTACATCTATGTTAGGCTATAATGATCCTACCATTTTAGGAAAATTTGATAAAAAGACATTTAATGCCATATCAAACGTACTTGATAAGTCACATCTACAAATTTAAATTAGGGTTTCTTTTTTCGAAAAATTTGGAAATCGAAAGAGAATATTTGTTGAAATAATCGTAATTAACTCATGTTGTTTGATGGCTATTTAACCAATATTGAAAAATAAGTACTTCACATACCAAACACTATATATTACTACCTTTTTGGAAGGTTAGGATGCAAGGGCTTCTAGATTTTGGGTTTGGTGTGTAAATTGGATGAGACAAGATTGTATTGGGCATGATCGGACTAATTGTCTCTTTTTCATTTAGTGAAATTAAGGATTTGATTAGTAGATTATTTTTTTACAACTTGGATAAGACAAGACAAAACATTCATTATATCATATAATAATTATAAATTAAACAAATCAACGACATATTTAGATAATTGTATTTATAAATAATTATAAAAAGACTCGTGACAAAATTTTAAATACCACATCATTTGAGAATATGTATAAATATTTAAAAACATCATACGCCTCACAAATAAGAGTCAATCAAAAATGTTAAGCGTTTCTTGATGATGATTGTCTTCATAAACATATTCAAGTCAACCACAAGGTTTGTGGCGTACTGGTTAAGGCCTCTGGGGATGTGGTGAGATATCTCATCCACCTCGGGTTCGAATCCAGGCATACGCAACCTGTGGCCACTGAGATTTATCCAGGGTTGTCGCTTTAACAATTAAAAATTGTCAGGGATTAGTCTAGGTTGTGCCTAGGATACCCTTTAAAAAAAAACATATTCAAGTCTACACAAAAATAGTTCAACCACTCCAAAACAGCGATTGTTCTCGGTTCTCACCATAATTTAAGACCATCACTTATCCTCATCATAAATTGAATTCATAAAAACTTTACTTTGATGTCATTTTCCAAGCCATTCCAAAAAAAAAAATTGAGTTGATTTGCACCCAAAATACTTGCACATACAGATGATTTCCAAGACATTAAATCCAAGTCTTATCAACTTATTGCTCAAGCCATACATAGCGAGTGTAAAATTCAATATTACTGAAACCAACTTTTTATTGATCTATAGCTTCGTAAATCTCCTTCTTTGTTTCCGATATAGATTTGTAAACGAAATCAACTAGAAGAAATCATACCATGTGATGGATCTTGGTGTCGAAGAAGTGAATAATGGTCTGATTTTGTTCTAGGGGTCAATCTAGGTGTTGAGATATCGAGGAAAAACAATAGATATTTTTTTTAAAGGGTGTCCTAGGCTATGCCTAGACTAATCCCTTGACAAATTAATGACTGTAAGCAGTCCCGATTAAACCTCAGTGGCCATAATTGTTGTATACGCTTGGATTCGAACCCTGAACAGATGGGATATTCCACATCCTCCAGGGCCTTAATCAGTACGCCACAACTCTTGTGGTTAACAATAGGTATTTTATTGGGAGAAAATAGTGGAGGTGATTTCCGGTTTATGTTTTCCCCTCTTATTCTTGTCCCATAGCATTTTGTTGTTTATCTAATTCTTATTTCAAGAACTCTATGAAGGAAAAGGAGCTTGGTAGCATTTATTCTCCCCAATCTCAAAATAAGTGTTCATATTTTTATTTTTGTTTGTCCTAAAATAAGTATACACTTTAAATAAAATAGATAACTAAATTCTCACATTCAAATATACTAGAAGCGTACCCGCACAATGCAGCGAGATACATCACGATTTTAATGTTTCATTTTATTTTTTTGTCGATTTACAATACGATTTTGGATGACTTTGAGAAAGTGATAATGTTTTTTTTATAAATTTGTTTAATTTAAGCTTAATAATATAATGTTTTTTATATAAAAAAATTAAGTATTTTGTTAGAATTCAATTATTATCTTATATATTTTAATGACATCTACAAAAAATAACCAATTACATATTTAATGATATAATTAAAATAAAATTATAGTAATATAATAAATCTATATCTATACCATATTATAAAGCACGGATAAAAAACTCTTAAATACAAATTATTATGCACAAGATACCATCATTTTATGCAAGATTTTAAAAATCTATTAATTTACAAGTATCAAAGCACAAGATACATATTACTACTAAAATCCACCAATTTGGTATATTCAGGACCTTCCTTTTATGCAGATCTTTCCATATATCACTATTAATTAATATATTATATTACTATAAATTTGTTTTAATTATATTATTAAATATGTACTTGGTTATTTTTTATAGATGTCATTAAAATATATAAGATAATCATTGAATTCTAACAAAATACTTAATTTTTTATATAAAACAAATTTATAAAAAAACATTATCATTTTCTCAAAACCATCCAAAATCGTACTTTAAATCGACAAAAAAATAAAATGAAACATTAAAATCGTGATGTATCTCGCTGCATTGTACAAGTACGCTTCTAATTAATTAATAGTGATACATGGAAAGGTCTGCATAAAAGGATGGCTCTGCACATACCAAATTGGTGGGTGCTCGAATCCTGTAGTAGTAATATGTATCTTGTGCTTTGATACTTGTAAATTAAGAGATTTTTAAAATCTTACATAAAATGATGGTACCTTGTGCCTAATAATTTGTATTTAAGAGATTTTTATCCGTACTTTATAATATAGTAAGCATAGTTGTGAAAACAAAGAAATATTAAATAAAGGTAAAAGATATCATTTGATAACAAAAATATGTAATAAATATCATGTCTCAAAACAATTATCAACACTTATTTTATAAGTTTTCATTAAAGAGGCCGATAAAGTTTATCAGGATATGATTGATCCATTGCATTAATCTTAAATAAACTTTGTTATTTATTCTCACTTGGAGAATGACAATGTAAGATTATTGCCTAGTGTTGGCTCTTAGGATAAAAAAAACTAACTCCACTTATCAAGTAAGGTTTATCATAACTTTGTTGGATGAAATTGGTAACAGAAACTCCTTGATTTCTATGTCGGAAACCTTGATTTTGATTTTGGTTTATGTTTTCGAAATTTAGACTTCTAGATGCACTTTTTGGCCGACAACTTGATCGCCATTCTTTTGGGGTTTCAACAGAAGTGAAGGATTTCAATGGGTAAAAAAGAAAAGTAATCAAGAAATGGAAGCAATATGATCAAAGCATAGTATAATTCACATGACATGGGAAATCATTACATTCAAGGATATCAAACAGAGTTGTAATAGTCGACACCAAGCATTTCGTCGAACACTTTGCAGACAAACCCATCACCACACTACACTTATTACGTAACAAAACACCAGACACACGTAACAAGTATAAATTCTAACAAGAAATCTGAATCGATTTCACGTCAGGCTTCTTCACTTCCTCCTTTGGTACAGTAATCGTAAGCACTCCATTCTCCATTGCAGCCTTTACCTGATCCAGTTTCGCATTCTCTGGCAACCTGAACCTTCTCGTGAACTTCCCACTGCTGCGCTCCACCCTGTGCCATGTATCATTCTTGTCTTCTTTCTCAACATTCCTCTCACCGCTAATCTGCAAGATCCTGTCGTCTTCAACCTCCACCTTCACTTCTTCCTTGTTGATTCCAGGAAGATCGGCCTTGAACACGTGCGCTTCAGGGGTTTCCTTCCAATCCACACGGGTATTCACTAGAGCAGAGGAAGCATCAGATGAAATTGGAAAGGGAAAGTCTTTGAAAGGGTCCCAGATGTCGAGAGAAAATGGGTCGAAGATGTTGCTTCGTCGGCCACCAAAAAAGCTCGGGATGATCGACATCTTTGATTCTTTTCACTGCAATTGATTATATAATCACGGAGGATTGTAGAACAATTGTAATATTCTGTCTTGGTGAAGGATAACCGACACATGCATCGATATTTATAGTGTTGAAGGAGGGAGGAGAATTGAGGGAGTTTCCAGAGAGGTTTATGGCATTCTTCCGGTAATCACTTTCTCGAAATTCTTCAGGTAACCACTTTAGGAACCGTCTCCAAAGATCTGGTATCATTAATACTGTTATTACTTTTAAAGTAAATTACAGATTTAGTCCCTGTGGTTGTATAGGAATTATAGATTGGCTCCCCAAAAGAAACAATTACATCTATAGTTTCACTTTTGTAATGAGTTGGATCCATTGCCATTAGTGATGGCCATTTCGGCCCGGCCCGGCCCGGCCCGACCCGACCGGTTAACCGGGGCCCGACCCGTCTAAAGCCCGGCTCGGTCCGACCCGGTGTCAAACCGGTTTGAAGCCCAAAAACATGAACCGGGTTGGGTATTTGGAGGATTTGTCGGCCCGGCCCGGCCCGAAACCGGTTCACGGCCCGGTTTTTGGCCCGGCCCAGCCCGATTCTCACTAATTAAAAAAACTAGCCGTTATGTTACCGTTTGTGATCATTTTTTGACCGTTTTTTTTGTATTTTTTACCCCTCCAAACCCCTATAAATACTTAAATTTATGTATTGTAAGTTTGTAACTTAAAATTATAAATAAAATGTATTTTTAAAGTGTATTTTAGAGATTTATTATAAATAAAACCGTATTTTTAAAGTGTATTTTAGTGATTCAATCCAATTTTTATTTTTTAAAATTTACTAATTAATTATTATATAAAGAAATTATTAAAAAATATATATACGAGGCCCGATCTTGGCCTGGTTTTGGGCCCGGCCCAACCCGGCTTTTCGTAAACCGGTTTAACCCAAGCTTAACCGGGCCACACATTTTCGGGTGAAACCCGTCCCGGCCCGGCCCGAAGCCCGATTGGCCCGGTTTTTGCTTTCACTGTTTGGGCCCGAAGCCCGTTTTGTCCCGGCCTGGCTCGGCCGAGCCCGATTTTTGGCCATCACTAATTGCCATAACTAGGCATGGCAACGGGGCAGGCATGGGGCGGGAAATGTAATCCTCGGCCCCGATTTCACTAACCTTTACCTGGCCCCGGCCTCGGTCCCCGACGGGTACAAGGAATCGAATCCCCTCCCCGGGTTTTTTAGGCCTATCCCTGGTCAATCCTCGGTTCAACAAAAATTAGTTGAAAATTATATTATATTTATATAACGCATATTAAAAAACATAATGTTAATTAATATATATATACATACGGGACGGGGCAGGGAATACATTACCCAGCCCCGGCCCTGGTGTCAACATCTCGGGGATCCGCGGCCCCGAACGGGGCGGGTGAACCGGGTCCCCAACGGGGAGGGGAAAATTACCATGCCTAGCCATAACCCTATTAACGGTTATTCCGTTAAATCAAGGAGAATTTTGCCTTTTTACATTTTTATTTTGTTTCTATTTTAAAAAAATAAGGTTATATAGTTTATATTAAATAATGTAAGACACATATTTACATCTATACTATCTTATAAAGTATATTCAATAAAGTCTTAAAAACAACACCTAATGCATTAGATACTTTTTTTTAAACCATAAAGTTTTAAAAGTCTTAAAAACAACTTTTGACATCGTACTGCTTTTTAAAACATAATTCCTTAAAATCTTTTAACTACAAGTTGTTTATACATTACTTGTGTACCTATGCAATGCGACGGGATGTAAACTCAAGTAAATGCATACAAGAAGGTGATTACAAAAAGAGAACAAATTAGTACTATAGCTATAAATACATATTTCCCTACCTGAAAAGCTGTTAGGGGTCATTTACCAAAAGCTTACCAAGTAAGCACTTACTAGCAAGATTCATCACTCTCATTTACCTTAATAGGTGATATTCTCGGACATCCAAATTGATTGTTGGTAAACGTATTTTAGCCGATAAGTTTAACGGGATAACAATCTTCTCATTTATTTACCCGGTAAGATTCATGATTCTTGGCTCCTTGCTATTAAGGGTGTGTAATGGTCGGTTAGGGTCGATCCAGGTTTGTACGGGTGGCCTGATTCCAAACTTGAACTGTTTTTGGATTAGCATCCTTAAACCTGAAATTCATGTTCTTTTTTGGGTAGCCGTCGGGTTCAATTGGGGTCGGAGTGGGTTTGGAGATTTAGACTAAACATGCTCTAATACCAATCTTCTAAAAAAGTAGTATAAAGACTTAATCATTCATAATGGGAAAGTTCCTTATGATTTTTTTGGACTTTTTCTAAAAAAAACAAATTAAAAATACTTAAAAAAACATATCATTTGTTATGAGCAAACACCCAAAAAAAGGAGAAAATGACATTTTCCAAATTAGTGTATATATACATATATATATATAAGGACATGTTCAAACGAGAAGATAATCAATTTGCGAGAATGCGACAAGGAATATGAGTCACATAATCCATTAATTATAAAGTATCATAAATAAAAAATGAAAAATGAAAAATAATTTTAGAAATTAGCATAATTACCATTTTGAATTGGATAAGTCCTAAAAAATCTCATTATATCTCTTACATTTATTTATTTTTTAATTTTAATAAATTCATACTTTTTTATCAAATTAGATATAATTTTTTTCTGGATTGACTTTTAATAAAAAAAAAACATAATTTTCATCAAATATCACATGTGATATCCACAACCAATTCATTATTTTTTCACCATTTTTTCTCTATTTTTTGGATCCACGTTTTAAATCATATGTGATTAACTTTATTTAACATATGATCTACTATGTATCATATATGATTCACTATGTAAATTTTTATACATATCACATATGATAATATACGTTTGAATATAATTAGTGACGCATAATCACACGTGATAATATTTATATCACAAAAGATATATAAATATGAATATACATAATCACATATGATTAAATAAAAATATATACAGTTATCATATGTGATAATATGATATAGTGATATCACATGTGATATTTGATCGAAATTGTGATTTTTTTTATTAAAAATGTATTCAGAAAAAAAAATTATATAAAACTTAATAAAAAGATTTACAAATTAATTGAAACTAAAAAATAAATAAATCTAAAAGATATAATGAAATTTTTTAGGATTTATCCAATTCAAATGATAATTATCCTATTTTTTAAAATTAATTTCTATTTTTATTTATGATATTTTTTAATTAATAGATTATGTGGCCCATATTCCTTCTCATATTCTCGCAAATTAGTTTGCTTCTCGCATGATACTCACTCTATATATACATGGCAAAAGGTAAAGTTTCATTCCTATATATGAATACCCACAAAACACGTGTATTTGATGCATTCCTTGTCTCATCGCAATGCTCACTTTCTTTTTCTCAATTTCCATGTGTTCTTCAGATTAGTATTGAAACGTAAACCTAATTATCGTACATAACATGACACCAAAAATACATTATGTCAAGATGAGTTAGGGGCCGTTTGATTGAGATACTCACAATCAATCCCCACATTAATTAAATATTCTTTCATAATGACTTGATTGTAAATATCTTGTAAGTTTCGATTTAGTTTTATAGGTTACGATTTTCTTGAGATGTATATATATATATATAGGTGGGTTCATACGAGAACAACATTTATTTAAGAAAACATTAAAACAATCGAGTACATACAAAATCATATATGATTCACGCGACTATGTGCGGGGCCTAAATATTGCCCGCGTCCAATTTTTTCGGGTTAGTGTAAAATCACATATGATTTTGTACATGATCTGCTGTTTCTTGCTGTTATATAGAGGAAGGTTCACCCGAGAATGCTAACTATTTAAGGAAAAAAAATAAATCATGTATAAAATCATATGTGCTTTTACCTTAACCCGAAAAAAAAACGCGTACGACTTTGGCCGCAACCTAAATGTAATATCCGTAATTTTCGGTAAGTAAATGTCACCCGGACATTTCTGTGACTTGTAAACAGTTTAGTTTTGTTGGGAAATGTATTGTTTAAAGTCCCTCGGAGTATCGGGAGTTTGGGCATTGAAAAAGTCGAATTTTTGGAGTTCGGGGTCACCCGGGCGACCATGCCAGCGATTGTGCCAGAGGGCACAATAGCCTGGCACTATCGCCGAAGCTGAGAACCTACGGTACAAGTCTGGCGATTGTGCCAGCGATTGTGCCACTAGCACAATCGCTTGGCACTATAGTCGCGCGTACCAGTGGGTTAAATGTTGCGATTTTCACCATTTCTTCTCATTTTCTCATTTATATCTTCTCCCCTTTTCTCTCCCAAACCCCAAAACCGAACCCTAACCTATTTTGGGGATTTTTCCTCCCCAAACCACATGATTCTTAATCATCTAGCTAGTTGGGAGCTTGAGTCACAAAACCTCCATCTTCATCTTTCTCATCAAGTTCAACGGTTGGGGAGCTCGGGTTGAAAGTGTTGGATTGGGTGTTCTCGGAAGGTCTCATCATCTTTAATGGTAAGCTTCTTCGATTTAAGGTTATAAATGTTCTTTGGATGTTTCCCTAGTGTTTGGGTTATCAAATCTCATCATCTTTAATGGTAAGCTTCTTCGATTTAAGGTTATAAATGTTCTTTGGATGTTTCCCTAGTGTTTGGGTTATCAAATATCGGATTTGTTAGTTTTGGAGAAACTAAGGTTTTGATATCGTTTAGGGATTTTGGTATATAATGTTGGGGAATGTTTCTATGTGGTTGTTTATGGATACTTATGGGTTGTAATGTTCGGATCTAGGTTTTGGAAGTTTCCGGCTTGAGGATTCAAGCGGCCTTCAAAAGAGCTCGTTGGGTGAAATCTAGATTTAGCCTAAATCTAGCAAGGTGAGTTCAAGTTGATTTGTGAAAACGGTGTACATGTCAAAATGTTTATTCTAAAGTGTTTTACATTAAATGGTTAACTGCTGATAAGTTTTGAGTATTTTGGAAGTAAAATATGTTTTACTTGGTTATTTGTCAAAGTGTGAGTATTTTGATAAGTTTTCATATTTGGTAAACTTGGGTTGCGTTAACTTCTTAAAATGCTTATATTGGGTTTTGAACGTTTCAACAACTAAATAGCATGAATTATGTATTCTTGGTGATTTTGTACAAGTAAGATCTATTTTATGAGTTATACATCTTTGACGATTATGTACAAATGAAGTCTATTTCATGTTACATGCATTTTGGTGTATTTGCATTTATAAATCCTTTGGAAAATCTTGGACCCAATACGTTTTGAGTTTTGGGTTAATCACGTCTTTGAGGTATGTGTCTTCGTATACGTCATTTAAAGACATTTCATTATTTGGGGGACCGGTAATTGTTGGTCAAATGGGTTTCGAGCATTTTAGCTCGGTGTTGGCTTAAAAGAGTCTTGAGGACATTTGTCCGGTTTTAATGGCTCGATGTGAAGTCCAATTTATGATTTACATCTTAATGCATTTTATTGCATGTTATTGATAATTACAGACTCGAGTGCTTTAGTCATTCAGGGATAGTCATGTAATCTTAGACTGTGTTGCATTGGATCCATAGGCACATAAGTCAGTCTTATTTGATGGTCAATTGGGTGGTACGAGGTTGGACTCCGGGACTCATGGTTTATGACCTTGTCTTCACGAGTAGGCACTAAGGGTGGTTGAGTTCCGGTTGAGCTATTATGACTATGGGGAGTCCTCTGATGGGCGTTGGGACCTTCGCCATGTGGGGCAATGCCTTCGTTGTATCCCCCGTGTGCCGATCCTTTGGCGGTAATTCCGGTGTTGTTCGCTAAGGTCAACTGTCTCTTTGGGTGAAACTTGTTAAGAGGTCGTAGGAACACTTGGGTTTGCGTGTCGTGAAGTGTCGTACGATCAACGTTGTTTGAGTGGCATATTTTTGTGTTCCTATGTTCTCAACGGATACGGGTATCCCCCGTCGTCGGCCCGCTGTATTTTGAATATTTAATTGTCCATGTTTTAATATTCGGATTTCATTCCATTTTATGGTCGCGTGAGTATGAAGTTTCAGTTCCATGTTTTAATGACGTATTATATTTATATGGTTTGGTTTTCGTTATTTAAGGGTCGAGTATTTTGTTCCACCCGAGTTTTGGGTGTTTTGGGGCTATGAAGTATTATTTACATTTTACCATTGAGTATCGAACCATGATCCTGTTTTGGGTGAGTTGCGGGTTACATCATTTGCAAGAGATGTGGGTTTGGGAGCATTGTCTTCAAAAGTGCATATTATGAGAAAATGTGTCGTTTCCATTTGAAGTATAATATTTCGAAGGATCTTGCTTAACTGATTCCCTTTCTTTTAAAGATATATTCATTCATGTTAAAACTCTTGAGCTCACTAGGCATTAAGCCTAACCTTTTTATTTGTCGGCATGTGCATCAGGTTCCTGTCGGGGGTTCGGTTCTAGCAGTGCTTTGAAGAGTTGGGCCTTAGCCTTACAAGAGTGAGTAGTCGGTGAAGTCTTCCGCAGGTTGGAGTTAGTAACTGTTATTGGGTTTAGTAACACCCGTCCTTTTCATAGAGTGTATGTATAGGATGAACGTGAGCGTTGAAGTTAATTCTCAATTTATGCTGTAGTTCGAAGTATTTATTGATGTATTTAGAAAATTTTTATAAGTTGCTATCTTCAGATTTAAGGGTGTTACAAGTTGGTATCAGAGCTTAAGTTTGAGAGAATTAGGTATTGATTTTTGGATGTCTAGACTCAAACTAGAGTTCTTATAAGTGATTGTAAGTGAAGTGCGCATTAGGTACCTTAAGACAAGATATTTTGAGGTTCTTTGAGTCGCTAGAAATGGGAAAACTTGTCGAGGGTCGCAAGGATGATCATGTACGATACGTTCATAATGGCACCTGGCCAGTGTCATGGCGAATCTACATGTTACATGTGTATACTTGAACTACCTTGGTGGAATGACCGTTGGGGTGGTGAGAAAGTTCTAAGCGAGAGATCTAAGGAAAGGTTGATGCGTATAGCAATGTCACTTAGAAGTGATAGTTAAAGTGTGAGGAATGCATTAAGTTGACCACCTTGGGTCAGAATTATTGGTTGGAGTAGAACTATCGGTTCGACAGACCGATTCTGTTTCGAGGAAAATTGTAAGTTAATCGATTAGTGGGAGTGTTGCTCCAAGACGTTGGATGCATCCGGATGACAATAGTATGTCGGGAAATGGAGGAGTGTAGTCCTAAGATGTGAGTGCCGACTAAATTCATGCACGGAATTTATTCCTAAAATAAGTTTGCATCAATTGTTTCTCATGTTCGCTAAGCATAAAGTGATTTACATTATAAAATCTTGGTAAAGCATTTAGCATACATCAGATTTTAAACTGTGAGCTTAAGCATGCATGAAATTGTTTTGTTGCACATGATTGGAAATTGTTATCAAAATTCTTTTATTCACGCCTCGTGTTTAACGCTATTTCCGGATATTGTAATGTCCATGTTTTAATGTCGTTTGGGTATTGGGCAAGTAACTACGAGATTTTAACATAGACATTGAATCTCCTCCACGTATGTCGATGGTTTTAAAGGAAAAGTTAATCCTATGTTTGGCGTCGGAATTTCTTGAGAATTTTAGTTTGTACGATTTTGCTAAATTTCAGGGAGTATGGCTTTGCGATGTCTTTTGGTGCATGGGTTTCACTTTTGCTTCGTCTAAACTTGCGAGTTTATTCGGCGTCGTGTCCAATATAAATTTTGTAGAAAAAGTGTCATTTTATCTTTCATTGCATTAAAAAGAGGAAACTCTTAGAAGTTTAATGTTTTAGACCTATTGTCGTCTTGCACACTTTGTTGAGAAATGGAAATTTTGACATCACATGATTTTAGCGTTAATGAGTTTTACGAAAATTCAGTTGGGTTTGTGGTGCCTTATCGTACGACTTTTGCGTCGCGTAGATAATTTTGGAGCGTGTGTGCATGCATTAGTATGTGCGTTAATTTATGGGTTTTGCTAAACGATGTCATCCCACATGTTGATTTGGGAATTTCATTATCACGCAATTTATCTTTGAGCTTTATACAAATGTCAATCGTTGCATGCTTTCTGCATTTGGAATAAATTATGGCGTTGTTGTGAGTAGTGGTATAAAAAGGGTTTACGCTGTTTCAAGCAAAGTTTTGTTCGGAGCATATTTCAATCATTAACTTTTACTGCTAGAAAATCTCCGCAATGCATTTAACAAATTAGCAATAATTATGTCGCTATGGTTTCTATTTGGTCAAATGTGTTTATCTGTATGGCTTAAAGCTTTAAACTCGAATTGAAACTTATTTGCACTTCCCTCATTTTACCTGGCCTTGGGGAAAATAAACTGTTGCATATGGGGTTGTTGATACTTTTGCACTGCAACGTCTTTTGGTTAAAGGGGCAAAATTTTAAAGATAAAACTGTGAGTTCTCTTTTGGAGTTCTACAAACCCTTTTATTGCACGTGGTGTGGTGCAAGAACCTATTTTCACGCCTTCAGTGTAAATTGTTGCGCATATTTTATTATTGTCTTTATTAACGTAAGTGTTGAATCGATGAGTTTTAGAAATAGTTTATTACGTGCTGTGTTGTTGATCAATTTTGAAACCTATCGGTTGAACGGTAGTGTATTTTTACCGCACGTCTAATCGCTTAATCGCTTGTGTATTTGAAAGTCTTATAAATTTCAATTTGGCATATTGGTCGAAAAATCTTGAACTTATTAGGCCTATAGATTTAAACCCCTGTAGAAAAAGGAGTTGTAATTAGGGATTAAGGGAGTCTTTGGGATTTGAAGCGTCGGATGATCCGACTCGCGGTCAGCCTTGATATTTTGGGCGTGGAGTTTTTGGAATCTGTGCGCGCTTGTATTATGGAAATAGTGGATTTAAGTATCCCAGTTATTTAAGGGGTGATTTTATACTTCGGTAATCATACGGGATAAGGTCTTATGTGATTATATGCGCTTACTTTGAATTCGCTTTGATGGATGGTTCGTCGGTGTGACATCTTGGTATAGGTCGACTGGTGTACCATTTTAGCAGGTTCCGCGATTAAAGGAATTTTGGTGATATGTCTGTTAGAAATGTAAGACTTGGAGTTCTAGCTTCCTGTTAGGAGTCAACCTTGGTGCGACAATATGTCTGGATTGGAATTTGAGGCGAGACATCCACGTTTTCGAGGTCACTGTTTAGTCCTAGGCGTCGACTTATTTCGTGAAGTCAATGGATCTTGGGATATTCGGAAATATCCCGGTTGGACCATGGGAGATAATGACCTTTCGGTAATGGAAGTTTGAAGAAGGTTAGATGTTGTTAAGAAAATACCGATGTGTATAAGCTTTTCCATGGTGAAAAGGGTTGCATTAGAGGATTATTGTGAGGCTAGGGTTGGAACGAAGTTTAGTGTTAACCGAATCCGGGTTAACCAGTTGCCTGAAGGACGCATTGGTGCGCCTTAGGAGGTCAACTTTATCAGCATTAGGAATGGATCAGTTGAAATCTGAGGATTTTGGAAGCTTAGTTATGATCTTTGAGATTGGGTTCGGAACCGTGATGATCCGAAGGAATTTGATTGGTGAAATGTTGAGGTCACAAACTACCCTAGAGGTAGTGATTGTCATCCAAGGTTGGGAGGCGACCGTAACCTTGTGGGTAAAGGGTTACTTTGGAGAGTTAAGTGTTCGCTCGGTTATGAGCATATTGTGCCCAAGAGGGGGCAACATAGGTGTGTATCAGTGCAAAGGTCCTAATAGTGGTGTTGGAAGAAGAGTTAAGGGAAATCCTTCTGCGGGCAAAGTTCCATGGGAATCTAGATTTCGAGGACGAAATCATTCTAAGGTTGGGAGGATTGTAACACCCGTAATTTTCGGTAAGTAAATGTCACCCGGACATTTCTGTGACTTGTAAACAGTGGGGTTTTGTTGGGAAATGTATTGTTTAAAGTCCCTCGGAGTATCGGGAGTTTGGGAGTTGAAAAAGTCAGATTTTTGGAGTTCGGGGGCACCCGGGAGACCACGCCAGCGATTGTGCCAGAGGGCACAATAGCCTGGCACTATCGCCAAAGCTGAGAACCTACGGTGCAAGTCTGGTGATTGTGCCACTGGCACAATCGCCTGGCACTATAGCCACGCGTACCAGCGGGTTAAATGTTGCAATTTTCACCATTTCTATCTTCTCCCCTTTTCTCTCCCAAACCCCAAAACCGAACCCTAACCTATTTTGGGGGGGGGGGGGGTTTCCTCCCCAAACCACAAGATTCTTAATCATCTAGCTAGTTGGGAGCTTGAGTCACAAAACCTCCATCTTCATCTTCCTCATCAAGTTCAACAGTTGGGAGCTCGAGTTGAAGTGTTGGATTGGGTGTTCTCGGAAGGTCTCATCATATTTAATGGTAAGCTTCTTCGATTTAAGGTTATAAATGTTCTTTAGATGTTTCCCTAGTGTTTGGGTTATCAAATCTCGGATTTGTCAGTTTTAGAGAAACTAGGGTTTTGATCTCATTTAGGGATTTTGGTATATAATGTTGGGGAATGTTTCTATGTGGTTGTTTATGGATACTTATGGGTTGGAATGTTCGGATCTAGGTTTTGGAAGTTTCTAGTTTGAGGATTCAAGCGGCCTTCAAAAGAGCTCGTTGGGTGAAATCTAGATTTAGCCTAAATCTAGAAAGGTGAGTTCAAGTTGATTTGTGAAAACGGTGTACATGTCAAAATGTTTATTCTAAAGTGTTTTACACGAAATGGTTAACTGCTGATAAGTTTTGAGTATTTTGGAAATAAAATATGTTTTACTTGGTTATTTGTCAAAGTGTGAGTATTTTGATAAGTTTTCATATTTGGTAAACTTGGGTTGCGTTAACCTCTTAAAATGCTTATATTGGGTTTTGAACGTTTCAACAACTAAATAGCATGAATTATGTATTCTTGGTGATTTTGTACAAGTAAGATCTATTTTATGAGTTATACATCTTTGACGATTATGTACAAATGAAGTCTATTTCATGTTACATGCATTTTGGTGTATTTGCATTTATAAATCCTTTGGAAAATCTTGGCCCTAATACGTTTTGAGTTTTGGGTTAATCACGTCTTTGAGGTATGTGTCTTCATATACGTCGTTTAAAGACATTTCATTATTTGGGGGACCGGTAATTGTTGGTCAAATGGGTTTCGAGCATTTTAGCTCGGTGTTGGCTTAAAAGAGCCTTGAGGACATTTGTCCGGTTTTAATGGCTCGATGTGAAGTCCAATTTATGATTTACATCTTAATGCATTTTATTGCATGTTATTGATAATTACAGACTCGAGTGCTTTAGTCATTCAGGGATAGTCATGTAATCTTAGACTGTGTTGCATTGGATCCATAGGCACATAAGTCAGTCTTATTTGATGGTCAATTGGGTGGTACGGGGTTGGACTCCGGGACTCATTGTTTATGACCTTGTCTTCACGAGTAGGCACTAAGGGTGGTTGAGTTCCGGTTGAGCTATTATGACTATGGGGAGTCCTCTGATGGGCGTTGGGACCTTCGCCATGTGGGGCAATGCCTTCGTTGTATCCCCCGTGTGCCGATCCTTTGGCGGTAATTTCGGTGTTGTTCGCTAAGGTCAACTGTCTCTTTGGGTGAAACTTGTTAAGAGGTCGTAGGGACACTTGGGCTTGCGTGTCGTGAAGTGTCGTACGATCAACGTTGTTTGAATGGCATACTTTTGTGTTCCTCCGCTCTCAACGGATACGGGTATCCCCCGTCGTCGGGCCGCTGTATTTTGAATATTTAATTGTCCATGTTTTAATATTCGGATTTCATTCCATCTTATGGTCGCGTGAGTATGAAGTTTCAGTTCCATGTTTTAATGACGTATTATATTTATATGGTTTGGTTTCCGTTATTTAAGGGTCGAGTATTATGTTCCACCCGAGTTTTGGGTGTTTGGGGGCTATGAAGTATTATTTACATTTTACCATTGAGTATCGAACCATGATCCCGTTTTGGGTGAGTTGCGGGTTACATCGTTTGCAAGAGATGTGGGTTTGGGAGCATTGTCTTCAAAAGTGCATATTATGAGAAAATGTGTCTTTTCCATTTGAAGTATAATATTTCGAAGGATCTTGCTTAACTGATTCCCTTTCTTTTAAAGATATATTCATTCATGTTAAAACTCTTGAGCTCACTAGGCGTTAAGCCTAACCTTTTTGTTTGTCGGCATGTGCATCAGGTTCCCGTCAGGGGTTCGGTTCTAGCAGTGCTTTGAAGAGTTGGGCCTTAGCCTTACAAGAGTGAGTAGTCGGTGAAGTCTTCCGCAGGTTGGAGTTAGTAACTGTTATTGGGTTTAGTAATACCCGTCCTTTTCATATAGTGTATGTATAGGATGAACGTGAGCGTTGAAGTTAATTCTCAATTTATGCTGTAGTTCGAAGTATTTATTGATGTATTTAGAAAATGTTTATAAGTTGTTATCTTCAGATTTAAGGGTGTTACACTAAAGCCGCGGGCAAAGTCACGTGAATCATATATGATTTTGTACGTGAATTATATATGATTCTGTATGTATTTGGTTGTTTTCGTGTTTTCTTAAATAGATACTTTTCTCGTATGAACCCGCTGTAACACCCTAAAAATAGGGGTAAATTAAAACCTGAATATTTGCAACGAGAACCAATCTATGCATAATTAATCACCCAATAATGGGGAAATGTATATAAGGAGTTTACAACTATAAATACTTAAACAACAACCAACCAACTATAAATCTAGATTATGGACAGGTGTCGCTAAGATCACTAAAAGGTTTCTATTTCCTAAAATCTCCAAGTGTCTCCTCCAAGAATCCATGCCCCAAAAGTTGTCTCTTTCGACAAATATCACTCCACTAACTAGTTTGCCACCCTGTTACTCTTAGAACCTGCTATACATGCCACATTTAAGAAAAAGTGTTAGGTTAACGCCTAGTGAGATCAAACGGTTTATAAATAAAACAATAAAGAAAATTTCCGGAAATATCGCCTTGATACATTTTCAACGTGAATCTCTATATTTTCAAACTATAACAACACACACATCTTGCGATAATGAGGGAGACCCGGTTCCATGTTGGTGACAGAACACATAAGTAGGTCACACATCCACGTTCAAGAGCCCTACTACGAATCACCGGTCATCCCATCGATTCTAGATTTCATTCATTCACAAGAAATTACAATTAATGATCATTGGTCGTTTCCCGACTTTAAAGTCCACAACTATTACCCATCATGACCCCATGCCTATTTCTCGGAACATTTAGGAATTAAACCATCCCAATATTTCAACATTTACAAGACTCATATGCCTATGGATCCATTACAATAGTCTACAATATTTTCATAACACAAATGACCCATAGAAAACACTTTCACAAGTTATTAACAAAGACTCCACATTTAAAATTATCTCACCTTCAATTCCAAGGGGTCAACACTTGGCCATAACATTCACCATTTCAAGTCAACCATCTTTAATAAACCATTATATGTGTCAATTGTCATTCTCATGTGACTATTTGTAAAACCCGTAAATTTCGGTAAGCAATTCTAAAAGTTTACTTTCTTACTGGTGCGTTAGGAACCCAATTAAACCTATGCTTGGGGTCCGAGAGGATCATTACCCTCCACACTGTAACCGAAAGAATTTCGAGTGATTAAATCTTCGTTGGAATCGAAATCGAGCCTCGGGGAAGGTGTGCCCGCGACTATGACAAAGTGTGAAAGTCGCGTGGCACAATTGCGGGTGGAAAGGACCCTACGGTACCATCCAGGAGACCTTGCCAGTGTTAGTGCACAAATATGTTGGATACAAGATCATGAAAGTCAAAGTCAAAGCTCAAGTCAAACCTTCAAGCAAAAGTCAAAGTCTTTTGTAATAAATAAAAGTCAAAGTCAATGTATTGTTTTAGTTTTGTCTTGTAATTGTACCTTAGTATAAATAGTTTTGTTCCTTTGTTATTTTGTACGAATCTTGTAGAACTTAGCCGTGTGAATATCCAGAGAGAGTCCTAGAGAGAGAAGGTAGTGAGAGAAAGCATCCTGTGTAATCAAACTGTAAACTGTGAATTGGAATCTAATCATATGACGATTGGGATTGATTTTCTTGTTGTTGAATCTTGATTAGAAGTATTATTGTGGGACACACAATTGGTATCAGAGCAGAAGTTTAATTGAATTTTCAAGAATGTGTCTTCGCACCTTGTTTACTTGAGTCTTGATTGATTTTTTGAATTTTAGATTGTAATTGTGAGTTTAATTGAGTCTATAGTGTTCGTGTGATGTATTAGATTGAATTTGTATTGGTTTGAAACACATTTGCACTGTAAATTTTGGTCAATTTGATGATTTTTTTGATTTGTGAGTCGCACGAGTTCGTAGCACTGTATCTCAATCGAATTGTATGTTTGAGTGAATTTCTTTGAAATTCATTGTTTGTAATCGATTCCTGCAGTGTTCGTGGATAATCTTGTGAAGTTTCAGACTCAGAATCAAAGAAATAATGGGTTTTTGGATCGATTAAAGTGTTTATGGGTCGAACCTTGAAGAACTCGCATAATCTCTGAAGAACTCGCAAGATGAAGAACTCGCATGAAGAACTCGCATGATGACCTTGTTTGAAGAGGATTTCGCATAAGATTGATTTTGTGAAAATGACAAGTGCAGAATTCGCATAAAGTCAGATACGAATTGTACAGAATTTGCATAAAGCCTCATACGAAAAGTTGTTGGAAATATTTGTCAAAGGACATAATTCGCATAGTACTAGATACGAGAAGTAAAGAATTCGCATATGTCTAGTTGTGAAAAGGTGGAATTCGCATAAGCTTACATGCGAAAAGTGAGGATTTCGCATCAAGAGTCGTACGAATTTCTTCAGAATTCGCATGGAAGATTGGAAATTTTTTCTAAGTAGAGATTTCGCATCTCTTAGTTGTGCGAAAAGTACATGCGAAAAGTTGGGCTAAGTCAAGAATTCGTATATTAACACATACGAATTCATAAGAATTCGCATAGTAAAGTGTGCGAATTTCTTAGAATTCGCATATCATTACGTGCGAATTCTCCAAGTTGTGCGAATTCTTAACTCTGTGGTGTGCGAATTTCTTCAGATCAGCGAATTCCTTCTGCGAATTACTTCAGTATGCTAATTGTGTAAGTTGTGCGAATTGTGGTGTTGTGCGAATTGTTGAAGCTACAGTGGTGTGAGAATTCTTGCGTAAGGAAATTTTTGGAATTTTATTTCTAAAATTTTTTCTGATTGTTGATTATTTCTTTCAAACTAACGATCTTTTGTGCAAGTGTTATCAAGATGGGATATTTTGCATTCATCAGGTAACCACTTTAGGAACCGTCTCGAAAATCACATGTGATATCCACAATCAATTCATTATTTTTTTCATCATTTTTTAGATCCACGTTTTGAATCATATGTGATTAACTTTGTTTAAAATATGATCTACTATGTATCATATATGATTCACTATGTAAATTTTTATACATATCACATATGATAATATACGTTTGAATATAATTAGTGACGTATAATCACACGTGATAATATTTATATCACAAAAGATATATAAATATGAATATACATAATCACATATGATTAAATAAAAATATCTACAGTTATCATATGTGATAATATGATATGTAGAAAAATTCATATAGTGATATCACATGTGATATTTGATCGAAATTGTATTTTTTTTATTAAAAATGTATTCAGAAAAAAAATATATATAAAACTTAATAAAAAGATTTACAAATTAATTGAAACTAAAAAATAAATAAATATAAAAGATATAATGATTTTTTTTAGGATTTATCCAATTCAAATGATAATTATCCTATTTTTTAAAATTAATTTCTATTTTTATTTATGATATTTTTTAATTAATGGATTATGTGGCCCTTATTCCTTTTCGTATTCTCACAAATTAGTTTGTTTCTCGCAAAATTCTCACTCTATATATATACATGGCAAAAGGTAAAGTTTCATTCCTATATATGAATACCCACAAAACATGTGTATTTGATGCATTCCATGTCTCATCGCAATGTTCACTTTCTTTTTCTCACTTTCTTTTTCTCAATTTCCATGTGTTCTTCAGATTAGTATTAAAACGTAAACTTAATTATCGTACATAACATGACACCAAAAATACATTATGTCAAGATGAGTTAGGGCCGTCTGATTGAGATACTCACAATCAATCCTTACATTAATTAAATATTCTTTCATAATGACTTGATTGTAAATATCTTGTAAGTTTTGATTTAGTTTTATAGGTTACGATTCTCTTGAGATGTATATATATAGGTGGGTTCATACGAGAACAACATTTATTTAAGAAAACATGAGATCAACCGAGTACATACAAAATCATATATGATTCACGCGACTATGTGCGCGACCTTGCCCGCGTCCAATTTTTTCGGGTTAGTGTAAAATCACATATGATTTTGTACATGATCTGCTGTTTCTTGCTGTTATATAAAGGAAGGTTCACCCGAGAACGCTAACTATTTAAGGAAAAAAGAAAACAAATCATGTATAAAATCATATGTGCTTTTACCATAACCCGAAAAAAAGACGCGGATGACTTTGGCCGCAACCTAAAGCCGCGGGCAAAGTCGCGTGAATCATATATGATTTTTTACGTGAATTATATACGATTCTGTATGTATTCGACTGTTTTCGTGTTTTATTAAATAGATACTCTTCTCGTATGAACCCGCGGTAACACCCTAAAAATAGGGGTAAATTAAAACCTGAATATTTGCAACGAGAACCAATCTATGCATAATTAATCACCCAATAATGGGGAAATGTATATAAGGAGTTTACAACTATAAAATGAATACTTAAACAACAACCTACTAATGTAGACCAATCATAAATCTAGATTATGGACAGGTGTCGCTAAGATCACTAAAAGGTTTCTATTTCCCAAAATCTCCAAGTGTCTCCTCCAAGAATCCATGCCCCAAAAGTTGTCTCTTTCGACAAATAGCACTCCACTCATAAGTTTGCCACCCCGCTACTCTTAGAACCTGTTATACATGCCACATTTAACGAAAAAATGTTAGGTTAACGCCTAGTGAGATCAAACGGTTTATAAATAAAACAATAAATAGAATTTCCGGAAATATCGCCTTGATACATTTTCAACGTGAATCTCTATATTTTCAAACTATAACAACACACACATCTTGCGATAACGAGGGAGACCCGATTCCATGTTGGTGACGGAACACATAAGTAGGTCACACATCCACGTGCAAGAGCCCCACTACGAATCAACGATCATCCCATCGATTCTAGATTTCATTCATTCACAAGAAATTACAATTAATGGTCATTGGTCGTTTCCCAACTTTAAAGTCCACAACTATTACCCATCATGACCCCATGCCTATTTCTTGGAACATTTAAGAATTAAACCATCCCAACATTTCAACATTTACAAGACTCATATGCCTATGGATCCATTACATTAGTCTACAATATTTTCATAACACAAATGACCCATAGAAAACACTTTCACAAGTTATTAACAAAGACTCCATATTTAAAATTATCTCACCTTCAATTCCAAGGGGTCAACACTTGGCCATAACATTCACCATTTCAAGTCAACCATCTTTAATAAACCATTATATGTGTCAATTGTCATTCTCATGTGACTATTTGTAACACCCGGAAATTTCGGTAAGCAATGCTAAAAGTTTATTTTCTTTCTGGTGCGTTAGGAACCCAATTAAACCTATGCTTGGGGTCCGGGAGGATCATTACCCTCCACACTATGACCGAAAGAATTTCGAGTAATTAAATCTTCGTTAGAATCGAAATCGAGCCTCGAGGAAGGTGTGCCCGCGACTATGACAGAGTGTCAAGGTCGCGTGGCACAATCGCGGGTGGAAAGGAACCTACGGTACCATCCAGGCGACCTTGCAGCGACTGTGACAAGTGTCACTGTCACATGGCATAGTCGCGATCGTGGCACCGAGAGGCATGGTTACCATGCGACATTGCCAGCGACTATGACACTTGTCACTGTCGCGTGGCATAGTCGCCGAGAGGGACTGAGGGTATAAAAAGGGCCTCAACGGGTTGTTACTCATTTTAATCTGATTTGGGTATTGTTGGATCCATTTTTCTCTCAAGACCTTGGTAGGTTTTCTTCCTAAACCCTCTCTCTTCATTCAATTCTTCCTAAACCCTCCCTCTTCATTTTCTCTCAACTCTTATGCATTTATGGTCATCATCTAGGTGGTTGTAGGTGTTGATTTGTGAAGAGTTCTCATCCTCAAGTGCTAGTATTATCCTTCTATTCTATAGGGTTTGAAGTTATATAAAACCCTACAAGGTGAGTGCATTCTACTCTTTTTAGAAACTTTATACATGTCAAAACTACATCTTTTAAACTCCTAATCATCTCCCTATTTACATTTTCTTGTTGAAAGAGTTTTGACCTAAAATAGTGTAACATTCGGAATTTTAGGTAAGTATAAGGCTTTGTTAATTTTATGTTTATGCGTTTATCGAAGTAGAAATTATATGCTTAATTGCTATATTGTTTAAATTGGTTATTTGATTTGGTTTGGTTTGGAAGCTTAGGATCATCCTTGGGAAACAGTGACTCACGCGACTTACATCGCGAGTGGAAGTCACGGCACAAGCCGCGTAACTCACTGGAGTGCAACTCTCAGTGGAAGCGGGTGACTTATGCCGCGGGTGCAAGTCGCGGCACAAGTCGCGGGGCGACCTGCTGGTCTCCAAAACCCCTTTTGCCCGATTTTTCTCTCATTTTCTCACAACTCTCTCTCCCTTGGCGATTTCTAGATCTCCCAAATCAGTTCCCTTTCTCACCAAACCCTAACCCTCATAAATACAACATACTTTGGTGGTTGGATCTTTGATTCTTGTATTAACTCTCCTCAAGTCTTCAAGTTTCATCTTCAAGTCCCAACCTTCTCACTTAGGGTTTCCATCTTTTCTAGGTTTTGGTCAAAAACCTAGATTGTGAGTTTACTAATCCTTTGTTAAAACCAGATACACATCATAATCTATTATTTGTTATCATCTTGAATCCTACTTGAAATGTTCATTTTATATGTTCAAGTATTTGGGGGATTTCTTTATGAGTCATGTTCATTTATGTCATGCCTTGAGTTATTGGGATATGTATATGTGTATCTTGTTATGAAGATGATATATTATTTGGGACTCCATCTTATGGGTCAAAACCACATGATTATAATGTGGTCATATTTGTCTTGTTATAGACTTCATACTAAATGACTTGTAATATTGTACCCATGGTTGGTATGGATAATATTCTTGGTCATATTGTGCCTTGAGGCCGATTAATAAGTTATGTTGGACGAACCAAGTCAGTAAACACTAGGAGGATGTAGTCTTGGGTGCCACCGTGTGGGTATGTGCCTAGACCTCCGCCATTCGGGGTAATGCCATGGTTGTAGTCCTCGGATGTGCCGGGCCTTTTGGATGTCACTCGTAGTAGTTGGCATCAAGGTATATCGGCTCTTTGGGTGGAACTTGATTGGTGCTATGGGTATCCCTCGTTGACT
This sequence comes from Arctium minus, assembly GCA_954870635.1. Lineage (NCBI taxonomy): Eukaryota > Viridiplantae > Streptophyta > Magnoliopsida > Asterales > Asteraceae > Arctium > Arctium minus. Next base: position 175,894,632 of record OX941080.1, on the reverse strand, counting down.
CCACATTAAATGAAATTTGGTTAACTGCTGATAAGAATTGTAAATGCTTTGACATGCTATTTTCTTGTTCAACTCACTAGGCTTTTTGGCCTAACACTTGTTTGGTGTCGATGTGTATCTCAGGTTCTAGTAGCGCCGTTTCTGAGCAGGCGTATGCTTGGGTGAGAGCTTGGGGAAATTCTTTTGGACATACATTTTGGAGAAGTCCTTTGGGCTTATAGATGACACCCTTTTTGTAATCTCTTTTCTAGATATAGAATTCAGATTAGGTGGTTGTTATTTATTTTCCGTTCAATTACAATTGTGATTAAACAGGTTTATTTATTTCCCGATTTTTGGGAGGCTCTTGCTATGGCAATTTTATGTACCGCATGTCCGTTTTTTTTTGGATTTTTGTTATCCCTATTTTTAGGGTGTTACAAATAGGGTTTTGGAGATTTTTAGGGTTCCTCACCTTTTTATGAGATAATGAAGTATCAAATGATTGAAACTATAAAAGTATGTTTGGCCCTGCTATTTATAGTTGAATGTTGGAATAAATGTATTTTTAGCCAAGTTATGGTTGCATATTATGATGGGTTTGGCTTGGTAAAAAATATTTTGAGAAATATGAGACTCGTGGATGGTTGTTGGTTGTAACGATGTTATTTTTCAAGTATACATCAAATGAGGAAACCATTTTGAAATGATAAGCAAAACATTTTATGGGATTGTAAATTGTAAACTATATGTGTGATTATGGTTTGAGTCATCAATGTAATGGTGACGAGCCTTAGACTATTATTAGTGGATCCATAGGTATAGATTTGGCTTAATTTTGGGTTAATTCTCGTTTGTAGCTAGTTGAGACATTGGACCCTAAGAAGGCAACTTGGTACGGTTTTGTGGGATCGGATACTAGTTGTGGGGCATAAATGTAAATCCTAGTGAATGAGCATGATTAGGATCATTGGGTGCCCTCCCCCACATCTGAGTACGAGTCGGCGAGTTCGTGTACTTGATCCTAGTATGGTGAGCTCAATAACTTGGAAAGTGGCTTACTTTTGTGTTCTGCCACGATCCTTGGAAATAGGGTCTCCCTGTCATCAAAAGATGTATTTTGAACCAGAATGGTCCTTATATGTTTGTTGCTACACTTTATAAATTCAAATCATTGAAAGATTTCTTACTTATTTCATTTAAATTATTCTCAAATTGTTGATATAAACTGTTTGTTCTCACTAGTAGTTAAGCCTAACACCTTTTCTCAAATGACGTGTATAACAGGTTCCCTTAGCGGTGGGTCACCCAAGGTTTGAGGGGATGAGCGTGGGTCATTGAGGCATTTTTGGGATGATAGATACTTTTGGAGTCATGGCGTACAAAGGATTATAGTATTTTAGGGAATTTGGGTTGGCAACCAATATAATCTAGATGTTTAATGTTTAGATTAGTTTGTTGTCAATTTTAATATTCTTATACAGGTTTTGTAAACGCTATTATACATTTACCCATTTGGGTGGTTTCATCCAATTATAGACGTCATATTGCCGAATTTTCAAATTTTAAATTTTCTCTAAATATTAGGGTGTCATAAGTTGGTATTAGAGCTCTAGTTTAAGTGAACTAGACATGGATGTAAGAGGTCTAAACTTAGAATGAGAATATTAAGTTGTGATTGGTGAGATTGGGTAAAATTTCTAAGATAGGGCGGTCTTAGAATTCAACGGAAATACATTAATTGAAAATCATGATGATGGTAACGAGACTTCTTGTGTGGAATATGTTCATAAGTTCACTTAGCTAATGCTATTATGAATGTATTATTACGTGAGCGTGCTTGATGTACTATTGTTATGATGATTAATGAATGTATTGGTACGTTTCTTTGTATTTAAATTCGTATAACCTATCCTTACCCCCATTCTCGTACGTGTGTGGCAGATTAAAGATGGTTAGTATGCGTAGTAGACTGCGTACACGGGCCGACGGGGGTGAGGCGACCGCTAGAGGGTTGAAACCACTACTCGTCCACCCATACCGCCATTGTTAGGCGGAGGGCCCGAGATTATTCCACGGGTGGACCTAGCTTCGTCAGATCCGGTCATTCGCGAAGTGACCCCTGAATCTGAGATGTTGGCCACCATGATGCTGACAATGAATGGGGCCATGGCCAAACATCAAGAGTTTCTTCTGAAGGTAATCGAAGACCGAGACGTGAGCAATCGTAGGAATGAAACGGTTGCGGAGAACGTGGTGGTGGTCGGATCCGGAGGTAACCCAACTGAGGAACTGGTGACTATTGATGTGAGGCAAGGAAGAAGGGCTTGCTCCTACAAGTCTTTCTTGTGCAGTAAGCCACCGGAGTTCTCCGGGTCTGACAATCCAGTTGCTTGCATGAACTGGATACAAGAGATCGAGGAGGCCTTCGACTCGTCTGAATACGAGGATAGTCAGAAGGTGAGATTTGGATCCCAGATGCTTAGGGGCCCGACACTCACCTAGTGGAATGTCACCAAGTCCACCTTCTCCTATACTGTTTTGGCTCAAATGTCTTGGGCCGAATTCAAGAAGAAAGTCTTAGAGGAGTATTGCAATGAGAGGGTCGTGGACCGCATCGAAGAAAAATTCCGGACTCTCAAGAAGGGAAGCTTGACGGTAAGAGAGTACACCCGTCAATTCATGGAGAAATTGGGGCTAGTGGGGCATGGTCCCCGACAGAAAGAGAGAAGATTAAGGCCTATCTCAAGGGCCTACCGAAGGACATGATGTCTATGGTCTGTAACTCTAAATCCTCTAATCTACATGATATAATAGAGGAAGCGCAGATCATGGAAGATGTCTACGCTAGGGGAAAGGAGGAGAAAGTTGTGGTGGTGGGAGACAAAAGAAAGTGGAAAGCAACCCCGGGCCTCTCAAGAGATCGAGACCATTCAACGGGGGAAGAAGCTTTGATAACTGCCGAGAGGCGCGGTGGTTCTCAAGATGCCGAAGCAAGCACCACGGAAACTGTAACTCCAACCCCACCTCTTATTCCAAGTGTGAGAATCCCGATCATACTATTACCCGGTTAGGGGAATCCTCTGCTTTGAATGCAAGATGTCGGGACATTTTCGGTAGGATTGTCCGAAATGGAAGACTGGGAGTGCCCCGTAGAAGAAGGAGAACCCTCCTAGGGTTCCTACCGAGCCTTCCAGATGACGGCCGTGAGGCCAAGGCGTCCACCGACGTGGTATCAGGTACGTTTCTCCTAAACTTCGTACCTGCACATGTGTTATTTGACTCGGGTGCTAGTTTCTATTTTGTATCCGATGCTTTCTATCATAAACTTGTCATGCCCACTAGTAGTTTAGAAGAGGCTCTAGTGGTAGAAATAGCGAATGGTAGTCAAGTAGTGATTCACGACATCTTGAAGGGTTGCACGCTTGATGTTGAAGGGAAGAAATTCTCGATCAACTTAATGCGGATGGTTATTGGCGGATTCAATGTGGTAGTCGTCATGGATTGGCTAGCGGAGAACCAAGCCAATATTGTGTGTTCCAAGAATTTGATCCGACTACCCGTTTCGAGTGGTGAGATGGTGGTGATGAACGGTGAAAGGAAGAAGGGTGACGTAGAAATTATCACCATGGCTAAGACGCAAAAATGCCTAGTGAAGGGAGGTTCGTCCTTTCTGGCATATGTGATAGATGTCAAGCTAGATAAGAAGAAACTCGAGGATGTAAAGGTGGTACGGGAATTTCCCAATTTTTTTCCGGATGACTTACCCTGTCTACCACCCGATCATCAAGTAGAGTTCCGGATTGACCTTATATCGGGAGTGTTAATGTATAGTTTAGATCAATTATATTGTCATGTTGTTGACTTTTCTATGTTTGCCTTATATTGAGGTCAAGGCATGTTTGACCCTATATAAGCTTTTGTTTCTAAGTCTTTTGTAACCAAGCTTGTCATTTTGTAACCTTGTGATTTTAGAGAGACTTGTGACATCAATACACATATGACTTTCTCTCTCTAGACTCTCTCTTTAAATGTGTGCTTAATTGTGATCTTATTGAGAATCTTGCTTGATTCTTGGACTAACATTTGGTATCAGAGTAAACCAACGAATTCAGACATGGATTGATATCAATTTCTTGACCAAAATCATTGGAAAACTTCCATTTTTGGAAGAACTAGCAAACTGTTTCTGGAAAGTAGCTATTGGATTTAAATTTTCACGATTGATCGATTTTGGAGCAAGTGATTGGTTCTACAGTGATAACCTATACATTTGGAACACTTCTTGTTTGAATTTCATCTTCAAATTCGAACTGTATCCTCATTGATTTTGAAGTTTTATTCATTTTCTTGAAAAATAGTTTGAACACTGTTTTAGGGATCAATTCGTTGTATTTTGTTGTTTTTAGTTGATATTTTGTACTAAAGAATTGTTCTAGTAGTATAATTGATCAACCCTGTGAAGTTACAAGTCTTGATTGCAAGAATTGAATCAAAATGGCCGAAAATCTGCATGTTCAGTGAAGAACTTGCAAGATCTGAGGTTGTCGCAAGTTCATCTGAAGAACTCACAGTCTGAAGAACGCATAGAATCGAAGAACTCGCAGACTGAAGAGATTTTGTGTTTTTGTGTTGTTTGCGACTTCTTAACAAGAACTCGCAAGGCCCTCCTTTTGATCTTGTTTTCTGAATCTTGGAATTTTTCTAAGTATCAGAACTCGCAGAGTGCTTTTTGCGACAAGTAAGAACTTGCAAAGCACTGCTTGCGACTTCTTGGTGTTGATTTTGTGTGATCTGCGACTTCTTGTCTGCGACAAGTGCCTTCTGCGACAAGTTATTTCTTCGAAAATCTTCTAAGTACTAGAATGCGCAGAAGCATTGCGACAAGTTAAAGTTCGAAAAATTTTCTAAGTAAGAGAACTCGCAGAGTGATTGCAACAAGTGAACTTCAGAACTTTCAATCTGTGACAAGTGAGAACTCGCAGACCACTATCTGCGATAAGTGGTCTTTGTTTTGCGACTTCTAAGGCTTTGCGACAAGTTACTGTTCATTTCACAGTTGTTTGCGACTTCTGACACTTAGAATATTTTTTTCTGAGTTTTTCCAGTGTTTGACCAAGGTTGACTTTCTGAGTCAAATTTGTTTCTGAATTCTTTGGACGATCATTTCAAGCAGTATATCAGTATTATCTTCTCAATCAGCAAAATGTCTAGAGATCTTTTGAGTATGGATTCCAAATCCAAACCCCCGGTGTTGCAAGCAGATGAATACTCGCAATGGAGAAAGCGGATGATCAACTTTTTGAATAATCAGGACAAGAAACTGATGAATTCTATTACTGATGGACCACATTTCCCGTATGTTACTGTTGCAAGAATTCTAGCAACCGAAACTAATCCAGAAATTCCTGAAAGAATTGTGGCAAGAGATCCAATTCAATACAGTGAACAAGACAAAGAATTAGTTGAAAGGGATGCACAAGCTCTAACTTTCTTGATTATGGCTATTCCGAATGATATTTTTAACAGAGTAGACAGTCGGGACTCTGCTAACGAAATTTGGGATGAATTGGAGAGGCAATTTCAAGGATCTGAGAAATCCATGAAGACAAAGAGGAACCAGAGCATTAATGCTTATGAGGGTTTCAAAGCTATGGAATAGGAATCTCTGAGGGATTCTTACAACCGGTACCATATTATTTTGAATGATTTGTGGAGGAATGGAGTACAGAAGTCAAAATCTGAAATCAACTTTAAGTTCATCAAAAATCTTCTACCAGAGTGGGATACTTATTCTATTCAGTTGCAGATGAACAAACATATGTATTAAGAGAAACTTAATGATCTGTTTTATGTCCTAAACCAGCATGAGGATAAGGTTAAGGAACAAGCTATTGTGAACATGGAATTGTTTCAGATCAAAGAGAAACAAAAGAAAGTTGAAGATTCTTTGTCTTTACTTGCTCAGGGCAAAGGAAAGATGCTCAAGGGAAGTCCAGTTTTTGCGAAGTATGGAAAGCAAAAAGCTTTTGTGTCTGACATTGTTGAATCATCAAGAATGCAACTCTTCAGAGTTATCTTGATTCTGTTGTCATTTCACATATTTTTCGGCTGCAATGACACCTCAGCAGAATGGTGTTGTTCAAAGGAAGAACATGACGTTGGTGGAAGCATCATGTACAATGCTTGCTTATTCTGGTCTACCTCCGTTTCTATGGGCTGATGCAGTAGCAACAGCGTGTTTCACACAAAACAGGACCATTATTAATAAGCGTTTTAATAAAACTTCTTATGAAATTATAATTGGTCGTAAACCCACTGTTAATTTTTTTCGTGTGTTTGGCTACAGGTACTACATGCTCAATGATAGAGAAATTTTGTCAAAGTTTCAACCAAAAGCTGATGAAGGAGTGTTCATTGGATATTCTCTTCAATCTAAATCATACAGAGTCTACAACACTAGAACGAAGACTGTGATTGAAAGCATCAATGTATCTTTTGATGAATCTAAGACAAGGACTTCTGAACAATCTAGTTCAGGACTCGCACCTACCGATAAAGCTTCTACATCAAAAAGTGTAGAACCTGTGATCAACCAGAATAAGATTTCTACAACCATATCAGAATCTGATCTTGATTTGTTATTCTTTGATGTATTTAATGATATAATTAATGAAGATAACAAACAAGAAAATTTAACGAACACTAACACACCTACTACAAGTGCAGATTTATCTGGCCCATCTGAAGCAGTTGGTGAAACTTCAACTAGTCAAGTTCAAGATGTTTCTGAAAGTGCTACACCAGACAGCTCATGTGATCTGCTTTCACCATCAGTTGAACCAGTTTCAACATCTGCTGTGTATGGAGATATTCCATCAGAAACACAACCAGAAGAAGCTACTCCATCACCAAGTGCACAATGTCTAGAGGCAAATGAAACTGAATTGCCTGCGATACAAGATGAATATGATGAGACGAATAATCAGACTGATATTGATCATCTACCAAGCACACACAGATGGACAAAGACACACCCTCCAACAAATATCATTGGTGATCCAAATGCCAAGGTGTCTACAAGATCTACAACTGCATCTGCGAACTATTGTATGTTCGTCAATTTTCTAAGCAGCATGGAACCGAAAAGGCCATCTGAAGCACTAACGGATCCAGACTGGATAAATGCAATGCAAGATGAGCTTAATGAATTTAAAAGGAACGAAGTGTAGAGATTGGCACCAAGACCAAAAGACAAGACCATTGTTGGTATTAAATGGGTGTTTCAGAACAAGAAAGACGAAGCAGGTATTATTGTCAGAAACAAGGCACGGCTAGTTGCAAAAGGTTACAACCAGCAAGAAGGCATAGATTATTACGAAACCTATGCACCCGTAGCCAGGATTGAAGCCATCAGGATTTTTCTTGCATATGTCGCTCATAAAAACATCAAGGTATACCAGATGGATGTTAAATCAGCATTCATAAATGGTATTATTCATGAAGAGGTGTATGTAAGTCAACCAGAAGGTTTTGTTGATTCAAAGTATCTAGATCATGTGTATGTGCTTGATAAAGCTCTCTATGGATTGAAAAAAGCACCTCGCGCATGGTATGAAACTTTGACAGTATATCTTTCTGAGTATGGCTTCCGAAAAGGTACAATCGACACCACTTTGTTTTTGAAAAAGAAAGGTGAGGATTTGATTCTTGTGCAAATTTACGTAGACGATATTATTTTTGGTTCTACGAATTCGAAACTTTGTGATGAATTTCAAGACATCATGAAGAGTAGGTTTCAGATGTCAATGATGGGTGAGTTGAACTTTTTCTTAGGTTTGCAAGTCAAACAAACCCCGGAAGGGATTTTCATTAATCAGTCAAAATATATTAAAGATATGTTAAAGAAATTTGATATGACTGCTTCAACACCCATGAAGACTCCCATGCAGTCTGGAAGTTTGTTGGATGTTGATATCTCCGAAAAATCAGTAGATCAACGAACCTACAGAAGCATGATAGGATCTCTTCTTTATTTGACATCAAGTAGACCAGATATAATGTTTGCTACTTACTTTTGCGCTCGTTATCAAGCGAATCCGAAGGAATCCCATCTCGCTGCTCTTAAACGAATCTTACGATACCTTAAAGGCACACCAAATTTGGGCCTTTGGTATCCGAAAGATTCTCGTTTTGAACTAATTACCTATACAGACGCAGATCATGCAGAAAATAAGTTGGACAGAAAAAACACATCCGGATCCTGTCAGTTTTTGGGAGAAAAACTAGTCAGTTGGTCATCGAAGAAGCAGAATTGCGTATCAACTTCTACGACCGAAGCAGATTATGTGGCGGCTGCTAGTTGCTGTTCGCAAGTGCTGTGGATGAAGACACAACTTAAAGACTATAGATATAAGTTGAATAAAGTTCCCATCTACTGTGATTCAAAAAGTGCAATAGCTATCACGGCAAATCCGATGCAGCATTCCAAGACCAAACACATAGATATCATGTATTATTTCATCAAGGATCATGTAGAAAAAGGTAATATTGAAATGCATTTTATTTCGACTGGTTTTGAGGTTGCTGGCCTATTTACAAAATCTCTTGATGAAAAGAGATTCAATTTCTTAGTCAGCAAACTCGGAATGTTAAATCTGAATGCATAACAATATTTTCCTATCTTGTGTTGAGGGGGAGTGTGTTCTGAGTTTGTTTCTGTAAGTGTTTTGGTTGACAAATATGTTTTCTAAGTCTGATACACCTAAACAATGTGGACTCGTGTTCAATAAGGACCAAGTTCATCTTCTGATTTGTAGGTCTGACAGTTTTCATGCAATCATGATCAATCAAGTTTATGGACATTGACTTCTGATCAACTCAGATCAGGACTCGTACTTCAGTATGATGAGCTGAATGCATACTTCTGGGAGGAGTATACACATTATGCACACTTCAAGAGGGAATATCAGATAATGTCTGTAAGTGTGTAAGTGTGTGTGTGTGTTAAAAAGTTTTGAAATCTGGAAAAATTTTCAAGTGAGAGATGTTGATTTTGTGCTTAAAAGAGAATTTGTGCAAAGTTTCCATTTTTGGAAAGTCAAAAAGTCAAAGTGCAAAGTTTCTATTTTTGAAAATGTTCAAAAAATTTCTAAGTCTCAGTACTCGCAAGACTTGGCCTGTGACTTCTCACTTGACGCAAACCAAAGGTTGCGACAAGTAGAGAACGTGCACGCTTCGGTCTGCGACTTCACACTTGACGCAAACCAAAGGTTGCGATAAGTGAAGAAAGCGCAAGCTTCGCTTTGCGACTTTTGAGAACACGCAAGATTCGCTTTGCGACTTCTGAGAACGCGCAAGCTATTCTTTGCGACTTCTTTCCATCACATCACTTGACGCAAATAGTGTCTTGCGTCAAGTGCACACACCCCTTGTCATTCTTTGCGGCAAGTATTGTTTCCCTTCGGTTTGCGACAAGTGGGGCAACCAATCAACTCGTGCCACGTATCAACCCTATTCTTGAGTATAAATTCAAGTTTTCAGATTTTTGCCCTCACTTCTTTCAGAACCTCTTTGCGACTTCTTGCACTTAGATAATTTTGCTCTCGATTTCTTCTTGCGACTTTTTAGATTTCGACTCTTTATCTTGATTCGATAATTTTGCTCTCGACTCTTTATCTTGATTCGATTTTAGGGTTTTGTATCTGTGACTGTTCATCTTTTAAACCCTTCGAACCGAACTTCGTTACACTTTGATTTTTGGACTGAAATTCATTGATAAACTTATATATAAACTTGATATTATTAATGGGTTTTGTAAATCGATCACTTTGGAACCTGAATCGAACCTGAAATCGAATTCCTTAACATCGAATTTGGACTTTTGGATTATGGATTGTTCGAATATTGTGAACACTGATTTGAACTTAATGAACATGAACATTGATAATCAGTGAACATTAAAGTATTAAATTTGTAATAACATGGTTAATCGAACTCACATAAACCAAAATCATGGTTGATTTTGAATTTCTAAGTGCTTTGATTTTGAAATTAAGAAATAATTCAAGTCATGAGCTCTGCGAGTTCTTTGTTTGAAGCTTGCGAGTTCTTGAGGATGTTGATGATTTTTCATGACAAATTCAAAGTTTCTGAGTTCTGCGATTTCTTGTGATGTCAAAATTTTCAAAGTTTTTTGTTGCAATTGTTATCTGCGACAAGTGTTACCATTCTTTGCTTTGTGACAAGTACTTTGTTCAGTACTTTGTGTTAATTTTCTAGTCCTTTAGTCTGCGACTTCTGGACTTAGAATTTTTTTTCAAAAGTCTTTCTGAAAAATAAAGTTTTGGGATTTTACTGACATATTGGATCCATATCCAATACTTTTAAACTTTTCAGGTATTATCATGGCAAGTGAGAATTCAGTTGATCCTATTGTTCAGATGGATGAAAATGATCCAAATGTTTCCAAAGAAACTCCTATGCCATCATCCAGATCTCACTTTCAGTCAGCCATTGGTGAAAATCCAGATCTTGCATTGATCCATCTTTCTGATTACTTGTTGTTGTATCCAAACAACCACCATGTTGATTTTGACAATCTCAACATAAATCCATTGGGGCTGGATATCTTAAGAGGACATCCCATCTACTATGCACTGACTGCAATTGCTAATATGCCTCTTATCTATCTACAACAAACATGGAAGACAATCTCTTTTGTGAATGACAGTAATATCAGAAAGAACCACTTTGAGATCAGAATTGATCACTTTACATCAATTATGAATTATCAAAGACTGCGACTCATTCTTGATCTTCTGGAGAAAAACTCAAGAGAAGGCAGAACCAGCTTTGACCCATATCCAATTGATTCTGAAGTATTTGAAGGCATACGAGCCTTAGGATATGTTGGTGACCTAACAAAGATCAGTGAGTTCAAGAAATCCAATCTACCACCATTTTGGTACCAGTTATTCTCTATCATCAAACAGATGCTTAACTGCAAGGCACACCGGAGTAGACAACACCAATATGCATACACTCATACTTTTTCATGCCATTGTGTACGATCTGCACGTGGAATATTCCATTGCTATTTGGACTAAGTTGTATGACAAAGTGATGATCAAGAGAACTTCAAAGAAATCGATCTTTGTTCCATATCAGAGGTTTCTACAACTTATTATCAAGAGTATGATCAGATCTAACAGAGATATTCCAAATAGGCTTAATCATGAAGTAGGACCTGAATTTGTGATGAGGTATCTACAAAAGCAGAAACAATCATTCAACTACTCAATGCCAGTTCCTGAGGCATTACTTGCTTATGCTGATCCAAACTCAAAGAGTGTAAGAGCTTATAGAGAGTCTACAGGACGACCAGCACCGATTGCCCTTTCCCAGGACTCAATCCCTAGGAGAGTAGTGTCTGTAAGGGTTCAAACTACCATGGGGGTACTTGAACGGGGAGAGCAGAGGGAAAATTCCAAGAGGGGAAATGTCGGGGGTCAGTCTTCCAGATTTGAGGCTGTAGAAACACAGGCAGATACTGCTCTAAATCAAGTGATTTCTACATCTCAACCTGAGCGGACTATCATTCAACAATTGGGTCCTCAGTAAGAGAATGCCAATGATGGTCAGAATTCTGAAACTGAGTCGGGTCATGCGACAAGTTCTTCAAGTGACAGTATTCCATATGCTACAACTGACAGAAATAATGATGATAATGCAAATGATGATGATGAAAATCTAGGAGATAGCTTTGGTTTTCTTAATGATGATGCTATGGACATTGATGATGTTGAAACCACTGTCATGAATATGGTTGGAGATATAAGGATGATTGAGGGAGACATAGTTAAAAATGTTGAAAATGTGAGGTTGAGTGAGAATGTAGAAAAATAATATGGTGAGAGAGTGTGTACCCAAACTTACATTTCCAAAAGGGCAGCCGCATCTGCTATCTCGCCGCATGTGTTGTGTGCAGATATTGAACAAGACGTTAGTTACCCACTAACGCAAGTGCACACCCAAGCCAAACATTCTATTACCTCACAACAGGTAATAGTCTCAAATATTTACGGGGATCAATCACAAACGTTATCTAGCTTTCACTCGGAAAGTATAGATATTGAAAATAGAGAACACCAGCCCCGATTCTCAACTTCTTTCAATTCACTATCGAGTCTAGCGCCACTTGAATTTCCAGTACTCATTCCTAGGACATTTATACAATCTTCTACCATCGGAAGTCTTGGTGACCTGATCAGAACATCCATAGTAGATCCAAAATCCGGACTACGAGGATTGGATGGAAATCCTGTCATTGCTAATACTATGCCAGCTTTGAACACATGCTACATGGTTGATTCATCAACTGCTGTGAGAACGGAGAGCTTAAGTAGCCCCGAATTATTATTCCAGACTTTGTGTCTAAGGAATTTCTCAACGACTTCTTAAAGGTTGTTGAAAACCGATTGTTCGATAGATTTCAGACGGAGATTGGAGATATAAAACGATTGCTCAAAGGCAAGAATCCGATTACTGAAGAACCACAACCACCTCCACCTCCACCAGTTCAGCCTGTAGATATGTCTGTGGAGGATCTGAAGTCACTCTTATATGCTAAGTTACTTTCACAAGCATCGACAGATCAATCTGATGTTGATTTAATTGGTTTACTAAGGTCTCAGCAATCCCAGCCAAATGTTCCTCAAGTTCCAGAAGGTGTTGTAACCGTAACTAAATTCAATGCGTTCAAGGATGATATTCTTAAGTCTATCCAGAAGCTTACTAAGGTTGTTCATGTGATAACCGTAACCAAATTAATTTGAAGTTGAATGTATTTTCTTTTTATCCTATCCTCTATCTTGTATTAACCGGGTCTAAATTGCTAATATTGGAAGTTGGGGGTGAATTGCTTACATTTTAGGAGAGGAAGGACCAAGTTGCAATTTATGGAAATAAGGGTTAAGACTTCTTGCCCTAGCTCATTTGGGCATTGTTGGTGTTGGCGGCTGGAGTATCTAGAGCTTGGGGGAGAAAAAGAGGATTTTATCATAATTTGAGAAGGATGAGAACTCTAAGCAAATTCTGACAATCGTTCAAGGTAAGTTATAATTATCCTTTCTTGATGTTTGTCCTTCTTTTATGAATTGGTATGTTGAGTGAGACCCTTCTCAAAAGAGTGGAGTATGATGTTCATTTGTTAGGGTTGAGGGAAATGGTTTGGAAACCCTCTTTTGCTCCTTAAAATCAATCTTAAAGATTGATTATGTTAATGAGGTGATTATTGGCATTTGGAGTCCAAATCCTACCATGTTTGTTAAGTTAAAACTGTGGATTTAAGAAGTTGGGATTTTGTTCGAAGCCTGGGGTTCATGCAGAACCCTTAATTGCCTCTGGGTGATTTTTACGATAGGGCGAACTCGGGAGACGAGCGCCCGGTGTGGTGGTCGAGGTCCCGGGCAACGGGATGTACCGGGGTGTCCCGGTCAGCGAGACCCCATGGTGGTTGGTCCTAGGAGACGGGAAACCCCGGGTGGGGGTCAAGTGACCCGGGCTGTGACCCCGGGAGACGGGGAGTCCGAGGAAGGTCGAGGACCCGGGCCGTGACCCCGAGAGGCGGGGGAGCCCGGGGGATTGGGAAACCGGGCGACCGGGAGGTGGAGAGCCCGGGGTTATGTTACTCGGGCGGGGGAAACCCCGGGATTCGGGTGAGCTCTTTGTCCAGTGTCTGTTTGGGTAGCAGAGTGGTCCATTCTAGGAGTGTCGCTGTTTAAGTTCAAGAGGGAGAGAGAGGCAGATAGAGAGAGAGATAGCCTCTCGATAGTTATCTTACCTGCGGGGTGTCTTATCGGCGTATCGATGTGATCGTAGGTTGTGAGATCGCTAGAGAGTGGATTTAAGCAAAGACCAAAGGTGAGTTTTTCTAACTAAATGCTTTACGATATTAAAGTGGTTAAGTACTTGTGGAAGTTATTTTTAAAACATCTTTTTAATAACTGAGCTTTATACATGCGAGCCTTCTTATAAATGTGGTTTATATTTTGATGTTGGCTAAATGTATGCATACATTGTTGTGAGCGGCCAAAGTCGGGGGGTGTGGCCCGCCTGTGGTCATACCGGGGGGGGGGGGGGGTGTCCCGTTTATGCCAATTGGGGGGGGGGGGTCCCAGCTAAGGCAGTATGAACCAGACACGCTGTCACTTTCGAGTGACGGTAGTGTGTGCCAGAAGCGAGTTTATAAATGTGGCTTATGTTACAAAACTGAAATGGTTGATTTATTTATAAATCTTTTTCTGTATCCTGTTGTTGAACTGTGAATTGAGGGAACTCACTAGACCTTCGGTCTAACCCTCGGTTTTTCAAAAACTAAAAACCTTTTCAGGTCGCCGTGAGGTAGGAAGCTCGGGCATGGGTAAGGAGAAAGTGTGATCGAGTACCGGAATAGAAGACCTCCTTTTAGCATGTTTTATTCCTTTTATTCTCAGTTGTAATAGGTTGCATTACCGCAAACCTTAAAGAATTTAATTGTTGTCTTGGGGCCGTTTTTGGCATAAACTTCATATATTGTTATGGTGTTTGTTTAGTTTGTTTGGGTTGTTACAATTGGTATCAAAGCCATAGTTTAAGGGATTTAGGTGACTGGATGGGCCTAAACTTAAACTGTGGAGTAGGGGACACAACTGAGATTTAGGAAGCCTTTAAGGAAGACCTTGAGCATCGAGAGGCGTGATAACGACAGTGAGTACTCTCATGTAAGGTAAATTCAGAATTGCATCTGGCCAATGCCATTATGAATTTACAGGGGCATGGGCATACTCGATTCCCATTGTTGAGTTATTTGATGAGTGTAGTTTTGGGTAGAGAGTCCTATCATTGAGAGGATAGTGTTGGTCTGGCGTGTTGTGTGGGTTCGCTTATGGTTGTAAGGTTAATACCGTTGGGATGAATATCGTGCGGGATGTAGATATTTCATTGAGAAAGGACCTCTTGGGTCCATAAGGAAGAGAATAATGATTGGAGGTGAGCTTTTCGCTTCAAGGGAGTCTTCGGTTTGGTAGATTGTTATATCGATTAGTGGGAATCAGGAGAGTGTTAATTCAAGAATCGAAGGATAGAAATGAGGCTTTTGGAGCTGTAGTTAATTGAAGGGTGGTTGAGAGACGATATCAGTGTTGACTGGTAAAATTTAGTGAGGATCAGATGGAATTGAGCTATGGTTGGTAAGTTTGTTTGAGGTTAAAGTAAGGACGCACGAATTGCAAATTTTTAGTTGCGATGGTAACTGGTTTTTGGACATTCAAGGATGTTGGGCAGCGTTGGTGCCGGAGGTTGTGGTGTAGGAGAGGACCCCGATTGGTTGGTCGGATGTAAGGAGTTTGGGATAGATTATAGTGAGTGTAAACAGTTGACCTTATTAGAGTAAATAGCCTTCAAAGTCATTGAGTCACATGCATTGTGTTTCAAACAAATTGCTGGAGCCTTTCATATCATTCATATCAGATATTTTGGCGTGTGTGTGCCTTACGAGGTATTCGTTTAGAAAACGTATCGACGCGTGCAAATGTGTGTCTGGATTGAAAAGACAAGTGTTGAAATACATAACACTAGAATGTTGAAATACAAGTATTTATTTTATATTATTTAAATAAAAATGTATCATATACATGGTACTTACAAAATTCTACCATTTTACAGGTTGCTGGTATTTGGGTTGAAGGCAATGACAACATCACTGCTTACAGGAGAAGTATTGTTGTGTATGGGAGGTCCGACTATAGTAAAAAAATTGAACATCATTATGGTTGTTATGATCCTTTGTCGTATCCTTTGTTTTTTCCCAACGGTGAGTCTGGATGGCATGCTAGAATACCCAGACATAGAGTATGCATCGATGAAATTGTTAATGAAGACAAAAACTTTGATGAAGATCTTGAAGGTACGAACATGATCACATATATTTATTACCTTATTCATTCACTCATTTATTAAAGATAATGAAACCGCAACACAAGATTACAAACCCAGACCATTACGACAAGATTGTGTGCGCTGAAATCCCGGACCCAACAAAGTATCCTGAAATGCATCAGCTGGTGATAAAGCACATGATGCATGGTCCTTGCAGTCATTTACGACCACCCAACCCTTGTATGGAAGGTGAGCCGAGAAAATGTCGTTTTAGATATCCTCAACAATTCAACGACAAGACGGCACAGACATATAACTTATATCCGATGTATCGGAGGAGAAACAATGGGATGCATGTGAATGTACGGGGAAATATCCTAGATAATATATGGGTGGTTCCATATAACCCAAAGCTGCTAATGATGTTCAACTATCACATCAACGTTGAGGTTTGCTCAAGTATAATATCTGTGAAATATGTCTTCAAGTATGTTTACAAGGGCCATGACAAACAGGTTATACATGTTGATCCTGATAGAGAAGAAGTTGTTATCAACGAGATAAAGAGGTTTCAAGATGCACGTTATGTTTCGCCACTTGAAACAATTTGGCGGATTTTTAGTTTTCAACTTTCTCAGATCCACCCAAGGTTCAAAATGGCGTGAGGCGTGGCGTGGCGGCGATGTCAAGCCTTAAGCCTTACACGCCATGGCGAGGACGCGACGTTTTTTAAGGCGTGACATAAGGCGACAAATTTGTATGTCATATTCAAAATTATATATATACATATATGTTTTATATATATTATTCTAATCAAATAATGATATTAAATAATGTACATTCATATTGTTAGAATAAAATCATATAAATTTCTAGTACAAAATTAGTTTTTGATTGAATATTTAAAATAGAACTTAGAAAAACAATTTTCCAACTTCGTTTTAATCGCGAGTCCATAACGTTTATGATTTCGTGAAACTGTGAATGATGTGATTAGATAAATCTATAAAAGTGTTAAATCTAAAGTTAAAAATGTAAAAACACAAAAAATTAAAAAAAAATATATATATTTTTTTTTTGAAAAAAAAATCACGTCTTAGAAAAAACGCGCGCCACGGCGCTCCATGGCGCGCCTTAAGACGCCATAGCGTGAGTCATGCCTTACAGAAACGTTATGGGTCATTTCGTAACGGCGGAGACGCGTCGATATGGCGCACGCCATGGCGCGCCTTTTTGAACACTGGATCCACCCTTGTGTGATGGCTTTACTGTCCATCTTCCGAATAAACAGTTGGTTAGGTTCAGAGAGAATGATATAATGACAGAGGTTTTCGATAGAGAGAGGTATATGAGAACAATGTTGACCACATTTTTTGAGAGGAATAAAACAGATATGAGTGCAAGACGGCATTTATACAAAGATTTTCCGAAACATTTCACGTGGAATGCCAGTACACGTAAGTGGAATCCTCGAAAACAAGGATCAATGAGAGGACGTCTGGTTTATGCTAATCCTGCTGAAGGAGAACGGTATTATCTACGCCTACTTCTGTCTCATATTATTGGACCTACGTGCTTTGAAGATCTTTATATGGTTATTTTGTATAAATTTGATGTTTAAAATTAAAATGTATCTTGATAAAACTTTAACATCCCACCGTATTGCACAGATACTTAACTAGTATATATATATATATATATATATATGTCTATTTAGTTTGAATTTTTTCCTTTGTTATTTAGTTTTTTTATTTTCTTAGTAACCTAACAATGTTTATAAATCAAAATTTTTATTAAATAAAAAACATATATGTTTATTTAAATTTTATTTAATGTTTTCATTTTCTTTCTAAGTAATCTAACAATGATTATAAATTAAAACTTTATTAAATAAATATATTTATTTTTAATTTAGTTTTTTGTTTAATTTTACTTTTTATTTTAACAATGGTTATAAATGAAAACTATTATTTAAAAAATAAAGTGTTTTTTTATTTTATTTATTAGTTTTACATATATTTTTCTGTTTATTTACATTTTTTTAAATAAATTTTTTAGTCTTTTAATTTTTTTAGTAAGGTAACAATGTTTTTTATTATTTTCACATATGTTTTTATATTTATTTATATTTTATTTTTTAAATGAGTCCATTTTATAAGATATATTGACGAATACCAATTATTACAATAATCGGTTATATTATTATCAACATTGATTGTTATATTTTTATTTTGAACGTTTTTATTAATTATAATTTAAAAAATACTCACGGCATCCATTATACATAATAAAAATAACATGATAGTGATTACACATATTATTATTTACATAACACCAATATTGCATATTATTTAGAAAAAAAAAACGTTAATATTAAATAGTTAAAATTCTTAATGGAAAAAACTTATTATAACCTATATATATATATATATATATATATATATTAAATATTTATGACAATTGAATACAATTAAATAACAATTATGATTTACTATCAATTTTTTATTTATTTATCTTGTAATTGTATTTCAATTTTTCCCGATATAAAGGTTGTAGAAAATTAACTACTTCCATTGCTTAACCATTATTTTGTTATTTAATTTTAACGTCATGGAGTATTCTTTGCTAAAAGACTTGAAAATTGATCACGATGACTATGTTACAAAAATTCGGATTTGTATAATGTGGGAATGTCTAAACACGAAGAAAGGGGAGAATCGATTTGTGTAGACATTATTCTAATTGATGAGAAGGTATGATGAAATCGTCGGGTATATGACATATCTATCATCATTTGTCTAATTTGTTATCCACATTTTTTCACAGGAAAGCTTAATGCAGACATCTTGATAGGTCGGGTTTACATCCTTCCCTAACGGACCGCAAGTGTACGGTGTCGAATCAAGTAGTACGTACAGAAGTACGAGTATCGAACAGTAGGAACTTGGCATTAAGTACCACAAGACTATAACGACTATTAACTAGACTAAATAAAATTGGTTGTTTTGAAAAATTTGCTGAAAGGATTAAATTTAAACGACTAAAAGAAGCTTTTGAAAATTGAAGCGGTGAACTGCTGATAAGAAAGTTGGGGGCTGGATTCATAATAGGTTTATTTTGCTGAAAACAAGTAATGGTTTGAACAAGATGATTCAAAGGTTCAATGTGATTAATCTTAAAATGATTGCTACACTTTCTCAAGCTATAACAACGCTAGTATTTAACAATGAAATTTCTTCCTTCGATCTCAATATTCAAGTTAAATTACTCATAAAAACTGGATTAACAAATCTATGGTGAAATTGGTATATCTCTATCCAATTTGCACCATAGGCATATGATAAACACATCTAATCATCCTACACTTCTCTCGAAGGGTAAGATAATCAAGAAATATCCAACTAGCTGATCAGACTAAATGAATTACATTCAAAACTCATCATATGTTTCATTGATAAAAATTCATCAAAGTACAAACCAAATCACAAGCTTAAAGTAACATCACCAAATAATCATCCAACCCCCAACATGATAAATTTAGCTCATGTTGGGGTTAACAAAAATGAAAGTCGGAAGTGAAATGAAAATAGATCTAAACATCGTTCCGAAATGAAGAATGCTTTGAAAAATACAAACACTCCCTGAGATCTTGAATCTTGCGGCAAAAGATTGTAACAAGATCGAGGATCTGTTTCCACCAAGTCTCCCCACCTTTTCGTATCGCTTCCTCGTCGATTCAGCTCCCAAAAATCGTCTCCAGTCGCCGGTGTCTACTAGAAAACAGTGTAACCCTAAAACCCATCTCAAAATTCGAATAAGAGGTGCAGATTTCGAAACAGTGAGTCCTGCGACTTGCCCCACGGCTTGGAGGCCGCGGGGTAAGTCGCACGTGTCAAAAACAAGTTGTGGGGTAGGTCGCCCAACTCACTGTTTGCTCTTCCTGGTAGCTTCCAATTCACCGAAAACTTGCTGAAATCACACAAAAATGCTACTTATTCACTGTTATGGTTCTCTTTGCAAGATGTTGTAACAATTCTTGGAAATAATCATAAGAATACGCTAATTTGCTCGAAACAAGCCATGATTACTCTCCTAGTGGTGTCAGAATAACACCAACAATTGGTGTTATCAACAACCCCAAACCGAGCGTTGCTTATCCTCAAGCAAAATAGCGACAGAATAAAACACAACCATGATCACAAGAATTAAGGAATTGCATGATGAACAATCGGGCACCCACATTCTATGTTTCCCACATGATAAAATAAACAATGAGGTCCAATTTTAAATGCCTCCTTTAAGGTTGACTGTACCAAGACCATTGGGCATTGAGTTCAAAGTAGTTCGGTGCATGCTAAGTTGTGTACCAGTGAAGCAGTGTTAGGGAAAACATTTCGCCTCGACTCTACCTTACGGAATACTCTCATCTCTCGAATCCTAGGCTTTTACACATAGCAATTCATGCAGAGAGAATTTATGAACAATAAAACTCAAGATTAACTCTGCATGATACAACAACTGAATAACGCTTAACGCTTGATGTGTGCAACGTAATCTCCGAAAGGAATCAAGTAGTAAGACATGACAATCAACAAATTCTATCTACCCAATTTTGTTTTCCCTCAGAATCACTAGGTAATCAAACTTTTTAGAGTGTTATAAGAAATGGAAAAACAAGTTTTGAACTTTTTCTTGAATTCCTCTTTCTTTTAAGTCCTACTCCTTCCCCTTTTCTTAATTCATCGAAATTGCCCAGAACCTACTTTTATTTTATTTTTATTTTACTTTTATAATTTTATAATTTTTTATTTTTTATATTCACAACATTTTTGGAGTTGATGTGGACTAACGAGTAGCAATGGGCAACAACTGCTTTAACTAGGGACTTGATATCTTAACTCGGCCTTGATCTTTAAGGTCTACACAATTAGTTCAATCGAATTTGCTGTCTGTCCGTGTGCTAGTCTTTACTACTCAATGCAACAATAATAGTGAGATTAACTATTATCAATCTTTAAGAAAAACGAATGGTGTATAGGATTAATCAAGAAAAGCACACTCAGAATTTCAAACATTAAATGTATAGGTTCAAGGTGCTTCTTACGGTAGTCTCCACTAATGTCCCTAAACACACACCTCACTGGTCTTCCCTCAGTAATTACTTCACTACTCTAAAAATTCTCTGTACAATGGTTAGGTTCAGTTTTCCAATAGGTGGCTAAAAAGAAAAAAATTTAGCACGGTAGGCTTGAACAACATACACATGGCAAGTAAAATAGGAAAACCGATTGGGTGCGTGCCCGATTGGACAACCCCAAACCTTACCAACACATTGTCCTCAATGTGATAGAAGTAAATGGAATTAACCATTAAGAACATATCAACATGCAATTAATCCAAAAGAAATGTGTCATCAAGCAATTAAGTACAGTCGTCCGAATTGTTTTTAAGAGTTTTTTATCTGTGTTTTATAATATAGTATAGATATAGATTATTTTTTTATATTACCATGCATTATGTTTGTTTTATTTTGATTCGTATTATATGTCAAATGTGTTATTTAAGATTTTTTTTTGTTTGTAGATTCTTAACAAATAGCTCATAAAATAAGAAACTAAACAAGAACTTATATTTTGGGTGTTACATATGAAATGCTAAATGCAAATCTTTTTTTATATAAGAAACAAGATGTATTTTTACAAAAAAGAACACACTTGCCTTTACTTTTTGTCCAGTGATATAGAGCCCCCACTCATATATGTAAAAAAAATTAAAATTTGTAGGTAAAATTTTGTATAGCTTTGTATTACTATTACACATGCTCCATTTTAAACATTTTATTTTTGGTATTACGTTGTCATCACTTCACATTCATCATGATTGACTTAATTTTTTTTTTGTACTCTTAGTTAATTAATATAAAACCATGACGGACCAGTAAAAGGGAAAGACGCCGGAACAGGGAAAATGGATGATGAGCGGTTGGAGACGGAGGCGAGAAAGGCAGCAAGAATTCTCTCTCTCTCTCTCTCTCTCTATATATATATATATATATATATATGCCTCATCAAATGAGAACTAAGTAGTTTGTGATAACGGCAATCCAATGTGAGCTACACATTTAAGATAATTAATACAATTTTTAAATAAATAAAAAGGGGTATTTTAGTAACTTTGTTTTTACATCTAATTAAATTAATAATACCTAAAATGTCCTTAAAATTTCAGTAAAAATTCCAAAAAATAATAATTTCTTGATTTATCTTTTAATATGTGGTTCACAATGGATCTCACAGTTATCACAAATAACCAAGTTCTCCCTTGAATGACCTCCTATATAGCAAATGATCATATGAGAAGTTGAGTTAACGTAAGAAGCGTGAGAAATGAAGTTGAACCCTTGATCACTTTTAATCTCAAAGACTCAAACTCACTCATGAATCGCGTTTAATACGAGGATTGGTCTGATGCATTGGTGCATTTTAAATAGAAACGAAACAAAATGTAAAAAGACAAAAAAAATCCTTTCATTTAATGAAGTAATCGTTGGTGAAGTTATAATAAGGAATCCAATCTATATATAACAAAAATAAAACCACAAGTCCCCAGCAACCATAGATGTAAATGTATCCTTTGGAGGACTCAATCTATACTTCCTATACAACCACCACAGGGACAAAAACAGTACTACTTTACTCTATAAAATAATAATAAGAATAGTAATGAGATCTTTCGAGAAGATGCTGCCTGAAGTGGTGCCTAAACTAAAGAATGCAAAAGATGTTTATAGATCTTCGACCCTTTCAAAGACTTCCCTTTTCCAACCTCATCTGATGCTACCTCTGCTTTGGTGAACACCCGTGTGGATTGGAAGGAAACCCCTGAAGCCCACGTATTCAAGGCCGATCTTCCTGGAATCAACAAGGAAGAAGTGAAGGTGGAGGTTGAAGACGACAGGATATTGCAGATCAGCGGTGAGAGGAATGTTGAGAAAGAAGATAAGAATGATACATGGCACAGGGTGGAGCGCAGTAGTGGCAAGTTCACGAGAAGGTTCAGGTTGCCAGAGAATGCGAAATTGGATCAGGTAAAGGCTTCGATGGAGAATGGAGTGCTTACAATTACTGTACCAAAGGAGGAAGTGAAGAAACCTGATGTGAAATCGATTCAGATTTCTGGTTAGAATTTCTTTCTACTTGTTAAGTGTGTCTCGTGTTTGGTAAGTAACGAGTGTGGTGTGGCGATGGGGTTTGTCTGCCAAGTGTTCGACGTAATGGTTGGTGTAATCTGTTACTAGTCTGTTTGATAATGTAATGATTTGGCATGTGAATGATACTAAGCTTTGATCATATAGCTTCTATTTCTTGATTACTTTTCCTCCTTGCCCATTAAGATCTTTCACTTCCGTTGATGCATGCCCCAAATGTAAGGGGATCAAATCAAATTGTCTTCCCACAAGTGCATCTAGAAGTTTAAATTTCGAAAACATAAACCAAAATTAAAATCAAAATCAGGTTTCCGTCATAGGAATCTAGGAGTTTCTGTTACCAATTTCACCCAACAGAGTTATGATAAACCTTAATTTTTTCAATTTGGTCTTCGAGAACCACACCCTCGTGATCCAGGAGAATGCAGTTCATATTTGTAAGTGTTGGATCATATCTTGATTTGAAGTTGTTGGGCTTTGTTTTAGGATTTTTGATCGATTGAGCGTGGCTTCGCTGGCCAAGAGAATGCTGAAAAAGGCCTTGGCAAACCAATCAATCGATCATTCCAAACACGTCCGAGGCCGTGATTCAATTGCCTTCATATTTGCCTTACTACTGGTGAGAATTGAAAGGACTGTGAATTATAAAGGGTAAACGTAAAATAATATTCTTATCTTTAGAGAGAGCCAACGCTTGCCAATAACTTTCGTAGAGAGAATAAATTACAAAGTTTAGTTAAGATAATGCAATTGAATCAATCATGTCCCATATCCTCATAAAATTTCTCGGCTTCATATAATGAAAAACTAAAACCGAAGTTATTTTATAAATGCTACCTTTTCCTTTATAGACTTCTTGAAATAAGAATTAGATAAGCACCAAAATGTTATGGATTACAACCTTAGCCGATAAAATAAGTTAGGAGACGTTTGTTTTTTAAGAGGTGCTGAAGCCTGAAATCTGATTTCACTTTTGATTAATAAGAGATGGTGCTGAAGTCTGAAATCTGAATAATAAGACTGTTTGTTTTAATAAACTGACAAACGTTTGAAAATGAATAATTGTTTATTTTATATGTCTGGTTAAATCAAATTATATACATAAACTGTACATAAATCCAGGGTCAGCCCTAGGGGAGGGCTGGTCGGGCGTACGTTCAGGGCTCAAACGAAATAGGGGCCCAATTTTTTTAGTATATACTATATATTAGTAGTTAAAAAAACTGTAAATAAAAAAGAAAAAAAAATTAGTATATAATAGGACCCCAAAAAAATTTAACATTATATTAAGTGCCCAAACATGTATTAATTAATAACATTGGACAAGAAAATTTGTAAAAAATTATTTAGTTTTTCATTTTATAGTATTGCTTATTGTTTTTCTAAGTTTTTTTTTATCTAGTATTAATATCTAAAAACTATTTTTGCCTATAATCTTTTATATATATATACTCCATTACTAATTTTCATTATTCCATCCACATGAATTTTATTATTGTGTTACAATATAGTAGATTTCTTGTTATTAACTAAGAAAACTCCTACGTTTTAAAAACAATTATCAAACTATGTGAGACGACCCAATATATCTATATTTAGGATTTCAAAGATACTTTTTTTTTTCATACATTATTGACTCTTTATTATATAATATTGAGTGCATGAATCTTAAGTACTCTCTTATCATTAAAATCAGAATAAGATTTCAATCTATAATAAACATGGACTTTTGATTATAAGATTGATGATTTTTAAAAAATTTGTTTCATCCCTAAAAGTTTAAAATGATGATTAACATCAAGTAACATTTGGAATATCTACTGATTTATGATTATTTACTTAAATTGTTACTCTGAATCTGAATGGTCAACATAGTGACGTCAAATGATTTGAATCTATATATTAAAGGTATATCATAAGATGTCTTTGATGGTAAAACTGATTGACAATGTTATATAAAAATGATATAGTAGATAATATTAATTTAGAAATGATTATTGATTGATCTTGCGCTAAGAATACTGGGGAAATCGGTTTTATATGAATTAATAGTATTATTTGAATTCAATGTTATTTTTGATGATATAAACAATATATTGAAAATAATTTCGTAGTTATCGAGGGCCCATTTTTACATATCGCCCAGGGCCTAAAAAATGTCAGGATCGGGCCTGCATAAATCAACTACTTTTGAACAGAGCACCAATTTAACCGGTACCATAAATCACGAAAAGAAATGAACTATTTACAATATATATATATATAGGGGCAGGTTCAAACGAAAAGGTAGTCAATTTGCGAGAAGGCGAGAAGAAATAAGAGCCACATAATTTATTAATTAAAAAATAGCATAAATAATTTTTTTTTAAATTAGGATAATTACAATTTGAATTGAATAAATCCTTAAAAATCTCATAATATCTTTTAAATTTATTTATTTTTTAATTTTAATAAATTCTTAATTTTTTTTATCAAATTTATATTATTATTTTCTAGATAAAATCATAATTTTCATCAAATATCACATGTGATATCCATAACTAATTCATTATTTATTTCACCATTTTTTTCTCTATTTTTTAGATTTACGTTTTGAATCACATGTGATTAACTTCGTTTAACATGTGATATATTATTATGTATCACATATGATCCCACTAGGTGGATTTTTATAAATATCACATATGATAATATATGTCTGAATATAAATGACGCATAATCACATGTGATAATATTTACATCACAAAAAGATCTATAAATAAAAGTATACATAATCACATATGATTAACGAAAATATATACAATTATCACATGTGATAATATTTACATCACAAAAAGATCTATAAATAAAAGTATACATAATCACATATGATTAACGAAAATATATACAATTATCACATGTAATAATATGATATGTGATATGCATAAATATTCATATAATTATATCACGTGTGATATTTGGTTAAAATTGTGAATATTTTTTTATTAAAAGTATATTTAGAAAAAATATTAATAAATAATTGAAATTACAAATTAAATAAATCTAAAAATATAATGAGATTTTTAAGGTTTTTATCCAATTTAAAATGATAATTATCCTAATTTCTAAAACTATTTTTTATTTTTTATTTATGAGTTTTTTAACTAATAAATTATGTGGCCCACATTCCTTCTCGCCTTCTCGCAAATCAGTTTGCTTCTCGCATGATCCTCCCTCTCTCTCTCTCTCTCTCTATATATATATATATATATATATATATATATATATATTGTTGAAGACTGATTCAAAGCTGACTCCGTCCTCTGAGAGAAGATCGTGGAGAAGATTGTGGGGTAGTTGGCCATGTTTCTTAGTGGAGTTATTTTCTGAAGTTTTTTCCTAGTTTTTCTATTAGTTGTTAGTAGCTTATCTTCCTTTTATGTACGCCTATTTAAGGCCATCTTCTCCTTTAATAAAAGAGTGTGCATTCACAAATATGTTGGCTTTCTTGCTCTGTTAAACACCCAACATTTATGGTATCAGAGCCAAGGTTGTAACCTAGGCGTCTAATTTCTATATCATCCAACAAGATGGCTTCAAGTAATGGAGCAACAACAATCAATGTTTCCCAACCACAAATCCTTCTCTTCAAAGGTGACTCCTATGAGTTTTGGAGCATCAAATTTAGAACTCTCTTCACAGCAACAATCAATGTTTCCTAGCCACAAATCCTTCTCTTCAAAGGTGACTCCTATGAGTTTTGAAGCATCAAAATGAGAACTCTCTTCAAGTCTCAAGATCTGTGGGATCTGTCGAGAAGGGGATAGGAGAATCGTCGTCAGAGGAGTCAATGAACAAAGAAAATTTGAAGAAGGATGCAAAGGCGTTATTCTTTATTCAACAAGAAGTTGACGATTCTATATTTTCAAGAGTAGCAGCAGCAACCACAACAAAGGAAGCATGGACGATTCTTCAAAAGGAATATAAAGGCTCAACCAAGGTGATAACGGTAAAGCTACAATCCTTGAGAAGGGACTTTGAGACAACAAGCATGAAGAACTCACAGTCTGTGCAAGAGTATCTTGCAAGGATCTCGTCTATTGTTTGTCAAATGAGATCCTATGGTGAAAATGTAACAGATAGCACGTTTGTTGCCAAAATATTAAGAAGTTTGGTGCCTAAATTTGACCATGTAGTAGTAGCTATAGAGGAATCAAAGGATCTCTCCACGTTTTCTGTAGATGAGCTCATGGGGTCCTTACAAACGCATGAGACGAGGATCAACAGAAATGCAACTAAAGAAGAGGAGCAGGTTTTTCAAACTCAGGGGGAGTCTACGAGATTCTCGCCAAGACGTGGCAGAGGAAGAGGAGCATTTAGAGGAAGAGGACGAGGTCGAATAAGCGGTGTACAATGCACGAAGACACCTGGTATCTTGACAGTGCATGTTCAAAGCACTTGACCGGTGACAAATCAAAGTTCAAAGAGCTAGATGAATCTTATAAGTCCCAGGTCAGATTGGGAGATGACAAGCAGGTCACAATTGAAGGAAAAGGTACTGTTGTCATTAATGTTCATGGAAAAGAAAAAATGATACAAAATGTCAATTACGCACCTGGTTTGGCTCACAATTTAATCAGTGTAGGCCAACTTATATATTGTGGTTATTCTGTTTTGTTCAAAAGTAATGCTTGCACTGTTAAGAAACACACAAGTGAAGTGTTGATGCATTCTAAGATGAGTGAGAACATGATGTTCCCTCTGAATTTCTCTTCTAAAGAAGGGCATGTAATGATGAGTTACAAGCAAAATGACCCTGAAATCTGGCATCTACGTTATGTCATCTCAACACAAAAGGGCTACAGCTTCTTGCAAGTAAAAAATGGTTAAGAATTTGCCTACGGTCAAAGAGCTAGAACACACATGCAAAGGATGTGCTCTTAGGAAACAGACAAGGAAGTCCTTTCCTGTAGGACAATCAAAGAGAGCAGAAAAAAGGTCGGAGTTAATCCACGCCAACATATGCGGACCCATGAGGACAAAATCACACGCCGGAAGTAAGTATTTTCTGTTATTTATTAATGATCTGTCAAGAATGTGTTGGGTATACTTTCTCACCTGCAAATCTGAAGCGTTTGAGTGTTTTAAGAGATTCAAAGCATTCACATAAAATCAAAGCAACGAGAAGCTCAAGACATTAAGGACAGACAGGGGTGGAGAATTTTGTTCTGTGGAGTTCAACACATTCTGTGAAGAACAAGGGATTAGAAGGGATCTTACAACTCCATACACGCCGGAACAAAACGGCATAGTCGAGCGCAAAAATAGGACGGTGGTTGAAATGGCAAGGTCTATGATTAAAACAAAGAATCTTATAGATGACTATTGGGCCGAGGTTGTGGCTATTGCAATGTATCTTCTAAATCCTTCTCCTACAAAGGTTGTGTGGAACAAGACACCTTTTGAAGCCTGGTATGATTTTAAACCTTCAGTCAGTCATCTTCGAGTCTTTGGTTCATTGTGTTATGCCTTGACAACTTCTCACATGCATAAAATTGAATCAAAGACAAAGAAATACGTTTTTGTTGGATATAGCTCAAGTTCAAAGGCGTATAGACTGTTTGATCTAGAAAAGAAGAAATTAGTGGTGAGCAGGAATGTGCAATTTGATGAAAAGCTAAAGTATGAGGAAGCAGATGGCAAGGAGATCCCGGTATGGGATGCATTTCAAGAGGAGCAGCCTGAAACTGTGACTGAAGAAGGTGACCCGGAAGCTAGTGATGAATCTGAGTCTCCACAATATGATTCATCACAAAGTGAGGAAGAGGCATCTCAAGTGCGTAGAAGCCAACGTGGCATCTTTCCTAAGAAAAGGTACGAAATTGAAGGGTATGATAATACATGCATGTTTGCAATGTTTGCATAAGACCCACGATGTGTAGAAGTTGCATTGGAAAGTGAAGTCCGGAAGGAAGCAATGAAAGAGGAGTTGATGGCAATCGAAAGAAACCGAACTTGGAAGCTAGTAAAGCTACCTAAAGGTAAAAAACCGATAAGCTTGAAGTGGATATTCAAGACCAAACACCATTATGATGGCAGCATACAAAAGCATAAAGCTAGATTGGTAGCTCGAGGATACGTGCAAGAACAAGGGGTGGATTTTGACGAGACATTCGCACCGGTAGCAAGGTTCGAAATAGTAAGGTTGATTCTTGCATTAGCTGCACAATCTAAATGGACCGTCTTCCAATTTGACGTCAAATCGGCATTTCTTAATGGCAACTTGAAAGAAGAAGTGTATGTGCAGCAGCCTGAGGGCTTTGTGATTACAGGAGAGGAGAACAAAGTTTACAGATTAGACAAAGTATTATACGGCCTAAAGCAGGCTCCTCGATCTTGGTACAACAAGATTGATGAGTTTTTTCATTAAAATGGTTTTCAAAGAAGTCCGAATGAGTCGGCGTTATATGTGAAAAGGCAGGGAAATGAAGATGTTATACTTGTAAGTTTGTATGGGGATGACATGATATACACGGGATCATCTTTGAAGTTGATCGAAGAATTTAAAGAGGCCATGAAGAGCAAGTTTGAGATGACAGATATGGGAAGACTTGGTTATTTTTTGGGTTTAGAAGTCAAGCAAACAAACGAAGGTATATTCGTATCACAACAAAAGTATGCTGCTAATCTTTTAAAGCAGTTTGGCATGATGAACTGCAAAGTTGCAGCAACCCCGATGAATGTAAATGAGAAGCTGGTTGCAGATGATGGTACAGGGATGGCAGATGCAAGAAATTACAGAAGCCTAGTTGGGAGACTCATTTATCTCACACACATGTCCAAACTTGGCATTTACTGTTGGGATGATCTCAAGGTTCATGCACAATCCAAAAAAACAACATTTTGGAGCAGCTAAAAGAATACTTCGCTATGTAGCTGGAACTAAAGATCTTAGAATTTGGTACTTGAAGACAAGTAAGTTCGTTTTGGTTGGATATTCCGATAGTGATTGGGGCGGATCACATGATGATTGGAAAAAGCACATCGGGAAACTGTTTTGTGATGGGATCAGGAGCAATAACTTGGGCCTCTAAGAAGCAATCAACAGTGGCATTATCTTCAACATAGGCCGAGTATGTGGCAGCTACAACAACAGCGTGTCAAGCAGTGTGGTTAAGGAGACTTCTTGTCGACATGAACCAGAATCAAATGCAGGCTACTCATATTTTCTGTGATAATACCTCAGCTATCGCCATGACTAGAAATTCAGTGATGCATGGTAGAACGAAGCACATAGAAATAAAGCATCATTTTATTCGAGAGCTCGTTGGAGAAGGAAAAATCAAGGTGGAAGTGTGCAAATCTTCTGATCAGCTAGCTGATATGTTCACAAAGGCCTTACCACAGGCAAAATTCAAAGAGTTCTTATTACCAACTTCGAATCAAAGGGGAGTATTGAAGACTGATTCAAAGCTGACTCAGTCCTTTGAGAGAAGATCGTGGAGAAGATGGTAGGGTAGTTGGCAATGTTTCTTAGTGGAGTTATTTTCTGAAGTTTTTTCCTAGTTTTTCTGTTAGTTTTTAGTAGCTTATCTTCCTTTTATATATGCCTATTTAAGGCCATCTTCTCCTTTAATAAAAGAGTGTGCATCACAAATATTTTGGCTTTCTTGCTCTTTAAACACCCAACACACACACACACACATAGATAGAGCAAGGATCATTTGTTAACCAACCAATTGTTGTTAACTTTATGAACCTTGCTCAACCAATAGAAATGCATATTTGGTTGTTGGTTTATATATTTAATACAAAAGGGTAGAAAGGTCATTTCGTGATTAACCAATAATTCATTTATTTTCTTGGGGGTTACAAGAAAAAAACATCCATGATTATAGCGTAGGTTACAATTTCATAAAATTTTCATTTTTCCATAAACTTTTAATATCATATAAATATTTTCACTTCGATTTCATATGTCCTTGTTCTTTATCTGGATGAACACACCTAGCAGATGTCGTTGTTGTTTCTCTGGATGTGAACATTGATGAACACAGATGTCCTTGTTCTTTATCTGGATGTGAACATTGATGCATAGATGCTTTTGTCTTTATCTGGATGAACACACCTAGCAAATGTCCTTGTTCTTTAACAGATGAACACATATGTATGTTCAACTAAGTAAAAGAAGAAATGTAACTGTTTTGATTTAAATGTAACATAACTGTTTTGAATGTGTGTTCAACAATGAACATATTTATAGGTGTTTATGAATGTTCATCATGTGCATTTGAAACAATGGGAGATTTAATTCACCATTTGAAACAATGAGAGATTAACTGTTTTTAATTTAGATGTGTAACTGTTTTAAAGGTGTGTTCAATAATGAACATATTTGTAGGTATTCATGAATTCTCATTATGTGCATTTCAAATAATGGTAGATTTAGTTCCCCATTGTTCACTTCGGTTACAATTGTTTTCAATGGAACATTAATGAGACGTTTAATAGCATTTAAAACAATGGAATTTTTAATTCTCCAAATTACCCTTAAACACTTTTGTTCACTTGTCCATTTAAGAAATAAAACCTCTTTTATTAATTAGAAATTTACTTTTAATCTCAACCATTCAATGTTAAGATGAAGGGTTTAGATTAGTTCACAAAGTTAACAACAAAACTATGGTTAACAAAAGAACTCAACCCTATATATATATATATATATATATATATATATATATATATATATATATATATATATAGAGAGAGAGAGAGAGAGAGAGAGAGAGAGAGAGAGAGAGAGAGAGAGTCAGGTTCAGGGAAAAACCTCAAAAAAAGGGAAAACTGAGGAACACCCTGGTAGCCTTTAATCTGGACGGTATGCACTTGTGCATACAAGTAATTAATTTGTTTTTTGGTTTTTATGCACAAGTGCATATTATGCACGTGTGCATGTTCTAAATTACTTGTATGCACAAGTGTTGAAGTGCATACCATCCAGATTAAAGGCTACCAGGGTGTTCCTCAGTTTTCCGTTTTTTTGAGGTTTTCCTTTGAACCCCCCTCCTCTCTCTCTCTCTCTCTCTCTCTATATATATATATATATATATATATATGTGTAGAGGGAGGATCAAACGAGAACAGTAACTATTTAAAAGAACACGAGAACTAATAAAATCATTAGTGATTTTACATTAACGCGCAAAAAAGCCACGCAGACCTGAAGCCGCGGCCAAAGTCCTTTTTTCGTGTGTTAATGTAAAATCACTAATGATTTTGTTAGTTCTCGTGTTCTTTTAAATAGGTACTGTTCTCGCTTGAACCCGACTCTATATTTTTGCAAAATATCCTTCCAATATATATATATATATATATATATATATATATATATATATATATATATATATAAAAGTTCAGTTATCATCTATGGCACCCTGAATCATAGATTAAGCAAGAAACAAACCCAATTAAATTGGATTTACTTCCACCGACTATGAAAAAAATGGATAAGATTTCTAAAGCCGTTGCCCACTAGCAAGGTCCTCCATATTACAATTTACAAGGACAAATTTTTTTCTTTCTTTGAAGCAACAAGAACTAAAGAAACCATGTCAGGGAAAAAAATCGAAGGAATCTGCAACCCTTTTTTTTTTTGGAATCAAAACACAGGGACGAAGGAAGCCTACATTTTAAACACAACTGGTGTTAGGTCAGTCAGAGCCAGTCCTAGTTCGTCATCGGAAGCCTCGAAAAGGAATCTGAGATTCGGTTGGGAGTAACCGTTGAAACGTCGAAATCTTGGAGAATGACGAGAAGATCGTCGTGAAGTCTCTTCGGTTGGATATAGTTGAATTCGGATACAGGGGAGAAGGACGACTTAAAGCAGTTGAACGATCTCGATTTGAACTTGATTTGGTGGAGATAAATGGATGGAGGCGTGTGAAGTTGGGAGGGATAAGAGGTATTAAATTGTTAGGTCACCACTTTTTTATCCAGATGAATATAAGTGATAAGTGGCATTGACAAAAAGAATAAAACAAATGGTCTGAATTTAAAAACATCTGACCGAATAAGTGATAAGTGGTAATTAAGTTATTATAATGAAAAACAAAGAGGCCCTTAGAGTGTTGACTTTTACCTGTAAACACTTAGGACCCATAAATTTCTCTGAGCGTGTCCTTAAAGTGGGTCTGCAAAATCACGGTTTGACCTAGGGGAAATCAATATGCTTTGACAATAGTCAATTGTGTCGATTTTGGGAATAAAGTGCATTTTTCAAATGTAATCGAACTTCATTGATCTTTAAAATAAATATAAAGTTTGTTTGAAAATGAGATAAAAATAGATGATTTTTAAGATGAATTGGCATTGAGAAGAAAATAAATCATGAAAAAATATATATATAATCGAAATGCGGAGAACAATTAATAAAAGGTTTAGGGGCTGAGTTAATGCTTTGGGCCGGCCCAAAAAGATATTAAAAGATAAAAAGTTTAAAATTTTAAATAAGATTATAACTCATGACCTCTTGCATAAAAAATGTTAATCTAACCATCCCACCAATATTTAATTTTTATTATAATTTTGTTTCGAAAGTATTTAAGAACACCCCTCAAAATCAAGACGTGCACCTTTCAAACGTCTAATTTTTTTTCTCTTGTAATAATCGAGTGAGCGGGTGCACGAGACCCCGCTACCCTCTTACTAGGTCAGCCCCTACCAAGTACCCTTAACTCATCCTGACACAATATATTTTTGGTGCCATGTATTGTACGATAATTAGGTTTACATTTCAATAGTAATATGAAGAACGCATGGAAAAGACACATGCACTACTTCCATTTTCCGTAGATCTTATGATTCGAAAGCAAAAACCATAGGTTACACCATGTTGAGTCTCAAGCATATTGAATTTTGGTCGGGTCAATTAAGTGATTAAGGTCTTTCTGAAATCTTAACCAAGTGCAAGTTACTAAAGGGCTATTTACTAAACGTTTACCATGTCATTTACCTTAACAGATGAACGTGACAAGGACCAAGAATCTTTCCCGGTAAAAGCGATGATAAGGATAGATAGTCTTACTCGGTAAGTGAGGGTAGCGACTCTTACTTAATTACTTAAGTGCTTACCGGTTAAATTGTTGCATACAATACCGTTTGATGGACTACAACCTTAGCCGATAAAGTAAGTTAGAGTGTTGACTTTTACCGGTAAACGCTTACCATGTACCCTTAACTCATCTTGACACAATATATTTTTGGTGCCATGTATTTACGATAATTAGGTTTACGTTTCAACAGTAATATGAAAAACACATGGAAATTGAGAAAAGAAAGTGAGCATTGCGATGAGACATGGAATGCATCAGATTTTGTGGGTATTCATATATTGGAATGAAACTTTACTTTTTGCCATATTTATAGATATTGTTTGAGTCAAAATCAACGACCGCAATAGAAAACATTTATGACAAATTTCTCACGACTAACTTTGCATCAAGGTAAGGAACCGTCGACCGTATATGTTTATAAATCCTGTCGTCCCTGTCGAAAACATAGGTCGAGTGTTAGAAACAACCTTCGATTGTGTGTTTGTCAAAATCATACGACGATCGTAAGATTCTTTACGACCACGACTACACTAATGTACGACAAAGGGTTTCTTTTTTGTCCATTTAATGCAGAATCAATACTCTTAAATACCAACGGCTATAACCGACATAAGACATCAAGATCATTAAAATCTCCGACCGTTACTCAAGCATTCAAAGAAACATTTATGGCAATCAAGACTATAAATACAATGATCACAGTCTCATTAAGGGGGGAGGGGGGCATCAGAAGAATACAAGCTTACTACGAAGAACTATCTCAACTTTCTCTTAAGGAATACACGACGCTATATTAATAACACACGATCGAAGTATTTTATACATGACACACGATTGTTACTAGCGATTAAGCTTATTTATGATCATATTGTGAACTACTATAACCCCGATGTATAATACGCAAGGTGTTAAAGCACAGTTTTATTGGATTCAAGATCATCATTATCTAAAGATGGAAATCTGAAGTCAAAGCTGGAAAAGTCGTCTGAACAAATAGTCTAGGGTCTTTTGTAATAAATAGTCAAAGTGTGTTTCCGTATTTTCATTTTTTTTCCTTTCCTTTAAATCAATATGTTTAAGTAGTTGGGCCTAAGCCCATTAGGCTTATATGCCTTTGTTTAAATTAGATGTTTTTAGTGTTAATTAGGTTGGAGAGGTGTTTTAGTGGTGAGAGGCGCTGTATACAGAGAGATTGAGAGAAAGAGCAGAGGCGATAGAGAGAATACAGAGAGGAAGATTCAAAGCTTGTAATCATTCAATTCATTGGTATAATCGTATCAGGTTTGCATATTATTATTGCTTATTTGTTTGCTTGATTGATTCGTTAATTAAGGGACACACAATTGGTATCAGAGCCTAAAGAATCAAGTTTATTGGATTACACTGTGTTCATCGCATTTCACTGTGCGCCTATCAATAATCTTGAATTAATGTGTTTTTATGCTTGAAATCAATCTGATTAGATGAGTTTTATGCTATTGAATATCTTCTGATAGTTTAATTGCATTTTAAAGCATTAATTGATTGATTTTTTGGTGTTTTTGTGAACTCTGGGTTCGACTAATACAGAGATATGTCGAATACTGCTTCTTTAAAATTGGGTGCATGAAAATTGAAATTAATCTTTGATTTTGATTGGTTTGAGATCGATACATGTTTTGTGGGCAAAAAGATATGATTTTTGCTTTCAATTTGAATGTTTGATTGGTTTCTGGGTTGATTTTTGGTTTCTGGGTTGATTTTTGGTTTCTGGGTCGATAAACCTTCAAGAACATATCGGTCGACCGTGAAATACTGGTCAATTCTAGTTACCGGTCGCCCGGATAACTCACAGTCTTTACCGGTCGAAGCCTTACAGGTTGACACAATATCGGTCGCCCGGACAACTTTTTCTCAATATCGGTCGCCCGGACAACACATTCTCTATACCGGTCGAAGCCTTACCGGTTGACACAATATCGGTCGCCCGAACAATTTTTTTTTTACTCTATACCGGTCGCCCGGAAAACTCTCAGTCCACTTCGGTCATAGGGTACCGGTCAACTCATCGATCCGGTCCCGGTCTTCACAATACCGGTCCATATATTTTTGTGTTGGGTCCGAATGAGCTAAGTATGGTTTATGCTGTTGATTAATGTTGCTAAGTGATTACTACTGCTAGGCGATCAAGATTACTACTGCTAGTAGATTTAATACTACTTAAAGAGAGTGCTGCTACTTGAATAGTTAGTACTGCTTGGAGAGTTAGTACTGCTAGTAGTTAGTACTGCTGAAGATTAATGCTGCTGAGGATGGTTAATACTTCTGAAGATAATTAGTGCTGCTTATAAAGATAAAGATGCCTTGGAGATAAAGACAAGCTGAAGATAAGGCTGAAGATAATTATGGGATTGATATTGAAGATCAATTGTATTTTTTGATAATTATCTTGTATTCAGTCTTGTATATATAGTATAGAAGTATTTGATAGATTTAATTGTTAATTCATAAGTTTTTGTTTAGAGAGAGAATTAACCTCAAGGTTTACAACCTAGTTCTAGAGAAGTAGAATTCGTCTTGGTGAGCCTGTTC
The DNA here is from genome assembly GCA_954870635.1 of Arctium minus. Classification (NCBI taxonomy): domain Eukaryota; kingdom Viridiplantae; phylum Streptophyta; class Magnoliopsida; order Asterales; family Asteraceae; genus Arctium; species Arctium minus. The sequence goes on along the minus strand of OX941080.1, from coordinate 175,857,867 downwards.
ATCAAGATTGAGGTTTTGTGTGAAAGCTTGTAACTTTAATCATTCAATACAGTTTACAAGTTGTGATTTTTATTTTACTGTTACATTGATATTTGAATATTAAAGTGTTTTTCCGCAACTTCTTTAATATTGTTTCTGAGTTTCATTATTTTTGTTAAGAATCAGATCCTGACAAGTGGTATCAGAGCCTAGTATTCTCAGAAACCTTCATTCATCATGGACAACACAGTTGAATCAAATAGTACTCTTGTTTCAAAGGTTCCCATGCTCAAACCTAATGAGTTTTACATGTGGAAAATTAGGATCAAGTAGTACATCCTCCTTACAGAATTTTCTATGTGGGACATTGTTGAGAATGGTCCCTCTGCTGAAGGTAAAATTGGACAAGATGGAAGAAGACCACCTCCAAAAACTGATGCTGAGAAGAAAGTGAGACAATTGGAGATGAAAGCCTTAAGCACCCTGCTTTTGGCCATTCCCAATGAGTATCAACATCAGTTTCACCACTGCACTGATGCTCAGATTCTATGGAATGCTTTAGAGAAGAGATTTGCTGGCACCAAGAGTACTAAGAGGAATCAAAGGGATATTCTCAAGCAGCAATATGAGAATTTTACATCTTCAAAGAATGAGTCTATGACTCAAACTTTTGATAGATTCAATAAGTTAATTGGTGAGTTGGCTACTGTTGGAGTCCGGATGGAACAAGATGATGTCAACCAAAAGTTCCTCAGATCTCTTGGAGATGAATGGACCATGTACACTGTTTCATTCAGACAGAATGACAAATCGGAAGAAAAGGAACTGGATGATCTGTACAATGATCTGAGAGTGTTTGAATCTGAGGTGGAAGCAAAGAAGAAGCCTACTGGATATGTTCATAATGCTGCACTCCTATCAGCATCAACTGATTCTACTGCTAACCCTGAATCAGTTAATGCTGCTAATGGAGTAAATCAAGAAAAAGGCAATGAATCTGTTTTTGAAGCCTTTCTTTCCAGCCATGGTAACTCCTCTTTAATCAATGATGACTTGGAACAGCTTCATCCTGATGATCTTGAAGAGATGGATATTAAATGGCAGATGGCTATGCTTTCTATGAGGGTGAAGAAGTTCATCAAGAGGACTGGGAGGAACAACTTCTTCCAAAGAAGAGAAGATGGAGCAGGCTTTGATAAGTCAAAGGTGGAGTGCTACAAGTGTCATATGAAGGGACACTTTGCCAGGGAATGCAGAAGTGGAGTGTTTCACAACAATCACCAACAAGCTCAGACTAGAAGCTTCAACCAGAACAGAAACTCTGCTCAAGCTTTTGTTTCTCAACAAGGAATGGGGTTTGACTGGAATGATCAAGCAGAAGAGGCCATTCAAAATCAAGCTCTCATGGCAGAGGTATCTGATCTTCCAACTGAGGTACTCTCTAATCTCTGTTCTCAAACGTGTATAGACACTGTTAAAAGGTACAGGGATCACAACCAGAGTATGAGTGATGACCTTAAGAGGTTAGAAAAGGATAGAAAAGACTATGTGAAAATTGTTGAGAGGTTTGAGGAACAAATTAAAGGTTTCCAAGCCAATGAACTTCAACACATATATGATACAAATTACTGGAAGTGGGAGAAAAATGATCTAGAAATCCAACTGACAAAGTCTAGAGAGGAGAATGAAAAGTTGAGAGGAGAGCTAGCCAAGGTTAAGCTAGATGTGGAAAAGTTTTCATATGCTTCTAAAGCCATGGATTCAATTCTAAAGGTCCAAATCCATGATAAGCTTAAACCAGGAATTGGGTACAATACCACACCACCACCATACAACAACAACTACATCCCTCCTAAATCAGACTTGCTAGAGACCAAGGATAGGAAGGACTTGCATGAGGGAGCCACTAAGATAGATCCTTTAGATGAAGTAGTTGTTAAGGACAAGACTGAGAAAGAAGCTAGTAAGAGTAAGGATAATACTGTGAGTGGTGAGATTCCCTTAGAAAATAACATTCTTACCAATGAGGGTGGTGGAAGGGATTGGGTCAAATCTGATGACGTAGAGAAGACTGAGGGAAAGTCTAAAAAGGTTCATTACAAGCAGACTACAGTTGTGAATCCTGTTCTTTGCAAACAGTGTGAGGGTAATAAGTCTGAGCACCTAAAACATGATAAAAGGAGGGGCAATCAAAGAAATTGGAATAATCAGTGGGCTCAGAAACAAGGAGTTGATCTGAGTAGAATCATCAGACCAAAACCTTGTTTCATATGTGGCAAAATGAACCATCTTGCCAAGCACTGTTATTTTAATCCTATTAACCAAAGGATAAATTTTCAAAGATCTGTGCAAAAACCCTTTGGTTATAGGAAGGATGAAAGGAACCATGTGGCTAAGAAACTTGTTAAATCTAAAAGCCACATGAAGAAAAAGACTGTAAAAGAGAGTGTCAAGATGTGGGTTCCCAAAAGCACTAAAACTGTTAGTACTGCTACCACAAATAGTGCTGTTGACAAATATAGTGCTGCCAGAAGCAATACTGTTGCTATCAATGTTAGTCCTGCTGAGAGTATTAGTACTTCTAAAACTAACATTGTTAGTACTTCATCAGATGTTAATACTGCTAACTCTGTTAGTGCTTCTAACAAGGTTAGTACTGCTAAACCTGTTAGTGCTGCTAACTCTGTTAGTACTTCTAAAATTAGTACTGCTTCTAGTGTTTGTGCTTCTAGACCAATCATCTTGACAAAGTACTCCAGTAAAGAGTATTCTAAATTTAAAAATCTCATCAAAAAGAAGTGTAAGTACTTTGATGAGAAAGGGAGGCCCAAGACCACTTTGGCTTGGGTTCCCAATCAATACTAATTGAATTATCTTATGTGCAGGGCAACCAGCAACTCAAGGGAAAGAGCATTTAGCATGTTGATAGTGGTTGGTCTAAGCACATGACAGGGAACATGGCTTGCCTCAAGAATTTCAAGAAAATTGATGGAGGGCATGTTGCCTTTGGTAATACTCCAGATGGAGGTAAGATTAGTGGTAAGGGAGATGTAACAAAAGGTAAGATGACCTTTGAAGATGTTTACTATGTTGAGCAGTTAAGGTACAACCTGTTAAGTGTATCACAGGTTTGTGACAAAAAGCATAGTATATTATTCACTGATTCAGAATGCATTATCCTTGCTCCTAGATTCAAGGTAGTTGATGAAAAGATGATACTACTAAGAACTTCTAGAAAGGATAATGTCTATTGTTTGGATATGGAAACTGTTTCAAATGATTCATCCTTAAACTGTCTTGTTTCAAAAGCCTCTTTGGATGAATAATCATTTTGGCACAGAAGGATGTGTCACATGAACTTTAAAACAATGAATAAACTTGTTAAAAACAACCTTGTAAGAGGTCTGCCTTCAAAAGTCTTTTCATGTGATGATCATTGTGTTGCTTGTATTAAAGGCAAACAACACAAAACTTCTCATAAGTCCAAAGAGTTGAACACAATTTCTTCTTCTCTTCAGTTGTTGCATATGGATCTGTTTAGTCCTACAAATGTCATGAGTATAGGTAAGAAATCATACTGCTTGGTTATTGTTGATGATTACTCTAGATTTACTTGGGTGTATTTTCTAAGGACTAAGGATGAGACAAGTGGACTGATCAAATCCTTTATTCTAAGAATTGAAAACGAAACAAATCAAAAGGTAAAAGTCATTAGGTCAGACAATGGTACTGAATTTAAAAATCTTGACCTAAATACCTTTTGTGAGGAAAAAGGAATTGAGAGGCAATATAGTGCTCCTAGGACTCCACAACAAAATGGTGTTGCTGAGAGAAGGAATAGGACACTGATTGAGGCTGCTAGATCTCTATTAGCTGATTCAAAACTTCCAATTACTTTCTGGGCTGAAGCAGTTAATACTGCTTTCTATGTCCAAAACAGAGTTCTAGTAGTCAAGCCTAAGAACAAGACACCATATGAGTTTTTAAATAAAAGAAAACCATTTATTGGTTTTTTCAAACCTTTTGGGTGTCCTTGTACCATTCTCAATACCAAAACTCACTTAGGAAAGTTTGATAGCAAAGCAGATGATGGTTTTCTTGTTGGTTACTCATCTCAGAGTAAGGCCTACAGAGTGTTTAATTCTTCTTCTAGAATAATTGAGGAAAGTGACAATGTCAAATGCAATGAGAACTCACCAAATCCTATTGGTTCAGGTCCTCAGTGGTTATTTGACATTGATTCACTAACTAACTCTTTGGGTTTCAGTAGTGATGATCATGCAGGATTAGGAAGTAGAGGATCAGGGGATGAACAAGTAAAAAATATTATTCCTCAGTCTGTGATCTTTCCCATACTTACAATGAACCCTGTTGAAATCTGTGAAACAGAGACTGTTACTGAACCAATTTAGAGTGAAGAAGAAATAAGAGATAAGGAGAATCCAGAGCATGAAGAGCCAGAAGTAGCTGATGAGATCCCCTCAGCTGACTTAAATGACTCCAACTTAGATGTGGGAATTAATGAAGAACCTAGTCATCAGACAAGAACTTAGAAGAATCATCCTCCTGAGCTGGTAATAAGAGACATCACTTCTCCTATGATGACTAGGAATCAAAGCAGACTTCAAGATTTACAAGATTTGCAGGATCAGCAGCATACAGTACTCTCTTGCTTTCTATCTCAGATTGAGCCTAAGAAGGCTTATGATGCAATGAAAGATTCAAGTTGGATAGAAGCCATGCAAGAAGAGTTGCTACAATTTAAATTGCAGGATGTTTGGGACTTGGTGGACCTTCCAAAAGGTCATAGAGCAATTGGCACCAAGTGGATTTTCAGAAATAAAAAGGATGAGAGAGGAATAGTAATCAGGAGCAAAGCAAGGCTAGTGGAACAGAGGTACACTCAGGAAGAAGGCATAGACTATGAGGAAGTCTTTGCTCAAGTTGCAAGGGTAGAGGCAATTAGGCTGTTTCTAGCCTATGCCTAATATATGAAGTTCAAGGTATATCAGATGGATGTGAAGAGTGCCTTTCTATATGGAACAATTGATGAAGAAGTATACGTCTGTCAGCCCCCTGGATTTGAAAATCCATTATATCCTGACAGAGTATACAAACTTAAGAAAGCACTCTATGGCCTACATCAAGCCCCAAGAGCATGGTATGATACTCTGTCTACCTATCTCCTGGAAAATGGGTTTGAAAGGGGAATCATTGACAAGACCCTTTTCATTAAAAGAAGTAAGAAAGACACCCTACTTGTTCAGATCTATGTGGATGACATCATATTTGGATCCACAAAAGATCAGATGTGTAGAGACTTTGAAGAGTTGATGCACAAGAGCTTCAAAATGAGTTCAATGGGTGAACTCACTTTCTTCCTTGGGCTTCAAGTGAAACAGCAGAAAGATGGGATTTTCATAAGTCAATCAAAGTATGTGAAAGACATCCTAGATAAGTATGGTTTATCAGACTCAAAGCCAGCAAGCACACCAATGGAAACACACAAACAGATCACTGCTGATCTTGAGGGGGAGGATGTTGATGTCCATCTTTATCGATCAATGATTGGATCTCTCATGTATCTCACAACCTCAAGACTAGATATCATGTTTCCAGTGTGTGTGTGTGCCAGATTCTAAGTCAAGCCAAAGCAGTCACATCTTCAAGCAGTTAAAAGGATTTTCAGATACTTAAGAGGGCAACCTAGATTAGGTCTTTGGTATCCCCATGAATCTACTTTTGACTTGATTGCATATTCAGACAGTGACTTGGGTGGTGCTAATATGGATAGAAAGTCTACTTCAGGAGGATGTCAGCTTTTGGGTGCAAGACTAGTTTCTTGGCAGTGTAAGAAGCAAACCACAGTGTCCTTATCCACAACAGAAGCTGAGTACATTGCTGCTACAAGTTGCTGCTCTCAGGTTCTATGGATTCAGAATCAAATGCTCGACTATGGGGTAACCTTTCTTCACACTCCAATCCTTATTGACAATAGCAGTGCTATTAGCATTGTTAGAGACTGCAATGAAAAGAAGCTTATTCAAGTTGCTAAAGTTCATACTGATAACCAGTTTGCTGATCTATTCACGAAAGGTTTTGATGTGGGTAGATTCACTTTCTTGGTCACAAGTGTGGGCATGATCAACTCTGAATGAGCTCATGTTTAAAAAGTGTTTGTATACCTGTTATTTGTTTATTCTTTTGGTGCTACTAATCATCTTTCTCAGGAAGTTTATTGCCTTGCTCAGACTAACACAAGCTTCAACAGTGTAAGTATAGTTAATGCTGCCAGTGCAGTTTTAATGCTGCCAGTGCAAAATTACTACTGCAGGTTCATTAGTACTACTGCTAGTCTGAGTTACTACTTCAGGTATGTATTAATACTGCTAGTTAGTTAATACTGCTAGTTAGTTAATACTGCTAGTTAGTTTATACTGCTAGTTAGTTAATACTGCTAGTTAGTTAATACTGCTAGTTAGTTAATACTGCTAGTTGGTTAATACTGCTCTCAGTTAATACTGCGAGTGGGTTAGTACTGCTTTAACTGAAATTAGGGTTAATACTGCTTCTTTCTTGAATTCTCTAAATACCATCTTTTCCCGCCAAAAAGTTCACAACGACTTATTGAATACTGTTCGTTTTCTCTCTAACTCTTTTCTCTCAAGCAACCAGTGTGTTTCAGTCAAGAATCCTCAAGCCATATGGCATCCATGGCGTTTATTGATGAACACAATGAGATCACAATGCTTCAAAAGCCTAAGCAGGCTGCTGGATTCCATCAAATAGTTGATTTTCTCAAGTCCAGTCATATAGCTCATGCTCTTACAGTGTCACCACCAATTTATGTAACACCCTGAATTTTGGGGTTGGGTGAGAAGTTGACCGTTACCCAAAGTTCAGGGGGGTTATTTGTAACTTGGGTTATATAAATACAAATCAAATCTGAGATATTTTCAAAATATCTCATTTGGTCTGATTCGCTAAGTCGGAAGGACTATAGCGGGAGTATTCGGACTACCCATTCGAGAATCGAGCTAGTGTCTAGTCTTGTTGAGAAGATTAAGACATCGCAGGTAGAAGCACTGTTGGAAGAGAATCTCAAAGAGGAAGTCATGACAAAACAACGTTTACTCTTAACGGATGATAGTCGTGGAGTGAAACTGTTCAACGGTCGTGTGTGGGTGCCCAAGATTGGGGGTAACCGTGAGTTGTTGCTAGAAGATGCTCACAAGTCCAAGTATTCCATTCATCCGGGAAGTACAAAGATGTACAGGGACTTGAAGTTGCACTATTGGTGGCCGGTAATGAAGCTTGATGTGGCGCGTTACGTTGAACGTTGTGTGACGTGTTCGCAAGTCAAGGCCGAACATCAGCGACCGTATGGGAGTATTCAGTCTTTAGAGATTCCCGAATGGAAGTGGGAGCATATCACCATGGACTTCGTAACGAAGTTGCCTAAAACCCTTCGAGGTCACGATACCATTTGGGTGATAGTTGATAGATTGACAAAGAGCGCTCACTTCTTGCCTATGCGCGAGACTTTACCGATGGATAAGTTGGCAAAGCTTTATATCGATGAGGTGGTCTCGAGGCATGGGATACCATTGTCGATCGTGTCGGGTCGCGATAGTCGGTTCACTTCGAACTTGTTATCCCAGTTTAATCTAGTTGGTAAATAATCACAGAAACAAGTAATCAAGCAACACAATAATAATCAAGAGATATATAAAATTAACAAAACGTACCAATCCCTTGAATAAACAATGAAACCCTTGAGTGTTCTTGATACCCTTGAATACAGAGAAAACGTATGGTTACTATTTAGAAAATTATCAGAGTTAACCTAAAACTAAACTAAACATAACTTTAAATACCCATGCCATATGGGCTTTAACCTTAATAGGCTTTCTAATGGGCTTGGGCCCAATAGCTAATAACTATTAAACTATTACAATTTAAACCCTGAACTGTAACTATCAAGTAAATACAGTTTAGACCCTCTAATTTAACTTTGACACAATTGCAGTTTAAACCCTGAACTTTAACTTTAATTTTGAATACAATTATTTGATCCAACAATCTCCCCCTTTGGATTCAAGATTAAAAAAACTTTTGTAATTGTCTTCGGGTCTTCACTTGTATTCTCTTTTCTTCAGATATGACGTTGATTGCTTCAAAACTTGATATCTTTAAAATCTTTAAAATCTTTGAAACTTTGATATCTTTGAAAATCTTCAGCAGTCTTCAGATTATATTCTCCTTCTTTGATAATTCTCCATTTTTGTATCTTCTCCCCCTTTTTGATGAGTGGTGAGAATCATCATCATCAAAACTTTGCAAAACAATCTCCCCCTTTTCAAGACAATCTCCCCTATTGTGTATGATCACGTAAGCACAATCTTCATGTTACGAGCCCTGTATGGAAATAAGAGCAGTCTTCCCAGATGGAAAGAGTGATTATTTCAATCTTTTCAGATTAAAATAGAAAGTAGTAACCATTCAAATCTTTTCAAATTCAAACAGTTAATAAGTGTAACCCTGAATCAACAAATGACTCAGTTAGAATGCCTGTCAGTAACACAAAGTCACTGAGTAACACAAAGTTACTATATAAGGAGCTGGTTTGATGTAGACTCCCCAGGTCTTCCATTCAATCATCGAATAACACATGGTTATCTATGAACGTTCTGACAGAAAACAAATTTCTGTGTGCTCGTGCATGTGTATGAAAAAAAAATTAAGCATAGATGATTGCTTTTAAATATAGGCTCAAAATATGTAAACTTGTTGAGACAACAACAAATTATACAAAGACTCAATGTGCATGAGAAAGGGTTCGAAGGTGGGGCAACTTTCCTTCTTTTTCAATATTAGTATCTTCCAAATGAAGAACCAATAGCGTATGTTCTGCGTCCCCAGAAAATGTGAAACATTCTCCTTTTGAGAAAAGAATGAGTAGCTGGTGGGGTTGTATGCAAGAGATGGCATGGGCTAGTTGCCTATTTCAATGATGGTCACCAAAGAATGTAAACCAATCAGATTGTGTGGCTGCCCGGCTCAGAAAGAATTTGGTGCAGAGTTTAATATTCTTTTACTCTGATCTCTCACCCTCTTTCTTTTACTGCTCACTTCTAACCAATCTCTCTTTTCCGTTTTACCTCTTCACACACCATCACTCAATTCTTTTGACCCTTCTCCCCTCAATCACTCAGGGAATACTTCCTGGGTAGGAAACACTGGTTATCGTGAATCCATGGAAGTTCTGTTAAGTTCTCACACTAAATCCCATGTATTTTCCTAAAAAGAACATAGTGTTCAACAAGCTTTTTGTACATGTAAGCACAAATACCACTTGTTACATGAAAAATAAGACTTTCGGAGATGTCAAAACAGTTATGTTTGACGAAGCAATTCTCCCCTTCAAACTAAAAGAGTTTGACAATTTAAGCTCTTAAGGAGTTTTTCAATTAAGCTTATAGACGATTTGTCATGAAGAATAATATTTTGGAGAATCAAAAACGAATGTTGTTTATATGAACAATATATAAACATATTTTCAATGAAAGCACATGAAATGACGTTTGATTCAATCAACAGTGAATATAAAGAACGTGAGTATTACCATAGAAAGATTTAACTTTTGATACATGGTAATAACAAAGTCAAATAGAATGTTCTGAACCGTTATGTGTATGAATACTTGACAAAGTATATTGACAAGATAAAACACAAGTATTTATCTTTAAGAACAATCGGTCAGATAAGCATTTAAGTATCCAAAAATCTGTTAAAATCACAGATATTCTCCCCCTTAACTGAAAGATTTTTTTTTAACATAAAGCAAAAAAAATAAATAATAAAGCACTGAAGTGCGGGTTCTAATCCGATGTGATTAGAAGCCATTGTCACTTGACCAAACCTGCATAAATAAAAGAAATAAGGGTAATCATTTATGAAAATGATTCCTCTCTCGTTAGCAACAGTTTAAAAATAACACACAAGATAAAAACATAGAATACTCCCCCTAGAATCATGAGTAAGGTTTAAGACATGTTCAACATACCAAGTTTACTGATGAGAAATTGAAAACGCTTTTCATCTAATGGCTTGGTGAAAAGGTCAGCTAACTGGAAGTCAGTTTGAACAAAGTGCATTTGAATATTACCTTTGATGAAATGATAGCGTACGTCGATATGCTTGATCTTCGAATGTTGTACCGGATTAGCAGTTATAGATATTGCGCTCTTGGAATCACAATAAATAGGAACATGCTTGTAGTTGTATCCAAAGTCCCTTAACTGTGTCGTCATCCAGAGGACTTGAGAACAGCAGCTAGCAGCAGCTACATACTCAGCCTCGGCCGTGGATGTTGAAACACAGTTTTGTTTCTTTGAGGTCCAACTTACAAGTTTGTCACCTATAAATTGACATGACCCAGAGGTGCTTTTCCGGTCTAGCTTACATCCTGCATGATCAGCATCTGTAAAGGCAGTTAGTTCAAAACGAGAATCCTTTGGATACCAAAGGCCTAGATTGGGAGAGCCTTTGAGATATCTAAGGATTCGCTTAACAGCAGTTAAGTGAGACTCTTTAGGATTAGACTCTTTAGGATTAGACTGATATCTCGCACAAAAGCATGTGGCAAACATTATATCCGGGCGACTAGCAGTCAGATAAAGTAAAGAACCAATCATGCTACGATACACCTTTTGATCAACAGGTTTCCCGGAGGGATCCGCGTCTAAGAGTGTACCAGTAGCCATTGGTGTTTTCATGACTGAACTATCTGACATATTGAACTTTTTCAAAATATCGTTTATGTATTTAGCTTGATTAATAAATATGCCTTCGGGTAATTGCTTTACTTGTAGACCAAGAAAGAAATTCAATTCACCCATCATCGACATTTCAAACTTTGTTTCCATTATCTTTGAAAAGTTCTTTCAAAATTTCTGATTTGTCGACCCAAAAATTATGTCGTCAACATAAATCTGAATGAGAATCAAGTCCTCACCTTGCATTTTAAGAAATAAGGTTGTATCAACAGTACCTTTCTTGAAACCAGAAGCAAGTAGAAATTTAGTGAGAGTTTCATACCAGGCTCGCGGTGCTTGTTTAAGACCATAAAGCGCTTTGTCTAAAACATAGACATGATCAGGGTGATGAGGATCAACGAAACCTTCAGGTTGAGCCACGTAGACCTCCTCATGCAGAACGCCGTTCAGGAAAGCTGACTTTACATCCATCTGATAGACTGTAAAGTTTTTGTGCGCTGCATAGGCTAGAAAGATTCTGATGGCTTCGATCCTTGCAACCGGGGCGAATGTTTCATCATAGTCAATGCCCTCTTGTTGGCAATACCCTTTGGCGACCAGTCGAGCTTTGTTTCTCACGACTACTCCAGCTTCATCTTTCTTATTTCTGAACACCCACTTTGTGCCAATAACGGATTTACCTTTAGGTAGTGGGATCAAGCGCCATACCTTGTTCCTTTCGAATTGGAGAAGCTCATCTTGCATAGCAGAAATCCAGAAGGGATCACGTAGAGCTTCAGACGCTTTCTTCGGTTCTAGGGAACTAAGGAAGCTTGAAAACATGAAGAAGTTTGCTGTTGCAGATCTTGTTGTGACACCAGATTGTACGTCACCTATCACGTTTTCCAGGGGATGATCCTTAGTCCAACGATATGTGCTTGGTAAGGCTTCAACTGTTTGTTGCGTATTTGACGTATCGTTGTCATCTTGTACGGCAGGTTGCTCCATAGATGTACTTGGGACATCTTGTACTGGTGTTTCTGATACTGAAGCTTCTGGACTAACAGTTGAAGTGCTCGGGACTTCGTTTCCAGAAGAACTATCTGTAGAGACAGATTCAGCATTAGTAGAGTCAGAAACTAACTTTGTACTCGTACCTGATGGAGATGAAGTGTCAGTGACTTCTTCGGAAGGTCCAGACATGTCTTCAGAAATAGTAGGGACCTCCGAGCTTGTACCACTTGTTATTGATGTGGATATGCTTTTTTCAAAATCTGCACATATATCGTCAAAGGCATCAATAAACAATAAATCTAACTCAGATGAAGTAGAGTTAGAGTTAGAAGAAGTGAATCCTTTAGGTGCTGGTTCTATTCTTGATTGAATAGAAGCTTTGTCGTTAAGACCGAGTTCTGAACTGTTGTGTCCAGAAGTCCTTGTAGAATTCTCATCAAAGGAGACATTCATGCTCTCAACAACCGTCCTGGTTCGAATAATGTAAATTCGAAAAGCTTTGGATGTCAGAGAGTATCCAACGAGATATCCTTCATCCGCTTTCTTATCAAACTTTGATAATCCTTGACGCTCTTTTAGAATGTAACACCTACAACCAAATACACAAAGGAACTTGATATTAGGTGTACGATTGTTGATCAACTCATATGCTGTCTTATTAAATCGCTTGACCACAATGGTACGGTTCTGAGTAAAACATGCTGTAGCGACTGCCTCAGCCCAAAGGTACATGGGTAGATTCGAGTAAGCAAGCATAGTATGAGCTGCTTCAACCAGAGTACGGTTCTTCCGTTCAACAATGCCATTTTGCTGCGGAGTGTAGGCGGCGGAGAAATTATGTGAAATACCCACGGAAGTAAGATAACTCTTCAGGGTATCATTCTTGAACTCCGTGCCATTGTCACTGTGAATGGTTCTTACTGGCAGTTGAAGACGTACTTGAATGCGCTTGATGAAAGCGATAATCAACTCTGGCGCATCTGACTTGTTGCGAAGAAACTCTAGCCATGTATACCTTGAGTAGTCATCTATCATTACCAACACATATTTCTTTCCGTTGATAGATGTTGTGCGCATTGGGCCACAAAGGTCCATATGAAGAAGTTCCAGTGCAGATGAGGTCGATGATTCAACTTTGGACTTGAAGGAGCTTCGCTTCATTTTGCTCAACTCACATGCAGAACACAATGAGTCTTTTTTGAACCTCATTTCTGGTAGACCTTTGACCAGACCTTGTCTCTGTAGCTTTGCTATAGATCTGAAATTTTGATGAGACAAGCGTCGATGCCACATCCACGATTGTGCTTTGGAAGCTTTGGCTAGTAGTCATACTGGACGTGTGGCAGACAGTGTAGGAAAATCTACATAGTATAGATTTCCATGGAGCTCAGCCTTGAAGACTTCGTAACCATCTGGATCCTCTAGATAGCAATGAGTTGTTGTGAAGCGGACTTGATAGTTCATGTCACATAAGTGACTGGTACTGAACAGGTTGTGATCAAGTCCTTCAACATATAGCACTTTTTGAATCTTCACAACACCGTTATCGAGCATTCCATATCCTCTGACGTGGCCTTCGGCTTCAGAATTGGCAAATCTAACTGCTCCGGCAGGCTCCTCCACATAGTTATGCAAGAGGTGCTTGAATCCTGTCATGTGGCGTGAACATCCGGAATCTATTACCCACAATCGACAGGCCTGCAAAAGAGACAATTAGTTTTGCTTAGGCACCCATATCAGGATGGGTCCTTCGCGGTTAGCATCAAGAAACTCAGGAATATCATCTGGTTTGACTTTCACTCTCCATTCATAACGCGGTTTTGGAACCCATTTCCAAACCATCTTAACATTTAATTCCTGAAAGTGCCTTTTAGAAGTAGGATTGGCAACCTTAGCTCGATACACTTTGGGTTGTGTAGAAGAATCAGAATTAGAATTAGACTTAGAGTTCAGCTTAACTTTGCTTTTATTCTTTTTAGACTTAGGAGGGGAGTAGTATTTGAATGAATTATCCCAACAGTGTTTGCAATAAAGATTCTTTCGAGCAAAATTCATAAACTTAGATTTATCGGAACAAATCTTACATTCATGTTTATCAAAAGAAGTACTATTCAAAATAACATTGTATGTAGGACAACTACTAGAATTCAAACTATTCTTTTTATTCAAACTAAGATCTTTATTCTTCTTATTCTTCTCAACTCCATTTCCTCTTATATCTGAAACAGAAATAGGAATCTCATTAGTCTCATGCTTAGAAGGTGATTCTTTTCTAGAATTAGTTGAAGTTTCACCCTTCTCAAAGATGCTCGGTGGATATTCAGGACAGTCAGAGTAAGCAACTGTAGGTTTTGCAGGAGCATCAAATTCTGGATTGGTTCTTACCTTCCAGCTTGGATCATTGAACATCTGTTTATCACTTGAAGCATTTTTAAACATAGTAACTTTCAAATCATTGATCTCTATGCAAAGCTCTTGATTTACTTTTAAAGACTTTTCAAGTTTATGTTTGAGATCAAAGTTTTCATCTTCAACCTCATCAAGAGACTGTTGCAACAAGTTAATTTGCTTCATCAATTCAGATGTATTATTATTCACAGAATTTGACCCCTTTAAATCAGAAACCGGATCAGAGTCTGAAGCATTCATCATTTCAGAGAATATCTCTTCAGTCATGGACTCAATAAACTCTGATTTATCATTTTTAGAACAAGATTCATTCGTGTTAGTAGATGGATAAACATCCTATTCATACTCATCATATTTGCATGCAGTCTCAGGTAGAACTGTGTTGGTGCTAACTGATTCGTTGGAAGGTGTGGTAAATAGTGATTCAAACTCAGTAAATTCGATCTTTCGAGTCGCATAGATTTTGTTTAAATCACCATATTGAAAACCAACTGATTTAAAAGGATTTTGAGAATCAGTGTCACCAGACTTGTTCTTTCCCATTTCTTCTTGACCTTTGATCTCAGATAAAGGTGTAGGAGTACTTGCTTCAACAAAAGTTGCACGAATGTCAGGAATGGGTCTGATTGCGGAGCCGAATTTATCAAAATTATATAGATGCTCCGGTGCCTTTTTCAAAATCTCATTAGTTGGCACACCCAAACCTGGTTTTAGTTTATAAAACCTTTCGTCTTGGAGTTTATTGGTCAACAGATTTAATGTTTGCTCAGTCTGACCTCGTTTCATATTAATGTCCTCCAGTTGCTTAATTTTGGTGTAAGCTTCATTTCTTTCTTTATAACAAACTTCAAATTTTATTTTGAACTCACCTTTTTCAGCATTGATATTCATAAGATCCTTTTCTAAATCAGATATTTTGCTTTTCAAAGAATCCTTTTCAGCTTTTAAACCGTCTTTTTCCTTTTCTTTTTCGTCCACAACAACTTTCAGCAAAGCATTTTCATCACGAAAACTCAATATTGATTGTTGTGCAGAGCTAAGTTTGCCTTTCAATAAAGCAAATTCATCTTTCATGCTATGTATTTGGGTCATAAGAGATTCAATAAGCTCAGAATTATCACTTACCTCAGAGTTTGCATCTTCAGATTGTGCCTCAGAATCTTCATCGTCACCATCCAGCTTTGCCATATAAGATACTTGAGTGAAGTGAGCTTGCTCCTCGTCATCGGAACTTTGGAACAACCAGTTCTCTTCTTCGGCCATAAGCACCTTTCCTTCTTCAGCTTTCTTGGCGATGAGTGACTTTCTTGCATAATAGTCTGAGTTCTTTACCTTCTTGAATCTGCAGTCTCTGGAGAAGTGCCCAAATTTGCCACAATTATAGCATCTTTCTGGTTCATCAGCTCTGTCTTCTTTCTTTTCTTCTCTCTTATCTTCTCTTCTGTCTTCTTTTCTCTCTTCTCGTCTTTCCTCTCGCCGTCCTTGCCTTGGCTTGTATCTTAATTCAGCCTTCTCTTTCTTGTGACCTTCGTACTTAGGCTTTGAATAAAACTTCTTCTTGCCAAAGGTCTTCTTGAATCTTCGAGTAATAAGAGCCAAGTCCTCAGAGAACTTCTGAATATCTGGATCAGAATCAATCTCCAGTTCTTCATCACTTGAAGAAGAGTCAGAGTCGGTAACTTCAGTAACTAGAGCTTTTGTCACCTTTTTCTTTGACCTTGCGGAAGATACAGAACTTTTACCGGCTATGAGAGCCACAGAATCCTTCAGTTTATTGGACTCAAGATTGATGGTTCTCACCTCATCCTCATGCTGAGAAAGAGTAGAGAAAATATCAGTGACGTTTTCCTGAGCCATGTTCTTTGACATCTGAAGGTTGATGGCAAAGTTCTTCCATTCTGGATTTAAGTTCTTGATGAACTTATAATTAATCTCCGAAGCAGACTTAGAGATGTTGTTCCTCCGCAGGTCATTGAGAATGATGTTATATCTGTTGTAGGTCTCTAGCAGCGTCTCTCCTTCTTTTGCATGAAACCCCTCGTATGCATTTATGCATATATTCTGCTTAGCTTGGATAGAGGCTTCACTTCCTTCAAACTGTCTGGATAGTTCATCCCAGATTTCCTTTGCAGAGTTCCGACTGTCTACACGGTTGTAGATGTCGTTCGGGATTGCCATGGTCAGATAGATAAGAGCCTCTTCATCTGTCTTGTATTGTTCCTTCTGCTTTTCAGTAAAGTACTGATAAGGTTTAGGAACATATCTGTCTGGGATTTCTGGAGAGGTGTCAGTTGCTGCTTGGCCATCAACTTTGATCATCGGATTGACCGGACCATTGATGATTGATTCCATGTAGTCTCTGTTTTTATGATTCAGAAACTGGACCATTCTCTTCTTCCATTGCTGATATTCATCAGCCATAAGGACAGGCGGTTTAGACTGAGAACCCATCGAGAGAAGCTGGTTCGACATCTTAGCTGTACGGTTAGTAATTAAACTTATCTGTACCAAGACAACCAACTAGATGAGATCGTTAGAATCAAGAGTAAAGACTACACCCAAAAATTTTCAGAAAATAAATTTCCAAAAATAATCAAATGCAGTCCTCGCACACAGTATAAAGCACTAATATCTATGAATAAAATACTGAGAAATTAAGAAGATTTTGATCAAGAGCAAAACTTTGTCCCCCTTCGCAGACTTAGCACGGGGGTCCCGCTATTGACCGGGGATGTGCTTCGACCGGTATTGAGTCGATCGGGGTTTTGCTTAGACCGGTACCTTGCTTCGACCGGGATGTTGCTTGTACCGGTACTTTGTTCGACCGGGGAAGTGCAAAGACCGGTAAGATGTAAGACCGGAACTATGCTTGACTGGTAAAATTGATTCGACCGGTAACTTGTTCGACCGGAAGTATGCTTAGACCGATAATGCTTAGACCGATAGAGGTCTTTGACCGGTAAGGGTCTTCGATCGGGACTTCCTTAGACCGGGGTGAGCTGAGAGTGTACCGGTCGAATGCTAAGGACCGATAAATGGTATTCGACCGGAAGAGTAAGGACCGGTATGGTGCTAAGGACCGATGTAGTGTTCGATCGGTAAGATGATTAGACCGATAAACTGTTATGACCGGAACAAAATTAGACCGATAGATTGATTAGACCGGTATTAGGTTCGACCTATATGGTGTTCGACCGGTATGTTCTTAGTCTACCCAGAACGATGATGAACAGTCCAGATTAGCAACTCAGAAACACTTAAAACCTCAAATTGAATGCAATAAATCAATTAAAGATCACACAGCAGTCAAGATTAGAGATTAATTTCAACCTTTTTCCAATCAGTTTGACAAACACAGTGTTCGACCTATATGAAGCTGTCGAATCCAGAAAACCAAGAATTCAATAAATCCAATTACTTGATGAATTATAGTGCAATCAAACTATCAGATTACGTTCAGTGGCATAAAACATATCCAATCATATCGATTTTGAGCATAATAGCATGTTAGTTCAGAAATCGATTTTCACATATATATGCATGTCGAAGAACAGTCTATGAACACAGTAATCGATGAACAGTGTTTTTAATCCAATTAACTTGATTCTTTAGGGTCTGATACCAATTGTTATCCCAGTTTAATCTAGTTGGTAAATAATCACAGAAACAAGTAATCAAGCAACACAATAATAATCAAGAGATATATAAAATTAACAAAACGTACCAATCCCTTGAATAAACAATGAAACCCTTGAGTGTTCTTGATACCCTTGAATACAGAGAAAACGTATGGTTACTATTTAGAAAATTATCAGAGTTAACCTAAAACTAAACTAAACATAACTTTAAATACCCAGGCCATATGGGCTTTAACCTTAATAGGCTTTCTAATGGTCTTGGGCCCAATAGCTAATAACTATTAAACTATTACAATTTAAACCCTGAACTGTAACTATCAAGTAAATACAGTTTAGACCCTCTAATTTAACTTTGACACAATTGCAGTTTAAACCCTGACCTTTAACTTTAATCTTGAATACAATTATTTGATCCAACAGAACTTCTGGGATGGGTTTCAGAAAGAGCTTGGTACACGAGTTAAGTTGAGTACGACTTACCATCCACAGACCGACGGGCAGAGCGAGCGAGCGATCCAAACCTTGGAAGACATGTTGAGGCCTTGTGTCATCGATTTCGGGGGTAGTTGGGACTCTCACCTGCCTTTGGTGGAGTTTGCTTACAACAATAGCTACCACTCGAGTATTGGGATGGCACCTTTCGAAGCATTGTATGGGCGAAAGTGTCGGACTCCAGTGTGCTGGCTTGAAGCGGGAGAAAAGCAGTTCGCCGGGCCTGAAATCGTGCAAGAGACTGCCGATAAGGTCAAGTGCATTCGTGAAAGAATGAAAGCGGCTCAGGATCGTCAGAAAAGCTATGCCGATAAGAAGAGGCGACCGATGGAATTCCAAGTAGGCGACCGCGTTATGCTTAAGGTGTCGCCGTGGAAGGGCATTATACTGTTCGGAAAACGTGGGAAGCTGAGTCCCCATTTCCTCGGACCTTTCAAAGTACTTAAGCGGGTGGGTTTGCAAGCCTACCAGTTGGAACTGCCACCGGAGTTGAGCAGAATACACAACACGTTTCATGTTTGCTACCTCCGGAAATGTATGGCGGTAGAAGACAACGTCATTCCCCTTTCAGAGTTAAGGGTAGACGAAGGTAACCGTTGTGTGGAAGAACCCGACGCCATCTTAGAGAGAAAGTCTAAGAAGTTGCGTCACAAAGAAGTCACTTTGGTCAAGGTGCAGTGGAAGCATCACCGGGGAGCAAATGTGACTTGGGAATCTGAAGAGGATATGAAGCGTAGATATCCTCATCTCTTTGTATAGTTGGATTTCGGGGACGAAATCATTCCCAAGTTGGGGAGGATTGTAACACCCTGAATTTTGGGGTTGGGTGAGAAGTTGACCGTTACCCAAAGTTCAGGGGGGTTATTTGTAACTTGGGTTATATAAATACAAATCAAATCTGAGATATTTTCAAAATATCTCATTTGGTCTGATTCTTGTTTGAGAATCCAGAGAGAAGTGAATTGCAGGAGAAAAGCAGTGTTGAAGTGGTTGATCGATTCAGACAAATCAAGGTACGAATCTAGCTTAATACTTTGATCTGAATGCTTTTAGCCGTGTAGAATCTCGTTGTGAAGGTTTTAAACCGTTCCATTTCGAGATCTGAGTACTTCTCATTTTGGATCTGGGTTCTGTATCTCCGACTGTTCTTGGCGAACAAGACGACCGAATGTGCAAAGGACCGGACGAATGCATTCGACCGGAACCCTTTCGACCGGTGAGGTGCATTCGACCGGGACCCTTTCGACCGGTGAGATGCATTCGACCGGAACCCATTTGACCGGTATGGGTTTGACCGGTACGGGTTTGACCGGAGTGTTGTCTTCGACCGAAACCCCTTTCGACCGGTAGTGCCTTCGACCGGATTAGGTTCTGCTCGTTGTTAGCTTCTGTTATTTCTTTTGAGTCTAGTCAGGTAGCAGGAGAGTTATCTGTGTTTCGACTTACCGATTCTTTCGGTGTTGTCATAGGTAGCATTCGTTAAGGAGAAGGAAACTGAGGTGAGTTCCTACTAACTTTTCTAAACTGTTATATATGTCAAAGATTGTGTTTTTAACTCCTACATATCTCTACGTTTTCGGATTGTCCGTTTATTTCATTTTGATGTAACTTGGGGTTTTGAGATATCTTAGGATTCCTGAAACGCTTTTGACTAAAATGATGGATTTCACCTTGTTGAAGTAAAATAATGTTTTACTTGCCCAGTGTGTGGCTTATTTGAAAGAATGTATATAAACTGGATTTATGATTATCTTTCTTACCAGCAGTTGGTCTGGAAAATGGCATTTTGAAATATAAATGTGTTGGAAGCTATTTATCTAGCTTTGTTGGTCACACGAAATATTGTGACAAGTCATGACTATACTAGTGGATCCCTAGGTATCGAGTCGGCTTATGGCTGGGAAGGATATGCCCCTTCCGTTGTAGTTAGATACATTTGATCCTCGGGGGCAACTTAGGTACGGTTATGTGAGACCAGATCCTAGCCATGGGTCAAATGTAGTCTAATGAACGAGTATGACATGGTTCCTTAGGGGTCCTCCCTCACATCGTAGTACGGACCAAAGCGTTCGTGGCCATGGTTCCATGTATTTAGCTCATAACTCGGATTTGTGGCTTACTTTGTGTTCCACTATAATCCTTGGTAAATCGCGTAATCCCCGTCATCGAAAGATGTGTTTTTGACCGGTTGTCCATTTATTATCAAGAACTGTATTCCTACCTCTTTCTTATCTCTTTCTCTGCTCGGTGTAGCAGTTCAGTATGGTAGGTACGCGCGGAAGACCGCGTACGCGTGTTGATGGTCTAGAAGCGACAGCCTCTACAGCGGGTCATCCGGAAGGAGTTGAGGTTGTTGTACGACCACCTGTTCAGCCAAGGCTAGGTGGGGGGCCAGAGGTCATTCCGCGAGTAGACCTGGCTTCGTCCCACCCAGTCATCGGGGATGCTAATCCCCAGTCCGAGTTGTTGGCCAGCGTGATGTTGGCAATGAGGGAAGAGATGGCAAAGCAACAAGAGTTTCTGCTGAAAGTAATGGAGGACCGCGACGTGAACAATCGGAGAAGTGAGACGGTTGTGGAGAACGTCGTAGCGGGTTCTGGAGGCGATGGTACGGGGGTCAGGGTTGAAGAGCGCAGGATTGTTGGTACTCCGGGAAATAGGAAAAGTTGTTCCTACAAGTCCTTTCTGGGCTGCGGACCGCCAGAGTTCTTTGGTTCTGATGACCCGGCCGTGTGTGTAAAGTGGATCCGAGCGGTTGAGCAAGCTTTTGGCTCTTCCGAGTGCGGAGATGATCAAAGAGTGCGGTTCGGTACCCAACTGCTGAGGGATACTGCGCTCATTTGGTGGAATGTCATCCAATCCACCCTATCTCCTGCAGTGTTGGCTCAGTTGTCTTGGGCCGAGTTCAAGAAGAAGTTGTTAGAAGAATTCTAAAACGAAAGAACGATGGACCGAATTGAGAAAGAATTCCGGTCTCTGGTAAAGGGAAGCCTGACGGTGAGGGAGTATACCCGTCAGTTCATGGAGAAGCTTGGTCTGGTGGGGCACGCTGCCCCAACAGAGAAAGACAAGATGAAAGCATATCTCAATGGCTTACCAGCGGACATGCAATCTATGGTCCACAATTCCAAATCTTCCAACCTTCGTGAGATGGTTGAGGAAGCTCAGTTCATGGAAGAAATGTTCGCGAGAAGCAAATCTGAGAAAGAAGTGGTGGTGTCTGATAAGAGGAAGTGGGAGAGCAGTTCAGTACCTTCCAAGCGGGCCCAACCTTTTGTCGGAAACCGCAATTTCAACAGTCATCAAGAAGCAAAGTGGTGCCCGAAGTGTCGAACCAAACACCACGGTAACTGTAACTCCACTTCTAGATTCTGCTTCAAGTGTGGTAAGAATGACCACACCGCCCGTAACTGTTCTGTCGTGGGGATGGTTTGCTACGAGTGTAAGGCACCAGGGCATGTGAAGAGAGATTGCCTGAAGCTCAAGTCGGGTAGTGCGGCGGCAAAGAAGGAGAACCCTCCGAGGGTTCCGGGTCGAGCTTTTCAGATGACGGCCGTAGAGGCCAGGGCATCCGCTGATGTGGTATCGGGTACTTTTCTTATAAACTTTGTACCTGCTCGTATTTTATTCGATACGGGTGCTAGTTTCTCTTTCGTATCTGAATTGTTCCGTCAGAAAATTGCTATGCCCACTACTAGTCTTGAGGATGCATTAGTGGTAGAAATAGCAGATGGTAGACAAGTTCTGATCCACGAAGTTCTGAAGCAGTGTACTCTTAGTATCGAAGGGAGAGAATTCCCGATCGATCTACTGCCGATGTTAATCGGGGGTTTTGATGTTGTGGTTGGCATGGATTGGTTGTCAAACAATCAGGCCGAGATCGTATGTTCCAAGAAGTTGATTCGACTTCCCAACCCCTCTGGCGAAGTCGTTGTCATCTATGGTGAAAAGAGAAAGGGTGAAGTGGCAATAATCACAATGGCAAAGGCACGCAAGTGCTTAGTAAAAGGATGTTCGTCTTTCCTAGCCTATGTGATCGATGCCAAGTTAGAGAAATCAAAGCTAGAAGATGTGAAGATCGTGCGTGAGTTTCCAGATGTCTTTCCGGACGACTTGCCCGGGTTGCCACCCGATCGTCGGGTAGAGTTTCTGATTGATCTTGTGCCTGGAGCAGCACCGATCGCTAAAGCACCTTACCGTTTAGCGCCATCGGAGATGCAAGAGATGGTGGCACAACTCCAAGAGCTATTGGAGAAAGTCTTTATAAGACCGAGTTCGTCACCTTGGGGAGCTCCGGTCTTATTTGTCAAAAAGAAGGATGGCACAATGAGAATGTGCATTGACTATCGTGAGTTGAACAAAGCTACAGTAAAGAACAAATATCCGCTTCCAAGAATAGACGACTTGTTCGATCAACTTCAAGGAGCGGGATGTTTTTCTAAAATCGACTTACGATCGGGTTATCACCAAGTGAAGGTAAGAGAAGAAGATGTTCCGAAGACAGCTTTCAGAACGCGTTACGGCCATTACGAGTTTCTTGTAATGCCTTTTGGCCTGACAAACGCACCAGCAGTGTTTATGGACTTGATGAATAGAGTGTGCCGACCATTCCTTGACAAGTCGGTCATTGTATTCATTGATGACATACTCGTGTACTACAAGAGTGAGACAGAGCACAAGCAACATCTACGTGAAGTTCTGGAGGTGTTGAGAAAAGAAAGGTTGTACGCCAAGTTTTCCAAGTGCGACTTTTGGCTTAAAGAAGTACATTTTCTGGGTCACGTAGTCACTCGGGACGGAGTGAAAGTAGACCCCTCCAAGATTGAAGCTATGATTTGTTGGGAGCCTCCTAAGAGTCCGTCCGAGATCCGAAGTTTCTTGGGTCTGGCGGGATACTACAGGAGATTTATCCAAGACTTTTCAAAAATCGCTTCTTCCTTGACAGTTCTGACTCGGAAGAATGTGAAGTTCGAATGGACCGAAACCCAAGAGAAGGCGTTCCGGATCCTTCAAAAGAAGTTGTGTGAAGCTCCGATCTTGACGTTACCTGAAGGGTCGGAAGATTTCGTGGTTTACAGCGACACTTCAAAGATGGGACTGGGTTGTGTGTTGATGCAACGAGGCAAGGTCATCGCTTATGCCTCGAGGCAGCTGAAAAGACACGAGCAGAATTATCCAACCCATGATCTGGAGTTAGCGGCGGTGGTGTTCGCCTTGAAGCTTTGGCGACATTACCTCTACGGCACGAAATGCACTCTTTACACGGATCACAAGAGCCTGAAGTATGTCTTTGACCAGAAAGAGCTGAATATGAGGCAAAGGCGGTGGCTCGAGTTGCTTAAAGATTACGACTGTGAATTGTTTTACCATCCCGGTAAGGCGAACGTGGTAGCCGATGCGCTAAGTCGGAAGGACTATAGCGGGAGTATTCGGACTACCCATTCGAGAATCTAGCCAGTGTCTAGTCTTGTTGAGAAGATCAAGACATCGCAGGTAGAAGCACTGTTGGAAGAGAATCTCAAAGAGGAAGTCATGACAAAATAGCGTTTACTCTTAACGGATGATAGCCGTGGAGTGAAACTGTTCAACGGTCGTGTGTGGGTGCCCAAGATTGGGGGTAACCGTGAGCTGTTGCTAGAAGATGCTCACAGGTCCAAGTATTCCATTCATCCGGGAAGTACAAAGATGTACAGGGACTTGAAGTTGCACTATTGGTGGCCGGTAATGAAGCTTGATGTGGCGCGTTACGTTGAACGTTGTGTGACATGTTCGCAAGTCAAGGCCGAACATCAACGACCGTATGGGAGTCTTCAGTCTTTAGAGATTCCCGAATGGAAGTGGGAGCATATCACCATGGACTTCGTAACGAAGTTGCCTAAAACCCTTCGAGGTCACGATACCACTTGGGTGATAGTTGATAGATTGACAAAGATCGCTCACTTCTTGCCTATGCGCGAGACTTTACCAATGGATAAGTTGGCAAAGCTTTATATTGATGAGGTGGTCTCGAGGCATGGGATACCATTGTCGATCGTGTCGGATCGCGATAGTTGGTTCACTTCGAACTTCTGGGATGGGTTTCAGAAAGAGCTTGGTACACGAGTTAAGTTGAGTACGACTTACCATCCACAGACCGACGGGCAGAGCGAGCGAGCGATCCAAACCTTGGAAGACATTTTGAGGTCTTGTGTCATCGATTTCGGGGGTAGTTGGGACTCTCACCTGCCTTTGGTGGAGTTTGCTTACAACAATAGCTACCACTCGAGTATTGGGATGGCACCTTTCGAAGCATTGTATGGGCGAAAGTGTCGGACTCCAGTGTGCTGGCTTGAAGCGGGAGAAAAGCAGTTCGCCGGGCCTGAAATCGTGCAAGAGACTGCCGATAAGGTCAAGTGCATTCGTGAAAGAATGAAAGCGGCTCAGGATCGTCAGAAAAGCTATGCCGATAAGAAGAGGCGACCGATGGAATTCCAAGTAGGCGACCGCGTTATGCTTAAGGTGTCGCCGTGGAAGGGCATTATACTGTTCGGAAAACGTGGGAAGCTGAGTCCCCATTTCCTCGGACCTTTCAAAGTACTTAAGCGGGTGGGTTTGCAAGCCTACCAGTTGGAACTGCCACCGGAGTTGAGCAGAATACACAACACGTTTCATGTTTGCTACCTCCGGAAATGTTTGGCGATAGAAGACAGCGTCATTCCCCTTTCAAAGTTAAGGGTAGACGAAGGTAACCGTTGTGTGGAAGAACCCGACGCCATCTTAGAGAGAAAGTCTAAGAAGTTGCGTCACAAAGAAGTCACTTTGGTCAAGGTGCAGTGGAAGCATCACCGGGGAGCAAATGTGACTTGGGAATCTGAAGAGGATATGAAGCGTAGATATCCTCATCTCTTTGTATAGTTGGATTTCGGGGACGAAATCATTCCCAAGTTGGGGAGGATTGTAACACCCTGAATTTTGGGGTTGGGTGAGAAGTTGACCGTTACCCAAAGTTCAGGGGGGTTATTTGTAACTTGGGTTATATAAATACAAATCAAATCTGAGATATTTTCAAAATATCTCATTTGGTCTGATTCTTGTTTGAGAAGCCAGAGAGAAGTGAAGAGCAGGAGAAAAGCAGTGTTGAAGTGGTTGATCGATTCGGACAAATCAAGGTACGAATCTAGCTTAATACTTTGATCTGAATGCTTTTAGCCGTGTAGAATCTCGTTGTGAAGGTTTTAAACCGTTCCATTTTGAGATCTGAGTATTTCTCATTTTGGATCTGGGTTCTGTATCTCCGACTGTTCTTGGCGAACAAGACGACCGGATGTGCAAAGGACCGGACGAATGCATTCGACCGGAACCCTTTCGACCGGTGAGGTGCATTCGACCGGGACCCTTTCGACCGGTGAGATGCATTCGACCGAAACCCATTTGACCTGTATGGGTTTGACCGGTACGGGTTTGACCGGAGTGTTGTCTTCGACCGAAACCCCTTTCGACCGGTAGTGCCTTCGACCGGATTAGGTTCTGCTCGTTGTTAGCTTCTGTTATTTCTTTTGAGTCTAGTCAGGTAGCAGGAGAGTTATCTGTGTTTCGACTTACCGATTCTTTCGGTGTTGTCATAGGTAGCATTCGTTAAGGAGAAGGAAACTGAGGTGAGTTCCTACTAACTTTTCTAAACTGTTATATATGTCAAAGATTGTGTTTTTAACTCCTACATATCTCTACGTTTTCGGATTGTCCGTTTATTTCATTTTGATGTAACTTGGGGTTTTGAGATATCTTAGGATTCCTGAAACGCTTTTGACTAAAATGATGGATTTCACCTTGTTGAAGTAAAATAATGTTTTACTTGCCCAGTGTGTGGCTTATTCGAAAGAATGTATATAAACTGGATTTATGATTATCTTTCTTACCAGCAGTTGGTCTGGAAAATGGCATTTTGAAATATAAATGTGTTGGAAGCTATTTATCTATGTAGTACGGACCGAAGCGTTCGTGGCCATGGTTCCATGTATTTAGCTCATAACTCGGATTTGTGGCTTACTTTGTGTTCCACTATAATCCTTGGTAAATCGGGTAATCCCCGTCATCGAAAGATGTGTTTTGGACCGGTTGTCCATTTATTATCAAGAACTGTATTTTGCACAACCAAACCTTTGAAAGGATTTGCTTGTTACATTTGTCAATATCTCTTGAGATTTATGAACTGTATGTTCTCACTAGGCTTAAAGCCTAACACTTTTTCTCAAATGATTTGTATAACAGGTTTCCCTTAGCGGTGGGCTGCCGGGGTTTTGAGAGACGAGTTTGGTCTCGAGGCTTTTGGGAGATGACTAGTATTGTATCTGGGAATTTGTTAAGTCCCATTCTTTTGATGAATTATGGATTGTCAGCTGATGTAATCTTGATATATGTATCTAGATTAGTTCGTTGATGAACCCTATATCTGTTCAGGTTTTGTAAAGTCTTAAGGACTGATTCCCTTGAAGGGAGGTTTATATCAATACGATCGTCATGTTGCCAGGTTTTTTTTTCCAGGTTTTAATTTACTCTGATTTTTAGGTTGTTACAATTTACATCGAGCACCAGAAGCAATTTTGGGCGAATGCCACCACTGTTACTGAAAACGGTGTGCAGTTTATCAAGACATGGGTTTGTGACAAACCCTTGACAGTCTCTGAAGAGGTCATTCGCATCAGTCTACGACTAGACGATGCCTCAGGTATTACCTCTATCTCTAATGAGGATTTGTTTTCCAATCTCACAAGAATGGGGTATGAAGGCCAACCGGGTGTTTTCAAATTTTACAAAGCTAACTTTTCTCCCCAATGGCTTTTCTTTGTTCATACCCTTATGCACTGTATTTCTCGAAAAACTACTGGATGTAGTCAGTTCAGTAGTACCATTGCTTATGCTTTGGTCTGCTTGTCCACTGCCAGAAAGTATAATTTCTCAAAAATGATTTTCAATGACCTTGTGTCAAACTTGGATAATAAAAAGAGTTTCTACATGTATCCAAGATTTGTCCAGGCAGTTATCACCTCTGAATTGACGGATATGCCTCAGTCTAATGAGGTATATGTACCTAAAATCCCTAAGGGCAAGGTCTTTTCAAATATGAAAAGATCTGCCAAGGACTCGGAAAGAGTTGACACCCCATTGTTCTCTACAATGATGGTGGTGTCCCACAACCAAGAAGGTATGGCATCAGGGTCAAGGTCCTCACTAGACCATCCCACTGATAGCCAAACCGAACACTCAACCACTATATCACTCCCTCAGTCCCTTGTTCTTAAGCCAAATCCAGTTATATCCAAAACTTATACCAAGAGAAAGGTACACAAGGCTCCTTCCCTTGTTGTACCTCCTACAAACCCAGAACCTCAAAGCCCTCTAATGGAGCATTCTCCATTAGAGAATATCCATAGGGAAACCACTGGGGTGTCTCCCAACCCCAAGGAGGTGCTCACTAAGGAGATGCATGAGCATGTGGGTGAGAAGGCTGCCACTACTCCTGCTAGCACAGAGGAGGCCAGTGGTAACATTACTAAGACCTTCCCCATGGCAACTTTGGGTGAGCAATCATCCAAAGGTCCCAGGTGCCAAGAAACCAAGGGGGTGGAGGGTGCTTCTGCTAGGCAGCAGACCTCTACTACTAAAAGATCCAAGGATCCTCCAAGGGTGGTAAACATACCCAAAGGAGGCGAGGACAGATATAACTACCAGGAATTGATGGATACTATGGGAAACATTAATCTTGATGTCATCAAGCAAGGCTCAGATATAGAGGAGATGAAATTGGTGATTCTGTCTCAATAAGTACAAATTACCAAATTGAAGAAGATGGTGATGAAGTTGGTGCAGAAAAAGAAAAGAAAGAAGTATGTTTTGAAGAAAAGGGAAGATGCTTTCAACAAGGGGGAGAAACAAGATAAAGGGGAGAAACACAGTCCTATTGGAATGGAAGCACAGTTTGAGGGGGAGCTGAATAAGGAAACAGAAAATAGCAAAGCAGCAGAAACATCATTGTCCAGAGAGGAAATGGAGATTGCAGAAACCTTGGTCAAAGCTAAGAATGACACTCCCAAAGCCACTCAAAAGGCTAAGGGAGTAATAATCAAAGAAGGAGGTTTAGAAAAGAAAGAAAAAGAGGTCAGTTTGAAGGATGCAAAGAAGAAGGGAAAGGAGAAGATGGTTGAATCTGAGCAACCTTTAAAGAAAAAGAATCAGATAGAGTTAGATGAAGAAGTGGCCAAACAGCTTCAAGCAGAGTTGGCAAAGGAAGAAGAAATACAATATGCCAAAGACAGAGAGCTTGCTCTGGATATTGCTAAAAAGCTCACTGAAGAATATCAAAAGAGTTTGAAGGATGCAGCTGCTGCCAAGATAGTTACAAAGAAGGCTTCAAGGCAAAGGCTGGCATTAAAGCAAAGACAAAAACAACCCTCAAAGACCTTCCTGGCCAATCAAGAAAGGAGGAAGATGATAAAATTCCTGAAAAGAGCTCTTGGAGTTCCTGAAGGAATGTTTACCAACATGCCTTATGGTAGGATTGAGGAACTGTATACAAAAGAGATGTCAAATCTGAAAGGGGATTCCACTCAAAGGGAAGAAGCTGAAAGGAGGATGAAAGAGAGGCACGGTCTCAACATACAACAACCCTTCCTTGAAAGTGAAGAAGGTACTCCTATCAAGGAAAAGAAAGAAGAGACTTTGGCTCAGCAAATTGGAGTCATCACAAGAAAGAAATCCATTGCCACCAAGACAATGGCAAAAAGGGCAAGAATTGAAGAAGAAAGAGCAGAAACAGAAGAAGAACCTAATGTTACACCTTCAACAGAACCAGAGCAGACTCCAGAGCAGTCCAATCTGCAACAAAATGAGCAGTTTGACTTGTATATGACTGTGACAGATAAAGATCCTGTACAAGCAGATCCAATTTCAGTCCAATCCCCTGAAATCATCCATTGGGATATTCTTGAAGATCAAGGCAAAGAATATTTCAGAATCAAAAGAATGGGTGATCATTTTGAAGTCTACTCTACTTGGGGGAAGATAGTCAGATGTTGTTCCAGGTCAGACTTGGAAGAAATGTTTAAAGTGGGAATGAATTTGTATGGGGATGTGCTGAAGACTCCAGGGATGAACATCAAGAAACTAGCAATGGAGTATTTATGCATGATGTTCAGTCCAGATCTTGTAAAGCATGTCATCAAAGGTGTTTTCAAGTCAGTACACAACTGGATGCTCATAGAAAGGTGTGGGGTGTATATCTTGACTATAGATAAAAGCGTTCATGAATATTATCTGGTGGATAAGATATATGAGCACAGCCTAACTAAGATTCATGGGATGCTGAAAGCCAAATTAATTTGTCCTCAAGGCTCAGAAATGGCAAGGATTGTGGTTAGCAGGATAATCAATCAAAGTCTGGGACTGGATCCAAATTTTGGCAACTGAACTGAAGTGTTGAAAGCATCTTGAAGACCATATCATGAAAAACTTAACTTCTCCTTCTGAAAAGTTAAGTTAGGGGGAGATTGTTGGGTCTGAATGAGCTAAGTATGGTTTATGCTGCTGATTAATGTTGCTAAGTGATTACTACTGCTAGGCGATCAAGATTACTACTGCTAGTAGATTTAATATTGCTTAAAGAGTTAGTGCTGCTACTTGAATAGTTAGTACTACTTGGAGAGTTAGTATTGCTAGTAGTTAGTATTGCTGAAGATTAATGCTGCTGAGGATGGTTAATACTTCTGAAGATAATTAGTGTTGCTTATAAAGATAAAGATGCCTTGGAGATAAAGACAAGCTGAAGATAAGGCTGAAGATAATTATGGGATTGATATTGAAGATCAATTGTATTTTTTGATAATTATCTTGTATTCAGTCTTGTATATATAGTATAGAAGTATTTGATAGATTTAATTGTTAATTCATAAGTTTTTGTTTAGAGAGAGAATTAACCTCAAGGTTTACAACCCTAGTTCTAGAGAAGTAGAATTCGTCTTGGTGAGCCTGTTCATCAAGATTGAGGTTTTGTGTGAAAGCTTGTAACTTTAATCATTCAATAAAGTTTACAAGTTGTGATTTCTATTTTACTGTTACATTGATATTTGAATATTAAAGTGTTTTTCCGCAACTTCTTTAATATTGTTTCTGAGTTTCATTATTCTTGTTAAGAATCAGATCCTGACATTTTGTTCGGTCAACTTGCATTACCGGTCGGCACAATACCGGTCGTTACCTTAACCGGTAGACACTCTACCAGTCCAAGCTAATACCAGTCGTAGCATTTTACAGGTCAAAGCATTTTATCGGTCGAATTCATACCGGTCCATTTTCTTTTCCGGTGAAACATCTTACCGGTCGACAAGTTCCCGGTCGATCGAGGTACCGGTCAAGCTAGACCCCGATCCATCTCAATTTGCGCCAGTGCCTATTCGCGCGTATCTCCACTTTGCGCCACCCGCGGCTCGCGCAAACTTTACTTTGAGCGACCCACCTCTCACGCAAACCCCTCTCTTGCGCCACCCACATGTCACGCAAACATCATCTTGCGCGACCTGCTTCTCACGCAAACCTTACTTTGCGCCAACTGTTACTCGCCCAAAGCTCCTCTTTGCGCGACCTTTCTCTCGCGTGAACTGTCCTTTTGCGCCACTGTCTTAGCTCACTTTCTGCACCGGCTTCTCTGATTAATTTTATCTGTGAATTATACTGTGCTAGTTCTGCACTTAAATTATTTTTGGAATATTATTTTTCTGAAAAGTTTTGAGTGTAGTTTTATCCAACTCTTGTTTCTAACGATCTCATCCAGTTGATTGTCTTCGTATCAGATAAGTTTGATTACTAATCATATCAGTAAGAATGACATCTCGGGAAGCTCTTGCTATCGGAACAGATGTGAAGCCACCAGTACTCTTCAAGGGGGAGTACGAGCAATGGAAGGACATATTCTTGGATTTCATTGATCGAAATGATCTGGGAGATTACATCAGGAAATCTCTAAAAGAAGGAATCATGACACCTCCAACCAAGGTTCTCACGGTAGCTGGAGAAAATGGTGAAGAAGAAGAGAAAGAGTATAAATTACCGATTGATGAATACTCGGATGAGTAGAAGAAAAGACACAAGGGTTACAAGATGGTAAGATCATTTACTCTCCAAGGCATACCAAATGAAATTTATGTCAAGATTGATAGCTACAACGCTACCGGCAAGCAAATGTGGGATCAGTTGGAGAAGATGATGATCGGATCTAAAGTTGGCAATCAACTCAAAGTTTCCAACTGCTTGAACAATTATGAAGAATTCAAACCCAAAGCTGGAGAATCACTAGAAGCCACTTATGCCAGATCTGTCACATTGCTAAACGAGCTAAGTAAGAACAAGATCAGCAAATCTCAAGTTCAGCTGAATGTAAAATTTCTTAGCAATCTTCAGCCTGAGTGGAAGAGATTCACCAGACAGATGAGGCAATTGAAAGATCTGAACGACATTCCACTTCATAAAGTTTATGAAATCCTCAAACAGAATGAGGAAGAGGTGGATGAGATCAAGGCTCAGATGAAGAAGGCTGACAAAGTAGTTGCTGATCTAGTTGCACTTGTGGTCAAGAAGAAGTCTAAGAAGAAGAAAATGATAGCATCTGAATCAGAAGAGGCTGATAGTGAGGTGAAGTCTGACTCTGACGATTATGAACAACTGAAGGAAGCCATGCTAATGTTAACCATGGATTTCCAAAAGAAGTTTTATAAAAATCCTAACTCCAACAGTGAGAGGTACTCGTCTGGTCCAAACAACTACAAACACATGGAGAAAGTTGAAGAAAAGAGACCAGAAGAGAAGAAGAAGGATAGAGTCGAAGAGACCAAGCAGGAAGAACCGACAAGGTGCTACAACTGTGGCAAACTCGGTCACTTTGCCAAGGACTGCCGAAAACCAAAAGTCCGGAACTCCGACTATTACAAGACTAAGATGCTTCTAGCCAAGCAACAAGAGGCTGGAAAAGCATTAATGGCTGAGGATGAATATTGGCTCGACCATTCGGATCAAGAATCTGACGAAGGAGAGAAGGATGAGACAGCACACCTGTGCTTGATGAGTAAGCAGCAGTCAGAAGCTGAAGCTGATTCTGATGATGGAGATAATGAAGAGGTATGTGACTTAACTGAATCTGATTTTCTGAATCAAATGCATGCCATGATGTCTAAACTCCAAGACTTAGAGTGTAAACTTAAACGTGAGAGAGGTGTCATAATTGAGAAAAATCAATCTATACATAAACTTAGCAATGATATTGCTGAGAAAAATGTATTAATTGAAACTTTGCACAAAAACATAGACACCAACGCTAAAGAGAAGACTATAATTCATAAAGAGTTATCTGAAACTGTTTCAAAGTATAGAGAGTGTGAGTTTAAGTCTAAAGAGCTTTCTAAGATGTACTCTTCGACTTCAAAAGAAAAGAAATCTTTAATTGAAAAGGTGAATGCTTTGGAAGAGAAATTATATACTATGGGTCAGTCTGAACAAACCATTCATCTAATCAAACCCAAAGAGGATAAAGAGAATTGGGGACTCGGTTACGAGAACCCACACTGTCTCAAAAAGGGTATATCTGAAGTGCCTGCTCTTTATGATTTTGGTTTTATGAAATTGGCACCTGAATACCCTGAACTTCAAGTCTTCTGGACTAAACTGTCTGAAGAAGATAAAGACAAGGAATATGCTAAAAGAAAGAACACAACTAAAGTCCAACTTCCATTTCGTTATGAGATGTTGAATAATAGTTATAGTTCTAATAAATCAAAATTTCTTTCAAATGACTATTTTTATATTTATTCTGTAAAAGAAATGGAGGCTAAGCCCATCGAAGGTAAGCTTTACGTCCCTCCTCTAGTTTTAGAAAGTAAAATTTCTGAACTCGAGAATACTCTTACAGAAGAAAGAATTTTGATGGACTTAGAACAAACTGTATTTTCTACAGTGTTCAAAATTACTGAGTTTTCTAAACTATCCAAGGCTTTAAAATCTGATGATAGATCTGGTTCACTTGAAAATGAGCTTAATTTCTTAAACTCGGATGGTGTTTTAAATGATTGTGTTGCTCAATTTGACTTTACTTCCAAGCTTCCTAATCATTCATCTTGCGTTGTGAATTCTTTTGGATTACCCAGTGTGTTTGAAACGGGTGAAACATCAACGAAAGTTGATAAATCAGTTTCTGTGAAATCTAAGAATGCAAAAGGTAAGAAAAGAAAATCTCAGCATTCATAGAAACCGATCACCACGAGTAATCCAAAGAAGAAGCATTCTTTTGATTCTCATCATTCTAACTCTAAAGTTTCAAATGTTTCAGATGTGAGAAAGCAAAGGCTTGGGGTTAAGTCAGCATGGATACCGAAACAGAAGATAGACGAGAAAGCTAAATCTAGTTCTAGTTTTAATTTGAATAAAAAGACTTCTAGTAAAGATGAATTGATTGTGAATGTTCCATAAAGCAATTATTCCAGTTAGCTCCTTCTAATAAAAAGTTTTCAAATTTTAGTGGATTGGATTATGCTTCTCGTAAATATTCTGATGTTTGGTTTGGTTCATATAATGTTTCATCTTATCGTTATCATTCTTCTTATCATGCTCATGGTTTTCAAAGACAAAGCGGGCCCAAATTTAAATGGGTGCCAAAATCATGTACTGACAATGTAGGACCCATTTATAAATGGGTACCTAAACCTCTTCCTTCCTGATTTGTTTTGTGCAGACCCGTCATATGTGGTACTTGGATAGCGGGTGTTCCAAGAATATGACCGGGCAGAAGAGTAGGTTGTCTAATTATACGGACAAATACTGCGGCACAGTTCGTTTTGGAAATGATCAGTTTTCACCAATTCTGGGATATGGTGATGTTGTACACGAAAATCTCACGATTAAGAAGGTGAGCTACGTTGAAGGATTAGGGCACAACCTATTCAGTATTGGCCAGTTCTGTGACAAAGACTTAGAGGTGAATTTCAAGGCCAAGACATGTTCGGTACGCACTAAAGAAGGGAAAGAACTCTTGGTCGGCACTCGCAAGTCAAACCTCTACACCATCAACTTGTCAAAGGTCAAGACTGACAACCAGGTATGTCTATTATCAAAGGCCTCGATGCAACAAAGCTGGTTATGGCATCGACGGCTCTCTCACCTCAAGTTTCGGTACATCAACAAACTGGTCAGTGGAAAGCTAATGAAAGGACTTCCAGAGCTGAAGTATGAAAGAGAACACCTGTGTGCAACGTGTGAAAAGGGAAAGATGAAGAAAGCTCCACATAAACCAAAGCCTGAACCAAGTACCAGCTCTCCATTAGAGTTGTTACCCAGCTCTCCATTAGAGTTGTTACATATGGATTTATGCGGTCCTATGTGAACGCAAAGCTTAGGCGGAAAGAAGTATGTGGTAGTTATCGTGGACGACTTCACGCGATACACTTGGGTCAAGTTTCTACGGTCTAAAGATGAGACGCCCGAAGTTCTCATTACATTTCTGAAGACGACCCAAGTCAATCTGCAGAAACAAGTCAAGATTCTAAGAACTGACAACGGCACAGAGTTCAAGAACCGAGTAGTTGAAGAATATCTCGAATCGGTCGGGATATCACATCAATACTCTGCTGCTCGTACTCCTCAACAGAATGGAGTCGTCGAAAGGCGAAATCGTACACTTGTCGAGGCCGCTCGAACTATGCTCAGCCAATCTGAATTACCTCTATTTTTGTGGGCTGAAGTTGTATCGACTGCATGTCACACTCAGAATCGCTCCATGATACACCGCAGATTTCAGAAGACTCCGTATGAGTTGATCAACAACCGAACACCAACCATTAAAAAATTTCATGTTTTTTGTTGTAAGTGTTATGTTCTAAACGACAGAGAGAATCTGAACAAGTTCAGTGCTAAGGCAGATGAGGGCATCTTCGTTGGTTATTCCTCTACATCTACTGCATATCGGGTTTACTTGAAGAAGTCGAAGACTGTAACGTTACATTCGATGAGGGAATGGCTTCTGAGAACGTCAGTTGAAAACCCGTAATTACCGGAGTACTAGCTTCTGGACCAACTAGCTAGTCCAGGACCTGCAGCTCAAGAGAACAAATCAGATGGCGCTTCATCGTCTACTTCTAAATTATCTGATTTGGATTTATTATTTGAACTGTTTTATGATGAATTTCTTGGATCTCGTGTGCCTAAATCTGTTGTGGTTGACAGGATGGAAGACTCGATGACTACTCAACTAACCACTTCCGATATCTCTACTGAATCCAACTCCCCAATTCGGCAAGAAGTTCCAATTCAAATGCCTACTTCGACAGTTGAAGTTGTGACCAACACCGAAAAGACAGAAGTCGCTGACTCAGTAGGATGTACTATAAGGACTGATCAACAGACTGATCAAGTTGTACCTACTGCAACTTTTGCAACTACTACTTCAACTGAAACTCTCATTCATTCTGAACCATCTGAAGGAGATAACAGTGGATTCCTAGATGCTGAAAATGATCAATCTACATCTAATCCACTCCCTCATGAACATAAGTGGACCAAAGAGCACCCAATACATCAAATCATTGGAGATCCTTCAAAACCGGTGCAAACTAGGTCTGCAACATCAAATCTATGTATGTATGAATCCTTTCTGAGCAAGATAGAGCCTACTCGCGTATCTGAGGCCCTTGCCAATTCAGATTGGGTAACTACGATGCAAGATGAGCTGAATCAATTTGAAGCACTGAAAGTTTGGAGACTCATACCCAAACCTGAAGGTAAAACTATCATTGGTACGAAATGGGTGTTCAAAAACAAGAAAGATAAAGATGGTACCGTTATCTGAAACAAAGCACGACTTGTTGCCAAGGGATATAGGCAAGAAGAAGGGATAGATTACGACGAGACTTATGCTCCAGTGGCGCGTATAGAGGCAATTCGGATGTTCTTAGCCTACGCAACACACAAGAACTTCACCGTCTATCAAATGGACGTGAAGACAGCTTTTCTGAATGAAGTACTCAAAGAGAAAGTCTACGTCTCGCAGCCAGAAGGATTTGTAAATCCAGATAAGCCTAATCACGTTTACATCTTGGATAAAGCTCTTTATGGATTGAAACAAGCTCCTCGCGCCTGGTATGATATTATATCTCAGTTCTTGGTCAAGTCAGGTTTTACAAAAGGTACGGTTGATACCACTCTTTTCATTAAAAATGATAAAGGCGATATCATTCTTATTCAAATATATGTGGATGATATTATTTTTGGTTCTACAAATACTAAGTACTGTAAGAATTTTGCAAACCTCATGGTGTCACATTTTCAGATGAGCATGATGGGAGAGATGAATTTCTTTCTCGGATTGCAAGTCAAACAATTTTCAACGGGGATTTTTATCAATCAATCTAAATACATTCTTGATATTCTTCGGAAGTTCAAAATGGAAAATTGTAAACCGATTGGTACCCCGATGGCACCTGGTACTAAGATTGACACCGATCTTTCGAGAAAGGCTGTTGATGTTAGGACTTATAAAGGGATGATAGGTTCTTTAATGTATTTTACTTCTAGTAGGCCGGATATAATGTTTTCTACATGCTTATGTGCTAGATATCAGGCCAATCCTAAAGAATCCCATTTGTCTGCTGTTAAGCGGATTTTCAGGTATCTGAAGGGGACTGCAGATCTTGGTCTGTGGTATCCTAAAGATACTAGCTTTGAACTAACAGGTTATTCAGACGCAGATCATGTTGGTTGCATGTTAGACAGGAAGAGCACCTCGGGTCATATACAATTCCTCGGTGATAAACTCGTCAGTTGGGCATCGAAGAAGCAACTATGTGTTTCCACATCAGCGGCCGAAGCAGAATATGTAGCTGCTGCAAGCTGCTGTTCTCAGGTCTTGTGGATGAGAACACAACTGCGATACTATGGGTTTCATTTAATAGAATCCCGATCTATTGTGACTCGAAGAGCGCTATTGCGATTACCGCTAACTCTGTTCAGCATACTAAGACCAAACACATAGATGTCAGGTATCACTTTATAAAGGATAATGTGGAAAAGGGAACAATTGAACTTTACTTTGTAAACACTGATTTTCAGCTTGCAGATTTGTTCACCAAACCTTTAGACGAAAAGAGATTCAATTTTCTTGTCTCTAGGCTTGGTATGCTAAATCTTAAGACCTAATTGGTGGTTACCTATTAAAGTTTCCTATTGTATCTTTTCATCATTTCTTTATCATTATTTCCGCAAGATATCTGCTCTTTAATAGTTTGTTCATGATCTCAGGGGGAGTGTGAGATGTACTTCATAGATGGTCAATGTTACTTTGAGGGGGAGCATATTTAAATGCATTGTGTTTACTGATAACTTGTTAGTGATGCATGATTTTAGGGGGAGCGTACAAGTCAAAGGAGTAAAGGCTATGACTTCTGATTATTTCTGATCAGAACTCGTACTTTAATCGTTTTATTGCTTTCTGTCATTTCAATTTCAGTGAATAAAGTTACTTTGACTAGACCTTAAGACTTTTGCAGATTGAGAGATGCTTACAAGATCGTATCTTTATGACTTTAAGCTTGACTTCGTGAGATGTAAGACTACATTCAAAAGGTATAATTCCTTATCTTCATCTCATTTATGGTTGAAAGAAGGACAACTTTCAATCATAAGAAAACATGTTCTTAAATGTTCAAACCACTTCCCGATTCTCAAACAGATTTCTTGAATTGGAAGTGTGATTTTAAATGTTTTCTGCTTCATCTATGCACTTTAACTGCTAAAGTTAAACCATCTGAGCATCATATGCTTTATAGGATAACATGGGATCAGTGTGCCAGGACTTATCTGAACTTCTATGGATTCACGTTAACCAGTGTCTCCTACCCAAGAAGTTAATCCTTAGTCAGTTAGTGTAAGGAGTCAAACGAAATGAGTGTGGGATGTGTGATGAGAGAAAAATGAAAAAGCGAGTTTGGTTAGATGTGAGCTTAAAGATTAAAAGAAAGAGGGTGAAAGATCAGAGTAAAAGAATATTAAACTCTGTACCAACTACTTTTTGAGTCGGGCAGCCACATTACTAATGTTTCACAACTTCTTCGTGAACATTATTGAAACAGGCAACTAGCCCATGCCAACTCTTGCCATTACCCCACCTACCACTCGTTTTCTTCTCAACAAGAAGATGTTTCATTTTCAAAGGGGACGCATCACATATGTTATCTGATTTTCATTTGGAAATTCTGGATATTGAAAAGAAGGATGTCTGCCCCACCTTCATACTTCAATCATGAACATTGAGTCTGTGTTTAACTAACTGTTGTCTCAGTGGTTTACACATTTTGAGCCTTATAAGCATTCATCATATGCTTAATTTTTCTATCACTTGCACGAACACACAAAGAATTTGTTTCTTTGTCATAACGTTCATAGAAATTTCCTTTGTGGTGTTTCGATGATTGAATGGAAGCCCTGGGGGAGTGAACATCATAAAAGGTCCTTATATAGTAACTTTGTGTTACTCAGTAACTTTGTGTTACTGACAGGCATTTTTAACTGGTTCATTTGTTGATTCAGGTGTTACCTTTCTATTTTGTCTGGATTTGCAAAGATCTGGATGCACATCTTTATGAATTGACGGATAATCAGTGGTTCTGTTTGCGAGTTCAGTGGTGGAAGACATTTCTTGAAGAAAAGTTTTGATGAATTCTTTGCTCTTTTCATCAAAAAGGGGGAGAAGCGTCAATCAAGAAATGGAGAGAACACAAGTTTTTGAATGAATTTATGAAGATATGCTAATTTGAAGAAATTTTCTTTGAAGATGATTTGCTGAAGCATTCTGAGCTGAAACTGGAGATAATTTCATCCCAAGAGATTATTTTTTCATCATCGTTTGGGGAGATGGCTACATTTTGAAGACAAAGAGGGAGATTGCATCTTCTGAGCTTAAAGAGAAGGATTGAATTGCTAAATCTTTTTAGTAATAATCTTGATCCAAAGGGGGAGATTGTTAAAGCACAGTTTTATTGGATTCAAGATCATCATTATCTGAAGATGGAAATCTGAAGTTAAAGCTGGAAAAGTCGTCTCAACAAATAGTCTAGGGTCTATTGTAATAAATAGTCAAAGTGTGTTTCCGTATTTTCATTTTTTTCCTTTCCTTTAAATCAATATGTTTAAGTAGTTGGGCCTAAGCCCATTAGGCTTATACGCCTTTGTTTAAATTAGATGTTTTTAGTGTTAATTAGGTTGGAGAGGTGTTTTAGTGGTGAGAGGTGTCGTATACAGAGAGATTGAGAGAAAGAGCAGAGGCGATAGAGAGAATACAGAGAGGAAGATTCAAAGCTTGTAATCATTCAATTCATTGGTATAATCGTATCAGGTTTGCATATTATTATTGCTTATTTGTTTGCTTGATTGATTCGTTAATTAAGGGACACACACAAGGATATCACCCCTGTTTGCCGACCATAGTACATCAACGACTCTATTTGTCGTCCGCGGTTTTTTACTCGGTGAGGTTTTCCGCGTCACCAAATCCCTCGTCTCTTTTTTTTATCCAAGTCGCACGTTTTGTCGGTCGATTTCTTTCTTTAGTTGTTAAAAGGTCCACGTTAAGTTATCCTTTTGGACGAATTTTGGCATTAACAGATACATGCATATATATAGGGGTAGTTTCATTTGCAAACTATTCTATTTTTGCAAATCG
This sequence comes from Arctium minus, assembly GCA_954870635.1. Lineage (NCBI taxonomy): Eukaryota > Viridiplantae > Streptophyta > Magnoliopsida > Asterales > Asteraceae > Arctium > Arctium minus. The sequence goes on along the minus strand of OX941080.1, from coordinate 175,817,854 downwards.
TGCAAACTGTTGATTTCATTGGTTAAATTAATGAAATTGTTTATTTGTGTTTTTTTTACGTAAAATTGAAATTGTTTCATATATTTGTGTTTCATATATCAGTGGTTAAGTTAATGAAATTGGTTCATGAAATTGTTTAATATAATTCTTTTCTTGATGAAATTGTTTCATATATTTTTGTTTTTTTACGTAAAAATGAAATTGTTTCATATATTTGTGTTTTTATGTAAAAAAGAAAAAAAAATCATCAGAATAAGAAAATACGTGAAACAATTTCATCAAAATGAGAAAATATATGAAACAATTTCATTTTTACGTAAAAAAACACAAATATATGAAACAATTTCATCAAGAAAAGAATTATATTAAACAATTTCATGAACCAATTTCATGAACTTAACCACTGAAATCGACGTTTTGCACTGTTTGCAAAAATACGGTGATTTACATTTGATCTCTCCTCTATTTCTCATTTTGATTACATTGTTTCATGTATTTTCTCATTCCAATGAAACTCTTTTTCTTTTACCTAAAAAAACACTATATATATATATATATATATATACACACACTAATTTGGAAAATGTCATTTGCTCCTATGTTTTTTTGGTTGTTTGCTCATAACAAATGATTTGTTTTTTTTAAGTATTTTATTTTCTTTTATAGAAAAAGTCCAAAAAATACTTAATGAACTTTCCCATTATGAATGATTAAGTCTTTAAACTACGTTTTTGAGAAAATTGGTATTAGACCATATTAGTTGAAATCTCCAAACCCGATCCGACGGCTACCCAAAATAGGAACATGAATTTCAGGTTTGAGGATGCTAATCCGAAAACAGTTTAGGTTTGGAATCCGACCACTCGTACAAACCCAGGCTGACCTTGACCGACCGATGCACACTTTTAATAGCACGAAGCCAAGAATCGTGAATTTTACCGGGTAAGTGAAGGAGAAGATTGTTATCCAATTAGAACTTACTGGCTAAAAGACGTTTATTAACAATCCATTTGGATGTTCGAGAATATCATATGTCAAGGTAAATGAGGGAGGTGACTCTTGCCGGTAATGCTTACTTGGTAAGCTTTTGGTAGATGACCCCTAAATGTTTTTCACGTAGGGAAATGTGTACTTATAGCTATAGTACTAATTTGTTCTCTTTTTCTAATCACATTCTTACATTCATTTACTTGAGTTTTACACACCACCGTATTGCGCGAGTACACAACTACTTTATAAACAACTTATAGTTAAAAGATTTTAAGGAAGGGAGAGGCTAATTGCACCATATTTTTTGCTAGTTGCACCTTCATGATTGCATATCATGATTGTGTTTTGTCAGGATCGAAACTCAAACAAGAATTTAAATAACACACTCAGAAACTTATATTAAAGAAGTTCCGGAAAAACACTTTAACAGGAAATCAGTGAACAGTATATATAACTCAAATCACAAGTTATATTAATTCAACTTGATGATTACACACAAAACCTCAATCTGTTTAACAGGCTAAACAGACGTTCTATACTTCTCTATAGAAAGGATCTAAACTATTCTTGAGGTTAATTCTCTCTAAACAAAACGTATGGATAATTGTTAATTCTAACAAAGACTTCTATACTATATATACAAGACTGAGTACAAGATAATTATCAAAATAAAATTGATCTTCAACATCAATACCATAATTATCTTCAACCATATCTCCAACTCATCTTTATCTTCAAGTCTTTTGTATCCTTAGAAGTAGCACTAACCTTCTTTTAGCAGTATTAATCATTGAGCAGTATTAACCATTCTTGCAGTAGTAATCTTCAACAGTATTAACTACTAGCAGTACTAACTCTCCAAGCAGTACTAACTATTCAAGTAGCAGTACTAACTTTTCAAGCAGTATTAATTCTACTAGCAGTATTAAAATTACAAGCAATAGTAATACCTTTCAACTAGCAGTAGTATCCATCCTTAGCATATTCTGACCCAACAATCTCCCCCTAACTTAACTTTTCTGGATGAGAAGTTAAGTTCTTCAACTTAGAGTCTTCATGATGCTTTCAACACTTCAGCTTAGTTCCCCAAATTAGGATCCAGACCCAGACTTTGATTAATGATCCTGCTAATCACAATCCTTGCCATTTCAAAACCTTGAGGACAGATTAGTTTGGCTTTCAGCATCCCCTGTAGCTTGGTTAGGCTATGGTCATATATCTTATCCACCAGGTAATATTCATGGAAGCTTTTGTCAATGGTTAAGATATACACCCCACACCTTTCTATGAGCATCCAGTTGTCCACAGACTTGAAAACTTCCTTGATTACGTGCTTGACAAAGTCTGGACTGAACATCATGCATAGATACTCCATTGCTAGTTTCTTGATGTTCATCCTTGATGTCTTCAGCACATCCCCATACAAAGTCATTCCTACTTTGAACATTTCTTCCAAGTCTGACCTTGAACAACTTCTGACTATCTTGCCCCAAGTAGAATAAACTTCAAAGTGATCACCCATCCTCTTGATTCTGAAATACTCTTTTCCTTGATCTTCTAGAATATCTCAGTGGATGATTTCAGGGGCTTGAACTGAAATGGGATCTGCTTTTACTGGTTCATCATCTGTTACAGTCATGTAAAGACCAAAATGCACATCAGATTGACTTGGTTGTTGTGCACTTTGACTTGATTTCTCTGTATGACCTGTAACAGATAGTTCTGCCTCTTTTTCTGCTCCTTCCACCCTTGACTTTTTGGACTGTTTCTTGGAAGCTATAGTTTTCACTCTCTTGGAAGATTTGACTTCCACAGCAATAGGTTCTTCCTTCTTTTCTTCAGCCTTTTCTTTTGAAGGGGTGGTTTCCTCACTCTCAGGGAAGGGTTGTTGGATATTGGGATCATGTCTCTCTTTCATTTGTCTTTCAAACTCAACCCTTTGAGTGAAGTCCCATTGAAGTTTTGCCATTTCCTTTTTATATAGCTCTTCAATTCTCCTGTATGACATGCTAGCAAACATCTCTTCTTTTACACCAATTGAGCCTTTCATAAAATTTATCATTTTTCTCCTTTCTTGATTGGCCAAATAGGTCTTATGAGGTTGTCTTTTCTGAGTCTTTGCTGGCAGTCTGTGCTTGGATGCTCTCACTGTACTTTTATTGGCCTTAGCTGCAGCTTTCAAGCTCTTTTGATATTCCTCATTCAGCTTAGTAGACAGATATAGAGCAATCTGCCTATCTTTGGCCTTTTGAGTCTCTTATTCTTGTTCTAGCTCAGCCTGCAGCTTCTTTGCCAATTCCTCATCAATCTCTATCTGTTTTAGCTTCTTGGGAGGTTGTACAGATTCATCCACTTTTGCCTTGCCTTTTCTTTTCATTTCTGCCTCACTAATTTCTTTTCTTTTCTGCTCAATACCTCCTTCTTTAATTTCCACTCCCTTGGCCTTTTGAGAGGATTTGGGAGTGTCTTTTTTGGCCTTTAGAAGAGTTTCTGCTATTTCTATCTCTTCAACAGATAGCCCTATTACTGTTGTTGGCTCTGTTACTGCTGCTAGCCCAATTTGTGCTGCTCGCTTGAAAGTTTTTGCTGTTGGCCCTGTTTCATTACCCTGCTCCCCCTCAACTGTAGACTTCATCCCATCAGGACTTTGCTTGTCAGATCCAGCTCTTGACTTCCCCTTATTCTCCCCCTTTTTGGAAGCATCATGAAGGATGCTCCTCTTTTCAGTATGAACTTGGTTCTTTTCTTCTTTTGCACTTGCTTTAGAACCAATTTCTTGAGGTTGCTGATTTGTATCTGTTGGGAGAGGATTATCTGTTGCATCTCCTCTATGAGTTTGCCCTGAGATAGGACATCCTCATTTATATTTGCCAACGTTTCCATCAATTCATCATATGTATATCTATCCTCACCACCTTTAGGTGTGTTTACCACCCTTGGAGGATCACTGGAATGTTTATTAGGGGTCCTCTGCCTAGCAGAGGCACCTTCTACCCCCTTGGTTTCTTGGCACCGGGGACCTCTGGATAATTGCTCACCCAAAGTTGCCGTGGGGAAGGTCTTAGGAATATTCACACTGTCCTGCTCTACACTTTGTGCAAAGTCAGTAGTGTGAGCCTCACTGCCCACATGCTCAACCTGCTCCTTAGTGAGCACCTTCTTGGGGTTGGGAGACACCCCTGTGGTTTCCCTATAGATATTCTCTAATGGAGAATGCTCCATTAGAGGGCTTGAAGGCTGTGGGGGTGAAGGTACAAGAAGGGAAGGAACCTTCTTTACCTTTTTCCTTATATATATTTTGGTGATGGGGGATGTGGGCTTGTCAATAAGAAACTGAGGAGGATTACTAGAAATGAGTGGTGTGGGTAGGTCATCAATTTGGTTGTTAGATGAGGGCTTTGACACTGATGTCTCACCATGGGAATGTGACACACCCATCATTGTAGAGAACAATGGGGTGTCTTGGCCAGAAAAGTCCTTGGAGGGCCTTTTCATGTTTGAGAATACCTTCCCTTTGGGAGGTTTTGGTACATACACCTCTTGAAAAGAGGGTAGATCCGTCAATTCCTTCAGTATAATTTCTTGTACAAACCTGGGATACATATAAAAGCTTTTGGATTTGATATCCAGGTTTGACATAAAATCATTGAAAATCATTTGTGAGAAATTGAACTTTCTAGAGGTAGCTAAGCAGACCAAAGCATAAGCTAAGGTACTGCTAAACTCACTCCATCCAGTTGTTTTTCGTGAAATGCAATGTTGTTGGGTATGAACAAAAAATCTCCACTGTGGTGAAAATCTGTTCTTGAAAAACTTGAATACATCAATGGGACCTTCATACCCCATAAGACTAAGAGTTTGGAAGAGATCTTCCTTAGGTAAAGAGGTTATACATGAGGCATCATCTAATCGTAGATGGATGCGAATACACTCCTCTGTGATGGTCAGGGGTTTATCACATACCCTTGTTTTGATGACCTGTTTGCCCTCTTCAGATTGAATAGCAGCATTGGCCCAGAACTGTCTTTGATGTTCCACATCGATTGTGGGATTGACAGTTAGAGCGTGGGCAATGTGAGAGGATTTGAGGAAATCCACTATGGCATGGAAACCTTCAGCTTGCTTTGGTTTCTGCAACATGGCGAGCTCGTTGTGTTCATCAAAGAATGCTCGTCCTGCCATCGTTCTGGTTAAATCTAGCGTTCGAATCGTTACTAGGGTTGACACTAGTAAGCAAGAAATCGAGAGAGAGAAGAAGAAACAATGGAAGTTCAAAGATTCGTTTGTATTTTGGCGGTCACAAAGGGTATTTATAGGTGGAGGGTTTCAGTTAGAAGCAGTACTAAGTACCCTAGCAGTATTAACTAACTCGCAGTATTAACTCATATTAGCAGTAGTAACACATACTGACAGTACTAACACGAACTAGCAGTATTAACACAGACTAGCAGTATTAACACAGACTAGCAGTAGTAACCCTGATTAGCAGTATTAAATAAGTCAAGCAGTAGTAATTTTGCACTGGCAGTATAAACCACCTAGCAGTAGTAATCATACTTAACCATTTTTGAAAAATTATCATGAGTAATATAGCGAGCAGTATGAACTGATTTAGAAGTACCAAGTATCCATTTGAAGCAATCTGAAACACTGAAACACACAAGGTTAGAAGCATCATGCACAATACAATATGAGAAAGTAGACAGGAAGGAATCTATACAGGTACATAAGACATAAGACAATAGGCTTATTCAGAGTTTATCATGCCCACACTTATGACCAAAAATGTGAATCTACCCACATCAAAAGCTTTAGTGAATAGATCAGCAAATTGGTTACTTGTATGAACTTTCACAACCTGAATTAGCTTCTTTTCATTACAGTCTCTGATAAAATGATACCTGATTTCTATATGCTTTGTTTTGGAGTGCTTGACTAGATTATTAACAATGCTAATAGCACTGTTATTGTCTATGAAGATTGGAGTGTGAAGAAAGGTCATACCATAGTCCAGCATTTGATACTGAATCCAGAGTACTTGAGAACAGCAACTTGCAGCAACTATGTACTCTACTTCTGTTGTAGATGTGGACATTGTGGTTTGTTTCTTGCACTGCCATGATACTAGTCTTGCACCCAAAAACTGACATCCCCCTGAAGTTGACTTTCTATCCAAATTTGCACCACCCAAGTCACTGTCTGAATAAGCAAGTAGGTCAAATGGTGAGTCATGAGGATACCAAAGACCTAATCTAGGTTGGCCTTTGAGATATCTGAATACCCTCTTGACTGCTTGAAAGTGTGACTGCTTAGGCCTTACTTGAAATCTTGCACACACACAAACAGGAAACATGATATCTGGTCTTGAAGCAGTGAGATACATGAGAGAGCCAATCATGGATCTGTAGTGATGAACATCCACATCCTCCCCCTCAAGATCTGCAGTGATCTGTTTGTATGTCTCCATGGGTGTGCTTGCAGGCTTTGAATCTGAGAATCCAAACTTATTAAGAATGTCCTGCACATACTTGGATTGGCTTATAAATATCCCATCTTTCTTCTGCTTAACTTGTAACCCTAGGAAGAAGGTAAGTTCACCCATAGAACTCATTTTGAATCTCTTGTGCATCAAATCTTCAAAATCTCTGCACATTTGATCTTTTGTGGATCCAAAGATAATATCATCTACATAGATTTGCACTATTAGGATGTCCTTCTTCTTCCTCTGAATGAACAGAGTCTTGTCTATGATTCCTTTTTGAAAACCATTTTCCAAGAGATAGGTAGACAGAGTGTCATACCATGCCCTTGGTGCTTGTTGTAGCCCATAGAGTGCCTTCTTCAATTTGTATACTCTATCAGGATAATTTGGATTCTCAAATCCTGGAGGCTGACAGACATACACTTCTTCTTCAATTCTTCCATACAGAAAAGCACTCTTTACATCCATCTGGTAGACCCTGAACTTCATGAAAAAAGCATAGGCTAAAAATAGCCTGATTGCCTCTATCCTGGCCACTGGTGCAAATACTTCTTCATAATCAATACCCTCTTCTTGAGTATACCCTTGTGCCACTAGTCTGGCTTTGTTCTTTATTACTATTCCTCTCTCATCTTTCTTGTTCCTGAAGATCCATCTTGTGCCAATTGCTCTGTGTCCTTTTGGAAGATCCACCAGATCCCATACATCTTGCAGTACAAACTGCAGTAGCTCCTCTTGCATTGCTTCTATCCAGCTTGGATCCTTCATTTCATCAAATGCCTTTTTGGGCTCAACCTGTGATAGAAAGCAAGATAATAAACCTGATTGTAGATCTTTCAATCCCCCTATCTTGCTTTGTTGCCTTGTGATCATTGAAGAATTGATGTCACCAATCACTAATTGAGGAGGATGATTCTTCTGAGTTCTTGTAGCATTGACAGCCTCTTCATGAAGATTGACTTCAAGATTTGTGTCATTCTTTTCTGGAGTGCTTCCACCATACACTGAAAAATCATCTTTTGTGTCTTCCTCTTCAAAAACTGGCATCTCAGGACCTTTGATTCCTGAATCTGAGGGCTGATCTTCCTTTTCACCTCTTTCCTCTTCATTCTGAGTTGGTTCAGTGTCCTTTGAATCTGAATTATCTTTCTTATCTTGGTCACAGAATTCAACAGGATCAGCAGTAGGTGTTGGGAACAGCACAAACTCTTGTCTTTGTTCTTGTGCCTGTTCTGTCCTTGTTCCTGCATTATGCTCATTACTGAAACCCAAAGAATTAGTCAGTGAATCAATGTCAAATAGCCAATCAGGACCTGAACCAAGTTGATTTGGTGTGTTCTCATTGCATTTGACATTGTCACTTTACTCAATAATCCTAGAAGAGGTGTTAAAAACTCTGTAGGCCTTACTTCGAGATGAATAATCAACAAGAAACCCATCCTCAGCTTTGCTATCAAACTTGCCTAGGTGAGTTTTGGTATTGAGAATTGTGCAAGGACACCCAAATGGTTTGAAAAATCCAATAAAAGGTTTCTTCTTTTTAAAAAGCTCATAGGGTGTCTTGTCTTGAGATTTTACTACTAGAACTCTGTTTTGAACATAGCAGGCAGTATTAACTGCTTCTGCCCAAAAAGTGATTGGAAGTTTTGAATCTGCCAACAGAGATCTAGCAGCTTCTATCAGAGTCCTATTTCTCCTTTCAGCAACACCATTCTGTTGAGGAGTTCTAGGAGCACTGTATTGCCTCTCAATGTCTTTTTTCTCACAGAAGTTGTTTAGGTCATTATTTTTTAATTCAGTTCCATTATCGGACCTAATGACTTTAACTCTTAGATTTGTTTGGTTTTCAACTCGAAGAACAAAGGATTTGATCAGTCCACTTGTCTCATCCTTAGTCCTTAGAAAATAGACCCAAGTGAATCTAGAGAAATCATCAACAATAACTAAGTAGTAGGATTTCTTACCAATACTCATCACATTTATAGGGCCAAACAGATCCATATGCAGTAAATTAAGAGGTGAAGAGATTGTATTAATCTCTTTGGAGTTATGAGAAGTTTTGTGTTGCTTGCCTTTAAGACATGCAACACAATGATCATCACATGAAAATACCTTTTGTGGCAAACCTCTTACAAGGTTGTTTTTCACAAGTTTGTTCATTGTTTTAAAGTTCATGTGACACATCCTTCTGTGCCAAAGAGATGATTCATCTAAAGAGGCTTTTGAAAATAAGCAGTTTAGAGATGAATCAGAAACTACACTCTCCAAGTCTAAGCAATAAACATTGTCCTTTCTAGGAGTTCTAAGTAGTATCATACTTTCATCAATTACCTTGAATCCTGGAGCAAGGATGATACATTCAGTATCAGTGAATAATATGCTATGTTTCTTGTCACATACCTGTGATACACTTAACAGGTTGTATCTCAATTGCTCAACATAGTATACATCCTCAAAGATCATCTTACCTTTTGACACATTACCTTTTCCACTTATCTTACCACCTGCTGGATTATCATCAAAAGCAACATGTCCTCCATCAATTCTTTTGAAGTTTTGAAGGCAGTCCATGTTACCTGTCATGTGCCTGTAACAACCACTATCAACATGCCAAATGCTCCTTCCCTTGAGTTGTTGGTTGCCCTGCACATTTAATAAAGCAGTTAGTTTTTAATAGGAACCCAAGCCAAAGTGGTCTTGGGTTTTCCATTCGCATCAACATATTCATATTCAGATTGGATGAGATTATCACACTGATAAATCTTATTGCTTGAATACTTTGTCACAATAATGGGTCTGTTACTGGAAGCAGTACTAACTTTGTTAACAGTACTAACTGAGTTAGCAGTAGTATTGCTTGCAGCAGCATTATTTCTGTCAGCAGTACTAACAGATTTCTTTACTTTTGGAACCCAGACCTGGACAAAGTTGTTTGCTTTCTTTTTCTTTAAGTTACTCCTTGGCTTATTTGGAGTAGTTTTCTTTGAATTAGCAAACTTATTTTGAACATGAGATTTTATAGGAGCCTTTTTCACATTCTCAGTCATATGATTCCTTATTTGCTTCCTATAACCAGCAGGATTTTGTATATTTCTTTGAAAACTGATCCTTTGGTTAATAGGATTAAAATAGCAGTGTTTGGCTAGATGATTTAACTTGCCACAGATAAAACAAGGTTTTGGTCTGTTAATTTTTCTCAGATCAATTCCTTGTTTTAAAGCCCACTGATTATTTCTATTTCTTTCATTTCCCCGTATTTTATCAAGTTTTTGGGGCTGATTCTGTTTACAAGTACAAGGATTAATGATAAGTACTCACTTTTGAGTACTTAAGCACTTTGTTTTTATCTTTTTAGAACAGATTTTACACTTTATAATCCCATCCTTGAGTCATTTTGGTTATTATTTTCCACTTTCTTGATTTGGAGCTTAAGATATGGATTTGTATACAAACATGGGTTGTATAGGCTAAAGTTGATGTATTTTGAAAAATCTTGATGAAACAGGTCAATGCTGCAGCATCCCAACAGCATCGGACCTGCAGGAGAATTGGAAGTTGATTAAAGTGGAATGGATTTAGCTATTCTTTGGACCAGTGGATAAAGGATTTTTGCCAGCAGATTAGCAGATTACAGTTGTGTTATTCCTTTTGCATTGTACCTTTTGTGTAAAACTCTAATCTTAGTACTCTTAATTATGGTAGATTAACCCTTTTGGCCCCTCTCTATTTCCTATAAATAGAGTGTTCTTGGGGCATTAATTGTATCCAACAAGCTTCCCTCATCATCCAACAATCACTCATCCAATCATCCATGAAGCTTCCTTCATCATCACTAGATCAGATCATCCATCCCCTTCGAAGATACTTTTGTAGCTGATTTTAATCAGCCCCAATTCTCCTTTTATATTTTGTAATCTTTTGGTTTAATCATCTTGTTCTTTATATTTTCTTTAATTTCTTCATCGTGTTCTTTAATTTCTTCATGTTGTTTATGTTGTTTGTAATCGCTCACTTAGATTAATCTCTTTATTTTCGTTCATCTTGGAACTGGACCGAAAATCAGTTCTGAGATTTTCTGGAAATTTCCAGAAAATATGCATATGTTCATATGGTGTTCTTCGTGTTCTTCATATGTTCTTCGTAAACCCAGGCTATGAATGCTTCCAGCATTGGAACAGCATTCACCTGCAGATTTTGTTCATGCATTTTCTTTACTTATCTTGCATCTCTAGCATTTCCATTTGTTTTATGTCTTTAGTTTCGAGCATTTAAATTCCAGTAGATTGTAGTGTTGTACTTACATTCCATTTTACTTGTCATTTACATTTATTGTTTTTACATTCCAAGTCTTATATATATATTTATATAATTTCAAGTCATTTACATTTCCAAGCATTTTACATTATGTCTTCTTTTATAGTTCTTTGTAATGTTCTTTCTTTATTTATTGTAATGAGTAGCTAAACACCTTAGCTTGGGTGTGAGGCAAATGGTGATGGTGTTAATTTAAACAAAGTGGACTTTTGTGACTTTAACAAAGTTTTATTATTCCAACTCAAGTTTTATCAAGATAACAAAACTCTTTGACAAATTGATCATTTTGATAGTGTAATAGTGTCATGGACCTAGAGATAGGCCATTGAATAGCACGTCAAATTGAATGACATAGGAGGTAATATCGAAAGAGTTACTTGCAACGAGAGTTGTTACTTGTGTCATTTAAAATGATCCATTCTTGATAAGTTGTCACTTTTTCAAAGGGTTAAAATGGAGTAGACTTAGAGATAAGCTATTTGGAATACACCAACTTGGGAGGTACGGGGGTTATTTCGAAAGAGTAACTTTTAACAAAGAGAATTTGTTTTGCCATATATTTTGAGACTCTCATCATTCCCTTATCTTGAACATTGCTCAGAGATGAGATTTTTTATAGCTACTGGAATAATGAGATGGTGAGAGTCCGAGAGGAACGTGTCTTGAAATAGATAATAAAATCAGTTTCTGTCACAAGGATACTGCAGCATTCCTGCAGCATTGGTCCACTGGAATTTGGGTTGACATTTCACCACAAGCCTTACACCCTTGCTTCTCTTTAAATCTTGTTAAAGTAAACCTGTGTTCACCAACCAATCAAAATATTGCTTCAAATTCGCCATCTGAAATCATATCTTTCATCATACTTTTATTACACTTTTTAGTTCAATCTCTGTGGGACGATATCTGGTATTTTACCACTTTATTACTTGAAAGGCGACATAGTACCAATTTGTATACTTGCTTTTTGGTATTATTTCTCTCACCCTAAGGTACACAAAAGGGTCTGTCAAGTTTTTGGCGCCGTTGCCGGGGATTGGCAAGTTAAAAGTGTTTGTAAAGTATTTTAAAAGATTTGGTTTTTCTACCACCTTTGGAAGTTTTTAAAAGGTTTTAAAAAGTGGTGCATGCCAAGAATACAACGCGGGGAATTTTTTGAAATAGATCCAGATATTGAGAGAACCTTCCGTCAAAGAAGAAGAATTCAAAGAACTTTTCAAAACATAAACTCTCTCAATATGGATGGACCTCCCCCGGGTTTTGAAAACATGCAGATCAGACCACCACCAATTTTGGAAAATCAACCTCCGCCTTTGGAAAATCAAATGAGACCACCTTTAGTGAATCAAATCAGGTCGCCACCAATTTTTGCAAATAATGCACCAATTTTTGGAAATCCTCCACCTCATCAGTTTCAAAATCACCAAAATCATAATGATGAGGAAGATGATGTCGGATCTGTGGGTAATGTTGAACCACAAAACATCATTGATCTTGCAAACTCAAAGATGGAAGAATTATGGACTATGCAATACCTAATTTTGAGCAATTAAATTCAGGGATTGTTAGGCCACAATTAGAAACTTTACATTTTGAACCAAAACCCATCATGTTTCACATGTTGCAAGCCAATGGTCAATTTGCCGGATTACCATCGGAAGATCCACATTCACATTTAAAATCTTTCATGGAAATCACCGATGTTTTTCTAATCCTTGGGGTATCTGCTGATGCCTTAAGGCTCACTTTATTCCCATTTTCTCTAAGGGATCGGGCAAAAGTTTGGTTCAATTCATTAGCACCAGGTTCAGTACCATCATGGAGTGATATGGCTGAAAAAATTTTGCAAAAATATTTTCCACCCACCCGGAATGCCAAATCCAGAAATGAAATTTGCATGTTTAAACAAATGGATGATGAAGCTATTCCGGATGCATGGGAAAGATTTAAACAATTGTTGAGAAAATGACCTCATCATGGCATTCCCGACTGTATTCAACTCGAGACGTTTTACAATGGGCTAGTTCCCAATGCAAAACAAATGCTCGATGCGACTTCAGGAGGGGCTTTTACATCTAATACCTACAATGCCGGGTATGAGATTCTCGAAAAGATTTCAACAAACAATGGACATTGGGTTGACCCAAGGGCCCAAACTCAAAGGAAAACTACTGGAATACATGATGTAGATGCATACACTGCATTGACAGCTCAGCTTGCTTCCATGACCAACATGCTTAAAAATATAACTTCTGGTCAAGGAGCACAACCGACTGTCCCTACACCTGCTTCCGCAGTTCTTTCTATGCAATGTGTGTGTTGTGGTGGAGAACATTCTTATGAAAATTGTCCACATAATTCTGAATCTGTAAATTTTGTTCAAAACAGACCTGCTCCCCACTCCAACCATTACAATGCCAGCTGGAAACAACACCCAAACTTCTCTTGGAATAGTCCATGTTTAAATCCTCCAGTTCAAAAGAAGCAAGGGAACTCCAATTTTCAAAATCAAGCAAGCAGTTCTCAACACCAGTACAAGGGAAATTTTCAAAATAATCATCATCAGAACAACCGTAATCAAGGTTTTCAACACAATCAGCACCCTCAACCACCTTTTCAAAACCAACATCATACACCTCCACATGATGACTCAAATCTCTCTCTTAAAGCAATGATGAGAGGATTCATGAGTCAGACACAAGCAGCTCTCTGGAGTTTGGAAACACAAGTCAGTCAAATTGCACTTAATCAGAACAACAGAGCCTCAGGCACTTTGCCTAGTAATACAGAATTACTCAAGGCTCCTGGGAAAGAACATGTGAAAGCTGTCACACTTAGGAGTGGTAAAGAATTACTTGAGTCAATGGAAAAGGAATCAACAACCAAAACAGATTTTGAGAAAACACCCAAGTCCATTCCTGATCCAGAGATTCCTGTAATTCCAATACCAGAAGTTCAAGTAGAAAATCAAGATCCTAAGATCACAAGTTCAAGTCCATCTTTGACTGACCCAAAAACCACAGTTGTGATTTCACCTAATGAAACCAAGACCAAAAGCATACTGGAGCCGTCTTGCGCAAAACAATCAAACCAAGCAGTTATCAAACCAGTTCCCCCTTACATTCCTTACCCCCAAAGGTTAAGGAATGAGAAGGAGGAATTGCAATTCAAGAAATTTTTGGATGTTTTCAAAGCATTGCATATCAACATACCTCTTGTTGAAGAAATTGAGCAGATGCCCAGTTATGCCAAGTTTTTAAAAGACATATTGAGCAAGAAAAAGAAGTTGAATGAATATGAGATTGTTTCCCTCACTGAAGGTTGCAGTGCTCTCTTGACCAACAAAATTCCCCCTAAGCAAAAAGATCCAGGAAGTTTCACCATTCCTTGTTCCATAGGAGGGAAAGAGGTTGGGAAGGCACTGTGTGATTTAGGTGCTAGTGTCAACCTTATGCCATTGTCCATTTTCAAAAGTTTAGGCATAGGAGAGGCCAGACCTACCACAGTCATACTCATTCTAGCAGACAAGACCATTGCATATCCCAAGGGAAACATTGAAGATGTGTTAGTCCAGGTTGACAAGTTCATTTTTCTGGCTGATTTTATCATTTTAGACTTTGAGGCTGACAAGGACATTCCTATACTTTTGGGAAGACCTTTCTTAGCTACGGGTAGAACTTTGATAGATGTCCAGAAAGGTGAGCTGATCATGAGACTACAAGACCAAAAAGTCACATTCAATGTCTTCAATACTTTGAAATACCCTAGTGATTTAGAAGACTGCTCAAGCCTAGGTGTCATTGAGGAATTGTGTCATGAGGAGGGAGTCAAACAAGTCTGTAGGATAGAAGAGGAGGCTGAGGAAAACCTTACCTTGGGAGACTTAGACAAGGAATATGATGATGATGATGATGATGATGATGATGATGATGATGATGATGATGATGATGATAAGACCATAAAGAAAGAGATTGTCCCTCTGGATGCTGCAGCATTTGAGCTGCTGGAAAGAGATGAACAAAAGTCATTTACTCCTTCCATAATCTCACCACCTGACCTGGAGTTGAAACAACTCCCATCTCACTTGAAGTATGCCTTTCTAGGGGGAGAAGACAAATTGCCAGTCATTATTTCAGCTACCCTAGAATTGCATCAAGAAAAGAAGTTAGTAGATATGTTGAAGTTGTACACCAAAGCCATAGGGTGGACTATTGCTGATCTTAATAGGATTAGTCCCTCTATTTGTCAGCATAAGATCATCTTAGAAGACAAGAACTTCACTTCCATAGAGCCACAAAGAAGATTGAACCCTGTCATGAAAGAGGTAGTGAAAAAGGAAATTTTGAAATGGTTAGATGCAGGAATCATTTTCCCAATAGCCAGTAGTTCTTGGGTTAGTCCAGTCCAGTGTGTACCTAAGAAGGAAGGGATCACTGTCATTTCCAATGACAAGAATGAACTCATACCTACCAGAATAGTCTCCGGATGGAGAATTTGCATGGACTACCGTAGGCTGAACAAGGCTACTCAAAAGGACCATTTTCCCTTACCTTTTGTTGATCAGATGTTGGACAGGTTGGCTGGAAAAGAGTACTACTGCTTCTTGGATGGATACTCAGGATACAACCAGCTAGCCATAGCACCAGAAGACCAGGAGAAGACTACTTTCACTTGTCCTTATGGCACCTTTGCCTTCAAAAGGACGCCTTTTGGACTTTGCAATGCTCCTGCCACTTTTCAAAGATGCATGATGTCCATATTTTCTGATATGCTTGAAAAATCCATTGAAATATTTATGGATGATTTTTCTGTTTATGGTTCATCTTTTGATCAGTGTTTGGATAATTTAAAGCAGAGTCTTAAAAGGTGTGAGGAGACTGACTTGGTCTTTAATTGGGAAAAATGTCATTTCATGGTAACATAAGGGATTGTCCTTGGTCATTTAATTTCAAAAAGAGGAGTTGAGGTAGACAAAGCTAAACTTGAAGTAACTGAAAAACTACCTGAACCAACAACTGTTAAAGGTATCAGGAGCTTTCTTGGCCATGCTGGATTTTATAGACGGTTTATAAAAGACTTTTCAAAACCTTTATGTCTATTATTACAGCATGACCAAAAGTTTGATTTCAATGATGAATGTAGAAATGCATTCATCACCTTGAAGAAAGCTCTGGTAACTGCACCAGTAGTTGTTGCTCCTGAATGGGACAAACCTTTTGAGATCATGTGTGATGCAAGTGAATGGGTTGTTGGTGCTGTATTAGGTCAAAGAAAAGATAAGATTTTTCATTCCATCTACTATGCAAGCAAAACCCTAAATGAAGCTCAAATTAATTATACAACAACTGAGAAAGAATTATTAGTTGTGGTTTTTGCCTTTGAAAGGTTTAGATCATATTTGATGGGAGCAAAAGTCATTGTAGATACCGACCATGCTGCCATTAAATATTTGATATCAAAGAAAGATGCTAAACCTAGGTTGATAAGATGGGTTTTGTTGTTGCAAGAGTTTGACCTAGAGATTATTGATAGGAAGGGGACAGAAAACCAAGTGGCTGATCATTTGTCCAGGTTAGAGAAACTTGTTGAAAGTAGGGAAGGAGGAGACATTACTGAGACTTTCCCTGATGAAAAGATTCTTATGATACAAGCACAACTTCCATGGTTTGCTGATATAGCAAATTATTTGGCTTGTGGCATCATACCTTCTGATTACACTCATCACATGCTTAAGAAATTTCTCCATGATTGCAAATTTTACTTGTGGGATGATCCTTTTCTGTTTAAACTTGGTACAGATCAATTGTTGAGAAGATGCATCCCAGAGACAGAAGCTGCAGCAATCCTGCAGCATTGCCATCAATCAGCTTATGGAGGACATTTCGGAGGACAGAGAACAACAACTAAAGTGCTTCAATCAGGATTTTATTGGCCAACTCTCTTTAAAGATGCCCATAATTTTGCTCAAAAATGTAATGAATGTCAGAGAAGTGGTTCCATTTCTTAGAAAAATGAAATGCCTTTGAATGGGATCTTAGAAGTTGAGTTATTTGATGTTTGGGGTATAGATTTTATGGGTCCATTTCCCCCTTCAAACAATTGCCAATACATTCTAGTTGCTGTTTATTATGTATCCAAATGGGTAGAGGCAATGGCATGTGTTTCAAATGATGCTAAAACTGTAATTAAGTTTTTACAAAAATAGATTTTTACAAGGTTTGGTACCCCCCGGGCACTAATTAGTGATGAGGGTACCCACTTTATAAACAATTTGCTGAGTAAAGTTCTTGAAAAATACAATGTGAAACACAAAGTTGCCACTACATACCACCCACAGACAAATGGACTGGCTGAACTCTCAAACAGGGAAATTAAAGGGATTCTTGAAAAAGTTGTTAAACCAAACAGAAAAGACTGGGCTTTCCATTTAGATGATGCTTTATAGGCATACCGGACTACTTTTAAAACACCTTTGGGTATGTCCCCATATAAGCTAGTCTTTGGAAAGGCTTGTCACCTCCCTTTGGAACTTGAACATAAAGCATATTGGGCTATAAAGGAATTGAACATGAATTTAGATGAGGCTGGTAACAAAAGAAAATTGCAAATCTGTGAGTTAGAAGAGCATAGAAACATGTCCTATGAGAATGCCAAGTTGTACAAGGAAAAAACAAAGAAGTGGCATGATAATAGGATTAGACACAGAGAGTTGAGAGCTGGCCAAAAATGCCTTTTGTTCAATTCCAGGCTAAAGTTGTTCCCTGGTAAACTAAAGTCTAGATGGTCAGGCCCATTTCTTATTCACAAAGTGTATCCATATGGGGCTGTAGACTTAGTCAATCCAGAGAACAATAGTGTGTTCAAAGTCAATGGCCAGAGAGTGAAATTGTTCCATGATTCTGTAGCATCTCCATGCTCTGTGGAGATGATCTATCTTTGCTAAAAGCCTCAACAAAGATGGGAACTATCTTAAAGTTCCAATTATGTGTAAATATTCCTTTTAAAGTCTTGTTTATGTTTCTGTATTAGTTATGTTTAATATGTTTGTTAGTGTACAGCTAAAAGTCAAAGAACAAAGGCAGAACCATTTGATGCTGAATCCATGCTGCAGCATCAGAAACCCTAGGATTTTCAAGACAAATCAGCTGAATTTAGAGGGAACCGGGTATAGCAATTTTTGAATTAAATTGAGAGATAAGTACCAAAAGTGATGTCATCTTTTCATCACCTGGAGAAGAGTACACCTCTCTCCTAGGTGATGATGAACTTTTGTACCTAAAGATGCTTCCATGATGGTCCTTGTTGTACTAATCTTAAAATTACCCATTGGATAATACCCATTAACAACCTGGTTCAAGCTCTTTAAAAATTCTCAAGATCAAATCCACCTCCATCCAAAAACTGACTTTTCAGTTTCCTCTTTTCCAAAAATCTACTTTCTAAATAATCAAACCCACTTTCTTCCCTCTCATTCCCTCCAACTGCCGAAAACCACCAAAGAACCACCACCATTGTCATTCTTCTTCTCCATCTTTCTGCGACTCCCATGGCTCGAGTGAAGAGACCAGTACCCCGAGAGCACACCATCGAAGAAACTCACCCAAGCCCTCGAAGAAGTCGAAGGAACCAGCCTGTGGTTCAAACCCCTGTTCTAGACCCAACCACTGATCAAGTCGAACTCAAGGACGCATCAATCGCTCCTCTGGTTCGAAAACCATCCACGAGACAAAAACCCACTAAACCTAGGGCTGGAATCGAAAATGGAGCAGTGAAAAGGGGGAAGAGTTCGAAAGAGGTTGCTACTGAAGATGGTTCGAAAACAGGGGAGAAGGAGGTCGCTACTGTGGATACACCACCAACACCTAACCCTCTTGCTATCATCGTGTATAAGGATGCTCCTTCAATCCTTTCATCGACTGCAACACCGAAGGTATCCACTACTCCCTATGAAACTTTGGTTGAGGGACTATTTACTTCGTGTTCTGAGGATAATGTCAATGAACCTATTGCATCAACAAAGATTGACATTTCCCTCATTCAAACTCACACAAAGGATGCACAAGCATTTGGCTTTCTACAATCTGAAGGAGATTTGGCCACGGCCATCTCCAGTAGAGTAGCTATTGAGAACCCACATGAGGAAATAAACACTGAAACCTTGTCAAAACCTGTGGAGTTCGATAATACAAGCCTTGAGGACCTATCTGATGATGTACCTGTGGTTAAGTTGATCACCAAGAAAAAGAAGAGACCATTAGGAATGACTTATGCCACTAGGTCTAGAGGTGATAACCCTACTGCACCTGAGGTCCTAGAGCCCACACCAAAGAAGAGGAGGACAGTGAGATTTGAGGAAGATGAGGATGATTTAGAACCCTTAGAGACCAACTGTCATGCTGCAGCATCTGTGCAGCATGAGCAGACTGTGAAAGGAAAGGGTAAGAAAGTCAAGGAAACTACTGTGTTTGTCACTAGACCAGAGATGCCACACAAGGGATTTAGCTCTAAGGCTGCTGCTAGGATGTGGAGAAAGCATCACACTAAGGTGGGATTGCCAGATAAGGGGTTTGATGCACAAAGCCTAAGGGAATTCCAATTTATTGGAGATGTAGTTGATACCCATGGACTGGAAAAGGTTTGTGAGGTCTATACCTCATATAACCTCACACTGATGAGAGAGTTCTATTGTGAGATTTCAGTCACACCCTCACCAAAAATCAAGATCAGAAGGGTCACTTTCAAGCTCACAGCAAGGCAGATCAATGAATTCTTAAACCTCTTACCACCTAAGAACACATAATACCACAAAATGATGGTCAAGACCACTCCACAAGACCTGGCAGAAGCCTCTGCATTACTGGGAAAGCCAAAAGCAGAATGGAAACATCACAGTAATTTCATGCTAAAGACATTCAAGGCTTCTAACCTCACTGCCAATTTTAATGTTTGGAACAACTTTGTCAAGCATTCTATTTATCCTACCACACATGATGGAACCATCTCTGTGGATAGGATGCTTTTATTGTATTGTCTCATTACAGGAAGAAGCATCAATCTGGGAAGGATAATGCTCAACAGCATTAGGGAGTATGCAACAAGAAAGAGAGGAAAGCTGTATTTTCCAGGCATGCTCACAAAGATGCTGGTGAAGGCTGGAGTTCCACGGTACAAGGATGATCTTATTGTGAAGGAGAAGAGGGAGAGATGGCAGATAGATATGAAGGCAGTAACTAGGCTGAGCAACAGGAAGGAGAAGCATGTTGAGGCTGCAGATTTGTTGACTTTGGTACAAGATCTTCTGGCCCAGAACACTGCTGTGATGGAAGCCATGAACAAGCAAAGGAATGAGAGTTTGGAGAATATGGAGAGTATGAGGAAGGAGTTGATTGCTGTTGCAAAAGGAAAGAGGAAGGTAGGAGAAGGGTATGGAGCTGAGAGGCAGATCGCAGTGCTGAAGAAGATGCTGAAAGTCAGGGATGAAAGGATCAAGGCGCTGGAGGAAGAAAATGAAAAGTTGATTGCAGAAGCTGCTGTCAGTTCAGGTGCTGCAGCATCCAAGGATGCTGGACAACCCTCCACAGATTCCACAGAAGATCATTAGCCTACTCCCATGGGAGTGGGACAGGTCCATATCATTCCCTTTTGCTCCATTTTCTTCATTTTTATGTCTGGGATTTGTTTTTCTATTTTTAGGTGTTATTTTCATGCATTTAGGATCATGTTTTGTTAGTTATATGTACTTGCATAACCCAAATAAAACTTGAAGTTCACATCACAATTCTAGGATTTATTTATGCTAGAACTAGCCTTGTAATTACTTGGGACATAATTTGGTACACAATTCACTCATATCACATCAAAATGCCAAAAAGCCATACACTTTATTCCATTTTTATCCACCCAAAGTCAATACACTTTTTCATCCTATACAATGAGTACATTGTAAGATTTTTAGTTTGGGGTGGGGGTGTCTAAAAATGGCAAGAGCAAAGCTCTACACATTCTGAAAATTGCCATAGACAAAATGAAAACACCACAAATGTCCCATAGGGGCAGGTGTATGCATACAACAAAATGAGCACAAAAAAAGTGCCAAAATTTGAAAAATTTTCATGTTGATGCATGGGGTGAGAAAAGGCAAGGTGAGGAAAATCAAGCGCCAAAAAGAGAGAAACCCATTCCACCTATAGCCTTATCAAAGTGTGATGTGAATTGTGTAAACCATAACAAAGAGAATGCTAGGCTAGCATATGGTTCATGATAGCAATTAGGATGGTATGTGATCACTTTTGTATTATGAAAGGCTATGCTATGTATTCTTGACACTTAATGCCATCCTTTTGCATATTTTTCTTAGAATTGAGTCTTTTCTTTTCTTCTTTGTTTTGCTTGAGGACAAGCAAAGTTTTTAGTTTGGGGTGGTGATAAGTACTCACTTTTGAGTACTTAAGCACTTTGTTTTTATCTTTTTAGAATAGATTTTACACTTTATAATCCCAACCTTGAGTCATTTTGGTTATTATTTTCCACTTTCTTGATTTGGAGCTTAAGATATGGATTTGTATACAAACATGGGTTGTATAGGCTAAAGTTGATGTATTTTGAAAAATCTTGATGAAACAGGTCAATGTTGCAGCATCCCAACAGCATCGGGCCTGCAGGAGAATTGGAAGTTGATTAAAGTGGAGTGGATTTAGCCATTCTTTGGACCAGTGGATAAAGGATTTTTGCCAGCAGATTACAGTTGTGTTATTCCTTTTGCATTGTACCTTTTGTGTAAAACTCTAATCTTAGTACTCTTAATTATGGTAGATTAACCCTTTTGGCCCCTCTCTATTTCCTATAAATAGAGTGTTCTTGGGGCATTAATTGTATCCAACAAGCTTCCCTCATCATCCAACAATCACTCATCCAATCATCCATGAAGCTTCCTTCATCATCACTAGATCAGATCATCCATCCCCTTCGAAGATACTTTTGTAGCTGATTTTAATCAGCCCCAATTCTCATTTTATATTTAGTAATCTTTTGGTTTAATCATCTTGTTCTTTATATTTTCTTTAATTTCTTCATCGTGACCTTTAATTTCTTCATGTTGTTTATGTTGTTTGTAATCGCTCACTTAGATTAATCTCTTTATTTTCGTTCATCTGGGAACTGGACCGAAAATCAGTTCTGAGATTTTCTGGAAATTTCCAGAAAATATGCATATGTTCATATGGTGTTCTTCGTGTTCTTCATATGTTCTTCGTAAACTCAGGCTATGAATGCTTCCAGCATTGGAACAGCATTCACCTGCAGATTTTGTTCATGCATTTTCTTTACTTATCTTGCATCTCTAGCATTTCCATTTGTTTTATGTCTTTAGTTTCGAGTATTTAAATTCCAGTAGATTGTAGTGTTGTACTTACATTCCATTTTACTTGTCATTTACATTTATTGTTTTTACATTCCAAGTCTTATATATATATTTATATAATTTCAAGTCATTTACATTTCCAAGCATTTTACATTATGTCTTCTTTTATAGTTCTTTGTAATGTTCTTTCTTTATTTATTGTAATGAGTAGCTAAACACCTTAGCTTGGGTGTGAGGCAAATGGTGATGGTGTTAATTTAAACAAAGTGGACTTTTGTGACTTTAACAAAGTTTTATTATTCCAACTCAAGTTTTATCAAGATAACAAAACTCTTTGACAAATTGATCATTTTGATAGTGTAATAGCGTCATGGACCTAGAGATAGGCCATTGAATAGCACGTCAAATTGAATGACATAGGAGGTAATATCGAAAAAGTTACTTGCAACGAGTGTTGTTACTTGTGTCATTTAAAATGATCCATTCTTGATAAGTTGTCACTTTTTCAAAGGGTTAAAATGGAGTAGACTTAGAGATAAGCTATTTGGAATACACCAACTTGGGAGGTACGGGGGATTATTTCGAAAGAGTAACTTTTAACAAAGAGAATTTGTTTTGCCATATATTTTGAGACTCTCATCATTCCCTTATCTTGAACATTGCTCAGAGATGAGATTGTTTATAGCTACTGGAATAATGAGATGGTGAGAGTCCGAGAGGAACGTGTCTTGAAATAGATAATAAAATCAGTTTCTGTCACAAGGATGCTGCAGCATTCCTGCAGCATTGGTCCACTGGAATTTGGGTTGACATTTCACCACAAGCCTTACACCCTTGCTTCTCTTTAAATCTTGTTAAAGTAAACCTGTGTTCACCAACCAATCAAAATATTGCTTCAAATTCGCCATCTGAAATCATATCTTTCATCATACTTTTATTACACTTTTTAGTTCAATCTCTGTGGGACGATATCTGGTATTTTACCACTTTATTACTTGAAAGGCGACATAGTACCAATTTGTATACTTGCTTTTTGGTATTATTTCTCTCACCCTAAGGTACACAAAAGGGCCTGTCAATTAACAACAGTAGTTTGCATGTAATGAATTCCCTGTGCCTTTCCCTTCCCTCTCTCAGAGGTCTCAGCTTTTACATTCTTAACAGTCTCTTCCCCAGACTTTACTTTCTCACTCTTGACAAAAGGTTTACCCCCTCTTTCATTTGTCAGTATGTGGTTTTCTAAGGGAATAACTTTGTGGTCTTTCTCCTTCTTACTCTCAGATTCCTCTTCTTCAGAATCTGCCTCAATCACTACTTTGTCTAAAGGATCTACTTCAGTGGCTCCTTCAGGTAATTCCTTCTTGTCCTGTCTTTCTAAGAGATCAGAGGTGGGAGGAATATAGTTATTGTTGTATGGTGGAGGTGTGGTGTTGTAGCCTAGTCCTCTTCTAAGTTTGTCATGGACTTGAGTTTTTAAAAGTGAGTCCATTGCTTTAGAAGCATTGGAATATTTCTCAATGTCCAGCTTTGCTTTCTCAAAATCAATCCTTATCTTCTCACATTCCTCTTCAGACTTTTTAAGCTTAACCTCTAACTGATTTTTCTCCCACTTCCAGTAGTTTGTATCATAGGAATGTTGAAGTTCATTATCCTGGTAAGACTTAATTTGTTCTTCAAACCTCTCAACAATCATAACATACTCTCTTCTATCTTTCTCTAACCTTTTAAGGTCATCACACATACTCTGATTGTGATCTCTGTACTTTTTAACAGTTTCAATACAGATTTTAGAGCAAATATTAGAAGTTACCTCTGTGGGAATATCAGTGCTTGCTGACTCTGAAACTTTAGCCATTAAAGCATGATTCTGAACTGCTTCTTCTGCTTGGTCACTCCAATCAAATCTCATTCCTTCTTGGGAAACAAGAGCTTGAGAAGAGTTCCTACTGTTGAAGCTAGTGGATTGTGATGGTTGATGGTTGCTAGTATGCTGTTGAGGCATTCCACTTCTGCATTCTCTTGTAAAGTGCCCCAGCTTGTGACACTTGTAACATTCAACCTTGGATTTATCAAATCCAACCCCATCTTCTCTTTTCTGAGCAAAGTTGTTCCTTCCAGTCCTTTTGATGAATCTTTTTACCCTCATGGTCAGCATAGCCATCTGCCACTTGATATCCATCTCTTCCAGATCATCAGCATTTATCTGTTCTAAGTCATCATTAATTAGAGTGGAATTAGCATGATTGGCCTAAGACTGAGTCATTGGATCCATCTTGCTTTGATCCATGGGCAGCATTAACTGATTCTGTGTTAGCAGCAGTATCAGTAGAGGATGATAAAAGAGCAGCATTGTATGAGTATCTAGAGGGCCTCTTATTTGCTTCTACCTCTGCTTCAAATACCCTAATAGAGGTCATCCAATTCCTTGTCCTCCAATTGGTCATTCTGTCTGAATGAGACAGTGTACATAGTCCATTCATCACCAAGAGATCTTAGAAATTTTCTGTTAACATCATCTTGATCTATCTGGACACCAACAGTAGCCAATTCACCAATTAGCTTATTAAATCTATCAAAAGTTTGAGTCACATACTCATTCTTTGTAGACATGAAGTTTTCATACTGCTGCTTTAGGATGGCCTTCTGATTTCTCTTGGTACTTTTGGTACCAGAAAATCTTTTCTCCAGAGAATTCCAAAGAATTTGTGCATCAGAACAGTTGCAGAATTGATGTTGGTACTCATTGGGTATAGCCAAAAGCAGAGTGCTCAAGGCTTTCATCTCTGTCTGCCTTAACTTTCTCTCTCCATCTGACTTTGGTGGAGGTCTTTTTCCTTCTGCATCCATCTTTCCTCCATCAGAAGGACCATTCTCAATGATCTCCCACATTGAGAAGTCTGTGAGAAGAATGTACTGCTTGATTCTGATCTTCCACATGTCAAACTCATTGGGTTTGAGCATGGGAACCTTTGATACCAAAACACTATCACTTGAACTGTCCATGATTAACGGTTTCTGAATTTTCTAGCTCTGATACCACTTGTCAGGATCGAAACTCAAACAAGAATTTAAATAACACACTCAGAAACTTATGTTAAAGAAGTTGCGGAAAAACACTTTAACAGGAAATCAATGGAACAGTATATATAACTCAAATCACAAGTTATATTAATTCAACTTGATGATTACACACAAAACCTCAATCTATTTAACAGGCTAAACAGACGTTCTATACTTCTCTATAGAAAGGATCTAAACTATTCTTGAGGTTAATTCTCTCTAAACAAAACGTATGGATAATTGTTAATTCTAACAAAGACTTCTATACTATATATACAAGACTGAGTACAAGATAATTATCAAAATAAAATTGATCTTCAGCATCAATACCATAATTATCTTCAACCATATCTCCAACTCATCTTTATCTTCAAGTCTTTTGTATCTTTAGAAGTAGCACTAACCTTCTTTTAGCAGTATTAATCATTGAGCAGTATTAACCATTCTTGCAGTAGTAATCTTCAACAGTATTAACTACTAGCAGTACTAACTCTCCAAGCAGTACTAACTATTCAAGTAGCAGTACTAACTTTTCAAGCAGTATTAATTCTACTAGCAGTATTAAAATTACAAGCAATAGTAATACCTTTCAACTAGCAGTAATATCCATCCTTAGCATATTCTGACCCAACATGTTTTTTTTTTGTTTTTTTGTTATCTTTTCTTTTTTTTCTTTTGTTTATTTTTATTTACTTGTATTATATAGTTTTAAAAGGTTTTTTTTACCTTTTGGTTTGATTTAAAAAGAAATAAATATTTATAAATATAAATATTACTAATTTTTTATAATCATTATAAAAATAAAACATAAATATTGCGATTTAACATATAAATAGAACATAAAATAATCTATATTACATTCGATTATTCTAAAATAACATTATCCGTAGTACAATTAACACGTAAAAGCTGCATGTAATTCTGTATTCGCTCTGAATACGGGGTAACCCATCCAGCAGCACACGGATAACTGTAATGGAAAAAATGTCCTACAATTTGCGAAAACGGGTATTCTTCTTCCATATCTAATTTCACATAATGGTTATCATTAATGTACCCAATTGTAAAAACAATATGTTCAGGCTACGTTGGCGGAGTGGACCTAAGCGGCAAGTACGTTCCACTGCCGGTCATACTTATAACATGTAATATCACATTATATTTTGAAGCAATCAAGACACCTAATCATACATATATATATATATATATATATATATATAGGGAGAGGTTCATTTGAGAAATGGTAAATATATGAGAAATAGAGAAGTAATCTTAGCCATTCATCTGGTCAACATTTGCGGCTTTGACCGCAAAGCACCGGATAATTCCTTGTGTGGTCTATAGAAGGTAGATGGGTAATTTCGTAAAATACACGGGATGAGTTCATATATGAATATGTAAGAATCACAAAGATTCATATATGAATCTGTTAATTAGTTCAACTGATTCATATATGAATCTTTGTGACTCATACAGATTCATATATAAATCTTTGTGATTCATACAGATTCATATATGAATCACAAAGGTTCATATATGAATCTGTTAGTTAGTTCAACTGATTCATATATGAATCACAAAGGTTCATATATGAATCAGTTAAAAGAGTTCAGTTGTGAATTGCACTGGTTCATATATGAACATATAGTTCATATGTGAATTATATATGTTTATATATGAACACAGCCCGTGTGTTTTGTAAAATTTACGAAATTGTCCTTCTATTTTTGGGACAACCGCAACTTTTGACCAGTCAAAGCCGCAACTTTTGACCGGTCAAAGCCACAATATTTGACTAGTCAAATCCGATCTTGACCATATGAATGACTAGGATTACTTCTCTATTTCTCATATATTTACAATTTCTTAAATGAACCAAACACTATATATATATATATATATAGAGAGAGAGAGAGAGAGAGAGAGAGAGGTGGGTTCAATTGGAAACCATATTAGATTGAAAACTTTGGAAACTGTCAATTTCATTGGTTAAATTAATGAAATTGGTTCATAAAGTTGTTTAATATGATCAAGTTGTTTCATATAATTCTTTTGTTAATGAAATCGTTTCATATATTTGTGTTTTTTATGTAGTTTCATCTATTTTTCTCATTCTAATAAAATTGTTTCATGTATTTTCGCAGTCTGATGAAACTTTTTCATTTTTACACAAAAAACACAAATATATGCAATGATTTCATCAATAAAAGAATTATATGAAACAATTTCATCAAACTAAACAATTTCATGAAACAATTTTATTAATTTAACCAATGAAATCGAAGGTTTCCACGATTTTCAAAACTAAAGTGGTTTCCATTTGATCGCTCCCCTATATATATTTACTTTACTTTTTTTTATATTTATAACGAGTTTACTTAATTGGCGGGTTTAACCCCCCAACTATCTTTGGTTGCTATTTTTAATTACGGTTCAATTCGGGTAAGAAATAATTACACGTTTTAAAACCAATTTTTACAAAAGAATATTGGAATGTGACTAACATAAAAAAAATACATTTTACAAAGTTATAATAAAATCAAAAGTTACAAATTTATCAAATAAAATAAAATCAAAAGTTACAAATTTTATAAATTTATAAACAAATTTAATAAATTTATAAAATCAAAACACACACACACACACATATATATATATAAAGATAATGTGTATATATATAAACAAAAATTATATATATATATATATATATGTCAAGTGAAATGACATATGTTTCATTAAAAATAATTGGGACGAAAAACAATGCATTCAACACCCGCTTTTGGAACCGGAACCGTCGGTTCCGGAACTAGAACCGATGCGATTGGTTCCGGTTCTAGTTCCTAAAATACGGAACCGATTAAGACTGGTTTTGGTTCTCATTTTTTTGGAACCGATACCCGCTGGGTACCCGCCGGAACCGGTTCCAGGACCGGGTACCCGGTCCCGCTAGGTACCCAGAACCGGAATGACGGGTACCCGCTGTTTTTTTATAATTATTTTATATGTTTAAAAAAACTATTACTATTTAGGATTCCTTTCCTTTCACGATTCTCAAATTCACATTACAATTACACGCTTTCAATTGTACATTGCTGCTCTCGCCTCCCACATCATGATTATTTGACGTGAAAAATGTAATGAAAGTCGTTTTATTACGGTCAAGACTCGAGAGTGTCTAATTTGTTTATGTAAAAGTTAGTTTTTGTCGGATTAGCTTTCACCATTTGTTGTATTTATTACTTTAAGTTGGTATTTTGTTGTTTGCACTAGACATAAAAATTTAAAATTACCTTTTTATTGTATTAAATGTTAAAATTTAAAAAAAAATTGTAACCGGGTACCCGGAACCGGTTCCAGCGGTTCCGGTTCCAAAAAATAGAGAACCGATGCAAGCGGTTCCGATTCCTTCATTCCAGGAACCGCCGGTTCCGGTTCCATATGAAATATAGGTGGGTACCTGGTTATGCTCACCCCTAATCAACTATGGTCAAATCATGACATATAGTTACATATAATTTTTAGAACAATGACTATTGATTACTTTTTGGTTACACAAAGTAATAAAAGCTGTAATCATTTCATGACATATAGTTAAACTTAAATTTTAGAAGTGTGACTACCAATTACCTTTTGGTCACACCAACAAATAAAAACTATGGTCAATTTATGACATATAATTACTCTAAATTTAGAGCTATGACTATTGGTTACAAACTACTTATTAACCATATATATTGAATTGTTAAAACTACGACCATTGGTTACCTTTTAATCACATGAATTTATTTAACACTGGCTTTAGCTATACTTATAGCCACAGAAAAACATATCAACCATGCTCAAATCATGATACATAGTTACGCTTGATTATTAGAAAAGTAGCTAATAGTAACTTTTGATCACACAAAATAATAAAAACCATGGCAAATCAATGATATATAGTTAGCTTAAATTTTAGAACCGTGACTATTGGTTACCTTTTGGTCACGTAAAATAATAAAAACCGTGGCCATAAAATACTTATTAGTCACATGAACTGAATTGTTATAAGTATGACTATTGGTTACCCTTTAGCCATATATAATTTTAACCGTGACCTCAACTATACTTATAGCAACATAAACTTTATATTAACCGCTGCCAAATCACGACCTTTAGTTACACTTAGTTTTTAGAACCGTTGTAATTGGCTACCTTTTGGTCATACAAAATAATTAAAACTATGACCGCAAACCCAAGTACTTTTGGTCATACTTAATATATTCTTGTGGCTATATATATCTTTATTTTGGCCATGAAAAATTGGCTTCATATATCCTTATGTCTGTCTATGGCCACAGACAATAACCGTCACAATATAAAGCCACGATTTAGAAAAAAATTGTGACTATATGTCTGTCTATGGCCATGGTTTTTTACCATTACTGGCCACGGTAAAAAACTTGTGGCCATAGGGAATCATTTAGTCACGGTTTCATGTAAAGCATGACTTTATGTTTGGATGTATTTAGTAATGGTCACAATTATTGAGTTAAATTGTGGCTAAAAAAAAGTTCTAATTTTGTAAATGACTTTTAGCCACAACTCTAGACCCAACCGTGGCTAACCTGTAATTTCAAAACCGTGGCAAAAAGTCATTTTTGTACTAGTTGAGATTTTTAGGATTCCTCACCTTTTTATGAGATAATAAAGTATCATATGATTGAAACTATAAAAATATGTTTGGCCTTGCTATTTATAGTTGAATGTTGGAATAAATATATTTTTAGCCAAGTTATGGTTGCATATTATGATGGGTTTGGCTTGGTAAAAAATATTTTGAGAAATATGAGACTCGTGGATGGTTGTTGGTTGTAACGATGTTATTTTTCAAGTATACATCAAATGAGGAAACCATTTTGAAATGATAAGCAAAACATTTTATGGGATTGTAAATTGTAAACTATATGTGTGATTATGGTTTGAGTCACCAATGTAATGGTGACGAGCCTTAGACTATTACTAGTGGATCCATAGGTATAGAGTCGGCTTAATTTTGGGTTAATTCCCGTTTGTAGCTAGTTGAGACATTGGACCCTAGGAAGGCAACTTGGTACGGTTATGTGGGACCGGATACTTGGCATGGGTCATAAATGTAAATCCTAGTGAATGAGCATGATTAGGATCATTGGGTGCCCTCCCCCACATCTGAGTACGGGCCGGCGAGTTCGTGGTCTTGATCCTAGTATGGTGAGCTCAATAACTTGGAAAGTGACTTACTTTTGTGTTCCGCCACAATCCTTAGAAATCGGGTCTCCTCTGTCATCAAAAGATGTATTTTGAACCGGAATGGTCCTTATGTGTTTGTTGCTACACTTTATAAATTCAAATCATTGAAAGATTTCTTACTTATTTCACTTAAATTATTCCCAAATTGTTGATATAAACTGTTTGTTCTCACTAGGCGTTAAACCTAACACCTTTTCTCAAATGACGTGTATAACAGGTTATAATGAATAGTAAAATTTTTAAGTAGTGTATCATCTTTATTCATACTGAATATTGAAATTATATAAATACATATCATCTTTATTCATATTGAATAGTGTATATATTCATGTTCTGTTTTTGTGTTTTTTAATTAACAATCATTCTTTATTCATACTGAATAGTTGATTAATATATTTCTTGTTAATTCTTTATCCATTTTAAATATCTTTCATATGTTGATTGATATATTTTATTCATGATGAATAAAGTGTATGTGTAATCATCTTTTTGTAATTTGATTTTACATGTATTCTGAATTCTGTTATTTTAATTTTTATTCATTCTGAATATGTTTTGTAGATCAAATTTATGGTGGAGGTCAAGACGGTCCTTCAAGTATTGGAATTGATGGTAGTGATGGAGTGAAGTTTTGGATCCCTGTTGTAGATGATGATTTGGATCCTGTTGTGGGGAAAGTTTATGAATCGTTGGAGAAAGGTATTGAAATATATAAGCATTATGTTGGTAAAGCAGGATTTGATGTTAGACTATCTTATGTGAAAAGAAATGCACATTCGATTATTATTTTGAGGTATGTTGTATGCAATAGATATGGATTTCCAGATTCTGTTCAGGCAGATACATTGGATGTATCGAAGAAGAAAGTTAGAAGTAGTAACATTCATAGAACTAGTTGTGAAGCTTGTGTGAAGTTCAAAGTTATTCCTGGAGCGAGGTCTTTTAGTTTATATGCATTTGAAGAGAAACATAATCACTGTTTATTTGATGAAGATTCGAAGCACTTGCTGAAAAGTAGTCGCAGATTAGATTATTCTCAACAAATGTGGATTTTTAAGATGTCTAATGTAAACATTGGTGCTACACAAGCCCATAACATTCTTTGCCACGTGAAGGGTGGGTATGAAATGTAGGTGGTACTAAGGTTGAGTAGAAGAATTTTCAGCGGGATCGTAATTGTTTCATTGGTGATACCGATGCAAATTTATTTGTTAGGAAAATGAATAATAGGAAGTTGTATGTTCCAAATTATTCCTTTGAATATAAATGCGATGAAGGTGTATTGAATTATGTATTTTGGGTCGATCAGACAACTAAATGCAACTTTGAAGAGTTTGGTGACATTGTTTCATTTGATGCAACCTTTCGAACAAATAAGTAAGTGTTGTTTTTTCTCTTATAATATCTTTTAGTATTTTTTTTCTTTATATCTTGTGTTAATGAAATTTGTTTTAGGTATTGTATGGTATTTGTTCCATTCACTAGAATTGACAATCACAAGAATTGTGTAACTCTTGGTGTTGGTCTTCTTGATGGTGAAAATATTGAAGCATATAAATGATTGCTTCATTCTTTCTTGAAATCTTTTGGGAGGCGACCAAAGTTGGTTGTTACTGATCAGTGTCCTGCTATTAAGCAAGCTGCTTCTGAGGTCTTTCCGGAGTCAAGGCATCGGTTTTGTACGTGGCACATTAGTACGAAATTGCCTTCGAAGGTACTTCTTTTATTTTTATTTTTTATCAGCCATAAACAATCACATTTCATATGTTTTATTCATTATGAATAAAATGTTTAGTTCACTGTTTGAAGTGGTATTCCTACTGAATATATACCTTTATCCAAACTGAATAAAGCTACATATTCAGTATAAACATAACACCTTCAGAACATGAGAACAATTTTTTAGCAGCAATAAACAATCACATTTTATCTGTTTTATTCACTATGAATAAAACCTTTAGTTCAAATGTTTGAATTGGTATTCCTACCGAATATATACCTTTATTCAAAATGAATAAAGCTACATATTCAGTATGAATATAACATCTCCAGAACATGAGATCAATTTTTTTAGCAGCCATAAACAATCACATTTCATCTTTTTTATTCACTATGAATAAAATGTTTAGTTTGAAATTTTATATTATCATTTATATTGAATAATGAAAGTATTGTTTTATACTGAATAATAAATATCATCTTTATTCATACTTAATAAGTATATTCATACTGAATAATACATCTCATCTTCAATTTTTCATTTTATATCAATTAACATGAACTAGTCGGTAACCCGCGCAATGCGGCGGAATTTAAAATTCGAATAAATGTAAGCAATGTTATAAAATAAAAAACGTGTTTGTTGTTAAATTAATAAACCGAATCGATACAATCGTGCATTGAATTGGCTTCTCTTTGTCCAATGTTTTGATCTAAGGGGCCAGTTACCAAACCCTTACCCGGGTAAGTGTTTACCGGTAAAATTCAACACCATCAACGGGTAAGGTTTCGGTCCACCAAACGGTCTCGTATGCAACAAATTTTCCGGTAAGCATTAACCATGTTAAGTCTTCCCCATAACTTACCATGTAAGACTCTCGGTGCTTGCCTTAGCTCTTACTCGGTATAATTCTTGGTCCATGCCATATTCACCCGGTACGGTAATGTGACTTGGTAAGTGCTTATCCGAGTAAGCGCCTGGTAAACAACCCCTAAATTTCTTATAAACACCACATAATAATATCATTAATGTTTCTCAAATAGTACCAAGGAATCATGGCTCATGCATTGTACATTTCATATAGGTAATGCATTTTCAAGATCAAGCAAAAAGATTGTGTTTTTGTGATTTTGGATGGAACGAAACAACAAATTTGAACAAACACCAAAAATAGCTTCCATTCCAATTTCTCTGTTGATCTATTCCAACTTCCACCTCACTCCCCATCGATCATAAAATTTAGTCCTGTTTTCGTAATGCATTCAGGAACCCTTGAAATTGTAAAATCAAAATAGTGTGATCAGGGTACTGTAAGAATACAAACAATCACCATGAAATTATACAGGACCAATGATAACATGGACCAAAAACAAAATAAATTCAGATTTGTATAAAAATGCAATAATCAGGCGACTAACCCAAAAATCACGAATGGATAATTGTCAATATGCTCCAATTAAAATCAACTGACATGAGAAAACAACTCCCTGATGATACCAAAAACCAGGAAAACATCTAGAGATAGATTCTTATATATGTTACTAAAGATTGCAGATAGAAGTGTAAGCAAAGAAAGAAATCAGATTACCATCTCTGTTCTTGTTTGGCGCATTTTTTGATCTCTACAACCAATTTCTTTTCTTGTGCTTGCACACCTTGCCTTTCTCTTTCTATTTCTTGAAATCTACTATCAATTTTCAAATACCAACCATATCCTATGTTAGAAACTGAAAGCTAGGCATAATAAATAGGATTACATGTAAGATTGAACATTAGATAAAGAAATGGGATAGAAAACATAACATGAAATCCATGAATCGAGTGAGACTCTCTTATTGTAATGAATTTTGCACCAGATCAAAAGGGAAGAAGCATAAAGAAATAGTCATGCTTAGATAGCAACCATATTTCATCCAATCCTCACATTTTCTGAAATGTGTAACTGCCCAGGCATGGCCCGTTAGCAATGAATCTAAACAATTTATGTCTAAGCCTTCCTTATGTAACCATAAAACTTATATTCTAACGATCATATCTCCTAATAGAAAAGATAAACAACGAATTCAAAGTTGTGTTAACAAGACGTAAAGTCTTTAACTGGAAGTGTTCAAATCTACTTGATCACATAAAACGATATATTTTTCTAATCTGCATACAGGCAAAAAAAAATGCTCTAGTTGTTTACCAGCGCAATGCTCGTAATGCACAGGGTGTAAATTTTGTATAAATGTAAGCTAGAGTACCGATCACAATCGATAAACATATGCGTTAAAAATTGTCTTTCTTAGAGCTTAGTGATTATGTAGAGGTTCAATACGGTTTTCCAACAGGAAACCAACTCTTTGAGAAAAAAGATAAATAAACAGTCAAAAATCGACTATAAAAATCAATTGCAATCGTAAACAAGTTTGAAAAACAATTTTGAAGATAAAAAAGCAATGGAAAACAAACCTGGTAATCGTGAAGACAAACCTGGTAATCAAATCTCGTTGACTTGGAAACCTATATTGGAAAACAAGGCTCTTAAACAACAAAAAAACAATCGAACCAAATTGATGGTAAGAAAAATTGAACCTGTTAAACAACAAAAAAAAATCAAGTTTTATCGAAGATAATTAAACCTGTTAATCGAAAACAATAAGAAGAAGCATATTGCAATGAACGGCAAGAAGCAATCATACCTGATTGTGATGAACGACAAGAAGCAATCGGTCCTGGTTGATGGTAATTAAAAGCAATAGAACATGATTGCAATGAACAAGAAGAAGCAATCATACCAAATTGCGATGAACGAATAGAAGCAATCGAACTGATTGATGTTAAGAGTAATTGAACCTGAAATATTTCAACATACCATAGGAAATCAAGAACATAGAAAGGAAGAGCATATGAAATTACCTTGTATTGAACAAATTGAAAATTAATGCAACTCTTCGTTAAAAAAAATCTAAAATTGCAAGACACAAATGAGGTTGACCTTATGTTCGGTTTCAAAACTCGGACTTTGGAAACTTAAAATGGAAGAGTAACAATCTCACATTAGGTTCCAAAACTCAGACAATAGAGTAAAACATTTGCATAAAAAAAAAGTCATAGAAATAAAGATGAGATCAAACAACAAACATGAATTTAAGAGGATATCTTAACTTACCATCAGGGGAGCAAGTAACTACATCATCCTCTTGTTGTTCTTTGTTTCCATTGCTTTCTTAGCTGTAGAAAAAAGTTCACTTCATGAAACCACAATTCTTTTTAAAGGTATGCTTAATTAAAAATCCAAGTCCTTATGATGCACACCATGATATTAGGAAATTAGTGAACTGCAGCCACAGAACATTATAGATCGATATTGTTATGAAAGGTCCAATCCCCAATCGTCTATCACACATTATTCTACAATTGAATACCATGCTCAATTGGTCGTTCCACATATGAAGACATTGTATCCTTTTACACTAAATGGGTCTCATGGTAACAGGGAAACAAGGAATTTTTTTACAAACCAAAAAACTAAGCAACAAGAAAATGGAGCAACAAAATGATGTAAATAACAATGGTCAATAGAATGGTTATGAATTTATGATAGCATTTCAATGACAAAAATGAACCAAGAGCAGCAACAACAAAATTTTCAATTAAACTAACAATCCAACTTGCAGCAAAAGAAATTAAACCAACAACAGCAACAATAAAGGCGAAGCACAATAAGTCTCGAGATTGCACTGTTTCTCAGAATCATCAGAAGAAGAATCACAAAGAGAAAGGGAGAGTATGATTTCGGGAAGAATTGAAAGTTTTTTTTTGTAAACCATAGGAATAAAAACAGTGAATCACGTAAGAAACGGGATTTTATCCCCATCCCCAATTTAAATTTCATAATTTTAGGGATTAACGATGGGAAGATAGAAAGATTTAAAGGGATAAAGATGAAAGCGTATGGGAAGATAGGAAGATTTAAAGGGATAAAGATGAAAGCGTATTATGTGGGGATGAGGGTTTAAGGCGGCAGACGGGGATGGGAGGATTTGAAGGGTTAGAGATGATAAGGATTATCTAAGTAATTAGTATTAGAAGTAGTACATTAAGCTTTAGTAATTGTTTTTTAAGAGATTTTAAGTAGTTAGCTTTAAATAACAGTACATAAAGCTTAGTGAGTTGTTTTTAAGAGTTTTTTATGTCATCTTTATAATATAGTATAGATATTCAATGTATTCATGTTTACTATATTATGATATTATTTTTTTTTCAGATTTCTTCAAATAAATTTCAAATACTGATTTCAAGAAACGGTTTCATGCTCTTATATGGGATGAACACATTGATGCTATTCAATTTGAAGAGAAATGGAATTCTTTAGTTGTTGAGTTTGATCTTGTTGGCCACAAGTGGTTGGGTTATATGTATGATAATAGGCATAGATGGATTCCATCATTTTATAGGGATATTCCTATGACTCGTCTAATGAGAACGACATCAAGACCTGAGAGTGAAAATTCATTCTTTTCCCTATTTTTTCATCATGGTGCAAACCTTATGACCGTTATTGACTCTTTTGATTCTGCTATGGACAAACAACAGAATAATCATAGGTTGCTTAATCATCAAACAGGAACAACGGTACCAAAGTTTAGCACACCCCTTCCAATTGAGGTTCATGCTTCTAAGATATATACTCGTGCTATATTCAGAGATGTTCAGAATGAAATAAATGAATCTGTTTGGTCGTGTTTCCAATCATCTATGAGTTTGGTAGATGGGTTTTGTTGTTATTGTTGTTGTTGAGAAGAAGAAGGTTCAAAATAAAAGGAAAGATGGTGAATGCACTTTGTAACACCCCAAAAATGGGACTAACGAAAATTTCCGGAATATGGAAATTGGCATACATGCTCAAGCATGAGCTCATAACTAAAGGGAACAATAAATGTCTGTTAATTACAAGTTTGTAACTGAAGCAATAATAGATAACAACTTCCTAATCTAAATCATTCTAGACAAAGATTACGGTCGGTTGTCAACTATGTCCAAAAGAATTGTCTTCACATATGGCATCCCAAAAATGCTCCCATGCTCACCACTAACGGTCGACTAAGCTTCCTTGGCGCTTGCGCCACTAGAACCTGAGATACATACAAGCAATCAAGTGTTAGACCAAACGGGTCTAGTAAGTTGCATAAAAACATGGTAAACATATTTATAAAGCATGTTATGAACAATTATGACGCTTCAACCACCAAAGTCCACACGGGGTCAATCATGGGGGAGACCCATCACACCAAATGAGTTTTACCTCAAGTCAATGTACCTCGATGTTCACTCGCTTGAGCAACATCCCGAAGGCCCGACACACTTGAAGACTACCTCCTAGGCATTACTCCAAGTGGCGGAGGTCTAGGTGCATACCATTATAGTGGAACCTAAGACTACATCCTCCTAGCACTTACTCATGGTTCGTTCTATGTACGTACAATGTCCGTCTCTATACATAATTTCATACCCATAAGATACATGTATAAGACTTCAACAATCCCAAGCATGATTTAGGTACAAAACTCTAAAGCATGCAAATATTCCAATATTATCCATGGCTCATAAAACACATATCATTACGCTCAAATACCAATAATAATCATATCATCAGTACCCACAATGATAACCAAGGCTATATCTCCAAAAAGCTCAAAGGTAACAGTTAGGTCAAAACTTATCAGGTGATCAAAGTTCCACATTAGGATGAAAAGTTAAGTAGGAAAAACACACTAGATATGTATCTCATTTGAAAATAGTAAAAGAGACTCACAAACTAGGTTTTATAGAAAACCCTAGAAACTTGAGTGTTTCAAAATGAGGAGAAAGTGATGAGTGGAGGTAACTAGCACCCCCAAGGCCTTTAATGGAGACTTGAATGCTCTTCCCAAATCTTCACCAACCTCTAGAATGTGGATTTAATGTGATTAGGGTTTTGGGGAAACAAAATCGCCCTTTTTGCCTCTCTAAAATCGGACCAAAATCAGTGAAGTGAGGAATGGTGAAGTCAAGTGTCAAAAATCAGGCTTTTAAACCCTCACAGCCCATCAGCGACAGTGCCTGGCGATTGTGCCCATGGCACTGTCGCGGGGCAATGTCGCGCCCGCTCCCCTACATTCGGTACATCGCCCGCGATTGTGACAGGGCGATTGTGCCCTTGTCACTCTCGCGAGGCATTCTCTCCGGGGGTGTACCGAGACCACCCCCCGGCCCACGACCTTGCCATGCGACTATGACCAATGTCATAGTCGCGGTCACTATCGTGCCACACACCAACAACCTCGTTTTTTGACGATTTTGATAAAATTAAACCTGTAAGGAACTGATAATAATAACACTTAATACAAATTACCAATCATTACCAAGCCAAGACAAAATCTCCACATAAAATTATAACGAGACCACATTAACACATACAATTACTTACCTTAATTTTTCCGGGTGTTACAATCCTCCCCACCTAATGAGGATTTCGTCCCCGAAATCTTATTCACTAAATAAATTAGGATATCGCTTCCTCATGACTTCCTCCGATTCCCACGTCACGTTAGCTCCTCGATGGTGTTTCCATTGAACCTTCAACATAGTCACTTCCTTATGCCGCAATTGTTTTGTCTTTGATTCTAGAATAGCTTCCGGCTCTTCTACACATCGGTTGCCGTTGTCCACCCGAATCTCTGTCAAAGGAATGACACTTTCTTCCTCAGCTAGACACTTGCGAAGGTAGCAAACATGGAATGTAGGGTGAATTCCGTCCATCTCCGGTGGTAAGTCCAATCGGTAAGCTTGAAGTCCGATCTTTTCTAATATCGTGAAGGGCCCTAGGAAACGGGGACTAAGCTTCCCGCGCTTCCCAAAACGGATGATACCCTTCCACGGAGACACCTTCAACATAACCCGATCCCCAACTTGGAAATCAACCAGTCTTCGCTTTTTATCCGCGTAGCTCTTTTGTCGGTCTTGAGCCGCCTTCAATTGTTCTCGAATAATATTCACTTTATCCGTCGTTGCTTGCACAATTTCTGAACCCGCAAATTGTTTCTCTCCCACCTCGATCCAACACACCGGTGTCCTACATTTCCGCCCGTAAAGTGCCTCGAACGGAGCCATCCCGATACTCGAATGGTAATTGTTATTGTAGGCGAACTCTACAAACGGCAAGTGCGAATCCCAAGTCTCTCCAAAGTCTATGACGCACGATCGAAGCATGTCCTCGAGAGTTTAGATCGTCCTCTCACTTTGTCCGTCGGTTTGGGGGTGATAAGTCGTACTCAACTTGACCTTCGTGCCCAACTCCCTTTGCAATCCATCCCAAAACTTGGAAGTAAACCGACTATCCCTATCCGAGACTATAGATAAAGGAACACCGTGACGAGACACCACTTCATCAATATAGATCTTAGCTAATTTGTCCATCGGTAACGTCTCCCGCATTGCCAAAAAATGTGCACTCTTGGTAAGTCTGTCCACCACCACCCAAATAGTGTCATGGCCCTTCAAGGTCTTCGGCAATTTGGTGACAAAGTCCATAGTGATATGTTCCCATTTCCACTCCGGAATGGTCAAAGGCTGCAAGCTTCCATAGGGCTTTTGATGTTCCGCCTTAACTTGAAGGCAAGTGACGCACCGCTCCATGTAATTGACCACGTCGAGCTTCATTACCGTCCACCAATAGTGCAATTTTAGGTCTCTATACATCTTGGTGCTACCGGGATGTATAGAGTATTTGGACTTGTGCG
The DNA here is from genome assembly GCA_954870635.1 of Arctium minus. Classification (NCBI taxonomy): domain Eukaryota; kingdom Viridiplantae; phylum Streptophyta; class Magnoliopsida; order Asterales; family Asteraceae; genus Arctium; species Arctium minus. Next base: position 175,777,898 of record OX941080.1, on the reverse strand, counting down.
CTTCCGCCAAAAGTAACTCATGTATTCCCCCGATCTTCGGTACCCAAATCCGCCCTTGGAATAATTTAAGGTCGCGGCTATCCTCCGCTAACAACTCCCTTTGCTTCACCATGACCTCATCCTTGAGATTTTCCTCACGAAGTGCTTCGACTTGGCTCCTCTTGATGTCCTCCATAAGACTTGTCATCACCTCGATTCTAGCAAATGTTACTTTGCTTTCCCCTACGTAACTCTTTCGGCTTAAGGCGTCCGCCACCACATTGGCTTTACCGGGGTGGTAAAGCAATTCACAATCATAATCTTTCAGGAGTTCCAACCATCTCCTTTGTCGCATATTGAGTTCCTTTTGGTCGAAGATGTACTTCAAACTCTTATGGTCGGTGAATAAAGTACACTTCGTCCCGTAAAGGTAGTGCCTCCATAACTTTAATGCAAAAACCACCGCCGCTAGCTCCAAATCATGCGTAGGGTAGTTCTTCTCGTGATCCTTGAGTTGTCGCGATGAATACGCGATCACCTTCCCTCTTTGCATCAAGACGCACCCTAACCCCAATTTAGAGGCGTCACTATAAATCACGAAATCTTCAGATCCTTCGGGTAAGGATAATATTGGTGTTTCACATAACTTCTTTTGAAGGGTTCGGAAAGCATTCTCTTGCGTCTCGGTCCATACGAACTTAACGTTCTTCCTCGTCAACGATGTGAGTGGTGAGGCGATCTTCGAAAAATCTTGAATAAACCGCCGGTAGTAACCGGCCAATCCCAAGAAACTCCTGATCTGCGTTGGACTCGTCGATGGCTCCCAATTCATCATTACCTCAATCTTGGTCGGGTCCACTTTCACCCCGTCCTTGGACACCACGTGACCCAAGAATTGAACCTCTTGAAGCCAAAACTCGCATTTTGAGAACTTTGCAAACAATTTCTCCTTGCGAAGGATTTCCAAGACTTCCCGTAAATGTCGTCGATGCTCCAACTCGTCACGAGAGTAGATGGGAATATCGTCGATGAAGACTATAACCGACTTGTCCAATAAGGGTCGACATGCTCGATTCATCAAGTCCATAAACACGGCCGGAGCATTAGTCAACCCAAACGGCATAAATAGAAACTCATAGTGACCGTACCTCGTTCGGAATGCCATCTTCGGTATATCTCTATCCTTCACCCGCACTTGATAATAACCGGACCGTAAGTCTATTTTTTAGAAGCATCCCGCTCCTTGGAGTTGATCAAAGAGATCGTCGATCCGAGGGAGTGGATATTTATTCTTTATGGTAACCTTGTTGAGCTCGCGGTAGTCTATACACATCCGCATAGACCCATCCTTCTTCTTAACGAATAACACCGGCGCTCCCCAAGGCGACGAGCTCGGTCGTATGAATCCTTTCTCGAGAAGCTCCTGAAGTTGCGTCATCATCTCTTGCATTTCTGTCGGGGCTAAACGATAGGGAGCACGAGCAATTGGAGCATCTCCCGGAGTAAGGTCTATGTGGAACTCCACTTGTCGTTATGGTGGAAGTCCAGGTAGATCGTCCGGAAAGACATCCGGGTAGTCGCACACCACCTCCACCTCTTCCAACTTCTTCTTCTCTAGCTTCACGTCGATCACATAGGCTAAATACGACTCACATCCTTTGGCTAGGCTCGTACATGCCTTGAGTGATGATATAATCATATTGGTTCCTCGGTTCTTCTCTCCGTAAACTATCACTTCACCACCCTTAGACAAGGGTATTCGAAACAACTTCTTAGAACAAAAGATGTCGGCGTCATGCTTAGATAACCAATCCATTCCCACTATTACGTCAAATCCTCCAATCTTGGCCGGTAACAAATCTATAACGAAGGGCTCTCCATCTAACTCTAAGGTTCATCCTACATAACAATTCTGAACAACCATATGCTCTCCATTTGCTATCTCTACCACTAGAGCATCATTCAACAAACTACAAGGAGTAGTGAGGTTCTTGCAGAAAGAGGTAGACACAAAAGATCGGTTCGCATCGGAATCGAATAAAACATGGGTAGGTAGAGAGTTCACTAGAAACGCGACACTACGTCCGCCGCTTCTCTTGCTTCACTAGCCGTCATCTGGAAGGCCCGACTTGGCGCCTTTGGTAGAACTTCTTTCTTCAACAATGCCCCACTCGATGCCCCTTGGTTACCCTTTGCTAGCTTAGGGAAATCCCTCTTGATGTGCCCCGGTTCTCAGCACTCGTAGCAAACTCCCCTTGAGGGGCAATCCATTCCCGACTCATGTGGCCCTTTCGCCCACATTTGAAACATTCCATAGCTCCAGAAAACGGCTTCGGATTGCAAGGTCCGAAATGCTTTCTTTTACATTTGGGGCACCATCTCGCCTCTCATCTCTGATCAGTGTTCCTCCCCCCGTTAAAGGGTTTAGAAGGTCGCGCAGGCCCGGTTGGCCCCTCCCACTTACGTTTCTCGCCTTGCGATTTCTTCTCTTTTCTCTCTTGCAAAATGTCATCCTCCACCAACTGAGCAGCCTCGATTACTTCTTGCAATGTAGACTTTTGCGCGTTCCTCACGCCCGTCTTCATCTCTGCCGGCAACCCCTTTAAGAAAGCCTTTATCTTCGACCCTTCATCGGTTGCCAAGTTATCGACTAGGCCAAGTTTATCCATGAATTGCTTGGCGTAGTCGGCAATAGTTAGACTGGCCTTCTTCAGATTTCTGAAATCGTCCTCGATCTTGTCAAGTGCCCGGTCGTTACAGTATTTCTCCATATCTTCTTCTTGAAAGTTGGCCAAGTGAGCTTGGCCAAAACTTTCGGGGCAAGAGCTCTTCGGGTAACATTCCACCAGCTTAATGCATCCCCTCTAAGCAATTGGGATGCAAACTTGACTCGTTGCGAATCCGCACACTCACTCGATTTAAACGCCATCTCCACGTCTTGGGTCCATTTCATGCATGCCAGCGGGTCGGTCGTTCCAGAGAACTCCGGGGCCCGACAGCACAGGAAAGTCTTGAAAGAGCAGCCTCCTTCTCTCCTCTTCTTAGTTCTGGTCGCCTGCTCCTCTGTCCCAACTGCATTATCAGCACCACCGGATCCCAACACGGCGTTGTCCCCTACTGTCTCATGCCTCCGGTTGCTTGCATCCCGGTCTTCCAATACCTTCATGAGTCTTTTGTCCCGCTTGTCCATCGCGGAGTTCATCATCTGCATTATGCTGGCCAACAGGACCGACTGACGGTCCGCTTCTTGAATAACCGGGTTCTCGGCTTCCAAGTTCCTTTGAGGAATCGCATCTACGATCCCTTCTAGCATTGGGGGTATCGGCGGAATAACTTGGTTCGTCGTTGGGTTCGCTTGTCGATTTACTTCTGGGGCAGTTACACTTGCCTCATTCGCATCCTCGGTCACCCCGACCCGACTCCTCGTGTTTACCATTATGAGTTGTCACACATGATAAGAGTCATACCGGTTAATTCTTTCAAAGATAACCGGTTCGGTACGTACTACTACAAGGATCAATCATCATAATAACAATTTCATGCATGCTCACGTAATCATAAATTCAGAACAACACTGGCCAAGTGAGATTGTGAACGTATTTTACACAAGAATTCTTGTTATCATCATCATAAATTTCAATTAATGCAATTCCGAAATCCTAGACTCTCCCCACCTACTGATGCTCTACCCGATCGGATAGTGATTCTATAAACATAACCAATCCAAGTCTAGGCATGATAAGGTACACACCTAGTTCACTTAAACTAGAGCTCTGATACCAATTTGTAACACCCCAAAAATGGGACTAACGAAAATTTCTGGAATATGGAAATTGGCATACATGCTCAAGCATGAGCTCATAACTAAAGGGAACAATAAATGTCTGTTAATTACAAGTTTGTAACTGAAGCAATAATAGATAACAACTTCCTAATCTAAATCTTTCTAGACAAAGATTACGGTCGGTTGTCAACTATATCCAAAGGAATTGTCTTCACATATGGCATCCCAAAAATGCTCCCATGCTCACCACTAACGGTCGACTAAGCTTCCTTGGCGCTTGCGCCACTAGAACCTGAGATACATACAAGCAATCAAATGTTAGACCAAACGGGTCTAGTAAGTTGCATAAAAACATGGTAAACATATTTATAAATCATGTTATGAACAATTATGACGCTTCAACCACCAAAGTCCACACGGGGTCAATCATGGGGGAGACCCATCACACCAAATGAGTTTTACCTCAAGTCAATGTACCTCGATGTTCACTCGCTTGAGCAACATTCCGAAGGCCCGGTACACTTGAAGACTACCTCCCAGGTATTACTCCAAGTGGTAGAGGTCTAGGTGCATACCATTATAATGGCACCTAAGACTACATCCTCCTAACACTTACTCATGGTTCGTTCTATGTACGTACAATGTCCGTCTCTATACATAATTCCATACCCATAAGATACATGTATAAGACTTCAACAATCCCAAGCATGATTTAGGTACAAAACTCTAAAGCATGCAAATATTCCAATATTATCCATGGCTCATAAAACACATATCATTACGCTCAAATACCAATAATAATCATATCATCAGTACCCACAATAATAACCAAGGCTATATCTCCAAAAAGCTCAAAGGTAACAGTTAGGTCAAAACTTATCAGGTGATCAAAGTTCCACATTAGGATGAAAAGTTAAGTAGGAAAAACACACTAGATATGTATCTCATTTGAAAATAGTAAAAGAGACTCACAAACTAGGTTTTATAGAAAACCGTAGAAACTTGAGTGTTTCAAAATGAGGAGAAAGTGATGAGTGGAGGTAACTAGCACCCCCAAGGCCTTTAATGGAGACTTGAATGCTCTTCCCAAATCTTCACCAACCTCTAGGATGTGGATTTAATGTGATTAGGGTTTTGGGGAAACAAAATCGCCCTTTTTGCCTCTCTAAAATCGGACCAAAATCAGTGAAGTGAGGAATGGTGAAGTCAAGTGTCAAAAATCAGGCTTTTAAACCCTCACAGCCCGTCGGCGACAGTGCCTGGCGATTGTGCCCATGGCACTGTCGCGGGGCAATGTCGCTCCTGCTCCCCTACATTCGGTACATCGCCCGCGATTGTGACAGGGCGATTGTGCCCTTGTCACTCTCGCGAGGCATTCTCGCCGGGGGTGTACCGAGACCACCCCCCAGCCCGCAACCTTGCCATGCGACTATGACCAATGTCATAGTCGCGGTCACTATCGTGCCACACACCAACAACCTCGTTTTTTGACGATTTTGATAAAATTAAACCTGTAAGGAACTGATAATAATAACACTTCACACAAATTACCAATCTTTACCAAGCCAAGACAAAATCTCCACATAAAATTATAACGAGACCACATTAACACATACAATTACTTACCTTAATTTTTCTGGGTGTTACACACTTCAAATCTAGAAGTTTATGTGAAAAAATCTGATTACAAGGTTCGTTTAGTTTTTAAATTATATTTATTTATTCAATGTGAATAATGAATACAATTTATTATTCATTCCGAATAATGAAGTTATTCAAATTTTTTGCAGGTTGTATATAATAAGTGCATTGGTTCTTTGGATTGTAGTTACTTGTTTTATCATCATTATGGTTTGCTTTGTCGTCATATTTTTTGTGTATTAAAGAATATGTGCATTGAAGAGATACCATTGCAATATATAGTGTAGCATTGGAGAAAATATCTCATTTCTTCTGAATTGTTGAAGAAACGTCATTGGTATGGAGAAAGAAATGAGCGTCGTGAGAAACTTGAAAATGATGCTCAAGCTGCATTTGATTATTGCATTGGTCTAGTAGTTGATGATATGGAGAAACTTGAAGACTTTGTTCTGAAAATACAAGAGTTGAAGAGTAATTTAGAGGCCAGTGGATGTAGTCTTCCTCATCGCAATAGGGAAAGAAACAAAGAAACAAAGGTTGTGGTATAATCAAGAGGTTGAAGAGTGGTAAAGAAAAATCAATTGAAAAGAGGCAAAAGTTAAAGAGATTGTCTAGGTTGTGTAATAAAATGTGTAACCATGACTCACGCAATTGTCCATTGAGAAAAGATGTTAGTAAATAAAGTTCTTTTTACTTTCTAGTAGTGGTATTCATAATTAGTTCTCTTTTGTATTCATTTTGAATATTGAGTAATAAAACAATTCATATGATGATATTTTTTGAATTTCAATAATATTTTTGACATATCTTATCTTTTTATTCATTTCAATTTTTATTTATTATTGTGATGATATTTATTCACTATGAATGTTTAATAATCACTTTTTATTCAGTGTGAATGAAATAGATTTACTCACCCGGAATAAAATGCAACATCTAGAACAAGCTTTATTCACTTTGAATATTAACTACTATTCAGAGTGAATAAAATTACATGTTTTTTCAGTATGAAAGTAATAAATTTATTCAGTATGAATAAAAGGGGTATATTTATTTTTCAGAATGAATAAAATTACATGTTTTTCCATTGTAAATTCTATTCACTCTTAATATTAGCTAATATTCAAAGTGAATAAGATTACATGTTTTTCACTATCAAATTAATAAGTTTATTCACTAAGAATAAAAGGGTATATTTATTATTCAGAATGAATAAAATTACATTTTTGCCATTTTAAATTTAACAGATTGAGAACCAAAAATAGGACGATAATCAAATGAGAACCAAAAATAGGTTGAGAACCGTGAAAACCAATCTAAACCATTGATTAATTTTAATCCATGGTCATTAAAGGCAATGACAATATTTAAATAAATTGGAAGTGAAACAACTTTAATTAAAACCATAGGATCAAAATCAAATTACGGCTTAGATCGGTTCTCACGGTTCTCAATCTTTTTTTGGTTCTCACATGATTTAACCCCTATATATATATATATATATATATATATATATATATTCAATCCTAACAAGTTATATTTATTTTGAATATTATTCCATTACAAACCATACATCATTAGCAAGTTACAATCAATCAAAACCAACATCAACATTACTATATTTCTACAATCCATCAAAACAACCATTGTTTAATATTTCCAATCCATTTAAATAACCCATCCAACCAACCAAAATCTACTACTATTAAAAAATAACCAGAAACTGTGAGTATTGTTCAACCAAAAAAACCAACTTAATTGTTCATACATCTAACCCACCAAATCATGTCATACTAACCCACTGAATAATTGTTCAAGTTAATCCACCAAAAGATATCATACTGAGAAATATGATACCGACCCACAGAATAATTGTTCAAGCAATAAAACAACCAAACCAATTGTTCAAACAACCTTACCAATCTTCCTCGACAACCTCACCAATCTTCATCCACAATGTTAGCAATCTTCATCAATAACCTTTATCTACACTATGTTGCTCAGGCGTTCTTCCTTCACCTTCTCTGCATTCTCTTGTATCTCCTTCACTTTATCTTGTGGCAGTTCTCCAAATGTAGTTTCCTCCTTCATCACCCATTCTTTTCTTCTATTAATATCTAACAAAAGCATTTTTGTCACATATTTGTATCGTAGCCTTTTCAACTGCGATCTTTGTGCCACTTCCACAATCCCAATTTTTTATTGGTCCTCCCATGAATGTCTCCATGTGTCTCATCATGAAGATAGCACAATCTTTGTGGTTCTCTTTTGTTCTCCATTTCATTACTTCTCTTTTGAGAACTATTTGACTGAATTTCTTTGATCTTCCATCTCCAAGTTTTTCCAAGAACATCATAAACAGTTTTTGTTGCATTATATTTACATCATATATATTATTCAGATTGCCTAATAACATAATTATTATTAATGTATATTAGATAATATAATATTCTACTTACAACTGTTTTTGGTACAGTGTCGTATTTTGCATAATCTTGTATATCAGTTGCACTGTTGTCCAGGATGTGTGATGCTTCATTTTTCAGATCAAAACATATTACATAAAAATGATCATGCTTTACAACTGGAAAAAACACCTGCATGAATATATTTATGTAATGTATATATAATATATGAAATAAAAATAATGAAAATGATTTTTGTTATTGTATTTATTTCATACCAATTCAACTTTCTTCAGAGCTTCAAACTCTGCATTCCCCTTCATGTTTTCACAAAAGTTGTTTGTGAAGAGTTTTAAGTTCTTTTCCAAAAGCACTTTGCCTGTGAACATTTCGTCTGCCTGTTGAGAAAAAAAGAAATGATATATTAATATTATTATTCTTTTTGTAATTTAGTTTAAAAGTTTAGTGAACTTTTTGTGCAAAATAATCTTCTTGGAGAATCCTTGCTCTTCAATCTCTCTTCATGGTTAAGTAGGACTGACCAGCTGTCAATAACATTTGCAAATGGTTATGATTCAGGAATCAAACTTTCAAACATTACTCTAAAACTGGTATGTCCATCCTTTGTTTGAAAGACAACATCCCTGTTAAAAATTCAATGAAACATTGTAACATCCTAAATGTTAGAGAACTAAAAATTCAAAAATTCTGCAATATGACTGCTATAAATTGAAGAAACCTGAATATAAAACCTGTTATTAAGCAATCCCAAAGTATCATCCCGATGGAACGGGGAAATAAGTTACGACCTTTACAATTGATCAAATGAAGAATACGTTAACAACCTAATAATCTAACTCAAATAAGAAAGATTAGTATCGGGTGTGGCTATTCTTCCAAAAAGTATGTCCGCTATTCAAAAACGTCGGTATATACATCTCCCAAAAAGACCGCTCCTGACCTCAAGGCTATCCGCTCAGTCCCGACGAACCCCACCGGAAACCTGACCTGTTATACATGTCATTTTAAGAAAAAGTGTTAGGCTAAAGCCTAGTGAGATCAAACATTTGTAGTTAAATAAATCAAACGTAAAAGTAAGTAAAAGAGTTTCCTTTGCGACAATAAAGATAATGGTAATAATAACAATAACGTTCTTTGAATGTAGCAATTACCTCTTGGGTTAACGGGGGAGACCCACTTACTAACACAAATGACGGAACACAAAAGTAATCCATTCGATGAGTCAGTAAAGCCAATACACAAATAAAGTACACGCAAGGGATGTCAGGCTCAGTGGCTTTAAACGTACACCCACGGAAACTCAAGTTCAACCCCGAGGGGTTCTTACGTCGAGCTCCTCATCCAATATCGTAATACTTGAGCACGAAGGACTTATAACCCAATCCTATGCCTAACGTGCCTCGACGTGGAAAACTAGTTGTCCCAACGCCGGAACAATAATGAACCAAATACGGGGTCATGACTCCCAAATGCAACAATTAAACCAAATAATGTGCATAAGACCCAACAAGTAATCCCAACAATGGTTAATATGCATAATTGATATAAAGGATGATTTCCACCAAAACCATTTCCATCATCTCCCAAAAGATCTCTAGTCAAAATACATTTAATCCTTCTTTCATTTTCATACCCCAAAATATGGTGCAAGCTAATTTACAAACTTATCAGTAGTTAACCACAATTTCCATATTCTCAAAATCATAAATTTCACATAGTAAATACCATACATTTAAATGTATAACCCAAGTAAAACAAGCTAAAAGAACATTATTGGAATTCATAATTCCTTATTTCCCCAAAATCATCACAAACACTAATATCCCCAAAAGTTAGGTTTAACACAAAATTCTACAAATCAACTATAAGAAGGAGGAGATATTAGGTATTCAAAATCCACCTTTTTGACATGTATAAAGTTTAGTAAAAAGTGTAAGAACTCACCTTAGTAGTTTTCTTAAAAGAAAACCAAGCCCTATAGTGAAGGAGATGAAGATGAGATGTATAATCACTTGAGAGCTTCTTACCAACACTTCCTAAAAGTGTTAAGGACCACCATTAATGATTATGAATCACCATAAATGAGGAGAGAAGTCTAGATGGAAAATACTTACCGAAATCAGTAGAGAGAATCGCTCCCAACCCCTAGAAATCAGATAAAAATGACTGAAAATCGCGACTTGGCTTTTTATACCCAAAACACCCGTCGGCGATAGTGACATGGCGAGAGTGAAAATTGTCACTCTCGCGGGTAAGGTCGCGCCGGTCTTCCCCCCTCTCGGTACAAACGGGGCGATAGTGCCCTGCGATTGTGACCCTTGTCACTCTCGCAGGCACAATCGCGAGAAACGTACCGAGGCCACATGTCCTCCGGCGATAGTGCCTCCGCGATTGTGACACTCTGTCACTCTCGCGGGCACTGTCGCGAGTAGCCCAAAAACCTCAAATTTGATACTTTTCAGTCCACGATGCTTAAATCCGCTAAGTTCGATATACAACTGATAAATCCATAAATTTAGAAGGTTCCAAAATGAGAAAATAATACATATGTTCTCAGAATTCGGGGTGTTACAAACATATAAATATTACAAGAAGATGATGAATGCATATGATATTCATAATGAATATTACTAGTTAGTCATTATGAATATTTAGTTTTATTCATACTGAATATTTAGTTTTATTCAGTCTGAATAAAAGATGATAATTCACCATGAATAAAAGATAATTGTCAACTTATTCATATTCTATCAATTAGCATACATATATAACTTATTCATACTGAATATCAATGTATTCATTATTAATACAATACATGATCTATCTATTAGCATGCACATCAAACTTATTCATACTGAATATTTAGTTTTATTTAGTCTGAATAAAAGATGATAATTCACCATGAATAAAATATAATAGTTTTATACTTACAATATTTGTCTCCCTGAAGTGCAAATATCTAATTGCCAACCTTGTTTTCTGTTGTTGTTGTATTCCTTGTAGGATCCACTTTCCTTTGAAGATAAGGTGATTTTAGTTGATCACCTATCTTTTCTATCCTCTTTTCTTTTTTATCTTGGTCAATCAATTCCTTTTGTTTTAATCTTATTACAATTGACCCTTTTTTGCTTGTAATTTCTTCTCCATCATCTTTCTCATGTTGTTTATGTGGAGTATCCACCTGTGATATTCCCAATCTAAAGTGTGGAGTATCTGAAACTTGTGGTTGAGGTTCCTCGTCTTCATTCACCTTCTCCTTCATTTTTTCTTCCTTTCTCTTCTCATCCTGCTTCTTCACTGTGTGCGTCCCTTCTTTATTTCCTTCTTCCCTTTCCTACTTCTTCTCCTCTTCCTTGCTCTCCTTTTCTTTCTTCTCTTCTTTTATATCCTCTACCTGTGTGTCTTCCTTGTTCTCTTCCTTGTTCTCCACCTTGTTCTTCTCCATCCCCTCATCATTCACCATTTGATTTTCAATAACTTGTTCTTGCATCTTGATATCTGCAACAACATCCTCTATGATTTACGTTGCTTCAATCTCTAATCTCTCTTGAACTGCATTTTGGCTTTCTTCATTTGCATTTTTAAATGCATTATCAATGTCTTCTAATTTTGCCAACACATTCCAATAGTGTGTGTCGGCCAACCATTCAACAACCTTCTCTATGTCCTCATCATTCACCTTTTTTGATGTTCCCTCTGTAACATCATCCACTGTAATCAACTCTGTATTCTTTTCTATCTCAACTGATTGCTCTTCTTCCTCACAAGCTTCCTTCTCTTCTTTCTCCTTGTCTTCACAATCTTCTTTCTCTTCATTTACTTCTTCATTCTCTTTTTCTACTGATACAATATGCTCTTCATTCTTACTCATTTCCTCTTCATTTTGATCTCCTTCTCTATTATCTCCATCTCCACCAATCTGATCTCTAATGTCAATATGCTGCTCAGCAATCATTTCTGGTTTAATGAAAAATGAATTTTCATAGTTTGACTTCCACTCTGTCAAGGAACTATCTTTTGGATAGATCAATAGTGCTTGCTTTAGGTTGTATTCAAGTTCTTCCTTGTTTGCATACAGTTCTTCTAAACCTTCATCAAGCTTCTTCAAATAATCTTGTTATTTTTTATAGAGATTTCAGTTATCAAACCATGTACTATAATGCAAATGTAAATATATGTTTACCTTAATTGTCTTCCTCTTTGTTGAAGGCTCTTCTTTTACAACATACTTCTCAGCGATTTCCCCTCTTCCAAAACCTCCATTGCTTATTTCCTTTTTCTCTCTCATCTTCAATGTTTCTGTATTCCATCCTCTCAGTGCAGGCCTTATCCTCTCATGCTCCAGTCCATTGCATGTGGTTGAGTCAAGATAAAGAAGTTACATTTTGTATAATTCTGATATATAAACTAAAAAAATGTTATGATATTCAGAGTGAATATCAAACTATATTCATACTGAATATTGAATGCATATCAAACTTTATTCATACTGAATACTAAAACATTCCATATTCTATATATTCACACTGAATATGTAGCTTTATTCACACTGAATATTGAATGCATATCAAACTTTATTCATACTAAATACTAAAACATTCCATATTCTATATATTCACACTGAATATGTAGCTTTATTCACACTGAATATTGAATGCATATCAAACTTTATTCATACTGAATATTAAAACATTCCATATTCTATATATTAGCATGAATATCAAACTTCATTCATACTGAATATTAAATGCATATCAAACTTTATTCATATTGAATATTGAATTCATATCAAACTATCAAAGTTATTCACACTGAATAATAAATTCATTCATGTTTAAAACATTCATAATCTATCGATTAGCATGCATATCAAACTTATTCACACTGAATATTGAATGCATTCATGATTAACACAATCCTAACTATCTTATTAATCATGAATAAAAAGAGATTAAAGTTGACTACATACCGTCAAAAATGTTATTGGACCGGTGTAGAAGCTTGCATCTGATTCACTGTTCCAGCCAATCTTGCTTTTTTTTTGCACGATTAATAATGTACTTACGCCAATTTATGTTTGTTAAATCCAAATTTTTTCCAAGATGCGAAAGAATTGCAAGATTGCATGTCCCCATCTTCATGGATACTGCCATTGTATTCACAACCAAAACTATGAAATTTATCTTGAAATTCCAGTCTGCACTATTTTAATCAATTATCTTCTGCACAATATCCTTCGGTCTAATTAGAGGTTTCTCAAACTGTCCTCTCCAATCCTTTAATATCCCATCCCACTCAATGTCTGTCTTAATTTCATCAACATCTACCTCTTCGTATTTGAGTCCTAGAATTTGATTCCCTGACTCTTTTGTCACCTGAATAGGCCCTTTTCTTGTTCTTATGACCATGTGTACTGCATCAAAATTGTCCACGATGTAATGTGCCAACTTTGTTGGGATTGATCAATCTTCATTCCTAATAAACTTCCAAACCCCATCTTCTTGATGCAGTTTATTTGGGCCATTCTCATCTTTCCAATCACCATCAAGAGATTCTTTGGTGTAGTTCTAATTGAAAGAGCTCTATATTCTTTTTTCTTTTTTCCCTTTTCTTCTATTTTATGCTCTTCTTCAACTTTTCTCTTTTTTCTTTTTGTTCTCTTCTCCATCCTTTTTGTTTTTGTTCTTGTTGCTAGTGGCTTCATCTTTTTTCTTCTTACTTTTCTCTTCTCCTTCTTTCTTCTTGTTTTTGCTCTCTCCTTCTTTCTTCTTCTTGTTGCTCTCTCCATCTTTCTTCTTTTTCTGCTCTCTTCCTCTTTCTTCTTCTTGCTAGTCTCTTCGTCTTTCTTCTTTCTTCTTCTTGCTCTCTTCATCTTTGTTCTTCTTGATGCTCTCTCCATCTTTCTTCTTCTTGCTCTCTTCATCTTTCTTATTTTTGCTTCTCTCTCCATCTTTCGTCTTCTTTTTGCTCTCTTCATTCTGTTTTTTGTCTTCTTTCATTCCTTTTTGATGAATATTGTTCATCTTCATTCTTTCTTTTTGTTCCTATTGTATTTAAATTCAGACAGTTAATAAATATAAGATTTATCCACTATGAATAACATGTTTAATTCAAATTTTTGAAGTGATATTCCTACCGAATATATTCTTTTATTCAAACTGAATAAAGCTACATATTCAGTATGAACATAACACCTCCAAAGCATAAGACCAATTTTTTTAGCAGCCATAAACAATCACATTTCATCTGTTTTATTCAATGTGAATAACACGTTTAGTTTAAATTTTTGAAGTGGTATTCCTACCGAATATATACATTTATTCAAACTGAATAAAGCTAGATATTCAGTATGAACATAACACCTCCAGAGCATGAGACCAATTTTTTTAGCATCCATAAACAATCACATTTCATCTGTTTTATTCAATGTGAATAACACGTTTAGTTCAATTTTTGAATTGGTATTCCTACCGAATATATACCTTTATTCAAACCGAATAAAGCTACATATTCAGTGTAAATATAACATCTCCAGAACATGAGACCAATTTTTTTAGCAGCCATAAACAATCACATTTCATCTTTTTTATTCACTATGAATTTGGTTGGTTGTGAAAGAGCGATAATGATTTTTTTATATAAATTTGTTTAATTTAGACTTAATAATATAATGTAATTTATTTTGGTTTAATAATATATTTTTTTTATAAAATATTCTGTTAGATTATTTTAATTATATTTTATATTTTTATATTTAAAATGTGACTTTTATTCTATATTTAATTATGCTAAGAGTTATTTTAGGGGAGTTAAAGTGGAAAATGATTTTAAGAGAGTTAAAATGGTTAGAGATAATGATTGAAAATTAATAAATAGCATTAGATGTAGTACATACAGGTTTAATGGTTGTTTTTTAAGTAATTAGCATTAAATAGTGGTACATTAAGCTTTAAGACTTGTTTTTAAGAGTTTTTTATGTCATCTTTATAATATAGTATAGATATTCCTACCGAATAAGTGATATTCCTACCGAATATATACCTTTATTCAGTTTGTAACAAGATCTAACAAAATATTTCTTGTTTTTAGTAAAATTTATCGAATAACGTTTCTAATAATCATTTTTTCAGATAATAACTCTTCATTTCAAGCATCTATTCATGAAATGTAACAATATCTAAAAATGTATCTTCATATAAACAAAATCTCATAAGCAGATGTCTATTTTACTAGTAAAATATATTGTGTTCTTCATTTTTTCCGTTTTAGGGTTTTCGAATGAGATTTTATTTTTATTATTGCTTCTCTTTCAACTTTATCTACTAATTGTTAATCAATAAATAATGAATCCAAACTCTAACTATTCAAAATATTCATATTTTTAGATTTTAGAAGTTACCTCTTGCAAAACATGTGCAATCGGAATGTTATGTCGTTCTTCTTCACTTGAATCGGTCATATTTCTTCCTTTTTTTCAGTAAAAGTTCTTCGTGAATGATCTTCGACAATGGCGGTTTTAGTGAGAGAATTAATTGAGAGTTAGTGAGAGAATTTTCGTCGATAATGGCGGTTTTAGTGAGAGAGAATTTCTGAAGAAGCCGTATTTTGCAGTCTATGCATTATGATCAAGGTCTATGTTTGTTTTTGAACCGTCAATGAATTTTTACAAAATTACCCCTACGCGCTAAGTATTCAGTAAGCCATGGGCAGACTTTTCAACTTATTTACAAAATTGCCACCGCGTTTTTGAACCTTTGATCTATTCACCTTTTTTTTATCAACGGTCCAAACTTGTCCTCATGTGCACAATGAAAAATGAGTTTTCATTTGAACCAACCCCTATATATATATATATATATATTACTTCTATTTATTAGATTCAATTACCAACTATGAAAAATTATGTACTTATTTATTTTGCCTAAACTTTTTAATTCTGATCAATCATACAACAACTAAGGATGAGGTTATTCAATTTGTTTTAAAAGCCCAGTAACTTAAAAAGGAGGTTAAATGTAACATCCCAAGCCACTTGTATTAGCCACTTCTATTATCAGATATTGTCCTTTTTATTCACATCTAAACTTACAGTTTTAAAATGCGTCCAATAAAAAAGACATGAGACATCTAATCCCTTATAAGGTAACCTTAGTTCTCCTCCCCATACGATATGACATCTTACATTAAGGGAACCTTTATTAAACATTTATCGGGTAAGTAATTACGAGTAAAAGTCATCATCCTCACTTACTTGATCTGATGGTGCCGAGTGGATGAGCCATCGCTCAACGATAAAAAATACTCTATAGAAGTAATAACCAATATAGGGTAATATTATCGGCATTAAAATGGAATATTGGTAAAATCAGTAAGCTCTTATCATGTACCCACTTACAGGGTAAGGTTCCCAATCTTTGGCACACTCACTAGTAAGGTAAGCAACACTCGATAAGCGCTTATCCGGAAAGAGTTCAGTAAACAACCCCCAAAATCTTGGGATCCGGTCTAAGGGGTCGTTTAATTACCTAAACGCTTACCCGGTAAGTGCTTAATGGTAAAATTCAACAAACTCGCTTGCCTTATCAAGTAAAACTTTAGTCTATCAAAATAGTGTCAAATGTAACAATTTACCCGGTAAGTGTTACGGGTAAGAGTTTTTGCTCTCACTTACCGAGGTAAGACTTTCAGTCATTGACATTGCTCTTACCGAGTAAGATTCTTGTTACTTTCCATGTTCATATGCAAGGTAAGTAGGGGTGTTCAAAAAATCCGTTGGATCGCTCAAACCGGTCGAACCAAGTCAAACCGGACCGTTTTTGGCGGTTTGAGCGGTCTAGCGGTCCGGTCCGGTCTGAAAAATAGTCAAACCGCTTGGTCCGGTCTGGTCTGCAGTTTGAACATTTGTTTGAGCGGTCCGGACCGAACCGACCGCCAACAATACACATGTATGAATTGTATTTATTTTTCATTATGTAAGCTATACTTTTATGGCCAGTTAAAAAATTTTCATCAAAGACATTATGTTCTTTAGTTTTCATTTATAAATTGGCAAAATTCTGAAATCCGTCAAAAATCAAAGTTAAAATTCCAAATCGTCATTCGCCTTGCTCAATATTTTTCCAAAATACCAACTATTGTTTGGTGGATTTGTTTAACCTTCTACCATTTGTTCATTGTCTTTTTTTAATTTTAGAGATAGACAATTTCTAATTATAATTCGTTATACATTTTTTTAATAGTGTTATGTAACAGAAATTTCATTTTAGATATAGATGTCATATTTTTTTAGTTTAAAGTCAATAATAGGCCCAAACCGCCTAAACCGGTCAGACCATACCGCCTTTTTATGGTCCGGTTTGGTCACTTGTTGCCAAACTGCTCGGTTTGGAAATTTTCTAAACCGCCACAGCAGTCTGGTTTGTGGTTTGAAAACCGCCTAAACCGGACCACGGACACCCCTAAAGGTAAGTGACTTGGTAAGTATCTACCGGGTAAACATTTGGTAAACGACCATAAATTAAGTATTAATGTAATAATCGGGTATAAGTCTTAAAATTTAAAGTTGGGGGTTTATTTGACCAAGACTCAAAGATGAAGGGGGGCAAGATGTAACATTGAAATAAAAAGGGTTTTAACCCTAATGACCTCTCATTGTCATCAATCGGCGACTGAGAAGAGAAAGGGAGACTAGGGCGATTTTTTTTAACGAAGCAAGGAAGGGGACGACTCGATTGAGATTTCAAGTTTTCATTGATTCTTCCTTCTAATCAATATCTTCATTACTAGATATTATAGTAGCATTTTAATCTTTGGGTTTGGGATTGTTGGAATGATCTGATGTTGAGTTGTTTTGGGGAAGTTGGGGTTTTATTTGTTTAATCTGTGTAATATGGATTGATGGATTGTTGGGATTGAAGTTTAAGTTATTAGTGTTGTAATCGATCCATAGAGGGTTTTGGTTTTCCAGGATAGTAAAGGGACGAGTCTGGGGTTTTCGATGGTTGTTTGTTGTAGAAAACGATCGGACGACCCCGGGTTCGGGGGACCGGGTGACCCCAGGCACCAAAGTTCCGGGCGATCCCGGGAGTAAAGATCCTGGTCGACCCCGGAAGTGATGATCCCAGTCGATACCAGGCGCCGGTCGACCCCGGGTCCGGGCGGTCCCGGTCGGGGGGGGGGGGGGGATTATGTTCTCTGGATAATTGTGGGTCTGAGGATTTCAATTTAAACCCCACCCTCTCCAGTAGCCTTGATTTGTAGGTTCCTTAGTTTCGGGATTTAACTGTGAGATTTACCGATGTTACCTTTGTGCATTAGGAATCTGTAATTCGGACCAGTGCTAGAGGAAACTTTGATCAGGACCTCAGGTGAGTTTTTCTGAACTAAAACCTCTTATGATGAAGAAGTTATGTTTTAAGTACATGAGTTGTGCTTATAAGCTTTGAAGTGTTGTTACTTTAATAATTACTTGCGAGACTTGTTCAAATGCTAAAGATGTTTCTGTTGTTATTGTTTCCGTGGAATGTATGCATACATTGTCATAAGTGTGTTATGCTCAAAGTCGGGGGGGGGGGGGGGGGGCGCCTGTGCTCATACCCGGGGGGGGGGGGGGGGGGGGTTCTGTTTATGCCATCGGGGGGGTGTCCCAATAAGGCAGTGTGAGCCACAGACATGCTGTTACCTTAGGGTGGCGGTAGTGTGAGCTGAGAAGTTTATTGAAAGTGTAATTGTTTTCTTTAAAGCTGAAAAGGTTTATGTTATTATAATTTCGTTGAATGTCTGTTGAGTTAAAAACTGTTGTTAAAGAGGACTCACTAGACCGTTGGTCTAACCCTCGCTCTTTCAAAACTAAAACTCTTTTCAGGCAGGCGTGAGGTAGAAAGAGCAGATAAGGGCAAAGAGAAGGTGTAAGTTGGAGTTGGCTAGAATGCTATCATTTTAGTTTATCTATCTTCGTAATCTCAGTTGTGTGATAGGTTGTCTTTCCGCAAGCCTTGTAATGTAGATAGTTGTTTTGGGCCGTTTGACGTTGTTAGTTAATAAATTTCAGTTTTGATCTATGAAGCGAGTTGGGTTGTTACAATTAATTTCCTTTAGATTAAGATGTAATAGTTTACGTTGAAAAAACCTGAAAAAAGAATTTATAACAACACCAAGTATCAATAAAACACTTGTTTTTGAAAGATTAAACGTTCTTTTTTCAAAAATTTAATAAAATGGATCACCAAGAAGTTGACAATTTAGAAAATATTGATGGAACACAAGATACTAAAGCCTCCAAAAATTAAGAACAAACCAAAATTTGGCTCATTGATGTAAATAAGAAAATTTTCAGATTCTTTTATGTTCGTTTTTATACAAAAATTACTTTCGAAGTTCCTTCTTTGGAACATTGATTTTTTCGATAACTTATTTTAGCCTTAGACAACAAACGTATAAAGCAACTCTTTAGTCGTTGATCTACTAATGTACTTTTCTATTTATAAAAATCGGGTTGATATTTCATTATATGTTATTTACATCTGAAATAATTAGAACATTTTGATTAAATGTATGTTCTAATACAAGAGCTTGCAAAATAACTATCATTATATGCTCACAACTTAATAATGTAATAATATTAAATAAGAGCATCTTCAATGGAGGTTCTTACAAGAACCTCCACCTAATTTCCAACTCATCAATTTAAAATTTTATATAAAAATCCACAATGGTAATTCTTATAAGAACCTCATGTTAACATCAATAATTATTATACATTTATAAATAAATATCAAATATTTAATTTAACTACCAATAAAAATGAAGAAATTGTCATTTCACACAAACTTCACGGTAAGAACCAAAGTTCTTAAATAAGAACTCAAAAGGGGTTAGGTTCTTATAAAAACTTTCCACAATGATAGTTCACCCTTCACTTTTTTTTGCTTACAAGAACCTTGCATTGGAGATGCTCTAAATGTATGATATTAAAGATGACAAAAAAAATCTCGTACCAGACGAGCAACCTAATACATGAACCTGATTCTCCAAATTCATAAATCAGGGATGGGATGCAAAGACCACAATCAAAATAACAATAAACAAATGACACACAATCCTAATTTAATTTCTTTCTTTCCTTCCATAGAGATTTATTTTTTCTCTTCTGAAAGGGTCTCGAGGACACAGCATAAGGTTTATCATAACTTATCCAATGAACCCTGCAAAAAGCAATTCACATTGGTTGGTAACAGAAACTCCTACATTTCTATCTCCAAAACCTTCATTTTCATTTTCATTTTGAAATCAAAGACTTCCAGATATGTAGTTTTTGTTTCGCCTTCTCGTCAATGAACTTGCATGTGGGAAGACAACTAATCAGCAAATGGAAGCTATATGATCAAAGCTTAGTACTATAATTCACATGCCATGGGAAATCATTACATTCAAGCATATCAAACAGAGTTAAAATAGTTGACACCAAGCATTCCGTCCAACACTTCGCAGACAAACCCATCACCACACTACACTGATTACGTAACAAAACACAAGTAGAAATTCTAACCACAAATCTGAATCGATTTCACTTCAGGTTTCTTCACTTCCTCCTTTGGTACAGTAATCGTAAGCACTCCATTCTCCATCGAAGCCTTCACCTCATCCAATTTCGCATTCTCAGGCAACCTGAACCTCCTCGTGAACTTCCCACTATTACGCTCAACCCTGTGCCATGTATCATTCTTATCTTCTTTCTCAACATTCCTCTCACCGCTGATCTGCAAGATCCTGTCGTCTTCAACCTCCACCTTCACTTCTTCCTTCTTTATCCCGGGAAGATCAGCCTTGAATACGTGGGCTTCAGGGGTTTCCTTCCAATCCACACGGGTATTCACCAAAGCAGAGGAAGCATCAGATGAAATTGGAAAGGAGAAGTCTTTGAAAGGGTCCCAGATGTCGAGAGCAAATGGGTCGAAGATGTTGCTTCGTCGGCCACCAAAAAAGCTCGGGATGATCGACATCTTTTCTTCACAGCAATTGATTATATAATCACGGATCGTATGAACAAATGTAATCTTCTTCAGTGTTGGTGAGGGAAAAGTGGGAGGCGTCGGTATTTATAGTGTTGAAGGAGGGAGGAGATTTGAGGGAGTTTCCGGAGAGGTGTATGGCATTCTTCTTCCCGTAACCACTTCAGGCGCACTTTCTCGAAGCATCTTTTGCATTTTCAGGTAATCACTTCAGGCACCTTCTCGAAAGATCTGGTATCGTTAATACTCTTATATTTTTAGAGTAATTTACAGATTTAGTCCTTTTGGTTGTATAGGAATTATAAATTGGATCCCCCAAACGAAATAATTAGATTTATAAAGTATAGTCCCTGTGGTTTCACTTTTGTTACCGATTGGACCCTTGCCATAACTCTAATAACGGTTGTCCTGTAAATGAAGGAAAATTTTGTCTTTTAACATTTTTATTTAATTTCTATTTAAAAAAATAAGGCTATATAGTTTTTATTAAATAATGTAACACACATATATATATATATACATACATACATAGAGAAAATTCTTGCGGCCTTTCCCATCTCCATTTCCAACCCTTCACTGTCATCCATCTTCCTGTTCTGACACCCTTTCCTTTCACCTGTCTGTCATAGTTTTATATTAATTAACTAATGTAGCGTTTGTTTTTCAAGAGGTTTGAAGTCTTATTTCACTTCTGATTAATAAGAGATGTGGCTAAAATTTGAAACAATAAGATTGTTTATTTTTGTAACGTCTAGAGGCGTCTTAAGAGAAAGGAGGGCATACGATTAACGTGGGGATAAAAAGTTTGAAGAAGTTAGGTCATCATTTCTTATTTCAGATGTATTTAAGAGTTAAGAGTTTTTGAAAACTGAAAAAAGAAACGAACAATATGAATGTAAAAAGATCTCACTGATTCAGACTTAAGAGTCATTAAGAGGTTTTTTTGAAAAAACAAACAACCCCTAAAAGTAAAATATATGAAGTCAATCATGATGAATAAAATGAAGTGTTGGCAAGAAAATGTTTAAAATGGAGCATGCGTAATACAAACATGGATTAACTGTTTAAGAGTATAAAAATGTTTAAAAATGAGATTTTTTATTTTTTTAATGAAAACATATTAAAATTGAGTAGAAAGATTAAAATATCTCTTATTTAATGGAGATTTTATAATAGGTTATTTAATATAAAATATATAAATCTATTATTTTTTAAATAGAAATGAAATAAAAATCTAAAAATACAAACAATCTCTTGATATAACGGAGTAACCATTAGTTGAATTATGGCAAAGAACCCAATCCGTAATAAAAGTGAAATGATGGTGACTATAAATGTAATTATTTTGTTTGGGGGAGCTAATCCAAAATTTCTATACGATAACAGGGACGAAATCTATAATTTACTCTTGTTTTCTAATATTGGTATCAACATATTAGATCATTTTGATATACATAACCTACCTTATTTTTTGAGTTTATTACAAACAATAACTTATAAGCTAGTTTCTTGAAATGTTATTTGGAGTAACGTGTTAATAAGCTTCAGGAACTTTTTGTAGTTTTCTTCCAATTATACCTCTGAGTGATATTAGAGTAAACTTTACTTTTGGTCCCAGAGGTTTAGTGGTTTCTTTGAAAGTGGGACTTAAACTTCAATAAGTCAAGATGTTGTACCTCAGGTTTGGATTTTGCTTTGAAAATGAGACCTTATCACTAACTCCATCTACTATGTCCGTTAGAGTCAACGATAAAATCGTCCAACCATGTTTTGTCTCCCTTTTTGCACTTATTTTTCCAATTTTCCCTTGTTTTTATAAGAAACATCAAACTGTAGGGACCAACTACATAATTAACTCTAATTAATATATATAACATACATAGAGAGACACACATTATCACCCGGGGGTTGAAAGCTTTATCTTCTTAATCCCAATAAAAGCTTCATCATCGAAAGCTTCATCTTCTCCATGTCTCCATGAGTCCGTTGGAAATCTCGTCCAAATTCTTAGTCCCATTGTAGAATAGATGTAACACTCTTATTTCCGAGTTAGTACAGAAATCGATCTTTTAAGAGAGATAGAAGAAATAGGATTTTGGACTTAAATCCTAGATTTTAGTCTTGTTGGATAAATAATTAAAATACGAGTCAAACGGTTCTTTCTAGAGCAAAATCGGAGCTAAAAAGAAGAAGTTATGGCCAAAACAGTGATCGAAGTCGGGAAAGTGTTTGGGGCGAATCGGGGCTACTTTAGGGAGACTTTGGAGGTCCAGGCGACTTTTCTCGCGACCTAGGTCGCATGGAAAGTCGCGTGAGACACTGATGTCTGCGTAAAGTCCGATTTTTCTTGGATCATCTTCATTTCCTCATCTTCATCTCAACTCCGATTTTGGTGATTCTTTTTGCTATGATCTCGTTTTTAAGATCTATTCAAGATTATAACAAGATAATGGAAGTTTATTGGAATATTCAAGAGTATTTTGTGGTGGTAATTTCCTCGTCTCTCTTATTTTTAAGCTAGGGTTTGATTTTTTTCATCCTTTTTCCCATTCATCCTACAACTTTGATGTGATTTTGATGACTTTTGTGGTGAAGGAAACCTCGTAGATGTATTGGATATAAAATCTAGGGAGATTTCTTGGAGATTTCAACTCTCCATCAAAGGAGATTCAAGTTTTGGGGGTAAAACCTAGATTTAGCATAAATCTAGCAATGTGAGTTCAAGTTGTTTTGTGAAAACTTTGTACATGAAAAAATGTCTATTTGGAGTCTTAAAGTGTTATCTTTAAGATTTATCAAATGTGGTTTATTTTAGATATTGCATTTTTACACATTTGATTGTATATAACATTGAGAGATGTTTAGATTTGAGACTTTGAGACATTTTATAAAAATAAATCATAAAGGGTGCGATTTTAATGATTTGATGTGTTTATGTGTATTATATGATGTTAATACATTTATGATGTAATTTTGGTAATATAAATTGGTTCGTCCCCTTTTTGAGACGAGTTATCCCTACAATGGGGGATTTTGATTTAAATCATATTTTTAACATGTGTTTGCATAAACTTAAACTAAATGCATATTTTGACATTTGTTGAATGTTATTGAGTAGTGATATGAGCGTGGAGTCTTTTGACTTAAGTTTTGATTCAAATGAGTCTCGGGCATATTTGTTCGGTTTTAATAGCTTATTGTGGAGCTTTGGGTTTGATTTGCATTTATTTCATTCTGTTGAGAATTACATATTTTGAGTGGGTTAGTCATTCATCTGGAGTCATGTAATGTTTTATATTGTAATGCATTGGATCCATAGGCATATGAATTAGTCATATTTGAATAGTGAGGAGTCTTGATGTTCTCACTTTGGGGAAAAATACCCGAGTTGGCATTGTTGTCGTCTCGGTGTTGTGGAGATGAATATTTATGTGTTGGACTCCAGGACCGTGGTTTTTGTGGTTTTGATGCTCTAAATCTTATGCATGAGAGTTAAACATCTTGGGTTATCAAGTAGGGAGTTGAGACTCCTATCTTAAATGCTAGAGAGTATACACTAAAGGTCAAGTGAGAACCTTGAGATTGGAACTCTACTACAGAATGAACATGCAATAAGATCGGGTATCCTTGAGGTGGATCCCAGTGAGGCGTGCGCACTAGAAGTACCTAGTCCTTGAGATGACACCCAATGAGGGGTGTATACTAAAGACAATGATGGATTGAGGTGGCTTTTATTAAAGCGTGCACTAAAGTTATCGATTTGGGTATTTAGTTTTATCCATGATTTTCGGTGACATTTTGAGTATGGAGTGTTATTCATAAGTTATAATTTTGGGGTTTGAGTCTTACTCATATTTCGGTAGTTTGAATAATAAAGTTTTATCCGAATTTCAATATTTGAGCATTTGTCATTATTCACATTTTGTATGGGTATTGGGTTTTGAATTCATATTTGAAAGAATGTTTTGTATTGGGGTTTTCATCACGAAAATAGTGGGTTTTGGGAAAGATGTTACTTTCATATTTTTGTACATTCCTTTTTAGAAACTGTGATTTAAAAAGCATTCTTCGGTTTACCATTTCATATAAATGTTGAAAACTCTTGTACTTACTTGGAGTTAAGCCTAATCCTTTTTATTTGTCGGCATTTGCATCAGGTCATTGATGGAGTGGTACTAGCGATACCGTGAAGAGTGAGTGATAGTTAGACGCACGAGAAGTATATCACTAATTGGTGATGTCTTCCGCACATTTGAAGATATCAATTGTTGATAGGTTTAGTAACATCCGACCGTTATTTAGTCTTTATATAAGACTTTATTTATTATTTGTTGAGGTTAAATATAGAATTCCATTTGAGGTATTTCAAGTATTGATTTATAGAAAGAGATTTTTATCCTTCATTTGATGTATTATTGAAAATTTTAAATTAGTCCCTCTTTCCAAATTTGAGGGTGTTACAAGTTGGTATCAGAGCATAAGTTTGAGAGATTTAGGTGTTGATTTTGTATACCTATACTCAAACTAGCGTTTTTCCAAGTGGATGAAAGTGAGAATGTACGATTGAGCACTTTAAGATAGGATATTTTGAGGTCGATAGAGTCATTAGAATCGGGAGTCATAACGATGGTAGCAAGGATCTTCATATATGGTACGTTCATAATTGCACCTGATCAGTGTTATATTGAGCTTACATGTTACATGTGTGTGCTTGAATCGCTTTTATGTGATGATCGATGGGGTAATGAATGAATTTCTAGTGAGTAGTCATTAGAAGAAGAAGATGTTCATAACATTGTTACTTTGAGTGATAGTTAAGCGTGATGATTACCTTAAGTCGACGATTGTTGGTTAGAGATATTGGTTAAGGTTAAACCATAGGCTTTTTAAGTCATCATTACTTTGGGGAGAAATTGTATGTTTGATTGGCTTTTTTGCGAGTTATCGCCTAAGGATCTTTGAGTTTTCCCAAGACTATTAATGTGACTAGTAGACTTGGTGAGTTTGGTTCTAAGACTTTGAGTCTCGACCAAATTCGTGCACGAGATTTATTTCTAAAATAAATTGCATAAATTACTTCATACTTTTCCAAATCATCGTGCAGATTCTATTACGAAATTTTGAAAAGACATTTTAGCATGCACAAGATTATGAATTGTAATTTTAAACATGCATACAATTGTTTGATTGCATGTGTTGCAAGCTTGAGATTTTTATCTCATGTTGTTTTAGTGACCAAATAGTGAAAATAGTGAGTTAATATACTTCAAAATAGTGACCAAACAGGAAGTCATCAAGTTTGTTACCTGATCATATTCTAGTATAAATAGTGGGTTAATTATACTCCAAAAACACATCTGAAAAGCAGACAAATCTATTCTCTTTCTTTCTATAATCGCCCATTATTCTGAGACGATTTCTGCCTACTTTCTGTATCTGCTTTGTGTTAAAATCAAGCATTGTCGCTGTTAGTGTTCGATTAATCTGCATCAAATCCCAGCTTACACAGTTGTTAGACACAACGTTTAAGATTATCGCTAAAACCTTTAGGGTGCGTTTGGTACGCAGACAGGACAGAACAGAACAAGATAGAACAGAACAAGACAGGACAATTGTTCCGCGCTTGGTAACACATGACAGAACTGGACAGGACAGGTCAAATGACCAATTTAGCCCTAGTAAGTTGTTTAGTGTTTTGTTTACCAAAGACTCAAATGAAAATGAAAATTAATGATAGAACCACAAATTCCACTGCTCCAAACTTTCCAACCATGTGTGCTTGCCAAATTGGTGGACTTGAACTTGAACCATTTCTCAAAACTAAATTGCCATTATCAAGAAGAACTAATGATGCAGAACTTGAACCATTTTCTCAAAACTAAATTGCCATCATCAAATAGAATCAACAACCTTCTTCTTACTGCAAATACATGAGTTTGCAGAAAAGCTAAAACCAAAATACATTGAAACCTCTACAATTCAGAGAGAAATCAAATTGAGACAAAAAACAGAGACAAAAATCAGAAATTAAATCGATGTAGATGAAATCACATATCACATAAATCAATCGATTTCTGAAGGATTTGATCGATAGATTACCAGACCAAACAATATGAACGAGGGAGATGATCGATTACCGGACCAAAATATGTGGAATCGATCGATTACCACACCAAAATATGTGGAATCCATCGATCGATTACCAGACCAAACAATCTGAAGGAAGGAGACGATCTGTGAACGTGAATATGTGGAATCGATCGATCGATTACCTGAGCAACAATCTGAACTTGAATCGATCTGAAGGAGCAACAATCGATCTGAAGGAAGGAGACGATTTCTGAATGAGCAACAGTCTGAACGATCTGCAAATTCACGTTCACAAATCGGTCTGAAGGAATGAGACGATTTCTGAAGGAGCAACAATCTGAACGATCTGCACATTCACGTTCACAAATCGATCTAAAGGAATGAGACGATTTCTGAAGGAGCAACAATATGAACGTGAATCAATCTGAAGGAAGGAGACGATTTGTGTCTCTGCGATTTTGAGAGTGACGTGATTGTATTAGGTCAGGGGCATTTTGGTACAAGGTTGCTTATTCAAGTTTGTTCCGGGGGTAAGAGGGGAACACGCGTGTTCCACCCTTGTTCTACTTAGTTCTTGTTTTTTCCTCTTAAAGTCATACCAAACATGGGACAAGTCTGTTTTGTCCTGTCCTATTTCATTCTGTTCTACGTACCAAATGCACCCATTAGGACATGATACTTTTTATCCGTGCAGTTTTTGATCTTTGTATACATTCCAGGTTGGTTTTAGTTTCGGTAACGTATTTACTTTTCGTTCACGAAGTGAACAAGTCTGCTTCTACCTCTTTTATAATATTGAATCTATCGTGTACGATAAAATCAATTAGTATGTTGTTTAATCTGGCATAGGCTTACATCCAACTTAATAGATAAAGTTTAAGACTGTAGTAATAAAGTTTTAATCTTTGCTAATAAATTTGTTATTTATATTAATAAAGATTTGTTTCATTTAAACTGCAATTGATTTGTTTATAAAGTTACATTTTTCAACACTATCATCCAGGTAGCGCCAAAGATGGAGAAAATCTCGTCTAAGGGGCCGTTTAACAAACGTTTAAGCATTGTCGCATACGATGCCGTTTAAATGAACTAGAATCTTACGCGAGAAGACAAGTGAAAGTGTTAATTATTACCGGTAAGTACTTACCGGGTAAGTAAACGGCCCCTAAGAGATGGAGAGTCGAAGGAGAGCAAAACATTGTTTATTCGAGAAGAAGATATGGTACAGGGTTCATTCATCGTGGACAAAGGAGAGATGGAGAAATAGATGTTTCAACAAAAATGAAAAGATGGAGAGGGAAAGAAGGGTAGAATTGTCTTTCTCAAAAGAGAGCATGGAATGGAATGTTGGTAAATCTTTACTAAAAGGAATGTTGGTTCTTTACTACCATTGGAGGAATTCAAAGATTCCAATAGTTTTAAAAGAAGGAACCAAACACATGACTGAAAGTTGGTTATAGGCCGAAATTAGTCATTCCAATTATGCAAACCAAAAAACACCTCAGATTCCTATTCCATTTAACAAATGCCAAAAAAGGACATAACACTTTGCAAACGAAACGCCTTGATTTAGCATACATCATGTGTTTTTTGTTTTGGTTCCATATTTTGCGTAAGCTTTAGGCCTTTTGACTTTCTAGTAAGGGTGTTGTATCCCTACCCCCTCCTCACTCACAAAACCCCCTATCTCACTCACATACCTCCTCCTACCTCACTCACATACCCCTAGTAAATATATAAAAATTACTAAACATTCAAATATGTGTATGCATACATACATATATAATGTGTGCATGTTTACTTTTTAGAGGAAAACACTAGGACAGATAATGCCACCATATCTCCATTGTCCACATTCATTTTACAGTTGTTCAAATTTAGTATATGATCTGCTTAACAATATATAGGATCCATCCATGTTTGAAAATTTTAAACTTTTAGATGCTACTTAATTTTCTATGCTCAACTTCCAAGTTCAATAAGAATATCTTATGTCTTTGAAAAGTTTGTTATGATGCTTTATTATATATGAAACCATGTATATATTGAGTAAGTTTTCCTTGACTGACGAGATATATATATATATATATATATATATATATATATATGTTTCAAGACACTTAATAAGACCGTAACAACAAAAATAAGATTTAATGACAAGTGATCCAAAGCTATACTTTATACCATATTACTATTCAAAGTCATGTGATATATAAATATGTAATTCATCTGTATGAACGTTTTTAGTTGGCCACTGATGTTTATTTACAATTTGAAGTTATAATACACATTCACGTTCCTAAAAAACGTAGGATGTGATTTCAAATTATTTTTACTTTCATAATATTACCCTTTTTGACAAATTAATTATTTATATTTGATATTTTGTAGTTTTATGGTACAAATCAATTATTCTTTTGTGTGTTACTTTAGAAATTATAAATTTGTATTTTAACTTTGTACTGTAACTCTGAATGTTCAAGCAAGCTTATATATATAATTCAATAAGATCTTAATATAAGTACTAAAATATAGAAAAATTTGCATCAGATTGTCACTGACCAACAAAGACCAATTCCAACTGAAAGTTGGTAAGTGTTTATATCCTATTAGGAGATAAAAATCACCATCTTGTTCGTGTCCTAATTAAGATTGATGGTCCTTACACCTGATAAGACAAATAATCGGGTAAGAACTTGCTTGAAACGGCCTCTAAGAAAATGTGTAAGGCTATGAATAAGGTGTTATCATTAGACTGGCTTGGCTTGATTGATTGGCCTGCCAAGGCCTTTTTGGGCGTTCCCGTGGCTTGTGTCGCGTTTTGGCTCAAATCGCCCAAAACTCCAAGAAAATAAAATAACAACTCCAATTCAAGATATGAACAACACAGACACCTTAATTACATAAATGAACTACTGCTTTAGAGTAAATTATTTTTTTGTTTATTTATTTTATCTAAATCTGTCCCAATGCATTGATTTTATATGATATTTAATTAATATAATTCTAAATTTTATGATTTTTATTTACTGTCTTTTATTATTATATTTTAATCATTGTCTTTTAAATATTATAAATAGTTTTTAACTATTATAATTTTATTGTTGTGTTTTTTTAATATAAACTATGAGCCGGTTCATGATTGAGGGTGAGAGGTTTATGAAATGAGTAGGAAAGAAAAGACTGATGAGGCAGATTCATGGACCTCTAAAGAGGTTCATGACTGCAGATGCTCTTATAAAACATAGGTTGGTAACAGAAACTCCTACATTTCTATCTCCAAAACCTTCATTTTGATTTTGATTTTGAAATCAAAGACTTTCATATGTAGTTTTTGTTCGGCCTTCTCGTCTATGAACTTGCATGTGGGAAGACAATTTGATTTGATCCCCTTACATTTGGGGCATGCATCAACGGAAGTGAAAGATCTTAATGGGCAAGGAGGAAAAGTAATCAAGAAATAGAAGCTATATGATCAAAGCTTAGTATCATTCACATGCCAAATCATTACATTATCAAACAGACTAGTAACAGATTACACCAACCATTACGTCGAACACTTGGCAGACAAACCCCATCGCCACACCACACTCGTTACTTACCAAACACGAGACACACTTAACAAGTAGAAAGAAATTCTAACCAGAAATCTGAATCGATTTCACATCAGGTTTCTTCACTTCCTCCTTTGGTACAGTAATTGTAAGCACTCCATTCTCCATCGAAGCCTTTACCTGATCCAATTTCGCATTCTCTGGCAACCTGAACCTTCTCGTGAACTTGCCACTACTGCGCTCCACCCTGTGCCATGTATCATTCTTATCTTCTTTCTCAACATTCCTCTCACCGCTGATCTGCAATATCCTGTCGTCTTCAACCTCCACCTTCACTTCTTCCTTGTTGATTCCAGGAAGATCGGCCTTGAATACGTGGGCTTCAGGGGTTTCCTTCCAATCCACACGGGTGTTCACCAAAGCAGAGGTAGCATCAGATGAGGTTGGAAAAGGGAAGTCTTTGAAAGGGTCGAAGATCTATAAACATCTTTTGCATTCTTTAGTTTAGGCACCACTTCAGGCAGCATCTTCTCGAAAGATCTCATTACTATTCTTATTATTATTTTATAGAGTAAAGTAGTACTGTTTTTGTCCCTGTGGTGGTTGTATAGGAAGTATAGATTGAGTCCTCCAAAGGATACATTTACATCTATGGTTGCTGGGGACTTGTGGTTTTATTTTTGTTATATATAGATTGGATTCCTTATTATAACTTCACCAACGATTACTTCATTAAATGAAAGGATTTTTTTTGTCTTTTTACATTTTGTTTCGTTTCTATTTAAAATGCACCAATGCATCAGACCAATCCTCGTATTAAACGCGATTCATGAGTGAGTTTGAGATAGAGGTGTTCAAAAAAACCGTTGGACCGCTCAAACAGGTGGAACCAAGTCAAACCGGACTGTTTTTGGCGGTTTAAGCAGTTTGACGGTCCGGTCTAGTCTGAAAAATAGTCAAACCGATCGGTCTGGTCTAGTCAGCGGTTTTATCTATTTTTTGAGCGGTTTGGACCGAATCTACCGCCAAAAATATGCATGTATTAATAATATACTAGTAGTGTATCCGTGCAATGCGGCGGGATGTGTTTAAACCAAAAGATGCACAAGATGATAAAAAACAATACCATTAACTATAGAAGAAGCTCCCATTGAAATAAAACCCTAAGGGTGTGTTTGGTTTGCAGGATTAAAATGGATTTGGAGGGATTTGGATTTCAAATTCATTCTAATTCTGTGTTTGGTTTGCAAGAATGAATTTTGTTAACGGGATTTGAAATTCTCTATCTCCTTAGGGTGTATATAACGTCTACTCATCCATCTATCTTCTCCCCCTGCTCACGGTGGCAGCCCCTGCTGATTGCAATACCCCTTTCTTTTTTTCTCAATTTCTCAATTTTTAAAAAAAATTTGAATTTCAAG
Organism: Arctium minus; assembly: GCA_954870635.1. NCBI lineage: Eukaryota > Viridiplantae > Streptophyta > Magnoliopsida > Asterales > Asteraceae > Arctium > Arctium minus. The sequence goes on along the minus strand of OX941080.1, from coordinate 175,745,993 downwards.
AGGCGCTCATTCATTCATCTATCTAACTGACACACACCATTTATTCATATCTCTTACATTAAAATGCTCTCATTTTTCTTCTCCCCCTTGGTTTCTCTACTTCAACTTGCCTTCTCCATGACCAACCTTCATCGTCAATGGAAGAAAGAGATCCATGGAAGAAAGAGCAGTCATCATTTCTCGGTAATCTATTCGCTGGGTTTTTCTGTAGACATCTGAGATCCATGAAAGAAAGAGCGGTCATCATCGAGAAGCTGTCGGCTTTTGCCCGCAACAGTAAAGAAGAAGGAGCAGCAGGTCAAAGCTGTGGGTTTGAAAGGCATTGATTTTTTTTGTTTTTAAACTTTCATCTTCTACATTTATGGGTTTTATAACATTGCAGCATTGATGCAACTATCATATTGAGGCCTACAGATACATTTTGTTTTGATGTTGTAAGGAGATGGAAAAAAGTACAAGTTGATCACTCGATGCTTTTAAATCTACCAGACTTCCATACTTCCCTAATGCAAAGCTAATTTCACTTCATTGTTAAATTTGTTTGCTGTAAGGTATTTTTACCTATGTGTTTTTCGTCTTTTGGGGTTCTATTTTTATTTTGTGTTCTCACTTTTTCTTTATTTAATTTAGGACAATGAATTGGAGTTTTGTTTCATATCTTACAGTTGAATTGAAGCCACTGACTTCCCACTTTATTTAGGCTCATTAGCAAAAGGTTTTGTCTTTGCCCAATTTTGTTATCTTTTAGTTGAAATACATATGTATCGAGGGTATGGAGTTGATATTCTTTAAAGGTTATATGTTGATTTTATGTATTTAAGATTGTTGCAATAAAGTTGTTAACCCTTGGATGTTAACCGAAATTTTAGCGTTCGTAAATGATGATTGACTTGATATGCAATGAAGTAGTATGATTTCTTCGTGTTTTTGTTTCCAAAATTGAATGTACATGACTGGTTTTAGAGTGGTTGTCATGGTTTGCTCAAAGTATTTATATATTATGATATATGAATGTCCAGATTTCATGATTATGCCATGCAAGTATCCAGGATTATCAATGGTGATTCTGCCTGATCATAAGGATGTATTGGTGTTTATGGGATTAAGCAAAATGTTATATTGTCTTTCTAATGGTAGCTTGCCAAACGATGGTTACCGAATGATGAATCAGATGAATCATTTTTATTGAACTTTTTCATACGATGGCACCATACTTTTTCATACGGTTTATCCATGTGTCTTTATTTTTCCAACGTTCAATATCGCATGATGTGTTTTTAGCCCAATTCCGCTGTTTCGAGGGATTTTTAAAGTTTTTTTTTCTTGATTTCAACTCATTTGGTTTCATCAGAGGGTTTAGTTGTTGTATCAGATGCACTATATGGTAATACCAGGGTTTGAATTCTTTCACAGTGGTTGATGATCGAGTCTCTTTTCTTAATGCTAATGCTAAGTTGAAGTTATTTGGGATTGAGGGGCAGTGGAGGTTAAATAATTTTGGTGAAGGATTTTGAGCAAGTCCTACCCACTTGAACAAACAAAACTAGGCCATTTAGTTGAAAAGAGAAGACTTGGGGGTTGTTTGTTTTTTTAAAAAAACCTCTTAATGACTCTTAAGTCTGAATCGTTCAGACCTTTTTACACACCACTTCTTATTAATCATAACTAAAATAAGACTTCAGACTTTAGACCTCTTAAAAAACAAACGGCACCTTGATCTTCATCCATAAAGACTTTATTTTAAAAATTACGAGCCAAATCTTCTCATAAAACGTGACTTGAGCTTTTATTGGCTCATTTCACTCTCTTTAAATAAGACCGGAAGTCACCCGTTTCCTTTCCTCCTAACCAACACATGAAGAGTGCAAAGTACCTAATGACTATAGAACTAATTAAGAGACAACATAGTGTGGTTGTTATATATGCTTATCAAATATATTTGTCCTAATAATTGTTTAGCTTCTAGATTCAAACTCATTCTTTGGTTAGTAGTTAGTTGTATTTGTTTTCGCATGTAATATGTACACATGTTATGGCGTAACATTACGTGAACCCATCTATCTCCTCCTGTTTTAGTGTTGTAAAACAATTGAGTTTTAGGCTTTAGGGCTATGAATATAAAATTACCAAAACACATCCAAAATTGCCATTGTCTCGAGACATACGATTTGCGTTGTATATTGATCAACTAATTTTTATGTTTATAGTATTTCCAATAATAGTGATATGGTTGTTGGACATGTCGTTTGAGTTCTAAATAGCAAAATAACAAAATTACTATGGGTGTATCTCAAATTCATCGTAGCAATAAAGGATTATGAATATATGCAAGTTAACTACTTATAAAAATAGGTTTATTTTCTTTTACATTATATTACATTAATTGTTAACCGATAAATTTTGATTTTAACTCAGGCCAATACTCTCTTAAAAAAATTATCGCCATCGCCACGAAGCGCGGGGCCCACACTAGTTGAAAGTAAATTAGATCTTAAACTCCATTATATACTTTTTTTTTTTTTTTTTTTTTTTTTTCCTATTCACGTGCTCTCATCAGAGCCATCAATCTTTTCTATGTTTATTTCCTCAACCTCCTTTGCTCACCAGGCGTTCTCTAAAATCAGACCAATTGCAAGGTAATGCTTTGTCTCAATCAGTCTAGGTCTGATACATTGCAATACTCGTTCGTCTTTGATGTATTTTTACATCAAACTGTAGGGACCAACTACGTAAGGGAGTTGAAAGATTTATCTACTTAATCCCATTAAAAGCTTCAATATGGAAAGTTTTATCTTCTCCATGTCTCCATGAATCTGTTGAATATCTCATCCAAATTCTTAGTCCTACTGTAGAATCTTTGCAGGAAACAGGGGAAGGGAGTTATTAGTTCTTGAAACCGACGAGGGACACCGATGTCGTTTCTTTTCTTATGCCCAATGAGGGACAAATTGATGTTCTTCGATCACTGGGCATAATCGATCAAATACGAGATGGTGGTATAAGACGCAGGGTGTGGAATAGAGACCTACGCAGGGTGCCATTAGTCGTGCGTTTCTCTGAGTGTTGGTGGTCTAAGATGCAGGCAACCCACGCTGCGACCTAGGTCGCTGGCGTGGTCCTGTCGAGCTACAAGGATGATAAAAAACATTTTTTAAGGTTTTTTTTCCATAATTTCAACTCACATACCTTTCTCTCTTCATTTACTCCGACTTGGTGGGTTCTAGGATGATTTTGGAGCTTTAAATGAGGCATTTAAGGGCATTGAACTCGAAGATCTAAGTGTGGAATCTAAAGATTGAAGATCTATTCTTGTTTCTCACCATTTTCAGTTGGTTTTAGGTCTTCCTCAAACCTAGTATTATGAATTTCATTCCACTATTTTCTAAACTTTTATACATGTCACAATATTATATTTTTGTCTCATAAACATCCCCTTTGATGTATTTTTACATTTTACAGGATTTTGAATCGTTTTGGGTATTTTGGAGATTTGGACTTTTTACCATTTTTACAAAATGAAGTATTGACTTCTTTAGATATGCTATAGATTGAATCCTTGGCATATAAGTGCTCTTTTAGTTTATGAACCTGATTTAGGATTTTTGCTTGATTTGCTAAAGTTTGTGAGAAATACCATGTTTTGGAGAAGTGAGACATTTACACTTTGAAACCACTATACATTTACACTTGAAGCAACTGTCACTATTTAGGTGTCGTTTGTTTTTTAAGAGATCTGAATTCTGAAGTCTTATTTCACTTCTGATTAATAAGAGGTGGTGCTAAAGTCTGAAATTTGAATCAATAAGATTGTTTGTTTTCGTAACATTTGGAGGTGTTTTGAGAGAAATTAGAGCATATGAACTGATACGGCGATAAGAGATTTTAAGAAGTTAGATCACCACTTCTTATTTCAGACGTATTTAAGAGTTAAGAGGTTCTGAAAACTAGAAAAAAACAAACATTCTAAATGTAAAAAAGTCTGAACGATTCAGACTTAAAGAGCAATTAAGAGCTTTTTTCAAAAAAAAAAAAAACTAATTCCCTAATTAGTCTTGAAACTCTTGTGAACAATAATGACTTCATTATTTGATTTGGAAAAAGAGTTGGTTTATTTGACAAATATGATGCATTGAGCCCTTTTTGAGTTAATCTTAGATTTAATGATTTAATGGTAATATTTATATGATGTATACTATGTGTTTGATCATAGTTAATTATTTTGAAGCAATGGTATACTTAGACTATAATACAATGAATCTTTAGGCATAGAAATCAATTTATGTATATGTAATGGGATAGTTGTTTTCAAACCATGGCTAGATACGGATTTAGATCACTAGAAAACTCAAGATATAGACGTGAATGGTTGAACTTGATAATCGTGTGACGCTTAATGATATTTAATTCTGGCGAATGACCATATGTTAGTTCATTGGAGGATTCGAACTATGGAGCGTGGATGCTTGAACTCCACATAATAGAAGCTTTTTAACATAGATCGGTGACCTACTTTTGTATTCCGCCATAGTCAATGGAAATCATGTTTTCCTCCCGGATCGTTGCAAGACATATTGTTGACTTGATTACAAAAAGATTCATGACAAAAATTTAAGTACCACATCATTTGAAAAGATGTATAAATATTTAAAAATATCATATGTCTCCCAAATAAGGGTCAATTTAAAATGTTAAAACATTTCTAGACAACAATTGTCTTCATAAACATATTTAACACTACTAAAAAAAGTTCAAACATTCCAAGACAACGATTTTCCTCACCATATTTTAAGACTATCACTTGTCTTCATCATTAATTGAATTCATAAAAACTCTTCCAGGATGATTTCCAAGACACCAAAACCAAGTCTTCTCAACTTATTGTTCAAGCCATAAGCCACACTTATCAAAGTGTAAAATTCGATATCACCAAAACCAACTTTTTATTGATCTATAGCTTCGTGAATCTCAAATCAACCGAAGTTGGTAGAATAAATCATACTATGTGATGGATCTTGGTGTCGAAGAAGTTTGCCTAAACCAGTCAGACCATACCACCTTTTTGTGGTTAAGTTTGACAGGTTTAGTCACTTGCTATCAAACCGCTCGGTTTGAAATTTTCCTAAACCGCCATTTGTGGCTTGGTTTGTGGTTTGGGGGTTAAACCGCTCAAATCGGACCACGAACACCCCTAATAAGAATATTGTTTTGCCGTTATAATTCTCAATTCTAAGGTCAATGACCGAATAAGAGCTTACCCGATTAATAAATGGCCTATAAAAACTATGAAGGTATGAAGGCAATTGAATCACGGCCTTGGACGTGTTTGGAATGATCGTTGGGCTTGCTTGATCGATTGGCTTGCCAAGGCCTTTTTGGGCATTCCCTTCGCCAGCGAAGCCACGCTCAATCGACCAAAAATGAACTGCTTTCTCCTGAATCACGAGGGTGTGGTTCTCGAAAGAAAGTTGAGACCAAATTTGAAAATTGGTAACAGGAACTCTTAGATTTCTACGTCGGAAACCTTGATTTTGATTTTCGTTTATGTTTTCGAAATTTAAACTTCTAGATGCACTTTTGGCCGACAACTTGATCCTCATTCTTTTGGGGCTTCAACAGAAGTGAAAGATTTCAATGGGTAAGAAAGAAAACTAATCAACAAATGGAAGCTATATGATCAAAACTTAGTATTATTCACATGCCAAATCATTACGTTATAGGATATCAAACAGAGTAGTAATAGTTGACACCAAGCATTTCGTCGAACACTTGGCAGATAAACCCATCACCATATATACTACACTTATTACGTACCAAACACAGGACACACGTAACAAGTAGAAACTCTAACCAGAAATCTGAATCGATTTCACATCAGGCTTCTTCACTTCCTCCTTTGGTACCGTAATCGTAAGCACTCCATTCTCCATTGAAGCCTTCACCTGATTCAGTTTCGCATTCTCCGGCAACCTGAACCTTCTCATGAACTTCCCACTGCTGCGCTCCACCCTGTGCCATGTATCATTCTTATCTTCTTTCTCAACATTCCTCTCACCGCTGATCTGCAATATCCTGTCATCTCCAACATCCACCTTCACTTCTTCCTTCTTAATCCCAGGAAGATCGGCCTTAAATATGTGGGCTTCAGGGGTTTCCTTCCAATCCACACAGGTATTGACCAAAGCAGAGGTTTCCCTGTAAGCATCAGATGAAGTTGGAAAGGGGAAGTCTTTGAAAGGATCCCAGATGTCCAGAGCAAATGGGTCGAAGATGTTGCTGCGTCTGCCACCAAAAAAGCTTGGGATGATCGACATCTTTTGACTGCAATTGATTATATAATCACGGAGGATTGTAAAACAAATGTAATCTTCTGTCTTGGTGAAGGATAACTGGTACGCATCGGTATTTATATTATTGGAGGAGGAGATTTGAGGGAGTTTCCGGAGAGGTCTACGGCATTCTTCCGGTAACCACTTCAGCCGCACTTTCTCGAAAGATCTTTTGCATTCTTCAGCTAACCACTCGAGGCGCCTTCTCGAAAGATCTGGTATCGTTAAGACTGTTATAATCTTTTTGAGTAAATTACAGATTAAGTCCCTGTGGTTGTATAGGAATTATAGATTGGGACCCCAAACGAAACAACTACATTTGTAGTCAATGTGATTTCAGTGGAGTGGATCCCTTGCCATAACTTTACTAATGGAGTATTTTGTTAAATCAAGAAAAATGTCTTTTTATATTTTTATTTCATTTCTATTTAAAAGTACTAGTCATATATCCGCGCACGATGAGGCACGAGAGTTAACTTTCTTGTAAATTGTGTTTCATTTTTTGTTCAATTTCCTTCATTTTCGACGTTAATTTTATGGATATATGTGGTTTTATATCACACTGATAAGTTGTTTATTTCTATTACAAGAAGCAATTGCAATTAAAAAGGTTAGTAAAATTGTCACTTAGGTGATTAAAGTTTATGCTCCGATACTTCACTCAAGTAATTTCACCGCAAAATTATTTCAGGTAATCATTAAAATAGTTGTCAAGCATGTGAGTGATGAAAATAAACACGTCTGAATGAATTAAACCCAATATAATCACATCAAAAGTAATCAAACATTTTATTTAAACATCCCAATTCACAAACTAATCCCAATGTGAATTTAGGCGAATGATCGTGTGATAAGTTGAGTTAATGGTGAGAAGCGTGAGAAGTGGACCTAAGCCGTTGATCTCTTTTAATCTCAAATCCTCCCATGAATTGCGGCTTAGAAGAGAATTGATCTGGTATATCTCGGTGCATCTCATCCTAATGTGCATCCATTCCTCATCCAACGGTTGGTAACCACTTCTCACCGTTAACTCAACTTCTCACCGGAACCCAACCCTGTAAATTTAACCTAACATTGATACGATTAAAAGAATTCAAAATGATATATAGGATTATTCACTTAATTTCAATCCAAGAATAAATTTCTCACCAAATCAATTAAACCTTAATCCAACAGTAATGACCGAACATTAAGAACTACCATTCATATTCAATTGTCAACATATAAGATATTCATATTTAATATATGTGAAGATGTAAAACCAGCAGCTCCATTGTCTCTACTTACATTCAATTGACATCTAATCAAGGTCTCATACAAACATTTATGAATCATTAATGTATTTCTCTGTAAAAACTTACACTACTGGAATGAATGGCCTCTGTGTGTTTGTCAAGAATCTGCATTCATCGTTTTCAGATTTGCACCATCCATCTTTGATTGATTGCATAAACTCGAACTCCAATCAATTTATGTTGTTATTTGTCATATTTCGACTGTATTTCGCTTGTAATTTCATGGTGTTAAAAAAACCGCACGACCGTTTAAACCGGTCAAACCATGATAAAATCGGACAAATTTTGGTGGTTTGAACGGTCTCGCAATCCGGTCTTACTGAAGAATAGTTTAAACTGCTTGATTCTCATAACCTCAATAGTTGTTATTAGTCTCATACACAAATAGTATGGTTTCGAGACTTTGCCCACAAATGACATCATCATAGAAGTAAAGTAACATAGAAGATTGCATGTAACTGTGAACAGTAAAATTTACTTCTTGGATGCAGCAAAACGATTGTTTTCTTGCAAGGAATTTCTTGGATGTCATTATGAACAAAAACACCAAATGAGCATACTCACCCTTCCTTTGATGAAGTCCTTTCTATGTTGACCACAGTGCATCCTTGAGGCCTTGGCAGAGTTGAGGCCTAGGGTGTGATTCTCATGTCTTAGTATTAATGGCTCTTTCATCTTTCCCTGGTACTGCCACATTAATAAGTTTACTGTATCAATTAAAGCAACATTTTCTAGTTAGCACTTAGCAAAATCAGTAGCATAAGCCTATCAATTAATAGCAACATACACAAACAACTTAGGTCTAAAGATCACCAGATAAGAACTCCATCTTTTGCAATCTCAAACAGATCATTAGTTGATACATCTAAGCGTTCATCATTAAAAGTTCATCCAGTTAAATCTCAAGTTTGGAACATAGTTCATGCATGATTTCTAAGATATAGATATTGCTAGAGAAGCAAGTATGAATCTAATTTTTTGACACATATTCCTTACCAAAATCACAAATATTACAGCTATACAGATGTGATCATATCTTAAATTATTTCAATAGGAAGCTATATATATTACCCGGTTCATACATCTAAGCGTTCATCATTAATTTCATCCAGATAAATCTGAAGTTCTGAACATAGTTAACCGGAGAAAATTCGTTCCTAATCTAAGCGTTGTAAAGCTATATATACAAATCTATATCCAATTTGCAACTTACGAGTACAAAATCATAATTACTAACCTTAATTTCGAAAGAGAATTGACAATCGGATGCCTGGTACAAGTGAAAATAGCGGTGAATAAATATGAACAGAGAATCGGAAAATCAAACCGTCGTCGGAGATAAACCGCCGAAGAACTGGAGACGACAACTTTGATCAGAAGAATTTGGCTTTCCAAAAACCGTCAAACTGTTTTAGAATTTTAATAGAGTAGTAGAGATAAATCAAAAAGATGCATAATTCCACAACCATGACATACATCACAAGTACAAAAAAGATGCTGAAACCAAATTATTAAAATGCTACATGTAGTTCTTTGATAGAAGTCCGAAAGGGAGTGTAAAGTTTTTGGACCATGATACTGCACTCGGGTCGTTCCGTTTACCATTAAAATTGAGGGAACGCTATGAAGTCCGTGTCTTGAGAAAACACTGCAAGGATCACATGAAGCAGGTAAAAGTATGTACAAAAAAACATATCCGGACTCTGTTACCAACAAGAAGAAGAAATCAGGTTGTGTCACTACTTATTGCAAATATAGGAACAACAATATGGAACCGAACTACTTTAGGATATATTTAGAAAAAATACAAAATTGTAAGCCAAATCATGGGACGTCTCTTAGGAAAACAAAATTCAAGTTGACTTGCTATTCTGAACCAAAAATCCTAATACTTCCTAGCTAGCTTTCTACTAATGAGAGAACAAAATCTTACCCTGCCATCCGAAACACATAAATATTCTTGGTTATCAATCACCCTAAAAACTCGTGCAATGGATTGCGGGATAGACCACTAAATTTATTTCAGTAAAAAGAAGAAAATATTGGACAAATCTAGCTTCTGGCCACCGTTATGAACAGTTACAGGTTGGGCAGAAATGAAAGCACACAGCCATACAGGCACTTTGTTAGACAACATGTAGTACTCCTGAATGAATTGTTGATTATGGAAAATGGAAACTGAATTAAAGGCAATGATTTACCTTGGAAGGACCGAAGATTGTTCAACCTTTACATGCTTAATTTGTGGGGATACATTGTAGCAAGAGCATCAAACTTGGGTTATGCATTCCTAGAAAACGGACACCAGGAAGCATAGAACAATATGGCCTTATAAACATTCGTTGAGCTCAAAAGCCTGTCAAGAGACTCCCCATCCATCTGCAGGTGGCATATAATTAAAAAAGCTAATAAGCACAATAATATGCTTAAACCAGCTCATAGAAACACATGCTAGAAGTTAATAAAGATGGTCCACCCTACTAATTACCACAATCCTTGCCATGTAAATGTTGATCTGTAACCAGATGGATTGAGGTTTGGTTAATTAGTTCTATCTGGTTGAATTTAATGGCTGAAATAGGATAAAATATTCAATACTAAAAGATTATGGAGACCACAAGAACACATATCGGAGATCCGAAAAAACTCAGGTCTAATCTAAGATTGTGAAGGCTCGAGAATATATTCTAAAGGTCTTAGAATTAATGCAATACAAGTTCTTTTTTTGGCTTAATTATCGATTAGAAGATTTAGCTTGTGTGAATCAGGATCTTGGGGGAGGAAATGGAGCGGAGAAGGGGGCTTTCATAAAAACCGTATGCCTTTCAAAAAAACTGAAAAACGTTGACCAATAGACCAAATGCACGAGGGTAAAGGTGCATAAAGGGTAATCTCTAGAAAGCCGAACAAAAGTATGTGGTGAAGCAAATGTACCTTATAAAGATGGGCCTTAACTTGAACAACTGCAGGTTTCGAATTGTTGCTCTTATTCTCAATAGGAAGGGTGTACATCTGAAGCAACTGATCCACTTCTAACCGAAGATGTTTTCTTTGCACCATTACCATCTATTTTGTGTTTAGTATTTTTTTTAAGGCCTAAACTGTTGCCAGTAGCATTTTGACATTTGGGTTGAGCTGATAAATCAGTATCTTTCACTTAAAGTTCCTGATAGTAAAGCGACGATTACTCTTTAACAATAAAAAAATAAATAAGAATGTAGTGAAACAAGAAAAAAGCGATCGATTTTTAGCGTGGTTGATCACCAAAAAGAAAAACATACTATGTCACTCCCCAATTCAACGCTTTTGGGGAAGTGATTGCAAGGAACTTGGGGAAGGAGACGACGTGGGGAGAAAAAATAGGCTTTCCAAAAACTGAAAAACTGAATTAGAATTTTAATAATATATTAGAGATTAGAATTTTAATATTGTAGTAGAAATATTATATACTTTTAAAAAATGGGTGGGACTTGAAACTGGTGCAGAATAACATACGCTTTTAGACGCTTTTGCCACTGTGATATCACCTTGGTCTCTAACTAAATTGCTCTTGATTTGCTAATATGGTGACAAACGAAAGAAACTATGAATAAACTACATAGTTAGAGACAACATAAAAGCCCACATACAACACAGACCTCCGTCCTCATTTCCATTTCCATACGAATATAATGGCATGTGAATAAATGTACATCAAAAGAAGGAACATTTTAAATGTATGGATACACCTAAGCTTAACCTCTCAGTACAGACAATGATTCCAAAATAAGGCCTTCTTAGGCTTTTTAGTGTAAAGTATTGAACATCTGATGCAATCTAACGTTTAAGGAAGTGAATGAACATGCAATACTTAATTGTCAATACTGAAGGACATTCATCTGAATGGAGACCTGAAACCATATTATCTTTTGCAATGCTTATATGTTCACTAATGCTTCTATGAAAGTTAAACTCTTACTCGGTTTCAGTATTTTTTTTTTGCATTAAATTCACGAAGAAAAGCATATATGATGACATTGTAACATAGGCTTACCCATTCCAATTTCAATTGTTCGTTCCTCCATGCTGGCATTGTTTTTCTCAACACCCATATTCAGCTATAAAAGAGCCTACAAAATTGAAATTAGAACATTTTAAAAGCTCATACTTAACAACATTGTGTAAAAGCAAATGAACCGAGATTCAAAAATTTAAACCATTGTACAGGTTACTCATGCAAGTCTCTAGGACTACACCCCGTCCATTGCTTTTAGTCGATATAATAAAGCAAATAAGCCAAAAAATAATAATATTAAGATATATTAAAATCCAATCGAAGAGCAACGATGATTAAATTATGGGGTCAGTAAGAAACAAATTGAGATCTAAACATAGAGATGAGAAAAACTGATTCTGGTTGAATGAAATTGTAACTACGTATAATCGTCATCAAACTTCAAACAATAAACCTAACCATGAAAGAGAAGGTTCTCGTCCATAACTCGATCCAAGTATTCAAATACCAATTTATGATTAACCGATCGATCCAATGATAATGGGGGTAAAAATCAAAATTAAAGACATAATCCAACATGGTGAGGCTTTGCAATATAAAGTCACAGTATGCTCATCTTCTTCCTTTTTTTTTCTATGGTGTTGTCTTCTTTGTATGGTTGATATCTATTTACTTCTTCATAATCACCAGCTAAGCACAAATAAGTAAGCCAAAGTGTCATGCATTCTAAATGCCTGAAAAAAATTTAGAGTGAAATTTTTTTCTGCTTCTTTTGGTTATTCTTAACAAGAACATTACATACAATGGGAATCAATCACAAGTTATACCTAAACAGTTGGTCGAGGACCATAAACAGAACAAGAGCCTTTGTTGTCAAGCAAAGTGAAGTAAATTTCATCTCTTGGTATCAAGAGATGGGCGCAATAGCTCTAGCTCTCAACAGGTACAACACTACCAAAAATCATCTGTAAGAATGTGAAAAGGTCAACTAAGAGACAATGAAACATCAAATATCAATTGAAGCATACATCCCTCAGCCAATTCTTCAACTGTTACTGACTTGTTCATTTCATCAAGAAGCTCAGTCCAAGCAAATTTAAGGAATGTGGGATCCTACAACAAATTATTTGATCTCTATAAGACATAGGGTAGTACATGTTACTCGTTATATTTAAGTCATCAAGAACTGACCAACCTATTTTGATCTCTCTGATTGAAGTCAGATATGTTTGTGGTGTCGAAATTATCAATCCCTAAAACTATATAAGTGATTTGTTGTGGTTTAATGGAAGTTGTAACACCATTGTGCATGTTTAAAAACAAGATAACAATCAAAACCTTCCTAATACCATTAAAGGATGGGAAGCTGGTAATTATGTGATGAAGAAAGAAGTAAGCATGAGAACATTCAATAATACCAATTGAAATTTAAGCAAATATTGACCAAAATCAGTGATAGTTTGCAAAACCCATTTGGAATTTAAGCAAATATTGACCAAAATCCCAAAATTTGCAAAACCCCAGTTAAATTACAAGCCACAGTTCGTGAAAATCTGTGATAACTTGCAAAACCCTCGTGAAATTTAAACAAATAATTGACCAAAAATTCAACTGTTGTGGTTTAGAGCTTTGAAAAAAGGTTGGTGAACAGAATATCAAAATCTGTATAGTTTGCGAAACCCATTTGAAATATAAGCAAATAATTGACCAAAATCCCTAAATTTTCAAAACCACAGTTCAATTCCAAGCAAAAAAATCAACTGTTGTACTGGTTTAGAGCTTTGAAAAAAAGCTTAATGAACAGAATATCAAAGTCTGTGATAGTTTGCAAAACCCAAATGAAATATAAGCAAATAATTGACCAAAATCCCTAAATTTTCAAAACCACAGTTCAATTCCAAGCGAGAGTTCGTCAAATTGACGTAAATCCCAAAATTTGTGAAACCCCAGTAGAATTTCAATCCAGAGTTCGTGAAAATCAGTAATAAGTTGCAAAACCCACATGAAATTGACCAAAAAATCAATTGTTGTAGTGGTTTACAAAATACTGACATGGGCGAAATTAAAGTAGACGATTAGCAGATTGAAGATTAGGGGTGTGAAAATGGCATGTCGCAGAAGCTTGGAAGCCCATGGAGGTTGAAGATGTGAGGAAGAAAAACGAGATTAGGGGGGAGAGGGAGACGTGGGCTGTGGGAATCGGAAGAACCGGCTTGTACAAGAAACTGTACAAAGCAACTGTTTTAGAATTTTTATTAAATAGTATATAGACTAGGCATATACCCGCACGATGCAGAGGGAATGTAAGTAAAAAACGAACAATTAATGTTATTTCCTTATATACATGTCATCAACAATTAACCATGACCTAAGAATCACAACTTATGAACAGGGGGCGGATCTAGTGTGGAAGTAGTGGGGGGATGGGCCCCCATTAAATGGGAAAAAATGAGAAATTTCTTAGGTAAAAATATGTTTTTTTAACTTTATATCTTCAGTCCCCCCTAGTAATTTTTTACCTGGGACCCCATCAACAAAAAAAATTGCATCAAAACCAACCAAAAAACTAAAAAACACTCTTGAAATCAACTAAAAAACCGAAAAAGTCCCTCAAAATCGACAAAAAAACTTAAAAATCTCTTGAAATCAACAAAAAAAACTTTAAAAATCTATCGAAACGGTGGACTTAGGCTAAAAATGCACCGGACAACCTTATGGGCACTTAATCTACCTTCAAAGGTGCCCCCACGAGGAAAAAATCCTGAATCCGCCACTGCTTATGAAATATAAACCCATAAAGATATTCAATAATTAGTTTATATTACAATTATTGATGAAAAAAAATTATAATGATATAATTTATAATAAGAATGAAACGTATTTTACGATTATGTATTTTTTAAGTGCTAACGGTGGAAAAAAAACGTATGGATAGAAAACAAATTATTTCGTAGATATTCATGATATTTAATAGTATGGTTAAATTAAAAAATATTCAATGTTGGGCTCGTTTTAAAGGTATTGACAAGACGATTATAATGGTATAATTTGTAGAAAAATGAACGTATTTTTTCATTGCATTTTTGTTAATATATAATTATTTGTGTTAATATGATAATGGTGTAAAATGAAAAAAGTAAGACATATAAAGTAAATTAAATAAGTAATTGTAAGAGTGATAAATGTAACATTGTAAGGGTGGTAAATGTAATTGTACAAAAGTTTGTACAATAACCGTTTTAGTTTTTTCATTATATAGTATAGATATAGATAGATACGGTAATATAGTTTAGAGTGAATTACACCGGTGGTTCCTATGGTTTGTCCAAATTTTGGATTTGGTCCCTAACTTTTCAATTAACTTTCACTCATGATCCTTCTATAATTAATGGAATTATTATCATCCAACCCCTTGTTTAAATCAAGGAGTAAATCTATCATTTAATTAAATAATAATAATTAACCTATTAAATCTAAAAATCAAAGTCATCTTCAAGATATCAATTATCAAATTCGTATAGCTTGTTGGGATTGTTTGATGCGATTTTCTTCGTTACCAGATTGATTAGAGTGCTTCGTATAATTTGGATGAATGATAGTTTTGCTATGTAGTTTTGATCTTCCTTCATGATATTAACCAATACATTAATAAACTTGTCTAATTAATAAATTAAAGAATTGTTGCCGGAAGTTGGTTGTATGGAATAACCATATGCTAAAGTGGTGGGGTTTGAGGACGTCATCCTCCAAAGTTCCCATCTTGTCCCTGAGATTTAAACATTTCGTTTTTTTTCGCAGACCACTGTCCTGCAGTCCAAAGGGACTCCATTTTTTATAGAAGCCTCATTTGGGTTCCCTAAAGCCACAAACCCATCCCGTGTGATCCCCTCTATCGGTGAATTGTTTGATCTCCTGCACACGAATCCCTCTGGCCACCCTTTTGTTTTTCCTCCCTTTGTAAACCCTGTAAATCCAATTTTCCAGCCAGATTCAGAACAAGTAAATCCTCAGATTGTGAACAACAATGGAACTTGAATACAGATGGGTTTTGATTGAAATTAAGACGAACCCATCACCAATGATGCTGGCTTCTCATCCTCATATTGTGAAGAAAACATCGTTTCATCCCCAATCACAAATTTACATCGCCACCACGGTTGTCGGATTTCTTTTCCAGTGGTGGATGAGGAGAGGGACGAGTCGGTAAATTAATTTAGAGGAACGATAGGTGAAAACATGAATTATAGAAACCATCACGTTGATATCTTGAAGATGACTTTGATTTTTAGATTTAATAGGTTTATTATTATTTTTTAATTAAATGACTGATTTACCCCTTGATTTAAACAAGGGGTTAGATGATATTAACGCCATTAACTATAGAAGGACCATGAGTGAAAGTTAATTAAAAATGTTAGGGACCACCACCATAGATAGTTTACTTTAGGACCAAATCCAAAATTTGAACAAACCACAGGACCATCGGTGTAATTCACTCTAGTTTATATTAAATAATGTAATACACATATTTATATTTATGGTATCTTATAAAGCATATTCAATAAAATCTTTAAAATATCTAATGCTTTAGGTATTGCTTTTTATAGCATAAAGTCTTAAAAGATTTAAAAACAACTTTTGACATGGTACTGGTTTTTAAATTTTAAGCACAATTCCTTCAAATCTTTTAACTACAAGTTGTTTATACACTAGTTGTGTGTTCCCGCAATGCGGCAGGGTGTAAAACTCAAGTAAATCTGCAATTGCATGCAACAATGTGATTACAAAAGGAGAACAAATTTGTACTATAGCTATAAGTACATATTTCCAAGCGTGAAATAAATTTAGGGGTCATTTACCAAAAGCTTACCAAGTAAGCATTTACCGGGAAAAGTCACCACCCTCACTTACCTTAACATGTGATATTCTCGAACATCCAAATGGATTGTTGGTAAACGTCTTTTAGTCAATAAGTGCTAATTGTATAACATTCTTCTCCTTCACTTACCCGGTAAGATTCACGATTCTTGGTTCCTTGCTATTAAGGGTGTGCATCGGTCGGTCAGGGTCAGTCCGGGTTTGTATGAGTGGTCGGATTCCAAACCTAAACTGTTTTCGGATTAGCATCCTCAAACCTGAAATTCATGTTCCTTTTTGGGGTAGCCATTGGGTTCGAGTGGGGTCGGATCAGGTTTGGAGATTTCAACTAACATGGTCTAATACCAGACTTCTCAAGTTCCCTGTTTTGGTGTTTTGGTTATGCTCATTGTTTAGGGGGTGTTTGGGATTGCTTATTTAAAACAACTTATGCTTATTTTAAAAAGTGCTTATCAACTTATGTGGTGTCAAACCGGAGTTTTTAAAAAAGTGTTTGGATTAGCTTATTGTGGTACCAAAACATAATAAGCTAATAAGTTGTTATTTAAAGGTGTTTGAGATTGCTTATACATATAAAACAACCAAAAAAGTCATAAACACTTTTCAAATAAGTTGATAAGTTAAAAACAAATGACTTATCAAAAAGTGTTTTTCAGCGGTTTGGCACCGCTATAAGCCATTTTAATTTTTGCTCATCTAAACACTCAAAAGTAGGGCTGTAAACGAACCGAACGAACACGAACGGAGGTTTGTTCGTGTTCGTTCGTTTAACTTAACCGAACAAACGAACGGTAAACGAACGAAATTTTTTGTGTTCATGTTCGTTCGTTAAGAAAATATGTTTGTTCGTGTTCGTTTATGTTCGTTCATTAAGAGCTAAACGAACGTAAATGAACAAACATAAATGAACGAACATAAATGAACATATACGAACGTAAACGAACGAACATAAATGAACATAAACGAACACAAATGAATAAAAAACAACCACCATTACTCATCATTTCGTTCGTACAAAATAACATAACAAAATAAAATAAAAACGGATAAACTTAGGAGGTATAAAAAAAGAATTTTAAAAAATTAATTTAATTAATGCTTTGACACATTAATGTCATAATATATATAAATATATTTATATATATAAACAAATATAAACGAACGTAAACGAACATAAACGAACGAACATTAATTAACGAACGTAAATGAACGAACAAGACCATTGTTTATGTTCGTTCATTTAATCATGTTCATTCATTTATTAAATAAACGAACATAAACGAACTTCCCACCGAACAGTTCACAAACGGTTCGCTGAACGTTTGGATCGTTTACAACCCTACTCAAAAGTGCTTATCTCCAATGCCAAATCGCAACAAGCTAAAAAAACCCACCTCAAATAAAAAATCCCAAACACCTCCGAAATTATGAAATGATGAATAAAAGTTTCAACCCTACACTTTCTGATTCTTCGCAGCGCCTTAAACCCTTTAAAAGCCTCCTGCAGAATCTAGGGCACGTTAATTTCCCCAAACGCAGATTCCGTCTCTCTGCGTACCAAATTCAAAACCGTTTTTGGCTGTTGATGATAATTGCTTATAGATCGTGTCGAGAAGATGAAGAATCTGAAGTTGTCATGGGAGATGTCATCTAACCTCCAGTTACAATCAGAAAAGGAAGTGATTCGTTGCACCGCTTTCGATATCGAACAGAATCGGTTCTTCTTTGCGTCTTCTGCTAACTTCATTTACACCACTCATCTTTCATCTTCTCAAGTAAGTGACAACCTTTTTACTCTTTATTATAAGCCATTTCAATGGTTCGTGAAGCGAAAAAAATGATTAAAAAGGACACGCTATGTAGCATGTTAAAACATAGTTATTTATGACTATGAATTCAGTCCGTGTGTTCTGCAAGATTATGTGTTCTGTTTCTAGATGGAGAACTGCGAAAATTACTGAGTTAAAAATATCGATTATAAGAATATGAAAGAACTTTTAAGTTAGGTGTTTAATAGTAATCTTGTTGCGGGTTTGACTCTAGCGTTGGATCGTGGATTATGAGAAAAACAGGCAGGAAAAGTTAATTATAGGGAAGCTCTTGTTTCTCAAATCTTATCACATATTCATATTTATAGATATTGTATGCCATTTCAAGTCTCGCAAACTGTTTTCCCATTTGGATATTTAATGATAGAAAACTATTGAGGCAAGTAGTTCTGAATTTGTGATGGACTAAAACCACATTAATGAATATACTTGCTTACGATTCCAAAGAAGCCTGCATCATGAACTTAAAGGACATGCTGGGGACCAGCAAGGTATTAATAAATGATAGAAAGTGTGAGCTTAATCCGACATGACTGCTCATGTGGTAGAAAATACCGCAGCTTGCCTTGGTGTATAACCTTACCAAAACTCTTGAAGGGGATCTTAGCTTCAAAAAGGTTTTGGTGGGAACTTCATGGAGTCCCCAAAACAGTAACAGTTGAAAGGAGGTATCAAGCATTTATTTGAATGTAAGAAAATGTGGTGTGCTGAGCAAATGAGAACGACTTTTAAATATATGAGGTGCAATAGATATTGTATTTTTTACTAGAAAGATGAAACACATACACACAAAGGTACCTCTCTGTTAATCAGGAAAAGTAAGCCATGAAGAATTAACAAGATAAAGTATATTAATTGTTCTCTTTATAGTTCATTGCCTAGGATCTACATATGTTGCCCCAACAATGAGACGAAGTGCAACAAGATATGTCAACTCAGCATCACTCCAAAATATTGGCTGACTATTAAAATATATAATTAAGAAAAAATCTAATTAAACTTGTTCTGTTTAGTTCACTGCTCAGAAATATATTCATGTGGCACTGAAGTTGATGCACAATGTGGCACATCCTATATATTTCATAAAAAATCAGATTTTGACACTAGGCCGGCACAAAAAATTTTAGACTATCATTTTTTACTCTAATGAAGATTATCAACATGAATAGTTACGTAAGAGTTAAGAGAAGGCTATAAGAATCGGGTTTTTAAATAGTGGTAGAAATTTTGGAGGACCAATCTTGATTACTAAATGCTTTGTTGTTTTCAATAGAATCCATCATGTATGTAATCATTCAAACGCTACGTACTAATTATCCATATGATAGATGGAAAGATAGAACTTCAATGTCCTCTCATCATCAATGTTGATGCCGAACTTTTAATATCATATAGGTAAAAGATATAGATAAGCAAGTTTGAAAAAATTCCATTGAATAATCTTGAAAATGTCTAGATACCCATAAAGTATAAGAATTCTGGCAAGGCTGAGAATTGCCTATAGGTGTTGTGAAGTGTCTAATAGTAATTGAAGTTTTTTAACATGTCTTAGACGAGGACACATATTGGGCAAATGTGGAAGTTTCACTTGTAGTGCATGCAAGCCTGTGTTCCTTCTTTCATCAATGCAAAAGAGAACCATTACTCTTGTTTACCAACTCTAGAAGTTGATGAAATTTGCAGATTGATGAATCATGTGGCAAACCGTCAGCAAGTCCGCTGATCGAGGCCGTTGATCTAGATGCTGGTGACTCTATTACTTCCTTGGAGTATCTCATGGAGAAAGAAGCACTCATTATTGGAACGTTAAGTGGTGCTTTATTGCTTTATAATGTGGATGATAATGTAATGGAGGTTGTTGGCCGAGTGGAAGGTGGAGTTAAGAGCCTCTCACCAAGTCCTGATGGAGATTTGCTCTGTATTATCACTGGTGTAGGTCAAATGTTGGTAATGACTCATGACTGGGACTTGTTGTATGAGACAACACTTGAGGATCCTGTTGAAGATGCTGACGTACGTAAGAATTTCTTGCCAGATTTCCGTTTTTTTTTTTCTTTCCATGACGTATGACTTTGATTATTTGTTGGCAACTGCTGTTATCTTTGTTCCTGCTTCCTTATTGCTGCTCATAATCTATATAATTATGTCCCGGATAGAATGTTTATCCAATCACTTTGCTGCTATTGAAAGGCCATGCAAACAGCAGGAGGTTTCAATTATATTTTGATTATGATTTTTTACAAAGCATGCAACGGACTGAATTTAATGGGCAATTTAGTATAGAATGTCCGAAATGGTGTGGTACGGCCATACTGCCATTTCCCTGCGTGTTTCTAAGAAGCAGCTGAATGTAATAAACTCCACTATTGGTGTAACATGTTAGTACAAGGGAAGAAAGCTCCGTTCATGTCAAAAGTGAGCTGTCAACATAAGGTACAAAAACTGGGTGCAAATCTTGGTTACGTGCCATCTTCTAGCATGATTCTAAGCTTCCACTATGTCAATAGCGAGCTACCACTGCCTCTGAAGTTGGTTTGTCCACTAACTAATGGGAATAAAAAACCATCCCCTAATCGTAAAAAAAAGAACAATGGAAGGAATAAGAAACACAAAAGAAAAAGAATTTACTTCCTCCTTCCCAAAATAAATGAGCCTTTGTGCATGACATAACATTTAAGAAAATATTTTACTATTTTGAATTTTTGATACATGAGTCATCACTAGTCTTGCCAATATGTTATTAGTTACAATTGGAAGTCATTTTGTCAGGACATCAAATGTAATATGTTCCGATAGATTTATAAGAAAATGCAGCCCTAACATGTGAAATTTGATGGAAAACATAATTGAACATCAACTCATTTGATTAGCTAGAAACAATGATTATGCAAAAACTCTATAAAAAGCAGAATTATTGTGTTAAATGGTTAAAAAAAACCACAAAAGGACTTACATATTTCTTAACGACTTTCTAGAAACTAAAAAGGCTCATTTCATTTAGGACAAAACTAAGATTGATAAATTTAAATGTAACTAGGGATGGATGCAGTATAAATCAAAGCAGAAAATTTTGCTAGCAAACAAATGACAGTTGACAAGATTTGAGAGAATCCTGATAGAACCATGTACTGATTTTACTGTAAGCGCCATGATTTGTCTGTTTCTTCTAGCTCAGTTAAGTGTTATGGACTTTTAAGTTTTTAAACCAATGCATTCACATTCATAATATCCAAATATATGCCTTCTGCCATTGCTTGATTAGATTCTTGAAACAACTAAAGTTAGTTGCAGGTGATCGACTCCTTCACTCGGAATGTCAACCTGGAAGTCCAGCTACCTGGCGAGGTGACGGAAAATTCTTTGCTACAGTAAGCTTGACACATAATTCTTTGCATAAGAAGCTTAAAGTATGGGAACGAGATACGGGGAACTTGCATTCCGTTTCAGAACCCAAGTCTTTTATGGGAGAAATTGTCGAATGGATGCCCTCTGGAGCAAAAATTGCTACTGTTTGTGATCACAAGGAAGAAGGGAGATGTCTTTCAATTAATTTCTTCGAGAGAAACGGGTTAGAAAGGAGCTCATTTAGTGTAAACGAG
The DNA here is from genome assembly GCA_954870635.1 of Arctium minus. NCBI lineage: Eukaryota > Viridiplantae > Streptophyta > Magnoliopsida > Asterales > Asteraceae > Arctium > Arctium minus. Next base: position 175,724,072 of record OX941080.1, on the reverse strand, counting down.
GGAATAGATGCAACTATCGAGAATCTAAAGTGGAACTGTAATTCGGATCTGCTTGCTGCTATTGTTAGAAGGGAAACCTACGACTCCATTAAGATATGGCTGTTCAGAAACAATCATTGGTATTTAAAACAAGAAATCAGGTACTTGAAGCAGGAGGGAGTGAGATTCATGTGGGACCCAGTAAAGCCTCTTCAGTTGATATGTTGGACTCTTGAAGGCCTGATCACGGTCTACAATTTTATCTGGATCACAGCAGTTACCGATAATTCAGTAGCATTAGTTGTTGATGGCTCTAAGATTCTCGTAACGCCCCTTTCTCTTTCCGTAATTCCACCTCCTATGTATCTCTTTGAGCTAGAATTTCCTTGTTCCGTTAGAGAAACGGCTTTCTGGTCCAAGAATTCTAAGAACAGATTGGCAGTATCTCTGTCGGATGGCAGTTTGTCTGTTGTGGAGCTTCCTAATCTCGACACTTGGGAAGAGCTAGAAGGCAAAGTATTCGGTATTGAGTTGTGTATTTCTGAAGATCTTACGTCGTTTCTTCATCTCACATGGTTGGATTCACATGTGCTTCTTGGTGTTGTTCCTATTGGTTTCGCTCATCATGGTCACCTTTCGAACACCTCATACAGCAAAACCGAGCTTTCTAGCAACCACCTCCAGGAACTTGAACTTGTGTGTTCCGAGGATCACGTTCCTGGGTTAGTCACATGCTCAGGATGGCATGCTAAAATCTCCAACAAGCTTTCTCTTGAAAGGACGGTGATTGCCGTTGCTTCTAACCCTGTTAAAAGACGTTCTGCCTTTGTTCAGTTGAACGGTGGGAATATTTTTGAGTATTCATCGAAATTGGATACTACAGCGGGTTCTCTTCAGGAGCATAATGATTTGCGGTTTTCATCATCTTGTCCATGGATGAGTGTGGCTCCTGTTGGAGATTTTGGACTATCGAAGCCTTTTTTGTTATTCGGGATTGATAACAACAGTAGGCTGCATGTCAATCAGAATGTTTTGTGTAACAATTGCAGCAGCTTCTCGTTGTACTCGAATTCCACCAATCAAGTGATCACACATTTAATTCTTGGGACCAAACAAGATTTTCTCTTTGTTGTTGACATTCGTGATATTATGCTCGGTCAAACGGAGGCTAAGTATGGCAATTTTGTACCGGTTATAAGCAGAAGAATGTCAGAAGAAGAAAAGAAGTTTATACAGATATGGGAAAAGGGTTCGAAAATCTTAGGGGTTGTGCATGGAGATGAATCTGTTGTTATATTACAAACGATTCGTGGAAATTTAGAGAGTATCTATCCGAGGAAGTTGGTACTTGAATCGATTATTAACGCTTTGGTCCAAGGGCGTTTTAAAGATGCCCTACTCATGGTAAGGCGACACAGGATAGATTTCAATGTTATTGTCGATCATGGGGGCTGGCAAGCATTTCTACAATTGGCTACAGAGTTTGTTCGGCAGGTGGATAATCTAAGCTACATTACCGAGTTTGTTTGTTCCTTGAAGGACGACAATGTCATGGAGACCTTGTACAAAAGCCATATATCTTACACAAACGAGGCAAATAGTAAAGAATCAAGAGGTTCTTTGGTTCTTGGTGGTCATAGCAAGGTCAACTCCATCCTACTGGCTGTGAGAAAAGCTCTCGAGGAGCAAATAGTTGAAAGCCCTGCACGAGAGCTTTGCATCTTAACCACTTTGGCTCGAACCGACCCCCCATCGCTTGAAGAAGCATTGGAGCGGGTAAAAGTCATTCGTGAGATGGAATTATCGGATTGCGATGACCCAAAGAGGAAGCATTTCCCGTCTGCTGAAGAATCTTTGAAACATCTCTTGTGGCTCTCAGAAAGTGAAGCTGTATACGAAGCTGCTTTAGGTCTGTATGACTTAAATCTTGCAGCCATTGTTGCATTGAACTCGCAACAGGATCCGAAGGAGTTCCTACCGTTTCTTCAGGAACTGGAAGTCTTGCCAAGTCTCATAATGAGATACAAAATTGACCTCAAACTGAGGAGATTCGAGAAGGCACTCAAACACATTGCTGCTGCAGGAGATGCTTATTTTGAAGATTTTATTAATCTCATGAAGAAGAATCCGGAACTTTTTTCTATCGGACTTCAATTGGTAACAGATTCCGCTAAGAGAACGCAAGTTCTTGAGGCCTGGGGAGACCATTTAAGCGATATTAAATGCTTCGAGGATGCTGCTACAACGTATATATGTTGCTCTAGTCTTGAAAAAGCTTTGAAGGCTTATCGTTCTTCTAATAATTGGAGTGGGGTGCTTACCGTTGCTGGTCTCATCAAACTAGGAAAAGAAGAGATTCTGCAATTGGCACACGAGCTATGCGAAGAACTTCAAACACTTGGGAAACCAGGTGAAGCTGCCAAAATTGCTTTTGATTACTGTGGCGATGTTAAAAACGGGATAAATCTTTTAATCAGTGCAAGGGAATGGGAGGAGGCTCTGAGAATTGCTTTAATGCACAGGAGGGAGGACTCGGTTTCACATGTGAAGACTGGAGCGGTTGAATGTGCCGCCACACTGATTGCGGAATATGAAGAAGGGTTGGAAAAAGTGGGTAAGTACTTGGCACGATACCTGGCGGTTCGCCAGCGGAGGTTATTGCTTGCGGCTAAGCTTCAGTCGAATGAGCGATCAGTAAATGAACTGGATGATGACACTGTTTCAGAAGCTAGCAGCAGTTTCAGCGGAATGAGTGCTTACTCCACTGGGTATGAACTATATGTTTATATACCTTTACTTATTTACTTAACTACCGATTTTTGATAATCTTTGTGCTATAATTCTTTTAAATTGTTCTAACTTTTCTGATTCTTGACCAGGACGAGAAAGAGTTCCGCTGCTTCAATGAGTTCAAGTGGCACTAGCAAAAGAGGGGTAAGACGCCAAAAGAAGAAAGGCAAAATCCGTGCTGGCAGGTGCTTTATTTAATCTTAAAGCTGTATTTTTTTCCCGATGATTGTTTTCTATTTCTGTTTTGACGTTTAAATGATATTCAGCCCTGATGAGGAGATGGCGTTAGTCGACCATCTGAAGGGGATGTCACTTGCTGGTGGGGCAGCGCGTGAACTCAGATCTTTATTGGCTTGTCTTGTGATGATTGGGAAGGAAGATACCGCGAGGAAATTGCATAGGGTCGGAGAAAACTTTCAGTTATCTCAAATAGCAGCAGTAAAAATAGCTGAAGATGCAATGTCATGTGATGTTGTGGATGAGCATGCATTTGTTTTGGAGGTCTACACCAAGAAACTAGGAACGGAATTGTTGCAGTCCGAGGAGTTCTCTTGGCGGTCCAAGGTTTTTGGTGCTCCTTAGGAGGTAATGCTCGTTGTTTCATTGCATTTTGTTTCGCCTTCATTCATAGATGGCTCACATGTTTGATAAACACTCAATATCACTTGTACTACTCGCTTTAAGTGTCCATATTTCTATTTTAGTTTGTCCCATAATATGTGTCCACATTCAAAAGCAAGTTTATACTCTCCAGTTCTACCCTTAATCAAGAGATTGAGAAATTCATTACTGCATAGGGTAAAATTGTCATTTAGTTAATTAAAAGGTGTAATAGGTACTCATTTTTAAAACTATGTGCCTTCTTTATTGTGGATATTTATTTTGGGACGGAGGAAATATATGTCAATTCAAACTTTGCAATGTAATGGGACTAAGGTGGCGTTTGTTTTTTAAGAGGTCTGAAGTCTTATTTCACTTATGATAAATAAGAGGTGGTGCTGAAGTCTTAAATCTGAATCAATAAGACTGTTTGTTTTTGTAACATCTGGAGGCGTCTAGAGATAAAGGAGAGCATAATGAAATGAGTCGGGATAAGAGATTTTAAGAAGTTAGGTCACTACTTATTTAAGATGTATTTAAGAGCCATTAAGAGGTTTTGAAAATTGGGAAAAAAACAAACAGCCCCTAAATATATGATACAAACAGAAGAGGTGGTTACTGGGATGTCCCATTAGCTCTTATAGCTTGAACATAAATGGAGAAAACCATAGCCCAAAATATAATCAAAAGGTAATTGAGTTTGTCTTGGTTCCTATATAGTGCATGAGAGTCGACTTCTTTTTTGTCTCAATTAGTATAACAAATATTCAATTTTCCTCTGTTTTGTACCCATTTTGCTTGGTAAGTAGATCTGACACGAATACCAAGTTGTCAAGCTAAATTGTATCTTGATTAGGTTTGCACACATTTTATGAGCTGTGTTGACCCGACATTTCCATTTTCTGGAGCAGGTGTCCCTTTCATTTGGCAAGCTAGCTAGTGGCTGTGTACCCACAGTCTTAACATTAAACAAGCCAGAAGGTAAACTTGATTTTTCTTTTAGTTTCTTGCTGTTTGGATCTTGTATTGTAGAAAGAAACTTTATAAGTTTCTTGCTAAAATTGATTATTATTATTATTATTACTATTGCTGTATAAGATTTATTAATTATTGGTTTTTGTCGAGTTGTTTTGCATAAATGTGATAGATAGATAGATAGATACCATTTCACATTGTTGCCTTTTCTGTTTGCCTGGCAAAATGATTACTAAACTTTAATCATACTGTCATACATATACCCTTGAAATTTAAATGCTTTATGGTTTATTTTTGTTTCGCATATTTTAGTTATAAAACTTTGGTGTTCATTTCATTTGTTTTAGGTCATTTTTTGTTGATATTGAAAAAGAGACGCCAAGCCATAGGAGTTATAAATTGATATAATTTTTTTAACCGTTAGTGTTTGGACCACTTCAGCTTGCACACACCTCGACTAATACTAGAAGCCCTAGAAAACATCCAAGAAAATCCCCAATGACCTTGAAGGATTCGAATCGGTGACCGTCTATGACTCAAAGACCCAAATCTTATTCCCAGTTGAATAATATCACATACTTTGAATATCATCTATTTTTTTCTTCAAAATTTAACTAAAAGTATGTGGCTGTATAAAGTTGGACATTTGGGATGGGTTAAAGGCGATTGGATCGGACCCAGACATGTCGGGATCGATTAAAGAGGGATCGGTCGGTTCGGACCAATTATGAAAAATTTCAAAAGGACCGGTTTATCAAGACCAGTTAATGGGAGCGGTAAACTTTTTAGCTGGTACATTTATTAATGTATAAAACATAGTGAATATATTTGCTAATTTAACAACCAAAAATATAATGAACCACATGTTTTTGTTCTTTTATTTATTTATTTTTCTCAATTATTTTATGACTCCAGTCCAGATAGATGTTAACGATGCTATGCCTTTTTCTTTGGTTGATATTAGAAGTTAGAACCATAGTTTTTTTTATACTATCTGCTAATTTCTTATTAAATAAAAGTGCATTTTTTTGTGTAGTAAATAAATTTTCATTTTATAACAAAACGTATTATATGGCCGATAAAATATGAAATTATAATAAAACAATGATTCATCTTAACCAAAAAGAAAGCAAATATCTATATCTATACTATATTATAAAAGAGGTATAAAAAACTCTTAAAAACAACTCATTAAGCATTATGTACTATTATTTAATGTTATTCTACTTAAAATCTTTTAAAAAACAAGTAATTAAGCAATATGTACTACTTTTAAATGCTTTTAACCCTAATTAATAAATTTCATCTTTATCCCCCAAAATTCTTATCTCTAATTCCCAAATCCTAAAATTATGAAATTTGAATTATGATAAACATAATCAAAACAGGATAAACATTTCAATTTAAATATAAAAAATATAAAATATATAAGATAATTAATGAATTTTAACAAACTACTTAATTTTTTTATATAAAAAACATTATATTATTAAGCCTAAATTAAACAAATTTATTTAAAAAAAAACATTATCACTCTCTAAAACCATCCAAAAGCGTACTGTAAATCGATAAAAAAATACATAATCAAAACAGGATAAACATCTCAATTTAAATATAAAAAATTTAAAATATATAAGATAATTAATGAATTTTAACAAACTACTTAATTTTTTTATATAAAAAACATTATATTATTAAGCCTAAATTAAACAAATTTATTTAAAAAAAACATTATCACTCTCTAAAACCATCCAAAATCGTACTGTAAATCGATAAAAAAATAAAAAATTAAAAGAAACATTAAAATCGTGATGTATCTCGCTGCATTGCGCGAATACGCTTCTAGTTATATTATAAAAGAGATATAAAAACCTCTTAAAAACAAATTTTTAAGCGTAATGTACTATTATTTAAATCTATCTACTTAAAAACAACTTTTTAAACATAATGTACTATCATTTAATGCTTAATTACTTATTCACCTTGGATGTTATCTGTTAGTCCCAAAGAAGTAAACAAGTATTGTAAAAGGGGGGGGGGGGGGGTTGAATACAATACCACAAAATTACTTAATTTTAATTCTTTTATTGATAATAAATATCAAGAATTACACATAGAGAAAATAAAGATTGTTGCGGAATAAGAATAGTTAAGAACTACTCTAAACAATCTAACACTTAGAAGATATTAAGAACACAAAGACTTAAACCTTAAGGAAATAAAAGACAACTATCAACCTGCTTGAAATCTTGTGAATGCCAAAGCTTGAGCTGAAAGCGTAAGTAGCAAGGTGCTACTTCCATCCTTTATATACTATCCAATGTAATGAGTGCAAAGGACAAGTAGGAGTAAAGGCTTTGGTGGTTGAGAGGTTGACAATAAATTATAAGATATTTGATGTGACTTGTCACAATACAAAAGGTAACTTTTGTACTATGAAAGTACAATATCTAAATAAAATATTCTTGGGAAAATCTTTTTGAGATCTATTAGAAAAATAAACATCTAATCAAATTAAGACTAAATGTAAATCTTCTAAAGGAAGAGAGAAGCTTCCATTCCCATTGTCAGAAGATCATTGGGAAAGAGGAAGTATGTCAAATCAGGAGGATTTAACATAAAAGTTCGTACTAGATAAATAAGCAATCTGTACGAGGAGAATGCCGAATAAAGAGTTCGGCAGATGAGGGTTGTGCCGAACAACAATTATTCGGCAACATAGAAAGGACATACCGAATAGGAAATCGGCATGTGGAGAGTCTGCCGAATAAGAATCGGCAAAGAAGATGATCTGCCGAATAGAAGTCGGCAGGTCAGGCTTAGTTCACTTTGAGGTCCATCTCAATCCGCATTGTAGACTTCCTTCATGTTGGATTCGGTTTATCTTCGACTCACCGATCTGTTAAACTAACTAAGCTATTACAAAGAACCATAAAACAAAATACAAGGTTCAATCATCAATAAAGACTAAGGAGAGGTTATCTTTAAATCTTAGATGACCCAACAATCTCCCCCTATTTGATGATAACATCTCATACAACATAGAAGTTAATGAATAATGCATTTTGACCCTTTTTCATATTCTTTTGGGTTCTTTTTCACATAGACCATTCTTTTTGTTTTTGGATTTTCTAGAGTATCCGACATTTACAAGTATAAACGAATGAAATAAATATTTGTACAAAATTTACGATAAGACATAAAAGCTCAATGTATTAATCTTTTTAAGAAGATTACAATACAGAGGAAAACAAAATAAATATAAGCATAAAACTACACCGAGTTTATTCAAAAGAAAAATGCGGTTCAGCATCCCTCTTCTTTAGTTCGTCGGTAGTAGCCACATAGAAGTCCTTAGCCGACATTGGAATTATTTGAATAATCCCGTGGAGAAAGGTTGTGTCGGCAATAGGGATTTGGCTTGATCTGAAGAAGGAGATCTGCCCAAGCGCATCGTTGAAGAAAATACCATGAGTAGGCTCAGAAATCACAGTGGTTGAAGGATGAGGAACCGGAGTCGGTAAGGATAGATCCAGATTTGAGGTTTTCGGAACCTTTCCTTCTTTAGCCATTTGAGCAAACACATCTTCCTTTTTGGATTTTGGCTTGGATTTGGGAGGAGGACGATCAAACCTAAGACTTTCGATGAGCTTCTCTTCAGTCGGAGAGTGAACAATGTTATACGTCTTTCGGTACGTCCTGAACTTCGTTTGGAGATCTGTAAGAAATTTATCAACCTCAGGCTTGAGAGTATTTCGGCTTTTATTCAAACAGATACCAATTTCCATCCATTCGGCAACTCCAAACCGAACAAGAGAATCCAGTCTGTCCATAGAACTTGAAGCATCCTCCCTTATAATCCTTAGCCGAATGACATTGCAGCTAGAAGACGGTTTGATAATTTTGACATCTGTGATTTTTGCAGAGGATCGGCGTCTAGAGAGAGCTTTGTGGTACCAATCGATACACAAAGACTTTATTTCTTCATTTTTCTTCGCCGATTCCTCCAGAGCACTCACCTGAGCTTTGATTGTGTCGGTAGGATTTTCTTCGGCAGCAAGTTTAAAAGCCAGGTCGGTATCTCTGTCCCGAGCAATTTGGGCAAGCTTTGCAGCTTTTAGTTCCTCTTCGGATAAGCCCAAAACAGAAGAGGTAGTCTTTAGGGGAGGAAGGTGAAGACCAGTACCATCTGCAGCTTTCTTTATTAAAGCATCTTTTCGACGCTTTTCTTCAGCAGCTACTTCATCTGGTGATAAAACAGCTTTTCCCTTATCCTTTTTGGGCTTTTTCTCCCCCTCAGACTCTTCGACCACCAAGGGGTGATCGGTGCCCTTCTCTTCGGTAGCAGAAGGTTCGGTAGCAGCAGCAGCAGTGGGTTCGGTAGCAGCAGAGACTTCGGCAGAAGCAGAGGGTTTTCCCTGACTCGTACTGACTATATGAACCCGAGGGAGTAGCTCCCCCTGAATTTGTTGCTCCCCCTCAGTTGATTTCTCCCCCTCAGAACGAGCCGGGGAAGAAACACCAGCTTTAGCCGACACACGGCCAAGACGGCGATCAACACGCTCCAACACTGTGCGATCATCAGGAGTGAAAGCGGACTCGGTGATGTCGATGTCCAGAGATTGAGCACAGTATTGAGCAACATCGGCAGGCATAGAATCAAGACGCCGATTTATATGCTGAAGAGCAGTGAGAATTTGAGAACTAACAGATTCTTGTGCCAGGGCCTGCTTCCGAAGATTGATGAGATCCTGATCCCGTGCATCAGAGGCTGCCTTTAGAGCGGCCACTGACAAAGTCAAGGAGGTATTTTGATCATTGAGCCTGACCACCTCCTTGAGGAGAGATTCCATAGTGGCAGGGAGAGGGGCAAGAAGACCATCAATTTGGTTATGCACGACATCCAAACACCGAAAGATGTCGCGATTGAGACCAACAACCTCAGAATTTTGCTCTTTGACGAGCTGCAGAAGTTCGGCAAGAGAGATGTTGTTTGCATCCAAAGAATGAAGAAGTGCCGGTTCACGCAAGGACTTGCGTAGCTGTTCAAACTGAGCACCTAACATCCGTACTTGCCGATTGGAGTCAACAATTTCGGCAAAAAACTCGGCAGATATGGCGATCGGTATTTGTGCAGAAGCTCCACCCTTTTCGGCAGAGGAGGGTTTCGGTGAGGGGGATTTCTGTGGTGAAGAATTTGGGGAGGGGTTCTTATTCGGTGAGGGAGTGGGAGAGAAGAGCCGTCGGTGCATTTCCTGGGATAAAACCCCAGTTTGTGCAATATCATCGGGATTGACCCCGGGTGATAGGCTGTGCGGTGAGGAAGCAGAATGTCGGTCCGGAGAGAAGACCAACTCATCTTCAACCTCCACATAAAGAGGAGGAGGAGAAGGAATATGCGGGGACTCCTTTTGTACATCCAAATCTTGTTGAGAAGGTTTGGAGGAGGTGGGAGTGGGTTTAACAGATCCCCGTGGCCCTGGAGGGGAAAGTTCAACAGCTTCCGATTGTTGAGAATCGGTAGATGGAGTGTGAGGCTCGGCCGAAGGTTTCCTAAGTTTCTTAGAACGAGACTTAGGAGGGGAGGTTGAGCCCCGTCGCTTAACAGAAATAGAAGGGGGTATGACTGGGGTAGCCACCGAAGGATTCGTCGGTGGCAGAGTCACGAGAGCAAGTGCGACGTTTCCGGTGGCCTTTTTCTTTTTAATAGCCACCGACTTAGCTCGGGAAGTTTTTGGGGAAGAAGGGACCACCGATTTGGATGGCTTAGGAGAAGATGAAGGCCTTTCGGATTCACCTTCAGCAAGCGTTCCCCAAATCGGATTGGGAGAAGAGATGAAAGAGAGCATACCTGAGGTGAGCGTAGAGTCGGTAGACTTTATCGGTTTGAAAATAGATTGCTTGCTAATTTGAGAAATTGGTAAGTCAAACTTGATCATCGGTTCGGGGAGAGCCGCATCGGCACGCAGATGTGCAGATAGCTTGTGGTTGATGATGAGAGAGATGAAGCGGGGAAGTGCCACATTGTGATTTCTGGGAGGAGAGATGGCGGTAATCAAGGAGTCGAAGAATACCTGTGCAAAGTCGATCCTCCTCATAAAAATAAGGGCATGAGCAAGACGAGTGATAGCGGCCGGAGATTGATCCCATCCCGAAGTTTTGTGGGAAAGACAGTATAGGAGGTGAGAAAAGAAGTAGTTCCATAATGCACCCATATTCTTTCGAAGGAGAGTGCCGGAACCCTTGGTTTTGCCTTCGTGCACATACTGGAGAGCGGTAACAACCTCATCATGCTCTTGATGAGTAGGGAAAGGAGCATATACATTAAACTCTGGTATTTGGAGAACCGAGCGAATATCATCCACCCCAAAAGAGAGATCGGAGTGTTCTTCAGAGGATAGAACGGAAGCAGACACCTGGTGAGTAGTAGAGTCATACTTGCAGGTCAACCAAAAGTTACCAAGGAGCATTGTACTCATCTTGGTGGATGAAGTGAGAGCATGGCATATTGGAGATCTTTGGAGAAAGATGGAGACTTGGTTGAACTCTGGGTGATCAGCATCCGCAGAGAGACGAGCAACTTGGTTGCAAGCAGGGAAAGTGAGAGACTCACGAGTTAGAGGAGTAGCAACCTTTGAAGCTTTCGAGGTTTTTGAAGACGCCATGGAAGAGAGAGAGGGTTGCAGGTTTTTAGAGGAAAAATAGAGGAAGAAGATAAAAACGAAAGTAAAAAAAATGAAAAGCAAGCAAAGAGAAGTATAAATAGGTTAGAAAAGAAGAGGGAAAGGTGAGAATTCAAAAGCCAAAAAAAAAAATGGTAATGATGGTACAACGCAAACGTGCGTAATGGGGAAGTGGAAGGGCCGAAAAACGTCTCAGTGTCAGGTCGTGGACGTCCCATCTACTGACGCACGAACCCTGTAGTGCCACGTTGCATAAGCCCATAGGGTATGGAAAAGGTGCCGAAGATATTCGGTATGAGAGAAGTGGATAAGGATGACACATCATACACTACGGAAAAAGAGAGATGCCGAAATATGAGAGATATTTCGGTAAGAAATATTCGATATATAGAGATACCGAATAGAGAAGATACGATCTTTCGGTGAGGTCGATGGTACCGAAATATTAGAGAAATTTCGGCAGGAAGTAGAGAAGTACCGAAGTATGAGAGATAATTCGGTAAGTGGTATAACGAACGAAGACATACCGAAATTTGAAAAGATAGATACCGAAATATGAAGGAATTTCGGTAAGATTGAGTCCGGTATGTGTAAGTACCAAAATGTGCCGAAAGGAAATCTTTGGTAAAAGAGGTACCGTCAATTATTGGGCATTTTTTTTTTTTTTTTTTTTACGATAAATTTAACATACCTAAGGATCCCACAAGGAAGTTGAAACGTGCCTCATCCAGTGGTTTTGTAAAGAGGTCTGCAAGTTGAAGATCTGTCGGAATGAAGTGAAGTTCAATATCACCTTTAGAGATATGATCTCTTATAAAGTGATACCGAATATCAATGTGTTTAGATCTGGAATGCAGTACTGGATTGTTGGCAATGGCTATGGCACTAGAATTGTCACATAGAATCGGTATATGAGAATAAGCTTTGGCATAATCTTGTAGTTGGTTCTTCATCCACAAGATTTGAGCACAGCAACTTCCAGCTGCAACATATTCGGCTTCGGCAGTGGAGGTGGATACCGAATTTTGCTTCTTACTGGACCAACTGACTAAGTTTCCACCTAGTAATTGACAGTTGCCAGTTGTACTTTTTCTGTCAACCTTAGACCCTGCAAAGTCAGAATCTGAATAGCCAATTAGATCAAAACCTGAGTCCTTGGGATACCAAAGACCCAGATTCATGGTACCCTTTAGGTACCGAAAAATACGTTTTACAGCCGCCAAGTGAGATTCCTTGGGATTGGCTTGATAACGTGCACAAAGACACGTAGCATATATGATGTCAGGTCTACTAGCAGTAAGATAAAGAAGAGACCCTATCATTCCTCGATAATTCGTGATATCTACCGACTTGCCGGTGGAATCTGCATGAATTTTTAGAGGTGGTGCCATTGGAGTTTTCATGGGAGAACAATTTTCAAAATCAAACTTTTTCAAAAGATCACGAATATATTTATTCTGACAAATGAAAATACCTTCAGAGGATTGTTTAATTTGAAGACCAAGAAAGAAAGTAAGTTCACCCATCATACTCATCTCATATTTGCTTTTCATGAGAGAGGCAAACTCTTGACAAAGATTTTCATCAGTGGCACCGAAAATGATATCATCCACATAGATTTGAACAAGAATGATATTACCGTTTGTTTTCTTGAGAAAAAGAGTATTATCAATTTTACCTCTAGTATATCGGTTGGATAGAAGAAAATCAGACAAGGTGTCATACCAAGCACGGGGAGCTTGTTTCAGACCATAGAGAGCTTTGTCAAGTCTGAACACATGGTACGGATGAGCTGGATCTTCAAAGCCAGGTGGTTGTTTCACATAGACTTCTTCAGCAAGTTCTCCATTGAGAAAAGCACTCTTAACATCCATTTGAAAGACCCGGAAGTTTTTGTGAGCAGCATGAGCAAGAAAGATTCTTATTGCCTCAAGTCTAGCAACAGGAGCAAAGGTTTCATCATAATCAATACCTTCCTCCTGCCTATATCCTTGAGCCACAAGCCTGGCTTTATTCCAGATTACAGTACCGACTTCGTCCATTTTGTTTCGGAAAACCCACTTAGTACCTATAATGGTTTTACCGAAAGGTCTTGGCACAAGTCTCCAGACTTTGTTTCTCTCAAATTGAGACAACTCTTCTTGCATGGCAGTGACCCAACAAGAATCTGCTAGAGCTTCTTCAATTTTCTTGGGTTCGATAACGGATAGAAAATTCACATAGAGACAGATGTTTCCAATACTTCTTCTAGTTTGGACACCTGCTAGCTGATCTCCGATAATTTGATTTATCGGATGATCTTTGGTCCATTTTAAAGCTGGGGGAAAAGGTGCAGGAACTGTGTTTGGAAAGTATGAAGGTGAAGGATCGGTAGGTATAGGATGAATATGATGAAGAGGAGAAGTATGTAAGGTGGTTTCGGTAGGAGCTATGGATTCGGTAGGAGCTGTGGGTTCGGCAGTTGGTAAGGGTTCTACCGAACCATGATGGAGAGAAGTAGAGGGTACAGAAAATGGGATATATGGAGGTCCTGAAGAGAGAATATTTGGAGACTCTTTTCCAACACAGGAAATAATCCATTCATGAAGTTCAGTGTCATCACAGGATAGAGAGGATGTTTTGTGATCATCAAACTTCACATGTATTGACTCATCAATACATTTTCTTCTTAGATTATATACTCTGTAGGCTTTAGAGGAGAGAGAATAACCCACAAATATGCCTTCATCAGCTTTGGGATCAAATTTCCCAAGCTGCTCTCGATCATTCAAGATAAAGCAAAGGCAGCCGAAAACATGAAGAAAACCAATGTTTGGTTTTCGGCCATAGAAGACTTCATAGGAAGTCTTCTTGTGCCTTTTCACAATGATAGATCGATTTTGAGTGAAACATGCTGTATTGACAGCTTCAGCCCAAAAATAGGTTGGAAGATTTGATTCACTTATCATTGATCTTGCAGCTTCACATAGCGTACGATTCTTTCTTTCTACAACACCATTTTGTTGTGGAGATCTTACTGCTGCAAAGTTTTGAGAAATACCTTTGTCACAAAGAAAGGCATCTAAAGTAGCATTTCTGAATTCGGTTCCATTGTCACTTCTGATAGATCTGACTAATTGACCGTTGAGAACTTCAGATTTCTTGATAAAGTTGATGATTTCTTCAGGTGTATCACTTTTATACCTGAGAAAGAATACCCAAGTGTAACGTGTGTATTCATCAATAATTACAAGAATGTACCTTTTTCCACCTAGGCTAGGTGTGTTGACAGGCCCACAAAGATCCATATGCAGCATCTGTAGAGGAGTAGAAATAGAAAAACACTGTTTTGATTTGAAAGAAGATTTTGTTAGTTTGCCTTTCTCACAAGCTGCACAAAGCTTTTCTTTTGAGAAAGAAATTTTCGGCAAGCCAACAACAAGCTCTTTGTTGGAGAGAGCATTTAACGTTTTGAAGTTGAGATGAGAAAGACGTTTATGCCAGAGCCAGTTTTTCTTTTCAGAGTCTTCAGAAATGAAGCAGATGCTTTCCTTTCCAGTTGATTTGTCATCCATATTGATGACGTACACATTATCCTTTCTAAAACCAGATAGGACAGTGTGAAACTGTTTATTAGTGATGAGACAATCAATTTCTCTGAAAATTACATAGAAACCTAAATCACATAGTTGACTAATACTTAAAAGATTATGCATCAGTCCCTTCACATAGGCAACTTTGTTAAAAGTAATGGAACCGTTAGAAAGAGTTCCATAACCTTTAGTGGAACCGCGAGAGTTATCACCAAAAGTTACAGTTGGTCCCTTTTCTTTCACAAAGTTTAGAAGAAGAGATTTGTTCCAGTCATATGTCGTGAGCATCCGCTATCAAGATACCATGTTTGATGTTGCTCATAGACCTGCAGATAAGAACAAATTAGTCTTTTGGAACCCGTTTGGAGGTAGATCCTTTAGGGTTAGAAGAGGAAGAAGAAGGATTGGTCGGATGATATCTTTCGATACGGTCCTTTGGACAGTCTTTGGCTAAGTGAAAAGTATCACCGCAGTTGTAACACTTTCGGTAAATAAATTTCTTCATTAGATCAAGAGAAGCAGCTTTTACCTTTCCTTGAGTTTTGGATTTAGTAGGTTTGGAAAGGTGAGAGGGAACGGGATAGCTGTACGGAACGTGAGGGTTATGGGGAGCAGGTCCAAGGATTCCTTTGTAAATGGAAGATGAAGAAATGTTTGAAATTCCTTTGGACTTCTTTATTTTTAGGGCTCTTGGGATGAAGTCCGTTGTGTTCATGAGAGATTTACCTTTTGAAGAAGGTGTAATCTTTCTTTTGTTTGGAGTATTAACGACAACAGATTTTCCTTTAGAGAGGAAATGGGCCTTTTTCGAAGAATGGGAAGAAGAAGAAGAAGAGTCGTTTAAATTTAATGACATAAGAAGATCATTTACAGGTTTGACCAACTCATTTGAGTCTTGATCTTCTGTTAGAATAGGTTTGGAAGATTTAGCAGACACAAAGTGGCCAAATTTTCTTGAATCACGAAGATCCATTGAATATACAGAATTAGAGTCTTCTGACATAGAATCATTCCAGTCAGTAGAATAAGAAGGTAATTTAGAAGACAGAGGAATATCCTGAGTAGAAGAGGATATGTTTTCAGAAGGGAGGCACAAAGAATTTTCTTTCCAGTACCCTAGACCATAAGTTTCACCAACAATTTGATCTTGAAAGATTTTCTCAAGATTTTTGGAAGAGGTGTTCCATTTGTTTAGGGTTTCTTGTTCCTTCTGTAGCTTCTTTAGAAGCTTGTTCTTCTCCTTGGCAAGCACAAAGTTTATAGTCTTTAAGTCATCTAGCTCAGCTTTTAGTTTGTTAAACTGTTCTAGCTGGGATAGAGACTCATGAAGTTGGGAAGAGAGAGTTTTGACTTGAGCATTTGCTCTTTTCTTTGCATCTTTTTCATTGTGAAAAAGTACAGTTAAAGAGTCAAAAGCTTCAATCTTTTCTTCATTAGTGAGAGAGAGGAAGGGATGTACCTGAGAAGAAGAGGAAGAGCACTCAGTAGTGAAGTCCATCCTAGAACAGGAGTCTTTAGGTTCTTTATCAAGTTTGGCCATAAGACATTTACTTGACACTTCTTTCTCACTGTCGGAAGTGGGTTCGTCTGTCCAATCTAGAGTTTCAGCCATCAAGCCTTTGCCTTTTCGTTGAGAGTTGAAATTTCTTTCTTTCTCTCTTCTATATTTGGCTTTGTATTTGTCGGCTTTGTTGGTAAGTTCTTTGAAGGAAGAAGATGGAGAAGGTTTTCTTGGATGCGATCTTCCCATTTCCTCTGTCAATAGATTGACAGATGGATTTTCTCCTTCATCATCAGCTTCACTTAGATAAGCTTCCGAGGAGTGATTCAGATTTTCATGACTTTCTCTATCTGAATCATCAAAAGGGTAGGTTATACGAGGAATACACACAGATTTCTTGGAGCCATCACTGATAAGAGCCATAGAGGGGGCTCTTATTTCTTTATAGATGGTTTTCCTTTGAAGTTGGGTTTGTTCGTGATTAAGAAACATACCATAGAGAGAAGTGAGAGGAAGGCTTTCCAAGTCCCTGGAAGTCTTAATGCACGTGGAAAGGGTATTCCAGAAATCTGGAAGACCATCCATGAATTTGCATATGATTTCCTCGTTGTCATAAAGTTTTCCAACAAGTTTTAACTCATTTAAGAGACTGTTAAAACGGTTGTAATAGGAGGGAAGAGATTCTCCCTTTTCATGAGAGAAAAATTCGTATCTACGTACGAGAGAGATCTTTTTAGATTTCTTTACTTCATTTGTACCTTCGTACAAAACACATAGAGTTGACCACATATCTTTTGCCGTTTTAAGACTGACAAGAGATTGGTATACTTCATCAGGAAGGGATTGAGCAATGATGGTTCGCACTTTGGAATCAAGTCCAACTGTGCGCTTATCTTCATCATTGTATTCTTTGGTCGTTTTTAAGACATATCGACCAGTTGCAGAAGTTCTTTCCTCCTCTGAAGAGTCATCGGAAACTTGAAAGAGATTGTCCTTTTTCTTTTCTTTATCCTTAGGAGTTTTGACAAATCTATCCCAGACTTTTGGGATAAGAGGACCGTCACTAAGGATGGTAAGATATCGACTGTCAGCTCCTTCAAGGAAGAGCATCATCCTACTTTTCCATAAGGAGAAGTTGTTCGAGTTGAACTTAGGAGGTTTAACAGTAGATCCATTGTCAGAGTAAAAAGAATTTTGAGAAGAAGTCTCAGGTTTTGTAGAAGGAGAAGTCATTACGGATCTGGTTTATTAGATTAAACCAACCGCTCTGATACCACTTGTTAGTCCCAAAGAAGTAAACAAGTATTGTAAAAGGGGGGGGGGGTTGAATACAATACCACAAAATTACTTAATTTTAATTCTTTTATTGATAATAAATATCAAGAATTACACATAGAGAAAATAAAGATTGTTGCGGAATAAGAATAGTTAAGAACTACTCTAAACAATCTAACACTTAGAAGATATTAAGAACACAAAGACTTAAACCTTAAGGAAATAAAAGACAACTATCAACCTGCTTGAAATCTAGTGAATGCCAAAGCTTGAGCTGAAAGCGTAAGTAGCAAGGTGCTACTTTCATCCTTTATATACTATCCAATGTAATGAGTGCAAAGGACAAGTAGGAGTAAAGGCTTTGGTGGTTGAGAGGTTGACAATAAATTATAAGATATTTGATGTGACTTGTCACAATACAAAAGGTAACTTTTGTACTATGAAAGTACAATATCTAAATAAAATATTCTTGGGAAAATCTTTTTGAGATCTATTAGAAAAATAAACATCTAATCAAATTAAGACTAAATGTAAATCTTCTAAAGGAAGAGAGAAGCTTCCATTCCCATTGTCAGAAGATCATTGGGAAAGAGGAAGTATGTCAAATCAGGAGGATTTAACATAAAAGTTCGTACTAGATAAATAAGCAATCTGTACGAGGAGAATGCCGAATAAAGAGTTCGGCAGATGAGGGTTGTGCCGAACAACGATTATTCGGCAACATAGAAAGGACATACCGAATAGGAAATCGGCATGTGGAGAGTCTGCCGAATAAGAATCGGCAAAGAAGATGATCTGCCGAATAGAAGTCGGCAGGTCAGGCTTAGTTCACTTTGAGGTCCATCTCAATCCGCATTGTAGACTTCCTTCATGTTGGATTCGGTTTATCTTCGACTCACCGATCTGTTAAACTAACTAAGCTATTACAAAGAACCATAAAACAAAATACAAGGTTCAATCATCAATAAAGACTAAGGAGAGGTTATCTTTAAATCTTAGATGACCCAACATTATCTTTATCCTTAATCCTCATCTTTATCCTTAATCCTCATCTCTAACCACCATCAGGCGCTCAAATCTTTTCCATCCATATCCTTAGATCACGGTTCAACAGAATTAGACGGAGATTAGGATGATTCTACTCATATATATTTGAATCAGGTTGTTCAATCTCTTTGTTTTGTTTTTCAAGATACAAACAACTTCAGTATCCAAACAGAGTCAAAGCTTCCAAGGTTCAATTCCTTCAATCTATTGTTGTTGTTGTTGTTGTTGTTGTTGTTGTTGTTGTTGTTGTTGTTGTTGTTTATGATTGTAGTTATTTACAATCAATCTTTTTTTTTCGTTTTTCAAACAGAGGCAAAGCTTTCCCAGGTTCGTTTCCTTCAATCTTATGTTTTTGTTGTTCAAGATTCAATTTCTAGGGTTTTTTTAACATTATTTTTTTGTTCTTTCTTTGGTTAGATACGATATTGTTGTTGCATTGATTATAATTTAAGGATTTGATGAGTATTTTCTTGTTTCTGCACCCCAAATCTCATCTTTAATGGTAACAGGGAGACACCGAAAAATGCATTGAGACTTGACTGTAAGTAAAAAACATCTCAAAATAGGTTCGAAGGGGAGTATTGTGAAATAAGTAAAAAGACTACAGGTAATCTATTGTTATTGTTTATGATTGTAGTTATTTACAATCAATCTTTTTTTTTTTCGTTTTTCAAACAGAGGCAAAGCTTTCTTAGGTTCGTTTCCTTCAATATTTTGTTTTTGTTGTTCTATACAAAATAACTCCTCAATGAAAGTTAAAGTGAATGATTTACCAGCAATCGCCTCGCGAGCAAAAACGGAGATCTTAGGGGATTGAGATAGAGAATAATCGAGTGGGACAGTGAATTGATGGTCGCAAAGACGGAGTTCCGGGACAGAGTACCACGCTCCGGCGACGTGTTCCAACAGCGATGAATTACCGGCGGTTTCGCCCATGGTGGCGGTGGCGGCCAAAATCGATCGGCGGAGGGAGTGGAAGTGTTTGCGGGGAGCAGTTGGTAGGAATGGAGAAGAGTAACGAAGGAAGAGATGTACAGTGAATTGCATCGTAGAAGATTGCTTTCAAAATAATTATATAATAAAACTTACAGATAATTACGTTATTTCATATTTATCTTTTTAGAGTAAATTAAACTTGGTTCTTGTATTTTTGAGTTTATCGCATAGTTATCCCTCAACTTCTTTTATTTATGAAAAACTCTTAAAGTTTGCATTTTAATTTTTAAAAAGGTCCCTCATCTTAACAATCATTTATTTCTAAAATTAACTCTTAAGAGTAAATTACATTTTAGTCCCTGTGGTTTGTAAGAAATTATGATTTTCACCCCTATAGTTTATAATTTATTACGATTTTAGCCTCTAATACTTAAGGACATGTTATAGTTGTTATAACTTATGTCCAAGATTGAATCTATATCTATGGAATTGCTCATAATTGACATTTTCATCTCTATTTAAAGTCATCTTTTGTTTGGAAATATCTTGTTTCTTCTCTAATTTTTATTTTGCAAAAACGTTAATATTGATGAGGAGGTGTCACATTTCTTGGTTATAAAGGGGTTGCATCACTTACCTAGAGAATTTGAACATGAACTTCATACTTCTTTTGTTCTAGCAATATAAACACAGTTGCAAATGTAACCTTTTGTTCTATTTAGCAAACAATCAATAAACATATTTGCACACTTAACTCTTCTTTGTTTTTTTAGGAAAAATCAATAACTCGTTTGAAAACGTAACATTTTTTGTTTTTCTAGGAAATCTTTGTTAAATATTATATATTATTCATTATTGTTTCCCAATAAAATGTCAGATCCCGCTGCTTTGCGCAGGTCCACAACTAGTATATCTATAAATGGTAAATGAGAAAACTTAAATCCCATAAACTTTTTTATTCTGGATGCTTAAGTTTCTAAACCCTTTTTTGTATAATTAAATTCTTGAACTTTCATATTTTGAATGATTTAGTTTTGAAGTTTCTTTTAGATAAATAAACGATCAAACTTATAAAAATTGATTATCTACGTTCTTTTAACCCAAAAAAGCTTCTTATAACAAGTTAAGAAAGTTTTAGGTGCCATTTGTTGTTTAAGAGGTCTAAAATCTGAAGTCTTATTTTAGTTATGATTAATAAGAGATGGTGTGTAAAAAGGTCTGAACGATTCAGACTTAAGAGTAATTAAGAGGTTAAAAAAAAAAAAACAACAACCCCTTGGAGTAAGAAAATTGGAAAACCTAAATCGATTTTATCGATCTTAGATTTTACGCTATTCAAACCCCTTGCATCCAACGAATTCACTCCCCTTCTCAGCTAATCATGATCCGCTTTCCATCACTGCTCATCGCCCTCTGGCCTCTGCCATCAATCTCCCTCCTTTTTCTTTGTATAATTCTTCATATTTTTCAACAATTTAATGAAGTACGTATAAACATATCAAATACAATGTTTACTTAAAAAACATTGAAGTCAAAATTATTGACTATCATCATTAACTATTAGTTTTAACTTATATAATTAAACATTTTATAAGATATTTGATTGATGGGGTTCGGTTTCGGTAAGAAGTTGAGGTTAATGTGAGAAGTGGTTATCAACCGTTGGATGAGAAATGAATTCAATTAGAATGACATGCACCGAAATAAGATGCATTGAGATGCACCAGATCAATCTTTTTAAGCCGCAATTCATGGGACGACATTTAATTAAAAGTGATCAATGGTTCTGATATACTTTTTACGCTTCTCACGTTAACCTCAACTTTTCACATGAGGTTAGTGTTTAAACAATATTTTATTTGTTAGCTGAAATTATTTGTTCTAGAATACGATTCCTTTTGGAAAAAAAGTCAAAGTGTACACAATCTGACCCGCGTTTGAGTTGTTCAAAGTGTTAATTAATAGAAGTGAAAAACCCCCAATAGTTGAGGGACCGTTTTGTACTTAGTCCAATCATTGGGGCATAGAGAGACAGAACGTAACTGTAGGATTTTTATTTAAAAAAAGGGCCCAACCGGGTTCGAACCGGTGACCTCTTGATCTGCAGTCAAATGCTCTACCACTGAGCTATGGACCCTGTTACTTACGTATTCTATTCTTAATATTCTTAACTTCTAATCGTGAAAGACCATTATTCTAAAATTATTTAATGGACAAATAAATATATTATTCAAGAAAGTTGTATAGACCCAATATTAATTAACCTTTGTAGTTATTATATTGTATTTTAATCATTGAACTAATAGAAAGTCTAAAAACCATCAAGCCTGGAAAATAGATTTTTTTTTCTTCCAAATTTCCAATGATCAATTTTTTGAAATTAAAGTAATAGAAGTATTGATGAGTAGTTAATCTTTATATATATATTAAAAGAGAAACCAATAATGATGACTTGGCAACATGAGGTTTAAGTATTCCTCAAATCTTAAGATAATGTTGACTTTCATCATTCCACATTGGTAGGAAGATGATAGTTTGGAAGAAGATGATGGTTATATAAATGAGTGATGGATGCCTTTGGAATCTATAACCATGGATGGAATCAAAACCAACCAAATGGTTAAAATTAAAAGAGAAACTAAGGATGATCACTTGGTAACATACTTGGTTTGAGTATTTTTTTAAATTTTGAAATAAGGTTGAGTTCCATAAATGAGTGATGAATGCTTTTGATATTTATAACCAAGGTTGGAATCAAAACCAAACAAATGGTAACAATTATAGTGCAAAATTTAAAGGAGAAACTAATGAAGTTGACTTGGCAGCATGAGGTATGAATTTTCCTCAAATTTTGAAATAAGGTCACATTGGTAGGAAGATAATAGTTTCAAAGAAGACGATGAGTATATAACCATGTTTGGAACCATGTTTGGAATCAAGATCAACCAAATAGTAAAAATAATAGTGCAAAACACACAATTAATCTTTATATCTTTATCTTTATATATTAAAAGAGAAACCAAGGAGGATGACTTGGCAACATAAGATTTGAGTATTTCTCAAATCATGAAATAAATTTGAGTTTCATTAACATCCATAGTTTGAGTATTTTTCAAATCTTGAAATAAGGTTGAGTTTCATGATATGATGGTTTGGGAGAAGATTATTGTTAGAAGATGACGATGATGAAAGAGACGATGAATATGCTGAAGGCTTGAGACTTCGATATATTGATTGAGAGAATAAACTTACAATATGACAAAGTAATAATGAGAAAAGTTAACCTAGATTAGAAGATACAAGGGTTTTATATACAGAGACTATATGGGCCCATGGGCCTGGGTCTTATACACATATATACACTAACATCCCCCCTCAAACTCAATCGGGAGAAGAATGAGCCAGATGGAGTTTGGAAACTAGATCACGAAACCGTCCTGGTAGATGAGCTTTAGTGAAAATGTCGGCCGGTTGATCAATAGTTGAAATAGGAAGACGCTGGATTGTCTAACGAGTCACGTGTTGACGAACAAAGTGACAGTCAATTTCAATATGTTTCGTTCGCTCGTGAAAGACATCATTGTGAGCGATCTGAATCGCACTGTTGTTGTTGCACCACAATGGAGTTGGAGAATGTTGAGGAGCCCCCATGTCAGAAAGTAGCCAGCGTAACCACACAAGTTCTTGAGCTGTGTCAGCTAGTGCTCGATACTCAGCTTCAGTACTGGATCGAGCTGCAAGAGATTGTTTCTTGCTTCTCCAAGATATGAGTGAGTCTCCAAGAAAGAAACAGTAGCCGGTAGTAGAGTGACGATCAGTCATGTCACTGTCCCAATCAGCATCAGAAAAACCTCGCAAGGTCAATGATGATGTGGATGTAAAGTGAAGACCGTGAAACATGGTCCCTTTTAAATATCGAAGGATGCACAGGACAACAACATAGTGATCGGAACAGGGTGCATACATGAACTGACTGACGGTATGAACAACATAGGCAATGTCAGGGCGAGTCACTGTCAGGTAAACAAGGACCCCACTAACTGTCGATACAAAGTAGGATCACGCAGAGGAGGTCTAGCATTCGGAGCTAAATGAAGGTTGTGCTCAAGAGGAGTGGATGCAGTTTTGTTGTCAGTAAGCCCAACTTTTGATAAGAGATCTGAGGTGTATTTGGCTTGACAAAGATAAATTCCCGATGGATCTGAGAGCACCTCAAGACCAAGAAAATAGTGTAAAGAGCCAAGGTCCTTCATCTCAAAACAGGAGCTGAGAGATGTCTTGAGATGTGCTATGCCTGTAGAGTCACTACCAGTAATAATCATATCATCCATATACAAAAGAAGTAAGATTGTGCCATCCTCAGTGGTCCGAGTAAACAGTCCGGAATCATAGTGGCTGGGTGAGAAACCCAGAGAGGTGACTGTGGAATTGAACTTCTCAAACTAAGCTCGCGGAGCTTGCTTGAGTCTATAAAGAGCCTTCCGAAGACGACAAACATGACCTTGTGGAAGTCGAACGCCTGGAGGAGGTGTCATGTAGACTTCCTCAGATAAGTCACCGTTCAAGAAGGCATTCTTAACATTCATCTGAAAGAGAGGCCATTGTTTGGTAGCTGCGATGGCTAGGAGACTGCGAACAGAAGTGACTCGAGCAACAGGTGCAAATGTCTCCTCATAATCAATGTCGTACTCTTGATTGAAGCCCTTGGCTACAAGGAGAGCTTTGTACCGATCAATAGAGCCATCATATTTTATCTTGATTTTGAACACCCATTTGGAACCAATGGGTGACTTGCCCGGTGGAAGAGGGACAGATTCCCATGTCTGAGCTTTGTCAAGAGCCTGAAGTTCCTCAGCCATAGCTTTTTGCCAATCAGAATTAGAGGAGGCTTCCTTGTAGGAAGTAGGTTCGTGATTGGACAACAGAGTAGCATAAACATGATAATCACGAAGATGAGAGGGAACTTGTCTTACCCGATCTGATCATCTAACATTCTGAGATTGAGACGTTCCAGGAGCCAAAGACTCAGCAGGCAGCTCAGATGTTGGTTGTGCGAATGGAGCAGATAATTGATGTGGATCAGGAAAACTAGGAGAAGGAGGCTGTGTAGAGGCAGGAGACGTTGAAGGAGAGGCGAATTCGGAAGGTGTTTGAACAATAGGCGGAGATGAAGTGATGTCAGATTGGAGCGAGTCCAATGAGACGGAAGCATCAGTAAATAACGGAGCGGTGAAGGTAGGTGACTCACGAAACTTGGATATAGAAGAAAAAGGAACATGTTCCCAGAAGGTAACATGATGAGATATACGAAGACGCTGGGAGATAGGATCCCAGCAACGATAACCTTTGTGCTCAATACCATATCCAAGGAAGCAACAAAGTCTGGAGCGAGGTTCAAGTTTGGTATGTTCATGAGGTTGTAACTGAACAAAACAAGCACTACCCCAAACTTTTAGAAGTTCATAGGCAGAAGTGATCTCATGAAGAGCCTCATAAGGAGACTTATTATTAAGGATGAGAGTAGGATGGAGATTGATAGTATAAACTGCAGTGAAAGCAACTTCACCCCAAAAACGTTCTGGACATTTTGCAGAAATGAGAAGAGTGCGAACCGTATCAAGAATATGACGGTGTTTGCGTTCGGCACGACCATTTTGAGGAGATGTGCCGGGACAGGAGTACTGAGAGAGAGTCCCCTGAGATTGAAGAAAGGAGAGAAGAGAGGACTCTTTGTATTCCATAGCATTGTCAGCCCTAAGAATCTTTATAGATTTTGAGAATTGAGTGTGAATCATCCGAGCAAACATAATATAAATTTTAGGTAGCTCAGAATGATGTTTCATGAGATATATCCATGTGAAACGTGTATGATCATCAATAAAAATAACAAAATATCGAGCACCCCCCATGGATGGATGTGGTGCTGGTCCCCATACATCAGAATGAATAAGATCAAAAGGAGAAGTAGAATTAAACTCATTTGTTTCAAAAGATAAAGCATGATGTTTGCCAAGTTTGTATGATAAACAAGAAATATTGTCAGTTGACATACAATTTTCTAACACCCCTAAATTAGCTAATGATTTTATTCTAGCTAGAGATAAGTAACCTAGCCGGGCATGCCACAAGTCAAAGGAAGAAGTGCTGGAAACTAAGGCAACAAGACTTGAAGAGGGTAATGGAAGACGAAGGTAGACCACTTCAATCATTCGTCCAACTTTACGGCCGAGTCCAAGGATCTGCTTGGTCTTTGGATCCTGTACAACACAACCAGAAGAATGAAATAAAATGATCAGATTAGATTCTAGAAGCTGCGCAATAGAAACTAAGCTCAGAGATAGTTTCGGAAAATTTAGAACATCCGGTGATTGTATATGAGGAGTGGAGACATTACCACTAAAAGATACCGGTAGGCCAGTGTTGTCAGCAGTTCGTACTGACGTAAAATGCTGAGGTGGTTTCTTAGAAACAAAACCATCAGTGCAGGGAGTCATATGATTGCAACACCCAGAGTCAAAAAGCCATGAGTTACCTGATGCAGTTTAGTGTGGAGAATTCATACCCATAGCACCAGATATGATCTGCTCCATGAGCTCCTGATTGCGACGCATCAGTTCCATGAGGTCAGGTGAGGAGACTAGAGAGACCTCGTTATCAGCGAGAGTAGACCCAGCAACAGCGTGAGTCTGGTTCTGAGGGCCAGTGTTCTTTGAGTTCTTAGGGCAGTCAGACTCATAATGGCATGGATGAGTGATACCACACCGACGGCATTTGCGAATAGGACAATCAAGAAGAAGATGAGCAGTAGAATGGCAAAAGGCACACTCAGATGTGTTCGTCTTTCCCACAGATTTGGAATGGTTGCTGTTGGTTCATTTACCTTTGGACTTGGGATGAGACGTGTAGAGAACGCTATCAGTAGTGGGCATCTGTGAGCGCATGTGAAGACGGGTTTCTTCACTTAAAAATTCTGATATGGCTTCTTCAAGTGTAGGTAGTGGCTGCCTATGAAGAAGAGAAGCACGAACATTCTCAAATTTATCTATAAGACCCATCAGAATGGTTATCAAATGTAGCTGGTTGAAGTAGGTTGTGAATTGTTGAGTTGTTTCATCAAAAAATTGTGGTGCTCCAAGACTTATATGATCTCTGAGAGACTGCATTTCAGAGATATAAGAGTTTACGGATTGATCAGGAAGCTGACGTTTGTTCTGAAAGGTGGTCCACAGTTGATACTGATGAGATAGGCCCGATGACGTGTACCGCTTGGCGAGAAAATCCCAGAGACTTTTGGCGGTGACATAGCCAAGAAACTGTTGGTTGATCTCAGGTGTAGTGGAGGCATTTATGAAACCCAGAATACGAGCATTATTGATGTCCCACTCATTCATGCGTTTTACAAAATCAACAGCATTCTTGCTGCCTGAACTGGAAGTTTGGATGCACCAGTAACATAGGTATAAAGCCCATGAGATTTTAGCAAAATTGTCATATGGTGATGCCACAGGATGTAGTTGCTACCATTGAAAACAACCGAGATGGGATTTGAGTGACTGAGATTGGCAGCCATGGACGCGACCGATATGAGGTTGCGACCGGTATGGACCGGTATGAGGTTGCGGCCGATATGGACCGGTAGGAGGTTGCGACCGGTATGAAGTGTGTCCGTCGACCGGTGTTGAAAAGAACCGATATCGACCGGTATGGAGTTTGCGACCGGAGTTCTTCCGGTCTGCGGATAGGGTTTCGATTGTCGGCTTGATTCAAAGATGGGAAACAGAGAGGACGAACCCGTGCGATTTTGTCTTGATTCGAAGGCGACGAGAGACAGAGAGGGCGACGACGGCGAGGGTTTATTTGAGGTCGACTGCGGCTAGGGTCGAGAGACGGTGACGATCGATTGCGGCTAGGATGATTGAAAGGAACGATGATGACGGTGAGAGTGAAAGCAAACCTACAGCTCTGATACCATGTTAGAAGATGATGATGATGAAAGAAACGATGAATATGCTGAAGGCTTGAGACTTCGATATATTGATTGAGAGAATAAACTTACAATATGACAAAGTAATAATGAGAAAAGTTAACCTAGACTAGAAGATACAAGGGTTTTATATACATAGACTATATGGGCCCATGGGCCTGGGCTTTATACACATATATACACTAACAATTATGAGTATATAAATGAGTGATGGATGGTTTTGATATCTATAATCATGGTTGGAATCAAAACCAACCAAATGATAAAAATAATAGTGCAAAATTTAAAAGTGAAACTAATGATGCTGACTTGGCAACATGAGATTTGAGTATTCCTCAAATCATGAAATAAGGTTGAATTTCATCATCCCACATTGATAGGAAGATAATAGTTTGAAAGAAGATGATGGGTATATAAAAAAGTGATTGATGCTTTTGAAATCTGTAACTATGGTTGAATTCAAAACTAACCAAATGTTTAAAATTATAGTGCAACACACACAATTAAAATTATAATTCTATATATTTATGCTATTTTAAAATATTATAAAACCCATAAAAATATTCAATAATTAGTTTATATTAAAATTATTGACGAAAAAATTATAATGATATAATTTATAATAAGAATGAAATCGTATTTTTAATATATTTTACAATATGTATTTTTAATGTGCTAATGTTGAAAAAAAACATATGAATATCAAACAAATTAATTCGTATATATTCATGATATTTAATAGTACGTTTAAATTAAAAAATATTCAATATTCAGCTTGTTTTGAAGATATTGACGAGACGATTATAATGGTTTAATTTGTAAAAAAGAAACATATTTTTTATTGCATTTTTGTTCATATACGATTATTTGTGTTAATATGATAATGGTGTAAAATGAAAAATAAAAAAACAAAGGATATAAAGTAAATTAAATAAATAATTGTAAGGGTGGTAAATGTAACATGAGGAGGAAAAAATGGCTCTCAAAACATTGTAAATAACCGTTTTAGAAACTTTATATAGTAGTATGGTTATAGATATAGATAAGAATGAAACGTATTTTTAATATATTTTACGATTATGTATTTTTAATATGTTAACGGTGAAAAAAAATAAAACGTATGGATATAAAACAAATTAATTCGTAGATATTCATGATATTTAATAGTACGGTTAAATTAAAAAATATTCAATATTGGGATCGTTTTGAAGGTATTGACGAGACGGTTATAATTGTATAATTTGTAAAAAGAGAAACGTATTTTTTCATTGCATTTTTGTTCATATACGATTATTTGTGTTAATATGATAATGGTGTAAAATGAAAAATGAAAAAACAAGGGATTTAAAGTAATTAAATAAGTAATTGTAAGGGACCATGTTTCGCTAGGAGGACGTTATAGAACGTCTTCCAACTCAGTGGGGACCTTTGGCTCAAGGTTAAATCAGCTATGACTTCCGTTATCTCTTCTGGGAGGTCTTAGGCGGTTGTACGAGAGGCTTCTTGGGTGGTAAATGTAACATTGTAAATGGAACGTGGGAGAGCAAAAAATGGCTTTCAAACATTGTAAATAACTGTTTTAGAATTTTTATATAGTAGTATAAATATAGATTACAAATTTAGTTCTTGTGATTGACTAATTGTAATCAAAATATTAGCCCCATTTACTTACTTTTTATAATAAAAGACAAAACATTTACAAAGTGACAAATACATTAAGAAATAACAAGTACATCATCCATTAATTTTTTTAGTTCACCAATTTTTATAAGGGGAAATGTTCACCATAAATAACCAAATATGAACAAACCACTACAACAAAGTGGAAATACAGGTCTAGGAAACAAGTATAATACAACCCGTTAGTTATAATTCAAACCACAAATAATGTAAAGACATCATCAAGCATAAAATGATAAGACACAAATATATAGTTATGGCACAAAAACAAGACATCAAAAGAGTTAACCAAATAAGCAAATGAACATCAATGTGTAACACTCGGAATTTCAGGTAAGTCTAGGAATCTCTTTAATCTTATATTTATGTGCCTAATGAAGGAGGACTTATCTGATAATTGCTAATTTTAATAAAGGTCCTATTTAGGTGTTGATTTGGAGACCTTCTTCGTCCAAAGCCTGAAAACCACAGCAGCGGGGAGTGTTTGTGCGACAATGCCCCGACGACAATGCCATGGGCAAAGTCGTTGGGCAATGTCGCCTAAGCCATCCAGAAGGATGGGGAGCCCCTGCGACCATGCCCCGACGACAATGCCCATGGGCAAAGTTGCTGGGCAATGTCGCCCGCGTGGTCCAGTTTTCTGTTTTAAGTGCAATCCGATGCCTCATTTCAACCATTTCTCATCTAAAAACGGGAGAGAGTCTTTGAAGGCGATTTTTGAGCATATCAAACATCATACACATTTATTTCTAGGGTTTGGTTGGTGAATCCATTTAATGATCATCAAAGCTCATTCCAAGATCATTTATTGAAGATTTTCATCAAGATCATCACTCTTCTCAACCAAAGCTTCATCTATCTTCATCTAGGGTTTCTATTTTCTAGGTTTTAACCAAAACCTAAATTGTGAGTTTACTAAACCTTTGTTAAAACTATATACACATCATAATCTACTACTTGTTACTAGCTTGCATCTTAACTTGAAATGTTCATTTCTAATGATTAAGTATTTGGGGTTTTTCTCTATGAAGACTTGTTTATATGTAACTTGCCATGACTAGATGGAATACGTATCTTATTATTGAGATGATTTATTGCTTGAGACACCCTTGGGTGGTATCACAACTACATGATTAAAATGGTGATTGTACTAGTCTTGTTATGGACATTATATTAATTGGGATAGTAATATTATACCCATGGTTGGTATTGAGATATTCTTGGTTATAATGTGCCTTGAGACCTTCTATAAATTATGTTGGACGAACCAAGTCAGTAGACACTAGGAGGATGTAGTCTTGGGTGCCACCGTAATGGTATGTACCTAGACCTCCGCCATTCGGGGTAATGCCATGGTTGTAGTCCTCGGATGTGCCAGGCCTTCCGGATGTAACTCGTGGTAGTTGACATCAAGGTATATCCACTCTTTGGGTGGAACTTGATTGGTGCTATGGGTCTCCCCTATTGACTCCACATTTAATGAACTCTGGTTAACTGTTGTTAATAATTGTAATTGGATTTATATGATATTTCTTATACAAACTCACTAGGCTTTTTGGCCTAACACTTGTTTGGTGTCGATGTGTATCTCAGTTCTAGCGGTGCCACTCCTAAGCAGGTTTAGTCGCACTTGGGTGAGAGCTTGGGAAAGGTGCATTTGGACACACTTTTTGTGAAACCATTTTTGGGTCTATAGACGACACTCTTTTTGTAATCTCCTTTCTGGTGTAGAAATTAGATTAGTTGGTTGTTGTCTATCTTCCGTTATATTACAACTGTAATTAAACAGGTTTATTATTTTCCCCACTTTTGGGAGGCTCGATTGCTTTAACAAATTTATATACCATATTTCCATTTTCCAAAAGTTTTTGTTATCCCTATCTTTAAGGTGTTACATAATGCCCTTTGGGCTTTGATCCCCTGGGCCACAGCCCACTTCGACCAGCAATTGGATTGCCCCTGTACGCAAGTATAACCAACACAATAATAATTCAAAAAATGGATGTAATACACTGATTTCTATGGACATGTCATATTTTGTATTCAACACATTTGATAAACAATATCTTTGATTTAATACTTAAGCAAGCTAGACAAGGATAAAATAGTAGTTTCTACTAATAAGACTACTTGTAAAAAAAATCAAATAACAATATAAAAACAACTTGATTAATAAAAACTTTAATGTAAAAGACAACATTTAAGTTAGTTAAGTGCCTAACAACTGCAATTGTTTGTTTCCAAACGAAATTCTCCTTATCGAATTTTCAGAAGTGCAAGCATATGATGGTTTCAGATAAGGTATACAGTAAATGTGTTTTTTGACGTATTTTACGCAAGGCATAGGAATATAAATATTTGAAAATAGATATATAATGATGATTGTATATCTATTTAAGGCTATCATGATCCTACAGTCCTACCATTTTAGCAAAATTTGATAAAAAGACATTTATCTACTTGTGATAAGTCACATCTATAAATTGAAATTAGGGTTTTTTTTTTTTTTTTTTTTTTTTTTAAAATTTGGAAATTGAAAGAGAATATTTGTTGAAATAATCTAATTAACTCATGTTGTTTGATGGTTATTTAACCAATACTGAAAAATAAGTACTTTTTTCTTTTTCTGTAGAGTCATTTCATTAAATATCTGACTTACATAGCTATGATGATACCAATTGTTACCTTTTTGGATGGTTAGGACTTAGGATGCAAGGGCTTCTATATTTTAGGTTTGGTGTGTAAGGATGAGATATGCGTGGATGAGACAAGATTGTATTGGACATGATCGAACTAATTGCCTTGTTTGGTACAATTAAGTATTTGATTAGTAAATTAAGTTTGGTAACTTAAATAGGACAAGACAAAATGGGAAATGTTGTTTAATGTATTTATTATAACATGTAATAATTATAAGTTAAACAAATCAACAAAATATTTAAATAACTTTATTGATAAATAATTACAAAAAGATTCATGACAAGAATTGTAAATACCACATCATTTGAGAATCAAAAATGTTAAACGTTTCTAGACAACAATTATCATCATAAACATATTTAAGTCTATTAGAAGTTGTTCAAAGATTCCAAGATAATAATTGTTCTCACCATATTTTAAGACTATCACTTGTCCTCATCATAACAAAAACTCTATAGCTTCGTTAATCTCATTCTAGTTGGTAGTAGAAATTATATGAAAATATGAAGAGCAATAGGCTTTTAGCGAAGCCACGCTTGATCGACCAAAAATCCTAAAACAAAGCCCAATATGCAAAAATGAACTGCTTTCTCCTGAATCACTCACGGGGGTGTGGTTCTTGAAACAGTTGAGACCAAATTGAAAAAATCAAGGTTTATAATAATAATTTTGTAGGATGAAATTGGTAACAGGAACTCCTAGATTTCTATGTCGAAACCTTGATTTTAATTTTGGTTTATGTTTTCGAAATTTAAACTTCTAGATGCACTTTTTGGCCGACAACTTCATCCCGTTCCTTTTGGGCATAAACAGAAGAAGTGAAAGATTTTAATGGGTAAAAGAGAAAAGTAATCAAGAAATGGAAGCTATATGATCAAAGCTTGGTATAATTCAAATGCCAAATCATTACATACCAAACAGAGTTGTAACAGTTGACACCAAGCATTTCGTCGAACACGTCGCAGACACACCCATCACCACACTAAACGTATTACGTAACCAACACAAGACAAGCGTAACAAGTAGAAATTCTAACCAGAAATTTGAATCGATTTCACATCAGGTTTCTTCACTTCCTCCTTTGGTACAGTAATCGTAAGCACTCCATTCTCCATTGCAGCCTTTACCTGATCCAGTTTTGCATTCTCTGGCAACCTGAACCTTCTCGTGAACTTCCCACTGCTGCGCTCCACCCTGTGCCATGTATCATTCTTATCTTCTTTCTCAACATTCCTCTCACCGCTGATCTGCAAGATCCTGTCGTCTTCAACCTCCACCTTCACTTCTTCCTTCTTGATTCCAGGAAGATCGGCCTTGAACACGTGCCCTTCAGGAGTTTCCTTCCAATCCACACGGGTATTCACTAAAGCAGAGGTTTCCCTGGAAGAATCAGATGGAGTTGGAAAGGGGAAGTCTTTGAAAGGGTCCCAGATGTCGAGAGAAAACGGGTCGAAAATGTTGCTTCGTCGGCCACCAAAAAAGCTCGGGATGATCGACATCTTTGATTCTTTTCACTGCAATTGATTATATAATCACGGAGGATTGTAGAACAAATGTAATATTCTGTCTTGGTGAAGGATAACTGACACGCATCGATATTTATAGTGTTGAAGGAGGGAGGAGAATTGAGGGAGTTTCCAGAGAGGTGTATGGCATTCTTCCGGTAACCACTTATGGCGCACTTTCTCGAAACATCTTTTGTATTTTTTCAGGTAACCACTTTAGGCACCTTCTCGAAAGATCTGGTATCGTTAATACTGTTATTACTTTTTAGAGTAAGGTACAGATTTAGTCCCTGTGGTTATATAGGAATTATAGATTGAGGCCTCCAAACAAAACAATTACATCTATAGTCACCATGGTTTCACTTTTGTTACGGATTGGATCCCTTACCATAACTCTACTAACGGTTATTCTGTTACATCAAGGAAATTTTTATCTTTTTACTAGTTTCATTTCTATGTGAAAAATAATAAAGTTATATAGTTTATATTAAATAATGTAACACACACATACACATATACATATATATATATATATATATATATATATATATATATGGAGAGAGAGAGAGAATTTTTGTGGCCTTTCATGCCCCTATTTCCGACTCCTCACTGTCATCCACCTTCCTTGTTTCGGCTCTCTTCCTTTTCACCAGTCCGTCACAGTTTTATATTAATTAACTAAGAGTACAAAAAAGGAAGTCAAATCATAATGAATGAAATGAAGTGATGACAACTAATACCAAGAAGACAATGTTTAAAATGGAGCATGCGTAATACAAACATATATCAATTACTTAAGAGTATAAAAAGATGTTTAAACAATGAGTTTTTTTAATTTCTTAAAAGAAAAAATTTGAAAATGAGTAGAAATATTAAAATATATTTGATTTAACAGAGATTTTTTAATATAAACTATATAACGCTATTATTATTTTAAATAGAAATGAAATAAAAATGTAAAAAGACGTTGATTAAACGGGGTAACAGTTAGTAGAGTTATGTCAAAGGACCCAATCTGTAATAAAAGTGAAACCATAGTGACTATAAATGTAATTATTTTGTTTGAGGGACCTAATCCATAATTCTTATACAACCATAGGGACGAAATCTATAATTTACTCTTGTTTCTTCTTTTTTAATACTGATATTTGAACATCTTGACACATAATTAAGCTATCTTATTTTTTGAGTTTATTGCAAACAGTAGCTTATAAGTTAGCTATTGAAATGCTATTTGGAGTAGCGTGTTAATAAGGTTCGGGAACTTTTTGTTGTTTTCTTCCAATTATACCCATGAGTGATATTATTTAAAGTAAACTTTACTT
The DNA here is from genome assembly GCA_954870635.1 of Arctium minus. NCBI lineage: Eukaryota > Viridiplantae > Streptophyta > Magnoliopsida > Asterales > Asteraceae > Arctium > Arctium minus. The sequence continues at coordinate 175,689,520 of OX941080.1, read as the reverse complement.
TTGGTCCCTAAGATTTAGTGATTTCTTTGAAACTGGACCTGAAGTTCAATAAGTCAAGATGTCGTCCCTCAGGTTTGGATTTTGTTTTGAAAATGCAACCTCATCACTAACTCCCTCTATTATGTATGTCCGTTAGAGTCACGGGTAAAATCATCTAACCATGTTTTGTCTCCCTTTTTGCACTATTTCTGTTTTCCTTGTATTTGTAAGAAATATCAAACTGTAGGGACCAACTATATAATTAACTCTAATTAAACAAGATAAAAGATAATTAAAGGAATTAGGAAGTAGGATGCAAAAAGGAGTCTTGGCATGTCACGCAGAACTTTGATGCCCAAACAGTGTCCAGCGTGAGTTTCATGTGGGTTAAGTCACATGCAACTTACTTGCAAGTTGCTTCGGTTTTTGTGGTAAGTTTCATGTGGGTTAAGCCACATGCAACTAGCATTAAACTTGTTTCGGCAGCTGTTTGCAATTCTCAATTTGTTACTTTTTTATGCCAAATTCCGAGCATCTTTCGAGCTCGTTTTTCTCTTTGATCTCGTTTTACTCTTTTCCAATTATTTTCAAAAATCCTTATTAACTCTCGAATTCTCCCAATATCATAATTGGAGATTAAAGACCAATAAAAATGCTTTTTAAACATTCTATTGGTGCTCTTCAATGAGAAACGTTTTTACCAATTTACCATATTTACTTTCATTTTTATTCGTCATCTTTAAGTTATAAAACTGTAGGGACCAACTATATAATTAACTCTAATATATATATATATATATATATATATATATATATATATATAATATACATACGGAGAGAGACACAGGGAGGGAGTTGAAAGCTTCATCATTGAAAGTTTTTTCATCTCCATGTCTGCATGAGTCCGTTGAAAATGTGGTCCAAATTCTTAGTCCTACTGTAGAATATCAAGAAACAGGTGGAGGAGTTACTGGTTCGTGAAATCGACGAGGGATACAAGGGGGAGGTAGTTACTGGTTCGTGAAACTGACGTGGGACAAAATGATGTTCTTCGGTCAATGGATTTTTCCATTTGGTGGATTTATGTTAATAGCCTAGGACTGGTCTTACGTTCAGCTTCTTTGATTCATCCATAATCCGAGAATGATCATCAAGAACAATAGAGTTCCCCATGAAAATTATTGTGGAATCGATGACGGAAATAACCCATGATCTTGTGGGGCCATCATTAAAACAGGGACGAAATCACCACCGACCAAACCCATTGACAAACTAGTAAAGTTACCATATTGTTTATATGACACAATAGTTAGTATAAAATCTTAAACTAGATTTTGGAAAGAAGTATGTATATCTTGAAGAATCCGATCTCGAGAAGAACCATAGATTGAAAAACAAGATTATGAAATATCAAACTCTAGAACCAAGTAGTTGTCCATCACAACCTCTATCTGTTGGAAAATTTATGTGAGTTTGAAAACCTTTTCATCCCAAATTGGACAAAACATAAACTTTATTTGAGTTTATAAGTCTATCCATTCAAGTAGGCTTTTAATGAAAAGTTGGAACTATGGTGGGATTCTTTGAAAATGCAATAAGGAGGCTTTCCCCCTTCTCCCACACATCTGAAAATCTATAATCACCCACTATTCTGAGACGATTTCAGCCTACTTTTTGCATCTGCTTTGGTTAAAAATCAAACACTATCGTTGTTATTGTTCAATTAGTCTGCATCAAATCCTCGGTAACGTGATTGTTAGACTCACAACGTTTAAGAATATCCCCAAAACCTGTAAGGACATGATACTTTTTATCCGTGCATTTTTTGATCTTCGTATACATTTCAGGTTGGTTTTAATTTCAGTAACGTTTTTACCTTTCGTTCACAAAGTGAACAAGTCTGTTTCTACCCCTTTTCTTATATAGAATCAATTGGTATGTTATTTAATCTGTTATGGGCTTACATCCAACTTAATAGATAAGTTTAAGACTTTAGTAATAAAGTTTTAATCTTTATTAATAAAGTTGTTAAGATTTGTTTCATTCAAACTGCAATTGTATTGTTTTTAAAGTTACATTTTTCAACACTATCACCCAGGTAGCGCATGGATGGAGAAAATCAATTAGAAGATATGGAGACTTGAAGGACGACAAAACATCGTTTATTCGAGAAGAAGATATGGTGCGAGGTTCTTTCATCATGGAGAAAGGTATATATGTTTCGTCGGAGAAATGGATGTTTCAATGAAAATGAAAAGATGAAGAGGATAATTTGGGTGTTTGAAAATCATGGGAAAGAAGGGTAGAATTGCATTTCTCAAAAGCATGGAATGGAATGGAATGGTGGTTCTTTACTAAACCTCAAAGAAATAAACCAATTCTATCATTAGAGGAATTCAAAGGGCGCGTTTGGTTTGCATGAATAGATTGGAATGGATTGGATTTCATGTAAGGATTTGGATTTGGGGGGATTTGGAATGTGTTTGGTTTGTAGGATTTGGAGTGAAAGTCGATTGAGGTCTGAAGTAAGTTATCAAATCCATCAGGATTTTGATTTGAAATCTTGACCAATTGCAAAGGAATTCCAAATCCATCATGTACTGGATTTTAAAAAAGTCAAAGGATTTCAAATCCGGTCAATACATTCAATTCCTACAATCCAAACGCAGTATTGGAATGAATTTGAAATCCAAATCCAATTCATTCCCGCAAACCAAACGAGACCAAATATTCCAATAGTCTTAAAAGAACGAACCAAACATGACTGGAATTTGGTTATAGGCCGGAATTAGCCATTCCAATTATGCAAACCAAAAAGCACCTCAAGTTCCTATTCCCTTTGACAAATGACAAATTTGCAAACGAAACGCCTCTAGCTTCCATTATGTGTTTTATGTTTTGGTTCCATATTTTGGGTAAGCTTAGGCCTTTTGATTTTCTAGTCAATCTATAAAAATTACTAAACATTCAAATATGTACATACATACATACATACATAGTGTGTGTGTTTATTTTTTGGAGGAAAACATTTTTTCAACTAAGACAGGGTTTGCAAGTGTTGACACCCTCACCACAATGCTAGCTCATGTATGGGATCTAGATTGTTCACGTTCATTTTTACAGTTGTGCAAATTTAGTATATGGTTTGCATAACAATATATAGGATCCATGTTTAGGCGGTTTGGGTCTTTTATGGGATTTAAAATTTAAACTTGAAAAAACACATATAATTTTGAATTTTAAAGCTTCATTGGCTTGAGTCCATTTGAAGTAAACAAAGTCCACAAAAAAAGTTAACAAAGTCCACAAAAAGAGAAAACAAAATATCCCAAAAAAACACTAAAAAAATTAATATGCAAACTAAAAAAAGTGAACTATGAAGAACAGGAGAAGCCTGAACGAACGTAAACTACTGAAATGTGAATCCTAAAGTCGACGTGAACACGGTGAGTCGGCCGATGTTAGTGAATAATAGTCATTTAGGGCTTTCAAGTTTCAAATGTCAAAAATCAAAATAGATTTTATGCTTGGGTTGAATTTAAGATAACATTGGGTCTAACCAAGTATATTTAAGATAACATTGGGCTGGATAATGGATATAAATGCATAATATATATATATATATATATATATATATATATATATATATATATATATATAGGGTGAGGTTCACGTGAGACCAAGCTGTTTCCGTGAGACCGCGTGAGACCAAGCCTTAAAACATAAAACTTCACACCGAAACACTGTGAAGGTAAAAAAACCTAAACCAAGTTAAAAAAAAATCAAACCTTCACAGATAAAAGACTGTGAAGGTATATCCGAACCTTCACAGCGAAGACGCTGTGAAGGTAAAAAAAACGAACATTCACAGCGAAAAACACCGTGAACGTAACATTTACGGTGTTTTCCCTATGAAAAGTTCGATTTTTTTTACATTCACAGTTTTTTGGTGTGAAGTTTCATACTTTAAAGCTTGGTCTCACGGGTCTCACGGAAACTGTTTGGTCTCACGCGAACTTAAGTCTATCTATCTATCTATATATATAGGTCAAGGATAATTTATAACTCATGTAAATCTTACAATCTATGCAACCCACATCTTAACCGTCAGATTCATGATAAACGGTTATTTTGTTTTTATTTTTTGATTTTTTTAATTGAAAATATTGGACCCACATGTATTGTAACCGTCGATCATTAATCCAACGGTTAAGATGTGGGTTGCATGAGTTGTAAGATTTTCATGGGTTGTAAACTAAACTACCCCTATATATATATATATATACATATATAATAGTCATTTAGGGCTTTCAAGTTTCAAATGTCAAAAACCAAAATATATTTTATGTTTGGGTTGGATTTAAGATAACGTTGGGTCTAACCAAATATATTTAAGATAACATTGGGTTGGATAATGGATATAAATGCATAAATAATATATATATATATATATATATATATATATATATATATATCATATATGTATGTATGTATGTATTTGGCGGCCGGTTTGGTCTAAACCGTCCAAAAAACCTCTAGACCTCAAACCGGCTCGGACCGCCCGGTTTGGCAAATTCTCAGACTAGATCGGACCGCCAAACTGCTCAAACCGCGAAAGCCGGTCTGGTTTGACTTGGTTCGACCAGTTTGAACAGTTAATATAAATCTAATTTATATGAATGTTATTAGACAATAAAAATTAAAAAAATTATATGTTTGAAGGGCCAATATGTAAATATTAGAACCTAAATAAAAAATAATGTTAGATGATTAGTGTTGCATCAAATTTGGTGTTTTACTATTTATATTTTATAATTTTAATATAGTGTATTTATTGAAAAATATTTGGTGTAAAAAATAGGTTTAGTTCAAAAAAATAGTATATTCATCGGTGATGATCTGAACAACATATACATTCCAATCAAGCAAAAATTTGTAATTGATTATTCACATTAGGCAGTGTGCAGAAAGTCATCAAATTCAATTTAAACCGGCTAGTCTAATTGGAACTGACCAACGATAATTGGATATCCAATTGTAATTGGGTCAGATTAGATCAAAAGTTTCAACATCCAAATTGGATCAGTCGGTTCTTAGATGGTTGTCTAGAATCCAAAAAAACCGAACGATCTAATTCAATGATCATCCAACTACCATCTAATTAATAACTATATGTGATTTTTGACATCTTATGGTATTGTTTTTAAGGTGATGTTTATGTAGTGTTTGTATTAATAAATTAAGAAAATATATGAATAGTTGGTTGAAATAGTGGATTAATTGGTTGCAAATTGGATCACAATAATCGAACTAATATGATGATCCAATAGATGACCAATAATAATATCTAATTGATGAAATCGGTCTGATCCAATCATCCATTGGATTTGATTAGGTCAGATGTTCAATTTTAATTGGATTAAATCGGATGATAAACCAACATCCAATAGATGATTGGATCAAATCGAATTCACCTAAATCCATTGGATTTTAACCGATACACTCCGTTAATTGACATTAGGACTGTTAATGGGTTAGTGGCCAAGTTGAAGCATTTGAACAATCAACCCAATGTTTGTGTTTTGAAAAATTTCAATCTAACGCAACTCAAGCAAAATACAAACCAACCCAAGCAAACCGTGCGGATTGGTTTGGGTTGCTCGAGTTGACATTTTGATACATTATTTTACAATCTAACTGACTTTAGGTCGTGGCCAAAGTCGTTCGCGTCCGTTTTTTTGGGGTTAATGTAAAATCAAAAATGATTTTGTAAATGATTTTTTGTTATATATAGGGGAGAGATCAATTGCAAACCATCCTAATTTTGCAAACCAGGCAAACCAACGATTTCATTGGTTAAGTTAATGAAATTGTTTCATATAATTCTTTTCTTGATGAAATTGTTTCATATATTTTTGTTTTTTATATAAAAATGAAATTGTTTTATATAATTTTTTTTGATGAAATTGTTTTATATATTTATGTTTTTTATATAAAAATGAAATTGTTTCATTTATTTCTTATTATGATGAAACGGTTTCATGTATTTTCTCATTTTGATGAAACTTTTTTTGTTTTTACATAAAGAACACAAATATATGAAACAATTTCATAAATTAGCCAAAATCGACGGTTTCCACAATTTACAAAAATAGAATGGTTTGCAAATTTAAAAAAAATGGAAAACAGAAGAACACCTTGGAAAGATACGATTAGAGGCAATCTACATAGCGGACTTGTTAGTTGTTACCACAAAAGAGTAGCGTAGCGGATGAGGAACAAGAAACACCCAAGTCGGTTAGCAATTGTTGGGGCCAAATTAATTCACATGTAGCTAATGCCATGGTGCGATACTCTGCTTCCGTCGATGAACGAGATATTGTTTTTTTGTTTCTCGGATTTCCAAGAAATTAAGGAATCTCCGAGAAAAAACATAGAAACCAGTGATAGAATGTCGAATATCAACACAATCTCCCCAGTCGGAATCACAAAAAACACGTAATTGTAAAAAAGGTAAGCTGATTAAAAAATACCTTGATTAGGCTGACTAGGTTCGTCCTTAATATACTTTAGCAAATGTATAGGGAATAGAGATGGCCAAAAATCATTCTCGGGGCTGGTTGGCCGGGCCCAAATCGGTCCTGATCCAAACAGTGTTTTCGTAATCGGTCCTGCATAACCGGTTAAGCTTTACAAGGCCCGATTATGAGAACCGGTCCCGATCCCGGGCAGGGCCCAAATCAGTCCCGCTTAAATTTTTTTAATTTTCTTTAAATTGATTTTTAACATATAATTTTTTTAAAGAATTTGGTCAATCAAATACACTAAAAAAATACGGTTTTGTTATAAAGAATTTGGTCAATCAAGCATACTTTAAAATATTTAATTGGGTCAATCGAATATACTAAAAAATACGTTTTTATTATAATACATTTAACAAAATACACTTAAAAATATATTTTGGTCTTCAATCAAATACAATTAAAAATACATTTAAAAATATACTTAAAAATACATCAAAAAAACAAATTTTAAATACAAAATCGGGCCGGTCCCATAACCGGTCCCGAGCCAGGCCTTGTTTCTGGTGGAATATTGTAACCGGGTCGGGACCGATGGTCCTTCGCTGGTCTCGAACCCATTTAGCCATCTTTAATGGATAATAGCCATATACCGGGCCAATTTATGTACATCAAAGGAGATGTCGGGTCGTGTAATTGCCAAATACATGAGACGACGAATGAGACGTCTATAAGAAAAAGGATCTTGAAGAGGTTCTCCATCAATAGATTACATGTTGATTTATGCAGGCTCCATAGGGGTAATTGTGGGCTTAGCAACTAGAAGACCAGTCTATTCTAGCAATTGCAAGGCATAATGCCTCTGCGAAATAAAAACACCAGTAGTCGATCTTTCAATTGCAAACCGAAGAAAGTATTGTAGAGGACCTAAGTCCTTCAGCTTAAATGCATTACTTAGTTGTTATTTTACCTAGGAAACAAGTGATTTCGAAGGGCCTGAGATGATTATGTCATCTACATAAACAAAAATTACCACATAAGTCTGTTCTTTACCTTTATAGAAAATGGAAGAATCAGATTTTGATTGTCATCTACATAAACAAAAATTACCACATATGTCTGCTCTTTACCTTTATAGAAAATGGAAGAATCAGATTTTGATTCGTCAAAACCGAACTGAATCATGAATTTTGGAAAACGTGCATACCATTACCTTGAAGATTGGCGTAGCCCATTATAATCACAAAATCACTTTCGAAGTTCCTTTTCTTTGGAGCATTGATTTTTTCATCTATTTATTAACTTATTTTAGTCTTAGACGACAAATATGTAAAACAACTCTCTAATTTTAGCTTTAGACGACAAATGTACAAAGTAACAGTTTAATCATTGGTCGACAAATGTATTTTTCTTTTTGAAAAATCACGTTGAGTATTTCATTATATGTTATTTAAATATGAAAATGTTCTAATATAAGAGCTTGCAAATATCTAAAATAACTATTATATGTTCACAACCTAATATAATAATATTAAAATAAATGTATGATTATCAACGATGGGCCAAAAAATCCTGTACCCGACGAACAACCTTATACCTAAATCCAATTTAACCGAAGAAACCCCTTGTCCCCAACCCCGGGTATCTCAAAATAAAAAACATGAATAATAAACAAACCTTAAAATCAAGATACAATCCAACAATTTACTTATTCGTTCTCATTTACACTAAAAAGCTTAAAAAATAATTTTTTTTCTAAAGTAAAAGAAAACCATTTTGATGAGTGCGCTGTAATTTATTTCTGTTCCACGGACGTAAGCTTCCCCATAAATCTTCATTTATTATTGGTTATAGTAAGATTGTTGATAAATATTTTTTATGCTATTGAGTATTAATAGATAAAAATCACCATATTTGCTTACGAACAAGATTGATTGATGGTTCTTACTTTTTACCGAGTAAGATTAACGATCCTCCCAATACTTACCCGGTAAGAGAATAGTTAAGAACTTACCCGAATGACATGGTGTTGAAACTTAAGAACTATATATGTGATTCACAGATAATAATAGAGAAACTGTTAAAAGATATTGTTAATTGTACCAATAAGACATTGATTTAACTTATTTTGTTTGTATTTGTCATTTTTAGGTTTTAAGTGTCTAAAGTGTAAAAGTGTTGAAAGTTGATGATTTGAGGGACCACACTTTTCTTCTACTGAAGATGCAAGGGTAGCGGAGCAAATATGTTGAATCTCAAGGACTGGAGTGCAATAAACGGGTTAATATATAAATGTTATGTTTAGCTCATTGAAGATAATATTCATTTTTCATTTTCTCATTTTGTAAACTCAGTATTAGCTCTCATTCTCTTTCTCTAGAAATTAGGGGTTTACATTCTTTATATCTTCAAATCTTTTGAAGATATTATAGTTGTATTAGGTTGAATATTGTAATAGTTTATACATTTTATGATGGTATCAGAGCGCCGCTGTCACTTCTCGCCGGCATTCAGGTGGTAGTCAACAGCCTAATGGTAAAACTCTTTCTCTATGCCTCGTTTATTACTGGTTTACATCATTACTAGGTCGTCTCCTCTTTTCATTTTTTTCTTCTTCCTTATCTCTGTACTTTTTGGTTTGGAAGTTGTCATTGGGTTCGACCTCATTATCTCCTGGATCTGAACTTTCTAGATCTGGTTCAAGAGACTTTGTTGTTATTTTGTTCAACCTTTTTTTGTTCGACACATACGAGTTTAGATCTGACTCTGTAGTCACATCTATTCGAGTTTAGTATCATTGTTATTGTCCATTTTTTTTCCTTTCTTTCGATCTGGTATCTCTTGGATCTAATCTTGCTAGATCTGGTTCAAGAGTCTCTTCAGATTTTTTTTGTTGTCTCTTCAGATTTTTTTGTTCTATTTTCTCCGTGGTGGACACTTACGAGTTCAGATCTGACTTTGTAGTCACATCTGTTCTTGATTGGTGCCTTCTTTTTTACCTCGTTAGCCTTAGATCTGATCTCTAATAGATTTGTGTTCACGGCTCCTTTGAGGCTCATCTTTTTCTTCACTAAAACCTATTGTGGTTTGTGTGGTGTTCACCTCGTGAGCCTTGGATCTGATCTCTAATAGATCTGAGTTCAAGGAATCTGTGGTTTTCACCTTGTTGCCCTGGATATGATCTCTAATAGATCTGTGTTCACGGCTCCTTTGAGGTTCGTCATTTTCTTCACTAAGACCTATTGTGGTTTGTGTTGTTTTCACCTCGTTAGCCTTGGATCTGATCTCTAATAGATTTGTGTTCACGGCTCCTTTGAGGTTCATCATTTTCTTCACTAAGACCTATTGTGGTTTGTGTTGTTTTCACCTCGTTAGCCTTGGATCTGATCTCTAATAGATCTGAGTTCAAGGCATCTTCGACAATCATTCTTTATTTTGCTTCTCATAACTTCTACCTGTCTAAAGTTTTTTTTGGTTTTGTTTGTCTAAGGAGAAATCCTTGTGACGTGAATCGAGATCTGATCCGTAAGTGATCACATCCTGTACGATTTACCAAAGGATCGGTTCTTTCTCCTGTTTTTTTTCTCTCTTTGCTTGTTCTGTCAAGGAATATCCCTATATCTTGCTCTTGGATCTGGTTGGGTTTCTCTATCAGATCTATCTTAATTTTTTTTAGTCTAAGGACTCTCTTCGAGTTCTCCTCTGTCACTACATTTGTTCAGGTTATTCATTGTCTCCTGGTTATATGTACTTTACGCTGGATTCTCTGTGAGTTTCCAGATTTAGTGCTCTCTTTAATCCGCTACTCTCATACTTAAGGAACGCACTGTAAGTCTGTTCTTATTTTTACCTTGCCTATCTCACTCACTGTAAGTCTTTCCTTCTTTCTCTTGTGTGTGTTTCTTATTTTCTGTTGGACTGCAGAGTGGTTGGCTTGACCTACCACCTGTAGAGTGGCAAGGAATCCTGCCTCTAAGCTACTCAGTGTTATCCTTGTGTGTTTCTCTCTTGTTTTCTTCTGTGTGTTTACTATGACTGGAGGTAAATCCTCTAAAGATCCAGAACAACGATCTCTCATCGCTAAACTGGACTTTGGAGATCCTTTATATCTCCATCCTAGTGACACTTCAGGAGCCCCTATATTAACCTTGAAACTCACTGGAACTGATAAGTACAAAGTCTGGTCGTGTGCTATGATTTTGGCTTTAGAAACCAAAAATAAACTTGGATTTATTGATGGTACTGTATTACGATCTGTGGATAACGATGTGTTAGGAAAACAATGGGATAAGTGTAATTCTGTTGTTTTGTCTTGGATTCTCAACTCTATTTCTGATGATCTTTTCATAAGTCAAGTTTTCTCTCGAGTTGCCTCGGAAGTGTGGCTCGAGCTAAAAGAAACATATGACAAAATTGATGGTTCCGTTACTTTTAATTTACATCAAAGGATTAATTCACTTTCACAAAATGGAGCCTCGGTTTCGGACTACTATCACAAGTTAAATGCCTTGTGGAAGCAGTTTGACTCCTTGATTAAACTGCCTTCATGCACATGCAATGCTTCTCATGACTTTTCTAAACACAATCAATTGATAAAACTAATGCAATTTATGATGGGATTGGATGATACTTACATTCACATACGCAGTAATATCTTAACAACTGATCCAATCCCTACTGTCAAAACCGCCTTCTCCTTGGTACGAAGAGAAGAATCACACCGTGGTGTGACTCGAACTTCTGATACTAAGGGACAAAATACTGGCTTTTTGGAAAACCAAATGATAATAAAAAAAGAGGTGGAAAATCTCCCCTTATTTGCAAACATTGCGGTTTAACCGGGCATACCATAGAAAGATGTTACAAGTTAATTGGTTTTCCTAAGGATTTTCAATTTACCAAGTCTAAAAATAGTCAATTTTTAAAATCTTCTTCAAACAATGTCTGTTCCACCGATACCCCTGGATGTAATCAGAACACCTCAACATCCTTGACAGAGGATCAAGTTAACAAGTTACTGTCTCTCCTTGATCAAAAACAGACCAAGAGCATTTCTGTCAATATGGCAGGTATATTTCCTGTCAATAGGACAAATCTGTCTAACTATGTCTGTAATAGTTCTCAGTCTGGTTGGATAATTGATTCCGGAGCGAATCAACACATGACCTCTTCTCCTTCTCAACTTGAAAATATTATTGATATTTCTGACTTAATGTAACACCCTCAAAAAAGAACAGAGCAACTAATTTAAAACTTTCAATTTATACAACAAAAAGGATATAATCTAATCTACAATCATCACTTGAGTCACCTAAAAAAGAATACTAGATTTAACTTCAACGAATAAAAGACCAAGTCTCGCATAAAGACAAATCAAAGTCGAGTGTTACTAAAACCCAAAAGAAACAGTTGTTCTTATCAATGACTAACGCGGAAGACTTCATCAATTCACTCACCCTTGCACAAACTCTTAGCACTCAACAATTCACCAAAAAGCTAGAACCTCTTTCCCCCATCCGGAACCTGATGCACATGCCGACAAATAAAAAGGTTAGTCTAACTCCTAGTGAGTTCAAGAGTTTACAACATGAAATAAATATATTTGTTAAAGGGAAAGAAAGTAGTTTAAATGATCACAGACCTTTTGAAAGATTTACTTTAAATATCAAACGACACCAATTTCCAATAGTACATCTTTAGAACAAGGAATCCAATATGAACCTTCTTTCATAAAAACCACTTTAATCCCAAACTCAACCAAAACGTGAATAGTAAGCAAAGCTCTAAATTTATAAGAATATGAAATAAAACTTTACTTCTCGAAACCCTTCAAACATGAACGGGTCATAAAACACAACCCATAAATCTTGATTAAACAATTCCCCATAAGTAAAACGTCACCGAAAACATGGATAATAAAATGACACAATTAAATACCCAAAAAGCACCTTCCGGTGATGGGGGATACCCGATTCCATTGTACGTGGCAGAACACAAAGTTAAGCCACATAACTATGTTGTCGAACTACACCTCAGATCGTGACCGTATTGCCTGCTCTGCCGAGCTACACCTCCAGTCATGACTATATTTCAAGTCCTCAAAACACCGCATCCCTTATTGCCTGCTCTGCCGAGCTACACCTCAAGGATACGCGATCTTATTGCCTGTTCGGTATCTAGGGAGTTTCATCGTCGGGGTGCCCACTTGACCCTTAGTGCCTACTCCCTAGCATTCAAGATAGGAGCCTCAGCTTCTTACTTGATAACACTCGATGTCTAAACCTCGTGCACAAGAATTAGACATCTAAACACAAGACCCAAGGTCCCAAAGTACAACCCATGAGGGTTCCTCTTCGTCAAACAACCGGGACGACAACAATGCCAACACGGCATAATTTCCCAAAGTGAGGATCCCAAGAGTCCTCACCATTACATACGACTGACTTACATGCCTATGGATCCAATGAAATACAGTCTAAAATACATGACCCCAAATGAATGACACACGCACCCAAAACATGTATTCTCCAAAATAAAATGCAATAAATGCAACTCACACCCAAAGCTCCACTCAGGCTATTAAACCGGACAAAAGCCCCCAAGACCCGACAAAGTCGAAAACCGAAATAAAGACCCAACAATTTACGTAAATCTTCCATGGAAGTCAGTATAAACATCGAAACACGTTTGACCAACAAGTATGTAAACACCACGACCCAAGGGTGATTAACCCAAAACTTCTCATTCGTTGAGACAAAACGTTTTCCAAATGGACCCATTCCCTTTATGTTTCCAAAATGACTCTTAACACAAAGATATGCATTTTCCAATGGATTATAAAATCGTATGCACCAAATGGACAATTATACAAAATGACCTTCATTTATATACTATCATCAAAGGAACGTCTCAAAATGATTTATTTGTCAACATACCCAAAAATCCCAAAGATATGGGTTATATAAGTTTATAAAGTTAAACATTTCCAAGTAACCAAAACTTATCAGCAGTTAACAATTTAGTGTAAACACAAACACTTTAAAAATCAACATTTTGGCATGTACATCATTTTCACAAATCAACTTGAACTCACCTTGCTAGATTTAGGCTAAATCTAGATTTTACCCCCAAAACTTGAATCACCATTGATGAAGGCTTGAATCTCCAAGAAATTTCTCTAGATCTTAGATCCGACACGTCTATAAGGTTTCCTTCAACATACAAGTCACCAAAATCACACCCAAGTTGAAGGATGAAAGTAAAAAAGGGTGAAACCATCCAACCCTAACTTAACGTTGAGAGATATGAGGAACTTACCATCAGAAAATACACTTGTATCTTCCAATAAACTTCAAATCTCTTGATATATCCTTGAATAGCTCTCAAAAAGAAAACTATGGCAACTTGAATCAATGAAATCGGAGTTGGGATGAAGAAGATATGAAGAAATGAAGTTCTAGGGCTGAAAATCGGATTTTAAGCTCGAACAGGGCTCCGCACGAGTTACCGGGCGGCCTAAGTTGCCCCGTAAGTCACTCGGATGGGTTTTATGCTCGAACAGGGCTCCAGGCGGGTTACCGGGCGGCCTAAGTCGCCCCTTAAGTCGCCCCGTGCACTGTTCGTCTGGTTTCTTCTCGTTCACTGTTTTGACCATAACTTCTTCGTTATAGCTCCTATTTTGCTCCGGAAAGAACCGTTGTACTCGTAATTGAATCCTTCATCCACCAAGATTATAAAATCTAGGATTCAAGTCCAAATTCCTATATCTTATTTTTCTCTTAAAATTACCGATTCATGAATTGACTTGAAATGATACTTTTCGAATTTCGGGGCGTTACACTTAAACCTTAGAGTTACTCAACCAAATGGAAATGAGGCTAAAATAAACCAAATTGGGAATTATAGACTTAATAGTGAGGTTGTTTTATTTGATGTTCTTGTCATTCTTGATTTTCATGTTAATCTGTTGTCTGTTCATAAAATTGCTAGAGATAGCAAGATCTTTGTTGGGTTTGATGAGTATAAGTGTTACCTTCTTCAGGGTTCTCTTCAAAAGAGAATTGTGAGGACCGGTAGTGAACAAAGAGGGCTATATTTTTTTGACAACTTGCCTAAGGGTGAGTCTTTTGTTTCTCTAAGTTCTAGGAATTCTTTAAAAATGTCCAATATGACCATTGTTTGTAATATATCACGTCAATTGTGGCATAGTAGGCTGGGACATCCAGCTGATCAAGTGCTTGGGGTTCTAAAAGAAACCCTTGACATCACTAATGAATCTGTTTCTATACCTTGTGATATTTGTCATAAGGCTAAGCAAGTTAGAGACAAGTTCAAATTAAGCACTCACTCATCTACTATTCTTGGTGAGTTAGTTCATTTGGATTTATGGGGACTTTATCGTGTTCCCAGTAAAGAGGGTTATAGATTTTTTCTGACTATTGTAGATGATTACACTCGATCTGTTTGGGTTTATTTGCTGAAAAGCAAGGATGAAGTATTTGATAATATTGTTGCTTTTCACAGTTTATTGATTACTAAGTTTGGCAAACATGTTAAAATCTTCAAAAGCGATAATGGTACTGAATTTACTAATAATAAGGTTGGTATTTTCCTTAAATCTAATGGGATTATTCATCAAACAACTTGCGCTTACACTCCTCAACAAAACGGAGTGGTTGAACGCAAGCACATACATTTACTGAATGTTGCTAGAGCTTTAATGTTTCAAGGAAATGTTCCATTAAACATGTGGAATGAGTGTATTTTGACTGCTGTTTATCTTATTAATCGTACTCCTTCTTCAGTGTTAAATGGAAAGTGTCCGTATGAGCTAGTGTTTGGTTTTGCTCCTGTTTTGACTCACCTTAGAAATTTTGGGTGTTTATGTTTTGCGGTAAGACCTAATGTCTCTGATAAGTTTTCTTCACGATCTGAAAAATGTGTTCATCTTGGCTATGCTAATTCAAAAAAGGGATATAGGCTTTATAGTCTAGATTCTAAACAAATAATAATTTCCAGAGATGTTAAGTTTTATGAAAATATTTTTCCTTTCAAAATGAGTGGAAACCAACCAAGTTATGACTCTAGTAATATAAATTCATTAAATTTTTTTGACTCGGTTAATTTTCAATCTAATGATCTGGCTTTTGAAATACCCGATGATGATATTAGGGGAAATCCTCAAAGTGAAAAAATTTCTACATCTTCTGATATAGGTAGTAGTCGTGACGATTTGAGTAGCCAAAGTAGGGCTGTCGGGTCTGTGGACCCTGGTAGTACTAGTGAAAAGGTTGAGGTAAACAAAGCAGCCAGATCAAGTGGTCCTAGTGGCACTGAGGTTGCCAATGGATCACGAACTGCTGATTTTCGTCAACTCACTGTTCAAAATAAAAATGATGATCTTTTGAGGTCCCCTCCTGAGGGTGTGGTTATTGATAATCAAAATGTTTCATCTGTTAGAAAATTGAATCGATCTTCTGTGTTCCCTCGTCGTTTTGATGATTTTGTCGTTGAAGGAAAAGTTAAGTACGACTTAGAAAAGGTTGTTAATTACTCTCAACTTGGTTCAAATAATTTTTGTTTTGTATCAACCTTAAATAATTTTGTTGAACCTGAAAGTTTTTTCGAAGCTAGTATAACACCCTGAATTCTGGAAATAGCAACTAATTTAAATTTTCTAAATACAACGATAATTGAATCATCTACAACCATAAATTCAGATTTAACCTCAATACACACCTTCAATCTATACATACGGTAAACAATAAGGACGAGAATAAGGAGGGAACTCCCGATATAAACGTACTCTCGTAAATTAAGATTTAACCCAAGACTTGCTCAAAATGAGAATAAGGAGGGAACTCCCCCTATTTATAAAATGCGGGTAAAACATTATATCTCGAAAATACCCAACAGGTGTGGAATATAATACTCAACCCATAAATTATAGATGAAAATCTATATAACTAAATATTGTCAAGAACACGACGTTAGACCCATAACTCACACGACCATAAAATGGACGAAAACAAATACCGACACGTGGAAAGAACGCATTCCATTCAAACCTTAATATACGTGGGAAGAATCCCAATATTAAAGTCATCATTTACCGTCGACCACTTAAAAGCCCAAATTGGTCAAATACAACACTACCCTTTAAAAATACCACGAATCAACGATGAAGAGATTCGTATACACTGAGAATAGAGTAACATGCAAGTAGGCCGTTCACGCGACTTCCTTACATGTCATCTAAACGTTTCCATCTTGGGTGGCGAGAACACGTGAATGTGGCCACCCGCGATGTTATTGGATTTCACCACACATCCCGACATCCTAGTTCCCATGCCACCACCGACATCACAATCCTCGGACCGTTTAATGCCTCTGGCCATACTCCGTCGAGTTCCACCTCAAGGACTTACAGACGTGGGTGCCTATCCAATCTAGACGAGCTTCCCCCTCTGCAGCTCGTGTCACTCGTTGTCCACTCGCTAGCAAACCCGAGCGGCCACTAAAAGTAACCCAAAACCTCAGGCCTTACATGACCGACAGACTTACGTGCCTATGGATCCATTACGACGCTGTCTAACATTACATGACTCCAAATGAATGACCAAAGCACCCAAAGCATGTAACTCACCAATGACACAAATTAAGCGTCATCATACCCAAAACCCACGACGGTTATAAATCCGGACAAGTGTCCACATGACTCATTTAGTCAAAACCGAGCCAAAGGCCCAACACTTTACGTAAATCACCAACGAAGCCTTTGTAAACATTAAAAACACGTTTAACCGACTAACGAAGACACACGACCCAAAAGTGTAAAATAACACAAACTCAACATTGTTTGAGGCAAGCCATTTTCCCAAATAAACTCTTTACTCTTATTTCCCAAAATACCTCGTGACACAGTTATGCACATTTTCCAAATAGACGTAAGATCAAAATCATGTAAATGACATTTACATCAAATGGACTCAATTTATATAAAATACGTCAAAGAAACATGTCAACATGTTTTATTTGTCAATGTGCCTAAAATCACCAAGATGCATGTTTCATGAGTTTATAAAGATAAATATAACCAAATACTCAAACTTATCAGCAGTTAACAATTTGGTGTAAAACATAAACATTTTAAAAACAACCATTTTGGCATGTACACCATTTTCATAAAACATCTTGAACTCACCTCGCTAGATTTAGGCTAAATCTAGATTTTACCCCGCTTTGAGCTCCTTTGAAGAAACTTGAATCCTTCGAGCCAAAACCTCAAAAACCTAGATCCAAACATTTCCAACCGTAAATAACCATATTCAACCACATAGAAACATTCCCCAACATTATACATCAAAATCTCCATTTTGGTCCAAACCCAAATTTGGCCTAGTTTTCTCCAAAACCAACAAATCCGAAATTGATAAACCAACCACTAGAATAATCATCAAGAGAACATTTATAACTTATTTTAAGGTTTAGAAAAGGAAGGGATACACTTACCACTTAGTTTTCGAAGAAAACCTAGAAAACCCAAAAATAAGCTTGAGGTTGAAGATGAAGATGAAGATCCTTGATGTCTAACTTTTACTCTTAAGCTTGACGCCGGTTTACCCCAAGATATCCAAGGATTTGAGCCAAAATACCCCACAATATTAAAGGGCTGGTGCTAAGTCGTTCTTGAGAGGTTTAGAGAGGGTTTGGAACTGATTTGGGTGAGGAGAAATGAGAAGAACACTGAAAATCGCGACTTTAAGGGGCCTGGCACACCCTGGCGACATTGCCAGGCGACAATGCCAGTGGCATAGTCGCTAGGTATAGTCGCTGGAGTGTACCAGCCCTCGGTACCTCCTCAGCAATTGTGACATGCGACTATGACACTTTCATAGTCGCCGGTCATTGTCGCGGAACCCCTCCCAAGTCCCGAAACTCGAATTTTCCAATGCCAACACTCCCGATACTCCGAGGGACTTTAAATAATACATTTCCCAACAAAACCCCACTGTTTACAAGTCACAGAAACGTCCGGGTGACAATTACTTACCGAAAATTATGGGTGTTACAATCCTCCCAACCTTAGAATGATTTCGTCATCGAAATCTAGATTCCCATGGAATTTTGCCCGCAGAAGAATTTCCCTTAACACTTCTTCCAGCACCACTATTTGGACCTTTGCACTGATACACATCTATGCTGCCCCTCTTGGGCACAATATGCTCATAACCGAGCGAACACTTAACTCTTCAAAGTAACCTTTTACCCACAAGGTTACGGTCGTCTCCCAACCTTAGAATGACAATCACTACCCCTAGGGTAGTTTGTGACCTCAACATTTTACCAATCAAATTCCTTCGGATCATCACGGTTCCGAACCCAATCTCAAAGATCATAACTAAGCTTCCAAAATCCTCAGATTTCAACTGATCCATTCCTAATGCTGATAAAGTTGACCTCCTAAGGCGCACCAATGCGTCCTTCAGGCAACTGGTTAACCCGGATTCGGTTAACACTCAACTCCGTTCCAACCTTAGCCTCACAATAATCCTCTAATGCAACCCTTTTCACCATGGAAAAACTTATACACATTGGTATTTTCTTAACACATCTAACCTTCTTCAAATTTCCATTACCGAAAGGTCATTATCTCCCATGGTCTAACTGGGATATTTCCGAATATTCCAAGATCCATTGACCTCAAGAAAACAAGTCGACGCCTAGGACTAAACGGTGACCTCGAAAACGTGGACACCCCGCCCAAAATTCCATTCCAAACGGATTGTCGCACTAAGGTTAACCCCTAACAGAATGCTAAAATCCCAAATCTTACATTTCTAACAAACGGACCACAAGAATTCCTTTTGATCGCGAAACCCCTTAAGACGGTACACCATCAACATACACCATGATGTCACACCGACAAGCAACCCACCAAATCGAACCCACTTTAAGCACATGTAATCACATAAGACCTTATCCCACATGATTACCGAAGTATAGAATCACTCCTTAATTATCTGGGAAAACTTAAATCCACTATTTCCATTATTCATGCGAGCACAGATTCGAAAACCAAAACCCGAAATTCAAGATTGTCCGCAAGCCAGATCATCCGACGCTCCAAATCCCAAGGACTCCTCTAGTCCCTAATTCTAACTCCTTTCACACCAGGGGTTTAAATATTTAGGCCTAAAGAGTTCAAGGTTTTCAACCAGTATGCCAATTTGAAATCTTATAAAACTTTCAAAGGCATAAGTTTTATAGCAAATAAACGTGCGGTAAATTAATACACTACCATTTATTTGGTAGGTTTAAAAATTGATTTGCCAACACTACGCATGTAAAACCATTTTCCACAACTCATTAAAGCATTACATACGTTATTATGGGCAAAATTAAAATATGCGTAGAAAAATTTTAATGGACTATCAAGGTCTTGGCATGCATTAGTTCATAACATACGTAAGAAAATAATTTTCCCAACTTTAGCAACACGACATGAACGTAAGTAAATTTTTACCCAAAGCGGCAACTACAACGACATGCGAACCGAAAATCCATTTCATGCATTGCGAAAACTTATGACAACAAAGTTTACAATTGAAACACGTTTAAATAAACAGTTCTATCCGAAATAACATAGATTTTTTTTTACAATTACTCACACCAACAGAATAATTTAATCCAAATGAAATTAGTATGCAACGAGTGACACTTGAATATAGCCCAAAGATAAATCACGTGAAAATGAACTTTCCCAAAACAACGCGTGGGATGCCGTCTATTACCAAAATTTATAAATCAACACACACAATAATGTATGTATATACGTCCCAAAATTCATCTACGCGACGTAAAAAGTCGTAAGATAAGACACCATAAAACTCAACTGAATTTCCATAAAAACTCAATAACGCTAAAATCAATCGGTGTCAAAATTTCATTTCCCAACATAAATAAAAATAAAATAAAATAAAAACGTAATACGACAACAATTCCAAAATGTCAAACTCTAAATCGCAACATAAGATAAAGTGACCATTTTCAACAGAACCTTCATGAGACACGACGCCCAAAAAGTTCGTAAATTTACACGCAATAAAATGAAACCCACGCAACTCAAGGTACACTCACACGCCCAAAACGTTGCAAAACTCTACTTCATAAAATCGTACACGACTCATTCAGACCAAAATTCTACGAAAAAAAATCCCGACTCCAAAACATGGGACAACTCTTCCTTTAAAACCTTAACATACGCGGAGGAGATCCAATGTCAAGGTCAAAAAGTCCACAGTTACTTGCCCAATAACTGAAATAACATTAAAACACGGATATTACAATATCCAAAAACAACGTTAGACATGGAACGTGGACGAAGAGATTTTTAACAACAATATGCAATCGCGTGCAACAAAACAATCTTATGTATGCTTAAACTCGTGGTTTAAAATCCGATGAGTAATAAATGTTTTATCAAGACTTGATAATATAGCTCACTTTATGTTTTGAGAATACGAGAAACAATTTATGCAAACTCATTTTAGAAATAAATTCCGTGCATAGATTTGGTCGGCACTCAGCATCTTAGGACTACACTCCTCTATTTTCCGACATCCTATTGTCATCCGGATGCATCAAACATCTTAGAGCCACAAACCCACTAATTCGATTAACTTACAATTCTCCTCGAAATAAAATTGGTCTAACGAACTTATAGTTCTAATTCAACCAATAATTCTGACTCAAGATGATCAACTTAATGCATTCATCGCACTTAACTATCACTTCAATGCAACATTGCTATAGACATCAACCTTTCCTTAAATTATTCGCTTAGAAACTTTCTCACTACCCCAACAGTCATCATACCAAGGTAGTTCAAGTATATGCACATGTAATATGTAGGTTCACCATAACACTGACCAGGTGCCATTATGAACGTACCATACATGATCATCCTTACGACCCTTGACAAATTTCCCGTTTCTAGCGACTCGATCAACTCCAAAATATCTTATCTTAAGGTGCCTAATGTGCAACTTCATTTTCAATCACTTATAAGAACGCTAGTTTGAGTCTAGGCATCCAACAATCAATACCAAAATCTCTCAAATTTAAGCTCTGATACCAACTTGTAACACCCTGAATTCTGGAAATAGCAACTAATTTATAATTTCTAAATACAACGATAATTGAATCATCTACAACCATAAATTCAGATTTAACCTCAATACACACCTTCAATCTATACATACGGTAAACAATAAGGACGGGTGCTACTAAAACCCAAAACATGTCACTATCTACAACTCGCGGAAGGCTTCACCAATTACTTACTTTTGTCTCTAGCTAAGGCTTTACTCTTCATAGAACTGCTAGAACCCAACTCTCAACTGGAACCTGATGCACATGCCGACAAATAAAAAGGGTTAGACTTAACGCCTAGTGAGCTCAAGAGTTTTCAACAAAGATAATTTAATCATTTGGAAAGGGAGAATGCGAATAAAATAATAATCTTTCAACATGATATGCTTCATATATGAAAACGACTCGTTTATCAATAATCATGCATTTTATACGAAAGAGACACTGAGTTACTCATTAACCAACCAAATTGTTTTAAAGGTGTAGATCCCGATATAAACGTACTCTCGTAAATTTAGATTTAACCCAAGACTTGCTCAAAATGAGAATAAGGAGGGAACTCCCCCTATTTATAAAAAGCGGGTAAAACATTATATCTCGAAATACCCAACAGGTGTGGAATATAATACGCAACCCATAAATTATAGATGAAAATCTATATAACTAAATATTGTCAAGAACACGACGTTAGACCCATAACTCACACGACCATAAAATGGACGAAAATAAATACCGACACGTGGAAAGAACGCATTCCATTCAAACCTTAATATACGTGGGAAGAATCCCAATATTAAAGTCATCATTTACCGTCGACCACTTAAAAGCCCAAATTGGTCAAATACAACACTACCCTTTAAAAATACCACGAATCAACGATGAAGAGATTCGTATACACTGAGAATAGAGTAACATGCAAGTAGGCCGTTCACGCGACTTCCTTACATGTCATCTAAACGTTTCCATCTTGGGTGGCGAGAACACGTGAATGTGGCCACCCGCGATGTTATTGGATTTCACCACACATCCCGACATCCTAGTTCCCATGCCACCACCGACATCACAATCCTCGGACCGTTTAATGCCTCTGGCCATACTCCGTCGAGTTCCACCTCAAGGACTTACAGACGTGGGTGCCTATCCAATCTAGACGAGCTTCCCCCTCTGCAGCTCGTGTCACTCGTTGTCCACTCGCTAGCAAACCCGAGCGGCCACTAAAAGTAACCCAAAACCTCAGGCCTTACATGACCGACAGACTTACGTGCCTATGGATCCATTACGACGCTGTCTAACATTACATGACTCCAAATGAATGACCAAAGCACCCAAAGCATGTAACTCACCAATGACACAAATTAAGCGTCATCATACCCAAAACCCACGACGGTTATAAATCCGGACAAGTGTCCACATGACTCATTTAGTCAAAACCGAGCCAAAGGCCCAACACTTTACGTAAATCACCAACGAAGCCTTTGTAAACATTAAAAACACGTTTAACCGACTAACGAAGACACACGACCCAAAAGTGTAAAATAACACAAACTCAACATTGTTTGAGGCAAGCCATTTTCCCAAATAAACTCTTTACTCTTATTTCCCAAAATACCTCGTGACACAGTTATGCACATTTTCCAAATAGACGTAAGATCAAAATCATGTAAATGACATTTACATCAAATGGACTCAATTTATATAAAATACGTCAAAGAAACATGTCAACATGTTTTATTTGTCAATGTGCCTAAAATCACCAAGATGCATGTTTCATGAGTTTATAAAGATAAATATAACCAAATACTCAAACTTATCAGCAGTTAACAATTTGGTGTAAAACATAAACATTTTAAAAACAACCATTTTGGCATGTACACCGTTTTCATAAAACATCTTGAACTCACCTCGCTAGATTTAGGCTAAATCTAGATTTTACCCCGCTTTGAGCTCCTTTGAAGAAACTTGAATCCTTCGAGCCAAAACCTCAAAAACCTAGATCCAAACATTTCCAACCGTAAATAACCATATTCAACCACATAGAAACATTCCCCAACATTATACATCAAAATCTCCATTTTGGTCCAAACCCAAATTTGGCCTAGTTTTCTCCAAAACCAACAAATCCGAAATTGATAAACCAACCACTAGAATAATCATCAAGAGAACATTTATAACTTATTTTAAGGTTTAGAAAAGGAAGGGATACACTTACCACTTAGTTTTCGAAGAAAACCTAGAAAACCCAAAAATAAGCTTGAGGTTGAAGATGAAGATGAAGATCCTTGATGTCTAACTTTTACTCTTAAGCTTGACGCCGGTTTACCCCAAGATATCCAAGGATTTGAGCCAAAATACCCCACAATATTAAAGGGCTGGTGCTAAGTCGTTCTTGAGAGGTTTAGAGAGGGTTTGGAACTGATTTGGGTGAGGAGAAATGAGAAGAACACTGAAAATCGCACTTTAAGGGGCCTGACACACCCTGGCGACATTGCCAGGCGACAATGCCAGTGGCATAGTCGCTAGGTATAGTCGCTGGAGTGTACCAGCCCTCGGTACCTCCTCAGCAATTGTGACATGCGACTATGACACTTTCATAGTCGCCGGTCATTGTCGCGGAACCCCTCCCAAGTCCCGAAACTCGAATTTTCCAATGCCAACACTCCCGATACTCCGAGGGACTTTAAATAATACATTTCCCAACAAAACCCCACTGTTTACAAGTCACAGAAACGTCCGGGTGACAATTACTTACCGAAAATTATGGGTGTTACAATCCTCCCAACCTTAGAATGATTTCGTCATCGAAATCTAGATTCCCATGGAATTTTGCCCGCAGAAGAATTTCCCTTAACACTTCTTCCAGCACCACTATTTGGACCTTTGCACTGATACACATCTATGCTTCCCCTCTTGGGCACAATATGCTCATAACCGAGCGAACACTTAACTCTTCAAAGTAACCTTTTACCCACAAGGTTACGGTCGTCTCCCAACCTTAGAATGACAATCACTACCCCTAGGGTAGTTTGTGACCTCAACATTTTACCAATCAAATTCCTTCGGATCATCACGGTTCCGAACCCAATCTCAAAGATCATAACTAAGCTTCCAAAATCCTCAGATTTCAACTGATCCATTCCTAATGCTGATAAAGTTGACCTCCTAAGGCGCACCAATGCGTCCTTCAGGCAACTGGTTAACCCGGATTCGGTTAACACTCAACTCCGTTCCAACCTTAGCCTCACAATAATCCTCTAATGCAACCCTTTTCACCATGGAAAAACTTATACACATTGGTATTTTCTTAACACATCTAACCTTCTTCAAATTTCCATTACCGAAAGGTCATTATTTCCCATGGTCCAACTGGGATATTTCCGAATATTCCAAGATCCATTGACCTCAAGAAAACAAGTCGACGCCTAGGACTAAACGGTGACCTCGAAAACGTGGACACCCCGCCCAAAATTCCATTCCAAACGGATTGTCGCACTAAGGTTAACCCCTAACAGAATGCTAAAATCCCAAATCTTACATTTCTAACAAACGGACCACAAGAATTCCTTTTGATCGCGAAACCCCTTAAGACGGTACACCATCAACATACACCATGATGTCACACCGACAAGCAACCCACCAAATCGAACCCACTTTAAGCACATGCAATCACATAAGACCTTATCCCACATGATTACCGAAGTATAGAATCACTCCTTAATTATCTGGGAAAACTTAAATCCACTATTTCCATTATTCATGCGAGCACAGATTCGAAAACCAAAACCCGAAATTCAAGATTGTCCGCAAGCCAGATCATCCGACGCTCCAAATCCCAAGGACTCCTCTAGTCCCTAATTCTAACTCCTTTCACACCAGGGGTTTAAATCTTTAGGCCTAAAGAGTTCAAGGTTTTCAACCAGTATGCCAATTTGAAATCTTATAAAACTTTCAAAGGCATAAGTTTTATAGCAAATAAACGTGCGGTAAATTAATACACTACCGTTTATTTTGTAGGTTTAAAAATTGATTTGCCAACACTACGCATGTAAAACCATTTTCCACAACTCATTTGATCAGTACATACGTTATTATGGGCAGAATTAAAAGATGCGTATCACAGAAACGTCTGGGTGACAATTACTTACCGAAAATTACGGGTGTTACAGCTAGCAAGGACCAAAATTGGGTAGATGCAATGAATGATGAAATGGAAGCTCTTTATAGAAATGGTACTTGGATCCTAACTGATTTGCCTCCAAATAGAAAACCCATAGGTTGTAGATGGATTTATAAAGTTAAATTTAAATCCACGGGTGAAATAGAAAGATATAAAGCTCATTTTTTTGCCAAAGGGTATAGTCAACGTGAACATTTAGACTTTGAGGAAACATTTTCGCCTGTTGTGAATATGGTGACTGTAAGGTGTGTGATTGCCCTAGCAGTTCAAAATAGGTGGCCTTTGTGTCAGTTAGATGTGAACAATGCCTTCCTTTATGGGAATTTAGTTGAAGATGTTTATATGACGTTACCTCCTGGATATTTTTCTGTTAATGACAAACGTGTTTGTAAACTAGTAAAATCTCTTTATGGCCTAAAACAAGCACCACGTCAGTGGTATGAAAAGTTATCTACTTGTTTAATAGAAAATGGTTTTGTCAAAGCACTAGTGATTATTCTTTATTCACTAAAAGTTCTGGTGATGTGTTTCATATTCTTCTTGTATACGTGGACGATATTGTTCTTACTGAAAATTCTGATCCTGAGATTAAACTAGTTAAGGATCATTTACAATCAAACTTTAAAATCAAAGATTTAGGTTTATTAAAATTCTTCTTAGGTATTGAAATCTTATAGACTGATAAAGGATTATGTATGTGTCAGGATCGAAATTCAAAACAAGAATTTAAATAAACACTCAGAAACTTTGTTAAAGAAGTTGCGGAATAACACTTTAACAAGAAATCAATGGAACAATGTATGAATTCAAATCACAAGTTGTATTGAATTAACTTGATGATTACAACCAAAGCCTCAATCTGTTAAACAGGCTCAACAGACGTTCAAAACTTATCTAATGAAAGGATCACTAAGAATCTTGAGGCTAATTCTCTCTTAAAAACAAAAGACGTATATATTCAATAATCTAAGACTTCTAGACTATATTTACAAAACAGATTATAAGATAATTATGAAAGTAACGTTGATCTTCAGCATCCATTCCATAATTATCTTCAACTCCTTTTCTTTCGCTTCAAGTAACAAACCATCCTTATCAACATCAGCAACATTAATTCTTCTAGCAGTATCTTCTTATCATCAGCAGTACTAACATGCTAGCAGTAACTTCCAACTGGCAGTACTAACTCTCCAAGCAGTACTAACTATTCTACTAGTAGTACTAACTCTTGAAGCAGTACTAATACTACTAGCAGTAGTAATCTCTTCAAGTAGCAGTACTAATGTCTTCAGAAGTAGTAATCTTCAAGTCTCAGCAGCACTATCCAAACTTAGCATATTTCAGACCCAACAGTATGTCTCAAAGAAAGTATTGCCTGGAGCTACTAAATGATTTTGGATATCTTGGTTGTAAGCCTATTAATACACCCATGGATATGAATTTAATTGTAACAGATTCTATTGGTTCTGAATCAAAAGATGTTCCTTTAAAGGATTTTACTGGATATCAAAAATTAATTGGTAGACTCATTTATATGTTAGCCACTTGACCTGACATTGCTTTTGCAGTACATTGCTTGAGTCAATTCATGCATTCTCCACGCCAGTCTCATTTGAAACTGACTCTTCGTGTTCTAAGGTATTTGAAGGCTTCTCCTAGTAAGGGCATTTATTTTTCAGCATGTTCTAATAATTATTTTAAACTGTCTGCCTTTGTTGATGCTGACTGGGGGAAGTGCTTATCAACTAGGCATTCAGTTACTGGTTAATGTATATTCTTGGGAAATTGTATGGTGTCATGGAGAAGCAAGAAACAGTCTACTGTTTCTCGCTCCTCTGCTGAGTCCGAATATAAGGCTATGGCATCAGCCCTTTGTGATTATATGGGTTCTCAATATTTTAGCAGATTTAAAATTAAATAACTTGCTTCCAGTAAGTTTAAACTGTGATAACAAATCTGCTATACAAATTGCTAACAACCCTGTGTTTCATGAACGGACTAAACACATAGAGATAGATGTACATCAAGTTAGAAATAAAATAGCAACTGGAATGTTGAAAACAGTAAAATTTTTGTCTTCAGAAAATACAGCTGATATTTTTATAAAATCGCTTGGAGTAAATCAACATAACTATCTCATTAATAAGTTAAATATGTTGGATCTTTTCCGCTCTCAAGATTGAAGGTGGGTGTTAAAAGATATTGTTAATTGTACCAATCTTGACATTGATTTAACTTATTTTGTTTGTATTTGTCATTTTTAGGTTTTAAGTATCTAAAGTGTAAAAGTGTTGAAAGCTGATGATTTGAGGGACCGCACTTTTCTTCTACTGAAGATGCAAGGGTAGCGGAGCAAATATATTGAATCTCAAGGACTGGAGTGCAATAAACGGGTTAATATATAAATGTTATGTTTAGCTCATTTGAAGATAATATTCTGTGACAACCGTCAAGATTAGTGCTCAGGTTAATTTCTAAGTTAATGAAAATTAAGATTTAAGTATTTGCCACTCCTTAAGTTGCATAAAATTTTTTAAGATAAAAGTTTCCTGAAAATTTAGGAGGTTGCGCCAAATGTGATTACAGGTACGTTTCCCTTAAACAATCACTCCGCATCTGTATTATTTGATTCTGGAGCAGATAAAAGTTTTGTGTTGTTAAATTTTAGACCGAAAGTTAAACAAATGACACAAAAATTAAAAGAAGACTATGTCATTGCGTTTGCTAATGGGCAAGAAATTAGGGTCAAAGATGTACTTCCAAATTGTACCCTAAGTCTAGCTGAAAAGGATTTCAAAATAGATTTGATCCCAATAAAGCTAGGTAGCTTTGATATAGTCGTGGGCATGGATTGGTTGTCAAAGAACCACGCGGAGATAAGTTGTTCCGAGAAGATTCTCCGAATCCCGTTACCGGGAGGAGAAGTACTTATAGTACCTGGAGAAAAGTCTAAGAGAAAACTGAAGATGGTGTCTTGTATGAAAATGCGGAAGTACCTGAGGAAAGAATGTGACGCATTTCTGGCGCATGTAATAAGTAAAGAACCTAAGGAGAAGCGTTTGCAAGATATTCCGGTAGTTCGAGAATTTCCTGAAGTATTTCCCGAGGAGTTACCTGGATTACCTCCACCGAGACAAGTCGAATTCCGTATCGATTTGGTTCCAGGAGCTGCACCGGTGGCCAAGGCACTGTACCGTTTGGCACCTTCGGAGATGCAAGAACTGTCAGAACAACTACAAGAGCTACTCGACAAAGGATTTATTAGGCCTAGCTCTTCGCCTTGGGGAGCACCAGTACTTTTTGTTAAAAAGAAGGACGGGACGTTCCGAATGTGTATTGATTATAGGGAACTCAATAAGCTGACTTTAAAGAATCAATACCCACTTCCCCGAATCGACGATTTATTTGATCAATTGCAAGGCGCATCGTACTTTTCAAAGATTGACTTACGGTCCGGATATCATCAAATGAGAGTTCGCGAAGAAGACATCGACAAAACGGCGTTTAGAGCTCGTTATGGTCACTATGAATTTCTAGTTATGCCCTTTGGACTGACAAACGCTCCAGCAGTTTTCATGGACTTGATGAACAGAGTCTGCCGACCATACTTGGACAAGTTCGTGATTGTGTTTATAGATGACATTCTGATTTATTCGCAAAGCAAGGAGGACCACGAACAACACCTGAAGTTGATGTTGGAATTGCTTAAGGAACAGAAATTGTACGCCAAGTTCTCCAAGTGTGAATTTTGGCTTCGAGAAGTACATTTTCTGGGTCATGTGGTTAATAAGAAAGGGATTCATGTTGATCCAGCAAAGGTTGAGGCCATTAAAAAGTGGGAAACTCCTAAGACACCGACGGAAATTCGTCAATTTCTTGGCCTGGCAGGTTATTATCGGCGATTTATCGAAATTTTTTCCAAGATTGCTCAACCACTCACGTCGCTAACCCAAAAAGATAAAAAGTTTGATTGGGGAGAAAAACAGGAGGAGGCATTTCAAACGCTGAAGCATAAGTTATGCAACGCGCCAATTCTAGCGTTACCAGAAGGTACAGAAAATTTTGTGGTATATTGCGATGCATCACATCAAGGTTTGGGATGTGTATTGATGCAAAGAGATAAAGTTATAGCTTATGCCTCAAAACAACTTAAAGTTCATGAAAAGAATTATACCACTCATGATTTGGAGTTAGGAGCAGTGGTATTCGCTTTAAAGATTTGGAGACATTATCTTTATGGTACCAAGTGTATCGTTTACACTGATCACAAAAGCCTCCAGCATATCTTTGATCAGAAAATGTTAAACATGAGACAACGAAGATGGGTGGAACTACTCAGTGACTACGATTGTGAGATAAAGTATCATCCCGGAAAAGCCAACGTAGTAGCAGACGCATTGAGTAGGAAGGAGAAGGTAAAACCAACAAGAGTACGAACTATGGGAATGTTGGTACAAACGAGCCTCAAAACACAAATTTGTGAAGCTCAAAAAGAGGCACTGAAGGAGGAGAATCTAAAGAATGAAGTACTTCATCAGTCAGAAAAAGAATTTGAAACCCGATCAGATGGGGTACAATATTTCAAGAATAAGGTCTGGGTACCAAAAATGGAAGGTCTGCGGATGTCGATCTTGGAAGAAGCGCACCAAACGAAGTATTCGATTCACCCGGGAGCCGACAAAATGTATAAGGAGATAAAAGAGTATTATTGGTGGCCGGGAATGAAGAAGGACATTGCTGAATTCGTGGGTAAATGTTTGACTTGTGCTAAAGTCAAAGCAGAGCATCAAAAGCCATCTGGACTTTTGCAACAACCGGAGATACCACGATGGAAATGGGATCAAGTATCCATGGATTTCATCACAAAGTTACCCAGAACAGGAAGAGGTAATGATGCAATTTGGGTTATTGTGGATAGACTTACAAAATCCACGCATTTTCTTCCTATCCGAGAGGATTTCAAAATGGAAAGATTGGCACAAGTATACATTGATGAAATTGTCTCTCGTCATGGAGTCCCACTATCCATTATTTCAGACCGAGACAGTCGTTTCACCTCTCGGTTTTGGCAAGTATTTCAGAAAGCTCTAGGCACCAGGTTAGATTTGAGCACTGCTTATCATCCACAAACGGATGGTCAATCTGAAAGAACCATCCAGACTCTGGAAGACATGTTACGCGCTTGTGCTATAGACTTCGGAGGTAGCTGGGATAAGCACTTACCATTGATTGAATTTTCTTATAACAACAGCTACCATACCAGTATTCAATGCGCGCCATACGAAGCTCTTTATGGACGTAAGTGTCGATCTCCACTTAGTTGGGTGGAAATTGGTGACAGTCAATTGTTTGGGCCTGATATTATACGGGAGACTACCGACAAAATATCGACCATACAAGACAGGCTTAAAGCTGCAAGAGATCGACAGAAAAGCTATGCAAATAATCGCAGAAAACCCTTAGAATTCCAAAAGGGTGACAAGGTTCTTCTGAAAGTGTCTCCATGGAAAGGAGTTGTGAGATTTGGAAAAAGGGGTAAATTAAGCCCAAGATTCATTGGTCCATATGAAGTATTAGAAAGAATTGGACCAGTAGCTTATAAGCTTAAGTTGCCACAAGAGTTGAGTGCCATTCACGACACGTTCCACGTGTCAAATTTAAAGAAGTGTATAACCGACGAGTTGGCGATTGTACCCCCAGATGAAATTCAAGTGGACGAACGACTTATTTTCAGAGAAGAGCCGGTTGAAATTTTGGGTCGCGAAGTTAAGCGACTAAGGAGAAGTAAAATTCCTATTTTAAAGGTTCGCTGGAAGTCGCGTCATGGACCTGAATTTTCGTGGGAAAGAGAGGATCTTTTGAAGCGCAAGTATCCTCACTTGTTTAACCAAGAGGCGGTCCGGAAGTGACAAACTTTAAATTTCGGGACGAAATTTCTCGAAGTAGGGGAGACTGTGACAACCGTCAAGATTAGTGCTCAGGTTAATTTCTAAGTTAATGAAAATTAAGATTTAAGTATTTGCCACTCCTTAAGTTGCATAAAATTTTTTAAGATAAAAGTTTCCTGAAAATTTAGGAGGTTGCGTAGAATGCCCGGAACAGTTCCGTGTCTGACCGTCACATCTCAGAAATGCCAAAAATCATGTTGGAAGTCAAAAATACATAAAATTATGAGGTTTATATTTATTTAGATGAATATATATTTATTTGTAAAAATTTACTCAAATTAGAGAGATTTGAGAATTTGAAAATTTTCGGTTCGCAATTTATCTGATTTAATTGAGAAATTGAGATATTTTAAATTTAAAAAAAAAAAAAACTTGGGTTGGGCTTGGAGAGGCCATGTGGCCGGCCTCCCTCTCCCTCTCCCTCTTAATTTTTTTTTAAAACAAAACTTGAATTTGAAACCTCATAATCTCATTTCAATCTTGACTCATCACCTTCTCTCTCTCTCTCTACAATCGGCTCACACACACACACACACACACACACTTTCATCTCCAAATTTCCAGAAAATATAAGAGTTACAAAGGTTAAAATCATCTTCAAATCAAGAATTCCAAGTTTATCTCATCATCTACACAAGGTACAAAACACTATTTCATCATTTCTTCATGTTTATTCAAGTTTGATGTTTGAACTTTATAAAACCCTCATGCATGTGTAGAAGTAATTCATTCATGGTTTTAGAAGTGAAATGGACATCATTGATGAATAAAACATTCATAAAGTGATGCCATAAAAATGATCTTCCATGAAAAACCATGTTAAATAGTGAAAATTTGAGTTCTTGATGAATATGTTGATTTTATCATAAGTACAACCTTGTGTATAAAAATTTTGGTGTTTTAGTTGGTTTATATTTAACATTCTAGTAATAATTTCAAGTTTAAACAAACTCTTATAATGAGATTGTTCAATCTTATGTGATTAAGAGTCTTGAAAATTGATAAGTGATGAAAATCACTTATTTAGGTGTTTTTGGTTTCATGCAACTCACTTTGGATGAAAATTTTGTAGTTTTATATGTGTTCAAAAGTATATATTTCATTCTTAGATCATTATATCGTAAAAAGGTGTTTAAATCCAAATGGTTTCACAAGAAACCATGGGAAATGGACCTCTTAATGTTTAATACAAAAACTTGTACTACAGATTTGCTGTCCAGAAAATGGACCTACTTCCAACATGCATAAATCATGTTCTACATGTCAAAATTTGGACTTTTTGATTTTAGACTTTAATTTAGGGTGTTAGCTTTCTAAAAAGTCCGAAAACACTAATTTTGGAGATGATTTGAGCACTTAAATGGATTTTACAAGAAAATGGTGCAATCTGTCCAGTGAAGACAGATTCATACACCTACCTTGTAGAGGCCATAACTTCCTCATTTCTTATCCCAAATTAAGTAAATCTTTTTCCAAATGATAGGATTTTGAGTTAGGCTTACACCCATATAAGGATTATTGGCTAATTCAAAGAATTGATACCCCAAAAGCATGCTACAAGTGAGGTATGTCACTGATCCGGAAATCAGTGACACACTGCTTTGTGGAAATTATTTCAGGTATCAAAACTCATCCAAAAATTATGAAAAAGTGCAGATTTACTCTTTACACACTATAGTATTACCACAAAAATTTTGGTGAATTCATTCCTTTGGGAAGATATGTTTCTATAGTGGTTTTGTCGACTAAAATTTTGGACAGCTACTGCTGAATTTTCAGAAAAGTGATCATAATGAGATCTAGACTAGTGTTAAGGCATAATAAGACTATAATTGATCTAAATATGGTTTTGGATATTGACACCTACTTAATGGCATTTCATAAGTTATTTGGACGGGTCATTTGGACATAGGAACGGGTATTAATGTATTTTTCACTATGGCAACCTTCACTATAGGAAACCAAGGAAGCGGCACCTATTTTGAGCACTATCGTTAAGTTTCCAAGTTCACTCTCAAGGTGAGTATTCACAGCCCCTCTTTTACCATTTTTATACGTTTTGGGGTGAAAAGCATGTAAATTTACAAATTGTTATTACTGAATGATTGTTCGTTAAAATTGTCGAATTTTGAATTAAATTGTTTATGCACTATGGTATGTATACTTTACGCTGCAAGTGAGTATTCACAGCCCCTCTTTTATCGTTTTACGTATTTTGGGGTGAAAAGCATGCTTAAGTACGATTACAATGATTCATGAGTTAATTGAAATGTTTTGCGCTGTTAAGTCGCCAAGGCTTGTTCTCAAGCATTTTAAAAAGTAAGATGTATGACGTTAAATAGTTGGTATATTGAGTATTTAAGAGTTAGTCCCCAGACGACACTACTATTAACCCAGAAAATTGGGCCTATAGTATTAGTGGATAGCGCTATTTGGGCTTGACCAACCCCACTTCTTACAGCTGACGAGCTAGGAGTACACTATACTAGAGAAGTGATTGAACATGTGGCGCTTGAGACCACCTCTGAGTCAAGGCACACGGGGCAAAAACAAGGGTCCGGGACGGTTTAGTAGTGGCTCAACCAAGTTTAAGTTATACCGACTCAAGTCATACGTAAAGCAATACTCATGAAATTTTCAAGTTAAGCTAATGAGCATGGATATGCTCCAAGTATTTGAGCACGTATATGCTCCAAGTATTCAAGTTAAGCTTTTGAGCACGAACATGCTCCAACTATCAAATCTCGCATATAAAATGTTTTGTGCATATTTAAAACCTGTGAACTCACCAACTCTCGTAGTTGACCATATTTTTGTACATGCTTTTCAGGTAATCAAGAAGGTAAACTTTAAGGGTCGTTCTGCGTATAACATGAATATGTTTTGGGGGATGTACAAACTTTTGGACAAAGCTATCTTAAATTATCTCGGATTGTAATTTCACGATAAACATTCTACTATTACATTTTGTAATGTATTTTTATTAAATGTATGGTGGTTGAACTTTATGCTTGTGGATTGTTTATCGGAAACTGTTATACCCCGTGTTTCCGCTTTAGCGGGGTGTGACATATTCATTTTTCATTTTCTCATTTTGTAAACTCAGTATTAGCTCTCATTCTCTTTCTCTAGAAATTAGGGTTTTACATTCTTTATATCTTCAAATCTTTTGAAGATATTATAGTTGTATTAGGTTGAATATTGTAATAGGTTATACATTTTATGAGAAACCAACAATATCAACAATATAAGGGAACCCTTTGATTTTATTATCATTTGAAGGTACTTCCCATTGAAACAAACATACATTGTATTTATGTGGCTAGAATTGGATCGAAAGCATAAATAAAGAAAAATTAGGAAACCTTATCACTAGATGATCCCATATTTGTGTAATCAAGACCTAGACTCCACTTTCCTTGTTTTATCTCCACAATTTATTCTAACATGCCAAGTCATAATTCCAACACATGGCATCTAAGGAAAATGTGAAGACGATTGACTTGCTTGATGGATTGTCCTGCCAAAGTCTTGTTGGGCATTCCCGAGGCTTGTGTTGTGGCGACCAGAATACAAAATATAATATAAAATAAAGCCCAACAACAACTTCAATTCAAGATATGATTCAACACCTTACAACAATGAACTGCTTTCTCCCGAGTCACGAGGGCCTGCCTGCTGCTCGAAACAAAGTTACAGACCCAAGTTGAAAAAATGATTTTAGGTTGGTTTATCGAATTAACTCTACAAAAAGCAATTCAAATTGCTTTTGAACGCATGTATTGGTAGCAGAAACGTACTCCTAGATTTCTCTCTCCAAAACCTTCATGTTGATGATCTATATTTTGATTTATGATGGTTTTGAAACCAAAAACTGGTCTTCTCGTCGATGAACTTACGGGAAGACATCTTTCTTCATCCCCTTACTTTTGGGCTTCAACAGAAGCGAAAGATATCAATGGCTAAGAAAGAAAACTAATCGACAAATGGAACCTATATGATCAAAACTTGGTATAATTCACATGGGAAATCATTACATTCAAGCATATTGTTTGGGTAGAAAATTCCACTAAGCCTTAGTCGTACGATTGACGACAACCAACACCCTTCTTTTGGGAGACTTCGACTAGACAATCAAATATTGGTCCAACAAATAATGTCGCACGATTGAATTTCCGTTACTCACTCACAATATATGTTACATTATGTTTACATGCAGAATTCAAAGGTATTCATAGCCAAAGGATGTAACGGAAATCGTCATCAATAGCAATAAGCATAACAGATGCTGTTATCAATACCAGAAACGGTCTTACACATTCAATACTTGGGAAACGGAAAGATGGAGTATAAATATGGAGCTCATATCTCACATTGGGACATCTGATTCTCAGACCTTACAAGCTCGCAAATTACGTTCTCAAGCTCGCTCAGTTTCTCTCGAAGTTCATAAGATCCATTGTCGTTTGTCGTACGACCAAAGACTAATTACACACGACGCACGACCAAAGACTTTACTTTATCGTACTATTTTACATTGCATTTCATTTTTAACATTCGTTCTAAAGGACGACATCCCTGATTGACGTCCATAGTGCACGACGACTCTCACTCGTCCACGGTTTTTACCCATTTTAGGGGTTTTCCGCGTCACCAATTCTCTCGTCTCATTTCCTTTATTTTTGTTATAGTCGTACGATTACTGTCGTTACTTTCTTTGGTTGGATCAAGCTCCACATTTACCTTAAATTTTCCTTGGGAGATTTTTGGCATAAACAGTTTGGCGCCCACCGTGGGGCCCCATCCAAAGAAAATCTTCGATAATCTTACGACAGACTAACGTTTTCCTCTTAGTGTTCTTTGTTCCAGTTATTCAGGATAATGGCATTCCAGGGAACACAAGATCATGTCATGGCTCAAATGAACATGGAGTTGACTGCTGCTCGTGCTCGTATCGACGCTCTAACAGTTCAGGCTCGACAAGCAGCTGAAACCATTGAGCATCTAAGAAACCAGAATGGAAATAATACGACAGGGATTACAAATGCTTATGTTGGTGCCTGGAATGTGCCCCCTCCGTTGCCTAATTATCCTCGTCCACCATCAATTAATCTAGCGACTTTCATAATACCAACCATGCCTATGGCTTCTATTCCCTTTAATGGATACGCCTCTGATGCTTCACATCAGACTAACATCAATGGATTAGGTTATGTTCCATTGGGTGCTCCAAATGGTGTTCCATTAGATCCTATTGCACAGAGATTAAAACTTCTGGAAGAACAAAACGAACGTGTCTTGTCGATGTTGGCCAAATTGTCGGGGGCAGAAGTTCTAGTCGATGTTGAGCCACGTACAGGATTTCAGGCGTCACCATTCATTGATGAGATAGCGTTAATAGACGTTCCAAAGAAATACAGCATCCCGACCTTCACTCCAAAGTATTCAGGCGTCACTGATCCAACATAACACGTCGCCCAATACAAACAACTTATGTGGACTGTCTCAATACCGTACCAGTTCCAAGAAGTCTGCATGTGCAAAAGTTTTGGGGCGACCTTGACCGGAGCAGCTTTACAATGGTTGATTAATCTCAAACCTAAAACCGTCGGGTCTTTTTCAGAGTTGGTGAATCAATTCACTCAACAATTCGCTAGCAGCCGAAAAATGGAAAAGCAAACGAGCGACCTTTACTATGTCGTACAGAAGAATGGAGAGTCCATCCGAGACTACTTTAACCGATTCAACGCGGAAATGATTAGTATCCGGAATTGTGACGTGAAAACAACAATCGAAGCGTACAAACGGGGTCTGGACGATAGTTCAGGGTTGTATCTCGACCTTACGAAGTATCCTCCAGAAACCTTTGAAGACGTACGAGCGAGGACGCTTGCTCATATGAGGGTCGAGGATGACCTCACTTTCAGGAATAAACACTCGGGCGACCGGAAAAGCCTAGGTGTTAAAAGGCCATACTTCAAACCAAAGTCAACCAATCGGT
The DNA here is from genome assembly GCA_954870635.1 of Arctium minus. Classification (NCBI taxonomy): domain Eukaryota; kingdom Viridiplantae; phylum Streptophyta; class Magnoliopsida; order Asterales; family Asteraceae; genus Arctium; species Arctium minus. The sequence continues at coordinate 175,651,744 of OX941080.1, read as the reverse complement.
CAGAGCCTACCAGACAAATTTCAAACGTCAGGTTTGAAAAGAAAGGATCGACGACTTCTAAATCTGTCCTGTATCCTAAGGTTTCATCTTATGGTTTCCCTGGATCAGTTAAGGACGTCGTCGTATCCTTGAAGCAACTCCAGCAAAACGTTCGGTGGCCAAAGAAAAGTGACAAAGACAGTGACAAGAAGGACAAAACTAAATGGTGTGACTTCCATAATGACTTCGGTCATATAACGGATGATTGCATCACCTTAAAGAAAGAGCTATCTTGGCTCAACTCGAAAGGCTATTTTCAGAAATTGACGAAAAACAAAGACGCACGTCCTACATCCCCAGAGCATGCCAAGGTGATCAATTGTATCACCGGAGGTTCTGATGTTTGTGGGACCACATATTCAGCTGCTAAAAGACATGCTAGTCGCGGTCTTGACGACCGACCAATTCCAAAAGAAGCAAGATCCAAAGAGGACGCAGAGCTGGAGGCTATGCCCTTGACGTTCGACCAGGCGGATTTCGATGACATATATCAGAAACATCATGATGGACTAATTATCCAATTGAGTATTGGAAATTGTCTAACAAAAAGGATACTCGTCGACGGAGGTAGTTCAGCTAACATTATCTTTTTTGATGCAGTAAAAGCGATGGGCATCGACAAATCCGAGATTACACGGCGTTCGACCACACTCGTTGGATTTAATGGTGGAGCAACAAACACCATGGGGGAAATCACACTACCAGTATATGCTAAAGGAATCAACAGACAGACGAAGTTCAATGTCGTCGATTGCTCATCAGCGTATAATGTTATCCTTGGGCGACCTTGGATTCATGACATGAAGGCTGTACCTTCGACGTACCACCAAACTTTGAAATTTCCCACGCAATGGGGAGTACAAGAGATCAAAGGCGAAACAAAGATTGCTAGGGAATGTTACAAAGTTTCCTTGAAGCCTTCGAAGAAAACAATATAGCAATTACAGAACTAGGACGTTCCTGGGACTAACGACGACTATCGCCTGGAAGCTGTCGTCCTAAACCAGGATAAGCCTGATCAGATGGTTTACATAGGTTCGACGCTCGACCCTTCCTTCAAAGAGCAACTAATTTATTTTTTACAGGATCACTATGATTGTTTCGCCTGGACGCACGAAGACATGGTGGGTATCGATCCGAGTATTATCTCTCATAAACTCAACATCGATCCATCATTCAAACCCATTCAACAGAAAAGATGGAAATTTGCTCCTGACAGAAATAAAGTTATCAACGACGAAGTTGATAATTTGCTTAAAACAGGAAAAATACGAGAAGTCAAGTATCCAGATTGGCTTGCTAACGTTGTTGTCGTCCAAAAGAAAAATGGTAAATGGAGAGTATGCATTGATTTTACCGATCTTAATAAAGCCTGCCCGAAAGATCCATTTCCATTGCCACATATCGACTCTATGGTCGACGCTACAGCAGGACATGAATTACTCACGTTCATGGACGCGTATTCTGGGTATAACCAGATATTGATGCATACTGACGACCAGGAAAAAACGGCCTTCATGACAGATAAAGGTATTTATTGTTATAAAGTAATGCCTTTTGGTCTTAAGAATGCAGGTTCAACATATCAGCGATTGGTGAATATGATGTTCAAAGAGCACTTGGGCGACACTATGGAGGTATACATCGATGACATGCTTGTCAAATCGAAACATGCGGATGATCATATCGGACATTTAAAGCAGTCGTTCAATATTTTGCGTGAGTATAAGATGAAGTTGAATCCAACAAAATGTTCTTTCGGAGTTCGAGCTGGCAAATTTCTCGGTTATATGGTTACACGACGGGGAATCGAAGCTAATCCAGATCAAATCAAAGCAATTGTCGAGCTAAAATCGCCCAGAAATTTTAAAGAAGTCCAACGTCTCACAGGACGTGTAGCAGCTCTAAACCGGTTCATCTCTCGATCGTCCGACAGATGTCACTTATTTTATAATGTCCTGCGAAAAAATAAAGGATTTGAGTGGACTGATAAGCATGAAGAGGCGTTGCAACAACTTAAAAAATATTTGATGTCGCCTCCTTTTCTCTCTAAACCTGAGAAAAATGAAGTTCTTCAACTCTACCTATCCGTCAGCATTAATTCAGTAAGTGCAATTCTTATACGAGAAACCGACGGTCGACAATTGCCAATCTATTATGTAAGTAAAACTCTACTAGACGCAAAAACCAGGTATTCGTCTATAGAAAAACTTTTACTTTCGTTAGTCATGGCCGCTAAGAAACTACGACATTATTTTGAGTCACATCCTATAATTGTGGTAACTAACTTTCCATTAAAATCTGTGTTAAGAAAACCTGAATTAACAGGACGACTAGCTAAGTGGAGCATCTACCTCAGCAATTTTGATTTGGATTTCAAACCCAAGACGGCGATCAAATCACAGGTCTTAGCAGATTTTGTCTCAGATTTCAGTCCAGAACTAAAAATCACGATGTCGTCTGATGAATTAATTGTGGCGACTTTGCACGACACCACTTGGACGCTCGACGTTGATGGTTCGTCGAACATACGCGGAACAGGTTTGGGTGTCGTCCTACAGTCCCCACAAGGGGGCAAAATAGTATACTCCATACGGTGCAATTTCAAAGCTACCAATAATGAGGCAGAATATGAAGCATTAATTGCAGGAATAAAAATTGCTCACAATTTGGGGGCAACACATTTGCATGTCCGGAGTGATTCGTCGTTAGTGGTTAACCAAGTTAATGGAGAGTTCGCAGCAAAAGATTCAAGGATGATTGCTTATTATAAAATAGTAAAGGAGGAAGCAAAGAAATTCAGTCGCCTTGTAATCGAGCAAATACCAAGAGATCAGAATACCCAAGCTGATGCATTAGCCAATTTGGGGTCAGCACTTAGTCAAACGACGTTCGATAATGTACCAATAGTTCACCTCACAATACCATCTATCAAAGACGATGGTAATATTTTGGTCGCACCGATTGAGGAAGAAAATTCTTGGTCGGACGACATTAAAAATTATCTGGAGAACGATCAACTTCCTGATGACAGAATGGAAGCAAGAAAGGTTAGATTTAAAGCATCAAGGTACGTTATTATCCGAGGACAATTATATCGAAGATCTTCGACTGGCCTGAATCTACGATGTATCACCAATAAGACGCAAGTCCAGAAAATTCTACAAGATATGCACGACGGTGAATGTGGAAATCATTCAGGAAGTCGCAATCTAGCTAACCGGGTATCACGACAAGGTTACTATTGGCCGACATTAAGGCAAGATGCTATCAGGTATGTACAGTCGTGCGACGTATGTCAAAGACACGCAGGTTTGGGATTCCGTCTGAAATAACATGCGACAACGGGACACAATTCATCAGTGAACGAATGAGAAGATTTTGTGAAGAAAGGAACATTAAGTTGGTAACATCAACACCTCGATATCCACAGTCGAATGGTCTAGCCGAGTCGAGCAACAAAACTATCATAAATTCACTCAAGAAAAGACTCAAAGCTGCCAAAGGGAAGTGGGTGGAAGAGTTGCCTTCCGTTCTATGGGCCAATCGTACGACACCTCGTACGTCTACAGGACAAACTCCCTTTTCCTTAGTCTATGGATGTGAAGCTGTGTTACCTATTGAGGTACGATTACTGACTTCAAGGCATACGTCCGTCGAACATAACTTGGTCGACTTAAGCTATGACCTTGACGCCTTAGAGGAACTTCGGGAAGCTGCTCTCATTCGCATGGCGTCACAAAAACAAACGATTGAACGACATTTCAACAAAAATGTCCAGGCCAAAATTTTTCAAGAAGGCGACTATGTCCTACGTCGAGTGTTTCAAAATACTCAAGAACCTAATGCAGGTAAACTTTCCACTAAGTGGGAAGGTCCTTATCAAATCTCTAATGTCGTGGGCAAAGGATCTTATAAGATCAAAACCCTCGATGGTCGAGATATCCCACGAAGTTGGAATGCAGTTCATCTAAGGAGGTATTTCTTTTAATTCTTTGAAATTAATTCCTTTGATTATTTCTTGAGGAAAATTACTAACTTAAGCATCGTAGGGTCGTTGGTCAAACCAACGACCACCCCACTAATGTTGTTCTTCGCAGGGACGCACGACTTATTTGAAATCTTTATGTCGAATAAAAATCACGCGATCATACGTATATGTTCGATCTTAATGGGTTTCAAAGGTTAGAACCTGTTAAAATCTATTTAGAATCTAGAACCATTATTATAAATTACCTAAGAATGTTTTGGTTGATTTCTCTTTTGATGATATGGTTGAATGCTTGATATAATATAATTGCCCATTTATCTAAATTATTCGACGTACGATCAAGTATAAAAACATAATGTAAACATTAGTAGACAAATAGAAACCTTGTTGTTTAAAAGAGGAAGTTACAAGTGTTAAGAGTTGATCACAGACGATCAACCCTTAATGGATTCAAAAGGCAAAACTATTTCGGAAATCGAGAATAGCGACACCATCGACAATGACAAAACCAAGATCCAAGACAAGGAAGATATTCCACCGGATCAGCAACGATTGATCTTTGATCTTAAAGCTGAGGAGGAGTAACGCCAGACTGTTCTAGTATGACGTCCGTCCCTGCTACCATCTCCTCTTCCCCGCCATCACTCCCATCCAGATCGTCATCCTCGTCGAGGTCCCTTTCAGTCCCCACCTTCTCAAGATAAGTCTTGAGTTCTTCAGCGGCCGACGCCATGGGATTTTTCCCATTCAGATGACGTCTCATCAAAGCAGCCCTGGCTGTGAGATGGGAGAAAGCTTCAAGTTGCTGATTTTCCTCCTCCAAATCTTTGACGTCGCCCTCCAAACCCTCGACTTTCTTTTGAAGAGACGTAACTTCATCAGCATAAGAAGCAACATCGGTGGTGGCTTTTATTTTCTCGATCTCCAGTTTGGTCGTTAACGCCTCAAGTTCAAGGACGCGATCCCTAAACTCGACCTTCTCATTTTGTGCTTCAATAAGTTTAGCCTTAAGGCTCTCGACCATCATCTTCTCAACCTCGACCGCTTTTAAAGAGACATTTTCCTTTTCAAGAGCCTCATCAGCTCTCTTCTTTACTTCAGGAAAAGATGCCCTCAAACCTTCTGTTTGAGCGTAAAAACTCAAACAAGCTTGAAAAGCTTGCAACAGTAACAGAAAGGTTAAAAATAGAGCAAGTAAACGAAGGAAATAAAGATAGAATGTAATTACCATGAAAGAGAGACCAGCGGCATGGGCTCCCATGTCTTCCAACCTAGACTCCTTGTAACGATCGTAAAAGGTTGGGAGAAGGAATTTCGCCAAGTGGGGAAAAATTACGTCTCTTTCGAGAACGTCATTCACCATGAAATCAGCCGGGAGAGTGGCTTTGAAAGTCATCTCTCCTACTTTTTCCTTATTCTTCTCCTCACCTTTAGAGGAGGAAGGAGGCTTCTCAACGCTCGACATTCCCGATAAGGGAATGTCCTTCGTCGCCTTAGTCGAGCTACCTAGCTCGACACCGGTAACGGTTTCTTTCGTCGGTGTCGCCCCTTGAAAGGGACGACAAAGAAGCCGCACCCGTCTTCTTTGGTGAAGTCCGGGGTTTGCCTCGGAGACGCTTTGGATCCACCCCCGCGGGAGGGGCAGATCTCTTCTTTGATTTCTCCCTGCCCTGACGGGCAAGCTCCAGTTGTTCGGCCCGTCTCTGAGCAGCCGACTTTGTAGATGAATCTTCTGGACGAAATAAAAGAGTTAGAAGAGACATGTAACGAAAATTACGAAAAAATCGTCGAACGACGTACCAGTCATCTCTTCTTCTCTCTTTTCTTCTCTTTCTTCTTCTCTCTCCTCTCCTTGATGAGAACCTTCGACGGATGGAACTTCCGCAACAAAGACGACTTCGTCTTCCTCGTCGTTCGACCGAACGGAAAAAGAACGGTCAACAATACTCTTCTCCAAGATCCTTTGAATCTTGTTTAGAGAATCTCTATTTGGCTTCACTTTAGTGAAGTCAATCACTGCCAAACAAAAAGAAAGACATCATTAGTATACATTATAAACGCACGACACACGACAAAAACACCTGACAAAATAAGAAAACCTACCCGACTCGTTCCATCCGGATGAAAACCATTGGCTATCCTCATCGTTCAAGGATGCCACTTGGAGGAAAACATAGTGGCGTTTCCAACCACGGTCGTTCACCGCAGTATTGTGCACCAGTACGGTATCTCCCTTTGTTCGAGGAAATAAACTATATCTATGATAGTTATCCGCTCGAACGCTATAAGCAGTTAGAAGGTCGTTCAAATTGAACGGAGCCCCCCAGTCGGCCGTAAGACGATTGACCACCTGGACAATCCGCCAGAATTGAGGCATCAACTGTCCAGGCGATAAGTCAAATGCATCTAAAAACTCCCTAACCAAGGGAATGAATGGCCAAGAAAAGCCTATTTTGAAGGGATACTCGTATAAAACACCATATCCCTTCGGAACTTCATCTGGTCGTAAATCCTCCGGCGTCACTAGATTGACACCCTCTGGAATCCTAGCTAATTTTTTAAGATATTCTAGATTTTCTTCTTCTTTGTAAACACTAATAGGCTCGCTCGACATATTGAAATCAGGAACACTCACAGTCGCTTTCCAGTAACTAAGACAATCCCAAGCTTTTCTAGGCTTCTTAGCTAAAGATTTCTTATGCATAAATTGATACAAAAGAAAAAAAAAACTAGAAGTCGTACCTTAAATAGTGTTCTAAACCTCCAATCTAGAATGGAAAAGATTCTGGTCGCTCGGAAACTGAATCTCGCCGGAGATATGTATTCTTTGAAAAGGTAAGCGTAAAAAAAGGAGAAGATTAAGGAAAATCCTTATTTATACTGTAATTTGGAAACCGAATCGCTGGGAAAAATTGGGTCACCAATCGTCATGTGAAACGTGTCACTCGTATCAGGCAAAATACTCAAGTGTGTTCTTTGAATGCGTGACACCTGTCCCTAATTAGCTACTTTTGCAGGGTATGACATCATTATTTAGTTGGAAACGAACTTATTTGGTTCTATTCAAATTACCTACGTTCCCCTTACAGCACGTGTCATGTTTTAAATTTAAATTTAAAAAATTGCCGCTTGAATTTTAAATTTGGGGGCAAACTGTTTGAGTAGAAAATTCCACTAAGCCTTAGTCGTACGATTGGCGACAGCCAACACCCTTCTTTTGGGCGACTTCGACTAGACAATCAAATATTGGTCCAGAAAATAATGTCGCACGATTGAATTTCCGTTACTCACTCACAATATATGTTACATTATGTTTACATGCAGAATTCAAAGGTATTCATAGCCAAAGGATGTAACGGAAATCGTCATCAATAGCAATAAGCATAACAGATGCTGTCATCAATACCAGAAACGGTCTTACACATTCAATACTTGGGAAACGGAAAGATGGAGTATAAATATGGAGCTCATATCTCACATTGGGACATCTGATTCTCAGACCTTACAAGCTCGCAAATTACGTTCTCAAGCTCGCTCAGTTTCTCTCGAAGTTCATAAGATCCATTGTCGTTTGTCGTACGACGCACGACCAAAGACTTTACTTTATCGTACTATTTTACATTGCATTTCATTTGTAACATTCGTTCTAAAGGACGACGTACCTGATTGACGTCCATAGTGCACGACGACTCTCACTCGTCCGCGGTTTTTACCTATTTTAGAGGTTTTCCGCGTCACCAATTCTCTCGTCTCATTTACTTTATTTTTGTTATAGTCGTACGATTATTGTCGTTACTTTCTTTGGTTGGATCAAGCTTCATATTTACCTTAAATTTTCCTTGGGAGATTTTTGGCATAAACACATATCAAATAGAGTAGTAATTAATAGTTGACACCAAGCATTTCGTCGAACACCTCGCAGACGAATGCATCACCATACTACACTTGTTACGTAACAAAACACAAGACACACGTAACAAGTAGATATTCTAACCAGAAATCTGAATTGATTTCACATCAGGTTTTTTCACTTCCTCCTTTGGTACAGTAATCGTAAGCACTCCATTCTCCATTGAAGCCTTCACCTGATTCAATTTCGCATTCTCCGACAACCTAAACCTCCTGGTGAACTTGCCACTGTTGCGCTCCACCCTGTGCCATGTATCATTCTTATCTTCTTTCTCAACATTCCTTTCACCGCTGATCTGCAAGATCATGTCGTCTTCAACCTCCACCTTCACTTCTTCCTTCTTAATCCCAGGAAGATCGGCCTTGAACACGTGCGCTTCAGAGGTTTCCTTCCAATCAACACGGGTATTTACCAAAGCAGAGGAAGCATCAGATGAAGACGGAAAGTGGAAGTCTTTGAAAGGGTCCCAGATGTCCAGAGCAAACGGGTCGAAGATGTTGCTTCGTCGGCCACCAAATAAGCTTGGGATAATCGACATCTTTTCACTGCAGTTGATTGATTAATCACGGAGGATTGTAGAGTGAATGTAATCTTCAGTCTTGGTGAAGGATAACTGGGATGCATCGGTATTTATAGCTCTCATGGAGGAGATTACAGGGACTTTCCAGAAAGATCTATGGCATTCTTTCCGGTAACCACTGCAGGCGCACTTTCTCGAAACATCTTTTGCATTCTTTAGTAGTTTAGGTACCACTTCAGGCAAATTCTCGAAAGATCTGGTAGGGGTAATTTGTTCTTTAAAAAAAAACCTTTTTAATGGCTATTAAGTCTGATTTTGTTAGATCTCTTTACATTGAGAACGTTTGTTTTTTCAGTTTCAAATATTCTTAACTCGTAAATACATCTAAAATAAGAAGTGGTGACTTAACTTTTTTAAAACCTCTTATCGCTGCCTCATTTCATTATGTTCTTTCTATCAAGAAGCCTTCAAACGTTACAAAAACAAATAGTTTTATTGATTCAGATTTCAGACTTCAGCACTACCTCTTATTAATTAGAAGTGAAATAATACTTCAGATTTCAGACATTCTAAAAAACAAACGTCATCTTAGTTGTTAGTATTATTATTATTATTTATACGCTTTCTTAGAGTAAACTAGTGTATGAATAGCGATTTTTTTGTCATAAAATATGTTAAATTGTAATATAAAAATATAATTTATTACTAATTAATAAAAATATAATATAAAACAATTACTATATTAAAAATGTTTTATATATAAAGTATTTTTATTGATTAGATCTTTAAATGTGAAATTTATTAGATTTTTTACTCATAGATAGATACTCGACAATCGATTTAATTTTCATCATAATGCAAACTTTGTTGGTTTGAAAGGTCATAAATAAACACAAAATATTTTTCATTCATCAAATTAGTGCCTTAGTAACAAACTGAAATTTTATACATTATTTTATTTATTTAATTAAACAAAATAATTTATCAAAGTGAGATTTTTTGGATAAAATGATATACTACCCCAAGAATATTTTATTTCAAAAAAAAAAAAAAAAGAGGCTTCCTCAAACAAAATACATTTCTTCCAAAAAAATAATTTGACAATGAGAAAATTCTCTAAAAATCGTTTTACGTTTTTAAGTAGGCATCCTCAACAATTATTACCGCTTTACATTTTTTAAATCCAATCATTCAAATGTCAAATCGTAAATTTTATTAGCCGACATCAATATATCCCATATTGCGCCAACAATTTAAAATTAAAAAAATGTATTATCAACCCACTATTTTATTTATCAATCTCTCATAATAATATCCTATGCCCACTATGTCTATTTTCGCCAAACATTTCCGATAACAAACACACTACTTAAATTAAAATTCTTAGCTCACCCACTTCCAAACAGACCTCATGCATAGCCCAAAAAATCAATAATAACCAAACTAAATCTTTTAACAAAAAAAATCATTACTTATGCATCTTATGTATGTAATTAAACAAAATAAACCAAAATCTAAGCAACAAAATATATTAGTGCAACATATATAAAAACACAATTAAATTAGCAAGAATACTTGTACATTCATTCATGCTACCTTGCACTCACGTTTAGAATGATCATAACAAAAAGATAACTATATGAGATTAAAACAAATAGATGAACCAAAGCATAAGCTGAAGGACAACAATACACAAACTTAACAAAGATAATACTACAAGTTTATTGGACTTTAAACTAAAATAATTAAATCCCAAAAGAGAATTGAAAGAACTCTTCTGCAAAGATTCAATTAAACCCTAAGATTGAAAGCAATCAGATCACATCTGAAAATTGCCATTTGTTCTACAATTTTCTACAAAAAAAAAAAAACAAAGGCTTCCAATGGACGGACGACCATGAACGAGCATTACAAAAATTGAAAGAATATATGGCGCCGCCTCCATTATTATCAAAACCACAAAACAACGAGGTATTGCAACTATATTTAGCTGTCAGCTCCAATGCGGTAAGTGCAGTCCTGGTAAAAGAAGAAGACAAACATCAATTGCCTATTTATTATGTAGGTAAATCTTTACTCGATGATGAAACCAGGTACTCCTCAATGGAAAAACTCTTATTATCGCTAGTTACTGTTGTGAAAAAGTTACGACATTATTTTGAATCACATCCTATAGTTGTCATTACTAACTTTCCACTCAAGTCTGTCTTGAGAAAACCTGAATTGACAGGTCGTTTGGCGAAATGGAGCATATACCTCAGCAGTTACGACATCGACTTTAAACCCAAGACCACGATCAAATCGCAAGTCCTAGCAGATTTTGTCGCCGACTTTAGTCCTGAACTAGAGAAAGAAGTACAAAACGAAGTTTGTTCTGTGGCGACTCACGACGACAAACCCTGGATTCTACATGTCGACGGATCATCCAACGCTAGAGGTACAGGACTAGGCGTCGTCTTAAAGTCGCCATAGGGGGCAAGATGGTGTACTCCATACGATACGATTTTAAGGCAACTAACAACGAAGCAAAATACGAAGCTTTGATCGTAGCGATGAACATGGCACACGAATTGGGGGCAAAAGGGTTACACGTCAATAGTGACTCTCTCCTTGTGTAAACCAAATGAACGGCAAATTTGCAGCTAAAGATTCAAAGATGACATCATATCTCAAAGTAGCCAAGGCAAAATCTACAAAATTGGAATATTTTTCGATCGAACAAATCCCGAGAGATTTGAACACTCAAGTAGATGCTTTAGCCAACCTTGGATCGACATTAAGCAAACCATTGTTCGACACAATTCCTATGGTACATCTGACGACATCATCTATTCATCACGACGACATTGGTCAGATCGACGACGAAGAAGAAGATTAGTCGAGCGACGTTATGAACTACCTAACATGCGACCAACTTCCGGAAGATAGAGCAGAAGCTCGAAAGATAAAATCAAGGCATCACGATATGTTGTGATACAAGGCAGACTCTATCGACGAACGTCTACTGGACTTAATCTACGATGTATCACGAGCAAAACACAAGTCCAAAATGTTTTGCAGGAGATGCACGACGGCGAGTGTGGTAATCACTCAGGCGGTCGTAGCTTAGCCAATCGTATATCTCGACAAGGCTATTACTTGCCGACGCTACGACAAGATGCTATCAGGTATGTGCAAAACTGTGACGCATGTCAGCGACACTCAGGTACAACGTATAAACCCCCTGAACCCCTACACTCGACATTAGTTCTTTGGCCTTTCATGAGGTGGGGAATGGATATAGTCGGTAAGTTACCACCTGCCCCTAGACAAAAAGTATTTTTACTCATTCTTACAGATTACTTTTCCAAATGGGTGGTAGAGGCAGTTGCTTTTTCACAAGTTCGGGATAAAGAGATTATATCTTTTATCCAGACTAACATTATATGCAGGTTTGGAATACCATCTGAGATCGTTTATGACAATGGATCTCAATTTATAAGCGAAAGGACTCAACAACTTTGTGAGAATTACAACATAAAACTCACGACGTCGACACCACAGTACCCTCAGTCGAACGGACTTGCTGAGTCAAGTAACAAGACAATTGTAAACTCGATCAAGAAATGCTTGAAAGCAGCAAAAGGAAGGTGAGTCAAGGAATTTCCTTCGGTCCTATGGGAAAATCGTACGACTCTGCGTACGTCCACAGGACAAACTCCCTTTTCCTTAGTCTATGGTTGTGAAGCAGTTTTACCCATCGAGGTTCAGTTACCAACATCGAGACATACATTAGTCGATCATAATCTGGTTGATCTAAGCTACGACCTCGATGCTCTCGAGGAGTTAAGAGAATCAACACTGATTCGGATAGCATCCCAAAGGCAAACAGTCGAACGTCATTTCAACAAAAACGTAAAGACTAAGGTCTTCCAAGAAGGCGACCACGTCTTATGGCGAGTATTTCAGAACACTCAAGAGCCAAACGCAGGTAAGTTTTCCATCAAATGGGAAGGGCCTTATCGCATATCTAAGGTCGTGGGAAAAGGTGCTTACAAGCTCCAAAGCCTCGATGACCAAGATATCCCATGTAGTTGGAACGCAATACATGTGAAAAGGTATTTTTTATAAATTCCTTGATTATTTCCTTATGATTATTTGATACGATCAAGTATTGACTTAAGCATCGGAGGGTCGTTGGTTAGCCAACGACCAACCTCTGACATTATTATTTCCTCGTAGGATCGTGCGACACAAGACCATAAGTTTTTCACACGACTTAGTCTTGTAAAAACTTTAAAGATTTATAATCTAAGTCTAACTTAGAACAATTTTCTACGGATGAATGCTTTAGTCGCAAGTGTCCTTGGTTAAAATTGTTTGAAATGCCTAAGTCGCAAGTTTCGTTGGTTGAAATTGTTTGAAATGCCTCAGTCGCAAGTATCTTTGGTTGAAATTGTTTGAAATGCCTCAGTCGCAAGTATCCTTGGTTGAAATTGTTTGAAATGCCTCAGTCGCAAGTAACCTTAAAATATCTTTGGATTGAATAATTGCTTGGACGCACGATTCTCAGGTTTGAAGAGTTCTAAGTACTACAATGATTTATGTCTTTATCATGTGATGTCGTGTACACTTATTTATCTTTTAGTACTCGACAATACTCGACAGATGTGAAAACCATTTTATATTAATAACCAAAAATAAATTATTACACATGGAAGGCTTGACCACCAACGGTTGACCTAAAGGAAATACAAAAGACAAAAGGATAAAAAATGTAAAGCTCAGAACGGAGGAGCGTCTTTTGTTGGTTTTGAAGTAGAGGCGTCACCAACAGAGGTCTCGTCCACCTTGGCCTCCTCTTTATCAACCTCGACCTCTTCGTGTCTTTCTCATCTTCAGAGTCTAGGTCTTGTTCGTCCCAATCTCCGCGAGATAGGTCGCGAGGTCTTCCTTCGCGTTGGCCAATGGGTTCTTCCCCGCTAAGTGATGCCACATGATCGCCGCCTTTGTCATCCACCGAGTGAAAGCCTCAATGGACTTGAGCTCTTCCTCCAGCTCCTCGATCTTGGCCTTCTACTCGGCCTCCTTCGTCTTCATGCCCGTGCTCTCTTTTTCATTCTCGATCACGGACACTTGGACCCGCTCCAGCTCCTCCCTGGTCCCCTTTAGTATCTCGCACGACACGCGAAGACGTGTCTGCAGATCAACCACCTGGCGACTTGAGACCTCCGTGATCTTGTGAGCCTCCTCGAGCCACACAGTTAAGGATTCCACTCGAGACGTGGCCTCCTTTTCTCTAGCTAAGGCAACCTTTTCTCTCTCCAGAGTCGTCTTCTCTCTGTCGAGAGCAGTATGTAGGAGACGCCGAATCCTCTCCATCTCCCCGTAGAGACCGAGAGAGGCCTGGAACGTCTGAAAAAACACACACGACAAATTAGTACACGACAAGTAAAATATATACATGAAATCTGTAAAAAGTCCTTACCATGAATGCAAGGCCCGAGATGTGTGATCCCACGTCGTCGACGGACATTTCCTTGAACTTCCCCTTGAAATGAGGAAGCAAGTACTTTCCCAGGTGGGTAAATATCCTCGCCCGGTCGAAGACATCATTCTCCATGAAATCCGACGGCAACGTGAAGTTGACCGTCTGGACATCCGCGGGTCCCTTCCCCTTGTCGCTCGATGGGGGACATACCCAGAGGCCTGTGTCACCTGAACGCTCTCCGGAGGAGAACGCTAGACGCCCGACCCTTCCGGGGACTCTGTCACTGGAGGCACGACGCTTATAGGGACCGCCTGGATCGGGTCGCCCATCTTCGCCTTCTCAGGGCTAGCGATGCTCGACGCGTTGCCACCCTTTGATGACGGTTCCCTCGGGATCGTCATCCTCGTTCGTTTAGGCTAGACCGACCCAGTAATCGCAACCGCTTTCCTCTTCTCTTTGCCCTTGCGGGCCAACTCCAGCTCGACCCTCCTCCGATCTGCCGCACTGGTGGTCTTCGCAGGTGATCCACCTGAAAACACAGAAGCGCATGACAAAGTTAAACTACGAAGAAAGACAAGAAAATGAAAGTAGAGTCACGCGGTTTACCTGCTATCTCTACTTCTCTTTCTTCTTCTCTCTCTTCTTCCTCCTCTGCCTCGACCTCTGAAACCTCGACGATGGTCACCTCATCGTCGTTGTCGCCCGTCGAGGATATCAAGAAGTAAGACCGATCGACTTTACTATAACCCAAGAACCGGGTTATATTGTACACCGTATCGCTGTTCAGTCTCACCTCGTCGAACTTGATGGCTACAAATAACAAAGGAAAAACATTAGAAACAAAGTACAAACGACAAAGAAAATATACGACGAAAAATAAAATTTCAAAGACTCACTTGACATATTCCAGTCAGGCTCGAGCCAATCCATGTCTGGACCCAACGAGGCTATATGCACAAAGACATACCTCGACTTCCACCCACGGTCGTTAACCGCGGTGTTAAGTACCAAAGTAAGCTCTCGTCGGTACTTAGAATGGAGGCTGTAATGGTGAAAACCATCAACCTTCACGGAGTAAGCGGTGAGGTCATTCACGTCGAATGGAAACCCCCAGTCCTTCTTCAGTCACTCAATCACTGAGACGACCCTCCAGAATTGGGGCATAAGTTTCCCCGGCGCCTCGATAAAGAGCGAGTAAGGCCATTTGAACCCTATCTTGAAAGGGTACTCGTATATCACGAAATACCCCTCCGGACACATGTCAGGACGAACCTGACCAGGGGAGTTTATGGTGATTTCCGCCGGGATCTGCGCTAAGCGCCTAAGGCTATCTAGGTCGTCTTGACTCTAGATCGTGCTAGCAGGCTCAGGCGACATTGCTAAACATGTGAGATTAATCTTTAGGGTGATTAGACCTAGTATATCCCAGTCTTTCCTAGGCTTCCTAGCACAAGTCTTAAAACACATATAAAAGTTCAAAGAACAATCGCACCTTAATATAGTCGCTCTAAACCTCGATCAAAACCTAAACTTGGTAAGGATCGTATGGATTTTTTAATACTTGGAAGGGATTCACTGAAATCTCTCTCTAAAATAATCTGAAAACGTAGAAGGAAACTATCCCTGAATATCTCCTATTTATACGCGAAAAACCATATCAAGAATAATCGCTCGATGATCGAAACGTGTCGATCGACTCTTCAGGAGCACCCCTGGATTATCGACACCTGTCATCTACACTTGACACGCGTGTTCCCCATGCCGCCATGACATCACATATGTCAGATAAACCTCCAAAGGTCTAATTAGATTCGAACCGATTCGGTTCCACCATAACGAGGGCCTTTCCCCCCATTGACACGTGGCAACAATTTTTCAAAATTTTAAATTTTAAATTTAAATTTGCCGCTTAAATTTAAATTTTTTGGGGCAAACTGTTTGGGTAAAAAATACACGACCTCGACGAAGGAACATTTAATGCATATTTCACACGACTTGTCTTGTATTAAGATAAGGTTCTGTCAACCGAGTATAACCCTTACACCCGTCGAGACTTTCTCAAAGATCGGTCGAACGTCATACGACGAACACTAAGATTTATTCTCGACCATACTAACGTATGACCCAAGGTTCATCTCTCATTTGTTTAATGCAGGTTTAAATGTTCATAAGTACCAATGGTCATAACGGATCAACACCATCAAGATCATTTATGAAGAATCAACCGTTACGAAAGACACATTAATGAGAGACCAAGGCTATAAATACTGAAGAAGTACATCTCACTCGGACAACTGAAATATGATACTCGAAGCATACAACTTGCAAGCTCTCCGAAGAACAACCACAAATTTCCTCGCGCATGACAGCAACATTAATTTCACGACACAACTATTTTCTCGCACGATCGACCTTTGTTACTAGTTCGTACACTTGTTTTTAATGTCTATCATGTAAAACATTGTATTATCCAAGGACATCACCCCTGATTGGTGATCATAGTGCACGACAACACTTTTATGTCGTCCGCGGTTTTTTCCTCGTTGAGGTTTTTCCGCGTCACCAATTCTCCTGTTTCCTTATTTTATTGTTTATCGCACATATTGTCGATCGACTACATTCTTTAGTTGGATAAAGCTCCACATCAACCTTAAAGTATTCTTTGAGTAATTTTTGGCATTAACAATCACCAACCTATTTTTTAAATAAAGAAAAGGTATATCATATGAAATCAATGTTAAGTCTTCAACTATAGAAAAAAAAATGATTCACCTAACTTTTTACAGTTATTATTTAGTTTAAATTGAAAAGTGTTCATTAAATGATTAACCTTTTCATTTTTCATATTATGTTTTATCTATATAACTATTATTTGTACAACATTTAATAAAATTAAAAATTTTAGAGTAAATTACGAATTTTGTCCCTATTGTTATTGAGAATTTTGGATTGGGTCCCCTAAATGAAATAATTACGTGTATGGTCACCGTGGTTTTATTTTTATTATGGGTTGGGTCCTTTGCCCTAACTCCACTAACCTTTTCTCTGTTAACTCAAGGGTATTATGGTCATTTTATTTTTCTTTCAAAACATTATACATATGTATGACTCATCATCATCCCCTCCTCACCACTGGAGACCATCATCCCAGGCCTCCGATTGAACAAATTCTGGACTCGAGATTAAAGTTGCTTTTATGTCTTCAAAATCTATAGGTGAGCCTGTTAAAACATCAAAGATATCCCTGGGTTCTTCAAAGATATCCATGGGTCTTTCCATATCGAGCAGTTCAAGCATGCTAAAGCATCAAACTATATAATTTTAGTTGATTTGATAAAACGTGATCTTATGAGTTTTTTGTGTCTTACAAAACTGGAAGCAAACTGCATCTAGAAACCATGTATCTCTTTTGGATTCCGATTTCTGATCGAGTTGGATGTTGATTTGATCTATTTCGTGTTAAAACTACGATTAAAATTAGTTTTTTAACTTATTTTGCAATTTAATTGATGATACTGATTTGAGGAGCCTACCTTCTTGTTCATCAGTCCACTCATCTTCGATTGAACCTTCAAGTAAACGGTGGCCAAGACCACAAACCACAATATCGTGTCAAACCACCACCAGAACCATGGCTCTCCGGTTGAAACTGTAACACCTCGAAATCTACGCCCGAGAGAAAGACAAGTTATTGGCAGTGTTTCGCGCGAGTGTCCGCGCGGGTCAACCCGCGCCGTGATCCGTGCACGGTTCTGTTCAGAGGACGGCACGCCTCTCCGCGTGGGTTGGGTCGTGCCACCAACCGCGCGCGCGCACTGTGCGCTGATAAAAGGGAACTAATCGGCCTCCACCTCATTTTCCAACCTAAATCTCAAAACCCTCCTCTTTCTCTCCCAAGAACCGACCTCCACCCTCCCCAATGAACCCCAAACTCGTTTTGGGGGTTTTCTCCCAAAACCAAGTGTCCTCCATAATCTAGCAAGATTTTGAGAAGCTAGAGCTAAGATACCTTTATCCCTTTCACCTCCTTCACGAATGTTTTCTAGGATTTCAACCATCCTTGTTCTCCCATTCGTGGATTGGAGGTTTATGCCCATTTTGTTGAACTAGAGGTGTTTGGTTGGTGGATTCAAGCTTGGGTTGAGGTAATCTTCTTCTTCTTTATATATGGAAAATTAGGGTTTTGGTATAAGTTGAGATTTCAGGTGTAATGTTTGGGGAAAACGATTCTTTATGGTTGAATATGTTTACTTATGGTTGGAAATGTATGGATTTAGGTTTTTGGAAGTTTTGGCTTGAGGATCCAAGTGTTCTCCAACGGAGCTAGAGTTGGGGTAAAATCTAGATTTAGCTAGCAAAGTGAGTTCAAGTTGATTTGTGAAAACGTTGTACATGCCAAAATGTCTATTTTAAAGCATTTATGTGTTTTACGTAAAATTATCAATTGTTGAGTTATTTGAACTTTTGATCATTTGAAGTGTTTTAGCTCATTAAATTTTGTAAAACACCCCATTTGGGATTTTTGGGCATTTTGATGGATAAGTCATATATGGAAGTGTTTTAATGATTATTGCATAAATGGATATTTAGTCACAAATGCATTCTTAGTGTTTGACGGGTTTTATGCATCATTCATATAATGGGACGTTTTGAAACTAAGAGTGTGTGAGTCCTTGGGAACATTTTGGAAATAATACTCTTTTTGGGTTCTGGGCCGAAGGCCAATGGTATTTTGAGAATTAAAGATTTTGGGGAAAAGATTTACTTTGGTTTATGTAACCATATTGACTCTCGTGTTTTAGCCAAACGTCTATTAAGCCTTTTGGGGCTTGATTTGTACTCGGTTGAGTCTTTGGAACATTTGTTCAGTTTTGGTAGCTCGTTAAGGATCCTTAGACGTACGGTGTACTTAGTTGCATCTTAATTGAGAGTTACATGTTTTGAATGCGTTAGTTCATTCTTTTGAGTCATGTAACGTTTTAGACTGTAATGCATTGGATCCATAGGCATATGAGTCGGTCAGTTGGTTTAGTCGGGGACCTTATCCCCGTTTGGGACTTGATATTGTTTAGGGCTAGCGGGAGCTCGAGGTACAGATCATAGGTGGTTGAACTCGATAACCATGTAACCTTTGTTGTGGGCTCGAGGTAGATATCGTGGGTGGTTGAACTCGATGCCCGTGTGTGATCCAGTCTGGTTACTCATCGTGGAACACTATTCTCCGCGTTTGAAGTCTAGCGAGTGGTCCCCAAGTCATGTTGTTATGTAAGCTTGTGGTGGTGCTCTTGGAGAGCCGTATACGGAGCTAAGTCTTGCGGTGGTGCCCATAGTGAGCCGGATACGGGGACTTGTGACTTTGTGGTGAGACTCATCTAGAGGTCGAGTAGACACTAGGGTCATTTGGGTATCTTGCGGTGGTAGCTCGGTTGGGAGCCGGATACGGGGATCCATGACTCTATGTGAAGCTCGAGAACATTGATAAGTGGTTTAACTTTGTGTGCCCGCCACTTTCAATAGAATTCGGGTATCCCCGTCACCGAAAGGTTTTGTTTTTGGGTATTGAGTTTTATTAACCAAGTTTTCGGTGGCGTCTTATGTAAATGGATTTTATCCTTGATTTATGGGTTGAGTATTATGCTCCACCCGTGTTTTGGGTGTTTCGGGATACAAAGTTTTAACTGCATTTTTATGAATGGAGAGTTCAATTTCTATTCACGTTTGAGTGAGTTTTGGGTTGGAATATAGTTACGAAAGAACGTTTTATATTGGGATCTTATCGTTGAAGTAGTTTGGATTTGAAAACGTCTATATTGGTGTTTCTTTGCCTAAAATGCATATCATTAGAAAACGAGTCGTTTTCATATTCAAAGCATATCGTTTTGAAATATTATGATTTAAACTGCATTACCTCTTTTCAACGAAATCTTTATTCATGTAGAAAACTCTTGAACTCACTAGGCGTTAGTCTAACCTTTTTATTTGTCGGCATGTGCAACATGTTCCGGTTGGGTGTAGCTCTAGTGACACTGTGCAGAGAGGAGTGCTAGTTGTGTGCTCAAGAGGTGTATACCTTAGTGAAGTCTTCCGCACTTGTTTCGGGAAGAGCAACTTATAGTTGGGATTAAGTAACACCGACTTTGGTCTAGTCCTTGTATAAGACTGGAGTTTATATTTGTTGAGGTAAAATAGAAAGTTTTATTTTGGAGATTTATCTTTTACTGGATGTAATGTCGAAATTTTTAATTAGTTGCTTTTACCAAAATTTGAGGGTGTTACAGAAGCCCACAAACCACTCTTCTCCGATCAAACCACCACCGGAACCATGGCTCTCCGGTCGAAACCCACAAACCTCCCTTCTCCGATAAAAGCACGACCGAAACCTTGACCTCTCCGCACTCCCCAAATTGTGTGCTTCTTGTGTTAGGGATGGGGAAGATGAATACGTGGAGACATGGGGGGAGTTACCTTTCATCGGAAAAAAATGGAGGAAAAACTATGAAGGAAAATGGGACTCTTTGTATTGACAGTGAAGGAAGCACGGAATGAAACAAAGGAGACTTGGTTCTGGTTTTAAGGTTTATTTATTTTCAATTAATGAATTATTACATATAACAAATATTATATTACTATGTCAAAAATATAAATATTATATTATATTTTTTCAAAAAAGGTTCAAATGATCAAAATACCCCCTGAGTTAACAAAGAAAAGGTTAGTTGAGTTAGAACAAGGGACCCAATCCATAATAAAAATAAAATCACGATAACCATACATGTAATTATTTCATTTGGGGGGGGGGGGGGGGGGGGGCTAATCCAAAATTCTCAATAACCATAGGAACGAAATTCGTAATTTACTCAAAATTTTGTTTTTATTTACCTTGTGTTTTATTAATTTAACATTTTTTTTACAGAAGTCAGTATTAAATTTTTTGGCAATCCTTTTACGATCCTGTCCCAAATGAGCCTGTTTGAATTGTTGCAAAAAAACTATTTGAGCTTGGAAATTGAACTACTTTGTGAAACCTTTGTCAACACTTAACACTTTTACAAATCCTAATAAAACCCATTTTGGGTTACAAAGAATTTGTTTTAAGTTACAAAAAAATACGAATTTTAAGACAAAAAAAAACATTACAATTTGCATAGGTAGGTGCATGATAGCATAACATAGTAAAATAAACTTCACTTAAACGAACGTAGTTACGGAAAACATAAAAGTTTTTTTTTTTAATCTCTCTCTTCTTTAAGATAGAGAATATTGCTGATAAGAGTTCAAAAAAAAAACACTCGGACATTTAAGCAATCAGTTTGTGTTCATGTGTAGAAACAAATGTAACGATAAAAATTATAACAATCGAGAGAAAATGGCATAAAGATATAAAATTACCATTATTGGCAAAATTTTACCGTACTAATCTTCCGTTATGAAGTAGTCCTGGTTAAACTTGGGTGCATGTGAATGTTCTAAAAAACATAGTCAATTGTTTCTCGATAGCAATTATGCCAAAAACTAAATGGAGATGGAGAGATTGAGAAATAAAAAAGATGGAAAGATCAAGACTATAACAATCGAGAGAAAAGGGCATAAAAATATAAAAATTACCATTATTGGCAAAATTTCACTGTACTAATTAGGGGTGTAAATGATGTGAGTCGAGCTCGAGTATAATTATACTCGACTCGACTCGTTAGTATATCGAGTCGAGCTCGAGTTCGAGTCGATCCTATTCGAGTCGAGTGTTGACCGAGTCGATCTCGAGTAGCTCGCGAGTTGTCTCGTCTCATTTACACCCCTACTTAGGCTCAAGCCATTTAACAAAGGCAAAATAAGATGTAAAACAAGGGAGGAGAAAGGTCTATATATAGTGGAGTTCAAAACATTGAGTTCTATATCCCGCCAATGTGGGATGAATTAGACACACATCCACGAGAAGCGACTGGACGTATTGTATGCACCAATTGCCATTTAGCTAATAAACCAGTGGATATTGAGGTTCCGCAAACGGTACTTCCCGATACTGTATTTGAAGCTTTATCATGTCTTTTACACCATCATTTTCCAAAAAAAAAATCAAAAAACTTGAGTTTTTATTATTACTATTATTATCAATTAAATTAAAATAATATTACTAATTATTATTATTATTTTGCTTATCGAGTATCTCACGAGCTTATCGAGTCGAGTATCAGGTCACTCAACTCGACTCGTTAGTATATCGAGTTGAGCTCGAGTTCGATTCGAGCCTATTCGAGTCGAGTGTTGACCGAGTCGATCTCGAGTAGCTCGCGAGTTGTCTCGTCTCATTTACACCCCTAGTACTAATCTTCCGCTATGAAATAGTCCTAGTTAAATTTGAGTACATGTGAATGTTTTCAAGAACACAATCGATTGTTCTTGATAGCAATTATGCCGAAACCTAAATGGAGAGGAAAAGATTGAGAAATAAAGAAATGATGAGATGAAGAGCTGGAGAAAGTATTTCAGTTGCAACAAAACAATAAACGAAATGTCTATCAAGAAGTTGCATGGTTTTGAAAGTTACCTTTGTTTATCAAGAAGTTAAACAATGTAAGAGGTAGGTTAAACTTAAGGTGGATGCGAAATCACCAAAAAAAATCTCATTTATTATGAAACATACAATTAAAGAGAAAGGATAATGCGAGAAGTTAAACATTTTGCGAGAAGGCGAGAAGTGTTTAATCATATATGATTACACGGCCTGTAGATGTGTTTAGTCATATATGATTAAACGTCTATGTATTGCCAATATAACATGTGTTTAATCATATATGATTAATCTTGTGTATCATATGTGATTAAACACTTCTTGCCTTCTCGCAAAATGTTTAGCTTCTCGTTTGAACCTGCCCCTACAATTAAAAGTCTAACTTAATTAGTATTTTAAAAAATTGAAAAAATGAGAAGAAATAAAGAAGATAAATGATCTCCTAGCCTCTAGAAGATGTCATATCATACATAGTAGTTTCTTTTTTAATATATATACTAGTATGAAAACCGTGTGTTACATGTTAACGTGAGTAACTTGGGTTAAGTAATATGTAAATCATCCATACAAATAGTGTTATTTAGTAAATACAATTATCAACAAATCGTATTCATATCATTTCTAAAATTGTATAGAATTTAATTAGTGGAATTTTAATATATATATATATATATAGTGTTTGGTTCATTTGAGAAATGGTAAATATATGAGAAATAGAGAAGTAATCCTATCCATTCATATGGTCAAGATCGGATTTGACTAGTCAAATATTGTGACTTTGATCGGTCAAAAGTTGCGGCTTTGACTGGTCAAAAGTTGCGGCTATCCCAAAAATAGAAGGACAATTTCGTAAATTTTACAAAACACACGGGCTGTGTTCATATATGAACATGTATAATTCACATATGAACTATATGTTCATATATGAACCAGTGCAATTCACAACTGAACTCTTTTAACTGATTCATATATGAACCTTTGTGATTCATATATGAATCTGTATGAATCACAAAGATTCATATATGAACCTTTGTGAATCACAAAGGTTCATATATGAATCACAAAGGTTCATATATGAATCAGTTGAACTAATTAACAGATTCATATATGAATCTTTGTGATTCATATATGAACTCATCCCGTGTATTTTACGAAATTACCCCTCTACATTCTATAGACCACACAAGGAATTATCCGGTGCTTCGCGGTCAAAGCCGCAAATGTTGACCAGATGAATGACTAAGATTAA
Organism: Arctium minus; assembly: GCA_954870635.1. Classification (NCBI taxonomy): domain Eukaryota; kingdom Viridiplantae; phylum Streptophyta; class Magnoliopsida; order Asterales; family Asteraceae; genus Arctium; species Arctium minus. The sequence continues at coordinate 175,628,056 of OX941080.1, read as the reverse complement.
TTCTCTATTTCTCATATATTTATCATTTCTCAAATGAACCTCTCCCTATATATATATATATGGTTGCGTTTCAGTGAGAAGTTGAGTTAATTGTGAGAATCTAAAATTGTATAGAATTTAATTAGTGGAATTTTAATATATATATATAGGGTTGCGTTTCGGTGAGAAATTGAGTTAATTGTGAGAAGCGTAAGAAGTGGTTATCGACCGTTGGATGAAAAATGGACGCACATTAGGATGAGATGCACCAAGATAAGATGCATAGAGATGCACCAAATCAATTCCCTTACAAGACGCAATTCAAGGGAGAACATACCAACCGTTCAGATCCACTTCTCACGATTCTCGTATAAACTTCAACTTCTCACAAGATCCTTCGCCAATATATAATAGATATAGAAATAAATTGGCAAGAAGAGTATTTTTACGAGGCGATCAAAGCGTAACATAAGGCATTACATATTATATGACATGATCAAAAGAGTTGAAACATACATCAAAGAGCATTACATCGAATACTTGGTAGACATACAGTAACCGTGAAACAAGCACTTGGTAGACATACAGTAACCATGGACGTCGACACACAAGAAATTATGCTAATTCTAATCAGAAATTTGAATCGATTTCACATCAGGTTTCTTCACCTCCTCCTTTGGTACAGTAACCGTAAGCACTCCATTAAAGCAATTCACTTTGGTTTTGAAACATAGGTTGGTAACAGTAACTCCTAGATTTCTATCTCCAAAACCTTCATTATGATTTTGATTTATGGTTCTGAAAGTAAAGACATATCTCGTCAAGGAACTTGTGGGAAGATCCCATTTCTTTTGGGGCATCAACAGTGGGTAAGAAAGAAAAGTAATCAAGAAATAGAGGCTATATGATCAAAGCTTAGTACAATTCACATGCCAAATCATTACATTCAGAGATACGAAACAGAGTAGTAACAGTTGACACCAAGCATTTCGTCGAACACGTCGCAGACACACCCATCACCATACTACCACTCATTACATAACAAACACACAAGACACACTTAACAAGTAGAAATTCTAACCAGAAATTTGAATCGATTTCACATCAGGTTTCTTCACTTCCTCCTTTGGTACAGTAATCGTAAGCACTCCATTCTCCATTGCAGCCTTTACCTGATCCAGTTTCGCATTCTCTGGCAACCTGAACCTTCTCGTGAACTTGCCACTGCTGCGCTCCACCCTGTGCCATGTATCGTTCTTATCTTCTTTCTCAACATTCCTCTCACCACTTATCTGCAAGATCCTGTCGTCCTCAACCTCTACCTTTACTTCTTCCTTCTTAATCCCAGGAAGATCGGCCTTGAATACGTGTGCTTCCAGGGTTTCCTTCCAATCCACACGGGTGTTCACAAAAGCAGAGGTGTCCCTTGAAGCATCCATTAGTTGGAAGTCTCTGAAATGGTCCCAAGTGTCCAAAGAAAATGGGTCGAAGATGCTGTTGCGTCGGCCACCAAAGAAGCTTGGAATGATCGACATTTTTCTTCTTGATGAGATTGAATTCGCGATGAAGAAGATAACGGAAAATTTAGAAACTCTTTGTGATTCTTGGAATTAATTGATCTGCACACTTTGTGGTGGCAATTGGGGATTTGTTGGGTATTTATAGGTCATATGAAGGTATATCTGGGGGTCTCGAGAATGATCCATTGATTAATCTTTCCATATTTCTTGCTTTATGTTTCTGGACGTATCTAGATGTCTCATGAAAATAACTTAGTCTTTATTAAAGGGACCATTAAAGGAAGGTTCCAGTTTATCTATTATTGTTAAAAAATTTAACCATATTATGTAACAAAGTCATATACCCGTGCGACGCAGCAGAATGTAAATAAAGAATGAAAAATTAATGTTACTTTCTTATAAACATGTCATCAACAATCAACCATGACACAAGAATCACAACTTATGAAACCATAAAACCAAAAAAATATTCAATAGTTAGTTTATATTAAAATTATTGACGAAAAAAATTATAATGATATAATTTACAATAAGAATGAAACGTATTTTTAATATATTTTACGGTTATGTATTTTTAATGTGCTAACGATGAAAAAAAAATCGTATGGATAGAAAACAAATTAATTCGTAGATATTCATGATATTTAATAGTACGATTAAATTAAAAAATATTCAATATTGAGCTCGTTTTGAAGGTATTGACGAGACGATTATAATAGTATAATTTTTAAAAAAAGTAACGTATTTTTTCATTGCATTTTTGTTCATATACGATTATTTGTGTTAATATGATAATGGTGTAAAATTAAAAATGAAAAAACAAGGGATATAAAGTAAATTAAATAAGTAATTATAAGGGTAGTAAATATAACATTATAAATATTGTAAATAACCGTAGAGAAGTGGAATTGGACGAGAAATATAACATTACCAAATTTGCAGTGTATAAGGTACGTTTTGGTATGTAGATCAAATGGAATTGGACTAGAGGGTTGGGTTCCGGTGAGAAGTGGTTATCACCCGTTGGATGAGAAATGGACGCATATTAGGATGAGATGCACTAAGATGCATCAGATCAATTCCCTTCTAATCCGTAATTCATGGGAGGGTTTGAGATTAAAATAGATCAACGGTTCAAATCCACTTATCACGTTTCTCACCATTAACTCAACTTCTCACAAGATCCTTCCCCTTGGACTAGATTGTATTGGACATAACTAATTGTTTGTTCTAATGTTTTACATATTATTTGTTCTATAATTAAATTTGCAGTTTATAAGGTAGGGTTTCAGATGAGGCTGGAGTGGACTGTATTGGACAGAATCAATTGTTTGTTCTATACATGGTACGACTGGAGTAGAACTGGACTAATTGTATGTTTTACGTTTGGTAAGTTGGACATGACAGAACAAAAATTAAATGACCATATTGCCTCTGGTATATTCTTAATTATATACATTTAACTAAGAATTTAAATAATTTTACTAAAAAAAATTAGAGTAAATTACATAAATTATACATTTACAATTTTTTTATTAATGTAAAATTATTTTAAACACATTTACAAACCATTTTAAAGATAACTAAATTAAATAATCCCTAACTCCCATAGGCCGTGCTCCTTCACAAAGATTAGGTTTTTCCCAGGTCATCCCCATTAGGGGTACTTACGGGTTGAATTGATAGTATTGAAGGTATTTTAACAACCCAACTCAATGTTGATGATTTAAAAATATTAAACCCAACCCGACCCAACCCGTTTGGTTTGGTCGGGTTGATTGAGTTGTGTTTAAACAAAGTAAAAATAATATTGAAAACATAAAAATAAGAATTTTTTTTGAAATACGATCCATCATTCAAAAGAATATACGAGTTCATCAAATATTTAGGTATTACATATAACTTTCCAATAATGTCCTCTTATGAGTTCCATTGTTTGTTATTGCCGAGTTGTTTTGGTAACTTATACATATTAAAGAGAAATATAAATAATTTAAGAGAAGTCGCTAAAACGTTTATCGGGTTGGTCGGGTTACTTTGAGCCTAATCCAATATCAACCCAATAAATTCAGGTTGTTTTAATTTTTTATCGATTATATGTCGGGTTACCTCGGGTTGAATTTTTTTCGGGTTGGTCGAGTTGGATTGATCGAGTTGGTCGGGTTGGTCGGTTTTTTAAGCACCCCTAATCGCCATCGCTACTCCATGCATCCTTCTTCCTTTTTTGCGTCTTCCTTCCAAGTTCTTCTTCTTCCATCATTATCCATCTCCTACTCTTCGATCTTCAAACACATAACTAGACATTAAGGGAGTTTTCGATTTGACACTACTAGGAAAACAGACAATTCCGACGGAATTTCCCGACGGATTTCAAAGAAGTCAAACACCATTGACTTTCGCTGGAAAACCGTCGGAATTTCTAATTTTTTTTAAAATTATAAATTTTTCCGACGGATTTCCGACGAATATTAATTTTTTTATTTTATTTCATATTAAAGAAAAATAAAAATTATTAATTACATTTTCCGGCGGATTTCCGACGGAAATCCACCGAAAAATGTTTACATTAATTTTTTTAATTTTTTCTAAAAAAAATATAATAAATAAATTTATTGAAGATGGTCTAAACAACATTTAGGGGGAGTTTGGTTCGCAGAATGTGATGAAATCTGGTGGAATTGGAATGTTGAATTCCTTTGACCAGATTCCATTTCCTTGTTTGGTTCAAGCTTTTCAATGGATGAAATCTTTGAATTCCAATAAATTCCATAGATATATGATTTTAACATTCCATCATAAAACCCAAGGATTTCACTGGAATGGAATATCATAATTTGATAATTCTAAAGTTACCCTTTACCCAAAACTAAACCATACTCATTTTGATTATCAGCCGACACCAACCTTGAGGGGTTACGATGTAACACCCCGGATTTTCATTCTGTAATCTTGGTACTCTTGTGTTTAAGCGTTGTCGTTAGCACCGCGTTTAGTTTGGAGTTTGAGTTTGGATTTTGTTGGTTTTGGATTAACCACAGTGAACCACGCGAGTTGCACCGCGACTTGAGGTCGCGGCACAACCCGCGAAACCCCCTGTTTGGTGTGGATTTTGTGTTAGCGGGCGAGTTATGCCGCGAGTTGTGGTCGCGGCATAACCCGCGAGAAAGCCTGACTGACTTAGGTGGGTCTTTCTTCAAAATATCTCATTCGGATTTTTCTCAAATCTCTTTTCTCTCTCTCTCTTTCTTGGTTTCGAGTTTGATTCTTCAGTTGCCGTTTGTTGCTTATTAAGTGCATCTAGCACGGGTTCGGTATAGAAAGCTTCGTCTTCCCTCGGTGGTCGATATCTGGTTTTTCGTATTTTTGTCTAAAACCTATTTGGTGAGTTCCTACTACCTTTTTCTAAACTTTATACATGTCAAAACTTACATTTTGAACTCCTATATATCTCCATGGTTTCAGATCTAAGTTTACTACATTTTGATATAACTTGAGTTTTGGGAGATTTTAGGGTTCCTGATCATTTTCGGTTAAAATGATGGGTTCTATCTTATTTGAAGTAAAATGATGTTTTACTTGCACATTTATGTGGGTTACTTGAAAGAATGTTTAAAGTTCATTTTTGATGATTTTCATTCTTACCAGAAGTTAAACTTGAAAATGCATTTTGTGTATAAATGTTATTTTATACCATATGACTATCTATGGTTGGTCACATATGTTGTTGTGATGAGTCTGTACCATTACTAGTGGATCCCTAGGTATTGAGTCGACTTATATTTGGGATGTCTTTTCCCCTCTTTGTAAATGGATGTATATGATCCTCGGGGGCCATTTGGTACGGTTATGTGAGACCGGTTACTAGCCATGGATCATATTTTCCCTTATTTGTAACTATGGATGCATGTGATCCTCGGGGGCCATTTGGTACGGTTATGTGAGACCGGTTACTAGCCATGGGTCATAGTGTAGTCCTAGTGAACGAGTTTTGAATTGGTTTCCTCGGGGGCCCTCCCTCACATCGTAGTACGGACCTTTGTAGTTCGTGGCCATGGATTCCAAGTGGTTCGACTCATAACTCGGATTGTGACCTACTTTGTGTTACGCTACAATCCTTGGTAAAACTGGTTATCTTTGTCATCGTATGATGAGTTTACTTTTAAAAGGCCCGGTTGTGGCAAAGGTTTCATTTGAAAATTAAACCTTATTGAAAGATTTCCTTATGATACAATTGTTTATATCTCTTGAAATTTATAAACTGTATGTTCTCACTAGGCTTTAAGCCTAACATTTTTTCTCAAATGATGTGTATAACAGGTTCCCGTTAGCGGTGGGTTGCTAAGGGCTTGAGTGACGAGCTTGGTCTCGGGGATTTTTGAGATGACTAGTATTTATGTTGGGCAATTGTTTAAGTCTCATTCTTTTGATGATATTGGATTAACAACCTATGTAATCTAGATAGGTTATGTTTAGATTAGTTTGTTGTTGAGTTCAATATCAGTATTCAGATTGTAAAGGTTAAGTACATTTCCCCTTTTTGGGAGGTTTATACCAAGTGTGATGTTTATTTGTCCGGTTTCCGCGTTTCAAATTCACTCTGGTTTTTAGGGTGTTACACACGACACTATTTGGGTAGTAGTAGATCGATTGACCAAGAGCGTACATTTCTTGCCTATGCAAGAAACTCTACCGATGAACAAGTTGGCTAAACTTTATATAGATGAGGTGATCTCAAGGCATGGGGTGCCACTCTCTATTGTGTCCGACCGTGATAGTCGTTTCACCTCCTACTTTTGGGATAGTCTACAAAAAGAGTTGGGTACTAGGATAAAGTTGAGTATCGCATACCATCCCCAAACAGACGTCCAAAGCGAGAGGACCATCCAGACCCTTGAAGACATGTTGAGATCGTGCGTCATTGATTTCAGGGGAAGTTAGGATTCACATCTTCCGTTAGTTGAGTTCGCCTACAACAACAATTACCACTCAAGTTGGTGTGAGTAAGCATATGAAATATTTATGTTGTTTTGTATTGAACTTTTGCTCTGAACGTGCTTCAGTTGTTGATTTTACTGTTATAGATTTTCGCAATGCATTAAATGAGTTATCGGTATATATATCATTGTCGCTACTATTTTGGACAAGTGCATTTTAGTTGTGTGGCCCAATGTTTGAACTCGATCTAAAATTTATTTGTGTTTGACCAAATCAACACACCTCTATTGTTTTACTAAGTTTTGGGGAATAAACTGATGTATATGGGTCTTCATGGAAATTTTATTCCACGACGTTTGTGGTTTAAAGGAAAGAATTTTGAAGTGAAATTGTGAAGGTCCCTTTTGGGAGTTATACAAACATTTGTTGCACATGTTATAGTACAGAAAACTATTTTCATGTATATACTATACGTTGATGCATGCTAGGACCATGGTAGTCCATCTGAAAATTTTGTTGCGCATCTTTTGTTATTGCCATTATCAATGTGAGTGAGAACCAAACGAATTTCGAAATTGCTTTATATGTGTGACTTTGATGACTAGTTTGCACACCTATCGAGAAATCGGTAGTGGATTTTACTCATACGATTAATTGTTACAAAGTTGGGTATTTGAAAATTTTATAATATATTAAGTTGGCATATTAGTTGAAAAACCTTGAACTCATTAGGGCTATGGATTTAAAACGCTATCTTAAAGAAAGTTGTAATTAGGGACTAGAGTAGTCCTTGAGAATTGAAGTGTCGGATGATCCGACTTGTGGTCAGTCTTGAATTTTGGGTTTCAGTTTTTGAATCTGTGCACGCATGATAATGGAGGTATTAGATTTATGTATTCCCAGTTAATTAAGGGGTGATCTTTATGCTTCAGTAAACCTGCGGGATAAGGTCTTGTGTGATTATCTGCGTCAGGTTGGGTTCGGTTTGATGGGTTGCTTGTCTGTTTGACATCATGTTATATGTTGACGGTGTACTATCAGGATCTTAATTCTTAACAAGAATAAACACTCAGAAACAATATTAAAGGAGTTTGTGGAATAACACTTTAATATTCAATAATCTATGAAAACAGTGAATCAGAAGAACAACTTGTAAACTTTATTGAATGATTATAAAGTTACAAGATTCAATACTCAACCTCAATATTGATGAACAGGCTCACCAATACGAATTCTACTTCTCTAGAATTAGGATTACAAACCTTGAGGTTGATTCTCTCTATCAAAACAAAAATTCAGAATTCTCTAAGTTATTTTCTATCAATTACAAACTATTCTATATATACTGAAGATAAGAGATAATTACAAATAATAAAAGATCTTCAAAATAATCTTCCATCTTTATCTCCAAGCTTTCCATAATCTTCAGACTTGATCTGCACGAATCTTGATTATCTCATAAGCAGCACTAAGTCTTCAGCAATATTAATACTTTGAGCAGTATTAATGTTCAGCAGTACTAACTACTAGCAGTACTAAAATTGCTTAGCAGTAGTAATCTTGATCAACAGTATTAACTTCACTCAGCAGCATTAATCTCAGAAGTAGTAACCAAGTTCTTCTAGCAGTATTAACTGTACTTGTATATTTCTGTATTTCCCAGCACTCTCCCCCTAACTTGACTTTTAGGAAGAGAAGTCAAGTTCTTCAAATGGTCTTCTTAGATGCTCCCAAAACTTCATGGCTCATACACCAGTATTTGCATCCAACCCCAAACTCTGATTGATTGTTCTTTGAATCAAATACTTAGCTATCTCTGAATTTGGAACACATCCTAGCTTCTTCTTCAACATTGCATGAAGCTTCATTCTGCTGTGATTGTACACTCTATCCACTAGGAAGTACTCTATGTGGTTTAAGTCCATAGTTAGTGCATATACTCCACTAGTTTCATATAGAGTCCAATTGTTGACAGTTTTGAACACATTTCTGATCACATGCTCCAGGTTTGAACATCATACACAGATACTCCATCACTAATTTTGTAATTGAAATCTCTGGAGCTTTCAGTTGATCTGCATACAACTTCATTCCTATGTCAAACATTTCTTCAAGATCTGACCTGGAGCATGTTCTGGCAATCTTTGCCCAAGTATTGAACACCTCATACTTCTCATCTTTCCTCTTGAGCCTTATGTATTCCTTGCCATCAACCTTCATTGTGTCCCATAGAATGACCTCAGGAGGCTTCACACCAACAGGTTCTGCTGAAATTGGTTCAAGCACTTTGTCCATCACTACCATGTATAGATTTACATCATCAGTTCTTGCTGGTTCATTCTGTTCAGATGACTTAGGTGCCCCTTCTTCTTCAGCAACCTTCTCAGCTTCTCCTTCAGCTATTCTAGGCTTCTTAGTTGACTTTCTTCTTGCCATCATCTTGGTTCTTTTTAAAGTCCTTAGACTTTCACCAAGAGTGGCTTCTTTCTTTGGTGGTGTTTCTTGCTCATCTGGAAAAGGTTTTTCTATCATAAAATCATTGCTTTCTTTCATTCTCTTTTCCATCTCCACCCTTGCAGTTTCATTCCCTTGAAGCTTTAGCATCTCTGAATCATATAGCTCTTTAATCTTCTCAAAAGACATCTTAGAGAACATCTCCTTTCTGACTCCTACAGCACCCTTGAGAAATGTAATCATCTTGTTTATCTCTTGGGTACCTAAGAATGTCTTTGAGGGTTGTCTCTTCTTTGTAGCTGTTTTGATCACCGAAAATTTCTTCAGATTTGCAGCTTTCTTCTGTGCAATTTCAGTTGCCAGGCTTTGTTGATAAGCTTCATTCAGTTCAGCAGCTAGAGCCTTAGCCATTTCTCTGTCCTTTTCAACCTGAACCCTTTCTTCTTGTTCAATATCAACCTGCATCTTCTTGGCCAAAGCTTCATCTAACTCAACCAACCTTTGCTTTTTGATTGGTTGATCAGATTCCACCATTTTAGCTTTGCCTTTGTCTTTGCTCACCTTCTTCTCTACACTATCTTTCTTGATCACTTCACCTTGTTCTTTGATGACAACTCCTTTGGCCTTTGAGATGACCTTGGGAGTATCATGCTTGGCTTTGATTAAGGTTTCTGCAATCTCAAGATCTGTCAGACCTTCTTGCACTATTTCTGCTGCTTCTTTCAGTTCAGCAGTATTAACAGTTTCTGCTGCTTGGCTTGACCCAGTAGCATTAACTGTTACTGCTTCTTGTTCTGTTAATGCTGCTTTCTCTTTTTGTGCTTCTTGTACAGACTCAATTTCCACAGCTTGTTGTTCCACCTCAAAATCAACTTTTTCTTGCTCCCCCTTTTCTTTGACATCTTCCATGTTGACATTAGCTTCTGACTCCCCCTTTTTGGGAGCATCAGTCACTGGTTTCCTCCTTCTTAGCACAAACTTTTTCTTCTTCTTTTGCAGAATCAATTTCTTCACCATTTGCTTCAAGTTGACAATCTGTTCTTGTTGAGACAGAACTATCAGTTTCAGCTCTTCTATTTCTTTCCCCTGCTTGATCACATCCATGTTTATGTTTCCCATTGTTTCCATCAATTCATAGTAGTTATATATGTCCTCACCTTCTCCAGAAGTGTTACCCTCTTTTGAAGGATCGTGGGATCTTTTTGTAGTAGAGGTCTTCTGCCTAGCAGAAGCACCTGCTACCCCCGTGGTTTCTTGGCACCTGGGACCTTTGGATGATTGCTCACCCAAAGTTGCCATGGGGAAGGTCTTATTTATGTTACCACTGACCTCCTCTGTGTTAGCAGGAGTAGTGGCAGCCTTAACACCCATATGCTCAAACATCTCCTTAGTGAGCACCTCCATGGGGTTGGGAGACACCCCTGTGGTTTCCCTGTAGATATTCTCTAATGGAGAATTCTCCATTAGAGGGCTTAAAGGCTCAGTGGGTGAAGGTACAAGAAGGGAAGGAGCCTTCTTTACCTTTTTCCTTATGTAAGTTTGGGTTATTGGAGAAGTTGGCTTTTGTACAAGAGACTGAGGGATTGATATTGAGGGTGAAGGTTGGGATTGGCTAGCAGTGGGATGGTCTAATGAGGGCCTTGACCCTGCTGCCATACCTTCTTCATTGTGGGACACCATCATCATTGTAGAGAACAATGGGGTGTCAACTCCTTCCGAGTCCAATGGAGATCTTTTCATGTTTGAAAAGACCTTACCTTTGGGAATTTTTGGTACATATACCTCATCAAAGTGAGGCATATCCGTCAATTCATGAGTTATAACTTCCTGTACAAACCTGGGGTACATATAAAAACTCTTTTTGCTTCCCAAGTTTGATACAAGATCAGTGAAAATCATTCTAGAGAAATTGTACTTTCTGGCAGTGGCCAAGCAGACCAAAGCATAAGCAATGGTACTGCTAAACTCACTTCATCCAGTAGTCTTTTTGGAAATGCAATGTATCAGGGTATGAACAAGAAAACGCCATTGGGTATAAAATTTGGCTTTTGAAAATTTGAAACCACCCAATTGGCCTCCATACCCCATTCTTGAAAGATTTGAGAACAATTCCTCATTTGGAATAGAAGTAATACCTGCAGCATCGTCTAGACGTAGACCGATGCGTATCACTTCTTCAGAGACTGACAAGGGTTTGTCACACACCCTAGTCTTGATTATCTGCACACCATTCTCTGTGACTATGGTGGCATTCGCCCAGAACTGTCTTTGATGCTCTATGTATATTGTTGGTGACACAGTGAGAGCATGGGCAATGTGGCTGTACTTGAGAAAATCCACAATCTGGTGGAATCCAGCAGCTTGTTTTGGCTTCTGTAGCATCGCAATCTCGTTGTGCTCATCAATGAATGCCATGGATGCCATTGTGCTTGAGTACTCTGGACTGCAACACTTGGTGCTTGAGAGAAAAGGGTTAGAGAGTAGATGAATAGAAAGCAAAGAGTCGTTATAAACTTTTGGGCGGGCAAAAAGGGTATTTATACGATTCGGGACATAAGCAGTATTAACTCCTAGCAGTATTAACTCCTAGCAGTATTAACTAACTAGCAGTATTAACTGAGAGCAGTATTAACCACTAGCAGTATTAACTTAACTAGTAGTATTAACTCCTAGCAGTATTAACTAACTAGCAGTATTAACTGCGAGCAGTATTAACCACTAGCAGTATTAACTAACTAGAAGTATTAACTGAGAGCAGTATTAACCACTAGCAGTATTAACTTAACTAGCAGTATTAACTGAAAGCAGTATTAACCACTAGCCGTATTAACTTAACTAGCAGTATTAACTGAGAGCAGTATTAACCACTAGCAGTATTAACTAACTAGCAGTATTAACTGTGCACTGGCAGTATTAAAACTGCACTGACAACATTAACCATACTTGCACTTTTTAAAGCTTGATGTACTCTGAGCAAGGTAATAACTTCCTGAAAAAGATGTTAGTAGCACTAAAGAATAAACCAATAACAGGTATGTAAACACTTTTTAAAACATGAGCTCATTCAGAGTTGATCATGCCCACACTTGTGACCAAGAATGTGAATCTACCCACATCAAAAGCTTTAGTGAATAGATCAGCAAACTAGTTGTCAGTATGAACTTTAGCAACTTGAATTAGCTTCTTTTCATTACAATCTCTGATAAAGTGATACCTGATCTCAATGTGCTTTGTTTTGGAGTGCTTGACTGGATTGTTAACAATGCTTATAGCACTGCTATTGTCAATGAAGATTGGAGTGTGAAGAAAGGTTACCCCATAGTCCAACATCTGATTTTGAATCCATAGAACCTGAGAGTAGCAATTTGCAGCAGCAATATACTCAGTTTCTGTTGTTGATAAGGACACTGTGGTTTGTTTCTTACACTGCCAAGATACTAGTCTTGCACCCAAAAGTTGACATCCACCTGAAGTAGACTTTCTGTCCATGTTAGCACCTCCCAAATCACTATCTGAATAAGCAATCAAGTCAAAGTTGGATTCATAAGGATACTAAAGACCTAATCTAGGTTGCCCTCTTAAGTATCTGAAAATCCTTTTAACAGCTTGCAGATGTGATTGCTTTGGCTTGACTTGGAATCTGGCACACAAACACACTGGAAACATGATGTCTGGTCTTGAGGCTGTGAGATACATGAGAGATCCAATCATTGATCTATATAGATGGACATCAACATCCTCCCCCTCAAGATCAGCAGTGATCTGTTTATGAGTCTCCATAGGTGTGCTTGCTGGCTTTGAGTCTGTTAATCCATATTTTTCTAGGATGTCTTTCACATATTTTGATTGGCTTATGAAGATCCCATCTTTATTCTGTTTCACTTGAAGCCCAAGGAAGAAGGTAAGTTCACCCATATAACTCATTTTAAAGCTCTTGTGCATCAACTTTTCAAAGTCTCTACACATCTGATCTTTTGTGGATCCAAAGATGATATCATCCACATAAATCTGAACCAATAGGATGTCCTTCTTACTTCTTTTAATGAAGAGGGTCTTGTCAATTATTCCTCTTTCAAACCCATTCTCCAAGAGGTAGGTAGACAGAGTATCATACCATGCTCTTGGGGCTTGATGCACACCATAAAGTGCTTTCTTCAGTTTGTATACTCTGTCTGGATATGATGGATTTTCAAATCCAGGAGGCTGACAGACATATACTTCTTCATCAATTGTACCATACAGAAAGGCACTCTTCACATCCATTTGGTATACCTTGAACTTCATGTATGAGGCATAGGCTAGAAATAGCCTAATTGCTTCTACCCTTGCCACTGGAGCAAACACTTCTTCATAGTCAATGCCTTATTCTTGAGTGTACCCTTGTGCCACCAGCCTTGCTTTGTTTCTTATCACAATGCCTCTCTCATCCTTTTTGTTCCTGAAAATACACTTGGTGCCTATAGCTCTATGACCTTTTGGAAGGTCCACCAAGTCCCAAACTTCTTGTAATTTGAACTGCAGTAACTCTTCTTGCATAGCTTCTATCCAACTGGAATCTTTCATTGCCTCAAAAATCTTCTTAGGCTCAATTTGAGATAGAAAGCATGAGAGTACTGTGTGTTGCTGATCCTGCAGTTCTTGAAGTCTGCTTTGATTTCTTGTTATCATAGGAGAAGAGATGTTTCCTATGACCAGCTCTGGAGGATGATTCTTTTGAGTTCTAGTCTGATGACTAGGTTCTTCATTGATTCCCACATCCAGATTGGAATCATTTAAATCAACTGAGGGGATCTCATCAGCTGCTTCTGGCTCTTCATGCACTTGATTCTCCTCATCTCTTCCTTCTTCTTCACTCTGAATTGGTTCAGTCATTGTCTCTTTTGCACAGACATCAACAGGCTCTATTGTAGGTATGGGAAAGATCACAGATTGAGGACTAATGTCTTGTACTTATACTTGTTCATCCCCTGATCCTCCACTTCCTGAACCTGCATGATAATCACTACTGAAACCCAAAGAGTTAGTTAGTGAATCAATGTCAAACAACCATTGAGGACCAGATCCAATAGGATTTGGTGTGTTCTCATTGCACTTGACATTGTCACTTTCCTCAATTACTCTAGAAGAAGTATTAAAAACTCTGTAAGCCTTACTCTGAGATGAGTAACCAACAAGAAAACCATCATCAACCTTGCTATCAAACTTTCCTAAGTGAGTTTTGGTATTGAGAATGGTACAAGGACACCCAAAAGGTTTGAAAAATCCTATAAAAGGTTTTCTATTATTTAAAATCTCATATGGTGTCTTGTTTTTAGGCTTGACTACTAGAATTCTGTTTTGGACATAGCAAGCAGTATTAACTGCTTCAGCCCAGAAAGTAATTGGTAGATTTGAATCAGCCAACAGAGATCTAGCAGCTTCAATCAGTGTCCTATTCCTTCTCTTAGCAACACCATTTTGTTGTGGAGTCCTATGAGCACTGTATTGCCTCTCAATTCCTTTTTCCTCACAAAAGGTGTTTAGGTCATGATTTTTAAATTCAGTACCATTGTCTGACCTAATGACTTTTACCTTTTGATTAGTTTGGTTTTCAATTCTTAGAATAAAGGATTTGATCAGTCCACTTGTCTCATCCTTAGTCCTTAGAAAATATACCCAAGTAAATCTAGAGTAATCATCAACAATAACTAGGCAGAATGATTTCTTACCAATACTCATAACATTTGTAGGACCAAACAGATCCATATGCAACAACTGAAGAGAATTAGAGATTGTGTTCAACTCTTTCGACTTATAAGAAGTTTTGTGTTGTTTGCCTTTGAGACAGGCAACACAATGATCATCACATGAAAAGACTTTGGAAGGTAAACCTCTTACAAGGTTGTTTTTAACAAGTTTATTCATTGTTTTAAAGTTCATGTGACACATCCTTCTGTGCCAAAGTGATGATTCATCCAAAGAAGCTTTTGAAACAAGACAATTAAGGGATGAATCAGCTGAAACACTTTCCATATCTAAGCAATATACATTATCCTTTCTGGGAGTTCTTAGTAGTATCATCTTTTCATCAACTACCTTGAATCAAGGAGCAAGGATAATGCATTCAGAATCTGTAAATAATATACTATGTTGTTTGTCACAAACCTGTGATACACTTAACAGGTTGTACCTTAACTGTTCAACATAGAATACATCTTCAAAGGTCATTTTACCTTTGGTTACATCCCCCTTACCACTTATCTTACCTCCATCTGGCGTATTACCAAAGGAAACATGACCACCATCAATTTTCTTGAAATTCTTGAGGCATGACATGTTCCCTGTCATGTGCCTTGAGCAACCACTATCAACATGCTAGATACTCTTTCCCTTGAGCTGCTGGTTGCCCTGCACATAAGATTAAACAATTAGTATTGATTGGGGACCCAAGCCAAAATCGTCTTGGGTCTCCCTTTCTCATCAAAGTATTTACATTCCTTTTTGATGAGGTTTTTAAACTCAGAGCACTCTTTATTAGAGTACTTTGTCAATATGATTGGCTTAGCAGCACAAACACTAGAAGCAGTACTAACCTTAGAAGCACTAATAGAGTTGGCAGTACTAACAGGTTTAGCAGTACTAACCTTGTTAGCAGCACTAACAGAGTTAACAGTATTAACTTTTGAAGAAGTACTAACAATGTCAGCAGCACTAACATTGTTAGCAGTAGTATTACTTCTAGCAGCACTATCATTGTCAGCAGCACTATTTGTGGTAGCAGTACTAACAGTTTTAGTTCTTTTTGGAACCCACATATTGACACTTTCTTTAACAGACTTTTTCTTCATGTGGCTTTTAGATTTAACAGTTTTCTTAGCCACATGGTTCTTTTCAATCTTCCTATAACCCAAGGGTTTTTGCATAGGTCTTTGAAAGTTCATCCTTCGGTTTATAGGATTGAAATAACAGTATTTGGCAAGATGATTCAATTTGCCACAGATAAAACAAGGTTTTGGTCTATTGATTTTACTCAGATCAACCCCTTGTTTCTGTGCCCACTGATTATTCCAGTTTCTTTGATTTCCCCTCTTTTTATCATGTTTTTGGGGCTCATTTTTCTTGCATGCACACTGTTTGCAAGGACCTGGATTCACAACTGTGGTCTGTTTGTAATGGACCTTACCAGACTTTCCCTCTGTCTTCTCTATGTCCTTGGATTTGATCCAAGCCCTTCCACAGTCCTCATTGGTGATAATGTTATTCTCTAGAGGAATCTCACCACTCACTTTGTTCTCCTTACTCTTACCAACCTCTTTCTCAGTCTTATCCTCCACAACTACCTCATCTAAGGGATCTATCTCAGTGGCTCCCTCAGGCAAGTCCTTCCTATCTTTGGTTTCTAGCAAGTCTGAGGTAGGAGGAATGTAATTGTTGTTATATGGTGGTGGTGTGGCATTATACCCAATTCCTCTTCTCAGCTTATCATGAATCTGAGTTTGTAGTAAAGAGTCCATTGCTTTAGAAGCATTGGAAAACTTTTCTACATCAAGCTTAACCTTGGTTAGCTCCTCTCTCAGCTTTTCACTCTCCTCTTTAGATTTGGTCAGTTTAAGTTCTAGATCTTTTTTCTCCCACTTCCAGTAATTGGTGTCATATGAGTGTTGGAGTTCATTGGCTTGAAAACCTTTAATCTGTTCCTCAAACCTCTCAACAATTCTCACATAGTCCTTTATATCCTTTTCTAATCTCTTAAGGTCATCACTCATCTTCTGGTTGTGATCCCTGTACCTTTTAACAGTGTCTATGCAAGTTTTAGAACAGAGATTAGAACTTACCTCAGATGGGAGATCAGATACTTCAGCCATAAGTGCTTGATTTTGGATAGCCTCTTCTGCTTAATCACTCCAGTCAAACCCCATTCCTTGTTGAGAAACAAGGGCTTGAGCAGAGTTTCTGTTATGGTTGAGGTTTCCAGACTGTGCTTGTTGGTGGTTTTTGTTGTGAGACACTCCACTTATGCATTCCCTGGCAAAGTGTCCCTTCAGATGGCATTTGTAGCACTCCACCTTTGATTTATCAAACCCAGCTCCATCTTCTCTTCTTTGGGAGAAGTTGTTCCTCCCAGTCCTCTTTATGAACTTTTTCACCCTCATGGAAAGCATGGCCATCTGC
Organism: Arctium minus; assembly: GCA_954870635.1. Lineage (NCBI taxonomy): Eukaryota > Viridiplantae > Streptophyta > Magnoliopsida > Asterales > Asteraceae > Arctium > Arctium minus. Next base: position 175,611,017 of record OX941080.1, on the reverse strand, counting down.
CATTTAATATCCATCTCTTCCAGATCATCAGGATGAAGTTGTTCCAAATCATCATTAATCAAGGAGGAATTTCCATGGCTGGCAAGAAAGACTTCAAACACAGAATCAGTGCCTTTTTCTTGATTTGCTCCACTAGCAGCATTAACTGATTCAGGATTAGCAGTAGAATCAATTGATGCTGATAGGAGTGCAGCATTATGAATATATCCAGAAGGCTTCTTCTTTGCCTCCACCTCAGCTTCAAACACTCTAAGATCATTGTACAGATCATCAAGTTCTTTCTCTTCCAACTGATCATTCTGTCTGAATGAAACAGTGTACATGGTCCATTCATCTCCAAGGGACCTTAAGAACTTTCTGTTTACATCATCTTGATCAATCTGTACTCCCATAGTAGCTAGTTCACCAATCAGTTTGTTAAACCTGTCAAAAGTTTGAGTCATGGACTCATTCTTAGTTGACATAAAGTTTTCATACTGTTGCTTCAAGATTGCCTTTTGATTTCTCTTGGTACTTTTGGTACCAGAGAATCTCTTCTCTAGAGCATTCCAGAGCATCTGTGCATCAGTGCAATTACAAAATTGGTGTTGATATTCATTGGGAATGGTCAAGAGCAGTGTGCTCAAGGCTTTCATCTCTGTCTGCCTTGTCTTTCTTTCTGCATCAGTCTTTGGTGGAGTTCTTTTTCCATCTTCACCAATCTTTCCTGCATCAGATGGGCCATTCTCAATGATGTCCCACATAGAGTAATCTGTGAGGAGAATGTATTGCTTGATTCTAATCTTCCACATGTCAAATTCATTGGGTCTGAGCATTGGAACCTTTGAGACTAGAGTACTGTTTGATTCAGCTGTGTTTTCCATGATGAATAAGGTTTATAAGAATACTTGCTCTGATACCACTTGTCAGGATCTTAATTCTTAACAAGAATAAACACTCAGAAACAATATTAAAGGAGTTTGCGGAATAACACTTTAATATTCAATAATCTATGAAAACAGTGAATCAGAAGAACAACTTGTAAACTTTATTGAATGATTATAAAGTTACAAGATTCAATACTCAACCTCAATATTGATGAACAGGCTCACCAATACGAATTCTACTTCTCTAGAATTAGGATTACAAACCTTGAGGTTGATTCCTTCTATCAAAACAAAAATTCAGAATTCTCTAAGTTATTTTCTAACAATTACAAACTATTCTATATATACTGAAGATAAGAGATAATTACAAATAATAAAAGATCTTCAAAATAATCTTCCATCTTTATCTCCAAGCTTTCCATAATCTTCAGACTTGATCTGCACGAATCTTGATTATCTCATAAGCAGTACTAAGTCTTCAGCAATATTAATACTTTGAGCAGTATTAATGTTCAGCAGTACTAACTACTAGCAGTACTAAAATTGCTTAGCAGTAGTAATCTTGATCAGCAGTATTAACTTCACTCAGCAGCATTAATCTCAGAAGTAGTAACCAAGTTCTTCTAGCAGTATTAACTGTACTTGTATATTTCTATATTTCCCAATATGTACTGTCTTAATGGGTTTCCGTGAACAAGGGATTTATCGTGGTCCGTTTGTTAGGGATGTAAGAGTGGGAATATTAGTCCTCTGTTAGGTGTCAACCTTAATGCGACAATGCTTCTGGAATGAAATATTGGACGGGATGTCCACGTTTTTGATATCACCATTTTGGTTTTAGGCGTCGACTAGCTTTCTTGAAGTCAATGAATCTTGGAATGTTTGGAAGTATCCCCGTTAGATCATGAGAATTGTTGACCTCTCGGTGGTGGGATTTAAAGGAAGATTAGATGTTGGTAATTAAGTATTGATGTGTATAGGTTATCCTGTTGTGGTAAAGATCTTATTGAGGGAATGTTTTAAGGTTTTAGGGTAGATCGGAGTTGAGTGATAGCAGGATCTGCATTAACCAGCTACCCGGAGAGCGTATTGGTACACCCTTGGAAGGACGACCTTATCAATATCAAGAATGGATCATTAAGAATTTTGAGAATTCTTTGGGGTTTGATGTCGATCATTGATTTTGGGTTCAGAAACATGTGGATCTGAGGCGAATTGCCGGTGAGAAGTTGAGATCACATGTCACCCAAGGTTGGGAGACACCCGCAGTCTCATGGTTAAAGGCTATGTTAGTAAGATAATTGTTCATTCGGATATAAGTGTGATGTGCCCAAGGGGACATTTATCGTGAGGACCAACATAAGGTTATGGTGGTAGTTCTGGCAAGCGGAGTAGAGACAATCTATCATGCGGGCAACGATTCATGGAAATCTAGATTTCGAGGACGAAATCTCTTTTAAGGTTGGGAGGATTATAACACCCGTAATTTTCAGTAAGTAAAGGCCACCCGGACGTTTTTGTATCTTGTAAATGGTTGGATTTTGGTGGGAAACCATTATTTAAAGTCCCTTAGGGGCCGTTTGGTTCGCAGAATGTGATGGAATTTGGTGGAATTGGAATGTTGAATTCCTTTGACCAGATTCCATTCCCGTGTTTGGTTCAAGTTTTTCAATGGATGGAATATTTGAATTCCAATAAATTCCATACTTATAAGATTTGAACATTCCATCATAAAACCCAAGGATTTCAATGGAATGAAATCTCATATTTTGATAATTCCAAAGTTACCCTTTACCCCAAACTAAAACCTACTGATATTGATTATCAGCAAACACCAACTCTCTCTCTCTCTCCCTCTCCTCTCTCTCCTCTCTCTCTCCTCTCCCTCTCCCTCTCTCCTCTCTCTCTCTCTACTCTCTCTCTCCTTTCTCTCTCTCTCTCCCCTCACTCTCTCTCTCCCCTCTCCTCTCTCTCTCTCTCTCTGTGTGCATCATTCGTGTGCTAAAATAATCAAAGAAATTTTAGTTAAAAATTAAACTATTTAATGACTATTTCATTAAAGTAATTTTTGTTTAAAAAATTAAAATAATCAAAAAGGGTATTTTGGTCATTTACCAAAATTCAATTCCAATTCCGAAGCTACAATTTGTGAAACAAACAGAAAAATTCCAATTCATTTAACAGAATTCATTCCAATTCTATCAACCAAACATGTGGTCAAACCTGACAACATTCCATTCCAATTCCTTCAAAGTCAAATTCCTTTAGCAGATTTCATTCCATCCAAAAACATTCTGCGAACCAAACGCCCCCTTAGGGTATCGGGGGTATTGACGTTGAAAAAGTCGAGTTTTGGGGCTTGGTACGGGCACGGCTACAATGCACGGTGACTATGACAATGTCATAGTCGCACCTGTCACTGTCGCAGCTAAAGTCAGTAGCCAAGGGGAGTTGGCGACATTGCCAGGCGACAATTCCCTGGGCATTGTCGCTGGTCAATGTCGCACAAAGGGGCCAAACTGTTGTTAAGTGCGAAACTTCAGCCTTCTTCCTCATTTCTCTTCTCCAAACTTTTCCCATTATCTCCCAAATCGTTTCTCCCTCTTTCCCCTCAAACCCTAACTCATTTTGGGTCCATTCCTTGAGTTCTCAAGGTATTCCATCATCAAGTGGTAAAGATTGGAAGCTAAAGGCAAGGGTTCATCATCTTCACCCATTTCTCCAAGATTGTGGCTAGGGTTTCTATGTTTTCATCAAAACCTAAGTGGTAAGTATATCCTCTCCATTTCTAAACCTTAATATAAGATATAAAGGCTCTCTTGATAATTTCCTAGTGATTGGTTTCTCAAAATTCGGGTTTGATGGTTTTGGAGAAACTAAGTCAAAATTAGGGTTTTGGTCAAGTTAAGGATTTTGATGTAAAATGTTTGGGGTTGATTCTTAATGGTTGAATGAGTATATTCATGGTTGGAAACTTGTGAATAAAGGTTTTGGAAGGTTTTACTTGTGGATTCAAGTTCTTCAAGGAAGCTCAAGTTGGGGGTAAAATATAGATTTAGCCTAAATCTAGCAAGGTGAGTTCAAGTTGATTTGTGAAAACGGTGTACATGCCAAAATGTCTATTTTAAAGTGTTTATATGTTCTACATGAAATTATCAACTGTTGAGTTATTTGACAAATCTTGATTATTTTGAAGTGTTTGGTTTTATATACTTTGTAAAACACCCACGTTTAGGACTTTGAGCACTTTGACAACTAAAAATTATACACATTGATATTTTGATGATTTATGTCATGAAGTAAGTTGGAGTATAAATGCATTTTATTGTGTGTTTTACATAAGTGTTTGATTTTGTGTTATGGGACGTTTTTTGAAAGGATAAATGATATAATTCACTTGGAAAATGAGTTGTCCCAATCTAACTACGTTGGAGTTAATTATATATTTTGGAGTATGGGTTTACATAACGCGGGTCGTTTACGTTTGATTTCTTTTTATGATTTTCAACGTTGGGTCTTTGGATTTGTTGAACTTATGGCTCGGTTTGGATTTTGTTGGGTTTTGGGGACACTTGTCCGATTTTAATAGCTCAATGTAGAGCGTTTGGTTATGATTTGCATTTACTGTGTCTTATTTGAGAATTACATGTTTTGAATGCGTTATTTCATTCGTCTTAGGTCGTGTAATGTTTTAGTTAGTGTAATGGATCCATAGGCACGGTGTTCTTTATGTCCCGTTTTGGACAAGTTCACCACTTTGGCACGGAATAGGCATCGGGTCACCATGGTAAGTAAGGTGTGGACCTATACGATCGGGCAGCGTCCCATGGGCAGTAAGGTGTAATTTCATTGTGCATAAGTTCCCGTTTTGGAACTGGATTCCCCGTTTTGGAACTTTCAAGAATAGACTCAGAGGAGTTGACTTGATGTTTTCGAGCAATAGACTTGGAGTAGTTGAGCTCGGTATGTTTTATGTGTATAATCCATACGTTTCAGTTTTATACATAGTTATGTGACCTACTTTTGTGTTCCGTCACGTACAATGTAACCGGGTCTCCCCCGTCACTGAAAGGTGTTGTTTTGGTTATGGAGTTTTATAATCCATGTTTTCGGTGACTTTTTGGGTATGGATTGTTATCCATGTTCTTGGGTTTTGAATACTGACTTTATCCATGTTTTTGGAATATTTTGGATGATAGAGTTTATCCACGTTTTCAGTATTTGATTATTAAAGTGTCAGTTATGCTTTACGTGAGTTTGGGTTTTGGATTTATATTAAAGAGGTGTTTTGTTTTGCAATTTTAATCACGAAGAGGGTGAATGTTGAAAAAGAGATTGTTTTCAGATTTAACGTATTTCACTTTGGTTGCTTTCAGATCGAACGTATTTCATTTTGGAAATCATGATTTAAATAATGTTCTTACAGTTATTGTTTTATATATATCTAATGAAAACTCTTGAGCTCACTAGGCGTTAAGCCTACCCTTTTTATTTGTCAGCATGTGCATCAGGTTCTAGTTGGGGTTTGGTTCTAGCAGTGTTATAAGGAGATGAGCACTAGATTTACATGAGGGTAAGTAGTTTGGTGAAGTCTTCCGCAATTGGAAATAGTGACTGTTATTGGGTTTTAGTAACACCCGTACCTATTATAGTTCGTGTATAAGGATTGAAGTGCGTTTATTGAAGTTAAACCTTAAATTGTTGTTGTAGATGTTTCCATTATAGATGTATTTAGAAAAATTTTAATTAGTTACTATTTCCAGATTTGAGGGTGTTACACTTCACATCTTCCGTTAGTCGAGTTCGCCTACAAAAACAGTTACCACTCAAGTATAGGCATGGCGCCGTTTGAGGTGTTATACGGGAGAAAGTGTAAGACGCCCGTGTGTTGGCGAGAAGCGGGAGAAAAACAATTTTTCGGGCCGGAGATCGTGCAAGAAACGACCGACAAGGTAAAGAGCATTAGAGAGCGGTTGAAGGCGGTGCAAGATCGCCAGAAAAGCTACGCGGATAAGAAGAGAAGACCCGTCGAGTTCCAAGTGGGGGGAACAGGTGATGTTGAAGGTTTCACCGTGGAAGGGGATTATGAGGTTCGGAAAGCGTGGGAAGCTTAGTCCCGGTTTCCTTGGACCTTTCACCATTATCGAGCACGTTGGGCTTCAAGTCTATAAGTTGGATCTACCACCCAAAATGAACGGGATCCACCCTACCTTTCATGTATGTTATTTGCGAAGGTGTTTAACCGAAGAAGAGAGAGTCATGCCTTTGTCGGAAATTAGAGTGGATAACGACATATGCGTGGAGGAGCCCGAAACCATCCTAGAAAGGAAGACGAAGAAACTTCGTCACAAGGAGGTGGTTATGGTGAAAGTGCAATGGAAACATTATCAGGACGCGAATGTAACTTGGGAGGCGGAAGAGGACATGAAGAGACGATATCCTCATTTGTTCGGTTGATGCAAGATTTCGAGGACGAAATCATTTCTTAGGAGGGGAGGATTGTAACACCCAATTTATGTGTAAGCAATTATTACCTTAAATCCGTGTTTCACTTGTAGTATAGTTTTAGTTCTTGGTTTTACCTTGAGTTCTGTCTTAAATGGGGGTTGAGCGAGGTAGCCGAAAAAAAGAACAAATGTGGCAACAGTGCTCTGCGAGGCCCTCTGCGTGACTCAAGTCGCGCCACCATCCACGCGGGGCTCTGCCTTTGCTCGACTCCAGGTCTTGGTGCGTCTCTCCGCGCAGGTGCAACCGCGCGGGCATCCGCGCGCGACCACTGTGCGTGTTAAAAGAAGAAAATAGGCACCCAACTTCAAAAACACCTAAACCACGTCTCAAAAAATCTCTCTTCTTCTTCCTCTTCATTAAATCCGACCTATACCATTTATTACCCCATTTTCCTTCATTTCTTCAAGTTTGGAATCATCATGTAAGGTTTGGAAGACTAGGGTTCAAAGATCTACCATCTCACCATCTTCATCTTCAACCTCAAGCTCCAACTAGAGTTCTAGGTTTTTCTAACAAAACCTATTGGTGAGTTCAATCTACCATTCTAAACTTCATACATGTCAAAATTCACATTTTTGACTCTTGATCTTCCCTTTTGCTACATGTTCTTGGTTTGAACCTTTTTGACCTAACTTGGGTACTTTGGGGATTTTAGGGTTTTTACATTACAAACCTATTGGTGAGTTCCCTAACCCGTACCTTACTATCAATGTTAATATTTGCTTATGTGAGAATTGTACGTACTTGGAATTAACCTAAATTTGGATTTGGTGGATTTTGCTAGAATATGGATATTTGTTCATCTTGAATGCATTAAATGTCATGAGGGTTCATATGTGCCTATAGAAATGTAAAATGAGCTATGTGTTGGTAGCGAGTCAATTCTTACAAAAGTGGGTTTTAACCCAAGTAACCATGCTTGTAGCTAGACTTGTCACAATAGTTTACTTGTGTCTTTTGTTGGTGATGAAATAGGTTGTTTTTAATATGAACATGAAATGTGCATTATCATGTTTTGGAATGGAATGTATTATGCATGAGAAATGTTATCCTTATTTGATTATGATCATAAATGTGAAGTTTAATATCTATTTCCGTGTGCACGAGGATTTAGATGGCAAGGTAGACTTGGTGATAATTGTTGGCCACGTTGGGTCACTAACGAGTAGGCAATGGGAGACTTTATAGTAATTGAGGTGTAACTCATCTAGATTGGATAGGCAATAATGTCCGTAAGTCCTTGAGGTGTAACTCCACGGAGTAGGCAATAAAGGTATAAATGGTTTGAGGATTGTGATGTCTTGATGGCATGGGAACTAGAACAGGAATATGAGATGTAATCCAATAACATCACGGGTGACTCCATTTACGTGTTCTTATCACCCATGATGGAAACAAGTCTCCCCCGCATTTCAAGAGGTATCTTTTGTGTGTATTTGTTCAGGCGTGGAATATCTTTATAACATTGAATGTTGGCGTTGGTTCAACCTTTGGGTGTATCGGTAACAATTAATTATGATGCTATTATTTCAATTATAAATTGTTCAACCTTTAAGATCTCACTAGACTTTTGGTCTAACACTTGCCTTGGTATTTTGTTGGCTCACAGGTCTACTAGCGGTATGCATAGGACACATTGATTTGCCGGTCGTGCACCTAGGAGTTTTTGAAGGACCAGGCTTTTGGGATTCGTTGAGAATAGCATTTTGGAGATATAGTGACACACACGTTAATCTAGTCTAAATTATTGTTATAGATTAAATAGGTTGTTGTGTTTCCTGTCTCATTCAATCGCTACTATAATTGGTGCAAACTATCCCAACTTTATTGAGTTTTAGTTATTCATAGGGTGTTGTAAACCTCCATACTATAGACGTCATATTGCCAAAAAAATTAAGTTTTAAATTTACCTTATTTTTAGGGTTTTATACAAACATAATCAAAGTAAATCTCTTCACTTTCTATCTCTTATTGAAATTATATAAATTAAATTAAACATCACATCCCTTTCTAATAAAAGTAATATTAATTACAACAAAATTTTAAATCAAAAATTCTATATAAAAATTGAACATTTTATTTTCTTTAATTTGACACAAGTATCGTTATTTTTGTTTTACATTTTCTTTAATAATTGCAAATTTTACATTAAACAATGAAATTGATTTAACTCGTATATTGTTCACCTTGTGAAACAAATATTTTGGTATTCCACGTCATATTTCACATCATTTGGTTTCTTTTCACATTGTTTCACTATGTGAAACAACACTAAACAGGGGTTGTTTACCAAATTTTCCAATAAGTCCTGTATGGATAAATTTGTTTGTCTGGATAAATTGATGTTATTATTTACTTTTTTATCTGAATAGACAGTCTGAATAACAGAAATGATCAATTTACCTCGAATATGAATTTCCACAAATTTTCAGTTCCAGTAAATCCATTCTTTGAAGTTTGCTGTCAAAAACCCATCTCATTACAATTTCCACAGTGGTCACAGAGATGGAATGGAGGTGTCATTCTTTAAGACATCAACATTCACAAAAAAATTAACTCACGGTGGTGGATTTCATATCAACTCACGTGAAGACATCAAAATTCACAAAAATAATAATAATAATAATAATAATAATAATAATAATAATAATAATAATAATAATAATAATAATAATAATAATAATAATAACTCACAGTTGTGGGATCGAGGTATCACAGGGTGGGATCGAGAGATAGAGAGAGACTGTCGTGGAGATGGCGTGGTGGTGATCGCCGAGTGACGGGCTCTCGATGGCGACGGCGTTTGGTAGTGGCTCTCGATCGGTTGGTACGTAGCTGCTTCTTCTCAATGTCGACCGGTGATGGAGCCGCTGGTGGTCGCCGGTGATGAGGCGATGAAAGTAGCCGGCTGCAGGGCTGGATGTTGATGGAGGCGTGAAAGGGTTGAAGAGATTAGGTTAGATGGAGGCGTGAAAAGGTTGGTCTGATATTTTTTTTTTGTGAAGGGTAAAAATGTCAAGTTTTTGGCTTAATAGGGACAACTACTCTTTTTACCACTGAGCGATTAAGTCAAATATAGTTGCGTGATTAAGCCATTAAGCCCCAAGTAAACACTCCATTTGTCTGGGCGAATAAGCCACTCACCCCATTAAGCCCCAAGTAAACACCCCCTACATTGTTTCACATCAACAACATTATGTTGTTTCACAATATGAAACAACACTTTAGAATTTCATATAACATTTCACGTCAACTTTTGTTTTGTTTTCAAATTATGAAACAACACTACATTATTTCACATTCAGAAACAAAAATTTATTGTTTCACTTTAGCGACATTAGATTATTTCACAATATGAAATAACACTAGTTTATTTCACCATGTGAAACAACACTACATTGTTTCATAATGTGAAACAATGTAGTTGTTTCACATTAGCAACATTGTGCTATTTCACAATATGAACAACAGTTTAGTGTTTCACATCACATTTCACATCAACTTTTGTTTTCAAAATTGTGAAACAACACTACATTGTTTCACCTTATGAAACAACATTTTATTGTTTCACTTTAGCGACATTATATTATTTCACAATATGAAAGAACACTTTAGTGTTTCACTTTCACATCATATTTTACATCAACTATGTTTTGTTTTCACAATATCAAACTAAACAAAATTCTTTTAGTTTTAGTTCCACTGTATTATTTATTGTGTGAAAAAAAAATCAGGTGATATTTTAATTATAATATCTATATTTATTATATTTTCTTTTCTCATATGATGTTCTTATTATTTCAAATAGTTAAATATTATAAAGATATATGTTTTTTGTACGTTACCATTAAATAATGTATATGTAAAAAAGTAAGGGAGTAAAAATTAAATTAATAATACAATTAACTAATGAAATATAAAAGATTATTAATGAAATTACATCGCATAAGATTGAATAAAAATAAAATAATAATGATTCTAAATTTTGATATCTATAAAAAAAAGGGAAGTGAAAAATAATTAAGAAAAGGAAAAATTACCATCACGTTCTTCCTTAATTATAAATAGAACATTAATTAAGGTTGTTAGAGTGAAGTAATTAGATGGTTGGGATTGGTTCTTAAGTTTCTCAACATTTTTGTGGTTCTCATTTGATCACCGTCCTATATATATATATATATATATATAATGTTGGGTCCTGATGAGAAATTAAGGTTAACGTGAGAAACGTGAAAAGTGGTTATCAACTGTTGAATGAGAAATGGACCTATATTAAGATAAGATGTACCAAGATAAAGATGCACCAAGATGTTTTTTTTTTTTTGAAAGGGTATCCTGGCCCAGACTAATCCCTGGCAATTAGGGCCTATGGCCCAGCTGCTAAAGCGTGCAGCCCTGAGATTATCCTCAGTGGCCACAAGTGTTGCTAGTGGGGCTCGAACCCGGGTTGAGCACTATGAACTCCCCCAAGCCTTTACTACCACGCCACAGCCCTTGTGGTTTGCACCGAAATGTTGCAGATCAATTCCCTTCTAAGATGCAATTAATGGAAGGGCATGAGATTAAGAATGACCAACAATTAGATCCAATTCTTATATTTCTCACGTTAACCCCAACTTCTCATACGATATTTCGCCTATATATATTAAATATAGATATAGAAATAATTGACAAGAGTATTTTTACAAGGCAATCAAATCGTAGCGCAAGGCATTACATACATGATACATCTGACATGATCAAAAAGAGTTGAAACATACATCACGAGCATTACATCAAAGACTTGGTTGACATACTGTAACCTTGAAAGTCGACACACAAGAAATTATGCGAATTCTAACCACAGATTTGAATCGATTTCACATCAGGTTTCTTCACCCCCCCTTCCTTTGGTACAGTAACCGTAAGCACTCCATTCTCCACTAAAGCAATTCACGTTGGTTTTGAAACATATATTGGTAACAGAAACTCCTAGATTTCTATCTCCAAAATCTTCATTTTGATTTTGATTTATGGTTTTAAAAGTAAATACTTATCTCGTTAATGAACTTGTGGGAATATCCCATTGCTTTTGGGGCATCAACAGTGGGTATGAAAGAAAACTTATCAACAAATGGAAGCTATATGATCAAAGCTTAATTAGTATTACTCACATGCCAAATCATTACATTCAAGCATATCAAACAGACTAGTAATACATCACACCAAGCATTTTGTCGAACACTTCGCAGACAAACCCATCACCATGCTACCACTTATTACATAACAAACACACGTAACAAGTAGAAAGAAATTCTAACTGGTAATTTGAATCGGTTTCACATCAGGCTTCTTCACTTCCTCCTTTGGTACAGTAATCGTAAGCACTCCATTCTCCATCGAAGCCTTCACCTCATCCAGTTTCGCATTCTCCGGCAACCTGAACCTTCTCGTGAACTTCCCACTGCTGCGCTCTACCCTGTGCCATGTATCATTCTTATCTTCTTTCTCAACGTTCCTCTCACCGCTGATCTGCAAGATCCTATCGTCTTCAACCTCCACCTTCACTTCTTCCTTCTTAATCCCAGGAAGATCGGCCTTGAATACGTGTGCTTCCGGGGTTTCCTTCCAATCTACACGGGTGTTCACAAATGCAGAGGTGTCCCTTGAAGCATCCATTAGTTGGAAGTCTCTGAAGGGGTCCCAAGTGTCCAAAGAAAATGGGTCGAAGATGCTGTTGCGTCGGCCACCAAAGAAGCTTGGAATGATCGACATTTTTCTTCTTGATGAAATTGAATTTGCGATGAAGAAGATGACGGAAAATTTTGAAACTCTTGTGGTTCTTGGAATTGATCTGCACAGATTTGTGGTGGCAATTGGGGATTTGTTGGGTATTTATAGATCCCTTGAAGGCATTTCAAGGGCTCTCGAGAATGATCCATCTTTCCACATTTCTTGGTTTATGCTTCTGGACGTATCTATAGGGGTGTTATTTGGTCGGTTAAATCGGTTTTTGGTTTATTCGGTTCGGGTTAATCGGTTTTCAAGCTTTTTAAAAACTAACCGATAACCAAACCAAATAAAGTTCGGTTTAATCGGTTTTGGGTTATTCTGTTCGGTAACCGGTTAAACCGAATAAGGATTTATATTTTTTCGTTTGACATTTGAAGAAATAATGTTTTCAAATCAAGTGTCTGTTGCTTATAATATATAATTATATCATACATTCATACTCAACAATTGACTTATATTAAGTAAAATACACTATCTATCAAAACCTATTTTTACCATATGACATTATTTTTCTTCATGCGACGTTGTAATTCATGAATAAAATGTAATTTAATAAAAGACATTATCTACTCTCAATAAAAACATTATATATCAATAAAATATGTAAAATGATAATAGTATAACATGTCTTAGGTTTATTTTTTTTATAAAATGCAATATATAAAATATTAGTAGATTGTATTATTCGGGTTATTCGGTTTAACCGAATTAGGAAAAAAATTAACCGAAAACCAAACCAAATAAGAATCCTTATTCGGTTATGGTAGCAAAATAACGTGCACTCAAAGCGTGGACACTGAGTTTCCCAGCGTGGACACAAGTATATATCAACACTGGGATCTCTACAAGTAATAAAATGGTACAAGTACCGAGTATCGTACCCACAGAGACTGGACTTACTGAGAAATACTGACTTTCATGAACTTCTTGCACAAGTTTTGAGTTGGGGAAAATAGTTATTTGGTTGTTGAATTAATTATAAGAAAATGCGAAATGAACTTTTTATAATTAAAGAATGGGTATGGGTGTAAACGTTCATTGAGACGTAGTACGGAAAATCTATAAAAAGTCTGATCTCTCGAAAGTGGATTTTTAAAGACCGGTCCTACAAGATGCTCGCAAAGTGTCCATCGTTACCAACTCTTAATCTTGCCGATTTATCTAAGTTTGACTCTAAACGTCAAGTTTCACCGGTATGGAGATTTATACCCAAATCTCTTTGTGATTACTCGACCGACATCCCGAACCTTAGTAAATCATACAAAACCCGCATCTCTACGTGGTTATCAAAGACTTTCTCAAATCCTTGTTGCATCACTTAAGCCGTATTTCGGATCCGCCCCTCTCGAGGTCTAAGATCTAATATTAACACTTCAAAGTGATCGGCTTATCCGCATTGAGTTATGTCCCGACTCAAGTGACCAAACTTAAGAGTTAGTAATAATGGTCACACCCAAGTGTTGCCTACTAGTCCCAAGTTAGCTCACACCCACACCCAAGAGGTGCTTAACTCATAATTAAAGTAAGAGACATAAGAATAAAAGACAAGAAATAATTAAGAACTACTTGCATAAACTTAAATTACGGAAATGAAAATTAAATACTTGAAATAAATTACAAGAAAAAGTAAAGTACTAGAAATGTAAAGTGCTAGAAAGTAAAGGACTTGAAATTAAAATTACCATCTTCAAGTTAACAAGTAACTTGAAGATGAACTAAAACTAGAGCATTGTTGGTGACTTTCTTGGTGTTGGATGTTGTAGATTAGAATATGGATGAATGGTGTTGTGAAATGAAGAACCCAAGGCCTCTTTATATAGGAAGTAAGAGAGAGAAAACCCCTTGTGAAGCAAGTGACCACTGGATCTTCGGGTGTCCACCGCGGGCACTCACTGCCCTCCCCGACAGTTTTCCCAAATTCTGCACAAAAATTACTTTTGATGCCATTATCATAACTTGATTTAATTATAGACCAAAAGAAGATAGAAAGGAACAAAAGTGGGTATAAATAGGAAATAAGACACGGAAAAGAGCGATAAATAACACTCAGGAATGAGGGTTATCACATCCTCAAACTTGAACTGTTACTTGTCCTCAAGTAACCAAAAACTAGAAAAGAAAGTTTTACGAAGAAAGAAAGCGATAGAGAAAAGAAAAACCGAAAATTAAATTACCACCTACGGAGGGACTGTTGATCTTTCTCTAGCGGGAGCGATGTACATTCTTCCATTCTTGACCTTGGTTCTGATGAAATTAATCAGTAGGACTTGAGGGTTAGTGTTTGATGGGTACAAAATTTTACTAACTTCCTCAAACTTGAGTGATACTACAAAAGGATTTTACGTCTCTCTTTATTTTTCACTTTTGAGTATTTTTTTTATATATCGCATTTCCCAAGACTTTTGATTTTATCAAATATTCTATGCCTTTGGGTTTGTGCGTGTCTCCCAATTTTTCGAAGACATATTTCATCCCCCACCCTTTATAATTTTTTTTTTGAATGATCACGTTATTTTGAAGGTGATCATTTTGTACTCCCCCTCCTCAAACTTGAGATTATCGATGTCCCCATCGATGGAAAAAAAAATGGTATGGTGAGGTATCAACGGGTAACTGTATGGGCTTGGAATGAAGGGATGGCCTATATCATTTTAATCGCATCAGAAACAACAGTCATGAATGTAGAAATGCACCTGAAAAAGAACATGCTAGAGACAACAATGATTGATCAACATCCACAGATTAAAACAAACGCCATAAAGTTTAAGCAAGACACAAAAGTGGCACTACCAAAAGTTTGACAACTTAAAAGTACCCAAAAGAGATAACACAAGAGATAATCAAAGCAAGAGCATGATAATAACATCAAAAGATTTAGAGTAAATTACGTTTTTAGTCCCCGTTGTTTGTTGAAAATTTATTTTTTCATCTTTGTGGTTTTAAATTACGATTTTCATCCCCATGGTTTGTAATTCATCACTTTTTTCGTTCTCATGATTAAAATTTTATTGATTTTTTAAATCTTATAGTTTACAATTCATTTTTATTATAGTTCTTCATGCTTAAAAGTATTGTTTTAGCCTCAGGGATGAAAATAGAAATGAATTGCAAACCATAGGGACAAAAACCATAATTTTAAAACCACAGGGACAAAATATGCAATTTCTAACAAACCTTAGGGACGAAAAACATAGTTTACTATAGTATTTATTAGAGGGACTAGAGCTGTAAACGAACAGAACGAACACGAACAAAGGCTTTTGTGTTCGTTCGTTTAACTTAATCGAACAAACGAACGAACACGAACGGTAAACGAACAAAATTTTTTGTGTTCATGTTCGTTCGTTAATAAAATATGTTTATTCGTGTTCGTTTATGTTCGTTCATTAAGAGTTAAACGAACGTAAACGAACGAACATAAATGAACGTAAACGAACGAACATAAATGAACAAACACCAACATAAATGAACGAATATAAATAAACATAAATGAACGTAAACGAACGAATATAAATGAACGTAAACGAACAAACATATATGAACAAACACCAACATAAATGAACGAACAGAAATGAATAAAAACAACCACCGTTACTCATCATTTTGTTCGTAAAAAATAACATAACAAAATGAAAAACTGGATATACTTAGGATGTATAAAAAATTAATTTAATTGATGCTTTTACACATTAATTCATAATATAATATATATTTATATATATAAACGAACATAAACGAACGTAAACGAACATTAACGAACATAAATGAACGAACGTTCACAAGCGTAAATGAACGAACGAGACCATTGTTCATGTTCGTTCATTTAACTAAACGAACAAAAAAATGTGTTCATGTTCGTTCAATTGTTAAATAAACGAACATAAACGAATTTCCCGCCGAACGGTTCGCTGAACATTTGGTTCGTTTACAGCCCTAAGAGGGACCATTAAAGGAAGGTTCCAGTTTATCTATTATTGTTAAATTTTTAATCATGTTATGTAACATAATTAAACTAGTGTGTGGTCCGTGCGTTACGCGGTGATGGAACGTTTTTGTCATAAAACATGTAAGTACGTTCAGATCAAACATAATTTGTTAGTTGGAAACCAATGAACTGTAATATAATAAATGAATGGAGACAAATAAAAAAGCAATATTTTATAAACCAACTTAGGGGTTGTTTACCAACTCTTTCCCGTTAAGTGCTGTCCAGATAAGATTGCTGACCCGGGTAAGTGCTGGTAAGTGTTGTCCGGGTAAGTGTGTTTACCAAATGTCTTATGGTAAGCGCTTACCGACAACAAAATGACCATTTTAACCCTATCAATTTTGTTCACTGTATTACCAAATGGATTTTAGAGCAAAATCCATAAAATATCATTGTTCTAATAAGAAAAGATTTAAGAAAAATCACATTTTGAATTGGAATTCCAAGTATCAAGGCCCATCGACCCTGCATCTATCTCTTATAAAAAAAAACCCTCTTTCTCTCTTGTTCAAAATTTTCCATTAAAAAAGAAAGAACAGATTGAAGGTCTGAGAACCCTGCAAAATGCAATGTGGGTTTTTTATTTCAGTCACAAAAAAGAAAGAACAGATTGAAGGGTTTGAGAACACTGCAAATTTTCCATCAAAATTTACCCTGCAAAATGCAATGTGGGTTTTTTATTTCAGTAACAAAAGAATGGAAGAAGATGAAGGTGAGAACCCACAGTGTCCCAAACAAGCATCCATAAGCATCTATCTCTTATAACACAAATTACAAACGATTGAACAGATTACAAACGATTACATTATTGGTACCTTCGCCAACAATTATTGGATGAATGTTTTGGAGTTGATTACATCCAACAATGGTACCCACAAATTACAAACTATAGATCAGATCGAGCAGCGATGGGAGGACCGATGATTGAGCAGCGGAGGACCGGTGGAGCGATGGGAAGAGCGACGAGCGGCGGAGGGGTACGACCGGGAGGGGGGGAGCGATGAGCGGTGGAGGGCTGCAATTGGGGGGAGCGGCGTGAAAAACATAAGCGCACATTTTTGGAGAAGGGTAAGGTCTTGGAAACGTGAATCTGTCCAGATTAATGATCGGGTAAGCATAATTTTCGATCTGTCTCGGTAAGTGCTCGGTCAGCAGCAGAGTCAGATTTCGGTCAGATTTTACATTTGGTAAACATACTGACTGCTGACCGAGTCAGTCCGGTCAGCAGTTAGTAAACAACCCCTTACTTTTTATAAATTATGACCCATATAGCCATCCTAGTGATGAGATATGTAGTCACAACCAAAAATGTTTTATAGTTAAACTAGTACAAACAATATGAAATTAGTAAAAACCATTGTATAATGCAATGTATATAAGCAATGATGTGAGCTATATCAGGAGAGGTGGTATGGTTTGCCTCTCTCATACATTAGAATGTAAACGAATTAGTCAATCAAAATTTATAACTAAGAAATGTTACATTAAGGTTATGTTTGGCAAACTAGTTGATAAGCTAGCTGATGACTGATAAGCTAGCTGGTAGCTGATAAGCTAGATGGTGACTGATAAATTTATAAGCATGTAAAATTATCAAAAAGGTCATCTACAAAAAATAATCAATTACATTATTTAATAATATGATTAAAACAAATTTATAGTAATTTAATATATTAATTAATACAAATAAGGTATAAAATAATATAATATGTTAATTAAAAGAATTTGAAATTTATTATTATATATATTATAAATTTTGAATTTTAAACCAAATTTAAAAAAAAATCTACATTAATTTATAATTTTAAATAACCGTTAGATATAATATGAAAAAATAATCAAATAATAATAATTACAAAAAATAATAATAATTGATAGCTAAACTATATAGATCAATATTAAAAAAATTTGATATAATTATCAATAATTCTAAATAATTAAAAATTAATATCAATATATAACTAAAATTGATGTTATAATTTTCAGATAATATTAATTAATATTTATTAATTAAAAATAATAAAATTTAATAATTAATATATATTTATAATTAATATTTAATACATAATAATAAATATTAATGAGGTCATAATTGAAATAATCACAAAAAGCTACTTATAAACTACTCCAAGTAGCTTATGTTCATCCAAACATGTACTCAAAAAATAAGCTAGCTTATTTTTATCAAACAATGCCTAAGTCAAATGTGGGAGGCAAAAGTGTTGCTAAAATTTTTTGGGTAGATAGTTTTTCTACAAAGAAAACTCATGTTCCTTTTGTACATGTCTCAACTACTCACTCTGTTGCAAAAGAAATGTCCACCATGAATAAAACACAATTTTAATTATATGTAATTAATTATACTTTTTAATTAACAAAAAACAATCTTACCCTTATTAATAGAAAGAATACTAAACCTTAAACCCATAAATACAAAGAACACAATAGTAAAAAAAAAAAAACACTCGTAACACAAATTTAAGAAAAAAAACAAAGAACTCATGTTAAAAAACCATGAAAGCCCACAAATGTAATAGTAAAGTGAAAAATAAATTCACAAATCTCTTTCACCAAACATCAATTGGCCCGAGATGATATTAGACCTGGCAAACGTGTCGCGTCGTGTCGGGTTCAAAGTTCAACGGGTTGAAAGTGTCTAACCCTAACCCGACCCGTTTAATAAACGGGTCAGAAAATCCCAACCCTAACCCGACCCGCCTAACCAGCCACGACCCGCCTAACCCGTTTAATATTTATAAAATTAAAATTAAAAATCGAAAATTCACAAAAAAATACAAATCTAAAATTCAAATGAAAGCATTATAATCCAAAATTTATAGTTCAAAATTATAATCAAATCTAAAACACTAAAAATCCAAAGCATTAAAAGGAAAACTTATATATATATATATATATATACATACATATATATATATAAACGGGTTATTTGGGTCATTTTCGAGTTGAAATTTTTGACTCTGACCTTACCCGTTTATTTTTCGTGTCGTATCAACCCGTTTACTTAAATGGGTTGAAATGTATTATCCAAACCCGTTTATTTCGTGTCGAGTTCGTATCGGGTTAGCGTGTCGTGTCAGTTTTTGCCAGGTCTAGATGATATACATATATTGATTATTTATCGGGTGTTCTTAAATCAACTTATGATAAAAAGATAATATACTAGACATTTTTAATTAGCATGGTTTAGGTAAAGACGTAATCAATGATGTATCCCTTTGCAGCAAGATTACTATTTTTTTTTTCTATTTTATAGGTTTTCTGTTACCACTTCACTATAATTATACATGAATTACTTCTAATCATTCAAAACCTAGGGACTGTTTACCCAAACACTTACCTAGTAAGTGCTTACCTGCTTATCTGTAGAAATCAACACTATAATTTACTTTACTGGGAAAAATTGTAGTCCATCAAAACGGTATTATATATATAACAATTTACCCAGTAAACGCTTACTGGGTAAGAGTCGTCACCTTCACTTACTGGGTAAGATTCTCCATCCTTATCATCGCTCTTATCGGGTAAGATTTTCATGTAACAACCCAAAACTTCCAACAATATAAAATAAACAGTTAATATAAAATCATGCCAAAACGACCCCAAGTCTACAATAGGTTTCAAGGTTTGCAGCAAGGCAACCTATTACACAACTGAGATTTTAAAACAACTAGCTATAGGGAAGTCTTCTAAGAGCGGGGACCGCTCACACCTTCTCCTTGCCCTTACCAGAACCTTCTATTTGGCGCCTACCTGCAAAGATTTTTAAATTTTGAAAGATCGAGGGTTAGACCGGAGGTCTAGTGAGTCCCTGTAACAACAGTTAAAAACAACATAAAAGAATTTACATCGATAACCAATTCAGTTTTATAAAATAACTTCACGCTGATAAACCACGCTTCTGACCTACACTACCGTCATGCAAGGATAACAACGTGTCTGACTCGTACTGCCTTATTTTGGGACACACCCCCAATTGCATAAACGGAACACACACCCCGGTACGAGCAGGCGGGACACACCCTCCGTTTTAGGCCATAACTCGCGAACACAATGTATGCATACATTTAATCATCAACAAAATATAAATTACTTTCAATAAATCTCGCATGTATAAAGCAATGTAAATAATAAATGCTTTAAGTAAACTTTCACGCGCCTTTAACCATTTATCGATAAAAGTATTTAATTTAGAAAACTCACCTGACAGCAAGAACTTCCTTACGCTTCCTTACGCTCGATCCAACTCCTAATCGATCACCTAAGGAGATGAAGTATTAGGTACGGACAAGGGAACCTATCAGGAAACCCCTCTTTGGACACTACTCGAGACTCCTAACCCAAGCGATTAACAGGTTACCAGCTTCCCCGGTCTACCCGCCACCCGAACCCAACTCCCCCCCGGGCGCCTCGACTCCCGGGGTCTCCGCCCGGGTTCACATCGACTCCCGGCACATCCCGTGCTCCCCCGTCTCCCGGGGTCACGACCTGGGCTCTTACCACCCCAACTCTCGGGGTCACTCCTCTCCCCGGGGTCTCATGATGACCGGGACTCCCCCGGTGTCATCCGTCGCTCGGGGTTTCGACCAACACCGGGCCACTCACGTTCGCCCAGATGGGCGATTAAGGTTTTTAATGCGAACCACAAACCTCGAACCGAAAATAAAAACTGTTTAATCCCAAAGTTTTAAATAACAAATTTACAGGATTAGGAACACAATCTAACCCATTACCATCTAATTCCATTAGAATGATTTTAAGGATCAAGAAGAGGGTTTTCAGTCATTTCGTACTTAAACCTAACCAAATGAAACATCAGACTTCATCCAATAAATAAAGGATCTTACCCAATCTACAAACTCATAATAGGAAAATACTGACATAGATCTTACCTTGAAGATGATGAAGACCAAAATCACGCGGTTGCTCCCTTCCTTGCTTTCTTCAAAATCACCTTAGGTCTCCCTCTCTCTGCAAAATCCTAGTCGCCAAGAGTGAAATGATAGGGTCCTAGGGTTAAAACCCCCTTTTTATCCAACTTACACTTTTAGCCCTTAGACTTTGTTTTATTGCTAACTTCTTCTACATGGTTATTACAATATCCCCCCCCCCCCTCAAAAGAATTTTGTCCCTAAAATTCCTTCGCTGAACAAACTGGGATATTGGAACCTTATGTCCGCTTCCACTTCCCACGTTGACTCTTGTCCTTTGTGGAATTTCCACTGCACCTTTACTAAACAAATTTCTTTATTCCTCATCTTCTTCACCTTATGGTCCAAAATAGCCACCGGTTCTTCCACATAGGTTAACTTCTCATCCACACGAATGTCCTCCAATGGCACCACATAGTCTTCTCCCCCATTTACTGGGTAAGGTTCTCGGTCCTTGCCATGCTTGCCGGTAAGGTAAGTGACACTCGATAAAAGCTTATCCGGTAAGAGTTTAGTGAACGACCCTAAAAGTCAAAATCAACTTTTAAATTTTCTTTAGATTAGATGTAATAATTGAAAAAACTTAGGGTTTTTTTAAACCTCTTAATAACTCTTAAGTCTTAATCGTTCAGACCTTTTTACATTTAGATTGTTTGTTTTTTTCCCAGTTTTCACAACCCTTTAACTCTTAAATACATCTGAAATAAGAAGTGGTGACATAACTTCTTAAAACATCTTATCGCCACCTCAGTTCATATGCTCTTCTTTATCTCAAGACGCCTCCAAACGTTACAGAAACATACAATCTTATTGATTCAGATTTCAGACTTCAGCACCACCTTTTATTAATCAGAAATAAAATAAGACTTCAGACTTTAAACCTCTTAAAAAAACAAACGACACCTTACAAAAAAAGTTCAAAAACTGAAACATCCCGTATCAAACTATCAATGAACACTGGTTTTTAAAAGATTAAACATTGTTTTTTCACATATTTAATGTAACGCTCTAAACATTCAACGAATAAAATCTCATCAATTCGGCAACATGACGTCTAAATTCAAAGATCGAAACATCCTGTAATTAATGTTTCAGAAGAATAATAACCCAATATTTTAACACAACTTAAAACCCTAAATATTCGGGTTAGTTTGCATCACAAGGTTTGCAACAATAAATGGGACATCATTAATACAACGACCTACTTAATCTAAGATTAATTCCAATCTAGATTAAACTGGGCGTTGCAAGTCACTAAAAGCTCTCTTCACAAAATTCCCCAAAAGACCGACACTTCAAAAATCCCCCTACGTGCCCGGTAGACAAGCCGACATCATAAATTCCTCCACGGGTAAGATCTGTGAGGAAACAACAACCACAACAAGTGTTAGGACGAAGCCTAGTGAGATCCCATAAGTATGCAAATAATAAACATGACATTAAAAAAAAATAATCATGTTACCGAACTCCTCTGCCTCACGCGGAACAATTCTCCACCATCAGTTTCTTAAACCTGAATATAAACATACAAGAAATACCTCTTGATTTACGGGGGATACCCGCTTCCATCGGGGCGATGTTTACTTGAAAGTGGAATCGCCCGCGATGGTAATGGATTACACCTCATGCCCCGATCTTAGTTCCCATGCCATAACGACATCACAACCTCAGACCGTATTTACTGCCCTTATTGCCTACTCCGTCGAGTTACACCTCAAGGTCTTACGAACATTATTGCCTATCCATATCTAGACGAGTTACACCTCAAGGATACAAGATCCCTTATTGCCTACTCGCTAGTAACACACCGTGATTAATGCAAAATTCATACATTAAGCTACTACCTCCTCGTGCACAAGGAGTAGTAACCACATTCTTATCAAGCGATCAACATTTGTTAAATAATTATAACATTATATGCACCTCTATTCCACATATAGAACAAATACTTCCTTGTTCCTCATAATATCATGATCTTCATAATTTCATACATGTAAATACATCCACATATTATCCTTACATCATTCCTTCATAAAGTTATCAGCAGTTGGATTAAATCATGACAATAGTAGTTTCCTTATGAGCTCAACATATAAGCATGAAATCTAGAACATATAATCCCCATAGTTACCAATAAAGAGGTTATTAAGGTCTACTAAACATACTCACCCCTATTGGGTTCATAAAGTTGAGAATCCCACAAGTTAGGTTATAAAGCTACAAACAAGTAACACATAGGAGTAATGTAGGATAAAACCATGGAAATAAACAAATACAAGGGCATTTAAGGAAGAGTAACTCACTAAGTGGGTCTTTTGGGGAAAACCCAAACCCTAGGGTAGAACCTTAGAGAAGATGAAAATGGAGGTGATGACTTCAAAGCCCAACTTGAATCCTTAAATGCTAATCCCAAATCTCTAGCAATAAATGAGATGAGTGGTGGTGGTTGAAACCCTAATTTCGGATGAAAGGAGTTATGAGGGTTGAGAGAGGAAAAAATAGGTAGATGAGAGGAGTAATGAGGTGAAATGGGAGAGAAAGTCGTATACAAGTGACCAGGGGACTCCCACGGGTTATGCTGCAACCTCAAGTCGGGGCATAAGCCGCCCGCTTACCTAGAACCGAAACCCAACAGTGGGTTACGCGAGTTATGTCGCGACTTGCAAGTCGCGGTGTAACTCGCGTAAGCCCCTGTGATTTGCCAAACACCACCAAAAACCAAGTACTCAAACTAGACCAAAACACGATGCTAACGACAAAAGTTAAACACGAGAATACAAGATTAAACGGTACACGAGGCTAAAAGTCTTAACACTAGAATTACATAACGAAAATTCGGGATGTTACATTTAATATAATGGATCACCAAAAGGTTATACAATTTTGAAAATAAGAAAATTTTCAAATTCTTTTATGTTTGTTTTTAGTTGTCCTAAATACAAAATTACTTTCCTTATATAAGGAGATCAGTCTTGAATACGTGTATTTTCGAAGCTCCATCTTTGGAGTATCGATTTTTTCGTCCATTGTCTATTAATTAACTTATTTTAGCTTTAGACGACAAATGTATAAAACAACTCGTTAATCATTGCTCTACACAAATGTATCCTTTTTTTGGAAAAATACGTTGGTATTTTATTGTATGTTCTTTAAATTTGAAACAATTAGAGTATTTTGATTAAATATACGTTCTAATGTAAGAGTTTTCAAATAAATAAAATAATTATCATTATAAGTTCACAACTTAATATAATAATATTTACTAAGTGTCCATTTAACAAACGCTTACCCGGGTTAGCGTTAACCAAGTCACATTACCTTACCGGATGAATATGGAAAGGACCAATAATCTTACCCGGTAAGAGCCAAGGCAAAGACAGAGAGTTTTACCCGGTAAGTATGACGAAGACTCTTACTAGGGTTAGCACTTACCGGAGAAATTGTTGCATACGATATCGTTTTGGTAGACTAAAATCTTACCCGATAAGTAAGTGACAGTGGTGAATTTGACCAGTAAGTGCTTACCCGGGTAAGAATTTGGTAAACGACCCCTAAATGTATGATAATTAAGGATGGCGGAAAAAAAAAATCCTTACCTAATGGACAACCCGATATCCATATCCGGTTTGACTGGAGATCGGAATCTCCAAATTCATAAATCAAGGTTGGAGATATCCCTTGTCCCTGTCCCCGGCCCCGAATATTGATAATACTTTTTTGTGTATATATGTATATTGGACGATAATCAAATTAGAACAAAAAAAAGATGTGAACCGTGAAAACAGATCTAAGTCGTTTATTGTTTTTAATCTGTGGACATTAAACATAATGGCATTTTTGTGATTCCTTTTTCCAAGATCTCCTTCGTCTTCTTCATCTTTCCTACCATTAATTACCAACCCACCACCTTCACAGAAAACGCACTGTACTCCTCCAAAACCCTATCCAGCCCCTTCGACCCTTTTCCGACAATCGTTAACCCGTAATTTTATAACATCATCGTCGGATTCCTCGCCAGAGTTTGAAGGTACTCCGAGATTGAAGAAGTAGTGAGATCCATCAAGCTTCACGGCGGCTTCGTCTTTAGCTAACGACCATTGGATTTCAGTTCCGATGCGTGCTAGGACGGCGACGACGTTGCCGGCTTGCCGGAGAAAAATTATTTTGAAGTCGCCGGAAGCTAATTCTATGCTTTCTTGTTTATCGATGAAGTAGACGATGGAGGATGGGATCTTGACGAAGACTTCCTCCGACGCTTCGAAAGGTGTCGGGTGTTGTTCGCCGGAGTCCGGGAAGAGATTCCCGGCAAATTGAAATTGAAGATTTCAATGAAGAAAATCTCTCCCAAAACCTGTGATATGTGGTCGAGTTTGAAAATTTGTGAAAGGTATGATAAATAGATATGCTGGAAGCGATGAGAACAACCCTAAGCCTCTAAAGTCCGATCGATCTGGATCATATGGTAATAAGAAGCTAAAATCGGTTGTTGCAAGTTCGATTCCTGGTAAAAAAATCGAGTGGTGACCTTAAAGTTGCATCTGGTTCGAATTTGGATTCCGATTAGAAGTCAAAAGAAATTAAGGGTGGTTTGATCTTAAATTGTATTTGATTTCATTATGTGAAAATACATTATAGGTGAAGTTTATGTTTGATTTCATGTGGTGAAATAAGGTTAGTAGGGTCAGGTTCAGGGGAAAACCTCAAAAAAGGGAAAACTAAAGAACACCCTAGTAGCCCTTCATTTGGACGGTATGCACTTGTGCATACAAGTAATTTGTAGCATTCACACGTGCATATGCACAAGCTTGTGCATAAAAACAACAACATAATTTACTTGTATGCACAAGTGCATACCGTCCAGATTAAAGACTACCAGAGTGTTCTTCAGTTTTCCGTTTTTTTAAGGTTTTCCCTTGAACCTCCGTCAAGGTTAGTATGGGTTTCATCCGGTGAAATTGTCTATTTCATCTGGTGAATCTGTGTGTTTTATTTGGTGAATCTGTATGTTTCATCTAATGAATGAATTGTATGTTTAATCTGATGAATCTTGTTACCAAAATGACGATTATGCCCTTTTCATGTGGTGAATAAGCTTTTGATTAAAAACATTGGATCAAAACTAAGTTACGGTTTATATCGATTCTTACGGTTCTTAATATTTTTTTGGTTCTCGCATGATTTAACCCCTATTTATATATTTAGTTAATATAATAATAAAATGATAAACATAAGGAGTATATACAATATGTAAATATAATCAGTAATCGATAATGGAAATTTGTAGTAGGAATTACATTATTGGTTTGATTGTTTGTGGCGAATAACAATATGTATGTATAAAATTTCAATTATTAAATATTGTAATCAATATCATTGCTTTGAACTAGGTTTATTTGATGTTACTACATTTATATTAAATGAAAGAATAAAAAATTTGATTGATTAAATCTCCAATTAAGCTTGTTACAAATGTAAGAATAAAAATTTGATTGATTAAAGTTTTAACATGATATGTTATTAAAATATAAAATTGGCACATATATAATATACAAAGATATTTCGTAAAACATTAAATTAGAAAAATTAGGGGTCTTAAAAAAACCATTAGATCGCTTAAAATGGTTGAACCAAGTTAAACTGGACCGTTTTTGGCGGTTTGAGCGGTCTGGCGGGCCAGTCCGGTCTGAAAAATAGCCATACCGTTCGGTCCGGTCTGGTCTGCGGTTTAACCTCTTTTTTGAGCGGTCTAGATCGAACCGACCTCCAAAAATACGCACATTTTAATCATATCTAGTTTCCATGTTGTAGGTTCAACTTTTATGCCTCAATTAGAAAAAACTTGTCAAAGAATTATGTATTTAGTTTTCATTTTCTCAATTGATTGTGTTATCTAAATTGACAAAGCTCTAACTTCTAAGATCCGTTAAAAATTCAAATCTAAATCCAAATCTGTAACAACCTGGAAATTTGCGGAAATAAAAAATTCGACAAATAGACTAAGCTTGCGGAATAAGGCGCTACAATTCCAATATACAAAATCATCCCAACGGGGTATAGTTGTAGACATTAATGTGGTAGATATACGAAGTATAAAACGACAACCTAATAATCTATAATATAAACTAGATTAAGGACGGGTGTCGCTATACTTCCAAAATAAATCTTCAAAAGAATCTCTCACGACCCCAAGGTCGCTCCCTCAGTCCCAACGAGCCCCACTGCTATGATAACCTGCCAACATGACAACCAAGAGCAAGCGTTAGGCTAAAGCCTAGTGAGAACAAGCCAAATTTAAAAGAGAGTACTAAACCCAAATGGTGTCACGCAGTGAGTATAGCCACGAGCTAAGTCAAGAAATCCAATAAACCATTAGTGATTAAACATGGTATAAGTAACACCAAATCACATAACGAGCTCAACCCCTCTAGATCTGTTGCTCAAAACATAAAATCATATAACGATCTCAACCCCTCTAGATCTGTTGCTCAAATCACCAAGTCAACCCCTCTGGATCTATTCTTGAGGGTTCCCAAAATAGGGGAAACCCAAGCACTTAATGGGATTACACCTTACTGCACCATGAGACGCTGCCCGACCGTATAGGCCCACACCCTACTTATCATGGCAACCCGATGCCTATCCCGTGCTAAAACGTGAACCAAATGCCCAAAACCGGGGACATAGGAACACAGTGCCTATGGATCCATTGCACTAAGACTCAAAGCCAAAGCATGTCATTTCAGAGTATTCTCATATTAAATCAGCTATACAGGCAATTCATATGAACAATGATTCAGTTTCATAACTCTTGATTCCTGAAATGATGGGGTTTTTAGAAAGCATTTTCAAACAACAATAAACCATTTCAAACAAGGTTTTCCACATTTATCACATAGCATTTGTAATACAGACTGATTTAGCTTAAAGGACTCACCTCAGATGTCTTCCTGCTTAAAGACTGCTTCTTACGATCACTACCTACGACAACACCGTAAAATCGGTAAGCCGAAAGATACAGACAACAAGCTGACTTACAACTCAGGAATACGAACACAACACACTGCCAAAACACTGATCCGGTCGAGTACCAAATCCGGTCGAAACCCACACCGGTCGAACCCAACACCGGTTGAACACAGTATCGGTCGAACGGCAACACCGGTCGAACGACGGTCCGGTCGAACGACACCACCGGTCGAACGACGGTCCGGTCGAACGACGGTCCGGTCGAACGACACACCGGTCGAACGACCATCATCTTGTTCATCCGGTCGTCTTGTTCATCAAGAACATATCGACGCAGAGACCCAGATCCAAAATGAGAAATACACCGATCTCGAAATGGAACGGTTTAAAACCTTTACAACGAGATTCTATGCGGCTAAAAGTATTCAGATCAAAGCATTAAGATAGATTCGTACCTTGATTTGGAGAAAAACCGAACGACCACTTTCTTCCTGCTTCTCTCCTCTCTCTCTCTGATTCTCAAAACTGAAATTTGTGATATTTAAAATATCTAAAACTTTGGTTTATATTTATATAACCCAAGTTACATTTTACCCCCTTGAACTTCGGGTAAAAGTCAACTTTTCACCCAACCCCAAAATAGCGGGTGTTACAATCCTCCCCAACTTGGAGAAGATTTCGTCCTCGAAATCTCGGCTATGGGAAGAGGTGAGGGTACCTCCGCCTCAAGTCCTCTTCCGCTTCCCAAGTCACATTGGCACCTCGATGGTGCTTCCACTGAACTTTGACCATTGTGACTTCTCGGTGACGAAGCTTCTTCGTCTTCCTTTCCAAAATTGCCTCAGGTTCTTCAACGCAACGATTTCCCTCATCTATTCTGATCTCGGAGAGCGGGATGACACTTTCCTCCTTTGCTAGACACTTTCGTAGATAGCATACGTGAAACGTGTTATGAATTCCCTTCATCTCCGGAGGAAGTTCCAGCTGATAAGCTTGGAGTCCTACTCGCTTAGTCACAGCGAACGGTCCAAGGAAACGGGGGCTTAACTTCCCACGCTTCCCAAATCTAATAATTCCCTTCCAAGGGGACACCTTCAACATAACCCGGTCTCCTACTTGGAATTCCATTGGCCGTCTTTTCTTATTGGCGTAACTTTTCTGTCGATCTTGGGCCGCCTTTATACGCTCGCGGATGCCTTTGACCTTGTCTGACGTCTCTTGCACAATTTCAGGTCCGGCGAACTGCTTCTCCCCCGCCTCGAGCCAACATACGGGAGTTCGACACTTGCGACCGTATAACGCTTCAAGCGGTGCCATCCCTATACTCGAGTGGTAGCTATTATTGTACGCGAACTCTACCAAAGGCAGGTGCATATCCCAACTACCCTCAAAGTCGATCACGCATGATCTTAACATGTCTTCCAGGGTCTGAATTGTCCTTTCGCTTTGTCCGTCAGTTTGAGGATGGTAGGTCGTGCTCAACTTCACACGTGTACCCAATTCCTTTTGTAAACCATCCCAAAAATGCGACGTGAACCGACTATCCCGATCAGAGACGATAGATAGTGGCACACCGTGTCGGGAAATTACCTCATCGATGTACAACTTTGCCAATTTATCCATCGGCAAGGTCTCCCGCATGGCCAAGAAGTGAGCGCTTTTGGTCAAGCGGTCTACTATTACCCAGATGGCGTCGTGACCTTTCAAGTTCCTTGGTAGCTTTGTCACGAAATCCATCGTGATGTGTTCCCATTTCCACTCCGGAATTTCCAAGGATTGCAAACTTCCGTAGGGTTTTTGGTGTTCAGCCTTTACTTGCAAGCAAGTCACACACTGTTCCACGTAGCGCGCCACATCGAGCTTCATGATTGGCCACCAGTAATGCAATTTCAAATCTCTATACATTTTCATGCTTCCCGGGTGAATGGAGTATTTTGACTTGTGGGCATCTTCGAGAAGAAGTTCTCGACTACCCCCAATCTTTGGTACCCAAATTCGCCCATTGAAAAGCTTCACCCCTCGACTATCTTCAGTCAACAAAAGATGTTGCTTTGCCATGACTTCTCTTTTGAGATTTCCCTCTAGCAAGGCTTCAGCTTGCGATTCCTTTATTCGGTCGATGAGTGTCGAAGTTATTTCAATACGTGCAAAGGTAGCACGAGAATTTCCTCCGTAGACTTTCCGACTCAAGGCGTCGGCAACCACGTTTGCCTTACCCGGATGGTAGAGCAACTCGCAGTCATAATCCTTCAACAACTCCAACCATCTTTGCTGCCTCATGTTTAGCTCTTTCTGATCAAAGATATGCTTCAGACTCTTGTGATCAGTATAAAGAGTGCACTTCGTACCGTAAAGGCAGTGCCGCCACAATTTCAATGCAAACACCACTGCTGCCAATTCCAAGTCATGAGTAGGGTAGTTGACTTCGTGCACTTTAAGTTGCCTTGATGCGTAAGCGATCACCTTCCCTCTTTGCATCAGGACGCAACCCAAACCCATCTTCGACGCGTCGCTGTACACCACAAAATCTTCCGTCCCGTCAGGTAAGGATAGGATAGGAGCTTCACAAAGCTTCTTCTGTAAGGTGCGGAACGCCTCTTCTTGCTTCTCGGTCCACACAAATTTCACGTTCTTTCGGGTCAAGGCCGTCAACGACGAGGCTATCTTCGAGAAATCTTGGATGAATCTCCGGTAGTACCCTGCCAAACCTAGGAAGCTTCGAATTTCAGACGGATTCTTGGGAGGTTCCCAATTCGTCATTGCCTCAATCTTTGCGGGATCCACTTTTACTCCTTCCTTTGAAACTATATGTCCCAAAAACTGTACCTCTGGGAGCCAAAAGTCGCACTTTGAAAACTTTGCGTAGAGTCTTTCTCGCTTTAAAACATCCAACACTTCACGAAGATGTTACTCATGCTCTTCTTCATTCTTGGAGTAAACTAAGATGTCGTCGATGAATACAATTACCGACTTGTCGAGAAACGGTCGACACACCCGGTTCATCAAGTCCATAAATATTGCCGGTATGTTGGTTAGGCCGAATGACATCACTAGAAACTCGTAGTGTCCATAGCGAGTCCTAAATGCCGTCTTTGGGATGTCGCTCTTTGCTACCTTCACTTGGTGATACCCCGACCGAAGATCGATCTTTGAGAAACAACCTCCTCCCTAAAGTTGATCGAACAGGTCGTCGATTCTCGGAAGTGGATACCTGTTCTTCACCGTCACTTTGTTCAGTTCTCTGTAGTCGATACACATCCTCATTGCACCGTCCTTTTTCTTGACGAATAGGACCGGAGCTCCCCAAGGTGACGAGCTCGGTCGGATGAAACCTTTCTCGAGAAGGTCTTGGAGTTGAACCACCATCTCTTGCATTTCGGTAGGAGCCAAACGATAAGGAGCTCGAGCAATTGGAGCCGCTCCTGGAATGAGGTCGATACGAAAGTCCACAACACGATCGGGTGGCAATCCGGGCAAGTCTTCCGGGAACACATCGGGAAACTCGCGTACCACCCTAACATCCTCTAGTTTCCGCTGGTCGAGTTTGGTATCGATAACATAAGCCAAGAAAGGCAAACATCTATTCGCTAAGCACTTCCTAGCTTTGATCACTGAAATTATCGCCACTTCGCCTTTCCTTCCTTCGCCGTAGATTATAGTTGCTTCTCCGTTTGCCACCAGTAGACGGATCATTTTCTTGGAACACACAATTTCGGCCTGGTTCTTAGATAACCAGTCCATACCCACCACCACGCCGAACCCGCCAATTTGCATAGGCAGTAAATTAATGGGAAATTTCTTTCCCTTAAGCTCTAATATGTAGTCTTTAAGGATACTACGAATTAGAACCTGACCTCCATTTGCTATTTCTACCACAACAGCATTCTCTAACATACTCATAGACATAGCAAGCCTTTGACAGAACAATTCAGATATGAACGAGTAGCTAGCACCAGAATCAAATAACACACGTGTAGGTACGGAATTTAGAGAGAACGTACCCGACACCACATCGGTCGATGCTTTCGCTTCCTCGGACGACATCTGGAAAGCCCTTCCGGTCGACCGCGGAGGTTCCAACTTCTTCCCGCCAGATCCTCCGGTCTTCAGTTTCGGGCATTCCGCCCTAACGTGCCCCGGTTCCTTACACTCGAAACATAATTGCCCCTTTTGAGGGCAATCTTTGTACGTGCGACCCGTCTTCCCGCATTTGTAGCACACTTCGGGAACAAAGTTGCACGGGCCGAAATGTTTGTTTCTACACCTGGAGCACCACTTGGCATCACGTCTAGGATCAGCTCCTCGCTGAGCGCTGTTGTTGGCATAAAAGGGTTTCTTTGAGGGCATCGAACTTCCCTCCCATTTCCGTTTCTCGATTTGGCGAACACTTTGCTCCTTACCAAGACTGTAAGCATCTTCCATAAGTTGAGCTTCTTCCATTGCCTCCCGAAGGGTGGAGGTCTTTGTCACACGAACCATCGACATCATGTCCGATGGGAGACCCTTGATGTAAGCCTTGATTTTATCCTTCTCTGTCGGGACCAGATGTCCCACAAAACCCAGCTTGTCCATGAAGAGACGGCTGTACTCCCTCACAGACATACCTCCCTTCTTCAAGTTCTGAAATTCATCCTTGATTCGGTCCAACGACCGCTCGTTACAGTATTCCTCTAGCAGCTTTTCTTTGAAGGTGGACCAAGACAATTGGTCCAGAACAGTCGGCTCCAGCGAAGCAGAGTACACATCCCACCAGGTGAGGGCTATTCCCCGCAACATTCGGGAACCAAAGATAACCCTCTGTTCCTCCCCGCATTCGCTTGAGCGAAAAGCTTGCTCCATTTCTCGAACCCAGGCCATACAATCTAGTGGATTGTCTAAGCCTTTAAATTCTGGGGGTCGGCAACCCAGAAAAGCCTTCAACGTGCAAGTCCGCGCCGCTCGACTGACACCCAGGGTTGCAGTCACTACAGGGGAAATTTCAGGTCTAGTACCCCCGGATCCTGCCACAATCACATTTTCGTCAACCGTTTCAGGCCTACGGTTGTTAGCGTCTCGGTCCTGAAGGAGTTTCAAGAATACTTCCTGCTGTTGCGCCATGGCCCTATTCATGGCCAACATCATGCGATCCATCATTCTCGTCTCGGCCGT
Source organism: Arctium minus (assembly GCA_954870635.1). Taxonomy (NCBI): domain Eukaryota; kingdom Viridiplantae; phylum Streptophyta; class Magnoliopsida; order Asterales; family Asteraceae; genus Arctium; species Arctium minus. Next base: position 175,577,820 of record OX941080.1, on the reverse strand, counting down.
CACTTCTTCTATAATAGGCTCACCAGCTTCCAAATTTCGTCGAGGAATATGCTCGGGTCCTCCACCCAGCACATTACTCACACGTACCGTTTCCCCCACTACGGTCGCCAGCGGATGGTCGGCCGTAGGTATGTCGGCCTCCTGGCCTTCCGGACGATTCCTGGTATTAACCATGGTTCTGCTGAACGCAATCATGCAAAAGAACAGGATAAGGAGAACGGAAACACAGAGAACGTACTACTACACTTATCAATTATTATAACAACAGTAATTTAAGTATGCCTACGTAAAACATTTTCATAATAACGTTAGCTAAGTGAAATTATGAACGTATAATACGCAAGAGTGCTCATCACCATCGTTATAACTTTCGATTCGTGCAAGTTTTCGTCGATCCTAAGACCATCCTATCTTACAAGATCTACCCCATCTCACGATTCATAACTTAATAGTCTCAGCTTAAGTCTAGGCATCTTACAGCCATACCTAGTTCACTTAAACCAAGGCTCTGATACCAACTTGTAACAACCTGGAAATTTGCGGAAATAAAAAATTCGACAAATAGACTAAGCTTGCGGAATAAGGCGCTACAATTCCAATATACAAAATCATCCCAACGGGGTATAGTTGTAGACATTAATGTGGTAGATATACGAAGTATAAAACGACAACCTAATAATCTATAATATAAACTAGATTAAGGACGGGTGTCGCTATACTTCCAAAATAAATCTTCAAAAGAATCTCTCACGACCCCAAGGTCGCTCCCTCAGTCCCGAAGAGCCCCACTGCTATGATAACCTGCCAACATGACAACCAAGAGCAAGCGTTAGGCTAAAGCCTAGTGAGAACAAGCCAAATTTAAAAGAGAGTACTAAACCCAAATGGTGTCACGCGGTGAGTATAGCCACGAGCTAAGTCAGAAATCCAATAAACCATTAGTGATTAAACATGGTATAAGTAACACCAAATCACATAACGAGCTCAACCCCTCTAGATCTGTTGCTCAAAACATAAAATCATATAACGAGCTCAACCCCTCTAGATCTGTTGCTCAAATCACCAAGTCAACCCCTCTGGATCTATTCTTGAGGGTTCCCAAAACAGGGGAAACCCAAGCACTTAATGGGATTACACCTTACTGCACCATGAGACGCTGCCCGACCGTATAGGCCCACACCCTACTTATCATGGCAACCCGATGCCTATCCCGTGCTAAAACGTGAACCAAATGCCCAAAACCGGGGACATAGGAACACAGTGCCTATGGATCCATTGCACTAAGACTCAAAGCCAAAGCATGTCATTTCAGAGTATTCTCATATTAAATCATCTATACAGGCAATTCATATGAACAATGATTCAGTTTCATAACTCTTGATTCCTGAAATGATGGGGTTTTTAGAAAGCATTTTCAAACAACAATAAACCATTTTAAACAAGGTTTTCCACATTTATCACATAGCATTTGTAATACAGACTGATTTAGCTTAAAGGACTCACCTCAGATGTCTTCCTGCTTAAAGACTGCTTCTTACGATCACTACCTACGACAACACCGTTAAATCGGTAAGCCCAAAGATACAGACAACAAGCTGACTTACAACTCAGGAATACGAACACAACACACTGCCAAAACACTGATCCGGTCGAGTACCAAATCCGGTCGAACCCCACACCGGTCGAACCCAACACCGGTTGAACACAGTACCGGTCGAACAGCAACACCGGTCGAACGACGGTCCGGTCGAACGACAACACCGGTCGAACGACCGTCCGGTCGAACGACACACCGGTCGAACGACCATCGTCTTGTTCATCCGGTCGTCTTGTTCATCAAGAACATATCGACGCAGAGACCCAGATCCAAAATGAGAAATACACCGATCTCGAAATGGAACGGTTTAAAACCTTTACAACGAGATTCTACGCGGCTAAAAGTATTCAGATCAAAGCATTAAGCTAGATTCGTACCTTGATTTGGAGAAAAACCGAACGACCACTTTCTTCCTGCTTCTCTCCTCTCTCTCTCTCTCTGATTCTCAAAATTGAAATTTGTGATATTTAAAATATCTAAAACTTTGGTTTATATTTATATAACCCAAGTTACATTTTACCCCCTTGAACTTCGGGTAAAAGTCAACTTTTCACCCAACCCCAAAATAGCGGGTGTTACAAAATCGTTCTTGACTTTCTTAATATTTGTCCAAAGTTCAATCATTATTGGTGGACTTGTTTAACTTTTATTTAAACTTGCTCAATGTTTTTTTTTAAATTTAATATATAAACATTCTTTTATAATTCGATACACTGTTTTTAATAATGTTATATTGGTAGAACTTTTATTTTAGATATAGAATTTATGTTTTTTTAATTTAAAGCCCATAAGAGGCTGAAACCGTCTAAACCGGTTAGACCAGACCACCTTTTTGTGGTCCAGTTTGATTGATTTGACCACTTGCTACCAAACTGCTCGGTTTGAAAACTTCCTAAACCGTCATTTGTGGTTTGGGGGTTTAAACCGCAAACACCCACAAGTAAAATAATGTTCAACCAAGATTTGAAATGGGGGGCATCAAATATACATAAATACAATAAATAAAATACACAAATAAATTTTAGTTTTCTTAACGTGACAAACACAACGTTATTGTATTGATGAAATGATAAATTAAAATATATATGTAACTAGTTCATTATTTTATAAGATGAAACACCAATCTTTACATATTCTAACAATGAGCTCGACAACTTTTCATGAAACTTATCTATGACGTCTTTATTATCAACCTCATTTATGAAACTTATCTATGATGTCTTCATTATCAACCGAAAAAAACCCCATGAATTAACCATCTTTGTAACAAGAACCAAATCTTATTTTTACAAGGGCCATAAGTGTATGATCAAAAAGTTTATGGGCTACTGTATCTTAGGACAGTTTACCTAACACTTACATAGTAAGCACTTACAGCGTCACTTACCTTTCCGGATTAACATAGAAATGACCAAAAATCTTATCCGGTAAAAGTGATGACAAGGACCAAGAGTCTTACCCCGTAAGTGAGGGTGGTCACTCACTACTACAAAAATGACTTTTTTAAACGCACCTTTTTAAACGGTTTTAAAAAAATTCGAAAAAAACGTTTAAAAAGGTGGTCGCGCTTTTTTAAGACTTTTTTTAAATGGTTCTGCGGTTGTGGTACCGTTTAAAAAAATCATATGACCTTTTTAAACGGCTGTTATAAAAAACCGTTTAAAAAGGGCTACATATTTCATACGGATAATTGAACAAAATCGTTTAAAAATCCGTCTAACTTCTTTTACACGGTTTTATCATACAACCGTTTAAAATACATACATCTTTTTTAAACGGTTCTCTAGAAACAACCGTTTAAAAAACCCAAACACTTTTTTCAAACGCTTTCACTATCACAAAACCGTTTAAAAAGACCTTTAAAAATTTAGGATGTTTTTTTATACGGTTTAAAATACATACATCTTTTTAAACGGTTTTGTAGAAACAACCGTTTAAAAAAGCCAAATACTTTTTACAAAACCGTTTAAAAAGGCCTTTAAAAATTTAGGATGTTTTTATATATTCATGGCCGCCGTTTTTTGCCTAAAAGGTCTCCCCATCTTCTTTATACATTCTCTATGCACAAATTGAGGAGCCAATATCGATCAATTAAAAGATATTAAATAATGCAAGGTATGTATTAATTGAATATCATTATGATCGGTCGCTAAATTCCATTTTATTTTCTTGTAAATCGTCTCTTTTTAATGAACCATAATGGTAAAACCGAACTACATTAATGCGTTTTTATATTTTGATAGGTTCGGAACAATTTGGAGCGAAAAAAAAAAAACAAAACGATAATTTTTTATAGATTTGCACAACTGTGGCGTTTTGATCATATCTCACTCGTCCGATCTCCGATTTGAGTGATTCAAGATGATTTGGAAACCCAACACACAGAGATACAATGTTCGTGTTTTGATTTTTTGGTAACTTGGACTAAATATGGGCCTAAACTGAAGTTGAAGTTGGGAGTACAAAGTTGGACAAAAAAATAATAAAAGAATTAAAGGTTTTTTAATAAACATAGAAGAACATGTGGCAGAATGGTAAGTGTCATAAGTTTACATGTTTGTGGACTCGAGATCGAGTCCTCTTTGTAGCAGATAATGTTTTTTTTTTTTTTTTACTGAAATACCTCTTCGGCCCAATTCACCAAATTCAGGCCCAACTTGTGTTTAATTATGTTAATATTAGGTTATTAAAAGAAAAAAAAAACATGGGAGGGGACCAAAGCCGGCGCCTTTTGCTGTTGTGGGGCTAGCTCTTGTTAAAAAAAAATATTTTCTAGTTTTTCTAATTAAGGTTTTGTGGGGAACGAATAAGTATTTGAAGTTTGTTGATTTATTGAAGATTGTTGATAAGGGAAGATTCAAATTTGCTACAAGAAGGTTTGAGGTTTCTTTTAAGTATTTTTTTTTAGCAAATGTTATTTCTTAATTTTAATTCGTTTTTAAGGTGTGTGTTATTTGTTTTTTATACTATTGGCAATTTGAAAGTACTTGATCAAATTTACGCGATAAAGTTTATGGTTTTTCTCATTAATTTTATCATATTCGATTATATATATGCATATATATACAATTGTATCAAGGTATAATTAATAAACACCTAAAATGTTTATTAATTGTAGGACGACATACCACTTGATCAAGAGATTTACGTAAAGGTGTACGACGACTACTATACATTGAACTTTTAATTAAAATGCCCTTTATCGAAAAATCAGTACCCAATATGCCCCCAATCTTGTTATTTTTGCCAAAATACCCCATATGTCCGCGTTTTTGAAAAAACGCGGACATAGTATATTTTGGTCCGCGTATGGCTTGAAACGAGGGTTTGGTCCGCGTTTTTCACTGTTACACGCGGCCTTAGCCCACGTTTTTCACTGTTACACGCGGACTTGGTCCGCGTTTTGTCCTCGTTTCACTGTTACACGCGGACTTGGTCCGCGTTTTTGGCTTGACACGAGGGTTGGGGCCGCGTTTTTGCTTAAAAACGAGGGTTGGGGCCACGTTGAATAGTGTAAAACGTATTAGGGTTCCAAAACTAGGGTTTCAGGGCTATTATTTCATGTGTTGTCAACTGTTTCTGACGTATTTTTTGAATGATTTAACTGTTTTTTTCCACATTTTGGTCTGATTGTCATACAATAAGTGTACCATTGTCATTGAATTTGTGGTTCACATTCATCTTCTCCATTCAATTTTTCCTATAAAGACCAATAAGATTACATGCAAAATCGTTCATCACATCCACTTGAATTGCTTCATTTTTCATACTACTGAAAAAATGAGTTCATTTGTTCAAAAAGCTAGGCTCTTATTATGTTTCGATGGTCAATGGGTGCAAAACAACAATGAGTGGGATTATACTGGCTACACAAAGCATGGTGTAAATATTCCAGTAATGGTTTCGTATAAGACGTTTATCGATTACGTCGTGGGAAAGTGTGGAATCGGAGATTCTGCTGCTTGCAAGTTGGTGTTCAGACGTGCAGATGGCTCCCTGATGGAGATAACCAACGATGACGAAATCCTTGGTTTTATGCTACTTGCAGCCGATTCAGAAAGAAATCCCCCACGACTTTTTGTGTATGTCGCACCATTGATGTGCGATGACGAAGATGATGACGAAATCCATGTCGGTGGTAGTCAACTGGAGCCTGACTCTCAATTTCAGGCATCCTATGACACCACACTTTATTCTGATCATTCATATCGTCCTAACGATTCTTATCCAGATGTTGTTCCGGAGATGCAACTAGAAGAAGAAGAAGAAGAAGCAGAAGACCCAAAAAGACGGTTTGTTGTTGTTGATGACGAAACACATGTTTTCACAACTGGTATATCTGATCTGGACAGATCAGATACCGATAATGACGAGGACGAAGAAGAAGAAACATATACCCCTAACAATAAATCATTTGGTGCGTTAAACGATTATTTTGATATGCCCCCTTCCCTTCCTAACCCGGAGACCCATATACCAGCCTACCAACCCGCACCTTACAATCGCAATACAACTATACATGAAGGTCAAATATTTCATACGAAGGAGGAAATGACCGTACAGTTGGGAATGAAGTTCTTGCGAGAGGGTTTCGTGTTTAGAGCGAAGAAATCCGACAAAAGCAGATACAAGGCTGTCTGTGACCAACAAAATTGTAAATGGAGTATGTCCGCGAAGTCCGTGGGCCCTAAAGGAGGGTTGTTTGTCGTTAGAAAGTTGAACGACATACACACATGTTCGAGGACACAACTAAATGCCAGCCATCGGCAGGCCAACAAAAGGACTTTGGGCCACATACTAAAAGACAAGTTTCTTGATGCTAGCAGGTCATTTCGGCCGAAGGACATCGTCAACGATATAAATCAGCAGTACGGGATCAACATTGGTTACCACCAAGGATGGCGTGCGCGATGCAAGGCACTACTAATGGTGAGAGGCACTCCCGAGGAGTCGTACGAACGACTCCCTGCATATTTATATAACTTGTAGCTGAAGAATCCGGGTACACGCACTAGAATAAGGACGGATTCAAACGGACGTTTCGAATTGTGTTTCGCTGCACTTGGATGTGCGGTAAGTATATTAAATCATCGTAGCTTTACATATTATGAGTTTTAACATTTACAAATAATAACCACGTACGCTTATTGCAGATCCGGACGTTTTTGACAAATCTGCGTCCTGTCCTTGTAATAGACGCTGCCCATTTAAAGGGGCATTACCTGGGTATGATGTTCTTGGCGGTTGCCATGGACGGAAATAACAACATTGTGCCCTTGGATTTCGGAGTAGGCAAGTCCGAGACGGGGGAGGAGTGGGGTTGGTTTCTGAACATGTTGCGGGAATGTATCGGAAGCCCGGAAGGGTTGGTGTTTATGTCCGACAGGGCTCATTCCATAAGCGCGGCAATTTCTGCCGTGTACCCCTCCACCCTTCACGCCCTATGTTGTCGACATTTGGAGATGAACGTGAAAAGCGCGGACAAGCGTATCACAACATACAAGACCACCTACTGCAGGCGTGCAAAGCATATACGATTAGGGAGTTCGAGACCTACATGAATACACTACGATATGGAGTACCTCGTGGAGCACAAGTTATGGACGAGGCTGGTAAAGAGAGGTGGTCAAGGGCCCATTTCCCTGCACAACGGTATAACATAATGACCTCTAATAGTGTAGAGTCGGTGAATGCACTGTCCCGTTTTGCACGCAGGTTACCCATTGTCGGCCTTATAGAGTACTTCCGAGATTTTCAACAAGAGTGGTACCAACTTCGACGACGAAAGGGAGGTTGATAAACTCTAAAATCTTTAACTTATATGTTAGTTGCTTTTTTCGTCTTCCGTATAAATCGTAACACAATTAACACATATTTGTAGATGAAATGCGTAATCATCTCACACCAATGGCGGAAGAGATAATTAGCAGAAGGTCGGGAAAGTCTGCGACATGGAGGGTAAGTCATATTGGACATGGTAAGTTCAACGTTCGGGATATCCATTATCACGCGACTGTCGATATGGCCAACGGTGTTTGTGAATGTAACCAATGGCAATATTCTGGTTTACCGTGCGGTCATGCCATTGCTGCTGCAAGGTTAATTAATCGTAGAGATTGCAGCGATCTGGATATATCTTACTACACGTCCAGTACTTACTGGTCAACATATCATGAGCTGATCTATCCTGTTGGACCCCCTCAATCATGGGTTTTGCCACACGTCCCCCTTCCGCCATGCTATCCACCGTTAATAACCAAAAGACGTGCGGGGAGACCAAGAAAGAACGATCGACGTTCATCTCGTGGTGAGGATCCGATACAGAGAACGTGTACTAGGTGTGGAGCAGTAGGACATACTCGTGGTGAATGTCCAACTCCTGCCCCTTCAACCATACCCAGGAGAGCTTCCACTAGCCAAAGATCTCGCTCTCAAGGGCCATCGAACCTAGAACCACATGGAACTTTAAGGCATGATAACATTGACCTTAACATTGACTTCCCTTGATTGTAACCACCCCATCTTCTATGCTAAGTGATATTGTTATTATGTTAATTGTTGATTTTATCTACCTTATCATGGTTGTGAAATTATATTATGTGTAAATAAAAGTTAAAACATGAAAGCATCGTTTTATTTAAATTAAAGAAAACGAAATGGTGCATCCATACAACATTCAAGCATCGATAAAGTAAAAATTAATGCATAAAATAAAACTGAGGTTAAACGTTAAAGTGCATCCATACAACAACCACCCTTTGAGAAACCTACTACGGGTAGATTTCCCGGCACTTCGTAACCCAACCAGCCTTTGCCTTCATATGCTCCTCCATGACGGTGTAGTTTTCTTTGATGTCTACCAGTTCATCTTCTAACTTTCTAATCTCCTTTTGTTTCTCCCTGACATCGCGCTTCATATTCTCCAGGAGCTCCTTCTGCTCCGCAATAGTTGCCTCTTTCTCCTTCTGAAGTTCCATGTTTTGTAGCCACGTCCTGCCTGTATTTCGTATCTCTTCATTTGCCTTATCACATGACCTTTTCAACCTGGGAGGCAGTACCTGAGACATTGGTAGACCTGGCCCCTGGTTGCATTGATACGTAGGTGGGGCCATTCCTCCATGAGCAGCGTAGTATGCGGCTCGGGCATTGTTAAACTGCTCCCACTCCTGAGGCGTGATCGGTTCATCGTAAGCAGTTATCCCAAACTGCGCCCAATCCTCCGTTGTATCTGGTGCATTCCAGTCAATCCTTGAAGCTCCATCATTTAATTGGTCGATGTCCACGGAGCGTGAAGTGCCAGGCACATTCGCTGACCTTTTCCCCCTACCGCGTGAACCTCCAACCATCAAGTTATGAAAATGTAGAGAATGTATAGAATGTAGAGAATGTAGATAATTTTTGTAAACGAAAATGAGGTAGAAAGGATAGATATGAAGTTGTGAAATACTACTTCACCGGAGCATCTATTTATAGTCCATGCGAAGATCGGTTCATGATAGTTTCAAAGGCACGGTCAAACGATTCCTCTGCAAAGCCTGAAACGATTAGATTTTTGTGCCATGGTCAAACGATTCCCCTGCAAAGCCTGAAATGATTCGTTTTTTGAATTCTTTTACCCAGCGTAAAACAACAAAAACGTGGACTAAACCCGCGTAAAACAACTAAAACGCGGACTAAACCCGCGTTACACAACTAAAACGCGGACTAAACCCGCGTTACACAACTAAAACGCGGACTACACCCGCGTTACACAACTAAAACGCGGATATAAATACACAGACCTGGGGGGTCATAATCCATACAAAACATTACATGGCATCCCCAAACCTTCATGTATGGAATTTCAGATGTTTATCTCAATCGCTTCCAACCTCTACCACCGCGTTATATGGTTAGTGTTTATAATTTTTGGGGTTTTTCTTGCATTGAATATTCTGTAAGGCTAACGTTGTTAACCCCTATCATGAACAACTGAGTATCCACAAATGTTCAGCATGAAAGTCTACCATCAAGGGTACTTCACGGAACCACCTAGAATACAGTACTTCTGTGGTCTACAAGTGTATGTTGACATGTTAGATGTCAACGATCTTTGCATGCGACTGCTTCACCAGATCATGAAAGAGTTAGGCTACGAAGAAACTAGATATTATAAGTTGTATTTTAAACGGCCGAATGCAGACTTGTTGAGTGGACTAGAACTTATGGATACCGACGAAGATGTAGCAAATATACGTCAGTATGTTGACGGCCATACCGTCATTGAAGTGTACAGCGAGAAAGTTGATCTTAACACTTCCAAAATCGTATCACCAGAGCATATAAGAAGTCGTTGGGGATTCCAGAAAAACCAAGCGTCGTGTAGCCGTAGTTTGACATCTCAATGACCAACAATGTTACCTAATCACTTTGTTTAATGACATCGTTTCAATTTCTGTTTAGATGAACTTGTATCGCAATATTAAAAGTTGGTAAGTTTAAATAAGATTTTGTTTTTTATTTACCAAAAGAACTTTTTCATGTACTACCTATTTCATATCAATTTGTGATCTTGGGAGTTAACTAATTATATTTTTATGTAAAGAAAAACATCCGATCCAATATAGTTATCTAAATAAAAAAGGGTTTTAATATTTAAAACGACTTTAAAAAAAAAAAGAATCATATTTGCTATTTCAAGAGGCCCATCACAACTCACAAGTAACATACAAAGTATCCCCAAGCTAATCGTTTATTTGGACAGCCAACGAGAAAAGGGTCTCCGCCATGTAATTACGCCATTCCCTTGCCACATGTTCAGTTGCGTCTGGTGCAACTGTTGGGTGCAGACCTTCAATAAACTTGGATATGTTACGACACACCCACACACCGCAATCCCCAAGGCCCCCTGTCTGTTGAGGTGCATCAGAATCATAGATAACCTCTAATTTCTTGCTGGCCTTGATACGATCCGGCGTGTCGTGTATCTTTTTTAACAACTTCGGCAATTGTTTTTTGAAGATCCCAAGGCGTTCTTGCAAGGTCAAGGTGTACCTTCTTGCTCGTAAACTGTCAAATAAGACCAACCTCATTTCACGGAGGTACAGAACACTGAGCACCTAATGTTTGTCCACGACGCATATGGGGATGTATACCTGAGATTTTACAATAACACAATAATAGTTAGTAACAAACAAGTTGAACAAAAATTATGTAAATCGATTTCCATACCTCGTCGATGTCCATCCAAGCTGGATGGGTTCTATGGCCCAGTCCATTGCACGTTTCGAACACAGACATGTATCCTTGGCCCGGCCGTGTAAGCCACTCAAAAAAGTTGGAGTCCATAACCGTCCATCTCGCATGTGAAGAGCGGGATTCTTGGATCATTCTAACCCAAGCGTCGATTTGCTATACACAAAACATAGATTGTTAGACATGTCATTAGAAATGTAGTTGTTTATATGACTATATTTAAATACTAACCAGATCCTCGAAATCTCCACTACCACCTACACCCAACAGTAGCATGAAAAAACTGGCATTCATTTGAAGGCCGCCGTAAAATGGACACATCAGGTGGGGGAGCTGATCACTGGTACATAATTCCCTGATCTGTGCCGCCGAAACAAACACCGATTGCCCCCCGTCAGTCATCGTAGTGTCTCCCCCAACCTTTCCCTTGCCCTTTGCCTTCACCCTTGCCTTGGTTTTTTTCTTAGGGACTGCTGTGGTCGAAGGTTGTTGGGTATATAGGGAACAAAGGGATGGCCCCACAACAGCGACCCGTCTCGCCCTCTCATGTGCTACCTGATCTGGATCATGTATGGGCATGTCATAGGGTAGTTTCCTCCGGTTGCCGCCTGTGTGTACCCCGACGACGTGTAGGCTGGCGTCATACTTTGCATCCCAAACTGGTGACATGGATTATAATGAGCACTCTTAATAAGAATCTTCAAACGTAATAACAAAAAAAGAAAAACAATGAGCACTCGTCGTAACTTACATTTTGCTGGAATGATGGGGTCGAGAAAGGGTAGTTTCCTCCGGCTGCCGCCTGTGTGTACCCCGGCGACGTGTAGGCTGGCGTCATACTTGTCATCCCAAACTGGTGACATGGATTATAATGAACACTCTTAATAATAATCTTCAAACGTAATAACAAAAAAAGAACAACAATGAGCACTCGTCGTAACTTACATTTTGTTGGGATGATGGGGTCGAAAAAGGGTAGTTTCCTCCGGCTGCCGCCTGTGTGTACCCCGGCGACATGTAGGATGGCATCATACTTGTCATCCCAACCTGGTGACATGGATTATAATGAGCACTATTAATAATTACTTTCAACCCGGAGTAACAAAAAAATAACCTACATTTTGCTGGGATGATGTGGTCGCATATGCCGCACCCGTGTACCCATGCATTTGCCCAGGAGACATGTAAGTGGGCGCCATGTTCGTCGACACCTAATACAATCATGGAACGTAATATCAATACACAAACCAATATAAAAGTATTGGGCATAATATCCCTAAATTAAGTTAAACACTAACGTGAGTGTGGCGAAGGTGTGCGGTGAGGGCCTCGAGATCTCTTATGCGTCTGTCCATGGAGAGGGCCTCGAGGTCTCTTACGCGTCTGTCCATGGAGGTCATGTACTCCCACTTATCTTGGTATGGGTCTATATCAGGCATCCTATGATGGGTGGGGCTAGGGGGAGCTTGATAGGTGGGGCTAGGGGGAGCCTGACGTCGCGCGCCATCATCGTCATCTTCATCATCATCGTCATCATTGTCATCGTGATTAGGATCTCTACGTCGGGACCTCTTTGTCGGTCGCCTGCCCGCCGAACTTTCAAGAAAGGCGACGCTCCGTTGAAACCAACTCGATTGCTGCTCAGTCTGAGTAGGCCTCAGTTCCGCATATGGCGCATTTCCAACCTAATAAAATTATAAGACATATAAATCACAAATAGTTGTTTAATTACTACAATTAAAAATATAGTAAGAGGGCGTACGCTCAAAGCTGAGTTGAAGATCCCAATGCATGCAGACTTAGTAAGGACAACATCTCGATCCCATTTGGTTCCCCTAATCAACCTGTCGGAGTGCTTGGTGAAATTTTGCTGGCAGACAGGAAACATCTCCAAGATCCATACCTGGAATTACATAAATTGAACAAGTACGTTAAAAGAAATCCAAAATTAGCAAAATTAGTTAATGAATTGATATTTATGTTATTGTACTTATCTAACCTTTAGGGCGTGTGCAAACCCATTCAACGTCATCTTGTTGTTTTGTTGGTTCTTCTGCTTGCGTCTGGCGATGGCACCGTGGAGTCCTTTGTATGAGTGACTCCAGATGTAGCTACCCCACGGATAGCGGTTAAACCTCTCCAAGTCATCGACGGCGATAAGTACAGTAGAGGAAACCGGCAGCCTTGGATCACGACCCATGAACATCAACTCCGCCATCACCACCAAGCAAACACGCACAACATCCTCATCGGATATCGCACCCAGGCCAGTTCTCATCGTCTGGAGGACGGTTTTCAGCGTCAAGATACCTGGTGCAAATTCGGGCCAAACCCTACTAACGAAGGACTCATCTGTCAAGGTAGGAAGGTCGGGTATTTGTCCGAAAGGGAGTCCAGTTACAATACAGAACTCACGACGACCAAAGTGCATGCGAGTCCTACACACGTGGAAATACAATTCCTCCGGCTGTGGTCTCGCAACCTCGACCTCCATCTGTAAAAACATGTGTACTAGAAGGGGGTCCTGTCCAATATTGGTAAGCTCGAGCCATGGCCCGAAAGATGTGCGGCTAAACATTTCGTGTAAACGTTATGCCCATTCAAGTGGACACGCTTCAAAAGCATATCTAATTTCCTTTACCATGGCGATGCGACATTTGAACGAAAGATCGACGTTATCAAAATCATCCTACATAGTAATGCAAAGATGTTGTCAACGCACCTAACTTATAACTAACGATGTACATTTTGTTGATTTCGTCTATTGGTTAATTTTATAAAAAATAAACCACTCAATCTATTGGATTTCTAGGTAGTAGGGGAATCACGTGGATTTCTTAAATCCCTACAAACCTTAGGGCTATTTACACCCGTTTGACAAAATCCAAATCGATATGTTGCGGTTTTTATTATTTCGGTTTTTTTTTATTATTTTTGTTTTTTGGTAAACCTAAGGGTGTACATTTTGTTGATTTCGTCTATTGCTTAATTTTAGAAAAAATAAACCACTCAATTTATTGGATTTCCAGGTAGTAGGAGAATCACGTGGATTTCTTAAATCCCTACAAACCTTAGGGCTATTTACACTCGTTTGACAAAATCCAAATCGATATGTGGTGGTTTTTATTATTTCGGTTTTAGGCAACTAAAATTAACGCAATCTCTACAATAATTTTATAAAATGAACGCAATCCCTAAAACAAACGCAATCTCTAAAATTGACATATCTACAGTTTTTTTATAAAAAAAACGCAATATCTAAGATTAACCCAATCTCTACAGTTTTTTATACAAAAAAAAACGCAATATCTAAAATTAACGCAATCTCTACAATAGTTTTATAAAATTAACGCAATCCTAAAATTAACGCAATCCCTACAGTTTTTTTACACAAAAAAAAACACAATCTCTAAAATTAACGCAATCTCTACAATATTTTTATAAAAAAACGCAATCTCTAAGATTAACGCAATCTCTACAATATTTTTATAAAATTAACGCAATCTCTAAAATTGACGCATAATCTACAATTTTTTTATTAAAAAAACGCAATCTCTAAAATTAACGTAATCTCTACAATAATTTTATAAAATGAACGCAATTCCTAAAACAAACGCAATCTCTAAAATTAACGCAATCTCTACAATAATTTTATAAAATGAACGCAATCCCTAAAACAAACGCAATCTCTAAAATTTACATATCTACAGTTTTTTATAAAAAAAACGCAATCTCTAAGATTAATCCAATCTCTACAGTTTTTTTATACAAAAAAAACGCAATCTCTAAAATTAACGCAATCTCTACAATAGTTTTATAAAATTAACGCAATCCTAAAATTAACGCAATCCCTACAGTTTTTTTATACAAAAAAATACAATCTCTAAAATTAACGCAATCTCTACAATATTTTTATAAAAAAAAACGCAATCTCTAAAATTGACGCATCATCTACAAATTTTTTATTAAAAAAACGCAATCTCTAAAATTAACACAATCTCTACAATATTTTTATAAAATTAACGCAATCTATAAGATTAACGCATAATCTACAATATTTTTATAAAAAAAACGCAATCTTTAAAATTGACGCATAATCTACAATTTTTTTATAAAAAAACGCAATCTCTAAGATTAACACAATCTCTACAATATTTTTATAAAAAAAACGCAATCTCTAAGATTGACGCATAATCTACAATATTTTTATAAAAAAAACGCAATCTCTAAAATTAACACAATCTCTACAATATTTTTATAAAATTAACGCAATCTCTAAGATTAACGCAATCTCTACAATATTTTTATAAAAAAAACGCAATCTCTAAGATTAACGCAATCTCTACAATATTTTTATAAAAAAAAACGCAATCTCTAAAATTGACGCATAATCTACAATTTTTTTATAAAAAAAAGCAATCTCTAAAATTAACACAATCTCTACAATATTTTTATAAAATTAACGCAATCTCTAAGATTAACACAATCTCTACAATATTTGTATAAAATTAACGCAATCTCTAAAATTAACGCAATCTCTACAATAATTTTATAAAATTAACGCAATCCTAAAATTAACGCAATCTCTACAATAATTTTATAAAAAAAAATGCAATCTCTAAAATCAACGTAATCTGTAAAACTAAAATTAACGCAACCTCTAACATATTATCAACATAAACGCAACACTCTAAAATTAACACATAATCACTAAAATAAATATAAAATTAAAACGCGGTTAAAGGAAACTTACCGAAGAAAGTGGTCGACCCATATCCGACTTTTATAAATGCTAACCAACCGAGCCGAGATCCGAGCGTGTGTAATACACGATATATTTGAGAGAGTGAAAGAGATGGGATCCCTTTGAGAGTGATGGTGGTGGGGTTATGGGGGGGGACCTCACTTATTTATAGGAGGGTGTCATATAAAACCCTAAAAAAATAACCAATCCCCACCGTTGATCTTTGACTAAACCCTAAACCATGTTATGGCCCGGCCCTCAAGTACGCGTTGAACAGTGAAAAACGCGGCCCAGGTCCGCGTTGAACAGTGAAATGCGGCCCCCCTCGTGTCAAGCCATTTCTCGGTGAATTGAAGCCAAACGCGGACCAACCACTCGTTTATACGGTGAAACGCGGACCATACCCGCGTGTAACAGTGAAAAACGCGGACCAAGCACTCGTTTATACTATGTCCGCGTTTTTTCAAAAACGCGGACAAAAAACACGGACATATGGGGTATTTTGGCAAAAATAACAAGATTGGGGGCATATTGGGTACTGATTTTTCAATAAAGGGCATTTTAATTAAATTCTCTTTTTTTTATAAGGTACATTTTTTCATCACTTTACATGCTTTTCATTTTTTTTTCTCAACTATATATGTTTTTTTGTCTTATAACTTTTGAACATCTTATCAAGTGCAAATAGAATTATAGAAATATGCATGCGTCTATTATATAAGTTCAAATGCCTTTAGGTCACCCGTCTGAAATTGATCTAATAGAGATTAATTTCGGACAGTCCCCGGTTTTGGGACTGCTTTTTGAATACTTTGTCTCATTTAGGATGTGAATGTCTATAACAGATTGATTATTTAAGAAAAATTCGATAGACGTTTCCCTTTTCTCCTACGAATATGTGTTTTTAATTATACACATATTTGGGGAGTTAAGGGGAAATGCTGTCGAATTTTTCCTTAAAAAATTAATTTGTTATAGGCATTCACATGTGAGACAAAATATCCAAAAAGTGGGTTAGGATGGCCACCTACGACCTTTTGTTCTCCATTCATGTCATGCATGCATTACTTAATAATTTGTTTTCAAAATTACAGATGGACCGTGCTGATTGGATGTACGAAATACCACGTGCTACACAAGAATATTTAGCCGGTCTCGATAAATTTATGGAAGCTGCTAAGAACTACCGGTTGAATAGTGGAGAAAGTGGAATTTGGTGTCCTTGTCGAAAATGTAGAATTTTTTTGATACATAGTGATCATAATGTAGTTAAAGAACATTTAGTTTGTCATGGGTTTATGCAACGATACACTCGTTGGATACAGCATGGAGAGGATTTTGATGATTGTAATCAGGGGGTTGATCGTGATTGTATTGACGATAATATATGAATCGGATAATGATATATGTGATAATGTTGATCAAATGTTACATGATGTGGAGGGTGATATTGCTGATAAGAATTATGATAAATTTGAACAATTGTTTGTCGACTCTGAAAAACCATTGTATGTTGGGTGTGCAAAGTTTACCAAACTTTCGGTTGTATTGAAACTATTTAACTTAAAAGCAACCAATGGTTGGAGCGATAAAAGTTTCACAAGCTTACTGGAGCTTTTGCATGAAATGCTTCCAGAGGATAATGAGTTACCAGTTTCACTATACCAAGCCAAAAAACTGATGTGTCCAATGGGTTTGGAAATAGAAAGAATACATGCATGCCCGAATGATTGTATGTTATACAGGAACGAGTATGCTAACCTACATGAGTGCCCTATATGTGGGATGTCGAGGTATAAGCGGAAAAATCAAATGGAAGAAAATAGTGATGTGAAACGAAAGGTTGGCCTGGCCGCAAAAGTGTTGTGGTATTTGCCTATCGTTCTAAGATTGAAACGATTATTTGCAAGCGTCAAGGATGCAAAGTTGTTGCGTTGGCATGCTAAAGAGCGTAAAATAGATGGTAAAATTAGACACGTGGCTGATTCTCCTCAATGGAGAAATATCGATCGCATTTTTGAAGAATTTGGAAAGGAAAGTAGAAATATACGGTTAGGGCTTAGTCCAGACGGAATTAATCCATTCGGAAACATGAGTAGTCGTCATAGCACTTGGTCGGTGCTTCTTTCCATTTATAATCTTCCACCTTGGTTATGCATGAAGCGCAGATACATTATAATGTCATTGCTAATTCAGGGTCCCAAACAACCCGGGAATGATATTGACGTGTATTTGGCTCCTCTAATTGAGGATTTGAAAGAATTGTGGAGTCTAGGTGTTGAAGTGTATGATGCATATAAGAAGGAACGTTTCCTACTACGAGCCATGATTTTTTGCACCATAAATGATTTCCCAGCTTATGGGAATTTGTCGGGATATAGCACGAAAGGAAAAAAAGCATGTCCTGTATGTGAAGATGACACATATGCTCTAAGGTTGAGGAATTGTGGAAAACATGTGTACATGGGTCATCGAAGGTATCTTCCAAAGAACCACCACTATCGCAAACTAAAGTCAATGTTTGATGGGAAAACTGAGTATCGAGTAGCAAGGCAACCATTAGATGGAAGAAATGTATATTCTCGAGTTAAAGATCTAGACATTGTGTTTGGAAAAGGTCGTCCAGCTCCTCCAAAAAATATTTGGAAGAAGAAATCTATTTTTTGGGAATTGCCATACTGGGAGCAGTTGACCGTTCGACACTGTCTTGATGTAATGCATATCGAAATAAATGTATGTGACAGCTTGATAGGGTTATTGTTGAACATTCCGGGAAAATCAAAAGACTGAGTTAAAGTTAGAAAGGACATGGTAGAAATGGGGATTCGACCAGAGCTTGCTCCTGTTGATAATGGAAAACGCACGTATTTGCCACCGGCTTGTTATACCTTGTCGAAGGTTGAGAAAACCAGATTCTGCCGGTGCTTACATGGTATTAAGGTTCCATCCGGATATTCTACAAACATTAGGAAATTGGTGTCAATGAAAGACTTGAAGTTGATTGGTATGAAGTCCCACGATTGTCATGTTTTAATGACACATATGATTCCTATTGCGATTCGTGGAATATTTCCAGATCGCATCCGTCACACAATTACTAAACTTTGCTTGTTCTTTAACATGATTCATTCGAAAGTGATCGATCCTGAGGTTCTGGATTCATGGGAAAGTGATATTATCCTCACTTTATGCCAACTAGAGATGTATTTCCCACCTTCGTTTTTCGATGTGATGGTGCACCTGATATCTCATATTGTTCGAGAAATAAAGTTTTGTGGTCCTGTCTTCCTACGATACATGTATCCATTCGAGAGATATATGGGGTTTTTAAAAGGATATGTAAGAAACCGATCCAGACCCGAAGGCAGTATTGTTGAAGGATATGCTTCCGAGGAGGTGATTGATTTCTGCACAGACTATCTGGCCGATGTGAAAAATGTTGGCATCCCGCAATATCGACATGAAGGTAGACTTGGAGGGGTTGGGTTAGTTGGAATGAAACTTATCACTCCAGATTACGATGAACTACAAAAAGCACATTTTTTCGTCCTACAAAACATGACAGCAATTGCTCCCCATGTACATGAGCATATGGCAATGTTGCAGCAAATCCACCAATCGAAGAGCGACAAATGGTTGGTTACTGAGCATAATAAAACATTTTCACAATGGCTGAAAGAAATAGTGAAACCAAGCTATGGGGGAGAACCAGTTGATTAAGTAGTGGAACATTTGGCATATGGGCCCGTCCATGTCGTCTCAACATACCAAGGATACGATATTAATGGATATACATTTTATACAAAAAAACAAGATGACAAAAGTACATTACAAAACAATGGAGTGACATTAACAACCACAACGACTGAGTTCTGTAGGGCGAATAATGATGCTAGGACGAGGATTGCCAAAGATTCGTATTATGGTGTCATTCAAGAAATTTGGGATCTTGATTACACTTTTTTCAAGATACCTTTATTCAAGTGTAAATGGGTCGAAAACCAACGAGGTGTTAAAGTCGACAACGATGGTTTCACAGTGGTAGATCTTTCCAGGGAGGGTTACTTATCCGAACCATTCATTTTGGCGAAACAAGCCTCACAGGTTTTCTTCGTTGAGGATCCGAAAGATTCTAAATGGCACATCGTCCTCCATGGTAAAAGACACATAGTTGGCGTTGAAAATGTTGTCGACGAAGAAGAATATGACCAGTTCGACGAGCTACCTCCCTTTTCTATCGGAATTCCCTCCTCAGATCAGCGAATTGATGATAACACTTCTTTGAGAACCGACCATGCTGAAGGATTATGGGTCAATGAAACCCGTAATACACAATCAAACAAGGTTTGTAAATATTTTCACTTTAATTTCTATTTTATTTTTATCTAGAAATTGCTATAAATTTACATTCTCAATATGCTTTACAAAAAAAATGTAATAATAATAAAATAATATTTGTAGTAATAGTCAAATAAATATTTGTTTTTATATTTAATGGACGATTTGATCAATATTATCTATACTATATTATAAAGCATTTAAGCTAAACTCTTAAAAACTAATTTTTATGTATTAGGTACCACTTATTAATGCATATTACTTAAAATCCAAAAGTACAAATTGATTAAACATAAGTACAGCTTATAAAAACTCAATGTTTGAATTCGTGTAACTAACTGCAGATAAACACTTATTTTTATTTTCTAAAATATCTAAAATTTTTAACTATTGATATAACTAACCGATAAATATAAGAAAATTCGAGATAAAGCACCTTATTTTTATTTTTTATTGAAGTATGTTATCTTTTTAATTTTAAATATAAAATATCTTGAATATAGTTATCATTCAAATTAAACATTTTTTGACCCGTAACAAAATACTTTATTATTATTTTTTATAAAAAAACATAATTAAACTAAACTAAAATATATATTTGTTTTAAATTTAGGTTTCTCAAAATCGTAAAGTAAAATAAAAAAAAGACTAACAGAAAGTATAATAATGATCGAGGGTTCGAGTTCTAGATTTTAGAAACCCGTTGGATTGCGATGGTACATTTTTCTAATAATAACTAATTATAACATTTTTTTATAATTTTACCTAACAAGTAAAAATAAAATTTATAATTTTAGTCATTAATATTTAACATTAGGGGTGTATGCGGGTTAGGTTGGGCGGGTTGGAACGTTTTTACAACCCAACCCAATTATGGCGGTTTGGAAAATCTCAACCCAACCCAACCCATTCAAAAATATAACCCAACCCAACCCAACCCTTGCGGGTTATGGCGGGTTGGGTTGGGTTGGCGGGTTAGTAATATACATAAATTTGCCGATTGAAATACGATAAATAGTGCTAAAATTATTCTCAACAAAGTTATTAGTTATTACAATTAGCGCTTGTCCGTGTTCGTTCGTTTAACTTAACCGAACAAACGAACGAACACGAACGGTAAACGAATAAAATTTTTTTAGACCAAAGGGCCTTTGGCCTAGCAATAAAAGAGCCTTTGACCCTAGGAGGTCAGAGGTTCGAACCTCACCAAAGGTGAGGAGGGTGTGTGAGTTTATTTGTTGCATTTTGCCCTATATAAATATTATATACTTAAAAAATGATTTTTTTTTGTGTTCATGTTCATTCATTAAGAAAATGTGTTTGTTCGTGTTCGTTTATGTTCGTTCGTTAAGATGCTAAACGAACATACACGAACGAACATAAATGGACTTAAACAGACATAAACAAACTAACACAAATATACTTAAACAAACATAAACGAACGAACATAAATAAATTTAAACGAACATAAACGAACGAACATAAATGAACAAAAAACAACCACCATTACTCATCATTCCGTTCCTAAAAACTAACATAACAAAATGAAAAATTGTGTAAACTTATGAGCGATAAAAAAAGAATTCTAAAAATTCAATTTACTTAATGATTTTACATATTAATGTCACAATATATAAATATATTTATATAATAAACAAACGTAAACAAACCTAAACGAATGCAAACGAACATAAATGAACGAACGTTCACGAACATAAATGGACAAACGAGACCATTGTTCATGTTCGTTCATTTAACTAAACGAACAAAAAAATGTGTTCATTTTCGTTCATTTATTAAATGAACGAACATACACGAACTTCCCGTCAAACGGTTCACTGAACGTTCAGTTCGTTTACAGCTCTAATTACAATCATCCAATTATGAATTATAATCCATAAGTCTTAAAGTTAATTTGGGTTGTGAATAAACTGCATATATATATATATATATATATATATATATATACATAGAATATAATTTTATAAAAAAAAAATAGCGACGGGTTGGCGGTTTGGGTTGGGTTGAGTTTTCCTAACCCAATTTCAACCCTTATAATTAGCGGTTTGGCGGTTTGCGGTTTGGCGGGTTTGCGGTTTCGCGGGTTGGGTTTAATTGGGTTGGGAGCGGGTTGGGCTGGTCGGGTTTCGCGGGTTGACGGTTTTATGTACACCCCTATTTAACATATAAATATATAATGATATAATTATCTAGAAATTTAAAAAATAAAAAATATTTTACAAAAATAAGGAGGGAAGCCCATTCAAAGAGAGTGGTCATTGCAACTGAGTCACAAAAAACACAATTGGTTAAAAAGTTGAAGCCCTTGCCTAAAGAAATACAAGAGCGGCCAAGTGCGATGAAAGACCTATTTAAACGTCTACGTTTCAATGCACAGTGGGTGAAGAACGGGGTTACGGTTCAGGTCGAGGCAGGGGTCTTTGGCCCTACGAGTATATCCATAGCGGTCGAATATCGTGACTTGGTGTTATTAATAACAAAGGGGTGGCTTGATCAAAATATTATCACATGGTTCATGGCGTAAGTTATTACTTATATATATGTACTTATTATTGTGTCTATAAATATTTACAATATTTAGTTTAATCATATTGGAATTTTTTAGGGATTTGTATAAGATAATATCACCAAATTCGAAGAACCGTTGTGCATTCATTGCCCCGGGAGCAATTAATGAACCTGCGATGGAACGAGATGTTTCTTTGTCATGGAGACAATATACAAAACTATGATGCATAACATAGATAAAGAGTTCTTTTTGGCACTGTACGCACAAGGGTGAGATATATATATAGTTTATGCTGTAAGTTTTTCTAACATTATTATTTTAACCTTGTTGAGGCATCATTGGTCGTTGCTAATCATTCGGCCTAGACATCGCTTAGTCTATATACTGGACTCGAAGATGTCGGATGGAAAGAAAGCCGAAACTTATTTGATCAAAGAGATGATGGAAATGTAAGTAATGTATTACATTGATATAAAAATTATGTTTATTTTTATTGTTAACTGATTATTGAAACAAAGGTGTTTATGGTTTCTTTTTAGGGCTATTACAAAATACAATCAATGTGAAAAGTCTTCTCATGCCGTAATTTCCACTCCCGTCACTTGGAAATTAAACATGGTAGAATTCACATATCCCAACAATCTATTTCATACTTTAGTTTTCTAATATTATAAATTTCCTTACAATGTAGTGTAATCAACAAAAGGAGGGCTGGGAATGTGGGTATTATGTAATCAAGCAAAATTTTCATTATGTAATGTACGAGCAATATGATTCCTCTCACAAGGTACGTATTTGTTAAATTTTAGTCACTTATATATTATACAAAACACCTTTTTAGATAACACATATATACATTTATATATAGGACATATGGACGACCATCGCTGCTTTTTCAAATGAGTAACTAGATCAGATAGCTTGTCATGTGGCCAAATCATTTACTTTAAAACGTATGACAAAGGGTAAAATGTGGTAAAGGTATGTGTTTTATGCACTCCACTACAAGTGACCGATGTATTTGTATGTTTGAATAACATAGTTATTTCTTGTTATTATGTATTTGCAATATAAACTCGTATTATATGTTCAGAAAACGTGACGTTCTTATATATAGAGCCCTTTATTTGTTTTCAGGATAAGAGATCGATAAATTGAAGTGCACAGAAAAATGTTGAGCTAATCCTAAGAAGAAAGATATGTTGGGTGCCAACAAACAACTGAGAGGTAGAATTAAGGATTAATGTTTGACGATGTCTTTGAAAAAACACAAGTTTGTGGATATTATTGTAATGACTATTAGTTTTTAGTAGGAATTAGAGTTCCATTTATATGTATATTGATGGAAGAAATTTTATGGATATGGTAGTTGTAATGGTTATTGGCTTTTAATAGGATTTGGAGTTCTATATGTGAATTTATGAAAAATGTTTTGGCATTTGGTATGTAATAGTTGTTAATATATGTATATATATATATATACAAATATATAATATATATATACATATATATATATATATATAAAATAACACATTTTTAGACGGTTTTAAGAATAACCAAAAAACCGTTTAAAATTGTATGCCTTTTTAAACGGTTTTTTAAAAATACCGTGTAAAATGTATACAATTTTAAACGGTTCTTTCAACATTACCATGTAAAATAATACACATTTTACACGTTTTTTTTTAAAAAACCGTTTAAAAAGGTATACAATTTTAAACGTTTTTTTAAACTTTTTAAAATGACTTTTTTAAACGGTTCAAAAACCGTTTAAAAAAGCACAGACTTTTTAAAACGGTGCCCTTTCAAACGGTTGTAAAACCGTTTAAAAATGTCCAAAACAACCGTTTAAAATATCTTTTTCTGTAGTAGTGACTCTTACCCGACTAAGGTTTATTAGATAAATTGTTGAATACAATGTAGTTTTGATGGACTAGGTTCTTACTCGGTAACGTAAATGTGAGTGTGTTGACCCTTACCAGTAAACGTTTACTGAGTAAGCATTTGGGTAAACGGACCCTTAGAGATAAACAATAACCAACAACCACCACCCAAATTCTCCTCTCCACTTCCCAACAAGAAAAAACAGCGACTCTAACATGCCTATGGAACAAACTTATTGTTGAGATGGAGCCCGTAAATGAGTAACCAACTAACTATCAGTAATAGGAATCAGAATTATAGAGGAAGGGTTGTTTGGCAGTTGATTAATGGTTTGGTGCAGAATGATTAAGAGACTCTTATGATATAGTGCAATATGAAATATGGTTGTTTGGTAATTGTTTAGAATGAAATCAGGGCGCTTAATGATTAAGAGAGGCCCATGATACAAAATGATTCAGAGGGTTTTGGAACCATTAAGAGACAACCTTTTTTTCTGCCAAACAGGATTCACCTCTTAACGATTCAGATGTTGCCTCTTAATGGAACCATTAAGAGGTAAACAAACAGCCCGAAGCTTGTGCCCCTTTGGGCTCCAATGTGGCTCTTCCATTGATCCTGATTCCTCAACAGGGATTGAGTTCCCCGATATACTTGACCTTGTTACCATCCTAATAACGATAGTGTTTAGAAATATGAATACTATTTTTTTTAATTTGTCATTTTATTTTTAATAAGAAAACACATAATTTTTAGAAATATACAATCGTTCTATAATAAATTTATTATTTTAGCAACTCTTAAATATTTATATAGAATTGAAAAGTTGATAAATTATATAGAAATAACCTTCTATATTACGAGACAAACTATACGACTGAAAATCGTGTATGGGCTATATGCATTTTAAATTATGTTTTTTTATATAACAGAAATTATTTCAAGGAAGAAATAGAAGCTTCCTGAAACGCATGAAAATTCTTGAAAGTACCTGTTAATGCACAAATGTTGGATCCAAGATCATTGGAATTTAAAGTCAAAGTTCCAAGTCAAAACCTCTCATTGGAAGGTCAAAGTCAAAGCATATTAACTGAAAAGTCAAAGTGTTGTTAGTTGTTAATTTTGTTTCCTTTGTAATGTTCCTTAGTATAAATACTTTTTCTTGTTAATTTGTAGACTCATAAGACACTCTAGAAAATATTCTAGTGAGAAAAGTATTGAGAGAAAGAGCATTTCATACAATTGTAATATGTGAATTCAAGATCAATCATATGGCAATTTGGATTGAATTCTTGTGTTGTTCATCTTGATATTGCACATCCAGAGATACATAATTGGTATCAGAGCAAACACAAAATCAGAGAATCAAATCAAGAATCTGAAAATGGCCAAATTTTAAGAACTCGCACTCCTCACTATTCCAAGATCGATTTCATTGATTGTGTGTGATTTTGATTGTAATCTTTGTTGCACTGTAATCGTTTTGTGGTCTAGAATAGATTTGATTTTTATTACTTTGTCAAATTCACAACAAATTTAGGAAAATTTTGGATTTGATGTGATTTTCATTCGAGTTTGTAAACGTACTGTAATTACTTCAAAGTTCAATTGTTGTTCTTTTTGGTTGTAATTGATTGATTGTAAAGTGTTCAGATTGTTCTCGAGATCAAATTGAAAAAGTTTCATGGACTGAATTGAAGGATTAGATATAATTTTTTATTAAATATATAGAATATTTTAATAATATAATAAATGTTGTAGGATTATGTGCCTCATCAAAATGAAGTGATTGATATAATATTTTCCTAGTATTAGAATTTACCATAATGAATGTTTCCTTTTCTTTGTAAACTTCTCCCTATTTAAAGGGCTTATGATTAATGAGAATTACAAATTTCATTCTCTCTATTTACTGTTGTTCTATCATGCTTTTCCTATAACACGTTATCAGCACGTACGTTCTATGAAGGTTATCAAACCCGACACAAAAATATTGCCTTTTTATGCTATTGCTCCTTCAATTAAATCAGGTATAGTTTCGATTCTTTTACATTTAGTATTGTAATGAACTTTGATACTCTGATAAACCGATTAACATCATGTTATTGTACATCTATGATTTCATGTTTAAAGTATATGCTTAACTAATATTGTGAAATATCTACTACTTCGTTTAAAAATTTTAATTTATTTGTTTTGTGATTAATTAAACACCTAACGGATTGAAAAAAAAAACTTTATTTTTTTGTTCAATTGATCTTGGCGAAAAAAAAAGAGAATCCAAAATCAATATGTTTTAACTTTTATGGTGTTTTATTTTGGTTAATCAAATAATTTATAGATTTGTTTATATATTCTTAAAATATATAATTTTATCATATATGCATTGTTTTATAACAAATTAATTTAAGATATGATAATTTATTTGATTCAATGATATGAGTTATTTAATATTCTAGTTGTTATTTTAAACCAACTATATATGGATATGTAAATCTAAATACGTTCCTATCATTTATATTGTAATATTTAAATATTATATTAATATTTAAGCATATTTGAACTCCCTTGAATTCTTAGTAGTCATATTTGTGATTTAGGATCATATAATGATATATTGTAGTTTATTTATTTTGACATTGAATGTTTTATCAAATCCGACACCAAACCTAAACCGTTGTTTCTGTTACGAGATGATCTCGTGTACGCTTATAGTTCTGTCAATTAAATCAAGTATCTTTTCGGTTCTTTCATATTTATCCTAATGAAATTTGATATCTTGAACCGTTAAAAATATAGTGTTGCATATATGTAGTTTCACACAAAATCTTAATTGATATTACATTTAATCCACCTTTTAAATTAAAAATAATTTCTTTTAAGGTGTATCCCGAAAAGAAAAAAAAACAAAGAAGCTGATGAAAACCGATCTATTTTAAAATCTTGATTATCAAGTCTTGATTTTTTTATATGTGTTAATGCTTGTAAACTGTTCTTTCTTGGACGGTAACTTTATTATTACTGTGATATGTTATCTTTTTCCTTTAAATATTTATTTAATGGTTAATTAATTATTATTTAGATATGATAGTTAATTTATTTAACTTGGCTTGCCATTTTTTAATTTAATTATACGGGGCAATAAATATTTATAAACTTGATTATGGATTTAGTATTTAATTGATTTCCCCACATAATATTTAAATGTTATATCTTAATTACATATCATAATCTTATAACTAATTTTTTGGAAGGTACACTTCCAATCCTCATATATTTTGGTTTTTTTTTATACAAAAAGCTCCAAAAATATTAGTAATATGTTAAAATTTTGAATTTGAATTTGAATTTGACTTTATGTCAAAACCAATATTTATTTGTCTAATGACAAAATCTCCTAAAATAATATGAAGGTATTAAAACACTAATTTTGGCTTCATATGCCAAACTCATATTCATTTTGGCCTCATGCCAAAAGCTCTATAATCAATAATGTTATCTTCAAATTAAATAAATCTCAAAATATCGATTGGATTTTGTCAAACGGGTGTAAATAGCCCTAAGGTTTTTAGGGACTTAAGAAATCCATGTTATTCCCCTACTACCTGGAAATCCATGTTATTCCAACACTACCTGGAAATCCAATAGATTGAGTGATTTATTTTCGCAAATTGCAATATTGATGAAGTATTATCAACAAAATGTAAGCATACAAAAAATCCAATATTGTTATGATAATAAAATTTAATAACCATAATCCATTTTCTTATCAAAAAGAAAATCATATATTATCATTTATATATGTAAATGGTTGAAACAACTCATCCCAAAATCAACGTCGTAAACTCAAAAGAATCTGAGCATCATAAATGAGTATATAAACCTCCTTTTGAAAAGGTACAAGAAAATACCTAAAGTCCATCAACTCCCCAATTGACTCTAAAACCAACCTCTTGAAAAGGTACAAGCAAATACCCTCATGTTTTGATACGACATATAAATCCTAAGTTTCATAGGAATGCCTTTACTATAAACCCCCAAAGAAATGTGGGATGTCCCGAAAGAGATAATAGGGAGTAGTCATGAATATGTACTTCCCGAACTAATCGTATAGTTGAATGAAATCCACTTACTCGATTACAAAAAGGTAACTGATTTCAACAAAGAAATGTTATATCCAAAACGCATCTCAATCTTTGTGGCAAGGAACTCACAGAAGATGACATGATTCGTAACATTATTTCCACCTTTCATATATCAAAAATATTAATGAACTAATATAAGTTGGAAAGTAACCTTTAGACAAACTCATCAACCTACTGCAAGTGATTGAGAGACATAACAAGGTCCTTTCGAATAATAACACCACATATGTCGAGACAAAGAAAATTCTCGAGATCAATAATGAAAACATTAAAGGTCGAAACAACTCCACAGAACAGAGAGTTAAAAACAATTTCACACATGTGACATTTATGCACTATGTGGACGAAACCCTAGAACGGGTTCAGGGTCTCGGTAAGAGTCGGGAATGATTTTTCAACATTTGGAGTAGAGATACAACTACCGCCCCAGGTGAAAATGGACAATCAAATAAGAAATGCACTAAAGAGTGTTCCTGTCAAAAAGGGAACATGTTAAAAATGAACTATATCATATTAATTTAAGAATGATAAAGTATAGGTTTCTTTGAAATTTATGTTATAGCATTTTAATTAATTTCTTTTGCTTAAGTAAAATCGAATATGTAAATACATCTAAATAAATAAATAAATAACAAAACTATCAATATTCTCCGTTCTATATAGGAATGTATCGAGGAAAACTTGAGTTTTTCTCCCTTGCTCGATTCACCGAAATCGCCCTCACCTCTCTTTCTTTCTCAGCCGCCACATGAAAATGAGAGGTTTTAGGGTTAAAATCCCTTTTTAGAACAAAGTTACATCTTCTCCCCCCCTATCTTGGTGCTTTGACCAAATAAACACCCAACTTTAGATTTTCAGATTTATACCCGGTTATTACAATACTCCCCCCCCCCAAAAGGATTTCGTCCCCGGAATCCCTTCGCTAAACAAACTAGGGTGATGAGACCTCATGACCGACTCCAATTCCCAAGTCGCTTCATGTCCTTTGTGAAATTTCCACTGCACCTTCACCAAATGAATTTCCTTATTCCTCAGTTTCTTCACCTTGTGGTCCAGAATAGCCTCCGGTTCTTCCACATAAATTATTTCCTCATCTACTTTGATATCCTCCAATGGCACGACGACACCGCTTTCTACTAAACATTTCTTCAAATTCGACACATGGAAAATGGGATGGATGCCTCGCAGATCCACGGGTAATTCCAACCTGTACGCTACCTCACCAACATGTTCCACGATAGCAAAAGGTCCGACAAACCTCGGTCTCAACTTGCCTTTCTTGCCGAATCGAACAACTCCCTTCCACGGCAAAACTTTTAACATCACCTGATCTCCCACTTGGAACTCTATCGGCTTCCTTCGCTTATTTGCGTACATCTGCTGACGATCTTGAGCTACCTTTAACCTTTCTCGAATCTGACTGACCTTATCGGCCGTTATTTGCATAAATTCTGGTCCGACCAACTGCCTTTCACCCACCTCATTCCAACATAAAGGTGTCCTACACCTACGTCCGTACAACGCTTCAAACGGAGCGACTTGGATACTAGCATGATAACTATTGTTATAAGAAAATTCTATCAAATGCAGATGAGTTTCCCACGAACCTTTGAAATCGATAACACACGCTTGAAGCATGTCTTCCAATGTTTGGATGGTCCTCTCACACTGGCCATCCGTCTGAGGGTGATACGTTGTACTTAACTTGAGTTGTGAACCCAACTCCCTTTGAAGACTTCTCCAAAATGACGACACGAAACGAGCATCCCAACCTGACATAACAGATGACGGTACTCCATGTCTGGATACAATCTCATCAATGTACAACTTAGCCAATCTCTCCAATCGCATCAACCTTAGACATTACCATGCACCACACCGCTATGAATTTCTTTATCACGAACTCTGCCATAGCTCAACGTAATTGTAATAATTTCAAACTTTGTCCGCTCAACATGGTGTGGCCATGCTTACCACAACTACTACCAATCGCTTAACACTGGAAATAGGCTCACCTGAAACCCTTTCCGCGTAATACTAAGTCTGACTCCCTCTGAGCACTACATTCCACCACTCTTTCCACTTTCTTCTCGTAACACCAAACATGTCTCCAAAAATAATTTGGCTCACCACCGGGTGCAAACCTTAGACCAACATTACAATTTAGATTTCTCAACACCGGAACCATAACTTACACCCCAATCTCCTTCTCAAATCCTCATTAGTGTTCATATCTCTCCATGGCAAATCTGAAACCTAGATCTTCATTTCTGTGTCTCCTGACAACCTTCTCACTCTTAGTTTATCCACTTCCCTTACGATCCCAAATGTGCCGAAAACACATTTTCATTATTATACTTAGCCAAACGGCTACCCACGATTCTCGTTCGAGTTCTTCAACCAAACCCTTCCAAAACCATCCCCAATGCCCGAAGGCGCGGCTTAATTCTCGTTCTCCAAACATAAATGACCTGTCCGCTAGGATTCCTTCACACTTAAGGACTACTTCGACAACTCCACAGATTTTCTTACCAACTACAAAATGTCATGAACTAAAACATTTTACATTCCCTTCAATATCCTAGCGGTAAAAGATAAACCCTTCTATAATATACCGCAAACCATGGCACCTAGTTCCTTTCTTAGGCAGCCACCCACTATCACTCGAACATTATTATCAACTTAGCACCACCACTATGCCAACCAAACACCCTCAACTATTAGCAACATACTTGCCACTTTTGAAAAGGACTCCTCAGAAATCCTCGAGCAAAGATTCTCATTCACACTACACCCATACAACAACACCAAACACTACTTCATCTTAAAGAAACTCCTTACTACCAATGCCATACCCGACCGCGTTGACATAAAGCTTGCACTATTCCTCTAAACCATCATCACCCCACCGCAACTCCATACTACAGTTGAAGTCTTCACGATCACTCGCCGGCCATACCAGATACCGTCCTCTTCATGTTGATCTTAAAACTAATACTTGAAATAAAGCCATTTCACGACTTTGTCTTCCTCGAATCTGAACAATCACAAAAACATGCTCAATAAAACCTTTCATCCAAACCTCTCTCCTTGTCGCGGTCTGTCAGGAATCAAATCAGGCAGTCTGTAAGATTAATTGCACTACTTCACAGACAACAATGCTCGAACTCCACCACTTCAGTTGTGCTAAGTACTTCATTCCTAATCGAATCTCTGAACCTAAAGGAAAACACTTAATCTATCGGTAACTTTCTGCTTTCATAACGCCCACACAAGATGGTAAGGCGTCATACCAGATACACTCTTCCCCGAATGGTCTCAACCACCTGTTAACAGCTCAACGACAACCACAACACATTTACTCCTTCATACGCACTATAACCACTTGGACTTCCACAGTCCTCAAAGGCACCATACTTACTTGATACCAAATCTAACCACAAGGCTACCCCAGACTTTTGTTCCCGACGATACCATTTCATCAGGACACCACATATTTTACTCTTTAACCAGTTACCTTTAGAAGCATCTAAACAAATTCGAACTTCCACTCACCAGCAACCCCTTCTCCGGTTACCGAACCAAAGATAATTTACCATAAGACTGGCCCTACACCGAAGACTGAGACTTCCGTCATTCACTTTCATTATTCACAATCCTTCCCTAGGGAATACCGAGGTCATGAATCGACCATCAACGGTTCAAACGCCACCCTTCTACTCTCAAACCTTCCCTCATCCCTAATTGCAACATCTCTTACGACTTAGAAAGTTCATAGCCTTCATGCTTGACGAAACGGTGAATTTAAACGGCTGACAATTGAAATTTCAGAAAATAGTACTTTATAAAACAAGCTTGAGTATACACGATACTATATTGACATAATGGATTCGCCATACACAACGATCTCGAGGATCGCTCCGCCTCAATTCCAAGATAAAATAAGTCTCGCTCAACCAAAATTGATGTTGACACGACTGAAAATATTTTCAACAACTTTACTCGTGCGATTTATAAATTACAACAAAATTGCTTAAATTAAGCGATTCAAACGACTCTCACTTTCCTTGGTATGACAACATATGTCCGTAACAATTTCACTTACAAAATTATGCGATCAAATGTTGTTATGATTTCCACAACTGAGGTTAACTCATTTATAAAAGCGAAATAGGTTTCCATTCTGGTACGATGCAAAAATAAACTTGTCTCTTTAATTCAAACACGCGTTTGTGTGTGTGTCAACTCATTCTCAAAACCAGAACTCTGAAGGTGCACACACATACATATGCAAATTACGACATGAGGGACTCCTGTAACCTGTTCGAAAACACAATGCATGATACTCAAATTACATGAAGGTTATTTCACTCTAGTAAGGTCAACCGTTGCACTCACCACAATTATCACTGACTACTTATCTTCGACCAACCGGTTAGAATTTTCACATTTGCCACCACTTTAGGCATCGACGCTTCCCAACATCCTTATATGACCAACTATCAGGTACCACCATGACTGATGATTCGCAGTTCATTCGTCTACACTTTGACCCCTAAGGTTTTACCAACAATAGCTCGTCACCATCCTTTCCTTACTCCATAATATCAACCAACACTGTTATTATCCCCAACCTTCTTTGCCACTCTTCAAATAACTTCAGATTCAAAAGGCTCACTTCCCCTATTAAATTCTTGACTTGATACTCTCTTGATTCCCCATTGATCGACATAGCAGCTACCATAAAAAGGACACACTTGAAGTGAACAGTTCACCTCCAAAAGGTTCTTCCCTTTAGACCCAAGAAGTTCTTTCTCAACCGAAATATCTATACCCCGACCAAAACACACCCTAAAAGGTGCTAATCTTAGTAACATAAACGGGATCATAAAACATACCGAAATCAATGCTATCACTACCATGAGAGGTCTCACTACTTATACTACCCCCATCAATCGTTCCAACGATAGTAATCGAGTGTACTCATGCACCTGTAAATTCATAATGGCATTGGCCAGATGCAATTTTGAATTTACCTTACATGAGAGTCCTCACTACCGTTGACATAACTCCCGATGATCAAGATTTCCTTAAGAGCTTCCTATATCTCAGTTGTGTTCCCCTACTCCACAGTTTAAGTTTAGGCCCATCCGGTCACCTAAATCCCTTAAACTATGACTCTGATACCAATTGTAACAACCCAACTCGTATCATAGAGCAAAACAAAGGATTATTAACTAAAAAGTGCCAAACGCCCAAAACAAACATCTACATTACAAGGTTTACGGAAAAACAACCTATTACACAACTGAGATTACGAAGAAAGATAAACTAGAATGACAGTCTTCTAGCTAACTCCAGCTTACACCTTCTCTTTGCCCTTATCTGCTCTTCCTACCTCAAGCCTGCCTGAAAAGAGTTTTAGTTTTGAAAGAGCGAGGGTTAGACCAACGGACTAGTGAGTACCCTCTAATAACAGTTTAAAACTCAACAAACAATCAAAAGTTTTATCAATAAATAAACCATTTTCAGATTTACAGAAACAGTCACACTTTCAATAAACCTCTCAGTTCAGACTACCGTCACCCTAAGGTGACAACGTTTCTGTGACTCACACTGCCTTATTGGGACACCCCCAATGACATAAACGAAACACACCCTCCGGTATGAGCACAGGCGGGCCACCCCCCCCCCCCCCGACTTTGAGCTTAACACACTTATGACTATGTATGCATACATATCCACTTGAACAACAGTAACAGAAACATCTTGAACATTTAAATAAAAACTCGCATGTAATTAATAACCAATATCTTTTCAAAACTTACAGATAACTTTATAAACATAACTTCTTCGTCATAAAAGACATTAATTTAGAAAACTCACCTGGTGTCCTTTGCTTAATTCTTGCGTCTACCCTTACGACCCGAACTGAATCCTATAAGAAAATACATAAACCGATAAACTCTCGGTACCTTCTAATTCACTAAGAAAACCGATCTTACACCCTATAGCTCCCAAACAGTTGGACCAATTAAATCTAGAGAACTCGGCCTACTATAACTCATCATCTAAACATATTAAAGGGTTACAATGGGCCTACTACTAAAAGTTCCAAACCCAAGAAAGAGACCATAGGCTTCGACCCAACTTCCAACCCCCGGATCCAACCCGACCGGAACCCCCTTACCCGGGATCGACCAGGACTTCACTACCCGGGATCGACTGGGTCCTTACATCCCCCGGTGTCGACCGGGGTCTCAACCCCCGGCGTCGACCAGTATTACCTCTCCCGGTATCGACCGGGATCCCCATTCCCGGTGTCGACCTGGGCCTCTATGCCCGAGATCGCCCGGCACCACGGTGCCCGGGGTCATCTGGTCCCCCAACTCGGGGTCGACTCTGCGGCGATTAAACATAGAAAAACCCACAAACTCGCTTTAAACGATCCTGGAAATCCATAAATTCTCCATAACCCGATTACCACAATGAATGGCAAATACATCTTAGTCCCAATAACCCAAAATACCCAGATTATTAAAACCCAAAGCACCCAAACATCAGATTACTCCAACTATCCCAACCCAAAGATTAAAATTGATACTAACATCTCTAGCAGTGAAGATAGTGATTAAGAGAAAGATTACCTTAAGGAAGAACCAAAGAAACTTGAAATCTCGATCGTGAGTCCTCTCCCTTGCTCGATTCACCGAAATCGCCCTCACCTCTCCTTCTTTCTCAGCCGCCACATGAAAATGAGAGGTTTTAGGGTTAAAATCCCTTTTTAGAACAAAGTTACATCTTACCCCCCCCCCCCTTATCTTGGCGCTTTGACCAAATAAACACCCAACTTTAGATTTTCAGATTTATACCCGGTTATTACACCTAAAGCTAAGGACATAATACAAAAATATTCCATTGTTACAACGAATACAAGGTAATATTTATGGACATAAACATCCAGAATGTGGGCCATTAAAACTTTATGGTTCTGGTTTCGACACGATGAACGCATGTCGTATTATTGTCCACATGAAATACTACACTCCTAGCACTAGCTATACGTTTAAGGGCTCACCACCCTGATTATTTCATCAAGTCTACATGACTTGGAATGCTGGAGAATTTACATCATAAGGATTTGATGTTAATTGCATATGTCTGAGGATCAATGTAGAGTTTCCTATACCCCATGTGTATATAAAATGGTCTCATAGAAGTTGTTATCAAAAGAATATGATGACATCTAGGGTATTAGTAATGCGCACCAATTTACGCACATCTACCTGGGGTTATGCAATTATTATATGCAATTTTTTTTCGTTTTTAGACCCACTGCTTGCTAACCAACCTCATGCGTACTAGTTGGTAACTGGATAAAAGTTTGATACTTTACATTTACGCATGTTTGATTATATGTGCCAATTGCACCCCCACAACGCATCGAAATGGGTCCTTAAAGACGATTTGGTATATGTTGGATATGAATCCCCAATAATTATCCACAAATCAAAATATTTGACTAGTGATCTCTTTACCGCTAGATTTGCGAGTTGTCACTTTCATGAGACAGTCTTCCCGTCGTTAGGGGGAGATAGGAAAAAGGATTTTCCATGGGAACGACAGGAAGTGTCATTGAATATTTCCACTTTGTCTCATATTGATCCCCAAAACTTCACAACGTAATGTTGAAGTCAAACGAATCAGACTCGATACCTGATACGTTTAATGTTATTCTAGAAGTGACAAGATCACATATACGAGTTGCAAATATACTCGCAAGGTTAAAGTCCCCAAACAAGGGCACAACGTCGCTGGAAAGTGCGTTGCAATCACACATGGTGGAGGTGTGGTTGAGGCCGTAGCTCCCAAACGGAAATGGGGGAAGCTACTTGGTTCGATAGATACTCATCTAAAGAAAGAGAAGAGTAAGGCACAACTATTTGTCATCAATACATAAACCTCTCATTAGATTGTCTCTGATTAAACTATGTCTATGAATCATTTCTGGAGGACACTCCAAAGTTAATATTGATTCCAGAGATTAAAGAAATCTCAAATGAATGATGAGAGTGCATATGAGCCGATGAACAGATCATACATACTCATTGATGATATATTTCTCATATATTGTTGCTTATGAGATGATAGAGCACGTTGACATCAAACCATGCTCAGTTGAAAAATATCAACAAAGAGCAAATTGGCCTAAATAAGCAATCCAGGAGAATCCTATTATTTGACAAATGAACAGGTATTCGGTTTGTTAGTGCTAACCCATCAAGTGTAAAGCCTGTAAGACATAGATAAATCATTTGTCGTAAAGCGTAATGAGAATAATCAAGTCATAATGTATGAGACTCTCCTTTGGCGCAAGGTTTCTCACATCGCTTTGGATTGACCACGAGAAGACTTACTCTTCCGTGATGGACGTTATAACATTATGCTAATTAATTAGCCTAGTAGTTTCCGAATGACTGGAAATGCATCTCATAAATGTGGTTACCACATATCTCTACGGGGATCTAGATTTAGAGATATATAAAAGTGCTTGATGATATTACATTACCAAAATCAAGTAACTCTAAATCACGAAATGTGTTTGCAATAAAATTGAAACGCCCACTTTATAGATTAAAACAATCTAATCTATAAAGGATATATAAGAACTAATGGAATATTTGATTGGGAAAGGATATATAAGAACGATGAACTATTCCCTTGCGTATTTATTATGGAAAACAAATTCCAGATTTTCAAAGTTGCTCTATATGTCAATGTTATGAACATAATAGGCACTCTTGATGAAATAAGAGGAACCACAAGCTACTTGAAATCTGATTTTGAGAGGAAAGATCTTAGGAAAACTTGGTTTTGTCTAGATATTTGAGCTAGGACACCGAGTTTGTGAAATATTAATTCACCGATCGCATATGTTCAGAAAATAATAAGGCAATTTAATATGGACAAAGCGCATCCGGTTAGCACTCCCATGATCGGTCGAAGCGTCGGATATAAGGAAAGATCCATTTCGTCTAAAAGAATGATGACGAAAAATGTTGGGAGTTGGAATTCCCTATCTAAGTACAATATGCGCATTATTGTACTTAGCACAATACACTTGACAGTATATCATATTTCTTAGTGAATTTGTTAGCTAGATGTAGCTCAGCGCCAACGCAACGTCATTGGAATGATATCCAATTAATCTTTTGAAACCATTGACATAGGCTTTACTTTCCCTATAGAAAGAAAAATGGGGTTGATAATGAAACTTCAATAC
Source organism: Arctium minus (assembly GCA_954870635.1). NCBI lineage: Eukaryota > Viridiplantae > Streptophyta > Magnoliopsida > Asterales > Asteraceae > Arctium > Arctium minus. Next base: position 175,540,068 of record OX941080.1, on the reverse strand, counting down.
CTACTTAGAATGTAAGCAGCAAATGTACTAGCTCTTATAGAAAAACACCAAACAATGTCTTGGTATGTCTTTATTGATATTAGGTATCTGTCTGGCCCATACAAAGGTTGTTCCCAAACTAGATAAAGAATTACCACAAGGAACACGCCGATTACTTGGAAGTGAATTAAGCAACTTTTTGTAACTACCTCCTTGAACTAATCCAAGAATATTACTCCCCATGATAATTAAATAATGTATATGATTAAGGACTATCATTGCATATAGTACAGGAGCTAGTAATTCTGGGTTCAACCAGTATCCTACTTGCATATATGGAAATAATGCATCATGTATCGAAGAAATGAACATAAGATACATCAAATATTCTGCTTATGTCTTATACAATCAGCAATAAGAAAACTCTCATCGAAATTCAATTAAATCAAGTAAGATGTCAAGAGAACATGACACATTTTACCAAATCATTACCTAAAACCATATATTGGGAAACATGTAGAAAGCAAGTGCAAATGTTTTCCAAACTCCTTTGATTAATGCACGAATCAGGGGGAGTAATAGACAAAAGGGGGAGTCTACTATATTTGTGATATTGATATGTTGTGCTCTTTCTTTCAACCAAGGTTTTATTTTTCCCATTGGGTTTTGTTCTTTAGTGTAAGGTTTTAGTGAGACAACTGTTTATATATCATCATGATTAATGTACAAATCTAAGAGAAAACTAGACTGAATGAAAATTATATATATTGCAAAGAAACTGGTGCGTTGTACTCTTTCCTTCGTCCTATTTTTTTTATCCCACTGTGTTTTTATTTTGGCGTAAGGTTTTAACGAGACAACAATTGTGCACCATCACTCCTTTGACTCGGCACAAGGGGGAGTGTTGTAGGATTATGTGTCATCATCAAAAGTAAATGATTGATATAATATTTTCCTAGCATTAGAATTTATCATAATGAATGTTTCATTTTCTTTGTAAACTTCTCCTTATTTAAAGGCTTATGATTAATGAGAATTACAAATTTCATTCTCTCTATTTACTGTTGTTCTATCATGCTTTTCCTATAACAATAAATGATTTATCTCTAAAATGTGTAATTTGTTGAAGATGGATGTAATTTTTTTCTTTGAATATTTTGACTTTTGATTCTCGATTTTAAAGAAATTTTAGGAAATTTATTGGAGATGCTCTAAAGATCTTCTAAATATGACGCTAGACGTTAGCTTACCAATAGCCCATTTAGGACAATGGTATTGACTCCGACTTGGCCCATCAATAATGACCTCTAAGATAACTTGAGAAATTTTTCTATTTCCATCATTTATTTTATTTCATAAAATAACTTGAGAAAGCAAAATATTTTAGATTTCTCCTACTTGTTTTCTTCAAATTATTCTTTTTTTTTTCTTTTGCTTAATCTTTCTCGAAAAAAGATAAATTTTTTTAACATAATTTTCTATAAAAAAATAGTGTTCACTAACCAAATTGGATATACTATTTAATTCTTTTTAATAATTTGTTGATATGTAGTTGAAATAACATCAATAAACTATACTGATTCAGTCATTTGCAACCATTTTAATGGTTTTATATCATAATTTGGACTCATCAAAATAATCATAAAATCAATCAAAACGAGCGTAACAATTTCACAGAATCCCACTTGGCAATCAGCTTACGTTCATAACTCATTAAAGATTAGAGGTACGGATGTAAACGAGCCAAATCGAGTAGTAGGTTAATCGAGTCGGGCTCAAAAAATTAATACTTGACGCAGCCTAGGTTTGCGAAAGGATCGACAAGCGTCTAAATCCTTTTGATAACAAGAATTACGAAACGTAAAACTCAAAATTAAGAGAGAACTCTTAAAAAGCTAAACTTTTATTGAATAATTGAACCGATTAACAATAAAACTTAATAAACCTATTTATAATCTAGACTAAGAAAAAGTTAAATACCGAAATTAAACTAATCCTAATCTTAAAACAACTATAAAATTTAATTAGATAAATAATAATAATCCTGATCTAATTATAAAAATAATAAATAATAATTAAAATTAAATAATTATCCTAAACTAATCTATACATATAATAAATAAGTAACGGAAGTGACACGTGTCATCTTCTGGTGATTCCATTTTTTCATTTTTTCGCCTAAACATGAACCTGGAAACATTTTACACTATAAGTTTATTTAGTAAATCCACATTCATTCATTATTTAATCTTTCCTTAATTCAATTTTTTTAATTTATACCTTACATTTACTACCCTTATAATTAGATATGTAGTTTACTTTTAATCCCTTACTTTTTTATTTTTTATTTTAGATTCTTATCATATAAATATAAATAATTTATATGAACTAAATTGCATTGAAAAAAACATTTTTATTTTTTACAAACTGTAACATTGTAATCGTTTCGTCAATACCTTCGAAATGAGTCCAACATTGAATATTTTTGAATTTAATTATATAATTAAACATCATAAATATATACGAATTAATATGTCGTGATTACTATGGAATTTGTCGAAATTAGTATGAGATAAAAGTTGAAAATGAGATTGCATATGTTCGAAAATCCAATTTAGAAATCAAAATTGTAATATGAATATCTTTTATTGAATTAAAATATATTATATTTTCTAAAAATAAAATAGAATATATTTTATTCTAAAACAAATTGAAAATCAAATATTATTTCGTTTTATTAGTTTTGTAATACAAATTGAAAATCAAGTATTATCGAACATATGCAAATCTTTTTACAAAATTCATTTCAACTTTTATCTCACAAATTTTAATAATTGATTTTCAAAATCAATTATTAATACAAAAAAAAGTTTTTTGGCATGATTTAACCAGCTGCAAAAAAAAACAACTTTGAATGGAAAAAAGTTTGGAAAAATTGCATCGTACTTTCGATGACCATTCATATCTGTAAATTATACCAACTTTGAATCGTACTTTCGATGACCATTCATAAATTATACCATTGTAATCGTTTCGTCAATACCTTCGAAATGAGTCCAATATTGAATATTTTTGGATTTAATTATATAATTAAATATCATAAATATATACGAATTAATATGTCGTGATGATATTTAGTATATATATATATATATATATATATTTTCTATCATGAAGTTTTATAAAATAATATTTTTAATTTTTAATTTTATTTTCTTGACATTATGATATTTGGTGTATATATATATATATTACTTATATATATGTATAGATTATTATTGTTGATATTGAAAAGTCAATGAAATTCAACAAAATTATGTTCTTTTACAAAAACCACTATTAAAGAGCAATAGATTTTTTTTTGAACAGCAGGATATTATTAAAACCAAAAAGAAGCATAAGCCTCAATCACAATACAAGAAATAACAGGACACCGTCCATCAAGCATGCAAGAACAAAGACAAGGAGGCACCGAAACAACATAGAAAACGCTCCAAGGTGTCAAAAGGAGAATCGTTTACGAGGGGCAAACGGAAAACACATCCCTTTTCAACACCCGGTACGCCGAAAAACAACACTAAACTTGAGACCGTCGCTTATTTGACGCCACCAAAATGCTTCTTTACAGCCCCGAACTGCCTTTTATGATGTACCTGACAGAAATAACGACCATAACGTCGAATAAAACAGCCACATACGCTTCCTTTCCAGCGCTGAATCCATCGTTAAATCGATCGTGATTTCTACATCCAGCTAACCAAATCTGAGTCAACACCTCGATCTCTCCCGAGCTCCCTTCTGTAGGTCTGTCTGCACACCGATACGCAGCAGACACAGTAGCAGAATTGCCTTCTGCACCATACCTGCAGAACCGAACAAAACAGCCCCTATGCACCCTTTCCAACTTCGAATCGGACATTACATCGACCGTGGATTCGACATCCAACTAGCCATATCTGAGACTAGACCTTGATCTCTCCATTTGATCCATTCGAAAGATTTTAGTTGCGCTGAAAAGAAGTTGTCCGAAAGCTTTCCTTGATCCTTCTCGAACATCAATCTATTCCTATGTGACCAAATGAAATAGCAAAAACAATAGACCATTGTTGTCCAACGTTTCAAAGTCGTATTGTTTGAACATATTTGGCCTCCCATTTCCAACAAATCCGTGACCGAGTTAACTGCCGATAAGTTAACATTCCACCATCTTCCCGTTTGAAGCCATATATTTTTTACTTCTTCGCAGTTGACCAAAGCGTGATTTACCGACTCGACCGATTTCTCACACCTTGGACATAGAATGGTGTTCATCTCGATCCCCATTTTGTCCAAGATCTCCCTAGTTGATATTCGTCCGAGCCGTGTTCTCCACAAAAAAATACAAATCTTTTTTGGCACCGATGGCTCCCATTTTGTTTCCATCAAAGAGTTTGCTCCTCCCGATCTTTTTTCCTCCAAAAGGCTCCGCACTTTCTTGACCGTGAAACCATTTTGTACGTCCAACGACCACACTACCCTATCCTTGGCTTCCCTTCTTGGTGATTTAGCTTGAATTACACCCAATAATGATTCAAACTCACCTAGTTCCCTCCCCCTCGGCTCTCGCCTCCAATTCCATTTCCATTCCCACCCTTCTCCTACCCACTCCCCTCTTCCCTTGACCGAGACATTTTGGTTTGTTTCCAATTGAAAAAGCCTCGGGTAATCCTCTTTTAGAGATCGATTTGACACCCAATTCTCCTCCCAAAATCTTGTATCTGCACCATCTCCTATCTCTTTAACCAACGATCCCGCGAAATTTATCCCGAACTTTTCTAGTTCTCTCCCTACCCTTTCAATGTCCCTCCAAACTCCCTTGCCCTCTAAACCTCTATGATTATTTATTCCCAAACCACCATCCCGCCCGTAAATACTTTGAATTATCCTCACCCATAGCGACTCCCTCTCCATGTAAAACCTCCACCACCATTTACACAAGAGCGCCCAATTCATGTCCTTTAGCCCTCCTACATTGAGACCCCCCATTTTGAAATTCCTCAAAACTGACTCCCACTTTACCCACGCAATAGGTTTCTTTTTTTGACACACACCCTCACCACCGCCCCCCTCCCCCCCCAAAAAATGCCCTCTCAATTGCTCAAGATCATTTAACATTCCTTGCGGTGCCCGAAATAAGGAAAAAAAGTATAACGATGTGCTACCAAGGACCAATTTTACCAATGTTAGTCTTCCACCAAAAGAAATCGTTTTTTCTTTCCACGTTGCGAGATTTTTTTTCATTTTTTCAATTACCGGCTTCCACTCGACAAGTCTCCACATAGATGATCTGACCGGTAGACCGAGATAGCTAAACGGGAGCATGGCACACCCGCACCCCAAAGAGGTGGCCCAAGCTTGAACTTCAACCTCCGGTACTCCCACACCATAAATTTTACTTTTTCTCATATTTATTTTCAGCCCTGAAACTAGGTGAAAACATTTTAGAACCTTCATCAAGTTCTTGATATTATCCAAATTCCACTCCCTGAAGAATACCGCATCATCGGCATATTGGAGATGTGAAATTTCAATTTCGTCCCGCCCCACTCGGATTCCTTTAAAGAGCCCTTTACCAACAACCTCATTCATCAGAAGATGGAGAGTTTCGGCTACCAATAAAAATAAAAAGGGTGCTAGTGGATCACCTTGCCGAAGGCCTCTCTCTATTTTAAACTCCATAGTTGGCGCCCCGTTAACAAGTACCGATACCTTCGAAGTGTTCAAGCAATTATTTATCCATCCTCTCCATTTTGTCGAAAGTCCCATTGCCTCCATAATCTCCATGAGAAAGGCCCAATCCACCGTATCATACGCCTTCTCAAAGTCGACTTTAAATATCAATCCCCTTTTCTTCATCTTCTTCATGTGAGCTACCGTCTCATTTTCAATTAGCACTCCATCGAGAATTTATCTACTTTTCACAAACGCGCTTTGTTCTTTACATATTAATTTGCTCATCACTAACTTCAATCTTTCCGCTAGGATATTTGACACAATTTTGTAGAAAATGCCGATGAGACTAATTGGTCTAAAATCATTTAGGCCAATCGGATTTTCAACCTTAGGAATTAAGGTTAAAAAAGAAGCATTGCATCAATCGCTTAGCTCCCCCTTTTCCATGAACCACTCGACAGCCGCCATCAAGTCCGGTTTTATAATCTCCCAAAACGCCTTTATGAATTCTATTGTGAATCCATCTGGTCCCGGGGTCTTGTTATTTCCACATTCCTTGATTGCTCCCCATACTTCTTCCTCCAAAACTCTCCTCTCTAGGTTTCTTGCTTCCTCCTCCCGCAACCTTTTTATATTGTCCATTTGTAGCGAAGGCCTATCTTTCTTTGTGTTAGAAAATTTTCCTTTGTAGAACTCAAATACAAACGCCTTGATTTTTTTCGGGTCTTCCGTCCACTTGGATTCTATGTTAAGACCACATATAGAATTTCTCCTCTCTCTATTTTTAATTGCCGCATGAAAGAGTTTGGAGTTTTCGTCCCCATCTCTAACCCATCAGACCTTTGCCTTTTGTTTCATCATCTCCCTTTTTTTCATTTCCAATTCCAACCACCTCGTTCTATTCACTAACCATCTTTGCCGCTCGGTTTCATCCAAATTATCTTTGCTTACCCTTTCTTCCCATTTTCCTACCTCTATCTTTTTTGCTTTCAACTCATCTTCTAAGTCGCCCCATTCGGTCCTACTCCAATCTTTAAGGGCCCTTTTAAAGTTCTTCAATTTCTCACGAAAGATGCAATCCGGTCGGCTCGAAATAACATTTTTATCCCACGCCTCTTTTACGATATCACCAACTCTCTTATCCTTTATCCATACATCAAAGAACTTGAAGGGTTTTGGACCAAAATCAGCCCAAGTGTCACTAACCATGATCGGGAAGTGATCCGACCATTTTCTTTCAAGAACTTTCGCCCCTAACGTCTTCCAATTCGAAACGAATTCATGTGTTGCAAGGAAACGATCAAGTTTACTCCATTTTTGCCCGTCGTCGCTCACACGGGTATAGTTAATTCCCCCCATCGGTATTTCAATAAGTTTTGCTTTTCGAATGAAAGCATTAAAATCCTCCGAACCTTTGCGGTTGGTAATGGAATTTATTCTTTCTTTTTCATTACGCACTTCATTGAAATCTCCTCCTAATATCCACCGCACCTCGTCTTTTTCGCACAGAATTTCCAATTTAGACCATAAGTGAGCTCTATCTTTTTGTTCCCTCGGCCCATATATGTTCACGCACCCGACCAATCCTTCGGTGTTAGCCCACCGTCCCACGACCGCAATAACATTTTCCTCTTGGATGACAAATTCGCAGTGAAAGGAGCTCTTGTTCCATATTGTTAAAAGTCCCCCAGAATTTTCGTTTGCCGATTCATGTACGAAATCCCCGTCCTTCGCCCCCCACATATCATCAATCTCACTTACCTCTATTTCTTTCTTTTTTGTTTCCTGTAGCATTAACATGCAGACCATTTCTTTTCTGCAAATTTCTTTGACCCACTGTTTTTTATTTTTCGACCCAAATCCCCTAATGTTTAGAGAAACAATTTTCATGAATTTTTTATGGAGAACGACACTTACCTTCCGCCGATCAATCCTTCTTGACTCCGGGCTTCTGCGTTGCATCTTTCTTGACCTCCTTCTTCCAATTAACCCCAATCAAGTTTCCGAAATTCTCTAATTCTTCTTGATTGTCGACGCCTTTTAGCTCGTTTGATATCGTTATCTTTGCCGCTGTCGAAATCGATCCTCCTTCTTGAATCCTCAATCTCCCTTTCTTCTTTAAAGTTCTTCCGTTAGTTGGTTTCCTTTGGCCTTCTCTATTTTGCGACTTATCCCTGGCCATTTTTTTCAAATTGTGAAAATTGATCTTGCTTCTACCAAGATGCAGAGTATCTCTTCTTTTAAGTCTTGAGGAATCACCATTGATTGACCCGGTTCTGTCCTTCCCTGCATTGGTATTTTTCGTTCGCTCATCACAGAATCTCGTCCCACTGTCCATTTCTTCTCCCTGTTCGTTGTTGTTAGCCATTCCCACTGGATCTTTTAATCGCTGGATTACACTTGCCATCATAGTGGACTGAATGGAATCAGGCCCACACCGTTTTTCTTTAATATGGGCTGACCTTACCATCAAGTTGGGCTTCTCAATGTGGGCCTTTTTTATGGGCCCTGAATCTGCTTCCAAATGGCTGGGGTCCATTAATGGACCATTTTGATTTTCAAATTCGTTTTCCAGCCTCACGATTTCCCCTGCATAATTTGAATTTTTTTGGAATCTTAAATTGGAGACAAATGATGTCGGCGGCCGTAATTCAGTCTTCTCAATCTCATTGTTTGGAACTTTCACCATCTGAATGTCATCATTATGTCTTATTGTCTCCTCGCTCCCTTTCTCCGGTGCTACCTGTTCCGGCGTGTTTCCGGCCTCCGGCTTCCCCTCGTAAGTTTTTTCCGTTTTGTTGTCGGCTCTCTCCGATTCGCTAACTTCTGCAGTCGCCTCACCCGTATTCCTTTAACCTTCCACCTCTTGTTCTTTTCTTCCGTCCTCCTGATCTCCAAAATCGTATTTGCTCTCTTCGACCATCCAATCCTCGTCGCTTTCTTCTCCTTTCTCCGTCCACTCCGAAGGTATGGATGAACTATCGTGTTCTTTACTACTGTCCCATTTGTGCAAGGTGTCCTCTTCTTCCATTTGAACCTCAAGTAGGCTATTATCTTCCTCCTCTACCTTAATCACATAGTATAGTTCCCCTACCTTTATGCTAGTGACCTCGGTGATGCGTTCGATTAAACCCGAACTTATTAACACTTTCCCCCATAAGAGGTTCCCGTTATCGGACATATTACAATTTTTTGTTTTTAAAACACTGCCCCATTTTCCTGCTATTCCGATGAAAGTCGTCTCATTCCACACATGTAACGGTATTCCTTCAATCCGAACCCAAGTGATTCTATCCGACGCTCGGAACCCCACCGACCACCTTCTAAGATCCTTTATCCAATGGTGAATACCGTGGTTTTTATTTCTAATCGTATCCGCCATTTTGCTTCTCGATTCGAACTCTACTAAGATACTCCTTCCTTCTATTAATCTTGCTCCGACTCCCCCCCCCCCCCGATCTCCGGTTTGCAAATCGCTTGAACTGCTTGTAAATTATCTAACGAAGGTATCGTTCCTACTGCACATTTGGTAAGGTATTCCAACCTTTCTTTTTCCGCCACCCATGTTCCTGCCACCGTTTGTTCTTGGTTTCCGGTATTTCCCTCTCCCTCTCCCGCTGCCGGCTGTTTATGTTTTCCAGCCACTACTTCTGCGTATGATATTGTTATCCCAGTTTAATCTAGTTGGTAAACAATCAATCAAGTAATCAAGCAACACAATAATAATCAAGAGATATATAAATCAGAGTAACATACCAATCCCTTGTATAAACTGTTAAACCTTGAGTGTTCTTGATACCCTTGGATTACAGCAACCTCTCTCTAAACAATAATTATGAAAGTAATAATAATGAGATTTAACCCTAAAACTGAAATAAACAAAACATTAAATACCCAGGCCTAATGCCTATTGGGCTTTACTAAATGCTAAATGGGCTTGAGGCCCAATAGCTATTAACTATTAGCTTATTACATTTTAAACCCTCTAATTAACTTTAGCACAATTGCAGTTTAAACCCTTAACTTTAACTTTAATCTTGAATACAATTTATGATCCAACAATCTCCCCCTTTGGATTCAAGATTAAATTTTTTTTTCAATTGTCTTCGGGTCTTCTCTTGTCTTCACTTTTCTCTTGAGAATCTTCAGATATGACGTTAATAGCTTCAAAACTTCAAAACTTGATATCTTTAAACAATCTTCAAATCTTTAAAATCTTTGAAAATTTGAATATCTTCAGATCTTCAGTTTGTATTCTCCCTTTTTGTATCTTCTCCCCCTTTTTATATCTTCTCCCCCTTTTTGATGAGTGGTGAGAATCAACATCATCAAAACTTGGCAAAACAATCTCCCCCATTGTGTATGATCACTTAAGCACAGTCTTCATCATATAACGAGCCCTGTTTAGAAATAAGAGCAGTCTCTCCAAATGGAAAGAGTGATTATCTCAATCTTTTCAGATTCAAATAAAAAGTAGTAACCATTCAAATCTTTTCAAATTCAAACAGTTAATAAGTGTAACCCTGAATCAACAAATGACTCAGTTAGAATGCCTGTCAATGACACAAAGTCACTGAGTAACACAAAGTTACTATATAAGGAGCTGGTTTGATGTAGACTCCCCAGGTCTTCCATTCAATCATCGAATAACACATGGTTATCTATGAACGTTCTGACAGAAAACAAATTTCTGTGTGCTCGTGCATGTGTATGAAAGAATTAAGCATAGATGATTGCTTTTCAATAAAGGCTCAAAGTATGTAAACTTGTTGAGACAGCAACAAATTGTACAAAGACTCAATGTGCATGAGAAAGGGTGCGAAGGTGGGGCAACTTTCCTTCTTTTTCAATATTAGTATCTTCCAAATGAAGAACCAATAGCGTATGTGCCGCGTCCCCAGAAAATGTGAAACATTCTCTTTTTGAGAAAAGAATGAGTAGCTGGTGGGGTTGTATGCAAGAGATGGCATGGGCTAGTTGCCTTTTTCAATGATGGTCACCAAATAATGTTAACCAATCAGATTATGTGGCTGCCCGGCTCAGAAAGAAGTTTGGTGCAGAGTTTAATATTCTTTTACTCTGATCTCTCACCCTCTTTCTTTTAATGCTCACGTCTAACCAATCTCTCTTTTTCATTTTACCTCTTCACACACCATCACTCAATTCTTTTGACCCTTCTCCCCTCAATCACTCAGGGAATACTTCCTGGGTAGGAAACACTGGTTATCGTGAATCCATGGAAGTTCTGTTAAGCTCACACACTGAATCCCATGTATTTTCCTAAAAGAAACATGTTGTTCAACAGGCTATTGTACATGTAAGCACAAATACCACTTGTTACATGAGAAATAAGACTTTCGGAGATGTCAAAACAGTTATGTATGACGATGCAATTCTCCCCCTCAAACTAAAAGAGTTTGACAATTAAGCTCATATCATTTTGTCATGAAGAATAAGATTTTGGAGAATAAAAAACGAATGTTGTTTATATGAACAATATATAAACATATTTTCAATGAAAGCACATGAAATGACGTTTGATTCAATCAACAGTGAATACAAATAACGTGAGTATTACCATAGAAAGATTTTACTTTTGATACATGGTAATAACAAAGTCAAAATAGAATGTTCTGAACCGTTATGTGTATGAATACTTGACAAAGTATATTGACAAGATAAAACGCAAGTATTTATCTTTAAGAACACACGGTCAGATAAGCATTTAAGTATCCAAAAATCTGTTAATATCACAGATATTCTCCCCCTTAAATCACTATTGGGTTTTTTTTATATTTATAAATAAATAAGGAAATAAAGCATATAAAAAATATATAGAGCACTGAAGTGCGGGTTCTAATCCGATGTGATTAGAAGCCATAGTCACTTGAACCAACCTGCATAAGTGAAAGAAACAATGGTAATCCTTTATGAAAATGATTCCTTTCTCGTTAACAACAGTTGGAAAATAATCACACTATCAAGATTTGGAATACTCCCCCTTGAATCATGAGTAAGGTTTAAGACATGTTCAACATACCAAGTTTGCTGATTAGAAATTGAAATCGCTTTTCATCCAATGGCTTGGTGAAAAGATCAGCTAACTGGAAGTCAGTTTGAACAAAGTGCATTTCAATATTACCTTTTTCTACATGATCCTTGATGAAATGATAGCGTACATCTATATGCTTGGTCTTCGAGTGCTGTACCGGATTAGCAGTTATAGATATTGCACTCTTGGAATCACAATAAATCGGAATGCGCTTGTAGTTGTATCCAAAGTCCCTTAACTGTGTCGTCATCCAGAGGACTTGAGAACAGCAGCTAGCAGCAGCTACATACTCAGCCTCGGCAGTGGATGTTGAAACACAGTTTTGTTTCTTTGAAGTCCAACTCACAAGTTTGTCACCTATGAATTGACATGATCCAGAGGTGCTTTTCCGGTCTAGCTTACAACCTGCATGATCAGCATCTGTAAAGGCAGTTAGTTCAAAACGAGAATCCTTTGGATACCAAAGGCCTAGATTAGGAAAACCTTTGAGATATCTAAGGATTCGCTTAACAGCAGTTAAGTGCGACTCTTTAGGATTAGACTGATATCTCGCACAAAAACATGTGGCAAACATTATATCCGGGCGACTGGCAGTCAGATAAAGTAAAGATCCAATCATGCTACGATACACCTTTTGATCAACAGGCTTCCCGGAGGGATCCGCGTCTAAGAGTGTACCAGTAGCCATTGGTGTTTTCATGACTGAACTATCTGACATATTGAACTTTTTCAAAATATCTTTTATATATTTAGCTTGATTAATAAATATGCCTTCGGGTAATTGCTTTACTTGTAGACCAAGAAAGAAATTTAATTCACCCATCATCGACATCTCAAACTTTGTTTCCATTATCTTTGAAAAGTTTTTACAAAATTTTGGATTTGTCGACCCAAATATTATGTCGTCAACATAAATCTGAATAAGAATCAAGTCATCACCTTGCCTTTTAAGAAATAAGGTTGTATCTACTGTACCTTTCTTGAAACCAGAAGCAAGTAGAAATTTAGTGAGAGTTTCATACCAGGCTCGCGGTGCTTGTTTAAGACCATAAAGCGCTTTGTCTAAAACATAGACATGATCAGGGTGATGAGGATCAACGAAACCTTCAGGTTGAGCCACGTAGACCTCCTCATGCAGAACGCCGTTCAGGAAAGCCGACTTTACATCCATCTGATAGACTGTACAGTTTTTGTGCGCTGCATAGGCTAGAAAAATTCTGATGGCTTCGATCCTTGCAACCGGGGCGAATGTTTCATCATAGTCAATGCCCTCTTGTTGACAATACCCTTTGGCGACCAAACGAGCTTTGTTTCTCACGACTACTCCAGCTTCGTCTTTCTTATTTCTGAACACCCACTTTGTTCCAATAACGGATTTACCTTTAGGTAGTGGGATCAAGCGCCATACCTTGTTCCTTTCGAATTGTAGAAGCTCGTCTTGCATAGCAGAAATCCAGAAAGGATCACGTAGAGCTTCAGCCGCTTTCTTTGGCTCTAAGGAACTGAGGAAGCTTGAAAACATGAAGAAGTTAGCTGTTGCAGATCTTGTTGTGACACCAGATTGTACATCACCTATCACGTTTTCCAGGGGATGATCCTTAGTCCAACGATGTGTGCTTGGTAGTGCATCAACTGCTTGTTGCGTATTTGATGCATCGTTGTCATCTTGTACGGCAGGTTGCTCCACAGATGTACTCGGGACATCTTGTACTGGTGTTTCTGACACTGAAGCTTCTGGACTAGCGGTTGAAGTGCTCGGGACTTCGTTTCCAGATGAACTATCTGTAGAGACAGATTCAGTATTAGTAGAGTCAGAAACTAACGGTGTAGTTGTACCTGATGGAGTTGAAGTGTCAGTGACTTCGTTGGAAGGTCCAGGCATGTCTTCAGAGATAGTAGGGACCTCCGAGTTTGTACCACTTGTTATTGATGTTGATATGCCTTTTTCAAAATCTGCACATATATCATCAAAGGCATCAATAAACAATAAATCTAACTCAGATGAAGTAGAGTTAGAGTTTGAAGAAGATGATCCTGTTATAGCTGGTTCTATTCTTGCTTGAATAGAAGCTTTGTCGTTAAGACCGAGTTCTGAACTGTTGTGTCCAGAAGTCCAGAAGTAGAGTTAGAGCTCTGATACCAATTGTTATCCCAGTTTAATCTAGTTGGTAAACAATCAATCAAGTAATCAAGCAACACAATAATAATCAAGAGATATATAAATCAGAGTAACATACCAATCCCTTGTATAAACTGTTAAACCTTGAGTGTTCTTGATACCCTTGGATTACAGCAACCTCTCTCTAAACAATAATTATGAAAGTAATAATAATGAGAGTTAACCCTAAAACTGAAATAAACAAAACATTAAATACCCAGGCCTAATGCCTATTGGGCTTTACTAAATGCTAAACGGGCTTGAGGCCCAATAGCTATTAACTATTAGCTTATTACATTTTAAACCCTCTAATTAACTTTAGCACAATTGCAGTTTAAACCCTTAACTTTAACTTTAATCTTGAATACAATTTATGATCCAACAGATATGTCCCTTATGTGACTTGCTGCATCTGCTCGATAATTCCTCCCATGACTACCATAATCCCTTCTGAACTTTTGCTTCACGTCGTTTGCTTCCTCCTTCTTTCTGGCTATAAACACCCTTAGGCGATATGACCCTATCCAAATTTGATTAAGCTTTGATTCAAAGTACTTTTCATCATTTACTTGTTTAAAACGAGCAAAACCGAAGCGCTCTCCTCTTTTCATTCTCTTCTTTGGCATAAAGATATCCGAGATCTTTCCATATAATTCGAAGACTTTCCATAAATCCCGTACCTCCCAATTCTTCAGGAAGTTGAAGAAAAGAAACGAGGTCTCCTTTGGATTATTCCTAGCATTGGTCAACCTATTCCTTTTCACATCGTTATACCTATTCCTAAATCGAACATCCGTTGATCTCTCCTCTCCCCCCCTCCCCAAGCCCCACGCTCTCTCACTCTCTCACAAACGCATGATTGAATTATTAAAGAACAATAGATGTTTTACGGTAAAATATAAAATATTTATTTATTTTTATAATTAGACTATAATTTAAACTTTCTAAAAATATATTTGGTAATTTATGATATGTGGTTCTTATGATACGTGATTCTTATTTTTAAATTATCCCGTGTAATACACGGGTTCAAACCTAGTTAAGAAATAAAATAACCAAATAAACAAATCATAGCAATCCTTTCAGGACTCGTCAGGACGTGCCCGCGACTTTGAACGCGACCCAAGTCGCGGAATAAGTCGCGTAAACGACTATTTCTCGGTTTTCGATGCCAAATTCCGAGCTTCTCTCGAGCTCGTTTTCTTCTTTTCCAAAGATAGAAGAAACACCTTGATTGTTCCCAAATTCTCCCTGTATCAATACTGGGCTCGAGATCGATTAACTTTTCAATGTAGGGCTCGAGTTCAAGCTCGAATATTTTTTGAGTTATCGAGCTCGAGCTTGGTACTCGTTTATGGATTCGAACTTGTGATCGATTAACTCGCTTATCGGCTTGAACTCGATAATTTTTATATTTTTATTGTATGGTTAATAAATATATGAGCATGTTTGGCTCGGAAAAGGGTATATGCTCGAATTGTTCGGCTCGAGTCGAAAAATTGAATCGAGTTTTCGAACGAGCCGAATCGAACATTGGTGTTAAAAAGATCAGCTCGATAAGTTAAACGAAATCTATTTTGTGTTCGAAATCGACTCGAGCTCGAGAATAATTAAGTTCGAGCTCAAGATAAACAAGCTCGAACTCGAGTAGCTCGTTAAAAGCTCGACTCGTTTACACCCCTAGGTACCATCATTTTATGCACAAATTCAAAAATCTCTTAATTACAACTCCTCTATGCATTGAGTACTCCTATTTTATGCATAAAACGTTGAAATCTATTAATTGCACATCACAAAACATCATGTACAACCTGTTATTGTATCTTTGTTGACCCATTTTTCTTTTACGTTTTCAAAACTACTTTTCAGTTTTCAGAGTATTACCCAAAAGATGATTAGTTTTTTTGTCTTCTTTTCCTATTGAAACACCTTCCCAAAAAAAACATTCTAAGCAACATCCCGCCTAACTTCTAAATGGATTCATAGACAATACTTCTAAAATTTCAAGATTTCAAAATTTTGATTCTATATTCCTCCTTCCCATTTCTCCTTGTTTCAAAACCCTATGCATCTTTAATTTTCTTTCGTCTTGCACTTCTTTCTACAGATGGAACAACCCAATCCATTAACTTTTCCATGCGCATTTCGACCCACTCGATTAATTTGGCTAGGAGCAATCCTTGAACGGTTTGGTTAGTGGGTGGATTGCTTGTTGAATTTTTTCTATTAGGAAAATATTCAAAGTTTAAAAAATAGAATCTTTATTAATAAAAAGTACGACTTTATTTGTAAAGATTATTACTTTGTAAAGAAAGTCAAAACCTTTATTAATAGATATTGTTAACTAACCTTTAAAAACAAATTACACTTATTTATTAGATAAAGTCCCGAACCAATTTAGCCGATTGATTCTATCCTTCGCGATAGAATCGTTTTAAGAATGGAGTAGAAGACAGAATGTTCACTCAGTGAACGAAAATTAAATTACATGACAATAAACGTAAAACCAACCTGGAAGTAGACGATAATTGCAAACGAGCAAATTGCACGGATCGGTTTCCTGTCCTTAAAGGTTTTGGCGAAAACTTTCGAATGTTGTGAGTCTGACTATCGCTTAACCCTAGGAGTTGATGCAATATAATTAAACACTAACGACGATAGTGTTTAATCGTTTCAATGCAAAGCTTTGACAGAAAACAGTAGAGAAAAAATGTAACACCCGTAATTTTCAATAAGTAAATGCCACCCGGACGTTTTTGCATCTTTTAAATGGTGGGATTTTTGTCGGGAAAACATTACTTAACGTCCCTAAGAGCATCGACGGCCTTGGTGTTGAAAAAGTCGAGTTTTGGGGCTCGGTACAAGCCCGACGACTATGCCAAGCGACTATAACAGTGTCACTGTTGCCTGGAAATGTTGTAGAGGGGAGAGTACCTTCGGTACAGTCCAAGATACTATGCCCTGCGACTTTGACACTGTCATTGTCGCATGGGCAATGTCGCCTATGGGGGCTGAGAGGCTGATTTAAGTTCGATTTTCACCCATTCTTCTCATTCCTCACTTCTAACCTCTCACATACTCTCCAAAATCGGTTCCCCTCTCTTCCCCATGAACCCTAGCTGATTTTTGGAGCTTTTCCATGAAGATCAAGGTGTTCCCTCTCCATATTATGTTAATGGCTTCAACCCTTGATACAAGATTATGTCCCCACCTCCAACACTAGAGATTTTGGGGTTTTCTAGGTTTTCATTAAAACCTAAGTGGTAAGTGTATCCCTTCCATTTCCAAACCCTAATATAAGATATAAATGCTCTCTTGATGATTTCCTAGTGTGTGGTTTCTCAAATTTCGGATTTGATAGTTTTGGAGAAATTAGGTTAAACTTAGGGTTTTGGTCAAGTTGGGGATTTTGATGTAAAATGTTTGGGGATTGATTCTTAATGGTTGAATGAGTATATTCATGGTTAGAAACTTGTGAGTATAGGTTTTGGAAGGTTTTGCTTGTGGATTCAAGTTTCTTCAAGGAAGCTCAAGTTGGGGGTAAAATCTAGATTTAGCCTAAATCTAGCAAGGTGAGTTCAAGTTGATTTGTGAAAACGTTGTACATGTCAAAATGTTCATTTTAAAGTGTTTTGTGTTTTACATGAAATTGTTAACTGCTGATCACCTGATAAGTTTTGGTTATTTGGAAATGTTTAACTTTATAAACTTATAAAACACAGATCTTTGGGATTTTTGGGATTGTTGATAAATGTATCATAATGAAAAATGATTTGATAGCCATTTTCATAAATGGAGGGTATTTGGCAATAGGTGTATTTTGGGTTGTAAAATGGTTTGAAAATACCAACGTGTGAGTCATTAGAGTTTGGACATTTCCAACCTTGTGAATATTTTCAGATACTGTAAACCTATGTGGTTATAAACTTATTTAGAAAATGATTTGATCAAGTCTAAATGAAATTGGATTGTATTCATACATTTTTGGAGTATGTGGTTGCATAGTCATGGTCGGTTGCATTTTATTGTATTTTGTGGATTTTAGTATATGATCATCTGTTGGTTGGGCTTAAGGCTCAGTTTTTGTAATCACCAAATCTTGGGGACATTCGTCCGGTTCAGTAGTTTAAAGTGGAGCTCGGTGTGAGTGTTGCATTTATTGCACTTTATTTTGGAGAATACATGTTCGAGTGCGTGTGTCATTCATTTGGAGTCATGTATCTTAGACTGTATTGCATTGGATCCATAGGCATGTAAGTCAGTCGTGTTTAATGGTGAGGACTCTTGGGATTCTCACTTTGGGAAATTATGTCGTGTTGGCATTAGTGTTGTCCTGGTTGTTTGGCGAAGAGGAACCTTTATAGTTTGTACTTCGGGACCATAGGTCTTGTGTTTGGATTTCTAATTCTTGTGCACGAGGTTAGACATTGGGATTTATCAAGTAAAGAGTTGAGGCTCCTATCTTGAATGCTAGGGAGTAGGCACTAGGGGTCGATTGAGTACCTTGAGGATAAAACTCCACTAGAGACCGAACAGGAAATAAGATCGTGTATCCTTGAGGTGTAGCTCGACTGAGCAAGCAATGGGGGATACGGTGTTTAGGACTTGAAATAAAGTCCGACTGGAAGTGTAGCTCGACGGAGCAGGCAATACGGTCAAGACTGGAGGTGTAGCTCGGCGAAGTAGGCAATACAGTCACGATCTGAGATGTAGTTCGACAACATGGTTATGTGGCTTAACTTTGTGTTCCGCCACGTACAATGGAATCGGGTCTCCCCCGTCATCGGAAGGTGTTAATTGGGTACTAACCTCTGTCATTTTATTAGCCATGTTTTCGGTGACGTTTTGCATATGCGGAATTGTTTACTCAAGATTTATGGGTTGTGTATTATGCCCTGCCCACGTTTGGGGTGCTTCGAGAAGTAAAATCTTATTTCGTATTATTATAAATTGGGAGTTTTGCTTACTATTCACGTTTTGGGTGAGTTTGGGATTAAAATGGTTTTACGAAAGAAGGTTCATGTTGGGTTCCTTATTTTAAAAGTATACTTTCAGAAAATGGTGTCGTTTGATATTTAAAGTAAATCTTTCTGAAAGTCTGTGATTTAAACTATTTTCTCTCCCTTTAGTAAATGTATTTATTTCATGCTGTAAACTCTTGAATTCACTAGGCGTTAGCCTAACCTTTTTATTTGGCGGCATGTGCATCAGGTTTCGGATGGGGGAAGAGGTTCTAGCGTCTTGGTGAAGTGTTGAGTGCTAGAAGTATGTGCAAGGGTGAGTGGCTTGATGAAGTCTTCCACTTAGTCGTGAGAAGAGCAACCGTTTCTTTTGGGTTTTAGCAACACCCGACCTTGATTAGTCTTTATACGAGACTTGACCTATTATTTGTTGAAGTTAAATCTAGCGTTTTATTGGAAGTGACTCAAGTGATGATTTGTAGAATAGATTTTATCCTTATTGGATGTTTAAATTAAAGTTTTTAATTGGTTGTTCTTTCCAAATTTGAGAGTGTTACAAAAAAACGTAGAGGCAGATCAAGATCGAGAGAAAAAGCTGTCGAGAGAGAGAGCAAATACGTTTTTTCAGTATGTATTTTCAATGGGGAGGAGACAATATTTAAATTAGGAGAAACCCTAATCACCCCTTAGTTTTCTCCCCATGATTAGGAGTTGAGGTTGAAGTTGGAGACTAAGTCTTCAACTAATTTTTGTTTAAATAAAAAAAAACGTTTTTTAAATGTTTAAAATCAAGAGACTTATCTGATCAAATTAATTAAAATCAAAAACTTATCTGATCAAATTAATTAATTAATTAAAACAATTTAATCAATCAATTAACTCTACAACTTTTTCTATAAAAAGAAACTCGGAGCTTGGGGCGAGGCTCCTATGCGAAGTGCAAAGTGAGAGTCTCTTCGCGAAATACGCGGTCGTGGCCACGGTTACGTGCACATTGCACTTCTTGGAGACCCCCACCATAAGCCCATCATTTTACTTGAACCTCACTTGAGAAATTAAGTTTATAAACTAGAATTCCTATTATATCTCTACCAATAAGCTTGACTCGAGATCAAGACTCCTTTGACTCCGACGGTCAAAGTGAAAGGACCATTCAAACCCTTGAGGACATGCTTCGATCGTGTGTCATTGACTTCGACGGAAGTTGGGATTCCCACTTGCCACTCGTAGAATTCGCCTACAACAATAGTTACCATTCTAGCATCGGAATGACCCCGTTTAAGGCCTTGTATGGTAGCAAATTCATAACCCCCGTTTGTTGGCTCGAGGCAGGTGAAAAGCAATTTTCCGGTCCCAAAACTGTATGAGCAACGGCCGATAAGGTGAAATGTATCTGTGAGCGGCTAAAGGCGGCTCAAGACCGCCAGAAAAGCTACGTTAACAAGAAAAGGTGACCCATAGAATTCCAAGTTAAGGACCGAGTTCTGTTGAAGGCCTCCCCTTGGAAAGGGAGCATTCGCTTTGGAAAGTGCAGGAAGTTGAGTCCTCGTTTCCTTGGGCCATTCATTGTGTTAAAGCGGGTGGGACTCCAAGCCTACCACTTAGAGCTACCTCCAGAAATGGATAGAATCCACAACACATTTCACGTTTGTAACATACGGAAGTGCATGGCGTAAGAAGAGAGTGTTATTCCTCTCTTTGAGATTCGAGTCGACGAAAATAACCGTTGCGTTGAGGAGCCCGACGCGATACTTGAGAAAAACTCAAAGAAGCCTCTCCATAAGGAAGTAACTATGGTTAAAGTTCAATGGAAACATCATCGATGTGCCAACGTGGCTTGGGAAGCCGAAAAGGATATGAAGCGGAGGTACCCTCACCTATTCGGGTAGTCGAGATTTCGAGGACGAAATCAGTTCCAAGGGAGGGAGGATTGTAACACCCCGGTTTCCGACATTGTAAGTTAATCTCTTTCCGTATTTTTATAACCTACCTATTAGTAAAAGTTTCTAGGAAGTTGTGTATATGTTCCCTATAGTGCCGAGAGCATCGAAGTGGGAAAAAATCAAAATTTGGAAGTGCGGGGGGCATGGCGCGACAATGCCTCATGATTGTGACACTGGCACTGTCGCCATGTCATAGTCGCCAAGAGAGTGAGGCTCTCGGTACACCGGCATGACATTGCCCGCAAGAGTGACAATGGCACTCTCGCCGTGTCACTGTCGCTCGAAGACTTGAACCCACGGTACGTATGGCACGATTGTGCCTTGCGATAGTGACAATGTCACTATCACTTGGGCACTGTCGCCGACGGATACTAGATGTTTAAAACATTGATTTTAGGTCATTTCTCATTAAATACATCACCCACCTCTCCTCACTTTCTCTCTAGAGGTAACCTAAGGCATTAATGGTGATTTTGGTCAACTAAAACCTAAATCCATGGATTCTAAGTAGTTCATCTTCTTCATGACAAGAGTTGGAAGCTAGGGTCAAGTCTTCACCATCACCATCTTCATCCAAAGCTAGACTTGACGGTTTTCTAGGGTTTTTACCAAAACCCAAGTTATGAGTCACTCTTTCTTCAAATATATACATGCTAAAATATGGTGCTTTTTACCCCTTTCTAAAGCTACCGTGATTTCTTATTTGATGGATGAACCAAAACCCCATTTTGGGAACCTATGTTACATTTCTAGGGTTTTGGATTTTGAAAGCATACTTGGATTTTGGATGTCAACGGGTTAACATATATTTATTAAGGAACTAATATGGTTATCAACCTTATCTTATTTTCAATAAAAACCATGGAGAAATAAATGATGAGCTGGGTGTGTATTTGGCCTAAATATGAGTAGTCAATGATTTTACTTGCTTAACCTTTTTATTTCTATAGAAATGTATACTTAAGTTTTGGGTAATTGATACCTATTAAGGACTATGGTAAAATATGTAGGTGTATTGTGTCCAAGTGTGGGCATGTATGTGCTAGACCTTAGGTAATGGATCCATAGGCGTACGAGTCTCATTTGGGTTGGAAAGTTGGAATGGTATAACTCCTAAATGAACCAAGAAATAGGCATGGGGTCGAGATGGATAATAGTTGTAGACTTTAAGTCGGGCAACGACCAAAGACCAATAATTGTAATTTCTTGTGCATGAGTGAAATCTAGAATTGACGAGATGACCGTTGATTTGTAGTAGGGCTCTTGAACATGAATGTGTGACCTGATTATGTGTTCCGTCACCAACATGGAAACCGGGTCTCCCCCATTATCGTAAGTGGAATGTGTGACACAACTGTCGAGATGGAAATGTATTTATATTTTGAAATGGGTTTAGTCTACAACTTTCCGCAACCTTATATTCTTCTGATTAAAATTGTTTGATCTCACTAGGCGTTAGCCTAACACTTTTCTTAAATGTAGCATGTATATCAGATTCTTTGAGTAGCGGGGCGACAAGATTGTGAGTGTAGTGTCGATTGTCGAATGAGATAACTTTTAGGCACGTACTTTTGGAGAGGAGATACTTGGAGATTTTTGGGAATATAGTTACCCCTTTTTGGTGATCTTAGCGACACCCGTATAAAATCTAGATTATGTTTAGTCTATATTAGTAGGTTGTTGTTTAAGTATCCGTATGAATTTTTGTAAACTCTTATTCTACGTTTCCCCATTGTTGGGCGATAATTTATGCATAGATTGGCTTTGGTTGCATATTTACAGGTCTCCTCCAGTTATAGACGTCATATTGCCGAAATTTCAAATTTAATTTTACTCTAAATTTTAGGCCGTTACAGTATGAATAACAAAGGTGAACGTTCATTCACTATTCATAATGAATAATACAGTATTCAGGATGAATAATACAACATTCAGGATGAATAATACTTGAATCCATGATTCATGTATTATTTAGCATGAATCGTGTATTATTCACCCTGAATGTTGTATTATCCCTCCTGAATGATACATTATTCATGATGAATAGTATTTGAATGACTCGTGAAGGTGTAGACACATGGCGCACTCTCTTTTGTTTCCTAATTCACAACCGAAATTTGGTTTAATTCATTATGAATATGTATGTGCATCCCCAGATGTCCCACATTCAGTATGAATAACAAATGTGAACATTCATGTATTATTCATGATGAATAATATAGTATTCATGATGAATAATATAGTATTCATGATGAATAATATAGTATTCAGGATGAATTACACAACATTCATGAATCGTGAATTATTCACCCTGAATGTTGTATTATTCATCCTGAATGATACATTATTCATGATGAATAATACATGAATGACTTGTGAAGATGTGGAGACGTGACACACTCTCTTTTGTTCCCCGGTTCACAACAGAATTACTCGATAAGTTCTCGATTCGTCTTGATGGGTGTTGGGTTACGGTGCTGAAGAAACGCGATGCCTTACGACGTTGAAGAAAGTGTTGAAGATGGTGATGTCGAGTTACATACTTACGGTGTTGAGGTGTTGTACAAACTTGAACGTACATAAATATTCATAATGAATATAACACATATATAACATTTCACGTAAAAACGGTTAAAACAACAACAAAAAAAAACTATATCGAGATGGATGTCATATCGAAGAGCATGAAATTCTCGTTTTTTTATGTAATTTGTTTAATTAAAATATTAGTAATTTATAAGATAATTTATTTTAAACTTTAATTGGGTAAATGTTTTTAATTAAAAAAGAAAATAAAAAGTCAAATATGGTAGACGTGAGTTTAAATTATCTTCCATTTTTACCTCTAAGCATCTTAAAATTAAAACTCTATTTAATATGAGTTGTTGGATCAAAAGAGATGGAGTGACTGAGATTTGTCCTCACATGAACAATGAAAATTGAGTTTTCATTTGAACTTTCCTCTCTCTCTCTCTCTCTCTCTCTCTCTCTATATATATATATATATATATATATATATATATATATATATATATATATATATATATAAGGTTGGGTTCCAGTGAGAAGTTGAGGTTAACGTGAGAAGGGTGAGAAGTGGTTATCGACCATTGGCTGAGAAATGGACGCACATTATGATGACATGCACTGAGATGCACCTGATCAATTCTCTTATAAGCCACAATTCATGGGAGGGATTGAGATTAACGGTGAGAAGCGTGAGAAATGGATCTGAACTGTTAATCTCTTTTAATCTCAAGCCCTCCCATGAATTGCGGCTTAGAAGGGAAATGATCTGGTGCACCTCGGTGCATCTCATCCTAATGTGCGTCTATTTCTCAGCCAACGGTCGATAACCACTTCTCACGCTTCTCACGTTAACCTCAACTTCTCATCGAAACCCAACCTTATATATATATATAGGCGAAGGATCGTGTGAGAAGTTGAGTTAACGGTGAGAAACGTGAGAAGTGGATCTGAACCGTTGATCTCTTTTAATCTCAAGTGCTCCCATGAATTGCGGTTTAGAAGGAAGTTGATCTGGTGCATCTCGGTACATCTTATCTTGTTGCATCTCATCCTAATGTGCGTTCATTTCTCATCCAACGGTTGATAACCACTTCTCACGATTCTCATCATTAACTTAACTTCTCACCGGAACCCAACCCTATATATATATATATGTTATTTTTCTTATAATTCAAGAACAGAAAAAAGAAAAGTTACTAGCTTTCTTTTATCTTATATTATTTTCTTTTAAAACATTAAAAGATATTATTAAGGTCAAAATAATGAGATTTTGTTAAAATATATAATGTTTACCAATCTTGACTTTATTTCTTTTGTGTATATATTGACAGATTTTAGTAGATAAGGGTAGATATTGTCAACGAGATTAAAGCTGAAGTGGAGGGTTGCGCCTCACATATGGGAGATCTTGGAGGTTAGTGGAGCAATTCATTGGAACTTCAAGGGTTGTTCTGTAATTCTCAGTATATATATAATTTGAGATATTTCTCTTCTTGAGATATATCATATCATTTTTTTCATTGTGAAGCTTTCTATCAGATTGTTTTCTCTCTCTAGATTTTAGGGTTACATTTTATAAACTAGTTTGATACTATTGTAAAGTTGTAACTAGTTTAGGTTTGTATAGTTGTATTTGATTTTGTAATAATAGAGAAATATGTTTTGATTATAAGTTTGTACATGGTATCAGATCTTGAATGGTTAGATCCTTGAAGAAAGTTCATCTTCATCTTCATCTTCAACCTCAAGAACTCGATCTATTTGATCTCGTTTTCTCCATAAGTCAGGTGATATTTCTCTTTTATTTTTACTTCTGTAAACCTTAGATCTGTTGTTTTATTTCCTCCTACAAGAGTACGATGTTTGCTTCGATAAGGTAGATCTAATGAAATCTAACGATTTCTGTTGACTCCTTTATAAAGTTTTTATCTTCATTGAGGTTGTAGATCGTTTTTTTTAAACTTTTCTTGTTTCTCTTTCTTTCATTTCGTCTGGCTCCCAGATTTGTGTTCAAACTTTCTTCAAATTTCTCCTCCATTTTTCTTTTCTTTCCTTCTTTAAAATCGGACAGTTGATAGTCTATTGCTTGGGTCAGATCGAGTTCACTAGGTCTGTGTAGACTCGCGTTACTCGTCCCCACAGCTTGCACTTTTGTCCAAAACAAAATAAAAGGAGGAGGTTCCTTGTTTTTGGTTGAGTCTTGAATCAAATCCTTTGTAGATCTGAATTTCTTCTTTTGTTATTGTTTCTGGATAAAATAAACGATAAGGTTGGGATTGATTCGACTTATTGTCGTCCCCATTTCCTACGTTCAAGATCCGTCATGAAACGTTTTTGCATCTGTTTTGCATTCTTCTCTTAGATCGGTCTTCAATAAATGTTTCTTCCTTTGTTTTGTGAAAATAAGAAAACAAGTTGAGTTAGATCGACTTATTGTTGGCCCCTTAACTATGGTTTCTTCCCTTAATAAAAGGAGATAATACTGTTTTTTCTCTGTTTCCTTTGTTATGCACAAATCTGGTATGTTTGATCTGTTCTTGTTTTGGCTTCGTGTCTTCGTAGAATTCAAATCTTGTTAAGATATGTGTGTTATTTGTATCATCGTTATTAACCTTGTGGAATTGTTGTTGATCTCTGTTTGTAATCCCTTGTAAAACTTATGCATACCTGCCGTTGGTCTTTGACATGTTGTCTAACAATCCCTTATATACATTGTTTTTTTGTTAAACACTGATTGTAGTATTTTTCTTTGAATATGCTCATCTGTGTATCAATTCAAAACAGTTTTGTTTTGTTTCTCTTAACCATTTTCATACCTGTCTCATATACCTTTGAGGGAAGCAGATCTGTTGTTTTCGTTTGAGGTTCTTTTGTGTTTTTTTTTGTTTCAGTTTGAAATTTCTATGTCCTGATCCTCTATTCGAAGAACAGGCTTTCTGATTTGTTCAGGAGTTGGTCCTGGATTTTTCCTTGCGATTCTGTTATTGATCTCTTATGATTTAACTAAGTTTAAATTGTA
Source organism: Arctium minus (assembly GCA_954870635.1). Classification (NCBI taxonomy): domain Eukaryota; kingdom Viridiplantae; phylum Streptophyta; class Magnoliopsida; order Asterales; family Asteraceae; genus Arctium; species Arctium minus. The sequence goes on along the minus strand of OX941080.1, from coordinate 175,513,715 downwards.
AGAATCTGCTGAATCTATATTGTGAGTTACTAACCCTTGTAAAGGTATTGGGGCCTTTTCTGGCTCTTTTTTGTTCTTATTCCGCTGCTCTTCACTTAAGTATCGCTGTAAGTTTCTCCATTATCTTACCTGCTAATCGTGTTTTCTTACTCTCTTGTGCTTCTGTTCTTTAAAAGGTGATATATAATTGTATTTGGCTATATCTGTTGTGTGTGTGTTTTTTTTTGTTTTGGTATCTGAATAGTGGGCTTGACCTAACACCTTTTGAGTGTTTTAGGAATCCTGCCATAATCTGTTTAGATTTTACCTTAAGTGCTTGTTTGTCTCTATTTTGTGTCCATGGTTGGTTCATCTGTTCACACTGGGGGTTCAAAGGAATCCAAAGTTGCTAAATTAGACTTTGGAGATCCCTTGTTTCTTCATCCCAGTGACACCAGTGGATCTCCTCTCTTGACCTTTAAATTGAGTGGCACGGAAAACTACAGGGTCTGGGCTTGTGGTATGACCTTGGCCTTGGAAACGAAAAATAAGTTGGGATTCATTGATGGATCCTGTCCTCGTCCAGAAAATGACCCTATCTTGGAAAAACAATGGGATTAGTGTAATTCAGTTGTTCTTACCTAGATATTGGGTTCTATGGCCGAGGATCTTTTTTTAGGACAAGTGTTCTCTAAAGAATCGTCCAGAGTGTGGGAAGAATTGAAAGAAACATATGATAAAGTGGACGGATCCGTCATCTTTAATCTCTATCAAAAGATAAATTCTCTAAAACAAAATGGCACATCTGTTTCTGAATATTACCATAAACTAAACTCATTATGGAAACAATTTGATGCGCTAGTTAAACTCCCTTCATGTAATTGTAATACCTCTCATGAAGTTTTTGAACATAGTCAACTTATCAAGCTAATGCAATTTTTGATGGGTCTTGACGAGGTTTATCAACCAATTAGAAGCAATATTCTTACTAGAGACTCCATTCCTTCTGTCAAACTGCTTTCTTTCTTGTTTCTAGGGAAGAATCTCACCGAGGGGTTAACACATCTCTACCTCTCACTAAGACACAACAATCTGTTTTTTTGAGCGGTTTATGACTTTAACATTGGATCTCCTCCACATATGTTAAGGTTTTGGACGAAGAGTTACCTTCCATTATTTTGATGTTCGAGTTTTATTGAGAATTTTATTTTATGGGGTTTTGTTGATTTGATGTAGAGATTTTAATGGCGTCCAGTTGTATTGTTTTTTTTTCCCTTGAGTTTTGTGTGAACAATTTGGTTACATATAACATGTATGCATATTTTATTGGGAATTTTCCGTCGCGGTGTTTTAACCAATAATTTTAGAACGAAGAGAGCAGACTGTTAATTGACTTTAAACTCGAAACCAACATAAGTTATTTCATGTTTTTAACCAAGTGCATGCGCATATCACCCTACTAGTTTTGTGAAATAAACTGTCGCATGCAAGTTTTGTTGTGGAATCTTATTATGTGTCGCGTTGTGGCTAAAAGAAAGAAAACTTTGAGAGTTTGATATCATGAAACTGTTGTTTTGGGTTTTGCAAGCATTCTATTTGTACAGCCTAAAGTTTGGAATCAAACTAAATTACTCTTACGTTTGCTCAAATCGCACACATATGTCTTGACTAGATTTTGGGGAATAAACCGATGTATGCGAGTCACGTTGGGAAATTTATTTCATGACATTCTATGGTTAAATGCGAAATTTTGGGATTTGATTTCGTGAATATCCCCTTCTGTAGTTTTGTACAAACGTTTTGTTATGCACTTTTTAGTATGTAAAACTATTTCTCATTAGTGACACAAATTTATACATGTTGGGAACATAGCGGTTCCTTTGGAAAGGGTTGTTGAAATATCTTTCATTGGTATCAGTATTACCTTGGTTATTGATCAAATATTTTCTGAAATGGTTTTACATGTGTGGCGGTTGTGACCACTTTGTACACCTACTGAGTAAACGGTAGTAGATTTTATTCGTATGACTAATTGTTATAAAGCTTTTATATTTAGAGGTTTTATAAAAGCAAATTGGCATAGTAGTTTGAAAAACCTTGAACTCATTAGAGCTATTGATGTAAGCCCCCTTGTGATAGAGGTCGTGATTAAGGACCGGAGGAGTCCTCGGAGTTTGAAGTGTCGGAGGATCTAACTTATGATCAGTTTTGGACTTTGAATCTCAGTGTGAACTGGTACACGCATGGATGACTGGAATATTAGATTTATGCATTACTTTAGGTATTCAAGTGGTGATCCTTCTGCCTTGGTAATACCACAGGTTAGAGCATTGGTGGTTGCTTGCCTATGGTCGGTTATAAATTGATGGGTTGACTTTCGGCATCATGTATAGGTCAGATGTGTGCCTTTCGGAAGAGTTTTCAGGAATAAGGAAACTAGGTGATTCATTTGTTTGAGTTTAGTGCCATGATAGGTGTCAACATTAATCCTTCAATGCAAGTCTGGGATGAAATATGTGGTGGTATACCCACGTTTGAAGCATAGTTGTTTTAAGGATAGGTGTTGACGCTCGGTTTTGAGGACAATGAATGTGGTGTGCTTCAGAGCATTTCCGTTGGACCTGTTGTGTCTGTAGGTCAAGTGGTAACCATGAGGAAATTAGATATTGATAATTAAGAATCAATCGTTGGTGCTTCGGTAATCGGAAAGGCCCTCGCTGATTCATCAATCAATGATTGAATGTTGTATGGGAGTTACATAAACATGGGGTTTGGGATAATCGACTATCTGTAGAGTGTAATGGTACGTTTCTGGAAGAAACATCAGGCTAATGCTTGTATCTATGAAAGTTTCGGGAGCCCTTGTAGATGTCGTGTCAGTGTCAGTTCTAAGGAACGGACATAAGGTTGTGTTGGATCAGACCAAACTAGTTATTAGGAAATTTCGCCAAGGAAGGGCGATTAATCTTTGGTGATAATGATCACTAGAGAAATTTGGTGAGAATACCGAGGTAGACTTTAAGTACACATCGTTTATTGAGAAGACCTTGATGTGTCTTAAGGGAAAAGTCCTCTTTGGGGAATTCTTGGTGGAGCTACTCTTGAGGTTTTATGAACAATCTAAGGTTGGGAGACAACCGAGATCTTGACGCTAAGAAATTAACTTAAATAAGGATTCGAAAATCTTCCCGTCATCAGTGAGATGTATCGAATGTGGAGGTTGGGTTTGTGGCGACTCGTTAAGAGGAACGCGATGGCAGCCTTGAACGGAATATAATCGGGTTCATATATGAGGTAAACTATTGTTGAGGCTCCTATTTTGGATAGGGAACCAGTCGTTTTGTGAAATGGTGTCGTCTAAGGTCCTCAGCGCATGATTGTAAGCTTTTTTTCGGGTGAGTGGAGGAAACTCCAATTGTCGGACTCGTTTTCCGGGTTGAACGACGTTGTGAACCGTCAGGTGCGCCTTCCATAATCCTGGTACTCTCTGGAAAGGGAAGATGGTAACATATCAATATCAAGGAATTTCTTAGTCGAAGCTTGGTTATCAGGAAGAGCCGAATTCTAGTGAACCAATTAGTTCTGTTAGATATGACTTACGGGGTTGGTCGGTGCCAGATTTCGAGGACGAAATCTCTTTTAAGGTTGGGAGGATTGTAACACCCGTAATTCCAAAAGAACAGTCAACGATCGGTCAAGGAACGGTCAGCGGTCGGCCGAGAGAAACGGTTCGGGAACGATTTATTATAAGACACGAGGAGGCACGACAGGAGACACGCGCGGCTTGGCCCGCAGCCTCAAGTCACGACCAAAGCCGCGTAAGTCACTGTGGTTTGCATTTCGAAGGACACGCGCGACTTGGCTTGCGACCGCGAGGATGGCCTGATCGATTTAAAACCCAAATTTAGGGTTTTCTTTCATTAGTCTCCATCTCTATTTCTCTCCTCTACTTTGGTGCAATTTTGAGAACTCTCATCTCAGTTTTGGAGCATACATGGTGGGTTCATCCTAAAGAAATTTAAAGGTTCGGTATTCGTAAGCTCGGGTTGAAGAGTTGGATGGATTCCTTGAATAGCTTTAGGTGGAAAGTCTCATTATCTAATGTGGTAAGTTTCCTTGAGTAATCTAAGCTTTTTGGTATAAGGATGTTCATAGATCTGAAGGTTTACTTGTTGATGTTTATGCTAGACTTGAAGGAATGGGTTGTTTGGAAACCCTAGCTTTTGTTGGTAATAACTTGGAAATGGTAGATCTACACTATTGAAGGCTAAAGGTTGGATTTGGAACCTAGGTTTAACCTAACCTAGCAAGGTGAGTTCAAGTTGATTTGTGAAAACGTTGTACATGCCAAAATGTCTATTTTAAAGCATATATGTGTTTTACATGAAATTATCAACTGTTGAGTTATTTGATAACTTTTGATTATTTGAAGTATTTAGCTTATTAAACTTTGTAAAATACCACATTTGGGATTTTTGGGCATTTCGATAAATGTGTTGTAAATGAATGGGTTTTGATGATTTATTGCATAAATAGGTATTTGGTCAAAAATGCACTTTTAAGTGTTTGTCGGGTTTTATACATAACTCATGAAATGGGATGTTTTGAAAAGTACGAATGTGTGAGTCCTTTAGTTTTGGGTCATTCCCGACTTTGGGAAACACTTTAAAAATGGAAAACCTTTTGATTCGGGTCGAAGGCCAATTGTGATTTGAGAAACAAAGTTTTGGGGAAAGATTTAATTTGGTTTATGTAACCATATTGGCTCTCGTGTTTTAGCCAAACGTCTATTAAGCCTGTTGGGGCTTGATTTGTACTCGGTTGAGTCTTTGGAACATTTGTTCAGTTTTGGTAGCTCGTTAAGGAGCTTTGGACGTATGGTGTACTTATTTGCATCTTATTTGAGAGTTACATGTTTTGAATGCGTTAGTTCATTCTTTTGAGTCATGTAACGTTTTAGACTGTAATGCATTGGATCCATAGGCATAAGAGTCAGTTTGAGTGGGATAAATATTCCCGTATTGTAACTTGAAATAGGCATGGGGTCTTTTGACCAATTATTGCAATTTTCTTGTGAACGAGCTTAACTGGGATGTTTGGGAATTCTAAGGTATAGACCCAGAGGGGTTGAACTTGATGAGTGCACGAAAATTCCAAGGTACAAACCTAGAGGGGTTGAACTTGATGATTATCCAAGCAATAGACACAGAGGTGTTGAGCTTGTTGGTTTGTTAGCTATAGACCCGGAAAGGTTGATGTTAACTAGTATTTTATCCCTAAGTGAAGCTCATATAACATTGATAAGTGGCCTAACTTTGTGTGCCCGCCACATTCGATGGAATTTGGGTCTCCCCCGTCACCGAAAGGTGTTGTTTTGGGTATTGAATTTTATTATCCAAGTTTTTGGTGACGTTTTGTATATATGGATCTTATCCATGATTTATGGGTTGAGTATTATGCCCCACCAGCTTTTTGGGATATAAAGTTTTAACCGCGTTTTCATAAATGGAGAGTTCAATTTCTATTCACGTTTTGAATGAGTTTTGGGTTGGAATTTATTTATGAAAGAACGTTTTATATTGGGATCTTGTCCTTGAAGTAGTTTGGATTGGAAAAACGTTTATAGTGGAGTTTCTTTGCCTAAAATGCATATTATTGGAAAATGAGCCGTTTTCATATTTAAGACATATCAAATTGAAGGATTATGATTTAAATTGCTTTACTCCTCTTTAACGATATCTTTACCCATGTTGAAAACTCTTGAACTCACTAGGCGTTAGCCGAACCTTTTTATTTGTCAGCATGTGCAACAGGATTCAGTTGGGAATAGTCCTAGTGACACTGTGAAGCGAAGAGTGCTAGTTGTGTGCTCGAGGAGTGGATATCGTAGTGAAGTCTTCCGCATTTATAGCAGCTTGTGTTTGGGATTCAGTAGCACCCGATTGTGGTTTAGTCTTTGGGTATTATTGGAGTTTGTAATTATTGAGGTTTTTATCGAATCTTATATTTGAAGCATATTGAGTTTGATTTGTGAGATGAGATGTTGCCTTTTATTTGATGTTTTATCGAAAATTTTATTAGTTGCTCTTACCAAATTTGAGGGTGTTACAATTAGTGAGTCCTCTCCTTCTAGTAATCTCGTTGTTTCTTGTTTTGTGTCTTCTCAATTATGGCACAGTCGCCTTGGTCACCCTGCTGACAAAGTGCTAAATGTTTTAAAGAACCAACTCAAAATTGGTAATGATGTGTGTAATCCTTGTGAGATTTGCCATAAGGCAAAACAAACCCAAGATAAGTTCAACTTAAGTAATCACAAGTCTAAGTGCCTTGGTGATTTGGTTTTATTTGTATGTTTTGGGTCCCTGCCATATTCAAAGTAGGGAAGGTTACAATTATTTTCTTACTATTGTTGATGATTTTACTCGTGTTGTTTGGGTTTATCTGTTGAAAGGAAAGCATGAGGTAGGTGATTATATTGTTGAGTTTTCAAATTTGCTTGGCACTCAATTTGGAAAAACTGTTAAAAATTTTAGAAGCAATAATGGTGCTGAATTTATAAACCTAAAACAAAGTTCGTTTTTAAAATCAAAAGGAATCATTCATCAAACATCTTGTGTCTACACTCCCCAGCAAAATTGGGTGATGGAACGCAAACATCGTTTACTTAACGTAGGTAGAACTCTGTGAGTCCGTGTGATTGAACACGATCGTTACCAGATAATCAAACAACAAATATATATATAGATTACCAACCTGTTTGAATTACAAACGCGGATTACAAGGTTGATGTTCTTCACAGTTTTAGCTCTCTCTCTTTTTACACCTTTTGTGTGTGTGTGAATTGTGATCTGATAATCTATTGTTAACTTCCTCAACACACTAACACTAATATCTAACTTAGATACTGTAACTATAATATCTAAAATAGATATTATTAATAAAACTAACTAATATCTAATAACTAGATATTGAAACTAATTTAAACTAAATACTAAATTACAATAAACATTAATTAACTTCGACATTTATTACAAAGTAACATTAGACTTAATATCGAGAGTCGACTTTCCGGATTTAGCTTCAGAGTGGATGATCTTGAATCCAATAGATATGTGATCTAACAATCTCCTCCTTTGGATCAATATCATTACTAAAAAGATTTTAGCAATTCAGTCTTCTTTTTCAGCTCAGAAGATGCAATCTCTTTCTCTAGCTCAGAATGCTTTAGCAAAGTATCTTCAAAGAAAATTTATCTGAAATCAGCATGTCTTCGGAATACTTTGATCTCGCATTTCTTGGTCTTGTAATGTAATGGACTGGACATTTCTTCAAGCTTTTGATTATCCCCCTTTTTGAGGAAAAGAGCAACGCTTTCATCAAAACATGTAGGAAGAAATGTATGTCATACGGAGCCTCTGATCCGTCAATTCAAAAGATATTCATCCAGATCTTTGCAAATCTAGACAAAATAATCGTGTAACACCTAAATCAACTAATGAATCAGTTAACATGCCTGTCAGTAACACTAAGTCACTGTGTGTAACGAATACACATTATAAAGGAGCGTTTGTGATGTTGACTCCCCCAGGACTTCCATTCAATCATCGAAACACCACAAAGGTAATTTCTATAAACGTTATGACAAAGAAACAAATTCCTTGTGTGTTTGTGCTTGTGATAGAAAGAATTAAGCACTTGATGATTGCTTATAGGCTCAAAATGTGTAAACCACTGAGACAACAATAAGTTAAACACAGACTCAATGTGCATGATTGAAGTGCGAAGGTGGGGCGACTTCCTTCTTTTCAATATCCAGATTTTCCAAATGAAAATCAGATAGCAAATGTGTTGCATCCCCTTTGAAAATGTGAAACACTTTCTATTTGAGTAGAAAATGAGTAGCTGGTGGGGTTTGATCAAGAGTTGGCATGGGCTAGTTGCCTGTTTCAATAATGATCACCAAAGAATTGTGAAACATTAGAATTGTGGTTGCCCGGCTCAGAAGAAGTTGGTGCAGAGTTGTGATATTCTTTTAACTCTGTTCTCACACCCTCTTTCTTTTAAACATTTAGCTCACTCTAACCACACTCATTTCTTTTCTACTTCTCACACTCAATCACTATGAATTAACTTCTTGGGTAGAAATCACTGGTTAAGGTGATTCCATAGAAGTTGTGTTAAGTCCTAGCACAATGAAATCATGTTTTCCTATGATGCACATGATGCTCAAAATGGTTTAACTATCTCAGCTAAAGCACAAATTAGATCTTGAAAACATTTAAAATCACACTTCCAATTCATGAATTCATTTTTAGAATCGGGAAGTGGTTTGAACATTTAAAAACAATGTTTTCTATGATTGAAAGTTGTCCACTGTTCAGCCATATTTGAGATGAAGATAACGAATGATACATTTTGAGTGCAATCGTACATCTCATGAAGCTAAGCTTAAAAGTCATAAAGATATGATCTTGTAAGCATCTCTCAAAAACTGCAAAAGTCTTATGTCTTAGTCAAAGCAAAATTTATTCACTTAAATTGAAAAGACAAAAAGCAGTAAAACTATGAAAGTACGAGTTCTGATCAGAAATAATCAGAAGTCATCTCCATACTCCTTTGACTTGACGAGCTCCCCCTAAAATCATGCATTACAAAAAATTTGACATAAGAGGTAAATGCAGAAATCTTATGAGCTCCCCCTCAAAATAAGATTGACCAACTGTCAATTCTTCTCATACTCCCCCTTGGATTATGAACGAATTGTTAATGTGCATATATCAATCAGAAATAAGAATGAAGTAATGAGGAAAAAGTATACAAGTAGAAAACTTTGATAGGTAACTACTAATTAGATCTTAAGATTTAGCATACCAAGCTTAGAAACAAGAAAGGTGAACCTCTTTTCGTCTAAAGGTTTGGTAAACAAATCGGCAAGCTGATAATCAGTTTTTACAAAGAAAAGTTCAATTGTTCCTTTTTCGACATTATCTTTGATAAAATGATACCTGACATCTATGTGTTTGGTTTTTGTGTGCTGAACAGGATTCGCTGTTATTGCGATGGCGCTCTTGGAGTCACAATATATCGGGATTTTGTTGAAGTGAAAGTCGTAGTCGCGCAATTGTGTTCTCATCCATAAGACCTGAGAACAGCAGCTAGCAGCAACTACATATTCTGCTTCGGCCATTGAAGTTGAAACACAAAGTTGCTTCTTCGATGCCCAACTTACGAGTTTATCACCGAGGAACTGTATATGTCCTGACGTGCTCTTCCTGTCTAACATACAACCAGCATGATTTGCATCTGTATACGCTGTTAGTTCAAAACTAGTATCTTTAGGATACCACAGACCAAGATCTGCAGTCCCCTTCAGATACCTAAATATGCGCTTAACTTCAGACATATGGATTTCTTTGGGATTGGCCAGATATCTTGCACATAAGCATGTAGAGAACATTATATCTGGCCTACTAGAAGTAAGATACATTAAAGAACCTATCATCCCTCTATAAGTCCTAACATCAACAGCCTTTCCAAAAGGATCGGTGCCAATCTTAGTACCTGGTGCCATTGGGGTACCAATCGGTTTTGAATTTTCTATTTTGAACTTCCGAAGAATTTCAAGAATGTATTTTGATTGATTGATAAAAATCCCCGATGAAAATTGTTTGACTTGTAATCCGAGAAAGAAATTCATCTCTCCCATCATATTCATCTGAAATATTGACACCATAAGGTTTGAAAAATTCTTACAGTACTTAGGATTTGTAGAGCCAAAAATAATATCATCCACATAGATTTGAATAAGAATGATATCGGTTTTTTCCTTTTTGATAAACAAAGTGGTATCTACCGTACCTTTTGAAAAACCAGACTTGACTAGAAATTGTGAAAGGACATCATACTAGGCGCGAGGAGCTTGTTTCAGTCCATAGAGTGCTTTAACGAGAATGTAGACGTGATTCGGCTTCTCTTGATTGACAAAACCTTCTGGATGAGAGACGTAGACTTCCTCTTTTAGAATGTCATTCAGAAAGGCAGTCTTCACGTCCATTTGAAAGACCGTGAAGTTCTTGTGGGCTGCGTAGGCTAGAAACATTCGAATTGCCTCTAAACGCGCCATAGGAGCATAAGTCTCGTCGTAGTCGATTCCTTTCTCTTGCCTGTATCCTTTGGCTACAAGTCTTGCCTTGTTTCTGATAACGGTACCATCTTCGTCTTTCTTGATCTTGAAAACCCATTTCGTACCTATAATGGTTTTACCTTGATGTTTGGGTACGAGTCTCCAGACTTGAAGTGCATCGAACTGATTCAGCTCTTCTTGCATTGAAATCACCCATTCTGGATCAGCAAGTGCCTCTAATACGCGAGTTGGCTCGAAATTGCTCAGAAAGGAGTCATGCATGCACATATTCATTAGCGTTGACCTAGTTTGCACCGGTTTTGTTGGATCACCAATGATCTGGCTTATCGGATGATCTTTGGTCCATTTGTGTTCATGAGGTAGTGGATTATATGAATGTATATCAATATTATCATCTATAAATCCACTTGTACCTTCTTCAGTTTGTTCAGGAGGAATGATGGTTGCAGTTGAAGTAGTAGGTGCAGAAGGCTCAGTAGGTACAACTTGGTCCGGCTGTAGATTAATCTGTATAGAACATCCTACTGTTTCAGCTACTTCTGTCTCTTCATGATTTGTCACAGCTTCAACTATTGGAGTCTTCATTTGAACTGGAATTTCTTGGTGAATCAGGGTGTTGGATTCAGTAGAGATATCTGCCCTGGTTGGATGAATAGTCGTTAAGTCTTCCATCCTGTCAACCACAACAGATTTCTTTACATTAGATCCAAGAAATTCATCATAAAACAGTTCAAATAATAAATCTAAATCAGATATATGATTAGTTGACGTTGATGATTCATCGGATTTGTTCTGTTGAGACGCAGGTTCTGGACTGATTTGCCCAGAAGCTAGTACTCCGGTTATCACGGGTTCTGAACTGTGTTGTCCGGAAGCCATTTCTTCATCAAACGAAACGTTGACGCTTTCAACAATCGTCTTTGACTTCTTCAGATATACACGATATGCAGTTGATGTAGAGGAATAACCAATGAAGATGCCTTCGTCCGCCTTGGCACTGAACTTGTTCAGACTCTCTCTATCGTTTAGAACGAAACACTTACACCCAAATATATGGAAATATTTGATTGTCGGTGTTCGGTTGTTGATTAACGCATAAGGAGTCTTCTTGAATCTGTGGTGTATCATGGATCGATTCTGAGTGTAGCACGCAGTCGATACAACTTCAGCCCACATAAATAGAGGTAAGTCAGATTGACTTAGCATAGTACGAGCAGCCTCGACTAGCGTACGATTTCTTCTTTAGACCACTCCATTCTGTTGAGGCGTACGAGCAGCAGAGTATTGATGTGAAATCCCGACAGATTCGAGATATTCTTCAACCTTTTTGTTCTTGAACTCTGTGCCGTTGTTTGTTCTTAGAAGCTTGACCGGTTTCTGCAGATTCACCTGGGTCGTCTTCAGGAATGTAATGAGAACATCTGGTGTCTCATCTTTTGAACGTAGAAACTTGACCCAAGTGTATCGCGAGTAATCGTCCACGATAACTAGTAGGTACTTCTTTCCGCCTAGACTTTGCGTTCGCATCGGACCATAGAGATCCATATGCAACAACTCTAATGGAGCGCTTGTACTCGGTTCAGGATTTGGTTTATGTGGAGCCCTCTTCATCTTTCCCTTTTCACATGCTGCACAAAGATGTTCTTTTTCATACTTCAGCTCTGGAAGTCCTTTGACTAGTTTTCCACTGACCAGCTTGTTGATGTACCTGAAGTTAAGGTGAGAGAGCCGTCGATGCCATAGCCAGCTTTGTTGCATCGAGGCTTTCATCAGTAGAAAAACCTGCTTGTCAGTCTGGACACTTGACAAATTAATTGTGTAGAGGTCGGACTTTCTCGTGCCGACCAAGAGTTCCTCGCCTTCTTCAGTGTGAACTGAACACCTCTTGGCTTTGAAATTGACCTCTAAGCCTTTGTCACAGAACTGGCCGATACTGAACAAGTTGTGTCTTAAGCCTTCAACATAGCTCACCTTCTTGATCGTGACCTTGTCATGTACCATATCACCATATCCCATTATTGGTGAAAACTGGTCGTTGCCGAATCTAACTGTTCCGCAATACTTCTCTGTAAATTTGGACAACATCTCTTTTTGTCCAGTCATATGCTTGGAACATCCGCTATCCAAGTACCACATATGACGGATCTGCACAAGAGAAATAACGAAACAAGAGATTTAGATATTCATTAAACAAAATTGGAGTAAAGACTTTTGAGCATTCAAGTGTGGGTCTTGAACTGTTATATTCAAGAGCCATTGTTCTTTGAGGTACGAGTCCTAAATTGTTTTGTCTAGAAGTCATATCCATAAGCTCCATCTTAAACTTTGGGTGCCTGCAACACAAATTTAGCTTTTGGTACCCATTTAAAATTGGGTCCAACTGTGTTAGCACAAGATTTTTACCCATTTGAAATTGGGTCCTCTTTTCATTTGAAAGTCATTTGAAGCATTAGAATGATATGAGTGCACATGATAATTTCCAAACCAAACCTCAGAATCTTGACAAGAAGTAGAAACATGTTTATCATAAAAAGAAGACTTCCTAACAGATAAAGATAACTGGAATAATTGCTTAAAAGAATATTGCTTGCGAGAAACAACAAGTTTTGGTTTCAAAATAGTAGCAACATTCACTTTCAAAACATCTTTACTAGGTGTAGTCTTATTACAAGTAACACTACAAAACGATTTATCAGTCTTATGAAGCTTCTGTTTCGGTTGCCATTGGGATTTAACTTCTGCTTTTGCTTGCTCAGATCTGAAACATTTGAAACTCATGAGTTACACTTTTGAGCAACAAACGAATGCTTCTTCTTCGACTTACCAGTAGTGTTCGGTTTCTGTGAATGCTGAGATTTATTCTTACCTTTAGCATTCTTAGCTTTCACAGAGACTGACTTATCAACTTTCATTGATTTTGCACTGTTTACAGACGTACTGGTTTTTCCCAATGATTTCACAATAAAAGATGAATGGTTAGGAAGTTTCGCATTAAAATCAAATTGTTCAAAACAATCATCCAAACCACCGTCAGAGTTAATAAAATCAAACCCTCCATTTGTTAAACCAAACATGTCATCAGATTTTGAAGCCTTTAAAATAACAACATTTTTCAGAACAGTTGAAAAACTTTTTGTTCAATCTCAATCAAAAGTCTTTCATCTGTTAAAGAGTTCTCGAGTTCAGAAATTTTACTTTCTAAAACGAGAGGAGGGACATAAAGTTTACCTTTAATAGGCTTCGCCTCCATTTCTTTGACAGAGTAACTTTGAAAAAAGTCATTTGAAAGAGATTTCTTGTGATAAATTGGATCATCATTATAACTATTATTCAACTTCGCATAATAAAATGGAAGGTGAACTTTAGATGATTTCCTTCGTTTTTCAGTTTCCTTGGCTTCATCCTCTTTTGATAGTCTAGTATTGAAAACTTGAAGTTTAGGGTATCGGTGAGAAAGATTCATAAAAGTAAAATCATAAAGTGCAGGCACTTCAGATATACCATTTTTAAGGCAATGAGGATTCTCATAACCAATTCCCCAATTGTCTTTATTCTCTTTCGGTTTGTTTAGATGAATGGTTTGCTCAGTTTGACCTAATGAGTATAACTTCTTTTCCAAAGCATCTAATTTTGCAATTAAAGTTTTGTTTTCTTCAGTACATGAAGAATACATTTTCGTAAGCTCTCTGAAATCAAACTCACTATTTCTCAGTTTAGACTTGATTTCAGAATTCTCTTTAAGAATTATTGTATTTTCTTTGGCACTGGTGTCATTGTTTCTATGTAAAACCTCAATCAATACTTTCTTCTCAGCAATTTCATTGCTAAGTTTCTGTATCGATTGGTTTTTGTCAGTAATAACACCCTTTTCTCGCTTAAGCTTCGATTCTAATTCTTGGAGTTTTATATTCATGGCACGCATTTGATTTAAGAAATCGGAATAAGATAAATCACATACCTCATCTTCCTCATCCTCTGAGTCAGCTTCAGCTTCTGATTCCTGCTTTCCCATCAAACACATGTTGGTTGCCTCATTCTTCTCTTTATCCTCATCTTCTTGGTCTGAATGGTCAAGCCAGTACTCATCTTCAGCCATCAATGCCTTACCTGCCTCCTGTTTCTTTGCAAGAAGCATTTTGTTCTTGTAGTAGTCGGAGTTTCTGACTTTGGGTCTTCGGCAGTCTTTGGCAAAGTGACCTATTTTGCCACAGTTGTAGCACGTTGGTGGTTCTGACTGACTGGATCCTTCAGCTTTAAATCTTCTTTCTTCAAGCTTCCTCTCCTCTAATCTCTTTCCTTCAAACCTTTTTCCTTCAACCCTCTCCTTATGAACATAGTTGTTAGGACCAGAAGAATATCTCTGACTGTTTGAACTTGGCTTCTTATAGAACATCTTCTGAAAGGCTTTAGTCAGCATAAGCATTGCTTGCTTCAGTTGTTCATAGTCATCCGAGTCAGAGTTGGCTTCAGCTTCAATTTCTTCTGATTCATACACAATCGTCTTGTTCTTCTTCTTTTTGACGACAAGAGCAACTGTGTCATCAACTGTCTTCACTGTCTGCCTCTTTTCATCTAGAATTTCATCCACCTCTTCTTCATTTTGTTTGAGGGTTTCATACACCTCATGAAGTGGAATCTCATTTAGATCCTTGATCTGCTTCATTTGTTTGGAAAACCTCTTCCATTCCGGCTGTAGAATACTTAGGAATTTGACGTTTAGATCAATTTGTGATTTGTTGACCTTGTTCTTGCTTAGTTCATTTAGCAAGGTCACGAATCTGTCATAAGTTCCTTCTAGAGACTCTCCAACTCTTCCTTTAAATTCTTCATAATTGTTTAGGCAGTTGGATATTTTGAGCTGGTTCCCAACCTTTGAACCCAGCATCATTTTCTCTAGCTGATCCCACATCTGTTTGCCAGATGCTTTATAGTTGTCAATCTTTACATAGATTTCATTTGGAATTCCTTGTAAAATGTATGACTTAGCTAATCTATCTCCTTTTGCTCTCTTCAGGTTATCACCTCCTAGATCCTCATACTTAAGTTCAATTCTTTGCTCATTAGTTCCCTCTGGAGGTTCCCTATAAACTGGTGCCATTAGTCCTTCTTCTATCGATTTCCTGATGAATTCACCCAAATCTTGTCTTTCTATGAAGTTCAGGAACCGATCTTTCCACTACTCGTACTCTCCCCTGAAGAGTACTGGTGGTTTGGTGTAAGTTCCGATTGCTAGGGCTTCTCTTGAAGTCATCCTTTGATTAGATGTGCAAAGAGAAATTTTGACTAAGTCAGGAGGTTTGCACTGAAAAACTGAATAATTTGAAAGTGAGTCGACCGGTGTGTTGTTGAACAGATGAACAGTATGACCGGTATTGAAAAACAGTATGACCGGGGTGTTTCTTTGTGTTGTTGATACCTAGGATCGATATTGAGACCGGTATGAAAGTGATGACCGGTAGTTAGATGTTTCTTTTCCAATTGACTGACCGGTACTAACTTTGAATATTTAAGAGTATGACCAGTAAGATTCTTGACAGGTAAGGAACCGATAGTGTAGCTTGGACCGGTATGCTATTTAATTTCTTCGACCGGGAATGATGTGAACCAGTAAGATGTTGAGAGTTTGGACCGGTATTGATGCTTTTCAAATGTGGACCGGTATGTTGTAAAGTAATATGGACCGGTATTGATGCTTTTACTTCGACCGGGCTATGGTTTTCCTCGACCGGAACAATGCCTTGACCGGTACAAAGGTTAGATTCTCGACCGGTACTAAGGAACCGATAGAGTGTTTGGACCTGTATGAGGAAAGTGGGTCGACCGGAAGTAAATTTGGACCGGTAGTAGGCTTGTACCGGTAGTGACCGACCGGTAATGAGTTTATGGACCGGTAAAGCTTTTCGTCTGGTGTAGTTTATGGACCGGTATGGAGTTGATTTTTCTTGACCGGTACACTTCTTGGACCGGTAAGATGTATTGACCGGGGTTAAGGACCGGTACAAAACTTCGCCCGGTAAGAAACTTCGCCCGATGTCGTTTCTTGTTCGATAAATCGGCCCTGCAACTCCCAAATTGAACTGCCTAGAATTCGAATTATAGCCCCAAACTTTGACAGATTGATCGACTTACCAACTACAACAACTTACAACACTTTGATTTCGAAAACAACCACAAATTGGAGTTTTTGATCGATGTCACAGTGATCTTGAATAAACGAAGAACACAGAGAGTTATAAAATTTGATTTTGATCTAGTGTAGGCTCTGATACCAATTGTGAGTCCGTGTGATTGAACACGATCGTTACCAGATAATCAAAAAACAAATATATATAGATTACCAACCTGTTTGAATTACAAACGCGGATTACAAGGTTGATGTTCTTCACAGTTTTAGCTCTCTCTCTTTTTACACCTTTTGTGTGTGTGTGAATTGTGATATGATAATCTATTGTTAACTTCCTCAACACACTAACACTAATATCTAACTTAGATATTATAACTATAATATCTAAAATAGATATTATTACTAAAACTAACTAATATCTAATAACTAGATATTGAAACTAATTTAAACTAAATACTAAATTACAATAAACATTAATTAACTTCGACATTTATTACAAAGTAACATTAGACTTAATATCGAGAGTCGACTTTCCGGCTTTAGCTTCAGATTGGATCTTCAGATTGGATGATCTTGAATCCAATAGATATGTGATCTAACAAACTCTTATGTTTCAGGGAGGGATTCCTTTAAACATGTGGAGTGAGTGTATTCTCACAGCTACGTATTTGTTAAATAGGACTCCTGCCTCTGTTTTGAAAGGTAAATGCCCGTATGAGATTGTTTTTGGCTTTCAACCTGTCCTTACTCATCTTATAAACTTTGGATGTCTATGTTTTGCTATAATACCTAATGTCACAGATAAATTTTCTTCTAGATCTGAAAAGTGTCTTATTATGTTATGCAAATTCTCAAAAGGGTTACAGACTGTATAGTTTGGATTCAAGCAAAATTTTAGTTTCTCGTGATGTGATGTTCTATGAAAATGTTTTCCCGTTAAAGATGAGTAAAAACAAGTTAAATGAGTCCAATACTGGTGATTTAAATACGTTAAATTTCTTTGATTCTATCTTTGGTACAACTAAAGACTGTGTTAATTCACCACCCAATGATGAGAATGGAGACCACCTTCATAATGAAGTTTTAAATAAGCCATTCTCTTCCTCTAGTGACCCTAGTATATTAGGTAGCCCAAGTAGAGTTGCCAGTAGGCTGCATCTAGGCAGCTCAAATGATTGTACTAATCAAGGTTCACCTTCTGACAATGATCTTGAAAGAGTTTCCAGATGGCAGTCTCTGAGTAGCTCTGATGTGGCTGCCATAGAGACATTGAATTTTAGTATGTGGCAAATGATAGAAATAAAACCAGTGATGCTCAAAATTTTAGTCTCATTTATGAGGGAAACCAAAATTTACCTTTAACTTCCCAGTCTGCTAGGGTGTCTAGTTTTCCATGTCAATGATATGTTAAACTTTCTTCTTGTCTTGTTAATCATGGTTTTACTCAAAGTACTTTTGGGTTTGTTGTTCTTGTTATGTTGATGTATGTCAATGATATAGTTATAGCTGGTAATAATTTGACTAAAATCAATAAAGTTAAGGACTACTTAAAAAGTAAGTTTCTTATTAAAGATTTAGGGAAATTCAAGTTCTTTTTGGGAGTTGAAATATTAGATTGTATTGGCAGTGTTTGTATGTCTCAATGGAAGTATTGTCTAGAATTGTTGAATGAGTTTGGGTGTCTTGGTTGTAAACCATGTAGTACACCTATGGTTATGAATTTGGTGGTGACTGGTTCAAGTAGTTCAAAAGATAATCCTTTATCTGATTTTACTGGTTACCAAACGTTAATTGGTAGATTGATTTATTTTTTGGCTACTTGTCTAGATATTGTTTTTGCTGTTCGTTGTCTTGGTCAGTTTATACATGAGAATGGAGACCACCTTCATAATGAAGTTTTAAATAAGCCATTCTCTTCCTCTAGTGACCCTAGTATATTAGGTAGCCCAAGTAGAGTTGCCAGTAGGCTGCATCTAGGCAGCTCAAATGATTGTACTAATCAAGGTTCACCTTCTGACAATGATCTTGAAAGAGTTTCCAGATGGCAGTCTCTGAGTAGCTCTGATGTGGCTGCCATAGAGACATTGAATTTTAGTATGTGGCAAATGATAGAAATAAAACCAGTGATGCTCAAAATTTTAGTCTCATTTATGAGGGAAACCAAAATTTACCTTTAACTTCCCAGTCTGCTAGGGTGTCTAGTTTTCCATGTCAATGATATGTTAAACTTTCTTCTTGTCTTGTTAATCATGGTTTTACTCAAAGTACTTTTGGGTTTGTTGTTCTTGTTATGTTGATGTATGTCAATGATATAGTTATAGCTGGTAATAATTTGACTAAAATCAATAAAGTTAAGGACTACTTAAAAAGTAAGTTTCTTATTAAAGATTTAGGGAAATTCAAGTTCTTTTTGGGAGTTGAAATATTAGATTGTATTGGCAGTGTTTGTATGTCTCAATGGAAGTATTGTCTAGAATTGTTGAATGAGTTTGGGTGTCTTGGTTGTAAACCATGTAGTACACCTATGGTTATGAATTTGGTGGTGACTGGTTCAAGTAGTTCAAAAGATAATCCTTTATCTGATTTTACTGGTTACCAAACGTTAATTGGTAGATTGATTTATTTTTTGGCTACTTGTCTAGATATTGTTTTTGTTGTTCGTTGTCTTGGTCAGTTTATACATTCATCTAGACAATCATTTTTAAAACTTGCTCTTAGTGTTCTTAGATTTTTGAAGCTCTCCCCTGGAAAAGATGTTAGCCTTACAAGGTCAGAAAAGGTTTGGTTAGTTGTGTCTGTGTTTATAGATATTGGTTGGGGTAAGTGTCTATCAACTAAAACCTCTGTTGCTTGTTTGTTTCTTGTTAATTCTATGGTTTCATGGAGAAGTATAAAAGATTTACTCCATGTAAATCTGTATTGTGATAATAATTCTGTACTCCCTGTAAATCTATATTGTGATAATAATTCTGGTATTTCAAAAGTTTTAAAATTCTTTCTACTGATCAGACTGTTGATATAATCACAAAAGCTCTTGAGGTTAATCAACACAATTTTTTGTTTTGTTCAAAGTTAAGGTTGATTGATTTCTTCAAAGGGTCAAGATTGAGGGCGGGTGTTAAAATATATAAACTTTACCAATCTTGACTTTATTTCTTTTGTGTATATATTGACAAGTTTTAGTAGATAAGGGTAGATATTGTCAACGAGATTAAAGCTGAAGTGGAGGGCTACGCCTCACATATGGGAGATCTTGGAGGTTAGCGGAGCAATTCATTGGAACTTCAGGGGTTGTTCTGTAATTCTCAGTATATATATAATTTGAGATATTTCTCTTGTTGAGATATATCATATCGTTTTCTCTCTCTAGATTTTAGGGTTATATTTTATAAACTAGTTTGATACTATTGTAAGGTTGTAACTAGTTTAGGTTTGTATAGTTGTATTTGATTTTGTAATAATAGAGAAATATGTTTTGATTATAAGTTTGTACAGATTTTGATAAATATGTAATAAGTTGTATAAAGAATGGTTGTTAAAAAAGTAAAACAATATATAGTTCTTTTTAATATTAAGCAATTCATTACTTTAATTAGTTTATTATAAAGTATTATGTTTTTTTTAACGTCATAACATGCAATTATTTTAAATGTGCGTTCAAAAGTATTCCATTATTTTAAAAACGAGGTGGGATTAATGCTCGCGCGTTGCTGCGGATGGAAATAAATATTAAGACCATAAATTTGAGCATCACCAATTATGAGAACAAAACATTTTGTGTCTGTTAGCAGCATCACTATAATTTACAAAATGCCCTATGAGAATGATGTGTGTGTATGATAGGAAGCGAAAATAAATTGGCAAATGGTACATTACATCATTAAACTTAAAAAAAAGTTACATTGTTATTAAACCTAAATTAAATTATAATAAAAATATGAATTAAACAAATTTTACATACGTTTTGGGTTGGAGAAGACACAGTCATTGAGATGCGATGCATGTTAAGGGATCTTTATTTTATGCTTATATAATAAAAATAATTTTTATAATATAAATTTTATTTATTTAAATTAGAAAATGAAAAAGTTATAAATGATCGAAATGTCATTTACTTAACGGTCAGGAGCTAACAACTTTTAGTTTCGAGGGTCAAAACGTTACGCAAATGCAAAATCGAAAGTCTATTTTGGAATCAACAAATTATGGGGACTAAATCCAAGAGGAAAATAAAACTATAGAGACCAAATCTGTAACTCTACAAACATAGAAAAAAAAATTAAAAGTTGAAGGACCAAATCTGTAAGTTACTAAAAACCTCAATGACCAAAGCTGTAAATTACTGTTCATGAACAGTGAAATCGTTCCCGATAAATGTTATATAGTATAATGTGATTTGAGATTATCATTTTGTAATTGACAGAAGCGACCCATTTTTTTCTTTATGCAAGCATGATGTGTAACTTTTGACCAATAAAATATGTGATGTTCAAATTGATTGTCACGTAGATTTAAATAGAATAAATGTTTTTCTATTTGCATGACTTTATAAGAAGAAATAATAGCATCTATATTAAAATATCTATACTATATTATAAATAAGACATAAAAAACTCTTAAAAACAAGTCTTAAAGTTTAATGTACTGTCATTTAATGCTAATTACTTAAAAAACAACCATTAAAGCTATATGTACTACATTTAATGCTATTTATTAATTTTCAATCATTATCTCTAACCATTTTAACTCCCCTAAAATAATTTCCCAATTTAACTTCCCTAAAATAATTCTCAACATAATTAAATATAGAATAAAAATCAAGTTTTAAATATAAAAAATATAAAATATAATTAAAAAAATCTAACATAATCTTTTATAAAAAAAATTATATTATGAAATCAAAATAAATTACATTATATTATTAAGTCTAAATTAAACAAATTTATATAAAAAAAACATTATCACTCTCCGACAACCATCCAAAATCGTAATGTAAATCGACAAAAAACAGAAAATAAAATGAAACATTAAAATCGTGATGTATCTAACAGCATTGCACGAGTACACTTCTAGTTATACTTAAATGTGGTTTATCAAATACTTACCAGGTAAGTGTTTACCAGTCAGTGTTATCATCGGTACTTGTCTTATTTGATAATATTATCTACCAATTAAATGAATTGTTCGTAAGCGTCTTTTACCCAAGGTGCTTACAAAGTAAGAGTCATCTTCCTCACTTACCGAGGAAGAGTCTTCTCTCTTACTTATCAAGTAAGATCATCGACAGGGGCGGACCAATTGGTTGTTGGTAGGGGTCCTATTCCCCCAATAAAACCCACCAAAATATTTCAACAAAGGTTATAAAAAATTATTTTTTAGTAAAATTTCTTATTGGGCCTCAAACCTGATATCTTCATCATTTCATCCTAATTTTTAATCAGTCCATTCGCAGCAAACACAGATAGTGGCGTATATGAGTCAAGCTTCTAACCACACTACAAGAAAAATGTTAGATAGTGACCAAAATTTTAGTGACGACTTATTTTTTGGTCACTAATTTCAACGTTAGTGACAATAAAAAAGGTCGTCACTAAAATTTGGTCACTAACATGAATATAGTGACAAAAACTAAAATTTGGTCACTAGAGTGGTCACTAATTCTCATGGCTAAAATAAGATTATTCATATCTATTTAATTTAGTGACTAAATTTGTGACGATTATGTTTTTCGTCACTAATATTATAAATCCATGTGTTTTGTGACGTAAATAATGGTCACTAATTTCAAAAAAATAGTGACTAAAAATGGTTGTCACTGAATACTATTTCATAGTTCATGTCTTTCTTCTTGCTTCGAATTCTCAATTTGTTTGGTCGATTTCTCATTCTTCGTGCTTTGATTTCATTTTTTTCCTATTTGATTCTGTTTTAATCCTTTCATGAGATATTTTCTTGGATGGCAGAATTGGGGCTCTTTTCAATTTCTTCACCTCTTGTTGTATTTGAGAATTCCTAAAATCCACTCCTGATGACAACAGTTAGTCTACCGCCTTGACTTGGGTCCATTCATTTAGGAAGGGACAGTGGTATAAGATTGAACAAACTAATGAACTATGTTCTCATCAAAATAGTTGTTGCCAAGATTATGTTATGCAAATACGATAGATAGTACAAGATTTTGTTTTCTTTGTATCTATGCTAGCGAGACTTGTTTGAGGATTGATGGACAATGTGTTTTGCGGTAAGTCTTTTTGCTTATGTTTACTTTTCGGAATTATCACTTCTTTCAAGTGCCATGGTTTGAATTGTGTTGGTAAGAGAATAACTAGAAATGGTGGATTTGTTTCTGTATGAAAATGTCAGTAACTTGACTTGTATAATAACTGTAGACATAGCACGATAAACTATTCTTGGTTGGATGTATGGTGTTGTGTAGCACTTCCAGGCTGTGAATGACAAAATTAAATACTCGCTTTCAGTAATTTTGTTTATAAATCTTAAGAGGCTGAAACTGTATCATTCGATTATACAGCGTTCCTTGTAATTAAATCCGAACGAACACCCTCCTTAAAAAGTTTGTAGCTCTGTCCATATGTGATCTAAAACACCCCCCATATGCCAACTGATCTATACTTTACTCCATCATCAAACCTCGATTACCTGAACTGTTTATACATTGTACTTATCTTGTTTTTCCCCCTTATTTTTGTAACACTAGGACCATGTCTCTGGCTTATTTTTTAGATGTTTTATTCCCTCAAAGTTATGATGTTTGTTTTCTGGTTGTGTAACTTGTAGTTTTTCTTTATTACACATGATGACTAGTTTATATAACTTTGTAGATTTGAGTTTGTGTCAGATTTGACAAGATTATTTCAAAGGAGATCCCTTCCACCATCATCTATGAGGACGAAAAGGTTCTAGCTTTTCGTGATATTAATCCTCAAGCACCTGTTCATGTTTTAGTCATCCCAAAGCTCAGAGATGGGTTAACAGAGCTTAGCAAGGTTATTTCTTTTTAACTTCCTGTATACAATTTCTTACACGTGTCCTTTTATTTATTTCTAACATTTACGAGCAACATCATTGCTATATAGTCCTTATTCGTCCCTACCACTGGCAGTTATCCCCCTAATTCGTCCCTACCACTGGCAGAGCTTCTTTGAGGTACACATGATGACAGAAAAACTGCAGAGCAGTTGCAGACGAGTACATTGAATGTGAGATCATGGTAAAAGAAGTCTGTTTTGATATTTTGCGTTTGTATGATATTGTATCAATTGGTTTAAGTCATAGCCCTACTAACCTTCACTTGCACTTCTTTTAGATTCTTGCGATCGATTTGATTATTCACAAAGCAAAGGCATAGACATCTGTTCTACAACATGTTTGATCGGGAAGCTATGAACTTTGAGGTACAGATGGTTTTCTACATATATATCACATATGGGTTGATCATAGTTTTGACGTGGGAGTACCTGTGGATACAACCTCAGTTAGTACCCCAATCCAATTCGCATTCATGTGGTTGCACACTGCCAGCATACATACACAAAATTAGTTCTTAGAAATTTTTCGAGAAATAAAAAGGGAGGGATTCTTATTATGTGCTGTTCTAGGAGGTGAAAAGTACCAGGAACAAATCTTATTGTTTCTTCAAGCTTGAATTGCTAAACTTTGTAAAGAATTAATTGATTGGTTGTAATTGATCATCTAGCTTACTCTTCTTGATAATGTTGATCAAATCAATAAACTTGATCTTTTTCCTTTTAAAAATGTTGTTACATTTGCAACTTTTAACAGGTAATGTACAAACCAGTGAGAGATTTGAATGGGATTCCAGGTGCAAAGTCATTGGTTATATGTTTAACAGGATATCAGAGCGAAGATCGGGAGGACATTATGGTGTGCCTATTTTATATCCCCTACCTATACTTAAATTTTTATTAAACAAGATAATGGATATCATCTCAAAATTTTATATTGCAGACCATGGTTGAACTGATGGGTGCACAATTTTCCAAACCACTGATAGCAAACAGGGTTACTCATCTTATATGCTACAAATTTGAAGGTGATTTATGTTAACTTATTGGCTTAAACTATAACATACTGCCTTACTTGATTTGGACTGGGTCATCATTTGGCAATTTACTAGTATTCTGGAATTGCATAATTCCCCTTGATATCCATTGTCTATTTTATACAAATAAGGGGTTGGTTCTAAGCATGGTCAAGAATTTAAGTCAACAGAAAACCATCTGTACCTCAAAGTTCCAATTATTTAAGTCAACAGAAAACCATCTCCTATATATAAATCCATCGTTTGCAAGTCCAAAACTTGCCAAGATCTTGACTATGCCACGGGTAAACCGGGCAGTTGTGGGGTTAACTCAACAAATTGTAACTATTCTGTTGTGTACGGAGATGTATCGTACACGCAAGGCGATCTAGCTAGCGATAATCTCGTAGTCGGGACTGTGCCGATCAAAGGTTTCGTGTTCGGTTGTGGTCAGGAAAATGAAGGGTTGTTTGGGGGAGCTTCGGGTCTTATGGGGTTCGGAAGAAGTCCGCTCTCGATGGTTTCTCAAACTACCGATGTTTTTTATGGGATTTACTCATACTGTTAACCTTCGGTAACAGATTTGGGGCCGGGTTCGCTAATTCTAGGGAATGAAACTTCGGCTTACAAGAATTCCAGCCCGATTTCGACATCAATTTGGTAGACGAGTGAGAGTGATGTAAGCTAGTGAAAGAATTGTGGAAGCTTTAAAGGTTTTAATTCGACATCAGTAGTTTAGTAATTTACCAATCATGTCCCATCATTTTTGTTTCACCTATTTTAGGTGGGGCAGGATAAAGAATGCATTTTTGTCCCACTCAGGTCATGTCGTGTCTCAGTCTAATGTCACACCCCAAACATGGAGACAACAAGGTTTTATACCGTCCTTTCTGATGAACAAAAAAAGAGAGTAAAAGAGAGACTAGAAAATGAGCTCACAAATACATGACTTGTATTCTATACAAATCTGAATCATCCACCTTCAACAGTTTCTGGGCCGTGACAAAGATGATGGTGTCCGTCGCAGTGCAGTGTCTGGCAAAAAGGTAAGTCCTTGATGCATTAAT
Organism: Arctium minus; assembly: GCA_954870635.1. NCBI lineage: Eukaryota > Viridiplantae > Streptophyta > Magnoliopsida > Asterales > Asteraceae > Arctium > Arctium minus. The sequence continues at coordinate 175,488,339 of OX941080.1, read as the reverse complement.
TTTGATGATGCACTCTAGTTTGTTCAGTTAAGTTCACATACACACACATTCTTGTTTCTTATATCCAGCAAAATGGTCCTGGCAATTGGAGATCTGTTCCTACCAACACTGGTATATATTATACATATATTATATTCTTCAATTAGTTGTTCTTCGATTCGATTTATAGAATTATAAATTATATATCTAGTGATTTTGAGTTTAAACTTTGGGGATTTGAAAAAAAAAAGAATATTTACTTTTGTGGGAATTTTTGAATATTTGTTTTGTAGTTAATTAATGTAATTTAATTAATATGTTATGGTTCATGTCACTTGAATGCAGGTGGACCTATGCTGATCCATCCTGGGCTCGGATTGCAACTTTAGTCCCTGTTGTGGTATCGTGTGCAGAAGCCAGTGATCAAGTTGCAAATGATATATTGCTTCATGCTGTTCAGGAGTTGGCTTAAAGCGGTTGTTCATCGAGTTATCTGCATTGGGATCTCAAAACTAAGAAGTATATGTTCTATTTTTTGTTAGTCATCAAGTGATTTAGTGAATAGTGATGAATAAATTCATATGACTTTGACATGCTTGTTTGGATCAAAGAATTATATTTTTTGCAAATGAAATTAATTTTAGATTTTCATCTTTACAAATTAGCAGGTTTTAGTTATATTGCAATAACAATAACAGTATAAATTTATGACAAATTTTTTATTCATTTTTTATAATTAGTGACCACATTTTTTGGTCACTAATGAAAGTTAACGGACGTTAACTGAGCCGTTATCTTGACAATTAGTGACGACTTTTAATAACTTAGTGACGAAATTTAGTGACCACTTTAGTTGTCACAAACACAGTGACCACTTTAATTTTGTCACTAATTAGTGACCAATTTTGTATTTCGTCACTATTGTCAATTAGTGACGGACCTTTAGTGACGAAAAGTGACGACCGAAATTTTGGTCACTAAACGACATTAGCGACCAATTTTCTATCGTTAGTGACCGATTTCTTTTTGTCATTAATTACCATTTTTCTTGTAGTGCCAGCTACTCGAACTCGAACTCGTTTATCTCGAGATCGATCTTATTAATTATCTTGCTTGAGTTGATCTCGAACACAAAATAGAACTCGTTTGACTTATCGAGTCGAACGTCATCAAACCAATGCTCGATTCGACTCATTTGAAATATAAAATATAAAAATTATAAATCTCGAGCCAAAAAACAAGTTAATCCATCATGACTACGAACCCGTAAACGAACATCGAGCTCGAGTTTGGTACATCAAAAAATATTCAAGCTTGAGTCGTACATTGAAAAAGTTAATCGAGCTCAAGTCCAACTCGAGCTCGAAAAACCTACTACTTGTTATCTTTATTCGGTAAAAAAATCAACTGAAAACCGAACCGAGTAATCTTTATTCAGTAACCGAACCATTTAAGCCGAAAATGAAAACCTGAAACCGTTTTGGTCCAGATGAATTATTCAGTTTTGAAATTTTTTCGACACCCTTAAATGTGCCCCCAACCATAAAAGTTTATGGATCCGCCACTGTCATCAACCCTTGTTATATTCATTCGGTCAGATAAGTGACACCTTGTAAACATTTACCTGATAAATGTTTAGTAAACGACCTCTTATTACTGTTAAAATATATTGTTCTATCAAATTGACCACGCTTGGGTTAAAAATTAAAAAGTGAACATACGCTCCTTAAAGTTCCATGGACCTAAAAGACCTTTATGAAAGAAGATTGAGTAGTTAGTAGTATGTTTCTTACAAAAAACGTAGTGGGGCCTATTTGTAAATCTTGAAAGATTCGGTGTATATTTGAAATAACCTTTTTAAATGAGCACATGCAATAATAGCAATACAAAATCTTTGAGATCCATATTTGTAAAATGCACCCTTATACTTTAACTAATTTACAATTTATACCCCATACTTAAAGAATTCATCGTGCCTACTTGACAATTGGACTTGCCATTTAATACATCGATATATGCTTTTGACATGAACCAATGAAGGGCGAGATAGATAGAACGAAGGCTCATGTTAATATTTTTAAAAGGGTTTATATCAGTCAAAACAAACTCGTTATGTCAATTGAGTCTGTCTAAGTATATTCAAACTGTTCTCAATACTTTTAAATATTATAAGTTTGAATCATACAGAGTTACATTTATATATTTTGAAGATAAATACCACTGATCCTTTCCCTTTTCGGGTCAGGATATTTCATGTCGTTTATGTCGTCGAGGTGGGGGGGGGGGGGGGGGATGGTGGGGTTTTAATTTTTAAAAGACCAAGTTAATTAAGAAGAAGAACTCAAGTGTAAGAAAAAAAATGAAACCAAGAGAAGTGGAAAAGGACAAAGTTCAAAAGGGTGGTGATGCTCATGATATATAGGAATCAAAAGAGCTATGAATATTAATTGAATACATTTTGATCTATGCTTATTTTATATAGTTTAAAAATGGGTAATTTGCATTAAAGTTCACCTTTTATTTTGTTAGAAAAAATATATTTATAAAATTTTATTTTGTGTAACATATTATGTGTTCCATTATTAGATGAGCGTACGTAATATATAATGTAATTTGAAGAATATACCATAATTGCATTAACAAAAAATATGACGTATAATAATTTGTAAATAATTTTTTTTTAAAAATATTAAATCTTTTATTTGTGATAAAGATATTAAGCTTTTAGAAATATATTTCTCAAGATAGATCAAAATAAAACACATTTTATTTTGACATAATTTTATGTTTAAGAATTAATGGTTTATATTTCTGTATATCTCTTATTTATAAAATTCCAAATTATTCTTTTAGATAATTAATAGTTGTTACAAACTAAAAACATTGATTTTCATAAATACAGTATTTTTAGTTTCTCATTGTCTGTCTCAAAAGAAACACAACAATTGTTTTATGGGTTGTTTTAAAATGAAAAAAAAAACTATATTTTTATTTTTAATTTAATTTTTAGAATAATATCAATTACATCATTTTTGTCTGTCAACAAGCAAAGGCAATGTTATGTTTAGACATCATTTGGTAAAAATAAGTTAGCTTATATCTTGAGTATATGTTTAGATGAAAATAAAATAGTTTATAAGCTAGCTTATTGATAAGATAATTTGAGTAACTTATGAGAAACCTTTTGTGATTTTTTCCAGTTATACTCTTATTAATATTACTTATTATTTATTAACTAGTAATTATAAATAAATTTTAATTACTAAAAATTAATTATTATTGATATTAATTAAAAATTATTAATTAAATTTTAATTATACATGATGTTAATTTTTAATTATTTAGAACTATCGTTAATCATATCAATTATTTTTATATTATTAATCAATATATTTTAGTTATCAATTACTATTATTTTTTTATTATTATTCAATTATTTATTTATATTCATATTATGTGTAATGATTATTTAAATCATAGGTTAATATATATTTTTTCTGAAATTTGTTTTAACAAATTCAAAATTTATAGTTATATATAATAATAAGTTTTAAGTTCTTTTAATTAACATATTGTATTATTTATTTATTTTTTACTATCTTGTTTGTATTAATTAACATATTATATTACTATAAATTTGTTTTAATTATATTATGAAATAATGTAATTGATTATTTTTTCAAGATATCTTTTTTAGTCATTTTACATGTTTATCAGTTATAAATTTTGTCAAAGGTGACTTATCCATTAGCTAACTTATCAGTCATCAGCTAGTTTGCTAAATATAGCCTTAGGGGTTGTTTGGTTATGGCTTAATAGGCTGAATAAACTGTATAGCTTATTCGGTAAGCCATACATAGTTGTTCGGTTATGGCTTATAGCTCAACTAGGAACTTATTCGCTCAGCCAGATAATAGAAGTCATATACATTCAGCCGATTTTTTCCCACATTTACCCTTATCATAATACGTTCCCCCTCCCAAAACCAGATTTCTTCCATCTCATATCTCTGCCAACTTCCAGGTAATTGCTCTCATCCAGATTTATTCGAGCATCATCGATGACTAGGGATAATAGGTAACTAAAAATGATGTCGATTTTGAAATTGTTTTGAAGAAGATTAGGTTCGTTCATATCTGGAGCTAGGTCAAATTTGGGAAGCCATTGGAGGACAGAGATGGGTTCCTTATTCTTTGGTGAAATGCTGCTGACCCACATACTAAATTGCCTCCTCTAAACTCAAACTGCAGCTCCTTTTATTCCATGAGGGTATCAGTATTGTGTATCGATTCAAGTCTTGGGAGGTTGAAGATGATAAAGTTTGAAGAGGTTGGAGATGATAAAAGTTGGAAGACTTTTGTTGATGGCGCCGGACATGAGGAAAATTAGGGTTTGAAGAAATTATATAATTAAAGAAATTAAAACCAAATTTATATATCTTACAAACTTTTAGTGAAAAAATATTTCAAATTTTAAAGATAGAGACATGAATCTTTAAAATTCTAACGTAAATTTTCTTTTTTGCATACTAAAGAAATGTTATGATATTTAAAAGACGTTGACAAATGAACTTTTTTCTTAATTAGAAAATATAAACTTAAGGGGTAAAATTTTCATTTCTAACATTCAGATTGTTTATTCAGCATAACTACCGAACAACAATTTATCTTACATCAAACAAATAGCTTTATTAATACAGACATCTTTATCTATACAGGACTTAATGAAAAACGAACTGAACAACCCCTTAGCCTTTAAAGTGGAATTTTTCCCGCATAGGAACCGTGATACAATTTTCTTAAGTTTATAAGGCATGTATTTACTTAATGGATTGTTTAAGTAATTAGAGGGTTAAAGGAGATTCCGCTTGGTGTATATGGCTTTACACGAATATTGATGGTCTAAAGATAGTACTAATACTAACGTTTAAGGGTTGTTTAGCAAACGCTTATCAGGGTAAAGCATTTACCAAGCCATATTATCTTACTAGATGAATATGGTAAGGACCAAAAATCTTACACGGCAAGAGCTAAGGCAAGGACCAAGAGTCATACAGGTAAGTGAGGGCGAAAACTTTTACCACGGTTAGTGCTTACCGAGAAAATTGTTGTCGTATGATGTAACACCAAAATAGGGGTAAATTTAAACCTGGATAAGGCTACGAATGACATCTCAAATAGAAATTAATCACCCGAAAAGGGGAACTGTAATAGCGTATACAAATACTATGAATGGACAACAAGCTAACAACAAACTAATCTAAATCATTAAATCTAGATTATGGTGGTTGTCAACCCAATTCTCTCAAAAATCTCTATTATTTTATGTGCGCCAATGTCCAAAAGGTATGTTTCCAAAAGATGCCATAATGGCCAATACTCGTCCCTCAAACTTTGGACGCCCCACCGCTAAGGGAACCTGTTATACACATCATTTGAGAAAAGTGTTAGGCTTAACGCCTAATGAGAACAAACAGTTTATATCAATAATTTTAGAAATGAATTGAATATAAATAAATGACTTTTTCAATAAGATTAGTAAATAAAATGTGACAACATCCACATAAGAATATTTCGGTCCAAAACATCTTATGATGACGGGGGAGGCCCGATTTCCAAGGATCATGGCGGAACACAAAAGTAAGCCACTCTCCGAGTTTTGAGCTCAATACTTGGACCCATGGCCACGAACAACGCCGACTTGTACTCAAATGTGGGGAGGGCATCCGAGGATCCAAGTCATACTCATTCATTAGGATTACATTTACGACCCATGACTAGTATCCGGTCCCACATAACCGTACCAAATTGCCTTCGAGGACCCAATGTCTCAACTAGTTACAAACGGGAAATTATCCTAAAATTGAGCCGACTCTATACCTATGGATCCATTAGTAATAGACTAAGGGGTTGTTCGGTTCGTTTTCCATTAAGACCTATATGGATAAAGCTATATGTATTGATAAAGTTGTTTGTATGATAACATATAAGTTGTTGTTCGGTTGTTGGGCTGAATAAATAGTCTGAATGTCAGAAATGACCATTTTACCCCCATTCTATAATTTTGTCTGAATAAAATAACAGTTTGAGGAAAATAGTAAATAAATGATTTTAATAATAAAAATATTGATTTAAAAGTTTTTTAAATAATATTAATTCAATTTTATTAAAAATTGACTACTTTCTTTATTTTTTTCTAAGAAGAAGGAAAACCTTTTTTATTTCTTTCCTTCCTTCTCTCTCTTTCTTTTACTTTCTTTTACTTTCTTCTTCAAGCCTCCTTCGATCAAAACCACCACATCACCGATTCACAACCAGATAATCACTTTATTACCACCACACTTTTACTGATAAAAAACATTGATTTAAAAGTTTATTAGCCACTTCTACACATTGCCACCACACTTTTTCAATGTCTCCCTTTTTTCTTCCCCAGCAGCACCATCCCACCTTCTGTCTCCGATGGCAACACCATTTTTTCAGCGCCCCAGTCACCTTCGCCCATAGCAACACCATTTTTCATTCATCCTCACAAGATGAACGTCGTTGTTTTCAAATAGGATTTTTTCTTTAACACCAGTAGTTGGGGAGGTAAGGGTAGACGGGGAAATTAAATTAAATGGCTGAGTGAAAAAGACCAATGTTTTTTAGCTGAGCGATTAAGTCACCGGCTGAGCGAATAAGCCATAACAGAACAACTATTTATAGCTGAGCGAATAAGCCATATACCTTATACAGCCCATTAAGCTCCTATCGAACAACCCCTAAGACTTGTCATAATTACGCTTGTGACTAGAACCATAATCACACATATAGTTCATGTAAACATTCCCATAAATTAGCTTACTTGTTCTCACAAAGATTGGTTCACCATTTGTTATAAACTTAACAATAACTAACATTAAAACCAACCATTATCTATAAGTTCCATTTTCCCCAAAATACTGTCATCAAACGAGTCTCATGATATAGTGAAAATCATGCATATGGCTAAAATGCCTTTAGTTAGATATTTAACCACAAGTAAGTAAAAACAAACACATTTTATAATACAAGACCTCAAATACTTCATCATATCTCAAAAGGGTGAGAAACCCTAAAAATCTCCAAAACATAAAGTTAGGTCAAAGTATTTCAACAAAGGATATATATGAACAAGGAGATGATTAGAAGTCCAAAATCGTAATTTTGACATGTATAAGGTTTTAAAAGCTTGTATGAACTCACAATGTGGGTTGGTTGAAAACCCTAGAAATCCTCCAAGAAAATCCCCAAGATGAAGACTACTCACAAATTAGAACCCTAGGTGAGCAAACCCTTGATTTGATGATGAAGGAGCACTTTAATCCCGCTATTTACGACCTAGAAGAGGGCTAGATCTTTGCAATAAATGTAGAAAATTGATTGGAAAGATGAGGAGAGAGTTGGGAGCTTTTAAGAATGAGAGAAATGAGAATAAATGATATTGGGGCCGGTTTTCCTCTTTTAAATGCGCACAGTGGTCGCGCACGAATTCTAATGCGGATGGACTTGCACGGAGCACTGGAGTCGCGCAAGGGCAGAGCCCCGCAAGGATGGTGGCGCAGCTTGGTTCGCGCGGGGAGCCGCACGGATCATTGTTGACATTTCGTCAACTTTTTCGGCTACCTCACTCAACCTCCAACTAAGACAGAGTTCTAGGCAAAACCAAGAACTAAGACCATACTATGAGTGTAACACCCGTAATTTTTGGTAAGTAATTGTCACCCGGACGTTTCTGCAACTTGTAAATAGTGGGGTTTTGTTGATAAATGTTTTGTTTAAAGTCCCTTGGAGTATCGGGAGTATTGGCAGTGAAAAAGTCGAGTTTCGGGGCTCCGGAAAGGTCCTGCGACAATGCCCGACGACTATGACGAGTCACAGTCGCACTTTCAAAATCGCATGGAGTGTACCGTGCGCTGGTACATACCATCGACTATGACCAACGACATTGCCCAGGTCAATGTCGCACATAAGGGGCAGGTTGCTGTTAAGACGGGATTTTCAGCCTTTTTCTCATTTCCTCTCATCCATACTTCTCCTATTATCTCCCAAATCGTTTTCCGTCTTTCCCCTTCAAACACGAACTTATCTTTGGCTCAAACCCTTGTATTTTATGAATATGGAACACCATCAAGTGGTAAAATGGAAAGCTTTGGTCAAGGATTCACCATCTTCATCTTCTTCTTCAACCTCAAGCTCATTGTTGGGTTTTCTAGGTTTTCGTCAAAACTAAGTGGTAAGTGTATCCCTTCCATTTATAAACCTTAAAATAAGTAATAAATTCTCCATTTATGGTTTCCTAGTGTTTGATTTCCTTGTTTTCGGTTTGGAAGATTTTGGAGAAATTTGGGTCAAAAAATTAGAGTTTTGGCCAAATGGAGGTTTTGATGTAAAGTGTTTGGGGATCAATTCTAAATGGTTGAATATGTTTATTAATGGGTGGAAACTTGTGAATCTAGGTTTTTGGAAGTTTTGGACTTGAAGATTCAAGTTTCTTCAAAGGAGCTCAAAGTGGGGTAAAATCTAGATTTAGCCTAAATCTAGCAAGGTGAGTTCAAGTTAATTTGTGAAAACGTTGTACATGCCAAAATGTTTATTTTAAAGTATTTATGTGTTTAACATGAAATTATCATTTGTGGAGTTACTTGATGGGTTTTGGGTTATTTGAGAAGTTTAGTTTTATAAACCTTGTGAAACACCCATATTGGGGAATTTTGGGCATTTTGATAAATGAGTCATAAATGGGTGTGTTTGGTAGTCTATTGCATAAATGAGATTATTTGGTTAAAATACATTTTTAGTGTTTGTTTGGGTAAAAGGTTTAATTTTGTGTTATGGGAAATTTTGAAAGGATAAAGAGTATAAATCTATTTGGAAAACCTTTGTCCCGACTTAAACTGTGTTGGAGTTTATTCAGGTATTTTGGAGCGTGTGATTTCAGGGAATGGGTCGAGTACGTTTATTATTTGAAAAGCGTTAATCTTTGGTCAAAAAGAAGTTTTGAGTATTTTGGCTCGATGTCGTTCTAAAGGAGTCTTGAGGACACTTGTTCGGTTTTATATGGCTCAATGTTGAGTCCAGTTATGACGTACGTACTAATGCGTTGTGTTGCGTATTGAGGTTGGTTACGGGCTCGAGTGCTCTGGTCATTCATGTGTAGTCCGGTAAGGTTAGATTGTGTTGCATTGGATCCATAGGCACGTAAGCCAGTCTGTTTTGGGATGGTCAATTGGGTGTTGCGGGGTTAAACTTCGGTGCCCATGTTTTATGACTGGAAACTTTACAAGCGATCGCTAGGAGGGTTGAGTCTGTTAGTGCTACAGGGGGAGTAGGCGCTAGGACCCTCGCCGCTTGAAGTAATGTCTGGGAGGTAGTCTTTAAGTGTGTCGGGCCTTCGGGATGGAGTTCTTCGGAATGATCTATCAAGGTCAACTGACTTGGGGTGACGCTTGTTAAAGAAGTCGTAGGGACACCTGACGGTGATGTCGGGAGGTGTCATGCGATTAACGTTGCTTGGGAGGTATACTTTTGTGTTTCCTCCACTCTCAACGGATGCGGGTCTCCCCCGTTGTCGGCGATCAGTATTTCAAATAAAAGGATGTCTTATTTTATTGTCATTGGTTCTTTATGGTCGACAAATAATGAGGGCCTTAATATTGGACCTCCCTCCTCGTATATTAAGGTTTGAATGAATTATGTCAACTCCTTGTTTTGGTAGTTAGATTCGTTTCGTTTAAGGTCGTGTGAGTATTGGACCTAGTGTCCATGTTTTCGGACGTAGTGTATATGTGGTTTTGATGATGCATGAATCATGGGTCGAGTATTTTGCCCCACCCGCATTTGGGTGTTTTGGGATATAACGTTTTATCCACGTTTCTTAAATGGGAGTCATCTCATATTCATGTTTCAAGTTAGTTTAAGTTGCATCAATTTATAAAACATGTTTGAAATGAGGTGTCCATCTTTGAAAGTGCATGACATTGAAAAAAACTTGTTCTACGTTTAAAATACATCAATTGAAAGGTTATGATCTTAAGCGACGTTCATTATTTTTAAAGATATTTACTCATGTAAAACTCATGAGCTCACTAGGCATTATCCTAACCTTTTATTTGTCGGCATGTGCAACAGGTTCCGGTTGGGAATAGTTCTAGTATGTCAGTGAAGGGAGGAGTGCCTTTTGTGCGCCCGAGGAGTGAGTAGTTTTTTGAAGTCTTCCGCACTAGGTTATGGAGAGCATCTTGTATTTGGGTTAAGTGACACCCGACTTCAATTTAGTTGTGCATATTATTAGAGTTTTATAATTGTCAAGATTAATTATAGAATTCATAGTTGAGGCATCTAGAGTTTTGATTCGTAAGAGAAAGTTTCGTCCCTTACCCGATGTTATGTTTAAAAATTTTAATTAGTTGCTCTTACCAAATTCGAGGGTGTTACAAGTTGGTATCAGAGCTTAAGTTTGAGAGATTTAGGTATTGAATTTTTGGATGCCTAGACTCAAACCAGCGTTCTTATAAGTTATTAAAAGTGAAATCGCGCATTAGGTACCTTAAGATAAGATACTTTAGGGTTGATCGAGTCGCTAGAAACGGGAAACTTGTCGAGAGTCGCAAGGATGATCATGTATGGTACGTTCATAATGGCACCTGGCCAGTGTTATGGTGAACCTACATGCTACATGTGTATACTTGAACTACTTTGGTATGATGACCGTTAGGGTAGTGAGGGAGTTTCTAAGCGAGGAAGCTAAGGAAGGATTGATGTCTATAGCAATGCCACTTTGGAGTGATAGTTATGTGTGTTGGACGCATGAAGTTGATCATCTTGAGTCAGAATTATTGGTTGGATTAGAACTATAAGTTTGTTAGACCGACTCTATTTAGAGGAGGAATTGTAAGTTAACCAATTAGTGGGATTGTTGCTCTAAGATGTTTGATGCATTCGAATGACAATAGTATGAACCGAGGAGCGTGATTTCGGGATGTCAGTGTCGACCAATTTTATGCACGAAATTCATTTCAAAACAAAATTAAAAAAAATTGCATCGATTATTTCTCATATTTCTCGAATCATAAAATGAGTTATATTGTGGAACATTTGAAAAATATTTGTCACGCGTTGGATTTTAAACCGTGAGTTTAAACATGCATGAAATTGTTTTATTTCATGTGGTTACCATTTGTCATCAAAAATCTATTCATCCTCGTTTCATGTCTAACACCATTTTCGGATATTGTAAGATCCGTGTTTTAATGACATTTGGGATATTGGGCAAGTAACTGTAGAATTTTTAGCCTTGACATTGGATCTCCTCCACGTATGTTCGGGTTTTAAAGGAAGAGTTGTCCCCCTGTTCTTGAGTCGGATTTTTTTTTGGAGAATTTTGGTCTGTATAAGTCGTGTTTAATTTTATGGAGTATAGTTTTGCAACCTTTTGGGCAAGTGAGTGTATTTTGATATGCGTAGGTTTTAACTTTATTACGTGTAAATTCACGAGCTTGTTGGGCGTCGTGTCTCATTAAAAGTTTTGCTAAAAATAGTCACTTTATCTTACGTTGTGGTTTTTAAAATTTTGACATTTTTAGACTTATTGTCGCCTTATACTTATTTGTTGGGAAATGAAAATTTTAATACCGCTTGATTTTAGCGCTAATGAGTTTTATGAAAATTCAGTTGAGTTCATAGCATCTTATCTTACGACATTTTGCGTCGTGTTGTTGGATCAGTAAATTGTATTCAAGATTAAATTATAAATGGGGTCTAGTTTGTAATAGTATTTAATACTCTAGGGGGTATTTTAGTTAATAGTTAATACTGATTAGGTCATGTTGACCTAGGTATAAAAGGTTTTATTTTCTAGGTTTAGTGTGTGTATCGAATAAGGTATAGATCAAAGGAGGCCGCGTATTTTCTCTGTATTCTACACACGAGGTACCTGTATACACCAAGAACACACACGTTTTTATTTGATTAATCAAGAGATCTATGGTATGTTATTTTGATTTATTTATCTCTTGTTATTATTGTGTGGTGATTATTAATCAACTATAATCTGGGTTCAACAAGTGGTATCAGAGCCAAAGAATCAAGATTTTTGGATTAAACGGTATTTTTTGAAAAACCAACTATGTGAAAATCGATTTCAAAGGTTTGTGTGTTTTTGAAGCTGAAAATAATTGGAATAGGTGCATTTATTGTTATAGAACATCATTAGATTGCCCTATTGCACTATAAAACACAAATCGATGGACTTTTGATGATTTTTGAAGTTTTTGGTCATGAAACTATCGTGTACTGTTCCATCTGATTTTAAGCATAAAAGTTGTTTTTAATCATTGTTTTTCATTGGGTATTGAACGTTGTATGTTTGTGGATGATTTGTGAGAATTTTATACTGTGTATCAACCGTTTAGAGTGTTTTCTGGATTGAAAATCAAGTAGAGGGTCGAACAGTTGAAGAACACGCCAGATTTCCAGTTTGCGCCAGATTCAAGTGGTCTTTTGCGCCAGTCCCTCTTAGCGCAAAACTTTATTTTGCGCCAACTCCTCTTCGGTCGAAGGAGACACCGGTCAAAGATTGACACCGGTCCACACCGGTCAGGGAGACCTCGGTCGCAGCACACCGGTCACACTCCCACACCGGTCGCAGGACACCGGTCGCGCACCCACACACCGGTCAGCCTCAAGACCCCGGTTTTCACCATCTGTTCTTCGCGCAAAACCGTCTTTGCTCCATCCTCTCCTCAAGCATATATGAGTTTCGCGCTATCTTCTCTTAACGCAAATCAGTCTTTTGCGCCAGATCCTCAACTCAAGTTGACTCTTGCGCCAACTCCTTTTAGCGCAAATCTTCTTTTGCGCCAGGTTCACTTAGCGCAATTTTTGCGCTACTGCCTTTAGCGCAATTATGAAGTTCGCGCCAGCTTCACTTAGCACAAAAGTGTATTTTGCGCCAGCCACTATCTTTTTTGCGAATTTCTTTGTGTTTTATACTGTTTGCGAATTCTGCATTTGATTATTTTTGGAAATTTATTTTTCTGAAAATTTTTTAGTGTAGTTTTTATCCAATTCTTGATTCAAAAGATCTTATTAGTTGATTCTCTTGGTACAGATAAGTTTGCTTACTAATCATACAGCTAAAGATGTCGAACCAACTTCTCTCAATGGGCTCTCAGTCCAAACCTCCTGTTCTCTTGGCTAATGAGTATCAGAAATGGAAGAAAAGAATGATTCAGTTCATAAATCACAAAAGCAGAGATTACATGGAATCAATCACTTCTGGTCCAGTAAATCCAATGATCAGAGTACCTGGTCAAGCTGCAACTGAAACCTCTCCAGAAATCCCTGACAGATTTGTTCCTAAACCGTATGAGTACTTCACAGAAAAGGAGAAAGATCTGTACAAGATAGATGAAGAGGCTCTCATTTACCTAACGATGGCCATCCCAAATGACATCTACAATCGGGTAGACAGTCTAAATTCAGCTAAGGAAGTCTGGGATGAAGTAGCAAGACAATTTAAGGGAAGTGAAGCTTCAATTCAGGCCAAGCAGAATTTGTGCATTAATGCCTATGAGGGATTTCATGCAAGGGAAGGAGAGACCCTGCTTGATACCTACAACAGATACAACATCATTCTGAATGACCTAAGGAGGAACAATATCTCTAAATCTGCTTCCGAGATAAACTATAAGTTCATCAAGAACTTGAACCCTGAATGGAAGAACTTTGCCATCAATCTTCAGATGTCAAAGAACATGGCACTAGAGAACGTAACTGATATTTTTCTACTCTTTCTCAGCATGAAGAAGAGGTGACAACTATCAACAATGAGTCCAAGAATCTGAAGGACTTTGTGGCTCTCATAGTTGGCAATGGAAAAAGTTCAAGTTCTGGTCCTGTATTTGCTGCAAGGTCAAAGAAGAAAATGTCTAAAGCTCTTTTTACGGAGGTTACTGAGTCCGATTCTGCTTCAAGTGATGAAGAACTGGAGATTGATTCTGATGATGATATACAGAAGTTCTCTGAGAACTTGTCCATGATAACTCGTCAATTCAAGAAGAGCTTTGGCAAGAAGAAGTACTATTCAAAGACAAAGTACGAAGGGTACAAGAAAGAGAAGTCTGAAATGAGGTACAAGCCAAGGTATGGAAGGAGAGAGGAAAGACGAGAAGACAGGAAAGATGAAAGGAAGGAAGATAGAAGAGAAGAAAAGAGAGAGGAGAAGAAAGAAAGGATGAACCAGGCAGATGCTATAACTGTGGCAAATTTGGACACTTCTCCAGAGATTGTAAGTTCAAGAAATTCAAGAACTCAGAATACTATGCAAGGAAGTCACTAATTGCCAAGAAAGCGGAAGAGGGAAAGGTGCTTATGGCTGAAGAGGAAAACTAGTTGTTCCAAAGTTCTGATGAAGAGGAACAGGCGCACTTCACCCAAGTCTCTTACATGGCCAAGCTTGATGGTGATGATGAAGCTTCTGAGGCTCATTCCGAAGATGACAACTCTGAGGTAAATTCTGAACTTATTGAATCTCTGATGGTCCAAATACACAATATGAAAGATGAATTTGCTTTGTTGAAAGGTAAACTTAGCTCCGCACATCAAACTGTCTTGAGTTTTCGTGATGAAAATGCTTTGCTAAAAGTTGTTGTGGAAGAAAAGGAAAAAAGAGAAACAAAGTTTAAAAGCTGAAAAAGAATCTTTAAAAGGAAAAATATCTGGTTTAGAAAAGGATCTTGTAAATCTCAATGCTGAAAAAGGTGAGTTCAAAATCAAATTCGAAGTATGTTTTCAAGAAAGAAATGAAGCTTACACCAAGATTAAACAATTGGAGGATATTAACATGAAACGAGGTCAGACTGAGTAGACATTAAATCTGTTGACCAATAAACTCCAAGATGAAAGGTTTTATAAACTTAAACCAGGTTTGGGTTTGCCAATTAACGATGTTTTGAAAAAGGCACCGGAGCACTTGTATAATTTTGATAAACTTGGCTCCACAGTCAGACCCATTCCAAACATTCGTGCAACTTTTGTTGAAGCAAGTACTTCTAAACCTTTTACAGAGACCAAAAGTAAAGAAGAAATGGGAGAAAACAGGTCTTGTGACACTGATTCTCAAAATTCTTTTAAATTAGTTGGTTTTAAATATAGTGATTTGAACAAAAGCTATGAGACTCGAAAGATCGAATTTGCTGAGTTTGAATCACTGTTTACCACATCTTCAAAAGAATCAGTCAGCAATAACACGGTTCCACCTGAGACTGAATGCAAATTTGATGAGTATGAATCGGATGTCGATCCATCAAATATACCATCAGTCTCAAATCCCATTGCTCCTAAACCTTTACTTGTTGAAGAGGTTGAAGAAGAAACTGTCATCACGAATGGATCTTGTTTTAATAATGACAAAATGGAGTTTATTGAGAACACGACTGAAGAAATGTTTTCTGAAATGATGAATGCTTCAGACTCTGATCCTGTTTCTACTGCAAAAGAGTCAAATTATGTGAGTGATCATACATCTGAATTGATGAAACAAATTGATACGTTGCAACAGTCTCTTGAAGAGATTGAAGATGAAAACTTTGATCTCAAGGTTAAACTTCAAAAATCTTTGAAAGATAATCAATAGCTTTGCACAGAGATCAATGACTTGAAAATTACTCTATTTAAGAATGTTTCAAATGATAAACAGATGTTTAATGATCCAAGCTGGAAGGTAAGAACTAATCCAGAATTTGATGCTCCTGCAAAACCTTCAGTTATTTACTCTGATTATCCTGAATATCCACCTAGTATTTTTGAGAAAGGTGAGACTTCATGTAACTCAAGAAAAGAATCACCTTCTAAGAAAGAGACTAACAAGATTCCTGTTTCTGTTTCAGATATGAAAGGAAATGGAGTTAGGAGGAGTAAGAAGAATAAAGATGATAGTTTGAATAAAAATGATAGTTTGAATTTTAGTGAAACTTCTGTTACAAACAGTTGTACTACAGACAGTGATGTTTTGAAATGTACTTCTTTTTATGGACATGAATGTCAGATTTGTTCCGATAAATCTAAATTTATGACTTTTGCTCGAAAGAATTTATATTGCAAACACTGCTGGGATAATTCTTTCAAATACTACTCCACTCTTAAGTCCAAAAAGAGTAAAAGAAAAGCTAAACTTAATCTTAATTCCAATTTTTCCACACAACCCAAAGTGTTTCGTGCTAAGGTTACCAATCCAAGATCTAAAAAGCATTTTCAGGAATTAAATGTTAAAATGGTTTGGAAATAGGTTCCAAAACCCCGATATGAATGGAGAGTGAAAGTTAAACCTGCTGATATTCCTGAATTGCTTAAAGCTAACAGCGAAGAACCCATTTTCATATGGGTACCTAAGCAAAACTAACTGTTTCTTGTGCAGGCTTGTCGAGTGTGGGTGATAGATTCCGGTTGTTCACGCCACATGACAGGATTCAAGCACCTCCTACATAACTATGTGGAGGAGCATGCTGGAGCAGTTAGGTTTGCTAATTCAGAAGTAGAAGGACATGTCAGAGGATATGGAATGCTTGATAATGGAGTTGTGAAGATACAGAGGGTGCTATATGTTGAAGGTCTTGATCATAATCTGTTTAGCACTAGTCACTTCTGTGACATGAAATACCAAGTTCACTTCACAGCATCTCATTGTTATCTAGAGGATCCAGATGGTTACGAAGTCTTCAGAGCTGAACGCCATGGAAATCTATATTATGTAGATTTTCCGACACTGTCCGCCACACGTCCAGTATACCTATTAGCCAAAGCAACAAAAGCACAATCATGGACGTGGCATCGCCGCTTGTCTCATCAGAATTTCAGATCAATAGCCAAGCTACAGAGACAAGGTCTGGTCAAAGGTCTACCAGAAATGAGGTTTGAGAAAGACTCACTATGTTCTGCATGTGAGTTGGGCAAAATGAAGCGAAGCTCATTCAAGTTCAAAACTGAATCATCGACCTCATCTGCACTGGAACTTATTCACATGGACCTTTGTGGCCCAATGCGAACAGCGTCTATCAACGGCAAGAAATACGTCTTAGTAATGATAGATGACTATTCAAGGTATACATGGCTCGAGTTTCTTCGCAACAAGTCAGATGCGCCAGAATTGATTATCGCCTTTATTAAGCGCATTCAAGTACGTCTTCAATTGCCAGTCCGAACTCTTCACAGTGACAACGCCACGGAGTTCAAGAATGACACCTTGCAGAGTTATCTTATCTCTGTGGGAATCTCACACAACTTCTCCGCAGCCTACACTCTACAACAGAATGACATTGTTGAACGGAAGAACCGCACTCTTGTTAAAGTTGCTCGTACTATGCTTGCATATTCTGATCTACCCATGTATCTTTGGGCTGAGGCAGTCGCGACAGCTTGCTTCACTCAGAATCGTACCATTGTGGTCAAACGCTTTGATAAAACAACATATGAGTTGATCAACAATCGTAAACCTAATATCAAATTCCTTCGTGTTTTTGGTTGCAGGTGTTACATTCTACGAGAGCGTCAAGGTTTATCAAAATTTGATAAGAAAGCAGATGAAGGATATCTCGTTGGATACTCCCTGACATCCAAAGCTTATCGAATCTACATTATTCGAACCAAGACGATTGTTGAAAGCATGAATGTATCCTTTGATGAAAATTCCACTCGGACTTCTGGACACAACTGTTCAGAACTCGGACTCAAGAACAAAGCTTTTATTCAATCCGGAATAGAACCAGTGTCTAAAGCATCTACTTCTTCTATAACTAACTTTATCTCATCTGAGTTAGATTTGTTGTTTATTGATGCCTTCGATGAAATTTGTGCAGACTTTGACAAAGGCATATCAACATCAACACCAAGCTCGGAGGTCCCTACTATTTCTGTAGACATGTCTGGACCGTCCGAAGAAGTCACTGAAACTGCATCTCCATCAGGTACAACTAAACCGTTAGTTTCTGACTCTACTAATGTTGAATCTGTCTATGCAAATACTCCTTCTAGAAATGAAGTCACGAGTACTTCAGCTGCCATTCCAGAAGCTTCAGTATCAGAAACACCTGTACAAGATGTCCCGAGCACATCTGTGGATCTACCTGCCGTGCATGATGAATACAATGCATCAAATACGCAACAAACAGTTGAATCCTTACAAGCACACATCGTTGGACTAAGGATCATCCCCTGAATAACGTGATAGGTGACGTACAATCTGGTGTCAAGACACGGTCAGCGTCAGCTAATTTCTGCATGTTCTCAAGCTTCCTTAGTTCCCTAGAACCAAAGAAAGCATTTGAAGCTCTACGTGATCCCTTCTGGATTTCTTCTATGCAAGACAAGCTTCTGCAATTCGAACCGAACAAGGTTTGGCGCTTGATCCCACTGCCTAAAGGTAAAACTGTTATTGGAACTAAGTGGGTATTCAGAAGCAAGAAAGACGAGGCAGGAGTAGTTGTGAGAAACAAAGCTTGATTGGTTGCAAAAGGATACTGTCAACAGGAGGGTATCGACTATGACGAAACATTCGCCCCTGTTGCAAGGATCGAAGCCATCAGAATCTTCTTAGCATATGCAGCGCACAAAAACTTTACAGTCTATCAAATGGACGTAAAGTCAGCTTTCCTAAATGGCGTTCTGCATGAGGAGGTCTACGTGGCATAGCCTGAAGGTTTCATTGATCCTCATTACCCTGGTCATGTCTACATGCTAGACAAAGCATTGTATGGTCTTAAACAAGCACCAAGAGCCTGGTATGAAACTCTAACTAAATTTCTCCTAGCTTCTGGCTTCAAGAAAGGTACGGTTGACACCACCTTATTTCTCAAAAGGCAAGGTGAGGACTTGATTCTCATTCAGATTTATGTTGACGACATAATATTTGGGTCGAAAAATCAGAAATTTTGCAAGAACTTTTCTAAAATCATGGAAACAAAGTTTGAAATGTCGATGATGGGTGAGTTAAATTTCTTTCTTGGTTTACAAGTAAAGCAATTACCCGAAGGCATTTTCATTAATCAATCCAAATACATAAAATACATGTTAAGAAAGTTCAATATGTCAGATAGTTCAGTCATGAAAACACCAATGGCTACTGGTACACTCTTAGATGCAGATCCCTCTGTTAAACCTGCAGATCAAAAGGTGTATCGTAGTATGATTGGTTCTTTACTTTATCTGACTGCCAGTCGCCCAGATATAATGTTTGCTACATGTTTTTGTGCGAGATATCAATCTAATCCTAAAGAGTCGCACTTTAATATTGTTAAGCGAATTCTTAGATATCTCAAAGGCACTCCTTATTTAGGCCTTTGGTATCCAAAGGATTCTCGTTTTGATCTAACTGCCTTTACAGATGCTGACCATGCAGGATATAAGCTAGACCGAAAAAGCACCTCTGGATCATGTCAATTTATAGGTGACAAACTTGTAAGTTGGACCTCAAAGAAACAAAACTGTATTTCAACATCCACCGCTAAGGCTGAATATGTAGCTGCTGCTAGCTGCTGTTCACAAGTCCTTTGGATGAAGACACAGTTAAGGGACTTTGGGTACAACTACAAGCGTGTTCCTATTTATTGTGATTCCAAGAGCGCAATCGCCATAACCGCTAACCCAGTTCAGCATTCAAAGACCAAGCATATAGATGTACGCTATCACTTCATCAAAGATCATGTAGAAAAAGGTGATATCGAAATGCACTTTGTTCAAACTGATTTCTAGTTAGCTGACCTTTTCACCAAGTCGTTAGATGAAAAGAGGTTCCAGTTTCTAATCAGCAAACTTGGTATGTTGAACATGTCTTCTTAGCCTTACTCATGATTCGAGGGGAGTATTCTGAATCTTAATCTTGTGTTTTATATATTTATTCTCCAACTATTGCTAACGATAGAGGAATCATTTTCACAAATGATTACCACATTTTCTTTTATGTGCAGGATTGTTCAAGTGGCAATGGCTTCTAATCACATCTGATTAGAACTCGCACTTCAATACTTTGTTTTCTATTTATTGTTAAAAAAATAAAAAATTATTATTATTAAGTTGAGGGGGAGCTTAATTGACAAACACCTTGAGTTTGAGGGGGAGAATAGCATTGTCAAACACACAAATGTTTTTGACTTCTCCAACATTTTATTCTTCATGTTTATTTGTATTCCTTTGTGCTTACATGTACAAAAGGTTGTTGAACAACACGTTCTTTTAGGAAAATACATGGGATTCAGTGTGAAAGCTTAACAGAACTTCCATGGATTCACGAGAACCAATGTTTCCTACCCAGGAAATATTCCCTGAGTGATTGAGGGGAGAGGGGTCAAAATATTTAAGTGTTGGTGTGTGAAGAGGTAAAATGGAAAAGAGAGATTGGTTAGAAGTGAGATTTAAAAGATTAAAAGAAAGAGGGTGAGAGAACAGAGTAAAAGAATATCAAACTCTGCACCAAATTCTTTCTGAGTCGGACAACCACATTATCTGTTGTTTCACATTTCTTCGTGAACGACATTGAAAAAGGCACCTAGCCCATGCCATCTCTTGCATTACACCCCACCAGCTACTCATTCTTTTCTCAAAAAGAGAATGTTTCACATTTTATGGGGACACAACATATACACTATTGAGTCTTCATTTGGAAGATACTAATATTGAAAAAGAAGGAAAGTTTCCCCACCCTTCGACCTTTTCTCATGCACATTGAGTCTTTGTATAATTTATTGCTGTCTCAACAAGTTTACATACTTTGAGCCTACATTGAAAAGCAATCATCGGTGCTTAATTATTTCATACACATGCACGAGCACACAGAAATTTGTTTTCTTTAAGAACGTTAATAGATAACCATGTGTTATTCGATGATTAAATGGAAGTCCTGGGGAGTCTACATCAAAACCATCTCCTTATATAGTAATTTTGTGTTACTCAGTGACTGTGTGTTACTGACAGGCATTCCAAACTGAGTCATTTATTGATTCAGGGTTACCACTTTTTACTTTTTTGAATCTGCAAAGATTGAAATAATCACTCTCTCTTTCTGGGGAGACTGCTCTTATTTCCACACAGGGATTTATACATGAAGACTGCGTTTAACTGTTACTTTGGGGGAGAAAATTCCTACTTTATTTTGCTATGTTTTGATGATGCTGATTCTCAACACTCATCAAAAAGGGGGAGAATACACAAAGAAGACTGCTGAAGAATTCAAAGATATCAAAGTGTTTGAACTTATTTTGATTTATCAAAAGTCTGACTGAAGATGATCGTTAGAAGGACACTTTATTTAAAGAAAGAGGAAGATGAAGATTGTGTAAAGCTACACGCTTTGAAGCTGTCAACGTCATATCAGATACAATTTTCAAGAGAAGTGATGACCCGAAGATAATTGGAAAAAAAAAATTAATCTTGAATCTAAAGGGGGAGATTGTTGGATCAGTAAATTGTATTCAAGATTAAATTATAAATGGGGTCTATTTTGTAATAGTATTTAATACTCTAGGGGGTATTTTAGTTAATAGTTAATATTGATTAGGTCATGTTGACCTAGGTATAAAAGGTTTTATTTTCTAGGTTTAGTGTGTGTATCGAATAAGGTATAGATCAAAGGAGGCCGCGTATTTTTTCTGTATTCTACACACGAGGTATCTGTATACACCAAGAACACACAAGTTTTTATTTGATTAATCAAGAGATCTATGGTATGTTATTTTGATTTATTTATCTCTTGTTATTATTGTGTGGTGATTATTAATCAACTATAATCTGGGTTCAACACGCGTAAATAAATTCTGGGAACGTGTACATGTGCATTTTGCATGCGTTAATTGATGAGTTTTGTTAATAGATGTCATCTCACATGTTGTTTTAGGAAAGTTTCATTATTACGTGATTTATCCTTGGGATTTATACAAATGTCAATCGTTATATACTAGTTGCATTTGGATTAAATTATACTGTTGGTGTGAGTAAGCATATAAAGGATTCATGTTATTTCAGCTATTGATTTTACTGTTAGAAATTTTCCGCAATGCATTAAACGAGTTAGCGGTATTCATGTCGTTGTAGTTACTATTTTGGTCAAATGTGTTCATCCGTGCGGCTCAAAGTTTTAAACTCGATTTGAAATTTATTTGCTTTCTCATCGTTCTACCGAGCTTTGGGGAAATAAACTGATGCATATGGGGTTTGTTGAGAATTTTATGCCACAACGTTTTTGGTTAAAGAGGGAAAATTTTAAAGTTAAAAATTGTGAAGTTCTCTTTTGGAATTGTACAAACATTATTACACGTGTTGTGGTGCAGGAATGTATTTTCATGTTTATAGTGTAAATTTTGCTACACGTCTTTTGTTATTTTATCAACGTAAATACTGACCAAACGAATTTTGAAATTGTTTTATATGCATGACATAGGTGACCATTTTGTACACCTATCGAGTGAACAATAATGGATTTTTTTACCGCACGATTAATTGCTGTAAAGCTTGTATAATGGAAAGTTTTATAAATTTCAAATTGGCATATTAGTTGAAAAACCTTGAACTCATTAGGGCTACAGATTTAAAACCCTACCTGGAAAAGAGTTGTAATTAGGGACTAGAGGAGTCCTTGGGATTTGAAGCGTCGGATGATCCGACTTGTTGCCAGTCTTGGATTTTGGGTTTCAGTTTGGATTTGTGCACGCACGATTAATTGAGGTATTATATTCATGTCTTCCCAGTTAACTAACGGGTGATCTTTCTACTTTGGTAAACCCGCGGGATGAGGTCTTATGGGGATTATATGCGCCTGGTTGGGTTCGATTTGATGGGTTACTTGTTCGGTTAACGTCTTAATGGGTTTTCACGAACAAAGGACTATTGTGGTCCGTTTGTTTAGAACGTAAGATTTGGGAACACTAGTCCTCTGTTAAGTGTCAACCTTAATGCGACAATAATTTTGGAATGAAGTGTTGGGCGGGATGCCCACTTTTTCGATGTCACTATCTTAGTATTAGGCGTCGACTCATTTTGTGAATTCAATGAATCTTGGAGTGTTTGGAAGCATCCCGATTTGATCATGAGAAAAGGTGACCACTAGGTGGTGAAATCTAACGGAATATTAGATGTTGGTAATTAAGTATCGATGCGTATAAGTTTCCCGACATGGTAAATACCTTACGATGGAATGTTTGAAGTTGGAAGTAGATCGGAGTTGAGTGATAGTCGGATCTGCATTATCCGGCTACCTGAAGGACGCGTTGGTGTGCCTCGGAAGGGCACCTTTATCAATATTAAGGATGGACCAGTAGGAATCTGAGGATTCATGGGAACTTGGTGTCGATCTTTGGCTTTGGGTTCAGAATCATGTGGATTTGAGGTGAATTGGCCAGTGAGATGTAGAGATCACAAACTACTCTTGAGGTAGTAAGTGTCATCCAAGGTTGGGAGACAACTGTAGTCTTGTAGGTAAAGACTGCTTAGTGAGTTAAGTGTGCACTTGGATATAAGTGTGATGTGCCCAAAGAGGCTGCTGTCGTGAGTATCAGCATAAGAGTTATGACATTGGTTCTGGAAAGTGGAATAGGGAAAATCTACCCTGCGGGAAGCAATCCTTTGGAATTTAGATTTCGAGGACGAAATCTCCTATAAGGTTGGGAGGATTGTAATACCCGTAATTTTCGGTAAGTAATTGTCACCTGGACGTTTCTACAACTTGTAAACAGTGGGGTTTTTTTGGGAATTGTTTTGTTTAAAGTCCCTTGGAGTATCGGGAGTATTGGCAGTGAAAAAGTCGAGTTTTGGGGCTCTAGAAAGGTCCCGCGACAATGCCCGACGACTATGACGAGTCACAATCGCACTTTCAAAATCGCATGGAGTGTACCGTGCGCTGGTACATAACAGCGACTATGACCAGCGACATTGCTCAGGGCAATGTCGTATGGTCAATGTCGCACATAAGAGGCAGGTTGCTGTTAAGACGGGATTTTCAGCCTTTTTCTCATTTCCTCTCATCCATACTTCTCCTATTCTCTCCCAAATTGTTTTCCTTCTTTACCCTTCAAACCCTAACTTATCTTTGGCTCAAACCCTTGTATTTTATGAAGATGGAACACCATCAAGTGGTAAAATGGAAAGCTTTGGTCAAGGATTCACCATCTTCATCTTCTTCTTCAACCTCAAGCTCATTGTTGAGTTTTCTAGTTTTTCATCAAACCTAAGTGGTAAGTATATCCCTTCCATTTCTAAACCTTAAAATAAGTTATAAATGCTCAATTTATGGTTTCCTAGTGTTTGATTTCCCTATTTTCGGTTTGGAAGATTTTGGAGAAATTTGGGTCAAAAAATTAGGGTTTTGGCCAAATGGAGGTTTTGATGTAAAGTGTTTGGGGATCGATTCTAAATAGTTGAATATATTTATTAATGGGTGGAAACTTGTGAATCTAGGTTTTTGGAAGTTTTGGACTTGAAGATTCAAGTTTCTTCAAAGGAGCTTAAAGTGGGGTAAAATCTAGATTTAGCCTAAATCTAGCAAGGTGAGTTCAAGTTGATTTGTGAAAACGTTGTACATGCCAAAATGTTTATTTTAAAGTATTTATGTTTTTAACATGAAATTATCATTTGTGGAGTTACTTGATGGGTTTTGGGTTATTTGAGAAGTTTAGTTTTATAAACCTTGTAAAACACCCATATTGGGGAATTTTGGGCATTTTGATAAATGAGTCATAAATGGGTGTGTTTGGTAGTCTATTGCATAAAAGAGATTATTTGGTTAAAATACATTTTTAGTGTTTGTTTGGGTAAAAGGTTTAATTTTGTGTTATGGGACATTTTGAAAGGATAAAGAGTATAAATCTATTTGGAAAACCTTTGTCCCGACTTAAACTGTGTTGGAGTTCATTCAGATATTTTGGAGCGTGTGATTTCAGGGTATGGGTCGAGTACGTTTATTATTTGAAAAGCGTTAATCTTTGGTGAAAAAGAAGTTTTGAGTATTTTGGCTCGATGTCGTTCTAAAGGAGTCTTGAGGACACTTGTTCGGTTTTATATGGCTCAATGTAGAGTCCAGTTATGACGTACATACTAATGCGTTGTGTTGCGTATTGAGGTTGGTTACGGGCTCGAGTGCTCTGGTCATTCATGTGTTGTCCGGTAAGGTTAGACTGTGTTACATTGGATCCATAGGCACGTAAGTCAGTCTGTTTTGGGATGGTCAATTGGGTGTTGCGGGGTTAAACTCCAGTAACCATGTTTTATGACCGAAAACTTTACAAGCGATCGCTAGGAGGGTTGAGTCTGTTAGTTCTACCGGGGGAGTAGGCGCTAGGACCCTCGCCGCTTGAATTAATGCTTGGGAGGTAGTCTTTAAGTGTGTCGGGCCTTCGGGATGGAGTTCTTCGGAATGATCCATCAAGGTCAACTGACTTGGGGTGACGCTTGTTAAAGGAGTCGTAGGGACACCTGGCGGTGATGTCGGGAGGTGTCATGCGATTAACGTTGCTTGGGTGGTATACTTTTGTGTTTCCTCCACTCTCAACGGATGCGGGTCTCCCCCGTTGTCGGCGATCAGTATTTCAAATAAAAGGATGTCTTGTTTTATTGTCATTGGCTCTTTATGGTCGACAAATAATGAGGGCCTTAATTTTGGACCTCCCTCCTCGTATATTAAGGTTTGAATGAATTATGTCAACCCCTTGTTTTAGTAGTTAGATTCCTTTCGTTTAAGGTCGCGTGAGTATTGGATCTAGTGTCCATGTTTTCGGACGTAGTGTATATGTGGTTTTGATGATGATTCATGGGTCGAGTATTTTGCCGCACCCGCATTTGGGTGTTTTGGAATATAACGTTTTATCCATGTTTCTTAAATGGGAGTCATCTCATATTCATGTTTCGAGTTAGTTTAAGTTGCATCAATTTATAAAGCATGTTTGAAATGAGGTGTCCATCTTTGAAAGTGCATGACATTGGAAAAGAGTTGTTCTACGTTTAAAATACATCAATTGAAAGGTTATGATCTTAATCGACGTTCATTATTTTTAAAGATATTTACTCATGTAAAACTCTTGAGCTCACTAGGCGTTATCCTAACCATTTATTTGTCGGCTTGTGCAACAGGTTCCGGTTGGGAATAGTTCTAGTATCTTAGTGAAGGGAGGAGTGCCTTTTGTGCGCCCGAGGAGTGAGTAGTTTGTTGAAGTCTTCCGCACTAGGTTATGGAGAGAAGCTTGTATTTGGGTTAAGTGACACCTGACTTCAATTTAGTTGTGCATATTATTGGAGGTTTATAATTGTCAAGATTAATTATAGAATTCGTAGTTGAGGCATCTAGAGTTTTGATTCGTAAGAGAAAGTTTCTTCCCTTACTCGATGTTATGTTTAAAAATTTTAATTAGTTGCTCTTACCAAATTCGAGGGTGTTACAATGAGCGATATAGATTTAAGGGAACAAAATGCTTACTCAAAATTCGCGGTGTTACAATCCTCCCCAACTCGGATACGATTTCGTCCTTGAAATCTGAGCTACACGAATAGGTGAGGATACCTCCGCTTCATGTCCTCTTCGGCTTCCCACGCCACGTTGTCCCCACGATGATGTTTCCATTGCACCTTGACCATTGTAACCTTCTTGTGAAGAAGTTTCTTGGACTTCCTCTCTAGGATTACGTATGGTTCTTCCACACAACGATTTCCTTCATCCACTCTTATCTCCAAAAAGGGAATAACGTTCTCCTCTTTCGCCAAGCATTTTCGGAGATAACAAACATGGAAGGTGTTGTGGATTCCGTTCATTTTCGGCGGTAACTCCAATTGATACGCTTGAATTCCCACGTGTTTGAGTACCGTGAATGGTCCAAGCAAACGAGGACTCAACTTCCCACGCTTTCCAAACTGAATTATCCCCATCCAAGGGGACACCTTAAGCATTACACGATCTCCCACTTGGAATTCCATCGGCCGCATCTTTTTGTCTGCGTAGCTCTTCTGCCGATCTTGAGCCGTCTTCAATCATTCCCAAATACCCTTCACCTTGTCGGCCGTTTCTTGCACAATTTTGGGACCGGAGAATTGTTTCTCGCCCGCTTCAAGCCAACACACGGGAGTTCTGCACTTCCGCCCGTACAAAGCTTCGAACGGTGCCATCCCAATACTCGAGTGGTGTCTATTATTGTAAGTGAACTCCACCAAAGGTAGGTGAGAGTCCCAACTACTCTTGAAATCAATCATGCAAGACCTTAGCATGTCTTGTAGCATTTGAATTGTTCTTTCACTTTGGCCGTTGGTTTGGGGATGGTAGGTCGTACTCAATTTCACTCTTGTACCAAGATCTTTCTGTAGGCCATCCCAGAAGTTTGAAGTGAACCGACTATCGCGGTCCGACACAATAGACAAGGGCACTCTGTGCCACGAAACCACCTTATCGCTGTAAAGCTTCGCCAACTTATCCATCGGTAGGGTTTCGCGCATGGCCAAGAAGTGAGCGCTCTTGGTCAAACGATCAACTATTGCCCATATGGTATCGTGACCTCATAAGGTTTGGGGAAACGTAGTCACGAAATCCATGGTAATATGTTCCCATTTCCACTCAGGGATCTCTAGGGATTGAAGGCTCCCGTAGGGTCGTTGATGCTCGGCCTTAATTTACAAGCAAGTCACACGATGCTCCATGTAACGTGCTACATCCAGTTTCATTACCGGCCACCAGTAATGAAGCTTCAAATCCTTGTACATCTTCGTACTCCCCTGGTGAATGGATTATTTGGACTTATGGGCATCTTCAAGAAGAAGTTCACGGTTGCCTCCAACTTTGGGGACCCACACACGCCCATTGAACAGCTTCACCCCACGACTATCCTCCGTCAAGAGGAATCGTTGCTTCGTCATCACTTCATCCTTGAGGTTCTCTTCCAACAAAGCCTCTACTTGAAATGTCTTGATCTTTTCAATGAGGCTTGACACCAATTCAATTCTCGAAAGGGTAGCCTGAACGCTTCCGCTATAGTCCTTCCGACTCAACACATCGGCTACCACATTTTCCTTACCAGGGTGGTAGAGCAACTCGCAATCATAATCCTTGAGTAGCTCGAGCCACCGTTTTTGCCTCATGTTCAACTTTTTTTTATCAAAGACGTATTTCAAACTCTTGTGATCCATGTAGGGTGTACATTTCGTGCCATAGAGATATTGTCGCCATAACTTCAAGGCGAACACTGCCGCTGCTAACTCCAAATCATGGGTAGGATAGTTCTTCTCATGAACTTTGAGTTGTCTCGATGTGTAAGTGATCACCTTACCTCTTTGCATCAAGACACACCCTAGACTCATCTTTGACGCGTCGCTATAAACCACGAAGTCCTACGATCCTTCGGGTAGAGATAAAATTGGAGATTCGCACAACTTCTTTTGTAAGGTCGGAATGCCTTCTCTTGCGCCTCGACCCAAACAAACTTCACGTTCTTCTTGCTTAAAGCGGTCAAGGCGGAGGAAATTTTGGAGAAGTCTTGGATAAATTTCCGGTAATAGCCCACTAAACCCAAGAAGCTTTGTATTTTGGGATGGACTCTTAGGAGGCTCCCAATTCATCATCACTTCGATTTTAGAGGGGTCCACCTCACTTCATCTCGAGTGACAACATGGCCCAAAAATTGAACCTCCTCAAGCCAGAAGTCGCACTTTGAGAACTTGGCATACAATCTCTCCTTCCTCAGCACTTCTAGGACTTCACGAAGGTGTTGCTCGTGTTTCGCTTCGCTTTTGGAATACACAAGTATGTCATTAATGAACACGATGATCAAATTGTCAAGGAATGGTCGGCACACCATATTCATCAAATCCATGAACATCGTCGGTGTGTTGGTTAGGACAAACGGCATTACTAGGAACTCGTAGTGATCATACGCGTCCTAAAAGCCGTCTTCGGATTATCGTATCCCTTCACCCTCACTTGGTGGTATCCCGAACGTAGATCGATCTTGGAAAAGCAACCCGCTCCTTGCAGTTGATCAAACAGATCATCGATCATCGGGAGCGGATACTTATTCTTCAATGTTGCCTTATTCAGTTCCCGGTAATCGATACACATTCTCATGGTACCGTCCTTCTTCTTGAGTCCAACAGTCCTTTTCGGAGCGAAAACGGAGTTATAACGAAGAAGTTATGGCCAAAACAGTGAACGAGAAGAAAATCGGCCGAACAGTGCATCTCGCGACTTACGCCGCGACGTAGGGAAGCGGTCAACTTACGCCGCGACTTGCAGTAGCGGCATAATTCGCGAAACACCCTGGTCGAGCTTAAAACCCGATTTTCAGCCACCAAACTTCATTTCTTCATATCTTTTTCATCACAACTCCGATTTGAGTGATTCAAGTTGCCATGGTTTCATTTTTGAGAGATCTTCAAGGATATGGTAAGATATTTGAAGTCTATTGGAATATACAAGGGTATTTTGTGGTGGTAAGTACCTTGTCTCTCTCAATGTTAAGCTAGGGTTTGATGATTTCACCCTTTTCCCTTTCATCCTTCAGCTTGGGTTTGATTTTGATGACTTGTGTGGTGAAGGTGATCTAGTAGATGTGTTGGATCTAAGATCTAGGAAGGTTTCTTGGTGGATCAAGCCTTCATCAAGGTTGATTCAAGTTTTGGGGGTAAAACCTAGATTTAGCCTAAATCTAGCAAGGTGAGTTCAAGTTGATTTGTGAAAACGGTGTACATGCCAAAATACCTATTTTAAAGTGTTTACATGTTTTATATGGAATTGTTAACTGCTAATCATCTGATAAGTTTTGGTTATTTGGAGATATTCAACTTTATAAACTTATAAAACACCCACATTTGGGATTTTGGGCATTTTGATAAATAAATCATATATTTTGGGTATTTAAATTATTTATTTCATGGAGTATATTTTTTAGTATAAATGCATTCTTATTGGGTGTCATGGGATGATTTGAAAGGATAAAAGGTATAGACTCTCTTGGAAAATGTTTTGTCCCGATCTAAATCATGTTGGAGTTATTTGTGTGTGTTGAAGCATGGGTTGCATTATTTTGGGTCGTTTACGTTTGATTTCAACTTTATGATTTTCAACGTTGGGTCTTTGGGTTTGTTGAGCTTATGGATCGTTCGGATTTTGTTGGGTTATGAGGACACTTGTCCGTTTTATTAGCTCATTGTAGAGCGTTTGGTTATGATTTGCAATTATTGCATCTTATTTGGGAATTACATGTTTTGAATGCTTTAGTTTATTTGTTTTGATTCATGTAATGTTTCAGCCCGTCTGCTATGGACCCATTAGCTCTTTTGTTATTTTGGGCGATGTTGGGACGACTAGCCTCTCACATCGTGGCACGTTGGCATAGGATTGGGATTGTAAGTCCTTCGTGCAGCACGTTAGGCATAGGATTGGGATTGTAAGTCCTTCGTGTAGTATCTATGGGTGTATGTTGAAACATGCTGAGCTCGATACTTTATTATTTGTCCAATGGTGGAACGCTAGTTAATCCCCATTGAGGCGTTGTTTGGATTCTTCGGTATGGTGTAAGTCCTCCGTGCTATTATTTATGGGTGTATTCTGAAAGATGTTGAGCCCGATATTTAATACCAGTTTAACGTAATGTGTGGCTTACTTTGTGCACGTCGCATTATGCGGATTCGGGTTTCCCCCGTCACCGAAAGGTGTTGTCTTTGGGTTGTCTTTATGTATTTGTTTTAGGTGACATTTTGCATACATGAGTTCATTCCATGTTTCATGGATTGAGTATTAATCCCTACCCGCGTTTTGGGGTGTTTTGGGATATGAAGTATTATTTACATTACCATAACTTGGGAGTCAATTTATACCCACGTTTTGAGTTTGAGTTATCTCTCTTATGCTTTAATTTTGGAGACTTGAGTTTACTCACATTTTGGTCGTTTGTGGTTATAAAGTTTATTCAAATGTCATTATTGGAGCATTACCATTATTCTCGTTTTGAATAAGTGTTGGATTTCATTATTTCATGAAAGAACGTTTTGGCGTTGAGGCATCCACTTATAAAATGCATATTATTTGTAAACGATTTGTTCTCTTATATTTTTTGGTAAATCATTTTAAAGGATCATGATTATAAGTTATCATACTTTCATTTACGTTTTCCTTTATAATCATGATATAAAACTCTTGAACTCACTAGGCGTTAGCCTAACCTTTTTATTTGTCGGCATGTGCATCAGGTTCCATTTCGTGATTAGCCTAGCAACACTGTGAAGAGATGAGTACTAGTTGTATGCTCGAAGAGGTGATTAGCTTGTTGAAGTCTTCCGCACTTATATTGGAGATAGCGATTGGTATTGGGTTATAGTAACACCCGACTTTAGATTCTGTATGTAAGACTTTATTTACTTGTTGATGGTTCAATCTAGAAATATATTTCAATTATGGACTTGTAGTAAGAGATTTTATTATCCCTTTTAGGTATTGTTGAAAGTTTTTAAATTAGTCGCTCTTTCCAAATTGAGGGTGTTACACATCATTTCTTGCATTTCAGATGGAGCCAACAGGTAAGAGGCTCGAGCAATCGGAGTCGCCCCCGGTATAAGGTCAAATCGAAACTCTACCTGGCGATCTGGTGGTAAACCAGGAAAGTCTTCCGGGAAAACGTCAGAGAACTCGCGTACCACCTTCACATCCTCAAGTTTCTTCTTCTCGAGCTTGGCATTGATCATGTATGCTAGAAAGAACGAGCATCCTTTCACTAAGCATTTTCGTGCCTTAGCCATAGCGAAAATCGCCACATCACCCTTTCTTCTCTCACCATAACAGTCACAACATCACCGCTAGAAATGGGGAGTTAGATTAGTTTCTTGGAGCAAACGATTTCAGCATGATTGTCCGCTAACCAATCTATACCGACTATCACATCAAACCCGCCAATGACCATAGGCATCAAATTGATTGGAAATTCCTTCCCTTCGATCCCAAGAGTGCATTCCTTCAAGACATTAAAGATTAACACTTGACCACCATTTTCTATCTCAACTACTAAGCCATCCTCTAGACTACTAGTGGGCATACCAAGCTTTTGGCGAAAAGATTCGAACACGAAAGAGAAACTAACACCAAAATCAAAAAGTACACGAGTAGGTACGGAGTTTAGGAGAAACATACCCTATACCACATCCGCCGATGCCTTGGCCTCCTCGGTGGTCATTTGGAAGGCTTGCCCCAGAACCCTCGGAGGGTTCTCTTTCTTCTCCGGCACGCTACTCGCCTTTAGCTTCGGGTAATCTCTCTTCACATGCCCTGGTGCTTTGCACTCAAAGCAGGCAATCCCACTCACAGGGTAATCTCTCGTAGGGTGATCGGTCTTCCCACACTTGGAGCACGGAAAAGGGGAGGAGTTGCAATTGCCATGGTGCTTGCTCCGACACTTTTGGCACCATCTAGCTTCACGTCGGTTATCAAAGTTCCGGTTCCCGACAAATGGTCGAGACCTCTTGGGAAGTCCGGAATTGTTTTCTCATTTTCTTTTCTCTCCCACCTCGACTCTCTCTTCCTTTCCTCTTGCATAGACGTCCTCTATAATCTGGGTCTCCTCAACGGTCTCATGGAGGGTGATGGCTTTGGAGTTTCGGACCATCGCCATCATGTCCGTCAGTTGGCCCCTTAGATAGGCCTTCACTCTTTCCTTTTCAGTCGGGGCCACATGCCCCACCAACCCCAGCTTCTCCATGAATTACCGATTGTACTCCCTCACCGGCATGCTCCCCTTCTTGAGAGCTCAGAACTCGGCATCGATTTTATTTGTAACACCCTCAATTCTGGAAATAGCAACTTATTAAAATTTTCTAAATACATCAATAATTGCATCGCCTACAATCACAATTTAGGAAATTAACCTCAATACACACATTCATTATATACAATAATCTATGATAAGAGCGGGTGCTACTAAAACCCCATAATAGTCGCTATCTCCAAAATGGCGGAAGACTTCACCAACTATTTACATTCGTACAAAGCTAAAGCTCAACTCTTCATAGCTGCTAGTACCAAACCCCAACTGGAACCTGATGCACATGCCGACAAATAAAAAGGGTTAGGCTAAACGCCTAGTGAGCTCAAGAGTTTTAGCATGAATGAATAAATCTTTAAAAGCAAGGAAACCAGTTTAAAGCGAGATCCTTCGAAATAATATACTTTAACATGGAAGCGATACATTTTCCCAAAATATGCACCTTTAAAGACAATGCTCCCAAATACACGTTTCATATAAAATGATGCAATCCGGAACTCACCCAAGATGGGATCATAGTTCGACATTCCACTTCATGGGAATGTAAATAATACCTTATAACCCAAAACACCCAAAACACGGGTGGAACATAATACTCGACCATTAAGTAAAGGAAAACGATTCTTAAATAATATGGTACGTCATTGAAAACATGGAACCCAATTTAATACTCACGCGACCATAAAGTAGAATGAAATCCCAATATCAAAACATGGACAATTAAATATCCAAAATACGACGGGCCGACGACGGGGGCTTCCCGTATCCGTTGAGAGTGGAGGAACACAAAAGTATGCCACTCATACAACGTTAATCGTATGACACTTCACGACACACAAGCCCAAGTGTCCCTACGACTCCCTTCAAGCTACACCAAAGAGTCAACTGACCTTAGCGATATAACAACGAGAATACCGCTCCAAGGCCCGGCCCAAGGGGGATACAACCAAGGCATTGCCCCACCTGGCGGAGGTCCAAAATGCCCATCCAATGGCTACTCCACGCCGTGATAGCACCACCCGGACTTAGTCCTCCTAGTGTACTCCTTGAACGGACAAGGTCATAAAACATGTGTCCCGGAGTCCAACCCCGTACCACCCAAATGACCATCAAATAAGACTGACTCATGTGCCTATGGATCCAATGCAACACAGTCTAAGATTACACGACTATACCTGAATGACAACAGCACTCGAGCCTGTAATTATAAATATGCGATAAAAATGCATTTAGATGTAAGCTATGAAATGGGACTCTACATCGAGCTATTAAATCCGGACAATTGTCCATAAGACTCTTTTAAGCCAACCCCGAGCTAAAATGCTCAAAATCCATTTGTACAAAATCCTCAAAGATGCATGAATCATGAAATAGATCTTACTTGTACAAAGTCACTAAGAATACGTAAATCATGCTATTCAGTTGCTAAAATGTTCAAACCCAATATAAGCATTTTAAGAGGTTAACACAACCCAAGTTTACCAAATGTGAAATTTATCAAATACTCACATTTTGACGAATAACCAAGTAACACATATTTTATTTCGAAAGACCCAAAACTTATCAGCAGTTAACCATTTCATGTAAAACACTTTAAAATAAACATTTTGGCATGTACACCGTTTTTACAAATCAACTTGAACTCACCTTGCTAGATTTAGGATAAATCTAGATTTTTACCCACTTAGAGATTTCCTTGAAGAACTTGATTCTTCAAACCAAATCTTCCAAAAACCTATATCCATACATTCCAACCGTAAATAACCATATTCAACCATATAGAAACATTCTCCAAACATTACACATCAAAATCTCTATTTTGGTCCAAACCCCAATTTCGACCTAGATTTCTCCAAAACCATCAAACCCGAAATTGATAAACCACACACTAGGATAATCATCAACGGAGCACTTATAACTTATTTTAAGGTTTATAAATGGAAGGGATACACTTACCATTTAGGTTTTGATGAAAACCTAGAAAACCCAAAAATGATCTTGAGGTTGAAGATGAAGATGGAGATGGTGAATCCTTGACCATAGATTTCAATCCTACCACTTGATGATGTTCCACCTCCACAAAATCCAAAGATTTGAGACAAAATGAGTTAGGGTTTGAAGGGAAAAGAAGGAAATCGATTTGGGAGAGAAAGGGAAGAGAATGGAAATGAGAAATATTTGGGAAAAATGGTGCATAAAAACGTCCAGCACCCTACGTGGGTTGATCCGTGAGTTCAGCTTCAGCAACCCACATAACAAGATACCCTAATTTCCATTCTCGTAGGTTGCTCCGTGGGTTCAGCTTCAGCAACCCACATAACAAGGTACCCTAATTTCCATTTTCGTAGGTTGCTCCGTGGGTTCAGCTTCAGCAACCCACGTAACAAGGTACGTTAGCCACTGATTTTTCTTCTTATTTGGTCAAATCTTGTTTCGGTCATAACTTCTTCGTTATAGCTCCGTTTTCGCTCCGGAAAGAACCGTTGGACTCGTAATTGAATCCTTCATCTATCTAAACTATAAAATCCAGGATTCAAGTCCAAAATTAAATATCTTATTTTTCCTCGATATATCGGTTTCTGTATTAACTTGAAGTGATACCTTTCGAAAGTCAGGGTGTTACATTATCCATGGCCCATTCGTTGCAATACTCTTCCATGAATTTTTCCTTAAAGGAGGTCTAAGTCAATTGAGCTAGAACTATGGGCGAGAGGGTGGATTTAGTGACATTCCACCAAATAAGAGCAGGTCACCGAAGCATCTGAGACTCGAAGAGGACTTTTTGACCCTCTTCACACTCGCTGGAGTCGAAGGCCTGCTCTATCTCGTGGATCCAACCCATACATGCAACTGGATCGTCCGACTCGGAGAACTCGGGTGGCTTGCTACACAAAAAGGACTTGTAGGAGCAAGCCCTCCTACCTTGCCTCACGTCAACCATCGTCGGTTCCCCAGTCGGACTACCTCCGTATCCGACCACCACAACGTTCTCCGCAACCGTTTCTGTAACATCCTAAGAATTAGGACAACAAAAATTTCCAAAAAAAGGAAATGTGGTATATAAAAATATGCCAAAGCACGAGCTCATCCCAAAAAGGGAAATAATAACTCCTGTTATAATTACAAGTTTGTAATAAATAAGCAATGAG
Source organism: Arctium minus (assembly GCA_954870635.1). NCBI lineage: Eukaryota > Viridiplantae > Streptophyta > Magnoliopsida > Asterales > Asteraceae > Arctium > Arctium minus. The sequence continues at coordinate 175,452,429 of OX941080.1, read as the reverse complement.
GGAAAACAACCCTCTAATCTAAATCCTAACTAGGAAAAAGATTAACTCAAGTTGTCAACCAACTCCAAACTGTGTCTTCTATAGATGGCGTCCCAAAATGCCCCCAAGCTCACATCTAAAGTCACTAAGCATTCTTGTCGGTTGCGTCGCTAGAACATGAGATACACATCAAACCAAAGAAGTGTTAGGCCAAACGAGCCTAGTGAGTTGAACAATAACATAGCATAATCAATTAATTCAATTATAGACAATAAGGACCATAAAGGAATCAATGGGGGAAACCCATCACACCAAAGAGTTTCACCTCAAGTCAATGTACCTTGATGTTCACTCTCGTGAGCAACATCCCGAAGGCCCGGCACACTTGAAGACTACCTCCCAGGCATTACTCCAAATGGCGGAGGTCTAGGTGCATACCGTCATGGTGGCACCCTAAGACTACATCATCCTAACGCTTACTCATGGTTCATCCACTATACATACAACATCCGTCTCTATACATATTTTATATCAACAAGATACATGTATAAGACCTCACATAGCCAAATCCCCTTTTAAGTTTAAAACCCTAAAACATGCAAGATTATCAAAAATATTCACCTTTCACATGATACATACTTTCTTAGTCAAAATGTTGTCAAGGATAACCTCCTCAAGACCCACATAAGGACCATCAATCAAAACCCCCATGAATGCCAAAAGTAACAGTTAGGTCAAACTTATCAGGTGATCAGATATGTACATGAATATGAAGTAAGCAAGAACAATGATGATAAGCATGTCAAGATGTGTATCCCATTTAACAAAGTTAGTAGGAACTCACTATCTAGGTTTTATGCAAAACCCTAGAAAACTTGGATGAGATGGTGAGAAGATGAAGAATTGGCTTAAGCTCTTAAACACTCCTCTTTATGTTCCTTCAATGCTTTTGGTTGACCATAAATGCTCCCAACTAGAACTAGGTTTTCAATGAATGTGCAAAGGGGAGAAATGGTGGAAAAATCGCCCTAAGGGTCTCCAACTCGGTTCCAAAAACGAGTGAAGTGAGAAGTGAAGTCAAAATGGAAAAATGTTTCATTTTATAGTCTCAGCACCCCATCGGCGACAGTGCCCGGCGATTATGCCCATGGCACTGTCGCGGGGCACAATCGCGCCCGCTCACGACCCCTCGATACACCGCCCGCGATTGTGACAGGGAGATTGTGCCCTTGTCACTCTCGCATGGTCACTCTCGCCGGTGATGTACCGAGACCATCCCCTGGCCCGCGATCTTGCCATGCAACAATGACCATTGTCATAGTCGCTGGTTACTATCGCCCCAGACCTGATGTTTTTCGACGTTTTCGATACGTTACGCGCATAGGAAAACTCAAGGTTTTAAAACATAGGTTGACATACCAAAAAATCTTTATCTACATGCAAAATCCAATCATCTTAGAGCAAATAAAGGTAATTTAGAATTAATAAGCACTTGCCTTAAATTCTCGGGTGTTACAGCTTCATTCCTACTATTGCTCACGTCTCAGTCTTCGATTACTTTCAGAAGGAACACTTGTTGTTTGGCCATGGCCACACATGCACGAGAATGGAGGTAAGAATAGGTTATATGAATTTAAACACAAAGAAACGTACTAATACATTCATTAATCATCGTAACAATAGTGCATAAAGCACCCACACGTGACAATACATTCATAATAGCATTAGCTAAGTGAAATTATGAACATATTCTACACAAGAAGTCTCGTTACCATCATCATGATTGTTGGGAACTGAAGAATTCATCAAGTGTGGTTAATGCTGCTGGTTCAATATTAATGCTGCTAGAAGACATAAAGGTTAGTACTGCTGAGTGTTACTACTGCTAGTAATATTAATACTGCTAGTCAAAGTTAGTGCTGCTTGAACAAAGTTAGTACTGCTTAGCTAGTTAGTACTGCTAGTGGTTAGTACTGCTTAGTAGTTAATGCTGCTAGAAGAAAGTTAATGCTGCTGAAGATTAATACTGCTTATATGATGAAGATTTGTATGAAAGGATATACATGGAAGCTTAAAGATATACATAGAATATATACTGAAGATATTTTATTCATTGTAATTATCTCTGTATTCAGTATATATATATATAGTATTGTTTAGAATAGGAGAATAACTTTTTAACTTTAGTTTTCATTCTTTTAGAGAAAAACAACCTCAAGGCATAGATCCTAATTCTAGAGAAGTAGAATTCGTATTGGTGAGCCTGTTCATCAATATTGAGGTTGAGTGAGTAATCTTGTAACTTCAAAGCATTTAATAAAAGCTTACAGTTTGTTATTCATATTTTCTGTGTTGATTGACTGTTTCATAGAATATCAAAGTGTTATTCCGCAAACTTCTTTGATATTGTTTCTGAGAATTAATTCTTGTTGAGAATTCGATCCTTACAAGTGGTATCAGAGCCTGATTTCTCAGAAACAAGTATTCATCATGGAAAATCTTACAGAATCAAGCAGTACTTTGGTATCAAAAGTTCCAATGCTCAGATCCAATGAATTTGACATGTGGAAAATCAGAATCAAGCAATATATTCTCCTCACAGATTACTCTATGTGGGACATCATTGAGAATGGCCCATCTGATGCAGGAAAGATTGGTGAAGATGGCAAAAGAATCCCTCCAAAGACAGATGCAGACAGGAAGACAAGGCAGATAGAGATGAAAGCATTGAGCACACTGCTCTTGGCCATTCCAAATGAGTATCAACACCAATTCTGCAATTGTACTGATGCACAGATGCTCTGGAATGCTCTAGAGAAGAGATTCTCAGGTACTAAAAGTACCAAGAGAAATCAAAAGGCAATCTTAAAACAACAGTATGAAAACTTCATCTCAACTAAGAATGAGTCAATGACTCAAACTTTTGACAGGTTTAATAAACTAATTGGTGAACTAGCTACTATGGGAGTACAGATTGATCAAGATGATGTGAACAGAAAGTTCTTAAGGTCCCTTGGAGATGAATGGACCATGTACACTGTGTCATTCAGACAGAATGATCAGTTGGAAGAAAAAGAACTTGATGATCTGTACAATGATCTTAGAGTATTTGAAGCTGAGGTGGAGGCAAAGAAGAAGCCTTCTGGATATATTCATAATGCTGCACTCTTATCAGCATCAATTGATTCTACTGCTAACCCTGAATCAATTAATGCTGCTACTGGAACAAATCAAGATAAAGGCACTGATTCTGTGTTTGAAGCTTTTCTTTCCAATCATGGAAATTCCTCTTTGATTAATGATGACTTAGAACAACTTCATCCAGATGATCTGGAAGAGATGGATATTAAATGGCAGATGGCCATGCTCTCCATGAGGGTTAAGAAGTTTATAAAGAGGACTGGGAGAAACAACTTCTCCCAAAGAAAAGAAGATGGAGCAGGGTTTGATAAATCAAAGGTGGAATGCTACAAATGCCATCTGAAGGGACATTTTGCTAGAGAATGCAGAAGTGAAGTATCTCACAACAATCACCAACAAACTCAATCTGGAAGCTTCAATAACAACAGAAACTCTGCTCAAGCCCTTGTTTCTCAACAAGGAATGGGGTTTGATTGGAGTGATCAAGCAGAAGAAGCTATTCAGAATCAAGCTCTTATGGCTAAAGTATCTGATCTCCCATCTGAAGTAAGTTCTAATCTCTGTTCTAAAACTTGCATAGACACTGTTAAAAGGTACAGGGATCACAATCAGAAGATGAGTGATGACCTTAAGAGATTAGAAAAAGATATCAAAGACTATGTAAGGATTGTAGAGAGATTTGAAGATCAGATCAAAGGTTTTCAAGCCAATGAACTCCAACACTCATATGACACCAATTACTGGCAGTGGGAGAAAAAGGATTTAGAACTTAAACTGACCAAATCTAAAGAGGAGAGTGAAAAACTGAAAGAGGAGTTAACCAAGGTTAAGCTTGATGTAGAAAAGTTTTCCAATGCTTCTAAAGCAATGGACTCCTTACTGCAAAATCAGATTCATGATAAGTTGAGAAGAGGAATTGGGTATAATGCCACACCTCCACCATATAACAACAATTACATTCCTCCTATTTCAGACCTGTTAGACACCAAAGATAGGAAGGACTTGCCTGAGGGAGCCACTGAAATAGATCCCTTAGATGAGGTAATTGTTGAGGATAAGACTGAGAAAGAGGTTGGCAAGAGTAAGGAGAACAAGGTGAGTGGTGAGATTTCTATAGAAAACAACATTATCACCAATGAGGATTGTGGAAGGGCTTGGATCAAATCCAAGAACATAGAGAAGACAGAGGAAAAGTCTGGTAAGGTCCATTATAAACAGACCACAGTTGTGAATCCAGGTCCTTGCAAACAGTGTGCTTGTAAGAAGAATGAGCCCCAAAAACAGGACAAAAAGAGGGGAAATCAAAGAAACTGGAATAATCAATGGGCACATAAACAAGGGGTTGATCTGAGTAAAATCAATAGACCAAAACCTTGTTTTATCTGTGGCAAATTGAATCATCTTGCAAAATTCTGTTATTTCAATCCTATGAACCAAAGAATGAATTTCCAAAGATCCATGCAAAAACCCTTTGGTTATAAGAAAATTGAAAAGAACCATGTGGTTAAGAAAACTGTTAAAACTGAAAGCCACATGAAGAAAAAGTATTCTGTTAAAGAAAGTGTCAATATGTGGATTCCTAAAAGCACTAAAACTGTTAGTACTGCTACCACAAATAGTGCTGCTGACAATGATAGTGCTGCTAGAAGTAATACTACTGCTAACAATGTTAATGCTGCTAACAAAGTTAGTACTGCTAAACCTGTTAGTACTGCTACACCTGTTAGTACTGCTAACTCTGTTAGTACTTCTAAGGTTAGTACTGCTTCTAGTGATGATTCTGCTAAGCCAATCATATTGACAAAGTACTCTAATAAAGAGTGCTCTGAGTTTAAAAACCTTATTAAAAAGGAATGTAAATACTTTGATGAGAAAGGAAGACCCAAGATCACTTTGGCTTGGGTCCCCAATCATACTAATTGATTTGTTTTATGTGCAGGGCAACCAACAGCTCAAGGGAAAGAGCATATGGCATGTTGATAGTGGTTGCTCTAGGCACATGACTGGTAACATGTCATGCCTGCAAGATTTCAAGCAAATTAATGGAGGACATGTTGCATTTGGAGACAATCTTACTGGTGGTAAGATAAGTGGACAAGTAAATGAAGACTGTGAAAAGGAACCATTTACTGAACCAAGTCAGAGTGAAGAAGACACTAGAGATGAGGAGACTCAAGAATCAGAAGTGGCATCTGAAAACACTTCAGTTGAGTTGCATAACTCTAATCTAGAGGCTGGACTGAATGAAGAACCTAGTCATAACACCAGAGTTCAAAAGAATCATCCTCCACAGCTGGTAATAGGAGATATCTCTTCTCCTATGATGACTAGACATCAAAGCAGGCTTCAAGAAATGCAAGATCAACAGCATACAGTCCTTTCTTGCTTTTTATCCCAGCTTGAGCCTAAAAAGGCACATGATGCTATGAAAGAATCTAGCTGGATAGAAGCAATGCAAGAAGAACTGTTACAGTTCAAGCTACAAGATGTATGGGATCTAGTAGACCTTCCTAAAGGTCACAGAGCAATTGGCACAAAGTGGATTTTCAGAAACAAGAGAGATGAAAGAGGTATTGTCATAAGGAACAAAGCAAGGCTGGTGGCTCAAGGCTATACTCAAGAAGAGGGTATAGATTATGAAGAAGTTTTTGCACCTGTGGCTAGGATAGAAGCAATCAGACTATTCCTAGCCTATGCCTCTTACATGAACTTCAAAGTCTATCAAATGGATGTAAAAAGTGCTTTTCTCTATGGATCAATTGAAGAAGAAGTATATGTCTGTCAACCACCAGGGTTTGAAAACCCAAGCTATCCAGACAGAGTATATAAATTGAAGAAAGCACTTTATGGACTACATCAAGCCCCAAGAGCATGGTATGACACCCTGTCATCCTATCTCTTGGAAAATGACTTTGAAAGAGGAGTCATTGATAAGACTCTATTTATCAAAAGAAAGAAGAAGGATATCTTGCTGGTCCAAATATATGTTGATGACATTATTTTTGGTTCTACAAGAAACATCATGTGCAAGGAGTTTGAGGATTTAATGCATCAAAGGTTCAAAATGAGTTCCATGGGGGAACTTACTTTCTTCCTTGGACTCCAAGTTCAACAGAAGTCAGATGGCATTTTCATATGTCAATCCAAGTATGTGCAGGATATTCTAACCAAGTTTGGTTTCTCAGAATCAAAACCTGCCAGCACACCTATGGAAACACACAAGCAGATCACAGCAGATCTTGAGGGGGAGGACATGGATGTGCATTATTATAGATCCATGATTGGCTCTCTCATGTATCTCACAGCATCAAGGCCAGATATAATGTTTCCAGTCTGTGTATGTGCAAGATTTCAAGTTAGGCCAAAGCATTCTCACTTTCAAGCTGTTAAGAGGATATTCAGATATCTCAAAGGGCAACCCAGATTGGGACTTTGGTATCCTCATAACTCACCTTTTGACCTGATAGCATACTCAGACAGTGATCTAGGTGGGGCAAACTTGGACAGAAAATCTACTTCTGGAGGATGTCAGTTCTTGGGTGTTAGACTAGTCTCATGGCAGTGCAAGAAACAAACCACAGTATCCACATCTACAACAGAGGCAGAGTACATAGCAGCTGCAAGTTGCTGTTCTCAAGTCTTATGGATTCAGAATCAAATGTTGGATTATGGGGTAACCTTTCTACACACTCCAATCTTTATTGACAACAGCAGTGCTATTAGCATTGTAAATAATCCAGTCAAGCACTCAAAGACAAAGCACATTGAAATCAGGTATCACTTTATAAGAGATTGTAATGAAAAGAAACTTATTCAAGTTGTCAAAGTCCACACTGATAATCAGTTTGCTGATCTATTCACTAAAGCTTTTGATGTGGGTAGATTCACTTTCTTGGTCACAAGTGTGGGCATGATAAACTCTGAATAATCTTCTTCTCAAAAAGTGGTTTTATACCTGTATATTTTTATTCTTGGTGTTACAAATCTTCTTTTTCAGGATATGCATAGCAGTACTCAGTGTTTAGCAAGTTTAAAAGGAGTAAGTACAGTTAATACTGCTAGTAGTTAATACTGCTAGTAGTTAATACTGCTAGTAGTTAATACTGCTTTCAGTTAATACTGCCAGTAGTTAATACTGCTAGTGGTTAATACTGCTTTCAGTTAATACTGCCAGTAGTTAATACTGCTAGTGGTTAATACTGCTTTCAGTTAATACTGCTAGTAGTTAATACTGCTTTCAGTTAATGCTGCTAGTAGTTAATACTGCTAGTGGTTAATACTGCTTTCAGTTAATACTGCTAGAAGTTAATACTGCTTTCAGTTAATACTGCTAGTTAGTTAATACTGCTAGTTAGTTAATACTGCTAGCCGTTACTACTGCTAGTAGTTAATACTGCTCTAGGTTAATACTGCTTATATTCCGAATACTATAAATACTCTTTGCCCGCCTAAAAGTTCATAACGACTCTTTGCATACTGTTCCCTTGCGCTCTAAACCCTTTCTCTCTCCAAGTTCAAAGTTTTCAGGCAAGCATCTTCAAGGTCAATGGCATCAATGGCGTTCATTGACGAGCACAATGAAATCGCAATGCTCCAAAAGCCAAAACAAGCAGAAGGCTTTCATCAGATTGTGGATTTCCTCAAGTCAAGCCACATTGCTCATGCTCTTACTGTATCCCCTACAATCTACATTGAGCATCAAAGGCAGTTCTGGGCCAATGCAACCATTGTTGTGGAAAATGGTGTGCAAATGATCAAGACAAGAATCTGTGATCAACCACTAACAGTTACTGAAGAGGTTATACGCATCAGTCTACGTCTAGACGATGCCTCTGGTATAACTTCTATCCCAAATGATGAACTGTTTTCAAATCTTACAAGAATGGGGTATGGAGGCCCATTGGGTGTTTTCAAGTTTTCTAAAGCAAAATTCTCTCCCCAATGGCGTTTCTTTGTCCATACTCTAATGCATTGTATATCCAAAAAGACTACTGGATGGAGTGAGTTCAGCAGCACTATTGCTTATGCTTTGGTGTGCTTGGCCACTACCAGAAGGTACAATTTTTCACAAATGATTTTCAATGATCTTGTCTCAAACATGGGAAACAAAAAGAGCTTCTTTATGTATCCCAGGTTTGTTCAAGAAGTTATTACTCATCAATTGACGGATATACCTCAACCTGTTGGGGTATATGTACCTAAACCCCCCAAAGGCAAGGTTTTCTCAAATATGAGAAGATCTGCTGGGGACTCTGAAGGAGTTGACACCCCATTGTTCTCTACAATGATGGTGGTGTCCCAAACCAATGAAGGTATGGTAGCAGGGTCAAGGCCCTCATTAGACCAACCCACTGCTAGCCAATCCCAACCTTCCATCTCTCAAATTTTCCCTCAGTCCTTTGCTGCTAAACCCACTCCCATAATATCCAAGACCTATGTCAAGAGAAAGGTACACAAGGCTCCTTCCCTTGTTGTACCTACTATTAACCAAGAACCTCAAAGCCCTCTATTGGAGCATTCTCCAATAGAGAATATCCAAAGGGAATCCACTAGGGTGTCTCCCAACCCAAAGGAGGTGCTCTCTGAGGAGGAGGTAGAGCATATGGGTGATGAGGCTGCCACTACTCCTGCTAGCACAGAGGAGGACAGTGGTAACATCAATAAGACCTCCCCCATGGCAACTTTGAATGAGCAATCATTTGAAGGACCCTGGTGCCAAGAAACCACAGGGGTGGATAGTGCTTCTGCTAGGCAGAAGACATCTACTAATAAAAGATCCAATGATCCTTCAATAGGGGGTAACACTCCTGGAGAAGGTGAGGACAGATATAACTATGATGAATTGATGGAGACCATGGGAAACATCAACCAGGATGTCATCAAGCAAGGAAAAGAAATAGAGGAGATGAAGCTGATTATTCTATCTCAACAAGTTCAGATCACCAAACTGAAGAAATTGGTGACCAGATTGTTACAGAAAAGGAGAAGGAAGCAGTTTGTGCTCAAGAGGAGAACATATGTTCAAGATGATTTCAACAAGGGGGAGAATTCAGAGGCTGAAGCAGAAAAAGAAAGTATTTCTGAGATGGGATTTGATGGTAAGGGGGAGAAAGCTGCAGAAAAAGAAGCAAAAGAAGTAGAAACAGATAATGTTCAAGCAGTAACAGGGCTATCTGTTGAAGAATTGGAAATAGCTGAAACCTTAGTAAAAGCAAAGAATGACACTCCTAAGGCTACTCAAAAGGCTAAGGGAGTGGTCATCAATGAAGGAGACCTTGAAAAGAAGACACAAGAAAGAAGTGAGGCAGGGTTGAAGGATACAAAGGGTAAAGCTAAGATGATTGAACCTGAACAACCTGCAAAGAAGAAAATTCAGATAGAACTGGATGAAGAAGTGGCAAAGCAGCTTCAGGCAGAAATGGAAAGGGAGGAACAACTTCAATCTGAGAAGGATAGAGAGCTTGCACTGAATATGGCCAGAAAACTAAATGAAGAGTATCAGAAGAGCATGAAAACAGCAGCTCAGGCCAAGCAAGTACAAGTAAAAAGAATGCCATTCAAAAAGCAGAAAAGACAACCCTCCAAGACCTTTTTGGCCAATCAGGAAAGAAGAAAGATGATAAACTTCCTGAAAGGTGCAATTGGTGTTAAGGGGGAGATGTTTACTCATATGGCATACTCTCAGGTTGAAGAGCTATACAGGAAGGAAATGACAAAGCTCCAAGGGGATTCCTCTCAAAGGGAAGAAGCAGAAGAGAAGAAGGAAGAACCTGGAAATGTTGGTAGAGAAGCCAAGTCTGGAAAAAGAGTAAAAACAATTGCTCCAAAAAGGCAGTTGAAAAGGCCTAGGGTGGAAGAAACTGAAAAGGAAGCAGAACCTTCAGTCACATCCCCAACAGAGCCAGTACAGAGTCCAGAGCATGTCACTAAGCAAACTGATGAAAGTATGGATCCGTACATGACAATAGTGGAACCTTTGAAAGCTGTTCCAATCTCTATGCAAGCTCCAGAGATCATCTTCTGGGATATTCTGAGAGACAATGGAAAGAATTTCTTCAGAATCAAGAGAGCTGATGGTTCATTTGAAGCTTATTCAACATGGGGGAAAGTCATCAGAAGTTGTTCAATAGCTGATATAGAAGAACTATATAAAGTTGGGATGAAACTTTATGAACCTGTGTTGAAAGGTGCTGAAGAGAATCTTCTCAAAGTGACATTGGAATACTTGTGCATGATGTTTGAGCCTGCAAGAGTGCACCATAGGATTAAAGATCATATGCATGAGTTCATATTCAAGAAGATTGACAAATGGATACTGTTTGAAAACTGTGGAGTATACATGATTACTATTGACAATTGTTATCATGAATACTACCTGGTGGACAAAATATATGAGCATAGCAAGGAGAAGTTAGAAGGGATGCTTAAAGCTACACTGGTTTGTGCAAAGGATTCAGAAATGGCCAAGATTGTGGTGAAAAGAACTGTAAATCAAAGTTTGGGCCTAGATCCAAATTTGGGAAATTGAATCAGAGGTGGTGTTGAAATCATCTTGAAGAAGATCTGAAGAACTTGACTTCTTTTCCTAAAAGTCAAGTTAGGGGGAGATTGTTGGGAACTGAAGAATTCATCAAGTGTGGTTAATGCTGCTGGTTCAATATTAATGCTGCTAGAAGACATAAAGGTTAGTACTGCTGAGTGTTACTACTGCTAGTAATATTAATACTGCTAGTCAAAGTTAGTGCTGCTTGAACAAAGTTAGTACTGCTTAGCTAGTTAGTACTGCTAGTGGTTAGTACTGCTTAGTAGTTAATGCTGCTAGAAGAAAGTTAATGCTACTGAAGATTAATACTGCTTATATGATGAAGATTTGTATGAAAGGATATACATGGAAGCTTAAAGATATACATAGAATATATACTGAAGATATTTTATTCATTGTAATTATCTCTGTATTCAGTATATATATATATAGTATTGTTTAGAATAGGAGAATAACTTTTTAACTTTAGTTTTCATTCTTTTAGAGAAAAACAACCTCAAGGCATAGATCCTAATTCTAGAGAAGTAGAATTCGTATTGGTGAGCCTGTTCATCAATATTGAGGTTGAGTGAGTAATCTTGTAACTTCAAAGCATTTAATAAAAGCTTACAGTTTGTTATTCATATTTTCTGTGTTGATTGACTGTTTCATAGAATATCAAAGTGTTATTCCGCAAACTTCTTTGATATTGTTTCTGAGAATTAATTCTTGTTGAGAATTCGATCCTTACAATGATTTTCAATGAGTGTACTTCCGTTGACTTCTAAGACCGTCCTATCTTAGAAATTCTACCCAATCTCACAAATCATCACATAATATACCCAGTTTAAGTCTAGACATCTTACATTCATGTCTAGTTCACTTAAACTAGAGTTTTGATACCAACTTGTAACACCCTAAAAATATGGGTAAATTTAAATCTAGATAAGGCTACGAATGACATCTCAAATATAAATTAATCACTCAAAAAGGGGAAATGTAATAGCGTATACAAATACTATGAATGGACAACAAACTAACAACAAACTAATCTAAATCATTAAATCTAGATTATGGTGGTTGTCAACCCAATTCTCCCAAAAATCTCTATTCTTTTCTGTGCACCAATGTCCAAAAGGTATGTCTCCAAAAGATGCCATAATAGCCAACACTCGTCCCTCAAACTTTGGACGCCTCACCGCTAAAGGAACCTGTTACACACGTTATTTGAGAAAAGTGTTAGGCTTAACGCCTAGTGAGAACAAATAGTTTATATCAATAATTTTAGAAATGAACTTAATATAAATAAATGACTTTTTCAATAAGATTAGTAAATAAAATGTGACAACATCCACATAAGAACCTTTTGGTACAAAACATCTTATGATGACGGGGGAGACCCGATTTCCAAGGAACGTGGCGGAACACAAACGTAAGTCACTCTCCGAGTTGCGAGCTCAATACTTGGACCCATGGCCACGAACAACGTCGACTCGTACTCAGATGTGGGGGAAGGTATCCGAGGATCCAAGTCATACTCATTCATTAGGATTACATTTACGACCCATGGCTAGTATCTGGTCCCACATAATCGTACCAAATTGCCTCTGAGGACCCAATGTCTCAACTAGTTACAAACGGAAAATTATCCCAAAATTAAGTTGACTATATACCTATGGATCCACTAGTAATAGACTAAGACTTGTTACAATTACGCTTGTGACTAGAACCATAATCACACATATAGTTCATGTAAACATTCCCATAAATTAGCTTACTTGTTCTCACAAAGATTGGTTCACCATTTTTTATAAACATAACAATAATCAACATTAAAACCAACCATTATCCTTAAATTCCATTTTTCCCAAAATACTGTCATCAAATGAGTCTCATGATATAGTGAAAATCATGCATATGGCTAAAATGCCTTTAGTTAGATATTTAACCACAAGTAGGTAAAAACAAACACATTTTATAATACAAGACCTCAAATACTTCATCATATCTCAAAAGGGTGAGAAACCTTAAAAATCTCCTAAACACAAAGTTAGGTCAAAGTATTTCAACAAAGGATATATATGAACAAAGAGATAATTAGAAGTTCAAAATCGTAATTTTGACATGTATAAGGTTTTAAAAGCTTGTATGAACTCACAATCTGAGTTGGTTGATAAACCCTAGAAATCCTGCAAGAAAATCCCCAAGATGAAGACTACTCACAAATTAGAACCCTAGGTCAGCAAACCCTTGATTTGATGATGAAGGAGCACTTTAATCCTGCTATTTACGACCTAGAAGAGGGCTAGATCTTTGCAATAAATGTAGAAAATCGATTGGGAGGATGAGGAGAGAGTTCGGAGCATTTAACAATGAGAAAAATGAGAATAAATGAGATCGGGGCCGGTTTTCCTCTTTTAAATGCTCACAGTGGTCGCGAACGGATGCTGGCTCTAACGAACTCGTGCGGAGCAATGGAGTCACGCAAGGGCTGAGGCCCGCATTGGATGGTGGCGCAGCTCAGGTCGCGCAGGGAGCCACATGGAGCACTGATGACACTTTGTCGACTTTTTCAGCTACCTCGCTCAACCTCCAACTAAGACAGAATTCTAGGCAAAACCAATAACTAAGACCATACTACAAGCGATATAGATTTAAAGGAACAAAACGCTTACTCAAAATTCGAGGTGTTAATACGATACCGTTTGGTGGACTAAAATCTTACCCGATAAGTGATAGTGTTGAATTTTAGCGGTGAGAGCTTACCCGGGTAAGCGTTTCGTAAACGACCCTTTACTCGCTTCAGAACTCGTGTATCTCAATGACGTCTTATTTTTTTTGACAATTAACATGTTCTTTTGTTGTAATATGATCCAAATATAATCCAAAATCAGTTTTTATGTGTGTGCATGCATGCGTGCGTGATCGTGTGTGAGAGGTTTTTCATCAATAAATATGCTTTTTCCTCCCTCTTTTTTTCAAAGAAATTTACAAATGTTCATGGAAAAGAAAAAAAAAATTGTCTTTATCTTTTGATTAGGTAATCCTAGAGTTGTATTAGTTTTAACCCAAAAAACCTTGTTATAATAGGGACTAATAATATCTCAAGGACAATGATTTATCATGTCTTAATCTTTATTTATGCCATTGTTTCTTGTTTTATTTCTTTATTTTCTAACTATTAGGGGGCGTTTGGTTCACAGAATGGAATTTGATGGAATTGAAATCCATCGAAGGAATTTGACTTTGAAGGAATTGGAATGGAATTTGACCACGCGTTTGGTTGGTAGGAATTGGATGGAATTCATTTCTTTCACTTTAGGCAAGGAATGATGAATTCCTTGATTTGTGGAATTCAAAGGATTTCATCATTATCAATACGTGAACCAAACAAAGGAATTGGAATTTGGTCAAAGGAATTATCCATTTCAATTCCTTCCAATTCCTTCAAAATCCATGAACCAAACACCCTTTAGTATTATCGAAAGTTGAGTGAGTCAATAAACTAAAACAAATAAGTAATTTATAATTAAATCATATACCTCCTATTATTAGACGATTATTAAGTTTATGAAATTTATCTTTGAGTAAATTACAAATTTCGTCCCTGTGCTTATTGAAAATTTTGGATTAGGTCCCTCAAACGAAATAATTACATGTATGGTCACCATGGTTTCATTTTTGTTATGGATTGGGTCCCTCAACCTAACTCTACTAACTGTTGTTCTGTTAAATCAGGGGCAATATTGCCATTTTCCTCTTTTTCTTTAAAAACATAAAAATAATATTATACATAATATATAGCACAGACATATATATCTACATGTCAACGACTCAAATCGTCCCTTGCCATCGTCGGCCATCTCCGATGAAGGCTATCTCCAGCCACCACAATGAAACCACCTATACCCACTTTGTCTCCTCCAATCGTCCCATCTGACTCCCATCTAGATCACAACCTACAATCCTCGCCTGGTACGAGATCGGCCAAATCCATTATTCCGGTGAAAGTCGTCGTCCCCCATCTCCAACTACTCACCACCGCTCGTTTTTCCTCCTTATAAACCCTCTTCTCTCCTACTCTGCTCCCTACACCCACTGCCACAATGCACCTCCAAAGTTCATCGACCCAGATCCATATCGATCCAAATCCATCGAGTTGAGACTTCATCGATCAAGATCTGTTGAGTACTGGGAATTTGTTTCACTATATCAATTGATGGTTGTTGTCAACCGAGCCCCTCATCTGATATTTTTGAAAGACAATTGTTATGGTCTTAGTTTGATTTTTGAAGATAATGGGAGTAAAGGGTTTTAGTTCCAGATTGGTGGATGCATGTTCTTGACAGGAGGGATGATAATGGTTGTCTGGTTGGAACTTGCTTAAAATTGGTCTTGGGTATAATAATTAGGTTTTTGTGGTGTTTGATTATTGAAATTGGAGAAATAAGGTGGATAAATTTTGGTAATCAGATACCTGGAATGGATCAAGGAGTCGTAATTCAACATTTAAAGCCATTTTTGAGGTTCCCACCAAGAATATGCTTCACACTAGCAACCAGAACACACTTCTTGTTTCGTAATCTTATGTTTCTACCATAATAAGATCAGTTATGGCAGTGGGTAAAAGTCTGTAGAGTGGTTTTTACCTGATAATGACAAAGCAAAGAAGTTAAACCTAAACCCCAATGACTTAGGACCATATTACTGTCTGACATATCTATACTGGTAAAAAAATTAGAGTCATAATGCATATTTGTCTACTTTAAATGGATACTAGTTTCAGTTTCTACCAAAAGTCGACGACAACCCAAAATCAAAAAAACCAGGATCACCATCGTCTATGGCAAAACAACAAAAATTTTCACGGGAATGAATATTTTATATATATGTAACTAGGAATCGTTTTTAGCTCTGCCTCAGAACATAAACCAACTGAGTTCATCATATGGGTGATGCGTATGGAGGTTTCAAGTTGGCGAGGATGAAAATGAGAGGCCGAAGATGCTGAACAACAGAAGGGGAAGCCAAGTGCTCTGTGTGGATAAATATAAAATCCCAGAACTCACTTGGATGTTGGAAATCGTCAATCATTTAAAGTTTCTTTCTTATTTTATGAATCATGCCGGAGGGGGAGACCTGCTGCGGTGGGTGTTATACATGGTGTATATATGTCCCCCCCCCCCCCCTCTCTCTCTCTCTTTATATATATATATATATATATATATATAGGGAGAGGTTCATTTAAGAAATGGTAAATATATGAGAAATAGAGAAGTAATCTTAGCCATTCATTTGGTCAACATTTGCGACTTTGACCGCGAAGCACCAGATAATTCCTTGTGTGATCTATAGAAGGTAGAGGGGTAATTTCGTAAAATACACGGGATGAGTTCATATATGAATCTGTATGAATCACAAAGATTCATATATGAATCTGTTAATTAGTTCAACTGATTCATATATGAATCTTTGTGATTCATACAGATTCATATATGAATCTTTGTGATTCACAAAGGTTCATATATGAATCTTTGTGATTCATACATATTCATATATGAATCATAAAGGTTCATATATGAATCTGTTAGTTAGTTCAACTGATTCATATATGAATCACAAAGGTTCATATATGAATAAGTTAAAAGAGTTCAGTTGTGAATTGCACTGGTTCATATATGAACATATAGTTCATATGTGAATTATACATGTTCATATATGAACACAGCCCGTGTGTTTTGTAAAATTTACGAAATTGTTCTTCTATTTTTGGGATAGCCGCAACTTTTGACCAGTCAAAGCCGCAACTTTTGACCGGTCAAAGCCGCAATATTTGACTAGTCAAATCCGATCTTGACCATATGAATGGCTAGGATTAATTCTTTATTTCTCATATATTTACCATTTCTCAAATGAACCAAACACTATATATATATATATATAGTAAGTATAATATTAACTTATTTTTTAATTGTCCTTAAAAATAGAGGAAAAAACAAATGACTAGAATGCCCCTTATTTAATGGAGAAAAGGTTAAAGAAGTTAGAGTTGGGGACTCAATCCATAACAAATCTGAAACTACAGTGATCATATCTGTAGTTATTTCAGTTGAGGGACCCAATCCATAATTTTCATATAACCACAGGGACTAAATCTGTAATTTACTCTTTATCTTTTGTTGAAAAAAAAAAGCTTTTGATATGATTGTGATATTCAACTACATGTTTAATATATATTTTCTTTAAAATATGACAAAAAACAATAAAATCTAATAACTATTTTACATGTTTTTGGCAATATACTATTTTTAATTTTTTTTTTTTGATAAATCATACGTTTTTATATATGTCTTCAAAACATTATTCTATTTTACTTTGTTTTCCCTCTTTTAAATTAGGACATTCTTTCATTTGTATATACTAGTAGCGTACTCGCGCAATGCAGCGAGATACATCACGATTTTAATGTTTCATTTTATTTTTTGTTTTTTTGTCGATTTACAGTACAATTTTGGATGGTTTTGAGAAAATGATAATGTTTTTTTTTATATAAATTTGTTTAATTTAGGCTTTTTTTATAAATGTTTTCTATATAAAAAAATTAAGTATTTTGTTAGAATTCAATGATTATTTTATATATTTTAATGACATCTAGAAAAAATAACCAATTACATATTTAATAATATAATTAAAACAAATTTATAGTAATATAATATATTAATTAAATGGTGATACATGGAAAGGTCTGCATAAAAGGAATGTTCTGTACATACCAAATTGGTGGGTATTAGAAACCTGCAATAGTAATATGTATCTTGTGCTTTGATACTTGTAAATTAAGAGATTTCTAAAATTTTGCATAAATGATGGTACCTTGTGCCTAATAATTTGTATTTAAGAGTTTTTTATCCATACTTTATAATATAGTATAGATAGGATGCCATGTTTTTTTTAGAGTTGGTTTTATGTGACTAATTATTCGATAATTTAATTGGATAAAAATACAAAAATTGTTAAAGGAAAAGCACAATAGAACAACAATATACGGAGAGAATGAATCTGTAATTCTCATTAATCAAAAGCCCTTTAAATAAGGATGAGATACAAGTAGATAACCACGAGATATTTTAGTTCTAATCTAACTTTGATATATTTATCTCTATCTCTATCTTTATCTCTATCGTCATATCCTTTAGACGATGGCACACTTATCCTACAACACTCCCCCTTGTGCCGAGTTAAAGGAGTGGTGGTGCACAGTTGTTGCCTCGTTAAAACCTTACGCCAAAATAAAACCCAGTGGGAAAAAATAAAAATATGACGAAGGAAAGAGTACAACGCACCAGCTTCTTTGCAATACATAGACTTATCCTTCAGTCTAGTTTTCTCTTAGATTCATACTTTAATCTTGAGAGTTAGGAAAGCATGATGGTATATAAACAGTTGTCTCACTAAAACCTTACACCAAGGAACAAAACCCAATGGGAAAAATAAAACCTTGGTTGAAGGAAAGAGCACAACATACCAATATCACAAATATAGTAGACTCCCTCTTTTGTCTACTACTCCCCCTGATTCGTGCATTCATCAAGGGAGTTTGAAAACATTTGCAATTACATGTTTTCCAATATATGGTTTTAGGTAATGACTTGGTAAAATATGTCACATTCTTTTGACACCTTACTTGATTTACTTGAATCTAAAGGAGAGTATTTTATTGCTGATTGTATATAAACTTAAGCAGAATATGCTTTGTAGATCCCAGATTCAGTGCAATCAACAGATATATGAACAATGATGAACAGATGATAGGCCACAGCAACTAGTCATATGATTGATATAACTTCAAAGAGCTAAGGTTTACAGAGAGAATTTCTGATAATAGTATGTAAACCTAACAACTAGTAAACTGAATAATGAATCTCTAGACTGATAAATGAAAACAGAAATAACTTTAAATACATGGGCTCGCAGGCCTAATGGGCTTATGGGCTTTAAGGCCCAACAAGCTTACAACTTTAATAACTTGTCATAATCTACCCTGAACTTCTATTTAACTAACAAAGTAGCCCTAACAATCTCCCCCTTTAAATAGAAGTTGATAGTCACGCCAGTTAGAAACAAAAATTTTCCGGAAACCAAAGTTGATCTCGAAATATCTGATTTGCGTTCTATATTCCAGTCGTTCTTCAATAACATTCAGTGCTTTAAGAACAAGTGCTTTGTATGAAAAATCCAGTAATTGAACTCCTTTTTCATCTTGACTCAGCGCACGCTTCAACTTGTCTTTCAAAAACATCAACGTACCATCATAAAATCTGGCAATCTGATCAAAACGGATAAAGCGTAGAACACCGTTATTGTTCACATATGACATACCAAACTCTGGAAACTTTATAACTGTGAATGCAGGTACATTTAGAGCATCAGACGGAACACTCAGATCAGGCTTGAACAGATTAATCTTCGGTTGATCACTTTCTAACCCAATCTGAAAATCTTCCACCGAAGCAAGTTTCATTGCGCACTTCATGTATCTTTTCACTGTTTCTAGTGCATCAATGACTTCTCCGGGTCTGACGGTTCTGGTCTTTAAGTCACGTAATATGTACAGCAGATCTTGTGGCTCCAGACATGGAAAATCAGCATCAGAAAAGCAGTATTGTTGACCATCTTCTCTAGTAACCATAAAGTCCGTATACTTAACCTTCATGAAGTAGGCAGGTATAATCTTATCAACTGATACAATCCTGAGCTTTGTCTTGGAGTACTTGTGTTGGAACTTTCTGTACACGAACACAAGTTCACGCTGTTTTTCTTTATTTTTCACTGACTGTAGACCATGGATAACGACTTCATCATACTTTCTGATCCAGTGGGCAAAGATCTTTTTCTGACTTTATTCGAGGAAAGGAACTTTGATTCGGACTCTTTCCCACTTGGATGGACGAACTGGAGTAGTACTAACTAGTTCTCTAACTGGTGAAGCTGGAGGAGATCTCTCGGGAAAAACTGTAGAAGAAAAATCAGGGTGATTAACTGGATAGGTCAATAAAGGAATCACGGCAGAAGACTGATCATCTGGATGCAGTATTTCATCAATTTCTTCTTGCATAACCACCAGAGCTCTTTCAGTATTGGCACATTCTTCTGTCGTGTCCGTCACTTCATACGGATCTAGTATTATTGCCCAATCTTCAGGAACTATCGGAGAACCATCTTCAAATTCCTCAGGCTTTTCAACCGTCGGATAATCGTATAGTATCAAGTCTGTCACCGGTTCCCGTTCCTGTTCCTGTCTCTGTCCCTCTGTTCTTGTACCCGAACCCGTACCCTGTTCAACCTGTTCTGACTCCACTACATGTGTCTCCGGCTCAGATAGACGTTGGCGCTTCTCCCCCTCATGGTGATCAGGATCATCCTGATCATCATGTCGGCGCTTGAGCCGTTCTGCCTGGTTACGGCAGGTATCCTCCACTGCTGAAAGGCGTTCCGTCAAAACAGCTACGGTTTGCTGAAGTGACTGAAGCATAGCTTGCTGGATCTGGAAGGCTTCGGTAGAGACAGTAGGCTGGGGTGTAGGTGGAGTAGGTGTGGATGCTTGAGAACGAAGTAGAGATAGCAAATCGGCATCTTGGGTGGGTTCGGTTTGAGATTGGGCTATAAGTTTGGCGAGAAGGATAGATTTGAGTTCAGGTATGGAAAGATCCGTGGCTGATAGAGAAGGTGGAATAGGTGTGGTCTCCGGCTCAATCGCAGGACCTTTGCCTTTGACCATTCGTTTGATGTTGTCCACCTCCTCCCTCATCATAGATTGGACAGCCTTTAGGGCGCCGTCCATGTATTCCCTTGAGACAAACTCATGTGGGGTAACTCCGGGGTCACTTAGACTTCCCGTTGTAGCTACGACTGTTGAAGTCGAGCCGCCTACGTTCACGGTTGGCGTGATGATAGCCGTGGTAGGACTTCCACCCAATCCTTGTAACCTACCCGAAGGTGGGTTTACTATGGATGTTCCGGCCGGGCCACTTAGGCTACCGGCGATAGCCGAAAAAGGAATCTGTGTCCTAGTAATGGCATGAATAACAAGTGGATCTAGACTCCGTGCATGCAAAGAAGGCGAGAACGGGGGCAGCTGTTCTCTTGTTTCAATATCGGCACCCTCCAAGTGAGAGCCCGATAGCGTATGTGCTAAATCCCCGTGAGTTTGTGAAACCACCATCTGTTGAGAGATGGTGGAGTGGCTTGGTGGGGCGTGCGAGTGCGCCGCTAGGTCCACGGCGGCTTCTTCAATACCCAGTCCCAACACATGAGACTGGATAGCAGATGTGGCTACCTGGCTAGATGTGGCTGGGGGGGATACAACCGAAGATGGTTGTCCCATCACTCGTGTACTCTCAGAATGTAGCTTACTCCGCCTTTCCCTCACACAGCTCACCTCTTGATATTCAACTAATAATCCCTCCGTTCTCCTTATCTCTCCGGATGGGGGCTGATTATCGTCACCATCAGAGTCAGAAGACTCTTCATTTGATGGCGATGATTCAAAATGAGTTTCTTCGGAGTCGGAATTGGCTGACGTGTCTTTAGTAGCAGCGACAGAAGAGGACTGAACATGAATGGTTTCAGAATCTGTGGCCTCTTCTGCCATTTGAGTCTCGGTTGGTGGTGGTGACGGTGGTTGTCTTGAAGAACTAGGCTGGCTCGTTCCAACGGCACTGCCCACGCCAGATCCCCTCACAATAATAGCTCTCGACACACCCTGTCCGGAAGCCCCAGCTGTCCGGACGCTCCTGCCTCTCATTTGTGGACGCGGACCCTCACGTCGCTCAGGTCTTGCTCCCTGGGCAGGTCCTGCCGGTCCTGGCCGGACCATAGGAGCTGGAATGTTGTGTGTGTGCCTATAAGCTATCACACTCAGTGCCGTGGGACGAGCATGGTCTAGTACCCCGACTGGGATTTGTCGGGCGACAACACCTTCCGGATCAGCACGGGAAGGAATCTTGCGAGTTGGATGTTGTGGGCACGTCGGGTGGGTAGAGCGGCGCTGTATCTCGGGATACAGGTTCATGTAGTTCCGGATAATGATCTGTAGGAACCGCATGAATGGAATGAAGTTTGACCGGCGAGATGCAGTAGAACGAACTCTTTGAATGAGTTCAAACCAGAGAAAGTCGGCAAAGTCCATGTGGCGATTGAAAGCCACCGCGTGAAAGATGCGTAGAATCGGGGCGCTCGTTTGATCAATGCCCTTCGTTATAGACGAAAGGCACCGATTGATGTATGTGAACAACGTATACCATATTGTTGATAGATGTTTGCGGTTGAAAGTTGATGGAATGCGAAGTTCTGCGCCGTAACCCAAGGAGAGAAGATCAGCGCACAGTGTAGCATCAGTGACCATGGGGTCAAAGGTTTCGCGGCCGGCTACGGATCCGGCGGTCGGTAACCGAAGAAATTGACGGAAAAGATCACATGTGAGAAGCACTGGAGTGTGATCTATTCGTCCTTCAAGATGAAATCCTCCATCGGCCTCTAACGCATGGAGAGAATGCCAGAACTGCTGTAAGTATAGAATTGGTACGGTTGCAGTTTCCGTTAGAGCATAGGCGATCGGATGGCCCCTGAGTATCTCGATGATGACTTGATGTTGAATAGCAGGTTGGGTTACATCGAGATGGTAGTTATTGGCTGTAAGAGGAAGGAACTGATCCTCGGGAATCAGTTCTGCATCTGCGATTGGATCAATCGCTGGTGGCTGGTTTTGTGCCATTGTACCTGTGAAGAATGAATCTATTAGTACGCAGGTTTGGAATAAGGTAATAGCCGTTGGAGTTACACAGTCATGATTTAGATCACACCGGTTAGTAACTCCAAAAATTGGAAGAGCAAACCCTGCTCGTGAATTAGGGTCAGTCACCAAGGCGCGCAGACTTGCACCACTTCCTCATAAACACACATAAGTCCAAGTATGACTATAAGCACCAACACCTTGGATTCGACCGGATAAAAGCAAGACCGGACGAGGCATTCGACCGAAGGTCTCATAAGACCGGATAGATGTTGGATCGGATGAGGTCTTCGACCGGATAGGGTCTGCGACCGGATACGGTTTACGACCGGAGGTCATTAAGACCGGGGGTAAGAAGACCGGAGGTGATATTCGACCGGAGGTTTCAAACGACCGGTGATTTAAACCACCGGATATGTGGTCGACCAGAGGGATCGATTGACCGGGGAAGCCTTCGACCGGGGCGAAACCCTAGATCGGAGTATTCCCTTTGAGAAGATAAATCGACACTGATTCATCGCCGGGGACCATCCAGATCAACTCCCACTATTAACTCGATCGATTATGATCGATCGATATAGTCTAAACACATACCTTGTCGATTGAAGGCGATGAAAACGTCGTATAGGGTCGAAGAATGCGGTCGAATGAGAGGTCCGGGCGAGAAGATATTATCGATCGAATGAAGAGGATGGATTCGACCGGGGTTCTTATACCCCGGAGGGTGTTGGGCTTGGGCCGGTGGGGGGGGGGGGCGGGTAGGTTATGGGCCGAAACTTTGGGCCTAGGCAAATCAAACAAACACCTCAAACCAAACACAAAAAATAAACCAAACCTAAAAAAAACTTTGTGGAATTTTCGGAGATATAAAAAAAATAAAAAATTAACTCAAAAAAAAACTTAAAGGGAAAAAAAAACTACGGAGAGAAGAAGAAACAAAATTAAAATTAAAGATAAAGGGCTTAAATAAAAAACGCAGACAAGAGACCTAGCTCCCCCTCGAATGATTACCATGAGGAGGTCCAACCACAGAACCCTCTTACCTGCTCCCCCTCGAAAGGAGGACCCGTGAAACTTACCAACCATCTGACGCTAGTGGTCCCCCTGAACACAGTATCGGGTTGTAGATCTGTCACTAACAACTTACTCTTCAAGGAACAAAGGAATGAACTGCACACACAATCACGAAAAACAGACACACGAACACACAAAGAAATCTACTTTGTTAATACAGAAGTTCGTAACGGACACAGAGCTGAACGAGTAAAATGCAATAACCAAGGAGTGTGGAAAATAGCAACCAGAGACACGTCACTGGGGCAGTTGTCACAGTCAGTCGTTATTGAATGAAACTCGTAGAGAGCTGCGAACGGATCAAACTTTCAAATTTAGCATACCTAGCTTGGACACAAGGTAATTAAATTGTTTTTCGTCCAAAGCTTTGGTAAATAGGTCTGCTAACTGATGCTCTGAATTAACAAAATAGAGTTCGATAGTACCTTTTTCCACGTGATCTTTTATAAAGTGATAGCGCACATCAATGTGCTTCGTTTTCGTGTGCTGGACGGGATTGCTTGATATAGCAATAGCGCTCTTCGAGTCGCAGTAGATGGGAATCCTGGAGTAATTAAATCCATAATCTTTGAGCTGGGTGCGCATCCAGATGACTTGCGAGCAGCAACTGGCGGCTGCTACATACTCCGCCTCGGCGGTGGAGGTGGACACGCAGTTTTGCTTCTTGGAAGCCCAACTTACAAGACGATCGCCCAAGAACTGAACATGACCCGACGTGCTCTTCCGGTCCAGCATGTTTCCAGCGTGGTCAGCGTCCGAGTAGGCTGTCAATTCAAAACCTGGCTCTGATACCAATTGTAGATCCCAGATTCGATCGAAGCCAAAACAAATTCAGAAACAGATTCGATCGATAGAAACATAAATTAAATTATCAACTAAAACACTTATTAGCAATAGGTACATAAACGAATGATTATAGGGTTTTTAGACAAACCTTTTTCTGGATCAAACCTTTTGCCTATCTACTCTGATACCAATTGTAGATCCCAGATTCAGTGCAATCAACAGATATATGAACAATGATGAACAGATGATAGGCCACAGCAACTAGTCATATGATTGATATAACTTCAAAGAGCTAAGGTTTACAGAGAGAATTTCTGATAATAGTATGTAAACCTAACAACTAGTAAACTGAATAATGAATCTCTAGACTGATAAATGAAAACAGAAATAACTTTAAATACATGGGCTCGCAGGCCTAATGGGCTTATGGGCTTTAAGGCCCAACAAGCTTACAACTTTAATAACTTGTCATAATCTACCCTGAACTTCTATTTAACTAACAAAGTAGCCCTAACATGCTTTGTGTTATTACCTTGATGTATCTTATGTTCATTTCTTCAATATATGATGCATCATTTCCATATATGCAAGTAAGATACTGGTTGAACCCAAAATTACTAACTCCTCTAATATATGTAATGATAGTCCTTAATCATATATATTATTTTATTATCTCATGGAGAGTAATATTCTTGGATTAGTTCAAGGAGGTAGTTACAAGGGTTTGCTTAGCTTACTTTCAAGCAATCGGTGTGATCCTTGTGGTAAGTCATCATCCAATTTGGGAACAACCTTTGTATGGGTCAGGCAGATATATAATATCAGCAAAGACATACCAATACATTGTTTGGTGTTTCTATAAGAGCTAGTACTTTTGCTGCTTACATTCTAAGTAGGTATTGAAATTCCATTATCAATCCAATTTTTCTTTCTATAGGGAAAGTATAAACCCATGTCAATGGTTCCAAAATATTAATTTGATATCATTCCAATGACTTTGCGTTGGCGCTGAGCTAAATCTAGCTAACAAGTTCATTGAGAAATATAATGTATGGTCAAGTGTATTATGCTAAGTACGATAATCCGCATATTGTACTTAGATAGGGAATTCCATCTCCCAACACTTTTTCGTCACCATCCTTTAGACGAAATGGATCTTTCCTTATGTCCAACACTTTGACCGATCATGGGAGTGCTAACCGAATGCGCTTTGTCCATATTAAATTGCCTGATTATCTTCTAGACATATGCGATCGGTGAATTAATATTTCACAAACTCGGTGTCCTAGATCAAATATCTAGACAAAACCAAGTTTTCCCAGGATTTTCAATCTCAAATTTAGATTTCAAGTAGCTGGTGGTTTCTCTTATTTCATCAAGAGGACCTATTATGTTCATAACATCGACATATAAAGCTGCTTTGAAAATCTAGAACTTGTTTTTCTAAATAAATACGCAAGGGCACAGTTCATAGTTCTTACATATTATTTCACAATCAAGTATTCACTTAGTCGGTTATACCACATCCACATAGATTGCTTTAATCTATAAAGTGAGCATTTCAATTTTATTGCAAACGCATTTCGTGGTTTAGAGTTACTTGATTTTGGTAATTTAATGCCATTAAGCACTTTTATATCTCTAAATCTAGATCCCCATAGAGATATGTAGTAACCACATCTATGAGCTGCATTTCCAGTCCTTCGGAAACTACTAGGCTAATTAATTAGCAGAACGTTATAACGTCCATCACGAGAGAGTAAGTCTTCTCATGGTCAATCCAGGGCTTTGTGAGAAACCTTGCGCCAAAGGAGAGCCTTACATATTAGGACTTCATTATTCTCGTTACGCTTTCTGACAAAGACTCAGTTATGTTCTACGGGCTTTACACTTGGTAGGTTAGCACTACCTGACCAAATACCCGATCCTTTATCAAAGAGTAGAATTCTTTCTGGATTGTTTCTTTACATTTAGGCCAATATGCTCTTTGTTGATATTATTCAACTGAGTCTGGTTCGATGTCGTCGTGCTCGATCATTTTATGAGCCATTGTATATGCGAATAAATCATCAATGATTATATATGATCTGTCCATCGACTCATATGTACTGTCATAATTCATTTGAGATTAATATTCATCTCTAGAATCAATATTAACTTTGGAGCGTCCTCCAGTGATGATTCATGGACATAATTATAATTAGAGACAATCTCATGAGAGTTTTGTGTATTGATGATAAATGGATGTGCCTCACTATTCTCTTCCTTTAGAATAGTATCTATCGAACCAAGTAGCTTCCACCACTTCCATTTGGTAGCTACGACCTCAACCACACCTCCACTATGTGTGATTGCAACGCACTTTTCCACGGAAAATCATTTTTCCTATCTCCCCCTAACGACGGGAAGACTGTCTCATGAAAGTGACAACTCGCAAATCTAGTGGTAAAGAGATCACTAGTCAAATATTCTAATTAGCGGATAATTGTTGGGGATTCATATCCAACATATACCAAGTCGTCTTTAAGGACCCATTTCGATGCGCTGTGGGGGGCGCAATTGGCACATATACTACAGAACCAAACATGCGTAAATGTAAACTATCAGGCTTATTTCCAGTTACCAACCGATACGCATGAGGCTGGTTAGCAAGTAGTGGGTCTAAAAACGACAAAAAAACTGCGTATAATAATTGAATAACCCCAGGTAGATGTGGGTAAATTGATGCGCATTACTTATACCCTAGATGTCATCATATTATTTTGATAACAATTTCTATGAGACCATTTTATATATACATATGGGGTATAGGAAACTCTACATTGATCCTAATACATATGCAATTAACATCAAATCCTTATGATGTAAATTCTCCAGCATTCCAAGTCATGTAGACTTGATGAAATAATAAGGGTGGTGAGCCCTTAAACGTATAACTAGTGCTAGGAGTGCAGTATTTCATGTGGACAATAATACGACATGCGTTCATCGTGTCGAAACCAGAACCATAAAGTACTTTAATGGCCCGCATTCTGGATGTTTATGTCCATAAATATCACCTTGTATTCGTTGTAACAATGGAATCTTTTTGTATAATGTCCTTAACTTTAGGACGATCTCATTCCTGTATTAGCTAAGGATTAGGGTATATACAAAAGTTTTATGTATTCTAGAGGGCATATTATGATAGCAATGTTGTTTCTTATGCTTCAGAAGTCAACAGTTGTAATTTGCCTCATTTTGCCTTTCACTCGAAAGAGAATGTGTCTATGTGTATTTTGCAATACACGGATCACTATGTCATAACCACCGTGACCCACATGGTTATGTCGAAACATATATGTGTTATTGCCCCCAAAATTTCTTTATTGGTGACAAAATATGTTCTGATGACCCAATAATCTACTAGTTTGACACATTAGTTTCCATGATATATGTTTCCTTTCATATTCATTGGAATTTATGTATATATGCTCATTTTCATTTCCATTTGATACGAATATCTTGACAAGGTTCCTATTAAACTTGTTCCACCAAGAAAGTGACAGTCCATCGTCTAAGTAATTTGGTTAGATGTATTATAAAACAAGTATTAGTCTATCTTTTTTTTTTCGATTGTGTGATAGGTCAAAAAAATCAATTCTCCTCGATACATTCCTAAGCGGAACGGAGAATATTGAATTTTTTGTATTTGTTTTGATGTATTTCTTTACATCTATAATGGTTACATATTCGATTTTACTTTAGCAAAGAAATTAATTTTGGTACTTAAAATTAATTTCAAAGAAACATATGCATAATCAATATTAAATATTAAAACAAATATGTTATATTTCATTTTCAACGTGTTCCCTTTTTTATAGAAACACTTTTTAGTGCATATCTTATTTGATTGACCATTATCACCTGGGTAGTAGTTGTATGCTACTCGAGGTGTTAAAAAATCTTTCCTGACTCTTACCAATACCCTGACCCTTTATAGGGTCTCGTCCACATGGTGCAGAAATGTCACATGTGTGAAATTGTTTTTAACTCACAATCCTTTGGAGTTGTTTCCACCTCTAACACTTTCACTATCGATATCGGGAATTTTCTTTATCCCGACATATGTGGTGTTATTCGAAAGAACCTTGTTATGTATCTCAACCACTTTCATTAGGTTGATGAGTTTGTCTAAAGGTTGCATTCCAACTTATGTTTATATTTACTTATATATGAAAGGTGGAAATAATGTTAAAAATTATGTCATCTTCTGTGAGTTCCTTGCCACAGAGATTGAGATGCGTTTTGGATATATTTCTTTGTTGACATCAGTTACCTTTTTTGTAATCGAGTAAGTGGGTTTCATTCCAATGTACAATTAGTTCGGTAAGTACATATTCATGAGTACTCCCGATTATCCCTTTCGGGACATCCCACGTTTCTTTGGGGGTTTATAGTAAAGGTATTCCTATGAAATTTAGGATTTATATGTCGTCTCAAAACATGAAGGTATTTACTTGTACCTTTTCAAGAGGTTGGTTTTAGAGTCAATAGGGAGTTGGATTTTAGGTATTTTCTTATACCTTTTCAAAAGGAGGTTTATATACTCATTCGGATTCTTTTGAGTTTACGACGTTGATTTTTGGATGAGTTGTTTCAACCATTTACATATATAAAGGATAATATATATTTTCTTTTTGATAAGAAAATGGATTATGGTTATGAAATTTCATTATCATAACAATATTGGATTTTGTATGCTTTAATTTTATTGATAATACTTCATCAATATTTCAATTTGCGAAAAAGAAATCACTCAATCTATTGGATTTCCAGGTAGTAGGGGAATCACATGCATTTCTTAAATCCCTACAAACCTTAAGGCTGTTTACACCCGTTTGACAAAATCCAGTCGATATCTTGTGATTTAGTTAATTTAAATATAACATTTATTATAGAGCATTTGGAAAGATGCCAAAATGACTATGAGTTTGGCATAGAAGCCAATTTTAATATTTTAATACCTTAATAGTATTTTTGGAGCTTTTGGTAAAAACCAAAATATATGGGGTTGGAAGTGTAACTTCCAAAGATTAATTATATAGTTTAAAAATAATGAGTAGGAACCCATAATCAAGATAAGTATTTGGATAATTTTTTTTTTTTTTAACATTTTAATGTTATTTTTGGAGCTTTTAGCAAAATAACAAAAGTTATGGGGGGTTGAAAGTGTAAATTCTAAATATAATTTATAAGATTGAGATTAATGAGTAGGAACTCATAAACAAGATAAACATTTGAATATTATGTGGATAAGGCATAAAAATCTATAAAAGAATTACTAAACATTTTAATACCAAATTAAAACAATTGATTTAGATAAATAAATACAAATTAAGCTGTCCACTTCAATGTACATTATCAATAACAATAGGATAAAATAGAATCATATATAAAACAATTAAAATAATAATGATCCGATAGATGATGACAAATTTTAGGTTCAAATGCAAATTAAATAAATAACAAAATTAAATGTTGATAAGTCCAAGAAAAAATTAGATAAGAGATAATTCTAACAAATCCAATAATAACTTTTTTTTTGAGGGTTCAGAACTAAATCTACAAATATTAATTTCAACTATAAGATTGATTTGAAATTGAAATTTACAACATCGAAGATTACTAACATATTAATCGTTATAATAATGAGTTGTAACAAATTAATTTATTTAAATAAGTAAATAATAATAACATGATTAAGTTAACTAACTAAATATATGCAATATTATAAACTTATTTAAGAATACCTAAATTAATAACTATAACAAAAATTGAGTCAGTAATTAATTGTTTAAAATATATAAAATACGATTCCAAATCCACATGAAAGGTTAAAACACAAAAAAAATAAAGTGTGTATTTTTCTTTTAAATAAATAAAAAAATAGCGAAACTAAGGTGACCAAATCCATATGAAGGGCAAAAAAGCAAAATAAATCATTAAAACAAATTCATTCACATCATTAGCACAATTATTTAATTGTTCATATGTATAAAGAGTTGAAGAATGTGTACTTGTATTTGGTAGGAGGATGTGAGTTATCCAACAGCGGAAACCGGATATATCTGAGCTTACGTGCTGATAACGTGTTAAAGGAAAAGCACAATAGATCAACAATATACGGAGAGAATGAATCTGTAATTCTCATTAATCAAAAGCCCTTTAAATAGGGATGAGATACAAGTAGATAACCACGAGATATTTTAGTTCTAATCTAACTTTGATATATTTATCTCTATCTCTATCTTTATCTCTATCTTCATATCCTTTAGACGATGGCACACTTATCCTACAACAAAAATATAATTTTATAAAAAAGAGCAAGTTAAAAATGTGATGCGTATCATAGTGTAGGGACCATTTTTTAATTTAGCATAAATAGGTAAAGAAAGAAAGAAAGAAAGTGAGGCCCCTAGTCTTTGTCTACATGCCTAAATAGCACCCACCTTAAATCAGGGGTCCTTCTTTTGCTTTCAATTCCAAAAAGAAACCATTGCCTTTATTAGTAGAGCGTTCTTTTTAGAATTTTGTACTCGATGCTTCCACTATCTTAAGCTATTAATTTTGTACTCGTTCTTTTTAGAATTTATTAGTAATTTTCTTAAAAGGATTATTCACGAAAACGACTCTTTTGTTCATAAGCGAAATATTTCAAATATTTCTAGAAATTATTGTTCATGATAGTATTTGGACAAAAGTTGATACCGACAATCTCAACCGGTCCTACATGGAACCCGCTTCCAAGGACACCAATGTGAAAGGCCATTCCAATGACTGAGGCTAGCGTGCTCCCAGGTGGTTGGGCCGGGGGGGGGGGGGGGGGTGATCGAACCCGGGAATCATCCTGTATTTGAGCAAAGTTGTCCCGTCCATTTGCCAACTGAGCTCTTGACAGTATTGATACCTCTAAAAGGTATTTTATTTCCTCATAGCTCCCTTAAAAGATATACAAGTATTTAAACCTTTAGGTTTTCCTTTTCAAAAAAAAAACCTTTTAGTTTTTACATCTCGACAAGTGTCATTTAGAGTGATTATTAGAAAAAAATGATTTTGGAAATATAGATATATATATATATATAGGGAGAGGATCATTTGAGAAATGGTAAATGTATGAGAAATAGAGAAGTAATTTTAGCCATTCATCTGGTCAACATTTGCGGCTTTGACCGCGAAGCACCGGATAATTCCTTGCATTGTCTATAGAAGGTAGAAAGGTAGTTTCGTAAAATACGCGGGATTAGTTCATATATGAATTCCTTGCATTGTCTATAGAAGGTAGAGGGGTAGTTTCGTAAAATACGCGGGATTAGTTCATATATGAACCTATATGATTCACATATGAACTATACGTTCATATATGAATCAGTTAATTAGTTCATATGAGAATCAATTAGTTAGTTCATATATGAATCATAAAAGTTCATATATGAATCTGTTAATTAATTCAACTGATTCATATATGAACTTACAGTTAATTAGTTCATATGTGAATCAGTTAATTAATTCATATATGAATCACAAAGGTTCATATATGAATCAGTTAAAAGAGTTTAGATGTGAATTACACTGATTCATATATGAACATATAGTACATATGTGAATTATACATGTTCATATATGAACACAACCCGTGTATTTTGTAAAAATTATGAAAGTGTCATTCTAATTTTGGAATAGCCGCAACTTTTGACCAGTCAAAGCCGCAATATTTGACCAGTCAAATCCGCAATATATATATATATATATAATTACTTTTTATATTATTAACAAATGTTTCTCACAATAACGTTTTTTTTAATTATTATGTTAGAAATCACATATACAATGTTAATTTTATTAAATTATTGGTCATTTATTGATGTGGCTTTAGTATATTTATTCAAGAGACTTGGGATCATATAAGACCAGCTTGTTTTCGTGAGATCACGTTTTTACACTTGAAACTTTACAACAAAACACTATGAAGGTTCATATTTTTTTTACCTTCATAGTGATTTGTTGTGAAGTTTCAAGTGTAAAATCGTGGTCTCACGGGTCTCATGAAAACAGGCTAGTCTCACGTGAACCCAACCTTTATTCAAGATCTATAATTATAAAGAGAAGATCCCAACTATTTAAATGAGTATTAATTTGATAATTGTATATCACATTAATTTTGTTCAAGATAGTAGGTTGAGCCGTTTATATTTGTTGGTTTACTGGGTTGCATATATATATATATATATATATATATATATATATATATATATATATATATATTTTTTTTTTTTTTTTTTAAAATGGTTAAATAAAACCTTAAAAACAAGAATATTAAATCTAAACATAAGTCCATAAGATGGATGGTATAATCTTATCTATAATACCAACTATTAAAAAATATTCAAACAAAATAAAATGTTAATTAGAATTAATCAATCAATGGTATTGTCTTTTGGTGTTGTCTTGTTTTTGAATTTGTTTACGTTGTTTAGTTGTAAACAGTTGTTCGATACAATTAGAACTGATTGACCAAAATTGGGTATATAATTATAATTGGATCGGTTCTAAAATTTTAACATCCAAATCAGATTGAGTTGTTCTTAAATTGCAGAGTTTCCTCTGTGTGTGTGTGTGTGTGTGTGTGAGCGTGGCCTTATTGGTCTGTTTTTTCTGGTTGGATTGAGTTGAATAATAAACTCACTAAATGTTAAAAAAAATTTAAAATTGATTTTGGTAAAAAAAAAATTATTTATTTGGTGTTAATTAAAAGAAATTTAAGTATTTTAGTTATTAGTTAAAGAGTTATTTTTTTTAATCTTTTGTTTTGTTAAATGTTAAATATTTTAAGATAGTTAATTCTGTTTGATCTGTAGGTTTATATTTCTTTAAAAGTTGTACTTTATAAGACTCAAACATTTAAATTCTTTAATATAGCACAAGGTCATCCCAAGAACATTGTAATGACAGTGAAAATAAAATTATAAGTTACTGCAACAAAATAACTCTTTGCACTTAAATTTCGACAAAGATATAAATCAAAAATAAGAATTTAACTACTAAGGGGTTGGTTGGTAGTTGTTGAATGGTTTGGTGCAGAATAATTAAGTGGTCAGAATAATTAAGAGGCTCTTATGATATAATGCAAAATGAAATATGATTGTTTGGTAATTGTTCAGAATGAAATCAGGGCGCTTAATGGTTAAGGGAGACCCAGGGTACAAAATCATTTAGAAGGTTTTGGAACCATTAAGAGACAGACTTTTTTTTGCCAAACATGATTTACCTTTTAGCGATTCAGATGTTGACTCTTAATGAAACCATTAAGAGGTAAACAAACATCCCCTAAGTAGACTACTAAGTAGTAAGTAGTGCATTGGTCTGCACTTCAATCTCTACACGCCTCCATCCTTAAACATTGTTTTTTTTACCACTAATTCAAGTAAAATACTTGAATAAACTTAGGGGGTGTTTGGTTCGCAGAATGATATCTGAAGGAATGAAATTTGTCAATGAAATTGGAATATGGAAGGAATTGGAATGAAATGTTATCAGGTTTGACCAAGTGTTTGGTTGGTAGAAAATGGAATGTAATCTGCCAAATGAATTGGAATCTGTCTGTTTGGTTTGCAAAGGAATTGGAATGGAATACTTGAAAAATGACAAAAATACCCTTTGATTTTTATGTAAAAAAAATGTAAATTACTATTGTTTGCATAAATTTGGTTTTAATTTTGGTAATTAAATTATAAAAAAACGTCTATTTTTATTTGTAGTTTTAATTTTGGTAATGAATTAACATTAATTTCATTCTTAAATTATAATGGGAAACTTTCTTCATCCCTTTTTTTGACCTAAATCGCTGGCTACCACCACTTCCATCAATAGAGAGAAACAGAGTGAGGCGTTCGACGATCGAGAGAAACAGAGTGGGATGTTCGATCAATGAAGCAGTAGCAGTACAGAGAGAATCCAGGAATGAAGCAGATTTGTGATTCTTCATCTGGACCGTGAAGAACATGATCGAATAAAAAGTGAAGCCGATGGTGAACAGAGACAAGAAGAAACGAGGAGATCAATGAAGAACTGGTCATCATTCCATTGAGAAGATCAAACGGGAAGTGAGGAGGAGATCATCAAAGAAAAGTTCATCAAACATTTGAGAATATCGAACAGGAAGAAAGGAGGAGATCGATGAATAACGATTCACCAAACCTTTGAGAATGTCGAATAGGAAGAGAGGAGGAGATCAATGAAGAACGATCCACTAAACCTTTGAGAATATCAAACAGGAATAGAGGAGGAGATCGATGAAGAACGAATCACCAAACCTTTGAGAAGATCAACGAAGAACGGTTCCTCAAACCTTTGAGAAGATTGATGAAGACCGATGTCTGATTGTGAGAGTCTAGATGAAGGCGAGGTAATCATGCTCCAGACTAACAGCGGCTAAGGTTTTATTTGTTATTCAGGGTATTTTTGTCATTTTACAAATATTGGATGGAATGGATTTCAATTCCATGTCTTTTATGAAGGAATGCTAAAATCCTCATTTGAGGGAATGTTTGGAATTCAATTCCATTCCATGGTAAACCAAACGTGGGAACGAAATTTGGTCAACGGAATTGACTATTCCAATTCCATCAGATTCCGGCAGAATCTGACGAACCAAACGCCCCCTTAGTGAATTCATAGTTACCATGCAACAAATTCAATATTGACCTTTTTTTCTAACACATATGTAATTAATTTTTATGATAAAACACATGCATTTGTCATAAAATAAATCTATGACCCCGTTGATTAAGTACAATGAATGTAAAAAATTAGAAAGTATGCACTACTCGCATATTCTCTTCTACATGATACAACCCACTTGCATGTTTTACAGTTTAATTCTTACATAAATTTCAACAAAACTGTTGGGATATTATCGAGATTTTCAGGATTTTCTCGATTGGATATTTGTGTATTTTAGGGATGTGTATATTGTATATTTATGTCCTTTTTTAGATTTCTTGTTAAGGAAAACTTATGTATTTTTAGGCTAGATATTGGCTTCCTTTTTATGTGGTTTTTCTTTGTATAAGTACCGATTGTGTTTATGAATGGAGATCATTAATTTCTACTTTAAAACTCGTCTCTTCATGGTATCAGAGACGCACGACTAAGAGACACATTTTTTCATCATCATGTCTGGTGAAAAAGAAGGTTCATCATCTACAATTTCAAGAAACGACCACACATTGCCTTTCTTTCTCGGATCACAGGACAAACCTGGCGATCTGATTACTCATGTTCGTCTCTGGAATAACAACTATGATGAATGGGCCAGATCTATGCCCTTGCTCTTCTTGCTCGACGAAAGTTTGGTTTTGTCGACGGGACTATTATGGAACCAGAACCTCCGTTCACGCAAGAAGATTGGCTCACCATCCATTTAATGCTTGTTTCTTGGCTAATGCACATCATTGATCCCAAGGTCAAGTCCACAATCTCTTTTTATGATGATGCTAAAACTTTGTGGGATGAATTAAAAACTCGTTTTTCTATTACTAATGGGCCAAAGATGCAGCAATTAAACCGATATTGTCAAATGTGAGCAATTGAAGACAATGATGGTTGCCGCATACTTTGGAAAACTTAAGGTATTGTGGGATGACCTTGCTAATCATGAACCGATCATTTCATGTAAGTGTGGAAAATGTACGTGCAACTTGGGGAAGGCTCAATTTTTGATGGGTTTGAACTCTAAATATTATGCACAACTACGATTTAATTTGTTGTCCCAAGAACCTTTGCCTACTCTTGACCGTGTTTATCAGCAAATCACTCAAGAAGAACAAGTTCGCGGGTTTACATGTGCCAAAGAAATTCCCACCGGAAGTGGTGGGTTTTGTCGTTCGACCAGAGGGAAGGGGCAAAGGGAGACTAGAGAAGATTGATAAGTCTGGCCTCATGTGCTCGCATTGTCATTGATCAGGACATGACACTGCAAATTGCTTCCAACTTCTTGGATATCCAGAATGGTGGGGGATAGACCTCGTACACAGGGTGTACCTTCTACTCGCGGTAAAAGCACCGGTGGTCGTGGCTCGGATTCACCAGCAATTGGACATGGAAAAGGTGCCACAATACGTGCAGTAACAATAGACACAAATAGCTCAGGCATGTGAAACTCATCGACTAACCAATCCCCTTCGAAAACTCCAGCAATTATTCCAAACATGAGACCCAAGCAATGGCAGGTTATCACTGCTCTTTTTGGTAACATTCAGTCCTCCAACAACTGTTCGCACGGTAAGCTTTCTCAAAACTCTTGGATTATTGATACTGGAGCCTCTAACCATGTAACGGAAAATCTCTCGTACCTATTTGATATCAAGAATGTTGTTGAGTATCCAGTTAGACTTCCTAAAGGTCAGAAGATTTTTTCTACCAAAGAAGGAAGTGTGATGCTTTCGAAGGAATTGTGTCTAAAAAATGTCCTTTATGTACCCGATTTGGACTGTAACTTGATTTCAGTTACTCAGCTTCTTGAGGCTATGAATTGTTCTGTTCACTTTATTTTTGATATGTGTGTTATACAGGACCTACACTCGAGGAAGCTGATTGGATCGGGTGAACGGAGAAATGGACTTTACTACTACAAACAAGCAGTCATAGTACAGGCGACTGCTGTGGATAGTTCCCTTTCCTCGATAGAACTTTGGCATCAACGTCTTGGACACCCTTCAGAAAAAGTAGTAAAGTTGTTACCTTTTTTTCATAATTCTAGAGACAAGTTATATAAACCGTGTGATGTGTGCCCTCGTGCAAAACAATGTCGGGACTCCTTTCCTATCAGTGATAATAAGACTTCTCGTATTTTTGAACTAGTTCACTGTGATCTGTGGGGTCCTTACAATATTGTTTCTTCTTGTGGGGCTCGATATTTTCTCACTATCATGGATGATTTTTCTCGAGCGGTTTAGGTATATTTGTTGATTGATAAATTAGAAGTCTCTACTAAATTCATGTCTTTTATCGCTATGGCCGATCGTCAGTTTGGCCAAAAAATCAAAATTGTTCGAAGCGATAATGGGACAGAATTTTATGGCATAGCGAACTACTTTCTTACCAATGGGATATTATTTCAAACCTCTTGTGTCGGAACACCACAACAAAATGGATGGGTTGAGCGGAAGCATAGTCATATTTTGTCTGTGGCCCGGGCTTTGCTTTTTCAAGGACATCTTCCTCGGTATTTTTGGGGTGAATGTGTCTTGACGGCATGTCATTTAATAAATAGAACCCCCTCTAGTATTCTAAAATATAAGACTCCTTAGGAAGTCTTGTTCAAATGTTTGCCTACCTTCGATGAACTGCGAGTGGTTGGCTCTTTGTGTTATGCACATAACCAACATACAAAGGGTGATAAGTTTGCAAGTCGCAGTCGCAAATGTATATTTGTGGGGTATCCGTTTGGTAAGAAAGGATGCATACTGTTTGATCTGGAAACTAAAACCTTCTTTATCTCTCGAGATGTTAAATTCTTTGAAACGTCTTTTCCCTTTGCTGAGAATGGTACTGACATTTGAGTGACGATGACTATGTTACAGATGATTTTGTGGAAATACCTAGTCCAACACAACCCACTCAAATATCTGAACCAAATTCTATTCTTCTAACCCAAACTTCTATCCAACAACAAAACATAGAGATCGAATCACCCACATCATCTCTGCAACCAGACATTGAGGAGCCTACAGTATCTATTCCGAATTCTTCTACAAGACCTCAATTGGATCGCCGATTTCGAGATAACTTTTCTTCGGCTCTCCTTCGTGACTATGTTACTAATTCGGTTTCTACGAAAAGTCCATCTACTCCCTCTCCAAATTCACCTGCGCCATCAGCATCCTCAAGTACACTCTATCCCATAACACACTATATTAATTGTACAAAATTTTCGGTTAGCCACCAAAAATTTCTAGTTGCAGTCACTCTCGGTCGTGAACCGAGATCTTTCATAGAAGCCATGAGTGATGCAGGTTGGCGTAGTGCCATGCAAGCAGTAATTCATGCCTTGGAAGAGAAAGGTACATGGTCTATGGAGCCACTACCTAAAGGTAAACATGCTCTTGGAAGTCAATGGGTCTATAAGTTCAAGTATAAGTTCGATGGTAGCATTAAAAGGCTAAAAGCTTGTTTGGTTGTCCTCGATAATCAACAAGTGCCAGGGATAGACTATAACGAGACATTTGCACCGGTTGCAAAGATGGTGACAATTCGTGTTTTCTTAGCCATTACAGCATCGAAGATTTGGGAGCTGCATCAAATGGATGTGCATAATGCTTTCTTGCATGAAGATCTTGACGAGGAAGTGTATATGAAACTTCCTCATGGTTTTCAGTCCTCTAATCCTAATATGGTGTGTCGGCTTCGAAAATCATTGTATGGGTTAAAACAAGTGCCTCGATGTTGGTTTGCAAAACTCGTTTTGGCATTAAAAGAATGTGGTTTCTTACAATCTTATGCTGACTACTCTCTTTTTAATTATTCTCGAGGATCGATTCAGATAAATGTTCTGGTTTATATTGATGATCTTATTAATTCTGGGAATGGTTCTGCTGCCTTGAAAGTCTTTAAGACCTACTTGAGCACTTGTTTCCATATGAAGGATCTTGGAATTCTGAAATATTTTATTGGCATTGAGGTAGCAAGAAGTCCTAAAGGAATTTTTCTTTGTCAACGAAAGTATTCTCTTGACATCATCTCTGAAACCAGACTTTTAGGTGCCAAGCCTGCCTCCTTTCCCATTCAACAAAACCATCGACTGGCACATGCTTTCGGGAATCCCTTGCCTAATCTAGAGTCTTATCGGCGTTTGGTTGGTCGTTTAATCTATTTGTCAGCCACTCGACATGATCTGGCATATTCTATTCATATTTTATCACAATTTTTACGAGAGCTGAAGCAAGAACATTGGGAGGTTGCCTTACGTGTGGTCTGTTATCTAAAAGGTTCTCCTGGCCAAGGCATCTTACTTTGAGCGGACATCTCTCTATCTTTAACCGGTTGGTGTGATTCCGATTGGCAAGGATGTCCTCTCACATGCTGATCTCTAACCGGTTGGCTTGTGTTTCTTGGTCACTCACCGGTTTCCTGGAAGACCAAAAAGCAACACACAATAGCTCTTTCTTCGGCATAAACCGAATACCGTTCCATGGAGACTATCACTTGTGAGTTAAAGTGGTTGAAAGGTCTTCTCTCTAGCTTGGGTATTCAACATCCAAAGGCTATTGGACTACATTGTGATAATCAGTTTGCTCTACACATTGCTCATAATCCCACCTTTTACGAACGCACAAAACATATTGAGGCAGATTGTCACTTTGTTCGTGATGCCATTCAAGATGGTACAATTGTTCCATCATTTGTTCCTTCTTCTGTTCAGCTAGCCTACATCTTTACCAAATCTTTAGGCACATGAAAGTTTCAGTTTCTACTCTCCAAATTGGGCATTCTTGATCCTCATGCTCCAACTTGAGGGGTGTTGGGATATTACCGAGATTTTCGAGATTGGATATCTGTGTATTTTAGGGATATGTATATTGTATATTTGTGTCCTTTTTTAGATTTCTTGTTAAGGAAGGCTTATGTATTTTTAGGCTAGATATTGGCTTCCTTTTTATGTAGTTTTTCTTTGTATAAGTATCGGTTGTGTATATTAATGGAGATCATCGATTTCTACTCTAAAACTCGTCTCTTCAAAAACCCATTTGTCATAGTCTTATGATAACTTCACTCTTACTGTGTGAATCAACAACATACCCACGCCACAGCTTGCACTTAGATTCATGTTCATGTATTTTCAAACAAAACATTTAAACATTGTATGAACAAACTTATAATCGTGAAACATAAAAATTAACACATAAATTTATAACTTATTTAGCGTTCAAAATAACTAACTATCTTTATTAGGTAATATCAGTGATGCTAAACATGCACGCTAATAATTTTTGCATTGGTTGAATGCCCAAAAATG
Organism: Arctium minus; assembly: GCA_954870635.1. Taxonomy (NCBI): domain Eukaryota; kingdom Viridiplantae; phylum Streptophyta; class Magnoliopsida; order Asterales; family Asteraceae; genus Arctium; species Arctium minus. The sequence continues at coordinate 175,412,082 of OX941080.1, read as the reverse complement.
GTGATTAGTCAAAATAATAATAAATAACTCTTACAAGTTGAATTAATAATATTAGTTATTTTAAAGGTGGTTTCTAATATATCTGAAGTACACTTGGGTCTAAATATATTAATAATTTATGGCAGAAAACTAATATACAATGTTTTAAAACCCGGTTTTTTGGTTGACCGGGTCACGGTTCAACCATCAGGTCGACCAAATACATTAAAAAAACACACATAACTAACATAAGCATAAGTTTTTCATCAATCCAAATACATCAACCGGTTCAACCACAGGTTCAACCGGTTTTTTAATAAAACCGACCGGTTCACTTCGAGACATAAATTTCCATAAACCCGGTCGCAATTGACCTGTCCTTTTCCCCGGGTCCCGGTTCAACCGATCGAGTCGACTGTTTGTTGATTCGATCTGGACCGTTTAAATTCATCTAAAATTAAATCAGGATCGTTTAAATTCATTTACGTTCAGAAATATGTCCCTCTCCGCAGACTTAGCACGGGGGTCCCGCTATCCCGTTAGCGGGTGGAGTCAAGGGGCAACGCTATTTTAAAGTGTCAAGGAGTAAAAGCCCCCACATTTGGGATTTTTGGATATCTTGAAAAATAAGCCATTTTAAAGTGTTTTGATGATTTATTGCATAAATGAAAGTTATTTGGTAAAAAGACACTTTTAGTGTTTGTTTAGAAAAAGGGTTTGATTTCGTATTGGGACGTTTTGAAAGGATAAAGAATATAGATCTATTTGGAAAAGTATTTGTCCCAACCTAAATAGTATTGGAGTTTATCCAAGTATTTTTGGAGCATGTGTTTGCATGATGTGGGTCGAGTGCATTTTTATTTGGAGAACGTTAATCGTTGGTCAAAAAGGATTTTGAGCATTTTAGCTCGGTGTTAAATTAAAAGAGTCTTGGGGACAATTGTCCGGTTTTAATGGCTCAATGTAGATCCCAGTTATGATTTACATACTAATACACCGTGTTGCATATTGTGGTTGATTACATGCTCGAGTACGTTGGTTATTTCGGTATAGTCATGTAAAGTTAGATTGTATTGCATTGGATCCATAGGCACGTAAGTCAATCTGTTTTGGAAGGCAAGAGATATTTGGTTATAACTGTTAACCGTTTGGGTCACTATCGAGTAGGCAATAGGGGGCGCAAGCCCTTGAGGTGTAACCCATCTAGATTGGATAGGCATCCGTGTCTGTAAGACCTTGAGGTGTAACTCGATGGAGTAAGCACTAGAGGCATAAACGGTTTGAGGATTCTAATGTCTGTTATGGCATGGGAACTAGAACCAGGATATGTGGTGAAATCCAATAACATCACGGGTGACCCCATTCACGTGTTCTCGTCACCCAAGATGGAAATGTTGAGGTGTCATGCGAGTAACGTCGTATGGGCGACCTACTTGTGTGTCCCTCCACTCTCAACGTATACGGGTCTCCTCCGTTGTCGACCTTTAGTATTTTAAATGTTAACGCCGTATCTTGCTATCGTTGGATTTGTGTGGTCGACTATAAATGACGACCTTAATATTGGGTTTCCCCCGCGTATATTAAGGTTTGAATGAAATATGTCATTCCCAAGTTTTGGTATTTGCTTTCCTTTCATTTTATGATTGCGTGAGTATTAGGCCTAGTGTCCATGTTTTTCGGTGACGTACCGTATTGGTGAGTTATTAACTATGATTTATGAGTTGAGTGTTTTACCCCACCCGTGCTTGGGTGTTTTGGGATACAACGTTGCAGGTTCACTTCGGGACATAAATTGCCATAAACCCGGTCGCAATTAACCTGCCCTTTTCCCCGGGTCCTGGTTCAACTAGTTCAACCTATCGAGTTGACCGTTTGTTGATTCGATCTGGACCATTTAAATTCATCTAAAATTAAATTAGGACCGTTTAAATTCATTTACGGTCAGAAATATGTCCCTCTCCGCAGACTTAGCACGGGGGTCCCGCTACCCCGTTAGTGGGTGGAGTCAAGGGTCAACGCCTTTGCGGGGTCTAGGGGCAGCGCCCCGAGAGAATTTTTTTTGACATTTAAATGCCATATTGCAACTTGTAAAAATTTCACCAAGTATGGAATTCGCAGGTCACTGAGAGGCACTTTTCGCACGCCTAAGGATGAAAGTTCTGAACTTTTCGCACAAAGAAGAATGCGAATTCTTCAACTTTTCGCACGTCGAGGAATGCAAAATTTAACTTCTCGCATGCAGTTAGATGCGAATTCCAAGATTTCGCATGCAATGGGATGTGTATTCTGGCTTTTCGCACATTGAGAGATGCGAAATCTGAACTTAAACTTTTCAAACTTTGAGCTTTTCACAGAGTGATGTTGTACGAATTTCAGACTTAGACAAATTTCTACTTATGAGCTTTACGCAATGATACAAAATCCTCCCTTAGAAAAATTCAGATCATCATGAGAATTTCTCACTTTTCTCACGAAGCTATGTGTAGATTCTTCCCTTTTCGCACCACACTTTATGCGGATTCTGACTTTTCTCACAGTGCTTTATGCGAATTCCTTGACTTTTCGCACCAAGCTATATGCAAATTCTGTACTTGAAATTTCATCAATCACCAATTCAAAGAACCATGCGAGTTCTTCATTGGATCATGCGAATTTTGCAGATCTTGCGAGTTCTTCAAAGTATGACTCGAATTTTCAAAAATTCACGATATCTGATTCAAACCTCAATCAATTGATGTCAAACTTCACAGGATTGATCACAATTATGTTCTGAACAAACCTTTGGCACCAATTTCACCAAAACAACAATGAATCAAAGATCTTTATTTGAATACAGTAGCCAAAAATGTCGAACTCTAAATCTTACAAATTCGAGAAATTAATTACCATTTACAAGGAAATTGCAAATTACAATCTGAATGAAATACATTCTAAATCACTAAACGATTACAATACAAGCAATGAATTGACAATTACACCGCAAAATCACAACATTAATCTAAGAACAGTAAGTCTGATAGTTCTTCATTCTCTGAGTGAAAAATCGATTTCTGAATTTCTTTGTCAGGCTCTGATACCAATTGATTGTTCCAGTTTCAAGCTATATCACATATTGCACATACAATTTGTCACAAAGTTATTTGTTATTGATATTGATTGGATTACAAATGATCTTCACAGATTTTGTACAAGACTTTCTCTCTATAAGAAAACACTCTCTAATCACAAGTCTAAGTGTCCATACATGTGAATTACAAAACAAAAGGCTTTTATACCTGGTCAACAATATTGACGTTACAACACTTAACAAATAAGGAAAGTTAAACACCCTTGACTTTGACACAACTAACAAAACTAGACTTTACAACTTATACAATTTTGACCCTTTTAATCTTGAATACAATATTTGACTCAACAATGGATGCAATTACTTTTAGATAGTTAATCAACCTTATCAAATAATTGTATTCAAGATTAAAGGGTCTAAACTGTATTTGTTTGATAGTTAAAGTAAGAGGGTTTATTGTGTAATAAGCTAATAGTTATTAGTTATTGGGCCTCAAGCCCATAAGCCCATTAGGCATTAGGCCTGAGTATTTAATGTTTTGATTAGTTTAGTTTTAGGTTAATCCTCTCATTATTATTATTGTCATAATTATTGTTTAGAGAGAGGTAGCCGTATTCTCTGTATTCAAGGGTATCAAGAACACACAAGGTTTTCATTGTTTATTCAAGGGATTGGTATATTATTCTGATCTTATATCTCTTGATCTATATTGTGTTCTGTGATTGTTAATCAACTAGATTAAACTGGGATAACAAGTGATATCAGAGCCTAAAGAATCAAAATTTTTTTATATTACTATTCATCGAAGTTACTGTTCATCGAGTTTACTGTTCATCGACTAGTGAAAATCGATTGCATGAATTAATGTGCTGTTATGTTTAAAGTTGATCTGATTAGTTGAGGTTCAAGCTTCTGAATGTTATCTGATTGGTTAATCGCATTATAAAGCATCAAGTGATTGATTTTATTGATTTTTTTTATTTTCTTGGTTCATTCATCTGGGTTCATATATCGGTCACTGAGTTCTTCAAAATTGATGCATGAAAGTTGGATTTGGCCTTTGATTTTGATTGCATGATAATCGATATCTGTTACTGGAATACCAAAGTCTGATTTCTGGATTTAATTTTGTGTTCTCTATTTGATTTATGGGTTAATTCGTGTTCTGGGTCGATATCTTAAGAACATACCGGTCGACCTCAGATTATCGGTCGAAACAAGTTTACCGGTCAAAGCATTATATCGGTCCATAGTATATCGGTCCATACATTCTACCGGTCGAACTCACTATATCGGTCATACACTATATCGGTCCATACCTTTACCGGTCATAGCACCTCACCGGTCGAATACTTTGTATCGGTCCACATACATTATCGGTCTAAGGAAGTTTATTGGTCATAGCCTATACCAGTCAAGACCAATACCGGTCGACTCTCTTGTCCGATTGACAAGCTACCGGTCGAGCAAAATACCGGTCATTACAAGTTACCGGTCTTACATCTTACCGGTTGAACAACAATCCGGTCGAACGCAAAACCCCGGTCAACACTGTTTGCGCGACCCAAGTCTCATGAGAACTACTGTTTGCGCGATCCAAGTCACACGAGAACCTCAGTTTGCGCCACTGCCTTGTCACGCAAATCCTACTTTGCGCGACCCACTAGACGCGCAAACCTCTTCTTTGCGCCATCTACTGCTCACGAGAACTGCTACTTTGCGCCACAGTCATATCACGCAAACCTCACTTTGCGCGACCCGCTACTCGTGCATACCTCACTTTGCGCCACCCCCGGTACGCGCAAATCACTGTTCACGCGAGTACTATTCACTATTCACTGTTCACACGAGTACTATTCACTGTTCACTTTTGCGAAAAAAAAATTCGTCATATTTTCACAGTTCGATTTTTCAGTATTGTTTGTGCTTTATACTGATTGAAAGGACTGCATTTAATTATTTTTGGAAATTTATTTTTCTGAAATTTTTTAGTGTATTTGTATCTAATTCTTGATTCTAACGATCTCATCTAGTTGGTTGTTTTGGTACAGATTAGCTTGATTTCTAACCATACAGCTAAAGATGTCTGAAGGTTACAACCTTGATTTTAACAACATGACTCTTTCTGAAGTAAAAGCAAAGGCTAAATGTCTTGTTGGACAGTTATCAATATCTGAACGCATGATTTCTGAGTATGACAAAGAGGAAAAAATGCTCAAATCCGAGATATCACCTCTTAAAGCTGAAAACAAGGCTTTACAGATTCAGAACTCATCTCTTCTTTCTCAGATCAATGTTTTAAAAGAAAATTCAAAAGATTCTGATTCTAAAATTGACTTTGCAGGAATAATTGAGTCTAAAGAAAAAGAGATCTTAGATCTTCAAGCAAAGTTGAAAAGATCTGAATCCAACTCTACATGGTCAAAGAAGGATGCAATGCAAAGAGAGCTTGAGGAGCTTAGAAGGAGTACAAGTGTTGCAAATGATACTGGTAAAGGACTAAGACAGATAAATTCTCAACTCTGTGCGGACAGAGATAAGTTTAAAGATAAAGTTCTCAGTCTTGAGGTTGAGATCAATGACCTGAAAGAAAAGGCAACCCAAGACAGAGACAATACAATAGCTCAAGATGAAATGTTGAAGATTGAGAAAGAGAGAAAAGAATTTGCTAAGAAATTCTCTGATTTCTCCAGAAAAGCCTTTGAATAAAAGAAATCTTTAGAGCTTAGATGTGTTAAGCTTTCTCAACAAGTTTCAGACTTTGAGAAGGTTATCATTCTAGAGAGAGAAAAGGCTGAGAATGAGAAGAAGAAAGCTGAGTTGAAGAAAGCAAATATAGACTTTTCTGAAGAAAAGAAAATATTTGAGACCGAGATAGCCAAGCTGACAGGAAAGCTATCTAAATTGTCAACAAACATCATGAAGGAGAAGAATGCAAAATCTGGGTTGCATAAGAAGTTTGATCTGATTACAAAGGAAAGAAGCAGTTTGTCTTCAAAGATAAAGGAACTTGAAGAGATCGTATTCAAGGTGAAGCTGACTGAGCACAAAATGCCAGAGTCAATAGCTCAATCACCGAGAGATGATCAAACTGATTCAGATTGCTCACTCAAAAAGGCTTCAAGTTCACATGTTTCAAATGTTTTCTATAATCCTTTCTGTAATTCAGATGATAGTCTTACTTCTAAATCTACTGATTAGATTCCTCCTTCTAACCTTTTCTATGACAACAATGTTGATGGTTCAGGTAACTTCAAGAAGACTAAGTCTCAAAAGAAAAGCTTCTGGAGAAGGGATGATGAGAAAGAAAGAGGAAACTGAATATGGAGAGTTAAAGGATCCTCGGAGGAGAAGAAGAAAGAAGAATCATTTGTGCATACATCAAATGCTAAATGGAACTATGCTACAAAAGGTAAAACTTTTGGCAAACCTGATCTGGTTTGCATAATCAATCAATTGATCAGGTTAGCACAAAAGAAAATTAGTTGTTCCTACTGTGGCTCAAATGATTTTGTGAGAAAAGATTATGTAAATAACTGGTATGGTTCTTACTTCATATCTCCCACTAGAACTGCAACTAACCCATTAGGACCCAAATACCAGTGGGTACCAAAAGCTAAATCTGTGTTGCAGGCACCCAAGGTTTAAGGGGGAGAAAGAACAAAGGCTTCTAAGTAAATCAGCTTAGAACCCGTACCTCAAAGAAAAGACGACTTCTGATTACTACAGATCAGGACTCGTGCTTCATTGTTAAAAAGATGACTTCTAAGTATAACAACTTAGGACTCGGACGTCAATGACAAAGCGTTTGATATCTTAATGCAGATATTAAGGGGGAGCTTATATGCTTAATATTTCTACTGATATATTTTTCTGATTTAACTTACTTTTTACAGGTATCAAGGGGGAGGATATCTGAGTTTTGTCAAAGATACTTCTTTGAAAATATTCATTTCAGGGGGAGTTAAGGATTCTGATTTACAGGTATATATTTCTAATCCTTACACTCTATCACTTGTTGAAAGATGAACAACTTTCACTTGTGAAAATTGGTTTCTTAAAATGTTCAAACCACTTCCTATTCTTCAAAGATTTTCATGAATTGTGAAGTGTGATTTTAAATGATTTTTGAGCTTAAATGCCAACCTCTTTTTAGTTTGAGGGGGAGAATCGTATCGTCAAACACCTAATGTTTTGACTTCTCCGATATTTTTATTCTTCATGTAACTGTATTCCTTTGTGCTTTCATGTACAAAAGCTTGTTGAACAACACGTTCTTTTAGGATAATAAATGGGATTCAGTGTGAGAACTAAACAGAACTTCCATGGATTCACAATAACCAGTGTTTCCTACCCAGGAAGTATTTCCTGAGTGATTGGGGGGAGAGGGGTCAAAAGAACTGAGTGATGGTGTGTGAAGAGGTAAAATGGAAAAGAGAGATTGGTTAGAAGTGAGCATTAAAAGAAAGAGGGTGAGTGTACAGAGTAAAAGAATATTATACTCTGCACCAAACCACTTTCTGAGTCGGGCAGCCACATTATCTGATTGGTTCACATTCTTTGGTGACCATCATTGAAAAAGGCAACTAGCCCATGCCATCTCTTGCATACAACCCCACCAGCTACTCATTCTTTTCTCAAAAAGAGAATGTTTCACATTTTCTGGGGAAGCAGCACATACGCTATTGGTTCTTCATTTGGAAGATACTAATATTGAAAAAGAAGGAAAGTTGCCCCACCTTCGAACCCTTTATCATGCACATTGAGTCTTTGTATAATTTGTTGTTGTCTCAACAAGTTTACATACTTTGAGCCTATATTGAAAAGCAATCATCTATGCTTAATTTTTTTTTCATACACATGCACGAACACACAGAAATTTGTTTTCTGTTAGAACGTTCATAGATAACCATGTGTTATTCGATGATTGAATGGAATACCTGGGGAGTCTACATCAAACCAACTCCTTATATAGTAACTTTGTGTTACTCAGTAACTTTGTGTTACTCAGTAACTTTGTGTTACTCAGTAACTTTGTGTTACTGACAGGCATTCTAATTGAGTCATTTGTTGATTTAGGGTTATCATTTTTAATTATTTGAATCTGAAAAGATTGAAATAATCACTCTTTCCATTTGGGAAGACTGCTCTTATTTCCATACAGGGCTTGTTACATGAAGACTATGCTTACTTGATGATCATATTCAATGGGGGAGATTGTTTTGATAAGTTTTGATGATGATGATGATTCTCACCATTCATCAAAAAGGGGGAGATTATACAAAGGGAGAATATATTAAGGGGGAGAATATAATCTGAAGACTGCTGAAAATTTTCAAAGATTTGAAGATTTGAAGACTATTTAAAGATATCAAGTTTTGAAGCTATCAATGTCATACCTGAACACTATTATTGCCAAAAAAAAAAAAAATTAATCTTGAATCCAAAGGGGGAGATTGTTGAATCAAATAATTGTATTCAAGATTAAAGGGTCTAAACTGTATTTGTTTTATAGTTAAAGTAAGAGGGTTTATCGTGTAATAAGCTAATAGTTATTAGTTATTGGGCCTCAAGCCCATAAGGGCATTAGGCATTAGGCATGGGTATTTAATGTTTTGATTAGTTTAGTTTTAGGTTAATCCTCTCATTATTATCATTGTCATAATTATTGTTTAGAGAGAGGTAGCCGTATTCTCTGTATTCAAGGGTATCAAGAACACACAAGGTTTTCATTGTTTATTCAAGGGATTGGTATGTTATTCTGATCTTATATCTCTTGATCTATATTGTGTTCTGTGATTGTTAATCAACTAGATTAAACTGGGATAACACAACCTAGTAGTGTCTGAGAATTTAGAGATGCGTCTTATGGATGTTGTTACAGCATACTTGTATGGATCACTTGATAGTGATATCTATATGAAAATTCACAAAGGATTTAAAATGCATGAAGCATTAAGTACAAAACACAAAGAAATGTATTCAATCAAGTTACAAAGATCTTTATATGGGTTAAAGCAATCTGGACGTATTTGGTATTATCGTTTAAGCGATTACTTGATAAGTAAAGGCTATACAAATAATCTTATTTGCCCATGTGTCTTTATTAAGAAAACAACATAAGGATATGTAATAATAGTTGTTTATGTTGATGATCAGAATATCATTGGGACAAATAAAGAGATCCATGAAGTGATTGTACTTTTGAAGGAAACATTTGAAATGAAAGATGTAACACCCCGATTTTTAGGAAGATATAATTTCAAGTTAATGAAAATGAGTATTTTAAGGGAAAAAGAAGAAATAAGATTTTAGACTCGAATCCTATATTTTATGGCCTTGTTGGATGAAGGGTTCAATTACGAGTCCAACGGTTCTTTTCGGAGTAAAATCGGAGTTAAAACGAAGAAGTTAAGACCAAAACAGTGATCAGGCACGAAAAATGAAGAAAATCGGGCAGCAGTGCTCTGCACGGATGGATCAGCGCCGCCATCAGCGCGGGACTCTGTTCCCAGTGCTCCATGCGGATTGATAAGCACCGCCATCTGCGCGGAGCCACTGTGCGCATTTAAAAGAGATAAACCGGCCCCAAAACCCATTTTTCACCCAAACCTCAAATCTTCTCTCCATTTCTCTCCCAAATCGACCCTCCAACCTCCAAATCATACCCTAACTCATTTTTGAGAGTTTTCCTTCTATATCCAAGTGTTTCTTCTCCATCTAACAAGTTGGGAGCTAAAACCATCATCCCTCCATCTTCATCTTCTCCACCAAGCTTCTTAGGGTTTCACCCAACCTTTTTATCTATTTTGAAGATGGGAAGTTTGTGGCTCATTTTGGTGACCTAGAAGTGCATTGTTGATGGATTCAAGTTGTGGGTAAGGTAACCTTCTCTTTCTTCATCTATGGAAATTAGGGTTTTGACATAAGTTGAGATCTTCATGTATAAAGTTTGAGGAACGATTCTTTTTGGTTGAATATGATTATTTATGGTTGGGAATGTATGGATGTAGGTTTTTGGAAGTTTTTGACTTGAGGGTCCAATTGTTCTTTAAAGGAGCTCAAGTTGGGTAAAATCTAGATTTAGCCTAAATCTAGCAAGGTGAGTTCAAGTTGATTTGTGAAAACGTTGTACATACCAAAATGTTCATTTTAAAGTATTTACGTGTTTATCAAGAAATTATTACTTGTTGAGTTATTTGGTCGGTTTTGATCATTCGAGGTGTTTGGCTTTAAAAATCTTGTAAAAGCCCCCACATTTGGGATTTTTGGATATCTTGAAAAATAAGCCATTTAAAGTGTTTTGATGATTTATTGCATAAATGGAAGTTATTTGGTAAAAAGACACTTTTACTGTTTGTTTGGAAAAGGGGTTGATTTCGTATTATGGGGCGTTTTGAAAGGATAAAGAATATAGATCTATTTGGAAAACTATTTGTCCCAACCTAAACAGTATTGGAGTTTATCCAAGTATTTTTGGAGCATGTGTTTGCATGATGCTCAATGTAGAGCCCGGTTATGATTTACATACTAATACACCGTGTTGCATATTGTGGTTGATTACATGCTCGAGTACGTTGGTCATTTCGGTATAGTCATGTAATGTTAGACTGTGTTGCATTGGATCCATAGGCACGTAAGTCAGTCTGTTTTGGAAGGAAAGAGATATTTGGTTATAACTGTTAACCGTTTGGGTCACTATCGAGTAGGCAATAGGGGGCGCAAGCCCTTGAGGTGTAACTCGTCTAGATTGGATAGACACCCGTGTCTGTAAGACCTTGAGGTGTAACTCGATGGAGTAAGTACTAGAGGCATAAACGGTTTGAGGATTCTAATGCTTGTTATGGCATGGGAACTAGAACCGGGATATGTGGTGAAATCCAATAACATCACGGGTTACCCCATTCACGAGTTCTCGTCACCCAAGATGGAAACGTTGAGGTGTCATGCGAGTAACGTCATATGGGCGGCCTACTTGTGTGTCCCTCCACTCTCAACGTATACGAGTCTCCCCCGTTGTCGACCATTAGTATTTTAAATGTTAACGCCGTATCTTGCTATCGTTGGATTTGTGTGGTCGACGGTAAATGACGACCTTAATATTGGGTTTCCCCCGCGTATATTAAGGTTTGAATGAAATACGTCATTCCCAAGTTTTGGTATTTGGTTTCCTTCCATTTTATGGTTGCGTGAGTATTGGGCCTAGTGTCCATGTTTTTCGGTGATGTACCGTATTGGTGAGTTATTAACTATGATTTATGAGTTGAGTGTTTTACCCCACTCGTGCTTGGATGTTTTGGGATACAACGTTTTATCTACCTTTCTTAAATTGGGAGTCAATCTCCGCTCTCGTTTCGAGTGATTTTTGGGTTGCATCATTTTATAAAGAATGCTTTGTAATGAAGGGTTCATCTTCGAAAATTCATGATATTGGAAAAGTGTCGTCTCCGGGTTTAAAGTAAATCTTTTGAAAGGTTATGATTTTAAGTGGAGTTTATCCCTTTTAAAAATATGTTCATTCTTGTAAAAATCTTGAACTCACTAGGCATTAGCCTAACCTTTTTATTTTTCGGCATGTGCAACAGGTTACGGTTGGGAATAGTTCTAGTAACACCATGGAAAGAGGAGTGCTAGTTGTATGCTCGAGGCGTGAATAGCTTGGTGAAGTCTTCCGCTTTTGTATTGGGAAGAACAATTGGTATTTGGGTTAAGTAATACCCGACCTCTAATTAGTCTTTGTGTAAGACTTTATTTATCTTTGTTGATGGTTAGACCTAGTTTAATATTTCACGTATGAACTTGTTGTAAGTGATCTTATCTTTTTAAGGCATTAATGAAAATTTTAATTTAGTTGCTCTTTCCAGATTTGAGGGTGTTACAAGTTGGTATCAGAGCTTAAATTTGAGAGATTTAGGTGTTGATTATTTGATACCTAGACTCAAACTAATGTTCTTTTAAGTGATCGAGAGAGAGAATTTCACCAATAGGCACTTTAAGATTGGATGTTTTGAGGCTGATAGGAGTCCCTAGGAACGGGAGTCACGTCGAAGGTAGCAAGGATGATCATGTACAGTACTCTCATAATCGCACCTGGCCAGTGTTATGGTGAACCTACGAGTTACATGGGTATACTTGGACTACTGGGATGTGACAACCGTTGGGGTAGTGAAGAAGTTTCTAAGCGGGTAGCTGTTAGAAGAAGCTGATGATTTTAGCGTTCGTCATCTGGAGTGACATTAAGCATGGTAATTGCATTAAGTGGACCCTTTCGGGTCGGAATAATTGGTTGGATTAGAACCATAGATTTTTGGAATCGACATTGTTCGAGGAGAAATTGTAAGGTGAACCCAGGGAACCCTTGAATTATTGTCCTAAGATGTTTGAGTATCCAGATGACAATAGTGTGCCGGGAAATTGAGGATCTTTGGTCTGGGGAAATTGAGGCGGGTGGTTTCGAGACGTTGAGTGTCGATCAAGTTCATACACAAAATTTTATTCTAACAGGAATTGCATCAACTATTTCTCATGTTTCTGAAATCATCATGTGAAATTTTATAACGAAATTTTGGAAAGATGTTTAGCACACACATGGTTTTAAACCATGATTTTAAACATGCATAAGACCATTTGATTACATGCGGTTGCAAACTTTGTCGAGACTTTCTTTACTCTCATTGTTGTCCAACGCTATTTTCGGATATTGTGATGTTCATATTTTGACGTTGTGTAGGGTCTTGGACAAGTAACTATGGTTTATGACCTTATCATTGGATCTCCTCCACATATGTTAGGGTTTGGACGAAGAGTTATCCTAAATTATTTTGATGTTTGATGTTTATTGGAAATTTTATTCTGTGTGGGTTTTGATGAGTCTTATGGAGTATTATTTTACGGTGTCTTGCAACGCATGATCGAACATTGAAATGCGTGGGCTAGATTCTTGGCGTGTGTTGGTTTATGGTATATTGAAAAAAAAAAAATCCACGAGAGTTTTGTTGGTGGATGTTACCCCATATGCTATTTTTGGAGTTTCAGTATCGTGTGATTTCTCTTTTGAGTTTTATACGAGCATATTACACTACACACTACTTAGTACTATAAATGATTTATGCTTTTGGTGTGAGTAAGCATATGGATGATTTATGATGGTTTGTGTTAAACTTTTGCTTTTAACATCCTTCGGTTGTTCATTTTACTGTTATAGTCTCACGCAATGCATTATAATGATTTACTCGTGTGCATGGCATTATAGCCACCATCTTGAGTCAAAGAGCGTTTTTACCCGTGCAGTTAAAAGTTGAAGTCAATTTGAATTATTTTATGTTTGACCAAATTGCAAGCACTTATCGTTTTACTGAGTTTGAGAAATAAACTGATGTATGTGGGTCTTGTTGGAAATTTTATCCCATGTCATTATATGGTTAAATAAGAAACTTTTGATCTGATTATGTGGATTTCCCTTATGGGGCTTTGTACAAACGTCATGTTATACACTGTCTTAGTACGTAAAAGTGTTTTCATTCATGGCACAAAGAGATGCATGTTGGGACCATAGTGGTTCCTTTGAAAGGTTTGTTGAACGTCTTTCGTTGTCAACGTTATTAGCTTGAATGATAATTAAACGATTTTCGAAAGTATTTTATACGTGTGACGTTTGTGACCACTTTATACACCTACCGAGTAAGCGGTAGTGGATTTTAATTGTACGATTAATTGTTATAAAGCTTTGCAATTAGGAGTTTTCTAAAGTTTCAAATTGACATATTAGTTTGAAAAACCTTGAACTCAATCATGGCTATAGGTTTAAACCCTTCTATAGAACGAGTAGTTAGTAAGGACTAGAGGGGTCCTTGGAAGTTAAGTGCTGGAGGACTGACTGATGGTTAGTTTTGAAATTTTGGGTTTTCGGTTGTGAATAGGTGTGCACATGAATGTTTGGTATATTAGAATTATGCAATCTACCAGCTATTTGAATGGTAATCTTGCTTTGTCGGTAAATCTTCGGGATAAATCTTTGGGTGGTTGCTTGATTTCGGTGGGATAGGAGCCGATGGGTCGGATGTGTACCATCCGGGTGAGTGTGCCGGAATAAAGAAATTATGGCAATCTGTTTATCAGAATTTAGTACCATGATAGGTGTCAACTTTAATTCGTCAGTGCAAAATCTGGAAGGAATTTTATGGTGGTACATCCACGGCTGAGGTGTAACCATTTTGAGGATAGGTGTCGACACTCGATTGAGTACAATGACCATTGGGGTGCTTCCGTGCACTTTCGTTGAGTTTGGTGGGACTGCAAGTTAGGTGGTAACCTTAAGGATACTAGGAGCTGGCAATTAGGGGCCGATCCTTGGTAATTCTATAATCAGCAAGGTTTTCGCTGATTTGCAAGTCGATGTTTGAGTGCATTACGGGAGTTGTGTAACCATGGAGTTTGGTGGGACTGCATTACGGGAGTTGTGTAACCATTGTGTTTGTGTCAGTTTGAGGAACCAATTTATTGAAGATTGGATCGGACCAATCTAGTGTTAGGAACTTCGTCAGTGAGAGGACGATAAATCTTTAGTGGTATTGATTTTTGGAGGAAGTAGTGAGACCATCGAAGTAGACCTTCAGTAGAATCGATTATCGAGGAGACCGTGATGTGTTGGAATAGAAGTAATTAAGGGTAAGGTTCGCCTTGGGGTGACCTTGGTGGAAGTGTTTAATTAAGATCGTAAGTTACTCTTAAGGTGATAAGGGCAACCTAAGGTTGGGAGACAACCGAGATATAAAGGATAGGAAAGTGATTCTATGATGACTCGATGTACATTCCGTCATCTGTAAGGTATATCGAGCGTTGAGATCGGGTGTGTGGCGGTTTGTCATGAGAAATACAGTGACAACCTTAACCGAGATGTAATCGGTTTCGTATATGAGGCAAAGTATCATGAAAGTATCCCGTTTTGGATAGAGAGCCAATTGATCTCACTAAATGCGACGTTGGGTGTTTGGTCGTGGTTAGATTTCGAGGACGAAATATCTTTTAAGGTTGGGAGGATTGTAACACCCCAATTTTTAGGAAGATATAATTTCAAGTTAATGAAAATGAGTATTTTAAGGGAAAAAGAAGAAATAATATTTTGGACTCGAATCCTATATTTTATGGCCTTGTTGGATGAAGGGTTCAATTACGAGTCCAAAGGTTCTTTCCGGAGTAAAATCGGAGTTAAAACAAAGAAGTTATGACCAAAACAGTGATCAGGCAAGAAAAATGAAGAAAATCGGGCGGCAGTGCTCCGCGTGGATGGATCAGCGCCACCATCAGCGCGGGACTCTGTTCCCAGTGCTCCGCACGGATCGACCAGCGCCACCATCCGCGCGGAGCCACTGTGCGCATTTAAAAGAGATAAACCGACCCCAAACCCTATTTTTCACCCAAACCTCAAATCTTCTCCCCATTTCTCTCCCAAATCGACCCTCCAACCTCCAAATCGTACCCTAACTCATTTTTGAGAGTTTTCCTCCTAAATCTAAGTGTTTCTTCTCCATCTAACAAGTTGGGATCTAGAACCATCATCCCTCCATCTTCATCTTCTCCACCAAGCTTCTTAGGGTTTCACCCAACCTTTTTATCTATTTTGAAGATGTGAAGTTTGTGGCTCATTTTGGTGACCTAGAAGTGCATTGTTGATGGATTCAAGTTGTGGGTAAGGTAACCTTCTCTTTCTTCATCTATGGAAATTAGGGTTTTGACATAAGTTGAGATCTTCATGTATAAAGTTTGGGGGAACGATTCTTTGTGGTTGAATATGATTATTTATGGTTGGAAATGTATGGATCTAGGTTTTTGGAAGTTTTTGTCTTGAGGATCCAATTGTTCTTCAAAAGAGCTCAAGTTGGGTAAAATCTAAATTTAGCCTAAATCTAGCAAGGTAAGTTCAAGTTGATTTGTGAAAACGTTGTACATGCCAAAATGTTCATTTTAAAGTATTTATGTGTTTATCATGAAATTATTACTTGTTGAGTTATTTGATGGGTTTTGATCATTCGAGGTGCTTGGCTTTAAAAATCTTGTAAAAGCCCCCACATTTGGGATTTTTGGATATCTTGACAAATAGTCCATTTTAAAGTGTTTTGATAATTTATTGCATAAATGGAAGTTATTTGGTAAAAAGACACTTTTAGTGTTTGTTTGGAAAAAGGGTTTGATTTCGTATTATGGGACGTTTTGAAAGGATAAAGAATATAGATCTATTTGGAAAACTATTTGTCCCAACCTAAATAGTATTGGAGTTTATCCAAGTATTTTTGGAGCATGTGTTTGCATGATGTGGGTCGAGTGCATTTTTATTTGGAAAACGTTAATCGTTGGTCAAAAAGGATTTTGAGCATTTTAGCTCGGTGTTAAATTAAAAGAGTCTTGGGGACAATTGTCCGGTTTTAATGGTTCAATGTAGAGCCCGGTTATGATTTACATACTAATACACCGTGTTGCATATTGTGGTTGATTACATGCTCAAGTACGTTGGTCATTTCGGTATAGTCATATAATGTTAGACTGTGTTGCATTGGATCCATAGGCACGTAAGTCAGTCTGTTTTGGAGGGCAAGAGATATTTGGTTTTAACTGTTGACCGTTTAGGTCACTAGCGAGTAGGCAATAGGGGGTGCAATCCCTTGAGGTGTAACTTGTCTAGATTGGATAGACACCCATGTCTATAAGACCTTGAAGTGTAACTCGACGGAGTAAGCACTAGAGGCATAAACGGTTTGAGGATTGTGATGTCTTTTATGGCATGGGAACTAGAATTGGGATATGTGGTGAAATCCAATAACATCACGAGTGACCCCATTCACGTGTTCTCGTCACCCAAGATGGAAACGTTGTGGTGTCATTCGAGTAACAACGTATGGGCGACCTACTTGTGTGTCCCTCAACTCTCAACGTATACGGGTCTCCCCCGTCGTCAACCATTAGTATTTTAAATGTTAATGTCGTATTTTGCTATCGTTGGATTTGTGTGGTCGACGGTAAATGATAAACCTTAATATTGGGTTTCCCCCGCGTATATTAAGTTTTGAATGAAATACGTCATTCCCAAGTTTTGGTATTTGGTTTCCTTCCATTTTATGGTTGCGTGAGTATTGGGCCTATTGTCCATGTTTTTCGGTGACGTATCGTATTGGTGAGTTATTAACTATGATTTATGAGTTGAGTGTTTTACCTCACCCGTGCTTGGGTGTTTTGTGATACAACGTTTTATCCACATTTCTTAAATTGGGCGTCAATCTCCGCTTTCGTTTCGAGTGAGTTTTGGGTTGCATCATTTTATAAAGAATGCTTTGTAATGAAGGGTTCATCTTCGAAAATGCATGATATTGGAATAGAGTCGTCTCTGGGTTTAAAGTAAATCTTTTGAAAGGTTATGATTTTAAGTGGAGTTTATCCCTTTTAAAAATATGTTCATTCATGTAAAACTCTTGAACTCATTAGGCGTTAGCCTAACATTTTTATTTGTCGGCATGTGCAACAGGTTCCGGTTGGGAATAGTTCTAGTAACACCATGGAGAGAGGAGTTCTAGTTGTGTGATCGAGGAGTGAATAGCTTGGTGAAGTCTTCCGCTTTTGTATCGGGAAGAACAATTTGTATTTGGGTTAAGTAATACCCGACCTCTAATTAGTCTTTGTGTAAGACTTTATTTATCTTTGTTGATGGTTAGACCTAGTTTAATATTTCACGTATGAACTTGTTGTAAGTGATCTTATCTTTTTGAGGCATTAATTAAAATTTTAATTTAGTTGCTCTTTCCAGATTTGAGGGTGTTATAAAAGACCTTGGAAAAACCAAATACTTTCTTGGTTTACAGATTGAGCACATGCACAATGGAATACTTGTACTGTTATACATCAATCAAATTATGTTGAAAAGGTCTTAAAACGTTTCAATATGGACAAAGCAAATCCTTTAAGCACTCCAATGGTTGTTAGATCACTCAAAATATGGACAATGATCCATTTTGTCCTAGCGAAGAAAATGAAGAGGTTCTTGGTCTACAGGTACCATACCTTAGTGCAATTGGAGTTTTTATGTATCTTACTAACTGTACTAGACCTGACATTTCTTTTGCAATGAATTTGTTAGCAAGATTCAATTCATCTCCCACAAAGAGACATTGGAACAGAATCAAACACATATTCTGATACCTTCGAGGAACTGTTGATTTAGGTTTATTTTATTCTAACAATTCAAAAGAAGGTTTGATTGGTTATGCAGATGTAGATTATTTGTCTGACCCTCATAAAGGTAGATCTCAAACTGGATATGTGTTCATGAACGGAGGTACTTCTATTTCCTGGCGTTCTCAGAAACAAACACTTGTTGCCACATCTTCAAATCATGTCGAAGTTATTGCACTTCATGAAGCTAATAGAGAGTATGTTTGGTTGAGATCAATGACACAACTCGTTTTGCATTCGTGCGAAATAGAGAAGAACAAAATTCCAACTTTGATCCATGAAGGTAATGCCGCATGTAATGTTCAGTTTCAAAATTTTATTAATTTTGGAAGTTGGGGAAAAAAGTGAAGCGAGACCCAAAGTACAGGGGGGTTATTTGAAACTTTGGTTTTATATAACCTAAATATCAGATATTTGAGATTCATATCTCATACTGTAAGCCGACTTAGAATTCAAAGAGAGAAAGAGAGAAAGCAAGAAGGCAGAGAAAAAGAGAAAGAGGTCTTGATCAATCGATTAGTTTTGGTTAAATAGAGGTATGATTCTAGCCTAATACTTCTATCTGCATGTTATAGTCGGTAAATAGTCTTGTTAATCAAGCTTTTAACCGTATATTTGATCGATTTATTGATCAAAAAGTTTTCTGGGTTCGAACTGTGAGTCGCCGACTTAAGTTCTAGCTCGACCGGGAAGATGATAAAGGACCGGTAGAGGTTTGACCGGTATGTTGTAAAGGATCGATAGAGGTTCGACCGGTATAGTGTAAAGGACCGATAGTGTATTCGATCGGTATAGTGTAAAAGACCGGTAGTGTATTCGACCGGTATAGTGAAGGACCAGTAGTGTATTCGACCGATAAGCGAAAGGACCGGTATTACTCGACCGATAGTGCTCGATCTGTATTGCTCGACCAGTGTAGTGGTTCGATCGGTATTTTGTTAATCTGTTCTAAGAGGTTTTGATCAGGATGGTTTCGATCTGGATAGTAGCAGTATGTTATATTTGATGTGTTTTTAGAAGGAAAAGGGTGTTAGTCACCGGTTAGTTTACCTTTGTTTTTTTATACCATCGTAGGTGGTGTTAATCAGTAGAAGTCAGAGTTATTGAAGAGGAATCAGAGGTGAGTCTTTCAAACTAAATCTTTTATGATTTGAGCAGTTAATTGATAAATGTGAGTTTTATATACTGCGCATTTATAGTATTGAAAGTTATGCAGAATTATTTCAAAATATTGATTTAATCAGTTGGGCATGTTTATGCTCAGTGTATATAAACTTGTTTTATATACAGGCAGGACTAGGTGTATGCATACATTTGAGTCAGAAGTCTGACCTAAGTCGGGAAGTGTGACCCGCCTGCTCATACCGGGGAGTGTGACCCGTTTATGCCATTAGGGTGTGTCCCTAAAATAAGGCAGTGCGAGACAGACATACCGTCTTTGACGGAAATGTTGGTCAGTAGTTTAAGGTACGCCTGCGAAGCATAAAGAAGTGGTCAGTGATGACCAGTAGATTTAATTATGCCTGCGAAACATAAAACGTTTAAAGTTTGATAATAAAAGAGCAGTTTATGTTTTGAGATATAAAGCTTTGTTTAAATGTTTTAATATTTGAACTGTTGCAGTAGTAATTGGAGGGGACTCACTAGACCATTGGTCTAACCCTCGCTATTTCAAAATTTTAATCCTGTTTCAGGTTATCGAAAAGTAGCAGGTACAGATAAGGGTAAAGAGAAGATATGAGCTATAAACAGGAGATAGAAAACTTCCTGCAATAGTTTCCTTTTTGAACTCAGTTGTGTAGTAAGAGATAATATAACCTTGTACTCTGAAATGTAAGCCTGGGGCAGTGTTTAGACTGAAATGTTATTTTATTGTTATATAAATGTTCAGGGTTTTACACCGCATGTGTCACACAAATGAAAGGATATATCAAAAGTGACAGGAGAAAACATATCCCTCCAAGGTTCTTCTCATACATTCAAGATCTTATAAAAGATAATCAGATTGAAATGAAATATATTCAATCGAGCAACAATGTTGCAGATCTTTTCACAAAGGCACTACCTACTGCAATTTTCAGAAAACACGTTCACAGTATCGGTATGCAACACGAGCATAACATGTGATGATTTGTGGATGTCAATATCAGGGGGAGTCAACTACCAACTGCACTCTTTTTCCCTTAGCTAAAGTTTTTTCCCATTGGGTTTTCTTTAGCAAGGTTTTTAGTGAGGCAGTACATTAAGGTTGAACTCCAATTTGAAATTGTCATCTAAGGGGGACTATTGTAAATATTAAATATATTATGAAGTATGGGTTGTGGATGCAAATTTCAACTCTCATGTCCAATCCACGATCAAGTTGTTCAATAATTACCCATATAAACCATGTAGATGAATAGGAGATTATTTAGTATAAATACCCCCTTGTGTAAATGTAAAAATACACATCAATATATTTGCATAAGTATTTTATTCTCTCTAAGTTTCTTACTTTCTTTCTCTATAAATCTTTTAATCCATTGTTAGTCTAGTAGTAATCTTGGTTATTTATAATAATGATACTATTTTTTATACTTGTTTCACATTGAAATTTATGGGTATATATGTTTCACATGTGAAACAATAATGTAAAATAATATAGCATTGTTTCAATGGTTTTTACCGTTCTTAATAATTTTTTTTGAGATTTTTATTTGATTTCCCTTGCATATGTAATGACTAACCTCAATCCAATTACATTTAATCATAGATCAATTAAAACAGACTTAGGGGTTGTTTGTTTACCTCTTAATAGTTTCATTAAGAGGCAACCTCTGAATCGCTAAGAGGTGAATCTTATTTGAAAAAAAAAGTCTGTATCTTAATTGTTCAAAAACTCTATTTTGTATCTTGGATCTCTCTTAACCATTCAGTGACATAATTTCATCATGAACAATTACCAAATAACCATATTTTATTTTGCACTATATCATAAGAGTATTTTAATCATTTTGATCACTTAATCATTCTACACCAAACCATTCCGAACAACCCCTAATTGACACTTTAACCATTTATGTGACCAACTAACTAGCAACAAAAATTCAAGATTTGTTTACACCATTTTTCTTTCACAAACCGGCTTCTAACTCATTCATACATATTTCTCCACCATGATTACTATTTACATATCTTAAATAGTCGAACCGAACCCCATCACTTACCTTGGTAAATAAATATTGACGACCTTAGGGCCGTTAGTTGCTTTTAAGAACTCAATAAATGTTTATGACACATTTGATTTAAAGAACCATACGGTGAATCAAATTCTATTTTTTTAAATCAATTTTATCGTAGTAATTCAAATCGAAAATTATAATTAATTCTAGTTATAAAAATTACAAAATAAAAATGAACATTTGTTAAACACTATAAAACTAATTATCACAACTTAGATTTTTTTTTGAATCATTTAAATTTATCTTAAAATTAAAAATATATATATATATATTATTTCATGATTAGTTAGAGGGGAGTTTTTGCATTTCTATATTATATAATGAAAAAAACTAAAACGGTTATTGTACAAACTTTTGTATAATTACATTTATCACCCTTACAATGTTACATTTATTACTCTTATAATTACTTATTTAATTTACTTTATATCTCTTATTTTTTCATTTTTCATTTTACACCATTATCATATTAAAACAAATAATCACATATTAACAAAAGTACAATGAAAAAATACGTTCATTTTTCTACAAATTATACTATTATAATCGTCTCGTCAATACCTTCAAAACGAGCCCAATATTGAATATTTTTTTAATTTAATCATACTATTAAATATCATGAATATCTACGAAATAATTTGTTTCTTATCCATACGTTTTATTTTTTTTTTCCACCGTTAGCACATTAAAAATACATAATCGTAAAATACGTTTCATTCTTATTATAAATTATATCATTATAATTTTTTTTTCGTCAATAATTGTAATATAAACTAATTATTGAATATCTTTATGGGTTTAGGTTTCATAAGTTGTGATTCTTAGGTCATGGTTAATTGTTGATGACATGTATATAAGGAAATAACATTAATTATTCGTTCTTTACTTACATTCCGCTGCATCGCACGGGTATATGCCTAGTCTTAAATGAAAACTTTTTGCTTTAAAAGGATAAAAAGCAAGCATCCTATAATAAAGACAATCTCACCTCATCACCTGGGTTCCACATGATTCAACCCATCTAAATTTTCTCTCATATGATATCACCACCCGCGAATATCTCCTCCTCCTGCAGCCGTCCGATCGAAAACGACCCCTCTGACACTACCCGAGTGACTTCCAGCCCCAACACTTTCACCTCCTTAAAATATACTACTATCTACCCCTCTATTTTCACACACAAACACACCACTTTTTCATGAAAGTTTATCTGGGTTTTGGGGAAGAAGAAGATGAACAAGTAGAAAGTCAAATCTTTTTCTGGGTTTCTTGGGAAAAGGAAATTTTTATAGAGTATTGAGGTGAAGTTTGGTGGTTTTCTTTGTCTGTGTTCCCACCGTGCACCGACACATTGTTCTTCGTTTTGAAGAAACCGGCTCTTGATTTTTGTGTATTTTCATCAGGTAACTGTTCGACGAAATGCCTCAGCGAGTAATTTTCATGAATTAGTAACTGATTGCTAGCTATTTCATTAGCTATTGCTTGTTTATGCTTTATATGGTTCTTGTTTAGTGTAGCAAATTTTGAATGATGGTCCTGTTCTTATGTTTTTTTGATAATTCTGAAAGAAAACTGATGATATGCAAAAGGAAGAAGTTTTTCATTCGTTTTATTCAGCACAAAATTAAGACCAAGTTTTGATAGTAATAAGCAGTTTCAGTTTCAATCGAAGATGCATGCTTTAGAAAATGAGAGTAAAATTCTTAACTTTTTTAATTTTTATGGCCAAAGGAACACTTTTTATGGGTATTTCTTGCTTTTGAAGTTGAATCACAACTTGAATCTGGGTCTACTTTAGTGTGTATGCTTGTTGATGCATCCAGAGAATTTTTTATCTTGACTTGAGTGGAAGCAAAAAGGAGAACTGAAGCCACCATGTGCTCAAGCCCTCTTTAATTTATTTTCCACTCAATTACTTTTGCTGCTTTTTGATTATTGTTTCACCCTGTCTCAATCAAAGGTTCATTGTTCCAAATCTCTTTTTGAATTGTTATGCATCCTTCTTTTTCATCACCAGGGAATCTTATTGATGGGTTTCTTGTGAAACACAGTATTTTTTATCATCTTATCTTCAACACCCATATTAATGATTTATTAGGAATTTAGGACCACCAGATTCTCAGTTTCTGTTTTCTTTCTTCAACTTGTCCTTTTGTAGCCTGTCTTTAAGTTGTAGTTCAGCATCTTGAAAATCTAGAACAACTTAACTTTACGGCTTAATGAAGCTCTTTACCTGGAGATGGTTGAACCTAAGGCAATGAACTCTAGTGTTTTTTTCGAAGGGTATACTAGGTTGTGCCCAGATTAATTCTGGCAAACTATGACCGTAATACATCAGTCCTGACAAACTCAAGTGGCCACAATTATTGTGGACGTCTGGAATCGAACCCGGGACAGATGAGATATTCCACTAGATCTCAATGGGCCACAACCCTTGTGGTCCTGAACTCTAGTGTTCTTGTTTATGAAAATTGCAACTTTTAAGACGCAGGTAGAAAAACCATTTGGATGCTTGTTTCACGAATTTTGTGTAGCTGATGTCATGTAAATACCAACGAATTTTGCTTCCTATTGGTAATTTTAGCTTCAAATTTTGTTAAAATAGAAAATGTGATCTTCATAAAAATTTCAGGGGTATTTGGTATTTTGAAGCAATAATTTTTCTGTACTGTAACCAGGTAAGAGGATCATAGAGGAGAATGTGGACCATTAGTTTTCTGGGTGGTGTCTATTGAAAGTTTTGCTCAAGGATCAGATTGATAGCCTTTTACAAACTCATTTAACCTTTGAAGATTTTGGCCAGTTTATAGGAAGCAAAATCATATGTTCTGAATTGAATCATGTAGCTGGTACGAATAGGCAAAGAAACAAAATTTCGCTTTAATTTTAGTGTTATTCAAACAATTAAGGTATACGTTCATTTCTGCCTTGTTCTATAAGTGATGAGAAAATGGCAAAAACAAACCGAAGCGTTTTGTTCGCTATGTTTTGCAGCAATGCCTTTTATCTCTTTCCTTGCCATGTTTAGCTTTCTTAAATTAGATGCTTTATTTGCTAAATAGTTTAGTCTATAATTAGCATAAACAAGTTTGTTTTCTTCCACTCAAATATATCACATGTTTTGATGTTACATCTTACCTGATTTTGAATCTTAATTGTTGTTTTCAGAAGAGATATCCCTCTTGTGATCAAAAGCTTTGAAGGACAGAGATTCTGGCGAAGAATGTAGCTGAATTCTGATCGATTTGCACGTAAAAATGGGTGATCCTACATCAAACCATGCCACATTGCGAAACAAGTTTGAATTGGAGAAATGGCATCGTTCCTATGCAGACTTTCGCTCTAAAGTTGTAAAGAGTCTACCCGAGATGGAAAAAGCCTCACCTTCAAACTGCAGCGAGAAGCAAAAAGAGCTGCACATGGAAGAGATTGTTAAACACATGAAGCATTTACCGAGTTATCTTGAAAGGGGAAAACCTGTCCAAGATCAAGCTTTGAGTTTTGGAGTTATGGATTGGGGGCGGTTAGAAAAATGGCAACATTTGCATCATAAACAGGGGATTGTTAGAAGTAACAAATGTTCACCATCTAGCAGCAATTCATCTTCGTTGTTTTCAACTGATGGATCATCTCCTCTATCCGGTAGAGGTCAAAGTTGCTCTCCTGTTCGTCAGAAAGTTCATCGGGTAACTCTACAATCTCATTTTAAAGCATCTCCTAAAGAAGATTCCACTCCACAAGTCAAATCGTGTTCAGGAAATCTTGACAAGTTTCAAGATTTTAAAAATTCAAGAAGCCAATGTAAGTCGTTGCTTGAGGTGGGAAGTTGTCACACACCACCATCATCATTAGCTTCGAAGGGGAAGCTGAAGATCCGAGACGAGTCTGTAAATGAACTACGAAATGTTCAAGATCCATCTTTCAGAACCTGCAATGATGATCACCCAGAAAAGCACAAAAATGCTCCTGGAAGCACTCAAACAAATGGTAATACATTTCAGAGTGGATCTATCAACAGTAAAAGCTCACAAATGGAACTCGATTCAGCCAGAAATCGCAACAGTCCCTCGAGAAAAAAGACCCCAGAAAGGAAAAGACCAACTGGTTCTTCCAAGAGTTCAGATCTTAAAACAAGCAATACCGCAGTTAGTAAACCGAGAAATACATCCCCACTTCGTCGTTTTAGCTTTAGCCTTAGCACGAGCTCGAAGTCTGCAGCTCCTAAATCTGCTACCGAAAGAGTGGGGTCTCCAGTTTCTCAAAATTCAACCAAGGATAGCAATAGGGCTCATTCTAGTCCTTTACGGAGGTTGTTGGATCCAATCTTCCCAGCAAAGGCACGCCAATTTGCTGAGACGAGCGATGAAGATTCAAGAACAAAAGCAAAAAAGAAACTGGATTTCAGAAACTCCAAGGAAATTAGGGTCGATGATTTATCATCATCAAAAAAGCAAGCTCTTTTTCAGACAGCTTTTAAGAATGGCCGCCTTTTGTTCACGTTTGCAGTTGAAAACAACAAGGATGTACTTGCAGCCACAGTGACAAGTTTGAGTTCTTCAGGAAAAGATGATAACAAGAACTGGCTTTATACGTTCTTCACTGTCAACGAGGTGAAGAAAAAGAACGTCAGTTGGTTATCTCAGGGTACCAAAAACAAAGATCATGGTTATGTTTCTAACGTAACTGCTCAAATGAAGGTTTCAAATCCGTTAAGTTCTCACTGTGACACTCGGGAGTTTGTTTTATTTTCCGTGAATCCAAATGTCCAGCCAGAAGAAGAACTGGAAGCCATTGTTGTCAAGTTTTCAAGAAAGGGGAACAGGGAAGATAATCAAGAAAGCTTTAGCACAACGGTTATTCTACCTGGTGGCAGTCATGGCGTACCAAGTAAAGGAGAACCTTCACCATTGATTGATCGATGGCAATCTGGAGGGGCATGCGACTGTGGAGGTTGGGATATGGGTTGCAGATTAAGAACTCTCAGTAATCAGGTGCAGTCTAGTGGATCAAGATCAAACAAAGTTCACACGACTGCTGGCCAGTTTGAGCTTTTCTTTCAGGTATGATCTTTATTATTCAAAACCATCCAGTCATTCCACTCAAATGAAGTCCTATTTGCATAGCTGTATGTGTCTAGTTGCAATGTGTGTGCTAAATAACTACAACTCGCCGTCTTCTAGCTTGTTTACAAAACAAAAGCGAAAAGTTCTAGTTGAAACTGTGATTACTTGCTCCATGATTATAGAGATGCGCCATATTTAGGACCATAAAATTGTTATTTTTTTCAAGAACGGCGTGAGAATACGTGCCATTAGATTACTCTCTGAAAGAGATGGAGGTTACCACATATGTCAAGGATAAATGGTCCAAGTCTAGCCAATGCGGGACTCTAACACGCCCCCTCCAACAAAGGAGAGTGTCGAGAGTGGGTTAGACGGGTGAGGAGGTTAGACTAGTACAAAGTGTCCCGGAGTGTTGAGTCGCTAGAGTGGTAGACCTTGGGTATGATACCAAGTGATAATATGTGGACCCCATTAGATTACTCTCCAAAAGATCCCTTAAGGAGAGAATGGAGGTTCCAACATATATTGAGGAGAACTGGTCTGAGTCTAGCAAATGTGAGACTATATACATGGGAGCATTTTTTTCCAAACAATTCGAGAGACTGTTTGTCTTTCTTTATCTTCTATTTGCATTTTTATTTTAAAGGGAATTATGCTATTTGTTCTTGGATGTAATATGAGTCTATGAAAAACATTGATCTTGTCAATGATCGTCGATGCAAGCAAATTGCTACCACATAAACAATGCGTTCTATTGTTTGCTTCTTTCAACATTTATTGCGTAAATATGATTATCGATCAAACAATTGCAAAGGGGTTTTATAGAATCCGTAGAAGCTTGTTAAAGGGGTGTCTATTTTTTTTGGTAACCATGGATGCCCACTCCAGCTAGCATGCACCTCCATTAATCCCATGGACCCTGAAGATAACAATTAGGAAAATCCCCAATGGCTCTAAGGAAACTCGATTATTAATCTAATGGGCCCTGAAGATAACAGTCTAGAAGATCCCCTGTTATAACCCGATTCGAGATGGGTGATCTCCAAAGAACAAAGAGGAGAGGAAAATGAAACTTAGAACTTTTTTCTGCATATCCAAATGAGAACCGAACACAAACATATGTAGAGACCCATTACATTAATTTAAGACCATTATCCTCTAATTACTCCTAAATTCTCTCATAACCAACCTACACCATCAATTAACACAACTTCCTAACACATTAATCATGCAAAATAATAAAATAAAAACATAAGAAAATAAAGGAAATGAAACAGCAACTAAGCTAAAACAACAGGTATAACATATGTTCGTATCAATTCCTCCCCCATTAACAACGACCTTGTCCGCAAGGTCGGGAATACACAACTAGGATCTCATCCCGGTTCTCCCAAGTGGCTTTTGAAATGTCGCTCCCAAGTGGCTTTTGAAATGTCGCAGGTATTGCTCCTCGGCCATGGCGGTACCTGTATCCGGGTTTTGGGTTTGATCAGGAGTAGGTTCGGGTAAGATTATGCTGTCATGTGGCAGCGGTGGCTCATGATACTCAATCATCAAGAATTGAGGGGGGTTGCAACGGTGTCCTGGATGGAACTTCTCGGGACACCGAAAACATAACCCTTGCGCCTTCCGACGTTGCATTTCCTCCGGACTAAGACGCTTGACCGGTAAAGGAGATGCAAGAGACGAGTTAGAAGATGTCGATTTACTTGGAGGTGCCGGAAGAAGGGGTGTCGATGTAGGCGGCGGAAGGTGTGGTACAGTCGGTAGGGGCCGATAATCCGCAATCTTTTCTTCAATTAGTTTGGCGAGGCCGATTGCCTGGTTCAACGATTGTGGCTGGTGAATGGCTAATTCTTGACTGATGTCTCGCCGTAACCCCGAGATAAAACAATTGAGTGAGGCCTCTTGAGATAGCCCGACGACACAATTACTAAGGTGCCGTTTGTTTTTTAAGAGGTCTAAAGTCTGAAGTCTTATTTTAGTTATGATTAATAAGAGGTGGTGTGTAAAAAGGTCTGAACGATTCAGACTTAAGAGTCATTAAGAGTTTTTTTTTTTAAAAACAAACAACCCCTAAGCCTCTCAAACTCAGTTTGATAGGCTGTAATGGTCGAGGTTTGCTGCAGTTTGAACAAGGTGGCCTGGTGGTTTTCGTACGTCGAAGGACCGAAACGCAATTCCAAGGCTCGCGTGAATCCATCTCATGACGTAAGAAGCCGGTTGTTGAAGAGATATTTATACCAACTTAACACATCACCCTTCAAATAAAAAGATGCAATTGACAAACGATTCTCGGGAGCGATCTCGTAGAACCGGAAGTACTGCTCCGCTTGGAAGAGCCAGTCCAGCGGGTTAGTTCCGTCAAATGTCGGAAGGTGGATCTTAGGTGGTTTAATGGGTAGGTTATGAGGCGGAGTAGGAGGGGTGAAATGCAAATCGTTGACAGCGAAAGGGTTATCAGAGGATGATGGCCGGTTGTTGAGAGTGGTTGTGATGGCGGTAGAAATGGTGGTGGCTAACTCTTCCCGGTCTTGACTGAACTGTGCTTGAAGCTTGGCGAGATTTTCAGCAAGTAGAGCCATGGACTCTTCTAGCGATGGTACATCCTTGCGTGGCGGCATACCGTAATCTCTCAACGAAAGCACCAATTGTTATAACCCGATTCGAGATGGGTGATCTCCAAAGAACAAAGAGGAGAGGAAGAAGAAACTTAGAACTTTTTTCTACATATCCAAATGAGAACCGAACACAAACATATGTAGAGACCCTTTACATTAATTTAGGACCATTATCCTCTAATTACTCCTAAATTCTCTCATAACCAACCTACACCATCAGTTAACACAACTTCCTAACACATTAATCATGCAAAATAATAAAATAAAAACATAAGAAAATAAAGGAAATGAAACAGCAACTAAGCTAAAACAGCAGGTATAACATATGTTCGTATCAATAGTGGCTCTAACGAGACTCTATGGGATGTGCATTTCGCCTCCAACATTTATAGACACCAATGTCCTTGAACTTATTTTCTACATAATTTTCAACAGGGAGAAGTTGGGAACAAGAGAGCAACCTTCAGCCTCGCTCCATTAAAGGAAGGTATATTTTCGGTCGAGTATAGCTCGTCATTGTCGCCTCTACAAGCATTCTCGATATGTATATCAGTTGTGGAATGCCGAAAAACATCTCAGCATACGGAACTCAGAACACATGTTCGCGAGGAGGTCCCGTTAACATATACCCCAACAACTCCATGCAAGTGGTAAGGTCACTTATTTGTAATCTAAAGGTGAAGGGTTTGATTCATGGATTTAAACAGTCTGTCAACAAAATACAATATTGCCAAGGTGCCTTTTGTGTATCTCCATTCTGCAATTATGTAATTATGTATGAAATCTAGTGAAAGCTTTGCTTGGCATCTTTGCATCACTGCATGATTTCTCTCGATAATGTTGTATGACTCGCTCATATGAATATCGGAACCCATTTATCTATATTCTTTGGGATAGATGACAAGTCACCATACATCCCATACTCTTGTTTGAATCGCCTCGTATGAATATTGGAACCCATTTATCTGTTTTCTTTAGGACATATGATAGGCCTGCATACATCTCAGACTCTTTGTACCCCGTATCAGGTGGGATGCACGGAGGTTGTTTGGTTTGATTTATTGACATTTTTTGTTCTTTATATAAAGGTTTCTAATTATCCCTACTCTTGAAATGTAAAACACATTTTTATAATAAGAAAATAAAAGGAAAAAAAAATCATATATTTAAAGTGTATTTGATTGGGGCCGGTTATCTTGACTCTTTTTATATGTAAAGGTGGTTAACATGACAATTGACAAGTCCTAACGGGCCGGACTGTTTCGGACTATACTATGACAGGACTTGTTGAACAAAATGTGAACTGAACCGGGCAATTTTTTGGATCGGACCGGTTATGAACAGACAGACTGGGTTCGAACAAACCTTTTAATTTTCGGTTTAAAATTCTACAGTAATAATCTAAAGTTAACCGTTGGCTCCCCCTTTTTCTATTTCCAATTTTCATTTACCCCCCTTATTTCAATTTTTATAAACTAATTATAATTTTGTTTACTGTGGTTACTATTTTGTTTTACTTTTGCTCCTTTGATTAACTATAGTTAAAGATTTGTTAATTCTTTTTGTCTTTTTCTGTTTTATTAGATTATAGAATAAATTACAGTTTTAGTCTTTTTCTATTTTTGTGTTTCATACCATTTTATTATACCCTTTATTATATTAATTAATTGATGATAGTTTTTACAAAAAATACATATTTTATTTTGTAAATTACACTTAAAAAAAAAAAGTTGTGGGTACACTTAAAATGAGTTAAATGTTGAATGTTTTCAAATTTTTATGCTATGTATCCGATATAGATTTTTAAATCCGTCTACACTAATCCAAAACACATTTTCTATTTTAAGTTGGATTAAAAAATGTACTATTTTCTTTTATTTATGTAAGATGAAAATCAAAATTTATTATGTCCGTTAATAAAAAAAATTATTATATTCAGATATTTTATTTAATTAAATATTATTTTAAACATGTATTAAATAAAAAAACTTATAATATGATCGTTAATTTTTTTCCCAAGATATCAACCAAATTTAATGTAATGGAATGTGTGGTTGAGTTGATATTTTTTTAAATTAATAATTATATTATAAAGTTTTTATTTGATACACATTTAATTAAATGAAATATCTTAAAATGATAATTTTTTTTTGTTAACATAGATAAATTTCGATTATTAATTTATATAAATAAGAAAAACGATACATTTTTTGAATCCAACTTAAAATAGAAAATGTTTTTATTAGTGTAGACGGATTTGCAAATATATATTAAATAAATTTCAAAAAATAAGAGAAATAATTTTGGGTCAATCATTTCATTAAATAACACCTTAAATAGAACTTTCTTAAAAATTGTCCAAAATGGCATATGTGTCATTTGTTGTATACATATTATATATGGAAACTCATTTATTTCTATATAGATTATGTAATAAATTAATTAAGGTATTTATTCATTAATTTATATTATATATGGAAACTCATTTATTTCTAAAAATAAATATTTTGAAGTACATGTGATCTTATACATTTTTATGTGTTTTGCTACACATTACTGATGGTTATGTTTTCATTATTTTTCTTCTTAATGTTTAATTTAAATTATTATTTTTCAAATTTTAAATCATACATGATTAGGAAAATATTTTGAAAAAAAATTAATTTATTGTGAAGCACATGTGATTTTGATAAAAATTATAATTGTTTTAAATAAAAAATAATTATTTAAATGAAAATTAAATACACTTATCGTAAATGAATTAAATATAAAAAAATTATTAAAAAATTTAAATCATATTAAATTATGGTAAAAGTAGGATATTAAATAAATAACTAAAATAACTCTTATATAATTAAATTACTTTTATACCCTTATTTGTTTATTTTTAGAATTAGTTATTTAAGGTATTATCTGATGAAATTATTGGTTTACAATTATTCTCTTATTCTTTTAAATATGTATCATTCTCGCATTATCCTCCTTCTATATGTATATTAGAAACGTACTCACGCAATGCAGCGAGATACATCACGATTTTAATGTTTCATTTTATTTTTTGTTTTTTTGTCGATTTACAGTACGATTTTGAATGGTTTTAAGAAAGTGATAATGTTTTTTTTATAAATTTGTTTAATTTAGGCTTAATAATATAACTTTTTTTTATATAAAAAAAATTAAGTATTTTGTTAGAATTCAATGATTATCTTATATATTTTAATGACATCTAGAAAAAATAACCAATTACATATTTGATAATATAATTAAAACAAATTTATAGTAATATAATATATTAATTAATAGTGAATATATGGAAAGGTCTACATAAACGGAAGGCCCTGCACATACCAAATTGGTGGATGTTAGAAACTTGCAGTAGTAATATGTATCTTGTGCTTTGATACTTGTAAATTAAGAGATTTTTAAAATCTTGCATAAAATGATGGTACCTTATGCCTAATAATTTATATTTAAGAGTTTTTATCCGTGCTTTATAATATAGTATATATATATATATATATATATATATATATATATATATATATTCAATATTTAATTCATTTTAAAGGTACCGACAAAACTTCTTTAAATATGTAATTTACAAAATAAAATATGTAACTTTAATGTGTTTTTAGTTAACATTATCATTAATTAATTAATTAATATAATAAGGGGTATAAAATGGAAAATGAAAAACGAAAAATTAAATGATAGGAAATACAAAAATGAAAAAAAGACAAACCAAACCGTAATTTACTATAGAGTAAATTACGGATTTGGTCCTTGTGGTATGTTGATTTTTATGGAAATCGTCCCTAAACTTTATTTATTATGGATTTGGTCCCTATGGTATGCACTTTCTATTAGATTTGGTCCTTTTTCCTAACGTCCATCTAACTGGTCCGTTAAATATAATATCATATATTATTTAACAAAAAAAGAAAAAATAATAATAAATAGGTAAAAAGACTATAATGTCCTTGACTTAACAGACTTTTTTAACAAAGTTAGCATTAAGGACAAAAAAATGTAATGAAATTGAAACTACAATGATAAAAAAACAACTTCTAAAAATGAAGGACGAAAATAGTAATAGATAACCGTTGGGTCATCAAAGATTTGAAGATAACCTCCCCTTTCGGCTTGTAATTTTATATCTGTAAAATGTTGTACATCTCCATACTTAGTCTACTTTATGGTTCTTTGTAATAGCTTAATTGTGCTTCAAAAGATCGGTGAATCGAAGACTAACCGAATTCAAAAGGAAGTAAGCCTACTAATGCGGATCAAAGAGAAACTTCTACAATTACTGAGTTATTCCTGCTGAAGATGAGATCAATCTTTAGGCAGGCTTCACTCCTGCCGATATCTCTATTCTATGTCGGCAGGACTTCCCTTTGTTCGACCAACCCCTCTACCGATGCTTCGACAGACAACCTCTGTCGAACTCTCTCTTTGTTCAGTTATCTCTTTTATAGCCAAATCCTCATGATTTGACTATACTCCTTTATTTCCAACATCCTTCTGACAAAAGGAATGAAACCTTCTATTGCACATAGGATATTCACCCAAGTTCTGATTTGATAGAGACTTTCTCCAAAAGATCTCAAAAAGATTTGTACCAGGTATATTTTATTGAGATATTTTCTTATCATAGTACAAAAGTCCCTTTTCTATATTGATAAGTCATTTCAAATATTTTATAATTTATTGAATAAAATCTCAAGGATCCAATCTATGAGTGACAAGTGTCATTTGCATTTAATGCATAAGGTAGTATATAAAGGTGAAGACATCCTCCCATGCAAGCAACACTTTCATCAAGAGAACTCAGTGCACTCAAGAAAAGTTGGCAACTATTTCTCTCTTCCTCATATCTTTTAAACTTAGTGTTTTCTAAAGTTGTGTTCTAAAAGGTTTCTAAGTGTAAGATTGTTAGAATTAGGGGTGTTCATCCAAACCGTCAAACCGCACAAACCGCCCACATCGCACCGTACCGCAAAACGCGGTTTAGAACTTTCGCGGTGCGGTTTGCGGTTTGTATTTTTGCCAAACCGCATTATGTAGTGCGGTTTGCGGTTTTGAGTTTTCAAATCGCGGTTCAAACCGCACCGCATCTTTTATATTATTTTTATTTTTTAATTTTAAACATATATATATATATATATATATAATAGTTTAATTTAATATTTATATAATTGGGTTTTGTGTTTTAATTATAGACTTTAAGAGTTTAAGTTTTGGACTTTGCTAAATTAACATTTTAATTATAAGCCTCTTAAAAGTCTATGACCCAACAAATGAAAAAATGCCCTAGGTTAGGACGTTCATGACTGGAGACGTCACTTTATTCGTTTATCGTATTGAAACAATTTATTTTTTTAAACTATTCTTTTGACTATTTTTAATTATGCATTTTGGAGTTGGATGTATTTAAACTCTTTATTTTTTTTACTACGGTCACTTAATCGTTGACTTTCTAATGTATTTTAAACTTATAATTTTTTGGATTGTACGCATAAAGTGCGATAAAGACAAACCGCATAAACCGCATCGCATTTCATGGTGCGGTTTGAGGTATATACGGTGCGGTTTGCGGTTTTGCCCCAAACCGCCCCAAATCGCACCGCGAACACCCCTAGTTATAATAGTTTACTGTTCTTTTCCGCAACAATTTTTTGTTTTCTATGTGTAATTCTTGATATTCTATATCAATAAAAGAATTAAAATGTGAAATTTTGAGTATTGTATTCAACCCCCCCTTCTACAATATTGTTTTACTTATTTGGGACCAACAATAACAAACCACAAGGACGAAAATTGTAGTTTACTCATTTTTTAATTAACCTAATTAAAATATGGGACCAAACTGTATGAACTAAAACTTGGAGGGTCATCTTTGAATATATTTCATTTTCTTCTCCAACCCATTGTCCCAAACCATTTCGGTGATCAACAAATCTCTCCAGCGAACCATCGACATACCAACCTTTTCAGGCAAATTACAAGTGAAACCCTCCCTCGTTGGAATCTCCATCTTCTCCAACTTAACAGTAAGAACAAACCTAAGTTTGCAACCCAAACTCCAACAATACCCACCTACAAATCTGTAACCCAAACTCCAGTTAGCCCCAACCCCACTCAACCCTACCCCACACACACTTCTTCTTCCTCGACTACACACGCACAACCAACAGGGGGAGAGAGAGATAGAGAGGAGATGGGACGTGGTAACAATGGAGAGGGAGAAGTGGGTGGAAGTTGCTGGGGGGAAAGAGACGTGGGCAGATGTGTAACACCTTGATTTTTATCTTAATTGAGAAAAATATTGAACTGGGTGAATCGGTAAAGGAAGAAGCACATATGAAGTATGGCTATAGTGCCATGTGGTTGTGACACCTGTCACAATAGCACCAATGGTACTAAAAATATGGTCGTCTCGGCTATAGTGCCATGTGGTTATAACACCTGTCCCAATAGCTCCAATGGTAAGGAGTATGGTGTAACACCCAAAAAATAGGATAAACAAAATTTTCGGAATTGGAAATGTGGTATATAAAATTATGCCAAAGCACGAACTTTCCCAAAAAGGGAACAATATACACATGTTTAATTACAAGTTTGTAATACAAAAGCGATGAGGGAAAACAACCCTTTTGTTAGATCTGTTTTTATAGTAATCATTGGCGTCGTGGTCTTCAAAAACAATATTCTAAAACAGCATAGACCATCCAGGCGACTTTGGAGAATCACTGACGCTCTTCTCGTTGACGAAGTCTATTCAGCCCGATTAACACTTCCAAACGACGCAGAGTAGAGCGGAAATTCAATCTCTCTTGAATTGTATTTAAAGTCTTCTGGAGAAGTCGGATTTCATCATTATCAACCAGAAATGCATTACCTCTTGTTTCCAAAAATCTTCTTTTAGCCTCCTTCAGATGTTGCTCCAACTGAAGCTTAATCACCTTTAAAGTTCCATCAAAGTAATGAGCAATTTCTTCAAATCTGAGAAAGCATTTTTCATTTGAGCCATTTTTGTACACAACTCCATATGGATCTTCAACTATGGTGAGAAGAGGATAAGACTCTAAGTTTGGCAAGCTTCGGTTGGGCCTTAGAAGATTAACAACCGACTGAAAAATTTCGATGGCCATCTGGAAATCAAAAACTCGGAAGAATCGGATTTTCCGTCGAATGAATCTTTTGATGACGAACAAAGCTTGTGAAACATCCTGTGTTCTATGATAGAGATTCCTGAAATGGTCATATAAGAATTCAATGTCATCTATAGAAAGGTCAGTGAAGTCTGCCTCTGAGAATTTATACCGCTTGCAATCTCTTCTTTCAACTTCAAAATCAGGATACCAGATATTCACAAACTTGTTGATTGTGACACTGATGACTCGAACAATCAAGTGTTGAGAAGAAACGGTATTATTCCTTTTGCGCTGGCACTTAATGAACATTAAGTATTCAAATTGATAGTCATCTGACTCTTTCTCTACTCCAAGAATTGCATAAATGTTAATTGGCCTTCTTCTAGAAACAAAGATGTTACTCTGAGTGTCTTCTAGAAAAGCTGATCTTAGTCTTGAAGCCATGTATCTCTGTTGCAAACTCCTCTGTCTCTGTTGTCTAGATAAAGTTGGTCCTTCTTCTAGAATAGACAGTGGAATCACAGGATCAGAAGGTGGAACATCAGCTTGTGCTCTTGATGACTGACCAACTTCAAATGAACTTGAAGGAATAGTGGTAGTCGGAGCTGAACTAGTAGCAGGAGTAGAAGTAGTTTTAGCAGTTTCAAGAACCTCATCATGAGCAGGAAGATCACTGTATAACATTTCTGCCTCTTCTTCATATTTTGCATCCATGAACACTAAATCATCTTCTGTATCAAAAATGATAATGATATCATCACAATCTTCTATCCTCACTTTACAGACTTTTTCATACTTAGAATCATCATCATCATCTGAATTAATTTCAATAATGTTCGAAAAGAAAGACTTCATCTCAGATACAATTTCAGCATTAGCAACTACAACTGGATTGGAAACAATGTCTGGATCTTCATAAACAACAATCTGCCAGTTTTTCTCTTTGTTTTGCTCAGAAACTTTGATAAAATCAGACATTGAAGAAGAATCAACCCTATCAATCAACAAATTCACCAAGTCATTAATGTTGCAATCTTCAACATTTTCAGCATTCTGTTCAGATCCACCAATCGCTTCTTCTTGAGTTTGATTAGCTCTCTCTGAAGAAGTTCCTTCCATTCTTGGTCTCTTAGCCATCTCCCCCTCATGGCCTTGATGATCGGGATCATCTTGGTCATGTCGGCGCTTAAGAGACGGACCGGCCTCTGTTCTGCAGCTTTGTTGAAGATTATCAAACCGGTTAGCAATATCAGAAAAAGATTGAGTCATGAAAGACCTTAAATTTACAAAACTAGTTCGAACTTCTGATCTGAAAGAATGGAATTCATCAGATAGCGTTGTAATCCTGTCAGAATCAGATGAAGGCACTTGAGGCGGTGAAGATTGGAAATTTCTCAGAAGAGAAAGTTGATCCTGATCTTGATGTTCCGGCGGAGACATAGAAAGTAGACGTGCATACAACAAATCAGTTAATTCAGAAATAGGCAGATCATGCAAAGAAGACCTGGAAGCTGTAGCAGAAGGAATTGATGTGAAGAGTCCAGCAGACACAGTGAATACAGGAGGAATCGGTAGAGAAACTATTGGAGAAGCTGTAGAAACTGTTGCAGACGAAGAATCTCTGATAATAACTCCAGTAGGTTTTCTGAAGGGAATCTCTGGAGGAATAAGAGACGGGTCAATCTCAGGCATCTTGCCTTTGAAGAATGTCTTCAACTTCTGAATTTGTGCTTCCTTTTCTGCATCCATTCTCTCTGATAACTGACGAATGACATCATTCAAAGTAGAGAATTTGTCGGAAGAAACTCGAGCTTGATCAAAAGAAAGCTCTACAGCTGGAACTGTTGTAGACTGAATAGCCGCAAGCGAAGTTGCTGGAGCTTGACTTTGTACCGAAGATGAGGCTTGATCAAATGTTGTATCCAATTCATCTACTTGAAGACGTGCAACAGAAGGATTAACAGGAACATAATCATCTTCAGAAACAACTTCTGTTGAAACAACCACTTCCGGTGTCCTGATCTTTCTTTCATAAATCCGAATACTCGGTTGATCAACATCATCACCATCACTATCAGAATCATTATCATGCACATCTTCATCTCTAACAAAATCATCATCAATATCGACATCTCGATCACCATCACCAGTAGAAGCATCAATAGCAGCATCAGAAGAACTAGAAATATCATGTACAGAAGCAACAGATTCAGAAAGAATAGAAGCAATTACATCATCAATATGTTGAGTAACAACAGTTGCTTGAACCTCTTGATCAACAATATTTACTTCAACTTCTTGTTCAACAGCGGTTTCAACTGCAACCGCTTTGTCAGAACCAGCTATTTCAACTTCAATCTCTTGAGTAGCAGCAACTTGAGTGTCATGAGAAGGCTCACCTTGTGCATCCTCCAGAAATTCATTCTCCATGCAATACTCTATGACATTTTCATCAGTCATGTCGGCGTAGTTGGCGATTAGAGCATACGGAATGGTCATAGAAAAGTTGAAAGACCTCTTCAGCTTCTGAATATAAGTCATTTCGGTGTCTGGAACCTGAGGCCAAGATAATCTTCGTGGAATAGATGGATTGCTTCTAAGCATACTACGAACGATCAGCTTCAAAAATCTGATGAATGGAATAAACTTGCGCTTCTTGTTGGTAAGCTTGTCATGCACCACCTCCGAGAGTTCGGTCCAGAAAATAAACGTGAAGTCGACATGCAAGTCATAGACGATTGCATGGAACAATCGGAGATAAAGTAGACTTGCGTTGTCTGTGCCAGAATGTTTCGATGTAAGGCACCTGATAATCACCGAGAAGAGTGCATACCAAACAGGGGGAAGATTATACTTATCAAAATCACGAACTCTGTTTAAGGTACCAACATATCCGAGATTACGAATTCCTTCAAACACTTCTTCTTCAGACGGAAAGCTATCATAAGATGTTCGGTCCGGTCTGGAGTTGGGCTCTGGAAGCTCCAGTATCAGTCGAAGTCGCTTGTATGAAAGAAAGGAATCATACTGATCAATTTGAAGATCAAAGCGGTGAGGACGAGTCAGCTCATTCTTGGTAATAGTATGCCAGGCCTGCTGAACGTAAACCTCTGGAACATCAACACATGATGTAAGAGCTTGTGCTAATGGATGACCTCTGAGAATAGCACGAATGACTGGATGAATTTTGATTCTGTCAAAATCCACATAGTAGTTGTTCGGCTTGTAAGGTAGGATGTACATCAATGATGGAAAGACGTCGTTCGGAGTGCGACATGAAGCAGACAGATTCGCTCCGACCGAAGGAACAGATGGCATCGGTGTATCATGTGATGCTTGATCAGACGGATCCTCAAGAATGACATTCTCGTCTTGGATCATCGGATCAGTATGAGTATGAGAAGACATTTGAAGACCTGATAGACAAAAACGAAGAAAAATTAATCAAAGTTAGAAAATTGAAAAATTGAAAAATTTTGTAAGTCTGGTTTGCGCATCTAGTTAGATACGCAAAGGGAGGTTTGAGCATTGAACGTGATATGCAAAGGACAGTTTGCGCATCATGCATGATACGCAAACTGAAGTTTGCGTATGTAGTTCAGTACGCAAACTAAGGTTTGCGTGTTGAACAAGATATGAAAACTAAACTTGAAAAATTTTCCAACACAAAAACAAGGTTTGCGGATCACTAAGGTTACGCAAAGTACACTTTGCGTATCCAACAGGTTACGCAAAGTGAACTTTGCGTATCCTAAGTGTTACGCAAACTAAAACACAAACACTTAGACAACACAAGGTTTGCGTATCACTAAGGTTACACAAAGTATACTTTGCGTATCCAAAGTGTTATGCAAACAAAATTTGAACACTCACAAAAACACTGAGGTTTGCGGATCAAGTTAGATACGCAAAGTATGCTTTGCGTATCCAACGAGATACGCAAACTGGACTTTGCGTATCCTGTTGGATGCGCAAAGTACACTTTGCGTACCAACCACTTGATACGAAAACCCCTAGGTTTTCGGGAGTTCGAACCGAAAATTACAAAAACATGAAATTAAGGCACGAAAACACTAAATCAGAAAGAACGAAAACATACCTGAGGTTCGAAAAAGAGATCTAAGGAAAACCCAAAACTCTATTTGAGCAAAACAAGCTCGAATCTGATGTATGAAGAAAGATGAACAATGAAAACGCAAAAAAAAAACACAGAATGCAATTGAAAGAAGAAATCAAAGCAAATACAAACAAGGTTAAACTAAACACAACTACTAATCAATAAGAAAACTAAAATGAAAAACAAACCTGAAATCGAAAAACAAGATTGAAATCACAAAGAAACAATCGGCGTAGAGAGAGTGAGAGGAAGATGAACAGTGTAGAGAGGTCAACAAGCGGGAAAAGAAAATGAAAATAGAAAATGCTATTTAAACCAAGAAAACTAAAACTAAACTAAAATTAAAAACATAAAAAAATACCAAATAAAAAAATACTCTAAAAAAATAATACCTGAATACAGTTTACTCCCCCTACACAAATGCACAAAAATTTATCTGTTAGTATAGCAAATGTGTAGAAATATCTGAAATTCTTACCTGTTGAACTTCTGATCAGCACAGATATTTTTTACTTACTCCCCCTCAAACAAAGAACAAGTCAGATATACTTTGCAGATTGAATCTCCCCCTTATTAATTTCTGATAAGTTCGTGAAGTAATTTGTCAGCTATTTTCACTCCCCCTCAAACACAGACTGGTTCAAAAAATCTTTTCAGATTGGCTCTCCCCCTCGAAATAAGCACAAACCATTTTTTAAAAAAATATGGATACACAACCATATAAACATCAGTGTAAAAAGAAAAATAATACTGAATATAAATTTTGAAACAACTGAACATGTAAAATTTTAAACACTAAACAAATTAAAGTCTACTCAATAA
Organism: Arctium minus; assembly: GCA_954870635.1. Lineage (NCBI taxonomy): Eukaryota > Viridiplantae > Streptophyta > Magnoliopsida > Asterales > Asteraceae > Arctium > Arctium minus. The sequence goes on along the minus strand of OX941080.1, from coordinate 175,370,816 downwards.
AATTTCACAGATTTATCAATCAGTTGAAATCAAGCATATGTTGTTGGATGCAAGAACAAGTATAATTGCATATCAAGTTAAGACATGTTCAGTTTCAAAAACTTCCATCTGTCTATTTAGTGTGCTCGCATGTGAACTTCTATTAGCTTCAAGAAAAATGCAGTTCTAAAAATATTATAGAAAATTTTGCATGTACTAACACTAAGCCATCAAAAATTAAGACTTTCACAAATTTACAGGTTTATTGCAACTTAAACATATCACCAAGTATCATGAGATGTGTGCTCATTGGTATCTTTTTAGCAGTGTGCACATTGGCATCTTCACATGAGTGTGCTCTTTGGCATCTTTTAAGCGTTGTGCACTTTGGCATCTTTTAATCAAAGAGTTCATTAAGTAAAGAACATGCCGTAAACGTAACTTTCTATCTGACCCTATTGCAGGATTTGGGTCAGCCACTCCCAGACCAGTTGGCCTTAGGGGACTAGGTGTCAAGCACCCCTTGGAACTTACTTTCCCGGATCAGAAAGACTACATCGACATATCCTAAACCCATTCATACTAGTAGAACATGACTTTCGATCTGATTCTATAGAAGGATTTGAGTTCGATCACTCCCAGATCAATTGACCTTAGGGGACCAGATGACGAGCATCCCACGGAACTTACTTTCCCAAACCACAAAAGGTCACAGGTACAAACTTTTAAACTCAGAGATTTCTGTATTTTAAGAATTTATTATTCATCTCAATCACTCAGATCAATGTCTAAATGCTTAGCCCATATTTTCATTCCAATCTATAATTCTGATCATTTAGGTAGTCTAAGCAAAGTAAAGTATAAAAATTCCGACTCACATATCTTTAAAGCAGAATCAAAAGCTACAAACATGTTGCTGACTTTTCGACTTTTGTAAGACTTGAAATTTGAACATATAAAACTATAATATAAACAAAGAACTTGTAAACGATCCTAGACATACATTTTATTCAAAAGAAAGAAAATTTGTAAAATTTTACTTTATAGAAAAAATTTGTAAAGATTTAAACTTTTAAATTCAACATGCCTAATTTTGAAAGCAAAAAATTGAAACGTTTTTCATCTAAGGCTTTTGTAAAGATATCAGCAAGTTGATATTCAGTTGGTACAAAATATAATTCAATAGTACCTTCTTCCACATGATGCTTTATGAAATGGTACCGCATATCTATGTGCTTGGTCTTGGTGTGCTGGACCGGATTAACTGATATGGCAATTGCGGACTTGCTGTCACAATATATTGACACTGTTTTGTACAGCATCCCGTAATCCCGAAGTTGTGTCTTCATCCATAGGACTTGAGCGCAACAACTAGCTGCGGCGACGTATTCTGCCTCTGCAGTCGAGATAGAAACACAGTTCTGCTTATTCGACGCCCAACTTATCAGTCTGTCACCCAAAAACTGAAGATGACCTGAAGTACTCTTCCGGTCCAACTGATTACCGCCAAAATCTGCATCAGAATAAGAAATCAATTTATAGTCAGAACTTTTTGGATACCATAAACCTAAGTAAGGAGTTCCCTTGATGTATCTAAATATGCGCTTGACTGCTAGCAGATGAGATTCTTTAGGCTTGGCTTGAAATCTGGCACATAGGCACGTAGAAAACATTATATCTGGGTGACTTGCTGTGAGATACATCAGTGATCCGATCATTCCTCGATATGTCTTTTGATCCACAACTTTTCCATCTGGATCAAGTCCGATTTTGGCACCATGAGCCATCGGCGTACCGATTGAAGTAGATTTGTCCATCTTGAATTTCTTCAAGATGTCAAATACATACTTTGACTGGTTGATGAAAATTCCATCTGGAAGCTGCTTCACTTGTAAGCCGAGGAAGAAATTGATTTCTCCCATCATGCTCATTTGAAACCTAGAAGTCATTAGATCAGAAAACCAAGTACATAAAGATTTGTTAGTCGCACCAAAGATAATATCATCTACATATATTTGAACTAAATAGATATCCAAGTTTGATCTATAAATGAAAAGAGTGGTATCTATGGATCCTTTGGTGAAGCCGTATTTGATTAAGAAGGCTGACAACTCATCATACCACGCCCGTGGAGCTTGTTTCAGACCATACAAAGCTTTATCGAGAAAATATACGTAATCAGGACGATCTTTGTCAACAAATCCCTCTGACTGAGATACATAGACTTCTTCTTTCAATTTGCCATTGAGAAATGCTGTCTTGACATCCATTTGATATACGATGAAGTTGCGATAAGCAGTGAAGGCAAGAAACATGCGGATAGCTTCAAGTCGAGCGACTGGTGCGAATGTTTCATCGTAGTCAATTTCTTCTTCTTGTCGGTATCCCTTGGCTACCAATCTTGCTTTGTTCCGAATAACGATACCATCTTTGTCTTTCTTGTTCTTGAATATCCACTTTGTTCCAATTATGCTCTTTCCTTTCGGCCGTGGTACAAGTCTCCAAACTTTGAGTGCGTCAAATTGATTGAGCTCCTCTTGCATTGCTATTGTTAAGTCCAAATATTGTATCCAAGCTTTAATTAGGAAAGTCAAAGTTAAAAGTCAACATTGTCAAAGTCAATATTGTAAAAGTCAAAGTTTGTCTTGTTTTAGTTTCCTTAGTGGTTAAGCTTTTCATAGATTAGTGGGTATAAATACCATTTGTCTTGTAATAGTTTTAGAAGAACGTCATTGTAATATGTGTAATTGTGTGTGTGAGATATATGTGATTTGAAGCTTTCATGTCTAAACTCTCTCTCTCTACTTTCTCTCACTATAATCGGATTGATCTTGGATTAACAATTGGTATCAGAGCGAGATTCGGTTCGAGAGATTGAGAGATTATCGTTCTTCACGCTGTTTTCGAGATTAAAATCAGAAAATGTTGTGATTTTTTTTTGATTTTTCAAGAAAATTTCAAAATTTCTGATTTTTCTTGATTTTGATCTTGTTTGTGGACAATTTTCTTCACAGATTGGCTCATTGGATCCGTCTATTGATTTAGATTTTTTTTTGATTCACACCGAATTGCAAGAAAAACTCGATTTGGACTTCAATTTGTGGATTTACAGATTTCAAGTTCTTGAGTCACGTCTTCTCTGTTCAAAATGGGTTTGATAGTTCTTGGTTGTTATTGTGTTTAATTTTGATTGCAAAACATTTTTACATTGTTATATTTTACATTTGCATTTTTAATTTCATATAATTTCATCAAGATTTGACAAATTTGAAGATTTTTGAAAATTGGTGTTCTTGAAGAAAAATGGATCTGTGAAATTTTTGATTTTTGATTTTGAGATTTAGTGGTTGATTTGATCAGTGCTTATACAAAATCGTTTCTAAAAAGAGCTTTTAGACATGAATTCATCAAAGATTTTAAGTTTTAATGTCTAAATTTCATGTTTGAAATTTTGGAGTTCTTGGTGTATCTTCAAGTGTTCTTGAATATATTTTGGTTTTTGATCCATTTTTTTGATGAGTTGTTTGAACAAATGTGTTTGTGATATTTTTTGATCTTTAATTGTTAAAATTGATTTTACTTGTGAGGTTTGAGCAAATAGGGTCTTACCAAACCACAGCTTTGCGTTTCATATGTCTTACGCAAACACTACTGAAGATTGATATCAATGTGATCATGAATTTGTAATGGAATATTATTGGATGAAAGCTCATAGTGGGTCGGTGCATAAGTAAATTCCAATCGGTGGCTGAGTTTGTTTAAATTGAAATTCAATCAATTGGAAATCAATTTATAAATCATGGGTTAGTGGTGTGATTGATGGTGACGCAAAGTTGGATTACAAATTTAGTTGATTAACAATTTTAATTGAATGAAGAAGAACTAGTGGGTCGGTGGATTGTAGGTTTGCGCAACATTGGTTTTCAAACTTCTAAGGTTTGCGTAACATTGGTTTTCAAACTTCTAAGGTTTGCGTAACATTGGTTTTTAAGTTTCATAGGTTTGCGCAATTAGAGTCTTACGCAAATCAAAGGTTTGTGCAAGTTCAATTCACGCAAACATTCAATGTCATCAAGTGATCAAATTTTAAATTTTGTAAAAGATTTCAATTGTTCTGATTTTCAATTTTTTTTGTTTTGCAGGTTTTGAATATATTTGATCTGCAAGTTTCAAGTCTCAGTCTGAGAATTCCAGAGATCGATAATTCAAGTGTTTTGAGAATTTTCAGAATTTATTTGTGGTGATCTGATTTTGACTTTCAGTCAAAATTTCTGAATTGTTTGGGAACTATCATTTGTTTTATCAAGCTGTTTCTCATTCAAAGTTTTATGAGAGAGAAAATTTTAGATTGTCCGTATTTTGTTTTTGAATTCATTTCAACTCACGATAATTTTGTCAAATTCTTTTTCAAACAGGATGAGTTCACCAATTTTGCTCAGAAGAAGATACGAGCAGTGGAAAGCTGATTTTTTCAAATTTGTAGATACACATGAGCTGAGTTGTTATATCAGATTGTCGTTGACTGAAGGAGAGATGAAACCTCTTACTCCAACAGAAGATTGTACTGAGGATCGGGAGAAAAGAAAGAGAGCTGATATTTTAGCCCGAACTTTTGTGTTTAACAGTATTCGTCATGATATTAATGGTCACATAAAAACCTATCAGTTGACAGGAAAATATTTATACAAGTCAACAGGAAAGGAGATATGAGACTATCTTGAATGGACGATGTTAGGTCCAACGGTTGTGTCAGATCTAAAAGGAAAGATTTCTGAGTTGGAAGGTAAAATTCAGCAGACAGTCTCTGTTGAGAGCAATGAGCAGAAAGTTAAGAAATTGGAATCTGAAAATGCTGAGCTTAGAAAGAATATATCTGATTTGGAGCAAAAGATTACTGAAGATAAAGCTAATTTTGAAAGTGAAAAGAAAAGTTTTTCACAGAAGTTCTCAGATTTCTCAAGAAAGTGTTTTGAAGAGAAGAAGTCAGTTGAGCTTAAATGCATAAAGCTTTCTCAACAAGTTTTCGATTTTGAGAAAGTACTAATATTGGAAAGAGAGAAGTTTGCCAAAGAGAAGAAGGTTGTTGAACAAAAGAATGTGGGATTCTTCAAAGAAATATCCGGTCAGAGAAACGATGCTGAGAAAGGATTTGAAGAAGAACGATGCATATTTGAATCTGGAATCAAAAAGCTAACTTCAAAGTTATCTGAATTATATGCTACTGCGCTAAAAGAGCAGAAGACGAAGTCTGAATTCAAGACAAAGATTGATCTACTTGTGAAAGAAAGAGACAACTATGCTTCAAATATCAAAGAGCTTGAGAAGTCTGTCTCAAAATCACATCAGAAATCTGTCTCTTCACAAAGGTCAGTGAAATCTTTTGATCAGATTCGTCGATCTAACATTTTCTTTGATGAATATGTAGATGGTTCAGATACATCTTCAAGAAGAAGAAGTTACAAGAAAGAGAAACTGGACTGGCAAACGAAACCAGTTAAAGATGAGATGTAAAATGAGCTGAAAGGACACACATCATGTGTACATGTTCATAAAGCAAAAAAGAACAAAGAGCATAAAGGTAAACCTGACTTTAAATACTCAAAAGACCAATTACTCAGATTTTCAGGTAATAAATTTTATTGTTCTTACTGCTGTACACATGATCATATCCACAAGACCAGTGATCATTTCTGGTATGGTTCTTACTCTATTACCCCCACACGAACTGCAACTAACATTTCTGGAACCAAATACCAGTGGGTACCAAAGAAGAAAACTGATTCTGTGTTGCAGGCACCTCAAGTCAAGGGGGAGTAAGAGAACAATGGCTTTTGAACATAGTAGTTCAAAACCCGGACTTCAATGTCAAGATTATGGCTCTTGAATAACACAGTTCAAGACCCGCACCTCAATGTCAAGATTATGGCTTCTAAGTACACAACTTAGGACCCGTTCTTCAAAGGAGTATGGCTTCTAAGCACATCAGCTTAGGACCCGCACCTCAATGATTAAAGACCTTTACTCCTGTCATGATATGAGGATTGTATTCCAATACTCAAATGAGGAAATCAACCATCAAGGGGGAGTACTTTCTTTTCTGAAATATGCATTAGAGAGATATGACGGACTACATTCCCGAAGGAATTATAGATCTCTATCCTGTACCTTTTCACTGATAAATCTTACTGATATGACGGACTACATTCCAAAAGGAATTGTGGATCTCTATCTTGTTTTCATTGATAAATCTACTGTTGCATAATTTATAGGGGGGGTAAAGGTGATGGCTTCTGATCACATGACAGATCAGGACCCGTTCTTCAATGTTCAGACATGGATATTTTGCAAATATCCAGGGGGAGCTTAAAAGATCTAAATCATTCTTTCATGATTTGAGGAGGAGCTTAAAAAGGTAAATATCTTCTGATCTAGATCTCTGATTGTTTGAAAGAAGAACAACTTTCGAACATGAAAAACCGTTTCTTAAATGTCAAACCACTTCTTATTCTCAAAAGATTTTATGAATTTAGAAGTGTGCTTTTAAATGTTTTTCAAATTTTGAGCTTTGATGTTTAATTGACCGTGTGTTTCCATAGATCAATACTTGTGTATTATCTTATCCATCTACAATCAAGTATTCACACACACCGGTTCAATATTTCATTTGAAATTGTTATTACCATGTCTCAAATTCAAACATTTTTTCGATGGTAATACCCCCGTTTGATTTCAAAGTTGTTGAGCATCATTCATCTTTTTCATATTTGTGCTTTCATTGATAAATTGTTTATATTTGTTCATATAAACAAATTTCCAATTCTTTGATACCCTATCCATTTCATTTGATCTGATTGATACTTTGTCAGATTCTCAAAACAATTCTCTTGCTTTCATTTCATTCATTCAATATTCTTGTTTTGAGAAATCTTCAAAGTTCATATGCTCAAATTTCATTCATAATTTTAAATGAGCATACATTCTGACACTGTTATCTTGTTGAGCTTAATTGTTCAAGTTAACCTGTTGAGCAACTATTATGTATAGGACTTACATGGGATTCGTGTGTGAGCTTAAACAGAACTTCCATGGATTCACGTCAACCAGTGTTTCCTACCAAGGAAGTTATCCTCGAGTGATTGAGGGGTGAGGGGTCATAAATCAAAGAGTGGGGGAGATAACTCATCCGGTTGAGTTATTCTCATTGTGTGGAGCGGAAAAATGGAAATGAGAGTTTGGTTAGAAGTGAGTTTTAATGATAAAAAGAAAGAGGGTGTGAGAACAGAGTAAAAGAATATCAGAACTCTGCACCAACCACTTTTTGAGTCGGGCAGCCACATCTTCTGATTGGTTCACATTCTTTGGTGACCATCATTGAAACAGGCAGTAAGCCCATGCCAACTCTTGCATTAACCCCACCAGCCACTCATTTCTTTCCCGAAAAAGAAATGCTTCATTTTCATTGGGGACGCAACATATATGCTATCTAATCTTCACTCGGAAGATTTAGATATTGAAAAAGAAGGAAAGTTGCCCCACCTTCGCACCTCTTTCATGCACATTGAGTCCATGTACAATCATTGCTGTCTCAGTGATTTACATACTTCGAGCCTTATGAAACACAATCATTGTGCTAATTCTTTCAAACACAAGCACGAGCACACAGAGAATTTTTTTTTCTGTCAGAACATTCATAGAATTACCTTGTGTTTTTCAATGATTGAATAGGAAGACCTGGGGAGTCAACATCAAACCAACTCCTTATATTGTACATTCGTTGTACACGGTGACTCCGTGTTACTGACAGGCATTCCTAACTGTTTCATTTGTTGATTCAGGGTTACCACGTTCATTATGTCTGAATTTGAAAAGATTCGGATATATATTTTTCATGAATTGACGGCTCTCAGATCAAAGCGCGCCAAATGTCAAAGGGGAGATTGTTATTTCAATACAAAGGGGAAATCAAAGTCAATGTTGAAATTGAAGAAATTTTGGATGATTATGATGCTCTCAATCATCAAAAAGGGGGAGAATTTTGCAAAGATCAATTTCAAAACAATGAAGAGATGTCTAAATGCTTCAATGCTTCCGCTGATTCAAAGACTGGTTGTTTAAAGACAAAACTTCAAAGTTCAAAAATTCTGATAAAAGAAAGTTTATTCAAAGATAAATCAAGATGATTTGTGAAAGTTTGTTTCTCTGAAGACAGTCAAGAGATCAAAGAGATGAAGATTCAATATCAGAGATTCGTCAAAGCTGTTTCATTGTTCAAAGACAGTTTTCAAAGCTGTTTCAAAGATGAAGTTTCAAGTTCAAAGAAGTTTCAAGAATTAAGTTTCCTGTTCGAGACATGTTGACTTTCAAAGCTATAAAGTAAAAAGACATTTCAAGATTCTTAAAAGGTTGAAAGTGTTTCAAAGTTCAAAGTTGTCAGAGACAAAAGCTGAAGAATCAAGAGTTGAATACTAGTGTCAAATTTTTATTAAATCTTGAATACAAAGGGGGAGATTGTTAAGTCCAAATATTGTATCCAAGATTTAATTAGGAGAGTCAAAGTTAAAAGTCAACATTGTCAAAGTCAATATAAGTCAAAGTTTGTCTTGTTTTAATTTCCTTAGTGGTTAAGCTTTTCATAGATTAGTGGGTATAAATACCATTTGTCTTGTAATAGTTTTAAAAGAACGTCATTGTAATATGTGTAATTGTGTGTGTGAGATATATGTGATTTGAAGTTTTCATGTCTAAACTCTCTCTCTACTTTCTCTCACTAGAATCATATTGATCTTGGATTAACACCTTTAATCTAAACCCTATCTAGGAGAAAGATTATCTCAAGTTGTCAACCAATTCTCCAAAATATGTCTTCTATACATGGCGTCCCAAAATGCTCCCAAGCTCACCTCTAAGGTCTACTAAACCTTCTTGGCGATCCCGCCGCTAGAACCTAAGATACACATCAAGCAATCAAATGTTAGGCCAAACGAGCCTAGTGAGTTCAACAATAATATGGCATGATCAATTAAACAGTTAAAGTCAAAAAGAGCCATAAAGGAATCAATGGGGGAGACCCATCACACCAATGAGTTTCACCTCAAGTCAATGTACCTTGATGTTCACTCACATGAGTAACATCCCGAAGGCCCGACACATCTAAAGACTACCTCCCAGGCATTACTTCAAATGGCGGAGGTCTAGGTGCATACCGTCAAGTTGGCACCCTAAGATTACACCCTCCTAGTGCTTACTCATGGTTCATCCAATATACATCATAGCATTCCATCACTATACATATTCTACATTAAGTAAAATACATGTATATGATCTCCAATATCTTCAAACCCACTTTAGGTACAACACCATATATCAAGTAAGCACATCAACAATATTCTTCATTCATATAGTATCCCATAGCATTTCCCAACCATTGCTAACAAATAGCATCATAGTACTCATATCATGAAATATAACCAAAAACCCTAACATTTTCCAAATATGAACATGTAGGTCAAACTTATTAGGTGATTGACATAGTTCAGAGAAACAAGTAAAAGTAACAATAAACATATAAAGAAGTGTATCTCATTTAAAATAGTTAAGAAAGAACTCACTATCTAGGTTTTAGGAAAAACCCTAGAAATGGGGATTAAGTCTTGAAGATGTGGTTGAAAGTGAGGAAGCTTGATTCACACAATAAATATTCCAACTTTTTTAGGAGAGTAGCTTTAAATACTTTCTTCAAATCAAAGCTAAAAGATCCAAAATAAATGTTGAGAGGAGAAGAAATTAATGGAGGAAATTAATGGGGTTTGGTGGTGGGGAGTTTTATCGAGAGAAGAGAGAGAGAGAGAGAGAGAGAGGGAGAAAATGAAAAAGGAAATTAATTGAGTGAGTTTTCCAAACATAGAGGAAGGGAATGGGTTTTTTAAGATGGGAAAAGGGAGAGAAAGAGGGTCGCGTGGGTTTCATGTGGCTTCAAGCCACGCCTAACCCACGGTGGGCACTGCCCCGCCCATACGTGGGGTTCCTTTCGCTGGCCAATAGCCCTTCACGCGGCTTGGCCGTGGGTTTCCCATGCTCAACCCACGTGGTAAGCCACGTGGGTCCCTTTGACCCCACCAAACCCACAAGTTACTCTTCTAGTCCATGGGTTTCTAAAGCAATTAAGAGATAACCCCTTTTATTAACACAAAGTTGCTAATAAAATATTCATAAATCACATAAACTATCAATAATTTATTTAATTAATATTATATCTTAAACCTTCATTTATTATTTAAGTTGTTTAACAAATAATAATAAAAAGATTTTCAAATAGATGATTATGACACGACCACCACACAACTTAAATTTAAATTACCTAAAATTTTTGGGTGTTACATATGGGTCGTCTCGGCTATAGTGACATGTGGTTGTGACATTTGTCGCAATAGCACCAATGGTACTGAAAGTGTGGTAGTCCCGACCATAGTGCCATGTAGTTGTGGCATATGTCACAATAGTGTAACACCCGTAAATTCCTTTCTATGAAAGCCAATCCTTTGAGAAATCCTTGTTTCTGATCATAGAATTCCATCCCTACTCCTTACCTATTCAGCCTTATCGCATCGTGGGTGCTCCGGATGAGAAATGGAAGAAAACGGGACTCGGGACTCTCTGGGTGATAGTGCCCTGGCGAGAGTGCCCTGGGCACAATCGCCAACGGGGTTGTGTCCGCGGTACATATTGGGCGAGAGTGCCCTGGCGAGAGTGACCTAGGCACAATCGCCGGGCACAATCGCCGACGACCCCTGGTCGTTTTAAAAATACAATCTTGAGCAGCCCCTTCTCATTATTTCAACCCCTTTCACCCTTTTTCTTTCTAGAACCGACCCCAAACCCTAAAACTGGGTTTATTGCAATCAAGGCACCAAACCTATAGTGTTTCAAGTGATCCTCCATGGTCTAGCAAGGTTTGGAAGCTAGAGCTAAGCTACCTTCACCCTCTCCACCTTCTTCATCACTTCCATCAATTTTCTAGGGTTTCCACTTAACCCTTGTCATTATTTCGAAGTTGGGAGTTTATGGCTTATTTTGGTGATTTAGAAGTGCTTTGCTGATGAATTCAAGTTGTGGGTAAGGTAACTTTCTATTTTCTTCATTTGTGGAAATTAGGGTTTTGGGTATAAGTTGAGGTTCTGATGTAAAATATCTGGGGAATGTTTCTATATGGTTGAATATGGTTATTTACGGTTGAAAATGTTTGGATCTAGGTTTTGGAGGTTTTGGCTTGGAGGATTCAAGTTTCGTCAAGGAAGCTCAAAGTGGGGTAATATCTAGATTTAGCCTAAATCTAGCAAGGTGAGTTCAAGTTGATTTGTGAAAACGGTGTACATGCCAAAATGTTCATTTTAAGGTGTTTTGTGTTCTACGTGAATTTGTTAACTGTTGATCACTTGATAAGTTTTGGTTATTTTGAAATGTTTAGTTTTATAAACATGGCGAAACACCCATTTTGGGACTTTTGAGGCATTTTGATAAATAATCCATTAAGGAAAATATTTTAATAATGCATTGCATAAATGAGGATTATTTGGAAAAAATGCACTTTTGTGTTGTTGGAAATATGCATAGTTCGTGTCATGAGATGTTTTGAAAGTATCAACGCGTGAGTTATTGGGTTTTGGTCATTCCCGACCTCGTGAATATTTTGGACGTTGTACTTATTTTGGTTTTGGGGAAAAGACGCATTCCAAGGATTTTGATGGGCAAATCTTAAGCACCGATAATTTTAACGAGTTATTTTACGGGTATAAGTCATTTGGTGTAAATGCTCTTTTAGTGTGTTTTGGAGAAATGTTTAACCTTGTATTATGAGACGTTTTGAAAGGGGTTAATGGTATAAACTTATTTTTGGGAAAATGATCCGTTTCAACTTAAGTGGTGTTGGAGTTTGGTCGTGTGCGTTTTATCGCATTGTACTGCTTTTGGCAATGATTCATTTGGTTGTTTGAGCCTGTGGCTCGGTATTTTATTATGATTGGGTTTTATAACATTTGTCCAGTTTTGATAACTCGACTTCGAGCTTTGGTTGCGATATTGGATGAGGGACTCAACGTAAGGACCTTTCGTGGTTGAAGTTGATATCCCGTGGGTGTAAGTTTAAAGCCACTGATCCTGACATCCCTTGCGCTTGGAATCATTATGTCCAATGATGGAACGATAGTTTTCCACATTGAGGCACGTTTAGGCATTAGATTGGGCTATAAGTCTTACGTGCTAAGTATTACGATATTGGATGAGGGACTCAACATAAGGACCTTTCGCGGTTGAAGTTGATATCCCGTGGGTGTACGTTTAAATCCACTGAGCCTGACATCCCTTGCGTGTACTTCTGTTTATATGACTAGTCTTAACAACATAAAATGGGTTTACTTTGTGTACCGTCACATTTTATGGAATCGGGTCTCCCCCGTCACTGAAAAGTGTTACTTTGGGTATTGAGTTTTATTATCCTAGTTTTCGATGACGTTTTGTATAAATGGATTTTTATCCATGATTTATGGGTTGAATATTACTCCCCACCCGTGTTTTGGGATATAAAGTTTTATCTGTTTTTCTCCAGTTGGGAGTTTGATTTCTATTCTCATTTAGAGTGAGTTTTGGGTTTAATTTAATTTACGAAAGAACGTTATATGTTGGAATCTTGTCCCCGAAGTAGTTTGGATTTGAAAACGTTTATATTGGTGTTTCCTTGCCTAAAATGCATATTATTGGAAAAGAGTCATTTTCATGTTCAAACATATCATCTTGAAAGCTTATGATTTAAACTGCATTACCTCTTTTCAAATATATCTTATTCATGTTGAAAACTCTTTAGCTCACTAGGCGTTAAGCCTAACCTTTTTATTTGTCGGCATATGCATCAGGTTCCAGTTGCGGTTTGGTTCTAGCAGCTATGAAGAGTTGAGCCTTAACTTTGTGCAAGTGTAAGTAGTTGGTGAAGTCTTCCGCAATTTGGAGATAGTGACTATTATTGAGTTTTAGTAGCACCCGTTTTTTTTGTAGATTGTATGTATAGAATGAAATGTGTGTATTGAGGTTAAATAATAAATTGTGATTGGAAATGTATCATTTATCGATGTATTTAGAAAATTTTAAATCGGTTGCTATTTCCAGAACTTAGGGTGTTACAAATAGCACTGGCATTACCGAGTGTTTGATCATCTCAGCGAATGTGCCATGAAATTATGACAATGGCACGATAGCTGGCATAATAACATCAAATGTTCTGAGAGAACGGTCAAGGAATGGTCGGGAGAATGGTCGAGTAACGACTGGGAAAATGATTGGGAAACGGTCGGGAAATCTTTCGGGGAAGCGGTCGAGAAAACGGTCGAAGAACGGTCGAAAAACTCGCGGTACGGGCCAGTCTATAATGCCCGAAGACTGTGCCAGTGGCACTATAGCATGTCAAGGTCGCCAAGGGGGTAAAATGACTTTCAGTACACTTTACGCGACCTTTCCATTCGATTGTGACATGGGATAGTCTCATGTCACAATCACGGGCGGGGTGCAGTGCATAAAATCAATTTTTAGCCTCTTTATTCATTTGGTCATATCTTTCTCATCTCAACTCCGATTTTGACGATTCAAGTAGCTATGATTTCATTTTTGAGAGATTTTCAAGGGTATATTGTTAATTTTGGGAATATATAAGAGTATATGGTGGTGGATTGGAAGAAAATATCAAGAGCTCATCATCAACACCTCCATCTTCAAGAATTTTGGGGTTTTCTAGGTTTTCACCAAAACCTAAGTGGTAAGTTCACTTACCCCATTCTTTATGGGTTATAAATGTTCTATTTATGGCTCTCTAGTGTTTATATTTCTCAAATTTTGGTTTGGATGATTTTGGGGAAGTTAGGTCAAATTAGGGTTTTTGGCCAAAATGGAGATTTTGATATAAGATGTTCTGGGAATGATTCTAAACACTTGGATATGTGTATTTATGGTTGGAAACTTGTGGATCCAGGTTTTTGTAAGTTTTGGCATGAGGATCCAAGTATCTTCAAAGGAGCTCAAGTTGGGGGGAAAATTTAGATTTAACCTAAATCTAGCAAGGTGAGTTCAAGTTGCTTTGTGAAAACTATGTACATGCCAAAATGTGTATTTTGAAGTAATAACGTGTTTACTTTATTTTTATCAAATGTGTTGAGTATTTGACAAAGTTTTCTTAATGGGTAAATTTGGGTAGTTACATCTTATAAATATCTATCATTGGTTTTCGGGTGTTTTGACGTGTAAACCTCGAGTATATATTCTTTTAGGGATTTATTGCAACAATGAAAGTTATTTAACGTTAACGTGATTTTGATTTATTTGGTTTATAAATCGTTTGGATTTTACACGTCGTCATGTCATGGAATATTTTGGGAATATGATGAGGGTTTTAAATTGGAAAATGATTTGTCCCAACAAATTCATGTTTTAAGTTGATATTTTATTTGAAGAATGTATTACATAAATGTCGTTTAAATGGGTTTTATTATTTGGGGACCGTTTGTTGGTTCCTAAGGTGCTTAACAAGTTTGTAGAAGGGGGGGGGGTTGAATATAAACACGGAATTTAAAATTTAATAAATTGTTTATTGATAAATCAAACACAATTTACAAGTCTGTTGCGGAATAAGATTAAGTAAGACTCAATCTAAACAAACTTAAGAAAACACTAAGATGGTTGCACAAGAATTTCAGAGAATGGGGGATTTAGAATATAGAAAACAAAGGTTTCTATTTGGGGTTCAAGGATTGAGCACACCCTCAGATGGAGGGGGGAACTTCCTATTTATACCCTATGCATTAAATGCATGGCAAGGAACTTTACACGTGGCGTTCACTGATTGGCTTTGGAAGTCTGACTTTGGGAGACATGCTTTCGGCCGGATCATGAACAGTGTAGTTGACAGAGTTGTTGTACGAATTATGGCAGAGGCATGTCCTGTCTGACACATCGTACTGAGTTGTGCAAGGTAAGACAAATAGAAACTTGAGGTATAAGCTTTGTGATCATTCAATCGCTGAATATCTCTTTCTTCAGAGATATGAAGAGTTCAGCGATCGTTGAAGCTTTCCTCATGTTCCTTTGCGTATAAGTAGAGTTGTCTTTGCTTCACTGATATCCGCATCAGGTCACTAGTAGACTTCTCTTTGTTCAGCAGCTTCGTCTTCGATTCAGCTATGAACATCTATTGACGCGAGACTTGTCTTCAGGGATTACGTTACTGTTTACATCAGAACTATCAGCGATACTGAACAGAATCAGTTTGATCACTGACAGTGAAACACTAATACATACTAAATGTTTATAAGAAGACTATCAGCGATAACTGAACAGACTCAGTCTGATCGCTGATGGTGAAACACTAATACATATTAAACGTACTTTTCACTAAGTATAGAAAAGGGTCGTTATCAAATCACTGAGAGAGTTTAGATCAACAATCTCCCCCTATTTGATAATGACAAAGTAACTGAAGAAAATTACTTTATAATTCAAAATGATGGAATAATCAGGACTCATAACATACATGTCCCAATTAATATTTTGAGGGATCTTTTACAGTACTGATAGAGTTAAGTATTTCACTGAAATTTTCATTAATCCAAGAAAAAAAATTACAAGGTATGAAAATTACAAGTACAAGTGATGTACTAACTACTGTAAGTTTAAACTAATAGATTACAAGAAAGAAAACTAATCTATCAGTTATCTAAAGAGGGTTTAGGAGGATTGATCAAATACTCAGGTATTTCTTCTCCTTTTTGCCTTCGCTCTAAAGATTCTTTGCAGATGATTGCTATGATTGGCTCAGCAGCAGGAGAGAGAGTACACCATAGGCACATGAGATCCTTGAGAAGAGCGAGGGGATAGATAGGGATTTCAGAGACTCTTTGAAATCTGAGTTGTTCCTCGTCATCTCTGAAGAAGATTCCAAAATGTTCTTCAAGTACTTGTCCCGCAACATATGGTCCACCAGGAGGCAGAGATAGATCCAGAACTGAAAGATCAGGAGGAGGACCGAACAGAGCTTCTCTTGAAAATTTGATTTAGGTTTCATTCCTGATCACCGCGACATTTTCAGAGGAGGAGGGGACAGACTTTCTTCTGATCTGCTTTGGCTTAGAAGGAAGAGCTGACGACACTTTTAATATTGCAGCGACTCTGTTGATGAGAGCATAATTCAGCCTTTCAACATAGCCTCTGTATGTTGACTTTGATTTCTTCAGCGCATCTTTGAACTCAAGCCACTCCATGTAGCCGAAGTCTTCCAGCTTTGAAATGAACATAGCCTTGCAGCTTCCATCCTCTTTGGTAATCTCCATGGTGACAGAAAGTTTATCTTTCTTCTTTCTCCCATAGATAGCAACAGCTACGATCTTCATTGGGTCAGAGCGATAGTCAATTTTGTGCTTGCACCAATCGACTGTATTATCGTTAACCGCTTTTTCTTTGGAGTGTTCCTCTCCAATCTCTTTCAAAAGAGCTTCCTGGACTTCCACTTGTTTGCTTTTCAGCTTCTTGTCTTTGACTTGAGAGGACTGAATTTTGAGAGCCATATAGGCATCTCTTTGACAGTCAGCAATCAGCTTCTCAGTCCTGACGGATTCTTCAATTTCAGCTTCAGTCAGGAACTCTAGATCTGTTGATTGAGAGGGGATCTTCAGCCGTTGACTCTCCAGATGAGAGATCATCTCTGCTCTTTTCTTCATCTCTTCCTCTGACCAATGAAGTGGTCTAGAGGGCCTCTGTGGGTGTTGCAGGGACTCATCTTCTTCATCCTCTTCATCAATCTCTCTTACAGAGATTGGGATTATCTGGTCATCAGCTTCAGCAGCTGGGATTATTTAGAGCTCTTTTCCCTTAAGCAGGGGAGAGAACTGTCTGGTCAGAAAATGAAAAAGGTTAGTTTATTTTTATGGTAGAAGAGAGATAAAGGCTAGAAAGAAACAGGGGTGGGATTTTTATAGAAGGATAAGGGAACGAGGGAAAGGCATACCTGAGAAGGATTCTCCTCAGATAGTGAAGTCTTCTTCAGGCTTTTCTCAGCAGTAGCACCTTTGCTTTGGGAAGGGGTTCCTGAAGAAGTTCCATGGCTCCCCCTGCTTTGATAACTTCTTTCGAAGCTATCGCTGATGAAGTGACGGCTGAAGAACACCATAGCGATGGATATTCTTCATCGTCATCATCATCATCTTGATGAGGTTCTTCCTCTTGATCTTCAAGATCAAGGGCTTCATCTTCATCATCCTCTTCTTCTTCATCATCGATTAAATCTTCGAGAGAAGGAGGGGCTTTTTCAGCAGCTATCTCCCCCTCAACCTGAGAGGGAGTTTCCTTCTGTTGGACCTCAGCAGCGACTTCAAACTCCGTATTTTCTTCAGCTGCCTTCTCCCCCTATTTGTCATTATCATTGAGGGAGAGATCTTTGGAAGGAGATGAAGCTTTTGCAACGGCCAACACCTGAACTTCAGCCTCCAAACAGTTCAGATGGCCTTCAAACGCAGGAAGATCTGACGTAGCCTGATGAATGAACTCCATGGCAATGTTCAGCGATGTGCGATCGTTCTCTGTGAATGAGGGAGTAGGAGTCGGAGCTGGTGCCTTCAGGTGAGTCAGGATTTGCTGAAGAAGAACTTCACAGGTGGGTAATTTGCATGATTTGGGGTTGTGGCATCTAAATGCTTCAATATCTCCTTCTTTACCACTTCCATCATAGGTGGGTTCAACCTCCGCTGCGCCTCTCGGAATGGCTTGTACTCGTCTTCAAGTAGGATCTTGTGCTGGCATAGTGAGGGACTAAGACCCTTGATGTCGGCAATGGTCCATCCTATTGCCCTCTTGTGCTCTTTCAGAATTCCAACAAGCTCCCCTTCTTCCTTGGGTGATAAGGTAGAGGATATGATCACGGGAAGGGTCTCCTTATCTCCCAAGTAGACGTACTTTAAATGATCCGGTAACGTCTTCAACTCTAACTCGGGTGCCTGTTCAACAGAAGGTAGAAGTCTAGTGTGAGATAAAGGCAATTCAATTTTAGAAACTTCATACCTTGGCTTTGGTGCTCGCCCTTTTTCCATCCAGGACACCAATTCTTCAAAATCATCATCAAGCTTGTACTCTTGGGCAAGCCTTTTCAAGCTCCCGTTGGTTAAGTCCCTGTCTAAGATCACTTCTAAAACATCATCATTAGATAGATCATACATAGTATCAGATAATGACTCAATAATATCAACAAAGCATAAAGAAGAAACATCACTAGGATATCGCATGGCATCATATATATTGAACTTAATTATCTCGCCATCAAATTCCATAGTCAAATTACCGTCATGAACATCTATCTTGGTTTTAGAGGTTTTCAAGAATGGTCTACCTAGCAAAATCATACCGGCCTTGGAGGTATTATTCTCCTCCATGTCTATAACATAAAAATCTGCCGGAAAGACCAACTCGTTCACTTGAACGAGTACATCCTCTAACACCCCTTTAGGATAGACGGTGGACCTATCCGCTAGTTGGATTACCACACCGGTTGGCTTTAGGGGGCCTACATCCAAAGATGAGTAAATGACATATGGCATAACATTAATTGATGCCCCCAAGTCCAATATGGCTTGATTGACCGAGACATTGCCTACCTTACATGGTATGGTAAACATGCCCGGGTCATTGCATTTTGGTGGTAACCGCTTTTGCAAAACGGCGGATACTTTTTGGCTCATGCTTATCTTTTCATTCCCTTTTAACTTCCTTTTATTAGTGCAAAGCTCTTTAAGAAATTTAGCATATCTAGGCACTTGCTTAATAGCATCTAATAAAGGGATGTTTACCTGAACCTTGCGAAATGTCTCTAGTATCTCCTTCTCTTCATTCTCTCGCTTTGTCTTCTCGAATCGGCTCGGGAATGGCGGTGCTTGAACTATAACTTCGGGTGTCTTCTTCTTTGTGTCCTCATCTTTGACATCACTTTCACCCGAACTAGATGCCTTGACTTCTAACTCCTCCTCATCATCATGAACCCTCATCTTCTTCTTGTTGTTGACGCTATCTTTGAGCTCTTTTCCGCTCCTCAAAGTGATGGCATTCACGTTGGCCTTCGGATTAGTCTCCGTTTGGGAAGGCAATTTGCCTTTGTTCACCAATTGGCCAACGGTGGCCTGAAGGTCTTGTATGCTCGCTTGTGTATTCTGCGACTCCTGTTGAAGTTTAGCCATGTTAGTAGCTAAAGACTTCACTATATCCTCTAATGACATACCTGAGCTACTAGAAGCTTGAGGTGGCACTTGATGCTGCTGTTGGGCACCCGGTTGAAATGGTGCCTTCGGTTGGAATTGTTGCTGAGATGGTTGTTGGAAACCAGGTGGTGCTTGGAACTGTTGGGCTTGCTGAAATGGAGCCTTTTGCTGAAACTGCTGACCTTGACCTTGTCCTTGCCTTGGAGCATAGCTTAGATTCGGATGTTGCCTCCAACCGGGGTTGTATGTGCTCGAGAAGGGATCATGAGCCCGGTTATTTGAGTGCTGGAAATTGCCACCACCTATGGCGTTTACTTGCTCTTCTTCTTCATGTAGGGTTGGGCATGCATCGGTTGGATGTGCTACCGATGAGCAAAATCCACATGCCTTCACTTGAGACACATTCCCCATAGCAAGCTGTTTCACAAGGTTAGTTAAATCAGTTATCTTAGTTTCAAGGGATTTAACATGTACCTCACTAGCTCCTCGACCAACGTCACTTCTAACTCCAAACTGCTTGGAGTTTTCCGCCATAGTGTCTATAAGATTCCTTGCTTCAGTTGGCGTCTTGTTCACAATAGCTCCACCGCTCGCGGCATCCATCATCTTCCTCTCCATCGGTAGCAAACCTTCATAAAAATATTGAATTAGTAATTGCTCAGAAATACCGTGTTGAGGGCAACTTACACAAAGGCGCTTAAAGCGCTCCCAATACTCGTAAAGTGACTCCGTGTCCTTTTGCTTGATCCCGCAAATCTCTCTCCTAAGCCCGGCGGCTTTGGATGCGGGAAAGAACTTGTCCAGGAAAGCTCTCGCCATTTGTGGCCATGTTGTGATAGAACCCGGCGGTAAGTAGAATAGCCACTCCCTAGCCGCATCAACTAGGGAGAACGGGAATGCCTTTAGCTTTAGATTCTCCACGGTCGTACCTTGCGGCTTCATCCCCAAGCATACCATATGGAACTCGGTCATATGCTTGTACGGGTCTTCATTAGCTAAACCATGGAAACGAGGTAGTAAGTGAATTAAACCAGTTTTGAGTTCGGCACTTACCTCTTCGGCCGGATATGTGATGCAAAGGGGTTGCTCGTCGACATTGGGTGCTGCCCATTCCCTTAAAGTACGCTCAGCCATATCCTCCTCTTCTACTTCGGTCTCGATGACCGGTTCCTCCTTTTCCGGATGAGGTTTCTCTTCTTCAAAATGCACTTCCTCCTTATCGCTTTCTGAATCGGTAGACAAATCAATATCCTTCCAAATGTTAACCACCGGTGAAGAAGTAGACTCGCCTTGCTTCTTTCGAAGCTTAGCTTGTTTCCTTAACTTCTTAGCGGTTTTCTCGATCTCGAGATCTATAGGTAGAGGTGAACCTGCACGAAAAGATCTTGGCATAAACAGTTAAATCTTGTCGAGTCCCCGGCAACGGCGCCAAAAAAATTTGACGGGTGTCGAGTCCGGCAAATAATAAAATTTATGATTAAAGCCTATTACCGCTAAAACAAAATAAATTGCGATAGTGATAAGTAGGGTCGTCTCCTCAGGGACTCGGTGTTAACCGTAAATCCAAGACGACTTCGCGTGCAAACTCAATAAAAACATTATACAAAAAGGGGGGTTTGGAAGTTTTATAATTAGACTAAGCATGAAAATTTAATTTAGAACTTTGAACAAAAATAAAAGAGGTCTAGCAATGAGCATCAATTGACTAATCGTTTAGATTATGTATCGTGGGCTTGATCAAACAATTTTCTCAAAAGATTTCAAATCGGCTTGAACCTCAACACGCGTCAAAATTCTATTTGTTATAAAAACGCGGTTAGTGTGAGACGCCTCAACATCTAACCTCTAATCAACTAATTAAATCCAGTCACGAACTTGGATTTCAATTGTCAATCGCATTAAGTCCAAACAAATACCGAAACTAACCAATAATCGAACGCCGATTGTTTAAGTTAGATTACGCTATCCTACAATACCCACAATTGACACATTTATCAACCGGGTATTGTTTGCTACCGGAAGAAATTCACGAACAATTACGGATTCATAAATCACTTTAGCAATACAAATTTAAGCAAGACAAAGTAAGGGATCCAAACTCACAAAATCAAACTTAAATTGAACAAAAATTTCAAGGATTGCGTAATTGAAATCAAATGATTATAAAACCAAATCAAGTCATGAACACAATCAATTTCATAGTCAATTAACTACCCATTGCTAGAAATTAAAACTTAGCTACTCATAACTATAATGTATAAACACTTACAAAATGATTGAAATGGAGAAATTGATGATGAACCCTAGAAAAATCTTCAAAATCGATCTCCAAAATCTGAAAATCGGTCCTTCGTATTGCTCTCTGTTAAAATCGAGTTCTTCCCTTCAAAATCGTCTCTCCCAATCGATCGATGTCTTTTAAATTCTTTTGTCTCTCTCCGGTCGATTCCCCCATCGATCTCCTCCTCTTGAAACTGCCCCGTCGATGTCTCGTTTCCCCCCTTCCCAAAAAAAAAATGAGTTGCCGCCTCCAAATCAAATTGACCACATGGGCCTTCAAACCTTGTTCTCTTTTCTTTCTTTTGATCTGCAACAAACGAGGCCCAAATATATATATAAGATTAATAATAACAATAATAATAATAATTTTTTTTTCTTTTACTTACAACGAACACACACATCACAACATAAAAAAAAACTATTTTTTTATTTTTATTTTTGCTTAGACTAAACAAACTTTTATAATTTTTTTTTCTTTTTCACTAAAATACTAAACTCAAATTATAAAGGGTACTTTAAGCATCCAATTGACACTAATTGTAGGGAAATTTTGACGTAAAAATGTATAAAATTTGCGTTTATCAACAGGAATCAACCTTTGTAGCCCTGACTTTGACAATCGCTTCTTGGAGAGTAGCGATTTGAGAAACGTCAGCTTTGGAGGCGCAGTTGGCTGTCAGTGTCTTCAGTTTCACCAGCTGATTGAACAACATTGGTGGTGTTGTTGAGAGAGGCAGTCAGAGATTCCACCTTTGCACTCAAAATGTTGACATTGGTGTCAACAGTCGCCAAACTAGGACCTGAAATATAAGTTAGTTTTTGAGAAACATGCTTATATGGTGAGTTGGGAGAAGTGTTTAAGGTTATAGGGATACCTGAATTATCAAACATTTTGTAGAATTGTAAAGATTCCTCAAAAGATTGATGTTCAGGTCCTATGGGTCCAAACTGTGGTTGAGTAGAAATAGATGGAGGGTTAGAGATCAAAGAAATAGAAGTACTAGAGATGGGGATAGAAGATGTAGGGATAGGGGTAGTTACCTCAAGTTGTTGTTGAACTGGGATCGTAGGTTGCGTCACTGTTCTTGTGACATCGATCGAGATCGCTGGCACGGTTAAAGTGGGTATCGCTGAGGATGTGGAGGAGAGACCCACGAATGCATCCAAGGAAGTTTGTTGATAAACATCCTTAGGTATAGAGCTAGAGGTAGCTTTCTCCTTGGTCACCTTGGCCTTCTTCGAAGGATCAAGGGAGCCAGTTGATGGTCGTTTAGAAGGGGTAGCGGCAGGGATAGCAGAAGAAGGAACCTCCTGCGTGGCCGCTGAAGACGAAGAAGTGAGGAGAGAGAGTCGGGAGCGAAGTTCAGAGATACTTACCTTGTTAGGGAGCGGCTTGACCTCCAGGGAGCGCTGACCCACTTTGGGAAAAGAAGCATCAGCGTTGGTGGGGTAAGTAGCAGGGTATAGAAACTTCAGGTACGCACAGATGAAGCGTACATAGGGAATATTAGGATCCCTCTCGGTCTTCTCTATCTTTGACCTTAGATCGTCAAAGATAGTTGTTGCGTAGTCGAAATTTCTTCCGGCGATCACTGAGTAAGTCATTTGGACCTGAATCTTACTGGCCTGGTCCAGTGACCCACTCTTCCCACTCATACACTGAATGAAGTGAGAGAAGATGTAGTTAAGCTGAGAAGTCATGTGCGCCTTCTTCACCAGAGTCAGCTTCTTGTTTGGTATTGTCGTTCTTGGCTTGGGTTCCCAAGAGTATTCCATAGCATCCAGGAATTGGATGAGTTCAGGATCCGTGGGTAAAGCGTCGAATCCATTCCTGGGTTTGTCGGGAAATCGCAGAGCTTTCCTCAGCCCTAAGGATGTCATCATCTCTGTTCCAAGTTCAGTGCTGAAGAAGATAGCAGGAACTACTTCACCCTTTTTGTTGGTGAGAGAGGTCTCTTCAGCGGTAAACCAGAATTGTTGGAGAAGAGCTTTGGAAGGTGTGGGATCCACAGTTATAGCATAAACAATGCAGGATTGCTTCAGAAATTTTGTGGCTTCCACCAGATGTGGGTATTTGACACCATCAAAGTCAAGGCGAGCAAGATGATTGTTTTTGGGAAGCTCAGAATCAGCGATGGCGAACTTGACGTTCTTAGAGGCGACAAGTGCAGATTGAGACATTCTGAATATGAATAGATAGAAGAATAGAAGAAAAGCTTTAGTCTAAAAATAAAGAAGGTTTTCCCAGTTTCTATTTTAGGAAAGAAACATAGAAAAATCAACATATTTGAAGATTAAAAAGTGTTCTTAATATAAGATATAGGAACAAGAAGAAAAACCAAAGATTTTGAATGAAAAAAAATCAAAATAAAATGGTTTTTAAAGAATAAAATCAAAAATGAAAATGATTTTATGTGATAAGAATCTTATAAACCCATAATGGCAGTCCATAAATGGAGTTTTATGTAAAAAGATTTAAGATAAGAATAAGAAAAAGATCAAGAATAACCTGTTGATCTTTGAAGAAGATGATGCAAATGCTTGAGAATGCTAGAATTCTTTTGAGAAAGTTTTCTTGCCTTGAAAGTATTTCCAGAAAGCGTAAAATGATAAGAATGGAAAAACATTCTTTTTATACGTGTAAGAGAAGGAGAGAGAGTGTGAGAGGCGGGAAAACAAATGCTCATTATGACATGGACACGTCCCATGAAGTTGATTGGATGGAAGGGCAACGGACGAACATGTCAGAAAAAGGCATGTCGTGGATTATCGGTTCAAATGACGTCATAGAAGAGAGAGACTGTTCATTTGTCCGTTTTGAAATTATCGCTGAAGAAAAGTCAACGATAGATTTTCTTTTTGAAAGTATCCATGATGAGAAAGTTAGGGATGAGTTTTCTTTTTAAGAAGGATCACTGACTAGAAATATCAGTGATAAATTTATTTTTCAAAAAGCTTTTAATCATTTGAAGAAAGTTCAGTGATTAAGGTTTATATTTTGAAAAACATCTTAACTGAATGAAGATTCAGTTGTAGGGATGGAGAGAACATACCTGAGAGTCAGAATGTTTATCAGAAAAAAAATGATAAAAGGGGAACTTATGATTACTGACACAATGCATGAACGCTGAAGAATTATTCTTCGAGATTCAGCATTCCAAGCTCACTGATGAGAAAGTTGAACCTTGTCTCATCGAGAGGTTTGGTGAATAAATCAGCAAGCTGAAAGTCAGTAGGGATAAAATGAAGTTCAATATCACCGTTCATCACATGATCTCTGATAAAGTGATATCTGATCTCTATGTGTTTTGTCTTTGAATGTAGCACTGGATTATTTGCTATAGCGATAGCACTAGTGCTGTCGCAATAGATTGGAATCTTTGATAGTTGAAGGTCATAGTCTAATAGTTGATTTCTCATCCATAAGATCTGAGAACAACAGCTTCCAGCGGCTACGTATTCAGCTTCAGCTGTGCAAGTGGACACTGAATTTTGCTTTTTGCTTGTCCAGCTTACCAGCTTTCCTCCTAGGAGTTGACATCCACCAGTGGTACTCTTTCTGTCAAGTTTACAACCTGCAAAATCACTATCAGAATAACCAGTGAGATCGAACCCTGAGTCTTTGGGATACCAAAGACCGAGGTTAGGAGTTCCTTTCAGATATCTGAAAATTCGCTTAACAGCGATCAGATGGGATTCCTTGGGTTCATATTGATAGCGTGCACATAAACAAGTAGAATAAATGATGTCAGGTCGGCTCGCTGTAAGATACAGCAGGGAGCCTATCATTCCTCTATAGGCAGTGACATTAACAGGTTTTCCAGAAGGATCTTTGTTAAGTGTCAGAGGAGGTGCCATAGGAGTTTTCATTGCTGAAGTTTGTGTTAGATAAAACTTCTTCAGCATATCTTTAACATACTTACCTTGGCTTATAAAAGTACCTTTGTCAGATTGTTTAATCTGAAGACCAATAAAATATGTCAGCTCACCCATCATACTCATTTTGTATTCTTTCTTCATTCTTTCAGCGAAACGAGTACATAGAGATGTGTTAGTAGAACCAAATATGATTTCATCGACATATATTTGTATAAGAATAATATGACCTTTTATTTTTCTGAAAAATAACGTATTATCAATCTTGCCACGTTCAAAATTTTCAGAGATAAGAAAAGATGAGAGAGTGTCATACCAAGCACGAGGGGTTTGTTTTAGACCATAGAGAGCCTTATCCAATTTATAAACATAATTTGGATACTTAGGGTCATAGAACCCTAGAGGTTGTTATACATAGACTTCTTCATTCAGCTTTCCATTGAGGAACGCTGATTTTACATCCATTTGATACACAATGAAGTCTTTGTAAACTGCATAAGCTAAGAATAGTCGAATTACTTCGACCCTAGCCACAGGGGCAAAGGTTTCATCATAGTCTATGCCTTCCTCTTGTCTGTATCCCTGAGCAACAAGTCGAGCCTTGTTGCGGGTTACAGTTCCATGTTCATCTAACTTGTTTCTAAACACCCATTTGGTGCCTATAACAGTTTTATCAGATGGTCTAGGAACGAGATTCCAAACTTTGTTGCGAGAGAACCCAGTCAGCTCTTCTTGCATAGCGCTGACCCAGTTTGGATCTCTGAGGGCATCATCAGTCTTCTTTGGTTCTATGAAAGAGAGAAAGTTAAAAAAGAGACAGATATTACCTGAGCTTCGTCGTGTCTGGATACTTGCATCTGGATCACCAAGAATTTGATCTATTGGGTGATCTCTGGTCCATCGCTGAGCAGGATCATGATCACTTAACTCAGATGTTGGATCAACAATTGACGAGAACATCCACTATCGAGATACCAGATGCCCTTTGATCCCTGCACACATAAGGAAGATTAAGCGTTGTTTGGTACCCACTTTTCCATGGGTCCTTTAGAGTTAGTGGATGTGGAAGATTCAACAGTCTTCACAGCAGATGAAGATTCAGCTTCAGTGGTGATATTCACTTTGGTTAATTTCTTAACCTTAGTGGTATTCTTCACCTTGGTTGATTTTTCAACTTTGGTGACCTTCTCAGCCTTAGAGGCATTTATCTTTACTTTAGTTGTTTTATCAGCTTTGGTGGCAGTCGGACATTTGCTTGCAATATGGTCAGTAAAACCACAATGATAACATTTTCTGTATTTGAAAGTGGTTTTAAGACCAGAAGTAGAAGGTTTTGCAAGCTTAAGATGAGCAGGGCCAGGTCCAAGAATGCTTTTCTCATGAGATCTGGGAGGAATTTTCATTTCTTCAGATCTCGTAGTTTTAAGGTCAATCTTTAGCTTTGGAGGACAGAGATCGAAGATTTCTATCACAGAGCTAGATGATTGTTTCACTGAAGGTTTAGAAGGAACTTTCAGCTTTGCTTTCTTGGTAGCGTTCTGAGGACGAAGAATGGATTTTCCTTTATCCGCAGACTTAGAGTCTTTGGATTTTTCCTCAGGGATAGAATTTGAAGAAGGATAAAATTGATCATAAGAAGTGTTAGAGATAGGAGTGACAAACGTTCCAAACTTAAGCATGGAACTTTCTTCTTTAGGCTCATCCTGTGGTGTCCAAAAGCCAAGACCAGTTTTATCACTTTCAGGAGTTTGAGCATTTATTATCTCAGAGATCTTTGTTGATGATTTGCACCATTTCTCAACATGAGCCTTTTCTGCTTTTAGAGCAGCGATGGCTTGTTCGCGTTCAATGTTGATGATTTCATTTATAATGACTTGATCTTTCAACTTCTCTTCTAAAAGAGTTAGTTCTCTGATCTTTTCATAACATTTCTCTAGCTCTTGAGTTAAATGAACATTTTTATTTTCAGCTTGAGTTTTGTCGTTTAGAGCATTATAAAGATCAATCGTCAGCACATCAACAGCGCGACTTCTCTCAGCTTCAGGCAGAGAGGGATTAGTAGAGATAGATACCTGAGATGATATGTAGCTCATAGAAGGTTCAGATGGTTCTTCCACTTCTTCTTTAATCTCGGCCATGAGGCAGAGATTAGCGACTTCTTCTTCATCAGAACTTGATTCTTCTGATTCAGCCCAGTCGTGTTCTTCAGCGATGAGACCTTTACCTTTTCGCTTGTAGCTTTTCAGCTTTTGATATTTGTTCTTCAGCTTTAGGTATTTGTCATCACTGGATCTTCTTGAGGTAGAAGGCTTGAAGACCTTTTTAGACCTGCACTCACTAGCAAAGTGTCCAATCTTTTCACAGTTATAGCAAGTGGCAGTAGTCCTATCAACAGGAGTTGATTTTGGCTTTTCAGTAAGAGAGAGAGGCTTATTTCTTCGGAAATTGCTCTTTCTTGTAAATCTCTTAAAAGAGTTTGTCAAGAGTGCTAAAGACTCATCGAACTATGAAAGATCAGGGTCTGATAGATCCTCAGATTCAGAATCTAACTCAGTGATAGTGAGAGTAGATCGCTGAGATGGAATTATCTCTGAAGAGACTAAAGCAACAGGAGTGCTTTTGGAGTCTTTAGAATCTTTTACAAGATTCTTCTTTAAGAGATTCGATTGCTCATAGTTGAGCAATATTCCATACAGAGTGCTGAGAGAAAGAGAATTTAAGTCTTTTGTCAGCTTAAGACATATTGAATAACTGTCCCAGCTTTCAGGAAGACATTCTAAGAATTTTGTTAGGACCTCAGAATTAGAATAGGTCCTACCAACTGTTCTTAGATCAATGATTAAGCAGTTAAACCGCTGATGAACGTTAGAGAGAGATTCATTCTTACTAGCGATGAAACTTTCATACTGTCTTACCAAGTTAATCTTTCGAGTCTCTTGGATTTCAGTGGTGCCGTCATATTGAACACATATGGTTTCTCACATTTCTTTAGAAGTTTTCAGATGCATGATGGAATGGAAAACTTCATCAGGCAGAGCCATTGAGATAATGGTCTTTGCTCTTGCATCTATACCTACCTTCTTTTTGTCTTCATCACTCCACTGTCTTATTTCCTTAACGACATAACGTTCAGGGACAGCTTCAGTGGTGGCAGTAGCGGGAACTGCAACTATAATTCTAACAGGTTCATAGGGTCCATTTTCTATATACTCAGGTATAGTAGGATCAACACCCTCAAGAAATAGCATCATTCGATTTTTCCATAGAGAAAAGTTATCTCTGCTAAATTGAGGAGGTTTAGAGAGTGAACCATTATCATAGTAGTTAGTGTTTGTGTTAAGTGCCATTTGAGAATAGCAAAGAAGAGAATAAAGCAAGATCTTGTTTATCAGATTAAACAGTCTGCTCTGATACCACTTGTTGGTCCCTAAGGTGCTTAACAAGTTTGTGGAAGGGGGGGTTGAATACAAACACGGAATTTAAAATTTAATAAATTGTTTATTGATAAATCAAACACAATTTACAAGTCTGTTGCGGAATAAGATTAAGTAAGACTCAATCTAAACAAACTTAAGAAAACACTAAGATGGTTGCACAAGAATTTCAGAGAATGGGGGATTTAGAATATAGAAAACAAAGGTTTCTATTTGGGTTTCAAGGATTGAGCACACCCTCAGATGGAGGGGGGAACTTCCTATTTATACCTTATGCATTAAATGCATGGCAGGGC
This sequence comes from Arctium minus, assembly GCA_954870635.1. Classification (NCBI taxonomy): domain Eukaryota; kingdom Viridiplantae; phylum Streptophyta; class Magnoliopsida; order Asterales; family Asteraceae; genus Arctium; species Arctium minus. Next base: position 175,341,680 of record OX941080.1, on the reverse strand, counting down.
ACTTTACACGTGGCGTTCACTGATTGGCTTTGGAAGTCTGACTTTGGGAGACATGCTTCCGGCCGGATCATGAACAGTGTAGTTGACAGAGTTGTTGTACGAATTATGGCAGAGGCATGTCCTGTCTGACACATCGTACTGAGTTGTGCAAGGTAAGATAAATAGAAACTTGAGGTATAAGCTTTGTGATCATTCAATCGCTGAATATCTCTTTCTTTAGAGATATCAAGAGTTCAGCGATCGCTGAAGCTTTCCTCATGTTCCTTCGCGTATAAGTAGAGTTGTCTTTGCTTCACTGATATCTGCATCAGGTCACTAGTAGACTTCTCTTTGTTCAGCAGCTTCGTCTTCGATTCAGCTATGAACATCTGTTAACGCGAGACTTGTCTTCAGGGATTACGTTACTGTTTACATCAGAACTATCAGCGATACTGAACAGAATCAGTTTGATCACTGATAGTGAAACACTAATACATACTAAATGTTTATAAGAAGACTATTAGCGATAACTGAACAGACTCAGTCTGATCGCTGATGGTGAAACACTAATACATATTAAACGTAATTTTCACTAAGTATAGAAAAGGGTCGTTATCAAATCACTGAGAGAGTTTGGATCAACACCGTTATTTGTTGGTCAAAAGGATTTCGGGCACTTTAGCTCGATTTTGATTTAAAAGAGTCTTGGGGATATTTGTCCGGTTTTAATGGCTCAATATAGAGCTCATTTATGATTTTCATATTAAAGCATCTTGTTGCATAGTAATGGTAATTACATGCTCGAGTGTGTTGGTCATTCCTGTGTAGTCATGTAATGTTATATTGTGTTGCATTGGATCCATAGGCACGTAAGTCAGTCTTTATTTGATGGTCAATTGGGTATTTCGAGGTTGGACTCCGGGACCCATGTTTTATGACCTGAACCTTTCAAGTGTACACTAGGAGGGTTGGTTCCGGTTGTGCCGTTGTGTTGAAAGGCATTTGGGCCTCCGCCACTTTGAGGTAATGCCTTGAAGGTAGTCCTTAAGTGTGTTGGGCCTTCGGGGTGGTATTCATGGTAATGATCACCAAGGTCAGCTGTCTCTTGAGGTGTAGCTTGAAAGGATTCGTAGGGATACTTGGGCTTTCATGTCGTGAAATGTCATACGATTAACGTTGTATGAGTGACATACTTCTGTGTTCCTCCACTCTTAATGGATACGGGTCTCCCCCGTTGTCGGCCAACAATATTTTGGATATATAATTGTCCATGCTTTAACATTTGGAATTCATTTCATTTTATGGTCGCGTGAGTATTGAATTTTAGTTCCATGTTTTCGGTGACGTTTTATATATATGGATTTTTATCGATAACTTATGGGATTGAGTATTATGCCCCACCCATGCTTTGGGTGTTTCGGGAAATAAAGTTTTATCCGCATTTTTATAAATTGGGAGTTCAGTTTCTATCACGTTTTGAGTGAGTTTTGGGTTGAATTTACTTTATGAATGAATGTGCTATGTTGAGGTACTCGTCTTTAAAAATGTGTGTTATTGGAAAACGGATCGTTTTCATATCAAAGTAAATCATTTTGAAGGATTATGATTTAAGTTGCATCCTTTCCTTTTTACGGTATATTTAATCTTGTTAAAAACTTTTGAACTCACTAGGCGTTAGCCTAACATTTTTATTTGTCGGCATGTGCATCAGGTTTCTGTAACACCCCGGATTTCCGTTTTGTAATCCTGTTATTCTTGTGTTTAAGCGTTGTCGTTAGCACCGCGTTTGGTTTGGAGTTTGATGTTGGATTTTAGTGGTTTTGGATTAACCACAGTAAACCACGCGAGTTGCACCGCGACTGAAGGTCACGGCACAACCCGCGTAACCCTCTGTTTGTTTGGGGTTTATGGAGCTACGCGAGTTGCACCGCGACTTGAAGTCCCGGCACAACCCGCGAAACCCACTGGATGTTTTGGGTTTGAGGGACACGGGCGAGTTATGCCGCGAGTTGAAGTCGCGGCATAACCCGCGTAGTTGCCTGGCCGACTTAGTGTTGGTCTTCACAAATATCTCATTTGGGGTTGATATTTCAGTTTATCTCAAATCTTTCTCTTTCTCTCTCAAGTTCTCTCTCTCTTTCTAGATCTCAGTGGTACCAAGTTTGGTTGCTAGATTTCGTGTTACTAGCAAGGGTTCGGTGTTAAAAGCTTCACCTCTTCGTCGTGGTCGATATCTGGTTTTTTAGGTTTTATTCTAAAACCTATTTGGTGAGTTCCTACTACCTTTTACAAACTTTATACATGTCAAAACTTACATTTTGAACTTCTATATATCTCCATGGTTTTAGATCTAAGTTTACTACATTTTGATATAACTTGAGTTTTGGGAGATTTTAGGGTTCCTGATCATTTTCGATTAAAATGATGGGTTCATCTTATTTGAAGTAAAAGGATTTTTTACTTGCACATTTATGTGGGTTACTTGAAAGAATGTTTAAAGTTCATTTTTGATGATTTTCATTCTTACCAGAAGTTAAACTTGAAAATGCATTTTGTGTATAAATGTTATTTTATACCATATGACTATCTATGGTTGGTCACATATGTTGTTGTGACGAGTCTGTACCATTACTAGTGGATCCCTAGGTATTGAGTCGACTTATATTTGGGATGTCTTTTCCCCTCTTTGTAAATGGATGTATATGATCCTCGGGGGCCATTTGGTACGGTTATGTGAGACCGGTTACTAGACATGGATCATATTTTCCCTTATTTGTAACTATGGATGCATGTGATCCTCGGGGGCCATTTGGTACGGTTATGTGAGACCGGTTACTAGCCATGGGTCATAGTGTAGTCCTAGTGAACGCTTTTGAATTGGTTTCCTCGGGGGCCCTCCCTCACATCGTAGTACGGACCTTTGTAGTTCGTGGCCATGGATTCCAAGTGTTTCGACTCATAACTCGGATTGTGACCTACTTTGTGTTACACTACAATCCTTGGTAAAACTGGTTATCTTTGTCATCGTATGATGAGTTTACATTGAAAAGGCCCCGGTTGTGGCAAATGTTTCATTTGAAAACTAAACCTTATTGAAAAGATTTCGTTATGATACAATTGTTTATATCTCTTGAAATTTATAAACTGTATGTTCTCACTAGGCTTTAAGCCTAACACCTTTTTCTCAAATGATGTGTATAACAGGTTCCCGTTAGCGGTGGGTTGCTAAGGGCTTGAGTGTCGAGCTTGGTCTCGGGGATTTTTGAGATGACTAGTATTGATGTTGGGCAATTGTTTAAGTCCCATTCTTTTGGTGATATTGGATTAACAACCGATGTAATCTAGATATGTTATGTTTAGATTAGTTTGTTGTTGAGTTCGATATCAGTATTCAAATTTGTAAAGGTTAAGTACATTTCCCCTTTTTTGGAGGTTTATACCAAGTGTTGATGTTTATTTGTCCAGTTTCCGCGTTTCAAATTCACTCTGGTTTTTAGGGTGTTACAGTTTCGGTTGAGGAATTGTACTAGCGACTTTGTGGAGAGATGAGTGCTAGTCATATGCACGAGAAGGAGTAGCTTGGTGAAGCCTTCCGTAATTTGGAGATAGCGAATATTATTGGGTTTTTAGTAACATGCGACTTTAATTAGTTCTTATGTAAGACTTTATTTATTTTGTCGATGGTTCAACCTAGAATTGTATTTCAAGTATGGATTGGTCGTAAGAGATTTTATTCTACTTTGAGGTATTGTTGAAAATTTTAATTTAATCGCTCTTTCCAAATTTGTGGGTGTTACAAGTTGGCATCAGAGCTTAAGTTTGAGAAATTTATATGTTAATTTCGGATACATATACTCAAACTAGTGTTCTACTAAGTGATGAAAGTGAGATCGTACAATTACGCATCTTAAGATAGGATACTTCGAGGTCTATAGAGTCACTAGAATTGGGAATCATGACAAGGGTAGCAAGGATCATCATGTACGGTACATTCATAATTGCATCTGACCAGTGTTGTGGTGAACTTACATGTTATAGGTGTGTGCTTGAACCGCCTTTATGTGAGGACCGATGGGGTAGTGGATGAGTATCTGAGGAGTAGTAGCTTGAAGAAGTTGATGTTTATAGCATCGTTACTTGGAGTGACGGTTAAGAATGATGAAGACATTAAGTTGACCATTGTGGGCCGGGCAATTGGTTGAAGTAGAACCATAGGCCTATTGAATCGACTTTATTTCAAGAAGAAATCGTGAGGTTAACCGGTTTAGTTGCCTATCGTTACCTTAAGATGTTGGGCATCCGGATGTCGGTAGTGAGATCTTTGGACTTGGTGAGCTTGGTCCTACGATTTTGGGGTCTCGACAAATATTAATGCACGAAACTTACTTTTAAAATAATTTGCATAAAGTATTTCATACTTTCCTTAATCATCATGCGGATCGTATTTTGAATTCTTGGAAAGCCGTTTAACATGCACGAGATTTTAAACCATGAGTTTAAAAATGCATAAATTTGTTTTATTACACATAGTTGCAAACTTTGTTGAGACTTTCTTTATTCTCGTTGTTGTCCAACACTATTTTCGGATATCGTGATGTCTGTGTTTTGATTTTGTTTAGGGTTTTGGACAAGTAAATGTGAATATATGGCTTTAACATTAGATCTCCTTCACATATGTTAAGGTTTTGGATGAAGGGTTACCTTTCATTATTTTTGGTGTTTGAGTTTTATTGGGAATTGTATTTCATGCGAGTTTTGCACATGTCTTTTCGCAACCGCAAGAGACGCCTTAAGACTCTTGAGATCGCAAAATTGCACTTTCAAGTTTTATACGAGTATATTTCGTTGTACACTACTTGGTATTTGAATTGATTTATACTTTTAGTGTGAGTAAGCATATGAAGAACCTATGATGGTTCGTGTTGAACTTTTGCTTTGAACATTCTTCGGTTGTTGATTTTACTATTATTATTTTACGCAATGCATTATATTGATTTACTGGTATGCATGACGTTGTAGCCCCTATTTTGAGACAAAGAGCATTTTATTCGTACGGCTTAAAGTTTGAAATCGATCTAGATTATTTTAAATTTGACCAAATCGCATGCACCTATCATTTTACTAAGTTTGGGAAATAAACGAATGTATGCTAGTCTTGTTGAGAAATTTTATTCCATGTCATTTTATGGTTAAAAGAGAATTTTGGAGCTTAAATTTGCAAAGTTTCTCTTTTGGAGTTTGTAAAAACAATTGTTGCACATGTTTTAGTGTAGAAAAATTATTTTATGTACACGGCATAAATTGATGCATGCTAGGACCATAGTGGTCCATTTAAAAATTTTGTTACACATCTTTTGTTATCACCATTATTAACGTGGGTAGTAATCAAATGGTTTTCGAAATGGTTTTATATGTGTGGCGTTTGTGACAATTTTGCACGACTACCGAGTAAGTGGTGGTAAATTTTTACACGTACGGTTAATTGTTGTAAAGATTTTGCGTTTGAAAAGTCTTATAAAATTTCAAATTGACATATTAGGTTGAAAAACCTTGAACTCGTTAGAGCTATAGATTTAAACCCCTAGGTAAAAGGAGTTGTGATTATGGGCTAGAGAAGTCCTTGGATATTGAAGTGTCGACTGATCCAATTGTGGGCAGATTTGAATTTTGGGAATTCGACCTTATGAGTTTGTTCACATATGAATAATCAAGGTAGTAGATTTATGTTATTATCTCAGTTATGTAAGTGATGACATTTCCCTTTCGGTAAACCTTCGGTTAAAGCCTTGTGTGGTTGTTTGCGTATGGTTGGACTTGAATTGATGGATTGTTTGTTCGACAACATGTTATGGTGGTGTACCATCTTAATAAGCCTTCGTGATTAAAGGAGATGTTATGGTTCATTGTTAAAGCTGTAAGATTTGGGGTTTTATTTCCATATCAGGTGTCAAATTTAAGTCTTTATTTGGGGCTCGACGCAGTGCAACCAGGAATGAGATACTTCTTAACATACCTACGTTTCTCGATATGGCCATTTTGACTTTAGGCATCGACTTGTTCTTTTGAGGTCAACGATCTTTGGAATGTTTGGAAGTACTCCCGTTGTATCATAAGAAGTGTTAGCCTCACAGTGGTGGAACTTTAAGGAGATTAGATGTTGGTAATTAAGTATCGATGATTAAGATTTTCTTGATATGGTAAATGTTTTATCGGCTGAATGATTGATGTTTGAGTATAGTTTGGAGTTGCGCAATCGTCTAATTTGAATAAACTGACTCCCTGAAGAGCATATTAGCACATCATTAGAAGGAAGGATCTATCAATAACAAGGGTGAGTTACTAAGGAATTTTGAGAATTCTTTAGGTTTCGTGTTGATCATTGGAATGCAAATTCAAAAATCGTGTTGAACTGGGACGAATTAGTCCGCAAGCAGTTGGGGTTACAAGTTACCCTCGAGGTAGTACGTGTCACCTAAGGTTGGGAGGCAACCGAGATTTTATGGTTAGAAATTGCTCGAGTAAGGTTCAATGTTCTCTCTGGTTTGAGTGTAACGTATCGAGGTGGATATTCGATGTGAGAGTCTTCACGAAAATCATCATGACAGGTTTCCTCAAGTGGTTATCGAACATCGTTTATGAATGAATTGCTCCAGTAAGGTTCGATGTTCTCTCTGTGTAGTCATGTAATGTTAGACTGTGTTGCATTGGATCCATAGGCACGTAGGTCAGTCTTTATTTGATGGTCAATTGGGTATTTCGAGGTTGGACTCCGTGACCCATGTTTTATGACCTCAACCTTTCAAGTGTACACTAGAAGGGCCGAGTCCGGTTGTACCGTTGTGTTGAAGGGCGTTTGGGCCTCCGCTACTTTGAGGTAATGCCTTGGAGGTAGTCCTTAAGTGTGTCGGGCCTTCGGGGTGGTATTCATGGTAATGATCACCAAGGTCAGTTGTCTCTTGAGGTGTAGCTTGAAAGGAGTCGTAGGGACACTTGGGCTTTCATGTCGTGAAATGTCATACGATTAACGTTGTATGAGTGGCATACTTCTGTGTTCCTCCACTCTCAATGGATACGGGTCTCCCCCATTGTCGGCCATCAGTATTTTGGATATTTAATTGTCCTTGCTTTAACATTTGGAATTCATTTCATTTTATGGTCGCGTGAGTATTGAATTTTAGTTCCATGTTTTCGGTGACGTTTTATATATATGGATTTTTATCCATAACTTATGGGATTGAGTGTTATGCCCCACCCGTGCTTTGGGTGTTTCGGGAAATAAAGTTTTATCTGTATTTTTATAAATTGGGAGTTCAGTTTCTATCACGTTTTGAATGAGTTTTGGGTTGAATTTACTTTATGACTGAATGCGCTATGTTGAGGAACTCATCTTAAAAAATGTGTGTTATTGGAAAACGGGTCGTTTTCATATCAAAGTAAATCATTTTGAAGGATTATGATTTAAGTTGAATCCTTTCCTTTTTACGATATATTTAATCTTGTTGAAAATTCTTGAACTCACTAGGCGTTAGTCTAACCTTTTTATTTGTCGGCATGTGCATCAGGTTTTGTTTGAGGAATGGCACTAGCGACTTTGTGGAGAGATGAGTGCTAGTCATATTCACGAGAGGGAGTAGTTTGGTGAAGCCTTCCGCAGTTTGGAGATAGCGATTGTTATTGGGATTTTAGTAACACCCGACTTTAATTAGTCCTTATGTAAGACTTTATTTATTTTGTCGATGGTTCAACCTAGAATTGTATTTCAAGTATGGACTAGTCGTAAGAGATTTTATTCTACTTTGAGGTATTGTTGAAAATTTTAATTTTGTTGTTCTTTCCAAATTTGAGGGTGCTACAGGAGGTGTCTTGTGGTGGAAACACAAGGGTGAAAGATTCTTACGCCGACGATTGGGTTCTCGCTGCCGAAAAAACACCCAACGATGACGCCAACGATAGGTTCACGGTGATTGGGTTCACGTGGTGGAGAAGAACAGTGATGTGTTTTAAATTTATACCGCAAGTGTACGGGTTTTGTAGCATACGGGTCGATCACAGGGAGGTGACGGTCTAAACACTAACCACTTAATAATCATGTCTAGCTATGCGAATAAGATATTTTGATTTGATGATTAAACTAAGTAGACATAAAATTAAACTAGATTAAAGGAAAGAGAGACAAAAAGAGGAAAATAAAAGACAACTACAACTAAAGGGGCATTGGGTAACGTCAACTTAGGATTTTGGTAATGGTGAGAATTCATTTTACAAAATTACTTTAACCCTCTTTCGAGGTGGAAAAGTTTTTCTAAGCCAAGACATATATTTACTCTCGCAATATATGTACATAGGAAAGAAACATTAAGGTTTAAAACAAGTAATTTTCCCAATCAACGTCCCTAACTATTCGCATGTTAGAGCCGTTGTCATTGACCAATTCAATCCAAGTTGTTAGCCCCAAATCTGAACCAATGAAAGTATTGAAAATAACTCAGTCTTCAACTAAAGTCAGTTTAGAGTCAGTCTGAAGAAAGCAAGTTTGTCTCTGAAGTCAGTTCAGAGTCAGTCTGAAGAAAGCAAGTCTGTCTCTGAAGTCAGTTCAGAGTCAGTCTGAAGAAAGCAAGTCTATCTTTGAAGTCAGTTCAGAGTCAGTCTCGGAGAAAGCAAGTCTGTCTCTGAAGTCAGACAGTCTCACGGAAAGACATCAGAGAGCTCCTCATCAGAGATCCTAACTCAGAGCTCTGAAGATGTTCACTCTGAATTTCTTGACAAAGAAGAACAGATGACACGTCACCTAAGTGATAAGATTTACTTTCTAGAGTAGGTTACTGTTCAAGCATGTCTTGATCTTACCTCTTAGGTAAGACACTGTTCAAGCATGTTTCTATTTGTCAGATAAGTACACTATTTACTTTATGATCCTATAAATAGGACCATCACCTTATTGTTCAAGGTGTGCTTAAGAAGTCTTATAACTGATAATATAAGTTGAATATTTTATTCAAAGAATATCTTGTTTTATCTATTATCTGCTTTATGAACTGTGATATTTGAATCTCCTTTGATATTAAACTATATTGCTTCCGCTGTTATTACTCTTATTGTTTATATCATTGTTGTGAGATTAAATCTGGGATCCAACAATTGGTATCAGAGCCTTGTTTGTTTTCTAAACAAAGAAAGATCGCATCTGCATACTCGGATAGATTTACATCTCATTGATTCTAACTTTCAATATCTATGCATGTTCATATAAACCTGGTTTATTAAAGAACACCATATGCTCAAGATTTTATAGTAAATCACTATTCAATACAAAAAGCACCAGTTCTTCAAATCTTCATTTTTTTTCAAATGGCAAACTCAAGCATAAGTGCCATTTATACAGTTGGGTCATTAACAAAACCTCCTACACTTTTAAGGGATGAATATCCCCAATGGAAGATAAGGATGGTAAATTTTTTAGAAGGAATGGACAAGGATCTTTTTAGATCAATGAACGTTGGACCTCACATTCCAATGGTGTTGGTACCAAGAGTTCCTGCAACAACAGATACTGCTGAAATACCGGCATATTATGAAAAGAAAACCACAAACTTCACTGATGAAGAAACTAATATGATGGATAATGACTCAAAAGTTGTTAGATTACTTATAATGGCCATTCCCAATGATATCTTTCAAGAACTTGATTCTTGTAAAACTGCAAAAGAGATATGGGATCAGTTGTTAAATCAACTTGAAGGAGGCCTACAAACCCAGAAAAATAGAAGAAATCTATGCATCAATGAATATCATGATTTTCATGCTCTACCAGAAGAAATATTACACCAAACTTACTCAAGATTCAACATTCTTATCAACAAATGCAGAAAGTTTGAGTGATAAGAACAAAAGAGGAAAACAACGTTCTTTTCTTGAAAAGCTTAAATGAAGAATGGTCACAACTATCCATGTCTATACAATCCAATCAAGATCTTGAGTCATGGTCATTAACTGACATTTATGGCACTCTTGTTGCACATGAAAAGGAAGTTATGAAGCAAAAATCAAAATTGTCTTTAGGTGGACCCCTTGCACTTGTTTCAAAACAAATTTCGAAAGAAAACAACTGTGAAGAGTCACAAAAAGGTTTGGAAACAAAAAGAAGATCCAAAAAGGTCCTAATGGCAGAAGAAAATCATTCAGATTCAGACTCAGAAGATGATATCAATGCCTTCGCCAAATCTCTTGCATTAATCACTCATCAATTTAACAAGAAATTTGGCAAGAAAGTATTTGAAGGAAGGAGAGAGAATGAAGAAAGAAGAAATCCTGAAAGAAGATTTCAACAAGAAGGTGTCAGATTTCAACAAGAACCCAGATTCACTCCATATAGTGATCAAAAGGGTACAAACTTCAACAACAATGATGCAACTCAACAATCAAGACCTCAACAACCATTTCAACCAAGGTATCCACAGCCACAGAGATACTTCAAACCTCAAGAACAGAAGCCAGAGACAAGTACTGTCACTCTTCCAACAAATCAAAATGATGGAAGATGTTTCAGATGTGGAAAACTAGGTCATTTCTCTGCAAACTGCAGAGGAAAACTTGTCAAAGATCAAGATTACTATAAGAACAAATACAAGTACAACGTAAAAGAAAGAGTTCTTGTAGCAGAAATGGAAGACTGGCTATCAGACTCAACAAGCGACGGCGAAGAAGAGCCTACCAATCTCTGTGGTATGGCTTTTTCAGATGGAAATCAAACTGATGGAGCATCAGAAGACAACTCTGAAAAGGTAAACTCTCTTTACACCTCTGACAGTGATCCTGAAATAGATGCTTTTAAACTAATTAATGAACTTCAAGATCTAGAGCAAAAGTTTCTTGAAGAGAAAAAGAAAAGAGAGCAAGTGACAAAAGAGCTCATCTTTTTCAAAAGAGAAAAGAATCTTCTGGAATCAGAAAAGAAAGAAATTTTTCTTGAAAAAACCAAACTTAAAGAAACTCACAAGCAAAAAGAAAAATCATTTTCAGAAGAAATAAGAAAAATTGAGAAAGTTTTAAAAGGAAAAGAAGAAGAAGTAAAGAAATCTGAGTATGAAAGGCTCAATTCTATTGCCTTAACCAAATTTTTTCAAAAGGAAAGAGAAATCCTACATCAATCTCTAGATAGAAAAAATATTCGAATTAAAAGCTATGTTAATGCACAAGGTGTTTTCGACAAAATAAAAACTCAAATGGACTCTCAAGGGCTGGGATTCAATGAGTTGAATTCATTCACTGGATTGGAGAAAACTTCACTTTCTTCCACTTTCCATATGGGAAAGGTCCAAAGCTTTAAGGATACATCTCTGAATAATTTCAAAAGAATGAAAACATCAGAGGGATAAAAAACAAGAGCTTTGAATTTCAAAAATATTACATACTCTGAAGTAAAAAACTTTCAAAAGTCTGTGTTACAAATAAAAAGAGAAACTTCATAGGTACTCTTCACAAAACCTCAAAGCAATGATCCCAAAGAAATTTTCAGCTTTGATGCTTTCATCTCAAATGAATCAGAGACATCTGAACCAAGTACCTCTGATACAAGTACTTCTGAAAATGAATCTCAGAGTTCACTTAATCCGTATGCCCCTCTGTATTCACCAAAGTCAGATGAAAACATCAGAACTACATTTGAAGATGATGTTAAAAGGATATGGAAAGAAAATGTCATGGAAGACTTAAAAAGAAAAGAAAGCATGAAACGGATCATTAAAGTCTCTAGAACAAAAGAATTTGAAAAACCAATAGAGGTAGCTATCTCTATTGAAACTAAGAGAGACTTTCTTGACTCTGATTCAGAATATGATCAAGAGATTGATGAACAGATTTTTTGTAAACCAGAGAATGTAATTCACAAAAAGATAGAAACTGTTGGCTCTGGTATTTTGAATGTTCCAATTTCAATTTTGAAAACCAAAACCAGAATACCAATAAGTCCTGATTTTGCAAATATGTGTTTACAAGCAAAAACGTCTCTGGAACTTGAAAAAGAATTACAAGAAAAGGCAAAGAATAAAACAAACACTTCTAAATCTTACACCTATAAAACAATAAAATTCTCTCCTAAACAAAAAGGCAAATGGACAAAAATTAACCATGTTGATCCTGTTTGTGCAGTAAGCAGCAAAGAAAAGAAGATGTTTTTGATCAAGAAAAAGCAACTTGAAAATAAGACTGTCTTTCAAGCAAAAAGGAAAGAAGTAGTTAGGGATACATGTAATATTCCTAGTGCTAGTTTCAAAAGAAGTCAAAATGTAACAAATGCTTTTAATAAAAAGAAAAACTTTGCTCCTACTTCTTCTTGTTCTATTAATTGCAACTGCATTCATCTCTTGATAAAATTGAAAAATCATTTCAAGGGATCACATTGTCTTCTGAATCAATCTCTAAAAAATATCTCAGAGACAAAATTTCAAAAGAAGACAAGTAACGGCAAGACATCAAAAGATGAGATGCCAAAAAGTCATACAAATCCACCAAAGTCTAACATAAAAGGACCCATAATGAGATGGGTACCTAAGAAACAATAATCTGTCTTGCAGAATCAGTCAATGCCAATCTGGTACTTAGATTCTGGATGTTCAAGGCATATGACTAAAGATAAGGAACTGCTATCCTCATTCAAAGCAAAATCTGGAGGAGCAGTTACTTTTGGAGACAATGTGCAAGGACAGATTAAAGGATATGGTGAGTTATCAAGAGGAAATGTTTTAATATCAAAGGTTGCTTATGTGGATGGATTAAAACACAATCTGATCAGCATAAGTCAACTTTGTGATCATGGTTTTGATGTGAAATTTCAAAGAAAATATTGTTCACTTCTCCACTCAGAATCAGGTCAAGAATTACTCAGAGCAGACAGAAAAGGTAACCTCTACAGAATGAATTTTACCAAAATCAATGACACTGATTCAGAGAAACTTTGTCTTGTATCTCTGAATAGTGAAGAAGTCTGGCTCTGGCATAAAAAGTTTTCACATCTAAACTTTTCCTCACTTGATAAATTAGTTAAACTTAATTTGGTTAAGGGATTACCATCTCTGAAGTTTAACAAAGATCATCTTTGTTCTGCTTGTGAAATGGGAAAAATGAAAAGATCTTCCCATAAAACCAAAAGTGAAAACAACTATCCTAGACCTATGCACATGCTTCATGTGGACCTCTGTGGTCCTATCTCTGTACAGAGTCTAGCAGGTAAGAAATACATTCTGGTTCTGATTGATGAATTTTCCAGATTCACATGGATAGAATTCATCAGAGTCAAATCTGATGTACCAGATATATTGATAAGATTGTTGAAAAGATTACAGGTTCTATTCAGCAGCAAAGTTCAGAAACTAAGAAGTGATAATGGTACTGAGTTCAAAAATGCCAAAATCAATTCTTATCTATTAGAGGAAGGCATTACTCCTAACTTTTCTGCAGCAAGAACCCCTCAGCAAAATGGAGTAGTTGAAAGGAAAAACAGAACACTTGTTGAAGCTGCAAGAACAATGCTTGCTGGATCTGATCTTTCAACAAATTTTTGGGCAGAAGCAGTGGCAACAGCCTGCTTTACTCAAAATAGAGCTATAATTGTCAAGAGATTTCAGAAAACATCCTATGAACTAATTAACAATAGGAAACCTAATGTTAAATATTTTCATGTTTTTGGATGCAGATGTTACATTCTGAACGATAGAGAATCTCTTGGAAAGTTTGACAAGAAAGCTGATGAGGGAAAATTCATTGGATATTCATTAGCCTCAAAAGCTTTCAGAGTGTTCAATATTAGAACAAGGACCATCCAAGAGAGCATCAATATCACTTTTGATGACAATAAAAGCTCTGAAAAACAAGAAAATCTCTCAACACCTATCTCTGAATCATCAAGAGAATCTGAATTAAATAGAATATTTGAAGATTTCTTTGATGAAGATAACCCAGAAGTTATCTTCAGAGATAGACCAAGAGAGAATTCAGAAGGACCCCAAGAAACAGGTACAACCCTTTCTAGACCCTCTGAATTAACACCTTCTGCTTCACCAAATTCAGATCAGCAAAGTGAATCAGAAGAAGCTGAAGATCAAAAAGAGGATGATCAAGGAGTGTCTGAAGTAACTCCAGAAACAAATAGTGAAGAAATTCAAGAATCTGCTTCACCATCTCGGGAAACAACTTCAGAGCCTCTGAACAACACAACAGAGATGTCACCGACTGTCATCTCTGAAGCTCAAACTCCACCCCAAATTTTTGCTCCAATCTCAAGATGGACAAAATATCATCCAATTGATCAAATAATTGGATCCACATCAGAAGGAGTTAAAACAAGATCTGCAACAATCAATGAATACTTCTACGTAAATTTTTTTAGCATTATTGAACCAAAGAAGGTAAAAGAAGCTCTTGAAGATCCTCATTGGATTTTTGCAATGCAGGATGAACTTCAAGAGTTTGTAAGAAACAAAGTCTGGACCCTAGTTCCCCTTCCCAAAGGAAAATTTGCAATTGGAACAAAATGGGTTTTCAGAAACAAAAAGGATGAGGATGGAATAATAATCAGGAACAAAGCCAGGTTGGTTGCTAAAGGATATTGCCAAGAAGAAGGTATTGATTATGATGAAACCTTTGCACCTGTAGCTAGGCTAGAAGCAATAAGAATCTTCTTAGCCTATGCTGCACACAAAGGATTCAAAGTTTATCAAATGGATGTTAAATCTGCCTTTCTACATGGTAAATTAAATCAAGAAGTTTATGTCCAGCAACCACCTGGATTTGAAAGTACAGAGTTTCCTAATCATGTTTATTATTTGGATAAGGCTCTGTATGGACTTAAACAACCTCCAAGAGCTTGGTATGCAACTCTGTCCACTTTTCTGATTAAAAATGGATTTGACAAAGGCACAATTGATACAACTTTATTCATCAAAAGGTACAAAAATGAGATGCTATTAGTACAAATTTATGTTGATGACATTATATTTGGCTCTACAAATCAAAAGTATTGTGACAAGTTTTCAGAGTTGATGAAGAGTGAATTTGAGATGAGCCTCATGGGAGAATTAACTTTCTTTCTGGGCTTACAAGTAAAACAAACTTCAGAAGGTACTTTCATAAGTCAAACTAAATATGTCTCTGAAATTTTAAAAAAATACAAACTCAATGATTCAAATTCTATGAAAACGCCTCTAGCCACCGGAGTCAAACTTGACTCTGATCCTTCAGGACAATCTGTGGATATAAAAACCTACAGAGGCATGATAGGTTCACTATTATACTTAACTGCAAGTAGGCCTGCCATAATGTTTGCAACATGTCTTTGTGCTAGATATCAAGCAAATCCAAAAGAATCTCATTTATCTGCTGTCAAAAGAATTTTCAGATACCTGAGAGGGTCACCCTCATTAGGCCTCTGGTATCCAAAACTTTCTATTTTTGATCTAACAGCTTACACTGATGCAGATCATGCAGGTTGTAAGCTTGACAGAAAAAGTACCTATGGGTGCTGTCAGTTATTGGGCAATAAGCTGGTAAGTTGGTCATCAAAGAAACAAAACTGTGTTTCAACTTCAACTGCAGAGGCAGAATATGTTGCTGCTGCTAGTTGTTGCTATCAAGTAATATGGATGAAAACTCAGCTCAGAGATTATGGCCAACAATATGAAAGAATACCCATTCTCTGTGATTCAAAAAGTGCCATAGCCATCTCTGCCAATCCAGTACAACATTCAAAGACAAAGCACGTAGATGTAAGGTATCATTTCTTAAAGGATCATGTTGAAAGGGGAACAATAGAAATGTATTTTGTACCAACTGAACTCCAACTTGCTGATATTTTAACAAAAGCTTTAGATGAACGAAGGTTCAATTTTTTAATTAGCAAGTTAGGAATTTTGAATATGTCTACCTAACAAGGACGAAACTCAGAGTATCTGATCAAATTATCAGATCCTCTGAACAAGGTAGCATATGTCAATATCAGTCTCTGAATGTTCTCCAAACACATGACAAAGGGAGAAAAATAAATGGTTGTTCTTTTGTCAAGGGGGAGAAAAAGAACTTTTTAAATGTAATCTCAGAGTCTCTGAATTTTATCTCAAAATTTTATCTCTGAATTTTATCTCAGAATTTTGTCTCAGAATTTTATCTCTGAATTTTATCTCAGAGTCAATGAAATGTCATCTCAGAGTCTCTGAATTTTATCTCAGAGTAAATGAAATGTCATCTCAGAGTAAATGAAATGTCATCTCAGAGTCTCTGAATTTTATCTCTGAATTTTATCTCAGAGTCAATGAAATGTCATCTCAGAGTCTCAGAATTTTATCTCAGAGTCTATGAAATTAATCTCAGAGTCTCTGAAATTGAGGATTTTTGATACAAATCATCTGTCAAGGGGGAGTCAACAACTTTCAGACCAGTCATTTCTCAAACAAGAACTTTTTAATTAATTAGCAATTTTTGATATCATTTGAAATTAAAATTTCAGATTAACTGAACCTTTTTATTACAAGTGATATCTTAAATTACTTCTCAAGGCGAAAGGTTTGTCTAGTCAGCAAAAAGAAGTTATTCAATTTAATATTGAAAAATGGCGCCCCATTCCTATTTTCTTGGAACCTACATCCGTAGGTACAACAATTTTCAAGGCCACGTGTCACAAGAGGATTGAGTGAAAGGCCAAACGGCTTTATCAAACGGGTCAAATCACTGCCGTTTCACCTTATGCACTCAAGTGTATCTTTTTCTAAATTTGGATACAAAAAAAACAATTTTACATCCGGATATTCATTTTTACAAATTACACTCGAGCTCTCTCTCTCCAAAAAGAATTTGAACTTCATCTTCTTCACCACAACTCAACAATGGCGTCCTCAAATGAATGGTGTAAGCTTTTTCCCAAATCTGGCGAACCTTCAAGACTGTATCGTTTTCCAATCAAAGACAACAATCACATGATTCAGCTTGATTCTCCCAAATTTGAGGAACAATACGGAGTAATCTGCGAGTTCTTCTCCAACTGTGAACTGACTCAAGCCATAACTGCTTTTACCAATGAATGTCCACTCTCGTTTGTTCAAGAATGGTATTCTTCCAGTCACTACAGCGATGCACGTAAAGGAATAATCGGTGAGTTCGACATATCTCAAGTCGTAAAATGTCGAATACTCATCAATCCTACTGTTCTACGAGAAGTTCTCCCACTCCTAACAACTGAGGAACCTCAAATCACGCGTTTTGAAAAACGCCCAACTACTGAAACCCTCCTCCAGTTCATTCGAATGTTAGGTTACAACACTGAAATCACCAGATTGAACAACTTCCGACGACAACATCTACCACCAATCTGGAACTTCATGTTCTCTGTATTAAACCGCACTCTCACCTGCAAACTGGGAAGCATGGATCAAGCAACACCCGAAATTCTGTCAATCATGTATGCCCTATTCTTCAATCGCAACTTGGACATGGCTGGCATAATTTTTGATATGACTCTGACATCAATAGAGAAGAAGAACAAATGCTTATCAAAGGACCCTGAACAAACGACCCAATCATCCAAAGTTCCTTCAATAACATTCCCTAGATTTCTGTCTCTAATCATCCATACGGCGATCGAGAAGATTCATATTTTGATCGCTACTGAACAACCCAAAACTCCTTTCTACATAATGAACAGCTTCAAACCAACGATTCTATCTGAAGGCTATCCAGAAGCAAGGAGGATCCCTCACCACATGCTGAATCAGGTAAATCCTCAATCTTTAGCCTTAGTTTCTTATCTCAGTGTTGCTCAAGGACTAGAACCAGTTATGGGAACCCCAACACACTTAGGTCCTGAACCTGACATGGAGAGTAAGAGCAACTCAGTTTCAGAGGGATCTGAGGACCCTGAAGTTCAGAGCTCTCACAAGAGTGAACCAGAGGGTACTCTTGCTAGAGAAACCGAAGTTGAGAGAGATGACAGAGCACTTGAAAGGGCTATCAATGAGGGAGTTATGGAAGAAACCTCATCTGCTAGTGAAGAGAATAGCTCTACTAGATCTGAGGAAAGTGAGGATGAATCTTCAGAGACTAGCTCTGAAGATTCTCAGGGAGAAGAGAGCAAGTCTTCTAAGGACTTAGAGAAACCTGAGAGTTCTTCCCCTTCTACACAAAAAGATGCCCCAAGGCAGATTTATTTTAGGACACCAACCCCATCTCCCAGTGCAACCACACAATCTAACATACCTGATCCAAAGGTAATTGTTATTGAATCAGAGGTGCACACCTCGAACCCAAACCAGCCAGCCACTTCAGACGTACCTTTTTCCACCTCTGAAGTTCACATAACTGAGGAAACTCAATTTCTGGATAAGCCCTCTTCACAGGACTTAGCCAATACTTTAAGTACTCAGTTGCCTCAGAGTACATCAGGAAATCCTACACATAATGACGCCTCTGTGGCTCATCTCTCACCCTTTAGGATATCCAGAAGTAGTTGTCCAACTCAGGGACAATGGCTTGCCCTACAAGAACAAGGATTGACTTGCCTGGATCGCAAGCTCAACTCCCACATTCACTTCCAGTCCTCTGAATCTGAGGAGGAGGACTTGGTTGAGAACAGAACACTCAGAGATGATTCTCCGGAACATCAAGGATTGAGTGGAAGTCCTTCCAGAGATAACATCAAGACAGCTCTGAACAAAGGCTCCTCTGAACTCGAGGAAAAATTGGCTACATGTGTTGTAACCAATGTACCCCTCTCTGAACTTCTCACAAAATCTGAGTTCCAGAGATTCTGTGAGGAATTCAGAGGCTCCATGAATGAGCATAACTTTCAGCGAATTGACGGTTCAGAGACCTCTGCTCTTCGCTCTGAAAACACCAACCTCAGAGCAGAGGTTTCCACTCTGAAGACCCAACTATTGGACTCCTCAAACAGAATCCAAAAGTTGGAACAAGAACTGTTCAGACAGAAGGCTGAATCATCCCTGGAGGTAGCCGCTCTTAAAGCTCAGAATGTTGCTCTTCAAAATCAAGCATCTACAACCATCGATGTCCAGAAGGCTCTACAAGAACTAAGGGACGAGGTAGTAGCCAACAGATCAACTTCACTCTCAACAGATCAAATGGCCTCTATCTCTGACCTCATCAAAACAACAATTCAAGCCTCTGTACCAGCAGTCAGCGCACCATCAGCAACACCACAGCCTCCACCCCGGACTACTGAAGACCTAATCACCAAAAGTGATCTGGCCTCTTTCAAATCCGCAATCATGAGCAGAATGCTAACTTGTTCTTCCAATATCTCTACAATTGCTCAGAAGCAGGTCAAAGCTACTCTGGAACTTCATCAATATAAATCAGAGGACCAGGTTGCTGAAATCAGAGTCGTGGCTTCTTGATCCCAAAGGAAAAGGAATTGCTGAACCAGACTCTCCCAAATACAAACGCAAGTTTTCTGGTGGGACTTGTAGCGAAGCAGTGAAGAAAGCCATATTTGATGATTCTGAGGATTCAGATGATGATGAGCACTCTGAATCACAAGATAGGGAGATACAACCGCGCTCACCTCTAAAGCTGCTCCCTCTGCACCAGTTCAAAAGAAGGAACCAGAGAGGAACACCACCTCTTCTGAAGAAAACCAAACTTTGCAAACATGCACAACACCGGTTATACTATTCGCATCATCAACACCAGGTGTTCCAATCACTCCAGTCACAGATGCAACTCCAGAGAAAATTGGAGCTCTGGAAGAGGAAGAGAACGAACAACTAGTAGACTTCTCTACATCCTCTGAAGATGCATTCTCATCACCCGAAAGACAACCAATGGTGATGAGAGATGCTTATGACTCAGAATCTGAGAAAGAACAAAACTCAGATTCTAACATAGCGGAAGAAGCTGCTGGAGATCAGATCGAAGTAATTGATGTCGAAGAGTATGTTTTCAAAAACACTCAACCTCATCATACCTCAACAGCTTCTGAATTAAGAGAATCTCCAGAAATAGATGGATATATCTCTGAACAGCCTTCAGAGATAACTCAGTTACAGCCCAAGGACAAACAAACCATGGTTGTTGATGAACAGGCTCCTCAAGAGAATCTTGTTCAGAAAACAAGCATCGGTTTACCAGCCAAGGTCTTCAATCAACCTCCCAAATTCTTAGAATCCACTCCTAAAGCATCGATAGAAGATCACTTTCGGCATATATACTGTGAGTTCAATATGGAAGACACTCAAGTAATCCCTCTGAATCCAAGAATCAGAGAGGATATGCCAGACTACGAACGAAGATTCATACAGGCAAAGACATCACCAAGAAAGGCGGTTCTCAACGAAGCTCCCATAATAAAAGTTGAGAAAATCACTGAAAAAACATTAGCCTTCAACAAAATCATATATAGGCATTATGTGGTGACTCAATCTGATCAGAAGATTTACGAGTTCAATGATAATGATCTCGTAAATCTAAATCCATATGATCTCACTCATCTATATGCCTATTGCTCTGCGAGATACGATTCAGGACGAAGGGAGATAAGAATGAGCATGGTTGAAGTAAGACGGGCAATGGAAGCTTACATCAAACACAGAGCCAAACGTGACTTTCAGATAGCTCTAAACTTGGGAGAAGAAAAGCTCGGAGTGACTGAACCAGTGGAAACCATCGAAAACCTGGACAAACAAAAGACTGGATCAATCATTGAAGAACCTCTGGGTTTTATCTACAGAGTGAACCAAGAGAAGAGAATCTTTCTAGCTTCGCAAGTAGGGAAGTATTCTGATGAAACCTTGAAAGGCGTACAAAAGATGATTCATGTAAAGCAAGAACGGCACAGAGCAGACCTACTGGCGAAACTAGACTTGGAAATTGGCTCAATGATTAAATTCAGAGAGCTAATCATGAAGTTTTATATGATATGTTCAAGTGATAGGTTCTAATTGTTTTTTGAATATTATTCTCTTTTGTAATTCCAAATTCTTATGAGAAGTAATATTTACAGAGGATGACTTTCTCCTCTTCGCTTTCTAGTTGAATATTCTATGTGTTCTTTATTTATTTTCAGTACTTAGGAGGAGATTGTTAGCCCCAAATCTGAACCAATGAAAGTATTGAAAATAACTCAGTCTTCAACTAAAGTCAGTTCAGAGTCAGTCTGAAGAAAGCAAGTCTGTCTCTGAAGTCAGTTCAAAGTCAGTCTCGGAGAAAGCAAGTCTGTCTCTGAAGTCAGTTCAGAGACAGTCTCACGGAAAGACATCAGAGAGCTCCTCATCAGAGATCCTAACTCAGAGCTCTGAAGATGTTCACTCTGAATTTCTTGACAAAGAATAACATATGACACGTCACCTAAGTGATAAGATTTACTTTCTAGAGTAGGTCACTGTTCAAGCATGTCTTGATCTTACCTCTTAGGTAAGACACTGTTCAAGCATGCTTCTATTTGTCAGATAAGTACACTATTTACTTTATGATCCTATAAATAGGACCATCACCTTATCGTTCAAAGTGTGCTTAAGAAGTCTTATAACTGATAATATAAGTTGAATATTTTATTCAAAGAATATCTTGTTTTATCTATTATCTGCTTTATGAACTGTGCTATTTGAATCTCCTTTGATATTAAACTATATTGTTTCCGCTGTTATTACTCTTATTGTTTATATCATTGTTGTGAGATTAAATCTGGGATCCAACACAAGTAAAAGACTAAACTTTCGTTTACATCGAAAACTAATAAATTGACTAAATGCTTTGTTAAAACCCAATAAAATTAACTCCAACTTCCATTAGAATCAAAATGGGTTAAAACCCAACATTCGTTTTAAGAACAATTGGTCAATACCAAAACCTCGATCCTAAGGGACAATTACCCAATAAAACGAAAACCGACTCAGGACCAAGCAACAAATTATTTAAATAAACTCTAACAAGATTAAAGATAAAATAAACCTAGACTATACTACATATGATGCAATCTAATAACCATTAACATTAACGAAAACTAGGAATAAACAATAAACCACTAAACAAACATGTGCAGGAAATTAATCTAACCTAATTTAATAGATGCAGAAAATTATATAAATGCAGTAAATTAAGATAAAGAGCAAGAGAAGAATCAAGGGTAGAAAATTAGGGTAGAGAATAAGGAATATAGATACAAAAGGGAGAAAGATAATGAACTACACATAGGGAGATGTAGAAAAACTAAAACTTGATGCAAATAAACAAGAGTAAAGGAAGGATTGATGAAGAAATTCAAGAATAATTAGATAACTAGCAATCTTCCAACAAAAACAATAATTCAACTAAGTAAATCAAGAGAATAGGGAAGAAGATACTAGATGTATGAAAAACCGATGGTTAATCGGATCCCAATGGCCTAGGCTTGTAGTGCAATCTTCTTCCCCAACCTTGGAGATCGTTCAAAGTGTTCCTCCTCAACCCAAAAGTCGACTCCTCCCTATGCTCTCATAAAAACGTGTGTATTCCCCTAAAAAAACAAACCTAAAGGGTTTTTAAAAGTCTAAGCTAAAAAGCCCAACAAAAGCCCAACAAAAGAATAAGCCCAAAAGACCTTCGCGACCATGAATAAAACTTCACGCCCGTGAAGGTGCAGCAGAAAATAAAAAGAATGTTTCTGGAGCAGTGCTTCGCGACCCCGAATAAATCTTCGCGCCCGCGAAACCGTGACAGAAACTCTAAAACTTGAATCAATTGTATTTCTTCGCGTCCGCGAAGCATGGAGAGTAGCTATTTCCTTCTGACTTCGTCTCTTTCAACGGCTTCTCCTCCTTGCTCTCGATCATCTTTTTCTCTTCTCTTTCCACCTTGAGCACGCCTTCATCTATCTCATCTTTAGAACGCATAATCTGCACAAAACATATACCAAAAGCATAAAAACTATCCCCAAAAGAATTTCCAACCGTGATTAGAGAGAATAAGAGAGAAATGAAAAATGCATGAAAAATCTAAACTAAATACTAAAATATAAAGAAAAATGCAACTAGAATATACAAAGTTAGGTGCATAAAATGCACTTAACAAACTACCCACAAGCTAAATTTTCTTGTCCCCAAGAAAGAAGTAGAATTTATTCGGGTAAAAAAAAGAAAGAAAGAAAATAAACGAAAACCTTTGAGGACGTCAAGACGAGTTATCCCACAATCTCACTAACATAATTAAGCATTAAGATCACGTATCACAAACAAACAACCAAATGCCACATGTTGGATTAGAGTAAAAATAACTAGGAACCTATGATTACCAAAGCGTCAAACCAACAAACACTAATCAAGCATATCGCAAAAAAATCGCAACCAAAGAAGATTTCGTAAACATACCAGAGCCGCTAAGGGAAGGGATAGTGATCTATAGAGATGGATGCTCACGATATCACTCTAAGCTCTCAAGTGTATATAGGGATGTGTATACTCTCAAATCCGTCCCGATCGAGATAAAGGAATGTAGTCTTGACACAATTGAAGTTATTCTCAAGTCCAAAATTTTCCATGACAATACGTGCAATGAGGGCTTTGAGGCACGGTTTTGGGGTTAAAGGTGGGATTAGACTCATTTATTGGTGTTGGGGATATCGGTTTATGGGTAAAAAAAAAATTATTTTTTTAATGCACTTAAGGGCTCTTTTCCTAATGTTTTTGATGGATTGAAGGCTTATTCTACTTTTGATCTTTTTTTTTCTTTTTTTTTCTTCTGTTTTTCTTTTTTTTCTTTTCTTTTTTTCTTTTCTTTTTTCTTTTTTTTTTTGTATGCGGCTTCACGAACCCACAAGCTATGCTTGTTTTGGGGGCTCAAAGAACTACCCACAAGCTATGCTTGTGTTTATTTTTAGACTAAATGCCAAATCCATCTATCATTTCGAAGAGTTCAACCTTAGCATGCAATCCTTTTTTATTTATTTATTGGTGTATGGGTATAGAAAGAAGGGTCGGTGTTTAGGCTCAAAGTGGGTTACAAAGGAAAAAAAATATTTTTTAATTTTTCGGGATTAATTTTTCATGAAACGAAGGCCTCTATGTATGTTCATGATAAACTTGGACGAGAAACCACTCAAAAGTCTAGACTACACCTCGATGGGATGTAACACACAAGAAATGAGAATTGGGATTGATTACATACGTGTCAATCCAAAAAGGCCTAAAATCTCACAAGATAAATCCATCTACTATAGTCACATTTGTAATGTAGAGGGACTATGGTATGCAAACTAGTCCTAGAAGGCTACGTGGAACAACATGCTTAACAGTGTGTGCAAGTGACAGCTAAGGTAACATTATTCCTAGAAAAAAAAATCATTTAACATGATGGCATAAAATTGATGTGCAATTGTGAATCAAGCAGCTAAATCATGTAAAGTGAGATACAGAAACTCTAAAACTTGAATCAATTGTATTTCTTCGCGTCCGCGAAGCATGGAGAGTAGCTATTTCCTTCCGACTTCGCCTCTTTCAACAGCTTCTCCTCCTTGCTCTCGATCATCTCCTTCTCTTCTCTTTCCACCTTGAGCACGCCTTCATCTATCTCATCTTTACAACGCATAATCTGCACAAAACATATACCAAAAGCATAAAAACTATCCCCAAAAGAATTTCCAACCGTGATTAGAGAGAAATGAAAAAATGCATGAAAAATCTAAACTAAATACTAAAATATAAAGAAAAATGCAACTAGAATATACAAAGTTAGGTGCATAAAATGCACTTAACAAACAGTTGCTTTTGTTTTTTTTTAATTAACATTTCACGTGACGTTATTTCATTGCCGGTTATAACAAAGACTAAAAGACAAAATAATATAAAACAAAAAAATTAATCTTAAAATAAAAGAAATAGTTAAATGACCTATTTGCCCTTAAAGTTAACGAGAGGATAAACGGACGTTGGGATGAGGGACCAATATAACATAAAGTGCATACCATAAGGACCAAATCCATATTAAATGAAGTCTAGGGACGATTTTCGTAAAAATCAACATACCACAGGGACCAAATCCGTAATTTACTCTTTACTCTATGATCTAATAAAAAAAAGATAAAAATAGTTAACTAACCTTTTTAACTAGAGTTAGTCAGAGGGACCAAAAATTAAACAAAATGGCAACCACAGTGACCAAAATTGCAATTAATTTAAAAGACTTGATAGTGAGTGACAATTACAAGGACCAAAAATGTAATTTACTCCAAAGGTTACCTCTTGATGGCATTTTTGTAATTTCACTTTCAATTTCTCGGTATGAATATGACTATATGAGTGTGTTTAATGATTTCATCTACCAAAATCAACTGATGATTTTTGCGTTCTAACACTCGTTTCTCTAATTACTTTGATAGATAATTATTTCAATCTTCTAATGTTGTTTTAAAATAGCTTTTGCATAACTCAGCTAGTAAATGAACGGATCGGTTTTGTTTAAATTGTGTTTTAAAATAATGCAAAGTGTGCATGTGGATCTTACAATATCAAGATTATGGAAAAAGAAAAATTCTTCCATACGACACTGATTTAGGAACATCTCGATCTCAACCACAAGGGCTGTGGTGTGGTGGTAAAAGCTTGGGGAGTTCATAGCGCTCAACCCGGGTTCGAGCCCTACTAGCAGCACTTGTGGCCACTGAGGATAAACTCAGGGTTGCACGCTTTAGCAGCTGGACCAAAGGCCCTAATTGTCAGGGATTAGTCTGGGCCATAGGCCCAGGATACCCTTTCGAAAAAAAAACATCTCGATCTCGTTAAAAAAAGATGGTACCCTTTATACCCAATGCCCTAGACGCAACAAGTTCGTCCTAAGAAAACTTGTCACTAAATCGGAACGTAAGTTTTTAAATATTGAAAAAATAAATAAATAACGTAATTCTTAATTCTTAATTTTTATTATTGATGTTTGTGAACACAAGATCTAAAGATTCTAGAGAGAGAAAGCTAGAGAGAGAAAGTGAATGTGGAGCCAAAAGTAGTTCTATATTCAAGATATGAAAAATGTAATCTCTCTTTTCTTTCTTTTTTTTAAAACTACTAAGACAATGGCTTATATACCCACAAGGTAAAATAAATACAAAGGTTACAATTAAAAATGATCTAACAATCTCCCCCTTTGTAACCTTTGGCACCGAGCTCTAAAATCAAGAAAATCTTCTGATATCCACTTGAGCTTCAAGACGACGTAAAGCATTTCGAAAGTTGATTCGGTCTTGAATTATATCAATTGCCTTCTCCAATCTCAGTAACTCCTTGTTTCCTTCCTTTTGTGGATAAAAATTGAATCTCTGTCTGTTTGCCACATTCTGCTTTTCATACTTCAACTTCTGAATTAGATGCATCTTGATAAGCTTCAAAGTTCCATCAGAATACTTGCAAACTTCTTCAAATCTCATAAAACAATGACGACCCTTCAAGTTTCTGTACACCACACCATACGGTTCATCAACAACAGTATATAATAAGAAACTTTCAATGTTGTCGAGCTTCTGTTTCGGTTTGTGCATGTTGACCGTAGGTTGATGATTTTCAACACCCAACTGAAAGTCAAATAAGCTATAAAAGCGAATTGTTCTGATAATATGTCTTCTGACAGTGTTGAAGGCTCTATTCATATCATCTGATCGTTCATTGAGAGAGCTGAAGAAATTGAATAGAAACTCAATATCATCCACATGAACTTCATTAAAATCTGCTTCTGTGAAGGTATAGTCTTTGCAGTCTTTTCGTTGAACAGTGAAATTAGAAACCCAGATGTTGAATATGTTAAACATGGAAACACATTTAACTTGTACAATCCCCTTCTCAGAATATACTGTTTCTTTCCCTTGTCTCAAATACCTCATGGCCATCAAATAGTTCTTTTTAACAAGATCAGACTCTTTTTCAATGCCCAAGAAAAACTCAATACTCAAAGCAGTCTTGTGTTCCACAAAAATACTTCGGTGAGTATCTTCAAGGTATACATTTCGAAACACCTGTCTCATATCTCTAGCCTCAAACCTTTGTCGTCTGTGCTCCCTTGAAATAAGAATTCCTGAAGATCTAAGGTTTTCTGGAATAAAATCAGGAGCCATATAATTAGGATCAACTGACTTACCAGATTTACTTGTTGGAGCACGAGGAATCTTGGTAGGTGGAATCACGACTGGAATAGACACATTAGAAACAATTGCTGGAGGCTCAGAGACAACTGATGTAGAAGATATAAGAGTTGTAGAGACAACCAGAGGATTCGAAACTGCTTCAGACTGAATCTGAGAAGAATCATCTTGTGGAGAATTCTGTTCATTGTGAAAAGGGAATCTAACTTCTTGAGATGAAAGATCTGCATACAATAAATCGGCATCACTATCATCATCATCTTCTTCTTCTTCTTCTTTGACTTTCCAGAAGCTTTCAAACTTGGCATCAATTTCATTTTCAGAATCCACATTTATAATATTTTTGTAAGATGCTCTGAAATTCTCAAATGCTTCAGCCTCAGTCATATTCACAGATTTTGGTATAACAGAAGAAACTGGCTCAGAATCTGGATCAACATAAAGTACCAGCTGTAAATTGTTTTCTGTAGAAATGTCAGTCTCTGGAAGATTTACTTTGTTCAACATGTCTTCAAACATAGATTGCATTTCTGTTTATGCTTCTTTAGGCTTTTCTTTATCAGCAGAGCATGTTTCACTTGGAGCAGGTTCCGTTTTATTTTCTTTAGAAAGATCAGCTGCAGACTCATCCAAGCGTCTCTTTTTCTCCCCCTCATGATCAGGTTGAGAATCATCATGATCATGTGAACGCTTGTTAGATGGTCCAGCTTTAGCACGACACGAGACATTTGGAACCTGCAAGTGTTGAGCAATAGCAAAAACAGTGGATTGCAATTGACCCAAACCTAACTTTACCTCATCTCTAAATTTCTCAAAGTCTGATCGTAAAGCAGAGAGAGAATCTTCAGTTGTAGGTGGTCGAAATGATGGCTGAAAAGATCTGAGAAGAGACAAAAGATCGATCGACTGTTGATTTGCTGGAGCCATAGATGCAAGTCGAGCTCTTAAGTGCTCAGCTACTTCCTGAACAGAAAGATCATCAATACGAGGGCCTGCAGGAGTAGAAGAGGAAGATGCACCTGCAAAAGTTGATGACATAGTAGCACATGAAGCCATTTGGGCAGAAGAAGATAGAAGAACCGATGACATAGTAGATGACGAAAAGATCGGTGCAGATAGTGAAGGAGCAGGAGAAGATGTCACTTGTAGAATTGCAGAAGAAGGAACTGAAGTAGATTGACCGGAAATCAAAACTAGTTCACTCATTTGAACCGGTGCAGAACCCAAAGCTGCTGAATGAGAAAGATGAAGTTCTATGGGTTTGCCGGCCAACAACTGTGGAGGGATAAAAGATGGATCAATATTTGTCAGATTTCCTTGCAGAAACGCCTCCATCCTGGCTAATTGAGTATCTCTTTCTGCATCCATAGAAGCCTTTATTGTCCGTAGAAGATTATGAACAATCTCTAGTTTTGAAGAAGAGTGCAAACCAGAAGAAGTGGACACCATAGCCAATGCTGAATCAGTGGTAGATACAACAACAGTGGAAGATTCATGAGCAGCAGAAAATTTCTTCAGTGAAAGATCAAGCTCGTCTACAGCAAGGTGGCCAACACCTGTATTTATTGGAACAAACTCATCATCAGAACCTTCTTTATTGGATTGAAAAACAACAAACTCTTGATTATCATCATCAGCATGTAATTCCTCAAGTTCATCTTCAACGACAAAGTGAATATCTGAACCTGATTCAGGGATTGCCTGAACCAAACGAGAACCAACAGGGACTGCCTGTTGTTGTGTCTGAATTTGCTCTGCAACCTCTTGAACTTCATCAACATGTTCCTCTGCAACCTGGTCTTGAACTTGTCCTTGTAAATGAGCAACTTGAACATCTGCATCAGCATTCTCTGCCTGTGGAATATCGTAATCATGATCTAGCATGTATTCGACCACAGCTTCATTTGTCAAATCTGCATAAGTCACGATAAGAATTGCTGGAATGGACATCCATTGATCTTCATTCGTAAACGTATGCTTTTGAATCTGGAAGTATTTACACTGATAATCGGCAATGCGAAGCCACTGTGTGCGAGCAGGAAAATTCTCTGTGCTATCCATAATGCTCCGAACAAAGATCTTCAAAAATCGCAGAAACGGCACAAACTTTCTCCTATTGTTTGTCGCCTTAGCATATACAACTTCTGAAAGACCAGTCCAGATGGCCAAAGTATAATCGATATGAAGATCGTGAATAACACAGTAGAATAGCTTCAGAATCGGCATGCTTGTGCTATCTGTACCAGTAGCCTTTGAAGTTAAGCACCGATTGAATATAGAGAAGAAATCATACCAGTGAGGTGGAAGCTTAGCCTTGTGAAACTGAGTCACTTTCCTGAGTTCACCATTATAACCAAGAGCAATAATGCCATCAAGAACAGTTTGATCAGAAGGGAACGGATCATAAGCAACTTTGCCTGGTCTGGAATCAGGGCCTGGAAATTGTAGAAGCACACGTAACCTTCTAAAGGTAAGCCGAGATTCAAACTGATCGACATTTATCAGGAAATGTGGAGGATTTACTCTATCATTCTTTGTAATATAGTGCCAGGCTTGCTGCACATATACCTCAGGAACATCAACTGTTTTTGTCAACGCATAAGCAAGGGGATGTCCTCTTAAAATTTCTTTCACCACACCACGAATGTTCAGATGTCCAAAATCAATATAATGATTATTGCCCTT
This sequence comes from Arctium minus, assembly GCA_954870635.1. Taxonomy (NCBI): domain Eukaryota; kingdom Viridiplantae; phylum Streptophyta; class Magnoliopsida; order Asterales; family Asteraceae; genus Arctium; species Arctium minus. The sequence continues at coordinate 175,311,922 of OX941080.1, read as the reverse complement.
GTATGGAAGGAAGAGAGAATGATGCAGAAAATCATCCGGAACTAGTCCTTGAGCAGATTGATCAGCCGTTGTGGAAGGCTGAGAAGGCATAGGACGAAGCCTAGAAATCTGTTCTTGATCATTAAGATGATCCAAGAGATCATTCTCATCTTGTTGTACTTGAACATCAGCCATTAAGTCTGAAAAGTAAGCATAGTTAAAACAGTTAGTACATAATCAATCTGAAAGAACCAAGTGAGGTTGTCGGTTGTAGAACAAACCGAAAAGTGAAAAATTCGGTTGAAACAAGAACCGAAAAGAGAGGTTCTCGGTTATTGAAGGGGCCGAGAAGTGAAGTTCTCGGTTGATGAGGGAACCGAGAAGTGAAGTTCTCGGATATTGAGGAGACCGAGAAGTGAGGTTCTCGGGTAAGGAGAGGACCGAGAAGGATACTTTCTCGTTCCAGATTAGAACCGAAAGAACCCCCTTTGCTCCCCCTACAAAAATGCATACATAAAACCTTATAATCGAAGCATAAGAGTAGAAAAACATACCTGTAATACGGAAATTCGTTAAATCAAAAGACAATAATCGACTTAAACTCTAGAAGAACAAATCGATTCGAAGACTCCCCCTGAACTTCACCACCACCGAAGTTGAATCGGCAAACCACGAAACACACAAATGTATTCAAAATGTTCCGAAGACAACTGAAATTTGAAAATAGAACTGGAACCGGATTTTCAATGAATAGTGAACTTGAAAATGAAGAAGATGAATAGTGACCTTGGGAAAAATGAAATTTGAAAAGAGATTAAAGAACCGGGTTTTCAAGAAAAGCATAAAAAAAATATTTAAAATATTGAGAAAAGAAAATCATTTCATATTACATCAACATTTTTAGAAAATAAAATTGAACAAGATTTTGTAATTACTGAGTATTTTAAAGAATAAAAAATAATTGACAAATAAAATTTGACCTAATAAAATTTTCATAAAATAAACCATCTAATGAAATCCTATGCATGCTTTTGGAACTATAGACATGTATTATTGCAAAAAGAGTTTATATAAGTTCGAAAACAAAGATTTTCATCCTTCTAATAGGTGGACAAACATGAGAAAAAATGACCAGTCTTAAGAAAAATGTATTTCACTATATAAGAGTAAAAGCAGCTGTTACTCACACTAAAAAAAATAGAACTTTCATAGATTTACAGGTTTATCACATCTTAGCAGTTTCACCAGGTATCATGAGATGTTGTGCTCATTGGCATCTTTTTGTACAGTGTGCACATTGGCATCTTCAAATGATTGTGCTCTTATAGCATCTTTTGCATTTGTGCACTTTGGCATCTTTTTAACCAGAGAGTTTAGTAAGCCTAGAAAACATCGTAAACATAACTTTCTATCTGATCCTATAGCAGGTTTTCTGATCAGCCGCTCCCAGACCATAGCCTTAGGGGACTAGGTGACAAGCACCCCTCGGAACTTACTTACCCAGATCAGAAAGGCTATATCGATATTCCCTAAGCCCATTCATATCAGTAGAACATGACTTTCTAACTGGTTTTATAACAGAATTTCTGATCGACCACTCCCAAACCGTAGCCTTAGGGGGTCAGATGTCAAGCACCCCGCGGATCTTACTCTTCCAAACCAGAAAGGTCACAGATATGAACTATCAAACTAAATGATTTCTGTATTACGAAATATGAATTATTTTATCATCTCAATCACTAGGATCAACTAACTAATTAGTTTAGCCTATATCTCCATAATCATCCATAAAATTTGTAGAATAGGATTTCAAAGCCTTGATGACTATTATATATTGACATACATATCTTAAAAACACATATCAAAATTTTCATGAAGTGGACCATTCGAGATCAGAAATTTTGAAATTTGAACAAATAACACTCATTTATAAACAATAAACTTGTATATATTTCCTAGGCATGCACAGGCAATCAAAAGATAGAAAATTTATAAAAATTCTATTCTGTTAAACAATATTTGTTAATCATTTTGAATCTTTAAATTAAGCATTCCAATTTTCGATAGAAGAAAATTAAAGCGTTTTTCATCCAATGCTTTAGTAAAGATATCAGCTAATTGATACTCAGTAGGTACAAAATAAAGTTCAATCGTACCTTCTTCGACGTGATGCTTTATAAAGTGATATCTCATATCTTTGCACCATGAGCCATTGGAGTTCCAATGCTCGTAGATTTATCCATATTGAACTTCTTCAGAATGTCAAAGACATATTTGGCTTGATTGATGAAAATCCCATCTGAAAGTTGCTGAACATTGAGTCCGAGAAAGAATTTAATCTCTCCCATCATACTCATCTGAAATCGAGAAGTCATGAGATCGGAAAACCAAGTACAAAGTGAAGGATTAGTAGCGCCGAAAATAATGTCATCAACATAAATTTGAACTAAGCAAATATCAGAATCTTTTCTAAAAACAAACAGAGTAGTATCGATTAAACCTTTTGTGAAACCTGAGCTTAGCAGAAATGCAGACAATTCGTCATACCACGCTCTTGGAGCTTGTTTCAAGCCATACAATGCTTTGTCGAGGATGTAAACATGATCTGGATGATCTTTGTCCATAAAACCTTCCGGTTGAGAGACATAGACCTCTTCCTTTAGACGACCGTTAAGAAACGCTGTCTTTACATCCATCTGATAAACTTTAAAGTTCTGATAAGCAGCAAAAGCAAGAAACATTCGAATAGCTTCAAGACGTGCAACAGGAGCAAATGTCTCATCATAGTCTATCCCTTCTTGTTGACGATAGCCTTTTGCAACAAGTCTTGCTTTGTTTCTGACAACAATACCCTCTGAATCTTTCTTGTTTTTAAAGATCCACTTCGTTCCGATAATGCTCTTTCCTCGTGGTTTTGGAACAAGACGCCATACCTTTAATGCCTTGAACTGATTCAGTTCATCTTGCATTGCAATGATCCAGTCTGGGTCGGCCAATGCTTCAGAAACTTTTGTAGGTTCAAGCTTGCTTAGAAAACAAGTGAACAAGCATTCATTTGAAGAAGCAACTTTTGACCTAGTTGATACCGAAGAAGCAGGATCACCAATGATTTGATGAAGAGGATGTGCCTTTGTCCATTTTGTCGTATGAGGTAGAGGAATTATTTCATCTTGAACACTTTGAATATCATGAGATGAAATTATGAGAGGTTCTGAATCAGAAAAGATTATCTGTGTAGTATGAATTGTTGGAGGAGGGACTACTTCAACTGATTCAGATAAAGTATCATCTGGAAATGATGTTTGAGAGTCATCAGAAATAGATGGAGCATTGTCAGAATGAACTGGTGGAGAAAAATTCAGCTCTATAACAATGGATGGTTCCAGTTGAGAAGAAGGAACAGATTCCTCAATCAATTGATCATTTGCAGGAAGTGGTGTAGATGTTTCATCATGAAATACGTCATCCACTTCATGTTGTACCTTGTGAGATGTAGTTTCAACTGCTGATGTAGAAAGTTCAGTCACAGGAACATCTGGAATTGCATCATCAGAATTTTGTGTAGCAGCGGAAGAACTAGTAGAAGCAATGCCAGGTTCCTGTAGTACAGCAGTAGAAACATTAGAAGAATTAGTTTTTGGTACATCATCATAAAAATTTTCAAATAATAAATCAAGATCAGTAAGAATAATAGATGAAGTATTAGATGAAAAATCTTGATTATCAGAAATCTTCACTGGTTCTGATCTTGGTTGATCAGAAGCATTCTTAATAACAACGGGTTCTGATCCAGGCTGGTCAGAAGCCAAACCAGCAGCTTCATCAAATCTGACATTGACACTCTCAATGACTTTGCGCGAAGAAGTGAGATATACTCGATAAGAAACTGAAGAAATTGAATAACCAAGAAAGATTGCTTCATCAGCCTTTGGTGCAAACTTGTTGAGGTTATCTCGATCGTTCAGAACATAACATTTTGACCCAAACGCTTTGAAGTATTTGATATTGGGCTTGATTCCATTCATCAGTTCGTATGGAGTCTTATTGAATCTGCGATGTAGAATCGAACGGTTCTGAGTATAACACGCAGTAGAGATAGCCTCGGCCCAAAGAGAGATAAGAAGACCAGAGTAAGCAAGCATAGAACGAGCAGCTTCTACAAACGTACGATTGCGGCATTTAACAACTCCGTTCTGTTGTGGTGTACGTGCGGCAGAAAACTGTTGTTGGATGCCATGTTCATTATAAAAAGCTTGTAAAATGCTGTTCTTGAATTCTGTACCATTGTCCGATCGGACAATCTTGACTGGCTTTTGCTTGTTAGTCTGAGTAGTCTTGATGAGAGTGATGAGTATCTCCGGGGTTTCGTCTTTGGATTTCAGAAAACGAACCCAAGTATATCTTGAATAATCATCAACGACTACCAATACATAGCGTTTCTTACCAATACTCTTTGTCTTCATTGGGCCACACAAGTCTACATGAAGGATTTCTAGAATATCCTTTGTGCAAAAATCAGGCTTTGGCTTGTGTGCAACTTTCTTCATTTTACCTTTCTCACAATCTCGGCAAAGTTTGTCTGTTTGAAATCGAAGAGTCGGAAGACCACGAACTGAGTCGTTTTTAGCAAGACGATCAATGTACTTGAAGTTGAGATGAGCTAGCCGTCTATGCCACAACCAGCTTTCTTGAACTGAAGCCTTTGAAAGAAGACAAGTCTTGGAAGGGAACTTGGCTGTTGAGAAGTCAATAGTGTAAAGATTTGACCGTCTTCTACCAATGAGAAGTTCCTTACCACTGTCATCTTTGACTGTAACTCTCTTTGATTTAAAATTGACTCCCAAATTCTTATCACAGAATTGCCCGATACTAAAAAGATTGAAGTCGAGGCCTTCAACATAGCTAACTCTTTTAATCGTTATGTTGCCTTGTACAAGATCGCCATAACCAAGAATAGGAGAAATGTCTCTGTTTCCGAATCTCACACGACCTCCAGACTGTTCTTTAAAATTTGACAATAAAGATTTATTTCCAGTCATATGTTTTGTACATCCAGAGTCCATATACCAGAGATGACTAGGCTGCATTCAAGTAGAAAAAAAAAAAAAAAAAAAAAAAAACTCACAAAGCTTTAGGAACCCACTTCAGAATGGGTCCCTTTTTATTAGAACATTCCATGAGTTTGTTAAAGAAAAATGTACTTTTCACAAAAGATTTTGCATAGTGAAACAAAGAAGAGTTAGTACATTTAGATGAAGTGTGTAAAGCAATAGAAGATAGATCACATGGAGAAGAACATGCGACATCTTGTTGAAGAATCAACATTTGCTCACGAGAATATTTTTGAACATTATTCAAACTAGCAAATGTGTTTTTATTACAAGTATCATCACGTTTATCTAATACATGTATATCATCTATTTTTCTATTCTTCACCCGCCATTCCATCTTGATTTCCTTTCTCAAAGGCCTATCTGAAAAGGAAGAATCAGAATCAGATTTATCAGACTCAACCTTATCTTTCTTCTTAGACTTTCTTGACCGTCTTCTTTTTCTTTTCTTTGAAAAATAAAATTCATTGAAAGTCAAAGAATCATCCATTTGATCAGACAATTTATATGATTCACCATCAGTAGCACAAGTCGTAAAATTATCACAATGATAAGAGTTAGAATATGGTTTTCGTTCCAATGATGAACCGAAAACTGATGTTTTCGTTCCAATGATGAACCGAAAACTGATGTTTTCGTTTCTAACTGAGACCGAGAAAGTCCAGTTTTTGTTTCGAACTGAGACCGAGAGAGTCCAGTGTTCGTTTCTAACTGAGACCGAGAAGATTCAGTTTTCGTTTCTAGCTTGGACCGAGAACCAACACTTGATGAAAATCCCATTTTATTTTCAACTGAAACCTCAGAAAATCCAGAAACTTGTTTTTCAGAAATAACATTCTCTTCAAAACTAGATTTAAAAACAGTAAAAATGATATCTTTTTCCAAACTGTTTTGAATAAAATCATCATCTATCTTATCTTCCAACTCAACAATTTTAGATTCTAAAATCAAAGGAGGAACGTATTTCTTAGTATCATAAGATGTTTTAGAAACACTATCCTCATTTTTGTTTACAATATTAGAATCAAAATAGTCGTTTGGTAAAGTTGTTTTGTTAGATGAGTTTGTATTTAAAAATATTCCAGATTTCTTTTTCTTTTGAGGATCAGGAAAATATTTTGCATTTTCACGCGAATAAACAAATGGGAGTTCCATTCTAGTGTTTTTCATTCTTCTCTTAGTCTCAATATCTAAGATTTGCTTTTCATTCATCCAATCTATTATAAATTGGGGAGCATAACGAGCAAGTCTCAAATATTCAAAGTGATATATAGTGGGGGATTTGTTAATGGCTAAATTTAAATATTTAGGACTTTCATATCCAAGCCCCCACTTTTCTTTAATGGACTCATAACTACGAGGTTTATTCATATTAATTGTTTGTTCAGATTGAGCTCTCATATATAATTTTTCTTCTAAATCAACAATGTTATTTGAAAGCTCATTTTTAGAAGTGGTCAAGCTAGTCAATGAATCAAGATAAGTCTTGTTTGAACTTTCCAACTCATTTATTTTATTTTGCAAATTTTCTTTGGTATCGTTTAGAATTAATTTTTGATCTTCCAAAGAAATTTGTAATTTTTCAATTTTATAAGACTTTTCTTGACTCACTTCCTTTTCAGATTTAAGCATTTTTTGAAATTTTTGCAGGGCAGAAATGATAGTATCAAACTGAGAGATAATGAATTTAATTTCTAAGTCAGAGTATACCTCAGACTCATCAGTTGAATCATCATCCTCAACATCAGATTGATCATCACCTATAAAGCACATTGCTGCAGTTTCCTCTTTTTCTTCTTCATTATCAGAGAAATCGATAAATGATTCTTCCTCAGCTAAGAGAACAGCTTCACTTTCCTTCTTTTTCAACATATCAGCCTTCTTTTGATAGTAGGTAGAATCACGAACCACCTTTGTTCGGCATTCTTTAGAGTAATGACCTACTTTACCACAATTGTAGCATGTGGGAGGTTTCTTCTCATCCCTCTTTTCTTCCACAAGCTTTGGATGATCAGGCTTTGGATAGATAGTCTTTGACCCAGAAAAATCCACCTTCCTTGACCCAGATGAAAGTCGAAGATTGTTGTTGGAGCTGGCCCGGTTAGGAAACTTTCGTGCAAACTACTGAGAAAGTAAGATCATTGCTCTTTGAAGAGCTTCTCCTTCATCATCAATATTTCCATCATAAGCATTCTCAAAAGCTTGCTCAGTAAATTTTGCAGTCATTAGAGCAATAGGATCTACATCTTTTCCTTTCTGTTTCTTTTCTTGCTTTTCTTTCTTTGCCACAATCAGATTTTCTTCATTCAGGAGAATTTCAAACATTTCTTGAATTGGCATGATTGAAATCTTTGGATCAATACGGAGTCTATGACATGCCTTTGTCCATTCAGGTTGAAGAGCGTTCAGAAACTTTAAGTTTGTTTCCAACGGGGACTTTTCCACACTAATCTTGTATAACTCATTTATCACAGCACAGAATCTATCAAAGACAGTCTTCAAATCCTCCCCACTCTTTGCTTTGAACTCCTCAAAACTGTTCATATATCTCGTTTTTCGAAGTTGAGTAGCCACCACTGAGCCAAGCATGATTTTCTCCAAATGAGTCCACATGAGCATTAGATTGTTCTTGTAACAATCTACACGATTGTATATGTGATTTGGCAAGGCAAGAATGAGATTAGACTTAGCAATTCTTTCTCCGTTGTACTTTAAAGATTCTTCTTCATTGTACTCATCAACTGGCTTTAGTATTGTGGTTTGATCAGTATTAGCAGTGGCTGGAATGATCTTGACAGGTCTCTTAAAAGGAGGATTTGTTAACGCTCGAACCATGTAATCCCCATTCTGTTGTCTCTCAAGAAAATTAATAAATCGATCTCTCCATTGAGAATACTCATTCTCATTGATAAGCACAGGGGGACGTGTATCTGTCCCGAGAGACATCATCAACTCATTCTTATAAACTTGTGATTGAAGAGACATGCTGAATAGAAGCAGAATGCTTTCCGGCTGTAGAAAATAAGGACCGAAAACCACCTTTTTCGGTTGTTGAAGAAACCGAATACCAAACCTTTCGGTTATAGAGGGGACCGAAAACCTAGCTTCTCGGTTGATGAAGAAACCGAAAGATACTGAGTAGATCGAAAAACCTTAGCCGAAAACCTTAGCCGAAAAGAACAATTCGAAAACTTCCCGAAAAACCCAAAAACCAGATGAGAACCCGAAATCTATTATGAATGAACCGAAAACCCTGAAGAATGAACCGAAAAACGATTCTGTCAAGTTTACGAACGAAGAAAATCACACAAGTCCAAAATTCCTCAAAACACTCTCGCGGAATTTATTTAGAAACAGGTTCATAATCCAAAACTAATCCAAATATAGATCAAACATCAAAATTCAGCAAGAATTCACGAAGAACAGAGAACTCGAGAACTTTCTGGAATTTACAAAATTGACAAATTCGATTACAAAATGATCAAATCTTTGCACGAAACAAGAACAAAACTTGTTCTAAACTGAATTTCGAAGCAATTGAATCAAAAAACACTGAAAATCGTTCAGAAAATCAACCTAGATCTAGAAAAATGTCCAGAAAACGATTTTCTTAAAAAAAAAAATTCTAACGATTTTGAAAATCGATAGATCTGTTAACACAAAATTAGTACTATACACTCAAATCTCTCAAAATCTAACCTGCTCTGATACCAATTGTGAACACAAGATCTAAAGATTCTAGAGAGAGAAAGCTAGAGAGAGAAAGTGAATGTGGAGCCAAAAGTAGTTCTATATTCAAGATATGAAAAATGTAATCTCTCTTTTTTTTTTTTTTTTAAACTACTAAGACAAGGGCTTATATACCCACAAGGTAAAATAAATACAAAGGTTACAATTAAAAATGATCTAACAATGTTATTTTTTATAAAGACTTGATTTTATATTTTTAGGGTTCTTGTTTCAGAAGAAATGCTATTTTTAGCTGGATAAGAATAAATACGAGCCGGTGCACAACTTTCTCGCTACGACAATAACTTAGCACAAGATTTATACATGAAATTGGTTATCCAAGAAGTACTTTTCGGGGAAACGTTATCAACATCCTTGTAAAAATTAAGCATGATGCACATTTGAATTGATTTCGGGTGTAAAACGTTCGCCTTGCAATTATCAAACTGACACTAATTGAAGAACAACTTTTCAAAGCTATCGTACTAGCTTGGACGATTAGTACATCCCGAGCCATGGTGGTTAAAGCTTAGAATGGTGGTGGCTTTTCATCCAATAGTTGTGACAACGAGACACCACCGTTCAGTATTTTACGATTATTACTCGGAATGTACTAACCGTCTAAGCTAGTACTGTAGCTTTGGAAAATTATTTTTCAACTAATTACAGATTAATTAATACAAGATAAACGCTTTTGACCTCAAAATCGGTTCAACTTTAGAACTCAACAAAACACTATCAACCTCAATAGCTTCAACCATCGTGGACAACTATGATTTTTTTAATTTACCTACCGAATATTTATAAATTTTGTTAGTAATTTCATGTTTTTCTTTAGATTATATTGTAATTTTGTTTATTTTTCATAAATTTTCATTTTCAATAAAATATCTAAGTATATTTTTTCATCTTTTTGTATTAATTTGATTTTAAATATAGAATGAATTACATTGGTGGTTTTCATGGTTTGCTCAAATTTTGAATTTGATCCCTAAAACAAACTATCGGTACTTATGGTCCATAACTTTTCAATTTCATAATACTCAAGGTCCATGAAATTAACACCGTCAGTTACCAACCGTTATGAGAGACTAATCAGTCGTTGAACAAACTATAGAGATCAAAAGTATAATTCGCTTTAAAATTTAATGTGATTCACGTCTTTAAAAAATTATTAAAAAATATTTTATATATACAATCACAAATCAAATTTTTTAAATTAAAGTACATATTAAATAAAAAATCTTTTGATTTATTTAAAAATTATTAAATTGACACAATGTTTTTTACAATATAAAATCTTAAGTTTAGAAAAACAAAAAAAAATCAATAGAAATTGACATATCTTTTGAGTTGTGCATTAAAATATGCAAGCAAATTATTGGAAATGAAGTACGGTTAACATGAGAGATTATTAATATATAGTCAGACTACAAATAATTAAAATAATAACAAAATAAATATATAAATTATAAATTAAGATTTAAAAAACCGATTATTTAAACAATTAAGAAAAATCACTGCCAAATCCTACAGACATACTGGTTATTATATGAGCAACTATAAATAAAACGTTTGTTATCTAAAAATATAAAAAGTTGCGATATATTAACCTTTTTTTTCTTTTTTTTTTTCCAAAACCATATGGAATATTTCAAGTTATTATGCCTTTAATGATATTTTGATTATTATATCAATTTAATTATAATAGTTTATTCAAAATTATTTAATAATTTCTCACGACATTTTAACTTTTAAGACATGATAATTTTTGTCATAACAAAAAATTCATTTATCTTAACGAACAAATTTTAATATGTAATTATCTCACGTTAACCGTATTTAAGGGTGCGTATGGTGTGCAGACATGATAGAACATGATAGGACGGGACATAATAGTTGTTCAGGCGTTTGGTAAGACAAAACTGAACAGAACATAACAGATAAAATAACCAATTTACCACTAATAAATTGTTTATATATTTTATATATTTTGATTAATTATGTAATTTATTAATTATAATGAAATATATATTTTTTATAACAAAATATATTATTAGAAAGTTTTTGTCAAGGCGATTAAAATGACACCAAAATGAAAATTTTATACTTTTTCTACATTATTCTTTTACTATTAATATTTAATAATTTACATAAATTAATCAAAACATAGAAACCTTATAAAAATAATATTTTGAGGACAGTAAATAAAAATTTTAAAGAGCATAAAATACAATAAATAAAATTTAAAAAATGAATAAAATGTAAAAAAGAAGGCGTATTTGATGTTTTAGAATAGAATTAAGTTTTATTTTGAGATTATATTAGTAAAACATAAATATGTTCCACCTTGTTCCGTTGGGTGGGGATGGAACACCCCTGTTCCACTATATCCTTATATGTTCCACATAAAAGTTCTGCCAAACATATAACAATGATCATTGTTCTGTCCTATTCAGTCCAGTTAGGAGGACAACAGGGCGAGGATGGGGCGGGGAACGCAATCTCCGACCTCGGCCCCAATTCATGTATCTCGGCCTCCGTCCTCGGTGGGTACGGGGAATCAAATCTCGTCTCTGCTTTTTTTGGCCTATCCCCGGTCAATCCCCTACCCATAAACGACCCGATAATTTTTTAAAATTAAATCGAGTTTTTTTTAAAAATAATTTCGTTAATCGTGATTGTATTAGGAGAATGAAATCATTTTTTTTAAAATTCCACTTACGGTAGATAAATTAAGTAAAAATGTATAAAATATAATATAAAAAATAATAAGTATTATAGAAATTATTAAAACAATATTAGAAAAATATATATTTAATATATATGGGGACGGGGCAGGTTGAGGAATGCATTAGCCGGCCCTGGCCCCGGTTTTAAACATAAGGGGATCCCCAGTACCCGGTTTTACGGGGAATCCCCAGCCTCCGTCGGAGCGGGTGAACTGGGTTCCCCAACGGGTTAGGTACAATTACCATGCCTAAGTCTAGTGTACCAAACATACCCTAACTTCCAATAATTTGTTTCCATATTCCAATGTTCAACCCAAAAGATACGTAAACTTCTTTTAATTTTTTACACTTGAGAATTTATAAAGAAAAAGTCATTTTATCAATTTAATAGTTTTTTAAAATAAATGTAATTTTTTATTTAGTATATACTTTAATTTAAGAAATTTGATTTATGACTAGATATATAAAATATTTTAAAAAAAAAATCGTGAATCACAATACATTTTAGAGCAAATTACTCTTTTGGTTTTTATAGTTTGTTCAAATACCAATTAGTCCTTCATAACGATTACTAAGTTGTGATGTTAATTCTAGGGACTTTGAGTGTTCTACAATTAAAAAGTTAGGAATTATTAATATAGATAATTTGTTTTAAAGAACAAATCCAAAAATTTAAACAAATCACATGGACCACCAATATAATTCACTTAAACATATTTCTATTTATAGGATTGAAGACCACTCTATACTCTATTGTTGCACCACCTTACTGTAATTTGTTGAAAATTATTATTTTTGTTCTTATACTTTCTAAATTACGATTTTCATTCTGATAATTTATAATATATTGTTCTTTTTGTCTTTATAATTTACAACTTTTTGTTGTTTTTGTTCTTGTAATTTATAATTCAATGATGATTTTATCCCTCATACTTAAAGGTGGGAGTAAGGGGTTGTTTACACATGGACGGATCCACTATGGTGGCTACGGTGGCACGTGCCACCGTATTATTTCGCCGACGAAGGGTATAAGTTTTAGGTTCGTATAAGGTGCAACCGTATCGTTTTGGAAGGTGCTACCGTATTATTTTGAAAACTTCAAGAAGGTGCAACCGTACCTCATAATCAACCAAAAACCAAAAGAAACTATCGAAATCAACCAAAAAAATCTCTCGAAATCGATAAAACTAACTTAAAAATCACTCGAAATCAAGCAAACAGCTTTAAAAATCGCTCGAAATTGTGGAATTAGACTAAAAACACATCAGACAATATTGAACGTCGGTAAAAAGATGAAGACACGTCGATAAAAACCGTGCTTTTTGCAACAAAAAAAATTGTCGGTATTATATGGTGTCACCGTATGAAAAAATTTCTGGATTCGTCCCTGTGTTTACTTGTGGCTTAATGAGCTTATTGACAAAATGGCTTATTCGTGCAGACGTTTGAGGGTGTTTACTTGTAGCTTAATGACTTATCCGTGCAGACAAAAATGACTTATTCGCTAAGTAGGGAAGAGATGTGTTGTCCCCATTAAGACACAATTTTGACATTTCTACCCTTAACAAAACAAAATAAAAGTATCAGACATCAGCCTAATCTTCTACCGTCTTCTTCCTCATCAGGTAACCCTAATCTTCTACCGTCTTCTTCCTCTCGTTTCTGAAGTTTGGTCTCCTTCGATTTGATTCCAGATCTCGATTCCGTTTTCGATTTGGTTCCAGATTTCCGTTTTCGATTTAGTTTCATTTCTGAAGAAATGTTCGTCTTCTTTCCATTGAAGATTTCTTAGATCGATTTCATTTCGATGGATTTTTCCAAATCGATTTTCTGAGAGGGATTTGCCAGATCGATTTTTTGAGATGGATTTCCCAGATTGATTTCATTTCCATCGATTTTCTGAGGGGGTTTTCCGCACTGATTCGATGATTCTATGTTTCTTTCTTTTGTGGGGTCAGATCGATTTAAGGTTGGTGTTGATGATATCAATGGAGGTCTTATTTTTATTCTTTTGGGTGTGGTAAGTATCTGAGATGAGAATCTAAGGTTTCAAAATGGGTATTTCTTTTCCTTTTTCATCATGGGTATATGAAATTCTTCCCAAAGTTCCCTTTTCCTAATCATACTATTTCCTTTTTCATTTTGATTTCATTTCCATTGATTTTTGTAACATGTTTACCAAATGTTCAAACATGTTCAAAGAAGATAAACAACACTACATTTTTGTTTGAGGGGTAGATCGGTCATTTTTGTCATTCAAATCGTTGATTCAGTTAAAAAAGTAAGCAACACATTTTTACCCATACGGACAAATTTATCCATACAGGCCTTAATGAAAAATTTGGTAAACAATCCCTAAGTTTTAAAAACGAAAATAGTCAAAACTCAAAAGAATATAAAAGAGCAATTTCAAAACTATAGGAATAAAAATTGTAATATTTAACAAATTACAGGGACAAAAAACGTAATTTAATCTAATATTATGATAATTCTCCGCTTTAACAAAAGTTAACGGAGGTAAAAGACCAACCACGTGGTGGGTTTCAGAAAAACTTAACGGCGGCTAAAACCCATGTGAGGGTCAATGATTGCAATTTCAAAATATCTCTCTCTCTCTCTCTCTCATATTTGATTAAATTACAAGTTTCATCCCTCAAGTATTTGTATGAGCATCTTCAGTACAATATTAAAAACAAATTTAAAATACGAAATCAAAAGCTAAAAGTTTTTAAATAAAATCACTTTTCAACAAATTCTTGAATTGAAACAGAGATATTATGTCTGACTTTACCTTTGGACCAGACTTGAAATTGCTACAATTGTTTTAATCAGGGACTCTTTGATTTATTGGAATTGGAAGGAATTGTAGTGACCAATTCTATTGATCAAATCCTAAGCTCATTTTGGTTCACAGAATAAAAGCTTCCATTGAATTAGACAATTTAAGGAATTCATCATTCATTGACTTAAGTGAAGGAATTGAATTCCTACCAACCAAATGTGTGGTCAAATTCCATCAAATTCCATTTCAGTTCCTTCAAAGTCAAATTCCTTTGATTGATTCAAATTCCATTCTATGAACCAAACACCCCCTTATTGTACTTGTGGTTTCTTATTTCCGTTTCATGTAATTTTATTTTATGTTTCTAAGAAGGAACGCATCAGTTGCTTAAATAGCAACCAAGGTGTTAATGGGCTATAAAGTTACCGATTGTAACCAATGATGGTTGTGGAAGGCAAAAGTCAAGATTTCCATACCCATCAATTTTCCCATTCACCCGATTATATTTCCAACAATCCTTCAAATTAATGGAAATTGTCTTAGACGTCACACAAAAATAAAGTGTTCAAGTTCAATGCTTGAATCCTGCAATGATAAGTATGTGTTGTCATTTGAACCTTCTATTATAAAACATATCTAGTCAACTGACAAACCAGTAAACTTGACGTCATTAACTATTTTTTTGTTTGTGTAAACATTAACATACTTCAGACAGGATTTTACTTGTCATAGTAAAGTTTTCATTGGTGTATTCTTTATGGTCATAAACATATACTTACTTCTGCAAGAATTGTTAGGAATTTAGCCCTTACCATTCCCATGGAAAGCGACGACGCTTTTTCCTCATATGTGACATTCATATAATCAACAAAAGTCATAGGCTTAACCTAATATTGACATCATGTAACACCCTTAAATCTGGAGATAGCAACTTATTAAAATTTTCTAAATACATCAACAATTACTTCGACTACAACACAATATAAGAATTAACCTCAACTCACACATTCATCCTATACATACGATCTATGAAAAGGACGGGTGCTACTAAAACCCAATAACAATTACTATCTCCAACTGCGTAAGACTTCATCAACAACTTACTCTTACATAAGCTAAAGCTCAACTCTTCAACAGGTTACTAGAGTCCGAACCCCCCAACTGGAACCTGATGCACATGCCGACAAATAAAAAGGTTTGGCTTAACGCCTAGTGAGCTCAAGAGTTTTAACACGAATGAATATATCTTTAAAAGAAAGGAATTCAGTTTAAAGCAAGATCTTTTGAAATAATATACTTCAAAATAGAAACGATACAATTTCCCATAATTTGCACTTTTAAAGACAATGCACCCAAACACACATTTCTTGCAAAAAGATGCAACTCGTAACTCACCCAAAACGGGGTCATAGTTCGGTACCCAATGTGCTAAAATGTAAATAATACCTCGTAACCCAAAACACCCAAACCCGGGTGGAACATAATACTCGACCCTTAAATAACTGAAAGCAATCCATATAAATATGATACGCCATTAAAACATGAAACTGAAGCTCAATACTCACGCAACCATAAAATGGAATGAAATCCAAATAATAAAGCATGAACAATTAACTATCCAAAATATCGCGGGCCGACAACGGGGGATACCCGTATCCGTTGAGAGCGGAGGAACACAAAAGTATGTCACTCAAACAACGTTGTCGCATGACACTTCACGCGAACGCCCAAGTGTCCCTACGACTCCTTGACAAGTATTACCCAAAAGACAGCTGACCTTAGCGAATACCACCATAAATTATCGCCAAAGGCTCGACACACGGGGGATACCCCGAAGGCATTGCCCCACACGGCGAAGGCCCCAAACGCCCATCAGAGGACCCCCCTTAGTCATGATAGCTCACCCGGGCTCAGCCCTCCTAGTACCTACTTGCAAAGACAAGGTCATAAACCACGAGTCCCGGGGTCCAACCCCGTACCACTCAATTGACCAACAAACAAGACTGACTTACGTGCCTATGGATCCAATACAACACAGTATAAGATTACATGACTATACCTGAATGACTAAAGCACTCGAGTCTGCAATTATCAATAACATGCAATAAATGCATCAAGATGTAAATCATAAATTGGACTTTACCTCGAGCCATTAAAACCGGACAATTGTCCTCAAGACTCATTTAAGCCAACACCGAGCTAAAATGCTCAAAATCCTTTTGACCAACAATTACCGGTCCCCCAAATAATGAAATGTCTTTAAACAACGTTTACGAAGACAGAAACCTCAAAGACGAGATTAACCCAAAACTCAACACATAATGGGACCAAAGGTTTTCTAAAGGGTTTATGAATGTAAATACACCAAAATGCATATAACATGTAATAGACTTCATTTGTACAAAATCCTCAAAGATGCATAAATCATAAAATAGATCTTACTTGTACAAAATCACCAAGAATCCGTAAATCATGCTATTTAGTTGTTGAAACGTTCAAAGCCCAAGATAAGCATTTTAAGAGGTTAACACAACCCAAGTTTACCAAATATGAAAACTTATCAAAATACTCACACTTTGACAATTAACCAAGTAAAACATATTTTACTTCAAAGTACTCAAAACTTATCAGCAGTTAACCATTTCATGTAACCACTTTAAAATAACCATTTTGGCATGTACACCGTTTTCACAAATCAACTTGAACTCACCTTGCTAGATTTAGGCTAAATCTAGATTTTCCCCCAACTAGAGCTCCTTTGAAGAACACTTGGATTCTCAAGTCAAAACTTCCAAAAACCTAAATCCATACATATTCAACCATAAATAAACATAATCTACCACAAATAATCGTTTCCCAAACCTTATACATGAATACCTCAAATGATACCGAAACCCTAACTTCCATAAATGAAGAGAATAGAAGATTACCTTACCCAAGCTTGAATCCACCAATCAAAACACCTCTAGTTCACCAAAATGGTTACAAACCTCCAATCTACGAAAATGAGAACAAAGGGTGGATGAAACCCTAGAAAACTTTGGTGAAGAAGATGAAGTGGGAGAGATGAGGAGCTTACGACCACAAAATACTCTTGTATACTCCAATAGACTTCCAATCTCTTGCTAGATCCTTGAAGATCTCTCAAAAACGAAACTGTGGCAACTTGAATCACCCAAATCGGAGTTGTAGATCAAAAGTTATGAGGAAATGAAGTTTGGTGGCTGAAAATCGGGTTTTGAGCTCGACCAGTGGGTTTCGCGACTTGTCTCGCGACCTTAGGTCGCGGCATAAGTCGCCCGCTTCCCCTGGTTTTCTTCTCGATATTGTTTTGGTCATAACTTCTTCGTTATAGCTCCGATTTTGCTCCGGAAAGAACCGTTGGACTCGTAATTGAATCATTCATCCATTAAGACTATAAAATCTAGGATTCAAGTCCAAAATCAAATATCTTATTTTTCCTTAATATATCGGTTTCTGTATTAACTTGAATTGATACCTCTCGAAACTCGGGGTGTTACACATCACTATATATCAGTGGAATAGACAGGGGTTATCGTACGATAATATGACCTAGATCATACAATTCGATTGTCTAATTGAATTAGATCTTCATTGAGTTTGGTTGACACAATTTTTTTCATGGACTTCAGTCTTGTTCTACATTATGGCTTACCTATCAAGGCACCAACTCTCGTTTTCAACTCAATTTGCTTCATTCTTTTTTACTTCACAACATTACTAACATATTTGACTACTTCATGGTATACTAAGTACAATATTTAACTAACAAAACATGCATTAATCCGGCTTTCCACTCAAGTTGTTGTTTTTCAATAATTTTCGTGGGGTTTTAATTAAGGCCTCCTAACAATCGCATTCCATTAATTTTTTTTATTATAGCAGTGTATTTTTATTACACCAATGTACTTTCAAATTATTTATTATCATGGCATTGTACTTTAAATTTTTTATCCATTATAGCAATGGGTAAGTTGTTGACTTTTAAACCAATTAACCCACATTTTTTTGCTTACATAGCTTAAATGAGGTGATGTGGATGACACGTCATTCTGATTACGTGACATGAATTTAAAAAAAAACCTCTATCAATTTTTTTAATAAATTCCTCACCCCCCCCCCCCCCGCCGGGGCGGGATCATTTATATTCCGCATAGATTACGTTTTTCATCCCTCTTTTTAAAAAATCTTTTCAAAACATTTTCACTCTTATTAAATTGTTGCAAATTAAATATTCTAGAATAACATATTTTTTAAACAAATACAATATATATTTTTTTCAAAATAAATAATTTATTTGTAAGAAAATATAAGACTTATTATTTTTATTATTCAGAATATATATTATTTAACATTTTTTAATCAAAAGTTAACGATATAAAATGTATTTTACATATATTTTTAATAGTGTTATATTAATAAATAATTTAGAATTTTTCTAGTTAATTTAATATATTTATTGAATAATATGTCAGGTCAATTTAAAAAAAACAAATATGATTTATTCTTTTCAAGATGAATATTTTGTTTATAAAAAAACTAACAATTATATTTTCGTTGTTTAAAAAATACATTTTTTAACATTTTAATTAAATGTTAGCGAGATACATTGTGATCTACAAGTCTTTTTGATAGACTGGTTTACACCCCCCCTAATCTAACCGCAAGTGTACGGGTCGAATCAAGTAATATGTACTTGGAAGTACGAGTATCGAACCAAGGGAACTAGGAATTGAGTATCACAATGACTATATTCACTATTAACTGAACGATCCAATTGATGAATTGTTGATGATTAAATAAAACTAAATAATGAAAATAAACTCTAGAGTAAAAGCAAGAACAAAGTTGGAAACTTTTTCGGGAAGAAAGTAGTTGAGGGTTGGAATTACAATGCTTTTCACAAAGAACACTCCACTTATGACTGTTATCAGACTAATCCAATTAAATGAATACACAATCACCAAAATAACTGTTATTCTCTCTCGAGTAACAACAGAGTTATCTCTAAAAAGATAAGTTTCATCTCTCGATTTCAACCTATGAGTTCAGAAATTCATTAAGAACAAGATTGTAAAACAGGTACTAAGGTTTACTTGGTATGTATCTACCCAATTTCTCACCTTAGGCATACAAATCCAATTCAAGTTATAAGATAGTTCTCTCGAATCTAATCCATAACAATTAAATCAATTTGTAAGTTGATCAGGCTCACAAAAGCATTAAGACCAAATTCATATGCTTCATTAATTAGAAAAACTGATAAAAGTCACAAGATTTCGTGTTCATATGCTTAAAAACCAAAATTCATCCAACCCCCAACATCTAAAGATTAGTTCATGTTGGGGGTGTTAAAACTCAAAGCAATAGGAAGAAAAATCATAGAAAACATGGTCTCTTGAACAAAAGATCTAAGAATGAACAAACTCCCTTTTGTTGAATCGTAATACCCACGAACAATGCTTTGATCTTCGTTAATCTTGTGTTCCCGGATGATTTCCCCGCGTTAATTTGATATTTTCTCCTTGTAAAAATCGCCCCAAAGTCGTCCTAGCTTCTCTCCCGTCGCCAATTTTGAGAATAGTATCAAAAGTGAAACAAAACCCTAAGAAATAAGGCTAAAAACGAAATCAGCATGTCATCGCTACTTTCACCGCTAGTTAACTAGCGGTGCAAGTAGCGTTGGGCTCTGTTTCATAAATCTGTACTGGTGCAAGTTGTACCGAGACTTAAGTCTCGGTCAAAGTCTCGATGAGCAATTTTTCTGAAAATTCAGGTTGATGCTAGTTACACCGAGACTTAACTATCGGTAAAAGTCTCGGTGAACACTTTTTCTCCAAAATTGCACTTTGATGCATTTTTCCGAGCCTTGATCCCAGATTTGACTTGCACGAGCTTTGCTTTGCCATTAAACTTATCGGGTGTGCCATTCTCGTCTATAATTAGCTTCTTTTGGACCCATTTTCTTAATTTATTCCCGAAAGATAGATACCTGAAAAACTCACGAATAAATGTGAAAAGATGTTTCGTTTGTTTGGAGAAACAAGCATAATTACTCAACACGTGGCTCTAAAATAACACCGAAATTGGCGTTATCACTTCTTAATATTGTTTTATTAATGAATAATTAGATTTTTTTAATTAATTTAATATATTTATTAAATAATATGTCAAATTAAAATTTTTTAAAGTACAATGTTGTAATAAGAAATGTCACATCAGTAATATGTTACACATGTACAATGGCATGACATAAAAACCCAGTAACTTGTGTCATGTCATCTTAATTCAAATCAAAAGGTTACCCATTAATGGGTAAATTTTTAAGTACAATGTCTTAATATAAATTAATTTAAAAGTATATCATTGTAATAAGAAAAAAATGAAAGTACAATGCTATAATGATAAATTTTGAAAGCATATCATTGTAATTAGAAACGAAATTTATAATTTACTCATTACTTTTATTCCTTTTTTGATTTTCTTAAAGGGTAAATAAATTGATGGATTGTTATTTTTTAAAAAAATATTTGAACATACAAATCAAATAGGTATCAAAATTTAGTTTTACATTATTGAGCCAAAATCCATTTGGTTTTTGAATTGTTTTCTATTTAGGTCCAAATTATGCATGGCTCTTTAGAGTGTCTAAGTAGAAAATTAATATGTTTTTGGTGAAGTTTATAATTGTAACATCCGTAATTTTTGGGTAAATACTATTTTAAGTTAGTGTAGAAATCGATCTTTTGAGAGAAATAGAGGAAATGAGATATTGGGATTAAATGATAGATTTTATAGTCTTGTTAGATGATGACTTCAATTACGAGACCAACGGTTTATTTCAGAGCAAAATCGGAGCTAAAACGAAGAAGTTATGGCCAAAACAATGTTCGGTACATGCTCGGCTATAGTGCCAGCGATTGTGACACTGTCACTATAGCATGTCACAATCGCTGAAGGCCAAAAACTCTCGGTACAATATCAGCGATTGTGCCTGCGATTGTGACATTTTCACTATAGCATGACACAATCGCATGGAGGTACCAGTGTGCATAAAGTCGCGATTTTCAGCCTCATTCTTCATTTCTTCATATATCTCTCATTTCTACTCCGTTTTTGGCGATTCAAGTTGCTATGGTTTCGTTTTTTAGAGCTTTTCAAGGTTAGGTTGTTATTTTTGGGAATATATAAGAGTATTTGGTGGTGGATTAGAAGCAAAGATCAAGAACTCATCATCACCACCTCCATTTTCAAGAATTTTGGGGTTTTCTAGGATTTCACCAAAACCTAAGTGGTAAGTTCATCCCTTCCATTTCCAAAATTCTTTATGAGTTATAGATGCTCTATTGATGACTCCCTAGTGTTTTATTTCTCCAATTTCGGTTTGGTAGATTTTGAGAAAAGTTAGGTCAAATTAGGGTTTTGGCCAAAATGGAGATTTTGATATTAGATGTTTGGGGAATGATTCTAAGCACTTGAATATATATATATATATATGTATGTATATATGTATATATGTATGTATATATGTATATATGTATATATGTATGTATATATATATATATATGGTTGGAAACTTGTGGATCTAGGTTTTTGGAAGGATTTGCTTGTGGATTCAAGTTCCTTCAAGGAAGTTCAAGTTGTGGTGAAATCTAGATTTAGCCTAAATCTAGCAAGGTGAGTTCAAGTTGATTTGTGAAAACGGTGTACATGCCAAAATGTCAATTTTTGAACATATATATATTTTACATGAAATTATCAACTGTTGAGTTATTTGATGGGTTTTGATTATTTGAAGTGTTTAACTTTATAAACTTTGTAAAACATCAACATTTGGGATTTTGAGCATTTTGATAAATAAATCTTGAGTATTGGTATTTTAGTGATTTATTTTATGGAATGAGATCTTTTGAGTATAAATGGACTTTTAGTGTGTGTTTTGGAGAAATGTTTGATTTTGTGTTATTGGACGTTTTTGAGAGAATAAATGGTATAAACTCACTTGAAAAATAATTTGTCCCAATCTAAACTATGTTGGAGTTTATTTATGTATTTTGGAGTATAGGTTTGCATAAATGCGGGTTGTTTACGTTTTATTGTATTTTATGACTTTTACATATGGTCAATTGATTGGTTGAGCTTATGGCTCGTTTTTTTACTGTTGATCCAAACTCTCTCAGTGATTTGATAACGACCCTTTTCTATACTTAGTGAAAATTACGTTTGATATGTATTAGTGTTTCACCATCAGCGATCATACTGAGTCTGTTCAGTTATCGCTGATAATCTTTCTAATAAACATTTAATATGTATTAGTCTTTCACTATCAGTGATCAAACTGAGTCTGTTCAGTTATCGCTGATAGTTCTGATGTAAACAGTAACGTAATCCCTGAAGACAAGACTCGCGTCAATAGATGTTCATAGCTGAATCGAAGACGAAGCTGCTGAACAAAGAGAAGTCTACTAGTGACCTGATGCGGATATTAGTGAAGCAAAGACAACTCTATTTATACGCGAAGGAACATGAGGAAAGCTTCAGCGATCGTTGAACTCTTGATGTCTCTAAAGAAAGAGATATTCAGCGATCAAATGATCACAAAGCTTATACCTCAAGTTTCTTTTTGTCTTACCTTGCACAACTCAGTACGATGTGTCAGAACGGACATGCCTCTGCCACAATTCGTACAACAACTCTGTCAACTACACTGTTCATGATCCGGCCGAAAGCATGTCTCCCAAAGTCAGACTTCCAAAGCAAATCAGTGAACGCCACGTGTAAAGTGCCCTGCCATGCATTTAATGCATAGGGTATAAATAGGAAGATCACCCCTCCATCTGAGGGTGTGCTCAATCCTTGAACTCCAAAATAGAAACCCTTGTTTTCTATATTCCTTAATTCCCCATTCTCTGAAATTCTTGTGCAACCATCTTAGTGTTTCTTAAGTTTGTTTAGATTGAGTCTGTCTTAATCTTATTCTGCAACAAACTTGTAAATTGTGTTTGATTTATCAACAAACAACTTATTAAACTTTAAATTTTTGTGTGTTTGTATTCAACCCCCCCCCCCTTTCTACAAACTTGTTAAGCACCTTCGGGACCAACATTTACTATGTTGGGTCTTGGGGACATTTGTCCAGTTTTGATAGCTCAACGTAGAGCTTTGATCATGATTTATATTTATATGAGAATTACATATTTCGAATGTGCTAGTTCATTTGTTTGGAGTCATATAATGTCTAGATCTTATTGTTATTGTCATATAATGTGCTAGTGATGAAGACAAAAAGAAGGTAGGCATAGATGCAAGAGCAAAGACCATTATCTCAATGGCTCTGCCTGATGAAGTTTTCCATTCCATCATGCATCTTAAAACTTCTAAAGAAATATGGGAAACCATTTGTGTTCAATACGAAGGCACCACTGAAATCCAAGAGACTCGAAAGATTAACTTGGTAAGACAGTATGAAAGTTTCATCGCTGGTAAGAATGAATATCTCTCTGACATTCATCAGCGGTTTAACTGCTTAATCATTGATCTAAGAACAGTTGGTAGGATCTATTCTAATTCTGAGGTCCTAACAAAATTCTTAGAATGTCTTCCTGAAAGCTGGGACAGTTATTCAATATGTCTTAAGCTGACAAAAGACTTAAATTCTCTTTCTCTAAGCACTTTGTATGGAATATTGATCAATTATGAGCAATCGAATATCTTGAAGAAGAATCTTGTAAAAGACTCTAAAGACTCCAAAAGCACTCCTGTTGCTTTAGTCTCTTCAGAGATAATTCCATCTCAGCGATCTACTCTCACCATCACTGAGTTAGATTCTGAATCTGAGGATCTATCAGACCCTGATCTTTCAGAGTTCGATGAGTCCTTAGCACTCTTGACAAACTCTTTTAAGAGATTTGCAAGAAAGAGCAATTTCTGAAGAAATAAGCCTCTCTCTCTAACTGATAAGCCAAAATTAACCCCGGTTGATAAGACTACTGCCATTTGCTATAACTGTGAAAAGATTGGACACTTTGCTAGTGAGTGGAGGTCTAAAAAGGTCTTCAAGCCTTCTATCTCAAGAAGATCCAGTGATGACAAATACCTAAAGCTGAAGAACAAATATCAAAAGTTGAAAAGCTACAAGCGAAAAGGTAAAGGTCTCATCGCTGAAGAACATGACTGGGCTGAATCAGAATCAAGTTCTGATGAAGAATAAGTCGCTAATCTTTGCCTCATGGCTGAGATTAAAGAAGAAGTGGAAGAAGCATTTGAACCTTCCATGAGCTACATATCATCTCAGGTATCTATCTCTAATAATCCCTCTCTGCCTGAAGCTGAGAGAAGTCGCGACGTTGATGTGTTGACAATTGATCTTTATAATGCTCTAAACGACAAAACTCAAGCTGAAAATAAAAATGTTCATTTAACTCAAGAGCTAGAGAAATGTCATGAAAAGATCAGAGAACTAACTCTTTTAGAAGAAAAGTTGAAAGATTAAGTCATTATAAATGAGATAATCAGCATTGAACGCGAACAAGCCATCGCTGCTCTAAAAGCAGAAAATGCTCATGTTGAAAAATGGTGCAAATCATCAACAAAGATCTCTGAGATAATAAATGCTCAAATTCCTGAAAGTGATAGAACTGGTCTTGGTTTTTGGAAACCACAGGACGAGACCAAAGAAGAAAGTTACATGCTTAAGTTTGGAACGTTTGTCACTTCTTTCTTTGACACTTCTTATAATCAATTCTATCCCTGTTCTTCTTCAAATTCTATCCCTGAGGAAAAATCCAAATGCTCTAAGTCTGCGGATAAAGGAAAATCCATTCTTCGTCCTCAGAAGGCTACCAAGAAAGCAAAGCTGAAAGTTCCTTCTAAACCTTCAGTGAATCAATCCTCTAGCTCTGTGATAGAAATCTTCGATCTCTGTCCTCCAAAGCTAAAGATTGACCTTAAATCCACGAGATATGAAGAAATGAAAATTCCTCCCAGATCTCATGAGAAAAGCATTCTTGGACCTGGCCCCGCTCATCTTAAATTTGCAAAACCTTCTACTTCTGGTCCTAAAACCATTTTCAAATATAGAAAATGCTATCAATGTGGTTTTACTGACCATATTGAAAGCAAATGTCCAACTGCCACTAAAGCTGATAAAACAGCTAAAGTGAAGATAAATGCCTTTAAGGCTGAAAAGGTCACTAAAGCTGAAAAGTCGACCAAGGTGAAGAATACCACTAAGGTTAAGAAATTAACCAAGGTGAAGGTTATCACTGAAGCTGAATCTTCATTAGCTGTGAAGACTGTTGAATCTTCCATATCCACTAACACTAAAGGACCCATCGAAAAGTGGGTACCAAACAACGCTTAATCTTCCTTATGTGTGCAGGGATCAAAGGGCATCTGGTATCTCGATAGTGGATGTTCTCGTCATATGACTGGACAAAAAGATCTGCTCACTGAATACAAGGAAGAAAAAGGTCCCTCTGTGACCTTTGGTGGAAATGGAAAAGGATATACCCGAGGGTTTGGTGTTCTCAGCAATGGGACAACTACCTTCAAAAGAGTCGCTTATGTAGATGGACTGAAGCATAACCTTCTGAGCATCAGTCAGCTATGTGACAAAGACTACGAAGTTCGCTTTTCTAAGAAAGCATGTTCAGTGGTGAATGAGAAAGGAAAACTTGCTCTCAGTGGTTATCGCAGAGAAAATGTCTACGTAATAGATATGGACTCTACTACCACTGAAAAATTATGTTTTCTCTCTAAAGCCTCTTCTGATGTCAACTGGCTATGGCACAAAAGGCTCTCTCATCTAAATTTCAAAACCCTGAATTCTCTCTCTTCTAAGGAACTGGTTTCTGGTCTTCCTCAGCACTCATATGCTAAAGAATCTCTCTGCTCAGCATGTGAAAAAGGAAAACAAACAAAAGCTAGTTTCAAGTCAAAACAAGTCTCCTCAGTGACAAGTCCTCTTCAGCTCTTGCATATGGATCTGTTTGGCCCTGTCAACATCCAATCAATAGCTGGAAAGAAATATACACTTGTCATTGTAGATGAATACTCTCGCTATACCTGGGTTATCTTTCTTCCCTGCAAGAGTGATACTCCAGAAGAACTAATATCTTTTGTTAAAAAGATGGAAGTGCTGAATAATCTTATTGTTCGCTCTATAAGAAGTGATCATGGAACTGAATTTAAAAACAGTTCTCTGAACAATTTCTTTGAGAACAAGGGAATTTCTCATAATTTCTCCTCATTATGAACACCTCAGCAAAACGGAGTCGCTGAAAGAAGAAACAGAACGATCATTGAAGCTGCTAGATCAATGCTCAGCGATTCTCACCTCCCTACTCAATTTTGGGCAGAAGCTGTAAACACTGCATGTTTTACTCAAAACAGATCGCTGATAGTAAAGCGATTTGGAAAGACATTTTATGAACTCTTTCATGGAAAAAAACCATCTATCAGTTTTCTTCATATCTTTGGTTGTCAGTGATTTATCTTAAACAACAAAGATCAACTTGGAAAGTTCGACCCAAAAGCTGATGATGGAATATTTCTAGGATATTCTTCCATCTCCAAAGCCTACAGAGTTTTCAACAAAAGAAGACAATCCGTGGAAGAAAAAATTCATGTCACTTTTGATGAAACTCGCTCAGCGAACTCCAAACCAATCGTTGACAATGAAGAGTTAAATGCTTGGATGTTCTCTCACTACAAAGAAACTGATCCCTTCTTTTCAAACCATCAGCAAACAGAACCACCTACTGTTGATGATGATCCAAACATCATACATCCTAACGCTGAATCCAACTCATGGGTTTCAGCTGAACCTCTTAACACACTGCTATTTGAAAATCTCTCTGAAAACAATAGTTTGTCCAATACTCAATGGTTAATTGCTGATGAACCTCAAACGTCCTCATCAGTAAACATCCCAATTGTTGATCCAACATCTGAGTTCAGCGATCATGCTCCTGCTCAGAGATGGACTAGAGATCACCCAATAGATCAAATTCTTGGTGATTCAGATGCAGGTATTCAGACACGACGAAGCTCGGGTAAAATTTGTCTCTTTGTCAACTTTGTCTCTTTAATAGAACCAAAGAAGATTGATGATGCCCTCAGAGATCCAAACTGGGTCAGCGCTATGCAAGAAGAGCTGACTGAGTTTACTCGTAACAAAGTTTGTAATCTCGTTCCTAGACCATCTGATAAAACTGTATAGGCACCAAATGGGTGTTTAGAAACAAGTTAGATGAACATGGAACTGTAACCCGCAACAAGGCTCGACTTGTTGCTCAGGGATACAAATAAGAGGAAGGCATAGACTATGATGAAACCTTTGCCCCTGTGGCTAGGCTCAAAGCAATTCGACTATTCTTAGCCTATGCAGTCTATAAAGACTTCATCGTTTATCAAATGGATGTAAAATCAGCGTTTCTAAATGGAAAGTTGAATGAAGAAGTCTATGTAGAACAACCACCAGGGTTCTATGACCCTAAGTATCCAAATTATGTTTATAAATTGGATAATGCTCTCTATGGTCTCAAACAAGCCCCTCGTGCTTGGTATGACACTCTCTCATCATTTTTTATCTCTAAAATTTTTGAACGTGGAAAAATTGATAATACATTATTTTTCAGAAAGATAAAAGGTCATATTATTCTTGTACAAATATATGTTGATGACATCATATTTGGTTCTACTAACCCATCTTTGTGTACTCGCTTCGCTGAAAGAATGAAGAAAGAATACAAAATGAGTATGATGGGTGAGCTGACATATTTTCTTGGTCTTCAGATTAAACAATCTGACAAAGGTACTTTTATCAGCCAAGGTAAGTATGTTAAATATATGCTGAAGAAGTTTGATCTTACACAAACTTCAGCGATGAAAACTCCTATGGCACCTCCCTTGACACTTAACAAAAATCCATCTGGAAAACCTGTTAATGTCACTGCCTATAGAGGAATGATAGGCTCCCTGTTGTATCTTACAGCGAGCCGACCTGACATCATGTACTCTACTTGTTTATGTGCACGCTATCAATCTGAACCCAAGGAATCCCATCTGATCGTTGTTAAGCGAATTTTCAGATATCTGAAAGGAACTCCTAATCTCGGTCTTTGGTATCCTAAAGACTCAGGGTTCGATCTAACTGGTTATTCTGATAGTGATTTTGCAGGTTGTAAATTTGACAGAAAGAGTACCACTGGTGGATGTCAACTCCTAGGAGGAAAGCTGGTAAGTTGGACAAGCAAAAAGCAAAATTCAGTGTCCACTTCAACAGCTGAAGCTGAATACGTAGCCGCTGGAAGCTGTTGTTCTCAGATCTTATGGATGAGAAATCAACTATTAGACTATGACCTTCAGCTATCCAAGATTCCAATCTATTGCGACAGCACTAGTGCTATCGCTATAGCAAATAATCCAGTGCTACATTCAAAGACGAAACACATAGAGATCAGATATCATTTTATCAGAGATCATGTGATGAACGGTGATGTTGAACTTCATTTCATCCCTACTGACTTTCAGCTTGCTGATTTATTCACCAAACCTCTTGATGAGACAAGGTTCAACTTTCTCATCAGTGAGCTTGGAATGCTGAATCTTGAAGAATAATTCTTCAGCGTTCATGCATTGTGTCAAGTAATCATAAGTTCCCCTTTTTATCATTCTCTGATAAACATTCTGACTCTCAGGTATGTTCTCTCCATCCCTACAACTGAATCTTCATTCAGTTAAGATGTTTTTCAAAATATAAACTTTAATCACTGAACTTTCTTCAAATGATTAAAAGTTTTTTGAAAAATAAATTTATCACTGATATTTCTAGTCAGTGATCCTTCTTAAAAGAAAATTCATCCCTAACTTTACCATCAGGGATACTTTCAAAAAGAAAAATCTATCGCTGACTTTTCTTCAGCGATAATTTCAAAACGGACAAATGAACAGTCTCTCTCTCTTCTATGACGTCATTTGAACCGACAATCTACGACATGCCTTTTTTCTGACACGTTCGTCCATTGCCCTTCTATCCAATCAACTTCGTGGGACGTGTCCATGTCATGATGAACATTTGTTTTCCCGCCTCTCACACTCTCTCTCCTTCTCTCACACGTATAAAAAGAATGTTTTTCCATTCTTATCATTTTACGCTTTCTGGAAATACTTTCAAGGCAAGAAAACTCTCTCAAAAGCATTATAGCATTCTCAAGCATTTGCATCGTCTCCTTCCAAGATCAACAGGTTATTCTTGATCTTCTTCTTATTCTTGTTCTAAATCTTTTTACATAATACTCCATTTATGGACTGCCATTATGGGTTTATAAGATTTTTTTTCATAAAATCATCTTTCTTTTTTATTTTATTCATTCAAAACCATTTTCTTTTGATTATCTTCATTCAAAATCTTTGGTTTTTCTTCTTGTTCTTATATCTTATATTAAGAACATCTTTTTAATCTTCAAATATGTTGATTTTTCTATGTTTCTTTCCCAAAATAGAAACTGGGAAAACCTTCTTTATTTTTAGACTAAAACCTTTCTTCTATTCTTCTATCTGTTCATATTCAGAATGGCTCAATCTGCACTTGTCGCCTCTAAGAACGTCAAGTTCGCCATCACTGAATCTGAGCTTCCGAAAAACAATCATCTTGCTCGCCTTGATTTTGATGGTGTAAAATACCCACATCTGGTGGAAGCCGCAAAATTTCTGAAGCAATCATCCATTGCCTATGCTATCACTGTGGATCCCACACCTTCAAAAGCTCTTCTCCAACAATTCTGGTTTACCGCTGAAGAAACCTCTATCACCAACAAAAAGGGTGACCAGGTTCCTGCTATTTCCTTCAGCACTGAACTTGGACCAGGGATGATGACGGCCTTAGGGCTAAAGAAAGCTCTGCGATTTCCTGACAAACCCAGGAATGGATTCGATGCCTTGCCCACTGATGTTGAACTCATCCAATTCCTGGATGCTATGGAATACTCTTGGGAACCAAAGTCGAGGACGACAATTCCCAACAAGAAGCTGACTCTTGTGAAGAAGGCGCTCATGCCTTCTCAGCTTAACTACATCTTCTCTCACTTCATTCAGTGTATGAGTGGGAAGAGTGGGTCACTGGACCAGGCCAGCAAGATTCAGGTCCAAATGGCTTACTCAGTGATCGCCGGAAGAAATTTCGACTATGCAACAGCTATCTTTGACGATCTAAGGTCAAAGAAAGAGAAGACCGAGAGGGATCCCAAGATCCCCTATGTACGCTTCATCTGTGCGTACCTGAAGTTCCTCTACCCTGCTACTTACCCCACTAATTCTGATGCAACTTTTCCCAAAGTGGGTCAGCGCTCACTTGAGGTCAAGACGCTCCCCAACGAGGTAAGTATCTCTGAACTTCGCTCCCGACTCTCTCTCCTCACTTCTTCGTCTTCAGCGGCCACGCAGGAGGTTCCTTCTTCTGATATCCCTGCCGCTACCCCTTCCAAACGACCATCAACTGGCTCCCTTGGTCCTTCGAAGAAGGCCAAGGTGACCAAGGAGAAAGGTACCTCTAGCTCAATACCTAAGGTTGTTTCTCAACAAACCTCCTTGGATGCATTCGTGGGTCTCTTCTCCACATCCTCAGCAATACCCACCTCAACCATGCCAGCGACTACGATCGTTGTCACATCAACCATGACATCACCCATCATCTCAGCTCCTCCACATCCTGAGGTGATTACAACGGTAACTACCCCTATCACTACTTCTATCCCTATCTCTCATCCTTCTATTTCTTTGGTCTCTGACCTCTCATCTACTTTTTCGCAACCACAGTTTGGACCCATAGGACCTGAACATCAATCTTTTGAGGAATCTATGCAATTCTACAAAATGTTTGATAATTCAGGTACTCCTATAACCTTAAACACTACTCCCAACTCACCATATAAGCCTGTTTCTCAAAAACTAACTTATATTTCAGGTCCTAGTTTGGCGACTGTTGACACCAATGTCAACAGTTTGAGTGCAAAGGTGGACTCCCTGACTGCCTCCCTCAACAACAACACCAGCGCTGTTCATACCGCTGGTGAAGCACTAAAGACGTTGACAGCTCAATGCGCCTCCAAAGCTGACGTCTCTCAAATTGCTACTCTCCAAGAAGCGATTGTCAAAGTCAGGGAAGACTCACAGCAACAGTTTGTGGCTCTGTCTACAAAGGTTGATTCCTGTGAAGTTCTTCTTCAGCAAATCTTGACTCACCTGAAGGCACCAGCTCCAATTCCTGCTCCTTCATTTACATAGAGCGATCGCACCTCTCTGAACATAGCTGTGGAGTTTATTCATCAAGCTACGTCAGATATCCCTGTACTTGAAGGTCGTCTGGACAGTTTGGAGGCTGAAGTTCAGAAGTTGGCCGCTGCACACACTTCATCTCCTGCCAAAGATCTCTCCCTCCGTGATAATGACAAAGAGGGGGAGAAAGCAGTTGAAGAAAATACGGAGTTAGAAGCTGCTGCCGAGGTCCAACTGAAGGAAACTCTCTCTCATGTTGAGGGAGAGATAGCTGCTGAAAAATCCCCTCCTACCATCGATGAGTTAATCGATGAAGAGGAAGAAGAGGAAGAGGAGGACGATGAAGATGAAGCCCTTGATCTTGAAGATCAAGAGGAAGAACCTCATCAAGATGATGATGATGACAATGAAGAAGATCAATCTCTATGGTGTTCTTCAGCCGTCACTTCATCAGCGATAGCTTCGAAAGAAGTTATCAAAGCAGGGGGGAGTCATGAGACATCTTCAGGAACCCCTTCCCAAAGCAAAGGTGCAACTGTTGAGGAAAGCCTGAAGATGATCTCACTATCTGAGGAGAATCCTTCTCAGGTATGCCTTACCCTCGTTCCCTTATCCTTCTATAAAAATCCCACCCCTGTTTCTTTCTAGCCTTTATCTCTCTTCTTCCCTAAAAATAAACTAACTTTTTTTTCTCTCTCATTTTCTGACCAGACAGTTCTCTCCCCTGCTTAAGGGTAAAGAGCTCCAAATAATCCCAGCTGCTGAAGCTGCTGACTAGATAATCCCAATCTCTGTAAGAGAGATTGATGAAGAGGATGTAGAAGAAGAGTCCCTGCAATATCCACGAAGGCCCTCTAGACCACTTCACTGGTCAGAGGAAGAGATGAAGAAAAGAACAGAGATGATCTCTCATCTGGAGAGTCAACGGCTGAAGATCCCCTCTCAATCAACAGATCTAGAGTTCCTGACTGAAGCTGAAATTGAAGAATCCGTTAGGGCTGAGAAGCTGATTGCTGATTGTCAAAGAGATGCCTCTCTAGCTCTCAAAATTCAGTCTTATCAAGTCAAAGACAAGAAGCTGAAAAATAAACCAGTTGAAGTCCAGGTTGCTCTTTTGAAAGAGATTGAAGAGGAGCGCTCAAAAGAACAAAAGGTCAGCGATAGCTCAGTCGATTGGTGCAAACATAAACTCGACTATCGCTCTGACCCAATGAAGATCATAGCTTTTACTATCTCTGGAAGAAAGAAGAAGGACAAAGTTTTTGTCACTATGGAGATTACCAGAGAGGATGGAAGCTGCAAGGCGATATTTGCTTCAAAGCTGGAAAGCCTCGGCTATATGGAATGGCTTGAGTTCAAAGACGCACTGAAGAAATCAAATTCAATCTACAGAGGTTACGTTGAGGGGATAAATGATGCTCTCATCAACAAATTCGCTGCAATCCTAAAAGTGTCGTCTGCTCTTCCTTCTAAGCCAAAGCATATCAGAAGAAAGCCTGTCTCCTCCTCCTCTGAAAATGTCGCGGTGATCAGAAATGAAACCTCCATTAAATTTTCAAGAGAAGCTCTGTTCGGTCCTCCTCCTGATCTTTCAGTTCTGGATCTATCTCTGCCTCCTGGTGGACCATATGTTGCGGGACAAGTACTTGAAGAACCTTTTGGAATCTTCTTCAGAGATGACGAGGAACAGCTAAGATTTCAAAGAATCTCTGAAATCCCTATTTGTCCCCTTGGTCTTCTCAAGGATCTCATGTGCTTATGGTGTGATCTCTCTCCTGTTGTTGAGCAAATCAAAGTGATCATTAGCAAAGAATCTTTAGAGCGAAAGCAAAAAGGAGAAGATATACCTGGGTACTTGATCAATCCTCCTAAATCCTCTTTAGATAGCTGATAGATTAGTTTTCTTCTTGTAATCTATTAGTTTAAACTTACAGTAGTTAGTACATCACTTGTACTTGTAATTTTCATACCTTGTAATTCTTTTCTTGGATTAATGAAAGTTTCAGTAAAGTACTTAACTCTATCAGTACTGTAAAAGATCCCTCAAAATAGTAATTGGGACATGTATGTTATGAGTCCTGATTATTCCATCATTTTAAATTATAAAGTAATTTTCTTCAGTTACTTTGTCATTATCAAATAGGGGGAGATTGTTGATCCAAACTCTCTCAGTGATTTGATAACGACCTTTTTCTATACTTAGTGAAAATTACGTTTGATATGTATTAGTGTTTCACCATCAGCGATCATACTGAGTCTGTTCAGTTATCGCTAATAATCTTTCTTATAAACATTTAATATGTATTAGTGTTTCACTATCAGTGATCAAACTGAGTCTGTTCAGTTATCGCTGATAGTTCTGATGTAAACAGTAACGTAATCCCTGAAGACAAGACTCGCGTCAACAGATGTTCATAGCTGAATCGAAGACGAAGCTGCTGAACAAAGAGAAGTCTACTAGTGACCTGATGCGGATATCAGTGAAGCAAAGACAACTCTACTTATACGCGAAGGAACATGAGGAAAGCTTCAGCGATCGTTGAACTCTTGATGTCTCTGAAGAAAGAGATATTCAGCGATCAAATGATCACAAAGCTTATACCTCAAGTTTCCTTTTATCTTACCTTGCACAACTCAGTACGATGTGTCAGAACGAACATGCCTCTGCCACAATTCGTACAACAACTTTGTCAACTACACTGTTCATGATCCGGCCGAAAGCATGTCTCCCAAAGTCAGGCTTCCAAAGCAAATCAGTGAACGCCACGTGTCAAGTGCCCTGCCATGCATTTAATGCATAGGGTATAAATAGGAAGATCACCCCTCCATCTGAGGGTGTGCTCAATCCTTGAACTCCAAAATAGAAACCCTTGTTTTCTATATTCCTTAATTCCCCATTCTCTGAAATTCTTGTGCAACCATCTTAGTGTTTCTTAAGTTTGTTTAGATTGAGTCTGTCTTAATCTTATTCCGCAACAAACTTGTAAATTGTGTTTGATTTATCAATAAACAATTTATTAAACTTTAAATTTATGTGTTTGTATTCACCCCCCCCCCCCCCTTCTACAAACTTGTTAAGCACCTCCGGGACCAACATTTACTATGTTGGGTCTTGGGGATATTTGTCCAGTTTTGATAGCTCAACGTAGAGCTTTGATCATGATTTATATTTATATGAGAATTACATATTTCGAATGTGCTAGTTCATTTGTTTGGAGTTATATAATGTCTAGATCTTATTGTTATGGATCCATAGGCACTTGAGTTTTTACGTAAATGATGGGACGCTGGTTTCCCTCATTGTAGCATGGAATAGGCATCGGGATTCATGGTAAGTAAGATGTGGGCCTACATGGTCGGACATCGTCCCATGAGCAGTAAGGTACTAAGGTGTAATTCCAATTGTGCTTGTATGTTTGGTGTGGATTTGGACATCTCATAGTATAGACCTAGAGAGGTTGAATTTGAGTCTCAACGGGCAAAAGATTTAGAGGGGTTGAGCTCGATATGTCTTATGAGTATAATCCATGTGTTTTGGTTTTACTACATGGTTATGTGACCTACTTTTGTGTTCCATCACGTGCAATGTAATCGGGTTTCCCCCGTTACCGAAAGGTGTTGTTTTAGGCATTGAGTTTTATTATCCATGTTTTCGGTGACGTTTGAGTATGGGTTATTATCCATGATTTGCAGTTTTGAATATTGAACCTTAACCATGTTTTTTGGATATCTTGAATAATAGAGTTATCCATGTTTTCAACATTTGAACATTAAAACTTTCAGTTATGTCTTGGGTGAGTTTTGGGTTTCGAATCTATATTTGAAGGAACGTTTTGTCTCGAGGTCTTAATCACGAAAATGGTGAGTGTTGAAAAGGAGGTTACTTTCATACTTAACGCATTTCATTTTGAGAATCGCGATTTAAATAACATTCTTAAAGTTTATTGCTTTATATGTTTATGATAAATTTTTTTGAACTCACTAGATGTTAAGCCTAACTTTTTTTTATTTGTCGGCATGTGCATCAGGTTTGGTTGGGAATTGGTGCTAGCGACACTGTGAAAGGATGAGTGTTAGTTATATGCAAGTGAGAGAGTAGCTTGGGTGAAGTCTTCCGCATTTTAGAGATAGCGACTGTTATTGGGTTTTTAGTAACACCCGTCCCTATTATAGACCTTGTGTAAGGTTTGATTTGTGTTTTCGAAGTTAAACCTTAAATTGTTATTGTAGGCGAATCAATTATCGATGTATTTAGAAAATTTTGAATAAGTTGTTATTTCCATATTTGAGGGTGTTACAATAATTTAAATTTTTCGTAGAATTAGGCTTCTCTTATAGCAGCATTGGTCTTGAGAAGGTGGTATCACGGTTGTTTCTGTTTGCAACATTTAATATATTGTAATGTAACAACGGTTAACTGTTCATCGTCAAGATGATGGTTTCATTGGTACAAATGCATGGAATTACAGTCTTTTTCTTCATAAGGCAGTTTTATAAATCACGAGAACGTCAAAATCAGGCTTTCAAGTTATAACTGATGTTTGTAAAAGGGTTTTATTTTTCTGAAAATGTAAATTGTTGGTATTGTTTGCCTATGGTGTTTAACTCTTCTTTTTGAAAAGGAAAATATTGTAATGCTACATAAGTAAGAGGATTAAGAGCATCTTCCATAGATAATTTATAATTTCTTTGAAATAGAGAACCTAAAGTTAAAATATCTAAAAAAATTACTCTTAACTTTAACAAATGCTCAATTTTAGAGATTTCAACAATAGTTATATTATGTAAATATTCTATAAATTAACCATCCCAATACATTTTTAAAAAATATATATAAAAAATAAAAATGCATTCAATCTCATTTGTGGAAACAATTAAATATAATATTTCTAATTCCTCGATATTGAGTTTTAGAAATTTCTTCAATTTTGGAGATTTGTAATTGTCTATCTTGTTTTCTTTATTTTTAGAGAACATTTTAAAGTAGTTGTTAGAGTAAAATAATTTGTAAAATATTTATTTTAAAATAGTTGTTGGAGATGCTCTAAACGTGAAGATAAGAGAACGTAAACAAGATGTGACTTAACTTTTAGTAAAAAATAAAAGGTACCATTATATCAAAATGTCAAATGATGAGGGACCCATTGACAATTCATGATTGTTTGGATGGACAAAATGGGTTGGGTTGGGTTGTCCCAAAAAGAGAAGAAATGCATGCTATGTGAGGACAAAATCTCATTATTTAAAAAACTATCAAGGGGTCCTT
This sequence comes from Arctium minus, assembly GCA_954870635.1. NCBI lineage: Eukaryota > Viridiplantae > Streptophyta > Magnoliopsida > Asterales > Asteraceae > Arctium > Arctium minus. The sequence goes on along the minus strand of OX941080.1, from coordinate 175,275,025 downwards.
CAAAAATATATATAATGCCAAAAGTACCCCCTTTTCACCATATTTCCAGTTTTCTTGCTTCAGGCCTCCTTTTCAAATTTCAATCTCCCTTTTCCATCTATAAATATCTTTAAATCAATGTATCACAAAAGTCTTGGGTGTCATAATCAAATGACAAACTTAAAGACGTTAAGAGTCTCTCCAACAGTTATGCTAAAATAAAAAAGATTGGAATTTTTGCATTTTTGTTGCTCTAATAGTTATGCTATTCTCTATGATAAAATAGAGAAAAGATGAGAGAGATTGTAAAAAACTATAATTTAGAGAAATCTTTAAATATATAATTTTCTCCCAAAACTAATTATTAAAAAACAAAATTTTCTTATTCCAACTTTCCATATATTGTATATTTTAATAATATAATTAAATAAATTGAATATTTTAATAAGATATTTAATACTGGAGTTACTAAAATAGAATAGTTGTTGGAGTTGGATGCAAAACTTTTTAGATATTTGGATTCTTTTTACTCTATTTTAGAAAAACTTTAGTATAGCCGTTGGAGATGCTCTAAGAATCATAAAAATCATTAATTATGTGTTATTTTATATTATATAACAATGTATATGTAAGTATAGCGTTGTTTCATAATGTGAAATAAAAAAAATACATGTTAAAAATACTCTTATTGTGGACCAACATTGCATTTTTCTCATGCATTGATTCATAATATAAAACAATTATCGCTTCTCACGGTTCATAGCCTATTTACGGTCTTCGTATGTGCTTCATGTGAAAGTTTTGTGTGTTTTTCATGTCAAGGTTCAACTTTTTATGTGAACGTTTGTATAGCTTGTACTAATTAGAAGGTTTTCATTTGAAACTCCATATAAACTAATATACATATGTGTGTGTGTGTGAATCAAATCAAGATCAAACATATATCATTCAAAAGTAGGGTAGAAAATGATACAACATATCCAAACAGTTTCTCTATTTTTTGGAATTGAAAGATTATTTCCGTCAAAATCTCGTCTCATGCCAGAGTTTGATTTCAACAATATTTTCAAATCGATTATAAAGAATTAACTTAATCAGCAAATGATAAGATTTTTACTAATCAAAAGTGATATCTTGAATCTTTTATAGAACATATTTAAAAGGTGAAAACTATGTCCTTTACATTCACAAAATGTGGTAAATTCAATGATTACCAATACTAATGTTTTTTAGAAAAAAAAAATTAGTAACGGTACATAAATTTTGGTCAAGAAGCATGTAAACAGTACTTTATAATAATTAATTATAATTTTATCAAAAATACATGTTTTAAAATATTACTTAATGATTCGTTGTGTAAACTTTATATAATGACTAAAAGCGTACTCACACAATGCAGTAAAATACATCACGATTTTAATGTTTTATTTTATTTTTTGTTTTTTATTGATTTACAGTACGATTTTAGATGGTTTTGAGAGAATGATAATGGGTTTTTTTTATATAAATTTGTTTAATTTAGGCTTAATAATATAATGTTTTTTATACAAAAAAAATAAGTATTTTCTTATAATTCAAAGATTGTCTTATATATTTTAAATTCATTATATTTAAATTGAGATGTTTATCCTGTTTTGATTATGTTTATTAGTTAGTTATGAATTCAAACATATAACTTTAGAAATTTGTAATCATGCATCATGATTTGTAATCTTGAATGTTAAGAAATGTGTATCAATAAACAGTACTAAATGCATAAAAGTTTGTTCTTAAGAGTTCCTTCGATGGTTTAATAATAATTTAATTTATTTTATGTTTAATAATATAATGTTTTTTTTATAAAATAAACATTAAATATTCTGTTAGATTTTCTTAATTATATTTTAGATTTTTTATATTTAAAATTTGATTTTTATTCTGAATTTAGTTATGTAGGGAGTTATTTTAGGGGAATTAAAGTGGTTAGAGATAAGAACTGAAAGTTAATAAATAACATTAAATGTAATACATAAAGATTTAATGGTTGTTATTAATATGTTGTTTTTCTTTGATTTATACAAAAAATGAAAGATTGTATGTATATATTTTTGTCAAATTATTTTAAGAGTAAATTATGTTTTTAGTCCCTGTGATTTGTTGAAAATTTCTATTTTCGTTCTTATAATTTTGAAATTATGATTTTCATCTTTATGGTTTATAATTCATTTTCCTTTTCATCCTTATGGTTCAATTTTTATTGTTTTTTTATCCCTATGGTTTATAACTCATTTCTATTTTAGTTCTTCATACTTAAAATTAGTGTTTTGGCCTCAGGGACGAAAATAGAAATGAATTGCAAACCATAGAAACGAAAACTAAAATTTCAAAGCTACAGAGACGAAATTCACAAATTTTAACAAACCACAGGGACTAAAAACGTAATTTACTCTTTTTTTGTTAATGTAAATAAATAGTGTTATACTTTTTCAATGAATGTAAATCAACAGAGTTACACCAAATTTAATGTGTTAAATATTCATTTTACCAAATTTAATGTAAAATTTGATGTTATTGTTAAATTGATTTGGTGTCGAATTTAATATTGGCTATCCCATTGGAGATGGTGTTAAACATTAAAGCTATGTTTGGCAAACTAGCTGATTACTGATAAGTTAGTTTATGGTTGATAAGCTAGCTAATGACAGATTAACTAACTGATAAATAAGTCATTTTGGCAAAAACTAGTTGATAAACATGTAAAATGACCAGAAAATGAGATCTTGAAAAAATAATCAATTACAATATTTCATAATATAGTTAAAACTAATTTATAGTAATATAATATGTTAATTGATAAAAACAAGATAGTAAAAAATTAAATAATATAATATGTTAACTAAAAGAATTTAAATTTTGTTACTATACATATAGTGTAAATTTTGAATTTGCTAAAACAAATTTAGAAAAAATCTACATTAGCTCATTTCTTTAAATAACTATTACATATAATATGAATAAAAGTAAATAATTAAATAATAATTAAAAATATAATAGTAACTAGTAACTAAAATATATTGACTAATATTAAAAAGTATATAAGAATAATTGATATGATTAACAATAATTCTAAATAATTAAAAATTAATAGTAATGTAAAATTAAATTTAATTAATAATTTTCGATTAATACTAGTAATAAAAAATTAGTTTTTAATTTTTAATATTTATTTACAATTAATAGTTAAAAGTAATAATTAATATTAATGAGAGTATAATTGGAAAAAGTTACAAAAAGTTCCTCATAAGTTACTCCAAGCAGCTTATGTTCATCCACACATGTACTCAAAAAATAAGCTAGTTTATAACTTATAAGCTAGTGGTAGCGGAAAACCGTAACCGACACTATAATCGCTACAAATAATAAAATGGTAAATATAACGAGATCGTATACACATGGATTGGACTTTAAAGTTTCGAGTACTAAGTCGAGAATACAATTATTTCAATTAGAGAATAAGAAAATTTGTTGAGCGAGTTTGGTGCTTTTAACAACGAAATCTAAATAAGAAACTAAAAATGGGTATGAGTGTAAGCTTCACTTAACACAATTGTAGTAACAAAATAGTCAGAAACTTTATGTCACAAAAACATCTATAAAGATCCCGATCTCTCGAAAGTGAATCTTTATAGACTGTGCCCAAAAAGTGGCCATTATTGCCGATTCTTAATCTTGTCAATTTAGCTAAGTTGAATAAAAATGTCTAGTTCTATTAGCATGAAGATTTATATCCAAATCTCTTTGTGATATAAATCTCGACTAATGTTTGAACCTTAGTAAATTAAACAAAATCCGTATCTCCACGTGATTATCAAATACTTTTTCAAATCTTTGTGCATCACTTAAGCCGTATTTTGAATCCGCCCATCTCTGGGTCAAGGATATACTATTAACACTTTAAAGTGATCGGTTTATCCGCGTTGAGTTTAAGTCCCGACTCAAGTGGGCGCACTGGTAAAGCCTTTGGGGGATGTAGTGGAATATCTCATCTACCCAGGGTTCAAATCCAAGCGCTGCCAAAGCTCTTGTGGCCATGGAGGTTCACCTGTGATGACTCCAGGCCATTCGTGGTCGCCCGGGGATTAGTCGGTGCACTTAAGTTGGCCTGAAAACCCACGGTTACCCAAAAAAAACTTAAGAATTAACAATAATGACAACACCCAAGTGTTGCCTACTAATCTTAAGTTCACCTCACACCCACACCCAAAAGATGCTTAGCTAATAAGTAAAGTAAAAACATAGTAGAAGACGAGAAATACTTAAAAGTTAGTTGCGATAAAAGAAAAATACAAACTGTTGTTCCTACAGTGGGCAACAACTGAAAATTAAAGACAATAAATTAAACTACAACTGCAATAAAATGCAAGAGTTGGACTTTTACATTGTTGTCGGTTGATCCCAATTGCTTCCTCAAGGTCTCTATTTATATGGGCAAGAAGTAAGATGGGTAATACCCATTGGATAAATATTCCTATTATCCAATGGACAAAAGAATGTCATATATAGGGGTGTTCAAAAAAACTGTTAGACCGTTCAAACCGGCCGAACCAAGTCAAACCGGACCGTTTTTGGCGGTTTAGGCGGTCTGGCGGTCTGGTCTGGTTAGCGCAAAAAAATGTCCAATTATTTTATATAGAAAAGGCCCAACATAACTTTAAATCTAACTCAAAACATTGAAATCCCTAATTCAATTTTTATCTGATTCTTCCAAATCGACCAGACGACGACTTCTCCAAAATTCAAATCGACTTTTCCTTTTTAGTTTCTCCACGTCCAAAACACATCGATTGATTCGATTCTTCCTTCTGTTCGACGAGCTTCTGACCTGTACAACGAGCTTCTGTGCACTTCACGAATCAAGTTAACAGATTATGTTAACAACTTCTGTTCACGAATCAAGTTCGGTTCACAACGGCTGCATCAAGTTAACAGCTCCTGTTCTTCAAGGTTCGAGACTTCGTGTTCACTCTTTTTAGTTCGTAACTTTAAATATGTGTTAGTGTGTTACTTGTATTGAATATGTATTAGTTTTATAAAATGATTTTGAATTTTTGATGAATTTGTGTTACTTGGATTGAATCCTTTGATAAATCTGTTTTACTTTCATAGAATGGTTTTGAATTTTTGACCATTTTTTTGCTAGATATCGAATCCTTGGATTGAATCTGTGTTAGTGTGTTACTTCATAGAATCTTTTGTAGTTATGTAATTAAGAAATTTCCATAAGTATGTGTCTTCATTTGTGATTAAGAAATCTTTTGTATCTTTGATGAATTTTTATAGTGTCTTACTTCATTTGTGTTTATTTCCATAAATTGTGAATAAGTAACATCCAGATTTGTATCTTTATTTTTTGTGTATGTGTGTTTATTTGTTTTAGATGGAAATACCCTCTCAAAGTATCGACTCAACCTCAACCGGTGCTTCTAAACCTCCTTGCCACCTAAAGCCAATGAGAAAAAAAAGAGTAGACAATGTTCTGGAGTATGGGACCATTTTACGAGAAATGAGACTAACCCAATTGACCCAAGGGTTGTGTGTAATTATTGTGGTAAAGATTATGCAAGTGATAAGAAAAAAAATGGAACTAGTACCCTTTGGAACCACCTCAACCATCAATGTAAAAAGTATCCATTTAGATTATAGGATAAGAAGCAAAAAAATTTGTCTTTTCAAAAGAATAACGTGAACAAAAGTGGTAGTCTTCAATCTGTGGGGTTTAGTCAAAAAGCATATCGAGAATCTTGTGCAAAAATGATAGTGATTGATGAGTTACCTTTTAGATTTGTTGAAGGAGAGGGGTTCAAATCATTTTGTAGTGTTGCATGTCCGAAATTTGAACTTCCATCACGCATTACAGTAAGTAGGGATATTATGAAACTCTATAATGATGAAAAGAAAAGGTTGAGGTCCTTTCTTGTTCAGAATTTACAAAGAGTTTCACTAACCACAGATACTTGGACTTCTATTCAGAATGTTGTATATATGATGTTGACAGCCCACTTCATAGACTCTGATTGGAAAATTCAAAAGAGGATCTTGAACTTTTGTCACGTGTCTAACCATAAATGAGAGACCATAGAAAAAGCTATTGAGTCATGTTTAAAACAATGGGGTATTGAGAGAGTGTTCACCATTACTGTTGATAATGCTTCTTGTAACAATGGGGTCGTTCAACATATCAAAAAAAGATTGCAAATTTGGAAGACTGCCGTTGGTGATGGTGAATTCTTGCATGTTAGATGTTCAGCTCATATACTAAACTTAAATGTGGGTGATGGATTGAAAGAAATGGAAAATTCTATATTTGTTGTTCGTAATGCAGTTAGATATGTTAGATCTTCCCCCTCTAGGCTAGCGATATTTAAAAGTTGTGTGAAGAATACATGTAAAGAGGAGAGAGCTCTTGTTTGTTTGAATGTGCCTACTAGGCGGAACTCCACCTACTTGATGTTAGATCATGCTTCGAAATATGTGGAGGCTTTTAAGTTATTAGAATAAGAGGATGTTTAATTCACTCAATATTTTACTGAAGACGATAGAAATGGAAAAAAACCCGCTTGGGCCACCAACGTCTAGGGATTGGGAGATGTGTGCTACCTTTTGTAAGTTTTTGAAGGTTTTCTATGATGCCACTTTAAAGTTCAATGCTTCTTTGTATGTTACTTCAAATGTTTATTTTCACGAGTTGTCGCTAGTTCATGGGTTGATTAATAAATGGTGTTCAAGCGACAAAAAGAACTTGAAAGAAATGTCTTCAAGGATGAAGAAGAAATTTGATACTTATTGGGGGACCATGCACAAACAAAGTTTGATTCTTTATGTGGCTATTGTACTTGATCTGAGATACAAGTTAAAATACGTTACATTTTGTTTGAGACAACTTTATAGTGAGGATGAAGTTACCATTATCACAGATTCCATCAAAAATTGTCTTTCAAAGCTAGTAGTCCATTATACTAGTGAGCTTAAAGTGGAGCATCAAGCAGATAATGGTAATCAAGCACAAGATCATGTGCCGATGGTAGACTCTGATGATGAAAATTCACTCAAGATGTTTGAATCTGAGTTTGACAAAGAATATAATGAAGATGATTCTCTGGACATGCAAAATGAACTTGAAAGGTATCTAGGTGAACGCAATGAAGATAGGAAAAACAAGAACTTTGAAGTTTTAGAATGGTGGAAAGTGGCATCAGCAAAGTATCCTATTTTGTCAGCATTGGCTCGAGATGTTCTTGATGTCCAAGTTTCAATAGTGGCTTCAGAGTCTGCTTTTAGCACCGGAGGGAGAGTTCTTGATAGCTTTCGGAGTTCACTAAGTCCTTCCATGGTTGAAACTTTGATTTATTGTCAAAATTGGTTGAGATCGACGAATTTACCCTTAGATTTGACTTCAATTTTGGAAGAGATGGATTCTTTAGTGGTTGGAGAACCAAGTAATCAATTTAAATTAATTTTAGTATTTTACGTTACTTCAATTTTAGATTACTTTATTTTCATTTATGTTCTTTATCTAATAATCTAATTTATTTTTGAATTTTGTAGATAAATCCACCGAAGCACCATCTGAAGTTGGGAGTATTGATTAGATCGATGGATTTTCATCCTCTTGAGTTTCTTCTAGCAACAGGTTTGTATCCAACATCAAGATCTATCGCTTTTCTTTTCTTATATTTTTTGTTGATGCATGCACTTCTTGAATTAAATGTTAGCTGGGACTTGATGATGATGCATTACCAACTAGGAAAATGAGAAAGCATATTGGTTGAAGCTACAATTTCCATGCCAACAACCATATCTTAACTCTGCCTTCAGCTACGTATAGAGTGCAGTTGAGCTGATAGCTCATCATAGTTCTTGATGACATTGTTATTTTTCTTTCTAATTTATATACCATCTTTTGTTTTTGTAGATTGTTGCTTAATACAAGGTTGACATCTATACAAAGAACGAAAAATGAAGAGTGAAACCGTGGATTTTATTTGCACTTTGCATATTACTTTTTTAGTGTTTTGTCTTGGGATATTTTGTGGACTTTTGTGGACTTTGTTAGATTTTATGGACTTTGTTAACATGGTTGTGGACTTTATTTATTTCAAATGGACTCAAGTAATGAACTTTTAAAATTCAAAATTTTATATGTTTTTTATGTTTAAACTTTAAAGCCCACTAAAATGCCCAAACCGCCTAAACCGCAGTCCGACTTGATCGATCTGGGCACTTGATGTCAAACCACTCGGTTTGAAAAATCAACAAACCGCTATTGTGGTTTGAGGGGTTAAACCGCCCAAACCGGACCGCAAACACCCCTAATCATATCTCCAAGGGACTTTTAGAGATTCTTCAACATTTCCAATATTTTGCACAACTTATGTTACCCGGTTAATAACTTATCCAATGGTTGTTGGGTGCCCACAGTGGGCAGACTGTGCCCATTGCCGAACAATGGGGTTTTTAACCAAAAAATGATGCGTATAACCATAAAAACATTCTCAACAACTCCAAATGAAAATAAAATAATAAAAGAAAGAAACACGGACAAATAAAGAGGAAATACAACTAAAATGGAAGAAAAACACATGCAAACAATATGTAAATAACGCTAAAGAAAGAGAGTTATCAGCTAGCTTATTTTTTGAGGACATGTTTGAATAGAAATAAGCTAGATTATTGAGGAGTTTTTTTGTGACTTTTTCAATTATACTCTTATTAATATTACTTATTATTTATTAACTATTAATTATTAAAAATTAATTATTACGAATAATTATTGATTAAATTTTAATTCATTGATGTTAAATTTTAATTATTATTAATTTATATCAATTAATTTTATGTTATTATTTTTTAATATTAGTCAATATATTTTAGTTATCAATTACTATTATTTTTTAATTACAATTCAATTATTTCTTTTTATTTATATTATATATAATGGTTTTTTTTCTTTTGAAGAGGATATGTAATGGTTATTTAAAACCATAAGTTAATGTAGATTTTTTCTAAAATTTGTTTTAACAAATTTAAAATTTATAATATATGTAAAATAATAAATAATAAATTCTTTTAATTAACATATTATATTATTTAATTTTTTTTTTGTTATTTTGTTTGTATTAGTTAACATATTATATTATTTAATTTTTTTGTTATCTTGTTTGTATTAATTAAAATATTATATTATTATAAATTTGTTTTAATTATTTATGAAATATTGTGATTGAGTATTTTTTTTCAAGATGTCATTTTAAATCATTTTACATTCTTGTAAGCTATTTTTTGTCCAATATAACTTATCCATCAATAGTTAATCCCAAACACCCTCAAAATAACAACTTATTAACTTATTACATTTTAGTACCATAATAAGCTAATCCAAACAATTTTTATAACTCTTTTTTGTCTCCATATAAGTTAATAAGCATTTAAAAAAATATAAAAATAAGTTGTTTTAAATAAACATCCCAATATTAGTAATCAACTAGTTTATCAATTAACTTGTAATCACAACCTAACTTAAGGTTGTGACCAAAGAGAATACGTTTTTAAACACACAATTGGTACGAGGAGGAGGATGAGTACGGTTGAATTGAGTATTATGAGTTGTAGTGAAACAAGGAAGATGACCGAAAAAGGACAGAAGAATCCCTGGATTACAGAAAGAAATATCACTGCTGTTTTTATCCCATCATCATTCCTAACGTCTCTCACATAATCATTCATCTTTATGCAACCAAAACCCTTTTCATTCTTCAAAATCTTCATACTTTCAGAGAAAAACAAACAAACAAGAGAGAGAAGTGATCAAACGTTCAAGCATCTTTATTCTGCAATCTTTTCTCTCTCTCTCCCACAACAACTGAAAGTTAAATTTTGTGTTTTCTTCAACCAACAGCAACACCAACACCAGCACCATGGGAGCTTGTTGTTCTTGTTCTTCATTTCCTTTATGTGGGTGGCGTTGTTTGAAATCCAACAAGGGTCCTCGTTCCTCTGATCTGGGTATGTCTAATTTCCATCTTTAATGTGCTTGTTCACGGTTTATTTGATGCATCTTTGTTTATGCGGATAATGTGTTCGATGATATGTTTCAGAGAATCGCGGTGGGGAGAATGATATAAAGTGGCCTTGTTTTAGGGAGTTCAAATTAGACGAGCTTAGAGCTGCAACCGGTGGGTTTTCTGTTGAGAATGTTGTGTCTGAGCATGGTGAGAAGGCGCCCAATGTTGTGTATAAAGGAAAGCTAGCCGATGGTGACCGTTTAATCGCGGTTAAACGGTTTAACAAGTCAGCTTGGCCTGATACTCGTCAGTTCCTTGTATGTTATCTAACATCCCTTGCCTATTGATTTTGAATGTGAATAGTAGTTTTGATATTAGGAGTTTTAGGTTGATTTGGGTCGGGATCGGGACTCTTTTACCCGTTTGGTTTGCGGGATTTGGTGGGATTTGGAATTGGATTCCATTCCAATGCAACATTTGTTTTAAAGGAAAGTCCGGAATTGAAATCATTGAAATCACACAAACACTAAATTTAGAAATCACACCGGGTAGTTGGTATTTCATAAGATTTCATTTTGTAATAATGTTGTGAAATATGTTAAAAACATTTGTTTTGTAATAGTCAATTAATTAAAGGTAATTTAATTATTTATAATTTGTTTTTATAAGTTATCTATAAAGAAGGTAATTCAGATTCCAAATTCTTCCACGAAGTCCAAATCTCTCAAAAACATTCTTTCAAACCAGACAGGCCCTTAATCTTGTTCCATGTCTTGTGGGTATATGTACATGCTATTGTGTTGCCAAGGCATTCCAATCTTTCTGAAGGCACTGTTACACACATGTACCATTGTGACGAAAAGATGTAATTCAGCTAAAACATGTATAATTGGGCTAAATGTTCAGACATGTATAATTGGTTGTCACAAAGTTTTTGAATACTACACCCTCAAGCACATACATAGCATTTGTTCAATGTGATGCCAATTGTATGAGGTGGAATACTTATGTGGTATTATGTTTCTAGGATGAAGCAAAAGCAGTTGGGCAACTTAGGAGCCAAAGATTAGCAAATTTGTTGGGTTGCTGCTGTGAAGGAGATGAGAGATTGCTGGTGGCAGAGTTCATGTCCAACGAGACTTTATCCAAACATCTATTTCATTGTGAGTCTATTATCTAGTTTCGTGTATTTGTTCCTTTTTCATCCATATTTATATATAAATTCACATGTATCTACTTAGGGGAAAGCCAACCATTGAAATGGGGTATGCGTTTACGGGTGGCATTGTATTTGGCACAAGCATTAGAGTATTGCAGCAGCAAAGGGCGATCCCTGTACCACGATCTCAACGCTTACAGGGTATTGTTTGATCAGGTAATGTGTCTGCTTCTATAAAAGTGTTGCTTCCAGATGAATGGTCGATCTTCGGTCTTTCTTGTTCTTAATTGGAGTCATAAATGTTGCAGGATTGCAATCCCAGGCTCTCGTGCTTCGGACTAATGAAGAATAGCCGAGATGGAAAAAGCTACAGTACCAACTTGGCTTTCACCCCTCCAGAATATATGAAGACAGGTAGAACAAATGGTCACACACAGAGTACAGCTTCTGATGTGAATCACAATGGAGTTTATTTCAGGAAAATTTATTTTAAATCACCTACAGAAAAGTTAATAGTTATATCTTCTGATGATGGCATTAATGGGCCTTCTCTCTTAAATGGATTTTTTGAAGAGTAATTTAATATGGTTCCACATATTCTCACTTGGTATCAGAGTCAAGGTCTATAGGCACTCGACACTCTGGGACAATTTGTATTCGTCTAGCCTCCATTGGAGAGGGCCTGTTGGAGTCCCATATCAGCTAGACTCGAATCATTTATCCTCAATATACATTGGAACCTCCCTTCTCTCCTCAACGACTCTTTTGGAGAGTAATCTGACGGGGGCCACATATTCGCCCAGAAACTATGAATTTTCACCTTTTCTATTAAAATATTTATAACAGTTGGTTTCAGTGCTCATATGTTACCATGGTTGAACTTGTATAGTTTTCCCTTATGGCAGGTAGAATAATAGCAGAAAGTACAATTTACAGCTTTGGCACCATACTGCTTGATCTTCTCAGTGGAAAACACATTCCCCCGAGCCATGTAAGTTCTCATTTGTCAGTTTTATGGAGATGAACTGCACAGAAAGAACTCCATTGTTTGCAAAAAGAAAATAGTGCCACCCACTGTCAATTGAACCCCTGTGATCTCTTACTGAAATTAACATAATTTACAAAAAAAGAAAATTATGATAGAATACATAGTCTGCATGATACACCGTACAAAAATTATGATTAAAATTTGTGTTCTTTTCTGTTTGCAGGCACTGGACTTGGTACGTGAGAAAAATTTCCAGATGCTAATGGATTCGTGTTTAGAGGGTCATTTCTCTAACGATGATGGAAGTGAGTTGGTAAAGATAGCTTCACGTTGCTTGCAATATGAGCCTCGTGAAAGGCCGAATGCAAAATCTGTTGCGACTTCCCTCACCGCTCTTCAGAAACAAATGGAGGTATGTGCATTTCCTGCTAATGAATTAAATAGGTTAGTGGGTGGGACATTGCTCATACAAATACATGATCAGCATTTTAGAAATCACCTTCTCCAAACCGGGAAATTGATTGAAATAGCCATTCTATAACCCCCCTTTATTCAATTTATAGCCACCTTTTCAACCTGATGACCTATTTAGCTGGAAATTTCGCAAGTGACATTTTTCCCATTAAAATAATAATGAAAAATGGGCATTACATAAGTTGCATAAGTGCTTCTTGCATAACGCCCATGTGGCAGTTCATGTGCATTACTCAAGTTAATTTTTTTGCCACATACTATGTAGAGATGTCCACATGGCCATTACGCAAGTAGCACATCGCAACTTGCATAATGCCCATTTTTTCTTATTTTTTAATAGAAAAAGTGGTTTATGCAAGTTGCGTGATTCCACTTGCGTAATTTCCGGTTAATTAGGGAAATGGGTTAAAAAGGTGGCCATAAAGTGAATTGGAGTAGTCAGATCGGCTATTTGAGTCAATTTCCCCTCCAAACTCCATATGCCCTCTCTGTCCACCATTCAACTCCTAACAAATCATTACTTTATTGAAGAGATAGAATAATAAAAAGATAAATAAAATAAAGTAATGATGTGTTAGGAGTTGATTGGTGGGACAGAGAGGGACATGGAGTTGGGGGGCAAGTGATTTGTATCTTTCTACTTGGAAGTTATCAATGTTCTGATTTAGTTGCAATAGAACAGGTGTCATCCCTTGTCTTGATGGAAATTACTCATGAACCCCCGACGGCAAATGCAACAGAAACGAACTTATTATCACCGTTTGGGGAAGCTTGCTCGAGAATGGATCTAACTGCCATACACGAGATGCTGGAAAAGGTTGGATACAAGGACGATGAAGGGGTTCCAAACGAGGTCTCTCTCTCTCTTCCAAATGTGTTCATTTATAACTCATTTATTTTTTTCATCAGTTGTTATGTTATCCGTTTTGAATACTTTTTGTGGTGCTTTACCTACATTTATGCAAACCGAATGTTCATTTTGCAAGTTATCGATTACATGGTGTGCTTAACTTGGAGTCAATTGTGTTGTTCGTTAACCATTGTTGTTGAACTTGAATAGTCTTTAGCAAACCGTTCAGCAACTTTGCCTGTTTATGTTGTGGCAGCTCTCGTTCCAAGTGTGGACAAGTCCGTTACAGGATGCTTTGAATGGTAGGAAACGAGGGGATGCTGCTTTCCAAGCCAAGGACTTCAATGCTGCCATCGAATCATACACGACTGTAAGTACTCATCTACTTAATCTAATGGAAGTGTTGGGACCATTAGCCAAATGTCTACAACACTCTTCAATATCGACAAAATATCACAATGAGCAAATTAGTCATTTTGGAACTTTGCAATTAGAATATGGAATGCAACACAAAAATGAATTTTTTGCAATTATTATTCCGGTTTCTTTAATCTAATATTTTATAAACTTCAATTTACACATAGCATATAACTTATAAACGTCGGTTTTCTGTTGTTTCTTTTTCTTATTACAAAATCAACTATGTTACACCTTCCGTCCCATGAAAATTGCAACACTCGAGTTGACATGTAATATTAGTAAAAGCTAAGTCTTTACCCCGAATCAAGTGTCTAAAATACCCTTCTTTGATGGCTTATGTTTAGTCCTATTTATTGACTAATTGAACTCATTTTGACTTCAATTCGTTAGTTTGACTTCACATGGTATCAGAACTATGGTCTACCACCCTAGGGACTTGAAACATGAGGACAATATGTGCCCGTTTGGCCTCTGTTAGAGGGGGGGTGTTGGGAGTGTCACGTCGGCTTAGACTTGGACCATTTCTCCTCAAGGACACTTTCGGAGAGTAATATAATGTGTTCCACAAATATTTTCACATGGAGTGATCATTTCACATGTTTTGCCCAACTGTTTATGGCATAAAATCTTCTCTGGTTCTTGGTTCAGTTCATCGAGAATGGAGCGATGATTTCACCAACGGTTTATGCAAGACGCTGTTTGTGCTACTTGATGAACAACAAAGCCCAAGAAGCTCTGGGAGATGCAATGCAAGCCCAGGTGACATCACCGGATTGGGCTACCGCACTTTATCTCCAAGCTGCTGCTCTGTTTAGCCTAGGAATGGAGAACGACGCTCGCGAAATGCTTAAAGATGGCTCGACGTTGGAGGCCAAAACAAAAAGAAACTGAAACTTTTAGGTTTTTTATTTCGATTTCGATTTTAAATATGGTTGTAAATATACACTCAATTTGATCTCTTTTATGACTGGGTTTGTGCACAAAAAGGATTGAATTTATGTGTTCCTCACAGGCTGCAAAGTTTGTGTGTAATGAGGAGGTGTGTTTCTCAAATTTGTAAGTTGCCAAGTAGGAATGGCCTCGAAAGAGGTACTTGTTTTAAAAAGGAAATTACAGAAACAACAAAACAAGAAAGGGTCCTTTAGGGGCCGTTTACCGGGTAAGCGCTTACCGGTAAGAGATTCACCTTCATTTACCTTATCATGTAGCATCTTTGGTCATGAAAATGGATTGTTAGTAAACATCTTAAACCCGGTAAGCGCTTATCGGGTAAGAGTCGTTTCCACACCTACCGGATAAAACTCTTGGTCCTTGCCTTATCTCTTACCGGGTAAGTTTCTCGGTCCCTTCCATGCTTAATTAATAAAGAAAATAATATTGGTAAGCGTTTACCCAGTAAGCATTTAGTAAACCGTTCCTTACATTTTACAACACTTATTAACCTTAAATCCGATAAGTGCTTACCAGGTCACTTGTCCTACTAGATGAAAATAACAAGAAACAAGAATCTTACCTGGTAAGTATCGCAAAGACCAATAATCTTAGCTCACCGGTAAGATTATTGTTTGCAATGTCATCTTAATGGCCGATAATTTTACCCAATGAGGTAAGTAAAAGTGATAACTCTTATCGGTAAGTGTTTGGTAAATGACCCTTAATGACCACTTATTTAATACTGAAAAAGTAAAAATATGTTTTAAGGTTCTAAACCATCTTAACTTTCAATTTGCAAACAAACTATCGTTTTTGTAAAAATACAAAAACAAGAGCATGCTTTTTCAAAGTAAATATAAATTTACATAATTATATTCAAATATTAATTAAACAAAGAGATTCACCAATGATTCTATAACAACACAAAAACAGTTGGATAGAAAGCCAAGATCAATTCAAATGAAGTTAATACATTTGAAAATAGATCCAAAAAAATCCACAAACAGCTATGAGGTGAGGCTTGTATCCAAAAAAGAATCTTGAAGCAAATATCCAAATTAGGGACAAAACCCCATTTTCAAGAAACAAAATTCACCCATAAATAGGCACAAGATTTATAAAAAAAAACAGTACTAGTCATAATCCAGACACAATTACACCCATACTTGTTAGCAAAAAACATTGCTTTCTTGTAAAAATTTTCACAAACTATCCGGCTTTCGTCCCCCTAGTGTATTCGATAGAATGGTAGTCGAGAAGATTACAACCACGGATAAGCACACGTACAACTAAAATAAGCATAACATAGTCCTCACGAGTTCCATTGTTGCTCGCTTTTGCATTGTCCTCAGCCTTCATACTCTCCCTCTTCTTCCTCCTCCTCGTACTCTCCCTCCTCATCAGCAGTGGCATCTTGATACTGCTGATATTCCGACACCAAATCATTCATGTTGCTCTCAGCCTCGGTGAACTCCATCTCGTCCATTCCCTCGCCAGTGTACCAATGCAAGAAAGCCTTCCTCCTGAACATGGCAGTAAACTGCTCGCTAACACGCCTGAACATTTCTTGGATGGATGTCGAGTTACCAATGAAAGTGGATGCCATCTTTAGACCAGTTGGGGGGATATCACACACGGTTGATTTCACATTGTTGGGGATCCACTCAACAAAGTAAGACGAGTTCTTGTTTTGAACATTTAGCATTTGTTCATCGACTTCCTTGGTGCTCATCTTTCCACGGTAGATGGCAGATGCGGTCAAGTAACGCCCGTGTCGGGGGTCGGCTGCACACATCATATTCTTCGCGTCCCACATTTGCTGAGTGAGCTCTGGAACGGTGAGAGCACGGTATTGTTGGGACCCACGTGAGGTGAGAGGAGCAAAACCAACCATGAAGAAGTGAAGACGTGGGAATGGGATGAGATTTACGGCAAGTTTCCTTAGATCTGAGTTGAGCTGTCCTGGAAACCTCAGGCAGCACGTAACTCCAGACATCGTTGCAGAAATGAGATGGTTAAGATCACCAACTGCCAAAAAATTAAGCTTTTGTTAACTACACTTTCTCCAGCAATTTCAAAAGTGTATATATAGAGAGAGAGGGGGGGGGGGGGGTCAAACGAGAACATACATATTTAAAAGAACACAAGAACCAACAAAATAATATATGAGTTTACATTGAAGCCGCGGCCAAAGTCGGCCACATGGCTTTTTTCGGGGGTTAATGTAAAATCACATATGATTTTAATCAGGTACAGTTCTCGTTTGAACCCGACTCTATCTATCTATCCATATATATATATATAAGCAACATTGGTCGATGGACAACAACCACACTTGCATATTACAATGAAAGCCAGCCCAATTAAATGGACAGTTGCATCTAACCATATGATCTTATATACAACAAAACCATAACATTTATAAATAATTTGAATTTAGATTGCACTTGCTTTAAACCACCATAAATTTCCTTGGGCAACCACAGATGAAAAACCAATAAGCTCATAATATGTAGAGAAGGTGAAAAGAAGAACATCGTCCCATGATATCAAAGGAATTCAATTTGGAAAACTTACAGCTTGGAGTAGTCAGCTTGAGTGTCCTAAAGCAAATATCATACAACGCTTCATTGTCAAGAACCATACATTCATCTGCATTTTCCACAAGCTGGTGGACAGATAATGTGGCGTTGTAAGGTTCCACAACGGTATCTGAAACCTTAGGTGAGGGAAAGACGGAGAAGGTCATCATCATTCTGTCTGGATACTCTTCCCTGATCTTCGAAATCAAAAGCGTCCCCATCCCAGATCCTGTCCCACCTCCAAGAGAATGGCACACCTGAAAACCTGCACCTCAGAGACCATTAATAGGAATCTAAAACCAACCCTTGAGAAACAACAATAGCCAACACCAGGTACAAACATAAACTCATGAGTAGAGTGAAATATATAAAAATTGGTAAATAGGATAATATAAGTTTCATTGTCAAACAAAGTTGTGAATAAAAATAAGCCAAGTACAACGAGGAAGCAGTTTATATCGATGGAAAATTGGCATTGTTTTCATTCAAAAGCTAAGCCACACATTAGAAGCAGCAATTTCAAAATAATTAAACAGGATTTCCTTTGTTTCATGTATCCAGATTATCCATCTGTGTACTAATTTTAAAGAACACCATCCTTATTTCTGAACAGAGTATATCACAAATATACTTTAAACAGGATTTATCCGCTGCATCCTCGTTCACTGTACAAATGAATGAAAAAAATAATAGATCTATATATTTGGAGCAAGCAAACAAGAGATCCAACAGTTTCACATATGTCAAGCATCGCATATAAAGATAACGTCAGAGAATTTGGATAAATAGCGTATACGAGTAACAAACACAGTAGATCTATCAATTCAAGCACAGAAAATAACAAATCGACTCAAAAAATAACAAATCGACTCAAAAAATAACAAACCGATTTGAAAATGTATAGATATTATAATTAACCCTATATATATACACATATGTTGTGGATCTGTCATTTCTAACACAGCAGCCAACAGCATATTCAAAGATTATCTGTATCAACAATCAAATGTTAACACAAATATACGATAGAACGATAAGTATGTATACCTTGCAAGCAATCGCAGTTCTCGGCCTCCTTTCTAACAACATCCAGAACAGAGTCAATCAACTCAGCGCCTTCGGTATAGTGTCCTTTGGCCCAGTTATTACCGGCACCACTTTGACCAAATACGAAATTATCAGGCCTGAAGATCTGTCCGTAGGCACCAGATCTGAGACTGTCCATCGTGCCTGGCTCCAGATCCATGAGCACCGCGCGTGGGACAAACCTTCCACCGCTGGCCTCATTATAATAAACGTTTATTCTCTCGAGCTGGAGTTCAGAATCTCCGGTGTACTTACCAGTTACATCGATACCGTGCTCGGCGCACACGACCTCCCAGAACTTGGCTCCGATCTGGTTACCGCATTGGCCGCCCTGGATGTGAAGGATCTCACGCATTTTCGAGTGTGAGTGAAGAGAGAGAGAGAGAGAGATTAGGGTTTTGGATGTGGATCAAAAGAGACGGTATGTCTGCAGTCTCTGTACGGCAGTTTTATATCGGGAGAACAGTATTATGCGTATAGATCGGTGCAGACAGATGGTATACAAGATATTTGAGTAAATTACACTCCTGGTCCCTGTGGTTTGTTACAAGTTTGGATCCAGTCCTTATTCCAAAACAATTACACTAAGCATCCTCATGGTTTGCATTTTGTTACAAGTTGGGTCCTTTGTCCTAACTTTGTTAACTCTCATCTGTTAACTCAGGGACATGTTCGTCTTTTTACTATTTTTCATAATTTGTAACTAAAAATTAAAATATATGCAAAGACGAACTTCATTGTCCTTTTCCTACATCAAACCGTAAACCATCTCCAAGGAACCTCACCACCATCATTCTCCTCCACCAAATCGGAACCCATCTCTAACAAACATCACCATCGTCGTTCCCCCTCCAGCAAATCGGAACCCATCGCTACTCCATATTCCCTTCTCTCGATCTACTCTTCCATCCTCAAAACCCTCGTACAACTGTTTGCCCAAAAAACCCCACCTGCAGATAAAAGACAACCATATGTTATTAAAAAAGAACAAACAAAACCATTACATAGATAAAAATGTTAAAGAACTACATCCAAATTAAAAACCCACCAAAAGCAAGCAACTAGATTGAAATGTTGGTGATGTGAAAATGGAGATACCTCGGGGCCGCTCCTTGCCTACTTTCAAAAATCCACCTAAAGTAACCAGACTTGAATTCTAAAGCAACAGTTGTCATTATAATCTCTATCGAAATTTAATAAATAATAAAATCTTGCTCCCGTCTCTATCTTTCCGTCACCACCGTACCCGGTAAAAGATAGGTTTTTAAAAAGTTACAGAGGTGGAATAAAGAGTGGATGGCTTGGTTGCTAGGATGGTGGATACTGGAGAGAAGCAAATAGAGAATTTAGGAAGTAGTCAAGTAGATGGACATATGTCTTGGTTGTTGGGAGGGATGACATTAATGGCCAAAAAGAAAGGGTTGCACATGGTGGTGGGACTTAGGAGGGAAGAAAAACTAGAGAAAGGAGACACACCATCAGGTCACCTACAATCAATTCAATTGAGATGTGTATGCCAATTTCAACCAGAAAGCTTGAATGTTTTTTTTTTTGTTTTTGTATTTAGTTTTGGTTATTAGATTTTGGATTTGGGTTTGATTATTGTTGAGTTTCGGCGATTAAAGTTTAGATTTTGCTTGAGTTTTGGTAATTAGAGTTTGGATTTGATTTGATTTTTGGTGATTAGAATTTAGATTTGGTTGATTTGGTATGTGGGTGGGTTTTGGTGTGTGTGGTCAGAGATGGGTTAGTGGCCGAAGAAGGAGGAATTTGTTCTCTATCTTTTGTTTATTTTAGTATTGAATGTTTTATATACTTGTACAAAACGTTTGAAAAGTTGTACAAATTTAAAATATATATTATATATAATAATTTAATATATAATAATAATTTATTTTCTTAAAACAATGTGAGAAAAGTAGTAACATGACCAAAATATCATTGACCTAATTGCTCTAAAATAAATAGAGTTAGGTTGAGAGACTCAATTCGTAACAAAACTGAAACCAGAATGACGATATTTGTAATTAATTTATTTAGGGGACCTAATCCATAATTTTGATTTAACCACAGGGACCAAATCTGTAATTCACTCAAGATATTTTAAATCGCTCACACCAAAAATTTTGATTTAAATTTCAAAATGGTTGGTGTATCTGTATCTATATTATAAGACACGAATAAAAAACTCGTAAATACAAATTATTAAGCACAAGGTATCATGCAAAATTTTAAAAATCTTTTAATTTACAAGTATCAAAGAACAAGATACATATTACTACTGCAGACTTCTAATACCCACCAATTTGGTATGTACAGGACATTCCTTTTATGCAGACATTTCCATGTATCATCATTTAATTAATATATTATATTACTATAGATTTGTTTTAATTATATTATTAAATATGTAATTGGTTATTTTTTCTAGATTTCATTAAAATATATAAAATAATTATTGAATTCTAACAAAATACTTAATTTTTTTATATAAAAAACATTATATTATTAATTAAACAAATTTATAAACAAAAATTATCATTTTCTCAAAACCATCCAAAATCGTACTGTAAATCGACAAAAAAAAATGAAATGAAATATTAAAATCGTGATGTATCTTGCTGCATTGCGCGATTACACTTCTAGTAATTTGAAATTTATGTTACATTTTAAGGAAATTTTGTATAAAAATGGAATAACTTTGACTCAGTTTATATTTTAGAGAATTTATCCTTTAAAATTATAATTTTGGGATTTGGAGTAAATATTTTTGAATTACCTAATGACTTGCTAACGCTGTGTTCTCGAAACTCATTTAACGAAGGAAATGAAAGAAAAGGGAGGGAAATGAGAGGAAAGTAAAAAAACTCGTGTTCTTGAAACTTTTTTAGGAGAGAAAGGAAAGAAAACGGAAGGAAAGAATTGATAACTTTCCTCCAAAATGTGGAAGGAAAGGAAAAGAAAGAAATTAAAACTATTTAAAAAATTACTGAAATTATTAAAATTACAAAACTACTTAATCTTTCATTATAAATAATATATTTTCTTTCTTTTCTCTAATGTTCAAGAACATGAAAAACTATTTTATTTCCTTCCTTTTTCTTCCGTTTCAAGGATACAAATGAAATAATTATTTTTATTTCCTTTTTTTTTTCTCTCCCTTTCTTTTCTCTCCCTTTCTTTTCTTTTCTTTTCTTTTCTCTTCAGATTAGAGAACAGAACGTAAAATCTAAAAATAACATGGTGCAAGTAAATGTCAATTAAGATTTCATACCTTGTTTAAAACTATAAAAATAAATCTAAAAGTAATAACATTACACTAATATGCATACTTAACAATTAAAACTCGACATCATATTTTAAGATACATAATTAAAAAAAAATCACTTACATTCTCACATATATTAACTCATTTCTAGAATCCTACAATTGAAATAGAGAAGGGGTACAGGTGCCTCCTGAATTTAAAAAAAAATTTGAGATAGAGAAAAAGTTGAGGTCTCTTGACTATTGAGTTTTAAAAGAAAATTGAATATATAAAAAACACTATTTATTCAAAACCTAAATTATTATTATTTTTTTTATCTATTGGATAGTGGACCCTTAAACCTTTTGTCGAGGGATGAACTTGGTATGGTGGTAAAGACGGACCTTGGAACTTTTTCATATTGTGGCACCATCTTTTTTTATACGGGTTTTATCGACGTACCATCATCTTTTTGCCAACGTTTTAATATCATCCAATATGTTTTTAACCTAACTCCACCGTTTCGAAGTATTTTTAAAGTTTTTAAACTTGATTTCAAGGATTTTTAAGTTTTTTTTATTGTTTTTGAGAGATTTTTTCGGTTTTTATGGTTGATTTCAAGAGGTATTTTACGATTTTTTGGGTTGATTTCAATAGTTTTTTTTTTTTTTGGTTGATTAGGAGATATGGTTGCACTTCTAAAATAATACGGTTGCACCTTTGTTGTAGTTTTTCGTATTTACATCTTTTTAAAATGCAAGAAAATAGATTTCGACGCAAGTATACATCTTAATCTACTACCGTCTGTAACAAGTAATAATGGTACAAAGTACCGAATATCGATCCCACAAGGAAGCGTGGAAAAGTTCTTCTTGAAAGTCGGGTCTGTAAAAGCGAGTCTCAGATGACGATTTCAAAAACAATATTTTGGTTGGGGTTTTGATTAATAATACTGAAAAGTTTAATTATAAAAAGAAACACAAAGTACAAAAAATCGTTGGAATAAAATCAATAATTGGATAAAAAGATGATATCACATTCCTTCGTTATCTTAAAGCTGATATTTTATGTAACTTAAAAAGGTCGTCACACAATTCCTTGACGGATTAGGATCGACAATGCAACAAAATGATGAACGTTATGCATATGGCTTATATATATGTGTTTTTTTTTTTTGCATAACTTTTTTCCAAATTCTCATCTCATCTTTCTTTTTGGCACAATTTTTCTGCCATCACTCTTTGAGTGAACATTTGTACACACATATCCTTTGGTGTCTTTGACATTTTTGGAATTTGCACGGAAAACATACGTAGAACTTTGCTCACTTTTAGACGAATGTTTCCAATTTTTGTGCACATAACTTTGGAATTATGGTTGGTGTATGTGTGAACAATGGGTGATATGATTTATGACTATGAATGAATGACCATATCACCCCCTCCCCAAAACTTTGAGAGGTTCAATGTCCCTATTGAACGAATATTGACATTTGTTTGAGATCGGAAGAAGGGTGGTGTGAGTGTATATGTTGCATTGACCCAAAAAAAATCCGTTGAATCAAAGAATTACAAGCTTATTTTTAGCGATAAATAAAAAAATCATGAGACATCTTCCAAACGATTGTGGCCCTTATGGAACGAAGTGAAACTAATGTCTGTGACGAGTGAGAAAGTGTGCATGATGGTGTGTAAAAAAAATCTAACTTTGTTTTCAAACTACAATACCAAACTCATGACATAATATAAAAGTAAAAGAAAATGTGAAGGGAAGAGTGATAGAACCTATCCTACTCATGACGAGTAGGAGAGGATGTCGCTGTCCTCCAAAGTATCTCCATTGGGAATGGTTCCCACAACCCCACTTTCTCAGGATTTTGCCTCATCCACCAAGCACGTAGTGCGTCATCTCTCGATTTCTCGAATGTCAACCATCTCATCAGCCCGTCTTTTATCTCCTTATCTCTCTCTCTCTCTTCATTTCTCTCCGATCTTTTTAATAGTAGCTCCAACTTTTCATCTATACCAAGCGCTCGTCCAGAAAACTGTTTTGATATCAGACTTCTCTGCTCTTTTAACGCTGTTTTGACTTCCCCCATAAATGACCGAAAGCGTGCTTCCAAAGAAGCAATTCAGTCATTTTCCGGTCCTCTAGGTGTGTGGCTGCCCTTCGTAATAAACGGACCACATTTGTGCTATCTAAGACCACTTTTTCCAAGGAAAAGCGGTCCGTGGGCAGTTTGGGCACACCTGCTTTAGTTAGCAGTGAGTGGATGACCGAGGGGAAAATTAGACGCGCATTCGAACGCTCGATACCTCTACGAATGATCGTAGAGATAACGCGGTCGACATCAAAATTTGCACCAATCATGACACAGTACAAAAGAAATACTCGTTCCATACACAGATTGGAATCGTGCGTGGATGGATGAAGACTATGACGAATGAAATAGAACCATACATTTGCGACCGATTTTAAGTAGGAAGATTTTAGAACGCGGGTACGTCCTTTAAAGGCCCACTTAGCCCTGTTGTGTGCGATTGTGTGTAAAACATTTTCTAAATCAACGTCGGAGGCTTCATCCATCAATAGATGGAACTCCGAGTGTGCGGGTGGAGAGAGACCCAAAATAGCGTTAATGTGGGTGGCCGAAAAGCTCCCTGGGGTCTCTCATATCATTAAATTTAACCCGCTTGTAACGGACAACTCGGTGCAAAAGTCTGTTACCCAGTCAATATTGTACTGTTCCGATGGTTCACAATAGAAATCCCATCCCAAATAATGGATCGTGACATGAAATTGTGGGTGTGATTTGAGAGTTTCCATTGGGAAACCTCTTGGAGGTTGGTAAACCTTCCATCAAAATGACAGATATTTGTGCACCGCTTCGGAACAACTAAATAAAGACAAATGCAATTCAGTGGGAGGATAGATGATACCGACTTTAGCTTTTCCTTTCTTGTAGATTTGAGTGACTATCGGATTGACCCCACGTTTTGCAATCCCGGGACTGTTTTCGACAGTAGCATCGATGGGGTGTTCGGCATCATTTCCCAGAATTACGGACATTCGGCGTCTCTTCTGTTGAGGCACGTTCCTGAATGAAACTGAAGTAGAACCCCGATTTACATTGGTTCGGTTTGGGGATGTTTGGACCATGGGTCTGGTAGCATTAGGTAGGGGTGTGGGATTCGTGTTAGTGAGATTGAGGGAGAGATTGGGAAGGGGTTGTGGTGGTGCGATCACGACAAGGGGTCGAAAGTGATGAGGGCCATAAGGTTGAAAAGCAGATGGTGGTGGTGTGGTAATCGGTTGTCCATGCCGGTTAAGGACAAGAGCTACTGGAGGTTTGGTGGTGTTATGGATTTGGGCAGAGAAAGGGGAAGGCTGAGGTTGTCGATTAAATTGGGGGTTAGGGGGAAAACCCGGTGGTGGTGGATTTTGGTGAAGTAGAGAAGTGGATGTAACACCCTCAAATATGGAAATAACAACTAATTTAAAATTTTATAAATACATCAATAACGGAATCATCTACAACAACAATTTAAGGTTTAACTTCAAATAACGCATTTCAATCCTTACCCACGATCTATAATAAATACGGATGTTACTAAAACCCAATAACAGTTACTATCTCCAACTGCGGAAGACTTCACCAAACTACTTACCCTCGAGTAAATCTAGTGCTCATCTCTTCGTAGTACTGCTAGAACCATTTCCCAAACTGAAACTTGATGCACATGCCGACAAATAAAAACGTTAGGCTTAACGCCTAGTGAGCTCAAGAGTTTTCCTTAGATATATATAAAGCAATAACTTTAAGAATGTTATTTAAATCATGATTTCCAAAATGAGATACATCTAGTTTGAAAGCAACCAAGATGAAATACATCAAATCTGAAAACAATCTCTTTTTCAACATTCACCCTTTTCGTGATTAAAATCATAAAACAAAACACCTCTTTGATATAAATCCAAAACCCAAAACTCACGTAAAGCATAACTGACATTTTAATAATCAAATACTTAAAACATAGATAAACTCTATCATCCAAAATATTCCAAAACCATGCATAGAGTTCAGTATGCAAAACCTGAGAACATGGATAACAATCCATACCCAAAACATCACCGAAAACATGGATTATAAAACTCCATAACCAAAACAACACCTTGCGGTGACGGGGAAAACCCGATTACATAGTATACGACGGAACACAAAAATAGGTCATATAACTATGTAGGAAACCAAAACATATGGGTTATACCCATAAAACATACCGAGCTCAACTCCTATAAGTCTGTTGCTCAAAAACATCAAGTCAATCCTCTAGGTCTATTCTTGAGAGTTCCAAAACGGGGAACTCTAGCACAAGGGAATTACACCTTACTGCCCCATGGGACGCTGCCCGACCGTATAGGTCCACACCTTACTTACCATGGTGACCCGATGCCTATTCTGTGCCAAAGTGGTGAACTTGTCCAAACGGGACAAAAGAACACCGTGCCTATGGATTCATTGCACTAACTAAAACATTACATGACTCAAAACGAATGAACTAACACATTCAAAGCATGTAATTCTCAAATAAGATGCAGTAAATGCAAATCATAACCAAACGCTCTACATTGAGCTATTAAAATCGGACAAGTGTCCTCGGAACCCAACAAAATCCAAACTGAGCCATAAGCTCAACAAATACAAAGACTCAACGTTGAAAATCATAAAATGAAACCAAACGTAAACAATCCGCCTTTATGTAACCCCATGCTCCAAAATTTAGAGATGACTCCCACATAGATTAAATTGGGACAAAACATTTTCCAAGTGAGTTTATAACATTTATCCTTTCAAAACGTCCCATAACACAACACCAAGCATTTCTTCAAAACACACGATAAAATACTCTTATAATAAAAAAATATACTTCCATGAAATAAACAATTAAGATACCAAAATATATGATTTATTTATCAAAATGCCCAAAATCCCAAATGTGGGTATTTTACAAGTTTACAAAGTTAAGACACTTTAAATAACCAAAACTTATCAAATAACCTAATAGCTAATAATTTCATGTAAAACATATAAACATGTAAAGATTGACATTTTGGCATTCACACCGTTTTCACAAATCAACTTGAACTCGCCTTGCTAGATTTAGGCTAAATCTAGGTTTTACCCCCAAAACTTGAATCTCCATTGATGAAGGCTTGAATCACCAAGAAACCTCCCTAGATCTTAGATCCAACACATCTACAAGATCAGCTTCACCACAAAAGTCATCAAAATCACACCCAAGTTGAAGGATAAAAGGGAAATGATGAAACCATCAAACCCTAACTTAACATTGAGAGAGACAAGGAACATACCACCAAAAAATACTCTCTGATATTCCAATAGACTTAAAATATCTTGATATATCCTTGAAGAGCTATCAAAAACGAAACCATGGCAACTTGAATCACCAAAAACGGAGTTGAGATGCTAAAGTTATGAAGAAAGGAAGTTATAGGGATGAAAATCGGGTTTTATGCTCGAACAGGGCGTTTTGCGACTTACCACGCGGCCATAAGTCGCGGCATAAGTCGCCCGCTTCCCCTAAGTCGCGCAGGTGGATCTAAGTCGCGGCACAAGTCGCGTAGTGCACTGTCCGCCCGGGTTTCTTCACGTTCACTGTTTTGGCCGTAACTTCTTCGTTATAGCTCCGATTTTGCTCCGGAAAGAACCGTTGGACTTGTAATTGAATCTTTCATCCACCAAGACTATAAAATATAGGATTCAAGTCCAAAATCCTATATCTTATTTTTCCCTTAAAATTACCGATTTCTCTATTAACTTGAAACGATACTTTTCGAAATCGGGGTGTTACAATCCTCCTAACCTTAAAATAGATTTCGTCTTCGAAATTTGGCACAAACCAAGCACCCAACATCGCACTTGGCGAGATCAATTGATTCCCTATCCAAAATGAATGCCTTCATGAAACCTTACCTCATATATGAACCCGATTACATCCTGGTTGAGGTTGTCGTTGTGTCCCTCGTAACAAGTCACCACGCACCTGAGCTCAAAGTTTGACTTACCCCACTGATGACGGTGTTAACATTGAATCCTTATTAAGTCATTTTCCTATTATTAGGATCTCAGTTTCCTCCTAACCTTCGGTTGCACTTATCACCTCAAGAATAGATCACGTCCTTAACCAACAATTCCCACTAGGGATACCTCAAAGTGGACTTCACCCTTAAATACATCTAATCATCCTTCATCGAATTACGTTACACTCCTTTCTTGACTTCAAGACTATGACAACCTTTGCAGAAACGATCCGACCACCGCTGGCTATACTTCTTTAGATTCCAAATACTCGCAACCATTTTGGCTTGACCGAGCGGTAAGGAATCCGTATAAAATTGACGAGTTGATCACTCGTTGCTATTACAAAAACGATGTATATACTCTTGACAAATCAAGGCCTCCTAAATACTCTAGTTCCACTTAAGGTCTACCTTGATATCCCCACTAAATCTCTCCAATAAACAATACCATAAAAGATTCATCGTCCCTTCCTTGACGAAATTCTTAACACTAGTTTGGTCTGATCCAACACAACGATAAATTTGTTTCCCAAGGCGCAACATCTGTAAGGGTTCTCAAATTTCCCTTAATCAAAGCATCGGTATAACGTTTCACCTAGAAACGTACCATCACACTCTACAGATAGTCGTTTATCCCAAACTCCAAGGTTACACAACTCCAATGGTGCATTCAAATATCGATCATCAAATCAGCGAAAATTCTTGCCATTTATAGGAATACCAATGATCGATCCCTAATTACCAATGTCTAATCTCCTTAAGTTACCACTCAAAATTGCAAGCACACCGGATCCATCGGAAGTGCACTGAAGCACCCCCAACGGTTATTGTTCTCAAAATCGAAAGTCGACACCTATCCTCAAAATGTCTATACTGCAAACATGGGTATACCACCACACATAACATGATGCCTAACAACAACCCAACGATTCAAAACCAACCATATGCAAACAACCATACAAGACTTTAACCCGAAGATTTACCGAAACAGAAAGATCGCCACTTAAATAACTAGGAGAATACAGGAATCTAATACTTCAATTATTCATGCGTGCACCGATTCATAAAACCGAAACCCAAAATTCAAAACAAACCAGAAGGCAGGTCTTCCGACATTTCAATCTCCGAGGACTTCTTTAGTCCTTGATCGCGACCCCTATCACAAGAGGGTTTGCATCTATACTCTATTGAGTTCAAGGTTTTTCAAACTACTATGCCAAATTGAAATTTTATAAAACTTCTAAATGCAAAAGCTTTAGAAAGACACAAATAAAAGAAATCCACTATTGTTTACTCGGTAGGTGTACAAAGTGATCACCAACGTCACATGTATAAAACATTTACAAATATTCATTTGATCAATACTTACGTTAATAAAAACGATAACAAAAGATGCGCAACAAAATTTTCAAACAGACTACCATGGTCCTAGCATGCATCAATTTATATTATGCATATGGAAAATAATTTTCTGCACTATAACATGTGCAATAAAAGTTTGTACAACTCCCAAAAGAGGATTTCACTTCTTCAACTTTAAAATCTTTCCCTTTAAAACCACAAAAACGTCGGAGGATAAAACCCCAACAAGGCCCATATACGCCCGTTTATTTCCCCAAATTTAGCAACACAATAGGAACGTAAACAAATTTTAAATCGAGTCCAAATTTTGGGCCGCACAGATAAAACGCACTTGCCCAAAGCGGTAACTACAACGATTGATACTTGCATAAAGCCCAAAGATAAATCACATGATAATGAAACTTCCCCAAAATAACATGTGGGTTGACATCTATTAACAAACCTAACGCACACAATAATGTATGTATACACGTTCCAAAATTTATTTATGCGACATAAAATGTCATAAAGTAGAACTCCATATGACCCAACAAAATCTCCATAAAACTCAATGACACCCAAAAAAAATCAAGTGGTGCCAAAATTTTCGTTCCCGAATATCAAATAGCACAAGACAGTTATGACTAAAATGTCATAATTCCGAAAATTTCTCTTTTATCGCATTTGTAAAGTAAATCGGCGCTTTTTCAATAAAAACCGAATAAGACACGACGCTAAATAAACTCGTACACTTACACGCGACATAATTAAAACTTACGCATTTCAAAATACACTCATGCGTAGCAAAACGTCATAAAATAACATTTCATAGAACTCCACAAAACTCACACGGAATGAAATTTCCAATAAAACTCGAATACCAAAACATGGGAATAACTTTTCATCTAAAACCTTAACATACGTGGAGGAGATCCAATGTCAAGGTCATAAGTCGCAGCTATTTGCCCGAGACTCTAAACAAGGTTGAATCGTACATGCTAAGATATCCAAAAATATCATTCGACAAAACAAGGATACATAAAATCTCCGCCAAGTCTGCAGTCATATTCAATAAAACAATTTTATGCATGTTTAAACTCATGGTTTAAAATCTTGTGTGTGCTAAACCTTTTTCCAAAATTTTATAATTCTACTCACTTTATGGTTTGAGAATATGCGAAGCAATTGATGCGAACTTATTTTATAAACAAATTACGTGCATGAATTTGGTCAGCACTCAACATCTCTAAATCACGTTCCCCATCTTCTCTGCCATACTATTGTCATCCAGATGCTTAAAACATCTTAAAGCAATAATCAAATGTTTCATCCATTCACCTTACAATTTCTCCTTGAGTAACGTCGATTCCAAAAGTCTACGGTTCTAACCCAACTAATCATTCCGACCCGAAACGGTCCACTTAATGCAATCACCATGCTTACTGTCACTCTAAGTGACAAATGCTAAAATCACCAGCTCCTTCTAACGGTTACCCATTTAGAAACTTCTTCACTACCCCAGCAGTCATCATACCAAGGCAACACAAGCATTCACATGTAACATGTATGTTCACCATAACACTGGCCACGTGCAATTATGAACGTACTGTACATGATCATCCTTGTCACTCTCGACGTGATTCCCATTCCTAGTGGCTCCATCAACCTCAAATTATCATATCTTAAGGTACCTAATGGTGCAACTTCACTTTCAATTACTTAAAATAACGCTAGTTTGAGTCTAGGCATCCAAAATCAATACCTAATTCTCTCAAACTTAAGCTCTGATACCAACTTGTAACACCCGCAAATATGGAAAAAACAACTAATTTAAATTTTTCTAAATACATCAATAACGGAATCATCTACAACAACAATTTAAGGTTTAACTTCAAATAACGCATTTCAATCCTTACCCACGATCTAATAAGTACGGATGTTACTAAAACCCAATAACAGTCACTATCTCCAACTGCGGAAGACTTTACCAAACTACTTACCCTCGAGTAAATCTAGTGCTCATCTCTTCATAGTACTGCTAGAACCATTTCCCAAACTGAAACCTGATGCACATGCCGACAAATAAAAACGTTAGGCTTAATGCCTAGTGAGCTCAAGAGTTTTCCTTAGATATATATAAAGCAGTAGCTTTAAGAATGTTATTTAAATAATGATTTCCAAAATGAGATACATCTAGTTTGAAAGCAACCAAGATGAAATACATCAAATCTGAAAACAATCTCTTTTTCAACATTCACCCTTTTCGTGATTAAAATCATAAAACAAAACACCTCTTTGATATAAATCCAAAACCCAAAACTCACGTAAAGCATAACTGACATTTTAATAATCAAATACTTAAAACATAGATAAACTCTATCATCCAAAATATTCCAAAACCATGCATAGAGTTCAGTATGCAAAACCTGAGAACATGGATAACAATCCATACCCAAAACATCACCGAAAACATGGATTATAAAACTCCATAACCAAAACAACACCTTGCGGTGACGGGGAAAACCCGATTACATAGTATACGACGGAACACAAAAATAGGTCATATAACTATGTAGGAAACCAAAACATATGGGTTATACCCATAAAACATACGGAGCTCAACTCCTCTAAGTCTATTGCTCAAAAACATCAAGTCAACCCCTCTAGGTCTATTCTTGAGAGTTCCAAAACGGGGAACTCTAGCACAAGGGAATTACACCTTACTTCCCATGGGACGTTGTCCGACCGTATAGGTCCACACCTTACTTACCATGGTGACCCGATGCCTATTCCGTGCCAAAGTGGTGAACTTGTCCAAACGGGACAAAAGAACACCGTGCCTATGGATTCATTGCACTAACTAAAACATTGCATGACTCAAAGCGAATGAACTAACACATTCAAAACATGTAATTCTCAAATAAGATGCAGTAAATGCAAATCATAACCAAACGCTCTACATTGAGCTATTAAAATCGGACAAGTGTCCTCGGAACCCAACAAAATCCAAACTGAGCCATAAGCTCAACAAATACAAAGACTCAACGTTGAAAATCATAAAATGAAACCAAACGTAAACAATCCGCCTTTATGTAAAACCATGCTCCAAAATTTAGAGATGACTCCCAAATAGATTAAATTGGGACAAAACATTTTCCAAGTGAGTTTATAACATTT
The DNA here is from genome assembly GCA_954870635.1 of Arctium minus. Classification (NCBI taxonomy): domain Eukaryota; kingdom Viridiplantae; phylum Streptophyta; class Magnoliopsida; order Asterales; family Asteraceae; genus Arctium; species Arctium minus. Next base: position 175,242,647 of record OX941080.1, on the reverse strand, counting down.
ATCCTTTCAAAACGTCCCATAACACAACACCAAGCATTTCTTCAAAACACACGATAAAATACTTTTATAATAAAAAAAATATACTTCCATGAAATAAACCATTAAGATACCAAAATATATGATTTATTTATCAAAATGCTCAAAATCCCAAATGTGGGTATTTTACAAGTTTACAAAGTTAAGACACTTCAAATAACCAAAACTTATCAAATAACCCAATAGCTAATAATTTCATGTAAAACATATAAACATGTAAAGATTGACATTTTGGCATTTACACCGTTTTCACAAATCAACTTGAACTCGCCTTGCTAGATTTAGGCTAAATCTAGGTTTTACCCCCAAAACTTGAATCTCCATTGATGAAGGCTTGAATCACCAAGAAACCTCCCTAGATCTTAGATCCAACACATCTACAAGATCAGCTTCACCACACAAGTCATCAAAATCACACCCAAGTTGAAGGATAAAAGGGAAATGATGAAACCATCAAACCCTAGCTTAACATTGAGAGAGACAAGGAACATACCACCAAAAAATACTCTCTGATATTCCAATAGACTTAAAATATATTGATATATCCTTGAAGATCTCTCAAAAATGAAACTATGGCAACTTGAATCACCAAAAACGGAGTTGAGATGCTAAAGTTATGAAGAAATGAAGTTCTAGGGCTGAAAATCGGGTTTTATGCTCGAACAGGGCGTTTTGCGACTTACCATGTGGACATAAGTTGCGGCATAAGTCACCTGCTTCCCCTAAGTCACGCGGGTGGCTCTAAGTCACAGCACAAGTCGCGTAGTGCACTGTCCGCTCGGTTTTCTTCTCGTTCACTGTTTTGGCCGTAACTTCTTCGTTATAGCTCCGATTTTGCTCTGGAAAGAACCGTTGGACTCGTAATTGAATCTTTCATCCACCAAGATTATAAAATCTAGGATTCAAGTCCAAAACTTTATATCTTATTTTTCCCTTAAAATTACCGATTTCTGTATTAACTTGAAACGATACTTTTCGAAATCGGGGTGTTACAGTGGAGGAGGAAGGATGGTCATACCATGAGAAGAAATCGATGGTGGTGTTCAGTTGAAGAAGGGCACCATAGATCTATGGTTGAGTTTCTGATGAGTGCACCGTTGTTTGCCCTAGGTTCGATAGGTGTCCTGTGGCTATGGATGATGGATTTGCTGCATCGACAAGTTGTGGTGTTCTGAGGTTTGTCGATGGCAGGGGAGAAAAGGGGGTGTGTTGATGGGGGTTCATGTCTGCAATTATCGCCGAGGTTGAGGGTAGTGGTGCGTCGGTGAGTGGTGGTGGTGCGGTTATAGGTGGTGCGGTAGTGGAGTTCGATGGTCGTGGGTGTGGGTTTTTAGAGGTGGTTGTTGTCTAGTTGTGATGGGTGATAAAATCGGATACATGTTCGAGTGTGAGAAGGGATGAGTGGTTGGCGGCGGTAGAATGGTGAGTAGCGGCGGTGGATGGTGGGTTAGGATTGTCGCCGTCGACAGATGTTTGAGCTGCGGTGGAGGAGGCGCCGGGTGTGGATGGTGATGAAGATAATGAGACTGATGAGGAAGGGGTAGAAACCGAAGGGTTGTGATGCACAAAACCCGAAGGGTTCATGTCGATGAGTTTCTTGAAAATCAGATGGAAGATTTCTTGATACCGTTGCCATGGTGATTTCAAAAATTTTATAAAGTCCAAAGGGCATTCTTCTACCGTCTGTAACAAGTTTTTCATGTACCATTATTACTTTTATGGCATTTTTCTAAATGCAAAAGTCCCAAGTAAAGGTTGTTTTTTCCTGATCTTCCGGTGCAATGGCAATTTGATTGTAACCAGAGTAACCGTCCAAGAAACAATAAAATTCATTCCTTGCTAGTCTGTCCAACATTTGGTCAATGAAGGGTAATGGAAAATGGTATTTTTGGGTAGCTTGGTTAAGCTTCCGGTAGTCCATACATATCCTCCAACCTGATACAATCCTAGTGGGTATTAATTCATTTTTCTCATTGGTTATCACAGTAACTCCACCTTTCTTGGGTACACATTACACTGGGTTGACACATGTACGACTGGCAATATGATAGATTATGCCAGCATCAAGCCATTTCAAAATTTCCTTTTTAACCACATCCTTCATCATTGGATTGAGTCTTCTTTGAGGTTCAACTGAGGTGAAATCTTTGTTTTCTAAAATGATCTTATGTTGACAGATGGTAGGTCTTATGCCTTTAAATCAGCAATGGTCCATCCTATGGCCTTGGTGTGTAGTTTCAACATGGCAATCAGTTGTTCCTCTTGATCAGATTCTAAGGATGCTGAAATAATGACTGGTAACTTCCCTGAATTTCCTAAAAAGGCATATTTCAAATGTGAGGGAAGTTGTTTCAGTTCTAAGTCTGGAGCACATTTTATGGAAGGAACAAGTGTTTTCCTATCCTCACTTCCTAAGATTTCAACAGCAGAGGTAACCTGTATGTCTTCTAACTCCTCAAATTCTGCTGTATATTCCTCACTATCTGACTCATCAATTCCCAAGACCTCCCCAAAACTTTGGTCTTGACACCAATATTCAATCAAACTTAATGTAGAACATTCCTCCTTCTCTTCAGGAAATCTCAGGGAATCCAACACATTGAAAGTCACTTGTTAGTCTTGAACTCATGGTGAGTTCACCCTTTTGGACATCTATTAGAGTTCTTCCTGTTGCCAGGAATGGTCTTCCCAAGATATTAGGATTTAGGGATGTCTTTGTCAGCTTCAAAATCCAAAATGATAAAGTCTGCTGGGAAAATAAATTTATCAACTTGGACAAGGACATCCTCAATCTTACCCTTTGGCCAAGCTATGGACTTGTCTACTAACAATAGTGAAATAGTGGTAGGTCTAGCCTCACCTATGCCTAAAGTGTTAAAGACATATAAAGGCATAAGGTTTATGCTGGCACCTAAGTCACATAGGGCTTTTCCCACTTCTTTTCCTCCTATGGAACATGGGATTGTGAAAGTCCCTGGATCTTTCAACTTCGGAGGGATTTTGCTAGACAACATAGCACTGCACTCTTCAGTCAGAGCTACAGTCTCATACTCATTCAACTTTTTCTTTTTGCTTAAAATGTCCTTTAAAAACTTTGCATAATTCGGCATTTGTTCAATGGCTTCAACCAAAGGTATATTGATATGCAACTGTTTAAAAACATCTAAATTTTTTTTGAATTGCAATTCATCTCTTTTATTCCTTAATCTATAGGGATAAGGAATATAGAGAGGAACTGGAGTAGGAGATGTAGTCTTTTGAGGAGTAGGTGTTGGGTCTGTCGGTGAGATCTTGTCTACCTTAGTGGATGGTGTAACTTTACTGGTTCTATAGGTCTGTTATCACAAGGAATTTTGGGATTGTCACCAGATTGTGACACATCCAAAATGGTCTGTTCGATTTCTTTTTTATCTTTCTTGGGTTCATTTGGGAATAATGTTGGAAAGTCTGATTTCTTTGGAATGGGTGCGGTGTCAATCGGCCCAACAATGTTTCCAGGCCCAGTGCTCACACTAGGTTGAGCATAATCTAATAATGTGTTTTTCTTTTCAGGCTCTGCTTTGTATGTCTTTTTTAGTTCTTTTTGAATATTTTCTAGTAAATCCTGTCCACTTCTCAATGTCACCGCTTTTACATGTTCTTTTCCAGTTCTCTAAGGTATTTCTGTGTCACTAGGGAGAGAACCTGAAGGACGTTTCCTCAATTCCAAAGCCATTTAACCCACCAGGGTCTCCAGATTTTTTATTGATGCCCGAGTTTGGGTCATGAACCCTTTCATCATTGCTTCCAAGGAAGTAGATGAGTCGGCATGCTGGTTTGACTTTTGTTGATAACCAGGTTGATTATTCTGAAAATTCCCATGTTGGTTATTTTGAGGTATGTGATGAGACTGCTGATGAAAAATTGTTTGTCCTTGCAATTTTGGTGCAAGAAAAATTCGGATGGTTTCTCCACTCATGATTATAAGTTTGAGAAAATGGTCCACCCTTGTTGTTACTGCTAGGGGTGTTAACGAGTCGAGTCGATTCGAGTTAGGCAGTGTTTGAGCTCGGCTCGTGAATGTAATGTTATGCTCGAGCTCGAATTATTCTCCCAAGTTGTGTCCAAGCTCGACTCGATTGTTATTTTTAATGTTCGAACTTGAACTCGAAGCTCGTTTATTTTGGCAAAAATTTTGAGTTTTCTAAGCTCGTTTATGAGCTTGATTAACAACTCGACGGACCTCGAGCTCAATTAGCTCGTTTAATCAGCTCGATAATTAAATTCAAGTTTTGGCAAATTCGTTTAACAACTCGAGTTCGAGCTTGATTAGCTCGTTTAACAACTCAAAATTCAACACAAAGAAAATAACAAGATAAATAGCACTTCAATATCCAAAACAAAGAAAATAGAAATTGAAATACAATGTCTCAAAATAAATTACAATTTCTCATTAGTCAAACCTTCTAGATATCATCCAAAAAAAAGTATTTCAATCCATCTTTAACCTGGAAATATTACCAAAAAAAGAAAAGTTCCTCAAGTCTTTGATGAAGTCTTTAACCTGGGAATACCACCTTTGATGAAGTCGAATAACACAACAAAAGAGCACAACAACAATAGTAGACCTGAATTTTAAAAACAAACTTTAGAAAATAAACAATGTTCATCCATCTTCAATTTAACTACTAAAAAAAGATAAAAAAGAAATACTACCAAGTAAGGTCTTCATGTACCAAGAACATCAACCAAACATATCTCTTGTAATTGGTTTTCCTTCTGCAAATAAAGGTAAACAAATTAATTTTGAGAAAAGTTAAAGAACGATAAATAATGAACATATTAAAATTATCACCTTGTTTTTCTTTTTAACACCATGAAGCCTACGAACCCAATCTTCTCCACAAATCAAAGCTTGTACAGTTTTCGGATTCAACGAGGCACGATATCTATCAATCACTCGACCTCCGGCGCTAAAAGTAGCTTCAGATGCCACCGTTGTGATAGGAATAGCTAGAATCTCAGCTGCCATCTTTGACAAGATTCGAAATTTTGTCTCACGAGATCTCCACCAATCAAGAATATTAAATGTTGTAGCTGAATCATCATCACAAAGGTAACATCCCTCTTCTAAGTATGCATCTAAATCAGATTTTTCCGAATCATAGCTTTCAACTTGCTTCATACGAGGATAAAATGCCGAGAACCCTCGTTTTTTAGTAGTACACTCATTGGTGACTTCTTGACTCGAAAGGATTGATGAATCTATCGATGATGTTTCATGTCTTACACGCAATGAAGAATCATACTCATCATAAATTGCATACAACAAATCTTTCACTTTCAACATATTCTCCTTCATGTTCACCTCATTATAAATCATTGGGAATGAATACTTGAGCATTTCTAACTTGCATCTAGGATCCAAAACATTAGCAATACACATAAACATATATTATATCGCTTATCCAATATATGTTTGATATAATATATGTAATAACCGAGCTTAAAGTGAGAGAATTATAAATCTAGGGTTAAAATTTAGAAAGGTCTTAGTGAAAGGGGTCTAGAGTGAAATTTGGAGAGAAAGGATTTTAACCCTAAAGGCTTTGGTATTAGGGTGTGGCGGTTGATATTTTAAAGAGCTCTTGGGGCGAATTCGGAAAGAGAGACCGAGAAAGAAGGGATGAGCATCAAGTTTTGGATTGAATTGCTTGAAGGTAAACTTTCTTGCGATTAAAACTCTTTATTTTATAAAGGATTTAATCATAGTGGTTCTGTGGGGTGTTTGTATTTAATCTGATGTTGAAGTTTTTTGGGCTTGAGAATTGGATGTCATTATAGAAATTTATATGTGGGAAATGGATTGTTATTTTAAAATCGAGCTTTACGTCTGATTTTGTGTTATTGGGTTTGAATGGTTTTTGATTATTGGGGTTATCTGCGATTCGTTTTATCTGTAATGGGGTTATGAGGTTTCGTTCGAAATCTGTCCCGAGTGACTCCGGTCACCGGATTTCGTTGGCACCGGTCGAGAATGTCACCGGTCGAATGAGAATGTACCGGTCGAATGAAGATGACATCGGTCAGTTTGGGGGGTCAAGACCTCGGTCGAGTCATCACACCGGATTTCGTTGGCACCGGTCGACACTGTTGAAGGGACTCCGGTCAAGATTAACACCGGGCGGCCTTGGCAGGCCCCCGTCCTCATTTTGTTGCACAGTGGGCCGAAAACCATTTTGTTAAAGATTTAGTTTGTTGGAGTTGGGCTTAGTTTGGTAGGCCCGTTTTATTTATTTTATATATATAGAGTTCATGTGTTTTTCTCAAGTAGGATTAGGTGGGTTGCATTTGATTAGAGGTTAGATTACTTTCAGACTCCGGAGTCAAAGTCAATCGTTTATAAGTTAGAAGGTTTAGAAGTTTTAGCGATCAATGTTTCCTTTATGGTTTCGGACCGAATTATAGAAGTAGACACGAGTTTCGAACTAAGGACGCCAGGTGAGTTTTTCTGAACTAAATCCTTCTGCTAACGAAAGCATGCGAAAGTTTTATTTTTAAACTTTGATTTATACATGATGACATGAGTATTATGAAAATTATATGCAAGCTTTGAAATGATGTTGCTTAGTACTTACTTGCGAGTTTTATCTAAATGTTAAAGACACTTTCTTATTGTTGACAAAGTGGAAATATATGCATACATGGTCCTAAGCGTGTAGGCTCAAAGTCGGGGGGTGTGGCCCGCCTGTGCTCATACCGGGGGGTGTGTTCCGTTTATGCCGTTGGGGGGGGGGGTGTCCCAACAAAGACAGTGTGAGTCACAGACACGCCGTCACCTTAGGGTGGCGGTAGTGTGAGCGAAGAAGTTGCTGAAAGTAAAGATTGTTTTCCTTGAAGCTGAAAATGGTTTATTTTATAATAAATCCTTGACTGTTTGTTTGATAAGTTAAAAACTGTTATAAGAGGGGACTCACTAGACCTTTCGGTCTAACTCTCGCTCTTTTCAAATCTAAAACCCTTTTCAGGTAAAAAGTGGCTGTAGAAGGAGCGGTTACGTCTTAAGAGAAGATGCGAGCTGGAGCTGATTTAGAGGACCTCCATTGTAGATTATTGTCAGTGTATTCTCAGTTGTGTACTAGGTTGTCTTTACGCAAAATCTCGGATTTTGGGTGTTGTTTTGTGTTGATTGGCTTTGTTATTTACTAAGGTTGCATATGTCTCTTGTAGAGAGAGTTGGGTTGTCACAATATACCTCCCCAAAAAATAAGTTTGAAGTTGGATAGTCACTTCCCGAAATTATATTGGTACAAGAATCAAAAGCTTCTAAAATCTCACATATGCATCCAACCTTTTCCCAATCATCAACAGAAGGACAAGAGGTATAAGATGGATCCCTCACTTTATACATAGAAAATGCATCTTTGAATATGATTGCAGTAGATAACATTTTAAATGTAGAATTCCATCTAGTCTTACAATCTAAAATGAGCTTTCTATCGGGCAAATGAAGTTGTTTTGCAACTTGAGAAAATGTCTTTAATCTCAAGTCACTAGCTTTTACAAAGTTCACACTAGCACGAATCTTATCTACGATAGCTTTGATTTCTGACAACCCATCTTGCACCATAAGATTCAAAATATGCGCACAACACCTAACATGAAAAAAAGTTGCCCCATAAGACAATTTCCCAAGTCTAGAAAAATGGTCTCTTAAAACTCTGATAGCAGAATCATTTGCTGAAGCATTATCTACAGAGATAGTCATAACTTTACCCTCTATTTCCCATTCCCATAGACATTTCAATAAAGAATCGGCAATTTCAATACCACGTCTAGGTGGAGGAATATGCAAAAAAACTCAAAACTCTTTTCTGTAACTTCCAATCAGAATCAACAAAATGGCATGTAATGACAATGTACTCAGTATCTTGGTTTTTAGACTTTTGTAAATCTGTGGTCAAACTAACTTTGTTAACCCCTTCTAAAAGACTCTTAAATTTTTTTCTCAAGCTCATAAACAGCCATACAATCATTTTTCACCGTATGCCTACTTATTTTTTCGAACTGAGGTACCATACTTTTGAAAACTAAGTTCAGACCTTATTCTTCAACAATGGTAAAAGGATGTTCATGCATAAGAACCCAATGAGCAATCAATTATCTAGTAATAGCCGGATCATATTTACCATTACTAAGAATTGGGAGAAAAGTTTCTTGAAGCTCACCTGTATCGGAGACTGGCTGAAAGTTAAGCAATCGTTGTTTATTCACAACAATCCTCTTCGCTTTGCAAGCTTGCAAATGCCTTTTTAATGCTGTTGTAATCGCCGTAGAACTTATAGCAAAAAGTTCTTTACAGTGTATGCATTGTATCTTTCTCCCTTTATCTGTCGTCACTTCAATCATATCTTTCCAAACTTCAGACTTATTTACTCTTTTCCTTTTATTGAATTGATGTTCCGTCTCCACATTTTGGTTTGTAATTGAATCAATTTCAACTTGAATGTTGGAATCAGGCTGATCAATAGTATCACCTGTAGTAGTTGCTACATGAACTTGGTCCTTTGACAAAACCATTAATCTGTCCTAGAAATCAAATTATTGTTTCATTAAAATTTTATTCATTAATCTGTTTTCAACATAGGATAATTGAATTGCAAAAGCATTGCTTTGTTTCGGTTCAACTCTTTTATGTTGTTCAATAACAGATAACATATGTCTATAACAGATAACAGATAACATAAGTCCTCTGATAATTGAATTGCAAAAGCATAGACTATAATTAACAGATAACACAAGTCGATTAACATATATAAAATCAATAACCCAAATTGATTAACAATATACAAATTGGTTAACCCAAATAGATTAACAAACTATACAAATCGATAACCCAAATCGATTAACAGACTAACCAAAACGATTAACCCAAATCGATTAACAGATATACAAATTGGATAACCCAAATCGATTAACAGATATACAAATTGGTTAACCTAAATCGATTAACAGACTATACAAATCGATAACCCAAATCGATTAACAGACTAACCAAAACGATTAACCCAAATCGATTAAAAGGCTAAACAAATCGATAACCAAAATCGATTAACACATATACAAATCGATTAACCGAAATCAATTAACAGACTAAACAAAATCTAGGGTTTAATTATCTCGATAAATTCAAACCTGGAAAGCTAATCAACGAAGACAAACCTGAAGCGGAGGTCGACGGTAAAGTTCTGGTGGAACCGTGGATGTCCTGAAGTAGAAGCATCGTTTCAACTTTCAACTCTATCGTCGTTTTGAAACCTCTGGAGAATATGAATAGTCATCTACTTATCTGATATTTTTAAATGTTTAATAATTAGGAGATTCATACATAACTACATACTATATAGACTAAATCTCAGGTTTAAATCAAAACAACCACTTGGATTAGTGGTAAGAGTTAATTGTATTTATACTTTAGGTCATGGTTTCGAATCTTGTTGGCATCAATTTTTTTTTTAAACATTCAGTTTCAATCATAATGTTTAATGAATAACTATAAGTCTATAACTCGAAAATCACATGTAGGCTCGACTCGACTCGACTCGAGGGCTCGACTCGTTCGAGGGCTCGACTCGACTCAAAAAAGTTAATCGAGTTCTCGAACGAGCCGAGCCGAGTGTTGGCTTTATAGAGCTCGACTCGTTAACTTAAACGAGCATTATTTTGTGATCGAGATTGGCTCGAGCTCGATATAAACGAGCTCGAGCTCGAGTAGCTCGTTAAAAGCTCGACTCATAAACACCCCTAGTTATTGCTGACATAATTGACTCTCTCGGGATTTCCAGGACAATGTTCAAAGTGATGACCCTCTCCACAGTAGGTATACTGTATAGATTGCACAGTAGGGGTAGGTGCAACAGTAATAACTTGCACAACATTCAGATTTTTAATTAAAGATGCCATGTCTGCAAGCTGTGAAGATAATAGTGCATAAGCATTTGTGTCTTGTACCCCTGCTGCCTTTCTAGGTAATGCACGTGGATCAACCCATTTTCCGTTGTTGTTTGAAATTCTTTCAAGGATAGAATTTCATATCCTTCATTGTAGGTACAAGCTGTGAAAGATCTGTGCGCAGTAGCATCGAGTATTTGTTTAGCAGTAGTATTTAAACCACTGTAAAACGTCTCTAGCTGAATGCAATATGGAATGCCATGATGAGGGCATTTTCTCAATAGCTTCTTGTACCTATCCCATGCATCAGGAACTGCTTCATCGTTCATTTGTCTAAAAGTGCATATTTCATTTCTGGACTTGGCATTCCTCGTGGGTGGAAAATATTTTTTTAAAAAACTTTTCTGCCATTTGGGTCCATGTAATTATAGAATCTGGTTTCAATGAGTTGTACCAAGTCATTGGGAATTTCTCTATCTCGATTTCTTCGGTTATTATGATTTTCTCGATCATTTTGATACCCATTTAGATTTACCTCGGGGATTGGTTCCTCATCCGTCATATATTCATGTTCAGACATTTCGGAAGAATTTAAGACTAAAATAGCCTTTTGGATTCTTCTTCGTTGTCTAAATGTTCGTTCAATATCAGGATCAAATTGGAAAAATCACCGTGTGACAATCTTGGCATACATTTTTTTTTCCAAATAGATGGTAGAAAAACTTGCTTTTATAAACCTTACTTAAAAAGAAAAACTTATAGCGTGCTTCCCCGGCAACGACGCCAAAAACTTGTTACGGTTTTTCGTGTTTACACCTTTTTAAAATGCAAGAAAATAGATTTCGACGCAAGTATGCATCTTAATCTACTACCGTCTGTAACAAGTAATAATGGTACAAAGTACCGAATATCGATCCCACAAGGAAGCGTGGAAAAGTTCTTTTGAAAGTCGGGTCTGTAAAAGCGAGTCTCAGATGGTGATTTCAAAAACAATATTTTGGTTGGGGTTTTGATTAATACTATTGAAAAGTTTAATTATAAAAAGAAGCACAGAGTACAAAGATTCGTTGGAATAAAATCAATAATTGGATAAAAAGATGAGACCACATTCCTTCGTTATCTTAAAGCTGATATTTTATGTAACTTAAAAAAGCCGTCATACAATGAACCAGTTGTCAATTGATTAATTGCAGTCCACCATAAAATATAACTTTAATTTAAATAACTTCAGACAATCATGCGATACGATACACCGTTTTATCTTTTTATCAGTCTTGGATCCAACTTAACTTTGTATCCCGAACTAAGACGGTTAGCCCATCATGGTTTGGAATCTAATTATAAAAGAAAAGGAAATGTAATGTTTAACTAAAAGAGATGGTTGACATTTTCAAACAATCAACGATAGAAATCGTAGGAGTGTTGTGCCAGTAACCTCTCTTTAGACAAAGGAATAAAATTACTTGAAATAAAAGACTGAAGGTAAAGGACATAAAATAAATTGCAGAATTTAACTGACGGTAAGTAAAAATACAAAAAATTAAAATGCAGAAAATAAATTGCAGAATTTAAAATTGCGGGAATTAAAGTGCGTTAAAATAAATGACATTAAAGTAAAACGAGGATTATAAAACTAAGACGGAATTAGAAATGGTGATGGAAAATCTTGTTTCAAATGTGAAATTCGAACTTGATTTACTTGAAGATTTCATGGTGTTTCAACGACGTAACTTATTGGAATGACGTAAAGGAAAACTAACCAACGTACAATTGATTTTTTATAAAATTGGAAACATAAAACGGATTTAATAAACTACAACAAACCGTGAACCAACAAAAGTTGGGAACCCGAAATGATTATTCGGACTTCCGGTGTGTAATAGAATTAAAGCCATAATGAAATCAAAATAAAAACCAATTGTAACAAAAGAAAATCTTGATGTTGAACGAGAATATGTAAGAATAACGTGAAACGATCACCGAATATTTTGACGTGCAACAAAAGGAAACATATATTAATAAAAATCCGGTTTGATTTGTGAGCCAAAGCTTTAAACCGTCAACTAATGGCTCATTATCTCAAATCAATTACAACCAAATGATCAAAGGAGGCTTCTAATGATGGTGATGATATAACACATGTCTAAATACATTAAATCTAGAACATGTGTTCAAAAGTTGTCCAAAGCGTGGGAATGCAAGAAAAGCAAAGTGTGAATGTGTATATCTGCCTTCCCATCTCCCTACAACCATCTACATATACCAATTTTCAAACAATTAGGCCTTAGACTTTTTAAGTCATTTAGGCTTTTACAAGACAAAGCCCACAAAAGTAAAACAAATGGCCCATGATAATCGGTCCAATCAGTTTGTTTTTATATAGTTCGGCCCAAGTGACACTCCAACAGCCCACAAAATTTATGCCCGGTCCAATCTTCACATATCGTAACGTCGGTCCAAAAAGGGGAAGTCATTTGTCGGTTTTTATGTCATCTCTTAAAGTTGACTTCCCGCGACCTCCGCATTGATCCTAAGAAAAAAAAACATATATATAAAAATAAGATTTTTCTATTTTTTTCTTTTAAAACAATCATGAAAACGACATTAGACGTTAAACATTTATTTATGCGAAAAAGATAAAAATTAAAAGAAAATGACTCAATGGGAAAACAAAAATTGCTCAAAATTATAAAAAGTGAGTTAAAATAGGGTAAATAAAATTACCATATCAACCTTCTAAAATAATACGTTGGCACCATTGTAGTTCCGTCCATGTATGGTGGCCACGATGGCACGTGCCACCGTATTATTTATCTGACAAAGGGTAAAAAAAAATTAGGTTCATGAAAGGTGCAACCGTATCGTTTTGGAAGGTGCTACCGTATTATTTTTGAAACCTCAATAAGTATTTAATCAAAAGAAAAAAACAGTAATGAATAAGTATTATTGAATATGTAAAGGCCAGGATATCATGAATGTAATATCATTGTTTTTGCCATTTTTAGATAATTAATATTTATTTATATTTTAACTGATGTTCCCCCTGCTTGTTGACTATATTATATTTTATCACATCTTCAACATACATGAATCTTAAAAAGTTAATAACATCTCTAAAATACATATTAAACCAACATATCAATCTGGGTACATTTTGAGCATTATGTGTTTTATTGTTCGAATCAATGTCCATAACAGTTAATTCATTTCTTAACGTTAAAACATATACAATATTAAATTTGTAATTATATTTTTATATTTTCAAATCATATCAACTATATTATTTTCGTCTAATTATAATAATATATTTCAACTATTACAGCATTCGAAATCGCTATTAAATTTACAACCCCAACTATTATGACCATATAATTTCTATGAATACAAAACCAAGCGGCCTCACTTCAATTCTATACAAACAACAAAACACTTCGAAAACGAGTTATTAAGCGACCAACTGAGCCTCGTCGTAATCTGGGACCACGATATCGAGCCTCATCATTGGTCTATACTTCCGAGGAACCGGAGCCCCTGCCTGCACACAAAGCTCAACCACAACCGGAGCCTTCCCGTAGAACCTCTTGAGCGAACTCTTCAATGGCGGTCCTTTAGGATCCGCCACATGCCACACATAATTTGGCGGGAAAACCTCGTCCACCACCGCATCCTGCCACCCGTGCTTTCCGTCTCTCCATTGGTGCTTAAACTCTCCACAAAGCTTTGCGTTGTGGCCCCACGGTCCCACGTGGACTTCCGAGCAGTACCCACACGCCTTCACCGTGTACTTCTTCATAAGTTTTGTCACACCCCATCTCACTTTCTCGTATGAGTTCAGTGTCGCCTGGGCGATTCCGACCACATCGGAGTCTGCAGGAGGGGGGAACCGCTCAAGAGCCCGGTACGTGTCGAGTTCCAAAATATCAGCGGAGCGCGGTGGCTTGGGCGGCTCGACGATTCCACCTCGGTCGATCACTTTCTTTCCCATCATTCGGATAGGTTGGGTCCTTCGCCGTGAAGGGTATTCTGGTAATTCCACACCGGCTTGGATGCAGAGCTCCACAACGGCCGGGATTCTATCGTGGTTGAATCTTGTTTCGTGTTTGACTCGGGTACCAAAAGGATCGTATTGATGATAAGATTCGATAGGGAGAAGAATGTCGTTAATCGAACCTTTGACCCATATATGGAAGCTTCTCCGGTTCGCGCTCTTTGGACCATGGCAATTCTGAATGTCATGGCCGGTTTGACCCACGTGAACCTCCGAGCACTCGCTGCATAAACAACCCGAAAGCAACACTTGAAACTCAGGTTCATTGACCAAAAAAAGCTGGCAACATTTGATAGACAGGCTATTGATGTCAGAATTACTTAGAAGTATTTTATATATTACTCCCACAGTCCTGAAATAAATGTACACAATGAAAAAGCCACACAGTTTTAGCAATTTGTAATTCTAACACTTCTTATTTAATTAAATGACAATTTTACTCTTAACAATACATGGTGTAATAAATTTCTCATTCCCATAAGTAAGTAAGGGTAGAATTGGAAAGCTACTTCATATAGTTTTTTCAAGAAGCTCCAAGTGCCTTTTCCACCTTTTCCCGATTATGCCCCTTATACTAAGTAAATTATTTTTCAACATGTCATTTCAAATCATTTCACATTGTCATTTAGCTTATCAACTAGTTGTCACCAAACTTGACTGTTATCAGCTAGTTTATAAGTCAGCTTTTCAGCTAACTACTAGTTTTGTGTGCGTTTTTTTTTTTTTTGGGGGGGGGGGTGACAAACCTGCAAGCATGGACAGGAATCACATGAAGAAGTTGTGAAACTCCTTTGATCAAGATCTTCCAAGCATCAAGAACTTCATAGGCAACTGGAACCAGATCAGGAACAAGAAGCCCGTTCTTCGGAGGCTCAAGTGGCTTCTCCTTCCCCATTTCTGCAAGTTTTTTGTCGGCCCGTGAAGCTTCCAGAATCTTCTTCAGAGGGATTGGATACGGTTTCTTCTTTCTCTTGGGTAATACGGGAGGAAGATCTGTATTTTGAGGGTTGCTCAACCGTTTCTTACTGTAACGAGTATCACGAGCAGGCATCTGACAAGCAAAAATGGAGGTTCTTGATGTTTGTGGCCGATGTAGTTCATGTGTACACTGCAACTACACCAAATGTGTTAGTTTCGACGATATGCATAATGGCAACATGGGCAAATAGGTACATTTATTTTGGAAAATTAGAAAAGAAAAGGAGACGTTGGAATTTTCATGGGATAGAGAGGAGATATAACACAACAGATGGAAGAACGGCTAAAACTTGAACTTTAAGACCAAACCTACTCTGATAAATTCAGTCATACGCACAATAGTTATTGCCTACGGAGCATCATTAAATGAGAACCTAAAAAGGTTGAGAACCGTGAGAACCAATGAATTATGTGTTGTTTCACATCATGAAACACTGCAACATACGATGTCGTTTCACATTGAAAAACAAACATATATGAAACAATACCTTAAATCCTAGCCTTAGATGAAAAAAAAGTCATGTGAAACAATCATTAAGATAGGTTCCCATAGGTTTGTAATCTTTTTGTGGTTCTCACATTATTAGCCCCATATAACCTAATATATGCATCTTTAACCTGCAACGAAAGTTTATATACAAACATGAAGAGAGTGAAATCATCAAAGTCAACTTAAGTTGACACCAATGTTAAGAAATGAGCTTAAAATTTGAGATGAATTTAGAAATATTACTGTGATTATAATGCTTAGAGTACCTGGCTGCATTTGTCAAAGAAGAGGGAAGAAAGTCTATCGTTGGTCCGCATAGATTGATAACTCCATTTATAGGCAATATGGCTTGCGATACACTGCTTAGGTGAGGAAAACGATCCGAGCATAGTTGGGGATGAGCCACCTAAATTTAGAACATGCTCCATGTTTTTCACAAGTCTTTCGTCCAAAGCTTCATGTATTACAAAAAGGGAAAGTGAGAACTCGTCCATTATGAAAGGTTACATGGTATAGAACGGTATTGCCTCCATCCTAAAATAAATGTCCCCAATGGAAAAGGCACACAATTCTGAAAATGTGTGATCATTATTATACCTTTTAATTAACTAAAATGACATTTGTACCCTTGATAATAGAGGGAGTAATGAATTTCTCCATCTCATAATTAAGGGTAGAACCGGAAAGTAGACACTTATTTTGGGACAAACTAGAATAGAAATGTGAATACTTATTTTGGGAGGGAGTAAATGTCAACAAATGTGTAAGCAACATTAACTTCATAACAAGAAATCAAAAGGTATGAGATAGACAAGAAAGATTAATGACTCACGTTGGTAGCTCTATTTGTTCTCTGGAAAAATGTACTCATTGAAGCCTAAGCCATGCATAAAAGAACAATCAACTAAAAGCAAGATACACATACACTATTCTAGGTGTAGCACACCATTGTCAATTTTAAAAGCTTTTAAAGAAAAAATCTATAATGTTAATCGTTCCGCTATAGCGGTGGTATCGCGGTTCGTGGTCATCGACGGAATAGCGGGGGAAATCGTGGTGCCGCTAATAGCGGCACTATTTGTCCTACATTTTAGCTCGCTCAAGTACTCCACTATATTATTGGTTTTTACTTCTCTGGAACTCTTCTCCACAGAATCGTGAATAGTCGTTCTTTTTTCTTATAATTGTTAGTGGATTCATCATTCATCAGTCAATTGATAGGTTCTATTCAAATATCATTTTGATTGTGTTTTGTAGAAGAATTTATGGGATTTTTGTTCAAATTTGCTTCTGGACATTCTATTGTTGACTCAGTTATTGGTATTGTTTAATTGTTTTAGTTTGTTTTTGTGTTTAGCCTTCACATTTTGGGTTAGGGGCGGTACTGATGCCCGGGGGGAGGGGGGGGACCACTAACCTATTATAGTCAAGTTCTAGGCGCCAGGGCTCGACTTAAGTCGGTCTACGAAAGGGAGTTGATGGCGATAGTGTTCGCAATCCAAAAGTGGCGCCCGTATTTGTTTGGAAGGAGGTTCTTGGTCCGAACCGACCAATGAAGTTTAAAGTATTTACTAGAACAACGCACGGTAACCGAGGAGCATCAAAAATGGCTATCCAAGCTGCTGGGATATAATTTTGAAATTCAATATAGGCCAAGAAAGGACAACGGGGTTGCTGATGTGTTGTCGCGCAAGGGACCAACAGCGAACTTGTTAGCCCTTTCAGTACCTTCGATGGTCCAGTGGGACGACTTACTGCAACAACTGTCACAAGACCCGAGGCTAAAATTAATCCGACAGCAAGTCCAAGAAGGAACAGCCGAACCACATGGGTTTAGTGTTGAAAGGGACAGGCTCCTTCATCAAGGCCGATTAGTGTTGCCTCCGACATCACCATGGGTTCCACGTCTATTTCACGAGTTCCATGGGAGTGCGATTGGTGGGTATTCGGGGGTACACAAAACCTACCAACGAATGGCGAAAGAAGTATACTGGAAAGGCATGCGGAGAGACGTGGCAAGGATGGTCGCGGAGTGTGACGTGTGTCAACGCCACAAGTATTCGACAATGACACCAGGAGGGTTACTGCAACCATTGGAACTACCAAGTAAAGTATGGGCAGAGGTGACAATGGATTTTATAGATGGATTGCCAAAGTCCGAAGGGTACACCGTTATTTTTGTAGTGGTAGACCGCTTAAGTAAGTATGCACATTTCATTCCATTGCGACATCCGTATAAAGCAGTAACGGTTGCTGCAGTTTTTTTATGAGAAGTCCGTTTACACGGGATACCCGAATCTATTGTCACAGACAGGGACAAGGTGTTTTTTAGTTAATTTTGGAAAGAATTATTTCGACGACAGGGAACAACCTTAAAGCGAAGCATCGTTTACCACCCACAAACAAACGGGTAGACGGAAGTTGTAAATCGGTGTCTCGAAACCTATATTCGGTGCTTTGTTTCGGATACACCCAAGAAGTGGGCTCGATAGCTTTCATGGGCAGAATACTGGTACAACACCTCATTCCACACGTCCACTAATACCACTCCGTTCAAGGTTCTATATGGCTGAGACCCTCTACACTTGCTACACTATGGGAGCTCCACATCGACTCTGTTTGAAGTCGATCAATATCTAAGGGAACGGGATCGGATATTGCAAGAATTAAAGGGGTATTTGTTGAAAGGCTAGCAGGTAATGAAGGCTAGCAGGTAATGAAGGCTAAGGTTGATGTACATAGACGGGAGGTTCAATTTGAGGTGGGAGATCGAGTGTACTTGAAGCTCAGATCGTACCGCCAACAAACGGTGGCTCGACGCCGTAATGAAAAGTTGGTGCCAAGGTATTTTGGGCCTTATGAGGTGATCAAGCGGATCGGGAAGGTGGCGTACAAACTAAGGTTGCTCGAAACCGCAACAATTCATCCGGTTTTTCATGTCTCACAGTTAAAGAAGGTCATTGGAAATCATATCGCAACTACAGCCTTACCAGCAACCCTAACGGATGAAATGGAAGTGATTTTGGAACCAGAAAAGGTGGAGGGAGTCCGACCAAGAACTTCGGGTTTAGCTACTGATCGTGAGGTCTTAATTCGCTGGAAGAATTTTCCGGAATATGAAGCAACGTGGGAACCATTTGATATTATTTGCCAACGACTTTCAGACTTCCACCTTGAGGACAAGGTGCTTGTTTGGGAGGGGAGTAATGATACAACTCGCCGACTTCGCCAAGTTTATCGATGTCGACAGCAACAAAGTGATAGTTAATATATTGATATTTATCCTTTTATCTTTTGGTTAGTGATCATTTTTTATTTAAATTGTTAGTGGTTATCTTTTATTTAGGATAGTGGTAATCTTTTAATTAAGTGTTTGAGTTAGGATTGGTTTATTTAGTGATCAACTATTTATAGGGCTTTGGGTTTGGAGAAAAAGGCAGAAATAAATATAGTTTTATTCTTAAATCAAGTGGAGATCCCTGTTTCTCGAATTATAGGAACCTATTTTGTTTTTCTGTTTCTCTGGTTCGTACCAGCTTGCCTAAGCCCATACTGCGCCTCAGCCAAGGCGGTGCGTTCAATGAGACGCCTCGCCTCGATATGGAAAAAGCCTAGCAGGTTGCACCTCAGCGCCTCGGGCGCGCTTTTCACAACTATGCAATCGGCATCGTCATCATTCCTACACCCATTTGTAAGAGTGGAATTCAACACTAATATTTTATATTTTTCTCTCTCATTTGATTATTAAGCTAGAGGTTCAATTTAGATGTTGGGTGTTTATCTTCATGCAAATAGTGTTGTGGTTTTTATCTTTTTGCAAATATTGTTGTGGACAATTGTTATAGTAGAGTCCAATGTAGTTGTATTCGTTGACATTTGACAACACTATATGGGATTTAGTTATTAGTTGAAGCATATTTTTATCTCCACTCACTCGGTCTCAAACTCCTCCTTCCTGGACTGGAAAATCTATTTTGTGGTTTCACCGACAGCGTCTCCGTTTCCGGCAGCTTTCCCTCCGAAGCCTCAAGTTTGTCACAAGCTACGGTAGCTAATTTTCTACCCGAGTAACTCCCGCACACTAAAAATTTATATTTGAAATTTTCATAATGTAAGAAATTGGGAGTTACATTACAGCAAAAGTAAAATCTTACGTTACACAAATGTTGAATATAAATACAAGTGTTCGAAAGTTAAAACAAAGCCAAATGAAGGCAACATATCCCACTCGAAAGTAAGTTTCAAGAGGGGTATGATGTATGCAAACCTTACCTCAACCACTAGGATCGAGAGATGTTTCAATGGGGACCTTGGCTTATGCACAGAACAAAGGTGTGCAAGCAAGAAATAAGATAGATAATATAACAGGTAATCGGGAAATACAACAAGTAGAATAGCTATTCAACAGTGTGTGCACAAATCAATGGTGTGCGAGCAGACAACGTAATCAAGTAAACATGTAATACAAGTTATGTACATTACAACTTAAACATGTAGAAAGAAAGACAACCAATAAAGCCAAATCAAACGGATAGAGTGCCGGTGAAACTACAAAATAGATGCTTGGAGATTAAAACATTTAGTGATAACAACAAAAACCCCTATACCAATGCTAAATGTCAATAAATAAACTACATTGAACTCTACTATAAAACCTCACCACAACTAATTTGCAAAAAGATAAACACAACCCTACTTGCTAATAAGCAAAATAGAAAAGAAATACGAGAGATTAGAGATGATTCCCAATCTTGTGTATTACTTACATTCATACACAAACAAGAAAGTAAATTACTCTAAGATTAAGGAATTATGGTTCAAATAGACAACGTATATTATAATTGACTGGAGGCAATGAATTAATGTTTTGTTTGGAGGTAAGACATTTCATTCAGGAACTTTTTCCTCATAAATTATTTCATAGGAATCATATTTAGTGTGTTTCGTTGACAAATGAAAAATATATTTGGTAATTACTACTACTGAAAATGGATGAAAAATAGACCACCCAAAAATCGTGAAGAATAATTTCATGGTAGGTTTTCGGGGAGAGGATTACAGCATCTATAATGACATATAATAGGAAGTATTTTGCAATGAGTGAAGTTCAGACAAAAGCCCAACACAAAAATATAAACGAGTGAAGTTCAGACAAAAGCCTTAAGTAAATTAAATGCAACACATAACCAGCGACGGAGAAAGAGGAGCAGAAACCTGGTTTGCGACGGAGAGGCGGAGCAGCGGCGGAGAAGAACGCGACGGAGAAGAGGGAGAGAGACGGCGTCGATAATAGCTCGTCAATGAGCAAGAGCAGAGGAATAAAAATATCATTTAGTAAGGGGATGGATAAGGTTGTCCGATTTTTATCTGAGAGGGTTTTTTCATAATGGGAAGAAACGTCTTTTTTAATGAGAGAGACTGGTTTGGAAAAAAACTTGGTTTTCTGCATAAAGCTCCCCCTTGAAATCTTACTGAATAAGCCAATTTTTATATCATTAAGCCACTACCAAACAGTCATATATAGCTGACTGAATAAGATGTGAGTCTCATTAAGCTCATTAAGCTGCAAACAAACAGGCCCTAAAATCAAATCCCATGTAAATTATGATTTTAGTCCCTACGGTTTAGAAATTACGATTTTCGTCCCTAGCTTGGATTTTACAACAAAGCTACCACGAAGCTTCCGAATGAAGTCTTACCACACCAATGAGAAGATGCAGTGGACTCTCTTGCATAAGAAGCTGAAGCCCAAGTGTATGGATGTGTGGGAGTCATCTCTTTCCTCCAAAGACAAGTTGATCGTCTGCAGAAGGATCTTGATTGATTTTTGCACTAAGAACAAAATCTTTAATCTTTGCTTAAAGAGTGAACAAGAGCCCTAATCAGATTAATCATGTAATAACTCTTGTCCACAAAATATGATTATTTGAAAGTTAGGGATTGAAATGCAAATTGTGGAAATGCTAACGACGGGTAATGACCATAATCCTCTCCTTTTTAGATGAATGGTGTCAAAGTTGAAAAGAAGCAAGATTAAGGGGTCATTTTAGCAAATAGTTGGAAAGTTTGCATTCAGGGGTAAAAACCCTAAGAACCTCTTTTCCTTGCTATTATCGGAGACGACGTGTGGGAGAGAAATGAAAGAAATAGAGGAAGCTATCATTAGGATTGAAGCCTTGAAGAAACTTGTCAATAAATCAAAGCAAAGCAACTAAGGGAGATTCATCATTGAGAGGTAATCAATCTAATCTTTTCTCTAGTTCTAAAGGTTAGAGGCGATGAAGAAGATTTTCCCCTGTATTCAATTCCATTCTAGGAAGTTTTCAAAAGTGAAGCTAGTGTTGGGGATTCAATGTTAAAGTAGATCGAACCTTCTATTTTTGGATTGATTTTGATATAAATCTTCTGTAACACCCTCAATTTGGAAATAACAACTAATTTAAAGTTTTCTAATTACATCGATGACTGAATCATCTACAACAACAAATTAAGGTTTAACTTCAATAAACACATTTCAATCCTTATACGCGATCTATAAAAGGTACGGATGTTACTAAAACCCAATAGCAGTCACTGTCTCCAACTGCGGAAGACTTCACCAAACTACTCATCCTCGTGTAAATCTAGTGCTCATCTCTTCATGGCACCGCTAGAACCAAACCCCAACTGGATCTGATGCACATGCCGACAAATAAAATGTTAGGCTTAATGCCTAGTGAGCTCATGAGTTTTCATCATAAACGTATAAAGCAATAAATTTAAAGAACGTTATATAAATCTTAGTTTCCAAAATGAAATACATTAAGCTGTCGTTTGTTTTTTAAGAGGTCTAAAGTCTGAAGTTTTATTTTAGTTATGATTAATAAGAGGTGGTGTGTAAAAAGGTCTGAACGATTCAGACTTAAGAGTCATTAAGAGGTTTTTAAAAAAAAAAAAAACAACCCCTAAGTCTGAAAGAAACCTCTTTTCAACATTCACCCTCTTCGTGATTAAAATCATAAAACAAAACATTTCTTCGAATATAATTCCAAAACCCAAAACTCGCGTAATTCATAACTGACACTTTAATAATCAAATACTGAAAACGTATATAAACTCTATTATCCAAAACATCCAAAACATGGATAAAGTTCAGTATGCAAAACCCAAATCATGGATAACAATCCATACCCAAAACGTCACCGAAAACATTGATTATAAAACTCCATAACCAAAACAACACCTTGTGGTGACGGGGGAACCCCGATTACATAGTGTGTGACGGAACACAAAAGTAGGTCATATAATTATGTAGGAAATCAAAACATGTGGGTTATACAAAAAAACCCACCGAGCTCAACTCCTCTGAGTCTATCGCTCGAAAACATCAAGTCAACTCCTCTGAGTCTATTCTTGAGAGTTCTAAAACAGGGGAACCCAGTTCCAAAACGGGAACTTATGCATAAAGGGAATTACACCCATGGGACGTTGCCCGACCGTATAGGTCCATACCTTACTTACCATGGTGACCCGATGCCTATTACGTGCCAAAGTGGTGAACTTGTCCAAAGCGAGACATAAGAACAACGTGTCTATGGATCCATTGCACTAACTAAAACGTTACATGACTCAACGAATGAACTAACGCATTTCAAAACATGTAATTCTCAAATAAGATGCAGTAAAAGCAAATCATAACCAAACGCTCTACATTGAGCTATTAAAATCGGACAAGTGTCCCCAAGACCCAACAAAATCCAAATCGAGTCATAAGCTCAACAAATCCAGAGACCACTTGTTAAAATCATAAAAAGGAAATCAAACATAAACAACCCGCGATAATGTCAACCCATGCTACAAAATACATAAGCAACTCAAACATAGCTTCAATTGGGACAAAACATTTTCCAAGTGGGTTTATATTATTTAATCTTCCCAAAAACGTCCCATGACACAAAATCAACCATTTCTCCAATACGCACAATAAAAATACATTTATGCTCCAAAGACTACTTCCATGAAATAAATCATTAAAATACCAATACTCAAGATTTATTTATCAAAATGCCCAAAATCCCAAATGTGGGTGTTTGCAAAGCTCACAAGGTTAAACACTTCAAATAATCAAACTTATCAAATACTCAATAGTTGGTAATTTCATGTAAAACATATAAACATGTAAAAACATATATTTTGGCATGTACACCGTTTTCACAAATCAACTTGAACTCACCTTGCTAGGTTAAGTTAAACCTAGATTTCAAACCCAAATCCTTAGTCTCCAATGGTGTAGGCTTCACCATTTCCAAGCTCTCTCTTAAACAATAAGCTTGGGTTTCCAAATAACCCACTTCTTCATGTCTAGCATAAACCATCAACAACAGGTAAAACCTTTAGATCTATAAAGATCCTTATACCAAAACTTGAAGTATTCAAATAAACTTACCACTTTAGGATGTTTAGGCTCTCCACCCAAAACCAACCAAAGGAATCCATTGTCTCTTAAATCCAAACTTCCAAATACCAAACCTTCATACTTCCTTAGGATAAATCCACCATCGGTGCTCCAAATCTGAGATGTGAGCTTCCAAAAGTCGCACCAATGGAGAGAAATGAAAAGGGTGGGAGGTAAATGAGAGAAAACCCTAGAAATTTGGGTTTTAAAATGATCAGACTAATCCCGCGGCCTTGGACGCGGTTTTGAGGCGTCGGGCCAAGTCGCGCGAGCCACTTGTCGGCACACTACAGAGACTTACGCTGCCTTAGCGTGACTTGAGGCCGCGACACGCTCCCCGTGCCTCGTACCGAGACATCCCCCGACCGTTTCTCTCGGTCGTCCGGTGATCGTTTCCTTGACCGATTGTCGCCCGACATTAGGAAATCACGGGTGTTACATCTTCATATGTGTTAAGGGAGGTGGGGGAGACTCTAGAGATTTCCTTGAGAGGCTGAAAGGAATCGACCCCGATAATCGCCAAACGTGGACCAGACCCATACCGAGAAGTCAAGAACCCGAGTATTTGTGATACCGGGAACTTTGCTTACACCGGGAACGAGAACAAATTAAATCCCCAGATGCCAATCACGCGGGGATTGGGAACTCCCAACCCGGATGATTCGGGAGTTAAGGCCAACCTGGGTGTACCGAGTTTGAGGCCAAAGTCGATAGGAGGAAGAACCAGAGTCGAGCCCGGTATGGCCAGAATCCGGAACCAAATCCGGTAGGGCCGGAAACCGGAACCCAACCTGGTAGGACCGAAGACTGGGACTCAACCCAGATTTAGGCGGGGTCGGGGGGTTCAAGACCTAGGGATCTTTATCTAGGATTTAATCAGAACCTAACCCGGAGTTTGTCTATGTTATGTGACCGAATTGTAGGTGTCTCATCTCTTTGAAGTAAATTTCGGTGTGAGTGCGTCGGGTTTTACCTCAAAAGGTGAGTTCCCTTAACTCATTTCGCTATTAACTGAAAATGGTTTGCATTGGTGGTATTATCTATGCTTTCTTTAAAAGAACATGTTATATTGATCGTGAAAACATTACCGTTTTACGCGTACGATTTATTTATATGTTCATGTACTTCATGATTTGATATCGTATGTGGAGTTGGGTGGCACAGTGGGGTACGTGTACTATGGCGTATTGGAAGTCTGCGAGAGGTCAGTTGAACCGTGTGTCTTGACTCTGTTTCTTGCACACCGGGTGATGGCATCTACTGGGGGCCGTGGGGATCTACTGGGGGCCCCAAGTATGAACATCACGAGGAGGTGATGAGAGAAAGGACCACTATGCCATTACCCTTATGTGGAATCGATTGTTTAATCTTTTTCTGTACAACTGAAATACGTATGTCTTGATGAGTTAAAGTTGTAAATTTTATGAATTGTTTTGAGAGGGAATTCACTAGACCTCCAGGTCTAATCCTCGCTTTCCAAATTATAAAAACCATTTTTCAGGTAAGTGGCGCATCTTCGAAGGTCAAGGAGAAAGTTTGAGTTTAGTGGCGAAGATCGTTGGACATAGAGTGTCGTAGTTCCTTGATTTCTTTCCTTAAGATTCGATAGATAGATTCTCGGTTGTGGTAGTTGTATCTGTTGTCAGATTTTGAAATCTCGGAGATTGAAATGTTTAAATTAGGACCCGTTATGGGATTTAATATTAATCTAATGTTATGCTTGTTTTGGGTTGTTACATTTGGTATCAGAGCCATAATTTAAGAGATTTAGGTGACCAGATGGGCCTAAACTTAAACGGTAAAGTAGGGGACCACAACTGAGATATAAGAAGCCATTAGGAAAAACATTAATCATAGAGAATCATGACAGCGGTGGTGAGGACTCTCATGTAAGGTAAATTCAAAATCGCATCTGGCCAATGCCATTATAGGTGCATGGGTGTGCTCGACTTCTATTATTGAGATGATTGGTGGGTGTGGCAGTAATAAGCTCTAACCTTACAATGATTAGCAAGAGTTTTGGATGTATTGTGTGAGGTTATTTCCAGGGTTCAAGAGAAGATATATATTTGGTTAAGAGTGTGGTCCTATTTTATAGTGAGGCTCCATTTCTGGAGTTTGAGGTATCGATCATTTGGTATAGGGGGGAGAGGATCGTGTTTAGGTCTTGAGAGCTTCAACTCAAGATCGAGCTAAGGCAATGAGCCCTTATACTCCTTAGTCAGGTGGTAGGGTTGTAAGGATAATGGAGGAAAGATGTCAATGTTAATTTGAAGTATGGAGAAGGGATAGAAAGAAAAGCGAATGATCGCCTATGGGCCTATTCCAGTCAAGATTTGGAACGGTATAATTTGTACACAAATGATCAATTTTGGGAACTGTGTAGTGTGGGAGAACAAGTATGTTGGGAAGAACCTGCACCTAAGGTTGTGCAAGGGTGGGAAACTCAACCATTTGGTCAAAAGTAGTATGCCGGTGAGAAATTGTTATGAATGCAAAACGTCCGACCTTGTTAGAGTGAATAACCTTCAAAAGCAATGTGAGTTCCATGCATTGTGTTTTAAATGGACTGCATAATTCGATGCAAATTAAAAAAATATTTATGTGTATGTTGGATTTCTTGTTTTAGAAGTTAATGCAACACATTCAATCGTGTAGTATATGTTTTGGGAAAATTTCAAACTTATTTATGTTGCAAAATGGAAATTTTGAATTCAATAATTGGTGAGTTATTTCATCTCTTTCTTGTTGAGTTAACCTTTATTGTGGCGGTCATGACACATTTGATCACATAGTTTTCATAACCGAAATCAGTATGGACATGTTGTTGCCACACCCATGAGGGTGAGGGTCGGTTGACTCACCCAGGGTAGGCGATTGTGCTCGGAACTTTTAAAGTCGCATGAAGGAGTTTCATTGCATACATTCTTGTGGTCGTCAACATTGGCTTGGATGGTCGGTGTGATGTTTTTACGGGGTTACGTGGGAGGGATCCTCGAGATCCTTGTGTTTGGCTATTCGACTATGGTGATTTGTTTCTTGCATTCACGAGTTCATTTCATGGTGTCGTACTCGTTAAATTTTCAATGTTCAAAATTATTTCAATCATTGTGTCGTCATGCATGAAGGCTATGAACTCTCTAGGTCATGGACAATATTGCAATTAAAGTTAAGGAAATGTTTCGAGAGTTGAAATTTTCGGTTGAGCCGTTTATGGTCGAATTATGACTCTAGTGTTTTCCTTAGAGAAGGGTGGTAGATAATGAAAAGCTCAGATGTTGAAGTTGGTAACGCTCTTATTAGGGTAGCGTAGACTTTTGTTCGGTAATTTTGGATGTGGTTATTTGTGAGTGATTACGTTTGGATGAATTACGAAGTTGTTAAGATGCTTATTATACCAACATGATAATAAGGAGTGTTGCAGTATTTTGATGAAAGGGTATCGACGTTGAGCCTGAGTATTGATGTGGTCTTGTAATAAGACCACATGCCAAGTAAGTCTTGTACCTTCATTAAGTGAGGACTGTGAGGTATAAAGTGATTTATGATGCGTAGGGAGAAGTGGGTTACGTTAAAAATCCTCGTTTGTTGGAGAATTTTTCGAAGCATCACCTTTTTAAATGGTTGATATCGAAGTCAACGAGCATTCGAAATATCCAGTGTTGAGGTCCTTGTCAGATAACTGAGAATTCAAGGAGGATCTCTAGTATGGTTATTCTTCCCAAGGTTGTAAAGGGCCCTTCGGGACAAATGTATACTTTGCATTATGCTGGGCCACATAGGATGAGTGCTTGAAAACAAAAAATCGCTAGTTGAGAGGGGTGAATTTCTATAAGGTTTGGTTATCTGTAAAGGAAAGAAGTATATAACACAGCTGAAGTGAGTGCACATCGATTATATCGATCTGCACAGGAGGGCGCCTTATCCTTCTGGACTATCTGAACTTGTTTCTTAAAGATCGTGATGAGCTAAGATGTAACACCCCGAAATTTCGGTAAGTTAATTCCTCACCCCATTTATTTCTTATAGATTATTAAAAAAAGCTATTAGAAATGGATTACCTTAATTTCCTGATCGGGCCGTGAGGAATCGAGTGCGAAATCTGGGTGTTGGGTCTGAAATGAGCTAAGGATGATTAATACTGCCAGATACTACTTCTTGTGTAATTAATACTGCTAGTTCAATATTACTACTGCTGGTGAGATTAATACTGCTAGACAAGTTAATACTGTTAGCATGTTAGTACTGCAAGAAATGGTTAATACTGTTGCGAGAATTAATACTGCTTATGAAGATTAAAGTTGTTGAGAAGATAATGATGGAATGATGCGAAAGTCAAGGATATTTGAAGATAATTATGAACTGGATCATGAAGATTAATTTTTCTTTTATAATTATCTTGTAATATGTCTTGTATATATACTGTATAGAAGGCATAGTTTAATATAGACTTTTGATAGAATTTCAATATACGTTTTAGTGAGAATCAACCTCAAGATTCATTGTAATCCTTTCTTTAGAGAAGTTCAGAACGTCTGTTGAGCATGTTCAACAGATTGAGGTTTTGTTTGTAATCTTTAAATTTAATCAATATAACTTGTGATTTGCATTCAAGTACTGTTTCATTGATTGAGTGTTAAAGTGTTTTTCCGCAACTTCTTTAACATTGTTTATGAGTGTGTTAATTAAATTCTTCATTAGAATTTTTCGATCTTGACAAGTGGTATCAGAGCAGGTGTAACTCAGAAAGCAAGAATCATCATGGACGGATCAAGCGACATCGTTCTTGTTTCAAAAGTCCCCATGCTTAAACCCAATGAGTTTGACATGTGGAAAATCAGAATCAAGCAATACATTCTTCTCACAGACTTCTCAATGTGGGACATCATTGAGAATGGTCCCTCAGATGGAAGAAAGATGGATGCAGAAGGCAAGAGACCTCCACCAAAGACTGATGGAGAAAGGAAGACGAGGCAGACAGAGATGAAAGTCTTGAGCACTCTGCTCTTGGCTATACCTAATGAGTACCAACACCAGTTCTGCAACTGCACGGATGCACAAATTCTATGGAATGCACTGGAGAAAAGATTTTCTGGTACCAAAAGTACCAAGAGAAATCAGAAGGCCATTCTGAAGCAGCAATATGAAAACATCATGTCTACAAAGAATGAGTCCATGACTCAAACTTTTGATAGGTTCAATAAGCTAATTGGTGAATTGGCTACTGTTGGTGATGAATGGACTATGTACAATGTCTCCTTCAGACATAATGACCAACTGGAGGACAAGGAACTGGATGACCTCTATAATGACCTTAGGGTATTTGAAGCAGAGGTAGAAGCAAAGAAGAGGCCCTCTGAATACTCATACAATGTTGCTCTTCTATCATCTTCTACTGATTTTGCTGCTAATACAGAATCAGTTAGTGTTGCCTATGGATCAAAGCAAGATGGATCTAATGACTCGGTTTTAGAAGCTTTTCTAGCCAGTCATGCTAATTCCACTCTAATTAATGATGACTTAGAACAGATAAATGCTGATGATCTGGAAGAGATGGATATCAAGTGGCAGATGACTATGCTCACAATGAGGGTAAAAAGATTCATCAAAAGGACTAGAAGGAATAACTTTGCTCAGAAAAGAGAAGATGGGGTTGGATTTGATAAATCCAAGGTTGAATGTTACAAGTGTCACAAGCTGGGGCACTTTGCAAGAGAATGCAGAAGTGGAATGCATCAACAACATACTAGCAACCATCAACCATCACAGTCCACTAGCTTCAACAACGGGAACTCTTCTCAAGCTCTTTTTTCCCAAGAAGGAATGGGATTTGATTGGAGTGACCAAGCAGAAGAAGCAGTTCAAAATCAAGCTCTAATGGCTAAAGTTTTAGAGTCAGCAAGCACTGATATTCCCACAGAGGTAAAATCTAACCTTTGCTCAAAATCTTGCATAGAAACTGTTAAAAAGTATAGGGATCACAATCAAAGCATGTGTGATGACCTAAAAAGGTTAGAGAAAGATAGAAGAGAGTATGTTGTGATTGTTGAGAATTTGGAAGAACAGATTAAGGCATACAAAGCCAATGAACTTCAACACACATATGATACTAACTACTGGAAGTGGGAAAAGAATCAGTTAGAGTTTAAGCTTAAAAAGTCTGAAGAGGAATGTGAGAAGATAAGAAGTGATTTTGAGAAAGCCAAGCTGGACATTGAGAAGTTTTCCAATGCCTCTAAAGCAATGGACTCACTTCTAAAATCTCAAGTCCATGACAACCTGAAAAGAGGTTTAGGATACAACAGTACCCCTCCACCCTATAACAATAATTATATCCCTCCTACTTCAGACCTCTTAGAAAGACAAGAAAAAATAGACTTACCTGCAGGAGCCACAGATGTAGATCCTCTTGACAGTGTAGTGATTGAGGAAGAGACTGAAGAAGAGACCACTAAGGGTAAGAATAAGGATGACCTTAAAGAAATTCCTTTAGAAAATCATATCCTTACTAATGAAAGGGGGGGTAAACCTTTTGTAAAGAGTGAAAAGGCTGAAAGTTCTAAGAGAAGGAAGGGAAAGGTACAGGGAGTCCATTACATGCAAACCACTGTTGTTAATCCCTATACTTGTAAACAGAATCAGCCCCAACAACATGATAAAACAAGGGGAAATCAAAGAAACAGAAATAATCAGTGGGCTTTAAAACAAGGAATTAATCTGAGAAAAATAAACAGACCAAAGCCTTGTTTTATCTGTGGCAAGTTAAATCATCTAGCCAAACACTGTTATTTCAATCCTATTAACCAAAGGATCACTTTTCAAAGAAATATACAAAATCTTGTTGGTTATAGGAAGCAAATAAGGAATCATATGGCTGAGAATGTGAGAAGGGCACCTATAAAATCTCATGCTCAGAATAAGTTTGCTAATTCAAAGAAAAATACTTCAAATAAGCCAAGGAGTATCTTAAAGAAAAAGAAAGCAAACAACTTTGTCCAGGTTTGGGTTCCAAAAGTAAAGAATTCTGTTAGTACTGCTACTTCAAATAGTACTGCTGACAGAAATAGTGTTGCTGCAAGCAATACTACTGCTAACCCAATTAGTATTGCTAATGATGTTAGTACTGCTAACAAAGTTAGTACTGCCAATCAAGTTAGTATTGCTTCCAGTGACAGGCCCATTCTTCTGACAAAGTATTCAAGCAATAAGATTCCTCAGTTTAATAATCTCATCAAGTCTGAATATGAATATGTTGATGAGAATGGGAAACCCAAGACCACTTTGGCTTGGGTTCCTATTAAAAACTAACTGCTTTATTATATGTGCAGGGCAACCAACAGCTCAAGGGAAGGAGCATTTGGCATGTTGATAGTGGTTGTTCCAGGCACATGACAGGTAACATGGTCTGCCTTCAAAACTTCAAAATAACTGATGGAGGACATGTTGCTTTTGGTGATAATCCAGCAGGTGGAAAGATAAGTGGAAAAGGTAGTGTGTCAAAAGGTAAGATGACCTTTGAGGATGTATACTATGTTGAGCAATTGAGATACAACCTGTTAAGTGTATCACAGGTTTGTGACAAGAAACATAGCATATTATTCAATGATACTGAATGTATTATCCTTGCTCCAGGGTTCAAGGTAGTTGATGAAAGTATGATACTACTTAGAACTCCTAGAAAGGACAATGTTTATTGCTTAGACTTGGAGGGTGTAGCTTCTGATTCATCTTTAAATTGTTTATTTTCAAAAGCTTCATTGGATGAATCATCTCTTTGGCACAGAAGGATGTGTCACATGAACTTTAAAACAATGAACAAACTTGTGAAAAACAACCTTGTAAGAGGTTTGCCACAAAAGGTATTTTCATGTGATGATCATTGTGTTGCATGTCTTAAAGGCAAACAACACAAAACTTCTCATAAGTCCAAAGAGATAAATACAATCTCTTCACCTCTTAATTTACTGCATATGGATCTGTTTGGACCTACAAATGTGATGAGTATTGGTAAGAAATCCTACTGCTTGGTTATTGTTGATGATTTCTCTAGATTCACTTGGGTCTATTTTCTGAGGACTAAGGATGAGACAAGTGGACTGATCAAATCCTTTGTTCTTAGAGTTGAAAACCAAACAAATCTAAGAGTTAAAGTCATCAGGTCTGATAATGGAACTGAATTTAAAAACAATGACCTAAACAACTTCTGTGAGGAAAAAGGCATTGAGAGACAATACAGTGCTCCTAGGACTCCTCAACAGAATGGTGTTGCTGAAAGGAGAAATAGGACTCTGATAGAAGCTGATAGATCTCTGTTGGCAGATTCAAAACTTCCAATCACTTTTTGGGCAGAAGCAATTAATACTGCTTGCTATGTTCAAAACAGAGTTCTAGTAGTGAAATCCCAAGACAAGACACCTTATGAGCTTTTTAAAAAGAAGAAACCTTTTATTGGATTTTTCAAACCATTTGGGTGTCCTTGCACAATTCTCAATACCAAAACTCACCTAGGCAAGTTTGATAGCAAAGCTGATGATGGGTTTCTTGTTGGATATTCATCTCAAAGTAAGGCCTACAGAGTTTTCAACACCTCTTCTAGGATTATTGAGGAAAGTGACAATGTCAAATGCAATGAGAACACACCAAATCAACTTAGTTCAGGTCCTGATTAGCTATTTGACATTGATTCACTGTCTAATTCTTTGGGTTTCAGTAATGAGCATAATGCAGGAACAGGGACAGAAAAGGTACAAGTACAAAGACAAGAGTTTGTGTTGTTCCCAACACCTACTGCTGATCCTGCTGAACTCTGTGACCAAGACAAGAAAGATAATTCAGATTCAAAGGACACTGAACCAGCTCAAAATGAAGAGGACAGAGGTGAAAAGGAAGATCAACCCTCAGATTCAGGAATCAAAGGTCCTGAGAGGCCATGTTTAGAAGAAGATGACACAGATGATGATAACTCTTCAGTTTTTGGTGGCAACACTCCTGAAAAGAATGACTCTAATCTGGAAGTAGATATTAATGAAGAGGCTGTTCATCAAACAAGAGTTCATAAAAATCATCCTCCTCAATTGGTGATTGGTGACATCAATTCTCCTATAATCACAAGGAATCAACGCAAGTTGGGAGGATTGAAGGACATACAATCAGGATTACTATCTTGCTTTCTATCACAGGTTGAACCCAAAAAGGCATGTGATGCAATGAAGGATCCAAGCTGGATAGAAGCAATGCAAGAGGAGCTACTGCAGTTTGTACTGCAGGATGTATGGGATTTGGTTGACCTTCCAAAAGGACACAGAGCTATAGGCACTAAATGGATCTTCAGGAACAAGAAAGATGAGAGAGGAATAGTAATAAAGAACAAGGCCAGATTAGTGGCACAAGGGTATACTCAAGAAGAGGGAATTGATTATGAAGAGGTATTTGCACCAGTGGCCAGGATTGAGGCAATCAGGCTATTCTTAGCCTATGCTTCTTTCATGAAGTTCAGGGTCTACCAGATGAATGTAAAGAGTGTTTTCCTGTATGGGAGAATTGAAGAAGAAGTGTATGTCTGTCAGCCTCCAGGGTTTGAGAATCCAAATTATCCTGACAGAGTATACAAATTGAAGAAGGCATTCTATGGGCTACATCAAGCACCAAGGGCATGGTATGACACTTTGTCTACCTATCTCTTGGAAAATGGTTTTCAAAGAGGAATCATAGACAAGACTCTGTTCATTCAGAGGAAGAAGAAGGACATCCTAATAGTGCAAATCTATGTGGATGATATTATCTTTGGATCCACAAAAGATCAAATGTGCGGAGATTTTGAAGATTTGATGCACAAGAGATTCAAGATGAGTTCTATGGGTGAACTTACTTTCTTCCTTGGGCTACAAGTTAAGCAGAAGAAAGATGGGATATTTCTAAGCCAATCCAAGTATGTGTAGGACATTCTTACTAAGTTTGGATTCTCAGATTCAAAGCCTGCAAGCACACCCATGGAGACACACAAACAGATCACTACAGATCTTGAGGGGGAGGATGTGGATGTTCATCACTATAGATCCATGATTGGCTCCCTCATGTATCTCACTGCTTCAAGACCAGATATCATGTTTCCTGTGTGTGTGTGTGTGCAAGATTTCAAGTAAGACCTAAGCAGTCACACTTTCAAGCAGTCAAGAGGATATTCAGATATCTCAAAGGCCAACCTAGATTAGGTCTTTGGTATCCTCATGACTCACCATTTGACCTACTTGCTTATTCAGACAGTGACTTGGGTGGTGCGAATTTGGATAAAAAGTCAACTTCAGGGGGATGTCAGTTTTTGGGTGCAAGACTAGTGTCATGGCAGTGCAAGAAACAAACCACAATGTCCACCTCTACAACAGAAGCAGAGTATATAGCTGCTGCAAGCTGGTGTTCACAAGTACTCTGGATTCAGAATCAAATTTTGGACTATGGTATATCTTTTCTTCACACTCCAATCTTCATAGACAATAACAGTGCTATTAGCATTGTTAATAATCCAGTCAAGCACTCCAAAACAAAGCATATAGAAATCAGGTACCATTTTATCAGAGACTGTAATGAAAAGAAGCCAATTCAGGTTGTGAAAGTCCATACAAGTAACCAATTTGCTGATCTATTCACCAAAGCTTTTGATGTGGGTAGAGTCACATTCTTGGTCACAAGTGTGGGCATGATAAACACTAAATAAGCCTCCTTTGATCTGCTTTATGTACCATTTCTGTATAGATTCCTTCCTGTCTACTTTCTCATATTGTATTGTGCATGGTGCTGCTAACCTTGTGTGTTTAAGTGTTTCATATTGCTTCAATTGAATACTTGGTACTTCTAGTTCAGTTAATACTGCTCTCTATATTACTCATGATAACAGTTCAAAAAGGGTTAAGTATGGTTACTACTACTAGGTCGTTTATACTGCCAGTGCAAAGTTACTACTGCTTGCTTTATTAATACTGCTAATCAGTGTTACTACTGCTGGTAGGTGTTAATACTGCTAGTCTGTGTTAGTACTGCCAGTATGTATTACTACTGCTACTCTGAGTTAATACTGCGGGCTTGTTAATACTGCTAGGGTACTTAGTACTGCTTCTAACTGAAACCCTCCACCTATAAATACCCATTTGTGACCGCCAAAATACAAAAGGCTCTTTGAACTTCCATTGCTTCTCTTTCTCTCTCTCTCTCGATTTCTTGCTCACCAGTATACACCCTAGGTGCGATTCAAACCCTAGAATCAATCAGAACGATGGCAGGACTAGAATTCTTTGATGAACACAATGAGGTTTCTATGCTGCACAAACCCAAACAGTCTGAAGGTTTTCATCAGATTGTGGATTTCCTCAAATCGTCACACATTGCCTATGCCCTCACTGTCAATCCCACAATCTGTGTGGAACATATACGACAATTTTGGGCAAATGCTACCATCCACACTGAAGATGGCACTCAGGTCATCAAAACAAGGGTGTGTGATAAACCCCTGACCATCTCAGAAGAGTGTATTCGCATCCATCTACGCTTAGATGATGCCTCAGGTATTACCTCTCTTCCTAAGGAAGATCTCTTCCAAGTTCTAAATCGAATGGGGTATGAAGGTCCCATAGAGGTATTCAAGTTCTTCAAGAACAGATTTTCACCTCAGTGGCGATTCTTTGTTCATACCCTACAACAGTGCATTTCAAGAAAAACAACTGGCTGAAGTGAGTTCAGCAGCACCATAGCCTATGCTTTGGTCTGCTTAGCGACCTCTAGAAAGTTTAATTTCTCTCAAATGATCTTAAACGATTTAATTTCAAACCTGGATACCAAATCAAAAAGCTTTTATATGTATCCAAGGTTTGTACAAGAAGTACTTAATAAGGAATTGACAGATTTATCTATCTTCAAGGAGGTATATGTACCAAAACTCCCAAAGGGGAAAGTGTTCTCAAATATGAAGAGGCCCAGTAAGGACTTCTCAGGTCTAGACACACCATTGTTCTCTACAATGATGGTTGTGTCCCACTCTTAAGGTGAGGCATCAGGGTCAAAGCTCACATTAAACCAACCCACTGATGACCTAGCCACACCTTCCACTACAAAGCATATCCCTCAGTCCCTTCTAAAGAAGCCAACATCACCCATTACTCATACATACACAAGGAAAAAGGTACAGAAGGTTCCTTCCCTTCTAGTATCTTCACCCACAAAGCCTAAAAGCCCTCTAATGGAGCATTTTCCATCAGAGAATATCCAAAGGAAACCATAGGGGTATCTCCCAACCCCAAGAAGGTGATCAATAAGAAGGAGGAAGAGCATGTGGGCAGTGAGGCTCACACTACTGACTTTGCACACAGTGCAGGGCAGGACAGTGTGAACATCTTTAAGACCTTCCCCACGGCAACTTTGGGTGAGCAATTATCCAAAGGTCCCAGGTGCTAAGAAACCAAGGGGGTAGAGGATGCTTCTGCTAGGCAGAAGACTTCTACTAAAACTTCCAATGATCCTTCCAGGGTGGTCAACACACCTAAAGGAGGTGAGGATAGATATACGTACAATGAATTGATGGAAACCATAGCAAACATCAATGTGGATGTCATGTCTCAGGGCAAGGAAATAGAGGAGATACAACAGGTTATTTTGTCACAACAAGTGCAAATTCGCAAACTCAAGAAAATGGTTCTAAAGTTAGTGCACAAGAAGAAGAAAACCAAATTTGTGCTGAAGAAGAGGATCATTGATCATGATACTTTCAAAAAGGGGGAGACTGAAGCTGAAACTGCAAAACAAAGTAAGGATGGGATGGAATATAAATTTGAGGGGGAGTTGGGTGCAGAAGCAGAAATTAGCAGAGAAGCAGAAACAGAGGTAGCAGCAGAAACCTTTAAGGTAGCAGCAGAAATAGGCCTAGCAGCAGTAAAAGAATCTGAAGCAGAAATGGCAGAATCAACAGCAGTAACAGAAAAGGTAGCAACAGAAACAGGGCTATCCATGGAAGAATTAGAAATAGCAGAAACCTTGGTCAAAGATAAAAATGACACTCCTAAGGCCACTCAAAAGGCCAAGGGAGTAGAAATCAAAGAAGGTGGCCAAGAGCAGAAGAGAAAAGAAGTAAGTGAAGTTGAACTCAAAAGGAAAGGCAAAGAAAAAATGGATGAATCTGTGAAACCTCAAAAGAAGCAGAAACAGATAGAGCTGGATGAGGAGATAGCCAAGAAGCTGCAAGCTGAATTAAGACAAGAGGAAGAGTCTCAAACTGCAAAAGATAGACAGATTGCTCTAGATCTGTCTACAAAGCTCAATGAAGAGTATCAAAAGAGTTTGAGGGTTGCAGCTGAAGCCAAGAAAGTCCATGTAAAAGCATCTATGCCAAGGCAGCCAACACAGACAAAGAAAAGACAACCTTCAAAGACTTTTGTTGCCAACCAAGAAAGGAGGAAAATGATCAATTTTCTAAAAGGATCAGTTGGTGTTAAAGAAGGCATGTTCACTGGTATGTCTTATGGCAGAATTGAAGAGCTGTACAAGAAAGAAATGACCAAGCTACGAGGAGACTTTTCTCAAAGGGTTGAGGTTGAAAGGAAAATGAAAGAAAGGCATGATCTGCATATCCAACAACCTTTTCCTGAGAGTGAAGAAACCCCTTCTACAAAAGAAGTGGAAGAAGAACAGAAAGAAGAAATTCTTGCTAAAACAGTCAAAGTTGTCAAAAGAATGAAAACCATTGCTTCAAAGAAACTGACAAAAAGGCCAAGGATTGAAGAAGTGCAAAAAGAAGCTGAACCTGTTGTTGCAACCCCTGAAGAACAATCAAGTCAACAAGGTGCAGAACAATCTGAACAATCTGAGGTACATGTTGGTTTGTATATGACATTGACTGATAGTGAACCTGTAAAAGCTGACCCAATATCAGTCCAAGCCCCTGAAATTATCCATTGGGATATCCTGGAAGATCAAAGGAAGAAATACTTCAGGATTAAAAGGATGGGAGACAAGTATGAGGTTTACTCTACTTGGGGCAAAATCATCAGAAGTTGTTCCAGATCTGACTTAGAAGAAATGTTCAAGGTTGGAATGAGCTTGTATGAAAAGGACTTGACAGGAGCAGGAATGAGCTTAATAAGACTAGCCATGGAGTACTTATGCATGATGTTTGATCCTAGCAAAGTTCAACATGTTGTCAGAGATCTGCATCTGGAGAATAAATTCCAAAGAATAGACAATTGGATGCTATTTGAAAGGTGTGGAGTATATGTCATCACTATTGACAGATCTTATCATGAGTACTACCTGTTGGATAAAATTTATGATCACAACAAAGCCAAATTGCAGGGTATGTTGAATGCTAAGCTGGTATGTTCAAAGGATTCTGAAATGGCCAAGATAGTAGTCAGAAGAATCATCAATCAAAGCTTAGGTTTGGATCCTAATCTTGGGAATTGAGCTTAGGTTTTGAAAGTATCATGAAGACCAAATTTTGAAGAACTTAACTTCTCAATCTGAAAAGTTAAGTTAGGGGGAGATTGTTGGGTCTGAAATGAGCTAAGGATGATTAATACTGCCAGATACTACTTCTTGTGTAATTAATACCGCTAGTTCAATATTACTACTGCTGGTGAGATTAATAATGCTAGACACGTTAATACTGTTAACATGTTAGTACTGCAAGAAATGGTTAATACTGCTGGGAGAATTAATACTGCTTATGAAGATTAAAGCTGTTGAGAAGATAATGATGGAATGATGTGAAAGTCAAGGAGATTTGAAGATAATTATGGACTGGATCATGAAGATTAATTTTTCTTTTATAATTATCTTGTAATCTGTCTTGTATATATACTGTATAGAAGGCATAGTTTAATATAGACTTTTGATAGAATTTCAATATACGTTTTAGTGAGAATCAACCTCAAGATTCATTGTAATCCTTTCTTTAGAGAAGTTCAGAACGTCTGTTGAGCATGTTCAACAGATTGAGGTTTTGTTTGTAATCATTAAGTTTAATCAATATAACTTGTGATTTGCATTCAAGTACTGTTTCATTGATTGAGTGTTAAAGTGTTTTTCCGCAACTTCTTTAACATTGTTTATGAGTGTGTTAATTAAATTCTTCATTAGAATTTTTTGATCTTGACACTGGGAAATTTCAGTTTCGGTACAGTCTTAGCTAAAGTGACATGCTAAAGTGACACTGTCACTTTAGCTTGATATAGTCGCACAAAGGGGTTAGGTCACGATACACTCTCGGCTAAAGTGCCCTGCTAAAGTGACAATGTCACTTTAGCATGTCATAATCGCGCAAAGGGTATAGGCCACGATACATTCTCGGCGAAAGTGTAACGTCTGAAAATTAGCAAGTAAGTCATGTTAGAAATTTATATTCTCTTTCCTAATTTTCACTCTCGGATAAGTCGAGTAATTTAGGAACCATATCGAATAAGTTCAAACCTCTAGACTTGACGCTTTGAACGGAAGATCGGACGAGAAATTGGACTAGAGAAGGAGCGGGGCGAGTATGCCGGGCGACTGTGACATGTGTCACAGTCGCGTGTCAAAGTCGCGGCAGGGTTACAGGCTACGATACATGTCGTGCGACTGTGACCGCAATAGTGCCCGAGGGCATTCTCGCGTGTCACTCTCGTCGGCCATGTACCGAGAGTGGGGGGCTGGAGGCGACAATGCCCTTGGCATTGTCATGAGGCATAGTCACGAGCGGGGTCTGGGTGTATAAATTGAACCCTTGACCAATTTTGACCTCACTTTTCTCCCCTTATCGATTTGTTGGACGATTTTGGTTCCTTAGTATGCGATTTTCTTCCTTCCAAGTCTCACTCCTCATAAATTTTGATCTTAGGATTGTTGGGGATTTGCTTTGCATTCAAGACAACATTGAGGAACATTTATTGAAGATCACCATGCCACCAAGCCTCAATTTCCAAGCTTCCACTCCCTTCAACCTAGGGCTTTCTATTTTATAGGTTTTAATCAAAAACCTAGATAGCGAGTGTTCTAAACCTTTTTATAAATGAGATATATGTTATTATTTGCATTATATTGATTTTCCTTGCTACATGAAATTAGGGTTTTACTCATACTTGTTTATTTGGACATAATGGTGTTCTGGGGAATGATGGTTTAACTTTTGAAAAGTGGAAATGTATCTATGGGTTGGAATGTGAAAGAGTAAATAAGGGTTATTTACCCAAAGACAATATTATACTAGAATTACTCCAAAGGGTTGATGAAATACTCCCAAGGTGGGTAAGTCCTTCTTTGTGGTTATATGCATAAATAGTTATGGTGTGTATGATATCATGCTTCTTGCATCTTCTTTTTTAATGGGTGTTAACATTTGGACCAAGTGATCTATATTGGAAATATTTACATCTTATGAAGGCTTTTATGCTTCTTGGGTCACATTTGAGTTGAATGGATGAACCAAGTCAAATAGACACTAGGAGGACATAGTCTTGGGCGCCACCGTGTGGGTGTGTGCCTAGACCTCCGCCATTTGGGGCAATGCTTGTGTTGTACCCCCGGATGTGTCGGGCCTTGTGGTGTCGCTCATGGAAGCTGGCACTAGGGTATCTCGTCTTTTAGGTGGAATTTGATTGGTGTTATGGGTCTCCCCCATTAATTCCATTTATGGTTATGTTCATTGGTAAATATATGAAATCTCTATTCATGCATTTATTGTTTGTTGTTCAACCGCACTAGCCTTTTTGGCCCAACACTTGTTTGGGTGTTTACGTGTATCTCAGGTTCTAGTGACGGCACGCCTAAGAAGGCTTAGTGCAGATCTGTGTGAGCTTGGGGAGTGCAAGTGGGTGCACTTTTTGTGAAGACTTTTGTTGGATTATAGACGACACCCTTTTTGTAATCTTATTTCTGTTTAAGGAATTAGATTAATAGGTTGTTGTTTATTTCCCTTACAATTACAAAATGTAATTAAAAAGGTTTCTGTATTTCCCATTTTTGGGAGGCTCATGTTATGGCATTTTTATATACGACATTTCCAATTTTCGAAATTTTTTGTTATCCCATTTTTGGGGTGTTACAGAAAGTGACAGTGAAAGTGACACTATCACTTTAGCATGTCACTCTCGCATTCGGGGACCCGATCCTTAAAATCGTGATTTTTATGCCATATCTCATTTATCACTTCACCAACCTCAACCATTCTCTCCCAAAACCTAACCATTTATTACGTCTTTGAGCATTCAAGATCCTTCAAGACTTCAAATTTTAGGGTTTCCAAGTGTTCCATCTTCCTCAAGCTAGGGTTTCAAGTCAAGATTAAGAGCTCTCCTCTACTCTACCATCTTCTAGATCTCCTCAACCATTTCACGGGTTTTAGGGTTTTGTTCAAAACCCAAGATAGTGAGTTCATTCATACTTTTGAAAACCTTATACATGTCAAATCATATTTTAAACTTCTAGTCATCTACTACTTTACATTTTTTTTGTTGAAATGATTTTGACCTAACTTGAGATTTTGGAGATTTCTAGGGTTTTATACCATTTTGAGATATGATGAAATACCTTATGTTATGAACTATAAAATGTGTGTGTTATTTGGGGCTAAATATTGAAGTAAATGCATCCTAGCCATATATGTGGTTTCACCATATTATGAGAGTTGTTAAATGAATATACTTTTGGGAAAAATAGAGTTTGTGGATGGTTGTTGGTTTTAATGATGAATATTGGCAAGTTTATACCTAATGGAGAATCTATTTTTGTGAAAGTAAGCAAAACCATTTTTATGAGAATGTTGTATGAACTATATGTACGAATATAGTTTGGGTCACCAATGTAATGGTGACAAGCCTTTGACTATTACTAGCGGATCCATAGGTATTGAGTCGGTTTTT
Organism: Arctium minus; assembly: GCA_954870635.1. Taxonomy (NCBI): domain Eukaryota; kingdom Viridiplantae; phylum Streptophyta; class Magnoliopsida; order Asterales; family Asteraceae; genus Arctium; species Arctium minus. The sequence continues at coordinate 175,200,858 of OX941080.1, read as the reverse complement.
TTTGGGATGTTTTCCCCTTTGTAACTAGTTGAGACATTGGGTCATCGGAGGCAATTTGGTATTGTTAGGTGGGACCGGATACTAGCTATGGGTCGTAAATGTAATCCTTGAATGAGTATGATTAAGATCCTCGGGTGCCCTTCCCCACATCTATGTACGAACCGGCGTTGTTCGTGGCCATGTGTCCCAATATTGAGCTCACAACTCGGAGAGTGGCCTACTTTTGTGTTCCTCCATGATCCTTGGAAATCGGGTCTCCCCCGTCATCGCAAGATGTTTTGGACTGTCAAGTTCTTATGTGATTATTTGACGTACCTTGCCTTTATAAATCATTGAAAGGTTTTTAATTCATACTTCGTTCACGCTTTATTTATATAACTGTTTGTTCTCGTTAGGCGTAAGCCTAACACTTTTTCTTAAATGACATGTATAACAGGTTCCCTTAGTGGTCGGTCGCCTTTGGTTTGAGGGAAGAGCGTTGAGTCGTTATGGCCTTTTGGGATAGGTTCTTTTGGAGACTTGGCGTGTAGTTAGACTGGTTACTTTTGGAAAATTGGGTTGACAACCGATATAATCTAGATATGATTTGTTTAGATTAGTTTGTTGTTAATTTCCATATTCATTTACAGGAATTGTAAACGCTGTTACTCTTTCCCCTTGTTGGGTGGTTTATATCTTTTATAAACATTATATTGCAAAAATTTCAAGTTTTAAATTCACTCAAAATTTTAGGGTGTTACATAAGAAGAATTCAGAACTTATCTGAGTGAATCGGGTGATCATGATTTGTGGTTTACCTAAATTAGAGAAAGGCAAATGGTAACATAACCTTACTTCAATATAATGGTGTAGTGGTTGGTGCAAAGAAGATGGTAACTATTATGCATGTAATAGGGATCATGAAGATTTTGTTATAGTGTGATAGCGCGGTGTGATAGTTATGTGGTAAATTAGTGGCATATTACATCAAGGCAGACGTGTAAGTCATCGATGTGATAATGGGTTGTCGTATGTTGGGTGATGAAATCTTATTGAAATGTGGGATGAGTGTAGGGTATAAATTCTGATTTAGTGATTCCTGGGGAGATATTCAAATGTGGCAAGTATGCTCGATATAGGTGCTACGTTATTGCTATTTTGAGATCAAAAAGGGCTGAGTGATAATTGGCCACCACCTAAAGAAAGAAACCGTGTTCATCTCGGTTGCATTGAATTTTGGGAAAGTCTATCTTACTCCAATTGAACGCCGATGAGAATGTCATTTTCGATTACTTGTGGTGTTTTGTTGTAGATTTGAAGTTTAATTGGGAATGATGAAGTGTTCTTTGGGTGTAAAGGAATCCTTGTGGATAGGTCGACTCTGTTTGGGGAGCGAGAAATGCACGGTATTTTGAGCATTGGGTATTGTTTCGTGATGACCTGATGAATGCCCCAAGTGAGAATTGTGGTGAAACCGAGAACGTAACGAGGGGAATCAGTGCTTCAGGCTAACGTGAGAAGGTGAAGTTGGTATGTCGCAATAAGTGAGTTAACTAAAAGTAAGAAATTTGTCTGGTGAAATGGAAGAACGTGGAGTATGTTTAAAGGTTGTCATTTGACGAGCATATGAACTCCTCGCGAGGATAATAGGAAAAAAACAATTACTGTGTATGTTATAGTTAAGGCGTTGGAAAATTAATCCATGTGAATGGTTTAAAGCTTGCACTTGCTAGTAAGTATTTCTTTGAAAGTGTGTGTACTATGTTTTCGGGAAGGCATGGTAAAAGTGGTTGAATGAGATGCTTGGAGGGAAAGATCGGTGGATGTGGGTAAGTATTAGTGCGATGGATATTCCAAGTGATCATTGTATTTCATGTAGTGCAAATTAAACTAATTTGGTGGGAAAGTGTCTCTCCTTTTGTAAGGAAAGGAACTCGGAATTGCTTCGGAAATTTATGGGATTTGATAGATTCGGTGGTATTTAGGCATGTGTGTTTGGGACTGGCTCAACTTGTTAGTAGAGTTTATGGGCGATGGAACGGTGAAGAGTGTATGTTCATAGGTATATATGTAGATATTCGAAAGAATAAGTGGGGATGATATTTTGGATGAAATGTGCAAAATGCAGATGAATTGATTATCATCGAAGGAATAATGATCGATGTTGTGTTGTAGGGCAGTGTGTTATTAGTGTATGTCGCAAGTCATATTGGTGGGCGTTATTAAGAATCGTGTGTTGTTTAATAACGAAATTCTTATCACTGCTCCTGTAAGTGGAGTGTAAGGATAACCTCGTGATAAGTTGACAAATCGGGTGGGTCTTATGTTTTGACGTGGTTCATGTAGTTATGACGTTAATTTCAGTAAAATTCTTCCTTTTAAGGAAGTGAAGTTATGTGTGAAATCCTAAATTTAGACGCATTTCAAAACCGTAAGTCCAAGTGTGCGGACAAAGCGGAAAGTATGTGGTACAGTTGACCGGGGAGGTTGCAAGTATAATTTACGAATTACCCGACATAAGAAAGTTGTAGTTGATCGAGGGGAGATTTTGAGGGGTATCATACGTTTATGATTTTGATCAGAATTGTTTGGGTAATTGAATGGAGCTAAGTTGATGAGATTGAAAAACATGAGTCTTTTAAATTCCATGTTGGGGGACAACTTGATGCTGAAGACATCCCCATGGAATGGAGTGGTGCGTTTTGAGAGGAAAGTGAAGTCGAGTCACGTTTTATTGGGCCATTTGCAATTATTGAAAGAGTGGGAGAGATGGTGTATATATTGGATGTACTCGATGAAATTATGAGGAATTCATAATTGGTTTCACACCTATAATTTAGAGAGTATTTGTTGAAAGTTGGTATGGCGATACCTTTGTAAAGAATGCAAATGGATGAGAAGTTGAACTCTGTCGTAGGGTCAGAGGCGATCATTGACTGTAAGGTTAAGAAGCTGAGAACTAATGAGATTAGCCTTGTGAAGTGCAATGGAGATTTCATAAAGCGCAAGAAGTGACTTGGGAGGTAGACTCAGAAGAAGGGTCCAAGTACCGTACCTTTCGACAATGGGAATTTCGGGGACATAATTCTTTAAAGGGAGGAATTGTAATAACTCTTGTCCACAAATATGATTCTTTGAAAGTTAGGGACTGAAATGCAAAATGTGGAATTGCAAACGATTGTAATGACCATAATCCTCTCCTTTTTAGATGAATGGTGTCAAAGTTGAAAAGAAACAGGATTAAGGGGCCATTTTAGCAAATAGTTGGAAAGTTTGCATTTAGGGGTAAAAACCCTAAGAACCTCTTTTCCTTGCTATTATTGGAGACAGCGTGTGGGAGAGAAAGGAAAGAAATAGAGGAATCTATCATTAGGATTGAAGCCTTGAAGAAACTTGTCAAGAAATCAAAGCAAAGCAACTAAGGGAGATTCATCATTGAGAGGTAATCAATCTAATCTTTTATCTAGTTCTAAAGGTTAGAGGCGATGAAGAAGATTTTCCCCCGTATTCAATTCCATTCTGGGAAGTTTTCAAAAGTGAAGCCAGTGTTGGGGATTCAATGTTAAAGTAGATCGAACCTTCTATTTTTGGATTGATTTTGGTATAAATATTCGTATGAGTTAAGGGAGGTGGGGGAGACTCTGGTGATTTTCTTGAGAGGCCGAAAGGAATCAACCTTGATAATTGCCAAACGTGGACCAGACCCATACCAGGAAGTCAAGAACCCGAGTATTTGTGATACCGGGAACTTCGCTTACACTGGGACCGGGACCGGGTTAAAACCCCGGATGCCAATCACGCGGGGACCGGGAACTCCAAACCTGGATGATCCAGGAGTTAAGGCCAACCCGGGTGTACCGGGTCCGAGGCCAAAGTCGATAGGAGGAAGAACTGGGGTCAAGCCCGGTATGGCCAGAATTCGGAACCAAATCCGGTAGGGCCGAAAACCGGAACCCAACCCGGTTGGACCGAAGACCGGGACTCAACTCGGATTTAGGCGGGTTCGAGGGGGGGGCTCAGGACCTGGGGATCTTTATCTAGGATTTAATCAGAACCTAACCTGGAGTTTGTCTATGTTAAGTGACCAAATTGTAGGTGTCCCGTCTCTTTGAAGTAAATTTCGGTGTGAGCGCGTCGGGTTTTACATCGAAAGGTCCCTTAACTCACTTCGCTATTAACTGAAAATGGTTTACTTTTGTGGTATTATTTATGCTTTTTTAAAAGAACATGTTATATTGACCGTGAAAACATTACCGTTTTACGCGTGCGATATATTTATATGTTCTTGTACTTCATTATTTGATATCATATGTGGAGTTGGGTGGCACAGTGGGGTACGTGTACTATGGCGTATTGGAAGTCTGCGAGAGGTTGGTTGAACCGTGTGCCTTGAATCTGTTTCTTGCACACACGGCGACGACATCTACTGGGGGGCCGTGGGGATCTACTAGAGGCCCCGAGTATAAACATCACGAGGAGGTGATGATAGAAATGACCACTGTGCCAATACCCTTATGTGGAATCGATTGTTTAATCTTTTTCTGTACAGCTGAAATACATATGTCTTGATGAGTTAAAGTTGTAAATTTTATGAATTGTTTTGAGAGGGAATTCACTAGACCTCCTGGTCTAATCCCCGCTTTCCAAATTATAAAAACCATTTTTCAGGTAAGTGTATTAGCAGCGCCTCTTCGAAGGGTAAGGAGAAAGTTTGAGTTTAGCGGCGAAGACCGTTGGACGTAGAGTGTCGTAGTTCCTTGATTTCTTTCCTTAAGATTCGATAGATAGATTCTCACCTATGGTAGTTGTATCTATTGTCAGGTTTTGAAATCTCGGAGATTGAAATGTTTGAATTGGGACCCGTTCTAGGATTTAATATTAATATAATGCTATGCTTGTTTTGGGTTGTTACATTATATATATACTCATACATTTCACCGATTTGCAATAGTATACATGATGAGAAGCAAGAATCGATTTTAAAGCAGCGATTGATGAAGTTTTGTTCGTAATCCCTCAAAAACAAGTGCAATGGCTTAATGACGATGGTGCTTGACGGAGACGGCAAGAACAAAAGCTTGGTGACGATATGAACTTGACAAACGTAAAGGGTGAAAAAAGAGAAGAAGAAAATTGTATTGGAATGTGATTAACAAACCAAACAAAGGAACATAATATGGATCTAAAAAGCTTGTTATAAACTAAAAGGACTAAAAGTGCAAATAAAGTATAAATGGAGGAGCTTTAATTTGAATTTGTATGTTACGTGCTATCTATATCTTTTACAAGTTATAGTCTTATAGAGGCATTTTATTGAGAACTCTCTAATGCATTAGATATTTGAGAATCATATGTTATTTTATATAGTTTTTTATTATTATTTATGGCTAGAATTCAATGTAGCGATTAACATATATTTGTTTCATAATTTGTTTGTTTCATATGTACATGATTTATAATGTGAAACTTTTTGACGTGTTTGTGAAAAAAAAATACATGTAAAAAGTTTCAGATTGTGAACTAAATACATATGAAACAAATATATGTTAATTAATGCATTAAATACTATACTTGAATGGAAAAAAAAGTCATATAACCTTTAGGTTGAAGTTCTCACAGATCTCACAAAGTATAGAGTTCTCAAATGAGCAAGTGATACAAGTTTTAAAATAAACAAATTTTATTAGGAGTTGTGAAAAAAAACATTTTAATTGTTCGTTGGATCTATAAAATATTATGTTTGCTTTTGTTTTAAGAGTGAATTACACTGGTGGTCCGTGGTTTACTCAAATTTTGGATTTGATTCCTAAAATAAACTATCTACATTGATGGTTCTTAACTTTTCATTTTCGTAACACCCATGGTCCCTCCACTTAAAAACATTAGTCAACAACCGTTATGAAAGACTAATCGGTTTTTGAACAAACTATAGGAACCAAAAATGTAATTTGCTCTGAAATTAAATGTGATTCATCATTTTTTATTTTTTGTTATATATCCAATTACAAATCATTTTTTTTAAATAAAGTATATATTAAATAAAAATCTTTATATTTACCTAAAAACTATTAAATTCACAAAAAAAAATTTAATGTTTAAAAATCTCAAGTTTAAAAAAACAAATGAATATACATACCTTTTAGATTGGGAATTGAATATGCAAGTAAAATTAAAAATTAACGTGAGATTATTACTCCATATATAATCAAACTATAAGTAATTAAAATAACAATTAAGAAAACAAGCTAATGGACTATAATTAATTTAAAACAGGACGAGAGGTAATCATAAAAACCAAAATGTAATTTACTCCAAAAAGTATATACAAAATGATAAATTACATATTTGGGAAATAAAATTTCTAACCATCATGTTTATAATTTTATTGAAAAATAATTATTACGTATCTCTAAATAGAAAATAAACAATTGTTAATTCTATTTTCATTGCCAAACATTTTTATTTATCTGCATGAACCAAATAATCCATAATATTTTTAATTAAGTGTATAAAAAACATTCACGTGTTAAAAAAATCAAAAAACATCCTCGTGATACATGCTATTAAAGATTATCCTATTTCTTTCTTATAGTAATTATTTTTGAAGAGTTGTTTATATTTGATGAATTTCATGCTTTCTCATTTTTATTTTTTTTTCCATTTTGAAGAGTCAAGTGAAGCAAAATTTACCTAAACTCACAATTACTTCCATTTTCTAAGATCTTTGAAGATGGATTTTTACTTCAAGACTCATGCTTTTCGTTTCACAACTGATTTAAATTGTTTAAAAATCTCTGTAAAATACTAAGGGAGCGTTTGGTTTGATGAAATGGTTTTAAAAGATTTGAATTTTATGGAAAAATTTGGAATTTGAGGGATTTAGAATCTTGGTGTGTTTGGTTTGTAGGATTTGAAATGGAATTAAATTCCATTATTTATAAAAAAAATTATTAAAAGTTATAAAAATAATTAAATTATCTTTTTATTAATTGATTATTAGAAAACAAATGTTTTTAACATATTTTAAAATATTATTATATACAAATTCTACAAAATCCCGTGAAATCCCAACCACCCCATGGGATTTCAAAATCCTATGAATGATGGATTTCAAAGAAATCATAGGTCTTCAAATCCGAGCAATCTTGCAAACTAAACACGAAATTGGAATGGATTTGAATTCTAAATCCCCTCAAATCCTTACATTCTTACAAACCAAACGAACTCGGTTCATATATTTTAAAGGAATTGAAATGGATAACTCTTTTGACCAAATTTCAAATTCAATGTTTGGTTCCCGTTATGAAATTGATGGAATCTTTCGAATTCCATTGAATACTATAATTCAAGGAATTCATCATTCATTGGTTACTTTAAGTGAAGGAGTTGAATTTCTACCAACCAAATGTGTGGTCAAATTCCATTTCAGTTCCTTCAAAGTCAAACTCCTTCAATAGATTTTAATTCCATCAACTTTCATTCTATTAACCAAATATTTCTAAGATATTTCCATCAAACTTTTCTTCAATGGATAAAATAAAAAATTTAGAGATACTTTTATACAATTTGACTCAACCAAAATCTTCAAGTCATTTCTCAAAATAAAAAAGAATTAAAAAATAGAAAATGTAACGATAGAGGATATGTAATTTTCCATATATGTGGTAATGTCTAAAACTTATTGCAATTTTTTATTCACAGAAAAGGGAACGTGCCTTATTTTTAAAAAGTTTGTTGTCATATTAAATGCATTAATTTAATATGTAATACAATAATTTTTTAAATATAGATTCTGACTTTATTTCTTCAACCGTTTTATAAGACTTATTTAAAAAAAAAAGGAAAAAGCAAAATATTTGAAAATTATTACCTTTTTAGAGATTTTAACATTAACTATATTATTAAAATATTAGATACAAACTTTTAGCCATGTGAGGTTGTACAATATCATACCACACTCCAAAACATGCATACATCAAAATAAACGAAATCCTATTAATACTAGTTTTGTTTTTGACAGCATAACTTGATAAAAGTTCCTCAATCAACAAATCATTCATCTATTCTATCTACCTACAAGACACCAATGATTTACACAACACCTCGACTCCTGAAATTGATGAATCCGAATTCAAGAGCAAACTTACCTTCGATCCAAACAGTTTGCTTAGGGTGATACCAACCACACCCGTAAGAGCAAATGGCCACAGGTACTTCTGCAGCAGCTAATGTAAGCACGTATCTGTTGATAATGGGTTAGGATCCTATAAATGACGTTAGATGATAACTACGAAAGCAGTTGTAATGTGCATTAGACAAGAACAATTTTTTTGTCCTCCAAAATTAAGAATTAAACAAAGATACTGGATTATTGAATAATAACTTTAACATAAACCACATATCTTATAACAATATCTAGAGATGCCGGAAAGTCCAGTCAGGTTAATAGTCCTAGCCAGAACTGGTCAAGCCTGCTGTCCTCAACGAGCCATTTCCATTTCCATTTCTTATGTTTATAGTGACATTTTTCCCATTTTATTTTTTGGGTAACATATGTTGTTATTTGTTTTGTGATAATTACCAACTCTTCAAAATTATGACTCACTTAATATAGGACTGGTTCATATAGTTGCAGCCTTGATCATTTGCTTAACCGGTCCTAACAAAACTAACCAAATGATCTAGCAAATTCAGTACAATCTAACATATGTCGTCATACCTTAGGAACTTTAAAGAATTGAAAGAAGATGAATGCGAGCCATATGTGACCAACTATTTAAGCTCATCTAAAAAGTTATAGTAATCATGTTTAATCTATAGCACAAAAGTATGCAATGTTTCCTTTTTCAGTAAAGTTTCAATTCATATTTAGATTTTTGTCCATTAGGAATCCTTGCAAAATATTGATGGCATTCATTTGGTCCACAAAATTCATCTATTTTTGTAGCTCTTATGGGTGTATTTTGGATATTTGATGCATTGATATTCAGATTGAGTGGCAACTTTACTTTATGAAGTCATAACATGTGATAAGGATAATGCAGAATTATCTCATAAGGAGTAGCAAGAAAAATGATGTAGAGGAAGAGAAATGAGGCAGAAGAACCAGGACAAGATGCCTCGGATCTTAAAGATTCCTTAACATAGTTGCACCTGCAGAACCTGCTAGAAATCCAACAATTTTTTCAAACCACCATGTTTTAGAGTAAAAAGCCCACGAGATAACACAAACCCGTCCCAAAAGTTCTGTTAACCATAAACAGATGCAGTGTATCAGAGTTATAGTGACAAGTAAAAGCTAAAAACGAATGTGGGCTGAGCACAGTTTAATTGCATCAAGATTGGTATAACCCAAAAGGGTCATTGGTCCAGTGGTACCTGGGTTATTGGTAGAGCCCAACCTCCCAGGAGGTCGAGAATTAAAACATCATCAAAGGTGAGGTAGTGTGCATGAGTATTTGCCGTATATAAATATTATATACTTCAAAAAAGAGATTGGTATAACCCAAACCTGAAAATCATGCTGAAAAACCGACTTTGCTTTGACCACAAGTTCATTGCACGAAGACAAGGCTAGAAGAATCCAGGCCCAGCCAAGGTCACTCATGTGCTTACATGTTGGTTAGTTGAGAAGAAGCGACCACTTTCTTTCCAGTGACTATGCTCACAATGTTTACAGAAATTATCCTCGTATGAGATCAGCATAAGATCCAAAACGAATTAATTGCAAACAAAATCAAAAGGGCTGACCATACATTTATTATGAAAAGAATAAGTAGACGTCAAAACAAAATACATGTATAAAAGAAGTAAATGAAATAATTAAAAGAGAAACAAGAATGGTCTTATAAGCTTCATTTCTAGATAAGTGAAGGAAATTTCAATAGTATGATTCTTTGAAGGGGAAACTAAAGAATATGTTAAGAATTTTTTTTGGTTAAGATGTCAACAGGTCAAAGGGACGAAAGGTGCATTGAATACAAAAGAACAAGAGCACTTGAAAAGCAATAAATGTTACGTGGTTTTCTATTGCGTGTGGTCGCCAAAGAAGGAAAAAACTTTGAACGAACCAACCATAATCAAGATTTTAGTAAATAGAAACAATAGGAAACAAGGAGATCACTGAATGAAAATGTTACCACACAAGACTTGAATTGCTTCAGACTGCATTTGTTCCACCGCCCACAATTTTTTAACGAACATCCTGAAAAAATTAATATAAAATTTATCATGCTTCTATTGTTGACGCATCACGATATTATTAACAGCAAATACTTCAATTCAAACAATTAGAAATGACATATAAAAGATCTTATTTACATTGAACTTGTGTCTAATTGCAGTTTCGCACACCATATGAACATATATGGTATAATAATAAAGTTTATACAAGATACCATGTTGGGTTTTGTCAATAATATAGCAATTAAATTTGTTTTCTTTTTCTGGCTAACATTAGACACAATCAACTAACATCTTTAACATTTTCAAAGCCAAAGGCACTCATTCTCGATTGGTTTTTTGCCTTCTGATTTTAGATGTCAAACTTGTATGTATCATAATCATTATTACTGACCACTTACTTTTCCAACTATGGCAATCTTTTTACCTGTTGATTTTTTCTCAGATCTTTAATGTTCATATCATTTATGAAATCAACAGCAGTTCATCAAAAAGCTAAGGTATGCGATCTAATAGAGAATGGAGCAAGTATTATGTTAAAAATAGGTGGCATAATTGGTTTGCTTGATTTTAAGGCAGTCAACAAGAATTATGTGAGCTATAACTCCCTCATTCTTATAGGAACTCACATACCAAGTCAAATTCAAATTTCATCCATCTTTTTATCCCATAAGTGATGTCATTAGAAATAAAGGACAAAGTAACGGCTCCATATTTCATGTGAGCTCCTTAACCATCCAATAAATTGTCTTTTTTTCACCAAAAAACAATATATTTTTCTCACCTCTCTCTCTCTCTCCCCCCCCCCCCCCCCCCCCCCCCCCCCCTCTTTGGGGAAACCACATGCCATAACACTACCTTCCATGTAAGCCTTATTTTACACTCTTTTCTCTCCGACTCCATGATATTTTCTTCGTAAAATAGGGGCCCAAGGTAATTAGAGTCAATTACGGAGACAATTAAACCATGACATTTTCTTGGCATGAAAGGTTGTAAAATATTATTAAATGTATACACTAATTAACCCATAAGCAATTTCATTAGTCGAAGACATAGTAACAACTTTGATTCCATGTAACCTTGATAAGCAAAATAGGGACCAGGCGAGTAGAGTGAAGTAGTGAAATGACCGGAGTGGAAGGTTATTAGTCATCACAGAAGCATGTTTTCCAAATGGTTGCAAAGACAAGCAAAAGTATATAGTCATTAACCCATAAGCAAGTTCATTAGAAGAGGACAAAGTAACGGCTCCATATTCCATGTGAGCTCCTCAACCATTCAACAAAAATTGTCTCTTTCTTCACAAAAGCAGTGGCATATTTTCCTCATCCCTCCCTCTCCTCCTCCAGAAAACACATGTGATAACACCATCTTTTATAAAGTATATAATATTTATATCCGGCAAAACTCACACATACTCCTCACCTCTGATGGGGATTCATCCCTTGACCTCCAAGAGGTCGGAATCATAGTTGTTAAAGGCTCAAAACGCACTTAGGCGCAAGGGGGTCCCGGGTCCTAGGCGCGAGGCGCAAGCATGAGGAATGCGAGGCGCATCTTATCAATACACACACATAGAGTTACACACAACTCAAATATGCAACAAAGTACAAGCCTCCAATGCAACAAACAACAATACATCGATAGAGACAGAAGGAAGAGGTTTAAAGCATGAGTCGTGAGGGAGAAGTTTTAAGGTCTGGGTATTTATAGAGAAGGAAGCTTGAAGTTTTAATGAGACCGTGTATTATAGTCATCTATTTAATAACTCTTTTTTTAAAGAAGTTAGGAGATGAGAAGATGAGAAAACTTATTTAATACTGGGGTTTGACTAGGTATTTGGTAACTCTTTATGAGGCGCACCTAGGCCCACAAGGCGCCTCAGCCAAAGCGCAGGGCCTTAGTGAGCCTCGTGAATACGCCGTGCCTCGACTTCAAAAAAAGCCCAAGACCTTGAGCCTCAGAGCCTAGGCGCGCCTCAGACGCGCTTTTAACAACTATGGTCGGAATCTACCGGTAACCCAGATACCAGTACCACCTTCATGTAAACCTGATTTCACTCTTTCCTCCGGCTCTAACCCAATGAAAAGCAGCACAATGAATTTTATTAACCCATAAGTAATTTCATCAATATACAAGGACAATGTAACGGCTTCGTATTCCATGTGAACTCCTCAACCATCCAACAAATTTGTCTCTTTTCACGAAGAGCGCACATGGAAATAGTTGAGTGTTCTTAGTACAAAGGAGCTAAAATGAGAAAATTAAGAATCTCAAACTCTTTACATGTGATGCAATTTGATTAATATGACTTCATCCGGTTAAAGATACAAGAATGGCTAAGGTGGAAGTAAGAGATATCCTATAACAGGTCGGAGATACTGATGAGGTTGTTTGACAAGGATCGTAAGATTAGCCAAGAAAAATCATGTTATCATTAATATAATTTTTGGTATTATCCAACTCATGTTATCTTTTTCAAATATTTGTAGACATTAATCATTTAACATTTTCTATTCTTAGTATAACTAGTTATGCTGGGAGGATGAGTATATATTTCTATTATTAGGGTAACTATGTTTAATTTATCATATGAGTCTACGTTATATACACTGATATCGGAAAAAGAATTACATGAGTAGCTCTTACATCACAAGCAACCCATAATATATTGTTATGTGATGCATATCCAGCAAGTACTTATATTGATTATGGGACATTATAAGTAATAACATTTATCAGGAAGAAATTTCACTGTTGATGAACAGTAACTTACATATTTGGTCCTTCAGGTTTTTAGTAAATTACAGATTTGGTCCTTGAGCTTTTATCTTTTTTTTTTCTATGTTTGTAGAGTTACAGATTTGGTCCCTATAGTTTTATTTTCCTCTTGGATTTAGTCCCCATAATTTGTTGATTCCAAAATAGACTTTCGATTTTGCATTTGCGTAACGTTTTGGTCCTCGAAAGTAAAAGTTGTTAGCTCCTGTCCTCGAAACTAAAAATTGTTAGCTCCTGACCGTTAAGTAAATGACATTTCGATCATTTATAACTTTTTTATTTTCTAATTTAAATAAATAAAAGTTATATTATAAAAATTATTTTTATTATATAAGCATAAAATAAAGATCCCTTAACATGCATCGCATCTCAATGATTGTGTCTTCTCCAACCCAAAACCTATGTAAAATTTGTTTAATTCATATTTTTATTATAATTTAATTTAGGTTTAATAACAATGTAACTTTTTTTAAGTTTAATGATGTAATGTACCATTTGCCAATTTATTTTCGCTTCCTATCATACACACACATCATCCTCATAGGGCATTTTGTAAATTATAGTGATGCTGCTAACAGACACAAAATGTTTTGTTCTCATAATTGGTGATGCTCAAATTTATGGTCTTAATATTTCTTTCCATCCGCAGCAACGCGCGGGCATTAATCCCACCTCGTTTATCATCATTAGACAGTTGATCGTATAAAAATGTTCTATAAACCGATAGTGTCTCGAGAATAATCTCTTATTATTGGATATGTTGTAATACCCAAGATTGATTATTAGATGATTGAATAAAATAACTAACTCTTTGATTGAGTGAAACAGCTGCCTCAAGTTATCTTGGGTGCAGTTCTCAAATCATTGGCACTAGCCACTAAGTACCCAAATGAACATGAATCACACCTGTGGATTCAGACAAGGCCAGTAAACCCTATTCACCATCCTGCTGGGTTTGACCAAAACCCCCGACATTTACACCTAGTGATCATCAGATAAACCCAAATCACAATTATTCACAATCAAGAATTCTCTACAACATATCATCAGAACCTAAATCCCCAACCCTAGTTGCCATTAGATCAAGCATCTGTTAAGTCCAAAATGTAAGTTGAGATTCAACCCAAGCCGTCCGTTTAGAACAAGTCACAAATATCCACTCAGTCTCACTGATTAATAGCCTTTTCAACAACCATGATCTATCATCAGCATGTTCAAACAGTCGTCAAGTCGCTTTCATCATTCCAGACATTCAATTAGTTTTTTGTTAAAGGGGTTTCTATAAGCTTCCAACCATTCAAGGGTGCTTTGAGCAAATTTTCCAGAAGTTAAGGACTTCTCTGCACTTCCCAGAAATCCAAGAGCCTTTTCCTCATCTCTCTTAAAAAAATAAAAGAACTTTCCTGAAACTTCCAGAAATCCGAAGGATTGTCACAAATTTCATAAGTTCAGAGGATTTTTCAAATTACAATATCTAGGTGATAGAACATGAAGGTTGATATTTTAATTCTACCACTTCTTCAAGAAGGGACCCAAAGTCTTCTTCCAATTTCCATAATTATGCCTGATGTCAAAAGTCTTGCAAGTTAGTTATCGTGTCTAATTTCCAAGAGAAAAGATCAAGCCTCAAACCCTTAGATACTTGCACATCCTTGTCACATTCCATGGTCAAATAACATGTGGATCACAATAAAAAATAACCTGTCGTCCGATCTCATTTTGTGGCAATCTTATTAATATTTCACTGAATGAAACGCATTGGTTTCTTGCTAATGATAACAAGGGAGATAATAACTATAACAGTTATTCTAATAATCATTGGATAGATTAGATAATACTAGCAAGTATTTTAATAATCAGCCTATTACTAACTCAGTTACTCTTATTATAATTTCTTATTGTCCAAATCTTACCATCCACATCATTCAAGAATATTCGACCAAAGCAAGTTAAGGGAGAAAACCAACCATTAACCTATCATCTTGGCATCATGTTTGATCTTCCATAAATATTCAATATCCAGGTCATGGTAAGAGTTAAGTTAATAATTTCCTAAATATATACTTCTGAGATCTAAATACACATCCATGTCACTTCAATTACAGACGAGACCGTTGCAACTTCTCTCTTTTTTGGCATTCAAATGACAGTTACAGCACATACAAGGACAGATATAGCTCTAGCACATAGAAAACCAAATTGTTTAATTGACCTCAAAAGCAGTTAAGATTGGCACGCAAATAGGTTTCTTCACTTATCTTTGTTTTACAAGAATAAATATAGCTCTAATGCATAGAAAAACAGATTGTCACATCCACCAGCAACAAGTCTAATTGACTTTAGAAGCAGTTTAGATTGGCAATCAAATTGGTTTCTGCCTTATTTTTGTATTTTACAAAAGCTCCCAAGTGACAGAACTACTGAAAACCAATCAAGACAAAAATGGCAAGTACTATATAAAAACATAATGAATATATCCATCTTACCTACTTGGGAATATTCCAAGATGTTCAAGCTGAAGGTGGCCCTAACGATGATAATGTCATAGTTTTGGAGTACAGACTATTGAGGATACTTCTTGTACATAAGGTGGCCCTAACTATAAGGTGGCGTTTGTTTTTCAAGAGGTCTGAAGTCTAAAGTCTTATTTCACTTCTGATTAATAAGAAGTGGTGCTGAAATCTGAATCAATAAGACTGTTTGTTTTTGTAACGTCGGGAGGCATCTTGAGAGAAAGGAGAGCATATGGAATGAGGCGGCAATAAGAGATTTTAAGAAGTTAGGTCACCACTTCTTATTTCAGATGTATTTAAGAGCCATTAAGAGGTTCTGAAAATTGGAAAAAAAAACAAGCAGTCTCAATGTCAAAAGGTATGAACGATTCAGACTTAAGAGCCATTAAGAGGTATTTTAAAAAAAACAAACAGCCCATAAGTAAGCCTTGAATGACTATGCGTCTAAGAATTGAATGTCTTCCATCTATCCTCCATGTCGAATCTCCACTTGTTCAACAATTTTGTGTCAATGATCTCCAAATGGCATTCATGTGTCCCAGCACATGTATCCTAGCTTCTACGATTCCATATTAATTATATACCAACTACAAACTGAAGAAGCTTTAATAAAATTTTGACAATAACCCAGACTTGGTAATGGA
Organism: Arctium minus; assembly: GCA_954870635.1. Taxonomy (NCBI): domain Eukaryota; kingdom Viridiplantae; phylum Streptophyta; class Magnoliopsida; order Asterales; family Asteraceae; genus Arctium; species Arctium minus. The sequence continues at coordinate 175,184,759 of OX941080.1, read as the reverse complement.
ATATTATTACCAGGTATATATTTTAAGAACTGCCTCCAATAACGATGTCAACGACCCTCTTAGGTACATCAGCAACAGCTCAAATAAAAACAGACAACCTATAGTTTATGGTGAGGAATATCTATAGATAAATGATACTTGGTCAATTGAACAATATCCTCGTATACATGTACATACGTTGATACATACATGCATACATTCACATAAATATACATGCTACTCATTTGTAGTATTTATTTCATTGATATGCATCTATTCAGACTTGACCCAACTCTACAAGCTGAGCCAACATCACTCACGACATTTTCAATTGTCCAGTTAGCATTCCCCAGTACATAAAATAAAGAGCAAGTATGACAATCATAGCTAACATAAATCCCTATCTAGAGATAGAAGGACCTAGGCTGTCCTAATCTCCATTACCCTGCAAAGGTTAATTCTCACAGTTCTGAAATAGGCCATAGCATAATAATAACATTCAGAATTTTCCGCATAGATGTACTTGAGCATCCCAAACAGTTCATAAGCAAATCACTTAACTAAACATCCCTATCTAGAGATAGAAGGACCTAAGCTGTTCTAATCTCCATTATCCTGCAAAGGTTAATTCTCACAGTTCTGATATAGGCCATAGCATAATAGTAACATTCAGAATTTTCCGCATAGATGTACTTGAGCATCCCAAACAGTTCATAAACATATTACTTAACTAAAGGCACTAGTTCAACATAAGATCATCACACGCCAAGTTGATGAAATGAAACAGACTTAACTTCCAGGAACTCCACTTCAAAACCCTCTAGAATAACAAGCAGCAACCTGAAATACAAAAAACAGCATAAACCATTCAAAAAGCATAATAAGTCACTGGCAGTGATTGCTAAATGTTAAACTGCCAAAAGATGGAAGTGTTTTAATCCATTCTCACCCTGCATTGTCATGTCCTAAGTTTTACTGCCACATCCTTGAGACTGCACTTCCCAACTTGCTTGCTTCCCCAAGTCCAGAATAAGCATTAGATGCTCTACAAATGGAAGGAAAATAACGGTTTACTCAATAGAAACAGAGATTTTCTAATAGAACCAAATAGGACTAACATTGCTATACGAGCAGACTTCTGCTTGATGTTGTTAACCATATTCAAAGCCATCTGCTCGTGCTCACGTGTTTGTCCATGCATTTCCAGACCTTGCACGCTTTCACAATCAACATTGCAAATGCGACACCAGCCCATACTCATTGACTTTCTTTTCCTCAAATTATCAAAGGAATGAGAGCCATCCTGATAATTCAAAAATGAATACTTGACATTATACACTTGAAAAGCAATGATATATAATGTACACAACACTTAAGTCTTACTGCACAACGTGGACCAACATTTGGGAATCCCTGGCGGATGTAACTACTTTGAGAACCTGGCCCGCCCAGACATGGATGAGCCGACATGGTGCCAGATGAATCTCCATAGAGCTGTTGTTGGCGAGGGAAGCCTTGATCAAGGTGTCGAGCTGATTCCATTTGGAAAGCATCAGGATGCTTCCCAATAGGAGCTCTAGCTTGTTCATAACAAAGTCTAGGTGCTGATGACGAGACAAACCCAGGGGGTCCATATGGGGGGGCATGACTATACGGCCTCTGATGTCCTTCAGATTGCGGTTCGAAACTTCTGGCATGGTTGGCAAAGTTATTAGGCCCCCTTGGCAACCTGGCTGCAGAACCTGGGGCAAAGGACCCACTTAATTGATGTTGAGGATAGAATGAGCCTGGTTGATTTGGAGCAGGGGGATGAAAATGCTCAACCAAGTTTGAAACTTGTCCTGGATTAGAAAAACGCCCATGCTCGGCTAGCTTAAAATGAGTAGGGGGTTGCACATTCATATTAACTTCCACTTGTTTCACAGAATATATAGGGACATCTCTCACATCCACTGCTTTATTTTGAACAAGATTCCCACCGGGAAAATGGTCTAAATTATTATTCATTCCTCCTTCAAATCTCTGTGTAGCAACGGGATAACATGAGACCTGCTGCCCCTCCTGCAGCTCAGTGACAGCATCTCTGATCACCACTTCATCTTTCCTGTAACCATCTCCACCTCCACTTTTAGGTTTATGTTCATCATTTGCATCAGCACCATGTTTTTTCTCATTTGAGTTAGCTCCAGGACCATTGACATCCATGACAGAATTCTTCACGGACTGTGGCTTATAATCTTGCTGCTTGTTTGTTTTTCCAAGTGCCTGATCAGCAAAAGGACCAGCATGATGCAGCTGACCTTGAAGCGGACCAGAAGTGCAGCCTGCAGACATTTGTGGCAGCTGCACATATTGCTGAGGCAATGGTTGTTGAACCTGACAAGTAACAGGATGCTTTTGAACTGGAAGACCTGGTTGACTATGAGGATCAGTGTGTTGTTGGACAGGTGGGATCCCAGGGGCTTGGCCTCGTGAAGGAAGCCTCTGAGGAGGTTCCAGAGGACGCAGATAGACAATTGGTTGTGCAAACTGGGAAGACACTTGAACTGGGAGTACAAACCCGGTTGAGAGATGAACTTGCAGAGGATGTTGCTGTGGTGGAGCCTGCAGGACTTGCTGGCTATGAGGATGTTGTTGTGGTGGGACCTGCAGGACTTGCTGACTATGAGGATGTTCCTGTGGTAGGACCTGCAGGACTTGCTGGATATGAGGATGTTGAAGTTGAGGGCATGACTGAGACTGTGGGTGCCCTTGTGTGTGAGGATGTGATTGGGGTTGAGGATCTGGGTGTCGTAGAGAAGGCTGAGGATGACGCACCTGTGAAAGAGATTGCTGAAATTGAGTGACTTGCATATGCAGTTGAGTATGGCCTTGAACAGCATGTGGTGGGGCTTGAGAGGATAATTGAGAAGGCATGTGGCCATGAACAAGTAGCTGATTCTGTGTTTGAATTTGCACATGGGACAAACTTGCCGGCTGAACTTGCTGTTGGGGATTAAGTTGAGCCTGGGTTCCATTTGGGCCAGGCATCCCAGCCTGAGGATACAGAGACAGTCCATGCTGTTGATATTGCGGCTGATACCACTGCGAAGTTGACATAACCATTGCAGCTAACGCTTGTGGCTGAGGATTTACCATTGCAGCTTGATTCAGATTGTCAGCAGGCGTAATTTGAGATGCCTGCAGATGTCCAGTTGGTGCTCCTCCTTGAATAGCAGTCTTGCTTTGGTCAGAAGACACAGCTGCTCCTGAAGTTGCAGCATCCCAAACATTCCTAGGCCCTTGTTGTACTTCAGGATTCATAACCTGCTTCACACAAGTAACACCTAAACATAACTAACGTTAACATTAAAGAAAGTTGTTGCATAATGATCGAAAAAGGAATGACCCATTACATTCACATTACAGATCTGAGCATGCTCCTCGGCTTGACGATGCGCAATTTGAATCTGACATTTCATGCACATAACTTGGGAATCGCCAAAGGCACATCCTGAACGGTGGACAACACACTCGGATAGAGGACCCTGCCACATGCATCCACTCCTATGATAGAGACAGCGTACAACAATTTTCCCGATTGCATCAGCCAGAGTTCTGTTAATTACCATGACTGGCTGGAAGAGAGAAGAATATATAACTTAGAATAAGATAGTGAGTATCAAACTTACAGAAATAGAAGAACATGAGGAGAGTTTACCTTTGCACCAGCTTCAGTTACGAAGTTTCCATCGTAGGGGCAGGTCTGGGCACCACTTGCAATGTGTACCAGACAAGGTTTGCAGTACAGATGACTACACTGTGCCTGGAGTGCTTCAGTTGGATAAACAAGCGTCCGACACACCGGGCAAAAGTACTCGGGAGCAACAGAACTAATGTTTAATATACAATCATTGTCAAAACCCATGGTGAGTATATTCTGTAAACTCTAACTGTAGGTCAATGCAAAAAACCTAACAGTTTAAGCTGCACAAGGAAAATCAATGAAATAATGTTAAGATTACTATGCGGTGGTAGATTGTTTCTATAATAAATAATGAAGACTTGCAAGATCATTAATGCAAAATAAAAGACCGAAACCTAAAACGTTTCTACAAGCTTTGCGACGCACTAATTGAGAGTAAATGAATAAGGAAAGCAATCTTTCTCCTGGTCCAAACGAATAACCAAAATTGGTTTCTACAGGCTTTGCGACGCATTACTTAAGTGAATAGCCCCACGCTTTGACATAAACCAAATAATACATATGCTTTAAAAAATCCTACCTATCAAAACAAAATTACACACATTATCAGCGTATTACCATATTATCATATACATTCCACCATGGTCCATGGTGCATGCCTATGTTTGACGAGGATCGGGCACAGTCATACAACGCAATGACCTAACTTCTAGTTAAATAAAACCATGCCTTGCTTCATCAATCTACTAAAAATTAATGTATTATAAGAAACATACGCAAAAAGGTCTGCAGTTTGCGTCAAACTTGCAGATAACTCTATGCTAATACATAATCAAGGTGGCAATTCATCATTTAGACCTCTATCCAACCACATTTAACAACACCACCGACACACATTCTAGTGTAGCCATGGAAACACACAAATAACTCACATCCCTAAAAAGTATAACATCAGGCATTGTAGTTTTATTAATCTTGCTTGACTCATAAATTTTATCAAGTTTTGATCGCTGAGTAAACTACCATGCATGACTAAGATTTTGTAAATGTGTTCTGTATAAACTGCATCGTATGAAGAATTGTTTTCCATGTCATCTCAAAATAGTAATTTTGGAGTGTAAAAATATAACTTAATATAACCACCAAGTACTAGGGTAAAATACGATCGGAGAAAGTTGTGTATATAGAGCACAGAAATTTTCTCAGTTCAATAATACAGAAAACTGAAAGAAAATTGAATCGATGAAATGAAACCCGAGCCAAAATTTCCACGTTACATGAAATAAACCTTAATTGCAACGGATTAACAGCAATCGACCGGCTTTCACTTCTTTCTGTCAAAAAAGCTGGAAGTAACCACCACCTACTCAGATAAAATGCAGTAGAAGAAAATTAAAACATGGAAACAAAAAATCTTCTCCTTCATAGAACCCAAAAAAATAGTGAGAAAAAGGATTCGACGAAACGAAACAATGGGGGTTTTTACCAATCAAACCCTCACTACGATCATGACGAAGAACCATTGAACATCCACGAGATTCCGGTGAGAGTGGCGGAAATCGGTTACGAACAGCAGTGGCGGTGGCGATGACGCAACAGGATCGAAGCGACGGAAATTGCGGTGGATTAACAGCAATTGATCGGCTTTCGCTGCTTTCCGTCAAAAAGAAACCGGAAGTAACCACCACCTACTGAAATTAAATTAGTAGAAAATCAAGCATATAAAAATCATATAAAGAAGGAATTAGGGTTTTAGCATAAAAGGATCAAACCCTCAGTTACGATCGTAATGAACAGCAATCGAAAATCCAGTGAGAGCTGAGTTGTGAAAAACGGTAGCGAAGATGATCGAGGTGGAGAAATGTGGGGGGAGGGGTGGGGCATTCCTATTTATATCCCCTATGGCCCAGTGGTCGATATTAGCATGGTGAATAGGGTTATTTGGTAAATAAAGCAAACTCCGGGGGTAGATTGTTTAAAACCAGCTGCCAGCAGCATATCTTCCAATTCACACCAAATACATCTTCCCTTTCCCCCATTCCTCTCGTCTTGTAAAATGTTTGATTTAAACTTGTATGTTTGGGATTGCTTATTTGAAGTGTTTTTTAATTTATTGCGGTGTGGCATTGGAGATAAGCATTTTCTAGTGTTTGGATGGAGAAAAATTAAAAGGGCTTATAGCGGAGTCAAATCGCTGAAAAAGAGTTTTTGATAAGTCATTTGTTTCTAACTTATCAACTTATTTGAAAAAGTGCTTATGACTTTTTTGGTTATTTTATATGTATAAGCAATCCCAAACACCCTTAAATAACAACTTATTAACTTATTACGTGTTGGTACCACAATAAACTAATCTAAACACTTTTTAGAAAACCCCGGTTTGACACCGTATAAGTTGATAAACACTTTTCAAAATAAGTATAAGTTGTTTTAAATAAGCAAATCCCAAACACCCCCTAAATATAATATAAGCTAGAGTAAATTACAAATTTTGTCCCTGTGGTTATTGCAAATTTTGGATTAAATCCTCCAAATGAAATAATTACATGCACTGTCACTATTGTTTCATTTTTGCTTTGGATTGAGTCCCTTGCTTTAACTCCACTAACTAGTAGTATGTTAAGTCAAGGGTAATATTGTCTTTTTATAATTTTGTTCTCTAAAATCACACTTATTACTTTAAAAAATATATAATATAATATTAATATAAATAAAAATCGTCCCTGTTAGCCTCCATGGACGTCAACTCGCGATCTCCATCATTCTCGTTGTGTTCCTCCGTTCTAGAACCTACCCATTGTTGAAGTTGGGTCACTCCATTCTTGAACCTACGCAGTAGTCCATGTTTGTTTTTTGCCCAAAAGAAGGGGTTCAAGAGATGGAAACACTCCCCGTCGGAAGTCCTTCGTCTTCTCTATCTCCGGTGATAATTCCGATGAGTACGTAGTAGGTGACGCCTCCCATCTTTTCTGATAAAAAGCTCCAGCATCCTCACAACCGGCTTTGTAATAAGCGGGCATGACCGCACATCCACATATTCCATAATCCATCGACCTGTATGCTTCCAGAACCATGTGTATTCCCCACGTCGTGATGTTTACTCACTTTCAAAACCTTCAAAACAACTCAAGTCCCTCAAATACACCATTCTTCACCTCCTCATTGTTGGAACTTAGTGTAGATTTGAGAAACTTTGTCCCACATAGGGGCCAAGATAGATTGTAGAACACTTAATAAACTCCAACCATTGAGCATTAAATGAATCATTTAATTGCTTGGGCTTTGGAGTGTGGTGTTCTTTGTGTGCTCTCTTTGACATAAATATATTCATATTAAATGTCAAAGATTGGGCATTGGGGCTCTTGGGGTCTCGATGGGGCCGAGATTCATTGATAGTGGAAAGTGTGAATGTAGGCTTAACAGTGATTGGCGCGGATCAGGTGCAACCTGAGTCGCACGGATGCACGTGTGGTGCTCTGTGGACAGAGCCCGGCGTGGGTTACGGCACGACCATACCCGCGGCGCTAGGCGCGCGGAGCACTGGAATGTTTTGACGTCCAGAGTCTGGCGCGAGTTTCCCCCGCGGGTTCACTTGCACAAGCAGTCGCGCGGAGCGCTGACAGTTAATTCGGTTAACAGACTGCAACCTATAAATGCTATTGACTTTCCATATTCATTTGGTACGAAACTTCATCAATTTTTCTGGGTTTCTCTCCTCTTCTTCCATCGCCAACCCGCAACCAGTGGTTGATGCCCCACCCGAGCTCTCCATACTCGATTTATCAAGGAGAGTTTTACCAACCCTGCCATCCTAGAACGTTAGCGTACAAGAGGGGCATTTATCAATTGAGTTAGTCACACATGGAATCTCAGATGTGGAAGTTTGATTCCCACTCTTGGTCTCACCTAAGATCCGAGGCTCTCGTTAACTGGGGCACAATAGAACCGATGGTCAGTACCTCTGGATGGGGGAGATTGCTCTGGTTCAACATATGATAATTCGCTAGATTCAAGTATAGAACTTGAATAGATTGTTGTATTCTCAAGACAACGCCGTTACGTCGGGCGAAATTTTGTCTTAGGACACTACGTTCTTCGCGGGCCTAAATCGTTTTCATATCAATGAAGAATCTTTGAATTCAAGTAAGTTTTACGATTATGTTGTTGTTTTATGTTTCCTACATGAATTTGTTAAAGAATCTTGTTTTTGTTATTTTGATTCATAAATATATATATATATACACCTTTTGGTGTGGGGTTGATCATACCTAACCTTCCAAGACAAAATTTGTTGTTATGAGAGATGGATCAATCAAACGTGTTGAAAAATCACGTGGAAAAACCCGAAAAGTTTAAAGGACCGGATTTCCGTCGTTGGCAACAGAAGATGTGGTTCTATCTAACAACACTTCGTGTTTCCAACGTCCTCACGGAGGCTGAACCATTACCGAATCCTCCGGTAAACCAAGATGGAACGTCACCCACTCAAATTCAAGTGGTTGCACATGAGAAAGCTATCAAGGCATGGAGAACAAATGAATATAATTGCATAAATTATATTCTGATGTCCTCAATGATTCCCTATATGATATATATTCTACCTTTGGGACAACAAGGGAGATTTGGAAATCTTTGGACACGAAGTACAAGACTGAAGTTGCGTGTTCAAAGAGATTCGTTGTAGGGAGATTTTTGAACTACCGGATGGTTGATTCAAAACCGGTGATGAAGCAAGTTGAAGAATTGCAAATCCTAACCCACAAGCTAGAGGTGGAAGGCATGGGAATCAACAACAATTTCTTGGTCGATTCGATTATAGATAAACTTCCTCACTCATGGAAAAACTTCAAGCTCTACTTAAAGCATCTATCGGAGGACATAACATTTGAACAATTGGTCCTCAAGTTGCGAGTGGAGGAAGACAATAGACTAAATGAAAAGGTTGATGCCATCTCATTGGAACCAAATGCCAACATGATTGAAGGAAGCTCTTCAAGGCCGGAGTTCCCTAAATTCAAAGGGAAAACCACGATGAATAAGAGGCCTTTTCCTTTCGGAAAAGGTCCGATGGCCCCTCAAAGGAAAGCTTTCAAGAGAGTCATGCACTGTTGGGTTTGTGGGAAACCGGGTCATAGAGCCAAGGACAGTCGACATAGAAGCGGTCATGGTGGTGCTGGTGGGAATGGTGGTGGAGGAGCCGGTGGGGAAAATAATCATGCAAACCTCACTCACTCCTCGAACCAATTCATTGGAGTCGTTAAAGCACACATGGTGACCAATGTTGAAGATTGGTGGGTCGACACCGGGGCAACCCGTCATACTTGCAATTCGAGAAACTTGTTTGATACTTATCAATAGGTGAAGGAAGAGGAACGATGTTCATGGGTAATGCATCTACCGCGATGATTGAAGGAAAGGGGAAGGTCGCGTTGAGGTTGACTTCTGGAAAGGATCTTGTTTTGTCTGACGTGTTACATGTACCATCATTGACTAAGAATTTAATTTATGGCCCTATTCTTAGTAAAAAAGGGTTCAAAATTGTATTTGAGTCGGACAAATTTGTCATCACCAAAGGTGGTGCATATGTGGGGAAGGGTTACCTCCATGAGGGACTCTTCAAGTTATCTTTAAATACCGTTGATGCCGCCATTGTAAATAATAATAATAAGGAAGACATTAGCACTGCTTAAGTGTATATTGTAGATCCTACTTTCCTTTGGCATTCTAGATTAGAACATGTCAATTTTAGGTCATTACAAAGAATGATCAAACTTGATATGATTCCTAAATGCTCTAATGATAAAATATCTAAGTGTGAGGTTTGTGTAGAAGCTAAATACACAAACCACCCACATAGATCGGTAGAGAAATCAAATGAAATTATTGGGTTAATCCATAGTGATTTATGCGACTACAATGCAACTCCTACAAGAGGAGGAAATAACTATTATATTTCTTTCATTGATGATTGCAAAAATATTTCCATGTTTACCTGATTCACACTAAAGATGAAGCCTTATGCATGTTTAAGACTTATAAGGTTGATGTAACACCCGCAATTTCAAGTAAGCTTCTAGACCCCTCGTATCCTCAAATGTCACTTGTGCACGAAAAAAATAGGATTTTCGGGCCTCAGCAGGGGTGGCGCGACTATGCCCGGCGATTGTGACAGAGTCACTGTTGCCAAGGGCAATGTCGCGGGGTCTGAAGGAACTTCAGTACATTTAGGGCGAGAGTGCCCGACGATTGTGACATTGTCACTCTCGCCGTGGCACAATAGCGGAAAGGGGTATGGCCGCGATACATGTGTCGCGATAGTGACCCGCGACAATGCCATGGTCACTATCGCATGGCACAATCGCCGGTGGGGTGCATGCTTCAATAAATCGGATTTTTGGGTCTTTTTCTCATTCATTCTTTCACCCACTTTCTTCTAGAACTCTCTCAACCGAACCCTTCTGCTTCTACTATGATTTTGAGCATTTGTGGCACCAAGACTTGAAATTCCAAGTAATCCTTCATCATCTATCAAGGTTTGGAAGCTAGAGCTAAGATACCTTCATCCTCTCCATCTTCTTCATCATCTTCATCAATTTTCTAGGGTTTTCACCTAACCCTTTTCATCATTTCAAAGCTTGGGAGTTAGGACTCATGTTGGCGACCTAGAGGTGCATGGTTGATGAATCCAAGTTATGGTTAAGGTAATTTCCTCTTCTTTTCAACTATGGAAATTAGGGTTTCGTGATAGGGTGAGATTTTCATGTAAAATGCTTGGGGAACGATCCTATATGGTTGAAGGAGTATATTTATGGTTGGAACTTGTGAATATAGGTTTTTGGAAGATTTTGCTTGTGGATTCAAGTTTCTTCAAGGAAGCTCAAGTTGGGGTAAAATCTAGATTTAGCCTAAATCTAGCAAGGTGAGTTAAAGTTGATTTGTGAAAACTGTGTGCATGCCAAAATGTCTATTTTAAAGTGTTTATATGTTTTACATGAAATTATTAACTGTTGAGTTATTTGATGAATTTTGATCAGTTGAAGTGTCTAACTTTATAAACTGGTAAAATACCCACATTTGGGATTTTGAGCATTTTGATAAATAAATCTTATATTTTGGTATTTTAGGGATTTATTTCATGAAGTATAATTTGGGTTTTAAATACATTTTAATGTGTATTTTGTAACACCCTAAAAATAGGGATAACAAAAATCCGAAAAACGGACATGAGGTATACTAAAATTGCCATAGCAAGAGCCTCCCAAAAAGGGGATAATATAAATAAACCTGTTTAATCACAATTGTAATTTAACGGATAAATAAACAACAACCAACTAATCTAATTTCTACATCTAGAAAAGAGATTACAAAAGGGGTGTCATCTATAAATCCAAGGCTTCTCAAAATAGTCCAAGTGCCGTATCCCCAAGCTCTCGCCCAAAGCATCTATACCTGCCTAAGAGTCGCGCTGCTAACACCTGAGATACACATCGACACCAAACAAGTGTTAGGCCAAAAAGCCTAGTGAGTTGAACAAGTAAAATCATGCCAGAAACAGTTACAGTTCTTATCAGCAGTTAACAAATAATCACGTAGATGTGGAGTCAACGGGAGCGACCCATATCTCCAATCCGGTTCACCCAAAGAGGCAATGCACCTTGAGGTCACTTTCTCTGGCAACCCAAAGGTCCGACACGCACCGGGGACTACCGCCTTTGGAAATTCCCCGACGGCAGAGGTCTAGGTACTTAGGAGACTACCGCCTTAGGAAATTCTCCATATGTCACCCACCTACATTCCTATAGTGAATCACAAACTTGGTTCGTCCACATAATGCATTTAGGAGGTCTCAAGATGTAATCCCATCTGTAACATTTCGGATATCCACTAGGAACACACTATTACCATCCTACTCATGTAAATCCAACATATAACATAATATCCATCCAAATACTTCGTGAGAATATAAGGTCGCCACAAAGGCATTCCAAGAAGGAATCATCAACATACCAAGATATACACATATAACACATGGTAACTTCCATAAACATAAATCCATGGGTAAAAACCCTCCAAATACTTGAAACATTAAATATGAACATTTGAGATATACATTAACATCGACAAGTAGAAGATAATGATGTGTATCTAGTTTTAACAAAAGATTAGTAAACTCACAATCTAGGTTTTGGTAATCTAGGTTTTTGACCAAAACCTAGAAAAGATGAAACCCTAGCTTTTGAAGAAGATGAGACTTGAAGTAAAGAGGAGTAGCTTGAGAATCTTCACTAGATAAGCTTGGATGAAGCTTAATGATCAATAAATGATCCTAACAACCCAAACCCTAGGAAGTAAATGAGGTAGGTGATGAAACCCTAAAAATCGCCTCCAAGAAGGTTCTCCCGTTTTTTGTAAAATGATAGTGAGAAATGAGGTATTAAATCTTATAAAACAGCAGACTGGACCACGCGGGCGATAGTACCCGGCACGCGAGTCACAATCGCGGCCCACTCCGACCTCTCGGTACATGTTCGACGATAGTGCCCTCCGCGATAGTGCCAAGGCACAATCGCGAGGCACAATCGCGAACCACTCAAAAACAGTCCAAAACTCAACCGAAAACGATAACGAGCACCAGGTTTGAATGATTAACGAAGGTAAATTAATTATACGACATTTAGACATAATAATGATCATGAAATGTACACCAAGACACATATCATCACATAAGCGAAATAACTGCATTTAAGAAGACAAAATACTTACCTTGCGAATTTCCGGGTGTTACATATTTCAAATAAGTGTTTGAGTTTGTGTCATGAGACGTTTTTTAAAGAATAAATTATATAAAACACTTGGAAAATGATTTGTCTTATTCTACACTACGTTGGAGCTATTTATACAAATTGGAGTATGGGTTTACATACATGTGGGTTGTTTACATTTGGTTTCACTTTATGAGTTTCAACGTTGGGTCTTTGGGTTCGTTGAGTTGATGACTCAGTTTGGATTTTGTTGGGTTTTGAGGACACTTGTCCGTTTTAATAGCTCATTGTAGATCGTTTGGTTATGATTTGCATTTACTGCATCTTATTTGAGAGTTACATGCTTTGAATGCGTTAGTTCATTCGTTTTGAGTCATGTAAGGTTTTAGTTAGGGCAATGGATCCATAGGCACGGTGTTCTTTTGTCCCGTTTTGGACAAGTTCACCACTTTGGCACGGAATAGGCATTGAGTCACCATGGTAAGTAAGGTGTGGACCTATACGGTCGGGCAAGTCCCATGGGCAGTAAGGTGTAATTCCCTTGTGCTAGAGTTCCCCGTTTTGGAACTCTCAAGAATAGACCTAGAGGGGTTGACTTGATGTTTTCGAGCGATAGACTCAGAGGAGTTAAGCTCGGTGGGTTTTTATATGTATAACCCACATGCTTTGATTTCTTACATAATAATGTGACCTACTTTTGTGTCCCGTCACACACTATGTAATCGGGTCTTCCCCGTCACCGCAAGGTGTTGTTTTGGTTATGGAGCTTCATAATCCATGTTTTCGGTGACGCTTTGAGTATGAATTGTTATCCATGTTTTGGGTTTTGCATATTGAACTTTATCCATGTTTTGGATGTTTTGCATATTGAACTTTATCCATGTTTTGGATGTTTTGAATAATAGAGTTTATCTACGTTTTATGTATTTGGTTATTAAAGTGTCAGTTATGTATTATGCAAGTTTTGGGTTTTAGATTTATATTGGAAGAAACGGTTGTCTCATGACTTTTAATCACACAGAGAGGATGTTGAAAAAGAGATGGTTTTCAGATTTAATGTATTTCGTTTTGGTCGTTTCAGATGGAACGTGTCATCATTTTGGAAATCACGATTTATATAACATTCTTTAAGTTTATTGCTTTATACGCTTATGATGAAAACTCTTAAGCTCAGTAGGCGTTAAGCCTAACCGTTTATTTGTCGACATATGCATCAGGTCCAGTTGGGGTTTGGTTCTAGCGGTGCTATGAAGAGATGAACACTAGATTTATACAAGGGTGAGTAGTTGGGTGAAGTCTTCCGCAGTTGGAGATAGTGACTGTTATTGGGTTTTAGTAACACCCGTACCTTTTATAGATCGCTTATAAGGATTGAAATGTGTTTATTGAAGTTAAACCTTAAATTTGTTGTTGTAGATATTTCAGTTATCGATGTAATTAGAAAATTTTAAATTAGTTGTTATTTCCAAATTGAGGGTGTTACAGTTGAAGTTGAGAATCAACTTAAAAAGAAAATCAAAACTCTAAGGTCAGATCGTGGAGGAGAGTATGAATCCCACGATTTTGTTGAATTTTGTGCAACTCATGGCATTATACATCAAACTACCACTCCATACACTCCTCAACAAAGCGGAGTGGCCGAGCGGAAGAATAAAACATTGAAAAATATGATGAATTCAATGTTGATAACGTCCGGAGCTCCTCACCATTTATGGGGCGAGGCGTGTCTTACTACAAACATGATCCTAAATAGGATCCCCCACAAGAAAAGTGATAAAACTCCATATAAAATGTGGAGAGGCAGGTACCATCCTACAAAAGGATGAAAATGTGGGGTTGCCTTACGAAGGTTTAAGTACCTTTGCTTAAATGGACAAAACTTGAACCTAAAACGATTGATTGTGTATATATTGGTCCAGCCCAAAACAGTGTTGCATATAGGTTCTTAGTTTACAAATCTAATGTAGATGGTATAAGCAATGATACTATCATAGAATCTACTAAAGCAGAGTTCTTTGAGACGATATTCCTTTTTAAGGAGAAGGAGGGCAATCCTCTAATCCTGGAAAACCCCCGATTGATGATACATACTCTCACGTTGATTTAAACAAGAGTGATCAATCAAGGGATGCTGAAACCTCTAAGGTTCAGGAAGAAATGGAACCAAGGAGAAGCAAAAGGGAAAGAGTCTCCAAAGACTTTGGACCAGACTTTATGGCCTTCGATATCGAAGGAGAACTACTCTCCTATAAGGCCGTCATGGAATCTTCCGAGGCACCTTATTGGGAAGAGGCTATTCAAAGCAAAATCGACTCCATTGTGAAAAATAACACATGGAAATTGGTCGATTTGCCTCCGGGTCATAAGGTCATTGGCCACAAATGGATCTTCAAAAGAAAGTTGAGACCTGATGGCACTAAAACATTTTAAAACGAACAATTTGGCATGTACACCGTTTTCACAAGTCAACTTGAACTCACCTTGCTAGATTTATGCTAGGGGTGCTCAAAAACCCAACCTGTGTGTAACTTTCGATTTGTAACTTCTGATTTGTAGGTTGGTCGATTCAAGCATCTTTTGAGGTATGTACTTATTTCTCTATTCGATTTACACTTTATAGACTATTGGTGTAGATTATAACTTTGTGTTAGTTATTTATTTGTTCTGAGTTGCTTTATTTATTTGTAACTATATCATTTCTAAACATGCTTAATGTTGCCTGTTGTATATTTCGCATAATGAATTTCTTACTATTTATAGTAGCATTGGTTAACTTTATGTTAGTTACAATTTATAGTCTACTAATTTCTCAAAAGATGCAGTTCACACTTCACAGTTTACACTTTAGGTTAGTTCACAGTTTACACTTTATGTTGTTTACAAGTTCACACTTTATGTTAGTTAACTTTGTATTTTAAAGAAATGTTTCCTTTATGTTTATATTTCTAAATTTGATTTCATCTTGTCTAAACACAACCCGATCAACCTGAACGGTTTGGGTTGGGTTGGGTTGTACTTTTGATTGGGTTGGGTTGTAAAATTTTCAAACCGCCTATATTGGGTTGATTAGTCGAAAAGCCTCCAACCCGATCAACCCAACTCGTGAGCACCCCTAATTTAGGCTAAATCTAGATTCCCCCCCCCCAACTTGAGCTCCTTTGGAGAGACTTGAATCCTCAATCCAAAACTTCCAAAAACCTAGATCCACAAGTTTCCAACCATAAATATTCATAACCAACCATTTAGAATCGTTCCCCAAAACATCTTATATCAAAATCTCCATTTTGACACAAAACCCTAATTTAACCTAACTTCCCTAAAATCATCCAAAATTAGAGAAACATAAACACTAGGAAGTCACCAATGAAGTATTTATGCCTTGAATGAATACTTAGAAAATAGTATGATGGACTCACTTTTTAGATTTTGAGCAAGATCCCCAAAAACTTAGAAATCTTAAGAAATGAGGAAAAAACATTTGATCTAGTACTTAAGGTTGAAGGCCCAAGCTTTGGATGATGATTAAACACTTTAAAACCCAAAGAAATTGCCCCAAAATGAGTTAGGGTTTGTGAGGGAAGAAGGGGAAATGATTTGGGAGAAAAAGGGAAGAGGTTAGAAGTGAGAAATGAGAAAAATGGTTGAAATCTCGTATTTGACAGCAGCTCACACCCTGGTGCGACATTGCCAGGCGACTATGCCATGGAAATGTCGCATGGCATAGTCGCAACATTGCCCCAACATTTTGTCCCTTTTGTGCTACTTTTCCAGGTGCGACTATGACATGTCATAGTCCCCGGGCATTGTAGTCGGGCCCGTATCAAGCCTCGAAACTCGACTTTTTCAACACCAAAACTCCCGATACTTATAGGGACCATCTAAAATGATTATTTAACATAAAGCCCACTATTTATAAGATGCAAGAAAGTATGGGTTGACTTTACTTACCGAAATTCCGGGTGTTACACGTAAAACATACATACCCCAATTATGACCAAAACCAACTCACTACAACTCAAGAGGTTATTGCTTTTATACTGTATGTATTCCCCAAACTTGAAAACAATAGACTATCACGATAACATCTGAATCAGTCAAATCCATAATGAAAGTTATTAGTACAGTTTATGACGTATAAATATAGTCCACAAATCTCACTTTCAGTTGATGTGAGATGACTTATCACAACATTAAACATAAGTTAGTAACATTATTTAAAAATAGTTAAAACATATACATAATTTACTTTTTGATCGAGTAAAAGATAAATAAATCGATAAAATGATGAAAATGCCCTTTAAATCATTAGAGGGAGCGATCAGATCGAACGTTTTTGCAAACCATAATGGTCAAATTATAATTACAAAACTGCTTGGACGAGAAATGTTATTTTCGACAAACCAGAATGACCAAATTTGTAGTTTATTGAACTCTTATAACAATTATATTAGTAAATAAGCGAAGTCCTTTATAAGTGGCCTAAGCCGGCTATTGGATCTATTGGTTTTTCTTTTTCTTTTGGACCGAATTATTGAAATCCAAATCATATTTGAAGAATTGAAGGTCATTTATTTTAGAGTGAATTGTGGAGTTGGTCCCTGTGGTTTAGTGATTTCTTTGACCATGGTTCTCATTTTATGTTTATTGTGAATTTGGTTCTTGTGATATTCAATTTATTTTGGTCATGGTCCTTCTGACTAAAACTTTCATTAACTTTGTTAAATCAATGACCATTTTAGTCATTTTGCCTATTTTTTGTCTTTTTTGATAAGAAAAATATAAACAATAATTTTATACACACATGTATATAAATATATATATATATATAATGATATTAAAATAAATAAAATAAGACATTATTGTATGATTTAATTGTTTATTTTTTTTAAATTAATTATATTAAATACGATTTAATTTTATTATTTTATTGTAATTGTGAAAAAAGATATAGTTTTATTGTTTTAATGTAATTGAAATTTCAATTTAAACAAATCAGATCATAAAACTATATCTTATTTTATTTAGAGCGAATAAAATAAAATATGGTTTTATGATTTGATTTATTGAATTAAAATTTTAATTAAGTTAAAGACGATTTAATTATATTGTTCTTTTATTATCATTGCAACAAACAAACTTATTGTTGATATTTTAACACAAAAAAATCATTAAAATCCGTTGAGAAATGAACTTTAATTTTATCATACTAAAAACAATATGAAAATTGATTTTGAGTTTTTGACTGAAAAACAATATGAAAATTGGAGCTTCTAATTTTAAGATGATAAAATTATAGTTCATTTCTCAACGATTTTCAATGATTTTTGGTGTTAAAATATCAAACAATAATTTCCCTTTTAAATAACTGTAACATATAATAAAAATAAAAATAAAATTGATCAACCTTACATATTCTAATTAATTAATAATTTTTCACAAAATATAATTAGTAAATAAATTAAATATTTTATTAAAATCATTTAATACAATTTTATATAACTTACATAAGAATATTTAGAATTGTCATATTTGATTTTTTGATAGCTAAAGTATATATTAAATAGTAAGTAAAAAAATAATAATATAAAAATAATTCATATTATTAACAATAATTTAAATAATTAGTATCAATATATAATTAAAATTAATTAATAATTTTCAATTATAATAATTACTTTTAAGTATTTATTAATATTAGTAATGATTAGTTTTTATTAATAATTAATATTTACTTATAATTGATAGGTTTTTTTAATCGCGAAAGCTTATAATTATAGTAATAAGTGATAATTAATCTTAACGAGGGTGATAATTGGAAAATGTGACAAAAAACTCTCAATAAGCAACTCAAAATAGTTTATCAATAATCTAGCTTATAAGCTAAATTATGTTTATCCAAACATGTACTCAAAAAACAAATTAGCTTAATTTTGTCAAATAATGCCTAATTGTATTGAATATTTTAATAATATAATTAATATTGTAATCTCCAAAATGAACAAGTTGTTGGAGATTAAAATAAATTTTCTTTGAAATTTTTGACTTTTAATTCGTCATTTTTTAGAATATGTTGGAGATACTCTAAAAATCCAGTTATCTTTTTTGTTTATTATTGGAGGTTAAGGGGTCGGTGTGTAAGAACCTTGAATCTTAAAGGACCATAATTGTTTAATTAGGGTTAAAATCGGCTATGTTCCTTTTTAGGAGTTTTGGTGTAGAAGGGATTTGTGGGAAGTTAGCACGAAGGTAGACCTGGACCAACTGTATTTCATGAAATCCAAGGGGTTTAATCAGAGGTGATTTTAAATGGTTATAGAGCATCCATCCACAATGTATAACTTTTTCACCAAGGTTTTTCATAGTTTTTTTATTACATATTATTGTCATCTCAACAACTTAAAAACCTTTATATACTTCCACTGTGTGAAAAACCTTACCCAAACTTTTTCATTACTTTTTTAAACTATTAAAGGTCCCACCATTTTAACTTTATATCATTTTATTCTTATTTATAAAAGTAAATACATTAAAATTCATACAAATACATAAAAGTATGTACAATAAAATTAATAAAAATTAGGTTATTAAGAAATATATAAAAGTTGTATAAAAAGTATGTAAAATAAAAATTAAAAAATGTTAAACTTAAAAGTATGTATAACCGAAAATAAAAATTGGGTCATTAAGAAATCTGTTAGAATTATATAAATATGTCAAATTTGAGATATTATTTTAAAAATATAATTACTTTATTATGTATTTATTTATATTATTTATTTAATAATTACATTTAAATAGGATTACTTTAAATATATTAATAAATAAAACTGGTTAATAAATAAAACTGATTAAATATGAAACTTTTATAAAATTCTATAAAGTTAAAACTGATTAAATACGAAAAACCTACGAAAAAGCAGGTCGTGCAGTTACGACCTATGACGAAAAACCTCACGAAAAACTTCAAGTGAAAAACCTCTTCACTATGTGAAAAACCTGAAAATGAGGTTTTTGCTTTTTGAAAAACCTCTAAAAAACCTTCCAAAAACCTCCTAATAACCACATTGTGGATGCTCTTAAGGGATTTGAATTTTGTGAATTGTGAAAGGATTTAGATTTTTTGATGTCTTTAGTTTGTAAGATTTGAAATGAAATCGAATTTCCTTTTTTATAAAAACTTATAAAAACATATTATAAATAATTATAATAAAAATAAATTACGTTCTTATATATTGATTCAACATGTTTTAATGCGTTATTACACGAAATCCCGCGAAATACCAACAATCCCATGTGATTTCTAAATCCCATGTTTGTGTGATTTCAAATCCAAACAATCCTTCAAATCAAACATGGGATTGGAATGAAATTGAATTTCGGATCCCTCCAAATCCTATCCAATTCTACAAACCAAACATGACCTTAGAAGACATTTGGATCGCATAATGGAATTTGGTGGAATCGAAATCCATCGAAGGAATTGGACTTTGAATGAATTTGACTACGCGTTTGATTGGTAGAAATTGGAATGAACTCTCCCAAAAGAATTGGAATCTCCATCTTCTTATTGGGGGGAAGGGTGGTAGTTGTGATGAAGACAACTACCCCCATCCACCACACTTTTACACTACACCCCACCCCACCGACCATCATATAACTATTGTCGTCATCACAACTACCACCCTACACTAGTATTATTGGCGGGGGTAGCTGGACGGGGACGCGAGGGGTAAGGTGGGTGGGGTGCGGAGGTGTGACCCACCTTAGCCCCCGCCCCCACACCGCCCCCGACCAACATGTCACTGTTGTCGTCACAACAACAACCACACCCCCACCCACCCTACACCCTTATAACTACACCTCACCCTACCGACCATCATACCACTACTGTCATCGTCACAACTACCACCCTACCCCCACCCATTCCCCCCGTAGCCACCCACACTGTTGGTATTGGTGGTGGGTGGCCCGCCCCAACCTGTCTTGCCCCCACTCATCGACCATCATGTTAGTATATTCGTCGTCACATCACCTACCCCGCCCACCATACATCTTGCCCACTCCTTACCCACCCTACCCTGATGGTATTGGTGGGGGTGACACCTCCCCCCACCTCCCACTCGCCATCTACCCACCCTCACCACCAGTACTAGCCTACTAGGGGTGGGTGGTTGTAGGGTGGGAGTGGGGGTGGGACCGTGGGTGGGGTGGTAGCTATGATGATGATAGTAGTGGATGTCACCCCACCTACCACCCACCACCAATACCATCAGGGTGGGTGGGTAATGTGACTATGATAGTGGTGGCGTGGTGGTTGGTAGGATGGGGTGAGGTGTGAAGTCCGGGTAGGGAGCAAGAAGCGGGGTGGGTCGGGCCACCTACCACCAATACCACCAAAGTGGGTGGTTGTCAAGGGATGGGGTGGGGGTGGTGGATGAGGGTGGTGTAGGGATAGCAACGGGGCATGGATGGGGCGGGGAATGCAATCCCCGACCCTGTCCCCTATTTATGTACCTCACCCCTGCCCCTGCCCCTGGTGGGGTGTGGGGGTAAGGTAGTACTTGTGACGAAGATAGTAGCAGCATGATGGTTGGTATAGTGGGCGATGGTGGGTGGCAGAGCGGTAGTTGTGATGACAAAAAATGGTGGTTGGGTGGTCGGGGGAGTGTGGGAGTGTGGGTGTAGGTGTGGAGTGAGGTGGGTGTGGGTGGTGGTGACAAATGTGACGACGACAGTAGTGGCATGATGGTCATTAGTGGGTGGCGGTTGTGATGATGATAAGAGTGTTGTGGTGTCGAGGTGGTTAGGGGTGGGGTGTGATAGTGACAGTAGTAGCATGGTCGTGGTGGGAGCAGGGTTAGGAAGGGGGGGGTGGGAGGTGTTGGTCAAATTGGATGCAAATGGATGAAATTCAATTCCTTCACTTATGCTAAAGAATGATGAATTCCTTAATTTGTGGAATTCAAATGATTCCATCCATTTCATTATGTGAATTAAACAAATGAATTGGAATTTGGTCAAAGGAATTAATCATTTCAATTCCCTTGAAATCCTTTAAATTATGTGAACCAAACAACACCTTATACTTTAATTTCCATCATGCCTCTACTTTAAGGTGGCGTTTGTTTTTTAAGAGGTCTGAAGTTTGAAGTCTTATTACACTTCTTATTAATAAGAGGTGGTGTTGAAGTCTAAAATATGAATCAATAAGACTGTTTGTTTTTGTAACGTCTGGAGGTGTCTTGAGAGAAAGGAGAGCTTATGAAATGATGCGACAATAAGAGGTTTTAAGAAGTTACATCACCACTTCTTATTTCAGATGTATTTAAGAGTTAAGAGGTTCTGAAAACTGGAAGGAGAGCTTATGAAACGAGGTTGCGATAAGAGGTTTTAAGAAGTTACGTCACCACTTCTTATTTCAGATGTAGAGTTAAGAGGTTCCAAAAAATGAAAAAAAAACAAACAGTTTGAATGTAAAAATGTCTGATCAATTCAGACTTAAGAGCCATTAAGAGTTTAAAAAAAAAAAACCTAAGGTGGCGTTTGTTTTTTAAGAGGTGCTGAAGTCTGAAGTCTGATTTCACTTCTGATTTTTAAGAGGTAGTGCTGAAGTCTGAAATCTGAAACAATAAGACTGTTTGTTTTGATAAACTGATAAACATCTGAAATTTGAATTACTTTTAATCAATTCTTAATTTGTAGTTGAGTGGGATTGAGGTTCAACATCATCAAACATAGCTCCACTCCACTCCACCGCCACTCAAAAAGAAGAAATTAGCAAGTTACAACTCCTAATGCTCTTGGTACAACCCTCTCTTCTCTCTTCCACCAAGAACAAAAACAACTCAAAACCCACCACCACTGCAAATTCAACCACCATTCTCAAACTGAATTCCACTTCAAATCTGAATTCCATAAAACCCACATTCAAACCTTCGAATTCTACAAAACATATTTCGAAAAGTTTAATTTCACAAAACCCATTTCAAAAAGCTCGAATTCCACAAAACCCATTTCACTTTTGAGCCAAAAATCTACATCCAGCAAAAAGAAAAAAAAACGATAATAGTGAAAAAAGAAGTGAAAAGGTCAAAGAAACCAGTGGTCTGGACCGAAGGTGGATGCAGATCTTATCGAAGGGGAGAATCGATATTATCGAAAGACTTGCAGAGACTTCCAACAAAAAAAGAACAAACCGATAATAGTCAAAGGAACCAACCGTGATATCATCGAAAGACTTTCAGAGACGGAGAGAAGATCGATTTGGAGAGGAGGAGAGTGTTTGGTCGATTGAAGAGGAGGCAATAGTCTGGATGGATGCGATATAGAGAAATAAGTGGAAAAAAGTGATTTGGTTCTCACTTATTCGGTCAGACTAAAATAAGTGATAAGTGGATCTGAATTAATGATAAAAACAAACGGTCTTAAATGGAGTATGTCTGACCGAAAAAGTGATAAGTGTCAATTAAGTACTGATTTTTGAAAAACAAACAGCCCCTAAGTGTTCTTCATCTTGTGGGTGAAATTAAAGTATTACTTGCAATTTTAGACCTTTTCATTTAGATCTAAATGATTATTTTGAACTTGAGAATGTGTGGATTTTTTTGAAGTTCATTCATTTGAAATGTTGGATTTTAACATTACATTTTGGATCATCCGTAGGATTTAAGTTTAGTGTTAAGTTTTACTTTGCATCATCAAGTACCCTTGTATTGATATCAAAGCAATATATTACATCACTACATATTTTTCATTATGTTGCATTTTATATTATTTCGAATTTTTGTTAAAAAATAAGCAAAAAATACATATCGCTATTATTTATAATATATTTATTCCTTTTTATATTGCAGTAGCGTAGAAAATTAAAGTAGAGTATTTTTTTATTCAGCTTTGTCTTTTACTATTTGTTCTAATTTCATATCAGTATCTTACTTGTAACCTGTTATAATTACTTCTTAGAGTCATTTTCGGTAGCATAATCTTAATTACGAAAATATAAAAAGTTATTAAACTGGAAAATAAAAAAAATAGACTACCTAGCCTTGGACTAACTGTTCTAAATGGAAGATCTGTCACATTAGGTGATAAAAACAAGCTTAAGTGTAATTTTGAAAAAGACCACCAACATAGTTTGTACTCCGTAAAACCAACTCATAATACAATAATAGACTTATTAATTGATTTAGCTGATAATTTTGAAAGAAAACTTTTTACTTTAGAAGACATTGTATCATTAATAAATAAAGAAACAATTAAGAGGTGGTTTAAGGAGTTTATAGGTTTGCATCAAGGTATGTTGTTTTCCCAAATGTTGATGGCTAGCCAACTCTATCGGTCGGGTGGCCACAGATTGAGAATAAAGGATTCCCCCCATACAGAAGGAGAGCTTCTTTTCATCTTATTGCTCTTGTCGCGCTTATTCGCTTATTCTTCCTATTTGACCCGAAACTGATCGATCTAGCCATGAGCAGGTTGAGTTGTTCCCTTTCGCGGTCCCTCCTCCATTTTACAATAGAGAAAAAGCCTATTTTTGGTTTGACAACCACTACATATTCTCTCCTTGCCCTTGAACGATAGAAGAACTACTTATCTTCTCTTAGCTAGTGGTCGATCAGTTCACATATATGGTCAATCAACCCTAATTAAAGACCCGATACTCTCAACCAAAAACTTCTATATATAACACCAACTGCGGAACAGGAGGCACTTGAAAGGAAAAGGAAAGCAAGATCTTACCTCTTTTTCCAGGCCTGTTCGGGCATACGGGGTGGGCTATTGATAAAGAATCAATTCCAAACCACAATGCTAGAAGATGGCGGGCAACCTTCTATCTGGCCTCTGTACTAGTAGTGGAGTGGCTTGCTATTTTCAATCATAAAAATTGTCATTGGCTAGACATACGAGTCACAACCGCCGTCCGGGACATCTGCAACGCCCTTCCCCGCCTTTTTTTGGGACCGACAAACTGGAAAAACAACTATTGCTATCGATACCATATTAAACCAAAAGAATTTCATATATTGGAAAAGAGCTTCAATAAAGCATCCATATCAATAAAATTCTCGGCCCGGGGCGCAGCGTAACTAAGGGATTCCATATGCGGGGGGGGGGGGGGGGGGGGGAAGAAACGACTCTGAAGAAAGAAATTGGGGTTCCCAATTTTTCTCCATGCTCAACGAAATGCGCCAACCCCGGGGTAAATTTTGACTGGAAAAAGACCTGAAACCAATTCATTCATTCTCGGGCATAGCTGTTCACAAAACGTCGCTCTCTTAGACGTTTCCACTCCTGCCCCCGCGAGCAAAGAGGTTTCACGATACCAGTCGACCAAGCTAAATATAGGAATTTTTGGGAGGGGGGTGGGTGGTCCACCGACAGGGGCAACTGCCAACAATTGAAAATGCCTGAGTCACATCATCCAAGTCTGACCCAAATTGGACAATTCCGAAAAAATGGTAAGATATGGGTAAGAGTTCTCGCGTCTTCCTTTATTCCCACGTCGGATTCCCGATAAGCAGTCTCAACTCCACGGGTAACAGTAGCGGTCACATTAGCTTTCGAGAGCTCGGTCTGGATCTAAACTCTTTTTTATGTATGTATCATGTCTTCTGTAAGTTTGTCTTTTTTAGATTGCACGAGAGCGCCATTTTAAAGAGTATAAAAACATAATTACTACAATCCCTTTTAGAAAAAGGTGGCTTAACTAATGAAAGAAAAATAAAACCAGATACATTCTAAAAGGAATGCGCTCTCTACTTTATGGCCTAAAAACACGGGAAAACACTACTTTTTGATCAAAAAACAGAAGGTGTGCCACGACGAAACAAGGGAATGAAAGGCCGCTTTGCGTTGACCCCGTTACTTTCCATGAGTTTCACATTAAATCTTGTTTAAGCCTCAAACGGACCATTTCAGGATTGACTCTGAACGAACTCCTCCTCCTTTTGGTATGTTGAAGTTGAACACAAATGGACACCCGCTTCTATAACTGGCTATTCCTTATCGGCATCTCAAGACATTCTTCAAACCTGGGGCACGTCGATCTTGCATTATGATCTAGATTATATTAAAGAACACAATAATAATATTTTAGAGAAATTTAGTCAACCTAAGTTAGGCCAATTAGAAGTAAGAAATTTGCAAAATACCTTAGACAACTTAACTAAAAACTTGGATAAACAAAATTACCCAGATTAATTTTATTTAGACGATATTAAGTCATTAAAATATTATATTAGCTCTCTATCTTTAGAAACTAGTATCAAAGGACAAATTATCAAAGACAAACCTCCAAAAAAACATTATAATTTTATAAGTGTTGGGTTTTAAAATAAATTGTAACCGTTATACGCAGCGGAAATTAAAAAGAATTTTGGTTACAAAATTAAATAGAAAACTTTTCTAAAACTTGAAACCCAATCGGATCCAATGATGCATTTAATTAAATAAGAACCACACCATAGGGTGTTTAGAGATGTACCTTTTCAGATCTGTTGTGGTTGAACTAGCTGAGCACTTAGAAACCAATCGAGGTTTCCTCTAGCGGTATCCACACACGAACACGCGAAAATCCACCGGGTGCTAGCCCAATAACCCTAGATCTATATGTGTTTTACAGAAAAGAAAAGGGTTTCTTTTCTGTATTTTTCTGAAAGGCTTTTCTAACTCAATTGTATATCAAATGGTTTAGCCTAACCCCTTATTTATATCAGAAGAATTATAGTTAGACTATAATTCAATTAAGGATTAAATAAGGTTTAGTAATTATTTGTAATATTCAAATTCAAATTCAAATTCAAATATATATATATATATGTATGTATGTATATATATAATTATCCTTTTAAACTTTAAAATATAATTATATAAGTATATATAATTATCCTTTTAAACTTTAAAATATAATTATATAATTACAGATATTTCTCCGTAATTAACATAATTACGTTTTTACCCTGTAATTATCATAATTACAGTTTAACACATATTTTTCATAAAATCCGGGTTTCTACAAATGGAAACAAACGCATTCTTTGTGTGTGACCCTATAGGTTTACATACTTCTCAGCAGTATCTCTGTGTGACATGTGTCGTGGGCATATAATAACTTACATTCTCCCACTTGCACACGATACACAGTAACACAGACGATGGTAAGCGTCTAGCAACACGTCACCGCCCCCAAGGCTATGTAAATGTGCTTTTACATTCGAGCAATTTGATTGATCTAATCAATCATATAGTAGAATCATTCATTATCCTTTTGCTTCACGATATTTTATTTTGAACTTAAGGCATAGATCTATCTCATCATTTATAGTTCAAAGATTGTGTTTCTCGATCCCAACATATTTGATTATACAAGTGTCATTAGTCCAACTAATCCACTTGTTCATGCATGTAAATCATAATATGTAATCGAGGGCCCAGAAATATCTCTCTCATCTTGAGAGGAGCAAATCCCATATTGCATGTACACGACTAACTACACAATTCATGTTATACCTAATATAGCCCTTATGATTACCCGGTCAAGGGTAACGTTAGACTATATCAAAGTATAACACTCTTTGTGCATTAGATCCCAATGCACATCTCAGGTCTGAGAATAAATAGTGTTATACTATTTCAAGACTCACCTTATGACGCCGATCTATGAGGTGATCTTGACCGTGGGTCTTGTTCAACGCCTTATGCTCCGACAAACGCATGTGACTCTGGTTGCACCTAGTGCACTTCCAACTTGGACTATGACCAAACTTCATAATGATCTTGATTTATTACTAGTCCCCTAGTAATAAGTGATCAAGGACAATTTTAAATAATATGATCATCATATTCATTTAAGGATAGTTAAACATGATAAAACGAACACAAAGATGTTTTAAATACTCATATCCAATATGCCATAACTGTAAAACATAACTGTTTTAATGTTCACAACGTAAAAGATTACTAAAATTTTACAAATCAGACTAAATTATTACAAAACCTCAAGCCTATTGAGCTAATGTGAGCATCATGCTTGCTTTGACTCAAAGGTTTGGTAATAGGATCGTTGGATTGTCTTCTGATCGAACTTTACATATCTTTATGTCACCTCTTTCAATAATCTCTCGAATTAGGTGATATCGTCTCATGATATTCTTGGAGCGCTGTTGTGACCTTGGTTCCTTTGCCTGAGCAATGACACCCTCATTGTCGCAATATATCTCGACAGGGTCACATATACTAGGGACTACTCCCAGATATGTGATGAATTTCTTCATCCAAACAGCTTCCTTTGCGGTGTCCGACGCTGCAATGTACTCCGATTCTGTAGTTAAGTCTGCTATTGTGCTTTGTTTGTAGCCCTTCCAGCTCACAGCACCCCTGTTTAACACAAACACGTATCCCGACTGTGATTTATAGTCATCTTGGTCAGTTTGGAAACTAGCATATGTGTATCCTTGAATACACAAATCCCTTTCTTGACCGCCGTACAGTAAGAACATTTCTTTGGTTCTTCTCAGATACTTTAGAATATTCTTTACTGCTACCCAGTGAGCATCACCTGGGTTTGACTGATACCTGCTCGTCATGCTTAGGGCATACGAGACATCTGGTCTAGTACATAACATGACATACATGATTGAACCGATGGCCGAAGCATAGGGAACACCCTTCATGAGGTTCATGTCCTCTTTAGACATAGGACTCTGAGTTTTGCTCAGTGTACACCATGTACCATTGGCAAGTTTCCTCTCTTAGAACCCTCCATCTTGAAGCGTCTTAAGATCTTGTCAATATATGTACTTTGGCTTAATCCAATTAAACGTTTCGATCTATCACGATAAATCTTTACACCAAGGATATAAGCTGCTTCTCCTAGATCCTTCATCGCGAAACACTTCTCTAACCAGGCTTTTACACCTTTAAGGGTAGGGATGTCATTTTCGATGATCAATATATCATCGACATATAGGATTAGGAATACTAATATGCTCCCACTGACTTTCTTGTATACACAAGGTTCATCTTCGTTCTTTAAGAAACCAAATTCTTTAATCTTTTCATCAAAACGAAGATTCCAACTACGAGATGCTTGCTCCAGTCCATAAATGGACTTTTGCAACTTACATACCTTTTCAGGAAAATTTGGATGTTTAAAACCTTCTGGTTGTACCATGTACACGTCCTCGCTTAAAGTTCCGTTAAGAAATGCGGTTTTAACATCCATTTGCCATATTTCATAATCATGAAATGCAACTATGGCAAGAAGTATCCTGATGGATTTAATCATGGCTACTGGAGAAAAAGTTTCATCATAATCTACTCCATGAGTCTGAGTGAAACCTTTAGCTACCAACCTAGCCTTATAGGTATGTACAATCCCATCCATGTCAGTTTTCTTTTTGAATACCCACTTGCACCCTACAACTTTGCAGCCGGTAGGTGCATCTACCAAGTTCGAAACTTGGTTATCTGACATAGATTGTATTTCAGCCTTCATGGCATCTTGCCATTTATCAGATTCTAAACCTGATACGGCTTCCTGATAGGTTACAGGTTCATCATGAACCGTATCATCATTGCCAATGAGATAACCATATCTCTCAGGCTCTTGACGACTCATATTCGATCTTCAAATTGTTTGTATCTCATCATTACCTTCAACAACTTGTTGAGGCTCAACATCATGTTGATTGTCAGTATCAACCATTGTTTCATCTTGTGGTTCTTGAATTTCTTCAAGATCTACTATATCCCCCGTTGTGGTTCTCGATAGAAAATCATTTTCTAGAAACTCACCGCGGCGCGCAACAAAAACTTTGTTCTCGCTGGGTTTGTAGAAGTAATGTCCAACTGTCTCTTTTGGATATCCTACAAAGATACATTTTTCAGACCTTGAATCAAGCTTCCCAGAAGCTTCCCGCTTAACATAAGCTTCACAACCCCATATTCTCATATATGACAGTTTTGGGATCTTCCCAGTCCATAGTTCGAAAGGAGTTTTATCGGTCTTTTTGGTTGGCGCACTATTTAGTATTCGGGAAGCTGTTTCTAGGGCATAACCCCATAAACTTTTAGGCAGATTGGTACGACTCATCATAGAGCGAACCATGTCCAACAAGGTTCTATTCCTTCTTTCGGACACACCGTTATGTTGCGGTGTTCCGGGAGGAGTTAATTGGGATACTATCCCGTTATCTCTTAGATGGTCAATAAACTCTTGGCTTAGATATTTCCGACCCCGGTCCGATCGAAGTGTCTTTATCTTTTTGCCAAGTTGATTCTCTACTTCATTCTGAAACTCTTTAAAAAACTCAAAGCTTTCAGATTTGTTTTTCATTAGGTAAACATACCCGTATCTACTGAAGTCATCAGTAAAAGTAATGAAGTAGCGATGACCATTTATTGTGGTTGAACTAAAGGGTCCACACACATCAGTATGTATAATCCCTAATAGTTCTGTTGCCCTTTCGGGTTTGCCTTTAAAAGGCGCTTTTGTCATCTTGCCCATTAAGCAAGATTCACATACATCATATGAATCATCACATGATTCCAACACTCTGTCCGCCTGGAGTTTGGCTATGCGTTTCTTGTTTATGTGTCCAAGACGACAATGCCACAAATAGGCCTGATTTAAGCCTCGCTTAATTCGTTTATTGTTTATATTATACATTGATTCATAATTACAACTATTTTGCATATCAATTTCATAAATACCATTGTGTGGTTTGGCCACAAAATACAAAACATTGTTAAGATAAGCTGAAATTGAATCATTACTGAAAGTAAACATAAATCCAGTTTGTTGCAAACGAGAAAAAGAAACGATATTCCTAGTAATGCTAGGTACATATAAACACTTGCTAAGTGCTAAAATAAGACCATTTGGCAGCTTCATGTCATAAGTCCCCTGAGCAATAGCAGCTACCTTAGCTCCATTCCCCATTCGAAGCTCCATCTGGCCTGGTTTCATTTTCTCTTCACTTCTTGGTCCCTGAAAAGTAGTACAAATGTGAGTACCACACCAGTATCCAATACCCAGGAATCAGAGTCAGAAGTGAATAAATCAATGGTAAACATACCAGAAGGTCCGACTCCATTAGCTTTCTGCTTCTTCATTTCTGCCAATAGGGCGGGGCAGTTTCTCTTCCAGTGTCCCTTCTGGTTGCAGTTGAAGCAAACTGCTTCCTCAGGAATCTTTCCCTTGCCCTTTTCCTTGTTGGAGCTTCCAACTTTTCTTTTACCCTTGGTAACCACCTTTTTCTTCTTGTTTATCCCACCTTTAGGTTTGATCATCAACACTTGTTTTGGTTTGGATAAATCCAACTTGGATTTCATATTTCTCTCAGCAGTTTTAAGCATGCCGTGAAGCTCCGTGAGAGTTTTCTCCAAACCATTCATATTGTAGTTCAGAACGAACTGGTCATATGACTTGGATAAAGAATTGAGAACCATGTCGGTTGCCAATTCTTGACCCAGTGGGTAGCCAAGACGGGTTAATCGGTCAATATACCCTTTCATTCTTAAAACGTGGGTACTGACTGATGAACCCTCAGTCATCATGCAAGCATGCAATGCCCTGACTGTATCGAACCTCTCTTGCCTTGCTTGTAACTGAAACATGGATTTCAGAGAGGATATCATATCCCAAGCATTCATGTCTTCATGTTCCCTCAGTAGCTCGGGAGTCATTGATGCTAGCATCAGACAGCTAACATCTAGTGAGTCATTGAGATGCTTATCATAAGCAGCCCTGACCTCGGCTGAAGCATTTCTGGCAGGAGGGTTTGGAGAGGGGTTTTCGAGAACGTACAACTTCTTTTCGTGCTTAAGGACGACCCTCAAGAAACGAAACCAGTCCACGAAGTTCGTACCGTTCAGTTTATCCTTGTCAAGGATTGATCGTAATGTAAATTGGGATAAGCCGTTTGTGCATACAATTTGGTTGGAGGCGTTAGCGGCCATCTACAAAATAAGTTCAATTTTAGTAATTCTTTTAAAATCTCAAATTAATTTAACCTTTTAAAAAAAATTGATTTGAGCTAAGATCCATATTTCACCTACTTCCATAAATGGCCAAGCAACTGTCTATGAAATTAGGCTATTTAGGTAGGCATCATCCAATTATGTTCAACATAACTCTTAGATGTCGTGGGATCCTAT
The DNA here is from genome assembly GCA_954870635.1 of Arctium minus. Lineage (NCBI taxonomy): Eukaryota > Viridiplantae > Streptophyta > Magnoliopsida > Asterales > Asteraceae > Arctium > Arctium minus. Next base: position 175,153,175 of record OX941080.1, on the reverse strand, counting down.
TCAATATATCATATATTGAAATTGGCACGTTTAATCCCACTTCAACGCCTTGAAAATATACTCATAAATGGCCAAACAACTGTCTATGATATTCTCAAGTAAACAAACCATACTAAGGTATCGTGATCCCACCTAAATACTAGTCTTAGGGTTTACTAGGACCAGTCGTCTAAAATACGACTATTTAAGTGAATGGCCAAGCAACTGTCCACTTAAATCTCGTTAATTTGGCTCCTTATCTTACACTACATTCAACCGGCATGATTGACTGAGCACTGACCATACCGGGATCTTGTATGCTTGACAAGTACCTTAAATGGGTGGCGTTAAGTTTACATTTTTAAAAAGGTTTAATTTTAGAAAACATTCTAATTCTTTTAAAATGTTTGAATTTATCTCTAAAATCTTGTTTTAAAAGTTTATTTTATTAAATCGGTTTGAGTTTGATAAACATATCAATTTAAAATATCATATTTTATTTACCGATTTAAAACTGTTTTGCGTTTGATTTTTATTTGAAGCGTTTGCAATTATCATAACAATAATAAATCAATAAATAAAAAAACAAACACATAATAAACATACAAGATAATATATGGATTTTCCCCTAATGTGGTGTTGTGAGCCAACATAACAACCACGGTCAATATCTAAGAACATCATCACTGGCCTCGCCATCTTGGTGAACTCCAGGGTCTCCGTCTTGATTTCTTGAAACTTCGTCTTCAGATGATTTACAATAGAAAGATAACATATCCTAATCTATTTTACATTTGGACCTATCTAGAAAATTAAAATTACATCTCATGCAATTAATACATTTTAATTTTCCAAAATAAAAATAAATCAACCACGGGTCTTTGGGGCAAACCATATATTATACATATATAAATATTTGGCCGAAATAATTTAACATAAATATAAAGGCCAAAATTGGAACAAAATACTATATGACAATTTAAATTTAATTGGACCCAATCTTATAATTTGTGGGTTACTAACCCATTAATTATAATTTTAAACATAATTAAAATAATTTGGTTAAATAAATAACATAAATAAAGTGACCATTATATTAATGTCAAAGTTTTAACCGATTTAAAACAAATGACATAAAGTCTTGACTCAAAATCCAAAACGAGCATTTGATAAACAAAATTACCCAGATTAATTTTATTTAGACGATATTAAGTCATTAAAATATTATATTAGCTCTCTATCTTTAGAAACTAGTATCAAAGGACAAATTATCAAAGACAAACCTCCAAAAAAACATTATAATTTTATAAGTGTTGGGTTTTAAAATAAATTGTAACCGTTATACGCAGCGGAAATTAAAAAGAATTTTGGTTACAAAATTAAATAGAAAACTTTTCTAAAACTTAAAACCCAATCAGATCCAATGATGCATTTAATTAAATAAGAACCATACCATAGGGTGTTTAGAGATGTACCTTTTCAGATATGTTGTGGTTGAATTAGCTGAGCACTTAGAAACCAATCGAGGTTTCCTCTAGCGGTATCCACACACGAACACGCGAAAATCCACCGGGTGCTAGCCCAATAACCCTAGATCTATATGTGTTTTACAGAAAAGAAAAGAGTTTATTTTCTGTATTTTTCTGAAAGACTTTTCTAACTCAATTGTATATCAAATGGTTTAGCCTAACCTCTTATTTATATCAGAAGAATTATAGTTAGACTATAATTCAATTAAGAATTAAATAAGGTTTAGTAATTATCTGTAATATTCAAATTCAAATTCAAATATATATATATATATATACGTATATATATAATTATCCTTTTAAACTTTAAAATATAATTATATAAGTATAAATAATTATCCTTTTAAACTTTAAAATATAATTATATAATTACAGATATTTCTCCGTAACTAACATAATTACGTTTTCACCCTGTAATTATCATAATTACAGTTTAACACATATTTTTCATAAAATCCGGGTTTCTACAAATGGAAACAAACGCATTCTTTGTGTGCGGCCCTATAGGTTTACATACTCCTCAACAGTATCTCTGTGTGACACGTGTCGTGGGCATATAATAACTTACAATAAGATTTAAAGATATTTAAAAATAAATTTTAATAAATCATCTAAAAATATAGTAAAAGATAACAGAGACAACTTAAGTGTGAGATCTACAAATCTCTTAGAAAGAATGTTAGCTGAAAAAGAAGACTGACACTATAGTAGAAGAAATCATAGACCCATAACAAGATTACAAAATTCAAAACACATGGGTTATAGTTATTATATCCAGAATTATATATAATAATGGTTTTTTAAGACATCAACCCAAATTTCTAAACATAATCAAGAAATTACTCTCCAATTTATAAATGATCAATCTAAGATAATAGATGTTGCAGCCTGTTTTAACTATATATATATATATATATATATATATATATATATATTTGTTGGAATTTTAATAAAACTGAAAAAAGAAGCTGCTGAATATTATTAAATAGAAATAAATAGGAAATCTTGGAAACGTTGATTTCGCATGTTATGGGATTGTTTCTATATGCACATGCATTGTTTACATGATTTTATCATTGTCTGGGCATGCTTATTTGGAGTCGGGTTGCACAGTGGGATTAGTGTACTTTTGGATTTTATAAATCTCTTGGGAGTTGGCTTATATGCCCCGTATGCATGGAATCTGTTTCCTGTATACGCGAGAATGGGGAGTCTGCTTGGACCCCGGAGGCGAAAGGGGAGTTTGCTTGGGCCCTGGTCGCGGTTTCTATCATTTGGTGGAATTGTTCTATGAACACTGTGCAAATACCTATGTGTGATGTTAGATTGTTTGATGGGCCTTTGGCGAATTTGACTATTGCTTATTTATGAAAACTGTTTGAACTGCTTTTCGGAGGGAATTCACTAGACCTCATGGTCTAACCCTCGCTTTTCAAAAACTAAAACCATTTTCAGGTGAGAGTTTAGCCAGGTTTTCATTCGAAGAAGGGGAGAAAAAAGGATGCCATAGAAGAGGCATAATTCTTCTGGAGGCTTTTAGTTTCTCAGTTGTGAAGATGCACTATCCGCTGCATACTTTAGTTTGAGAAGTATGTTGTAGCACCCCTAAAATTTGAAAATAGCAGACAATTTAAAACTTACAAAAATCCCTTAAATACAAAGCTTGGAAACATCAAACATCTAATGTTAGTATGTTACAAGGAAGAATCACTAAAACAATGTATCAGAGTTCTAACGGAACTATCTAGTCCCACCAACTAGAGACAACATTAGACGGGTGTTACTAGAACCACCAAAGCTGATATCTTCACCAAACCGGACGACGTCACTAAAGCCATCATACCGGAACTTCTACCAAGCTCCACTCGCCACACAAATCCATCTAAGACCTGATATACATGTCGAAAAGAAAAAGTGTTAGGCTTAACGCCTAGTGAGTTAAAGTAGTTTTCATCATATAAATCATAAAACATTTAAAGTGAACTTTTTACTCCGAATAAGACCATTTTAGAAATACTGATTATAAAGAGGCTTTATTTGCAAATCAAGTTCCTTCAAATTTCCAAACACCTATTTTAAATAATTAAACGACACCCAAATTTCCCCAAAACGCACCCACACGGTATTTTGTCAAAAGACTCTTTGTGCAAATAAAATGGTATGTTTTAACACCGAAGGCATATGGGTAAGGGAATACCCAAAATAACACCTTTTGGTGACGGGGAGACCCGATTCCATCGAATGTGGCGGGCACGTAAAGTTAAGCCACTTATCAATGTTTTCGAGTTCCGCATAGACCATGGATCCCCGTATCCGGCTCCTCTGAGCTACCACCGCAAGATACCCAAATGACCTAGCATCTACTTGACCTCTAGATGAGTCTCACCACAAAGTCACAAGTCCCCGTATTTGGCTCACCATGGGCACCACCGCAAGACTTAGCTCCGTATACGGCTCTTCAAGAGCACCACCACAAGCTTACATAACAACATGACTTGGGGACCACTCACTAGACTCAAACATGGACATCAAAACTCCATGATGAATATAACGACTCATATGCCTATGGATCCAATGCATTACAGTCTAAACGTTACATGACTCAAACGAATGAACTAACGCATTCAACACATGTAACTCTCACATAAGATGCAACTAGGTACACCATACGTCCAAGGCTCCTCAACGAGTTACCAAAACCAAACAAGTGTTCCAAAGACTCCACCGAGTACAAATCAAGCCCCAAGAGGCTTAATAGACGTTTGGCTAACACACGAGAGCCAATATGGTTACATAACCCAAAATACACATTTTCCCAAAATCTTTGATTCTCAAATTACCATTGGCCTTCGACCCAAAAATCAAAAGGTTTTCCATTTCTAAAATGTTTCCCCAAAGTCGGGAATGACCCAAAACCAAAGGACTCACACCTTTACACTTTCCAAAACATTTCATTTCGCGAATGATGCATAAAACCCAACAAACACTTAAAAGTGCATTTCTGACTAAATACCTATTTATGCAATAATTCATCAAAACCCATTCATTTATGACACATTTATCGAAATGCCCAAAATCACAAAGGTGCATACTATATATAAGTTTATAAAGTTAAACATTTTCAAAAGAACCAAACTTATCAGCAGTTAACAGTTTCATGTAAGACACAAAACACTTCATAAAATATTGTAAGCCATTTCTCAAGAGTTTGATAACACAACTTGTGCAAATATACAAATGTTCACAAAACTTGTCAAACTAAGGTAAACCCATAGACATATTTTCCGAACCCCAAAATATATGCATTTTGACATGTATATAGTTTTTCAAAGCAACTAGAACTCACCTTGCTAGATTTAGACTAAATCTAGGTTTTACCAACACAACTTTAGCTCCTTGAAGGAAGACTTAGCTCCTTGAAGGAAGACTTGAAACCTTCTAGATCCTTAGCTCCAAACTCTCAACCAAGATCCTTAGGCACAAAATATTCTCATAGCTACATTAAATCCCAACAAAATGAAAGAAGAAAGGAAATACCAAAACCCTAGCTTTTAAGGTGAAGAATGGAGAAGATTACCTTGGCTACAACACTTGAACCCACAAGCTTAAGTTCTTGGTGATCCACACTTGGTGTCAACAAACCCTAGGTTGACAAGGAATGAGGAGAGGGGTTTATGGGGTGAAAATCGCCTAAGAGGCTCTCTAGATCTGATCTGAAACTTGTTGGGAGAGAAATGAGGTTAATTGGGTTGAAAAGTGGATTTTAAACCATCAGGACCCCATGGGCGACAATGCCCGGCGATAGTGCCAAGGGCATTATCACGGGTCATAATCGTGATCTCCAACCCCCGCTCGGCACCATTTCAGCGACAGTGACACGCGATTGTGCCACTGTCACTATCGCGGTCACAGTCGCGTGACATGTACCGCGACCTTCAACCCTTCCGCGATTGTGACCAGCGACTATGACATTTGTCATAGTTGCGTGTCACTCTTGCACCAAGAACGACTCGCCCCGATTTCTTCGCTTTGTCGATCCAAGTGCCCAAACCGAGTCTACAGGGTTCTTAAACAGGTTCCAAAACGAGATATCTCCTAAAACGAGGATTTTGAACAGTGCTACTTATTTGAGTTTTCCGGGTGTTACAAATGTAAATTAGTATGTTTTGGGACCATTTGAGTTGTAATGCTATATTTTAGTTGTTATTGATTTCTATGTCGTTACAAATGGTATCAGAGCCAGATTTAAGGGATTTAGGTGACCGGATGGACCTTAACTTAAATTGTGAAGTGGAGGGGACACAACTGAGATATAGGAAGCCAGTAGAGAAAACCTGGATCATCGAGAATCACAACGATGGTAGTAAGGGATCTCATGTAAGGTAAATTCAAAATCGCATCTGGCCAATGCCATTGTGAATTTACAGGTGCATGGGTGTGTTCGATTACTATTCTTGAGACGATCGATGGGGGTGGTAGTGTGGAGTAAATTCTAACTTTGCAATGATAGCAATGGTGTTGAGGTGTTGTGTGAGGCCACTTATGGTGTTAATGTTGACACCTTCTAAAAGAAGTATTGTTCGAAACGTTGATGACCCGACTAGAGGTGGAACCTCTTGGATTCGAAAGGGATGGATGACTGATTAAGGTTAAACTCCTAGTTACTTGTGAGTCCCCATTCTTGGAATTGATGTGTCAATCAGTTGGGATAGGAAGGGAGGACTGTGGGGGTGGGGGTCAATCAGGTAGGTCGTGAAGCACCTGTACCCCCCAGTTGTTATAAGGGTGAGAAAGCGACCATTGGTCAAAAGCAAGGTATCAATGATAAGTTATTGTGAGTACAACGATCGACCTTGTTAGAGTGAATAACCTTCAATTACAAATTAACTTTCATGTATTGTGTCTTTAAATGAGTTACATGATCCTTTCTTGTTAAAAGTATATACAAACATAATGAGTTTCTTGTTTTGGAAATAAGTTGACGCGTGCAAACATGCGTTTAAAGAAAAAGATAAACTTGTTTACGTTGCACGATAAAATTTTGAACTTAGTGATTTGTGAATTATTTCACCCTATTTCATGTTGGGATAATCTTCATTGTGAAAATCATGAAAATGTTTGACTGCAAAGTTTTTATAACCAAAATGAGAATTGACACGTTGTTAGCATACAAACGTGTGTGGGAGCCAACTGACTCACTCCGTGTACGTGGTTTCGTTCAGAAATTTTCTAGTTGTATTGGAATAGTTTCATTGGATACATTTTCGTTCGTGCTGGCATCGGCTTGATAGGAAAGGTTGTGATTTGTCGTGTAGTTTCATGTTGGCGATCCTTGAGATCTCTGTGTTTTACTATTCAATTTGAGTGGTGTTGTGTCATGAATACTCGAGCTTGTTTCAAGATATTGTATCTATTGAACTTTCAAATATGCAAAATGATTTAAATCATTGTGTTGTCATACATGAAGGCTATGAACTCTCTAGGTCGTGGAAGATATTACAATTAAAGATAAGGAAAGGTACTGGGAATTGAAATTGACCGGTTGAGCTGAATATGGTTGAGGTACGACCTTAGTGTTTCGGTTGGAGGAGGACGGTGAATGATGGGAGTCTTGGGAAATGAGTTTGGTAATGTCCATGTTATTGTAGTTTAGACTCCGGTTCCGTTATTTGAGAGTGATTGTGTTCGGGGAGAAGTTTGAAGTTGTCAAGGTGCTTCTAATAATGGCATGATGATAAGTAGCGTTGCTATATTTTTGGGCGTTGAGGCCGAGTATTTGGGTGGTTTTGTGATTAGACTTTGCACTAAGAAAGTCTTGTACTTTCTTTAAGTGAGGACTGTGGGGTATAAGGTTATTTATGATGCGTTGAAAGAGGTAGGTTCCGTTTGGAACCTTTGTTTGTTAGTGAAATGGTGGAAGCATCACCGTGTCAACTAATGATGTTGAAGTTGACGACTATTAAAAATGTACAATTTTGAGATCATCATCAGGAAACTGAAATTCGAGAAGAAATTCTGGTGCGGTTATTTTGCTGAATTTATACGACGAAGTGAGGGGTCCTCCGGAGATATGTATATACGTGGCGTGATGCTGGACCACCTTGTGTGGACGTTATGAAAGTGGAAGATAGCTGCTGTAGTTATGTGTTTTCCTAAGAGATTTGAAAACATGTATATGAACAAACCAACTAGCACATCTGAAGTGGTTATGCATTGATAATATTGGTCTGAAAGGGAATGTGTTTTATCTTCTTGAACTACATGAACCTGTTTATGATAGATTGTGGTGAGTTGATGAGGGACGATAACTTGTACAAGTGGATTAGGTGATCAAGATTTTGTGGTTCATCTGGATTCGGGAAGGACAAACCATGAAACGACGTTATTTCAAATATAAATTGTGTTACGGTTGGTATGAAGAAGGCGGTATTTATTACGTGTAAAGAGAATCGTGAAGAATGTGTTTGTAGTGTGATATCGTAGTGTGATTCAATTAGTGACCTTCTTCGCCAAGGTAGACGTGTAATTCACTAATATGGTAATGAATTCCAGTGAAATCTAGTGACGGACTTGTGTTGCTAATAGAAGATAAGTGTAGAGGGGGATCCCGACTAGAAGATTTTCGGGGAGGTAATCAAGGACCTTGATTGATGTGTATGAACTGTAAGGCGATATTATGCTATTGCCATTCGAGAACAAATGATCGAGTGGTAATTGATGACTATCTAAAGGAAGAACTCTTGTTCTTCTCGGTTGTGTTGCATGGGGTAAGTTTATCTTGCTCCAATTGAATATTAGTGGAAATGTCGTAGTCGAGAATTATGGCACTGTGTAGTAGATTTGAAATGTATCTGGGTGGGGGTTGAAAGATTCTTTGTGGGTAAGAGAATATGGGTGGAGATATTGACCTCGTTGGGAGAGCACAAAATGCATGGCATCTCTGGACAGAGACTATCAATTACGAGAACTTGGTTGAATGTCTCGGTCGAGGAATGTGGTGGAACCGTTGGTGGGGCGGAACGTAGGTTCGACATGTCCATAGTGTGGAACCAGTGGAATATGAGTGTGTAATGGTGGGTGATCGATACTCCATACAATCATGAGAGAAAGTGAAGATGGTATATCATAATGGGTGGATAAACTGAATGTGGGGAGTTTATCAGGAGACACATAAATTGTGGGGTATGTTTAAAGACCTGTTATTCGGCGCGTATGTGAACTCCTCGTGAGGTTATGACAAAAAGAGTGTTAAGTACGCATTGGTAAAGTGACATAGGAGTTATTCCTGTGGTCGGTCTAACGCTTGCACCTGTGAAGAATTCTTTCCTTTGAAGTGAGCGTTTTATATCTTCAAAAAAGCGCTACATAAGTGGTTAAACGCTATACCCGAAGTTAAAGGCTGTCAGATTCGAGTAAGTATTGGTATGATAATTTCTGAGTGAATATGGTTTTCAAGGTTATGTTATTAGGATTGGTTTTGTGCGAGTGTGTTCGCTCCTTTTTGGGGAGCAAGTGAAGCTTTGAGTCACTTCAAAATGCATAGGTTGTTGGGTGAATGCGACGAGGATTTGATATGTGTGTCATTGGGATTGGTTTAGTTTGAACTGATGGGTTATTAAGATGTTGGATTATGAAAGTTTTCGTTTGTTAATTATGTATAAATTAGTGGTGGATGATGACGATATAGTTCGTGGGAACTGGTTTACATTGATGAGTTATAAGTAGTGTGGTTCAGGAAGAAAAGTGTTATTCGTGTAGTTATATATCATGTTAAGGGAAGTGATGATTGATTCACGTGCTTTCTAATGAAGGAACTCATGACAGCAATATTAATGTGACAATTCAAGGATGACCTGGGGTTATGTTGGCAAACTGAGCGACTATTATCATCGTATGAGATGTTATAGAAATGGGCCTTTTTGAACCTCAAGTTGGGGTGCAGATGATGTGGAATACATCCCCAATAGAGTGGAGTGGTGCATTTCGAGAGGAATGTGAAGTTAGGCCACAATTTTGGTCAGTCGTCGCGGTTAGTGAAAGAGTTGGAGAGTTGGTGTATGAACTGGTTGGGCCCGATGAATATATGGGAAATTCATATGGTGTTTCACGCCTATATTTTGAGAGAGTTTGTTGGAATTTGGTATGGCAATACCTTAGCAAAGGGTGCGAATGGGTGAGGAGTTGGACTTATCAATGAACCAGAGGCAATCATTGACCGTAAGGTCAAGGAAGTGAGAAATAAGGGAAGCGACCTTGTGAAAATGCAAAGGATATTCTGTTTGGTTAAGAGAAAACCTGGGAGTTGGAAATGAAGCGAGGTCAATTTTCTTGCACTGTTTTGGCAATGGAATTCCGGGGACGAAATTCTTTTAAGGGGGAGGTATTGTAATAACCGTTGTTCTAAATTGAAGTGTTTTTGGTAAAGTGTGGTCACAATGTGATAAAGGAAACTTGGGGGCTTGAATGCAATTTATGAAAGGTATAAAAAGGGGGAAATCCCTAATGCTTACATTGTAGTGGTTGCTATCAAGTATAGAGAGAAGGTTAGAGCTAAGAAAGGTTTTGCAAGGATTGTAGGAGTTCTTGATTAAGCAAGCATCAAGGTATGTTACTACCCTTTTAACCTCAATCGATTTTAGGTGCTTTGGTGTATTTGAAATAAAGGAAAACCCCATTTCTTTAATGTGTTCATATCCTATGAAATTTTGTGGGATTTGGACTCATTTTGGAGCGGTTGTGGTTTAAAGATTTTATTGCTCGATTATAAAATCTTTGAATCTTATGGTTGTTTATGTTTTGGAATCGAAAAGGACGAAAATTCTTGATAAATCGATGCCTTGGGAAATCGGGTTCGATCGTCCGGGAATTGCCTAAATCCGGATGAGAGTTAACCGGGTTTTGGGTGAAACCCGGTAGTGGTCAACCGGATTAAGGGTAAAACCCGGAGCATGGTTATCCGGGAAAAAGGGTAAAACCCGGAGCGGGGTTATCCGAGAAAAAAGGGTAAAACCTGGAGCGGGGTTACCCGGGAAAAAGGGTAAAACCCGGAGGGGGGTTACTCGGGAACCGGGTGAATGTTTAATCGGAACCGTGTGAGCCCGATTATAAAATCTTCGGATATTGAATTTTATGGCTATTTATGTTTTGGAATCGAAAATAACGAAAACTCTTGACAAATTGATGCCCTGGGAAATCGGGTTTGATCGTCCGGGAATCACCCAAATCCGGATGAGAGTTAACTAGATTTTAGGTGAAACTCGGTAGTGGTCGAACGGATTAAGGGTAAAACCCGGAGCGGGGTTATCCGGGAAAAAGGGTAAAACCCGGAGCGTGGTTTCCTGGGAAAAAGGGTAAAACCCAAAGCGGGGTTGCCCGGGAAAAGGGTAAAACCCGGAGAGGGGTTACTCAGGAACCGGGTGAATGTTTAATCAGGAACCGTATGAGCCCCGGTTATGTTTTATTAGGAAGTAGGGAGAAGCCGAACGGGGTTATTCGAGAATTAAGGAAATCCGGTAAGACTTAATCGGGGACTGAGTAAAATCCGGATTGGATTTAATGGTGATCTGTTTGGTCAAATTGTAGGTATTCGGTTCTGCCGGAAGTGAGATTCGGTGTGTGTCGGATTTCCAACGATCAAGTGAGTTCCCTTAAACCTTTTTACGCGAAATGAGATGTTAAATATTTTTAACTACTTATTATGGTACGATGTGGAAGAATAACTCTACTTTCAAACGCATTAATATTTTTTGCAAGAAATGGATATCTTGGAAACGTTGATTTCGCATGTTATTGGATTGTTTCTATATGCACATGCATTGTTTACATGATTTTATCATTGCCTGGGCATGCTTATTTGGAGTCAGGTTGCACGGTGGGATTGGTGTACCTTTGGATTTTACAAATTTCTTGGGAGTTGGCGTATATTGTAACACCCGTAGTTTGTTTTAGAACTTGTATATATATATATATATATATATATATATATATATATGCTTGTTTGTATCCTTATACCTTTTAAAATCTAAGTCAAAAGAATGAGACAGTGACTTGCGCGGCTTGGGGCGCGACCTCTAAACCGCGAGCAAAGCCGCGGGACTCTCTGGAGTCTAGACCTTCGGACACACGCGGGGTTGGTGCGTGGCCTCAAAGCCGCGGGACTCCATGCAGGTCCTAAAAAGGATTAAAATGCTTTCTTTCTCAATTCCCACTCTTTAACTTCACCCAAAATCAGATTTATTCAAGAGAGAAACCCTAGGGGCGATTTTAGCAACCTCACCCTCCTCACTCCTCATTCATTGCTAAGAATTTACTAATTGGTGGTTGGGGGAATGATTTGAGGCTTCCTAATCATTTATTGAAGGTTCTTCAAGATCCAAGTTCAAGAACTCAAGCCTTCACCTACTTCTTTTCTAGGGTTTTGTATAAAACCTAGATAGTGAGTTCTTCTAACCATTTTCAACTGAGATACATGTTTTGTATGTTTATTCGCCATTACTTCATATGCATGAATATATCTGATCACCTGATAAGTTTGACCTAACTGTTACCTTTGTGATTATTGGGGTTTTGACTAATGTTCATCATGTGGACTTTGATGGGTTTATTGTTAGCATTATTTTGGCAAGATTGTGTAATATCATGGATTCTATGAAGATTATTGTTAAACCTACATGTGTCAAGGTTTTAGGCTTAATATGGGATTGGAATTATGTGTAGTCTTATACATGTATCATGTTGATATGTAAAATGAATAGAGATGGTTATTATATATATATTGGAGGAACCGTGAGTATGTGCCAGGAGGATGTAGTTTGAGGTGCCACCTGAACGGTATGCACCTAGACCTCCGCCATTTGGAGTAATGCCTGAGAGGTAGTCTTCAAGTGTGTCGGGCCTTGGGGTGTTGCTTATGCGAGTGAACATCAAGGTACATTGACTTGAGGTAAAACTCATTGGCGTGATGGGTCTCCCCCATTGATTCGCGTATGGCCCATGTCGACTAAATTGTTCTATAATTGTTCATACCATTCTCTTTAAATGGCATGCCATGCTTTGTATAACTCACTAGGCTCGTTTGGCGTAACACTTGTTGGTTTGACGTGTATCTCAGGTCCTAGCAGCGCGACCACCAAGAAGGTCTAGATGACTTAGATGCGAGCTTGGGGACATTTTTGGGACGCCAATTATAGAAAGCTTACTTTTGGATTGGAAAACAACTTGTATTAATTTTGTTCCTAGATAGGGTTTAGATTAAAGGGTTGTTTTCTCTCACATTGTTATTCATTACTAACTTGTAATCTTAACAGGCGTTTATTGTCTCCCTTTTTGGGAGGAGCTCATGCTTTGGCATATTTTTTATTACCATGTTTCCCTTTTATGGAAATTTTTGTTTATCCCAATTTTTGGGGTGTTACAAGTTGGTATTAGAGCCAGGAACCGGACTAGTGTGCCAGCGAGGACGTTGGGCTCCAAAGGGAGTTGGATTGTAAGATCCCACATTGGTTGGGGAGGGGAACGAAAGTTGCCTTATAAGGGACTGGATACCTCCTCTATCAGACACGTTTTAAAACCGTGAGTCTGGGTGTGTGCACATAGCGAACAATATCTGGTACGGTTGGCCCGAGATGTTACAAGTTGGTATCAGAGCTCTAGTTTAAGTGAACTAGGTGTCGACTCTAGTATGCCTAGACTTAGACTGATTGTGCTTATAGGATTACTTTCCACATGGGTAGAACATTTCTAGGTGGTGAGAGTATTAGGATTACATAATTGCATTGATTGAAATTTTAGAATGATGACGACGAGGGTTCTTATGTAAAATACGTTCACAATCTCACTTGGCCGGTGTTGTTCTGAATTTATGGTTACGTAAGCATGCTTGAAATTGTTATTATGATGATTAATCTTGTAATAGTACGTATTGAACCGTTTATCTTTCAAAGGATTAACCAGTATGATCTTTATCATGTGTGGCAGTCCACAATGGTAAACACTCGGAACATGCTCCAAAATCCGCGGGATGGTCACATTGAAGACGAGTCTACCGCCGATCATCCTCCTTTGATAACAGCTACTGAAAGGCCATCTGTAACCGATGTCTTGGGTGGAGGACCAGAACAAGTACCAAGGGTAAACCTCGAGTCCGGACAACCGATTGTAGAAGATGTGACCATAGAGATAAGGATCCGAGACAACATGATGCAAGCCATGAATTCGGCCATGGCACAACAACAAGAATTCTTCTTGAAACTGTTAGAGGACCGTGATGCCAGTCACCGACGAACTGAGGCCATGGCGGAAAATGCGGTGAGTGGGTCGGGTGGCGGACCGGCCGTCATAGGGACAAAGGAGCATGCTATTAGAACTGAGAAGAAGAATGATGGGGGTTGCTCTTTCAAGACGTTCCTTTGTAGTCGAGCTCCAGAATTTTCCGGGACGATCGACCCACTAGCATGTGTGAAGTGGATCCAGGATGTTGAGATGGAATTTGAGTCCAGCGAGTGTGCGGACTCTCAAAGGGTCAAGTTTGGATCCCAATTGCTCCGAGGAGATGCGCTGAGCTGGTGGAATATTACCAGGAGGGCACTCACACCGTAAGTTCTAGCCCAAATCACTTGGCCGATTTTCAAGAAGAAAATTATGGCGAAGTATTGCAACGAGAAAGCGTTGGATAAGATCGAAGATGAGTTCCGAAATCTGAAGAAGGGTAACTTATCGGTCGCTGACTACGCCAAACAATTCATGGATAAACTGATCCTGTTTGAGCACTAGGCAACCGATGAGGGGGCGAAAATAAAGGCGTTTGTGAAGGGTTTGCCGGCAGATATGAAGACGGACGTGAGGAACGCTCACAAGAGCACCTTACAAGAAGTGATCGAGGCATCCCAACTGGTAGAGGACGACATGATACAAGACAAGGAAGAGAAGAAACAACAAGGAGAAAAGAGGAAGTGGGAAGGGCCGACCGGGTCTGTGCGACCATCCAAACCCTTCAACGGGGGAAGGAATATGGAGTCGAGGCGTGAGACGCAGTGGTGCCCCAAATGCAGAAATAAACATCTCGGGCCTTGCAATTCGAAGCCTTTCTCCGACTCTACCGAATGTTTCAAATGTGGTCGGAGGGATCACTTGAGTAAGGATTGCCCCTCCTGACCGATGGGAGTATGCTATGAATGTCGAGAGCTGGGACACATCAAGAAGAATTGTCCTAAGTTGGTGAGGGGTAACCAAGGGGTTCCAAGCGGGGTTACGCCAAAGAAAGAAAACCAACCGAAGGCGCCAAGTCGAGCCTTCCAAATGACGGCAGATGAGGCGAGGGAGACGGCGAATGTTGTGTCGGGTACGTTCCTAGTAAACTCTCTACCTACCCGCGTTCTATTTGATTCGGGTGCAAACCGATCATTTGTGTCTACTTCGTTTTGCAATAATTTCACTACTCCTTCTAGCTTGTTAACTAATGCTCTAGTGGTAGAGGTAGCCAACGAAGAACAATTGTTAGTTCGGGAATGCTTCCTTGGTTGTACTTTAGATGTAGATGGGGAGTCTTTTGTAATAGATTTGTTACCGGCGGATATTGGGGGGTTCGACGTGATTGTTGGGATGGATTTGCTATCCAAAAATGATGTCGGTATCTTTTGCGCCAAGAAAATGATTAGAGTACCCTTGCCGAAGGGTGGCGAAGTGATAATCTACGGAGAGAAGAACCGAAAGGCCAACATGATCATCTCATCCCTCAAGGCACAAAAAGAGCCTAACTAAGGGATGTGCTTCATATTTGGCCTATGTGATCGACGCGAAATTAGAAAAGAAAAAGGTGGAAGATGTGGACGTGGTGCGCGAATACCCGGATGTTTTTCCGGAAGATCTACCCGGGCTACCACCTGAACGACAAGTGGAGTTCCACATCGACCTCACTCCGGGAGCCGCTCCGATCGCTAATGCTCCTTAGCGACTAGCCCCGACGGAAATGTAAGAGATGATGACACAACTTCAAGACTTCCTAGAGAAGGGATTTATACGACCGAGCTCATCGCCTTGGGGAGCTCTAGTTTTATTTATGAAGAAGAAGGACGGGTCTATGCGGATGTGTATAGACTACCGTGAACTAAACAAGGTCACCGTGAAGAATAAGTATCCGCTTACCCGGATCGATGATCTCTTCAATCAACTTCAAGGAGCGGGATGTTTTTCTAAGGTAGATTTGCGATCCGGTTACCATCAAGTACGATTGAAGGAGAACGATATTCCGAAGATGGCGTTCCGGACGAGATATGGTCACTACGAATTCCTAGTCATGCCATTTGGATTGACTAACGTTCCGACCGTCTTTATGGATTTGATGAACCGAGTATGTCGACCTTTATTAGACAAGTCGGTCATAGTCTTTATCGACGATATTCTCATCTACTCTCGGGACGAAGTGGAGCACCGACAACACTTGCGAGAAGTCTTGGAGATTCTTCGGAAGGAGAAGTTATCTACGAAGTTTTCGAAATGCGAGTTTGGCTCCAAGAAGTCCAATTCTTGGGCCATGTGGTATCCAAGGACAGAGTGAAAGTGGATCCAGCGAAGATAGAAACGATGATGAATTGGGAACCACCGGCGAGCCCAACGGAGATAAGGAGTTTCTTGGGTTTGGCCGGCTACTACCAGCGGTTTATTCAAGACTTTTCGAAGATCGCATCTCCACTCACGTCATTGACGAGGAAGAACATTAAGTTCTTATGGACCGAGACGCAAGAGAAGGCCTTCCGGACCCTCCAAAAGAAATTGTGCGAGACACCGATCTTATCCTTACACGAGGGATCTGAAGACTTCGTGGCTTATAGCGATGCCTCTAAATTGGGTCTCGGATGTGTGTTGATGCAAAGGGGGAAGGTGATCGCGTATATGTCGCGACAACTTAAGGATCACGAAAAGAATTACCCTACGCACGACTTGGAGTTAGCGGTGGTGGTTTTCGCATTGAAGTTATGGCGACACTACCTATACGGGACGAAGTGCACTTTATTCACCGACCACAAAAGCTTGAAGTACATATTCGACCAGAAGGATCTCAATATGCAGCAACGGAGGTGGTTAGAGCTCTTTAAGGATTATGACTGCGAGTTGATTTACCACCCCGGTAAAGCCAATGTGGTAGCGGATGCGTTGAGTCGGAAAGGTTACGGGAGTGAAGGCAAGGTCACTCTTTCGAGGGTCGACGTGATATCAAGCTTAGTGGAGAACATCAAGAAGAGCCAAGCGGAGGCACTCCGAGAAGAAAATCTCAAAGACGAAGTCATGGTGAAGCAACGGGAAACGCTAACGGAGGATAGTTGTGGCCTTAAGTTGTTCCAAGAGAGGATTTGGGTGCCAAAGATTAGAGGAAACCGTGAGTTGCTTTTGGCGGAGGCTCACAAGTCAAAGTACTCCATACATCCCGGTAGCACCAAGATGTATAGGGATTTGAAACTTCATTATTGGTGGCCGACGATGAAATTCGACGTGGCTAATTATGTGGAGAGGTGTATCACGTGTCTCCAAGTCAAAGCGAAACAACAAAGACCTTATGGGAGTTTGCAACCGTTGGCCATTCCGGAATGGAAATGGGAGCACATCACGATGGACTTTATCACCAAGCTATCGAAGATCTTGCGGGGG
Source organism: Arctium minus (assembly GCA_954870635.1). Classification (NCBI taxonomy): domain Eukaryota; kingdom Viridiplantae; phylum Streptophyta; class Magnoliopsida; order Asterales; family Asteraceae; genus Arctium; species Arctium minus. The sequence goes on along the minus strand of OX941080.1, from coordinate 175,136,025 downwards.
TACGACACCATTTGGGTGGTAGTAGATAGACTCACGAAGAGCGCGCACTTCCTAGCGATGCGAGAGACGTTACCAATGGATAAGTTAGCCAAGCTCTACATTGATGAAATAGTGTCGCGTCACGGTGTTCCACTATCCATAGTTTAGGATCGGGATAGTCGGTTCACTTCCAAGTTTTGGGACGGTTTGCAGAAGGAACTGGGCACGAAAGTCAAGTTGAGCACGACCTACCATCCTCAAACCGACAGTCAGAGTGAGAGGACGATCCAAACCCTCGAGGACATGCTTCGGTCTTGCATTATAGACTTTGGGGGAAATTGGGATTCACACTTGTCGTTCGTGGAATTCGCGTACAACAATAGCTATCAGTCGAGCATTGGGATGGCACCCTTCGAGGCACTCTATGGACGAAAATGTAGGACACCGGTGTGTTGGCTCGAGGCGGGAGAGAAGCAATTTGCAGGTCCGGAAATAGTACAAGAAACGACGGATAAGGTAAAAAGCACCCGAGAGCGGCTGAAGGCGGCTCAAGATCGACAAAATAGTTATGCAGACAAAAAGCGAAGACCAGTTGAGTTCCAAGTGGGGGAACGAGTTATGTTGAAGATGTCGCCATGGAAAGGGATCATCCGTTTCCGGAAGCGCGGGAAGCTTAGCTATCGCTTTCTTGGACCTTTTACAATCCTAGACAAAATCGAACTATAATCCTATAGATTAGAGTTGCCACCGGAAATGGACGTAGTCCACCATACGTTTCACGTGTGTTACCTTCGCAGATGCCTAGCCGAGGAGGAAAGTGTTATCCCTTTGTCAGAAATTCGGGTGGACAACGGTAACCGATGTGTGGAAGAACCGGAAGCCATATTGGAATCAAAGACGAAGCATTTGAGGCACAAATAAGTGACTATGGTAAAGGTCCAATGGAAGCATCACCGAGGTGTAAACGTCACGTGGGAGTCGGAAGAGGACATGAGAAAGAGATACCCTCATCTGTTTAGAGAGTGAGATTTCGGGGACGAAATCCTTATTAGGTGAGGAGGATTGTAACACCCGTAGTTCGGTTAAGGACTTATATATATATATATATATATGCTTGTTTGTGTCCTTATACCTTTTAAAATCTAAGTCAAAAGAATGAGACAGTGACTTGCGCGGCTTGGGGCGCGACCTCTAAACCGCGAGCAAAGTCACGGGACTCTCTGGAGTCCAGACCTTCAAACACACGCGCGGCGCGGCCAAAGCCGCGGGACTCCCTGCAGGTCCTAAAACGGATTAAAATGCTTTCTTTCTCATTTCTCACTCTTTAACTTCACCCAAAAACAGATTTATTCAAGAGAGAAACCCTAGGGGAGATTTTAGCAACCTCACCCTCCTCACTCCTCATTCATTGCTAAGCATTTACTCATTGGTGGTTGGGGGAATGATTTGAGGCTTCCTAATCATTTATTGAAGGTTCTTCAAGATCCAAGTTCAAGAACTCAAGCCTTCACCCACTTCTTTTCTAGGGTTTTGTATAAAACCTAGATAGTGAGTTCTTCTAACCATTTTCAACTGAGATACATGTTTTGTATGTTTATTCTCCATTACTTCATATGCATGAATATATCTGATCACCTGATAAGTTTGACCTAACTGTTACCTTTGTGATTATTGGGGTTTTGACTAATGTTCATCATGTGGACCTTGATGGGTTTATTGTTAGCATTATTTTGGCTAGATTGTGTAATATCATGGATTCTATGAAGATTATTGTTAAACCTACACGTGTCAAGGTTTTAGGCTTAATATGGGATTGGAATTATGTGTAGTCTTATACATGTATCATGTTGATATGGAAAATGTATAGAGATGGTTATTATATATATATATATATATATATATATATATATATATATATTGGAGGAACCGTGGGTATGTGCCAGGAGGATGTAGTTTGAGGTGCCACCTGAACGGTATGCACCTAGACCTCCGCCATTTGGAGTAATGCCTGAGAGGTAGTCTTCAAGTGTGTCGGGCCTTGGGGTGTTGCTCATGCGAGTGAACATCAAGGTACATTGACTTGAGGTAAAACTCATTGGTGTAATGGGTCTCCCCCATTGATTCGCGTATAGCCCATGTCGACTAAATCGTTCTATAATTGTTCATACCATGCTCTTTAAATGTCATGCCATGTTTTGTACAACTCACTAGGCTCGTTTGGCGTAACACTTGTTGGTTTGACGTGTATCTCAGGTCCTAGGGGTGCGACCACCAAGAAGGTCTAGATGACTTAGATGCAAGCTTGGGGACATTTTTGGGACGCCAATTATAGAAAGCTTACTTTTGGATTGGAAAACAACTTGTATTAATCTTGTTCCTAGATAGGGTTTAGATTAAAGGGTTGTTTTTTTTTTCACATTGTTATTCATTACAAACTTGTAATCTTAACAGGCGTTTATTGTCTCCCTTTTTGGGAGGAGCTCATGCTTTGACATATTTTTGATTACCATGTTTCCCTTTTATGGAAATTTTTGTTTATCTCAATTTTTGGGGTGTTACATATATGCCCCGTATGCATGGAATATGTTTCCTATATACGTGGGAATGGGGAGTTTGCTTGGGCCCCGGAGGCGAAAGGGGAGTCTGATTGGATCCTGATCGCGTTTGCTATCGTTTGGTGGAATTATTCTATGAACATTGTGCAAATACCCATGTGTGGTGTTAGATTGTTTGATGGGCCTTTGGCGGATTTGGCTATTGCTCTTATTTATGAAAACTGTTTGAACTGCTTTTCGGAGGGAATTCACTAGACCTCATGGTCTAACCCTTGCTTTTCAAAAACTAAAACCATTTTCAGGTGGGAGTTTAGTCAAGTTTTCATTCGAAGAAGGGGAGAAAGAAGGATGCCATAGAAGAGGCATAGTTCTTGTGGAGGCTTGTAGTTTCTCAGTTGTGAAGATGTACTATCCGTTGCGTACTTTATTTTGAGAATGATGTAAATTAGTATGTTTTGGGACCATTTGAGTTGTAATGCTATATTTTAGTTGTTATTGATTTATGTGTCGTTACATAGGACGTTTAAAATGTTTAAGTGTCCTAACAACATATTTATAGGACTTAAGTGTATAGGATCAAACTATAAACATCCTATCTAAAGGTGTTAGAATAGATTTATAGGACGTTTTTAGGTGTTTTAATAAGTTTTTACGACGTTTTTAAAATAAAGTGTCGTATTAACTATTTTATAGGATACTTGTGAGTCAATTCTTCAAGGGCATTGCTATTCCTACCCCTTTAAGGTAGTATTGGACTTTAGCTTATAAGATGGATTTAAAATTCAAAAAACATACATTAAAATTCTAAATTAATTCATTTTTAGTAATTTAATGCTTCATTTTCGTAAATTACTCGAAGTATCTTAGATGTAAAAATTACAGTGTTTTTATCATTGAATTTCTTTTTCAATCTTATGCATTTAAGTCAAGGGTTGGGTTCCGTCGGAGAAGTTGAGTTATCGGTGAAAAACGTGAGAAGTTGTTATATACCGTTGGATGAGAAGTGGACACACATTAGGAGAAGATGCACCAGATCAATTCTTTCTAAGCCGTAATTTATGGGAGGGTTTGAGATTAAAAGAGATCAACGGTTCAGATCAACTTCTCACATTTCTCACCGTTAACTCAACTTCTCACACGATTCTTCGTCTATGAGTCTCTTTATGTATATCTTAACTAATTCTAACAACCATAAAGAACATTTAGAAAAATTCGAATGTCGACAGGTGAATTTGAGTGGCTGTATAATGGAAATTGCTATTTGTATAAGTGGAAAGGGGTTAGTGAGCACTTGCATTTGCATGTGGCCATTCCCTCTCTAGAAGCAACACGTGTTATATAATAAAAGGTCACTATTTCTGGGTATAAACTAGCTTATAAGTTAATTTTTTGATAAACTATTTAGAGTAGCTTAAGAGGAGTTTTTTATGATTATTTCAATTATACCCTCATTGAGTCATTACTATTCATTATCATATATTAACTATTAATTATAAATAAATATTAATTATTAAAATTTATTATTATTAATTAATAAATATTATCTGAAAATTATAACATAAATTTTAATTATACATTAATATTAACTTTTAATTATTTAGAATTATTGATAATTATATCTATTTTTTTTAAATATTAATCAATATATTTTAGTTATCAATTATTATTATTTTTGTAGTTATTATTTGATTATTTTTTTCCATATTATACGTAACGGTTATTTAAAATCATAAGTTAATATAGTTTTTTTTTTTAAATTTGGTTTAAAATTCAAAGTTTATAATATATAGAGTGAATTGTGGATTTAGTCCTCGTGCTTTGTTACTTTCTTTGACTACGGTCCATATAATATGTTTATTGTGAATTTGGTTCCTGTGGTATTCAATTTATCTTGGTCATGGTCCCTCTGACTAACACATCCGTTAACTCTATTAAATCAGGGACCATTTTAGTCATTTTGCCTAATTTGTGTCTTTTTATAATAAGAAAAATAAAAAATATATTTTTAACACACACACACACACATATATATATATATCAAAATAAATAAAATATGATATTATTGTATGACTTAATTCTTTAAATTTTTAAAAAATTAATTACATTAAATATGATTTTATTTTATTGTAATGGTGGGAAAAAATGGTTTTATTGTTTTTAATGTAATTAAAATTTTAATTTAAACAAACTAGATCATAAAATTATATTTTATTTTATTTAGAACGAATAAAATAAGATATGTTTTTATGATTTGATTTATTAAATTTAAACTTTAATTATGTTAAAGCCTTAAAGGCGATATAATTTTATTGTTCTTTTACTATCATCACAACAAACAAGCTTATTATCGATATTTTTACACCAAAATCATTGAAAACCTGAGAAATGAACTCTAATTTTATCATTTTAAAATTAGAGGTTCCAATTTTCATATTGTTTTTCAGTCAAAAATTAAAAATCAACTGTTTTGATTTTAACGAAATAAAATATTTAAGTTACGAATATTTTAACCCACAATAAAATTAACAAGTGTAATAAACTAATAATTACACATTTCTAAAACCGTGTGTCTTTTTTATTATGAACATTTATTTTGGGACGAAAGGGGTATCGAATAATGATAAGACCGTGTCGTATCTTTCTATTGATGGATGTTGTAGCTGATCTTCGCTATTTTCTAAATGCTAACATGTTTTCATGTTGGTGTTACCTGACATATGATGCTCTATGTTTTGCCTTGTGGCTGTGAGTTAAAATATTCGTAACTTAAATATTTTATTTCATTAAAATCTAAACGGTTTGTTTTGAGATTTTTTTATTGAAAAACAATATGAAAATTGGAACATCTAATTTTAAAATGATAAAATTAGAGTTCATTTCTCAATGGTTTTCAATGATTTTGGTGTTAAAATATCGATAATAAGTTTGTTTGTTGCAATGATAGTAAAAAACAATAAAATTGTATCACCTTTAACATAATTAAAGTTTAATTTAATAAATCAAATCATAAAAACATATCTTATTTTATTCGCTCTAAATAAAATAAGATATAATTTTATAATCTAGTTTGTTTAAATTAAAATTTAATTACATTAAAACAATAAAACCATAACTTTTTTCACCATTACATAAAATAATAAAATTAAATTATATTTAATATAATTAATTTTTTAAAAAATTTAAAGAATCAAGTCATACAATAACATCCTATTTTATTTATTTTGATATATATATATATATATATATATATATATATATGTGTGTGTGTTTGTGTGTGTGTTAAAAATATATTTTTTATTTTTCTTATCATAAAAATACACAAATTAGGCAAAATGACTAAAATGGTATTTGATTTAATGGAGTTAACGGATGCGTTAGTCAGAGGGACCTTGACCAAGATAAATTGAATACCACAAGAACCAAATCCACAATAAACATACTATAGGAACCGTAGTCAAAGAAAGTAATAAAGCACGGTGACCAAATCCACAATTCACTCTAATATATATAATAATAAATTTCAAGTTCTTTTAATTAACATATTATATTATTTACTACCTTATTTGTATTAATTAATATATTGTATTACTATAAATTTGTTTTAATTATATTATTAAATATTGTAATTGCTTTTTTTTTTTTTCTAGATATCCCTTTTGATAATTTTATATGTTTATAAGTTAGTTTTTGTCAAACGTGACTTTTTAATCACCTAGCTTATTAGTTATTAGATATCTTATTAGTCATCAGCTAGTTTATTAGCGACAAACTAACTTATCAGTTATCAACTAGTTTACCAAACATTGCCTTTAAGTTTGTAATCCATAGTTGTAAAAATTCGATTGCCAAGATTTAACGCCACCTACTCATCATGTGAACCCCATACATTTGACTTACATGATACATGTGGCATTATATTATTATTATTATATATTGGATCTATAATAAAAGGATGCCATGTGTAACATTGTGTTATATATCGGCATTGTAAAATATGAATATGTATATATAAAATACAAACACATATACATACATCTATACAAGAGTAAACTCCAATTTTGGTCTTGAGGTTTGATGATTTCTTTGAAAGCAGGACCTATGGTATCAGAATTCAAGTTTTGATCCTCATAATTTGAATTTTACTCTGAAAAAGGGACCCGACCACTATCTCCGTTAAAAATCTCCATTAGAGGCAGGGGCATATTCGTCCAACCGTCCAACCATGTTTTGTCCCCTTTTTGCATTCTTTTTTCGTTTTCCTTAATTTTATGAAAACATCAAACTATTAGGGACCAACTTGTAATTAACTCTAATATATTACACATACATATATATATATATATACACACACACACACACACAATCACAGGGACGAGATCCATCGCCGACCAAACTCTCCCCCACCCCATGTTTGCTGATCGATATCACCACAAAGACGATGATGGTTTGCCCCACCCCACCCCTCCTTTTTTTGCCTTTCCATCCCTATATATATACAGAGACTTCCATATATATATATACACACACACACCACATCCAAAAATAAATATATCTATTAGTGACGAAATGGGTGACACAATTTCCAGCTATCAGTTACCAATTGAGAAATGGAGTCTAGAATCAGAAAATGGAAATCTGTTGAGTTCATTATCTTTGATTACAGTAGTAGCCAATAATTTTATTAATCGATTCTTGTTCTTTTAAAGAAAAATCAGAACTCAAAAGCTTTGCTAGCTAGATCTATTTCAGTCAGATTATAAGCTAAAACTTAACCTTTTATACCAGTGAACCTTAGAACTCGATTTGATCTGTTTGTAGCTTATGAGTTTCTTGTGTTCATCGAGCAATATTGAGGATCAGTAAAAAAAAGTCAAGTTTAGGTTTTCTCTCGCACTGGACCTGTGTGTCATCTTGAACAGCGGTGTAAGAATCGATAGAGGCCGGAGGCGAGTTGTTTGAGGCTGTCGGTGGTTCACCGGCGGTACTCGTCGTCATGACTAGTGGCAGATCGAGAGAAAGGAGAGGGAGACCTAGGGTTGGCATCGGTTGGGTTTGAGTGTTTGACTCTTCATCGCACATCTCCATCATTCTCGAAACATGGACGATACCTCATCGCGCTGGTGGTTTTTTCCGGTGACGTTGGGGACAATTGGGACGATGGTCCCTGTTTTATATTATACATAAATACATACCATAGATATAAACACATACATATCACACACATATATATATAATCAGAATTATTAACATATTTGGTCCCTATGTTTTATGATTTTATATAATAATAAGAAGAAACAAAAAAGTGAAAAAAGGACAAAAACATGGTTGGACGATTTTGCCCCTGGCTCTAACGGAGCTTTTTAATGGAGTTAGTGACCAAGGTCCTTCTTTTAGAGCAAAATCATACTATGAGGACCAAAACTTGAATTATAAAACCACAGGTCCCTCTTTCAAAAAAATCACAAAAACTTAAGGACCAAAATTGGAGTTTACTCTCTATACAATTTTAAATGCTTTGTTGTCCAAGATTTCTCTCTTTGGTTAATGATTAATATATGATAAGATAGCGGAAGTAGTAATAGATTGATCAAAATAGAAATAGAGATCCAGATGAGATAAGAAACACAAACGGTAATAGCCATCATCATTGTAGACATTGTATTGATCATGAATCGGAGGTACAATGATGAACACACCAAGAACATGTACTTGTGTGTAACCACAAGGGTTGTGGTGTGGTGGTAAAGGCTTGGGGAGTTCATAGCGCTCAACCCGGGTTCGAGCCCCACTAGCAGCACTTGTGGCCACTGAGGATAAACTCAGGGTTGCACGCTTTAGCAGCTGGGCCAAAGGCCATAATTGCCAGGGATTAGTCTGGGCCATAGGCCCAGGATACCCTTTCAAAAAAAACATGTACTTGTGTGTGTGAAAATACTCTCAAGCTCACTTTATCTCTCTAGAACAGTGTGTGAAATCAAAGGTGTAAGTGTGTGAAAGGATTTGAAAACGTACGTTCTAACAAACGTAATCTTCCTATTTATTACCGAATATTCTGAAAGTCAATCCTTGAGCCAATAAGATGATTCCATCTGAAAATATGAAATAATTGCTTCTGCTAACGTGGCTTGCTACAATTGGAAGACCACATTGTGAAAGAGAACACTTGTAGAAACTCAAAGTATTGATACATAGGTGGCCAGAGGCTCTGCATCTCCGAAAATCATCTTCTGGTTAAGTACCCTCTGTATGCAGGAATGAATAAGTGTAGGCTCTGGTTCTACAAACCTTCTAAGTGCAACGTCCTCTTGCTTCAGGACTTCTTATTTTTTTTACAATACTTTTACATTAATAAAGAGTGGGGCTGGCATGCTTTGATAACTATATTCAACCAAAATCTGAAATAAGGATCGATTGAAAGACCTGACCCAATAGGGTTGATGTTTGCATCTGGATCATATATAGTTAACCAAGCACCGGTCCAAATCCGATCTGGTTTTTCTTTTTCTTTTTTAGATGACTAGGTCTAATGATTAGTCATTGGGTCTATATACAACACACACACATATACGTACTCACATGTTGACAGATCTAGTACATAAACAGATCGTAAAAGTACATGTCTTGAAACAAGTTTTTCTTCAAATTAAATATACTTTGAACTATATTTAAAAACCTCGAAGATTGAAATAAATAATTGTATGCATTATAAATTGAGTAGTGTTTGACAAGATTTTAGTAGCGATATATATAATAAATTGTTTCAAACTCAACTTATAACGTATGAATTAAAAATATCTATTTTAAGTTATTTCATTTCTATTACTTCTACAATATTCATCTTAAAATGCAAATCCAATCGGAATAGTATCGTAAGTGCACGTTTCAACAACAAAAATAAATAAATTACTAAACTTTGGTTATCTTATTTTAATTTTAATCGAATTAACCAATATAAATAGTCAGTATAAGATAAAAGAAATGATGATAAATACCAAACTGACGAATTGTGTTAATCCATAAATAATTAATAATTTACATCAAGTGATTCAAATAAAGCTGGATTATAAATAATATAATGAATATAGTTATAATCATAAAAAAAGTGGCTAATTGATAACCTTTTTGTTAATATACACATAATAAAAAAAAAATATATCTAGTGACACTTCAATTATTTTGCTTAAGAAAAGATTACACGTAATTGTATTCCTTTTACGGTTTTACCCTTTTGTACTATATAATGAAAATTCTAAAACGGTTTACAATCTTTTGTACAATAACATTTACCACCCTTAATCTTTTGTACAATAACATTTACTACCCTTATAATGTTACCATTACCACCCTTACAATTACTTATTTAATTTATTTTATATCCCTTACTTTTTCATTTTTCATTTTACACCGTTATCATATTAACACAAATAATCGTATATTAACAAAAATGCAATGAAAAAATACGTTTCTTTTTTTACAAATTATACCATTATAATCGTCTCGTCAATACCTTCAAAACGAGCCAAATATTGAATATTTTTTAATTTAACCATACTATTAAATATCAGAATATATACGAATTATCTATACTACTAAAACGGTTTTTGTACAATAACATTTACCACCCTTACAATTACTTATTTAATTTACTTTATATCCCTTACTTTTTCATTTTTCATTTTACACCATTATCATATTAACACAAATAATCGTATATGAACAAAAATGCGATGAAAAATACGTTCATTTTTCTACAAATTATACCATTATAATCGTCTCGTCTGACCTTCAAAACGAGCCCAATATTGAATATTTTTTAATTTAACCGTACTATTAAATATCATGAATATCTACGAATTAATTTGTTTTCTATCCATACGTTTTATTTATTTTTTCACCATTAGCACATTAAAATACATAATCGTAAAATACGTTTCATTCTTATTATAAATTATATCATTATAATTTTTTTCGTCAATAATTGTAATATAAACTAATTATTGAATATATTTATAGGTTTAGGGTTTTATAAATTGTGATTCTTAGGTTATGATTGATTGTTGATGACATATTTATTAGAAAGTAGCATTAATTGTTCGTTCTTTACTTACATTTCGCTGCATTGTGCGGGTATATGTCTAGCTATATAATGAAAATTCTAAAACGGTTATACGGTTATTGTACAAACTTTTGTACAATCTTTTGTACAATAACATTTACCACCCTTAATCTTTTATACAATAACATTTACTACCCTTACAATGTTACATTTACCATCCTTACAATTACTTATTTAATTTACTTTATATCCCTTATTTTTTTCATTTTTCATTTTACACCGTTATCATATTAACACAAATAATCGTATATGAACAAAAATGCAATGAAAAAATACGTTTCTTTTTTTTACAAATTATACCATTATAATCGTCTCGTCAATACCTTTAAAATGAGCCAAATATTGAATATTTTTTAATTTAACCGTACTATTAAATATCAGAATCTATACTATATAATGAAAAAACTAAAACGGTTATTGTACAAACTTTTGTACAATTACATTTACCACCCTTACAATGTTACATTTATCACCCTTACAATTATTTATTTAATTTATTTTATATCCCTTATTTTTTCATTTTTCATTTTACACCATTATCATATTAACACAAATAATCATATATTAACAAAAATGCAATGAAAAAATACGTTCATTTTTCTACAAATTATATCATTATAAGCGTCTCCTCAATATCTTCAAAACGAGCCCAATATTGAATATTTTTTAATTTAACCGTACTATTAAATATCATGAATATCTACGAAATAATTTGTTTTTCTATCCATACGTTTTATTTTTTTTCCACCGTTAGCACGTTAAAAATACATAATCGTAAAATACGTTTCATTCTTATTATAAATAATATCATTATAATTTTTTTCGTCAATAATTGTAATATAAACTAATTATTGAATATCTTTATGGGTTTAGGTTTCATAAGTTGTGATTCTTAGGTCATGGTTGATTATTGATGAAATGTATATAAAGAAATAGCATTAATTGTTCGTTCTTTACTTACATTCCGCTGCATCGCGCGGGTATATGCCTAGTCATATTCTATTTTAATTAGTTTACCTAATATAAATCATTTTATACTAGAAATGTACCATCGCAATGCAGCGGGTTTTTGAAATCTAGAACTCGAACCCTCGATCATTATTCATACTTTTTGTTAGTTTTTTTTTTATTTTATTTTACGATTCTGAGAAACCTAGATTTAAAACAAAAATATATTTTAGTTTAGTTTAATTATGGTTTTTTATAAAAAATAATAATAAATTTTTTTGTTACGGGTCAAAAAATGTTTAATTTAAATGATAACTATATTTAAGATATTTTATATTTAAAATTAAAAATATAACATACTTCAATAAAAAATAAAAATAAGGTGCTTTATCTCGAATTTTCTTATATTTATCGGTTAGTTATATCAATAGTTAAAAAATTTAGATATTTTAGAAAATAAAAATAAGTGCTTATCTGCAGTTAGTTACACGAATTCAAACATTGAACTTTTATAAGTTGTATTTATGTTTAATCAATTTGTACTTTTGGATTTTAAGTAATATGCATAAATAAGTGGTACCTAATGCATAAAAATTAGTTTTTAAGAGTTTAGCTTAAATGCTTTATAATATAATATAGATATATTAGTTAAAATTCAAAATTACAAGTTAATGAAATATAATTATAACTTATTAAAGTCCTATGTTTTTATTTGTATAACTAACTGCAAATAAACATATTAAATACAGGATAAACACTATGAGATAAACTACCTGTTTTATTTTTAAAAAATATATTTATTTGATCAATGCATTTTTTATAATATAGTATAGATATCTATACTATATTATAAAGATGACATAAAAAACTCTTAAAAACAAGTCTTAAAGCTTAATGTACCGCTATTTAATGAAAAAACAACCATAAAAGCTGTATGTACTACATTTAATGCTATTCATTAATTTTCAATCATTATCTCTAACCATTTTAACTCCCCTAAAATCATTTCCCACTTTAACTCCCCTAAAATAACTCTTAGCATATTTTAGATATAAAAAATCTAAAATATAATTAAAAAATCTTACAGAATATTTTATAAAAAAAAGTATATTATTAAACCAAAATAAATTACATTATATTATTAAGTCTAAATTTAACAAATTTATATAAAAAAATCATTATCACTCTCTCACAACCATCCAAAATCGTAATGTTAATCGACAAAAAACAGAAAATAAAATGAAACATTAAAATCGTGATGTATCTAGCTGCATTGCGCGAGTACACTTCTAGTATTAGTTATGAGATTATAACTAATATAGATATAGATATATTAAGAGCAAATCATAAAATAAAAAATAAATATTGATAATAGTAATATTAATCAAATCGTCCAATAAATATAAAAAATAAATATTGATAATAGTATATAATATTGATCAAATCGTCCATTAAATATAAAAAACAAATATTTATATTAATAAATGAGTATCCATTCCACAAATAGATGATGATGTGAGATATTGTGCTTGGATAAGTTGTACCAATGTATTATGAAATTGTAAATTAAGTAATTGGCTTTAATTAGTAGTATTTTGTACTTAAAATGTTGTAATTAAGTTTTTTATGTCTATTTTATAATATAGTATAGATAATAGCTCCTAAATAATCATTTTTATAGTAGTTAATTTAGTTTATATTAAATAAAAGTATATAATTAACATAATTTGTATGAGAGAGGTTTAAACGACAATGCTATAAAAGTAAAAAAAAAAAAGAGATTGAATCTTAACCAATCATTTATTTGAATCATGTTTAAATAAAACATTCTTAAAAATCATCTAAAAGGATATACACGACATTTGTCACATATGAATTATATATGAAAATTCACTTATTTTCATGAGGGTTATTTAATGAATTTAATTAAGTTATTTATTTATAATTTTAACTTTTTTATTGACTCGTAAACACGTTGGCCTTGTAAACACAGGAGGAGGAAGGTGTGATGAAGCAACTAGGGTTGGAAGGAAGAAATCAGTACGGTAGCAGACTAGTAGGGAGTGACGGAAGGTGTGATGAAGCAGTCAATAGGGAGAAGAGGGTGCAACATGGATGATTTTTGGAGTCGCAGGGAATGACACATAGGTCGGAGGGAAGATAGCAGCAATGAGGGAAGGAATTGCAGGGGCGTCAGAGTTGAGAGAGATATAAGGGAAGAAACAACGATGAGGAAAGGAGATGCAAGGTATCATTCACTAGTACAAAAAAGGTCTTTAGTGACGGTTAAAAACCGTTACCATAGATATTCGGTAACGGTTTTCATGGACATAAAAATCGTCACCGTACCTGCCGTCACTTTTGGTACACTTTTGGTTACGTTTAAAAAACGTTACGAAATCACATAAAAAACGTTACAATAACTTAAAAACCCGTCACTTTAGGTTTATAAAAAATTAATGTTTTTCCTCAAACTGTCACCGTAGCATGCCATATAGTGACGTTATATTTTCAAAACCCTCATAATAGCATGATATATAGTGATATTTCTTTGTCAAAACCGTTACCATAACATGACATAGAGTGACATTTATAAGTCAAAATCGTCACTGTAGGATGACATACAATAACCTTTAATTGTTAAAATTGTCACAGTAGCATGACAAACAGTGACGTTTAATTTTCAAAACCATCACCATAACATGACATATGGTGAGCTTTATTTTTCAAAATCGTCACTATAATATGACATACGGTGACGTTTATTATTCAAAACCATAACTATAACATAACATACGGTGGCGTTTATTTTTCAAAACCGTCACCGTAGAATAATATACAACGACGTTTATTAGTAAAAGTCGTCACTTAAACATGATATACAGTGACATTTATTTATCAAAACTGTCATTGTAGCATGACATACGATGACGTTTATTTATCAAAAATGTCACTATAGCATGACATATGGTGATGTTTTTATTTTTAAAATCGTCAACTTTTCATGACATGGTGACGTTTATTTTCCAAAACCATAACTGTAGAAATTCATATGGTGACGTTTATTTGTTAAAACTATCACCGTATCAAGACATACGGTGACATTTATTTTTCAAAATCGTCATCGTAGAATGACATGTGGTGATTTTTATTTGTTAAAATCGTCACTGTAGCATAATATATGGTGACGTTTATTTTTCAGAATCGTCACTATAAGAATCAACTTAGACAACATACTATATTTGCATATGTTGCCTTACACATTTGTTTTTAAAAAAAAATCAAATTTTCTTATTAATTAGAATTTTATCAAATAACAAATAATATTACAAATTACATACGTTCAAAAAAACTAATATACTACTTCAAATGACCAAATACAAGCTCTTCAAATGTCATCCCATCATAACAAGCTCGTTGGTTTGAATCACAAAAACGACCAACTCTTTCTGAAATCAAAAAACCTAATGTGAGACGGCGTTTTAATGCATCACAAAATCATATCAGAAATCACGAAATCTAAGAACAAGAGGGAATATGTTTGCTACATCAGCTTTAACATTAGCAAAAAATTCATTGTTAGGGCAGGACAACATCGATATAATCGATATAATGCTCAAGACTATGCTCTCTACCTGCAAGTATTGCGTTTTCAAGCAACAAATAGAAAAACTTCAAACACATAAAACAGAAAACGGCTAAACAAAAATAATATGTTTTGAATCAACAAATAGGAAAACTTGACCTTCAGCAAAGGCAAATTATGTGCTTACCCAAATAGATTCACCGGATAACGGTATAGATCTTCAAGGTTCACATGAGGATTAGGGTCTTCGTGCTCAAATGGTATAATCGATATGCTGCAAGGTTATAAACACCAAGTGTCAAAGAAACTTCTAACAAGTGGTATCGGTTGCAAGATTGTATGGTATTGAAACGAGCTAAAAAAGGTTATTAACACCAAGTGTCTTTCACTTTCTCTTGACACATGACTAAAAAAGGAGATAACATAAATGTTAGAAATGCACTTAAACAACAGAAAAGCAATTTAAAAATGATTAGGAGATAGCTGCAAATCCATACTTCTGGTACATGTGACAACAATCTCAATAGCAACCAAAAAATAGAATAAACTATCATACTGGATGAGCACAAACAAAACTGTTGTTTAGCTGCATATGCACAAGTGCATAATAGCACATGTGCATAAAAACCAAAAAACTAATTAATTACTTGATGTCTACAAGTTAAAACATTAAAAATACACATAACAAAGGTTATAAACACCAAGTGTCTTTCACTTTCTCTTGACACATGACTAAAAAAGGAGATAACATGAATGTTAGAAATGCACTTAAACAACAGAAAAGCAATTTGAAAATGATTAGGAGATAGCTGCAAATCCATACTTCTGGTACATGTGACAACAATCTCAATAGCAACCAAAAAATAGAATAAACTATCATACTGGATGAGCACAAACAAAACTGTTGTTTAGCTGCATATGCACAAGTGCATAATATGCACATGTGCATAAAAACCAAAAAACTAATTAATTACTTGATGTCCACAAGTTAAAACATTAAAAATACACATAACAAAGGTTATAAACACCAAGTGTCTTTCACTTTCTCTTGACACATGACTAAAAAAGGAGATAACATGAATGTTAGAAATGCACTTAAACAACATAAAAGCAATTTGAAAATGATTAGGAGATAGCTGCAAATCCATACTTCTGGTACATGTGACAACAATCTCAATAGCAACCAAAAAATAGAATAAACTATCATACTGGATGAGCACAAACAAAACTGTTGTTTAGCTGCATATGCACATGTGCATAAAAACCAAAAAACTAATTAATTACTTGATGTCCACAAGTTAAAACATTAAAAATACACATAACAAAGGTTATAAACACCAAGTGTCTTTCACTTTCTCTTGACACATGACTAAAAAAGGAGATAACATGAATGTTAGAAATGCACTTAAACAACATAAAAGCAATTTGAAAATGATTAGGAGATAGCTGCAAATCCATACTTCTGGTACATGTGACAACAATCTCAATAGCAACCAAAAAATAGAATAAACTATCATACTGGATGAGCACAAACAAAACTGTTGTTTAGCTGCATATGCACATGTGCATAAAAACCAAAAAACTAATTAATTACTTGATGTCCACAAGTTAAAACATTAAAAATACACATAACAAAGGTTATAAACACCAAGTGTCTTTCACTTTCTCTTGACACATGACTAAAAAAGGAGATAACATGAATGTTAGAAATGCACTTAAACAACAGAAAAGCAATTTAAAAATGATTAGGAGATAGTTGCAAATCCATACTTCTGGTACATGTGACAACAATCTCAATAGCAACCAAAAAATAGAATAAACTATCATACTGGATGAGCACAAACAAAACTGTTGTTTAGCTGCATATGCACAAGTGCATAATATGCACATGTGCATAAAAACCAAAAAACTAATTAATTACTTGATGTCCACAAGTTAAAAAATTAAAAATACACATACAAAAAGTTCATTGGTTTATTTATTTATGAAAAAGTTCTCGAACTTAACCATTCAAAATGAGAAAACTTTATCGAGTTTTCTAGACTTCCCCATAAGGAAGCAAGGAATTGTCACCCTACCAGATCACCTAAGAAACTTCATATCAAACAGAGCTGGAACAATCCTACAATTTGGCTACCAAAACCCAAGTTCTTTAAATGTGTAAGTTGAAGTGGTAACTCTAAGCCAAGGCTAGTAGTGTGTCCTTCAATTAGTCTTCGTCAAATAACCATGACTCCATACTAGAAAATTGATGTCAAATAACCATGTATGAGATTGACATAAGAATCAAAATCAATCAAAAAATGGTTATTGTGAATAACCATTTATCACTCCACAACACAAAATGGAACGAACAACAGCAAAAAAAGAAAGAAAATCGAAGACTTACAGCAGCAAATCGATGAAATACAACAGCAAATCGATGAAATACAACATCAAATAGAAAAAATACAGCAGCAAATCGAACCTGTTTCAAACATGAGCAAATCGAACCTGTTTCAAACATGAGAATAAATTGATTTTCGAACCTGTTAATTGAACCTGAGAAAACGATTTTCGAACCTGTTCCAACATAAAGTTGATGTTCGAACCTGAGAAAATCGAAGACTTACAGCATCAAATCGATGAAATACAACATCAAATAGTTGAAATACAGCAACAAATCGATGAAATACAACATCAGATAGAAAAAATACAGCAGCAAATCGAACCTGTTTCGAACATGAGAACTAATTCTATAAACAGTGACAATGATATAACATTTGATGAGTGTTTCTCAAATAATTTGCAATTGATTCCATGTCAAGACAACCATCAATAATCCATCACATTGAATGAAAAAGAGAACTTACTCCATAGTTGCTTGTTCATGTACCTGTATTCAAGTCAAGGAAAGCATAAAAATTGGGTGTTCCGTTAGATGAACAGAAGATAGTAAAAAACTTGATACGAAGCAGCAAAAAGAACTTATATTAACAAAATCTCTAGGAGATATCGATGTAGAAAACGTATTGAACCCATTAGTGAACATGGGACAATAAATGATAAGACGTTTTTTATTCATCGTTTGCAATTCAAGTGTGGTGTTGTCAACAACATAGAAGTTAAAACCTACGTGCCTGCTGTTAGGTTTATTGATGGAATACCTATCATAGATAGAGGCTTATTTGGGAATAAGTTTTGGGTATATGAGTTAAACATGATTATACATTGGTTGATTATACATTGGTAAATTAACAGGTTGATAAATTTTATACTAAGTTTTCGAATATATTGAATATTTTTAGGTAAAACGATAGATATTTGGTAAATTAAAACCCTGAACATAATCTACAGTTAATAATATAAACTACTTCTCAGATATCTAAAAGGAATATGTTGATTATAGTTTTTTACAATACCGACAATTATTTTCAACTTACACTAAATTGTCAAGTTTGTACTCATTATCAATAGTGAGTGGTCTTTTATTATACATGGTAGTATAACTATACTCACTCCGAACTTAGGGGGTTTATACACCTTTCAGTTCATTAAACTATTAGATTATGTTGGTAATAGCTAATCACTTCATTCAAGTTGGTACGAGATATACCTGGTTCAAACAGAAACCTGCTGTTGTTTTGCAGAAAAAAAAATAACTTTAGTTATTAATAAACAAACTTTAGTTAATAAACTTAATAGAAACTTAAACGAACTAGAACCTTACATAAACGAACTCGAACCTCCAGAAACTTATAGAAACCTACTGTTGTTTTGCAGAAAAAAATAACTTTAGTTGATAAACAAAAAACTTACAGAAACGTGCTGTGATGGCAGAAAAAAACGAACTCAAAAACTCAATCGAACCTCCAAATGAAAACGAACTCGAACCTGCAAGATGAAAACGAACTCAAAAACTCAACTCGAACCTGCTGTTTTGCAAGATGAAAACGAAATCGACCAAATCGAACCTTAATCGAACCTCCATATGAAAACGAACTCGAACCTGCAAGATGAAAACTAACTCAAAAACTCAACTTGAACCTGCTGTTTTGCAAGATGAAAACGAAATCGACCAAATCGAACCTTCTTTGTACCTAAACGAACTCTAACCTCCAGATTTAAAATACAGAAACTTAATCGAACCTCCAGATTTCAAGTAAGAAAAAACAAACTCGAACTTGTTCTTCAAAAACCAAATCGAACCTTAATCGAACCTGCTGTCGCTGGATGAAAACGAACTCGAATCTGCTGGTGGTGGCGATGTCTTGTGGAAGAAGAGGGAGATTTTTTTGAACCTAATTTTTTGGGGAAAGAAGAGGGAACTGAAAAAAAGGGGGGAAGGAATGAGGGATAGAAGAGGGAAATAATTTTTTGGTTGATAAATTTGAGTTTTTGTTAAAAACTTTTGATTTGTATTTTTAATTTCAAATAAATATTTTTTTAGATAATAAAAATTTTTAAGACTTAATGAAACCTTTTAAAACCCAATATAACCCCTTAAAGCCCGAAAGATCAGTTAAGGCCCAATGAAAACCTTTAAAGACCAATAGAACCGATTAAAGTTCGGTAGAATTAATTAAACCCTAATAGATCCATTAAGACCCAATGAAACCTTTTAAATCCCGATAGATTCATTAAGGCCCAATGAAACCCTTTACAACCCAATAGAACTCTTTAAAGTCTGATAGATCCATTAAAGCCCAATGAAACTTTTTAAAGCCCGAAAGATCAGTTAAGGCCCAATGAAAACCTTTAAAACCCAATAGAACCCCTTAAAGCCCGATAGATCCGTTAAGGCCCAATGAAAACCTTTAAAGACCAATAGAACCAATTAAAGTTCGGTATAATTTATTAAACCCCAATAGATTCATTAAGACCCACCCTTTAAAGTTCGATAGATCCATTAAGGCTCAATGAAACTTTTAAAACCCAATTGAACCCTTTAAAGTCCAATATATCCATTAAGCCACAATGAAACCCTTTAAAGCCCGAAAGATCAGTTAAGGTCCAATGAAAACCTTTAAAGGTCGATAGAACCGATTAAAATTCGGTAGAATTAATTAAACCCTAATAGATCCATTAAGGCCCAATAAAACCCAATAAAACCCTTTAAAGTCTGATAGATCCATAAGACCCAATGAAACCCTTTAAAGGCCAATAGAACTGATTAAAGTCCAGTAGAATTAATTAAAGCCCAATAAATCCATTAAAGCCCAATGAAACCATTTAAAGCACAATAGAACCTTTTAAAGCCCAATATAAGAGTTTTCTCTGGTGACTTGTTACGTGTTTGCATTCATGTATTGGGATCAAATGGATGCATTGAAATCCAACCGATCCATTAAAGCCCAATGAAATCCATTAAATCCTAATTGGGTCCATTAAAGCTCAAGTGGATCCATTAAAGCCTAAATGGATCCATTAAATCCCAATAGATTCATTAAAACCCAATAGAACCCTTTAAAGTCCGATAGATCCATTAAGGCCCAATGAAACCCTTTAAAGCCCGAAAGATCAGTTAAAGCCCAATGCAAACCTTTAAAGGCCAATATAACCGATTAAACCTTTCATGACTTATTATAGCGTAATAACACCAAACCTTAGTAAGAACCAATATATACCAACAAAACCTTTCATGACTTATTGAGGCCCAATAACACTGATAGTGACTTAATACGTGTTTGTCTGCAAATATGTACTACATATATGCATGTAATGTGTATTGGGATCAAATGGATCCTTTAAAGCCCAATCGATCCATGTGGATCCGTTAAAAGCCTAACCGATCCGTTAAAGCCCAAATGAATTCAGTAAAACCGAAATGGAACCATTAAAGCCCAAGTGGATCCATTAAAGCCTAAATGGATCCATTAAAGCCCAACCGATACATTAAAGCTCAATTGATCTGTTAAAGCCCAAGTGGATGCATTGAAATCCAACCGATCCATTAAAGTCCAAATGGATCCATTAAATCATAATTGGGTTCATTAAAGCCCAAGAGGATCCATTAAAGCCTAAATGGATCCATTAAATCCAACTGATACATTAAAGCCCAAGTTGATGTTGAATATTTTTGAAGACTTAAAGGTTAGATTTGTACGATTTTATTCGGCGTGGTCTCGTAGACAAATCTGAACTATGACTAAGATAGAATAACTTGAGAATTGATAGAAAAGACGAGCCGCTAAAAGTTTAAAATCATAAAAAAAGAAGTAAAAACGTACAAGTTTTAGTCGGGTTGGTCGGGTTACTTTGGGCCTAACTCGTTTCCAACCCAATAGATGCGGTTTGATTGATTTAAAAAAAAACATTATACAAGTTATATAACTCAAGATATCAGGAATTTGTACATGATAAAGGTGGTGGAATCTACTTCAAAAAGGTTTGAATTGAGAGTTGAACTAAACTATTAAACGAATAATAATTAAAACTTTATGGCTAACGAAATAACGCGAATACGAAATCATTCAAAGCTAACAATATATGTCACATATCGTTCGCAATGAAAAACTCGTAGAAACTTTATTAAAAACTAAAACATCGATAATATCGCAATCTATAGCTAACCCTTCAACATTCTTTACTTCAAATAAAAAGAAACCACAATTATGCCCTAATTAAGAGCTGGGCTTGGGACATTGCTTTTCACCGAATTGGGTTTAAGAATTGGAAGTTGGGCTAGCTTGTGAGTTGGGCTCATATTGAAGTTATTTCAAATAAAAAAATAACACAAACCTGCTACTTGTGGGTTTAGAACCTGCTACCTTGAGGAACCAAACACGGCACCCTTTCCACTCTACCACTGCTCCACTTTTGGTCATTGATGCATCTTTAATTGTTTTATTACTTTTCTGTCAGCTTTGTACTCCGAACTTCAACATCAGTTTCGACCCAGATTTACTCCAAATTTCCAAAAACTCAAAACACGAACATTGTAGATCTGTGTGTTAGGATTCCATATCATATTGAATCACTTAAATCCGAGCTCGAACGAGTGAGATATGCTCAAAACTCCACAGTCGCGCAATGTCAAAAATCGTCAAAAATTGTTCATAACCGTCATTGTAACATGATGTACGATGACATTTATTGTTCAAAACCGTCACTGTAGCATGACAAATGCTGATGTTTATCATTTAAAGTTATCACCATAACATTACATATGGTCATGTTTATTATACAAAATCGTCATCGTAGCATGACTTACGTGGACGTTTATTATTCTAACCATCACCTTAGCATGATATATAATGACATTTATTATACAAAATCGTCACCATTGTGACATATAATTTTTTAAAACCGTCACCATAACATAACCTATGGTGACATTTATTTTCAAAATCGTTACCATAGAATGACATATGGTAACATACTCAAAAACCGTCACCAAAACATGACATATGGTGACATAAATATTCAAAACCGTCAATGTAGCTTGAGATATTGTAATGTAAATGTTTTAATGTCGTTACTAGAAATTGACATATAGTGAGGTAATTTTTTCAAAAACCTTTCCATACACTAGCTTCAGGTGACGCAAATTTTGGAATTCCGTTGCCATAGAACTTGGTGACTTTTCGAAACGGTTTTCAAATAAGCGTTGCTATACATATTTTAGTTTTCAGTAATGGTTTTTTAAAACCGTCACGACATAAAGCAACGATTTAGAATAAGACCGTTACTAAAATGTCTTATATGACAACGGTTTTTAAAAATCGTCACAACAAAAAGCAACGGTTTTTCAAAATCGTCCTAAACCGTTACCTTAGGGAACCTTAAGTAACGTTTTTATCTAAAACGTTGCTTTATATTTCTACATTCTTTTGTAATAGTAACGGTTCTTTATAAAAAATGTTACTAAAACAATTTTCTAACTTTTTAGGTGACTTTTTGTAACGGTTTTTTATCAAACCGTTACAAACCTACTTTTCAAAACCGTCACAAAAAATCATTTTTGTACTAGTGATTTTTAGGTTTTGTCATCGTTGCGTGTTTTTTTAGGGCAGTAGATGTCATTTTGATGGTTGAACCTGGACAAGAGACCCTATATAGCTATGCGAATAATCCATCATCTTTTTCATTAAGCCACAAGTAAACACTTTGTATGAATAAGCCAATTAAACCATTAATGTAATAACCAAGTTCAAAATCATTTAATTGTAAGTTTGGGAGTGTGTTAGTCAAAGCCCAAAAGTTGAGGGGAGCTAAATGTAAAATGGCATTAATAAGGGTTTTATGCCTAGGGATTCTGTCATTCACCATTGTTGGCGGCTGGAGCAGGCTAAGAGAAAGAGCAACAGTGCGAGTGGCGATTTGGGGAAGAAAGAGATTGCAAATTTGGGTAGTTCCTTTTAAGGTAAGATTCTGAATTCTATGTTTCTTCTAAATTCTTGTAGATCGTATATCGTTCCCCTTTGTAGATTGGAGTCTAATGTTAGTAGTCTGGGTTAAAATAATTAGAAGACCCCGTTTTGCTTCTCTGAAATTATTTTGAGATTGATTAATGTAATAGAGTGACTAATGTAGTTTGGGAATCCAAAAACCTATTTAGATTGGAATCTGTATCTATGGGATCAATAGTGGTGGAAGTTTTGGTTCGAGTTCTGGGGTTTTCGCGCAGGTCTTAATCGCCTCCGGGCGAGATAGGGTGACCCCGGGGGTTAGTCACCCCGGGCGTAGCTTAACACCGGGGACCGGGGGAGTCCCGGTCGAGAAGTAGGCCCCGGTCGGCGTGGGGGACCGGGGGAGTCCGGTCGAAGAGACCCCGGGCCGTGACCCCGGGAGTCAGGGGAGCCCGGGGGGAAGGGGGTTCCAAGGATAGGGGTTTGTCGGGGGTATTGTCCAGTAGCCGTACTTAGGATGTTTGAAGATTTATTAAGGCTCGTTGAGTGTTGTGTCTTATCGGGTTCGTCATTATCATCGTAGGTTATAAGATCGATAGTTCGCGGGTTTCTTAGCAAGGACCAAAGGTGAGTCTTCCAACTAAATCGACTTACGTTTTTGCAAGTTGTTGGATACATTTGAGTTTTTATTTAAATGCTTGTAGTTGAAAAGTGATTAATGTGTATGGAAATTACTTTGAATTATGTTTTATTGTGTAAACCTTGTACATGCGAGAAATCTTTTAAATATGGAATATGCTTTTCCTGTGGTTAGAAATGTATGCATACATTGTTGTGAGCGGCCAAAGTCGGGGGGGGGGGGGGGGGTGGCCCGCCTGTGCTCATACCGGGGGGTGGGGGGTGTCCCGTTTATGCTATATGGGGGTGTGTCCCATCTAAGGCAGTATGAGCCAGACACACCATCACTTTTAGTGACGGTAGTGTGTGTCGGAAGTGAGTTTATAAATGTGGTTTATTTTTACAAAGCTGAATGGGTTGATTTGTCTAACCTTTTATGTAACTTGTGGTTGAACTATGAATTTGAGGGATCTCACTAGACTTTCGGTCTAACCCTCGCTCTTTCAAAACTAAAAACCTTTTCAGGTCGGCGAGAGATAGGCAGTTCTTGCAAGGGTAAGGAGAAAGCTTGATCGGGAACTGAATTAGAAGACTACCATTTAGCAAGTTTTATTTATTTAATCTCAGTTGTAATAGGTTGCCTCATTGCGAACCTGGAATTTTTTTAGAGTTTTAATTGTTGTCTTGGGCCGTTTTTGGCGAGTTTCTTCATGATATTAGACTGCTTTATCATTTCTGTTTGGGTTGTTGTAATTGGTATCAGAGCCATAGTTTAAGGGATCTAGGTGACCGGACGGTCCTAGACTTAAACTAGGAGGATATAATACAACTGAGATTGTAGGATGACCTTAGGAAGACGAGTGATAGGGTAGTGAGGACTAACATGTAAGGTAAATTTAAAATTACATCTGGCCAATGTAATTATAAATTTACAGGTACATGTGTGTGCTTAACTTGCCTTATTGCTTTAGGTTTATCATAATGAAGTTTGTGTGTTTGATGTCTAATCTGTAGTCATGTCGGAGCGAGTGACTAGGAGCAGATCTGTGCCAGTATCTGAGGCGACACCTGTGAATGGATCTATTGTGGATGGACTAGTCAATCCTTCTCGACCAGCTGCTACTCGAGGAAAGGTACGTAGACGACCAAAAGGGAAAGGAAAGACAACCAAAAAGGCGGCCACTCAAGTGGAGGAACCAGAGGTGAGAGCTTCAGGGAAGAGAACATTGTGGGTTGCCTGAAAATCCAAAAGTGTGGAGATCATGGCTGAACGAGAACCCTCTCTTCAAGATAGTTCAGCTACTGCAAGGGAAGAAGGCCAGTGAAGAACCGTGGAGGAGGTCGGACTCAAGCTTTTGTCACATAAGAGACTTTCGCCACTGATATGGGGAAATTACAGGAGACATTACAAGCGTTGTTGGCTCATCAAGCTAGAGGGGTAGCGGGAAGTCATGAAAAGAGCGAAGAGAGACGAT
The DNA here is from genome assembly GCA_954870635.1 of Arctium minus. Lineage (NCBI taxonomy): Eukaryota > Viridiplantae > Streptophyta > Magnoliopsida > Asterales > Asteraceae > Arctium > Arctium minus. Next base: position 175,110,418 of record OX941080.1, on the reverse strand, counting down.
TGAGGTGACCAACTCGCCAATGACTGTGGTTGGCAGTCACTCTCAGTCAACCCCAGTTTTGGAAGTCAAGACATCGACCGAGAAATGATGCAGTTACAAAGCGTTCACCACTTGCAATCCTTCTACCTTCAAAGGAGAGTGCGACCCGGTAGTGGTTATCAAGTGGATCGGAAATATGGAGCTGGCATTTGACACCTGCAAGTGCGCAGAAGAAGATAAGGTTGTGTTTGCGCTATCTATGATGAGGGACGATGATATATTTTGGTGGGAGGCAGAGACAGGGGGCAAGGGTTCGAAAGCGGCTAGAGGTATGGATTGGGAAACTTTTGTAGCTAAATTCAAGAAGCAATTATGTCCACTGGCAGCTGTGAAGAAGTTAGAGGAGGAATTCTTCAATTTAGAGCAAGGGGACATGCCAGTGAGGGAGTATACAACTAAATTTTTAGAGAAGGCATGTTTCGCTGAAGTGTATGTGCCGAATGAGGAGCGTCGGGTGGACCGGTATTTGTTTGGGTTGAGAAGCAACATTCGAGAACTAGCAATAACACGAGAGCCTACTACCTTTCAGGCGGCCATTAACGCGACCGAGATGACTGAAAAGGACAAAGCGCGTCAAATGACTGATAAGAGCAGTGAGAAAAGAAAATGGGAAGGGCCGGTGCGGGATCCGAAGAAGTTCAAAAGTACCAGATCTGATCAGCGAGTTATACCAAGGGTCGAGAACAAGCCGTGCAACAAATGTAATCAAATTCACAAAGGGGAATGTTTGGCAGATCGGGAGGGTTGTTTTAAATGCGAAAAAACAGGGCATATGGCACGGGACTGTCAAGGAGCTAGAACTTGCTACCAGTGTGGTGTTGCGGGGCATATAAAAACAGACTGTCCGCAGTTGAAAAAGGAAACCGTTGGGAATGTTGGGGAAAAATGAAGGGAACGGAAGGTGGAACCCACCCGAGCTAGGGCGAGGGCGTTCAACTTGACGGCGGAAAAGGCAGTAGAAATACCGGATGTGGTGACAGGTACTTTCCTTATAGACTCGACTTTTACGAAGGTATTGTTTGATTCAGGTGCAAACCGTTCGTTTGTGTCACCAAATTTTGTTCGTAATCTGCATGTGAAACCCAAGGAGCTTAGTATTGGGTTCGAGATAGAAGTAGTTGATGATAGTCGAGTCTTGGTAAGGGAAGTATATGAAGGGTGTAGTATTGTCATCAATGGACAGTCATTCCCACTTCGGCTATACCCGATGGGTATGGGGGAATTTGATGCCATTGTGGGGATGAATTGGTTAGCGTCGAATGATGCTCATATAGTGTGTAATAAGAAATTGATCCGAATAGCGTTGTCGGGTAAGGAAGAGGTAGTAGTGTATGGGGATCGTCGGGATAGGAAGTCGTGTTTGATCTCTATGATCAAGGCTAAGCGGTGCTTAGTGAAAGGGTGTGTGGGGTTCTTAGCGTACGTGGTAGACGCTAAGAAAGAGAAAAAGGGGTTAGAGTCGGTTCCGGTGGTAAGCGAATATCCGGAAGTGTTTCCGGACGACTTAACCACTCTGCCTCCTGATCGGCAAGTGGAGTTTAGAATTGACTTAACGCCTGGAGCAAGACCTATCGCAAGAGAACCCTATCGTCTGGCACCGGCAGAGATGAAGGAGATGATGACTCAGCTGCAGGAACTGCTCGATAAGGGGTTTATTCGCCCTAGTACCTCACCATGGGGAGCGCCGATATTATTTGTCAAGAAGAAAGACGGATCTATGAGAATATGCATAGACTACTGGGAGCTCAACAAAGTGACTGTAAAGAATAAGTATCCACTCCCCAGAATTGACGATCTTTTTGATCAGATACAAGGAGCGAGCTACTTTTCGAAGATAGACCTGCGATCGGGGTATCATCAGTTGAAAGTGAGGGTGGAGGATGTGCCCAAGACGACCTTTCGTAAAAGATACGAGCATTACGAATTTTTAGTTATTCCCTTTGGGTTGACAAACGCGCCAACAGCTTTCATGGACCTCATGAATAGAGTGTGTAGCCCACTCCTAGATAAGTGTGTCATTGTCTTCATCGACGACATACTGATATATTCACGGTCTAGGAAGAATCAAGAGTCTCATCTGCAAGCAATATTAGAATTGCTTAAGCGTGAGAAATTGTACGCCAAGTTCTCAAAATGAGAATTTTGGTAGAGGGAGGTACAATTTTTAGGGCACGAGGTGTCAGAAGATGGGATTAAAGTCGATCCGGCTAAGATTGAGGCGATTAAAGGGTGAGAAGCGCCAAAATCGCCATCAGAAGTACGAAGTTTTCTAGGATTGGCAGGCTATTATCGAAAGTTTATTCAGGACTTCTCGAGGATAGCCACACCATTAACGGCTCTGACAAGGAAGAACTTCAAATTCGTGTGGGTGGAGGCCCAAGAGAACGCATTCCGTAAACTGAAGGAAAGCCTGAGCAGTGCGCCTATCTTGTCCCTACCCAACGGGACCGAGGGATTCGTAATCTACATTGATGCTTCAAAGTTGGGTTTAGGATGTGTGCTAGTGCAAGAAGGCAAGTTTATCGTGTATGCGTCTCGCCAGTTGAAAGAGCACGAGAAGAATTACCTGACGCACGATCTGGAATTGGCAGCAGTAGTCTTCGCTCTGAAAATCTGTAGGCATTATCTGTATGGGGTTAGATGTCAGATTTATACGGATCATAAGAGTCTTCAACATCTATTCAACCAGAAAGAGATCAATATGAGACAACGTAGGTGGATGGAATTGTTGAGCGATTACGACTGTGAGATCTTGTACCATCCGGGCAAGGCCAATGTGGTGGCCGATGCCTTAAGTCATAAGGAGCGTGGGGAAGTAACAAAGGTGGTGGCCTTTCGAATATAAGTCACTTCTAATTTCTTGGAAGAAGTCAGGAAGTACCAAGAAGAAGCAATTTTGGGAGAAAACTTGAAAAACGAAAGAATAGTCGGAATTGTTGAGTCGTTGATCGCCGATAGTCGTAGAGTGAAATGCTACAAGAATAGGGTGTGAATTCGAAAGCTGGGAGAACTCCGAAAGAGAGTATTGGAAGAAGCGCATAAGTCACGTTACTCCGTACACCCAGGAACTAACAAGATGTACCGTGACCTGAGACAGAATTACTGGTGGTCGGGTTTAAAGAAGGATATTGCTTACTTCGTCGAGCGATGCCTGACGTGTTTGAAGGTGAAAGGGGAGCACTAGAGGCCTTACGGGGAGCTACAACCGTTGGAAATACCGGTGTGGAAATGGGATGAGATCGCGATGGATTTTGTCACCGTCCTACCACAATCACCTAAGGGGCACGACGCTATTTGGGTGATAGTGGATCGGTGTACGAAATCTGCACACTTCCTATCGATCAAGGAAACGTACCCATTAGAGAAATTGTCTCGATTGTACATAGATGAGATAGTATCCAGACATGGAGTACCTTCGTCTATTGTGTTAGATAGGGATGCTTGTTTCACGTCATCCTTTTGGAGAAGCCTGCAAAGAGAGTTGGGATCGCAACTCAAGTTGAGCACAACCTATCACCCACAAACTGATGGTCAAAGTGAAAGGACCATACAAACGTTGGAAGACATGCTCCGAGCATGTGTGATCGACTTCAAGGGTTCATGGGAAGTTCACTTGCCATTAATAGAGTTCTCATATAATAACAGCTATCACGCCAGTATTCAAGCAGCACCGTTTGAGGCGTTGTATGGGTGTAAGTGTAGGACACCCTTATGTTGGAACGAAGTAGGGGAACGACAGTTTACAGGACCAGAAGTTGTGCAAGTAACGACCGACAAAGTGAACCAAATTCGTGAAAGGTTGAAGACGACGCAAGATAGGCAGCGGATGTACGCGAATAAACGAAGAAAACCTATCGAATTTCAAGTGGGAGACTTGGTCATGCTGAAAGTTTCTCCTTGGAAGGGGGTAGTCTGTTTCGGAAAGAAGGGTAAGTTGCGACCGAGATATGTCGGCCCGTTTGCTATTTTAGAACGTGTTGGAGAAGTAGCATACAAACTGGATCTACCCGAGGAATTGCGAGGGGTTCATCCCACATTCCATGTGTCGAACTTGAATAAGTGTTTGGCGGAGACCGATGTTGTAGTACCATTGGACGATATCCAAGTGGACGAAAAATTGAGCTACGTCGAAGAACCGGTGGCTATTCTGGACCATAAAGTTAAGAAACTAAGGAATAAAGAGACTAGATTGGTAAGAGTGCACTGGAAGTTCCACAAAGGGCATGAGTCAACGTGGGAAGTAGAGGCGGACGTGAGGTCTCAGCATCCCCATCTGTTCAGCAATGGAATTCCGGGGACGAAATTCTCTTGAGGGGGGATATTGTAATAACCAGGTTCAAAATCATTTAATTGTAAGTTTGGGAGTGTGTTAGTCAAAGACCAAAAGTTGAGGGGAGCTAAGTGTAAATGGAATTAATAAGGGTTTTATGCCTAGGGATTCTCTCATTCACCATTGTTGGCGGCTGTAGCAGGTTGAGAGAAAGAGCAACAGTGCGAGTGGCGATTTGGGGAAGAAAGAGATTGCAGATTTGGGTAGTTCCTTTTAAGGTAAGATTATGAATTCTATGTTTCTTCTAAATTCTTGTAGATCGTATATCATTCCCCTTTGTAGATTGGAGTCTAATGTTAGTAGTCTGGGTTAAAATAATTAGAAGACCCCGTTTTGCTTCTCTGAAATTATTTTGAGATTGATTAATGTAATAGAGTGACTAATGTAGTTTGGGAATCCAAAAACCTATTTAGATTGGAATCTGTATCTATGGGATCGATAGTGGTGGAAGTTTTGGTTCGAGTTCTGGGGTTTTCGCGCAGGTCTTAATCGCCTCCGGGCGAGATAGGGTGACCCCGGGGGTTAGTCACCTCGGGCGTAGCTTAACACCAGGGACCGGGGGGTCCCGGTTGAGAAGTAGGCCCCGGTCGGCGTGGGGGACAGGGGGAGTCCGGTCGAAGAGACCCCAGGCCGTGACCCCGAGAGTCGAGGGAGCTCGGGAGGAAGGGGGTTCCGGGGATCGGGGTTTGTCAGGGGTATTGTCCAGTAGCCGTACTTAGGATGTTTGAAGATTTATTAAGGCTCGTTAAGTGTTGTGTCTTATCGGGTTCGTCTTTATCATCATAGGTTATAAGATCGATAGTTCGCGGGTTTCTTAGCAAGGACCAAAGGTGAGTCTTCCAACTAAATCGACTTACGTTTTTGCAAGTTGTTGGATACATTTGAGTTTTTATTTAAATGCTTGTAGTTGAAAAGTGATTAATGTGTATGGAAATTACTTTGAATGATGTTTTATTGTGTAAACCTTGTACATGCGAGAAATCTTTTAAATATGGAATATGCTTTTCCTGTGGTTAGAAATGTATGCATACATTGTTGTGAGTGGCCAAAGTCAGGGGGTGTGGCCCGCCTGTGCTCATACCGGGGTGTGTGTCCCGTTTATGCTATATGGGGGTGTGTCCCATCTAAGGCAGTATGAGTCAGACACGCCAACACTTTTAGTGACGGTAGTGTGTGCCGGAAGCGAGTTTATAAATGTGGTTTATTTTTACAAAGCTGAATGGGTTGATTTGTCTAGCCTTTTATGTAACTTATGATTGAACTATGAATTTGAGGGATCTCACTAGACTTTCGGTCTAACCCTCGCTCTTTCAAAACTAAAAACCTTTTCAGGTCGACGAGAGATAGGCAGTTCTTGCAAGGGTAAGGAGAAAGCTTGATTGGGAACCATATTAGAAGACTACCATTTAACAAGTTTTATTTATTTAATCTCAGTTGTAATAGGTTGCCTCATTGCGAACCTGAATTTTTTTTTAGAGTTTTAATTGTTGTCTTGGGTCGTTTTTGGCGAACTTCTTCATGATATTAGACTGCTTTATCGTTTCTGTTTGGGTTGTTATAATTTAGTCTATTAAGTTAAAAGTAAACAACATGTATAAGAATGATTACCTTGTTAATACATCTATGTGTATATTTTAGGGTTAACTCTTTATAATTTATTTTCCACATGAATTTGCTTTTTTCCAACACTAAATTGACCCTTAGTTTGGAATATTTAAATATCAATTAAAACTAATATGAAAGATTAAACTTTGAAATAGATGCATGCATACAAATAATATACTTGTCTTATGTCAAAAAAAGAACAACTATAAAACACTATAGAATCTGTGTGAACCTCAATTAACCGATCAAAATAACCGTAAAACTGTAAATACATCTTTCTTGACCAAGAAATTATATTTCTTTTTCTTTCAACAAAAATATTCTTTTCATAATTTGGAAAACACATTGATGTTTGAGAACGAGATGTCAAATAGAACGATTTAAAATGGGGAAGGCTAATTACACCCCTATATATTGCTAAATGCTCTCATACTTAGAGCATCTCTAATCCATAACCCATTAATAGGTTTCTACTATTTGAAAAGGTTTTCAAAAAGGTTTTTATGCATTGATAAAAAACTTTTTGTTGAAAAGGTTGGAGTTCTCCAACCTATTTGAGCAAAGAGTCAAAGACTTTTTCTAATTAAAATTTTATTTTATATCATTTTTTAATCATATTTTCATTTTATATTTTATCACATTTTAATTAATTAATCTAATTATTAAATATCTATTATAAAAAATATATTTTATAATAAAATACATTATTAAAAGGCTTTCATGAAGACTATTAAAATGACACCAATATCGAATACCTAAAAAATATAAAAGTCATATAATACATTCATCATCTTTATTTTTTTAACGAATTGACTTTGTGTATCTTTGTCATTATATTTTTTATACATCTTTATCATTGTTCGTTTACGAAAAACCCTAAACAATGTAAAATTGGCCCCAAAACTTTAGGACCATGTTCAAAATCAATATTTAGCGTGTAAAGAATGACCATGGGTATGACCACCGAACAACTAACGTATAATAAAATGTTGTGTGACATTTAAATACAATATATTTATGATGTTTTTTTAGGAGGGGTTGTATAAGATAATTAAAATAGAAGAGGACGAATGTTAAATTTTAAATGATAATTTTTTTTTTCAAAAGGTTATTGCATTGGGGAAGGTTTTTAAGAATGAGTTTTTGCTAAAATAAGTTAGTGGAAATATGATGTGGCACAAAGGCACAAACAATAAGTTATGCATCGTGGATGCTCTTAGTAATTTTCGATGCTCTTAGTAATTTTCTTTTTATACACATCAATATCAAAAACTACTTTTTTATATTCTCAATGAATAATTTGACATGATTATGACATGGGAGGGTTTGCAAATAACATTACCCAAAAAAATATCAACTCATTGTTTTGTTATTTCATTCAAATAAAAGTATTATTTTAGTAAATTTAAAAATACCTTAATTGATTAAGAACAAGACGTCAAGTACAATGATTTAGAACACCATTTCATAATTTTGCATTCACACAAAATTTAAGACCATCCACACAGACGGCTTTCAAAAATGAATTTCAAAAGCAATTACAAACTTAGGGGTTGTTTGTTTTAAAAAAAAAACCTCTTAATGGCTCTTAAGTTTGAATCGTTCAGACCTTTTTACACGCCACCTCTTATTAATCACAACTAAAATAAGACTTCAGACTTCAGACCTCTTAAAAAACAAACGACACCTTACTTTGTATGCCACATAGGATTTCAATTTCAAATGTTGCAATTGGTCTTGCAAGCCATGTCCCCATCCAAACCTTCTTTTTAATTGTTTAAATAAACTAAGTTTTTATATAAACAATATATTTTATAAATTAATAATGTCAATTTATTTTTGTAACCAAAACAATGAATTATAAAATAAATATAATGATTGTATTATATTATTATATCATATATTAATCGTTTATTTGAAATTAATGTTTATATTTTAATAAACATTGAATTAAAATAAATAGTTATATATCATGTATATATTAACTAAAAAAATAATGTATATAATAATTTATAAATTAATTAATAAATGTTACAGTGGAGACCATTGATATGGATGTTTGCACACCTTAAGACGTATGATAAATAGAACCAAAAAGCAAGTATACTAAATGGAACTATGTCGTCTTTCAAGTAATAAAATGGTAAGAACCAAATATCGTATTCCACAGGGATAGGTATCTTAAGTTGCAAGATCTCGAGATGAAAAACTAACTTCAGATAGCGATTTTGAAGACTTTGTTTGAGTTGGTTAACACAGTGATATGATTAACAAGATATATAAAGGTAGTATGGGTGTAAGACTTGAGGTGAGGAGTAAACACAAATTCTTGAAGTCAATGCTATAGGGATGCTAAAGCATTAGTTCGATAACAACAAGTTCCACCATGTACTTTAAAGAGTATCCTTTCGGACATCCACCATTGCACTATTGTTTAACCTTCAATCGACATATGCCTATGTGATATCCCGACCAATGTGAGTGTCAAATGATGTCTTTAAAGTATATGGATAAACAAATGTCCTTGTTAAAAATCACCCTTCCGAGTCGATTCTCATATCATTCAAGTTGACGTGTTCTTAGTGTCTCATTCCTGAGTCCACTACACTTTAACACTTTGACTAGTGATCAACCCGTCAAGAATCAATCGGTTTGAAAAACATAGATAGCAAGTTCCCTTGCTAGCAACTCTTCCAAGTATACTTCCCGTATCATTCAAACTGACGTGCTTATTCATGGCTTATTCCTAAGTCCATGACACTTAAACACTTTAAGAAGTGATCAATTCGTCAAGAAGTGTCTTAAATTTTTTAAAACTTAAAATGACATAGTGGAACAATGTTATTGTAGAACAAAGTCCACTAGTTTTTGGTTTACAACCTCCCATTTTGTCTCACACCCAAACTATAAAATTTAGCTACGCATTACGTAAAATAAATTGCAAGAAATGTAAATGACATAAAGTAAAGAAATAATGTAAATGACGGAATGTAAATGACGAAAATGTAAAGTGCATAAAGTAAAGACAATAAGCAATAAAGGAATTGAAAGACAAGATTCTGCCAAGCAATGCTATAGCAACCACTAATGAAGAACAAGAATTCTAAAAACTTAAAGACTTCATATTAAATTGCAAATATTAAAAGAGAGAATACTAGATCAGTTCTAAAAACTGATTGGAAACTTACTTCTAACAAAAGACCTTCCATCCTTAGTTATACAAAAGAAGGATGACAAACTTGTAAATAAAAAGCTTAAAATAATAATAAAAATACAACTACTACATATATATCCAAGATTACACACAAAATATGTCATCCATTTGCCTTTGACCAACCAACAAGTCTAGTTACATTTCAACAAAAGGTTGGACTTGAAGTAATCTCGTTAGTTATCCTCATAAAAATCTTCCATGGCTTCTTCCACAAGCAGACTTGGACGCTGTAGCATCAACTGGCAACAAAAAAATTATCATGCACTTAAGTTAGACTTCACAAAATAGCAAAATACAGACAAATCACAAACTTAGCTCCATGAAATAAAAAGTGGAAAATAAGATAACAAAAGGACTCAATTGTTGGGATAAAAAGAAAATTATAATCCTAAAAGATAAGAAAAAGTGAGTTATGCATTGAATTCTCAATGCATATCAACCATTTTTGACAGTGTAGGTGAATTGCACGTGTATAGATGATAATTGCAAAATTTGATCTGACACAATTAAAATAAAAGTAATTCAAATAAAATTAAGATAGATTATTGAAAGATTAAGTCTATCAAAATGAAATATATATTGTGCCGGTTTTTATTTTATATAACTTAGTTTCAAAAGTTTAACTTTATGAACATATTACGTTTTTTTATGTAGTTAAGAAAATATGCTATACTTTTGCAAACAAAAAATGGAATATATTTAATTTTATAAATAGAAAATCAAATTTGAAAAGAACATATATTGGAGAAATGAATGTGTCAAACTAGTAGATTATCCAGGTAACTGAATCATATTTTGTTACCAATAAAGAATTTTGGGACAATGACATATGTATGTTGCAACATGACAACGTGGGACATAATGGTCACGACATAATGATCCGTGTGTTGCAAAATACATATAGACACATTCTCTTTTGAGTGGGCAAATGAGACAATTAACCAAATTGCAGTTGTTGACTTATGTGACACAAGAAGCAACACCATCATCAAAATATGCCTCCTCAAATATCTAGAACTTTTGTAGACCTTGATTCTTAGCCAAGACAAGAATGATACCATCCTAAAGCTAAGGACATAATACAAAAATATTTCATTCTTACAACGAATACAATGTGATATTTATGGACATAAACATCAGAACGTGGGCCATTAAAGTACTTTATGGTTCTGGTTTTGACATGATGTACACATGTCGCATTATTGTCCACATGAAATTTGTAATAACCTTATTCATTCATTTTGGAAAATAAGAAGTTGAGAGTGCAGTGTGTAAATTCTAAACTTTCAAGGATCTTGGTGTAATATGATGAATATGAGTAAAACCCTTAAGAAACCCCTCATTTCCTCATTATGTAATTTGGAGGCTAGAGAGAAAGAGAGGGGAAGAGAAATCAGTGTGTGGTGTGTGTGCTATAAGACGTGGAAGGAGAAGGCTATTAGAGGAGGATTTGTCTTCATCTACAACTAAGGTAATCCTTTTCTCCATGTTTCATTGTATTCCAATGGGTGTGGAGATTTAAGCTTTTGGAGTTTTTCATCTAAAGAGTGTTTGGATTTAAAGAAATTTGTAGGAGTATTGTTTAGATGGGTAATGATTGCCTTCTATTGGAGTCTTCATTGGGGAATCACCATTGTTGGTGTTTTCTTCAAGACTCCGTCATTTTGAAGTTCTTTTTGGTGAATTGGGGTTTCCAATGGATGGATTTTGTGGTGAAATTGGTATTTTAATGTGTGGTTATTGTTGGGAAAGGTTTAGAGTATCAATTTTCTTATTTTGGAGGCTTAAAATCGAATTGGGAAGGTGTAGGATTGAGAAATCGGAAGGATTTTGGATGAGAACTGCAGGTAGGGGCTGTGCAGTGCTCCGCGCAGGTATTGGTGCGATTTTGGGGTATTGGCACAGGTTTGGTTGCACGAGAGGTCGCGCCAGGCTCTGTCGAACAATTTTGTTTATCGTTTGGGGCTAGGATTGAGGCATCGATTAGGAGTTGTTTTAGGATTGATAAAGGGTGTTTTTGAGGGTTAATTAAGTAGTTTAATACCCTCGTTTGTCGCGTGATTCGGGTGTTCGGTTTGAACAAAAGTGAAAACGGTGTACATGCCAAAATGTTTATTTTAAAGTGTTTTGTGTTTCACATGAAATTGCTAACTGTTGATAAATTTTGAGTATTTGGAAGTAAAAAAATATGATTTACTTGATGTTTGTCAATGTGTTGGGTATTTTGATAAGTTTTCATATTTGATAAAATTGAGTTGTTTTGTCCCACAAAATGCCCCTATTTGGGATTTGGATGTCTTGATAAGTATTAACACGGTTTATGCATTTTTGGTGATTTTGTGCAAATAAAGTCCATTTTATGATTTATACATCTTTGGTGATTTTTGTACAAATGAAGTCTAATCTATGATTTATGCATCTTAGTGTACTTGATTTCTTAAACCCGTTTGGGAAATGATATGTCCCAATCCGTGTAGAGTTTTGGGTTAATCACATCTTTGAAATATGTGTTTGCATAAACGTTGTTTAGATACGTTGTATTATTTGGGGAAACCTTATTTGTTGGTCAAATGGGCTTTGAGCATTTAAACTCGGTTTTGACTTAAAAGAGTCTCGTGGACATTTGTCCCAATTTTATTGGCTCTTTGAAGAGCCCATGTTCGATATACATCTTAATGCATTTTATTGCATATTTTTGATAATTGCATGCTCGAGTGCGTTGGTCATTCATGTGTAGTCATGTACTGTTAGACTGTGTTGCATTGGATCCATAGGCACGTAAGTCAGTCTTTATTTGATGGTCAACTGGGTATTTCGGGGTTGGACTCCGGGATCCATGTTTTATGACCTTGACCTTTCAAGTGTACACTAGGAGGGCTGAGTCCGGTTGTGCTACCATGATGAGGGGCTTTTCATGATGGGCGTTTGGGACCTCCGCCATTCAGGGTAATGCCATGGTTGTAGTCCTCGGATGTTGCCGGGCCTTTGGCAGTATTCGTGATAAGATTTGCTAAGGTCAGTTGTCTCTTTTGGTGTAGCTTGAAGAGTGTCGTAGGGGCACTTGGGCTTGTGTGTCGTGAAGTGTCATACGACTAACATTGTATGAGTGGCATACTTTTGTGTTCCTTCACCCTCAATGGATACGGGTCTCCCCCGTTGTCGGCCAGCGATATTTTGGATATTTAATTGTCCATGCTTCATTATTTTGGTTGCGTGAGTATTGAATCTTAGTCACAAGTTTTCAATGGCATACTATATTATATGGGTTGTCTTCCCATGATTTTATGAGTTGAGTATTATGCCCCACCTGTATTTTGGGTGTTTCGGGATATAACGTTTTATCCGCGTTTTATTATTGGGAGTCCGTTTCTATTTACGTTTGAGTGAGTCTTGGGCGGCATCATTTTACAAAGAATGTTTTGTATTGGGACATTCGTCATTAAAACGTATGTTATTGGAAAACGAGTCGTTTTCATAGTTAAGTTGAATCATTTTGAAAGATCATGATTAAAACTGCATTCTTCCCTTTAACTAAATATTTATTCATGTTGAAAACTCTTGAACTCACTAGGCGTTAGCCTAACTTTTTTATTTGTCGGCATGTGCATCAGGTTTCAGTTGGGGGTTTGGTCCTAGCAGTGCTATGAGGAGATGAGCCTTAGCTTTACACAAGGGTAAATAGTTGGTGAAGTCTTCCGTCGTTTGGAGACAGTGTTTGCTATTGGGTTTTAGTAGCACCCGTTCTTATTGTTAACTATATGCATGGAATGAAAGGTGTGTATTGAGGTTAAACCTTAAATTGTGATTGTAGATGAATCAATTATCGATGTATATAGAAAATTTTAAATTAGTTGTTATTGTTTGATTTGAGGGTGTTACAATTTGGAGTCGGGTTGCATAGTGAGATTAGTGTACCTTGGGATTGTGAATATCCCTTGGGAGTTTATTTATACATACCGTGTGCATGGATTTCGTTTCATGTATTCGTAGGATGGCACCCATTGGGATCTATGAGGAGTCTGCTTGGGCTTCGAAGGCGAAAGGGGAGTCTGCTTGGGCCCCGATTGTGGACGTCACTGTAAAGTGAGGGAGGGCTATGAACATTGTGCAAGTACCCAAATGTGAAGATGATTTATTAATTGGTTGTTGATGGGACTTTATGGCGGTTTGCATTTTATTGTTGGGAATTGTTGAATGGTTTTCGGGAGGGAATTCACTAGACCTCATGGTCTAACCCTCGCTTTTCAAAACTTAAAAGGTAGAGTTTCTTATACCCCGTATGTATATATAAAATGGTCTCCTAGAAGTTGTCATCAAAACAATATAGATGGTAGCCATGGCATTGGTTTTGCACACCAATTTACCCACATCTTCTTGGAGTTATGCAAATACTACATGCAACTTTACTTATTCATTTTAGACCCACAACTAGCCAACCAATCTCATGTGTACCAGTTGGTAACTGGATATAAGCCTAATATTTTGCATTTATGCATGTTTGGATGTGTAGTATATATGCCAATTACTCCCCCACAACGCACCAAATGGGTCCTTAAAGACGTTTCAGTATATGTTGGATATGTATCCACAATAATTATCCGCTAATTATAACCTTTGACGGGTGATCTATTTATCGTTAGATTCAAGGTTCTAAATGGCGCGCAGTGCGGCGCGGCGTGGCGGCGAGGTCAACCCTCAAGCCTTACGAGTTATGGCGAGGCCATGGCATTTTTCATGGCGGCGCCAAGGCGGCAACTATATATATATATATATATATAATAATGGGAGTTTTATATCATATAAAAAAAACAAAAGAAGAACCATGAATTGATTTGATATCAAATATACAAAGTTTACAAAAATGATATCAAGAAATCATAACTCCCCAAAAAATCATAACTCCCCCACGTGATCGTGACTGAGAATTGAGAAACAGAGAGAGAAAGGGAGAAGGGGAAGTGAAATTCTAGGGTTTAAAATATTTAATTTTGACTTTTTAGATTTTGACTTTTTTACCATGTAAATTTACAAGTTTTAGAAAAGTACAATTTCCCCCCATAACTCCATAACGCGCCATGGCGCGCCATGGCGTGCCTTAGGAAGCTTAACGCCATAACTCCATAACGTAACGCCATACATCGACGCCAAGGGTAAAAACGTGGCGGCAAGGTGGCGCCTCGACGCCATGGCGGCGCCATGGCACGTTTTTTAGAACCTTGGTTAGATTTGCAAGTAGTCACTTTGATGAGATAGTCTTCCCGTCGTCAGGGGAAGATATGAAAAATGATTTACTATGAGAACAACAGGAAGTGTCATTGAATATTCCCACCTTGTCTCAATTTGATCTGTAACACCCGTAATTTTTGGGTAAACATAATTTCAAGTTAGTGTAGAAATCGATCTTTTAAGAGAAATAGAATAAATAGGATTTTTGGATTTAATTCTATATTTTATAGTCTTTCTAGATGCGAAATTCAAATACGAGTCCAACGATCCTTTCCGGAGCGAAAACGGAGCTAAAACAAAGAAGTTATGACCAAAACAGTGATCGAGCAATAAACCGGGAGACCAGTGTCAAGTGGACGTCCGTATGGTGCAAGTGGACGTCCGCATAGGGAAGCAAATGGACTTCCATATAGGATCTTCCATGGAAGCAGCAGAAGTTTCACCAGTTTTCGTCCTGATGCAAGTGGACGTCCGCATAGGGCTCTAAGTGGATGTCCGCATTAAGTCTAACGAAATTTTCACCCTTTTTCACCTTCAACTTTTTCCTCATATCTTTCCTACTTTTACCCTCATATTTATATCTAATCTTCATTACCTCATTTCAATTTTCTCATCCAAAACCCCAAATCCTTTCTCCTCTCTCCATCTTTCTCTCCCAAATCAAACCCACACTATTTTTATGAACCTTAACCTTTATAGAATCCATTTTGTAACATCCCAACCAAAATATAGATAAGCGGATCAACTCTTAAAATAAAAACTCAACGATTAATAATAATCCAAGCCAAACGGTCCCAAACATACAATCGAAAACTTACGTTTGCCGTAAACAACTTATACACAACTGAGAATTTAAATATTAAGTCTATTTGATGGTCTTCTAAATGGATCCGCTAAGCCTTCTCTTTTCCTTTATCAGTCCTTCCCACATTTCGCCTGCCTGAAAAGATTTTTAGTTTTAAAGGAGCGAGGGTTAGACCAAAGGTCCAGTGAGTTCCCTCTACAGTTAGCAATAAAATAACTTTTCAAATTTTAAAATAACATGCAATAAATCCACAGAAACAAACACGCTACTGACCACACGACCGTCAAAAGACGATGTGTCTAACTCGCACTGCCTTAGTGTTGGGACACACCCCCAACGGCATAAATGGGCCACACTCCCCGGCACGAGTAGGCGGGCCACACTCCCCGACTTAGGTCAAAAGCTCCACACAGAATGTATGCATACATTTAAATTTCAACACTTAAAACACGCTTGTACAACTTATTAAAATCATGCTATCATAAATAAATCAGTTTAAGAAGTTATACTTTCCATACTTTAGTCACCAAAAAGGTTTAGTTTAGAAAACTCACCTGTCGTCCTCAAATAAAAGCTTTTCGTCTACTTCGCAACCCGAACTGAAACCTATAAAAATCAAGGCATTGCCTGGTAAATTTTTGATACTTGCCATTAAAATGGAATCGACACTAATCCCCCAAAAGTCTCAACGGTTTCCTATTACCTACGAAACCCGCCTCGCTAAAGCTCAACTCAAGACAACAATTAAACATCCTATTACACCCCAAAAATAATATGGGCCAGCCCAACACTACAAATAATTTAATTGAAAGGCTTGGTTTAATGAAATTAAGTCCAACATCTATCTTGGGCTTCGGCCCATCAAATGACACCGGGGACTAGACCTGCCGGTCGCCCGGTAGGTGAAACGACCGGGGAAATCCCCCCCTTCCTTTGATCGACCGGGGTCCCCCCCCCCAAATAACGACCGGTGGCTACGAATGGGTCTTGACCGGGACACTCCTTCACCGACCGGTATTCTACAGGTCGACCGGTATTGACCCAAGAGACCAGGGTCTCTCACCCCTGCATCGTCGACCGGAATACTCCCTCACCGACCGGCATTTCCACAGGTCGATCGGTAATATAACAGCGACCGGTATTGGCTTTTCTTGTGACCGGAGTCACTCGAAAAACTTCGAACAAATCCCATAACCCAAACACCGTTCGCAGAAAAAATCCCGAAATCAAAATCAAGACCAACCGAAATAACTCATCGACCAAATAAGAAATTGATTTTCCCCAACAATCCCTTAAATACTAAGATGCTCCTATACAATTTCCAGAAATAAAACCTGCAACAATTTATTCCCCAGACTCCCCAACTCAGATTCAATAAATCTTCCCCAAGAATTTAAACCGATAAGGGAACATTATCAAAGGCATTAATGAGATTTCTAACCAAAAGAAAATTACCTTATAAAGGTGATTGATGTTCAACTTGGAATGCTTGAAGGATCACTTCTCTACTCGTTTTCTCCAAGAGTCGCCTCAAAGCTCCCTTCACCAAAACATTAGCCGCATCCCTTCTACAATACTGATTTTAGGGTTTTTAATCCTTTTTTCCCATTTCACAAGATAGACCCTTCTAATATAAATTTTCCATTTTCTCACCCGAACTTTTAATTCTTTTATTTTCAACCCGGTTATTACAATATCCCTCTCTCAAAGGGACGGAATTCCTTCGTCGAACAAATTGGGATATTGATTCCTCGATGAATCCCAACTGTAACGAAGCACAAAAACACTACTTGCTAGCCCCACCGACTATCCATAATTCTCACGCAAGATTATCAACCCAACTCTTCAAAAACGTTACCCACTATTCGAAAACGCCGCACCACCCTCTCTCGCCAAACAAGATTGCCCAAACTGCTATAATTCCTTTACCCTCAAGCATAATTCATCATGCCCACTGATTTCCTATCTACTGCACAACCTCCAGAACATATAGCTCCTCTCTTAGATAACCACCACCCATCATCTGACAACATTATTTTCAACTTAGCATCCCAACCACAATATTACCACTTACCACTCATTCCCCCTAGATCTTCGGACGAAGACATTCATTCTATGACGATAACACCCGCCTTCTACATATCCTTAAGGAAACTCCTTACCACTTTAATGATTTGCACTCCCAGTTATGTCATAAAGACGTCATCGACTACTGGTTACTACCAACACTCTACTACTTCCTCCCAGAACAAATGCAGGTCTCTACAGCCACTTGGCACACCTACAAATACCGTTCTCTTCTCACTGGTCATAATACTGAAATCGGACCTCAAGGCATTTCATGGCCCTGTCTTTCTCAAATCTGGTTAAATCACAAAACTATGATTTTCAAAACCACTCAACCAGATATCGCTCCTTGTCAGCTCATCGCGACCTGCTGGAATCAAACTCCAGTAGCCTGAATAATTAAACGTACTACCTCGAAGTCTTAAATGCACAAAGAGCAACCCATTCCAGTTGTGCTATATAAAAATGTCACTCCCACATAACCATCAAAACCTCGTCGATAAAGAACCACTTTACTGAACTAGTGATCTTCCCTTTTTGTATTATCCACACAAGGTTGTCCAACATCACACTAGGTACACACCTTTTCTGAATAACTCTTCGCTTCATCACAAAACTCCTCGAAACTATCCGTAACTACTACTTCATTCTCCGCACTCCGACATTTACCACATATGGTTTCTGATTTCCACAACAACAATTGACATTGATGTACTTCCACTCTGTTACCATCCTACATGGATCTCCAGTGAAACTTTCATCTTCCACTGCAGCAGCTAATTGCCAAAATATTTTTACGACTCCAAACTCCACTCCAGACACAACCGTTTACCGACATCCACATGAAACCAACGGTGAACCATTATAGTACCATCATCCTTAACATCATAGGTCAATGCCTCCATTAACCACCTCCCCTATTCACCCCCTTACTTAGAAGAATACAAATATCACACATTTACTACCCTCTAATCGAGCGACACACTTCCACTCTTAAAACTTTCATCATTCTTAATTGCAACCTTCATCACGACCTAGAAAGTTCATAACCTTCATGCATGACGCACAAACATTTAAACTTTTGACACGTTTGAAAATTTAGAAAATACCTACATAAGAAAACAAACTCACGTGTACACGACACGACACTGACTTAGCCACGTACAACGGTTTCAATAATCGTTTTACCTCAACTCCCCAACAATTTCTCTTCACCATACCCCATTGTCGGGGTTGGCACAATCGAAAATGTTTCCGATGAACTCTACACACACAATTTATAAAAATACCCCAGAAAGTGCTTACACTGAGCGTGCCAACGACTCTCACCCTTGTTGATATGACATCACATGTTTATACCCAACTCACTTATAAATTCATGCGATCAAATGATGTTTTGATTTTCTTATCCAAATATCGACTCATTTGTAAAGAAATATATAATTATTTTCAAAATTTATCACCCAAAGTCCAAAAACTTGTCTTTTCGATTCAAACACATATCCGCATGTGTCGACATGTTTTCAAAACAACAACTTCGTAAGACACACACTTGCCAAAACGTCTGATGTGAAAGATATAAAAAGCTTCAGCAATTTATTTGACACACAATGCAGGAGGCTCAATGACATTGAAGGCTATTTACTCTCATAAGATCAACTGTTTACATTCATTATAATTCATCCCAGACTCCTCGCTTCCGACCAACCAGTCAGGGTTCTCAACTGTGCCACAACCTCCGGCACCATCGACCTCTAACAGCCTTGAAAGTCCAAAACTAGTCATCACCATGACTATTGACTCACAACCCAAACGGTAACTCATTCCCATATGATCCTCACTACATATGATCAGTCAACACTGATATCGTCTCTCAACCACCCTTCAATTAACTACAGTTTTAGAAGCCTCAAATCGATCATTCGATTCTTGGATTAACACTCTCATGCTTCTCACTAAACGACATACCCCTTTACCAACCGAAGACTCCCTTGGAGCGACAAGCTCACCTCCTATCATCATTCTCTTCCTTATGGACTCAGGAGATCCTTTCTCAATGAAATATGTACACCCCGCACGATGTGCATCCTAACGGCATAACCTTACTTCCAAAAACGAACTTCCACCACACACTAGACTAAAACTATCAATCTATGGATATAACTCTCTACCCTGAACCACACTCAACAATAGCAATTGAGTATGCCCATGCACCTGTAAATTCATAATGGCATTGGCCAGATGCGATTCTGAATTTACCTTACATGAGACTACTCACTATTGTTATCACACCTCACAATGGTCAAGGTCTTTCTTAAAGGCTTCCTAAATCTCAGTTGTCCATCTACTCCACAGTTTAAGTTTAGGCCCATCCGGTCACCTAAATCCCTTAAACTATGGCTCTGATACCAACTGTAACATCCCAACCAAAATATAGATAAGCGGATCAACTCTTACAATAAAAACTCAACGATTAATAATAATCCAAGCCAAACGGTCCCAAACATACAATCGAAAACTTAGGTTTGTCGTAAACAACCTATACACAACTGAGAATTTAAATATTAAGTCTATTTGATGGTCTTCTAAATGGATCCTGTTAATGCACATATTTATTGGATTCAAGATCATAATTATCTGAAGATGGAAATCTGAAGTTAAAGCTGATAAAGTCGTCTCAACAAATAGTCTAGGGTCCTTTTGTAATAAATAGTCAAAGTTTGTTTACGTATTTTATTTATTAGTTAGTTTTATTTTTAATTAACTTAGTTTGTTGTTGGGCCAAGCATTGTAAAGCCCATTACCAAGCCTTCCAAGCCCATTAGGCTAATCAAGCCTAAGTATAAATTAAGTTAATTTAGTTGTAATTAGGGTTAGATAGATTAGAGGGAATTTAATAGAAAATCAATTATTGAAAGACCGTGGTGGTGGTGGTGCGCCGTATGTAGACAGAGAGAAAGAGATTTCATCAAGAACTTGTAACCTGTTGAATCGTTTGATTAATCAATATCAGGTTTGATTTATCGTATTGTTTATGTGATTGCTTGTTTGAATGATTGCATATTGGGACACACAATTGGTATCAGAGCACAATACAGATTGGATTGAATAAGTTTTTGTTCGGTTCTAATTTTCTGTCAAAGATTCATGTTTTTTATTGTGTGATTGTTCATTCAAGTTGATATTGGTTTGATTGTGTTTGTTTTGCATATTATAGTGATTGGGTATTGTTTGATTTGGTTATTGCATTGTTTTTGATTTTCAATTTGTTGATTTTGGTTTTCTGGGTTCGGTTTGGAGACGGCTATGTGTGTTTAATCGATTCCTACTTAAAGTTGTTTTTACTGAAATTAATTGGTAGCTATCGTTCTATACGTTTAATCGATCGTGTATGCAAAGTTTGGTTGGTCAATTTAGTGTTTTGATCTGTTTCTGGGCTGATTTTTTGAGTTTCTGGGTCGTTTCTGTATCAAGAACACTCCGGTCGAACATATCGGTCTTTGATTCTATCGGTCTAAGTCTACTTCCGGTCGATTACCTTTATCGGTCTATAGCATTCGACCGGGACACTCACTGTCCCATCCGGTCTTACCAACATCCGGTCTTACCAATATCCGGTCTTACCAACATCCGGTCTTACCAACATCCGGTCTTACCAACATCCGGTCTTACCAATATCCGGTCTTAACAACCATCCGGTCTTACCAACATCCGGTCTTACCAACATCCGGTCTTACCAACCTTCCGGTCTTACCATTCTATCGGTCAAATCCTCGACCGGACTTTACAAGTTCCCGGTCGAAGGCAATATCGGTCTTTGTACTTCCCCGGTCGAACTCTCGACCGGTCTTTACAAGTCTCCGGTCGAAGCACATCCCCGGTCAATTTTTGCAAACTGTAATAGGGCATCTAAATGTCAAAATTTTTTCTCTAGGGGCGCTGCCCCTCGACCCCGCAAGGGCGTTGCCCCTTGACCCCACCCGCTAACCGGGTAGCGGGACCCCCGTGCTAAGTCTGCGAAGGGGGACAAAGTTCTGTTCGTGATCAGATTTTTCTGAATTTCATTCTAAGTTTTTCAGTATTGTGTGATTTTATCTTGACTTCTAACGATCTCATCCAGTTGATTGTTTAAATATCAGATAAGTTTGATTTCTAATCATATAAGTAAAGATGTCTCGGGAAGCTCTTGCTATTGGAACAGATGTGAAGCCACCAGTACTCTTCAAGGGGGAGTACGAGCAATGGAAGGACAGATTTTTGGACTTCATTGATCGACATGATTTGGGAGATGAAATCAGAAAATCTCTGAAAGACGGGATCATGACACCTCCGACCAAGGTTCTCACTGTAGCTGGAGAAAATGGTCAAGAAGAAGAGACAGAGTACAAATTACCGATTGGTGAATATTCGGAAGATCAGCTGAAGAGACACAAGGGTGACAAGCTGGCAAGATCATTTATTCTCCAAGGCATACCGAATGAAATATATGTCAAGATTGACAGCTATAACGCTACCGGTAAGCAAATGTGGGATCAATTGGAGAAGATGATGATCGGATCTAAAGTCGGCAACCAGCTCAAAGTATCTACCTGCTTGAATAATTATGAAGAGTTCAAAGCCAAAGCTGGAGAGTCACTCGAAGACACGTATGACAGATTTGTCACATTGCTGAACGAGCTCAGCAAGAACAAGATCAGCAAATCTCATGTGGAGTTGAATGTGAAATTCCTCAGCAATCTTCAGCCTGAATGGAAGAGGTTCACCCGTCAGATGAGACAATTGAAGGATCTGCATGACATTCCTCTTCATGAAGTTTATGAGATCCTCAGACAGAATGAGGAAGAGGTAGAAGAGATCAAGGCTGAGATGAAAAAGGCTGACAAAGCAGTTGTTGATCCAGTTGCTCTTGTGGTTAAGAAGTCAAAGAAGAAGAAGGTGATAGATTCTGATTCGGAAGAAGCTGATTGTGAGGAAAAGTCTGAAACTGACGATTGTGAAAAACTGATGGAAACCATGCTCATGTTAACCAAGGCTTTCCAAAAGAAGTTCTATAAAAAGCCAAACTCCAATAGTCAGCGATACTCGTCTGGTCCGAACAACTACAAGCATAAAGAGAAAGTTGAAGATAGGAGATCAGAAGAAATGAAGAAGGATGGAGCTGAAGAGACCAAGAAAGAAGAACCGATTAAGTGCTACAACTGTGGTAGACTCGGTCATTTTGCCAAGGACTGCCGCAAATCAAAAGTCCGAAACTCAGACTATTACAAGAATAAAATGCTTCTAGCCAAGCAACAAGAGGCTGGAAAAGCATTAATGGCCGAGGATGAATACTGGCTCGACCACTCAGATGAAGAATCTGAAGAAGGAGAGAAGGATGAGACAGCACATATGTGCTTGATGGGGAAGAACCAGTCAGAAGCTGAAGCTGATTCGGATGATGGAGATACTGATGAGGTATGTAACTTTACTGAATTTGATTTATTGAACCACATGAATGCCATGATGTCTAAACTCCAAGAATTAGAGTCAAAACTGAAGCGTGAAAGAGGTGTCATAAATGAGAAAAATCAATCTATACATAAACTTAGTAATGATATTGCTGAGAAAAATGTATTAATTGAAACTTTGCACAAAAATATAGACACCAGCGCTAAAGAAAAGACTATAATTCATAAAGAGTTATCTGAAACTGATTCAAAGTTTAAAGAATGTGAGTTTAAATCTAGAGAGATTGCTAAAAGGTACTTTTCTACTTCAAAAGAGAATAAATCTTTAATAGAAAAGGTGAATGCTTTGGAAGAAAAATTACACTCTTTGGGTCAAACTGAACACACTATTCATTTGAACAAACCTAAAGAGAAACCTGATACTTGGGGACTTGGTTACAAGAACCCACATCATCTCAAAAAGGGTATATCTGAAGTGCCTGCACTTTATGACTTTGGGTTTATGTTGTTGGCTCCTCAACATCAAGAACTCAAACCCTTTTGGACTAGTCTGTCGGAAAAAGATAAAGTCAAGGAATATGATAAAAGAAAGAACACAACTAAAGTTCAACTTCCATTTCGCTATGAGAAGTTGAATAACAGTTATCGTTCTAATAAATCAAAATTTCTTTCAAATGATTATTTTGAAAGTTATTCTGTTAAAGAGTTGGAGGCTAAACCCATTGAAGGTAAGCTTTACGTCCCTCCCCTAGTTTTGGAAAGTAAAATTTTTGAACTTGAGAATACTCTTACAGATGAAAGAATTTTGATGGACTTAGAACAATCTGTATTTTCAACAGTGTTCAAAAATTCTAATTTTCCTAAACTCTCCAAAGCTTTAAATTCGGATGACAGATCTGGTTCACTTGATAATGAGCTTAATTTCTTAAACTCTGAAGGTGTTTTAAATAAGTGTGTTTCTCAGTTTGATTTTTCTTCTAAACTTCCTGATCATTCATCTTGTGTTATTAGTTCCTTTGGATTACCCAGTGTTTTTGACAAAGGTGAAACATCAACGAAAGTTGATAAATCAGTTTTTGTGAAATCAAAGAAAGCAAAAGGTAAGAAACAAATATCCTATCTTTCACAGAAACCAATCCCCACTGGTAAGCCAAAGAAGAAGCATTCTCTTAATTCTCATCATTCTAACTCTAAAGTTTCACATGTTTCAGATTTGAGAAAGCAAAGGGTTGGAGTTAAGCCTGCATGGATACCGAAACAGAAGATAGACGAGAAAGCTAAATCTAGTTCTAGTTTTATTTTGAATAAAAAGACTTCTAGTAAAGATGATTTGAGTGTGAATGTTGCTACTTTTAAAAATAATCTTGTTGATTCTCGCAAGAAATATTCTATAAAGCAATTATTTCAGTTAGCTCCATCTAGTACTAAAAAGTTTTTAAATTATGGTGAATGTGATTATGCTTCTCGTAGATATTCTGATGTTTGGTATGGTTCATATAATGTTTCATCTTATCATTATCATACGTCTTATCATGCTTCTGGTTTTCAAAGAAAAAGCGGACCCAAATTTAAATGGGTGCCAAAATCAAGTACTAACAGTGGAGGTCCCATTTTTAAATGGGTTCCTAAACCTCTTCTTTCTTGATTTGTGTTGTGCAGACCCGTCATATGTGGTATTTGGATAGTGGGTGTTCCAAACATATGACCGGGCAGAAGAGTATGTTGTCTAATTATAAGGACAAATACTGTGGCACAGTTCGTTTTGGGAATGATCAGTTTTCACCTATTCTGGGATATGGTGATGTTGTACATGAAAATCTTACGATCAAGAAGGTGAGTTACGTTGAAGGCTTAGGGCACAACCTGTTCAGCATTGGCCAGTTCTGCGACAAAGATTTAGAGGTTAATTTCAAGGCCAAGACATGTTCAGTTCGCACTGAAGAAGGAAAAGAACTCCTGGTCGGATCTCGCAAGTCAAACCTCTACACCATCAATTTGTCAAAGGTCCAGGCTGACAATCAGGTCTGCCTACTATCAAAGGCCTCGATGCAACAAAGCTGGTTATGGCATCGGCGACTTTCTCACCTCAACTTTCGGTACATCAACAAGCTGGTCAGTGGTAAGCTAGTGAAAGGTCTTCCAGAGCTGAAGTATGAGAAAGAACATCTATGTGCAGCGTGTGAAAAGGGAAAGATGAAGAGAGCCCCACACAAACCAAAGCCTGAACCTAGTACCAACTCTCCATTAGAGTTGTTGCATATGGATCTATGCGGTCCTATGCGAACGCAAAGCTTAGGAGGAAAGAAGTATGTGTTGGTTATCGTGGATGACTATACGCGATACACTTGGGTTAAGTTTCTACGGTCTAAAGATGAGACTCCCGATGTTCTCATTACGTTTCTGAAGACGACCCAAGTCAATCTGCAAAAACAAGTCAAGATTCTCAGGACTGACAACGGCACAGAGTTCAAGAACAAGACAGTTGAAGAATATCTCGAATCGGTCGGGATATCACATCAATACTCTGCTGCTCGCACGCCTCAACAGAACGTAGTCGTCGAAAGGCGAAATCGTACACTTGTCGAGGCCGCTCGGACAATGCTCAGCCAATCTGACTTACCTTTATTTTTGTGGGCTGAAGCTGTATCGACTGCATGTCACACTCAGAATCGCTCCATGATACACCGCCGATTTCAGAAGACTCCGTATGCGTTGATCAACAACCGCACACCAACCATTAAATATTTTCATGTTTTTGGTTGTACGTGTTATGTTCTAAACGACCGAGAGAATCTGAACAAGTTCAGTGCTAAGGCGGATGAAGGCATCTTTGTTGGTTATTCATCTACATCGTCTGCATATCGTGTTTATTTGAAGAAGTTGAAGACTGTGATCGAGAGCGTTAATGTTACATTCGATGAGGAAATGGCTTCTGAGCACATCAGTTCAGAACCCGTCATTACCGGAGTATTAACTTCTGGACCTACCAGTCCAGGACCTGCACCTCAAGAGAACAAATCAGATGGCGCTTCGTCGTCTACTTCTAATTTATCTGATTTGGATTTATTATTTGAACTGTTCTATGATGAATTTCTTGGTTCTAAGTTGCCTAACTCAGTTGTGGTTGACAGGATAGAAGACTCGATGACTACTCATCCGACCACTTCCGATATCTCTACTGAATTTGGTTCCCCTATTCAGCAAGAAGTTCCAGTTCAAAAGCCTACTCCGACAGTTGAAGTTGTGACCAACAATGCCGAGACAGAAGTAGCTGACTCCGTAGGATGTACTGTAGGGACTGATCAACAGATTGACCAAGCTGTACCTACTGCTACTTCTGCAACAACTACTTCAACTGAAGCCCCCGTTAATTCTGAAACATCTGAAGGAGATACCAGTGGATTCCTAGATGCGGACAATGATAAACATGCATCTAATCCACTCCCTCATGAACATAAGTGGACCAAAGAGCACCCAATACATCAAATTATTGGAGATCCTTCTGCACCGGTGCAAACTAGGTCTGCAACATCAAATCTATGTATGTATGAATCCTTTCTGAGCAAGATCGAGCCTACACGCGTATCTGAGGCTCTTGCCGATTCAGATTGGGTAACTGCGATGCAAGATGAGCTGAATCAGTTTGAAGCACTGAAAGTCTGGAGACTCGTACCCAAACCGCAAGGTAAAACCATCATTGGTACGAAATGGGTGTTCAAAAACAAGAAAGATGAAGATGGCACCGTTATCCGAAACAAAGCACGACTTGTCGCCAAGAGATATAGGCAAGAGGAAGGGATAGACTACGATGAGACTTATGCTCCAGTGGCACGTATAGAGGCAATTCGGATGTTCTTAGCCTACGCAGCCCACAAGAACTTCACCGTCTATCAAATGGACGTGAAGACAGCTTTTCTGAATGGAGTACTCAAGGAAGAAGTCTATGTCTCACAGCCAGAAGGGTTTGTAAATCCAGATAAGCCGAACCATGTCTACATCTTGGATAAAGCTCTTTATGGACTGAAACAAGCTCCTCGCGCCTGGTATGATATTCTATCCCAATTCTTGGTTAAATCGGGTTTCACAAAAGGTACGGTTGATACCACTCTTTTTATTAAAAAGGATAAAGGCGATATCATTCTTATTCAAATATATGTGGATGATATTATTTTTGGTTCTACAAATCCTAAGTACTGTAGGAACTTTACAAACCTCATGGTGTCTCGTTTTCAAATGAGCATGATGGGAGAGATGAATTTCTTTCTCGGATTGCAAGTCAAACAATTTTCAACGGGGATTTTTATCAATCAATCTAAATACATTCTGGATATTCTTCGGAAGTTCAAAATGGAAGATTGTAAACCGATTGGTACCCCAATGGCACCTGGTACTAAGATTGGCACCGATCTTTCGGGAAAGGTTGTTGATGTTAGGACTTATAGAGGGATGATAGGTTCCTTAATGTATCTCACTTCAAGTAGGCCGGATATAATGTTTTCTACATGCTTATGTGCTAGATATCAGGCCAATCCTAAAGAATCCCATTTGTCTGCTGTAAAGCGGATTTTCAGGTATCTGAAGGGGACTGCAGATCTTGGTCTGTGGTATCCTAAGGATACAAGCTTTGAACTAACATCTTATTCAGACGCAGATCATGCTGGTTGCATGTTAGACAGGAAAAGCACCTCGGGTCATATACAATTCCTCGGAGATAAACTCGTCAGTTGGGCTTCGAAGAAGCAATTATGTGTCTCCACATCAACGGCCGAAGCGGAATATGTAGCTGCTGCTAGCTGCTGTTCTCAGGTCTTGTGGATGAGAACACAACTACGAGACTATGGATTTCATTTCAATAGAATCCCGATCTATTGTGATTCGAAAAGCGCTATTGCGATTTCCGCTAACCCTGTTCAGCATACTAAGACCAAACACATAGATGTGAGGTATCATTTTATAAAAGATAATGTAGAAAAGGGAACAATTGAACTTTACTTTGTAAAAACCGATTATCAGCTTGCAGATTTGTTTACCAAACCTTTAGACGAAAAGAGATTTAATTTTCTTGTCTCAAGACTTGGTATGCTAAATCTTAAGACCTAATCGGTGGTTACCTATTAAAGTTTCTTATTGTCTTTCTTTATCATTTCTTTCTTATTATTTCCGCATGATACCTGCTCTTTAATAGTTTGTTCATGATCTCAGGGGGAGTGTGAAAAGTATCTTATAGATGATCAATGTTAGTTTGAGGGGGAGCAATTATGAATGCACTGTACTTACTGATCAATGTGTTAGTAGTGCATAATTTTAGGGGGAGCGATCAAGTCAAAGGAGTATGGCGATGACTTCTGATTATTTCTGATCAGAACTCGTACATCAATTGTTTTACTGCTTTATGTCATTTCAATTTCAGTGAATAAAGTTACTTTGACTAGACTTTTAGACTTTTGTAGGTTGAGATATGCTTCAAAGATCATATCTATATGACTTTAAGCTTGACTTCGTGAGATGTAAGACTGTACTCAAAAGGTATAATTCTTAATCTTCATCTCCTCCATGGTTGAAAGAAGGACAACTTTCAATCAGAAGAAAACATGTTCTTCATTGTTCAAACCACTTCTCAATTCTCAAAAAGATTTCTTGATTTGGAAGTGTGATTTTAAATGTTTTCTGCTTCATCATTGAGCTTTAACTGATAAAGTTAAATCTTCTGAGCAACTTTTGCTTCTTAGGAAAACATGGGATCAGTGTGCTAGGACTTAAAAGAAACTTCTATGGATTCACGTTAACCAGTGATTCCTACCCAAGAAGTTAATCCTTTAGTGATTGAATGTGAGGAGTCAAAAGAAATGAGTGTGGGATGTGTGATGAGAGAATATGTCAAAAGAGAGTTCGGTTAGCTGTGAGCTTAATGATTAAAAGAAAGAGGGTGAGAGATCAGAGTAAAAGAATATCAAACTCTGCACCAACTACTTTCTGAGCCGGGCAGCCACATTTCTAATGCTTCACATTTCTTTGGTGAACATTATTGACACAGGCAACTAGCCCATGCCAACTCTTGACTTTACCCCACCATCTACTCATTTTCTTCTCAACAAGAAAATGTTTCATTTTCAAAGGGGACGCAACACATATGCTATCTGATTTTCATTTGGAAAATCTGGATATTGAAAAGAAGGAAGTCTGCCCCACCTTCACACTTTACTAATGCACATTGAGTCTGTGTTTAACTACTTGTCTCAGTGGTTTACACTTATTTGAGCCTTATAAGCAAACATCATCTGCTTAATTTCTTCTATCACTTGCACGAACACACAAAGAATTTGTTTCTTTGTCATAACGTTCATAGAAATTGTCTTTGTGGTGTTTCGATGATTGAATGGAAGCCCTGGGGGAGTGAACATCATAAAAGCTCCTTTATATTGTGTATTCGTTACACACAGTGACTTTGTGTTACTGACAGGCAATTTTAACTGATTCATTTGTTGCTTCAGGTGTTATACTTCATTTTCTAATTTGTCTAGATTTGCAAAGATCTGGATGAACATCTTAATGCATTGACGGATGATCAGTGGTTCTGTTTGCAAGATCAGTAGTGGAAGAAATTTCTTGAAGACACGTTTTGATGAACTCTTTGCTCTTTTCATCAAAAAGGGGGAGAAGCGTCAATCAAGAAATATGGAGATCAAAAGTTTTTGAAAGAATTTCTGAAGATATTACGAAGTTTTGCTGCTTTGAAGAAATTTTCTTTGAAGATGATTTGCTGAAGTATTCCGAGCTGAAACTGGAGATAATTTCTTTCCAAGAGATATTCTCATCGATTGGGGAGATTGCTACATTCTGAAGACAAAGAGGAAGATTACATTTTCTGAGCTTAAAGAATGATCTTGATCCAAAGGGGGAGATTGTTAATGCACATATTTATTGGATTCAAGATCATAATTATCTGAAGATGGAAATCTGAAGTTAAAGCTGATAAAGTCGTCTCAACAAATAGTCTAGGGTCCTTTTGTAATAAATAGTCAAAGTTTGTTTACGTATTTTATTTATTAGTTAGTTTTATTTTTAATTAACTTAGTTTGTTGTTGGGCCAAGCATTGTAAAGCCCATTACCAAGCCTTCCAAGCCCATTAGGCTAATCAAGCCTAAGTATAAATTAAGTTAATTTAGTTGTAATTAGGGTTAGATAGATTAGAGGGAATTTAATAGAAAATCAATTATTGAAAGACCGTGGTGGTGGTGGTGCGCCGTATGTAGACAGAGAGAAAGAGATTTCATCAAGAACTTGTAACCTGTTGAATCGTTTGATTAATCAATATCAGGTTTGATTTATCGTATTGTTTATGTGATTGCTTGTTTGAATGATTGCATATTGGGACACACAGATCCGCTAAGCCTTCTCTTTTCCTTTATCAGCCCTTCCCACATTTCGCCTGCCTGAAAAGATTTTTAGTTTTAAAGGAGCGAGGGTTAGACTGAAGGTCCAGTGAGTTCCCTCTACAGTTAGCAATAAAATAACTTTTCAAATTTTAAAATAACATGCAATAAATCCACAGAAACAAACACGCTACTGACCACACGACCGTCAAAAGACGATGTGTCTAACTCGCACTGCCTTAGTGTTGGGACACACCCCCAACGGCATAAACGGGCCACACTCCCCGGCACGAGTAGGCGGGCCACACTCCCCGACTTAGGTCAAAAGCTCCACACAGAATGTATGCATACATTTAAATTTCAACACTTAAAACACGCTTGTACAACTTATTAAAATCATGCTATCATAAATAAATCACAGTTTAAGAAGTTATACTTTCCATACTTTAGTCACCAAAAAGGTTTAGTTTAGAAAACTCACCTGTCGTCCTCAAATAAAAGCTTTTCGTCTACTTCGCAACCCGAACTGAAACCTATAAAAATCAAGGCATTGCCTGGTAAATTTTTGATACTTGCCATTAAAATGGAATCGACAATAATCCCCCAAAAGTCTCAACGGTTTCCTATTACCTACGAAGCCCGCCTCGCTAAAGCTCAAATCAAGACAACAATTAAACATCCTATTACACCCCAAAAATAATATGGGCCAACCCAACACTACAAATAATTTAATTGAAAGGCTTGGTTTAATGAAATTAAGTCCAACATCTATCTTGGGCTTCGGCCCATCAAATGACACCGGGGACTAGACCTGACGGTCGCCCGGTAGGTGAAACGACCGGGGAAATCCCCCCTTCCTTTGATCGACCGGGGTCTCCCCCCCCAAATAACGATCGGTGCCTACGAATGGGTCTTGACCGGGACACTCCTTCACCGACCGTTATTCTACAGGTCGACCGGTATTGACCCAAGAGACCGGGGTCTCTCACCCCTGCTTCGCCGACCGGAATACTCCCTCACCGACCGACATTTCCACAGGTCGACCGGTAATATAACAGCGACCGGTATTGGCCTTTCTTGTGACCGGAGTCACTCGAAAAACTTCGAACGAATCCCATAACCCAAACACCGTTCGCAGGAAAAATCCCGAAATCAAAATCGAGACCAACCGAAATAACTCATCGACCAAATAAGAAATCGATTTTCCCCAACAATCCCTTAAATACTAAGATGCTCCTATACAATTTCCAGAAATAAAACCTGCAACAATTTATTCCCCAGACTCCCCAACTCAGATTCAATAAATCTTCCCTAAGAATTTAAACCGATAAGGGAACATTATCAAAGGCATTAATGAGATTTCTAACCAAAAGAAAGTTACCTTATAAAGGTGATTGATGTTCAACTTGGAATGCTCGAAGGATCACTTCTCTACTCGTTTTCTCCAAGAGTCGCCTCAAAGCTCCCTTTCACCAAAACATTTGTCGCATCCCTTCTACAATACTGATTTTAGGGTTTTTAATCCTTTTTTCCCATTTCACAAGATAAACCCTTCTAATATAAATTTTCCATTTTTTCACCCGAACTTTTAATTCTTTTATTTTCAACCCGGTTATTACACATTTCAATTCATCTTCATCATCAAGTTTCTAGGGTTTCAACCGACCCTTTTCACCATTTTGAAGATGGGAAGTTTGTGGCTCATTTTGGAGACCTAGATGTATTTCGGTTGGTGGATTCAAGTTATGGTTAAGGTACTCCTCTATTTTCTTCATCTATGGAAATTAGGGTTTTGGTATAAGATGAGATCTTCATGTATAATGTTTGGAACGATTCTATATGATTGAAAATGAATATTTATGATTGGAAACTTATGGGTCTAGGTTTTGGGAGTTTTGGCTTGAGGGTCCAAGTTTCTTCAAAGGAGCTCAAGTTTGGGAAAAATCTAGATTTAGCTTAAATCTAGCAAGGTGAGTTCAAGTTGGTTTGTGAAAACTTTGTACATGCCAAAATTATTTATTTCGATATATTGAAATATTTTCCTTGACATTTATCAAATTTGGGTATTATTTGATAAGTCTTGCATCTTAGTACCTTGAGTTTATAAATCATGAGAATTGTCCATATTTGGGGTTTTTAGACATTTGATAACTAAATGATATTCATGGATTCTTAGGATGATTTATCTTATAAATGGAGATTATTTTGGTGTTAATGCATTTTGGTGTATTTGGGTTGAAAATGCATATTGTTATGATTGAGACATTTAAAAAAATGTAAATGGTATTATTTCTATTGGAAAATGGTTGGTCCCAACCAATGATGGGTTTTTGAGTTGATCATGTTTTGGAGCATGTGTTTTGTAGGAACATTGGTTAAATACATTTTTATCGCTCATGATGCCCTTATCTGAATGGTCTTTGAGTAGTTGAGTTTTTGGCTCGGTTTCAACCCTGTTGTGTCTTGGGGACATTTGTCCGGTTTTGATAGCTCGATGTGGAGCTTTGTGTATGTTTTGCATTTATTGCTTTCTATTTGAGAATTACATGTATTGATTGCGTTGGTAATTCAATTTGGAGCCATGTAATTTATATGATGTAATTTTAAATGAACAAGCTTGTCTGGATGGTGAGATCCCAAGGTAAAGACCCAGATAAGGTTGAACTAGGTGATCGTTGGAGTAAAAGACTCGGATAGGGTTGAGCTCATTATTGTATTGGGCTAAAGACCTAGATATGGTTGATGTCTACAATGACTAAAGACCTAGATATGGTTGGTGTCCACAATGACTAAAGACCTAGATATGATTAATGTCCACAATGACTAAAGACCTGGATAGGGTTGATGTCAATGGTTGTCCATCCTTGAAACATGCTTATAACATAAATACATGGTATACTTTTGTGTTCCCCCGTCATCGAAAGGTGTTATTTTAGGTATCAAGTATTACCTATGTATTCGGCGACATTTTGAGTATGGATTGTTATCCATGATTTGTGGTTTTAATTATTAAACCTTGTCCATGTTTTTGGATATTTTGGATAATGGAGTTTTGTCCGTGTTTGCAGTATTTGAATAGTAATTCTTACCCACGTTTTAAGTGAGTTTTGAGTTTGAATTTATATCTTGAAGAAATGTTTTATTTTGGTGTTGCCATCACCTAAAACGTGTGTTATTGGAAAAATGGTCGTTTTCATATTTAAAGTAAATCATTTTGGAAATCATGATTCAAGTTGCATTCTTTCCGTTTAACGATTTATATGATCATGAGGAAAACTCTTGAACTCACTAGGCGTTAAGCCTAACCCTTTATTTGTCGGCATGCGCATCAGGTTCTGGTTGGGAATAGTCCTAGTAACACTATGGAGAGTGGAGTGCTAGTGGTGTGCTTGAGAAGCGAGTAGCTTTGGCAAACTCTTCCACTTTGGTTTTGTGAAGAACAACTTGTATTAGGGTTAAGTAGCACCCGACTTCGGTTTAGTACTTGTTTAATGCTGGAGTTTTTAGTTGTTGAGGTTAATTATAGAATTTTATATTTGAGGTATGATGAATTTTGATTTGTATTTGATATTATATCGAGATTTTTAATTAGTTGCTCTTACCAAATTTGAGGGTGTTACATGATCCCCAAACTTCACAATGTTAAGTTAAAGTCAAACGAATCAGACTAGATATTTGATACCTTTGATGTTATTCTAGAAGTGACAATATCACATATATGAGCTGCAAATATACTCGCAATGTCAAAACTCCCCAAACAGGGGCACAACGCCGTTGGAAAATGTGTTGCAATCACACATGGTGGATGTGTGGTTGAGGTCGTAGCTCCCAAAAGGAAATGAGGGAAGCTACTTGGTTCGATAGATATTCATCTAAAGGAGAGAAGAATAAAACACAACCATTTATCATCAATACATAAACCTCTCATGAGATTGTATCTTATTATAACTATGTCTATGAATCATTACTGGAGGACACTTCAAAGTTATATTGATTCCAAAGATCAAAGAAATCTTAAATGAATTATGAGAGTGTATATGAGTCGATGATTATATCGTACATACACATTGATGATATGTTCATATATCTTGTTACTCATTAGATGATAGAACATGATCACATCGAACCATTCTCAGTTGAATAATGACAACAAAGAGTAAATTGGCCTAAATGAAAATAAACAATCCAGGAGAATTATATTATTTGACAAATGGACGAGTATTTTGTCTGGTAGTGCTAACCCACCAAGTGTAAAGCCTGTAGGACATAGATAAATCATTTGTTTGAAGACTCCAATATCGAGCGAATCTTTTTCAATTATTTTTTACCAATTGACCATATTAACCTTGAATTTTATATACCCGATATGCGATTTAAAAACACATAAAATCATAAAATTGGCATCGTGTGATGGAGAAATAACTGAATATGAAACAAGATTATTCTTTTGAGTTCTCAATTTTAGATTCGAGATGTTTCATGTCATATCGCGCACTGGTACGTGTGTAGTGTTTATCCAAAAATAAAATACATTCAATCATAATAAACTTTTGAGTAAACTACAAATTTGGTCCCTATGGTTTGTAAAAAATAACATTTTTTGTCCTTACAGTTTTGAAGTTACAAAATTACCATCATGGTTTGCAAAAATGTCTGGACTTTCGTCCCTCATTTTAACGGCCTTTAAAAATTTCCTTTAAATGAGAGGCATGTCCATCCTTTATCGATTTTTTTTTGTCTTTTACAGAATCTAAATCGATTTATGATTTTGATCCTTGTAGATTTTTCAATTTATCCATTATTATAAAACGATAAAAAATACCCATCAAGCTACAAAATAAACGCAACCCATATAAAAACATCTTGGAAACGATTGTGTGTTTGAAAAAAGGAAAGGGACATATCGTATACAAAAACTTTTTTTAAAATTAACGTCATTTGCTTTTTAATTTGGTAAACATATTTTTAAAATTAACGTTTTGAATTTTTATACTTCTAAAAACACATATTTCATTTAGATAGTGAGTTGAACTTCTTAAAAGTAATAAACTATTGCTCGTCCAGCAAGTGTTATATCTTGCAACACAATTCAAAACAAAAAAATATACTTTAATTGTTTTTAGTAATAATCTATCCGTGTGGACTCAGGATTTTTGTTGAGGGAATTTTTAAGTCATGCGATATGTTTTTAGTCTAATTTCATTATTTTGTAAGATTTTTAAGTTTTTTTTTTTTTTTTCAAATAATTTTTTTCGGTTTTTTTTTTGATTTTGAAGTATTTTTTATTCAGTTTTTTAGTTGATGTTCATCCTTCATATCTTAAAAAAAATTTACTTGCGAAAATAAGTTGAATGGGTGTACGAGAACCTGATCAGACATACATAGATCCGCCCCTATAATGTACCCTTTAAAAACTCATTGGTAATATACATGCCATTAAATATTCGTATTTTTATAGAAGTTAACTAGAGTTGTTTGTGAACAATACGATCCTCTAAACTTAGTTCATCTAAATCTTAAAAAAAATAGGCTTGGACGACCATTTTGAAAAAATAAGGGTTTGCTCGAACGGGGCTATTAAAATTAATGGGCGAGCTCCGACAATAGAAAAAATTCTAACAAGTCAGCCCAACTTGTTATATAATTACAATTAATTAAAAATTTAATGTAATTAATACTTTATTTAAAAAAGTTTAGAAGTGGGTTAGAGCCGGACCTCCCAACTGAGTACCAACCACCTCTCAGATATATACTATATATGATAGATCATATAGTATGTCGCGAATATCGATCTTGAAATATTAAGTGATTAAATATTTTGTTGCTAAAAAATCCAAACTTGAAGATTAATAAGCTTTGGAGATGAAAAATCCACACTCCAAATTTTGTGAAACCACTTTTTTTATGCTGTATATATTGGTTATATTTTATGTCTTTTTTTTTTTAGTTAGGAAAGAAAATTATGTATTTTGAATGATTTTAAATAATTTACCATTTTATATAAGTTTTTTTAAATGTAAATTTTTTAGGCCCATTAACCCATCGACAAACCCAACCCGTTTATAAAACTGGTACAAACAAGCTTTCAAGTCGGCAAAAACAGTTTATGTTTGCTATATTAGATCAATTGGATAAAAAAAATACAAAAGATCACCTCTAAAATTAACATCATTTATATTTTTCTAAAGTAGTTTATAATTCACCAAACAAATATTTTTTTAATAAACTCAAAATATAAATAAATTATAAATAATTATTTTTTTCGTCCCAAAATAAGTGTTCACAATTGACTTGTCACATAATTTTAGACATGTTTAATTATTACACATTTTCGTTATCAAATGATATTTTTACCCTTATTTAATTTTTTTTCTCTTTTTAGTTTTTACAATACTTATATATTTATGTATTAATTAAAGGTAAATATGAGAATTTAGTTCTTTTTTTAGAGAAGCATAAGAGCATTCTCAACAGTTTCTCCAAAATGGAGAAGTAAAAAGTGAAAATCTCCAAAAAAAATCACCTTCATCTCCGACAGATTCTCAATTTTGGAGATTACACAATTAATTATAATATTAAAATATTCAATACAACTTATAAAATATTATTTCTCTACTAAACATTTATTTTAAACCAATTTCATTGGTAGAATGAATAAAAAATAATTTCTCTCTTATGTGTAATCATTTTAAAAATATCTTCAAATTTGGAGATTTTCATCTTCTCTCATGTTTTCTCTATTTTGAAGAAGATTTAGGGAAACTGTTGGAGCAAAAAACCCCTCAAAATCTCCGATTGGAGAAGCTAGATGCTCTAAATGTGAAAGGAAGGGGCGAAGGGCGTATTTTTTGGTAGAAACAAAACAAGTTTGAACACAAAATTAAAGTAATGACACATGAAAGCGTTGAAAATCATATGGATCAAGTGTGGACTCCAAATTTATATCATCGCAGACACCCACCCACTATAATAATATTAATAATTAATAATACCAACGTCGCAGACACCCCACTCTTCACTTCTCCGCCACTCTATATATATAAATAAAATTCCTTTCATTCATTCCGCCATTACTATTTCCTTCAATCAAACACACAATTTCATGGATTAGGCTTGAACCTCTCCAACTTTCAGGTATGAATCTGAGTTATTTCGAATCCAAACCTCCAATTTTTGCGTATCTACTGTGTCCAGGTTTTGATTTCAAAATTTCATGTTTACCGCTATTGCGAGTTTTTTCTTGTACGCAATTTAGTGATTTAAGGCTTTCTTTTTGGTGTTATTTGAGAGATTATTGATCATGTGATGCAAAATACTTTGATTTCAATGGTTAGCTGGAGCAATTGGTTTGGTTGAAGATGTTTTCTGGGAATTTGAATGACGCATTTGTGTTTAAATAGATTTAGTTCAGTGTTCCTGCTGTTTGGTGTTATTTGTCGTGGAAACTTGCATTTTTAGTACTAAGCTTAATGTTTCGTCCGGTTTTTGGTGACTTCATGCTGTTGCGTATCTTGAAATAGATAGATTTTGGGAATATCTACAAATGTGTTAAGATAGCATATATAGGTTAAGATGGAATGCTTAATTGGTAGAGATTAGTTCAAGTTAATAACGATTTGAAGGTGATGTATATCAAATTGAGATCGGTTTTGTTACCTTTTCTATTTTAAATAATTTTTTACTCCTATTTTGTTATCTTCAGTGAAGGAATTACCTTGAGAGTGATAGATTGTGGTCTACATAGTTGGTGGAATTGTGATGGAGTTCTTTCAGGCTCTCATCCGGCGACAACGTGCAATTGCATGGTTTTGGGTGTTATTACTAGTTTTTGCACACAACGGAAAAAAGGCCATCTCAGCTTCGAATTACTTAGTTGGGCTTGGAAGCTATGACATCACAGGGCCTGCAGCTGATGTCAACATGATGGGATATGCCAACTCAGATCAGACTGCGTCCGGCATTCACTTTCGACTGCGAGCTCGTGCATTTATTGTGGCGGAGCCACAGGGAAACCGTGTGGTATTTGTAAATCTTGATGCCTGCATGGCCTCACAACTCGTAACGATTAAAGTCCTTGAGAGGTTGAAGGCAAGGTACTTTTTCTCATCAGTTCTTAGTATATACTGAAGTGGACAAGACCATTGTTCAATTATCTTTCAACTCTTCTGTTTTGGGGGGTCAACAGAGGAAAGGATTGTGGGAATTGGTACTAAATTGTTCCATAAAACATATAGAAGCCAAATACTGATTTGTTGCTCATCGATAGTTTTGATATTCTTCCATTCTATATATAGATATATAAGTGTGCATGTATATATGTATTATATTAGCATGTCGGGGTGACCCTGTGATAATTGTTTATGTTAGTAAAATGTCCATTTCCACCCCATAAATGAAAATGTTACAGGGAACAAAAGATTAACATTTTAGTGCATTAATTATATACTCCCTCCGTTCCAAAATAAATGTCCACTTTCTAATTTAGTTCGTCCCAAAATAAGTGCCTTTTGAAAGTAAGTGTCTACTTTTCAATTCTACTCTTAATTATGAGATGGAGAAATTCTTTACTCTCTGTATGTTAACGAAATTGACATTTAGTTAATCAAAAAGTGTGATAATTACACATTTCTATAACTGTGTACCTTTTTCATTGTGAATATTTGTTTTGGGACAAAGGGAGTATTATATTGGAAATGGCATGTGTAACCATTGGCCAAGTTATTGTCTCTAGTGGTGCAGCTAAATCATCTTCTTGTTTGCTTTATAGGTATGGAAATTTATATACAGAAAAGAATGTAGCAATTAGTGGTATACATACTCATGCAGGCCCTGGGGGCTATTTGCAGTATGTGGTGTATATTGTTACATCTCTGGGATTTGTGCGGCAGTCATTTGATGTAATAGTTGATGGCATTGAACAAAGCATCATGCGCGCTCATGAAAACCTTCTTCCTGGATCAGTATATGTGAACAAAGGTAATACACCTTTCTTACAAAAATACTTTGAGGTTGTTACCATTATAAAGTAGTTTGTTGATCATGTGGAGCTCGTGCCTCAAAAGTTGATAAAGCTATGTGTGCTTTGTATACCACATTTTTGAGAGAATATAAGCGGCTTATGTGATAAGGGATGTCTAGAAGTTTCCATGAATGAACTGGTTATTAGAAATTACTTGGTCTGCATTCCATGACTTTGACAATTTATTTTATCTTATAAAATTTTAATGAGCATCTTAGCACAAGGAGTGTGCAACTATATATCTGACATGTCATTATCTGCATGAATGTATTTTAAACTGATGGTGGACGATTTTAGTGTGATTCTACTAGCTGAGTTTACCCTCTTTCATCATATTGTGGAAAAATCAATCTAAACAGCATCATACATTTGCATAAAGTTATTGTTCTTTGTCTCTTATAAAGAATTTTTCAATTGAAAGTTCTTTTCCAAGGAGAAGAGATAAATGCAGAAACTTTTATATTCTGTTGCGTATGCCATAGTTAATTGACTATGAATCCCATTATTGTCTGATACATGTTAGACCCTGGTAGAGAGAGTTTCATAAGTGAAACAACTGAATATTGGTTTTCCCTTATATAGGAGCCTTTTGTTTTCATTCTGAAGAATTGCTTGTTAAACATATAGAGCGAGTGATAGGAACCTGTGCATGGAAACTTACTGCTAGTGCATTCAGTTTTACTTTTTAATAAATTTTGGCTTTACAACTTGCAGGAGAGATCTTAGACGCTGGTGTCAATCGCAGCCCTAGCTCTTATCTTAATAATCCTGCAGCAGAACGCTCCAAGTATAAGTACGATGTGGATAAAGAAATGACTCTTTTGAAGTTTGTAGATGATCAATGGGGTCCAGTAGGTGCCTTTAACTGGTTTGCTACTCATGGAACTTCAATGAGTCGTACAAATGAGTTGATCAGTGGGGACAATAAAGGAACTGCTGCACGCCTCATGGAAGATTGGTTCAATCAGAAAAGTGTTGGAGGAATTGCTAATGAAATCCCACGCAGAGTGTCCAATATTGTTCCGGGTACCCAAAGAAACCGTAAGTTCATTAAACTCTTCAAAGAGTAGTTCCATTGAAATGATAAAATCTCTAGTAAAACTCGTATGCCTTTAGAATCGTGGACTGTCCCTTGAGATTCACTGCATGTAAATGTATTAATTGTGCATAAACTGTGTTTTGAGTTGATTTGGAAAGTCACTACCAGTGCCATACAGCAGAATACAAAAAGGGGTGGGGTGGAACGAGCTCTCCTAAAGCATAAATATACCAGCATATAACTCTTTTTGTGAAGAAACCTGTCTTGACCTACTCAATTATTTTACAAGAAATCAATGGGGGCCATAGTAATTTGTGTTTCTTTTTCCTGGTGTTGTTACTACCATGAAAATTTTCTTATTCCACTTGGTTTCTATAGATTCATCATCTATAACGATAAGATCCATGTGTGGCTGAGTTCAAGTTCATTTTCTTTTTGCTGATTTTCCCTCTTTTAGAGATTACAAGATTGATCTGGTTGAAGGAGGAAAAAAACAACCAACTTAGATTATTACTAAATTATTGGTGATGTTTTTGATGCAGACCATGAGTTGCTCGAACTTGCCTCTTCTTTTCAGTCTGCTTCAGGTAAACGGGTAACCAGGTACTTGAGCATAGCAAGACGGGTTAGGAGTGCTCTTAGGTCTGCAGATAGGCCCAGATTTGTATCTGCATTTTGTCAATCTAATTGTGGTGATGTGAGCCCAAATGTGCTTGGGGCATTCTGCATAGATACTGGGCTACCCTGCGACTTTAATCATAGTACTTGTGGTGGGAAGAATGAATTATGTTATGGCCGAGGACCAGGGTTTGTATTCTTCTTTTAACTATACATTGTAATAGTTCTACCGATACTTATACCTGAAGTTTGGCTAAATATTGATTCATGTCAAATTAATGACAGCTACCCTGATGAATTTGAAAGCACACGTATTATTGGAGAGAGACAATTCAAAAAAGCTACTGAACTTTTTAATAGTGCTTCTGAGAAGTTGAACGGAAAGATTGATTTTCGTCACACTTATTTGGACTTCTCACAACTTGAGGTGACTCTTCCTAAACAAGGAGGAGGGAGCGAGACTGTTAAAACATGCCCTGCTGCAATGGGATTTGCATTTGCGGCTGGTACAACTGATGGACCTGGGGCTTTTGACTTTAAGCAAGGAGACGACTCTGTAAGTGAAAAATCATGGTGTAGATCCTCTGTGGGTTTTGAAACTTTGAATCCTGATTCGGTTGATATTTTTTTTTTTGACATTCCTTTAATTTTTTCTCACCATCAGGGAAATGCATTTTGGAAGTTGGTGCGGAATGTGCTCAAAACCCCAAGTAAGGAGCAAACAGACTGTCAACAGCCAAAGCCTATCCTGCTTGATACTGGGGAAATGAAGCAACCATATGACTGGGCGGTGAGTGGCATATTTCTTTCGACATACTTTTAGTTGATAGAACTTAATTTCAACAACTGTGAGTCTGACAAATTTTGTCCTATTAAACATAATACAAGTAATGCTCCATAAAATTTGTTGAACCTGCCGTTTTTAAGTTTTCATTAATGTCTTAATTATGCTCCCTCATTACCATCAAATTTGCAACAATTTCCATTTTCGTTGTCTCATGAAAATTGCAGCATTTCCTTTATTTGGCAAGATTTGACGTTAGAATTCTCTATTTGCCTGTTGTCATCATTACTGCTTATCGATGCTATTGATTTTGATCCGTAAGTTTCCCTTTGCCACTATTAAATGGCATTTAACTTATTTGACTCATAGTCAAATAATTTTATATAACTAGTTTATTGGTTGAGCCTGCAATTTCATGGGACTAGGGAGTATGATTTAGAGGCGCAAGTGTGAGTTTTACAAGAACAGAAGATTGAACGGAAAGCAAATATATGGATTACCTAACTGCATTGTCAAAGTAATTTAACATATTGATTAATTTCTTGAAGGTAGGTAGATTTCATGAACACTATAACAAAATGGAATA
Source organism: Arctium minus (assembly GCA_954870635.1). Taxonomy (NCBI): domain Eukaryota; kingdom Viridiplantae; phylum Streptophyta; class Magnoliopsida; order Asterales; family Asteraceae; genus Arctium; species Arctium minus. Next base: position 175,068,265 of record OX941080.1, on the reverse strand, counting down.
TAATTTCTTAATTAGCATAGGATCTTACTCATTTTAGGCTATCAATCATGAGCAGAAATGTTCAGTCCTTTTTCAGAATCACTGTTAACCAACTCAACCAAAAAGCATGCCATCTTGTAAATAAAATTGGATAACACTTTACGTAGTTTGGTAGGTTTCTTGATTTCTGTTTCGTGTTTAATTCAATTGCTTGCAATGAAATTCTTGTTGATTTAATGGGCCATGATTTATTGAAATGAATTTTGAAATAGAAAATGTTAAGAGTCCCACATTGGCTAGACTTGGACCATTTCACCTCTGTAGATGTGGACCCCCCCCCCCCCCCCTCTCTCTTCTCAAGGGCTCTTTTGGTGAGTAATCTAGTGGGGTTCCACATATTCTCACAGAGAAGACATTAAAGCTGAGCAACTCTTTGGTTCGATTAGGTTCCTTCATTCTTGTGTGCTGCTTAATTTAATTAGCTGCAATTATTTTATTACGAATTAACAAACATGGTTCACTAAAGCATATTTCAAAGCACATAATCGTGGGTGTCTCTGAATTCATATTCGAGTAAAATCAGATTAGCATTTAGATTCAAATATGTTATATCCAATTGCACCCATAAATCAACAATCTTTGATCTTAAAGCAATAGACTAATGGCCATAGATGGTTGATTGATCAGCAGGCCAAGGCATGGCAACCAGTTTTATTCATAATCTTGCATTATATTTTACATACATAGGCTCACCATAATCTAGCACAATTTGCATGTGTTCTTACATAACAGAAACTTCTCTTTATTATGCTCCACAGCCATCAATTCTCCCGATTCAGATACTAAAGATAGGGCAGTTGGTGATTCTCAGTGTACCTGGAGGTATCTCTTTTGCTATTTCAAATGTTTCTCTTTTGCTGTCTTTTTTACATACGATGTACCTGTAGACTACGATTTGTCAATTTCTTGTCCATTTTGACATACTCTATAATATAGTTGTCATGGCAAATCATGGCGTAATGTTTTGTCGTTATTGATGAAGACCTTAGATATTTAACTAATAGTGCAAACACTTCTATTGAACCATAGGTGAAGTCAAACCTGGTCATTTATTTTGGGAGTTTGAACAATCTTAAAAGAATAAGAGGAAGTAGATTGAATTCTCAACCTAACCCACAATAACATCCTCATAACTGATGCACTTAAATCCTTACCTAGCATTCAAATGATTCATATAATAAACTAATTTGTATCAAAATTTGATAAAAATCAATGCTTCAAAAGCCTCAAATTTTAGAAAAATCCACGAGAGAGAAATTAAGAAACTGTAATATAGACGTGCTTGCTTCCGGTGGAGAAATCAACAGTGAGAGAAGGAGAGAAATTGAAACTGAAAATGAGAATGAGAATGAAGATGAAGATATGGAATTCTCATATTTGTTCTTTTATGGAGTTTTATTGATGGAGATGGAAAGAGAGACCATTTTTTGTTGAGCAAATCTTCATTAGGGACTATCGATGCAAGTTAAAAGGTCGAGGGATGAAGACTACAATACTGGACAGGAAATTTTGTTAATTCACTCCACAATTTAATGCAAGAGAAATCAGTGCCGAAAGCTTAATTATATTCCTATGCTACAGTTATTCCCCAAGCTTAGTTGTAACTTCTTAGCTGCATGATGTTGAATACTAGTAATTACCAGGGTACTATTCGTTTTGATCCTTTAATATCGTGATTTTGGGGTCTCACTTGTATAATGTGACTGCGGGTTCCATTTACTTGATGAGAAGAGAAATATAAACATGACAGAAAATAAATAACAGAATAAAATGATATAATTGAATAGAAAGTGCAAGTTCTTTTATATGCTTTCACTCCCTTTCTTTATCCACTTGCTTTCATGTTAAGGACGTCCTCAATTCTAATATTTGTAACTCTTGCTTGTATATTGGTGGACTAACATGGTTCATGAATGACAGAATTCACAACTATGGCCGGGAGGCGTCTCCGTGATGCTGTTAGCGCTGTTTTTAAAGAAAAAGTCCGTGTTGTAATAGCCGGTCTGACTAATACCTACTCTCAATATGTTACTACCTTCGAGGAGTATGAGGCGCAAAGATACGAGGTAAGTTAATCGATACTTTGTTTGATAAATGGCCATGGATCCTACATGCCATAAGCTCCATTTCGACACATATCGGTATCCACACTCTGCTTTCGAGTGGGATATACTGGGCTTGTTTGGTTTGATTTACATATGTGTCTTCATGTGATTGGTGGTCCAGGGAGGGGACATGGGATTTGGGGATCCGTTTCCTGGTCTTTAGAAAACGTCCATGAGTCATGCTAAATGTTCGTACTTCTTGAACTGTTTTGTCGTCAGGGAGCTTCGACTCTATACGGTCCACATACTCTCAGTGCCTACATTCAGGAGTTCACAAAGCTCGCGACAGCCATTGTCTCTGGAAAGCCTGTCGAAGCAGGTCCACAACCGCCGGATCTACTAAATAAGCAGATAAGCCTGCTACCACCCGTGGTGGTGGACTCCACCCCATTGGGTGTCCGCTTTGGGGATGTCAAGACTGACATCCCTCGTAATTCCACTTTCAAGAAAGGCGACACCGTGATCGTTGTCTTCTGGTCGGGATGTCCTCGAAACGATCTGATGACCGAAGGCACGTTCGCTCTAGTGGAGTTGCTTCAGGGGCAAGACACGTGGGTCCCGGCCTACGATGACGATGATATCTGCCTTCGTTTCAAGTGGTCAAGGCCTTCAAAACTCAGTGCTCAGAGTCATGCTACTATAGAATGGCGAATCCCGCAGTCGGCCATGCCCGGGGTTTACCGAGTGAGTCATTTTGGTGCATCCAAGAGTCTGTTCGGATCGATTAGCCATTTTACGGGCTCGTCAAATGCTTTTGTTGTCAAATAATTGTTAGCCAGTTTGAAGTCATTTGGGATTAAAAGCTTGTTACAGCACAAATTCATCGTACAAGAGCGAATGTATCATGTAATTTATGTGTTTACACAACATTTATGTCAGATATATTAAAAATACTTTCACTTATATTTCAACCAATCATATATATGAACACAATACAAAAGTTCTGAAAAAACGACCATCCCAGCCAGCCCAACTCCAAAAAAACTTATCTGAGGTAACTCGATACATAGTTGATATAAAATTAGGTCAAACTTCATCTATTGAGTTAGGGTAATTTGAACTCAACCCAACCCGATGAATCCGATGCCTTTCTATATTATGAATTTAATATGATTGTTAGGTCATTGATTAATATATGTATATTAGACTAACCCGTAATTAGTTATATTCAAAATTATATTACAATTTCAACAGTAATTTTATTTCTTATTTTCATGAATTTTCAATTTTTTTTTTTGAGTTTATTAGTTTTTTTGTATGTTCTCATTTTGATTTTACTTCGTTTATACACAAATGATTAACTAGATTGTAAAATGATATACCAAAGTTTCAACTCGACCAGCTCAACCCAACACGCACGGTTTGCATTGGGTTGGGTTGGGATGGGTTGAGAATTTTCAAACCACAAACATTTGGTTGGCTTGTTCAAATACCTTCAACCCGGTCAACCTAATCCAAGTGCAACCCTAGTTAATCATACATAAAGTTATACGTTGTATCCTCATCGTTATAAAGGCCTATACCGTTTGTGTACGGTCCACACCACAACATCTTGAGGTGTGCCATTACGTGCTGTAGCGTGTGTTTTTTACAAGACACTACTTTTTTTCGATTTTTTAATTTTTATTTATTTATTTCTAAGCTTGTGTTTATACTTTTTACTTTAGATTTACATTTTTACTGGTTTACCTAATCACCTTACTCAAAGTTCCATGGATTCACACACCTGACAAACTCACGGAATAATAAATTAAAAAAACATATATGTATAGTATGCAATTATACATTGTTGGTGCTCGTGTGCCATTGGTGGTTTCATTTGCAAACCACCCTAATTTTGTAAACCGTGTAAACCGTCGATTTTATCGGTTAAGTAAATGAATTTGTTTCATTAATTTGTTTAATTTAATGAAATTATTCCATATAATTATTTTCTTGATGAAATTGTTTCATATATTGGTGTTTTTTATGTAAAAATGAAAAAATTTCATCAGAATGAAAAAATACAAGAAATAATTTCATCAGAATAAGAAAATACATTAAATAATTTCATTTTTACATAAAAACTCAAATATATGATACAATTTCATCAAGAAAATAATTATATGAAACGATTTCATCAAATTAAATAATTTCGTAAAACAATTTCATTAACTTAACCAATGAAATCGATGGTTTGCACAGTTTGCAAAATTAAGGTGGTTTGCATTTGATCTCTCCCTTATATATATATATATATATATATATATATATATATATATATATAGGGGTAGTTTAATTTACAATCCATGTAAATCTTGCAACCTATGCAACCCACATCTTAACCGTTGGATACATGATCGACGGTTACAATAGATGTGGGCCCAATATTTTCAATTAAAAAAACAAAAAAATAAAAATAAAATAACCGCTTATCATTGATCCAACGGTTAAGATGTGGGTTGCATTGGTTGCAAAATTTACATGGGTTGCAAATTAGCCTTGGCCTATATATATATATATATATATATATATATATAGTGGAAGGATATTTTGCAACCCTTAAAAATGTTGCAACTCTTGCAACCCACATCTTAACCGTCGGATTCATGATCGACGGTTATTTTATATTTATTTTTCTGTTTTTTTTAATTAAAAATATTGGGCCCCATATCTATTGTAATCGCCGATCATGAATCCGACGGTTAAGATGTGGGTTGCAAGGGTTGCAACCTTTTTAAGGGTTGCAAATTAAACAACCCCTATATATATATATATATATATATATATATATATATATATATATATATATATATATAGGGGCAGGTTCAAACGAGAAACTAAACATTTTGCGAGAAGACGAGAAGTGTTTAATCATATATGATACACAAGCTTAATTATATATGATTAAACACATGTTATATTAGCAATACATAGACGTTTAATCATACATGATTAAACACACCTACAAACCGTGTAATCATATATGATTAAACACTTCTCGCCTTCTCGCAAAATGTTTAACTTCTCGCAACGAGAAACTAAACATTTTGCGAGAAGGCGAGAAGTGTTTAATCATATATGATACACAAACTTAATCATATATGATTAAACACATGTTATATTAGCAATACATAGACGTTTAATCATACATGATTAAACACACCTACAAACCGTGTAATCATATATGATTAAACACTTCTCGCCTTCTCGCAAAATGTTTAACTTCTCGCATATATATAACCTTAGGTTCATTTGAGAAATTGTAAATGAATAATAGAGAATAGGCCCAGCCCTGGGGCCGTGCAGCCCGTGCGGCCGCACAGGGCATCAAAGCCGATAGGGGCATCAAATTTGTATATATTGTTACTTTATTAGTATAGGTTTAATAATTTGGGTTTGGGATAAAAAAATCAAAGCCCATTTTGGTTATTGATAGGTTTGCATTTTTAAATCTTAATATAAAAAATCAGAGTCCATATCAAAAACCAAAGCCCATATTTGTTTATTGGAGTCTGGAGAATGAAAAAAAGAAAGTAAATAACGTCTTCTTCCTTCTAGGCTTCTAGCGTCAATCGACATCGACTCTTCCGATTTCCAATATAGCGTTCCACTTCTAGAGGCATGATTCAGGGTCGCTAGCCGTTAGGCCGACGGTGTACCGGTGTATGGGTCGATGCTTGTTGTCGGTCATCAGTGACTATATATACGAGATATACGACGACCTATTCACATCAATTGCGATTTCTTGATTTTCTTATCAAATCTTAATCTTTCATTGTCTATTCGTCAATTCTTCTCAATCTCAATCTGTGCGGCTGACTGGCTGTGCTTCTGCCTTATGTGGATTTCATTGTCGGTTGACTTGGTTCTTTCACTAGTCAGTAGTCACCAATTGCCATTTCAGATTTCTTGATTTTTTTTTTCTTAAATCTCCCACTGTCCCAGGTATGCTTTTTGTTTCTAAACTCTAAATTCATTGTATTTCCAATTCCAAATTCCAATTTTTGTGTGGTTGCTGATAAGTGATGAATGATAATTAAACCCTAGTTTTAGGAATTCTTGTGTGGTTACTGTGATAATCAATTTCATTGTGTTTTAGTGTTTAAAATTGATAATGGTGGAAATTTGGGAAAAAAAAAACCCCCTAGTTTTAAGAAGATGAATTTTGTTTACAACTTTGGTTTTGCCATTTTGGCTTGCTGATTTTGCCAATGTCCACTGATTTTGGCTTACTGATTTTGCCACTTTGATTTTGCCAAAAATGAAAGATTTGCTTGCCGAAAAAGGTCCTATAAGGGAAACCAACATCGATTTTCCAAAAGATAAACTTGGAAGACACTTTTCTTGTATGCCCGGAAGCTACGAAATGGTGAATCTTGTGATATAAAATGGTTGGTTTATTCAAAAGCGTTGGATAAAGTTTTTTGTTTTTGCTGTAAGATATTCAAAACTGCTTGGTCTAGAAGTCAATTAGTTATCGAAGGGATAAATGATTGGAGACATTTAGGTGAAACCTTGAGTTTGCATGAAAATAGTCCTGAGCATATGATTAACTTAAGAATTTGGTCTGAATTGCGAGTGAGATAGATTTTGCTGACTGTACCTGTCACGGTAGCATCTGCGGAAAGAAGTTTTTCAAAGTTATAGTTATTGAAGTCGTATCTAAGGTCTACCATGAGTCAAGAAAGGCTAAACGGGTTAGCAATTTTGAGTATTGAAAGTAAATTTTTAGCGAATGTCGAATATGAAAAATTGATTGATATTTTTGCTTCAAGAAATGCACGAAGACATCGTTTTAGGTGATGTAGGTTTATATTTTGTAATTTGGGGTTTTGGTTTTATGTCCCCCCCTCTTTTGTACTTTTTATTTTAATTAATAAAAATCGGCATAGGGATGAGCCGCCTAGTTTGACTAGGTTCCAAACCCTTTAAAAAATCGAATATTTTGTCGTTTTATTTACTTAAAACCACCTAGGGGCATTTTTTTTAGCATCTTCGCACAGGGCATCAAAATCCTTTGGAACGACCCTGATAGAGAAGTAATCCTAGTCTTTCATATGATCAAGATCAAATTTGACTGGTCAAATATTGCGTCTTTGACTGGTCAACAATTACGGCTTTGACCGGTCAAAAGTTGCGGTTATTCCAAAAATAGAAGGACAGTTTCGTAATTTTTACAAATACACGGGACAAATTCATATTGAACATGTATGATTTACATATGAACTATATGTTCATATGTGAACCAGTGCAATTCACATATGAACTATTTTAACTGATTCATATATAAACCTTTGTGATTCATATATGAACTAATTAGTAGATTCACATATGAACTAATTAACTGTAGGTTCATATGTGAATCAGTTAAACTAATTAACAAATTCACATATGAACCTTTGTGATTCAGATATGAACTAATTAACTGGTTCACAAATTAACGTATAGTTCATATATGAACTCGTCCCGTGTATTTTACGAAACTACCCCTCTATCTTCCACAGACCACACAAGGAATTATCATGTGCTTCACGGTCAAAGCCGCAAATGTTGACCAGATAAAGGGTTAGGATCATTTCTCTATTTCTCATACATCTAACATTTCTCAAATGAACCTCTCTCCACACACACACACACACACACATATATATATAGATATATATATATATAGATATAGATATAGAGGGATGATCATTTGTTAACCGTGTGTTTCTTGCTAACTATGTGAACCGTCATCAACCAATAAGATTGCAAGGTTTGTTTATGTTTTATTTTTTATTTATTTAATATAAAAGGGTAGTATTGTCATTTTGATATGTAGTCTTATGTCATTAATTGTATAGGAGTTACAAATATCAAGATTCCAAATTTAGGTGTAGGTTACGATTTCAGAATTGTATCCCTTTTCATATTTTTTTTGAATATTTTTATAGTAGATTTGTTCATTTTTCGTTAAATCCGTATATCGTATAGTTGGTCTTTTCGAGAAATTTGTCCGATATACGAGATGAACATACCTGTCATGAACCAAACAAGGACATACAATGAACTGTAATGAATGATCATAGATGTTCATTCGTTATATACATGCCCATATATGTTCATATACGTTCAACAAATATGTCAAATGAACTCTAATGAATGATCATAGATGTTTGGTCGTGATATATATGTCCATTTATTTTCATATACGTTCACTTTCTCAAATGAACACTAGTGGAGTGGTTGTTAACATATACATGTTCATATATGTTCCCTTACAAATTCTTTTACTTTTTTCCCATCCCATTCATACTAATTTTGTTAACATAATTCAACCATTAGTAAACCATTGTTAGCCTTGGTTTAATATATATGTACAATAAAAATATGATGTCATTATTGATTTTTTTTTGTTAATTGTAACATTTATTTAATGTGGGGGTTACAATACTAAATGTGAAAAAGGGTTATGAATTTCCTCAAAAGCCCCTATCATATATGTTCCATATAATTAATTATTATAAGGCTAATAAATAAGAGTTAATGTAATTGGGTTTTAATCTTAGCCCTTCATCTTAATATCAATGGTCAAGATTTGGTTCACAAAGTTAGTACAAAAAATCGGGTTAACAAATGAACCCGACCCTATATATATATATATATATATATAGAGAGAGAGAGAGAGAGAGAGAGGGGGGGGGAGGGAGGGAGGATCATGCGAGAAGTTAAACATTTTGCGAGAAGGCGAGAAATGTTTAATCATATATGATTACACGGTTTGTAGGTGTGTTTAATCATGTATGATTAAACGTCTATGTATTGCTAATATAACATGTGTTTAATCATATATGATTAAGCTTGTGTATCATATATGATTAAACACTTCTCGCCTTCTCGCAAAATGTTTAGTTTCTCGTTTGAACTTGCCCCTATATATATAGGGTGCGTTTCTTTTGCAAACCAAGCAATATTTTACAAATATGCAAACCACTATATTAGGAAACAATAGATATATTTATGGATAATGATTATGATTCATTAATAATGATTGTGATATATATGGAAAATGTTAAGTTTATTCATTATAATCATGATTTTAAATCAGGAAATGTTAAGTTTATTCATTATAATCATGATTTTAAATTAGGAAACATAATAAAACCATATATTCATTAGACTTGATGAACGGCTAAGATTGGTTTGCATAGTTTGTACAAATTGCTTGGTTTGCAAAAGAAACGCACCATATATATATATATATATATATATATATATATATATATATATATATATATATATATATATATATATATATTTGTTTTGATGATTACAAACAAACGAAGTCTTTAATGAATTAACATTTCTATTTGATGTGCATTTTTGTGATACCATGAGATTCAAGTAAAGAACTGTATTTAGTTAAGTAATCCATGAAAATCTTCCAACTCAAAAGATAAAGAAGTATCGTTAATTTCTTCATGCTCGTTCCATCTCGGGAAACGTGCCACATTGCTTCGAGATCCGTGCCAAAAGACGAAATTTGAAGATTACAATTGGAATGTGTACCACCAAATGCTTCAAGATCAAATCCGAGCTAAGACGGAGTCGTCATCCGAATTCTACATGATATCGAGTGGTATATATAATTTAATCTCGATTTGGATGAATTCATTTTAAAATTTCTTTTAAGATTAAGGTGCCGTTTGTTTTTTAAGAGGTCTAAAGTCTGAAGTCTTATTTTAGTTATGATTAATAAGAGATGGTGTGTAAAAAGGTCTGAACGATTTAGACTTAAGAGTCATTAAGATGTTTTTAAAAAAAAACAACCCTTAAATCTCAAAACAATTTTATAAAATTTGTTTTATAAAATAAATTGGATTTTATTTTGAGAGACATCTTATAAATTGTGTTTTTATAAAATGGGAGCATTGTCGACAAAATTCTGTATTCTATTTGGATGAGATTTTTATAAAAAGAAGTCCAAGATCTTTTTTTTAATATAAACTTTGGAAACATAAAAATCCAATTTTTCTAACTTCATCATGATGTTTAAAAATCAAATATATATTGATTTGACTTTGCCCACAAGTAGGGAAGTAACATTTAATGCAAGTTTTTTTTTTGAACGACGGAATTTTATAAAACTAGCAAGAAGCTAGGAAAAGAAACAATTACATAGGGGTAATGGCAAGGGGATGATTAGTAAGCCAACCAACCCAATTAATAGACAAATTGCTACTTCTATGAGTTACCCAAAAGTAAGCACGGGTTATGATGTTCTCAAGAAGCAACGCCTTCCTTGGCTTCGGGTTGCCAAAGAGAATATCATTCCGAAACACCCATATAGACCATAAAGTGGTAAGCATAACGGCCTCAAAACATAAAAAAAAAAACCTCCTTCTTCAACTGAATTGAGTCAATCCAAGAGATCCAATCCGAATAAGAATGGAGATTCGGAATATCCATACGCCACCAACGACCAATGAGAACCCACAAGTCTTTAGCGATAGGACATGAAAAGAAAAGATGATTGTAATCCTCCACTCCTATATCACAATTAGGACATAAAAGAGGCGAAACATCGATGCCTCTTTTATCCAAATTTATCCGAGTAGGGAGCCGATTGAGAAGCAGCCGCCACGCGAACACATTAACTTTGATGGGAACAAGTCTATTCCATCTCGTAGGACGAGAATCCACCTCCAAATGACTAGAATCAATTAAACGCCTAACTGAAGCCACTGAAAAATCACCCGACCCTTCTAACAGCCACACCCATCTATCCTTTTGACAGGAGGGCACAAAGGTAGACAAAATTTGTTGTAGTTCACTAAATTAGGTAGCCTCAACCCCACCTCTCGACGCCCTCCGAAGACACACATCCCAACACCCTAACTCCAAACGAGACTTGACATTCGCCGATTTATTCAATTCTAAGGCATAAACTCTAGGAAATTGAATTTTAAAAGGAGAATACTCAAGCCAAACATCATCCCAAAAGTTGGTCGAAACACCATCGCCCACCTTTTTCTTACAGAAAGAGAAAAGATCAATACCTTTATCCTTTAGAGCGTTGACCGATTTTATAATTGAAACCCAAGTTGAGTTCGAAATTTGCCTAGGCAAGCTCGAACCAATTAGGCCCTTGTTGCCATAGATGGATTTAATAATTTTAACCCAAAGAGCCTCATCCTCCAACCAAAACCGCCAAATCCACTTGAAGAGCAATGCACGGTTAAACGCCATAATGCTACCAATACCAAGTCCTCCGAGTTTGAGACTAGCCATAACTTTTTTTCACTTGACCCAAGACATTTTCTTTTCCTCCACATCAGCACCAATAAAGAATCTATTTCGGATAGATTCCAAGCCTTGGTCAACCAATCTTGGGATTTTGTAGATAGACATGAAGTAAGTAGGAAGGCTCCCCAAAACGGACTTTAAAAGCGTAACCCGACCACCAACCGAAAGGGTTTTAACTTTCCAATTGGAAAGTTTGACCAAGAATTTATCGAACACCACCTTCCAACCTTCCTTTTTGGACATATTACCCCCAACAGGTAAGCCTAAGTGCAAAAATGGAGGCTTCAATCCATCACACCCAACACGAGAGGCCAAACACTCGATTTCTTGCGAATCCACGCCCACACCAAACAGTTTGCTTTTATGAAGATTAATTTTGAGACCCGAAATAAGGAAAAAAACATCTAAGAATACGAATAATATTCCTAGCATTCGCTAAAGACCATTCCCCCAGAAAAATCGCATCATTTGCGTAGAAAAGGTGGGACAGAGGGTACCGTTCTTTACCAATAGCAGCACCTAGGAAGAGATTTTTTGAAACTACATCTTGAATGATGACATGTAATCCTTCCATGGCTAAGATGAAAAGGAACGGGGAGAGAGGGTCTCCTTGCCTTAATCCACGACGAATGCAAAATTCCTTAGTCGGAGAGCCATTAACGAGGACCGACCCCATCGAATCCTCAAGGCATCCACAAATCCACCCACGCCAAACTATGCCAAATCCCAATTTTGCTAGAATTAAATCCAAGTAATCCCACCTTAAACAGTCGTAGGCTTTCTCAAAATCAACTTTAAGAATCAGAAGCTTAGACCTGATTTTTTTTATACCAATCCATAGCTTCATTCAAAATTAAAGGACCATCAAGAATTTGACGCCCTCTTATGAAAGCGGATTGCTCGCTACTAACGATATCACCAATAACCATACTAAGCCGATTAGCAAGAAGTTTACCAATAATTTTATATTGGCAACCTATAAGACTAATCGGCCTATAGTCTTTAACAAATTTAGGATCAAGAACTTTCGGAATGAGAGCAATGAAAGAAGGGTTACAACCTTTGGGGAATCGACTGGACTCAAAGAAGTCATCCACCAATTTCACCACGTCATTTTCAATGAGATGCCAAAATTTCTTGAAAAAATGGAAAGTAAAGCCATCTGGTCCCAGGGCTTTATCCGCTCCACAGTCCCAAACTGCTTTTTTAATTTCATCGCGCGCAAACGGCTCCTCAAGGAAGGAAGCTTGATCCGACGACAAAACGTTCGGAAACTCCACCTCTAAATTTGAACAAACTCCCCCCTTACAAGAGTTGAACTGATCTTGAAAGTGAGAGTAAAACTCATCTTTGACCTTGGTTGGCTCCATAACCCAATCGCCATCAATCATAATTCCACGAATGGCTAGTTGACGTCTTTTCTTTTTAAGAATTCCATGGAAAAACTTGGAATTCTCATCTCCTTCAACTCCCCAACGGATTTTAGCTTTTTGCACCACATCCAAATTTTCTACCTTTTCCAAGTCACCCAGAGTCTTCATAAGTTGGACACGAGAATCGATGTCCAATCTAGAAGCGTTACCCGAATCAATCCGAGCGTCAATGTCCCTAATACTTGTTTTTAAGCCAATTTTCACCTCCATATCACTCTTTCTTTTTTCATCAATCCACACATGAAGATTTTTCTTTAATAGTTGGAGTTTCTTTTTAAAAGCAATCATACCATTTGAATCACGAGCACTATCATCATACCATGATTTTTCCACAATTTGGTCGAATTCGGGCATATCGAACCAACAATGAAAAAGACGAAACGACGTAGGCCCGTAATCGAAGGATAATTCCTTAAAAAGAATAGGCCTGTGGTCGGAAAGCTTACGATCAAGCACCAAACCTGAAATGTTGGGCATTAAATCAAAAAGGCCATCGGACAAGAGGAACCGGTCAAGCTTACTCATTTTATAAGCCCATTTATTTGTCCACGTGAAAGAATACCCTCCAAGAGGAAGATCATGAAGGTCGGCGGCACGAATGAAGGCATTGAATCTGTCTGCGGAGTTAGCCTGAAAAGTCGAACCAAATCTTTCTGAAGAGACGCGAACCTCATTAAAATATCCCATCACAATTACCTCCCCATGCCATCTACTAATAATACCTAGTAGCGTAGACCATAAATTGATTTTGAGAGCCGCCTCTTGAGGTGCGTACACCGAGATAACCAACAAAGATAGGCCATTAGGTACCCAAATTCCTTCTATAGCCACAAAATACTCCGAAGAAGAGACACGATACTTTTTAAAGAAAGTGTTGTCCCAAATGCATAGAATGCCCCCGGATCTACCCCTAGCCAAACTAGAAGCAAAGTCAAAAAAAAAAAGAATTACCCCAAAGGAATTTTACTACAAATAAATCAAGTCTAGTCAATTTCGTCTCTTGGAGAGACAAAAAATTTACCCCATGGCAAACACATAACTCTCTTACCCAATTTTTCTTCTCCACACCCCCCAACCCTTGAACATTCAGAGAAAGTACATTCATATTGACATCTTCTTGCCTCCTGCATTGCTGATAATAGCTTTGAGATCAGTTTCGCAACCTTTCATGGGGAATCCTAATGCCCGACCAAGACCAATAGTAGCAGATAACTCCTCAAGCATAGAATATCCTTCCCGAATAGATTTTGAAGAAGTAAATGAACCCCCAGAATGATGAGAACTTTGGGATACAGACGACAACTTAAAATTTTCGTGACCCAAGGAAGCATTTGGTCCCCCCTTCTCCTCAACCGATCCTGAAGGCGCTGAGACAAGATAAACCGGCTTTACCGGGGCACCAATACCACCACAAACAGTTGTTGCATCTTCCTTGAAGTCAAGTGTGTCCTGTTGGCTTTCAACACTACCTCCACCCTCGTTGGGGGTAAATCCAGGTGGGAAGTGAGGGGTGTTATCTGGGGTCCCACTATCCTTGCTATGAGCTTCCAGAATATTCATGTCTTCCACAAGGAGTTTGTTTAAGCTAAACGGGTCATCGCTTTCGTCCCCTAGATCCACAGAGGCATTCTTTAAAATGTATTCATCAACATCATGAGCACCAACCGGAACTTCATCTTTAGATAATGAATATGGTATTTCTTCTTCCTCGTTCTCTAAACCCTCATCCGACACCTTATTACTTTCATCATCTTCTTCTACCTCCGAGTCGTTTTCCTCAACAAGAAAATCCGGAGTCCACCCACAAATCTCTTTCACTCGAACGTGGAAAACACATCCTCTCACGACTACTTTTATCGTTTCATAGATTAACGAGGGCCAAGAGGTTTGGATACAAAGGCGGGTACTGTAGAGATTGTTACCATCCGAATCATCCGAAAAGACAATTTGTCCCCACTTACTAGCTATTTTCGAGAAAGATTTAGAATTCCACGCTTTCAATGGAAGACCCTCCACATCAATCCAAGCTAGCCTATCCTCCACCTTGAAATTATTGGACCATTTTTCGAGCATTTGAAACCAAGATTTAACCCCCGTATGCGTAAGAAACTTATCACGGGAACCAATATTATCGAAATCGAGAAGGACCCAAAGACCTCCAATGTATTTGACTTTTACGTTTAGAAAGCCTTCATTTTTGCAAAGAGAATGGACATTAGGGAGAGTTTTAAACTCGGCAACACACCCGACAAGTGCTAATGGAAAGTTATTTTCAACCATTCCATCCATGTCAAGAACAATGGCAACCGAATCGTCTTTAGCTTCAATTGAAAAATCCTTGGGAGCTCCTTTGACAATGTCCGCATAAGTGCCACCTTTGTTATTTCCAACGGGTCTAGGGTGCACCTTAACCGAATCACAACCTCGGTTCCACCCCTCGGAAGGTTTACCGTTGCGATCAAAACGAGATATATTGGTCATTAAACGTAATTTCCCAATCCAAGTAGTACAAAGCTTGTTGATCACAACATGTATGTCGTCAACCTTACGATACCGTACAAAAGCAAACATTATCCCGGATTTGGTCTTTCTCTTGGTAATAAACACATCGACCACCGTACCAAATTTTGAGCACAGGTTCCAAAGTTCTCGTGTGGTGAAGTGCGAGGGAAAGGTAGAAACGAATACAGTAGTGGAGATACTATACAATTGAGCTTCCTTGGACCCTTTAAACCGTGTTCCAACTTGATTCCCCAAGTAACGAGAAACGTGTTGTCGGGTCCCCTTACGATAGTGGACCTCCTGCCATTGTCGAGCATCCATCACGAAAAGTCCCAACCACGTTTGCCGAAAAACACAATAACTCCGGTAAACTAAAAGGTTGGACTCTTTGGAGGTTAATGATAATTAATTGAAAAAAATTACTAAAAATTCAAAGAACCAAAGGATTGAAGCTGAAGGATTTTGCTTTGCTTTTTTTTTTTTTCCAAAAAACCACTTTTGGAAACAAAGACAAAAACTAAATGTTGTTGATTTATCTAATAGCCACTTATGGAAAAGAAAAGGACACCAAACAAATACAACAGAAGGCTATTCTCTGTCACACTGCTGCACCCTAGCGCTAAAAGACAAAGAAGAGTACTTCTTAAACCCCTCGTCGGCCTGTAAGTCGCCGGAAAAATCAAACCACCGGAAAAGCCTTCAAAACAAAATGTGAATTCTATTTTTTTTATCGCAAGCATAAAACCTTCAGAGAAAGCACAACGTAGCCATCGCTACGTTCTCCGTTGATGTATTGGTGAACGATAACTCACACGTAACTAACGCGCATGAAGAACGGCCCAAAACAGATACGAGAACGAACAAAAACACATCATAGTGACAGTAACGTTTATAAAAACGACATGAACGAGACTTTGAGATGTCCAACTATGAAATAGGTGTGTCGTTACCTGCTGCTGCTGCTGCTAGTGATGTGCCGGTTACCTGAGGTCGGCATGTTTTCGCTGGAGGCTTGGTGGTCGCCAGAGCCAAGAGAGACCGGTGGTAGCCGCTGATGGTGCTCTCACGGATTTGGAAGATTACCTGTTGTTGTCGTCGGTTACCTAAGTGGTGTTGGTGGTGGTTGTCGAGGGTGGCAGGTGGTGGTGGGGGGTGAAGTAAAAAACGGTCGCTGGTGGTGGTGGTGCTTCTCCTCGACGGTGGTGATGTGGTGGTCGGCGTGATGGCAGAATGGTGGGATCAAGGTGGTGGTGGTACTTGACCACACTTGATGATGATGATGAAGAACAACACTTGATCACGACCCCGACACCGCTGCAACGGCGGTGTAGGAGGTGGCAGTCGTGGCGGAGATTGGTGGGCAAGAGGCGGTTTAGGGTTCTATCAGAAATCTTTCTATTTATCCGTCAAATAAGTAAAATG
Source organism: Arctium minus (assembly GCA_954870635.1). Taxonomy (NCBI): domain Eukaryota; kingdom Viridiplantae; phylum Streptophyta; class Magnoliopsida; order Asterales; family Asteraceae; genus Arctium; species Arctium minus. The sequence continues at coordinate 175,051,497 of OX941080.1, read as the reverse complement.
TATTTGATTGAGATGCTTTTTGGAACCAAAACACTAGAATGCTTCTATAACATTTAATGCAAGTAGCTGTCAAAGTCAATGTGGACGTCCACTTGGTAAAGTTATCTACACACCAGTACTTTCCACGGTCGAAAAACAATTTTTCTCAACAAAAGTGTCAATGCGGGGATGTCCACTTGGTGCACAATGCGGACATCCACTTGAACGCGAAATTTCAAAAAACTTGTTTAAAGCTAGGGTTTTTCTCTAGCTTTCAAAACAACTCCTTGGGATACTTTTAGCTTAAAATCCAGATTTCTCTGTCTAATCTTCCTCAAGAACATCTACATGTTCTTCAACTTTATCAGTTGATTTTCTAAATCAAACTACATCTATTTGATAAATTATTACACTACCACTTGACCATCATTGTTAGTTCTTCATATTGTAACCGGTGTGAGTTAAACACTTCCTATTTCCTAATCTTTGGATTAGTGTTGTTCATTTATTTTAAAAGTGTTTAAATATTATGTTAGGTTTGAGAAGTTTTCTCTCTACACTAATTCTTTGAGATTTATCATCTTTGTGAGAGGTTTGAGTTATATCTCCCTACATCTATCACCCTTGAGTGATTCTTCTTTTGTGAAATGTTTGAGTGTTCTCTCTTTTACAAAAGGTTGAGTGTTTCATATCTTCATTGTAAGATTGATTTGTACGGTTTTGTTCTACCATAAAGAAGAACAATAGTGAAGTGTCTCGAGAAGTGTCTCGGTGTGGACTAGCCCCTAAGTTTGGGGTGAACCACGTAAATCTTGTGTAACATACCTCTTCCTTATCTTTTTACATTGTCTTATTTATAGTGATTTGTTTGTAAATCTTATATTAGAGGTTTTTGGTAGTTTAATCTTTGTACTCAAACAATCTCTTCCGCTTTATGATTGTTTGAATCGATTAAGTTTTTTGAAAAACGTTAATTTTTTCGATTCTTTTTTAGAAAGAATGGCGGTTAGTATTTAATTTAAACATTTGATAAACAATTATTTTTAGACAATGACTAATTTGAGAAAATTTGTTATTTTAAATAAGAGATGTTTACGAATAGGATAACCCGTTAGATCTGTCCCTCAAATCTACTAGAAAAATCGACTTTGATAATAGTTTTTGGATAAATGAGCGGACCCGACTTGTCCGTTAAGATTAATGGGTGGACATGTGCAATGCAAAACAATAAAATAAACTGGATAGCTACAGTGGTATCATTTTGTTGATAAAATGATCATATTGTAACTCTTGTATGTACAAGTTTTTCTTCTTCTATTTTAGATTTTTTTTTATCCCTTTCTCGTACCTTGTAGTTGATATTCACATTAATATCGTATAATTTTGGAGTGAGAAATTTTTTTGCATCTATTTGCAAGTGACATAAATTGACTTTTAATTTGGCTATCAAAATTATCCCTTAGTTGTAAATATTTTGGTTTGTGCTAAACATTATTATTTTACACGATATATTCTTAGGTAAAATACTTTCTAAACCCGTTAACCTATTGGTAATGCTGGCCCTTTTATAAAACCGATATGGGTAGAGCCTCCAAAAAGTTGTATATTTAAGTAAAGTACTTTTTCACACTGCAAAAAAAAAGATATGATTTTACATCATACGGTAGAACAAAAGAAAAGGTCGAACCTAACACAAACCTATAATCGCATCTCCTTCATATACTTATAATTAATAGAGATAGTTATTTAATTTACTTGTTCGTTTAATTAAACTTTATACCCTAGTTATTTAATTTACTTTATCTCTTTTTCATTTTTTATTTTACACCTTTAGACAATAGCATACAAAATAGTATATTAACTAAAATACATAAAAAAAATGATTTTTTTACAAATTACATCTTTGTAATCATTCCATCAGTACCTTCAAATTGAGCTCAATATTAAATAATTTTAGATTTAATCATATTATTAAATATTATAAATATGTACACTTTATATCCTTATAATTATTTATTTAACTTATAACTATAAGAATATAAAATGCAAGTATTAAAAATAATTTGTATGCATTTATGACATTTGTTTATAAACAAATGGACAAAACTATCATAGTGATCATATTACTCCTAGATGATGATGCATCTTAGGAGTCCCAGATAATTTTCAGTCTCTGCCATGTTACCAATGATGATGCATCATAGAATTGGAAAGAAGAAAAAGAAAATTGTTACTACTACTAGTAGAGGCTACACAATGTAATGTAGCTTAAAAGTAAAAGTGTGTCTAAAAAACAATTAAGAATCCCTTGTAAGGTCCATCAAGATTTGTTATCTTCCTCATCTTCTTCTATCTTAGGAGCCAAATAGAACCTGATGTACCCCATCTCAGCTATCTTGTACTCCACCACTACCGGAAGCTCTGAAGACAAGCTGATTGTCACCGTACTCGACAACGGACTCGCCTTTGTAAACGAGTTCATGTACCTCAATGCAAATGTCAAAGATACCGGTTCGTTCATCTCGATGATTGTCGCTTCCTCCGGCTACATTTACGTCAAATTTTCATTTCAGAATCTCTCATGTCACTTTGGTTCACCTTTTTCACAATATTTACAACTTACTACCTGCTTACTGCCTCTTACTGGGTAAGAAGGGATGTCGTTTACCAACACACTTTTGACCCACAAATATGTTGACCCAGATGCTGACCCAATAAGAAAGGGTTGCTTTCTGACTCGGTGGTAAACAAACCATTTTCAGTCAACGGTTACTCGGTTAGCGATTACCCAATTTGTGTTGGTAAACGACCCCTAAAGCTATTTAAAATGTTCATTGATGAGTAGTGTAATGTTCTCATTTATTGTTGTTAATTGATCTGACAATTAGTAAAACATCTACGTTAAAACTAAACATGGAGTCGTTTTATGAGATCGGGGAAGTATTATATACCTTATCTACGGTGGTGTTCTGCCTACAAACAACATTTGCAGTTCCGATATCACCTCTTGTCGAGAACTTCACACCTTCCTTGGTCACAGAAATTACAACTACAAGCAACAACCAGCTCCTAAAATTTACGTTTTTCTATAAAATCAAAGATTCACAAGTAAAGCAAACCAATTAATTATATCCAGTAAAGAACTACTACCTGTATCACCAATACTGCTGAGATCTTTGCAAATCCTTGCAAACTCAGATGAAGGCATCCGAACAATGGCATGGTACTCTGCTTCAGGAATTCCAAGGTGCTCACTATCAATGTCCATGAGTTTCATCTCAAAATCAGCAATCTTATCTTGAGCTGCAGAAAAAAGACACCAATAATTACAAACCATGGTACAGAAGCATGAATTTCCAGCATCTACCAAATTATTGTGTCCAGCTGGATGGTATAAGTTAAGCTTAAAAGATGTGTACAATATATGGATTGCAAAGTCTAACGAGCTGTGGCTAGATGAGAGTCCATGAAATGTTTAGACCACCATAAATGCTTGCTGGGAACTAGGTGAATTTTAATCAAGGTTGACATGGTAAAACCGTAAAACTCGACGAAATGTTTAGAGGTCATGTTACACCTGTACTAAGGCTATAGATTGACTCAACAAGTAATAAATAGAACATATTATATTAAAACAACAAAAACGTCTTAAAATGACAAAGTAACATATGAAATTCACTTGAATAGGATCATTCTTCTAATATTCGTCAAAAGTAGGAACCGGCAATCGTCACTAAAGAAGTAAAAGCCTAAAACATTATAATTAGGCTAAAACATGTATAATGGGCCCCCAAAATTTTGAGAGCCCTGTTCCATATCTCACATTAATACACCATCCGGCACCATGCCAGCCAAATCACATATAGGATCATGAACACAAACACTTTCCAAACTCTTTACTTTTCCACCAACAAAGACATCAAATAAACCCTGGATAATAAAAGATTACAACATAATGTTGAGTAGAACTTTGTCACAAGAGTTCCATACGATATGTTAATTCTTTGTGCAGGCTAGAAACGGCGATGTGCATGAACCAGGTGAGTAGGGATGCAGCTCAGCTGGTCGGGCCTGATAGGTGGTGGCAGTCATTACCAAACTCCAAGATCACATATATGTTTCTCTAAAGTACAAATCAAAAGGTTGCATCCTTTAAACCCACAATTTCTTTCATTTCCCATGAAAGATAAGACCTCATCATCCTTATTACAGATTCGTCATTTGGGGAAAAAGTCTATAAACAACAACCAACGCTATTTAGCTTCCAAAACCAGAACAGCCATCTTTCAGCCAAAATTTAGCATCTGTAAATTCAATTAAACTCATGTTTACACAAGAAAGCATGTGTGGGTGCAAACTTGACCTAAATCTTCCTAATTGGCATGAAATAACTTACAATATTGACAAAAAAGTCTTATCAAACAGAATACAAGCTATATGACTAACTGAAACATATGCAAGCCATCAAATTGACATTACTATGCAGAATTTAGACATTAAAGAACGTATAATAGACAGACTTACTTGGACTTTCAAACATGAAAGTAACGGTGTCGCTACCATCGTCGGCCTTGATGGTGATGATGTCATCGTTTCCGGCGCACTTTAGCATCTTGGTCATGTTACCGAGATTCATACCCATGGATAAGTTACGATCACATCGGTAGTGTTCGAACCCTTCGGATCTAAGAAGGAGCGACACCAGCGCCACGTGGCTGGAGTCCATGGCCTGAAGCGAAAACCCGGTGGCGGAGCAGTCAAAGTTGGCATCGTTGACCAGGTCCTTGATCGACTCCATCACCTTCTTCAGGAGACTCCCCTGAACTAGCCTTAGCTCCAACATTTCTCCGGCGACTGGATGAAAATTTCCGATCTAGGGTTAGGGTTCAAAATACGCGGGGAAACCAAAAACGGAAGGGGTGGAAGTAAAGGGTTTTGGGTTTTTATAGAAAAATTATTCCCGCCACAATTTGGGTGGGGGAGGTGTAATTACGGGATATTGGGCTTTTGGGCCAGATATAGTAATCGGACTGTATGGGCCTTAGCATTTAAGTTAGCTTTTTGATGCCCATAATTAAATATCAAACAACTTAGATATAGCCAAAAAAATTGGTCCGATAGGTTTCGATCCCGGCCCCAAGTGCTTGGAGTGCAATCGGGTCTTTTGGTCCGGGTCCCGGTCTCGAGGAAAAAACTAGGACTGATTTAGGTCCGGCAAAAATTGGGTCCCAAATCTGGTCCCTGACCTGATCCGGTTTTATTTTTTATTTTTTTAGTTAAATATTTTTTACACAAAAATGTTAAGAAAGTTTTTACAATTATGATTTTTAAAATTGGGTATTAGAATATATTTTAAATATTACATTTAAAGGAAATTACATCTCAGGTAACTATGGTTTGTTGAGAATGTGGATTTAGTCCCTCTTTTAAAACAATAACATTGAATGTTGTAGTTTGCATTTCGTTACGAGATAGGTCTCTGCCCCTAACGGAGTTAACTCCAATTCATTAACTCAGGGGTAGTTTGGTCATTTGACCCATTTATCTTTATTTTTTTATAAAAAAAATCTCAAACTCCAATGGAAACCCTCCACATGTCCTACCACCACCATTCCCTCCCCCATCGTCCTTATTCTCGTTGCCACCTCAAGGTCCTTGTAAAACACACATATTACAGACTTAGAAAACACAAACACACACTTGCAAACCCCTTCATCTCTTGTCCACTTCCTTCATGTCTTTCGATTTCTCCACATTTTCGTCTGTTTCCCCATGATTTCCAGTGAATATTAACCCCTAAACTTGTTTACTAACTTATAAATCCTCCAAACAATGAGCCATTTGCGACCCCTGCTAGGGCTAAATAACCACTCCTCCTCTTGAATCCAAACACCTCGCTCCAAAAAATTAACATTGAAGTTGTCTTTTTCCAAGGTTTCTAACCATTTTCAGTATCTTGTGTTTTACTCCAGTCAAGTGTTAAGGTAGACGGCCCAATTTCACAAGTATTCAATAGTCAATATGTGTAGGTTTGGTCTCTTGTTGTGTGAAAACGAGAATGGGCTATTACTTTTGACGGTGTTAAATGGAAGTGAGTTGAAACAACTTTATTTCACAGAAGTCTACCTTTGTGATCAAGGGTCGTAACATTCTTATATATCATCTCACTGGATGAAACCCTTGTTATTAGTTCAGTTGATGATGCAAAGGTATGTTAAAAAATCACATGTTGACCCTTCTTAAGAATCATCCAATAATATGGATCATCGGATTCGGAGAGATGGTTGCTTATTGAGTCACCGGAGGCCGAAGACGACCATGGAAGGAGGCCGACGAGGGAAAGGGGGAGTCGGACGAGATGTACATGGCTACGTCACTATATGTGTATATATACACACTGTGTATATAATCTATATCTATACTATATTATAAAGCACGAATAAAAAACTCTTGAATACAAATTATTAGACATAAGGTACCATCATTTTATGCAAGATTTTAAAAATCTCTTAATTTACAAGTATCAAAGCACAAGATGCATATTACTATTGCATGCTTCTAACACCACCAATTTGGTATGTGCAAACTCTTCCTTTTATGCAAACATTTCCATGTATCACTATTAATTAATATATTATATTACTATAAATTTGTTTTAATTATATTATTAAATATGTAATTGGTTATTTATTCTAGATGTCATTAAAATATATAAGATAATCATTGAATTCTAACAAAATACTTATTTTTTTATATAAAAAACATTATATTATTAAGCCTAAATTAAACAAATTTATAAAAAAACATTATCACTTTCTCAAAACCATCCAAAATCGTACTGTAAATCGACAAAAAAACAAAAAATAAAATGAAACATTAAAATCGTGATGTATCTCGCTACATTGCGCGAGTATACTTTTAGTATATATTTAAATATGAAAAAGGGTAAAAAAAACAACTTAATATGGATTTAATAGGAATCAGTCAAAAAAAACATAGCAAAATAACTAAAGTACAATAGAGTTAACGAATTGGAGTTAACTCTGTTAGGGACAAGGATCTAGCTTTTAACGAAATACAAACCACATGGAAACTCAATGTAATTATTTAGAAAGATGGACCATATCCAGATTTTTGAGCAAACCACAAGAATCCACGGTGTAATTCACTCTTACATTTATTTGAAAAAAATATTGAAATACTAGTATTCTAATTTATTAAAATCTTTAAATATTAAATTTTCTTGAATAAAATTGATCCCTACGCATAACCAGTCCTGATCTCCCGTAGAGAGCTTGAAAATATCTTGATCTCATGTCGAAAACTTGAAAATTTGTAGAAAATTGTAAACTTTCTTGGATTACCAGGCCTTAACCGGTCCTTATTAGTACCATGTCAGCCATCTCTACAACAATTTGTGAATCCAAAAGGACCAAAACAATAACAAACATTTTTAATGTTAACTTTATTAATAAAAAAAAATACTAATTACATATTCATATTTTCATAAGGGAAAATTGCATTAAAATGGAACTAACTTTCATCTGATTCCTATTTTGGTGAACCAACTTTCAAAATTGTCATTTAAGGACTTGAACCAAACTTTTTGTTTATTTAAGGGTTTAACTTGTTTATCAGGTAACCGGTTATTAGACATGACTTGGCATATAATTATTTAAAAAAAATATTAGGTAAGATATTAGGTGAAATTTTAATGCCAAATCATCATTACTATTTAAAAAAAAAATTAAGAAATCATAGGAGAGAATCAGATAAACTCAATCGACTCCTTCTTTCCCAATGTCTCGACGTCTCCCAACCTCTTCCTCCATCGCAGCCCTAGCCCACCATCACCCTTCGGCCGTTGGCGCTCACCCTTCTGCCGCTGCTTCTTCGACCGGCGCTGCGTCTCCGGCCGGCGCTCCATCTCGGACAGCAGCTCCCTCTCCGACGATCACTCATCAGGTTTCAAATATCCATTTTGACTCAAATTCCACTTCCAAAGAAGTTATATTGATATTAATTTTCCTTTGGTTTGGAGTCTGTTTAATGATATTATTATTGTTCAACAAATACAAGGATCCTGTTCTCTTGGATCCGACTTGATCCGTTCGACAGAGCTTGTACGATTACTTTTCTACAACCAGATTCATTTGAATCATGACACCCGAAGTAAATATACGACTTCAACTTGATGTATAAACGTGATCCGAATATAAATGCTTTGGGAATTTGTTGGTTGTTTATATTGGTGGTAAACCCCCACTCGTTTGTGTTTGCCACCGTCTGCCTCCCCTGTTTGATTATGGATTCTTGAAATCTCCCATTTTTTTTTTCTGAGTTACATCCTCTCCAAATCCAAAGACTTGATTGATTTGCAAAATTGGATTGGTTATCCACTCTCCTTGATGTAATATTACTGTTTACAACAAACAGTAAGGTATTTGATATTTGTCAAAAAAAAATTTGCATTGACAAGAAACAAAATTTAATTTAATTTGTGAAATTTTTTTGTAAAAAAATATTTACTTTTGAATCGAGACATGTGGAATCAAAAACAATTTTTGTTAGATTTTTCTTATTAAATTAATTTTAATTGAAATAAAAAACAAGATATTGAAATAAAAAAAAGATATGTGGAATATTTATTTTTTAAATAAAAAATTTAGGTGTGATGTCAGCATTTTATATTTATTTTTATAATTAAAATAATGATGTGGAATCTTATTTGGCAAAAAAATGGGGTGATGTCATAATTAGTAGGTCAACAAGTTAACCAAGCCCTTAAAAAAACAAAAAGTTTGGTTTAGACCCTTAAATGACGGTTTTGAAAGTTGTTTCCCCAAAATAGGAATAAGATGAAGGTGGTTCCATTTTGATGCAATTTTCCCTTTTCATAAATATATGGATTACAAGTTTACAACGTTTTCTTAATTCAACTCTAATCATTTGAGAGAAAGAAAAAAAAAAGTTGAACCTTATTACTCAAAAGAAAAAGAAATTTAGAAATAATACAATATTACAATATTCCCCCCTAGAGTTCAGCCTTAGGTACAAGATACACCCTAGCTTTTACAATATATCCATTTCCAAGCTTAAAACCCGGACTCACCGAAAATCCCACTACATATCCGGCACCGGCACCGGAAAACCTCGCCGCACTCTCCATATACTCCGGATGAAAATCTGCACCTCTACTTCCTTCAAAATGGCTCGGCAGCGGATCCAACGAAAACGCAACCAAATGAAGCAGCCACACCGCCTTCGCCACCTTCAACAACTCGCCGTAAAACCGGCTCCTTGGGTGGTTTCCGGCCAACACCTGCCGTCGCTGTTCTAAATCTCCGAACAACGATTCCTCCATCTTTGGATGTACAATTGACAAATACTTCTTCAAGCAGAATTTCCCGAATTGACATGTCGGAAGGATCCCCAAAAGCTCCATCGGATCCATTGATTTCATATCGGAGTACTGTGTGAAGCATTCCGATCGGAATTGGTTAGGGTTTAAAAGAGACGAATAACTTCCGTCCATGTAGAACGTCTCGTGATCAAAACCTTCGAAGATTTTGCGATTTACGTACGATTGAAGTGAGAATTTGGCGTGATTTGGTCCGATAATGGAGTCTGGTACGGCGGCGTTGGTGCCGGCGGAGGAGGCGGTGATGGATCTGACGGTGGCTGTAATGTCCCAATCTGCTGTTTTCATGAGTGAGAGAAGCAATGACGCAAACGATTTCGATCCGTCTTTGACGGAGTTCATGCATATTTCGAATAGCTCCGCCGTCGCCGTCGCCGTCGCCATGGCCGCCGGTGAAACTGACGGACTGTGGAATTGGCTACTACTGCAGCTGACTCTTCTCTTTGATTGATGAGATTGCGACCTACTCTTCCGCCTACCGCCGCCGTTGACGGTGGTTGCCGTCTTTAACTTCTCTCTCAAGTTATCGACCTCCGCCTCTTTGTTCTTCACCTCCGTCTTCAACCTCTGTAGCGCAACCTCGTACGGCGCCACCGCATCCTTCATCGTCGGTTCCGACAACCTCCTGTTTCCGCCGCCGGCTCTCTCGACGCTCCGGCGGAAACTCTCCATCAAAACCCCTAATTTCCTGAGTTCCGATACCACTGCCACGTCAGACAAGCGCATGTTATCGGCGTCCCATGGATAATGCGCCTCCTGCAGACTAACATACGCCGTTTTCATAGACGACACCGTTGCAAATATTTCACCTATCAACATCATCATTTCCATTTCTCTCTTGGTTCTGTAACCACCTTCTGGATATTCTTCTTCTTCTTCTTCTTCATTGTAGACATGTTCTTCGCCGGAAACTTCGTCGGCGAAGTTGGCGGCGGAAGCGAGGTGGTGGGGCAAGCAGGAGGCGGTGACACGGTGGATGAGATGGGAGAAATTGGTCGCCATCTTCTTGATTCTTCCACCGTTTCTGTCGATCAATGGATTAAATTCAAGATTTCATGATTCAGTAAAAAAGATTCTCCATTTCTCGATCTTACCCAAAATTCCAATTAACGTATTGAGTGAGCTAAAATTTGCTCAAATACAAGAGAGGTCTTATTGAGTGAGCTAAAAAATATTAAGACTCTTATGATTAATCCGTCATCTGTCGATGATTCAATCTGCCTAAATGATCAAGGTTCTTATAATTAATCTGGAAAAAATTAGTGATAAAATCTGTGACGGATTTAATCCGCTAGTGATCTGCCTGTCGTCGATGATCGTCGACAAAAGCAATCACCAGACAAGCCTTCTCCGACAGTGGCCTCCTGCCACTGATCGATCGGTTTTACCGTCGGTGAAAACCCATGTTTTGTAGTATTACATTGGTATCCATAAAAGGCCGGTTAGGGTTTCAGGTAATAGACTTTTTGCATAAATAATTAATATCGAAAATTCTACATTTATCAAATAAACAATTGTGTAGAAACATAATTTAATTACATTTTCAAAATATCTATCTATCTATATATACACACACATGCATATATATAATGTTTGTATAACATACAATAAATAAGTCGTTTAATCTAAAATATTTATCAATAATGATAAAATAGAGATTTAAATGAAATAAAATTTATGTTAATTAAAAGGAATTATTTAGATTGAAATACAAATGCATATAAATTATACATGTTTTAAGGCGATTTATAATTTTGGATTCACCTTTTCAAAATTAATATTTCGAAAACAATTATTTAACTTCAAATGAAAGCATGTAAATTACTACAAACTGTTGCTTATAATTTGAATCGTGTATACACGACTTTACAAAAAAATCGATGATTTTTTTTGTTATGATTTATATTTAAATGAACATGTTTAGCAGAGTTGTTGGTTTTCAAGAAACCAAAATCAAACTTAGACGATAATGATGAATTATTTGTAGTGTTTGAAAACGAAAACTATATTGTTATGATAAAAAAAAACTTTGCTGTTTAGAGTCCTTTTCTCAATCATGTTTATATATGTCTCAACTTTTAATTCAAAATTGTTGTTATGTTTTCAGAACTGCTCATATGTCGAAGCAAATGGTTTTGATGATATGTATCTAAATGTGATTTATCATTACATGCATAAGCACTTACAACTCTCTATGTTTTAGTTAAGGTTATAGTTAAGTTTATAACAAGTCAAACGATATTATGGTTGGGGTGAAAAGGGTATTGGAAAATCGAGTGTTATGTATTCTTACTTGTTTGAGATATTGTTGGATTTGAATGGAATACCATCAATGAAGATGTGATCAGGATCCATGTCGAATGGAACGGAGTACTGAAACTGAAGATTTGACATTGGTTTTACTGATTTCATGCTCATCTTCAAATTTCTGAAACAAATAATTATTATTTTCATCGACGATTAGATAAGTATTTATAATAAATGAAAAGATAAAAAAAAATTGCACCTTTGATGATGAAGAGATTTGCATGATCCACATAACATGTTTGGGAAGATATTTCTCCTCTTTTATGTGTGCATGCTTTGAGATCAAAACAATTGGAGCTTATTTATAGACTCAACATAAAATGGTGAAATGCACAAGGGACCTTTAAGATTGGGAAATTTTGCAATCAAGACCTTCAACTTTTAAATATTTTCCTTTTAACATTTTTTTTTGCAGTCGTTTTATATATAACAACACAGACTTTCACCAAATGTAGGGTACAATGCACTTTTTTATTTATTACTATAATACGTCGCTAATGAACAATTTGTCTTAGTCCTATTTTTAGAACATTTGTAGTTCTGATGGTAAATAGTAATTTTTGCACTCTTACGAATAAATATTGTTGTCTTGTGATATTTTATTCTTTCTGTGCTAAATATCATATTATAGAGAGGAAAAAATTGCTATGAAAAGATTGTACTTCATTCACTGATTTACATGCACTTATATAAGCAGATTATATGGTTGGAAGGAGAGCAATTACAGGAACTATTCTCAATTACAGGAACTATTCTAGGTAGTTTACATGAATACATTTGTATATATATTTTGAATATAGTTTCCTAAATGGGTTTTGCTGACCCTGTATCCCTAATACCCCTCGAAAGATGGAGGATCCGTCGGATCCTCCAATCTTGGAGCGATTTCGCAGGAACGGTGCCCGTGAAAGTGGCTTGGTTAACATCTCAGCAAGTTGATCTTGTGAGCTGATGTGAAGGACTCGTAGATGGCCAGTTGAAACTTGTTCCCTTACAAAGTGATAGTCGAGAGCGACATGCTTCATGCGTGAGTGATAGACTGGATTCGCACATAGATACGTGGCACCTGTGTTATCGCAAAATAAGGTCGGTGTTTGCGTGGTGGTCATTCCCAGTTCTTTCAGTAAGTTCTTGAGCCAGAGAATTTCAGCCGATGCATTAGCCAACACCTTGTACTCGGCTTCGGTGGAGTAACGGGAGACTGACTTTTGCCTTGTGGACTTCCATGAGATTATGTTCGTGCCAAGGTATAGGAGATAGGTTGTAGTAGATTGACCCGTTGTTAATGCCAAAAATTACCCAAAGAATAATTTAAGGTTAACGTGGAGCTTAATCCAACTAAAGAAAGTAGCCGAACGATAATATGCACGATAAACAATAAAATAAAGAGACAAGAGATTTGGTGACGCGAAAAAACCTCAACGAGGAAAAAACCGCGGACGATAGAGGGGTGTCGTCGTGCACTATGATCACCAATCAGGGGTGATGTCCTTGAATGTTACAATGTGTTACACGATCGATACAAGAAATAGATGTATAATCGTAAAACAAGTGTATGTCGTGTGTGAAAACACTATCGTCGTGCGAATAACACTATTGTCGCATAAATGTAAGATTGCGGAGTTTCTTCAGAGAGCTTGTAAGTTGTATGCTTCGATTCTCTGATATCAGTTGTCCGAGTGAAATGTAATCTTTAGTATTTATAGACTTGGTCTCTCATAAATGTGTCTCCCGTAACGGTTGAGTCTTCATAAATGATCTTGATGACATTGATCCGTTATGACCATTGGTATTTATGAGCATTAAACCTGCATTTAATGAATAAGAAAGGAACATTGGGTTATACGTTAGTACGATCGAGGTCGAGTGTAAGGCATTGTTTGGCAAACTAGCTTATAAGCTAGCTGGTAGCTGATAAGCTAGCTTTTCAAAATGCTACTTTGAGTAGCTTTTCAATAAGCTAGCTGATAAGCTAGCTTATGGTCATCCAAACATGTACCAGGAAAAAAAGCTACCTTATAAGCTAGTTTTTTTTTGCCAAACATAGCCTAAGGCTATGGCTATGTTTGGCAAAAAAAAGCTAAGCTAGCTTGTAGCTGATAAGCTAGCTTTTCAAAACGCTACTTTGAGTAGCGTTTCAATAAGCTAGCTTATCATCTAGCTTATCAGCTAGCTTATCAGCTAGCTTATGGTCATCCAAACATATTATTGATAAGCCAAACATAGCCAAACATATTATTTGATAAGCTATCTTATTGAAACGCTACTCAAAGTAGCGTTTTGAAAAGCTAGCTTATCAGCTACAAGCTAGCTTAGCTTTTTTTTGCCAAACATAGCCTAAGTCTCGACGATGGTCGTGCGACGTTCGACCAACCTTCGAGTTAGTCTCAACGGAAGTCAGGGTTATACTCGGTCGACATGTCCTTATCTTAATACAAGACAGGTCGTGTGAAATATGCATTAAATGTTGCTTCGTCGTAATCGTGTACTTTTTACCCAAACAGTTTGCCCCCAAAATTTGAAAATTTTCGGCGGGAATTTAAATTTTTTTAATCTTTTATTTTTGAAAAATGCCACGTGTCAATCCAGGGGAGGTCATCGTTGCGGTGGAACCGAAGCGGTTCGATTCTAATTAGATCCATGATGGTTTAACTGACATATGTGACGTCATGGAGGCGTGGGAAACACGCGAGACAGTTGTGTGTGACAGGGGTCGAAGATCTGGCGATGCTCATGAAGAGTCGATCAACACGTGTCGATCATCGAGTGAATGTGATTGATTCGATGCTTTCATATAAATAGGAGATATTCATGATAGTTTCCTTTTACGCTTTCAGAGTATTTTTAGAGAGAGATTTGCTTAGAGAATCCTTGTCGATATTCAGAAAAATCCTTACATGTTCTTAACTTTTGATCGAGGTTTTAGAGCGACTTATTTAAGGTACGATCCCTTCCTCTCAAGTTTATGCATTTCAAAACTCAAGCTCGAAAGCCTAGGAAGGGTTGGGACGCTTTTGGTTTCTACATATCAACCATTCAGGATCCCAATTTCGCAATGTCGTTAGATCCTATTAGCGTTTTCAGCGAGGATGAGGATATTGAATGCTTTAGACAGTTGGCTAGGATTCTAGGTGACGTAACCCTTAGTCCACCAGTATTGCTCTGTCCGGAGCAGTGTCCTGAGGGATATTTCATGATGTACGAATATTCATTTAAGATAGGATTCTCATGGCCCTATTCTCCTCTATCGATGTCGTTCCTTACGCTTTTCGACTTGTCTCCGGGGCAGATGATGCCCCAATTCTGGAGGATCGTTCAAGTGATACAGATAAATGGGAATCACCATTTACCGTCTATGATCTTCTCTCGGATTATACGGTTAAGTCGGAGGCGAACTATCGCTATAGCCTTTTTTCTAAGTTTAGAGGATCCCGCACTTTGGTTCATGCGATCGCAGTTAATGATCGTAACTGGAAGACTAGATATGTCTTTGGTCGTTTAGCTTCGGTCGCTGGTGACGTTCAGTGACTTACCACGGGATGGAATACCGAAGGTAAGATTGTAGAATCTTATTTCGTCATTTTATTCGTTGTCGACTTTTACTGATATTCTGTTTTTCTTGTCAGTGATCGACTTTACTGTTGCTGAACCTTCCGACGATTCAATTGCTAAGGTTGAGCGGTTCCTTGAGTTTAGTGTTGAGGAGCGTTCATTCTTCACGATCCGCCCTACTGCCGACTGGGACGACGACGTCGGAACATCCGTCGCTTCTTTTGTAGAGGAGAAGGAGGAAAAAGAAGAAGAGAAAGAAGGGGAAAAGGAGATGACAGGTAGCGTGCTTGTTCCTTTTTATGTGCTTTCTATTTTGCTTGTTGTGTGATTTAACATTTTCCTTTCAGGAGTTTCTCCTTCGAAATCGTCCAACGTAGCCGACTGAAAGAAGGTTTTCCTGGATTTAGCCCGTAAGGGCAAGGAGAAGAGGAAGGTGACCAAGACTGCAGGGTCGGTCCTTTCAAAGCGTACGCGATCGTCGACTCCGAGGGAACCGTCCTCGATGGGTGGCATTGCGTCGAGCGTCGCCACTCCTGAGAGGGTGAAGATGGGCGATGCCATACAGGAGGACCCTATTAATGTCGTATTTCCAGTGATATCGGAGGAACCGCGTGTCGAGCGTTTGTCTCCGGAGAATGTTCAAGCAGCGACGGCCTTTGGCTCCAACCCTCAACCTGATCAAAGGGGGAAGGTTCCTACAGAGGTTCATACGGTTAATTTTACACTGTCGTCGGACTTTATGGCAGATAATTCCTTCGATCAGGCGAAGTTATTTCCCCATTTGGAGAAGTATCTGCTCCCCTCTTTCAAGGAGAAGTTTGGGGAGATGGCGGTTGAAGACGTAGGGTCTCATGTTGCCGGTCTATCCTTCCTGGTAAGAGTTGATACTTCAATTTTCCTGGTATATTTAGTAATGTATATTAATTATCATGCATCGTGTGTTTGCAGACTTTCCAGACCTCTCTCGGACTTTACAACGAGATGGAAGGATTAGGCGTCTGGTGCCTAAGGTTCTTGAGAAGGAGAAGGCTGCATTGGATAGGGAGTAGGTGGCTCTGGCCAGAGAGAAAACAACCAAGGCAGACGTCGAATCTTTAACCGTTCGTCTGGAGGAGACCCAGAAAATTCTGGAGGTCGTTAATTTGCAGAAGTCCGATCTGCAAATTCGTTTGGACGTATCGTGCGACACGTTGAGAGGGACGAGAGAGGGATTGGAGTGGGCCCTGGCGTCCTTGGTCGTGAATAAAAAATAGACCGAGGACCTCAGGGTTAAGGTAGGCCAGCAGAAGGCGAGGGTGGAGGAGCTGGAAGAAGAGTTGAAGGCCGTTGAGGCTTTCACTCGATGGACGACGAAGGCAGCGCTTATGCGATGTCACTTGGCAGGAAATAATCCACTGGCCAACGCGAAGGATGATCTCGAGACCTATCTTGCGGAGGTTGGTAATGAACATGATCTGGATTCCGAGGAGGAAAAGAACATCGAAGGGGTTGAGATTAACGAAGAGAAGGCCGTGGTGGATGAGGCCGAAACAGGTGATACTGCTACGTCGCTGTCTGCTGAAGATGCTCCTCAATCTTAAGTCTTGTTCTTTTTAAGGTCGACTATTAATGGTCGAGCCTTTTATTGTAACCACTAAATTTTGGTGTTTAAATACAAGTGATTTCTTACTTATGTCGAGTACTTTTACATATCGCATTGAAAATCATACACGATATCGCAAGTCACATGAGATAGTTAGAATCATACGACCAAACAATCAATATACAAACCAAGTTGTTCATTCTAAAGAATCATAAGTAACAACTTTCAGGCACACTTGCGACTGTGGCAAACCAAGGATTCTTGAGACTAAGGCAATTTTTAAGATGTAATTCATTTGATGACCAAAAACATAACAAGGCTTAAGGTTACATGCGACTATGGCAAATTTAAATAATTAAGCTTCATGCGACTAAGGCATTCATTCATCGATAAAAATTTTCTAAGTTAAAAACTTAGAGTTGGGTTCAATTCGTGTAAGAGATTTGCATTCTTATGTCGTGCAACCCTGCGAGAAAATAACGTCATAGGTTGGTCGTTGGCTAACTAACAACCCTCCGATGCTTAAGTCAGTACTTGATCGTGACAAAATAGTTTAAGGGTTTTAGAAAAAATACCTCTTCAGGTGTATTGCATTCCAACTTCGTGGGAGTTCTTGGTCGTCGAGAGTTTGGAGCCTATAGGCACCTTTTCCCACGACCTTAGATATACGATAAGGTCCTTCCCATTTGATGGAAAGCTTACCTGCGTTTGGCTCTTGAGTGTTCTGAAACACTCGACGTAGAACATGGTCGCCTTCTTGGAAGACTTTAGTTCTCACATTTTTGTTGAAGTGACGTTCTACTGTTTGTCTATGGGATGCCATTCGAATCAATGCTGATTCTATTAGTTCTTCAAGAGCATCGAGGTCGTAGCTCATATCGACCAGGTTATGATCGACTGACGTGTGTCTCAATGTTGGCAACTGAACCTCGACTGGTAGGACTGCTTCACAACCATAGAGTAAGGAAAAGGGAGTTTGTCCAGTGGACATACGTGGAGTCGTACGATTTTCCCACAAGACCAAAGGAAGTTCTTCAACCCATCTTCCTTTTGTCGCTTTCAAACGTTTCTTGATTGAATTAACAATCGTTTTATTACTCAACTCAGCAAGTCCATTCGACTGAGGGTATCATGGTGTCGACGTCATGAGTTTTATATTATAATCCTCACAGAACTGTTGAGTTCTTTCACTTATAAATTGAGATCCATTATCGCAAACGATCTCAGATGGTATTCCAAACCTGCATATAATGTTAGTCTGGATAAATGATATAACCTCTTTATCTCGGACTTGAGAAAAAGCGGCTGCCTCTACCCACTTTGAAAAATAATTCGTAAGAATGAGTAAATATACCCTTTGCCCAGGGGCAGGTGGTAACTTACCGACTATATCCATTCCCCACCTCATGAAAGGCCAAGGAACTAATGACGAGTGTAAAGGTTCAGAGGGTTTATGCGTCGTACCTAAGTGTCGTTGACATGCGTCGCAGTTTTGCACATACCTGATAGCGTCCTATCGTAGCGTCGGCCAATAGTAGCCTTGTCGAGATACTCGATTGGCTAAGCTACGACCGCCTGAGTGATTGCCACATTCGCCGTCGTGCATTTCCTGCAAAATATTATGGACTTGTGTTTTGCTCGTGACACATTGTAGATTAAGTCCAGTAGACGATCGCCGATAGAGTCTGCCCTATATCACGACATATCATGATGCTTTGAATCTAATCTTTCGAGCTACCATTATGTCCTCAGGAAGTTGGTCTCACGTTAGATAGTTCATTATGTCGTTCGACCAATCTTCTTCTTTAACGTCGATCTAATCGATGTTACTGTAATCAATAGACAATGTCGTCAGATGTACCATAGGAATCGTGTCGAACAATGGTTTTCTTAAGGCCGATCCAAGATTGGATAGATCATCTGCTTGAGTATTCAAATCTCTCGGGATTTGTTCGATCGAAAAAGGTTCAAATTTTGCAGATTTTGCTTTGGCCACTTTAAGGTAAGATGTCATCTTTGAGTCTTTAGCCACAAATTCGCCATTCATTTGGTTCACAACAAGAAGGGATTCGCTTTTGATGTGTAACCCTTTTGCCCCCAAGTCGTGCGCCATATTCATTCCCACGATCAAGGCTTCTTATTCTGCTTCATTGTTGGTTGCCTTGAAATCACATCGTATGGAGTACACCATCTTGCCCCCTTGTGGAAACTTCAAGACGACGCCCAGTACTGTGCCTCTAGCGTTGGACGATCCGTCGACATGTAGAGTCCAGGGTTTGTTGTCGTGAGTCGCCACAGAATAAACTTCGTTTTGTGCTTCTTTCTCTAGTTCAGGACTAAAGTTGGCGACAAAATCTGCTAGGACTTGCGATTTGATCGCGGTCCTGGGTTTAAAGTCGATGTCGTAACTGCTGAGGTATATACTCCATTTTGCTAGTCGACCTGTCAATTCTGGTTTTCGCAATACAAACTTAAGTGGGAAGTTAGTAACGACATTTATAGGATGTGATTCAAAATAATGTCGTAACTTCTTCGCAGTTGTAACTAATGATAGTAAAAGTTTTTCCATCGAGGAGTACCTGGTTTCGGCGTCGAGTAAAGACTTACTTACGTAATTGATAGGCAATTGTTGTTTGTCGTCTTCTCTTACCAGGACTGCGCTTACTGGGTTGGAGCTGACAACCAAATTTAGCTGTAATACTTCATCGTCTTACGGTTTTGAAAGTAATGGAGGTAAGGCCATATATTCTTTCAATTTTTGTAATGCTTGTTCATGGTCGTCTGTCCATTGGAAGCCTTTGTTTTTTCGCAAGACGTTGTAAAATAGGTGACATTTATCTGACGATCGGGATATGAACCTGTTTAGGGCCGCCACTCGACCTGTCAAACGCTGTACCTCTTTGAAGTTTCTTGGTGATTTGATCTCGACGATTGCTTTAATCTGGTCAGGGTTAGCTTCAATGCCTCGTCGAGTCACCATGTATCCTAGGAATTTCCCAGCATTGACTACAAAGGAACATTTCGTAGGATTTAGCTTCATATGATATTGTCGAAGTATGTCTAACGATTGTCTTAAATGCTCGATATGGCCGACAGCTTGTCGTGACTTGACGAGCATGTCGTCAATGTATACCTCCATGGTGTCACCCAGTTGATCTTTGAACATTTTGTTGACTAATCGCTGGTATGTGGATCTTGCATTTTTCAAACCAAAGGGCATAACCTTATAGCAATAAATACCTTAGTCTGTCATGAAAGTTGTCTTCTCTTGGTCGTCGACGTGCATCAGGATTTGGTTGTATCCTGAATAGGCATCCATAAACGTCAAGAGTTCATGTCCAGCAGTTGCATCGACTAGTGCATCGATATGCGACAAAGGAAATGGATACTTTGGACATGCTTTATTTAAATCCGTGAAGTCTATGCACACCCTCCATTTGCCATTTTTCTTCTGCACCACCACGACGTTAGCTAGCCAGTCGGGGTACTTTACTTCTCGGATCTTTCCGGTCTTGAGGAGGTTGTCGACTTCGTCGTTGATCACCTTATTTCGTTCTGGAGCGAATTTTCAACGTTTTTGTCTTACTGGTTTAAACAACGGATCCACATTCAATTTATGTGAAATGACGCCAGGTTCAATGCCAACCATATCCTCATGCGTCTATGCGAAACAGTCGGCATGATCCTGCAAAAAAAAATAGTTCCTTTTTAATAGAAGGGTCGAGCGTCGAACCTACGAAGAAGATCTGGTTCGGTTTGCTCTGATCCAGGATAACTTCCTCCAGTCGATAATCGTCGACAGTATCGGGAGCATCCTGGTTCTGTAATTGCTAGATGGATTGCTTTCTAGGTTTCATCGTTGTCTTGTAGCAATCCCAAGCAACTTTTGGTTCGCTCTTGATCTCTTGGATTCCCCATGGTATAGGGAATTTCATCGTCTGGTGGTACGTCGAGGGGACTGCCTTCATGTCGTGTATCCACGGTCGCCCAAGAATAATATTGTATGCTGAGGGACAATCGATCACGCTAAATCTGGTTTGCTTGTTGATTCCCTGGGCGTAGACTGGCAAGGTGATTTCTCCGAAGGTGCTCGTCGCATCTCCGTTGAATCCTACCAGTGTCGTCGAGCGACGAGTGATCTCTGATTTATCGAGCCCTATGACCTTGATTGTATCGAGGAAGATGATATTTGCTGAACTTCCTCCGTCGACCAATACCCTTCGAGTTAAGCAATTGCCGATCTTGAGCTGAATGATTAACCCGCCGTGATGCTTCTAATGTAAATCGTCTAAATCATCCTGGTCGAAAATTATCTTCAAGGACTCTAGTTCCAATTCTTCTCTTGATCGTGAGGATCGTGGGATTGGTGGATTACTTATACTCTGGGACGCGTGCCTCTTTGCTGCTGAATAGGTTAGACCGCATACATGCGATCCTCCCGTAACACAGTTTATAACTTTCTCATGAACAGGGGACGGTGATCGAATGTTACTGTCAGGCGTCCCTGGTCCGTCAAGAATATCCTTGAGATTACCTTTTAGAGCATGCCAGGCAAGCTCCTTCTTGAGCGCTATGCAGTCATCGGTTGTATGACCGTGGTCGTCATGAAAATCACACCATTTGGTCTTGTCTTTCTTGTCGTCGGCTTTGTCACTTTTCTTAGGCCAACGAACAGTTGCTTGTGTAGTTCTCAATGCCTCGACCAAGTCTTTAGAAGTACCCTTGAATCTATAGGAGGAAATTTTGGGGTATTGAGGAAATTTAGCCGCAGTTGAGATCTTCTTCTTGTCGAACCTGACGTTCGAGATTTGTCTCGATGGTTCAGCTTTAGATGTCGATCTGGCTTTGAACTCTGGTTTCTTCACCTGGGAGTTTGGCAAGTAGCGATAGGACGCGTTCGTTCTGCTCTTCTAGCATCTTCAACTTTTGGGCGACAGGGTCGTCTGGAACACTTCCTTGGACACCCGATGGGATATGTCCTGAGTTCTGGAATCCATTCCGTTGTGACGAGTCAGAGGCATATTCGTTGTATTGGAAAGATGACATTGGCATCGAGGGAATCGACGCTGCTGGAGGCCTTGAGGGAATTAACATCGTCGAATGAAAAAACGGCAGGATTTTAGTAACCGATGGCATCGAAGGAATTTCCGCTGTTGATGGAAAGAATGGCGGTGGTGGTGGCAACGTCGGTATAGGCTGACTGGGAAAACCAGGGAAAATCGGTCGAGGATAATTGGGAAGCGGAGGTCCCGACCAAGGCATATTGAATCCACCTTGATTATGCGACGTCCCTGCTGCATTGCTAGCATCTCGATTCCTTAGAGATTCGATTTCTTCCACTGCTTACCTATGCTGATTTGTTAGAGCGTCAATACGGGCACGGGCATTATTCAGCTCCAAATTCATTTAAGCCATGATTTGATCTTGAGTTCCTTAAGAGCTGACATTGTCCTGTGAAAAAGCAAAAACACTGGAGGAAATTGTTAGCACAACGCACTATTGTCTAGGATTTTCTTTAGATGGGGCCCCACGGTGGGCGCCAAACTGTTAATGCCAAAAATTACCCAAAGAATAATTTAAGGTTAATGTGGAGCTTTATCCAACTAAAGAAAGTAGCTGAATGAAAATATGCGCGATAAACAATAAAATAAAGAGACAAGAGATTTGGTGACGCGGAAAAACCTCAACGAGGAAAAAACCATGGACGACAGAGGGGTGTCGTCGTGCACTATGATCACCAATCAAGGTTGATATCCTTGAATGTTACAATGTGTTACACGATCGATACAAGAAATATATGTATAATTGTAAAACAAGTGTATGTCGTGTGTGAAAACACTATCGTCGTGCGAACAACTCTACTGTCGCGTAAATGTAAGATTGTGGAGTTTCTTCAGAGAGCTTGTAAGTTGTATGCTTCGAGTCTCTGATATCAATTGTCCGAGTGAAATGTAATCTTTAGTATTTATAGGCTTGGTCTCTCATAAATGTATCTTCCGTAACGGTTGAGTCTTCATAAATGATGTTGATGACATTGATCCGTTATGACCATTGGTATTTATGAGCATTAAACCTACATTTAATGAATAAGAAAGGAACGTTGGGTTATACTTTAGTACGATTGAGGTCGAGTGTAAGTCTCGACGATGGTCGTGCGACGTTCGACCAACCTTCGAGTTAGTCTTGACGGAAGTCAGGGTTATACTCGGTCGACAGGTCCTTATCTTAATACAAGACAGATCGTGTGAAATATGCATTAAATGTTGCTTCGTCGTAATCGTGTATTTTTGACCCAAACACCCGCGTCATGAACACCACCCCCATCAGAATCTGAGAAGGCCGAGAGTGTGAGAGGTGAATTACGATTTAGAAATAGGCCATGATGAATGGTGCCTTTAAGGTATCGAAAGAACACGTTTGAGAGCTTGCCAATGAGTTTGGCGAGGAGCATGCATGAATTGAGATAGTTTGTTGATGGCAAATGAGATGTCAGGACGGGTGAAGGCTAAGTATTGAAGAGAACCGATGAGCTTGCGGTAGGGAGTGGCATCAACCGTGGGGGATAGATCGGTGGCAGACAAAGGAATTGTGGTACTAAGAGGAGTGGTTACATCTTTGGCACCATCCATGTGAAATTGGTTAAGAACATCTTGAATGTGTCGATGTTGAGTTAGAAAAAGATCCGTATGGGTAGGAATAACTTCGATACCTAGAAAATGATGAAGCATTCCAAGATCCTTTACCGAAAATTTGTTGCTTAAGGCCGTGATAAAGTGATTGAGAAACTGGGAGTCATTACCCGTGAGAACAATGTCATCCACGTAGACCATAAAGTAACAAATGACATTACGACATTTGTAGATGAATAGAGATGCATCGACTAAGGATTTTTGAAAACCAAACTGAAGTAGGAAGGTAGTGAGTTCAATGTACCAAGCTCTAAGAGCTTGTTTTAGACCGTATATGGATTTTTTGAGCTTGCATATGTGATGAGGGAATTGAGGATGAACATACCCCGATGGTTGAGTCATAAAGACATCCTCGTAAAGTGTGCCATGAAGGAAGACATTGTTAACGTCAAGTTGCCGTAATGGACAATTGTTCAATAAAGCAATGGAGAGAATGGTACGAATGGTAACAGGTTTGGTGACGGGATTGAAGGTATCAAAGTAATCTTTGCCATATTGTTGAAGAAAACCTTTAGATACTAGGCGTGCTTTGTATTTGTCAATTGAGCCATCAGGTTTACACTTGATACGAAACACACATTTGCAGCCAATGGGAGTTTGGGATGTTGAGGGTACAAGCTCCCAAGTTTGGTTTTGAAGAAGGGCATTAAACTCCGAGTCCATGGCACTACGCCATTTTGGGTCTTTGAAGGCTTGATTATGAGTAGACGGCTCAAGAGTTGGAGGAATAGGGTGAAGGGTGGTGGAATTAATGAAGTTTGGGTTGTAATATTTGGGACTGGGTTTACATACACGGTGAGGATGTAATGAGGTGGGTTTATGATTAGATAGTAAAGTAGGAGGCTGTGATATTGGTAAGGTTAATGAAGGGGTAGGGTGCGATGTGATGGCAAGAGGTGGTGAGGATGAGGTTAATGAAGGGGATGAGGTTGGTGAGGGAGGTAAATGAGATGTGGGTTCAGTAGGAGGGTTAGTATTAGTGGGCAGGGGTGACGTATTTTGCGTGGGTGTTGGGGAAGGTGGCATGGAAGTATTTGCATGGGAAGGGAAAGGGATATTATGATGGATAGTATGTGGGGTACAGTAGGTGGGAGTGAGTGGTTGATGGAAAGAATCAGAATGAACAGAGGGTGTGTGAATGAAATTATCAGCTGTGGGAAGAGGGAAGGGATTGGTAGTGTCCATTTTGTAGGGAAAAATGTGTTCTACAAATTCGACATGACGTGAATGGTAGATACAGTGGGAAACCGGATCATAACATTTGTATGCGGATTTGGACGAGGAATAACCAAGAAAGATACATTTGATGGAGCGTGGGTGGAGCTTGGATGGGGCATAAGGACGCAACCACGGAAAACATAGACAACCAAACAGTTTGAGCTTCATGTAACCCGGTGAAGCATTGTATAGCCGATCATATGGGGATTTAAAATCAAGGATGGGTGTAGGAAGACGGTTGATAAGATGAACCGCTGTTTGGAAGGCATGAGACCAAAACATGACTGGTAATTGGGCATGATGTAGGAGTGAAATCCCAGTTTCTACAATGTGTCGATGACGTCTTTCGACCACTCCATTTTGTTCTGGAGTATGTGGGGGAGTGGTAAAATGAGATATCCCATTTTCTTGGAGATATGGGAGAAGGCCAATATATTCACCTCTATTGTCTGTAAATAAGGAAACGAGGGGAGTGTTGTGATATTTTTTCAACCAAGGTTTTAAAGTGTGGAAATAAGGTAGAAACATTCGATTTACGTTTCATTGGATATAACTATGTGTATTTGGAATAAAAGTCAACAAAAATGACATAGTACGTATAGTCATCGTTTGAGATTTGAACCGGGCCCCAAACATCGGAATACACAAGTTCTAAAGATTTGGTTACTTTGAAAGAATTGGTACTGAAAGGCATTTTATTTTTATTAATAGAGCAAGCATCACAATGAAACGAAACATGTGACATTTTATTGTAATCAAGACCTAAATTTCTAAGGAGAAGTTTGAGAACTTTGATTGACGGATGACCAAGCTTGTGATGCCAAGAGAGAATTGATCTGGTTGATGTAGTGGTTGAATTTAATTGTAGAAGACTACGAAGAGAATGGATGGCTGCTTAGTAGACATCATTGACGTTCACTCCCCGCATGAGATGCACCCCCGTGCGTATGTCCTTAACCAAGAAATGATAGGGAAAGAATTCAACAGAAACATTGTTAGATTTGCAGAGTTTGGCAACAGAAACTAGGTTGTTGCGTAATTGAGGAACGAGTAAGACATTTTGCAGATTTAATGGACGAGAGGGAGTGGAAAGTGTAGTGTGACCGGTGTGAGATATAGGAAGACCTTTACCGTTTCCCAACACAATTTCATCAGACCCACCATATTCTGATAGGGTGTGTAACGGTGAGCTGTTGGAGGCAATATGATAAGATGCGCCACTATCAAACATCCATGGTGGTGTTGGTGAAGTTGGTCGAGCCGAAGAGGTGTTGACCATCGGGTTTGTTGGTGGAGCCATGGAGAGAGTAATGTTGTTTTCTTTAAGAAAACGTGCCAACTTCCTGTAATCTTTGGTATCGTGACCTGGGATATGACAATATTGATAGAAGGTAGAGTTTCGATTATCACGTTGAGGAAAGTTGTTTCAATTGTGTTGACCTTGAAACCGAGTAGGTCTTGAGCCGGAGTTGTGGAACCTGTTTAGACCTCGAGTGGTATTTCCAGATCTGGGAGTGTGGTGGTTTGAGTACTTTTGTGTGTTGTTCACCGTGGTTATGAGAGGTGCCGACTGGATTACGTTCAAGGACCTCTCATGGTCCACAAGTTTATTGAATAAATTAGGGAACGTAATTGATGTGTCTCGGACTTTTAAGGCAACGGAGATCTGAGTATAATCGTCACCAAGTTGACCTAATATATGAACAATTAGGTCTTCATCGTCCACGGGACTTTGTGCTAATGCGAGTTCATCAACAATGGTCTTCATTTCATGAAGAAATTCAACAACTGGTCTTGTACCTTTGGGGTTATTAGCAAGTCTCGGCTTCAAGTAGATTATACGGGACCTGGAAACGCTTGCATAACTATCGATCAAACGTTTGAAGGCTTGACGAGAGGTCTCTGCGGAAGAGACAATAGGTTGAATGGTGTCGGAGCAGCTTCCGAGAAGGGCACCAAGAAGAATCTGATCTTGGCGGAACCATGGAAGATACGTCGGATTAGGCTTTGTGACATCACTGGGAAGAAATTTTGGTGGGGATTCTATGGAACCATCGACATAGTTGTCTAGGCCAAGACCAATTAAGGTAGCAAGAACCTGTTTTCTCCAAACAGGAAAGTTGTTTGAGGTGAGTTTAATCGGAAAATGAGTGTGTGCGGTAACTTCAACAATGGTAGTAGACATAGTGATCGGAGAAAGAGAAGAAAAGAAAGAAGGAGGGTTGGATCGAAAAACTCAGAGGAGTTGTTAGTGCTCTGATACCATATAGAGAGAAAATAATTGCTATGAAAAGATAGTATTTCATTCACTGATTTACATGCACTTATATAGGCAAATTACGTGGTTGGAAGGAGAGCAATTACAGGAACTACTCTCAATTACATAAACTATTCTAGGCAGTTTACATGAATACATTTGTATATACATTTTGAATATAGTTTCCTAAATGGGTTGTGTTGACCTTGTATCCCTAATACATATATCAGTGTCTTATTTTGCGTTTCTAATATAATTTGATTGTATATTCAATGATGTTTAGTTGTGTTAAGTTGTACCATTAGTTAGGGACGTGTAAAACATTATTCGATCCAACTTGAACCAATAGATCTAATTAGAACCAACCAACGTAAAAATTGGATATCCAATTCTAATTGGATAGGATCAGATCCAAAATTTCAATCCAAGTTGGATTAGTCAGTTCTTGGATGGCAATCCAAAATCCAGTAAAACCGAATTGATCATATCCAAATCCATCTAACGAGCATCCAAACCAAAGACGATGAGTAATGCCCTAAGCTAAGCTTTATTCTTAATGCCATAATGTCTTTCAAATTCTCCTAGCCAATATCCTACTGCGATAATTCTTGCTATGAAAAACCATGTTGTGGCAATTCCACCTATAAGGTAATGGGTTACTCATACAACACATCCTTGTACAATGCTTAAGGCTCTTGATTAGGTAGGACTTAGGAGGAACAACTTTTAATTTATTCTGAGCCTAAACAATGGGTTCAACAAGTTATTGTCAATTACCACGTCCATTAATAAAAACATTAAACTAAAAACCCATACAAAATGAGTACCTAGGAAAAAAAGGTCACATTCAGATAATGAAGAAACACAAGACGTAATTACATGTGATGCATGTGCCCATATGAAAATTGCAGAGCCACCCATAGAAAGTCATAGAACTCCATACAGAGTTTCCTATATGATGAGTTAATACTCCTTGATCATTTATACTGCCCAAACACCTTATTGCATTTTTCAACTGAAATGAAAAACGACTAATAAAATTGCATTGTACATCCAGAATAATCCTTAGAAGACGTGTCCCAAGCCGACACTTGACATCCCCCCCCCCTTCCAGGCCTGTCACGATTAAAACGAAAACCAATAATTTTCTTTATTCGACATCAAACAAGTGATGCAAGCAAATAGAACAACAACAAAAAAAATACTCATTCAACTACCATCCGATCAATAATATATATATATGATGAATAATATTTTACAATATTTTTTTAGTATTATAAATTTCAGTATTGTTAAAAAATAATAACTTGAAAGTACAAAATAACGAAACCTTAAAGATCAACATCAAAAACCTAGTTTTAAATCTAATTATAAGATTCTGGACTTCATTTGCTATTTGTCCATTTACTTTCTTCTTATGATTGTGCTTATAAATTATGTTGGTATGAATCTCTATTTGTTTTTATATGATATTTGTGTGTAGTGTTCTTAGGAAATTAATAAAATATATGAATAGGGTCAGGTTCAGGGGAAAACCTAAAAAAAAAAAGAAAAACTGAGGAACACCCTGATAGCCTTTATGCATACCGTCCAGATTAAAGGCTACCAGGGTGTTCCTCAGTTTTTCGTTTTTTTGAGGTTTTCCCCTGAACCTCCCTCTATATGAATAATAGGTGGAAATGATGGATTAATATGTTAAAAAAATGGATCTAATATTGGAAAGATCCATTCCGATCTAATGGATAACCAATATTTATATCATTAGATTGAGTCGGTTGGCACTTTACAAAAATTCAACATCCAATGAATGATTGAATCACATATGTTCTGCCTAAATGCATCAGATTTCAACATATATATGAACACCCTTGACAGTAATGTGCACACTCGTTAGCTACTATCTATAACATATCTCTATTAACTATTTGAGTCTAAAAGCAAGAATTAAAAAAATTAATTCTTAGGAGTACTCCACAATCCACACACTTTCATTTCTAACTAGACGAGATGGGTGAGATAAATGGATTGACTGTCTAAGCTTACAGATAGAAAGAAGTAGTCTTAACAACCAGGGCATCATACTAGTATTTACACAAACTTATATTTAATATTAATATGAGAGTTTAGACTAATAAGTTTTCACAAAATATGTAATTGAAGAGACTTTAAAACCTAGAAAGGAAATACATGTGATAGCTCATAACAAGTTTTTTTACTTTCAGTTCTAAAGAGTTATTATTGACGAGCTACACGTATAACAATATAAAACCTTCAAAACTCATATGCTTATGTTATATGTTGTTATTGTGTTACACAACCCTTAAAATAAACATAACAAAATAGAGTTTCTACTGCAAATCATATATTTCTCCTATCTGCATGCTAGAGAGTTTTCATTCCATTTGGTATCAACAGGTCCATATACAATTTCGTATATGCATATGCATATCCATGTTGATATATTAAAAATGTAATATATGAATTAGTATACGTTACATATTGGCAATGTAATATGCTATGTGTTGACATATAAAAGGATTATGTTATAGTACTTCAGTATTGAATTTTATTTTTGATAATGAAAACATTTGTTTTAAGAGTTTTATCATACATGTAGGATGCATATTTACAGTTCCAAATGACTATAGAATTTAAGGATCAAGCATGACTAAACCATGTTAAAAGGGGCAATCTCGATGTTTTTGGCTAATATGGACATAATGTTCTGATTGTAGTATTGTGATACATGCTGACATTTATATGTATGTATGTATGATAGGCTAGTTAATTAGCTATTATTGATGCATCGTTTCTTTATCACTCAAATCTATGGTTTTCATATCATATTATAGGAACAAAAGGCTTTTGCAACGACTTTTCATGTCAATATTGAAAAAGTAAAAATCCAATGTTCTTTGCAAGCAAATCATAATTGAAAGGGCTTGATTGTCAATGTTTCAACATTTGAGACTTATGTAAATTAATTTATGGAGTTTGACTCACTCTTTGATATGAAATATAAAGATAACCTGAATGTTGATTTATAGAATGGGTCATACATTTTCAGGCCAAATTTCTTGCGTACATCACAAATTCGTGGAACGGATCATACATTTTTTTGATCCAAATTTTATGATTATATCATAAAATACGTTTTTATTTATACACTTTTCCTGATTTTTAATAACAATTCAAATTAAATAAAACATAAGCATTTTATGTGAAACTTGGTTTTGCAACTTCCTAAAATCTCATCACAATGCAAGTCAGAAATTGTATATATAATAACAATGGATGTTGTTAACTCGTTTTCTTCTTATCCCTCGAAAATCTATTTTCTCCTAGCATGGTTAAGTTAGATTTAAAATACTTATGTCACACCAATTTCTTTAGGTCACAGAATGTGTCAGAATATTGATCATAAAAACCCCTAAAAAAATAAAATTAGAAAAATATCAAGGAAATTAATATTTGTCAAATTTGATTTTGAGGGTCACTTGTATTATTTTTGTAGTGTTGCTTATGCATTTATTTATGTGGACTATTTCCCATAACCCCTTTTGTATGATAATATTGCTTTATAGAAGAGTGGAATCAAAAGGATTTAGATAGAAAAAGAAAATTGGAATTTTTGGTCTCTTGTGGTTGGATTATACATGGTTATAGAAAATATAATATCTAATTTAATGAATGAGGTTAAGAGGAAAATTTTAAAAAAATAAATTTGAGAAACATCCTAATAAACATTTCATTGTATGGTATGTACATGTACACATACAAGTAATTGAATATGTTTTCAAGTTTTATGTATGTGTGTATTTTATGAACATGTGCATACCGGAAAAATTACTTGTATACACATGTGCACATCGTACATATAAATGATTATTAGGGTGCTACTTAGTTTTTTTATTTGTTTGCAAAGTTCCTTGAATCTGACCCTTAACAATGAAAACAATTATAAAAAACATATAAATTCAAATAATTTTTTTTGTAGGAAATGAGGGGTAAATATTTTGAGAGAACTTTGTTAAAAATATTAATTTTTTTATGAGCAAATAACATTCACCTTGTAATAGGTTTACGAACAATTTTTATCTTGTAACTTTTGACGATTAATGGATGCTATTCATATATAAGATGAGACGCTCTTACAAATACAATGTATATGCATACTTTGGGCTACAATTATATTGTTTGTGGAGCCATCAAGTCAGTTTGTGTGATGTACTGATGTGGGATGTTTATACATTGCATATTCCTTTTTTTAGTTTTTTTTAAATTGTTATATATACACATATATATAGGGGTTTAATTATTTTAGAAACTAATATATTGTAATAAGTATGAGAATTATTACGGTAAGATATTGTTTTACATGATTTTTTTCCATCTAAAGCTATAATTTAATATATTGATTAACATATATTTGTTTGACAATGTGTTTGGTTCATATGTATTCAGTTCACAATATGGAACTTTTAAGTTGTAATTATTGTTTACAAACACATAAATGTTCACATTATATGTTAATCAATATATTAAATCCAAGCCATGGAGATTGACGATGTGGAAGAAAACTTGGAAGAAAACGAAGTCGCCATGGGACTAAGTACATCGCTAACTACCGATACCGACGTCACTTTTTCACAATATGACGATGAGGGGGAACTTGACATTGATGACCTTGATGACTGTTGGTCCCAAAAGGTAAAGGCAAAAGTAAACAAGTATTGTAGAAATGGGGGTTGAATACATTACTCAAAATTTTTCTCTTAATTTTAATTCTTTATTGATATAACTATCAAGAATTACACATAGAAAAACTTTAAGATTATTGCGGAAAAGGACAGATAAATCTATTCTAACAATCTTTCACAAAGTAACAAGAAAAACTTAAACACAACTTGAATACACAAAGATTAAAGATATGAAGTTTTAGAGAGAGAGAGAGAGCAAAGTCGCCAACTTTCTGCTTGAGTGTAGTGAGATATCTTTTTAAAAAGCGTGGTTGGCATAAAGAAGTTCTTCACCTTTAATACCACCTCGTGCATTAAATGTTGATGACACTTGTCATCTTGGTATTGGATGTCAGATATTTTCTTACAAAAGGAATAAAGTATTTGATGTGACTCATCATAAAGTAAAGTTGACCTTTGTACCTTAAGAAGACGACACCTTAAGGAAATATATCTGGCAAGTATCATTTTTCTCATCTTTTGGAGAAGGTCTCCATCATTTCAGAATTTAGGTGAAAATCTTCTGTGCAATAGAATGTTCCTACCCTTTTTGTCAGAAGGATGTTGGCAAAGAGGGGACTAGCCTATTTATGAAGATAAATTCGGCTATCACAAGGTCCTACCGAATTGAAGAGCTGTAATTCGGTAGGTAGGATACCTGCCGATGAAGAAGAGGTAATTCGGCAGATAAGTAGCTTAGTAAGGTTGGAAGTTTATCTTGATCTGCATCTGAAGATTTACTTCTTGCTGACTTTGGTGGTCTTCGACTTCACCGATCTTTTGAAGCATGACCAAGCTATTACAAAGAACCTTAAAATATTCTAAGTATAAGGGATGTACAAATATCACAAGATAAGATTTGTAAGCCGAAGGGGAGGTCATCTTCAAATCCTTGATGACCCAACAATCTCCCCCTATTTGATGATGACATCCCATACTTAAAAGAGTAAGAAAATGAATAATGTATTTTAACCCTATTTTACTCTTGGGTTCTTTTTCACATAGACCATTCTTTTTGTTTCCTTTTGGATTTTTTAAAGTATCCGACATAATAAGATATTTACAATATTTACTAAATAAAATTGTACGTGTATTAATTCTCATAAGATTGAGTACAATACAAAACAAAATTCAAGTACAATTCAAAAAGCTAGAAAGAAAAATACTAGGCTTCTTCAAAAGGATCACCCTGAATGTAATCCCTCTTTTTCAACTCATCGGTTACTACTTTAAAGAGAGGAACTGCATGAGGCCCGACAGGATGATCTGAAGTATCCCAACAAGAAAGAGACAATCAACAATACGAATCTGTTTGGCTCTGAAGAAGCAAATTTGGTCGAAGCCATCATTGAAGAAGATTCCATATGCTGGAACGAGAATGATAGTGGTTGAGGGTTGAGGCAAGAGAGTAGACAGAGAACGATCAAGGTTGGAGGTCTTTGGGACCTTTCCTTCCTTGTCCATTTCTTGAATGTAACACCCGGAATTTTCGGTAAACTTATGGTTCCTCTTGTCTTGGTTTTTCCCCCTATTCTGACTGAGACTTGGCAACAGAGGCAGGAAGAGCATCAACCTTTTGATGAAGACGACTGAGAGATTCCAAGATCTGAGAGTTAACCAAGTCCTAGGAGAGGACTCCTAGGACTTTGGCCTTCAAAAATTCAAGCTCCTTATCCCTTGTATCGGATGAGGCCTTGAGGGCATCAAGAGATAAGGTGAGATCAAGGTTGTAAGAGAAAAGGCGCTCCAACCGAGTATTTACGGTGCCTACCGAAGATAGAAGGGGCTCAACCAGCCCCGAGATATCCTGAACCATAGCATCCATACATCGAAAGAAATCAGTTTGAACCCTCTGAACTTCAGTATTCTGCTTCTTAATGATCCGAAGGAGATCCGGGGGAGTGGTTGTTGTTGGCGAGATCACGAGAAAGCTGATCCTCCCGATGAGCATTTTGTTCGAAAACAGTCACTTGATGACCAGTAGCAGCCGTGAACCTGTCAAACTCTGCCTGAAGAGAGGCTAGCTGAGCACCCAAAAGCCGATGCTGCCAATTTGTGTCAATAATATCGGCAAACATATCGGTGGGAATGGAGATGGGGTTTTGGGAGAGAGGGATATAAGGAGTAACCGAAGAGGTGGAATGGTGAAATAAAGTTGGGGTCGGTGGGTGATGAGGCAGGGTTCGGCTAGGGGCAATGGTTCGGCGGTCAGGAGGTAAATCAGGAGAGGAGTGTGGGGAGGAGGATTCGGCTGGGGAGGCTTGGGGGGTTGGTTTGGGGAAGTGTTCTGGTGAAGGATCGGGTGAGGAGGTCGGCTGGTCTTTCGGTTATGGGGTTTCTTGGGGGTGGCATGGGGGGATTGTTTCGGTGGGGGGGGGGGGAGTAGAGGGAGGGGTGGTTTTCGGGGTGTTGATAGGAGAAACCTCTTTGCTTTTAGCCGGGGAGGGATCCCATTCTTCAAGAAATCGGTCATCAAGCTGAGAAGAGGGCTCGGAACCGGTGTCGCCAAGTAAAAATTCCAGAAAGATAGCTGTATCCTCCAGATCGACCCCTGGAATGGCTAATCCTTCCCGGGATCGTGCACGATCATCTGGACTTTGAGTCCTGGGTGTTAGGTTGTATGGTGGAGAAGAGGGTCCTTGGAATAGGGAAGTGTCCAAGTCATCCTCAATGATTAAGGAGGTAGTTGAGGAAGGTTTTGTGGGGGTCCCCTTATGTACAATTGCACCCTTTTAAGAGGGTACGAAGGAGGCGGTTGATGGCTTAGCAGATTCTTCTGGCTCGGAAGGGAAAATTTCAACACCCATCGATTTTTGAGAATCGGTAGGTGGAGTAGGAGGCTTAGCCAACAAAAGTTTCCTAAGTCTCTTTAAGAGGGGATTTTGAGCTCCTTCGCTTTTGAGAAGAAGGGGGTTTAACCTGGGTAGCTGCCGAAGGTTGTTTCGGCAGTAAAGTCATCAGAGTAAGTGCGGAGGAAATGGTGGCCTTTGATCTTTTCTTTTTCTTTGATACCAAATTTGCTCGGGGAGAGTATTTAGGGGCCACTCAAGAGGGAGCAACAGAAGGTTCCTTTGGCTGAACAGCCGAGGGTGCCGAAGGTGCTCCCCACTCCGGATTGGGAGCATAGACAAAAGAATTCATACTTGGAGTGAGTGGCCGATCGGTAGATGAGGGGCCTTTCTTCAGAATCTGCTTCCCAACCTTGGGAGCAGAAAAGTTATAGATGATTTTTGGCTCCGGTAACTTCGAATTGGCCTCAAGAACATCTTTTAACTTATAGGTTTTTATCAAAGAGAGAAAGCGGGAAAGATCCACTTGTGGACGTTGGGGTGGAGAGGTCACCATGACGATATCATTAAAGAAGAATCGAGCAAAGATGACTCATCATTGGAACATGAGTGCGTAAGCCAATTGGGTGAGGTATAACAGGGATTGATCCCAACCGGTCGTCTTTCGGGAAAGACAATGGATGAGATGAGAGAAAAAGAAGTTCCAAACTCCCCCCATATTCTTGCGAAGGAGAGTCCTGGTACCCCGATCTTTGCCCTCCGAGAGATAGTTGAGAGCAACAACGACTTCCTCGTGTTCCTTCCCGGTGGGGAACTCGTTGTATGATGGGAACGTGGGAAGGTTGAGAGTTGTTCTCACGTCTTCACAACCAAAAGAGAGGTCGTGACCCTCATCTGTCAAAATCGAAGCAGAGACAGAGTCATTGGTGGGATCGTACACGCAAGTGAGCCAAAAGTTCCCAAGGATCAATTTGCTCATCTTGGGGCTGGCAGTGAAAGCATGTTAGAGAGGCGAGCGTTGAAGAAAGAGGGATACCTGGTTGAATTCCAGAAGGGAGGGATCGAGCTCAAAACAAGCCGTGTGGTTGCATGCAGTAAACACTAAAGAATCTCGGATGAGAGGTTCACCTTTGCTCGATTTAGAGGTCTTGGTTAGAGTTATGGAAGACGCCATTGATAAAAGATGGAGATCTTGAGAAAGTTGCAAGTTTGAGGTTTGAGGAAGACGATGGTAAAGAAAATAAAATAAAATGAGGGTTAAGGGGTTTTTATAGTGCAGGGAGATGAAAGGATTTTATTTATTTTAAGGGTTTTTAAAAAAATCCGAGAAATAGGTATTATGGTAATAGGTTAATGGCGTATAGGGTTATAGGGGGGTAATTATGGGGGCATTCGAAAAGACCAAAGATGGCCGGCCGTTTCGAAGAACTTGGGGAAGTGTGATGGTATCCCTGACACATGACGTGGCTGACGTCAAGACATAACCGTTTTCAGATAAGGACAAAGGAATATCGGTTTTGCCGAAGAACAATAGTCGAAGGATTGAAGTTGCCGAAGAGTAAAGCTACCGAACCTTTGACCAAAGGTTTGACTAGCCGACGAAGAATTATTTGACTAATTGAGACTATCCGAAGAAAGAGGTAACCGAAGAGAGGGCTAACCGAACATTGAGAAACACACTTAGCTCAAGGTCGGGGTTGCCAAGAGAAAGGCTTATTTAAGAGTACCCGAAGATTGAAGCAACCGAATATGAGCTCAAAGGTTGGATCAACAGAATACCAAGATGTCGAAGGTTGAATCAACCGAACACTAGCGCAAAGGTGGGATCAACCGAATACGAAGATGACGAAGGTTGAAACAACTGAAGACTCGAGATGCCGAAGACTCCAATTGCCGAAAGAAAAGATAGTTTTGGTAGCCGAAGGAAAGAAGGAGTAAAAGATGGTTGAATAGAGGACTAACCGAAAATAGTTTCGGTAGAGGTTTCTTCGGCTAAAAGAAAGTAGCTGAAGTAAATCAAAGTTTGAAACTTCAACCGATTTTTTTATACATCAAAATTTAACATACCTAGAGCCCCTATCAGAAAGTTGAACCGAGCTTCATCAAGAGGTATTGTGAAGAGATCAGCCAACTGAAGATCAGTTGGGATGAAGTGTAGTTTAATATCACCTTTTGAGATGTGATCTCTGGTGAAATGATATTTGATGTCGATATGCTTTGATCTAGAGTGAAGCAAAGGATTGTTGGCAATAGCTATTGCACTTGAATTGTCACATAGTATTGGGATTTTGGAGAAGTATTGGTTGTAATCTTGAAGTTGATTCTTCATCCATAGGATTTAAGCACAACAACTCCTAGCTGCAACATATTCAGCCTCAGCAGAAGAAGTAGAAACTGAATGTTGTTTCTTGCTGGACCAGCTGACCAAGTTTCCACCAAGTAATTGGCAATTGCCTGTTGTACTCTTTCTATCAACCTTAGATCCTACAAAGTCAGAATCTGAATACCCAATATGATAAAAACTTGAGTCATTGGGATAGCAAAAGACCCAGATTCATGGTACCTTTAAGATACCGAAAAATACAAGCAACCAAATGAGATTCCTTAGGACTGGCTTGATAACGCATACATAGACAAGTAGCAAACATGATATCAAGTATGCTAGCAGTAAGATAAAGAAGAGATCATATCATCCCTCTAAAAACGTGACATCAACCGATTTTCCATTGGGGTTAACATGAATTTTCAAAGGTGGTGCCATTGGAGTTTTCATGGGAGAAATTTTTTCAAAATTAAATTTCTTGAGGAGATCACGAATGTATTTGCTTTGATTTATAAAGATCCCCTCAAAAGTTTGTTTAATTTGAAGGCCTAAGAAAAATGTAAGTTCTCCCATCATGCTCATCTCATATTTGTTTTGCATGAGAGAGGAAAACTCTTGACAAAGAGATTCATCAATAGCACCGAAAATGATATCATCCACATAAATTTGAACAAGAATTATATTACCTTTAGTCTTCTTGAGAAAGAGAGTGTTGTCAATTTTACCTCATGAGTACTTGTTGGCAAGCAAAAAGTCTGACAAGGTGTCATACCAAGCACGAGGGGCCTGTTTGAGACCATAGAGTGCTTTGTCAAGCTTGTACACATAGTCTGGATGAGTGGGATCTTCAAATCCATGAGGTTGTTTCACATAAACTTCTTCAGCAAGTTCCCCATTGAGAAATGCACTCTTTACATCCATTTGGAAATCTTTGAAGTTCTTAAGAACAACATGGGAAAGGAAGATCTTTATTGCTTCAAGTCTAGCAACATGAGTAAAGGTTTCATCGTAGTCAATCCCTTCTTCCTGTCGATATCCTTGAGCTACAAGTCTATCCTTGTTGCGAATCACAATACCTTCTTCACCATCTTGTTTCGGAAAACCCATTTAGTTCCAATGATTGTTTTCCTAGGAGATCTTCTTGCATGGCTGTTATCCAACATGGGTCGGCCAGAGCTTCCTCAATTTTCTTAGGTTCAATGATGGAGAGGAAATTCACATAGAGACAAATGTTGCCTATTCCTCTTCTAGTTTGAACACCAGCTTGTTGATCTCCAATAATTTGATCAATGGGGTGATCTTTAGTCCTCTTGGTAGCTGGTGGAAGAGGTGCATGAAGCATTTTGAGAGTTTGAGAGGAAGAAGGTTCGATAGGTGTGATGGATGTAGGTTCAAGAGATGGAGTGTCAAGAGATGGGTTCGGATGGATCTTCAGATATGATGATCTAAAGATTTGGGTTTGAAGGTGAGGAAGTAGATGGGTCATTTAAGTAAGGAGATGACTCAGGCATGAAAGGAACAGAAGAGTGTGGTTCAGGTGATTGACTGTGAGAGTCTTCACACACACACACACACGAGGTTATCCATTGATTTAATTCATCACCATCACATGAAAGAGAAGATTATTTTTTGTCATCAAATTTCACATGAATGGACTCATCAATGCATTTCCTCCAAAGGTTATAGACTCGATAGGCTTTTGAGGTAAGAGAATACCCCATGAAGATTCCTTCATTTGCCTTGGGATCAAATTTCCCAAGATTTCCTCGGTCATTGAGAATGAAGCAAACACAATCGAAAACATGAAGAAAACCAATATTAGGTTTTCGGCCATAGAAGACTTCATAGGGAGTTTGTTATGCCTCTTCATAATTACTGACCGATTTTGAGTGAAGCATGCGGTGTTGTTTGCTTCAGCCCAAAAGTAAGTCGGTAAGTTGGATTCACTTAGCATAGAGTGGGATGCCTCATATAAAGTTCTATTCTTTCTTTCCACAACACCATTTTCTTGTGGGGTCCTGACAGTCGAAAAGTTTTGAGAGACCCCCTTGTCATTGAAGAATGCTTCTAAGGTAGTGTTTATGAATTCAGTTCCATTGTCACTTCTTACAGATCTCACTAGTTGACCATTGAGTACCTCATATTTCTTGATAAAGTGGATGATTTCTTCAAAAGTATCACTTTTGTACCTGAGAAAAGATACCCAAGTGTAACGTGTAAATTCATCAACAATTACAAGAATGTACCTTTTTCCTCCAAGACTTGGAGTGCTGACTGGCCCACATAGGTCCATGTGGAGCATTTGAAGAGGATTGGTGATGGAAAAACATTGCTTTGTTTTGAAGGAAGATTTTGTCAGCTTTCTCTTCTCACAAGTTGCACATAGTCTCTCTTTCACAAAAGATAGCTTTGGCATTATAACAACAAGATATTTGTTGGAAAGAGTGTTCAAAGTCTTGAAGTTAAGATGTGATAGGCGTTTGTGCCAGAGCCAGTTCTTTTTAACAGAGTCTTCTGAAATGAAGTTGATGCTTCCTTCAACTGATTTTTGACTCATGTTGATGATGTACACATTGTCCTTTCTAGCACCGGATAAAACAATATGATTATTTTTATCTGAGATGGTGCAGTCACTAAGCCTGAAAGTAACAATGTATCCTATGTCACATAGCTGACTGATGCTTAAGAGATTATGCATCAGTCCTTCAACATAAGTTACTTTATTAAAGGTGATAGAACCATTAGAGAGGGTTCCATAACCTCTGGTGGAACCTCTAGAGTTATCTCCAAAGGTTACAGTAGGTCTCTTTTCGGTCACATAGTTAATAAGAAGAGATTTGTTGTCGGTTATGTGTCTTGAACATCCAATATCCATATACCAGATATGTTCAAATACCTGCAATCACAGAAAAATCAGTCATTTGGTACCCATTTTGAGGTGGGTACTTTAGGGTTAGAGGAGGAAGAAGAAGAGTCATCAATATTCTTTCTTTCTATCCTTTCTTTGGGACAATCCTTTGCTAAGTGAAAGGTGTCCCCACAATTATAGCATTTTCTATAAATAAAGACTTTATTTGATTTCTGGCACAAATCTTTGTCCTTACCCTTAATATTGACTTTAAAGGATTTAGAAGAGGAAGGTGAAGGGCTAGGCTTTGGCCCAAGGATTCTATTTTCAGAGGAAGGTAGAGGAGAGCAAGAGATACCCTTGGGTTTGGACTTCTTCAAGTTCACATATCTGGGAATGAACTTGGTAGGGAGAACATGAGATTCATTTTTGGAAGAAGAAGACATTTTTTCTTTTTAAAGGTAGGTCAGTAATTACTGATTTTCCTTTATCAAAGATAGAAAACTTCTTTGAAGCATGTTGAAAATTTTTCTTAGGAAAATTTGAAGGTTTAGGAGAAGAAGAGGTAGCCTCATCAAGATTTAGAGATTTTAGAAGATAATGAATAGGCTTGACATGATCATTTGATCCTTGAGCTTCTTCATATTGAGACATGAGAGAAGATTCTTTGGCTTTGACAAACATTCCAAGTTTTAAAGAGTCAAGGAGATCTAGAGAGTGCACAAAGTGAGAGTCATAGGAGTCAGAATCGGTCAGCTCATGAAAAGTAGAGGGAAGTTGAGTGGAAGAAAAGTCAACTTCCATTTTTCCAAAACCTAGACCAGACTTGTCATCACAAGGCATCTGATATTGAAAGATTTTCTCTAGATTTTTGAGAAGAACTTGTCCATTTGCCTACAATTTCTTGCTCGTTTTTAGGACGTTTGAGCATTTTGTTTTTATCTTTGGCAAGAATGTAGTTGATGGTTTTCAAGTCTTCAAGTTCAGCTTTGATTTTGTCAAAAATGTTTAAGTTGGGATAGACAAATCTGAAGTTGAGAGGAGAGGGATGTTACTTAGGCATTAGCCT
Source organism: Arctium minus (assembly GCA_954870635.1). Taxonomy (NCBI): domain Eukaryota; kingdom Viridiplantae; phylum Streptophyta; class Magnoliopsida; order Asterales; family Asteraceae; genus Arctium; species Arctium minus. The sequence continues at coordinate 175,010,724 of OX941080.1, read as the reverse complement.
TTTTCTTTGCATCCTTTTCATTATAGAAGTCAACTATTAAGGACTCAAAGGCTTCGATCTTTTCAGAATCGGTAAGAGAGTGAAAAGCATGTACCTGAGATGAAGAGGAGGAACACTTAGTGGAAACAAGTGCAACCGTCATGTCATGATCTTCAGTTTCGGCCATGTCATTGAGTTTGTCCATCAGACACTTGTTAGATATTTCTTTGTCACTCTCAGAGGTAGGCTCATCAGCCCAGTCATGGGATTCGGCCATAAGTCATTTTGCTTTTATGAGAATACCTTCATTTCTTTCCTTTTCTCTCTTGTACTTTGCTTTGTGTTTCTCAGCTCGATTAGTGCTTTCTTTGAAAGGTGATGAGGAGGATTTTCATGAGTGAGACCTGTTGGCAAAGTCAGGTCTCATTATTCTCATCTTAGAAGAGTTTTGGTTAGAAAAGTTGGTTTTAGATCTTCATGAAGAGTTGCTCCTACACTCAGAGGCAAAGTGGCCTTTCTTGCCACAAGCATAACATTTCTTATTTGTCTTGTCAGAGGGTCTTTTAGAAAAAGAGAAGGAATATTTTCGAGCAGACTTGAAACGACTGGAAGGAAGATGATTTTTGAATTTTGAGAAACCAGGAAGCATAGCCATTTCATCAGTCATCTGATCTACCGAAGTTTCTTCACCTTCATCATCAGCCTCACTAAGATATGCCTTCGAATGGTGATTTGAATATTCTTGAATTTCTTGGTCAGATTCCTCAGAAGGGTAGGTGATTCTAGGGATACACAAAGATTTCTTGGAAGAGTCACTGATAAGAGCCATAGATGGGCTTTTTATCTCTTTTATGACAGTTTTCCTTTGGATCATAGTTTGTTCATAGTTAAAGAGAGATCCATAAAGAACGGTAAGAGGTAGATGGTCAAGATCCTTGGTTGTGTTGATGCAAGTACAAATGTTTTCCCAAAAGTCAGAAAGACCATCTATAAACTTGCATAATACTTCCTCATTGTCATACACTCTTCCCAAGAGCTTAAGGTCGTTAAGAAGATTGTTAAAGTGGTTGTAGTAATTAGAAAGAGACTCTCCTTTTTCATGAGAAAAGAGCTCATACTTTCTAACAAGGGAAATCTTTTTGCTTTTCTTAATTTCATATGTTCCCTCATATAGAATGCATAAGGTTGACCATATTTCCTTGGCAGCAGAAAGATTTACCAAGGAGTGATACACCTCGTCAGGGAGGGAGAGAGCAATGATGGCTCTGACTCTAGTAACAAGAGCAACAAGGTGCTTGTCATCATCTATGTACTTTTTTGGATTTTTGGAAATGTATCTGCCAGTAGCAGCAGTTCGTTCTTCATCCGAAGAATCATCAAAATCATCTGTAACAATATCTTTATCTTTAGAGTCAGAACGAGCCTTTCTGGTCTCAAAGCGATCCCCAACTTTAGGGATAATAGGTCCCTCACGAAGAACAATAATGAATCTGCTATCAACTCCTTCCAAAAACAGCATCATATGACTTTTCCACAGAGAAAAGTTGTTTAGGTTAAATTTTGGTGACTTGGATATAGAGCCATTGTCGTATGAAGTTGTGGAGGAGTTTTGAAAAGAAGAGTCAACTTTTGTGGATTGTTGGTGATTTTAGTGAAATCATCGATTCATTTTATGTAATTAGATTCACAAGATAATAATGGGGTTGGTAGCTAAGCTATAACACTAGTTAGGAGGTGTGGAATGCACACTCGTGTAAGCTAACTATGACCCGGGATCGTTGGATATCATGTTTGGCGGTTTGATCAGTTTTGTAACTGATATCCTTTTTCTGCGACGTGGGCGGGTTGTACCGCGGGTTAACCCGCACGGCTACCTGCGTCGTGCACTGGAATGTGGGGACAGAACAGTGACCCACACGGTTTGTAGCGCGGGGTTACACGCGTCGAAACCCGTGTGGTGCACTGTAACCGATATCTTTTTGTAACCACCTATTTTTGAAATCTTTTTGTAATTGCCATAATTATGTTCAACAATCAATACCATTCAATGGGGTATTATTATCAATATTAATATGAGGTCGGTTACAATTCTCAAGGTGTATAAATAGGATTGATTTCTGCCTAAATCGATACGGTGAATTGAGATTATCCTCGAGTGAATTTCGTGATACCCGGGCAGAATAGGGTCGAAATACCACTTAAGGAAAGCGAGCTCTCACACGATCTCTAGTTCTTTATCCGAGTTCTGATCACTCTCTTCTTCTCCCTCTATTTTCGACACCCTCCCCAACAATCTTAAGTGATATTTGTTCTTCGTGAGAGAGATGGCGAGTGATCAATCCATGAGAGATATGACGACCAAGTTCACCGAACTTGAGAAGTTCGAAGGCGTTGATTTTCGAAGATGGCAGAAGAAGATGCACTTCTTGTTGACAATGTTGAAGGTCGTGTACGTGCTAAACACTTTGATGCCGGAGGTGATGGAAGACTAGACGTTGGAGATGACTCGGCGTCGCGACAAATAGGAGAACGACGACTACATCTGTCGTGGCCACATCTTAAACAGTATGTGTGACTCCCTCTTTGACATTTATCAAAATGTTGAGTCTATCAAAGAGCTATGGGACTCTCTTGAGTTCAAATACATGGTGGAGGATGCTTCTAGTAAGAAGTTCCTCGTTAGTAATTTTAATAATTACAAAATGGTGGACTCAAGGCCTGTAATGGAGAAATATAATGAGCTCCTACGCATTCTAGGCCAATATGCTCAACATAATATGAAGATGGACGAATCCATCTCCGTATCGAGCATGATAAATTGCCCCCCTCTTGGAAAGATTTCAAACACATGTTGAAACACAAGAAGTAAGAGTTGTCCCTTGTACAACTCAGTAGTCACTTGCGCATAGAGGAATCTCTTCGGGCGCAAGAGGCTGAGAAACCTAAGATAAAAGAGGTTTCTGTCCCTTCGGTGAACATGGTGGAAGAGGGAAAATCCAACAACTTCAAGGGAAAATGCAAGTTCAATGAAGCCAAGAAAGGGCCTAACAAAAATGTTAAATTAACAGGTTGGACCTGTGGTATGACCGACCATCTCAAGCGGGATTGTCGGGTTGTTAAGAATAAGAGTGGAGCAAGCACAAGTGGTGGTGGGCAAGGATCCAAGGATCAAAACCCACGGCAAGGTCAGTTTCTTGACTTTGGTTTTAATTCGAATTTGAATTATGTACCACTAATATCCGAATCATTTTACGTGTAGGATGATGATGTTGCTTGGTGGATTGACTCGGGGGCTACGATTCATGTGTGCAAGGATCGACGTTGGTTCACCACTTTGGAATCGGTTGAAGACGGATTCGTGCTACACACAGGGAACGAGTCGAGTGCTCCCATTCTTGGACGCGGCTTAGTTAGGCTAGAGTTTAGTTCTGGCAAAATAATTGAACTTTTAGACGTTTTGTTTGTACCACAAATTCGAAGGAATTTGGTTTCCGGCAGTGTCTTGAATAAGTTAGGATATAGGCAAGTATTTGAGTCCGACAAGTTTATCTTGTCAAAAGGTGGCTCTTTTGTAGGATTCGGTTATTTGATGAATGATATGTTGATGTTAAATTTAAATAAAAAGAGTTTTGTTTCAAATTCTATTTATGTTGCATATGAAAATCTTGTTGATTCTAGTTTATGGCATTCATGGCTTGGTCATGTGAATTTTAAAAGAATAGTTTAAATGTCAAAAGACGACCTTATTCCAACCTTTGACATTAAAACCGAAAAATATAAAACTTGCATGTTAACAAATATCACTAGGCAACCTTTTCCTAACATGAAAAGGGACTCATCGGTGCTCGAGTTAATTCCTAGTGATCTTTGTGATTTGCATTTAACTCCGTCTTTGGGTAATAAAAAGTATGTTGTTACTTTTATTGACGACGCTTCACGATTTTTGCTATGTATTTATGTTACACTCAAAAGATGAAGCGTTGGACAAATTTAAAATTTATAAAATGTTTACTCACCGATCGTGGTGGGGAATATTACGACCCCATGTTTTTCCAATCCATAGGAATCATTCATGAGACTACGATGCCTTATACACCACAACAAAATGGTGTGGCGGAACGGAAAAATAGAGTTCTCAAAGAAATGGTGAACTCTATGTTATCTTACTCGAGATTGAGTGATGGATTTTGGGGTGAAGCCATGTTAACGGCTTGTTACTTATTAAATCGAGTTCCTAATAAAAAGAACAAGATTACCCCATATGAACTTTGGTTCAAGAAAAAGACCTAACTTGAGTTATATTCGAGTTTGGGGTTATCGGGAGGTTGTTCGACTACCCGAACCCAAAAGGAAAACTTTGGGTGAGAAAGGTATTGATTGCATCTTTGTTGGATATGTCGAGCATTCCAAGGACTATAGGTTCTATGTTATTGAACCTAATGATTCTATAGTGATTCACACCGTTATAGAATCAAGAGATGCATTATTTGATGAGCTAGATTCTCTTCAATACCTAGGCCGAAGGATATGGTTCCAAGTACTAGTGGAACTAGTGAGGTTGAAGAACAAGCAATTGTTCCAACCGAAACTTCGATGCTTCAAAGGAGCAAAAGAGGAAGGATAGAAAAATCCTTTGGTCCCGATTTCCAAGTATACTTGGTAGATGGATCAAGAAATGAGATTGTGTCACAATTCTCTTACTGTTATAGTATTGAGGAGGATCCAAAATCATTTGATGAGGCTATGAAGTCTCAAGATGTTGCTTTCTGGAAAGAAGCAATAAATGATGAGATAAACTCCATCATGGGGAATAATACTTGGGTATTATCGGACTTGCCACCGGGTTGTAAACCTTTGGGATATATGTAACATCCTAAAAACAGTGATAACAAAAAAATCCGAAAAGCGGACATGTGGTATATAAAAGTGCCATAGCAAGAGCCTCCCAAAAATGGGGAAATATACAAACCTATTTAATTACAGTTGTAATTTAACGGACAATAAATAACAATCAACTAATTTAATTTCTACAACTAAAAAATAGATTACAAAAGGGGTGTTATCTATAGGTTCCAACGTTTTCTCCAAAATATAAATATGTCCATGTGCAAATCCCCAAGCTCTCACTGAAAAGCGACTATGCCTGCTTAGAACCGGCACCGCTAGAACCTGAGATACACATCGACACCAAACAAGTGTTAGGCCAAAAAAGCCTAGTGAGTTGAACAAGAAATAACATATAAGATCAATTACAATTCTTATCAGCAGTTAACCAATGTTCAATAAATGTGGAGTCAATAGGGGAGACCCATAGCACCAATCAAGTTCCACCTAAAGAGTCGATATACCTTGATGCCAACTAACAAGAGGCACCCGAAAGGCCCGACACACCCGAGGACTACAACTATGGAAATTCCCCGAATGGCGGAGGTCTAGGCACATACCATCACGGTGGCACCCAAGACTACATCCTCCTAGTGTCTACTGACTTGGTTCATCTAACATGATGTAAATAGGAGGTCTTGAGGTATATTTCAACCAAGCATATTCGATACCAACCAAGGGTACAATATTTCCATCCTAAACCACATAAGTCCAACATAAGACCCAAATGCCAATATAATCATTATGTAGACATAATATCACCAACAAGGTATTCCAAGTAGAAATCATCATATTACCAAGACAGGTATACATTAAATTATGGAAAAACACTCATAGCATGTATTCATAAGAAAAGCCCCAAATACTTAAACATTTAGAGATGTATATCTTGAGCAAATATACAATAATAACAAGTAAGAGATTATGATGTGTATCTAGTTTTAACAAAGGTTTAGTAAACTCACAATCTAGGTTTTTTAACCAAAACCTAGAAAATGGGAAACCCTAGCTTGAAGAGGTGAGACTTGGAGATGAGAGATTGAGCTTTATAAACCCTAGAAATCTTTCTTGAGATGAGGTAATGCAAGTAATCAAACTCCAACCACCAAAAGATGTTGCATTTATGAGGGTTAGGGTTTGGGAAGTGATGAAATCAGTTTCTTGGGACTAAAATCGCCAAAGGTGGAAGAGAGAAAAGAGAGAAATGAAGTGAAAATCGGCTAAAGGACTCATTTAAACCAAATGACCCGCCGACGACAGTGACATGGTCACTGTCGTGTGTCACAATCGCGCGAACCAAACGACTTACGGTACAACTCCCGCGACAGTGACACCGCGACAGTGACCATGTCACAATCGCGTATCAAAGTCGCGCCACTCCTACCACTCGCGGTACATCTATTACGACAGTGACCGGCGACAGTGACAATGTCACTGTCACGTGGCACTATCGCACCACACCCCGGACTGCCCGAAAACTTAGCCAGATTCGATAACGAGTGTGAGATTTAGACAGTTAAGATGATTAAGCAGTTCAAATAACATTACGACATTATAATCATGACCATGCGCATATAAAGTTTCACATTCTCAAATAATCACAATTACTGCATTAAGGGAAACAAATACTTACCTTATAAATTTCCGGGTGTTACAATACAAGTGGATCTTCAAAAGGAAGATGAAAGCTGATGGATCAATCGACAAGTTCAAAGCTCGATTAGTAATCTAAGGCTTTTGGCAACGGGAAGGCATCGATTATTTTGATACCTATGCCCCGGTTGTAAGAATCTCCATGATTAGATTTGACATTTGGTATTCTTCTGTGTCTTTCAAAACATGTAATCTATCCTCTAATATAGTACCAATACAATGGATAAACAAGGAAAGAAGATAAGTCCTATATATAACTAATATTTCCATAATATAATGGGATTTCCATGTGATTATGCAAAATTATCGCTATTACTCCCCCGTAGGCGAAGCATGGGGGTGACAAACGCTGAGACTGGAACGAAAGTCTTCAAACAGGACACGTGGAAGACCTTTGGTGAACACATCTGCAAACTGGTAGTGGGATGGAACATGAAGAACACGAACATGACCGCTAGCAACTTGTTCACGAACAAAGTTAATGTCGATCTCCACGTGCTTGGTGCGCTGATGTGAACCGGGTTACCCGAAAGATAAACTGCACTCACATTATCACAGTAGACCAATGTTGCTTTGGTGATTGGACAGTGAAGTTCGAGAAGATTACGTAGCTATCACGTCTCAGAAACCACATTCGCAACGACCCGATATTCTGCTTCATCACTCGAACGGGAAATAGTTGATTGTTGTTTAAATGACCAGGAGATGAGAGAGTCGCCTAGAAAAACACAATATCCAGAGGTTGACCGACGAGTATCCGGACAACCACCCCAATAGGCATTGATATATGCTACCAAATTCATTGCGGAATAAGCCATCAAATTTAAACCAAGATGGAGAGTTCCGCGGATGTAGCGTAACATACGATGTAGAGCCCGAAAATGGGGTTCCCGTGGATCATGCATGAACACGCAAACCTGCTGCACAACGTAAGAGATGTCAGGACGTGTGAATGTCAATTATTGCAGAGCCCCCGCTAAACTCTGGTATAAAGTTGGATCCTTGATTGGAGGACCCGAAGACGCGCTGAGTTTGGCGTTGGTATCAACCGGAGTGGTTGTAGCATTGCAAGAAGACATGTTGGCACGAGCTAATATGTCAGAAGCATACTTGGATTGGGATAAAAACAGCCCTTTGGCATGTTGAGAAACTGAGATCCCTAAAAACTAATGTAAGTTGCCAAGATCCTTCATCGCAAACTCGGAACTTAGCTTTGCTATAATAGACTTTCGGAGAGAATCAGACGAGGAAGTTAAGATGATGTCGTCTACATATAATAACAAGCAAGTCGTATGTTGTCTGTGTCGATAAATAAACAAAGAATTGTTTGAGTGGCTATGAGTAAAACCCAGAGTCTGAACAAATGAAGCAAAACGAGTATACCACGTGCGGGGAACCTGTTTCAATCCATAGAGGGACTTCTTGAGACGACATACATGATTTGGAAAATGAGCATCTTTGAAATTGGGAGGTTGATGCATGAACACCGTTTCATTTAAAGTACCATGGAGAAACGCGTTTTTCATATCAAGTTGGTGAATACCCCACTTTTTAGAGAGATCCAAACTCAGAACGGTGCGTATGGTAGCCGGTTTGACCACCAGACTAAATGTCTCATGACAATCCACGCCCACTTGTTGTGACTTGCCATTAACAACTAGTCGATCCTTATGTCACTCGAGAATCACGTTAGCATGAAATTTATGTGTAAACACCCATATGCAACGAATAACATTAACCCCAAGAGGCCTAGGCATAAGTTCCCATGTATCATTTTTAATAAGTGCCTTAAACTCATCATGCATAGCGTTGGACCAATTTCGATCACGGAGAGCATCTATATGAGAGGATGGAAGAGTAGAAATCGGTTGACTAATAGTGTGAAGAACATACTTGGGATTTGGTTTTGTAATGTCTGCTCGACTGTGAGTCGTCATCGGATGTTGGGGTGTAGGGCGAACATCGGTAGTAATGGGGGATGGGTTAGTTTGGGGGGACGATATACTAGACGAATGAGATGGTGTATTGGATGCAAAAGAATGAGAGAAAGATGGTATGACGGGGGTTGATCCAGAGGATTGAGGTGAGACGGGGGGCGGGGGGCGTTAGACATAGAGGGTATTGACCCATGTATGTGAGTGGTTGGTAAGTGTGATGGATTGGAGGGTGGAGTATGAAATATGGTATGCACGAGAGTCTCTAGAAAGGTTTAAGTGTCTGGTGGGTTAGATTTTTGAGAGAAGGGAAATTTAGTTTCGTCGAAAGTTACATGTCTCGAGATAATAGATCTCTTTGAAGACATGTCAAAACAATGATACCCTCGATGATTTTGCGAAAACCCCAAGAAGACGCACGGAGTAGATCGAGGTTGAAACTTGTGGATAGTGGAAGCAAGAGCGTGTGGAAAGCATAAGCAACCGAAAACCCGAAGATGAGAGTAAGATGGAAGTTTATTGTAAAGGCATTTAGTAGGAGATTTAAAGGAGACTGTTTTATTAGGAAGAATGTTATGGAGATAGGTGGCGGTTTGAAGGGCATAGGGCCAAAACAATGATTGCGTATTTGAATGGAGAAGCAAAGTTGCGCTCGACTTTGCCGTTTTGAGACGAAGTATATGGACAAGAAAAACGAATATGAATACCATTATCGGAACACAGTTGATGAAACTGGGTATTGTTATATTCCTTCCCATTGTCACATTGAAATTGTTTAATGTCTCTTTCGAATTGAGTACAGATGTAAGCACGAAACCGGTTAAATATTGAAAACGTTTGCGATTTTTGAGCTAGAGGAAACGTCCACACAAAGTTGGTATAGTCATCAAGAAACAATAAATATTACTTATGTCCACTTGTGCTTAAAACAGGTGATGTCCAAATATCACTATGAACGATTTCAAAAGGTGCACTAGATAAAGAAGTAGAGGGGACAAAATGCAATTGATTATGTTTTCCCATTTGACAGGAATAAAAAAGAAAATAAACAGAATGCTTTAGATTAGAAATTAAACGACTGGAAATAAGATTGCGCAAAATTTGATCGCCCGGATGTCCTAAGCGGTCATGCCAAAGGGAAGACGAGACGGCTGCAAACGCGGAAGGTGGTGGAGATGAGTGTGACCGGAGTGAGTAAAGAGTGCCTTGACTATTACTGCGTAGGAGTATGGTTCCCTGCATGAGATCCTTCACAGAAAAACCATACGGGTCAAACTCGATAGAAACAGAATTGTCTTTGGTAAATTGTCTTACCGACACAAGGTTTTTAATCAAGTTTGGGACAACCAAAACATTATTAAGTTGAAACGGAGGATAAGGGGCTGAAAAAGATGTCATACCCGTACCCGTAATTGGAAGCGAATTCCCATTACCCACAATAATGCGATCAGTTAAAGGCCTATTAAAAAAGTGAGTCATCGTACCTGGGTCCGAGGTCATGTGAGACCTGGCTCCCGTGTCCATGTACCATTCATCTCCTGGTGGATTAAGCGACATCGTGTGTAAGGCGGATTCAATATCGGTAGGAGCATACTGGGACTGAGTGTCGGAGTAGTAAGCCTGTTATGGTCGTGGGCCTAAAATACCTTGATCCGGTGAAGGACGAGGTTGTGGTCGAGAGTTCCAAGTGGGTGCAAAAGTCGTCGGATACGTACATGGTGGCACGGACCAGTGACCTTGCTTCTACGACGGTTGTTGCGGCGAGAAAGACCATGGTTGACGAGCCTGGAAATTGCGGTCAAAAAATTATCCACGGTAGTTGCGTCCTCCGCGTCCACGAGTGTTCCCCCGACCTCGATACGACCGATATCCATGTCGCTCCTCTACGGGGTATCGCGGTGATGGGTTAAGTTCTGCCGGAACTGTGGTAACTAAGGTCATAGGAGGAGAGACGACTACTTATTTCGCTTTACGAGATTCCTCCAACGTGAGCATGCTTCTGGCACGATAAAACGAGGGAAGTGGATCGGATTGTTGAATGAGAGTTGCGACCCCATCATATGCCTCAGAAAGGCCGGTTACTAACTACAAAACCAATCGTTGATCGAAGACCAGTGCACCTACGTTCGCCAACTGATCGGAAAGAACCTTTAATTGTTAACACTATGTTGAAACAGAGGGGAAGTCAGACTGTTGGAGACGCGTGAACTGATTATCAAGCAATACTGCCCGAGAATGCTTATTATCTTGAAAAACTTCCTTTAGGTGATTCCATGCTTTTTGTGTTGTAGAGTTTGGCTCAAGTATGGTTTGTAACAGATATGATGATATCGTTCCATAAATCCATTGTTGTACAATAGCATCTAAACGCGTCCACAAGGTAGGATCGACCGAACTATCTTTGGGAGGAACAATATGGTCGAGAACTTGGTAAGCGGTGGCATGAATCTTAAAAGTTCCGCCCATAAGAGATATTGGTCGCTTTCGATTTCTAAAGTGATAGGAATAAAGGATTTAATATTTGACACAACAAGTGTCGGATGAAACGTCGGAGAACTAGATGAGGAAGAAGATGGTGTAGTACCGGTCATGGTGACGTGATTAGGAAGAAGAAAAAGAAGAAGGGTTAGGAATATTTTTGAGGCTCTGAGACCATGACATTTGGTATTCTTCTATGTCTCTCAAAACATGTAATCTATCCTCTAATATAGTACCGATACAATGGATAAACAAGGAAAGAAGATAAGTCCTATATATAACTAATATTCCCATAATATATGGGATTTCCATGTGATCATGCAAAATCGTCGCTATTAAGATTGTTGATAGCCTTAGGAGGTGTCCACAATTTAGTGATTCACCAAATGGATGTCAAAACGACATTCTTGAATGGTGACTTGGAGGAAGAAGTTTACATGAAACAAACATAAGGTTTTGTTATGCCCGGGATGGAACATAAGGTGTATAAACTTGTAAAATCATTGTATGGGCTGAAACAAGCACCCAAACAATGGCATAAAAAAATTGATGAGGTTATCTTGTCCAACGGTTATATGTTAAACCAAGCGGACAAATGTGTATATAGCAAATTTGACACATCCGGTAACGGAGTAATCGTTTGCTTATACGTTGATGACATGTTGATCTTTGGCACCGACCAAAATCAAGTTGATAAAACCAAAGAGTTTTTGTCATCAATTTTCTCCATGAAAGATATGAGAGAGGCGGAAGTGATCCTTGGAATAAGGATCAAGCGTGAGAACAAAGGGATTGCAATTACGCAATCTCATTACATTGAGAAAGTATTAAAGAAATTTAATTGCTTTGATTGTTCTCCGGTGAGTACTCCATTTGATCCGAGTGTGAAGCTTATGCCCAACTCGGGTGAAGCGGTGTTACAACTCGAGTACTCAAAGGTTATTGGATGCTTGATGTATGCCATGACAAGCACTAGGCCGCATATCGCTTTTGCCATTAGAAAGTTGAGTAGGTTTACTAGTAATCCTAGTATTCATCATTGGCAAGAGATTAGATGAGTATTTAAATACTTGAAGAAAACCATTGATTATGGTTTGTCATATGTTAGGTTTCCTTCGATATTAGAGGGATATTCGGATGCAAGTTGGATTACCAACTTAGAAGATCACTTTTCTACGAGTGGTTGGGTGTACTTGCTTGGGGGAGGTGCCATCTCATGGGATTCCAAGAAGCAAACTTTCATCACGAGTTCGACTATGGAGTCGGAATTTGTGGCATTAGCCACTGCCGGTAAATAGGCGGAGTGGCTAAGGAATTTAGTCCATGAATTTCCGTTATGGACGAAACCAATATCACCCATTTTCTATCTGTTGTGATAGTGTGGCTACTTTGGCTAAAGTTTATAGTCAACCATATAATGGCAAGTCTAGACACTTAGGTGTTAGACATAACATGATTCATGAGCTAATCACGAATGAGGTGATTTCGGTTGAATTTGTTCGGTCACAACAAAATCTAGCGGACCACTTGACGAAGGGGTTAGCTAGGGACTTGGTTCACAAGTCGGTGATAGGGATGGGATTAAAGTCCATCTAAATCTATAACGGTGAGATACCCAATTCCCTTCTAATACAAAGTTAGAAGTTGAATTCAATAGGAAAGCTCACTCTAAGGGATTGGAGCACAAGATAATCATCCCAAGGTATGTGCTCGGTACTGCAAGTGAATGAGGTAATAGTTCTTTTGTAAAAATGCATGTGCATGTGCATGATGAAAGGAACTACCTATATGAGTGTGAAGTCTGGCCGCTTCAAGAAGTTTGGACTTGGCTTTGATGCACTCACGAATGGATAAGGACACATGGTCTGTATATTGTCAAGTTTAAACTTTAGAGAATTATTTAAATTCATGTGTATGTTATTTTCTAGTACTCAAATGGGTTGAAGGGTTCAATCCATAGGACACCCGAATTCTCGAGTATTTGAAATGTGTAATGTACTAAGATGAAAACTGAATCTTATAGATATTTTCATTTATGCATGAGTTTGTTTTCCTATATTAACTTTTGTTTGTGAATCAAGGATTGCACTAAAATGGGGGAGGATTGTTGGTGATTTTAGTGAAATCATCGGTTCATTTTATATAATTAGATTCACAAGATAATAATGGGGTTGGTAGCTAAGCTATAACACGAGTTAGGAGGTGTGAAGTGCACACTCGTGTAAGCTAACTATGACCCGGGATCGTTGGATATCATGTTTGGCGGTTTGATCAGATTTGTAACTGATATCCTTTTTCCGCGACGCGGGCGGGTTGTACCGCGGGTTAACCCGCGCCGTGCACTGGAATGTGGGGACAGAACAGTGGCCCACGGGGTTTGTAGAGTGGGGTTACGCGTCGAAACCCGCGTGGTGCACTGTAACTGATATCTTTTTGTAACCGCCTATTTTTGAAATCTTTTTGTACCCGCCACCATTATGTCCAACAATCAATACCATTCAATGGGGTTTTATTATTATAAATATTAATATGGGGTTGGTTACGATTCTCAAGGTGTATAAATAGGATCGATTTCTGCCTAAATCGATACGGTGAATTGAGATTATCCTCGAGTGAATTTCGTGATACCCGGATAGAATAGGGTCGAAATATCACTTAAGGAAAGCGAGCTCTCACACGATCTCTAATTCTTTATCCGAATTCTGATCACTCTCTTCTTCTCCCTCTATTTTTGGCACCCTCCCCAACATGGATGAAGGTGATGTCATTTCAGATCAAGTTTATTAGATTAAACTGAGTGACCCAATTACATATTTTAAAGTGTCGGGTTAGCGTGTTGTGTCAGTTTTACCAGGTCTATATTTTAGTGACCCAATTACATATTTTAAAGTGTATTATAATAACTAGAGAGGTGCCACTTACAAATGTAATGATATTTTTGAAATTTGGAAAGAAAAATAGCTAAAAGATGAATCCAAAAAATGACTATTTTCGTTAATTTCCCAATTATATATCACCCAATTAAAAGACTTGTATAAATACTTAATTGGACTAACCACCACTAATTGCTAATTGCTCACCCATCACCAATTAGACACAAGCAACTAAGGATGTTGATATCTCACCTCACCTTATCATCATGGGATTTATTATTGAAAGGGTATTTTAGGTATATAATAAATAATCAAACTTATCATGACAAAGTCTTGGTAACCAAAACCAAAACACCACCCCTCTGCTCTACTTGCAAGATCTGCACCTGGATGGACCCAAATTCACATGCTTATCATGACAAAGTCTTGGTCCCAGAAATTGAAGAAAAAAGGGGTCTACTTATGCTTTCACTTTCATCAATCAAAATGGATAATATCTGCTATCTCCAAAATATCTGTGCTGCAAATATCACCTCTCTTTTCTTTTATAAAAATCTATCAACCTCTGGTTTCATCAAAAACATTTGAGAGATGGAAACCAGTAACAGACCAAGCCGGAGCGATGCTCATTTGTCCAAGGAGGAAGAGGCAAAGATAGAGGGGGAAACCAGGGACTACTTTGATGGGTTAGCACCGAGACGCCACACTAAGCCACAACGCAGCGAGTATGCTACTCAATACATTGATGCTTTGCCCAGTGATGGTGTTAGTCATGAGTACGCTGAGTTTCAACAACTTGAAAAAAACTCCCAGGTTTCTGCTTTGCTCCTACTACACACAACTTTTCATTTGTTTTGCATCTCAGAGATGGAACCCCAAAACATATTATACTCCTATCCCAAAGAAAACTACTATGTTTGACCAATCATATGCTAAGAAATTACTTGACTAACCAAAACAGATCGACCCTATAAATCCCACTCAAAAGTAGGGTCTTGGGGGTGAGTTGTATGCAGACATGGCCTCTACCCCAAAAGACTAGAGCAGCTGACAGCAGTTAGTTAAACAGAGCATTGACTATTTATCATAATTTTAAGATACTTTCGGTCTAGCTAGGCTTGTCCAAATAGTTAAAAGTTCCTCGTGGTAACCCCAAGGTAAAAATCAAACTAAATCGAACAAACTCAATAAATCTCACGCAGAGGGTAGCGTTTGAAGGGGTAAGAGGTAGGCAAACCTTTCTTCTACCCAATGGGTAGAGAGGTTGTCATGAGTTCAAATCTTACCTTTGGGCATGTTCAAGGAGTTGCTAGAAATACATCAATTGATGGGCGACACAAATTTTACTTCTTGGTGTTTTTCCAAGTCTAAGAAAAAGTTCAAATAACTTTAATCATGACAAAATAAGAACGTCTTGTGGAACTTTGGAGATGATAAAAATGTGTATATAGGTAATTATAAATTGAAAAGTTTCCAAAAGTGAAAATGTTTGCGATTTTAATGAGAAACTTAAAATGGATATTGTTGGAATGAAATGTGGACGGAGAGGGTTTTATATTTTGGAACTTCAATTCCATTCTTCGCAATTAAAGGCAACCTTGGTGCATATCAAGGCTCAGCTTTTTGTGAAGGTTAGGGACAAAACTCTATGGTCCATAGTCTTTCCCTTGCATGTCGCGAGAAATAACTGTCTTTGTAAGTATAAAATATTTATATACGGCAAATACTCATGCACACTTCTCACATTTGGCAAGGCTTGAGTCCTTGACCTCCAGGGAGGCTCGGCTCTACCGGTAACCCAGGTATCGTCGGACCAATGACCCTTTGGTAAGAAAGAACTGTTTTCATGGGTGAAATCTGAGATCTCATGGTCACAAATAAGTAACCCTATCCCAGTTGCTCATCCGTACCACTTGCAATTGAAATTAGTGCAACATCTAATTTGATATTTGAACTAAATGTACCTTGGTTCCAATTTCAAACCTGCAAAATGCTTCAATGTCAGAGGTCTACTAGTTCTGAATATGGGTAGCACTCTGCAGGGGTTGGCTAGTTATTCATAAACATCTGCAAACAGCCTCCTGCAAAAGAAAATGAATAAAAAAAATATTAAGATAATGGAACAACTTCAAATTGCCTTCTAACAATGAATCTCTCTTTTCTTGCAGAAACTGGTTTATGCAGGTAATGAAGCGAGTGAAGAGTTTATTGAGACAGAATATTACAAGGATCTTAATGGTGTCGACAAACAACACCACACGGTATCCCCCTTTTTGTAAACAAAAATGAGAAATTTACTTTTCTTCAACATTGTACTTGGCTTTGTATTGCAATATAACCATCAATCTTGAAAAAATGCCAAAAAAACATTATAGTTTGCAAAAAATGAGAAAATGCAAAAGAACCATCATACTTGCCACTTTTTTCTTGAATTGAGCGTTCTTGTACTGTGTTCAGTTTTTTTTTTCTTCACAAGATTGATGGTTTATTTGCAATGTGTAGCCAAGTATCATGGTATAAATCGTGAATCGCCCAACAAAGACGAGAAAGAAGAAACTTAAGTTTACCAATTATGCTTCTTGATCTTCCAGACAGGAACAGGGTTCATCAATGTGGATAATACAAGGTCTGCTTTCAACTTAGGCCTTGAATCTGAAAGTGCCCATCATGCTTCCTGCAAGGGGAACCCAGCTACCAACGAGTGGACTCCAGCACCTTCTGACACGGTAAAACCTCTCACTAGAGGTGGTTAGGCCATGAACTTTAATCTGTCTAAAGCTAAATATCTGAATTAAGTGAACTTTCTGTTTCAGGCATCTATCGTCTCCAACAAACCTCACAGGAGTGAAAATTGAAATTGACTTATTGCTGCAAATGTCATGAACCAGCAACTGCACTCAAACAAGTTTGTGACTGCATTCCAAATTGAAGTTCCTGTGTATTTCTTTTCTGAGGAGCATGTGTGCAACGGAAACTAAGATGTGTTATGCTACTGAATAATACCTTTGATGATGTTGTTCGATTTGCTTTAAACTTTTAAGTTGCTAAACTAAAGTCTTCATTACAAATAATAAGGAAAAAAGGATCTCCTTACCTTAAGCCTCTAATAGGTTTAAAGAATCCATAAATAGAACCTATTTAATTTTGGAGTTGATGACTTTTAAACTGTTGCGTTTGGTTTTTCTTTTCAAAAAACCATTGTTCTTGTGCAAATGAGAAAAGAAAACACAAAAGTACTCAATAATGACGTTGGACAAAGGTACCAACGACCAAGTCATGGTTTCTTTTGCATTTACCTATACAATATGTCCAACATTTCCCATTCTTACAAACTATAGTGCCTTTAGGCATTTTTGTAGGAACGAAGGTTAGCTAGCGAAAATCCAACTGTAATGGTTGAAAAAGTCTTTAATTTCATGTTATACCAACCTGGTACCAGACTACAATCACCCTATCCAACCTGTCTTGAAACATGGACCAAGGAATCTAGCTTGTGTGCGAGTTGAAGGATGAGTAAACTGGTACACCTCCACTGAGATTTACGTATAAGAGGAGAGAGAAGTAAGATGGTTGTTGTTTTGTTAGCTATTTCTGTTTGTTTTGATTGTAATAAGGTCAAGGGTATTTTTGGGTTTTCCTGTTTTGAATAAGTGAGCGGGAGACTCCTTTTTAGTTTGGTGGGAAGGGTTGTTGGGGGTATTCTGTTTTCTTTCTAAAGTTGTAATTTGAGCTTTGCTCTGGGAGAGACCATGGCCTCTCGAATGCCATTGGAGTAGTTTCATTTTCGTATTCAATCAAATACCACAGTATTCAATCAAATACTGCCCGAGAATGCTTATTATCTTGAAAAACTTCCTTTAGGTGATTCCATGCTTTTTGTGTTGTAGAGTTTGGCTCAAGTATGGTTTGTAACAGATATGATGATATCGTTCCATAAATCCATTGTTGTACAATAGCATCTAAACGCGTCCACAAGGTAGGATCGACCGAACTATCTTTGGGAGGAACAATATGGTCGAGAACTTGGTAAGCGGTGGCATGAATCTTAAAAGTTCCGCCCATAAGAGATATTGGTCGCTTTCGATTTCTAAAGTGATAGGAATAAAGGATTTAATATTTGACACAACAAGTGTCGGATGAAACGTCGGAGAACTAGATGAGGAAGAAGATGGTGTAGTACCGGTCATGGTGACGTGATTAGGAAGAAGAAAAAGAAGAAGGGTTAGGAATATTTTTGAGGCTCTGAGACCATGACATTTGGTATTCTTCTATGTCTCTCAAAACATGTAATCTATCCTCTAATATAGTACCGATACAATGGATAAACAAGGAAAGAAGATAAGTCCTATATATAACTAATATTCCCATAATATATGGGATTTCCATGTGATCATGCAAAATCGTCGCTATTAAGATTGTTGATAGCCTTAGGAGGTGTCCACAATTTAGTGATTCACCAAATGGATGTCAAAACGACATTCTTGAATGGTGACTTGGAGGAAGAAGTTTACATGAAACAAACATAAGGTTTTGTTATGCCCGGGATGGAACATAAGGTGTATAAACTTGTAAAATCATTGTATGGGCTGAAACAAGCACCCAAACAATGGCATAAAAAAATTGATGAGGTTATCTTGTCCAACGGTTATATGTTAAACCAAGCGGACAAATGTGTATATAGCAAATTTGACACATCCGGTAACGGAGTAATCGTTTGCTTATACGTTGATGACATGTTGATCTTTGGCACCGACCAAAATCAAGTTGATAAAACCAAAGAGTTTTTGTCATCAATTTTCTCCATGAAAGATATGAGAGAGGCGGAAGTGATCCTTGGAATAAGGATCAAGCGTGAGAACAAAGGGATTGCAATTACGCAATCTCATTACATTGAGAAAGTATTAAAGAAATTTAATTGCTTTGATTGTTCTCCGGTGAGTACTCCATTTGATCCGAGTGTGAAGCTTATGCCCAACTCGGGTGAAGCGGTGTTACAACTCGAGTACTCAAAGGTTATTGGATGCTTGATGTATGCCATGACAAGCACTAGGCCGCATATCGCTTTTGCCATTAGAAAGTTGAGTAGGTTTACTAGTAATCCTAGTATTCATCATTGGCAAGAGATTAGATGAGTATTTAAATACTTGAAGAAAACCATTGATTATGGTTTGTCATATGTTAGGTTTCCTTCGATATTAGAGGGATATTCGGATGCAAGTTGGATTACCAACTTAGAAGATCACTTTTCTACGAGTGGTTGGGTGTACTTGCTTGGGGGAGGTGCCATCTCATGGGATTCCAAGAAGCAAACTTTCATCACGAGTTCGACTATGGAGTCGGAATTTGTGGCATTAGCCACTGCCGGTAAATAGGCGGAGTGGCTAAGGAATTTAGTCCATGAATTTCCGTTATGGACGAAACCAATATCACCCATTTTCTATCTGTTGTGATAGTGTGGCTACTTTGGCTAAAGTTTATAGTCAACCATATAATGGCAAGTCTAGACACTTAGGTGTTAGACATAACATGATTCATGAGCTAATCACGAATGAGGTGATTTCGGTTGAATTTGTTCGGTCACAACAAAATCTAGCGGACCACTTGACGAAGGGGTTAGCTAGGGACTTGGTTCACAAGTCGGTGATAGGGATGGGATTAAAGTCCATCTAAATCTATAACGGTGAGATACCCAATTCCCTTCTAATACAAAGTTAGAAGTTGAATTCAATAGGAAAGCTCACTCTAAGGGATTGGAGCACAAGATAATCATCCCAAGGTATGTGCTCGGTACTGCAAGTGAATGAGGTAATAGTTCTTTTGTAAAAATGCATGTGCATGTGCATGATGAAAGGAACTACCTATATGAGTGTGAAGTCTGGCCGCTTCAAGAAGTTTGGACTTGGCTTTGATGCACTCACGAATGGATAAGGACACATGGTCTGTATATTGTCAAGTTTAAACTTTAGAGAATTATTTAAATTCATGTGTATGTTATTTTCTAGTACTCAAATGGGTTGAAGGGTTCAATCCATAGGACACCCGAATTCTCGAGTATTTGAAATGTGTAATGTACTAAGATGAAAACTGAATCTTATAGATATTTTCATTTATGCATGAGTTTGTTTTCCTATATTAACTTTTGTTTGTGAATCAAGGATTGCACTAAAATGGGGGAGGATTGTTGGTGATTTTAGTGAAATCATCGGTTCATTTTATATAATTAGATTCACAAGATAATAATGGGGTTGGTAGCTAAGCTATAACACGAGTTAGGAGGTGTGAAGTGCACACTCGTGTAAGCTAACTATGACCCGGGATCGTTGGATATCATGTTTGGCGGTTTGATCAGATTTGTAACTGATATCCTTTTTCCGCGACGCGGGCGGGTTGTACCGCGGGTTAACCCGCGCCGTGCACTGGAATGTGGGGACAGAACAGTGGCCCACGGGGTTTGTAGAGTGGGGTTACGCGTCGAAACCCGCGTGGTGCACTGTAACTGATATCTTTTTGTAACCGCCTATTTTTGAAATCTTTTTGTACCCGCCACCATTATGTCCAACAATCAATACCATTCAATGGGGTTTTATTATTATAAATATTAATATGGGGTTGGTTACGATTCTCAAGGTGTATAAATAGGATCGATTTCTGCCTAAATCGATACGGTGAATTGAGATTATCCTCGAGTGAATTTCGTGATACCCGGATAGAATAGGGTCGAAATATCACTTAAGGAAAGCGAGCTCTCACACGATCTCTAATTCTTTATCCGAATTCTGATCACTCTCTTCTTCTCCCTCTATTTTTGGCACCCTCCCCAACATGGATGAAGGTGATGTCATTTCAGATCAAGTTTATTAGATTAAACTGAGTGACCCAATTACATATTTTAAAGTGTCGGGTTAGCGTGTTGTGTCAGTTTTACCAGGTCTATATTTTAGTGACCCAATTACATATTTTAAAGTGTATTATAATAACTAGAGAGGTGCCACTTACAAATGTAATGATATTTTTGAAATTTGGAAAGAAAAATAGCTAAAAGATGAATCCAAAAAATGACTATTTTCGTTAATTTCCCAATTATATATCACCCAATTAAAAGACTTGTATAAATACTTAATTGGACTAACCACCACTAATTGCTAATTGCTCACCCATCACCAATTAGACACAAGCAACTAAGGATGTTGATATCTCACCTCACCTTATCATCATGGGATTTATTATTGAAAGGGTATTTTAGGTATATAATAAATAATCAAACTTTTCATTTGTGGTGTAGCGGTAATCATCTGGGGAGTTCATAGCGCTCAACATGGGTTCGATTCCTTGCACTCACAACTTTGTGGCCACTGGGTATAACCTCAGGGCTGCATGCTTTAGGAGTCGGTTTCATTGCCAAGGGATTAGTCTGGGCCAAAGGCCTAGGACACCCTTTCAAAAAAAAAATTAAATGTTGTATTTTTAATTTATGGGATATAATTAATAAATCAAGCAATAGCAATAGTCCAAAATCAACGTGCAACGTCCTGATTCTAGTGAAAAATAGGCGTAACGGTAATTTTTTTTTATTGTTTATATTTCATGGTTTTTTATCTGACATTAACATATCTTAGAATTAAATTGTTTGAACTGAGATCTCAATATTGAAGGTAACCAAGTGTCCTGAATTTTACCAACATCGAACCAACATTCACGAGACGTATCTCATTATATAGCTATTCTAGCTTATACCTGGACAAGTATCTGTCAAAGAAACGTTCCAACTTTCATATCCAGTTACATATATTTTAGTTCCATATTTATTTGTTGACTAATATCACACATTGTTATACGGTTGATAAAGTTCATTACTTTATTAGATTAGGACACTTTTGGTATTAAATCCTAACAATTTTGCATTATTGTTCGCAACTTTTCGTGTTTACACCTTTTTAAAATGCAAGAAAATAGATCTCGACGCAAGTATACATCTTAATCTACTGCCGTCTGTTAACAAGTAATAATGGTACAAAGTACCGAATATCGATCCCACAGGGAAGCGTGGAAAAGTTCTCCTCAAAAGTCGGGTTTGTAAAAGCGAGCTTCAGATGGCGAATTCGAAAACAATATTTTTGATTGGGGGTTTTGATTAACACTACTGAACAGTTAATTAAACAGAAACATCGGTACAATGCTTTGTTGGAATGAGATTAATAATTGGATAAAAAGATGAGATCGCATTCCTTCGTTATTTTAAAGTCGATATTTCATAAAACTCAAATGAGACGTCGTACAATAAACCAGTTGTCAATTGATTAATTGCAGTCTATCATAAAATATAACTTTAATTTAAATAACTTTGAACAATCATGCGATATGATACACCATTTTATATTTTGATCAGTCTCAGTCCCAACTTAACTTCGTACAGATTATAAATATTACAAAAACGGAAATGTAAATTTTAACTAAAGGTTGGAGACGGTTGGTATTTTCAAACACTCAACGATAGAAACCGTAGGAGTGTTGTGCCAACAACGTGTCCTTGGACAGAAATAATTATATTTAACTAAAGGAGACGGTTGACGTTTTCAAACACTCAACAATAGAAATCGTAGGAATGTTGTGCCAACAACGTGTCCTTAAATAGGATATGTAATTACTTGAAATATAAGACTGAAGATAAATGACGTGAATTAAATTGCAGAATTAAATTAACATAAAGTAATAGACTGAAATGAAAGTGCAAAAGTTAAAATTGCAGAAACTAAATTGTGAGAATTAAAGTGTGTTAAAATAAATAACGTAAAGGAAAACGCGAATTATAAAATTAAGACATGATCGCAAATGGTGGAGGAAAATCTTGTTTCAAATGTGAGATTTGAATTTGAAGGTTTCAAGGTGTTTCAACGAGAGAATGACGTAAGGGAAAACTAACCAACGTACAATTGATTTTTATAAAATTGGAAATATAAAACGGATTTAATAAACTACTACAAACCGTGAACCAACTAAAGTTGGGAATCCGAAATTATTTTCCGGATTTCCGGTTTGCAATAGAACTAAAGCCGCAATGAGACCAAAATAAAAACCAAGAGTTACAAACAAACGAGAATCGTAATACGAGAATAACAAACGATGACTACGCAATACTTGTGATTTGAAGTAGTAAATGACATATATTACCAAAATTTGGTTTGATTTATGAGCCAAAGCTTCCAACAACTAGCTTTTGGCTCAATGCTTCAAACCAATTACAAAGATGGTGGCTTAAGGAAAAGATCTAATGGTTAGAAGAATACAAGTCTAGATTCATTGAATCTAGAATGTATGAGGGAGGTAAGCAAAAACCAAGGAAACAATTAAGTTCCAAGTAATAAGTTATGTTTCTACTACTACTACTAAATCCTATTTATAGGCTACAATTACCAACATTGGGCTTTGAGGCTTACAAGGCTTTTTAGCCCTTTAATAATCTAATGGCCCAACAAAAGATTACTTGGCCCAAATTTTTGACAAAACAAAAGACATCAATCCAAGTAGTCTTTGGTCCATGCAATTCGGCCCAAGTATTTCGGTCCATCAAAAGAGATTTCGGCCTCGAGCCCAAAAGAGAGTGCTTTCATCGTCACGGTTTGTTGTGTCGGTCCAAAAAGGGAAAGTCTTTTGTCGTATCCGCGCTATCTCACGATGTCGACTTCCCACGACCTTCGCGTCGATCCTAAAATAAAAGCATAAGTAAAAATAAGATTTTTGTGATGTTTTCTTTTAAAAATAAACAAAAAACGACAAAAACGTAAAACATTTATTTAACTAAAAATACTAAAACTAGATAATAAAAAGACTCAATTGGGAGAATAAAAATTGCTCAAAATTATAAAAAGTGAGTTAAAAATAGGGTAAATAAAATTACCCTATCAATTATCTATCTCTTGATTTTACTCACTGTTGGAAAATTTAGTAAAAAATGTGTTTTTACTAACTTTGGACACATTTAAATACATGTATATGTATTGTATATATCTAACTCTTCGTGGGTTTGTGTTCTCATATATGAGAGTTTCGAAACGATATATTATGTGTCCAAAACGGAATATGTGTGAATGAGATATCGATGCTCAAAGTTGTGTGTTTGGGATGAAATTGGCAAAAGTCAAGTGGGTGTGGGAATATGTCCCACATAGGAAGGAGTAGTAAACATTTTGTGGTTTATAACCATGAATGTGGGAGGAGCTTACAAGCTCCTTTGATTGGTTTTACTCCAATTTCTACTCGCACGCAAGTAGGGGGGTGCCGATTGAGATTTTCGTAAACAAAAATCGACGAACTTGTGTGTAGACACGAATGCAGCTCCGAAATCTTGTGTTCGCACAAGCTTGGTTTTTGCGAAATTTTTGTTTTGATCCAGTGGCCCGGGCAGGTTGTGCCGCGGGCTTCGCGTTGCGTACTGTTGTTGTTTTTCTGTAACTCCCAAATCGAAAGTATTGAAAACAAATTATTATTGTTTTAATTATTGAATTAATCTTTCTAGTTTTAAAGATTAATTCTTTAATTATTGTTTAATATCATATTTATGATTTCGGTTTCATTTTTCAATATAAAAAGGGAGGAGCTTCGCCACATTCTAAACGACCCATACGACACACACAATTCCCTGAAATTCTCTCCTGCATACGTTTCTCTCCGGCAATTTTTTCAGGCAAGTGGTCATCTCCGACAGTACTTCTACTTTTGCTGTTGTACCCTGGGAACAAACGGCGAATCTGTTTAAGGGAATCGTGTTACACACGAGCCTCATCTTCGTTTGAATCTTCTTCGGTTTATTCGTATATTTTAATCATTCGTTGATTACTTATGTCTTCGCTTATCTGTAATCATATTATTCATCTTCTGTTGATTATTTAATTTACATTTGTTGTAATATTATATGTATTATTAAAATACATATAGAGAAATCAACACTCACAATATACAATATATTACAAATTTGTCCCTTGAGTATTTCCTAATATGCATTTTTAGTTCATTCACTGTTAGTCCAAAATAGTAATTTTTAATGCTTTAGTCTGTAAGTCATTTAGTATTAGTCATGTGCACATCACGTGTAGAAAGGTTATTCATGGTTATTTTTTTTTTCTGTGTATAAAATTTTGTATACTTAAAAGAACGACTATCTAGACATGAAGATAAGGTCAATGGGACCTCCACAATTGTATGGCTCCCATGGCTTGAAGCTAACAAAGTTGAAGACGAAGATGAAACTCCTTAGTTTTTTAGGATTTGAAGTTTAAACCTTAATAGTGTGTATATACTCAAATGAGAATAGAGTCAAAATTAAAGAACAAGGCTATGGCCAAATCACATGTGAGTGGGCGATCTAGCCCGCGACCTCAAGTGGTGACTAAAGTTGCATGAATGTGATTTTAGTGTAAAATCACATGTATTTGACCGTTTTTTTGTTATATTTTTTTATTTGGTTACTACTCTCGTATGAACTTGACTATCTCTCACTCTATATATATATATATATATATATATATATATATATATATATATATATATATATATATATATTAAATATCTTATTTACTTTTTCTCTACAACTCAAGCAAAAATTAACAAGATTTGATGATGAAGAATATATTTATGAATTGATGTTTTTGTGTTCAGTTCATCTTTATCAATTTTTTGCTATATTTTTTTTTTCTTTCTAAAATGCGTAATGTGGGATGGGTTTTGTCTTTGTTGGCTATATGTTTTTTCATAGTGAGTGGTAGACATACTTTTTATTATGATATTAAATTTAGGGTTTATCTGGTTGTAGAAATTCTATAATTTTTTTTTTAAATTTCTACGGGTGTCATTTAATTGTCATGGCGGCCTACGGAGGCAGATGATGGTGAAAGAGTTGGAGGATAGACTTTCAATTTAGGGTTTTTTTTTTTATCAAAATTAATCTTTTTGTGTTGCGCACAGTAATGGTGGTGAGGTGGGTAGTCATGACTTACGACTTCTAGTGGAGGTTGTTTACTAAAGTTTGTCGTTAAGTGTTGATTGAGGTTAAAGATGTAACTAAACTAAAAGGTTTTGTTGTGGTAAGTACCCATTGAAAATTGTTATTTATCAAATGTTTTATATTGACGATTGATAAAGGTTGCTTACCAAGATTCTGCAGGGTTGATTGTGAGATAGAAATAGGAAGGAATCAATGGATGATAAAATGGGAAACTTATAAGGAGTGTATCTCTTATAAGAGTGGAGAGGTTGGTGACCCAATTTGATTGGGTAAGAGGACCAGTCAGAACCTCTTTTTTCTATAATAACTGAACAATAAACAAATCATTTCTTATTGGGGTAAGAATTTCTCATAAAATTAATAAGTGATAATAAAAGGTAAATAAATAGTCCCTTAACTATTTTTTTTCCCGGTAATCGTGGGTTTCCGGGACAACTTACGAGCATCGACTAATCCCTAGACGACCAGATTTGAACCTTGAGTAGATGAGATTTTCTACTACATCCCCCAAAGGCTTTACTAGTGCACCACAACCTAAGTAGTTAAAACATAAACTATCTTTAAATATTACATGACTTGTACACATGAGAAGCATTGACAGAAAATATGAACGATGATAGATTCAATAATTAAAACCGCAAGATATAGTCAGTCAAACCATCCAAAAAAGAAAAGGAAAAATGAAGACTATGAACGATGACGATCCTTGTAAAAGAAAAGCAAAGACCATCACCATCTATGTACTTTAACAAAAACTGGTATCTTAATACATTATTTTTTCGTTGTATAAATCAAATCAAATCAAATCAAATCAAACGGAATATACCCGGTTTATCTTACTCGAAGTAAAGTCGATACTCGGGAGTAGAGATGCACATGGCCTAGGCTTTTTAGGCCTGGATCCAAGCCTTCCAAACTTGTATTCAGTGAGAAAGAAAAAGCCCACACTTTTATGCCCGAGCCAGGCTTTGGGGTTGAAGAAGGGCCCAATCGAGCTTTTTCTGGCCAGGCTTGGACCCGGGGCCCTCAATATTTGGCCTGATTGGCCTTACTTGGACCAGGCTTCAGGTTCACTAGTCCTGGGCTTTTCAGGCCAGACTTTAAGCTTGAGCTTTTTTGTGCATCTCTGTTTGGAAGTACGATACACAAATTTTTCTCTATCCCAAATGATGGAGAAACTATCTTTTTTCATTGTACAATGACTATTAATAAATACAATAAATTCAAAATAAATACTAAACATAAACAATAGTGAGGATAACCAAAACCAAAACACCACCCCTCTGCTCTACTTGCAAGATCTGCACCTGGATGGACCCAAATTCACATGCTTATCATGACAAAGTCTTGGTCCCAGAAATTGAAGAAAAAAGGGGTCTACTTATGCTTTCACTTTCATCAATCAAAATGGATAATATCTGCTATCTCCAAAATATCTGTGCTGCAAATATCACCTCTCTTTTCTTTTATAAAAATCTATCAACCTCTGGTTTCATCAAAAACATTTGAGAGATGGAAACCAGTAACAGACCAAGCCGGAGCGATGCTCATTTGTCCAAGGAGGAAGAGGCAAAGATAGAGGGGGAAACCAGGGACTACTTTGATGGGTTAGCACCGAGACGCCACACTAAGCCACAACGCAGCGAGTATGCTACTCAATACATTGATGCTTTGCCCAGTGATGGTGTTAGTCATGAGTACGCTGAGTTTCAACAACTTGAAAAAAACTCCCAGGTTTCTGCTTTGCTCCTACTACACACAACTTTTCATTTGTTTTGCATCTCAGAGATGGAACCCCAAAACATATTATACTCCTATCCCAAAGAAAACTACTATGTTTGACCAATCATATGCTAAGAAATTACTTGACTAACCAAAACAGATCGACCCTATAAATCCCACTCAAAAGTAGGGTCTTGGGGGTGAGTTGTATGCAGACATGGCCTCTACCCCAAAAGACTAGAGCAGCTGACAGCAGTTAGTTAAACAGAGCATTGACTATTTATCATAATTTTAAGATACTTTCGGTCTAGCTAGGCTTGTCCAAATAGTTAAAAGTTCCTCGTGGTAACCCCAAGGTAAAAATCAAACTAAATCGAACAAACTCAATAAATCTCACGCAGAGGGTAGCGTTTGAAGGGGTAAGAGGTAGGCAAACCTTTCTTCTACCCAATGGGTAGAGAGGTTGTCATGAGTTCAAATCTTACCTTTGGGCATGTTCAAGGAGTTGCTAGAAATACATCAATTGATGGGCGACACAAATTTTACTTCTTGGTGTTTTTCCAAGTCTAAGAAAAAGTTCAAATAACTTTAATCATGACAAAATAAGAACGTCTTGTGGAACTTTGGAGATGATAAAAATGTGTATATAGGTAATTATAAATTGAAAAGTTTCCAAAAGTGAAAATGTTTGCGATTTTAATGAGAAACTTAAAATGGATATTGTTGGAATGAAATGTGGACGGAGAGGGTTTTATATTTTGGAACTTCAATTCCATTCTTCGCAATTAAAGGCAACCTTGGTGCATATCAAGGCTCAGCTTTTTGTGAAGGTTAGGGACAAAACTCTATGGTCCATAGTCTTTCCCTTGCATGTCGCGAGAAATAACTGTCTTTGTAAGTATAAAATATTTATATACGGCAAATACTCATGCACACTTCTCACATTTGGCAAGGCTTGAGTCCTTGACCTCCAGGGAGGCTCGGCTCTACCGGTAACCCAGGTATCGTCGGACCAATGACCCTTTGGTAAGAAAGAACTGTTTTCATGGGTGAAATCTGAGATCTCATGGTCACAAATAAGTAACCCTATCCCAGTTGCTCATCCGTACCACTTGCAATTGAAATTAGTGCAACATCTAATTTGATATTTGAACTAAATGTACCTTGGTTCCAATTTCAAACCTGCAAAATGCTTCAATGTCAGAGGTCTACTAGTTCTGAATATGGGTAGCACTCTGCAGGGGTTGGCTAGTTATTCATAAACATCTGCAAACAGCCTCCTGCAAAAGAAAATGAATAAAAAAAATATTAAGATAATGGAACAACTTCAAATTGCCTTCTAACAATGAATCTCTCTTTTCTTGCAGAAACTGGTTTATGCAGGTAATGAAGCGAGTGAAGAGTTTATTGAGACAGAATATTACAAGGATCTTAATGGTGTCGACAAACAACACCACACGGTATCCCCCTTTTTGTAAACAAAAATGAGAAATT
Organism: Arctium minus; assembly: GCA_954870635.1. Taxonomy (NCBI): domain Eukaryota; kingdom Viridiplantae; phylum Streptophyta; class Magnoliopsida; order Asterales; family Asteraceae; genus Arctium; species Arctium minus. Next base: position 174,981,709 of record OX941080.1, on the reverse strand, counting down.
TACTTTTCTTCAACATTGTACTTGGCTTTGTATTGCAATATAACCATCAATCTTGAAAAAATGCCAAAAAAACATTATAGTTTGCAAAAAATGAGAAAATGCAAAAGAACCATCATACTTGCCACTTTTTTCTTGAATTGAGCGTTCTTGTACTGTGTTCAGTTTTTTTTTTCTTCACAAGATTGATGGTTTATTTGCAATGTGTAGCCAAGTATCATGGTATAAATCGTGAATCGCCCAACAAAGACGAGAAAGAAGAAACTTAAGTTTACCAATTATGCTTCTTGATCTTCCAGACAGGAACAGGGTTCATCAATGTGGATAATACAAGGTCTGCTTTCAACTTAGGCCTTGAATCTGAAAGTGCCCATCATGCTTCCTGCAAGGGGAACCCAGCTACCAACGAGTGGACTCCAGCACCTTCTGACACGGTAAAACCTCTCACTAGAGGTGGTTAGGCCATGAACTTTAATCTGTCTAAAGCTAAATATCTGAATTAAGTGAACTTTCTGTTTCAGGCATCTATCGTCTCCAACAAACCTCACAGGAGTGAAAATTGAAATTGACTTATTGCTGCAAATGTCATGAACCAGCAACTGCACTCAAACAAGTTTGTGACTGCATTCCAAATTGAAGTTCCTGTGTATTTCTTTTCTGAGGAGCATGTGTGCAACGGAAACTAAGATGTGTTATGCTACTGAATAATACCTTTGATGATGTTGTTCGATTTGCTTTAAACTTTTAAGTTGCTAAACTAAAGTCTTCATTACAAATAATAAGGAAAAAAGGATCTCCTTACCTTAAGCCTCTAATAGGTTTAAAGAATCCATAAATAGAACCTATTTAATTTTGGAGTTGATGACTTTTAAACTGTTGCGTTTGGTTTTTCTTTTCAAAAAACCATTGTTCTTGTGCAAATGAGAAAAGAAAACACAAAAGTACTCAATAATGACGTTGGACAAAGGTACCAACGACCAAGTCATGGTTTCTTTTGCATTTACCTATACAATATGTCCAACATTTCCCATTCTTACAAACTATAGTGCCTTTAGGCATTTTTGTAGGAACGAAGGTTAGCTAGCGAAAATCCAACTGTAATGGTTGAAAAAGTCTTTAATTTCATGTTATACCAACCTGGTACCAGACTACAATCACCCTATCCAACCTGTCTTGAAACATGGACCAAGGAATCTAGCTTGTGTGCGAGTTGAAGGATGAGTAAACTGGTACACCTCCACTGAGATTTACGTATAAGAGGAGAGAGAAGTAAGATGGTTGTTGTTTTGTTAGCTATTTCTGTTTGTTTTGATTGTAATAAGGTCAAGGGTATTTTTGGGTTTTCCTGTTTTGAATAAGTGAGCGGGAGACTCCTTTTTAGTTTGGTGGGAAGGGTTGTTGGGGGTATTCTGTTTTCTTTCTAAAGTTGTAATTTGAGCTTTGCTCTGGGAGAGACCATGGCCTCTCGAATGCCATTGGAGTAGTTTCATTTTCGTATTCAATCAAATACCACAGTTTCGAGTCAGTGTATACCAAATTGGTATCAGAGCAGGTTCGATCCATTCATGACGATGCGAGGTGTGACTAATCGAGTTGACGATTAGGAGATTAGCGTTAGTTCGATCGAGAAAGCAATGCAGGTGATTATGTTACAGATGGAGAAGATAAGCAAACAACAGGAGGAAGTGACCAGTAAGTTGAATGCGTCTCTGACGGGATCGGATGGAGGAGAGGCGTCTGGATCTGGAGGAAATGGGAGAATTATTGCTGGAGATCACGATTCCAATCGATTTTCTGCGGTGAAGGGCAGAAAATTGGAGATCCCTACCTTCGATGGGACTGATCCCGATGGCTGGATTTTGCGCGCTGAAAGGTATTTCTCTCTAAACCGATTGAGTCCAGAAGAACAAATAGATGTGTCGTTTATTGCGTTTGAAGGTGACACACTTCGGTGGTTTCAATGGGAGAACAAGCGTCATCCAATTACGAGGTGGGAGGATCTGAAACGTATGATCCTAAGGCAATTTCGATCGTTAGCCACTGGATCGTTATGTGAGCAATTTTTAGCGATTAAACAGGAGGGAATGATTGATGAGTATAGGCGAAGGTTTGTTGAATTAGCTGCTCCGCTAGATGGGATACCAGAAGAGGTTTTCCTAAGTCAGTTCATCAATGGTTTGGCGAGTTCTATCAAAGCCGAAGTCCATCTGTTGAATCCGGTTTCGTTAAGTGACGCAATGGAGATGGCGTCGAAGATCGAGGTGAAGAACAAATTAATTAGTAAGGACAGATCTCCATTTGTTAGCAAGAGGAACACGAGTTTAAGCTCTGAAACGAGAAGATTATCGGAACAGGAAGTTCAACAGAGGCGAGCTCTCGGTCTATGTTATAGATGCGACGAGAAGTATTCTCCGGGACACAAATGTAAGAAAAAGGAACTGAGTGTTATTTTGGTGCAGGGGGAGGAGGCAGAGGGGGAAGGCGTGAGGAAACAGAGAATTCGTTGAATTCAGTTGATGTTACTGAACTGGACAAGAAGGTGGAAGTTCATTTAAATTCAGTGGTGGGGTTGACCAATCCTAAGACAATGAAGATGGAGGGAATAATTGGTGAGCAGAAAGTAGTAGTGCTTATAGATAGTGGTGCTACTCACAACTTCATCTCGAAAGATGTGGTTGGTAAACTGAACTTGGAAGTCGGAAAAACTAAGGAATGCACGATAACGATGGGAACAGGGAAAACCGTGCAAGGAGAAGGAATTTGCAGGCATGTTACTTTGGAGATACAAGGATTGGATCTCGTGGAGGATTTTTTGCCAATTCAACTAGGCAACAGTGATGTAATCTTAGGGGTGCAGTGGCTCGAAACGTTGGGAGCTACGTACACTAACCGGAAACAGCAAGTTATGAAGTTTACTACTGGGGCAGATCAGTGTCGTTGAAAGGTGATCCATCTCTTGGTAGGTCGAAAGTATCACTAAAAGCGATGGGAAAGGTGATACAACAGGAAGGGCATGGTGTGTTAGTAGAATTTGGATCAAGTGAGGCCAGTGTCGAAGAGGATCAAGGAACGAAACGGATGTTGGAACCATTGTTGGAGGAGTTCGAACAGGTTTTCAACATGCCCCAAGGCTTACCTCCGGTTCGGGGAAGAGAGCACGGGATTTTGTTGAAGGAGGGCACCAAACCGATTAACGTGTGGCCGTATCCATATCCTCACTACCAAAAGGATGAAATTGAGAAATTAGTTAAAGAAATGCTGGAAGCAGGCGTTATTCGACCGAGTGCGAGTCCTTTTTCGAGCCCTGTCCTGTTAGTGAAGAAAAAGGATGGTAGTTGGAGGTTCTGTATCGACTATCGAGCTTTAAACAAAGCTACTGTGATCGATAAGTTTCCAATTCCAGTCATCGATGAGCTGACGAACTCCACGAGGCGCGGGTATTCTCAAAACTGGATTTAAAGTCCGGTTACCATCAAATTAGAATGGAGGAGGGAGATATACAAAAGACTGCGTTCCACACTCATCAAGGACATTACGAATTCCTCGTAATGCCCTTCGGATTGGTCAACACGCCGGCCACTTTCCAAGGGCTGATGAATAAGGTGTTTAACGGAGTTTTACGAAAATTTGTGTTAGTGTTTTTTGATGATATTTTGGTGTCCAGTAAATCGATGGAGGAGCATTTAGAACACTTAAGGGTGGTATTGGAAATTTTATCTCAGCATCAGCTTTACGCAAATAAGAAATGCGAGTTTGGAAAGAATAAGTTGGGCTATCTGGGACATGTGATTTCAAGTGAAGGGGTGGAGGTTGATGGGTCTAAGATCAAGGCCATCGTGGAGTGGAAAGTGCCGACAACAGTAACGGAATTAAGGGGTTTCTTAGGGTTGTCCGTATATTATCGAAAATTTATTAAGGGGTACGGGTCGGTGGCAGCCCCTCTTACGGATTTACTCAAGAAGAATCGATTTCGGTGGACAGAGGAAGCTCAATTGCTTTTGAGGAATTGAAAAAAACTCCTATCAACAGCACCCGTCTTGAAATTACCTGATTTCTCAATGGATTTTGTCATCGAGACTGATGCGTCCGGATTTGGTCTTGGGGCAGTACTGATGCAAAAGGAGCAACCCATCGCGTACTTCAGTCAAGCGTTGGGGATGAAGGCCAAGCAAAAATCAGTTTACGAGAAGGAGTTAATGGCGATAGTTTTTGCCATTCGAAAATGGAGACCGTATCTGTTAGGAAGACATTTCGTGGTGCGTAGTGATCAACACAGCCTCAGGTTTTCACTGGAACAAAGGGTCGTTGAGCCTGAATATCAGTGTTGGTTGAGCAAGTTGTTGGGGTATAATTTTTCAATCATTTATAAGCCGGGAAGTGCTAATCGAGCAGCCGACGCATTATCTCGAAAACAAGACCTAGTTGAGTGTTCGACTATGGGCGGACCACAATGGCGACAATGGGACGATTTGAAACGTGAAGTTGAGGAAGATGAGCTCTTAAAGAAAATCAAGGCAGATCTTTTAAGGGATGCTTTGGCCCATAAACGGTTCGAATTGAGACAAGGTCTGCTGTTGTACAAAGATCGATTAGTTTTACCAAGAAAATCAAAGTCCATACCACTATTATTTGAAGAATTCCACAGCTCTCCGATAGGGGGTCATGCGGGAGAAGACCGAACTTATCAGAGAATCGCATCTGAGATTTTTTGGGTGGGAATGCGAAAAGATATAAATGACCTCGTGAAGAAGTGTGAAGTTTGCCAACGGAACAAGAACTTGAGTGGTTCTCCGGCGGGGTTACTACAACCTTTATCTCTACCTGCTACGGTTTGAGAAGAGGTGTCGATGGACTTTATCGAGGGGTTACCCAGATCCAATAGGATGAGTTCGATACTGGTGGTGGTGGATCGCTTTAGTAAGTATGCCCACTTTGTGGGGCTCAAACATCCTTACGATGCTCAGTCGGTTGCTGAGGTCTTTACCAAGGAAATCATACGGGTACATGGGGTACCCCAGTCTATAATCTCGGATCGAGATAAGATCTTCCTCAATGCGTTTTGGAAAGAGCTCTTTCGGTTACAAGGTTCTAAATTGAACTATAGTACAACTTACCATCCACAATCGGATGGCCAAACCGAAGTGGTCAATAAATGCCTAGAACAGTATCTAAGATGTTGGGTTTCGGACAGACCAAAGAATTGGAGTAAATGGCTGGCTTGGGGTGAGTTGTCGTATAACACCGCCTATCATTCTTCCCTTAAATGTACCCCATTTCGAGTGTTGTATGGTCGAGATCCCCCACCTTTACTTTGATACAAACCAGCTACATCGAATCTTCAGTCGGTGGAGCAAGAGTTACTATCTAGAGATGAAATTTGGGACGAAGTGAGGATGCATTTATTGAAGGCTCAATGCACGATGAAACAACAAAAGGACCTTCATCGTAAAGAGGTCATTTTCAATACAGGAGAATGGGTTTTCTTGAAGTTGCAACCTTATCGTCAGAAATCACTGATTAGAGGTAATAGTCCAAAGCTGATAGCACGATATTACGGGCCTTACAAAATCTTGGAAAGGGTGGGTCAGGTAGCTTATCGTTTGGAATTACCAGATGAAGTTAAAATACATCCGGTCTTCCACGTGTCTCGACTTAGACAAGCGGGGAAGTTGTGTTTCGGCCAAAGATATACCTACACAACTTACTGAAGATATGGTGTTACAAGCTGAACCGGAGGACTTTCTGGATATTCGTCTAGTCCCTAACGGTGATCCTGGCCAATTGGAAGTGTTAGTAAAATGGAAGAATTAATCGGAATTTAAGTCTTCATGGGAATTGTTAGATCCCCTGCTGCTTCAGTTCCCTAATCAACACCTTGAGGACAAGGTGCGCTTTTTGAGGGGGAGTATTGGTACACCTCCACTGAGATTTACGTATAAGAGGAGAGAGAAGTAAGATGGTCGTTGTTTTGTTAGCTATTTCTGTTTGTTTTGATTGTAATAAGGTCAAGGGTATTTTTGGTTTTCCTGTTTTGAATAAGTGAGCGGGAGACTCCTTTTTAGTTTGGTGGAAAGGGTTGTTGGGGGTATTCTGTTTTCTTTCTAAAGTTTAACTTGAGCTTTGCTCTGGGAGAGACCATGGCCTCTCGAATGCCATTGGAGTAGTTTCATTTTCGTATTCAATCAAATACCACAGTTTCGAGTCAGTGTATACCATAAACCTATGACGTGTATGTACACTCATATGGAGAGAGTGAATGATAGAGAGAACAAGAAGCTTATGTCAATCTAGAGCAACATTATACGTTTTGGACCATCTAATCCTTCAAGCACTTGACTAAGGGTTTGTTCGTTTGTGGCTTAATGGGTTGTATGGTAGATATGGTTGATTCGCACAACCATATCTAAGTGTTCGGAACCGGCTTATTCGGTCAGCCATCCGAATTGGTCAGCTAGAAAAATGAAGTCCTTTGTATTCAGCCACTTATATACATTTTTATTCCTTTTTTACCCTCCACCCTCTATTATCTTCATTCTCATTTACCCCTAATACATCTCTCTTAAAACACGCCTCATCTCCCACAGTAGACCTCCCCTTTACTTCTACTTCCTTCACCATCACCAGTCTAGCTTCCAACCCTCGCCGTCGTCGGTGTTCAAGCCATCGTCGTCGTCACCGGTTTTCCAACCGTCACGGTGTTCAAGCCCTTGTCGTCGCCGGTGTTCTAGCCCTCGTCGTCACCTGCCTTCGTATTCTAGTCTCGTCACAGATCTGTTTCTTGGGGACTTAGCACAGAGGTTTGGATCTCTCACCAACAAATCTGTTTCTTTCTTCTTGCTGCTTTGTCCAACAGATGGATTTTGTTGCCAAAGAAAAGAAACCTCTCTGTGGATGGAGAAAGAAGATGAAGTGGCTTGGAGAGACATTAGAGGTTAAAATGTGAAGGGGGTTTTGTGTAAAATATCTGAGAAAGATTGTTAAGATGATGTATCTTGTGATGGGTTTTATTAATTTTGATGTTCTTGTTATTGTCTATCATCAGTAGGAATATGATTGGGAACTTGGGACAATAAACAAGAAATTATTTTTTTTGTTGATGAAAAAATAGAAAGGGTAAAATGGTCATTTATATTATCAGACAGTTTATTCAGCACAATAATCGAACAACAATTTATCTGTTATCGTACAGACAACTTTATCCATACAGGTCTTAATAGAAAACGAACCGAACAACCCCTAAGTGAAATGGACACAAGCTCTGCATATGATTCATGAAGCTAAAAAATAATGAACCATACTATTAAGATGCAAAGAATGAAGCTGTATGCATTGTAAATTGAGCAACAAACACTAATTAGTTGTAGTGCTCATGAATTATATGCTCCTTTCAGCTTATGATTGAAGTCATCAACAATTCTATTACATCTGCCACCTGTAATCTTGCCCTCATAAACTATATGCTCCTTCATTTATCTCATTTCTCATATTCATTTGTGGGCCATCTTTTAGAATCAAGATGGGACCCACAAAATGAGAATGAAAAATGAACAAGATGAAGTGAATGGAACATGCAAAATGAAAATGAAAAATGACCGGGACTAGAAGAGTGGAACCTTACCATTCTTTGTCCACGTCAGATTCTTACTAATGGTGAAGTCTCAGAAGGCGAGTCTCAATCAAGAAAGTAACTTTGTTTGAGCTTTTTCTTCAAATCTAAAATTATTTGTAAAGAAATACCTAGAATATATCACAACTTTCTAGGGACCAATGATGACACTAATTAGTTAATAGAATTCTGCTGAGCCAAAGACACAAAATTAGAAAGTGGCAATAGGTTATATGCATGCAAAAGTCAACTTCTACGTCTAATATCATCTTATATACATACCAATGCCACCTTTATCAAAGACACTAAATTCTCAAGGCAGTTTTTGTTTTAAGATCCTTCACAGTGGGGAAGCCAGTGTGTTAGCAACATGTAATTGTGGAGTAACCGAGTATCTCATCTATTGGGATGCATTAGTTGGCAGATGACAGTACAACTGTAGTAACGGAGTCAAAACTCCCTTCTATTTTTCGTTTCAACCCATGGATGGTCTAAATTCAGTCAAATCCGAGAGTGTTTGTATATTGGGATAAAAGTATTTATTTCTTATTTATCTCTCTCTACACACCTTTCAATGACCCGTACAAGATCTATATTTATATATGAATAATAAAGATAAGAATGAGACTAGTTATAGCCTAACATAAACTCTAACAAACTAGGAGTCTTTATTTTTTGGTAACACCCCCCCTCAAGCTTGTCGATGGGTTTGACTCAGCGCAAAGCTTGGATCTAAAGAAAAGAAAGAGCGGATGTGGCAAGCTCTTCGTAAAGATGTCAGAGACATTTAGATGGCTAGGTATGAACTGAGTAATAATTTGGCCACATTGCACCAATTCGCGGACAAAATGATAATCAAGGGCAATATGTCTTGCACGTTTATGAGACACCGAGTTACTACTGATGAAGAGAGCACTTTTGTTGTCGATAAGGATGGTAGGTGCATTGGGTAAAGAGACGCGTAATTCTTTGATTAAGTGTGTTATCCAGATGACATCGGCTGCCGCATTTGCAAGTGCTCGGTACTCGGATTCACAACTGGATCTGGCCACTGTTTTTTGCTTTTTAGAACTCCAAGTTATTAAATTTGGTCCGAGAAAAATAGCGTAGCCAGAGGTCGATCGCCATGTATCGGGACAGCCTCCCCAATCAGCGTCGGAGTAAGTTAGAATATCGTATGAAGGTGCATGAGAGAATGAGAGGCCAAAATTCGAGGTACCATTTACATAGCGTAGGATGCGTTTGACGCCTTGAAAATGGGAAAGCTTGGGGTTGCGTAGATATTGGCTGACGGAGTTGACCGCATAAGAGATGTCAGGCCTAGTAATGGTGAGATATTGGAGTGCCCCGACCAAGGATCGATAAAGAGTTGGGTCGTCAAAAGAGTCACCAGTAACATCAAGATGTTGGCCAACAATCATCGGTGTAGTAATTGGCTTGCATTCATGCATTTGTGCACGAAGCAATATGTCGTGAGCATATTTTTGTTGGCTAAGGAATAATCCATTCGGAGTATAGGTAACTTCGAGACCAAGAAAGTAGCCTAGCCGTCCAAGATCTTTGATTGCAAAGTATGAATCCGATCGATTAGATGTTGCAGAAGATCATTATTTCCTGTGACAATTATGTCATCAACATATACGAGAAGGTAAATTACAGACTTTTCTTTTGAATAGATAAAGAGGGAGGTGTCAGCACGGCTGTTGATGAAACCAATGGACATTAGGAAGTTGTTGAATCTTTGAAACCATGCACGAGGGGTTTGTTTTAAGCCGTATATAGCTTTATTCAAGCGACATACATGCGTTGGATGACGAGCATCTTCATACCCCGGAGGTTGTTCCATAAAGACAGTTTCCGTAAGTATTCCATTTAGAAAAGCGTTTTTGACGTCTAGTTGGCGTAGATTCCATTTATGCATAACCGCAAAGGCACCACATTAACAGGAAAATTTGTAGTTAGCCGACTGATAGACGAAAGATTTCGAGTGAGTTTTGGGACGATAAGAATGTCTCGTAGAGTGACATTGGAAGTAATATTTCGGTGTCCAATGTGAGTGATTGGAAGTGAGGATCCATTACCAACAAGAACTTGATTATTACCATGATAAGGAGTGGCTGCATCGACAGATGAAGTGTTGGGGGTCATGTGAGCGGTAGCTCCGGAATCAAGATACCAATAAGCGGGTGTCCGGGTTATTTAGTGAACATGAAGTGTTGAAGGCTTCGGTGAGATTTGAAGTGTTGGTCCTCCGAGTAAGAACATAATTTGTGCATTGATTTGCTTTGTGTCCTTGTTGGCCACACAATTGACAGCGAGGAGTATAGGTCTGGCGACCACATCTTTGGTTCGGTCGAAAATTTCCACGTTGAATTTGACCACGTCGTGGTATGTAGCCTCAATACTTGACACGATCCGAAGGAGAGGAATGAGCCACGAAGGCAGCAGATGTAGGAACAGATGGGGAGAGGGATTTTTGAAAAATCTCGTGAGCTTCGGCACGGTGAATCAGATCAGAAAATGCCGGGATCAGGGTAAGGGCCATTTGAGCAGTAGAGAAGTGAGAGAAGTCAATACCCAGACCTCTCAACCATTGGGATTTATAAGATTCAGAGATCGGTTTTCCAATAGATGCAAGTTGATCACAAATTTAAAGTTCCTTGCATATTCTTGAACAGAGGCAGTACCTTTGGTTAGAGACTGAAGATCTGCTCGGAGGCTGAGTTCGCATGTTTCCGACGAGTGGCTGAAGGTGGATTCGAGAGCCATCCAGGCGGAACGGGCGGAGTTGCATCCGACAACAACGGCCATGGCTTCTTCTGTGAGTGAGGAATTTAGAATCATACGCAGGTGTTGGTCGATAGTTGGTGATGGTGAATCACACGTACCATCAAGATATTGAAGCAAATCTTGAGATTTCAAGAATAGGTAAGATCTGATTCTTCCAAAGTAGATAATTGGAAGAAGAAAGTTTGATTGTTAACATGTGAAGTAGAGTTGCAAGAGGAAGCGCAGAGGAAGAATAAGAGGATTTGGCGCCTGAGGAGGAGGAGTCGCCCGAGTCGCCGGTGGTGGTGGTCGGAGGAGCCATGAGGATGGAGAGGCGTTTAAGCAAATTGGGTATATGATACCATGAGAGTGTTTGTATATTGGGAGAAAAGTATTTATTTCTTATTTATCTCTCTCTCTACACACCTTTCAATGACTAGTACAAGATCTATATTTATATATGAATAATAAAGATAAGAATGAGACTAGTTATAGCCTAACATAAACTATAACAAACTAGGAGTCTTTATTTTTTGGTAACAAAATCTAGATTTCTCATATTCAGATCAATCTATTTGGTCTTTCGCCTTCAGTGTATGACCTTTGTGAATTAATTCTGTTATGATCTAGTGTGCGGGGGCAGAGCCAGGATTTTACTTTAGGGCGGGCTATAAAATATCAAACGAGATAAACTTATATCATCGACTGAAGGTATTCAAACAAGATGTTAATGTGATTGTTGCGATTAATGTTGGTTGTCTTAAATCTCGTGAGACTTTGGCAGAAATTTTGAGTTGCAGTGGGTGGATTATTAAGAATTTTGAGAGATTGTAGATAGAAAATGAACAAAATCATGAATACTGTGACTTTTGTTTGTGAATTGTTGGAAGATATATAAATAGTTTATATTATGGTATAAATGGAACATGAAATGTACATATTTTGTAATCAAATGAACCATTATTTCCATTAATAAATAAATACAATATTAGTGGGAGATTCAAATAAGAATGCTAAATATCGTGAAAAGGTAAGAATGAAAGGTTTATATGTGAATCATTGAAAAAATTCATTTGATGTTGCATATGTGAGCTTCAAGGTTTTAAAGAACGGAAACAAGCCTTGAGGCGTTTTCCCCTTAGGAACGTGAGGCGTAAGCCTCGAGGCGGTTGAGGCGTAAGCCCCAAAAAACATTTTATATATATGTATATATACTTGTATGTAGCAGGCTAGAATAGATGTTTGCATCAGCAAGTTTGGGAACATAATATATATACAGTATGCTTATGTAGCATATACACAAAAACACAATATATATATATACTTGTACATAGCATATATACAAATACATAATATAGATATACTAACAGTAGTATAACCGTACAAGTCTGTAAAGCGGCAGGGTAAAGAGAAGAGAAGAAGTCAAAAAAGAAAGCTGACAATTTTGTTTATTATAAAAATATTATATTAAGGTTTTGATTCTTAAGTCATTTATTTAAATAAAAAGGAATACATTCACGTGCATATGATAATAACCCACTAAAACTTTAATCCACTAAGACTAACCCACTATACTCTAATACATTAAAACTCTAGCCTACTAAGACTAGTCCACTAAGCTCTAGCCTACTAAGACTAGCCCACTATACTCGAATCCATTAAAGCTCTAGCCTACTAAGACTAGCCCACTAAGCTCTAGCCTACTAAGGGGCTGTTTGGTTGGTTTTCCATTAAGTTGTGTATGGATAAAGTTGTCTGTGTGGATTAATGTGTCTGTATAGATTTAGAAGGTTTTTATTTGAGAGAGTTTTTTCATAGATGGAAGGAACGTGTTTTTTAATGAGAGGGACTGATTTGGAAAAAACTTGGCTTCCTGTATAAAACTCCCCTTGAAATCTTACTGAATAAGCCACTTTCTATATCATTAAGCCACTACCAAACAGTCATATATAGCTGACTGAATAAGCTGTGAGTATCATTAAGCTCATTAAGCTGCTAACAAGCAGGCCCTAAGACTAGCCCACTAAACTCTAATCCACTAAAACTCTAGCCCACTTAGACTAGCCCACTAAACTCTAAGCCATTAAAAGTCAGACGCCTCACTATAGTTGCACCGTCTCACTGATCCTTCACCGCCCCACATTTGTAAGGCGTACGCATGATTAACACCATAGAAAACGACGCCTCATGGACGGTTTTTGGCTGCCTCAACATGAGGCGCGCCTTGAGGCACACGCCTCAAACGTTTTTTAAAACAATGGTGAGCTTATATGAATAACCTGTAACGTCGGTTCACATATGCATTTCAAATAAATTCCCAGATTTTTTCAATTATTCACATACGAACATTCTCTTAACTTTCTCTCCTTATATTTTCACGGTATTTAGCCTTTTTATTTTAACCGGCCCTTATAACATGACATCAATATAAATATTTATATTGCCTACCAATATATATATATATATATATTATATCATATACATGAGCAAAAACAAATTTTATAATTCGAGAAATGATACAAATGGTGGAATATTTATAATAAAACCCGTAAATATTAAAAAAATATATAAATGTTTTAGAAAACAAAATAAATAAACCAATAATATATATGTATATAAACACAATGGAAGAAAAAGGATTAAAAAACTAACTTGAGGTAGCAGGTTGCTACCACATGGAAGTTTTAAAGAGATACATTACCTATTATGATGTACTAAGTGCAGCCATTGGAGGGGGCTGAGCACCCCCCCTGCCCCCCTACTCCCTCCACTGCTGCAAGTGTGCCAAGAACACCGTTTTTTCATAACAAAAGGAAAATAAAAATAAAAATTATCAGTGAAATTTGAGTGACAATCAAACTTATCAGTATCCTGTTGGGAGAAAACCTACGTATCTTGGACTACTTTACCTCATCAACTAGGCAAACAACTGATATTTGAGGTTCAGCACAGATAACTCTTTTCACAAAAATGTACATGTATTTGTTCATGCATATACAAGTTTTACACGGACAAGAAAGCCTGAACAATTGGAACAAAAATGTCAGTCCAAAAAGCTCATATTAAGGCAGAAATAACCTCCACAGCATTTGTAAATAATCACTTTAAATGGCATGGTTTATCAAGGCCTTTGAAGCATAAGAGAGGTCGTATAATGTTGAAGCTATAACTCCCATATATGACATCCCGGAATTGAACACACAACCTATAACATATGGGCTTTTAAGGCATTGCTTTTAAGATGGACAGTACGTTTCCAATGAATGTCCTCTGTCAGTTTCTAAATAAGCCTCCAGAAATATGTCACGTCTCTTTTTATGTTTCATATACCTAAATGAATCATATTACATAAGTGCACGAGAGTGATTGATTGCCAAATAAATTCCTGAGTATCAGATATTATTTTATTGAAAAGATAACCATCTTTAACTCATCTGATATTATTTACTACCACGAGCTTTGTCAACATAAAGTAGTAAACACAATACGACACTTATGGTAAAAAAAATACAAGGTGGTTCAGTTCCATCACAAAATGATCCATAGCAGAGAATTCACATCCCTCATGCGTTTGTGATGTGTTGTACAAAATTAGAATTCTTAGATACAACATAGCAGGGAGGTTTTTGGCATATTGTTATTGGACAAACACTGGATACTTTATTCCAATATTGCACCTCCAAGAATAATATGTCTATCATAGTTTATAATAAATTGAACTGACAAACTAAGGTATAGGAGCCTGTAGGAAGTATAAAAAGTAAGGAATTATTTCTGTTCAATCAACTTAACAAAGGATTGTACCTGCTGGTCACTGAACAATTTGGATGACAGATAAAGTGTCTGATCTTGGAAGTTCCCTGTAAGGGTACATGAAGAGAAAAAATAACGCATATAGGATTGCATAACTTGCATTTGACTTCTAGTTGGTACCCAGCTGCACTTAAAAAAACACACACACACACACATATAATACATAATATATATATATGTCGCAACTTACTATATATGGCAGGAAATTTGACAATTATAGAATTACGCACCATATAATTAATTGTGATGCTATATGATGTCAACTTTTCCATAAAAAAAAGAAACATTTACGTACCTACAAGAAATTCTCCACTCAAAATCTCAGTGTGCATTTATTACCACAAATTAGAACTGATTGTACTTATTTTAGGTTTCTGTTAGAAGAGGAGACTTGCACCAAGAGGATGTCTTAAGGAGAGACACAAGTTGGGCAACATTGATAGGGGGAAGTAGGTGAAGATAAATTTGAGTGAGCGTAATATGTCGGATAAGTTACTTCAATAGGATCATACAGAAGGATGCTATCAGCGCCATCCTCTTTATAATTCCTTCCTTTTTTTACCAACCCTAATTAGTTTGGGATAGAACACCTTTTGATGATGATGTTTTACATTATTTTACGCACGGTATCTTCCAAAATTTCCTTTCAGGTCAATCTGTAGGACTTGAAGGATATGATTAATCAACTCCGCTTTGGTTACATGAGGATGTTATCTGCCCTACCTGCATTACGAACAAAATATAATATCAGTAAACAAGCGTGTTACAAATGCGGAATGGAAAACAAAAATTCAGCTATGATTTTAATAGATCATGATTAGTTTTCTATTTCGGTCCTTGTTGGAGCTACAAGATCTTCTTGTAACTTGTAAAACATAAACAATCTTGTATATTAATCTAGGTGGGAATAAATAGAGTACGTGGCCCAATGGCTGCAAACATGGAACCCTAAGCAACCCAAGAGGATAACACTTAACCTAAACTATATGTTTATTCTATAGCTCAAACATTCCTCATAAAACTTGAGAATAGTATATATGTAAGACATGCCAGTTTGCTAAGTATAGGATCAATGTGTGATCTTCAAAGGGGCTTTGTTAAAATATTAGTTACCTAATCACTAGAAGGATTATACCTGCTGGGCAATGAATAATTTGGATGACACATAAAGTGTCTGATCTTGGAAATTCCCTGTAAGTGTATATGAAGCAAAAGAAAAATGGATACTAGATTACGTAACTTGTATTTGGCTTCTAGTTGGTACCTCAGCTGCTAACGCAACTTACTACATTACGGAAGCAAATTCGACAGATATAGAATTACGTACCATATAATAAACTGTGATGCTATATAATGTCAAGTTTTCCATTAAAATATATATTTTATGATCCAGAAAAGGTACCAAAAGAAGATTCTCCACTCAAAATCTCAGTGTGCATTTATTAACACAAATTAGAACCGACTGTATTTATGTTATGTTTCTTAAAGAGAGGCACAAGTTGGCCAAGATTGACAAGGGGAAAGCAGGTGAAGAGAGATCTGAGCGAGTGTCATATGGCATATGAGTTGGCCATAAATAGGATTGTACAAAAGGATGCTATCAGCGTCATCCTTTTTATAATTTCTTCTGTTTTTTGGCCAACCCTAATTAGTTTGGGATAAAACACCTTTTGATGATGATGTGTTACATTATTCTGCACATGCTATCTTCCAAAATTTTCTTTTGGTCAATCTGTACAACCTGAAGGATACGGTCAGTCAACTCAGCTTTGGTCGCATGATGAAGTGATGGGACCTACCTGCATAATGAATGAAATATAATATGAATAAACAAGTCGTGGTACACATGCGGAATGAAAAACAAAAAATTCAGCTATAATTTTAACAAATCATGATTAATTTACTATTTGCGTTCTTGTTGGAGCTACAATATCTTGTAACTTGTAAAACATAAACAGTGTTGTATATTAATCTAGGTGGAAATAAATAAAGTGCCCCAATGGCTGCAAACGTGGAATCCTACGCAACCTTGAGGATAACATTTAAATTGAACTGTGTGTTTATCCTATATCTCAAATTGTCCTCATAAAATTGGAGGATAGCATATAAGTCATGCCCAGTTTGCTAAATATAGGATGAATGTGTGATCTTCGAAAAGGCTGTCAAAATATCGGTTACCTAATCACTAGACGTTTTCATACGTCCTTAGAAAGAGGTTCATGAGAAGAAACTCTTACATTCTCACCAAAAAAGAGAATGACCTTAACATGCTTAGTACACTCAAAAGACATTTGTTTTGGGAGATGTGAATGCCTTATTATTAGAGTACATGTTCATCGAGTCAAACATAGGATCCCCCAGCTCTAGTACAAAACAATATATCTTGCCAGCTCATAAGTTGTATGCTACATAACTTGATATCTTCACTAGATATTGGAACACGAAACGCTAAATTTCTTGTTTTTGGAGGATGTAAGATTACCCTAAAACATACCTAGTCATGAACCTCATGCTTCATGACTCATGTGGAATAACATGTAACTCGAGCTTGAGGATATTATGTAGACAAATTACCTCAACCCTAAAGCATCATTGAGATACCTTAACATCTACATACCTTCGTAATGCATGCATTGGCTTATCGCCCTATTTGAAACTCAAGGAGCTCACATCATCGAGGTAAAGCATAAATCTATGGCCATTGAAGACTTGGTCCCACTCTACTATCACCTCAACCAAGATGTTAAATGATGTACTTTTTTCACATGAAAGTATGTCAGAATGCAACCCAAGTATTTGAGATTCCTCAAATCCTTTTTGTGAATTTCCCATATGAAGAATTTTCAAAGTTGTAATCTCTATGTTGTCCCGGGTGATAATGATATTATTAATATGGAAGATCAAAAGCACCAAGTAGTGTTAAGAGTCACACATCAGCTAGATTTGGACCCTTTGTACTCAATATATGATGGAACCTCCCTCTCCTCAATGGCTCTTTTGGAAAGTAATCTAATGAGGTTCCACATATTCTCACATGGTATCAGTACCACTCTAAGGACTGGACACTTCGAGGAAATCGGTACCCGTCTAGCCTTAATTGGAGGGGCGTGTTAGAGTCCCACATCAGTTAGACTTGGACCTCATCTCCTCAATATATGATGGAACCTCCCTTCTCTTCTCAAGGGCTCTTTTGGAAAGTAATCTAATGAGGTTCCACATATTCTCACAAGTAGTCATATGAACTCAGTGTCATCAAGGTTTCTCTAAAATTTGGGAATACCAAGAAACCAAACCCGAGCTGCCAGTTATTAAGGCCGTATAGAGACCTCTTCAACCAACAAAACTTTAAGGGCCAAGAGGCAATCCATATATACATCCACATAGAAAACATCACTGAAAAACGCATTATTGATAGTAAAGTAAGGCCAATAATGAACAGATTGAGCATTCACACTGTTCTAACTGCTGGCCAAAATATTTCCGTGTAGTCCTCATTTTATATCTGCAAGAAAGCAGCAGCTTCAGTTGCACTTCCAATTGTGCAAGAGATCCATTAAGATTGAGTTCTAGACCGTACACCCTCATGAATCTAGTAGTCCTTCCCGAACGAGATACCAACATGATCCTAACTCTCATTATCCTGAAGATTAGAGACTTCCTCAAGCATAGCTTCTCACTCTAGGACGAACCTTAGTAACATCATGAGAAATATGATGATTAATTGATTATCCATACAAACAACAAAATTTGACCAACCACTAATGCAAATTTTATCATTTAGCCTCTAGCTGCAATTGCTCATTCACGCAAAACCTAATCAGATGTGTCATTAGTTGATTTTGCTTGTTTTGCCCTCCACATATGGAGATATCACTACAATGATCTTATCTCTAATGTACCAAGTGAGTTAAATCACAAATACTATATTGACATTGGGCATCTTAATTACTAGCAACCTCAAAGGGAACTAAAACACATAATCTATTTCATAAATGTCTTTTCTTCCCACATGCATTAAAACAAAAATTCCCTATATGGGTGTCAAGACATATTGTATCATGTACATTGTACATATTTGACATTTGGACTACAGACACAAATGCAGTAAGGTCAAAACTCAAAACCATGATACTTTACTGCGCATGGTAATTATTGCCCTGGCAGCGAATAGCTGTTAGCAAATTTTTAGCATAGTTAAAAGTTAATACCATCAGCTCTTCCATAAACAAACTGCACAATATCATGTTGTTTGTCATCCACTTTACCCACCCCCATTGGGCAAGAAGAAAAGTAGAGTACATAAGATGATCAGATGACAACCAGAAAGGATAAATCTAGAAACCATAAAATCCATGTCCGGAAACAAAGGAAATGAAGGGGGCAGAGCAAGTGCAATAGGGGATTATTGCTCGACATATCACACCTTGCTGGTTAAGGGAAACATTCTTAACAGAAGAAAATCTTGTGAAGCAGAGATCACCTCCCGCTGCCAGTTGATTCACACCTGGATTAACTGCAGAAAGTTCTCGAAATTAGACCACAGAAAGGACAAATTGAAAGCAGCATCACTCTGTGAATATAAAAATCATACAAGAGCATAAACTCAGCAACCAATGAGTTTAAGATGGTAGAAATCTCTTTGCAGTTTGATGCAACATGTATAAACCTGACAATTTACTTCTTTTTTAATACCATGGTATTTAGCACCTTTGGCCCAACTAGCACATGAGGTCCATCCAAAGCACCCCCTAAACATGTCATGCACAAACTTTAGGCCTTCCAACCAATGGGTGTGATATAAAGAAATAGATAGTGCCAGTGGAAACTAGATCTTCAGTTACAAGAGACTCCATGAAGAGACAAGAGAAAAACTTCATTGAGGTGGGGGGACATGGGATTGTGATTTGGATCTAGTGCAGATACAAGATTCTTTGAAGGAATGTGTGCAAGCCAGTCAGATGTAAGATCAAAATAACCAATTGGACTTTATAAACTCTTGCATTTTTATGTTGTTTTCTCAGAGAATATCTTCTTTGATGAGCAATTATGAAGTGGCTTTAAAGAGTTTATACGAATACTGCACTTGATAATAATTAGTTCTACTCCTATTATGGAAATATACGCCTTTTAAGTGAATTCCTCTAGAGGGTCTACATGTGAACTATATATAGACATGATTTTCCCATTTTCCATATGTATGTCACCATAAATACCATAATCATGTTACCACAACTAGATTCCGAATGAACAACTGCAGCCGAGTTAGGAACACTATGTTGTGTTCTCCATGAACTTTTGCATCATCTCTTTTTCTCACATCACAAAAAGAAATTAATAGATGTATTAACTTTTATTCCAAACTAAACCATACCTAGTAATTCATTATTTAAGAGATTATTTATGTTGAGCTAGACTGCTACAAAAAATCACACCATCATCTTCATTTCCTTTACCATGAGAAGGACCATCCAGATGAGCATTTCTGGTAGCAGAATCCCCTTCATCATCTTCCTTATCTTCCACAGGAGATGAAAGCAGTTCAAACCTATCATTTTTGGTGGAGGAAACCCCTTTCTCCTGTTTATTCATTGCAGACAGGTTAAATTTCTTGTCTTTGCTGAGGGAATCCCCCTTCCCATCTTCCTCGACTTTGAAAAAGTAGGAAGGCAATTCAGAAAGATTGTCCAATTGCTTAGGAAATTGTGACCAGGTTCTCAAGTGGCTATTATTTGCGCTAGGCTTGTCAATGCTTCCATCTTCAGAATCTCCCACCCACTTCCTCTTCCCTCCACTGTTTCGAGGGGTTGGGGTACATACAGAACATATTCATTCCAATACATAAGACTTATTTCCAGAAGAATGACAATTTATAGTTCATTTGCATCTATAAAGTAGGATAATACATGCACCTCACTCTAACATTTTTAAAGTCATGTTTTCATTAAAGAATAAATGTATGTTGTGAAAGCTATGACACTAATTAGACTTTTCTATCTCAAAGTCAAACTAAAAGTCAACAGTCCCAAATCAATCCAAAATAAATCATCCAATTTTTTTATCAATGCAGAATAGGATTGTAATGATTAAGTAGTAAAACAAAGTAATACACCAGTATTAACTATCCACAAAATACAATCAGTAAAGAGAGAGTTAAACCGGGAATTTTACATGGAAAACCGAAATGGGAAAAACCACGGATTAGGATGCCGAGAACTGATCCACCCTACCGTTTGATGATTACAAGCTTTAAGAAATAAAGAACAATGGTGATTACAGTAGGTTTGGGAGTAATTTGACAGAGAAGCATAGTATCCAATATAACAAACAAAAGTTCCCTAATATGGAAATAAAATCAGTCAGGCGCAATCATGCAAACTGGCAATGCAACTTCAGGTTGCAAGCCACAAGTCGCCCGGTTCAAAAAATAGCATCATCCGAGTTATGCAACTCACAAACCCAACTATGTAAAGTGAACCAAATGATTAGTTTGGGATAATAAAAAGCGAAAAATTTCTTTATTAGTTGGTTCATGTAGCCATGTGCAACATAGACCCATAAGTTGACCAAATAAGAAAGTGATCCATAAATAATAGGCCATGGTAGAAGTAGGGAGAACTTTAACTAGGTGTACTGCTATAATGAACACAAATAAGGTAGCCTTGAGTTTGCTGAAGACGTACTGAATAGGAGAAAAGGTTCCAGTGGTTGGCCCTGATTAGCAAGAATGAATAAGGAAAGGACATAAAACCATGCAATGAGCCATAGCAACTTTTTAAAAAGTGAACACATTTATTTGATAAAATAATTTTCTTATGCACGTGGGAGAGCATGCACAGTTGCCACGCATTCGGAAGCCATAGAGATACACACCCACGGCTTAGCTTTGCTCAATACCATGAGTAATCTCTTTGGTTGCCTTGGCTTTCAGGAAAGCCCTCTGTAAAGGTTGGATGCTAGGGCTACAGTAAGAAAGGACTGCCTTCTATTTTGCCCATTTCGTACTCATCTTACAGAGAGAGTAGATAGAAAGACAACAGAGACAAAGAGCAAGAATAGAACGAGATATTGGAACCTGTGACCAGCAGCTGCAAGGTAGAGAAGTAGCAATAGATAAAAGGAACATGTCTCTTCTCAGTTTATTCAGTGAAGGTTTATATACATGTCTTGAACCTTGATGACTGGCAAAATAGGCAGAGTTATGCCAAGTACTTCATTTATGAAGGGACGGTCTTTTATTGTTTGAATGTCTTCAGATGGAGTATATGTTGCTCACCACTTTCATGGCCATATAGGTTGCAATTTAGAACATAAGTTAAGGTATAGCTGCCATAACCTGTACAAATGTGAATTTATATTTTGTATAATCATATAATTTTATTTATCCAAATCAATTTTCTATTAGGCCTTCAAGATATGACTCTGATGTACACTGATGCCAAATTCAGTTGTATTTCTTGAATGAATGAAAGTTTACAGTTTCCACAGGCTTTCGAGAGGCCTGGACTCTCCCAAAATGGTTTCCCGCTCAATAGATTTCGCAAAACAGAATGCCCTAACTCCTAGCCAACAACTTTATTTATACTACCCTTAGCCCACCTACCCGCCTACCAATATTGACTAATTGACTTCTAAACCCAGGGTATAACAATACCCGCCCCTCAATCAAAGAGGTGCTAGCCTAGTGGTAAGGCCCTGGGGGGATAGTGCATGGTATGTCTATCTACCAGGGTTCGAATCCTGGGGGATGCACTTCGGCGATACCCAGACCTTGGGTCGGCCTTCGGGTCGGTTCGGGTCCAGGTTTACGGGCATACCAGTCTATGGGTATACGGGTTCGGTCTTGACCGGGCTTAGTCGTACCTGGGAGGGTCCAGTCGATTTGGGTTGGGTCGGGTCGCCGCGGATTAGTCGGTGCTGCCCAATTGGATGCCCGGATACCGCGGGTGCGTGTGTGTGTGGGCTTAGCCCAAGTTGCCGTACAAAAAAAAAAAAAACAATACCCGCCCCTCAACACACACCTTGTCCTCAAGGTGGAAAAAAATGAAACAATCTATTCAAACTTTTTATATCAACCATTGTCGGTGGTAGCGGTAGCGGTGATACAAATATCGGCGGTGGCCATGGCAGAGGCCGCAGCGGTAGTCGTGGTTGTGGCATTGGCAGTTCCCTAAGATCATAGGATATTCCACCATTGTTGTTCATCGTGACCATGGCCGAGTAAATTGCAAAACTTAGAGGCCGCTTTAGGTTTAGCCTGGTCTTGGGCCAAATCAAAATTTTTGAAGACTTGGGCCACCTCAAAACATCTGAGTCCAGCAGATTCTCTGAATTGGGCTTGGGCCAAAAAATATCCCTAAAATAGTCTTGGGCCACATAGAATTAACTGGGTTAGGTTTCAATGATAGGAAAATTATTAAGGTGGGTTTTCTAGTCATCGTTATCTTCTTTTTGGATTTGGTTATCCTTGTCGAACGAAGAACCATTGACCACGGTGAAGATGGAGTCGAAAACGGTGACGGTGACGGCAACGACCTCCCTGTTTTCTTATTTTTCATATGTATCTCGATTGATTCTTATGTTCTTGCCTTTGAACGTGGATGATTACGTTGTGGTAGTGCAAGCATCGTCGACCATGGGTTATATGATGGTGGAGAGAGCAGCGACGACGGCCAGGATGACAGATATGGCGATGAAAGTCGCCGAGAGGGCGGTGACGGCGGCAGAACCTGATCTGAACGATTCTCGTCTTTCTTGCCTTCATCTCTCTCACTGATTTCTCTTCTATTCTCTTCTTTCTTCACTTTCCACTCATTATCGCCTTCATCATCAGAATTAGAATGGTCTCCTTCAATTGCTTCCTCATATATAGCCATTCCAGACTCAAGATTCGGATCTAATTTTGAAATGAGGTCTGGATCTGATTTTGGATTAATTTTTGGATATGGATCTAAAATCGGATTCGGATCTAGATACGGATCTGTACTCGGATATGAGTCTTGATACGAATCTGGATGTAGATACAGATCCGGATTCGGATTTGAATCCAGATTTTTACCTATATCATATCCGGCGTTTCGAATCACCGTATTCCTTACACGACAATCACCTTGACTCATCTTCTTCAAGTTGTCTTCCAACTTTTCCATCATTTTCAGCATCCTCAGCATACCTTTGTTTATAGATCCAAAGTGTTCCTGAATTTTCTCTAATTTCCCCTCAACATACTCCAAATCCTCACTACTCTCCAATTCTTCGCTTTGAGATGAAACGTTTCTACTCGTCATTCTCCCGGAATCGAACTGCTCTGATACCATTTGATGTACATTGATGCCGAATTCAGTTGTATTTCTTGAATGAATGAAAGTTTACAGTTACCACAGGCTTTCAAGAGGCCTGGACTCTCCCAAAACGGTTTCTCGCTCAATAGATTTCGCAAAACAGAATGCCCTAACTCCTAGCCAACAACTTTATTTATACTACCCTTAACCCACCTACCCACCTACCAATGTTGACTAATTGACTTCTAAACCCAGGGTATAACAGACTCCTTGCCTTCTAAAAAGTGCGTCTTCATATAATTATGAACATGCTTCTTGTACACCACAAAACTGCTTGGGGCACCTAAATACTTTGTCTAGGGAAAAAACAAACACATGAACACAAGATGAACTCTGTTCAATCCTACCGAGGGAAATGCTCATGCTTCAAATGTACAAGAGAAATAAAACATTTGAATGTGTGTATCATATCACAATTAAACATTAGAAAATAAGTGCAATTCAAAGAATCTTCACGGTACAGGAAATTAAAATAATTAAGAGCAAGACCTTTACCTCATTGGTTGCAATTTCTGTTGTTCTTAGAATGGTTTGAACTACAGAATCCACCCCTCCAGCATCTGTACTGCCAAGATTGGCTGGAGGCGAAGGCATTATCAAACTTTCTGCACTCGTCACAGTTTCCTGTAACACAACGAAATTAAGACTGAACCAAAGTTGCATGCCTGGTGACAATTATTGAAACATAATGTTCGCAAATAAAGCTTACAAATACTAAGTTGCCTCTAGTAATCCCTCCTGCAGACAAAACACCGCTTATTTGAGACTAGATAACAAGTAAAGCGTAATGGGGTAAAGAAGCCAAGCAAATCATACCACCATTTGATATTGTTCGACTTTACTGAACTTTGTAATTAAAGAATCTCTTGAAAGTACTGTTTTTCCTTTCATTAAAATATATATATATATATACACACACACACACACATAAAATAAAATGTTGATCCAGAGTGCGGTGGAATTTATATCAAGCGAACTTAGCTCATGAAACATTTTTACATTGTATAGTAAAGTTTATTTTTGGGCAACATACAACTTCATCAAGTAACCGTAAAGTTAAGGCTCTATAAATACTTATGGAATTCTAGGTATACTTGTAGTATGTAGGTTCAAAAATTGTAATAATATAGTAGCTTTATTAAGCAAAGTTTACCAGGTATCGGGGACTTGAACAGACTGTGAAACAATTTGATAATATTTCAGGCACTGACTGGTCTGCGGCAGGTTACATTGATACATTACCACATATGTTATGACCACAGTAAATTTGCAAATTTGAAGATGCAAAAGAATTTTAACATGCTCTGAGTTTCAGCAGATAAGAAGAACTGATCACACATAACCTTATTAGGATAAAGTATGCATCCTCGGATCTTGATCAATACACAAATGGCAATTTTTTAACTTTTATCAACTACCCTAATAGTGAGAACTAAGGCAAAGTTCTCTTTTATAGACTTCTTACTAAAGCTTACGTTGAGATTCGTCATTCTTAGGAGATTCATGATGTTCATCTAGAATCCACAGAGAAATCATACTATTATTTTTGTAGCATTTGCCATGAGAAGAAGGATAATGCATATTAGCATCTTGGGTAGAGGAACCCCATACCTCTTTTTCATTCCCTTTGTCAACAAATGACACAAGATCAAAAGTATCAAGTTTGGTGGTGAAATCCCATGTATCATCTTTATGTGCTTTCATAAAAGAAGATGACAACTTAAAATTCTCATCTTTGTTGGAGAAATTTCCTTCCTCATAATTCTCCTCTTTGACAAGAGAAGTGAAAGGGTTAAGTTTATCATCTTTGTTGGAGAAATTTTCTTCGTCGTATTTCTCCTCTTCGACAAGAGAGGTGAACATGTTGTAAGAATATGGTCAGAAAACCGTGTCTGTATTCATTCACATTCACCGGTATATATAACAATAATATTTACACTTTGGTATCACGAACTTTACAAAATAATATCCTAATCTAATATACCCCCTCAGTCTAAGGAGGAGTATTACGGATGCCTAGACTGGATCTGAAGTCGTGAAAGAGTACGCGGGGTAGGCCTTTGGTGAAGATATCAGCCAGTTGGTAGCGTTACGGGACATGTAAAACCCGAATTTGGCCGCATTGAACCTTCTCTCGGACGTAGTGAATGTCGATCTCAATGTGCTTGGTCCGTTGATGTTGAATTGGATTCTCCGACATATAAACGGCGCTAACGTTGTCACAGTAGACCAAGGATGTGCGTGTCGGATGGTGGCCAAGCTCGAGAAGGAGGTTTCTGAGCCAGCAAATTTCGGCAACTACGTTAGACACACCTCGATACTCGGCTTCGGCGCTAGAACGGGAGACTGTCGACTGACGCTTAGATGACCATGACAATAAGTTGTCACCCAGAAACACACAGTAGCCAGAGGTGGAACGGCGGGTGTCCGGACAACCCTCCCAATCAGCGTCGGTGTAAGAGTGGATACTGTGGTACGACGCATGTATAATCCCATGTCAATGGTGCCTTTGACATATCTAAGAATGCGTTTCAGGGCATTCATGTGTGACGTCCTCAGAGCGTGCATGTGCATGCAAACTTGTTGCACGGCGTAAGAAATATCAGGACGCTTGAATGTGAGATACTGTATGGCACCTGCGAGACTGCGGTAAGTGGTGGGATCATCGATCAATTCCCCAGAGATGTGGCTGAGTTTCCCGTCGGTGTCAACTGGAGTGTGTACAGGATTGCATTGAGTCATGTTTGCCCGAGTAAGAATGTCAGCAACATATTTCTGTTGGGATAGGAATAGGCCAGTTGGGTCACACTTGACCGAGATTCCCAAGAAGTAGCTGAGATAGCCCAAGTCCTTCATAGCGAACTCATTGGACAAATGAGTTAGGATGTAGTGTTTGAGAGTCGATGACGATGTAGTAAGAACGATATCGTCGACGTAGAGAAGGAGGCAGGTTGTGTCTCGGCCGTGTCTGTAGATAAATAGGGAGTGATCGCATGCACTGTCGAAAACCAAGCTTAGTGACATAGTCAGTGAAACGTTGGTACCATGCCCGAGGTGCCTGTTTTAGGCCGTGTAGAGACTTCTTCAATCTGCAAACATGATGAGGATAGGACGGATGCCGGAATCCCATGGGTTGATGCATGTACACTGTTTCTGCCAAGTGTCCATGGAGAAAAGCATTTTTAACATCCAGTTGGTTGATTTCCCACTGGTGAGATAATGCAATGATGAGGACCGTGCGAATGGTTGCCGGTTTGACCACCGAGCTAAACGTTTCGTCGCAATCGACGCCAACCTGCTTTGACCTGCCATCACAAACTAAGCGCGCTTTGTAACGCTCAAGGGATCCGTCAGATATGGTCTTATGTTTGAAAATCCACATGCACCTGATGATATTCATCGCCGGTTGGCGAGGTACCAGTTCCCACGTATTATTGTCAATAAGGGCATTAAACTCATCAGTCATGGCTTGGTTCCAAACGGGAGTGTTGAGTTCCTCGGTAGGGGAGCGGGGTAAAGGCTCGAATGGTGTAGAGGTATGGAGATTAAATGGTTGTTTTGGTTTTGAAGATCCGGTCATGCTGCGTGTGCCCATGGTGCAGGTGGGCGGCGGTGGTGGGTCTGGGATAGGCGAGGATGAGGAGGGTGGTGAGAGAGGTTGTTGTGTTTCGATAGGAGTGAGGTGTGGGTGGTCGCAAGGTTTGGGTCGGCGCGAGTAGGTTTGGAGGGTGGGAGTTGGTTAAGGTGAAGTTGGGGATGGTGAGGGAGGGGGGGTTTCGGTCTGAGTAGGATTGGGGGGAGGGGTAAGAGGTTCGTTAGGAGATGTGGATGGGTTTGTGGAAATGACGGATTCCCAGACAGACGGATGGAGATCGTTGGATTGGTTTGAGTGAAGGAAGTCGTAGGTAGGGGGGAGGAGTGAAGTGTGGCAAACGGAAAAACGGTCTCATCAAACACGACATGACGAGAGAGGATTATCTTTCTGGTGGAGATTTCATAGCATTTATACCCCCTATGATTGGAGGGGTAACCGAGAAAGACGCACGGGGTGTACCGGTTTTCAAGTTTGTGAATAGATGTAGATGGGATGAGAGGATAGCAGAGACAACCGAAAGTTCGGAGATGAGTGTATGTGGGTTGTTTGTTGTATAGGAGTAGTGCAGGGGTGGCATTGTTTTTGGTTTTGGATGGAAGTATGTTGGGTATGTAGGTGGCCATTTGTAGAGCGTGATACCAGAATGTTGGCGGTAGGGAGGCATGGGTGAGAAGAGTGCGGATGATGTTGTTTATGGATCAAATTTTCCTTTCGGCTTTCCCATTTTGAGAAGTGTGGGGACAGGAGAACCGAAAAACCATCCCGTGTTGAGTACAGAAGTCGTGAAACGATTTATTGTTGTACTCGGTTCCATTATCGCACTGAAAGCATTTAATTTCACGCTCAAATTGGGTATGGATGAGCTTGTGGAAAGATAAGAAGGTGGAATGCGTATGTGATTTGTGTGTGAGAGGGTAAGTCCATAGATAACGGTGACCCCCGGAGCTGAGAACCAGGGAGGTCCACAAATCACTATGCACAATATCAAAGGGTAAACATGTAACAGAAGTAGAATCATAGAAAGGTAATTTAACATGTTTGCCAAAAACACACGATTGACATAAGTGTTTATCCGAAAAAGTCTTAACAGAAATAAAGTTGCGTTTATTCAAAACTCATAACAAAGAGGAACTGGGGTGGCCCAGACACTTGTGCCAAAGATCTTGCGTCAAGACAGCAAAAGTAGCAGGTGGTGTAACGTGAGCAGAGGGTAATGAAAGAGGATAGAGATCGCCAGTGTTGTCACATCGGATGATAGGAATCCGTGTCTGAAAATCCTTCACAAGAAAACCAAAACGATCAAATTCAATGGAAATAGGATTGTCAGTTGTTAAACGGCGAACGGAAAGAAGGTTTTTGATTAGTTTAGGTGCGTGCAGGATATTGTGAAGTTTTAAAGGTGGGTAAGGGGGTTGTAGAGTGGTGTGACCGGTGCCAAGGATAAGTATTTGGGAACCATTGCCAACGACGATGATGTTTTGTATACCATTATGGACATAATTGGAAATGTTACCTGTGGTGTGTGACATGTGGTTCGTGGCGCCGGAGTCAAGGTACCAGTTCTAGGTACCAGTTCTGGTCCGGATTTAAAGTCATCGTGTGCAGTGCCTGGTCGATGTTGGTCGGGGTGTATGCGTGCTCAGAAGTCGGATTGTCGTACGGATTAGCACCAAGGATACCAGCAAATTAGAGTTTCTGGGTACCTGTTTGCCGGCGCCGTAGGGAATGGTGCAGGTGGGGTGTTCCACGGTTGTGTTGGCCATGGAGTGTTCCACCCGATGGACGGTTGTTGTGGATAGTAGCCTGACTGAGAATGTGGTGCACGACCGCGACCACGGCCGCGTCCCCGGCCCCCTCTACCAGTACTGCGCCCCCTGCCACCATAGTCAAAAGACTCAAACTGTCCACGTCCACCGCCACGATACTGGGTGTCGGTTGATGAGGGCATGTGACGTCGATCAGTGTTGGTGGCGGTTATTTGATTGTTCATGGTTGTCGCTTCAGTCGTTGCCTTAGAGTTTTGATTCTTACGGGTTTCTTCCAAGATCAGTTTGGATCGGGCAGTGTAGAAATCCGGAAGAGGGGTGGATTGTTGGAGTAAGGTGGCAAGGCTTTCATATTTGTCTCCAAGGTCGTTGATGAGTTGAAGGACCATACGGTCGTTAGAAACAGGCTCATCAACATTGGTGAGTTGATCGGATAAAGTTTTAATCTCTTGACAGTAAGCAGAAACATTAGAGAAAGACTCCAGCTTGACATTATTGAACCGGTTTTCTAGATACAAAGCCCTTGAGGGTTTGCTATCGATGAAAATGTTTTCCAGCGCTGTCCAAGCTTGAGCGGCTGTTGAGTTAGGTTTGAGAATAGTAATTAATAAGTCTTTAGAAATCGTACCATAAATCCATTGAAGTACAATGGAATCCAGACGTTTGTGGAGAGACACATAATCGGTTTTCTCTTTGTCGGCCGCAGGTTTGGATGAAGAAGATTCGTCGGGGAGAATGTGGTGGATGACATCGTGTGCACGACAGTGGATTTTGAATAGTTCAACCCATGACGTGTACTGTACGTCGTCCATCTCCAGAATGATCGGAATGAGGTTCCGGATGTCGGTGACAGTGACAGCGGGATGCAGGGAGGCCATGATTCAGAAGCAGGAGCAGAGATCGATTCGAGATTGAAATAGATTTGAACTGTAGGCTAGACAGAGATCGATTTCTGGATCAATCTTGTGTTGAAGCGGCAGAAGTCAGAATGTTTGCTGGAGAGAGAGAGATCGAACTGCAGAAATCGAATGGGGCCAACTGCTGAATCGATTCTGGATCGAGTTGGAGATCGATTCTGATGGAGATCGATTCTGACGGCAGCTAGGGTTAGGGCATCGATTCTGAAGGAGGGCAGTTTGAGAACGGCGGCTAGGGTTAGGGTTTATCAGAGGTCGTCTGCGGCTAGGGTTTAGGTACGCTCTGATACCATGTAAGAATATGGTCAGAAAACCGTGTCTGTATTCATTCACATTCACCGGTATATATAACAATAATATTTACACTTTGGTACCACGAACTTTACAAAATAATATCCTAGTCTAATACATGTTAAGTTTATCATCTTTGCTAGAGGAAGCTCCCTTATCTTTTGCACAACAAAAAGAAAATTCAATAAGTTTCTGTGAGTAGACAGGAACTGAAGTTTCTCTGTGACTACTATTTCCACCTGGCACATAAATGCTTTCATCTTCAGAATCTACTGATTTGATCCTCTTCCCACTGATCTAGCTCATTGAGTTAGGGAACATCAACAGTTATATAAGTTACAATGCAAACATAGCTCACGATATGTAAACTGCTAAAAGGAATGGACCCACTGGATTCTATAAAGAAATTGGATAATGCAAACATCTCTCTGTTAACATTTTGAGGGAGCTAAAACTAAATACATGTATTCTAGAAGAAATAGAAGGGGAGGGAAGAATTGTAATTCTACGAGAGTTAGTGGTGAAGTCAGTTAGTAGTGGAATGGGAGGTTGGTGGAGTACAGATATAAATAAGTGAGTCTAATGCTGGAACTATGTGTTGTAGTTTGAACCGGTAAGTTTCATTCATTTTGTAACAATCGATTTGTGAACTAATAATCACCCCACCGTTTTGTTCCAATTGTGTTTCGCGAATCCACGAAATGGAAGGAGGTATTGGTACGGTCAAGTTGAGGTTGGATCTTTGAGGGAGGATGTTCAATCGGTAATGAAGCAACTAGAATTGTTGATTAAGATGCAGGAAGATTGTAGCCGACAAAGAGAGGCAACTGTGATATGGGAAGAGGAAGAAATTCCGATTCCAAATTGTAAAACACTGAGAAAGAAGAAAACGGTGTTGATCAGCAGCGACAATCTCTGGCAACTAAAAGTAAAAAATTGGAGATGCATGCGTTCAATGGAAAGGATCCGGAGAGCTCGATTTTTAAGGGTCGACAACCCAACAATCGAATTCAACGAAACCTCAACCTCGATTTTCATTTATCCTGTCCGACTCTTGAAACACCAGCAAGTTCATTTCTTTCCTTTTACATCTATGCCCAACGTTGTATTTCTCATCGGAATGATAGCATAATCCAAGAACTCGACGTTGTTGTATTTCATTATCTGACAACCGTTGGTATTCCCTTTCCTTATTTGAAACTTGAACACCCAATGTGAAATCCACTTTATGGCCCAAATTCCTAATTAATGAACTCAATCTGTTGCCTGCTATTTCAACCCTTACAGTCGGTTCCATCCCATCGATGAGTAAGCTAAAGAAAACCTCCTTTGAAATTTCATCCGAAGGTGCTGTCAGAGATACAACCCCCCCTGGCGTTATTTCTTCTAGAATACATGTATTTAATAGCTCCATCAGAATATTAACATAGAGATGGTTGCATTATTCTATTTCTTTATAGAATCCAATGGCTCCAATATTTCCTTTTAGCAGTTACAGTATTGTAACTTATATAGCTTTTGATGTTCCCTAACTCAATGAACCAGATTGGTGGGAAGATGATCAAGTAAATAGATTATGAAGATGAAAGCATTTATGTGCCAGGTAAAAATAGTAGTCACTTAGAAACCTCAATCCATGTCTACTCGGAGAAACTTACTGAATTTCCTTTTTGTTGTGCAAAACATGAGAGAGCTTCCTCCAGCAAAGATAATAAACTTAACATGTCCACTTCTCTTGTCGAAGAGAAGAAATACGACGAAGAAAAATTCTCCAGCAAAGATGATAAACTTAACCCCTTCACTTCTCTTGTCAAAGAGGAGAATGATGTGGAAGAAAATTTCTCCAACAAAGATGAGAATTTTAAGTTGTCATCTTCTTTTATGAAAGCAGAAAAAGATGATACAGGGGATTTCACCACCAAACTTGATACTTTTGATCTGGTGTCATCTGTTGACAAAGGGAATGAGAAAGAGGAAGGAGGTTCCTCTAGCCAAGATGCTAATATGCATTATCCTTCTTCTCATGGTAAAGGAAATGAAGATAATAGTATGATTTCTCTGAGGAATCTAGATGAACATCATGAATCTCCTAAGAATGACGAATCACAAGGTAAGCTTTAGTAAGAAGTCTATAAAAGAGAACTCTTGCTTAGTTCTCATTATTAGGGTAGTCAATAAAGTTAAAAATTTCCCCTTCCTTTTACCGTTTTGCCCGCTCTCTTCTAAATGTCGTAATCTTTAGTTACTCTTATTGATAAACCAATCTTGTCCAACAATATGGTTGCGATAAAACTGTGTAAGTTCAGGCAGCGGTCTCAATTCATACTTAGCCGCGAGTAATCTGCGTTTGTGATCTCGTATATTTTGCTTCTCGGTTTGTTTGGGACACGTGGTGTCTAAGGATGGAGTAGCCATGGACGTCACAAAGATAGATGCAATGTTGAAATGGCCACACAGACAACAGTGACTCAATTGTGAGGCTTCCTTGGTTTAACGAGATATTACAGGATGTTTATTAATCATTAAGGCCTCACAGCATGATCCTTGATTGATTTGTTGCAAAAGAACAACTTCGGGTGGAATGAGCCAATGAGGAAGCGACAACCTCTTTTCAAGAGTTAAAACGAGTTTCTACTGTTAGAAGAATAATATGATTGAAGGAGACGATAAATATGTTGAAGGTTTGAACCCTCGATATATTGATCGAGAGAAAACGTACAATACAATGAAAGTAAAAATAGCGGCTTAACCTAAACTAGAAGATACAAGAGAAATATATACACAAACTATATGGGCCCACGGGCTTGGGCCAAATACACATATGTACATTAACATCCCCCCTCAAACTCAATCAGGAGAAGAATGAACCAGATGGAGTTTGGAAACTAGATCACGAAACCGTCCTGGTAGATTAGCTTTAGTGAAAATGTCGGCCGGTTGATCAATAGTTGAAATAAGAAGAAGCTGAATAGTCTGACGAGTCACGTGTTGACGAACAAAGTGACAGTCAATTTCAATATGCTTCGTTCGCTCGTGAAAAACGTCATTGTGAGCAATCTGAAGAGCACTATTGTTGTCGCACCACAAAGAGGTCGGAGAATGTTGAGGTGCCCCCATGTCAGAGAGTAGCCAGCGTAACCACACAAGTTCTTAAGCCGTGTCTGCTAGTGCTCGATACTCAGCTTCAGTACTAGATCGAGCTGTCAGAGATTGTTTCTTGCTCCTCCAAGAGATGAGAGAGTCTCCAAGAAAGAAACAGTAGCTAGTAGTAGAGCGACGGTCCGTAATGTCACTGTCCCAATCAGCATCAGAAAATCCTCGCAAAGTCAATGAGGATGTGGATGAAAAATGAAGACCGTGAAACATGGTCCCCTTTAAATATCGAAGGATGCGAAGGACAGCAGCATAATGATCTGAACAGGGTGCGGACATGAACTGACTAACTGTATGTACAGCATAGGAAATGTCAGGTCGAGTCACTGTCAGGTAGACAAGTGACCCCACTAACTGTATGTACAGCATAGGACATATCAAATTCTTTTGATATGTCCTTACCAAAAAACGTCTTCCAATCAAATAAGGCCGCCATTTTAAAATAGCAAAAACAATTCCATCAACTCCTCATACATGGATCTCAGACGAACCTCTTCCCTAACACTTGGCTGTAGTAAGCCACGGGTCTTCCCTCTTGCATTAACACCTGTCCAACCCTAAATCACGAAGCATTAGTTTTCCACTACAAACCGCTTGTTGAAGTTTGTTAATGCCAAAATAGGAGCAATAGTAGATGTTAATGTACATATGTGTATTTGGCCCAAGCCCGTGGGCCCATATAGTTTGTGTATATATTTCTCTTGTATCTTCTAGTTTAGGTTAAGCCGCTATTTTTACTTTCATTGTATTGTACGTTTTCTCTCAATCAATATATCGAGGGTTCAAACCTTCAGCATATTTATCGTCTCCTTCAATCATATTATTCTTCTAACATGGTATCAGAGCTGTAGGTTTATTCATCGTTTTTTTACTGTTCATCGTACTGTTCATCACACTGTTCATCGATCGTCACTGTTCATCCGATTCTCAGTCGCCGCTTTTGCCTCTTGCCGTCTCTTGTCGCCGCCGCCGCCGCCGCTGGTTCTTTATGAGTCATTCCCTTTAAATCGATTTCTTTGCTTTGAATCGATTTGTTTCTTTAAGATCAGATCGATCGATCTGTTTGAAGCCGCCGCTGGTTTGTTTTCTGAAACCCTAGCCGGTCGAACACCTATCGGTCGAACGCCTGTCGGTCGAACACCTCTCGGTCGAACTTCCACCGGTCGAACTCTACCGGTCGAAAACATCCTACCGGTCGAAGACTATCGGTCGAACCTTACCGGTCGCATCTATTTCCCGGTCTAATCCCGGTCCACTTTATCGGTCGAACTCTACTGTTCCTCATCCATACCGGTCGCTCACCCTACCGATTTATACCGGTCGGTGGCACACCATGGCTGCACCTGACCTCATGGAACTGATGTGTTGCAATCAGGAACTCATGGAGCAAATCATGTCTGGTGCTATGGGTATGAATTCTCAACACTTAACTGCATCAGGTAAATCATGACTTTTTGACTCTGGGTGTTGCAATCATATGACACCCTGCACTGATGGTTTTGTTTCTAAGAAACCACCTCAGCATTTTACGTCAGTACGAACTGCTGACAACACTGGCCTACCGGTATCCTTTAGTGGAAATGTCTCCACTCCTCATATTCAATTACCGGATGTTCTCAATGTTCCGAAACTATCTCTGAGCTTAGTTTCAGTTGCGCAACTTTTAGAATCTAACCTGATCATTTTATTTCATTCCTCTGGTTGTATTGTACAGGATCCAAAGACCAAGCAGATCCTTGGACTCGGCCGTAAGGTTGGACGGATGTTTGAAGTGGTCTATCTTCGTCTACCGTTACCATCTTCAAATCTTGTTGCCTCCGTTTCCAGCTCCTTTTCCTTTGAATTGTGGCATGCCCGACTAGGTCACTTATCTCTAGCCAGAATAAAATCATTAGCTAATTCAGGGGTGTTAGGAAATTGTGTGTCCTCTGACAGTATTTCCTGTTTATCATGCAAACTTGGAAAACATCATGCTTTATTCTTTGAAACAAATGAGTTGAATTCTACTTCTGCTTTTGATCTTATTCATTCTGATGTATGGGGACCAGCACCACATCCATCAATGGGGGGTGCTCGATATTTTGTTATTTTTGTTGATGACCATACACGTTTCACATGGATATATCTCATGAAACATCGTTCGGAGCTACCTAAAATTTATATTATGTTTGCTCGGATGATTCACACTCAATTTTCAAAACCTATAAAGATTCTTAGAGCTGATAATGCTATGGAATACAAAGAGTCCTCTCTTCTCTCCTTTCTTCAATCTCAGGGGACTCTCTCTCTCAGTACTCCTGTCCCGGCACATCTCCTCAAAATGGCCGTGCCGAACGCAAACACCGTCATATACTTGATACAGTTCGCACTCTTCTCATTTCTGCTAAATGTCCGGAACGGTTTTGGGGGAAGCTGCTTTCACTGCAGTTTATACTATCAATCGTCATCCTACTCCTCTTCTTAAACATAAGTCTCCTTACGAGGCTCTTTATAACATCCTCTCTGCCTATGAACTCCTAAAAGTTTGGGGTAGTGCCTGTTTTGTTCAGTTACAACCCATGAACATACCAAACTTGAACCTCGCTCCAGACTTTGCTGCTTCCTTGGATATGGTATTGAGCACAAAGGCTATCGCTGCTGGGATCCTATCTCCCAGTGTCTTCGTATATCGCGTCATGTTACCTTCTGGGAACATGTTCCTTTTTTCTTTATATCCAAGTTTCGTGAGTCTCCCACTTTCACCACTCCGTTCTTCACTGATGCTTCCGTCTCATTGGACTCTCTCCAATCTGACATCATATTGCCTCCACCTGTTGTTCTACCATAGTCTGAATTTGCCTCTCCTTCAGAGTCTCCTGCCCCTACACAGCCTGCCTCTTCTAGTTTTCCTGATCAACATCAATCATCTACTCCATCCGCACAACCAACATCTGAGGTGCCTGCTGAGTCTTTGGCTCCTGGAACGTCTCAATCTCAGAATGTTAGACGATCAGATCGGGTAAGACAAGTTCCTTCTCATCTCCGTGATTACCATGTTTATGCTACTCTGCTGTCAAATCACGAACCCACTTCCTACAAGGAAGCTTCCTCTAACCCTGATTGGCAGAAAGCTATGGATGAGGAACTTCAGGCTCTTGACATAGCTCAGACATGGGAATCTGTCCCTCTTCCTCCGGGCAAGTCACCCATTGGCTCCAAATGGGTGTTTAAAATCAAGACAAAATCCGATGGATCTATTGATTGATACAAAGCTCGCCTTGTGGCCAAGGGCTTCAATCAAGAGTATGGTATTGATTATGAGGAAACATTTGCACCTGTTGCTCGAGTCACTTCTGTTCGCAGTCTTCTAACCATTGCAGCTACCAAACAATGGCCTCTTTTTCAGATGGATGTTAAGAATGCCTTCTTGAATGGTGATTTATCTGAGGAAGTCTACATGACACCTCCTCTGGGCGTTCGACTTCCACAAGGTCATGTTTGTCGACTTCGGAAAGCTCTTTATGGACTCAAGCAAGCTCCGTGAGCTTGGTTTGAGAAGTTCAGTTCCACCGTCACCTCTCTGGGTTTTGCACCCAGCAACTACGATTCAGGACTGTTTACTCAGACCACTGAGGCTGGCACAATCTTATTTCTGTTATATGTGGATGATATGATTATCACTGGAAATGACTCTATTGGCATAGCTCATCTCAAGACATCTCTCAGCTCCTGTTGTCAGGATCAAATTCTTAACAAGAATAAAGTCTCAGAAACAATATCAAAGAAGTTGCGGAATAACACTTTGATATTCAATATAACAGTAAACAAACAGTATATGATTAACAACTTGTAAACTTGTATTCAATGATCAAATCACAAGATTACACACTCAACCTCAATCTTGAAGAACAGACTCTTTCAAGACGAATTCTACTTCTCTAGAATTAGGAACTAAGCCTTGAGGTTGATTCTCTCTAAAAACAAAAACTTAGAATTAAATCTATATCAAAACTATTCTGTCAAATCTATATATATACTGAACAAAAAGATAATTACAATAA
Organism: Arctium minus; assembly: GCA_954870635.1. Classification (NCBI taxonomy): domain Eukaryota; kingdom Viridiplantae; phylum Streptophyta; class Magnoliopsida; order Asterales; family Asteraceae; genus Arctium; species Arctium minus. Next base: position 174,944,424 of record OX941080.1, on the reverse strand, counting down.
ATAAAATATCTTCAGTATATCTTCCATGAATATCTTTAGAATATCCAGCTGTCATTCTTCTAATTCAAATCTTCATCTTATAAGCAGCACTAATCATAAGCAGCATTAACTACTAAGCAGCACTAACCTCTAGCGGTACTAACTAGCTAAGCAGTACTAACTTTGTTCAAGCAGCACTAACTTTGACTAGCAGTATTAATTCTACTAGCAGTAGTAATACTCAGCAGTATTAACTTTGAAGTCCTCTGGCAGTAGTAATTCTGAACTAGCAGCATTAACCATACTTGGTAAATTCTTCAGTTCCCAACAATCTCCCCCTAACTTGACTTTTAGGAAGAGAAGTCAAGTTCTTCAGATCTGATCTTCAAGATGCTTTCAACACCTCAGGTTCAGTTTCCCAAATTTGGATCTAGTCCCAGACTTTGATTTACAGTTCTTCTCACCATAATCTTGGCCATTTCTGAATCCTTTGTGCATACTAGCTTGGCATTGAGCATTCCTACTAGCTTCTCCTTGCTATGCTCATAGATTTTGTCCACCAGGTAGTATTCATGATAACAGTTGTCAATAGTAATCATGTATACTCCACAGTTTTCAAATAGTATCCATTTATCAATCTTCTTGAATATAAACTCATGATTATGATCTTTAATCCTATAAGCCACTCTTTCTGGATCAAACATCATGCACAAGTATTCCAATGTTACCTTGAGAAGATTTTCTTCAGTACCTTTCAACACAGGCTCATAGAGTTTCATCCCCACTTTGTACAATTCTTCTATATCAGCTCTTGAACAACTTCTGATAACTCTCCCCCATGTTGAATATGCTTCAAATGAACCATCAGCTCTCTTGATTCTGAAGAAATTCTTTCCACTATCTCTTAGAATGTCCCAGAAAATGATCTCTGGAGCTTGCATAGAGATTGGAACAGCCTTCATAGGTTCTACTATGGTCATATACAGATCCATACTCTCATTAGTTGGCTTACTTGACTGTTCTGGAATTTGCACTGATTCTGCTAAAGGTACATCTGAAGACTCTGCTGCAGATTCTGCTGTTTCTTCCATTCTAGGCCTTTTAGACTGCTTTTTAGAAGCAATTGTCTTCACCCTCTTCCCAGATTTGGCTTCTACACCAACACCCTCATGTTCTTCCTTCATCTCTTCAGCTTTATCTTTTGAAGGTGTGGTCTCCTCAGGAAATGGTTTCTGAATATTCAGATCATGCCTTTCCTTCATTCTTCTCTCAGCCTCTTCCCTTTGGGCTGAATCCCCTTGAAGCTTAGACCTCTCTTTCTGGTACAGTTCTTCAACCTGATTGTATGCCATCTTGATGAACATTCCCCCTTTGACACCAATTGCACCTTTCAGGAAATTTATCATCTTTCTTCTTTCCTGATTGGCCAAAAATGTTTTGGAAGGTTGTCTTTTCTGTTTTTGAATTGGCATCTTTTTGACTTGAAGTTTCTTGGCTTGAGCTGCTTCTTTGATGCTTTTCTGATATTCTACATTCAACTTTCTGGCCATGATCTTTGCAAGTTCTCTGTCTGTTTCTGTTTGCAACTGTTCCTCCTTTTTCATTTGGTCTTGAAGCTGCTTTGCTATTGCCTCATCCATTTCAATCTGGTTCTTTTTCTTTGCAGGCAGTTCAGCTTCAACCATCTTCTCCTTTCCTTTTCCTTTTGACTCCTTTGCCTTTTCTGTTTCCTTCTGTTGAATTTCTCCTTCATTGATGACTACTCCCTTGGCCTTTTGAGTAGCCTTAGGAGTATCATTTTTGGCTTTAACCAAAGTTTCTGCTATCTCTAGTTCCTCCATAGAAAGCCCTGCTGTTTCTTTTATCTCAGCAGCATTAACTGTTTCTGCTGCTTGAGCAGTATTAACAGTTTCTGCTGCTGCTTGTTCTATTTCAGTTCTTGCTTCTTGCTCCCCCTCAACTGTTTCTTTATCTCCTTCACCATCAAATCTCTCCTCAGAATGTCTTTCCTTCTCTGTTTCATTCTCTTTATTCTCCCCCTTGTTGGAAGCATCTTTTTCAGGTTTCCTCTGCCTCAACACATATTGTTTTCTCCTCTTCTTCTGTACAAGCTTTGTCACCATCTTCTTTAATTTGGCAATCTGAACTTGTTGTGACAGGATTACCAGCTTCATCTCTTCAATTTCTTTCCCTTGTTTAAGAACATCTTGGTTGATGTTGCCCATTGTTTCCATCAATTCATAGTAGGTATATCTGTCCTCACCTTCTCCAGAAGTGTTACCCTCTTTTGATGGATCATTGGATCTTTTTGTAGTGGAAGTCTTCTGCCTAGCAGAAGCACTATCCACCCCCTTGGTTTCTTGGCACCTGGGACCTTTGGATGATTGCTCACCCAAAGTTGCCATGGGGAAGGTCTTATGTATGTTACCACTGACTTCCTCTGAGCTAGCAGGAGTAGTGGCAGCCTTCTCACCCATATGTTCTTCCTCCTCCTCAGAGAGCACCTCTTTGGAGTTGGGAGACACCCTTGTGGTTTCCCTGTAGATATTCTCCAAGGGAGAATCCTCCCTTAGAGGGCTTAAAGGCTTAGGGGTTGATGGTACAAGAAGGGAAGGAGCCTTCTTTACCTGTTTCCTTTTGTATGTTTGGGTGATTGGTGAAGTTGGTTTATCAAGAAGAGACTGGGGAATTGATTTACGTGGGAAGGTTGGGATTGGCTAGCAGTGGGTTGGTCTAATGGGGGCCTTGACCCTGCTGCCATACCTTCATCAGTGTGGGACACCACCATCATTGTAGAGAACAATGGGGTGTCAACTCCTTCCGAGTCCCCAGCAGATCTTCTCATATTTGAGAAAACCTTGCCTTTAGGTACATATACCCCATCAAAATGAGGCATATCCGTCAATTCGTGGGTGATAACTTCTTGGACAAACCTGGGGTACATATAAAAGCTCTTTTTGCTTCCCAAGTTTGAGACAAGATCACTTAAAATCATTTTAGAAAAATTATACTTTCTGGCAGTGGCCAAGCACACCAAAGCATAAGCAATGGTGCTACTGAACTCACTCCAGCCAGTAGTCTTTTTAGAGATACAGTGCATAAGGGTATGGACAAAGAAACGCCATTGAGGTGAAAATTTTGCTTTTGAGAACTTGAACACACCCAATGGGCCTCCATACCCCATTCTTGTAAGAGTAGAAAACAGTTCATCATTAGAGATAGAAGTTATACCAGAGGCATCGTCTAGACGTAGACTAATGCGAATTACCTCTTCAGTAACTGTCAATGGCTTGCCACACACCTTTGTCTTGATCATTTGCACACCATTCTCAGTAACAATGGTGGCATTTGCCCAGAATTGCCGTTGATGCTAGATATAGATGGATGGCGATACAGTGAGAGCATGGGCAATATGGCTTGTCTTGAGGAAATCCACAATCTGGTGGAAACCAGCGGCCTGTTTGGGCTTCTGTAGCATCGCGATTTCATTGTGCTCGTCTATGAATGCCATTGATGCCATTGTTCTTGAAAGTTCTTGCCTGAAACCTTTGAACTTGAGAGAGAAAGGGTTTAGAGCGCAAGTGAACAGTATGCAAAGAGTCGTTATGAACTTTTAGGCGGGGAAAGGGTATTTATAGTATTTGGGACATAAGCAGTATTAACTGAGAGCAGTATTAACCACTAGCAGTATTAACTGACTAGCAGTATTAACTGAGAGCAGTATTAACTGAAAGCAGTATTAACCACTAGCAGTATTAACTGACTAGCAGTATTAACTGAGAGCAGTATTAACTGAAAGCAGTATTAACTGAAAGCAGTATTAAAAATGTACTGGCAATATTAGAGAGAATCAACCTCAAGGCTTAGTTCCTAATTCTAGAGAAGTAGAATTCGTCTTGAAAGAGTCTGTTCTTCAAGATTGAGGTTGAGTGTGTAATCTTGTGATTTGATCATTGAATACAAGTTTACAAGTTGTTAATCATATACTGTTTGTTTACTGTTATATTGAATATCAAAGTGTTATTCCGCAACTTCTTTGATATTGTTTCTGAGACTTTATTCTTGTTAAGAATTCGATCCTGACAAGTGGTATCAGAGCCAGTTCTCTCAGAAACATCTATTCATTCATCATGGAAAACTTTGCAGAATCAAACAGTACTCTGGTCTCAAAGGTTCCAATGCTCAGACCCAATGAATTCGATATGTGGAAGATCATAATCAAGCAGTACATACTCCTCACTGACTATTCTATGTGGGACATCATTGAGAATGGCCCTTCTGAAGCAGGAGAGATTGGTGCAGATGGAAAGAGAACTCCACCAAAAACTGATGCTGAAAGAAAGACTAGACAGACAGAGATGAAAGCCTTGAGCACTTTGCTCTTGGCTATTCCCAATGAATACCAACATCAGTTTTGCAACTGCACTGATGCAGAGATGCTCTGGAATGCTCTAGAGAAGAGATTCTCAGGTACCAAAAGTACCAAGAGAAATCAGAAAGCCATTCTGAAGCAACAATATGAGAACTTTATGTCAACCAAGAATGAGTCCATGACTCAAACTTTTGACAGGTTCAACAAGCTTCTTGGTGAACTAGCTACAGTGGGAGTACAAATTGATCAAGATGATCTGAACAGAAAGTTTCTAAGGTCCCTGAGTGATGAATGGACCATGTATACTGTGTCTTTCAGACAGAATGATCAACTGGAAGAAAAGGAACTTGATGATCTATATAATGATCTAAGAGTTTTTGAATCTGAGGTAGAGGCTAAGAAGAGGCCTTCTGGGTATGTTCACAATGCTGCACTCCTTTCAGCATCAATTGATTCTACTTCCAATCCTGAATCAGTTAATGCTGCCAATGGAGCAAGTCAAGAGAAAGGCACTGAAACTGTATTTGAAGCCTTTCTGTCCAATCATGGAAACTCTTCTCTTATTAATGATGACTTGGAACAAATCCATCCTGATGATCTTGAAGAGATGGACATTAAATGGCAGATGGCCATGCTCTCTATGAGAGTTAAAAAGTTCATCAAAAGAACTAGAAGGAACAACTTCTCTCAAAGAAGAGAAGATGGAGCAGGATTTGACAAGTCAAAGGTGGAATGCTATAAATGCCATCAAAAGGGACACTTTGCCAGGGAATGCAGAAGTGGAGTGTCTCACAACAACAACCACCAGCAGACACAGTCTGGAAGCTTCAATAACAACAGAAACTCTGCACAAGCCCTTGTCTCTCAACAAGGTATGGGGTTTGATTGGAGTGATCAAGCTGAAGAGGCAATTCAAAACCAAGCTCTAATGGCAGAGGTGTCTGATCTCCCAACAGAGGTAACTTCCAATCTATGTTCTCAAAATTGCATTAACACTGTTAAAAAGTATAGGGATCACAATCAGAACATGAGTGATGACCTTAAGAGATTGGAAAAGGACATAAAAGATTATGTGAGGATAGTTGAGAGATTTGAAGAGCAGATTAAGGGTTTTCAAGCCAATGAGCTTCAACACTCTTATGACACAAACTACTGGAAGTGGGAGAAGAATGACTTAGAACTTCAACTGACCAGATCCAAAGAAGAGAGTGAAAAGCTAAGAGGGGAGCTAGCTAAAGTCAAACTAGATGTAGAAAAGTTTTCCAATGCCTCCAAAGCAATGGATTCTTTGCTACAATCTCAGATTCATGATAAACTGAGAAGAGGAATAGGGTACAATACCACACCACCACCCTATAACAACAACTACATTCCTCCTAGTTCAGATTTGCTAGAAACAAATGATAGGAAGGACCTACCTGAGGGAGCAACTGAGATTGATCCTTTAGATGAAGTAGTTGTTAAAGATAAATCTGAGAAAGAAGTTGTCAAGAATAAAGACAACACTGTGAGTGGTGAGATTCCTATAGAAAACCACATAATCACCAATGAGGGATGTGGAAAGCATTGGATCAAGTCCAATGAGATAGAGAAGACTGAGGGAAAGAACAAGAAGGTTCACTATAAGCAGACCACTGTTGTGAACCCTATCCCTTGCAAGCAGTGTGCATGCAATAAATCTAAGCCCCAAAAACATGATAAACCAAGGGGAAATCAGAGAAACTGGAATAACCAATGGGCACAAAAACAAGGCATTGATCTGAGTAAAATCAATAGACCAAAGCCTTGTTTCATATGTGGAAAGTTAAACCATTTGGCTAAGCATTGTTTCTTTAACCCTATTAACCAACAGATGAACTTTCAAAGATTTGTGCAAAAACCTGTTGGTTATAGGAAAGCTAGAAAGAAACATGTGGTGAAGAAATCTGTTGAAAACATAGGCCCCATGAAGAAAAAGGTTTTGAAGGAAAGTATTAAAATGTGGGTGCCTAGAAGCACTAAAACTGTTAGTATTGCTGACAGAGATAGTGCTGCTAGAAGCATTACTGCTGATACCAGTGTTAGTACTGCTGAAAATTTTAATGCTGCTAATACTGTTAGTACCTCTTCAAAGATGAATACTGCTAACACAGTTACTGCTGCTAACACAGTTACTACTTCTAATAAGGTTAGTACTGCTAAGCATGCAAGTGCTGCTAATGCAGTTAGTACTTCTAAAACCAGTACTGCTTCTAGCAAATGTGTTTCCAAGCCTATCATTGTGACAAAGTACTCCAGAAATGAGGAGTCAAAGTTTAAAAATCTTGTCAAGAAAGAATGCAAGTATTTTGATGAGAAAGGGGTACCCAAGACCACCTTGGCTTGGGTTCCTATTTCATACTAACTGATTTATCTTATGTGCAGGGCAACCAACAGCTCAAGGGAAAGAGCATATGGCATGTTGATAGTGGTTGCTCTAGGCACATGACAGGCAACATGTCATGCCTTCAGGGTTTCAAGCATATCAATGGAGGACATGTTGCATTTGGAGATAATCTTACTGGAGGTAAAATAAGTGGAAAAGGTAATGTTACAAAAGGTAAGATGACATTTGAGAATGTCTACTATGTTGATCAATTGAAGTACAACCTGTTAAGTGTATCACAGGTTTGTGACAAACAACATAGCATATTATTTACAAATACAGAGTGTATGATCCTTGCTCCAGGGTTCAAAGTAGTTGATGAAAGCATGATACTACTCAGAACTCCAAGAAAGGACAATGTTTATTGTCTAGACATGGACAATGTTTCTAGTGATTCATCCCTGAACTGTCTTGTTTCTAAAGCTTCTGTGGATGAATCCTCTCATTGGCACAGAAGGATGTGTCACATGAACTTCAAGACTATGAACAAACTTGTTAAAAACAACCTTGTAAGAGGTTTACCTTCAAAAGTCTTCTCATGTGATGATCATTGTGTTGCTTGTCTTAAAGGCAAACAGCACAAAACTTCTCATAAGACCAAAGAGCTAAATACAATTTCTTCTTGTCTCCAGTTATTGCATATGGATCTGTTTGGTCCTACAAATGTCATGAGTATAGGCAAGAAATCTTACTGCTTAGTTATTGTTGATGATTACTCTAGATTTACCTGGGTATATTTTCTAAGGACTAAGGATGAGACAAGTGTACTGATCAAATCCTTTATTCTAAGAATTGAAAACCAAACTAATCAAAAAGTAAAAGTCATTAGATCAGATAATGGGTCTGAATTTAAAAATCTTGATCTAAACACCTTTTGTGAAGAGAAAGGCATTGAATGACAATATAGTGCTCCTAGGACTCCTCAACAGAATGGAGTTGCTGAGAGGAGAAATATGACACTAATAGAGGCTGCTAGATCTCTGTTGGCTGATTCAAAACTGCCAATTACCTTCTGGGCTGAAGCAGTTAATACTGCCTGTTATGTCCAAAACAGAGTTCTAGTGGTCAAGCCAAAGAACAAGACCCCATATGAGCTTTTAAATAAAAGAAAGCCCTTTATTGGATTTTTCAAATCTTTTGGGTGTCCTTGTACAATTCTCAATACTAAATCTCACTTAGGTAAGTTTGATAGCAAAGCAGATGATGGATTTCTTGTTGGTTACTCATCTCAGAGTAAGGCTTACAGAGTTTTTAACTCTTCTTCTAGAATAATTGAAGAAAGTGACAATGTCAAATGCAATGAGAACACACCAAATCCTATTGGGTCTGGTCCTCAGTGGCTATTTGACATTGATTCACTAACTAACACTTTTGGTTTCAGTAGTAATGATTATGCAGGTTCAGGGAGTGGAGGATCAGGAACTACCCAAGTCCAAGACAGTATATCTAAATCTGTGATCTTTCCCATACCCACAGTGGATCCTGTTGAAGACTGTGAAAAGGAACCACCTACTGGACCAAGTCAGAGTGAAGAAGAAAGTAGAGATGAGGAGACTCAAGACAATAAAGAATCAGAAGTAGCTGCTGAAAACACCTCAGTTGAGTTGAATGACTCCAATCTAGAGGTGGGACTTAATGAAGAACCTAATCATAACACCAGAATTCAAAAGAATCATCCTCCACAGCTGGTAATAGGAGATATATCCTCTCCTATGATGACTAGAAATCAAAGCAGGCTGCAAGAAATGCAAGACCAACAGCACACAGTGCTTTCTTGCTTTCTATCCCAGCTTGAGCCTAAGAAGGCACATGATGCTATGAAAGAGTCCAGTTGGATAGAAGCAATGCAAGAAGAGCTACTGCAATTCAAGCTGCAAGATGTTTGGGATCTGGTAGACCTTCCTAGAGGCCAAAGAGCAATAGGAACAAAGTGGGTCTTCAGGAATAAGAGAGATGAAAGAGGCATAGTAATAAGAAACAAAGCAAGGTTGGTGGCTCAAGGGTATACACAAGAAGAGGGAATAGATTATGATGAAGTATTTGCACCTGTGGCCAGGATAGAAGCAATTAGATTATTCCTGGCTTATGCTTCTTATATGAAATTCAAAGTCTATCAAATGGATGTGAAAAGTGCATTTCTTTATGGCTCAATTGAAGAAGAAGTATATGTCTGTCAACCACCAGGGTTTGAAAACCCAAGCTATCCAGACAGGGTATACAAATTGAAGAAAGCACTTTATGGATTGCATCAAGCTCCAAGAGCTTGGTATGACACTCTGTCATCCTATCTCTTGGAAAATGGTTTTGAAAGAGGAGTCATTGATAAGACTCTATTTATCAAGAGAAAGAAGAAGGACATCTTGCTGGTCCAAATCTATGTTGATGATATTATCTTTGGATCTACAAGAGACAACATGTGCAAGGAGTTTGAGGAACTAATGCATCAAAGGTTCAAAATGAGTTCCATGGGGGAACTTACTTTCTTCCTTGGACTCCAAGTTCAACAGAAGACAGATGGAATCTTTATTTGTCAGTCCAAGTATGTGCAGGACATTCTAACCAAGTTTGGTTTCTCAGATTCCAAACCTGCCAGCACACCTATGGAAACACACAAGCAGATAACAGCAGATCTTGAGGGGGAGGATATGGATGTTCATCATTATAGATCCATGATTGGCTCTCTCATGTATCTTACAGCCTCTAGGCCAGATATAATGTTTCCAGTCTGTGTATGTGTAAGATTCCAAGTTAGGCCAAAGCAATCTCACTATCAAGCTGTTAAGAGGATATTCAGATATCTCAAAGGGCAATCCAGATTGGGACTTTGGTATCCTCATGACTCATCATTTGACCTACTTGCATACTCAGACAGTGATCTAGGTGGAGCAAACTTGGACAGGAAATCTACTTCTGGAGGATGTCAGTTCTTGGGTGCAAGACTAGTGTCATGGCAGTGCAAGAAACAAACCACAGTGTCCACATCTACAACAGAGGCAGAGTACATAGCAGCTGCAAGTTGCTGTTCTCAAGTCTTATGGATTCAGAATCAAATGCTGGACTATGGGGTAACCTTTCTACACACTCCAATTTTTATTGATAATAGCAGTGCTATTAGCATTGTGAATAATCCTGTCAAGCACTCAAAGACAAAGCACATTGAGATCAGGTATCACTTCATAAGAGACTGTAATGAAAAGAAACTTATTCAAGTTGTAAAAGTTCATACTGCTAACCAGTTTGTTGATCTATTCACCAAAGCATTTGATGTGGGTAGATTCACTTTCTTGGTAACAAGTGTGGGAATGATCAACTCTGAATAAGCTCCTACTTAAAAAGTGGTTCAATACCTGTATATTGTGTATTCTTGGTGGTCCTAATCTTCTTTTTCAGGAAAAGTATAGCAGTACTCAGTCCTTCACAAAACTTAAAAGTTTAAGTATGATTAATGTTGCCAGTGCAGTTTTAATACTGCCAGTGCATTGTTAATACTGCCAGTGCATTGTTAATACTGCAAGTACATTTTTAATACTGCTTTCAGTTAATACTGCTCTCAGTTAATACTGCTTTCAGTTAATACTGCTCTCAGTTAATACTGCTAGTCAGTTAATACTGCTAGTCAGTTAATACTGCTAGTCAGTTAATACTGCTAGTGGTTAATACTGCTCTCAGTTAATACTGCTTGTCCGTTAATACTGCTTATGTCCCAAATACTATAAATACCCTTTCCCCGCCTAAAAGTTCATAACGACTCTTTGCATACTGTTCACTTGCGCTCTAAACCCTTTCTCTCTCAAGTTCAAAGGTTTCAGGCAAGAACTTTCAAGAACAATGGCATCAATGGCATTCATAGACGAGCACAATGAAATCGCGATGCTACAGAAGCCCAAACAGGCCGCTGGTTTCCACCAGATTGTGGATTTCCTCAAGACAAGCCATATTGCCCATGCTCTCACTGTATCGCCATCCATCTATATCTAGCATCAACGGCAATTCTGGGCAAATGCCACCATTGTTACTGAGAATGGTGTGCAAATGATCAAGACAAAGGTGTGTGGCAAGCCATTGACAGTTACTGAAGAGGTAATTCGCATTAGTCTACGTCTAGACGATGCCTCTGGTATAACTTCTATCTCTAATGATGAACTGTTTTCTACTCTTACAAGAATGGGGTATGGAGGCCCATTGGGTGTGTTCAAGTTCTCAAAAGCAAAATTTTCACCTCAATGGCGTTTCTTTGTCCATACCCTTATGCACTGTATCTCTAAAAAGACTACTGGCTGGAGTGAGTTCAGTAGCACCATTGCTTATGCTTTGGTGTGCTTGGCCACTGCCAGAAAGTATAATTTTTCTAAAATGATTTTAAGTGATCTTGTCTCAAACTTGGGAAGCAAAAAGAGCTTTTATATGTACCCCAGGTTTGTCCAAGAAGTTATCACCCACGAATTGACGGATATGCCTCATTTTGATGGGGTATATGTACCTAAAGGCAAGGTTTTCTCAAATATGAGAAGATCTGCTGGGGACTCGGAAGGAGTTGACACCCCATTGTTCTCTACAATGATGGTGGTGTCCCACACTGATGAAGGTATGGCAGCAGGGTCAAGGCCCCCATTAGACCAACCCACTGCTAGCCAATCCCAACCTTCCCACGTAAATCAATTCCCCAGTCTCTTCTTGATAAACCAACTTCACCAATCACCCAAACATACAAAAGGAAACAGGTAAAGAAGGCTCCTTCCCTTCTTGTACCATCAACCCCTAAGCCTTTAAGCCCTCTAAGGGAGGATTCTCCCTTGGAGAATATCTACAGGGAAACCACAAGGGTGTCTCCCAACTCCAAAGAGGTGCTCTCTGAGGAGGAGGAAGAACATATGGGTGAGAAGGCTGCCACTACTCCTGCTAGCTCAGAGGAAGTCAGTGGTAACATACATAAGACCTTCCCCATGGCAACTTTGGGTGAGCAATCATCCAAAGGTCCCAGGTGCCAAGAAACCAAGGGGGTGGATAGTGCTTCTGCTAGGCAGAAGACTTCCACTACAAAAAGATCCAATGATCCATCAAAAGAGGGTAACACTTCTGGAGAAGGTGAGGACAGATATACCTACTATGAATTGATGGAAACAATGGGCAACATCAACCAAGATGTTCTTAAACAAGGGAAAGAAATTGAAGAGATGAAGCTGGTAATCCTGTCACAACAAGTTCAGATTGCCAAATTAAAGAAGATGGTGACAAAGCTTGTACAGAAGAAGAGGAGAAAACAATATGTGTTGAGGCAGAGGAAACCTGAAAAAGATGCTTCCAACAAGGGGGAGAATAAAGAGAATGAAACAGAGAAGGAAAGACATTCTGAGGAGAGATTTGATGGTGAAGGAGATAAAGAAACAGTTGAGGGGGAGCAAGAAGCAAGAACTGAAATAGAACAAGCAGCAGCAGAAACTGTTAATACTGCTCAAGCAGCAGAAACAGTTAATGCTGCTGAGATAAAAGAAACAGCAGGGCTTTCTATGGAGGAACTAGAGATAGCAGAAACTTTGGTTAAAGCCAAAAATGATACTCCTAAGGCTACTCAAAAGGCCAAGGGAGTAGTCATCAATGAAGGAGAAATTCAACAGAAGGAAACAGAAAAGGCAAAGGAGTCAAAAGGAAAAGGAAAGGAGAAGATGGTTGAAGCTGAACTGCCTGCAAAGAAAAAGAACCAGATTGAAATGGATGAGGCAATAGCAAAGCAGCTTCAAGACCAAATGAAAAAGGAGGAACAGTTGCAAACAGAAACAGACAGAGAACTTGCAAAGATCATGGCCAGAAAGTTGAATGTAGAATATCAGAAAAGCATCAAAGAAGCAGCTCAAGCCAAGAAACTTCAAGTCAAAAAGATGCCAATTCAAAAACAGAAAAGACAACCTTCCAAAACATTTTTGGCCAATCAGGAAAGAAGAAAGATGATAAATTTCCTGAAAGGTGCAATTGGTGTCAAAGGGGGAATGTTCATCAAGATGGCATACAATCAGGTTGAAGAACTGTACCAGAAAGAGAGGTCTAAGCTTCAAGGGGATTCAGCCCAAAGGGAAGAGGCTGAGAGAAGAATGAAGGAAAGGCATGATCTGAATATTCAGAAACCATTTCCTGAGGAGACCACACCTTCAAAAGATAAAGCTGAAGAGATGAAGGAAGAACATGAGGGTGTTGGTGTAGAAGCCAAATCTGGGAAGAGGGTGAAGACAATTGCTTCTAAAAAGCAGTCTAAAAGGCCTAGAATGGAAGAAACAGCAGAATCTGCAGCAGAGTCTTCAGATGTACCTTTAGCAGAATCAGTGCAAATTCCAGAACAGTCAAGTAAGCCAACTAATGAGAGTATGGATTTGTATATGACCATAGTAGAACCTATGAAGGCTGTTCCAATCTCTATGCAAGCTCCAGAGATCATTTTCTGGGACATTCTAAGAGATAGTGGAAAGAATTTCTTCAGAATCAAGAGAGCTGATGGTTCATTTGAAGCATATTCAACATGGGGGAGAGTTATCAGAAGTTGTTCAAGAGCTGATATAGAAGAATTGTACAAAGTGGGGATGAAACTCTATGAGCCTGTGTTGAAAGGTACTGAAGAAAATCTTCTCAAGGTAACATTGGAATACTTGTGCATGATGTTTGATCCAGAAAGAGTGGCTTATAGGATTAAAGATCATAATCATGAGTTTATATTCAAGAAGATTGATAAATGGATACTATTTGAAAACTGTGGAGTATACATGATTACTATTGACAACTGTTATCATGAATACTACCTGGTGGACAAAATCTATGAGCATAGCAAGGAGAAGCTAGTAGGAATGCTCAATGCCAAGCTAGTATGCACAAAGGATTCAGAAATGGCCAAGATTATGGTGAGAAGAACTGTAAATCAAAGTCTGGGACTAGATCCAAATTTGGGAAACTGAACCTGAGGTGTTGAAAGCATCTTGAAGATCAGATCTGAAGAACTTGACTTCTCTTCCTAAAAGTCAAGTTAGGGGGAGATTGTTGGGAACTGAAGAATTTACCAAGTATGGTTAATGCTGCTAGTTCAGAATTACTACTGCCAGAGGACTTCAAAGTTAATACTGCTGAGTATTACTACTGCTAGTAGAATTAATACTGCTAGTCAAAGTTAGTGCTGCTTGAACAAAGTTAGTACTGCTTAGCTAGTTAGTACTGCTAGAGGTTAGTGCTGCTTAGTAGTTAATGCTGCTTATGATTAGTGCTGCTTATAAGATGAAGATTTGAATTAGAAGAATGACAGCTGGATATTCTAAAGATATTCATGGAAGATATACTGAAGATATTTTATTTATTGTAATTATCTTTTTGTTCAGTATATATATAGATTTGACAGAATAGTTTTGATATAGATTTAATTCTAAGTTTTTGTTTTTAGAGAGAATCAACCTCAAGGCTTAGTTCCTAATTCTAGAGAAGTAGAATTCGTCTTGAAAGAGTCTGTTCTTCAAGATTGAGGTTGAGTGTGTAATCTTGTGATTTGATCATTGAATACAAGTTTACAAGTTGTTAATCATATACTGTTTGTTTACTGTTATATTGAATATCAAAGTGTTATTCCGCAACTTCTTTGATATTGTTTCTGAGACTTTATTCTTGTTAAGAATTTGATCCTGACAACAGGAGCTGAGAGATGTCTTGAGATGAGCTATGCCAATAGAGTCATTTCCAGTGATAATCATATCATCCACATATAACAGAAATAAGATTGTGCCAGCCTCAGTGGTCTGAGTAAACAGTCCTGAATCGTAGTTGCTGGGTGCAAAACCCAGAGAGGTGACGGTGGAACTGAACTTCTCAAACCAAGCTCACGGAGCTTGCTTGAGTCCATAAAGAGCTTTCCGAAGTCGACAAACATGACCTTGTGGAAGTCGAACGCCCAGAGGAGGTGTCATGTAGACTTCCTCAGATAAATCACCATTCAAGAAGGCATTCTTAACATCCATCTGAAAAAGAGGCCATTGTTTGGTAGCTGCAATGGTTAGAAGACTGCGAACAGAAGTGACTCGAGCAACAGGTGCAAATGTTTCCTCATAATCAATACCATACTCTTGATTGAAGCCCTTGGCCACAAGGCGAGCTTTGTATCAATCAATAGATCCATCGGATTTTGTCTTGATTTTAAACACCCATTTGGAGCCAATGGGTGACTTGCCCGGAGGAAGAGGGACAGATTCCCATGTCTGAGCTATGTCAAGAGCCTGAAGTTCCTCATCCATAGCTTTCTGCCAATCAGGGTTAGAGGAAGCTTCCTTGTAGGAAGTGGGTTCGTGATTTGACAGCAGAGTAGCATAAACATGGTAATCACGGAGATGAGAAGGAACTTGTCTTACCCGATCTGATCGTCTAACATTCTGAGATTGAGACGTTCCAGGAGCCAAAGACTCAGCAGGCACCTCAGATGTTGGTTGTGCGGATGGAGCAGATGATTGATGTTGATCAGGAAAACTAGAAGAGGCAGGCTGTGTAGGGGCAGGAGACTCTGAAGGAGAGGCAAATTCAGACTATGGTAGAACAATAGGTGGAGGCAATATGATGTCAGATTGGAGAGAGTCCAATGAGACGGAAGCATCAGTGAAGAACGGAGTGGTGAAAGTGGGAGACTCACGAAACTTGGATATAAAGAAAAAAGGAACATGTTCCCAGAAGGTAACATGACGCGATATACGAAGACACTGGGAGATAGGATCCCAGCAGCGATAGCCTTTGTGCTCAATACCATATCCAAGGAAGCAGCAAAGTCTGGAGCGAGGTTCAAGTTTGGTATGTTCATGGGTTGTAACTGAACAAAACAGGCACTACCCCAAACTTTTAGGAGTTCATAGGCAGAGAGGATGTTATAAAGAGCCTCGTAAGGAGACTTATGTTTAAGAAGAGGAGTAGGATGACGATTGATAGTATAAACTGCAGTGAAAGCAGCTTCCCCCAAAACCGTTCCGGACATTTAGCAGAAATGAGAAGAGTGCGAACTGTATCAAGTATATGACGGTGTTTGCGTTCGGCACGGCCATTTTGAGGAGATGTGCCGGGACAGGAGTACTGAGAGAGAGAGTCCCCTGAGATTGAAGAAAGGAGAGAAGAGAGGACTCTTTGTATTCCATAGCATTATCAGCTCTAAGAATCTTTATAGGTTTTGAAAATTGAGTGTGAATCATCCGAGCAAACATAATATAAATTTTAGGTAGCTCCGAACGATGTTTCATGAGATATATCCATGTGAAACGTGTATGGTCATCAACAAAAATAACAAAATATCGAGCACCCCCCATTGATGGATGTGGTGCTGGTCCCCATACATCAGAATGAATAAGATCAAAAGCAGAAGTAGAATTCAACTCATTTGTTTCAAAGAATAAAGCATGATGTTTTCCAAGTTTGCATGATAAACAGGAAATACTGTCAGAGGACACACAATTTCCTAACACCCCTGAATTAGCTAATGATTTTATTCTGGCTAGAGATAAGTGACCTAGTCGGGCATGCCACAATTCAAAGGAAAAGGAGCTGGAAACGGAGGCAACAAGATTTGAAGATGGTAACGGTAGACGAAGATAGACCACTTCAAACATCCGTCCAACCTTACGGCCGAGTCCAAGGATCTGCTTGGTCTTTGGATCCTGTACAATACAACCAGAGGAATGAAATAAAATGATCAGGTTAGATTCTAAAAGTTGCGCAACTGAAACTAAGCTCAGAGATAGTTTCGGAACATTGAGAACATCCGGTAATTGAATATGAGGAGTGGAGACATTTCCACTAAAGGATACCGGTAGGCCAGTGTTGTCAGCAGTTCGTACTGACGTAAAATGCTGAGGTGGTTTCTTAGAAACAAAACCATCAGTGCAGGGTGTCATATGATTGCAACACCCAGAGTCAAAAAGTCATGATTTACCTGATGCAGTTAAGTGTTGAGAATTCATACCCATAGCACCAGACATGATTTGCTCCATGAGTTCCTGATTGCAACACATCAGTTCCATGAGGTCAGGTGCAGCCATGGTGTGCCACCGACCGGTATAAATCGGTAGGGTGAGCGACCGGTATGGATGAGGAACAGTAGAGTTCGACCGATAAAGTGGACCGGGATTAGACCGGGAAATAGATGCGACCGGTAAGGTTCGACCGATAGTCTTCGACCGGTAGGATGTTTTCGACCGGTAGAGTTCGACCGGTGGAAGTTCGACCGAGAGGTGTTCGACCGACAGGCGTTCGACCGATAGGTGTTCGACCGGCTAGGGTTTCAGAAAACAAACCAGCGGCGGCTTCAAACAGATCGATCGATCTGATCTTAAAGAAACAAATCGATTCAAAGCAAAGAAATCGATTTAAAGGGAATGACTCATAAAGAACCAGCGGCGGTGGCGGCGGCGACAAGAGACGGCAAGAGGCAAAAGCGGCGACTGAGAATCGGATGAACAGTGACGATCGATGAACAGTGTGATGAACAGTACGATGAACAGTAAAAAAACGATGAATAAACCTACAGCTCTGATACCATGTTAGAAGAATAATATGATTGAAGGAGACGATAAATATGCTGAAGGTTTGAACCCTCGATATATTGATTGAGAGAAAACGTACAATACAATGAAAGTAAAAATAGCGGCTTAACCTAAACTAGAAGATACAAGAGAAATATATACACAAACTATATGGGCCCACGGGCTTGGGCCAAATACACATATGTACATTAACATCTACTATTGCTCCTATTTTGGCATTAACAAACTTCAACAAGCGGTTTGTAGTGGAAAACTAATGCTTCGTGATTTAGGGTTGGACAGGTGTTAATGCAAGAGGGAAGACCCGTGGCTTACTACAGCCAAGTGTTAGGGAAGAGGTTCGTCTGAGATCCATGTATGAGGAGTTGATGGAATTGTTTTTGCTATTTTAAAATGGCGGCCTTATTTGATTGGAAGACGTTTTTTGGTAAGGACATATCAAAAGAATTTGAAGTTCTTATTCTAACGAAGGTGGCCGATCCCCGTACCAAAAATGGCTAACAAAAATATTGGGTAATGAATTTGAAATCAAATATAGAGCAGACACATCAAAAGAGTTTGAAGTTCTTATTTTAGCAAAGGTGGTCGATCCCCAATACCAAAAATATTAGGTTATGAATTTGAAATCAAATATAGAGCAGACAGTGGGAATCGGGCAACTATAGTTTTGTCTCGATAGGGAGATGAATGTTCGGTTACATTGGGTCCCCAATTGAGGCAATGGGAACTAATTCAAAAGAAGATTGAAGAGGATAAATTGTTGGGCAGAATTAAAAAAGAGGTGACAGACCATAGCAGCCATAAAGGGTTTAATGTCAAGCAAGGGGTGTTGTGGTATAAAGATCGGTTAGTTGTTCCAAGATCGTCTTCGGTCATCCACCTAATCTGGGATGAGTTTCATTGTTCTCCAATGGGGGGTCATTCGGGAGAAGAACTAACGTACCAACGAATAGCATCCACAATTATTTGGATAGGGATGAAGGGGGACATTCGTGAAAAGGTGCGACAATGTGAAATTTGCCAAAGGAACAAGGTTCTCGGAGAACAACTGTTGGCGTATAACAACCTATTGCTTTACCTATGAAGACGTGGGACGAGGTCATGATGGACTTTATAGAAGGGTTGCTCAAATCTGATGGAAAGGATACCATTATGGTTGTGGTGGATCATCTTACCAACTATTCCCATTTTTTGGCTTTGAAGCATCCTTTTTCTGCCTGGTCAATAGCCGGGATGTTCATAAAGGATATAGTGCGTTTACATGGGGTTCCGGTGTCTATAATATCAGATCATGATAAAGTTTTTCTTAGTGCCTTGTGAAAGGAACTGTTTAATCTCCAAAGCACCTAATTGAAGTTTATTACAAGTTATCACCCACAATCTGATGGACAATAGGAGGTCGTGAATAGATGTGTGGAGCAATATCTGAGGCGTTTTTTGTTCGATAAGCCAAAGAAATGGAGGAAGTTTTTGGATTGGGCAGAATATTGGTACAACACTACGTACAATAGTGCAATCAAGTGTTCACCTTTTAAGGCTTTGTATAGAAGGGACCCTCCAACTTTATTGCGATTTTAAAAAAGAGTCAATGTTTAGTCCTTATCTTTATCAACAACGATCCTTGGTGGGACATTATAACCAAAAGTTGGCTACTCGGTTTTGCGGACCTTATCGGGTTAAGGAGAAAGTGGGTAAGGTGGCATACCATTTAGATTTGTGAGCATCAACCAAAATACACCTGGTTTCCATGTGTCGCAATTGTGTCAAGCTATTGGACCTTGTGCTTCCTCGAATATTCTGCCCCCACAATTTAAATACTGAATTGGAGTTGCTTGTTGAACCTGAGGAAGTTTTACAATGTCGTTCTCGACCTGTAGATAAAAAAGGGGGAGAATTGGAAGTACTTATTAACTGGAAGGGTTTGCCATTGTTTGAGGCTTATTGGGAATATTACAAGTTGTTGAACAATCAATTTCCGGAATTTCACCCTGAGGACAAGGTCCAACTGTGGCGGGCGGGTATTGATGGAGCTGAAATTAAAATACACGTATTCTAGAGGAAATAAGAGGGGAGGGCAGAAATGTAACTCTACGGGAGTTAGTGGTGAAGTCAGTTAGTAGTGGAATGGGGGGTTAGTCGATGGAGTACAAATATAAATAAGTATGTAGGAGTATGTTAGAAGCATCGAGATTTTTGTATTTCATTGCGTAGGAGAGCTGCAGTCTCTCGAATGCTGGAGTTGTGTATTGTAGCTTGAATCCGTGAGTTGCATTCATTTTGTAACAATCAATTTGTGAGCTAATAATCATCGGACTGCTATTTTCTTCCAAATGTGTTTGTGTTTTCGTTTTTTTTTCCTTCACCGGTGTTCATCACCTTCCAAGTCATGCTCTCATGAAAGTAAATATGTAGATGTAACACACATTATAAGTGTAAGAACATACTCTGAAAATCTTTTAAACTAATCCAGTCAACAAATCAATCATAAAACATAAGATGAACGATAAAATATTTCTTTCAAAGATAACCTCATGAATAATCAAAGATTTCCTGATGTACATTCTATCCAAATTGCAAGCATGGGGAAAGCAAAGATGCAAAGCAAAATAAATTCTTTAGCAGGGGATATATAAAGGAAAATTTTGCTTCATTAGTTTGTCCAAGTAGCCACATGCAACATAAACCCATAAGAACATCAAATAGGAAAGTGGTGGTGTAAAATAACAGATTATGGTAAAAATAGGGAGAAAAAATCAACCATGTGGTATTGCTATAATGAACTCAAACAAGATAGATTGAGTTTGTTTCTGGCTTCATAATATGACTCGAAAGCAACCAGCGGAACAAAACTTCATTCCTTCTCGGGGAAAAACTTGTCATGTGGCTGACTCTGACTAGTAAAATGAAGAAGAAAGCCTGATAAATTTTTTCTAAATGTCGTTTGTTTGATGAAATCAAATTCTGTTATGCAAGTGGGAAAGCAAGTTTGTTGTCAAGGCGTCAACCAGGCATTCAAAGGCCATACAAGAAGCTCACCAGGTGCACACTACTATGACAAGTAGCCACTTTGCCCACCTTAGCTTCAACTTGAGCCCCATCAAAAGATTGGGTTCTACAGCTACTCCAAGAAAGTGTTATCTCATACTTCCTATGCTTCAGATTTGGATGTAGATAAGTGTTAGAATGTAAAATATATAATTATTTTACTTAGGCCCAATTAGCCCGGGGGCCCTTAGGGTTTTCTCTTTTAGGGTTTCCTTTTTCCTTGTTTTCTTGCCTATATATATATATCCTTGTACTCTTTCATTGTATCTAACAAGTTAAGCAATAATATAATCCCTGATTACAAGGTTGTTTCGTGACAATACTGTTTTCGCGGATTGAAAATTTATGCATCGTTTTTTTCTGGTACGTTTCTGGATCGAAAATTTCTGGATTGTTTTTTTTGGATCGTTTTTCTCGTCGAAGTTGTGTACGTTTTCTGGATCGAAAATTTTTGTTCGTTTTTCATCTATGTTCGTCGGGTTTTCTAGCACCCTGTGAGTGCGTTGTTCGTTTTCGTCTCTGTTCGTCGGTTTTTTGCACCCTGTGAGTGCATTCTTTGTCCAACTTCGACGTTTTGTAGTTCGTGATTTATTGGAAGATGACGGGAGAAGACAAACCATCTGGCAGCAATAGTGGTCCACACGGGTACCCGAGATGCTTCCGGTAAATGTTAGACTCACTGACAAAAAGCTTAATGGCTCCAACTTCTTTGAGTGGAGCAAAACCATTCGTATCTATCTCCGAAGTATGGGAATAGACTCTCATCTCACATCTAATCCTCCTAAAGGTAATGATTTCGATTCTGATTCCGATTCATGGTTACAAAGTGATGCTCATTTGTACTTGCAGATAATCAATACTATTGAGCCTTCTGTTTCATCTTTGGTTAGTCACTGTGAATATGTGAAGGAACTTATGGATTATCTTGATTTCTTATATTATGGACAAAGTAACATCTCTCGAATCTATAGTGTAATTCCTTTCATCGTGGAGAACAACAGGACCGATCACTCACTACTTATGTCATGGAGTTCAAGAAAGTATATGAGGAGCTTAACTCTCTTCTACCATTAAGTGCTAATGTCAAAGCCATGCAGACTCAGAGGGAACAAGTGGCTGTTATCAGTTTCTTGATTGGCTTACGACCAGAATTCGACTCTATCATATCTTAGTTCTTAAATGAATCTGCTATTCCTTCTCTTCAGGAAACATCTGTCCGTGTTCTTCGGAATGAGAATCTTCAGTCTTCTCAAACTTTGGATCACAACAGTGCTTTGGTTAGTCGAGGGGAATTCTGTAGGGGCTTTCGAGGAGGATCTCGTGGGGGTCATAGAGGGGACTCTAGAGGTGGCCATAGTGACCAACCAACTGACTCACGGGCTACTATTCCAGATTCTGATGATGTTGAGTGTTACTACTGTCATGAATTCGGTCAGACCAAGCATACGTGTAAGAAACTTTTAGCCAGACATCCGAGGAGCTCATCAGCACATGTTGCCTCTGCCTAGATAGTACTGTTACTATACCCGCGGAAGAATATGCTCGACTTTTAGGGACTGAGAATTCCACTGTTCCGGCTGCTGCATTTGTTGAGACATAGGCATAGGAATGGGCCCTGACCCGTCGGGGAACCCGATCCACCCGCCTCGGTTGGGGATGGGGATTCCCCGCTAAACTGGGGATGGGGATGGGGATGGGGATGGGGACGGGGACGGGGACGGGGACGGGGATCCCCGTTTGTCTCAAACCGGGGATGGGGACGGGAACAGGTATTGCCCTCCCCGCCCCGTACCCGTTATATATAATTAATAAATTAAATATATATTATTTATTTCAACTAAATCGATAATTCATAATTTCCTATTTCTTAACTAGGTTTTGAATCTAAAATTGTTAATTTTTGGGATGTTAGTACGTAATATCTTGGTAGGTTTTGAATCTAAAATTGTTGTTTTCTTTGGATGTTAGTACGTAATATTTTGGATGTCTAGCAAAAAATAAAATTGCTCGATATACTTAGGATATTACTCGATATGGTTTTAGATATTACTTTATATGTTTTGGTACGTGTGACGTAAGTTTTTTTGAATTAAATTGAATTTATTTTTGTTTTAGGTTATTAATTATTAGATGATGTTGTGAATTTTTTGTATTAAATTATATTCCTTTTGATTTTAAGTTTATTGGGAATATGTGAGATTTAAACATGTATGACTTCACACATATTTGATTTAAAATAGCTTACATAAACGGGAAAAAAACATCCCCGTTTCCCCGTTGGGGATGGGGATGTGATCATATTCCCCAGCGGGGATGGAAACGGGGACAGGGACGGAGATGAAGAATCGGGGACGGGGATGGGGATTGAGATCCCCGCCCCATTCCCATGCCTACTGAGTGAGACAGGTAACTCTAGTACATGCCTATTATCTTTTGCCTCCAAATGGGTCATTGATTCAGGTGTTTCAGATCACATGACAGGTAATCCCACTCTCTTCTCTAATTTCAATAAACGCACGTCTCCATCACATGTCACAATTGTTGATGGGTCTACCCCACCACCTGTCCTTGGTTCTGGCACCATCGATCTTACCCCATCTGTTTCGTTGTCTTCCGTACTGAGCCTACCCAAATTCTCGTTCAATTTGTTATCAGTCAGCAAAATTACCCGTGTTTTAAATTGTTCTCATTCTTTCCTGATTTCTGTGTCTTTCAGGATCTGTCGACGAAGAGGGTTATTGGTAGAGGGCAGGAAACCGACGGCCTATACATATTTGAACATCAAATACCTTACTCTTTGACTTGTTCCAACTCATCGTCTCCGCTTGAAGTTCATTGTCGATTAGGTCATCCTTCTTTACATAATTTGAAGAAGTTGTGTCCTGAGTTTTCTTATTTACCTTCTCTACAGTGTGAGTCTTGTCAGTTTGTCAAACATCAACGTATTCATTTAAGTCCTAGAGTGTGTAATAAGCAGGCCTCGTCTCCATTTGAGTTAGTCCATTCTGATGTTTGGGGACCATGTCCGGTTACTTCAAAACTTGAATTTAAGTATTATGTTACTTTTGTAGATGATTACTCTCGCACTACTTGGCTTTACTTTATGAAAAATCGATCTGAGGTGTTTACACATTTTTGTTCACTTTATACTGAGATTAAAACACAGTTTAAAGTCTCCATTCAAACTCTTCGTAGTAATAATGCAAAAGAATATTTGTCTCAAACATTTCAGTCATATATGCTTCAAAATGATATTCTTCATGAGTCTTCCTGTGTTGACACACCAGCCCAAAATGAGGTTGCAGAACGAAAGAATCGTCATCTCTTAGAGGTGGCTCGGGCTCTATTATTTCACATGACTGTTCCAAAACTCTTCTGGGCTGATGCTATTGCTACTGCTTGTTTTCTCATCAACCGAATGCCCTCTCTGTTTTTTAGATGGAAGAAGTCCCTTCTCAGTTCTGTTTCCTACAAAGTCATTGTTTCTGTCGACCCAAAGATCTTTGGTAGTACCTGTTTTGTCCGTGATACCCGACCACACATAACTAAGTTGGATCCAAAGTCTCTGAAATGTGTCTTTCTTGGTTACTCTCGACTTCAAAAAGGGTATAAGTGCTTTTCTCCCACGCTTAATCGATACATTGTATCTCGAGATACTTTCCATGAGAATATACCTTTCTTTCCTGTGTCCACTCCTTGCAACCCAAGAGATAACGATGATTTGTTGGTATATACCGTACCGGTTCCCGAGTCTCCATCCTATCCAACTTGACACAGCATCAAGAGCCTACTAAACCACCGATAGTTCATGTGTATAATAGGCGGCAACGACCTATGTCAGATCCCGACCCTATACCATCTTCGTCATCATCTGCAGATCCTCCTAATGATGATCCCTCTGCTTCGAGTGATCCACCACCTTCCGATACATAGGATCCTGATCTTGATGTTCCCATTGCCCTTCAGAAAGGTAAGCGCTCATGTACTTACCGTATTTCTTCTGTTATTTCCTATGATAAACTTTCTTCTCGTTCTCGCTCTTTGATCTCTATACTTTATTCCTTCTCTGTTCCTAAAACGGTTGGTGAAGCTTTGGCCCATTCTGGATGGTGGGATGTTATGATTGAAGAGATCAATGCTCTAGATCATAATAATACATGGGATTTGATAGAGTTATCTGGAGGTAAAAAGGCAATTGGCTACAAATGGGTATTCACTGTGGAAGTTAATCCAGATGGATCAGTGGCTCGTCTGAAAGCCCGGTTGGTAGCTAAGGATATGCTCAGACTTATGGGGCCGACTACTACGAGACATTTTCTCCTGTAGCTAAGGTACCCTCCATCTGCTTGTTTATTTCATTAGCCGCTACTTATGACTGGGTGCTACACCAACTGGATGTGAAAAATGCATTCCTGCATGTTAGACTAGTCATTGTTAAGGGTGCTAATGTGTAATTACTTAGGGTATCTAAGTGTAATTATTTTCCCTATATATAGGGCTTGTATTTTCTCTCTTTAGCATCAATAACAAAAACCCTTTACCCAAGGTTTGATTTGGTATCAGAGCTGTCAAACCCTAATCCAGCCGTCAAACCCTAATTCAGCCGTCAACCCTAATCCAGCCGTCGCTTCTTCCAAGACCAGCCAGCCGACGCAACTTCCGGCCATCTTCTCACCAACTCGCGCAACCTCCAGCCGCGTGAACAGTGCGCGTGAACAGTGCCGAGTGAACAGTGCCGAGTGAACAGTGCCGCGTGAACAATAACGTCCGGCGCCCTTCCTCACCAGCCGACGCAAATCTCCGGCAAACAAATCTCACTTCCTTACCATCATGGCTGCAATCTTAACTCTTACCAATCAAGAAAAGACGACCCACAACTCTCATAAATTTGCCTTTACCCTAAAACCCACGAACTATGGTTATTGGCGAACAATGGTCGAAGCTTTCCTTACCTCTCACAATCTTTTTGGCTATATTGATGGCACTATTCCGTGTCCAGAACCGAAGGTTACAAATGGAACTGCTACTACAGACAATCCAAGCTACCAACCATGGGTCTCCAATGATGCCCACATTCGTATGCTCCTTATCTCTACTGTGTCAGAAGAGTCCTTTCAACACATTCAGGGTAAAAGCTCCCGCGAAGTGTGGCTGTCTTTAGAACAAGCGTATGCCCCGGTAACTTCGTCTCATGAATTTACCCTTAAAAATCAGTTGCTTCGAATCACCATGAAGGGTGATGAAAAACCTGCTGAATACCTCAGCCGAGCACAGGAATATGCAACTGCCCTCGCCAATATAGGCGAACCAATGAAAGACAAAGATCTGGTTATGCTAACTCTTGCAGGACTTCGTGAAGAATACAATGGCCTCAAGGCAAACCTCTTGGCTCGTTCCCCTCCTGTCAACTTCAATGAACTACATGGTTTATTAAGTGACCATGATTATATGATCACAAGAATCTTGGCAACCAATCCGCAAGTTCCTCAAGCCTTTCTCGACTGCCTCTACACCCCTACCGCAGCCTAGTCTCGACTCCATTCAGCAGCAGCTTCATAATCTTCAACTCATGGCCTCTCAATTGGGATATCAACTAAATCCTACATCTTCACCACGACCACAGGCTTACTTTGGATCACGGTCATTCAATAACAACCGTGGTGGTCGCGGCTCTCGTGGATCTTCACGTGGCAACTCACGAACTGCCTCCAACTCTCGCAATCGTGACAGTAATAGCACACGTCAATTCTCTTGGGCTTCTACCCAAAACATGGTCTATGATCATTGTAACCGATGTGGGATTGGTCACCTACCTTCTCAGTGTCCTAACCAGCCTAACCAATCTCGTGCAGCGTCACAAGCTAACTATGCTACCTACTCCGATGCTGGTTCACAATCAGGATCCACTTGGAAGCCCGACACTGGCGCTAATCACCATGCCACTCCAGATCTATCTAGCCTTGACAACTCCGAGGCCTACTTCGGTAACGATTCTTTACTTGTTGGTAATGGTAACTCTATACCCATCTTTCATATTGGCTCCTCAAAACTTTACTCTCCTAACAAAACCTTTCAATTATCCCATATACTTCATGTCCCTGAACTAAAACAAAACCTTTTATCCGTTCAAAAATTTTGTGTAGACAATGATGTTTTCTTTGAATTTCACTCTTCTTATTTTGTTGTGAAGGACGAGTCTACACGCACTATCCTCCTAACGGGCCCCAGTGAACAGGGATTGTACTCCATCCGTCTTCCTAAGCTCAAGTCTCTACCCAAGGTTGCTTTCACTGCTGTCAAAGCTTCCTCGAACATTTGGCATCAACGCTTGGGACACCCTCATGCTCAAGTTTTTCGGTCAATTATTTCTCATTGTGCTTTACCTGTTTCGGACAAATTATCAAATAATTTATGTTCTTCTTGTCAACTAGGCAAATCTTCAAAATTATCTTTATTTGATTCTAATTTTCGTAGCAATAATTTTTTAGATCTAGTTTATTGTGATGTTTGGGGCCATTCGCATACACCATCCCTCGATGGTTATCGTTTTTTTTTGTTGTGTGTTGATCACCACTCTCGCTACATGTGGTTTTATCCTTTAGTCCAAAAATCTGATGTTTACACAGTCTTAACAAACTTCATTAAAATGGCTGAACGCCAATTTAACACCAAGTTAAAGTGCATCCAGTCTGACTGGGGGGGGGAGAGTTTCGTCCTCTAACTACCTTTTGTCGCAACCTTGGCATTATTCATCGTCGTTCCTGTCCTCATACAAGTGAACAAAATGGGATTGTCGAACGTCGTCACCGTCATGTTGTGGAAACTGGACTTACCCTCCTGGCCCAATCCAGTCTTCCTCAACGCTTCTGGCAATTTGCCTTTGAAACAGCCGTGTACTTGATAAATCGACTACCTTCTCGTGTCTCCTCAAATAAATCTCCCTATGAACATGTTTTTAAACGCAAACCTGATTACTCCTTTCTTCGAGTTTTTGGATGTCAATGTTTTCCCTATCTTCGTCCGTATAACCGTCACAAGATTGATTTTCGCTCCACTCCATGTGTCTTCCTTGGCTACAGCCCTGTTCACCATGGTTACCGGTGCTTTGATCCTTCCACCGAACGGATATACATAGCCCGTCATGTTCGCTTCAATGAACATGTTTTTCCCTATTCTCCTTCCACCCCTACCCAATCCCCGTCACAATCTGATTCTCCATACACCTCTATTTTTCCTAACCCACCACCCGGTTTTCCAACCGAACCCAACTCACCACCATCACAACCCGGATCCACACCCCCACCCTCACCCCCTACCATATCCACCTCAACCATCTCACCCACTCCTGCACCCACTCCCGGCCCCTCCCCTAATCCCGATTCCACCCCCACCCAAGCACCTCAAACCCCTCGACCTCGGCCTCCTCATCTTCGCCCCAATCCTAAACAAACCAACCGATATGATCCCGCTGCCTATACTGCCACCACTACCCCCACCTCGCCTATTGAACCTACCTCTTTTTCCGTTGCCAACAAGTACCTAGAATGGCGCCAAGCTATGGCCGACGAGTTGACTGCGCTTCATAGAAATGGTACGTGGACATTAGTTCCTCCTGTTCCCAATACTAACGTTGTTGATTGTAAATGGGTTTACAGGTTGAAAACAGATCAGAATGGCAAGATTAGCAGGTACAAGGCCCGACTCGTTGCCAAGGGCTTTCATCAACAACATGGGGTTGACTATCACGAGACTTTCAGCCCAGTAATCAAACCTGCCACCATCAGAACTGTTCTCTCACTGGCCGTCACAAATAAATGGCCTTTGCGTCAGTTAGATATCCAGACTGCCTTTTTACATGGTGATCTTCAGGAGACGGTCTACATGCGACAACCTCCTGGTTTTACTGATCCTGACAGACCAGATCATGTGTGTTTACTGAATAAGTCTTTATATGGGCTCAAACAAGCTCCTCGTGCCTGGTTTACCAAATTGTCCACTGCTCTTCATCAGCTGGGTTTCTATGGGTCCAAAACTGACCCATCACTGTTTATTCTCAACTCCTCTGGCACGCTTGTCTATCTCCTTGTGTATGTTGACGACATCATCATCACCGGTAATAACCCAGGCGCTATAAATACCATCATTGATCGTCTCAACTCTCTGTTTGCCCTTAAAGATCTGGGTCAACTCCATTATTTTTTGGGCATTGAAGTGGTGCATCATGGCTCTGATCTGGTTCTGTCTCAACGGAAATATGTTCTTGATATTCTTCAACGGGCTGGTCTTGCGGATTGCAAGCCTGTTTCATCTCCCATGAGCACTTCTCAAGTGTTCTTACCAGATGACAGCCCCCTACTTGACGATCCCTCTCGATATCGGCAAACAGTCGGTGCCCTTCAGTATGCCACTTTATCACGTCCTGACATTGCCTTTGCGGTCAATAAGGTGTGTCAGTTCATGCACGCTCCTACTGAAAATCACTGGGCTGGTGTCAAACGAATTCTACGTTATCTGAAAGGGACGATCAATCTCGGCTTACTGTTTCGTCATAACACGGGGTCTCAACTTCAAGCCTTTTCTGACTCTCACTTGGCTACTAATCTTAGAGCATTCTCAGATTCAGACTGGGCTGGCTGCCCTATCGATCGTCGCTCCACCGGGGGATATGCTATCTATTTGGGCTCCAATCTTATTTCATGGTCAGCTCGCAAACAACGAACTGTCTCTCGATCCTCAACCGAGTCTGAATACAAGGCTATCGCTGATACTGTCGCTGAACTGATTTGGTTACAGTCTCTTCTTCATGAGCTCGGTCTGAATAACACGGCACCAACACTTTGGTGTGATAACCTTGGTGCAACCTATCTTTCTGCAAATCCAGTCTTTCGTGCCCGCACAAAGCATGTTGAAGTTGATTACCACTTTGTTCGTGAACAAGTTTCTCAAGGAAAACTGAATGTCAAGTTCATCTCCACTGATGACCAAATTGCTGATGTGTTCACAAAGCCCTTGTCCTCACAAAGATTTGAGTTTCTACGGTCCAAGTTGCAGGTCGTTCCCCGCCCTCAACTTGCGGGGGAATGTTAGACTAGTCATTGTTAAGGGTGCTAATGTGTAATTACTTAGGGTATCTAAGTGTAATTATTTTCCCTATATATAGGGCTTGTATTTTCTCTCTTTAGCATCAATAACAAAAACCCTTTACCCAAGGTTTGATTCTGCATGGTGATTTACATGAGGAAGTTTATATGGAGCAACCACCTGGGTTTGTTGTTCAGGGGGAGTCTGACAGAGTCTGTAAGCTGCGTAAATCATTGTATGGTTTAAAGCAATCACCTCGTGCTTGGTTTGGACGGTTCAATGCTGTAGTGACTGAGTTTGGCTTACAGAGGACCTCTTATGATCATTTTGTGTTCTTTACTTCATCCTCTTCTGGATGTATTCTACTAGTGGTGTACGTTGATGACATTGTGATTACTGGGAGTGATGAGCTTAGGATCAAGAAGCTGAAAGATTTCTTTGTGTCTCGGTTTCAAACAAAGGACCTAGGTCCTATAAAATACTTCTTGGGAATTGAAGTATCTCATACTTGAAAAGGATCTGTTTGTCTCAACGGAAATATTGTTTAGATATATTGAATGACTCTGGGATGATTGAAACAAAACCGTGTGAGGCCCCAATGATTCCGAACATGAAATTGAAAGCAGACAATGGAGATCTACTTGAGGATCCAGAAAAGTATAGAAGAATTGTGGGAAAGCTAAACTACATGACGATCACACGTCCTGTCATCGTTTTTCCAGTGAATGTTGTAAGTCGGTTTATGTCATCTCCAAGAACTCCACATTTGGAGGCTGTTAGATATATACTGAAGTACCTAAAGAGTGCCCCTGGTCTTGCCATTCTTTATCAAAATCACAGTCATCATGTAATAGAAGGGTTTACATATGCCGACTATAATGGAGATCCTACGAACAGGTAGTCTACGACAGGCTATTGTGTGTTGGTTGGAGGAAATCTAGTCTCGTGGAAAAGCAAGAAACAGGATGTCGTTTCTCGGTCAAGCGTTGAATCTGAATATAGGGCTATGACCCAAACCACTTGTGAGCTGATATGGTTGCATAATCTGCTAGGTGAACTTGGGTTTGCTCAATCTAAACCGATGAACCTATATTGTGATAATGAGGCGACTATCCACATTGCAAATAATCCCGTGTTTCATGAGAGAACAAAACATATTGAAGTGGACTGCCATTTCACTCGTGAAAAGCTAGAAGATGGAACCATCTCAACTCCCTTTGTTCGAACAGGAAGTCAACTTGCTTTGATGTCTTTACCAAAGCTTTGCCTGGTTCACGGATCTCTTCTATCTGTAATGGGCATGATTAATATCTATGCTCCAGCTTGAGGGGGAGTGTTAGAATGTAAAATATATAATTATTTTACTTAGGCCCAATTAGCCCGTGGGCCCTTAGGGTTTTCTCTTTTAAGGTTTCCTTTTTCATAGTTTTCTTGCCTATATATATCCTTGTACTCTTTCATTGTATGTAACAAGTTAAGCAATAATATAATCCCTTATTACAATAAGAATAATCTCAGGTTATCTTGTGTCCTGTTAACATACACACACAGAATAAGAAAAGGGCAAGAGAATAGGAGTGTAGGTACAGACATGATGACATGGTAGGTAATGCATAGAACAAACTTAGATACAAAACAATATAGAAGGATATTATGTTATTCATAGCCTACATACTTGAAGGGTCTACTAAGGACTTATTATATATGTCTGAAATCTTCTTTTGTTTGCTAGTAAAATGGCTATGCTCAATGGAAAACCCCTTCATCAAAGAGATACTCCCTTCGTTCCAAAATAAGTGTCCACATGGCACACACTTTTAGACATTCATATTATTACACTTTGTAGTAAACCAAATGACAACTTTCCCTTAATTAATTTAACTATATTAACTCTTAAATATTTAAGCATTAATAAGGGTAGATTTAGAGATTTAGTTATTTATTTTTGGAACTTGATACTTTTTTCAGGACGAACATAAATAAAATGTAGACACTTATTTTGAGACGAACGGAGTAGTTTTTATTGTTAGATTATATTCAAACAGCCATTTCTATGGTCATGTAGCTTAGAATTTCAAACAGGACTAGTTCAGTTGAAATTATGTGCAGTGGTATGGACCATGGAGTTTGTTTGATTTTTTTTAAATCCAACTCATCTAATTAACTCTTCTATTACGCCTTGAAGCACGCAACCCTTACCTTCTAAAGTAACTCTAGTTCCATGTCAAATGCTTGTTGCATTATAAACATGGTTCTTGTATGCCATTAAGTTGCTTTTCAACACCTATGCATTGGCTAGGCACTTTGTCGAGATGAAAAAACACAGGGAAACAACTTATCTACTTCAAATACGCAAAGGTTAAGCATGGTACCTAAAAATATCACTTCGCTTCATAGTAATTTGGTTCTTGTAAATCAGAAAATACAAAAATACCATATCATAAAATATTTAAGAAGGGTGCAGATCTTTAGTGGAATAAAATGTGTGTTTGTATATAATATCTATTTAATTTCAACAAACACAAATATGTCAATCAATATCAGAGCCAATGAATTACCTTCCTACAAAATTTTGAGTGCGCCATTATCACAGCACAACAAAAAAACATGAGAAAATGAATGCAATCTAAAGAAAGTAAATTGTAGCATGTTATTAGTTAACAACACCACTTTACCTCAGTTGATGCTATTTCTGTTGTTCTTAGAATGGCCTGAGCTGCAGAATGTGATCCTAGAGTATATGTGTCATCAAGGTTGGCTGGTTCTGAAGACCACGTCAAACTTTTGGAATGCAGCACAGGTTGCTGTAACATAACTAGATTAAGATTTAACGAGTTTCATTTATGTATATAATAATAGAAACTAAAAACTTGCACTTAATGCTTACGAGTAAAAAACTGCCTCCAACTGTCACTCCTGCAAACAAAAACACCACTTGTTGAGAATTTAAAGCACTAAAAGAGTAATGCGTCAAAGAGGCCAAAGTAGATTGTACCACCATTTGAATTTCTTTGACTTTACTGCAATATTTGTGACTACCACATAGAACTATCATTAAACCCATGATGATAACCATTCATCCTAAAATCTTCAGCATCGGTACACCAACAACAAACATAAAACTCAAAAGATTGCCCTGACAACTAAAACTGAGCCAACGTTTCGTTCATAGACTTCTTCATAACTTGACTTTCGCATACGATGACTTTTGAGTAATATTAGTCTACTTAATCCGAAGGTTACATTGTGTCAAACTATGGAACCATATCCCGCAGCTATGACTGTGGGATCAGTTCACCCACAATGGTCATTCATTGTGTATTAAACTATTAATGAATGTTGTACTTGGCACTAGAAACCTGAGTGATTTAGTAATGATATCTACATAGCCAATCTAGTGTTGCCTGATATTTTTAAATTTGGATGTCACTCATCCATTCAGTTCAAACTAAAGTTTACCTTGTGTCTCATCATTGTTTGGAGCTTTATGAAGTTCATCTAAATTGATGGCAGAAAGTGCACCATCATCTTCATTTCCTTTATCATGAGAAGAAGAATCATACGTATAAGCATCCCGGCTAGAGGAATCCCCTTCCTCATTTATCTTGCCTTTGACAAGGGATGACAACTCAAAAGTATCATCTTTGATGAAGGAAGTATCTTCTTGCCTTTCTTCCACAAGAGAAGAGGACAGCTTAAAAGTTATGCCTTTGCTGCAGAAATTTCCTTCCTCATCATTCTTCTCTTCGAAAAGATAAGGGGGCAAGTTAAAATCATCATCTTCGCCGAAATCCCTCATCCAATCTTCAGCAATTTTGATCAAAGAAGAAGGAAATTCAAAAAGATGATCCGAGTCTCTAGATCTCGATGAGGTTTCCAAGTGACTAATGTTTGTGCCCGGTATATCAATGCTTCCATCTTCATAATCTCTTGACCTCTTCCTCTTCCTTCCACTCTGGCTCTAGGAGTTAGGGAACATGAAAAATATATTAGTTTAAACACAAACACTACATCGAATAAAATAATGTTTATCATTTAGTAGAACTTTTAGCCACAAATATTGAATTCGCTGACTTCTACAAAAAAAAAGATATAGTATAATCGCAGTCACCTCTGTTTTAACTTCCCAAGTTGTGTTTGCATGAAAGTGAAATGGATGTAGTACATATAATAAATGTCTCAGAAATCAAAACAATCTAGACAACAGACCAGTCACGAAAACATAGGGGTTTCTATAAAGAAGTAGGATAAATGCAGACATCTCTGTTTTAACATTCCCAAGTTATGCTTACATGAAAGTGAAAATGTAGATGCAGCACATGTAATACTTCACTGGACATGCTATAAATATGTACAAAATAAATGAGAACATTTGAAGCAACTAATCTAGGCAACTAATCAACGTCACAATGTCTCTCTTTCTGGGATACATGAAAGATGGAACACTTCCCTTTGATTACATGATATTTGAACTACAAGAATGAGGAAGAGACGATGAAATGTAGAATAAGTTCTTTTGATGGGATAGACACAAGGAGAAAAGTTGTTTCATTAGTGTGAGTTGAACAAGGAGAATTATGATATACATTGATGCCAAAATCAGTTGGATTTCATGAATGAACGAAGGATTACAATTTCCACAGGCTTTCGAGAGGCCTGGGACTCTCCCAAAAGGTTTCCCGCTAAACTCAATTCACAAAACAGAATATTCTTCCCTAATGGCCACCTACTTTATTTATACTAATCCTATCCCACCACTCTCCTACCTGCCTAACAATTCTGACCAGTTGACTTTTAAAGACTTCTAAACCCAAGGTATAACAATACCTGCCTCCCAACACACACCTTATCCTCAAGGTGGAAATAAATGAAACAATCTATTCAAACTTTTTATATCAACAATTGTCGGTGGTAGCGGTAACGGTGATGCAAACATCGGCGGTGGCCATGGCAGAGGCAGTGGCGACAGGGCGTTGACAGTTCCCTAAGATCATCGGTTATCCCTCCGGTGTTGTTCATCGTGACCATGACCGAGTACGTTGCAAAACTTAGAGGTCTCTTTTAAGTTTAGCCCGGACTTGGGCCAAATCAAAATATTTGAAGACTTGGGCCACCTCAAGACATCTAAGTCCAGCAGATTCCCTGAAAAGTAATCCCTAAAATGGTTTTGGGCCACATAGAATTAACTGGGTTAGGTTTCAACGATGGAGAAATTATTAAGATGGGTTTTCTAGTGATCGATATCTTCTTTTTGGACTTGGTTATCCTTGACGAACGAAGAACAATTGACCCCGGCGATGAGGACGTAGAACACGGTGACGGCGGCCGTAACGACCTTTCTCTTTTCTTATTTTTCATCTGTATCTCGATTAATTCTTCTGTTTTCGCCTTTGAATGTGATGGATCACGCTGTGGTAGTGCACCGTCGACCATGGCGTATATGATGGTAGAGAGAGCAACGACGGCAACCAGGATGGCGGAGACGGCGATGCAAGTCGCAGAGAGGGCGGTGACGGCGGCAAAACCTGATCTGAACGATACTCGTCCTTCTTGCCTTCATCTTTCTCACTGATTTCTCTTCTTTCTTCTCTTTCCTCTCACCATCGCCTTCATCATTAGAATCAGAATGGTCTCCTTCAATTGCTTCCTCATCCATAGCCATTCCAGACTCAAAATTCGAATCTAATTTTGGAATCAGGTCTGGATCTGATTTTGGATTAATTTTTGGATATGGATCTAAAATCGGCTTTGGATCTAGATACGGATCTGGCCTCGGATTTGAATCTTGATACGGATCTGGACTCGGATTTGGATTTAGATACAAATCTGGATTCGGATCTGATATTGTACTCATCCTCATATCTGAACTTTTGCATGTATTAAATCGATCATTTTGGATCATCGTGTTCCTTCCACGACCAGAATACGAATCATCTTGACTCATCTTCTTCAGATTGTCTTCTTGTAATTTGATCAACTTTTTCACCATTTTCATCATTTTTTGCATATCTTTGTTTATAGACCCAAAGTGCTCCTGAATTTTGTCTAATTTCGCCTCAACATATTCCAAATCCTCACTGTTCTCCAATTCCTCGCTTTGAGATGAAACATTTTTGATCGTCATTATCCCGGAATCGAACTGCTCTGATACCATTTGTTATACACTCCATTTGTTATACATTGATGCCAAAATCAATTGGATTTCTTGAATGAAACGAAGGATTACAATTTCCACAGGCTTTCGAGAGGCCTGGGACTCTCCCAAAACTGTTTCCCGCTCCACTGAATTCACAAAACAGAATATTCTTCCCTAATGGCCCTACTTTATTTATACTAATCCTATCCCACCACTCTCCTACCCGCCTACCAATTCTGACCAGTTGAATTTTAAACCCAGGGTATAACAAATTCTTATTCATTTGTACTTTGAAACAAAGGGTTACAAGCAACTTAAATAGGTTGAAGCTATTCTAAGAGACTCGCTAATACAAGGAAAGCACTAATTACAGAATTTTGACTAGACATAATTAGAAGATTGAGAATCAAACTATTTACAAGAAAATATTTACCAAATAATTCTAAGATTATATGCTAACACTCCCCCTCAAGTTGGATCATAGATGATCATGTCCAACTTGCTAATCAAGAATTCAAATTTGTTGTTGAACAATCCTTTGGTAAAGATATCTACTGCTTGATGATCGGTTGGAATATAGACAATGCAAACTCTTCTAGAATCAATCTTTTCCTTGATAAAGTGTCTATCAATCTTTACATGTTTTGTTCGTTCGTGATGGACAGGGTTGTAAGCTATGCTTATAGTTGCTTTGTTATCACAATGAAGTCTCATAGGAAGAGAGATATCCATCTTGAGTTTTTTTAGGAGTCTGAAAATCCATAGAAGTTCACATATACCTTGTGCTATAGCACGAAATTCAGCTTCTGCAGAACTTCTTGAAACAACAGGTTGTTTTTTACTCTTCCAAGTCACTAGGTTTCCATACACTAAAGTGCAATACCTAGTAATTGACCTCCAATCTTTCGGACATCCACCCTAATCTGAGTCCAAAATCTCTATATGTCAGCTATCTCCACTTTTGAAGCACAAACCTTTTCCAAGAGTTGTTTTCAAGTATCTTAAGATCCTAAAAACAACCTGCATGTGAGGGACCCTTGGAAATGCATAAATTGGCTCACACGATTTATTGTGAAGGCTATATCAGATCTTGTGTGGGAAAGATAAATCAATCTCCCAGCAAGACATAGATATCTCCCTTTATCCACAAGTTCTCCGTTGTGATCATTTAGCTTGACGTTAAAGTCAATTTGAGTTGCTATGGCTCCTGTCATACCTGTTTTTTTGAGAAGATCATTAATCTATTTTTGTTGGGTGATAGAAATACCTTTCTTGGATCGAGCAACTTCCATGCCAAGAAAGTATTTAAGAAGACCAAGATCTTTGATCTCAAATGTTTGAGTCAATGCTTGTTTCACTATCAATCTCAACAGAGTTGCTACCTGTGACAATTATATCGTCAACATATACGATTAAGATTGTAATCTCCCCCTTATTTGAATGCTTGTAGAACAGCGTATTAAGATTGTCCTTGAATAAATTCAAGATCATCATCACACCAAACTTTTCAAACCAAGCTCGGGGTGATTGTTTAAGGCCATACAAAGACCACTTGAGGTGACACACTAATCCCTTATTTTCCTCGTTGTGGAAACCGGGAGGGATATCCATGTACACTTCTTCCTTTAGACAGTCGTTGAGGAACGCATTCTTGACATCGAGTTGATATAGACTATAGAGGTCAATCATGATTAAAGGCAAGAGACATGAGGACCCTCACAGTATTGAGTTTGGCTACCTGCATAAAAGGTATCCGAGTAGTCAACTCCAAATGTTTGGGTAAATCCACGAGTAACTAACCTTGGTTTACATCGGTTGATGCTTCCATCTACATTAAACTTGATATTAAACAACCATCGACAACCTACAGTTTCCTTGTCGTTTGGTAATTTCACCAGGGACCAAGTCTCATTCTTTTGTAGTGTTGTCATTTCTTCGAGAACAGCATGTTAATTTGGAGACTTGAGAGCTTCATGGATATTTCTTGGAATCTCCGTAGATTGAAGTTTAGTGATAAAGGCCTTGTACCTTTGAGATAGTTTAGCATACGAGAGTTACTTATGAAGAGGATGTTTGGTACAATTCCTCACACCTTTCCTTAAAGCAATCAAGAGATCCTCAACTCTGTTTGCATCATCCATAGATTCATCATTAGTTTCAAAAGGAGCAACATGGTCCATACCTGAATCCGTTTGCTGCCCTTGATATGGATCTCTCGGTTTAGAATTTTGGTCAGCTTGAAGCACCGGGGCAGATTGTAATACATGAGGTTACTTGCGACAAGAGTAAATGTGTATCACTTGTGGGATTTCGACCTGATCATCTGAAGTCGAGATACTTGTCCCCGAGTAAGTCACAAAATGAGTTGTGTGATCAGTGATTGGGTTTGGAATTGTTGTGGTACACTCCCACAAACAAGCTTCACCTATATTCTCCCCCTGAAGTGATGGTTTTGGTCCTTTTGGATAAAAGAAAACAGAATCAACAAATGTGACATCCATTGTGATGAACAATTTTTTTTCTAGTAGGGTCAAAACATTTGTACCCTTTTTTGTAGATGAATATCCAAGGAAGCTACATTTAGTAGCTTGAGGATCAAACTTGGATCGATTGTGATTATGAATGTGGATGTAGGACACATCTAAACACACAAGTTTGAAAATTTGTTGAGAACAAGTGGAATCCGGAATAGGAGTGTAAGAGAACTTAGAAAGGTGTTTGAAACTTAAGAACTTTTGATGGCATTCGGTTCATATGATACACGGCGCAAGAATGGCTTCCCCCCAATAATATTTAGGAACATTTGTAGTAAACATTTGGCTCCGAGAGATTTCTAGTATATGATGGTTTTTCCGTTTAGCCACCCCATTCTGTAGAGGGGTATTTGCGCATGAACTATGATGAACAATACCATTTTTAGAAAGGTATGATTCTAATACCTCATTAAAGTACTCAGTCCCATTATAACTTCCGAAAACTTTGACACATGCATTAAATTGCGTTTTAATCATGGTATGAAATGTTTTTAATGTGTGATCTATGTCAAATTTTTCTTTCATCAGACAATCCACGTCATGCGAGTGTGGTCATCAATGAAAGTGACAAACCATCGAGTACACTCGTATTGGATACCCAGAAGGACCGTAAATCACTATGAATTAGAGAAAAAAGGATCGAAGCAATATAGGGCCTTGATTTAAAAGGGACACGAGTATGTTTGGCTAATTGACAGATTTCACAATGGAAGGAAAACCTCAAATATGGGAAACTTGGGTGACCTAATCTATTGTGCCACATGATATCACTAGGAATAGTAGACATGGAAACAAACTTGCAAGCCAATATGTGAGTTTGAGCTCTTTCTGGAATCTTCATATATACAGCCCATCATGCTCCTGCGCAGTCCCAATCTTCGTCCCCGAGAAATCCCGAAAAATATAAAAGAGGAAGGATTAACGTGAGCCTCATAAGGTTGGGAACGAGTAAGTTGACTAATGGACAACAAATTATATGTGAGTTTGGGAACATGTAACACTGAGTGCAGTGTTAGTTGATCTGAAAGCAAGACAAATCTTTTTCCAGCTCCTGAAGTGATAGAACCATCAGCAATGCAACTTTTTGAATGCAAGTGTGTAGCTAGAGAATAGGTGTGAAGCTCAGAATCTACATCCATTCATCAACGTGAATTACATGAGAACTTAGAACAATGATATAAGTACCTTTTTGGGTTACGGTACATGTGATGCTCTGAAGTTGATGAGAATGAAGAGGCAACAAGGAGATGTTTTAGTTGCTCAATTTGTTCGCTTGAAAAAAACAGATTACCGGATGAACTAACAGAACTATCAGCATGACATGCCTTTGATTCACCTGTTTGATGTGGGCGAGGTTTTTCGGGACGACCATGGAGTTTCCAACAAGCTTATTTGAGATGGCCGATACATTTTCAATGCTCACAAAATGGGCGAGTAAACTTTGAGGTTGGCCGTGGGTTTCTGAAAGGAGGCTGATCACTAGGGGTGCAATGAGGGTACTTTGTTCTAGCAAGAAAAATAGAGTCCACAATTGATCTTTCTCAGGGACAATCAAGACTTTGCGACATGTCTCTTCTCTAGGCACCTCAGCAAAGGCTTCACAAAGAGTTGGAAATGGGTTGCGGCTCAACACATGACCACGAGCATCGTCCAATTGTGGCGAGAGACCATATAGGAAGTCAAACATCTGCTCCTTTTCCACGCGTCGAGTAGAAATTTTGGCATCAGTTGTAAACTTCCACTCATTAGGGTAGAACAGGTCTAGTTCTTGCCAAATAGTGAAAAGAGTACTATAACTTAGTGACAGACAAAGATCCTTGACGTTGATCTCGAAGTTGGTCTTGATCTTGAACACTTGAGAAGTATTTTCCAAATTTGAATATGTCTCATGAATAGCTTTCCACAGATTTGCAGCAGTTTGGAAAAACATGTAGGTCTTTCGGATGTGCAGGTCCATAGAGTTGATGTGTCATGACCACGGAGTTTTCAGCATCCCATTGAGGATACTTAAGAATAGTAGTAGTCAGAGCAGGAGTTGCACAGCCGATGCATTTTTTGCTACACAGGAACAGTGAGACGACTGTAACCATGCAAAAAGTTTTTTCCATTCAGTTTGTGAAGGATTATTTGCAATGATGAATCTGATGACGTTGTCGGCAAAGGAGGGGTTGAGTTGCGGAGAGAGTCGTCATTCGATTTCTTCATATCAGGATGAGTTATTGGTTGATCGAAGAATGAATGATTAGACAAATTGTAATAGCTCTGATACCGTGTTAGTTGAATAAGGAGAATTCTTATTGATTTGTACTTTGAAAAAAAGGGTTACAAGCAGCTTAAATAGGATGAAGCTATTAGGAGACTCGTTAATACAAGGAAAACACTGATTATAGAATGACTAGACATAAATAAAAGATTGAGAATCAATCTATTTACAAATTCTAAGATTATATGCTAACAATTAGTTTGTTCATGTAGCCATATATAAACGGGCCCGTAATTCACAACACATCATTACAGTTTCAAGTATCTAGGATGAGGACCGAATACATATGGTGCAATTTCAATGGAGATTGTATTGACGAGGGGGTGGAAGTCAATATTGGGGAGCAAAGGTAACACCAAAATGGCAGTTTCAAGTATCTAGGCTCCATGATTCAGAATGAGAGATTGAGGATGACATAACACATCTTTTTTTTTTGGTAACCGTGGGTTTCCGGGCTAGCTTACGCGCACCGACTAATCCCCGGGCGACCACGAATGGCCTAAGAGTCATCGCAGGTGAACCTCCATGGCCACAAGAGCTTTGGCAGCGCCTGGATTTGAACCCTGGGTGGCTAAAGTGGAGGGCTGCCAAGGGGTGGATGTGTGATGAAAGAGTCCCGCTAAAACTAAATGGCAAATTTACATGGTAGCCATCAAAATATTGTTGTATGGGTCGAAGTTTTAGGCGACAAGGAAGGCCCATGAGAGGAAGTTGGACGTTGCAAAAAATGGGGATGCTTAGATGGACCTGTGGTAGGACCATGTTTGACGGGATACCACGGCATCTTACGGGCAGAGTTGAGAGTTGCACCTATCACAGATGAATTGAGTTATGGAAGATTGCTGCAGTTTGGTCACGTTCGTTGGAAACATATGGCTGCTCCGATGAGGAGGGTAGAAAGTGTGACAGTTGACAGGACAAGGAAGAGGGGTAGGCCGAGGGGAATGTGGGATGACATGGAAGCCTTAGGCATTTCCAAGAACATGGCCTCTGATAAGAATTCTTGGAGATAAAGGGAATAGAGTAGCAGACTAGGGTTGGAGACGGTCATTCTACTCTTTGGGCATGCTTCCTTTTTCACACACTTCTCGTAAATTATAAATTCTAATGATTATCAATTTTATAAATATCTTGGGCAAGCTTATCGATTTTATAAATATCTTGTAAGAAAATAAATGTGATTATGCAAGTACAAAAGCAATTGTAGTTGTCAAGGCCATGGTTTTCAAAATCGTACGCCTCGAGGTGAGGCGGTCCAAAACCGCTCAGGAGGCTTAAGCCTCATGGTCCTGTTACGCCTCAATCAGTGAGGCGGGAGGCGTTGGTGAGGCACAAGCCTAGATGCTTTCTGTTTTTGGTGAGACTTTGGTGAAAGACTGATGACTTTTTATAAAATAAAAAAAAAATAACTTGTACTTTGATCATGTTACATAGAACTATAACTTGTAGATTATTATGTTTTTAGACTTATGACTAGTAATTTTATGAACTTATGACGTTTAAAATTTGGTATGGAATTATGTTTTGCTTATTATTAGTATTTATGAATTTTATTTTGTATGGAATTATGTTTTCCACATATATATCATGTATTATATATACATGCCTCGAGGCTTACGCCTCGATCCCCGATTGGGATTTTTAAAACTATGGTCAAGGCATTAAATACCTAGGCAGGCCTTCACAATGCCTACTACCATGACAAGTAGTCTCATTGGTTGTCTTAGTTCCATCCAAGCCACTTGCAAAAGATTAAGCTCTAGAGCAATCGGAGGAATGAACCATCTTTTACTTTGCCCATCCTATACTTCAGGTTCAGTTGCAGATAAACACAATATTAATTTATTTTTGTTTTCAATTCTATAGAAAGAATACGAATAACATGAGACATTTGGGCATGAGACCAGCAGCTGCAATGTTCTGAAATAGTAGAAGATAAGAAGACATGTTTCTCATTGTGGATAGTTTGGTGACTATCTGCTTTCACTTGCATAGTCTACTACTTGTTGGTATACACTTTGTTAGAGAAGACCTTAATGATGAGATCATGTCATTCATTGGCAATATAAAGGATTTCTTGATATAAAGGATTCCTTATATGAGTCTTGAACCTGTTGGCTAGTAAAATAGCTATGCCGAGTAGAAAAAAGCTTCCTAAATGAAGAGGTGGTTTTTTTCATTATCTTCAAATGAATTATATATGCTATGAAATTTTTCTTGGTCATATAGATACAATTTATTAAGAAATGCAAGTACTTCTGTAATTATGAGTCTTAATATAGACTTTGGAATTTGTTAGTATTCTTCTTACTTTCTGTTCATCCAATTAACTATTTCACAAGTCCTTGAAGCATATGATTTTGTACCTTCTAAAGTGCTCCTAGACTCCACATCAAAGGACTTTCATACATTCAAAACATGCACTTCATTCAACCATACAAAGAAAATACGTATTAACTTGAGAAACAATCTCTTCGTAATCATATAAGTGTAGATATAATGAACCAACATTTAACTAAAACATTGCAAAAGTCCATGCCCTCATAATTAACAGAAAACCCCTATATATAGGGTATGTACAAAGTAACCCTATCAGCTAATTTAGGAAATACAAATCAATCAAATCTTTACAATTAATGATAAATATAAATCAAATCCGTAATTATCTCTAATTGATATAATCAATCGGCTAAGACTCCCCCGCAGTTTGAGCGGGAGTAGAGCAAACGCTCAAGCTGGATCTGAATGACTCGAACAACCGTCGTGGGAGGCCCTTGGTAAAAATGTCAGCGTACTGTAGAGAGGAAGGCACGTGAAGAACGCGAATGTGTCCAACTCGAACTTTTTCCCGAACAAAATGGATGCCAATCTCGATGTGCTTGGTTCGCTGATGTTGAACTGGATTATCAGATAAGTAAACTGCAGACACGTTATCACAATAAACCACGGAAGCTTGCCGAAGAGGAAGCTGTAATTCTAGGAGTAAATTTCGAACCCAAGTGGCTTCTGCAACAGCATTAGCCACGCCTCGATATTCCGCCTCGGCACTAGATCTGGATATGGTCGGTTGGCGTTTAGAAGACCAAGAAATAAGATTGTCACCAAAGAAAACACAATAGCCGCTAGTTGATCTTCGAGAATCAGGGCACCCACCCCAATCAGCATCAGAATAAGCCACCAGAGAAGTAGTATTGGAACGAACGATACGAATACCATAATCAATCGTCCCCTGTAGGTATCGTATAATTCGTTTCAAAAATGCAAAGTGAGGCTCATGTGGCTCATGCATGAATAAGCAGACCTGTTGAACAGCATATGAGATATCTGGTCGTGTAAACGTTAGGTATTGCAGTGCACCAGCTAGACTTCGATACAAAGTGGGATCTTGGAAAAGAGGACCATCCGTGGCACTGAGTTTGGCATTTAGGTCTACTGGTGTGGTACACGGTTTGCAAGAGGACATAAAAGCTCGAGAAATTATGTCCTTTGCATATTGAGATTGATCTAGGAACAAACCATTGGAATTATCTGTGACCTTAATCCCCAAAAAGTGATGTAATTTACCTAGATCAGTCATGGCAAATTCTCGTGAGAGCATCCGAATAATGTTTTGTAGCAGATCATCTGAAGATGCAGTAATAACAATGTCATCTACATATAATAATAAATACGCCATCTGAGTGTCCTGTGTATAGATGAACAAAGAATTATCACACACACTGCTCCGAAAACCGTGTGATAATATATAGTTAGCAAACCGTGTGTACCAAGCACGTGGTGCTTGTTTGAGCCCATATAGAGATTTCTTTAGCCTGCACACAAAATTAGGAAACTGACGATTCACAAAACCTGGTGGTTGCTGCATATACACAGTTTCGTTCAAATGTCCATGTAAAAAAGCATTCTTAACATCCAATTGATGTATAGGCCACGAACGAGAAACTGCCACCGAAAGAACGGTACGTATCGTAGCCGGTTTGACAACCGGGCTAAAGGTATCCTCACAATCAATCCCCACTGTCTGAGATTTACCATTGACCACTAACCGAGCTTTGTATCGTTCCAAAGAACCATCCGATTTAAACTTATGCCGGAACAGCCACATACAACGTATGACTGGTCTATCAACGGGTCTAGGGACTAATTCCCATGTATCATTCTCCTGCAAGGCAC
Source organism: Arctium minus (assembly GCA_954870635.1). NCBI lineage: Eukaryota > Viridiplantae > Streptophyta > Magnoliopsida > Asterales > Asteraceae > Arctium > Arctium minus. The sequence goes on along the minus strand of OX941080.1, from coordinate 174,899,899 downwards.
TAAACTTGGTCTGCATGGCACGTAACCAATGAGGGTCAGCAAAGGCTTTATGGTAGGAGGTAGGCACGGGTGAGATAGTGGTGGAAAGGAGAGTGTGTCGGGCTTTGGAGCGGGTGGTCATTGGGTGGGTGTTTGTGGGAGGATGAGTAGGTTGTGGGGGGGCTGTTCGGGCAGCAGATGGCTGACCCGTGGCTGCCGTGGCAGCAGAAGAATGTGGCGGACCTGTTGTGGCAGCAGACCGTGTGTGAGGTGGGGACGAGGCTGCAGTTGCAGCACGTCTGGGTCGTCTAGTATAGTGGAAAGGAAAGGGTGATGTGGAGTGTAACAGTGGTTTGGGCAGTGGTGAGGGCCGAGGGGCAAACGAGAATCCTGGTGGTGAGTCGTCATCCAGGAAGGAGTATGAAGAAGTAGGGGTGGGTATGGAATAGGGAAAAACAGTCTCGTCAAAAGTGACATGACGAGAGATGGAAACCTTCCCGATGGTAGGATCGAAGCAACGGTATCCCCGGAAATCCGGTGGGTACCCGAGAAAGATGCATCGGATGGCACGAGGGTGAAGTTTGTGAGGTTGAGTGGCAGAGGTGTTAGGATAGCAGGCACATCCAAACACACGAAGATGATCGTATGTTGAGTGACGCAGGTAAAGGGCGAATGTCGGAGTAAAGTAATTAAGGCGTTTGGAAGGTAGTATGTTGTGGAGATAGGTGACTGTGTGGAGGGCCTCGACCCAGAAAGTGGGGGGGAGATGGGCGTGAATGAGTAAGGAACGAATGATGTCGTTCAGACGACGAATCATTCTTTCGGAGCGGCCATTTTGGGAAGAAGTTTGTGGGCAAGAAAAACGAAACAAAAGGCCATGTTGGTGGGCAAAACTTTTGAAAGCATGGTTATTGAACTCACCCCCCAGATCGCATTGGAAAGTTTTTATGTTACGGTGGAACTGGGTGGCTATCATACGGTGGAATTTGGCAAAGGTGGGGAATGTTTCAGATTTATATTTAAGTGGGTAGACCCAAACAAAATTAGAAAAATTATCTATGAGGACCATGTAATATTTATATCCAGTTTTGCTAAGTATAGGAGACGTCCATAAATCACAATGTATAATGTCAAACGGAGTAAACGTAAATGAATTTGATTCATAAAAGGGCAATCGTTTACTATTAGATAGATGACAAGAATGACAAAAATTTGAGTTTTGATTGTGATTACAAGGAAAATTAAAACGTCTACTAAGCACGTCTAAAACTTGAGCACCGGGATGTCCAAGTCGATCATGCCAAGGCAAGGATGTGGATGCAAGGAAGCAGGCTTGTGATGGTAGAGTTGGTGGAGTAACTGGATAGAGATTCCCCGAGCTATTGTGGTGGGAAAGAAGGCGGCCTGTTTGGAGGTCCTTTACAGAAAAACCAAAAGGGTCAAACTCAACAGAGACACTATTATCACAGGTAAAACGGCGTACAGACAAAAGATTTTTGATAATGTGTGGGCTATAAAGGATATTGGGTAAAATGTAGGTACGGTTATGTATGTGTAAAAAACCAGTGCCAGAGCCCTCAATTGGTAACAAATGACCGTTACCTACCAAAAGTTTAGTATTTGCAGGAGAAGAGTCAGGGAGTTTAATCATACCTCGGTTGTCAGTAACATGTTTTTCAGCGCCGGTGTCCATAATGAGACCCGGATCAGTGAAGTTGAGTTGCATATTGTTGAAGGTTGCACTGAGATCAGAAGGGCTTAGGGCGTCATAACCTGTTGGTGTTGGTGCTGGTGCAGCTGCTGGGATCCATATCCCGGGTAGCCTGTGAAGTGGGCTGCCGGGACTTGGTGTGCATTCTGATTTGGGCGCCAATTGGTCTGCGTGGGGTAAGGGCAGGGTGGAGTATTCCACCATGCCCATTGAGGATAAGATGGCTGCCCGGAAGGAGTCTGAAAAGCCCAATTAACATTGTTTGACTGACCTCGGTATCCGCGCCCACGACCCCCGCGACCCCGGTACTGATTTCGACCTCGTCCCCGACCCCGGAATGGCTGACCTGTTGGTTGAATTGGAGCAGCGTTTGAGTCAGCAGGTAGCAGGTTCGGGTTGGAGGTGTTGTTGGGTGGGTTCGGGGCTGGAGTTTGGGCTGTGGGGGCCACCAGAACCGACGTGGACTGCTGCTGGCATGCCTCTTTTCTGATTACTTCATCATGTAGCATAGTTGTTGCAAGATCCCAGTCAGCTTCTTGCGAGTGAATAAGTTGAGCAGTGATGTCAAATTCCTGTGAAAGTCCACGAACGAGTTGTAATACTAACCTTTTGTCGTTAACGGGCTGATCAACAGCAGCAAGTTGATTGGCAAGTTTCTTCAGTTGTTGGCAATAATCATCGACTGAGGAGCAGGCTGCAAGAGTTAGGTTGACGAACTGGGTTTCGAGTGCACCAGCCTTCGCTTGTTTGTTGCTGAGAAAAATTTTCTCAAGCTTCAACCAGATGTCATGTGCAGTGGCATCCATGTCGAGGACCCGGGTGAGCAGGTCGTCGGAGAGAGTGCTGTAGATCCATTGGGAGACAAGTGCATCCAATTCTTTCCAAGCCGCATATTCCATATCCGTTGATTCCGGCTGTGGGGAACCGTCAATGTGATTCAGAACTTTATAAGCAATAGCATTGAATTTAAAGAGTTTAACCCAGGAGGTGTATGAAACTTTGGTACCATCCAGGGTTCTGATCTTGGATTGGATATTGGAAACGGAATAGGCTGGGTGAAGAGAGGGGACAATCGGCTTAGAGGAGCCGGCGTCATCAGATTTGGTCATGATGTGTTGAAGGGGTTTGTTTGGGCTGCAGAGGATCGGAAAAAAAAATAAAGAAGGAGAAGGGTAATCAGGCCGTGGCTCTTATACCATAAAAGATTGCAAAAGTCCATGCCCTCATAATTAACAGAAAACCCCTATATATAGGGTATGTACAAAGTAACCCTATCAGCTAATTTAGGAAATACAAATCAATCAAATCTTTACAATTAATGATAAATATAAATCAAATCCGTAATTATCTCTAATTGATATAATCAATCGGCTAAGATTAACTACCGGAGAAAACCATCTTTAGTACAACTTGCAACATTAACTTTGTTATCCTGGCTTCTTTTGGAAAAACCACTGTCCCTTGAACTGTCACCTCACTTCCTAGCGATGTAGTTCTAGTCAAACATTTTGAATTTTAAAATAATGATCTGTTAGGACCTTGGAGACTATAGTTACCTTCCTCGCAATACTTGAGTGTGTGTTTGTGTATCACAACGCAATTAAGAGAAATGATAAAATAAGTGCAATCTAACGAGATGTTGGGTACAATAAATGAAAAAATTATCACCAAGGTCTACCTCATTGGATGCATTTCTTGATCTTACAAATGCTTCAACTATAGAATCAAGTCTATGATCATCTGTACCACCCTGGTTGACAAGAGGGAAGGATGGCAACGAAATACCAGGATTTGGCACAGCAAGACTTACCTCGTTGGATGCAATTAATGTTGTTCTTGGAAAGGCCTGAACTACAGACTCTATTCCTTGATTATCTGTACAATCTTGATCTGTTGGACCTGAGAATTGTATCATACTCCCGAGATTTGACACAGTTTCCTGTAAATAAATCAGATCAATGATGAACAAAAAGTTTCATGTGTATTTATAAGAATTGAAAATCAAAATTTGCAACAAATGCTTACAGGTAGCAATTTTTTTCCAAAAACCACACCTGCAGAAAGAACACCACTTATTAGGAAAAGAACTGGAAGGATAATGTGTGAGGCATCAAAGTGCCAAAGTAGATTACAACGCCATTTTAGATTGTGTAGATTATGATGCCATCTGAGATTGTTTTTACTTCACTGCATTTTGTGATTACGCTTGCAAAGTATTCCTTCCATCCCTTGAAAAAATTGCTTAGTTTGATTTGGCACATGGTTTATCGGAAGCATCAGACAAGTTGTTAGATATTTAATATACACTTCAATACAGAAAAAACAAACGAATCATGTTGACCCAAATGAATACCATTAATTTTTATGTAATGAAGTTAATGGGTATATAGGTAATCGACCTTGGAAACTTCCCGAAAAAAGGAAATGCGGCAATTTTCATTGGACATTCCTGAAGAAAAGTGTTGCATTTTTCTAAGGACAAAGGTAATATTTCTTTACCTTTTAGTGGAAGTGTTGCACAAATTAAAAAGGTCAGTGCAATAGTTTTTGTGCCTTTACATTAGAAAGGCTGAAGTGTGCACAAGTTCATAATCCTTCGGTCTTGGACCATGGGCTCCAAAAGACTACAGTAGAATTTATATCCAGCAAATTTTAATTATATGACAATTCATATTTGTTCACCAAAAGATCTATCTTAGCAACTTACTGCTTGTTTGCTTCATGCAAATAACCAAATAGCCTAGTTTCGACAAACATAGCTACAGAATCTAGGTATGCTTGCTTATCATATGTAGGTTCAAGAATTGAACTATGACAAGATTTCTACAGCATCGGTAATTAAATGTCTAAAAATCCCTTTTGGAAACATGTCAGACAGTCAACTATTAAGTTGGTTGGTACAGCCAATATAGCTCGCTTGGAGTTCTATACAGACAATGAAACTACTAGACTCATCCATCAGGTTTGAAAATTAGCAGCCTAGTAGTTTTCCAAGTTTTCCTAGCAATGCCAAAGGATTAGGTAAGAATGAAGAGCTGGTCATCTTGCTATATATAAGGTTATGCCACACCAGCGGCATACTTGATAATTAGAATCTAGAAATCAACAAATGGGAAAGAGAGTGTTTCACGATCATACCAAAACTATTATCAAGAGTGAGCTCCTCAATCATTTCTTCATTTAATGCATACTCTCTTGACAGAGTAAGACCACTTTGTTGCCATATGCTACCTTCGGCCTGGAATAATCAACATAACAGTTCATAAATCAGAAGTGGCATGAGTAGATTCATCTGATAACCAACACCAAACAGCAATTTCATCCAATATGTTACCTTGTAAGATGAACCCTCATTATCCAACGAGTTTTTCCTTTCCCATTCACTGAAATCAGAATTTACCACCCACCATTCGAGCAAAAGTTCATTAGGAACATCAATTTCTGACAAAGGTAACAGAAGAGAATAAGAGCCATGGTATGAGTACCAGCCGTTAGAAGAGAATAAATTAAGAAGTGTACTTTAGCCAGCAATTAGGTATAGTGATCATCAAAACACAAACTTCGTATGAGGTTTTCGTGTTCACGTAGACATCCATTTAGTCACAAAACCAACCAAACACTACATCATCCCTCCCTATAAAAGCATATCCTGAGACATTGTGAATATTTTAATTCAAATTTACTTTTTGTCCCAATTATGTTTGCCATCTTTCTTGAAAAGTAAGATCAGCATATGGATGAAATGCTGATTTCTATTTGTCGCCCCAGCCAGGTGCCTACTAATCAATCATGGCACATCAGTATGCATATAGTTCTGGAGGAGTTGGAACCACGGATAGAACATGCTACTTGAGGTGGTCATAGTGCAGTCCGATATCAAGGACTTCTTGAAGAACATAGTTGAAAGGGATGAACATGAACACAACCAGAATTCATCTTGTAGTTCCTCTCATTCCAGCATGTGTTGGAAATAAAAAAACAAAATATTCTGGAAATCGACTTAACCTTGTTCAAGATATATGAATAAGGCGTACTAGATATAGTAATGCATATTGGGTATTGTAAGTTGATTTAATTCATTGCATTTATTGATGATGGTACCAATAGGATTTGGCACAGGAATATGATATGTCCAATAAGGAAGCATAACAACGTCAACAAGACAATGAAATAATTAATTTTATAGTTTTCGCTCTTGGTATAACTATGTAAATAGGGTATGAGCTTTCATTTAAAACCATTCTAACAATAGACAACTGAAGACATCTACCAAAATTTCAAGGTTAGTTCCATTACTATGACTTGTGAAATTGAGTTTGCTTCTGAACCTTCAATTTGCCTCAAGTCTATGTATGCCTAGAATTGCATAAAAGTGGCCAAATGAACCCCTTTCAGGCATCAAGTAACAATTTAGACAGAATGCGCAGAGCCTCCAGGCATATCCATTTTCAGGTTAAATGATATGATGTATAAAAATGCTCATTCCCCAGGGTCGATGGAAAGAATGACCTTATATGAGATTTCAAATAGAAAACTAACCCTCTGAATTTTATTCTATTTGACTCAATGACCTCCAAATTGTGTTATTCCAAAAATACCTTAATGATCGTAACATAACAAATACGATGTATTGACATCGTAAAACAACAAATAACAATGAAGGAGGTTATCGTCAAAGGAGGTCGTCAAGGTCGTAGAAGGTTGTAATAGCTTTGTTGTTGCTGTGGAAAATCCCCGTTGCTGGTTCTTCTCTGTTGCTGCTATTGCATTTGGAACGAAGGATTAAAAATGATAGGGAGAGGAGGATGCAGAAAAGAAGCGGTTTGCTCCAGATGATCTCACATCTGCATCTGCTTCCCTGAAACCAGATCCATATCCAGAATACCTTTCAAAAACAGGTGCAGAGGATGTTTTTGCTGGAATTAATGAATCCCTTAGTGCTCTGGTAATACAGACACTGCTACCAATACACTCAAAACAATCACTTCATCAGAAGGGGAAGGGAAACGGGAAGGGGAAGGGGAATGAATAAGGATTGTAAAAAAGAGATCTAGAGAAAAGGGGAGGGTTTGGGTAGTTTAGTCATTTACATCATGTAAAATAGGAGGTCAGTTCTGCAAAACAAGTTTCAGGGAAGGTCTTTGAGCGCATTTACTCCATTCCCCGTCGTTCACAACTAAATCTATCAAGTTTTTGCATACAAGAATGCAAGGTTTAACCCTTAGAAGAAGAAATTGTGCTTCCCATCCAAATCGTATGTGGCACAACAAAGGCACCGATGCTTCCACTGTGCAAGTACCAATCATTAGGGATAGTACCTTACAAATTACCAATGTACTTACACACCGTATGTGATGGAAAGGAAAAAAAAAAGGTTGCTATAGCCTATAGGTAGAATTTCTCTTGTCAATGAACATCCCAAAGAAAGTACCAAAACGAAACCTAAATCAAACCTTTCGACTACAATGTAGAAATCAATTAGTCCCAATTTAAAATAAAACCTCCACAACCACAAAACAACCAAACAACACACGCAATTGTCTAAACTTCATCATTCAGTAAAAAGAAAAGAAAAAAAAAATCAAATCCGCAGCCGCTTGCCTGACGGAGAGAGCGGATAACCACGGGCCTCGGTTTCTCGCCGGAAAACCTCTGCCGTTTCATAGAAACCCTTACCGATGAAATAATCGTAAAGAAAACGCTCATACCTATAGAGAAAGAAACAAATAAAAAGGAAACAATCAAACAACAATTGCATATACAGAATGTATGAGAAATGAAAAACTTACATTTGATTCTGATCGAAAGGATTGTCCATGGCTCTGGTGTTGTTGTGATGAATGAAGGAAGAGGCAGGAGAAGTCGTAAGTTGGTAGTGACACTTGTGAAAGAAATGAGAATGCATGTTGCAACATATAAGTAACGTATAGTGATAAAATTCATGTAAGATTGTCCACCGACCTTGCAAAAAAACAATTTTTGCCGCTAAATTTAATTTTTATTTTTTGTTTTGAAAAACAAAATTATAAAAGATAGAGTTTGGAAAATATTTATTTTAATATCTGATCTTGATATGATAATTATATAGCGTTTAAAACTCGAATCTTTTTTAAAGTGTGCTGTTTAAAATATACATTTTTCAAACTACAAATTATTAGTTTGTTGGTTTTAAATTATAGATTATTCAAAACGAATAAAATAGAGATTTTAAAGATTTTTACATGTTTTTTTTTGCTCCTCCGTAAAAAATTTCTTTAAAATGAAGAAAGTAGGTGAGAAAGCGTAAAATTCTCCAAATTTGGAAACTCCCTAAAAATGAATATAATGTGAGGGAAAAAAAATTACTATATTCTTACCAATAAAAACCTTGAAATTAAATTTTTAGAGAGAGAAAAAATATTTTAGTAGATGAAAGAAATATCTTAATAATATAATCAATGTTGTAATCTTTAAATGAAGAACCGGTTGTAGTTGAATCTATTTTTCTTTTAGAGGTTTTGAAGTTTCATTCTTTATTGTCTATAAATTTTGGAGAATATTAAGCTTATGTTTTGGTAAACTAATTGATAAGATAGTTGTTGCTAAATGAAAATATAAAATGACTTAAGAGAAAATTTTATACTAATAATCACGAAATTCTATTACAAGAGAGGCATAATTGAAAAAAGAAATAAGAAAAAAAAAAGGCATAATTCAAAAAAGAAATGGAAAAAGGCATCGTAAACCTTGTCTAGAATAACTTTTTAAAAAGCTACCAAACATTTTTCAGTTCAAAAAATAAAATAGTTTGCAATATCTTAAACAAATTATCTATAGTTTCTTTAAGTCGGTAAAAAAAACTAAAAATAAAAATACATTCAATTCTAACAATTTTTTATTTAAAATTATAATATTAAAATATTCCAACAACAAACTTCCAACCAAAACTTTTTATAAATAGTAATTTATATTGTCTCTCCAACAAACTTATTATTCTCTCTCTCCAACAAAAAATCAATAGAGTAATTAATTTACTTTCTCTCTCTCTCCATATATGGAGAATATTTTATCTATACTATTTATAAAGATGGCATAAAAAACTCTTAAAAACAAAGCTTAATGTACCGCTATTTAATGTTAATTACTTAAAAAACAGTCATAAAAGCTGTATGTACTACATTTAATGTTATTCATTAATTTTCAATCATTATCTCTAACCATTTTAACTCCCCTAAAATCATTTCCCACTTTAACTCCCCTAAAATAACTCTCAGCATATTTTAAATATAAAAAATCTTACAGAATATTTTATAAAAAAAATTATATTATTAAACCAAAATAAATTACATTATATTATTAAGTCTAAATTAAACAAATTTATATAAAAAAATCATTATCACTCTCTCACAACCATCCAAAATCGTAATGTAAATCGACAACAAAACAGAAAATAAAATGAAACATTAAAATCGTGATGTATCTAGCTGCATTGCACGAGTACACTTCTAGTTCTCTCTTATGTTTTTATTTTTATATTTTGAAAATTATTTTAAAGATGGTATTGGAGCACGAAAAAGGATATCTAAATTCATTCGTTTTTTCCGTTTTGAAAATTTTGCAAAGATATATTTATAATCATCAAATGATCAAATATAGCATAAAATCTTTTCAAAATATTGTTTGATCAAAACTAATTATTTGTTAAACAAATAAGCATATTTTGCAAGGTCTAAAAAATTATTTCATGATTTAATTTAATTTTATAAATAAAAAAAACAATTAGTATATATCAGATGGAGTATTGATAATCATTTTCATGCTATTTAATAATTTTGATTTTGATTTTGATTTTTTTCTGATGATGTAGAACCAAATGATTGTCAAATAATAAAATTGTTTAACTTTTGCATTTATAAATGATCAATTTATAAAATTGATTATTAAAAAGTCATATAAATTTGAAATTCATATTGCAAGTATTCATTGTTGTTGATTAATTTGATGGTTTGAATTCGATTTAAAATTTTATTCGCACAAAATTATTTTCTGCATGATTTCTTATAGATAACTTCTTGAGGAAAAGCTTAAAACCAAATTTGCTTTTATTTGCTAAATGGACACGACTATGACTATGATGTCATTTAATCTTATCAAACATCTTTCTATTTTTATTATTTTGAACAAACATTATTACTATCGGTGATGCTATAGCTTGAGCTAAATGCATCTCTGTCTACTAACATCAAGACTTATTTTTTATATTTTTAATGTATGATTTGACCTAATTTTGATATAAAACGGGTGCATATATCGTTAACCTATAAATATTGATGTTTATGTTTTTGAGAGTATCTCCAAAATATTCTTCAAAAGTTCTCTAAAATAGAAAATGAAAGTCCAAATTTTTTAAAAAAGAATTACATTCAACTTCAACAGATTCATCATTTTTAAGATTACATCATTACTTATATTATTAAAACTAGTGGTGTACCCGCGCGATGCAGCGCGGGTGAATCACAATTCTGAAACATTAGTTTAGCCCTGAATCATTTCCAGTATACTTTCAATTTTATTTCATGAGTTTGCGTGGTTAATTTGCAAATCAACTAATATATCAAGTTGAAGGTTAATATGTTGTATTAGCAAAATCGAATGGAAAAATAATTGCACACATATTGGGCTTCTAAACCCATTACTCGGAACTAATTACAAAACTTGAAATTCTTGACTAAACAAAGAAATACAATCATTTGTAAATAATGTTCATCCGTATCTCCATAATGTTGTTTAGTTTTCGTGATGCACAACATCCGTAAATATTTCCTGTAAAAAACGCACAATGATTTTAATAAAAACATATGGTCCCAAATGTGTAATAATATAATTGTGATTATACCTTATTCATCACGTAAAACTTAAATAGGTTGATCAATTTCAATTGGGGGGAGGGGCGTTTTTTTATTGAGATACATATTGTAGTACAAAGGCGCCCTAGCTAGGCTTTTGGTTGAAGAGAAATCAAAAGAGAGTGAAGGATTTTGAAAGCTCTAATACCATGTAATTTGGTAAAAGAGTTCACCCCTTTAGGATCAATCTTATTCATGATTATAAAGAGTACAATGCTTATCAATTCTAAACACTAAAGATTTTTAGGATTAGGAAACTGTATATAAATAAAGTCTTTACATATTTATCCACAATCAAAATCACCATTAAGCAATTCCATGAATCACGTCAATCGGTATATTAGAGTATTTATAAGTACGATGATACCTAACAATGGTAATTATAACTAAACTACAATTTAAGAGGATCCTAAATATAAAACTTGATCATAATATATGTTGGCCAAATTGTAGTTAGTTGCACATACTCTGTAGTTTAATTTAAAAATCCAGGTGGGAGGACTTTTCCCACACTGCAGAGTAATATATCAGCTGCTGACTTCATATCAATGAACCACCATCAAAGTGCAACTCCATTTTGTAATAATATTCAATATGGACACAAAAGAGTAGTATAAATCACCGAGCTTTCAATAAGCATATAGTGCTATTTCTCCTACTTGGATATTAACATCACCTAATTAATAATTTTGGCATGCACCCAACTTTGAGTTAAGAATGAGAAATCTTAACTTCAACGTGACTTTTCAAATATAAACATTCAACCACCAGAATACTCACCAATTTCAAACTTGTGATGGAGTTCCCAAATTGACCATCTATAACTTGATCCAAGGATCCCCCAAAGCTCTTGCATTGCTTCCATTGAACAGGCTCACTGTCTGATACAGATAACATAGAGAGAAACATTGTGTAAATATTCAATGTATTTATTTCTTGGCTATTATTTATCACTTACAATTGCATTGTAACCTTTTTAACTTTCGAGTTGATCAATGGCACACGTTTGTTATCCTCTTAATGATTGTGCCGTTTAACATTGTTTTGTTATATATTAATGCTATATATTACTTTCTTAGACTTTAACCTAAACGAAAGCCTAGTATTCTTATAATGTTTTTATGGTAAAGTTCCCGAATTCTATATATTGAACTTTTTATTGACTAATTCACCTACGGTTTCTTATCATCTAGGCCCGGAAATAGGCTGTTACATCACATCAATTGTTGATATCCTAACTAACTCTATTCAGAATAATTAACGAAAATTGGTTCAAATAGATCAGAGGATAGAAAGACATGGAAACAATCATGTGACCGAAGGGTCAAGTGCAAGGCTTCCAGTTTGGGTTCAAAGACTTTCAAGCTCTGATGTTCCATTTATGGTATTATTTCACTAGCACTTCACGTGGCTATATGATATGATTGTAACTCATCTCAACCATATGTTTGTTAAATAATGATCTTAAATTTAACAATGCATTAGAAATATATCTAAACTCGATGAGTTCAAATTTCTGCTCGATATAAAGTGAATAAAGAGTAGCCAAAAGGTTTAAAAATCATGCTGCCTAAAGTAGAATGTTCTAGTCCAAAACTTTCATGAATACTCACTGAAGTGAATTGATAAACAAAACAAATAAATAAATGTATGATCGCAAAATGATCTAAACCATGGCAAACAAGATCTAATTCCGAGTATTCATATCAATACCTCCACAAAATACTTTCTGCATACAATGTTTGCATCTAAGAAAACACAATGTATACCTTCTGCGATCTCTTCCCAAATTGATAAACTCCCATCGGAAACCGTTGTTATATTACCATTGTTCGGTATATTAAACCATTTCTCCAAAACCGACGATTGCGCTGTTGTTTGCCTATTTCTTGACCAAAAGCCCAAGACTATCGAAAAGGAAGCGAAAAAACCAGATATTAATGTTGTTAATCAGGCGGTGGAGGTGATCAATATAAGAAATCAAGAAGATAATATTGATCAACCCGTTGTTGAGCATTCACATTCAGGCAGTAGCAGAGATTCTAGTGAGATTGTGGCTGATATTGAGTTGGCCAAAGAAAAGCTACCCGAAAAGAACCTTGGAGGCTCTAAGAGGATCCTAGCCGAATGCATATCGACGTCTGAGGATGAAGAATGGTCAGCTCTTGAAGGCATGGCTCGTGTCAACAGTTTGTTAAGCATTCCCAAGTTCTTGTCGATCGACAAAAGATCAACCAGTTGGCGAAACTCCGCTTCAAAGATTTAAAAACAACCATTAAAGTTTTATGTACTACATTTAATGATATTTATTAACTTTTAATTCTTATCTCTAATCACTTCAACACCCCTAAAATCACTCCTGCATAATTAAATACAGGATAAAATCAAATTTTAAATATAAAAAATCTAAAATACAATTAAGAAAATCTAATAGAATATTTAATGTTTATTTTATTAAAAAAACATTATATTATTAAACCTAAAATGAATTACATTATTATTAAAATGATTTCAGGTCTATCTTCCCGTGAACTTGTATTCCACTAATTTAATTTATTGGTTTCATCATACACCAAAACCAAGATATACAAAAACAACAAATAATGACAAAACACATTTACTTGCTACAATGCAATTTTTATTTGCACAAATAAAAAATTAATGATGGATTTTTAATGAAATCATAATCTCTAAAATTATTCTTTTAGAGAAATAGTCTGCCCATATGGAGCAAACAACGAATCCTCCTGGAGGTTTCATTTTTTTCTCTGTTATCATTACAACTTATATGTTTAATGTGCTTAAACAGATCTTGGAACAAACCCCATGCATCCGAGGAAACTCTTGTTTTTTAATCTAAAAAGAATAAAGAAATCAAAAACCCCTCCTGTCAACTCAAGTGGAAGATTATGTCATAAAGACACAACAAAATTTAATTAGAAAATTTTTATCAGATTGAGTCAAGAGCGTGAGCCAACATAAAAATGGAAAATCATAAATGGTAGAGAAAGAATCCAAATACAGAAAACATGACTTATGTTGATTCGTGACGGAGATGGAAGAATAGTGGCGGAAACTTAAAGGCTGAAACTTGAATCTCTTGTTGGGAACAACTTCGATCTCGCTGGTGGGTGTATTAATAATGAAGATTTCATATCTTCCTTTTTTACAGGTGGGATTCAAAATAATCAATAATCCAGGAGAAAGAAAGAAAGGACTGAACAATGAGAAAATAAACACTCAACAATCCAAATTTGGTGGTAGCTAGATGTTAAAAACATTGGGAAGAGACTTTGATAAAGAAACAAGTCTTTCACTTTTTCATTTAAGAAAAGGAGTCTGAAGGAAAAAGGTTCATATAGAGTTGCATTAAGGTACGTAGTCAATTGAAGAAATATGAAGAAATCTTCCATTTATGAAGAAATCTTCCATTTATGCGTGCAAGTACCGAAGGTATGGTCCAGAACGTGTAGAAGAAGAAAGAGTATGGTTGTACATTGGGTATGGCTGTTTCTGTGGTTTGGTGTTGTCTTGAGGAAGTAGAAGAAGAAACTGAGTGTGAGGGGGCTGAAAAGGTGGTTCAAAAAAGTTTTCTGAAAAAGTACATTTCTCCTTTATTGATAGGAATGCATTGAAAGTTTGTACATTATGTACAAACACTTGTAATTAAGAGTTATTTGAATTTGATGCATTAAAATGTAGTACTTTATGCTTTAAGGATTGTATTTAAGACATTTGCTTAAATGCATATTAAAGTGTATATATATTTTCATATCTTCAATAAAATATTATTTCTCTCTCCAAAATATTTCATTTCAAGGTTTCTCATTGGTGGAATTTAATTAAAAAAACCATCTCTCTCAAAATAATCATTTTTGGAAAGTTCTCCAAATTTGGAGAAATCAACACTCTCTAATATATTTGACAAACTAGCTGGTAGCTGATAAGTTAGCTAGTTAAATAAGCTAGCTTATAAGCTGACTTATAAACTAGCTTATTTTTGTCATACGATGCCTAAATGTCCCGCTTTTTTTTATTAATGAATCCCAATCTATTTCAATGATGTCATTCAATCTCATGAAATATTCGTTTTACATTTTATTCTTTTAAATGTACAATAAAAATTAAATAATATAATATGTTTACTAAAAGAATTTAAAATCAATTATATATATACTATAAATTTTAATGTTGTTAAAGCAAATTTAAAACAAATCTACATTAATTTATAATTTTAAATAATTATTACATATAATATGAAAACAAATAAAATTGATCAACCTCACATATTATAATTTAGTAACATTTAAAAAATATAATCAATAATTAAATTAAATATTTTAAAATCATTTAACACAAGTTTATTATCTATGCAACAACACATAAGCATAACTTTAATTTTTATATAATTTACATAAACATATTTAGGATTATTGTATTTGATTTTTGATAACTAAATATATTGAATAATAATTAAAATAATAATAATATAAAAGTAATTCACATGATCAATAATAACTCTAAATAACTAATAATTAATATTAATGTATAATTATAATTAAAATTAAAATTAATAATTTTCAATTAATATTAATCACTATTTATTAATATTAGTAATAATTAATTATTCAGGGTCATAATTGGAAAAAGTGACCAAAAAACCTCTTAAAACGCTACTCCGACTAGTTTATGTCAAATCAAATGTATACTCAAAAAATAAGGTAGCTTATGTTTACCAAGTAATGTCTTATAGTAGAGAAAACAAAGTTTGAACTCTCATGAAAAAATGGAGGAACAAGACAAGAAGCCTTTAAGTCAAAAGAGGCCTCAGCTCATTGAAAAACTTTGTGGGTAAAACCCTCCACCACCTTTTTCATCCTCCATCTAGAGAGGACACTCCAACAATGTAGAACACTTCATTCACTTATTTATGCATTTTATTTTCATAGATAATTGTAGTTGTAACTTATTTCCAAGTATGTAATTTCTAACACTACTTGCCACTGTGGCAACAGTTTGTAGTTTATTTCTCAATGCAAGTAATTTTAAGTATTATTCTCTTTCTATTATGTTATTTACTTTCAGTATTAGCTAAGCACCCTTTAGGTGTGGGTGTGAGCCAAAGCTAAGACTAGTGTGCCAACACCTGAGTGTTGTCATTTATATTAACTCTTAGATTTGGTCACTTTAGTCAAAACTTTAATTCAACGTGGACAAAGATCTTAGACCCAGAGATGGGCAGATCCGGAATTATGGCTTGAGTGATGTAAAAAGATTTGAGAAAGTCTTTTTTGACCACGTACAAATACGAGTTTTGAGATTATTTTGACTAAGGTTCAAATGTTGGTTGGGATTAGTGTTACAAAGAGATTTGAGCATTGATCTCTATACCGGTAAAACGACTATGGGAGGTCAGTTTAATTGGATCAACAAGTCTTTAGTTGACAAAAATGGTGACTTTGTGGGGACATGTGGCTACTCTTTGTGGAAGTTCACTTTCGAGATATAAGGACTTTTGTAAATATTTTTGTGGCAAATATCTTTGACCATATCATTACTAAAAATATCTTAGAGAAAGCTTACACTCATACCCTTTTATTCAAATTAATTGTTTAAAGCACCACACTCGCTCGCAGCTATTTTCTTGTTTTCTAATAGATATGATTGTTTTCTTGACTTAGTACTCGAAACTTTGAAGTGCGATCTCGATAATTTTACCATTTTATTACTTATAACGATCATATTGTCCGGTGTGCACTTGCACCGCCACTATGGCAACATTGGTGGCCACTTTGTGGACCTATACAATTTTCGCCCTCCATATACTTTCAGTTTTAATAGATTTGGTCCGTCTTCCTACTTTCATTTTTATAACGAATTTGGTCCATCTTTTTAATCAATAAAAAACTTGGTTAGACAAACATATATTCTGAATATAATGGGTAAAATAACTAAACAAACTCATATCAATTAGGTATTCAACCTAACCAAAGATATTGGGTAATATGATATAAAAGTATAAGTTTAACTAATTTACTAAAACTAATAAATATACACAAAAAATGTAACACCTGTGATTTTGGAAACTCTTATCCCATGTTATCGTGACCGTCTGACCATCATAACGTAAATTTAGTAAGGTATTACTTCCCTATCATAGTGGATCCATCGATGATTGAATCGGACGCGAAAAACGGAAGGAAAAAAGGGGGAAATGAAGCCCCGCGGCTTGGTACGCGACCTTGGGTCACGACACAGACCGCCCAAGTCGTTGTGGTCGACACCAGAGGGCATGCGCGACTTACCACGCGGCCTCAAGTCGCAGGTAAAGCCACTGAAAGCGTTTGGACGATTAAAGTCAGGGTTTCGAGCCATACTTCATTTAGTCCTATCATTTACATCCTAGGTCCAATTTGGGCAATTTTTAAACCTATACACTCGGTTTTTGAAGTTTTCGAAGTAGAAATAGAAGATGTAACACCCCAAAAAATGGGACTAACAAAAATTTCCGGAAAATGGAAATATGGTATGCATAAAATGTCAAGGCACGAGCTCATACAAAAAGGAACAATAAATGTCTGTTAATTACAAGTTTGTAATAAGACGCAATAATAGATGACAACTCTCTAATCTAAATCTCGCTAGACATAAGATTACAAACAATTGTCAGCTATTTCCAAAAGAATTGTCTTCAAGAATGGCATCCCAAAAATGCTCCAAAGCTCACCACTAAAGGTCGGCTAAACTTCCTTGGCGCTCGCGCCACTAGAACCTGAGATACATACCAACAATCAAATGTTAGACCAAACGGGTCTAGTGAGTTAAACAAAAACATGGCATACATTTATAAAGCATGTTATGAACAATTATAACATTTTAATCACTAAAGTCCATGTGGGAATAACCATGGGGGATACCCATTACACCAATGAGTTTTACCTCAAGTCAATGTACCTTGATGTTCACTCGCTCGAGCAACATCCCGAAAGCCCGACACACTTGAAGACTACCTCCCAGGCATTACTCCAAATGACGGAGGTCTAGGCGCATACCGTCAAGGTGGCGCCTAAGACTACATCCTCCTAGCACTTACTCATGGTTCGTTCTATGTACGTACAATATCCGTCTCTATACATAACTCCACACCAATAAGATACATGTATAAGACTCCAACATTCCCAAGCATAATTTAGGTACAAAACTCTAAAATATGCAAATACTCAAATATACCCATTTGTTCATCAAAATACATATAACCAAGCATGAGTATCATCAATAATAATGGCATCAATATCCACATGCATTATCATCACTAAAATCCCAACAATCCCAAATGTAGCAGTTAGGTCAAACTTATCAGGTGATTAAACTTTTATACAAACATGAGATGCTAAACGGTAAAATACTCAAGTTATGTATCTCATTTGAAAATATTAGTAGAAAACTCACTATCTAGGGTTTTAGAGGAAACCCTAGAAACTTGGATGAGATGGTGAGAAGATGGAGTCTTGATGGACTTGAATGCTTTCACTTGGATGCTCCTTTAACTTCCTTGAATCACCAATAAATGCCCCCAACTACCCTAGGGTTTCAATAAATGTTTGAAGTGTTTTAAGATGGAAGAAAATCGCCTCTAAAGGGTTCTTAGTCGGCTCCAAATGTTTGAGATGAGAAAGTGAAATGAAATGGTCAAAGCTGGACTTTTTAAACGCTCAAAGCCCGTCGGCGACAGTACCCGGCGAATGTGCCCATGGCATTGTCGCGGGGCATTCTCTCGCCCACTCCCTCACTCACGATACAAAGCCCGCGATTGTGACAGGGCGATTGTGCCCTTGTCACTCTCGCGAGGCACTCTCGCCGGGGGTGTACCGAGACCCCCCCGACCCGCGATTGTGCCATGCGACTATGACCAATGTCATAGTCGCGGTCATTGTTGCGCTACCCTCCAAAATACCAATCATCACCAAACCAAGACAAAATCTCCGCATAAAAAAAATGTAACGAGAACACATTAACATTTATAATTACTTACCTTTATTTTTCGGGTGTTACAGAAGAGGATTGAAGATATTGGGTGGATCAGAGGGTTTATGGTCAAGGTAATCTCCAACTAGGGTTTGATGTTTTTCATCCTCTTCCCTTACATCCTGCAACTTTGGTGTAATTTTGGTAGCTTTGTGGTAAAGGAAACCTTGTGGGAGTTTCGGATCTAATATCTAGAGAGATCCCTTGAAGATTTCAAGTCTTCATCAAATGAGACTCTCATTTTGGAGTAAAACCTAGATTTAGCTTAAATCTAGCAAGATGAGTTCTAGTTGCTTTACAAAACTATATACATGTCAAAATATCTGTATTTTGGGTTTGGAACATATTCCCATAAGTTCATCTCATGATAAACTTTGTGAATGTTTGAGTATTCTGTGATATTTGAGTATTTGGGTTACCAAATCCTTGTAGAGGATTTTGTGATGTTTTAGTGGATGTTTCGAGACATCAAAATATGGTAAATCAATGATTTTTGGATATTTGAGAATTTGGGAGAAATAATGTTTTAACCCTCAATAAGCGTAACTCGGGTTCAAAATTTCAATGTATTTGTTGCATTGGTTAAAGTAATTATTGACCGTAATTAGAGTCAATATGTGTTTTGGGATTTTACCCAACTTACAAGTTTTGAAGATGACACCTTAATTCTTTTGATCTTAAAAGTATGAATCCTTGAGAACGGTCATCCCTTGGCTCTGGAAAGATTTTGGAGATGTGAACTATTTGCTTTTGGGCCTTTGGACTATTATGCTTTGATAAAATGTTGGTTATGGACCTATTCATGTTATAGGTGTCGTGTATTTGTTAGATACTGAAAAATATGTTTTTTCGACTTATGTGGTTTACATTGCCTTTATTAAAATAGCTAAGTGTTTTACAAGGCCTTTTGGCCTGAATTATACTTAAATGAGTTTTGGGACAATTGTTTGAAGTTCATAACTCAATATGGAGCTTTGGATGTATGATGTTGTGTGTCCTTTTTAAATCGTTGAACCAGTTTATATCAAATAAATAACAATCACAAACATATATATTTTACCAACCTGATTAGATTATAAACCACGGATTACAAAGGTTGATATTGTTTCTCTGTTTAAGCTCTCTCACTGTTTCTCTCTGTGAACAGTGTTCTGATTGTTAGTTGTGTTGTGATCTGATTTCTCTCTAGCTTGTCTAACACACTAACAACTTGCAAACATAATATCTAAACAAATATCCTAAACTAAATATCTATTATTAGATATTTAGGACTAATATTAAATACTATAATTAACACAATAATTAACTTTGACATTTATTACAAACGTAACATTAGACTAATATTTAGAGTTGACTTTCCAGCTTTAGCTTCAGATTGGATCTTCAGATTGGATGATCTTGAATCCAATAGATCTGTGCACTAACAATCTCCCCCTTTGGATCAAGATCATTACTAAAATGATTTAGCAATTCAGTCTTCTCTTTCAGCTCAGAAGATGCAATCTCCCTCTTAGTCTTCAACAAGTAGCTATCTCCCCAAAATACGTAGATAAATTCTTTTTCAGATGATGGGAAGAAGTTATCTTTAGATTTAGCTTAGAATGTTGTAGCAAAGTATCTTCAAAGAAAATTTCTTTCAAATCAGCATGTCTTCAGAATACTTGCTCTAAACTTGTGTTGTTCACCATTTCTTGGTTAGCTCTTCTCTTTTCCAATCTTGTAATGTAATGGACATTTCTTCAAGCTTTAGGTTCTCCCCCTTTTTGATGAATAGAGAAACGATTTCATCAAAACTCTAAGTAAGAAATGTCTTTCATTTGGAGCCTTTGATTCGTCAATTCAAAAGATATTCATCCAGATCTTTGCAAATCTAGATAAAATAGTCGTGTAACACCTGAATCAACAAATGAATCAGTTAAAATGTCTGTCAGTAGCACTAAGTCACTGTGTGTAACGAATACACATTGGAAAGGAGCTTTTATGTTGTTCACTCCCCCAGGGCTTCCATTCAATCACCGAAACACCACAAAGGTAAATTCTATGAACGTTATGACAAAGAAACAAATTCCTTGTGTGTTCGTGCATGTGATAGAAAGAATTAAGCACAGATGATTGCTTATAGGCTCAAAATTGTGTAAACCACTGAGACAACAATAAGTTAAACATAGACGCAATGTGTGTGAGTGAAGTGCGAAGGTGGGGCAAACTTCCTTCTTTTCAATATCCAGATTTTCCAAATGAAAATCAGATAGTAAATGTGCTGCTTCCCCATTGAAAATGTGAGACACTTTCTATTTGAGTAGAAAATGAGTAGCTGGTGGGTTTAATCAAGAGTTGGCATGGGCTAGTTGTCTGTTTCAATAATGTTCACCAAAGAAATGTGAAACATTAGAAATGTGGTTGCCCGGCTCAGAAAGTAGTTGGTGCAGAGTTCTGATATTCTTTTAACTCTGTTCTCACACCCTCTTTCTTTTAAACATTCAGTTTACTTCTAACCGAACTCTCTTTTTCTGTATATCTCATCACACATCCCACACTCAATCACTATGGATTAATCTCTTGGGTAGGAAACACTGGTTAAAGTGTATCCGTAGAAGTTGTGTTAAGTCCTAGCACAATGAAATCCGATGTTTTCCTAGAAAGCATATGATGCTCAAAATGGTTTAACTATCTCAGTTAAAGTACAAATTATATCTTGAAAACATTTAAAGGCACACTTCCATTTCATGAAATCGTTTTGAGATTCGGGAAGTGGTTTGAACTTTTAAGAACAATGTTTTCTATGATTGAAAGTTATCCTTCTTTCAACCATATATGAGATTAAGATAAAGGATTATACCTTTATGTGCGATCTTACATCTCATGAAGCTAAGCTTAAAGTCATAATTGATATGAACATATAAGCGACTCTCAAAAAAACAAAAGTCTTAAGTCATAGTCAAAGCAAATTTATTCACTGAAAATAAAAAGACAAAAAGCAGTAAAACAATGAAAGTACGAGTTCTGATCTGAAATAATCAGAAGTCATATCCTAACTCCTTTGACTTGTAAAACTCCCCCTAAAATCATGCACCACAAAAATTTGACATTAAAAAGGTAAATGCATAAATTAGTGAGTCTTCTCCTCAAATTAATATTGACCATCTGTCATTTTCTTCTCATACTCCCCCTTGGATCATGAACATAATATTTGAAGTGCAGATATCATTCAGAAATAAGAATGAAGAAATGATGAAAAAGTATACAATTAGAAAACTTTGATAGGTAACTACTGATTATGTCTTAAGATTTAGCATACCAAGCTTAGAGACAAGAAAGGTGAACCTCTTTTCGTCTAAAGGTTTGGTAAACAAATCTGCAAGTTGATAATCAGTTTTTACAAAGAAAAGTTCAATTGTTCCTTTTTCGACATTATCTTTGATAAAATGATACCTGACATCTATGTGTTTGGTCTTGGTGTGCTGAACAGGATTCGCTGTTATCGCGATGGCGCTCTTTGAGTCACAGTAGATCGGGATTTTGTTGAAGTGAAAACCATACTCGCGCAGTTGTGTTCTCATCTACAAGACCTGAGAACAGCAGCTAGCAGCAGCTACATATTCTGCTTCGGCCGTTGAAGTTGATACACAAAGTTGTTTCTTCGATGCCCAACTTATGAGTTTATCACCGAGGAATTGTATATGACCTGACGTGCTCTTCCTGTCTAGCATACAACCAGCATGATCTGCATCTGTATATGTTGTTAGTTTAAAGCTAGTATCTTTAGGATACCACAGAGCAAGATCTGTAGTCCCCTTCAGATACCTAAAAATGCGTTTAACTGCAGAAAAATGGATTTCTTTGGGATTGGCCGGATATCTAGCACATAAGCATGTAGAGAACATTATATCTGGCCTACTAGAAGTAAGATACATCAAAGAACCTATCATCCCTCTGTAAGTCCTAACATCAACAGTCTTTCCAGAAGGATCGGTGCCAATCTTAGTACCTGGTGTCATTGGGTTACCAACCGGTTTAGAATTTTCCAATTTGAACTTCCGAAGAATATCAAGAATGTATTTTGATTGATTTATAAAAATCCCCGATGAAAATTGTTTGACTTGTAATCCGAGAAAGAAATTCATCTCTCCCATCATATTCATCTGAAATCTTGACACCATAAGGTTTGAAAAATTCTTACAGTACTTAGGATTTGTAGAGCCAAAAATAATATCATCCACATAGATTTGAATAAGAATGATATCGACTTTCTCCTTTTTAATAAACAAAGTGGTATCTACCGTACCTTTTGAAAAACCAGACTTGACTAAAAATTGAGATAGGACATCATACCAGGCGCGAAGAGCTTGTTTCAGTCCATAGAGTGCTTTGTCGAGAATGTAGACATGATACGGTTTCTCTTGATTAACAAAGCCTTCTGGCTGCGAGACGTAGACTTCTTCCATTAGAATGCCATTGAGAAATGCGGTCTTCACGTCCATTTGAAAGACAGTGAAGTTCTTGTGAGCTGCGTAGGCCAAAAACATTCGAATTGCCTCTAAACGCGCCACAGGAGCATAAGTCTCGTCGTAGTCTATTCCTTCCTCTTGCCTGTATTCTTTGGCAACAAGTCTTGCTTTGTTTCTGATAACGGTACCATCTTCATCTTTCTTGATTTTGAAAACCCATTTCGTACCTATAATGGTTTTACCTTGAGGTTTGGGTATGAGTCTCCAGACTTTAAGTGCGTCGAACTGATTCAGCTCTTCTTGCATTGCAGTCACCCAGTCTGAATCGACAAGAGCCTCGGATACGCGAGATGGCTCGATCTTGCTCAGAAAGGATTCATGCATACACATATTCATTGAAGCTGACCTAGTTTGCACCGGTTTTGAAGGATCACCAATGATCTGGCTTATCGGGTGCGCTTTGGTCCATTTATGTTCATGAGGGAGTGGATTATATGAATATATATCATTATTATCATCTAAGAATCCACTAGTACCTTCTGCAGGTTGTTCAGGAGGAATGAGGATTGTAGTTGAAGTAGTAGGTGCAGAAGGCTCAGCGGGTACATCTTGGTCCGTCTGTAGATCAGTCTGTACATAACATCCTACTGTTACAACAACTTCTGTCTCTTCATTATTTGTCACAACTTTAACTGTTGGAGTCGGCATTTGAACTGGAATTTCTTGCTGAATCGAGGAGTTGGATTCAGTAGAGATATCTGAACTGGTTGGATGAGTAGTCGTTGAGTCTTCCATCCTGTCAACCACAATAGATTTCTTCACATTAGATCCAAGAAATTCATCATAAAACAGTTCAAATAATAAATCTAAATCAGATAAATGATTAGTAGACGTTGATGCTTCATCTGATTTGTTCGCTTGAGACGCAGGTTCTGGACTGATTTGCCCAGAAGCTAGTACTCCCGATTATCACGGGTTCTGAACTGTGTTGTTGAGAAGCCATTTCTTCATCAAATGTAACGTTGACGCTTTCAACAACATTCTTTGACTTCTTCAAGTATACACGGTATGCAGTTGATGTAGAAAAATAGCCAATAAAGATGCCTTCGTCCGCCTTGGCAATGAACTTGTTCAGACTCTCTCTATCGTTTAGAACATAACACTTACACCCAAATATATGGAAATATTTGATTGTCGGTGTTCGGTTGTTGATTAACGCATAAGGAGTCTTCTTGAATCTGCGGTGTATCATGGATCGATTCTGAGTGTAACACGCAGTCAATACAGCTTCAGCCCACAGAAATAGAGGTAAGTCAAATTGACTTAGCATAGTACGAGCAGCCTCGACTAGCGTACGATTTCTTCTTTCGGCCACTCCATTCTGTTGAGGCGTACGAGCAACAGAGTATTGATGTGATATCCCGACCGATTCGATATATTCTTGAACTGTTTTGTTCTTGAACTCTGTGCCGTTGTCTGTTCTTAGAAGCTTGACCGGTTTCTGTAGATTTACATGGGTCGTCTTCAGGAATGTAATGAGAACATCAGGTGTCTCATCTTTTGAACGTAGAAATTTGACCCAAGTGTATCGCGAGTAATCGTCCACGATAACTAGTATGTACTTCTTTCCGCCTAAGCTTTGCGTTCGTATCGGACTGCATAAGTCCATATGCAACAACTCTAACGGAGAGCTTGTACTCGGTTCAGGCTTTGGTTTATGTGAAGCTCTCTTCATCTTTCACTTTTCACATGCTGCACACAGGTGTTCTTTTTCATACTTCAGCTCTGAAAGTCCTTTAACTAGCTTTTCACTGACCAACTTGTTTATGTACCTAAAGTTGAGGTGAGAGAGCCGTCGATGCCATAGCTAGCTTTGCTGCATCGAGGCTTTAGAGAGTGGACATACCTGCTTGTCAGTCTGGACGTTTGACAAATTAATTGTGTAGAGGTCGGACTTTCGAGTGCCTACCAAGAGTTCCTTGCCTTCTTCAGTGCGAACAGAACACCTCTTGGCCTTGAAAATTACCTCTAAGCCTTTGTCACAGAACTGGCCTATACTGAACAGGTTGTGTCTTAAGACTTCAACGTAGCTCACCTTCTTAATCATGACGTTTTCGTGTACCATATCACCATATCCCAGTATTGGTGAAAACTGGTCGTTGCCGAATCTAACTGTCCCGCAATATTTATCTGTAAAATTGGACAACATCCCTTTCTGCCCTGTCATATGCTTGGAACACCTGCTATCCAAGTACCACATATGACGGGTCTGCACAAGAGAAATTACGAAACAAGAGATTTAGGTACCCACTTGTAAATGGGTCCTACAGTGTTAGTACATGATTTTGGTACCCATTGAAATTTGGGTCCTCTTTGCTTTTGAGAATCAAATGAATCATATGAATGATAAGAATGAACATGATAATTTCCAAACCAAACATCAGAATCTTGACAAGAAGCATAAGCATGTTTATTAGAAAATGAAGACGTTATAGCAGACAAACGTAACTGGAATAATTGCTTCATAGAATATTTCTTGCGATAAACGACAAGTTTTGGTTTCAAAATAGTAGCAACATTCGCATTCAAAACATCTTTACTAGTCGGAGTCTCATTACAACCAACACTACAAAAAGATTTAGCAGTCTCGTCAATCTTCCGTTTTGGTTGCCATTGAGATTTAACTCCTAGCTTGCTCAGATATGAAATATTTGAGACTTTTGAGTTAGATCTTTGAGAAACAACTGAATGCATCTTCTTTGGATTACTAGTAGTGATCGGTTTCTGTGAATGCTGAGATTTCTTCTTACCTTTCGCATTCTTAGTTTTCACAGAAACTGTTTCATCAACTTTCGTTGATGATTTGCTTTTCACAAACTTACTGGATAATCCAAAGGAATTCACAACAAATGATGAATGATTAGGAAGTTTGGCATTAAAATCAAATTGATCAATACACTCATCTAAAACACCATCAGAGTTTAGAAAATCATACCCTCCATCAGTTGAACCAAACAAATCATCAGATTTTGAAGCCCTTGATGATTTAGAAAGAACAGTACTCTTAAGCACAGTTGAAAAAACTTTTTGTTCAATATAAATCTAAAGTCTTTCATCTGTTAAAGATGTCTCAAGTTCAGAAATTTTACTTTCCAAAACGAGAGGAGGGACGTAAATTTTACCTTTAATAGGCTTCGCCAGGCCCGGCCCTGGCCCATGGCAAGTGTGGCTTGGGCCATGGGCAGCAGGGCCCATAAGGGCATCATTTTTTTCTAAAATAACTAGTTTTAGATATTATAGCTTCTGTTTTGTATTAGAGCGACCCAAAAAAAAATTGACGTTTCTTTTTTTCCGTTCGGCCAACGGCTGTTCAGTTCTCTCTCTCGCTTCTCGCTTCTTAAATCTCAATTTGTTCCATCTCAAATCGCAATCGATCAATCACTCTACTACTCTACTCTACAATCTCAAACGATACTTGTTTCTCGGCAGTCGGCAGGTCCATAAGAGGGCATCGCATCAACATCAGCTTTCAGCTCTGTGGCTTTATAGACTACTCGACTCTACAATACGACTAGTCGACTACAATTCTTTCTCCAGTCCAGTAGCTAATAGCTTCATGCCTTCATCTTTCTGAAATCCTCCATGGCTGATGGCTTAATCGATTGTTTAGGGAATTAGGGTTTGGGTTTCCCTAATCGACTACTGGAGTGATTCTCTCATTCTGCCCTAAATCGACTAATTGCAGCAGGTGTATTCTTTCCATCTTTCTAGTTTCTATCTTCTAAGTTACCTTGTTGAAGTATTTATTTGTTTGCATAATTGATTAATTGCATTGTGAACTATTTGAATTGTTTAAATTGAAAATTGTTAAGACATGTTTAAATTGTGAACTATTTGATATGTGTTAACGTATCTTGTGTCTTTCTCATCCAATTGGTTCAAATT
This sequence comes from Arctium minus, assembly GCA_954870635.1. Taxonomy (NCBI): domain Eukaryota; kingdom Viridiplantae; phylum Streptophyta; class Magnoliopsida; order Asterales; family Asteraceae; genus Arctium; species Arctium minus. The sequence continues at coordinate 174,872,906 of OX941080.1, read as the reverse complement.
TACATTGTTCTGTCTTGTTACATACCTTGGTATGGTGAAGGAATTTAGAACGTTCCTTCGGGTGATATTGTCCATTTTGATAGTCAGAACATTAATAAGGAGGTTTAACATCTGGAATTTGGTACTTTCAATACTTTTTTCATGGGCATATACATCAGTTTGTGACCATCAAGTTGGGTGTTGTATTGGTTCAGATTCATAATCATGTTTATTTGTTGTTGCTTCTCTACTGGTGGCTAGTGATCTGGACTCTTTATACTATCAAATATCCCCTTGGTGATTGTATCTCATCTATAAGAATGTTTCCCTATGCTCAAGTAGTTTGGGATCCGATTTGGAGGTCGTTACTTTGTGTTATCTTTGGCCAAACCTGTTATGATTCCCCTAAGTCCGTTGTGCTTCATCTGATGTTCAATCAGATCCTATTTTCTAATGGTCTGCTGGTATGGTTATGCTACAGGGGAGGTGTAAGGGGGTTTTGCTATATGGTCCATAGGCCGGCTTAAGTCACGATTTGCTGCCATATGTCACCATTGTCTAAATTGTTGCTCTATAACTCACGATGGGTTGTGTTGTGCTGCCCTAACTCTCACTATCTTCCTAATCATTGCTCTAAATTATTGCTAAAATCCTAAATCGATTGCTTCTAAGATCCACAAATCTGCTGCCTTAAATCTTACAATTTGTTACTGCTTCTAATTAATTATCGTACATACTCAGTATCCAAAAAGTTTGTTTTGTTTTATATGTATATATGTGTGTGTGTATTAGAGGGCATTTTTTTGCCTTTCCGCCATGGGCATTCGAAATCTCAGGACCGGCCCTGGGCTTCGCCTCCATTTCTTTTACAGAATAACTCTGAAAGAAGTCATTTGAAAGAGATTTTGATTGATATTTATGATCATCATCATAACTATTATTCAGCTTCGCATAATAAAATGGAAGGTGAACTTTAGATGATTTCTTTCGTTTTTCAGTTTCCTTGGCTTCATCCTCTTTAGATAGTCCAGTACAAAAAACTTTAAGTTCAGGGAATCGGTGAGAAAGCCTTAAGAATGTAAAATCATAAAGTGCAGGCACTTCAGATATACCCTTTTTAAGGTAGTGAGGGTTCTCAAAACCAAGTCCCCAACTTTATTCTCTTTGGGTTTGTTTAGATGAATGGTTTGTTCAGTTTGACCCAATGAGTATAACTTCTTTTCCAAAGCATTTAATTTTGCAAGTAAATATTTGTTTTCTTCGGAAGTTGAAGAATGCAATTTCGTAAGCTCTTTGAAATCAAACTCACTCTTTCTCAATTTAGAATTAGTTTATGCAATCTGTTTAAGAATTATGGTCTTTTCTTTTGCGCTGGTGTCAATGTCTTTATGTAAAGTCTCAACCAATACTTTATTCTCAGCAAGGTCATTTCTAAGTTTCTGTATTGACTGGTTTTGATCATGATTAACACCTTTTTCACGCTTAAGTTTCGACTCTAATTCTTGGAGTTTTATCATCATGGCATGCATTTGATTTAAGAAATCTGACTTATCTAAATCACATACCTCTTCGTTATCATCTTCATTAGAATCTGCTTCACCTTCTATCTCCAGCTTTCCCATGAAGCATAGGTGTGCTTTCTCATCCTTCTCTTCATTCTCATCTTCTTCGTCTGATTGATCAAGCCAGAACTCATCTTCTACCATCAATGCTTTTCCAGCTTCCTGTTGCTTGGCTAGAAGCATTTTGTTCTTGTAGTAGTCAGAGTTCCGGACTTTTGGTCTTCGACAGTCTTTTGCAAAATGTCCAGGTCTACCACAGTTGTAGCACGTTGGAGGTTCTAGATTTTTGATCTCTTCTGCTTTATACCTTCTCTCTTCTGGCTTCCTTTCCTCTATTCTCTTTCCTTCAAACCTTTCCTTGTGAGCATAGTTGCTTGGACCAGATGTATACCTCTGACTGTTTGAGCTCGACTTTTTGTAGAATTTCTTCTGAAAAGCTTTAGTCAACATAAGCATAGCCTGCTTTAGTTGTTAACAATCGTCAGAGTCAGAGTTCGCTTCAACATCATCTGATTCAGACATAATCATCTTCTTCTTCTTCTTCTGCTTCACAACAAGAGCAACTGAATCATCAACTGTCTTCTCAGACCATCTCTTATCATCCATGATCTCATCCACCTCTTCCTCATTCTGCTTGAGGGTTTCATAGACCTCGTGAAGTGGAATATCGTTCAGATCTTTGATTTGCTTCATCTGCCTTGTAAATCTTTTCCATTCAGGATGGAGGATGCTGAGAAATTTGACATGCAACTCTATTTGTGATTTCTTGACCTTGTTCTTGCTTAACTCATTCAGCAAGGTCACAAATCTGTCGTATGTTTCTGCTAGAGACTCTCCAACTCTGCCTTTGAATTCTTCATAGTTGTTTAGGCAGTTGGATATCTTGAGCTGGTTCCCAACCTTTGAACCTAGCATCATTTTCTCTAGCTGATCCCACATCTCTTTTCCAGAGGCCTTGCAGCTGTCTATCTTACCATATATTTCATTTGGAATGCCTTGAAGAATGTAAGACTTTGCTAATCTATCAACTTTTGCTCTTTTTAGGTTTTCACCATCTAGATCTTCAAACTTAAGTTGATATGGTTGCTCATCATTTCCCTCTGGAGGAGTCCTCCAAACAGGTGCCATAACTCCTTCCTCTAAGGATTTCCTGATTAAAACACCCAAATCATGTCTTTCAATGAAGTCTATGAACCGATCTTTCCACTGCTCATACTCTCCCCTGAAGAGTACTGGTGGCTTTGTGTCAGTTCCGATAGCTAGAGATTCTCTTGAAGTCATCCTGATTAGATTAGATGAGCAATAAGAACCTGTACTTGATCGTTAGTGCAAATAAAATCTAATGAATACAGATTAAAACAAATCAGAAATGACTCAAGTACTGGTGCAAAAACACAATTTGCGCTAAGAGAAGGTGGCGCAAAAGTCAGGTTTGCGCTAGACGAAGGTGGCGCAAAACACAACTTGCGTGATGAGAGGTTGGCGCAAAAGGAAGTTTGCGCTACTAGAGGTTGGCGCAATTTCAGACTTGCGTTAATAGAAGGTCGCGCGAAATGTAGTTTGCGCGATATGTTGATGGCGCAAAGTGGACTTGTGAATTTTCCCTTTGATTTGGTATGCTCGACCGGTGTGCTGACCGGGGTCTTGAGTGGCGCAAATGGAGGTTTGCGCTAGGTGTAGGTGGAGCAAAACCTAGAAACACTCCAATTGAAGCTGGCGAGAAACAGACTATGAACTGGCGCAAATCTCACACTCTCCCGAGTTCGATCCCTGCAGCTTCAAAAATCGACTTTGATCCACAATAAACCTATCTAGACTTCGATTAGCAGTCCCAAATTTTGACAAATCGACCACTAACACTTCTAGAACAGATTACAAGCTTTTGATCTCTAAAATAGTCATTTTTTGAGAATTTGATCGATGGAACAGTGTCGTTCTTAAAGTCGACTTTCAGACACAAAAATCACAAAATTGGAATCGATTGAAGATCTATACTGAAATTAAACAACACCAACTCGATCTAGACCACAAATCGATCACAACTTGATCGATTTCAACTCCAATAAACCACTAAAACTCAAAAATGATTTTGAAATGAAGAACATAGAGTCGATGTTTTTTTTAAATTGATTTGAGACTAGTTTTGCTCTGATACCAATTGTGTGTCCTTTTTAAATCGTTGAACCAGTTTATATCAAACAAATAACAATCACAAACATATATATTTTACCAACCTGATTAGATTATAAACCACAGATTACAAAGGTTGATATTGTTTCTCTGTTTAAGCTCTCTCACTGTTTCTCTCTGTGAACAGTGTTCTGATTGTTAGTTGTGTTGTGATCTGATTTCTGTCTAGCTTGTCTAACACACTAACAACAACTTGCAAACATAATATCTAAACAAATATCCTAAACTAAATATCTATTATTAGATATTTAGGACTAATATTAAATACTATAATTAACACAATAATTAACTTTGACATTTATTACAAACGTAACATTAGACTAATATTTAGAGTTGGCTTTCCAGCTTTAGCTTCAGATTGGATCTTCAGATTGGATCTTCAGATTGGGTGATCTTGAATCCAATAGATCTGTGCGCTAACAGATGCATTTATTGCATACTTGTTGAATATTACACATGTTGAGTGCGTTAGTCTTTCACTTTGGTGTCATGTAATTTTAGACTGTAATGCATTTGATCTATAGGCATAGGGTTCTATTTATTTTAAACATGGAGTTTTCATGTCTACACTTGAGTCTAGTGAGTGGTCCCCAAGTCATGGTTTGTAAGCTTGCAGTGGTGTTCATGAGAGTCATATACAGAGCTAAGTCTTGCGGTGGTGCTCGTGGGAGCCGGATACGAGGACTTGTGACTTTTGTAGTGAGACACATGTAGAGGTCGAGTAGACACTAGGGTCATTTGTGTATCTTACGGTGGTGCTCAATGGAACCGTATACGGGGATCTATAATGTAATGACCATAATCCTCTCTCTCTCTCTCTCTCTCTCTTTTAAGTAAATGGTGGTCAAAGTTGGAAAAAAGAGGATTTAGGGGTCATTATAGCAAATAGTTGAAAAAATTGCATTTAAGGGTAAAACCCTAAAAACCTCTTTCTCTTTCATTTTGTGGTCGGCGTGTGAGAAAGAGAGGAAGGACTTCTTGTTACTTATGATTAATAAGTTATTCCTTTATGAATTTCTGAATGGTTGTGGAAGTCGAGTATCTCGGGTTATGGAGATATCCGGAGGAGTTGAGTGAGTCGTGTGCTTTGAATTTGTTTCTCGCGCACACGGATTTGGCATCTACTGGGGGGGGGGGGCGAAGGGGATCTACTGGGGGACCCCGAGTGTGGAAATCACGAAAGGTGATGGAAATTAATTTACTGCGTAAATCCCTTTGCGTGGAACTGTTTATGGTATCTTTAAACTGATATCTTAAATTTAATAATTTGTGCAGTTATGAAGTTAATGTTATAAGTTGTTTAAAATGCCTTCGGAAGGAAATTCACTAGGCCTTATGGTCTAAACCTCATTTTCAAAAATTAAAACCGTTTTCAGGTAAGGGAGCTAGTGGTGCTTCTTCCAAAGGGAAGGAGAAAATGTGAAGGCTAGGAGTCGAAGATAGTTGGTCTAGAGGACTTTTGTAGTTGTTGATAGTTGTAGACATCTCGATTGTGGTGGAGCGTTTTCGTTTTTAAAATTTGAAGACTTTGTTTTGTTTTGCGTTGTATTGGAACCCGTTTGGGATTTATTATTATTATGCTATGCTTGTTTTTGGGCTATTACAAATTGGTATCAGAGCCATAGTTTAAGAGATTTAGGTAACCGTATGGGCCTAAACTTAAACTGTAGGGAGAGGGACACAACCGAGATATAGGATGTCTTTAAGAAATACCACAGCAAAGACATATATAATTGGGTAGTGAGAAAGGTAAATTTGAAATTACATCTAGCCAATGTAATTGCAAATTTACAGGTACATGTATGTGTTTAGTTGCCTTGTTATGTTGGAACTGTGGGATTAAGTGTTGTCTTTATGTGATATTTCAGTAATCATCATGTCCAAGCGAACTTTGAGAAGCAGGTCCGTGCCAGTGGAAGAGCCAATTCCGACTAATGAGGTCCTTGTAGATGGACCACTGAACCCAACTGGGCAAGCGACTACCCGAGGAAGAGGGAGGGGCCATGGACGGGGACGAGGGAGAGCACCCGAAAGGACTACGACCCAAGTAGACGAAACCAACACCGGGGGCCGGGGTCGAGCAAGGACTCGTGTCCCTCGAAAGGCGAGGAATGTCGAAATACCAGCGGAGCGCGAAGTATCGCAACAATAAAGTTCCGCAACTGGGAGAAGACGTGGATCATCGAGAGGTCGTGGTCGGGGCCAAACTCAGGCCTTTGTGACCCAAGAGGCTTTTGCCACCAAGATGGGGAAACGTCAAGAGACCTTGCAAACTTTATTGGCACGTCAGGAGAAGTCGATATCAGGAAGCAGGGAGAGAAGCGAGAGTAAGGAGCGCACGAAAATGTCTAGCCCACCCATGACTGAAGTGGGCGGTCATTCTCAATCAACTACGTTGGTGGCAAACGACCTTGGTGTAACTAAAGGGTGCAACTATAAAGCATTCTTCTATTGCAAGCCTCCAACGTTCAAAGGAGAGTGTGACCCAGTCCTAGCTCTAAAATGTGTCCGAGAGATGGAACTTGCACTCGATACATGCAAGTGTGTTGATGGAGATAAGGTGATTTTCACTCTATCTATGTTGAAATCTGATGCGGTTTTCTGGTGGGATGCTGAAACCAGAGGGAAAGGGTCGTTTGCAGCTCGGAGTATGTCTTGGGAGACATTTGTTGGGAAGTTTAAGGCACAATTCTGCCCTCTGGCGGCAGTTAAAAAGTTAGAAGAGGGTTTTTTGAGTTTGAATAGAGAGAGAGAGATGATGGTACGAGAGTATACTTCCAAGTTTATAGAAAAATCACGTTTCACAGAGTTGAATGTGTCGACTGAAGAGCAACACGTGGAGCGGTACATATATGGACTTGTAACATCCTAAAATTTAGAGTGAATTTAAAATTTGAAAATTCGGCTATATAACGTCTGTAATTGAAGTAAACCAGTCCACCCAAAAGGGAGACCAAACCACCTGTATAAATTGTATAAGACAAACTAGCCCAAGAGTATGTCAACCCAATACGGGGACTAAAGTATGACAATTACAAAACCCAAAACAATTTGAAGAATATAAATCGACAACCTAATAATCTAACTTAGACAAGTAAGATTAAGGTCGGGTGTCGCTATTCTTCCAAAAAGGGTAATCTCTATACTTCAATGAATTGGTCACTAAATCTTCAAAAAGACTGCTCTTCACCCCAAGGTGATCCTCTCAATCCCGACGAGCCCCACCGCTAGAATGACCTGCCAAACATGACCACCAAAGAATAAGCGTTAGGCTAAAGCCTAGTGAGAATAATTAAGCGGAAATAATAATTAAATGATAAACCCATTCGAAGTCATGCGGCCGATCTAGTCGTGAGCTAAATCAAATCAAGCCAAATAAACCATTAGCGTTCAACATATGATACCAATAATTATAAACCACATAGCGAGATCAACTACTCCAAGTCTATTGCCCGAAAACATCAAGTCAACCACTCCAGGTCTATTCTTGAGAGTTCCAAAACAGGGGAACTCGAGCACAAGGGGATTACACCTTACTGTCCATGGGACGCTGCCCGACCGTATAGGCCCATATCTTACTTACCATGGAGCCCGATGACTATCCCGTGCCAAGGGTAAACCTAATGTCCGGACGAGACATAGGAATACTGTGCCTATGGATCCATTGCACTTAAACCGACTACCAAAACATACTAGCATAAGGAATGCTCACATAAAACATATATGTAAGAAGTTTGTATGTAAGAGGTTACCCACATATAAACCTTGACTCCCACTAATGAGAAGACCGTAACAAGATTTACCAAATAATATATCATAAATATATTCTTCATTTAAAACCCAAGATTGTAACTAATTCACCCAATATTTGTTTTCCCAAAAACCCCAAGTACTCCACTTAGGTTCACCAAAATCCATAGAGTCCAAAAGTTGTCTATCATGAGAGTAGAAATCAAAGATACTACTTCTTTTAGTTCAAAGTACATTTATTTCATTTTTACTTAGGTTACCAAACCCTAATATCTCCAAACCCACATTTAGGTTAGAAAAGCATGGAAAATCAAAATACAAAAGATATAAACATATATATTGAGGTTGAAGGAAGTGAATAAACTCACATTGCAAAGATTATACAAAAACCCTAGATGTTGGTTGAACCTAGAGGAAGATGAGAGAACCCCTTGAAGCTTGGTATCCTTAAGCTCCTTAAGTGAAAGCTTATCAAAACCTATAATAAACCACCATAAGCTTTCAATGCTCTTAACCAAACGCAATCAATGAAGAGAGATGATAAAACCTACCTCTCTCCAAGAAAAATCGCCCAAACCAGATCCCAAGTCCAGAAAATGAGTCTGTTGGCCAAAAAATACATTTTAAGTAAACTAGCCCGACCGCGACCTTGACTCGCGAGAGTGACACTGAACTATCGCCCAAGCAATGCAACTCTCGGTACAATCCTGGCGATTATGCCACGCGAGAGTGACATATGTCACAATCGCGCGGGCATTATCGCGCCACTCCACCACCTCTCGGTACAAAGTCGGCGACTGTGCCACGCGATAGTGACCTCTGTCACAATCGCGGGCAATGTCGCCCGGAGCGTACTGAAACCCGTTTTCGTCCCAAATTGATCCAACTGACCCCCTTCTCACGACACTAGGTTCTAACATAAGCAAATTTGGATTTGAGGCATACCGAAAACACGAGTGTTACAGGACTGAAGGGCAGTATTTGGGAATCGGTTTCGATGAGGAACCCTACTACCTTTCAAGCGGCCATCAATGTGGTCGAGCTGACTGAAAAGGAAAAGAACCGTCAAGTGACGAAGAGGGTCGAGGACAAGAGAAAACGGGATGGACCGGGATTTGATGCGATGAAAGGAAGGACTTTCAGACCGGAGCCACGCGGGAGCCGTGGGGTCAGGGACAAACCGTGTGGAAAGTGTCGATGCGTGCATCGAGGGGAGTGTGGGATGGAGACAAGGTCATATTTCTAATGTGGATTGTCAGGGCATATGTCGAGAGATTTCTCGAGTAAGAGGTCGTGCTATCAGTGTGGGTCACCTGACCACCTGCAGGTTGATTGCCCGCAAGTGAAGAAGGGAGTGTCGGTTCAAGCTGGGGATCGCCAAGGGGGTAAGAAGAAGGAGAAGAGGTTGGAGCGGACATGCCCGAAAGGGCGGGTATTTCATATGGAAGTCATGGAGGCCGAGGAAGTTCTGGATGTGGTGACAGGTACAATTCTGGTGAACTCTTTATGTGCAAGAGTGTTATTTGATTCAGGGACAAGTTTCTCTTTTGTGTCTCCTGATTTTGTGAAATGTTTAAGAGTAAAACCCAAGCGTTTAGAGCGGGTATTAGAAGTAGAAACCGATGATTCTAATCAGGTGTTTATTAGGGATGTGATTGAGGATTGTGTCATATACATAGAAGGGAGTTTGGTGCCGATGTTGTTGTATCTGATGGCGATGAGAGAGTTTGATGTTGTATTTGGAAGGGATTGGCTAGCTAAGAATTGTGCTAGTATTGTATGTAATAAGAAGACGATATGTGTGTTGTTACTCGTTAAGGGAACGGTAGTAATTTATGGAAATAGGCGAGATAGAAGTACTAGCCTGATTTCTATGATTAAGGCTACTAGGTACTTGAGAAAAGCATGTCAAGGATTCTTAGCTTATGTTGTAGATGCTAAGAAGGAGAAGTGCTGAGTGGGGACGTGCGAATAGTGAGCGAGTACCCAGAGGTGTTTCCGGAGGATTTGACGAGTCTGCCCCCGGATCGTCAAGTCATGTTTCAGATCGATCTGGTGCCTGGAGCCGCACCAATAGCGTGTGCGCCGTATAGATTAGCACCTTCTCAGATGAAGCCAATGATGTATCAATTGCAAGAATTATTAGATAAATGATTCATTAGACCTAGTACCTCTCCATGGGGAGCTCGATGCTTTTCGTGAAGAAGAAGGACAGAACGATGCGGATGTGTATAGACTACCGTGAACTCAACAAAATTACAATTAAGAATAAATATCTGATTCCGAGGATAGACGATTCATTCGACCAGTTGCAATGGGATAGTTATTTTTCTAAAATAGACCTGAGGTCGGGTTATCATCAACTCAAAGTGAGGGATGAAGATATACCGAAGACGGCTTTCCGGACAAGATATGGACATTTTGAGTTTCTTGTGATGCCATATGGTTTGACAAACGCCTCTGCAACTTTCATGGATATGATGAATAGGGTGTGTCAACCCTACTTGGATAAGTTTGTGATAGTGTTTATTGACGACATCTTGGTGCACTTAAAGTCCGAGAGGGAACACGAGAATCACCTTCGAGCTGTGTTAGAGCTGCTAAAGCGAGAAAAGCTTTATGCAAAGTTCTCGAAATGTGAATTTTGGCTACGAGAGGTGTAGTTTCTTGGACACGTAGTGTCCCAAGATGGGATCAAGGTGGACCCGTCTAAGATAGAGGCAATCTGAGATTGGGAACCGCCAAGGAATCCGTCTGAAGTTCGAAGTTTTCTTGGATTGGTGGGATACTACCGTAAGTTCATCAAGGATTTTTCCCGTATTGAAACCCCATTGACTTCGTTAACCAAAAAGACTGCAAAATTTGCATGGACGGAAACACAGAGAGAGGTCTTCCAGAAGATGAAGGATAGGTTGAGTAGCGCTTCGATCTTGACTTTGTCGGATGGTACAGACGACTTTATGGTGTATAGTGACGCGTCTAGATTAGGGTTGGGTTGTGTTTTGATGCAACACGGAAAGGTGATCGCGTACGCATCTCGCTAGTTGAAGGATCACGAGACGTGGTACCCTACTCATGACTTGGGGTTAGCAGTTGTCGTCTTTGCACTAAAGATTTGGCGACATTACCTTTACGGGACAAAATGTCATATTTTAACGGATGAAGTGCTCTATGGCAGAAAATGTCAAACGCCCTTGTGTTGGAATGAGGTTGTGGAAAAGCAATTGGTAGGGCCCGAGATAGTACAAATGACTACGGATAAGATTGTGCAAGTGCGGGAAAGGTTGAAGGTGGCACACGATCGACAAAAGAGTTACACGGACAAACGACGAAAGGACATAGAATTCCAAGTTAGGGATAATGTAATGCATAAAGTATCCTCTTGGAAGGGAGTGATGTGTTATGGGAAGAAGGGAAAACTGAGTCCACGCTACATCGTGCCGTTTGCAATTGTTGAAAGAATCAGAGAAGTGGCGTATAAGCTTGATCTACCAGAAGAATTAAGAAGTATCCACAACACGTTCCATGTCTCCAATTTGAGAAAATGTTAGGCGGAAGTCAACATGGCGGTGCCAATGCAAGACATTCAAGTAGACGAGAAGCTAAATTTTGTAGAGGAACCCGAGGATATCGTCGATCGTAAGATCAAGCGGATAAGAACTAAAGAGATTAGGTTGGTGAAAGTTCACTGGGGGTTTCACAAAGGGCGGGAAGCAACGTCGGATTTGGAATCCGAGATGAGGTCCAAGTAACCGCATCGTTTTGACTGAGAAATTCCGGGGACAGAATTCTTTTAAGGGGGAGTGTTGTAATGACTATAATCCTCCCTCTCTTTTTTAAGTAAATGGTGGTCAAAGTTGGAAGGAAGAGTATTTAGGGGTCATTATAGCAAATAGTTGAAAATTTTGTATTTAGGGGTAAAACCCTAAAAAACTCTTTCTCTTTCATTTTGTGGTCGGCGTGTGAGAAAGGGAGGAAAGAATAGAAGAAGATTGAGATTTCAATCTTGAGGAGACTGGAGAAAGAACCAAAGCAATTGAAGGATTTCATCTTGAGAGGTAACACCACTCTAACCTTTCTCGTTTGTCTAAGAGTTAGAAGTTTATTGATGGTTTTAATGTTTTTCGTTCATATACTAAGAAGGTTGTAATTGTTCAAAATAGATTTGGGAAACCCAATGTATAGATAGGTGAATCCTTCGATTTGAGATTGTTAAGGCATATTCATTGTTATTTGATTAAGGAAAGGAAAAAGCCCTTGGCGATTTTCCCGAACAGTCGAAGGACTGTAATGGGAATCGCCCCAGTCCGGTTTATTTTCCAACCGGGAAGTCGGGAACCCCGGGTAGCAAGGATTATCGGAACCGGGATCAAACCCGGTAGAAATCAAGGACCGATATCAAACCCGGTAGGAACCGGGGACCGGTGTCAAAACCGGGTTAGCCGCGTGAGCCGGGATTGAAGCCCAGGAATACCGCAGGGACTGAGAATCAACCCGGTAGGGCCGAAACGGGGATTTGAGCCTGGATGGGCTGGTAGTCGAAAGCTAGGGGGGTTCGGTTGGATTTTTGTAGCCGGGATTAAATAGAATTTAGTCCGTGGCTTAATTGTGGTCGGTTTAACCCATTGTAGGCGCTCGATCTTTCTGGAGTAAGTTTCTGTGTGTGCCGAATGTAACAACCTAAAAGTCAATAACAGCTAAAATATATCATTACAACTCAAAAGGTCCCAAAACATACTAATTTACATCATTCTCAAACTAAAGTATGCTGCAGATAGTACATCTTCACAACTGAGAAACTACAAGCCTCCACAAAAAAAACTATGCCTCTTCTATGGGATCATTCTTTCTCCCCTTCTTGGAATTAAAACCCGACTAAACTCTCACCTGAAAATGGTTTTAGTTTTGGAAATCGAGGGTTAGACTATGAGGTCTAGTGAATTCCCTCTCGAAAACAGTTTAAACAATTCTTATTTTAAAACATGCAAACTGCTACATTGGTAAATAAAATAACAGTTTTAATACCATAATCAACTCCACGTAAGGGGCTTGCATAGTGGTCTCAATTCCCATCACCTCCTCGTGATGTCCACACTTGGGGCCGCCAGTAGATCCCATGGACCCCTAGTAGATGCCATATCCGTGTGCACAAGAAACAAATTCAAGGCACACGACTCAACCAATCTCCCAAGGATTTTCAACAAACCGAGGTACTCAAACCCCACTGTGCAACCCGACTTCACATACAAGCATAAACTTATGAAGAGCATGTAAATCACGAGTATGCAAGAAAATGCCTTCACAACATATATAATAACAAGCATCCTTTCAAATCATACATATCATCATCTCGATGCCAATTTCAGTTACTCAAAGTTTCATAAATCATTTCCCATGTAAAATAGAAAAGGGTTTAAAGGAACTCACCTGATGTGAAGAGCTTGACACAAAACGAGCCTCACTTCCGATCAAATCGAACACCAACAAACCGAACCATGGGTCACCGAGTTACAACTTGTCCGGATAACATTATAATCCGATTGACACTAACCGGGTTTCCTTAAAATCCGATTAGAATTACCCGAGACTCACCCGGATCCCGACTAAAACCTATCCGGGACTCACCCGGTTCCTGGTCCTACCTTACCCAGTTTCACACGATTTCCGGTAAAACCTCGCCCGTGTTTATACTCAGTTCCCGGTAAAACCCCGTCCGGGTTACACTCAGTTCCCGGTAAAACCCCGCCCGGGTTTACACTCAGTTCCCTGTAAAACCCCGCCCGAGTTTTTACTCAATTTCTGGGTAACTCCATCCGGGTTTTACCCAGAATCCGGTTAACACTCACCATTTGGGTTCTATCTGATATCAAGGTAAACCCTTAACCGGATTGGGAAATTTCCGGGTGCTCGAACTGGGCATCGATTTACAAGGGTTTTCACCCCTTTTAATCCAAAAACATAAAACGACTAATCCCTAATCTTTTATAATCAACCATTTACATTATTGGACAACACTCAATCTATTTAATCATTTTTCCCAAACCAGGAGTCCAAAATTCATTCATCCTTAGAAACAAGAACACAAATTAATTTCCAATGGTTTCTTTTTCTTGAATCAACACCTACCAATACATAGGGAAAATACTAGAGGTTGAACGACTTACGTGTAGATTGCGATAATCCAAGAAATCCTTCAACAAATACCTTGTAAATACTCTCCAGATTTCACCTTTCTTATCTTCTTTCTCAATGGCAACTACCAAGTGAGGGAATTAGGGATTTCATTCCCTTTTTATACCTTTTATAAATTGCATTTGAGTCCCTGAGTTTCCTTTCTTACATTTTGACCACACTTTACCAGGAAGACTGAAATTTAGAACAACGGTTATTTACAGTACCTCCCCCCTTAAAAGAATTTCGTCCCCAGAATTCCATTTCCGAAACGGTGCAAGAAATTTGACCTCGCTTCAAATTCCAACTCTCAGGTCTTCTCTTAACCAAACAGAATAGCCTTTGCAATTTCATAAGGTCGCTTCCTTAATTCTCACTCCCTTGACCTTACAATCAATGATTGCCTCCGACTCATTGACAAGTCCAACTCCTCATCCGTTCGCATCCTTTTGCCAAGGTATTGCCATACCAAATTCCAAAACACGCTCTCAAAATAGAGGCATGAAACTCCATATGAATTTCCCATGTATTTATCGGGCCCAACCAGTTCATAGAACAACTCTCCAACTCTCATTAACCGCGATTGACCAAAAATGTGGCCTACCTTCACCTTACTCTCAAAACGCACCACTCCACTCTATTAGGGATGTATTCCACATCATCTGTTCCCCAACTTGAGGTTCAAAAAGGCCTAGCATTTTTCAATTTAAATCATAACACACGACATTCCTCAAACCGCCATTCCACCATCTACATCTTTCTTATCACAACTAAATCATAACATATACCTCCCATCTGTATCAGTTCTATAACATCCCAAACGATAATAATAATTGCTCAATTTGCCAACATAACCCCTGGTCATCCTTGACTTGTCACATTAAACCCGTTGTCATTAGTTCCTTCATCAGACAACACACGAATCAATCATCACTTCTCTTAACATGAAATATATCTACACGAATAACACTTTCCTTCCTGAATCACACTGCTCGCAACTCATCAATGTTATCCAATTCATGCGAACTATATTGTCATCATTTACCACATCACCACCCTAATTATTCAAAATTAACAGACAAAAACTTCCATAATCCAATATTTTAATAACCCATCAGTTCAAACTGAACCAATACTAATGGCACACATATCAAATCCTCGTCGCATCCACCCAACAACCTATGCATTTTGAAGTGATTCCAAGCTTCACTTGCTTCCCAGAATGGAGTGAACACACTCGTACAAAACCAATCCAAATTGAACACCATATTCACTCAGAATATTATCATACCAATACTTACTCGAATCTGACAACCTTTAACTTCGGGTATCGCGTTTAACCACTTACATAACGTTTTCTCGAAGACATAAAACACTCAGTTCAAAGGAAAGAATTCTTCACAGGTGCAAGCGGTAGACCAACCACACGAATAACTCCTAGGCCACTTTACCGATGCGTACCCAACACTCTTTTCCTCATACCCTCACGAGGAGTTTGCATACTTGCCCAAATAACAGGTCTTTAAACATACCCCACATTTTATGTATCTCCTGACAAACTCCTCACTTTCAGTTTATCCACCCATTCTGAATACTTCACTTTCTCTCATGCTTGCAAGGAGCACTGATCACCCACCATAAAATACTCACATTCCACTGGTTCCACACTATGGACACGTCGATCCTACATTCCGCCCCACCAACGGTTCCACCACATTTCTCGACCGAGACATTCACCCAAGTTCTCATAATTGATATACACTACCCAGAGATGCCATGCATTTCGCGCTCTCCCAACGGGGTCAATCTATCCACCCGGGTTCTCTTACTCACAAGGAATCTTTCAACCCTCCCAGTTACATTTCAAATCTACTACCAAGTTCCGCAATTCCTCGACTATGACATTTCCACTAATATTCAATTGGAGCAAAATAAACTCACCCCAATGCAACACAACTGAGAAGAATACTAGCTCTTCCTTTAGGTAGTCGCCAATTATCCCTTGATTGTTTGTTCTCACATAGCAATAGCATAATATCGCCTCACAGTTCATACACATCAATCATGCATACTTGCCGCCGCCTACCCGGAAATCTTCTAACCAGGATCCCCATCTACACTTATCTTGTATTAGCGACACAAGTCTGTCACTAGATTTCACATGAATGCATTACCACATCAGTGAATTACATGTTTATCTTGGCGAAGAAGCTCACTGACTTAATCACACAACCATCACACCGCGACATCACGCTACAAACACATCCTTCACGATTCTCTTTACATGTAATAAATACCGCCTTATTCATACCAACCGTACACAAATTATATTTGAAATAAGGTCGTTTCACGACTTGTATTTCCCGAATCCAGATAAACCACAAAATTACGATCATATAATCCATTCGTACAAGTTCTTGTCCCTCATTGACTCACCACGAACTATAGAAAACCAGTTCATATAGTTCAAGAAGATAAGGCACATTCAATTTCAGACCAATATTATCCATGCACAACCACTTCAGTTGTGCTAGTTTGCTTTGTTCCTATACATGTTTTTCAAATCTCTTAGGAAACCACATAACTACAACAACTATATTCCACTTTCATAACGCTCACACAAGGCGGTCCAACATCATGCTGCATATATACATATCTCCCGACGACCCTTCACTTCCTCGTATAAATTCAGCAAAATAACCGCACCAGAATTTCTTCTCGAATCTCAGTCTCCTGATGATGATCTCAAAACTGTACACTTTTAACAGTCGTCGACTTCAACATCATTAGTTGACACGGTGATGCTTTCACCATTTCACTGACAATGAAGGATTCCAAACAGAACCTACCGCTTCCCACACATCATAAGTAACCTTATACCTCGCAGTCCTCACTTAAAGAAAGTATAAGACTTTCTTAGTGCAAAATCTAATCACAAAAGCACTCAAATACTCGACCTCAATGCCTAAAAACATTCCCTCAAAATATAGCAACGCTACTTACTATCGTGCCATTGTTAGAAGCACCTTGACAACTTCGAGCTTCTCCCCGAACACAACCACTCTCAAATAACCGAATCGAAGTCTAAACTACAATAATATGGGCATTACTAAACTTATTTCCCAATATTCCCATCATTCAATGTTCTCCTTTAACCGAAACACTATGGTCATACCTCAACCATAATCGGCTCAACCGACAAATTTTAACTCCAGTACCTTTCCTTATCTTTAATTGTAACATCCTCCTTGACCTAGAGAGTTCATAGCCTTCATGCATGACAACACAATGATTTAAATCATTTTGCATCTTTAAAAGTTCAATAGATACAATATAAAGAAACAAGCTTGAGTATTCATGACACGAAACCACTCGAGTTAAATAGTAAAACATAGCTATCTCAAGGATTTCTCACATGAAACTACACGACAAATCATAACCTCGCCCATCCAAGCCGATGCCGACACGAACAAAAATGTATTCAATAAAACTTTTCCAATACGACTAGAAAACTTCTGAATGAATCCACATGCACGGAGTGAGTCATTCGGCTCCCACACTCATTTGTATGCTAACAACGTGTCAATTCTCATTTTGGTTATAAGAACTTTGCAGTCAAACGTTTTCATGATTTTCATAACAAAGATTATCCCAACATGAAATAGGGTGAGATAATTCACAAATCACTAAGTTCAAAAT
This sequence comes from Arctium minus, assembly GCA_954870635.1. NCBI lineage: Eukaryota > Viridiplantae > Streptophyta > Magnoliopsida > Asterales > Asteraceae > Arctium > Arctium minus. Next base: position 174,855,555 of record OX941080.1, on the reverse strand, counting down.
TTTATTGTGCAACGTAAACAAGTTTGTCTTTTACTTTGAACACATGTTTACATGCGTCGACTTATTTCCAAAACAAGAAACTCATTATGCTTATATATACTTTTAACACGAAAGGGCTCATGTAACTCATTTAAAGACAACGTGCATGAAACTCAATTAGCAATTGAAGGCTATTCACTCTAACAAGGTTGACTGTTGTACTCACAATAACTTATCATTGGCATCCTGCTTTTGACCAACGGTCGCTTTCTCACCCTTATAAAAACTGGGGGTATAGGTGCTTTATGACCTACCTGGTTGACCACCCCACACGGTTTCCATAATGACCACTGATTTACAAAGCTTGCAGTCTCAATTTTGACTTCTTCAGGTCGATAAGTGACCAATTACCTCACATCCTTCTTCTACACATACATCAATCCAACATGATATCATTCCTTCATTTTCCTTGCCACTATATCGCTTGGCTAAAGTGTGAAAGGCTCAATTCCTTCACCCGATCTTGAATTGAACCTTTCAAGATTCCAACACAGTCCTCCCTTCCTATCTGAACTGAATGACACATTAATTCCAGAAATTGGGACTCACTAGAAACTAGGAGTTTACCCTTAATTAGTCATTCTCCCTTTCGAATCCAAGAGGTTCCACCTCTAGTCGGCTCTTTAACGTTCCTAACAATACTCCTTCTAGAAGGTGTCAACATTTACACCATAAGCGACCTCACACAACACCTCAAAACCATTGCTTTTATTGCAAGGTTAGAATTTACTCCACACTACCACCCCCCATCGATCGTCTCAACAATAGTAATCAAACACACCCATGCACCTGTAAACTCACAATGGCATTGGCCAGATATGATTCTGAATTTACCTTACATGAGAGCCCTTACTACCATTACCGTGATTCTCGATGATCCAGGTCTTTCCTACTGGCTTTCTATACTTCACTTGTGTCCTCTCCACTTCACAGTTTAAGTTCAGGCTCATTCGGTCACCTAAATCCCTTAAACTATGGCTCCGATACCATTTGTAACAACCCAAAAGTCAATAACAACTAAAATATAGCATTACAACTCAAAAGGTACCAAAACATACTAATTTACATCATTCTCAAACTAAAGTACGCAGCGAATAGTACATCTTCATAACTGAGAAACTACAAGCCTCCAAAAAAATATGCCTCTTATATGGGATCCTTCTTTCTCCCCTTTTTCGAATGAAAACCCGACTAAACTCTCACCTGAAAATGGTTTTAGTTTTGAAAAGTGAGAGTTAGACCACGAGATCTAGTGAATTCCCTCTCAAAAACAGTTTAAACAATTTTTAATTTAAAACATGCAAACTGCTACATTAGTAAATAAAATAACAGTTTTAATACCACAATCAACTCCATGTAAGGGGGTTTTCACATTGGTCTCAATTCCCATCACCTCCTCGTGATGTACACACTCGGGGCCGCCAGTAGATCCCCATGACCCCTCAGTAGATGCCATATATGTGTGTGAAAGAAACAGATTCAAGGCACACGACTCAACCAATCTCCCAAGGATTTTCAACAATCCGAGGTACTCAAACCCCACTATGCAACCCGACTCCACATATAAGCATAAATTTATGAAGAGCGTGTAAATCATGAGTTTGCAAGAAAACACCTTCACAACAAATATATAATAACATGCATCCTTTCAAATCATACATATCATCATCTCGATGTCAATTTCAGTTACTCAAAGTTTCATAAATCATTTCCCATGTAAAGGAGAAAAGGGTTTAAGGGAACTCACCTGATGTGAAGAGCTTGACACAAAAGGAGCCTCACTTCTGATCAAACCGAACACCTGCAAACCGAACCACAGGTTACCGAGTTACAACTTGTTCGGATAACATTATAATCCGATTGACACTAACCGGGTTTCCTTAAAATCTTATTAGACTTACCCGGGACTTACCCAGATCCCGACTAACACCTATCCGGGACTCACCCGGTCCCGCCTCACCCGGGTTTCACCCGATTCCCAATAAAACCTTGCCCCGGTTTATACTCAATTCATGGTAAAACCTCGCCCGGATTTACACTCACTTCCCGGTAAAACCCCACCCAGGTTTATACTCAATTTCTGGGTAACTCCATCTGGGTTTCACCCAGAATCCGGTTAACACTCCCCATCCGGGTTATATCCGACATTCGGGTAAACCCTTAACCGGATTGGGCGATTCTCGGGTGCTCGAACTAGGCATCGATTTACAAGGGTTTTCACCCATTTAATCCAAAAACATAAAACGACTAATCCCCAATCTTTTATAATCAACCATTTACATTATTGGACAACACTAAATCTATTTAATCATTTTTCCCAAACCAGGAGTCCAAAATTCATTCATCCTTAGAAACAAGAACACAAATTAATTTCCAATGGTTTCTTTTTTCTTGAATCAACACCTACCAATACACAGGGAAATACTAGAGGTTGAACGACTTACGTGTAGATTGCGATAATCCAAGAAAAACTTCAATAAATTCCATGCAAATACTCTCCAGATTTTACCTTTCTTATCTTCTTTCTCGATGGCAGGCACCAAGTGAGGGATGTAGGGATTTCATTCCCTTTTTATACCTTTCATAAATTGCATTCAAGTCCCTGAGTTTCCTTTCTCACATCTTGACCACACTTTACCAGGAAGACTGAAAATTTGAAACCACAAGGGTTGTGGCGTACTGTTTAAGGCCCTCGGGGATGTGGTGGAATATCCCATCTAAGAATTGCACTAGTAATGCAATTGGTTAACGTCACCTACCTATTGAATCTATCATTGCTAGCAGATCAACTGATGTAATGATAGAACCTCAATGAGGATCTTAGCCTTTTTCGTGAAAATTAAAATTATAATTGGGTAATTAATTTAAAGAAAAAGGATTAATTATTGAAAATAATAAATCTTGAACTTTGTATGTTTGTAGATGACAACAACCAACAACAATCAAACCCTAAGAAACTCAACAATCAGGTCAGTTCTTGAAAAAAAGAAACTGACAGGTATCAACTTCATCGACTAGTATTGAAATCTGAGGATTGTCCTCAGGGCTAAAAATAAGTTGATGCATCTGGAAGAGGCCTTACCTGAGGCACCTCCTGCCACTTCTGCTGTAGTTCGTGCAGCCTACACACGTAGGTTTAACGAGCAACAAGAAGTAGCTGCTCTTATGCTGGTGAGCATGATACCGGAGATCCAAAAGAACTTGGAGGAACTCACAGCTTTTGAGATGCTACGAGAGTTGAAAACCATGTTTCAGCAACAAGCAGAACAGGAATTGTTTGAAACAGTCAAAGCATTCCACGCTTGCAAACAGGAGGATGGCCAGTCAGTTAGTGCTTACGTCTTGAAGATGAAAGGTTATCTTGACCAAATGGAGCGTCTTGGTTACCCCATGCCACAAGTTCTTGGAGTGAGCTTGATTCTTACCTCAGTCTCCAAGGACTACAATCAGTTTTTTATGAACTATAACATGCATAGCATGGGGAAGACTATCTCTGAACAACATGCTATGCTGAAACTTGCAAAGCAAAGGATGCCCAAGAAAGCTCCTCCTGTTCTGGCAATCAGGGCAGGTAAAATCCAGAAACCCAAACCGCAAGCACTGGGCAAGGATCGTGGCAAGGGTAAGCATGTTTACAAACCCAAACCTAAGATTTCCCCACCTGCTAAAAAGGAGCACCCTGCAAAGGACACCACATGTCATCATTGTGGAGTGATAGGCCACTGGAGGAATTGTTCTGCCTACCTGGCAGAGTTGAAGAAGAATAAAGCTACCCCGGCTAGCACATCAGATATCTTCACTATAGAACTCTATGCTTTTCCTAATAAATCCTGGGTTTATGACACCGGTTGTGGAACTCACATTTGTAATAATGTACAGGGACTAAGGAGAAGTAGAAAGCTAAACAAAGGAGCTTTGGACCTGTACGTAGGCAATGGAATGTGTGCAGCTGTTGAAGCTATAGGGAGCTATGATCTTATCCTCCCTAATGGACTGATCATTGTTTTAGACAATTGTCATTATGCACCCACTATTACTAGGGGTATTGTTTCACTTTTTCGTTTGAAGGATAACGGTTTTATTAATACTTTTACGGATTATGGTATTTCGGTTTCTAAAGATAATATATTTTATTTTAATGATATTCCTCGTGATGGTATTTGTGAAATTGACATGCATGGTCTTATTTCAAACGATAGTTCTATATATACTTGTAGCACTAAAAAATCCAAACGTAATTTGGATTCAACTTACCTATGGCACTGTTGTCTTTGCCACATAAGCAAGAAGCGCATTATAAAGCTGCAACACGATGGGCTTCTAAAGTCAACCGACGATGAGTCGTTTGAAAAATGCCTCTCTTGCATATATGGGAAGATGACAAGAAAACCTTTCTCCCATATAGGTGAAAGAGCCAAAGATCTACTTGGACTCATACATACTGATGTATATGGCCCATTTAGAACTGTGTCTAGGGAAGGTGCTAGCTACTTCATTACTTTCACTGATGATTTCAGTCTCTATGGTTATGTTTACTTGATTAAAAATAAACATGAAGCCTTTGAAACATTCAAAGCCTTTCAAAATGAAGTAGAAAATCAAATCGGCAAGACTATTAAGGCTCTCCGATCTGATCGAGGAGGAGAGTACATGAGTCAAGAGTTTTTAGATCATCTGACTAAATGTGGGATTGTCTCACAATTCACTCCTCCATACACTCCACAACATAATGGTGTGTCTGAAAGGAAAAATCGAACTTTGCTAGACATGGTTCGATCCATGATGAGTCTAACTACTTTGCCACTATCCTTTTGGGGTTGTGCTCTAGAGTCTGCTGCTCGCATACTCAATATGGTTCCGACCAAGAAGGTTGATAAGACACCATATGAAATATGGCACGGGAAAGTCCCTAATCTGTCTTACTTGAAGGTCTAGGGTTGTGAGGCTCTCGTGAAACGAGACACACCGAACAAACTTGAGCCTAGATCTATCAAATGTATCTTCGTAGGGTACCCAAAGACAACAATGGGTTACTATTTCTACTACCCACCCGAAAAAAAAATATTTGTTGCTCGGTATGCTGAGTTTCTTGAGAACAATCTCATTTTACAAGAAGCAAGTGGGAGCACTGTAGACCTTGACGAGATTCAAAGCGAAGATGCACAAACTTCTGGTAACACTAGCGAACATCACGCTGAGGCTAAACATACAGATGATGAACCACAGAATGATGTAATTCCTATTCGTAGATCTGCAAGGACACCTCGAGCACCTAAACGATATAGTTTTTGTGTCGATTTTGAGGAGCAAAATTTGGGGGATCATGGTGAGCCCTCTAACTATCAAGCGACATTGTTGGATCCAGAATTTGATAAATGGCTTGAAGCTATGAATGTTGAAATGCAATCCATGAAAAATAATCAAGTCTGGAACTTGGTTGATCTTCCTCAGAACAGCAAGACTGTCGGGAGCAAGTGGATCTTCAAGAAGAAGACCGACATGGATGGCAATGTACACACCTATAAAGCTCGTCTGGTAGCAAAAGGTTACACTCAAACCTACGGGGTTGACTATGAAGAAACCTTCTCGCCTGTTGCTGACGTTAAAGCTATTAGGATTCTTATAGCCATAGCAGCGTATTATGACTATGAGATTTGGCAAATGGATATCAAAACCGATTTCTTGAACGGTCACCTTAATGAAGATGTTTATATGGTGCAACCTGAGGGTTTTGTGAGTACGTATGGTCCAAGATTTACTAGCATAAAACATATACAGATTATCACAAAACACTTTGTTTATTAATCACAAGAATTACATCAAGTCATAGATCTATTAGTGATTAACCTTTCAAGATAGAATGTGTTTGTGTGTGTACTCAATGTGTGCAACTATATGTTTCTCTCAACTACCACTAAGATTACACCTTCACTTTCACACACTTACTTACACGACTTACTGAAACAATACAAAGACTTGCTAATATATAGGTCAACATGACCAAGCAAGGTCAAACCTTCTAAGCTCAATACAACTTACACACAAACACTAATTACAACAATGACCCTCATTTAATCTTGAATACAATTTCAGTCTAACAATCTCCCCCTTTGGATTCAAGATTAAAATTTTTTTGGCAATAATCTTCAGGTCTTCATATCTTCAGAATTAACTTCAACTTCAAATCTTTTCTGGCTTTGACATCTCAAAAACTTTGACAAATCTTCAAACTTGTCTCTTCCTTTGAATTAGCTTTTGCATATTCTGAATAGACAACCTTTGCTTTCAAACTCTGACTTTCTTTCACTTTTTCTTTGACAAGCTTTCTTTAACCTTTGACTTTGATCATCTGAAAACTTTATCTCCTCTGAAATCTTTAAAACTTCAATCTGATCTTGAACTTTGATTATTCTCCCCCTTTTTAATGATTTGTAAGAATCAAAATCATTAAAACATTTCAAGGTCAGATCTGTCATTGAATGAACTTCCCAACGTCTGATAAGCACATTCTTCATGAACTTTCATCTCCCCCTTATGATAATAGACAATCTCCCCCAGATAGGAAAATTATTAATCTCCCCAATACATGATGTGATAAAATTTGTCGTCTGATTTGAAAGAACCGTTGAATCATGAATGTATTCATCTGAATCTTTTCAAATTCAAACGAAATAAGAGTTGTAACCCTGAATCAACATATGAAACAGTTAAAAATGCCTGTCAGTAACACGAAGTTACTGTGTACAACGAATGTACAATATAAGGAGCTTATTTGATGTTGACTCCCCAGGACTTCCATTCAATCATTGAAGAACACAAGGCAATTCTATGAATGTTCTGACAGATAAACACATTCTCTGTATGCTCGTGCTTGTGTTTTGAAAGAATTAGCACAATGATTGTGTTTCATAAGGCTCAAAATATGTAAATCACTGAGACAACAATGATTATACATGGACTCAACGTGCATGAGAAAGGTTCGAAGGTGGGGCAAGTTTCCTTCTTTTTCAATATCAGTATCTTCCAAGTGAAGATCCGATAGATTATGTGATGCTTCCCCAGAAAATATGAAACATTCTCTTTTTAAGAAAAGAATGAGTAGCTTGTGGGGTTATATGCAAGAGATGGCATGGGATATTTGCCTATTTCAATGATGGTCACGAAAGAAATGTGAACCAATCAGTAATGTGGTTGCCCGACTCAGAAAGATGTTTGGTGCAGAGTTCTAATATTCTTTTAACTCTGTTCTCTCACCCTCTTTCTTTTAATCATATAAGCTCACATCTAACCATTCTCTCATTTCCATTTTACCTCTGCTCACTCCCACACTCAATTCTTTTAGACCCCTCTCCCCTCAATCACTCAAAGGATTTCTTCCGGGGTAGGAAACACTAGTTATCGTGAATCCATGAAAGATCTATTAAACACTCACACTGAATCCCATGTTCCTAAAAGTATATGCTGTTCAATGATTTTCTTGACATGTAAAGCACAAGAAATCATATGTCAGTGTATATATGCTCATCAAAGATTAGAAATGAAATTTGAGCATTTTAAACATTTAAGATATCTCAAAACTTTATATGAATGAATAATCAAGAAAGAATAGAAATGTTTTGAGAATCTGACAATGATTAATATCAGATCAAATTATCATGAAAAAAAATATTTGGGAATTCAAAGACGTATATTTTTTATATGAACAATATATAAACATATTAGCAATGAAAGCACATTAAAAATGAAATGACGTTTGATTCAAACAACAGTGAATAACAAACAACGGGTGTATTACCATAGAAAGATATATCATTTGATACATGGTAATAACATAATCAAATTGAAAATACTGAACCAGTGTGTGTATGAATACTTGACAAAGTATATAGAAAAGAAAATATACAAGTATTATTCTTTAAAGAACACACGGCCAGATAAACAATAAAATTCACAAGTATCCAAAAATCATTTAAAATTCACACTTCTCAAATCAGAAAAACATTTTAAGATCGTGAAGTGGTTTGAACATTTTAAAAACATTTTTCACAAGTAAAAGTTGTTCTTCTTTCACAAGTCTAAGAGTATAAGGTTTTGAATGTTATACCTGTGGATTAGAATCCTTAACTCCCCCTGGAATGAATATAACAATTAAAGTATCCACGACTAGATATCATCCCCCTTGATATCTGTAAAACGTCAATCTTTTTAGAAATATTATTAGAAAAGATATAGCAATAAAATATCTAAACTCCCTTTCAAACGAAAAACTTCCTGAAAAGATATAACCATGAAAGCATCCTTCAGAAGAAAATATTTGAATACGGGTTTTGAACTGAATTGTCCAAAAGCCATTATTCTTTGAAGCACGGGTTCTGAACTGATTTGTTCAGAAGCCTTTGTCACATAAAATATCCTGCAAGAAGAAAAAAATTTGGTAATCATTATACAAATGATTCCGCTTTAGTCAGATAGCATATGATGAAATATCTAAAATATATGCAAATAAAGTACAAGGTTAGAAAACTCCCCCTAGAATCATGAAGTGGCGTTTAACATACCAAATTTGCTAACTAAAAAGTTAAACCTCTTTTCATCCAACGACTTGGTGAAAAGGTCAGCCAACTGGTAGTCTGTAGTCACGAAGTGCATCTCGATATCGCCCTTTTCAACATGATCCTTCATAAAATGATAACGCACGTCGATGTGTTTCATCTTGGAATGCTGTACTGGATTTGCTGTTATCGCAATCGCACTCTTAGAGTCACAGTAGATAGGGACTCGTTGGTAAGTATATCCGAAATGTTTTAACTGTGTTCGCATCCAGAGGACTTGTGAACAGCAGCTTGCGGCAGCTACATATTCAGCCTCAGCAGTGGATGTAGAAACACAATTTTGTTTCTTAGATGTCCAGCTAACCAACTTATCACCTAAGAACGGACAAGAACCATATGTGCTCTTTCTATCCAGTTTGCATCCTGCATGATCAACATCAGTATAGACAGTTAAATCAAAAGACGAACCCTTAGGATACCAAAGGCCTAACTCAGTAGAACCTTTAAGATACCTAAGAATTCGTTTTACAGCGACCAAGTGTGATTCCTTCGGATTAGCTTGATATCTCGCACAGAAACATGTAGCAAACATAATATCCGGTCTACTTGCAGTTAAGTACAACAGTGAACCAATCATGCTATGGTACACTTTTTGATCTACTGATTTGCCAGGAAGATCTGCATCTAAAAGTGTGCCCGTTGCCATCGGTGTTTTCATCACTGAACTGTCAGTCATGTTAAATTTCTTTAAAATATCTCGAATATATTTTGACTGATTAATGAAAATTCCTTCGGGTAACTGTTTCACTTGAAGACCAAGGAAAAAATTCAGTTCGCCAATCATTGACATTTCAAAACGAGATTCCATAATTCTTGAAAATTTTTTACAAAACTTTGGATTTGTAGAACCGAAAATTATGTCATCTACATAAATCTGGATCAGAATCATATCATCACCTTGCTTTTTCAGAAAGAGAGTAGTATCAATTGTACCTTTCTTGAATCCTGAAGCAAGTAGGAATTGAGTTAGAGTTTCGTACCAAGCTCTTGGTGCTTGTTTAAGTCCATACAAGGCTTTGTCTAAGACATAGACATGATCAGGGTTCTTTGGATCAACGAATCCTTCTGGTTGAGCAACATATACTTCTTCATGCAATATCCCATTTAAGAATGCTGATTTTACGTCCATTTGGAAGACCATAAAATTTTTATGCGCTGCATAGGATAAGAATATTCGTATCGCTTCCAGTCGTGCCACAGGAGCAAATGTTTCTTCATAATCAATCCCCTCCTGTTGACAATAACCCTTTGCAACAAGGCGAGCTTTGTTTCGAACTACAACACCAGATTCATCTCTCTTATTTCTGAAAACCCACTTTGTTCCAATAACAGATTTTCCTTTTGGAAGTGGTATAAGTTGCCAAACTTTGTTCCTCTCAAATTGTAGAAGTTCATTTTGCATCGCCAGTATCCAATCTGGATCGCGCAAGGCTTCTGAAGCTTTCTTCGGCTCGAGAGAACTTAAAAAACTTGAATACAGACAAAAATTAGTCGATGTTGCACGCGTTTGTACACCCGAATGTGCATCACCAATGATATTATGAAGTGGGTGATCTCTTGTCCATTTCATTGTACTCAGAATCGGATGAATTTCAGCTTGAGTATTATCCTCCTCATATTCATCATATACTGCAGGTAAGTCTTTTTCAACCCCAGATGTGCTTGGGACATCTTGTACATCCTCTTCTGAAGTAAATATTTCCGGAACAATAGAAGAATCACTCGAAACTTCTGTTGCAGAATTTGAATCTGCATGCACAGAATCAACATTAGTATATTCAGAATGTATATGTGTAGATGTACCTGATGTGGTTGATATTGTGACATTTTCAGAAGGTCCTGAAATATCTGCGATTATAATTGGAACCTCTGAAGTTGATGTGGATATACTTGATTTTTCAAAATCTGCACATATATCCGGAAAAGCATCAACAAATAATAAGTCTAATTCAGCTGTAATTTTATTAGAATTAGAAGACTTATTCTGTTTGACTTCGGGTTCTATTCCATCTTGAATAGAAACTTTCTGTTTAAGCTTGAGTTCTGAACTGTTGTATTCAGAAGTCAACGGTGATGATTCATCGAATGACACATTAATGCTCTCCATGATCGTCTTGGTTCGTCTATTGTAGATCCGATAGGCTTTAGACGTTAACGAATAACCAATGAAATAACCTTCGTCAGCCTTCTTGTCAAATTTGCCAAGATTGTCTCGATCATTGAGAATATAACACCTGCAACCAAAAGTACGAAAAAATTTAATATTCGGTTTTCGATGATTAATAAGTTCATACGCTGTCTTTTTATGTCTTTTAATGACAATCGTGCGGTTTTGTGTGAAACACGCAGTGGCTACGGCTTCAGCCCACAGACACATTGGCAACTCAGAATAGGCTAACATAGTCCTCGCAGCTTCCACCAGTGTTCGATTCTTCCTTTCAACTACGTCGTTTTTCTGAAGAGTGTAGACAGCAGAAAAGTTGTGAGAGATCCCAACAGATATGAGATAACTCTGAAGCTTTTCATTTTTGAATTCCGTGCCATTGTCACTTCTCAAAGATATAACCGGCAATTGTAGTCGAACCTGGATTTTCTTGATAAACTCAATGATCAGCTCTGCTGCATCTGATTTGTTCCTTAAAAATTCCAGCCAAGTGTATCTGGAGTACTCATCTATCATGACCAAAATATATTTCTTACCATTGATAGACTGAGTTCTCATCGGGCCGCAAAGGTCCATATGTATCAATTCAAGAGGTGTTGAAGATGAGAATTCTGTCTTTGCTTTATGAGATGTTCGCTTCATCTTTCCCATTTCACAAGCGGGACAAAGAGAATTCTTCTCAACCCTTAGTTCTGGTAGACCTTTGACAATACCTTGTATCGCTAACTGATTAATCGCATCAAAGTTTTGATGAGACAGAGGCCAATGCCATATCCAACTTTCAGCTCGTGAAGCTTTTGCAATCAGACAAACAGGTCTTGATGCAGAAAGTGTTGGAAAATTCACAGAGTAAAGATTTGCATTCCGCTTAGCCTTAAATACTGCACGACCATCTTTATCTTCAATATAACAGCATTTATCAGTAAACCGAACTTGAAATTGACTATCGCAGAATTGACTTGTACTGAAAAGATTATGATCAAGTCCTTCTACGTATAGTACTCTTTTGATTGTCACGATGCCATTTGTTAACGATCCGTGTCCTCGAATGTATCCAGTAACCTCAGAATTTGCATAACTTACAGTACCGGCAGGTTCCTCAACATAATTGTGAAGTAGATGCTTAAAACCTGTCATATGTCACGAGCATCCTGAATCTATGTACCATGTATGTGAGGCCTGCAAAAAGAATAACTTATTTCTGTTTAGGTACCCATATCCATATGGGTCCTTCCTTGTTAGCTTTTTGCAACTTATCAACATCATCTACCTTAGCCTTAATTCGCCACTCATAGCGAGGCTTAGGTACCCATTTCCATACCATTTTAACATTAAGCTCATGAAATGTTTTCTTTTTCGAAAAATGATCAATCTTAGCATGAAAAATTTTACCCTGATGAGTTAAGGATTTTGAAACTGATTTGACATGAGATGTTTTTCTGGCAACTTTAGATTTAGGATGAATAGAAGAAATGATAAATGCATTATCATGACAGTGTTTGCAAATAAAATTCTTACATGCAAAGGTCAAAAGCTTAGATTTATCCAATGAAGTACAATCATTCATACAACTTTGACATTTGGAAATGTTTGAATTTTTACACATCAAACTACCACTATCACTGATATTACATTTATTTTTAGCAACTTTATTTTCCTTCACATTCTTCATCCTTTCTCCTTTACCATTTTGCCTTTTTACATCTGAAACAGGAAACAGAATCTTGTTAGTTTTCTTTGAAGAAGATGATTTTGGCTTTGAATTACAAGAAGCTTCTCCTTTCTCAAAAATACTCGGAGGATATTCAGGAGTAGAAGTATAAACAACTGAAGTTTTAGAATTAACAGTATCAAACTCTGGATTAGAATGAACATTCCAGTTTGTAGAGTCAAACATCTTTTTCTCCTTTAGATTTTGTTGAAACAAATCATCTTTTAAAATATTTAACTCTCTAGAGAGTTCTCTGTTTTCTTCAGAAGACTTGTCAAGTTTGAATTTGAGATCAACATTCTCATCTTCTAACTCTTCAATCGTCTTTTGAAGAGTTGTGATTTGTTTCTCAAAATTAGATGCTTGATTTACCTCAGAGTTTGATTCCATCTTTTCAATAATAGGAACAGGATCTGAAGCATTCATCATTTCTGTAAAGATCTCCTCAGTCATAATTTTTGAAAAATCAGAATGAAGGTTTTGATTCATGATATTTGAAGAATTAGACGTGAATAAATCAGATAATAACACTTGATTCTCAACATCAGTTTCTAAGTCAGATTCATCAAACTGACACTGAGATTCAGTATTATTTTCTTCAACCTTGGCTGATTCTGTTGGTAAACAAGGAGAAAATAGAGACGTAAATTCACTAAATTCTATCTTTCTTGTTTTGTAACTTTCATTTAAATCTTTATAAGCAAAACCAACAGATTTTAAACTTGAAATGGAATCAGCACAAGATGAAGTTTCATCATCATTCACACTTTTACCTTTTACAAAAGTATCATGAATATCAGGTTTTGTAGAAATAGAGCCCATTTTATCAAAATTATACAAATTTTCTGGTGCTCTTTTCAAAACAGTATTTGGTTCAAAACCTAAACCTTTTTTAACATTATAAAATCTGACATCTTGGAGTTTGTTTGTTAAAAGATTTAATGTTTGCTCAGTCTGTCCTCTTTTCAGATTTAAATCCTCCAGTTGCTTGATTTTACAATATGCCTCGTTTCTTTCTTGAAAACACGCTTCAAATTTTAGTTGAAAATCACCTTTTTCAGCATTTAAGTTTACAAGATCTCTTTCAAGCTCAGATATTTTTGAATGTAAAACATCTTTGTCCTTTTTCAAACAATCTTTCTCAGATTCTTTTTCCTTAACAACATCTTTCAACATTGAATTTTCATCACGAAAATTCAACATTGTTTGTCTTTCATGACTAAGTTTGCCTTTTAAAGTTTTAAACTCTTCTTTCATGAATTTAACTTGAGCCTTTAAGGATTGAATACGTACCTCGGAACCACAGTCGGAATGATCAGAAGATGATCCAATGTCCTCATCTACTTTGGCCATCATACACACCTGAGTAAAGTGTGCAGATTCATCATCAGAACTGTTGTACAATCAATTTTCTTCTTCCGCCATTAAGTTCTGACCATCTTCCACCTTCTTTGCTAAAAGAGTTTTCCGAGCATAATATTCCGAATTCTTTGTACGCTTGAACTTGCAATCCTTGGAAAAATGATCTGGTTTTCCACAGTTATAGCATCTTCCATATTTCGGCTCAGTCTCTTCTTTCTTTCCTTCTCTTCTCGTTTCTCTTCTCGCTTTTCATCTCTTTTCTCTCCTCTTTTCTCATACTTCTTTTCAGATCTCGGTTTGTACTTGTCTTTCTTGTAACTCTCATATTTCGGCTTGTACTTGTTCTTTCCAAAGCTTTTAAACTGCTTTGTGAGAAGAGCCAGATTTTCAGCAAATCGTTGCATATCCTCATCTGAATGTTCTTCACTTTAAGTAGAAGACTTATCAGTGCTTGAATCAGTGACTTCAATTAGGAGAGCTCTGGATTTCCTTGACTTTGATCTGTAAGAAGAACTGGACGTGAAACTTGACCCTTTCTTACGTTCAGACATTAAGGCTAGAGAATCTTTGACCATCTTCTTTTCAGCACCAAGCTGCTTTACTTCATCCTCATGCTGAGATAAAGTTGTGAAGATATCATTGACGTCTTCTTGTGTCATGTCCTTAGTCATCTGAATGTTGATAGCATAGCTTTTCCATTCTGGGTTCAAGTTCTTGATGAACTTATAATTGATCTCTGATTCTGACTTGTTCATTCCATTTCTCCTTAGATCATTCAAAATCACATTAAAGCGATTGTATGTTTCCAACAAAGTCTCTCCTTCTTTCGCATGAAAATCTTCATATGCATTTATACTCTGATTCAGCTTTGTCTGAATTGACTTCTTTGATCCTTGGAACTGTTTCTCCAATTCATCCCATAAATCTTTTGCAGATTCCCTACTATCTACGCGATTGTAGATATCATTAGGGATTGCCATAGTGAGATAGATAAGTGCCTCTTCATCTAGCTTGTGTCTTGCCTTTTCCACATCAGTAAAGAATTTATATGGTTTTGACACATATCGATCTGGGATTTCTAGTGATGTAGCTGTTGCTGCTTGTCCAGGTACAAACGATTGTGGATTTCCCGGACCATCTATGATAGATGTCATATAATCTCTGTTCTTTAGATTTAAGAACTGAATCATTATTTTCTTCCATTGTGAATAATCTCCGACAGACAAGACCGGAGGCTTCAGATGAGATCCCATAGAGAGAAATTCATTTGCCATGATTGAAAAATGTATTTACCTTCACAAGATGAAAAATATTAGCTAGTAAAGATCTTTAAATCCAATCAAATCAAGAAACTTTCAGAAAAAAAATTTAAGTACAACTCAGAATAAAACGCAAAACGTGTGAATAGTGTGAAACGCAAACCACACTTTGCGTTTGAAGTATGGTACGCAAACCTTGACTTTGCGTTTGAAGTGTGAAACGCAAACGCTACTTTGCGTTTGTGATGAGGAACGCAAACCTTAGCTTTGCGATTGCAGTGTGAAGCGCAAATGCCACTTTGCGTTTGTACTAAGGAGCGCAAACTGATACTTTGCGTTTGTGTTTGCTTGATCAATATGGCATACAACACTTTGCGTATGTGCTGAGGAACGCAAACCTTAGTTTGCATTTGTTCCGTGAAACGCAAATAACACTTTGCGTTTGTGTGGTGATACGCAAAGCTACACATATACACACTTTGCGATTCAAGTAGAATACGCAAAGTTCAGATCAAATACTAAGAAACTCTCGATGAATGACACGCAAACCAGGATGAACAGCCGCAAACCTAGATGAACCAAGCGCAAAGTATGACAAACACACGCAAACCACTAAAATCAACCAAAATCACACCAAAACTCATATAGACTTCGAATTTCGATCTGAAAATTTGACAATTTACTCAACAACAAATTTCGAACACAATTCTAACAAGTAATTTCGATTAAAAACACACAAATCATCAAATTGATTCAAGAACAGTACGTGAAACTTGTGAACTCGAACTCAACAAAAATCACAAATTCATGCTCGATTACAGTGCAATTAACAAATCTATCCAGACATACTCGATCGATTATACAATATGAACATAACCTGATCAGATTCAACTCAAAAATTCTACTAAAAATCAAAATTGATTTTGACTTCGTGAACAGTAACGTGAACAGTGTTGACTCAAAACATTTTCTTGATTTTCAAACGGATTTGGCTTTGATACCAATTGTGGTCCAAGATTTACTAGCATAAAACATATACAGATTATCACAAAACACTTTGTTTATTAATCACAAGAATTACATCAAGTCATAGATCTATTAGTGATTAACCTTTCAAGATAGAATGTGTTTGTGTGTGTACTCAATGTGTGCAACTATATGTTTCTCTCAACTACCACCAAGATTACAACTTCACTTTCACACACTTACTTACACGACTTACTGAAACAATACAAAGACTTGCTAATATATAGGTCAACATGACCAAGCAAGGTCAAACCTTCTAAGCTCAATACAACTCACACACAAACACTAATTACAACAATGACCCTCGTTTAATCTTGAATACAATTTCAGTCTAACAGTACGAAACATCCCAATAAAGTATGCAAGCTTCAAAGATCCATTTATGGACTGAAGCAAGCATCCAGAAGCTGAAATAAAAGGCTTGATGAGGAAATCAAAACGTATGGTTTCACCCAAAACCTTAATGATCCATGTCTATATATGAGAGCTAGTGGGAGCATTGTCGTTTTTCTAATCTTATATGTTGATGACATATTACTCATGGGGAACAATATTCCAATGCTACAAGATGTCAAATCCTGGCTTGGAAAATGCTTTGCCATGAAAGATTTAGGTGAGGCGGCGTACATCCTAGGAATCAAGATCTATAGGGATAGATCGAAGCGGTTAATTGGTTTAAGTCAAAGTGCATACATTGACAAAATTCTAAAACGGTTCAGGATGGATGCTTCCAAACGTGGAAAACTTCCAATGCAGCACAATGTAAACTTGAGTAAGACTCAGGGACCCTCCACACCTGATAAGGTGAAGTGGATGAAGGGAATCCCCTATGCTTCGGCTGTGGGATCCATCATGTATGCAGTGAGGTGCACTAGACCTGATGTAGCATTCTCTCAGAACCTTACGAGTAGATACCAACAAAATCTAAGGAGAGAGTCATTGGACTGCTGTTAAGAACGTATTGAAGTATCTTCGAAATACTAGAGATATGTTCCTTGTTTATGGTGGTGATACAGAAAGAGAGCTCAGTGTTACTTGCTACACTGATGCTGGTTTCGAAACAGATCGAGATGACACTCGATCTCAGACCGGATTCGTTTTCGTCATGAACGGAGGCGCTGTTGACTGGAAGAGTGCTAAGCAAAGCACTACTGCGATGTCTTCTACAGAAGCTGAATACATAGCTGCTTCTGAAGCTACAATGGAGGCTGTCTGGATACCGAAATTCATTTATGGGCTTGGGGTTGTCCCAGTAATGAAAGACCCATGGATATGTACTGTGATAATTCTGGTGCCATTATCATAGCCAACGAACCTAGAGTTCAAAAAAGCGCCAGACACTTTCGCAGGAAGACCCACTACATTCGAGAGGTTATCGAGATGGGTGAAATTCGTCTTCTCAAAGTTCACATAGATGACAACTTAGATGATCCCTTTACGAAACCAATGTCTTGTTATAGATCCCAGTATTGTGCAATCACGAACAATAATATCAATGAAGAACAGTTAATATGCCACAATCTCTAGTCATATGATTAATATTCAAGAAAGGATTAGGTTTACAGAGAGAATATCTGATAAGCAAAGTAAACCTATTGACTAGAGAATTATGAATGAGATCTCTACTCTCTATTCTAACACTAGGTAAAGAAAACATATAAATATGAGTCGTATAAGGCCTCATGGGCTTTAGGCCCATTAACAACTTAACTATCAAATAATTACAATTTGACCCCTTATAAATGCTTTATACAACTTTCAACACACATGCCTTTCAGTCCTAACAATCTCCCCCTAAAGTTGAATAAGGCATTTATCTTCTTGAAAACTTCAGGCATTGATCTTCTTTAAATCTTCAGGTTTGATCTTCTTTCCCTCTTGAATCTTTGAAGAACTTTGGTGTTGCATGTCTTCATGTCTTTCCCAGCTCCCCCTTGAATAAAGCTCTTGGTCTTCATAATTTCAACTTTGTAACCAGATTCAATGTACAGTAGCCTCGACTGAACGCACTATCAAGCAGCTTTGAACTATAGAAACTCAACACATCTGATAAGCACACTAGAAAGATAATGTACGAGTTATGTGACTTTCCACAGTGCAACTTCAGTTTAAAAACAAAGAATCTGTCTTTGAACCGCGAGTTGAATAAACTTTCAGCTTAAGAACTTGTTTCAATCAGCGCGTAGGAGGAACAAACTTGTAGCAGACACCACATGATACGGGATAGAAGAACCAATAAAATATTTCCTGCTGCAATCTTTGAATCCAAAGGCTTTTCACCCTCAGATTTAAGATATTCTCTGATTTTAGGATGAAAATCTAATCAGACACCCGACTTTGAAATTGAACTCTGTAAAACTCTCCCCCTTTTTGATGATTTTGAACATCATGATCATCAAACTCTTCAATTTCAACACATTCTTTGATCTCTTCCTTTGTGATGAACTAACAATCTCCCCTTTATGATAATTTGACATTCTCCGCCCTTTGATCTGAGTATCCGTCAATTCATGAAATGTATATATACGAATCTTTTCAAATTCAGATATAATAGGAATTGTAAACCTGAATCAACAAATGATACAGTTAGTATGCCTGTAAGTAGCACGGAGCCACTTTGTACAACGAATGTACTTTGGAAAGGAGCTTTTGTGATTTCACTCCCCCAGGGCTTCCATTCAATCATCGAAAAACCACAAAGGAATTTTCTATGAATGTTATGACAAGAAAACTCATTCCTTGTGTGTACGTGCAAGTGTAGAATGATGGAAGCTACTTAGCTTTCTCAGGCTAAAAAATGTGTAAACTGTTGAGACAGCAACAGATATTACACGGACTCAATGTGCATGAAAGAGGTGCGAAGGTGGGGTAACTTTCCTTCTTTTTCAATAACTAAATCTTCCTAGTGAAGACTAGATAGCAGATATACTGCGTCCCCAAAGAAAATGAAACATTTCTTTGTTAAGAAAGAAACGAGTGGTTGGTGGGGTACAAACAAAAGTTGGCATGGGCTCACTGCCTGTTTCAATGATGGTCACCAAAGAATGTGAACCAATCAGTAGATGTGGCTGGCCGGCTCAGAAAGTGTTTGGTGCAGAGTTTTCATATTCTTTTAACTCTGTTTTCACACCCTCTTTCTTTTTGTCATTAAAGCTCACTTCTAACCAAACTCTCATTTACATTTTACCGCTCAACACAATGAGAAAAACTCAACCGGATGAGTTATCTCCCCCACTCTTTGATTTAAGACCCCTCACCCCTCAATCACTCAAGGATAACTTCCGGGGTAGGAAACACTGGTTAACGTGAATCCATGGAAGTTCTGTTTAAGTTCTCACACAAATCCCATGTAAGTCCTAAAAAGAATAGTTGCTCAACAGTTTAACTGAACAGTTAAGTACAAAATGTATGATAACATTGTCAAAATGTATGCTCATGAGATTTGAGCAATTGAACTTTGAAGATTTCTCAAAACAAAGATATTGAATGAATGAAATGAAATCAAGAGAATTGTTTTGAGAATCTGACAATGTATCAATCAGATCAAATAAAATGGTTAGGGTATCAAAGAACTGGATATTTTGTTTATATGAACAAATATAAACAATTTAGCAATGAAAGCACAAATTTGGAAATGATGATTGATGCTCAACAATATTGAATTTCAAACGAGGATATTACCATCGAAAAATTGTTTCGTTATGAGACATGGTAATAACAAATTCAAACGAAGTACTGAACCGGTGTGTGTGAATACTTGACAGTATATGGACAAGATAATACGCAAGTATTGATCTTTGGAAACACACGGTCAGTTAAACATTAAAGCTCAAAATTGAAAAACATTTAAAAGTCACACTTCTAAATTCATAAAATCTTTTGAGAACCAGAAGTGGTTTGAACATTTCAGAAACCGTTTTTCATGCTTGAAAGTTGTTATTCTTTCAAACAATCAGAGATCTAGATTAGAAGATACTTACCTTTAAGCTCCCCCTCAAATCATGATAAAATGATTTAGGTCAGATAAGCTCCCCCTGGTTATTTACAAAATATCCTTATTTGAACACTGAACAATGGGTCCTGATCTATTATAATCAGAAACCATAATCTTGACACTTAAGTCCGGGTTTTGAACTGTTTTGTTCAAAAGTCATAGTTCTTTGAGGTACGAGTCCTAGACTGTTTTGTCTAGAAGTCAAACTCCATTGAAGTAGGGGTCCTAAGCTGATTTGCTTAGAAGCCTTTGTTCTCTTACTCCCCCTTGACTTGAGGTGCCTGCAACACAAAATCAATTTTAGGCTTTGGTACCCACTGGTATTTGGGTCCATGAATGTTAGTTGCAGTTCTTGTGGGGGTAATTAAATAAGAACCATACCATAAATGATCACTTGTTTTGTGAACATGATCATGTGTACAGCAGTAAGAACAATAGTATTTCTTACCTGATAACCTGAGTAATTGATCTCTCGAGTAGATATGGTCAGGTTTACCTTTATGCGCTTTGTTCTTCTTGGCTTTGTGTGTTTGTACACATGATTTCTTTCCTTTCAACTCATCTTTCTTCTCATCTTCAACTGGTTTCTTCTTCCAGACCAGTTCCTCTTCCTTGTATCTCTTTCTTCGTCGATGTGTACCTGAACCATCTATATTTCTATCATAGAAAAGGTTAGTACTACGAATCTGATCAGAAGATTTAACTGACCACTTGGAAGAAACAGTTTTCTGATTTGAACTCGATGCTGTCTTTTCAAGCTCTTTAATCTTTGAAGCAAGACTGTCTCTTTCTTTGACAAGAAGGTCAATCTTCGTCTCGCATTCAGACTTCATTTTCTTCTCTTTCAGCACACTTTCAGATAGTTCAGATAGCTTCTCAGTAAGCTTTTTGATCTCAGCCTCAAACATACTTCGTTCTTCTTCAAATCCCTTCTCAGCATCCTTTCTTTGGTCGGATATTTCTTTGAAGAATCCCACATTCTTTTGTTCAATAGCCTTCTTCTCTGTGGCAAACTTTTCCCTTTCCAGAATGATTACTTTCTCAAAATCAGAAACTTGCTGAGAAAGTTTTATACACTTAAGCTCAACAGTCTTCTTTTCTTTAAAACACTTTCTTGAAAAATCTGAGAGCTTCTTTGAAAATCATTTCTTTTCACTCTCAAAATCAGCTTTATCTTTAACCATCTTTTGTTTCAAATCAGATATTTTCTTTTGAAGCATAACATTAGCATCCTCCAGACTCTTAGTCTTCTCATCATACTTTTCAACAGATACTGCTTGCTGGATTTGCACAATCTGATATTCAAAATCAGAGATCTTTCTTTTCAGTCCAGAATTCTCAGATTCCAATTCTCTTCCTTTTAATACTACCTTTGGCCCTAACATCAACCATTCAGTACAATCCCACAACTCTTTTCCTGTCATTTTGTAAGTATATATTTGACCAGAAATTTCACAAAAAATGTCACGAAAAAGTTAACAAGAAATACTATTTGTCATAAAATTTCGAGCTATATTATTAGCCCTCTGTCTTTTCTCATGTTCCTCAGAAGAAGCTTCTGTTGGAATTTGGGATTGCATCTCTCCTTCAGTCAATGATAATCTGATATAGTAACCCAACTCATGTTCATCCACAAAAGTCAAAAAATTAACTTTCCACTCTTCATATTTTCCTTTGAACAGCAATGGTGCCTTCATCCTTTTTTATCGTATCGAATAGAATTAATTCGATCCGGCTTTGAAAAGCTTGATATCCAGGGACTGAACTTGACCAGAGATGAAACTTGAAAGTTTAGGGTCACAAATGACAAACGACTGAAACCTTGAAGTACGGGGGCTGAAAGTGACACTAACTAAAACTTAAAACTGCAAGGACTAAAAATGACACAAACTGAAACTTAAAACTAGAAGGACTAAAAATGACACAAACTGAAACTTAAAACTAAAAGGACTAAAAATGTAAAAATAAAACTTCTAACGGACTTAACTAAAACTAACGGAAAAAGAACTAAAAATGAAATAAAACTAACCAAACTAACAAACTAACCGGACTAACGGAGACTTAACGGAAAAGGACCAAAACGTTAAGCATTTAACGGCAAACTAACGGAAACACTATTCATCGTCTTCCTCGTTGAGCCAACCTGCACAGCTTCGAAACGGTTAAAAATTTTCAATGCAAAACGATCGTTAAAGCTCCCTGACCAGTCCTCAACAAATTAAAATTCAACCGGTCAACCCACGATCACAAACGAGCCAACCGAAAACTTTTCGAAAAACGATCGAAAACTTAAAAATTCAGTATGGGTTAAAACTTTACGACAAAAAATGATCGTTTATGTCCCCTTAAGCTCCCTTGACTGATTAAATCTCGAAAGAGTCTCTCAAACTCTCGAACGAAGCAACCGAAGGTTTTTTCGGAAACCGAACGAGAATTTAAAAACTGAGATGAAATTTTTCGATAGAAATCGATCGTTTAGACTTTGTAAGCAACTCTTAACAATTTAAAATCGAAAAAGTTCGTGCACGATCACTACCGAATCAACCGAAATATTTTTCGACAACCGATGGAAGCTTTTCGACAAACCGGGAGCGAGGCACCGGTCGGTCGAGGAGGGCACCGTTCGGGGAAGGGACCGGGAGTTGATGGTACCGGGCGATTGATGGTCCGGTCGAGACACCGGGTGTTAGATCGGTCTTAGACACCGGTCGGGGAGGGACCGGGCGAGGTACCGGTCGGTGAGAGACCGGTCGCTTGATACCAGTCGGTCTTGGTACACACCGGTCGATTAAAATTAGACACCGGTCGATTGGGTATGAGACACCGGTCATTTTCGAATCATTCCTTTTTCAATTACAAACTGCAAAAATCAACAAACATGAGCCGACATCCTACTTTGAAGTGGGCGCAGAGGGCTGATGTGCTTTTCATCACTATTGATATGCCGGATGCCAAAGATGTGAAGCTTAAACTGGATGAAATATATAGATGTATAAATATATGTATGCAATGTATATATATATATATATAATTATGTATGCGATGCAGAAATATGTATGCGATGGATATATAAATCAATGCCGCCGCCGATTGAAACACAAACAAATCCACAGCCCCACTCAATTTAAAATGCAAACTTTAAAAACTACTTTCCCAACCCGGTCGAAGGACACCGGTCAAGAGTACCGGTCGCAAAGGTCCGGTCGCAGAACACCGGTCAACAAGGAACCGGTCGAATGAGTCCGGTCAAAGGGACGGGTCCGGTCGATAAGTCGATGAATCGAGCAAATCGATAACAGATAAGCACTAATCGATAATAGATAATCTACTGAAAAAAATCGATCGAAATCAATCTTGAACCCAGAAAATCAATTAATCAATCGACCCAGAAAATCAATTTAGAACAATCCAGATTATGCAGATGCTGAAAATCTATCCAGAAAACACTATCGATTTAGCAAAAATCTAAATCAATCAAGTCTTGGTTTTCCAGAAAAAAAAATTCAGAACTCAGTAAAATTTACCCAGAACTTAACCCAAATAGCAAGATTTAAGCAAGGATTGAATCGATGGAACACAGATAAAAAAATCTATCACTTGAACACAGATTGAACACAGGTCAACTAAGAGAAAAAATCTATCACTTGATTTTTTTCCAGATAATCAGATAAACACTTTAAAATCAAATAAGCGATTAAAGGGTTTTAGACAAACCTTTTTGGATCGTATCGAATAAAAGTAAATTCGAACCTGCTCTGATACCAATTGTAGATCCCTCAACTGATTAAATCCCGAAACAATCTCTCAAACTCTCGAACGAAGCAACCGAAGATTTTTCGGAAACCGAACGAGAATTTAAAAACTGGGTGAAAATTTTACGATAAAAAACTATCGTTTAAGATTTGTAAACAACCCTTAATGATTTAAAAACGGAAAAATTCGTTCACAATCGCTACCGAATCAACCGAAATATTTTCGAAAAACCGATCGAAAAACTCAAAACTTGTTGGGTTGGGGCTGCTGGAAACTTGAAGCAATCGCAGGTGAGACCGGGAGATGGAACTGCCAAGGACCGGGAGAGGCCGGTTGCAAGGGACCGGGCGGAGAGGCCGGGCGATGGAGGGGCCGGGTGACGAGGCAGCGGTCGCTTGACACCGGGCGAAATAGATGGTACCGATCGAGATAATGGATGAATGAATGATATATATATATATATATATATATATATGAACATATATGTATGTATGCGATGGATGAATCTATATATAAATATGAATGCGATATATATATATATATGTTTGCGATGAAGAAAATATTACAGCCGCCTTATCACCACAAATTGTTATAATATCAAGCCACTATAATATAATATCAAACCCACTATGAATCCACCGTCCCATGAAGTATTTTTCACCCAATCACGATTTAAGCTACAAACTTAAAAAGCAACTCACTTGCCCAACCCGGTCGAAAGACACCCCGGTCAAAAGGAACACCCCTGTCGCAAGGCACCGGTCAAGGTCCGGTCCAAGGGTCTGGTCAAAGGGCCGGTCGCAGGGGTCCGATCAATAAGTCCGGTCGAAGGGTTCGGTCGATACAGATAACAAATAACACTTTTCTTTTCGAATAAGTAGATTAACCAATATCAAATCGAGAACAAATAACAAATAATCGACAGATAAACTCAAACACAATCGATATGCAAACCCAGAAAATCAATCAATCGTACCTAGAAAATCAATCGACCAAAAATCAATTGAACCCAAAAAATCCCAGTGATGTGTGTTTTAAAATTTATACCGCAAGCGTACGGGTATTGTAGCATACGGGTCGATCATAGGGAGGTGACGGTCTAAACACTAACCACTTAATAATCATGTCTAGCTATGCGAATCAGATAATTTGGTTTGATGATTAAACTAAGCAAACATAAAATTAAACTAGATTAAAGGAAAGAGAGACAAAAAGAGGAAAATAAAATACAACTACAACTAAAGGGGTACTGGGTAACGTCAACCTAGGATTTTTGGTAATGGTGAGAATTCGTTTTGCAAAATTACTTTAACCCTCTTTCGAGGTGGAAAAGCTTTTCTAAGCCAAGACATATATTTACTCTCGCAATATATGTACATAGGAAAGAAACATTAAGGTTTAAAACAAGTGATTTCTCCCAATCAACGTCCCTAACTATTCGCATGTTAGAGCCGTTGTCATTGACCAATTCAATCTAAGTAAAAGACTAAACTTTCGTTTATATCAAAAACTAATTAAATTGACTAAATGCTTTGTTAAAAACCAATTAAATTAACTCTAACTTTCATTAGAATCAAAATGGATTAAAAACTCAACATTTGTTTTAAAAACAATTGATCAATACCAAAACCTGAATCCTAAGGGACGATTACCCAATAAAACGAAAACGGACTCGAAACCAAGCAACAAGTTATTTATTTAAACTCTAACAAAATTAAAGATAAAATAAACCTAGACTATACTACATATGATGCAATTTATTAACAATCAACATTAACGAAAACTAGGAATAATCATAAAATTAATAAACAAACATGTGCAGGAAATTAATCTAACCTAACCTAATAGATGCAGAAAATTATAAAATTGATTTAATCTAACCTAATGGGTGCAGAAAATTATATAAATGCAGTAAATTAAGATAAAAAGCAAGAGAAGAATCAAGGGTAGAAAATTAGGGTAGAGAATAAGGAATAGAGATACAAAAGGGAGAAAGATGATGAAATACACATAGAGAGATGTAGAAAAACTAAAACTTAATACAAATAAACAAGAGTAAAGGAAGGATTGATGAAGAAATTCAAGAATGATTAGATAACTAGCAATCTTCCAACAAAAACAAGAAATCAACTAAGTATATCAAGAGAATAGGAAAGAAGATACTAGATGTATGAAAAACCGATGGTTGATCGGATCCCAATGGCCTAGGCTTGTAGTGCAATCTTCTTCCCCAACCTTGGAGATCGATCAAGGTGTTTTTTCCTCAGCAAAAGTCGACTCCTCCCTATGATCTTCAATTCCAAAACGTGTATGTTCACAAAAAAAAAAAAAAACCTAAAGGGTTTTTAAAAGTCTAAGCTAAAAAGGCCCAATAAAAGCCCAACAAAAGAATAAGCCCAAAAGACCTTCGCGACCGTGAATAAAACTTCACGCCCGTGAAGGTGCAGCAGAAAATAAAAAGAATGTTTCTGGAGCAGTGCTTCGCGACCCCGAATAAATCTTCGCGCCCGCGAAACCGTGACAGAAACTCTAAAACTTGAATCAATTGTATTTCTTTGCGTCCGCGAAACATGGAGAACAGTTATTTCCTTCCAACTTCGTCTCTTTCAACGGCTTCTCCTCTTTACTCTCGATCATCTTCTTCTTCTCTTCATTCTCCTCGAGCACACCTTCACCTATCTCACCTTTATAACGCACAATCTGCACAAAATATATACCAAAAGCATAAAATCTGCACAAAATATATACCAAAAGCATAAAAACTATCCCCAAAAGAATTTCCAACCGTGATTAGCGAGAATGCATGAAAAATCTAAAGTAAACACTAAAATATAAAGAAAAAATGCAACTAGAATATACAAAGTTAGGTGCATAAAATGCACTTAACACCCAGAAATCAAGATTTAATCAAAGATTGAATCGATCGAACTTACAATATAATCAATATACGACCGTACTAAAAAATATCGACCAACCTCACTGTTTTTCCAGAAAGATTTCAATCCAAAAAAAATCGATCAATTGATTTTCCAGAAAAAAAAATCACAGTCCAGAATAAGTAATCAAACAGTCGATCGATTTTGCAGAAATCAAGATACTTTGATTATCAAACCAAAAAACAATCTATAGCAGATTTTTACTCAGATAATCAGATAACCATATAAACACGATTAAAACAGATAAGCGATTAAAGGGTTTTAGACAAACCTTTTTGATCATATCGAATAAAATTAATTCGATTTTGTTCTGATACCAATTGTAGATCCCAGTACAGTGCAATCACGAACAATAATATCAATGAAGAACAGTTAATATGCCACAATCTCTAGTCATATGATTACTATTCAAGAAAGGATTAGGTTTACAGAGAGAATATCTGATAAGCAAAGTAAACCTATTGACTAGAGAATTATGAATGAGATCTCTACTCTCTATTCTAACACTAGGTAAAGAAAACATATAAATATGAGCCGTATAAGGCCTCATGGGCTTTAGGCCCATTAACAACTTAACTATCAAATAATTACAATTTGACCCCTTATAAATGCTTTATACAACTTTCAACACACAGGACTTTTAGTCCTAACACTTGTACCAAACATATCGAACATGCTAGGAACATTGGACTTCGACCAACTAGTAGTCTCATGTAGATCTGTTTTAGTATTTGAATAATTGGAACGTTGAACAATTTTTATTTTACAACGAATTGATGTACTAGGTATGGTCGTTTTCATTTATATCAACTGTGTTCTATATTTGCATGTTTAATCCATGAATAAATTATTTGTTCTAAATTGTCCATTGTCAGTTGATGATACGGGAGTATCATCGAGTTAAGGCAAATGTGAGCGTATTGGTGATGATGCTAACAAACTCACATGTTGTTCATTGTTGATGAACATTGGACTGACCCAACCTACGAGAGTTCATTGCATGGATCGGTGTCACCAGTGAATCTCGCAGATGGTTATGTCACTCGTCCTTAGACTTGAGATGCAAGCAGATTTTGTGTGGGTGGAATGTCAGTCTTTAAAATGGTTAAACGATGTCCTGAATAAGGCTGTTATAAAAATCATCTTCAGGACTGATATGAAGCACATGACAGATACGTGCAGTCAAAATGGGATTTGGTCCTCTATAGATAATAGAGTTAGATACTACTGGGCCCCTCGATGAATTGAATAGATGTTTGTACGACCGTACCCAAATTTAATTAAGATGATGCTTGATTAATTTGGTAATCTAATTCAACAAACAAATCGAGAAACAGAATCGTTGAACAACTAGAATGACATATGATCCATGTCTAGTATTCAACAAGGTATCTGTAACAAAGGGATGACTGATTTAATAAACCATTTAAAATGAGACGTTTAAGAAACTAACCTCATGTGTCTCTAGGGGCATTGGCGTGTTGCTAGACGCTAACCTTTGCCTGTATGATTACTTGTTATTATGATGTGTGCAAGTGGGAGCTGTTGGAATATACTCGTGTCATATAGGCATGGAAATGGGGCGGGGATGGGGCGGGGACCTCAATCCCCATCCCCGTCCCCAATCCCTCATCTTCATCCCCATCCCCGTCCCCGTCCCCGCCGGGGAATATAATCACATCCCCATCCCCATCCCCAACGGGGAACGGGGATCCCCAACGGGGAAACGGGGATTTTTTTTCCGTTTACGTAAGCTATTTAAATAAAATATATGAGACACCGCACATGTTTAAATATCACATATTTCCAATAAACCTAAAATCGAAAGAAATTTAATTTAGTATAAAAAAATCACAACATCATATAATAATTAATAACTTAAAACCAAAAGAAATTCAACCGAATTCGGAAAAAAAAAAACTTAACTTCACACGTACCAAAAGATATCGAGTAATTGTATTTTGATTGACATCCAAAAAATAACAATTTTATATTATAAACCTAGTTAAGAAATAGAAAATTATGAATTACCGATTTAGTTTAATTAAATAACATATATTAAATATTAATTAAAATATATAACGGGGACGGGGCGGGGCGGGGAGTGCGATACCCGTCCCCGTCCCCATCCCCGGTTTGAGATAAACGGGGATCCCCGTCCCCATCCCCATCCCCGGTTTAGCGGGGAATCCCCATCCCCGATCGGGGCGGGTGGACCGGGTTCCCCGACGGGTCGGGGCCCATTTCCATGCCTAGTGTCATAATAGATAATTATATGGCTAAACACACATGGGGCCTATAGGGTCACACACACATATACACTGAGATACCATTTAATATAATGTAATTATTGTATTTACATTATATAGCCTAAGTAACGTGGGAAAATTAAAAGGGCATTAACATTAAATTAGACTTATTGGGTTTGTATTAAATTTAAGTTAATAGCAAGCCCATTAACTTAATTTAATATTGGGCCCATAATAGATTTAGAAGAGAAAATTGTTAAAAGCCCAAGAGAGCTCTAGGGTTTATTTATATAAGGATATCAAATAAACCCATTAGGTTTTAACCTAATCTCTCCTCCTCTCTCTCTCAAATCGGCGCCCCTCCCCTTGCTCTCTCTAAGTTTTCCCGTTTGATCTTCTACCTTGGTTCTTGGTTAATCGAGGTTCTAAGATCGTTACAAAGGAGGACTAGCATCCGGTGGTGATCAAGGAAGTGTAGTGTGGAATACTTTAGAGGTATTTAGCATTGAATACTTGGTCTCAAAAGAACACACAAGCGAATCCATTTCGTCTACAAATCACGCTACAAAGGTATACCGTTATTTGTATTTTACGTTTAATCATATTGGCAATACGTTGATTCATTTTGGTGATTTCTTTCCGCTGCGTGTATATATAAATGTTATATTTGTGTTTTTACTTTAAATCACCAATAGTGGTATCAGAGTCACCGTATGTGCCATATGATTAGCGCGTATATGTAAAAGTGGCTAAAAACGTTTTCTTTTTCCTTCTCCTTGTAGATCGAATTTTTTTTTTTTTTGCCACAAATTGCATATACTAATCGTAGATTAATTATTGTAGTTTTTCTTCGATTCGTTGGTTTGCTCTCTTTTTTAGATCCATGGTAAAAAAACATGCATTTTTTCCCATGGACCAAGCCAACACTTTTATGTTTGTGTTGATGTGCAAAACCGATGAAAACCGTGACCGTTTGTGTGCCTTGTTTCTTTGTTTATCGGGGTTTTGGATTGTAATAATTTAGATTATTATTTCATTTATTTTCACTTAGTTTAGTGTTAGAATAAATGTATTTAGTCAAAAAAAAAATTGTAACCGTTGCTTGGAATGGAATGGCGACAAAGTTAAAGACGAAAAGGAAATTTCGTAGCTGTTGGACAGCCCGCACGAAAAATGGATTTCCCGGAGTTTCACAACTCAGAATGTGCTGATTCTTGTTGCTAGAGTTGCGTATCGCATAGGAGAACAACTTTTGCAGAAGGATGTTTCGGTTGGGGAATACTCCTTGCATGTCGTTTCTGCGTTTTTCCGGACATTTTTGGTGTTCGGTTTTCATATGGGTTCTACTTGCTCTTGATGGTCTTGGAGCAAGTGGGAGCCCATTAAGGGTTTATGTTGGCCCGTCCTTAGTTGCCCTCTTGGTCCGTTGTGATAGCTCATGAGATCAAGCATAGGTTTTTTCATCGGTTGAGGTTTTGCGCATATTGGTTGTGTGTTTTATTTCATATTGCGTTGTTATGTATATCTCGGATGTTATAACTTGCAAATGGGTTTTTCAAACCTAAAATTAAACACATACCACTTTTGAAACTAAATCGTTAGTTTTGGTTAATACATAAGTTTAAATTGGATTTAAAACTTAAAACTATTGTTTTATATAAATAACGTTTAAAAGGGTTTTATCGGTTATTTAATTTATGTAATGTCCAAGCTTATTAATGGACATCTCGACACACATAAAATAAAACAAATTAGACTCTAAGTTAAGAAATGTTTTTAACTTATGCTACGAATGAAGAATGCATGCTTCTTTCGTACATTTTTTAGCGTATCAAAATATCATACCCGTCACAAATTTAAGTCATGCCGTCCAATCGGATTGAAATCACTCGCCATTACCTTTTGCATATGCGTGAGACCTAGGTTGAATTGTAATCCCGAGGTGATTATTTTCTATGCATGAGACCTAGATCTATTTTCACATGATTTCAAATTGGATGACTTAATCGAGTTAAGCAGGTGAGACCTTGACCCGAGGCAAAGATGGGACTAAACATGCCAGCTTGACACTAGTTGCTCGACCACTAGATGCCATGGGTGCCATAAGGATCTAAGAATTGCACTAGTAATGCAATTGGTTAACGTCACCTACCTATTGAATCTATCATTGCTAGCAGATCAACTGATGTAATGATAGAACCTCAATGAGGATCTTAGCCTTTTTCGTGAAAATTAAAATTATAATTGGGTAATTAATTTAAAGAAAAAGGATTAATTATTTAAAATACTAAATCTTGAACTTTGTATGTTTGTAGATGACAACAACCAACAACAATCAAACCCTAAGCAACTCAACAATCAGGTCAGTTCTTGAAAAAGAGAAACTGACAGATATCAACTTCATCGGCTAGTATCGAAATCTGAGGATTGTCCTCAGGGCTGAAAATAAGTTGATGCATCTGGAAGAGGCCTTACCTGAGGCACCTCCTGCCACTTCTGCTGCAGTTCGTGCAGCCTACACACGTAGGTTTAACGAGCAACAAGAAGTAGCTGCTCTTATGCCGGTGAGCATGATACCCGAGATCCAAAAGAACTTGGAGGAACTCACAGCTTTTGAGATGCTACGAGAGTTGAAAACCATGTTTCAACAACAAGCAGAACTGGAACTGTTTGAAACAGTCAAAGCATTCCACGCTTGCAAACAGGAGGATGGCCAGTCAGTTAGCGCTTACGTCTTGAAGATGAAAGGCTATCTTGACCAAATAGAGCGTCTTGGTTACCCCATGCCACAAGTTCTTGGAGTGAGCTTGATTCTTACCTCAGTCTCCAAGGACTACAATCAGTTTGTTATGAACTATAACATGCATAGCATGGGGAAGACTATCTCTGAACAACATGCTATGCTGAAACTTGCAAAGCAAAGGATGCCCAAGAAAGCTCCTGCTGTTCTAGCAATCAGGGCAGGTAAAATCCAGAAACCCAAACCGCAAGCACTGGGCAAGGATCGTGGCAAGGGTAAGCATGTTTACAAACCCAAACCTAAGATTTCCCCACCTGCTAAAAAGGAGCACCCTGCAAAGGACGCCACATGTCATCACTGTGGAGTGATAGGCCACTGGAGGAGGAATTGTCCTGCCTACCTGGCAGAGTTGAAGAAGAATAAAGCTACCCTGGCTAGCACATCAGATATCTTCACTATAGAACTCTATGTTTTTCCTAATAAATCTTGGGTTTATGACACCGGTTGTGGAACTCACATTTGTAATAATGTACAGGGACTAAGGAGAGGTAGAAAGCTAAACAAAGGAGCTTTGGACCTGTACGTAGGCAATGGAATGTGTGCAGCTGTTGAAGCTATAGGGAGCTATGATCTTATCCTCCCTAATGGACTGATCATTGTTTTAGACAATTGTCATTATGCACCCACTATTACTAGGGGTATTGTTTCACTTTTTCGTTTGAAGGATAACGGTTTTATTAATACTTTTACGGATTATGGTATTTCGGTTTCTAAAGATAATATATTTTATTTTAATGCTACTCCTCGTGATGGTATTTATGAAATTGACATGCATGGTCTTATTTCAAACGATAGTTCTATATATACATGTAGCACTAAAAAATCCAAACGTAATTTGGATTCAACTTACCTATGGCACTGCTGTCTTTGCCACATAAGCAAGAAGCGCATTATAAAGCTACAACACGATGGGCTTCTAAAGTCAACCGACGATGAGTCGTTTGAAAAATGCCTCTCTTGCATATATGGGAAGATGACAAGAAAACCTTTCTCCCATATAGATGAAAGAGCCAAAGATCTACTTGGACTCATACATACTGATGTATGTGGCCCATTTAGAACTGTGTCTGGGGAAGGTGCTAGCTACTTCATTACTTTCACTGATGATTTCAGTCTCTATGGTTATGTTTACTTGATTAAAAATAAACATGAAGCCTTTGAAACATTCAAAGCCTTTCAAAATGAAGTAGAAAATCAAATCGGCAAGACTATTAAGGCTCTCCGATCTGATCGAGGAGGAGAGTACATGAGTCAAGAGTTTTTAGATCATCTGACTAAATGTGGGATTGTCTCACAATTCACTCCTCTATACACTCCACAACATAATGGTGTGTCTGAAAGGAAAAATCGAACTTTGCTAGACATGGTTCGATCCATGATGAGTCTAACTACTTTGCCACTATCCTTTTGGGGTTGTGCTCTAGAGTCTGCTGCTCGCATACTCAATATGGTTCCGACCAAGAAGATTGATAAGACACCATATGAAATATGGCACGGGAAAGTCCCTAATCTGTCTTACTTGAAGGTCTAGGGTTGTGAGGCTCTCGTGAAACGAGACACACCGAACAAACTTGAGCCTAGATCTATCAAATGTATCTTCGTAGGGTACCCAAAGACAACAATGGGTTACTATTTCTACTACCCACCCGAAAACAAAATATTTGTTGCTCGGTATGCTGAGTTTCTTGAGAACAATCTCATTTTACAAGAAGCAAGTGGGAGCACTGTAGACCTTGACGAGATTCAAAGCGAAGATGCACAAACTTCTGGTAACACTAGCGAACATCACGCTGAGGCTAAACATACAGATGATGAACCACAGAATGATGTAATTCCCATTCGTAGATCTGCAAGGACACCTCGAGCACCTAAACGATATAGTTTTTGTGTCGATTTTGAGGAGCAGAATTTGGGGGATCATGGTGAGCCCTCTAACTATCAAGCGACATTGTTGGATCTAGAATATGATAAATGGCTTGAAGCTATGAATGCTGAAATGCAATCCATGAAAGATAATCAAGTCTGGAACTTGGTTGATCTTCCTCAAAACAGCAAGACTGTCGGGAGCAAGTGGATCTTCAAGAAGAAGACCGACATGGATGGCAATGTACACACCTATAAAGCTCGTATGGTAGCAAAAGGTTACACTCAAACCTACGGGGTTGACTATGAAGAAACCTTCTCGCCTGTTGCTGACGTTAAAGCTATTAGGATTCTTATAGCCATAGCAGTGTATTATGACTATGAGATTTGGCAAATGGATGTCAAAACCGATTTCTTGAACGATCACCTTAATGAAGATGTTTATATGGTGCAACCTGAGGGTTTTGTGAGTATGAAACATCCCAATAAAGTATGCAAGCTTCAAAGATCCATTTATGGACTGAAGCAAGCATCCAGAAGCTGGAATAAAAGGTTTGATGAGGAAATCAAAACGTATGGTTTCACCCAAAACCTTAATGAGCCATGTCTATATATGAGAGCTAGTGGGAGCATTGTCGTTTTTCTAAGCTTATATGTTGATGACATATTACTCATGGGGAACAATATTCCAATGCTACAAGATGTCAAATTCTGGCTTGGAAAATGCTTTGCCATGAAAGATTTAGGTGAAGCGGCGTACATCCTAGGAATCAAGATCTATAGGGATAGATCGAAGCGGTTAATTGGTTTAAGTCAAAGTTCATACATTGACAAAATTCTAAAACGGTTCAGAATGGATGCTTCCAAACGTGGAAAACTTCCAATGCAACACAATATAAACTTGAGTAAGACTCAGGGACCCTCCACACCTGATGAGGTGAAGCGGATGAAGGGAATCCCCTATGCTTCGGCTGTGGGATCCATCATGTATGCAGTGAGGTGCACTAGACCTGATGTAGCATTCTCTCAGAACCTTACGAGTAGATACCAACAAAATCCAGGAGAGAGTCACTGGACTGTTGTTAAGAACATATTGAAGTATCTTCGAAATACTAGAGATATGTTCCTTGTTTATGGTGGTGATACAGAAAGAGAGCTCAGTGTTACTTGCTACACTGATGCTGGTTTCGAAACAGATCCAGATGACACTCGATCTCAGACCGGATTCGTTTTCGTCATGAACGGAGGCGCTGTTGACTGGAAGAGTGCTAAGCAAAGCACTACTACGATGTCTTCTACAGAAGCTGAATACATAGTTGCTTCCGAAGCTACAATGGAGGTTGTCTGGATACGGAAATTCATTTATGGGCTTGGGGTTGTCCCTAGTAATAAAAGACCCATGGATATGTACTGCGATAATTCTGGTGCCATTATCATAGCCAACGAACCTAGAGTTCAAAAGGGTGCCAGACACTTTCGCAGGAAGACTCACTACATTCGAGAGGTTATCGAGATGGGTGAAATCCGTCTTCTCAAAGTTCACACAGATGACAACTTAGATGATCCCTTTACGAAACCAATGTCTTGTACCAAACATATCGAACATGCTAGGAACATTGGACTTCGACCAGCTAGTAGTCTCATGTAGATCTGTTTTAGTATTTGAATAATTGGAACGTTGAACAGTTTTTATTTTACAATGAATTGATGTACTATGTATGGTCGTTTTCATTTATATCAACTATGTTCTATATTTGCATGTTTAATCCATGAATAAATTATTTGTTCTAAATTGTCCATTGTCAGTTGATGATACGGGAGTATCATCGAGTTAAGGCAAATGTGAGCGTATTGGTGATGATGGTACCAAACTCACATGTTGTTCATTGGTGATGAACATTGGACTGACCCAACCTACGAGAGTTCATTGCATGGATCGGTGTCACCAGTGAATCTCGCAGATGGTTATGTCACTCGTCCTTAGACTTGAGATGCAAACAGGTTTTGTGTGGGTGGAATGATAGTCTTTAAAATGGTTAAACGTTGTCCTGAATAAGGCTGTTATAAAAATCATCTTCAGGATTGATATGAAGCACATGACAGACACGTGCAGTCAAAATGGGATTTGTTCCTCTATAGATAATAGAGTTAGATACTACTGGGCCCCTCGATGAATTGAATAGATGTTTGTACGACCGTACCCAAATTTAATTAAGATGATGCTTCATTAATTTGGTAATCTAATTCAACAAACAGATCGAGAAACAGAATCGTTGAACAACTAGAATGACATATGATCCATGTCTAGTATTCAACAAGGTATCTGTAACAAAGGGATGACTGATTTAATAAACCATTTAAAATGAGACGTTTAAGAAACTAACCCCATGTGTCTCTAGGGGCATTGGCGTGTTGCTAGACGCTAACCTTTGCCTGTATGATTACTTGTTATTATGACGTGTGCAAGTGGGAGCTGTTGGAATATGCTCGTGTCATAATAGATAATTATATGGCTAGACACACATGGGGCCTATAGGGTCACACACATATACACTGAGATACCATTTAATATAATGTAATTATTGTATTTACATTATATAGCCTAAGTAACGTGGGAAAATTAAAAGGGCATTAACATTAAATTAGACTTATTGGGTTTGTATTAAATTTAAGTTAATAGCAAGCCCATTAACTTAATTTAATATTGGGCCCATAAAAGATTTAGAAGAGAAAATTGTTAAAAGCCCAAGAGAGCTCTAGGGTTTATTTATATAAGGATATCAAATAAACCCATTAGGTTTTAACCTAATCTCTTCTCCTCTCTCTCTCAAATCGGCGCCCCTCCCCTTGCTCTCTCTAAGTTTTCCCGTTTGATCTTCTACTTTAGTTCTTGGTTAATCGAGGTTCTAAGATCGTTACAAAGGAGGACTAGCATCCGGTGGTGATCAAGGAAGTGTAGTGTGGACTACTTTAGAGGTATTTAGCATTGAATACTTGGTCTCAAAAGAACACACAAGCGGATCCATTTCGTCTACAAATCACGCTACAAAGGTATCTCGTTATTTGTATTTTACGTTTAATCATATTGGCAATACGTTGATTCCTTTTGGTGATTTCTTTCCACTGCGTGTATATATAAATGTTATATTTGTGTTTTTACTTTAAATCACCAACACAGAGGAGTTGAGTGAGCCGTGTGCCTTGAATTTGTTTCTCGCACACACGAATTTGGCATCTACTGGGGGCGAAGGGGATCTACTGGGGGCGGGGATCTACTGGGGGCCCCGAGTGTGGACATCATGAAAGGTGATTGAAATTGATTTACTGCGTAAATCCCTTTGCGTGGAACTGGTTATGGTATCTTTAAACTGTTATCTTAAATTTAATAATCTATGCAGTTACGAAGTTACTGTTATAAGTTGTTTAAAATTCCTTCGGAAAGGAATTCACTAGGCCTTATGGTCTAACCCTCATTTTAAAAAATTAAAACCATTTTCAGGTAAAGGAGCCAGTGGTGCTTCTTCCAAAGGGGAAGGAGTAAATGTGAAGGCTAGGAGTCGAAGATAGCTGGTCTAGAGGACTTTTTTAGTTGCTTATAGTTGTAGACATCTCGGCTGTGGTGGAGCGTTTTTGTTTCTAAATTTTGAATACTTTGTTTTGTTTTGCATTGTATTGGAACCCGTTTGGGATTTATTATTAATATTATGTTATGCTTGTTTTTGGGTTGTTACATATAATCTCAAGAACGTTGATAAGTGGCTTAACTTTGTGTTCCCGCCACATTCGATGGAACCGGATCTCCTCCGTCATCGAGAGGTGTTGTTTACGAGTATTCCCTTTCCCATACTTTCAGTATTTGAAATGTACAACTTTATTTATACAAATAGTATTTTGGTAAAGCACCTTGTACGCGTGCATTTCAGGAAAACTTGGGTGTTGGACATTTATTTAAAATGGATGTTTGGTATTGGAAGTAACATGATTTGTAAATAAAGCCCTCTTTATAACTAATGATTTTAGGGATGGTCGTGTTTAGAGTAAAATATTCGTTTTAAACGTTTTTATTATTTATATGATGAAAATTGTTTTAACTCATAGGCGTTAAGCCTAACACTTTTTCTTATCGATATGTATATAAGGTCTTGGATGTATCTGAGCGGTGTTTGGAGCTTGGTGGAAGTTCCGGTAGGATGGCTTTAGAGGCGTCATTCGGTTCTAGGAAGATAGCGGACTATGGGGTTTTAGTAACACCCGACTTACTCTATCTCCGTTTGAAGGATTAGATAGTTCCGTTAGAACTCTGATACGTAGTATTCCTTCCTTTGTAAACTTTAAATATTTGAAATATCAAGTTATGTATTTATAGGGTTTTGGAAGTTTTTATTTATCTGCTATTTTCAAATTTAGGCGTGTTAAAAAAATTACTATAGTTAAATAAAATTCAACTAATTTACCTAAACTAATTAATATAAACTAAAAATTATGTTATTTAAATGGCAAAAGTTTTTAAAACTAAAGTACATTAGATATCTCCAACCAAAAGTGCTAAAAAACTAGGTTAGATTTAGCAATTAAATTTTCACTATTCATTATAATAACATTAATAATCTTTAATTGGTTAATATTAAATTGTAACATTTTTATACATTTGACAAATATTTATTAATTTGTTATTTAAATAATAATCGTTTTCATTCCCCCCCCCCTCCCTTCCAGCCCTTGATTGAGTAGATTCTTTCAAAAAGAGACTCCTATATAAAGGCAACTTGTCTCGTCCAGGAGATGAGAAGTGGCCATATGGCATAGTCCATCTTCTCCTTGTTTGGAGAAAGAACTCTTAATGTTAATAAGGTGAATCGCTCGTGCTTGATCATACGGCTCAAGTCATTCTCAGATGTCCCAAAAGGCATCGTTTCCTTAGTCTATATTAATTAGTTTAATTAAATTAGTTGATTTTTTTAGTATTTTATTTAACTATAGTTATTTTTATTAATATTTAGTAAATTAGTTAAACTTATACTTTTATATCATATTACCTAATATCTTTAGTTAGGTTGAATTCCCGATTGATATGGGTTTATTTAGTTATTTCCCTTATTATATTTAAAATATATTGGAGCAAAACGTGTATTTCCCGGACACGAAAACCGGCCGGCCCACACAGGCTGCCAATTCCCAATGTGAGGGGCATACCTGACTCACTCAGCGGCAAGGCGATTGCGAGAGGGTCTGGGATCGAACCCGAGACCAACGGCCTATTGGAGCAAACATCTCCTCGCCCCTTAACCAACTGAGCTACACGCCATTGGCATTTAAAATATATGTTTGTCCAACCAAGTTTTTTATTGATTAAAAAGATGGATCAAATTCATTATAAAAATTAAAGTAGAGCCGTAGAGGGAGGAACCAAATATGTTAAAAATGAAAGTAGATGAGGGACCAAATTTATTGTAGAAATGAAAGTAGAGTGAGGGAAAAAATAATGGACAAAAATGCCCCTCACTAACAACACAACGACACTCTGATTAACGACATTATTAGGAGTGATCATATCTGTTATAAAAATGGAACCATAATTTATGTAAATCAAAGGGACCAAAGAATCGAGAACTTGTTAAAACATATCAAACCATTTTGTTTTATAAGATGTTAAGATGTCAAATTAACTAGTAATCATTTTTAGAGAGTTTAGTTCTCTTTTAAAAGTATCACTCTCACTCTCGCTCTCGCTTATCAGGTAAAAGTATCACTCTCACTTATCGGGTAAGATTTCGATCCTTGTTATCCATCTTACCAGGTAAGACTTCAATCCTTGTCATCGCTCCTACCGGGTAAGATTCTCAATCTTAGTCGTGTTCATATGATAAAGTAAAATGAACCGACAAACACTTACCAGATAAACGTCTAGTAAACTCCCCCTTAAGTCTAATGGTAACAAAAGAATATTTGCATTTTTTAACAAATCAAAATGGTAAGTATATATATATATATATTAATATTATATGAAATAATTTGTGTGATTAATTTTCATTTGGCATACAACCTACAAGACAAATTGTCAAATGTATACCAAATGAGAAGAAAATTATTTAAAAGAAAAAGGTGAAGAGAAATATAAATGCCAACAAATTGGGTCTTCTACATTCATATATATTACCAATTGCTTGATTTACATAATAAAATAATAATAATAATACATAAATTACTTTGAGAAAAAGTATAACCTGATATCAAACTTATTGTTATTATTATATTATTTATATATCCACTCTTGTTGCTGGTACTAAGAGTAAGAGGTATGGAATTATGGCACAGGGCATTCCTCTATCTTCCATATCTCCTTTGCATATTGAGAGATTGTTCGATCGCTGCTGAACTTCCCGCTTCCTGCCGTGCTCAATATCGACATCTTTATCCATCTCTTTCGGTCCCTGTAAATATCCAATGTAAAGTGTGTTTCAATTAACTGATTCACAACTTCAACCCGCCACCAAAACAAGTCTCGCCAGTTTCAATACCATTTGCATCTCATTTCGTGACTCACTTGATGGAAATGGAACATTAAAACGGATAAAGGAAAGAAATGGCCAAATGAGTATTATTATGCTAGGAGTAGGTTTAAACGAGAACCATAAATATTTTAAAAACTTTATTCATGATCAACACCATGATAGATATTCACAATGAAAATTATTCATAATGAAGATACTTTGATATTCATAGATGAATATTCATCTTATTCATTGAATATTATTCATCATCACATGAAATAGTTGGTTCCAGGTTCTTAAAATATTTATGGCTCTCATTTGAACTTTCCTCTATTATGTGAATGCCTATATGAGATTTGAGTAGGTCAGGGTTTTGGAACAATGGTATAACATCCACGCCTACTGTGTTTGTATGTTCCAGATCAAATATCGTATTGGTTGTGAATAAGCCATCACCATGAGAAAAACGTGAATACACACATCCAAGAATTCCTAAAGTGTGACATGTTTTACAAACATAAAGGGTTCGAAAGATCTTACTTGTATGCTTCATCCACTTGTGCTTGGGTGTCTATGTAGGTTGGGAAGTCATGACCAACGAGAAAGTAATCACCACGACCATAGCCAGAGGTCCCTTCCAAAGAATCAAGGAGTGGGTTGTAATCATAGCTTCCAAATGCCTTTGATCTAATAAATTGTTTAGCCTCTTCATATCGAGGATCCGGTTTGAACTGCACATCCACAAAACATATAATATGAAATTTTACATGTGGAAGCTTGCAAAAGCATGCATCAGCAACCATACACGAAGAGAAGGGAAAACGAGCCTGAAGAGTCTAAACTGCTCCACAGATTAAACAAGCTAGATTGAGATATAGTTGCACAGATTATACACTAAGGGGCCGTTTACTAAATACTTACCCAGGAAAGCGCTTACCGGTATCACTTACCTTACGGTCCTTTTACCTATTGCACATGGAAACTACCTAGAATCTTACCCGGTAAGAGCCATAATAAGGACCAAGAGTCTTACCTAGTAAGCGCTTACCGGGTTTAAGACGCTTACAAACAATCAATTTTGATGGTCGGGAATGTTATACGCCCCAGGGCTATGGAAAAAAGGAGTATCCATAAGGTAAACGAGGGTAATATCCTTGCCGGTAAGCGCTTACCCGGTAAACCTTTTGGTAAACGGCCCCTAAGGGGTTGTTTACCAAATGCTTACCGGGTCACTTACCTTACCGGGTGAGCATGGCAAGAACCGAGAAGCCTACCCGGTAAAAGGCATGACCCTGTAAGTGAAGGTGCGCTAATCGGGTAAGAAACACTTGCAAACAATCCATTTTGATGGCCATAAATGTTACCCGACAAGGTAAGTGAGGATGATGACTCTTGCTTACCTGGTAAGCGTTTGATAAACGACCCCTAAGTTTCAGGGTCTATGCATAAACCAAACAGTATATGCCACTCGAAAATAAGGTCTGGATAGGGATGTAAGAGCATCTTCATCAGATACTACAAAACGTAGAAAATTAAGATTTTTGAGTTTGTAACCTATTTGTGCTCCCAACAGATTCTCCAAATGGAGAAAGTAGGAAAGACTAAAGAGAGAATAAAAATCTCCAAATCTAAAGAGAGAAATCTTTTTTATTGTTCCCACCTATGAGGTTGAATGTTTTCTCATATCAATATAAAGTTTATTTGA
Source organism: Arctium minus (assembly GCA_954870635.1). NCBI lineage: Eukaryota > Viridiplantae > Streptophyta > Magnoliopsida > Asterales > Asteraceae > Arctium > Arctium minus. Next base: position 174,813,591 of record OX941080.1, on the reverse strand, counting down.
AAGTTTCTTGGGATATTTAATCAATTGAATATTTTTAATAACATAATTTATGATAAAATTTCTAAAATGAAGAAACCGATGGAGATGAATGTAGTTTTTGTTGGAGATTTTAACTTTTGTTTCTCCATTTTGCAGAAATTATAGATAATCTGTTGGAGATGTTCTAAGCAGACCAATCCTCTACCCCAAAGGGTAGTGCAGCTGTTCCCATGAACACGTTTCGGGATCTACGCATCTTATGACTTATTCTACCGTTCAACTTTTTAAAAAGTCAGGAGTATTCTCACCAGTCCATTCTCTCGGTCTTTCCTTAGCTGAGGGACTTCATCTGCTGTTGCTCCAAAGAGGAAAAAGTTCTCCTTTCCGACTTCCTCCCTGATTTCGACATTAGCTCCATCTAATGTTCCTATGATGAGGCATCCATTAAGAGCAAACTTCATGTTGCTTGTGCCACTAGCTTCCATGCCTGCTGTGCTGATATGTTGCGACAGCTCACTTCCTGGTATAAGAACCTCTGCTACAGATACGTTGTAATTAGGCACAAAAACTACCTGAAAAATAATCATATCATAGCCAAGATTAATCCAAATTGTAACAAAAAAGTTTGTCTTAAAATGAAACCAACCAAATAATAGTAATCCATTTACCTTCAAGTATTCATTAACCTCGGGATCAGTGTTAACAACAGCACCAACATCATTCACAAGCTTTACTATTCTTTTGGCATTTGTGTATGTTGCGAACGCTTTCCCTCCAATCATGATGGTCCTCGGTGTCGTGCTTTTCCGCTCTTCAGGGCTCATTTCCTGTTTCAAAACAGTCCCATGACAAACAAAATCCGCAATCCGTGGCACAAAAAAGGTGGCTTTCAGGGTATTATGGCATATGCATAAACTCTTAATAATTTCAAACATTTTTTGAAGCTGGGTTTATCTATGCTACAAAGAACTTGCCAGATTCTACAGATACTGTTACTATTCATAAAGCTGCATTGGTGAAATGGGATGACGCACCTTCAGTTTCTTATACCTATAAACAGCACCCAAAATATTTAGCAGCTGTCTTTTGTATTCATGGATGCGCTTCACTTGAATGTCAAAGAGGGTATTTGGGTCAATGCTTTCACCTGTTACTCGCAATATGTACTGCGCTAATCTCTTCTTGTTGGCCATTTTAGCCGAGTCCCATTCAGCATGAAGTTCTGGATTGTCAGCGAACTTTGGAGAGAGAGGATTATTATTCATATTGTTGCAAGCAGAAAATATCTAATAACAGATAGAATAGCAGAAAACATACCTGCCGCAGACCGACAAGCAGGTCAAGGTTAGTCACCCACTTGTCTGTTTTCAACCATTTTGTAATGATTTCACTAAGTTCAGGACTGCAAAATCGGAGCCACCGTCTTGGAGTTATGCCATTGGTCTTATTTTGGAACTTAGTTGGCCATACAGAGACATAATCTGCAAATAACTCAGCCTTTAAGATGTCACTGTGCAACTGTGCTACACCATTCACCTGCAGAGAGAGAGAGAGAGAGAGAGCATATGATGAGAATACGAAGGCTTTAACGAACTAGTATAAGGAATACATGCCAAATCAGTTTTGTAATAGGCATAGGGACACACAACTAGATATATGTATACACACACACACACACACACACACACACATATATATATATAAACAAGCTATGCGATTGAAGTCATCAGTTGTATCATGTATGCTACTACTGCACCAAGTGCTAAGCTTGAACGGTATAGCAGCACCCTCTAAGTGGAAAGACCTTCGAGCACTAGCTTAGATTCTGATTTTAACTAGCCATTATTCTATCATTCTATAACATTACCTGACTTTAACAAGGTAGTTCATATTTCCTAGAATGAGATGAAATCAGGGGAAAGAGAGAAAAAGAAAACCTATGCTCTGATTACCATGAAAGACCTGTCCATTTCATTAAGATGACATATATATACAAAGGGCATGGAGGTACATTTTAGGAAACTATCACAAAAGATATTGGGGAATATTTACAAAATCATAGAGAATATTTAAATATTCTAACATATAACATTACCTGACTTTAACAAGGTAGTTCATATTTCCTAGAACGAGATGAAATCAGGGGATCATTGTTTTAGTCCATCTTGTATCTTTCTCATTTTCAGGTTTCATTTCCATGATAGATGAAAGATGAGACCCACAAAATTGAGAGAAAAATGGATGGAGCCTAAATTACCTACCAAGCAGACTTAGGAGAAAGTTTAGCAATGTGCATGTGCTGAACCAATATTAAAAACTACGTTGCCCTATGGAGGTTTTCTTGATACAATTACCAACTGAAACCAAAATTGCATTTAATTATCATGTCCATTGAACCTTCTATTGCGCAAAAACGTAGGTGGGCTAGTTCCCTCGAGAAAAACACAAAAGATTATAATAAGTAAGTTGGTGCCACCTACATCCTTACTATGTAAACATCTTACCGTATGCCCAGAGACCACACACAAGTTTGCCATGCGCACAACTGGCTTATTTGGGTTGTGATCCAGAATGCGCATATCAGAAATCTTACTCTTGAGGTCAGGACGTGTTGATTCTATCATCGCAATGAACTGCAGAGGGTTCAAATTCTATAGTCAATCACCAATGAAGCATGTTTTTAATACATTCAAGAATAAGATGTTCAAAAAGACATACTCGTTTGTCAATTTCTTCTATGATTTCCATGTGCCGAGGAAGAAGCTTTGACATCACAACTTGTGACCATTTTTCTAGTGCCTCAGGAAGGACAGTGTGATTTGTGTAAGCAATTGTCCTGATAGATGGTAAGCTCCTGATTATTTAGGACCGAATAGTAATATTTTTGAAGGAATTTCTGGAATTAGAAAACATCACAGCACCTTGAAGTCACATCCCAAGCTTCATCCCATCCAAGTCCTTCTTCATCCATCAGCAATCTCATCAGTTCTGGTATTGCAAGAGTAGGATGTGTGTCATTCAGTTGCACTGCAACCTTGCTTGGAAACTCTGACCACTGGCGCACATCTGTTCCATCTTTTCTTTCCTTGAATCTGGAAATAATGTCCTGAAGTGATCCCAACGTAAAGATTAAAACTTTGTTATTTTTCAGTAGTTATGAGGTATGGATTAATCGTTCTTGTAGATTGACTTTATGTATTCTGCCAAGAAGTGTCTACTGTGGGCTAAATTAGCATAACATACACATTAAATTTCCCTCTTAGAGCTACATTTAATCCAGATACTTTCATCAATTACATTAGATTGCAATGACTATTTGCTAAGTTATACGGCAATAAATCTGCAGACAGTTGAACGAAAACAATATAACAGGTGTGTGATCAAACTGAATGCAACAATGCAAGGGGAGGATTCCACATTGTTATGATTGCAATAGCTAAAGGTTAAACAAACGAAATCAAACCAAACGATCCCAGTGTATCCACCCAGAGGGGGTCTCTGGGGGGTGGGATGTTGGCAGATATATTGGGGGGGGGGGGGGGGGGGGGGTACGCAGACCTGATCTCCACCCCAAGGAGTAGAGCGTTTGTTTCCATGAGACCCCAGCTTGTGAGGAAGTTTGCCCAAAAGAAGGTTCGAAAAAGAACTTGAAACAAGAAAATAGAGCTAGAAGTAAGCAACAACATACACACAAGAGTAGGTACAAGAAAACATAGCCAAGGTAAGAAAAATCACACACCCCTAGTCTAACTTAGGATTCTGGTAAACTAATAGCCGGCTCAATAACCATACCCCCCACTCTCTACCTCTCCAGCTCGTGTTTTCAACAGCTAAAGCTTGACATAAACAAACCAAAAGGGAACAATAAAGCCATCTCCCTAAAGGCAACAAGTTGTAATGCATCTGAAAGAGATCGGTCACAAGATGATCATGCTTTAGAATGGTATAACAAATGCAAGATGAAAAGATTGGCAAAAAACCTGTAGCGATGCACTGCATAGGAAAAACTGTTGCTTCAGTCGAAGAAGTTTTCCTTCTTCTGTAGCATCACCAGGATAGAGAACAGCGCAAATCTGCAGGTAATAATCTAATTAAAGTACAACCCATACTATGAAGATATTGACCACCCACCAAATTTTGAAAATTATCATTTTAACAGTATTGGTCTTTTATTATTTTCCCATCTTCTTGGCAACTTAAGGAACAACCAACCTGTTGAGCTCTAGCATGTAGCTCAGCAGCAGACCCATATTGTCCATCATTAAACTGAAACAGGTTGAAGTCCTCAGCACTAGCTTTGGCCTCCCAAAGGCGAAGACTATTAGTATTCTTAGTTTTGTATCCCGGAATTGGCACATCATATGCTAGGGCTTGTAAAACCTCTCCGCCAACCCATTTTCGGCTGCAAGATAAGCAGAAGGCATGTAATATTATTATTCAACCAAAAATAATCTGGAATCAGTGACGAATCAAACAAATCAAACTAATATAGCTGAGTTAAATTAGAAGTTGTTCTTACGATCCTGTGGGGAGGACCTCGACATGACCAAAGAATCTGACAGGAAACACCACGTCATGCCTGACAACCTCCCAGGGACTAAATTTCTGCAATATTACAGAAAAGTTAGCAACAAACAACCATTAATAAATGCCAAACAGAAGAATCAGTCAGGTGCAGTCAGGACCTCAAGCCAATCTTCTGCCATCTCTTCTTGCCCTGCTTTAGAGATGCTCTGCTTGAAAAGTCCATACCTGTACCTTAGACCATAACCCCATGCTGGCAAATTTAATGTTGCCATCGAGTCCAAAAAGCAAGATGCAAGCCTCCCTAAACCACCATTCCCAAGTGCCATATCTTTCTCCTACAAAGATTATAGTGAATGCAGTTAGAATAAATTGAGTCAGGTAAACAATTAAGGCTGCATTCTTAAGAATATAGAGATGGCCAAATTTTAATTGATCCCCACGTGATAATACATATTTCATCTTCGAAGGGTATGAGACTTAAATGCCACAGAGAATCTGCTGGCCACTCAAAAGCAGAAGGTTGATGCAGTATAATTAATAACTCACAAATAGGATATATTTTGAAACCTCACTGCCGAAGGACAGAACAAAAATCAAGATTAATCAATTCATAAATAAGAACCAGAGAAACTTCAATGACCAACACTGAATCTACCTTCTAAACCTATTTCACTCAATTCATACGTCATGTGTGATGGCCGGACAAAAGTAAAGCTTTTGGTATTACAAGGTTCTTCTGATGCATCAACAAATATCATCGAACACGATTGTAGACCTTAACTTTACAGATTCAGGAATTCGCTTGAATGAAGAACAAGTAAGGATCGATTATTCATGTTAAAAGTATTTTAAGGGATTACCTGCTCAGTGATTTCTTCAAGTTCATGACCCAGCTTGTTCAAAGCACTGGCATATGCATCTTGAATATCCAGATTCCCAATGGCATTAGTCAATGCTCTTCCTTGAAGAAACTCCATAGATAGGTAGTATGTTTGCTTTGGGTCAACTTTGTGATAATGAAGATAGGTCTCATTCCATTGCTGCAGAAGCAGTAGACAGAAAAGGAAGCAGGGTTAGTTTCAGCTCCAACAAAAAGAAGAACAACAAACATGTAATGCATCCTTGTCATCCACCTGCAACAAATCAGCAAATGTTTTCTCTATACTTGTGGTGGTAGACCATGATTTATGAATGTGCATGTACACTAAATATCTTGATCTGCCAATCCAGATCAAAACAGAAACAATCTGCTTGCCATGTTCCCCTTTATCTAAATAGAAACACACCACTTACATTTTGTAAAGACTACAGGACTTTGTCACATAAGTTTCCTCTAGGACTCAGAGATTCATATATGCATATCATATATATGTATTACTAAGAAGATGGATAAACATTCTCTTAGAGTTAACTTCTTGAATCAAAATCTTTAAACGTGGCAGGATGAGCCCAATTAAGAATACACTCATGTTTTGGAAATTTCAGTAGTACCAGATATCGATAAGTTGGTGAAAGTTTTAAATCATATCATAACGAGAGTTTAACTGGTGAAAAATATGATGTGGGTGTGTATCAGTCCTCAGTCGAATAAATATCCCTACCATCAGTAAATATTATAGACCTTTATAGCTTAGTAAAAGGTAAATGCCGTGCTTTCCTACTTGATGTACAAGCAAAATAGAAAAGAAAAACGATGTCATGTATGATGAATATATGTGCTCGAGTTATGATATACAAACTTCAAGTCTGAGTAGTTTTACTTGTATCAGCCGGTCACGGACACTCTCTGCTGCTGCGTAATATGCTTGCTCGGGCTCAAACTTGACAGGTGAAAAATGTGGACTGTATTGAGCATGATACTTGATGTTGGATGCAATATCTGTTGGATCTTCCGCTAGTGGGTGAGCAGCAACAGGAATATTATCAGGGACCTTTGATTTGGAAGCACCATTGGCATTTGTGGTAGTCTCCATCCCTGCAATTTTCAGAGGCTATTCTACTTTATATACTGCAAGAGGTATTGGGGAGGGTGATCGAAATGAAGAAGCAAGGAGACTCGATAGACGATACTGGAATGAAGCTATATGTACACCAATAAAGTAATACAATCATGCAAATTTGTGGTCCATAACAGTTCGAAAAAGGGTACCAGCTAATCTGTGTAGTACTAACTTAGTTTGCTTCGAAGGTTATATAAAGATTTGCTAAGATATTATGGAATGTAACCAAAGAAAATGGTGGTGCTGATTCTCAAAATTAAGACCAAACTAGCTAGGGTATACTAATATTAATAACAATAATTACAAAGCTAATGAATGATCCAATATGATTGTAAATTGTATTGAAAAGAACAAATAGCTAGATAGACAAAGAAAAGTTGTCATTCAGTCAAACCTGACCATTGTTCAAGAACTTCCATACACATACATGAGAGTAGTGTTTGGGTGTGCGTTTTCAGAGTGATTATTGTGAATTGAAAATTCAAAATCAGATTTAAAGTTAGAGAAATTTAGGTAATTTTACATTTATCTCATCATAAGTTTGCTTGCAGCCTAACTACTTCGACACTGAATAATCAGAAAATGCGAATCACAAATTCACAATTGATTTTTGTCCACCATGCAAGACGGATTTTAGGGCACATCAAACAACCCGGAAGTAGGAGATGTTTACCATAAAAAACCATCACACTAAAATTGCATGTTTGACATTAAAAAGCCTAAAATACCTACTGAAAAAGCGATTAACATACAATGACTGTGAGCAATGAAAATGATAACTCGTAATTTCACCAAAAAAATGAATGCTAGCAATCTTTGGGGCACACCCGAAACAAAAATTGTTGAGAAATTTCATGGGCCGCAGGGAGAAGTATATAACAAGCAATCATTTCAAGCAAGATCGTTTTCCAACAATGTATACACATTCTCATCGATAAACAAATCCAAACTCAATGTAGAACAAATCGAAAAACCAACTCAAAGATAGCGATTACCAAGTGAATCACAACAGAAGTAACAAAAACAAACTAAAACAACAACCTATAACTCCAAATTATCGTTAGAAGCACTTACACCGTGTAATCAATCTTCCAATACACGAGAGAGAAAAAACAGAGCTCTCTCAGGGATTGCAATGTAGCTTCAAAATTTGAAAGGGTTTACTGACAAACAAGTCTATTAATAGAAAAAAAATGAAGCAGATATTTTCATGGAAAGCTCCAAATAGATTTCAAAAAAGTAGCTAATGGAATATGCGTAGTCCTGGTGCACAGAGTATGTGTGTGTGTGAGATAGAAGATAAGCAAAAGGAGGTCGATTGTGTGGTGGTCGAAAGTGAAGACGATGATGATATTTCGAGTGAGCTGAGAAATTTGTGATATTTTCGATGACACGTGGGAGTTCGTTGCAAGGAAAGTGAAAGCGCGCATAGCAAGATTGGAGAACATGGAGATCTGAGCTGCACAAGGTTTCCTAAATTTTCATTTTTACACCCTTAGAATATTTAAAAAGTTAACTTTTACCCCCTATGGTTTTCACAATTACACTACGCTTTTGCTCTACTTTAGAAAAGGGTTGTTTTGTACTTGACATGAAGTTAGGATTATGTAGTTCCTAGTGTTATTCATATTATGGTAAAAACAAGATTTTCTTGCTCTTGAAAAAATCAAATCGTGGGATGTATTTTTTGAATTGTGTTCTCTTTCATGAGGAATGGGGAGCAAAGGGGATTTTTCTTTTTGTAACTAGAGGTGTCTAATTCAATCTATACACAGCTCGGTTGATCTCATTGGCCTAACAATCAGGTAAATCCGGAAAGGATGAGATGTTCCACAAATCCCTCTCAAGATCTTGATTACTTTTGAACAAAGGATTTTGATGAGCTTTTTCACCAAACTCTTGAAGCTAGAAACATTAGGTTGATGAGATGGTATATAACAAAGGTTTTACAAAACCTTCTGGCCTCAGTTGCTTTTGTCACATTATGGCCTTGTTTGGTAGTGGCTTAAGGAGCTTAATGAAGGCCTCATCTTATTCGCTCAGTTATGTAAAGATGTTTGGTAGTGACTTAATCAGATAGATGATGACATCACTGAGCTTGAAGAGGGAAACTTTATTGAAACAGACATTATATTTCTACCTATGCCCCTCCCCAAGTAAAAGTTTGGATTTCAAACAAATCTGGGATTCAAACAAGTTTTATGTGAAATTTTCTTACGTCCCCCATGGCTATAATGAACCTTGGTTTTAGGAAGAAGACGAAAAAGAAGATAGAAGCATGGGATTCTTTGAAAAAAAGAAGAAACAACCAGGTTTTAGGACTAGATTCATATCTCCATCATCATTTTTGTTCTTCATCGTCTCTCTGTTGCCTTGTAAAATTGTTGTGAGGTGGGTTTTTTTAATGACAACTATGGTGGAACCGTATGAGGATCGAAGAAGAATTGGTTAATCTTATTGCCTTTGTTTTTCAATTGGTGTTGGATTTATGCTTAATTGAAATTCTTGCAGGTGTTTAGGGAGGAGACAGATTTAATGGAGGAAAAAAATATAATTTAGTTTAAAGGGTAAAATTTTCATTTATGTTATTCAGACGCTTTATTCAGCATATCAAACAAACAACAATTTACTTTAAAATATACAGACAATTTTATCTATACAGATAACTTTATCTATACATGACTTAATGAAAAAAAAAACCAAACAACCCCTATGTCTTAAGTTATTTGCTTCCAAATAGAATAAGTCTTATGCACCAAGGTAAATTTCGTGACACTTTTTACTCATGATATAAAATTAAACACAAAATGATTTTAAAAGAATATTGTGATTTCTACTGAAATTATCTTGCTTAAAGGTTAAATTTGTTAATTTAACAAAATATGAGGGGGTGTTGGTGCAAATAAAGCTATGTTATCACAAGCTCGCCGTGAGTTGCGTTCACGGGAAGAGCCGGCCAGGGGACACGGCTCGCACGCCATGGCTCTCTTACCACATATTCCCACCCCCTCAACCTCCTAGATATTTGATCAAGAGTACAAAATAAATAAAATGGTTACAAGGATCCAATATTTTGGATATATTTTTAAAAGAATCAAAAAAGCCTTAAAATTGTGGTTTTATCATGTGGAAAAAGTCAATTACATTGATTTGGAAAATGAAATATAATTTTAAAATGTAATCTAACTTCTGAGTAAGACACAAGAGACTACGTGTTAGGTGTAGCCATGGGCGGACCCTACTAAAAGAGTAAGGGGTGCACGGCCTCCCGCTCAATCATTCCATCGTAATAGAATTTCTTTACCGATTGTAACTGTGCACCTGCTTAATTTTAAATGATGTTATTATATGTTTCTAAAACCAAACCTAAAACAAAGCATGATGTAGTAGGAATGGTTAGGGTGTTGTTTACCATTCATGAGGTCATGAATTCTATTATTGTTTGAAGTCAAATTTTATTTATTACCAATAATAAGTTACTACTACTTTTAATTTATAATTGTCCCCATCTTATTATTATTTCCTTTTTCTGGATTTTTTTATTTCCAACTTACCCATTGATATTAAAAAAAATTCTCACGACAACATATGTTTATCTGAAATAAATTGAAAAAGAAATTAAATTAATCACATTTAACAAGTAATACTTTATATAAGTTTTTATTTTTTTCTAAATCTTTATAATATTGTCGGTTATTATTCTTCTGTATATGATGTCGTTAAACATGCTTATATAAGAATTTGATAAAATTATATTTTGTTGTTGAGCTATCCATTACGAACATAACCAAAAAAAGGTTCCCCATAAAAGTGGAATTTGACAAATAAAAAGAATAAGCCGGGTATAAGACGTAGTTTTCTGCCTTGCTCAAAAAGTCAAAGTCGATTTCAATTGTAAAAATGTATCATATCAAATCGACACAATTCAATTTTCCCCAAGTCAAACCGTGTTGACTTTTCCCTAGGTTAAACCGCGACTTTGCAAGCATTGATCGATCTTAAAGGTGCACCCGCTCAGAAAAATTAAATGGGTCCGCCACTGTGTAGCTCGATGTAGAAAAGTGAAAAGTCAATGTGGTTTGAGGCGGGGAAAAGTTAATGGTGTTAACTTGGGAATAAAAAATACATTTTTCCAAATAGAATCGACCTTTTGAGTAAGAAACAAGACTATGTGTTAGGTGTAACCAATGTAAGTTTAGCCGAATTCTACGGTTTCAAGTGACTTTAAGCTTTTTGGTTGATTTCTAAGTAATTTTCAGTTTTTTGGTTGATATCTCTTGTAATTTTTTTTCTATTCAAAGTTTAGCTTGTGCGCCTTTCATATCCTAAAAAAGTTATAGTTAAGAAAATTTGTTGAGCGGATGCATGGGGCCGCTCTGGGACCTTCATAGGTCTGCCTGGTTAAAGTCTAACCGATCTGGGACTCCAAACATGCACCCTCCAACAAAGGCCTGACGGACACAAATTGTCCGGGAAGAACGTCGAGAGGGGACTAGACGGATACATATTCTCCCAAAACATCAAGTCTCTGCGACCTTGACTCTGATGCCATGTAAAAATCCCAACATATATCTAGAAAAAATGTCAAAGTCTAGCCAATGCAGAACTCTATTAACAATAAACTTTACCAGATCTGCAAAACCTACATTCTTATTACTACACACACATGGAATCCAACCAAAATTTCCTTCCGGATTCACATGATCACACCAACTAATCTTTTACTCGTATGCCACCTTGCAACCACCACAAAAATCCCAAGATTTACGACACTCAAAACACCCAAAAGCCAGAAGAAGTTTTGTAGTTGTCCATAGTTCAGATTATCCGGTATCCACCCGGGTCCGCCATCCTCAGTCGTCACTTTTATGACAATGCTTACCAGTAACGAGCTCGTATAGCTCCCAAGTGCGATAGTCGTTAGCCGCAAGGCCGAGCCCAAGCTTCTCATCGAGTCGGGCACTTGCTCGTAAAAGAACTCCATCTGTCCCACGAGCGTGAAAACTTCTGCACATCCGATGACAAAGAACTGTGGAACTTGCCAAAATATCGAGATTGGCACGGGCTTGATTTCGTAGTAGTTGTTCTTTTTGACGATATCGAGCCTAATGACTTCCAAGATTCCGGCAGATAACATTGAGAATATCGAAATGAAATGTCCGACTCCAATCCGCTGGAGTTGGGTTATTCCGTTTGGGTGACCGGTGAGTTTTCGGGCAAGTGGGACGATGATTTGGTCGTAGACTGGAACCCAGAATATGACACTAAGGGTGCCGAAAGTACCTAGTGATGCTGGTGGGATGTTGAAGCTAGAGTTGCCTACTTGGGTGTCCATGAAAGAGCCTTGCAAGACGAACAGGTTGTCCATTTGGCCACGTACGCTGCTGAATATGATACCGGTGATCCAGATTGGTAGCAAACGTAAGACGGTTTTCAGTTCTTCGACTTGGGTGACCGTGCAAAGTCTCCATGGGTTTACTAATCCCGTTGCACGATCTGATGGCGTCTCCACAGTTGCCTTATCAAAGAAGCTGAAATCAAGATCAAAACATAACAACCAAAGGGTCAATGGCCCAGCAGTATCCGGGTTACTGATAGATCCCAACCTCACATGGAGGTCAAGGGTTCAAGGTGAGGAGCGTGTGTGAGTTTCGTCCTATATAAGTATTATATACTTCCAAAAAACAAAAAAGATTAAAACAGAGCAATACTCAACTTCAAGATTAACATGATTTCTTGATTTCTTGATGGGTCATCATATCAATGTTGGTTTTCTATCTCAATGACATATCGTTGTGTTTGGTACATGGACGGTATTGGATGTGCGAGAGTGAGTTAGGCAGGCGAAAGAATTGTGGAAGGGTGTAAGATTTTGATTTGATACGGGTAGTTTAGTAATTTACCAATCATGTCCCATCTCCTTGAATTTTGTTCCACAATGCATTATTGTCCCACTTGCCACTCGGGTCTTGTCCTATCCCAGTCTAATGTCGTGTCAAACGTTGGGACAAGTTTTTGTAATATCGTGTCCCACGTACCAAATAAAAACTTTTGAGATTAGAGACTGACCTGAAGTTCTTTGTATGATTAAGTTTGCGGCTTCCTTTGATAGTTGAATTAACACCATCAATCTCGTACAATCGTGATGCATCTGCTGGCACGTTGATTCTTTTCTTTCTTAACGAAGCGACAACCACTTGGAAGAAACTGGTCAAAGGGCTTCCCCCGGGCTTATGGTTCCTGTAAAACCAGGTACCGGAGAAGAAAGAAACTACTCCCATTGCCATGGCTAGAGTAGGAATGCCGAATCCCCAATCCCAACCCACATTATCTTGTACCCATACTATTAAAGAATGAGCAAGAAGGCTGCCAATATTCATCATCTGATAATACCAGTTGAAGAACGAACTTTTGAGCTTTTTCTCGGCCGCATCGTTGTCATCAAATTGATCTGCTCCATAGGCCGAGACACAAGCCTTGATTCCTCCGCTTGCCAGTGCAACCAAGTAAAGTGCCGTGAAGGAGACTATGGTCCGAGCATCTGTTGCATCCCAAAGATCGGTTTTGAAGCAAGTTGGTATTAACCAAGGTACAGAAGCTGATAATGTCAACAGTGTCATCCCCTAATGTTGAAGTAAAATGCAAAAAGATGGAAATCAGAGTTGTATAAAAGGAGTAAAAACAGAAAATTTTGAAGTCATTGCATGGTTTGACCTCAAAAGTTGAAGCTTGGAGCATCCACAATAAAGGTTCTTGAAAGAACCTCTTTTCTTCTCCCCACTTTTTATTTATAAATAATTATAAAACTTTATTTGTTTATTTACTTATAGATAAATATATAAATTTCTTATATTTATAAAAACAAAATACACTAAACTGATTAAAAAACAACAGTAGTACAAGCAATGGCGCGGATCCAGAAACTTTTATGATTGGGGCACACTTAGGGGTGTCAAAAATTTCTGAAACCAAATAACTAATCCGAACCAAGATGGTTTCAGGTTATTCGGTTTTTGGCTTAAACGGTTTGGTTAACCGAATAGAGATAACTTATTTGGTTCGGTTTTTGGTTTCTATTTCGGTTAAATCGAGCACATTATACTACTATTTATATATTTTACTAATTCGGTTAAACTTAAAGAAAGTAAACACGTTACACATACATACAAAATTCGACTAATTCATAATAGACCAGATGGCTAGAAGAAGAAGCTACTAAACCAATTTGTAGTAAAACAACATGTTGACACTTGGCATTAACAAACCTAGTGAAAGATAAATAAGAGCGCTTAATAGTTAATAAACACATAAATTAGTAGTGAGTTGCAAGAAATTAGAAGGTAATAGACCAATAAATTAGATTCAGAAAGAAATCATATAGCAAAAGGTCAGAAAATCATAAATAAAAGACAAACTAGTAGCAAAACCCTAAATCAATATAACAAACCCCAAATTAAATAACAAACCCAGGAACCCTGAATCAAATAACAATTAACAAATAGATACTAATAATTAACAAATATAATACATATAAATCTATAAAATAATAAAATGCTAAAAGAAAGTTGGAAGAGAAACAAAAATAGTGATTTATAGCATTATAGCAAACAACATAAGAGAAATAAGATGACTTAGTTGGGTTCGGGCATTAGAGTTTAATGATGGGGGTATTATAGGAATTTTAGCTAAAAGAATATTTTCCACTGCTTCGTGCCCCCTACCCCATCAACATGCATCCACCCCTGAATACATGCATCAAGCCAAGAACTTGGGTTCTTATAAGAACATGTGACTCGACAAGAACCTGTGGCCACAGTAGAGGTTCTTATAAGAACTTGCACAAGAATCTCAACGAGAATACTGCGGATGCTCTTATATGGTTTTCGCTTTCATCTAAATCTAGTTTAGGTATGATAAAAGACTTGATTTGGGCATCATGTATAGTAGATATAAAGTTACATAGGCTTACATATATCTAAAAGACTCTTCATGGTCAAAATAACTTTAGATAAGCAGACTTACAATGGCATACAAAATCGAAGAGATTGCTATTGTCCAATATTTTCCAATATAGCCATCAGCAATAAATGCTCCAAAAAGTGGGGCAATATAGCACGCCCCAGTCCAGTTTGATAAATTTCTCGAGGCTGTAGCGCTATGCTGATTGAGTTCAAGCTTAAAATACAGCAACAGATTGGAACTCATCCCGAAATATGCCAATCTTTCAAAACTTGCGGTTGCTGCAGCAAGTGTTGGAACTTATAAACTTGTTTCTGAGTAGTATTTTCTTGGAATTTCAGTTGCATCAGATTATCAAGAGTAACATTTCTTTGTATGAGTAGACAAAAAAAATAGGGAAGTTGTCCAAAATAGCCACACCCCCCCCCCCCCCCCCCCCCCCCAAACAAAAAAAAAAAAAATTCACCCTATAGCCGCTTTTCTACATAATTGACCGAAACAACCAAGATTTAGCAAGTAGCACTTTAGCACTTTGTGAAATCCACTTTTTATGAATATAACATTCATACGGTAGCAATTACACAAGTTGCTAAAGTGCTACTTGCGAAATGTTGACGTGGAAGTGTCCCTTACACAACTTGCTAAAAGTGCTACTTGCCACGTCAACATTTCACAAGTAGCACTTTAACAACTTGCTAAAAGGTTACTTTATGGATAATAAATTCATAAAAAAGTAGGTTTTGCAAGTTGCTAAAGTGCTACTTGCAAAATATTGGCTATTTTGGTCAATTGAGTAGAAATGCAACTATAAAATGAATTGTAGAGTCCAAAATGACTATTTTGGACAATTTCCTCAAAAAAATATGAAAGGTACAGATCAAATAATGTAATTACCAACTATGAAGAAGCAGGCCTTCCAACTTCCTGTTTTGAACTTGTTAGCTGGACTTTTATGGTAATCCACCGTTCCATCTTTAGTGTAGACGCAATCTTCTCCCTTGGTTTCCAGCAACATATACATGCTCGATTCATCATCTAGATCGTATTGTTGGGATAAATAAATGCCAAGTCACATCTCAAACCAAGTAATTAACCCGAAATCTTATGGAACTACATACCATTTCACGGTCATTTGGAGTTGATAAAACTTATTGAACTTTTAGCATAACCATAGTAACAAGCAGGAGCATGGAATTATGCAGATATTAAATGGACATAAGAGATAACTTCCAGTCCTTCCTATCTTCACATTTCAATAAATATAAGAGTCAACAAAATTTACTTGATCTGGTTTCATGTTAGCTATATTTTAAAGTTGGTCATAGGCAATCATGACAATGTGACAATTAATTTGAAAGTGAAACATGTCAGGTGTGAAAAAATATAGGTGAAAGAACCCGATTTAAGTACGAGCTAGGTGACAAAATCAGGCTTTAAGGCTCTTTTTGATACATAGACCAAGACAATACAGAACTTATTGTTCCATGTTTGGCGCGACATAAGACATAACAAAAACTCACTCTTCCACACTTGCCATGATATGGGACACGGTAGGACCAAATGGACAAAAAAGACTTCATTTTTGTCCCACCAAAATAGGTGGAACAAGGCGAGACATAACTAAAAAACTACCAATCTACCCTCATTTGATATAACTCTAATATGGCACCATCTCTGGCGGTAGCCACCGCCAAGTCGCCAACCACCTCGACCACCACTACCACCGCCCACCACCACCTCTACCTCCTCCACGACCACTACTTCCACCTTCATATCTACCACTATCGACCGGCACCATCCACATCTCCACGTCATCCAAAACCGCCGTCAGCCACTGGCCACCACGGCCTCTACCTCCACCACTATCACCACCACCTCCGCCTATGCCACAATCACCGCCTCCTCTTCCATTACCACTAGTAAACACCATATAAAATCATTGTCCAGCCCAGTCCTGTCCTAGTGGTGCCAAACCTTTCCTGTCAGGACTGTCTGCATTGCGCTGCATAATTGAACAAGATAGTACCAAACCATTCTGGACTTGAAGACCAGAACTTCCTAAATCCACAATTTGATGCAGGATTCATACTTACCAAGAAAATTTCATAAACTCCATAAAACCCTAGATCAGGACATCAGGTACCACAATTTGAGCAATTTTAGACACAAATATAAACAGGACTACAAAATTAACAATGCTAAACGAAATTCGACACTAAACTTGCTACAAAATCACTATAAAACATCTGCATTTGAAAATAACAACAAATTCGAAATTCAAACCAAAAAAACACAAACAGGAACCGATTGAGTAGGCAAAAACTAAGTAGAAATATTCAGCAAACAATTGCATACATTTCACCCCCATCCCAAGCAAATCAAACAGAAACACAAAATCAAAAGGTGGAGGACCTGAAGAGATGATGATGTGAGGAGAAGTTTCCGCCATGAATGAGTAAAGAGAGAAAGTGAGAGAGCAGGAGGTATCTTGTATGTTGAATCACGGAACAGGAACTGCATGCGTTTGGCGCCATTGATGCAATTAGAAGCGGTCCAGAGTCTATTATTTTAAGTGTACGCATTGATTCTTACGTGTGTCCTGGCCCACTTTCTAGTTTCCTTTATGTTATTTCTTACTTTTTATTTTCCTTTTTGTCACTTTTCCAAAATTGAATAGAAATGAAAATCATCAAAGTAGTTTTTTTTTTTTCTTAAAAATTCATCATATAGTTGTTTTTTGGTAAACGATTATGAAATAGTTTTTTGGTAAAATTCATCATATGTAGCTTTCCGACTTGGTCAAGGATTCAATCGGTGCTTAGTAAACAACCATTTTCAATCATCGTTTACCTAGACAAAACCTCTTACCCAAGCTGTATTCTTATTACTCAATTATCGCTTACCCAATTTGTGTTGATAAACAACCCCCTAGTCTACAAGATTTGAATTAGTCAATAATAAGATATTGAACCATTAGTACAATTGACCACCATGGCGAAAACCAGAAATGTACAAGTTGCAAGACACTTATTTACAACCCATGTTGCTGTATGTACAAGTTTTCGAAGCATCTCTTCACTAACTTCAGGGAACCACTCCGGCGGGTTTTTTATACGTGTAGCGCTTCGCCAACGTGATGAAAACTCCCAAGTTCACAACACTGAGACCGGCCAAGAGCCAGAAGAAATAGTCGAGATGGCCGTAGTTGAGATTGTCCGTTATCCACCCCGGGCTACCATCTTGAGTACTGATGATCGTGACAATAGTAACGAGAAAAGCGCTCAGATAGTTCCCGAGGGCCGTTATCGTCAGTTGAAGAGCGGCACATAAACTTCTCATCGAATCAGGGGCTTGTTCGTAAAAGAACTCCAATTGTCCAATAAATGTAAAAACTTCCGCACACCCGATAAGAAAGTACTGTGGCACCTGCCAGAATATCGAGATCGGAATCCGCTCAAGATCGTAGTAGTTATTTCTCGACACGAACTCGAGACGAACGACTTCAAGAATGCCAGCACACACCATGCTGAAGATGGAAATGAAGAGCCCGGTCCCGATCCGTTGGAGTTGGGTCAACCCTTTTTGTTGACCCGTGAGCCGCCTGGCTACATGGACAATAACAAAGTCGTAAACTGGGACCCAGAATATCACACTGATCGTGTCGAAAATCCCGAGCGAAGCCGGCGGAATCTCGAAACCGGACGTGCCGACACGGGAGTCCAGAGTGGACCCTTGCAACACGAACAAGTTAGTCATTTGTGCGTAAACCGTGCAGAAAATAATACCCGTGGCCCATATCGGAAGCAACCGTAAGACCGCTTTCAGTTCCTCGACTTGGCTCGCCGAACAAAGCTTCCACGGGTCTATCGACCCATTCCTATGATCCGAAGATATAACAACTGCTGCCTTATTGAAGAAACTGAAAACAGGAAGTTAATGTAATCACGAATTTGCCGAAACTTACAACAAAACATCGAGTAAAAGATAATGGGTGTGTTTGGTACGCAGGGCAGGACAAAACAAAAACTTGTCCCACGTACCAAACTCACCGTTAGAGGTCACAACTTACAGGAAATCTAACGTGTGATCGATCTTGCGGATTCCAGAATTAGAAAAACCAGCATCAGAAGCCTCATATAAGAGTGAACTATCTGATGGCACTTCGATCTGTTTCTTTCTAAAAGAAGCAACCACCACCTGGCACAGGCGGGTGAGCGGGCTGCCGCTCGGAATCTGATTCCGATACAACTTAGTACCTGAAAAGAACGAAACCACGGCAATCGCCATAGCGACGGTCGGAACCAAGAACCCCCAACCCCAGCCCACATTGTCTTGGATCCAAACGAGAACCGAGTGAGCCACAAGTGCACCGATATTTATGACGAAATAAAACCAATTAAAGAACGAGCTCTTTTGTTTTTCTTCAACCTCATCATGATCGTCGAATTGATCTGCACCATAAGAGGAGACGCAGGGTTTGATTCCTCCGGTTCCTAGTGCCACGAGATAAAGAGATGTGAAACACAGAGTGATTTGAGCTTTCGTTGCACTGCAAACATCTTTCTCATAACATGTTGGTTTTAGCCCGGGGACTGATGCCGATAACGTTAACATTGCCATGCCCTATAAGTGAACGAACATCAAGCAATGAAAAGGTGAAAACGAGAAATAGTTGCTTAGATTGCCCGATGGAAGTATACAAACACGAAAGAAATTTCAAATTAAACAATCTATGTTGAAACTTGAATGATTCAGATAAACCAAATCAACGACCTTGTATATCTCACACAAAGGTAGGGTTTGGGGGTAGGATGTATGCACACTAAACAAAATTTACTTAAGGATATCAAATATGTCTAAATGTCCTCATAGACTGTTTTATAGGACTTAAGTTTATAGGACAAAATACATAAAGGTGTTATAATAAGTTGATAAGATGTTTTAAGCTTCCTAACAAAATTTTTAGGACATTTTTTAAATACAACATACTATTAGTCTTTTTATGACATTATTCAAAAAACTGTCTTACAAAAACAAATGTCCAGTGAAAAGATGTGTTCATAGGACACTTCTCAGTACCGTCATGTAAAAATGCTAATAGGACACTTTATTTCAAAGTGTCCTAAAAAGCTTGTTAGGATGCCCAAACACGTCCTAACATCCTAGTGTAACACCTTTACATATGACAAACAATTGTTTGGTCCGATAAACTTTAAGTTCTATAAAGCATTCTATTAAGACATTTACACATATTTGATGTCCTATAAAACCGATTTTGTTGTAGTGGCAGGTCTTGCCTCTACCCCCAAGGGTAGCGAGGCTATTTCCATGAAGACTGACTTGGAAAACGAAAATAATAAATACAAGAAGATAGGTGAGCAAAGTAGCATAATAACATAGGAGTGTGTGCACGCACCGACGCACACAAACAAGTACAATGACCAAATAACTTGAATGATTCAGATCAGACTCACAATTGCATAGATGATCGAGAAGCTTGCAATTGTCCAATATCGTCCAAGATAAGTATCAGCCACAAATGCTCCGATCAATGGGGTAAGATAACAAGTTCCAGTCCAAGTCGAAAGATTTCTTGAAGCCGTTGCGCTATGCTCGTTCAAATGATACTTAAAATACCGTACTAAATTGGAGCTCATTCCATAAAAAGCCAATCTTTCACAACATTCATTGCCTACACATATAACACGGTAAATGAATATAAATCTACATACACGTATATTCTTAAGAGATAACAATCATAAGCACCTAAGATGAAGCCACAAGCCTTCCAAGTCCCCGTTTTTCTCTTATTAGCCGGATTGTTAAGGTAATCTACAGTCCCATCCTCGGTGTAGATTTCATCTTCTTGCTTAGATTCAAGTAAATTACATGTACTTGATTCGGTATCAACTTCTCGATAGTCACCTGAAAATAGAATTGTTTTTATTAAATCTGCAATAAGAAATATTCACAAAAAGATAAGCTTTTAGACTCTATAAGTCATAGGTTCTCTTTCACACACTTTTCACAAGCTGAAGGTCTTCACGGAATCTGCTGCTCTACCCTTTGAGATAGAGGTCAGGTCTGCATACATCATACCTGACGGATCCCACCTCAGAGTGGGTCATACTGGGCTCGTTTGGTTTTGTTTACTCTATAAGTCATAGGTTTGTATCCTTCTTGAGGAGATTTGAAAATCACCGTTGTGTATGCTAACTTATCGACAAATAAGGGTAAACCCACAGGAACAGGGTTTAAAATGGTATTTAATTTACAAGTTTGACAGTTAAAACCAAAGTAAAATCAAACCAAACGTACCCAATATATCTCGCTCGAAAGTAGGGTCCCTGGAGGTTAGGATGTAAGCGAAACCTTACCTAGAGAAACCGTTTTCTAGAAAACCCCCCGGCTTACGAAAAAATATGTTAAAGAGTCATCGACAATAGCTTACAAATTCAACTAATACTCCGTTTACATCCGATCTTTACGTACGAAAAATGAATTTGCATACTCCCGTTTGACTTAAACAATAGTTTGACTATTAGGTAAATATCTAAAATGCCCTTTTGGTGAATACATCTTATGTACCTCAATCAATACTGTAAGTATGTGTAATGATGCCTTCTCACAAAAGGAAAACTTTGCAATTCAAGTCATCACTGAATTGGAGCAAGGATTTGGAAACACAGCCCATTGAAGTCAACATAAAAGTCAAACATTTATTGAGAATTTCATGTTTTCATCACAGATTCAAACTTTGATATCTGATGAAGAAAGGTAAATCTTATAATCAAATTGTATGATCACATATGTAAACAATTCAGGCATTCTTCATAATTTCTTCGATTTACTTTAATTTTCCCACAAAAAGAGTCAAAATAACATAGATTTTCTTGATCAAACTACATGGCTGAATTCAAAGGTCCATGAAGAAGACTCTAAAACAAAATTGATCACATGAACAAAAGATCCTTCAGCTAGTAATGATGATATTAAACTAGCAGTTAGTTTAAATTACAAGAGTAATAGTGGTTTATGCGATTAACTACTAGGGTTTGACTTAGAGAACAAGAACATGATTGAATCAAAAGCATGATTTAACACAATATCTTCAATTATTTGACATAAAAGTAAAATCAGCGACGATAAATTAATGAAGTAATTGAAAGATTAAAGCTAATCTGAACATAAATTGGGAGTACCCGTATGCGATTTTTGCCCCATTTTAAGAGAAAAGGATCAGATAGCCAGCAACTCCACTATGATACTGTTAATCCTTCAAGAAGACCTTCTTCGTAGTCAGGTCAACCTTCCGATCCCAGAACAGTGGTATGTTGTTCTGGTATTTTAGAATTTAACCCTGGAAAAATAACTTTGTTGGCGAGCTTCACGTATGGGTTTTTATACTAAGCTTCGCAAACCATCGTATAAACTAGCTGGTACTGATAAGCTAGCTTTTTAAAATGCTACTATAAGTAGATTTTTAATAAGCTAACTTATAAGTTAGTTTATGGTCATCCAAACATGTACCAGAAAAAAAAAACTAGATTACTAAGAGCGTTTTAAAAAGCTAGCTTATCAGCTAGTTTAGTTGATGGATTCTGCCATTATGGGAAGGAATAAAAATGACATAATTCTTTTCATCAAATTTTAAATCCAATGTTTGGTTTATATAATGAAATTGATTGAATTTTTTAAATGTTATTGAATTTCACAAATTAAAGAATTCATTGATCCTTAGCTTAAGTAAAAGAATTTAATTTCATTCGATTCCAATCACCCAAACCTCTCCTTATCTTTCCTATTAGTGCCACTTGGTTTGCGGGATTTGGAATTGCATTCCATTCCAATTCCGAGTTTGATTCCATTTCAATCCTGAATTTGGTTTGAAGTAAAGTTTAGAATTGAAATTCCAGGATTTCGATAAAATCCCGCAAAAGTGGATTTAGAAATCACGTGGCATGGTTTGATGTTTCAAGTGATTTCATATATTTTGTTTGTAATGATGTTTTAAAATATATTAAAATCATTTATTCTGTAAAAATGAACTTGTGGAAGGTACCTTAAATAATTTTAGTGATTATCTATAATTTCTTTTTATAAGTAATCTATAAAAAATAAAATTCTATTTCATTCCAAATCCTATGAGTCAAACACAACAAAAATTCTAAATCCTTCTATTTCCAAACCATTCCACAAATCCAAATATCTCAATGTTTTAAAAACCGGGTCGACCCGGGGAAGAGGGCGGGTCAATTGTGATCGGATTTATGGCAATTTATGGCTCGGAGTAAACCGGCCGGTTTTATCAAAAGCCGGTTGAACTGGTCGTTGAACCGGTTGATATATTTGGATTGATGAAAAACTTAGGGGGCGTTTGGTTCGCAGATTCTGATGGAATTGGAATGTTGAATTCCGTTGACCAGATTCTATTACATCGTTTGGTTGATTCTTTTTAAGGAATTGGAATGTTGAATTCCAATGAATTCCACAAATGAAGGAATTCAACATTCCTGGGGGGGGGGGGGGGATGTGGTATTTCATTGGAATGGAATGTCATATTTTTTTTGGACAAAATTGCCCCTCATCCTAATATGCAGCACCACCTCCGACCACCATTGACCACCACCAGCTACCACCACCTCCGGCTGCCAACACCGGCCACCACGTCCGGCCCGACTACCATTGACCACCACCGACCACCACCACCACCACCTCCGGCCACCACCGCCACCGACAACCACCACCACCGGCCACCACTACCGTTCAACATTATCAGCAGACACCAACTCTCTCTCTCTCTCCTCTCTCTCTCTACTCTCTCTCCCTCCCCCTCTCCCCCTCTCTCTCCTCTCTCTCTCCTCTCCTCTCTCTCTCTCTCCTCTCCCTCTCTCCCTCTCATCTCTCTCTCCCCTCTCTATCTCTCTCTCTTCCTCTCTCTCCTCATCATTCGTGTGCTTAAATAATCAAAGCAATTTTAGTTAAAATTTAAACTATTTCATTAAAGTAATTTTTGTTGAAAAAAATTAAAATAAACAAAAAGGGTATTTTGGTCATTTACCAAAATTCCATTCCAATTCTAAAGCTACAATTTGTGAACCAAACAGAAAAATTCCAATTCATTTAACATATTACATTCAAATTCTGTCAACCAAACAGGTGGTCAAACCTGACAACATTTCATTTCAATTCCTTCAAAGTCAAATTTCTTTGACAGATTTCATTCCATCCAAAAACATTCTGCGGACCAAACACCCCCTTATGCTTATGTTAGTTATGTGTGTTTTTTTAATGTATTTGGTTGACCCGGTGGTTGAACCGTGACCCGGTCACCACACCGGGTCAACTAAAAAACCGGGTTTTAAAACATTAAAATATCTTATAAATGTTATGTCAAACCAAACGCCCCTAAATGTAATTACATAAGAGCATAACAAATTGTTTTTCAAAAGGGAAATTGGCACAAATGGCAAAAAGTACACGGCCGTTTGCACCTCTTAGCCATTTCTCCCCATTTTCTGCATTTGTGGCCCTAGGTCCGGCGGACCTGTAGGTCCACAATTACATCATAAAAAGACAAAAAAAAATACGGATTACGGCAGGTCCGCAATGGGTCGGGTGACCCACCTTCGCAATCCGCATTCTTAGCCACGTGTCAAATGCAGATGAAATCCTAGCATCTTTTCAGCAGGTCCGCAATTGCGAACCTACACCTCCGCAATTGTGGACCTATGGCTAAAACTGCAAAACCCGAGGAGAAATGGCTAGGAGGTGCAACGTTAGGGGTACTTAGGCTATTTCTGTCAATTTCCCATTTCAAAAAAAGATGTTTAAAAATTAAAACAATAATAAGAAAACCCTTACATTTATTATCTAGAAAAGAAAGTGTCACATCTATATATATATGCATAAAAATCACTCATTGAATTCCAATCAAGGACAAACTTTAGTCGGTCATTCAAGTCGGTTCTTATTATTTGAATCTTAATCCATTAAACACTGGTCTAAAAAAAGAACGATCAAAATGAATGAATTTCCATTTTGATCAAAGGCCTTGTCAAAGCCCCTTACATCAACCATTCTTTATAATTATATGGTTGATTGTCTTCATAGAAACAACATGATTTTCTTTTTTGTTTAAAAAAAGAAAAAGAAAAGGAAAACTAGACTTGGTACCTAATTATGATTGATGAAAGTAGATAGATACTAATTTTTAGTTCAATGATCAATTTAGAACTAGATCAATCCTTAAATGAAGTGGACTCTTTGTAAACTATTGGGACAAGACCATTAGAGCTAAACTAATAACCTGCCAAGATCAATTTTTATACTATAATCACATGTATGTAACAACCTGAATCCAAAACAGCTAATATATATAGCATTACAATCGAAAAGGTAAAAATGACTACAACTGAGATAATTTGGGTCTATCGGAACTTCGAGCTTCCTCCAAGTCCCTATCACGACACCGCCTCCCGCAAATCCCTTGAACGAACTTCTAACTGAACCCCTTACCTAAAAATGGTTTAGTTTTGAAAAGCGAGGGTTAGACCATGAGGTCTAGTGAGTTCCCTCTAGCAACAACATTCGCGACAACAACAATATTTAAAACAATTTATAAGCATTTATAAACAATTCTCCACTTTAAAACAACTAAACTTTCAATCGCAAAACTACATATGTAATCGGCACACCGAGGTCACGCCACCTGTGACAACGTGTCAGTATCACGATGTCTTAACTGGAACACACCCTCCATGGCATAAAAGGGACACTCCCCCGGCATGAGCACTGGTGGAACACACCCTCCGACTTAGTCGTTACACATCCACTTCCAAATACATGCATACAAAATATCTTAACTTTTACAACATATCAAAACACGCAGTTCATATAAAAGATCAACATGCAGTTTCATAACATCTCATGCGTTTAATATAAAACACCAGTCAACACACTTTCAGTTAGAAAGACTTACCTGAAGCTTCTGCTATACCACCTTTACTTAACGCTTTAAATCCTTGGACCAAAGACCTACGATTTAAAAGTAAGAAGATGATAAGTCGTATGGACAACTCACACTAAAACTCCGAGATATCTAACGGACATTTCCACTCAAACTCTCGATTTCGCCCAGCTCTTGGATCCTACCCGGGATCAACCGGTTTCCACTAACTCCCCGCCTCCCGGGGGTCTCTACCTGGGCTCCCGACTCCCGGGTCCTTCCCGAGTCCCCCCCCCCCCCACCTCCCTGGGCCGCTCCTCCCTCTCGGGTCCTCAGACTCCCGGGATCATTCCTCGAGTTCCCATCCAGCCGGTCTCCCCGGTTCTCCTCACCCGGGACCCCGCCTCCTGGGGCTCCCTTCCCGGGTCCACACTACATGCCGGACTCCCCGGCTAACCCACCTGGAATCCCGTCTGCCGGGTTCCCGGCTCCTGCCCTCCTCCAACTTGGGTGTAGGCAGCGCACAAGCCTCCCCTCCCACATAGACTTAACGAGAACGAAAACACAAACGAGGGCTAAGAAACAATGAGGTTTAAGAATTCCGTCCTTCCCTAACATGGAAAAACAACAAGAAATCCCCCCAACATTGCTATTCCCAGAGATTGAACATAATCATTCCCAAATCCAAAAAGGGTATTCAATCTCACTAATCCAAATAGATTAACCAACGATTAAAAATAGAAGATAGGTTTAGAAATTACCTTGCCAAAAGTTGATGAAGGGCTTCTTACCATCTTGATTTCTCTTCTCCAATGCTCACACCCAAAAACACACACACACTGATGGTAACCTCTAATTGATAATCCAAGCTAGGAGAATGGAGGCTCTAGGGTTTTAACCCATTCTTTCCAAAATTACAACTTAGCCCCTAATCTTTGGCTTTTTCTCCAAACTTCCACTAACCAACTTTATTAACATAAAATAAAGTCATGGTTATTACAATGTATAATATATTTTTGTTTCCAATAAAGTAGTTTATTCAATTTTCAACTATTCTGTCATCTTAAATTAATTTGTATATATTTTGATTTCTATTTCTTTACACTATTATAAAATATTTTAAATAACTGACTTTTGATGAATGATCTAAATTAAAATAAGCATAACATTTACGAAAGAGTCGAAATATTTAATCACTTTACTTAGGGTTGTTCCTTCCTTTTAATATATATATATATATATATATATATATATATATATATATATATATATATATATATATATATATATATATATATAGAAAGAGGCTCCTTCAAATAGAAACTTTTTTTTAGTAGAAACTATGCAACCCAAGGGTATTTCAGTCTTTTTACAAAATTTCGTATTTTTAGGAAAAAAAAACCAACTTCCTTAATTATCTCTACCTCTCTCTCTCCCCCCCTCTCTCTCTCTCTCTCTCGATCCACCATCACCATCCACTTCCGGCAGCGACCTCCTCCCACTCCGGCGACCTCCCTCATTTCCGGCGAGTTTCATATGAGAAAGAACATAAGAAACTTTGAAAATTTCACGATTCATATGAAAAAAAAACATATGAAACTACGAAAATATATGATTACTTCGAAAAAATCTGAATATTCATATAGGAGAAAATATATGAAACTTAAAAATTCGATTATTTAAATGAGAGAAAAATATATAACACCATTTATGAAAAAATATGAAGACGGTTTATGAAAATATATGAAATTATAAAAACATATGATTATTTTGAAAATTTCATGTTTCATATGAGAAAAAAGGTTGTCGGATTCTTGTTCATCATGGTGACCGGATTTTCGAGAGAGAAAGAGAGATAGATGGTTTGCCGGATTTTTGAGAGAGAAAGAGAGAAATGGTGGCCGGATTTTTGATTGAGAGAGAGAGAGATATAGATATAGATTAGATAATGATGGAGAAAATTAAGGAGAGATTATGTAACCATATTTAGATTAATTCAAATTAATTAATATATTTTGAATTTAAAAATGGTTAAAACTATTCCCAAACTACCCTTCCCCTATTTTTTTAATAAATTTAAATCTGAAAAATCCTCAACCGTTGATCAAAATTTCGGATGGTCTAGATGGGTTTGTAAGTTTGCATAATTTAAAAAGTTTGCAAATGATTGTCCCTCTCTCTCTCTCTCTATATATATATATATATAGAGAGAGAGAGAGAGAGAGGAAAGTTCAAATGAAAACTCAATTTTCATTGTGTACGTGAGGACAAATCTCAGTCACTCCATCTCTTTTGATCCAACAACTCATATTAAATAGAAATTTTAATTTTAAGATGCTTAGAAGTAAAAATGGAAAATAATTTAAACTAACGCATACCATATTTAACTTTTTATTTTCTTTTTTAATTAAAAACTTTTACCCAATTAAAGTTTAAAATAAATTATCTTAAAAATTACTAATATTTTAATCAAACAAATTATATCAAAAAGCGAGAATAGGCCTATCAGCGACGGAAAATTCCGTCGCTGAAAGTCTGTCGCTAAATACGTGGTAGCTAATGCTTATCAGCGACGGATATTAGCGACGGATTAGAGACGAAATTATTAGCGACGGCCGTAATTTAGCGATGGATTAGCGACGGAAATATTTAGCGACAGATTATTTTAGCGACGGATTTAGCGACGGAAATAGTTAGCGACGGATTAGCAACAGACTCAATTTAGCGACGGACTCAATTTAGCGACGGATTTAGCGACGAAATATTTTAGCGACGGATTTCCGTCACAAATTCCGTCGCTAATATTAAAAAAATTAAAAAAAATAAATTCAGAAATCAGTATTTCCTGTATTTTATACAAATAATCTGCCCATTAAGTTGACACAAATAACCTGTCCATTAAATTACGAATCATCCCAATAAAATAAAAATCCAAATTCATACGATTCTGAATTCATACAAAACAATGTAGCAATCTAACTAGGGGGGAGGGCGGGGAGGGGGGAAACCGTATCCCTGCTACTGCATAAAGGCAGCAAACTGCTGCGATAATCTGAGTTGCACAACTAGCTGGGTAGCATGTCTGACCTGTTCCGCCTGCAACTCTTCGTTGCGCTTCCTTTCGATCTCTAACTGAGCCAAATAGCGCTCCTCCCGCAGCCTCGCATCCTCCTCCATCTTTGCCATCTGCTCTCTCAACGCCGCTAACTATAAATACAGTAATTGACAAAAATTAGTATTTATTAGCAATGAAAAAACGGGTAAGAAGAAATTTTAGGAACATAACGGCTCTAAATCAAACATATCCAACTTATCTACTAACATAGCCTAACGTCTGCCCAACAGTGGCAGCCCAAACTACATGTATACAACACACACACACACACACACACACACACACATATATATATCCATTGCAGTTACCAAACAAAACATACGTTGAACATATTTGTATACACATGCATATAAACATATACAATACATATATTAAGTGTAATGGTTTTAGAAAACTTACGTGGATTATAGCCGCTTTGGGGTAAACGTACACCGGAGGATCAGTAGGCGGGTTGGAACCCGGAGGGCCCGTCCGGTTCCCGAAGTACATCCGCTCAAACACCTCACTAGAGGTGGGATCGCGACCCCATGCCTCTGCCTACGATAGAAAATTAAGATAAGTTGTTAGTAAACATACAAACTAATCTCGGGTACATATTCAAAAAATTGAAGACTTAACCAATGAACTAATTGCTTCAATGTACCTGTAGTATGCAAGAACTATTGGCATTCAATACGTGAAGCTTGAGTCAAGGTCTAATAGGGGTTGAATCGTCAACCACCTCTTCTTTTCTTCCTGTATAACGCTACAAACAGACAGGATGCATCTCAATCAATTACAATTTACAAAGGCTAGATGTAACACCCCGAATTTTGGACCTCGATGGTTTAATATCTGTATTATTGGTTATTTAGAGCTCCCAAACTATTTTAATGATTTTGGTACCGTTTGGGTTAGTTTTTAGCGTCAAATCCAGATCGGGCAACATCGGGTGAGAGACCGGCGACTATGCCCCGCGACTATGCCCAGGGCACTGTCGCCAGGGCAATGTCGCGCGGGGTGTACCGTAGGTGGTACATTGGCCGCGACTGTGACCCGCGACTTTTCCCAGGGCACTGTCGCCGTGGCATAGTCGCGCCCACTCAGGTCCAGACGAATACTTTCTCATTTAATGCCATTTTTGGGGTTTTGATTATCATTTGGGATTGCAGCTCTTGAAGAACGTTTACACACACCAGAAGGTGAAATTTTCACACACTTCTTCTCTCTCTCCCTTCATTTAATGTGGTAGGTTAGATCTTTGAGTTTTGGTGTTTGGTAAGGCTCTAAGTTTGTAGAAGTGTGTCTTCTTTAGGATTTCAAGGAATCCAAGTCTACTCCCATTCATACCACATTTCTAGGGTTTGCTCAATCAATCTCAAAGTAAGTTTTCTTACTCATAAACATTCACTCATGCTCCATTACTTGCTTATTTGTGCTTTATGTGGTATTGGATGTTAACCCAAAAATCTAGGGTTTGGTATGTCTTGAAGTAAATAATCGTGAAGTGAGTGTGAGGGTCCAAACATCTTGTGAGGATTCATTTAAGTAAATTAATGGATGAAATGTGGATTAGAATAAATGGCTACACTTCTAAGGGTTACTATCAAGGGCATAGATTCTTATCAGCAGTTGGAGTCAAACTATTATTGGGAACTTGTATGTGGCTAAAAGAGTTTAAGTTTATTATGAGAAATATGTATCGAGCATGATTATGTTATTTATCAAGTATATGCTTGCATGAAAGTTGTTAATCCTACTTGCTCATGGGTTATATGGGAAGTCTTATGTCTATTTCCTTGTGCACGAGGATTTAGATGGTATGCATGATTATTGCATGGCTATTGCCGTTGGGCATTTTGAGTAGACAATAGGGGGCGCAAGTCCCTTAGTTGTACACTCGGCTAGATTGAATAGGCACCCTTGCCTATAAGACCTTGAGGTGTAACCCAACGGGGTAAGCACTAGAGGCAGAGAGGGTTTGAGGATTGTGATGTCCGGCGTGGCATGGGAACTAGAACCGGGCTGGACGGTGAAATCCAATCTAGATCGCGGGTTACCCCGCTTTATATGGAAGATATTTGTGTATTATTTGTACAGGAAATTACAATGTCCCTATTGGGAGGTTTGGCATTGACCTCAATGCATTGGGAGCCGGTAACATTTAATTATTGTTCTTGTTTACATCATAATTGGTATCGACATAACAACCAATAGACTTCGTTCTAACACTTGTGTTCATGTTTAAATGGTTCACAGGTTCCGTTAGCGGTGCGAGTAGGATGTCTTGATCTGTCGGGATCGCGCCTAGGATTCCTCCTTGGACCGGGCATTTTTGGGAATTGAGAAAGAGCGCTTTTGAAGTCATAGTGACACCCACCCTAATCTAGTTGTTAATTGTTCTAGATTAAATAGGTTGTCATGTATATGTCTTAATTATTCCGCTACTTCCTTTTTGAACTACCCCAACTCTTTCGGGTTATAGTTATCTTGTTTACAAGTTTTGGATTCGCCTTATTTCTAGGCGTTATATTGCAGAAATTTTTAGTTTTCTTTTACCTTGAAATTTTAGGGTGTTACACTAGAGATCACAGAACCGAACGAAACAAAATGTGGAGGTAGGTTGTTACCCGCTTGCCAAAGGAGAAGGGAACATATCTATGATTGATCATGTGCATTATCTGCCTCCTCATTGTTGCAACGAACAACACAATCCAATAGAATAATAGAATTGGCCAAAATACAGGCACGTCAAACATACTAAAAAACGTCAACACAAAAGCAATGCAAACTGCTTTTGTAATTGAATACCTGTAGCCAAAGCATAATAGAACCATGTTACTGTCATCTGGCTCGCAATCAAAGTCTAAGCCAAAGGCAACCATGAGAAAGCATCGAATCTAATAGCGATATATAGGTTTACACATAAAGGGATAACAACTAAAGTACAGTAAAAACGTAGCATACAGTTAATTTCATCACAAGGTGAGAATATATGGGGCATAGTTGGTGGCAAAATACAAATTCTACATGTTATCAGAGCCTCCATTGAAGAAAGCCAGAATTTCCTCCTCTTACCCTACTATTGCAACTCCATCACCTGACTTACTTTCTACATCATCTACCAACAACCTAATCACAGTGAAACTCAATCGTGATTACTATCTACTTTGGAATGCACAATTCATGTCAAATCTGAGAAGTCGACCAATGTTAACGAAGTTTTCGAATGCATAATTCATGCCTTGTCTACTTTGGAATACACAACTCGTGACTTACTTCCCACACCATCTATCACAAGACATCTCCTCTCTCATCTCCTGTTTCTTTCAACATCCTATGAAGTTTGGACGGCTTTGAACACATGTTCTAATTGCGTTACATAGCCAGAGGTGCAAATTTGTCTTCAACTTTCTACCTTGCAAAAGAAGGACCTCTCAGCCACATACAATTCGTCAACCTCTAAAAAGGAAACTACTGTTTGATATTTGCTTTCAGGGATTTGGATCAGAATATAATCCTCTTGTTAGAAGAAATCACTGCTTGTATCGTAAGACGATACCAATCAAGTGTTGTGACAAGGGAACCCACAACCAATACAAAATATGTGGATCTACAAACGGTATACAATATGTCATGATTAATGGGAAGACAATAAAAAAACCTACACAATATGAGAAGCATATAACAAGGTTGCACAACATTACAACAGTTTACATCCTCCAAGAAAACCCGATAGGTATTTATATAATCAAATAAGTAAAGAGTTACATTGAATTCTTACCAAATAATTAAAAGAGTAAAAAAAAAGGCTAATATAACCTACTACTTCCAAATGGAGGGAGGAGACCACCACAATGTGTTCGCAAATCAGAAACTCCGACGGCCGTGGGCACGCCGCCCATATTTAACCATTGGTGGGGGCACGAAAGATAGACTAGAAAAAAAATCAGAACCTTTCTTTCAGTCTTTTTGACTGAAACATATTGTCCAGTACTTACAAAGATACGTAGAAATTCAATCGAACCCTAGCATCGCGAATACTCTAAAAATAGCTTAAAGATTGATAAATTGAACAAATGTTGAGACCCTAGAATTGATGCAAACATATGAAGGTACAACAAATGTGCCACAAATTGAACCGTTTTATGCTACTAACCCTAAACATCACAGTTACATCCATTCGGGTCGCAACAAATTCTTTCAGAACGGAACATAAATCGAGCCTTGGAACATGGATTCAAGATAACAAGAGACTGATTTTATATTCAAAGTAAATGGAATGATGAAACAACTTCTGTCACAAACTTATAACAAGTATTGCTAAGAGATCTGTAAGTGTGTAGTTATAACGGAAAAGGTAAACTCACTTTCTCGGCGAAACGAGCAGCACTTTCTTTATGATGTTCCGAGGGTGAAACAACAGGAAGATATTCAACCTGATAAGTATTTAAAAAAATGTTATTGTGACTTTTCCAAAAACCAGTACACAAGCAGACGAGTTACAAACTACAGAAATCTCCAATCGAGCAAAAATTAACGAAAACAAATCTGAAGAGAGTGAAGAGCATACGTAACAGCAGAATTCCGAAAACAAATCGAATCGTCTTCTGTGAGAAATCAAATCGTCTTCTGTGAGAAATCGATGTGAGAAAAGAGAAACATAGAAGAGAGTGAAAGTTGAAAATGACAGAAATCGATGAAGAGGCTGTAAACTTGAAATCGAACAAAGAGGAAGAAGATCGATGGAGGCTGAAGTCTCATCGGCTGTAAACTTGAAATCGATCGACGGAGGCTGTAAACTTGAAATCGATCGATGGAGGCTGAAGTCGATGTCTCGATTTGGTGTGCAGACTGAGTCCAAGAGGGAAGCGGGAAGCCAAAATTAGGATTTAATTAGGGATTTGGGCGTTTAAACCCTAACCCGTTTTTATTTCATATTACAACCTTAGCGACGGATTTCCGACGGAAATTCCGTCGCAAATTACCGACCGAATTTTCCGTCGCTAATTTGCGACGGAATCCGTTTTTAAATTAATTGTATATATGTTTCTTATTAATATCATTAATTAAAATTAAATAATTAAATAAAAAATATTTTCAAAATTATTAATAATTAGATTCACTAATTATTAAATATTTAAATAATTATATTTATTTATTAAATTATTTCTTATTTATTATTAATTAAGTTATCTAATTATTAAAAATTATATAATAAATATTTTTATTTATTAAATCATTCCGTAATTTTGTATGCATGTATCGAGTCGAGATGTCTAATTGAAGAGAATCACTAGATCAACACTAATAAGATACACTAGATCAATTTCCTTATAAAGCGAGGGATGGGGTTTGTGGGTTTGCTATATGCTTCCAATAGAACTTTTTTAAGTCTGATATATCCATTAAGGCCCAATGAAACTCATTAAAGGCCAATAGAACCGATGAAATCCTTTAAAGCCCGATAGGTCCATTAGGGCCCAATGAAACCCTTTAAAGCTTGATTGAACCCTTTAGAACCCGATAGCTCCAATGAAACCCTTTGAAGCCTGATTGAACCCTTTAAAGCCCGATAGTTCCATTAAGGCCCAATGAAACCCTTTAAAGCCCGATAAAACCCTTTAAAGTCTGATAGATCCATTAAGGCCCAATGAAACCATTTAAAGCACAATATAACCCTTTAAAGCCCTATAGATCAGTTAAGGCTTAATGAAAACCTTTAAAGCCCAATAGAACCAATTAAAGTCTAATATAATTAATTAAAGCCCAATATATCCATTAACACTCAATGAAACCTTTTAGAGCCCAATATAGCCTTTTAAACCCCGATAGATCCATTAAGACCCAATGAAACCCTTTAAAGCCCAGTATAACCCTTTAAAGCCTGATAGATCCATTAAGGCCCAATGAAACCCTTTAAAGCCCGATTGAACCCTTTAAAGCCCAATGTATCAATTAAAACCCAATGAAACCTTTTAAAGCTCAATATAACCCTTTAAACCTCGATAAATTCATTAAGATCCAATGAAACCCTTTAAAGCCCAATAAATCTATTAAGACCCAATTTATGAAATCATTATTTAAATCCCGATTGAACCCTTTAAAGTCTGATAGATCCATTAAGTACCAATAGAACCATTTAAAGCACAATAGAACACTTTATGACTTATTAAGGTACAATAACAACACACACACACACATACTATCGATACATTAACATGTACACATGCATACAACACATATATACATCATATGTGATTACCAAACAACACACACACATTATCTATACATTCATATCAACATATATATACACATATACAACAATGTACATAGATCCATCGCGGGTTAGCAAACAACACATGTATACATATATATACACACACACATATAACACAGACCTGTGGATATATATAACACACACACACATATAAAATTCAGACTCATGGATATATATAACACACACACACACACATATAACACATACCCGTGGATATATATAACACATACACATGCATATATATAACACAATCATGAGAAAATAAGAAAAATTTAAAAATTCCGTCACTAATCCGTCACTAATTAGCGACGAATTAGTGACGAATTTAAATTCCGTCGCTAATTACCGACGGAATCTATTTAAAAATAAATAAAAAAGAAATTACACGTGTCCGTCGCTAATCCGTCACTAATTAGCGACGGATTAGCGACGAACATGTGAAATTCCTTTTTTATTTATTTTTTAAATAAATTTCGTCGCTAATCCGTCGCTAATTAGCGACGGAATGAGATCCGTCACTAATCCGTCACTAATTAGCGACGGATTAGTGACGGAACTGTTTCCGTCGCTAATCCCTCACTAATCCGTCGGTAATTAGTGACGGAAATTTTCGTCACTGATACCCCTTTTTCTAGTAGATATTTCGTGCTCTTCGATATGACATCCATCTAGATATAGTTTTTTTTTTGTTTTAACCGTTTTTTACGTGAAATGCTATATATATATATGTTATATTCATTATGAATATTTATGTACGTTTAAGTTTGTACAACACCTCGACACCATAAGTATGTAACTCAACATCTCCTTCTTCAACACTTTCTTCAACGTTGTAAGACATCGCGTTTCTTCAACACCGTAACCCAACACCCATCAAGACAAATCGTGAACCTATCGAGTAATTCTGTTGTGAACCGGGGAACAAAAGAGAGCGCGTCACGTCTCCACATCTTCACAGGTCATTAATGTATTATTTATCATGAATAATGTATCATTCAGGATGAATAATATAACATTCATGGTGAATAATTCACGATTCATGATTCGTGTATTATTTATCATGAATATTGTATAATTCATCCTGAATACTATATTATTCATAATGAATAATGAATGAACGTTCACATTTGTTATTCATACTGAATGTGGGACATCCGGGGATGCACATACATGTTCATAATGAATTAAACCAAATTTCGGTTATGATTGGGAAACAAAAGAGAGTGTGTCATGTGTCTACACCTTCACAGGTCATTCATATATTATTCATCATGAATAATGTATCATTCAAGATGAATAATACAACATTCGCGGTGAATAATACACGATTAATGATAAATAATACATGAATCATGGATTCATATATGAATGTTGTATTATTCATCCTGAATACCGTATTATTCATCATGAATAGTGAATGAGCGTTCACCTTTATTATTCATACTGAACGTGGACACCCGGAGACGTGCATGTATTTTCATAATGAATATAACACGTATATATAATTTCACGTAAAAAACGGTTAAAATAAAAAAAAAAACTATATCGAGATGGATGTCATATCGAAGAACACGAAATTCTCTTTTTTTTATGTAACTTGCTTGATTAAAATATTAGTAATTTTTAAGATAATTTATTTTAAAGTTTAAGAGGGTAAAAAAAATTTAATTTAAAAAAATAAAAAGTCAAACAAGGTAGGTGTTGATCCAAATTTCCAATTTTGTCCTTAATCACCTTTCAATTAACCTTATTATGTATTAACCATTGATTAGTTTTTTAAGTTTTGATCACTAGTTAAGATTTTGTACTTATGTGCATAATGAAAGATGCGTTTTCATTTGAACTCACCTATATATATATATATATAGACGGAGGTTCATGGGAAAACCTCAAAAAAACGGAAAACTGAAGAACATTCTGGTAGCCTTCCATTTGGACGGTATGCACTTGTGCATACAAGTAAATTATATTGATTTTTGGTTTTTATGCACAAGTGCATTATGTACTTGTGCATATGCATGTGTGCATGTTACAAATTACCTGTATGCACAAGTGCATACCGTCCAGATGAAGGGCTACCAGGGTGTTCTTCAGTTTTCCATTTTTTTGAGGTTTTCCCCTGAACCTGATCCTATATATATATGTGTGTGTGTGTGTGTGTTTGACTTTATTATATTAATAAAAAAAATTCAGTATTGAAATTTGGAAATAAAAATTCAATCTTTTTGAAATCATATAATTTCTAAATCAACCAAAATTACGATGAAAAATTATTTGTAATTGATCAAATAAAATATATAGATACATTACAATAAGATATAAATAAAAACTTATTTATTCATAAGATATTTGTGACATTTATTTTAGAGATAACTTCTTTTTTTATCAATATTAAAAAAACATTTTTAAACATTTGATTTTCAATAACTGGTAAACAAAATAGATAACTGTTAATCCAAATTTTAAATAAAATAAAATAAAAAAGTCAATTTGGGAAATAAGAGAAAAACAAGTTGAATTAAATAAAAAGATTTATTGAAATTTTTAAGTCAATGAATTTTCACACGGAGAATCGAAAAAATTAAGCTTTTATTCCAATAAATAAAAAGACACCAAAAAACGTGCATCCCACCCCTTTCTATTTAATTTTCTATATACTCCACTTCCACCACCACCACTTTCTATCCAACCAAATCTTTAATATCATGGCCGGCACAAAGAAACCGCCGCCGCCGCTACCGCCGTCGTCATCTCCGTCACCGTCCCGGTCACCGGGAGTGGCCCTTCAACCATCATCCCCAAGAAAAAATCCATCAAAATCAACCAAAATCTTCCGCCGTGTTCGCTCCGTTTTCCGGTCATTCCCGATCATAACGCCCGCCGCTTGTAAGCTCCCCGTCTCCCTCCACAGCCACCACGACAACCACCACATCCATGGCGGGACCCGGATGACCGGCACCCTTTTCGGCTACCGCAAAACCCGAATCAACCTCGCGATCCAAGAAAACCCGAGGTGTTTGCCTGTGCTTTTACTAGAACTCTCGATTCCGACGGGGAAACTACTACAAGAAATGGGGTTAGGGCTCGTTAGGATCGCGATGGAGTGCGAGAAACGAGGCGGGAAAACGAAGCTCGTGGACGAGCCGATATGGACGATGTATTGTAACGGTCGGAAAATGGGGTATGGTGTGAAGAGAGAGCCTACGGATGAGGATTTGTATGTTATGCAATTGCTTCATGCAATATCTATGGGGGCTGGAGTACTTCCAACCTCCGATGACAACAGTAACAGTGATATTGGTACTGTTGTCACAGCTCCATCAACAGATGGAGAATTAACGTATATGCGTGCACATTTTGAAAGAGTGATTGGATCAAAAAATTCCGAGACTTATTACATGATGAATCCTGATGGTAGTAGCGGTCCAGAATTAAGTATTTTCTTTGTACGAATTTGAATCTTTTTTCTGTGTAGTTATGAGTAAAAACTGGATTTGTAACGGTAGGTTCTAAAGTTTGAAGACATAACCAATACGATTATGTTAAATGTTTGATATCAATTGTTTTCTTTTCTTTCCATCGTATGTAAGTTATCATAGATTTTTCTACATATAGGAATTGTGATTAATTTCGTGAACATTGATATATATTATAAAACATTTAGTTTTTTGTTCTTGAAAACGTAATTTTGAAGAATACAATTTATACAACATTAAGTATAAATTATTAATACATACTAAATCTTTTAAATTCTAAAATATTCATATTTTACCTTTTTTGATATTAAGAACATAGTTTTGGAAACTTTTACTACATTTTCAAATACCGGGTCAGTCAACTAAATAAACAACATAGTATTTGAGATTTTGGAAACCTCATCTCATAGTTGATCCATTTAAAAAAAATCATAAATCTATATCTATACTATATTATAAAACACGAATAAAAAACTTTTAAATATAAATTATTAAGCACAAGGTACCATCATTTTATGCAATATTTTAAAAATCTCTTAATTTACAAGTATCAAAGCACAAGATACATATTACTATTGCAGACTTCTAACACCCACTAATTTGGTATGTGCAGGACCTTCCTTTTATGCAGACATTTTCATGTATCACTATTAATTAATATATTATATTACTATAAATTTGTTTTTATTATATTATTGAATATGTAATTGGTTATTTTTTCTAGACGTCATTAAAATATATAAGATAATCATTGAATTCTAACAAAATACTTATTTTTTTTATATAAAAAATATTATATTATTAAGCCTACATTAAACAAATTTATGAAAAAAACATTATCACTTTCTCAAAACCATCTAAAATCGTACTGTAAATCGACAAAAAAATAAAATAAAACATTAAAATCGTGATGTATCTCGCTGCATTGCGCGAGTAAGCTTCTAGTAGTTTATAACATTGGTCTGGTGGTTAGTTCCTTATTTTTCAAGTGTGAGGAACCATGTTCAAGTCTCTTATTGGAAGTTTTTTTTTTTTTTTTTTGTAGAAACATAATTAATAAATATGAAATTAAAAGTTAAAAACTAAGAAAATGACACTAACAGGTCTCAAACTCGGGTCTGATGTGGGAAAAAAAACTTGCAAACCTACTCTACCAAGTAAAACTTTTGTTCTCATTGTAGCTTCAAAATATATACGATGACACACAACAAATTGATATGGTAACACTTTTTACGACCATATAATTTTTTACACTATAATAAAGAAACGAAACAATAACACGTACCAACGTATTCTCTACACTGGGTCCGTCTCTGTTTATAAGTTTGTGTAAATCAACCAAAGGGTTGAAGCACATTTGATGTCTAGGGTTGGGGAGAGTTTAATTACTTGACTCAACTTTTTTATGGACTTAAGGGTTTTCATTAAGATTAGGCAAAAATTGGGGGTCAAGTAAAAAATATTTGAGGGTCTAAATACAATATATGTTTATAAAATATAGAGCTGATTATATAAATAATTAATCATTTTGGAGATTTTATGGGGCCAACTGACCCCTTAAACTAAAACACAAATCCACATTGGTTAGAAATTTTTTATTGAGCAAATATATGTTATGATGGTGTCATGTACCTGATTTCCACTGTATAATCTTCTATGGTTCACCAAATTTATACATCATTTCATATTTTATGAAGAAAAAAGTTCCTTCAAAATCTTTGTCCTTATGGTCTTGATATATAATTTAATAATTTCTTTAATTAATAACTAGATATAAAAAATATTTCCAAACCAAGCTAAGAAAAGATATATATTTTATAATGATTAGTAATTGACAAATTAATAAGCAAATTTTATATCCAACTCTTAGGTGTCGTTTGTTTTTTAAGATGTCTAAAGTCTGAAGTCTTATTTTAGTTATTATAAATAAGACGTGGTATGTAAAAAAGTCTGAATGATTCAGATTTAAGAGCCACTAAGAGGTTTTTAAAAAAAAACAAACAACCCCTTAGTCTCTTACTGTATATAAATTTGTAATCATATTCTAGAAATGCATGAGTATAATGTAACGTAATATATTTTTATTTCGTTTCTCTTAATTTTATCTTATAGATTTGTGTAATTTTGAGAAAGCGAGAGAGTTTTTAGTTGGTTATCAGTTTTATAAATTCTTTTGCCGTATTAGTAGAACTCAAACACTTACCTTATATTTGAACATGTATATTAGTTAATTATGAGTTAGTTTTATGAAATTCAAACG
Organism: Arctium minus; assembly: GCA_954870635.1. Taxonomy (NCBI): domain Eukaryota; kingdom Viridiplantae; phylum Streptophyta; class Magnoliopsida; order Asterales; family Asteraceae; genus Arctium; species Arctium minus. Next base: position 174,773,068 of record OX941080.1, on the reverse strand, counting down.
TATCAACCATGTGAATATACTCGTGATTGAAATTTTAAAAATCGAGTTAAAATTTTTAATATACACACACACTTGATATCACTTGAGAGAAAAAGATTTTTGGTCATGAGAAATATAAAAAGTAATAAAAGTACATTTATATTATGTGAATGTTACATTATATCTTGTAAATGGCCTGAATGTGTACCTTCACCGGTTTTATTGATAAAGGTTATCTCCACACACATTCACACAATACAAAAGGTACTTTCACATTTTACGTTATCTATACTATATTATAAAGCAGACATAAAAAACTCTTAAAAACAAGTCTTAAAGTTTAATGTACCGCTATTTAATGCTAATTACTTAAAAAACAACCATTAAAGCTGTATGTACTACATTAATTCTATTTATTAATTTTCAATCATTATCTCTAACCATTTTAACTCCCCTAAAATCATTTCCAGTTTAACTCCCTAAAATAACTCTCAGCATAATTAAATATAGAATAAAATCAAAATTTAAATATAAAAAATCTAAAATATAATTAAAAAACTCTAAAATAATATTTTATAAAAAAAATTATATTATTAAACCAAAATAAATTACATTATATTATTAAGTCTAAAGTAAACAAATTTATATAAAAAAATCATTATCACTCTCTCACAACCATCCAAAATCGTAATGTAAATCGATAAAAAACAGAAAATAAAATGAAACATTAAAATCGTGATGTATCTAACTGCATTGCGCGAGTACACTTCTAGTCTTATGTGAAAGTTATATATCTATACTATTATATTAAAATGCTAAAACCGTTATTTTCAATATTCAATTTTATATTTCATACCCTTATAATTAGTTATTTAGTTACTTTTAATCCCTTACTTTTTTTCTTTTTCAATTTAGACCTTTATCATATTAACATAAATAATCGTATATGAACTAAAATGCATTACAAAAGTACATTTCTTTTTTTAAAAACTAAACCATTGTAATCGTCTCGACCCTTTTGTAAGATCCCACATTGGTTGGGGAGGGGAACAAAAGTTGTCTTATAAGGGACTTGATACCTCATCTAACAGACACGTTTTAAAACCGTGAGTCTGGATGTGTAGACAAAGCGGACAATATCTGGTACGGTTGGTTTGGGATGTTACAGATGGTATCAGATCCGGGAACCAGACTAGTGTGCCAGCGAGGACACTGGGCTCCCAAGGGGGTGGATTGTAAGATTCCACACTGGTTGGGGAGGGGAATAAGAGTTGCCTTATAAGGGACTTGATACCTCCTCTATCAGACGTGTTTTAAAACCATGAGTCCGGGTGTATAGACAAAGCGGACAAAAACTGGTACGGTTGGCCTGAGATGTTACAGATTGTAACGACCCAAACAGACAAGGCAATTCAACCACTATAAATCCCAATTCAAGTCTCAATACATAGAAAAATAAAACAAGGTCTTGAGGTTTAAAGTAGCAACGTTCCACTACATCCGAGATGTCTACAACTACGCCTCTACGCTTTCTCCTTACCTTGATGAGAAGCACCACTGGATCCTTTACCTGAAAACGGTTTTAGTTTTGAAAATGAGGATTAGACCGCGTGGCCTAGTGAATTCCCTCTGTCGAACACAAAATCAACATAGAATATTAAATACGCAACTTTAATAAATAAATAACGAATTTACTGATAGTTAAAAAAAATACCGCAATCAGTCCATATAAAAGACTGCCCAGTGAATCAATCTTCATCACCTCTGTGATGTCCACACTCGGGGCCCCTAGTAGATCCCCATTTTGGCCCCCAGTAGATGCCATATCCATGTGCACGAGAAACGGATTCAAGGCACACGGCTCACACCGTCCCATGATGCATCTCACGATTCGAGATATTAGACACCATAATCAAATAGTAGTTCACAGGCTCAACATAACAATTACGATTAAAACAAAAACATTTCTTCACAAAATAAAGTGCACACACTATCAACCCCATTCATCAAATACACTGACACATCCTTTAAACACTTAGAACTTAATAAACATTTAATGAGCATTTTCCAGAAGAATGGGAATGTGCTAACGGAACTCACCTCTTGATGGAAGTCCGACACACACACACAGAGTGAAACTGCTTCAGAAAAGATAGACACCTACAATTAGTTAAGCACGCACCTCTTGATGGAACTCACCTCTTGATGGAAGTCCGACACACACACACACACACACAGAGTGAAACTGCTTCAGAAAAGATAGACACCTACAATTAGTTAAGCACGCACGGTTAAACTTGGTTCGATCCTCTTTACACCCCGGGTAAACCCGCCCAAAATACAATGTTTCAAAATACTCGACTAAAAATTCTCGCTAACCGAACCCCACTAGTCGGGTTCGAACCCAAGCTTCGGTCCATCCGAAATCGGCCCATAACCATCGGCTTTGGGCTTTGGTCCTCGCCCTATGGGTTAACAAATACCGGCCCTGCCGGTTTGGACGCTCCCGGTCCTACCGGGTTTGGCGACTCGACCATGCCGGGTTTGTAGGGCTCCCGGTCTCAACCGGGTGGGAGGTGCTCCCAGTACCAACCGGGCTTGGAGGTTATTCCTGGTACCAACTAGGCTTGGAGATCACTCCCGGTGCCACCCGGGTTTGGAGGTGTAACACCCTAAAATTTAGAGTAATTTAAAATTTTGAAAATTTGGCAATATGACGTTTGTAATTGGAGTAAGCCACCCAAGTGGGTAAATGTACGAAAGCGTTTACAAAACTTGTGAACAAATATGAAAATCAACAACAAACTAATCTAAATAAATTCTATCTAGATTACATCGGTTATCAACCCAAATTCCCAAAATAATAAATTCGTTTAAATGCCAAGACTCTAAATATCTAACATCCCAAAAATGCCTCAGAAGCCCACGCTCGTCACAAACCTTCGGTAACCCACCGCTAAGGGAACCTGTTATACACGTCATTTGAGAAAAAGTATTAGGCTTTAAGCCTAGTGAGAACATACAGTTTATATAATAATTTGGGAAATAATTTAAATGTAACAATAAGTAATCTTTTCCACAGAATTGTGTTTGCAAGTGAAATAATAACCACATAGTGACCTTACGGTCCAAAATACATCTTGTGATGACGGGGGAGACCCGATTTTACAGGGAACGTGGCGGAACACAAAAGTAGACCACTTTCCAAGTTATTGAGCTCACCATACTAGGATCAAGGCCACGAGCTCGTTGGTTCGTACTCAGATGTGGGGGAGGGCACCCAATGATCATAATCATGCTCATTCGCTAGGATTTACATTTACGACCCACGGCTAGTATCCGGTCCCACATAACCGTACCAAGTTTCCACCTTATGGTCTAATGTCTCAACTAGCTACAAACGGGATTTAACCCAAAAATTAGCCGACTTTATACCTATGGATCCATTAGTAACAGTCTAGACTTGTCACAATTACATTTGTGACCAACTATAATCAAACATATAGCTTCAACATAATAATAACCATAAAATGTGCCTCTTGATTGGCCTTTGCCCTTTTTGAAATCATTTATTTCCATAACAAGGATTCCCAAGTAACCTTTCTTCAAAACCCACATACAATATGAAATTTCTTAAGAAATAAATAATACAAATATACTCAAAATGAACATTTCAACTTCCCATCTACATTTATGAACTTGATCATCTTTTGCAACACTTAATATGAAACCCCTTTTATTAATCCACAAAAAATGTATGAAGCCCTAAAAATCTCCAAAATGTTTATTTAGGTCAAAATCATTTTAATAGGTATAAGGAATCAAAGAGATGATTTTTTTTTTAACGACAATAACCTTATTAGACAAACCAACAAAGAAATTACAACCCCCACCGCAAGGTTTACCAACAAAACAAAACCACGGCGCAATAAAATACACTACAACTAAAAGATCGGACAACAATATACGACAACCAACGAGACCAAGAACATACGAAGTTTGCGAGGATCAAACCACCGCAAGCTCAAGATCACGAAAGATTCAAAAACGAACTTTTTATAGCTACTCGAGCATATGCATGCCAACACTGCCCCAAGGATTGCAGAAAGTCGCTCACGAGGTCAACAACCTCCACAGTGTGCTGACAAGACCGATAGTTGCAGAAGGAATTTACAGGGAGCAACCACCAGTCCATTCCAGATCTTATGCCCAAATGCTGTAGAGGAATCTCTGAACACACCTCATTCCACGAGTAGCCAAAGAACGTCGATACATCCGCCAACCTGCAGCCCCGAACATAACCCAAACAAGATCTACAACAGTCCCCGAACAGAACCTACCATCTCCTATCCCCTGCAGCAGCCCGGAACTGCACCGAAAGCCCTCTGCAGATCCGCCGAAATGATCAGACTGCCATCGATCAACAACCACACCACATTTTGATTCCTTCTAGTAGCAAACCAACCAGAAGTCTAACACCCCTCACTTCAGCAGAAACGTCGAACATACAAACAAACTAAAGAGTCGAATGCTACTTCGATTTGTAGCGGCAAACGACAACACCAGTTTTAATACCCAAGATACGATAATCCACAACAAAACCGCGATAGATCCTGAAAATTTCCGGAGCTGACACGTCCACAAATACACTAACTGCAAACCTGATACAAAAACGATCCTAACAGCTTGGTTCGAATCACTTAGCAAACAGATCAGGGACCCAATCACAGCCCCCTTTATGACATGAATTCTAGCCTCAATTCTGACTACCGCTGCACTAAGCAGCCCCTTCTCGAACATATTCTGTCGTGACTCTATGCCTATGACAAACAAGGATTCAATAACCACGTTGCCCAATCATACGCAATATGGTAGTCCCTCTCAGATATCCACTCGAAAGATTTTAGCTGAAATTCAAAAAAACACTCCAATACTTCACCATCTTTTTTATCGAACACCAATCTATTACGGTTAGCCCAAATGAGGTACAACATACACCACACTACCATTTCCCATCTTCACACACTTTTCTCACCACCTCCCACACGTGACGTTGCCCCAAATAGGTCAGTCAAAGAATCTATCGACTCCATACTCACATTCCACCATCTCCCCACAGCTTGCCACAATTTCTTTACTTTTTGACAGGTTACTAGAGCATGATCTACCGTCTCCAACCCATCTCCACATCTCGGACACAACGTAGATTCTAAATCAATACCGAAATTGTCCAGGACCACCCTAGTCGGAATCCTCCCCAATTTTACCCTCTAAAGAGATGATTGAGAGTCTAAAATCATGAGTTTGACATGTATAAGGTTTTAAAAGGTTAGAATGTACTCACAATGTGGGTTCTTTGGTTAAACCCTAGAACTTCAACTTGAAAGGAAAATAGAGATGGAGATGATGATTCCCTTGAACTCTAGACTTTACAACCCTAGAATCACCATAAATGAACTAGATCATTAAATGGAAGAGTAAATGAGGTGAGGAGGGTGGATTGGAGGAGCTTACCTTCAAAGAGGAGAGAAAATTGAGCTGCCAACCAGTCAAAATAAGTGACAAATGACCTAAATTTTGGAGTTGGGCATTAAATACCCGCTGGGGGTCGGCGACTATGCCCATGCGACAGTGACAATGTCACAGCCGTAGGGCATTGTCGCACCTGGCATGCCCCATTCTATTTGTTTGGTGCGATTGTGACATGGTGACAGTGATCGTGTCACAGTCGCCCGTCATAGTCTCCCCACACCTCTTGGGACCCGAAATTTGGCGTTTTTCGCACGGAAGGCACACGTTTCACCTTGAGGTTCAAGTTAAGACTTTTCTATGCGATAAGGATCCAAATATGAACATTAGGGGAATATTCAAGGCTCTTACCGAAGTTCCGGGTATTACAGGAGGTCACTCCCAGTGCCACCCGGTTTTGGCAAACCCCGGCCGACCTATCCGGGTTTGGAGGTCACTCCCGGTGCCACCCGGGATTGGCAACCCCCGGTCATCCCTTTGCTCCCGATAACCCCAATACCCAGTTCAATCCCGGTTGGGCGATCTCATTGTCGCTCTCTTCAGTTCAATCGGAGAAATGCTAAAGGCTCCTCCCCTTTCCCTTAGACAATTAGCAAAACAACCTAATCCAACCCTCCAAAATGTACATGTCCACTCCATAAAACATTTGTTTTACCCAAAAAATTGATATATTATCAACTACCTAAACAAGAACACAAAAACACTAGAATCCCCCATGAAACTTCTAAATCAAGGATAATAAAGTAAAGTTAGGGTGGTGTTACCTCTTTAGAAGAAATCCTCCTTAATGCCTGCTTTCTTTCTTCCCCTTCCCAAAGATCTGAAACCCCCAAATTGCCTTGCTCCTATCTTTTCCTTCATTTCCTTTCTCTCAGCAGCCCTCCAAAATCTTCAAGAGAAATGAAGCATTTAGGGCTTCCCCCTTAAAAGAGTTTTGTCCCCGGAATTTCTTTGACAAAGAGATGCGGGTACTGGGACCTCATATCGGATTCTATTTCCTAAGTCGCTTCTTGTCCCTTGTGGAAACGCCAATGAACCTTTACGAGATTTATCTCTTTATTTCTCAATTCCTTAACCTTGCGATCTTAACCAGATATTGGCCAACCTTGCATAAATATATCTCAAACCATCTACTGCTAAAGTTGAAGAAATTTAGCCTGCTTGATACATGGCATGCAACATGGATACCTCCATGTTCCCCGAGTAAGTCCACTTTGCAAGTCGCACCTCCCATGCTATATCTTACTCTTGGAAGTTCTTTAGAGAACTACACATGACCAATTTCTTCATCCCTCAAGTAATTACGACCTTTTTACTCAGATTGCTCACGAAACATAATTGTAACATCTCAGGCTAACCGTACTAGATATTGTTCGCTTTATCCACAAACCTGGACCCACGGTTTTAAAATGCGTATAAATTTAGGGTCTCGTACACACTTCCCTTCCTTAAGAAAATAATTTTTGAGTCAACGCCACAATAACATGAATTCCGACTAAAATAATAACCACTCAAATCGCCAACTTGACACAGGGTCACCCTTGAACTTCATCTCTAAGGCTACAGGTAAGAATTCCTTTATTAAATAACACAATTCTTAGTAAAGCCCACTATGTGACTTGCACCTAACACTAATAACACATCGACCTACAACACAACATCGATCACTAATCCTTTGATGATAAACAATTCAATTGCACACATTAACCAAAATATCATCCACACTTATTCCTTTGAATATCCACACACACATACACACACACACACACACATATATATATATATATATATAAACATACACCATTCTTCGATCCATCACCTATTTATCCCACTGACAAACTGAGCTAGTCCCAAAAACACATGACATAATATCACTGAATCTATCAAATCCCATAAACTTTCGAATTAATTTTGAGTTCCTTTCCTTACAGCGATGAGCGACACTTTCCCACATAACTTGCTCAATTTGCACAACAATACATACAATGCTCACTCGGAATATCCAATGCACTAAAACTTACTCAAGTCCACCGATCTTTCCCTCCGAGCATCTCGATCAACCACTTTACCATGCCTTCTCGAAACATAGAACACCCACTTTCAAAGAAAGACTTACTAACAGGTGCAAGCTTTAGGCCCGTCACGTGGACTAATTTTCCAACACCTTAACCATAACATACACAATAATCATTTTTCTCATATCCTCGTAAAATAACAACTTTTAAACATACTCCACATTCTTCTGCTTCACTAGGAGAACATCTTAGTTTCATCTTACTCACTTATTGCGACATACCAACATTATCTTCTCACGTAATCTTGAATCACCGATTCCCCCTTATCAATAACCTCTCCCCATTACGTACTTTGCTCCACCACACTTCTCACTTGAGGCATTAAGATGGTTCACGAAATAATACCCAATGCTCATTATACCAAGCATTTCTCACTCTTCAAACAGAGTTGACCTATCCACTGGGATCCATTCATTCCCCAGGAATACTTCAACATTCCCAGTTAAACTTCAAATCTTCAAAATTCCGAGTTCTTCTTTTAGGTGGTCATCAAATAACACTCAACCTTATTGAACTCATGAACAACAATAATGTAACAACTATATCCAACATACTTGCCACATTTGAATCTCTCCTCAAAATCTCTAAACACAGCACACTTACCCTTGTCCCACATTACAACACACATTCACCACCTAACATAACGACAACCCCTTATCACAACAATGACTTACACGTCTACCCTAGCATACAATGCCACCAACTTGTTCACACAATTACCACACCACGATATCACACTGCAGACAAAACCCTCACGATTCCCGTTATATACATAATAGACACACCTTCTTCACACCACACATAACACAATTTTATTTGAAATACGGTCATGCCACAACTTTGTCTTTCTCGAATCTAGATAAACCACAATCATGATCACCTAAATCACTCAGAAAAAAATTCAGGTAGTCCAAAAATAAGGCGCACTCCCTTGCAGAACAATAAGATCAGTGCACACCCGCCTCAGACGAGCTAAGTACTTTACCCCTCCCCCCCTACGGATCGCCGAAACCTCATAGGAAATCGCCTAATCAAACTAGCGACCTTCTGCTTTCATGACACCTACGCAAAGTAGGTTAACGTAATGCCAAACATACATCTCCTCTTGAGCAACCCCTAATAACCCTGCATAAGCTTAGGAGAATAACAATACCAAAGACACTCCTCACAGTCCTTGCTTGATGAAGGCACGAGACTTACTTAGTATGTAGCCTTATTACAAGGCCACATTAATACTCAGGATCAACGTCGATAACATTTCATCAAAAATACTACAACGCTACTCATTAACACGCTTCTATAATATGCATCTAAACAACTTTGAAACTCCTCCAGACATAACCATTCACAAATAACCACATCCCAAAATACCGTGAAAAGTCTACGCTGCTATAACAAGAACATTATCAACTTCCACATAAGAGATTTCATTATTCACCACCCTTCACTATCAAAACATTAGGATCATAAATTGACCATAAGTGGCTCAACCAAAAATTTCAACTCTCGAAACATTTCCTTCACTTTGATTGCAATAATCTCCATGACCTAGAGAGTTCATAGCCTTCATGCCTGACGAAATAATGAATTAAATAATTTTTCACATTGAAAATTTAACGAGCACGACACCATGAAACGAGTTCTAGTATGCATGACACAACACCACTATAATTATATAGTCAAGCACAACGATTCCATAGATCGCTCACAACTAATTCCCTAAAATAAAACACAACCTTGTCCATCCAAATCAATGCCACCAACAAATGAAAATGTAACCGATGAAACTTTTCCCATGCAAGTATGAAATTTCAGGCGAAAACACTTATATTGACTGAGTCAACTGACTCTCTGTAACACCCCGAATTCCTGGATTTAACTCATGATTTAAATTGGAGTTCCTGCCTTATCTGATGTTAAGCAAGGTAGTTGAAAAGAAGAAGGAAAAGTTTCCATTAGTGTTCAGTGAGGCTCCCCCCCACGGGTGGAACCGCGCGATCATCCACGCGGGACTCTGCCCGTCTTGACTCCAGTGCTCCGTGCGAGCACTCGCGCACGCACTGTGAGCTGATAAATGAATTTAATCGGCTCTAACTCCTCATTTATTCCAACATCCTCATTTAGAGCACCTTAAGTTGCGTTTTTCTCCCAAGAGAAACCTGGTAAGTCCTTCTATTCACCCTCCTATCATTAATGCCTTCCACCTTCTTCAAACCCTTAATCATTTATGACATTTAGGTTTCTTTGAGAAACTATTGTGCTAGTCCAAGTCTTCCCAAGAATCTCATCTCTTCTCACTAGTTCTTGGGTATTAGAGTTTTAAGCTACAACCCTACAAGGTGAGTTCATTCTCTTTTATAAACTTTATACATGTTAAAATGTGGATTTTAACCTTCTCAACATCTCCATTTTTTATTTACTTGATTTAGGTGAGCTTTCACTAAAAACCTAATTTTGGAGATTTTGGGGGTTTATGTGGAAGGGTATGATTTTAAGGTCAAAAGCTATATCTTGGACTATTTGTGGACTTGCACATGAGGAACATGCTTTTTGTACTCTCATGTTTAGATACTTTGAAATCAAAACTAGGGTTTGGAAATATGGATGTGTATTTATTGAATAAGGACTTGGGTAAATTGATTTAGCATGTGGAAGCACTATTAAAGAATTATATTGGAACCTCTTGGAATTTCGACAATAATTATATGGATTCATAGTTTTGCACATTTGATGGCACTTTAATTGTTGGAAATTATTTATTGGTTTTATTGGCATTGGATTGACTATTTGGTTGCCTTTGGGCGTCATGAACCCTCAATTATTTGTATCATTTGTCTGACGATGGAACACTAGTTTTCCACGTCGAGGCACGCTTAGGCATCGAATAGGGTATAAGTCCAACGTGCTAGTACACGATATTGGGTGATGATCTCAACATTAGGACCCTATGTGGTTGAAGTTGACTTTTCGTGGGTGTACGTTTAAATCTATCGAGCCTAGCATCCATTGCGTGTACTTTATTATGTGTTTGGTATTACTAACATGTCAAGTAGCTTAATTTTGTGTTCCGTCACTTATGTTAGTAAGCGGGTCTCCCCCGTCAACCCAAGAGGTATTTGTATTAAAAATAAGATTTTTCTATATTTATTCCACCGACTTTTCTTAATTATCTCGTTAGAATTTACTGATTTCTCAATATAAATATTTGATCTCATTAGGCTTTAGCCTAACACTTTTTGTAACACCCGTAATTTTCGGTAAGTAAATGTCACCCGGACATTTCTGTGACTTGTAAACAGTGGGGTTTTTGTTGGGAAATGTATTGTTTAAATTCCCTCGGAGTATCGGGAGTTTGGGTGTTGAAAAAGTCGGATTTTTAGAGTTGGGGGCACCCGGGCGACTATGCCAGCGATTGTGCCAGAGGGCACAATAGCTTGGCACAATCGCCAAGGGCTGAGATCCGCGGTACATCTCTGGCGATTGTGCCACTGGCACAATCGCCTGGCACTATAGCCACGCGTACCAGTGGGTTAAGTGTTGCGATTTTCACCATTTCTTCTCATTTTCTCACTTCTATCTTCTTCCCTTTTCTCTCCCAAACACCAAAACCGAACCCTAACCTATTTTGGGGATTTTTCCTCCATAAACCACATGATTACTCACCATCTAGCTAGTTGGGAGCTTGAGTCACAAAACCTCCATCTTCATCTTCCTCATCAAGTTCAACGGTTGGGAGCTGGGGTTGAAGTGTTGGATTGGGTATTCTCGGAAAGTCTCGTCATCTTTAATGGTAAGCTTCTTTGATTTAAGGTTATATATGTTCTTTGGGTGTTTCCCTAGTGTTTGGTTTATCAAATCTCGGATTTGTTAGTTTTGGAGAAACTAGGGTTTTGATCTCATTGAGGGATTTTAGTATATTATGCTGGGGAATGTTTCTATGTGGTTGGTTATGGATATTTATGGTTCGGTATATATGGATCTAGGTTTTGGAAGTTCTCGGCTTGAGGATTCAAGCGACCTTCAAAAGAGCTCGTTGGGTGAAATCTAGATTTAGCCTAAATCTAGCAAGGTGAGTTCAAGTTGATTTGTGAAAACGGTGTACATGCCAAGGTGTTTATTTTAAAGTGTTTTACATGAAATGGTTAACTGCCGATAAGTTTTGAGTATTTGAAAGTAAAATATGTTTTACTTGGTTATTTGTCAAGAATGAGTATTTTGATAAGTTTTCATATATGGTGAATTTGGGTTCTTAGCAATTTTGTACAAATAGAGTCCATTTTATGACTTATGCATCTTCGTGATTTTGTACAACGAGGTCTATTTCATGTCATAAGCATTTTGGGTTATTGTGTTCATAAACCCTTTGGAAAACCTTTGGTCCCGATACGTGTCGATTTTGGGTCAATCACATCTTTGAAGTATGTGCCTGCATAAACGTTGTTTAAATACGTTGTGAAAAGTTATCTGTTGGTCAAATGGGATTTTGGGCATTTAAACTCGGTTTTGACTTAGATGAGCATCGTGGACATTTGTCCCAGTTTTAATGGTTCTTTGAGGAGCCCATGTTCGATATACCCATTAATGCATTTTATTGCATATTTATATTAATTACAGGCTCGAGTGCTTTAGTCATTAATGAGTAGTCGTGTAATTGTAGACTGTGTTGCATTGGATCCATAGGCACATGAGTCAGTCTTATTTGATGGTCAATTGGGTGGTACGGGGTTGGACTCCGGGACTCATGGTTTATGACCTTGTCTTTACGAGTAGGTACTAAGAGTGGTTGAGTTCTGGTTGAGCTATTATGACTATGGGGAGTCCTTTGATGGGCGTTGGGACCTTTGCCATGTGGGGAAATGCCTTTGTTGTATCCCCCGTGTGCCGAGCCTTTGGCAGTAATTCCGGTGTTGATCGCTAAGGTCAGTTATCTCTTCGGGTGAAACTTGTTAAGAGATTGTAGGGATACTTGAGCTTATGCGTCGTGAAGTGTCGTTCGATCAACGTTGTTTGAGTGACATACTTTTGTGTTCCTCCGCTCTCAACGGATACGGGTATCCCCCGTTGTCGGCCCGCTGTATTTTGGATATTTAATTGTCCATGCTTTTATATTTGGATTTCATTCCACTTTATGGTCGCGTGAGTATTAAGCTTCAGTTTCATGTTTTAATGGCGTATCATATTTATATGGATTGTTTTCCGTTATTTAAGGGTCGAGTATTATGTCCCACCCGAGTTTTCGGGTGTTTTGGGCTATGAGGTATTATTTACATTTTCACAAATCGAGTATCGAACTATGACCCAGTTTGGGCGAGTTACGGGTTGCATCGTTTTATAAGAAATGTGTGTTTGGAAGCATTGTCTTTAAAAGTGCATATAACGGGAAAATGTGTCGTTTCCATTTTGAAGTATAATATTTCGAAGGATCTTACTTTAAACATAATTCCTTTCTTTTAAAGTTATATTTTATTCATGTTAAAACTCTTGAACTCACTTGGTGTTAAGCCTAACCTTTTTATTTGTCGGCATGTGCATCAGGTCCCGGTCGGGGGTTTCAGTTCTAGCAGTGCTATGAAGAGTTGAGCCTTAGCTAGGTTCGAAAGTAAGTCTTCGATGAAGTCTTCCGTAAGTTGAAGATAGTGACTATGCATGGGTTTTAGTAGCACCCGTCCTTACCATAGATTGTTGTATAGATTATTCATGTGTTTTGAAGTTGAATCTAAATTATGGTTGTAGATGATTCATTTATTGATGTATTTAGAAATTTTTTAAATAAGTTGTTATTTCCAGATTTGAGGGTGTTACACTTTTTCTTAAAATGACATGTATAACAGGTCATTCTAGCAGTGAGATTCCTCGGGCTTGAGTGAATAGTTATTGAAGGATAGTAGCATTTTTTAAGGTTATAGAGGCGTACATTTGATATAGTGATGGTATACTTTGGGAAGTGAGATGACGACACCCGTTCGTAATCTAGAATTAGTTGGTCTAGATTAGTAGGTTGTCGAGTTCAAATTCACTTGATTTCTGTATTGTAAACGCCACACAATTATTCCTCCCTTTTTGGGTGATTCAGTTATGATAGACTTGTTTATTCCACACTTAATTCAGGTTTGAAATGACCTCCATTTTTAGGGTGTTACAAGTTGGTATCAAAGCAGTAGTTTAAGTGAACTAGGTATGGAAGTAAGATGCCTAGACTTAAGCTTAGATCAGATAAGTTATGAATTGTGAGAATGGGTAGTACTCTTAAGATAGGATGGTCTTAGAACCGACAGAATTACATAAGTCAAGAATTGTGACGGTGGTAGTAAGGATTCTTATATGTGACGTGTTCAAAATTTCAATTAGCTACTGCTATTATGAATGAGTTGTTACGTAAGCATGCTTAGATTACTATTGTTATGATGATTGACGAATGTGATGGTACATTTTCTTATGTTTAAATCTCATGGTCCATTTCTCACCTCTATTCTCGCATATGTATGGCAGACTAAATGGTAAACACTCGTAATAGGCCGGATGGTCATGATGCGATGACGTCCACGACCGACCAACCAAAGGTGACGTCGGCTGAATTGCCCCCACCCCAACATAACGTTTTAGGCGGAGGGCCTGAGCATATACTTCGACGCAACATAGCCACATCTGAGCCGATAATGGAAGAGATAACTCCAGAGTCAAGAATGATGGACCGAATGATGCAAGCCATGAACGCGGATATGGCCCAATAACAAGAGATGTTTCTGAAGTTGCTTGAGGACAGAGACATTAAAAACCGTAGACACGAGACGGTTGCAGAAAATGTGATTGCAGTGGGGTCCGGGGGTACCGGGAACGAAATTGCCACCGATGGGGTGGCAACATTGGAAGCAAGGCAACCGACAAAGACGTGCTCTTTCAAGACCTTCTTAAGCTGCAGACCACCCGAGTTCAAGGGAAATAACAATCCAATAGTGTGTATGAATTAGATTCGTGAAATGGAGAAAGCGTTCCGAACAAGTGGATGTGGAGAGGGCCAGAAAACAACCTTCGACTCTCAAATGTTGCGAGGGGCAGCCCTCATATGGTGGAACATATACTCTATGTCTCTAGAGACGTCCGTGCTAGACAAGTTGGATTGGGAGACTTTCAAGAGGAAGGTGTTCGAAGAGTATTGCAATGAGAGATCTATGGATCAGATCATCGACGAATTCCGGAGTTTGAAGAAAGGGAATTTGATCGTGAAAGAGTACAAAAAATTATTCATGGAGAAGCTGGGTTTGGTGGGACATCTGGTCCCGACTGAAAAGGAAAACATCAAAGCCTACATCAAAGGCTTACCGACGGAGATGATGAATATGGTGCAAGTGTCCAAAGCCTCTACCCTTCGAGAGGCAATCGAGGAAGCCCAATTGGTGGAATATTTTTATGGTTTAAACAAAGTGGAGAGAGGTGAAGTATCCGAGAAAAGAATATGGGGGGGAGGGGAAGTTCAGTACCCTCCAAGAGGCCGAGATAATTCAACAACAATCAACGAGGGACTGGTCCTAGACGCGTGGTCCCATGGTGTTCCAAGTGCCGAAGCAAACACTTCGGTCTGTGTAATTCAGGGTCCGAACCTTGCTTCAAGTGTGGCAAGTCGGGCCACAATTATAGGGACTGTCCGATTAGGGGGAAGATTTGTTTTGAATGCAAGGCACCAGGCCATGTCAGAAGCGAGTGCCCAAAATTGAAGACTGGGGGTAGCGGGGGGAAAAGGTGGATCCTCCGAGGGCGACGGGAAGAGCTTTTCAGATGACCACAGAGGAGGCGAAGGCTTCGGCAGATGTAGTGTCGGGTACGTTTCTCCTAAACTCCATACCTACACGTATATTGTTTGATTTCGGCGCAAACTTTTCGTTTGTGTCGAACTCTTTTTGTCAAAAGTTATCCGTACCCACTAGTAACTTAGAAGATGCCTTAGTGGTAGAGCTTCCGGATGGTGACCAAGTAGTGGTCCGGGATATTCTTAGGGATTGCGAGTTGGAAATTGAAGGAAAGAAATTTCCGGTTGACCTAATGTCGATGGTTATTGGAGGTTTTAACGTTGTCATAGGAATGGATTGGTTAGCGAATAATCATGCCGAGATTCTTTGTGCAAAGAAACTAATTCGGATCCCAGTTTTGGATGATGAGCCGGTGACCGTGTACGACAAAAGACAGAAAGGCGAGGTAGCAATTATCAGCATGGTGAAAGCACGAAAGTGCTTATCGAAAGGATGCTCATCTTTTCTAGCGTACGTTATAGACGCCAAGCTCGAGAAAAAAAGGCTTGAAGATGTGAAGGTGGTAAATGAATTTCCCTATGTATTCTCGGACAACTTGCTTGGATTACCGCCCGACCGCCAAGTGGAGTTTAAGATTGACTTATCGCCGGGAGCGGCTCTGATAGCTAGAGCTCCTTATCGTTTGGCCCCGTCGGAAATGAAGGACATGATAGGACAAATACAAGACCTTATTGAGAAGGGATTCGTGAGACCGAGATCATCGCCTTGGGGAGCGTCGGTCTTATTCTTGAAGAAGAAAGATGGCACAATGAGGATGTGCATAAACTATAGGGAATTGAACAAGGTAACTGTGAAGAATAAGTATCCACTCCCAAGAATCGACGACTTTCTTGACCAGTTAAGGAGCAGGATGCTTCTCGAAGGTCGATCTACGTTCGGGCTACCATCAAGTGAAAGTCAAGGAAGACGACATCCCAGAGATGACTTTTAGGACACTCTACGGACATTATGAATTCTTGGTGATGCCTCTCGGTTTTACGAACACCCCGACGGTGTTCATGGATTTGATGAACCGAGTGTGTCGACCGTTTCTTGATAGGTCGGTAATCGTATTCATCGATGATATCCTAATCTACTCCAAGGATGAATCCGATCACGTGCAACACCTTCGAGAAGTATTGGAAGTTTTGAGGAAGGAGAAATTGTACGCCAAATTCTCCAAGTGTGGATTTTGGTTGAAAGAGGTGCAATTCTTGGGGCACGTGGTCACGAAAGACGGTGTGAAGGTGGAACCCGCCAAGATAGAAGCTATGATGAACTGGGAAGTGGGAACCGCCCAAGAATCCATCCGAAATTCGAAGTTTTCTGGGTTTAGCGGGTTATTATCGGAGATTCATTCAGGATTTCTTCAAGATTTCTTCTTCATTGACAACTTTGACTAATAATAATGTGAAGTTCGTGTGGACCGAAGCTCAAGAGAAGGCCTTTCGGAAGTTGCAAAAGAAATTGTGTGAAGCCCCGATGTAACACCCGGAATTTCAAGTAAGTAGGGCTTTGTTAGTCTTATGGGTATGTACTAAATGATGTAGGACATTTATGTTAATTGCTACTTTGTTTAAAGATTTTTGTTGTTAATGTTTTGGGCATCACAAATCAGAATTGAAAGTCAGTGGCATGCGCGACTTGCAGTGCAGGTTGCAAGCCGCGGAACCCTCTAGAGTGTAGGCCTCTAAGCACGCGGGCGACTTATGCCGCGGTCTCTTAGTCGCGGCACAAGCCGCAGGGCTACCTACAGGTCACCAAAACCCCGCTTTTTGCCGATTTCAAATCAAAAACACACATACACTCGTTTTCATCTGCGATTTTAGGGATTTTGGGCAACATTCCTTCCTCTACTCATCTCAAAGCATTTATTGCAAACCTTGGGTGGTTAGACATTAATCTTTGGGCATCAAACCTACATTGAAGATCATTTATTGGAGAAGATTCACAAGATCCAAGTTCAAACCACTCTCATCCAACTTCTAGGGTTTTCATCTTTTCTAGGTTTTGGTCAAAAACCTAGATTGTGAGTTTACTAAACCTTTGTTAAAACTAGATACACATCATAATCTTCTATTTGCTAATATCTTGAATCTTTACTTGAAATGTTCATTTCTAAATATCTATGTATTTGGGGTTTTCCTGATGAAATATGTTATTTGTAACTTGCCATGATTCGATGAGTATATATGTATATTTTGGCATTTTTGATGATCTCTTACTTGGGACACCTTTTGGTGGTATCTTATCTACATGATGAAAGTTGTAGTCATACTAGTCGTATATCGGACTTTATGTTGTTTAGGATGGTAATATCGTACCCATGGTTGGTATTGAAATATTCTTGGTTATAATGTACCTTGAGATCTCCTATGAATTATGTTGGACGAACCAAGTCAGTAGACACTAGGAGGATGTAGTCTTGGGTACCACCGTGATGGTATGTACCTAGACCTCCGCCATTCGGGGTAATGTCATGGTTGTAGTCCTCGGATGTACCAAGCCTTTTGGATGTCACTCATGGTAGTTGGCATCAAGGTATATCGACTCTTTGGGTGGAACTTGATTGGTGTTATGGGTCACCCCCATTGACTCCACATTTAATGAACCTTGGTTAACTACTGATAAGAATGGTATTTTGAACTTGCATGTTATTTCTTGTATAAGCTCACTAGGCTTTTTGGCCTAACACTTGTTTGGTGTCGATGTGTATCTTAGGTTCTAGTGGTGCTGCCTCTAAGCAAGTATAGATTGCGCTTGGGTGAGAGCATGGGGAAGGTGCATTTCGCGAGCACCTTTTGTGAAGACGTTTGGGTCTATAGATGATACCCCTTTTATAATCTTATTTCTAGCATATAAATTAGATTAGTTGGTTGTTGTCTATCTTCCATATATTACAACTGTAATTAAACAGGTTTATTATTTCCCCATTTTGGGAGGCTCGAATGCTTTGGCAAATTATATACCATATTTCCATTTTCCGAAAATTTTTGTTATCCCTATTTTTAGGGTGTTACACCCGATCTTATCCTTGCCTGAAGGATCGGAGGATTTTGTGGTGTATAGCGATGCATCCAAGATGAGTCTAGGGTGCGTACTTATGCAAAGAGGGAGGGTGATTTCTTACGCGTCGAGGCAACTAAAAGTGCACGAGAAGAATTACCCCACTCATGACTTGGAGCTAGCAGCGGTGGTATTCACATTGAAGTTGTGGCAACATTAACTTTACGGCACAAAGTGCACCTTGTATACGGATCATAAAAGCTTGAAGTATGTATTCGATCAAAAGGAGCTAAATATGAGGCAAAGGCGATGGTTAGAATTGCTTAAGGATTACGACTGTGAGTTGCTTTACCATCCGGGTAAAGTAAACTTAGTGGTCGATGCCTTAAGTCAGAAAGAATATAGTGGGAAGCTTTGAGCCAAACTTGCAAGAATTGAATTGGTATCAAGTATCATGGATCGAATTAAGAAGGATCAAGCCGAAGCCTTGTTGGAAGAAAACCTCAAGAAATAGGTGATGACCAAGCAATGGCTACTCTTGACGGAGGATAGCCGTGGAATCAAATTCTTTAATGGGCGTGTGTGGGTGCCAAAGATTGGAGGAAATCAAGAGCTAATCTTGGAGGAAGCTCACAAATCCAAATACTCCATTCACCCGGGAAGCACCAAGATGTATAGGGATTTAAAGATGCACTATTGGTGGCCGGTTATGAAGATGGATGTGGCGCACTACGTGAAAAAGTATGTGACTTGTTCTCAAGTAAAGGCCGAGCATCAACGACCTTATGGGAGCCTATAATCGTTGGAGATACCCGAGTGGAAATGGGACAAGATTACCATGGATTTTGTGACCAAGCTACCAAAGACGTTGAGGGACAATGATACCATTTGGGTGATTGTGGATCATTTGACGAAGAGTTCTCACTTTCTAGCAATGCGGGAAACCTTGTCGATGGATAAACTGGCAAAACTCTACATCGATGAAGTGGTCTCTAGGCATGGGATACCTTTATTGATAGTTTCCGATCGTGATAGCCGATTCACATCAAGGTTTTGGGGAGTTTTGCATCAAGAGTTGGGTACGCAGGTAAGTCTTAATACGACCTACCCACAAACAAACAGACAAAGCAAAAGGATAATTCAGACCTTGGAAGACATGCTTAGATCGTGTGTGATCGATTTTGGAGGTAATTGGGATGCTCATTTACCCTTAGTGGAGTTTGCATACAACAATAACTACCACTCTATCCTTAGTGCGACATCATTTGAGGCCCTGTACGGGAGGAAATGTATAACTCCCGTATGTTGGCTAGAGGCAGGCGGAAAGCAATTTTCCGAGCCAGGAATCGTATAAGAAACGATCGACAAAGTTAAAAGCATCCGGGAACGTTTGAAGGCGGCGCAGGATCAACAGAAAAGCTATGCCGACAAGAAGAGGCGACCGGTCGAATTTTAAGTGGGGGACCGTGTGATGTTAAAGGTGTCCCCGTGGAAAGGATTGATACGGTTTGGAAAGCGTGGGAAGTTGAGCCCCCGTTTTCTTGGACCGTTTACCATTATCGAGCGTTTTGGGTTGCAAGCCTACAAGCTATATTTGTCGCCAGAGATGGACGGAATCCATCCAACGTTCCATCTATGCTAGCTACGGAAGTCTATGGCGGAAGAGGAAAGCGTCATACCATTGTCAGAAATTTGAGTTGATGACAATCGCTGCATTGAAGAGCCTAAAGATATTCTAGAGAGAGAGAGAGAGAGACCAAAATGCTTTGTCACAAAGAGGTCACAATGGTTAAGGTTCAATGGAAGCACCACCGCGGTGCCAATGTGACGTGGGAAGCGGAGGAGGACATGAAGCGTCGATATCCACATTTATTCGGGTAGTCGGGATTTCGGGGACGAAATCCATTCCAAGGTGGGGAGGATTGTAACACCCCGAATTCTGGGATTTAACTCGTGATTTAAACTGGAGTTCCTGCCTTATCTGATGTTAAGCAAGGTAGTTGAAAAGAAGAAGGAAAAGTTTCCATCAGTGTTCGGCGCGGCTCACCTCGCGGGTGGAACCACATGATCATCCGCGCGGGACTCTGCCCGTCTTGACTCCAGTGCTCCGCGCGGCTCACTGCGTGAGCACTCGGGCGTATGCGCGCACTGTGAGCTGATAAATGAATTTAATCGGCCCTACCTCCTCATTTATTCCAACATCCTCATTTATAGCACCTTGAGCTGTGATTTTCTCCCAAGAGAAACCTGGTAAGTCCTTCTTTTCACCCAAGGATCTCATTTCTTCTCACTAGTTCTTGGGTATTAGCGTTTTAAGCTACAAACCTACAAGGTGAGTTCATTCTCTTTTATAAACTTTATACATGTTAAAATGTGGATTTTAACCTTCTCAACATCTCCATTTTTGATTTACTTGATTTAGGTGAGCTTTCACTAAAAACATAATTTTGGAGATTTTGGGGGTTTATGTGGAAGGATATGATTTTAAGGTCAAAAGTTATATCTTGGACTATTTGTGGACTTGCACATGAGAAACATGTTTTCTCTAATCTCATGTTTAGATACTTTGAAATCAAAACTAGGGTTTTGAAATATGGATGTGTATTTATTGAATATGAACTTAGGTAAATTGATTTAGCATGTGGAAGCACTATTAAAGAATTATATTGGAACCTCTTGGAATTTCGAGAGTAATTATATGGATTTATAATTTTGCACATTTGATGGCACTTTTAACTGTTGAAAATTATTGATTGGTTTTGTTGGCATTGGATTGACTATTTGGTTGCATTCGGGCGTCATGAACCCACAATTATTTGTATCATTTGTTCGACGATGGAACGCTAGTTTTGCACGTCGAGGCACGCTTAGGCATCGAATAGGGTATAAGTCCTACGTGCTAGTACATGATATTGGGTGAGGATCTCAACGTTAGGACCCTATGTGGTTGAAGTTAACTTTCCGTGGGTGTACGTTTAAAGCTACCAAGCCTAGCATCCATTGCGTGTACTTTATTATGTGCTTGGTATTACTAACATGTCAAGTAGCTTACTTTTGTGTTTCGTTACTTATGTTAGTAAGCGGGTCTCCCCCGTCAACCCAAGAGATATTTGTATTAAAATGAAGATTTGTCTATATTCATTCCACCAGCTTTTCTTAATTATCTCGTTAGAATTTACTGATTTCTCAATATAAATGTTTGATCTCATTAGGCTTTAGCCTAACACTTTTTCTTAAAATGACATATATAACAGGTCATTCTAGCGGTGGGATTCCTCAGGCTTGAGTGAAGAGTCATTGAAGGATAGTAGCATTTTTTAAGGTTATAGAGGCGTACATTTGATATAGTGATGGTATACTTTTGGAAGTGAGATGGCGACACCCGTTCGTAATCTAGAATTAGTTGATCTAGATTAGTAGGTTGTCGAGTTCAAATTCACTTGATTTCTGTATTGTAAACGCCACACAATTATTCCCCCCCTTTTTGGGTGATTCAGTTATGATAGACTTGTTTATTCCGCACTTAATTCAGGTTTGAAATAACCCCCATTTTTACGGTGTTACACTCTCACATTCCAGGATGTGGCAACCATACGTCCATACCAGTTTTAATTATAAATGCTATGCAATTGACTGATAACATGACTTCCACAATAGAGGTTAACTCGACCTGAAAAGAATGAAATAGCTCACCGATTAATGAGTTCAACATTTCCATTATGCAACCCAAATAGGTTTGTAACTTCCCTAAAACATAGACTACACGCTTACATGCGTCGATTTAATTTCCAAGACAAGAAACCCAACATACACATAGATACTTTTTATATGCAATGACTAATGCAGTTTATTTAAAATACCAAGCATAGAATTCACTTTACTCTTGAAGACTATTCACTCTAACAAGATTAGATGTTTTGCATTCACGACTAATACCCACTAGCATACCGCTTCAAACCATGACTTTAATACGTCAATAAACGATCATTAGTCTTTCCTTCTCTCATTACCCACAGTTTATGTTTAGGCCCATCTGGTCACCTAAATCCTTTAAACTATGACTTTGATACCAATTGTAACGACCCAAACAGACAAGGCAATTCAACCACTATAAATCCCAATTCGGGTCTCAATACATAGCAAAATAAAACAAGGTCTTGAGGTTTAAAGCAGCAACGTTCCACTACAGCCGAGATGTCTACAACTACGCCTCTACGCTTTCTCCTTCCCTTGATGAGATGCACCATTGGCTCCTTTACCTGAAAACGGTTTTAGTTTTGAAAATGAGGGTTAGGCCGCGTGGCCTAGTGAATTCCCTCTCTCAAACACGAAATCAACATAAAATATTAAATACGCAACTTCAATAAATAAATAACGACTTTACTGATAGTTAAAAAAAATACCGCAATTGGTCCACATAAGGGACTGCTCAATGAATCAATCTCTATCACCTCTGTGATGTCCACACTCGGGGCCCCAGTAGATCCCCATTTTGCCCCCAGTAGATTTCATATCCGTGTGCACGAGAAACGGATTCAAGGCACACGGCTCATACCGTCCCACGATGCTTCTCACGATCCGAGATATTAGACACCACAGTCAAATAACAGTTCATAGGCTCAACATAATAATTACTATTAAAACAAAAACCTTTCTTCACAAAATAAAGTGCACACACTATCAACCCCATTCATCAAATACACCGACACAACCTTTAAACGCTTTGAACTTAATAAACATTTAATGAGCATTTTCCAGAAGAATGGGAATATGCTAAAGGAACTCACCTCTTGATGGAAGTCCGACACACACACACACAGTGAAACTGCTTCAGAAAATATACACCTACAATTAGTTAAGCACCCACGGTTAAACTTGGTTCGATCCTCTTTACACCCCGGGTAAACCCGCCCAAAATACAATGGTTCAAAATACCCGACCAAAAATTCTCGTTAACTGGACCCCACTAGTGGGGTTTGAACCCAAGCTTCGGTCCATCCGAAATCGGCCCATAACCATCGGCCTTAGGCTTTGGTCCCTGCCCTATGGGTTAACAAATACTGACCTCGTCGGTTTGGACGCTCCCGGTCCTACTGGGTTTGGCGACTCGGCCATGTCGGGTTTGTAGGGACTCCCGGTCTCAACCGGGTGGGAGGTGCTCCCGGTACCAGCCGGGATTGGAGGTTATTCCCGGTACCAACCGGGTTTGGAGGTCACTCCCGGTGCCACCCAGGTTTGGCAACCCCCAGCCTATCCGGGTTTGGAGGTCACTCCCTATGCCACCCGGGTAACCCTTGGTCACCCCTTTGCTCCCGATAACTCCAATACCTGGTTCAATCCCGGTTGGGCGATCTCATTGCCACTCTCTTCAGTTCGACCGGAGAAATGCTAAAGGCTCCTCCCCTTTCTCTTAGACAATTAGCAAAACAACCTAATCCAACCCTCCAAAATGTATAGTTCCACTCCATAAAACATTTGTTTTAGCCCAAAAATTGATATATTATCAACTCCCCAAACAAGAACACAAAAACACTAGAATCCCCCATGAAACTTCTAAATCAAGGATAATATAGTAGAGTTAGGGTGGTGTTACCTCTTTAGAAGAAATGCTCCTCAATGCCTGCTTTCTTTCTTCCCCTTCCCAAATATCTGAAATCCCCAAATTGCCTTGCACCTATCTTTTCCTTCATTCCTTTCTCTCAGCCGCCCTCCAAAATCTTCAAGAGAAATGAAATGAGGCATTTAGGGTTTTTACCCTTAAATGCAAGTATTCCAACTAATTGCAAAGAGCCCTCCTTTACTTTTACCTTTCTCAACCAGGCCACCAATAAATAAAAGAGAAAAAAGAAATTTTCTGGTTATTACACCTTCAAAATAAGCTCAATATTGAATATTTTTAGATTTAATCATATTATTAAATATCATGAATATATACCAATTACATTGTTTTATATTCCTTGCGTTTTAATTTTTTATTTTACACATTTGTCATATTAAAAATACATAATCATAAATTAACTAAAATACATTATAAAATGCATTTTTTTTACAAATCTATAGTACTATATAAAAATATAAAACAATTATTTTCAAGAATCTTGAAAATATATATGTTAAGTTTTATGTACAACTTGTTAAACTATGTACAACCCCTCCACTTCCTACCATCCTCTCCTTAACCCACGTCACAATTTTTTATTTATAAATTACAATTAATACTTGTATAATTAGTTGTTGAATTTACTTTAATCATTTATTTTTTTATTTTTAATTTTAGATCATTATCATATTAACATAAATAATCATATATAAACTAAATTGCATTAAAAATACATTTATTATTTTTACAAATTATATCATTGTAATCGTCTCGTCAATACATTCAAAATTAGCCCAATATTGAAGATTTTTGGAGTTAACCATGTTATTAAATATCATTATTAAATATAAATTAATTTGTTTTATATTCCTAACGTTTTAATTTTTCATTTCATACTTTTATCATATTAAAAATACATCATCATAAATTAACTAAAATACATTATTAAATGCATTTTTTTCACAAATTATACCATTATAATTTTTTCGTCAATAATTTCAAAATAAGTTCGTTTGTAAAATATCATAAATAAGTATCGAGATTTTTCAAGAATGGGTGTATCAAGATCTTTTTAGACATGTACATTTTAAAGAAAACTCTAGATTAAATGGCGTGAGGCGTGACGTGGCGGCAACGTCAAATCTCAAGCCTTAGAAGCCATGATGAAGCAATATCGTTTTCAAGACGTGACTTATGACATCAAATTTTTAATTCATATATAATATTATATATAAAAACATATGTTTTGTATTATTACTTAATGAGTCAATAATAATAAGTCAATTACATTAAGTTATATATATTAAAAACTAGCAAATAAGATATTAAAACGTAAAGAAAAATTAAATATCGCATTACAAAACTACGAATTAGGCCATGGTGTGTCACGACTTAACGTGACGTGAGACACAAACCTTATGTCATAACGTACCATGGTGGCTTTGCGGCAAATTTTTTAGAAGAATGCTTGTAAATACAAATGTTAGTTTATAACCAAATTATAAGTATAGTCAAATGCTATTCAAAATACAAGTTCTATTTTTTAAATAAATTAAAAGACAATATTTTGTTGTTAAATTATATTTTGTTTATTTGAAGAAGGAAAGATGACGCATTAAAAGAATTATAAACCACTCTTTGACAATTGAAGTTACGGAAAAAAGACGTGTTTTTCTGTTATCCAATAAATTTAAAAAAAAAAAAAAAAGGAAAGAAATTAGGTAATTGTTTGGTCAAGAGTAGCTTTGACTTTTGCTTCAATCAACTCGCTCTTTGTTGGACCAATAATCCGTTCATCCATCCCAGCAACTCTCTTAATCCCTTTCCTTATAAAACATAAATGTTAGATTTCGACCTATAATCTAATAAACTATTAAAAATATATTAATTAATATGTTTCAATAATAATCATATCAACATTTCATAATCATATTAGTATATATCTTCTTTTTTTAAACTCAAAAAAGTATCGATGCTTCAACTTATCCTTTTAATCCGTCCTAAAAATTTACGCATATATGACCAAAACTGGTTTGGACCCGATACTCAACTCGTCCGACCCACACAATCTGACATATATGAAAACGATCAATAGATTTGTAGGGCTTGTTTGGTTTACGAGATTTGGTGGGATTTAGAATGGGATTCCAACTCAAATACATGTTTGGTTTAACGGAAAGTTCATTGGATTTAAATATCTTATGTGGATAGTTGGTATTTCACAAATTCATACAATTGTTATAGTAATATTTTAAAATATGTTAAACCATCTTTTTATAATAATCAATTAATAAAATATTTTTAATTAGTTTTATAATTATTTATTATTTGTCTTTATAAATAATCTATATATAATTTAATTTAATTTCATCCAAATAGCACACCAAATATATCAAATATTCTATATCCTTTCAATTACAATTTTTTAATAAAATGTAAATCCTTCAAAAATATTTCATCTTGACAAATAAAATTAAACCTCTGGGATTCCTCATAAGTTGTCATTTTTTTTTTGTAACCGTAGGTTTTTGGGTCAGCTTACGCGTACCGATTAATCCCCGGGTGACCACGAATGGTCTGGAGTCATCGCAGGTGAACATCCATGGCCACAAGAATTTTGACAGCTGTCATTTTGATCTTTCTCATACTCATTTAGGGTTTTTCTGGGTTTTATATTTATCTTATGTTCTTGAATGGGAGAAGAAAAGAAAAAAAAGATGGAAAATAAAGGAAAAAGAAAAAGAAATGGATGGAAAAAAAAGGAAGAAAATAATATCTTTTTTATTTTTGTTTTTGACAGCGAAGAAAAAGGAAGGAAATAAACTAAATTTTTTTTGACGAGAAGAGAAAGAAAAAGAAAAATGTCATACCCTTGTTTGTTTTCTAACGAATTATAACGGTGAGTAGATGTAATTTTATAAATATTTGTAATTATTATTATTTATTTCATTTTCCTTCTTTTTCTTCTATCATATTTAGAAGGAAAGTTTTTGAAAGAAAATTAACATTATTTTCCTTTATTTCTTTTTCTTAAAAAAAACTTGAGAACACAATATTTTTTCTTTCTCCCTACTTACCTTTATAAAAAACCACTCGAAAACACAACATTAGGGTCTCATAAATTTAGTCAAAATGCATACAAGTTGAACCGAACACTCGTAATAAAAAAAAAAAAAAAAAAACATATTTTAACAAATAAAAAAAATATCACATTTATTTGTACCGGAATACTTGCGCTTGGTTTTAATTGAAAGTTGATACATAACGACTTAGTGTAGATCACAAGGAAGATATTAACAGAAAATAAACCAAACTAATTTTCAATTTATTTTAATTATTAATTACTATCAAATAAAAATAAATATGATTTGTTATATTGGTCTACCATCCCCCCTCGAAGTACCCACCTAACAGGTTAAAACGACATTTCAGCAAATACTACCATAGTCCCTTTATAACCTTTGTCTTCCATTTCTCACAACACACACACACACACACACTAATTATCACTTGCAAATTAACAACATTCATGGCGGCGACATGGTGGCGAGCGGTGGCGGCAGCGTTGGTGTTGGTGGCGTGTGCTTTTCCGGCGACAGTCGAGTGTCGTATTCGTAATTACAAATTCAACGTGCGTTTTTTTTATTTATTTATAACGAGATGAAAATAATAGTAGTTTTCATAAAAGCGACATTGTTTTGATGTTTTCAAGTGTGTGTGTGTGTTTTTTTAAATATATAATATTTATACACGGCAAATGAATAAAATAAACTCACATTCATGTGTGTTGTTAACAACTTATATTTGGTATTGGGATGAATGCAGGTGGTGATGGCAAATACCACTAGACTATGTGAAAGTAAGCCGATAGTAACGGTTAACGGTCGTTTCCCGGGCCCCACTTTGGTTGCCAGGGAGGACGATACGGTAACGGTCAAAGTGGTCAACCATGTTAAATATAACGTTAGCATTCACTGGTTAGTAAGCAATTAATTAATCAAACTAATTAGCAAAATACGAGGTTAATTAATTAGTGTTATATATAACATTTGTTTAAATTGAGGATTAATACAGGCACGGGATTCGACAACTGAGAACCGGGTGGGCGGATGGTCCGGCTTACATAACCCAATGCCCGATTCAGCCGGGGGGAACGTATGTGTACAAGTTCACACTTACGGGCCAAAGGGGCACCCTTTGGTGGCATGCACACGTCTTATGGCTACGAGCCACGGTTCATGGAGCAATTGTCATCCTGCCGAAGCTCGGGGTCCCCTACCCGTTTCCCAAACCGAATAAGGAAGTGGTGGTCGTCTTAGGTAAGGTTTATCGTTGTTTTTGAATCTTGATTTCGTAACTTCACTCGTATTGGTTTCGATTTTGGCTGAAGATGCTGATTAACGTCTGCGATGAAAATGCAGGAGAATGGTGGAAATCGGATACCGAAGCCGTGATCAACCAAGCACAAAAATTAGGCGGAGCCCCGAATGTTTCGGATGCTCACACCATCAATGGAAATCCCGGGCCGATTGCGAATTGCTTAGCAAATGGTTAATTTCTGTTTTTTTTTTCGGTGGATAATGTTTATTACTCTTTTTGTCTCGAAATAACTGTCCACTTTTATCCTTAATTATTGGGAAAATTTATAGCTCCTTTTATTATTGATATAATAATTATTTATTTAATTAAAAACTATAATAATTACATATTTTTAAAACTGTGTGACCTTTTACTTTATTCGGTGATTAATGAGTCGAAAATTGATGCAGGAGGGTTTAAATTACCAGTGGATCAGGGGAAGACGTATATGTTAAGAATCGTCAATGCTGCACTCAATGAAGAGCTTTTCTTCAGGATTGCGAACCATAAGTTGACGGTTGTTGAGGTCGATGCCGTTTACGTGAAACCTTTCACAACGGACACGATTCTTATCGCACCAGGCCAGACCACGAACGCCATTTTAACCACCACTCAGAAAGCTGGAAAGTACCTAGTTGCGGTCTCCCCATTCATGGATGCCCCTATTGCGGTC
The DNA here is from genome assembly GCA_954870635.1 of Arctium minus. Taxonomy (NCBI): domain Eukaryota; kingdom Viridiplantae; phylum Streptophyta; class Magnoliopsida; order Asterales; family Asteraceae; genus Arctium; species Arctium minus. The sequence goes on along the minus strand of OX941080.1, from coordinate 174,744,064 downwards.
GACAACCGCACCGCCACCGCCTCTCTACGCTACTCCGGCGTTCTCACTTCTAGCAATACGAAACTCGTGGCTCCTCCGCCTCAAAACTCGACTCCGGTGGCCAACACGTTCATGAACTCCCTAAGAAGCTTGAATTCCGCAACGTACCCGGCCAGAGTCCCGTTGACCATCGATCATTCGTTGTTTTTCACCATTGGATTGGGAATCAATCCGTGCTCGACTTGTGTCAACGGTAGTCGGGTGGTAGCGGACATCAACAACGTCACGTTCGTCATGCCGACAACCGCGCTTCTCCAGGCACATTACTTTAACATAAGCGGGGTTTTCACCGATGATTTCCCTAGCAAACCATTGATGCCGTACAACTATACGGGCACACAACCAACGAATCTTGCCACAAACACGGGCACGAAGCTTTATCGACTCGCTTATAATTCTACGGTGCAACTCGTTTTGCAAGACACTGGAATGATCGCGGCAGAAAGTCATCCGATCCACTTACACGGATTCAACTTTTTCGTTGTGGGAAGAGGGATAGGGAACTTTAATCCCAATAAAGATCCTAAAAACTTCAATCTAATCGACCCCGTCGAAAGAAACACCGTCGGCGTCCCAACAGGTGGGTGGACTGCTATTCGATTCAAAGCGGATAATCCAGGTACAAAATCATCAATCTTTCCTTTCGGATTCTCATCGACCATCTTACGATTTCTATTTTACGTTATTTTTTTTTTTCCGATTATCTAATATTCGTTATTTTATTCGATTTTTATCAGGAGTATGGTTCATGCATTGCCATTTAGAGGTACACACAACATGGGGACTTAAAATGGCATTTATTGTGGATAATGGAAAAGGCCCAAATGAATCTGTTATACAACCTCCTAGTGATCTACCCAAATGTTGAGCCCATGTTGTAGGGATATTAGAATTTGGAGTTCTTTTGGGCAGCCCATCTTAAATGGGCTGCTTAAAGTTGAATAAATAAGCCCAATAACTTTTGGGTTTGGATTTGAATCTAAAGCCCAATTATAATTTTCTTTTCTTTTTTTCTTTTTGGAAGCAAATGGGTTGATTTGTGTGGTTGTAATTATTTAACAATATGAAAGTAAAAATGATGAAGAGAGCCTTTGAAATTACTAGTCTTCAAGTGTGAGATATCAAGAATTATTTTGATTCTTATTTTTCTGGTAAAAACATGAGTAAATTACGTTTTTCTCTTTCGTGTGGTTTGTTAACAAATACAACTTCGTCTTTTTGGTTTTGAAACTGCGGTTTTTGTTCGTTCTTATTGTTTGTAATTTATTGTTATTTTCGTTCGTGAGACTAATTCCTACCTTTAAGTATGAGAGACGAAAACAACAATGAATTGTAAACCACAAGAACGAAAACGACAATAAATTGAAGACCATAAGGATTGAAATCGTAATTTCAAAAATACTAGGATGAAGATTGAAATTATTTACAAACCACAAGTATGAAAACGTAATTTGCTCTAAAAATATCAATTACAAATATGTCCTAATCATGAAAAGTATGGTTGTTTCTCCCGACCTTCGATCTTGAAATAAGTTGGAAGTTTTAGTTGTCGTGATGCAAAACCAAATTTCCGGCTTCGATCTATTTTGCGTCGTCTCTGGATCATATCGAGCTTCATATGCCGTAAATGAAATTACAATAATTCATTTTATGAGAAAATAATCAAAACTAATTATTTTGTTGTAAATCAAAATTAAGAAATAAAATCTGTAGAGGTGATTGGTGACAGAATAAATAATTTCAATAATAAATATATAAAATATTATTATTATTCTTATTTTAAAATTAGATAATTATTTTTCTTTTTATTACAGTATCGATTTTAATTTCATATCGTCGTGTTATTACTCTTTTTTGTTACGATATCGACTTTAATTTCATATCGTCGTGTTATTATTCTTTTTTGTTACAATATCGACATTAATTTAATAACCGTCATGTTATCATTCTTTTTATTGTTGATTTTATAATAAAGTTTTAATTTTATAGTTATTACATTGTAGACATAAACTACATCAGGTACAAACCACATCGCACTGTATTTTGCGGTGCGATTTTTTACAGTTTAAGGTATATGCGGTACGGTTTACGGATAGGAAAAAAAATGTTCAAACCGCATTATGGTGCGGTTTGCGATTTAGCTCCAAACCACACCGCAAACACCATTATTTAAAAGTGTAATTATAAATGTGGTGTAATTCAAATTTAGAAAAATTGCACTAGAATGAAATCTATTTTGCTTTATATTTCGAAAGATCAAGTGTTAAATTTTTATTAATAAAATCAATTTTCTAAATTTTCTAAACCTAATAATCAAAATCATGATTCAGGCGGTCCTTTGGGCCGGGTCTGGATCGAGGGGGGATTAGTGGGTGACACCCTTAAGTGGGAGTTCGATACCTCCTGAAAGCGTAGCCCAGTGGGTGAAAACTTTCGAAAGCTGCCTTTCAAAAAAAAAAAAAAAGGAAAGGAAAGCAAAACAGGTTTCATTTTAGTTACTAAAAATATGTATCTCCTAAATGGATGTTTTGATTCTTTTGAAAGTCTGTTTTCAAATAGAAACGTATGCATAATTTGTTTTATTTTTATACAAATTGTGCGCTAACCGTCCTTAACCGAATATTAATGAAAAATGTAGGATCAATCAAGCTTTTGGAATTGGATCGGGTCTATTTAGGGGTGTTATTCGATTGGTTAAATCAGTTTTCGGGTTATTTGTTTTGGGTTAATTGATTTTCAACTTTTTCCAAATTATCCGATGATCAAACCGAATGAGGTTTTGTTTAGTCAGTTGATGAACACATATTTGAACTTGTACTTTTAGTTAAAATATCATCTTTTATAGCGGTTTTATGCCTTTAACGAGCTACGTAAGTCCCTTATTATGTTTATTGTTAAATAGGAGTGAAAAGAGGTGAGAATGGTGAAAAAGTGGTTTCAGTCACCTTTTGGGCGACTTTAGTTGCGTCATAAGTCGCATAACGTCCTAAGTCCTAACCAATTGTGAAATGATCGCAAACCTGAGCATATTTTATCAAATAATCACTTAAGCAAACATATTCGTTTTCAAGAGGAATCGATCATTTTTCAGCAGAGATCAAAGGGAGGAGCAAAGCAGACGCTTTTGGGAGCTTTGATCACGTTTTGTTTCAGTTAATTAATTAAGATTTTAGGTTTAATATTTGCATTTTTAGTTAATATTTTTCATTCAAACAATGAGATTATAATAATATGAAGATTGGATTTGGGTTGATATTTCCAATCTAAATATGTTCCATTTCATGTTTCATCTACATCTTCATCATCGTCTACTTGTCCAAATTATTGGGATTTTTTTTTGAAGGGTGTTCTAGGCTATGCCTAAACAGGGCATATTGGTTTGTGTAACTTAACTTTGAATTGCTAATTGAAATTGGGGACCTGCAATTGTTCTTAGTTTTGATAAAGTAGAAATTAACACTCAATGACCACCAGAATATTTGGAATGTGTTATATGTTTTCATATCTATCTTAAATAATTGTGTGTCCGATCATTAGTTAGGATTTATGTTTATATTAGTTGTTAACGCAATTAGTAGCTCAACTTCTATGTTTGTAACTAGAGTTGTTTTAACTAATTAGGAACGTTGGTCATAGAGCTTCTCATGTTAGTCTAATAATAAGGATAAACAGAATGTTCGGTGCGTGTCAACACTTATGGTCAGTCTAGAATTGATCGAGAAAATATATTTGAAAGTCAATGATAAACAAGTCTAAGCTTTAATTGGATTATAACTCATTATTGGAATTTCTTTTTAATTGTCAACCATCTTTAATTATTTGTATGCTTAGTTTAAAATCTCAATCGAAACCCCTCATGCTACATAATAAAAGTCAAATCTCATTCACGACCAATCCCTGTGGAATCGACCCTACTTGTCACTATTGCAATTTAAGTTGTAATACAATGTAATTAAGACATTATTATTTGTCGAGCTCGACAACCGTCATTAGTTTCGGGTTATTCGGTTCAATAACCGGATAGTTATTCACCATATGCTTACCTTCAACAATTTTTTCAAATGCAAGTATAGCAGGAACCAAGGACGTTGCCAGAACCAAAGAGTTTTGGTTTATTTGTTTACATCGGATTTCATAGTCGTACGATCTAATTCATAAATTTTCTCCAATTGAGTGCGTCTTAGCATATTTTTTCACAGTGACAGGATCACTATAACCGACTCCATTGAGTTCATCACCGTAGAACTCAATAGTTACACTTACTTGTTCGACACTATACTTAGCTTCTGCTCTTCGAAAATGGGACATCAGCTCTAACAATCCCGTCTTCATCTACTAAAATGACCGAAATTGTTTTAAAAAGGTAGGCATATGACGTACAAAAATTTCACGCCTTCTTTATCTCTAAGATGGAATAGGTCTGCTAATATGCACAAAGTACTCCCTTCAATATGATAAGAGACGTATGGAACAAAAAGATCAAGTAGTTGAGCTGTTTTTTTTTTAATAAATAAACTATTTAAACTTTACTAATTTGAATGATTAAATCGAATAACTAAATCATCAAACTTTTTAAAAATTGGTTACCTACATCATCAACTCAAACAAACATAAGTAATTGTTAAAAAGATGAGAAAAATCATCATCCGGTGAGTTACGCAATCAAGACCGCAACACTCACGAGAAATCGCAACGTGCTAGTGATAATAACTAATTAACTATCTTTTGACCCATCTAAGCCCAAACTCTACAAAGCAATTATGACTTTTAGTTGTTAAAACAAATAGATTTAGGATTTATAAAGTGATCAATCTTTTAATTACTCCCGCATTGCATTGAATACTATATTCAACGCTACATTACATAAAAGTAATGCTTAATTTTTTCATAAAATTTCTTACTTTTGGACGATATATAACTAAAAATATGGACCATAAACAAATTAAATTTTAGGCTAGAACAAAAAAAGATTACATAAGTCTTAAATTTAACCAATCCGACAACAACGAAAACAAATTGAAGAGAATTAAGACTAGAAAAATAACATCTGAAACGACATTTTATTTTCCGTAGACATCAAGCTTTGTCGGGACTCTGATCGCGATCTTGGTTGAAGTATCTCTTCCAAAACCAATGTTTCTTCCATGCTTTTTCGTTCATTTCATCGATGGGAATACCTTTGGTTTCCGGCAAAAACGAATAGGCGTAAATCCCCATGATCACGATCCATACGGCAAAGAAGAAAAAGATCCCCGCACGCATATGACAAAGCATCGTCAGAAAAGCTTGAGCGATTATGAAGGTGAAGATCATGTTCATGCTGACGGCACAGAAGAAACCTGACGTTCTGATCTCCAGCGGGAATATCTCGCTGGGGATCAGCCATCCTAGTGGTCCCCAAGACCATGCGAATCCCGATACGAAAAAGCATATCAAGAAAAGAACCACATACGCGTATTTCTTTGGTAACTCGTTCGTAGATTTTAAGAACAAGAGCAATATCACGCCCGTAGTGACCTACAAAATTAAACAATAACAAAAACATCAAAAAGAAATTCACAAAATAAGGTTCTTCTGAACCAAAAGAACAAAAAATAAAGGACTTAGAACATGTCCGACAGATACTCTATAATTTAATCTAACCATATCTCAAAAGAAAAGATAAAATTCACAAAAATACAGCAGAAATGCATCAAAATTCAACAAAGTGATTTTACACGTACCTGAGCAATAAGCATTTGAACGGCAGCTTCAATAAGCAAAAGTCTTCTTCCAAGTTTATCGACTCCGAAAACCGCCACCAATGTAGCTAACGAATTAACGCTCCCTGTCACAACAGCCGATAACAGCGATGCATCGCTTCCGAACCCCATTGTTTGAAACAATACCGGTGCGTAAAACATGATCACATTGATTCCCGTAAACTGCTGAAAAACTTGAAGGATCATGCTACAGACGACCTGAGGCCGGCTTGATCGCTTCATAAGGTTCTTGAACGGGTGCTTGATCTGTTTCGACAATTCAGTTGCGTACACGATTTCATCGTATTCTTTTTGCACATCACGGACGCCACGGATCTTTTGGAGAGTTGCGAACCCTTTTTCTGTATGTCCACGCTCGATCAGGCTTGTGGGCGTCTCGACAATTACTAGAGACCCGAGTGCGAGAAAAAGAGCCGGGATGGCTGCACCGCCTAAGGAAATCCTCCAGCCCCATGGGTGAGCCGCGGTGAAAAAGTTAACCACATTTGCACATAGGATCCCAACCGTGACTAGCATTTGGAAGCAGACATTGAGACCCCCTCGGTACCTTACTGGAGCAATCTCTGAAATGAATAATGGCACAGCCTGCACATTGTACTCTATGCATAAATAGTTGTACATCTATCTAAATCCAAATCAAGAATGTCAATACTAGCATGTTGCACAAAATAGAAATCCAAAACCATTTAGAGGTAACTTAAATGACAAATAAAGGTTAGAATTTGGGGTTTATATATTACTAGTTTGATTCTCTTCAAGGTTACTGGAATTTTCTTGACTATTATGTTCATGGTTCATAGGATTAGTCGAGGTATCTACAAGTTGACTTAGACACCTAAATTTAAATACAAAGTTTGCATACATGCTACCCTTCAAGATCCCATTTATATACAGTCAAGACACCCATTTATATACATTGAGTTGGGTTATCGTGAGACATGTGAGACCAAATGTGACTAGCCTTCATAGCAGGTATAAAAACAAACCTTCACAATGTTTTTGCCGTGAAGGTTCAGTGTTCTTTTATGCCTTCATGGTGTTTTGCTATAAAGGTTCAGCGTCATTATGCGGTCTCATGTAAATAGGCTGGTCTCATACATTTATATACATGCATACTTAGCCCTCTTTCAGGTTGAAACAAATATTTGGTCACAGATCGCAAAAGACTATATTAATGGCTGTTTATTAAATCACTTACCTTACCGATTGATTATGAAAATGACCAATAATATGATATACAATTACCAACCGGACTTTAATTCTTTTTAAATAGAAAATTAATTAATGCATCAATGGAGAAGTTAGGGTTTGATTGATTAATTAATTAATTACCTGGTTACCGAATCCGATTCCGAAACCGAGAAAAAGCCTTCCGATGATGAGCATGGCGATGTTCATGGCGCAGGCGTTGAGAACCACACCGGTCAAAAAGAACAACGACGCCAGTTGTATCGTAACTCTTCGCCCAAATCTCGTACAACATCTGGCTGCAAAAAAGCTACTAGCCACCGCCGCAAGGTACAGAGAAGATGTGAAAAGCTGGAGATACTGATCGTCGAATTTGCAGTAGTTATCTTCTTTCGCATGGTGCTTTTTAACGAAAACCGTCGGAAAAAACGCCTTTAAGAAAATATCCATCGATGTCACTCCTCCTACACTAATTAATTAATTAACAATCAACAAACGATCAACGAAATCAAATCATCATTAATTAAATCATTATTAACTAATTGCCAGGAAATTAATCAAAACAACACCGGATCTATCTACGATCTATAATCATCTAGATAACAACCCTAATTACGATTAAAACTCAACAAATCCAAACACATCTCGTATTCACAGTCGATCGAATGAAATGAAAACAATGAATTCTGGCGACTAAGTATATATACACGAACAATGTAGGTTATAAGAATTGGAAATGTGAAGAGAGAAATTAAAATGACCTGAAATGCCGATATCGTAACCAAACATGAGGCCACCGAAGGCTGCGATAATGGTGCAAGTAATGACTTGTCCGGTGAGTTTCGCCGGTAAGTCTTGGGCGGCACCGCCGTTGACAGACATTACTTGGGCAGGCATTGTGTGATCTCTAGAGAGAAAGAGAGAGAGATTGAGAGACAGAGGTAGAGAGAGAAAAGGTGAGAGAGAGAGAGGTGTGTGTATGTTTTTGAGAAGCCTTATTTATAGATCTTAGTTGGAAAGTTTCTTATCCGAAATTGTTAATCTCGATCCTAATCTATCCCTTAAATTTCTCAAAGTTTCTGTTGGAGATGAATGAAACATGCATCAAAATGCATGGAGGTTAGTTTGGTAAATTTGCCTTAACTATAATTTTTGGTCCTTTCACTATTGCTCAAGTTACATGTTTAGTAAATTAAGATCTTTTATTAATAACTTTTGCTCTAAAATACTCGATCTTATCTCGTTTTAGTATACGAGCCCAACGGTGTTGGTGAAAAGTGTTTTTTTTTAACGGCAAGTTAACACACACACATTCCTGGGGTATCTGGGTTCCCACTTAAGGGTGTCACCCGACTAATCCCCGTCGACCACGACCCAGCCCAATTAAGGGTACCACTAAGTGGCAGGTCCATGATTTGGATATCACAACATGCTCACCACGGGGTTCAAACCCGGGTAGTCAGGGATATCATCCACTGACCCCCCCAGGATGTTACCAAATCACTGGGCTACAACATGAAGGATGTATGTTACATTTATATCTTGATTTTTTCTATAAACTATAAAATCGTCCATATTTATCTGTTTTTTTACTTACAAAAATCTTCTTGCAAATATCAGATAAGGAAAATCTTAAAAACCAAATGAGCATAACAACGATATAAAATGTGTAGAGAATATGGGATTAGAAGGAGCGGATGATTCAAGTCGAAAAACGTCAACTCTTTATAGTAGAAAAGGGGCTGTAAACGAAATTAGTTAAATGACAAAACTGCCCCTACCAACACCATTAAGCTCAATTGACAACTTTGAAGCAAAAATGCAAAAATAAAAAAGTTAGAGGACCAAATGTACAAGTGAAAGGATAATGTAAGGGCATATTTGGAATTTGGATTTTTTTTTTTTTGTTTTAAACGAAAGAGACGCAAAGATTTGAAGAGGTCCTATCAATGATATCCGTAACTTATCCGCATTCCGCACGTTGCTTTTTAGTTTTCTTTTGACTCTTTACTACAGTATTTATTTATGGCATATAATTATAATTAATTTATTTCAAGAAATACCCTTAAAACGACGTCATTTACTTATTTGGTTATTAATAATTAAAAGGATTTAAGTTTCGGTGTTTCCATCAACATAATATTACAGCTTGAATTTGTTTAATAGTATTTCAAACGGATTTTAATTCTAGCTTTTGATGTTCCAAGAACATAATAATCAAATAAATGGGAAAAGTTTAAAAGAAACCAATGAATTTTCTCATTTTAAATAAAAAAGCCTTAAACTTTCCCATTTTGGAAAAACTATTAGAGCATCTTCAACAGCTTCTCCATTTTAGAGAAAATGAAGAAAATAAAGATTTTGGGTGTAAAATGAGCTTCAACAGCTTTCCCAAAACTTTCTCCAAAATGGAGAGAGTAGAATTAGAAGAGAGAATACATTTTTCTCCAAATTTGGAGATATCTCTAAAACTGATTATCAAGAGAGATAAATTATTTTTTATTATATTCCACCAATGAGAAACTTTGAAATGAATTGTTTAGGTGAGAGAAATAATATTTTATTAAATATATAATTGGAGATGGTTGTAAATTTTTTTGAAGATTTTGACTTTTGGTTCTCCATTTTGGAGATGCTCTTAAGTAGCCAATTATTAAAAGTTTGATGGTTTATTTATTGAAAAAAAAATTGAGGACTTGATCATTCAAAATAAGAAAATTCTATGATTTTTTCATTTAGAAAAATAGTTCAGGGACTTAATCGTTTAAAATGAAAAAGTTTAATCACTGATTTATTAAAAAAAAATTAAAAATTTAATGATTCAAAATAAAAAAAGTTTTTAAAAACCAAAAATATATCATTGGAACTTTCATCTTATCCAATACTTAAATGTAGATTGAACAACCTTCAAATTAACCAAATGGGATTTGAGTGTTGTTATCATTCGATCCCATACAACTTTCCATCTTATCCAATATAGATTAATTATCATAAAACAAAATATCACCCCCTATTTTTAAATCGAAATCATTGAAATATAAAGAAAATTGGAGCGAAACAAAAAATGATCACTTAATTTATTATCTTTGATTTGTCATCCATTTAGATATAATTGTTTTTTCGTGATTTTTCGGGTTTTTAGGTTCTATTTGGATCTCAATTATATATATATATATATATATATATATATATATATATATATATATATATATATATATATATATATATATATATAGTGTGCCTTTAAAAACGTTACATTCATCAATATCAAAATGTCTATTTCTATATTTCAAAGCGGTTGATTTAACCAAAAATAGGTTCAAATAACAACACCCATCATATGTTAAATACCTCATGGCATGAAAAATATAAGAATCTTAAAGTGGTTATTAGACAGTTTACTGAAGTGAAAGCTTTTGATTTTACTGTTAAAAATAGCAGAAAATTACAAATGTTGCACGTGTTGTGTACATAAAACAACACCCTTTCTTTTTATCCCAAACTAGTTAGGATTGGCTAAAAATGAATTTATATATAATTCCAAGCCCAAATTCTACAACTACTACTCAACATATATATATATATATATATATATATAATTAACTGGGTGTTGTAATATACAAAGTTGCAGATGGACGATGGTTTGCTACAGTAGTTGCTTTAGTTCAGGTGACGCCGACGACTGTAATGGCAGAAACGTCTCCTCCTGTGTGCCTCTAACAAAATCAGCAAGTTCCACCGGTGCAACCACCAACTTCAACCATTCTTGCAACTCTTCTCCTTCCACTTTCTCCTTTTCTACAAAATTCACACCAACACAATTATTTCCATGATTTTTTACACGGACCCGCTATATTCCATCTGGAGGTGGGGTTAGGGTGTGATGTACACAATCTACCCCCAAAATAGTACAAATCAACATAAGGGTGTGTTTAGTACGCAGATGAAACAGGATAGGAGGGTGAAAGACTTCTGCAAGGTTTTAGGGTTTTATTTGACATGGGTAGTTTTAGTAATTTACCAATATCGTCTTATTACCTTCGAGATAGGCACCAAGGCCCTCCAAAACAGTGGGATTAGCACGCATGACGGAAAGTGCCACATCCAGTGCCGATTGAAGCATCAACTTAACTTCTCTTTGAACAAGATCCACTAGATGCCCCTATATCATATGCAAAATGCTCTACATCAATTTGTATTCCTATTAAAAGTACCACAAAAGAACCGAAGAAAAAGAAACCTGATCCCTTCCGAAACCCATAGATCCTCCGGAATCATCCATGCCGCCATTAGAAAGTGTTGCCAAAGAGATTGGACCTATGGTGCGATTGAGACCATATTCAGCAATGGCCTTGTATGCCATGTCTGTAGCTCGACGTATGTCATCAAGTGCACCTGTTGACACACGACCCGAGTAAATAATTTCTTCGGCAGCACGTCCTCCAAGAAGAGTAACCAAACGTCCTCTTAGTTCGTCCACAAAAAGCAAGTATCTATCTTCGGTGGTTGGAGGAGTGTAGGTAAATCCTAATGCTCCTCCTGACCTCGGCAGTATGCTTAGCTTCTGATAGAAAACAAAACAGGGATACTTGTCATTTATCATGGTATATGACTATATTATCGATTTTATGACGTCACCAGCACCCCCACCACACTGGTCCCATGGTCATCGGGTGCGTTTGGGACGCGGGAGGACTGTATAGTACAAAAACTTCTTGCCCCATATTTGCCGCGACTGGGACAGGACATGACATGAGTGGGATAAAAATGCATTTTTTCTGTCCCACCAATTTAGGTGGAACAAAAGGAAGAAAATTGGACAAGATTGGTAAATTACTAATATACCCAAGGTCAAATTAAAACCCTCAAAACACCCACTATTCTTTCAGTTGCCAACCTCGCTCTCGCCCATCCCATTTCGTTCGCGTATCAAACACACCCTCACAGGGAGGTAAATCGTGAGTCCAGTGTAGGTGGTGCCTGGAGTTGAACCCCAGACCTCCCACTCATTTTTGCAAGGATGCCCACCTCCTTACTCACTAAGCTAAAGCCGTGGGGAGACTTGTTGAGCTTCATACACGATCTTATAGTTTTTGTGTGTGTGTTACATAACCACATTTATGAACTACGTTAGGCAAGAGTTTGCTCAAAATCTGTTACCTCGACCCTAGGTTGTCCTGAAAGAAGTTTGGAAACAGCGGTGCCTACTACTGCATGACCAGCTTCATGACGAGCAACCACTGCTTTCTCTGTACCTTGCAACTTAGCCGTTTTCTTTTCAATCCCCTGTTATATCATCACAAAAGAAAATAAGAGTGAATAAAAGACAAAAAAATGTTCCAAAATAAAAGAGCATTCATCTCATGCATATTATACCCTAAAATTTCGATCTAAATGTAGCATATCATGCAGATAACATCTAGTGAACCTGCAAAGTTTGCAAACCAATGCATAAAACCAAACCAAACTAGCCCGGTATATCCCACCCAGAGGTGGGGTCAGGGGGTGCGATGTACCCAGACCTCTGTCCTCTACTCCACAGAGTAGAACAACTGTTTCCGTGAAGACTTTGCAAACAAAGTAACAAACACATGCAGTGTGCATATACTAACGAAACAGTGTCTTCTGGGAAGAAATAGAAGAGAATTACAGCAATTGAACGCTCGACGGCTTGGATGAAGTCCATTTTCTCCACCACTAGTTTATTTTGTCTCCCTGCCAACAAAGCCGCTTCGTTTACCAGATTTGCAAGGTCTGCCCTGCAAGCTCAATCAAAAGGATCATCGTTCAACTACTGACAAATAAATAGAAATTCACAAGTGAAGGTTGGTTTCACAAAAAAAATTGTTGATTACCCAGTGAAACCAGTGGTCATGGAAGCAATTTTAGCAAGATCAACATCCTCTCCCAAAGGAAGCTCTTTCTTAGAAACATGCACGTTCAAAATAGCGTGTCGTCCAACCCTATCAGGCGTTTCTACCTAAAAAAGCAGATGAACATTTCCAAGACAAAAAGTAAGCATTCAAAGATATGTTAATTGTTGTTTTGAAAAAAAAAACAGAAAAAAAGCAAATTATTAGAGAGATAAATACCAAAAGGGAGAAGAAGACAGACCATAACCACACGATCAAATCTCCCTGGTCGTCGAAGTGCTGGATCTAATACATCGGCACGGTTGGTTGCTCCAAGAACGATTACAGCAGAATTACTGTCGAAACCATCCATCTCCTGCAAGATGGTTCAAAAACACATATGTTAGTAACGCATTAGAAGAATATACCATCCACTTAATAAAGAAGTAATTTGGACATATTACGGTGAGCAGCTGGTTCAAAGTTTGTTCTCGCTCGTCATTGCTGACAATGCGGAATTTACCATCACGGCTCTTGGCCACAGCATCAATCTGCAAAGAAAAAAAGCATATTACAGTAGCATGACTAAGAATCTGATATAGCCAGAAGACTAGCTCGGGTCTTTGGAGCATAAAATTCCAACCTCGTCTATAAATATGATTGATGGTGCCTCCTTCTTTGCCCTTGCAAAGAGATCTCGTACTCGTGATGCTCCCATGCCTACGTAAAGTTCTACAAACTCACTTGCAGAACAACTAATGAACGGTACTTCAGCTTCCCCAGCTACAGCCTTTGCCAAAAGCGTCTTACCTGTCCCAGGAAGACCAACCTGTAAGATACCCAAAGCCATTTCACAAATCAAGCTCTCACTAATATACCAAAATCTCAAGCAGGATTAGTGATTTTGTGCAGCTTATCTAGCCAATGTGCACACATAAGTTACACAACACGTATTGCATTTCCTCTAGGCAAAATAAACTATTTATTCACTACCGAATATTATAAGCACTCATAACTACCTAGCCAAGCATTTTGAACTCACCAAGAGAACACCGCGTGGAGGGCGAGCACCAAGCCTTATATATCTTTCTGGATTTCTGAGAAATTCCTGGATTGAGTCGATTGCCATACAAAAGACTAGCAAATGAGAAGGAACCCTTGGAAAGCCACATAAGTTGTAATGTGTATAACTAAGGGGCCATGAACTTACTACAATTTCCTCAAGCTCCTCCTTCGCCTCATCAACACCAGCAACATCAGAAAATGTGATGGCCTCCCCTTGTTCAGAAACTTTTGACCCACCAGAACCACCGGACTTGCGGTTTCTAAGCTGACCAGCACTATGCTGTGTATGAGAACACTTAATTAATCAATCCCTCACTAAAAGAAGCAATCATATAACATGTGATAAAAAAAATGAATGTCGGAAGCCGTCTAATACCTGAGAAAAGTTTACAGGGAAACGGTGAAGTAGCCCTGCTAACACAGCAACATAAAACAATGCTATCTGCGAAAATAGAGTAAAACATTTGAAATTAGATACAACAGACAACCGCTGATAAATACTCTAGGAATGAGCAGTATTGCCCTCATAAATAGAACCACCAAAGAATACATTATGGGCAAGCAAAGATTGCATACTTATGACATATAGTTAGCAATGAGAAACTGGCAATGGAGGCCGGTATTATTTGCAAAAGGTACAACCAGATATTTCACAAAGTTTGAAGGATTACTAACTTCTTCTGTAGTATATCTTCAAAGCAATGAGTTGGCAATAAATGAAGACGCTTTTAACCAAATAAATACACCATCAGTGGTCTGTTTTCCTACTCTTACTGATACTAGTTGTTGATGATGACATCAGCTATTTCCCTCATTTAGATTTAATCGCGGAGATGATTTGAATTACATGCAAGTGACATTCATAAAAATCAAATTTTGTTCGGGGGGCGCCGGGGGATCCCCTTAAATGAGAGTCACACCTATGCAAAGAACATAGAGCCCATATTGACTTGTTTACGGAAGTAAACAAAAGATGGGTTGTCATTCTTTTGGGTGGCATTTGGTTCGCAGATTCTGAAGGAATCTGATGGAATTGGAATGTTGAATTCCATTGACCAAATTCCATTCCTTTGTTTGGTTTGTTTTTTTTTTCACGGAAGGAATCTCTAAATTCCATCAAATTTCACAAATGAGAGAATTTAACTTTCCTTAGCAACTACAAGGTATTTTGATGGAATGGAATTCTTTTTTTTTCATAATACCACATATGCCCTTAATCCAATAAAACCTAATCACATAAAACCTATCTGATTAAACCACGCCTCCATCGGTTCCTTCTCCAACCACCAGCGACCACCGCCGATCTGAACCACCGCCGACCACCGCCGATCTGAACCACCACCTCACACACCACAAGTCTGGTTAGATGTGAGCAACAGTGCATGAGGCAATAAATTTAGTTCAAAAATGTAGGATAAGACCAGGTAGGGGAATGTAGGATCATTAACAGAGAAGCTAAGGAGCTAAATCAACCAGTTAGCTAACAGATGAGATTCTGCGTGTGATTAGTAGAGATTAGAAGACAAACTGGTAGAATTAATAAGGACATTACTTTGAGAAAACCTACAAGAACCACTTCATGATATTTAGTGAAATTATACATCTTAATGTTCGGTAATGTAGGTAGAGAGAGCAGTGGCTGTGAAAGAATTCACAAAAGGTTTTCCAAATGCTAGCAAGATTAACGAGATAAAAGCAAAGAAAACCAACAAACTTTGCTTTGGCACCCCCATGCTTGAATAATGGAAGTTAACATATAAATCAAATAACTTTGGCAATGGGTCCATTACCCTCTTAAGGTAAGTTTCTTTCACTCGGTTTTTGTTCATTAATCTTTTTGTTCAAGGGGGTATTAGACCCATTTTAAAGTTTCAGTTTTTTTATGTTAACTTCAATTGTTCAAGGAGACAAAAAGGCCTTAGGAGTAATGCTTGTTGGCTTTTTTCGCTATTTTCTCCAAGATTCAATAAGAAGAAGAAATCTTAAGGTCTGCATTAGTTTATGACTCACTAGTTGTGAACACTTTCTTTGAGAAAGATGGTGCTCCTGAAAGTGGACACTTATTTTGGGACAAACTAAAATAGAAATGTGGATGCTTATTTTGGGACGGAGGGAGTAGTAGTTAAGATGTATCTTCCCTGATTCAAAACATAATTAAGAATGATAAGGTAAAGGTAGATTCTTAGTCCCCAAAGTAACACAAATGCAAGATGAGTGTAACATAAAGTCATAAACATAAACATTGACCAAGATTTGTGACCTCACAATGAGAAAAAACTATAACAAATAAGGATACATGGAAGAAGGTTGGATGGCACCCATCAAATAGAATTGGAGACAATACAATTCGACATTGTTCAATCATCACTAACATAGAACTTCTAATACACCAGTAGTAAGATAAGACTTGTACCACGAAGAAGTTACTAGGATAGGCAGGGGCAGAACACGGGCCTTATTACCCAGGGGACTGAATTTAATCTCTTATACAAACGTGCATAAACATTATATAATAGAATATTAATTTTCTTTTTGATTTATGTTTTATTTTTGTTTTTTGATGAATATACATAGTCCCTATTATAAATCTAATTACATGTTTTAGACTGCCTAAAATTTATCTACAGTCCGGTATTAACTTCATCACAATCTGATGCGATCCGAAAGAAGAAAATTTTCAGTTTCCAAATCTACTTGTTCTAGTTTCTGTAGAAAGTAGATTTTAGGTACGTAATTCCCATAAATTTTGAATATTCCACGACATCCGGTTTATGAGAAACTAATATACTGTTTAGCAGAATGGATTACAATCATTTTATTCATTTCATCTCATCAAGTTAGATTATGTATTTCTTGTATATTTATCCCAATTTGTTAATGCATGGTCTCCTAACCCATGCACTAACACATTTTCAATTTAACATCGAATTACTTTACTTCGTCAACCATCAATAAAATTTTATTAACTTTATAATTATGATCAGGTTATTTGATTGTTAGATCAACAATTCTTCTATTCAATATATTTCATAACCATAATATTTACGGTCCATATATCTAGATATAAATTTAATATTTTATAACTCTAAATCTCATTACATAATTAGACAAATACCTCATATTTAGGGCATTAGATTAGGTATCACATATGGAGAGTCCATAAAAACAAACCAATTGTTTAAATACTAAAACTAAAGGGGCCAAATACTTATATATCAATTTTTGTATAAAATTTGAGCTATCAGGTCAAAATATCAAGGGGGCCATTGCCCCCAAAGTCCCCTAAAGGGATCCGCAACTAAGGAAAGGTAGAACTTAGCCAAGAGTAGCATGAAGAAGTGGTGTTTCTCTATAAACACTTTTCTATGTTTTTTATCATTTAGATGGCAAGGAAACCAACACATGCTAGAAAACCAATTCCTTGGAACAACTATCACACTATAGAAGGGAAAAGTCCATAGAATCAGGAGAAGAGGGTGTACATAGTCAAAGAAACATAAATTGATATTCTATTGGTGATCCTACGAAAAAATTGTTTTAGCTAAGTGATACATTTCACAAGCCGAGTCTTCATGGAAACAACCTCTTTATCCCTTAAGGTAGAGAAAGGTTACATATATCTTATCCTCCCCTAACCCCACTTCACGTGGGATTCACTCACTGGGTTCGTTGGTTTAGTTTATACATTTACAATACCAACACATGTCCGGTATTGCAATTCACGGTTGCATATTAGGGGCCGTTAACTAAACGCTTACCGGGTAAGCACTTACCAATATCATTTTACCTTATTGATTGAGCATGGCGAGGAACAAGAAGCTTACCTGGTAAGAGACAAGGGAAGGGCCGAGAACCTTAGCCTAAGGGCCGTTTACAAAATACTTACCCGGGTAAACGCTTACCGGTATCACTTATCTTACGATCCTTACCTGTTGAGCATGGAAACTATCTAGAATCTTAACCGGTAAGAGCCATAACAAGAACCTAGAGTCTTACCCTTAAGTGAGAGAAATGACTCTTACCCGGTAAGTGTTTACCGGGTTTAAGACGTTTACCAACAATCAATTTTGATGGTTGAGAATGTTATACGATAAGGTAAGTGGGGGTAATGTCCTTGCGGTAAGTACTTACCCGGTAAGCATTTTGGTAAACGCCCCCTAAGTGTGGGAAATGACTCTTACCTGGTAAGCTCTTACCGGGTTTAAAATGCTTACCAACAATCCATTTTCATGGCTAAGGATGTTACACGATAAGGTAAATGAAGGTGAATCTCTTGCCAGTAAGCGCTTACCCGGTAATAATTTGGTAAACGGCCCCTTAGCATTTAGAGAAGAGGATGCAATAATCACATTCAATGTAGAAGTTGCACTGGTAGGGGGTGTTTATATCCTCAAAAGTTGTTCAAATGAATGCTCCCCCATCAATTTGTGATAGCATGTGATACCACTGAACTATGCTTGCATAATGCATAATAGACGTAAAGCTGGTAATTGTGCAAATGCAATGACACGGTTTTATATCATTTTCCAAGGTTATTTCCTTTCCCACCAGCATTACCAAACACAAAAGCTTCATCTAAAGTTTTCACATACAAAATTCAGTCCACAATGAATATAATGGTATTGCCACGATATTAGCAAAACAATATGTTTCCACAACACTTGGACAGTAATCTATTCTTCGCATATAAATAATGAAACAGCAAGCATCACCTTGTTATCATGAACAAACAACGTGATAATTACTTCTGGTAAATAAATGTGTATAGCTGGATAAAACCAACTCCATAGAAGAACTTACCAATGCAGAGTTCAAGAACCCACCAGACCTCTTATCGGGAGATCCAAATTCCACATCGTTTTCAAGCATCTTCTCGTAAGGAGTCTTAATATCATTAGGCCGGGTCGTTGTGTAAACAATTCTCTTTGTAGGTGCCACAGTCCTCAATAACAACTCCGAATCCTGCATTTTACTTATAGTACTACTACTACCACTATTCATTTCACTTTCCGGAGTACCCTGCTCTTGCTTCAACTTAAACATTATATGAACCCCATCAACCTCCACCTTTTGCACCTGATTAGTACCAACTTTATTCAAGAAATCACTGTAAGGCACACTCACGAACATTGTCGGAACCCTAGGCTCAGACCCCGGCAATGGAAGGCCTGGTCTAAGCAACCTCATAACAAACATTACAATCCCTAATTGCAACAACAAAACACCAATCTCTTGGGCCTGAATCATTGGTTGCCACCTCCATTTCCCACCGCCTTTTCCCCACCCCCAACCTCCCTTCCCCTTCTTCTCCCCCTTGTCTCTCTTCTTGCTCACCTTATTGCTCTCACTCTCACTCTTCTCCCCCGAGGATTCTGTATCATGTTCGCACGAACTATTATTTACACCCACTTTATTCCTTCCTCTACAACAACTTCGATTAATCTTCAGAAACCCTAACCCTAATCCCCAATAATTTAACGAGTTGGAAACCCTAGATTCTCTGTACAAATTGGTTACTGGACGAAGCGATAACGACGATTTGGTAACCATAAGATTCGACTTTTCATGTAGAACACGAAATCTATCGCGGAAAGAAGTGTACCTGTATGAATATTTTGGATGGTAATTGGAATAGTTTGCATGGATTTGAGCGTGAATTATCGGTGGTAGCGTTGTTTCCACAGCTGCCATGTTATGGATGCCCTAGAAATTGAAATTGAAATTGAAAATCAACAACTTTGAAAAGGACGGAAGAAATCTTTACATATATGCTGTTGGTACTGAATTGGGAAAGGTATGGGAAATCTGGTGTGGGTATGGATCAGGATTACGATTATTTTTAGAGGGAGAGAGGGGATGGATGGATGGAGGTTGAAGAAGATTTGTGGACCATTCAACTATTTGCTTTCGTTTTCCCTTCATGCTTTGGTGATCCCTAAAAAAGACAAATCAAATTCGGATAAAATCAATATAATATTTTCGATTAATTTTGTAAATAAACCATGGATTTAGTTTTTGTAAATGATTCAATTGCATTTAACATATTTTATATTTAAAATTAAAAGATATATAAATTAATAAAAAGATAAAAAATAAAATTAAAGGATTTTCTTATACTTCTTTGTGTTTATCATTTAGTTATATATGAATTCTAACATTGAGTTTTAAAATTTTATATATTTAAGATTTAATTTAAAGTGTTTGTTGTTAGTTATACGAATTTTAAAAAAATGAGCTTTAACAAGTTGTACTAATGTATCATTAATTTGTAATAAGAAGCGTAATCATACAATTCAGCGAGATACATCACGATTTAATGTTTCATTTTTTTTTTTTTGTTGATTTACAGTACGATTTTGGCCGGTTTTGAGAAAGTGATAATGTTTTTTTATAAATTTGTTTAATTTAGGCTTAATAATATAATGGCTTTTATATAAAAAATTTAAGTATTTTGTTATAATTCAATGATTATCTTATATATTTTAATGACATCTAGAAAAATAACCAATTACATATTTAATAATATAATTAAAAAAAATTATAGTAATATAATATATTAATTAATAATGATACATGGAAAAGTCTGTATAAAAGAAATGTCATGTACATACCAAATTGGTGGGTGTTAGAAATCTGTAGTAGTAATATATATTTTGTGCTTTGATACTTGTAAATTAAGAGATTTTTAAAATCTTGCATAAAATGATGATACCTTGTGCCTAATAATTTGTATTTAAGAGTTTTTTATCCGTGTTTTATAATATAGTATAGATATAGATAGTATAGATATTGAATTTTAAGTAATACGTCGAGCTAAATATTAGTTGGTTATTGTTAGGACTGAAAGTCTTGTGTGTTGAAAGTTGTATAACGCATTTATAAGGAGTCAAATTGTAATTAATTGATAGTTAAGTTGTTAATGGGCCTAAAGCCCATGAGGCCTTATACGGCTCATATATATAATGTTTTGTTTTAGAATTAGGTTAGAGAAGGAGTTGGATTCATTATTCTAGTCATAGACATTTGCTTATCAGAAATTCTCTATGTAAACCTAAACCTTTATTGAATATCAATCATATGACTAGAAGTTGTGACTCAATCATTATTGTTCTTCATTGATTAATATTGT
Organism: Arctium minus; assembly: GCA_954870635.1. NCBI lineage: Eukaryota > Viridiplantae > Streptophyta > Magnoliopsida > Asterales > Asteraceae > Arctium > Arctium minus. Next base: position 174,723,029 of record OX941080.1, on the reverse strand, counting down.
TCGTGATTGCACTGTAACTGAGATCTACAATTGGTATCAGAGCAGAATCGAAGAAATTTGTCTTTGATTCGATCGTATTTCAACGGTCCATGTTCATCGGCCCAAGTTTTTTTTTTTTGTTAATCTGTGTTTTAGCGATTTTTCTTTGTATTTGATTTGATGAAGTTTGGAGCTTAATTTGTGGTTTGATTGCAAAAAAATCGATTTGATGTTACTTGCTAATCATAATTGAATCGATTATTGATTTTATCATTTTTAGAGGATTTTGGTTCAGATATGAGGAGTTTTTGAAATAACAATTGTGTGTGAAGTCGGATCTGTGTGAGTTTTTGGAGAGTGCAGCGCTCATTCCAGGAATTTAATGTCAAACAACAATTGATTTCTCAAACGTGATTGGTTGCAAGAGTTTGTGGGTAGGAGGTTTCGATTGATCGGCGGCTGTTTAATTTTCATCTTTATCGCAATTCGTTTTTTTGTTTCAAGATTTTGACACCGGTCACCGGATTGGTTTGTGATATACACGGGTTTGGTGGACACCGGTCACTTGGTAGACACCGGTCAAATCTTAGACCCCGGTCCCTGTTCACTCCGGTCCCCGGTGTTAATGACTGTTTAGATATCTTGGTGCTATATATATTTATATCTATTCATATCGATTTTTTTTGGAAATTTCTTATGAAGGGTAGATGGTGTCGTATTGATGAACTCCCTGTATGTTTCATGACCATCAACTGCTAGAGTTCACAGATTCTAATCTTGCCAATCGCAGATTCCAATATTGCCAATCGATAGAAAGATAGTAATCTGCTAGAGTTCGCAGATTCTAATCTTGACTCTGATAGAAAGACTTTCTTGCTAATCGCAGATTCTTCTCTTCCCCTGTTGGTTGTGATCTTAAGATAGAAAGATGAGAAATAGAACTGAAATCTAAGAAGCATAAGAATGTTTTTTTTTGTTTTGATCGTTTTCGAAAAACGTTACGGTTGATTCGTTTGTGAGTATAGACGAAGTTCTTCGAGTTTAAACTGGTAAGGGTTGTTTACAAAGCTTAAACGATCGTTTTTTATCGTAAAATTTTCACCCATATCAAGCTTTTAAATTCTCGTTTGGTTTTCGAAAAAAATCTTCGATTGCTTCGTTCGAAAGTTTGAGAGATTGTTTCGGGATTTAATCAGTTGAGGGAGCTTAAGGGAACATAAACAATCATTTTTGGTCGAAAAGTTTTATTCCATACCGAGTTTTTAAGTTTTCGATCGTTTTCCGAAAAGTTTTCGGTTGGTTCGTGTGTGATCGTGGGTTGACCGGTTGAGTTTTAATCTGTTAAGGACTGATCAGGGAACTTTAACGATCGTTTTGCATTGAAAATTTCTAACCGTTTCGAAGCTTTGCAGGTGTGTCATGTTGGAGAAGATGATGAATAGTAACTAACGGATTCTGTTAGTTTACCGTTAAATTCTTTACATTTTGGTCTATTTTCCGTTAGTCCAGTTAGTGTCAGTTAGTTTGTTGATTTAGTTAAGTTTTATTTCAATTTTAGTCCATTTTCGTTAGTGTTCAGTTAAGTCCGTTAGAAGTTTTAAATTTTACACTTTTAGTCCCTCTAGTTAGTAGTTTTAATATGTGTCATTTTTAGCCCCCGTACTTCAAGGTTTCAGTCATTTGTCATTTGTGACCCTAAGCTTTCAAGTTTCACACGTTGTCACTTTTGGTCCTTGCACATTGATTTTTTCATACTTTGTCAAGTTTAGTCCCTAGACTTCAAGTTTTTCAAACAACAATGTCTCATCCAACTTATTCTGAGTTAGAAGAGAAAGTTTCTTGTTTAGAAGCTAGAATTGAAAGACTGCTTGACAAATATGATAATCAACGCATTGAAATTGCAGGCAACTTGTGCATAATTTCAAATCTAAAGGAAGAGTGTGCGAGTTTTTCAAAAGAATCAAAAGAGTTAAAGACCAAAGTAAATGATCTTACCTATAAGTTTCGTATGTCAGAAAATGAGAAAATTGATATTGTAACTAAAAGTGTGGCTTATAAAAATGAAAATCAAAGGTTATCTACTCAATTAAAGGATCCTGAACTCAAACTTTATAAAATTGGTCAATCCAACCAAACGTTGAATCTAATTGCACCAAAAGAATTCAAATATTCAGAGACGGGTATCGGTTACGATAACCCACGTTATCTGAAAAAGGCCTTAACCAAAGTTCCTACGTTATATGCGTTTGAATTTTTTGGAATAGACAAAACCTACCCAGAGTACAAAATCAATTGGACCAAACCACTTGATGATGAGGATACGGAACAGGATAATTTGAGAAGGAAGAACTCTACCAAAATGCAACTTCCTTTTGTTTATGACTCTTTGAATGCATCTTACAATGCTGAAAACCCCTGTTTCCTGTCAAATGACTATTTTCGAAGCTACACTCAAGCTGAACTAGATGCTAAAACCGTTGAAACTGAGGAGGAACCAATAGACCATAAAGTTTATGTTCCACCTCTGATTTTAGAAAAGAAAATTGTTCAGCTAGAAGAGTCATTTGCATAGGAGAGGATCATTTTTCAAAAGGAAAAACAAGAGTTATTGTCCAAAATTGAGTGTCTCAATTCCGATAAACAGGAAACTGGGTCGAGGGAGGAAAAATATTATCAGACAGAGATAAATAAGCTCAATTCACAACTGGCTGCTTTGGCAGCAGATCTGATGAAAGAGCGACTTCAAAATGTTGAGCTTCAAGCTAAGCCTGAAATTCTCCAAGGGGAGAAAATCAATATGTCGGAAAATTCCTATCTACCCTCGGACACCTCTTCCTGTAAAGCCTTTTTGGGTGACTTGTCACCAAAATTTTCAAACAAATGAAAAGAGCCTCAATCTTTGGAAACGGGTCATCATTCTGATTTTCAAAATGCTTCCGCTAATGATCCGCTTCAAGGCACAAATCCTTCCAGTTTTCTGAATTCTTCAAGTGATAAGGTTCCTTCTGATGAGGAAATGGAATTCTCAGTCTTTCTGAATTCTGAGGTGTGTCTAGACAGTCAGCTAGACCAATTTGATTTTGATCCTAAACTTCCAAGTCATGTTGACTTTTTGGATTCAACTGGTGAGCCCCCGGTCAAATTTTATAAAGGCGAATGTTCAACATCTGCCTCTCAAAAGATTTCTATGAACAAATCTTCAAAGCAAAAATCTAAAAGACGTTCACAAAAACAAAGAAAGACCGGCACCTCTAACAAAAGACATACTTACTACTCCAGTTCTTCTGATTGCGAGCTTAATGATCCTTCAGATAATCATTTCTCCAGGAAAGTAAAGATGGTTTGGAGAAAGAAACCAACTACAGAAGACAGTGAAGGAAACATGTCTCATGATTCACCTGTAGTTGATACAAAGTCATCTATTTCCAAAACTGATTCACCTACTTATGTTTATTCTACAGGAAAGTTGATCAGTCTAAACCGAGCAAAGATCTGTTGCACTCACTGTGGAAATAGTGACTTTGTGGATTTAAGGTATGTTAATAATTGGTATGGTACTTATAGCATCCTCAATCCTCAGTTTAATAGCTTAAAAGCCAAGGCAATTAACCATCAAGGATCCATCACAACATGGATACCAAAACCAAAATCTTCTTAATCTATTTTGCAGGAATGTCATGTGTGATATAATTCAGATTATTCATGTCACATGACTATAATCAAGGGTTATGCCACTTTTGAGGGGGAGTAACATGTTTGTTTATTTTTCATATTGACTTATAGACAAAACAGTCTAGGACTCGTACCTCAAAGAACTATGGCTTTTGAACAAAACAGTTCAAAACCCGGACTTAAGTGTCGAGATTATGGTTTCTGATTATAACAGATCAGGACCCGTTCTTCAATGTTCAGATAAGGATATTTTGTAAATATCCAGGGGGAGCTTATCTGACCTAAATCATTTTATCATTATTTGAGGGGGAGCTTAAAGGTAAATATCTTCTGCTCTAGATTCTTGATTGTTTGAAAGAAGAATAACTTTCGAACTGAAAAACGTTTTTTTGAAATGTTCAAACCACTTCTGGTTCTCAAAAGAGTTTATGAATTTAGAAGTGTGATTTTAAATGTTTTTCAATTTTTGAGCATTAATGTTTAACTGACCGTGTTTTTTCAAAGATAAATACTTGTGTATTATCTTTTCAATATACTGTCAAGTATTCATACATACCGGTTCAATACTTCATTTGAAATTGTTATTACCATGTCTCATAACGAACAAATTTTTTGATGGTAATACTCCCGTTTGCTTTCAAATATTGTTGAGCATCAATCATCATTTCCAAATTTGTGCTTTCATTGCTAAATTGTTTATATTTGTTCATATAAACAAAATATCCAGTTCTTTGATACCCTAACCATTTTATTTGATCTGATTGATACATTGTCAGATTCTCAAAACAATTCTCTTGATTTCATTTCATTCATTCAATATCTTTTTAGAAATCTTTGTTTTGAGAAATCTTCAAAGTTCAATTGCTCAAATCTCCTGAGCATACATTTTGACAATGTTATCATACATTTTGTACTTAACTGTTAAGTTAAACTGTTGATCAACTATTTTTGTTAGGACTTACATGGGATTTGTGTGAGAAATTAAACAAAACTTCCATAGATTCACGTTAACAAGTGTTTCATACCCCGAAAGTTATCTTTGAGTGATTGAGGGGTGAGGGGTCTTAAATCAAAGAGTGGGGGAGATAACTCATTCGGTTGAGTTTTTCTCATTGTGCTGAGCGGTAAAATGTAAACGAGAGTTTGGTTAGAAGTGAGCTTTAATGACAAAAAGAAAGAGGGTGTAAGAACAGAGTTAAAAGAATATGAAAACTCTGCACCAAACACTTTCTGAGCCGGGCAGCCACATCTACTGATTGGTTCACATTCTTTGGTGACCATCATTGAAATAGGCAGTGAGCCCATGTCAACTCTTGTTTTTAACCCACCAACCACTCGTTTCTTTCTTAACAAAGAAATGTTTCATTTTCTTTGGGGATGCAGCATATCTGCTATCTAGTCTTCACTCGGAAGATTTAGATATTGAAAAAGAAGGAAAGTTGCCCCACCTTCGCACCTCTTTCATGCACATTGAGTCCGTGTAATATTTGTTGTTGTCTCAACAATTTACACATTTTTTAGCCTGAGAAAGCTAAGTAGCTTCAATCATTCTACACTTGCACGTACACACAAGGAATGAGTTTTCTTGTCATAACATTCATAGAAAATTCCTTTGTGGATTTTCGATGATTGAATGGAAGCCCTGGGGGAGTGAATATCACAAAAGCTCCTTTCCAAAGTACATCCGTTGTACAAAGTGGCTCCGTGCTACTTCCAGGCATACTAACTGTATCATTTGTTGATTCATGATTACAATTCCTATTATATCTGAATTTGAAAAGATTCGGATATATACATTTCATGAATTGACGGATACTCAGATCAAAGGGCGGAGAATGTCAAATTATCATAAAGGGGAGATTGTTAGTTCAACACAAAGGAGGAAATCAAAGAATGTGTTGAAATTGAAGAGTTTTGATGATCATGATGTTCACAATCATCAAAAAGGGGGAGAGATTTACAAAGTTCAATTTCAAAGTCGGGTGTCTGCTTAGATTTTCATATCGACTTCTGAACACTTCAATTCATGACTCGTTCTTAAATGTTTTGGACTTCTGATAATCTCAAATCAGAGAATTTCTTAAATCTAAGGTTGAAAAGCCATTAGATTCAAAGATTGCAGCTGAGCAGACAATATTTCATTTATTCTATCCCTATCATGTCTATCATGCGGTGTCTGCTACAAGTCATTTCCTTCTACGAGCTGATTGAAACAAGTTATTGAGCTAAAAGTCAATTCAACTCGCGGTTCAGAGACAAATTCTTTGTTTTTAAACTGAAGTTGCACTGTGGAATGTCACGTAACTCGCACATTGTCTTTCTTGTGTGTTGATCCGATGTGTTGAGTTTCTACAGTTGAAAGCTGTTTGATAGTGCATTCAGTCGAGACTATTGTACATTGAATCTGGTTACAAAGTTGAAACTATGAAAACCAAGAGCTTTATTCAAGGGGGAGTTTGGAAAGACATGAAGACATGCAACACCAACGTTCTTCAAAGATTCAAGAGGGAAAGAAGATCAATACCTGAAGTTTTCAAGAAGATAAATGTCTTATTCAACTTTAGGGGGAGATTGTTAGGACTGAAAGTCTTGTGTGTTGAAAGTTGTATAACGCATTTATAAGGGGTCAAATTGTAATTAATTGATAGTTAAGTTGTTAATGGGCCTAAAGCCCATGAGGCCTTATACGACTCATATATATAATGTTTTGTTTTAGAATTAGGTTAGAGAAGGAGTTGGATTCATTATTCTAGTCATAGGTTTACATTTGTTTATCAGAAATTCTTTCTGTAAATATCAATCATATGACTAGAAGTTGTGACTCAATAATTATTGTTCTTCATTGATTAATATTGTTCGTGATTGCACTGTAACTGAGATCTACAGTTATTATTTTATCCTAAAATATGAATGGATATAGATTTAAAACTAAAAACTATGAAAATTATTTTCTGTTATAATTTAAAATCTATTGTAAATTTTTTATTTAATTTAGTTTTAATAATAATTTTTTATAAAGATAATGATGAATTTTTTTTGTAAAGATAATGATAGAATGTTTTGTTAGGCTTAACATCGTTTAATTTAAATATATGAATTATATTTAAAGATAAATGGATAATACATATTAATAATAGGTGTTTTATCTTGTAATGTTTATCATGTATTTATTATGTTTATTTGGAGTTAGTTATATAAATTCAAGCATAGACTTTTAAAACTTCTAATTTTGAATTTTAAGTATTACTAAAAGCGTACTCGCGCAATGCAACGAGATACATTACGATTTTAATGTTTCATTTTATTTTTTGTTTTTTATTGATTTACAATACGTTTTTGGATGGTTTTGAGAGTGATAATGGTTTTTTTATATAAATCTGTTTAATTTAAGCTTAATAATATAATATTTTTATATAAAAAAATTAAGTGTTTTGTTAGAATTCAATGATTATATTATATATTTTAAATTCTTTATATTTAAATTGAGATGTTTATCATGTTTTGATTATGTTTATCAGTTAGTTATGAATTCAAACATATAGCTTTATAAATTTATACTCATTTATCATGACTTATAATCTTGAATTTTAAGTAATGTGTATCAATAAACAGTACTTAATACATAAAAGTTTGTTTTTAATAAGAGTTTCTTCGATAATTTAATAATAATGTAATTTATTTTATGTTTAATAATATAATTTTTTATAAAATAAACATTAAATATTCTGTTAGATTTTCTTAATTATTTTTTAGATTTTTTATATTTAAAATTTGATTTTTATTCTATATTTAATTATGCAAGGAGTGATTTTAGGAGAGTTGAAGTGGGGAGTGAATTTAGGGAAATTAAAGTGGTTAGAGATAAGGATTGAAAGTTACTAAATAACATTAAATGTAGTACATAAAGTTTTAATGATTGTTTTTAAGAGATTTTAGTAATTAGGATTAAATAACGGTGCATTAAGCTTTAGCAATTGTTTTTAAAAGTTTTTTATAAATGTTTTATAATATAGTATAGATATATTAATAAGCAGTAGTTGATGTATAAAAATAGTTTTTAAGATTTTACCCTAAATGTTTTATAATATAGTATAGATTAATACTTGTTAATAATTATTAAATTATATTAATTATTTTTATATCTTATCTATACTATATTATAAAGCACGTATAAAAAACTCTTAGGGGTTGTTTGTTTTTTTTAACTTTCAACACTTATTACCTCTTATCACTTTTTCGGTCAGATGTATTTAAAATAAGATTGTTTGTTTTTGTAATTGTTTCAGATGCACTTATCACATAAAGTTGTCTGAAATAAAAAGTGCTAACCTAATCACTTTATTCCACTTATTTCTCATGAACCGCCTCCTCCCCAAATCAGTCGACTCCAATAATTTGATCTCCATCTCCAAACTATCGAACTCCATCTCCAAGTCGATCTCCAACTCCGGTCAACTCCAATCGATCTCCATCTCCATGTCGATCGATTTCGGTGTGTTCCCTGTGGTTCAACTTTCTGCTCCTTCTAGTTCGATTTCTTGTTCCCTGAGATTCGATTTTCTTCTCCTTGTGGTTTGATTGTTCTTTGTGGCTTGATTTTATGTTTCCTCTTGTTTCTCATCACACGAACAGAGACAAATCTGTCTTACCAGAATAATGAAGCAAGCAAACCCCTTTTCTCTCTCTCTCTCTCTCTCTAACTTAATTCTTCCAAAAAAAAAACTTTTGCATACCGCCTTTCAGACAAAAATGCCTCTGCTTCTGGACTTGTGCAATGTCAAACCTACGCTTTTGGCTTCCAAAGACATAGAGTTGCCACCATTGTTAACCCCAAGGTCTTTCTTGGGTTTTCACAGATGATGATGTGGAAGAAAAAGAAGAAGAAATGGAGAGTTCTACAATGTCTGTTGTTTGTGTTTGAATGTTTTAGGAATATAGGTATGAAGACAACTAGCCAAGACATAAATCATTTCCATGAATCATAAAAAAAAATTATCTATCTATATATATATATATTGTGAAAGATTTTGACACCCTCTTTCTTTTTTCTATTTAATTTGATAAAATGTTATGATTTTTCTGATTAATTGTTATAAAAAAAAACAATTTTATTGATTCAAATTTCAGACGTTACAAAAACAAACAGTCTAATTGATTCAGACTTCAGCACCACCTCTTATTTTTCAGAAGTGAAATAAGACTTCAGACTTCAGACCTCTTAAAAAACAAACGCCACCTTAAATACAAATTATTAGACACAAGGTACCATCATTTTATGCAAGATTTTAAAAATCTCTTAATTTACAAGTATCAAAGCACAAGATACATATTACTACTGCATACTTCTAACACCCACCAATTTGGTATGTGCAGGGCATTCCTTTTATGCAGATTTTTCCATATATCACTATTAATTAATAGGGAAAATTGCATCCAAATGGAACCAACTTTCACCTAATTCCTATTTTAGGGAACGAACTTTCAAAATCATCATTTTAGGGTCTACACCAAACTTTACATATATTAAAGGGTCTCAATTACCTGTTTAGCAGGTAACCGGTCACCTTAATATTACATGGTACATTATTAATTAAAAAAATATCAAAATGATAATTATAAAAGCCACATCATCATCATCAATTAAAACAACATATACATTAATCAGATGGTCGAATAAAATATAAAAAAAAAGCAATATGAAACAAATAACAAAGGTACAACTCTTAAAGCTTAAAAAACAAAAACCCACTCGACTTATCTTTCATATTCATCTTTAGAATCTCCAGGCCTTTCATCTTCTTCCACCATAGTTGGCCACCACCATCACTTTCCTTCTCCGACGTCATTCCCTCCGGTATGCTTTAAGGTTGAACACCACCACCACCGCCCATCTCCTTCAAGATCTAAGATATCCTACACATTCTAATCTCCATCTCCTTCAAAATCCAACACATATTAAGTTTCAAATCTTTTCTATAGATTTTGCTTTTAGGCCAATCATTTGCTCTTGCTTTATGTAATCTGCTCAATCCATCGTGATGGGTTTAGGATTTTAGGTTAGGTTAAATTTAGATGAAGATGAAAGTGTTAGTGGGAATGGGTTTCAATAGTATTGGGTAAAGTGGGTTTTGAAAGAGATGGGTGCAGGGAGGAAAAGTAACAAACAAAGATGGAGATGGTAACATAGGCTTTGAAGGACTTCCATCTTTTGATGCTTCTGGACTTCGATTGTGTTAAAAAACAGAGATGGGGATGGTAACAAAGGCAGAAGGAGATTGGGAGGGGTGGAGGGGGTCGGCGAAGATGACGGTGGCATCGCTGGAGAAGAAGGCGCACTGTGGCATCGCCGAAGAAGAAGGCGCTGGCAGGGATAAATTAACGATTTGTTTTGTTTTTTATATGCTTTAATAGGTTGTACTTTATGGTGCCACGTCATCATTTTATATTTATTATTTGAATCTTAAAAATGACATGGTATATTAGTTAGCATTTACCTTTAGCCATATCATCTTTAGCATGTTATCAGCGATAGGTAAACCAAGCCCTTAAATATAAATAAACTTTGGTTTAAACCCTAAAATGATCATTTTTAAAGTTGGTTCCCTAAAATAGGAATCAAGTGAAACTTTGTTCCATTTTAATGCAATTTTCCCTAATTAATATATTATATTACTATAAATTTGTTTTAATTATATTATTAAATATGTAATTGTTATTTTTTCTAGATGTCATTAAAATATATAAGATAATCATTGAATTCTAACAAAATACTTAATTTTTTTTATATAAAAAACGTTATATTATTAAGCTTAAATTAAACAAATTTATAAAAAAAATATTATCACTTTCTTAAAAGCATCCAAAATTGTACTGTAAATCGACAAAAAAACAAAAAATAAAATGAAACATTAAAATCGTGATGTATCTTGCTGCATTGCGTGAGTACGCTTCTAGTTAAAAAGAAATAGTCGGTCAACATTTCAAAAATGTTTTATAAGTTATATGAATAATAAAGTTATATTTATTTTATTTTATAAATATTAAAACTCATAAACAAATTTAATAAAATATTTAATTATTCATCAATAAAAATATAACAATCGACAAACTTTTATTGATATTATATGTAGTAATTATTCAAAATTGTCGATTAATACGATAAATTTTCTAATATTCATATTTGGTTACACTAGTATATCTATATACTATATTATAAAACATTTGAGATTTTTTTTTTTTTTATGCATCAAGTACTGTTCATTGATGTACAATACATAAAATTCAAGTTTACAAGTAAATGTTGTATTAGTACAACTTTTTAAAGTTGGATGTTTGAATTCGTAACTAACTAATAAACATAATCAAATATAAGATAAACATCTAATTTTAAATATAGAAAATATAAAATATAATTAGGATAATAGTTGAATTCTAAAAAAATATTTAATTTTTATTTAATTAAAAACATTACATTATTAAAACCTAAAATAAGTTACATCTTTATTAAACTTAAATTAAATTATAATTAAAAGTTAAATGAAAAAGTTCATAAAAAAAACATTGTCGCTTTCTCAAAACCACGTAAAACCGTATTATAAAATCGACAAAGACAAAAAAAAAAAAAATGAAACATTAAAATCGAGATGTATCGCGCCGCTTTGCGCGAGTACACTTCTAGTAATTTTATAAAGTTTGTTTGATAATATTGCAAATATGATATGAAATGCAAGAAATGTCCCTTAACAATAAATAATCTGGAAACTCTTTCTTTTTGTTACTGCTTATTCTAATACGGTGAAAATAGATCATTGACTTGCTTTAATCGTATAATGTAATGTTGTTTGTTTTAATCATATAATGTAATGTTGGAGTTAAAGTAATTACTTTTCAACATGTTCCTTTAGATGATTTAGAAATTTTATAAGAAAAAGGGTAATAAAATCGATTAGATTACCGGATTGCTTGAGAATTGTGTGAGTTCACTTTCCGGCCAACCCGGCCAACCCAATCCGAAAAAACGCAAAAAAACTCAAACCGAGGTAACCCGATACATAATCGATGCAAATTTTGCCCAAACCACATCTATTGGGTTAGAAACGGGTTGAGCCTAAAGTAACCCTACTGACGGGTGTCGAGTCTGGCAAATAATAAGATTTATATAATTAAAGCCTATTACCGTTAAACCACAACTAATTGCGATAATGGTAAGTAGGGTCGTCTCCTCAGGGACTCGGTATTAACCGTAAGTCTAAGATGAATTCAATTGCAAGTTCATTAGAAACATTATATAAAAAGGGGGGTTTTGTTTGAATTGAGCCTAAAAATGTAAAATAATGTAAGACTATAAATAATAACGAGATGAATCTAGTAATGAATGCAACCAATCTTTTATTAAACAATGTATCATCGACTTGTATAAAAAATAAATTTTCTCAATAGATTTCAGACCGGCCGTAAGTGTCGACACGCGCCAAACACTCCGTTTGTCCTTACGATTAAACTAGCCCGAGGAGCTCGGTAAACTAATTCCTAATTGATTAGGTTAAGTCTAGTCACGAACTTAAACTTAACCTATCAATCGCATTAAAATCTAGACAAACACCGATCCTAACTAATGACCGGAAGCCCAACCATTTAAGCTAGATTAAACAATCCTATAGTGCAATTCAAAAGATATGGTGCTCAATTGATGCACTATTTGCTACTTGAAATTAAGAACAATTACGATTATTAAAATCAACTAGCAATTCAAAATTTAGGCTATAGGGTTCAAGGGATCCTTCTCAAAACCAAAACCCAAAAATTGAGAAAACACTTCTAACAAGGATTGAATAAATGAAATCTAATTGATAATCAAGCAAAAATCAAGTCTCAACAAAGTTTAAAATCAACTAGTTACATCTCATTACTAGAAATAAAGAATTAGCTACTCATAATTCTATTTCTAAAAGCAAAATTAACTTACAAATGTAAAAATCTGGAAATTTGATGAAGAACCCTAGTTTAGAAATCCCCAAATCGACTCCAAACTTATGAAAATCGACCCCGTGTTGCTCTCCAATTCGTTCCCAATCGATCGATCTCTCCAAAATTGGTTCTCCTCTCGTCGACTCCCCCTAATCGACAGTTGACAGCCTCCCTTTATACCCCAATCGACGAACCGCTTAAAACGAACGTGGTCTCTTGAAATTTGACGAGCGCGGCTTGGGTGTGGGTTAAACCCACGAGAAACTCGCCCGAAATTGATAAGGGGTCGTGAAAAGGGGCAGTGGCCACCGCAGGTTTGGTCGTGGGTTGCTGTCGGAGAACTTACGAGAAAAGGGACGCTCGTCACTAGAATTTGGAGGCTGTCTGGTTGAAGGGATGCACGATGCTTCTTTTTTTTTTTTTTCATTTGGGCTGGAGTTGAAATTGGCACATGGGCTTGGACCTCCTTTCTTCTTCCTTCACGTGGGCTGTCAAACTCAAAACAATCAAACACAAATTAATTGTTTTTTTTTTCAGCTCTTCTTCACGTGTGTTGCATCCAACAACAAAATAATTAAGACTTTTTCTTATTTTTTTCTTTTTAGGCATCATTTCAATTTTATGCTCAATCCAAATGCCATTTCAAAAATATGCCTAGTCTTCTAATTCTTCGAAATATACGATTGTTTGTACTTAAATTCATTCTTTTTGCATCAATCAATCAACAATCAATAACGAAGATTAACGGGAGGCCATAAGCTTAAAACACGATTAAATGCAAGAGATTCAATATAAAAATAAGTTCAAATATGCATTTATCAAATACCCCCACACTTAAAATCATTGTCCGTCCCGACAATGAATTAAGTTAGCACGACACGGGAAAAGAATTGAATCAAATGAGAACATTAACACGTATAGCATGTCATGAACTTGAGATTTGCAACTTGGCATCAAAAAGTGAGCACACACACAATCAAATAGACACAAGCTAATCACAAGAACTCACACGAATTGACAAATTAAAACAACACTCAATTCACTCCTTGGGGTTAAAGTGTATCGCTCAAACCGTCACTACAATAACATGTATCTACTATAGGATTGAAAAGTCTCTCACCCTCCACTACTTGGATAAAATACATGCCTATAAATCAAAAGGACTTCTAAGGGTGTAATGTAAACCAAGACTTTGGGTAAGGTGGGAATACATTTTGGGAAGAGTGGTTAAAGACCTTACACCAATGGAGGACCCGGTTACTAACTTGATCATTTTATCAAATGGGATCTTAATATACATTCTTTAAGCACATTCCCATTGGATGATAAGAAGTTGAGATGAAACACATATTTGGCTTTATCATCCTTTTCGTCGTCGTCTTTTTTTTTCTTTCTTCTTTTTCTTGACTTTTTTTTTATAACAATTTTTTTTTGAATATATTCTCTTTATTTTCTTTTCTTTCCCAACAAATAAGTTCTACTTTTGAGCTCATAGGAATACCGGTACCACTCCATGGTGATTGGTCGGGTGAGTCGTGCTTGGATTGGTTTATGACGTGGGTGACAAAGGAAATATGCTAAGGCTCAAAGTAGTGTGCAAAATGGGTACTAGTGACATATGGTAGGCTTAAGGCTAATGGGTTAATAAAATGAGTAAACGATGACCTTTGTCATTTTTATTAGCATGTAAATATCATGTAGTCTTAAGGAGAGACGACACAAGTTCTAGAGATACACAACTAGGCACGACGTAATCACACAAGAAATGAATTTGAGACTAATGTAAAGTGCTTAGTCTAATAGGCTCAAGGTCTCACGGTGTTAAAGCTAGTTCAAGAGATTAGCCATAGTCTAACCTTGACTGGTATACTACCACTAATCAACTCTAAGTGCTATCAATCAAACTCAATCATGCTATATATGCCTCTAAACTCATCATCTTCAACAAGTTAAGTTCATTAAAAAAAACATGCTAACACATTTTCAAGACGGACAACGACCCGCATTTAAGCACAAGATTTGCAAAAAGTTTACCCCTAAAAGCATTTATAAACCCAACCAATGCCAAATCATGCAAATTTAAAATTTGTACCCCACCCCCACACTTAGACCATACATTGTCCTCAATGTGTGCGATAAAATAAAGGACATTCAAAGCAATAAAGAATGAGGGGAAACAATGAACTCCCCTGATTTGGTGAATTGTCCTTCAATGTATGGATCGGGGAAGGTAGATGCATCCTTTGAGCTCCAAATTATGGGGTTAAACCTGAGAAAGACCAAGAGAAAATTAGGAGTGAAAACGGAGAATCTCACGAAACTAAGACAAAAACGGAAAGCAAATAAATAAAAATCCATGGGTTGCCTCCCATGCAACGCCTTTCTTTTAAGTCTTTGGCTAGACCATATTCGTTTCATCCATTGTAGCTTGGCGTGTCCAAAGCTACCCGCTCTAGATCCTCCATAATGAAACCTTCATAAAAGGGCTTTAGCCTGTGACCATTCACCTTAAACACTTAGACGGTAGATAAGCTTTGAATTTCTACTGCGCCATGATCAAACACATTAGTGACAACAAAAGGTCCTAACCATCTGGACCTTAGCTTACCAGGAAATAATTTCAAACGAGAGTGGTAAAGAAGCACTTTCTGACCTTTTGTGAAGTTCTTACGTGAGATCCGATCATCGTGGAATGCCTTTGTTTTCTCTTTATAGATTCGGGCATTCTCGTAGGCATCATTTCTGATCTCTTCCAACTCCTGAATCTGTAACTTCCTATGATTCCCCGCCTCATCCAAATCCATGTTGCATTCTTTCACGGCCCAGAATGCCTTGTGTTCTAACTCTACCGGTAGATGACATGGTTTACCAAAAACTAGACGGAAAGGAGACATACCTATAGGCGTTTTAAACGCCGTCCGATAGGCCCAAAGTGCGTCGTTCAATCTCAAGCTCCAATCCTTCCGGTTAGGATTCACCGTCTTCTCTAAAATGGTTTTTATCTCACGATTAGACACTTCAGCTTGGTCGTTGGATTGCGGGTGGTAAGCGGTGGATATCCGATGTATGACTCCATATTTATTCATCAAAGCCTCCATAACCTTGTTGCAAAAGTGGGTCCCTCTATCGCTTATGATGGCTCTTGGCGTCCCAAACCTGGAAAAAAATATTAGATTTCAAAAAATCTACAACCGTACGTGCATCATCGGTTCGGGTGGCCTTAGCCTCAACCCATTTCGATACATATTCGACAACAAGAAGAATATACAAGTGACCACATGAGGCGGGAAACGGCCCCATAAAATCTATGCCCCATACATCAAATATCTCACAAAATAGTACGGGAAATTGGGGCATTTGATTTCGGGAACTAATGTTTCCCGTCATTTGGCAACGTGGACAACTCTTACAAAAAGTGTAAGCATCACGCATCAGAGTTGGCCAAAAACCCACACTCAAGCACTTTCCTAAACGTCCTTTTATGACCAAAGTGACCCCTACAAGCATATGAATGACAAAATTGCAAAACAGATTGGTACTCTTGTTGGGGTACACATCGTCTAATGACTTGGTCGGGACAATGCTTCCATAAGTAAGGTTCATCCCAAATATATAAATGAGATTCCCTCTTAATCTTATCTTTCTCAAATCTAGTCAACTCACCTGGAAATGTCCTTGTAACCAAATAATTTACAATGTCTGCATACCAGGGAGAGTCTTTGGCAATGAAAAAGAGGTGTTCATCCGGAAAGTCATCCTTGAGGGGTGATTGTTCGCCATTGAAAGTGATTCGGCTTAGATGATCCGCCACCAAATTTTCTGCTCCACTCTTGTCTCGGATTTCCAGGTTGAACTCTTGGAGTAGTAAGATCCATCGGATTAGCCGTGGCTTTGCGTCCTTCTTCTTCAATAAGTACTTCAAGGCTGCATGATCAGAATAAATAATAACTTTAGTACCAAGCAAGTAATAACGGAACTTATCTAAAGCAAAAACAATAGCTAAAAGCTCTTTTTCGGTGGTGGAGTAGTTGCTTTGAGCGCTATCAAGTGTCTTGGAAGCGTAGTATATAACGTGTGACGCCTTTCCAATTTTCTGCCCGAGTACCACACCTACAACATGGTTGCTCGCATCACACATGATCTCGAATGGGAGCGTCCAATCTGGAGGTTGGATGATAGGGGCTGAAGTCAACATCTTTTTCAATCGGTCAAAAGCTTCCTTACACTCTTCATTGAAATGGAATTCGACCTCCTTTTGTAGCAACTTGCACATCGGTCGAGTGATCTTGGAAAAGTCCCTTATAAATCGCCTGTAAAGACCTGCATGGCCAAGAAAAGAACGGACTTCTCGCACACTCGTGGGGTAAGGTAAAGACTTAATAACATCAATTTTTGCTTTATCTATCTCTATACCTTTTTTCGAGACTATATGTCCTAACACCAAACCTTGACTAACCATAAAATGACATTTTTCATAATTAAGTACCAAGTTAGTCTCTAGATATCTCTTAAGAATTTTGGTGAGATTAGACAAACATGACTCAAATGAATTCCCATAGACCGTAAAATCATCCATAAAAACCTCTATGCAATTTTCCACATAATCTGAAAAAATACTAACCATACACCTTTGGAAGGTGGAGGGAGCATTGCATAGTCCAAACGGCATCCTCCGATATGCAAACGTTCCAAAAGGGCAGGTGAACGTCGTCTTCTCTTGGTCTTCCAATGCGAAGGGAATCTGATGAAAACCTGAGTATCCATCCAAACAACAATAGTGAGTCTTACCGGCTAAACGTTCAAGCATTTGATCAATAAAAGGAATAGGGAAGTGGTATTTTCTAGTAGAAGCATTTAACTTGCGATAATCAATACATACCCGCCACCCGTTTTGTACTCGGGTGGGTACCAACTCACCTTCCGAATTTTCGATCACGGTTATGCCGGTCTTTTTAGGTACAACTTGGATATGACATACCCACTTACTATCAGAGATGGGATAGATCATACCGACATCACAAAGCTTCAGAATTTCCTTCTTTACGACATCCATCATTGGGGGATTCAATCTACGTTGTGCCTCTCGGAAGGGTTTGTACTCTTCTTCAAGTAGTATCTTGTGTTGGCACAAAGAGGGACTAAGACCTTTGATATCCGCAATGGTCCATCCGATGGCACCTTTATGCTCCTTTAGAACTTTGACTAGCTCACCTTCTTCTTTAGGTGAAAGGTTGGCGGAAATGATCACCGGAAGTGTATCCTTCTCACCTAGGTAAACATACTTTAAATGATCCCGCAATGGCTTAAGTTCCAGATCAGGTTCCTGTTCAATAGATGGCAAAAGTTTCGTATTAGATAATGGCAATTCAATTCTAGAAACTTCATACCTTGATTTCTTCCCGTGCTCCATCCAAGATACCAGCTCAACATATTCTTCATTCAATTCATACTCTTGGGCTAGCTTCTTCAGACTATCACTATGTAAGTCCCTACCAAGTATCACTTCCAACACATCTTGGTTAGACAAATCAAACACATCATCAGATAAAGATTCAATTATATCAACAAAACACAAAGATGAAACATCACTCGGGTATCGCATGGCATCATATATATTGAATTTAATAATCTCGCCATCAAATTCCATTGTCAAATTACCATCATGGACGTCTATCTTGGTCTTAGAGGTCTTGAGAAATGGTCTACCCAATAGAATCATTCCGGCCTTGGAGGTATTATTCTCCTCCATATCTAACACATAAAAGTCGGCCGGGAAGACCAATTCATTCACTTGTACAAGGACATCCTCTAGCACACCCTTAGGGTATACAGTAGACCTATCTGCTAGTTGAATGACTACACCAGTTGGCTTAAGGGGGCCCACATCCAAGGATGTGTATATGACATATGGCATGACATTGATCGATGCCCCCAAATCTAACATAGCCTGATTGACCGCGACATTGCCTACCTTACAGGGTATGGTAAACATGTCGGGGTCGTTACATTTAGGTGGTAGTCTTTTCTGTAAGACCGCAGATACATTTTGACTCATACTGATTTTTTCATTACCCTTTAATTTCCTTTTGTTGGTGCAAAGTTCCTTCAAAAATCTAGCATACCTAGGAACTTGTTTAATAGCATCAAGTAAAGGAATATTTACCTGGACTTTCCGGAAGGTGTCTAAGATCTCCTTCTTTTCATTCTCTCGCTTTGTCTTCCCAAATCTGTCCGGAAAGGGTGGTGCTTGCACCATCACCTCGGGTGTCTTCTTTGTCGCTTCATCATCCTTGGCATCTTTCCCACCCGAGGTGGACGCCTTGATCTCTAACTCATCCTCTTCATCTTTAACTCTTTCTTTCTTCTTACCACCGTCTTGGATCTTCTTCCCGCTTCTCAAAGTCATAACACTCACATTGGCATTCGGGTTGGTCTCCGTTTGAGAAGGCAACTTGCCCTTGTTCACTAGTTAACCCACGGTGGTCCGAAGATCTTGTATGCTTGCTTGAGTATTTTGTATGCTCGCCTAAGTTTCCTGTTGAAATTTATCCATGTTAGTAGCCATAGACTTAACTATATCCTCAAGAGACATACCTGACCCACTAGGGGCTTGAGATGACATCTGTTGTTGTGGTTGGAATGGTGCCTTTGGTTGCTGAAGCGGTTGTTGCTGAAAACCCGATGGTTGACCAAATTGTTGTTGAAATCCTGGTGGAGCTTGGAATTGTTGAGGTCGTTGGACAAAAGCTTTTGGTTGAAATTGTTGACTTTGACCTTGTCCTTGCTTCGGGGCGTAACTCAAGTTGGGATGTTGTTTCCAACCGGGGTTGTAGATACTCGAGAATGGGTCTAATGCCCAGTTGTTTGAGCTCTGAAAGTTGCCACCCCCTATGGCATTCACTTGTTCCTCTTCTTCGTGTAAAGTGGGGCATGCATCGGTAGGGTGTGCTATCGATGAGCAAAAACCGCATGCCTTAACTTGAGGCACGTTCCCCAAAGCAATCTGTTTCACCAAAACAGTCAAATCATTAATTTTAGTCTCAAGTGATTGAACATATACCTCATTAGCACTCCGACTAATGTCAGTTCCTGGTCCGAATTGCTTTGAATTCTCTGCCATGGTGTTGATCAATGTCCTCGCTTGAGTAGGGGTCTTGTTCACAATCGCTCCTCCATTAGCGGAGTCCATCATCTTCCTCTCCATTGGTAGTAATCCTTCATAAAAATACTGAATTAGTAATTGATCGGAAATACCATGTTGAGGGCAACTTACACATAGGCGCTTAAAGCGCTCCCAATAATCGTGAAGTGTCTCTACGTCCTTCTGTTTGATTCCGCATATTTCTCTCCTAAGCCCGACGGCTTTGGATGCGGGGAAGAACTTATCAAGGAATGCTCGTGCCATTTGAGGCCATGTTGTGATGGATCCCGGTGGTAGGTAGAAAAGCCACTCCCTAGCCGCATCAACCAAGGAGAATGGGAATGCTTTCAGCTTGAGGTGCTCTACGGTTGTGCCTTGAGGCTTCATCCCCAAACACACCATGTGGAATTCGGTCATGTGCTTGTACGGATATTCATTATCTAAACCATGAAAACGAGGAAGTAAGTGTATTAAACCTGTTTTAAGTTCAACGCTTACCTCTTCTGCCCATTCCCTCAAAGTACGCTCGGGATTTGCCATATCCTCTTCTTTCTCTTCTTCGGTCTCGGTGACCGGTTCTTCTATTTCAGAATGAGGCTTTTCTTCTTCGAAATGTAACTTCTCCTCGCTGTCAGAATCAGTAGACAAATCAATGTCTTTCCAAATATTAACCACCGGTGAAGAAGTTGACTCGCCTTGCTTCTTTCGGAGTTTAGCTTGCTTCCTTAGCTTTTTAGCGGTCTTCTCAATCTCCTGATCTATTGGTAGAGGTGAACCTGCACGAAAAGATCTTGGCATAAACAGTTAAAGTTGTCGAGTCCCCGGCAACGGTGCCAAAAATTTGACGGGTGTCGAGTCCGACAAATAATAAGATTTATATAATTAAAGCCTATTATCGTTAAACCACAACTAATTGCGATAATGGTAAGTAGGGTCGTCTTCTCAGGGACTCGGTATTAACCGTAAGTCTAAGATGAATTCAATTGCAAGTTCATTAGAAACATTATATAAAAAGGGGGGTTTTGTTTGAATTGAGCCTAAAAATGTAAAATAATGTAAGACTATAAATAATAACGAGATGAATCTAGTAATGAATGCAACCAATCTTTTATTAAACAATGTATCATCGATTTGTATAAAAAATAAATTTTCTCAATAGATTTCAGACCGGCCGTAAGTGTCGACACACGCCAAACACTCCGTTTGTCCTTACGATTAAACTAGCCCGAGGAGCTCGGTGAACTAATTCCTAATTGATTAGGTTAAGTCTAGTCACAAACTTAAACTTAACCTATCAATCGCATTAAAATCTAGACAAACACCGATCCTAACTAATGACCGAAAGCCCAACCATTTAAGCTAGATTAAACAATCTTATAGTGCAATTCAAAAGATATGGTGCTCAATTGATGCACTATTTGCTACTTAGTTGAAATTAAGAACAATTACAATTATTAAAATCAACTAGCAATTCAAAATTTAGGCTATAGGGTTCAAGGGATCCTTCTCAAAACCAAAACCCAAAAATTGAGAAAACACTTCTAACAAGGATTGAATAAATGAAATCTAATTGATAATCAAGCAAAAATCAAGTCTCAACAAAGTTTAAAATCAACTAGTTACATCTCATTACTAGAAATAAAGAATTAGCTACTCATAATTCTATTTCTAAAAGCAAAATTAACTTACAAATGTAAAAATCTGGAAATTTGATGAAGAACCCTAGTTTAGAAATCCCCAAATCGACTCCAAACTTATGAAAATCGACCCCGTGTTGCTCTCCAATTCGTTCCCAATCGATCGATCTCTCCAAAATTGGTTCTCCTCTCGTCGACTCCCCCTAATCGACAGTTGACAGCCTCCCTTTATACCCCAATCGACGAACCGCTTAAAACGAACGTGGTCTCTTGAAATTTGACGAGCGCGGCTTGGGTGTGGGTTAAACCCACGAGAAACTTGCCCGAAATTGATAAGGGGTCGTGAAAAGGGGCAGTGGCCACCACAGGTTTGGTCGTGGGTTGTTGTCGGAGAACTTACGAGAAAAGGGACGCTCGTCACCGGAATTTGGAGGTTGTCTGGTTGAAGGGATGCACGACGCTTCTTTCTTTCTTTTTTTTTTTTCATTTGGGCTGGAGTTGAAATTGGCACATGGGCTTGGACCTCCTTTCTTCTTCCTTCACTTGGGCTGTCAAACTCAAAACAACCAAACACAAATTAATTGGTTTTTATTTTATTTTATTTTATTTTTTTTCAGCTCTTCTTCACGTGTGTTGCATCCAACAACAAAATAATTAAGACTTTTTCTTATTTTTTTCTTTTTAGGCATCATTTCAATTTTATGCTCAATCCAAATGGCATTTCAAAAATATGCCCAGTCTTCTAATTCTTCGAAATATACGATTGTTTGTACTTAAATTCATCCTTTTTGCATCAATCAATCAACAATCAATAACGAAGATTAACGGGAGGCCATAAGCTATTAAAACACGATTAAATGCAAGAGATTCAATATAAAAATAAGTTCAAATATGCATTTATCACCTACCAACCCGTCAACCCAACCAAAACTTGTACGTTTTTATTTTTTATGATTTTAGACTTTTAAGCGGTTCTTCTTTCTATCAATTCTCAGGTCTTCCTATCTTAGTCGTAATTTAGACCATTCTACGAGACCACGCTGATTAAAATCGTACGAATCTAACCTTCAAGTTTTCAAAAAAATTTCAACGTCGGTAAAATGAAGAGACAAGAGATACTTTTCTTCTACTATTCTCTTCTCTTATTAGTCTTATTTTTTTATATTTCAATTTTGATTTTATTTTTTTAAACGGAATCCCTTAGTTAGATTATAAAATAATGTATTAAAGTTTCAACCCGACCAACCCAACCACGCACGGTTTGGGTTGGGCTGGGTTGCACTTTTTCAAACCGCAAACATTGGGTTGGGTTGTTCAAGTGCCTTCAACCCGACCAACCCAACCCGTGAGCACCCTTAATTTCGACCCTATACTTGGGTTACACGAAATTCAATCTGAGATAAGACTCAATACCACTATCGTTTTTAGGCACAAAATTGAGAGTAAAACTACCGTATAGTATATCAAGGTTGTTCAAATTTGCAAGTCCAAAAACGTAAGTATATAGGGTATATATACTAGTCTCATTCGTAAAATAAGGAAAAATAACTGAAATGTCAATAATGGCAAATTATTAGCAATAATGGTCGGTTACAACCGTTTTAGCTAAGATCATGGGTTGGAAATAAACTGCACAATAAATGTTTAGTAACTGCAGGTCTAGAGGTCTGGTTATACGAGACCAGAGATTAGACTTAGACCAAAGATATCCAACCAGAGATAGTTGACCAGAGCCTCTGGTCTACCATCCAGAGCTTCTGGTCCAGAGATAAGCAGATAGCCAACCAGAGGTAGTCTATAGTCTAACCAACCAGAGTCTCTAGTCATTCACGACCAGAAAGACCCGGCCAGAAGCACGATAACCAGAACAACCTCTGGTATACCAACCAGAGCCTCTGGTCCTACCAACCAGAGAACATCTGGTCCTATTTTCAGAAATAAATATGAAATTACACCCTTTGATCTGCAAACTCCAAACTGATCAAAACTTAAGTTTTCTTCATTCTGATCGAGTTTTTCCACTGTATTCCAAGTCCATAATTAGCGGGACCATCGCCAGGGTTTCTGCCCCCTTGAACCCCACAAGGGGGCACGACCCCCTTGACCCTGCCATTTTGTCTTGCCTGAGATCAAACTCGTTCTATAACAAGTGTGTACTCCGTACCGCCTAACTTGTATTAGATCATAGTTTGAAACCCATTTAGCATTCGTGTAATATCCAATTACACTAATGGTTGGTGACACTAAAATCACCAACATTTTATATTTGGCATTCAACTTAATAGCAACTTTTACTAAACATAATTAGTTTATCATCTAACTTTTTAACTAACGACTAGCTTATCAACAAATTTGTCAAAGGATAATTATTTTACAAATGATAAAACAGCGCATGTTTAATATATATATGAACTATGTGAGATTTAGATCGTCATATTTAAGGGTTATTATTGATTAGAATTGTGTTATCTACAAATTAATTAATGGTGATGCCAAAATAATATTTCAACTTTCCTGTAGTTACTCGATCTAATTGGATTTTTAAGGCGGTCGGAGATTAAGTAGATAATCGGATGTTTTGGATTTGCCGCTAATTATGTTGATCAAGGGATTTAAGTAGATCACCGGATGTTTGGGATTTACCCATGAATTGCGTCTTATAAGGGAATTGATCATGTGCATCTCGGTGCATCTCATCCTAATGTGCGTCTATTTTCATCCAAAGTTGATAACCACTTCTCACATTAACCTCGACTTCTCACAGAAACCCAACCCCTATATATATATATATATATATATATATATATATATATAGAGAGAGAGAGAGAGAGAGAGAGAGTGAGTGAGTGAGAGAGAGAGGGAGGTTCAAGGGAAAACCTCAAAAAAACGGAAAACTGAAGAACACTCTGGTAGCCCTTCATTTGGACGGTATGCACTTGTGCATAAAGGTAAATCATGTTGTTTTTTTGGTTTTATGCACAAGTGCATTATGCACTTGTGCATTTTACAAATTACTTGTATGCACAAGTGCATACCGTCTGGATGAAGGGCTACCAGGGTGTTCTTTAATTTTCCGTTTTTTTGAGGTTTCCCCTGAACCTAACCCTATATATATATATATATATATATATATATATATATATATATATATATATATATATATACAGTTAATCATTTGAGAACTCTAAAATTTGTGAAATCCGTGAGATTGATTCTAAGCCATTATGTAACACCCCGAATTTTGGACTATTGATTTATTTGTATTTATAATTTCATTTGTTTCGCTCATTTGAAGTCACCAAAGATCAGTTGTGAATTCGAAGTCGGAGTATGTCGAATTTTAGGAAGAAAAGTTTATTCGACGAGAGTGACCTCGCGGTGGCATAGTCGCCGAAGGCAAAAGAGCCTACGGTACATTTTCGGCGAGAGTGCCCGACGAGAGTGCCAGGGTCACTCTCACGGTGTCACAATCGCGGAGGCCATTTGGGGCGCTCGGGCCGAAGCCGCGGTACAAACCCGACGAGAGTGCCCGGCGAGAGTGCCCTGTCACTCTCGCGGTGTCACAATGGCCATCGAGGGGCAGGTTCATTAAATGAGTTTTTTTTTTGTTGAGATTCATTCATTCATTCTTGCAACCATCTTGAAGATCGATTTTTCTCTCTACACTAAGGTAAGTTCCCCTCTCTTTTCACCATCTCCTCCCACTTAATGCTTCACCAACCTCAACCTTCTTGACATTCATGGTCATTGATGGTTCTAGAACTCTAAAGCTATAGTCATCATCTTGGAGAAACTTCAAGTCACCTCCACTTCTAGGGTTTTGCTATTCTAGGATTTCCACTCCACAAAACCCATTTGGTAAGTTTTCTTAACCTTTATTTACCCATACTTGTACCATTACTTGTTTATGTGAGAACTTATGTGTTGGTCCCGAAGGTGCTTAACAAGTTTGTAGAAGGGGGGGGGGGGTTGAATACAAACACAAAAATTAAAGTTTAATAAATTGTTTATTGATAAATCAAAATACAATTTTACAAGTTTGTTGCGGAATAAGATTAAGACAGACTCAATCTAAACAAACTTAAGAAACACTAAGATGATTGCACAAGAAATTCAGAGAATGGGGAATTAAGAGAGATAGAAAACAAGGGTTTCTATATGGAGTTCAAGGATTGAGCACACCTTCAGATGAAGGGGTGAGCTTCCTATTTATACCCTATGCATTAAATGCATGGCAGGGCACTTTACACGTGGCGTTCATAGATTGGCTTTGGGAGTCTGACTTTTGGAGACATGCTTTTGGCCGTATTAGGAACAGTGTAGTTGACAGAGTTGTTGTACGATTTGTGGCAGAGACGTGTCCGTTCTGACACATCGTACTGGTTGTGCAAGGTAAGACAAAAGGAAACTTGAGGCATAAGCTTTGTGATCGTTGATCGCTGAGTATCTCTTCTTCCAGAGATAAAGAAGTTCAGCTATCGCTGAAGCTTTTCCTCATGTTCCTTCGCGTATATGTAGAGTTGTCTTTGCTTCACTGATATCCGCATCAGGTCACTAGTAGACTTCTCTTTGTTCAGCGGCTTCGTCTTCGATTCAGCTATGAACATATGTTGACGCGAGACTTGTCTTCAGGGATTACGTTGGCTGTTTACTTCAGAAACTATCAGTGATAACTGAACGTACTCAGTCTGATCACTGATAGTGAAACACTAATACATAGAAATGTTTATGAGAGATACTATCAGCGATAACTGAACAGACTCAGTCTGATCGCTGATGGTGAAACACTAATACATATTAAAACGTAATTTTCACTAAGTACAGAAGAGGGTCGTTATCAAATCACTGAGAGAGTTTGGATCAACAATATCCCCCTATTTGATAATTACAAAGTAACTGAAGAAAATTACTTTATAATTCAAAATATGGGAATAAAAAGGACTCATAGAATGCATGTCCCAATTACTATTTTGAGGGATCTTTTACAGTACTGATAGGGTTAAGTACATCACTGCAATTTTCATTTAATTCAGGGATAGAATTACAAGATATGAAAATCATAAGTACAAGTGAATAACTAACTACTGTAAGTATAACTAACAGATTATAGAAAAGGAAACTAATCTATCAGCTATTAAAAGAAGATTTAGGAGGATTGATCATATACTCAGGTATTTCTTCTCCTTTCTGTCTTCGTTCCAAAGATTCTTGACTGATAATTTCTTTAATTTTTTCAGCAGCAGGGAAGAAATCACACCATAAGCATAAGAGATCCTTGAGATGATTCAGAGGACAGATAGGAATCTCAGAGATTCTTTGAAATCTGAGTTCCTCATCATCATCTCTGAAGAATATTCCATAAGGATTGTCAATTACTTGACCAGCTTGGAAAGGACCACCAGGAGGCAGAGATAGATCCAGAACTGAAAGATCGGGAGGAGGACCAAACAGTGCATCTCTTGAAAATTTGATAGAAGTTTCATTCCCGATGATGGCGACGTCTTCAGAGGAGGAGGACCAAATTATTCTCTTGAGTTTCAAAGATTTGGGAGGAAGAGGAGATGGCAGCTTCAGTACAGAAGTGACTCTATTTATAAGGGCTTCAAGAAGTCCTTCAACGTAGCCTCTGTATGTAGATTTGGATTTCTTCAGCGCATCCCAAAACTCTAACCATTCCGTAAATCCGAAGCTCTCAAGTTTGGATACGTACATTGCTTTTTGGGTTCCATCCTCTCTGGTAATATCCATGGTCACTGAGAGTTGATCCTTCTTCTTGCGACCAGAGATAGTCACGACTGATATTGGAAGAAGATCAGAACGATAGTCCATCTTCTGTTTACACCATTCGATAGACCTATCGTTGATCTCTTGTTCTTTGGAGCGTTTCTCTTCAATTTCTTTCAGCAGTGCAGCTTGAACTTCCACAGGTTTGCTTTTCAGCTTTTTGTCCTTGACTTGAGAAGATTGAATCTTTAAAGCGAGTTGGGCATCTCGTTTGCATTCAGCGATCAGTTTCTCAGCTTTGGCAGATTCTTCTCGTTCAGCTTTAGTGAGGAAGTCGAGCTCTGAGAAGGATGTTTGAAGAGGAATTTTCAGCCGTTGACTTTCTAGTTGAGTGATCATTTCAACTCTTTTCTTTACCACTTCCTCTGACCAATGAGATGGTCGAGAGGGCCTTCCTTGATGGATCAGGGAATCTTCTTCTTCTTCTTCATCAATCTCAGCGATAGAGATTGGGATTATTTCTTCAGCGATAGTAGCTGGAATTATTTGTAGTTCAGAACCCTTAAGCAGGGGTGAGAACTGTCTGGATAGAAAAAGAAGGAAAGAAGGGATAAGTGTGTTTTTAGAAAAAGAGAGATAAAGGCTAGAAGGAAATAGGGGTTTGGAAAGAGTAGAAGAGTGGTACAATTGAAAGACATACCTGAGAAGGATGCTCCCCCTCAGATTGTGATCCAGTCCTCAAGCATTCTTCAGCGATTGGTTGCTTGTCTTTGCTTTGCGAAGGAACGCTTGAAGATGTATCACCTCTCACCCCTGCTTTGACAACCTCTTGCGAAGTTGTCCCTGATGCGACGTTCGGCTTGGAGAACCACATAGATTGGTCTTCATCGTCGTCGTCGTCATCGGAGGGCTGATCCTTTTCTTGATCATCAAGATCTAGATCATCTTTCTCTTCATCGTCTTCTTCCTCATCCTCTTCAAAGAGAATAGAGTGAATAGATGAGGATTCTTTTGCCTTCTCCCCCTCAGATTGAGAGGGAGGTTTCTTTGGAGTCTTAGCTTCCCCAGCAGCAGCAATAGAAGTTTCTTCAACTTTCTCCCCCACTTTGTCATTATCAGCGGTAGGGGATTGTTCAGCTGCTGGAGTAGCTATTGAAGCTTTTAGCACTTGGACGTCAGCCTCCAGACGCTTAATCCGGTCTTCAACCGCAGGGATGTCGCACGTGGCATCATGAATGAATTCCACAGCGATGTTGAGGTTGGTACGATCATCTTCAGTGAAGGAGGGAGGCAACGCTGGAGCTGGTGCATTCACTTTCTGTAGAATTTGCTGAAGAAGGGACGTGCAGAGGTCAACCTTTGAAGAGAGACCCTGAACTTCAGCGGTAAGAGACTCAAGTCGCCCTTGAAAGAGTTGAGAGGACTCTTTGAGTTGGACGACTTGTTCTTCAACAGATGAAAGTTGTGAGTTCTCAGCTTTAGATGAGCAGGTCGCGGTCAACTTCTTCAGCTCCTCACCAGCCTGATTGACGGCGCTAGTGGTTTCGTTGATGGTGTTGGTGAGGGCGTCCACCTTTTCTCCCAGACTGTGGACATGCGTGTCAACAGACGCCAAACTAGGACCTGAAAATAATGTTAGTTCAAATACGGGCTTATTTGAAGAGGTGGGGAGAGAAGTGTTTAGGATTATAGGTGTACCTGACGTATCAAACATTTTGTAGAACTGCATAGATTCCTCAAAAGTTTGATGTTCAGGTCCTATAGGGAAAGAAGAGGTAGTGGGTTCAGAGACCAAATGAGTAGAAAAAGGAAGAGTTTTGGGGATAGAAGTAGGGATGGGGTTAATCTCAGCGAATGAGATAGTAGGTGGGGTTACTGATGATGTGACAGCGAGCGAGATCGCTGACACGACAGTATGAGTGACTGCTGAAGTTGTGGAGGAAAGACCCACAAATGCATCTAAGGTAGCTTGTTGAGAAGCTCCCTCAGGTATAGTACTAGAGGGTGTACTTTCCTTAGTCTTTTTGGCCTTTTTGGAAGGACCAATCGGACTAGCTGATGGTCGTTTAGAAGTAGTGGTAGCGACAGGGATAGCAGACGAAGGAACCGTCTGAGTGGTCGCTGAAGATGAAGAAGAATGGAGAGAGAGACGAGAGCGAAGGAGAGAGATACTTACCTCGTCGGCGAGTGGCTTTACCTCCAGTGATCGTTGACCTACCCTGGCAAAGGTGCCATCATCTTTGGTGGGATAGGTGTTGGGATAGAGGAACTTGATGTACGTACATATGAAACGTACGTACGAGATCTTGGGATCTCGTTCAGGCTTCTCTAATCTCGACCTCAGGTCTTCAAAGATTGCTGTGGCGTAGTCAAAGTTTTGACCAGCGATAACGGAGTAGGCCATCTGCAGTTGTGTTTTGCTGGCTTGATCCAGCGAACCACTCTTCCCGCTCATGCACTGAATTATGTGCGAGAAGATAAAGTTTAGTTGTGATGGCATCTGAGCTTTGAGGATCTTGGTGAGCTTTTTGTTGGGAATAGAAGATCTCGGTTTGTTTTCCCAACAGTAGCCCATTGCGTCCAGGAATGATATCAGTTGATCATCAGTGGGGAGTGCGTCGAACCCACTCTTTGGTTTGTCAGGGAATCTTAAAGATTTCCTGAGGCTAAGAGCGGTCATGCTCCCTGGCCCCAATTCCGTGCTGAAAGAGATAGCAGGGACTCGTTCACCTTTCTTGTTGGTGAGTTCAGTTGCATCAGCAGTGAACCAGAACTGCTGGAGTAGAGTCTTGGAAGGCTTAGGATCCACAGTGATCGCGTAAGCTATACATGACTGCTTGAGGAATTCAGCAGCTTCCACCAGATGTGGGTATTTGTCAGCTTTGAACTCGAGTCTGGCCAAATGATTACATTTAGTAATCTCAACTTCAGTGAGAGCGAATCGTACATGCTTGGAAGCAACGATTGAAGACTGTGTCATTTCTGTTATGCAAAGAGGCATAATAGAAGAAATGATTTAGATTAAAAATAATATGATTACCAGTTGCCATAGAAGAAGGGAAACTGGAAAACTATCAAGTTATTTTTAGGAGTAGAAAAATAGTGTTCTGGGTAGAAAGAATGAAGAACACTTTAAAACCAAAAGGTTTTTATTGAAAAACATAAAATCAGAAAGAATGATCTTTAGTTTTTAAAAAAACGTTTTATAAAATCCATAGAAAACGAGTAGGATTTTAAAAAGAATAAAAAGCATACGAACAAAGCACATAAACATGAAATAAACCTGTGTATCTTGAAGAAAAAAATTGCAGATTCAATATTCTGGGTTTACTTGCTTGAGTGTTCTTGAGAGAGAATGTTTCTTGCGTTGATAGTTTCGAAAGCGTAAACTGTATAAAGGAGAGAAGAATTCCTTTTATACGAAGAGAGAGGAGAGAGAGAGAGAGAGAGAGAGAGAGAGAGAGAATGAAGCGGGAAAAGAAAGGATCATCATGACATTGACACGTTCCACGAAGTTGATTGGATAGAAGAGCAACGGACGAACGTGTCAGAAAAGGCATGTCGTGGATTGTCGGTTCAAATGACGTCATAGAAGAGAGAGACTGTACATTTGTCCGTTTTGAAATTATCACTGAAGAAAGGTCAGTGATAGATTTTCCTTTTTAAAAGTATCCCTGATAGTAAAGATGGGGATAGATTTTCTTTTTTAAAAAACTGACAAGAAATATCAGTGATTAAGGTTGATATTTAAAAAAAAACATCTCAACTGAATGAAGATTCAGTTGTAGGGATTGAGAAAACATACCTGAGGATCAGAAAATTTATCAGAGAATGATGAAAGAGGAACTTTTGATTACTGACAATACATGAACGCTAAAGAATTATTCTTCAAGATTCAGCATTCCAAGCTCACTGATGAGAAAGTTGAACCTTGTCTCATCAAGAGGTTTGGTGAATATATCAGCAAGCTGAAAGTCAGTAGGGATAAAGTGAAGTTCAATATCACCATTCATCACATGATCTCTGATAAAGTGATATCTGATCTCTATGTGTTTTGTCTTTGAATGTAGCACTGGATTATTTGCTATAGCGATAGCACTAGTGCTGTCGCAATAGATAGGAATCTTTGACAGCTGAAGGTCATAATCTAATAGTTGATTTCTCATCCACAAGATTTGAGAACAGCAGCTTCCAGCGGCTACGTATTCAGCTTCAGCTGTGGAAGTGGTCACAGAATTTTGCTTCTTGCTTGTCCAGCTTACCAGCTTTCCTCCCAGGAGTTGACATCCACCAGTGGTACTCTTTCTGTCGAGTTTACAGCCTGTAAAATCACTATCAAAATAACCAGTTAGATCGAACCCTGAGTCTTTGGGATACCAAAGATCGAGGTTAGGAGTTCCTTTCAGATATCTGAAAATTCTCTTTACAGCGATCAGATGGGATTCCTTGGGTTCAGATTGATAGCGTGCACATAAACAAGTAGAGTACATGATGTCAGGTCGGCTCGCTGTGAGATACAACAGGGAGCCTATCATTCCTCTATAGGCAGTGACATTAACAGGTTTACCAGAAGGATCTTTGTTAAGTGTCAGAGGTGGTGCCATAGGAGTTTTCATCGCTGAAGTTTGTGTGAGATCAAACTTCTTTAGCATATCTTTAACATACTTACCTTGGCAGATAAAAGTACCTTTGTCAGATTGTTTAATCTGAAGACCAAGAAAATATGTCAGCTCACCCATCATACTCATTTTATATTCTTTCTTCATTCTTTCAGCGAAGCGAGTACATAGAGATGGGTTAGTAGAACCAAATATTATGTCATCGACATATATTTGTACAAGAATTATATGACCTTTTATCTTTCTGAAAAATAACGTATTATCAATCTTGCCACGTTCAAAATTTTCAGAGATAAGAAAAGATGAGAGAGTGTCATACCAAGCACGAGGGGCTTGTTTTAGAACATAGAGAGCCTTATCCAATTTATAAACATAATTTGGATGCTTAGGGTCATAGAACCCTGGTGATTGTTCTACATAAACTTCTTCATTCAGCTTTCCATTCAGAAATGCTGATTTTACGTCCATTTGATAAACGATGAAGTCTTTATAGACTGCATAAGCTAAGAATAGTCGAATTGCTTCGAGCCTGGCCACAGGGGCAAAGGTTTCATCATAGTCTATGCCTTCCTCTTGTCTGTATCCCTGAGCAACAAGTCGAGCCTTGTTGCGGGTTACAGTTCCATGTTCATCTAACTTGTTTCTAAACACCCATTTGGTGCCTATTACAGTTTTATCAGATGGTCTAGGAACGAGATTCCAAACTTTGTTTCGAGAAAATTCAATCAGCTCTTCTTGCATAGCGCTGACCCAGTTTGGATCTCTGAGGGCATCATCAGTCTTCTTTGGTTCTATTAAGGAGAGAAAGTTTACAAAGAGACAGATATTACCTGAGCTTCGTCGTGTCTGAATACTTGCATCTGGATCACCGAGAATTTGATCTATTGGGTGATCTCTTGTCCATCGCTGAGCAGGAGCATGATCGCTTAACTCAGAGGTTGGATCAACAATTGGGATGTTTACTGATGAGGACGTTTGAGGTTCATCAGCAATTAACTGTTGAGTAGGTTCACTAGAGAGGTTTCCAGACGAAGGCAGATTTGATGGTAGTAGTGTGTTTAGAGGTTCAGCTGAAACCCATGAGGTGGATTCAGCGGTAGGATGTATAATGTTTGGATCATCATCAGCGGCTGAAGGATCAGAATGCTGATGGTTTGAAAAGAAGGGTTCTGTTTCTCTGTAGTGAGAAAGTATCCAAGCATTTAACTCTTCATTGTCAGCGATTGGTTTAGAGTTCGCTGAGCGAGTTTCATCAAAAGTGACGTGAATTGTTTCTTCTACGGTTTGTCTTCTCTTGTTGAAAACTCTGTAGGCTTTGGAGATGGAGGAATATCCTAGAAATATTCCATCATCGGCTTTTGGGTCGAACTTTCCAAGTTGATCTTTGTTGTTTAAGATAAAGCACCGACAACCAAAGATATGAAGAAAGCTGATAGAAGGCTTCCTTCCAAGAAAAAGTTCATAAGCTGTCTTCCCAAATCGCTTTATTATCAGCGATCTGTTTTGAGTAAAACATGCAGTGTTTACAGCTTCTGCCCAAAATTGAGTAGGGAGGTGAGAATCGCTGAGCATTGATCTAGCAGCTTCTATGATCGTTCTGTTTCTTCTTTCAGCGACTCCATTTTGCTGAGGTGTTCTTACTGAAGAGAAGTTGTGAGAGATTCCCTTGTTCTCAAAGAAATTGTCCAGGGAACTATTTTTGAATTCAGTTCCATGATCACTTCTTATTGAACGAACAGTAAGATTATTCAGTACTTCCATCTTTTTGACAAAATATATTAGTTCTTCTGGAGTATCACTCTTACAGCGAAGAAAGATAACCCAGGTGTAGCGAGAATATTCATCTACAATGACAAGCGTATATTTCTTTCCAGCTATTGATTGGATGTTGACAGGGCCAAATAGATCCATATGCAAGAGCTGAAGATGACTTGTCACTGAGGAAACTTGTTTCGACTTGAAACTAGCTTTTGTTTGTTTTCCTTTTTCACATGCTGAGTAGAGAGATTCTTTAGCATATGAGTGCTGAGGAAGACCAGAAACCAGTTCCTTAGATGAGAGAGAATTCAGGGTTTTGAAGTTTAGATGAGAGAGCCTTTTATGCCATAGCCAGTTGACATCAGAAGAGGCCTTAGAGAGAAAACATAAGTTTTCAGTGATAGTAGAGTCCATATCTATTACATAGACATTTTCTCTTCTATAACCACTGAGAGCAAGTTTTCCTTTTTCATCTACCACTGAACATGCTTTCTTAGAAAAGCGAACTTCGTAGTCTTTGTCACATAGCTGACTGATGCTTAGAAGATTGTGCTTCAGTCCATCTACATAAGCGACTCTTCGAAAGGTAGTTGTCCCATTGCTGAGGACACCAAACCCTCGGGTAAATCCTTTTCCATTTCCACCAAAGGTAACAGAGGGACCTTTCTCTTCCTTGTATTCAGTGAGCAGGTCTCTTTGTCCAGTCATATGACGAGAACATCCACTATCGAGATACCAGATGCCCTTTGATCCCTGCATACATAAGGAAGATTAAGCGTTGTTTGGTACCCATTTTTCAATGGGTCCTTCAGAGTTAGTGGATAAGGAAGATTCAACAGTCTTCACAGCTGATGAAGATTCAGCTTCAGTGGTAATCTTCACTTTGGTTAATTTCTTAACCTTAGTGGTATATTTCACTTTGGTTGATTTTTCAACTTTGGTGACTTTCTTTGCCTTAGAGGCATTTTTCTTCACTTTAGCTGTTTTATCAGCTTTGGTGGTATTTGGACATTTACTTGCAATATGATCAGTAAAACCACAGTGATAACATTTTCTGTATTTGAAAATGGTTTTGGGATCAGTAGAAGGTTTTGCAAGTTTAAGATGAGCAGGACCAGCTCCAAGAATGCCTTTAGCACGTGATCTGGGAGGAATTTTTATTTCTTCAGGTCTCACGGGCTTTAGATCAGCCTTCAGCTTTGGAGGACAGATATCAAAGATTTCTGTCACTGAGCTAGAAGGTTTATCCACTGAAGGTTTGGAAGGAATTTTCAGTTTGGTTTTCTTGGAAGCCTTCTGAGGGAGAATAGACTTTCCTTTATCTGCAGGCTTAGATCTTGCAGATATCTCCTCAGGGATGGGATTTGAAGAAGAACAGGGATAGAATTGATTATAAGAAGTGTCAAAGAAAGATGTGACAAAAGTTCCAAACTTAAGCGAGGAACTTTCTTCTTTAGGATCATCCTGTGGTGTCCAAAAACCAAGACCAGTTCTATCACTTTCAGGAGTTTGAGCATTTATTATCTCAGAGATCTTTGTTGATGATTTGCACCATTTTTCAACATGAGCCTTTTCTGCTTTTAGAGCAGCGATGGCTTGTTCGCGTTCAATGCTGATGATTTCATTTATAATGACTTGATCTTTCAGCTTTTCTTCTAAAAGATTTAGTTCACTGATCTTTTCATGACATTTCTCTAGCTCTTGTGTTAAATAAACATTTTTATTTTCAGCTTGAGTTTTGTCGTTTAGAGCATTATAAAGGTCAATCGTCAGCACATCAACAGCGCGACTTCTCTCAGCTTCAGGCAGAGAGGGATTTGTAGAGATAGATACCTGAGATGATATGTAGCTCATAGAAGGTTCAGATGGTTCTTCTACTTCTTCTTTAATCTCAGCCATGAGGCAAAGATTAGCGACTTCTTCTTCATCAGAAGATGATTCTTCTGATTCAGCCCAGTCATGTTCTTCAGCGATGAGACCTTTACCTTTTCGCTGATAGCTTTTCAGCTTTTGATATTTGTTCTTCAGCTTATGGTATTCGTCATCACTGGATCTTCTTGAGGTAGAAGGTTTGAAGACCTTTTTCGACCTGCACTCACTAGCAAAATGTCCAATTTTTTCGCAGTTATAGCAAGTGGCTGTAGCCTTATCAACCGGAGTTGATTTTGGCTTTTCAGTAAGAGAGAGAGGTTTACTTCTTCGGAAGTTACTCTTTCTTGCAAATCTCTTAAAAGAGTTTGTCAAGAGTGCTAAGGACTCATTAAACTCTGAAAGATCAGGGTCTGATAAATCCTCAGATTCAGAATCTAACTCAGTGATGGTGAGAGTAGATCGCTGGGATGGAATTATCTCTGACGAGATTAAAGCAACAGAAGTGCTTTTGGAGTCTTTAGAATCTTTTACAAGATTCTTCTTCAGGAGATTAGATTGCTCATTGTTGAGCAATATTCCATACAGAGTGCTTAGAGAGAGAGAGAGTATGTAAGTCTTTTGTCAGCTTAAGACATATTGAATAACTGTCCCAGCTTTCAGGAAGACTTTCCAAGAATTTTGTTAGGACCTCAGAATTAGAATAGGTCCTTCCAACAGTTCTTAGGTCAATGATCAGGCAGTTAAACCGCTGATGAATGTCAGAAAGAGATTCATTCTTACCAGCGATAAAACTTTCATACTGTCTTACCAAGTTAATCTTTCGAGTCTCTTGGATTTCAGTGGTGCCCTCATATTGAACACATATGGTTTCCCACATTTCTTTAGAAGTTTTTAGATGCATGATGGAATGGAAAACTTCATCAGGCAGAGCCATTGATATAATGGTCTTTGCTCTTGCATCTATGCCTACCTTCTTTTTATCTTCATCACTCCACTGTCTTATTTCCTTAACGACATATCGTTCAGGGACAACTTCAGTGGTGGCAGTAGCGGGAACCGCAGCTATAATTCTAACAGGTTCATAGGGTCCGTTTTCTATATATTCAGGTATAGTAGGATCCGCACCTTCAAGAAATAGCATCATTCGATTTTTCCATAGAGAAAAGTTATCTCTGCTAAATCGAGGAGGTTTAGAAAGTGAACCATTATCATAGTAGTTTGTGTTTGTGTTTAGTGCCATTTTAGAATAGCAAGGAAGAGTATACAGCAAGATCTTGTTTATTAGATTAAACAAACTGCTCTGATACCACTTGTTGGTCCCGAAGGTGTTTAACAAGTTTGTAGAAGGGGGGGGGGTTGAATACAAACACAGAAATTAAAGTTTAATAAATTGTTTATTGATAAATCAAAATACAATTTACAAGTTTGTTGCGGAATAAGATTAAGACAGACTCAATCTAAACAAACTTAAGAAACACTAAGATGATTGCACAAGAAATTCAGAGAATGGGGAATTAAGAGAGATAGAAAACAAGGGTTTCTATATGGAGTTCAAGGATTGAGCACACCTTCAGATGAAGGGGTGAGCTTCCTATTTATACCCTATGCATTAAATGCATGGCAGGGCACTTTACACGTGGCGTTCATAGATTGGCTTTGGGAGTCTGACTTTTGGAGACATGCTTTTGGCCGTATTAGGAACAGTGTAGTTGACAAAGTTGTTGTACGATTTGTGGCAGAGACGTGTCCGTTCTGACACATCGTACTGGTTGTGCAAGGTAAGACAAAAGGAAACTTGAGGCATAAGCTTTGTGATCGTTGATCGCTGAGTATCTCTTCTTCCAGAGATAAAGAAGTTCAGCTATCGCTGAAGCTTTTCCTCATGTTCCTTCGCGTATATGTAGAGTTGTCTTTGCTTCACTGATATTCGCATCAGGTCACTAGTAGACTTCTCTTTGTTCAGCGGCTTCGTCTTCGATTCAGCTATGAACATATGTTGACGCGAGACTTGTCTTCAGGGATTACGTTGGCTGTTTACTTCAGAAACTATCAGTGATAACTGAACGTACTCAGTCTGATCACTGATAGTGAAACACTAATACATAGAAATGTTTATGAGAGATACTATCAGCGATAACTGAACAGACTCAGTCTGATCGCTGATGGTGAAACACTAATACATATTAAAACGTAATTTTCACTAAGTACAGAAGAGGGTCGTTATCAAATCACTGAGAGAGTTTGGATCAACATTATGAAATGTGAATGTTAACCTAAAATTGGGTTTTGCATATCTACCATGTATAAGAACTTTGGGGTTTATGGGAGTGTTTAAATATCTTGAGGGGTTCATTTATTCATGTAATATGGAAGAAAACTAATGTATGATGAAGGACCACTTCCCTAGATGTTAAAGTCAAATACAAGTATTCTTATCAGCAGTTGGGGTCATTATATTGGTTTAGGGTTAATATGTGATTAAATGAGCATTTTGGGTATAATGATGATTTTGTAATGAGCATGATTATATTATTTGGAAGAAATGTGCTCTGCATGGAAATTGATAACTATATTTGATCATGATCTATATGGGGAGTTTTATATCTATTTTCTTGTACACGAGGATTTAGATAGCATGCTTATTGTTGATATAATTGTTGGCCATTGGGCACTAGCGGGTAGACAATAGGGTGTGTAAGTCCCTGAGTTGGAACTCGTCTAGATTGTATAGGCACCCTTGTCTGTAAGTCCTTGAGGTGTAACTCGACGGAGTAAGCGCTAGAGGCATAAACGGTTTGAGGATTGTGATGTCTGGTATGACATGGGAACTAGAACCGGGATTTGTGGTGAAATCTAATAACATCACGGGTGACCCCATTAACGTATTCTCGTCACCCAAGATGGCAACGGGTCTCCCCCGTATTTCAAAAGTTATCACTATTATATTTGTACAGGAAGGAAATATTGCCCCGATCGGGGGTATTGGCTTGCTTTAAATCCATGGGGTTTCCGGTAACAATTAATTTAAAACGTTCATGCTTACTTTATAAACTGTTGAAGCCTGTTACCGTATAAACTTTGGCCTAACACTTGTGTTCGTGTTTATTGGCTCATAGGTTCCGCTAGTGATGCGAATAGGGCACCTTGATTTTCCGGGAGCGCACCTAGGACCCTCCGTAGACCAGACATTTTTGGGAACTTTAGAGATAGCGTTTTGAAGTCATAGTGACACCCACCTTAATCTAGTTGTTAATTGTTCTAGATTAAATAGGTTGTCATGTATATGTCTTATCTGTTCCGCTACTTTAATTGTAGAACTACCCCAATTTTATTGGGTTTTAGTCACCATATCGCAGGTTTTAAATCATCTTGTTTTAGACATTATATTGCCGAAATTTTTAAGTTTTATTTTACCCAAAATTTTAGGGTGTTACAAATTAGTTTTAAATAATTAATGTTATTAATTAATGAGATAATTAAGAAGATAATTATTGTTGTTTATTAAATAAAAAATTGTATAACACCTCGACACCGTAAGTATGTCACTCGACATCAACTTCTTCAACACTTTCTTCAACGTTGTAAGGCATCGCGTTTCTTCAGCACCGTAACCCAACACCCATCAAGACGAATCGAGAACCTATCGAGTAATTCTGTTGTGAACCAGGGAACAAAAAAGAGCGCGTCACGGCTCCACATCTACACGGGTCATTCATGTATTATTCATGAAGAATAATGAATGAACATTCACATTTGTTATTCATATTGAATGTGGAACATCCGGGGAAACACATACATATTCATAATGAATTAAACCAAATTTCGGTTCTGAATTGGGAAACAAAAGAGAGTGCGCCATGTATCTACACCTTCATGGGTCATTCATATATTATTCATCATGAATAATGTATCATTCAGAATGAATAATACAACATTCAGGGTGAATAATACACGATTCATGATAAACAATACATGAATCATGAATTCGTGAATTATTCATCCTGAATACTGTATTATTCATCATGAATAGTGAATGAACGTTCACCATTGTTATTCATACTGAATGTGGACACCCGAGGATGTGCATGCATATTCATAATGAATATAACACATATATAGAAT
This sequence comes from Arctium minus, assembly GCA_954870635.1. NCBI lineage: Eukaryota > Viridiplantae > Streptophyta > Magnoliopsida > Asterales > Asteraceae > Arctium > Arctium minus. The sequence continues at coordinate 174,683,538 of OX941080.1, read as the reverse complement.
TTCACGTAAAAAACGGTTAAAACGAAAAAAAAATTATATCGAGATGGATGTCATATCGAAGAGCACGAAATTCTCGTTTTTTTGTGTAATTTGTTTGATTAAAATATTAGTAATTTCTAAGATAATTTATTTTAAAGTTTAAGGGGGTAAAATTTTTTTAATTAAAAAATAAAATAAAAAGTCAATCAAGGTAGACGTTGATTCAAATCTACAATTTTGTCCTTAATCACCTCTCCATTAACCTTATTATGTATTAACCATTTATTAGTTTTTTAAGTTTTGATCAATGGTTAATATTTGTCCTCATGTACACAATGAAAGATGAGTTTTCATTTGAACCTACCCCTATATATATATAGCCAACACTTATGCATAGGGGTGTAAATGAGACGAGACAACTCGCGAGCTACTCTAGATCGACTCGGTCAAAACTCGGTCAACACTTGATTCGAATATGCTCGACTCGAGCTCGAGCTCGACTCGATATACTAACGAGTTGAGTCGAGCCATCTGATACTCGACTCGATAAGCTCGTGAGATACTCGAATATATTTTTTATGTAATTAACTTTATATTATAATTTATAAAATATAATGTAAAAATATGACAAATTTATCTTTATAACTCTATATATAACAAAATGTTAAAATGAGATATAAATTATTTATGGTGATTATGATTTTACATATTAATAATTTTTTATTTAAAAGAAAAGTTGGTCAAAGATAATATTAAAATAAAACTTCTTAATGTTAAAAATAGGTATAAATAAACTAAGAAAGTATGAAGTTCTCATTCTTCACTCCTTATTCTAATCCCGCATCCCCTACACAAACCTTACTTACCACTATCACCTTCCTATATAAATGAATTCTATTCCACATCGCCAGACCCGTTCCTGACATTCTATAGGCCCTGGGCGACATGTGAAAATTGGGTCCTCAATAAGTACAATAAAAAATTTCAATACGTTGTTTTTATCATTAGATTAACAACGAATTTAGAAAATACAAATAATTCATATAAAACCTTTTTACCGAATATTTCTAGATGTAAAATCAATCAAAAATTATTTCTACATTAATATTATGTACCATATCATTTTTACATAGCGCTGTAAATGTGTTATGCCATCAAACACATCATATGATATACCTTTAATATATAGATTGACATCATTTTGGGTCAGAGAGTTTTGACTATTCAACGTAGCACTTTATGTAAATCAATGTAAACAGGGGCGAATTCACTTGATAACTTATGGGGGGATAGGCCCCCATTAGAAAATTAAAAAAAAAGATTTTTTAAGGTTAAAAATAACTTTTCTTTTTTTTTTGTCATTTCTACCATAGTTCGCCCCCAGTGAATTTTTGTATGGGACCCCGTCAACCAATAAAAGTATCTCGAAATCAACCAAAAAAATCAAAAGAACTCTCCAAATCAACCAAAAAGGCAGAAAAGGTCTCTCAAAATCACCAAAAAAAACTTAGAAATCCCTTAAAATCAACCAAGAATACTTTAAAAATCTTTAGAAACGGTGAAATTAGGATAAAAATATATCGGATGACTTTGCAGGGATTTAATATATCTTAAAGGTGCCCCCACTAGGAAAAAATTCTGGATCCACCACTGAATGTAAATCAGTTGGTTTTCCATGTCACCTTATATTAATGTTTTCATCACCATTTTAAAATTTACTTTATTGTTAAAACAAATTTTTTTATTAACCATCAATCTTAGAATTTAAAGTTCATGTTGGTAATAGTTTGCTATCTTATTCTTGCTTTAGATATATGAGTTAGGGGTTGTTTGTTTTTTTTAAAAAACCTCTTAATGACTCTTAAGTCTGAACCGTTCAGACCTTTTTACACACGACCGCTTATTAATCATAACTAAAATAAGACTTCAGACTTTAGACCTCTTAAAAAACAAACGACACCTTAATATTGTATGAAAAACAAAGGTAGTTTTGAAATAAAGAAACTTAGAGAGACAAAGTAGTTTTATATTTTAGTACTGAATAAAGAAACTTAGAGAGACAATAAGCAAATAAGCAATAATATAAAATGAACGATCAATGAACTTTTTACATATTTTATTCTCTAATGTAATTAACTAATACATGTTTGGGCTCTTAATATAATGTTAAATTCTTTTTGATGACCTATTAGATACTTAAAAATTTGTCTCTTTTATTTACTTATTTTTTAACAACTACCATATATAATATATAGTATATACTAAAAAAAATTGGGCCCCTATATCTTGTAGTCCCTGGGCGTACGCCCGGGCCGCCCTCCCCCAGGCACGACCCTGCACATCGCCTAGTAAAAGGATTCTACCTCACGACCACTTATATAAATTGCAATGTAAGATTGGGTGGGTTTGGCTCATCTTGTTAGTACAAGATTGGTTTTTGAACTAAGCAAGTGTTCAAGTTTTAACCTTTTATTTTGAAATGTTTTGGAGCACCCCTTAAACTTAAGCTGGTGCACATTTCAAGTTCTTCAAAGTTTTGTATTAAAATTTTTGATTGAGTGGGGACTTGCTCATTTTAAGATTTTTGTGCTTGTTTATGATTTTATCGAGTCGAGTTTGGTTCTAGTTCGAGCTTGATTCGAGTTCGAGTTTAAGCTTGATTCGAGTTTAAAACGAGTTCAAGCTCGAGTATTAGCTTTCGAGTTCGAGTCGAGCTTGGGTTTTCACTACTCGCGAGTTTTTGAGTCGAGTTTGAGCTCGAGTATTAGCTTTCGAGTTCGAGTCGAGTATAATAATACTCAAGCTCGACTCACATCATTTACACCCCTATTTATGCACATTTCTCATTTTTTGTGAGGTTTAAACACTAGACCTAGATGTTTGGACTTTGCTGGTAAATGACCCTCTGGTCTAATGAATGTCTTCTTAGTGGTTTGGTTAACAGGCCAAACATTGTATTACTCATTTGCTCATATGTAGTGAGAATAATTACCATGCTTCAAGAACTGCTAGCAAAACACTAAAAACTCATCCATGGTGGGCAACTTCAATGTTACAATATCAATATTGGCAGTGGCGGATCCAGAAAAAATTGTTGATAGGGACACCATATGAAATAAAATAATAACTACTCAAAAGATACGATTTCATAAAAAATAGTGGTGGTCCAGGCATGAGGGGATGAGGTGTCGAGTTTTCAGTTTTAATTTACCCAATTGTTTTCAGCTTCATTTCTTTCAGTCTTCTGTTTTTTTCAAGGTTCTAAATGGCGTGAGGCGTGGCGGCGAGGCCAAGCCTCGAGCCTTAGGAGCCATGACGAGGCCATGGCGTTTTCAAGGCGTGACTTATGGCGTCATTTTTCTAATTCATATATCATTATATAGAAAAACATATGTTTTATAGTGTTACTCAATTAGTCAATAGTAATAAGCAAGTTAAATTATGATATATATTAAAAAACTTGCAAATAAGACATTAAAAACGTAAAGAAAAATCAAATATTTCATTATGAAATTGTACATTAGGTCATGGCGTGCCACGGGCTTAACGTGACGTGAGACACAAGCCTTGGTGCCATGGCGGCTGTGCGACGAGTTTTTTAGAACATTGGTTTTTTTTAGCTTTTGTGTCCGTTCGTGATGTTGTGCCGTGAGAAAGGTAGGTTTCCTTCGTTTTTTTCTTTCTCCACTGGGCTTGGGGAGTTGGGGCCTTTAATGCTATTAGGTGGGGGCCCAATTTACTAACTTAGAGGAAGTATATATAAAAGAAAAAAAATTAAACTTGTCGACATGGAATTGTAGGGGACGAGGACCCCTACCACCTCTTCCTCAATCCACCCCTGAAAATTGGTGCAAGTAACCCCATGAGAACTATTGTTTTCATTCTTCAAATTATGATGATTTACTCAACATGCTACTAGGTAGAGTTCTTGACAACCTCTTGTATATGTTTTATTTTCCTTCAAAGTTACTTCATCATTGATACAGGGCCGAGCCTGGGGGAGGGCGGCCCGGGCGTACGTCCAGGGCCTACAAGATATAGGGGCCCAATTTTTTTAGTATATACTATATATTATATATGGTAGTAGTTAAAAAATAAGTAAATAACAGAGACAAATTTTTAAGTATCTAATAGGTCACCAAAAAGAATTTAACATTATATTAAGAGCCCAAACATGTATTAGTTAATTACATTAGAGAATAAAATATGTAAAAAGTTCATTGATCGTTCATTTTATATTATTGCTTATTTGCTTATTGTCTCTCTAAGTTTCTTTATTCAGTACTAAAATATAAAACTACTTTGTCTCTCTAAGTTTCTTTATTTCAAAACTACCTTTGTTTTTCATACAATATTAAGGTGTCGTTTGTTTTTTAAGAGATCTAAAGTCTGAAGTCTTATTTTAGTTATGATTAATAAGCGGTGGTGTGTAAAAAGGTCTGAACGGTTCAGACTTAAGAGCCATTAAGAGTTTTTTTAAAAAAAACAAACAACCCCTAACTCATATATCTAAAGCAAGAATAAGATAGCAAACTATTACCAACATGAACTTTAGATTCTAAGATTGATGATTAATAAAAAAAATTGTTTTAACCATAAAGTAAATTTTAAAATGGTGATGAAAACATTAATATAAGGTGACATGGAAAGCCAACTGATTTACATTCAGTGGCGGATCCAGAATTTTTTCCTAGTGGGGGCACCTTTAAGATATATTAAATCCCTGCAAAGTCATCCGATATATTTTTACCCTAATTTCACCGTTTCTAAAGATTTTTAAAGTATTCTTGGTTGATTTTAAGGTATTTCTAAGTTTTTTTTGGTGATTTTGAGAGACATTTTCTGCCTTTTTGGTTGATTTGGAGAGTTCTTTTGATTTTTTTGGTTGATTTCGAGATACTTTTATTGGTTGACGGGGTCCCATACAAAAATTCACTGGGGGCGAACTATGGTAGAAATGACAAAAAAAAAAGAAAAGTTATTTTTAACCTTAAAAAATCTTTTTTTTTTTAATTTTCTAATGGGGGCCTATCCCCCCATAAGTTATCAAGTGAATTCGCCCCTGTTTACATTGATTTACATAAAGTGCTACGTTGAATAGTCAAAACTCTCTGACCCAAAATGATGTCAATCTATATATTAAAGGTATATCATATGATGTGTTTGATGGCATAACACATTTACAGCGCTATGTAAAAATGATATGGTACATAATATTAATGTAGAAATAATTTTTGATTGATTTTACGTCTAGAAATATTCGGTAAAAAGGTTTTATATGAATTATATGTATTTTCTAAATTCGTTGTTAATCTAATGATAAAAACAACGTATTGAAATTTTTTATTGTACTTATTGAGGGCCCAATTTTCACATGTCGCCCAAGGCCTATAGAATGTCAGGAACGGGCCTGATTGATACATCTAAAAGTTGTGATATTGGTAGTGTTTTATGTCGTCATGGTCTAAATAAGCTAGCCAAAATGACCAAGTTGTCCTTAACTTGTTTTATGTCGAGAGGCCTTGTATCCTAATTCAAATGGAAACACTATATTTATTCTCCTAGACACTCTAACATCAAGTAAAGTTCCAATTAAAACGTGGGTCTATAAAATTCCAGTTGGTTATATACATTTACATTTTTTTATTTTAGATTGTTTTAAAGAAATATTACAAGATATTATGAAATTGATCGATCCACAAACACTTTCAAATTTACTTTATTAAATAACAATTGACTATTGGTCAAAACTTTATTAAATTATGTGTCTAATAAAAGAATCGATTTATAATTGTGAGAATAGTATTCAATAGTGTAAATGTAAAATCATATGCAACTAAAATTGAGAAATCCATAATCTTTAATTGTGTTTTAGACAAATTATATATATATTTTAAGATCAAAAGATTAAATGTGATATAATACCGAATTTAATAAAATTTCAAACTAACATGGTATAACATCCACATATCATTTCTTAGCAAAGAGCCCTCCAAGGCCACCAAAGCCGCCGTTGCCTCCGCTCTTCTTGGGTGGTGCCGCCGCCGTGGTGATCTTCTTACTGCCACTGATGGTGGTGGTTCCACCACTCTTGCCTTCAACCTTTTGGAGAACTGGGTCCGTTTCAACCAGCTGATCTTTCTCCATTGCACCCACAAGCCATTCGAAAAACCCCTTCTCCTCACTGCCGCCGCCACCGGAACCCTTTGCCGCCGTGGCAAATGTCTGTACTCTTCTTGCTCTCGAGGTGGTGGCGGTGGTGGATATGGTGGCCGCCGGAGCTAGAAACATGTTCAAAGAAGCCATTTAATTTTGGTAGGTGTAGATTTTGGTGGAGTGGTGTTTGTGAGGATGAAGGGATCAAAGTATATGGAGATAACACAACTGGTGTGTGCCACAAGCGTTCCACAAGTTGCTTATCCTCAAAAGTTGTTGTTTTTTTAATTAAAATCTAGAAATTTAATTTTAATATTTATTTAAATTTCGTGGGGATGAAAATGTGGAGGGGCTCATCTTCAAGCAAATATGGCTGCAAGTTTGACACGTGATGCATGTTGCTTTTTGGTTGGGGTGATAGAATATGTCACATATATAGTTATGATTATACATTTTTAATATTTGTTAGTTTACATAATATTTATCAAGAAATAATTTTGTTCACAATATTTGTTTCTATAATTTTTTTAGATATTATGGAATTTTTTTTTCAAGTAATCATTTTTGACTTTTTATCGATAAGATATTTGTTTATGATCTAATGAATTTAACCATATAAATATATTTACTTATGATTTAATAGATAGGTTAGTGTTAGGACTGAAGTTCCTAATGCGTCGAAAGTTATATAAAGTATTTATAATGTTTATTGTTTTATTTAAAGCGTTTGTAAACGACTTATTTCATTATTGGGCCTTTAGGGTTTTAAGTTTTATTTAGAGTTTGTTTAGGGTTAGACTTTGAGAAATAGTATTGTGCGCTTATCATGTTTTGAGAAAGAGTTTTGGTTTTCAATCCTATGTTTATAACTCTCTCAATCATTCAATACAATTAATCGTTCAATTCATCATTGTTATTTGAGCAATCTGATTCACAATTGGTATCAGAGCAAAGAGACGGAAATTTGATTCATAAAAGGTAAATTTTTTCTTTCTCTGAGTTCGATCGACTGTTCTTGGTTTTTGGGTTATTCGATATCTACGAAATCTTTGAGTTTGGTTGGTCCCAATATCTTTAGTTGTATTAGATTAAGGATTTGGTAAATTTTCAAGTTCTAATTCGCAGTATAAAAGTCTAATTTTGATCTTTTAATCGAGTTGGAATCTGATCTGTGTTCTTGAGTTTTTCCTTAAAAATCCTTAATTTTGAAAAATCGATCGGGTTAAGTGTTATTTGTGGTCAAAAGTGGTTTAGATTTGATTATTTTTCTCAGATCCAATTTATTTGAGTGTTTAATCGATTTAAGTTGTTTGTGATCGATTTAAGTTGTTTAATCGATTATCTGAGCTGCGGCGACGGATAGATAAACCCTACCTGGGTTTCTATAATTGCCGACACCCGGTGGTCTCCACACCCGGGCCTTACCTTCTCAAAACCGAGTCACTAAGTACCCGAGTGTCACTCACACGGACAACGACATCACCTCAGCCCCGCATCCTTACCCGTGCCTCACGCCCCTTGCGCCTCACCCCGTCTAACACTCAGACCCGCTCATCTCAAGCCCGTGTCTCTCTACTCAACCCCGCTTATCCCCCACACCCGATCCTCACCGAGATCCGCATCCTAAGCCGTGACCTTACACCCTCACCCGATTCCTTCCCTTCCATGTAACACCCTCAAATTTGGTAAGAGCAACTAATTAAAATTTCGACATTACACCAAGTAAAAGATAACTCTCCAAAATAAAACTTTCTATTTAACTTCAACAAATATAAACTCCAGTCTTATACAAGGACTAGACCAAAGTCGGTGTTACTTAATCCCAACTATAAGTTGCTCTTCCCGAAAACAAGTGCGGAAGACCTCACTAAAATATCCACCTCTTGACCACACGACTAGTACTCCTCTCAGCACAGTGTCTCTAGAGCTATTCCAAACCGGAACCTGTTGCACATGCCGACAAATAAAAAGGTTAGGCTAACGCTTAGTGAGTTCAAGAGTTTTCCACATGAATAAAGATATCTTTGAAAAGAGGTAATGCAGTTTAACTCATAATCTTTCAAAATGATATGCTTTGAATATGAACACGACTCGTTTTCCAATAATATGCATTTTGGGCAAAGAAACACCAGTATAAACATTTTCAAATCCAAACTACTTCGGGGACAAGGTCCCAACATATAATGTTCTTTCGTAAATTAATTTCTTCTTCTGAAGCTAGAGAAGATATTCAAGAAGAAGTGGCTGGTGATAAAGGAAAGAGTGGTGAAACTGTTCAAGACTGCAACATTCAGGACTTAGTGAATGTTATGATTGAAAATGCTGATTTGTCTTCCATGCATAATGAACTGAATATTTCTGAGAGCAATATTAACAATAATATGCAAATTGTTGTTTATATGGATCCAGATGTTTCTGAAAATATTCATGAAGTTGAAGAATCTGAAGCTGCAAATGACATGAGGACATTCTTTGCTAACCTCATAGAGATTAATTCTGATGATGATGAAGATGTCAGGTTTGAAAAGATATGTCAAGTCAATGAAGAAGACTGTGATGACATCGTTATCATATCAGATACAGAAGATGACTCAGTGTTCATGGATGCGAAAGACGAAGAAGAAGCATATTTGTTATATAGTGATCTTCCTGCTCATGATGAGATTTCTGAATCAGCTAATGACACATCTACTCCTGTTGCTAGTTCAGCTCCGACTACCACTATTCCTTCAAGATCATTTGAAGTTGGTCAGTCGTCAAGAGCAGAAGCTGATGTTCCACCTTCTGATCCTGAAATTCCACCATCTATTCTAGAAGAAGGACCAACTTTATCTAGACATCAAAGACAAAGGAATCTGCAACGTAGATATTTGGCATCAAGGCAAAGATCAGCCTTTCTAGAAGACACTCAGAGAAACATCTTTGTCTCTAGAAGAAGGCCGATTAACATCTATGCAATCCTTGGAGTAGAGAAAGAGTCAGATGCCTATCAATATGAATACTTAATGTTCATTAAGTGCCAGTGCAAAAGGAATAATACCGTGTCTTCTCAACACTTGATTGTTCGAGTCATCAGTGTCACAATCAACAAGTTTGTGAATCTCTGGTATCCTGATTTTGAAGTTGAAAGAAGAGACTGCAAGCGGTATAAATTTTCAGAGGCAGACTTCACTGACCTTTCTATAGATGATATTGAATTCTTATATGATCACTTCAGGAATCTATATCATAGAACACAGGATATTTCACAAGCTTTGTTCGTCATTAAAAGATTCATACGACGACAAATTCGATTCTTCCGAGTTTTTGATTTTCAGATGGCCGTTGAAAGTTTTCAGCCGGTTGTTAATCTTCTCAGGCCCAACCGAAGCTTACCGAACTTAGAGTCTTATCCTCTTCTCACCATTGTTGAAGATCCATATGGAGTTGTGTACAAGAATGGCTCTAATGAAAAATGCTTTCTCAAGTTTGAAGAAATTGCTCACTACTCCGATGGAACCTTAAAGGTGATCAAGCTTCAGTTGGAGCAACGTCTGAAGGAGTCTAAAAGAAGATTTTTGGAAACTAGAGAAAATGCATTCCTGATTGATAATGATGAAATCCGACTTTTCCAGAAGACATTAGATTCAATTCAAGAGAGATTGAATCTCTGCTCAACTCTAAGACGATTGGAAGTTTTAGTTGGTTTGAATCGACTTCGTCAACGAGAAGAGCGTCAGTGATTCTCCAAAGTCATTTGGTTGGTCTATGCTGTTTTTGAAGATTGTTTTTAAAGACCACGACGCCAATGATTACTAAGGGGGAGATTGTTAAGTCTAATTTTGTAGTAATCATTGTATTTATTTTCTAGCCTATACTGTGCTTAATGTTCATTTCTGTATTGTAAAAGGCTAGGGGTATTTAAGTCCCCTTAGTGCCTTTGTTTTGTAACTTTTGCACGCACACTTTAATCAGATTACACTTTGCGCTTCCATATTTTTCTCTCTCTACTTTCTCTCTCTAAAGATTTAGAGATTCTTGGACTCTCAATTTCAACCCAAACTCACTCAAAACGTGAATAGAAATCGAACTCTCCATTTGTGAAAATGCGGTTAAAACTTTATATCCCGAAACACCCAAAAAGCTGGTGGGGCATAATAATCAACCCATAAATCATGGATAAGACCCATTTATACAAAACGTCACCGAAACTTGGATAATAAAACTCAATACCTAAAAACAACACCTTCCGGTGACGGGGGATACCCGAATCCCATCGAAAGTGGCGGGCACACAAAGTTAAGCCACTTATCAATGTTCACGAGCTTCACATAGAGCCATGGATCCCCGTATACGGTTCCTAACCGAGCAACCACCACAAGATACCCAAATGCCTCTAGTGTCTACTCGACCTATAAATGGGTGTCACCACAAAAGCCACAAGTCCCCGTATCCGGCTCACCATGGGCACCACCGCAAGACTTAGCTCCGTATACGGCTCTACAGAGCACCACCACAAGCTTCCATAAAAACCTGACTTAGGGATTGATAGGGTTAGTTTATTAACCCTATTATGTTGCTTTTTAGTAAATTTTACACTTGTTTTATTTGCCCATTTAGTCTCTTTGTATCCCCTTTTATTGTTATTTAAGCTTTTTAGTAATCCTTTAGGTTTGTGTTTGATTTTGCTGTTTTCTAGTTATTTTTGGTCTAATTTAGTTTTAAATGTTTGTGTTTTTAGATGATGGAATTACCCTGTAGCTTCCTGGAGGAGTTAGTTGAATGCTGATTTGAAAGCTGGAGGATTAGCAGCTGGGCTGCTGTTTTTGGACTGCTACCGAAGTATGGGCCGAATGCATGTGAAAGCCGGGCCAAGCCCATGTGCTGAAAAAACTGAATTTTTGGAAATTGCTAGGGGCTTGCCTTTTGGTTATTATCTTTTGTGTAATTTTAATTGCTTTGGACCCAAGTTAGTTGCTAGTATAAATATGTATGCCTTGTTATGGCTTTAGGTGTGACATTTTTAGATTAAGTGTGCTACTTTTACTTAAACATCCAACACTAGATCTCATATAGTGTTTAGCTTTAAATTTCATTGTTTCTGGTTAATCTTGGTGGTAGTTTTAATATATAAGTATTTTCGAAGATAGTTGGAATTTTCTTAACTTCGATTTTCTTTTCTTAAGATCATTTTGCTAAAGTGTGTTGTGAAAATCATTGCAATCCGTGATACTCTTTTGGTTCTTAAAGATTTCAAATCATTTCTCTCATTTTCAAAGTTAGTTAATTTTCAGTTACGCATTGTTAATCCCTACAAATCAAGTTTCTAAATCACAAAATCAATCAATCAAACAATATAACAAATCTACCTGTTTGATCCAATTCCAAATCCAAACGATTACAATCTGTTTTCTCACTTTCTCTCTCTAGACGACTCTCTCTCTCTACAATTCTCTCTGATATGATAAACCTAATTTCTTACTACTACTCTATAAAAACAACAAATCAGCCTATTTATACCTATCAACAAATACAAAGGAAATAAACCAATACAATTGATTTTGACTTTTTATTACAAATTGACTTTGACTTTGCTTGAGAGTTGACTTTCCAGCTTTGACTTCTTGAATCTTTCATCTTCAATATTTATGATCTTGAATCCAACAAATCTGTGCTCTAACAATCTCCCCCTTTGGATCAAGATCATTACTAAAAAGATTTAGCAATGCGATCTTCTCTCTTTAAGCTTCATTTTGAATCTTCTCCATCTTTGTAGAACGATTATCTTCTCAAGCAATTAATATGCTCCCCCTATTAAAATGAAATATTTACATTCTCCCATTCTTTGATAAGCTCTATCTCTTCAAAAACTTTCAACAATCTTTTCTCAAAATCTGTTCTTCAAGAATATTAACATTCTCTCCCAAGGTTGTACACAAACCTCTTTCACAAATAAAATTTCAACAGAATCTTCAAATTCTTTCCGCTTTCAATCAAATCTTGAACAACTCTCCCATATCTTGACTTTAGACATTTCTTCAAACATTAAGTTCTCCCCCCTTTTGATGAATAGAGCATCGACATCATCAAAACTTCTTCCAAGAAATGTATTTGACCATTCTGATCTGTCCAAGAGCCTCTGATTCTTTGCCAAATCGAACAAAGTATTCATCCAGATCTTTTCAAATCTAGACAAAATAGGAATGTAACACCTGAATCAACAAATGAATCAGTTAAAAATTCATGTCAGTAACACGAAGTCACTGTGTGTAACGAATACACATTGTAAAGGAGATTTTATGATGTTCACTCCCTCAGGGCTTCCATTCAATCATCGAAACACCACAAAGGCAATTTCTATGAACGTTATGACAAAGAAACAAATTCTTTGTGTGTTCGTGCAAGTGATAGAAAGAATTAAGCACGGATGATTGCTTATAAAGGCTCAACATTGTGTAAACCACTGAGACAACAGTAGATAAACACGGACTCAATGTGCATGATTGAAGTACGAAGGTGGGGAAGACTTTCTTCTTTTCAATATCCAGATTTTCCAAGTGAAAATCAGATAGTAAATGTGCTGCTTCCTCTTTAAAAAATGAAACATTTTCTTGTTAAGAAGAAAATGAGTGGCTGGTGGGGTTTTAACAAGAGTTGGCATGGGCTATTTGCCTATTTCAATAATGTTCACGAAGAATTGTGAAACATTAGTAATGTGGCTGCCCGACTCAGAAGGTAGTTGGTGCAGAGTTTGATATTCTTTTACTCTGATCTCTCACCCTCTTTCTTTGAATCATTAAGCTCACATCTAACCAAACTCTCTTTTCCATTTTACCTCAATGCACAACCCACACTCATTTCTTTTTGACTCCTCACACTCAATCACTATAGAGTAACTTCTTGGGTAAGAGACACTAGTAATCGTGAATCCATAGAAGTTTTCAATTAAGTCCTAGCACAAAGAACCCATATTTTCCTATAAAAGCATAATGTTGCTCAAAACAGTTTAACTGGAACAGTTAAAACTTGAATACAAGTCAGATAAATGTATGCTCATAAGATAATCATGAATATATGAGCATTTTAAACATTGAAGTATTTTCAAACAAGTAAATTGAATGAATGAACAAGAATGCAAGAGACTTGTTTGAAAATCTGACATTGTATGAAAATGATTAGTAAAGAATGATATAACAGTCAAGGCTTATGGTCAACAAAAAATGGATATTGTCTATATGAATCAAAATACAGACATTCTTGAAATGAACGTTTCGAAATGAAAAATGACGCTCAAAATTCTTTGAAATACAAGCGGGGTGTATCACCATCGAAAAGTTGGTCAATATGAGACATGGTGATAACTTATTCAACAAAAGAATTAAACCCGTGTGTGTGAATACTTGAAAGTATATAGAAAAGACAATACGCAAGTATTTATCTTTGGAAACACATGGTTTGTTAAACATGTAAGCACAAATAATATGAAAACATTTAAAATCACACTTCCAATTCATGAAATCTGTTGAAGAATCGGGAAGTGGTTTGAACATTTAAGAACAATGTTTTCTATGATTGAAAGTTGTCCTTCTTTCAACCATATATGAGATGAAGATAAAGAAATATACCTTTTACGTGCAGTCTTACATCTCATGAAGTCAAGATTAAAGTCATAAAGATATGATCTTGTAAGCATCTCTCAAACTGCAAAAGTTTTAAAGTCATGTCAAATCAACTTTATTCACAAGAATTTAAAATACATAAAGCAGTAAAACAATTAAATGAACGAGTTCTGATCTGAAGTAATCATAAATCATAATTCTTTTACTCCCCCTGAAATTATGCATCAGAAAAATTATCAGTGTAAAATATATGCATTAACTCCTCCTCAAATGTTGATCATCATATCTGTCAGATGCATAAAATTTCAGACAAATATGTACCCCCCCTTGAATGTTGATCTTCTCAGATATGTATCTAGGAGTACAATATCATTCAACTTAGGAGTAAAGTCTTTTGGTCATTTAAGTGCGGGTCTTGAACTGTTTTATTCAAGAGCCATCAGTTCTTTCACTCAACCTTGACTTGACATTCTTGTAACACAGATTCATCCTTTTTCTTTGGTATCCATTTGCATTTGGATCCAACTGTGTTAGCACATGATTTTGGCACCCATTTAAACTTGGGTCCGCTTTTCCTTTGAAAACCATATGAAGAATTAGAACGATAAGAATATACAAAATATGTGCCAAACCAATCATCAGAATATTTCCGAAAATCATAATCATTTCTATCATAATTGGAAAACTTTCTAGTAGACAAAGATAACTGGAATAATTGTTGTCTTGAATATTTCTTGTAAGAATTTACAAGTTTTGTTATAGAAATAGCAACATTCGCAATCAAATCATCTTTACTAGTAGTATTCTTATTACAATCAGCACTAGAAAATGATTTAGCATTCTCATCTTTCTTCTGTTTTGGTTGCCACTCAGACTTAACTCCATGCCTTTTCCTTTTCATATCTGAAAATTTTGAAACTTCAGAGTTAGAACGGTGAGAATCAAACAAACACTTCTTCTTTGACTTACTAGAGGTGATATGTTTCTGTGAATGCCTAGATTTCTTCTTCTTACCTTTGGCAACTTTGTTTTTCACAGGAACTGATTTATCAACTTTTGTTGATGTTTCACCTTTTTCAAACACACTTGGTAATCAGGAAGTTGAGCATGAAAATCAAATTGAGCAATACATTCATCTAAATCACCATCAGAGTTTAAGAAATCAAACCCATCATTAAGTAATCTAGACATATCATCAGAATTTGAAGCTTTAGAAGAATTAGAAAAATCAGAATTTTTCAACACAGTTAAAAGCACATTTTGTTTTAAATTCATCAAAATTCTTTCTTCTGACAGAGTATTCTCAAGTTCAGAAATTTTACTTTCTAAAACGAGAGGAGGAACATAAAATTTACCTTCGATAGGCTTTGCCTCCAACTCTTTTGAGGAATAACTCTCAAAATAGTCATCTGAAAGAAATTTTGATTTATCAGAACTATAACTATTATTCAACCTCTCATATCGAAATGGAAGTTGAACTTTAGTTGTGTTCTTTCTTTTCGCAAATTCCTTGGCTTCACCCTCTTCAGATAGTTTAGTCCATTCAACATGAAGATCAGGGTATCTTGATGCTAGTCTTAAAAATGTAAAATCATAAAGTGCAGGCACTTCAGATATACCCTTTTTGAGATAGTGTGGATTCTCATAACCGATTCCCCAACACTCTTTGTTCTCTTTGGGTTTGTTTAGATGAATGGTTTGTTCAGTTTGACCCAATGTGCATAATTTTCCTTCCAAAGCATTCATTTTTTCAAGTAAAGATTTGTTTTCTTTTGAAAGAGAAGAATGCATTTTAGTAAGTTCTTTTGAATCAAACTCACACAGTTTATATTTTGAAGTTGTTTCAGCTAACTCTTTAAGAATGAGAGTCTTTTCTTTAGCGCTGATATCAATATTTTTATGTAAAGTCTCAATCAATGCTTTATTCTCAGCAATATTCTCGCTAAGTTTCTGTATTGATTGGTTTTTGTCTTTGTTGATACCTCTTTCACGCTTAAGCTTTGACTCTAACTTTTGAAGTCTAATCATCATGACATTTATTTGACTTAAAAAATCTGATTCAGTCATAACACATACCTCATCAATTTCTTCTTCAGCTGACTCAGCTTCATCTTTAGCTTCATCCACCATCTTTCCCATTAGGCAGATATGAGCTGTCTCTTCTGTCTCAACCTCTTCGTCTGAGTGATCAAGCCAAAATTCATCCTCTGCCATCAATGCTTTTCCAGCCTCTTGTTGCTTGGCCAAAAGCATTTTATTTTTGTAATATTCAGAGTTTCGAAGCTTTGGCTTTTTGCAATCCTTAGAAAAATGTCCAAGCTTACCACAGTTGTAGCACTTGGTAGATTCTGGTTGTTTCTTCTCTTCAACATGCTTCTTCTCTTCCATTATCTTTCCTTCAATTTTCTGCTTGTGCTCATAGTTCTTAGACCCAGAAGAGTACCTCTGACTGTTTGAGCTAGGCTTTTTGTAAAACTTTTTCTAAAAAGCTTTTGTCAGCATCAACATAGCCTTCTTCAAACTTTCAGTCATCTGAATCAGAGTTATCGTCACTCTCTGCCTCTTCTGATTCAGAAACTATCACTTTCTTTTTCTTCTTAAGGCTCACACTCTTCTTTTTCACAACCAAAGCAACTGGATCAACAACTGCCTTCTCAGCCTTTTTAATTTAATTCTGTTCACCCATAATCTCATCAACCTCTTCTTCATTTTGTCTAAGAGTTTCATAGACTTCATGGAGTGGTATTTCATTCAAGTCCTTCATTTGCTTCATTTGCCTAGTAAATCTCTTCCACTCAGGCTGCAAGATACTAAGGAACTTGACATTAAGCTCAATTTGTGACTTATTCACTTCGTTCTTACTGAGTTCGTTCAACAAAGTCACAAATTGATCATAAGTAGCCTCCAATGATTCACCCTCCTTAGCCTTGAACTCTTCATAATTATTGAGGAAGTTGGATATTTTGAGCTGGTTCCCAACCTTTGATCCAAGCATCATCTTTTCCAGTTGATCCCACATTTGCTTTTCGGTAGCAATGTAGCTGTCAATCTTAACATATATCTCGTTTGGTATGCCTTGAAGAATGAAAGACTTTGCCAATTTATCAGCTCTTGCTCTATTTTTCTCCTCATCAGTGAATTCATCAAATTTAAGTTCATATTCTATCTGCTCAGTTCCAACAGTACGAGTCGTTTTTGGAATTGGCATAACTCCTTCCTCCAAAGATATTTTGATAAGTTCACCCAATGCGTGTCTGTCTATGAAGTCCATGAACCTATCTTTCCATTGTTCATACTCTCCCTTGAAGAGTACTGGTGGCTTTGTGTCAGTTCCGATGGCAAGTGCTTCTCTGAAAGTCATCCTGTTTGGAAAAATATATGCAATAAGAAACTTGAAAATGACCGTTAGTCCAAATGAAATCAATCAAATCAGAAAATCAGAAATGAAATTTCCAATTTTAACAAGTCTAGAATTCTCAAACCAAAGAAAATCAAGAAATTCGCAAAAATAACTCTAAACCACACAAAAATTCGCACACAACACTGAGGTAGTAAGGAATTCGCAAGATGCTAAAAAATATACAGAATTCACAAACTTAAAAAAAACACACACAGAATTCGCAAAAAACTTTTCAGAATTCGTAACCAACACACTAGCGAATTCTCTACTTAGGAAAATTTTGAAACCACACAGAATTCGCAAATACTCAGAATTCGCAATACACACTGCGAATCCTTAGGATTTCGCAATGCTTACACCTGCGAAACCTTTAGAAAACCCTGCGAAACTTATACCTTTCGCAGACAATACACCTGCGAATTCTACACTTAAGCAAAAAAATAGAAATTAAGCACAATGCGAATTCTAAATAAAAGAATCTGCGAATCCTTTGAAGCTTTCTGCGAATCCTTCATAGCTCTGCGAAACTTAGCATTCTGCGAATCCTTGGTAATGAGCCTTGCGAGTTCTTCACGAGAACTTGCGAGTTCTTCAGCTTTACTTCGAAAATCGACTTTGAATCACTCAAAATCTATCTAGACATCGAATTACAGGTCAAAATTTTGACAATTCGATCACCTAATCATCTAGAACAGATTACAACCAACAAATCCCAATAACAAACATTCAGAGTACAAATCGATCAATGAAACAGTGCACGTGAACTCGTGAAAACCAAAAACTCCAAAATCATCAAAAATCCTATCGATTACAGTGCAATACTCGAATAAACCAATACAATATAAATCTAATACTCAAATCGAACAAAATCAAGCAAATATAACTCGAAAAACACATTCAATCTCAGAATTAAATCTGGACTTCAAGAACACAATATCGACTTCATTTTTCAGTTTGATTTCAAATTGGATCTGCTCTGATACCAATTGTTAATCCCTACAAATCAAGTTTCTAAATCACAAAATCAATCAATCAAACAATATAACAAATCTACCTGTTTGATCCAATTACAAATCCAAACGATTACAATATGTTTTCTCACTTTCTCTCTCTAGACGACTCTCTCTCTCTCTCTACAATTCTCTCTGATATGATAAACCTAATTTCTTACTACTACTCTATAAAAATAACAAATCAACCTATTTATACCTATCAACAAATACAAAGGAAATAAACCAATACAATTGATTTTGACTTTTTATTACAAATTGACTTTGACTTTGCTTGAGAGTTGACTTTCCAGCTTCGACTTCTTGAATCTTTCATCTTCAATATTTATGATCTTGAATCCAACAAATCTGTGCTCTAACACGCATTTTGTTACAATCTCAAGCTTTTACTCTCTTTTCTCTAACCAACATTACTAGTACAAAATTGAGTTTTTGCCACGGTTTTCGAAATATAGGTTTGTCACGCTTGTGTTTAGAACCGTAACTAAAAGTCATAAATAAATTTAGAGTGTTGTTTTAGTCACGGTTTAACTCAATAATTGTGACAATGACCAAACACATCCAAATGTAAAAGCCACTATTTAAATAAAACTGTGACTAAATAGTTCCTATGGCCACATATTTTTTACCGTGGCCAGTAACGGTAAAAAGTTGTGGCCATAGAGAAACATATAGTCATGTTTTTTATGTAAACCATGGCTCTAATGTTATGACGGTTATCGCCCGTGGCCATAGAAAGATATATGGCCACATGAAACCAGTTTTTTGTCGCTAAAAGCAAAAATGTATATAGCCACGAAAATCTACTAAACATAGCAAAAAGCATCGGAATTTATAACCACAGTTTTAATTATTTTGTGTGACCAAAAGGTAACCAAGATTTGGAATTCTAAAATCAAGTGTAATTATAGGTCATGAATTGCAACGGTTAATATGCATTTTCTATGGTTATAAGTATAGTTAACATCATGGTTAGAATAAATCTATATGGCTAAATGGTAACAAGTAGTCACGCTTCTAACGATTCAGTTCATGTGGCTGATAGGTAGTTTATGGCCACGAGTTATATTATTTTGCGTGACTAGAAGTTAATCAATGGACATGATTCTAAAATTTAACATAACTATATGTCATGAATTCGCCACAATTTTTTATGACCAAAAGGTAAATAGTAACCACGATTCTAAAATTAAGCGTAACTATATACATTGGTTACGGTTAATATGAAGCATGTGTGACTATAGGTATAAATGAGGCCACGGTTTTTGGTCATGATTAATATGAAGCATGTGTGACTATAGGTATAGATGAGGCCACAATTTAATTTTGTGTGTGTGACTAGATGGTAAATAGTAGTCATGGTTCTAAATTAAGTGTAACTATATCTCATGATTTGGCCATGAGTAATATGAAATGTGTGGCTATAAGTATAGCTAAGCACATGGTTAAAATAAATACATGGGGTCAGTAAGTAACCAATAGTCATGGTTTCAAAAATTCAGTTGGTGTGGCTAATATATAGTTTATCGTCATGGTTTTTGTGATTTTACATGACCAAAATGTAATCAATAGTCATTGCTCTAAAAATTAAGCGTAACTATATCTCATGATTTGGCCACAACTAATATGAATAGTGTGTGGCTATAAGTATACCTAAGTAGGCGTTTGAATTAAATCAATGTGGTTAGTATGTAACCAATAGCCACGGTTTCAAAATTCAGTTGGTGTTGCTAATAATTAGTTTATAATCATGGTTTTTGCGATTTTCCATGACCAAAATGTAATCGATAATCACAGTCTAAAAATTAAGCATAATTATATATCATGAGTTGGTTATGTTGTTTTTCTTTTATGTGACAAAAAAGAAACCAATATCCATGATTCGAAAAATCAAGCATAACTATGTTAAGAATTGGTCACGGTTAATATGCAATTTGTGTTGTTGTAAGTATAGTTAATGTCACGGTTAAAATTAATCTTTATACTAAAGATTTTATCCTAATTTTGTATATACTTAAATAAAAAGTAGGGAGGGGGGGTTGCACCGGCAAAAATCAATAAATGACGGATGACACTACTAGACAAAGGGCTTTTCCGGCGGATTATTTGCCGGAAATTTTCCGACGGATTTCCGGAGTTGACTTTTGCCGGAAATCCGCCGGAAATTTATTTTTTATTAAAAAAAACCTTTTATTTTTCGGCGGATTTCCGACGGATTTTAACTTTTATTTTTATTTTTTTCATATTAGAGAAAAATTTAAATTAATTTTTTTTCGTAAAAGAATTAAAAAAAATCCGCCCAAAATCCGCCCGAAAAAACCTTTTATTTTCGGCGGATTTCTGGAGGTCTTTTCTATTTCAAAAAAAAAAATTAAATCCCCCGAAAATCCGTCGGAAACATTAAAATAGTTTTTTTTTCTTTTTCTCTGAAAAGAATTAAAAAAATAAAAAAACGGCCGAAAATCAGCCGAAACCATTAAAGAATTTCCGGCGGATTTTTATTATTTAAAATAATTAAAAAAATATTAAATCCACCGGAAACATTAATTTTTTAAAAACAAATAAAAAACAAAAGTTTTTTAAAAAATAAAGATAAAATAAAATAAAATAAAAATAAAGATAAAATAAAAATAAAAATAAAAATAATGAAATCAATAAAAATAAAAGGTTTTTAAAAAAATCCCCAATAACAGTCTTTAATTGAGGTAGTGATGAGTTTAGAAAAAATACAGGCTCGCATTGACGCTTTACGTGAAGAAATTGATGGTTTAATCAAGTATTAGAGATAGTATAATAACGGTGGGCTTTAATGGACCAACATGGGTTCCATTTGGGTGTTAATGGATCCACATGGGCTTTAAGGGGTTCAATTGGGCTTTAATGGATCCATTTGGGCTTTAAAGGATCCATTTGGGCTTTAATGGATCAACATGAGTGTTTATGGATCGGTTGGGCTTTAATGGACCCACTTAGGCTTTAAGGGATCAGGGCCTTTAATTGATCCACTTGGGCTTTAAGGGATCCATTTGGGATTTAATGGATCCACATGGGTGTTTATAGATCGGTTGGGCTTTAATGGACCCACTTGGGCTTTAAGGGATCCAGTTGGGCTTTAATGGATCCACTTAGGCTTTAAGGGGTCCAGTTGGGCTTTAATAGATCTACTTGGGCTTCAAGGGGTCCAGTTAGGTGTTAATGGATCCACTTGGGTTTTAAGGGGTCTAGTTGGGCTTTAATGGTTCCTGCTGGGCTTTAATGGATCCAGTTGGGCTTTAATGGTTCCACTTGCGTTGTAATGGATCCACTTGGGCTTTAATGGACCCATTTGGCTTTAATGGATCCAGTTAGGCTTTAATGGATCCACTTGAGTTTTAATGGACCCACTTGGGCTTTAAGGGGTCTAGTTGGGCTTTAATGGTTCCTGCTGGGCTTTAATGGATCCACTTGTACTTTAATGGTTCCACTTGTGCTGTAATGGATCCACTTGGGCTTCAACGGATCCACATAGGCTTTAAGGGATCCAGTTGGGCTTTAATGGATCCACTTGGGCTTTAAGGGGTCCAGTTGGGCTTTAGTGGATCCATTTAGGATTTAAGGGGTCCAGTTGGCCTTTAATGGTCCTGCTCGGCTTTAATGGTTCCACTTGCGCTATAATGGATCCACTTGGGTTTTAATGGACCCATTTAGGGATTTAATGGATCCACATGGATGTGTTATGGAATGGTTGGGCTTTAATGGACCTACTTGGGCTTTAAGGGTCCAGTTAGGCTTTAATGGTTACTGCTGGGCTTTAATGGATCCACTTGGGCTTTAATGGATCGGTTGAGCTTTAATGGTTCCACTTGTGCTGCTGTAATGGTTCTACTTGCGTTGTAATGGATCCACTTGAGCTTTAAGGGATCCATTTGGCCTTTAATGGATCCACATGGGTGTTTATGGATCGGTTGGGCTTTAATGGACCTACTTGGGCTTTAATGGATCAATTTGGGTTTTAATGGATCGGTTGGGTTTTAATGGACAATAATATAACAATATTATAATAATAATATAATAATATAATAATAATAATAGTATAAAAATAAAAAAATAAAAAGAATTTCCGGCAGATAGGTTTTACCAGTGGATATCCGGCGGACCTATCCGTCGGAAATTCCAAAATTTTCAAAGTTTTTTTAAAAAATGGCGGATTTTTCAAAAAATTTAATTAATAAATGGTGAATTTTTCAAATTTTGATCTTGGTGATTTTGTTAGAAATTCAGTTATTTATAGAGTTTGTAAATTATGATTCATAATGAAATTGAAAGTTCGCTTATTTAGGTAAAGTTTGAGTGTTAAGTTTTGTTAAGTCAGATTTTATAGTAATCATTGTATTTATAGGATTGGTCTAATATTGTGTTTAGAGTGCTTGTATATCTGGTATTGGCCAAGGGTATTTAAGTCCCTTGTGGCTTTGTCTTTGTAAGAACTTTGGATTGCACATTTGAATATTTCAGACCTTTGGCGCATACAATTTCTCTCTCTACTTTCTCTCTCTAAGATTTGGTTGATCTTGGTTTATCAATTGGTATCGGAGCCTAATCTGAATCTGAGAGGATTGAGAGAAACGATTTTTGATTCTGAATTTGTGTTTGAATCAGAAAATTTGATCGATTTTCTTGATTTTTTCAAGAAAATCTAATTTTTTGATTTTTCATCAAATTCGGACTGTTTTGTGAACGAATTTTCTTGTTTTTTGGTTCGTTGGATCCGTTTTTAATAGTAGAACTTTTTTTTTTCACATCAGATTGCAAGAAAATTGAGTTTTGATCTTTAATTTCAAATTTTTTCGAGTTTCTCGAAAGTCGATAAGCTTACTGTTCATTTCAAGTTTTTCACTAATTTGCGATTTTCGATCGATTTAAGTGTTTAAAAGTTGTTAGAAACTTGTTTTTGATCACTTCCGTGCATAAAAATTTCATCAATTTCAAGTTTGTAATCATTTTTTTTGAAGTTTCTTGATTTTCTCACGTTTTGCACCAGTTCTGAGATTTGCGTGAGTTCATCAAATTTTGCACCAGATTCATCTGAATTTTGAGTGAGTTCTTCTTCAATTTTCGCCAAGTTCAGGTCAAGTCTTCTCGCGCAAAGTTAAGTTTGCGCCAATTGTTCATTGCCCAAAGAGTTTTTTGCGCTACCTTCTAGTCAAGCAAATCTTATTTTACGTCATCTGTTATTCGCGCAAAGTGTCTTTGCGTCACTCTCATCTCACGCAAAGTCAAGGTTTGCGCCACCAACTTCTAACGCAAAGAAAGGTTTGCGCCACCAACGTCTCGCGCAAATCAAGTGTGCGTCAGTCACTGTTAACGCAAAATCTTAGTTTACGCCAGTCACTGTTCACGCAAACCTCCTATTTGCGCTAGTATTTGCTTTCAGACTTGGATTTTTTCTGATCTTTCTGTCTATATGGATTCTGCAAAGTTTGCGTTTCAAGCTCAGTTCTACAAGAATGATATCATGATGTCTTTGGGCACAGAAACTCGTCCTCCGGTTCTGATTAATGAGAATGAGTTTACTCAATGGCAAGATCGGTTTCTTAATTTCATCGAGCGTCAAAAGAACGGAGATGAGATGATGAAGATTCTAACTGAAGGACCGTTTGAAAAACCCACTCTGGCTTCTGGGTTATCAAAGCCTACCGTCGAGTACACACCCGATGAGTCGTTGCAATATAAAGCCGATCGTGATATAAAGGCTAATCTGATGCTAGCCTTGCCAAATTCTATCTACAACCGGATTGATTGTTATAAAAACAATCCTATGCTAATGTGGGCACAACTAGAGAAGATTATGCTTGGGTCTACAGTTGCCACACAACTTCGGCATACGCGTTTTATGAACAATTTTGAAGAGTTCAAAGCCAAAGACGGTGAGTCTCTGAAAAGTGTTTTTGACAGGTTCTATGCTGTGATAAATGATCTGTGAAAGATAAAAGTGGAAAAGACTGAGCTAGAGACCAATCTGAAGTTCCTCAATTCTCTTTAATCGGAATGGAACAAATCTTGTCATAGATTGAGGAATGATGTCTGGATCTCTACCATGCAAATCCAAGAGATGTATGAGATTTTGCTGACAGATGAGAGCATTGTCAAGGATAAGAAGGCAAAACTTGACAAGAAAAACAAAAAGACAGTGGACCCAGTTGCACTTCTCATAAGCAAACTGTCTGAACAAGTGTTGGGAACTTAAGATTTGTTTAAGTATGATTACTACTGCCAGAACAACATGGTTAATACTGCTGAGATAAGTTACTACTGCTGAGCCAAATTAATACTCTTGAAGAAATTAATACTGCTAAGCATCGTTAGTACTGCTGAAGATTAATACTGCTCAGAGTGTTAATGCTGCTATGACTTAATACTGCTTATGTGATAATCAAGATACGCGCAGATCAAGGTTTGAAGATAATCATGGAAGGTTGAAGATAATTATGGAAGAATATACTGAAGATCTTTTATGTTTTGTAGTTATCTTTTATTTTCAGTATATGTATAGAATTATTCTGAATAGTTTCATATACAAGAATTCATAAGTTTTTGTTTTTAGAGAGAATTAATCTCAAGGTTTACTACCCTAGTTCTAGAGAAGTAGAATTCGTCTTGGTGAGCCTGTTCATCAAGATTGAGGTTTTGTGTGAAATCTTGTAACTTTAATCATTCAATAAAGTTTACAAGTTGTGATTTATACTTTACTGTTACATTGATATTTGAATATTAAAGTGTTTTTCCGCAACTTCTTTAATATTGTTTATGAGATTCATTATTCTTGTTAAGAATCAGATCCTGACAAGTGGTATCAGAGCTCAGTATTCTCAGAAACCTTCATTCATCATGGACAACACAGTTGAATCAACCAGTACTCTTGTTTCAAAGGTACCTATGCTCAAACCTAATGAGTTTGACATGTGGAAAATTAGGATCAAGCAGTACATCCTTCTTACAGACTTTTCTATGTGGGACATTGTTGAGAATGGTCCCTCTGCTGAAGGTAAAATTGGACAAGATGGAAGAAGACCACCTCCAAAAACTGATGCTGAGAAGAAAGTGAGACAATTGGAGATGAAAGCCTTAAGCACCCTGCTTTTGGCCATTCCTAATGAGTATCAACATCAGTTTCACCACTGCACTGATGCTCAGATTCTATGGAATGCTTTAGAAAAGAGGTTTGCAGGTTTGCTGGCACCAAGAGCACTAAGAGGAATCAAAGGGATATTCTTAAGCAGCAATATGAGAATTTTACATCTTCAAAGAATGAGTCTATGACTCAAACTTTTGATAGATTCAATAAGTTAATTGGTGAGTTGGCTACTGTTGGAGTCCAGATGGAACAAGATGATGTCAACCGAAAGTTCCTCAGATCTCTTGGATATGAATGGATCATGTACACTATTTCATTCAGACAGAATGACCAATTGGAAGAAAAAGAACTGGATGATCTGTACAATGATCTGAGAGTGTTTGAATCTGAAGTGGAAGCAAAGAAGAAGCCTACTGGATATGTTCATAATGCTGCACTCCTATCAACATCAACTGATTCTACTGCTAACCCTGAATCAGTTAATGCTGCTAATGGAGTAAATCAAGAAAAAGGCAATGAATCTGTGTTTGAAGCCTTTCTTTCCAGCCATGGTAACTCTTCTTTAATCAATGATGACTTGGAACAGCTTCATCTTGATGATCTTGAAGATGGATATAAATGGCAGATGGCCATGCTTTCTATGAGGGTGAAGAAGTTCATCAAGAGGACTGGGAGGAACAACTTCTCCCAAAGAAGAGAAGATGGACCAGGCTTTGATAAGTCAAAGGTGGAGTACTACAAGTGTCTTATGAAGGGACACTTTGCCAGGGAATGCAGAAGTGGAGTGTCTCATAACAACCACCAACAAGCTCAGACTGGAAGCTTCAACCAGAACAGAAACTCTGCTCAAGCTCTTGTTTCTCAACAAGGAATGGGGTTTGACTGGAGTGATCAAGCAGAAGAGGCCATTCAAAATCAAGTTCTCATGGCAGAGGTATCTGATCTTCCAACTGAGGTACTCTCTAATCTCTGTTCTCAAACTTGTATAGACACTGTTAAAAGGTACAGGGATCACAACCAGAGTATGAGTGATGACCTTAAGAGATTAGAAAAGGATAGAAAAGACTATGTGAAAATTGTTGAGAGATTTGAAGAACAAATACAAGGGTTCCAAGCCAATGAACTTCAACACACATATGATACAAATTACTGGAAGTGGGAGAAAAATGATCTAGAAATCCAACTGACAAAGTTGAGAGGAGAGCTAGCCAAGGTTAAGCTGGATGTGGAAAAGTTTTCATATGCTTATAAAGCCATGGATTCAATTCTAAAGGTCCAAATCCATGATAAGCTTAAACCAGGAATTGGGTACAATACCACACCACCACCATACAACAACAACTACATCCCTCCCAAATCAGACTTGCTAGAGACCAAGGATAGAAAGGACTTGCATGAGGGAGCCACTAAGATAGATCCTTTAGATGAAGTAGTTGTTAAGGACAAGACTGAGAAAGAAGCTGGTAAGAGTAAGGATAATACTGTAAGTGGTGAGATTCCCTTAGAAAATAACATTCTTACCAATGAGAGTGGTGGAAGGGATTGGGTCAAATCTGATGGTGTAGAGAAGACTGAGGGAAAGTTTAAAAAGGTCCATTACAAGCAGACTACAGTTGTGAATCCTGTTCCTTGCAAACAGTGTGCAGGTAATAAGTCTGAGCCCCTAAAACATGATAAAAGGAGGGGCAATCAAAGAAATTGGAATAATCAGTGGGCTTAGAAACAAGGAGTTGATCTGAGTAGAATCATCAGACCAAAACCCTGTTTCATATGTGGCAAAATGAATCATCTTGCCAAACACTGTTATTTTAATCCAATTAACCAAAGGATAAATTTTCAAAGATCTATGCAAAAACCCTTTGGTTATAGGAAGGATGAAAGGAACCATGTGGCTAAGAAACCTGTTAAATCTAAAATCCACATGAAGAAAAAGACTGTAAAAGAGAGTGTCAAGATGTGGGTTCCCAAAAGCACTAAAACTGTTAGTACTGCTACCACAAATAGTACTGCTGACAAAGATAGTGCTGCCAGAAGCAATACTGCTGCTATCAATGTTAGTGCTGCTGAGAGTATTAGTACTTCTAAAACTAAAATTGTTAGTACCTCTTCAGATGTTAATACTGCTAACTCTGTTAGTGCCTCTAACAAGGTTAGTACTGCTAAACTTGTTAGTACTGCTAACTCTGTTAGTACTTCTAAAATTAGTACTGCTTCTAGTATTTGTACTTCTAGACCAATCATCTTGACAAAGTACTCCATCAAAGAGTGTTCCAATTTTAAAAATCTCATCAAAAAGGAGTGCAAGTACTTTGATGAGAAAGGGAGGCCCAAGACCACTTTGGCTTGGGTTCCCAGTCAATACTAATTGATTTATCTTATGTGTAGGGCAACCAACAGCTCAAGGGAAAGAGCATTTGGCATGTTGATAGTGGTTGCTCTAGGCACATGACAGGGAACATAGCTTGCCTCTAGAATTTCAAGAAAATTGATGGAGGGCATGTTTCCTTTGGTAATACTCCAGATGGAGGTAAGATTAGTGGTAAGGGTGATGTAACAAAAGGTAAGATGACCTTTGAAGATGTTTACTATGTTGAGCAGTTAAGGTATAACCTATTAAGTGTATCACAGGTTTGTGACAAAAAGCATAATATATTATTCACTAATTCAGAATGCATTATTCTTGCTCCTGGATTCAAGGTAGTTGATGAAAAAATGATACTACTAAGAACTCCTAGAAAGGATAATGTCTATTGTTTGGATATGGAAAATGTTTCAAATGATTCATCCCTAAACTTTCTTGTTTCAAAAGCCTCTTTGGATGAATCATCACTTTGGCACAGAAGGATGTGTCACATGAACTTTAAAACAATGAATAAACTTGTTAAAAACAACCTTGTAAGAGGTCTGCCTTCAAAAGTCTTTTCATGTGATGATCACTGTGTTGCTTGTCTCAAAGGCAAACAACACAAAACTTCTCATAAGTCCAAAGAGTTGAACACAATTTCTTCTTCTCTTCAGTTGTTGCACATGGATCTGTTTGGTCCTACAAATGTAATGAGTATAGGTAAGAAATCATACTGCTTAGTTATTGTTGATGATTACTCTAGATTTACTTGGGTGTATTTTCTAAGGACTAAGGATGAGACAAGTGGACTGATCAAATCCTTTATTCTAAGAATTGAAAACCAAACAAATCAAAAGGTAAAAGTTATTAGGTCAGATAATGGTACTGAATTTAAAAATCTTGACCTAAACACCTTTTGTGAGGAAAAAGGAATTGAGAGACAATACAGTGCTCCTAGGACTCCACAACAAAATGGTGTTGCTGAGAGAAGGAATAAAACACTGATTGAGGCTGCTAGATCTCTGTTAGCTGATTCAAAACTTCCAATTACTTTCTGGGCTGAAGCAGTTAATACTGCTTGCTATGTCCAAAACAGAGTTCTAGTAGTCAAGCCTAAGAACAAGACACCATATGAGCTTTTAAATAAAAGAAAACCATTTATTGGATTTTTTAAACCTTTTGGGTGTCCTTGTACCATTCTCAATACCAAAACTCACTTAGGAAAGTTTGATAGCAAAGCAGATGATGGTTTTCTTGTTGGTTACTCATCTCAGAGTAAGGCCTACAGAGTATTTAATTCTTCTTCTAGAATAATTGAGGAAAGTGACAATGTCAAATGCAATGAGAACACTCCAAATCCTATTGGTTCAGGTCCTCAGTTGTTATTTGACATTGATTCACTAACTAACTCTTTGGGTTTCAGTAGTGATGATCATGCATGATCAGGAAGTAGAGGATCAGGGGATGAACAAGTACAAGATATTATTCCTCAGTCTGTGATCTTTCCCATACCAACAATGAACCCTGTTAAATTCTGTGAAAAGGAGACTGTTACTGAATAAATTCAGAGTGAAGAAGAAAGAAGAGATGAGGAGAATTCAGAGCATGAAGAGCCAGAAGTAGCTGATGAGATCCCCTCAGCTGACTTAAATGACTCCAATCTAGATGTGAGAATTAATGAAGAACCTAGTCATCAGACAAGAACTCATAAGAATCATCCTCCTGAGCTAGTAATAGGAGACATCACTTCTCCTATGATGACTAGGAATCAAAGCAGACTTCAAGATTTGCAGGATCAGCAGCATACAATACTCTCTTGCTTTCTATCTCAGATTGAGCCTAAGAAGGCTTATGATGCAATGAAAGATTCAAGTTGGATAGAAGCCATGCAAGAAGAGTTGCTACAGTTTAAATTGCAAGATGTTTGGGACTTGGTGGACCTTCCAAAAGGTCATAGAGTAATTGGCACCAAATGGATTTTCAGAAATAAAAAGGATGAGAGAGGAATAGTAATCAGGAACAAAGCAAGGCTAGTGGCACAAGGGTACACTCAGGAAAAAGGCATAGACTATGAGGAATTCTTTGCTCCAGTTGCACGGGTAGAGGCAATTAGGTTGTTTCTAGCTTATGCCTCATATATGAAGTTCAAGGTATATCAGATGGATGTGAATAGTGCCTTTCTATATGGAACAATTGATGAGGAAGTCTATGTCTGTCAGCCCCCTGGATTTGAGAATCCATCATATCCTGACAGAGTATACAAACTTAAGAAAGCACTCTATGGTCTACATCAAGCCCCAAGAGCATGGTATGATACTCTGTCTACCTATCTCTTGGAAAATGGGTTTGAAAGGGGAATAATTGACAAGACCCTGTTCATTAAAAGAAGTAAGAAGGACATCCTACTTGTTCAGATCTATGTGGATGACATCATATTTGGATCCACAAAAGATCAGATGTGTAGAGACTTTGAAGAGTTGATGCACAAGAGCTTCAAAATGAGTTCAATGGGTGAACTCACCTTCTTCCTTGGGCTTCAAGTGAAACAGCAGAAAGATGGGATTTTCCTAAGTCAATCAAAGTATGTGAAAGACATCCTAGATAAGTATGGTTTATCAGACTCAAAGCCAGCAAGCACACCAATGGAAACACACAAACAAATCACTGCTGATCTTGAGGGGGAGGATGTTGATGTCCATCTTTATAGATCAATGATTGGATCTCTCATGTATCTCACAACCTCAAGACCAGATATCATGTTTCCAGTGTGTGTGTGTGCCAGATTCCAAGTCAAGCCAAAGCAGTCACATCTTCAAGCTGTTAAGAGGATTTTCAGATACTTAAGAGGGCAACCTAGATTAGATCTTTGGCATCCTTATGAATCTACTTTTGACTTGATTGCATATTCAGACAGTGACTTGGGTGGTGCTAATATGGATAGAAAGTCTACTTCAGGAGGATGTCAGCTTTTGGGTGCAAGACTAGTATATTGGCAGTGTAAGAAGCAAACCACAATGTCCTTATCCACAACAGAAGCTGAGTACATTGCTGCTGCAAGTTGCTGCTCTTAGGTTCTATGGATTCATAATCAAATGCTGGACTATGGGGTAACCTTTCTTCACATTCCAATCTTCATTGACAATAGCAGTGCTATTAGCATTGTTAACAATCCAGTCAAGCACTCCAAAACAAAACACATTGAAATCAGGTATCACTTTATTAGAGACTGCAATGAAAAGAAGCTTATTCAAGTTTCTAAAGTTCATACTGATAACCAGTTTGCTGATCTATTCACTAAAGCTTTTGATGTGGGTAGATTCACTTTCTTGGTCACAAGTGTGGGCATGATCAACTCTGAATAAGCTCATGTTTAAATAGTGTCTGTATACCTGTTATTTGTTTATTCTTTTCTGGTGCTACTAATCATCTTTTTCAGGAAGTGTATGACCCTACTCAGACTAACACAAGCTTCAACAGTGTAAGTATAGTTAATGCTGCCAGTGCAGTTTTACTGCTGCAAGTGCAAAATTACTACTGCAGGTTCATTATTACTACTGCTAGTCTGAGTTACTTCTTCAGGTATGTGTTACTTCTGCTCTCAGTTAATACTGCTAGTTAGTTAATATTGCTAGTTAGTTAATACTGCTAGTTCGTTAATACTGCTAGTTCGTTAATACTGCTAGTTAGTTAATACTGCTTTAACTGAAATTAGGGTTAATACTGCTTCTTTCCCAAATTGTATAAATACCCTCTTTGCCCGCCTAAAAGCTCACAACGACTCTTTGAATATTGTTCATCTTCTCTCTAACTCTTTTCTCTCAAGCAACCAGTGTGTTTCAGTCAAGTATCCTCAAGACCGATGGCATCCATGGCGTTTATTGATGAACACAATGAGATCGCAATGCTTCAAAAGCCTAAGCAGACTGATGGATTCCATCAGATAGTTGATTTTCTCAAGTCCAGTCACATAGCTTATGCTCTTACAGTGTCACCAACGATTTACATCGAGCACCAGAAGCAATTTTGGGTCAATGCCACCGCTGTTACTGAAAACGGTGTGCAGTTTATCAAGACAAGGGTGTGTGACAAACCCTTGATAGTCTCTGAAGAGGCCATTCGCATCAGTCTACGACTAGACGATGCCTCAGGTATTACCTCTATCCTTAATGAGGGTTTGTTTCCCAATCTCACAAGAATGGGGTATGAAGGCCAAATGGGTGTTTTCAAATTTTACAAAGCTAACTTTTCTCCCCAATGGCGTTTCTTTGTTCATACTCTTATGCACTGTATTTCTCGAAAAACTACTGGATGGAGTTAGTTCAGTAGTACCATTGCTTATGCTTTGGTCTGCTTGTCTACTGCCAAAAAGTATAATTTCTCAAAAATGATTTTCAATGACCTTGTGTCAAACTTGGATAATAAAAAGAGTTTCTTCATGTATCCAAGATTTGTCCAGGCAGTTATCACCACTGAATTGACGGATATACCTCAGTTTAATGAGGTATATGTACCTAAAATACCTAAGGGCAAAGTCTTTTCAAATATGAAAAGGTCTGCCAAGGACTCGGAAGGAGTTGACACCCCATTGTTCTCTACAATGATGGTGGTGTCCCACAACCAAGAAGGTATGGCATCAGGGTCAAGGCCCTTACTAGACCATCCCACTGATAGCCAAACCCAACCTTCAATCACTATATCACTTCCTCAGTCCCTTGTTCTTAAGCCAAATCCAGTGATAGCCAAAACTTATATTAAGAGAAAGGTACACAAGGCTCCTTCCCTTGTTGTACCTCCTTCAAACCCAGAACCTCAAAGCCCTCTAATGAAGCATTCTCCATTAGAGAATATCCAAAGGGAAACCACTGGGGTGTCTCCTAACCCCAAGGAGGTGCTCACTAAGGAGATGCATGAGCATGTGGGTGAGAAGGCTGCCACTACTCCTGCTAGCACAGAGGAGGCCAGTGGTAACATCACTAAGACCTTCCCCATGGCAACTTTGGGTGAGCAATCATCCAAAGGTCCCAGGTGCCAAGAAACCAAGGGGGTGGAGGGTGCTTCTGCTAGGCAGAAGACCTCTACTATTAAACATTCCAATGATCCCTCAAAAGGGGGTAACACTCCTGGAGAAGGTGAGGATAGATATGACTACCAGGAATTGATTTCTGCCATGTCCAAAATGGCAACTGAACTGGATTCTCAAAAGAAGGTTGTAAATGAACTCAAGAAGGTCATCATCAACCAGCAAGAAGAAATCAACACCTTAAAGCAGTTGGTTAAGAAGGTGGTTCAAAAGAAGAAGAAGCAAAGATTTGTGCTCAGAAGAAGGAACTCAGTGGATGATGCTCCCAAAAAGGGGGAGTCAGAAGCTGAGGTCAACATGGAGAATGCCAAGGATAAGAGGGAGAAACATGGAGTTGAGGGGGAGTTTGTTGTACAAGCAGTAGAAACAGAAACAGGGTTTGAAAAAGCAGCAGTTACAGAGAAAGTAGTAGAAACAGTTAATGCTGCCGAAATAAATGAAGCAACAGAAATTGTTCAAGAGGTATTAACTGACCTCATTAGCAGAAATTTGGAAGAAATTGAGATAGCTGAAGCACTAATCAAGGCTAAACATGATACTCCCAAGGTCACTTCAAAGGCCAAAGGAGTTGTCATCAAAGACAATGCTGAGGTTATCAAGAAAGCTAGTGTTGATAAGCTAGCAAGCAAGGACAAAGGCAAAACCAAGATAGTGGAATCTGATCAATCACTTAAAAAGCAAAAGTTTATTGAGTCAGATGAAGCTTTGGCCAAGAAAATTCAGGCAGAACTTGAGCAAGAAGAAAAGGATCAAGAGGAAAAAGATAGGGAGATGGTAAGAGCTCTAGCTGCAGAACTTAATGAAGCATTTCAAAAGAGTTTGGCAACAGAGATGGCACAGAAGAGATCTGCAATTCCAAAGAAGCCTGTAATGATCAAATTGGGTGCAAAGAAGAGGCAACCTTCACAGACCTACCTTGGCACTCAAGAGAGAAAGAAGATGATCACTTTTCTCAAAAGTGTTGTGGGAGTCAAAAAGGAAATGTTCACAAAAATGACATTTGATCAAATCAAAGGTTTGTATGATGCAGAAATGACCAAGTTACAAGGGAATGACAAAGCAAGAGTTGAAGTGGAAAAGAAGATGAAAGAGAGGCATGACCTTCTAATACAAAAACCCTTTCCTGATGATCAAGTATCCCCAAGGAAGGAAGCTACTCTAGGTGAAAGTTTGAGGACTTTGAAAAGAACAAAAATGATGGCTAGAAGAAAACAAGCTAAGAAACCTAGAGTGGACGAGGAAGAAGCTGAGAAAGAACAGAGGGTAGCTGAAGAATAAGGGGCACCTAAGTCTGATGAACAGGAAGCTCAAACTCAGAAATAACCATCCAGTACTTATGATGTGAATATGTACATGGTGGTGATGGAAAAGGTGCCTGAGCCTATAACAGCTAAACCTGTTGGTGTCAAGCCTCCTGAGATTATTCACTGGGATACTCTGGAAGTAGATGGGAAGGAGTATATCAGGATTAAGAGGAAAGATGAAAAGTTTGAAGTGTATCCTACTTAGGCCAAGATTGTAAGAGTATGCTCCAGATCTGATTTAGAGGAAATGTTTGAGGTGGGGATGAAATTATATGCTGATAAGCTGAAAGCTCCAGGGATACCAGTTACAAAACTTGTGATGGAATATCTATGCATGTTGTTCAAGCCAGAGGAAGTTCAACATGTTATCAGAAATGTTTTCAAAACCATTAACAACTGGACTCTGTATGGAAGAAGTGGAGTATATGCATTGGCTATGGATACGAGTCACTTTGAATACTTATTAGTGGATAGAGTTTACAACCATAGCAGGTTAAAGCTGCATGCTATGTTGAAGAAAAAGCTTGGTTGTGCACCAGATTCTGCAATGGCAAGATACTTGATTCAGAGAACTATTAATCAAAGTTTGGGGCTGAATCCTGATATGGGATTATGAGCAATGGAGTTTTGGGAGCATCTGAAGAACTTAACTTCTCTTCTCTAAAAGTCAAGTTAGGGGGAGATTGTTGGGAACTGAAGATTTGTTTAAGTATGATTACTACTGCCAGAACAACATGGTTAATACTGCTGAGATAAGTTACTACTGCTGAGCCAGATTAATACTGCTTGAAGAAATTAATACTGCTAAGCATCGTTAGTACTGCTGAAGATTAATACTGCTCAGAGTGTTAATGCTGCTATGACTTAATACTGCTTATGTGATAATCAAGATACGCGCAGATCAAGGTTTGAAGATAATCATGGAAGGTTAAAGATAATTATGGAAGAATATACTGAAGATCTTTTATGTTTTGTAGTTATCTTTTATTTTCAGTATATGTATAGAATTATTCTGAATAGTTTCATATACAAGAATTCATAAGTTTTTGTTTTTAGAGAGAATTAATCTCAAGGTTTACTACCCTAGTTCTAGAGAAGTAGAATTCGTCTTGGTGAGCCTGTTCATCAAGATTGAGGTTTTGTGTGAAAGCTTGTAACTTTAATCATTCAATAAAGTTTACAAGTTGTGCTTTATACTTTACTGTTACATTGATATTTGAATATTAAAGTGTTTTTCCGCAACTTCTTTAATATTGTTTCTGAGATTCATTATTCTTGTTAAGAATCAGATCCTGACAACAAGTATTATCCGAGAATGCTTATGACGGTGCAACTGATGACGATGGTGAAACGCTACAAAAGGCAATGATTCTTCTCTCTCAATACTACAACAAAAAGTTCCAGCCTCGTTCGGGTTCCAACAACCTTCGCTTCACTTCAGGGTCTAAGAAGAACGAGAATGTCAAAGTGCCCGAGACTACGAAAGCTACTGCGTGCTTCAACTGTGGAAAACTGGGTCACATTGCCAAGGAGTGTCGAGTGAAGGTAGTTCGGGATTCTGCTTATTATCGGAAGAAAATGGAACTGGCCGAAAAGAGAGAGAATGGAACTGCTATGCTAGCTGAAGAAGAATTCTGGCTAGATCACTCCGATGAAGAAGCTGGTAATGTGGAGATTGCTCATATGTGCTTCATCGGAGATGATCAGAGTAATGATAATGATGATGATTCTTCCACTGATGAAGATGAGGTACCTTCTGAATTTGATTTCAAATTTATACCCTCACAGATGAACATCATTATAACTGCTTTACATGATCTTCGCTCAAAGTTATTATCTGAAAAACAATTAAATTCAGAAAAGTCAAATTTGATTGATAAATTACAAATTTCTTTGAAAGATGAAAAATCTATTTTGGATCATACAAAAGAAACATTTCAAAAGAAATTGGGTGATTTAGAAAAATCAAATATGACTTATCTTGATTCTTTGACTGAAATGACCAAATTAAAAGATAATTTTTAGATAAAATAAATGAGTTGGAAGAAAAATTATATCGAAGGAATCAGACTGAACAAACCACGGAGTTATGAGTCTATCAAAGAAAAATGGGGACTTGGTTTTGAAAATCTTTATTGTTTAGACAATGCGATAGAAAAATCTCCTACTTTATATAACTTCGATTATCTAAATCTTGCTAGATATGCTCTTCAATTTAAAATTGATTGGATGAATGAAAAGCAAGTTTTAGATATCGAAAATGAGAAAAGAATGAACAACAAGAAAAAGGAAATTTCTTTTGTTTACACTCGCGAAAATGCCAAATATTTTCCCGATAAATCAAAGAAGAATAGAAACAGTTTAAATAACATTTCTCCCATTAAATCTTCATTATCTAATGATTATTTTGATATCTGTGCTACTAACACTAATAAAGAAAATATATCTCCAGTTTCTTATGATTCTAAGAGATATATTCCTCCATTAGTGTTAGAAAGCAAAATCATTGATCTTGAAGATAAAATGGAAGATCAAAATATTCAAAGAGAAATTGAATCTGATGTTATTCTTTCTTTCACGACGTCAAGTCTTGAAGAAAAATTAATTTTTCATACACAAGATTTACTTACAAATTCTGTTTCTGGTCTTTTTTCTAATTTTAAAGAAAACAAAAAGAAAGTTCTAAAATCTGAAAACTTTTCTCAAAATTTTTCTGACTCTGAGGTAAGTTCAGGTTTATTGTCTGATCAGTTTGGATTCATAGATAAAATTGTTTCTTCTGATTCAAATCTTGAATCGAAAATTCTTGATGAATCTTTTACGCTAAATGATGATTATTATAAACCAAAGCGTAAAAGAAGAAGGTCAAAGAAGTCGAAGAAGCAAGTTAAAGTAATTTCTGACAGCTCTAATTCTTGTGATTCAAATATTTCAGATAGGACTTTGAGCACTCCTATAAGGCAGATATGGAGGGTCAAGCGGACATCTGATGAATCTACGACTGATGAGGATAGATATGTAGACAAAATCTATAAAAGTGATTCATTTGCTGTTTGTAATAAAATTTCAAAATACTCAATAAAGCAAATGATTTGAATTTCAAAAGATGTCTCATATTCTTCTTCTGATTCTAGTTCAGATGATTATGCTTTGACTTCTACAGATGATTATGTTCATTATTCTGATAATCTTTCTCATGCTTTCTATGTCAAATCTAACAAATATTTCCCCACAAGAACTGCAACTAATATTCATGGACCCAAATACCAGTGGGTACCAAAGTCAAAAACTAATTCTGTGTTGCAGGCACTTCAAGTCAAGGGGGAGTAAGAGAACCAAGGATTTTGAACAAAACAGTTCAAAACCCGGACTTAATTGTCAAGACTATGGCTTCTGAGTAAATCAGCTCAGAACCCGTACTTCAATGGACTTCGACTTCTAAACATATCAGTTTAGGACTCGTTCTTCAATGCGTTTAGCTTCTGGACAAATGAGAAACTGTGAGTGCATCTACTTAATTCCGCTGCATTTATCTCTGACTGTGATGCTGTTCCAGTTATCTCAATTTTTTTTCAAGAATCTGAGCAAGTTTGACTAGATCCAAAACTTTGATATGAGACACCAATTCATTATACATTATGTGGAAGAAGGTATTATTGAATTTTATTTTGTTCCGACTAAATATCAATTTGCCTCTTAAATGATTTTTTTTCTCAAACTCGGCATGTTGAATTTAAAAGTTTAAATCTTTACAAATTTTTATTCTATAAAGTAAAAGTTTTACAGTTTTTCTTTCTTTTGAATAAAATGTATGTCTAGGATAAATTTTCAAGTTGCTTTGTTTATATCGAAGTTTTATATGTTCAACTTTCAAGTCTTACAAAAGTCGAAAGGTCAGCAACATGTTTGAAACTTTTGATACTGCTTTAAAGTTATGTTATTCGGAATATTTATAGTTTACAATGCTTAGAAATCCTAAAAAGTCAGAATTATGGATTGTAATAAAAATATGGGTTAAGCACTTAGATGTAAAACTCGGTGATTGAGATGAATTATATTTATAAAATACAGAAATCTCTAAGTTTAAAAGTTTGTACCTGTGACCTTTCTGGTTTGGGAAAGTAAGTTCCGTGGGATGCTTGTCATCTGGTCCCCTAAGGTCAATTGGTCTGGGAGTGATCGAACCCAAATCCTTCTATAGAACCAGATCGAAAGTCATGTTCTACTGGTATGAATGGGTTTAGGATGTGTCGATGTAGCCTTTCTGGTCTAGGGAGTAAGTTCCAAGGGGTGTTTGACACCTAGTCCCCTAAGGCCAACTGGTCTGGGAGCGACTGACCCAAATCCTGCAATAGGATCAGATAGAAAGTTACGTTTACGACATGTTCTTTACTTACCAAACTTCTTGATTAAAAGATGCCAAAGAGCACACTCATGTGAAGATGCCAATGTGCACAATGCTAAAAGATTCCAATGAGCACACATCTCATGATACTTGGTGATATGTTTGAGTTGCGATAAACCTATAAATTTGTGAAAATCTTAATTTTTGATGGCTTAGTGTGAGTACAAGCAAAGTTTTCTATTATATTTTTAGAATTGCATTTTCTTGAAGCTAATCGAAGTTCGCATGCTAGCACACTGAATAGATTGATGAAAGTTTTTGAAACTGAACATGTTTTAACTTGATATGCAATGAAACTTGTATCTGTATCCAACAACATACACTTGATTTCCACTGATGGATTAATCTGTGATATTTTACTGAGTAGAATTTAATTTGTTTAGTGTTTAAAATTTTATATATTTAGTTGTTTCAAAATACATATTAAGTATATTTTTCTTTCTACATTGATGTTTCGATCCTTGTGTTCTCATATCTGTTTCAATGGGTCTGTGCATTTTTCAAGGGGGAGTGAATAAGGAGAATATTCTGAAAAATCATATCTCATTTCGAGGGGGAGTATATAATTTTCTATATGAATGCTAACTTGAATTGTCATATTTAGTGCATTTGTGTAGGGGGAGTCAAAGAGCTTAACAGGTGAAAATTTTCAAATTTCAAGTCATATTTGGCCAACAGTTGGTAGCGCAAAACTCAGATTTGTGCCAACAGTTGCTAGCGCAAAACAATCTTGGCGCCACCAACATGTAGCGCAAACCTTCTTTTTCTCCTTTACTCTGAATTTTGCAGATCTGAAGCTGTCTCGTCTCCAAAGTAGGCATGACCAAGTTGATCCAGATCATCAAGGTCATGAGGGGGAGAAGTTAAGGAGAAGTTAAAGAGACAAAGAGTTCAAACGTTTATCTGTTGCTCAAGATTCGCTCAAGGTTATATTTTTTCTCAGCTATTCTAGTCTATCTGCTATTCCAGCTCCGACCACCATAGCTTCTTCGAGTGCATTTGAAAGAGGTGTGTCGTTTAGAGCACAAGCCGATGAACCGATTGTTCTTTCAAGTTTATTACAAACAGGTCCAGTCTTGTCAAGGCAGCAAAGGCAACATAGATTGAAAGATGCTGAGAAGAATTTTTTTTTAGTCAATAAGCTTCGCTAAGACGCTTAACAGGTCTGATTAGAGTTCGAAGATGGATATAAAAGTTTACATTGAAGACTGGAGCGCCAATGATTACTAAGGGGGAGATTGTTAAGTCAGATTTTATAGTAATCATTGTATTTATAGGATTGGTCTAATACCGTGTTTAGAGTGCTTGTATATCTGGTATTGGCCAAGGGTATTTAAGTCCCTTGTGGCTTTGTCTTTGTAAGAACTTTGGATTGCACATTTGAATGTTTCAGACCTTTGGCTCATACACACTCTCTCTACTTTCTCTCTCTAAGATTTGGTTGATCTTGGTTTATCAAGTTTTAATAAAACAGGGACATTCTATCTAATTTCAAGACATTCGCATAGGGCGGGGGCCTTAGAACGCGTGTGAGAAGTCACGGAGGGCGCGTCCCTACTTTCCTCTCTACTCATTTTTGCCCAAATTAGGGGCGCGTCTCTTCTCCCCAAATTTATTCTCCTCCAGCCTCCCCTCAAAATCACACACAGAGCTACCTCGCCGGAACATACTGTAAAGGGCACAATTATGCCAACAAATCGAACCAACATCGGGTTGTTAAAACCCTCCATCCTCCTTCACGACTCTCATCCGATTATCCTCACCTCAGGTAACCATTCCTCTCTGTCAATCTCTTCTTCTTCCTAACGTAATCGATTTCTGTTTAATCGATTTCTGCTTAATTGATTTCTTCCATATCACATGATTTCATCGATTGCTACAGTTTAATCGATTTCTCCATATCAGAGTTAATCGATTTTCTAGTTTAACATCAATTTCTTCGATATCACAATTTAATCGATTTCTCCAGAAAATCAATCGATTTCTTGATATCACAAAAAATCAATTTTCTGGGTTAACATTGGTTTTTGACTTCTTCGATATCACAGAGATTGATTTTCTGTCATATATTGAACCAGCTTTTTGAAAAAACGTTTCTTGAAAACTTTTAAGATAAAGTTGTCCATTTCTTTGAAACAACTCTTCGCGCCTACCAGCTCTTCGCGCAAAGTTTCACACAAGTTTCTCGCTATCAGTTCATCGCGCAACGTCTTTCTTGCGCCACCCACGTCTAGCGCAAAGTCCTTCTCGCGCGACCTTCACCTCACGCAAAACTCCAGATCGCGCAAGTCTTAGTTAGTGCAAACCTGACTTTTGCGCCAGACTCCATTAGCGCAAACCTGACTTTTGCGCCAGACTCTTCTAGCGCAAAACTTCGTTTGCGCCACAACCCTTGGCTCAATTCTGCCTTAGCGCATTTTGGGGTTTTGCGAATTTTGTGCTAATTCTATATAGCTTGCGAAATTTATACTTAGACAAATTTTTGCAAACTATAATATGGCCTCTAAATGTCAAATTTTTTTTCTCTAGGGGTGCTGCCCCCATACCCCCGCAAGGGCGTTGCCCCTTGACCCCACCCGCTAACCGGGTAGCGGGACCCCCGTGCTAAGTCTGCGGAGGGGGACAAAGTTTTGTTCTTGATCAAAATTTTCTGAATTTCATTCTAAGATTTTCAGTATTGTTTGATTTTATCTGGACTAACGATCAATTTCAAGTTCTTATTGCATATCTTGTCATATCAGAATGACTTCCAGCGAAGCTCCTTCAATAAGTATGGATGAGAATCCACCAGTGCTTTTCAGGGGAGAGTAAGAAATATGGAAAAATCAGTTCCTGGATTTCATTGACAGACATGTATTAGAAGATCATATCTAAGTATATCTCTTAGAGAAGGAAACATGAAACTTCCAACATGGACTCATACTACTTATGATGGTACGGAAAGAAAAAGTCAAGAGATTCCAGTATCACCTGATAGATACACAGACGAGCAAAGAAAAAGATATCAAGCTGACTGTTTAGCCAAATCGTTTATATTGCAAGGAGTTTCAGATAAGATTATAAAAGAGATTTCTATGAAGTTAGAATGCAAAAAGGTTACAGGAAAGCTGTTATGGGAACAAATTGAGAAGATGATGACAAGACCTAAGGTATCTTCAAGAGTAAAGTTTCTGGAACTTGAGAATTCTGAGCTAAAAGGAAAGATTTCTGATATGGAAGCTCAATTCCAGTAAAAAAGATTCTGTTGAGAACAATGAGAAGCTTGAGAATCTGAAGGATGCAAATGCTGAGCTTCAAAAGAAAATATCTGATCTGGAGATCAAAATAGCCAAAGAAAGATCTAATTTTGAGATTGAAAAGAAAGCATTTGTAAAGAAGTTTTCAGATTTTTCAAGCAAATGTGTAGACGAAAAGAAGGCGATTGAGCTGAAATGTTTAAAGCTTTCTCAACAAATTTCTGAATTTGAGAAAGTAATTATTCTGGAAAGAGAAAAACTTGCCAAAGAGAAGAAGGCATTTGAACAAAAGAATGTTGGATTCTTCAAAGAAATATCCTGCCAGAGAAATGATGCTGAGAAGGGATTTGAAGAAGAAAGAAAATTGTTTGAAGAAGAGATAAAGAAGCTGACTGACAAGTTATCTGAATTATCTGAAAGTATGCTGAAAGAGAAGAAAACGAAGTCTGAATTGAAGAAGAAGATTGACCTTCTTGTCAAAGAAAGAGACAACTGTGCTTTAAAGATAAAGGAGTTTGAAAAGATGGTGGTGGTGACTAAGTACAAGACTCCAGAGCCAATTATCCACTCACCTAGAGATGATTTAGTTGATTCGGAATGCTCATTCAAGACAGCTGCAAGCTCACATCATAAGCCTGTTTCTTCCAAAAGGTCAGTTAAGTCTTCTAGTCAGATTCGTAGTACTAACCTTTTCTATGATAGAAATATAGATGGTTCAGGTACACATCGAAGAAGAAGAACTGGTATGGAAGAAGAAACCAGTTGAAGATGAGAAGAAAGACGAGAAAGGAAAGAAGTCATGTGTACATACACATAATGCCAAGAAGAACAATGCGCGTAAAGGTGATCATTACTGGTATGGTTCTTACTCAGTTACTCCCATAAGAACTGCAACTAACAAACATGGACCCAAATACCAGTGGGTACCAAAGAAAAGGGATGAATCTGTGTTGCAGGCACCTACTGTCAAGGGGGAGTAAGAGAACCAAGGCTTCTAAGTAAATCAGCTTAGGACCCGTAGTTCAACGAAGTTTGACTTCTAAACACAACAGTTTAGGACTCGTACTTCAGTGATCAAAAGACCTTACTCCTGTGCTGATAAGAGATTGTACTCCAATACTCCAATGAGGAAATCAACCTTCAAGGGTGTTGGGTCTGATTATGCTAAGTATGGTTTATGCTGCTGATTAATGTTGCTAAGTGATTACTACTGCCAGACTATCAAGATTACTACTGCTAGTAGAATTAATACTGCTTTGAAGAGTTAGTGCTGTTACTTGAATAGTTAGTACTGCTTGGAGAGTTAGTACTGCTGAAGATTAATGCTGCTGAAGATGGTTAATACTTCTGAAGATAATTAGTGTTGCTTCTAAAGATAAAGATGATTTGTAGATAAAGACAAGCTGGAGATAAGACTGAAGATAATTTTGGTATTGATGCTGAAGATCAATTGTATTTTGATAATTATCTTGTATTCAGTCTTGTATATATAGTATAGAAGTATTTGATAGTAGAGAATTATTCATTCATATGTTTTGTTAGAGAGAATTAACCTCAAGACTAGTTTAGATCCTTTCTATAGAGAAGTATAGAACGTCTGTTGAGTCTGTTCAACAGATTGAGGTTTTGTGTGTAATCATCAAGTTGAATCAATATAAACTTGTGATTTGAGTTTGATATACTGTTTCATTGATTGTTAGTGTTAAAGTGTTTTTCCGCAACCTCTTTAGCATTGATTCTGAGTGTGTGTGAATTAAATTCTTGTTTGAATTTCGATCCTGACAAGTGGTATCAGAGCATTGTTAAACTCAGAAAAACAACAATCATCATGGACGGTTCAAGTGATAGTGTTCTGGTCTCAAAGGTTCCAATGCTCAGATCTAATGAGTTTGACATGTGGAAGATTAGGATCAGGCAATACATCCTTCTCACAGATTACTCTATGTGGGACATCATTGAGAATGACCCATCTAATGAAGGAAAGATTGGAGCAGATGGAAAAAGAATCCCACCAAAGACAGATGGAGAGAGGAAGATAAGGCAAACAGAGATGAAAGCCTTGAGCACACTGCTCTTGGCTATTCCTAATGAGTACCAACACCAATTCTGCAACTGCACTGATGCCCAGATGCTTTGGAATGCTCTAGAGAAGAGATTCTCTGGTACCAAAAGTACCAAGAGAAATCAGAAGGCAATATTGAAGCAACTGTATGAAAACTTCATGTCAACTAAGAATGAGTCCATGACTCAAACTTTTGACAGGTTTAACAAGCTGATTGGTGAACTAGCTACTGTTGGAGTGAAGATTGATCAAGATGATGTAAACAGAAAGTTCTTAAGGTCCCTTGGAGATGAATGAACCATGTATACTGTCTCCTTCAGACAGGATGACAAGCTGGAGGACAAAGAACTAGACGATCTTTATAATGACTTAAGGGTGTTTGAGGCTGAAGTTGAAGCCAAGAAAAGACCATCTGGATACACTCATAATGTT
This sequence comes from Arctium minus, assembly GCA_954870635.1. Classification (NCBI taxonomy): domain Eukaryota; kingdom Viridiplantae; phylum Streptophyta; class Magnoliopsida; order Asterales; family Asteraceae; genus Arctium; species Arctium minus. The sequence goes on along the minus strand of OX941080.1, from coordinate 174,639,418 downwards.
GCCCTTTTATCATCTTCTTCTTCTACTGTTTCTGCTGCTAATACAGAATCAGTTAGTACTGCTTATGTATCTAAGCAGGATGTATCTAATGACTCTGTATTAGAATCTTTTCTTGCTAGTCATGCTAATTCTGGTTTAATTAATGATGATCTTGAACAAATTAATGCAGATGACCTTGAGGAGATGGATATAAAGTGGCAGATGGCCATGCTAACTATGAGGGTAAAGAGATCCATAAAAAGGACTGGAAGGAACAACTTTTCTCAGAGGAGAGAAGATGGTGCTGGGTTTGACAAGTCAAAGATGGAGTGCTACAAGTGTCACAAGATGGGACACTTTGCAAAAGAATGCAGAGGAGGAACTCCTCAACAATATGGCAGCAACCACCAGCAAGCACATTCCTCAAGCTTCCAAAACAACAAAAACTCCACTCAAGCTCTTGTTTCTCAAGAAGGAATGGGATTTGATTGGAGTGATCAAGCAGAAGAAGCTGTTCAGAATCAAGCCCTGATGGCAGAAGTCTCAGAATCTTCAAGCACAGATAGTCCAACAGAGGTAAAAACTAAACTGTGCACTGAAGAGTGTCTTCAAACTGTTAAAAAGTATAGGGATCATAACCAAAGCATGTGTGACGACCTTAAAAGGTTAGAAAGAGATATAAGAGAGTATAAAGTGATTGTTGAGAAGTTTGAAGATCAAATCAAGGCTTACAAGGCCAATGAACTTCAGCATTACTATGACACAAATTACTGGAAGTGGGAGAAAGATCAATTAGAGATTCAAATAGAAAAATCTAAAGAGGAGTGTGAGAAGATAAAGAGTGAGTATGAGAAAGCTAAGCTTGACATTGAGAAGTTTTCTTATGCTTCCAAAGCAATGGACTCTTTGCTTAAAGCTCAAGTTCATGATAAGATCAAGAGTGGTATAGGTTACAATACAACACCTCCACCTTATAACAATAATTATATCCCTCCCTCTTCAGATCTCTTAGAAAACAAAAATAAGGAGGACTTACCTATAGGAGCAACAGAAGTAGATCCTATAGATAATGTGGTGGTTGAAGAAGAGAATGAGGAAGAGAATTCTGAGAATAAGAATGCAGAAGAGATTCCTGTAGAAAATGATATCCTTACCAATGAAGGAGGAGGTAAACCATTCATCAAGAGTGAAAAGGTGGATAGCTCAAGGAGAGAAAAGGGAAAGGTACAGGGAGTCCACTATATGCAGACCACAGTTGTGAATCCCTGTACATGTAAAAAGCATCAGCCCCAAAAACATGATAAAAAAAGGGGTAATCAAAGAAACTGGAATAATCAGTGGGCACAAAAACAAGGGGTTGATCTGAGTAAAATCAATAGACCAAAACCTTGTTTTATTTGTGGAAAGCTTAACCATATTGCCAAATACTGTTATTTCAATCCTATGAACCAGAGGATAAATTTTCAAAGACATATACAAAATCCTGTTGGCTATAGGAATCAAAGAAGGAATCATATGGCTGAAAATGCAAAAAGAGCACCTTTAAAAGCTTATGCTCAAAACAAGTTTGCAAAATCAAAGAAAAATACTCCAAATAAGCCAAGGAGTAACTTAAAGAAAGCAAACAACTTTGTTCAGGTTTGGGTTCCAATAGTAAAGAAATCTGTTTGTACTGCTACTTCAAATAGTACTGCTGACAGAAATAATGCTGCTGCAAGCAATACTACTGCTAACAATGTTAGTACTGCTAATCCAAGTAGTACTGCTAACAAACTTAGTACTGCCAATCAAGTTAGTACTGCTTCCAGTAACAAACCTATTATTGTGACAAAGTATTCAAGCCATAAGATTCCCCAGTCTGAAAAGCTCATCAAAACTGATTGTGAATATGTTGATGAGAATGGGAAACCCAAGACCACTTTGGATTGGGTTCCTACTAAAAACTAACTGTTCCACTTTTTGTGCAGGACAACCAACAGCAAAAAGGGAAGAGCATTTGGCATATTGATAGTGGTTGCTCTAGGCACATGACAGGCAACAAGTCCCGCCTACAAAACTTCAAAAGAATTGATGGAGGACATGTTGCATTTGGTGATAATCCATCTGGAGGAAAGATTAGTGGAAAAGGTATTGTGTCAAAGGGTAAGATGACCTTTGAGGATATCTACTATGTTGAGCAATTGAGATACAGCCTGTTAAGTGTATCACAGGTTTGTGCAAGCTTTACTGAATGAAGAATTGACGGATTTACCTCATTTTAATGAGGTATATGTACCAAAGGTTCCGAAAGGGAAGTTGTTTTCTAATATGAGGAGGCCTAGTAAGGACTTCTCAGGTATTGACACACCATTGTTCTCTACAATGATGGGTGTGTCTCCTTCCCATGGTGAGGCATCAGTGTCAAAGCCCTCATCTGACAACCAAACTGATGACCTACCCACACCACTCATTTCTATTAACATCCCTCAGTCCTTTCTTAAAAAGCCAACATCACCCATCACTCACACTTATATAAGGAAAAAGGTAAAGAAGGTTCCTTCCCTTCTTGTACCTTCACCCACAAAGCCTTCAAGTCCTCTAATGGAGCATTCTTCATTAGAGAATATCCAAAGGGAAACCACAGGGGTGTCTCCCAACCCCAAGAAGGTGCTCAATAAGGAGAAGGAAGAGCATATAGTCTATAAGGCTCACACTACTGACTTTGCACAAAGTACAGGGCAGGGCAGTGTGAACATATCTAAGACCTTCCCCATGGAAACTTTGGGTGAGCAATCATCCAAAGGTCCCAGATGCCAAGAAACCAAGGGGGTAGAGGGTGCTTCTGCTAGGCAGAACACCTCTACTACTAAAAGATCCAAGGATCCTTCAAGGGTGGTAAACACACCCAAAGGAGGTGAGGACAGATATAACTACCAGGAATTGATGGATACTATGGGAAACATTAATCTTGATGTCATCAAGCAAGGCTCAGAAATAGAGGAGATGAAATTGGTAATTCTGTCTCAACAAGTGTAGATTACCAAATTGAAGAAGATGGTGATGAAGTTGGTACAGAAAAAGAAAATAAAGCAGTATGTCTTGAAGAAGAGGGGAGATGCTTTCAACAAGGGGGAGAAACAAGATGAAGGGGAGAAACACAGTCCTACTAGTATGGAAGCTCAGTTTGAGGGGGAGCTGAATAAGGAAACAGAAAATAGCAAAGCAGCAGAAACAGAACCAACAACAGAAATTGCAAAAGAAGTAGAAACTGAACCAGCAGCAGTAACTGAGAAAGAAGTAGAAACAGAGAAAACTGCAGCAGAAACATCATTGTCCAGAGAGGAAATGGAGATTGCAGAAACCTTGGTCAAAGCTAAGAATGACACTCCCAAGGCCACTCAAAAGGCTAAGGGAGTAATAATCAAAGAAGGAGGTTTAGAAAAGAAAGAAAAAGAGGTCAGTATGGAGGATGCAAAGAGGAAGGGAAAGGAGAAGATGTGTTGGTCCCGAAGGTGCTTAACAAGTTTGTAGAAGGGGGGGGGGTTGAATACAAACACAGAAATTAAAGTTTAATAAATTGTTTATTGATAAATCAAACTACAATTTACAAGTTTGTTGCGGAATAAGATTAAGACAGACTCAATCTAAACAAACTTAAGAAACACTAAGATGATTGCACAAGAAATTCAGAGAATGGGGGATTAAGAGAGATAGAAAACAAGGGTTTCTATATGGAGTTCAAGGATTGAGCACACTTTTAGATGAAAGGGTGAACGTCCTATTTATACCCTTTGCATTAAATGCATGGCAGAGCACTTTACACGTGGCATTCATTGATTGGCTTTGAGAGTCTGACTTTTGGGAGACATGCTTTCGGCCGTATCATGAACAGTGTAGTTGACAGAGTTGTTGTACGATTTGTGGCAGAGACGTGTTCGTTCTGACACATCGTACTGGTTGTGCAAGGTAAGACAAAAGGAAACTTGAGGCATAAGCTACGTGATCTTTTGATCGCTGAATATCTCTTCCTTCAGAGATATAAAGTTCAGCTATCGCTGAAGCTTTTCCTCATGTTCCTTCGCGTATAACTAGAGTCGTCTTTGCTTCACTGATATCCGCATCAGGTCACTAGTAGACTTGTCTTTGTTCAGTGGCTTCGTCTTCGATTCAGCTATGAACATATGTTGACGCGAGACTTGTCTTCAGGGATTACGTTGGCTGTTTACTTCAGAAACTATCAGTGATAACTGAACATACTCAGTCTGATCACTGATAGTGAAACACTAATACATAGAAATGTTTATGAGAGATACTATCAGCGATAACTGAACAGACTCAGTCTGATCGCTGATGGTGAAACACTAATACATATTAAAACGTAATTTTCACTAAGTATAGAAGAGGGTCGTTATCAAATCACAGAGAGAGTTTGGATCAACAATATCCCCCTATTTGATAATGACAAAGTAACTGAAGAAAATTACTTTATAGTTCAAAATGATGGAATAATCAGGACTCATAACATACATGTCCCAATTACTATTTTGAGGGATCTTTTACAGCACTGATGGAGTTAAGTACTTCACTGAAATTTTCTTTAATCCAATAAAAGATTTACAAGGAATGAAAATTACAAGTACAAGTGATGTACTAACTACTGTAAGTTAAACTAATAGATTACAAGAAAGAAAACTAATCTATCAGCTATCTAAAGAGGGTTTAGGAGGATTGATCAAATACTCAGGTATTTCTTCTCCTTTTTGCCTTCGCTCTAAAGATTCTTTGCAGATAATCGCTATGATTGGCTCAGCAGCAGGAGAGAGAGTACACCATAGGCACATGAGATCCTTGAGAAGAGCGAGGGGACAGATAGGGATTTCAGAGACCCTTTGAAATCTGAGTTGTTCCTCGTCATCTCTGAAGAAGATTCCAAAAGGTTCTTCAAGAACTTGTCCTGCAGCATATGGTCCGCCAGGAGGCAGAGAGAGATCCAGAACTGAAAGATCAGGAGGAGGACCGAACAGAGCTTCTCTGGAGAATTTTATGGAGGTTTCATTCCTTATCACTGCGACATTATCAGACGAGGAGGAGACGGGCTTTCTCTTGACTTGCATGGATTTTGAGGGAAGAGTAGATGGCACCTTTAGTATTGCAGCGACTTTGTTGATGAGAGCATCATTCACCCTTTCAATGTAGCCTCTGTATGTTGACTTTGATTTCTTCAGCGCATCTTTGAACTCAAGCCACTCCATGTAGCCGAAGTCTTCCAGCTTTGAAATGAACATAGCCTTGCAGCTTCCATCCTCTCTGGTAATTTCCATGGTGACAGAGAGCTTATCCTTCTTCTTTCTTCCAGAGATAGCAACCGCTACGATCTTCAGTGGGTCAGGGCGATAGTCGATTTTGTGCTTGCACCAATCGATTGTATTATCGCTGACCACTTTTTCTTTGGAGCGTTCCTTTTCAATCTCTTTCAACAGAGCTGCCTGGACTTCTACTGGTTTGCGTTTCAGCTTCTTGTCTTTTACTTGAGAAGACTGAATTTTGAGAGCCAGAGAGGCATCTCTTTGACAGTCAGCAATCAGCTTCTCAGCCCTGACGGATTCTTCAATTTCAGCGTCAGTCAGGAATTGCAGTTCTGATGATTGAGAAGGGACCTTTCGTCGTTGACTCTCCAGATGAGAGATCATCTCTGTTCTTTTCTTTCTCTCTTCCTCAGACCAGTGAGACGGTCTTGAGGGCCTTCCATGATGTTGTAGGGACTCTTCTTCTTCTTCATCCTCTTCATCAATCTCTCTGACAGAGACTGGGATTATTTGGTCATCAGCTTCAGCGGCTGGGATTATTTGGAGCTCTTTACCCTTAAGCAGGGGAGAGAACTGTCTGGTCAGAAAAATGAAAAAGGTTAGATTTATTTAGGAAAGGAGAGAGATAAAGGCTAGAAAGAAACAGGGGTGGGATTTTTATAGAAGGAAAAAGGAACAAGAGTAAGGCATACCTGAGAAGGATTCTCCTCAGGTAGTGAGATCATCTTCAGGGTTCCCTCAGCAGATGCACCTTTGCTTTGGGAAGGGGTTCCTGAAGGTGTCTCTTGTCTCCCCCCTGCTTGGATAACTTCTTTCGAAGCTATCGCTGATGATGTGGCGGCTGAAGAACACCAGAGAGATTGATCTTCTTCATCGTCATCATCATCATCTTGATGAGAATCATCCTCTTGATCTTCAAGATCAAGGTCTTCATCATCGTCTTCTTCCTCCTCTTCATCATCGACTATATCAGCGATGGTGGGAGGGGCTTTGTCAGCAGCTATCTCCCCCTCAACCTGAGAGGGAGTTTCCTTTAGTTGTTCATCAGTGACTTCAACCTCCGTATTTTCTTCAGCGGTCTTCTCCCCCTCTTTGTCATTATCACCAAGGGAGAGATCTTTAATAGGAGATGAAGGTTTTGCGTGAGCCAACTTCTGGACTTCAGCCTCCAGTCCTGTGAGCCGATCTTCAAGTACAGGGATGTCGGACGTAGCTTGTTGAATAAAATCCACAGCTACGCATAGAGCAGTTCTATCGTCATCTGTAAATGGAGCAGGAGTTGGAGCTGGTTCATTCAGCTTGTTGAGGACTTGCTGAAGAGTAGCAGTGCAGGAGTTGATCTTTGCAGACAGGTCATCATACTGCTGCTTGGATTCTTCCCTGACTTTGACAATCGCTTCTTGAAGAGTAGAGATTTGAGAGATATCAACTTTAGAGGCGCAGGTGGCAGTCAGCGTCTTCAGCGCTTCACCAGCTGATTGAACAGCGTTGGTGGTGGTGTTGAGAGAAGCAGTCATGGATTCCACCTTTGCACTCAGATTGTTGACATTGTTGTCAACAGTCGCCAAGCTAGGACCTGAAAGATAAGTTAGTGTTTCAGATCCAGGCTTATATGGTGAGTTGGGAGAAGTGTTTAAGGTTATAGGGATACCTGAATTATCAAACATTTTGTAGAATTGCATGGATTCCTCAAAAGAATGATGTTCAGGTCCTATGGGTCCAAACTGAGGAGTAGGGATAGAAGGAGGGTTAGAGACCAAAGAAATAGAAGGACTAGAGATGGGGATAGAAGATGTAGGGATAGGGGTAGTTACCTTAGGTTGTTGAGCTAAGATCGTAGGTTGTGTCACTGTTGTTGTGACAGTGGCCGAGATCGCTGGCACGGTTGAAGTGGTTGGAGTTGAGGATGTGGAGGAGAAACCCACGAAAGCATCCAAGGAAGTTTGTAGAGAAACATCCTTAGGTATAGAGCTAGAAGTAGCTTTCTCCTTGGTCACCTTGGCCTTCTTCGAAGGACCAAGGGAGCCAGTTGATGGTCGTTTGGAAGGGGTAGCGGCAGGGATAGCAGAAGAAGGAACCTCCTGCGTGGCCGCTGAAGACGAAGAAGTGAGGAGAGAGAGACGGGAGCGAAGTTCAGAAATACTTACCTCGTTGGGGAGCGGCTTGACTTCCAAGGATCACTGACCCACTTTCGGAAAAGATGCATCCGAGTTGGTGGGGTAAGTGGTAGGGTAGAGAAACTTCAGGTACGCGCAGATGAAGCGTACGTAGGGAACTTTGGGATCCCTCTGGGTCTTCTCTATCTTTGACTTCAGGTCGTCAAAGATAGCTGTTGCGTAGTCGAAGTTGCGTCCAACTATCACTTAGTAAGCCATCTGGACCTGAACCTTGCTGGCTTGGTCCAGTGACCCACTCTTCCCACTCATGCACTGAATGAAGTGTGAGAAGATGTAGTTTAGCTGGGAAGGCATCAGTGCCTTCTTCACAAGAGTCAGCTTCTTGTTGGGAATCGTAGTTCTTGGTTTGGGTTCCCAAGCGTATTCCATGGCATCCAGGAATTGGATGAGTTCAGCGTCAGTTGGCAAGGCGTCGAATCAATTCCTGGGTTTGTCGGGAAAACGTAGAGCTTTCCTCAGGCCTAGGGCAGTCATCATCCCTGAGCCCAGTTGAGTGCTGAAGGAGATAGCAGGAACCTGTTCACCCTTTTTGTTGGTGATAGAGGTTTCATCAGCAGTAAACCAGAATTGCTGGAGAAGAGCTTTGGAGGGTGTTGGATCCACAGTGATAGCGTAAGCAATGCAGGATTGCTTCAGAAACATTGCGGCCTCCTTCAGATGAGGATACTTGACACCATCAACGTCGAGGCGAGCAAGATGGTTGTTTTTTGGGAGCTCAGAGTCAGAAATTGCGAATTTGACGTTCTTTGAGGCGATAAGTGCAAATTGAGTCATTCTGAATCAGAAGTAGATAAACGAGTAGAAAAAGGTTTAGTCTTAAAATAAAGAAGATTTGCTAGTTTCTATTTTGAGGAAAGAAACGTAGGAAATCAACATATTTGTAGAGGAAAACAGTTTATCTTAGAACAGGATTTAAGAACAAGAAGAAAAACCAAAGATTCTTGATTAGAGAAAATCAAAGTAACATGGTTTTTAAAGAATAAAATCAAAAATGAAAGTGATTTTATAAATGAGATTTGAGAACAGAATAAGATGAAGAAGATCAAGAATAACCTGTTGATCTTTGAGGTTGAAGATGCAAATGCTTGAGAATTGCTAGAATGCTTGAGAGTATTCTTGCTTTGAAAGTATTTGCAGAGGGCGTAAAAATGATAAGAATGGAAAAACATTCTTTTTATACGTGAGAGAGAGGAGAGAGAGTGTGAGAGAAGTGGGAAAAACAAATGCTCATCATGACATGGACACGTCCCACGAAGTTGATTGGATAGAAGAGCAACGGACGAACGTGTCAGAAAAGGCATGTCGTGGATTGTCGGTTCAAATGACGTCATAGAAGAGAGAGAGTGTTCATTTGTCCGTTTTGAAAGTATCACTGAAGAAAAGTCAGCGATAGATTTTCCTTTTTGAAAGTATCCCTGATGGAAAAGATAGGGATAGAGTTTCTTTTAAAAGGATCACTGACAAGAAATATCAGTGATTAAGGTTTATATTTTAAACAACATCTCAACTGAATGAAGATTCAGTTGTAGGGATTGAGAAAACATACCTGAGGGTCAGAAAATTTATTTGATCTCTATGTGTTTTGTCTTTGAATGTAGCACTGGATTATTTGCTATAGCGATAGCACTAGTGCTGTCGCAATAGATAGGAATCTTTGACAGCTGAAGGTCATAATCTAATAGTTGATTTCTCATCCACAAGATTTGAGAACAGCAGCTTCCAGCGGCTACGTATTCAGCTTCAGCTGTGGAAGTGGACACATAATTTTCTTTCTTGCTTGTCCAGCTTACCAGCTTTCCTCCCAGGAGTTGACATCCACCAGTGGTACTCTTTCTGTCGAGTTTACAGCCTGCAAAATCACTATCAGAATAACCAGTTAGATCGAACCCTGAGTCTTTGGGATACCAAAGACCGAGGTTAGGAGTTCCTTTCAGATATCTGAAAATTCGCTTTACAGCAATCAGATGGGATTCCTTGGGTTCAGATTGATAGCGTGCACATAAACAAGTAGAGTACATGATGTCAGGTCGGCTCGCTGTGAGATACAGCAGGGAGCCTATCATTCCTCTATAGGCAGTGACATTAACAGGTTTTCTAGAAGGATCTTTGTTAAGTGTCAGGGGTGGTGCCATAGGAGTTTTCATCGCTGAAGTTTGTGTGAGATCAAACTTCTTCAGCATATCTTTAACATACTTACCTTGGCAGATAAAAGTACCTTTGTCAGATTGTTTAATCTGAAGACCAAGAAAATATGTCAGCTCACCCATCATACTCATTTTATATTCTTTCTTCATTCTTTCAGCGAAGCGAGTACACAGAGATGGGTTAGTAGAACCAAATATTATGTCATCGACATATATTTGTACAAGAATTATATGACCTTTTATCTTTCTGAAAAATAACGTATTATCAATCTTGCCACGTTCAAAATTTTCAGAGATAAGAAAAGATGAGAGAGTGTCATACCAAGCACGAGGGGCTTGTTTTAGACCATAGAGAGCCTTATCCAATTTATAAACATAATTTGGATGCTTAGGGTCATAGAACCCTAGTGGTTGTTCTACATAGACTTCTTCATTCAGCTTTCCATTCAGAAATGTTGATTTTACGTCCATTTGATAAACGATGAAGTCTTTATAGACTGCATAAGCTAAGAATAATCGAATTGCTTCGAGCCTGACCACAGGGGCAAAGGTTTCATCATAGTCTATGCCTTCCTCTTGTCTGTATCCCTGAGCAACAAGTCGAGCCTTGTTGCGGGTTACAGTTCCATGTTCATCTAACTTGTTTCTAAACACCCATTTGGTGCCTATTACAGTTTTATCAGATGGTCTAGGAACGAGATTCCAAACTTTGTTTCGAGAAAATTCAGTCAGCTCTTCTTGCATAGCGCTGACCCAGTTTGGATCTCTGAGGGCATCATCAGTCTTCTTTGGTTCTATTAAAGAGAGAAAGTTTACAAAGAGACAAATATTACCTGAGCTTCGTCGTGTCTGAATACCTGCATATGGATCACCGAGAATTTGATCTATTGGGTGATCTCTGGTCCATCGCTGAGCAGGAGTATGATCGCTTAACTCAGAGGTTGGATCAACAATTGGGATGTTTACTGATGAGGACGTTTGAGGTTCATCAGCAATTAACTGTTGAGTAGGTTCACCAGAGAGGTTTCCAGACGAAGGCAGATTTGATGGTAGTAATGTGTTTAGAGGTTCAGCTGAAACCCATGAGGTGGATTCAGCGGTAGGATGTATAATGTTTGGATCATCATCAGCGGCTGAAGGATCAGAATGCTGATGGTTTGAGAAGAAGGGTTCTGTTTCTCTGTAGTGAGAAAGCATCCAAGCATTTAACTCTTCATTGTCAGCGATTGGTTTAGAGTTCGCTGAGCGAGTTTCATCAAAAGTGACGTGAATTGTTTCTTCTACGGTTTGTCTTCTCTTGTTGAAACTCTGTAGGCTGTGGAGATGGAGGAATATCCTAGAAATATTCCATCATCTTCTTTTGGGTCGAACTTTCCAAGTTGATCTCTGTTGTTTAAGATAAAGCACTGACAACCAAAGATATGAAGAAAGCTGATAGAAGGCTTCCTTCCAAGAAAAAGTTCATAAGCTGTCTTCCCAAATCGCTTTATTATCAGCGATCTGTTTTGAGTAAAACATGCAGTGTTTACAGCTTCTGCCCAAAATTGAGTAGGGAGATGAGAATCGCTGAGCATTGATCTAGCAGCTTCTATGATCGTTCTGTTTCTTCTTTCAGCGACTTCGTTTTGCTGAGGTGTTCTTACTGAAGAGAAGTTGTGAGAGATTCCCTTGTTCTCAAAGAAATTGTTCAGGGAACTGTTTTTTAATTCAGTTCCATGATCACTTCTTATTGAACGAACAGTAAGATTGTTCAGCACTTCCATCTTTTTGACAAAAGATATTAGTTCTTCTGGAGTATCACTCTTACAGCAAAGAAAGATAACCCAGGTGTAGCGAGAATATTCATCTACAATGACAAGTGTATATTTCTTTCCAGCTATTGATTGGATGTTGACAGGGCCAAACAGATCCATATGCAAGAGCTGAAGAGGACTTGTCACTGAGGAAACTTGTTTTGACTTGAAACTAGCTTTTGTTTGTTTTCCTTTTTCACATGCTGAGCAGAGAGATTCTTTAGCATATGAATGCTGAGGAAGACCAGAAACCAGTTCCTTAGATGAGAGAGAATTCAGGGTTTTGAAGTTTAGATGAGAGAGCCTTTTATGCCATAGCCAGTTGACATCAGAAGAGGCCTTAGAGAGAAAACATAAGTTTTCAGTGATATTAGAGTCCATATCTATTACATAGACATTTTCTCTTCGATAAACACTGAGAGCAAGTTTTCCTTTTTCATCTACCACTGAACATGCTTTCTTAGAAAAGCGAACTTCGTAGTCTTTGTCACATAGCTGACTGATGCTTAGAAGATTGTGCTTTAGTCCATCTACATAAGCGACTCTTCGAAAGGTAGTTGTCCCATTGCTGAGGACACCAAACCCTCGGGTAAATCCTTTTCCATTTCCACCAAAGGTCACAGAGGGACCTTTCTCTTCCTTGTATTCAGTGAGCAGGTCTCTTTGTCCAGTCATATGACGAGAACATCCACTATCGAGATACCAGATGCCCTTTGATCCCTGAGATGATATGTAGCTCATAGAAGGTTCAGATGGTTCTTCTACTTCTTCTTTAATCTCAGCCATGAGGCAAAGATTAGCGACTTCTTCTTCATCAGAAGATGATTCTTCTGATTCAGCCCAGTCATGTTCTTCAGCGATGAGACCTTTACCTTTTCGCTGATAGCTTTTCAGCTTTTGATATTTGTTCTTCAGCTTATGGTATTTGTCATCACTGGATCTTCTTGAGGTAGAAGGTTTGAAGACCTTTTTCGACCTGCACTCACTAGCAAAATGTCCAATTTTTTCGCAGTTATAGCAAGTGGCTGTAGCCTTATCAACCGGAGTTGATTTTGGCTTTTCAGTAAGAGAGAGAGGTTTACTTCTTCGGAAGTTGCTCTTTGTCAGGATCGAATTCTCAACAAGAATTATGAATACTCAGAAACAATATCAAAGAAGTTGCGGAATAACACTTTGATATTCAATAAAACAGTAAACAAACAGTATATGATAAACACTTTGCAAACTTGTATTAAAATCACAAGATTACACACTCAACCTCAATCTTGAAGAACAAGCTCTTTCAAGACGAATTCTACTTCTCTAGAATTAGGAACTATGCCTTGAGGTTGATTTTCTCTCTAAAAAAAACTTTAGAATTAAATCTGTAAATCTATATCTAAACAATTCTGTCAAATCTATACATATACTAAACAAAAAGATAATTACAAATAAATAAAATATCTTCAGTATATCTTCAATGAATATCTTCAGAATATCCTTGTTTATCTTTAATCACGATCTCTTCATCATTATCTTCACATTACCTTATAAGTAGCATTAAGTCTTGGCAGTATTAACTACTAAGCAGCACTAACCACTAGCAGTACTAACTAGCTAAGCAGTACTAACTTTGTTCAAGCAGCACTAACTTTGACTAGCAGTATTAATTCTACTAGCAGTAGTAATACTCAGCAGTATTAACTTTGAAGTCCTCTGGCAGTAGTAATTCTGAACTAGCAGCATTAAAGACTTGTTCACATCTTCAGTTCCCAACAATCTCCCCCTAACTTGACTTTTAGAAAGAGAAGTCAAGTTCTTCAAATGCTTCCAAAATCTTCATTGATCTACTCCAAGGTTAGGATCCAGTCCCATGCTCTGATTAATAGTTCTTTGAATTAAGTACTTTGCCATTTCTGAATTTGGTGCACAACTCAACTTCTTATTTAACATGGCATGAAGCTTCAGTTTTGTATGGTTGTATACACTATCCACCAAGTAATACTCCATGTGAAAAGTATCCAATGCCAGTTCGTAGACTCCACTCCTTTCATATAGAGTCCATCCTCTAACAGCTTTAAATACATCTCTTATCAAATGCTTTACTGCTTCTGGTTTGAACAACATGCACAAATATTCCATAACTAGCTTCACAATTGGTAACCCTGGAGTTGTCAACTGATCTGCATGAACTTTCATCCCCACTGCAAACATTTCTTCCAAATCAGATCTGGAACACTCTCTGACAATTTTGCTCCAGGTGCTGTAGACTTCATACTTCTCATCCTTTCTTTTCAATCTAATGTATTCTTTGCCATCCACCTCCATAGTATCCTAGAGGATAACTTCAGGAGGTTTGAATCCAACAGGTTCAGCTGAAATAGGCTTTGGAATTTTATCCATTACCACCATGTACATGTTTACATCTGAACTCTGTGGTACTTCTTCCTGAGATTCAACTTTCTTTTCTTCTTCTACTCTAGACTTCTTGTCAACTTTCTTTTTGTTGGCCATCATCTTAGTTCTCTTCAGTATCCTTTGCCCTTGTACTATAGTAGCTTTCTTCTTCTTTTCTTCCTTTTTCCTTTCTTCTGATCTAGAGCCTTTAGAAGCAATAGACTTAACTCTTTTTATCTTCTTGATCTTCTGAGCTAGAGTCTCTTCTTCCTTAATCTCTGCCTTTTTCTTTGTTGGAGTTCCCTCTTCACTTTCAGGGAAGGGTTTATTGATATTCACATCATGCCTCTCCTTAGCTTTCTTTTCAAACTCCACTCTGTCCTTTTCATTATTCTTCAGCTTTCCCATTTCTTTCTCATATAGTCCCTTGACTTGATCAAAAGTCATCTTTATGAACATTTTTTTCTTCACACCAATTGCACTCCTCAAGAAAGTTATCATCTTGTTCCTTTCCTGAGTTGCAAGGTAAGTTTGTGAAGGTCTTCTCTTCTTTGCACTTGATCTGGCCATCATAGCCTTTCTCAAGCTTATTGCTCTTTGCTTAGCTTTCTCTGTTTCCAACCCTTTCTGAAATGCTTCATTTAGTTCATTGGCTAGTGCTCTTGCTATCTCTCTGTCTTTCTCAACCTGCTCTTTCTCTGCTTGATCTAACTCTTCTTGCAGTTTCTTGGCTAATGCTTCATCTGATTCAATCATCTTTTGCTTTTTAGTTGGTTGATCAGTTTCTATCATCTTTTCTTTCCCTTTTCTTTTTACATCTGCATCCATGTCTTTCTTTTCTGATTTCTTTGCTCCCCCTTCATTTATGACCACTCCCTTTGCTTTGAGAGTGTCATTCTTTGCTTTTACCAGCATCTCTGCTACTTCAACCTCTTCAGATGTTAACCCTGTTACTGCTGCTTGTGTAGTTTCAGCAGCACTAACAGTTTCTGCTGCTTGTTTTGGCTTAGCAGTAGTAACAGTTTCTGCTGCTGGGGTTGTTTCTGCTGCTGGTGTTGTTACTGCTGCTGGTGTTGTTTCTGCTGCTGCCTTTTCTTCAACAAATTCATTCCTTTCTTCAACAAACTCATCCCTTTCTTCAACAAACTCCCCCTCAATCTGTTGATCTATCTGTTCTGAGCTTGAATTCTCCCCCTTTTTGGAAGCATTTTCCTCCTTCTTTTTGTTTGCCCCATTTCTCCTCCTTAGAACAAACTGCTTTCTCCTTTTCTTGGCAATGAGTTTTCCTACCAATTGTTTGAGTTTGGAAATCTGCTCTTGTTGGGAGATGACCACTTGCTGCAATTCTTTAATTTCCTTTCCTTGATTAACCACATCAATATTGATGTTGGCTAATGCTTCAATCAATTCCCAGTAAGTATATCTATCCTCACCTTCTTTAGGTGTTTTACCTACCCTTGAAGGATCCTTGGAATGTTTTGCCTTCAATTCATCAGTTTCAGCTCTGTCCTCACCCTTTTTGGATATGTTGCCCATCCTTGAGGGATCCTTGGATCTTTTAGTAGTGGCCTTCTGCCTAGCAGAAGCACCAACTACCCCCTTGGTTTCTTGGCACCGGGGTCATTTGGTTGATTTCTCACCCAAAGTTGCCATGGGGAAGGTCTTAGAGATGTTACCACTGACCTTCTTTGTGTTAGCAGAAGTAGTGGCAGCCTTCTCACCCATATGCTCTTCCTCCTCCTCAGAGAGCACCTCCTTGGGGTTGGGAGACACCCTAGTGGATTCCCTTTGGATATTCTCTACTGGAGAATGCTCCAATAGAGGGCTTTGAGGCTCTTGGTTAATAGTAGGTACACCAAAGGAAGAAGCCTTGTGTACCTTTCTCTTGACATAGGTCTTGGATATTATGGGAGTGGGTTTAGCAGCAAAGGACTGAGGGAAAATTTGAGAGAGGGAAGGTTGGGATTGGCTAGCAGTGGGTTGGTCTAATGGGGGCCTTGACCCTGCTGCCATACCTTCATCAGTTTGGGACACCACCATCATTGTGGAAAACAATGGGGTGTCAACTCCTTCCGAGTCCAGAGGGGATCTTTTCATGTTTGAAAAGACCTTACCTTTGGGAATTTTTGGTACATATACCCCATCAAAGTGAGGTATATCCGTCAATTCATGGTTAATAACTTCTTGGACGAACCTGGGGTACATATAGAAGCTCTTTTTACTTCCCAAGTTTGAGACAAGATCATGAAAAATCATTTGAGAAAAATTATACTTTCTGGCAGTGGCCAAGCATACCAAAGCATAAGCAATGGTGCTACTGAACTCACTCCATCCAGTAGTCTTTTTGGATATACAGTGCATGAGGATATGGACAAAGAAACGCCATTGGGGTGAAAATTTGGCTTTTGAGAACTTGAACACCCCCAATGGGCCTCCATACCCCATTATTGTAAGAGTAGAAAACAGTTCATCATTAGAGATAGAAGATATACCCGAGGCATCGTCTAGACGTAGACTGATGCGAAGTACCTCTTCAGTAACTGTCAAGGGTTTGTCACACACCCTTGTTTTGATCAGTTGCGCACCATTCTCAGTAACAATGGTGGCATTTGCCCAGAATTGCCTCTGATGCTCTATGAAGATGGTAGGAGATAGAGTGAGAGCATGGGCAATATGGCTTGACTTCAGAAAGTCGACTATTTGGTGAAAACCTTCAGCTTGTTTTGGCTTTTGGAGCATCGCGATTTCATTGTGCTCGTCTATGAACACCATGGATGCCATTGACCTTGAAGGTTCTTGCCTGAAAACTTTGAACTTGAGAGAGAAAGGGTTTAGAGCGCAAGTGAACAGTATGCAAAGAGTCGTTATGAACTTTTAGGCGGGCAAAGGGTATTTATAGTATTCGGGACATAAGCAGTATTAACCTAGAGCAGTATTAACGACAAGCAGTATTAACTACTAGCAGTATTAACCACTAGCAGTATTAACTGATAGCAGTATTAACCACTAGCAGTATTAACTACTAGCAGTATTAACCACTAGCAGTATTAACTACTAGCAGTATTAACCACTAGCAGTATTAACTGAAAGCAGTATTAACTACTAGCAGTATTAACTGAAAGCAGTATTAACTGAAAGCAGTATTAACTACTAGCAGTATTAACGGAAAGCAGTATTAACTACTAGCAGTATTAACTGTGCACTGGCAGTATTAACAATGCACTGGCAGTATTAACAATGCACTGGCAGTATTAACAATACACTGGCAGTATTAATAATGCACTTGCAGTATTAATAATACTTACTCTTTTCAACTTATGATGAACTGAGGACTGCTATGAAGTCCCTGAAAAGAAAGATTAGGACCACCAAGAATACATAATATACAGGTATTGAACCACTTTTTGAGAAGGAGTTTATTCAGAGTTGATCATTCCCACACTTGTTACCAAGAAAGTGAATCTACCCACATCAAAGGCTTTGGTGAATAGATCAGCAAACTGGTTGTCAGTATGAACCTTTACAACTTGAATAAGTTTCTTTTCATTACAGTCTCTTATGAAGTGATACCTGATTTCAATGTGCTTTGTTTTTGAGTGCTTGACAGGATTATTCACAATGCTAATAGCACTGCTGTTATCAATAAAAATTGGAGTATGTAGAAAGGTTACCCCATAGTCCAGCATTTGATTTTGAATCCATAAGACTTGAGAACAGCAACTTGCAGCTGCTATGTACTCTGCCTCTGTTGTAGATGTGGACACTGTGGTTTGTTTCTTGCACTGCCAAGACACTAGTCTTGCACCCAAAAACTGACATCCTCCAGAAGTAGATTTTCTGTCCAAGTTTGCTCCACCTAGATCACTATCTGAGTATGCAAGTAGGTCAAAGGATGAGTCATGAGGATACCAAAGTCCCAATCTGGGTTGCCCTTTGAGATATCTGAATATCCTCTTTACAGCTTGATAGTGAGATTGCTTTGGACTAACTTGAAATCTTGCACATACACAGACTGGAAACATTATATCTGGCCTAGAGGCTGTAAGATACATGAGAGAGCCAATCATGGATCTATAATGATGAACATCCATATCCTCCCCCTCAAGATCTGCTGTTATCTGCTTGTGTGTCTCCATAGGTGTGCTGACAGGTTTTGAATCTGAGAAACCAAACTTGGTTAGAATGTCCTGCACATACTTGGACTGACAGATAAAGATTCCATCTGACTTCTGTTGAACTTGGAGTCCAAGGAAAAAGGTAAGTTCCCCCATGGAACTCATTTTGAACCTTTGATGCATTAGTTCCTCAAACTCCTTGCACATGTTGTCTCTTGTGGATCCAAAAATGATATCATCAACATAGATTTGGACCAGGAATATATCCTTCTTCTTTCTTTTGATAAATAGAGTCTTATCAATGACTCCTCTTTCAAAACCATTTTCCAAGAGATAGGATGACAGAGTGTCATACCATGCTCTTGGAGCTTGATGCAATCCATAAAGTGCTTTCTTCAATTTGTATACCCTGTCTGGATAGCTTGGGTTTTCAAACCCTGGTGGTTGACAGACATATACTTCTTCTTCAATTGAGCCATAAAGAAATGCACTTTTCACATCCATTTGATAGACTTTGAATTTCATATAAGAAGCATAAGCCAGGAATAATCTAATTGCTTCTATCCTGGCCACAGGTGCAAATACTTCATCATAGTCTATTCCCTCTTCTTGTGTATACCCTTGAGCCACCAACCTTGCTTTATTCCTTATCACAATACCTCTTTCATCTCTCTTATTCCTGAAGACCCATTTTGTTCCTATTGCTCTTTGGCCTTTAGGAAGGTCTACCAGATCCCAAACATCTTGCAGCTTGAATTGCAGTAGCTCTTCTTGCATTGCTTCTATCCAACTGGATTCTTTCATAGCATCATGTGCCTTCTTAGGCTCAAGCTGGGATAAAAAGCAAGAAAGCACTGTATGCTGTTGATCTTGCAATTCTTGCAGCCTGCTTTGATTTCTAGTCATCATAGGAGAGGATATATCTCCTATTACCAGTTGTGGAGGATGATTCTTTTGAATTCTGGTGTGATGATTAGATTCTTCATTAAGTCCCACCTCTAGATTGGAGTCATTTAACTCAACTGAGGTGTTTTCAGCAGCTACTTCTGATTCTTTATTGTCTTGAGTCTCCTCATCTCTACTTTCTTCTTCACTCTGACTTGGTTCAGTAGATGGTTCCTTTTCACAGTCTTCAACAGGATCCACTGTGGGTATGAGAAAGATCACAGATTGAGATAAGCTGTCTTGAACTTATGTAGTTCCTGATCCTCCACTCCCTAAACCTGCATAATCATCACTACTGACACCAAAAGAGTTAGTTAGTGAATCAATGTCAAATAGCCACTGAGGACCAGACCTAATTGGATTTGGTGTGTTCTCATTGCATTTGACATTGTCACTTTCTTCAATTATTCTAGAAGAAGAGTTAAAGACTCTGTAAGCCTTACTCTGAGATGAGTAACCAACAAGAAATCCATCATCTGCTTTGCTATCAAACTTACCTAAGTGAGATTTGGTTTTGAGAATAGTACAAGGACACCCAAAGGGTTTGAAAAATCCAATAAATGGTTTTCTTTTATTTAAAAGCTCATATGGAGTCTTGTTCTTTGGCTTGACTACTAGAACTCTGTTTTGGACATAACAAGCAGTATTAACTGCTTCAGCCCAGAAGGTAATTGGCAATTTTGAATCAACCAACAGAGATCTAGAAGCCTCTATTAGTGTCCTATTTCTCCTCTCAGCAACTCCATTCTGTTGAGGAGTCCTAGGGGCACTATATTGTCTCTCAATGCCTTTCTCTTCACAAAAGGTGTTTAGATCAAGATTTTTAAATTCAGTCCCATTATCTGATCTAATGACTTTTACTTTTTGATTAGTTTGGTTTTCAATTCTTAGGATAAAGGATTTGATCAGTCCACTTGTCTCATCCTTAGTCCTTAGAAAATATACCCAAGTAAATCTGGAGTAATCATCAACAATAACCAAGCAGTAAGATTTCTTGCCTATACTCATAACATTTGTAGGACCAAACAGATCCATATGCAGTAATTTGAGACAAGAAGAAATAGAATTTAACTCTTTGGTCTTATGAGAAGTTTTGTGCTGTTTGCCTTTAAGACAAGCAACACAATGATCATCACATGAAAAGACTTTTGATGGTAAACCTCTTAGAAGGTTGTTTTTAACAAGTTTGTTCATAGTCTTGAAATTCATGTGACACATCCTTCTGTGCCAAAGAGAGGATTCATCCACAGAAGCTTTTGAAACAAGACAGTTCAGGGATGAATCACTATCAACATTGTCCATATCTAGACAATAAACATTGTCCTTTCTTGGAGTTCTAAGTAGTATCATGCTTTCATCAACTACCTTGAACCCTGGAGCAAGGATCATACACTCTGTGTTTGTAAATAATATGCTATGTTATTTGTCACAAACCTGTGATACACTTAACAGGTTGTACTTTAATTGATCAACATAGTAGACATCCTCAAATGTCATCTTACCTTTTGTGACATTTCCTTTGCCACTTATTTTACCACCAGTAAGATTATTTCCAAAAGCAACATGTCCTCCATTGATATGCTTGAAATCCTGAAGGCATGACATGTTGCCTGTCATGTGCCTAGAGCAACCACTATCAACATGCCAAATGCTCTTTCCCTTGAGCTGTTGGTTGCCCTGCACATAAGATAAATCAGTTAGTTTGAATTAGGAACCCAAGCCAAAGTGGTCTTGGGTATCCCTTTCTCATCAAAATACTTGCATTCTTTCTTGACAAGATTTTGAAACTTTAACTCCTCATTTCTGGAGTACTTTGTCACAATGATAGGCTTGGAAACACATTTGCTAGAAGTAGTACTGGTTTTAGAAGTACTAACTGCATTAGCAGTGCTTGCATGCTTAGCAGTACTAACCTTATTAGAAGTAGTAACTGTTTTAGCAGCATTAACTGTGTTAGCAGTATTTATCTTTGAAGAAGTACTAACAGTATTAGCAGCATTAAAACTTTCAGCAGTACTAACACTGATAGCAGCAGTAATGCTTCTAGCAGCACTATCTCTGTCAGCAGCACTAACAGTTTTAGTGCTTCTAGGCACCCACATTTTAATACTTTCATTCAAAATCTTTTTCTTCATGGGGCCTTTATTTTCAACAGATTTCTTCACCACATGTTTCTTTCCAGCCTTTTTATAACCAACAGGTTTTTGCACAAATCTTTGAAAGTTCATCTGTTGGTTAATAGGGTTAAAGTAACAGTACTTAGCCAAATGGTTTAACTTTCCACATATGAAACAAGGCCTTGGTCTATTAATTTTACTCAAATCAATGCCTTGTTTTTGTGCCCATTGGTTGTTCCAGTTTCTCTGGTTTCCCCTTGGTTTATCATGTTTTTGGGGCTTAAATTTATTGCATGCACACTGTTTGCAAGGGATAGGGTTCACAACAGTGGTCTGCTTATAGTGAACCTTCTTGTTCTCTTCCTCAGTCTTCTCTATTTCTTTGGACTTGATCCAATGCTTTCCACATCCCTCATTGGTGATTATGTGGTTTTCTATAGGAATCTCACCACTCACAGTGTTGTCTTTTTCCTTGACACCTTCTTTCTCAGTTTTATCCTTAACAACTACTTCATCTAAGGGATCTATCTCAGTGGCTCCCTTAGGTAGGTCCTTCCTATCCTTTGTTTCTAACAAATCTGAACTAGGAGGGATGTAGTTGTTGTTATAGGGTGGTGGAGTGGTATTGTACCCTATTCCTCTTCTAAGTTTGTCATGGATTTGAGTTTGGAGCAAAGAGTCCATTGCTTTAGAAGCATTGGAAAATTTCTCAATATCCAGCTTGGCTTTCTCAAACTCTCTTTTTATCTTCTCATTCTCCTCTTTGGATCTGGTCAGTTGGAGTTCTAAGTCATTCTTCTCCCACTTCCAGTAGTTTGTGTCATAAGAGTGTTGAAGCTCATTGGCTTGAAAACCCTTAATCTTCTCTTCAAATCTCTCAACTATCCTTACATAATCTTTTATGTCCTTTTCCAATCTCTTAAGGTTATCACTCATGTTCTGATTGTGATCCCTATACCTCTTAACAGTGTTAATGCAATTTTGAGAACAAAGATTGGAAGTTACCTCTGTTGGGAGATCAGACACCTCTGCCATTAGAGCTTGGTTCTGAATGGCCTCTTCAGCTTGATCACTCCAATCAAACCCCATGCCTTGTTGAGAGACAAGGGCTTGTGCAGAGTTTCTGTTATTATTGAAGCTTCCAGATTGAGCTTGTTGGTGGTTATTATTTTGAGGCATTCCACTTCTGCATTCTCTAGCAAAGTGTCCCTTCTGATGGCATTTATAGCATTCCACCTTTGACTTGTCAAAACCTGCTCCATCTTCTCTTCTTTGTGAGAAGTTGTTCCTTCCAGTTCTTTTGATGAACTTCTTAACTCTCATAGAGAGCATGGCCATCTGCCATTTAATGTCCATCTCTTCAAGATCATCTGGATGGAGTTGTTCCAAGTCATCATTAATGAGGGAAGAGTTTCCATGACTTGCTAGAAAGGCTTCAAATACAGTTTCAGTGCCTTTCTCTTGAGGTGCTCCATTGGCAGCACTAACTGATTCAGGGATGAAAGTAGAATCTGTTGATGCTGAAAGGAGTGCAACATTGTGAACATACCCAGAAGGCCTCTTCTTAGCCTCTACCTCAGTTTCAAAAACTCTTAGATCATTATACAGATCATCAAGTTCCTTTTCTTCCAGTTGATCATTCTGTCTGAAAGACACAGTATACATAGTCCATTCATCACTCAGGGACCTTAGAAACTTTCTGTTCAGATCATCTTGATCAATTTGTACTCCCACTGTAGCAAGTTCACCAATGAGTTTATTGAACCTGTCAAAAGTTTGAGTCATGGACTCATTCTTGGTTGACATAAAGTTCTCATATTGTTGCTTCAGAATGGCTTTTTGATTTCTCTTGGTACTTTTGGTACCTGAGAATCTTTTCTCTAGAGCATTCCAGAGCATCTCTGCATCGGTGCAGTTGCAGAACTGATGTTGGTATTCATTGGGGATAGCCAAGAGCAAAGTGCTCAAGGCTTTCATCTCTGTCTGTCTAGTCTTTCTTTCAGCATCAGTTTTTGGTGGAGTTCTCTTTCCATCTGCACCAATTTTTCCTTCTTCAGAAGGGCCATTCTCAATGATGTCCCACATAGAATAGTCAGTGAAGAGTATGTACTGCTTGATTCTGATCTTCCACATATCGAATTCATTGGGTCTGAGCATTGGAACCTTTGAGACTAGAGTATTGTTTGATTCTGCAAAGTTTTCCATGATGAATGAATAGATGTTTCTGAGAGAACAGGCTCTGATACCACTTGTCAGGATCGAATTCTCAACAAGAATTATGAATACTCAGAAACAATATCAAAGAAGTTGCGGAATAACACTTTGATATTCAATAAAACAGTAAACAAACAGTATATGATAAACACTTTGCAAACTTGTATTAAAATCACAAGATTACACACTCAACCTCAATCTTGAAGAACAAGCTCTTTCAAGACGAATTCTACTTCTCTAGAATTAGGAACTATGCCTTGAGGTTGATTTTCTCTCTAAAAAAACTTTAGAATTAAATCTGTAAATCTATATCTAAACAATTCTGTCAAATCTATACATATACTAAACAAAAAGATAATTACAAATAAATAAAATATCTTCAGTATATCTTCCATGAATATCTTCAGAATATCCTTGTTTATCTTTAATCACGATCTCTTCATCATTATCTTCACATTACCTTATAAGCAGCATTAAGTCTTGGCAGTATTAACTACTAAGCAACACTAACCACTAGCAGTACTAACTAGCTAAGCAGTACTAACTTTATTCAAGCAGCACTAACTTTGACTAGCAGTATTAATTCTACTAGCAGTAGTAATACTCAGCAGTATTAACTTTGAAGTCCTCTGGCAGTAGTAATTCTGAACTAGCAGCATTAAAGACTTGTTCACATCTTCAGTTCCCAACACTCTTTCTTGCAAATCTCTTAAAAGAGTTTGTCAAGAGTGCTAAGGACTCATCAAACTCTGAAAGATCAGGGTCTGATAGATCCTCAGATTCAGAATCTAACTCAGTGATGGTGAGAGTAGATCGCTGAGATGGAATTATCTCTGACGAGACTAAAGCAACGGGAGTGATTTTGGAGTCTTTAGAATCTTTTACAAGATTCTTCTTCAGGAGATTAGATTGCTCATAGTTGAGCAATATTCCATACAGAGTGCTTAGAGAGAGAGTATGTAAGTCTTTTGTCA
Source organism: Arctium minus (assembly GCA_954870635.1). Taxonomy (NCBI): domain Eukaryota; kingdom Viridiplantae; phylum Streptophyta; class Magnoliopsida; order Asterales; family Asteraceae; genus Arctium; species Arctium minus. The sequence continues at coordinate 174,615,299 of OX941080.1, read as the reverse complement.
GCTTAAGACATATTGAATAACTGTCCCAGCTTTCAGGAAGACTTTCCAAGAATTTTGTTAGGACCTCAGAATTAGAATAGGTCCTACCAACATTTCTTAGGTCAATGATTAGGCAGTTAAACCGCTGATGAACGTCAGAAAGAGATTGATTCTTACCAGCTATAAAACTTTCATACTGTCTTACCAAGTTAATCTTTCGAGTCTCTTGGATTTCAGTGGTGCCCTCATATTGAACACATATGGTTTCCCACATTTCTTTAGAAGTTTTTAGATGTATGATGGAATGGAAAACTTCATCAGGCAGAGCCATTGATATAATGGTCTTTGCTCTTGCATCTATGCCTACCTTCTTTTTATCTTCATCACTCCACTGTCTTATTTCCTTAACGACATATCGTTCAGGGACAGCTTCAGTGGTGGCAGTAGCGGGAACCGCAGCTATAATTCTAACATGTTCATAGGGTCCGTTTTCTATATATTCAGGTATAGTAGGATCCGCACCTTCAAGAAATAGCATCATTCGATTTTTCCATAGAGAAAAGTTATCTCTGCTAAATCGAGGAGGTTTAGAAAGTGAACCATTATCATAGTAGTTTGTGTTTGTGTTTAGTGCCATTTTAGAATAGCAAGGAAGAGTATACAGCAAGATCTTGTTTATTAGATTAAACAAACTGCTCTGATACCACTTGTTGGTCCCGAAGGTGCTTAACAAGTTTGTAGAAGGGGGGGGGGGTTGAATACAAACACAGAAATTAAAGTTTAATAAATTGTTTATTGATAAATCAAACTACAATTTACAAGTTTGTTGCGGAATAAGATTAAGACAGACTCAATCTAAACAAACTTAAGAAACACTAAGATGATTGCACAAGAAATTCAGAGAATGGGGGATTAAGAGAGATAGAAAACAAGGGTTTCTATATGGAGTTCAAGGATTGAGCACACTTTTAGATGAAAGGGTGAACGTCCTATTTATACCCTTTGCATTAAATGCATGGCAGAGCACTTTACACGTGGCATTCATTGATTGGCTTTGAGAGTCTGACTTTTGGGAGACATGCTTTCGGCCGTATCATGAACAGTGTAGTTGACAGAGTTGTTGTACGATTTGTGGCAGAGACGTGTCCGTTCTGACACATCGTACTGGTTGTGCAAGGTAAGACAAAAGGAAACTTGAGGCATAAGCTACGTGATTTTTTGATCGCTGAATATCTCTTCCTTCAGAGATATAAAGTTCAGCTATCGCTGAAGCTTTTCCTCATGTTCCTTCGCGTATAACTAGAGTCGTCTTTGCTTCACTGATATCCGCATCAGGTCACTAGTAGACTTGTCTTTGTTCAGTGGCTTCGTCTTCGATTCAGCTATGAACATATGTTGACGCGAGACTTGTCTTCAGGGATTACGTTGGCTGTTTACTTCAGAAACTATCAGTGATAACTGAACATACTCAGTCTGATCACTGATAGTGAAACACTAATACATAGAAATGTTTATGAGAGATACTATCAGCGATAACTGAACAGACTCAGTCTGATCGCTGATGGTGAAACACTAATACATATTAAAACGTAATTTTCACTAAGTATAGAAGAGGGTCGTTATCAAATCATAGAGAGAGTTTGGATCAATAAGATGGTTGAATCTGAGCAACCTTTAAAGAAAAAGAATCAGATAGAGTTAGATGAAGAAGTGGCCAAACAGCTTCAAGCAGAGTTGTAAAAGGAAGAAGAAATTCAATCTGCCAAAGACAGAGAGCTCGCATTAGATATGGCTAAAAGGTTGAATGAAGAGTTTCAAAAGAGTTTGAAGACTGCAACTGCTGCCAAGATAGTTACAAAGAAGGCTTCAAGGCAAAGGCTGGCATTAAAGCAAAGACAGAGACAACCCTTAAAGACCTTCCTGGCTAATCAAGAAAGGAGGAAAATGATAAACTTCCTAAAAGGAGCTCTTGGAGTTCCTGAAGGAATGTTTACTAACATGGCCTATGGTAGGATAGAGGAGTTATATTCAAAGGAGATGGAAAATCTGAAATGGGACTTCACTCAAAGGGTTGAGTTTGAAAGACAAATGAAAGAGAGACATGATCTCAATATCCAACAACCCTTTCCTGAGAGTGAGGAAACCACTCCTTCAAAAGAAAAGGCTGAAGAAAAGAAGGAAGAACATGCTGATGTGGAAGTCAAATCTGCCAAGAGAGTGAAAACAATAGCTTCCAAGAAACTGTTTAAGAAGCCAAGGGTTGCAGAAGCTGAGAAAGAAACAGAAACATCTGTTACAGGTCAAGATGAGAAATCAAGTCAAAGTGCACAACAACCAAGTCAATCTAATGTGCATTTTGAACTTTACATGACTGTAACAGATAATGATCTAGTGAATGTAGATCCTATTTCAGTCCAAGCCCCTGAAATCATCCACTGGGATATTCTTGAAGATCAAGGCAAATAATATTTCAGAATCAAAAGAATGGGTGATCATTTTGAAGTCTACTCTACTTGGGGGAAGATAGTCAGATGTTGTTCCAGGTCAGACTTGGAAGAAATGTTTAAAGTGGGAATGAATCTGTATGGGTATGTGCTGAAGACCCCAGGGATGAACATCAAGAAACTAGCAATGGAGTATTTATGCATGATGTTCAATCCAGATCTTGTCAAGCATGTCATCAAAGATGTCTTCAAGTCTGTGGACAACTGGATGCTCATAGAAAGGTGTGGGGTGTATATCTTGCCATAGATAAAAGCTTTCATGAATATTATCTGGTGGATAAGATATATGATCACAGTCTAGCCAAGCTACATGGGATGCTGAAAGCCAAACTAATCTGTCCTCAAGGCTCAGAAATGGCAAGGATTGTGGTTAGCAGGATCATCAATCAAAGTCTGGGACTGGATCCAAATTTGGGCAACTGAGCTGAAGTGTTGAAAGCATCATGAAGACCATATCATGAAGAACTTAACTTCTCTTTCTGAAAAGTTAAGTTAGGGGGAAATTGTTGGGTCTGATTATGCTAAGTATGGTTTATGCTGCTGATTAATGTTGCTAAGTGATTACTACTGCCAGACTATCAAGATTACTACTGCTAGTAGAATTAATACTGCTTGAAGAGTTAGTGCTGTTACTTGAACAGTTAGTACTGCTTGGAGAGTTAGTACTGCTAGTAGTTAGTACTGCTGAAGATTAATGCTGCTGAAGATGGTTAATACTTCTGAAGATAATTAGTGTTGCTTCTAAAGATAAAGATGATTTGGAGATAAAGACAAGCTGGAGATAAGACTGAAGATAATTATGGTATTGATGTTGAAGATCAATTGTATTTTGATAATTATCTTGTATTCAGTCTTGTATATATAGTATAGAAGTATTTGATAGTAGAGAATTATTCATTCATATGTTTTGTTAGAGAGAATTAACCTCAAGACTAGTTTAGATCCTTTCTATAGAGAAGTATAGAACGTCTGTTGAGTCTGTTCAACAGATTGAGGTTTTGTGTGTAATCATCAAGTTGAATCAATATAAACTTGTGATTTGAGTTTGATATACTGTTTCATTGATTGTTAGTGTTAAAGTGTTTTTCCGTAACTTCTTTAGCATTGATTCTGAGTGTGTGTGAATTAAATTCTTGTTTGAATTTCGATCCTGACAAAGGGGGAGTACATAATTGTCTGAAATTTTATGCATTCGACATAGATGATGATCTACATTTGAGGGGGAGTTAATGTTTATATTTTTCACTAATAATTTTTCTGATGCATAATTTAAGGGGGAGTAAAGGTGATGACTTCTGATTACTTAAGATCAAAACTCGTACTTTAATTGTTTTACTGCTTTATGTCATTTTAATTTCTGTGAATAAAGTTGCTTTGACTATGACCTTAAGACTTTTACAGTTTGAGAGATGCTTACAAGATCATATCTTTATGACTTAAAGCTTGACTTCATGAGATGTAAGATTGCACGCAAAAGGTATAATTCTTTATCTTCATCTCACATATGGTTGAAAGAAGGACAACTTTCAATCATAGAAAACCTGTTCTTAAACGTTCAAACCACTTCCCGATTCTCAAACAGATTTCATGAATTGGAAGTGTGTTTTTAAATGTTTTCATGATCTATTTTGCGCTTTAACTGATAAAGTTAAATCATCTGAGCAACACATGCTTTATAGGAAAACATGGTATTTCTTTGTGCTAGGACTTAACTGAACTTCTATGGATTCACGTTAACCAGTGTTTCCTACCCAAGAAGTTAATCCTTAGTGATTGAGTGTGAGGAGTAAAAAAGAAATGAGTGTGGGATGTGTGACGAGGGAAAATGTAAAAGAGAGTTTGGTTAGATGTGAGCTTAATGATAAAAAGAAAGAGGTGAGAGATTAGAGTAAAAGAATATCAAACTCTGCACCAACTACTTTCTGAGCCGGGCAGCCACATTTCTAATGTTTCACAATTCTTCGGTGAACGTTATTGAAACAGGCAACTAGCCCATGCCAACTCTTGACATTACCCCACCAACCACTCATTTTCTTCGTAACAAGAAAATGTTTCATTTTTTTCAAAGGGGAAGCAGCACATTTACTATCTGATTTTCATTTGGAAAATCTGGATATTGAAAAAAAGGAAGTCTGCCCCACCTTCGCACTTCAATCATGCACATTGATAACGTGTTTATCTATTGTTGTCTCAGTGATTTACACAATGTTGAGCCCATATAAGCAATCATCCGTGCTTAATTCTTTCTATCACTTGCACGAACACACAAGGAATTTGTTTCTTTGTCATAACGTTCATAGAAATTGCCTTTGTGGTGTTTCGATGATTGAATGGAAGCCCTGGGGGAGTGAACATCATAAAAGTTCATTTCCAATGTGTATTCGTTACACACAATGAATTTGTGTTACTGACAGACAATTTTAACTGATTCATTTGTTGCTTCAGGTGTTACATTCTTATTTTGTCTGGATTTGAAAAGATTTGGATGAATATATTGTTCAAATTGGCAGTAAATCATAGGCTCTTGAAAGATCAGTATGGTCAAAGACATTTCTTGGATCAGTTTTGATGAAATCGTTGCTCTCTTCATCAAAAAGGGGGAGAGCTAATCAAGAAATGGGAGAATACAATTCTTAAAGAAATGTCCAAGTCAGAAAGTTCAAAGTTTTTGAGAATTTTTCTTTGAAGATACTTTGCTAAAGCATTCTGCGCTAAATCGGGAGATAATTTCTTTCCATCATATGAAAGAGATTTTATCTACATCTCTTGGGAGATTGCTACATTTTGAAGACAAAGAGGGACATTCTTTCTGAGCTTAAAGAGAAGAATTGGATTGCTAAATCTTTTTAGTAATGATCTTGATCCAAAGGGGGAGATTGTTAGATCACAGATTTATTGGATTCAAGATCATCAATATTGAAGATGAAAGATTCAAGAAGTCAAGGTTGAAAAGTCACTCTCAATAAAAGTCTAGGTCCTTTGTAATAAATAGTGAAAGTTACTTTTATTTGTATTTTATTTATTTTATGTTTTATAGGGTGCTAGGGTTGTTGAATGTTGTGTGGGCGTTATAGGCTCTAGGGTTGTTTTGTTAGAAAGGGTGTGCCAAATGGAGAATTTAGCCGCCATTCATAGCAGAGAAAAAAAGAGAGAGCTTAGAGAGAGAAACACATTCAAGAGAAAACTTGTAATCTTTGTTTGAGAAATCCATACCAGGTTTGCTAATCTCTTGTTTGTGAATATATACATCTCTTATATGTGATAAGAACTTGGATTCACAGGGACAATCAAATTGTGACTCTTGGGAAAACACATTTCCGTACCAAAATGTTCGTAACTTCCTCTCTTAATTTTTTGATATCAATCGACATATTAAGAGTTTATTTGATGGTTTATTGAATTTTAGAAACCCTAGTGATACCTGTAAACTACAAATTCTATGCATTTGTTTTCTTTTTGTTTTTAAGGTGATTTAGTTCACTATTTTAAGTATTAAGATTCATCGATTTGATTATTGTGGCTCAAAATATACATATTTAGTCAACAAAGTAACAATGTTCAGTGTAACTGATAGTAGATTAACATAGAAGTACAAATGAATGGGTGTATGCAGGATGTGTAAAACATGCTACAAATTTAGCTAAGTGGTGATGTTAATTTGCATAAGCATTTTATAGATTAGAAATCATGGCTAAAATATATAGCATAATTAATTAAGTTGTGATTGTATCTTGTGGTGCTTAAGAAGAAGCATATATACTTCCCCGTTTCTACATACATTATGCAGGAACCATTGAATGAATTTACGTTTAGATATATAATGGGATATATCATTAACCTTTATTTATCATGAAATTAAGATCAAGACTCTTCCACTTTTATACATTACACACATATTATATATATATATATACACGGAGTTTAAAATACAAACCATGTTCTGGTTGATCACTTGTGTTTTCTACAAGTAGTGATAAAAAGAGATTCTTGCATTACAATGTTGAGCTAGATGGGTTGTGTTGTTTTGATCTATGCATTTGCTTGCTAAATCTGTTTTTTAGTTGATCAGACAATGGTTTTCTTATATTTATAGGATAGTAACTTGGCTTCTGATGTATGAGATACTAAAAGCTCCTTCCCAGAGTATCTTATGAGGGATGGATAATCAGTAGGAGTCTATGCTCTGACCTCATATGTTGACCCAACTATTTTTGTATTCCTTGAGTTTAGCAAGGCTGCTTCCAGACTCTGTACTCTTCACCCCAAAGTCACTAGAGAAGACGTCTTTTAGAAGCTATAGAACAAATAGGCATCCTCCATATTTGATGGTCTTCTTTGACATATCGGTAAGAATGTTTTGCCTCTCATAACTTGAGCTACTACACTACCTAACTGGCTAACACATATATGTTTGATAAAATGAACTCTTTGAGTCGTAGTTGTGTGTTTGCAAAGTAGTGAGTAATATGCTAAAGTCAGAATTAGTCTGAATATTAAATTGAAATTTTGTGATGGATTACATTGAGTCTCAAATTGGTTGGTCCACCATCATTTGCTTTCCATGAATAATCAATTAATCATAGCATTTTAAGATTTAAATATTAAATTAAACTAACTTGAAGATAAATATGTCACTATACAAGTACTTAAAATGGAGTTGGCAACAAAAAATTCTAGAGATGATGACAACACTTTACCTCCTTGAGATTAACCCATTCAAAGCTTTTATGTGGTTTATTCTTATTATAAAGCAGAGCATGCCGTCCCTTAAAGCTTTGTTGTGGAGGGATTAATGGTCTTCATGTGTGGGTGAAGGAGATGACTGAGTCATCGGCCACAGAGGACTGCAGGTTGGTCAAGGGCAATTCATTCAAACAAAAATATAATACTAATAGTAATAATTATTAGTATTAGTATTATATAAATTAACACTTTAAAACTGAGAATTCACGTTTTGCTCTTGCGTCAAAATTTCATTGGAATTTCCTATCTTTAGCATGTTTTATTCAAAAACTTTTATGTATATATATATATAACAACATTCAAATCAATTTCGTGTGAGTGTTGAAGATCATTGTCTCTGACCAGCTGGCCCTATCAATCGGAAGAATCAGTTCCGTGGTGTCATGTTCAAGTATGGCTCTAAGCCTGCTCAGGTCTGGGAAAATTAAATTAAAAATTACCACTCCATTATTCAATTTGAGTTATTAGGATCGAAACTGTGGTTGGTATGGTTTAATTTAAATTTGGGATTTGAAAATATGTGTTATTAAGAATAGATAGTTATTTGTTTTTCCTCGTTTCCAATCTCAAAAAAATATTTTTCATCTTCATATTTCAATTGCCTTTATAGGGATTTTGATGATTTGAAACGATACATGACATGTTAATAATCTATTAATAGTTTACAATTAGAATCGTGGTGAGAGGAATTCAATTTGATGCATTTCAAAAGACATTTGATGATTATAAAAACTTATTATTGTGATTTGATATCTTTTTTACCCAAATAATCTATTGGATAGGGAAACTTATTGGTATGGTGTGATCTGAGTAGCATTTTAGAGTTTTTCCTGCTGTTAAAAGTAGATTGTTATGCAAGCACTGCCAATAAAATTGACTACTTGAATTCCCTGCCCATTGAGGTAGGTGCTTATAAGGCCTTTTTTCGTTGTTAATCAAACTTGAATAATATCGGTGCAAGATATTGTGTTATGGTATTGTTATGGTATCCTTTTGTGATAGAAAGTACTTTATGTTGTTATTATTTGGTAAACCTAAATGATTAGAATGTTCCCAACCTGACTGATTTAGAATGTTCAGAGATTTTGTAGGTTATTCCTCGTCTTCTAAATGACCTTACGGTTCTATTATTTTTAAGTTCCCATTTTTGTGGCCACATGCTTCTATTGGTTAGTTGTGTGAGTGTTGTGAAACTGATCTTTGCTTTTATTGCTTTTCAGTTCATTAATTAAATGTTTTCTCTTAGCATTTATAAAAGATACACAACCTCAAGAAGAATAAACTTTTTACCTTGAAAATAAGCAACCCTGATCTTAGGGTGGAGGGAATTTCATAACCTTAATATGCCTGGCTCCAAGAATGCTTTGCTATGGCCAAGAATGAGGTATGCTTCTTTCTTGATATACTAAAAAGATTAAAAAAATTAATAATAGACAGTATTATGATTGTTATCGATATACAATTTGTTTTTGTAACCAGAAGTGGTTGATCAAGGCTAGGAGCTTGTGCTCCCCAGAACAAGCAAAAGAGTTTCAAGTTGATATCTTAGAAAATGAAATCGATGTATTGGAAAAGGAGTTGTATTATGCTCTTTAGGTAGCATAAATTGTCTGATGAGAGGATATTTGCGCACTTGTCTGCAATATAGGACTGAAATGGTTAGGGCATTCATCACATTTTTTTCTCTTTAAATCTATAAACATACACATATAGAATCATGCATTATGCCCAGAACTTTCGCATGTTCATCTAAATAAAGTGAATTTGCAAGCTGGATTTGTGGGAGATGATGCACGGTATTGGTTATATATATGGGTGTGCTCATATTTGGTTTATGCATATTAAATACTACTATTTTGTTGTAGGTATTCCAATCATGCAACTTCTTATCGGTTTAATGAGAAGTCGGCAAAAACATAAGAAAAAGAAATATCATACAACAACGAGATACCGAAGCTGAAGTAAGAGGTGTGGCATTACCAAGTAAAAGTCTAATGTCTTAGACAGTTAGTGGTGGTAGGTTTATTATTGGTGTACTTATACATTGATCATGTTTCTCATTTGATTATTATTTATTTATTTTTAATCATTTTGCCACACATTATGAAAACCGTTGCTGAGGGTTAATGATCGTCGACTCGTTGTGGTTGTGTTACGATGGCCAAAGAGTGGCCAAATTTGAACCGAGCTCATAAGTAGTTTATACCCACAATTTTAGTTATTTCGTATGATCAAAATGTAAATAATAGTTACATTTTTAGTTAATTTGTGTGACAAAAAGGTAATCGATAGCCACAATTCTTAAAATTAGTGTAACCATATGTTATGAATTGATCACGATATATAAGTTTACGTGGCTATAAGTACCTCATTATGGTCATGGTTTTAGTTATTTTGTGTCACCAAAAGATAATTAATAGTCACGTTTCTAACAAATTAACGTAACCAAAATATTATGAATCGATCATGATCTTGGTTTTGGTTATTTCTTGTGGCAAAAAGGTAACCAATGGCCACGGTTTTAACAATTCAGTGTAACCATATGACACGAATTAGCCATGGTTAATATGAAATTTTCGTGGTTATAAGTAGTTTACGGTTACAATTTTAAATATTTTGTTTTAACCAAAAGGTAACCAATAGTCATGGTTTTAACAATTCAGCCTCACCATATGTCATTAAATGGCAACGATTAATATAAAATTTGTCTGACTATAAATAGTATATGGTCACCGTTTTTTACTATTTCGTGTAACCAAAAGGCTACCAATAGCCACAAATTTTAACAATTCAACGTAACTATATGTCATGAAATGACCACAGTTAATGTAAAATTTTCATAGCTATAAGTAGTTTATAGTCACGGTTTTAGTTAACTCATGTAACCAAAAGTTAATCAATAGTCACATTTCTAATAATTTAGTATAACCAAATGTTATGAATTGGCAATGGTTAATATGAAAATTGTGTGGCGATAACTGGTTTATGACTACGGTTTTTGTTATTTCATGTAACCAAAAGGTAACTAATGGTCACACTTCAAAAGTTTAAGTGTAACCATATGTCATGAAATGCATTGCTATAAGTTGTTTATGGCTACATTTTGAGTTATTTTGTATGACCAGAAGGTAACTAATAGCCATGGTTCTAACAATTATGGTAACCATATGTCATGAATTGGTCACGATTAATATAAAATTTGCGTGACGATAAGTAGTTTATGGCCACGTTAAAACAAATATACGTGATTATAGGGTAATCAGTGGTCACCTTAAAAACAAATTGTGTGGCCATAAATAGTATATTGCTATGGTTTTCTTTATTTTGTGTAACCAAAAGTAGCTAATGGCCACATTTAACGTGAGTTTGGTGTGGCGATAAATAGTTTATTGCCACAGTTATAGTAAAAATGCTCCAGTACCTTAAATATTAGATATGGTTATAACCACGGTTTTTAGGCTATGGCTATGGTTTTTCATTTGATATGGTGACACATTTTAAACGTGGCGAAAATGTATCAATGGTCACGCAAGAATAGGCTACAGTTTGATTGAAAAAAAATTGTGGCCAAAGGCCTATGGCCACGGTTTTTAACCGTGGCAAATATGAGTTTTTGTACTTCTAAAGTTCAAAAGTATTCCCTAAGTTACTAAAATATGTTTTCCACAAGTTCCAAGGCAAGAAATCACTTTTTGTGATATTACTTGGGCTGCAAGTTTCGTAGCTTGAAGCCCAAGTTACTGCAACAGTCCTGCAGTATTTTTCTGTATTTCCTTACTTCCATTTTCTGCTTTCATCTTTACATTTATGCAATTTACTTAACTGCAATTTTACATTCCAAGTTATTTACTTTACTGCAATTTACATTACCAACAATTTACTTTACTGCAATTTTACATTCCAAGTCATTTACATTACTGCAATTTACATTACCAGCAATTTACTTTACTGCAATTTACATTTCCTGCAATTTACTTCTCAGTCATTTACTTTCCAGCACTTTACTTTTCAGTACTTTCAATTCCTACAATTTACATTTGAAGCTAGCATGAGCTAAACTCCTTAGCTTGGGATGTAAGGCAGAGTTAAGACCAGAATAAGTATGAAAGTAAAGAGGTGTATCAAATATAACACAATTATTTACTATTTATCTCAGGTGACTAATGTTTCATTGAAGATTACATTTAAATTAATTGACAACTAGTTTTGTGTATGAAAATGCATTAACTTTCTCAGTTAAGATAAATATAAAAATCTGAGATAATATGAGAAGGCTATAAATAGCTATAGTATCTGACAAATGCTATACTCATACGGTGTAGGATGGTAACACTGTGCCTTGCTAGGATTCACGAGGTCTAACATAAGTGATGTCGTATCGATAGCACATCAGCCTGTGTGTACTCCTGGGAGGCCATTTGAACCGATAGTTAATACTGTGACAATACTACAAGATTATCCTGTAGGATTGTCCAGGTGTTATAACATCTTTTTATTGGGCTATTTGTTTTGTGTCTTAACAAACCTTTGCATCCTAAGCTTTTCTCTAAAATCGAATTACAACTCACACATCAAACACCTCATAAAAGATTTCCTCGAATTCTCCATCTGAAATTGGTTTTTACAAATTGGACTTTTTGAAAGAGCTTTCGCCAACCTTCCCTGTGGGATCAATACTTGGTACTTATACCATTATTACTTGTTAAGAGACGATAGTAGTTCAAGGTGTATACTTTCACTGAGTTCTATTTTAAGTGACTCTCTCCTTATTCCATCACAACAATTTTTTAGCACTGCTGCTGAGGATATTGTTTAGTGATAACAAGTTTTTGGCGCCGTTGCCAGGGAAGGTACGCTGAAAGATTTTTCATTTTAAAGTAAAGTTTTTAAAAACTAATTTTTCTACCACCTTTTTGAAAGCTAGTTTATGCCAAGATTGCCACACGGGGAATTTTTCCAATTCGATCCTGACATAGAAAAGACGTTTAGACAAAGAAGAAGAGCGCAAAGAGCTGCTTTAGCTTTAACCTCTCCAGAAATGGATGAACGTGAAAATGTGTTTGCCGAAGAAGAAATGCGCCCTGGGCATATTCCTAGGAGCAACAATGATGGTCTCAGGGTTATCCCTAGGAATGACATTTTTGAACCTAGGAATGAAAATAATAATAATGAACCACCCATAAATCACTTTGAGGAAGAGGAACAAAACATTTTTAGGCTTGCAAATTCCAAGGATGGCGGTATTATGGATTATGCTATCCCTATTTTAAACCAACTGCATACAGGGATTCTTAAACAACTATTAATACTGCTCATTCTGAACTCAAACCTATAATGTTTCAAATGTTGCAAACCAATGGCCAGTTCGCTGGTATGCCATCTGAAGATCCTCATGCTCACTTAAGATCTTTCATGGAGATCACAAACTCATTTCTCATCCCTGGAGTATTTGAGGATGCTCTAAGACTTAAACTTTTTCCATTTTCACGAAGGGATAGAGCAAAATCTTGGTACTCTTCTTTAAAACCAGATTCTGTGATTTCATGGAACAATATGGCAGAAAATTTTTTAAAAAAATATTTTCCACCCACGAGGAATGCTAAGTCCAAAATGAAATTTTCATTTTTAAACAAATGGACGACGAGGCAGCTCCTGATGCATGGGAAAGGTACAAAGAGATACTAAGAAAATGTCCTCACCATGACATTCCCTACTGCATACAGCTATAGACATTTTACAATGGTTTAAACACCACTACCAAACAAATGCTTGATGCTACTGCAGGAGGAGCTTTCACAGCTAGTACCTATAATGAAGGTTATGACATACTTGAAAAGATCTCTAACAACAATGGACATTGGTCTGACCCACGGTCAGTTGCACCTAGAAAAACAGAAGGAGTACAAGACACAAATGCATACAAAGAATTAACTTCACAAATGGCCCATATGGCATCTTTACTTAAAAGCTTGACTAATCCATCTGTGCAGTCTAATGCTGTTACTTCTACTGTCAACTCTATGCAGTGTACTTACCGTGGTGATAACCATACATTTGACCATTGTCCATAAAATCCTGAACAAGTCAGTTATGTCAATAACAACAAGAGTGGACCTTTTTCTCAAACATATAATTCTGAATGGAGAAAACATACCAATTTCTCCTGGAATAGTCCTACTCTTAACCCACCACTACCAAGGCTACAAGGCCAGACAAACTTTCACTCACAATCACAAGGACAGAACAACCATCAGTCACATGGGCAAAACAATCATTACCCACAACCACTTAATAGATCTCAAAACAACCAACATAATAATTCCCATACTCAACATCATCAATCTTCTTTCCAAAACAAGCCCAATCAACAAGATGATTCATCTACTTCTTTGGAAGCAATGATGAAAGGGTTTATAACCCAAACTCAGGCTTCTATCAAGAATCTTGAGACTCAGATGGGGTAAATGGCTTTGGAAATGAGGAAAAGATCAGCAGGCACTCTTCCAAGTGATACTGAGATACCTTACAGAGATGGAAAAGAGCATGTAAAGGTTGTAACCTTAAGAAGTGGAAAAAACTTAGAACATACCCAAAGAGAACCAAACAAAGTAGAGCCTGAAAAGAAAAAGATAAGACCAAATTCTGCTACTACATTACCTGTAAACCAGTCCTGTAGTACTAGTGAGCCCAAACCCATAGCTAAGCCCATTAATAGCCCATCCATTCCCAAGAGATCTGATTTTTCAAAAACACTGTTCCCTGATGAACCTGAACCAGTCCAAAAGCCCAAGGAGAGTATTGTAATTGATATGTCACACTCTGGTGGTAGTCTTACAGTACCATCTCAGACAAGTCCTATAGTACCCTATAGGACTAAAAAAGAGTCTAACTTAGAACATGTTCAAACACCTGTTCACACACCTGTTCAGATACCTATCCAAGCACCCATTCCAGCATCTACTCTTCCTAAGACTCCACCCTCTACTTCAGTTGGTCCTTACATTCCTTATCCCCAAAGTTTAAGGAATCAAAAGGAAGAACTTCAATTTAAAGATGTTTTTAAACAGCTACACATAAACATACCTCTGGTTGAAGCCATTGAGCAGATGCCAAGTTATGCAAAAATTTTAAAAGACATTTTGAGCAAAAAGAAAAAGTATCTGAATACGAGACTGTAGCTCTGACAGAAGGATGTAGTGCAATGTTATCCAGTAAAATCCCTCCAAAGCTAAAAGACCCTGGAAGCTTTACAATCCCATGTTCCATAGGAGGAAAAAAGATAGGAAAAGCCTTATGTGACTTAGGTGCTAGTATTAACCTCATGCCTCTCTCTGTTTTCAGTACTCTAGGCATAGGTGAAGCTAAGTCCACAACAATTACCCTCCAATTAGATGATAAGTCTATAGCCTACCCAAAAGAAAAAATTGAGGATGTCCTGGTCCAAGTTGATAAGTTTATATTCCCTGCTGATTTTATCATCTTAGACTTTGAAGCTGATAAAGATGTTCCCATCATTCTAGGCAGACCTTTCCTAGCTACTGGAAGAACCTTGATAGATGTCCAAAAGGGAGAATTGACCATGAGAGTCCAAGACCAACATGTGATATTTAATGTATTTAATTCCCTCAGGTACCCTGAAGAAAAAGAAAAGTGTTCTACTTTAAGTTTGATTGAGACATGGTGTCAAGAAAAAAGTGTGGGGAGGATCCTTGGGATAGCTGAATCTGATAGAGATAAAGAAGAAAAAGATTCTAATGACCTAGATGTGCCACTTGAGACTGTTGCTTTTGAAGTATTAGAATATAATGATAGGAAGACTCTTGTTCCTTCCTTAGAAGTTGCACCAGACTTAGATTTAAAACAACTTCCTTCACACCTGAAGTATGCCTTTTTAGGAGAACTAGGGAAGTTGCCTGTCATTATTTCATCCACATTAGAAGATGATCAAGAAGAAAGGTTAGTCAATATGCTAAAACTTCATATCAAATCCATAGGATGGACCATTGCTAACCTAAAGGGCATAAGCCCTACCATTTGTCAACACAAGATTATCTTGGAAGACAAAAATTTCACCTCCGTAGAACCTCAAAGGAGACTTAATCCTGTAATGAAAGAGGTAGTTAAAAAGGAAATTTTGAAATGGCTTGATGCAGGTATAATCTATCCTATTGCAAGTAGTACATGTATCAGTCCTGTGCAATGTGTACCAAAAATATAGTGGAGTTACTGTAGTACCAAATGAAAAAAATGAACTTATACCCACTAGGATAATATCTGGTTAGAGGATTTGTATGGACTATAGGAGGCTTAACAAAGCCACCCAGAAATACCATTTTCCATTACCCTTTGTAGACCAAATGCTAGATAGATTAGCTGGGAAAGAGTTTTATTGTTTCTTAGATGGGCACTCTGGTTACAAACAAATTGCCATTGCACCAGATGATCAGGAAAAGACCACCTTTACATGTCCTTATGGGACTTTTGCTTTTAGAAGAATGCCTTTTGGATTATGTAATGCTCTTGCCACTTTCCAAAGATGTATGATGTCTATTTTCTCTGATATGTTAGAAAACTCCATGAAAATTTTCATGGATGATTTTTCAGTTTATGGGACATCATATGATCTATGTTTACAAAACCTGGAAAATAGTCTTAAAAGATGTGAAGAAACTGACTTGGTTTTAAACTGGGAAAAATGTCATTTTATGGTTAAAGAAGGCATAGTGTTATGACATCTCATATCCAAAAGAGGCATAGAAGTTGATAAAGCAAACTTGGAAGTAATTGAAAAATTACCTGAACCAACAACTGTCAAAGGGATCAGATGTTTTTTGGGACATGCAGGTTTTTACAGAAGATTCATAAAGGATTTTTCCAAAATATCAAAACCTCTCTGTTTATTGTTACAGCATGACCAGGTGTTTGATTTTAATGAAGACTGTAGAAAGGCTTTTAACACTTTGAAAGAAACACTGGTCACTTCTCCTATAGTAACAACACCTGACTGGTCCCAACCCTTTGAAATAATGTGTGATGCTAGTGACTGGGTAGTAGGAACAATTTTAGGTCAAAAGAAAAACAAAATATTCCACCCTGTGTACTATGCTAGTAAGGCTTTAAATGAATCCCAGATCAATTACACCACTACTGAAAAGGAATTATTAGCTGTGGTTTTTGCTTTTGAAAAATTCAGATCATACTTGATGGGTGCCAAAGTGATTGTTCATACTGATCATGCAACCATCAAGTATCTCATTGCTAAAAAAGATGCCAAACCTAGGTTGATAAGGTGGGTCTTGCTTTTACAAGAGTTTGATCTGGAAATCATTGATAGAAAGGGTGTAGATAATCAAGTGGATGATCATTTGTCAAGATTAGAAAAAAAGATAAACCTGTGTATGATGGTGAGACCTGTGAAGTATTTCTGGATGAAAGAATTTTGGCCATGCAACACTCTGCAATACCTTGGTTTGCAGATCTTGTGAATTATCTGGCATGTGGGATTATTCCAAAAGAATTTAATAAACACCAAAGAAAAAAGCTCATTTTTGATTCAAAGAAATATTTATGGGATGGCCCATCTTTGTTCAAAATTTGTGCAGATCAGATGATAAGAAGGTGCATACCAAAAGAAGAAGTGACTTCAGTCCTACAACATTGCTATGCTAGACCATGTGGAGGACATTTTGGAGGAAGTAGGACAACAATAAAGGTTTTACAATCTGGGTTGTTCTGGCTTACTTTGTACAATGATGATCATAACTTTGCAAAAACTTGTATAGAATGTCAAAGGAGTGGAAACATCTCACAAAGAAATGAAATGCCCTTAAATGGAATTCTAGAAGTAGAGTTATTTGATGTCTGGGGCATAGACTTTATGGGACCTTTTCCTCTTTCCAACAATTGTGCTTACATTTTGGTAGTTGTAGATTATGTATCCAAGTGGGTGGAAGCTGTGGCTTGCCATTCCAATGATGCTAGGACAGTTGTCAAGTTCTTGCAAAAGAACATATTCACTAGATTTAATTAGTGATGAATGCACTCATTTTGTAAACAACTTGCTAGAAGAAGTCCTTAACAAGTACA
This sequence comes from Arctium minus, assembly GCA_954870635.1. Classification (NCBI taxonomy): domain Eukaryota; kingdom Viridiplantae; phylum Streptophyta; class Magnoliopsida; order Asterales; family Asteraceae; genus Arctium; species Arctium minus. The sequence continues at coordinate 174,597,987 of OX941080.1, read as the reverse complement.
ACATTCAACATAGGGTGGCTACTGCTTATCATCCTCAAACCAATGGTTTAGCTGAGTTGTCAAATAGGGAAATAAAAGGAATCTTAGCCAAAGTAGTCAAACCACACCGAAAGGATTGGGCCTCCAAATTGGATGATGCTCTGTGGGCTTACCGGACTGCTTACAAAACCCCTATAGGAATGTCTCATTATAAGTTGGTTTATGGGAAGGCTTGTCATCTGCTTGTAGAATTAGAACATAAGGCCTATTGGGCCATCAAGGAGCTTAATATGAGTTTAGATAAGGCTGGGAGAAAAAGAACTTTGCAACTCTGTGAACTGGAAGAACATAGGAATTTTTCCTATGAAAATGCTAAGCTTTATAAAGAAAACACAAAAAAATGGCATGATAAAAAGATTATTCCCAAAGACTTCCGTGAGGGTCAGAAAGTCCTTTTGTTCAATTCAAGATTAAAACTTTAACTGGAAAATTAAATTCAAGATGGACCGGACCCTATTGTGTTGCTAAGGTATACCCCTATGGTGTCATTAGGTTGATTGATCCAGAGAGGGGTACTACTTTCAAAGTCAATGGACATAGAGTCAAACCTTTCTTTGATCCTGTCCAAACCCTACAACAACCTCCCATGGTTGTTGCCTCTTTAGTATAATATTATCTTGCCTTATTTTAAATATTGTTGTTAGTATTAGTCTTATTATTTTTTGATAGTATTATTAGTATTAGTATTTTTAGTACTAATTTTAACATTAGTTAGTATTAGTTTAATTTTCCTTAGCTTTTATATTTTTTATCTAAAAATGAAATTGGAGTGGAGGTATTTCATTTTGGGCTGAAATTGCAAAGGCCAAATACCTGAGCCCATCTGAATTTTCGTATGTATTTAATAGGGCCCAAATTCGGTATGTGTATCGCTAAAATCATCGGGCTGTTTTCCAATCTGACTTGGGCCATTCGAAGAATAAAACATTTTCGACCCAGTTAAAAATTAATTAATTTAATTGTTTAAATTGGGCTGCTACATTTTTTTATTTATCTTTGTTAATGCATGCCCAAGATCCGACCCGCTTCAATTCTGTCGTTTGAATCTCCTCAATGGAAAAAAGGAGATGACGATGGGTGATGACATCACCCTGTCTACTCTTTACTTTTTCAGGTTAGTACATTGCAGATTGTACCATTTCCGGCGAAACAACTTGATTTTGGTACGATTGAAGGTGCCTATTATTTCCAAACTTGGTTATCTGCTAAAACCGACCATCAACCGTACTTCTCAACATCGAAAACCGCCAAACTGCTCTGAAATCCGAAGGTTCCTCCTTCTTTTATTCGAATCAAATCACACCCTCTTTTCACAACCTTTCTCTCTAAGTCACTGATAAATCGATCATTTTCCCCCAAGTAACCATTCATCCTTGAGTTCTCTAAATACCCACCCCTGGTTCGATTTCTATGGCAATCACAAAATCTAAACCTCGAAAGAGATCGCATGCAGAAATGAAAGGGGACGAATCATCATATGAAAATAGCCCTAATAAACAGCCACCAACGAAGAGGCTTACTCGGAGTTCTAGTCGGTTTAAAACCAAACCGATGATTGAAGACGAAGGCTCTGCTATTGCCTTGTCAGAAGATTCAAGGGGGAAAGATGCAAATGAAGTCGATTATGAGGTTGTGGTGTCCAAACTGTCGACCACTGCCCTGGATGCAATCGCTGCAGTCGCCGGAGCAGAAGTCCAGACGTCGGAGGTCACTCCTATTCAAGCTAAGATGATCATTCCCGCTGAAGCAACAAGTGTTGCAGTCAACCCCTTTCCAACCAAAGGTATTATGTTTTCTACTCCTCTCCTAGTACATTAAATCGAGGCCATACCCAACCTTTCCACCATGGCTCAAATTAGCACCCTTAGAGCATCTGTGGATAAGGCATTTGCTGCCATGGATGAGCTATTGGGTCGAAGAGCAATCCAAGCCACCACTATTACCACCACTCTCGATACACCCCCTGCAATCCTAGAAAAACCTATCACCAAACCCACTAAAACCCCCTCTGTTGAAGCACCTATAATCCCTAAAATTCCCATACCCATACCCCTTACCACTCCTATTCCCACTCCTGAAAACTCTCCTTTGATCACCCCTGTTGCAACCCCTAAAGTAACCAAAACCCCTCCTTTAGTTTCCCCTTCCAAAATCCCAGATGATACACTTTCTGAGCTCTTGGGGATTAATCTTACCCCCAAGAACCAAGAGCAACACTCTATGAATCACACACCCACTGTTCAATATCATCTTGTAGATGATCCAAGTGAGGAAACATTGGAACCAAGCCCTATAGCCTCCCAAAATACCGAACCACTTGAAACTCCTGTGAACAACCCCTCTGTGAATATGGCCATTGATAGCCCTATTGATCAAGCTCCACCACAGTTTAGTCCAAGGACAGTTGAGCACTCACCATCTATAAGGCATGTGTCTCCTGTGCACACTGCCACTACTCCACCTACTGCAGGAGATGCACAGGATGAGGATGAAGAAGTGGACATGACAAGGGTAAAGAGGAGGACAGTGTCTAAAAAGCCTAAAGCTAAGAAGAAGAAGAAACAGACTAAGGAGGTGGAGGTTGCAGAATATATAGAAGTGGAAGACATTTCTCCACCAAAGAGGATCACAAGACAACGAGCCCAATCCATGGCTCAACCTGAAGGTTCCAACAGAGCAGTCCTACAGAAGTCTCACAGTACTGCTGGAGGAAGTAAAGGTAAAGCTTCTAACCCTCTAAGAGACAACTTGTTCAGTTGTAAATTGGCCCTTAAGAAGTACCCCTCCTTTGCTGAGAGAGTGGGACAACCTCCTAAAGTATTCCCAAGGGATATCATTAAGGCCCACCTATCCATTCAATCTATAATAGATGGTTTAGGCTAGAATAAATTGTGTGAGGTCCCTGAAAGTTACAATGAGGATTGGGTTCGAGAATTCTATACTGAGGTGGCAGTGACAACAAAATCAGAGTTGAGAGTGATAAAGACCAAAGTCTCCTATTCTCCCAAAGCCATAAATGACTACTTAGGCTTGGCACCCCCTGAAGATTCTGAGTTTGACAGAATGCAGGCTTGGGTGTCCAATGATGAGTTGAATGCCATCTTGAATAGGATTGCAGTTGAGGGAACCTCATGGAAAATAAAGGGTAGATGTAGGACCCTTAAAACCAAACTCTTAAAGCCTGAGACAAACATCCAGAGTTACTTTCTTAGACACACTCTTCATCCCACTACACATGATACTGACCTTTGCATGGAGAGAGTGTTCATTCTGTACTGTATTTTAGAGCAAAAGCCATTTGATGTGGGGAGGCTTATATGTGAAAACATAAGAGGATGTTTAGATAGGACCAATGGTCGGCTACTCTATCCTTCCATCATCCATGGGCTAATAGCCCAAGCCAATGAAAGGACCCTCACCACTGATTGTTTTATGAAAGAGAATAACAAAATGGATAAGAAAACTCTAGACAGGCTCATGAGGTTCACCAACAATCCAAGACCCCCAAGTGTTATTGAGGCAGTAGAGGAGATGAAGAACACCATCCTGGGAGAAGTTCAGAAGGCAACAACAAAGCTCAAGAAAATATTCAAGGCAAGGACTGACAAGCTGAAAGGCAAGATCAATGGAATCCAGACTGAGGTCAGAGCACTCAAGGAAGAAAGAGTGAAGTGGCTGGAGTACAGAAGAGAGAAGGAAAGAGTGAAGAAGAGAGAATGACAGAAGATGAACCCTGACAAGCAGATGACACTACCACCCTTCCCTACAGTATGCCTGCAGAAGCTTGCACCCACTCCTACTCATTCTGAGTAGGATAGGTTTTGCCCTCTGCCCTTTTTAATTTTAATAGTCATTTTCTTTATGATTTGCTGTTTTTAGTAGTAGTTTTTAATATTTTAGAATGTGTATGTCCCCTTTAGGATTATGTGCATGTTTTAGAATGTGTATGTCCCCTTTTGGGATTTGTTTGTTGTTTTGTGTCTTTTTGTGTGTCTAGATAGATTAGTTAGTGTTTCTTTTTGGTTAAAAAAACATTTGTTTGGATTTGTGTTCTAGAAACAAGTTTGAACAATGGCTTGAACCACCTTGAGTCCATGACAAAGTCATGCTTTGACTCTTTGCTTTTTTTTAGATTAGTAGGTTGTGTTTTTAATGAGAATGAGGATTTAAAACTCCCCATTTTCCTCTTTGCTTTTCTGTTTCATTTTGGGCTCTGATTTTCTGGATAGATGATCTAAGTTTCCATTTGTAAACAAGCTTTTCATTCACCACATGTTCATAGCAAAAAATCTTCTTGAAATCATAGCCACAATAATCTTATGCATGGCCATTTAAGCAAAAGACCATCATTTTTGGATTTTCCAACAGTTTACTAACCTGCTAGGTTTAGTCATCATTGGGCCACATTTCTTTGGGCTTCCATTCAAAATCCTTTAGGCTCTTTTGTTCTTTTAGACAATGAGGACATTGTCACTCTCAAGTTTAGGGAGGATCAATGTGTTGAAAAATAAACTTCTCACCCCATTGTTGATTCCAAAAATGCTTTACCCTTTGTACTTAACAGTATGGTTATGCAAAGTGTCCAAAAGAAAATTTTTAAAGAGCAAAAGCTCTATTTTCTTTGCATACAAATGTGCCAAAGGCACCAAGGGTCAAAAGAGACCAAAACGTCCACCTCATACCTCAATGTGAGATGAATGGTAGAAAAATTGTACCATTGAGTGAAAGGTAAGCTTGAGGTAAAAGGCATTGCATTTCAAAAGAAAGAAAAAGCCAAATGCATTCCAAGTTTCAAAATTTTTGAATATCATAGCACAAGGTGAACCTAGGATAGTTTACTATGGTGTGTTTTGAACTTAAAAGGTAAGGTTAGGTTTATGAAGGGCTACGAGTTTCATTGTTGTGAGCATCTCTCTAAAAATTCAAGCTTGTGTGCATAATGTTCTTAACTTAGACACTATTCCAAAGTTTCTTTCTTTGATTTTTAGAAATTTTGAGTCTTTATTTTTATCTTTTTAGTTGTTTGGGGACAAGCAACTATTTAAGTTTGGGGACGTGATAGGGTTAGTTTATAAACCCTATTATGTTGCTTTTTAGTAGATTTTACACTTGTTTTATTTGCCCATTTAGTCTCTTTGTGTCCCGTTTTATTGTTATTTAAGTTTTTTAGTAATCCTTTAGGTTTGTGTTTGATTCTGCTGTTTTGTAGTTATTTTTGGTCAAATTTAGTTTTAAATGTTTGTGTTTTTAGATGATGGAATTACCCTGCAGCTTCCTGGAGGAGTTAGTTGAATGCTGATTTCAAAGCTACAGGAGTGCTGGAGGATTAGCAGCTGGGCTGCTGTGTTTTTAGACTGCTACCGAAGTATGGGCCGAATGCATATGAAAGTCGGGCCAAGCCCATGTGCTGAAAAAACTGAATTTTTGGAAATTGCTAGGGGCTTGCCTTTTGGTTATTATCTTTTGTGTAATTTTAATTGCTTTGGACCCAAGTTAGTTGCTAATATAAATATGTATGCCTTGTTATGGCTTTAGGTGTGACATTTTTAGATTAAGTGTGCTACTTTTACTTAAACATCCAACACTAGATCTAATCTAGTGTTTAGCTTTAAATTTCATTGTTTGTGGTTAATCTTGGTGGTAGTTTTAATATATAAGTATTTTCGAAGATAGTTGGAATTTTCTTACTTTCGGTTTTCTATTATTAAGATCATTTTGCTAAAGTGTGTTGTGAAAATCATTGCAATCCGTGATACTCTTTTGGTTCTTAAAGATTTCAAATCATTTCTCTCATTTTCAAAGTTAGTTAATTTTCGGTTATGCATTTTATTACAATCTCAAGCTTTTACTCTCTTTTCTCTAACCAACATTCTTCTAAACTTCAAAAGTATTCCCCAAGTTACTAAAATCTGTTTTCCACAAGTTCCAAGGCAAGAAATCACTTTTTGTGATATTACTTGGGCTGCAAGTTTCGTAGCTTGAAGCCCAAGTTACTGCAGCAGTCTTGCAGTATTTTTCTGTTTTTCCTTACTTCCATTTTCTGCTTTCATCTTTATATTTATGCAATTTACTTTACTTCAATTTTACATTCCAAGTCGTTTACTTTACTGCAATTTTACATTCCAAGTCATTTACTTTACTGCAATTTACATTACTAGCAATTTACTTTACTGCAATTTTACATTCCAAGTCATTTACTTTACTGCAATTTATATTACCAACAATTTACTTTACTGCAATTTACATTTCCTACAATTTACTTTTCAGTCATTTACTTTGTAGCACTTTACTTTTCAGTACTTGCAATTCTTACAATTTACATTTCAAGCTAGCATGGGCTAAACTCCTTAGCTTGGGATGTAAGGCAGAGTTAAGACCAGAATAAGTATGAAAGTAAAGAGGTGTATCAAATATAACATAATTATTTTATATTTATATCAGGTGACTAATGTTTCATTGAAAATTACATTTAAATTAATTGACAACTAGTTTTGTGTATGAAAATGCATTAATTTTCAGAGTTAAGATAAATATAAAAATGTGAGATAATATGATAAGGCGATAAATAACTATAGTATCTGACAAATGCTATACTCATACGGTGTAGGATGGTAACATTGTGCCTTGCTAGGATTCACGATGTCTAACATAAGTGATATCGTATCGATAGCACATCAGCCTGTGTGTACTCCTGGGAGGCCATTTGAACCGATAGTTAATACTGTGACAATACTACAAGATTATCCTGTAGGATTGTCCAGGTGTTATAACATTTTTTTATTGGGCTATTTGTTTTGTGTCTTAACAAGCCTTTGCATCCTAAGCTTTTCTCTAAAATCGAATTACAACTCACACATCAAACCCCTCATAAAAGATTTCCTCGAATTCACCATCTGAAATTGGTTTTTACAAATTGGACTTTTTGAAAGAGCTTTCGCCAACCTTCCCTGTGGGATCGATACTTGGTAGTTATACCATTATTACTTGTTAAGAGACGGTAGTAGTTCAAGGTGTATACTTGCACTGAGTTCTATTTTAAGTGAATCTCTCCTTATTCCATCTGATATACCCAAGAATTCAAGTTCTAATTGCTATTCTAAACAAATCAAGACGAGAATCAAAATCACATGTCATTGATTTCCAAATCCACAGATTACAAATCTTACTTTCTCTCTCTAACCAACTATTTCTCTCTCTCTCTAGAATGATATTATATACAGTTCTTCTCTAATATGCTCACATGCTTACTTACTGATTGTTACCAAGACTTACAAAGACAAAGAACCTATTTATACCTACAAACAATTACAAAGAAACAAAATACAAAATTTGACTATGACATTTATTACAAAGACTTTGACTTTGATGCTTAAGAGTTGACCTTTGAGCTTTGACTTTAATCTTCATTCTTTATGATCTTGAATCCAACAAATATGTGCTCTAACACCATCACAACAAGTTTTTAGCACTGCTGCTAAGGATATTGTTTGGTGATAGCAGGGACAACTCACTAGACTTCAAACGCGGACACTAAATTCCACGATGAGTAACCAGACTTGATTACAAACGGGCATCGAGTTCAACCACCCACGATCTATACCTCGAGCCCTTCAATAAAGGTTATGCGATTATCGAGTTCAACCACCCGCGATCTATACCTCAAGCTCCCGCTAGCCATAAATAATATCCAGTCCCTAAACGGGGATAAAGTCCCCAACTAAGCCAACTGACTGACTCATATGCCTATGGATCCAATGCATTACAGTCTAAAACGTTACATGACTCAAACGAATGAACTAACGCATTCAAAACATGTAACTCTCAATTAAGATGCAACTAAGTATACCGTACGTCTAAGGCTCCTTAACGAGCTACCAAAATTGAACAAGTGTTCCAAAGACTCAACCGAGTACAAATCAAGCCCCAACAGGCGTAATAGACGTTTGGCTAAAACACAAGAACCAATATGGTTACACAACCAAATTACATCTTTCCCCAAAACTTCGTTTCTCAAATCACAATTGGCCTTCAGCCCAAATTAAAAGGTTTTCCATTTCTAAAATGTTCCCCCAAAGTCGGGAATGACCCAAAACCAAAGGACTCACACTTTCGTACTTTTCAAAAAACCCCATTTCATGAATGATGCATAAAACCCGACAAATACTTAAAAGTGCATTTTTGACCAAATACCTATTTATGCAATAAATCATCAAAACACATTCATTTGTGACACATTTACCAAAATGCCCAAGAATCCCAAATATGTGTGTTTTACAAGTTTAATAAGCTAAACACTTCGATAATCAAAAGTTACCAAATAACCCAACAGTTGATAATTTCATGTAAAACACATAAATCCTTTAAAATAGACATTTTGGCATGTACAACGTTTTCACAAATCAACTTGAACTCACCTTGGTAGATTTAGGCTAAATCTAGATTTTACCCCCAAAACTTGAATCTCCTTTAATGAAGGCTTGAATCTCCAAGAAATATCCCTAGATCTTAGATCCAACACATCTACAAGGTCACCTTTACTACACAAGTCATCAAAATCACACCTAAGTTGAAGGATGAAAGGGAAAAGAATGAAATCATGAAACCCTAGCTTAACATTGAGAGAGATGAAGAGCTTACCACCACAAAATACTCTTGTATTCTCCAATAGACTTAAAATATCTTTCTATATCCTTGAATACCTCTAAAAAACGAAACCATGGCAACTTGAATCACCAAAAACGGAGTTGAAATGCATAATTTATGGAGAAATGAAGTTCTAGGGCTGAAAATCGGTTTTATGCTCGACAGGGCGTTTCGCGACTTACCACGTGACCTTAAGTCGCGGCATAAGTCGCCCACTTCCACTAAGTCTCACGGGTGGCCCTAAGTCACGGCACAAGTCGCGTAGTGCACTTTTCGCCCAGTTTTCTTCTCGTTCACTGTTTTGGCCGTAACTTCTTCGTTATAGCTCCGATTTTGCTCCGGAAAGAACCGTTAGACTCATAATTGAATCCTTCATACACCAAGACTATAAAATCTAGGATTAAAGTCCAAAATCCTATATCTTATTTTTCTCTTAAAATTACCGATTTTTATGTTAACTTGAAACGATACTTTTCGAAATCGGGCTGTTACAATCCTCCCAACCTTAAAAGAGATTTCGTCCTCGAAATCTGGCACAACCAAGCACCCAACATCGCATTTGGAAAGATCAATTGATTCCCTATCCAAAAGGAATGCCTTCACGAAACCTTACCTCACATACAAACCCGACTACATCTCGGTTGAGGTTGTCGCTGCGCTTCTCATAACGGGCCATCGCAAACTCAACCTCAACATTCGATATATCTCACCGATGCCGGGATGAATGTTGAGTCCTTGCTTAATAATTTTCTTAACATTAAATCTCGGTTGCCTCCCAACCTTATTGTTAAAGCACATATTTATTGGATTCAAGATCATAATTATCTGAAGATGGAAAAACTGAAGTCAAAGCTGATAAAGTCATCTCAACAAATAGTCTAGGGTCCTTTTGTAATAAATAGTCAAAGTATGTTTACGTATTTTATTTATTAGTTTTATATTTATTTAATAAGTTTAGTTATTTTAGTTTGTTTAATTGTTGGGCCCAAGTTTATGCAAGTCTTGCAAAGCCCATTAGGCTTAGTTAGCCTAAGTATAAATTAGCTTTGTTTATGCTAATTAGGTTGGAGAGAGGTAAAGGAAGCTTAATTGAAAAATTAATCATTGAGAGAGGCTAGGTGTGTGTGTTGGTGCGCCGTGAACAAGAGAGAAGCAGAGAGAAAGAGATCGATTTCATCAAGAACAATTGTAATTTTTGATTAATCAATATCAGGTTTGCATTATTTGTGTTGATTATATGTTTGCTTGATTGAATGATTACTTATTGGGACACACAATTGGTATCAGAGCAAGTTACAGATTGAATTGAATGAATTTTGTTCGGTTCTGTTTTCTGTCAAAGATTCATAATTTTTATTGTGTGATTGTTCTTTCAAGTGTTTATATATTGGGTTGTAATTGATATGCATATTATATTGATTTGGCATTGATTGATTTGAATATTACATCGTTTTCGAGTATCAATTTGGTGTTTTTGGCAATTCTGGGCTCGTTCTCAAAACCCACTGACTTTTCAATCGAATTCTTCATAGAGTGCTTATTATTGAAATTAATTGTTGCAATCTATTCTAGTTGTTTATTCGATTGTTTTTGGCAAAGTCTTGTAGTTTAATTTTGAGTTTTCGATTGGTTTCTGGGTCGATACTGCATCAAGAACATATCGGTCTAAGCTAATATCGGTCGAAGACCTCTATCGGTCTTTGTTATTATCGGTCGTTACTTTGCCGGTCAAACTATATCGGTCCTTACTCTTCCGGTCGAATACTTTTTATCGGTCCATAGCATTTGACCGGTACACTCACAGTCCACCCGGTCAAAGCCAATTCCGGTCTAAGACCTTTTTCCGATCAAAGACAATATCGGTCGAAGCTTTAGCATTCTATCGGTCGAAGGTATATCGGTCCATAGCATTATATCAGTCTTCACTCTATCTCGGTCTAATCCACTATCGGTCTTTGACACTATCGGTCTAAGCACACTATCGGTCTAAGCGTTATATCGGTCTAAGCTTTATCGGTCTAATCAAGTGTCCGGTCAAACAAAGTACCGGTCCAAACAAGACCCCGGTCGACTCTATACCGGTCGAGCACTCCACAGTTTGCGCCAATCACTGTTCCTATCTTAGAATTTTTTTTTCTGAGAATTTTTCAAAACTGTAATATGGCTTTTAATAGTGGAAATTTTTTCTCTAGGGGCGCTGCCCCTCGATCCCGCAAGGGCGTTGCCCCTTGACCTCACCCGCTAACCGGGTAGCGGGACCCCTGTGCTAAGTCTGCGAAGGGGGACAAAGTTCTGTTCGTGATCAGATTTTTCTGAATTTCATTCTAAGATTTTCAGTATTGTGTGATTTTATCTGGACTAACGATCAATTTCAAGTTTCTTATTGCTTATCAATATCAGAATGAATTCTAGTGAAACTCCTTCAATCAGTACTGATGAGAAGCCACCGGTACTTTTCAAAGGAGAGTATGATGCATGGAAAAATCAGTTCATAGATTTCATTGATAAACATGCATTAAAAGATCTTATTAGAATATCTCTGAGGGAAGGGTGTATGATAGCTCCAAGGAAAGTTTTTAATCTTATAAAAGATAATGGAGAAAGAGAAGAAAAAGAGCTTCCATTACCACTTGATATGTACTCAGATGAGCAAAGAAAAAGGCATGAAGCTGACAGATTAGCTCGATCTTTCCTAATGAAAGGAATGTCAGAAGAGATTACAAAAGAGATATTTTTTACATTAGATAGTAAAAAGGCTACAGGAAAGCTGTTATGGGAACATATTGAGAAGATTGAGACAGGACCAAAGTTGTCTTCAAGAGTAAAGTTTATGGAATTTGAGAACTCTGAACTAAAAGAAAAGATTTCTGCCTTGGAAGCTCAAATCCAGAAACTAGATTCTGTTGAGAACAATGAGAAAGTTAATGATTTGGAGAGTACAAATGCTGATCTTCAAAAGAAAATATCTGATCTGGAGAAAAAGATGGCCAAAGAAAGATCTGATTTTGAGATTGATAAGAAAGCTTTTGAAAAGAAATTCTCAGATTTTTCGAGAAAAAGTGCAGAAGAGAAGAAAGCGGTTGAGCTGAAATGTTTAAAGCTTTCTCAAAAGACTTCTGAATTTGAGAAAGTAATTATTCTGGAAAGGGAAAAGTTTTCCAAAGAAAAGAAGGCCATTGAACAGAAGAGCGCTAGATTCTTTAAGGAAATATCCGGCCAGAGAAATAATGCTGAGAAGGGATTTGAAGAAGAGAGAAACTTCTTTGAAACTGAGATAAGAAAGCTGACTGTCAAGCTATCTGAATTATCTGAAAGTGCCTTGAAAGATCAAAAAGCAAAGTCTGAGTTCACGAAGAAGATTGACCTGCTTGTTCAAGAAAGAGACAACTTTGCTTCGACGATTAAAGTGCTTGAAAAGTCTGCATCAAGTTCAAATCAGAAAAATGTTTCATCAAAAAGGTCAGTTGAATCATTTGATCAGATTCGTAGTACTAACCTTTTCTATGATAGAAATATAGATGGTTCAGATACATTCAGAAGAAGGAGAAGAAGAAGTAGATACGAAGAAGAAGAACTGGCCTGGAAGAAGAAACCAGTTGAAAATGAGAAGAAAGACGAGAAAGGAAAGAAGTCATGTGCACATAACCATAATGCTGAGAAGAACAATGTGCATAAAGGTAAACCTGAACATATCTACACGAGAGATCAATTAATCAGGTTGTCAGGTAAGCAATTCTATTGTTCTTACTGTCGTACACATGATCTTGTTCATAAAACAAGTGATCATTTCTGGTATGGTTCTTACTCAGTTATTCCCATAAGAACTGCAACTCACAAACATGGACCCAAATACCAGTGGGTACCAAAGAAAAAGGTTGAATCTGTGTTGCAGGCACCGACTGTGAAGGTGGAATAAGAGAACTAAGGCTTCTAAGTAAATCAGCTTAGGACCCGTACTTCAACGAAGTTTGACTTCTAAACACAACAGTTTAAGACTCGTACTTCAGTGATCAAAAGACCTTACTCCTGTGCTGATAAGAGATTGTACTCCAATACTTCAATGAGGAAATCAACCGTCAAGGGGGAGTACATAATTTTCTGAAATTTTATGTATCTGTCAGATATGATAATCAACATTTGAGGGGGAGTCAATGTTTATATTTTTCACTGATAAGGTTTCTGATGCATAATTTCAGGGGGAGTAAAGGTGATGACTTCTGATTATTTCTGATCAGAACTCGTATATTAAGTGTTTTACTGCTTTATGTCATTTCAATTACAGTGAATTAAGTTACTTTGACTAGACTTTTAGACTTTTGTAGGTTGAGAGATGCTTCAAAGATCATATCATTATGACTTTAAGCTTGACTTCGCGAGATGTGAGACTGTACTCGAAAGGTATAATTTCTTATCTTCATCTCATCCATGGTTGAAAGAAGGACAACTTTCAATCATAAGAAAACATGTTCTTAAATATTCAAACGACTTCCCGATTCTCAAACAGATTTCTTGAATTGGAAGTGTGATTTTAAATGTTTTCTGCTTCATCTATGCACTTTAACTGATCAAGTTAAATCACCTGAGCATCATATGCTTCATAGGAAAACATGGGATCAGTGTGCTAGGACTTATCTGAACTTCTATGGATTCACGTTAACCAGTGTTTCCTACCCAAGAAGTTAATCCTTTAGTGATTAAATGTGAGGAGTTCAAAAGAAATGAGTGTGGGATGTGTGATGAGAGAAATGTTAAAAGAGAGTTTTGGTTAGCTGTGAGCTTAATGATTAAAAGAAAGAGGGTGAGAGATCAGAGTAAAAGAATAACAAACTCTGCACCAACTACTTTCTGAGCCGGGCAACCACATTTCTAATGCTTCACAATTCTTGGTGAACATTATTGAAACAGGCAACTAGCCCATGCCAACTCTTGACATTACCCCACCAGCCACTCATTTTCTTCTCAACAAGAAAATGTTTCATTTTCAAAGGGGACGCAGCACATATGCTATCTGATTTTCATTTGAAAAATCTGGATATTGAAAAGAAGGAAGTTTGCCCCACCTTCACACGTCACTAATGCACATTGAGTCTGTGTTTAACTACTTGTCTCAGTGGTTTACACTTTTTGAGCCTTATAAGCAATCATCATATGCTTAATTTATTCTATCACTTGCACGAACACACAAAGAATTTGTTTCTTTGTCATAACGTTCATAGAAATTGCTTTTGTGGTGTTTCGATGATTGAATGGAAGCCCTGGGGGAGTGAACATCATATAAGCTCCTTTATATTGTGTATTCGTTACACACAATGACTTTGTGTTACTGACAGGCAATTTCAACTGATTCATGTGTTGATTCAGGAGTTACACTTCATTTCATATATTGTCTAGATTTGCAAAGATCTGGATGAACATCTTTATGAATTGACGGATAATCAATGGTTCTGTTTGCAAGATCAATGGTGGAAGAAATTTCTTGAACACACGTTTTGATGAACTCTTTGATCTATTCATCAAAAAGGGGGAGAAGCGTCAATCAAGAAATGGAGGATATTATGAAGATATGCTGCAATGAAGAAATTTTCCTTGAAGATGATTTGCTAAAGCATTCCGAGCTAAATCTGGAGATAATTATTCTTTCCAAAAGATATTCTCATATCGATTGGGGAGATTTCTACATTCTGAAGACAAAAAGGAAGATTACATTTTCTGAGCTTAAAGAATGATCTTGATCCAAAGGGGGAGATTGTTAAAGCACATATTTATTGGATTCAAGATCATAATTATCTGAAGATGGAAAAACTAAAGTCAAAGCTGATAAAGTCATCTCAACAAATAGTCTAGGGTCCTTTTGTAATAAATAGTCAAAGTCTGTTTACGTATTTTATTTATTAGTTTCATATTTATTTAATAAGTTTAGTTATTTTAGTTTGTTTAATTGTTGGGCCCAAGTTTATGCAAGTCTTGCAAAGCCCATTAGGCTTAGTTAGCCTAAGTATAAATTAGTTTTGTTTATGCTAATTAGGTTGGAGAGAGGTAAAGGAAGCTTAATTGAAAAAATTAATCATTGAGAGAGGCTAGGTGTGTGTGTTGGTGCGCCGTGAACAAGAGAGAAGCAAAGAGAAAGAGATCGATTTCATCAAGAACAATTGTAATCTTTTGATTAATTTGTGTTGATTATATGTTTGCTTGATTGAATGATTACTTATTGAGACACACACTTATGTTGATCATATTACCTCAAAAGCAACTTACGACCTTATCTAGCCATTTCCACCAAGAATACCCAAAAGCAAACTTTTCCCTTAAACTTCTAATTACGATGCATCAAGGTCTCCTCAATAATCGGTTTGTACTTAAAGTCTACTTCAACATTCTCACCAAATTTCTCCAATAAACAATACCGCTAAGGCTTTGTTCGTCCCTTTCTTGACGAAATTCCTAACACAGATTGGTCTGACCCAACACAACCCTAGATCCGATCCTCAAGTTGCCACAAACACAATACCTACAGATAGCAGATTACTTCAACCCCACGGTTACACAACTCCCAAAACGCTTTCAAGCATCGATTGATAGATCGGCGAAACCTCGTAGAATACAAGATTACCACTGATCGATCTCTAAGTGTCAATATTTACTTCCCTTGATGTTACCACTTAACTTTCAAACACCCCAGATTCAACGGACGTGCACTGAAGCACCCTAACGGTTATTATCCTCAAAACCGAGCGTCGACACCTATCCTCAAAACAACTATGCTGCAAACGTGGGTATACCACCACATACTTCATTCCAGACTTGCATTGAAGAATTAATGTTGAAACCTATCATGGCACTAAAACTCAAGCAAACGAATCGCCATAATTTTCCTTATTCTTTAAAACTCTTCTGGATGGCACACATCCGACCTATACATGATGTCGAAAGTCAACCCTCCAATTCACAACCGACTATAGGCAAACAACCACCAATGTTTTAACCCGTGGTTTTGCCAAAGCAGAAGGATAACCACTTGGATACCTAAAAGAATGCATAAATCTAATATTCTAGTTATCCGTGCGTGAACCATATCACAAAGTTGAGATTCAAACTTCAAAATTGACCATAAGTCAGGTCCCCTGACGCTTCAAACTCCGAGGACTCCTTCAGTCCTTAATCACAACCTCTAACAAGGGGGCTTACATCTATAGCTCTAATGAGTTCAAGGTTTTCAAACTACAATGCCAATTTAATTTTTATAAAACCTCTAAATGTAAAAGCTTTATAACGATTAATCATACGAATAAAAATCCAGTACCGTTTACTCGGTGGGTGTACAAAGTGGTCTCATTCGACACACATATAAAACCATTCAGAAAACTATCTGATTATTATTCAAGCTAATAATGACGATGAACAAGGATATACAACAAGTTTTTCGAATGGACCACTATGGTCCTAACATGCATAAATTTTATGCCATGAATGAGAAATAATTTTACGTACTAAGATAGTGTATAACAAGGCGTTTGTATAGAACTACAAAAGGGGAATTCATGAAATCAAAATTCCATAAATGTTTGCATTAACCATAATGTCATGTAATAAAATTTCCCAACGTGACTTGCATACATCAGTTTATTCCCCAAAACTTAGTAAAGACAGATGCATGCGATTTGATCAAATGTAAGAATAATTTAGTTTGATTCCAAACTTTAGGCCGTACCGATAAAATGCTTGCAAAACCCAAAACAACATTTTCATGATATAAAACTCTCAAAGTTTTCTCTCTTTTAGCCACAACACGGCACA
The DNA here is from genome assembly GCA_954870635.1 of Arctium minus. Taxonomy (NCBI): domain Eukaryota; kingdom Viridiplantae; phylum Streptophyta; class Magnoliopsida; order Asterales; family Asteraceae; genus Arctium; species Arctium minus. Next base: position 174,581,511 of record OX941080.1, on the reverse strand, counting down.
AAATAAGATCCCACACAAAACTTTCATGAGACGGATTGTTTCACAAGACTAATAAAGTGATATGTGCATGCACTTGGGTTAAAACATAAAATAATCTATATCGGTTTCAAGTTCAAAGCCAAATAATAATATGCTCTTATCATTCTAAAATGTTAGTTAAAACACTATGACGGAAGTTCCAAATAGACATGTATGCATACTATGTGCAACCAAACAACTCACACAAAGCTCAAGGAAAACGATACCACTTGACGCCATTAAAGTCACCCCATTAAATCCACAAAATTGCATGAATTAAAATCCTCAATAAAACTCAAACACCAAGATAATGGGAGATAACTTTTCGTCCAAAACCTTAACATACGTGGAGGAGATCTCATGTTAAAGTCATAAACCGCAGTTACTTGTCCAAGACCCTAGACAATATCAAAATGAGCACATCGCAAAATTCGAAACAGCGTTGGACAAAAATGAGAGTAGGAAAATCTCAACAAAGTTTGCAACCTCATGCCATGAAATAATCTTATGCATACTCGAAATCATGGTTTAAAATCTTGTGTGTGCTAAAACATTGCTCCAAGATTTGTAATATAATCCACATGACGATTTAGAAACATGAGAAATAATTAACGTAATTTATTTCAGAAATACATTTCATGCATGAATTTGATCGGCACTCAACACCTCGAAACCACGCTCCTCGATTTCTTAGTTACACTATCGTCATCCAGATGCTCAACATCTTAAGGCGAAGATCAAGGATTTCATAGGTTCACCTCACAATTTCTCATCAAAATAACATCGGTTCCAAAAGTCTATGGTTCTAATCCAACCAATCAATCCGACTCGAAATTGTTCACTTAATGCAATCACCATGCTTACCGTCACTCCAAGTAACGAATACTAAAATCATCAACTCCTTCTAATGGCTACCCATTTAGAAACTTATTCACTACCCCAACGGTCGTCATACCAAGACAGTTCAAGCATACACATGTGACTCGTAGGTTCACCATAACACTGGGCAGATGCTATTATGAACGTACTGTACATGATCATCCTTGCCACCTTCGGCGTGTTTCCCGTTCCTAGTGACTCCAACCACCTCGAATCACCCAATCTTAAAGTGTCTATTAGTGCAACTTCACTTTCAATCACTTAAATTAACTCTAGTTTGAGTTTAGGCATCCAAAATCAATACCTAATTCTCTCAAACTTAAGCTCTGATACCAACTTGTAACACCCTCAAATTTGGTAAGAGCAACTAATTAAAATTTCGACATTACACCAAGTAAAAGATAACTCTCCAAAATAAAACTTTCTATTTAACTTCAACAAATATAAACTCCAGTCTTATACAAGGACTAGACCAAAGTCGGTGTTACTTAATCCCAACTATAAGTTGCTCTTCCCGAAAACAAGTGCGGAAGACCTCACTAAAATATCCACCCCTTGAGTTCACGACTAGCACTCCTCTCAGCACAATGTCTCTAGAGCTATTCCCAACCGGAACCTGTTGCACATGCCGACAAATAAAAAGGTTAGGCTAACGCCTAGTGAGTTCAAGAGTTTTCCACATGAATAAAGATATCTTTGAAAAGAGGTAATGCAGTTTAACTCATAATCTTTCAAAATGATATGATTTGAATATGAACACGACTCGTTTTTCAATAATATGCATTTTGGGCAAAGAAACACCAATATAAACATTTTCAAATCCAAACTACTTCGGGGACAAGGTCCCAAAATATAACGTTCTTTCGTAAATTAATTTCAACCCAAACTCACTCAAAACGTGAATAGAAATTGAACTCTCTGTTAGCGCACAGATCTATTGGATTCAAGATCATCCAATCTGGAGATCCAATCTGAAGCTAAAGCCGGAAAGTCGACTCTCGATATAAGTTTAATGTCGTTTGTAATAAAATGTCAAAGTTTAGTTTTTAGTATTTTATTAATATTCCTAAATATCTAGATATTAGTTTAGTTTAGATATTAGTTTTAGTTTAATATTATTTTGTTTTGCAAGTGGTTGATGTAGTGTGTAAGGAAAGCAAAAGATAGATCTCAGATCAGATCTAATACGGAACACACACAACACAAAATTCTAAGGTGTAAAACACAGAGAGAGTTTTCAAAGAGAAATCATATCAACCATCTGTATTTCGTGATTATTAATCAAACAGGTTGGTAATCGTATATGTGTTATTATTGATAAGAACTTGATAGTATTGTGGACCGACAATTGGTATCAAAGCTTGAAAATAGATTCAAATCAAGTTTTTATAAACTCGACTCTGTGTTCTTCATTTCAAAATCATTTTCGAGTTTTAGTGTGTTTTTGGGGTTGAAATCGATCAGGTTGTGATCGAATAGAGTGCTAGATCGAGTTGGTGTTGTTTGATTTCAGTATAGAACTTTAATCGATTCAATTTTTGCAAAACAGTTCACGTCTGGAAACTTACTGTTCCATAGATTGGATTTTCAAAAAGTGATTATTTTTTTGAAATCAAGAGCTTGAAATCTATTTTAGAAGTGTTAGTGGTCAATCTGTCAAATTTGGGACTACTAATTCGAAGTCTAGATAGATTTTTAGTCGATTTTCGAAGTTGCAGGGACGAACTCGCGCAAAGTTCAAGTTTGCGCCAGTTCATAGCAAGTTTGCGCCAGATTCAAAAGAAAGTTATTCGCGCAAAGTTACTTTTGCGCTAACCGTTGATCGCGCAAAGTTACTTTTGCGCTATCCGTTACTCGGGCAAAGTTCATTTCTTGCCATCAACACTTCGCGCAAACCTCTACTTGCGCCAACCTCAATTCCCGCAAATCTCAAGAAAACGAGTTCCTACAACGCAAGTTAACTTTTGCGCCAGTGTCTTCTCGCGCAAAGTATTACTTCGCGCCACTCAAACCTCGCGCAAACCTGTTGTGCGCCAGCCTCTCATCGCGCAAGTTGTCATTTGCGCCACTAACGTCTAGCGCAAAACTCCATCTTCCAAACTTACTTTTGCGACAGCCTCTCATCGCGCAAGTTGTGTTTTTGAGCCACCTTTGTCTAGCGCAAACCTGACTTATGAGCCACCTTCTATTAGCGAAAATTGTGCAAGAATCTTGACTTAGTCTTAATCAAACAGAATGACTTCAAGAGAAGCTCTAGCTATCGGAACTGACTCAAAGCCACCAGTACTCTTCAGGGGAGAGTATGAACAGTGGAAAGATCGGTTCATGGACTTCATTGAAAGATATGATTTGGGAGTATTCATCAGGAAATCAATAGAAGAGGGAGTTATGGCACCAGTTTATGAGACTCGTACGGAAGGAACTGTGGCTACAGAGTTTGAACTTAAGTATCATGAACTAGAAGGTGATAACCTTAGAAGAGCAAAAGGTGATAGATTAGCAAAGTCTTATATTCTTCAAGGCATTCCAAATGAAATATACGTGAAGATAGACAGCTATAAGGCTTCAGGCAAACAGATGTGGGATCATCTAGAGAAGATGATGCTAGGATCAAAAGTTGGGAACCAGCTAAAGATATCCAACTGCCTAAACAACTATGAAGAATTCAAAGGCAGAGTTGGAGAAACACTAGCAGAAACTTATGACAGGTTTGTGACCTTGCTGAATGAACTAAGCAAGAACAAGGTCAATAAATCGCAAATAGAGCTGAATGTCAAATTCCTAAGCATTCTCTAGCCTGAATGGAAGAGGTTTGCCAGACAAATGAAGCAAATCAAGGATCTAAATGAGATTCCACTTCATGAGGTGTATGAAACCTCAAACAAAATGAAGAAGAGGTGGATGAAATACTAGATGAAAAGAGACAGGGTGAGAAGACAGTTGTTGACTCAGTTGCTCTTGTTGTGAAAAAGAAGAAGAAGAAGATGCTTATGTCTGAATCAGAAGAGATTGAAAATGAAGCAAACTCTGACTCGGACGATTGTGAACAACTAAAGCAGGCTATTCTTATGCTGACAAAGGCTTTTCAGAAGAAGTTCTACAAGAAGCCAAGTTCAAACAGTCAGAGGTATTCTTCTGGACCGAGCAACTATGTTCACAAGGAAAGGGTTGAAGGAAAGAGGTTTGAAGGAAAGAGAATAGTGGAAAGGAAACCGGAAGAGAGAAGGTATCAAGCTGAAGGATCCAGTCAGTCAGAACCTCCAACGTGCTACAACTGTGGCAAAATAGGTCACTTTGCCAGAGACTGCCGAAGACCCAAAGTCAGAAATTCAGACTACTAAAAGAATAAAATGCTTCTAGCCAAGCAACAGGAGGCTGGAAAGGCATTGATGGCAGAAGATGAGTATTGGCTTGATCAATCAGATGATGAGAATGAAGAGAAGGATGAAACAACTCACATGTGCTTAATGGGCAAGGAGGAATCAGAAGCAGATGCTGATTCTGAAGATGAGGAAAATGAGGTATTTGATTTAACTCATTCAGATTTCTTAAATCAAATGCATGCCATGTTGACTAAACTCGAAGAGTTAGAGTCAAAGCTTAAGCAAGAAAAAGGTGTTATCAATGACAAAAACCAATCAATACAGAAACTTAGCGAGGATATTGCTGAGAAGAATGTATTGATTGAGACAATGCATAAAAACATTGATAACTGCGCTAAAGAAAATACAATAATTCTCAAAGAAATAACTGAAACAAATTCTAAATTGAGAAAAAGTGAGTTTGATTTCAGAGAGCTTACGAAATTGCATTCTTCAACTTCCAAAGAAAACGAATCTTTACTTGCAAAATTAAAAGCTTTGGAAGAGAAGTTATACAAAATGGGTCAAACTGAACAAACCATTTGTTAATCACAAAATCCCAAACATATCAAGCAAATCTCATAAAATCAATAATATGAAATAGAACTAGAGAGAGAATCTAGAGAGAGAAAGTAGATCTTGAATTCCAATCATAAGTCTCTATGATACAATACGTGCAACTCTAGTTCGTTACCACTACTCTTACAAAGCCACAAGGCTAAAAGCCTATTTAAACCCAAACCTAATACAAGACTTAATGACTAAGTAAAACTAAACATGCTTTGACTTTTACAAGACTTTGACAATGTTGACTTTCACATCTTTGACTATCCACATTAAATCTTGGATACAATATTTAGACTTAACAATCTCCCCCTTTGTATTCAAGATTTAATAAAAATTTGACACTAGTCTTCAGCTCTTGATTCTTCAGATTTTCTCTCTTTAACTTTGAACTTTGAAGCTTTCACAGTCTTTACTCTTTCAGCTCTTTGAAGAATCTTGGAAAGTCTTTTGCACATTGAAGCTTTGAAAGTCAACAAGCCTTGAACACGAAACTGAATTCTTGAAACTTCTGAAAAACTTTGACAACTTTGAAACAACTTTGAGTAGTCTTTGAAACAACTTGCATCTTCATCACTTTGATCTCTGGACTGTCTTCAGAAAACATCTTTCACCAATCATCTTGATTTAACTTTGAATTATCTTTCTTCAGAAACATTTGTCTTTGAATCAGCGAAAGCATTTTGAACTTTGACAATTCAGCTTTAAAATTGATCTTTGTAAAATTGTCCCCCTTTTTGATGATTACGAGCATCCTGATCATCAAAACTTCATCAATTTCATCATAGACTTTGATCACCCCTTTGTATGCAAAAAAAAAAACAATCTCCCCTTTGACAATTGGCGCGCTTTGATCTGAGAGCCGTCAATTCATGAAAGATATATATCTGAATCTTTTCAAATTCAGACATAATGAACGTGGTAACCCTGAATCAACAAATGAAATAGTTAGGAATGTCTGTTAGTAACACAAAGTTACTGTGTACAACGAATGTACAATATAAGGAGCTGGTTTGATGATGACTCCCCAGGACTTCCATTCAATCATTGAAAAACACAAGGTTTAGCTTTGAATGTTCTGACGAAAAACAAATTTTCTGTGTGCTCGTGCTTGTGTATGAAAGAATTAGCACAATGATTGTGTTTCATAAGGCTCGAAGTATGTAAATCACTGAGACAGCAAATGATTGTACATGGACTCAATGTGCATGAGAAAGGGTCGAAGGTGGGGCAACTTTCCTTCTTTTTCAATATCAGTATCTTCCAAGAGAAGAACCAATAGATTATGTGTTGCTTCCCCAGAAAATGTGAAACATTCTCTTTTTAAGAAAAGAATGAGTAGCTGGTGGGGTTGTATGCAAGAGATGGCATGGGCTATTTGCCTATTTCAATGATGGTCACCAAAGAAATGTGAACCAATTAGTAATGTGGCTGCCCGACTCAGAAAGATGTTTGGTGCAGAGTTATGATATTCTTTTAACTCTGTTCTCACACCCTTTTTCTTTTAAACATATAAGCTCACATCTAACCAATCTCTCATTTCCATTTTACCTGAACTCACTCCCACACTCAATTCTTTTAGACCCCTCTCCCCTCAATCACTCAAAGGATTTCTTCCGGGGTAGGAAACACTGGTTAATCGTGAATCCATGGAAGATCTATTAAGCACTCACACTGAATCCCATGTTCCTAAAAGTACATGCTGGTCAATGATTTTCTTGATATGTAAAGCACAAGGAATCATATGTCAGTGTATGTGTGCTCATCAAAAATCAGAAATGAAATTTGAGCATTTTTAAACATTTAAGATATCTCAAAACTTTATATGAAAGAATAATCAAGAAAGAATAGAAATTTTTTGAGAATCTGACAATGATTAAGATCAGATCAAATGAAATGGCTAGGGTATCAAAGAACAGGATATGTTGTTTATATGAACAAATATAAACAATTTATCAATGAAAGCACAATTTTAGAAAAAGATGATTGATGCTCAACAACTTTGAAAACAAACGGGGGTATTACCATCGAAAAATTGGTTCGAATAGAGACATGGTAATAACAAATTGATAAAGTACTGAACCGGTGTGTATGAATACTTGACATTATAAGGATAAGATAATACACAAGTATTGATCTTTGGAAACACACGGTCAGTTAAACATTAAGCTCAAAAATTTGAAAAACATTTAAAAGCACACTTCTAAATTCATAAAATCTTTTGAGAATAAGAAGTGGTTTGAACATTTAAGAAATTGTTTTTCATGTTCGAAAGTTGTTTTTCTTTCTAACAATCAGAGATCTAGGATCAGAAGGTATTTATCTTTTCAGCTCCCCCTCAAATCATGAAAGAAAGATTTAAATCTTTTAAGCTCCCCTTGGATTTTAGCATAATATCCTTCTTTGATCGTTGAAAAACGGGTCCTGATCTGTCATGTGATCAGAAGCCACTTTATTCACATTATTTATTCAAAAATAAAATGACAGAAAGCAGTAAAACAATTTATAGTATGAGTTCTGATCTGAAGTAATCAGAAGTCATCACCTATACTCCCCTTAAATTTGGCATCTGAAATATGTCAGTTAAAACAGGATAGAGATCAGACACTCCTTTTTTTTTAAATTGTAGACCATCATATCAGAAAGATCTATGAGTGAAAAAGTATAGGATAGAGATCAGATCAATTCTCTTGGGATGTAGACCATCATATCCATCGGATGCAAAAAGACAGGAGCAAGGTCTTTTTGATCGCTGAGGTCCGAGTCCTAAACTGTTGTGTTTAGAAGTCAAACTCCTTTGAAGAACGGGTCCTAAGCTGATGTGCTTAGAAGCCATAGTTTTGACATTGAAGTCCGGGTTTTGAACTGCTGTGTTCAAAAGCCATATTCTTGTCATTGAAGTCCGGGTTTTGAACTGCTATGTTCAAAAGCCATGGTTCTTTTACTCCCCCTTGACTTGAGGTGCCTGCAACACAGAATCAGATTTCGACTTTGGTACCCACTAGTATTTGGGTCCATGAATGTTAGTTGCAGTTCTTGTGGGGTTAAATGAGTAAGAACCATACCAAAACTGATCACTCTTTTTGTGAATATGATCATGTGTACAACAATAAGAACAATAATATTTATTACCTGAAAACCTGAGTAATTGATCTTTTGAGTATATATGGTCAGGTTTACCTTTATGCTCTTTGTTCTTCTTTGCTTTATGTACATGTACACATGATGTGTTCCCTCTCAGCTCATCGGTCTTGTCATTTTTGACAGATTTCTTCATCTAGACCAGTTTCTCTGACTTGTAACTTCTTCTTCTTTGAGATGTATCTGAACCATCTAAAAATTTATCATAGAAAATGTTAGTTCGACGAATCTGATCAAAAGACTGAACTGACCTTTGTGAAGAGACAGATTTCTGGGTTGATCTTGAGGCAGATTTCTCAAGCTCTTTGATCTTTGAAGCAAATTTGTCTCTTTCTTTCACAAGTAGGTCAATCTTCTTAGTGAATTCAGACTTCGTCTTCTGCTCTTTCAGCACAGTAGCAGATAGTTCAGATAGCTTTAAAGTCAGCTTTTTGATTTCGGACTCAAAGATGGATCGTTCTTCTTCAAATCCTTTCTCTGAATTATTTCTCTGGCCAGATAATTCCTTGAATAATCCCACATTCTTTTGTTCTGTGGCCTTCTTTTCTTTAGTAAATTTCTCTCTTTCCAAAATAAGTACTTTCTCAAAATCGGAAATTTTTTGAGAAAGTTTTATGTATTTAAGATCCATAGACTTTTTCTCTTCAAAACATTTCTTTGAGAAATCTGAGAACTTCTTTGAAAAACTTTTCTTTTCAGTCTCAAAAACAACTTTATGTTCAGTAAGCTGTTGTTCTAAAACAAATATGTTCTTTCTTAGTTCAGCATTCTCAGATTCCAATCCCTTTATCTTCTCATCATTCTGTCCAGAAGATCTTCATTGATAGTCTTTAAAGTACTGATTTCTTCTTTCAGTCTGATGCTTTCTTCATAATGCTCTTTTGACTTTTGTGAGTGAAAGTCAACAGCATGACCCAGATTAATTTTTTCTAAATTCAGCTTTCTAATATTCTCTTCAAGTTCTGCAAAATATCCCATTTTGAATGAATTCATCAGCTTGATATGAATGATCATTCCAAACTATATATCAGAAAATCAACAATCGGATCAAATTGAAATTTAGCACAAAACTTAAAAAAAATTGAACAACACTTGATATAGCGCAAAGTCGAGTTCTCGTGACAAGCGTATTGCACAAAGCAGATTCTCATAACACTCTGAAGACGCGAAGTATTCTTCTCGTGATAAGTGTATTGCGCAAAGTAGGTTCTCGCAAGCAGTGTGAAACGCAAAGTACGGTTCTCGTAACACGCTGGATACGCAAAGTAGGTTTGCGTGAGTGTCTTGTTGCGCAAAGTGAGCTTTGCGTAATTTCCTTGAAGCGCAAAGTGAGCTTTGCGTAATATACTTGAAGCGCAAAGTACAATTCTCTTGATCCGTGTTACGAGAACCGTACTTTTCGAGAGATGTTGCTTTGCGTGATCTGCCAGATACGCAAACTGGCCTTTTCGTGATAAGCACAAGACGCAAATGAAGCTTTGCGATAGTCGAAGGATACGCAAACTTAGCTTTGCGTAATAGCCTTCAAACGCAAACTAAAATTCTCAGTTCGAAAAATGCTTGCGCAAACGTCTATGAACTTGCGCAAACCGTGATCTTGACTCTTTCTATCTCAAATCAATCAAAATCTGCAAATTTGATCTAAAAATTATATCAGAATCATCGAAAAACACTTCGAAACACAAATTTACAATCAAATTTCGATTAAAAACAACAATTCACACATTTTCAATCAAGAACAGTGTTCGAACAAAAATATCCAGAAAAACTCAAAAATCGAAAATTGAAATCGAATTAGTTGAAATCACAAGATATAATCAAAACAAGAATCAATCCTAAACATAAAACGAATACAATGATTCCATTTTCTTACACCAAAAACAATTTTTCACATAAAATTCTGATGAACAGTACCCAAACTCGTTTTCTTGAAAAAATTTCAGAAAATCAGATTTTCGATCTAAAACTCCAGATTTCAACTCAAATCATGATCAGATCATTTCCGAAAAGTTTGGTTCAGCTCTGATACCAATTGTTAATCACAAAATCCCAAACATATCAAGCAAATCTCATAAAATCAATAATATGAACTAGAACTAGAGAGAGAATCTAGAGAGAGAAAGTAGATATTGAATTCCAATCATAAGTCTCTATGATACAATACGTGCAACTCTAGTTCGTTACCACTACTCTTACAAAGCCACAAGGCTAAAAGCCTATTTAAACCCAAACCTAATACAAGACTTAATGACTAAGTAAAACTAAACATGCTTTGACTTTTACAAGACTTTGACAATGTTGACTTTCACATCTTTGATTATCCACATTAAATCTTGGATACAATATTTAGACTTAACACCATTCATCTGAACAAACCCAAAGAGGAAATAGAGAGTTAGGGACTCGTATACGAGAATCCTCATTACCTTAGAAATGCTAAATCTGAAGTGCCTGCACTTTATGATTTTACTTTTATGAAACTAGCTCGTCGAATCCCTGAGCTTAAAGTTTTCTGGACTGGACTGTCAAAAGAGGATGAAGCTAAGGAAACAGAAAAACGAAAGAACACATCTAATGTTCAACTTCCATTTCGTTATGCGAAGTTGAATAATAGTTATAATGATGATCCAATATATCAAAAGAAATCTCTTTCAAAAGACTTCTTTCAGAGTTATTCTGTCAAAGAAATGGAGGCGAAGCCTATTAAAGGTAAACAATATGTCCCTCCTCTCATTTTGGAAAGTAAAATTTCTGAACTTGAGACTTATTTAACAAATGAAAGACTTTTGATTGATATTGAACAAAAAGTTTTTTCAACTGTGCTTAAGAGTTCTGTTCTTTCTAAATCATCAAAGGCTTCAAAATCTGATGACTTGTTTGGTTTAACTAATGACGGGTTTGATTTTCTAAACTCCGATGGTGTTTTAGATGAGTGTATTGATCAATTTGATTTTCATGCCAAACTTCCTAACCATTCATCTTTTGTTGTGAAATCCTTTGGATCAACCAGTATGTCTGAAAAAGGTAAATCATCAACGAAAGTTGATAAATCAACTTCTGTGAAAGCTTAGAATGCGAAAGGTAAGAAGAAATCTCAGCATTCACAGAAACCGATCACTACTGGTAACCCAAAGAAGATGCATTCATTTGTTGCTCAAAAGTCTAACTCACAAGTTTCAAATGTTTCAGATTTGAGCAGAAAAGGCAGGGAGTTAAGTCTGAATGGAAACCAAAACAGAAGATAGACGAGAATGCAAAATCTCTTTCTAGTGTTAATTGTAATAAGACTATGCCTAGTAAAGATGTTTTGAATACGAATGTTGCTACTATTTTGAAACCAAAACTTGTCGTTTATCGCAAGAAATATTCTATGAAACAATTATTCGAGTTATCTTTATCTGCTAGAAAGTCTTGATTTTATGATAGACATGCTTATGCTTCTCGTAAAGATTCTGATGTTTGGTTTGGAACTTATCATGTGCATTCTAATCATTCTTATGCTTCTAATGAATTTCAAATGAAAAACGGACCCAAATTTCATTGGGTACCAAAATCTTGTGCTAACACAGTTGGACCCAAATTCCAATGGGTACCAAAAGCTAAATCTGTGTTGCAGGAACTCAAAGTTTAAGAGGGAGCATAGAACTTAGGTTTTTGAACAAATCAGTTCAAAACCCGGACTTAAATGTCAAGATGGAGGCTTCTAAGTATTTCAGCTTAGAACTCGTACTTCAACGAAGTATGACTTCTAGACAAAACAGTCTAGGACTCGTACCTCAAAGAATAATGGCTCTTGAATAAATCAGTTCAAGACCCGCACTTCAATGCTCAAAAGTCTTTACTTCAAATTTTGTTTTATGGATATAAATCTCTTGTTTCGTAATTTCTCTTGTGCTGATCCGTCATATGTGGTACTTGGATAGCGGATGTTCCAAGCATATGGCTGGACAAAAAGGTATGTTGACCAACTTTACAGAGAAGTATTGCGGAACAGTTAGATTCAACAACGATCAATTTTCACCAATACTGGGTTATGGTGATATGGTACATGACAAAGTCACGATCAAGAATGTGAGCTATGTTGAAGGCTTAGGACACAACCTGTTCAGTATAGGCCAGTTCTGTGACAAAGGCTTAGAGGTCAATTTCAAAGCCAAGAGGTGTTCTGTTCGCACTGAAGAAGGCAAGGAACTCTTGGTCGGTACGAGAAAGTCCGACCTCTACACAATCAATTTGTCAAACATCCAGACTGACAAGCAGGTTTGTCTACTATCTAAAGCCTCGATGCAACAAAGCTGGTTATGGCATCGACGACTCTCTCACCTCAACTTTAGGTACATCAAAAAGTTGGCCAGTGGAAAGTTAGTAAAAGGACTTCCAGAGCTGAAGTACGAAAAAGAACATATGTGTGCAACGTGTGAAAAGGGAAAGATGAAGAGAGCTCCACACAAACCAAAGCCTGAACCGAGTACAAGCTCTCCGTTAGAGTTGTTGCATATGGACTTATGCGGTCCAATGCGAACGCAAAGTCTAGGCGAAAAGAAATACATACTAGTTATTGTGGACGATTACTCGCGATACACTTGGGTCAAGTTTCTACGTTCAAAAGATGAGACACCAGATGTTCTCATTACATTCCTAAAGACGACCCAGGTAAATCTGCAGAAACCAGTCAAGCTTCTAAGAACAGACAACGACACAGAGTTCAAAAACAAAACAGTTCAAGAATATCCCGAATCGGTCGGGATATCACATCAATACTCTGCTGCTCGTACGCCTCAACATAATGGAGTGGTCAAAAGAAGAAATTGTACGCTAGTCGAGGCTGCTCGGACTATGCTAAGTCAATCTGACTTACCTCTATTCTTGTGGGCAGAAGCTGTATTGACTGCGTGCTACACTCAGAATCGATCCATGATACACCGCAGATTCAAGAAGACTTCTTATGCGTTAATCAACAACCGGACACCGACAATCAAATATTTCCATATATTTGGGTGTAAGTGTTTTGTTCTAAACGATAGAGAGAGTCTGAACAAGTTCAGTGCCAAGGCAGACGATGGCATCTTCATTGGTTATTCATCTACATCAACTGCATACCGTGTATATTTGAAGAAGACAAAGACAATTATTGAAAGCGTCAACGTTACGTTTGATGAAGAAATGGCTTCTGAACAATACAGTTCAGAACCCGTGATAACCGGAGTACTAGCTTGTGGGCAAATCAGTTCAGAACCTGCATCTCAAGCGAACAAATCAGATGAAGCATCAACGTCTACTAATCATTTATCTGATTTAGATTTATTATTTGAATTGTTTTATGATGAATTTCTTGGATCTAATGTTAAGAAATCTATTGTGGTTGATAGGAATGAAGACTCAACAACTACTCATCCAACCATATCAGATATCCCTATTGAATCTAACTCCTCGATTCAACAAGAAATTCCAGTTCAAATGCCGACTCCAACAGTTGAAGCTGTGACAAATAATGAAGAGACAGAAGTTGCTGTATCAGCAGGATGTTCTGTACAGACTAATCTACAGCCGGACCAAGTTGTACCTGCTGAGACTTCTGCACCTACTACTTCAACTGCAACCATAATTCCTCCTGAACAAACTGAAGAAGGTACCAGTGGATTCATAGATGATACTATTGATATATATTCATATAATCCACTACCTCATGAACATAAATGGACCAAAGAGCACCCGATAAGCCAGATCATTGGCAATCCAACAAAACCGGTGCAAACTAGGTCAGCGTCAATGAATTTGTGTATGCATGAATCCTTTCTGAGCAAGATCGAGCCTACTCGCGTATCAGAGGCTCTTGCCGATTCAGACTAGGTAACTGCAATGCAAGAAGAGTTGAATCAGTTCGACGCACTTAAAGTCTGGAGACTCATACCCAAACCTCAAGGTAAGACCATTATAGGTACGAAATGGGTTTTCAAAGTCAAGAAAGATAAAGATGATACTGTTATCAGAAATAAAGCACGACTTGTTGCCAAAGGATATAGGCAAGAGGAAGGAATAGATTATGACGAGACATATGCTCCTGTGGCGCGTTTAGAGGCAATTCGAATGTTTCTAGCCTACGCAGCCCATAAGAACTTCACGGTCTTTCAAATGGACGTGAAGACAACATTTTTGTATGGCATTCTCAAAGAAGAAGTCTACGTCTCACAGCCAGAAGGTTTTGTCAATCAAGAGAAACCAAATCATGTATACGTTCTCGACAAAGCACTCTATGGATTGAAACAAGCTCCTCGCGCCTGGTATGATGTCCTATCTCAATTTTTAGTCAAGTTTGGTTTTACAAAAGGTACGGTAGATACCACTTTGTTTATTAAAAAGGAGAAAGCCGATATCATTCTTATTCAAATCTATGTGGATGATATTATTTTTGGCTCTACAAATGCTAAGTACTGTAAGAATTTTTCAAACCTTATGGTGTCAAGATTTCAGATGAATATGATGGGAGAGATGAATTTCTTTCTCGGATTACAAGTCAAACAATTTTCATCGGGGATTTTTATCAATCAATCAAAATACATTTTTGATATTCTTCAGAAGTTCAAAATGGAAAATTCTAAACCGATTGGTACCCCAATGACCAGGATTGGCACTGATCCTTCTGGAAAGGCTGTTGATGTTAGGACTTACAGAGGAATGATAGGTTCTTTATTGTATCTTACTTCCAGTAGGCCAGATATAATGTTTTCAACATGCTTATGTGCAAGATATCAGGCTAATCCTAAAGAATCCCATGTGTTTGCCGTTAAGCGTATTTTTAGGTATCTGAAGGGGACTGCAGATCTTGGTCTGTGGTATCCTAAAGATACTAGCTTTGAACTAACAGCATATACAGATGCAAATCATGTTGGTTGTATGTTAGACAGGAAGTGCACATCAGGTCATATACTGTTCCTCGGTGATAAACTCGTAAGTTGGGCATCGAAGAAGCAACTTTGTGTTTTAACTTCAACGGCCGAAGCAGAATATGTAGCTGCTGCTAGCTGCTGTTCTCAGGTCTTATGGATGAGAACACAACTGCGTGACTACGGTTTTCACTTTAACCATATCCCGATATACTGTGACTCGAAGAGCGCAATCGCGATAACAACTAATCCTGTTCAGCATACAAAGACCAAACGCATCGATGTCAGGTATCACTTTATAAAAGATCATGTCAAAAAAGGAACAATTGAACTTTACTTTGAAAAAATGATTATCAGCTTGCAGATTTGTTTACCAAACCCTTAGACGAAAAGAGATTCTATTTTCTTGTCTCTAAGCTTGGTATTCTAAATCTTAAGACATAATCTGTGGTTACCTATTAAAGTTTCTTATTGTAAAATTTTCATCATTTCCGCAAGATATCTGCACATTAACAATCCGTTCATGATAAAAGGGGGAGTATGAGAAGAACTCCAAAGATAATCATTGTTATTTAACAACTTGAAAAACTTCAGGCCTTGATCTTCTTTCCCTCTTGAATCTTTGAAGAACTTTGGTGTTGCTTGACTTCATGTCTTTCAACGCTCCCCCTTGAATAAAGCTCTTGGTCTTCATAGTATCAACTTTGTAACCAGATTTAATGTACAGTAGCCTCGACTGAACGCACTATCAAGAAGCTTTCAGCTGTAAAAACTCAATCACATCGGATCAGCACACAAGAAAAATAATGTAAGAGTTACTTAACATTCCACGACGCATCTTCAGTTTAAAACAAAGAATCTGTCTTTGAACCGCGAGTTGAATAATCTTTCAGCTTAAGAACTTGTTTCAATCAGCTCGTAGGAGGAATGATAAACAAATTTGTAGCAAACACCACATGATACGGAAAAGAATAAATAATACAACTTTGAAAAATGAAACACCATCTTCATCTCTTTGATCTCTAGACTGTCTTCAGAAATAACTTTCTTTCTTTAAAACTTTGAAATTGAACTTTGAAAAACTCTCCCCCTTTTTGATGATTGTGAACATCATGATCATCAAAACTTCTTCAATTTCAACACTTTCTTTGATCTCCCCTTTATGATAATTTGACATTCTCCCACCTGTGATCTGATTATCCGACAATTCATGAAATGTATATGTCCGAATCTTCTCAAATTCAGACATAATGAACAATGTAACCCTGATTCAACAGATGAAACAATTAGTATGCCTGTAAGTAGCACGGAGCCACTTTGTACAACAGATGTACATTGGAAAGGAGTTTTTGTGAAGTTCACTCCCCAGGGCTTCCATTCAATCATCAAAAAACCATAAAGGAATTTTCTATGAATGTTATGACAAGAAAACTCATTCCTTGTGTGCTCGTGAAAGTGTAGAAATGATTGAAGCTACTTAGCTATATCAGGCTCAAATTGTGTAAACTGTTGAGACAGCAACAGATATTACACGGACTCAATGTGCATGAAAGAGGTGTGAAGGTGGGGAAACTTTCCTTCTTTTTCAATATCTAAATCTTTCGATTAAAGACTAGATAGCAGATATGTTGCGTCCCCAAAGAAAATGAAACATTTCTTTGTTAAGAAAAAAACGAGTGGCTGGTGGGGTTATAGCAAGAGTTGGCATGGGCTCACTGCCTGTTTCAATGATGGTCACCAAAGAATGTGAACCAATCAGAATATGTGGCTACCCGGCTCAGAAAGTGGTTGGGGCAGAGTTCTCATATTCTTTTAACTCTGTTCTCACACCCTCTTTCTTTTTAACATTAAAGCTCACTTCTAATCAAACTCTCTTTTTCATTTTTTCGCTCAGCACAATGAGAAAAACTCAACCGGATGAGTTTTCTCCCCCACTCTTTGATTTATGACCCCTCACCCCTCAATCACTCTAGGATAACTTCCGGGGTAGGAAACACTGGTTAACATGAATCCATGGAAGTACTGTTTAAGTTCTCACACAAATCCCATGTAATTCCTATAAAGAATGGTAGCTCAACAGTTTAACTTGAACATTTAAGCTCAAATAAGACAACACTGTCAAAAAGTATGCTCAGGAGATTTGAGCAATTGAACTTTGAGAATCTGACAATGTATCAATCAGATCAACTAAACTGGTTTGGGTATCAAAGAATTGGATATTTTGTTTATATGAACAAATATAAACAAATTTGCAATGAAAGCACAAGATTAGAAATAATGATTGATGCTCACCAACATTGAATTTCAAACGGGGGTATTACCATCGACAAATTGGTTCGTTATGAGACATGGTAATAACAAATACAAACGAAGTACTGAACATGTGTGTGTGAATACGTTACAGTATAAGGATAAGATAATACACAAGTATTGATCTTTAGAAACACACAGTCAGTTAAACATTAAAGCTAAAAAAAATGAAAAATATTTAAATTCACACTTCTAGATTCATGAAACCTTTTGAGAATCAGAAGTGGTTTGAACATTTCAGAAACTATTTGAAATGCTTGAAAGTTGTTCGTCTTTCAAACAATCAGAGATATAGGATTATAAGATATTTACCTTTTAAGCTCCCCCTCAAATCATGATGGAATTGATATAGATCAGATAAGCTCCCCCTGGATATTTATAAAAATATCCACGTTTGAACGTTGAAGAACGGGTCCTGATCTGTCATGTGATCAGAAGCCATTGTTCTTCTACTCCCCCTTGACAGTAGATGCCTGGAACAAAGAATCAGTTTTCGGTTTTGGTACCCACTGGAATTTGGGTCCATGAATGTTAGCTGCAGTTCTTGTAGGGGAAATAGAATAAGAACCATACCAGAAATGATCACTGGTTTTGTGAATGTGATCATGTGTACGACAATAAGAAAAATGGTATTTCTTACCTGACAACCTGAGTAATTGATCTCTCGAGTAGATATGATCAGGTTTACCTTTACTCACATTGTTCCTTTTGGCATTAGACTCATGCACACATGATTCTCTTTCTTTCAGCTCATCTTCAACTGGTTTCTTCTTCCAGACCAGTTCCTCTTCTTTGTATCTCATTCTTCTAGGACGTGTACCTGAACCATCTATATTTCTATCATAGAAAAGGTTAGTCTTACGAATCTGATCAAAGGATTTAACTGACCTTTGTGAAGAGACAGGTTTCTGATTTGAACTTGATACAGACTTTTCAAGCACTTTAATCGTTGAAGCGAAGTTGTCTCTTTCTTGAACAAGCAGGTCAATCTTCTTTGTGAACTCAGACTTCGTTTTTTGCTTTTTCAGTGCTTTCTCAGATAGTTCAGATAGCTTGGCAGTAAGCTTTTTGATCTCAGCCTCAAATGTGCATCTTTCTTCTTCAAATCCCTTCTCAGCATCCTTTCTTTGGCCGGATATTTCTTTGAAGAAACCAACATTCTTTTGTTTAATGGCCTTCTTCTCTTTGGCAAACTTCTCTCTTTCAAGAATGATTACTTTCTGAAAATCAGAAACTTGCTGACAAATTTTTATGCATTTCAGCTCAACTTCTTTCTTCTCGTCAGCACATTTTCTCGAAAAATCTGAGAACTTCTTTGCGAACGATTTCTCAAACTCGGATTTATCTTGAGCATGCTTTTGCTCCAAATAAGATATTTTCTTTTGAAGATCGGCATTTGCATCTTTCAGTTCAGAGATTTTTTCCTCATAACTTTCAACATAGACTACTTGCTGAGGTTTAGCTTCCAAAATAGAAATCTTTCCTTTCAGCTCAGAGTTTTCAGCTTCCAATTCTCTTCCTTTCAATAAACTCTTTGGCCCTAGCATCAACCATTAAGTACAATCCCATAACTCTTTTCCTGTCATTTTGTAATTATTAATTTGACTATAAAGTTCACAAGAAAGACTATCAGTCATATAATTTCGAGCTAAATTATTAACCCTCTCTCTTTTCTCCTTTTCCACAGGAGAAGCTTCTGTCTGAATTTGGGATTGCATTTCTCCTTTCGTCAATGATAATCTGATATAGGGACCCACCTCATGTTCATCTACAAAATACAAAAAGTCAGCTTTCCACCGTTCATAATCTCTTTTGTACCGCAGACTTGGTGGGCACACCATTTTGATCGTTTCGAATAGAATGTATTCGCTCCGGCTTTGAAGAGAGATGAAACTTGAACGGGATTAAATTTAATCTCAACTGCACTGTAATGATCGTGAGACAAGCAGGATGATCCAAAAATAAAACAATATGGATATATATAGGTTTGCGCAAGGTTCGGGTCGCACGAAGTGAGATTTGCGCGACCAAAGGGTGGCGCAAAGTAAGCTTTGCGCGAGCAACTTATGGCGTAAGACAAGTCCGGTCGAATCAAGGTCCGGTCGAGACGAGAGACCGGTCGAGACGAGATACCGGTCCACAAAGGTACCGGTCGACCAAGATTACCGGTCGAAAAGGAGTGTCGGTCGAAATAAATATCGGTTAAAGGAGTACCGATCGAAGACAGGGTTTGCGCTACTCGAGGGTGGCGCAAAGTGAACTTTGCGCGAGCAAGGGGTGGCGCAAAGTTGCCTTTGCGTGAGTAGGCTATGGCGCAAACCAAGGGTTTTCGTGAGATGCTTAAAGCGCACAACACAGAATATCGGTCAACAGGGATTATCGGTCGACCGCTGATATACCGGTCAAGGCAGACTACCGGTCGAACAAATATCGAACTAACAAGATATCGGTCAGGCTATGTATCGGTCGATACAATGTATCAGTCGAGAACTATATATCGGTCAAGAGCTATGAACCGGTCGAACAAAGTACCGGTCGCTGTGTACCGGTCAAGCTATGTACCGGTTGAACACAAAATCGGTCGGTCAGAAAGAGTATCGGTCAAGAGTAAAAACCGGTAAAACAGGGTACCGGTCAAGAAGTATCGGTCGAGGAGTATACCGGTCGATACAATGTATCGGTCAAAGTCAAAGGACCGGTAAAACAAAGCACCGGTCGATAAGATCGGTCGATAACAAATTAACAGATAAGGACCGATAGAATCAAGATAATGATCGATAAACACGAAGAACAGTCCGATAAACACGAAGAACAGTTCGATAAACATGAAGAACTCTGATAACAATCGACCCAGAAACAGGTCAATCGATCCAGGAATTCAATCGACTAGCAAATAATCGACTCCAATTATGCAAAAATCAATTAAATATGCGAATCGATAAACCAGACCAATAACCCAGATATACAGACTGATAATAATGAATAGTAACCAAACAAAAACTTTTTCAGTAACAAATAATCAAACTGTTCGACCGATAAAAAAAATTAAATTTTCAAAACCAGATCAAAGAAACACTTAGCAGATAACACAAATAAACCAGATAATCGATTAGGGATTTTAGACAAACCTTTTCTGGATCAAACCTTCAGTCTCTTTGCTCTGATACCAATTGTAGATCCCAGTACAGTGTAATCAACAGCAAATATTCAATGATGAACATTATTTAAGCCACAACTACTAGTCATATGATTAATATGAAATCAAAGGGTTACAGGTTTACAGAAAGGATTTCTGATCAGAGAAAGTAAACCTATTGACTAGTAATATGGAAATTATGAGACTAAACTCTAAACTGTCTAACTCAATAATCAAAACGTCTAACCTTCCGAACTGAATATGATAACTAATAAAGCCTTTATATACTTAGGCTTACAAGGCCTAATGGGTTAATGGGCTTCAGGCCCAACTACTAAAACAACTATTAATTAATTACATTATGCACCCTTATAAATACTTTATTCCACTTTCAACACATAGGACTTTCAGTCCTAACATAATCCTTAAGTGATTGAGTGTGAGAAGTGAAAATAAATGAGTGTGGTTAGAGTGAGCTTAATGTTTAAAATAAAGATGGTGTGAGAACAGGGTTAAAAGAATATCAGAACTCTGCACCAACTACTTTCTGAGCCGGGCAGCCACATTTCTAGTGTTTCACATTTCTTTGGTGAACATTATTGAAACAGGCAACTAGCCCATGCCAACTCTTGATTAACCCCACCAGCTACTCATTTTCTACTCAAATAGAAAGTGTTTCACATTTTCAAAGGGGAAGCAGCACATTTGCTATCTGATTTTCATTTGGAAAATATGGACATTGAAAAGAAGGAAGTCTGCCCCACCTTCGCACTTCAATCATGCACATTGAGTCTGTGTTTAACTTACTGTTGTCTCAGTGGTTTACACAATTTTGAGCCTATAAGCAATCATCCGTGCTTAATTCTTTCTATCACATGCACGAACACACAAGGAATTTGTTTCTTTGTCATAACGTTTATAGAAATTACCTTTGTGGTGTTTCGATGATTGAATGGAAGCCCTGGGGGAGTGAACATCAAAAAGCTCCTTTCCGATGTGTATTCGTTACACACAGTGACTTAGTGTTACTGACAGGCATTTTAACTGATTCATTTGTTGATTCAGGTGTTACACGATTATTTTGTCTGGATTTGCAAAGATCTGGATGAATATCTTTTGAATTGACGAATCAGAGGCTCCAAATGAACGACATTTCTTACTCCGAGTTTTGATGAAATCGTTTCTCTTTTCATCAAAAAGGGGGAGAACCTAAACCTTGAAGAAATGTCCATTACATTACAAGACTGAAAAAGAGAAGAGTTAACAAAGAAATGCGAGAGATCAAAGTATTCTGAAGACATGCTGATTTTAGAGAAATTTTCTTTGAATATACTTTGCTAAAGCATTCTGAGCTAAAACCTGGAGATTATTACCTATGGAAGACAGAGAAGGAGATTGTATCTTCTCAGCTGAAAAAGAAGACTGAATTGCTAAATTTTTTAGTAATAATCTTGATCCAAAGGGGGAGATTGTTAGCGCACAGATCTATTGGATTCAAGATCATCCAATCTGAAGATCCAATTTGAAGCTAAAGCCGGAAAGTCGACTCTCGATATAAGTTTAATGTCGTTTGTAATAAAATGTCAAAGTTTAGTTTTAAGTATTTTATTAATATTCCTAAATATCTAGATATTAGTTTAGTTTAGATATTAGTTTTAGTTTAATATTATTTTGTTTTGCAAGTGGTTGATGTAGTGTGTAAGGAAAGCAAAAGATAGATCTCAGATCAGATCTAATACAGAACACACACAACACACAATTCTAAGGTGTAAAACACAGAGAGGGCTTTCAAAGAGAAATCATATCAACCATCTGTATTCCGTGATTATTAATCAAACAGGTTGGTAATCGTATATGTGTTGTTATTGATAAGAACTTGATAGTATTGTGGACCGACACTCTCCATTTGTGAAAATGCGGTTAAAACTTTATATCTCGAAACACCCAAAAAGCTGGTGGGGCATAATAATCAACCCGTAAATCATGGATAAGATCCATTTATACAAAACGTCACCGAAACTTGGAAAATAAAACTCAATACCCAAAAACAACACCTTTCGGTGACGGGGGATACCCGAATTCCATCGAAAGTGGTGGGCACACAAAGTTAAGCCACTTATCAATGTTCACGAGCTTCACATAGAGCCATGGATCCCCGTATACGGTTTCCAACCGAGCAACCACCACAAGATACCCAAATGCCTCTAGTGTCTACTCGACCTATAATTAAGTGTCACCACAAAATCCACAAGTCCCCGTATCCGACTCACTATGGGAACCACCGCAAGACTTAGCTCCGTATACGGCTCTGCAGAGCACCACCGCAAGCTTCCATAAAAACATGACTTGGGGACCACTCACTAGACTTCAAACACGAACACTAAATCCACGATGAGTAACCATTATGGATTACAAACGGGCATCGAGTTCAACCACCCACGATCTATACCTCGAGCCCTTCAATAAAGGTTATGCGATTATCGAGTTCAACCACCCAAGATCTATACCTCAAGCTCCTGCTAGCCATAAATAATATCCAGTCCCAAAACGGGGATAAAGTCCCCAACTAAGCCAACTGACTGACTCATATGCCTATGGATCCAATGCATTACAGTCTAAAACGTTACATGACTCAAACGAATGAACTAACACATTCAAAACATGTAACTCTCAATAAAGATGCAACTAAGTACACCGTACATCCAAGGATCCTTAACGAGCTACCAAAACTGAACAAGTGTTCCAAAGACTCAACCGAGTACAAATCAAGCCCCAACAGGCGTAATAGACGTTTGGCTAAAACACAAGAACCAATATGGTTACACAACCAAATTACATCTTTCCCCAAAACTTCGTTTCTCAAATCACAATTGGCCTTCGACCCAAATCAAAAGGTTTTCCATTTCTAAAATGTCCCCCCAAAGTCGGGAATGACCCGAAACCAAAAGACTCACACTTTCGTACTTTTCAAAAAACCCCATTTCATGAATGATGCATAAAACCCGACAAATACTTAAAAGTGCATTTTTGACCAAATACCTATTTATGCAATAAATCATCAAAACACATTCATTTGTGACACATTTACCAAAATGCCCAAGAATCCCAAATATGTGTGTTTTACAAGTTTAATAAGCTAAACACCTCGATAATCAAAAGTTACCAAATAACTCAATAGTTGATAATTTCATGTAAAATACATAAATGCTTTAAAATAGACATTTTGGCATGTACAACATTTTCACAAATCAACTTGAACTCACCTTGCTAGATTTAGGCTAAATCTAGATTTTACCCCCAAAACTTGAATCTCCTTTGATGAAGGCTTGAATCTCCATGAAATACACCTAGATCTTAAATCCAACACATCTAAAAGGTCACCTTCACTACACAAGTCATCAAAATCACACCCAAGTTGAAGGATGAAAGGGAAAACGATGAAATCATTAGACCCTAACTTAACTTTGAGAGAGATCTCAAAAACGAAATATACGGAGTTAAAATGCAAAAGTTATGGAGAAATATATTGCTATATCCTTGAAGAGATCTCAAAAATGAAACCATGTCAACTTGAATCACCAAAAACGGAGTTGAAATGCAAAAGTTATGGAGAAATGAAGTTCTAGGGCTGAAAATCGGGTTTTATGCTTGACAGGGCGTTTCGTGACTTACCATGCGACCTTAAGTCGCGGCATAAGTCGCCCTCTTCCCCTAAGTCGTGGCACAAGTCGCGTAGTGCACTGTTCGCCGATTTTCTTCTCGTTCACTGTTTTGGCCGTAACTTCTTCGTTATAGCTCCGATTTCGCGCCGGAAAGAACCGTTGGACTCGTAATTGAATCCTTCATCTACTAAGACTATAAAATATAGGATTCATGTCCAAAATCCTATATCTTATTTTTCCCTTAAAATTATCTATTTTTATGTTAACTTGAAACGATACTTTTCGAAATTGGGGTGTTACATCCCACACCCGCTTCTCACAACCACATCCCTATCTCTCGGTATCGTTCACCACCGCCATGACCACCACCCACTGCGGCCTTTGACGCCCTCCGAGCTAACCCCCAAATTGATTTGGGGTTAGGGTTAGTGACCACTAGGGCCGACAACAAACCCTCCCGCCGGCGTTCACCCTCCCATCGCTGCCGCTTTCGTCATCGACCATTGTACCACCACCACTAGTCAGTTCAAATCGCCGATTAGAGTTTCTACCCTTCTCGTGATACTCGCACCACCTAGGTCCCTCAACCACAAACATCATCGCCGCCGCCTAGCTCGACACGGATATGCTAAATCGATTTTAAATTCAAAGTTCAGTTGGGTTAATGCTTAATTTTGATTCATGTTTGGTGTCAATTTTGAGTTTTGATTTGGGTTGAGTTCATAGAGTTAGATTAATGGTTAGCTTCGATTTGGGTTATTTATCTCGGATTATTGTTTGATTCGAGTTTGCAATAACCTGTGGTTGATTTGGGATAACTCCAGAACGCTATTTCATGATTCAATCACATGTTTTGGGTGTTTGTATCGCTAACAGGTTTGGGTAATATTTGAGTGTTATCGAGTCTGATTTGATTTGAAATCAATGTGTTATCATCAACTTATGGTTCTTGCATTTGATTTGATTTAGATTCGATTTGGGTTTGACTTTTTGTCAGATTTTGATCTCTGATTTGAGCTGTTTGCTATATCAAAATCGATTTTGGTAACCTGTTCAATTTTGTGTCATTATCTGTGTTTGATTTCGATCAATGTTTGAATTCGATTTCGATTCGAATTAAGTTAAATGGTTCAATTGATAAATTGCTTATTTTGGGTCGTTCGGTTAAAGGGTCGATGTTGATTTGGTTTCGGATTAAAGTCTGGTATTTGTTACTTGCTGATTTCTCTTGGGATATCGAATCGATTAATCTAGGTTTTTAGAGTTGTTACACTTCGGATTTGGTAATTTGGTTTGAGTTCATGGGATTGATTCAATTGGTTTGATTGTTTTGGGTTTGGTGATCTGTTATTCGAAAAAGGGTTCACACCCTGGTGATGACCGACTCCCGGTTCCTACACACCCGGTCTCCCCTGTCTCACATCACTCGGCTCACACCAGGACCTGGTTCCAAACCCAGATACCTATTCCCCTTGTTTTTTTGTCCTCTGTTTTTTTTAAATAACTTTTTCCCTTATTTTCTAGGTCTCGTCTAAATGTTGTTCTTAGTGTGTTTCCCTTTTAATCTCATCTTTCGTGGATCAAATTGCGATCGTCTTACGATCATTTTGTTCAAGTAACAATGGGAAAAACATATATGTATGTGAATGGTACATTCGTAAAATCATATGAAGATTCCAAACCTGAAGAAGATTTGAAAAATCTTGAAAATAAAAGCAAAGATTCAGATGATTCATTGAAAAATGAGATCAGTGCTTTAAAGAATAACAATCTCGAACTAAAACAAAAGATTGATGATCTTGAGAAGGAGATTGAGAAGGATTGAAAAGTTTTTGAAAATGAAAGGAGTGGTTTCACTAATGAAAGAAAGGGGGTTGAACGAAAAGTTCTTGATTTTTCAAAGAAGATTTTCGAGGAAAGAAAAACTTTTGAGTTTCAAAATGTTAAACTTTCAAAACAGATTTCTGATTTTGAAAAGATTTTGATAATTGAGCGAAATAATTTTAGGATAGAAAGAAAATCTTTTAAGAATAAAAAGAAAGAGCTTGAAAAGAAAAATGTTGTTGTTGTCAAAGAAATATCTGATAAATGCAATAGTATTGAAAAAGACTTTGAAAGTGAGAGGAAGTTTTTCGAAACAGAAATTCATAAGCTTTCACAGAAATTGTTTGAATTAACGACAAAGATTTTGAAAGAACAGAAGGTAAAATCCGATTTACAAAAAAATTTGATTCAATTCTCGAAGAAAGAAATGGTTTATCCTTAAAAGTCAAGAAACTTGAAGAACTCAATTTCAAAGCCGATTTATCTGAACAATCCAGTCCCGATACTGTTGTTCAGTCTCCTTATTCTTCAAGTTCAACTTCCACAACTATTTCTTCGAAGAGTTGTGTCAAATCAAATGAATTTTCAAAAGATCGGATTCGCCCTTCAAATATTTTCTATAATTCTCTTGTTGATAATACAGATAATAAAGTGTTTCGAAAAGTCAAAATGGTTTGGAGAAAGAAATCAACTACAGAAGACAGTGATGGAAACACGTCATACAAATCTTCTGTAGTTGATCAAAAGTCACCGACTCATGTCTATTCCACAACTAAGTTGATCAGTCTAAACCAAGCAAATATCTGTTGCACTTATTGTAGAAATAGTGACTTTGTGGATTTCAGATATGTCAATAGCTGGTATGGTACTTGATTGGGTAAAAATACACGAACACGAAGACGGAACATTTCACGCATATTTCACACGATCAATCTTATATCAAGATAAGGTCCTGTCGACCGAGCATAACCTTGACTTCCGTCGAGTATAATTCGAAGGTCGGTGGAACGTCGTACAACCATCACTCGACCTCGACCATACTAACGTATAAACTAACGTTCCTTTGTTGTTCCTTTAATGCAGGTTTAATACTCATAAATGCCAACGGTCACAAACGGTCAGCACCAGCAACGACATTCATGGAGCACGACAGTTACAAAAGAACACATTTATGGAGGATCAAAGACTATAAATACTCAAGATCAACACCTCATTCGGACAATCTGAATTGAGATATTTACAACGCATACAGCTGAAGCATACAACTTACAAGATCTTCGAATACATTCATGGTTCCGTTCATCAACAGCGATTTACACACGACAAGATAGTTTTTACACACGACATACACTTGTTTCGCATTTGTACATCTATTTCTAGTATAGATCGTGTCATACGCTGTAACGATGAAGGATACCCCCCATGTTTGGTGATCATAGTGCACGACGACACCTTCCATGCCGTCCGCGGTTTTTTCCTCGTTGAGGTTTTTCCGCGTCACCAAATCTCTTGTCTCTTTATCTTTCTGTTTATCGCGCATATTGTCAAATGGATACTTTCTTTAGTTGAATAAAGCTCCACGTCGACCTTAAGTTATTCATCGAGTAATTTTTGGCATTAACAGTACTTATAGTATCACCAAGTGGTGCGACTTTCACGACGACCACGGTCATACCACCGATGACTGCATAGCACTTAAGAAAGAACTCGCTTGGCACGTCCCTAAGGGTAAGCTCAAGGGTATCCTCGACGAACAGACGACACCCATCAGAAACACTCGACCACCGTCACCCGATCATGAGAAAGTCGTGAACTGCGTGACTGGTGGGTCAGATGTATGTGGTCTAACATACTCGACAGCAAAAAGACACGCGTCTCAGAGTGCAAGCAATCTACCAATACCTCGATCCTCACGATCGAAAGAAGAATTGGAGCTCAAATCTATGAAGATAACATTCGACCAAGACGACTTAGACGACGTGTATCAAAAACATCACGATGGGTTGATCATCCAACTCAAGATCGATAATTGTCTAACCCGACGAGTATTGGTTGACGGAGGAAGTTCAACGAATATCATCTTCCTCGACACCATCAAAGCTATGGGCCTCGACAAGTCTGAGATTGTCCGACATTCGACAACGTTAGTAGGTTTCAACGGAGACGCGACGAACACCTACGGTGAGATCGTCATTCCAGTCTATGCTAAGGGGATCAACAAACAGACGAGATTCATTGTCATCGACTGCTCTTCAGCATACAATATCATTCTTGGTCGACCTTGGATCCACGATATGAAAGTAGTCCCCTCTACGTATCATCAGACGATGAAGTTTCCAACTCCATGGAGGATCCAGGAGATCAGGAGTGAGCCAAAATTCGTTCGATATTGCTACAAGGCGACGAAGAAACCCAGGAAGCAGTCCATCCAACAATTACAGAACCAGGACACTCCCGATACTGTCGACGATTATCGTTTGGAGGAAGTTATATTGGATCAAAACAAGCCAGAGCAAGTCGTCTTCCTAGGTTCGACGCTTGATCCTTCTATTAAAAAAGAGCTAATCTCTTTTTTACAGGAACATGCTGACTGTTTCGCTTGGACGCACGAAGACATGGTCGACATAGATCCTGACGTTATTTCACATAAGCTAAATGTGGATCCATCGTTTAAACCGGTAAAAAAACGCCAGAAATTCGCTCCAGAGCGAAACAAAGTGATGAACTCTTAACATTCATGGACGCCTATTCAGGCTACAATCAAATACTCATGCATGTTGAAGACCATAAAAAGATAGCCTTCATGACAGATCTTGGTATCTACTGTTACAAGGTTATGCCTTTTGGTCTAAAAAATGCAAGTTCCACATACCAAAGACTAGTCAACAAGATGTTCAAAGATCGACTGGGTGATACTATGGAAGTGTATATTGATGACATGCTCGTCAAGTCACGACTAGCTATCGATCATGTCGAACACTTACGACAGTCGTTCGACATCCTTAACCAATACCACATGAAGCTCAATCCTACAAAATGATCCTTCGGAGTCAGTTCTGGGAAATTCCTCGGATACATGGTGACACGACGTGGCATTGAAGCTAATCCCGACCAGATTAAAGTAATCGTCGAGATTAAATCACCAAGAAATTTCAAAGACGTACAACGTTTGACGAGTCGAGTAGCAGCCTTAAACAGGTTCATATCTCGATCGTCAGACAAGTGTCTCCTGTTTTACAACGTCCTGCGAAAGAACAAAGGCTTTCATTGGACAGACTACCATGAGCAAGCATTGCAAGAGTTGAAGGAATACATGGCATCTCCACCACTATTATCAAAGCCACATGATAACGAGGTCTTGTAGTTATACCTAGCCGTAAGTGCTAATGCAATAAGTGCAGTCCCGGTACGAGAAGAGGACAAGCAACAATTGCCTATATACTATATAAGTAAGTCCTTACTCAACGCCGAAACCAGATATTCTTCTAAGGAAAAACTACTACTGTCGCTAGTTACTGCCGCAAAAAGTTACGACATTATTTCGAAGCACATCCTATAACTGTCGTTACTAACTTTCCACTCAAGTCTGTTTTGAGAAAGCCTGAGTTGACAGGTCGCTTAGCGAAATGAAGTATCTACCTTAGCAGTTACGATATCGATTTTAAACCCAGGACCACGATCAAATCACAAGTCCTAGCAGACTTCGTCGCCGACTTTAGTCCAGAACTAGAGAAAGAAGCACAAAGCGAAGTTTGTTCTGCGGCGACTTACGACGACAAACCCTGGACTCTACATGTCAAAATTTTGACCAACGCTAGAGACACAGGACTAGGCGTCGTCTTAAAGTCGCCACGGGGGGGAAGATGGTGTACTCCATACGATGCGATTTCAAGGCAACCAACAATGAATCCGAATACGAAGCCTTGATCGTTGGAATGAACATGGCACACAACTTGGGGGCAAAGGGGTTTCACGTCAAAAGTGACTCTCTCCTTATAGTAAATCAAATGAATGGCGAGTTTGCAACTAAAGACTCAAAGATGGCAACATATCTCAGAGTAGCAAAGGCAAAATCCGCGAAATTTAAGCCTTTTTCGATGGAACAAAACCCTCGAGATTTAAATACGCAAGCGGATACTTTAGCCAATCTCGGATCAACACTAAGAAAATCACTGTTCGACACAATTCCCATGGTACATCTGACGACGTCGTCCGTTGATCACGACAATGTTGGTCAAATCAACAACGACGAAGAATATTGGTCGAGCGATGTCATGAACTATCTAACTCGCGACCAACTCCCAAAAGATAGAGTAGAGGCTTGGAGGATAAGATTTAAAGCATCACGATATGTTGTGATACAAGGAAGACTCTATCGACGATCATCTACCGGACTCAACTTACGCTGCATCACGAGCAAAACACAAGTCCGAAATATTCTACAGGAAATGCACGACGGTGAGTGCGGTAACCACTCAGGTGGTCATAGCTTGGCTAATCGAGTGTCTCGACAAGGCTATTACTGGACGACATTACGACAAGACGCAATCAAGTACGTACAGAGTTGTGACGCATGTCAACGACACTCAGGTTCGACGCATAAACCTTCTGAACCCTTACACTCAACACTAGTTCCAAGGCCCTTCATGCGATGGGGAATGGACATCATCGGTAAGTTACCACTTGCCCCTGGGCAGAAGGTATTTCTACTTGTTCTTACATATTATTTTTCCATGTGGGTAGAGGCAACCGCTTTTTCCCAAGTTCGAGACAAATAGGTGATATCCTTTATCCAGACTAACATTATCTACAGGTTTGGAATACCATCTAAGATCGTTTGTGACAACGGATCTCAATTCACTAGTGAAAGAACTTAACAGTTCTATGAGGATTACAACATCAAACTCACGACATCGACACCACGACATCCACAATGAAATGGTCTTGCAGATTCGAGTAATAAGACAATCATAAACTCGATCAAAAAACGTTTGAAAGCAGCAAAAGGAAAATGGGTCGAAGAACTTCCTTCGGTCATGTGGGCAAATCGTACGACTCCATGTACGTCCACTGGACAAACACCCTTTTCCTTAGTCTATGGTTGTGAAGCAGTTTTACTCGTCGAGGTACGACTACCTACATCGAGACATATGTCGGTCGATCATAACCTGGTTGACATGAACTACGATCTCGACGCTCTCAAAAAGCTAAGAGAATCATCTTTGATTCGTATGGCATCACAAAGGCAGACAGTCTAACGACACTTCAACAAAAATTTACAAACTAAAGTATTTCAGGAAGGCGACTATGTCTTGCGATGAGTGATTCAAAACACACAAGAGTCGAACGCAGGTAAACTTTCCATCAAATGGGAAGGCCCCTATCGTATATCTCAGGTCGTGGGAAAGGGTGCCTATAGGCTCTGAACCCTCGACGACTAAGAGATCCCACGTAGTTGGAATGCAACACATCTAAAAAGGTATTTCTTATAAACCTTAAATTATTTCCTTACGGTTATTCTCATCAATCAAGTACTGACTTAAGTATCGGAGGGTCGTTGGTTAGCCAACGACCAACCTCTGACATTGTTTCCTCACAGGTTCACACTACATTAAGTCTTTTGCACGACATAACAAAGCACCAGAGGGTGTACAATCTAAGTTCTTAACTGAGAATTATTTTTCATTGAGGATAAAATGCCTTAGTTGCACGTATCCTTGATTAAATTATGATGACATGCCTTGGTCGCACGTATCTTTGATCGAATAAATATCTTTTATGTTATATATTTGGTCGTATGTCTTCCGAGGCCTTAAGTCGCTTGAATCGCCTTAGCCGCAAGATCAGTAATATAATTACTATTACAATAAACTCAACAATGTAGCAAAACGATTCATTAATATTTAAGATTGATATTTACAATGCAAGGCTCGACCACCAACGGTCGACCTAAGGAAAATACGAAGAAACAAGACAAAAGTTTAAGAAGAAGGAGCGCCCTCTGCTGGTTGCGATGAGTCACCAACTCTCTCCACGACCTCCATCTCCTTATCATCCTCGGAGTCCAGGTCCTGCTCGGTCCCGACATCCGCAAGATAGAGCTTGAGGTCTTCAGAAGCATGGGCCAAGGGTTCTTCCCGTTCAGGTGACGTCTCATTATGGCCACCTTGGTCGTCCATCGGGTGAAAACCTCAACGGCTTTCAGCTCCTCTTCTAAACTCCCGATATTGCACCCCTACTCAGCCATCTTCGACTTGAGGTCCTCGGTATCTTTTTTATTCTCGACCAAGGACGCCAAGGTCCTCTCCAACTCCATCCGTGTCTCTTTTACCGTATCGCATGACACGTCGAGACAGATCTGCAGATAAGATCTTTGGAGGTTGACAACCTCCAAAATCTTCTGGGTCTTTTCGAGGCGGCTATGTAGGGACTCTACGTTAGCTTGGGCCACCCTCTTTATGACTAGAGCCACTTGCTCCCTCTCCAACGCAACCTTCTCTCTCTCCAGGACCTTTGGCACAAAACGCCGGATTTTGTCCATCTCATTGTAGAGGCCAAGAGAGGACTGAAAGGCCTGCAAACATGTGTAGGCCTGCAAACACGACGTGTGACTGCACGTCTTCGACGACCATTTCTCCGAACTTCTCCCTGAAAGATGGGAGTAAATACTTCTCCATATGAAGGAATAACTTCGCTCGGTCAAACGAACTATCCCTCATAAAGTCCGACGGTAACGTGAAATTGACCGTCTGGACCTCCGTAGGGCCCTTCCCCTTATCACTAGACAGGGGAGGAGGACCAGAGGCCTTCGACGCCTGATTAAGGCACCCGACATGAGGATCCTTAAAAATCTCCGTCAGTGGAGGCTCGACACGAGTCCCCTGAATGGCAACACAAGGATTGACAGTCGCCTGAACGGCAACACGAGGATCGATAGTCGCCTGATCGACAACATCCGTCTTCATTATCCGAAGAAAGGCATCGCTCGATAGCCGTGTATGCTTTGGAAGGTCTGGCCCTGACGCCTTAATCGCCTTCCTCTTCTTCTTGCCCTTCCGGGCTAACTCCAAGAACGCCTTCATTTGGTCGACCACATTGGAAGACTTTGAAGGAGAAACATCTGAGAATGACAAAACGATTACACAAGACAAAACGAGAAAGAAAAGTCGCAAAGAAAGAAAAAAAGGTTAAACACAACACCTGACATCTCCCTTCTGCCTTCTTTTTCTTCTTCTCTTTCCTCTTTCTCCTTTACAGGAGATGCAGTAGACGACCCAACAAACCGCAAGTCGTCATCCAAATCCCAGTCGGTAGTTGGACGAAAGGTAAAGAAAGAGCTTTCCTCGATTCTAAGCTCGAGGAATCGCTCGACCTTGTCAGCTGAATCGTCAGAAGGCTCGACAATAGTAAAATCGATCGCTGGCAAAAACAATGAGACCAAATGTCAGTAAGATCGAGCAATCAAACGGGAAAAACAAAGTAAGATTCTAGAATCTTACCCTCGGTGTTCCATCCTGAGGTGAGCCACTGGATATCACCGTCGACCGAAGCTAATCGACTAAAGACATACTTTGTCTTCCAGTTTCGATCGTTAACTGCGGTCTTGTGAACTAGAACGCGAGACCCCTTAAACCTAGAGGACAGGCTATAACAATGGCTCGACTCCGACTTGACAGAGTAGGTCGAAAGCAAGTCATAGACAGTGAATGGCGATTCCCATTCACTCGTCACCCGTTAAATTACTTGAACAACCCTCCAAAACTAAGGCACCATATGCTTCGGAGATAGGTCGAAAAGCGTAAGAAACGACCTTGCTAAAAGAGAATAGGGCCATGAAAACCCTATCTTGAAGGGATACTCGTACATCACGAAATATCCCTCCAGACACTGCTCAGGACGAAGCAACATCGGTGGACTAATGGTTATCGCTTCTGGAATCTTAGCTAAACATCTAAAGGATTCGAGGTTCTCATCCTTACAAATCACACTAATCGGATCTAGAGACATGGCGAAATCGGGATCCTGGACAGTTGCGACGTAAAAACCAAAGGCGTCCCAACCCTTCCTAGGCTTTCGAGCTAAAGTCTTAAGTCGCATGGGTTAAAAAGGCAAAAGATATTGTACCTTATATAGTCACCCTAAGACCTCAAACTTTGGTAACGACAGTATTTTCGGCAAAGATCTGCTCAACGAAATCTCTCTCTGAAAATATTTTGGAAGCGTAAATGGAAATGATCCTGAATATCTTCCATTTTATATACAAAATGTCGAATTAGACATATTCGCCCGATGATTGACACGTGTTGATAGACTCTTTAGGAACTCGCCTGGATGATCGATACATGTCACGCATGGTTTCCATGCGTATTCTCTAGGTACTCATGACATCACATATGTCAGAGTCGCCAGTTAGAATCGATCGATTCAGTTCTGAAGCGACGAAACCTTTCCCCAAGCGACACGTGACACTTGACAAAAATTTAAAATTCCCGCCAAGAAAATTTTAAATTTTGGGGGCAAACTGTTTGGGTAAAAATACACGAACACGACGACAGAACATTTCATACATATTTCATACGATCAATCTTATATCAAGATAAGGTCCTGTCGACCGAGCATAACCTTGACTTCCGTCGAGTATAATTCGAAGGTCGATCGAACGTCGTACGACCATCACTCGACCTCGACCATACTAACGTATAAACCAACGTTCCTCTGTTCTTCCTTTAATGCATGTTTAATACTCATAAATACCAACGGTCACAAACAGTCAGCACCATCAACGACATTCATAGAGCACGACAGTTACAAAAGAACACATTTATGGAGGATCAAAGACTATAAATACTCAAGATCAACACCTCATTCGGACAATCTGAATTGAGATATTTACAATGCATACAGTTGAAGCATATAATTTACAAGATCTTCGAATACATTCATTGTTCCGTTCATCAACATTGATTTACACATGACAAGATAGTTTTTACACACGACATACACTTGTTTCGCAATTGTACATCTATTTCTAGTATAGATCGTGCCATACGCTGTAACAACGAAGGATATCAACCCATGTTTGGTGATCATAGTGCACGATGACACCTTCCATGTCGTCCACGTTTTTTTCCTCGTTGAGGTTTTTCCGCGTCACCAAATCTCTTGTCTCTTTATCTTTCTGTTTATCGCACATATTGTCAAATGACTACTTTCATTAGTTGAATAAAGCTCCATGTCGACCTTAAGTTATTCATCGAGTAATTTTGGCATTAACAGTACTTATAGTATCACCAATCCTCAGTTTCATAGCTTCAAAGCTAAGATAACTAACCATCAAGGATCCATCAAAGCATGGATACCAAAACCAAAACCTGTCTAATTTGTTTTGTAGGAATGTCATGTGTGATTTAATTCAGATTATTCACATCACATGACTACAATCAAGGGTTATGCCATCTTTTGAGGGGGAGTACCATGTTTTTCTTTAAACTTTCATATTGACTTCTGAACACTTCAGTTCAGAACTAGTTCTTAAATGTTCTTGACTTCTGATTACCTCATATCATAACTCGTACTTCAATGTTTCCTTCAATGTTCTATTTTGGCGAGTTAAAGGAGTGTTAGGGCTCATAAAGTTTCTATGGTCAATCCAGAACTGGAATGACCTACCCAAGAAACACATCCATATCATAGATATCAGTGAGGAATCTAGCTTGATAGATGAGTTCGGAGCAAAAATAATATGGTAAGGATGTGACAAGACTTAAAAGAATAATTAGTCCTTATCAAACCGAGTCAGTTATCTGGGTTACCACATAATTTATTCATTCTCGTTCTTTGGAGATGAATATTGAAACAGGCATGAACCCAATGTCGATAACTAGTGTCACCCCACTTAGCCACTCAAGTATCTCACAAAAGTTACTTGTTTCATATATGCACGGAGATTTACCACATAATCTATCTATTCCTCACTCGGAGGTCTTAGGTATTGAAAAAGGAAGACATTAGCTCCAGTCTCCAAACTTCATTTTCATCTCACTATGTCTATTGATTTCAAACCTGCGTCCCAGGTTGAATCAATCTTTGAGCCAAATTGATATGATTTATATTTCTTTCACATACGCACGAATCTTTGTGATTCCCCTTGCATATCTTCGTGACTTCGCCGGAACAGTTTGAGAAGTAATTTTTAGTATTTTACTTCGGTGATAACTAGAAGTCCTATCAGAGATACATCGATGCCAACTCTGAAAATAGGCCACAATATTATTTTCATTGTTGTGATAATAGTTACTATCGTGTTTCTATGTTAGTTTATTACCCCATCTGGGTTACTAAACGTTTTATCTGACATTTTGCTGCTCGTCCATCTAGTCTTTGAAGTTACATGATTCTCAGGATTCTCCTAATCATCATGAGGGGGAGACATGACAAAGACAAAAGATTCAAAGACACAGATTATCATGTTTTTTTGGAGAGGGTATCCCAGACCACATTGGGCCCAGACTAATCCCTGGCAATATGGGCCGAAGCCCGACTGCTAAAGCATGCAGCCCGGGGTCGAATCCCCCGTACCTCCAGGATGCGTCCCCCAGGGTTCGAACATGATACCGCTACTAGCTAGTCCACATGCCTTACCACTAGGCTAACACCCTTTTGGTCACAGATTATCATGTTAAGGGGGAGTTAGCAAAAGTTGAGGGGGAGTAACAAAATCTTTAAATCTGAGGTTGAAAAGCCATGGATTTCAAGATTGCATTTCTGTAATTGATGTGATTGTTTCTTCTTACCCCTTATCAAGTGGTGTTTGCTACAAGTTGATTCCTCCTACGAGCTAATTGGAACAAGTTCTTAAGCTGAAAGTCAATTCAACTTGCGGTTCAGAGACATATTCTTTGTTTTTAAACTAAAGATACAATGTGGAATGTCACGTAACTTGCACATTATCTTTCTTGTGTGCTGATCCGATGTGCTGAGTTTCTACAGTTGAAAGTTGCTCAATAGTGCATTCAGTCGAGATTATTGTTCATTGAATCTGGTTACAAAGTTGAAACTATGAAGACAAATAGCTTTATTCAAGGGGGAGCTTGGAAAGTCATGAAGACAAGCAACACCAAAGTTTTTCAGAGATTCAAGAGGGAGAGAAGACTAAGAAATGAAGTTTTCAAGAAGATAAATCCTTTATACAACTTTAGGGGGGATTGTTAGGACTGAAAGTCCTAGTGCGTGGAAAGTTATATAAAATATTTATAATGTTCATTTTTTTAAAAGTATATTTGATTGACCCAATTACATATTTTAAAGTGTATTAGAAATTTAGAATAACATGTATTCTTAAAAATATTTAAAAAAGTTATATGTAAAATATCGAATTTGACCGGTTCTCTTATACCTTAACTGGGCCACTGATTCTTGACCAGGACTGGGACGAGTTATAATAAAGAAAGGTTTTGAGACTGGGACGATTTGGACTCGACCCGGCCTAGGACCAATTTTTAGCTATTTCTAAATTTACATATACATGACCCGATTCTTTCTTTCAAACAAAAAGTAGAGCCCAAAACCGTATATGTCAATATGTCATGTCATTGTGGGCTATTAGTTGGGCTTGGCTTAGGATCTTAGCTTTGGACCCAATTAACTTTTGACAGGAATATATCCACCACAAGTTGGACCCTAACATATGTTAATTATATATATCTAAACAAAAATTAATATAATTACATTATTGTTGTAGGATTATGTGCCATCATCAAAAGGAAATGATTGATATAATATTTTTTTAGTATTAGAATTTACCATAATGAATGTTTCATTTTCTTTGTAAATTCTCCCTATTTAAAGGGTTTATGATTAATGAGAATTACATATTTCATTCTCTCTATTTACTGTTGTTCTATTATGCTTTTCCTATAACATGTTATCAGCAGGTACGTTCTATGAAGGTTATCAAACCCGACACCAAAATATTGCCTTTTTATGCTACTGCTCCTTCAATTAAATCAGGTATAGTTTCGATTCTTTTACATTTAGTATCGTAATGAACTTTGATACCCTGATAAACCGATTAATATCATGTTATTGTACATCTATGATTTCATGTTTAAAATATATGCTTAATTAATATTGTGAAATATCTACTACTTCGTTTGAAATTTTTTAATTTATTTGTTTTGTGATTAAACATCTAACGGATTGAAAAAAAAACTTTATGTTTTTGTTCAATTGATCTTGGCGGGAAAAAAAAAGAGAATCCAAAATCAATATGTTTTAACTTTTATGGTGTTTTATTTTGGTTAATCAAATAATTTATAGATTTGTTTAAATATTCTTAAAATATATAATTTTATCATATATGTATTGTTTTATAACAAGTTAATTTAAAATATGATAATTTATTTGATTCAATGATATGAGTTATTTAATATTCTAGTTGCTATTTTAAACCAATTAACTATATATGAATATGTAAATCTAAATACGTTTCTATCATTTATATTGTAATATTTAAATATTATATTAATATTTAAACATATTTGAAGTCCCTTGAATTCTTAGTAGTCATATTTGAGATTTAGTATCATATAATGATATAATTGTTAAAATGTTTTGTAGTTTATTTATTTTGACATTGAATGTTTTATCAAATCCGACACCAAACCTAAACCGTTGTTTCTGTTACGAGATGATCTCGTGTATGCTATAGCTCTGTCAATTAAATCTGGTATCTTTTCGGTTCTTTCATATTTATCGTAATGAAATTTGATACCCTGAACCGTTAAAAATATATTGTTGCATATATGTAGTTTCACACAAAATCTTAATTGATATTACATTTAATCCACCTTTTAAATTAAAAATAATTTCTTTTAAGGTGTATCACAAAAAAAAAAAACTGATGAAAACCGATCTATTTTAAAATCTTGATTACCAAGTCTTGATTTTTTTATATGTGTTCATGCTTGTAAACTGTTCTTTCTTGGACGGTAGCTTTATTATTACTTTGATATGTTATCTTTTTCCTTTAAATATTTATTTTAATGGTTAATTAATTATTATTTAGATATGATAGTTAATTTATTTAACTTGGCTTGCCATTTTTAATTTAATTATACGGGGCAATAAATATTTATAAACTTGATTATGGATTTAGTATTTAATTGATTTCCCCACATAATATTTAAATGTTATATCTTAATTACATATCATAATCTTATAATTAATTTTTTGGAAGGTACACTTTCAATCCTCATATATTTTGTTTTTTTATACCAAAAGCTCCGAAAAAATATTAGTAATATGTTAAAAATTTGAATTTGACTTTATGTAAAAACCAATATTTGTTTGTCTAATGACAAAATCTCCTAAAATAATATGAAGGTATTAAAACACTAATTTTGGCTTCATATGCCAAATTCATATTCATTTTGGCCTCATGCCAAAAGCTCTATAATTAATAATGTTATCTTCAAATTAAATAAATCTCAAAATATCGATTGGATTTTGTCAAACGGGTGTAAATAACCCTAAGGTTTGTAGAGACTTAAGAAATCCATGTGATTCCCCTACTACCTGGAAATTCAATAGATTGAGTTATTTGTTTTCGCAAATTGAAATATTGATGAAGTATTATCAACAAAATGTAAGCATACAGAAATCCAATATTGTTATGATAATGAAATTTCATAACCATAATCCGCTTTCTTATCAAAAAGAAAATCATATATTATCATTTATATATGTAAATGGTTGAAACAACTGATCCCAAAATCAACGTCGTAAACTCAAAAAAATCTGAGTATCATAAATGAGTATATAAACCTCCTTTTGAAAAAGTACAAGAAAATACCTAAAGTCCATCAACTCCCCAATTGACTCTAAAACCAACCTCTTGAAAAGGTACAAGCAAATACCCTCATGTTTTGAGACGACATATAAATCCTAAGTTTCATAGGAATACCTTTACTAGAAACCCCCAAAGAAATGTGGGATGTCCCGAAAAGGATATTAGGGAGTAGTCATGAATATGTACTTCCCGAACTAATCGTACAGTGGAATGAAACCCACTTACTCGATTACAAAAAGGTAACTGATTTCAACAAAGAAATGTTATATCCAAAAAGCGTCTCAATCTCTGTGGCAAGGAACTCATAGAAGATGACATGATTCATAACATTATTTCCACCTTTCATATATCAAAAATATTAATGAACTAATATAAGTTGGAAAGTAACCTTTAGATAAACTCATCAACCTACTACAAGTGGTTGAGAGACATAACAAGGTTCTTTCGAATAATAACACCACATATGTCGAGACAAAGAAAATTCTCGAGATCAATGATGAAAGCATTAAAGGTGGAAACAACTCCAAAGAACAGTGAGTGTTAGAGCACAGTCTCATTGGATTCAAGATCATCCAATCTAAAGATCCAATCTGAAGCTAATGCCAGAAAGTAGACTCTCGATATAAAGTCTAATATCATTTGTAATAAATGTCGAAGTAAATTATTGTCTATTGTAATTTTAGTATTTAGTTTAAATTAGTTTAAATATCTAATTATGGTAGATATTAGTTTGTTATTTAATATCTAAGTTATTTAGATATTAGTTATTAGATAATATCTAGATATTAGTTAGTTAGTTAGATATTAGGTGTTTGTGTGTTAGAGAAGCAGTCGTTCAAGAAATCAGAAAACACACACAACACACACTCACGGTGTAAAACAGAGAGAACACATCCAAAGCTTGAATAGATCAATCCTGTAATCGTTTGAATATTAATCAAAACAGGTTGGTAATCATATCGTGTTGTTTTGTAAGAACTTGATATAAACATTGTGGACCGACAATTGGTATCAGAGCCTGATTTTAGATTCAAATCAAGTTTTTCAAACTCGACTCTGTGTTCTTATTTTCAAAATCATTTTCGTGATTAAGTGTGTTTTTGGGTTAGAAATCGATCAGGTTGTGATCGATAGGTGTGCTAGATCTAGTTGTTGTAGTTTGTTTTCAGAATAGAGCTTAAATCGAGTTCCAATTTGTGATTTTTGTGATAAAACAGTCGACTTCTTAAAGTCACTGTGCCATCGATCATACTTTCAAAAAGTGAGTTTTATCGAGATCGAGTGGTAACAATCTGTTCTAGATAGGTTAGTGGTCAGTTTATTGCATATTGGGACTGCTAATCTTGGAAAAACAGGTTTTTTAGTCGATTTATCGAAGTACAGGACGAACTCGTGCAAAGTTCAAACTCACGCCAGTTCATTGTCTCGTTTGCGCCACCAGTACATCGCGCAAACATCATCTTGCGCTACCAACGTCTCACGCAAACATCAGTTTTCGCGACCCACTTGAAGCGCAAACCTCAACTCTCGCGACCAACGGATCACGCAAACCTCAGTTCGCACCATCAGCTCTTCACGCAAAGCCTAAATCACATTTGCGCCAACTCCTTGTAGTGCAAACCTCACTTCGCGCCAACCTCTACTAGAGCAAACCGTACTTTGCGCCACACACATCTCGCGCAAATCTTACTTCGCGCCAGCAACCTTTCGCGCAAACCTCCATTTTGCGCCAATCACTATTCCATACTTAGAATATTTTTCTGAGAATTTTTCAAAACTGTAATAGGGACCCCCGTGCTAAGTCTGCCTAGGGGGATAAAATTTCTTGTGTGATCAAATTTTATTTGGATTAACGGTCATATCTGTCAAGTTCTTTACATACAGGAATCATGGATGATGACTACTTTGATGAACCTCCTAGACAGAAAAGTCTGTCTCAGAAACTTTCAGATCTTCAAGAACAGTATAAACTAGATCAGATGTCTATTTCGAAAGATTTTTTATCAACTGCATCTGATATGAAACCTACTGTTCTAGAAAGAGGAAAATATGAGCAGTGGAAATATCATTTCTTAGACTTTATTGACAAACATAAATTGAATACTTATATCAGATTATCTATGCAGGAAGGAATAATGAAAATTCCAACAAAGGTCAATCCATATCAAAGAGCTTATGGAAATTTGGCAGGAAAAGAGGTTCCAATATACCTTAATTAATACACAGATGATCAGAAAAGGAGACATGAAGCTGATAAATTTTTCAAAGTTCTTCTTTTGAAAGGAATTTCAGAAGAGATAACTATTAAAATATATAATTGCAAATGGGCTTCAGCAAAACTGATATGGGATCAGCTTGAAGCTTTATCACAGTTGTCTCCAACAGAAAAGGTAAAGGTATTGGAAGCTGAGAACTTTGAACTTAAAAGAAAGATTTCTAATTTAGAAGCTCAAATACAGAAGCAAGAGTCTGTAAAGATGAACGGGGAGAAGTTCATGAGCTTGGAGAGTGCAAATACTAATCTTCAACAGAAACTATCAGACTTAAATCAAGAGTTTGTCAAGGACAAATCTGAGTTTGAACAGGAAAGTTCAAAGTTTGCACTGAAGTTCTCAGTATTTTCCAAGAAAAGTGGTGAAGAGAAGAAGACTCTCGAGCTTAAATGTTTAATGCTTTCTCAAAAAGTTGAAGACTTTGAGAAAGTAATCATATTGGAAAGAGATCAGTTTGCCAAAGAGAGGAAGGCAAATGATCAGAAGGGTGCTAAGAAAGGATTTGAAGAAGAGAGAAGCACCTTTGAAGCTGCAATTAGGAAGCTTAATGCAAAGCTATCTGAATTGTCTAAATTTGCACAGAAAGAGAAGAAAAAGAAGTCTGAGCTTGAGACGAAGATTGAACTTATTATCAAAGAAAGAGACAGTTATTCTTCAAAGGTAAAAGAGCTTCAAGATATTATTTCAAAGATGGTGGTGGTGACTGAGCGAACGACTCCAGAGT
Organism: Arctium minus; assembly: GCA_954870635.1. Taxonomy (NCBI): domain Eukaryota; kingdom Viridiplantae; phylum Streptophyta; class Magnoliopsida; order Asterales; family Asteraceae; genus Arctium; species Arctium minus. The sequence continues at coordinate 174,538,885 of OX941080.1, read as the reverse complement.
CAAAAATCCATTCACCTAGAAATAATTCAGTTGGTTCTAACAAACCAGCCACAAGCTCACAACAGAAAACTGCTCTTTTCAGAAGGTCAGTTAAATCTTCTAATCAGATTCATTCTACTAATCTTTTCTATGACAGGAATAGAGATAGTTCAGGTACACATCAAAGAAGAAGAAGAAGGTTCCAGGAAGAAGAACTGGTCTGGAAGAAGACACCAGTTAAAGAAGAGCTTAAATGTAAAAGCTCATGTGTACATACACATAATGCCAAGAAGAACAATGCGCATAAAGGTAAACCTGATTTTGTCTACACGAGAGATAAATTAATCAGTTTATCAGGTAAGAAATTTTATTGTTCTTATTGTCGTACACATGATCCTGTTCACAAGACAAGTGATCATTACTGATATGGTTCTTACTCAATAACCCCCATACGAACTGCAACTAACACATATGGACCCAAATACCAGTGGGTACCAAAGAAAACTAAATCTGTGTTGCAGGCACTTACTGTCAAGGGGGAGTAGGAGAACAATGGCTTCTAAGTACATCAGCTTAGAACCCGTACTTCAACGAAGTTTGACTTCTAAACACAACAGTTTAGGACTCACACTTCAATGATCAAAAGACCTTACTCCTGTGCTGATATGAGAAATTGTACTCAGATACTCAAAAGAGGAAATCAACCTTCAAGGAGGAGTACATACTTTTCTGAAATTTATGCATTGGATAGACATGATGAATTGCACTTCAAAAAGTAAGTTGTATATCTCTATCATGTACTTTTTCACTGACATATTTTAGATGCATAATTTCAGGGGGAGTAAAGAAGGTGATGACTTCTGATTATTTCTGATCAGAAATCGTACTTTAATAGTTTTACTGCTTTTTGTCTTTTCAATTTAAGTGAATAAATTTGCTTTGACTTGACATAAGACTTTTGCAGAATTTTTGAGAGATGCTTACAAGTTCATATGTTTATGACTTTAAGCTTAGCTTCATGAGATGTAAGATCGCACGTAAAGGTATAATTCTTCATCTTCATCTCATATATGGTTGATAAGTGGACAACTTTCAATCATAGGAAAACATTGTTCTTAAATGTTCAAACCACTTCCCGATTCTCAAATCGAATTCATGATTTGGAAGTGTGACTTTAAATGTTTTCAAGATCACCATTGTGCTTTTAACTGAAATAGTTAAACCAATCTGAGCATCATAGGCATCATAGAAAAACAAGGATTTCTTTGTGCTAGGACTTAACACAACTTCTATGGAATCACGTTAACCAGTGATTTCTACCCAAGAAGTTAATCCTTAGTGATTGAGTCTAAGAAGTCAAAATAAATGAGTGTGTCAAACAAAGAAAGAGCGTTTGGTTAGAGTGAGCTAAATGTTTAAAAGAAAGAGCATGTGAGACCAGAGTTAAAAGAATATTAGAACTCTGCACCAACTTTTTCTGAGTCGGGCAACCACAATTCTAATGTTTCACAACTCTTTGGTGATCATTATTGAAACAGGAAACTAGCCCATGTCATCTCTTGATCAAACCTCACCAACTACTCATTTTCTTCTTAAAAGGAAAGTGTTTCACATTTTTCAAAGGGGATGCAACACATTTGCTATTTGACTTTCATTTGGAAAATCTGGATATTGAAAAGAAGGAAGTCTGCCCCACCTTCGCACTTCAACCATGCACATTGAGTCTGTGTTTAACTTACTGTTGTCTCAGTGGTTTACACAATTTTGAGCCAATAAACAATCATCACGTGCTTAATTCTTTCTATCACAAGCAAGAACACACAAGGAATTTGTTTCTTTGTCATAACGTTTATAGAAATTACCTTTGTGGTGTTTCGATGATTAAATGGAAGCCCTGGAGGAGTCAACATCAAACATCTCCTTTACAATGTGTATTCGTTACACACAGTGACTTAGTGTTACTGACAGGCATATTAACTGATTCATTAGTTGATTCAGGTGTTACACGACTATTTTGTCTGGATTTGAAAAGATCTGGATGAATATCTTTTGAATTGACGGATCAGAGGCTCCAAGTGGTTGACATTTCTTACTCAAAGTTTTGATGAAGTCGTTGCACTTTTCATCAAAAAGGGGGAGAATCTAAAGCTTGAAGAAATGTTCAGTCCATTACATTACAAGACATTGGAGAAGAGAAGAGAAAAGCTAACCAAGAACTCCGAAATCAAAGTATTCTGAAGACATGCTGATTTCAGATAAATTTTCTTTGAAAATACTTTGCTAAAGCATTCTGAGCTAGAAAAAGAGATTGCATCTTCTGAGCTGAAAGAGAAGACCAAATTGCAAAATCATTTTAGTAATGATCTTGATCCAAAGTGGGAGATTGTTAGAGCACAGTCTCATTGGATTCAAGATCATCCAATCTGAAGATCCAATCTGAAGCTAATGCCGGAAAGTAGACTCTCGATATAAAGTCTAATATCATTTGTAATAAATGTCGAAGTAAATTATTGTCTATTGTAATTTTAGTATTTAGTTTAAATTAGTTTAAATATCTAATTATGTTAGATATTAGTTTGTTATTTAATTTCTAAGTTATTTAGATATTAGTTATTAGATAATATTTAGATAATATCTAGATATTAGTTAGTTAGTTAGATATTAGGTGTTTGTGTGTTAGAGAAGCAGTTGTTCAGGAAATCAGAAAACACACACAACACACACTCACGATGTAAAACAGAGAGAACACATCGAAAGCTTGAATAGATCAATCCTGTAATCGTTTGAATATTAATCAAAACAGGTTGGTAATCATATCGTGTTGTTTTGTAAGAACTTCATATAAACATTGTGGACCGACAGAGAGTTAAAAACAATTTCACACATGTGACATTTATGCACTATGTGGACGAAACCCTGGGACGGGGTCAGGGTCTCGGTAAGAGTCGGGAATGATTTTTCAACATCTGGAGTAGAGATACAACTACCGCCCCAGGTGAAAATAGACAATCAAATAAGAAATGCACTAAAGAGTGTTCCTGTCGAAAAGGGAACAAGTTAAAAATGAACTATATCATATTAATTTAAGAATGATAAAATATAGGTTTCTTTGAAATTTATTTTATAGCATTTAAAATTTTTTTTTGCTTAAATAAAATCGAATATGTAACTATTATAGATGTAAAGAAATACATCTAAATAAATAAATAACAAAACTATCAATATTCTCCGTTCCATATAGGAATGTATCGAGGAGAACTTGAGTTTTTGTAGAATATTCCACACAATCTAAAATGATAGACAAATACTTATTTTATAATTCATTCAACCGAAATACTTAGACGATGAACTGTCATTTTCTTGTTGGTACAAGATCAATAGGAACCTTGTAAAGATATTCGTATCAAATGGAAATTATAATGGAAATGAGCATATATACATAAGTTATAATGAATATGAAAGTCAACATATATCATGAAAACTATGTGTCAAACTAGCTAGTAGATTATTGAGTCATCGAAACATTTTTGTCACGAATAAAGAACTTTAGAGAAATGACACATATATGTTTCGACATGACCATGTGGGACACCATGGTTATGACATAGTGATCCGTGTATTGCAAAATACACATAGACACATTCTGTTTCGAGTGATAGGCAAAACGAGGCAAATTACAACTGTTGACTTCTGCAGCATAAGAAACAATATTGCCATCATAATATGCCCTCTCAAATACCTAAAACTTTTGTATATACCCTAATCCTTAGCCAAGATAGGAATGAGATCATCCTAAAGCTAAGGACATAATACAAAAATATTCCATTGTTACAACGAATTCAAGGTGATATTTATGGACATAAACATCCAGAATGCGGGCCACTAAAACTTTATGGTTCTGGTTTCGACACGATGAACGCATGTCGTATTATTGTCCACATGAAATACTGCACTCCTAGCACTAGCTATACGTTTAAGGGCTCACCGCCCTGATTATTTCATCAAGTCTACATGACTTGGAATGCTGGAGAATTTACATCATAAGAATTTGATGTTAATTGCATATGTATGAGGATCAATGTAGAGTTTCCTATACCCCATGTGTATATATAAAATGGTCTCATAGAAGTTGTTATCAAAAGAATATGATGACATCTAGGGTATTAGTAATGCGCACCAATTTACCCACATCAACCTGGGGTTATGCAATTATTATATGTAGTTTTTTTTTCTTTCGTTTTTAGACCCACTGTTTGCTAACCAACCTCATGCGTAACGGTTGGTAACTAGATATAAGCCTGATACTTTACATTTACGCATGTTTGATTATATGTACCAATTGCGCCCCCACAATGCATCGAAATGGGTCCTTAAAGACGACTTGGTATATGCTGGATATGAATCCCAACAATTATCCGCTAATCAGAATATTTCACTAGTGATCTCTTTACCGCTAGATTTGCGGGTTGTCACTTTCATGAGACAGTCTTCCCATCATTAGGGGGAGATAAGAAAAAGGATTTTCCATGGGAACGGCAGGAAGTGTCATTGAATATTCCCACTCTGTCTCATTTTGATCCCCAAAACTTCACAACGTAATGTTGAAGTCATTGAATATACGAGCTGCAAATATACTCGCAAGGTTAAAGTCCCCAAACAAGGGCACAACATCGCTGGAAAGTGCATTGCAATCACACATAGTGGAGGTGTGGTTGAGGTCGTAGCTCCCAAACGGAAATGGGGGAAGCTACTTGGTTCGATAGATACTTATCTAAAGGAAGACAAGAGTAAGGCACAACTATTTTTCATCAATACATAAACCTCTCATGAGATTGTCTCTGATTAAACTATGTCTATGAATCATTACTGGAGGACGCTCCAAAGTTAATATTGATTCCAGAGATTAAAGAAATCTCAAATGAATTATGAGAGTGCATATGAGTCGATGGACATATCATACATAGTCATTGATGATATATTTCGCATATATTGTTGCTTATGAGATGATAGAGCACATTGACATCGAACCATGCTCAGTTGAAAAATATCAACAAAGAGCAAATTGGCCTAAATAAGCAATCTAGGAGAATCATATTATTTGACAAATGAACAGGTATTTGGTTTGGTAGTGCTAACCCACCAAGTGTAAAGCCTATAAGACATAGATAAATCATTTGTCGTAAAGTGTAATGAGAATAATCAAGTCATAATGTATGAGACTCTCCTTTGGCGCAAGGTTTCTCACAACGCCCTGGATTGACCACGAGAAGACTTACTCTCCCGTGATGGATGTTATAACGTTATGCTAATTAATTAGCCTAGTAGTTTCCGAAGGACTTGAAATGCATCTCATAAATGTGGTTACTAAATATCTCTACGGGGATCTAGATTTAGAGATATATAAAAGTGCTTGATGATATTACGTTACCAAAATCAAGTAACTCTAAACCACGAAATGCGTTTGCAATAAAATTGAAACGCATACTTTATAGATTAAAGCAATCTAATCTATAAAGGATATATAAGAACTAATGGAATACTTGATTGGGAAAGGATATATAAGAACGATGAACTGTTCCCTTGCGTATTTATTATGGAAACAAGTTCTAGATTTTCAAAGTAGCTCTATATGTCAATGTTATGAACATAATAGGCACTCTTGATGAAATAAGAGGAACCACAAGCTACTTGAAATCTGATTTTGAGAGGAAAGATCTTGGGAAAACTTGGATTTGTCTAGATATTTGAGTTAGGACACCGAGTTTGTGAAATATTAATTCACCGATCGCATATGTCCAGAAAATAATCAGGCAATTTAATATGGACAAAGCGCATCCGGTTAGCACTCCCATGATTGGTCGAAGTGTCGGATATAAGGAAATATCCATTTCATCGAAAAGGATGATGACGAAAAATGTTGGGAGTTGGAATTCCCTATTTAAGTACAATATGCGCATTATTGTACTTAGCACAATACACTTGACCGTATATTGTATTTTTCAGTGAATTTGTTACCTAGATTTAGCTCAACACCAATGCAACGTCATTGAAATTATATCAAATTAATCTTTTGAAACCATTGACATAGGCTTATATTTTCCCTATAGAAAGAAAAATGGGGTTGATAATGACACTTCAATACCTACTTAGAATGTAAGCAGCAAAAGTACTAGCTCTTATAGAAAACTACCAAACAATGTCTTGGTATGTCTTTGCTTATATTAGGTATCTGTCTGACCCATACAAAGGTTGTTTCCAAAATGGATAAAGAATTACCACAAGGAACACGCCAATTGCTTGGAAGTGAATTAAGCAATCCTTTGTAACTACCCCCTTGAACTAATCCAAGAATATTACTCCCCATGATAATTAAATAATGTATATGATTAAGGACTATCATTGCATATATTAAAGGAGTTGGTAATTCTGGGTTACTTGCATATATGGAAATAATGCATCATGTATTGAATAAATGAACATAAGATAAATCAAATATTCTACTTAAGTCTTATACAATCAACAATAAGAAAACTCTCATCGAGATTCAATTGAATCAAGTAAGATGTCAGGAGAACATGATACATTTTACCAAATCATTACCTAAAACCATATATTGGGAAACATGTAGAAAGCAAGTGCAAATGTTTTCCAAACTCCCTTGATTAATGCACGAATCAGGGGGAGTCTACTATATTTGTGATATTGGTATGTTGTGTTTTTCCTTCAACCAAGGTTTTATTTTTCCCATTAGGTTTTATTCTTTGGTGTAAGGTTTTAGTGAGGCAACTGTTTATATACCATCATAATTAATGTACGAATTTAAGAGAAAACTAGACTGAAGGAAAAGTCTATACATTACAAAGAAACTAGTGTGTTGTACTCTTTCCTTCGTCCTATTTTTTTTATCCCACTGGGTTTTTATTTTGGCATAAAGTTTTAACGAGGCAACAATTGTGCACCATCACTTTTTTGACTCGGCACAAGGGGGGTGTTGTAGGATTATGTGTCATCATCAAAAGGAAATGATTGATATAATATTTTCCTAGTATTAGAATTACCATAATGAATGAATCCTTTTCTTTGTAAACTTTTCCCTATTTAAAGGGCTTATGATTAATGAGAATTACAGATTTCATTCTCTCTATTTACTGTTGTTCTATCATGTTTTTCCTATAACAATTATACTATTTTTTTCTATTTTATTCCACTAACATAAACTTATTTTAAGTACGAGGATTAATAAAAAAAAAACAATTTAACTAAGAAATGTCACCATAGAATGGTTGCTTTTGTAGAGATGTGTATTATGTATATATATCCATATGTAAAGGGTTGGGTTTCGATGAGAAAGAAAGTTATGGGAAGAAGTGTAAGAAAGAATTTGAATTATTGGATCAATCCTAATTGAAAATCAACACTAATCAGATGCACTGAGATGCATCAGATCAATTCCTGTGAAAAATGTAATTCATGGATGATGTGTAAGATTAAAAGTGATCAAAGATCCAAATCCCTTTTTATGTATATCACCTTAACTTCTTTTTATTCTCACACAATCCTTTGTCTATACATATATACACAAAAATATACATGAATAGATACAACGTACACATGTATATATGTATACATCATATAAACATTACATCCCATCTCCTTTGATGAACCCCTGGTGGCAAGTTCTGTAAAATAAAAAATGACATCATTTACACCATATTTTAAATAAACATAATTTTTTTTTTTTTTTTTTTGTTTTTTTTACAATTTCGATAAAATAGAGAAAAGAAAATTAAAATCTCAAAAAAATATATTCCAACTCTAACAATTTCTTGATTTTGGAGATTTCATTGTTATTTATACTAGAAGCGTACTCGCGCAATGCAACGAGATACATCACGAATTTAATGTTTTCTTTTATTTTTTGTTTTTTTTATCAATTTCAAGTACAATTTTGGATGATTTTGAGAGAGTGATAATGGTTTTTTCTATAAATTTGTTTAATTTAGACTTAATAATATAATGCTTTTTATAAAAAAATTTAAGTATTTTGTTAGAATTCAATGATTATCTTATTATATTTTAAATTATTTATATTAAAATTGAGATGTTTATTCTGTTGTTTTGATTATGTATATCAGTTAGTTATGAATTCAAACATATAACTTTAGAAATTTGTACTCATGCATCATGACTTGTAATCTTGAATTATAAGTAATGTGTATCAATAAACAATATTTGATGCATAAAAACTTGTTTTTAAGAGTTTTCTTCGATAGTTTAATAATAATGTAATTTATTTTAGGTTTAATAATATAATGTTTTCTTTATAAAATAAACATTAAATATTATGTTAGATTTTTTAAATTATATTTTAGATCTTTTATATTTAAAATTTGATTTTTATCCTGTATTTAGTTATGCAAGGAGTTATTTTAGGGGAGTTGAAGTGTGGTGTGATTTTAGGGAGTTAAAGTGGTTAGAGATAAGAATTGAAAATTAATAAATAACATTAAAAGTAGTACATTGAGCTTTATTAGTTGTTTTTAAGAGATTTTAAGTAGTTAACTTTAAATAACAGTACATATAGCTTAGTTAGTGAGTTGTTTTTAAGAATTTTTTTATCCATGCTTTATAATATAGTATAGATTATTAAAATATTTAATATATTTAATGCCTTGCTAAACTTTTAAATAATTTTTTTTATAAAATGATAATTTCTAGCTATCTTTCAAGCATTTTATTTATTTAACAAATGGTACTTTCCAACTGCTAGTATATATGCAATGATCGATGACTTTGCAATGTCTATGGTTTGTGATGAAAATAAGTACTCCTTGTGAATATATATATATATATATATATATATATATATATATATATATATATATATATGATGTTAGCTATGTTAACTCATGTATGATATATAGTTTGTACGTTGCTTAGACTGTGTTCTCGAGTCATTTTTTATGAAGGAAAGGGAGGGAAAGGAAGGAACAAAAAAATATCGTGTTCTTAAGGTTTTTAAGGAGGGGAAAGAAAGAAAAATAAAACTGATTTTCTTCCGAAAACTTTTCCTCCCAAATATGAGAGGAAAGGGGAGGGAAAAGAAAGAAAATAAATTACAACAGTTAAAAATATTATTAAAATTACACATCTACACATCAATTACAATCTACTGTAAATAAATAAAGGGTATATTTGTAAAACTTTATGTTCTCTCGTGCTCAAGAGCATAAAACTTTATTTTTTTCTTCATTTTCCTTTATTTCTTTTTGCTCTCAAGAATATAAATAACATATTTTCTTTCTTTTCGTTTCTTTTTTTTTCTTTTCATTTATTTCTTCTTAAATTCGAGAACACAATGTTAATGCTTAAAGTTAAAGTGTTAATTTCCTTAACTTTTCATGGCAATGGGGAAGTTAAACAAATATTGTTCCACAGGTCTAAATCAAATCTTTTTTGTAAAATTATATAACATTGCATGTTTAGTGACGGTTTCATTAGATATCTTACAACTAGAATCAATCTTTTTTTTTCCGAACGATATTTTAATTGATATGAAAAAATAACTGGTTGAGAAAAGTTAAAAGCAATTAATGTATATTATTTCTCCTCAATTGAAGACTTTTTCTCTTCTCTGTTTTGAAGATTTTGTTAGAACACGAAATTAGAAGAAAAACTTCAAATTCTTCATTTTAAAACCTTTTGTTATACATGCTCTAGTTGTTTTCTTATCTCTCACATTAAAAAAAGTTTACCTGTAATAAAAAATATTTTAAAACAAATACAAGAGGGAGAGTGAGCGGATAATCACTCGACTGAAAGGAGAGAATTAGGATTACTCCTCGGCCTATGGGGTATTAGCAACCCTTTTCAACTGTTGTTCATTTACCTTATAATATGACTTCTTTAGAAGGCTTCTACCCGTTTTACTTTCACTCAGGAGAATCATATCCTCCACTCGCTTAAAGGAAGAACGGTAATCAACTCGACTAACAGGAGATTGAGAGTGAACGGAGTACACTTCTCAATTAAGGCAATCTCATTTGCATTTTCTACATTTATTGTTTCACAATTTAAAACATTACATATATTTTTACACATTCTCAACTTTTTATAATTTATTTGATTATTCCCAAATATACATCAATATATTATGATAGAGACACATCCCCACACTCACCCTACACAACTTAGGTTCCAAATTAATATTGTAGTATCGTAATAGTGATGAGTCACTTGGTAATCTAACACACACACACACACACACATATATATATATATATATATATACCAATTATGTTATTATTTTTTTTGTCATGGCATATGAAAATCAATTGATTTCCTAATACATGTATCGATTTACAAAGTTCGTTAAGAATTTACATTTCTTAAATTTTTTTTGAAAGGCAAACTTTTATTAACCAATAAAAAAATTACAACCACAACCAAAATAACAAAAACCAAACAGCCCCAAAGCAGTAGTAGGCCATGACCAAACAGAAAAGAAATAGGAAGATAACTATGCAATCGATCAAGCATAAAAAACAACCACGACACCCAAAACCGATAGCGGCGTGCGAGAGACAAACTATCTAACCCTACTGTATTTCGCTTCCCTGTTACCACAACCTGCAACCACGATCCTTTTCCGAAACAACCCGCATCGAGTTATTGCAGAGAAGAAGGGTCAACGAACCATCGTGTTCCGTCCACCCCTATCTTGTTGTTGCGCCTTTTGACCCACTCCAAAATGGTCGTTTGAAACTCATACAATTGATCCACGATTTTCTTTTTATCACCTCTAAATACTGTTGGAAAATTTTAGTAAAAATGTAAATGTGATTTTTTACTAACTTTGGACACAAATAAATACATGTATATGTATTGTATATATCTAATTCTTTGTGGGTTTGTGTTTTCCTATATGAGAGCTTCGAAACGATATATTATGTGTCCAAAACGGAATATGTGTGAATGAGATATCGATGCTCAAAGTTGAGTGTTTGGGATGAAAATTAGCAAAACCAAGTGGGTCTGGGAACTTGTCCCACATAGGAAGGAGGACCAAAGTTTATGAGGTTTATAATCTTAGATGTGGAAGGAGCTTACAAGCTCTTTGTTTGGTTTTACTCCATCACCTACCCGCGTGCAGGGGGGGTGCCGATTGTGGCTTTCGTAGGCTAAAATCGACGAACTTGTGCATGGGCGCGACCTGTGGACACGAATGCTGCTCCGATAAATACCACCCTATTTATGTGCGCCCAAATAAGATACAAGGTTGCCCAAATCACCCCATTCCAAAGCGAGTCGGTCGAATTATTATTAACCAAGTTCACTCCTTCATGGAGGATTTTTGTACCGATACCATCGCGCCCAAGTTTTTCTACCACCATCTTCCAATTAATGTCCATAATTGTTTTACCTCCGGACAAGATACTAAAGCATGGTCAATCGATTCGACCGATTCACCACATCTAGGACACAATACCGTATGTAAATCTATTCCCATTCGGTCCAAAACCGAACGGAATGGGATTCTTCCTCTACTAGTTCTCCATATGAAAACATATACCTTTTTTGGGATGATTTTCAACCATTTTGTAGGTTCCACCACCCCATTGGAATTTGTTCCTTCCTCTTCCACAACCTCTCTTAACTTCTTGATGCTGAAACTTTTTGTCTCATTTAGTGTCCACACCTTTTTGTCTTCGCAACCTCTTTCGGGTTGGATTTCTTCGAGTCTTCGGGTGAGATTCTTCAACTTGCTGGTTTCCCTTCCCCTCGGTGGTCTTCTCCAATTCCATTCCCACCTCCACGACTCTTTCGTCCACGTTCCTCTATCTGCGACCTTTGCGTCTTGGTCTATCTCCAAAGGGTAGAGTCTTTCGAATTCTTCTTTTAGCGTCTTTGATCCCGTCCAAATCTATTTCCAAAAGCTTGTGTCCTTCCCGTCTCCAACTAACAGTGGTGAGAATACACCTACAGACGTGTGCTAATTAAACCTCAAAGCAAGTATACAATGAGATCTAATGTCATCTTTCAAGTAATAAAACGGTAAAATACCGGATATCGTCCCACAGAGAGTGGAGTCAAAAGTGCTTTAAAAGTATAATGAAATATGTGATTTCAGATGGCAATTTTGAAGCAATATTTTTGATTGGTTGGTTAACACATATTTAATTAAACAAGAGAAGCAAGGGTGTAAGACTTGTGGTGATATGTTAACCCAAATTCTAGCAGACCAATGCTACAGAAATGCCACAATATGATGCTATAGGGATGCTGCAGCATGATTGTGACAATAACTAGTTTTATTATATATTTTAAGACATGTTCCTCTCTGGCTCTCACCATCCAATTATTCCGGTAGTTATAAACAATCTCATCTCTGAGCAAAGTTCAAGATAAAGGACTGATGGGAGTGAAGTTCTCAAAATATACGACAAAACAAATTCTCTTTGTTAAAAGTTACTCTTTCGATATAACCCCCATACCTCCCCAGTTGATGTAATTCAAATACCTTATCTCTAAGTTTGTTCCATTTTAAACCTTTGAAAAAGTGAAAACTTATCAAGATTGAATCATTTTGAAAAAAACAAGTAACAACTCTCGTTGCAAGTTAACTCTTTCGATATTACCTCCCATGTCATTCAAATTGACGTGTTATTCAATGGCCTATCTCTAGGTCCATGACACTTTAACACTATCAAAGTGATCAATTTGTCAAGGAGTTGTATTATCTTGATAAAACTTGAGTTGAAACAATAAAACATCATTAATGTCACAAAAAGTTCACTTTCTTTAGATTAACATAACCACCATTTGTCTCGCACCCAAGCTAATATGATTAGCTACTCATGTACAATAAATAAAGAAAAGCAAATGTAAAGAACTATAAGGGTAAACATGATGACTTGAAATGTAAATGACTTGAAAGGTAAATGATTATAAATAATTTTAAATAAAAAGAAAGAATGTAAGATGGAATGTAAGTATATAAATGTAAAGTGCTTGAAATTAAATACATAAAAGTAAAGACATGACATAAATGGAAAGGCTAGAGATGCAAGATGAAAGTAAAGAAAGCAAAGTAAGAATTAAAATCCGCAGTGCTGCAGAGATGCTGGAAGCATTCATACACTATGATGAAGATGTGAAGAAGATTTAAAGCATTAAATGAAAAACATGAAGAACTTAATATTACTGAAATTAAAAAGGGAATTGAGGCTGATTAATATCAGCTAGAAGTGAGTGAATAGTGGTGGGTAGGAGTATCTAGGAGTGAGTAGTAGTGAGTACATAATAAATGCCCCAAAACCCTCTATTTATAGTGATAGAGAGGGCCAAAAGTATTATTTGCAACTATTTCCATGAGGATTAAACCACTAGTTAAGCCTACTAACTAAGGAGTACAAAAGGCTAATTAAACTACAACTAATAACTTCATATCAGCTAAAACCAAGCTTTGTCCAATGGTCCACAAAAAAGGCTATTTTCACTCCTCTTTAATCAACTTCCAATTCCCTCTTTGCGATGTCCAGCAGGTCTAATGCTCCGGCAATGCTGCAGCATGACCTGTTCCAAAAAGATTTTCCAAAATACATTAAAATTATCCTAAACAACCCATGTAAACATACAAATCATAAACCTAAGCTCCAAATTAAGAAAGTGGAAAATAATGGAATAAATGACTCAAAGTTGGGATTATAAAATGTAAAATCTAGTCTAAAAGGATATAAACAAAGTGCTTAAGTACTCAAAAGTGAGTACTTATCACCAAAAACGAACTTGAGAATGTAACTCCTATATTGTCCACTTCCGCTTCGATACGAGCTATATTACTCCAAACCGTACCTACACCAACACCATTATTGTGATTACCAAACAACCCCCTCCCCATAGATGCTTTTAATGCTTTTTTTACCCAAAACGCCTTTTTTCCGACTCGAAATCGCCACCACCATTTTCCCAAGAGTGCCTAATTGGCCGATTTCATACTACCAATGCTTAGACCCCCATTACTAAAAATCCTCACCGAATTCTCCCACCTCACCTACACTAAATCTTTCTTTTTGCTCTCACCGACACCCCCCAAAAGAATCTACATCTCACCCTTTCCAACTCTTTTATCACTCCACTCGGGGCTCGATACAACGAGAAAAAGTACAAGGGAAGACTCCCCAATACCGACTTAACCAAGGTCAATCGTCCACCAAACGAGATCACTTTTGATTTCCATGATACTAGCCTTTTTTCACTTTCTCTATTGTCGGTCCGTAATTTGTTCCAACCGTTTCATCGAGACTCCTACCGGGAGTCCTAAATATGTAAAAGAAAGGGAGCCCGGGCCGCACCCCACACTTCTCGTGCAACTTTGAACTTCTTCATCCGTAACACCCAAACCAAAAATTTTGCTTTTGCTAACGTTGATTTTTAACCTCGACATCAAGTGAAAACATTTAAGGATTTTTAGAAGGTTTTTGAGATTGTTTAAACTCCACTTAGCAAAAAAGATGGTGTCATCCGCGTATTAGAGATGCAAGATTGGGACTTGTAACACCTTAAATTTAGAAGGAATTTAAACCTAGAAATAATGTAAGACTAACATTCATTAAATGAAATCACCCAAAAGGGGAAAATGTATAAGCGTTTGCAGCTTTAAAGATGGAAGGATAATTAACAACCTAGTAATCTAAAACATTATAGAATTTAGATTACACACGGGTGTTATCATCCATTTCCCAAAAGATTCTATAATGGTATGTATGCCCAATCTTCCAAAATAGTCTAATTCCAAAAATTCATCTTCTAGAGGACACAACTATCCTCTCAAGACCTTGCCGCCCCGCCGCTAAGGGAACCTGACATAACACAACATTTCAAGAAAAAGTTTTAGGCTTGGAGCCTAGTGAGAACAACCAATTAGTATAATATTCAGTAAGAACAATTCATATAAATAATCTTTAGAGTTCCCGCTAAAGTTGATATAACAGATTAAGCTTACAACACATCGTTATTCTTAGGTAAGACGGGGGAGACCCGTTTTCTATAAGTTGAGACGGAACACAAAAGTAGGTCACAACACAACGGTGCACATAACAAGAATGGACACTTACCGGCATCAACTATATCCAAGTCTTTAGCCATTTGAACATCAACTCTATCCAAGTCTTTAGCCATTTGAACATCAACTCTATCCAAGTCTGTAGTCCAATGTAAATGTGGGTTCAACTCTATCCAAGTATTTAGCCCAAAGAATCACCAAGTTCAACCCTATCCAGGTCTTTACCTTGGGATCTCACCATCTTTGATGACTCATTAGTCCGAAACTTGCCAAACAATTGGCATCAAACCCAATCGTGCAATTTACATATTTAACTTACCGACATGGAGTAACCCGACTATTATGTTTATGAATCTATGACACAATAACCGCACATAACCATCTTGCCAAGCATAATGATCCAATTTCCCAAAACACCTCAATCTTTACACATAAGGAAACTTAAGAACACGTGAATCCATGTACCATCAATAATTTCATGTAGTGACATAATACCCATTTAGGTTCTAAACTCATTAAAACTTTAAAAAGATCATGTAAGAAATGATTTTAAGAACTTCAAGTAGTATAAATAAAGCATTTAGTGTGTATATAGTTTGGAGAAGTAGAGTTGGACTCACAAAGTTGGGTTTTGATGAAAACCCAAAACCCTAGGACTCCCTTCTTGAAGAAAACTAAGATGAGGTGGAGACTATGTTTTCCTAGCTTCCAATCTTGATTGATGGCACCAAATCTTTGCAATAAATGAGAGTAACAACCATTTGGAAACCTTAGAACCGAAATTGAATGAAGAAGGAAGTAGAGAGAGTTTTTAGAAAGGGTAGGTTGGAGTAATGAATGAGAAAATGGAGGAGGAAGGGTTTTTAAGTCGTCCAGCCCGTCGGTGACCTTGAAATGCGTCTATGTCGTTGGCATAGTCGCCGGGCATTGTCGCCCGCTCAAAGGAATCTGCGGTACGCTTCTTGTGATTATGCCACCGCGACAGTGACCCGGGCACTATCGTCGGACACTGTCGCCCCGTCTGTACCGAAGCCCAACTAGAGACTGCGAATGTAACACCGCGACTATGCCAAGGGCGTAGTCGCCGGGCACTGTCACCCAACCGGTACCGAGGGCTAATTTCTTCGGGTCACATGCATATTCGATTGATCGATAAGGGAGATAACATAGAGACTCGAACACGCTCTTATAACTACCAAAATAAAAAGAATGACGTCATGAACTCACCAAAATTACAGGCGTTACGGGACTTCATTAGCTCCCACTTATATGCTTTCATATAATTCCTTATTCATCGCCTCTTCCGTTAAGATGTGTAAGCTTTCGGCCGTTCTGAGGAAGAGGAACAGTGCCAAGGGATCACCTTGCCGCAAGTCTTTACCCATCATGAATTCCTTCGTCGGGCTTCCGTTAACAAGGATTGACATCGAGGCGGATTAAAGGAAAACCTTTATCCACTAGACCCATTTATCTCCGAAACCCATTTTTTGCAAACTATCAATCAAGAAGTGCCACTCCACGCTATCATTTGATTTTTCGAAGTCTACCTTGAAAATCAACCCTTTTTTTTCTTCTTCCGCATAAATTCGATCACTTCGTTTTTTATGAGAACCTCGTCAAGAATTAATCGGCCTTTCACGAACACGCTTTGAGTATCACTAATTACCTTCGTCATCACAGTCTTTATTCTTTCCGCTAACACCTTTGCTATCGTCTTGTAGAAAACCCCAATTAGGCTAATTGGCCTAAATTTGCCTAGATTAGTCGGGTTTGCAACTTTAGGAATCAACGTAAGGAATGATGAGTTACATCCCTGACTAATCTCTCCAATTTCACCGAACCACCTTAACGCCCTCATGAGATCATCCTTAATCGTACTCCAAAATCTTTTTATAAACCCGAAAGTGAAGCCATCCGATCCTGGCGCTTTATTAATCCAACAACTTTTAATAGCATTCAAGACTTCCTCTTCGTCGAACGGTCGCTCCAAAGAATCGGCTTCCTCTTTTGTCAAAATTTTAAACTTTTATTCATGGAGAAAAGGACCCCCGATCTTCTAGACAAGAACTTTTCTTTGAAAAACTCAAAAGCAAAGTTCTTGATTGCAGATGGCTCATCCGTCTACCCCGAGTTTGTATTCATTCTAATTGAATTCTTCCTCTCTCTATACTTAACCGCCGCGTGAAATAACTTGGAATTTTCATCCCCTTCCATGATCCACTTAACCTTTGCCTTTTGTCTCACCATTACATTCTTCTTTTCCTCCAATTCTAACCAACTTTTTCGGGAATGTAACCATCTTTCTCTATTCACTTCATCCCTCCCTATTTGTTCCTCCTCTACTTCTCCCTTCGACACCTCCTCTTTCCATTTCCCCAACTCTTTTTCTAAGTTCCCAAACTTCGCTTTTCCCCAATCTCTAATGGCCTCTTTAACATTTTTTACTTGTCCCGAAATAAACAATCGGGCCGATTTGAGCGGATACTTTTCCCCCACGTAGTTTTCACCAATTTCTCTAATCCATCCTCTTTCATCCAAGAGTCAAAAAACTTGAACGGTTTCGGTCTAAAATTATTTCTATCTTCGTAGAGCATGATAGAAGCATGATCCGACCATCTTCTGTCCAAAACTTTTACCCCTAAATTACGCCACACACATCCGAAATCACTCGACACAAGGAAACGGTCTAGCTTACTAAACTTCAGCCCATCATCACTAATCCTTCGTAAACTTTCACTCATTCATCGGTACTTCTATCTTTTGGATTCTATTAGGTGAGCATAACCTGACCGACCTAAAAAACCCGTCCGACCCCACCACCCAAACAACCCAAAAAAGCAAAACCCGACCACCGACCACCAGAATAACCGATATTCGAGATATTTACGGGTATTACGGATCGGGTTGGGTATCCAAACCCACACCTGACCCGTCCGAATATCCGATATTTAAGGTTTTGTCTAAAAAATATATTTTTATAATTTATAATTTAATAATTAATAAACTAATAAATATAAAAGTCTAAACCTATAAACCATCACAGACCTCAAAACTCAGAAATCTGACCTCTCTCTCTCTCTCTCTCTCGACTCCTCAAACGCAGACCTCTCTCTCTCTCTATCTCTCTCGCTCATCGCTCCAGCCACCGGCCACCGCTACCGGCCAACGCAGACGTCTCTCACATCTCTATCTCGACACCTCAAACACAGACCTCTCTCTCTCGCTCATCGCTCCAGCCACCGCTACCGGCATTGCCCCACGGTGCCCTCCCACCGACGACCATCGCAGACCTCTCTCCCTCACTCTATGTATGTTATTGATTTCTATTTTTTTGGAGTTCTTTTAATTTTGTTGGTATCTTTGAAATATCCGACCCGACCCGAAATACCCGAGAAATATCGGATATCCGAGAATTTCGGGTAGCTCCCTTCTTCGGTCGGATTTTGGGGGAGATTCTCATCACCCGATATCCGATCGGGTATTGGGTTTTCGGACCCGACCCTACCAAAGCACAGGCCTAAATAAAATTGTTGAATTTTTCCCCCTTGAAACTCATGTTGGAATTCAATCTCTCATGGTCCCCTCGTACCTCGTTAAAATCTTTAAATAAGCACCACTTCACCTCATCCCTTTCTACAATTTTTTTCTAAGCTGCCCCACAGTTCCATTCTTCCTTTAAGATCGTTCAGACCGTACACATTTACTAACCTAACCTTACCTTCTACTCCATCCCAAGACCCTACCACCGCCAAGAAGGACGGGTCTTCAATAACGTAATTACAAGCAAACAACTTTTTATCCCACATAGTTACAATTCCTCCCGCGTAACCGTTGGCATCAACCTTTGCAAAGTCCACGTCATCTCCTACCCAAATCTATCTAATCTGAACTTGATCCCATTTTTTTAATTTTCGTTTCTTGGATTCCCAGCAAACTTGGTTTCACAGTTCTAATCATTTATTTTACCCAACTTTTTTACCAATCGACCCTAATCCCCTCATATAGAGATGAAATTCATTTTAAGTTTTCAGATTGTCGACACTTACCCGAATTGATATCGCCATCTGTCTTTGAGCCTTCATTCCCCTGGGTCAAAATTTGTGGTTTATTCCAGACCACTCCGATCCCTTCCCCGAACTGCTCCGCTCCTTCTGATTCATCTTTACTATTCAATTCAATTGAAACTGATGTATGGGCAGCCGCTGCTACAACCTTCAGACCTGTTTTCTTCTTCCCAGATTTCTCTCCGACGCACGATTTCGATTCTCTCCTCGGTCCCATCTTCTTGTTATTCTGCATGGCCAATTGTTTTAGCATGTGAAAACTGACTTTTTCACCCCCGTAGCTATACGAATCCATCCTTGTCCCTTTCGATTTCTCCCCCAGTACCTTCTGTGGGAGTACCTTCTGTGGGAGTGGTGTTTCATCCATATGATTTTCAGACCTAATGTCTTCTTCTGGTCTTGTTGAACGCTCTATAGGATCATGTGGGCTACACATTTTTTTTTATTATTCTTCTATCTCTTAGGCCTTCCAGTAACTGATGGCCCATCTTGATTTTCTTCCTCAAGCCTACCACTTCTTTCTTCCATCTAGGCCATGGGAGTAGGCCCAACTAGTCTGTCTCCAATTATTTCCCCCACGAAATCTGACTTTGGCCCATTCACTTCTATTTCCTGATTTCTCACATTGATATTATTTTTTTTCAAACCCTCCTTCATTTCTTTTCCAGCCACCTCCCCCACTTTATTGGGGATCTCCCCATAATGATTATCCCTCGGGACTTCCTCGTTAATAAAGATTTCAGCCGACCTTTCTGTAACACCCTAAAATTTAGAGGAAATAAAAACTCAAAATTTCGGCAACATGACGGCTATAAACTGAGTAAACCTAGGTAAACAAAACCTTCCATAACAAACCCAAATTATTATCCTGTGAATGAGAATTATGGTTGTAACCTTTACAAATAAGTCAAATGAAGAATAATGCTCAATAACCTAATAATCTAACTTAGACAAGAAAGATTAAGATCGGGTTTTGCTACTCTTTCAAAATGTGTATCCACTATCACCACCGTATGGGTCAATATAATATCCCAAAATGACCGCTCTCGACCCCTAGGCCGTCCGCTCATCCCCGACGAATCCCATCGTTAGCTTAACCTGCTATACATGTCATTTTAAGCAAAAGTGTTAAGCTAAAGCCTAGTGAGATCAAACAGTTGTATTTAAGATATAACGACGATAATGTAAATAAGGAAAGTGAAGCTATAATGGGAAAAATAGTACTTTTACCATAAACAGTTACCTCTTGGTTTAACGGGGGAGACCCGCTTACTAACACAAGTGACGGAACACAAAAGTAAGCCACTTGACAAGTCAGTAAAGCCAAAACACATAAAAGTACACGCATGGGATGTCAGACTTGGTGGCTTTAAACGTACACCCACGGAAAGTCAACTTCAACCAGAAAGGGCCCTTACGTTGAGATCCTCATCCAATATCGTAATACTTAGCACGTAGGACTTACAACCCAATCCGATGCCTAGACGTGCCTCGACGGGAGAAACTAATGTCCCAACGTCGGACAAAATGCAACATCAAATATGGGCCCATGCCTCACAAGTGAAACCAAATATGCCACATAGAGTTAATGGACTAACCGATAATTCAACGTTACAATAAAATATCCAAGATGTGGACAAATGAAGGTTTTCGCACAATATTGCATAATTTTTACCAAGAGATTCCATTTTAACATATGAATCACATACCCATCTTCTAACCATATGGGTCACCTTAATATTTCAAATCTTTGCTTGAGTTCCCAAATACTCAAACCTATGTTATGGCAAAACAAGTTTCCAATTGTACAAACTTATCAGCAGTTCAACATAAAACTTCATCAACCCATTATTAAATAAACTTTGAAACTAGAAAATGTAAAAGAATAATGCCAATTCTTGTACACGTATAAATCGAAGATATCCTTTTCTTTTCTTGAAATCCCATCTAAACACATAAACCATAGAATCTCCAAAATTGGGTTTTAAGTGATAATGCACCCCAAGTTGTATAAATGAAAATGGAGATGTCTAGTAGGTTAAAAACTTGATTTTAACATGTATAAAGTTTATGAAAAAGGATGAACTTACCTTGTAGGGTTGTATAAGAAACCCTATAACTCAAAAACTTAAGGAGATGAGGTTAGGATCTTGAGGAGACTTGAATATACCACAATGGATGCTTAAATACCACCTAAATCACCATTAATGGTCAAGAGATGAGGTTGGTGGAATGCATTGATAATAAAGGAAGATTGGGAGATGAAACTTACCAAAATGTAGAGAGAAAAACGTAGCCTCCAATAGTTCTAAAAGTTAGGATTGGAAATTTGGGGTTTTTGGCCAATTTTCCTTCTTTTAATTGGGGTCTGCACGCCCGCGCGGGTTCACTTACACGGTGAGCCGCGCGGAGTACTGGCGCCACGGTTGGCAGAGACCCGTGCAATTAGCAGCGTGGTCCCACCCGCGGGGTAAGCCACGCCATGCATTGCTGAGCTTTCTTCTTCTTCCTTTCTACTACCTTGGATAACAAACGAAAGAGATGGCTAAATTCAGATCGCAACACCAGTAAGGCTCAAAATTCGGGGTGTTACAATCCTCCCCACCTTGAAATGTAACACTCGAAAAACTTAAGGTAAGTATTTACTCCTCGCACTCCATTAATTGTGTTATTTGAGAATATGAAGTCCTTTATGTATGCATATTCTCTTTTTATAATGTTATGTGAGTTATATAATTATCGGAATGTGTAACCTCGCGCTTGCGAACTTCGAGTCTGGCGTGATTGTGACTCGCGACAGTGCCCATGGCACTTTCGTCGGGCACTGTCGTCATCGGGGTCTGAGGGTTTAAATGAGATCCTTGACTGATTTTAACTTCATTTCTCTTCTTGACTTCGTTTTGTTGGGCGATTTTGGAGTCACCAAGGGCAATTTTCTCCTTCTAAAACCCTAACCTTCATCACTTTCAACCTAATTCTAGTTGGGGTTTTGGGATAACATTTATTCCTCATTTAAGGATAATTCATTGGAGTCATCAAGGCAACCAACTACCTCTTTCAAGTTCAACCTCTTCCATCTAGGGTTTTCTATTTTTCTAGGTTTTAATCAAAAACCTAGATTGTGAGTTTACTAAACCTTTGTTAAAACTAGATACACATCATAATCTACTACTTGCTACCATCTTGCATCTTAACTTGAAATGTTCATTTTTAATGTTTAAGTATTTGGGGTTTTCCTTATGTATACATGTCTATATATATATATATATATATATATATATATATATATATATATATATATCTTGTCATGACTAGATGGAATACATAACTTGTGATTGGGATGATTTCTTACTTGAGACACCATTTGGTGGTATTATACCTACGTGATGAAAATTGTGGTCATACTAATCTTATATCGGACTTTATATTGATTGGGATGGTAATATTGTACCCATGGTTGGTATTGAGATATTCTTGGTTATAATGTGCCTTGAGACCTCCTATGAATTATGTTGGACGAACCAAGTCAGTAGACACTAGAAGGATGTAGTCTTGGGTGCCACCGTAATGGTATGTGCCTAGACCTCCGCCATTCGGGGTAATGCCATGGTTGTAGTCCTCGGATGTGCCGAGCCTTTCGGATGTCACTCTTAGTAGTTGGCATCAAGGTATATCGACTCTTTGGGTGGAACTTGATTGGTGCTATGGGTCTCCCCTATCGACTCCACATGTAATGAACTTTGGTTAACTGCTGATAAGAATTGTATTTGATATTTATATGATATTTCTTGTGCAAACTCACTAGGCCTTTTGGCCTAACACTTGTTGGTGTCGATGTGTATCTCAGGTTCTAGTGGTGCTGTTCCAAAGCAAGTATAGATGCGCTTGGGTGAGAGCTTGGGGAAGGTGCTTTTGAGAGCACTCTTTGTGAAGGCGTTTTGGGTCTATAGATGACACCCTTTTTGTAATATTCTTTCTAGTATAGAAACTAGATTAGTTGGTTGTTGGTTGTTGTCTATTTTCCGTTATATTACAACTGTAATTAAACAGGCTTAAATATTTCCCCATTTTTGGGAGGCTCTTGCTATGGCAATTTTAGTATACCACATGACCGTTTTTTGGATTTTTGTTATCCCTATTCTTAGGGTGTTACAACATTGTTCTGGCATTCCACATAATCTTCTCCTTCTCCCGTATCTCCTATCCACGTCTCCTCCACCCCCCAAACCTCATCTGAAAACTTACCGGCTTCCGACCATTGAGACGGTATTGACGACCCATCTTCCTCCCTTCTGCTGCCTGACTCGATGTCTTCCCCCCTTTCCCATTTGATAACCTCCATTAAGCTAGTTTCTTCTTCCACGATCTTAACCCGGTAATAAAATTCCCCTACTTTTATGCAATTTAAACTATTTATCATCGATAATACGGGCGTGCTTACCATAACCTTGCCCCATGCTAGGTTGTTACTCTCTTCCAATTCACAGTCCATTGTTTTCAAGTCTTTTCCCCATTTGCCCGCTATTGCCGTAAAAACTTCTCTCTTCCACCCGTGGAGCGGTACTCCTAAAATTTTGATCCAAACTAATCTTTCTTAATTGTGATACCCTTCCGACCACTTTCGAAGATCATTGATCCAAAAGTGAATACCATGCAACTTGTTGTTGAGGACTTTATTTATCGATTCCTCCCCACCGAATCTTAGTAAGATCTGACTCCCACTCAAGTATTTTATTTCCTTTACCCCGATGGTTTCTTCTTCTTTACACAAGTGTCGAATTGCCCCTATGTTATGATTTCATACTCCCTACTAAACACCATCTCAAGAAATCATTTGCTTCAGTGTCCCCCAGCCATGAGCCAATTACTTCTTCGACCTCCTCCTTTACCAACATATTTTTTTTTCTTTTTTGTCATTGGTACTGCTCTTTAGCACTTCCGCGAATGATTTTCTACCCTCGCCATCTAACTTACTGATGTGAGCAAAGTATCTCCCACCCTCTTGTTGCGACTCCTTCTTCCCGATGATTTTTCCGATATCGTACCTCTCGCCATCCTTCCCTCTTTCTGCCAAGAAAACTCGAAGCCTAAAAGTTCCTATCCAAATATTGTCAACGTTCTTTCCCAGCATCTATACATCTCCGTTTTTTCTAAATCGTACGAAGCCAATCCTTTTTCCATTCAGCATTCGTTTCCTCGCCATATTCACGTCCGACAGATCTCCGTACCTCCTGAATATTTTCCACAACACCCCCACTTCCAGCTTTTTCGGAAAGTTGAAAAACAGGAAGGATATCACCCTGGGAATCTTGCTGACCATAGCCTCCCCGGATCGATCGTCCCCGTGTATAAGGGTGTCAAAAATAACCGAAACCGAATAACACACCCGAACCGAACGGAATTTGGGTTAAACGGTTTCGGATTATTCGGTTTTCGGGTTAAACGGTTCGGTTAACCGAGTAAGGATCCTTATGCGGTTTGGTTTTCGGTTAACTTTTTCTTAATTCGGTTAAACTGAATAACCCGAATAACACATTCTACTAATATTTTATATATTTTTCATGTTTATAAAAAATAAGCCAACTACATGTTATACTTTTATTATTTTACATATTTTATTGCTATATAACATTTTTATTGATATTAGATAATATTTTGTTGGTGATAGATGGTGTGTTTTACTTAATATAAGTCAATTGTCGAGTATGATTGTATGATACAATTACATATTAGAAGCAATGGACAATTAATTTATAAAAATTATTTGAGCAATTGTCCAATGAAAAAATATAAATCTTTATTTGGTTTAACCAGTTACTGAACCGAATAACCCGAAACCGATTAAACCGAACCTTATTTGGTTTGGTTATTGGTTAATTTTGAAAAACCTAAAAATCACTTAACCAAAACCGAATAAACCGAAAACCGATTTAACCAACCGAATAATACCCCTACCCGTATACCTGTACTTTCATGCACGAGCCCCCTCACCTTTCCACACTCTCCCCTTCGCTCCCCGCTCTCTTTTTCTCTCTACCTCTCTCTCTCTCTCTCTCTCATCTCTCTCTTTTTTAACACATTTCTTAAATTATTTAATGAGCCAATAATTCTGAAACAACTGTAACCCTTAGAACTTTACGACAATAATTATATATATGATGCATTTTTAATTAATTTATATAAAAATAAAATCAATTTGAGTTATATTTTATAGACGTTGGATCTAATAGGTAAATTCAAAAATAAGTTGATTTTTTATGAGCAAACAGTTCCAAATATGTCCTACAAAACTATAAATTATGACGGTAATCATACCAAATATATTATTATTTATGAATCTAAGAAATGAATAATAAGTGTTGGTAGGTCAACACGAGCCCGTTCAACTCACACGGATGGACCTAATAACTTTTTCATACGATGACACCATATATGTTTTCATACGGTTTTTATCAACGTGTCTTCATTTCTTTAGTTTAAGATCGTCCAATGTGTTTTTAGTCCAATTCCGTTGTTTCAGGGGATTTTTAAAGTTTTTTTCTTGATTTCGAGGGGTTTTTAAGTTTTTTTTTTTTCAATTTCAAGGGACTTTTTCGGTATTTTTGGTTGATTTCAAGAGATATTTTTTAGTTTTTTTGGTTGGTTTCAAGAGTTTTTTTTTTTTTTTGGTTTTTTGGTTGATTACGAGGTACGATTGCACTTCCAATGGTTGCACCTTCTAAGACGATACAGTTGCACCTTTCACAAACCTAAATTTGTTTACCTTATGGTGGAAAAACAATATGATGGCACATGTCATCGTAGGCACCACTGTAGGTCCGTCCCTACTTGACACTCCTCAAAATTAGATCGGTTTTTAACCGTTAACCAAACTTATCCTTCTCATATAATTTGCCACCTATAATGATGTCGATAATATATAGTAGAGAAAGCTAAGATCATATATAAAAACATGAAAATTATCTTAATATTAAGATTCTGGTTTTTGTTTCACAAGAAACCTGAATCAACGCATACAGTTATGAGTGTGATTAAGTAGGTAGCTTAGTGTGTTTTTGAAGCTTGGTGTCTAATTTAGACATTTGTTTATATCAACCTCAACCATTTTTTCCCTTTGCTGTTAAACTGTTTCCACCAGCTTCTATCTACTCCCCCCCCCCCCCCCCCAAACAAAAAAAAAGAAATATATATATATATATATATATATATATATATATATATATATATTTATGTACATATAACCTTACATTATTCTAATTCTTTTTGAAATATATAGTATTTATATATGATAAATGAAACAAATAAAGTCATACACTCTTCATTTTTGATAAGATTTGAACCATAACCTCTTGGGAGACCAAAGGCTAGATACCGCTAGGACAAAGACTTTAGTTGTAAATCTCCTCTTTAAGACTTGATAAGCTACAAATCAACTATAATTATATATCGTTGATTACGTTACTACCAAAAACTTATAACAGACCGTACGATTCAATTAACTCGTATTATGGGATTGTGTGATGCAAAGAATGGGAATTTATTAACTTAAAACTAGACGTAAATTATGAACATGCATGTAAAAGCATGCATCATATGTTATATATATAAATGGAGAATGGTTGATGTACAAGTTAACTAACTTGTGCTATCTTCTAACCATGATTATGACTAATTGCAATTGCTTTTAAGAAGACAATACTAAATATGTAAAATACACACATATGTACATGTAAAAGTTGAGACCATAATCCTCATTCAATACGTTTTAAAGACTCGATTAGATATTGATAAGTTGAAAACAAAAGGATGTTGCTACTTTTTAAGATTAATCTCATTCGTCTTTATGGTTTTAAAAGATAAATACCATCATTTAATATATCTAAGTGAATAGAAAGCATTTAGTTAATTTGATGTATTCTGAGTTCCGATTCATTATTGACAGGGGTGGACATCTATATGAAGGTCCCAACGGGGTCCCATTCATCCACTCAACTGATTTTCGTAAGTAGAGTTACTTGGGGTATGAAAGGTGCACACGGTAAATTTTGATGGGTCCTCATTGATATTAATTCATGGGACATATATCAACCAATAAAAATTGTAAAAGTCTGGCAAAATCAACTAAAAAACTTGAAAAATCTCTCGAAATCAATAAAAAAAACTTAAAAATCCCTCAAAACAGTAAAATTTGGTTAAAAACACATCAGACGACTTTACGGACATTTAATCAACTTTAGAGGTACACTCCCTCGATAAAAATCATAGACCACAGTTGACGTTAGAGATGTGGCTTCAGCTCCCATTTCCAATGTCACTCTTTAATTTGCAAAGAAATCTCGGCTTGTGATCAATCCATAGAAAGAGTGGTGCCCCCTCATGGAATTTCTCATACAGCAAGAAAGCAAAGAAAAAAGAAGCAGCAAGCCCTGAACCCTTATAGCGATAGCGCACCCCCTTACCGTTTTATCTGCTAACAACACCCAAACTCGTTCCTCTAGAACTGCTCAGATGGATAAATTCACTTATTTCACACAATTCTTCTGGTTCGGAGGGTTTTTCCTCTGTTCGGAACAACTTTCTTTCTCTTTATCGGAGGTTTTCTAGGAACGGGCAGCCGCCCAAAAATTTCCACCATCCTCACTTATTTCTTATTTTTAACTAGTTTAATCCTTATTTTTCGAATGAAAGTTTCGAAGAGAAAGAAGAGTTATTTTCTTCGTAATTCTCATTCACATTTTATTACTATCTACTTTAGCGAAAAATTTATTTTTTCTCTAATGATAGGAATTACCATTTTGCAAGTCTCTTCCGGATACAGTGAAAGTGGAAATCCAACAAGTCTTCCGGCTGTGGAGACTTCCTCGAGCAGTGAATCATGGGCTACGTTTAGAGCCGTAAGTAGAACAAAAAATGAAATTGAAATATATAATTAGAAGGGAAGAAATAAGAGTGTATTTTTCATAATAGATTTACAAGTAAATAGTCTTTTTAATGACAATGACATAAAAAACAACATATATAGAAAACGCTTATGCGAGAGAAGGATACGATGTGTTGTCAAACATAGATATCTACTCCTTGCTACACACCATGCTTAATGATTCATTGTGAATCTAATATATATATATATATATATATATATATATATATATATATATATTGATGGGTTTCAAACGAGAACATACATGTTTTACGAAATTCAAAAACACTTTTGGCCCCCAAATTAGTTAAACCATAATTAAGATTAGAATAAATAAAAAAAAATAATTAAGGGTAGTAACGTAGCTATGTATTTATCTACAATTTTTAATTATCATAATTTTTTTTGTTTATCCCTTAAATTATGGTGTTGTCGATAAACATAGATGATAATATCCGATTTCATATTTTATTTGGCTTTTGAGTTTATAAGCGTGTTGATTGCAGAAGTTATATATATATATATATATATATATATATATATATATATATATCATATGTGATAATTAAGCTACATAACTCATACTCATATTAGTAATTAGCGACAAATCACAAGTGATATATCATCTATACGATTGAAATATCATATATTGATAAACATTTCACATGTGATAACTCATACTTAGTGTTGGGTCTGAATGTGCTAAGTATGGTTTATGCTGCTCAGTCTTCATGATTCATGCTGCTAAGTGATTACTACTGCTAGGCCATCAAGATTACTACTGCTAGTAGAATTAATACTGCTTGAAGAGTTAGTGTTGCTAATTGAATAGTTAGTACTGCTTGGAGAATTAGTACTGCTAGTAGTTAGTACTGCTGAATGATTACTACTGCAAGTGAGGAGTTAATATTGTAAGCATGGTTAGTACTGCTCAAAGATTAATACTACTGAGAATGATTAATGCTGCCGGATAAGGATGAAGATAATGACTTGGAACGAAAGAATAGGAGTTGGAGATAATGCTGAAGATAATTATGGTATTGATGTTGAAGATCAATCTTATTTTGATAATTATCTTGTAATCAACTCTTTATATATTGTATAGAAGTCTTTGATAGAAGATCATCATTCATATGAGTTGTTTTTAGAGAATTAACCTCAAGACTAGTATTGATCCTTTCTATAGAGAAGTATAGAACGTATGTTGAGTCTTGTTCAACAGATTGAGGTTGTGTTTGTAATCATTAAGTTTTATGCAATATAAACTTGTGATTTGAGTTCTTATTCTGTATTTTTGATTAATTGTTAAAGTGTTATTCCGCGACTTCTTTAACATTGTTTATGAGTTTGTATTAAAATTCTTGCTTAGAATTTTCGATCTTGACAAGTGGTATCAGAGCTAGTAAACTCAGAAACATTTAATCATGGACAGTTCAAGCGACAGTGTTTTAGTATCAAAGGTTCCCATGCTCAAACCCAATGAGTTTGACATGTGGAAGATCAGAATCAAGCAGTACATTCTTCTCACAGACTTCTCAATGTGGGACATCATTGAGAATGGTCCCTCTGATGGAGGAAAGATGGATGCAAATGGAAAGAGACCTCCACCAAAGACTAATGGAGAGATGAAGTTGAGGCAGACAGAGATGAAAGCCTTGAGCACTCTGCTCTTGGCTAAACTTAATGAGTACCAACACCAATTCTGCAACTGTTCTGATGCACAAATTCTATGGAATTCACTAGAGAAAAGATTTTCTGGTACCAAAAGTACCAAGAGAAATCAGAAGGCCATCCTGAAGCAGCAATATGAAAACTTCATGTCTACAAAGAATGAGTCCATGACTCAAACTTTTGATAGATTTAATAAGCTAATTGGTGAATTGGCTACTGTTGGTGTCCAGATAGATCAAGATGATGTCAACAGAAAATTTTTAAGATCTCTTGGTGATGAATGGACTATGTACACTGTCTCCTTCAGACAGAATGATCAACTGGAGGACAAGGAACTGGATGACCTCTATAATGACCTTAGGGTGTTTGAAGCAGAGGTAGAAGCAAAGAAGAGGCCCTCTGGATACTCATACAATGTTGCTCTTTTATCATCCTCTACTGATTCTGCTGCTAATACAGAATCAGTTAGTGCTGCCCATGGATCAAAGCAAGATGGATCCAATGACTCTGTTTTAGAAGCTTTTCTAGCCAGTCATGCTAATTCCACTCTAATTAATGATGACTTAGAACAGATAAATGCTGATGATCTGGAAGAGATGGATATCAAGTGGCAGATGGTTATGCTGACTATGAGGGTAAAAAGATTCATCAAAAGGACTGGAAGGAACAACTTTACTCAGAAAAGAGAAGATGGGGTTGGATTTGATAAATCCAAGGTTGAATGTTACAAGTGTCACAAGCTGGGACACTTTGAAAGAGAATGCAGAAGTGGAATGCCTCAACAGCATACAAGCAACCATCAACCATCACAGTCCACTAGCTTCAACAACAGGAACTCTTCTCAAGCTCTTGTTTCCCAAGAAGGAATGGGATTTGATTGGAGTGACCAAGCAGAAGAAGCAGTTCAGAATCAAGCTCTAATGGCTAAAGTTTCAGAGTCAGCAAGCACTGATATTCCCACAGAGGTAACATCTAATCTTTGCTCTAAAACCTGTATTGAAACTGTTAAAAAGTACAGGGATCACAATCAGAGTATGTGTCATGACCTTAAAAGGTTAGAGAAAGATAGAAGAGAGTATGTTTTGATTGTTGAGAAGTTTGAAGAACAAATTAAGTCATACCAGGCTAATGAACTTCAACATTATTATGATACAAACTACTGGAAGTGGGAGAAGAATCAGTTAGAGGTTAAGCTTAAAAAGTCTGAAGAGGAATGTGAGAAGATAAGGAGTGATTTTGAGAAAGCTAAGCTAGATATTGAGAAATATTCCAATGCTTCTAAAGCAATGGACTCACTTCTAAAAACTCAAGTTCATGACAAGCTGAGAAGAGGAATAGGCTATAACACCACCCCTCCACCATACAACAATAACTATATCCCTCCCACATCAGATCTCTTAGAAAGACAGGACAAGAAGGAATTACCTGAAGGAGCCACTGAAGTAGATCCTTTAGACAAAGTAGTGGTTGAGGCAGATTCTGAAGAAGAGGACTCTGAGAGTAAGAATGAGGAAGACCACAAAGATATTCCCTTAGAAAACCAAAACTGACAAATGAAAGGGGGGGGGGTAAACCTTTTGTCAAGAGTGAGAAAGTAAAGTCTGGGGAAGAGATTGTTAAGAATGAAAAAAATGATACCTCTAAGAAAAGGAAGGGAAAGGCACAGGGAGTCCATTACATGCAAACCACTGTTGTTAATCCCTGTACTTATAAACAGAATCAGCCCCAACAACATGATAAAACAAGGGGAAATCAAAGAAATAGAAATAACCAGTGGGCTTTAAAACAAGGAATTGATCTGAGAAAAATTAACAGACCAAAGCCTTGTTTTATCTGTGGCAAGTTAAATCATCTAGCCAAACACTGTTATTTCAATCCAATTAACCAAAGGATCACTTTTCAAGGAAATATACAAAATCCTGTTGGTTATAGGAAGCAAATAAGGAATCATATAGCTGAGAATTTGAGAAGGGCACCTATAAAATCTCATGCTCAGAATAAGTTTGCTAATTCAAAGAAAAATACTCCAAATAAGCCTAGGAGTAACTTAAAGACAAAGAAAGCAAACAACTTTGTCCAGGTTTGGGTTCCAAAAGTAAAGAAATCTGTTAGTACTGCTACTTCAAATAGTACTGCTGACAGAAATAATGCTGCTGCAAGCAATACTACTGCTAACCAAGTTAGTACTGCTAACAAAGTTAGTACTGCTAACCCAATTAGTGCTGCTAATGATGTCAGTACTACTAACAAAGTTAGTACTGCTTCCAGTGACAGGCCCATTATTCTGACAAAGTATTCAAGCAATAAGATTCCTCGGTTTGATAATCTCATCAAATCTGAATATGAATATATTGATGAGAATGGGAAACCCAAGACCACTTTGGCTTGGGTTCCTATTAAAAACTAACTGCTTTATTATATGTGCAGGGCAACCCACAACTCAAGGGAAGGAGCATTTGGCATGTTGATAGTGGTTGTTCCAGGCACATGACAGGTAACATGACTTGCCTTCAAAACTTCAAAAGAATTGATGGAGGACATGTTGCTTTTGGTGATAATCCAGCATGTGGAAAGATAAGTGGAAAAGGTAATGTGTCAAAAGGTAAGATGACCTTTGAGGATGTATACTATGTTGAGCAATTGAGATACAACCTATTAAATGTATCACAGGTCTGTGAAAAGAAACATAGCATATTATTCAATGATACTGAATGTATTATCCTTGCTCCAGGGTTCAAGGTAGATGATGAAAGCATGATACTACTTAGAACTCCTAGAAAAAACAATGTTTATTGCTTAGACTTGGAGAATGTAGTTTCTGATTCATCTCTGAATTGTTTATTTTCAAAAGCTTCATTGGATGAATCATCTCTTTGGCACAGAAGGATGTGTCACATTGTTGGGAACTGAAGAATTCATCAAGTATGGTTAATGCTGCTGGTTCAAAATTACTACTGCTAGAAGACTTAAAGGTTAATACTGCTGAGTGTTACTACTGCTAGTATTATTAATACTGCTAGTCAAAGTTAGTGCTGCTTGAACAAAGTTAGTACTGCTTAGCTAGTTAGTACTGCTAGTGGTTAGTACTGCTTAGTAGTTAATGCTGCTAGAAGGAAGTTAATGCTGCTGAAGATTAATATTGCTTATATGATGAAGATTCGTATGAAAGGATATTCATGGAAGCTTAGAGATATACATAGAAGATATAGTGAAGATATTTTATTTATTGTAATTATCTTTGTATTCAGTATATATATTGTATAGTTTAGAATAATAATTTAATTTTTTCAGTTTTCATTCTTTTAAAAAGAAAGAAAATCAACCTCAAGGCATAGATCCTAATTCTAGAGAAGTAGAATTCGTATTGGTGAGCATGTTCATCAATATTGAGGTTGAGTGAGTAATCTTGTAACTTCAAAGCATTCAATACAAGTTTACAGTTTGTTAATTATATTCTGTTTTGATTTCCTGTTTGATTAAATATCAAAGTGTTATTCCGCAAACTTCTTTGATATTGTTTCTGATAATTAATTCTTGTTGAGAATTCGATCCTGACAAGTGGTATCAGAGCCTAACTCTCTCAGAAACAGTTATTCATCATGGAAAATCTTACAGAATCAAGCAGTACTTTGGTTTCTAAGGTTCCAATGCTCAAACCAAGTGAGTTTGACATGTGGAAGATCAGAATCAGACAATATATTCTTCTCACTGACTACTCAATGTGGGATATCATTGAGAATGGTCCTTCTGAAGCTGGAAGGATAGGACCAGATGGGAAAAGACCTCCACCAAAGACAGATGGTGAGAGGAAGATCAGACAGACAGAGATGAAGGCTTTGAGCACTCTGCTCTTGGCCATTCCCAATGAATATCAGCATCAATTTTGCAACTGCACTGATGCTCAGATTCTCTAGAATGCTCTAGAGAAAAGATTTGCTGGAACTAAGAGCATCAAAAGAAATCAGAGAGATGTTCTAAAGCAACAGTATGAGAACTTCACTTCCACAAAGAATGAGTCTATGACTCAAACTTTTGACAGGTTCAATAAACTCATAGGTGAACTGGCTACTGTAGGAGTGAAGATGGAACAAGATGATATCAACAGAAAGTTCCTCAGATCTCTTGGGGATGAATGGACTATGTACACTGTCTCATATAGACAGAGTGACAATCTGGAAGAGAAAGAACTTGATGATCTATACAATGATTTAAGAGTTTTTGAAACTGAGGTAGAAACCAAGAAGAAGCCCTCTGGTTATATTCACAATGCTGCACTTCTTTCAGCATCCACTGATACTACTGCCAACCCTGAAGCAACTAGTACTGCCAGTGGAGTAAGTTCAGAAAAAGGAACTGAAACTATCTTTGAAGCCTTTTTGTCCAGTCATAGCAACAATTCTCTGATTAATGATGATCTTGATCAAATTCACCCTGATGATCTGGAGGAGATGGATATTAAATGGCAGATGGCCATGTTATCCATGAGGGTGAAAAAGTTCATTAAAAGAACTGGAAGAAATAACTTCTCTCAAAGAAGAGAAGATGGAGCTGGTTTTGACAAAACCAAGGTGGAATGTTATAAGTGTCACAAGAAAGGACACTTTGCTAGAGAATGCAGGAGTGCTGTTCCAAACAATAACCACCAACAAGCTCAGAATGGAGGATACAATCAGAACAAGAATCCTGCTCAAGCCCTTGTTTCTCAACAAGGAATGGGATTTGACTGGAGTGATCAAGCTGAGGAAGCCATTCAGAACCAAGCTCTTATGGCAGAAGTGTCTGATCTCCCTACTGAGGTAAGTTCTAATCTTTGTACTAAATCTTGCATTGACACTGTTACAAGATACAGGGATCACAATCAAAGTATGTGTGATGATCTCAAAAGATTAGAAAAAGACAGAAGAGATTATGTGTTAATAGTAGAGAGATTTGAAGAGCAAATCAAAGGCTTTCAAGCTAATGAACTTCAACACTCTTATGACACAAACTATTGGAAGTGGGAAAAGAATGAGTTAGAAACCAAATTGTCTAAGTCCTTAGAAGAGAATGATAGACTGAAAGAGGAACTGTCAAAAGTTAAGCTTGACATAGACAAGTTTTCCTATGCTTCAAAAGCAATGGACTCTCTTCTAAAGGCTCAGATACATGATAAGATGAAGCCTGGCATTGGATACAACAATACACCCCCTCCTTACAATAATAACTATATTTCTCCTACATCAGACTTGTTAGAAACTAAGGAGAAAAAGGACTTGTCTGAAGAAGCATTTAAGATAGATCCTTTGGATGAGGTAGTAGTTAAGGATTTGACTGAGAAAGGAGCAAGTGAGAACAGTGATAATAATGTGAGTAAAAAGATACCATTAGAAAACAATATTATCACCAATGAGGGATGTGGAAAAATCTGGGTCAAGTCCAAGGAGATAGAGAAGACTAAAGGAAATGATAACAAGGTCCATTACAAACAAACCACAGTTGTGAATCCTGGATCTTGTAAACAGTGTGATTGCAATAAAGCCAAGAGCCTAAATTCTGGTTTAAAAAGAGGAAATCAAAGAAACTGGAATAATCAATGGGCTCAGAAACAAGGAGTTGATCTGAATAAAATCAATAGACCAAAACCTTGTTTTATATGTGGCAAGTTGAATCATTTGGCTAAGTATTGTTACTTTAACCCTATTAACCAACAGATGAACTTTCAAAGATTTGTGCAAAAATCTGTTGGTTATAGGAAGGCTGGAAAGAAAAATGTGATAAAGAAATCTATTGAAAGTAAAGGCACTTTAAAGAAAAAGATTTTAAAAGAAAGTGTCAAAATGTGGGTACCTAGAAGTACTAACCGTGTTAGTACTGCTAACAATATTAGTACTGCTAACACAGTTACTACTGCTAACAGTGTTAGTACTGCTGAAAATATTAATGCTGCTAATACTGTTAATACCTCTTCAAAGGTTAATACTGCCAACACAGTTACTGCTGCTAACACAGTTACTACTTCTAACAAGGTTAGTGCTGCCAAGCATGCAAGTGCTGCCAAGGCAGTTAGTACTTCTAAAACTAGTACTGATTCTAGCAAACATGGTTCCAAGCCTATTATTGTAACAAAGTACTCCAAGAATGAGGAGTTAAAGTTCAAAAATCTTGTCAAGAAAGAATGCAAATATTTTGATGAGAAAGGGGTACCCAAGACCACTTTGGCTTGGGTTCCTAATTCATACTAATTGATTTATCTAATGTGCAGGGCAACCAACAGCTCAAGGGAAAGAGCATTTGGCATGTTGATAGTGGTTGCTCTAGGCACATGACAGGCAACATGTCATGCCTTCAGGATTTCAAGCATATCAATGGAGGACATGTTGCATTTGGAGACAATCTTACTGGTGGTAAGATAAGTGGAAAAGGTAATGTCACCAAAGGTAAGATGACATTTGAGGATGTCTACTATGTTGATCAATTAAAGTACAACCTGTTAAGTGTATCACAGGTTTGTGACAAACAACATAGTATATTATTTACTAATACTGAGTGTATGATTCTTGCTCCAGGGTTCAAGGTAGTTGATGAAAGCATGATACTACTTAGAACTCCAAGACAGGACAATGTTTACTGTCTTGATATGGACAATGTTGATAGTGATTCATCTCTAAATTGTCTTGTTTCAAAAGCTTCTGTAGATGAATCCTCTCTATGGCACAGAAGGATGTGTCACATGAATTTCAAGACTATGAACAATCTTGTTAAAAATAACCTTGTAAGAGGGTTACCTTCAAAAGTCTTTTCATGTGATGATCATTGTGTTGCTTGTCTTAAAGGCAAACAACACAAAACTTCTCATAAGACCAAAGAGTTAAATTCTGTTTCTTCTTGTCTCCAGTTACTGCATATGGATCTGTTTGGTCCTACAAATGTTATGAGTATAGGCAAGAAATCTTACTGCTTGGTTATTGTTGATGATTACTCCAGATTTACTTGGGTATATTTTCTAAGGACTAAGGATGAAACAAGTGGTCTTATCAAATCCTTTATTCTAAGAATTGAAAACCAAACTAATCAAAGAGTAAAAGTCATGAGATCAGATAATGGAACTGAGTTTAAAAATCATGATCTAAACACCTTTTGTGAAGAAAAAGGTATTGAGAGGCAATATAGTGCTCCTAGGACTCCTCAACAGAATGGTGTTGCTGAAAGGAGGAATAGAACACTAATAGAGGCTGCTAGATCTCTGTTGGCTGATTCAAAATTGCCAATTACCTTCTGGGCTGAAGCAGTTAATACTGCTTGTTATGTCCAAAACAGAGTTCTAGTGGTCAAGCAAAAGAACAAGACCCCATATGAGCTTTTAAATAAAAGAAAACCTTTTATTGGTTTCTTCAAACCTTTTGGGTGTCCTTGTACAATTCTAAATACCAAATCTCACTTAGGTAAGTTTGATAGCAAAGCAGATGATGGATTTCTTGTTGGATATTCATCTCAGAGTAAGGCCTACAGAGTATTTAACTCTTCTTCTAGAATAATTGAAGAAAGTGACAATGTCAAATGCAATGAGAACACACCAAATCCTGTTGGGTCTGGACCTCAGTGGCTATTTCACATTGATTCACTAACTAACTATTTGGGTTTTAGTAATGAGTATACAGGAACAGGAAGTGGAGGATCAGGGATCACACAAGTTCAAGAAAGTATATCTAAATCTGTGATTTTTCCCATACCCACAGTAAATTCTGGTGAAGACTGTGAAAAGGAATCAATTACTGGACCAAGTCAGAGTGAAGAAGACACTAGAGATGAGGAGACTCAAGAAAATAATGAAGTGGCATATGAAAACACTTCATTTGAGTTGCATGAATCTAATCTTGAGGCTGGACTGAATGAAGAACCTAGTCATAACACCAGAGTTCAAAAGAATCATCCTCCACAGTTGATAATAGGAGATATCTCTTCTCCTATGATGACTAGACATCAAAGCAGGCTTCAGGAAATGCAAGATCAACAGCATACAGTGCTTTCTTGTTTTCTATCACAGCTTGAGCCTAAAAAGGCACATGATGCTATGAAAGAATCCAGCTGGATAGAAGCAATGCAAGAGGAACTGTTACAGTTCAAGCTACAAGATGTATGGGATCTAGTAGACCTTCCTAAAGGTCACAGAGCGATTGGCACAAAGTGGATTTTCAGAAACAAGAGAGATGAAAGAGGTGTTGTCATAAGGAACAAAGCAAGGCTGGTGGCTCAAGGCTATACTCAAGAAGAGGGTATAGATTATGAAGAAGTTTTTGCACCTGTAGCTAGGATAGAAGCAATCAGACTATTCCTAGCCTATGCTTCTTACATGAACTTAACAGATCTTGAGATTGCAGAGACCTTACTAAAAGCCAAGAATGATACTCCCAAGGTCACTTCAAAGACCAAAGGTGTAATCATAAAAGAACAAGGTGAAGTGATCAAGAAAGATAACAGTAAAAAGGCAATGAGCAAAGACAAAGGAAAAGCAAAGATGGTAGAATCTGATCAACCAATCAAAAAGCAAAGGTTGGTTGAATCAGATGAAGCCCTAGCTAAAAAGATGCAGGAGGATATTGAAAAAGAAGAAAGAGTTCAGATGGAAAAGGACAGGGAAATGGCAAAAGCTCTAGCTGCTGAATTGAATGAAGCTTATCAACAGAGTATGGCAACTGAAATTGCACAGAAGAAAGCTGCAAGTATGAAGAAATCTGTGGTGAAAAAAGTTGCAAAGAAGAGAAGACCCTCAAAGACATTCCTAGGTACCCAAGAGAGAAACAAGATGATTATATTTCTCAAAGGTGCTGTAGGAGTCAAAAAGGAGATGTTCTCCAAAATGTCTTTTGAGAAGATCAAAGAGCTCTATGATTCAGAAATGTTAAAGCTTCAGGGAAGTGAAACTGCTAGGGTGGACATGGAGAAGAGAATAAAAGAAAGTAATGACTTTGATTGTCAAAAGCCATTCCCAGATAAGCAAGAAACACCTCCTAAGAAAGAGTCCACCCTGGGAGAAAGTCTAAGGACTTTAAAGAGAACAAAAATGATGGCAAGGAGAAAGCCAATTAAAAAGCCTAGAGTATCTGAAGAAGAGGCTGATAAGGTTGCTAAAGAAGAAGGGGCACCTGAGTCATCTAAACAGACAGAGCCATCTAACACTGATGATGTAAATTTGTATATGGTAGTGATGGACAAAGTGCCTGAACCAATTTCAGCAGAACCTGTAGGAGTTAAGCCTCCTGAGGTCATTCTCTGGGATACATTGACAGTGGATGGAAAGGAATACATAAGGCTGAAAAGAAAGGATGAAAAGTATGAAGTGTTTAACACATGGGCAAAAATTGTCAGAACATGCTCTAGATCAGATATTGAAGAGATGTTTGAGATAGGAATGAAGTTGTATGCAGATATTCTAAAGGCTCCAGGGATTTCAATTACAAAACTGGTAATGGAGTATCTGTGTATGATGTTCAAACCTGAAGAAGTAAAGCACTTGATCAAGGATGTCTTCAAATCAGTAAACAGTTGGACTTTATATGAAATTAGTGGAGTATATACAGTGACTTTGGATTTAAATCACACTGAATACTTCCTAGTGGATAGAGTGTATAATCATAGCAGATTGAAGCTACATGCCATGCTGAAGAAAAAGTTAAGGTGTGTTCCAGATTCAGAAATGGCTAAATACTTGATTCAAAGAACCATCAATCAGAGTTTGGGATTGGATGCAAACACTGGGATTTAGGCATTGATAGAGTTTTGGGAGCATCTTGAAGAAAATTTGAAGAACTTGACTTCTCTTCCTAAAAGTCAAGTTAGGGGGAGATTGTTGGGAACTGAAGAATTCATCAAGTATGGTTAATGCTGCTGGTTCAAAATTACTACTACTAGAAGACTTAAAGGTTAATACTGCTGAGTGTTACTACTGCTAGTATTATTAATACTGCTAGTCAAAGTTAGTGCTGCTTGAACAAAGTTAGTACTGCTTAGCTAGTTAGTACTGCTAGTGGTTAGTACTGCTTAGTAGTTAATGCTGCTAGAAGGAAGTTAATGCTGCTGAAGATTAATACTGCTTATATGATGAAGATTCGTATGAAAGGATATTCATGGAAGCTTAGAGATATACATAGAAGATATAGTGAAGATATTTTATTTATTGTAATTATCTTTGTATTCAGTATATATATTGTATAGTTTAGAATAATAATTTAATTTTTTCAGTTTTCATTCTTTTAAAAAGAAAGAAAATCAACCTCAAGGCATAGATCCTAATTCTAGAGAAGTAGAATTCGTATTGGTGAGCCTGTTCATCAATATTGAGGTTGAGTGAGTAATCTTGTAACTTCAAAGCATTCAATACAAGTTTACAGTTTGTTAATTATATTCTGTTTTGATTTCCTGTTTGATTAAATATCAAAGTGTTATTCCGCAAACTTCTTTGATATTGTTTCTGATAATTAATTCTTGTTGAGAATTCGATCCTGACACACATGAACTTTAAAACAATGAACAAACTTGTGAAAAACAACCTTGTAAGAGGTTTGCCACAAAAGGTATTTTCATGTGATGATCATTGTATTGCATGTCTTAAAGGCAAACAGCACAAAAATTCTGATAAGTCCAAAGAGATAAATACAATCTCTTCACCTCTTAATTTACTGCATATGGATCTGTTTGGTCCTACAAATGTGATGAGTATTGGTAAGAAATCCTACTGCTTGGTTATAGTTGATGATTTCTCTAGATTCACTTGGGTCTATTTTCTGAGGACTAAGGATGAGACAAGTGGACTGATCAAATCCTTTGTTCTTAGAGTTGAAAACCAAACAAATCTAAGAGTTAAAGTCATCAGGTCTGATAATGGAACTGAATTTAAAAACAATCACCTAAACAGCTTCTGTGAGGAAAAAGGAATTGAGAGACAATACAGTGCTCCTAGGACTCCTCAACAGAATGGTGTTGCTGAAAGGAGAAATAGGACTCTGATAGAAGCTGCTAGATCTCTGTTGGCAGATTCAAAATTTCCAATCACTTTTTGGGCAGAAGCAGTTAATACTGCCAGCTATGTTTAAAACAGAGTTCTAGTAGTGAAATCTCAAGACAAGACACCTTATGAGCTTTTTAAAAAGAAGAAACCTTTTTATTGGATTTTTCAAACCATTTGGGTGTCCTTGCACAATTCTCAATACCAAAACTCACCTAGGCAAGTTTGATAGCAAAGTTGAGGATGGGTTTCTTGTTGGATATTCATCTCAAAGTAAGGCCCACAGAGTTTTCAACACCTCTTCTAGGATTATTGAGGAAAGTGACAATGTCAAATGCAATGAGAACACACCAAATCAACTTGGTTCAGGTCCTAATTGGCTATTTGACATTGATTCACTAACTAGTTCTTTAGGTTTCAGTAATGAGCATAATGCAGGAACAGGGACAGAAAAGGTACAAGTACAAAGACAAGAGTTTGTGCTGTTCCCAACACCTACTGATGATCCTGTTGAATTATGTGACCAACATAAAAAAGATTCTTCAAATTCAAAGGACACTGAACCAGCTCAAAATGAAGAGGATATAGGTAAAAAGAAAGATCAACCCTCAGATTCAGGGATCAAAGGTCCTCAGATGCCATGTTTGGAAGAAGATGACACAGATGATGAAAATTCTTCAGTGTATGGTGGAAGCACTCTAGAAAAGAATGACACCAATCTTGAAGTCAATCTTAATGAGGAGGCTGTCAATGCTACAAGAACTCAGAAGAATCATCCTCCTCAATTAGTGATTGGTGACATCAATTCTCCAATGATCACAAGGCAACAAAGCAAGATAGGGGGATTGAAAGACCTACAATCAGGTTTATTATCTTGTTTTCTATCACAGGTTGAACCCAAAAAGGCATATGATGCAATGAAAGATCCAAGCTGGATAGAAGCAATGCAAGAGGAGCTACTGCAGTTTGTCTTGCAAGATGTATGGGATCTGGTGGATCTTCCAAAAGGACACAGAGCAATTGGCACAAGATGGATCTTCAGGAACAAGAAAGATGAGAGAGGAATAGTAATAAAGAACAAGGCCAGATTAGTGACACAAGGGTATACTCAAGAAGAAGGAATTGATTATGAAGAGGTATTTGCACCAGTGGCCAGGATTGAGGCAATCAGGCTATTCTTAGCCTATGCTTCTTTCATGAAGTTCAGGGTCTACCAGATGGATGTAAAAAGTGTTTTCCTGTATGGGAGAATTGAAGAAGAAGTGTATGTCTGTCAGCCTTTAGGGTTTGAGAATCCAAACTATCCTGACAGAGTATACAAATTGAAGAAGGCACTCTATGGGCTACATCAAGCACCAAGGGCATGGTATGACACTTTGTCTACCTATCTCTTGGAAAATGGTTTTCAAAGAGGAATCATAGACAAGACTCTGTTCATTCAGAGGAAGAAGAAGGACATCCTAATAGTGCAAATTTATGCGGATGATATTATCTTTGGATCCTCAAAAGATCAAATGTGCAGAGATTTTGAAGATTTGATGCACAAGAGATTCAAGATGAGTTTTATGGGTGAACTTACCTTCTTCCTTGGGCTACAAGTGAAGCAGAAGAAAGATGGGATATTCATAAGCCAATCCAAGTATGTGCAGGACATTCTTACTAAGTTTGGATTCTCAGATTCAAAGCCTGCAAGCACAACCATGGAGACACACAAACAGATCACTGCAGATCTTGAGGGGGAGGATGTGGATATTCATCACTATAGATCCATGATTGGCTCCCTCATGTATCTCACTGCTTCAAGAACAGATATCATGTTTCCTGTTTGTGTATGTGCAAGATTTCAAGTAAGGCCTAAGCAGTCACACATTCAAGCAGTCAAGAGGATATTCAGATATCTCAAAAGCCAACCTAGATTAGGTCTTTGGTGTCCTCATGACTCACCATTTGACCTACTTGCTTATTCAGACAGTGACTTGGGTGGTGCAAATTTGGATAGAAAGTCAACTTCAAGGGGATGTCAGTTTTTGGGTGCAAGACTAGTGTCATGGCAGTGCAAGAAACAAACCACAGTGTCCACCTCTATAACAGAAGAAGAGTATATAGCTGCTGCAAGCTGCTGTTCACAAGTACTCTAGATTCAAAATCAAATGTTGGACTATGGTATGACTTTTCTGCACACCCCAATCTTCATAGACAATAACAGTGCTATTAGCATTGTTAATAATCCAGTCAAGCACTCCAAAACAAAGCATATTGAAATCAGGTACCATTTTATCAGAGACTGTAATGAAAAGAAGCTCATTCAGGTTGTGAAAGTCCATACAAGTAACCAATTTGCTGATCTATTCACCAAAGCTTTTGATGTGGGTAGATTCACATTCTTGGTCACAAGTGCGGGAATGATAAACACTGAATAAGCTTCCTTTGATCTGCTTTATGTACTATTTCTGTATAGACTCCTTCCTGTCTACTTTCTCATATTGTATTATGCATGGTTCTACTAACCTTGTGTGTTTAAGTGTTTCAGATTGCTTAAATTGAATACTTGGTACTCCTGGTTAAGTTAATGCTGCTATCTATATTACTCATGTTGACAATTCAAATATGGTTAAGTATGGTTACTACTGCTAGGTAATTTATACTGCCAGTGCAAAGTTACTACTTCTTACCTTGTTTCTACTGCTAATCAGTATTACTACTGCTGGCATGTGTTAATACTGCTAGTCTGAGTTAATGCTAGTCTGTGTTACTACTGCTAATATGAGTTAATACTGCGAGTTGGTTAATACTGCTAGGGTACTTAGTACTGCTTCTAACTGAAACCATCCACCTATAAATACCCCTTTGTGACCGCCAAAATACAAACGGCTCTTTGAACTTCCATTGCTTCTCTTTCTCTTTCTCTCTCAATTTCTTGATCACCAGTGTAACCCACTAGTTGCAATCCGAACCCTAGAATCAATCAGAAGATGGCAGGACTAGAATTCTTTGATGAACACAATAAGATTGCTATGCTGCAAAAACCCAAACAGGCTGAAGGCTTTCAATAGATTGTGAATTTCCTACAATCCTCACACATTGCACACGCATTAACTGTTAATCCCATAATCTATGTGTAACATCAAAGACAGTTCTAAGCAAATGCTTCAATTCAGCCTGTGGAAGGAGGGCAGGCCATCCAATCAAGGGTTTGTGATAAACCCATTACCATATCAGAGGACAACATACGTGCACATCTACGCTTAGATGATGCCTCAGGTATTACCTCTCTTCCTAAGGAAGATCTCTTTCAAGCTCTTATTCGTATGGGGTATGAAGGTCCTACTGATGTATTTAAGTTTTTCAAGAACAGATTTTCACCACAGTGGCGATTCTTTGTTCATACCCTACAACACTGCATTTCACGAAAAACAACTTGATGGAGTGAGTTTAGGAGTACCTTAGCTTATGCTCTAGTCTGCTTAGCTACCTCTAGAAAGTTTAATTTTACTCAAATGATTTTCAATGATTTAATGTCAAACCTGGATACCAAATCCAAAAGCTTTTATATGTATCCAAGGTTTGTACAAGAAGTACTAAATCAAGAATTGACGGATTTACCTCATTTCAATGAGGTATATGTACCGAAACCCCCAAAGGGGAAGGTGTTCTCAAATATGAAGAGGCCCAGTAAGGACTTCTCAGGTATAGACACTCCATTTTTCTCTACAATGATGGGTGTGTCTCCTTCCCATGGTGAGGCATCAGGGTCACAGTCCACATCTGACCACCCAACTGATGACCTACCCACACCACTCATTTCTAGTAATCCTCCTCAGATTCCTATTGTAAAACCCACATCCCCCATCACCAAAACTTATATAAGGAAAAAGGTACAGAAGGTTCCTTCCCTTCTTGTACCTTCACCCCCACAGCCTAGAAGCCCTCTGATGGAGCATTCTCCATCAGAGAATATCCAAAGGGAAACCATAGGGGTGTCTCCCAACCCCAAGAAGGTGCTCACCAAGGAGCAGGTTGAGCATGTGGGCAGTGAGGCTCACACTACTGACTTTGCACAAAGTGCAGGGCTGGACAGTGTGAACATCTTTAAGACCTTCCCCACGGCAACTTTGGGTGAGCAATCATCCAAAGGTCCCAGGTGCCAAGAAACCAAGGGGGTAGAGGGTGCTTCTGCTAGGCAGAAGACTTCTACTAAAACTTCCAAG
This sequence comes from Arctium minus, assembly GCA_954870635.1. Taxonomy (NCBI): domain Eukaryota; kingdom Viridiplantae; phylum Streptophyta; class Magnoliopsida; order Asterales; family Asteraceae; genus Arctium; species Arctium minus. The sequence continues at coordinate 174,493,998 of OX941080.1, read as the reverse complement.
GATCCTTCCAGGGTGGTCAACACACCTAAAGGAGGTGAGGATAGATATAACTATGAAGAATTGATGGAAACTATTGCATATGTCAATATGGATGTACTCAAACAAGGTGCAGAAATAGAGGAGAAGAAAAAGGTAAATCTTTCACAACAAGTGCAAATAACCAAATTAAAGAAGATGGTTCTGAGGTTGGTACAGAAAAAGAAAAGAACACAGTTTGTATTGAAGAAAAGGAGCATTCCTCATGATGCTTCCAAAAAGGGGGAGAGTCAAGATGAAGTTGATAAACAAAGCCATGTTAGGATGAAAGTTTAGCTTGAGGGGGAGACTAGTGTTGAAAAAGAAAGGGAGACTGATGCTGATAAAGAAGAAAATGTTGGTTCAGAAGCAGAAACTTTTGAGAATGTAGCAGATATTGCAAAAGCAGCAGTAACTGAGGCTGCAGCAGTAACAAATGAACCTGAAGCAGAAACAGAATTGTCCAGAGAGGAAATTGAAATTGCAGAAACCCTTGTTAAAGCTAAGAATGACACTTCCAAAGCCACTCAAAAGGCTAAGGGAGTAATGATCAAAGAAGGAGGATTAGAGAAGAAAAGAAAAGAGATCAGTGTGGAGGATGCAAAGAAGAAAGGCAAAGAGAAGGTGGTTGAATCTGCAAAAGCATCAAAGAAACAAAGTCAAATAGCTCTATATGAAGAATTGGCAAGGAAGATGCAAGCAGAACTGGAAAAGGAGGAAGAGACTCAATCTGCAAAAGACAGAGAGATTGCTCTGGAGATGGCTGCTAAACTTAATGAAGAATATCAAAAGAGTCTGAAGTCTACAGCTGCTGCTAAGAAAGTCACAAAGAAGGCTTCAAGGCAAAGGCTACCACTGAAGACTAGACAAAGACAACCTTCCAAGACATACTTAGCCAACCAAGAAAGAAGGAAGATGATAAACTTCCTGAAAGGAGCTATTGGAGTTCCTGAGGGAATGTTTACAGGTATGTCTTTTGGAAAGCTTGAAGAACTTTACCAGAAGGAGATGGCCAAACTGAAAGGGGGCTTCATTCAAAGGGTAGAGGTTGAAAGGAAGATGAAAGAGAGGCATGATCTCAACATACAACAGCCTTTCCCTGACAGTGAAGAAGGCACTCCTAGCAAAGACAAGAAAGAAGTGAAGCAAGAAGAGACATTAGCCCAAAAGATTGGTGACATTAAAAGAAAGAAGTCAATTGCCACCAAGCCAAATGCAAAAAGGGCAAGAATTGAAGAAGAGGAGAAGGAATATGAAAAAGCGGAAGCAGAAGCAGAACCTACTGTTGAACCTCCAGCAGAGGCAGAGCAGAATACAGAGCAGTTCAATCAACAATCCAATGAGCAATTTCATTTGTACATGACTTTGACAAATGAAGACCCAGTACAAGTTGATCCTACCTTTATGAAAGCACCAGAAATTTTCTTTTGGGATATTCTGAAAGACCAAGGCAAAGAATACTTCAGGATCAAGAGATTGGGAGATCACTATGAAGTGTATGCTACATGGGGTAAAATTATCAGAAACTGCTCCAGGTCTGATTTGGAAGAAATGCATAAAGTTGGGATGAGCTTATATGGTAAAGTGTTGGAAGAAGCTGGGATTAGTCTAACTAAGATAGCCATGGAATACTTATGTATGATGTTTGAGCCAGAAAGAGTAAAGTACAGGATCAAAGATCTACATCATGAATATGGTTTTAAAAAGATTGATCATTGGATGTTGTATGAAGGATGTGGAGTCTATGTCCTAACCATTGATAAAAGCTACAATGAGTATTACTTGGTGGACAAGGTGTATGATCACAGCAAGGCTAAACTGCAAGCAATGTTGAAAGTAAAGTTGGTATGTCCAAAGAACTCAGAAATGGCAAAGATAGTAGTAAAGAGAACCATCAATCAAAGTCTAGGTCTGAATCCTGATTTGGGAATCTAAGCTGAAGTTTTGAAAGCATCATGAAGACCTCATGCTGAAGAACTTAACTTCTCTTTCTGAAAAGTTAAGTTAGGGGGAGATTGTTGGGTCTGAATGTGCTAAGTATGGTTTATGCTGCTCAGTCTTCATGATTCATGCTGCTAAGTGATTACTACTGCTGGGCCATCAAGATTACTACTGCTAGTAGAATTAATACTGCTTGAAGAGTTAGTGTTGCTAATTGAATAGTTAGTACTGCTTGGAGAATTAGTACTGCTAGTAGTTAGTACTGCTGAATGATTACTACTGCAAGTGAGGAGTTAATACTGTAAGCATGGTTAGTACTGCTCAAAGATTAATACTACTGAGAATGATTAATGTTGTTGGATAAGGATGAATATTAATGCTACTCATGTTGAAGATAATGACTTGGAACGAAAGAATAGGAGTTGGAGATAATGCTGAAGATAATTATGGTATTGATGCTGAAGATCAATCTTATTTTGATAATTATCTTGTAATGAACTCTTTATATATTGTATAGAAGTCTTTGATAGAAGATCATCATTCATATGAGTTGTTTTTAGAGAATTAACCTCAAGACTAGTATTGATCCTTTCTATAGAGAAGTATAGAACGTCTGTTGAGTCTTGTTCAACAGATTGAGGTTGTGTTTGTAATCATTAAGTTTTATGCAATATAAACTTGTGATTTGAGTTCTTATTCTGTATTTATGATTAATTGTTAAAGTGTTATTCCGCGACTACTTTAACATTGTTTCTGAGTTTGTATTAAAATTCTTGTTTAGAATTTTCGATCTTGACACTTAGATTTGTAATCATGGACAAATAGCATGTTATACATCTCAATGATTGGAATATCATATACAAATAAGCATACCACATATGATAAGAGGAACTACAACAACATCTCTAGACAACTAAAAGAACAAATCTTTTACCTTTTCGAGTTACGTCCTTAGTCGCAGTTCGGCTCAACTAACCAATGTTCGCTACTAGTTCTTCTTCACTGTCATCGTCAACATCCAAAGTGTCCTCTATTGTGTTTGCATACTTGTCTAACTTCTTGTTAGACAATATCCTATAGCTTATCCTCGTTGTTTCTAATCATATCATACTAATATATTTCAGTTTCGAAACTGTAACACCTCGAATTTTAATGAATAATTTTCATGTTTGAGACTCCTAACCTTCCTTATTCTTGAATCGCAATCTTTTGTGTCTACCATTATCTGTATAGCTCGCGAGAAAACCTTTCCGGGATCAAAAATCTCAATTTTGGAAGTCTGGAGGGCTGGGCGACAGTGCCCGACGATAGTGCCATGGGCATTATCGCCGTGGTCACTATCGCCGAAGGAAGATGGCTTACGGTAAAAGTAGCACGGAGGTGCCCCGCGATTGTGACACGAGCACTATGCCCTGTGATCACTCTCGCGCCAACCTCTGAAGCCTCGGTACATTTCGGGCGGTTATGCCCCGCGATAGTGACAATGTCACTATCGCTGAGTCACTCTCGCCGGTGTACCTGAGCATTTAAAAAGAGAGAGAGATGGGCCATTAATCATTTTATCAGATTTTGGCAGCTTGGGAACTCGTTTTCTCTCATCTCTTTGGTAGGTTTTCATCTCCCAACATCTTTATTCATTAATTCCTTCCATCTACCTCTAATGGAGTTATTAAATGTCATCCTAGGGTTATTTAAGCTTTGGTGAGAAGATCTCAAGCATTCCTCCATCCAAGATCTTCATCTTCCATTCTAGGGTTTTATCTAGGGTTTGACAAAAACCCACATTGTGAGTACGTACTTCTCTTTTAAACTTTATATACATCAAAACTAAAATTTGAACTAATTATCATCTTCATATCTACATTTCCACGTTTATAAGGTTTAACCTAAAAATGAATCTTTAGAGATTTTGAGAATTCTAACCTTATTTTTGGGAAGCTTTGGTTGAGAATATTACCTATTGATCTACCTTTCATTATATTCATTTGTATGAGCATGATATGAAAGAAAATACACTTCCATTTTAACTAGGGTTTCTTAAAATGGGAACTTTGGGTGGAATGGGATGGTGTCCTAATGGAAGTTAAAGAAATGATTTTAAATATCATTACACTTTGGAAAATTCTTGTTTAAGGTTATGATATGGAAAAAGAGAATAAACCCTAAATAATCTATTTCGGGACTAAATGTACTAAAGAAACTCCCTTATGATAACTATGTGCTTTTCGTCAAAAGTCACTAATGAAATAGTGACAACCCCTAGACTATTACTATTGGATCCATAGGAATATGTGTTGGCCTATTTTGGGATATCGTTTCCCTTTTTTGTAACTAGTTGATACATTGGGTCCTCGGAGGCAATTTGGTACGGTTATGTGCGACCGGTTACTAGCCATGGGCCGTAAATGTAATCCTAGTGAACGGGTATGACTTGGTTCCTCGGGTGCCCTCCCCCACATTTGAGTACGAATCGGCGTTGTTCGTGGCCATGGTTCCCAGTATTGAGCTCATAACTCGAAGAGTGGCCTACTTTTGTGTTCCGCCACGATCCTTAGAAATTGGGTCTCCCCCGTCATCGTAAGATGTATTTTTAGACCGAAAGGTCACTATGTGGATGCTATCTCATTTGTAAACTGAACACTTTGGAAAATATTACTTATCGTTACAATTAAATTGTTTTCCCATTTTTATATAAACTGTATGTTCTCACTAGGCTTAAAGTTTGACACTTTTTTCTCAAATGTTGTGTATAACAGGTTCCCTTAGTGGTGGGGCATCCAAGGTTTCAGAGAACGGCATGAGGTCATAGAGGCATTTTTGGAGATAGATATATTTTGGAGTCATGGCATACAAAAGTTAACATTTTGGAATTTTGGTTGACAACCTTTATAATCTAGATGTAATATGTTTAGATTAGGTTATTGTCAATTTTACATATTCTTTCACAGGTTGTGTAAACGCTTTTAACATTTACCCATTTGGGTGGCTTACTCCAATTTCAAATGTCATATTGCCGAATTTTCGAATTTTCAAAATTTTAAATTACTCTAAATTTTAAGGTGTTACAAGTTGGTATCAGAGCTCTAGTTTAAGTGAACTAGGCATGAATGTAGGATGTCTAGACTTAAGCTGATATTATTAAGTAATGATTTGTGAGATTGGGTAGAGCTCTTAAGAAGGGTTGGTCTTAGAGTCGATGGAAATTATGTTAATCAAGTGTTGCGGTGATGGTAACGAGAACCCTTACGTATTATATGTTCATAATTTTACTTAGCTAACGTTATTATGATGATATTTTACGTGAGTATACTTGTTGTACTGTTGTTATGACAACTGATGTAACACGCCGATTTTCGTAAGGTATCGTTTCAAGTTAATATAGAAATCGGTATTTTAGGGAAAAATAAGATATAGGATTTTCGACTTGAATCCTAGATTTTATAATCTTGGTAGATGAAGGATTCAATTATTAGTCCAACGGTTCTTTCCGGAGCAAAATCGGATCTAAAACGAAGAAGTTATGACCAAATCAGTGTTCGGGCAAGAATTTCGGGCGACAGTGCTCCGCGCAGGTGGACCCGCGCCGCCACCCGCGTGGAGTCGCTGTGTGCACAAAAAGGGAAAATTTGGCCCCCAAACCCCATTTTCACCCAAATCTCAAATCTTCTCCCCATTTCTCTCTCAACTCGACCCTCCAACCTTCACAAACAAACCCTAACTCATTTTGAGTGTCTTTCTCTTAAAATCAAGTGATCCTTCTTCATCTAGCAAGCTTGGAAGTTAGAACCATAATCTCTCATCTTCATCTTCTTCATCAAGATATCTAGGGTTTCATCCACCCTTGTTCTCCCTTTTGTAAATTTAGAGTTTGTGGTGTATTTTGGTAACCTAGAGGTGTGTTGGTGGTGGATTTAAGCTATTGGTTAAGGTAAGCTTCTAATTCTTCATCTTTGGAAATTAGGGTTTTGGGTATTGATGAGATCTTCATGTAAAGTGTTGGGGAACGATTCTATTCGGTTGAATATCTATGTTTATGGTTGGAATCTTGTGAATCTAGGTTTTGGAGGTTTCGACCTTGAAGATTCAAGTTCTTCAAGGAAGCTCAAGTTGGGGAAAAATCTAGATTTAGCCTAAATCTAGCGAGGTGAGTTCAAGTTGATTTGTGAAAACGGTGTACATGCCAAAATGTTTATTTTAAAGGGTTTGTGTTTTACATTAAATTGTTAACTGCTGATAAGTTTTGGTTATTTGGATATATTTAACTTTATAAACTTATGTAACACCCATCTTTGTGATTTTTAGGCATTTTGATAAATGAATCATTTTGATATGTTTCTTTGATGATATAAGTTATAAATGGAGGTCATTTTATATAATTGTCCATTTGGTGCATACAATATAAACCGTTGGAAAATGCATATCATTGTACTATGATTTTGGCAACATGAAGAGAACGAGTTCATTTGGAAAACTTTTTGTTTCAACCAATGAGAAGTTTTGGGTTGATTACCCTTTTTGGTGGTGGTGTTTGCATAATTGTTGGTCAAACGTGTTTCGATGTCTATACCGGCTTCCATTGGAGATTTACGTAAATTGTTGGGCCTTTGGCTCGGTTTTGACTAATTTTGAGCCTTGAGGACATTTGTCCGAGTTAATAACTGTTGGGGAGTTTTGAGTATGATAGCGTTTATTTCGTATCATTTGAGAGTTACATGTCTTGGGCGTTTTGGTCATTCAATTGGAGTCATGTAATTTTAGGCAGTGTTGTATTGGATCCATAGGCACGTAAGTCTGTCTGTTTTGGGAAATCGGGTAAGGTTGGTTATGACCGTTGACCGCTTGGGTTCGGTAGCGAGTAGGCAATAGGTGGCTCGAGCCTCCAAGTTGAAACTTGTCTAGATTAGATAGGCACCCATGTCCGTAAGTCCTTGGTGTGGAACTCGACGGAGTATAGCTAGAGGCAATAAACGGTCTGAGGATTGTGATGTCTGGTATGGCATGGGAACTAGAACCGGGATATGTGGTGAAATCCAATAACATCACGGGTGGCCCCACTCATGTGTTCTCGCCACCCAAGATGGAAACGTTGAGATGACATGCAAGAAAATTTTATGGGCGGCCTACTTGTGTGTCCCTCTACTCTCAACGTATACGGGTCTCCCCCGTCGTCGATCAGTGGTATTTTAAATGTTAATGTCGTATCTTATCAACTCTGGTTTTTGTGCGGTCGACGGTAAATGATGGCCTTAATATTGGGTTTTTCCCGCATATATTAAGGTTTGAATGGAATGCGTCGTTTCTACGTTTCGGTATTTGGTTTCTTTCCATTTATGGTTGTGTGAGTATTGGGTCTAATGTCCGTGTTCACGGCGATATTTATTTATATGGGTTTTCATCTATGGTTTATGAGTTGTGTGTCATGATTTACCCGTGTTTTGGGTATTTCGAGATATAACATTTTAACCGTGTTTTATAAATTGGGAGTCTCTCTCTATTCTTAATTTGAGTAAGTTTTAGGTTGAATCTAAATTTACGGAAAACGCTTTATATCAGGATTTTAGCTCTTTAAACAGCTTGGTTTGGTTAACGTATATATATTGGTGTCCCTTTCGTTTAAAATGCATATTATCAGTAAACGAGTCGTTTTCATATTTGAAGCATATCACTTTGAAAGATTATGATTTTAATTTGCATTCTTCCTTTTTTTAACGATTCAATTATAATTGTTGAAAACTCTTGAGCCCACTAGGCGTTAAGCCTAACCTTTTCATTTGTCGGCATGTGCATCAGGTTCCAGTTGGGGGTTTGGTTCTAGCAGGACTATGAAGAGTTGAGCCTTAGCTTTACGCAAGTGTAAGTAGTTGGTGAAGTCTTCCGCAGTTTGGAGATAGTGACTGTTATTGGGTTTTAGTAGCACCCGTCCTTATTATAGATTGTATGTATAGAATGAAATGTGTGTATTGAGGTTAAATCTTAAATTGTGATTGTAGATGAATCAATTATCGATGTATTCAGAAAATTTTAAATTAGTTGTTATTTGCAGAATTGAGGGTGTTACAACTAATAAATGTATTAGTACGTTTTCTTTTGTGTTTCGATCGAATCTCTTATCCTCTCTCGTGCTTGTGTGGCAGCCGTTATTCTATCATGGTGAATACTCGAAGTCGGCCGTTGGTCGAAGGGGGCGTTCAAAAGAATAGCACATCCAACCTGAATCCTGTGGTTAGGGCGGCGAATGTACCACCACCCAATATGCCACCGATATTCACCGGAGTGGTGGAGCAAGTGCCCAGAGTGGACTTGGCATCCACGAACCCGGTTTTTCAGGATGCAAACCCTCAAGCTGATATGATGGCCAGTGTCACGCAAATGATGACGTCGGCTATGGAGAAACAACAAGAGACCTTTCTAAAGATGCTTGAAGATCGTGATGCGAGCAACCAAAGGCATGAAACGATTGCGGATAATATCGAGATGATTGGATCCGGTGGTACGGGTCATGCGATCTGAAACAGAGGAACCGGTAATGATTGATGTGGGTCAAGGTAGGAGAACTTGCATGTATAAGTCCTTTCTGGGTTGCAGACTACCGGAGTTCTCCGACTCTGAGGATCCTGTTGCGTGCATGAAATGGATTCAAGGGATCGAGCAGGCTTTTAACTCGTTTGAATGCGGAGTGAATCCGAAGGTGAAATTTGGGTCTCAAATACTTAGAGATACGACCCTCACGTGGTGGAATGTGTTAGAGCATAAATCTGTTGGATGCAAGATCAAGATATCTGAAGATCAAAGTCAAAGCTGAAAGTCAACTCTCAGTCAAAGTCAAAGTTCTTTGTAATAAATGTCAAAGTCAAAATTGTAATTTTTACTTTTCTTAGTTGTGTGTGTGTTTAGCTTTGTGAGAGTATAGTGTCATGAGTGTTTTAAGCGTGTGTATAAATAGGTATATGGCCTATTGTTGTGAGAGTTTCAGAGTGATTGTATTAAGCGCGTTCTAAGAGTTAGAGAGAGAAAGTTTGAGAGAGTTTGTAATTGATTTTCAGAGATTAATAAAAGTGAGATTAATTGATAATTATTTGTGATAATCTTTATCTATACTGATTGTGGGACACACAATTGGTATCAAAGCAGATCAAATTCAGAAAGATTGGATCGATTTTGTGAATTTCAGATCGAAAGTGGACGAACTCGCTAAATGTACTGTTGGATTTGATTTTATAAATTTTCAATTGTTTTGAATGCAAATTTGTTTGTAATAGAATCGATTTGATAGCTAGAACAGTTTGTGTTTGATTCACTTAGGCTAATTCGCATTGGGTTAGGGTGAATTTTGGATTGTTGTTTGTATTTCGAGCTTGAGTCTGTACGCACTGAATTTGGTTCGAAAATGTATCAATTTGTGTTTCTTGTTGTAATAGATTGATAGGTTTGTATTCGAATCGTGTATTAGAAACCATCTACAAAATTTTCAAGCCCATTGATAAAGGTTTCAAGCGATTTCAATGGAAAAATCAAGTTTCGAGTTCAACAAGTGAAGAACTCGCAAGATCCACAAAACTCTCTAAGGAAGAACTCGCAGAAGAAAGAACTCGCTAAGTCAAGAACTCGCAGAAGGTAGAACTCGCAAGCTTCGAAGAACCCGTAAAGAACTATTTGAAGTAAGGAACTCGCTAATTGAGTCGTGCGAGAAACTAAAACTCGCACATAACTAGGTGCGAGTTTCTACTGTTCAACATCATTGTTGTGCGCGAAGTTTCATTTGCGAGAAATAGTGTCGTGCGCGTTTGGTGTTTGCGCGTTTGGTGAAGTATCTTTGCATTATTTTTCCTAAGTCTAGAACTTGCAAGTTTTGAATCTTGTGCGTTTACATTTAGCGAGAAGTTGAATTTCAAAAATATTCTAACTGTCAAAACTCGCAGAGTGCATTGTGCGCGTTTCTGAAACTCACATATAGGGTCTTGCATGTTTCTCAAAATCGCAGATAGGCTCTTGTGTGTTTTCTCAAACTCGCATATAGGCTCTTGCGTGTTTTCTCAAACTCGCAGATAAGCTCTTGTGTGTTTTCTCAAACTCGCAGATAAGCTCTTGCGTGTTTCTCAAACTCGCAGGTAGGCTCTTGCGCGTTTCTCAAACTCGCATACAGGCATTTGCGCGTTTTGTTTAGGTTTATTTGGTTTGTGAGTTTTATACTTAGAAAATGTAACACCCTAAAAATAGGGATAACAAAAATCCAGAAAACGGATATGAGGTATACTGAAATTGCCATAGCAAGAGCCTCCCAAAAATGGGGAATATATAAATATAAATAACCTGTTTAATCACAATTGTAATTTAACGGACAATAAACAACAACCAACTAATCTAATTTCTACATCTAGAAAAGAGATTACAAAAAAGGGTTGTTATCTATAAACCCAAACGGTCTATATCCAAAAAGTATAATGCGTCCATGTGCAATTCCCCAAGCTCTCACCCCAAAGCAACTAAACCTGCTTAAGACCGCCGCCGCTAGAACCTGAGATACACATCGACACCAAACAAGTGTTAGGCCAAAAAGCCTAGTGAGTTGGACAATAATAAGCATGCATGAACAGTCACAATTTCTTATCAGCAGTTAACCAGTGTCTAAATATATGTGGAGTCAGTAAGGGAGACCCAAAGCACCAATCAATTCCACTCCAAAGAGTCAATGCACCTTGATGCCCTTAACAAGGAACATCCCAAAGGCCTGGCACACCCGGAGATCAGACCGTAAAGGAAACTATCCGAGTGGTGGGGGTCTAGGCACATACCATTCCGGTGGTGCCCTAAGACTACATCCTCCTAGTGAACTTGCCTTGATTCGTCCAACATAATGCATATAGGAGGTCCTTAGGTATATTTCAACCCAACATATTTCCATACCGACTACGGGTACAATGTTACCATCCTATCCTCATGAAGTCCAACAAAAGTCCCAAATGACAATTATATTCATCATGCATATAACAATGTCACCAAAATGGTATTCCAACTAGAATCATCATAATACCCATATATGCATATATTTAACATATCAAGGTACCCACATTATATATCTAAGAGACAAATCCCAAATAATGATACATATAACAATAATCATGGCAAATCACCCATATATATACATCTTCCAACTATTTTCATGAAGAAATCCCCAAACATTTGAACATATAGAGATAAAGTAACAAATAGGAGATTATGATGTGTATCTACTTTTAACAAAGGTTTAGTAAACTCACAATCTAGGTTTTGAACCCAAAACCTAGAAAATATGGAAACCCTAGAAGTTGGAGAAGATGAGACTTGAAGGTGAGAAATGAGAATCTTGAAGAACACTTCAATGGGGACACTTGGATGAAGCTTGATGACCACTTAATGCTCCCAACAACCTAAAACCCTAGAAATGAATGAGGTAGGTGATGAAACCCTAAAAATCGCCTCCAAGAAGAGCTCTCCCGTTTTTGTAAAGTGTTAATGTGAGAAACAAGACTGTCAAAGTGTTTTTAAATCAACCAGACCACGCGGGCGATAATGCCCGGCGATAGTGCCCATGGCACTATCGCTTGTCACAATCGCGGAGGTTCCCACCCCCACGGTACAAGCCCGACGATAGTGCCTTTGGCGATAGTGCCAAGGCACAATTGCGTGGCACAATCGCTGGCGTCCAACAACCCACGGTACGTCTCTGGCGATAGTGCCTCCGGCGATAGTGCCAATGGCACAATCGCCAGGCACAAAACAGTCCGAAACTTAACCAAATTCGATGGCGAGGGCGAGGTTTGAACGATTAACAAAGGTAATTCAACTACATGACATTTTAACATAATTCAAGATCATAAAATGTACACAAAGACACATATTCACACATAAGCGAAATCAATGCATTAAGGGAGACATAACACTTACCTTAAGAATTTACGGGTGTTACAGAAAATTTTTCTGAATTTTTTTTCTGAAATTTAACTGAGTTTGATTTTTGAAGATCCAGCTTTACTTTCTGAAATTTTGACGATCAAGTAAACAGTGTAGATCAAGATGACTTCCAGAGACGCTCTTTCAATTGGAATAGATGTCAAGCCCCCAGTATTGTTTAAAGGGGAATATGAGCAATGGAAAGACAGATTTCTCAATTTTATTGATCGGCAAACGAATGGAAAGAACATTCTAGCATCAATAAAAGTTGGTCCAATGCCAAATTTTTTTGAGGACGTTCCTGCTGAAGGTAATGATTCAGATGGAGCTCCGAAAACAAAGAGAGTTGAGAAGGATTATGCAAAATTCTCTGATGAACAAAAGAATCGGTTTGATGCTGATAAAAAGACCAGATCTTTGTTTTTACAAAGTATGACCAATGAATTTTATGTGAAAATAGACAGCTACAATGCATCTGCAAAATCTATGTGGGATCAGCTTCAGAAGTAGGTAACCAGATGAAGGTAGCTAACTGTATAAATAACTATGAAGAGTTTAAATCTAAGGAAAATGAAAGTTTGGAGGATACATATGAAAGGTTTGTTCTGCTTCTAAATGAGCTTTCCAAGAACAAGGTTAAGAAGCAACAGAATGAGAACAATGTTAAGTTTCTCAGTATCTTACAACCCGAGTGGAAAAAGCATACTCGTCGTATGAAGCAGATGAAAGATTTAAGTGAGATTCCACTACATGAAGTCTACGAGACTCTACGGCAAAATGAGGAAGAGGTGGAAGAGAAAAGATCTGAGAAAAAGAAAAGTGAGAAGGCTGTTGATCCCATAGCACTAGTAGCTGGAGAGAAAGAAAAGAAAGAGAAGAAGAAAAAGAAGAAGATAGTGGTTTCTAGTTCTGAATCAGAGTCTGAATCTGATGGAGATGATGGAGAGAATCTAAAACAATCAATGTTGTTACTGACCCGCGCTTTGCAAAAGGAATTCTACAAGAAACCGGGTTCTAACTCTTAGAGATATTCTTCATCAAGCTCAAAGAACCACGAGCATAGAGAAAGAGTGGAACGAAGTAGATTTGTTGAGAAGAAGCCGGAAGAAAAGAAAAAGTTTGTGAATGACTATATCAGTAATGAAAAGAAAGGTGATGATCTGATCAAATGCTACAACTATGGCAAGGTCGGACATTACGCAAAAGAGTGTCGGAAGCCAAAAGCTCGCAACTCAGAGTACTATAAGAACAAAATGCTCTTGGCCAAGCAACAGGAAGCTGGCAAGGCATTAATGGCAGAAGACGAATTCTGGTTGGATCATTCTGATGTGGAGGAAGAACAAGAAGAGTCAACTCACTTATGCTTGATGGGAAAATAGGTGAAAGATGATGATTTTGATGATGAGACTGCTGACGAGGTAATGAACTTAACTGAAAATGATTTCATGACCAAAATGGAAGCCATGATGGTCGAACTTCAAGACCTTCAATCCAAACTGAAAAAGGAAAAAGACAGAGTTGCTAGGAGAAATCAACAAATCTTTGAACTTAATAAATCAGTTATTGGGAACAAAGATTTAATTGATTCTCTACGCAAATCTGCCTCTGATTTTAAAAATGAAAAGGATTGTTTTGAAAATAAGATTTATGATATTGAAAAACAATTGTCTAAGTCTGATTCTAAAAAACAAGAATGTGTTCTAAAAGCGTTTAAACTTCAGGTTGAGAACAAGACTTTAGAGCAAAAGGTAAATGGTCTAGAAGCAAAACTATATGTTTGAGGCCAAACAGATCAAACGATTTTCTTGAATACACCTAATGAAGAAGCTGATTTTAAAGAAAAATGGGGACTAGGTTATGATAATCCTCATTACCTAGAAAAAGATATCAGAAAACAGCCAGCTATACATAATGCAAATTATATGTATGCTGCTGATAAATATCCTTATTTGAAACCCAAATTTATCACCAAATCATCTAAAGAAGTTGAAGCAAAAGAAGATGAGAAAAGAATGAATTTAAAGAAAATGCAACTACCATTCTGTTATGAAAGACTGAATGATAGTTATCTTTCTAAAATATCAAAATTTCTTTCAAATGATTATTTTGCTAGTTATTCTTCTACTGAGATGGAAGCAAAACCTGTTCAAGCTAAAATTTATGTACCTCCACTCGTTTTAGAAAGCAAAATAATTGAATTAGAAAATATTTTATCTAATGAAAGAACTTTGGGTGATCTAACACTAGATGTATTTTCAACAGTGTTGAAGAACACAAATTTTCATTTTAAATCTAAAGTGTGTTCTCCATCTTCTAAAGTACTTCAAACTTCTGAGACTGATTTTGATGATTTATTTGAGTCTGCAAATGATTTCCTAAATTCTGATGAAGGGTGTATAGAGGAAATTGATATGTTTGACTTTAATGCTCCACTTCCAAATCATTCTACTTTTGTGATAAATGGACAAGCTTTACCAAGTGTTCATGAAAAAGGTGAATCGTCAACTAAGGTTGGTGATTTAGTTTCTGTGAATGTTGATTACTATGCAAAGGGTAAGAAACATAAGAAACAGTGCTCACAGAAACAGAATAACACTGGTAAACACAAGAAAAATCAATTTCAAAAATCTGATTTTCCTAATAAATCTAAATTCTGTGTTTCAGATATAAGAAAGAAAAGGTCAGAAGAGAGATCTGAATGGCGACCTAAAAGGAAGAGTGATGAAAAGGCAGAATCAATTACTGATAGTTCTTGTAATAGATCAACTAGTAGTATGTGTGATGTAGTTGGTTCTATTGCTTATTCAAATAAAAACCTTGTAACATCTTATAAGAGATATTCAATAAAGCAATTGTTCCAATTATCTCGTCCTACTACTAAATCTTATTCTTATAAGTGGAATGATTTTGCTTATCATCATAATTCTAATGATTGGTTTGGATCTTATCATGTTTATTCTTCTAAACCAAATGTTTTCAAAAGTTTTCAAAAGAAAAGAGGATCCATATTCAAATGGATGCCAAAATCTTGTACTAATCTGTTAGGACCCGTTTTTAAATGGTTACCTAAAATTGTTGTTTCCTGATTTCTCTTGCAGACCCGGCATATGTGGTACTTGGATAGCGGCTGTTCCAAGCATATGACCGGGCAGAAAGCTTTATTGTCTAATTATACAGAGAAATTCAGCGGCAATGTACGATTTGGGAACGACCATTTTTCACCCATCTTAGGATTTGGTGACATCATTCAAGACAATATAACGATTAAGAAGGTGAGTTATGTTGAAGGCTTAGGGCACAACCTGTTTAGTATTGGTCAGTTCTGCGACAAAGGGTTAGAGGTAAATTTCAATGCTAAGAGTTGCTCAATGTGTACTGAAGACGGCAAAGAACTCTTAGTTGGTACTCGCAAGTCAAACCTCTACACCATCAATCTCTCAAAGGTTCAGTCTGACAATCAGGTTTGCTTACTGACAAAAGCTTCGATGCAGCAAAGTTGGCTTTGGCACCGACGACTGTCACACCTGAATTTTCGTTATATCAACAAATTGGTCAAAGGCAGATTGGTAAATGGACTTCCTGAACTGAGATATGAAAAGGAACACTTGTGTGCAGCGTGTGAAAAAGGGAAGATGAAGAGAGCTACACATAAACCGAAGCCTGAACCTAGTACAATTCTCCATTAGAGTTGTTGCATATGGATCTTTGTGGTCTGATGCGAACGCAAAGCTTAGGCGGAAAGAAATATGTTCTAGTTATTGTGGACGATTATTCGCGATACACGTGGGTCAAATTTATATGGTCAAAAGATGAGACACCCGAAGTAATCATTACATTTTTGAAGAAGACCTAGGTGAATTTGCAGAAACCAGTCAAGCTTCTTAGAACTGATAACGGCACAGAGTTCAAAAACATTTCTGTTGAAGAGTATCTCGAATTGGTCGGGATATCACATCAATACTCTGTTGCTCGTACGCCCGAACAGAATGGAGTAGTCGAAAGGCGAAATCGAACGCTAGTCGAGGCTGCTCGCACTATGCTCAGCCAATCAGACTTACCTCTATTTCTATGGGCAGAAGCTATTTTGACTGCGTGCTACACTCAAAACTGTTCCATGATACACCGCAGATTTCAAAAGACTCTGTATGCTTTGATCAACAACCGAACACCGTCTATCAAATATTTTCATATATTTGGGTGTAAGTGTTTTGTGCTAAACGACAGAGAGAGTCTGAACAAGTTCAGTGCTAAGGTAGATGAGGGCATCTTCATTGGATATTCTTCTACATCTGCTGCATATCAAGTATACTTGAAGAAGTTGAAGACTGTTATCGAAAGCGTAAACGTCACATTCCATGAGGAAATTGCTTCTGAACAAGTCAGTTCAGAACCCGTGATAATTGGAGTGTTAGCTTCTAGACAACTCAGTTCAGAACTTGTATCTGAAAAGAACAAATCAGATGAAGCATCAACGTCTACTAAGCATTTATCTAATTTAGATCTTTTATTTGAACTATTTTATGATGAATATCTTGGATCTAATGTGAATAAACCTGTTGTAGTTGACAGGATTGAAGATTCAACGATTAATCATCCAACCACTTCAGATGTTTCTACTGAATCAAATTCCCCGAATCGGCAAGATATTCTAGTTCAAATGCCTACTCCAATAGTTGAAGTTGTATCTACTAATTATGAGCCAGAAGTTGCTGAGATAGTAGGATGTGATGTAAGGACAGATCAACAGACTGAACAAGTTGTACCTACTGAAGCTTCTGCACCAAATACTTCAACTGAATCCCTCCCTCATACTGTTCAAACTGAATAACCTGAAAGTGTATTTTTAGATGACAACCATGATCAATCTTCATATACTCCACTCTCTCATGAACATCGCTGGACCAAAGTGCACCCTCTTCACCAAGTAATTGGAGATCTTAACAAACCGGTGTAAACTAGGTCAGCAACTTTGAATCAATGTCTGCATGACTCATTTCTCAGCAAGATAGAGCCCACTCGTGTATCAGAGGCTCTAGCTTATTCGGATTGGGTGTCTGCTATGCAAGAAGAGTTAAACCAGTTCGAAGCCCTGAAGGTCTGGAGACTAGTGCCAAAACCAGAAGGAAAAACCGTTATCGGCACTAAATGGGTATTCAAAAATAAAAAGGACGAAGATGGTATTGTTATAAGGAACAAAGCAAGACTTGTTGCCAAGTGATATAGGCAAGAGGAAGGCATAGACTACGACGAGACGTATGCTCTAGTAGCGCGTATAGAGGCAATCTGCATGTTTCTAGCCTACGTAGCTCACAAGAACTTCACTGTCTATCAAATGGACGTAAAGACTACTTTTCTTAATGGCATACTAAAGGAGGAAGTCTACGTCTCTCATCCAGAAGGGTTTGTAAATCCAGATAAGCCAAATCACGTCTACATCTTAGATAAAGCTCTTTATGGTCTGAAACAAGCCCCTCACGCCTGGTATGATGTTCTATCTCAATTCTTGGTCAAGTCAGGTTTTTCAAAAGGTAAAGTTGATACCACTTTGTTTATTAATAAGGAGAAAGTTGATATCATTCTTATTCAAATATATGTAGATGATATTATATTTGGTTCTACAAATCCTAAATACTGTAAGAACTTTTCAAATCTCATGGTGTCACGTTTTCAGATGAGTATGATGGGAGAGATGAATTTCTTTCTCGGATTACAAGTCAAACAGTTTTCAACGGGGATTTTCATTAATCAATCTGAGTACATTTTTGATATTCTTCGAAAATTCAAAATGGAAAATTGCAAATCAATTGGAACCCCAATGGCACTAGGTACTAAGATTAACACTGATCCTTCGGGAAAAGCTGTTGATGTTAGGACTTATAGAGGTATGATAGGGTCTTTAATGTATCTTACTTCAAGTAGACCAGATATAATGTTTTCAACATGCTTGTGTGCAAGATATCAGGCTGACCCTAAAGAATCCCATTTGGCTGCTATCAAACGGATTTTTAGATATTTAAAGGGAACTGCAGATCTTGGTCTGTGGTATCCTAAGGATACAGGGTTTGAACTAACTGCTTATTCAGACGCAGATCATGCAGGGTGCATGCTGGACAGGAAGAGCACTTCAGGTCATATTCAATTTCTTGGAGACAAGCTCGTTAGTTGGGCGTCAAAGAAACAATTATGTGTTTCCACATCGACTGCTGAAGCAGAGTATGTAGTTGCTGCTCTCAGGTCTTGTGGATGCGAACACAGCTTCGAGACTATGGATTCAAGTTTGACAAAATACCGATCTATTGTGACTCGAAGAGTGTTATCGCCATATCAACTAATCCTGTGAAACACACTAAAACAAAGCACATTGATGTCAAGTATCATTTTATTAAAGATAATGTAGAAAAAGGTACAATAGAACTTTACTTTGTAAAGACTGATTATCAACTTGCAGATTTGTTTACCAAAGCTTTAGATGAAAAGAGATTTAATTTTCTTGTGTCTAAGCTTGGTATGCTAAATCTCAAGATCTAATCAATAATTACCTATTAAAGTTTCTTTTATTGTAATTTTTCATCATTTCTTTATCATTATTTCTGAAAGGATATCTGCACTTTAACATGTTGTTCATGATCTCAGGGGGAGTGAGACAAGATTCTAAGATGATCAATATTCTTTTGAGGGGGAGTTGATAGAATTTAACTGCTAAATTTTTGTGATGCATGAATTTAGGGGGAGTTTATGTGTACAACAAAAGGAGTAAGGATAAGATTTCTGATTATTTCAGATCAGAACTCGTACTTTAATCGTTTTACTGCTTTATGTCTTTTAATTTTTCAATATTTTTTGTGAATAAAGTTGCTTTGACATGACTTTGAGACTTGTGCAGAATGAGATGAGCTATCAAGATCATATCTTTATGATTTTCAGTTGACTTCATGAGATTTAAGACTGCATAGAAAGGTTAATTTCTTATCTTAATCTCATATATGGTTGAAAGAAGGACAACTTTCAATCATAGAAAACATGTTTTTAAATGTTCAAACCACTTCTCGATTTTTAAACAGATTTCATGAATTGGAAGTGAGATTTTAAATGTTTTTTCAAAATTTACTTGTGCTTACATGATTACAAACCGTGTGTTTCCAAAGATAAATACTTGTGTATTGTTTTTTCTATATACTTTCAAGTATTCACACACACCGGTTTGACTTTTTGTTCAAAATGTTCTTACCATGTCTCAAATTTTAAAACATATTTTTCGATGGTAAGACACCCCGCTTGTATTTCAAAGAATTTTTGTCAGGATCGAATTCTCAACAAGAATTATGAATACTCAGAAACAATATCAAAGAAGTTGCGGAATAACACTTTGATATTCAATGTAACAGTAAACAAACAGTGAGTATGATTAACAACTTGTAAACTTGTATTGAATGATTAAAATCACAAGATTACACACTCAACCTCAATCTTGAAGAACAGACTCTTTCAAGACGAATTCTACTTCTCTAGAATTAGGAACTATGCCTTGAGGTTGATTTTCTCTCTAGAACAAAACTTAGAATGAATAATAATTATTCTAAACTATTCTATCAATTTTATACATATACTGAAGATAACAGATAATTACAATTAATAAAATATCTTCAGAATATCTTCCATGAATATCTTCAGTATATCCAGCTGTCACTCTTGTAATTCTGATCTCCATCTCATAAGCAGCATTAATCATCTTGGAAGTATTAACTCAGTCTTGGCAGCATTAACCACTAAGCAGCACTAACCTCTAGCAGTACTAACTATCTAAGCAGTACTAACTTTGATCAAGCAGCACTAACTTTGACTAGCAGTATTAATTCTACTAGAAGTAGTAATACCTAGCAGTATTAACTTTTGAAGTCCTCTAGCAGTAGTAATTCTGAACTAGCATCATTAACCATACTTAAGTTTTTCTTCAGTTCCCAACAATCTCCCCCTAACTTGACTTTTAGGAAGAGAAGTCTAGTTCTTCAGATCTTCTTCAAGATGCTCCCAAAACTCCATCATGGCCTAAATTCCAGTATTTGCATCCAACCCCAAACTCTGACTTATTGTTCTTTGGATCAAATATTTAGCCATTTCTGAATCTGGAATACATCCTAGCTTCTTCTTCAGCATGGCATGAAGCTTTAATCTGCTATGGTTATACACTCCATCCACTAGAAAGTATTCAGTGTGATTCAAATCCAAAGTCACTGCATATACTCCACTAGTTTCATATAGAGTCCAATTGTTGACTTATTTGAACACATTCCTTATGATCTCCTCCACTGCATCAGGCTTGAACATCATACACAGATACTCCATTATCAGCTTTGTAATTGAAATCACTGGAGCTTTCAGTTCATCTGCATATATCTTCATCCCTATCTCAAACATTTCTTCAATATCAGATCTTGAGCAGGTTCTGACAATCTTGTTCCAAGTGTTGTACACTTCATACTTCTCATCCTTTCTCTTTAATCTGATATATTCCTTTCCATCCACTTCCAATACATCCCAGTGAATGAATTCAGGAGGTTTAACCCCTACAGGTTCTGCTGAAATTGGTTCAGGCACTTTGTCCATCACTACCATGTACATTTTAACATCCTCAGTACTTGCAGATTCATGTATTGTAGATGACTCAGGTGCCTCTTCTTCTTCAACAACCTTTTCAGCCTCTTCTTCCATTAATCTAGGCTTCTTTGTAGGCTTTCTCCTGGCAATCATCTTAGTTCTTTTCAAAGTCCTTAGACTTTCACCAATTGTTGCTTCCTTTTCTGGAGTTTCTTGCTAATCAGGGAATGGTTTTTGTAAGAAATCATTGCTCTCTTTCATTCTTTTCTCCATTTCAACCCTTGCAATATCAGCTCCTTGAAGCTTTGTCATCTCAGCATCATACATCTTCTTGAGTTTATCAAAAGACATTTTTGAAAACATCTCTACCTTGACACCTACTGCACCTTTGAGGAAAATAATCATTTTCTTTAACATCGCGATTTCATTGTGCTCGTCTATGAATGCCATTGATGCCATTGATCTTGAAGGCCTTGCCTGAAAACTTGGAACTTGAGAGAGAAAGGGTTTAGAGCGCAAGTGAACAGTATGCAAAGAGTCATTATGAACTTTTAGGCGGGCAAAGGGTATTTATAGTATTCGGGATATAAGCAGTATTAACCTAGAGCAGTAGTAACTAACAGCAGTATTAACCACTAACAGCAGTATTAACTAACTAGCAGTATTAACTGAGAGCAGTATTAACCACTAGCAGTATTAACTAACTAGCAGTATTAACTGAGAGCAGTATTAACCATTAGCAGTATTAACTAACTAGCAGTATTAACTGAGAGCAGTATTAACCACTAGCAGTATTAACTAACTAGCAGTATTAACTGAGAGCAGTATTAACCACTAGCAGTATTAACTAACTAGCAGTATTAACTGGGAGCAGTATTAACCACTAGCAGTATTAAAATTGTACTGGCAGTACTAAAACTGTACTGGCATTATTAATCATACTTACACTTTTAAGCTTTGTGAAGGACTGAGTACTGCTATACTTTTCCTGAAAAAGAAGATTAGGACCACCAAGAATAAACAATATACAGGTATTGAACCACTTTTTAAGTAGGAGCTTATTCAGAGTTGATCATTCCCACACTTGTTACCAAGAAAGTGAATCTACCCACATCAAATGCTTTGGTGAATAGATCAGCAAACTGGTTAGCAGTATGAACTTTTACAACTTGAATAAGTTTCTTTTCATTGCAGTCTCTTATAAAGTGGTACCTGATTTCAATGTGTTTTGTCTTTGAGTGCTTGACATGATTATTAACAATGCTAATAGCACTGCTATTATCAATAAAAATTGGAGTGTGTAGAAAGGTTACCCCATAGTCCAGCATTTGATTCTGAATCCATAAGACTTGAGAACAGCAACTTGCAGCTGCTATGTACTCTGCCTCTGTTGTAGATGTAGACACTGTGGTTTGTTTCTTGCACTGCCATGACACTAGTCTTGCACCCAAAAACTGACATCCTCCAGAAGTAGATTTTCTGTCCAAGTTTGCTCCACCTAGATCACTGTCTGAGTATGCAAGCAAGTCAAAAGATGAGTCATGAGGATACCAAAGCCCCAATATGGGTTGCCCTTTGAGATATCTGAATATCCTCTTAACAGCTTGATAGTGAGATTGCTTTGGCCTAACTTGGAATCTTGCACATACACAGACTGGAAACATTATATCTGGCCTAGATGCTGTAAGATACATGAGAGAGCCAATCATGGATCTATAGTGATGAACATCCATATCCTCCCCCTCAAGATCTGCTGTTATTTGCTTGTGTGTCTCCATAGGTGTGCTGGCAGGTTTTGAATCTGAGAAACCAAACTTGGTTAGAATATCCTGCACATACTTGGACTAACTGATAAAAATACCATCTGACTTCTGTTAAACTTGGAGTCCAAGGAAGAAAGTAAGTTCCCCCATGGAACTCATTTTGAATCTTTGATGCATTAGTTCCTCAAACTCCTTGCACATATTTTCTTTTGTGGATCCAAAGATAATATCATGAACATATATTTGGACCAGCAAGATATCCTTCTTCTTTCTCTTGATGAATAAAGTCTTATCAATGACTCCTCTTTCAAAGCCATTTTCCAAGAGATAGGATGACAGAGTGTCATACCATGCTCTTGGTGCTTGATGCAGTCCATAAAGTGCTTTCTTTAGTTTGTATACTTTGTCTGGATAGCTTGGGTTCTCAAACCCTGGTGGTTGACAGACATATACTTCTTCTTCAATTGATCCATATAGAAATGCACTTTTGACATCCATTTGATAGACTTTGAATTTCATATAAGAAGCATAAGCCAGGAATAATCTAATTGCTTCTATCCTGGCTACAGGAGCAAATACTTCTTCATAATCTATTCCCTCTTCTTGCTGTTGGGAACTGAAGAATTCATCAAGTATGGTTAATGCTGCTGGTTCAAAGTTACTACTGCTAGAAGACTTAAAGGTTAATACTGCTGAGTGTTACTACTGCTAGTACTATTAATACTGCTAGTCATAGTTAGTGCTGCTTGAACAAAGTTAGTACTGCTTAGCTAGTTAGTACTGCTAGTAGTTAGTGTTGCTTAGTAGTTAATGCTGCTAGAAGAAGTTAATGTTGCTGATCATGGTTAGTGCTGCTAAAGAGATTCGGATGGAAAGAATGACAGCTGGATAATCTGAAGATTATGGAAGCTTAGAGATATACATGGAAGATATACTGAAGATATTTTATTTATTGTAATTATCTTTGTATTCAGTATATATATTGTATAGTTTAGAATAATGAGTTAACTTTTGTTTTCATTCTTTTAGAGAGAAAATCAACCTCAAGGCATAGATCCTAATTCTAGAGAAGTAGAATTCGTATTGGTGAGCCTGTTCATCAATATTGAGGTTGAGTGAGTAATCTTGTAACTTCAAAGCATTCAATACAAGTTTACAGTTTGTTGATTATATTCTGTTTTGATTTCCTGTTTGATTAAATATCAAAGTGTTATTCCGCAAACTTCTTTGATATTGTTTCTGAGAATTAATTCTTGTTGAGAATTCGATCCTGACAAGTGGTATCAGAGCCTAACTCTCTCAGAAACAGTTATTCATCATGGAAAATCTTATAGAATCAAGCAGTACTTTGGTTTCTAAGGTTCCAATGCTCAAACCAAGTGAGTTTGACATGTGGAAGATCAGAATCAGACAATATATTCTTCTCACTGACTACTCAATGTGGGATATCATTGAGAATGGTCCTTCTGAAGCTGGAAGGATAGGACCAGATGGGAAAAGACCTCCACCAAAGACAGATGGTGAGAGGAAGATCAGACAGACAGAGATAAAGGCCTTGAGCACTCTGCTCTTGGCCATTCCCAATGAATATCAGCATCAATTTTGCAACTGCACTGATGCTCAGATTCTCTGGAATGCTCTAGAGAAAAGATTTGCTGGAACTAAGAGCATCAAAAGAAATCAAAGAGATGTTCTAAAGCAGCAGTATGAGAACTTCACTTCCACAAAGAATGAGTCTATGACTCAAACTTTTGATAGGTTCAATAAACTCATAGGTGAACTGGCTACTGTAGGGGTGAAGATGGAACAAGATGATATCAACAGAAAGTTTCTCAGATCTCTTGGGGATGAATGGACTATGTACACTGTCTCATATAGACAGAGTGACAATCTGGAAGAGAAAGAACTTGATGATCTATACAATGATCTAAGAGTTTTTGAAACTGAGGTAGAAACCAAGAAGAAGCCCTCTGGTTATATTCACAATGCTGCACTTCTTTCAGCATCCACTGATACTACTGCCAACCCTGAAGCAGTTAGTACTGCCAGTGGAGTAAGTTCAGAAAAAGGCACTGAAACTATATTTGAAGCCTTTTTGTCCAGTCATAGCAGCAATTCTCTGATTAATGATGATCTTGATCAAATTCACCCTGATGATCTGGAGGAGATGGATATTAAATGGCAGATGGCCATGTTATCCATGAGGGTGAAAAAGTTCATTAAAAGAACCGGAAGAAATAACTTCTCTCAAAGAAGAGAAGATGGAGCTGGTTTTGACAAAACCAAGGTGGAATGTTATAAGTGTCACAAGAAAGGACACTTTGCTAGAGAATGCAGGAGTGTTGTTCCAAACAATAACCACCAACAAGCTCAGAATGGAGGATACAATCAGAACAAGAATCCTGCTCAAGCCCTTGTTTCTCAACAAGGAATGGGATTTGACTGGAGTGATCAAGCTGAGGAAGCCATTCAGAACCAAGCTCTTATGGCAGAAGTGTCTGATCTCCCTACTGAGGTAAGTTCTAATCTTTGCACTAAATCTTGCATTGACACTGTTACAAGATACAGGGATCACAATCAAAGTATGTGTGATGACCTCAAAAGATTAGAAAAAGACAGAAGAGATTATGTGTTAATAGTAGAGAGATTTGAAGAGCAAATCAAAGGCTTTCAAGCTAATGAACTTCAACACTCTTATGACACAAACTATTGGAAGTGGGAAAAGAATGAGTTAGAAACCAAACTGTCTAAGTCCTTAGAAGAGAATGATAGACTGAAAGAGGAACTGTCAAAAGTTAAGCTTGACATAGACAAGTTTTCCTATGCTTCAAAAGCAATGGACTCTCTTCTAAAAGCTCAGATACATGATAAGATGAAGCCTGGTATTGGATACAACAATACACCCCCTCCTTACAATAATAACTATATTTCTCCTACATCAGACTTGTTAGAAACTAAGGAGAAAAAGGACTTGTCTGAAGAAGCATTTAAGATAGATCCTTTGGATGAGGTAGTAGTTAAGGATTTGACTGAGAAAGGAGCAAGTGAGAACAGGGATAATAATGTGAGTAAAAAGATACCATTAGAAAACAATATTATCACCAATGAGGGATGTGGGAAAATCTGGGTCAAGTCCAAGGAGATAGAGAAGACTAACGGAAATGATAACAAGGTCCATTACAAACAAACCACAGTTGTGAATCCTGGATCTTGTAAACAGTGTGATTGCAATAAAGCCAAGAGCCTAAATTCTGGTTTAAAAAGAGGAAATCAAAGAAACTGGAATAATCAATGGGCTCAGAAACAAGGAGTTGATCTGAATAAAATCAATAGACCAAAACCTTGTTTTATATGTGGCAAGTTGAATCATTTGGCTAAGTATTGTTACTTCAACCCAATTAACCAACAGATGAACTTTAAAAGATTTGTGCAAAAACCTGTTGGTTATAGGAAGGCTGGAAAGAAACATGTGATAAAGAAATCTGTTGAAAGTAAAGGCACTTTAAAGAAAAAGATTTTAAAAGAAAGTATCAAAATGTGGGTACCTAGAAGTACTAACAGTGTTAGTACTGCTAACAATATTAGTACTGCTAACACAGTTACTACTGCTAACAGTGTTAGTACTGCTGAAAATATTAATGCTGCTAATACTGTTAATACCTCTTCAAAGGTTAATACTGCCAACACAGTTACTGCTGCTAACACAGTTACTACTTCTAACAAAGTTAGTGCTGCTAAGCATGCAAGTGCTGCCAAGGCAGTTAGTACTTCTAAAACTAGTACTGATTCTAGCAAACATAGTTCCAAGCCTATTATTGTAACAAAGTACTCCAAGAATGAGGAGTTAAAGTTCAAAAATCTTGTCAAGAAAGAATGCAAATATTTTGATGAGAAAGGGGTACCCAAGACCACTTTGGCTTGGGTTCCTAATTCATACTAATTGATTTATCTAATGTGCAGGGCAACCAACAGCTCAAGGGAAAGAGCATTTGGCATGTTGATAGTGGTTGCTCTAGGCACATGACAGGCAACATGTCATGCCTTCAGGATTTCAAGCATATCAATGGAGGACATGTTGCATTTGGAGACAATCTTACTGGTGGTAAGATAAGTGGAAAAGGTAATGTCACCAAAGGTAAGATGACATTTGAGGATGTCTACTATGTTGATCAATTAAAGTACAACCTGTTAAGTGTATCACAGGTTTGTGACAAACAACATAGTATATTATTTACTAATACTGAGTGTATGATTCTTGCTCCAGGGTTCAAGGTAGTTGATGAAAGCATGATACTACTTAGAACTCCAAGAAAGGACAATGTTTACTGTCTTGATATGGACAATGTTGATAGTGATTCATCTCTAAATTGTCTTGTTTCAAAAGCTTCTGTAGATGAATCCTCTCTATGGCACAGAAGGATGTGTCACATGAATTTCAAGACTATGAACAATCTTGTTAAAAATAACCTTGTAAGAGGGTTACCTTCAAAAGTCTTTTCATGTGATGATCATTGTGTTGCTTGTCTTAAAGGCAAACAACACAAAACTTCTCATAAGACCAAAGAGTTAAATTCTGTTTCTTCTTGTCTCCAGTTACTGCATATGGATCTGTTTGGTCCTACAAATGTTATGAGTATAGGCAAGAAATCTTACTGCTTGGTTATTGTTGATGATTACTCCAGATTTACTTGGGTATATTTTCTAAGGACTAAGGATGAAACAAGTGGTCATATCAAATCCTTTATTCTAAGAATTGAAAACCAAACTAATCAAAGAGTAAAAGTCATGAGATCAGATAATGGAACTGAGTTTAAAAATCATGATCTAAACTCCTTTTGTGAAGAAAAAGGTATTGAGAGGCAATATAGTGCTCCTAGGACTCCTCAACAGAATGGTGTTGCTGAAAGGAGGAATAGCACACTAATAGAGGTTGCTAGATCTCTGTTGGCTGATTCAAAATTGCCAATTACCTTCTGGGCTGAAGCAGTTAATACTGCTTGTTATGTCCAAAACAGAGTTCTAGTGGTCAAGCAAAAGAACAAGACCCCATATGAGCTTTTAAATAAAAGAAAACCTTTTATTGGTTTCTTCAAACCTTTTGGGTGTCCTTGTACAATTCTAAATACCAAATCTCACTTAGGTAAGTTTGATAACAAAGCAGATGATGGATTTCTTGTTGGATATTCATCTCAGAGTAAGGCGTACAGAGTATTTAACTCTTCTTCTAGAATAATTGAAGAAAGTGACAATGTCAAATGCAATGAGAACACACCAAATCCTGTTGGGTCTGGACCTCAGTGGCTATTTGACATTGATTCACTAACTAACTCTTTTAGTTTCAGTAATGAGTATACAGGAACAGGAAGTGGAGGATCAGGGATCACACAAGTTCAAGAAAGTATATCTAAATCTGTGATTTTTCCCATACCCACAGTAAATTCTGGTGAAGACTGTGAAAAGGAATCAATTACTGAACCAAGTCAGAGTGAAGAAGACACTAGAGATGAGGAGACTCAAGAAAATAATGAAGTGGCATCTGAAAACACTTCAGTTGAGCTGCATGAATCTAATCTTGAGGCTGGACTGAATGAAGAACCTAGTCATAACACCAGAGTTCAAAAGAATCATCCTCCACAGTTGATAATAGGAGATATCTCTTCTCCTATGATGACTAGACATGAAAGCAGGCTTCAGGAAATGCAAGATCAACAGCATACAGTGCTTTCTTGTTTTCTATCACAGCTTGAGCCTAAAAAGGCACATGATGCTATGAAAGAATCCAGCTGGATAGAAGCAATGCAAGAGGAACTGTTACAGTTCAAGCTACAAGATGTATGGGATCTAGTAGACCTTCCTAAAGGTCACAGAGCGATTGGCACAAAGTGGATTTTCAGAAACAAGAGAGATGAAAGAGGTATTGTCATAAGGAACAAAGCAAGGCTGGTGGCTCAAGGCTATACTCAAGAAGAAGGTATAGATTATGAAGAAGTTTTTGCACCTGTGGCTAGGATAGAAGCAATCAGATTATTCCTAGCCTATGCTTCTTACATGAACTTCAAAGTCTATCAAATGGATGTAAAAAGTGCTTTTCTCTATGGATCAATTGAAGAAGAAGTATATGTCTGTCAACCACCAGGGTTTGAAAACCCAAGCTATCCAGACAGGGTATACAAATTAAAGAAAGCACTTTATGGACTACATCAAGCCCCAAGAGCATGGTATGACACACTGTCATCCTATCTCTTGGAAAATGACTTTGAAAGAGGAGTCATTGATAAGACTCTATTTATCAAAAGAAAGAAGAAGGATATTTTGCTGGTCCAAATCTATGTTGATGACATTATCTTTGGATCTACAAGAAACAACATGTGCAAGGAGTTTGAGGATTTAATGCATCAAAGGTTCAAAATGAGTTCCATGGGGGAACTTACTTTCTTCCTTGGACTCCAGGTTCAACAGAAGTCAGATGGCATTTTCATCGGTCAATCCAAGTATGTGCAGGATATTCTAACCAAGTTTGGTTTCTCAGAATCAAAACCTGCCAGCACACCTATGGAAACACACAAGCAGATCACAGCAGATCTTGAGGGGGAGGATATGGATGTGCATCATTATAGATCCATGATTGGCTCTCTCATGTATCTCACAGCATCAAGGCCAGATATAATGTTTCCAGTCTGTGTATGTGCAAGATTTCAAGTTAGGCCAAAGCAATCTCACTTTCAAGCTGTTAAGAGGATATTCAGATATCTCAAAGGGCAACCCAGATTGGGACTTTGGTATCCTCATAACTCACCTTTTGACCTAATAGCATACTCAGACAGTGATCTAGGTGGGGCAAACTTGGACAGAAAATCTACTTCTGGAGGATGTCATTTTTTGGGTGATAGACTAGTCTCATGGCAGTGCAAGAAACAAACCACAGTATCCACATCTACAACAGAGGCAGAGTACATAGCAGCTGCAAGTTGCTGTTCTCAAGTCTTATGGATTCAGAATCAAATGTTGGATTATGGGGTAACCTTTCTACACACTCCAATCTTTATTGACAACAGCAGTGCTATTAGCATTGTGAATAATCCAGTCAAGCACTCAAAAACAAAGCACATTGAGATCAGGTATCACTTTATAAGAGATTGTAATGAAAAGAAACTTATTCAAGTTGTCAAAGTTCACACTGATAATCAGTTTGCTGATCTATTCACTAAAGCTTTTGATGTGGGTAGATTCACTTTCTTGGTAACAAGTGTGGGAATGATAAACTTTCAGTTAATACTGCTAGTGGTTAATACTGCTTTCAGTTAATATTGCTAGTAGTTAATACTGCTTTCAGTTAATACTGCTAGTGGTTAATACTGCTTTCAGTTAATACTGCTAGTGGTTAATACTGCTTTCAGTTAATACTGCTAGCAGTTAATACTGCTAGCAGTTAATACTGCTAGTCAGTTAATACTGCTAGCTAGTTAATACTGCTAGCTAGTTAATACTGCTAGCAGTTAATGCTGCTAGCAGTTAATGCTGCTAGTAGTTAATACTGCTCTAGGTTAATACTGCTTATATTCCGAATACTATATATACTTTTTGCCCGCCTAAAAGTTCATAACGACTCTTTGCATACTGTTCTCTTGCGCTCAAAACCTTTTCTCTCTCAAGTTCGAAGTTTTCAGGCAAGCTTTTCACTAAGATCAATGGCATCCATGACTTTCATCGACGAGCACAACGAGATTGCGATGCTACAAAAGCCAAAGCAAGCTTCAGGATTTCATCAGATTGTGGATTTCCTCAAGACAAGCCACATTGCTCATGCTCTTATTGTATCCCCTACAATCTATATTGAGCATCAAAGGCAGTTCTGGGCTAATGCAACCATTGTTGTTGAGAATGGTGTGCAGATGATCAAGACAAGAATCTGTGATCAATCACTCACGGTTACTGAAGAGGTTATTCGCATCAGTCTACGTCTAGACGATGCCTCTGGTATAACCTCTATCCCAAATGATGAACTGTTTTCAAACCTTACAAGAATGGGGTATGGAGGCCCGTTGGGAGTGTTCAAATTTTCTAAAGCAAAATTCTCACCCCAATGGCGTTTCTTTGTCCATACTCTTATGCATTGTATCTCCAAAAAGACTACTGGATGGAGTGAGTTCAGCAGCACTATTGCTTATGCTTTGATGTGCTTGGCCACTGCCAGAAAGTACAATTTTTCTAAAATGATTTTCAGTGATCTTGTCTCAAACATGGGAAACAAAAAGAGCTTCTTTATGTATCCCAGGTTTGTTCAAGAAATTATTACTCATGAATTGACGGATATACCTCAACCTGTTGGGGTATATGTACCTAAACCCCCCAAAGGCAAGGTGTTCTCAAATATGAGAAGATCTGCTGGGGACTCTGAAGGAGTTGACACCCCATTGTTCTCTACAATGATGGTGGTGTCCCAAACCAATGAAGGTATGGCAGCAGGGTCAAGGCCCCCATTAGACCAACCCACTGCTAGCCAAGCCCAACCTTCCCTCTCAAAATCAATTCCCCAGTCCCTTCTTGAAAAACCAACCTCTCCCATCACCCAAACTTACAAGAGAAAACAGGTAAAGAAGGCTCCTTCCCTTCTTGTACCATTACCCACTAAGCCTATAAGCCCTCTAAGGGAGAATTCTCCCCTAGAGAATATCCAAAGGGAAACCACACGGGTGTCTCCCAACCCAAAGGAGGTGCTCTCTGAGGAGGAGGTAGAGCATATGGGTGATGAGGCTGCCACTAATCCTGCTAGTACAGAGGAGGAAAGTGGTAACATCAATAAGACCTCCCCCATGGCAACTTTGAATGAGCAATCATTTGAAGGTCCCTGGTGCCAAGAAACCACAGGGGTGGATAGTGCCTCTGCAAGGCAGAAGACTTCCACAAATAAAAGATCCAATGATCCTTCAAAGGAGGGTAACACTTCTGGAGAGGGTGAGGACAGATATGCGTACGATGAATTGATGGAAACAATGGGGAACATCAATCAAGATGTTCTCAAACAAGGCAAAGAAATTGAAGAAATGAAGCTAGTAATTCTGTCACAACAAGAACAGATTGCTAAGCTGAAGAGGATGGTGGTTAGTCTGGTACAAAGGAAGAAGAGAAAGCAATTCCAATTAAGGAGAAGGACCACTGAGGATGATGCTCCCAAAAAGGGGGAGATCAACATGGAAGAAGCCACAAGAAAGGGGGAGCTTGATGGAGAGAAAGTTGATGTTCAGGGGGAGCAGCAAGCAGAAACAGTTACTACTGCTGACATTAATAAAGCAGCAGAAACTGTGAAAGAAGTGTTAACAGATCTTGAGATTGCAGAAACCTTACTAAAAGCCAAGAATGATACTCCCAAGGTCACTTCAAAGACCAAAGGTGTAATCATAAAAGAACAAGGTGAAGTGATCAAGAAAGATAACAGTAAGAAGGCAATGAGCAAAGACAAAGGAAAAGCAAAGATGGTAGAATCTGATCAACCAATCAAAAAGCAAAGGTTGGTTGAATCAGATGAAGCCCTAGCTAAAAAGATGCAGGAGGATATTGAAAAAGAAGAAAGAGTTCAGATGGAAAAGGACAGGGAAATGGCAAAAGCTCTAGCTGCTGAACTGAATGAAGCTTATCAACAGAGTATGGCAACTGAAATTGCACAGAAGAAAGCTGCAAGTATGAAGAAATCTGTGGTGAAAACAGTTGCAAAGAAGAGAAGACCCTCAAAGACATTCCTAGGTACCCAAGAGAGAAACAAGATGATTATATTTCTCAAAGGTGCTGTAGGAGTCAAAAAGGAGATGTTCTCCAAAATGTCTTTTGAGAAGATCAAAGAGCTCTATGATTCAGAGATGTTAAAGCTTCAGGGAAGTGAAACTGCTAGGGTGGAGATGGAGAAGAGAATAAAAGAAAGTAATGACTTTGATTGTCAAAAGCCATTTCCAGATGAGCAAGAAACACCTCCTAAGAAAGAGTCCACCCTGGGAGAAAGTCTAAGGACTTTAAAGAGAACAAAAATGATGGCAAGGAGAAAGCCAATCAAAAATCCTAGAGTATCTGAAGAAGAGGCTGATAAGGTTGCTGAAGAAGAAGGGGCACCTGAGTCATCTAAACAGACAGAGCTATCTAACACTGATGATGTAAATTTGTATATGGTAGTGATGGACAAAGTGCCTGAACCAATTTCAGCAGAACCTGTAGGAGTTAAGCCTCCTGAGGTCATTCTCTGGGATACATTGACAGTGGATGGAAAGGAATACATAAGGCTGAAAAGAAAGGATGAAAAGTATGAAGTGTTCAACACATGGGCAAAAATTGTCAGAACATGCTCTAGATCAGATCTTGAAGAGATGTTTGAGATAGGAATGAAGTTGTATGCAGATATTCTAAAGGCTCCAGGAATTTCAATTACAAAACTGGTAATGGAGTATCTGTGTATGATGTTCAAACCTGAAGAAGTAGAGCATTTGATCAAGGATGTCTTCAAATCAGTAAACAGTTGGACTCTATATGAAATTAGTGGAGTATATACAGTGACTTTGGATTTAAATCACACTGAATACTTCCTAGTGGATAGAGTGTATAATCATAGCAGATTGAAGCTACATGCCATGCTGAAGAAAAAGTTAAGGTGTGTTCCAGATTCAGAAATGGCTAAATACTTGATTCAAAGAACCATCAATCAGAGTTTGGGATTGGATGCAAACACTGGAATTTAGGCCATAATAGAGTTTTGGGAGCATCTTGAAGATTAATTCTGAAGAACTTGACTTCTCTTCCTAAAAGTCAAGTTAGGGGGAGATTGTTGGGAACTGAAGAATTCATCAAGTATGGTTAATGCTGCTGGTTCAAAGTTACTACTGCTAGAAGACTTAAAGGTTAATACTGCTGAGTGTTACTACTGCTAGTACTATTAATACTGCTAGTCATAGTTAGTGCTGCTTGAACAAAGTTAGTACTGCTTAGCTAGTTAGTACTGCTAGTAGTTAGTGCTGCTTAGTAGTTAATGCTGCTAGAAGAAGTTAATGCTGCTGATCATGGTTAGTGCTGCTAAAGAGATTCGGATGGAAAGAATGACAGCTGGATAATCTGAAGATTATGGAAGCTTAGAGATATACATGGAAGATATACTGAAGATATTTTATTTATTGTAATTATCTTTGTATTCAGTATATATATTGTATAGTTTAGAATAATGAGTTAACTTTTGTTTTCATTCTTTTAGAGAGAAAATCAACCTCAAGGCATAGATCCTAATTCTAGAGAAGTAGAATTCGTATTGGTGAGTCTGTTCATCAATATTGAGGTTGAGTGAGTAATCTTGTAACTTCAAAGCATTCAATACAAGTTTACAGTTTGTTGATTATATTCTGTTTTGATTTCCTGTTTGATTAAATATCAAAGTGTTATTCCGCAAACTTCTTTGATATTGTTTCTGAGAATTAATTCTTGTTGAGAATTCGATCCTGACACTTGTGTATACCCTTGAGCCACCAACCTTCATTTATTCCTTATTACTATGCCTCTTTCATCTCTCTTATTCCTGAAGACCCATTTTGTTCCTATTGCTCTTTGGCCTTTAGGGAGGTCTACCAGATCCCAAACATCTTGCAGCTTGAATTGCAGTAGCTCTTCTTGCATGGCTTCTATCCAACTGGACTCTTTCATAGCATCATGTGCCTTCTTAGGCTCAAGCTGGGATAAAAAACAAGAGATCACTGTATGTTGTTGGTCTTGCATTTCTTGCAGCCTGCTTTGATTTCTAGTCATCATAGGAGAAAATAGATCTCCTATTACCAGCTGTGGAGGATGGTTCTTTTGAGTTCTGGTGTGATGACTAGGTTCTCCATTAAGTCCCACCTCTAGATTAGAGTCATTCAACTCCACTGAGGTTTTTTCAGCAGCTACTTCTGGGTCTTTATCTTCTTGACTCTCCTCTTCTCTATTTTCTTCTTCACTCTGATTTGGTCCAGTAGATGGTTCCTTTTCACAGTCTTCAATAGAATCCACTGTAGGTATGGGAAAGATCACAGATTGAGATAAACTGTCTTGAACTTGTGTAGTTCCTGATCCTTCACACCCTGAACCTGCATAGTCATTACTACTGAAACCAAAAGAGTTAGTTAGTGAATCAGTGTCAAACAGCCACTGAGGACCAGACCCAATAGGATTTGGTGTGTTCTCATTGCATTTGACATTGTCACTTTCTTCAATTATTCTAGAAGAAGAGTTAAAAACTCTGTAAGCCTTACTCTGAGATGAGTAACCAACAAGAAATCCATCATCTGCTTTGCTATCAAACTTACCTAAATGAGATTTGGTATTGAGAATAGTACAAGGACACCCAAAAGGTTTGAAAAATCCAATGAATGGTTTTCTTTTATTTAAAAGCTCATATGGGGTCTTGTTCTTTGGCTTGACCACTAGAACTCTGTTTTGGACATAACAGGCAGTATTAACTGCTTCAGCCTAGAAGGTAATTGGCAGTTTTGAATCAGCCAACAGAGATCTAGCAGCCTCTATTAGTGTCCTATTTCTCCTCTCAGCAACTCCATTTTGTTGAGGAGTCTTAGGGGCACTATATTGTCTCTCAATGCCTTTCTCTTCACAAAAGGTGTTTAGATCAAGATTTTTAAATTCAGTCCCATTGTCTGATCTAATGACTTTTACTTTTTGATTAGTTTGGTTTTCAATTCTTAGGATAAAGGATTTGATCAGTCCACTTGTCTCATCCTTAGTCCTTAGAAAATATACCCAGGTAAATCTAGAGTAATCATCAACAATAACTAAGCAGTAAGATTTCTTGCCTATACTCATAACATTTGTAGGACCAAACAGATCCATATGTAATAACTGGAGGCAAGAAGAAATAGTATTTAACTCTTTGGTCTTATGAGAAGTTTTGTGTTGTTTGCCTTTAAGACAAGCAACACAATGATCATCACATGAAAAGACTTTTGATGGTAAACCTCTTACAAGGTTGTTTTTAACAAGTTTTTTCATTGTCTTGAAGTTCATGTGACACATCCTTCTGTGCCAAAGAGAGGATTCATCCACAGAAGCTTTAGAAACAAGACAGTTCAGGGATGAATCACTAGAAACATTGTCCATATCTAGACAATAAACATTGTCCTTTCTTGGAGTTCTAAGTAGTATCATGCTTTCATCAACTACTTTGAACCCTGGAGCAAGGATCATACACTCTGTATTAGTAAATAATATGCTATGTTGTTTGTCACAAACCTGTGATACACTTAACAGATTGTACTTCAACTGATCAACATAGTAGATATCCTCAAATGTTATCTTACCTTTTGTAACATTACCTTTTCCACTTATTTTACCACCAGTAAGATTATCTCCAAAAGCAACATGTCCTCCAATGATATGCTTGAAATCCTGAAGGCATGACATGTTGCCTGTCATGTGCCTAGAGCAACCACTATCAACATGCCATATGCTCTTCCCCTTGAGCTGTTGGTTGCCCTACACATAAGATAAATCAGTTAGTATGAAATAGGAACCCAAGCCAAAGTGGTCTTGGGTACCCCTTTCTCATCAAAATATTTACATTCTTTCTTGACAAGATTTTTAAACTTTGACTCCTCATTTCTGGAGTACTTTGTCACAATGATGGGTTTGGAAACACTTTTGCTAGAAGCAGTACTGGTTTTAGAAGTACTAACTGCCTTAGTAGCACTTGCATGCTTAGCAGTACTAACCTTGTTAGAAGTAGTAACTGTGTTAGCAGCAGTAACTGTGTTGGCAGTATTAACCTTTGAAGAGGTACTAACAGTATTAGCAGCATTAATATTTTCAGCAGTACTAACACTGGTAGCAGCAGTAATGCTTCCAGCAGCATTATCCCTGTCAGCAGTACTAACAGTTTTAGTGCTTCTAAGCACCCACATTTTAATACTTTCTTTTAAAACCTTTTTCCTCATGGGGCCTTTGGTTTCAACAGATTTCTTAACCACATGTTTCTTTCCAGCCTTCCTATAACCAACAGGTTTTTGCACAAATCTTTGAAAGTTCATCTGTTGGTTAATAGGGTTAAAGAAACAATGCTTAGCCAAATGGTTTAATTTACCACATATGAAACAAGGTTTTGGTCTGATTATTTTATTCAGATCAACTCCTTGTTTCTGAGCCCATTGATTGTTCCAGTTTCTCTGATTTCCCCTTGGTTTATCATGTTTTTGGGGCTCAGATTTATTACATGCACACTGTTTGCAAGAAATAGGGTTCACAACAGTGGTCTGCTTATAGTAAACCTTCTTGTTCTTTCCCTCAGTCTTCTCTATCTCATTGGACTTGACCCAATTCTTTCCACATCCCTCATTGGTGATTATGTGGTTTTCTATAGGAATCTCACCACTCACAGTGTTGTTCTTATTCTTGACAACTTCTTTCTCAGATTTATCTTTAACAACTACTTCATCTAAGGGATCAATCTCAGTGGCTCCCTCAGGTAGGTCCTTCCTATCCTTTGTTTCTAACAAATTTGAACTAGGAGGAATGTAGTTGTTGTTATAGGGTGGTGGTGTGGTATTGTACCCTATTCCTCTTCTCAGTTTATCATGAATCTGAGATTGTAGTAAAGAATCCATTGCTTTAGAGGCATTGGAAAACTTTTCTACATCTAGCTTGACTTTAGCTAGTTCTCCTCTTAACTTTTCACTCTCCTCTTTGGATCTGGTCAGTTGAATTTCTAAGTCATTCTTCTCCCACTTCCAGTAGTTTGTGTCATAAGAGTGTTGAAGCTCATTGGCTTGAAAACCCTTAATTTGCTCTTCAAATCTCTCAACAATCCTCACATAATCTTTTATGTCCTTTTCCAATCTCTTAAGGTCATCACTCATGTTCTTGTTGTGATCCCTATACCTTTTAACAGTGTTAATGCAATTTGGAGAACAAAGATTGGAGGTTACCTCTGTTGGGAGATCAGACACCTCTGCCATTAGAGCTTGGTTTTGAATGGCCTCTTCAGCTTGATCACTCCAGTCAAACCCCATACCTTGTTGAGAGACAAGGGCTTGTGCAGAGTTTCTGTTATTATTGAAGCTTCCAGATTGAGCTTGTTGGTGGTTATTATTTTGAGACATTCCACTTCTGCATTCTCTAGCAAAGTGTCCCTTCTAATGGCATTTATAGCATTCCACTTTTGACTTGTCAAATCCTGCTCCATCTTCTCTTCTTTGGGAGAAGTTGTTCCTCCCAGTTCTTTTGATAAACTTCTTAACTCTCATAGAGAGCATGGCCATCTGCCATTTAATGTCCATCTCTTCAAGATCATCTGGATGGAGTTGTTCCAAGTCATCATTAATAAGAGAAGAGTTTCCATGATTGGACAGAAAGGCTTCAAATACAGTTTCAGTGCCTTTCTCTTGATTTGCTCCATTGGCAGCACTAACTGATTCAGGATTGGAAGTAGAATCAATTGATGCTGAAAGGAGTGCAGCATTGTGAACATATCCAGAAGGCTTCTTCTTAGCCTCTACCTCATATTCAAAAACTCTTAGATCATTATATAGATCATCAAGTTCCTTTTCTTCCAGTTGATCATTCTGTCTGAAAGACACAGTATACATGGTCCATTCATCACTCAGGGACCTTAGGAACTTCCTGTTTAGATCATCTTTATCAATTTGTACTCCCACTGTAGCTAGTTCACCAATAAGCTTGTTGAACCTGTCAAAAGTTTGAGTCATGGACTCATTCTTGGTTGACATAAAGTTCTCATATTGTTGCTTCAGAATGTCTTTCTGATTTCTCTTGGTACTTTTGGTACCTGAGAATCTCTTCTCTAGAGCATTCCAGAGCATCTCTGCATCAGTGCAGTTGCAGAACTGATGTTGATATTTATTGGTAATAGCCAAGAGCAAAGTGCTCAAGGCTTTCATCTCTGTCTGTCTAGTCTTTCTTTCAGCATCAGTTTTTGGTGGAGTTCTCTTTCCATCTGCACCAATCTTTCCTGCTTCAGAAGAGCCATTCTCAATGATGTCCCACATAGAATAGTCAGTGAGGAGTATGTACTGCTTGATTCTGATCTTCCACATATCGAATTCATTGGGTCTGAGCATTGGAACCTTTGAGACCAGAGTACTGTTTGATTCTGCAAAGTTTTCCATGATGAATGAATAGATGTTTATGAGAGAACTTGCTCTGATACCACTTGTCAAGATCGAATTCTCAACAAGAATTATGAATACTCAGAAACAATATCAAAGAAGTTGCAGAATAACACTTTGATATTCAATGTAACAGTAAACAAACAGTGAGTATGATTAACAACTTGTAAACTTGTATTGAATGATTAAAATCACAAGATTACACACTCAACCTCAATCTTGAAGAACAGACTCTTTCAAGACGAATTCTACTTCTCTAGAATTAGGAACTATGCCTTGAGGTTGATTTTCTCTCTAGAACAAAACTTAGAATGAATAATAATTATTCTAAACTATTCTATCAATTTTATACATATACTGAAGATAACAGATAATTACAATTAATAAAATATCTTCAGAATATCTTCCATGAATATCTTCGGTATATCCAGCTGTCACTCTTGTAATTCTGATCTCCATCTCATAAGCAGCATTAATCATCTTGGAAGTATTAACTCAGTCTTGGCAGCATTAACCATTAAGCAGCACTAACCTCTAGCAGTACTAACTAGCTAAGCAGTACTAACTTTGATCAAGCAGCACTAACTTTGACTAGCAGTATTAATTCTACTAGAAGTAGTAATACCTAGCAGTATTAACTTTTGAAGTCCTCTAGCAGTAGTAATTCTGAACTAGCAGCATTAACCATACTTAAGCTTTTCTTCATGATTATATTCTGAGCATATAAACATCTGACTTGTATTTGAGCTTTAACTGGTACAGTTAAACCATTTTGAGCAACATATGCTTAATAGGACAATATGGGTTCTTTGTGCTAGGACTTAAATGAAACTTCTATGGATTCACGTTATCTAGTGTTTCCTACCCAAGAAGTTAATCCATAGTGATTGAGTGTGAGGAGTCGAAAATAAATGAGTGTGGGTTGTGCGTTGAGGTAAAATGTAAAAGAGAGTTTGGTTAGATGTGAGCTTATTGAATTAAAAAAAAGAGGGTGTGAGAACAGAGTAAAAGAATATCAAACTCTGCACCAACTACTTTCTGAGTCAGGCAGCCACATTACTAATGTTTCACACTTCTTCGTGAACGTTATTGAAACAGGCAAATAGCCCATGCCAACTCTTGATTATAACCCCACCAACCACTCATTTTCTTCTCAAAAAGAAAATGTTTCATATTTTCTGGGGACGCAGCGCAGAATCTATCTGATTTTCATTTGGAAAATCTGGATATTGAAAAAGAAGGAAGTCTGCCCCACCTTCACATTTCAATCATGCACATTGAGTCTGTGTTTATCTACTGTTTTCTCAGTGGTTTACAAAATGTTGAGCCTTATTAACAACAATCATCATATGCTTAATTCTTTTTATCACTTGCACGAACACACAAGGAATTTGTTTTCTTGTCATAACATTCATAGAAATTTCCTTTGTGTTATTTCGATGATTAGATGGAAGCCCTGGGGGAGTGAACATAGCAAAAGCTCCTTTCCAATGTGTATTCGTTACACACAGTGACTTCGTGTTACTGACAGGCATTTTAACTGATTCATTTGTTGATTCAGGAGTTACACGAATATTTTGTCTGGATTTGAAAAGATCTAGTTGCAGACTTGGTTAGGAATTAACGAATCAGAGGCTCTTGAACATATCAGAATAGTCAGAACTTATAAAGACATTTCTTAATGAAAGTTTTGATGATATCGATGCTCGTTTCATCAAAAAGGGGGAGATGAGTTAAAGAAATGTCAGAGTCAGAAATTTCAGAGTTAAAGATTTGAAGAAGACAAAGTTCAAAGATTGAAACTTTGAAAGATTGTTCAAGCAAAGTCAAAGAAATTTTGAAGATGTGCTGTTTTTACAGAAATTTTCTTTGAAGATTATTTGCTGAAGCAAGTCGAGCTAAATATGAAGATAATTTCTTTCCGAAGTCTGAAAGAGTTGTGTGGTAATTTTTGAAGAGATTGTTGAAGATTGTTTCTACCATATTTGGGAAGATTGTGTTGGGAACTGAAGATTCTACTAAGTGTAGTTACTACTGCTAGTACAAGTGTAGTTACTACTGCCAGAACAAGTTGAAGATTAATACTGCTAAGTGTTACTACTGCTAGTAGAATTACTACTGCTAGTTAAAGTTAGTACTGCTTGAACAAAGTTAGTACTGCTTAGCTAGTTAGTACTGCTAGTAGTTAGTACTGCTTGAAGTTAATGCTGCTAGATGAAGTTAATGCTGCTGAGCATTATTAGTGCTGCTAAAGAGATACGGATGGAAAGTACTACAGCTGGATATACTGAAGATATACTTAGAAGATATACATGGAAGATATACTGAAGATTTGTTTATTCTTTGTAATTATCTTTTTATCAGTATATGTATAGAATGTTTAGAATAGATAGAGATAACTTTTGATAATTGTTTTTCAAGAGAGAAATCAACCTCAAGGCATAGATCCTAATTCTAGAGAAGTAGAATTCGTATTGGTGAGCCTGTTCATCAATATTGAGGTTGAGTGTGTAATCTTGTAACTTTAAGCATTCAATACAAGTTTACTGTTTGATAATTATATACTGTGTTTGATTACTGTTTTATCAAATATCAAAGTGTTTTTCCGCAACTTCTTTGATATTAGTTTCTGAGTATTAACTTTAAACATGATACTACTTAGAACTCCAAGAAAAGACAATGTTTACTGTCTTGATTTGGACAATGTCAATAGTGATTCATCTTTAAATTGTCTTGTTTCAAAAGCTTCTATAGATGAATCCTCCCTTTGGCACAGAAGGATGTGTCACATGAATTTCAAGACTATGAACAATCTTGTTAAAAATAACCTTGTAAGAGGTTTACCTTCAAAAGTCTTTTCATGTGATGATCATTGTGTTGCTTGTCTTAAAGGCAAACAACACAAAACTTCTCATAAGACCAAAGAGTTAAATTCTGTTTCTTCTTGTCTCCAGTTATTGCATATGGATCTGTTTGGTCCTACAAATGTTATGAGTATAGGAAAGAAATCTTACTGCTTGGTTATTGTTGATGATTACTCCAGATTTACTTGGGTATATTTTCTAAGGACTAAGGATGAAACAAGTGGTCTTATCAAATCCTTTATTCTAAGAATTGAAAACCAAACTAATCAAAGAGTAAAATTCATTAGATCAGATAATGGAACTGAATTTAAAAATCATGATCTAAACACCTTTTGTGAAGGAAAAGGTATTGAGAGACAATATAGTGCTCCTAGGACTCCTCAACAGAATGGTGTTGCTGAAAGGAGAAATAGGACACTAATAGAGGCTGCTAGATCTCTGTTGGCTGATTCAAAATTGCCAATTACATTCTGGGCTGAAGCAGTTAATACTGCTTGTTATGTCCAAAACAGAGTTCTAGTGGTCAAGCAAAAGAACAAGACTCCATATGAGCTTTTAAATCAAAGAAAACCTTTTATTGGTTTCTTCAAACCTTTTGGGTGCCCTTGTACAATTCTAAATACCAAATCTCACTTAGGTAAGTTTGATAGCAAAGCAGATGATGGATTTCTTGTTGGATATTCATCTCAGAGTAGGGCCTACAGAGTTTTTAACTCTTCTTCTA
Organism: Arctium minus; assembly: GCA_954870635.1. Taxonomy (NCBI): domain Eukaryota; kingdom Viridiplantae; phylum Streptophyta; class Magnoliopsida; order Asterales; family Asteraceae; genus Arctium; species Arctium minus. The sequence continues at coordinate 174,452,033 of OX941080.1, read as the reverse complement.
GAATAATTGAAGAAAGTGACAATGTCAAATGCAATGAGAACACACCAAATCCTGTTGGGTCTGGACCTCAATGGCTATTTGACATTGATTCACTAACTAACTCTTTTGGTTTCAGTAATGAGTATACAGGAACAGATGGTGGAGAATCAGAGATCACACAAGTTCAAGAAAGTATATCTAAATCTGTGATTTTTCCCATACCCACAGTAAATGAAGACTGTGAAAAGGAATCATTTACTGAACCAAGTCAGAGTGAAGAAGACACTAGAGATGAGGAGACTCAAGAATCAGAAGTGACATCTGAAACCACTTCAGTTGAGTTGCATGACTCTAATCTAGAGGCTGGACTGAATGAAGAACCTAGTCATAACACAAGAGTTCAAAAGAATCATCCTCCACAGCTGGTAATAGGAGATATCTCTTCTCCTATGATGACTAGACATCAAAGCAGGCTTCAAGAAATGCAAGATCAACAGCATACAGTCCTTTCTTGTTTTCTATCCCAGCTTGAGCCTAAAAAGGCACATGATGCTATGAAAGAATCTAGCTGGATAGAAGCAATGCAAGAAGAACTACTACAGTTCAAGTTACAAGATGTATGGGATCTAGTAGACCTTCCTAAAGGTCACAGAGCAATTGGCACAAAGTGGATCTTCAGAAACAAGAGAGATGAAAGAGGTATTGTTATAAGAAACAAAGCAAGGCTGGTGGCTCAAGGCTATACTCAAGAAGAGGGTATAGATTATGAAGAAGTTTTTGCACCTGTGGCTAGGATAGAAGCAATCAGACTATTCCTAGCCTATGCTTCTTACATGAACTTCAAAGTCTATCAAATGGATGTAAAAAGTGCTTTTCTCTATGGATCAATTGAAGAAGAAGTATATGTCTGTCAACCACCAGGGTTTGAAAACCCAAGCTATCCAGACAGGGTATACAAATTAAAGAAAGCACTTTATGGACTACATCAAGCCCCAAGAGCATGGTATGACACACTGTCATCCTATCTCTTGGAAAATGACTTTGAAAGAGGAGTCATTGATAAGACTCTATTTATCAAAAGAAAGAAGAAGGATATCTTGCTGGTCCAAATCTATGTTGATGACATTATCTTTGGATCTACAAGAAACAACATGTGCAAGGAGTTTGAGGATTTAATGCATCAAAGGTTCAAAATGAGTTCCATGGGGGAACTTACTTTCTTCCTTGGACTCCAGGTTCAACAGAAGTCAGATGGCATTTTCATCGGTCAATCCAAGTATGTGCAGGATATTCTAACCAAGTTTGGTTTCTCAGAATCAAAACCTGCCAGCACACCTATGGAAACACACAAGCAGATCACAGCAGATCTTGAGGGGGAGGATATGGATGTGCATCATTATAGATCCATGATTGGCTCTCTCATGTATCTCACAGCATCAAGGCCAGATATAATGTTTCCAGTCTGTGTATGTGCAAGATTTCAAGTTAGGCCAAAGCAATCTCACTTTCAAGCTGTTAAGAGGATATTCAGATATCTCAAAGGGCAACCCAGATTGGGACTTTGGTATCCTCATAACTCACCTTTTGACCTAATAGCATACTCAGACAGTGATCTAGGTGGGGCAAACTTGGACAGAAAATCTACTTCTGGAGGATGTCATTTTTTGGGTGATAGACTAGTCTCATGGCAGTGCAAGAAACAAACCACAGTATCCACATCTACAACAGAGGCAGAGTACATAGCAGCTGCAAGTTGCTGTTCTCAAGTCTTATGGATTCAGAATCAAATGCTGGATTATGGGGTAACCTTTCTACACACTCCAATCTTTATTGACAACAGCAGTGCTATTAGCATTGTAAATAATCCAGTCAAGCACTCAAAGACAAAGCACATTGAAATCAGGTATCACTTTATAAGAGATTGTAATGAAAAGAAACTTATTCAAGTTGTCAAAGTTCACACTGATAATCAGTTTGCTGATCTATTCACTAAAGCTTTTGATGTGGGTAGATTCACTTTCTTGGTAACAAGTGTGGGAATGATAAACTCTGAATAATCTTCTTCTCAAAAAGTGGTTTTATACCTGTATATTTTTATTCTTGGTGTTACTAATCTTCTTTTCAGGATATGCATAGCAGTACTCAGTATTTAGCAAGTTTAAAAGGAGTAAGTTCAGTTAATACTGCTAGTAGTTAATACTGCTCGTAGTTAATACTGCTAGTGGTTAATACTGCTTTCAGTTAATACTGCTAATAGTTAATACTGCTAGTTCAGTTAATACTGCTCGTGGTTAATACTGCTCGCAGTTAATACTGCTAGTTCAGTTAATACTGCTCGTGGTTAATACTGCTCGTGGTTAATACTGCTTTCAGTTAATACTGCTAATAGTTAATACTGCTAGTTCAGTTAATACTGCTCGTGGTTAATACTGCTCGCGGTTAATACTGCTAGTTCAGTTAATACTGCTCGTGGTTAATACTGCTCGCAGTTAATACTGCTAGTTCAGTTAATACTGCTCGTGGTTAATACTGCTCGCGGTTAATACTGCTAGTTAGTTAATACTGCTCTAGGTTACTACTGCTTATATTCCGAATACTATAAATACTTTTTGCCCGCCTAAAAGTTCATAACGACTCTTTGCATACTGTTCCCTTGCGCTCTAAACCCTTTCTCTCTGAAAGTTCAAAGTTTTCAGGCAAAAATCTTCAAGGTCAATGGCATCAATGGCGTTCATTGACGAGCACAATGAAATCGCAATGCTCCAAAAGCCAAAACAAGCAGAAGGCTTTCATCAGATTGTGGATTTCCTCAAGTCAAGCCACATTGCTCATGCTCTTACTGTCTCACCTACAATCTACATTGAGCACCAAAGGCAGTTCTGGGCTAATGCAACCATTGTTGTGGAAAATGGTGTGCAAATGATCAAGACAAGAATCTGTGATCACTCACTTACAGTTACTGAAGAAGTCATTCGCATCAGTCTACGTCTAGACGATGCCTCTGGTATAATGTCTATCTCCAATGATGAACTGTTTTCTAATCTTACTAGGATGGGGTATGGAGGCCCATTGGGTGTTTTCAAATTCTCAAAAGCAAAGTTTTCACCCCAATGGCGTTTTCTTGTTCATACCCTGATGCATTGCATCTCCAAAAAGACCACTGGATGGAGTGAGTTCAGCAGTCCAATTGCATATGCTTTGGTATGCTTGGCTACATCCAGAAGGTACAATTTCTCAAAGATGATTTTCAATGATCTTGTATCAAATATGGGAAACAAAAAGAGTTTCTTTATGTATCCCAGATTTGTTCAGGAAGTAATTAACCATGAATTGACGGATATACCTCAACCTGTTGGGGTATATGTACCTAAACCCCCAAAAGGCAAGGTTTTCTCAAATATGAGAAGATCTGCTGGGGACTCGGAAGGAGTTGACACCCCATTGTTCTCTACAATGATGGTGGTGTCCCAAACCACTGAAGGTATGGCAGCAGGGTCAAGGCCCTCATTAGACCATCCCACTGCTAGCCAAGCCCAACCTTCTCACTCAAAAACAATTCCCCAGTCCATTCTTACAAAATCAACCTCTCCAATTACCCAAACTTATCAAAGAAAACAGGTAAAGAAGGCTCCTTCCCTTCTTGTACCATCACCCACACAGCCTTTAAGCCCTCTAAGGGAGAATTCTCCCCTAGAGAATATCCAAAGGGAAACCACAAGGGTGTCTCCCAACCCAAAGGAGGTGCTCTCTGAGGAGGAGGTAGAGCATATGGGTGATGAGGCTGCCACTACTCCTGCTAACACAGAGGAGGAAAGTGGTAACATCAATAAGACCTCCCCCATGGCAACTTTGAATGAGCAATCATTTGAAGGTCCCTGGTGCCAAGAAACCACAGGGGTGGATAGTGCTTCTGCTAGGCAGAAGACTTCCACTACTAAAAGATCCAATGATCCTTCAATAGGGGGTAACACTCCTGGAGAAGGTGAGGACAGATATAACTATGATGAATTGATGGAGACAATGGGCAACATCAACATGGATGTACTCAAACAAGGCAAAGATATTGAAGAGCTAAAACTCATTGTACTGTCACAACAAGAACAAATCATCAAGTTGAAGCAAATGGTAAGGAAACTGATTCTGCAAAAGAAGAAGAAACAATTTGTGCTCAGAAGGAGGGAACCAGTGACTGATGCTCCCAAAAAGGGGGAGTCAGAAGCTGATGCCAAAGCTAAGGGGGAGCAAGAGGAAAAACATATTGTTGAGGGGGAAAATGAGCCAGCAGCAGAAACCATTAATACTGCCAGTTCAAGTAAAGCAGCAGAAATGGTTAATACTGCTGAGCTGAAAGAAGCAGCAGAACAAGTAAAAGAGGTCCTTACAGAGCTTGAGGTTGCAGAAACACTCATCAAAGCAAAACATGATACTCCCAAGGTCACCTCAAAGGCCAAAGGAGTTGTCATAAAAGAAAGAGGTGATGCAGCAAAGAACTCTAGCATTGAGAAGGAGATGGGTAAAGATAAAGGTAAGGCAAAGTTAGTTGAATCTGATCAACCAATCAAGAAGCAAAGGTTGGTTGAATCAGATGAAGCTTTAGCAAGGAAAATGCAGAAGGAGATGGAAAAAGAAGAAAGAGCTCAGGTGGAAAAGGACAGGGAAATGGCAAAGGCCTTAGCTGCTGAGCTAAATAAAGCTTATCAAAAGGGGCTTGAAACTGAAAAGGCTAAACAAAGGGCTATAAGTCTGAGAAAGGCTATGATGGCTAATACAAGTGCAAAGAAAAGAAGACCTTCACAAACTTACCTTGCCACTCAGGAAAGAAACAAAATGATAACTTTCTTGAGGAGTGCAATTGGGATAAAGAAAGAAATGTTTGTGAAGATGAGTTTTGATCAGATCAGAGAGCTCTATGAAAAAGAAATGGGGAATCTGAAGAGCAATGAAAAGAAAAGAGTAGAGTTTGAAAAGAAGGCCAAGGAGAGTAATGATATAGATATGAATCAACCATTTCCTGAAAGTGAAGAGGGAACTCCTATCAAAGAAATGGCAAGGGAAAAGGAAGAAAAGAAGAAGGAAGCTACTCTAGTACAGGTTCAAAAGACTTTGAAAAGAACCAAGATGATGGCCAAAAGAAAGAAAGATAAGAAGCCTAGAATAGAAGAAGAACAAAATGTTGCTGAAGAAGAAGGGGCACCTGAGTCATCAAGCCAGCAAGGGTCATCAATCAAAGATGATGTAAGCTTATATATGGTAGTGATGGACAAAGTGCCTGAACCAATTTCTGCAGAACCTGTTGGAGTTAAGCCACCCGAGATCATTCACTGGGATGTACTGACAATGGATGGGAAAGATTACATCAGACTCAAGAGGAAGGGTGATAAGTATGAAGTATTCAACACTTGGGTCAAGATTGTCAGAACATGCTCTAGATCTGATATAGAAGAGATGTTTGACATAGGAATTAAGCTTCATACAGATCATCTGAATACTCCAGGAATTTCTCTTACAAAACTGGTGATGGAGTATCTATGCATGATGTTCAAACCTGAAGAAGTGGACCAGGTCATCAAGAGTGTGTTTAAAGAAGTCACAAGTTGGACTCTATATGAAACTAGTGGAGTATATGCAGTGACTTTGGATAGAAATCACACAGAATACTTCCTAGTGGATAGAGTATATAATCACACCAGACTGAAGGTTCATGCCATGCTAAAGAAGAAGTTGGGTTGTGCACCAAATTCAGAAATGGCCAAGTATCTAATTCAGAGGATAATCAATCAGAGTTTGGGACTGAATCCAGACTTAGGAGCATGATCTTGGAAGTTTTGGGAGCATTAAAAAGAGCATCTGGAAGAATATCTGAAGAACTTGACTTCTCTTCTAAAAGTCAAGTTAGGGGGAGATTGTTGGGAACTGAAGATTCTACTAAGTGTAGTTACTACTGCTAGTACAAGTGTAGTTACTACTGCCAGAACAAGTTGAAGATTAATACTGCTAAGTGTTACTACTGCTAGTAGAATTACTACTGCTAGTTAAAGTTAGTACTGCTTGAACAAAGTTAGTACTGCTTAGCTAGTTAGTACTGCTAGTAGTTAGTACTGCTTGAAGTTAATGCTGCTAGATGAAGTTAATGCTGCTGAGCATTATTAGTGCTGCTAAAGAGATACGGATGGAAAGTACTACAGCTGGATATACTGAAGATATACTTAGAAGATATACATGGAAGATATACTGAAGATTTGTTTATTCTTTGTAATTATCTTTTTATCAGTATATGTATAGAATGTTTAGAATAGATAGAGATAACTTTTGATAATTGTTTTTCAAGAGAGAAATCAACCTCAAGGCATAGATCCTAATTCTAGAGAAGTAGAATTCGTATTGGTGAGCCTGTTCATCAATATTGAGGTTGAGTGTGTAATCTTGTAACTTTAAGCATTCAATACAAGTTTACTGTTTGATAATTATATACTGTGTTTGATTACTGTTTTATCAAATATCAAAGTGTTTTTCCGCAACTTCTTTGATATTAGTTTCTGAGTATTAATTCTTGTTAAGAATTCGATCCTGACAGATTGTTATATCTTTTGAAGACAGACTTTGGAAGAACACAAACAGTTTTTGAAGATAAAGATGTTATAAAGAAAAGGGGAGATTGTACTGACAGAGCTTAAAGAGAAGACTGAACTGCTAAATCTTTCAAAGATGATCTTGAATCCAAAAGGGGAGATTGTTAGAGCATAAATCTGTTGGATGCAAGATCAAGATATCTGAAGATCAAAGTCAAAGTTCTTTGTAATAAATGTCAAAGTCAAAATTGTAATTTTTACTTTTCTTAGTTGTGTGTGTGTTTAGCTTTGTGAGAGTATAGTGTCATGAGTGTTTTAAGCGTGTGTATAAATAGGTATATGGCCTATTGTTGTGAGAGTTTCAGAGTGATTGTATTAAGAGTGTTCTAAGAGTTTGAGAGAGAAAGTTTGAGAGAGTTTGTAATTGATTTTCAGAGATTAATAAAAGTGAGATTAATTGATAATTCTTTATGATAATCTTGATCTATACTGATTGTGGGACACACAGAATGTCACTAAGTCCACCCTCTCTCCTACTATCCTGTCTCAACTAACTTGGGTCGAGTTCAAGAGGAAAATTCTAGACGAGTATTGTAATGAGAGATCGTTGGACCGTATCGAAGAGGAGTTCCGATCTCTTAGGAAAGGGAACTTGACGGTGAGGGAATATACTCGTAAATTCATGGAGAAGTTGGGATTAGTGGGGCATGTGGCCCTGACAGAGAAAGAAGATAAAGGCCTACCTCAAGGGCCTACCGGTGGATATGATGTCAATGGTCCGCAACTCTAAGGCCACTAATCTTCGTGAGACCATAGAAGAGGTGCAGATCATGGAGGATGTCTATGCTAGAGACAAAGTGGAGAAGGCTGTGGTGGTGGTAGGAGACAAACGGAAATGGGAAAACAATTCCGGACCTCCCAAGAGATCTCGACCTTTCGTCGGGAACCGAAATTTTGGCAACCGACAAGAAGCTAGGTGGTGCCAGCCGAAGCAAGCACCATGGAAACTGTAACACCACTTTCCACTCCTGTCCCAAGTGTGGGAAATCTGATCACACCACCAGGGACTTCCCGATAAGGGGGATTATCTGCTTCGAGTGCAAGACGCCAGGGCATGTAAAGAGAGAGTGCCCGAAACTCAATTCAGGTAGCACGTCAGAGAAGAAGGAGAACCCATATAGGGTTCCGGTTCGAGCCTTCCAGATGACGGTCGATAAGGCCAAGGCATCCACCGATGTGGTATCGGGAATGTTTCTCCTAAACTCCGTGCCTGCTCGTGTACTTTTCGATTCGGGTGCCAGTTTCTCTTTCATATCTGATTCGTTTTGTGAAAAGCTTGTTATGCCCACTAATATTCTAGAGAATGCCTTAGTGGTCGAGATAGCGAATGGTAGTCAAGTGCTAATCCGTGACGTCTTGAAAGATTGTACCCATGGAATTGAAGGGAAATAATTCTTAATCGACCTGATGCCCATGGTCATTGGTGGTTTTTGTAACAACCTGAACATAATAATTGCTTCAAAATAACATTTCTGTCTAAAAACAGCCCCAGACTTACATTTCAATGTATAAGGTTTACAACTATCACCTATTACACAACTGAGTCAAAAAGTAAACTATTGCAGGAAGTCTTCTAGCTCCTGGAAATAACTCACATCTTCTCTTTACCCTTATATGTACCTGCTATTTTGCGATAAACTGAAAGAGGATTATAATTTTGAAAGAGCGAGGGTTAGACCAATGGTCTAGTGAGTCCCCTCCAATCACTACTGCAACAGTTTAAATATTATTTAAAACATTTAAACAAAGCTTTATATCTCAAAAACATAACTTGCTCTTTTAATTAAACGTTTAAATACTTTATGCTACGCAGGCATAACTCAATCTACTGGCCATCACTGACCACTTTTTACGCTTCGCAAGCGTACCTTAAGCTACTGACCAACACTGTCGTCAAAGACGGTATGTATGTCTCGTACTGCCTTATTATAGGGACACACCCTAATGGCATAAACGGGCCACACTCCCCGGTACGAGCAGGCGGGACACACTTCCCGACTTAGGTCAGACTTCTGACTCAAATGTATGCATACACTTAGTCCTGACTATATATAAAACAAGTTTATATAAACATAGCATAAACATTCTAAACTGATTAAATCAACCTTTTTCAATAAATCTGCATAACTTTCAATAATATAAACGTGCAGTTTATAAAACCCACATTTATCAAATAACTGTCAAAATCATAAAAGATTTAATTTGAAAGACTCACCTCTGATTCTTCTTGCTTAAACTTTGTCTTCTAACGATTAACACCACCTACGATGGTATTAAAATACAAAGGTAAGCTAACTCTCGACTAACATTCTTTCCTTCTCTAAACAAATCAAATACAATCTACTGCTACTACCCGGTCGAGACCCTTCCGGTCAACACCACTTAGGGACCGGTTACATAATACCGGTCGAGTACATACACCGGTTGACACCGGTCACACCACCCCCGGTCGGTCGATACCGGTCGCAAAGACTATACCGGTCCACAACAAATACCGGTCGACTACAACATATCGGTCAACTACATCGGTCGGTCGCAACATAACGGTCGACGAGACCGGTCACAACATACCGGTCACACTGGGTTCCGGTCAATCAACATACCGATCGACTTATACCGGTCAATCAATTATACCGGTCAATGTTCATACAGAGTCGGCAACTTTTACAGAAAACCCAGAAAACCTCAAATCTCTAAATCGATCAAATATACGGTTAAAAGCTTGAATAACAAGACTATTTACCGACAATTACATGCAGATAGAAGTATTAAGGTAGAATCATACCTCTATTTGACAAAAACGGATCGATCCTTCACAACCTTTTTATGCCCTCGCTTCTGCTCTCTTTCTCTTAAGTCGGTCTAAATTTTATCAGACTTGTGTTATGAAAACACAGTCTTAGGGTTATGGTTATATATAACCAAAGTTTCAAATAACCCCCCTGAACTTTGGGTCTCGTTTAACTTTTCACCCAACTTCCAAAATAATTAAAGATTTCGGATCCGGATATTAAAGTTTTGATGTGGTGGTCGGTATAGAATGGTTAGCGAACAATCATGCCGAAATCCTATGCTCCAAGAAACTGATCTGACTCCCTATATTGGATGGTGAAATGGTGATAGTTTATGGCAAAAGGAGAAAATGCGATGTGGCGGTTATCACCATGGTTAAGGCACGAAAATGCTTGGTGAAAGGATGTTCGTCCTTTTTGGCATACGTGATTGATGCTAAGCTCGAGAAGAAGAAGCGTGAAGACGTGAAGGTGGTACGCGAGTTTCCCGATGTCTTTCCGGATGACTTGCCCGGTTTACAGTCCGATCGTCAAGTGGAGTTCTGAATTGACCTTAAACCGGGGGGCGGCTCCGATCGCTCGGGCGACTTACCCGTTGGCGCCATCTGAGATGCAAGAAATGATGCCTCAACTCCAAGAGCTTCTAGAGAAGGGTTTTATAAGACCGAGTTTATCGCCTTGGGGAGCTCCGGTCCTGTTCGTCAAGAATGAGGATGGCACGATGAGGAAGTGCATCGACTACCGTGAACTGAATAAGGCTACGGTGAAGAACAAGTACCCGCTTTCGATAATTGACTACTTGTTCGATCAACTCCAAGGAGCGGATTGTTTCTCGAAGTTTGATTTGCGTTCGGGATACCACCAAGTGAACATGAGAGGAGAAGACGTCCCGAAGACGGCCTTTAAAACGCGTTACAGTCATTACGAATTTCTCGTAATGTCGTTTGGCCTAACGAACGCGCCGGCGATGTTTATGAATTTGATGAATAGACTTTGCCGAACAATCCTCGACAAGTCGGTCATCGTATTCATTGATGACATACTTATGTATTCCAAGAGTGAGATGGAACACGAGCAACACCTTCGTGAATTTCTAGAGGTGTTGAGAAAAGAGAGGTTGTACACCAAATTTTCCAAATGCGATTTTTGGCTTGAAGAGGTTTAATTCTTGGGTCACGTTGTCACTCGAGACGGAGTGAAGGTGGACCCCTCTAAAATTGAAGCCATGATGGATTGGGAGCCTCCCAAGAGTCCGTCTGAGATCCGAAGCTTCTTGGGTTTGGCGGGTTATTACCGGAGGTTTATTCAAGACTTCTCGAAAATCGCTTCTTCTTTCACGGTTTTGACTTGGAAGAACGTCAAGTTTGTTTGTCTCGAGGCGCAAGAGAAGGCGTTCCGGACTTTACAAAAGAAGTTGTGTGAAGCTCCAATTTTGTCACTACCCGAAGGATCGGAAGACTTCGTGGTCTATAACGACGCTTCAAACATGGGGTTGGGTTGCGTGTTGATGCAGAGAGGCAAAGTGATCGCCTATGCCTCAAGACAACTCAAAATTCATGAGAAGAATTACCCTACCCATGATTTGGAGTTGCCAGCGGTGGTTTTCGCTTTGAAGCTTTGGCGGCATTACCTCTATGGCACGAAATGTACGCTCTACACGGATCATAAGAGTTTGAATTATGTCTTTGATCAAATAGAGCTGAACATGAGGCAAAGGCGGTGGCTTGAACTACTCAAAGATTATGATTGTGAATTACTTTCCCACCCGGGTAAAGCAAACGTGGTGGCCGATGTGCAAAATCGGAAGGACTATAGTGGAAGCATACGGGCTACCCTCTAAAGAATCGAGTTAGTGTCGAGTCTTATTGAGAGAATCAAGACATCTCAAGTAAAAGCCTTATTGGAAGAGAATCTCAAAGAAGAAGTCATGTCGAAGCAACGTTTACTCTTAACGGAAGATAGTCGTGGAGTGAAATTGTTCAACGGTCGTATATGGGTATCCAAAGTTAGGGGCAATCGAGAGCTCCTTCTCGAGGATGCCCATAAGTCCAAGTATTCCATCCATCCGGGGAGTACAAAGATGTATCGAGACTTGAAGCTACATTACTGGTGACCGGTAATGAAACTTGATGTGGCATGTTATGTGGAGCGTTGTGTGACGTGTTTGCAAGTGAAAGTCGAGCATCAACGACCGTATGGGAGCCTTCAATCCCTGGAGATTCCCGAGTGGAAGTGGGAACACATTACCATGGACTTCGTGACTAAGTTGCCCAAAAATCTTCGAGGTCACGATACCATATGGGTAATAGTCGATCGGTTGACTAAGAGCGCTCACTTCTTGGCTATGCGTGAGATACTACCAATGGACAAGTTGGCAAAGCTTTACATCGATGATGTAGTCTCGAGACATGGAGTTCCCTTGTCTATCGTGTCGGATCGTGATAGCCGGTTCACTTCGAATATTTGGGATGACTTGCAGAAAGATCTTGGAACGCGAGTAAAGTTGAGTACAGCTTACCATCCTCAAACCGATGGTCAAAGCGAGAGAACGATCCAAACCCTTAAAGACATGCTAAGGTCTTGAGTTATCGACTTCGGGGCTAGTTGGGACTCTCACCTACCTTTGGTAGAGTTCGCTTACAATAATAGCTACCACTCGAGCATCGGAATGGCACCGTTTGAGGCCTTATACGGGCGAAAGTGTAGAACTCCCGTATGTAGGCTTGAAGCGGGAGAGAAGCAATTCGCCGAACCCGAAATTGTGCAAGAGACGGTCGATAAAGTTAAAGGCATTCGGGAAAGGTTGAAGGCGACTCAGGATCAGCAAAAGAGCTATGCCGATAAGAAGAGGTGGCCGATGGAGTTCCAAGTGGGCGACCGTGTGATGCTTAAAATGTCGCCCTTTGCTGTTAAACTGTTTCCACCAGCTTCTATCTACTCCCCCCCCCCCCCAAAAAATATATATATATATATATATATATATATATATATATATATATATATATATATATATATATATATATATATATTTATGTACATATAACCTTACATTATTGTAATTCTTTTTGAAATATATAGTATTTATATACGATAAATGAAACAAATAAAGTCATACACTCTTCACTTTTGATAAGATTTGAACCATAACCTCTTGGGAGACCAAAGGCTAGATACCGCTAGGACAAATACTTTAGTTGTAAATCTCCTCTCTAAGACTTGATAAGCTACAAATCAACTATAATTATCGTTGATTACGTTACTGCCAAAAACTTATAACAGACCGTACGATTCAATTAACTCGTATTATGGGATTGTGTGATGCAAAGAATGGGAATTAATTAACTTAAAACTAGACGTAAATGAACATGCATGTAAAAGCATGCATCATATGTTATATATATAAATGGAGAATGGTTGATGTACAAGTTAACTAACTTGTGCTATCTTCTAACCATGATTATGACTAATTGCAATTGCTTTTAAGAAGACAATACTAAATATGTAAAATACACACATATGTACATGTAAAAGTTGAGACCATAATCCTCATTCAATACGTTTTAAAGACTCGATTAGATATTGATAAGTTGAAAACAAAAGGATGTTGCTACTTTTAAGATTAATCTCATTCGTCTTTATGGTTTTAAAAGATAAATACCATCATTTAATATATCTAAGTGAATAGAAAGTATTTAGTTAATTTGATGTATTCTGAGTTCCGATTCATTATTGACAGGGGTGGACATCTATATGAAGGTCCCAACGGGGTCCCATTCTTCCACTCAACTGATTTTCGTAAGTAGAGTTACTTGGGGTATGAAAGGTGCACACGGTAAATTTTGATGGGTCCTCATTGATATTAATTCATGGGACATATATCAACCAAAAAAAATCGTAAAAGTCTGGCAAAATCAACTAAAAAACTTGAAAAATCTCTCGAAATCAATAAAAAAAACTTAAAAAATCCCTCAAAACAGTAAAATTTGGTTAAAAACACATCAGACGACTTTACGGACATTTAATCAACTTTAAAGGTACACTCCCTCGATAAAAATCATAGACCACAGTTGACGTTAGAGATGTGGCTTCAGCTCCCATTTCCAATGTCACTCTTTAATTTGCAAAGAAATCTCGGCTTGTGATCAATCCATAGAAAGAGTGGTGCCCCCTCATGGAATTTCTCATACAGCAAGAAAGCAAAGAAAAAAGAAGCAGCAAGCCCTGAACCCTTATAGCGATAGCGCACCCCCTTACCGTTTTATCTGCTAACAACACCCAAACTCGTTCCTCTAGAACTGCTCAGATGCATAAATTCACTTATTTCACACAATTCTTCTGGTTCGGAGGGTTTTTCCTCTGTTCGGAACAACTTTCTTTCTCTTTATCGGAGGTTTTCTAGGAACGGGCAGCCGCCCAAAAATTTCCACCATCCTAACTTATTTCTTATTTTTAACTAGTTTAATCCTTATTTTTCGAATGAAAGTTTCGAAGAGAAAGAAGAGTTCTTTTCTTCGTAATTCTCATTCTCATTTTATTACTATCTACTCCTTGCTACACACCATGCTTAATGATTCATTGTGAATCTAATATATATATATATATATATATATATATATATATATTGGTGGGTTTCAAACGAGAACATACATGTTTTACAAAATTCAAAAACACTTTTGGCCCCCAAATTAGTTAAACCGTAATTAAGATTAGAATAAATGAAAATAAATAATTAAGGGTAGTAATCTATGTATTTATCAACAATTTTTAATTATCATAATTATTTCTGTTTATCCCTTAAATTATGGTGGTGTCGATAAACAAAGATGATAATATCCGATTTCATATTTTATTTGACTTTTGAGTTTATAAGCGTGTTGATTGCAGAAGTTATATATATATATATCATATGTGATAAGCTACATAACTCATACTCAAATTAGTAATTAGCGACAAATCACAAGTGATACATCATCTCTACGATAGAAATATCATATACTGAACATATCACATGTGATAACTCATACTTAGATTTGTAATCATGGACAAATCGCACGTTATACATCTCTATGATTGGAATATCATATACAAATAAGCATACCACATATGATAAGAGCAACTACAACAACATCTCTAAACATCTAAAAGAACAAATCTTTTACCTTTTCGAGTTACGTCCTTAGTCGCAGTTCGACTCAACTAACCAATGTTCGCTACTGGTTCTTCTTCACTGTCATCGTCAACATCCAAAGTGTCCTCTATTGTGTTTGCATACTTGTCTAACTTCTTGTTAGACAATATCCTAGAGCTTCTCCTCGTTTCTAATCATATCATACTAATATATTTCAGTTTCGAAACTGTAACACCTCGAATTTTAATGAATAGTTTTCATGTTTGAGACTCCTAACCTTCCTTATTCTTGAATCGTAATCTTTTGTGTCTACCATTATCCGTATACCTTGCGAGAAAACCTTTCCGGGATCAAAAATCTCAATTTTGGAAGTCTGGAGGGTTGGGCGACAGTGCCCGGCGATAGTGCCATGGGCATTATCGCCGTGGTCACTATCGCCAAAGGAAGATGGCTCACGGTACAAGTAGCGCGGAGGTGCCCCGCGATTGTGACACGGGCACTATCGCCCTGTCACTCTCGCGCCAACCTCTTAAGCCTTGGTACATTTCGGGCGATTATGCCCCGCGATAGTGACAATGTCACTATCGCCGAGTCACTCTCGCCGGCGTACCTAAGCATTTAAAAAGAGAGAGAGACGGGCCATTAATCATTTTATCAGATTTTGGTAGCTTGGGAACTCGTTTTCTCTCCTCTCTTTGGTAGGTTTTCATCTCCCAACATCTTTATTCATTAATTCCTTCCATCTAACTCTAATGGAGTTATTAAATGTCATCCTAGGGTTATTTAAGCTTTGGTGAGAAGATCTCAAGCATTCCTCCATCCAAGATCTTCATCTTTGTAACATCCTAAATTTTGGAATTTTTAAAACATAAATTTTTCGCAATATCACGCTTATAATATGAAGAGAAACAACCTGGCACATTTGTATAAAAATCTAGTTTCGCAATTGACATCATCCCAATACAATTTGGGGAAAGTATAAGCGTTTACAATTTCCAATGAATGAAAAGAGGATCGACAACCTACTTAATCTAAACAACCTATTTAGATTATAATTGGGTGTCGTCGTCTATTCCTAAAATATCGACAAGTGAATATGTACGCTCTATATCTCGTCATATGCTATGTCCCAAAAAGTCGGCTCGACACTTCACTCATGGCTTCGCCACCCCACCACTAACAACACCTGGTATGAACACCAAAGTAAACAAGTGTTAGGCTTGGATCCTAATGTGTACATCCAAGATTTATGTGCGACAAGGTAAAATATTTCGGTGAACAATTTATAATAAATAGAGTGACAAAAGTAGGCCGCAACCTATGTGGAGCATTTAGTTGGAATGGTTATTTACCGGCATCAACTCTATTCATGAATCTTTAGCCGTTAGAACATCAACTCTATTCATGAATCTTTAGTTCTTTGTAAATATGGGTTCAACTCTATTCATGAATCTTTACCTCAAGAGTCACCAAGTTCAACCCTATTCATGGATCTTTACCTTGGGACCTCACCATTCCCACATAACATAAAGGTATAACATTTTGTTATCATGCCTTTGTCAATCAAACCCAACATAACATGTCTAATAGCATTATCTCATTACAAGGCAATTTATGTTATCCAAATAATATCATCATCACATAAGTTAGGTTCCACTCAAAATGTAAGACACATTCTCCTAAGATTTCATGGTACCATTACCAACATTAAGAAATAAGCATAAACATTTAACCCTCTCTTTGAATCATGATTTGAAGTAGATTACATCCTCTATTTCAAATCTCCATAATCCAAAATAAAGGTAAGACACTAACATTTAGGTGCTTACACACATTATAATCACATAGTTTATCAAATGGTTAAAAATGTCAAACCCTTAAAATTTAATCTTAGTAGTTCAAGAACACAAAAGTAGAAAAGTTGGGAATATATGAAATTAAGCAAGAAAAGGTTTTCATGTAAACATTTAAACATGTATTGTAAAAGATGGACTCACAAAAAGTTATTTTGATGAAAACCCCCAAAACCTTAGATCTCCTTCTTAATACTTGAAAGGGAAGATGATGGATGAAAACCCTAGCTTTAGATCTTGATATAGATGTTTACAACTTGCAATAAATAAGTGAAATGATGTTTTGGGAACCCTAGAATTCGGCTCATCAATGAGGAGGGAGAGTTTAGAGAGAAATCAATGAGATAGGTGAGAAGTAAATGAGAAAAGAGGCCAGGATCGAGTTTTAACCCATCAGCCCCTTCACGCGAGATTGCCCAGCGATTATGCCCCATGGCATAATCGTCGGGGCATAATCTCCCGCTCACACGAGTTCTTGGTACGAAGCCCGCGACTATGACACGCGATAGTGACCTGGGCACAATCTCCGGGCACAATCTCCGGGCACTATCGCCTCGATTGTACCGCAGGTCGTGGACTCCTCGCGATTATGACACCGCGAGAATGCCAAGGGCATTCTTGTCGGGTGACCTGCTCGCTCCAAAAACTTCCATTTTCGATCCGGATCAATTCTAACAAACCAACAATTCTTAGAGTACCACAATATACGGATGGGGAAGCGAAATAGATGGATTGTCTGAAAAACAAACATCCTAAAACAATTGAATCCAGAAAATAATGACAATGGTCGAAATAGGATACTTACAAAATTTAGGGGTGTTACAATCCTCCCCTACTTGGGAATGATTTCGTCCTCGAAATCAAGCCTGAGTAAATAGGTGTAGATATCTTCTCTTCATATCCTCTTCGGCTTCCCAAGTCACGTTGGCACCCCGGTGGTGCTTCCATTGGACCTTAACCATCGTGACTTCCTTGTGACGGAGCTTCTTAGATTTTCTCTCCAAAATAGCATCAGGTTCCTCAGCGCAACGATTACCCTCTTCCACTCTAATTTCCGATAGAGGGATGACACTTTCGTCTTCCGCCAAACATTTCCGCAGATAACACACATGGAATGTGTTATGGATCCCATTCATTTCGGGCGGAAGCTCCAATTGGTAAGCTTGGAGCCCTATCCGTTTGGTTATGGTGAAAGGTCCAAGAAATCGGGGACTCAACTTCCCTCTTTTACCGAACCGAATGATCCCCTTCCAAGGCGATACTTTGAGCATTACATGATCGCCCACTTGGAATTCCACTGGTCGCCTCTTCTTGTCCGCGTAACTCTTTTGCCGGTCTTGGGCCGCTTTCAAGCGTTCCCGGATACCCTTGACCTTATCTGCGGTCTCTTGAACAATTTCAGGTCCGATAAATTGCTTCTCACCTGCCTCTATCCAACACACCGGAGTCCGTCATTTTCGGCCATACAAGGCCTCGAAAGGAGCCATGTCGATACTTGAGTGGTAACTGTTGTTGTAGGCGAACTCGACTAGAGGTAGATGAGAGTCCCAAGTTCCGCCAAAATCGATGACACACGACCATAGCATGTCTTCGAGCGTTTGGATGGTTCTCTCACTTTGGCCATCGGTTTGGGGATGATAAGTCATGCTCAACTTTACCTTAGTCCCCAACTCGTTTTGAAGACCATCCCAAAAATTGGAAGTGAAACAGCTATCGCGGTCTAACACGATGGACAAAGGCACACCGTGCCTTGAAACTATCTCATCGATGTAAAGTATGGCTAACTTGTCCATCAAAAGAGTTTCTCTCATGGCCAAACAGTGAGTGCTCTTGGTCAGACGATCCACCACCACCCATATGGTATCGTGCCCTCTAAGAGTCATCGGCAGTTTGGTCACAAAATCCATGGTGATGTATTCCCACTTCCATTCAGGAATTTCCAAGGATTGGAGGCTCCCGTATGGTCGTTGGTGCTCGGCCTTGACTTGAAGGCAAGTCACACATCGTTCCACGTAATTAGCCACGTCCAACTTCATGACGGGCCACCAATAGTTAAGCTTCAAATCTCGGTACATCTTCGTACTTCCCGGGTAGATGGAATACATAGATTTGTGGGCGTCTGCAAGAAGTATTTCACGATTTCCTCCAATCTTGGGCACCCACACTCACCCTTCGAAAAGCTTCACCCCTCGACTATCTTCGGTCAAAAGCAGATGCTGCTTCACCATCACCTCGCTTTTAAGATTTTCCTCCCGAAGAGCTTCCGTTTGCGATGTATTGATCTTCTCGATCAGACTTGACACCAATTCGATTCGAGAGAGAGAAACGCACAGGCTACCACTATACTATTTTCTACTCAGAGCATCCGCTTCCACGTTTTCCTTGCCAGGGTGATAGAGTAGTTCGCAGTCATAGTATTTTAGAAGTTCTAGCCATCTCCTCTGCCTCATATCCAACTCTTTCTAGTCGAAAATATGTTGTAGGCTTTTGTGATCAGTATAGAGGGTGTACTTAGTACCATAGAGATAGTGCCGCCAAAGCTTTAGCGCAAAAACAACCGCCGCTAGCTCTAAGTCATGGGTAGGGTAATTCTTCTCGTGAATCTTAAGCTGCCTCGATGCGTAAGCTATCACTTTCCCCCGTTGCATCAAGACGCAACCCAAACCCATTTTCGAGGCATCGCTAAAAACCACAAAATCTTCGGTTCCTTCGGGTAAGGACAGGATCGGCGCCTCGCATAACTTCTTCTGGAGAGTTCGGAAGGCTTCCTCTTGGGTATCTGTCCACACGAACTTCACATTCTTCTTGGTAAGAGCGGTCAAAGATGAGGTAATCTTTGAAAAATCTTAGATGAATCGTCGGTAATAACCCGCTAGACCTAAGAAGCTTCGAATCTCGGACGGACTCTTTGGGGGTTCCCAATTCATCATAGCTTCAATCTTCGAAGGGTCGACTTTCACTCCATCTCGAGTGACAACGTGCCCCAAGAACTGGACCTCCTTCAGCCAGAAATCGCACTTCTCTCTGGTGGCAAACCGGGAAAATCGTCTGGGAAAACGTCAGGGAACTCCTGAACTACTTTCACGTTCTCGAGTGTCTTATTCTCGAGCTTGGCATCCAACACGTAGGCTAGGAAGGAGGAACATCCCTTCACTAGGCACCTACGTGCCTTAGCCATGGTGATAATGGGTACATCGCTCTTCCTCCGTTCCCCATAAACAATCACCCTGCTTCCTTCGGTAGTCGGAATTCGAATCGGCTTCTTGGCACACAGAATTTCCGCTTGGTTTTCTGCCAACCAATCCATACCAATCACCACGTCAAATCCCCCGATGGCCATGGGCATGAGGTCGATTGAGAAGTTCTCTCCCCTAACTCTAAGGTACAACCCCGCAACAGTTCGCAGACCACTACTTGGCAGCTGTTGGCTATTTCAACGACTAAAGCATCATCTAACACGCTAGCGATCATAGAGATACGTTGGTCAAACGAGTTCGATACAAAAGAAAAGCTAGCACTGGAGTCAAACAATATGTGAGCAGGTATAGAGTTGACAAGGAACGTACCCGAAACGACGTCCGATGAAGCCTTCGCCTCATCGGCAGTCATCTGGAATGCTCTTCCCATCGCCTTCGGAGGTTTCTCCCTCTTTCCTTGCGGTCCTCCCGTTTTCAGCTTTGTGCATTCGTTTCGAACATGACCTGGTTCCTTACACTCGTAACAGACAATCCCATGGACAGGTCAATTTTCACGGATGTGCCCCGACTTGCCGCATTTGAAGCAATTCGTTCCGATAGTATTGCACGGGTCGAAGTGTTTATTTTTGCATTTGGGACACCACCTAGCCTCCCGCCTAGATTAGGTCCCCCTGTTGAAGTTGTTGTTGAAGGTTCGCGACTTCTTGGAAGGCAAGGAATTGCCTTCCCACTTTCTCTTTTCGGTCGCCCCGGCTCTCTCCTCGCGACTCTGAGCATAAATATCCACCATGACTTTGGCCTCTTTAATGTCTTCACGGAGGGTAGAGGGTTTGGCGTTACGGACCATGGACATCATGTCCACTGGCAACCCTTCAGATATGCCTTTACCTTGTCATTTTCAGTTGGGGCCACATGCCCCACCAGATCGAGCTTCTCAACGAAGTTCCTTGAGTAATACCTCACTGACATACTACCCTTCTTGAGGGCTCGGAACTCATCCACAATTCGATCCATTGCCTTCTCATTGCAGTAATCCTCCATCAATTTCTTCTTGAATGCCTCCCATGTCAACTAAGCAAGAACAATGGCATCAAGGGTAGACCTAGTGACGTTCCACCATCGATGTGCAGGACCTCTTAGCATCTGAGAGGCAAATCTTACTTTCTGTTCTTCTCCGCACTCACTGGACCCAAAAGCTTGCTCAACCGCTTGAATCCAGTTCATACAATCAACTGGGTCATCGGATCCCGAGAACTCGGGTGGTTTACTACAAAGGAAGGTTTTGTAGGAGCAACTCTTTCCTTCTCTATGAGCACCGACAACTACGTGCTCTTCTGTCCTGACCCTGTTCCCAGTACCTCCTGAACCGGCCACTGCATTCTCGGCAACCACTTCCGGCCTCCTGAGGCTAGCATCTCTTTCATCCAACATCTTCAGGAAAGCCTCTTGCTGCTTCTCTATAGCCGACGTCACCAATTGCATGGCGTTGGCCATCATGTCAGCTTGAGGGTTTGTCTCTTGAACAACCAAATTCGTGGATGCTAATTCCACTCTAGGCACCTGCTCCACCTCTCCAGTAAATATTGGCGACATACCAGGAGGAACGACAGTTGTTGTTCTAACCACTGGGTTTCGCTCGGGTGAGTTGTCATCACGTAGATCTTCGTCGCCCAACGGCCGACTACGAGTGTTCACCATAAAGGAGTAATGGCTGCCACACAAGCACGAGAAAGATTAAGAGGAAGGTTCACACAAAATAAAGCACGATAGAACGTACTATTACATTTACAAATAATCATAAAAACCGTAAAACAAGTACACTCACGTAAAACATCCTCATAATAACGTTAGCTAAGTGAAATTATGAACATATAGTACGTAAGAGTTCCCGTTACCGTCACTACAACTCTCGATTAGCATAATTTCCATAGACTCTGAAACCAACCCATCTTAAAAGTTCTACCCAATTCTCACAAATCATTTCTTAATATTCTAAATCTAAGTCTAGACATCTTACATTCATGCCTTGTTCACTTAAACTAGAACTCTGATACCAACTTGTAACATCCTAAATTTTGGAACTTTTAAAACATAAATTTTTCGCAATATCACGCTTATAATATGAAGAGAAACAACCTGTCACATTTGTATAAACATTTAGTTTCACAATTGACATCATCCCAATACAATTTGGGGAAAGTATAAGCGTTTACAATTTCCAATGAATGAAAAGAGGATCGACAACCTACTTAATCTAAACAACCTATTTTAGATTATAATTGGGTGTCGTCATCTATTCCCAAAATATCGACAAGTTATTATGTACGCTCTATATCTCGTCATATGCTATGTCCCAAAAAGTCGACTCGACACTCCACTCATGGCTTCGCCACCCCACCACTAACGGCACCAGGTATGAACACCAAAGTAAACTAGTGTTAGGCTTGGAGCCTAGTGAGTACATCCAAGATTTATGTGCGACAAGGTAAAATATTTCGGTGAACAATTTATAATAAATAGAGTGACAAAAGTAGGCCGCAACCTATGTGGAGCATTTAGTTGGAATGGTTATTTACCGGCATCAACTCTATTCATGAATCTTTAGCCGTTAGAACATCAACTCTATTCATGAATCTTTAGTTCTATGTAAATAAGGGTTCAACTCTATTCATGAATCTTTACCCCAAAGAGTCACCAAGTTCAACCCTATTCATAGATCTTTACCTTGGGACCTCACCATTCCCATATAACATAAAGGTATGACATTTTGTTATCATGCCTTTGTCAATCAAACCCAACATAACATGTCTAATAGCATTATCTCATTACAAGGCAATTTATGTTATCCAAATAATATCATCATCACATAAGTTAGGTTCCACTCAAAATGTAAGACACATTCTCCTAAGATTTCATGGTACCATTACCAACAATAAGAAATAAGCATAAACATTTAACCCTCTCTTTGAATCATGATTTGAAGTAGATTACATCCTCTATTTCAAATCTCCATAATCCAAAATAAAGGTAAGACACTAACATTTAGGTGCTTACACACATTATAATCACATAGTTTATCAAATGGTTAAAAATGTCAAAACCCTAAAATTTAATCTTAGTCGTTCAAGAACACAAAAGTAGAAAAGTTGGGAATATATGAAATTAAGCAAGAAAAGGTTTTCATGTAAACATTTAAACATGTATTGTAAAAGATGGACTCACAAAAAGGGATTTTGATGAAAACCCCCAAAACCCTAGATCTCCTTCTTGATACTTGAAAAGGAAGATGATGGATGAAAACCCTAGCTTTAGATCTTGATATAGATGTTTACAACTTGCAATAAATAAGTGAAATTATGTTTTGGGAACCCTAGAATTCAGCTCATTAATGAGGAGGGAGAGTTTAGAGAGAAATCAATGAGATAGGTGAGAAGTAAATGAGAAAAGAGGCCAGGATCGAGTTTTAACCTGTCAGCCCCTTCACGCGAGATTGCCCAGCGATTATGCCCCATGGCATAATCGTCGGGACATAATCGCCCGCTCACACGAGTTCTCGGTACGAAGCCCGCGACTATGACACGCGATAGTGACGTGGGCACAATCGTCGGGCACTATCACCTCGATTGTACCGCAGGTCGTGGCAGTATTTTCCCGCCTAAATATGTATTTGGACGCAGTTTATATTATAAGTTCAATTAGTACACCCACATTCACTCCTACTTAAATCTCTCCTTAATTCAATTTTTTTAACTTATACGTTACATTTACTGCCCTTATAATTAGGTATGTAGTTTACTTTTAATCCCTTACTTTTTTTATTTTTCATTTTAGACTCTTATCATATAAACATAAATAATGTATATGAACTAAAATGCATTTGTTGGGAACTGAAGATTCTACTAAGTATAGTTACTACTGCTAGTACAAGTGTAGTTACTACTGCCAGAACAAGTTGAAGATTAATACTGCTAAGTGTTACTACTGCTAGTAGAATTACTACTGCTAGTTAAAGTTAGTACTGCTTGAACAAAGTTAGTACTGCTTAGCTAGTTAGTACTGCTAGTAGTTAGTACTGCTTGAAGTTAATGCTGCTAGATGAAGTTAATGCTGCTGAGCATTATTAGTGCTGCTAAAGAGATCCGGATGGAAAGTACTACAGTTGGATATACTGAAGATATTTTATTCATTGTAATTATCTTTGTATTCAGTATATATATATAGTATTGTTTAGAATAGGAGAATAACGTTTAACTTTAGTTTTCATTCCTTTAGAGAAAAATAACCTCAAGGCATAGATCCTAATTCTAGAGAAGTAGAATTCGTATTGGTGAGCCTGTTCATCAATATTGAGGTTGAGTGTGTAATCTTGTAGTTTTAAGCATTCAATACAAGTTTACTGTTTGATAAATATATACTGTTTTTGATTACTGTTTTATCAAATATCAAAGTGTTTTTCCGCAACTTCTTTGATATTAGTTTCTGAGTATTAATTCTTGTTAAGAATTCGATCCTAACAAGTGGTATCAGAGCCAAATTCTCTCAGAAACAGTTATTCATCATGGAAAATCTTACAGAATCAAGCAGTACTTTGGTCTCAAAAGTTCCAATGCTCAGATCCAATGAATTTGACATGTGGAAAATCAGAATCAAGCAATATATTCTCCTCACAGATTACTCTATGTGGGACATCATTGAGAATGGCCCATCTGATGGAGGAAAGATTGGTGAAGATGGCAAAAGAACTCCTCCAAAGACAGATACAGACAGGAAATCAAGACAGACAGAGATGAAAGCCTTGAGCACACTGCTCTTGGCCATTCCAAATGAGTATCAACACCAATTCTGCAATTGTACTGATGCACAGATGCTCTGGAATGCTCTAGAGAAGAGATTCTCAGGTACTAAAAGTACCAAGAGAAATCAAAAGGCAATCTTAAAACAACAGTATGAAAACTTCATCTCAACTAAGAATGAGTCCATGACTCAAACTTTTGACAGGTTTAATAAACTAATTGGTGAACTAGCTACTATGGGAGTACAGATTGATCAAGATGATGTGAACAGAAAGTTCTTAAGGTCCCTTGGAGATGAATGGACCATGTACACTGTGTCATTTAGACAGAATGATCAGTTGGAAGACAAAGAACTTGATGATCTGTACAATGATCTTAGAGTATTTGAAGCTGAGGTGGAGGCAAAGAAGAAGCCTTCTGGATATGTTCATAATGCTGCACTCCTATCAGCATCAATTGATTCTACTGCTAACCCTGAATCAGTTAATGTTGCTAATGGATCAAATTTAGATAAAGGCACTGATTATGTATTTGAAGCTCTTCTTTCTAATCATGGAAATTCTTCTTTGATCAATGATGACTTAGAACAACTTCATCCTGATGATCTGGAAGAGATGGATATTAAATGGCAGATGGCCATGCTCTCCATGAGGGTTAAAAAGTTTATAAAGAGGACTGGAAGAAACAACTTCTCACAAAGAAGAGAAGATGGAGCAGGGTTTGATAAATCAAAGGTAGAATGCTACAAATGCCATCTGAAGGGACATTTTGCTAGAGAATGCAGAAGTGGAATGTCTCACAACAACAACCATCAACAAGCTCAATCTGGAAGCTTCAATAACAACAGAAACTCTGCTCAAGCCCTTGTTTCTCAACAAGGAATGGGGTTTGATTGGAGTGATCAAGCAGAAGAAGCTATTCAGAATCAAGCTCTTATGGCTAAAGTATCTGATCTCCCATCTGAGGTAAGTTCTAATCTCTGCACTAAAACTTGCATAGACACTGTTAAAAGGTACAGGGATCACAATCAGAAGATGAGTGATGACCTGAAGAGACTAGAAAAGGATATAAAAGACTATGTGAGGATAGTAGAGAGATTTGAAGATCAAATCAAAGGTTTTCAAGCCAATGAACTACAACACTCATATGACACTAATTACTGGCAGTGGGAGAAAAAGGATTTAGAACTTAAACTGACCAAATCTAAAGAGGAGAGTGAAAAACTGAAAGAGGAGTTAACCAAAGTTAAGCTTGATGTAGAAAAGTTTTCCAATGCTTCTAAAGCAATGGACTCCTTACTGCAAAATCAGATTCATGATAAGTTGAGAAGAGGAATTGGGTATAATGCCACACCTCCACCATATAACAACAATTACATTCCTCCTACTTCAGACCTGTTAGACACCAAAGATAGGAAGGACTTGCCTGAGGGAGCCACTGAAATAGATCCCTTAGATGAGGAAATTGTTGAGGATAAGACTGAGAAAGAGGTTGACAAGAGTAAGGAGAACAAGGTGAGTGGTGAGATTTCTAAAGAAAACAACATTATCACCAATGAGGATTGTGGAAGGGCTTGGATCAAATCCAAGAACATAGAGAAGACAGAGGAAAAGTTTGGTAAGGTCCATTATAAACAGACCACAGTTGTGAATCCAGGTCCTTGCAAACAGTGTGCTTGTAAGAAGAATGAGCCCCAAAAACAGGACAAAAAGAGGGGAAATCAAAGAAACTGGAATAATCATTGGGCACATAAACAAGGGGTTGATCTGAGTAAAATCAATAGACCAAAACCTTGTTTTATCTGTGGCAAATTGAATCATCTTGCAAAATTCTGTTATTTCAATCCTATGAACCAAAGAATGAATTTCCAAAGATCCATGCAAAAACCCTTTGGTTATAAGAAAATTGAAAAGAATCATGTGGCTAAGAAAACTGTTAAAACTAAAAGCCACATGAAGAAAAAGTATTCTGTTAAAGAAAGTGTCAATATGTGGATTCCTAAAAGCACTAAAACTGTTAGTACTGCTATCACAAGTAGTGCTGCTGACAATGATAGTGCTGCTAGAAGTAATACTACTGCTAACAATGTTAATGCTGCTAACAAGGTTAGTACTGCTAAACCTGTTAGTACTGCTACACCTGTTAGTACTGCTAACTCTGTTAGTACTTCTAAGGTTAGTACTGCTTCTAGTGTTGATTCTGCTAAGCCAATCATATTGACAAAGTACTCTAATAAAGAGTGCTCTGAGTTTAAAAACCTCATTAAAAAGGAATGTAAATACTTTGATGAGAAAGGAAGACCCAAGATCACTTTGGCTTGGGTCCCCAATCATACTAATTGATTTATTTAATGTGCAGGGCAACCAACAGCTCAAGGGAAAGAGCATATGGCATGTTGATAGTGGTTGCTCTAGGCACATGACTGGCAACATGTCATGCCTTCAGGATTTCAAGCAAATTAATGGAGGACATGTTGCATTTGGAGACAATCTTACTGGTGGTAAGATAAGTGGAAAAGGTAATGTCACCAAAGGTAAGATGACATTTGAGGATGTCTACTATGTTGATCAATTAAAGTACAACCTGTTAAGTGTATCACAGGTTTGTGACAAACAACATAGTATATTATTTACTAACACTGAGTGTATGATTCTTGCTCCAGGGTTCAAGGTAGTTGATGAAAGCATGATACTACTTAGAACTCCAAGAAAAGACAATGTTTACTGTCTTGATTTGGACAATGTCAATAGTGATTCATCTTTAAATTGTCTTGTTTCAAAAGCTTCTATAGATGAATCCTCCCTTTGGCACAGAAGGATGTGTCACATGAATTTCAAGACTATGAACAATCTTGTTAAAAATAACCTTGTAAGAGGTTTACCTTCAAAAGTCTTTTCATGTGATGATCATTGTGTTGCTTGTCTTAAAGGCAAACAACACAAAACTTCTCATAAGACCAAAGAGTTAAATTCTGTTTCTTCTTGTCTCCAGTTATTGCATATGGATCTGTTTGGTCCTACAAATGTTATGAGTATAGGCAAGAAATCTTACTGCTTGGTTATTGTTGATGATTACTCCAGATTCACTTGGGTATATTTTCTAAGGACTAAGGATGAAACAAGTGGTCTTATCAAATCCTTTATTCTAAGAATTGAAAACCAAACTAATCAAAGAGTAAAAGTCATTAGATCAGATAATGGAACTGAATTTAAAAATCATGATTTAAACACTTTTTGTGAAGGAAAAGGTATTGAGAGACAATATAGTGCTCCTAGGACTCCTCAACAGAATGGTGTTGCTGAAAGGAGAAATAGGACACTAATAGAGGCTGCTAGATCTCTGTTGGCTGATTCAAAATTGCCAATTACATTCTGGGCTGAAGCAGTTAATACTGCTTGTTATGTCCAAAACAGAGTTCTAGTGGTCAAGCAAAAGAACAAGACCCCATATGAGCTTTTAAATCAAAGAAAACCTTTTATTGGTTTCTTCAAACCTTTTGGGTGTCCTTGTACAATTCTAAATACCAAATCTCACTTAGGTAAGTTTGATAGCAAAGCAGATGATGGATTTCTTGTTGGATATTCATCTCAGAGTAGGGCCTACAGAGTTTTTAACTCTTCTTCTAGAATAATTGAAGAAAGTGACAATGTCAAATGCAATGAGAACACACCAAATCCTGTTGGGTCTGGACCTCAATGGCTATTTGACATTGATTCACTAACTAACTCTTTTGGTTTCAGTAATGAGTATACAGGAACAGATGGTGGAGAATCAGAGATCACACAAGTTCAAGAAAGTATATCTAAATCGGTGATTTTTCCCATACCCACAGTAAATGAAGACTGTGAAAAGGAATCATTTACTGAACCAAGTCAGAGTGAAGAAGACACTAGAGATGAGGAGACTCAAGAATCAGAAGTGACATCTGAAGACACTTCAGTTGAGTTGCATGACTCTAATCTAGAGGCTGGACTGAATGAAGAACCTAGTCATAACACAAGAGTTCAAAAGAATCATCCTCCACAGCTGATAATAGGAGATATCTCTTCTCCTATGATGACTAGACATCAAAGCAGGCTTCAAGAAATGCAAGATCAACAGCATACAGTCCTTTCTTGTTTTCTATCCCAGCTTGAGCCTAAAAAGGCACATGATGCTATGAAAGAATCTAGCTGGATAGAAGCAATGCAAGAAGAACTGTTACAGTTCAAGCTACAAGATGTATGGGATCTAGTAGACCTTCCTAAAGGTCACAGAGCAATTGGCACAAAGTGGATTTTCAGAAACAAGAGAGATGAAAGAGGTATTGTCATAAGGAACAAAGCAAGGCTGGTGGCTCAAGGCTATACTCAAGAAGAGGGTATAGATTATGAAGAAGTTTTTGCACCTGTGGCTAGGATAGAAGCAATCAGACTATTCCTAGCCTATGCTTCTTACATGAACTTCAAAGTCTATCAAATGGATGTAAAAAGTGCTTTTCTCTATGGATCAATTGAAGAAGAAGTATATGTCTGTCAACCACCAGGGTTTGAAAACCCAAGCTATCCAGACAGGGTATACAAATTAAAGAAAGCACTTTATGGACTACATCAAGCCCCAAGAGCATGGTATGACACTCTGTCATCCTATCTCTTGGAAAATGACTTTGAAAGAGGAGTCATTGATAAGACTCTCTTTATCAAAAGAAAGAAGAAGGATATCTTGCTGGTCCAAATCTATGTTGATGACATTATCTTTGGATCTACAAGAAACAACATGTGCAAGGAGTTTGAGGATTTAATGCATCAAAGGTTCAAAATGAGTTCCATGGGGGAACTTACTTTCTTCCTTGGACTCCAAGTTCAACAGAAGTCAGATGGCATTTTTATATGTCAATCCAAGTATGTGCAGGATATTCTAACCAAGTTTGGTTTCTCAGAATCAAAACCTGCCAGCACACCTATGGAAACACACAAGCAGATCACAGCAGATCTTGAGGGGGAGGATATGGATGTGCATCTTTATAGATCCATGATTGGCTCTCTCATGTATCTCACAGCATCAAGGCCAGATATTATGTTTCCAGTCTGTGTATGTGCAAGATTTCAAGTTAGGCCAAAGCAATCTCACTTTCAAGCTGTTAAGAGGATATTCAGATATCTCAAAGGGCAACCCAGATTGGGACTTTGGTATCCTCATAACTCCCCTTTTGACCTAATAGCATACTCAGACAGTGATCTAGGTGGGGCAAACTTGGACAGAAAATCTACTTCTGGAGGATGTCAGTTTTTGGGTGTTAGACTAGTCTCATGGCAGTGCAAGAAACAAACCACAGTATCCACATCTACAACAGAGGCAGAGTACATAGCAGCTGCAAGTTGCTGTTCTCAAGTCTTATGGATTCAGAATCAAATGTTGGATTATGGGGTAACCTTTCTACACACTCCAATCTTTATTGACAACAGCAGTGCTATTAGCATTATAAATAATCCAGTCAAGCACTCAAAGACAAAGCACATTGAAATCAGGTATCACTTTATAAGAGATTGTAATGAAAAGAAACTCATTCAAGTTGTCAAAGTTCACACTGATAATCAGTTTGCTGATCTATTCACTAAAGCTTTTGATGTGGGTAGATTCACTTTCTTGGTAACAAGTGTGGGAATGATAAACTCTGAATAATCTTCTTCTCAAAAAGTGGTTTTATACCTGTATGTTTTTATTCTTGGTGTTACTAATCTTCTTTTTCAGGATATGCATAGCAGTACTCAGTGTTTAGCAAAGTTTAAAAGGAGTAAGTATAGTTAATACTGCTAGTGGTTCATACTGCTTTCAGTTAATACTGCTTTCAGTTAATACTGCTCGTGGTTAATACTGCTTTCAGTTAATACTGCTAGTGGTTAATACTGCTTTCAGTTAATACTGCTAGTGGTTAATACTGCTTTCAGTTAATACTGCTTTCAGTTAATACTGCTAGTGGTTAATACTGCTTTCAGTTAATACTGCTAGTTAGTTAATACTGCTAGCCGTTACTACTGCTAGCAGTTAATACTGCTCTAGGTTAATACTGCTTATATTCCGAATACTATAAATACTCTTTGCCCGCCTAAAAGTTCATAACGACTCTTTGCATACTGTTCCCTTGCGCTCTAAACCCTTTCTCTCTCAAAGTTCAAAGTTTTCAGGCAAAAATCTTCAAGGTCAATGGCATCAATGGCGTTCATTGACGAGCACAATGAAATCGCAATGCTCCAAAAGCCAAAACAAGCAGAAGGCTTTCATCAGATTGTGGATTTCCTCAAGTCAAGCCACATTGCTCATGCTCTTACTGTATCCCCTACAATCTACATTGAGCACCAAAGGCAGTTCTGGGCTAATGCAACCATTGTTGTGGAAAATGGTGTGCAAAGGATCAAGACAAGAATCTGTGATCACTCACTTACAGTTACTGAAGAAGTCATTCGCATCAGTCTACGTCTAGACGATGCCTCTGGTATAACGTCTATCTCTAATGATGAACTGTTTCCTAATCTTACTAGAATGGGGTATGGAGGCCCATTGGGGGTTTTCAAATTCTCAAAAGCAAAGTTTTCACCCCAATGGCGTTTTCTTGTTCATACCCTGATGCATTGCATCTCCAAAAAGACCACTGGATGGAGTGAGTTCAGCAGTCCAATTGCATATGCTTTGGTATGCTTGGCTACATCCAGAAGGTACAATTTCTCAAAGATGATTTTCAGTGATCTTGTATCAAATATGGGAAACAAAAAGAGTTTCTTTATGTATCCCAGATTTGTTCAGGAAGTAATTAACCATGAATTGACGGATATACCTCAACCTGTTGGGGTATATGTACCTAAACCCCCCAAAGGCAAGGTTTTCTCAAATATGAGAAGATCTGCTGGGGACTCGGAAGGAGTTGACACCCCATTGTTCTCTACAATGATGGTGGTGTCCCAAACCACTGAAGGTATGGCAGCAGGGTCAAGGCCCTCATTAGACCATCCCACTGCTAGCCAAGCCCAACCTTCTCACTCAAAAACAATTCCCCAGTCCATTCTTACAAAACCAACCTCTCCAATTACCCAAACTTATCAAAGAAAACAGGTAAAGAAGGCTCCTTCCCTTCTTGTACCATCACCCACACAGCCTTTAAGCCCTCTAAGGGAGAATTCTCCCCTAGAGAATATCCAAAGGGAAACCACAAGGGTGTCTCCCAACCCAAAGGAGGTGCTCTCTGAGGAGGAGGTAGAGCATATGGGTGATGAGGCTGCCACTACTCCTGCTAACACAGAGGAGGAAAGTGGTAACATCAATAAGACCTCCCCCATGGCAACTTTGAATGAGCAATCATTTGAAGGTCCCTGGTGCCAAGAAACCACAGGGGTGGATAGTGCTTCTGCTAGGCAGAAGACTTCCACTACTAAAAGATCCAATGATCCTTCAATAGGGGGTAACACTCCTGGAGAAGGTGAGGACAGATATAACTATGATGAATTGATGGAGGCAATGGGCAACATCAACATGGATGTACTCAAACAAGGCAAAGATATTGAAGAGCTAAAACTCATTGTACTGTCACAACAAGAACAAATCATCAAGTTGAAGCAAATGGTAAGGAAACTGATTCTGCAAAAGAAGAAGAAACAATTTGTGCTCAGAAGGAGGGAACCAGTGACTGATGCTCCCAAAAAGGGGGAGTCAGAAGCTGATGCCAAAGCTAAGGGGGAGCAAGAGGAAAAACATAATGTTGAGGGGGAAAATGAGCAAGCAGCAGAAACAGAGCCAGCAGCAGAAACCATTAATACTGCCAGTTCAAGTAAAGCAGCAGAAATGGTTAATACTGCTGAGCTGAAAGAAGCAGCAGAACAAGTAAAAGAGGTTCTTACAGAGCTAGAGGTTGCAGAAACACTCATCAAAGCAAAACATGATACTCCCAAGGTCACCTCAAAGGCCAAAGGAGTTGTCATAAAAGAAAGAGGTGATGCAGCAAAGAACTCTAGCATTGAGAAGGAGATGGGTAAAGATAAAGGTAAGGCAAAGTTAGTGGAATCTGATCAACCAATCAAGAAGCAAAGGTTGGTTGAATCAGATGAAGCTTTAGCAAGGAAAATGCAGAAGGAGATGGAAAAAGAAGAAAGAGCTCAGGTGGAGAAGGACAGGGAAATGGCAAAGGCTTTAGCTGCTGAGCTAAATAAAGCCTATCAAAAGGGGCTTGAAACTGAAAAGGCTAAACAAAGGGCTATAAGTCTGAGAAAAGCTATGATGGCTAATACAAGTGCAAAGAAAAGAAGACCTTCACAAACTTACCAAGCCACTCAGGAAAGAAACAAAATGATAACTTTCTTGAGGAGTGCAATTGGGGTAAAGAAAGAAATGTTTGTGAAGATGAGTTTTGATCAAATCAGAGAGCTCTATGAAAAAGAAATGGGGAATCTGAAGAGCAATGAAAAGAAAAGAGTAGAGTTTGAAAGGAAGGCCAAGGAGAGTAATGATATAGATATGAATCAACCATTCCCTGAAAGTGAAGAGGGAACTCCTATCAAAGAAATGGCAAGGGAAAAGGAAGAAAAGAAGAAGGAAGTTACTCTAGTACAGGTTCAAAAGACTTTGAAAAGAACCAAGATGATGGCCAAAAGAAAGAAAGATAAGAAGCCTAGAGTAGAAGAAGAACAAAATGTTGCTGAAGAAGAAGTGGCACCTGAGTCATCAAGTCAGCAAGTGTCATCAATCAAAAATGATGTAAGCTTATATATGGTAGTGATGGACAAAGTGCCTGAACCAATTTCTGCAGAACCTGTTGGAGTTAAGCCACCTGAGATCATTCACTGGGATGTACTGACAATGGATGGGAAAGATTACATCAGACTCAAGAGGAAGGGTGATAAGTATGAAGTATTCAACACTTGGGTCAAGATTGTCAGAACATGCTCTAGATCTGATATAGAAGAGATGTTTGACATAGGAATTAAGCTGTATGCAGATCATCTGAATACTCCAGGAATTTCTCTTACAAAACTGGTGATGGAGTATCTATGCATGATGTTCAAACCTGAAGAAGTGGACCAGGTCATCAAGAGTGTGTTTAAAGAAGTCACAAGTTGGACTCTATATGAAACTAGTGGAGTATATGCAGTGACTTTGGATAGAAATCACACAGAATACTTCCTAGTGGATAGAGTATATAATCACACCAGACTGAAGGTTCATGCCATGCTAAAGAAGAAGTTGGGTTGTGCACCAAATTCAGAAATGGCCAAGTATCTAATTCAGAGGATAATCAATCAGAGTTTGGGACTGAATCCAGACTTAGGAGCATGATCTTGGAAGTTTTGGGAGCATCAAAAGAGCATCTGGAAGAATATCTGAAGAACTTGACTTCTCTTCTAAAAGTCAAGTTAGGGGGAGATTGTTGGGAACTGAAGATTCTACTAAGTATAGTTACTACTGCTAGTACAAGTGTAGTTACTACTGCCAGAACAAGTTGAAGATTAATATTGCTAAGTGTTACTACTGCTAGTAGAATTACTACTGCTAGTTAAAGTTAGTACTGCTTGAACAAAGTTAGTACTGCTTAGCTAGTTAGTACTGCTAGTAGTTAGTACTGCTTGAAGTTAATGCTGCTAGATGAAGTTAATGTTGCTGAGCATTATTAGTGCTGCTAAAGAGATCCGGATGGAAAGTACTACAGCTGGATATACTGAAGATATTTTATTCATTGTAATTATCTTTGTATTCAGTATATATATATAGTATTGTTTAGAATAGGAGAATAACGTTTAACTTTAGTTTTCATTCCTTTAGAGAAAAATAACCTCAAGGCATAGATCCTAATTCTAGAGAAGTAGAATTCGTATTGGTGAGCCTGTTCATCAATATTGAGGTTGAGTGTGTAATCTTGTAGTTTTAAGCATTCAATACAAGTTTACTGTTTGATAAATATATACTGTTTTTGATTACTGTTTTATCAAATATCAAAGTGTTTTTCCGCAACTTCTTTGATATTAGTTTCTGAGTATTAATTCTTGTTAAGAATTCGATCCTAACAGCATTAAAAAATATTTCTATTTTTTTACAAATTATACCATTGTAATCGCTTCGTCAATACCTTCAAAATGAGCTCAATATTGAATATTTTTGGATTTAATACAAAAAAATGTGTCGTGATTAGTATGAGATTTGTTGAAATTAGTATGAGATTTGATACAAATAATCTTTAAATTGTCGTGATTTTCTTTTTGCAATTTCATATCAATTTTTACTTCAAAGTCGAATTCCTTCGACGAATTACAATTCTACCAAATTCCATTTTGTCAACAAAACACCCTTAGAATTATCATAAGAGATTTAATTACTTGGAAAATAAAAGATATCACTTATCAACTGACTTTTGGATTATGAGTTCGAACATTTTTCAAAAATATAAATATGCAAATATTTTACTATAGTATATATTTAATTATTTATACTTTCTTAATCATGATTATATTATTTCCTCTAATTTTAATTAAACTACATAATATCAGTTATCAACAGATGGTTAGGTAATGATATTTTCAAAGTCAAGTTGTTATGCTTCCCGTCAATTCACTTTAAATTAATCTTTCATAATAGTTGATTTGGTTATATAATTATATAAAAATATTTGATTGATATCATTATAAAATATAAGTATACGATTGATATAGATATTTAAGGCGCCACGCTTACCAAATCACATCATCTTACTGGATGAATATAAAAAAATTTGATTGATGTTATTATAAAATATAAGTATATAATTTCTAGAGGAGAAATTGTTTTAAACGTTGCTTCAAGTGGTATTGCTTCTTTACTTCTTACACGAGGTAGGACAGCACACTCTCGCTTTCAAATTCCTCTAATTCATAACGAAGATTCTCTTTGTTACATAAAGCCAGACAGTGATGTTGCCAAGTTAATAAAGAAAACTAGGTTGATTATATGGGATGAAGCACAAATGGTTCATCGGCATGCATTTAAAGCATTGGATAGAAGAATGAACGATATTTTTGGTAGTCAAGGCATTACTGACTCGAAAATGCTTTTTGGTGGCAAAGTAGTTGTTTTTGGAGGAGATTTTAGACAAATTATGTCCGTTATTCCCAACGCAAGTAGACAAGACATTGTTAATGCGTCATTAAGTTCATCTTACATTTGGGAAAAATGCAAAGTCCTAAGGTTAACTAAAAACATGGGGTTAACTGTTGACAATCAAGCTTTTGATATCGAACAAATAAAGATTTTTGCAAACATGGCTTTTGGATTTAGGAGAAGTCAAGGTTGGTAGTATGAATGATGGTGAGGCAATTATCGATATACCTGATGATCTTCTCTTTATCGATTCAACGGATCCTATATCTGCATTAATTGAATTTGTCTATCCTTCTATCTTGTAAATGTCAAGAATTCATCCCATTTTTAGGAAAGAGTAATACTTGCACCCAAGCATGAAGTCATTCAAGAAATAAATGATCATTTGCTACCATTATCTCCAGGAGACGAAAAAGAGTACCTAAGTTCAGATAGTCTGTGTTAATCAGAGCATCTTCACGAACAGTTTGATGAAACTGTATACTCACCTGATGTCTTAAATGATCTTAAATTATCAGGTTTGCCAAACCATAAGATAGTACTAACAGTCAGTGTTCCAGTTATGTTACTAAGGAATATTGATCAGAAATTTGGTTATGTAATGGAACTAGACTACGGGTGTTATGTAACACCCTAAAAATTGGGGTAATTTTAAAAATTGAAAATTTGGCAATATAACATTTGTAATTGGAGTAAACCACCCAAAAAGGGTAAAAGAGTAAGCACTTACAAAACCTGTATAATATGCATGGGAAATCGACAACAAACTAATCTAAACCAATTCTATCTAGATTACATAGGTTGTCATCCCAATACCAAAAACATGAATAAATTGTTCCAAAGCCAAAACTCCAAAATATCTAATCAACCAAAAATTGCCCTCAAGAGACCACGCTCATCTCTCAACCCCTTGACGACCCGCCGCTAAGGGAACATGTTATACACATCATTTGAGAAAAAGTGTTAGGCTTAAAGCCTAGTGAGAACATACAGTTTATATGAAGGATAGTAAGGAGAATTAAATGCAACATGAATAAACTGTTTTCGACAACCGTCTTTGTAAATGGTTTGATAAGCACATAGTGACCTTCCGGCCCAGACTTCATCTTGCGATGACGGGAAAAATCCGAATTCCAAGGATTGTGGCGAAACACAAAGTAAGCCACTTTCCAAGTTTTGAGCTCACCATACTAGGATCAAGGCCATGAACACGCCGGCTGGTACTAAGATGTGGGGGAGGGCACCCAATGATCCCTAGTCATGCTCATTCACTAGGATTTACATTTACGACCCACGGCTAGTATCCGGTCCCACATAACCGTACCAAGTTGCCCTCTAGGGTCCAATGTCTCAACTAGCTACATACGGGAATTACCCCCAAATAATAAGTCGACTCTATACCTATGGATCCACTAGTAATAGTCTAGACTTGTCACAATAACACTTGTGACCAACTATAATCAAACATATAGTTCATAGTACCACTTAGTTCCCAAATCACATTTTTATGGTTAACTGCTGATAAGAAAATACAAAGCTCAAACTTGAAGCATAAAGCTATTTTCTCATTTCCAAATATATGTAAAACCATCTTAATGTAAACATGGACTTCCTCGATATAAACCATTTATTTCTTTTTCCCGAAATACCACTTTCAACCAAAATACTCATAATATGCTTAAAACTTAATCATGGCTAAAATGCCATAGGTTGAACATTTACTCATCAAAATATGAAAACATCCATATTTATAGTTCCAAGACATAGAATACTTATTTACTTTACAAAATGGTAAGAACCCTAAAAATCTCCAAAATATCAAGTTAGGTTAAAATCTCACCAACAATGAAAATGTAAACAATGAGATATTTAGAAGTCAAAAATACATTTTGATGTGTATAAAGTTTAATAAAAAGGAAGTATGAACTCACAATGGGTTTATTATCAAAACCCTAGAAATCTCTAGATGAAGAGGAGATGATTCTAGCCCTTGAGGAGGAGGAAACTTCACAACGAGAGTTATACCAGCCTAGACAACACCAACAATAATCTTAGGGTTCCATTTAATGAGATTAAATGAAGAGAGATGATGAGGAACTCACCCAGGGCACCAAAATCGCCCAAAAATCGCCTCTACTAGCTCCACACTTGCAATAAATGAGGGATGGATCAGTTGGGTCGTTTTTATACCCAAACACCCCCGATAGCGACCTTGGTCGACGATAGTGACATTGGTCACAATCGTGGGGCACTATCACCCGCTCCATCGAACCTACGGTACGTTTCCAGCGATAGTGACACTTGTCACTATCGCGGGCACAATCGCGCCGCTTATACCGCGAGTGGTATGTCTCCCGCGAGAGTGCCCCGCGCTACAGGTACCGAACCCCGAAAACCCGAGATTTCGTACCCGCGACTTACGTGACGACAAAAAGGGATAGATACCACAATTAGGAGTATAACACTACGAATAAAGGTCACAAATTCAACTAGTTGGGAATCTAGATTTACACAAAAACATGGGTGTTACATGCTATCTTTGGGAAATCGGGTTATTGAAGCAGAGATCATATCTGGAAGCAATATTGGAAGCCGAACATTTAAGAATGTCTTTGACACCTACAGACAAAGGATTCCGTTCAAGTTTCAAAGAAGACAATTTCCAATTGTTGTATGTTTTGCAATGACCATGAATAAAAGCCAGGGACAGTCATTATCGAAGGTTGGTTTGTTTCTGAGACAACCAGTCTTCACCCATGGTCAGTTGTATGTTGCTTTATCTAGAGTAAAAAGTAGGCAAGGTTTAAAAATATTAA
Source organism: Arctium minus (assembly GCA_954870635.1). Classification (NCBI taxonomy): domain Eukaryota; kingdom Viridiplantae; phylum Streptophyta; class Magnoliopsida; order Asterales; family Asteraceae; genus Arctium; species Arctium minus. Next base: position 174,413,755 of record OX941080.1, on the reverse strand, counting down.
TTATAGATGATGAATGTATAATTAGCAATAGAAAAAAAAATGTTATATATAAAGAAGTATTTGGTAATTTATGATACGTGGTATTATTTTATTAATATTTTAACTATTTACTTTTTCATAATTTCATTTACGTTATATTATAAATTTTATTTTATAAATTCTTAATATTTATTCATATTTTTTATTAATTTTTTGTAAAACATCATTTGTGAAAATTGCCTAAAACAAGAACATTTTGTAACCAGCTGGAAAAAAAAACAACCTGAAAGAAAAAAGCTTGGAAAAGTAGTATCGTACTTTCGATAATCATTGATCATATATGTAAGTAGGGGTGTGCAAAACCCGAAAAGTCCGAAATCCGAACCCGAAGCCGAACCGAAAATAAGGTGTTTTTGCAAAACCCGAATACCCCTAAATCCGAAAATCCGAAACCCGACTTTTTTGGGGATATTTGGGTTCGGGTTGGGTTTGATCTTTGGCCACCCCGACCCGTCCGAAAACCCGAAATAATATAAATACATATTTATATATTATATAAATATATTTTATTTGTCTAATTATCTTTTAAAAATCATAAATTCTAGTCGGTCGAAATGTTTTCTAATTTATAAATTTACTATTGATTTCATCAATCTCTCAATCGATTGAATTCATTCTGAAAATCGATTGAGTTTATATACGTTTTTTTGCATTATAATAATACCCGAACCTGACTGACATCAACCCGAAACCCGACCAACCCGAACCCGAAGCAATCCGAACTCCGAAACTTAAAATTCGGGTCTTGATTTCCATATCCAAAATCCGATCGGGTTTTTGATTTTCCCATCCGAACCCGCCCGACCCGCCCGATGCACACCCCTATCTGTAAGATAAGTTTTCTGGCATGATTTAATTTTTTTAAATTGCTCCGTGTAATACACGGATTCGAACCTAGTATATATATATATATATGCATGAGATCATGTGAGAAGTGTCATTTTTTATGAGAAGTGCTTTTAAGTCGTTGATCACTTTTAATCAAATACCCTCCATGAATTGCAGCTTTAAAGTGAATTGATTTGGTGCATCTCGGTGCATCTCACTATGTTGTTCGTCCATTTCTCATCCAACGGTTGATAACCACTTCTCACGCCTCTCACCAAATTTGACACTTCTCACCGGAACCCAACCCTATATATATTTATAAACTTAAGTCATATAAAACAATATATTAAGATAGTTATTTATTTATGATATGCCCTATAAACCCCATTTTATACAACCCCAAATTTCTTACTATAACCCCATTTTAATAAGAAAATAATCCTATTTTCTTATTTAAGAATTAGGTCGTGTAAATGATACTATTTGGATGTTTTAAGAAAAAACAAGGTATATGATAACTTTCCACTAATGTTTTAATGTGAATATTATAATTTAATTCGTGTTATATGTCTTTATAAAAAATGAGTAAATTTTCAAAAAAAAAAAAAAAAAAAAACCAATAAACTGTCAATACTTTGTTAACATAAAAAAGTATCAAACAATAATAACAAGTTTATTAGTTTGATAAATATTAACGTCAAACATTTTGATCGTTTGATACTCATCTCTCATATCATAATATTTATAGGTATTTTGGCACATCAAATTTTTAATCAATATCATCAAAATTATTAAATGACCAAAAATATGTATAGTTTATAATTATACTGATTGTATAGATTATATTTATCCTATGATTAAATTTAAAATAAAATTTTTTACACATAAATAATAAACTTATGGTATTAGTTTCACAATTTGAGTATAAACAAATCTCTATTTTATTTTTATCAATTTTTTTTAATCAACCAATTTATTTAATTAACCGGTATGGAAAACTGATTTCGATGACCCTTTTTTCTAAAAAAAAGTGAAATAAAAATATATGAATTGGCATGCATTAAACTATTTTAAGTCTGCAAGTTAATTACGTGTTGGAAGTACTCTACTTAATGTTTGAATTAAATTCAATTAGTTAACCAGTAATTCATATCTATCCCAAATTAATTGTAATTTCTATCATATCCTTCATTCCTTTTTATTACAATCGACCAACAATAAATGATCAATTTTTTTTATTTGTATTATTATCTTTTATACCAGTGAGATGTCAATAAAATTTTACGTCACCAATGAAAATATTTGTCTCCAGAAAATTGTTGTTCCATTTTTATTTTATCTGTAATTCATCGATGATCCGTCACAAATCATGGACGAAGAGGCCGTCATTTATTTTTGTTGGTGAATTAAAACCCTTTGTCTAGTTGTGGCATATACACCGTACGATGTTCTCTTGAAGAAAATTATTAATAAGAAATTAACGACAAGTTAAAAACACCGACAATGGGATGAGGATTCGTTGGTGGGAGGATTCAATTTCAGAATTAGAATCATAATTCAGGAGATATGATATGGCTTCAATGGGATATTAATTAGGCGATGTGCTTCATCTTCTTTATTAGGTTAATGTTAGGTTGATTTTAGTTAGAGTTGTAGGGTTTTGATTTTACATAAAAAAAAAATTTGAACGGCAGATAACACACACACATTTTCATGGTATCCGGGCATCCGAGGGCAACACCGACTAATCTGCGGCGACCCGGCCCATCCCTTTGGACTGGACCCGTCCAGGCGCCGACTAAGCCCGACCCAAGGACCGAACCCGCAACCCATAGACTAGTTGCCCGGAAACTTGGACCCGAGCCTACCCGAAGGCCGACCCAGAGTTTGGGATGCTCCTCATGCGCCCAAAGCTTCCCCCTAGGCTCAACTTGTTTTTGTTTTACATAATTTTACATAATTTTGTTTCAACTTGTTTTTATTTTACATTATATAAATTTAACTTTTTATGAGTTTTAGGGTTTTGATTTAAATTCATAACACATGTAATAATGGTAATTTATTATTGTGTCTTACCTTTTATATATATTATCACATATATGTGATAGTGTTAATGGTTTTGTAATAAATTCATATGTTTTAGCATAAACATTATCAAATACGATTTATTAATCTATTATCATATCGTCTTTTATCATGTATATCATGTATATTATCATATGTAATATTTATAATAAATTTATTTTGTTTTAATGTGTAAAGCATCACATATGAGCTACTCACAATTAATTAACAACTAACAAATATGATATTATGGATACTTTACACTTGTTTTTAACCAAAAGTTACTATCAACAATATAACATGTAACATCTCTTTTACCCATTTATATGTTTACCGTAGAACAAATGTCACATGTGATAATATTGGAGCAAAACGTGTATTTCTCGGATATGTAAACCGGCCTACACAGGCTGCCAATTTCCAATGTGAGGGGCATACCTGACTCACTCAGTGGCAAGGCGATTGCGAGGGGCCTGGGATCGAACCCGAGACCAACGACCTATTGGAGCAAACATCTCCTCGCCTCTTAACCAACTGAGCTACACGCCATTGGCCACATGTGATAATATTATTAGTGTTTTTTTTTCAAATGAGAATGTTACATGTGTTATTATTGATAAAAATATGTGGTTTATAATATACAAGTATCACATGTAGATAGACACATTTGTTATAGGACGTGAATTAAAAAAATTAGCAAAAAAAAAAATTAATATCAAAATCACATGTATATTACTTTCATGTCCTTATTAGGTCTTAATTTAATTTTGCCATGTTAATCATAACAATAAAATTGAATAGGATGATAAATTGAGATCTATTTTCAAGTTTTTTTTATTTTTATTTTTTAGTTTAATTCTATATTCTCGTTTTTAACTCACTAGAAGTGTACTCGCGCAATGCCGCTAGATACATCATGATTTTAATGTTTCCTTTTATTTTCTATTTTTTGTCGATTTACATTACGATTTTGGTTGGTTGTGAGAGATTGATAATGATTTATTATATAAATTTGTTTAATTTAGACTTAATAATATAATGTAATTTATTTTGGTTTAAAAATATAATTTTTTTTATAAAATATTTTGTTAGATTTTTTTAATTATATTTTATATTTTTATATTTAAAATTTGATTTTTATTCTATATTTAATTATGCTGAGAGTTATTTTAGGGGAGTTAAAGTGGGAAATGATTTTAGGATAGTTAAAATGGTTAGAGATATTGATTGAAAGTTAATAAATAGTATTAAGTGTAGTACATACAACTTTAATGGTTGTTTTTTAAGTAATTAGCATTAAATAGCTGTACATTAAGCTTTAAAACTTGTTTTTAAGAGTTTTTTATGTCATCTTTATAATAATATAGTATAGATAGATTAGATTGAGGATTTTGATTTTGATTTCGACAATCAACTCGAATTTAATTCATATTAAAACTAAAACCTATAAAAACCTTAAATAAATGAAATAATTAAAGCTACTATACTTGTGTCCAAATTTAGATATTCCATAAAACATCGCTGTTTCGGAAAAATTCCCAACAATTATTTTTTGGTTACTATATATATAACACGAATATATATGATTTATTATTTTAAAATGCATAAATATATAAGTAGATGGAAAATTATTTATTATAAAAACTGAAATACCCACACACAAGTTCTTATCAACCAAAGATCCCCACACATGAATTCAAACCTCAAAAAATTGTTTTCTCAACAACTCTCTCCTAAATTCAATTAACTTTTCCATTACACCACCACTCCCATGCTATCTACACTTCAAATATAAACCCTACTACATCACCTTCATCATCAATTAAAACCCACAACAAAAACCATCCAAATCCGCCATGGAAGCTGACCTTATAATCATATTCATGGTGTTAGCCACCACTGCAGCCTATCTCCTATGGTTTCACCACCTCTCCCGTCGTCTCTCCGGCCCAAAAGTCTACCCATTTTTCGGCAGCCTTCCTGTTCTCTTCCTAAACAGGTCCCGGATTCACGACTGGATCGCCGGAAACCTACACTCCACCACCGCCGTTAGTGGCACTTATCAAACCACCACCATCGCCATACCTTTCTTTGCACGTAAACAAGGGTTTTACACAGTCACATGTAACCCTAAAAACATCGAACACATCCTCCGAACCCGGTTTGATAACTACCCTAAAGGACCCACATGGCAAACGGCGTTCCATGATCTTTTAGGTCAAGGAATCTTCAACAGCGATGGTGACACGTGGCTGATACAGCGGAAGACGGCGGCGTTGGAGTTCACTACAAGAACCCTCCGGCAAGCCATGGCCAGATGGGTTAGCAGAACCATCAAAACCAGATTATGGCGCATTTTAGAAAAAGCTTCTCAAGAAAACATCCCAGTTGACTTACAAGATCTCTTGCTCCGATTAACATTCGATAACATCTGCGGGTTGACATTCGGTAAAGACCCGGAAACCCTTTCAACGGAGCTATCGGAAAACCCATTTGCGACGGCGTTTGACTCCGCCACGGAGGCGACGCTGCAACGGTTGTTGTACCCAGGGTTTCTATGGCGGTTGAAGAAACTTTTCGGAATCGGTGATGAACTTAAACTCAGAAAAAGCCTACAAATCGTTGAAAATTACATGACCGAAGCTTTAACCGCTCGTAAACTAAACCCATCAGACGATCTTCTATCAAGATTCATCAAGAAACGAGACGTTGATGGCAACATTTTCCCAAATCACGTTTTGAAACGCATCGCGTTGAATTTCGTTCTCGCCGGACGCGACACGTCCTCCGTCGCGCTCAGTTGGTTCTTCTGGCTCACCATGAACAACCCGTTAATCGAAACCAAAATCATCAACGAGTTGAAAACCGTTTTAAACCACACACGTGGCGATGATCCAAACGTTTGGATCTCTGATCCTCTCACATTCGATGAAGCTGACAAGTTGGTTTACCTAAAAGCTGCGTTGGCGGAAACCCTACGTTTGTACCCATCGGTGCCGGAAGATTTCAAGTACGTTATCAACGACGACGTTTTACCTGACGGAACTAGGGTTCCGGCGGGTTCAACTGTGACATATTCGATATATTCAGTGGGAAGAATGAAAAGTGTTTGGGGTGATGATTGCTTGGAGTTTAAACCGGAGAGGTGGTTGTCGGAAACCGGAGACCGGTTTGAACCGCCGAAAGATGGGTATAAGTTTGTGGCGTTTAATGCTGGACCGAGGACTTGTTTGGGGAAGGATTTGGCTTATTTGCAGATGAAATCGGTGGTTTCCGCCGTTCTTCTCCGTTACCGGTTGTTACTGGTTTCCGGTCACCGGGTGGAACAGAAGATGTCGTTGACTTTGTTTATGAAGAATGGGCTTAAGGTGTACTTGCACCCACGTGATCTTAGCTCAGTTGGAGCTGCTTAGAAGGGTAAGTTTGGGAATTTGGTTGTTTTTGAGGTGGTCGTGTACACGTGTCTCTGGTGGAAAGGGTATTTATTTAATTTGTATTTACTTTTGTTTTGTTTTTATCGTAATATTGTAGTGGTTTGTTTGGCTTGACGAAAATCTTACCAAGCTTTTTCGAAATTATACATTAAAACAATTATATCCGTGTTTACCTTTTATTTATGTGTTTTATGAATTAATAAAATTTAATTTTCGTGTTTCTCATTATATATATATATATATAATTCATCTAATAATTTTACAATTTTACTGATACTTAATATAAATTCAGTCTTCATTAGAGTATGTTTGACAAACTAACTGATTAGCTAGTCGTTAGCTGATAGTTGACAACTAGCTAACGAACTACAAAACATATATATTTTATATCAGTCTTGGTTTATACAGTTTAGAAGTTTTGTACTATGTACATTACAAACAAAATTTAATGCACAAGAAAATCGGGTATGCTCGAAAGAGTTAATTATAGGATGAAACTTTTAATTACGTGCTATATACAATTGAAATTTAGGTAATTTACCATGATATTTATGCGTGGTTTGTGGGATATTAATGATGGAATTTCATGCGTGAAAGAGTATTCTTAGCAATAGGTTTTTGTAAGCTTTTAAAAAATAATTGTATTTATAAAAAAATAGCAAATTGGATAACATATTTCAAATCGTTAATTATCTGAAACACAATTGTCCACAAGTAAAGCTAAATTGGTGGAGCGGAAAAGACCATGATCGCAATGGGTGGTCTTTCCTGCTGACATCGATTGGGATTCTCTTATCCCATATTTTGTTTATTAGAATCAATTTAAGTTTATAGGATGCTTAAAATGTCTAAATGTTTTAATTGTGTGTTTTATATGATTTAAGTTTATAAAACCAAAGTATAATTAAAACAGCATATCTAAAGGTGTTACAATATGTTTTTTAGAACAATTTCGAGCATTTTAAAAAGTTCTTTTAGAAAATTTCAAAAATAAAATAAACTTGTTAGCTATTTTATAGAACACTATTTGAGAAAAATGTCCTCTAACACAATTGTACTATAAAAATACAAGTTTGTAGGAAATTTCTCAAAAGTAACTTTAAAATAGCTAACACAATACGTTATTTTAAAAGTGTAATAAAAAACTTGCTAAAATGCCCATAAATTAAACTCTATAAACATATTATAATACTTTTAGATAAAATGAATTTATGGTTTAATTTTATATATATATATTTTTTAAATTAAGTCCCATAAAATATTTTATTAAGACATTACAGTTTTGAGACGTCTTATAAATTGTAATACATAGATCCTATAAACCGTATGTGTAAAATAATTTGCATAATTAATCTATATATACAACACAGCAATGTTTTCATAATGCTTATGTCGTTTATATATGTGGTCATAATTTAAGAGTATCATGCCTTAAATTTTTATACTCACTAATATGTATCTTATATAATCTTTTAGAGTAAACATTTAAAATTATATTTACTCCAAGATTGTAAGATTTGTATAATTAGTATAAAAATTTATATATGTATCATAATTTTTATATCAAAATATGGTATCCCTTTGGAAATATGAAAAATCCCATCGAATTACGAAAAAATAAGGTTTATTTTAAATCAGATGCTTCAATTTAATAAGGGTCATTTGATATTAGATTTAAATATTCAATAACATCTCTCAATTAAAAAATAGTAACCAAAATATTCATTCAATGATTTCAAACAAGTGTTGTTCAAAGTAGGTAGGAATCTTGTAATTTAAGAGAACCATACCAAGCGTTAGTTTCTCCAAAGATAAATGTGAAAAAGACTAAAAGTATAATTAAAAATTTTCTATTATAAATATCAATATATTCAAATAATGTCCTATTGCGAGGACATGTTATCGTATTAGGTTAGAGATTGTGATTATATTGACATGATTAACGACACATATGCCGATTGATGCTAGAAATAGGGATCGAGAGTATAAACTAGGAAAAGAAGATCGAGTTTGCTTTTGATACCAATAAATAGGGGTATGCAAAACCCGAATGGTCCGAAACCCGAACCCGAACAAAAGATAAGGTGTTTGTGCAAGACTGGAATGCTCTGAATTTCAAAAATCTTAAACCTGACTTTTTGGGGGATATTTGGTTTCGGGCCGGGTTTGATTTTTTTACCACCCGACCCGTCTGAAAACCATATATTTACATATAATGTTTAAATATTTATTTATCTAATTATCTTTCAAAATCCTAAATCCTAATCGGTCACACTACTTTCAAATTTCTAAAACTGATATCGATTTCATCAATTCTCTTAATCGATTGAATTCATCCATAAAATCGAGTGAATATATACTTTTTGCATATAACTATATTTGAACCCGACTTAACCCAACCCAAAACCCGACCAACCCGAACCCGAAGCAATTCAAAACCCAAAATTCAAGGTTTGGTTTCCATATCTGAAATCCAATAGGATTTTTGGTTTGTCCACCGAACCCGCCCGTCCCGCTCGATGCACACCCCTACCAATAGATCTCATTATGAAGCTACAATGATAATCATATAAAAAACCTTTGTGATTTGATATCATGTTAGTTTGATTAAATGCAATGGAGATTTGAAGGTAGTCAAAGAAAATAAATTCTTGTATTGATTGAATTTAAGTAACCAATTAATAAGATTGGGAGAGATTTGTATTCTTTTTTATTGAAAAACGGATGTTGCTAACAGATACAAATGATTTATATACCGGAAATGAGAGATATAGACGACTATTCTGGAATCTTCTAGAAAGGGGGGAAAATAAACAACTTTAACAGCCACGTGTAATACGTCCTCTCAAGATGAGCCTTCAAAAATGTTGTTTAAGGCCATCTTGGATAATAACATTTGAAGATTAACTCTGGGTAATGGTTTTGTGAAAATATCTGCAATATGATGCTGAGAGCGGATAAGCATCAAACGAATGACTCGTTGAACAACTATGTCTCGAACAAAATGGCAATCAATCTCAATGTGCTTCGTACGTTCATGAAAAATGGGGTTGGATGCAATTTGCATATAGCGGACTTATTATCGCAAAAAAGTAACGCAGTATATGAATGCAAAGAAACACCTAAGTCGGCTAACAACTGCTGTAACTAGATTATCTCGCAAGCGACTAATCCCATAGCCCGATATTCAACTTCGGAAGAGGAACGAGCAACATTTGTTTGTTTCTTGGATTTCCAAGAAATTAGTGAGTCTCCAAGAAAGACACAAAACCCTGTTGCGGAACGCCGACTGTCCACGCAATCACCCCAATCGGAATCGCAAAAGGCACGTAGTTGCAATGAGGATGAGGCAAATAAAAATATGCCTTGGCCTGGTGCATTTTTAAGATATTTCACAAGATGTAAAGCTCCAGACATGTGTGAAGAACGTGGTGCAGCCATGTATTGAGCTAATTTATGTACCACAAAAGAAATGTCAGGTCGTGTAATTGTGAGATACATATGTCAACCAATGAGACGACGATATGAAAATGGATCTTGAAGAGGGTCACCATCCAGATAAGACATGTTAACATTGATAGGCTCCATAGGTGTGAGAGCAGGTTTAATAGCTAAAAGTCCGGTTTCTTCAAGAAGTTGCAAGGCATAATGTCTCTAGGAAATGAATATGCCATTTGTTGATTTGGCAACCTCAAGTCTAAGGAAATATTTTAAAGGACCAAGATCATTTAACTTGAAAGTGTTGCTTAGTTGTTGCTTTGCTTGGGATACATGATATGATGATGGACCTGACACAATTATGTCATCAAAATAGACCAGAATAATAACATAACTTGATCCTTCACCTTTGTAAAACATAGAATAATCAGATTTGGACCGATAAAATCCAGCAGTGATCACGAATTCAGAAAAGCGAGCATAGCATAGCCGTGAAGATTGACGAAGACCGTACAATGATTTATTCAACTTACATACTGGCATATCATTTAGATAAAATGTTCCTTAAATTTGATAGCCCGGAGGAATACTCATGTAAACGTCTTCGTTAAGTGTTCCGTTAAGGAACACATTGTTAACGTCAAGTTGAACAAGATCCCACGATTTTATAGTAACCATGACTAATAGTGTCTTCACAGTACCAGCTTAGCCGCAGGGGAGAAGGTGTCAAGAAAATATACACCTTTTTGTTGATTGAATCATTTGGCCACCAATCGTGCTTTGTAACATTCAATTTGACCATTGGCACCGTATTTAATACGATATACCTATCGACAACCAACTATGTTTTTATCTTTTGGAAAAGGAACAACATTCCAAGTTTTGTTAATCTTCATAGCTTTTAATTCATCACGCATTGCAAGCTTCCATTCAACGGATTTCACAACCTGGTTATAAGTCTTAGGTTCGGTGGAAAACGAAACATTTATCACTGAGATGATAATTTTCATAAGAAAAAAAATATTGTATAGAGTATTGAACTTTCTTTCTAGAGTTTGCAATATTACAATGATACTCTCAGAGATAAGAGGGGCAATTACGAGTCCTTATAGACTTATGTGTTGTTGGCTGTGAATCAAATTGAATTTATGAAGTTGTCTCTTGAATGCCAGAATAATCAAATTGATCTTTTGGATACACTTCTCGGCCACTAGAACCGTTAGATGGAGCAGTGGAAAGATTATTCTCATGTAGTACTGATTCATCATTGAAAGGTACTGGAAGTACCATTTGTGGAAAAGGATCTGCATTTTTGAATGAAGGATCCAAAACCAAAATTGTTTAATGTATGAAACGGAAATGTGTGTTCATGAAACACAACATCTTGAGAAAATATCACTGTTCTAGATGGCAAAGAAAGCAATTTAAATGCCCTCATATCATGAGGAGAGCCAATGAATACACAAGGTATGGCTCTTAGACTGAACTTGGTCCTTTGAGATGAAATCGTTGAAGCAAAGACAAGGCAACTGAAGGTTTTCAACATATGATAGTCGAGAGCTTTTCCGTATAGTTTTTTAAATGAAGAGACATTTCCCAACAACTTGGATGGCGTCCTATTGATCAGATATGTAGCCGTTAACAGAAAATTTGTCCAAAACTCAACAGGAACATTGGATTGGAACAATAGTGCCCTTGCAACGTTTAGAAGGTGTTGATGTTTCCTTTCAACCACATAATTTTGTTGTGGCATATTGACGCATGAACGTTGATACAAAATTCTTTTTTTGTTAAAAGAATGAAGTCAAGGCTAGTTCTTTCTCATTATCAGACCGAATAGCCTTGATTTTCTTATCGAAATGAGTAAGTACCAAATTGTAAAATCTTGGTAAAATATCAGCAACTTTGGATTTATGCCTAAGCAGGTAAGTCTAAGTGTATCTGCTAAAATCTTCCACAATATTGAGGAAATAACGATGTCCATGATTATCAACAACGTTGTAAGTACCTCAAATATCATAAAGGATCAGTTGAAAAGATTCATGAGACATATTATTGAAAGATGGAAAAGGTAATTGTTTTTCTTTTGCCAAAGGGCATACATGACATATGTATTTCGAAATAGAAATATCATTGACACACAACTTGTCTTTGATAACCTATAGTCTAGCATGAGATGGATGCCTTAGTCTATTATACAAAGTATTAAAGGAAACTAAAACGACAGTATGATGTAAATAAATAGTTTGCAAGACATAACGTCCCTTGTGTCTCTTAGCTTTGCCCATTTTCTCTTTTGTCTCTGTTTCCTGAATGACAGCACAATCATGTGAAAACTCCACCTTGAGCAACTTAGTGTGAGTTAAAGCACTAACATAAGTGATGTTGAGAAAGAATTTTGGGACATATGGGACATATAAGACATCCTTGAGAATTAGAGATTGATTCACTTGAACATCACCAATCATTTTGACAGATAACGAATCATTATTAGGCAAGGTTACTGTCAAACCTTTAACATTTCAAATGTTGATGAATAAATCTTTGCAATGACTGATATGCTTACTTGCACCTGAGTCTAGTATCCAAACAAAAGATGAGTCGATATTGTTAAAAAAAGCCAGAGAATAACAAGTACCAGCTACTGAGTTTAGTAAGTCACAATCCGTTCCACTGCTCGAAGAAAATCCTGCACACAAGCGATTGGAGAGAACATTCAGCAGATACTGACAATAATCGTCAGAAAATTCTTGCATCATGTTGTTTACATTCTCGTGTAAGTTTTGGATATTGGCAGTAGACACAACATTGACAACATGAAAATCATTTCCCTGTTTGCTCATGTAACCTGGTAGATAAACATGGAGTTTGTAGCATTTTTCAACTGTATGTCATTGGAATTTTCAATGAGTACAAAAAGGGAGATCTCTTCTCAATCCTCCCTTGTATGTACTTAATTGATTACGTTTTTGCATTTGTGCATAAAACACCATCGGGGACTAAGTTCCAATTTGCAGAATCTTTCTTTGTTTTTCTTCTTGAACCATCAGCGCAAAAACTTTGTTAGTTGGAGGTATAGGATGGATAATTAAAACTGACTATGGATCTGGGAAAAAGAATCATTCAGTCCCATCAGAAAGTTCATTGTGTGTTCAGATTGAAAGTAGGAATTGATTTTCCTAATCGCTTCACAATCGTTCTGTCCACAAGTGTAAATCGGACAGTATTGATTGAGTTCTTCCGATAAGGATTTGAGTTTAGTGTAGTAGACTAAATTAGTGTCTTCACCTTAATTTAGATTCATAATCTCATGGCGAATTTGAAAAATGTGAGGACCATTACTTTGTCGAAATTTCTCTTGTAAATCTGTCCAGATCTCGTGCGCTGAATCCGTGAAGATTATACGTCCAGAGATTTCTTTGGAGACACAATTAAGAATCCAAGTAATAACAATGTTATTGTTCCTTATCCAAGAATTCAATCTAACCTGATCAGATTTTTTAAGCCTTTTCAGCGTTTCATCTATAAAACCTATCTTGTTTTTCACAAGGATAGCCATCTTCATGGAACGGATCCATGACGGATAATTTCCACCGATGAGAGGCTGACTAACGAGTATCAAACCTTCATTATTCGAGTGATGTAAGATAAATGGATTTCATTGATCGATTGAAGACGATTGAGCATTGGAAACCATAGACGGTGTAAAAGACGATTATGCCATGGTGAGAGGAGAATCTGATCGAAACTTCAAACTTATTGATGCTCTGATACCATAATAAGATTGGCAGACTCTGTATTTTTGTTATTGAAAAACTGGTGTTGCTAATAGATACAAATGATTTATATACAGAAAAGGAGAGATATAGACGACTATTCTAGAAGCTTCTACAAAAGGAGAAAAATAAACAACTTTAACAGCCACGTGTAATACCAATAAAAAGATAAACAAGGAAGCATATACGCCTAATAACTATAGACTAATGATAATAGAAGACCCCCAAAACTATATATATATATATATATATATATATATATATAGAGAGAGAGAGAGAGAGAGAGAAAGAGAAAGGTGTGGGGTGGGGTGGGGAGGGGAGGGGAGGGGGAGAGAGAGAAAGAGGATCAAATGAGAACATGGTCAAAACAAGAGAACTAGAAAATGTCTGAATCACATGTGATTTTACATATGATCATGGAACATGGTCAACGTAAAGGTAAGCAGGCGAGAAAGGGGTGGGGAGGGGAGGGGGAGAGAGATAAAGAGGATCAAATGAGAACATGGTCAAGACAAGAGAACTAGAAAATGTCCGAATCACATGTGATTTTACATATGATTATGGAACATGGTCAACGTAAAGGTAAGCAGGCGGTCTGGTCCGCGACCTCGAGTCGGGGCGAAAGTCGTGTGAATCACATGTGTTTTTACACATGATTTTAGTATAAAATCACATGTGATTCGGCCATTTTCGTATTCTCTTATTTGATTACTGTTCTTGTTCTCTATATATAGATATATATTTTCATATGTAGCTAATAAAAAGCATATGATTATTCTAAATGGGATTTAAAACTTTAGTAGGAAAGTAGGATCATTTAATTCATATATATAATTAACTATGGTAGCGTTAAGTTCACTAAATGGGATCCATTGGAATTGAAATATATCAAATAAATTGTGAGTCAAACTTAAAACTAGTAGGTAACACTTGGGTGTGAGTTTGAGTCAAACTTAAGACTAGTAGGCAACACTTGAGTGTGACCACTATTGATAACTCTTAAGTTTGGTTACTTGAGTCGGGACTTAAACTCAACACGGATAAGTCGATCACTTTGTAAGTGTTAATATTAGATCTTTGACCCAGATATGAGCAGATTCGAAATACGGCTTAAGTGATGCATAAAAATTTGAGAAAGTCATAGATAATTACGTAGAGATACAAATTTTGTATGATTTACAAAGGTTTAGACATTGGTCGAGATTTATATCAGAAAGAGATTTATGTATAAATCTTTATACAAATAGAACTTGATATTTTCGTCAACTTACCTAAATCGGTAAGATTAAGAATCGACAATAGTGGCCACTTTGTGGGCTCACTGTGGGCACAATTTATAAATATCCAGTTTCGAGAGATAGGGATCTTTATAGACATTTTTGTGCCATAAAGTGTCTAACCTGCAACACCCGTGATTTCGGTACGTCCCTATCGAGTACCCCTTCATTTAGAATAATCCCTAATCTGATTATAAATCTTATTATCGAATCTAGTGATGGGATCGGGAGTTCTTCGGGTCGAAAACAGGAGAAAATAGGCTTTGGTACACCCGGGGCGACTGTGCCTGCGATTGTGACAGGGGTCACTCTCGTGGGGCATAATCACGTGGATTGTACCGCGAAGGGTAGAACGGGGGAGACAATGTCCACGAGAATGACATGTGTCACTCTCGCCAGGCAAGATCGTCGAGATTGTACCGAGAGGTACTGAACTCGGGTGATATTGCCAAGCGAGAATGACTATGTCAATCTCACGAGGCATAGTCACGGTCGGGGTCAGACCCATTTATTGCATAAAACCGACCATTTTGCCTCACTCTCTCATTCTTGCTTTGTTTGGAGTCGACATTTGGGGAGAAAAAGGGTAAGTCTCTCTCTCTCTTCATTCAATATCCATGGAGAAAGTCATTATGTGATGATTAAATTGGTTGGTGTAGGATTCTTGGCATTTATTGAGAGATCCTAGTGATTCAAGCTTCAAGCTCACCTCCTACTCTTTTCTATTTCTACATCCATCATCTAGGTTTATAATTTATAAACTATAAAGGTGAGTCCATCCATCCTCCATTCTTACATTATTACTAGGGTTTACACATTCTAAACCCTCATTTATGTTTACTAATTATGTATATGGATTTGTTGTATTTTAACCTAAAACATGAGTTTTTGAGATATTCGGGTTTCATAACCTAAACAAGAATGTTTGAGAAATGTGTTTAAAACCAAGATTAATGGCCTTCTATGTTCCCCTACTTACTTGGTAGCCAACACTTGTTCCATGGGATTTTGGTAAACCCAAAATGAAAATTAGGGTTTTGGTGAGATTCAAGTATTGGGTTAATTAATGATAATCTTGATGTTTGAAATGGGATTTATGATATTATTGTTGATGGAATTGTACTAATAAAATCTCTTTAATGATGGGAGTCAAGACTCCACGTTGGTAACTTTATATGTGTGCAACTTGGTTTCAATCCTTACATACATGACCAATGATGAATGTGTTAGTATGTTTTGATATTTGGTCTTAGTGCAATGGATCCATAGGCACGGTGTCCTTAATGTCCTGTTTTTTGGATATTAAGTTCACCACTTTGGCACGGAATATGCATCGGGTCACCATGGTAAGTAAGGTGTGGACCTATATGGCCGGGCAACGTCCCATGGGCAGTAAGGTGTAATTCCATTGTGCATGAGTTCCCGTTTTGGAACTCTCAAGAATAGACTTAGAGGGGTTGACTTGATGTTTTCAAGCAATAGACTTAGAGGAGTTGATCTCACTACGTGATTGGTGTTTATTTGTACCATGTTATAATCACTAACGGTTTATTTGGTTGTTTTGATTTAGCTCGCGGCTATATCTGTCGTACGACTTCAAATGGGTTTATTACTTCTATTTCAATTGAATTTCCCTCACTAGGCTTTAGCCTAACACTTGTTCTTGGTTGTCGTGTATGACAGGTCATCCTAGCGGTGGGGCTCGTCGGGAATGAGTGGACGACCTTGGGGTCGAGAGCGGTCTTTTTGAAGAATTAGTGACCAACATATTGATTTTATAGAATACACATTTTGGAAGGATAGTGATACCCGACTATAATCTATCTTGATAAAGTTAGATTATTAGGTTGTTGAATTATATTCTTCATTTGATTTGAGTTGTAAATGTCATACTTTATTTCCCCGTTTTTGGAAGACACAATTTGGTTTAGAATGTCACTACCATAATATGCAGGTTTGGTTGTCCCCTATTATAGGGTGTACAAGTTTACTCTAATTATAAACGTTATATTGCTGAATTTTCGAATTTTAAATTCACTCCAAATTTTAGGATGTTATATAACCATTTTGTTACTACATATATCTTAAGGAAAACTTACACCCATACCAATTCTTTAATTAAAAGTTTCATTTTGTGTTTAAAAGTAACTTCACCAACAAAAACGACAATCTTTCTGATACAGAGAGAATTCGAGACTTAAAGAGGTTTTTTTGCAGATAATTGGAAAAGAGGAAAACGGGCTCGAAAGGAACTCATAATTAGGTATCAGAAGCTGGAAACACAGTCGATTACACAACTTCTCCCACGACCTGGGTCGCGTGCCTTAGTCGTGTGCGCGTCCTAACGAGTCCTGAACGGATTGCATTGATTTGTTTATTTTGTTTCTTAATTAGTTTAGGATAATTATTTAGTTTTAGTTATTATTTATCATCTTTATAAATTAGATTAGGATTATTATTATTTAGTTTCCTTTTAGTTTTAGGATTTATCTTTAGTTAATATCTTACTAGAAGCATACTCGCGCAATGCAGCGAGATACATCACGATTTTAATGTTTCATTTTATTTTTTTGTCGATTTACAGTACGATTTTGGATGGTTTTGAGAAAGTGTAATGTTTTTTTTATAAATTTGTTTAATTTAGGCTTAATAATATAATGTTTTTTTATATAAAAAATTAAGTATTTTGTTAGAATTCAACGATTATCTTATATATTTTAATGACATATAGAAAAAATAACCAATTACATATTTAATAATATATATATATATAATATTAATTAATAGTGATACATGGAAAGGTCTGCATAAAAGGAAGGTTTTGCACATATTAAATTGGTGGGTGTTAGAAGCCTGCAGTAGTAATATGTATCTTGTGCTTTGATACTTGTAAATTAAGAGATTTTTAAAATCTTGCATAAAATGATGGTACCTTGTGCCTAATAATTTGTATTTAAGAGTTTTTTATCCGTGCTTTATAATATAGTATAGATATTAGAAACGTACTCGCGCAATGCAGCGAAATATATCACGATTTTAATGTTTCATTTTATTTTGTTTTTTTGTCGATTTACAGTATGATTTTGGATGGTTTTAAGAAAGTGATAATGTTTTTTTATAAATTTTTTTAATTTAGGCTTAATAATATAATGTTTTTTATATAAAAAAAATTAAGTATTTTGTTATAATTCAATGATTATCCTATATATTTTAATGACATCTAGAAAAAATAACTAATTACATATTTAATAATATAATTAAAACAAATTTATAGTAATATAATATATTAATTAATAGTGATATATGGAAAGATCTGCATAAAAGGAAGACCTTGCACATACCAAATTGGTGGGTGTTAGAAGTCTGCAGTAGTAATATGTATCTTGTGCTTTGATACATGTAAATTAAGAGATTTTTAAAATCTTGCATAAAATGATGATACCTTGTGCCTAATAATTTGTATTTAAGAGTTTTTTATTTGTGCTTTATAATATAGTATAGATAGATTTGATTGTCTAGTTGGTTTAGGATTAAATTTAGATTCCATAGTTATCTTTTAGCCTAACTTATAAATAAGGTTTTATTGTTATTATTATTATTATTATTATTATTCAGTTTTATCAATTAATAAAACTTTATTTCTTAGAGAGTATTCTCTTGAGTTTTGAGTTTTAAGTTACGTAATTCTCATTTATCAAAGGATTTAGACATTTGTCGATTCTTCCGCACTTTCTCGCTGCATCAGTTAGCATCAGAGAATGATTCACCTGCCTTTTCACTAACAATGGAAGATCAACAGACCCTTACCAAAGCAGCTGTAGCAGATATGATTGTGGTCGTTTCCACAACTATCGCTGCCTTGATTAAGGCTGTTAACAGACTCCACTCCAACAACAACAACAGCCTTCAGAGAAGAGACAAGCATGAAGAATCAGTCAGGGTTCCATGCAGCGACAACCACCAACGCCGTATTATACAGTTAATTTTTTTTCAAAACAAACGATCGCCCGTTCGTGAAAAGACAACTGAAAAAGATGAAGTCTTAATTACTCGAAAATGTTGAAGACAAAGTCATCCACGTCGTAACAGAATCACAACAAGAAACATGTACCGATCCCAAAGAATCGTCAACAAATTTCAGACAAGTGGTCAAAGAAACTGAACGCGGACTAAATAGAAGACATTCCTAAGCCGTCGAAACCTTTGCCATACGAAGTCAAGAAGGTGGAGCCCGAAGATGATGCTTCCATTATTCCATCACCCAAGGCTTCGGATCAGATAAAGACAGTTCTCGATAAAGTTCTTGTAGCCATCCATCCTTTCGAGTTTGATGAAGTATCACTTCTGTGGAGGCAACCAAGGCAACATCCTTTGGAACTTAAAGATTAGTCAACCTTTTTGGATTTTAATGGTCAACTTGCGAAGCCAAATATGTTGAAGACAAGAATATTCTATGATTCAGCATTGCATCAAAATCCAGATGATGTTGTTTTTCAAGTGAACTCGAGGTTGAGTTTTTTCAAGTGAAGGTGTCTAATATAAAGAGGATTCGAGACTTAAAGATGTTTTTCGAAGATAATTGGTAAAAAGGAAACCGGGATCAAAAAAACTCATAATAGGCATCAGAAGCTGGAAAACAGTCGATTACGCGACTTCTCCCACGACCTGGGTCGCATGCCATGTCGTGTGCGCATCCTAACGAGTCCTGAACGGATTGCATTTATTTGCATATTTGGTTATTTTTGTTTCTTAATTAGTTTAGGTTAATTATTTAGTTTTAGTTATTATTTATCATCTTTTTAAATTATATTAGGATTATTATTATTAGTTTCCTTTTAGCTTTTGGATTTATCTTTAGTTAATATCTTATTTGATTTCCTAGTTGGTTTAAGATTAGATTTAGATTCCATAGTTATCTTTTAGCTAGCTTATAAATAGGGTTTTATTGTTTTCAGTATTATTCAGTTTTATCAATTAATAAAAGTTTATCGTTTAGAGAGTATTCTCTTAAGTTTTGAGTTTTACGTTTCGTAATTCTCGTTTATCAAAGGATTTAGACGTTTGTTGACCCTTCCACACTTTCCTGCTGCGTCACTTTCTCACAACCGAAACTCATGCAAGAAGTCCATAAAATTCTAGGATTACCATGTCGTCAAGCATTTCCCTGAGTTAGTAGCTAGTCACCCATGTAAAACTATCCCCGATGTTCCAGACGTAACCACCTGTAATCCCATACACATACTAAACACTACAAAAATCACCCAGGTATATTTCCGTCAGTGATTACCGATCGATCACCCACAATATACCAATGGTTCCGGTAGAATCCGATATTTTTAAAAAGAATAAATAAATCTGTCACTGATTTGAGTTTCCCACCAACTTTTGTGACGGTTTGGTGATGAATCACCTCTTTAACGATGGGTTTCTTAAAGAAACTTTCTTAGGTAAAAGTCTTTCATTTAGTAATGCAAATCTCTATATACATTTGAAGAAGAGCAGACCGGAAAATGACTTGGTATTCTATATATTATGCTAATGATATTTAAAAACCCATAAACACGCATACAACATAAATGCGCCATCAAATTTCCGTGTACATGTCATAAATATAATATTGACATAAATATGTAATAACCATATGCATAACAACATGCTTTCACGAAAACACGTCATGCCCCAAAAATTTGTACATATTCATAAAAGTCTCATGAAAACTTATATTGGGTTAGTGTAATTTTTTAACCACAGGGCTTGTGGTGTAGTGGTAATCACCTGGGGAGTTCATAGCGTTCAACCCGGGTTCGATTCCCTGCATTCGCCTTGTGGCCACTGGGTTTAATCTCAGGGCTGCATGCTTTCGCAGTCGGTTGCTTTGCCAGGGATTAGTCTGGGCCATAGGCCCATGATTCCTTTTCAAAAAAAAAAAAAAAAACTTATATTGGGTTAGTGTAAACTTGCTTGTCACTTGGTAGCTTCCAAGTTCCAATCCCATACAAGCTATAACATTTTTTTCTAAGTACCCTTTGTTTTGGTAACCGTAGGTTTTCGGGTCAGCTTACGTGCACCGACTAATCCCCGGGCAACCACGAATGGTCTGGAGTCATTGCAGGTGAACCTCCATGGCCATAAGGGCTTTGACAGCGCTTGGATTTGAACCTTAGGTAGATGAGATATTTCACTACATCCCCCAAAGGCTTTACTCATTCACTAATCATCTATTGACTTCTATCCAAAACCTTGACATTCTACCCTGGATTTGAACCCTTGTCTCAGACTCATCCACTAATAATCTATTGACTTCTATCCAACCATAGATGGGTAACCGTCTAAACATTCAACTTTATCCACACTTTTTTGACATTCTTTTAACGTCAACGTTTCACGTTCTATGTGCATATGTATTAATTCATCGCTAATGTAAACCAAAGTCGAATGGGATTTTTAATCCTTACATTAATCCCACGTATTTAAATAATAATTTTTTCGTAAGAACAGTTAAAATTTAACTATTTAATTTCCAAAATAATACAATTTTTAGAGAATATTAAATGATTATATGCAATCTTTAGTATCACCATAAATATCTATTCGTCCAATTAAATCACTTGGTGAATATATCCGTCGAATTATGAATTTAAATATATACTAGGCATATACCCGTGCATGACGTGGCGCGAAAAATTATGCAATCGAAAGAACAATTGACAAAGGTATGTATCCGCTCGCGAAACATCTCGAAATCAAAATGACAACAACGTTTTCATTTTAAGTTTGTATTTTTCGTTCTTATTGATATTTTAGTCTATAAAAATACGGTGTTTGAGTCGTTTGATGCACTTATACGTGAATCATAGACTAAAGTTCGATAAGAACGAATAAAATACAAACTTAAAATGAAACGTTGTTGTCATTTTGATTTCAAGATGTTTCGCGAGCGGATACATACCTTTGTCAATTGTTCCTTCGATTTCACGATTTTTCGCGGTACATCGTGCGCGGATATATGCCTAGTTTATAATAATAATAAAATGTATTTTTAATATATTTTAGTTGATCTACGATTATGTATTTTTAATATGCTAAAGGTGAAAAAAAATAAAACGTATGGATATAAAACAAATTAATTCATAAATATTCATGATATTTAATAGTACAGTTACATTAAAAAATATTTAATATTGGGCTCGTTTTGAAGATATTTCCGAGACGATTATAATGGTATAATTTGTAAAAAAAGAAACATATTTTTTCATTGCATTTTGTTCATATACCGTTATTTGTGTTAATATAACAAAGGTGTAAAATGAAAAATAAAACCAAAGAATATAAATTAAATTAAATAACTAATTGTAAAGATGTTAAATGTAACATTGATTTTTGAAAATAACCGTTTTACAATTTTAATATAATAGTATAGATATATAGATAGTATATATAGAATGTTACACATTTATGTTACGCATAAAAATATTCAATAATTAGTTTATATGAAATTATTGACGAAAAAAATATAATAATATAATTTATAATAATAATGAAACGTATTTTTAATATATTTTAGTTGATCTACGATTATGTATTTTTAATATGCTAACGGTGAAAACAAATAAAATGTATGGATATAAAACAAACTAATTTATAGATATTCATAGTTTTTAATAGTACGGTTAAATTAAAAAATATTCAATATTGGACTCGTTTTGAAGGTATTGATGAGACGATTATAATGGTATAATTTTTAAAAAAAGAAACGTATTTTTTCATTGCATTTTTGTTCATATACGATTATTTGTGTTAACATGATAAGGGTGTAAAATGAAAAATGAAAAAACAAAAGATATAAAGTAAATTAAATAATTAATTGTAAGGGTGGTAAATGTAAAATTGAATTTAATTAATTGAATAGGGGTGGAATCCTGGGAGAAAAAAAGGGGGTTTCCAACTGCTTTTCAAGAACGGTCTTTTTCAATAACCGTTTAAGCATTTTAATATTCTAGAAGCGTACTCGCGCAATGTAGCGAGATACATCACGATTTTAATGTTTCATTTTATTTTTTTTGTTGATTTACAGTACCATTTTGGATGGTTTTGAGAAAGTGATAATGTTTTTTTTATAAATTTGTTTAATTTAGGCTTAATAATATAATGTTTTTTATATAAAAAAATTAAGTATTTTGTTAGAATTCAATGATTATCTTATATATTTTAATGACATCAAGAAAAAATAACCTATTACATATTTACTAATATAATTAAAACAAATTTATAGTAATATAATATATTAGTTAATAGTGATACATGGAGATGTCTGCATAAAAGGAAGGTTCTGCACATACCAAATTGGTGGGTGTTAGAAGTCTGCAGTAGTAATATGTATCTTGTGTTTTGAAACTTGTAAATTAAGAGATTTTTAAAATCTTGCATAAAATGATGTTATCTTATGCCTAATAATTTGTATTTAAAAGTTTTTTATCCGTGCTTTATAATATAGTATAGATAGTAGAGATAGAGATTTGATTAAAACAGAAATTTAAACAATTAGTTTAAAATAAAGAATTACAGTAAACTACGATTTTCGTCCTTGTGGTTTGTTGTTTATATCTATTTTCGTCATTGGTCTTTAAAAATTGCTTTTTTCATCATTGTGGTTTGCAATTTGTTTCCGTTTCCGTCCCTCTGACTAACTCTGTTAAAAAGTTTTAGTTAAGGTCAGGGGTAATTCTGTCTTTTTTGTATTTCTTTAACTTTTTAATTATTTATTGATTTTTTTATTTTTCTTATTTTATTTATTTACCACTTTTTATTAGATCTCTCTCTCTCTCTCTCTCTCTCTCTCTCTCTCTCTCTCTCTCTCTCTCTCTCACACACACACACACACACACACACACATGAACCATAATAACTTTAGACTAGGTGGAGATGAAATGGTTTCTAGGGTAAGACAGAGGTAAGCGACCACAACAGTCTATTATGAAGCATAACCCTTCCCTTACCGTCGTCTTTTTTTCAATAATCTTATTATGATGTTTGCAAATATTCAACAGTGTTTGTTTTAAAGAAATTCATGTCTTGTCGAATAAGAAGAACAAGAAGGATAGGTGTCGGACCTGATGGAGGCCACTGGAGGGGCGACAAGAAGGGGAACTGGGAAAAGGGATGGTGAGGTTGTGTAATGTGTATCAATATACATATATACATATGTAGAATATAATATAATATGATTATTATATTGTTTTTATTAAAATTAGATAAAATGACTAAAATGCCCATGATTTAACATAGTTTTTTGATGAGTTAATCCCAGGGATGAAAAATGAAAGGAATTGCAAACCACAATAACAAAAAAAAACAATTTTTAAAGATTATTGACGAAAATGAAAACAAACAACAAACCACAGGGACCAAAATCATAATTTACTCAAAGAATTATTTAAATATCTTTTTTCTTTCTTTTTACTCGAACTTTCAATTCCATCCTTTTCCGTTTTAGCCCAAACAATTTTTAAATGTGCTTTTCTTTTTTGGGTATTACACTATTACATCGAAAACTAGATTTAATTGGAATCTTATTAAAAATATGGGAATTTAATTAAAATGCCCTCTATTGAAAAATCAGTACCCAATATACCCCAAATCTTGTTATTTTTGCCAAAATACCCCCTAGGTCCGCGTTTTTCACTGTTACACGCGGACCTGGTCCGCGTTTTGTCCGCGTTCACTATTACACGCGGACTCGGGCCGCGTTTTGTCCGCGTTTTTCACTGTTACACGCGGACCTGGTCCGCGTTTGGCTTCAATGCACGGGGACGAGTGTTTGGGCCGCGTTTTTCACTGTTACACGCGGGTTGGGGCCGCGTTTTTTGTTAAAAAACGAGGGTTAGGTCCGCGTTTGATAGTGTAAAGCGTATTAGGGTTTGGAAAATTAGGGTTTCAGGCCTATGATTTCATGTGTGGTCAACTGTTTGTGACGTATTTTTTTGAATGATTTAACTGTTTTTTTCCACATTTTAGTCTGATTCTCATACAATAAGTGTACCATTGTCATTGAATATGTGGTTCACATTCATTTTCTCCATTCAATTTTTCCTATAAAGATTAGTAAGATTAGATGCAAAATCGTTCATCACATCCACTTGAATTGCTTCATTTTTCATACTACTGAAAAAATGAGTTCATCTGTTCAAAAAACTAGAGTCTTATTATGTTTCGATGGTCAATGGGTGCAAAACAACAATGGGTGGGATTATATTGGCTACACAAAGCGTGGTGTATATATTCCAATAATGGTTTCGTATAAGACGTTTATCGATTACGTCGTGGGAAAGTGTGGAATCGGAGATTCTGCTGCTTGCAAGTTGGTGTTCAGACGTGCAGATGGCTCACTGATGGAGATAACCAACGATGACGAAATCCTTGGTTTTATGCTACTTGCAGCCGATTCAGAAATACCTCCACAACTTTTTGTGTATGTCGCACCATTGATGGGCGATGACGAAGATGATGACGAAGGTGATGACGAAGATGATGACGAAATCCATGTCGGTGGTAGTCAACTGGAGCCTGACTCTCAATTTCAGGCATCCTACGACACCACACTTTATTCTGATCATGCATATCGTCCTAACGAATCTTATCCCGAAGTTGTTCCGGAGACGCAACTAGAAGAAGAAGAAGAAGCAGAAGACCCAAAAAGACGGTTTGTTGGAGTTGCTGATGACGAAACACATGTTTTCACAACTGGTATATCTGATCTGGACAGATCAGATACCGATAATGACGAGGACGAAGAAACATATACCCCTAGCAATAAATCATTTGGTGCGTTAAACGATTATTTTGATATGCCCCTTCCCTTCCTAACCCGGAGACCCATATACCAGCCTACCAACCCGCACCTTACAATCGTAGTACAACTATACATGAAGGTCAAATATTTCATACGAAGGAGGAAATGACCGTACAGTTGGGAATGAAGTTCTTGCGAGAGGGTTTCGTGTTTAGAGCGAAGAAATCCGACAAACGCAGATACAAGGCTGTCTGTGACCAACAAAATTGTGAATGGAGTATGTCCGCGAAGTCCGTGGGCCCTAAAGGAGGGTTGTTTGTCGTTAGAAAGCTGAACGACGCACACACATGTTCGAGGACACAACTAAATGCCAGCCACCGGCAGGCCAACAAAAGGACTTTGGGCCACATACTGAAAGACAAGTTTCTTGACGCTAGCAGGTCATTTCGGCCGAAGGACATCGTCAACGATATAAATCAGCAGTACGGGATCAACATTGGTTACCACCAAGGATGGCGTGCGCGATGCAAGGCACTACTAATGGTGAAAGGCACTCCCGAGGAGTCGTACGAACGACTCCCTGCGTATTTATATAACTTGGAGCTGAAGAATCCGGGTACACGCACCAGAATAAGGACGGATTCAAACGGACGTTTCGAATTGTGTTTCGCTGCACTTGGATGTGCGGTAAGTATATTAAATCGTCGTAGCTTTACATATTATGAATTTTAACATTTACAAATAATAACCACGTACGTTTATTGCAGATCCGGACGTTTTTGACAAATCTGCGTCCTGTCCTTGTAATAGACGCTGCCCATTTAAAGGGGCATTACCTGGGTATGATGTTCTTGGCGGTTGCCATGGACGGAAATAACAACATTGTGCCCTTGGCTTTCGGAGTAGGCAAGTCCGAGACGGGGGAGGAGTGGGGTTGGTTTCTGAACATGTTGCGGGAATGTATTGGAGCCCCGGAAGGGTTGGTGTTTATGTCCGACAGGGCTCCTTCCATAAGCGCGGCAATTTCTGCCGTGTACCCCTCCACCCCTCACGCCTTATG
Source organism: Arctium minus (assembly GCA_954870635.1). Taxonomy (NCBI): domain Eukaryota; kingdom Viridiplantae; phylum Streptophyta; class Magnoliopsida; order Asterales; family Asteraceae; genus Arctium; species Arctium minus. The sequence goes on along the minus strand of OX941080.1, from coordinate 174,387,050 downwards.
TTGTCGACATTTGGAGATGAACATGAAAAGCGCGGACAAACGTATCACAACAAACAAGACCACCTACTGGAAGGCGTGCAAAGCATATACTATTAGGGAGTTCGAGACCTACATGAATGCACTACGATATGAAGTACCTCGTGGAGCACAAGTTATGGACGAGACTGGTAAAGAGAGGTGGTCAAGGGCCCATTTCCCTGCACAACGGTATAACATAATGACCTCTAATAGTGTAGAGTCGGTGAATGCACTGTCCCGTTTTGCACGCAGGTTACCCATTGTCGGCCTTATAGAGTACTTCCGAGATTTTCAACAAGAGTGGTACCAACTTCGACGACGAAAGGGAGGTTGATAAACTCTAAAATCTTTAACTTATATGTTTGTTGCATTTTTCGTCTTCCGTATAAATCGTAACACAATTAACACATATTTGTAGATGAAATGCGTAATCATCTCACACCAATGGCGGAAGAGATAATTAGCAGAAGGTCGGGAAAGTCTGCGACATTGAGGGTAAGTCAGATTGGACATGGTAAGTTCAACGTTCGGGATATCCGTTATCACGTGACTGTCGATATGGTCAACGGTGTTTGTGAATGTAACCAATGGCAATATTCTGGTTTACCGTGCGGTCATGCCATCGCTGCTGCAAGGTCAATGAATCGTAGAGATTGCAGCGATCTGGCTATATCTTACTACACGTCCAGTACTTACCGGTCAACATATCATGAGCTGATCTATCCTGTTGGACCCCCTCAATCATGGGTTTTGCCACACGTCCCCCTTCCGCCATGCTATCCACCGTTAATAACCAAGAGACGTGCGGGGAGACCAAGAAAGAACGATCGGCGTCCATCTCGTGGTGAGGATCCGATACAGAGAACGTGTACTAGGTGTGGAGCAGTAGGACATACTCGTGGTGAATGTCCAACTCCTGCCCCTTCAACCGTGCCCAGGAGAGCTTCTACTAGCCAAAGATTTCGCTCTCAAGGGTCATCGAACCTAGAACCACATGGAACTTTAAGGCATGATAGCATTGACCTTAACATTGACTTCCCTTGATTGTAACCACCTCATCTTCTATGCTAAGTGATATTGTTATTATGTTAATTGTTGATTTTATCTACCTTATCGTGGTTGTGAAATTATATTATGTGTAAATAAAAGTTAAAACATAAAAGCATCGTTTTATTGAAATTAAAGAAAACGAAATGGTGCATCCGTACAACATTCAAGCATCGATAAAGTAAAAATTAATGCATAAAATAAAACTTAGGTTAAACGTTAAAGTGCATCCATACAACAACCACCCTTTGAGAAACCTACTACGGGTAGATTTCCCGGCACTTCGTAACCCAGCCAGCCTTTGCCTTCATATGCTCCTCCATGATGGTGTAGTTTTCTTTTATGTCTACCAGATCATCTTCTAACTTTCTAATCTCCTTTTGTTTCTCCCTGACATCGCGCTTCATATTCTCCACGAGCTCCTTCTGCTCCGCAATAGTTGCTTCTTTCTCCTTCTGAAGTTCCATGTTTTGTAGCTACGTCCTGCCTGTATTTCGTATCTCTTCATTTGCCTCATCACAGGACCTTTTCAACCTGGTAGGCAGTACCTGAGACATTGGTAGACCTGGACCCTGGTTGGATTGATACGTAGGTGGGGGCATTCCTCCATGAGCAGCGTAGTATGCGGCTTGGGCATTGTTAAACTGCTCCCACTCCTGAGGCGTTATCGGTTCATCGTAAGCAGTTAACCCAAACTGCGCCCAATCCTCCGTTGTATCTGGTGCATTCCAGTCAATCCTTGAAGCTCCATCATTTAATTGGTCGATGTCCACGGAGCGTGAAGTGCCAGCCCCATTCGCTGACCTTTTCCCCCTACCGCGTGAACCTCCAGCCATCAAGTAATGAAAATGTAGATAATGTATAGAATGTAGATAATATTTGTAAATGAAAGTGAGGGTAGAAAGGATAGATATGAAGTTGTGAAATACTACTTCACCCGAGCATCTACTTATAGTCCATGCGAAGATCGGTTCATGATAGTTTCAAAGGCATGGTCAAACAATTCCTCTGCAAAGCCTGAAATGATTTGTTTTTTGTGCCATGGTCAAACGATTCCCCTGCAAAGACTGAAACGCGGACTAACCCCGCGTTACACCACTAAAACGCGGACTAACCCCGCGTTTTGTTACTAAAACGCGGACTAACCCCGCGTTTTACCACTAAAACGTGGACTAACCCCGCGTTTTGTTACCATATGCGGAGATAGGTTTGTGCACATGGTCAAACGATTCTTCTGCAAAGACTGAAATGATTTTTCTGCAAAGCCTGAAATGATTCCTCTGCAAATACTGAAATGATTCTTCTGGAAAGCCTGAAATGATTCCTCTGCAAATACTGAAATAATTCCTCTGCAAATACTGAAACGATTCATTTTTTTTAACAATTGTTCCTTGTGGCTATAAATACCCGTGTTATAGTAACTGTGAAATTCACAACACTAAAGAGTTGTCGGTTTGTACTTTTACTTTCTATGGTTTTGTTTCATTAATAAAATCGTCCAATGTATTTTGTGGTTTGATGCGTTTATATTTTTATACTACAAAATTATACCGTCATTGAAGTGTACAGCAAGAAAGTTGAGCTTAACACTTCCAAAATTGTATCACCCGAGCATATAAGAAGTCGTTGGGGATTCCAGAAAAACCAAGTGTCGTGTAGCCATAGTTTGACATTTCAATGACCGACAATGTTACCTACTCACTTGGTAAGTTTAAATAATATTTTGTTTTTTATTTACCAAAAGAACTTTTTCATGTACTACCCTTTTCATATCAATTTGTGATCTTGGGAGTTAACGAATTCTATTTTTATATAAAATAAAACATCCGATCCAATATAGTTATCTAAGTAAAAAAGGGTTTTAATATTTAAAATGACTTTAAAAAAAAGAATCATAAAAAGTATCCCCAACCTAATCGTTTATTTGGACAGCCAACGAGAAAAGGGTCTCCGCCATGTAATTACGCCATTCCCTTGCCACATGCTCAGTTGCATCTGGTGCAACTATTGGGTGCAGACCTTCAATAAACTTGGATATGTTACGACACACCCACACACCGCAATCCCCAAGGCCCCTTGTCTGTTGAGGTGCATCAGAATCATAGATAACCTCTAATTTCTTGCTGGCCTTGATACGATCCGGCGTGTCGTGTATCTTTTTTAACAACTTCGGCAATTGTTTTTTGAAGATCCCAAGGCGTTCTTCCAAGGGCAAAGTGTACCTTCTTGCTCGTAAACTGTCAAATAAGACCAGCCTCATTTCACGGAGGTACAGAACACCGAGCACCCAATGTTTGTCCACGACGCATATGGGGATGTATACCTGAGATTTTACAATAACACAATAATAGTTAGTAACAAAGAAGTTGAACAAAAATTATGTAAATCGATTTCCATACCTCGTCGATGTCCATCCAAGCTGGATGAGTTCTATGGCCCAGTCCATTGCATGTTTCGAACACAGACCTGTATCCTTGGCCCGGCCGTGTAAGCCACTCAAAGAAGTTGGAGTCCATGACCGTCCATCTGGCATGTGGAGAGCGGGATTCTTGGATCATTCTAACCCAAGCGTCGATTTGCTATACACAAAACATAGATTGTTAGACCTGTCATTAGAAATGTAGTTGTTTATATGACTATATTTAAATACTAACCAGATCCTCGAAATCCCCACTACCACCTACACCCAACAGTAGCATGAAAAAACCGGCATTCATTTGAAGGCCGCCGTAAAATGGACACATCAGGTGGGGGAGCTGATCACTAATACATAATTCCCTGATCTGTTCCGCCGAAACAAACACCGATTGCCCCGCGTCAGTCATCGTAGTGTCTCCCCCAACCTTTCCCTTGCCCTTTGCCTTCACCCTTGCCTTGGTTTTTTTTCTTAGGTACTGCTGTGGTCGAAGGTTGTTGGACATATGGGGAACAAAGGGCTGGCCCCACAACAGCGACCCGTCTCTCCCTCTCATGTGTTGCCTAATCTGGCTCATGTATGGCCATGTCATCATCCTCGAAGTGGTCATCGATGATATTATCAGCCATCGGAGTACTCACCCGCGCCTGGGTGGTGTCAACCCCCGACTCCGACCCCATCGAATAAGGGATGGAAGTTCCCAAAAAATCTTCCACCAACCCGCTTATGACGGACGGCCCCGGCTCCATCATCTGGGGTCTGTAATAGTCCCCCGCTGGCATCCCAAACTGGTGACGTAGGTCATTATAAGAATCTTCAAACGTAATAACAAAAAAAGAACAACAATGAGCACTCGTCGTAACTTACATTTTGCTGGAATGATGGGGTCGAGAAAGGGTAGTTTCCTCCGGTTGCCGCCTGTGTGTACCCCGGCGACGTGTAGGTTGGCCTCGTACTTGTCATCCCAAACTGGTGACATGGATTATAATGAGCACTCTTAATAAGAATCTTCAAACGTAATAACAAAAAAAGAACAACAATGAGCACTCGTCGTAACTTACAATTTGCTGGAATGATGGGGTCGAAAAAGGGTAGTTTCCTCCTGCTGCCGCCTGTGTGTACCCCGGTGACGTGTAGGATGACGTCATACTTGTCATCCCAACCTGGTGACATGGATTTTAATGAGCACTCTTAATAATTACTTTCAAACGTAATAACAAAAAAATAACCTACATTTTGCTGGGATGATGTGGTCGCATATGCCGCACCCGTGTACCCATGCATTTGCCCAGGTGACATGTAAGTGGGCGCCATGTTCGTCGACACCTAATACAATCATGGAACGTAATATCAATACACAAACCAATATTAAAGTATTGGGCGTAATATCCCCAAATTAAGTTAAACACTAACGTGAGTGTGGCGAAGGTGTGCGGTGAGGGCCTCGAGATCTCTTATGCGTCTGTCCATATCGAGGGTCTCGAGGTCTCTTACGCGTCTGTCCACGGAGGTCATGTACTCCCACTTATCTTGGTATGGGTCTATATCAGGCATCCTATGATGGGTGGGTCTAGGGGGAGCTTGATAGGTGGGGCTAGGAGGAGCCTGATAGCTAGAGCTAGGGGGAGCTTGATAGCTAGAGCTAGGGGGAGCCTGACGTCGCGTGCCATCATCGTCATCTTCATCATCTTCATCATCATCGTCATCATCGTCATCATTGTCATCGGGATCAGGATCTCTACGTCGGGACCTCTTTGTCGGTCGCCTGCCCGCCGAACTTTCAAGAAAGGCGACGCTCCGTCGAAACCAACCCGACTGCTGCTCAGTCTGAGTAGGCCTCAGTTCCGCATATGGCGCATTTCCAACCTAAAAAAATTATAAGACATATAAATCACAAATAGTTTTTTAATTACTACAATTAAAAATATAGTAAGAGGGCGTACGCTCAAAGCTGAGTTGAAGATCCCAATGCATGCAGACTTACTAAGGACAACATCTCGATCCCATTTGGTTCCCCTAATCAACCTGTCGGAGCGCTTGGTGAAATTTTGCCGGCAAGCAGGAAACATCTCCAAGATCCATATCTGGAATTACATAAATTGAACAAGTACGTTAGAATAAATCCAAAATTAGAAAAATTAGTTAATGAATTGATATTTATGTTATTGTACTTATCTAACGTTTAGGGCGTGTGCAAACCCGTTCAACGTCATCTTGTTGTTTTGCTGGTTCTTCTGCTTGCGTCTGGCGATGGCACCGTGGAGTCCTTTGTATGAGTGACTCCAGATGTAGCTACCCCACGGATAGCGGTTAAACCTCTCCAAGTCATCGACAGCGATAAGTACAGTAGAGGAAACCGGCAGCCTTGGATCACGACCCATGAACATCAACTCCGCCATCACCACCAAGCAAACACGCACAACATCCTCATCGGATATCACACCCAAACCAGTTCTCATCGTCTGGAGGACGGTTCTCAGCGTCAAGATACCTGGTGCAAGGCCGGGCCAAACCCTACTAACGAAGGACTCATCTGTCAAGGTAGGAAGGTCGGGTATTTGTCCGAAAAGGAGTCCTGTTACAATACAGAACTCACGACGACCAAAGTGCATGCGAGTCCCACACACGTGGAAATACAATTCCTCCGGCTGTAGTCTCGCAACCTCGACCTCCATCTGTAAAAACATGTGTACTAGAAGGGGGTCCTGTACAATATTGGTAAGCTCGAGCCATGGCCCGAAAGATGTGCGGCTAAACATTTCGTGTAAACGTTGTGCCCGTTCAGGTGGACACGCTTCAAAAGCATCTCTAATTTCCTTTACCATGGAGATGCGGCATTTGAACGAAAGATCGACGTTATCAAAATCATCCTACATAGTAATGCAAGGATGTTGTCAACGCACCTAACTTATAACTAATGATGTACATTTTGTTGATTTCGTCTATTGGTTATTTTTATAAAAAATAAACCACTGAATCTATTGGATTTCCAGGTAGTAGGGGAATCACGTGGATTTCTTAAATCCCTAAAAACCTTAGGGCTATTTACACCCGTTTGACAAAATCTAAATCGATATGTTACGGTTTTTATTATTTCGGTTTTAGGCAACTAAAATTAACGCAATCTCTACAATAATTTTATACAATGAACGCAACCCCTAAAAAAAAACGCAATCTCTACAATATTTTTATAAAAAAAACGCAATGTCTAAGATTAACGCAATCTCTACTATATTTTTATAAAATCAAGCCCAATCTCTAAAATTGACGCATAATCTACATTTTTTTTATTAAAAAAACGCAATCTCTAAAATTAACGCAATCTCTACATTAATTTTATAAAATGAACGCAATCCCTAAAACAAACCCAATCTCTACAATTTTTATACAAAAAAAAAACGCAATCTCTAAAATTAACGCAATCTCTACAATAATTTTATACAATGAACGCAACCCCTAAAAAAAACGCAATCTCTAAAATTAACGCAATCTCTACATTAATTTTATAAAATGAATGCAATCCCTAAAACAAACCCAATCTCTACAGTTTTTATACAAAAAAAAAAAACGCAATCTCTAAAATTAACGCAATCTCTACAATAATTTTATAAAATGAGCGCAATCCCTAAAACAAGCCCAATCTCTACAGTTTTTATACAAAAAAAAAACGCAATCTCTACAATATTTTTATAAAATGAGCGCAATCCCTAAAACAAGCCCAATCTCTAAAATTGACGCATAATCTACATTTTTTTTATTAAAAAAACGCAATCTCTAAAATTAACGCAATCTCTACATTAATTTTATAAAATGAACGCAATCCCTAAAACAAAACCAATCTCTACAATTTTTATACAAAAAAAAAAACGCAATCTCTAAAATTAACGCAATCTCTACAATAATTTTATACAATGAACGCAACCCCTAAAAAAAACGCAATCTCTAAAATTAACGCAATCTCTACATTAATTTTATAAAATGAATGCAATCCCTAAAACAAACCCAATCTCTACAGTTTTTATACAAAAAAAAAACGCAATCTCTAAAATTAACGCAATCTCTACAATAATTTTATAAAATGAGCGCAATCCCTAAAACAAGCCCAATCTCTACAGTTTTTATACAAAAAAAAAACGCAATCTCTAAAATTAACGCAATCTCTACAATATTTTTATAAAATGAACGCAATCCCTAAAACAAGCCCAATCTCTAAAATTGACGCATAATCTACATTTTTTTTATTAAAAAAACGCAATCTCTAAAATTAACGCAATCTCTACATTAATTTTATAAAATGAACGCAATCCCTAAAACAAACCCAATCTCTACAATTTTTATACAAAAAAAAAAACGCAATCTCTAAAATTAACGCAATCTCTACAATAATTTTATACAATGAACGCAACCCCTAAAAAAAACGCAATCTCTAAAATTAACGCAATCTCTACATTAATTTTATAAAATGAACGCAATCCCTAAAACAAACCCAATCTCTACAGTTTTTATACAATTATTAAAAAAACGCAATCTCTAAAATTAACGCAATCTCTACAATTATTTTATAAAATGAGCGCAATCCCTAAAACAAACCCAATCTCTACACTTTTTTATACAAAAAAAAAACGCAATCTCCAAAATTAACGCAATCTCTACAATTATTTTATAAAATGAGCGCAATCCCTAAAACAAACCCAATCTCTACACTTTTTTATACAAAAAAAAAAACTCAATCTCCAAAATTAACGCAATCTCTACAATTATTTTATAAAATGAGCGCAATCCCTAAAACAAACCCAATCTCTACAGTTTTTATACAAAATAAAAAAAAAACGCAATCTCTAAAATTAACGCAATCTCTAAAACAAACCCAATCTCTACAGTTTTTTTATACAAAAAAAAAAAAAACGCAATCTCTAAGATTAACGCAATCTCTACAATATTTTTATAAAATTAACGCAATCCTAAAATTAACGCAATCTCTAAAATCAACGTAATATGTAAAACTAAAATTAACGCAACCTCTAACATATTATCAACATAAACGCAACACTCTAAAATTAACACATAATCACTAAAATAAATATAAAATTAAAACGCGGTTAAAGAAAACTTACCGAAGAAAGTGGTCGACCCATATCCGACTTTTATAAATGCTAACCAACCGAGCCGAGATCCGAGCGTGTGTAATACACGATATATTTGAGAGAGTGAAAGAGATGGGATCCCTTTGAGAGTGACGGTGGTGGGGTTATGGTGGGGGACCTCACTTATTTATAGGAGCCATCATATAAAACCCTAACAAATGAAACAATCCACACCGTTGATCTGTTACTAAACCCTAAACAATGCTATGGGCCGGCCCCCAAGTACGCGTTCCACAGTAAAAAACGCGGCCCAGATACGTGTTTCACAGTGGATGTCGTTTCTCGGTTAATGGAAGCCAAACGCGGACCAAATACTCGTTTATAGGGTGAAACAAGGACCAAACGCGTACCAAGTCCGCGTGTAACAGTGAAAAACGCGGACAAAACGGGGCCCGAGTCCGCGTGTAATAGTGAACGCGGACAAAACGCGGACCAGGTCCGCGTGTAACAGTGAAAAACGCGGACAAAACGCGGCCCGAGTCCGCGTGTAATAATGAACGCGGACAAAACGCGGACCAGGTCCGCATGTAACAGTGAAAAACGCGGACCTAGGGGGTATTTTGGCAAAAATAACAAGATTTGGGGCATATTGGGTACTGATTTTTCAATAGAGGGCATTTTAATTAAATTCCCTAAAAATATTACATTTATTTTTAGACAATACAAAATGAAAATTATTGTACTTGTCGGTGTAAAAAATTGAAATGGTGGATTTAGGGCTCGTTTATCCGACATTAACCGGGTAAGCGTATACAAGTAGGGATGTAAATGATGCGAGTCGAGCTCGAGTATCAGTAAAATCGACTCGAACTCGAAAAAAAATTCTCAAGCTCGAACTCAACTCAAAAGCTCGCGAGTATTGAAAATCCAAGCTCGAACTCGACTCGATAACCAATTTCCAAGCTCGAGCTCGAACTCGTTTCAAGCTCGCTCAAGCTCGAACTCGTTTCAAGCTCAAACTCAAACTAATTTTAAGCTCAAAGTCGAACTAGTGTTTGTATTCAATCATTTAAAAATTCAATGTGTTCTTATTTGTTTATGTTTGTTTGATTAAAATTGTAAACAAACATAACAAACTAGTTGCACCCACTTCCATAGGTACCAACAATATTTTTTTGCCTAACTTCAAGCCAAAGGGCTCAAGCCACTAGGCACAATAGAAAGGCTATGCCACAAAGGCTATGGAATGACAAGGAAAAGGAAGAGGGTGAGTCCTATTTATAGTTGAATGCAAAAGCCTTGGATGGATTGTCCCACCAATATGAAATGAATTTTTAAGCAAAAGGAGGACAATCCTTATTTAAATAATGATACTCACAAGTCATATAGGTGTTATTACTTTTTTTTAAAGAAAATGTTAGTAATTCTTTAATAATAATTATAATTATATAATTATAATAAAATATATATATATATATATATATATATATATAATTATTATTATATAATTATTTTAATGTTTATTTTTTTAATATATGTTCTTTAGATTACTATTATAAGTAAACGAACGTTAATAAACGTATATATATATAATATATTCGAGTATCTCACGAGCTTATCGAGTCGAGTATCAGGTCGCTCGACTCGACTCGTTAGTATGTCGAGTCGAGCTCGAGTTCGAGTCGAGCCTATTCGAGTCGAGTGTTGACCGAGTTTTAACCGAGTCGATCTCGAGTAGCTCACGAGTTGTCTCGTCTCATTTACACCCCTATATACAAGGTCCTTATTTTACTGGGTTAGTATGACAAAACCCGACAATCTTATTTAACAAGACACATGTTAAAGATCGAGAATCTTATTCGGTAAAAAGCATGATAACGACCATGAATTTTAATTGGTAAGTGAGGGTGTTAACTTTTACCCGGTTAATACTTATCGGGTAAAACACGCTTATCAACAACTCTACGATGTCATTTTGGTGGCCTAAATTATTACTTGATAAGTTAAGTGAAAATGGTGATTTCTACCTGATAAAAACTTTGGTAAACGGATCTTTTATACTAATTACGTCCTAAAATAAGTGTCTACATTACTATTTTAGTTTGTCCCAAAAAATGTTCATTTTCAAAATAGATGTCTACTTGCCTATTCTACCCTTAATTATGAGATGAAAAAGATATCTTTCTAAAATTAAGGGTAAAATTGTCTTTTTGTTACTTATAATCTGTAATAATTATTTATTTCTAAAACTGTGTGGCTTTTATTGTGAACATTTATTTTGGGACAGATAAATAATTAATTTATAAAAGATTGAGTTCCGGTGAGAAGTTGAGTTAGAGGTGAGAAGCGTGAGAAGTGATTATCAACCGTTGGATGAGAAATGAACGCACATTAGGATGAGATACACTACACCTAGATAAGATGCACTGAGATTCACCAAATCAATTCTCTTTTAAGCCTCAATTTATGGGAGGGTTTGAGATTAAAATAGATCAACAGTTTATATCCACTTCTCATGCTTCTCACCGTTAACTGAACTTCTCATACGATCTTTCGCCATTTATAAATTCACTAGCAGTGTACCCGTGCAATGCATCGGGGTGAGCAATTGTAAATGGAAATAAAAAATTAATGTAATAACTTATCAGAAAAAAAAGAAAAAAAATATATATGGAGTAAATCATATATTTATAATTTATATAGCATTAGTAGTGATAAACGCATAACTTGAGTTTTTTCAATCATGAAGCATTAAGAAATTATATTAAAGTAATCGTTAAATGTATATTTGAATTTTAAAAACATGTATTAATCAGCGATATCTAACGAATGATAATATTTTTTCAAAATACTGAAATATAGAATAGGTAAAAATAACAAATATAATGTTGGATAGTATTATTTTGTATCTAAACGTATATATAGGTTCATTATTAGTTAGTTTTATAGAATTCAAAAGGCTTTAAAAACTTGTATACATGAAGAAAATAAATGTACTATCATAATTAAAGAAATATGTTAATTTGAGCAAGTAAATAACTTTTCTTCTTTTGAAGAAACCCCAAATGGAAGGGAAAAAACTTGAATATGGAAGGTAGTGAAAAAGTAAAGTTTGAATTTTTTTCAAATGAGTTGTACCTTATGCATACTAAGTTGTGATTAAGAGATTTTTGAAATGTATGCATAAAATGGTAGTACCTTATGTTTTATAAGTAGTAATTAACAGTTTTTTATTCCGTCTTTATAATATAGTATAGATATAGATATAGATATAGATATAGATATAGATATAGATATAGATATAGATAGTAAATAAATATCTAAAAAGGGCCGCTAAATTAATAGTTCAAATTATGGGCTGTATTTTTACAATCACATTTCGTTAGGCCCAAGCCCATAAAGCAAAAATGATTAGCTAAAAAGGCGCCATTTTTTCCGGTGAGAAGCATCAATTTCCACAGTTCTCTCATCTCTTCTGCCCCTTGACACCCACCAAAAACACCTTTGCTTCTCTTCACAGCTTTCTGTAACGATCATACAATTATGTTTCTAGTTTATTCCATTCAAATCCTTATTTTAATCATGACACGTAAATCTCTCACATTCACACAGCACGCACATTCACCAACACTTGCTGTTGAAGCGATCGACGATGGGGGATCTTCTGTTGACTTTCCAATGGAGTCTCCACATTCGAATCAGTTCCGTATTCCGGTTTACTTTTATCCTGAGGGCGCTTCATCTGGAATCACGCTGCTTGATGCTAATGTTATTCCATTTCAATATCTCCATATCTTTCGGCTCGAGGTTTCATAAGGTATTCGTAAAATTACGAAGCTACTGCACTTCAGTTTCACGCTTTTGTATTTTCGCTTTTCCCCTTTGAGTGCCTCTCACAGCAATTTGGCATTTGGTGCGTGGAATTAGTTTTTATAGTTTGATTCAGCGGTTTCTGCTGTTTATTATTAGATCTTATCGAGTGTTTTGTTTTTATTCTTCTATTTTGTGTTTATGAGTCTGAGAATTTATGTTGGTTATTTTGTTGTGAAGTAGTTCTTCAGCATTTTGTAATCGAAGACAAGCATTCTAGGCTTTTACTGAGAACAATCTGAATAAATTCGGGTAAGAGTTTTCGTTCTTTCAGCTGATACCAATTCAACCGTTACTAGTTGCATAGATGGAATCTCATATTTGTTTTTATATTTAGCTTATACTGAGTACTATAATCAACCTTTTACCAAAAAAGTTTGGTGTGCGTTTCTGTTCATGTTGGTGTTCTTGATTGAAATGAAATAGTTTTGTGCATCAAATTCAGGTTAATTATATTGACTTCAAGTTGTAATAACACTGAGTTTCTGAAGATAAATTCTTATGGTTAGCAAATGTGGAGTGCCATATTAGTTGGTGCTTTTGTTCTGAAGTATATTTGTAGACTTGTAGTACACTCATTAGTTGATTGTTGATTTAATTTAGGAAAAAGCTCTAAAAAGCTTTAATTCTTGGAACTCTTGGTTATCCTGAAAAAGATCTGGCATTCTTTTGATTGTACCTTAAAGTAGTTGTCTACATTAAGAATTCCAAGTCCTTAATGTTAATCAAGTATGATGCACTTTGAGTATTCACTTTCACTTCCATAATCAAGGGTCTGCAGCTGTTGTATTTGCGACCGAACTCCAGTTGTTTGCTTCTTTGTACCACCTATTTATTTTGCCCTTCTATTGGGACCAACAGAGGAACCTCAAAGCAAATGGTAAGGTTACGCGTTATAACTTTGTTCTCTTTGAAAAATCAAAGGAAATGCTCCACAGAAAAACTTCCCTCCCAAACCCGTGTGAATTATGTGAACCCGTTTAAATTTCCTCCAAAAGATCCCTTAAAGAGAGAAGAGAGGTTCCAACATATATTGAAAAGAAATGGTCCAAGTCTAGTTGATGTGGGCCTCTAACACGTGCCCTCCAACGGAGGCTAGATGGGCATTTCCGGGAGTGTCGTCAAGAGGCTAGACGGGTACAAATTGCCCTAGAGAGTCCTGTCCTTAGAACAGTATACCTTGACTCTCTTACCATCCGAGAACATGTGAACCCCATTAGACTACTCTCCAAAAGAAAACTTGAGGAGAGAAGAGAGGTTCCAAGTTCCAACATATATTGAAGAGTAATGGTCCAAGTCTAGCCGACCAAGAGATTCCAACACCCTTCAAAGCCAAGGAGCTTTGGTGCATGGGGTTTCCCTTTTATCAAATTTTTTCCAGATCATTTAGAATCATAATATGCAATCTGAAAAATTTCTTTATTCCAATCCCCAGCTTTGCTTATTGACAAATCTAATAGCTTAGTAGGTTATTGCCATGCACTATATGCTGATGTTTGAAATGATTGTTTTTACATATGTGATACGGTCTTTTTATTTGTTGGGATAAATCTACTGCTCAAAAGTTCAATATTTGATCCTGATTTACACTTGTTTCTGATAGTGTACTGTCAATGATACTATTACAGGTATCTTGCATTGTTTCCATGTCAACCGAATTCAAGTTGAACGTTACCATTAATCCTGATGTCAAGGAATCGGATTTCAACTCTTCAATTGAGATGTCTCCACTTGGCGGGAAGGTGAATGTGGTGCGCAGGATCATTGGTGGTCTTCTTCCTCAGGGAAATCAACCAGGTAGCAGTATGTTATCCCCTGCAGAGCGCAGGGCAACAAACGAAAGGTGAAACTATGATGATGCATTGTATCATGTTTATAATTGATCCTCTTATGTTAAAATGTGAAAGATATATCAAGTATGTATAATTTCATTCGATTGCAATTATCATCTTCAACCTTTTTAGGTAACTGATAGAAGTGCCTATTACTTTCAAGCAGATCCAGAGGCAACCGGGCCATGTCAAATGAGAACGACGAACTCCATGTTGACACAGGTGAGAAGAGGGCACACGAACTCAAAGTTAGATCCGGACCTTTGTTATCTGGATCTGCATACTGTCTCTCTTCTTGCAGCATGATATTGCTCAACAAAGTTGTCCTCTCAAGTTATGCTTTTAATGCCGGAATATCATTGATGTTTTATCAGGTAAGTATGGCATATACACCACTATATATATGCACATATCTTTGTATCTATTTATATCGTACACAAACACAAAGGAGCCTAGTATATCCCACTCAAAGGTGGTGTCTTGGGTTTTCTTTTGGGGGGAGGGGGGGGGGGGGGGTGTTAAGATGTATGCAAACCTCACCTCTAGCTCAAAGAGTAGAGCGGCTATTTATGTGAAGACCTTCGGCTTGTGAAAAGCGTGTGAAAGAGAGAGCGCCATGTATGCAAAAATTTGAAATGATGGATATAAGTAAGCAATATGAGTACAAATAGAAGAAGTATAGAAAAAACATAACCAAGGTGCGGAAACTACACATCCCTAGTCTAACTTAGAGCTCCGGTAACCTAACTACTGCGACAATAACCCTAGTCCCTACTCTCTACCTCTTCAAATCCTTTCTTCCCGTCTGGCTCTACGTTTGTATGATGCCCATCAAATCATAGTTAGCTGGTGCAACCGTTTGAATCCTTTATAATTCGTTTCACGTTGGTCTTGAAGGGGTTTTTTTCCCTTTCTAATGGTGTCGCTTAGCCTTCCTCTTTCATTCTTGCAGAACCTCATCAGTTCTATCATAGTTATCATTTTGGGTTTATCTGGAGCAGTTTCACTGGAAAAGCTCAACTGGAAGCTGATTAAGGTGTGGATACCTGTGAATTTGATATTCGTGGGCATGCTTGTTTCAAGCATGTATAGGTATGTCATCCGTGCAAGAATTCTTGTTTTCTTAGAATAAAAATACATGCTAAAGGGAGAATAGAGTTGTATGTTTCTTTTGTTTATTGAAATAATCAATGCTTATTTTGGTGTTTAACCTTCTAATCACACACGGTTCCTGTTTTCTGGCGAATCTTTTCAGTTTGAAGTACATAAATATTGCAATGGTAACGATCCTGAAGAATGTGACAAACATTTTAACAGCAGTTGGTGAATTATATATATTCCGTAAGCGACAGAATCAAAAAGTGTGGACTGCGATGTTTCTTATGGTATGCAATTCTATGTTGCTAAGCTAAATTTTACTCCAAGTAGTTGTTTGTTGAGGCTGCGTTTGGTACGTGGGACAGAGCATTACAAAACAAAAACTTGTTGTCTCACGTTTGGTGCGACATTAAACTTGGACAGGACAAGACTGCATTTTTTTGTCCCACCAAAATAGGTGGAACAGAAATAGGGCGAGGGGACAATATTGGCGAATTCATAAACTATCCATGTCAAATTAAAACCTTAGAACTTTTCACAATTCTTTCACCTGCCTACCTCACTCTCCCCATCCAGCCCCGTCTGCATACCAAACACAACCATGACTGCATACAGTTTGATATACACTAAATAGAACCAACTAAAACATCAGTCTCTATTTTTTTGGGTATCATCATTCCATAATCGTGGAGAATTCAGTGGAATCTGTGTTAATGTTTGCGAGAACTTTTAACCGTGGCATCAAAAACTTGCAGATCATCTCTGCCGTAACTGGAGGTATCACGGACCTCTCATTTGATGCAACGGGTTACACATGGCAACTAGTTAATTGCATTCTGACTGCAAGCTACTCAGTATGTCCTTTCTGCAAACAACCTCTATTTCATTTTATACTACATTGCTTCAATCTTTTTCGTGCACTTAGAAATACAACAAGAGGATAGAATGGTAATTTATCAGAGCCTAAATTTATATGTCTGTGATTGTATATAAATATGTATGTTCGTAATCTGCAAACAGCTTACCCTACGGCGAGTCATGGACACAGCCAAAGCTGTGACAAAATCTGGATCTCTGAATGAAGTTTCAATGGTGTTGCTGAATAATTTGTTATCGTTACCATTTGGCGCGTTCTTGATTGTCTTATTCGATGAATGGACTTATGTGATCAACGCGTAAGTACTTGCTTATTTTTGCAACCACTTTTAATAGTTTCCAAAATTATATACCCTCATCTGCTTGAGGTTATGGTTTTCAGGGATGTAACCAAGATTCCCATGTTTTGGGTTGTGGCAACTGCTAGTGGGATTCTTGGACTTGCCATTAGCTTCACCTCCATGTGGTTTTTGAACCAAACCGGTCCTACCACTTACAGGTAACACTTTGCTATGTTTGGCAAACTAGTTGATTAGTTGGCTGTTGGTTAATAAGCTAGCTTATAAATTAGTTACGTTTGGTAAAAGTAAAAACTAACTGGTAAGCTAGACTACAATGTACTATGACCTAAAAGGGCGTACTGAAAATTTAAATGAAAAAAATATAAAGGGTGTGATTGGAAAAAAGTGGAAAAAAACCCCTAGAGCTTATTGAAACGCTACTTGAAGTAGTTTTTCAAAAAGCTAGCTAGCTTATAGACTAGTATATGGCTAACCAATCGAGACTTTTTTAATAAGCTCAAAAAATAAGCCAACGTAGAGTATCCACAATGGTAAAGATTTTTCCAAAAGGTGGAACCCACACGCTTAGGTGGCCAAGAAAAAGAAACTTATTGAGAGGTTGTGCAGTTACAAGCAAAAAAGTGAAATTTGTTGTCGGGAGCTTTTTGTTAGGTAAAAATGTGCCTCACAAATGCAAAACTAGCGAATTGATTTCTAAGGTCCCAAACGAGTAGAAATCCAAGTGCACAATTAACCCAACAACAAATGCGGATAACAATAATCTAGATGTTGCACAATATTTCTCTAACGTAGAATAATAAACCCACGAAATATAGATAATAATATTTACGTTATTATCTATAATTATAGCAAGTTCAAAACAAATAACACCGTGATTTAACGTGGTTCCACTATCGGTGTGATAGTGTACATCCACCAAAGAGAGAGAACAAGAATATTATTACCAACCAAGGAGATTACAAAGTGCTTGTACAAGGATCTTGAGATCCACGATCACCTAACAAAACTTCACGAACACCACCGAATATCAAGAACACTCTCGACCTCACATAAACTAAATATATCGAAAATGATATATTAGGGAGAGTATTATAGTGTTAACTAGTGAAAGTTAAGAAAAAGGGATGAAGAAAATGGTTGGAGGGGAAGGGGTATTTATAGGATTGAAGAGGAGTAGGGACCAAGGAAACATGGGTAGATTAGTGACCAAGTTACCAAGCTTGGAGGCCAAGCTTGGCATTAATCACATGTAGCATCCAAAAAAAAAAAATAATTTAATATTATAACACTCCACCATGATGCATGTGATCCTTGATAGCGAAACGAATCCCAATCCAACCAATACGAGTTCTTCCAACGGTTGATCATAGCAAGTAGATAGCAAAGTAAATTGGCATGAGGTAGCAAAATGCATTCCAACCGTGACGAGCTTCGACATGGCCATCACCCGTCAAAGTTACAAGCAAACAAATAACCTCAAATGCACAATCCACTTAAACAAGGTAGAGCATAAGCAAAGCTCTAAGCACTTAACAAAATAATTCCTTCAAAGATGTCATTTTGTCACCTGTGGTAATATCTTCTCTCTCTAGCAAAGTGCCCAACGACACTAACACAAACGGAGCTGGATCAAGTTTGAGCAATGCTCAAACTTAGCTGGCGGTAGCGACTTAGTGAACATATCGGCGACATTGTCGTCTGTCAGGACTTTCTTCAAATAGACGATCTTCGCTTCATGTAATCTTACAAGATATGCATCACGCACATTTATGTGCTTTGTCCCGGAGCTGAAAGCCAAATTAGTTGCCAAATGTATGGCACTCTGATTATCACAGAAAATGTGCACGGAAGGTTGCTCGAAGCCTAAGCCATTCATCAATTCTTTTAAATGGACCGCTTCCTTTGCAGACTCAACCGCCGCAACAAGTTCAGCTTCTGTGGTTGACAATGCAACAATGGACTATAAACGTGATCTCCAACTCACGGTTGTTCCACCTAATGTAAATAGATAACCGGATGTGGATCTCCAACCTACTCGATCACCAGCAAAGTCAGAATCACAAAATCCAACAATTTCACAGTCATTGTGCAAACCAAATATAAGACCATGTGTCTCGGTTCCCTTCAAATATCGGAATGCCGTTTTAACGGCTGCCCAATGTGATCGACTCGGATTCGCGAGAAACCGACTCACCACTCCGACACAATGTGCAAGATCGGGACGAGTGCATACCATGGCGTACAATGAGACTCCCGACTGCACTAGCATATGGAACTTTTGACATTTCGGCCTTTCCCTTGTCATCCTTCGGACAATCTTCACTTGTAATCTTGATGTGCTTCGGTAGCGGAGTGCTAGACGTCTTGGTACCATCAAGATTGAACCGCTTCAATATCTTTTGGATATACGCCCGTTGTGTCAATATAAGTGTTCGGGACTTTCTGTCCCGCACGATTTCCATGCCCAAAATCTTCTACGCCGCGCCAAGATCTTTCATTTCAAATTCTGACTTCAACTTATCTTTTAGAAGTTCGATCTCTGACCGGTCCCTGTAGGCTATAAGCATGTTATCTACGTAAAGAAGTAAGTAAGTGAAAACGCCACCGCTTTGTCTATGATAGACACAAGCGTCTTTTTCACCATGCTCAAATCCCAGATTGAGCATAAACAAATCGAACTTCTTATACCACTGACGAGGCGATTGTTTAAGTCCATAAAGGGACTTTTTGAGCTTACATACGTAATTTGGTTTGCTTTCGGAAATGAAACCATCAGGTTGCTTCATATAGATAGTTTCCTCCAAGTCTCCGTGTAGGAAGGCAGTCTTCACATCTAACTGTTCTAGCTCTAAATCGTGAATAGCCACGATCGCCAAAAGAACACGAATAGATGTATGATGTACAACGGGAGCAAAAATATCGTCATACTCGATACCTTTTTGTTGTGCAAAGTCTTTAGCAACGAGACGAGCCTTGTACCGATTGTCATCTTTGACTTTGAAAACCCACTTGCAACCAATAGCACGGCTGCCATTCGGCAATGGACATAAGTCTCAAGTGCTGTTATTCGAGAGAGCTTCCATCTCTTCTTGCATGGCTCCAAGCCATTTAGAACTGTGGGTCGAGGCCAACGCCTCCTTTATATCAAGCGACTCATCTTGCCCTACATGCAAAGCAAACTCTAGCTGATCTGTAAAACTCATGTTAGCAAAATCCCAATCTCCATACCTGTTAGGCGGACGAATAGTTCTTTGACTATGCCTGGTAGGCGCAATAACTGGGATTGTATCGCCATCGTCTCCACCATCATTCAGAATCTCTTCTTCAGAATCACTAGTAGAAGTCACTGGCGGAATGACTTCTTCAACATTAACGGGTGATTCTGAGCTAATATCAGGAGTGGATGAACTGGGAATATAAGGACTGTCTACTGTCTCCACATCATCGGCAGAAGGAGCAACAGTAGTAATGACTTCCGGATCTTGAGAGGACTGAGGATCCTGTGACTTCAACATGACTGATTCATCAAACGTGACATGTCGAGAATGAATCACTTTACGAGTCAAGGGGTTCCAGATTCGGTAACCCTTGATACCATCTGTATAGCCGAGCAAGAATCCTTTGGTGGCTTTAGGATTCAGCTTGTCCTGGCCTGAAACATGAAAATAAACAGGACAACCAAATACACGTATGTATTTCAGACAAATGTTTCTTTTACCTTTCCAAGCCTCTTCCGGAATCTTTCCCCCAATAGCCGAACAAGGTAACTTGTTAATGATATGCACTGTAGTGTAGAGTGCTTCGACCCAAAAAGATTTGGGGAAACCCGATGTCGACAACATACATCGGACCTTTTCAAGCAAAGTCCTATTCATCCGCTCGGCAAACCCATTAGATTGAGGGTCTCCTAGTGTGGTGTAGTGACGGTGGATGCCTTTACGCAAACAAAAGTCTTTGAAGTTACCACTAGTAAATTCTCCACCGTTGTCAGATCTCAGCACTTTCAACTTCTTGCCAGTCTCGACCTCTACTCGTGCCAACCAAGTCTTGAATGTATCGAAGACATCTGACTTTAACTTCAACACATACACCCAAAGCTTATGTGAGAAATCATCAATAAACGAAATGAAGTATTTACCTCCACTGAGGGATGGAGTACTGGATGGTCCCCAGACGTCTGTATGAACATAATCGAGGATTCCTTTAGTGTTGTGTTTTCCAACACCAAAAGAAAAACGCGTCTGCTTTCCTTTGACACATCCCGAACAAAACTCCAGGTTGGAAGGTACGACGACTTTAATGAGTTTTCGCTTGTGCAAAATCTCCAAATTCTTCTCAGATGTGTGGCCCAAACGAAGATGCCATAAGCGAGCAACATCGAGATTCTGAGAAATATCAGCCACACACGATTCAGAAGAAATAGTTTCGCCAATCAAATGGAAAAGATTATTTTCCGCCCGTTCGCCTTTCATTACGATAATACTCCCCCGGGAGATGCGCAAACTCCCGTCGTTAATCCGAATCTTGCAACCCAGTTTGGACAGTTGTCCAACAGAGATCAAGGAACGAGTCATGGATGGAACAAACTTAGACATTGTTCAATGTCCGAATACAGCTATCGAACATCTTGATCTGCACAGTATCGATACCCTTAGTAACACACGAAGTACTGTTTCCCATAAAAATATTGTTACCTTCAACCTTTTCGAAGGTAGAGAAACAGTCCCGGAATGGTGTCATGTGGCAAGATGCCCCGGTATCTAACACCCATCGCCTGTCACCTTGCGGTGGTGTAACTGTGGCAGAGAAGCCATCTTGCTCCTCTTCGGCTGCAACAACTGATGATTCGGCATTGTCTTTGTCTTTGTTTTTAAGACTCGGACAATCTTTCACCCAATGACCTGGCTTGTGGCAATAGTTACAGTTGCCACGTGTCTTTGATTTCCCACGAGAGCCAGGCCGACGGGACTGAGAGCGCCCACGGTTTCTTCCTCTTGAAGACTGTTGATCGTCTCGGCCTCTGTCAGCAAATAGGCCTTGAATGCAATTGTTCTCCCTGGGATTGTTACCGATCCTCATTTGAATTCTTTGATCTTCAGAAATCATTCCTGTTTTCACATCAGACAAAGAAAGAGTTTCTCTTCCATATATAAAACTGTTAGTGAATTGAGAATATTTCTCGGGAAGTGAATACAACAGGATATAGCAAGTGCTTCTTCATCTTTCGCAAATGATATATTAGGGAGAGTATTATAGTGTTAACTAGTGAAAGTTAAGAAAAAGGGATGAAGAAAATGGTTGGAGGGGAAGGGGTATTTATAGGATTGAAGAGGAGTAGGGACCAAGGAAACATGGGTAGATTAGTGACCAAGTTACCAAGCTTGGAGGCCAAGCTTGGCATTAATCACATGTAGCATCCAAAAAATAATAATTTAATATTATAACACTTTTTCGATGTATGATGTGGCCAATAAGCTCTTCATAAATTACTTCAAAAAGCTCCATTGTGGATGCTCTTATGGTTGCCAAACATGGCCTTTACGATCCACTCTAACTTAACATTTTCGCAATCAACAAACAGAAAGAAACCGATGCTGGTCATAGTCTAGAAAGATCATGTTTTAGGCCCCGATGTTTTCAATCAAAATCTGTGTTTTTGCTTTACAGTTTGGTGGGCTCCTTAAACAAGATTCCTATCTCGATTGCTGGTTTACTGTTGTTCAACGTTCCAGTTAGCCTGCCAAATCTCTTCAGCGTACTATTTGGTAAGAAATTAACGTGATCGTATCTACATACTAGTAACTGATTCAAGCTGAATTCATGTTTATTTGTATTTTTGTAATTTTACAGGTTTATTTGCTGGTATATTATTTGCCAAGGCCAAAATGTCATAATCGCATACCATCTTTTAGTCAAATAGCTTGTGCCAGTTACACGCTGATTGGTGATAGGAACCAAATCAAAATACGATTCTGGGACAAATTTTAATTGGAAACTGTGAAAGGATCGAAGTTAAAAGGGGCTTAAAGAAGCCTTATATATATACATATACGAGCTGATATATAAAGTAGTAGCTCTGTTCTGGTCCAAAGGCACACCAGGAGTCAAGATGCCAACTTTATCATGCAGAGTGATCTTTATGTTATTGTTGTTATTTTCTTAATAATATTATGAATACCCATTTCACTTACTTTTCTTTTCTCTAGCTTGGCATTATGGGACCGGTCGGTATCTGGATCCGTGTCAACTGGGCCGGCCCAGAACCACCGTGTTTGGGATCCGCTCTTTATGCATTTGGCGGAGTCAAGTTTCTTTATACTCTGTCTTGTAAAATAGCAACACAGTTCTTTGAATTATTCGAAATCCGTCTTAAATCACTTGAGTATGTCTAACTATATAGTCGTTAATGTCTTTCTTTTCAAATGTTTCTAGTCTTTTTCGATAATATTTCAAAGACAAGACATAGAAAATGCTTAATTTTCTTATATGGATAATTTAGTAATTTGCCAATATTATCCTCGGGAGCAAAAAGGTTTCATATTCTATCTACTATATAATCTTCGGTGGTGAAGTAGTGGTTCGTAACCTAATCTTTGAGCTCAAGACTAGAGCTTGATGGTTGGGTTAGGGGTAAATATTTATGCTAAATCGTGAACAAGGTTTTAAATGGCGTGAGGCGTGGCGTGGCGGCGAGGCCAAACCTCAAGCCTTAGGAGCCACGACGAGGCCATGGCGTTTTCAAGGCGTGACTTATGGCGTCATTTTTCTAATTCATATATATCATTATATAGAAAAACATATGTTTTGTAGTGTTACTCAATTAGTTAATAGTAATAAGCAAGTTAAATTATGGTATATATTAAAAAAATTGCAAATAAGACATTAAAAACGTAAAGAAAAATCAAATATTGCATTACGAAATTGTACATTAGGCCATGACATGCCACGAGCTTAACGTGGCGTGAGACACAAGCCTTGGTGCCATGGCGCGCCATGGCGGCTGTGCGACGAGTTTTTTAGAACATTGATCGTGAATAAACATTGGAAAAAGAACAAACAAAAACGAGTGGCCACAATTAAATCTCAGTGGCCACAATTGTTGTGTACGTCTGGATTCGAACCTTGAGCAGATGGATATTCCACCACATCCCTCAGGGTCTTAATCAGTACGTCACAACCCTTGTGGTTAAGTTGCTATCGTCTATCTATGATGCATGTCTCTATCAGCGGGTCGCATGTCTCTTCTCGGTATAAAATTGCAATGTTGGCCATGATTTGAATTATTTAATTTTCTGGAAATTGTATACAAGTCCTTGAACATTTTGACTAGGGCTGTAAACGAACCGAACGAACACGAACGGAGGCTTGTTCGTGTTCGTTCGTTTAACTTAACCGAACAAATGAACGAACATGAACGGTAAACGAACGAAATTTTTTGTGTTCATGTTCGTTCGTTAAGAGAATATGTTTGTTCGTGTTCGTTCATTAAGAGCTAAACGAACGTAAACGAACGAATATAAATGAACATAAACGAACAGACACAAATGAATAAAATACAACCACCGTTACTCATCATTTCGTTCGTAAAAAATAACATAACAAAATGAAAAACTGGGTAAACTTAGGAGGTATAAAAAATTAATTTTATTAATTCTTTTACACATTAATGTCATAATATATATAAATATATTTATATATATAAACAAACATAAACGAATATAAATGAACGAACGTTCACGTACGTAGAACGAACGAGACCATTGTTCATGTTCGTTCATTTAACTAAACGAACAAAAAAATGTGTTCATGTTCGTTCATTTATTAAATAAACGAACTTCGAGCTGAACGGTTTGCTGAACGTTCGATTCGTTTACAACCTTAATTTTGACCATGATAATTTGTGATATCGTTTACTTTTTTTTTTTTACTATTTGACCAAAGTTGTAAACTTTATATTTTAGCTACAAAAATTATGTTTTAGTCATATAAAATGGATGAGAAGTAGAGTACAACACACACGGCCGATCTCGAGGCAGAGCGGAGAGCGTGTGTGGCCGAGTGTGCAACTTTGGCGAAGAAGACGACCAGGAGTTGCAAATAAAGGGCTTGGAATATATGAGTAGATCCCCCATCGCCCACCTAGTTAGTTATTGTACAAATATTAGTTTTAATCGAATATAATTTGACTTTGTTCATTTAATATTCATTATATGCAGGTTATGCGTTCTAAAAAAAACAATATTACCAACGGTAAGCCGACCGTCAACATTAGATGCCTGTCGGCAATTTATATTTGATTATAGAGGTTGTCGGAGAGTTGTTGAAAATCCATCGTTAATATTAGCCATTGGAAATCCGCCTATAATGATTGCCTTCGGTAATCCGTTGGTGAAAGTGGTTTGCCGCAAATCGTTCGGCGGTATATAGGTTGTCGGTGATCCATAAATGACAGTATTGAGGCTCGAACGTAAGAACTGAAATCTGGTTGATGGAAATGGTTTAGTAAGAATATCAGCCAACTGATTCTTGCTAGAGACGATGGTAGAGTTTTGGCATTTACTCGACCTCTCATAAAGTAGTAGTCCAATTCCAAGTGGTCCACACAGGAGGAGTTGATGATCGGATTAGTTGCCAAGTAAGAAGCTCCAATATTGTCGCAATATAGCGTACGAGGAGAGGGTACATAAATTCCCAATTCCGTTAGCAAATGTTGGATTCAGATCACCTCACAAGTAATTAAGGCAAAAGCTTAAATTATGCTTCGTTCGTGGATCTTGCAATCGTGTGTTGTTTTTTGAACTCCATGAAATTAGGTTGTCACAAAAAAAGATGCAATAGCCTCAGGTAGACTTGTGGTCATTTGGGCAGACGGACCAAGGATCAGCTCTACATGAGTGAAAACCAAGGTCAACAAGCTCTATTGAGAGTCTCGCATACCGGTGCCTGTTTAAGGCCATAAATGGCACGCTTTAGTTTGCACATGTGGTGAGGAAGCTCCGAATGAGTAAAAGTAGAAGGTTGTTCCATGTAGACATCTTCGTCTATAAAACCATGTAGGAAAACATTTTATACATCAAGTTGTTGTATAACCCATCCTGATGAGACAACTATAGATAGAAGTGAATGAACGGTAACTTGTTTGACAACTGGAGAAAATGTTGCATGATAGTCAAGACTAAATAGACTATCAAGAGGATTGAATATTGTTTCTCATATAATGTACAGGGAATTACATTGGTTTATATAATTAGCAGCTATACATGGTAAAGAGAAATTAACGGGATAACTATGGAAAATACAACAACCTTGACCACAAGAATATTCTAGAGGATCAAATCAAATATATCAAGTATTCAGTTTTGATTTAGTCGTTATACGCCCCCGCAAGATGGAGGATCCATCGGATACTCCAATCTTGGACCGAAGAGAGAGAAAGATGCGGCGCCCAAGAGGTTTAATAAGCGCATCAGCAAGTTGATCAGTGGAGTTGATGTGAAGAACGCGAAGTGAACCGTTGGCAACCTTCTCTCGAACAAAGTGATAATCCAAAGCAACATGCTTCATTTGAGAGTGATAAATTGGATTTGCACAAAGATACGTAGCTCCTGTATTGTCACAAAATAGCGTAGTGGGGTTTGGTTTGGAAATGCCAAGATCGGCAAGTAAGTGTTCAACCCACGAGGCTTCAGCGGCAGTATTAGCTAAAACTTTGTATTCGGCCTCTGTAGAGGAGCGGGAGACAGATTTTTGTTTAGCAAAGCGCCATGAAATTATGTTGGTTCCCATGTATAAAATATATGCAGTGGTGGATCGACCACCATTGGTGACTCCCCCCCAGTCGGAGTCGGAGTCGGAGAAGACTTTAAGATCCAGAGATGAGTTCCACTTCAGAAATAAACCATGATGGATTGTACCTTTTAAGTATTGCAACACACGCTTTAAGGCCTGCCAGTGTAGTTGAGTAGGCGAATGCATGAACTGAGATAGTCTATTTATTGCAAAGGAGACATCCGACCTAGTGAAAGCTAAGTATTGCAAGGATCCGACAAGTTTCCAGTATGGTGTTGGATCTACTTGCGGAGACCCGTCTTCGGAGGTAAGAGTCACTAAAGAGCTCAAGGGGGTTGCCACCTCTTTAGCACCATTCATATGGAATTGAGTGATAAGATCTTGGATGTGACGATGTTGGGAGAGGAAAAGACCATGAGAGGTGGGAATAACTTCGATACCTAGAAAATGGTGTAGGGAACCAAGATCTTCGACGGAGAAGCGGTTGGCGAGTGTTTGAACAAAGTGAGAGAGAAAGGCGGGAGTATTGCCGGTAAGAACGATGTCATCGACATAGACCATGAAGAAACAGGTGACTCCCTCGCGGTTGTAGATGAAGAGAGATGCATCCACATGGGATTTACGGAAACCGAAGGTAAGAAGAAAGGAGGTGAGTTCCATGTACCAAGCTCGTGGGGCCTGTTTGAGACCGTACAGGGACTTCCGAAGCTTACAGACATGGTTCGGGTACTGGGAGTGAGTGAACCCGGGAGGTTGTGTCATAAAGACTTCCTCATGGAGGGTGCCATGAAGGAAAGAATTGTTGACATCTAGTTTTCGGAGAGGCCAATTGTTAACAAGGGCGATGGAAAGAATGATGCGAATGGTGACAGGTTTAGTTACCGGGCTAAAGGTGTCAAAGTAGTATTTTCCATATTGTTGAAGAAAGCCTTTGGCTACTAGGCGAGCTTTGTATTTGGCAATTGTGCCATCCGGATTGCGTTTGATACGGAAGACCCATTTGCACCCAATGGGGTGATGAGAGGCACGTGGAACGAGCTCCCATGTGCCATTGTGCATGAGAGCATTAAATTCAAGGTCCATAGCTTCGCGCCATTTGGGATCTTTGAGAGCTTGATGATGAGTGGTGGGTTTAAGTGTGTGTGGGATGGGATGAAGGGTGGTGGAGTTCACAAATGAGGGGTTGAAGTATTTAGTATTGGGTTTTCTGAGACGAGGAGGTGGAGTAGGAGAGGAAGACAGGGAAGTGGAGTCTACAAACGGTGAGGTGGGAATGAAGCTGACGGTTGGCGTAGAGGGCTGACTAGAGAGTGAAGTAGATTCAAGAGTGGAGGGAGTCGGTGACGGAGTGGATAGTGGGGAGGCTGGTGTAGTGTTAGCCAATGGTGGTGGCGAGAAGGGTGTAGGAGAGGCGGGCGATGTGATGGTGGGCAGGTCGGTGGGTTCGGTAGGAGCAGGTGGAGGAGACAGGGATGAAGAGTCCGATGAGGTGGCGAAGGGTTGTAACAAAAAGGTATCGACAGTGGGAATGAAAGATGTGGAAGTGGTGGAGGGAAACGTAGATTCAATAAATTCGACATGGCGGGAGTGATATAGGCGGTGGGTTTTGGGATCAAAGCAGTTATAGGCGGACTTGGAGGTTGAGTAGCCAAGAAAGATGCATGGCGATGAGCGTGGTTGTAATTTGGATGTGGCATAGGGTCGCAACCACGGGTAGCAAAGACAACCAGAAGGTTTGAGTTTGGTATAGTTAGGTGGCTGTTGAAAGAGTTGGTGAAACGGGGTGCTGTTGTTGAGAAATGGTGTAGGGAGCCGATTGATGAGATAGACAACAGTCTGGAACGCATGGGACCAAAAGGTTAGAGGGAGATTTGCGTAATGGAGAAGGGCAAGACCAGTTTCAACGACATGGCGGTGACGGCGTTCAGCCATGCCGTTTTGTTCAGGGGTGTGAGGAGGTGTGGTATAGTGGGAAATGCCATTCTTTTGAAGAAAAGGGAGCAAGCCAAGATACTCTCCTCCATTGTCTGTGAAGAGAGATACCAGTGGGGTGTTGAAGTATTTTTCTACAAGAGTTTTAAATTGTGAAAAAATGGTTGCAACATCGGATTTCCTTTTCATGGGATAAAGCCATACATATCGTGAATAATGATCGATAAAGATAACATAGTAGGTAAAATGATCAATCGATTGTTGCACAGGACCCACACATCGGAATAAATAAGTTGTAATGGTGTGGTACTAACAAGAGAGTTTTGGCCAAAGGGCAATTTGTGGCTTTTATTAGTTGAACAAGATGAACAATGCAAATTGGAAACATAAGTAAATTTGGAATTAAGACCTAAACATGAAAGAAGAGACCAAAACACTTTGATCGAGGGGTGACCAAGTTTGTGGTGCCATTGAAGCGGAGAGAGAGAGTGGTGACGTTGAGCTGAGGTATGGATGGTAAGGTGGCGTGATAGGCATCTTCAGTGTTCTCACCCTGCATGAGACGCGCCCCCTGCATAGATCCTTCACCAAGAAATAATCCAGAAAAAATTCAACAGAAACATGATTAGTTTTACATAATTTGGCAACTGAAACTAGGTTTCGACGTAAGTGAGGGGCACACAACACATTGGGCAAAGTTAATTGTCGATGTGTTGTGTGAATATATTTGGATCCAGTATGAGGGATATGTAAACCTTTGCCATCACCGAGAACGATTTCATCAGGGCCTCCATATTCGGAGACATTGTGAAGTGCAAATTGGTCAGATGTCACATGATGAGAGGCACCAGTATCAAACAACCATGTTTGTGGAATCGTGGATGAGCCATCGGATGTGGTGACATTTGCAACTGGGTTTAATGATGGAGAGTTGGCAATGGGAATATTGTTGTCTTTAAGAAACCGAGACAACTTTCGGCATTCTTGAGTAGTGTGACCACAGATGGAGCAGAACTGAACCATTCCGGTTTTGGAGGCCGTCGATGTAATTGGTGGACCAGTTTGGTCTGTTGTTCCCTTGTTGACACTGTGGGCCAGAGTTGAAGGGACGTTGATTCCGTTGAGACGAGTTGGAGTTTTGTGGTCTGCCTCCTTGTCGGACAGCGTAGTTAGCCGTAGGTACTGTGACATCGATGACTGGCGTAGCTTCTTTAAGGCTCCTTTCAAAATCAAGTAGCTTGTCAAAGATTTTTGGATAGGAGAGTGATTTTTCACGAACCTTAATGGCAGCGACGATGGCGTTATATTCGTCTCCGAGTTGGGAGAGATTGTGAACCATGAGATCTTCTACTTCAATTGGACTCTGTGCAAGGGCGAGGTCATCGGCTATAGATTTCATATCTTGAAGGAATTCTTGAATGTTGCGGCTTCCTTTCGGATTCTTGACTAACTTGGATTTTAGGAAGATGATGCGACTTCGTGAGGCACTTGCGTAGCTGGAATTGAGCCGCTTCCAGGCTTCTTGAGCGGTGGCCGCCTATGAGATGAAAGGCTGTATCGATTCGGAATAGCTTCCTAGAATGGCGCTGATGATGATCTGGTCCTGTCGAAACCAGGGTAAATATTCTGGATTCGGCTTGTCGTCAACCAAGGTTTTCTTCGGTGGTTGTTTTGCGTCGTCAATGAAGGATTCAAGTTCTAGGCCGATTAGAGTAGACTCCACCTGTTTTCGCCATACTGGGAAATTGGTGGACGTGAGGTGGATTGGAAAGTGAGTTGTGGCAGTGATTTGAATTGGTGCCATTGATAGTTGATTGGAGGAGGAGATGATTAGGGATCAACTCGTTGGAGATGAGCGAACTCTGATACCATAAAGAGACTATCAAGAGGATTGAATATTGTTTCTCATATAATGTACAGGGGATTACATTGGTTTATATAATTAGCAGCCATACATGGTAAAGAGAAATTAACGGGATAACTATGAAAAATACAACAACCTTGACCACAAGAATATTCTAGAGGATCAAATCAAATATATCAAGTATTCGGTTTTGATTTAGTCCTTATAAAGACCTTCCATTTGATGGAAGCCTTTGGCAACCAACCGATCTATTGAACCACCAGACTTAAACTTTAGACGAAAAATCCATCTTCATCCAACAAAATTTTGTGAAGGAGTTGCTCACCAATTCCCAGGAGTCATTTTTCAGCAATGCACACATCTCGTCATTGAGAGCATAGTTTCAATTTAGGTCACACAAGGCTGTTTTGATGCAATATGGGGTTGTAACATAGACTTTTACAGTGTAGGTGCTGGGTTTTGATGAAGGCCATGGTATGGTTCCATCAATATGAGTTTTTGGTTTGAAAATATTATTTCAATCCCGAGTCATAATGGGAGGAGGGGCAGCGAAAATGGGTAAGATAGACATGGGTAGAGAGGATGAAGAAGGTGAGGTATGGGTAGAAAAAGGAAGATAGACATGAGGATGTCCCATTAAATATGACATATCGGTTTGTGAAGATTTTATGGGTAACAAGGGATTAGCACAATTATCCTTGATGATCATTGCTATAACCCAAGAATACAAAAAATTGAGAATATGTTCGAATTTATGACGTGTATATGGACGAAGATTGGGCCAACAAACACAACCAATGGTTTTTAAAAAATATTAGTTTGGGGATTGATGGTAAAACATTTGATATGGAGATTGATGATCAAGTGAATTAGATGGAAGAAAGTTGATGAGGTATGTGGCAGTGAGGAATGAAAAGTCCTAATACTTGTTAGGAACGGAAGCATGGTGAAGAAGAGCTAGTCCACTTTTGACTATGTGTCGTTGTTTGCGTTCAACTGAACCACTTTGGGCATGGAAGTGAGGACAAGATATTCGATGATGGAAGTGAATATAGATGACAGTGACAGAATCTCCTGTCCCCAATCTGACTGAAAATATTTGATACGATAATTAAATAAGTTCTCGATTTGTTTGTGAAATGCTAAGAAAATGGGGATATCATCAGACTTTTGTCTTAAAGGAAACAACTATGAATATTTTGTAAAATCATCAACGAAAACTACATAGTATTTGTAACCTAAGGAAGATAAAACTTGGGAAGGTTCCCATACATAAGAGAAAACAAGATAAAAGGGGTGGGGGGACTTAGAAGGGGAAGGGGATAGGGCAGTCGATGGTACTTCGTTGTGCGGCAACTGGGACATTGATGTTGAGGCTATGAACCATGAACTGATAGTAATTGCTTGGAGATAATATGTTGAACAAGATGCAAAGATGGATGACCAAGACGGACGTGCCATTAGGGGAGAGAGGTGCAGTCACCAATGTGAACTTCTAGTTTGGGAGAAGAGGGAAATGCGTATAAACTATTTTTAGAATCCCCATGGAGTAGAGTTGCTTGTGAAATCTGATCCTTTACCAAAAAATGAGCGGGTTGAAATTGAAAATAGACATTATGATCGTTAGAGAAGTGAGAGACATAAAGAAGATTCTTTGTAATTGATGGAACATGTAGAAGACGTTTTAAGAGAAACCAGAACGAGTGGAGCCTGTGTGTTTGATGGGTATAGATGACCCATCACCAAACCGGACATAATCAGACCCATTATTATAGGATGGGCTTGTATCAAATAGGTGAAGATCATTGCTCATATGTTGATTGGCACCTATGTGTGTGTGTGTGTGTCTGGATAATATATCCAAATTAACCCTGTCTTGATTGATCAAAGGAGTTCTTTAGACATAGATATATGTTGACCTAAAGCGTAACCTGGCTTAGCAGTGAAGAGAGTTTGCAGTGTGACTACTGAATGATGATGAGCGATAATTACATATCTGGCCTACGACAAGGAAGAAATAATTGTGGATGATAGAAGCTGGTCTTGTTGAAACCATGTGATGAATTTTGTGCCATCTCGAAGATATTGGGTGGGTGAAGGATTGGATTGAACCATCAATGAATCCAAAAAGTTTTTGGCTGTACAGATACAGGAGCATTTGAGCTTTCCGAAGAAGATAGCAACTAGTTATCATTTGATAAGGATGCTAACAGATTTGAGGTGATGGAAGAAGAAATTGTAGAAGAATAATGCTCTGATACCATATAGAGGTGAGAAATGATTTTGTTTTTATTACTAAAAAGGGTTAAGTTGAGGACAATATTTATAGCCAGATGATAGACACCAAAAACAATCCTCACCATAAATAAATCTATTAAGAATCTCAACCATACATGTGTCCTTTAATTTGTTAAAAGCATAGTGGGTAATATCATAGTCTAACAGTAAGGGGGCGTTTGGTTCATTATAAGGAATAAGAATGAAAATGAAAATGGGAATGCAGGAGAACGGGAATAGGAATGGGCATTGCATCGATGCTGTTTGGTTGAACCAATATAATTAATAAAAAATGTTTTATATAATATTTTTAATATAAATATGTAACATCCAACATGAAAATAAGAAATATTTTACATTCAACATCGACAAATAAAGGAACACATGAGAAAATATGATTGAGCGGGAATAAAATTTCCATTCCCTACAATTTGGCCAGGAATGGAAATTAATGGGTTTGGGGTAATGTGCCCATTATATTATATCAAACCAAATAACAGTTTTCATTATCATTTCCCATTCCTTACCCCTCAATACCCCCAACCAAACGTCCCTAAGAAACCAAACAAAACCATGAATCAATGACACATTACATGTCACTTAAATCACATATGGGTTGATGGGATCTAAACCTTGTCAAAAGAAACCACAAAAACATCAAAAATTCGAAGTATTTTGTTGGAGAATTTTTCAAAATGGTATAAAAGTTTTATTTGTTCTGGGCCGAGTCTTAGAAAAAAGAGAAAACTGAGTTTTAATGGTTTTACTTTGTTCCACATAGGACGAAAATGAAACTTAAAGTGGGTATGTAAGTGACAGTTTCGACACATGTCCCAAAAGGAAGAAATAGCCCTTTGAGACGTAACCTTTGGTGACAACTTGAACAGATGTCACGAAACGAAAAAAAAAGCAGACCTTTGAAAACTCAATTTGGTGACAGTTTGGACATGCGTCATAAATGGTAAATGTTTGAAAAGTCACCAACTTTCTGTGATAGTTTAACTGTCACTAAAACCCCTATGTATACAACATATATATTTTTTCAGTTAAAATACAATAAAAATTCTCACTTTTCTCATACTAGATTACCCTAAATCGTGTTGCTATAGAAACACATTTTCTTGGTCTCTTGAAATCCTTGATTACTCACCGGTTACCGGGATTATCACCAACCGCATTGTTAATAATCATATTATATACGATGCTTTATTATTGTATCTTGGAAAACAGTTCTTCAAAAACCCAAAGCACACTCTTCGGGGCGAAATTGCTTTAAGGATAGAGATTAATGGCCATGAAAGCAACAAGTAGTAGTTTATTATTACCCTTCTCTTAGGC
Organism: Arctium minus; assembly: GCA_954870635.1. Classification (NCBI taxonomy): domain Eukaryota; kingdom Viridiplantae; phylum Streptophyta; class Magnoliopsida; order Asterales; family Asteraceae; genus Arctium; species Arctium minus. The sequence continues at coordinate 174,353,307 of OX941080.1, read as the reverse complement.
TAATATTAGTACCACGATTCCAACATATTTTAGGTTTTCTTTTGAGAAAAAATCGTAATCGGAGTCAAAGTTGAACTTGTCTATTGTTTAGATTTCAATATTAAAAATTGGTGGATTAATTTAAAATAAACCTTAGCTATGTAACCTCTTGATACTTAAGTATATTTTGTGATGCTGGGGTTTGACATGGAATTATTCATTTGTCTTCTAAAGTTGCTAGAATCAATTGATAATGATGCATCACTTTTTTCAACCAAGCTTGTTTCAAAATTATATTTAACACAATGTTTGTAGCAGCAAAAGAGAATGGAAATGATCATCAAAACCCAAGTTGCTTGGATTAATATTAATATGAACGTCTTTGATGTATCAAAATTTCATCTTCCGAACACCTTCTATTGATGGAAAATTTCATTACCAAAATTTTCTTTAAGTTTAAATCGATTAGAAATCTATTGTGGTTTCTTCTTTTCCTTGTATTAATTCTTCAACTTTGATCAATCGTACCATATAATTGAGCAAGGGATTAATTCAATAGTATCCTATATATGCATGGCCTTTTAAAGTGATGGATGTGGATGGCATATTGCTACATATACTTCCTATAAATCAAATTTTGCTAATGATGATTACGATATATTTGAGACTTTTGTATTACGATTTCTATACCTACGTAAAAAACAACAAATCTTACGGTTTTGTTAGAAAACAAATGAGTTATATTGACGGTATTTGAAATATGCCAAAATATGTTATGGAAAATGCTTCATGATCAATTAAGTTATTTGTCCATGTTAAGACATTGTCGGATGGTCATTTAATACATATATATTAGATCTATAGTTGTTTGGTTACTTTGAGAGTGTGACTGTGTGAGAATAATAAAATGGCTGCTTTTTCTGGATCCATATTAGTGTTGGTAAAATGGCAACGTTGCGACACACCTTAATTTTTTGATACAAATTATTATCAACCCATCAAAAATAGGAGGGCTGAAAGGAGGAAATTATAGCACGAAGGCAAGACATTCAACAAGTTCCAATGGAGGAAGAAACAATCACCATTAGAAAATGCAGTTTATCCAAGTTGTGGAAAGATGTTCTGAATTCAATTCTCTATTTTTTTTCAATCGAAGATACAATGTGTTGATTGGACTTAAAATTCCAAAAGTATGGACCGAAGAAATAGTTAGATCTATATAACATGGAACCAACCCATGTTCGGACATGTTCTGGATCTAATACAGAAGTGAAGGTTTCATATGCTGCTATGATTTGGTTGAACCAAGAGGATTAAATCAAGATCCTTTTGAGGAAGAAGAAAGAGCCAAAGAAGTCGAATCAATGGACAAGAATCTCTCATTAGGTATAGTTCAATAATTTTAATGGGGAATTTGTCTACGGGTATCTCGGACTAGAGATTAGTGGTAGTGGTATTGTGTGGTAGATGTGGAAATAAAGATTGTGGATATGAAGTCATTTAAGAAACAATAATTTTTTTTTTTTGGGGGGGGGGGGGGGTAATGAATGTTGAAGTTGCTGAAGTAATTCCTTTAGGTCACGTGATGCTGAATAATTCCTCCTTGAGGAACAAGTTTGATTTTTTCAATTTGCTTAGCTAGTCTTTCTCCTGTTTTATAGGACCAGTAAAGTAGTGATTCTATTTTTGAGTCTGTTGCTTTGTAATGCTATTTATAGCCACCGTAGTCTCTCAATAAAATTATCTCTCCAAGTTAGCATCAGTAAACTCTTTACTTCTCTCTTTGTTTTCAACATTTGGTATCAGAGATCAAGGGTGAAACAAAGGTGATATGGCGTCTGACAAGGAATTTGTGCAACCAACCATTCCAAAGTTTGACGGTCATTATGACCATTGGAGCATGCTAATGGAGAATTTTTTGCGTTCCAAAGAATATTGGAGCCTGGTGGAGACCGGAATCAGTGTAGCAACAAAAGGGAAAGATCCTAGTGATGCAGAGAAGAAGGCCCTTGATGATCAGAAGTTGAAAGATCTAAAGGCTAAGAACTATCTGTTCCAAGACACTGATCGATCGATACTGGAGACAATCTTGAAGAAGGATACTACAAAGGATATTTGGGATTCTTTGAAGCAAAAGTATCAAGGGAAAAAACATGTAAAACGCACTTAACGACAGGCTCTTTGCAAAGAGTTTGAAGTTTTGCACATGAAGGCTGGGGAATCTGTTAATGACTATTTTGGGAGAACTCTCATTATAGCAAACAAGTTGAGAATGGCAGGGGAGACAATGGACGATTTTTTGAGGTCCATGACTTCAAAATATGACTATGTTGTATGTTCCATTGAAGAGTCGAAAGATCTAGAACTCATATCCATAGATGAGCTCCAAAGAAGTATTCTGGTGCATGAACAGAGGATGAGCAGAAAGGTGGAAGATGAGCAGACAGGTGGAAGATGAACAGGCTCTTTAAGTCATGTATGGAACCCAATAAGAGGAACATGGTACAGGACGAGGCTCTTACCGAGGACGAGGCTCTTATCGAGGACGAGGAAGAGGAAGAGGAAGGGGGCGAGGCGGTAGGCTTGCATATGGCCGATCTACCATAGAATGCTACAATTGCCATGAGTTAGGACATTTTCAATGGGAATGTCCTAAGGAGGAGAATCAAACAGCTCATTATACAGAAGTGAAAGAAGAGATGTTATTGATGGCGCTTGTGGATATCAAGCAAGCAAACTAGATCAGAGTAGATATGTTTTATTGATTCCGGTTGTAGTAACCACATGTGTGGCACCAAAAACATGTTTTGTGAGCTTGAAGACAACTTTAAAGAATCTGTGAAGCTCGAAAATAACTCAAGTCTCATGGTACAAGGTAAAGGCAAGGTTCAAATGGAGGTAAATGGTGTTGTGTTAGTAATGACAGGGGTTTTTTTGTACCATATTTAACAAACAATCTTGTGAGTATCGATCTCAGTTGCAGGAGAAGGGAGTTGGAGTATTTATTCACAGTGGGATCTGTAAAGTCTTTCATCCACATAAAGGCTTAATTTTAGAAACGAAGATGACGAACAACAGAATGTTTTTGTTGATTGTCTGTCGCACATCAGAGGAACAACAATGTTTTTCACTCATTGCAGATCAAACAAGTTTGTGGCACTGTCGATATGGACATCTCAGTTGGTGCCTCAAAGTGCTCCAACGAAAGAACACGGTGAAAGGACTACCGAGACTTGCACTTTCTCGAAGGGTGTGTGAAGATTGCTTAGTAGGTAGACAACATCGTGCTCCATTTCCCAACAAAACCATGTGGAGGGCCTCCAACATTCTTGAGTTGGTGCATGCGGACCGATCTCTTCAGCGTCAAACAGTAAAAAAAGGTATGTCAATGGATTTACTTCTTAGCCGAGAAGTCAGAAGCATTTCCAACATTTAAGCTTTACAAAGAACGAGTTGAAAAAGAAGCTGGTGCATCTATAAAAATTTTGAGAACAGATTGTGGGGGAGAGTTCACATCACTGGAGTTCAAACACTTATGTGAAGGAGAGACAACTGACTGTTGCGTATACCCCCCAACAAAACGTCATTGCAGAGAGATAGAACCGCACTATTTTGAACATGGTGCGAAGTATGATGTTCACAAAGAAAATCCTGAAAACCTTCTGTGAATTGGACCGCGCATGTGTTGAACCGATGTCCAACCCTCGCAATCACAAACAAGACTCCTGAAGAGGCGTGGAGTAGGATCAAACCATCTGTTGATCACTTTCGAGTGTTTAGATGCATCAGTCACGTACATGTACCTGACGAGAAGAGGGTAAAGCTTGATGCCAGGAGCCTCAAATGTGTATTTTTTGGGGTAAGTGATGATTATTTGATCCTGTTTCAAATAAAATAATTGTTAGCAAGGATGTGGTATTCGAAGAAGATCAAGAATGGAGTTGGGATGATAGTCACCAGCAAGCTATTTTAGCTGATCTTGAGTGGGAAAGTGATGAAGATTCAGGGAAATGAAAAAGTGTCTGCAGAGGCTGAACCAGAACTTACTCAAAGTAAAAGTAAAGAAGACACTCAACATGTCGGAGACTCGCCCGCTCAAAGTAGCACTCCAGATGTTGAAAGCTCACAACGGGAAGGACGCACACGCAAGAAACCAATTTGGATGACAGACTACGAGACGGGTGACGGTCTCTCCGATGAAGAAAGTGCATAGATGACACACTTGGCCTTGTTCACCGATCAAGACCCTGACTTGTCATTTTTTGCCTCATTTGCTGATCAAGACCCCACAACGTATGATGAAGCTGTGGAATCAGAAAAATGGAGGTAAGCTATGGATCAAGAAATGCAAGCAATCGAGAAAAACAATACTTAGGAACTAACGACACTACCATCGGGAGGAAAAAGCATAGGCGTGAAGTGGGTCTTTAAGACGAAGCTTAATGAAAATGGGGAGGTAGACAAATACAAAGCGAGACTAGTTGCAAAAGGGTATTGTCAGCGATACGGAATTGATTATGCTGAAGTATTCACACCAGTAGCTCGCTTTGAAACGATTCAAATGATCATTGCACTTGCTGCCCATAAAGCCCTGGAGGATCTTTCAGTTGGACGTGAAGTCCGCTTTTCTACATGGAGAAATAAGGGAAGAAGTTTTTGTTGATCAACCTCTTGGATATGAGCAGAAAGGGAAAGAAACTAAGGTTTACCGCCTCAAAAAGGCCTTGTATGGACTAAAACAGGCTCCCCAAGCCTGGTATAGTCGTATTGAGGCGTATTTTATTAAGGAAGGCTTTAGCAAATGTCCCTATGAGCACACTTTGTTCATCAAGTATGCAACTAGAGGTAATATTCTAATTGTGTGTCTCTATGTTGATGACCTCATTTATACAGGTAATGATGAGGGGATGTTTGAAAATTTTAAGAAGTCTATGATGACTGAATTCGAAATGACCGATCTTGGAAGAATAAGGTACTTTCTTGGCATTGAAGTACTGCAGAGAACTGATGGTATTTTTATCGGCCAACGAAAGTATGCCCAAGAGATGTTGAAGAGGTTTAATATGAACGAGTGGAATCCAGTACACAATCCGGTGTTTCCTGGTCTGAAACTCACAAGGGATGAAGAGGGAGTTGAAGCTGATGGCACTGTTTACAGGCAGATGGTGGGAAGTCTCATGTACTTAACTACCATGATCTGATGTTTATTGTTAGCCTCAGTAGGTACATGCAGCGCCCTACAGAATCGTACTGGTTAGCAGCAAAGAGGGTACTCAGGTATGTGAAGGGGACAATCAACTATGGGATGTTCAACAAGAAGGGAGGAAATGAAGAGCTCATTGGGTATACGGATAACGATTATGCCGGTGATCTGGACGACAGAAAAAGCACATCCAGGTATGTATTTCTGATGAGCTCAGGAGCTGTTTCTTGGTCCTATACAAAGCAGCCGGTAGTCACTCTATCAACCACCGAAGCCGAGCTTATAACAGCTGCATCCCGTGCATGCCAAACTGTGTGGTTAAGAAGAATATTGGAGAAACTAAATCAAGTGCAAAACCTTCCAACAGAGGTGTATTGTGACAATATCTCAGCAATCAAACTCTCAAAAAACCCGGTAATGCATGGTCGTAGCAAGCACATAGATGTGCGATTTCATTTTCTTCGAGATCTCGTGAAGGATGGAGTAGTGGAGCTTATTCAATGTTCAACTCGAGAGCAGCAGGTTGCTGATATTCTAACCAAACCGTTGAAGTCTGATACATTCTTGAAGATGAGGAGCTTAATGGGTGTATGTGTGATCATTCAGTTTAAGGGAGGATGTTGAAGTTGCTGAAGTAATTCCCTAAAAACAGGTCACGTGATACTGAATAATTCCTCCTTGAGGAACAAGTTTGATTTTTTCAATTTGCTTAGCTAGTCTTTCTCGTGTTTTATAGGACAGTAAAGTAGTGATTATGTTGCTTTGTAATGCTATTTATAGCCTCCGTAGTCTCTCAATAAAATTCTCTCTCCAAGTTAGCATCCAGTAAACTCTTTACTTCTCTCTTTGTTTTCAACAATGAATTCTGAAATCAGTGCTTATTCCGAGCTAGTACTATATATGCTACTATGAACGAACAACCACTTTCTGTTGCTGAAATAAACGAGGATTTCCAAAATGAATTGATAAGCTATGCGAGTAATCACTAGTCGATTTTGGGAGTTCTCTGACAAGTTCAATCGTCTTCCATATATGAAAGTTGTCGTTCAAGAATTTTCTAAAATGGGGCAGGTATGGCTTTATGATTTTGTAGATTAAAGGAAGTGATCGAGTTTGTTGACAATTGGTATAGGATAAAATTCACACTGATCTTATCGAAGTGGAAAGGGTGGATAAAGTGGAAAGTCTTAATTAAAGAAAAGGTTGGAGTTAAAGGGTCAATGCCAGTTGCTTGGACAAGGTCCACTTCTTTAAGTGTCTTAATGGTTCGGGATAATTTTTATATATGTATATATATATATATACATATATATATATACCTGATTGAAGGTCCAAACAGGGTTGACAAAGCCTTTGTTCTTTTAGAGACTATGGGGCTGATGAAAATTTCATCCTCAAGAACGGTATGATAGAAAACATTCAGAACAAAATTGCAGTGATCTAATTCGATTTAGAGGTTGATTGCGAAAAGATGATGGTTTCAGAGATAAGTATATAAGAAATAAAAAGAAAGGAAAACACTCGGTGGGGTATGATGATAAACGTAAACCTGTAGAAGCTTTTGGTAGGGTTTTGACATCTTAATTATTTCCGAAAGAAGGTTAAGTTATTCAGGTGCCGTTGATCCACTAGAGCTTATTCTGCCAGGAGACATATAGTCAAGAGAACACCATGATTGATCAGGAAGTTAGAGAACAAGTTGACACAAAAAGGAAAGAAGTTGGAAACAAGTTCGTGTACTCAAAACCACGATTTTGAAGAGTGACTGCAAACTGTGTGAAAAGCTATTTAAGGAAAAGAAATCAGAAAGAAAGTTTTCAAGCTATGAAGTATGTTGGGGCGGAGGCACTACAAAACGGCGGGACATTTTAGACGGAAAATGGGGGTTTTCGAGTGATTTTCTAAGGAATTTTCGACAAACTCCTTTAGTCGAAAAACCCATGAAAATTTCAAGGGAATTACGACAACGTTTCGTGTAGTTTTCGACGGATTTCTTCGACAAATTTTCGACGGAATCTTTCGACGGATTTTCGATGGAGAAGAAAAAAGTAATTCTTAAATACTATTCGAGGGATTAGCAACGGATCTCTTCGACATAAATTAAAAAAAAAGTATTTTTTTTAATTACTTAAATAGTGTTCGGCGGAATATCTGTCTAAAATTTTCGAAGGAATTTCGACGATGCATACTCCATCTAAAATCTGTCAAAAAATAGATTGATTATAGAAAATTTAATTTTCCATATTCCATCTAAAATACGTCGAAAATTTTCGATGAGTTTTTCCGTCGAAGATACTCAGTTTTCTACAAATGAGAGGAAGATCTAGTCTTGTTCGCTCAAACAATCGAAAATCAGAGGAGTTCAAGATATGGGAACAACATGGATATAGTATGGAGTATACAAGTCGAAGATGATGAATTAAGGAAGGTAAGTTTCTCTCATATAGGAAAAAAAAAACTTTTTCCCAAGATGGCCGTATCTTTGAATTTCCTAAGGAAGGTGAACAAGATTGAATGTGCTTCATTCTTTTAGTGAAAACTAATAAAATATCAAAGGTGTGAGTGAAATAAAAGGAAGATGTTGGAAATTTAGAACACTATGTTGTAGTTTCACCACAACAAAAATCGAATTTATAGGATGTCAAAAGTGTATAAGTGTCCTAATATATTGTTTTACACGACTTAAGTTTATAGGAACAAACAATTGTACGTCATATGTAAAAGTATAATTAACAATAAGTTTATAGGAAGCTTTTAGGTGTTATATTCCTTGGGGGTTGGGTGCCATGTGGGACTGACTGGTCGGAGTTGGCAGTACTCAACCTTTTTGCTCAAAAAAAAAATAAGTTTTTTAAGTAACTCTTGAAATAAACTGTCCTATTAAATTTTTTATATGACATTAATGGAAAATTATCCTATAAAAATATGTGTTCATACAACACTTTTCCAATGTGTCGTATAAAACACTATTAAAAATTACACTTTTTCCGGCAGAAAAATCCGCCGGAAATCCGGATTTTTTTTTTGAATTTTCCATTTGATACTTAATTAATCAAATTATTAATTAAGCTTAAGTTTCTGGCGGATTTTTGGCGGATATAAAAAATATATTTTATTTTAAAAAATTACTAAATTACCGGCGGATAATCCGTCGGAAATCCGCCGATTTTTTTTTATTTTTCAGTGAGTTATGAATTACGACGGATTAGTGGCGGATGAATCCGTCAGTAAATTTATTTATTTTTCAGTGAGTTATTTTAAAAAATAAATAAATTTACTGACGGATTCATCCGCCACTAATCCGTCGTAATTCTAGTTTTTTTTATCAAAATACTAAGAATTGAAAACTACTATTAATTTTATTCAAAATTTTCCAATACAAGTACATATTTATATATACAAATACAAATTTATATACATTTATATATTGGTAAGCAATAGACTATTGATAGAAGTTTCAGATTCTCCCAATCTTCACTTTCTTTCCCTTTCTTGCCATTCAAATTTTCCATACTTCTAGAAGCTTGATTCTCATGGAAAGAAGCTACAAATAAACCCCGTTTTGCAACATAAAAAAGCACACAGTAACATAAAGAAAAGCACAGAAAAAAGAGTAATTTCTCAAGAACAATGATAAATTTATGGATAAAAAAAAAGAAAAAATAAAAACAAAAAACAAACGAAATCAATGATCTAAAGCCAACACATCTGAAACTCCCTCAGTGTATGTGTGTGTTTAAATGTGTAAAAGATACAGAAATTGAAACTCAAAACCAGTTAAGGTTTTCTGAACCTCGGGCCGTGAAGAGAGCAAAAGAGGGACGAACACCACGAGATCAAAACAGATTCAAAACTGGGATGAAAACCCATAGGAACGAACCACACGGATGAAATCAAAACAGGATGGAAGATCGAAATACGTTGAGGATTAACAATTTGTGTCGAGATCTGTTAATCACTATGTTTGTTTAGGTCCAGATTCGTTCAGATTGAGAGGTAGAGAGATAAGTCGGTGACGGTAGTGTGCTGGAGAACGGCGACGGTGGTGGTGTGGCTAGAGAACGGTGACGGTGCAGGTGTGGATGGAGAGAAATCGAGCCTGAGAATCGAGTTGAGAGAAATCGAGGCTGATGAACAAGCGAGAAACATGAATCGATTAGGGCTTCATTGAGGTTGATGAACAACGAAGTCTTATCCCATTCTTGAATATGGGGTGTGACGGCAGGAGAGAGATAGAGAGAGGAGATATTGGGGCATCTCATATGATATTAGGGTTTCATATGGGGGGGGGGGTCTAAAATTTTAGGGGATAAATCAGGGACGGACAAAACTTTTTTCATACGGTGACACCTTATAAATATAGACAAAAAATAATTACAAAAAACACAATTTTTATCAACGTATTTTCATCTTTTTACTGACATTTAATATTGTCTGATCTGTTTTTAGCCTATTTCCACCATTTCGAGGGATTTTTGAAGTTTTTTGCTTGATTTCGACGGATTTTTAAGTTTTTTTTTATTGATTTCGAGGGATTTTTTTCGTTTTTTTTATTGATTTCAAGAGTTTTCTTCGATTTTTGTGATTGATTTCAAGAGTTTTCTTTGGTTTTTTGGTTGATTACAAGGTATGGTTGCACCTTTTTGAAGTTTCCAAAACGATACGGTAGCACCTTCCAAGACGATACGGTTGCACCGTTCACGAATCTAACTTTTTTTACCCTTCGCCGGAGATTAATACGGTGGCACGTGCTACGATAGGCACCACACTAGGTCCGTCCTTGGGATGGGGGGGGGGGGTGGAGGGAACTTTTAGGGGGAGCGCGGGGGAACTTTTAGCCAGGGGAGGGGAGGGGCGGGGGAATAAAATAAAGGGGGGGGGGTTAAGGAATAAAAAATATATTATTATAAATAATAAAAATTTAATTAAAGTTTTAATTTAATGAGTTGTAATTTAATATAGGGAAAATTGCATTAAAATGGAACCAACTTTGAGTTAATTCCTATTTTGGGGAACAAACTTTCAAAACTATCATTTTAGGGCTTCAATCAAACTTTTCATTTATTTAAGGGTCTCTGTTACCTGATTACCTATTGTAGTAATGACATGGCTTGAGTAAAAAGCCAACAAAATTCCATGTCATATTTAAAATTAAATAAATAAATTTAAAATGATGAAATGTATATGATGTACAAGTTCAGAAGTTCTAATGTTATTATGTTAACTACGGGGAGAAAAACGTAAACCCAGTTGCAGAGTTGCCCCATCTTTCGGCCACCCTCCCCATCTCCGGTCACCTTCCGATCATCTTCTCCGGCGAGAATACAACTATCTCTTTCTCTCACACACAACATAAGCCAGACTCAGATTAGTTTATACAACAAAATCGATATTTATATTACAAAACCGAAACCCAGATCAGTTCATAAAATCGAAACCCATATTACAAAATCGGAAAATGGGTTTAGACCCTTTGTGTTCATCGACAAACCAGATCCAGAGATCCAGAGTACATTGATATTTCATCTTCTTTATCAGGTTTTTTCATCATTGTTTATTCGATTGGTGGGTTAAATAAAAAGCCCTACTGTAAACTCCTAATCAAGAGACCGATTTCAGATCTGGACTTTGATATATTAGTTTGATTTACTCTTTTGGGATGAAAATATTACCTCAAAACTTTATATCTGGACTTTTATTTGATCTCTTCATAAATGGATACCAGGGGATGCAATGAGAGGATGAAGATTCTTGTTATATGTAGAGATGAGAGGCTAAAATGGTGGGACAAATCTGAAGATGAGAGGTAACAGAGGGATGGAGATTCTTGGGGATAAACAACCTTTCTTTTCCTTTTTGGGGGTGGGGGTTTCAGGTTTAGGTTTGGGATTTTGGGTTTTATTTTTGTTTTTTTTTAATAATTGACGTGACTTCTATATTTTTCATTGGACTTTTGTTTTTTATGCCACATCATCTTTGGTAACCTGTTACCTACTAAACACACAGGTAATGAACACCCTTAAATAAATGGAAAGTTTGGTTGAGGCCCTAAAATGATAGTTTTGAAAGTTTGTTCCCTAAAATAGGAATTAACTTAAAGTTGGTTCCATTTTGATGCAATTTTCCCTTTAATATATGTATGGATGTTTTTATTGATAAATCATATAAAAAATATTTATAAATCAGTTCTCATTGCACTATAACATTTTTTGGTCTTCATGAAATATAAAAAATATACCTCATGTGGTGTGTATTAGATTATTAGCTAATAATTTAACTTTTAATTTATAGAAAAATATATTGACTCTGATTGTGCTCTTTAATTTGTTTATATTTATTAATTTTCTTAATTAATATCAAATTTAGAAAAAAAAGTTGGCGGCGGAGGCGTGGCAGTGTGGCGATGTGGTGGTGATCAACGCATAATCGCCTAATTGGATCCTTTAAATCCCAACGATCCATTAAAGGCCAAATGGATCCATTAAAGCTCAACCGATCCATTAAAGCTCATCCGATCCGTTAAAGCACAAATTGATCCATTAAAGCCCAGTTTCTTCCACTAAAACCCAATTGCATCCATTAAGGCCCAATCAATCCATTAAAACCTAAGTGGATCCATTAAAACCCAATCCATCCATTAAAGCCCGATTGGTTCCATTAAAGCCAAACCGATCCATAAACGCCCTTATGGGTCCATTAAAGCCCAACTGATCCATTAAAGCCAAAATGGATCCATTAAAGCCCAAACGATCCATTAAAGCATTAAAGCCCAACCGATCCATAAACCCCCATGTGGATCCTTTAAAACCCAACCGATCCATTAAAGCTCAACTGATCCATTAAAACCCATCTGATCCATTGAAGTCTAATTTCTTCCATTAAAGTCCAATTGGATCCATTAAGGCCCAATCGATCCATTAAAACCCAAGTGGATCCATTAAAACCCAATCCATCCATTAAAGCCCGATTGGTTCCATTAAAGCCCAACCGATCCATAAACGCCCATGTGGGTCCATTAGAGCCCAACAAATCCATTAAAGCTTTAAAGCCCAACCGATCTATTAAAGCCCAATTTGTTCCATTAAAGCCCAAATGGATCCATTTAAAGCCCAATGGATCCATTAATGCCCAACCGATCCATTAAAGCATTAAAGCCTAACTGATTCATTAAAGCCCAAATGGATCTATTAAAGCATTAAAGCCCAATTAGATCTACTAAAGCCCAACCGATCCATAAACCCCCATGTGGATCCTTTAAGCTCAACCGATCCACTAAAGCCCAAATTGATCCATTAAAGCTCAATTTCTTCTAGGGGGTGAGCATAAGCGGGTACTCGACAAAATTTCATGGAATCGGAACCTCCGGTTCCTGGAATGAAGGAACCGGAACCGCTTACATCGGTTCTCTATATTTTGGAACCGTCCCGGAACCATTAGGAACCGGTTCTGGTTCCGGGTACCCAATTTCAAAATCTTTTAAAATTTTTTACATTTCATACAATAAAAATGTAATTAAAGTACAAAGTTAAAGTAATAAATAGAACAAATGGTAAAACTAAAGCGGTCGTGTGTGAGAAATTAAGAATCTTGAAGTTGTAACTTGTAATCCTAAATGGTAATTATTTAATATATAAAATATTTTTTTTAAAACAACGGGTACCCAGTGTGTAACACCCCTTCTTACTAGTCCTAAGACGGGGCATGTCGTCATTGGGATGGATTAGTTGGCACTTAACCATGCCGAGATTCTTTGTGCCAAGAAGTTAATTCGGATTCCGATTTCGGATGACGAGTCGGTGACCGTTTACGGCGAGAGGCGAAAGGGGGAAGTGACAATTATCAGCATGGTGAAAGCACGAAAATTCTTAGCAAAAGGATGCTCATCCTTTTTGGCATACGTTATAGACGCCAAGCTCGAGAAGAAAAATCTTGAAGATGTGGACGTAGTGAATGAATTCCCCGACGTATTCCCAGACGATTTGCCTGGATTGCCACCCGATCGACAGGTAGAGTTCGAAGATTGACCTACATTCGGGTTACCATCAGGTGAAGGTCAAGGAGGATGACATTCCGAAGACCGCATTTAGGACGCGTTATGGTCATTACGAGTTCTTGGTGATTCCCTTTGGCTTGACTAACGCCCCGGCGGTGTTCATGGATTTAATGAACCACGTGTGCCGACCTTTCCTTGATAAGTCGGTCATCGTGTTCATTGACGATATACTGATTTACTCCAAGGACGAATCCGATCACGCGCGTCACCTTCGTGATGTTTTGGAGGTTTTGAGGAAGGAGAAACTTTATGCATAATTTTCCAAGTGTGAATTTTGGTTGAAAGAGGTGCAATTCTTAGGGCACGTGGTCACAAAAGACGGTGTGAAGGTGGACCCCGCCAAGATAGAAGTTATGATGAATTGGGAACCGCCCAAGAGTCCATCTGAAATTCGAAGCTTTTTGGGTTTAGCAGGTTATTATCGAAGATTCATCCAAGATTTCTCCAAGATTGCTTCTTCATTGATATCATTGACCAAGAAAAATGTGAAGTTCGTGTGGACTGAATCTCAAGAGAAGGCATTCCGGGCATTGCCATGGAAGTTATGCGAAGCTCCGATCTTATTATTGCCGGAAGGGTCGGAGGATTTTGTAGTTTATAGCGATGCATCCAAGATGGGTCTTGGGTGCGTACTCATGCAAAGGAGAAAGGTGATTGCCTACGCGTCGAGACAACTAAAGGTGCATGAAAAGAATTATCCCACTCATGATTTGTGTAACACCCTAGTTTCCGGCATTGTAAGTTAACCTCTTTCCTAGTCGTTATAATCCACCTATTAGTATGAGTTTCTAGGAGGTTGTGTTTATATTCCCTATAGTGCCGAGAGCGTTGAAGTGGAAAATTACCAAAATTTGGAAGTTCGGGGGCATGGCGCGATAGTGCCTCGCGATAGTGACAATGACACTGTCGCCATGTCACTATCACCGAGGGGGTGAGGCTCTTGGTACATCTGGCCCGACCCTGCCCACGATAGTGACAATGGCACTGTCGCCGTGTCACTGTCGCTCGAATTCTGGAACCCGCGGTACGAATGGAGCAATTGTGCCTTGCGATAGTAACAATGTCACTATTGCTTGGGCACTGTCGCCGATGGGGATCTGATGTTTAAAACATAATTGTTAGGCCATTTCTCATTCAATTCACCACCCACCTCTCCTCACTTTCTCTCTAGAGTTAACCTAAAAGCATTAATGGCGATTTTGGACAACTAAAACCTAGGTCCTTGGATTTCAAGTAGTTCATCTTCTTTAAGACAAGAGTTGGAAGCTAGGGTCAAGTCTTCACCATCACCATCTTCTTCCAAAGCTAGACTTGAAGGTTTTCTAGGGTTTTTACCAAAACCCAAGTTGTGAGTCACTCTTTCATCAAACTATATACATGTTAAACTATGGTGGTTCTTACTTTTTCTAAAGCTACCTTGATTTCTTATTTGGCGAGTGAACCAAAACCCCATTTTGGGAACCTATGTTACATTTCTAGGGTTTTGGATTTTGAAAGTAAACATGGATTTTGGATGTCAACGGGTTAACATTCATTTATTAGGGAACTAGTATGGTTATCATCCTTCCCTTATTTTCAATAAAAACAATGGAGAAGCAAATGATGAGTTGGGTATGTGTTTGACCTAAATTTGAGTTGTCAATGATTTTACTTGCTTATCCTTGTACAACATTTTACAAAGTGTGGAGTTTTGAAATAAAAAGGAGTACAGATATGTATACTTAAGTTTTGGGTAATTAATACCTATTAATGACTATGGTAAAATATGTAGGAATATAGTAGTCAAGTGTGAATATGTACGTATTAGACCTTATGTTATGGATCCATAGACGTATGAGTTTCGTTTTGGTTGGGAGGCTAGAATGGTATATCTCCCAAATGAACCAAGAAATAGGCATGGGGTCGAGATGGATAATAGTTGTGGACTTTAAGTTGGGCAACGACCAAAGACCAATAATTGTAATTTCTTGTGTATGAGTGAAATTTAGAATTGACGGATTACCGTTGATATGTAGTGGGGCTCTTGAACATGAATGTGTGACCTACTTATGTGTACCGTCACCAGCATGGAAATTGGGTCTCCCCCGTTATCGTAAGTGAAATGTGTGACACAATTGTCGCGTTGGAAATGTAATTTATATTGTGAAATGGGTTTAGTCTACAACTTTCCGCAAAACTTATATTCTTCTGATTAAAATTGTTTGATCTCACTAGGCGTTAGCCTAACACTTTTTATTAAATGTGCCATGTATATCAGGTTCTTTGAGTAGCAGGGCGGCAAGATTGTGAGGGTAGTGCCGATTGTTGGATGAGACAACTTTTGGGCACGTGCTTTTGGAAAAAAATTACTTGGAGATTTTTGGGAATATAGTTACCCATTTTTGGTGATCTTAGCGACACACATATATAATCTAGATTATGTTAAGTAATAAGTCTAGATTAGTAGGTTGTTGTTTAAGTATCCGTATGAATTTCTGTAAACTCTAATTCTACGTTTCCCCATTGTTGGGGGATAAATTATGCATAGGTTGGATTTGGTTGCATTTTTTTAGGTCTCTTCCAGTTATAGACGTCATATTGCCAAACCCTTAAATTTGTTTTACTCTAAAATTTTAGGACGTTACAAGTTGGTATCAGAACCCTAGTTTAAGTGAACTACGTATGAACGTAAGATGCCTAGACTTAAGCTGAAGTATTAAGTTACAATTTTGAGTTACGGGTAGAACTCTTAGGAAGGGGTAGATTTAGAATCAGCGGAATTACACCAATTGAGAGTTGTGACGATGGTAACGAGAATTCTTATGTATAATGTGTTCATAATTTCACTTAGCTAATGCTATTATGAATATATCATTACGTGAGCATGCTTGTTCTACTATTGTTGTGATGATTAATGAATGTAGTAGTACGTTATCTATATGTGCTTGTTAGCCTACCTCTCATCTCATTCTCGTGTGGTTGACAGCTTGCTATAGTTAGCACTCGGAGTAGAGCGCCTAACCGCGAAGATGCCCCTGAAGTCAGTGTGACGATTCCTGGTCCGTCAAGACAGGAAGCTGCTCTCGAGCCTCCGATTCCTCGAATGCTGGTAGGAAGGGTTGAGACAGTGCCTAGAGTGATCTTAGCCACTGATGACCCCGTCATCCAAGAAGTAGATCCTCAAGTGGCCATGATGGCCAACTTCTTTCAAATGGTGAACATGACCATGGACAAGAGAGACAAGAGATTAATAAAGATGTTGGAAGACCAGGATGCCGGTAACCGAAGATCGGAGGCAGTCGCGGAGAATGCGGTAATGGGGTCTGGTGGTACCGGAAACGTTATTGGTACCAAAGAACATGTCGTTGTAGGGTCCAGAAGGATAGAGAAGGGATGCTCATTCAAGTCGTTCCTGTGTTGTAAGTTGTCTGAATTCTCGGGGACGACAAATCCTGTTGCGTGCATGAAGTGGCTTCGGGAGATCGAGCTAGCATTCGAATCGAGCGAATGCGGAGAGACTCAGAAGGTTAAATTCGCTTCACAGTTGTTTAGAGTGGAAGCTCTTGAATGGTGGAACGTGGTTCGGTCAACCTTAGAGCCGACAGTCTTGGCTCAACTCCTGTGGGGGACCTTCAAGGAGAAGGTAATGGACAAATATTGTAATGAGAGAGGGCTAGACCGGATTGAGGAAGAGTTCCGGAACCTAAAGAAGGGTGACAAGTCGATCGCAGAACTATTTCCTATGGCAATCGGTGGGTTTGACATAGTCATAGGTATGGATTGGTTGGTGAGCAACAATGCAGAAATCGTTTGTGAGAAGAAAGTAATCCGAATTCCGATCCCCGGAGAAGACGTGGTGATTGTTTATGGGGAGCGAAGAAAGGGTGAGGTAGCAATGATTTCCATGGCAAATGCACGAAAGTGTTTGGCTAAAGGATGCTCGTCATACTTGGCATATGTTCTAGACCCCCAGTTAGAGAAGAAACAAATTGAGGATGTGAAGATAGTTCGCAACTATCCCGATGTTTTCCCCGACGAACTTCCCGGTTTGCCACCCGACCGACAGGTAGAGTTCCGAATCGACCTTATTCCGGGAGTGGCTCCGATAGCACGTGCACCCTACCACCTAGCCCCAACCGAGATGCAAGAGATGATGTCTCAGTTGCAAGACCTCCTTGAGAAAGGATTTGTAAGACCTAGTTCATCACCATAGGGAGGCTCCGGTGTTGTTTGTGAAGAAGAAGGACGACACCATGAGAATGTGCATCGACTACCGTAAGTTGAACAAGGCGACAATCAAGAACAAATACCCATTCCCCAGGATCGATGACTTATTCGATCAACTTCAAGGAGCGAGTTGCTTTTCCAAGATAGACCTTCGTTTCGCGTATCATCAGGTGAAGGTAAGAGACAAAGACGTTCCGAAGACGACATTTAGAACACGGTACGACCATTACGAATTCCTAGTCATGTCGTTCGGCTTGACGAACGCCTCTGCTGTCTTCATGGACTTGATGAATCACGTGTGTCAACCCTTCCTAGACAAGTCGGTAATCATGTCCATTGACGATATACTTGTTTACTCTAAGGATGAGAAGGATCATGAGCACCACCTCCGCGAAGTCCTAGAAGTGTTGAGGAAGGAGAGACTGTAAGCTAAATTCTCGAAGTGTGATTTTTGGTTGAAGAAAGTGCAATTCTTAGGCCACATAGTCACTCAAGATGGTGTGAAAGTGGACCCGTCAAAGATAGAAGCCATCATGAATTGGGAACCACCCAAAAACCCGTCGAAAATCCGAAGTTTTCTAGGCTTAGCAGGTTACTATCAAAGGTTCATTCAGGATTTATCCAAGATTGCTTTTTCCTTAACGGCCTTGACTCGGAAGAACACGAAGTTCATGTGGACCGAAACTCAAGAGAAGGCCTTCCGAACCCTTCAAAAGAAGTTGTGTGAAGCACTGATCCTGTCCTTACCCGAAGGTACAGAAGATTTTGTGGTCTACAACGATGCGTCAAAATTGATTTAGGGTGTGTGTTAATGCAGCGTGGCAAAGTGATCGCCTATGCCTCCAAGCAACTCAAGGAGCACAAAAAGAACTACCCTACCCATGACTTGGAACTAGTCGCAGTAGTTTTTGCTCTAAGGCTATGGAGACACTAGTTATATGGAACCAAGTGCACGCTCTTCACGGACCACAAGAGCTTGAAGTACGTTTTCGATCAGAAGGAATTGAATATGTGGCAAAGGCGATGGTTAGAACTACTCAAGGACTATGATTGCGAGCTGCTCTACCACCCGGGTAAAGCAAATGTAGTAGCCGATGCCTTGAGTCGGAAGGAGTATAGTGGTAGCATTAAGGTTACCGATACAAGAATTGATCTGGTGTCAAGTTTGATCGAGAAGATAAAAGCATCTCAGACTGAGGCATTGAAAGAAGAAAACCTTAAGACTGAATTAATGGGGAAGCTACACCTCCGACTAACAGAAGATGGTCGCGGAGTAAAGCTATTCAATGGGCGAGTGTGGGTACCCAAGATGGGAGGCAGCCGAGAACTACTCTTAGAGGATACTCACAAGTCCAAATACTCCATACACCCGGGGAGCACGAAGATGTATAGGGACCTGAAACTGAATTATTGGTGGCTTGTGATGAAGTTGGATGTGGCAAGCTACGTCGAGCGTTGCGTGACTTGCTTGCAAGTAAAGGCTGAACATCAACGACCATATGGGAGCCTCCAATCCCTTGAGATACCCGGGTGGAAGTGGGAGCACATTACCATGGATTTCTTAACCAAACTGCCGAAGACTTTGAGGGGTCATGATGCCATTTGGGTAGTCGTTGACCACCTAACTAAGATTGCCCATTTTCTGGCCATGCGGGAAACGTTGCCGATGGACATGTTGGCAAAACTATACATCGATGAGGTGGTCTCGAGGCATGGAGTGCCACTGTCAATTGTGTTAGACAGAGATAGCCGGTTTACGTCCAACTTTTGGAGCGGCCTTCAAAAAGAGTTGGGCACCAGGGTGAAGTTGAGCACGACCTATCATCCATAAATTGACGGTCAGAGTGAAAGGACCATCTAAACCCTTGAATACATGCTTCGGTCGTGTGTCATTGACTTCGGCGGAAGGTGGGATTCCCACTTACCACTCGTAGAATTCGCCTACAACAACAGTTACCATTCTAGCATCAGGATGGCCTCGTTCGAGGCTTTGTATGGTCACAAATGCAGAACCCCGTTTGTTGGCTCGAGGCAGGTGAAAAGCAATTTTCTGGTCCCGAAATTGTCCAAGCGACGGCGATAAGGGGAAATGTATCCGTGAACTACTAAGGGCGGCTCAAGACCTCCAGAAGAGCTACGACGACAAGAAAGGCGACCCATAGAATTTCAAGTTGGGGACCGAGTTATGTTGAAGGCCTCCCCTTGGAAAGGGATCATCCGTTTTGGAAAGTGCGGGAAGTTGAGTCCCCGTTTCCTTGGCCATTCACCATATTAAAGCGGGTGGGACTCCAAGCCTACCAGTTAGAGCTACCGCCATAAATGGATAGAATCCATAACACGTTTCACGTTTGTTACTTACGGAAGTGCATGGAGGAAGAAGAGAGTGTTATTCCTCTCTCTGAGATACGAATCGACGAAAATAACCGTTGCGTTGAGGAACCCGACACGATACTTAATAAAAAGTCAAAGAAGCTTCGCCATAAGAAAGTCACTATGGTTAAAGTTCAATGGAAACATCACCGAGGCGCCAACGTGACATGGGAATCCGAAGAGGATATGAAGCAGAGGTACCCTCACCTATTTGGGTGGTCGAGATTTCGAGGACGAAATCAATTCCAAGGGAGGGAGGATTGTAACACAACGATTTTCGGCATTGTAAGTTAACCTTTTTCCTCGTCATTACAATCCACCTATTAGTATGAGTTGCTAGAAGGTTGTGTTTATATTCCCTATAGTGCCGAGAGCGTCGAAGTGGAAAATAACCAAATTTTGGAAGTTCGGGGGCATGGCGCGACAGTGCCTCATGATAGTGACAATGGCACTGTCACCGTGTTACTGTCGCCGAGGGGGTGAGGCTCTCGGTACATCTGGCGTGACCCTGCCCGCGATAGTGACAATGGCACTGTTGCCGTGTCACTGTCGCCCAAAGTCTGGAACTCGTGGTACGAATGGCGCGATTGTTCCCTGCGATAGTGACAATGTCACTATCGTTTGGGCACTGTCGCCGATAGGGATCTGATGTTTAAAACATAATTGTTAGGCCATTTCTCATTCAATTCACCACCCACCTCTCCTCACTTTGTCTCTAGAGTTAACCTAAAAGCATTAATGGCGATTTTGGCCAACTAAAATCTAGGTCCTTGTATTTCAAGTAGTTCATATTCTTCAAGACAAGAGTTGGAAGCTAGGGTCAAGTCTTCACCATCACCATCTTCTTCCAAAGTTAGACTTGAAGGTTTTCTAGGGTTTTTACCAAAACCCAAGTTGTGAGTCACTCTTTCATCAAACTATATACATGTTAAACTATGGTGGTTCTTACTTTTTCTAAAGCTACCTTGATTTCTTATTTGGTGAGTGAACCAAAACCCCATTTTGGGAACCTATGTTACATTTCTAGGGTTTTGGATTTTGAAAGTAAACTTGGATTTTGGATGTCAACGGGTTAACATACATTTATTAGGTAACTAGTATGGTTATGATCTTTCCATTATTTTCAATAAAAATAATGGAGAAGCAAATGATGAGTTGGGTATGTGTTTGACCTAAATTTGAGTTGTCAATGATTTTACTTGCTTATCCTTAAAATGTGAAGTTTTGAAATAAAAAGGAGTATGGATATGTATACTTAAGTTTTAGGTAATTAATACCTATTAATGACTATGGAAAAATACGTAGGAATATCGTAGTCAAGTGTGAGTATGTACGTATTGGACCTTACGTTATGGATCCATAGACGTACGAGTTTCGTTTTGGTTGGGAGGTTGGAATGGTATATCTCCCAAATGAACCAAGAAATAGGCATGGGGTCGAGATGGATAATTGTTGTGGACTTTAAGTCGGGCAACGGCCAAAGACCAATAATTGTAATTTCTTGTGTATGAGTGAAATATAGAATTGACGGATTATCGTTGATTTGTAGTGGGCATCTTGAACATGAATGTGTGACCTACTTATGTGTTCCGTCACCAGCATGGAAATCGGGTCTCCTCCGTTATCGTAAGTGAAATGTGTGACACAATTGTCGCGTTGGAAATGTAATTTATATTGTGAAATGGGTTTAGTCTACAACTTTCCGCAAAACTTATATTCTTCTAATTAAA
Source organism: Arctium minus (assembly GCA_954870635.1). Classification (NCBI taxonomy): domain Eukaryota; kingdom Viridiplantae; phylum Streptophyta; class Magnoliopsida; order Asterales; family Asteraceae; genus Arctium; species Arctium minus. The sequence continues at coordinate 174,331,766 of OX941080.1, read as the reverse complement.
ATTGTTTAATCTCACTAGGAGTTAACCTAACACTTTTTATTAAATGTGGCATGTATATCAGGTTCTTTGAGTAGCGAGGCGGCAAGATTGTTTGAGTAACTTTTGGGCACATGCTTTTGGAGAAAAATTACTTGGAGATTTTTGGGAATATAGTTACCCATTTTTGGTGATCTTAGCGACACACATATATAATCTAGATTATGTTAGGTCTAGATTAGTAGGTTGTTGTTTAAGTATCCGTATGAATTTCTGTAAACTCTTATTCTACGTTTCCCCATTATTGGGCGATAAATTATGCATAGGTTGGCTTTGGTTGCATTTTTTTAGGTCTCTTCCAGTTATAGACATCATATTCCCAAACCCTTAAATTTTTTTTACTCTAAAATTTTAGGACACAATATGGAATTGGCGGCGGTGGTATTTGTGTTGAAGTTGTGGTGGCACTATCTCTACGACACGAAGTGTACCTTGTACACGAATCACAAGAGTTTAAAGTATGTCTTCGATCAGAGGGAGTTGAATATGAAGCATAGAAGATGGTTGGAACTACTCAAGGACTACGATTGTGAGTTGCTCTACCATCCGGGTAAAGCAAACGTAGTGGCTGATGCATTAAGCCAGAAAGAATATAGTGGAAGACTTCGAGCTAAACTCCCAAGGATTGAATTGGTGTTGAGTCTCATGGACTGAATTAAAGAAGCTCAAGCCGAAGTGTTATTGGAAGAAAACCTCAAGGAAGAAGTGATGCCCAAGCAACGACTACTCTTGACAAACGATAACTGTGGGATCAAATGCTTCAATGGGCGCGTGTGTGTGCCAAAGATTGGAGGAAATTGAGAGCTACTTTTGGGGGACGCTCATAAATCCAAATACTCCATGTTATCCCAGATTAATCTAGTTGATAATCAAACAAGAAACACAATATAGATCAAGAGATATAATGATTAAGAATAACATACCAATCCCTTGAATAATCAATGTAAACCTTGAGTGTTCTTGATACCCTTGAATACAGAGAATACGTACGGCTATTAACTAGAATATTATCAGAGTTAAACCTAAAAACTAATTAAACAAAACTTTAAATACCTAGGTCATATGGGCTTTAACCTTAATGGGCTTTCTAATAGGCTTTAGGCCCATTTACAAATAACTATTAACATATTACACTTTAAACCCTCTAATCTTTAACTATCAAACAAATACGGTTTAGACCCTCTAATTTAACTTTAATCTTGAATACAATTATTTGATCCAACAATCTCCCCCTTTGGATTCAAGATTAAAAAAAAATTCACAATAATCTTCAGGTCTTCACTTTTCTTCAGATATGACGTTGATAGCTTCAAAACTTGATATCTTTAAATAGTCTTCAAATCTTCAAATCTTTGAAAATCTTCAGCAGTCTTCAGATTATATTCAGCAGTCTTCAGATTATATTCTCCTTCTTTGATAATTCTTCCTTTTTGTATCTTCTCCCCCTTTTTGATGAGTGGTGAGAATCATCATCATCAAAACTTGTCAAAACAATCTCCCCCTTTATGGAAAAATCTCCCCCCTTTTTTTTATAGACTTCAATTTAGCACTTTTTCATGTAATGAACCCTGTAAGAAATAAGAGCAGTCTTCCCAGATGGAAAGAGTGATTATTTCAATCTTTTCAGATTAAAATAGAAAGTAGTAACCATTCGAATCTTTTCAAATTCAAACAGTTTAATAGGTGTAACCCTGAATCGATAAATTGTCAGGATCTTAATTCTTAACAAGAACACACACTCAGAAAAACAATATTAAAGAAGCTGCGGAATAGCACTTTAATATTCTGAAAAACAATGCAACAGTAAATCAATGATCACAACTTGTAAACTTGTATTGAATGATTGAAGTTACAAGATTAAACACACAACCTCAATATTGATGAACAGACTCACCAATACGAATTCTACTTCTCTAGAATCAGGGTTCTAACCTTGAGGTTGATTCTCTCTTAAAAAAAGCTAATAACTCAGAATAATTGTTCTCACAAAAGTTACAGAACTATTCTAAACAAATCTATACATATATTGAAGATAAAAGATAATTACAAAATAATAAAAGATCTTCAATATAAACTTCTATCTTTATCTCCAAACTTCCATGAATATCTTCAGTCCATCCAGCTGTCATCCTTCCATGCGAAGTCTTTATCATATAAGCAGCATTCTTCTTCAGCAGCATTAATACTCTGAGCAGTATTAACTCCAGCAGTACTAACTATGCTCAGCAGTATTAATCTCTTCAAGCAGTACTAACTATGAACTAGCAGTATTAATCTTGTTCAGCAGTATTAATCTTCAACTGGCAGCATTAATCACAGAAGTAGCAACCAGAAGTAGTAACCATGTTCTTCTAGCAGCATTAACTTTACTTAGCATTTCTTCAGTTCCCAACAATCTCCCCCTAACTTGACTTTTAGGAAGAGAAGTCAAGTTCTTCAGATGATCTTCTTAGATGCTCCCAAAACTTCATCATGGCTTATATTCCAGTATTTGCATCCAACCCCAAACTCTGATTGATTGTTCTTTGGATCAAATACTTAGCCATCTCTGAATCTGGAACACATCCTAGCTTCTTCTTCAGCATTGCATGAAGCTTCAGTCTGCTATGGTTGTACACTCTATCCACTAGGAAGTACTCTGTGTGATTTCTATCCAAAGTCATAGCATATACTCCACTAGTTTCATATAAAGTCCAATTGGTGACTGTTTGAAAAACATTCCTTATGATGTCCTTCACTTCATCAGGTTTAAACATCATACAAAGATACTCCATTACCAGTTTTGTAATTGAAATCCCTGGAGCTTTCACCTGATCTGCATACAACTTCATCCCTATATCAAACATTTCTTCAATATCTGACCTTAAGCATGTTCTAACAATCTTTGCCCAAGTACTGTAAACTTCATACTTTTCATCTTTCCTCTTCAGCCTTATGTACTCCTTTCTATCTACCTCTAGTACATCCCAGTGAATGACTTCAGGAGGTTTAACTCCTACAGGTTCAGCTGAAATTGGTTCAGGCACTTTGTCCATCACTACCATGTACATCTTTACATCCTCAGAGCTTGGAGGCTCTTTCTTTTCTGATGACTCAGGTGCCTCTTCTTCTTCAGCAACCTTCTCTGCCTCTGTTTCATTTATTCTAGGCTTCTTTGTTGACCTTCTCCTTGCCATCATCTTTGTCCTTTTTAAAGTCCTTAGACTTTCACCAATAGTGGCTTCCTTCTTTGGAGTCTCTTGCTCATCTGGAAAAGGTTTTTCTATGAAATCATTGCTTTCTTTCATTCTCTTTTCCATCTCCACTCTTGCAGTTTCATTCCCTTGAAGCTTGAGCATTTCTGAATCATACAACTCTTTAATTTGTTCAAATGGCATTGTTGAGAACATCTCCTTTCTGACTCCTACAGCACCTTTGAGAAATGTGATCATCTTGTTTCTCTCTTGGTAACCTAGGAATGTCTTTGAGGGTTGTCTCTTATTTGCAGCCTTCTTGATCATCATAGATTTCTTAAGAGTTGCAGTTTTCTTCTGAGCCATTTCAGTTGCTAAGCTTTGTTGATAAGCTTTATTCAGTTCTGCAACTAAAGCCTTTGCCATCTCCCTATCTTTGTCTACTTGAACCCTCTATTCTTGCTCAAGATCGGCTTGCATCTTCCTGGCCAAAGCTTCATCTGACTCAACCAACTTTTGCTTTTTGATAGGTTGATCAGATTCCACTAGCTTAGCTTTGCCTTTGTCTTTGCTCATCACATTCTCAATGCTTGATTTCTTTGCAGCCTCACTTCTTTCTTTTATGACAACTCCTTTGGCCTTTGAGATGACCTTGGGAGTATCATTCTTGGCTTTGATTAGTGTTTCTGTAATCTCAAGCTCTGTTAATACTTCTTTCACTGTTTCTGCTGCTTGTTTAATTTCAACAGTATTAACCATTTCTGCTGCTTTACTTGAACTGGCAGTATTAATGGTTTCTGCTGCTGGCTCTGTTTCTGCTGCTTGCTCATGCTCCCCCTCAACATCATGTTTTTTCCCATCCAGCTCCCCCTTATCTGTGGTGTCTTCCATGTTGAACTCCCCCTTTTTGGGAGCATCATCCCCTGATTTCCTTCTCTTTAGCACAAATTGTCTCTTCTTCTTTTGCAGAATCAATTTCCTCACCATCTGCTTCAAGTTGACAATCTGTTCTTGTTGTGACAGAACTATCATTTTAAGCTCTTCTATATCTTTACCCTGTTTGATTACGTCCATGTTGATGTTTCCCATGGTTTCCATCAATTCAAAATAGTTATACCTGTCATCACCTTCTCCAGAAGTGTTACCCTCTGTTGAAGGATCATTGGATCTTTTTGTAGTGGAAGTCTTCTGCCTAGCAGAAGCACTATCCACCCCCTTGGTTTCTTGGCACCTGGGACCTTTGAATGATTGCTCATTCAAAGTTTACATGGGGGAGGTCTTAATTATGTTACCACTGTCCTCCTCTGTGTTAGCAGGAGTAGTGGCAACCTGCTCACCCATATGCTCATACATCCTCTCATTGAGCACCTCCTTGGGGTTGGGAGACACCCCTTTGGATTCCCTGTTGATATTCTCTAAAGGAGAATTCTCCCTTAGAGGGCTTGAAGGCTCAGTGGTTGAAGGTACAAGAAGGGAAGGAGCCTTCTTTACCTGTTTCCTTGTATAAGTTTGGGTGATTGGAGAAGTGGACTTATGAAGTAGGGACTGTGGAATAGATATAGAGTGGGAAGGTTGGGATTGGCTAGCAGTAGGATGGTCTGATGAGGGCCTTGACCCTACTGCCATACCTTCTTCAGTGTGGGACACCACCATCATTGTAGAGAACAATGGGGTGTCAACTCCTTCCGAGTCCAGAGGGGATCTTTTCATGTTTGAAAAGACCTTACCTTTGGGGATTTTTGGTACAAATACCTCATCAAAATGAGGTATATCCGTCAATTCATGGGTTATTACTTCCTGTACAAACCTGGGGTACATATAAAAACTCTTTTTACTTCCCAGGTTTGAAACAAGATCATTAAAAAGCATTTGAGAAAAATTGTACTTTCTGGCAGTGGCCAAGCACACCAAAGCTTAAGCAATGGTGCTACTGAACTCACTCCATCCAGTAGTCTTTTTAGAGATACAATGCATTAAGGTATGAACAAGAAAACGCCATTGGGTATAAAATTTAGCCTTTGAGAATTTAAAACCACCCAACTGGCCTCCATACCCCATTCTTGACAAAGTTGAGAATAATTCTTCATTAGGAATAGAGGTTATACCTGCAGCATCGTCTAGACGTAGACAGATGCGTATCACCTCTTCAGTAACTGTTAAGGGTTTTTCACACACCCTTGTCTTGATCATTTGCACACCATTCTCAGTAACAAGGGTGGCATTAGCCCAAAATTTCCTTTGATGCTCTATGTAAATAGTTGGCGATACAGTGAGAGCATGGGTAATGTGGCTTGACTTGAGAAAATCCACAATTTGGTGGAATCCATCAGCTTGTTTCGGCTTCTGTAGCATCGCAATCTCGTTGTGCTCGTCAATGAAAGTCATGGATGCCATTGAACTTGAGTATGCTAGACTGAAACACTTGTTCTTTGAGAGAAAAAGAAGGATTAGAGAGCATATGAACAGTACACAAAGAGTTGTTATGATCTTTTAGGCGGGCAAAGGGTATTTATAGTATACGGGACATAAGCAGTATTAACCTAGAGCAGTATTAACTAATAGCAATATTAACTACCTAGCAGTATTAACTGAGAGCAGTATTAACTAACTAGCAGTATTAACTGAGAGCAGTATTAACTAACTAGCAGTATTAACTGAGAGCAGTATTAACCACTAGCAGTATTAACTAACTAGCAGTATTAACTGAGAACAGTATTAACTACTAGCAGTATTAACTAACTAGCAGTATTAACTGAGAGCAGTATTAACCACTAGCAGTATTAACTAACAACAGTATTAACTAACAGCAGTATTAACTACCTAGCAGTATTAACTGAGAGCAGTATTAACTAACTAGCAGTATTAACTGAGAGCATTATTAATTGTGCACTGGCAGTATTAAAAATGCACTGGCAGTATTAACCATACTTACTCTTTTTGAAGCTTATGAAGGTCTGATCAAGGCACTAACTTCCTGTGAAAGATGATTAGCAGCACACAAATAACCAAAGTAGCAGGTATAGAAACACCTTTTAAAACATGAACTCATTCAGAGTTAATCATGCCCACACTTGAGACCAAGAAAGTGAATCTACCCACATCAAAAGCTTTAGTGAATAGATCTGCAAATTGGTTGTCAGTATGGACTTTAGCAACTTGAATGAGTTTCTTTTCATTGCAATCTCTGATAAAGTGATACCTGATCTCAATGTGCTTTGTTTTGGAGTGCTTGACTGGATTGTTAACAATGCTTATAGCACTGCTATTGTCAATAAAGATTGGAGTGTGAAGAAATGTTACCCCATAGTCCAACATCTGATTTTGAATCCATAGAACCTGAGAGCAGCAACTTGCAGCAGCAATATACTCAGCTTCTGTTGTTGATAAGGACACTGTGGTTTGTTTCTTACACTGCCAAGATACTAGTCTTGCACCCAAAAGTTGACATCCCCCTGAAGTAGACTTTCTGTCCATGTTGGCACCACCCAAGTCACTATCTGAATAAGCAATCAAGTCAAATGAAGATTCATATGGATACCAAAGACCTAATCTAGGTTGCCCTCTTAAGTATCTGAAAATCCTCTTCACAGCTTGAAGATGTGATTGTTTAGGCTTGACTTGGAATCTGGCACATACACACACTGGAAACATGATGTCTGGTCTTGAGGCCGTGAGATACATGAGAGATCCAATCATTGATCTATATAGATGGACATCAACATCCTCCCCCTCAAGATCAGCAGTGATCTGTTTGTGAGTTTCCATTGGTGTGCTTGCTGGCTTTGAGTCTTTTAAACCATATTTCTCCAGGATGTTTTGCACATACTTTGATTGACTAATGAAGATTCCATTTGACTGTTGTTTCACCTGAAGCCCAAGGAAGAAGGTAAGTTCACCCATTGAACTCATTTTAAAGCTCTTGTGCATCAACTCTTCAAAGTCTCTAACATCTGATCTTTTGTGGATCCAAAGATGATATCATCCACATAGATCTGAACTAGTAGGATGTCCTTCTTACTTCTTTTAATGAAAAGGGTCTTGTCAATGATGCCCCTTTCAAACCCATTCTCCAAGAGATAGGTAGACAGAGTGTCATACCATGCTCTTGGGGCTTGATGTAGACCATAGAGTGCTTTCTTCAGCTTGTATACTCTGTCAGGATATGAAGGATTTTCAAAACCAGGAGGTTGACAGACATATACTTCTTCATCAATTGTGCCATATAGAAATGCACTCTTTACATCCATTTGATAGACCTTGAACTTCATGTATGAGGCATAGGCTAAGAACAGCCTAATTGCCTCTACCCTTGCCACTGGGGCAAACACTTCATCATAATCTATGCCCTCTTCTTGAGTGTACCCTTGTGCCACAAGCCTTGATTTGTTCCTGATCACAATACCTCTCTCATCCTTTTTGTTCCTGAAAATCCACTTGGTACCTATAACTCTATGACCTTTTGGAAGGTCCACCAAGTCCCAAACATCCTGTAGCTTGAATTGAAGTAACTCTTCTTGCATGGCTTCTATCCAACTTGAATCTTTCATTGCATCATACGCCTTCTTAGGCTCAATCTGGGATAGAAAGCAGGAGAGTACTGTGTGTTGTTGATCCTGCAGCTCTTGAAGTCTGCTTTGATTCCTTGTAATAATAAGAGAAGAGATGTCTCCTATTACCAGCTCTGGAGGATGATTCTTTTGTGTTCTAGTCTGAAAACTAGGTTCTTCATGGATTCCTTCCTCTAGATTGGAATCATTTAAGTCAGCAGAGGGGATCACCTCAGCTACTTCTAGCTCTTTATGCACTGAAGATTCCTCTTCTCTTCTTTCTTCTTCACTCTGGATTGGATCAGTTAGAGGTTCTTTTTCACAGAATTCAACAGATTCTTTTATAGGCATAGGAAAGATCACAGACTGTGGTATATTGTCTTGAACTTGTGTAGCCCCTGATCCTCCACTTCCTGAACCTGCAAAATCATCACTACTGAAACCAAAAGAGTTAGTTAGTGACTCAATGTCAAACAGCCACTGAGGACCAGACCCAATAGGATTTGGTGTGTTCTCATTGCATTTTACATTGTCACTTTCCTCAATTATTCTAGAAGAGGTATTAAAAACTCTGTAGGCCTTACTTTGAGATGAGTAACCAACAAGAAAACCATCATCATCCTTGCTATCAAACTTTCCTAAGTGAGATTTGGTATTGAGAATTGTACAAGGACACTCAAAAGGTTTGAAAAATCCAATAAAGGGTTTTCTTTTATTTAAAAGCTCATAAGGTGTCTTGTTTTTAGGCTTGACTACTAGTACTCTGTTTTGAACATAGCAAGTAGTATTAACTGCTTCTGCCCAGAAAGTTATTGGAAGTTTTGAATCTGCCAACAGAGATCTAGCAGCCTCAATCAGTGTCCTATTCCTTCTCTCAGCAACATCATTTTGTTGTGGAGTCCTAGGAGCACTGTATTGCCTCTCAATTCCTTTTTCCTCACAAAAGGTGTTTAGGTCATGATTTTTAAATTTAGTACCATTGTCTGACCTAATGATTTTTACTTTTTGATTAGTTTGGTTTTCAATTCTTAGAATAAAGGATTTGATCAGTCCACTTGTCTCATCCTTAGTCCTTAGAAAATATACCCAAGTAAATCTAGAGTAATCATCAACAATAACTAGGCAGTATGATTTCTTCCCTATGCTCATAACATTTGTAGGGCCAAACAGATCCATATGCAATAAATGAAGAGAAGAAGAAATAGTGTTCACCTCTTTGGACTTATGAGAAGTTTTGTGTTGTTTGCCTTTAAGACAAGCAACACAATGATCATCACATGCATAGACTTTAGAAGGCAAACCTCTTACAAGGTTGTTTTTAACAAGTTTATTTATTGTTTTAAAATTCATGTGACACATCCTTCTGTGCCAAAGTGATGATTCATCCAGAGAAGCTTTTGAAACAAGACAATTTATGGATGAATCAGATGAAACACTTTCCATATCTAAACAGTATACATTGTCCTTTCTAGGGGTTCTTAGTAGTATCATCTTTTCATCAACTACCTTGAAACCAGGAGCAAGGATAATACATTCAGACTCTGTAAATAATATACTATGTTGTTTGTCACAAACCTGTGATACACTTAACAGGTTGTACCTTAATTGTTCAACATAGAATACATCCTCAAAGGTCATTTTACCTTTGGTCACATCACCTTTACCACTGATTTTACCTCCATCTGGAGTATTCCCAAAAGCAACATGCCCACCATTAATCTTCTTGAAGTTCTTGAGGCAAGACATGTTCCCTGTCATGTGCCTAGAGCAACCACTATCAACATGCCAGATGCTCTTCCCTTTGAGCTGTTGGTTGCCCTGCACATTAGATTAGACAATTAGTATTGATTGGGGACCCAAGCCAAAGTGGTCTTGGGTCTCCCTTTCTCATCAAAATACTTGCATTCCTTTTTAATAAGGTTTTTAAAATCAGAATACTTGTTATTGGAGTACTTTGTCAAGATTATTGGTCTAGCAACACTAATACTAGAAGCAGTACTATATTTAGAGGTACTAACAGAATTAGCAGCACTAACAGGTTTGGCAGTATTAACCTTGTTGCCAGCACTAACAGAGTTAGCAGTAGTAACATTTGCAGAAGTACTAACAATGTCAGCAGCACTAACATTGCTAGCAGCAGTATTGCTTCTAGCAGTACTATCACTGTCAGCAGCACTATTTGCAGTAGCAGCACTAACAGTTTTAGGACTTTTAGGAATCCACATCTTGACACTGTCTTCCATATTCTGTTTCTTCATGTGGCTTTTAGATTTAACAGTTTTCTTGGCCACATGGTTCTTTTCTTTCTTCCTATAACCAAAGGGTTTTTGAGTAGGTCTCTGAAAATTCATCCTTTGGTTCATGGGATTGAAATAGCAATATTTGGCAATATGATTAAGCTTTCCACAAATAAAACAGGGTTTTGGTCTATTGATTTTACTCAGATCAACCCCTTGTTTTTGTGCCCATTGATTATTCCAGTTCCTTTGATTACCCCTCTTTTTATCATGTTTTTGGGGCTCAGATTTACTGCAAGCACACTGTTTGCAAGGGACAGGGTTCACAACAGTGGTCTGCTTATAGTGAATCTCCTTGTTCTTACCCTCAGTCTTCTCTACCTTATTTGACTTGACCTAATGCTTTCCACATCCTTCATTGGTAATTATGTGGTTTTCTATAGGAATCTCACCACTCACAGTGCTGTCCTTACTTTTGACAGTTTCTTTCTCAGTTTTATCCTTAACAACTACTTCATCTAAGGGATCAATCTCAGTGGCTCCCTCAGGCAGGTCCTTCCTAACCTTTGAATCTAACAAGTCTGAACTAGGAGGGATGTAGTTGTTGTTGTAGGGTGGTGGTGTGGTATTGTACCATATTCCTCTTCTCAGTTTATCATGAATCTGAGTTTGTAGTAAAGAACCCATTGCTTTAGAAGCATTGGAAAACTTTTCTACATCTAGCTTGACTTTAGCTAGCTCTCCTCTTAACTTTTCACTCTCCTCTTTGGATTTGGTCAGTTGAAGTTCTAGGTCATTCTTCTCCCACTTCCAGTAGTTTGTGTCATAGGAATGTTGAAGTTCATTGGCTTGAAAACTCTTAATCTGCTCTTCAAACCTCTCAACAATCCTAACATAGTCTTTTATGTCCTTTTCTAATCTCTTCAGGTCATCACTCATTTTCTGGTTGTGATCCCTGTACCTTTTAACAATGTTAATGCAACTTTGAGTACAAAGATTAGAAGTTACCTCTGTTGGGAGATCATACACCTCTGCCATTAAAGCTTGGTTTTGGACAGCCTCTTCTGCTTGATCACTCCAATCAAACCCCATACCTTGTTGAGAGACTAGGGCTTGAGCAGAGTTTCTGTTATTATTGAAGCTTCCAGACTGTGCTTGTTGATGGTTGTTGTTGTGAGACACTCCACTTCTGCATTCCCTAGCAAAGTGTCCATTTTGATGGCATTTATAGCATTCCACCTTTGACTTGTCAAATCCAGCTCCATCTTCTCTTCTTTGGGAGAAGTTACTCCTCCCAGTTCTCTTGATGAACTTCTTAACTCTCATAGAGAGCATGGCCATCTGCCATTTAATGTCCATCTCTTCAAGGTCATCTGGATGGAGTTGTTCCAAGTCATCATTGATTAGAGAAGAGTTTCCATGACTGGACAGAAAGGCTTCAAACACAGTTTCAGTGCCTTTCTCTTGATTTGCTCCATTGGCAGCACTAACTGATTCAGGGTTAGAGGTAGAATCACTTGATGCTGATAGGAGTGCAGCATTGTGAACATATCCAGAAGGCTTCTTCTTAGCCTCTACCTCAGATTCAAAAACTCTTAGATCATTGTATAGATCATCAAGTTCCTTTTCTTCCAGTTGATCATTCTGTCTGAAAGAGACAGTATACATGGTCCATTCATCACCCAGGGACCTTAGGAACTTCCTGTTTAGATCATCTTGATCAATTTGTACTCCAACTGTAGCTAGTTCACCAATAAGCTTGTTGAACCTGTCAAAAGTTTGAGTCATGGACTCATTCTTGGTTGACATAAAGTTCTCATACTGTTGCTTCAGTATGGCCTTCTGATTTCTCTTGGTACTTTTGGTACCGGAGAATCTCTTCTCTAGAGCATTCCAGAGCATCTGTGCATCAGTGCAATTGCAGAACTGATGTTGATATTCATTGGGAATAGCCAAGAGCAAAGTGCTTAAGGCTTTCATCTCTGTCTGTCTAGTCTTTCTCTCTGCATCAGTTTTTGGAGGTGTCCTCTTTCCATCTGCACCAATCTTTCCTGCTTCAGAAGGGCCATTCTCAATGATGTCCCACATAGAATAGTCAGTGAGGAGTATGTACTGCTTGATTCTGATCTTCCACATGTTGAATTTATTGGGTCTGAGCATTGGAACCTTTGAGACCAAGGTACTGTTTGATTCAGAAATGTTTTCCATGATGAATAAGATTTCTGAGAATACAGGCTTTGATACCACTTGTCAGGATCTTAATTCTTAACAAGAACACACACTCAGAAAAACAATATTAAAGAAGCTGCGGAATAACACTTTAATATTCTGAAAAACAATGCAACAGTAAATCAATGATCACAACTTGTAAACTTGTATTGAATGATTGAAGTTACAAGATTAAACACACAACCTCAATATTGATGAACAGACTCACCAATACGAATTCTACTTCTCTAGAATCAGGGTTCTAACCTTGAGGTTGATTCTCTCTTAAAAAAAGCTAATAACTCAGAATAATTGTTCTCACAAAAGTTACAGAACTATTCTAAACAAATCTATACATATATTGAAGATAAAAGATAATTACAAAATAATAAAAGATCTTCAATATAAACTTCTATCTTTATCTCCAAACTTCCATGAATATCTTCAGTCCATCCAGCTGTCATCCTTCCATGCGAAGTCTTTATCATATAAGCAGCATTCTTCTTCAGCAGCATTAATACTCTGAGCAGTATTAACTCCAGCAGTACTAACTATGCTCAGCAGTATTAATCTCTTCAAGCAGTACTAACTATGAACTAGCAGTATTAATCTTGTTCAGCAGTATTAATCTTCAACTGGCAGCATTAATCACAGAAGTAGCAACCAGAAGTAGTAACCATGTTCTTCTAGCAACATTAACTTTACTTAGCATTTCTTCAGTTCCCAACATAAATGACTCAGTTAGAATGTCTGTCAGTAACACAAAGTCACTGAGTAACACAAAGTTACTATATAAGGAGCTGGTTTAATGTTGGCTCCCCAGGTCTTCCATTCAATTATCGAATAACACATGGTTATCTATGAACGTTCTGACAGAAAACAGATTTATGTGTGCTCGTGCATGTGTATGAATGAATTAAGAACAGATGATTGCTTTTCAAATTAGGCTCAAAATATGTAAACTTGTTGAGACAACAACAAATTGTACAAAGACTCAATGTGCATGAGAAAGGGTTCGAAGGTGGGGCAACTTTCCTTCTTTTTCAATATTAGTATCTTCCAAATGAAGAACCAATAGCATATGTGCTGCTTCCCCAGAAAATGTGAAACATTCTCTTTTTGAGAAAAGAACGAGTAGCTGGTGAGGTTGTATGCAAGAGATGGCATGGGCTAGTTTCCTTTTTCAATGATGGTCACCAAAGAATGTGAACCAATCAGATTATGTGGCTGCCCGACTCAGAAAGAAGTTTGGTGCAGAGTTTGATATTCTTTTACTCTGTTCTCTCACCCTCTTTCTTTTAATCTTTTAAATCTCACATCTAACCAATCTCTATTTTTCATTTTACATCTTCACACACCATCACTCAATTCTTTTGACCCCTCTCCCCTCAATCACTCAGGAAATACTTCCGGGGTAGGAAACAGTGGTTATCGTGAATCCATGGAAGTTCTGTTAAGCTCACAAACTGAATCCCATGTATTTTCCTAAAAGAACGTGTTGTTCAACAGTCTATTGTACATGTAAGCACAAATACCACTTGTTACATGAAGAATATAATATTCAGAGATGTCAAAACAGAAGATGTTTGACGATGCAATTCTCCCCCTCAAACTAAAAGAGTTTGACAATTAAGCTCATATCATTTTATCATGAAGAATAAGATTTTGGAGAATCAAAAACGAATGTTGTTTATATGAACAATATATAAACATATTTTCAATGAAAGCACATGAAATGATGTTTGATTCATTCAACAGTGAATACAAATAACGTGAGTATTACCATAGAAAGATTTTACTTTTGATACATGGTAATAACAAAGTCAAATAGAATGTTCTGAACCGTTATGTGTATGAATACTTGACAAAGTATATTGACAAGATAAAACACAAGTATTTATCTTTAAGAACACACAGTCAGATAAGCATTTAAGTATCCAAAAATCTGTTAATATCACAGATATTCTCCCCCTTAACTTAATGTAATTTTTTTTTTCTTTTTTAAAGATAAGGCAGAAAAAAATAAATAAAGCACTGAAGTGCGGGGTCTAATATGATGTGATTAGAAGCCATTGTCACATGAACAAACCTACATAAAAAATTATGGTAATCATTTGTGAAAATGATTCCGCTATGGTTAGCAACAGTTGAAGAATACAACACAAGATAAGGATTTAGAAAACTCCCCCTTGAATCATGAGTAAGGTCTAAGACATGTTCAACATACCAAGTTTGCTGATTAGGAATTGGAATCGCTTTTCATCCAACGGCTTGGTGAAAAGATCAGCTAACTGGAAGTCAGTTTGAACAAAGTGCATTTCAATGTCACCTTTTTCTACATGATCCTTGATGAAGTGATAGCGTACATCGATATGCTTGGTCTTTGAATGCTGTGCCAGGTTAGCAATTATAGCGATTGCGCTCTTGGAATCACAATAAATAGGAACACGCTTGTAGTTGTATCTAAAGTCCCTTAACTGTGTTTTCATCTAGAGGACTTGAGAACAGCAGCTAGCAGCAGCTACATATTCAGCCTCGGCAGTGGATGTTGAAACACAGTTTTGTTTCTTTGAAGTCCAACTTACAAGTTTGTCACCTATAAATTGACATGACCCAGAGGTGCTTTTCCGTTCTAGCTTACATCCTGCATGATCAGCATCTGTAAAGGTAGTTAGTTCAAAACGAGAATCCTTTGGATACCAAAGGCCTAGATTAGGAGAACCTTTGAGATATCTAAGGATTCGCTTAACAGTAGTTAAATGCAACTCTTTAGGATTAGACTGATATCTCGCACAAAAGCATGTGGCAAACATTATATCTGAGCGACTGGCAGTCAAATAAAGTAAAGAACCAATCATGCTACGATACACCTTTTGATCAACAGGTTTCCCGGAGGGATCTGCGTCTAAGAGTGTACCAGTAGCCATTGGTGTTTTCATGACTGAGCTATCTGACATATTGAACTTTTTCAAAATATCCTTTATGTATTTAGCTTGATATATAAATATGCCGTCGGGTAATTGCTTAACTTGTAAACCAAGAAAGAAATTCAATTTACCCATCATCGACATTTCAAACTTTGTTTCCATTATCTTTGAAAAGTTCTTACAAAATTTCTGATTTGTCGACCCAAATATTATGTCGTCAACATAAATCTGAATGAGAATCAAGTCCTCACCTTGCCTTTTAAGAAATAAGGTAGTATCAATTGTACCTTTCTTGAAACCAGAAGCAAGTAGAAATTTAGTGAGAGTTTCATACCAGGCTCGCGGTGCTTGTTTAAGACCATAAAGTGCTTTGTCTAAAACATAGACATGATCAGGGTGATGAGGATCAACGAAACCTTCAGGTTGAGCCACGTAGACCTCCTCATGCAGAACGCCGTTTAGGAAAGCTGACTTTACATCTATTTGATAGACTGTAAAGTTTTTATGCGCTGCATAGGCTAAGAAGATTCTGATGGCTTCGATCCTTGAAACCGGGGCGAATGTTTCGTCATAGTCAATGCCCTCTTGTTGACAATACCCTTTCGCGACCAAACGAGCTTTGTTTCTCTCAACTACTCCGGCTTCGTCTTTCTTGTTTCTGTAAACCCACTTTGTTCCTATAACAGATTTACCTTTAGGTAGTGGGATCAAGCGCCATACCTTGTTCCTTTCGAATTGTAGAAGCTCATATTGCATATCAGAAATCCAGAAGGGATCACGTAGAGCTTCAGACGCTTTCTTTGGCTCTAAGGAACTAAGGAAGCTTGAAAACATGCAGAAGTTGGCAGATGCGGATCTTGTCGTGACACCGGTTTGTACGTCACCTATCACGTTGTCCAGGGGATGATCCTTAGTCTAACGATGTGTGCTTGGTAAGGATTCAACTTGTTGTTGCGTATTGGACGCATCGCTTTCATCGTGCACAACAGGAAGCTCCATAGATGTACTCGGGACATCTTGTACTGGTGTTTCTGATACTGAGGGTTCTGGACTGGCAGTTAAAGTACTCGGGACTTCGTTTCTAGAAAAACTATCTGTAGAGACAGATTCAACATTAGTAGAGTCAGAAACTAATGGTTGAGTTGTACCTGATGGAGATGATGTTTCAGTGACTTCTTCTTCGGACGGTCCAGATATGTCGTCAAAAATAGTAGGGACCTCCGATCCTGTACCACTTGTTATTGATGTTGATATGCTATTTTCAAAATCTGCACATATATCATCAAAGGCATTAATAACCAATAAATCTAACTCAGATGAAGTAGAGTTAGAGTTAGAAGAAGTGGATCCTTGAGAAGCTGGTTCTATTCGAGATTGAATAGAAGCTTTGTCCTTAATCACGAGTTCTGAACTGTTGTGTCCAGAAGTCCTTGTGGTATTCTCATCAAAGGAGACATTCATGCTCTCAACAACCGTCTTGGTTCGAATAATGTAAATTCGATAAGCTTTGGATGTCAGAGAGTATCCAACGAGATATCCTTCATCCGCTTTCTTATCGAATTTTGATAATCCTTGACGCTCTTTAAGAATGTAACACCTGCAACCGAAAACACGAAGGAATTTGATGTTAGGTGTACGATTGTTGATTAACTCATATGCTATTTTATTAAATCGTTTGACCACAATGGTACGGTTCTGAGTAAAACATGCTGTAGCGACTGCCTCAGCCCAAAGGTACATGGGTAGATTCGAGTAAGCAAGCATAGTACGAGCTGCTTCAACCAGAGTACGGTTATTCCGTTCAACAATGCCGTTTTGCTGTGGAGTGTAGGTTCCGGAAATTGTGTGAAATACCCACGGAAGTAAGATAACTCTTCAGGGTGGCATTCTTGAACTCCGTGCCATTGTCACTGTGAATGGTTCTGACTGGCAGTTGAAGACGTACTTGAATGCGCTTGATGAAAGCGATAATCAACTCTGGCGCATCTGACTTGTTGCGAAGAAACTCGAGCCATGTATACCTTGAGTAGTCATCTATCATTACCAACACATATTTCTTTCCGTTGATATATGTTGTGCGCATTGGGCCACAAAGGTCCATATGAAGAAGTTCCAGTGCAGATGAGGTCGATGATTCAGCTTTGGACTTGAAGGAGCTTCGCTTCATTTTGCCTAACTCACATGCGGGACATAGTGAGTCTTTTTCGAACCTCATTTCTGGTAGACCTTTGACCAGACCTTGTCTCTGTAGCTTCGCTATAGATCTGAAATTTTGATGAGACAAGCGTCGATGCCACGTCCACGATTGTGCTTTGGAAGCTTTGGCTAGTAGGCATACTGTACGTGTGGCAGATAGTGTAGGAAAATCTATATAGTATAGATTTCCATGGCGCTCAGCTTTGAAGACTTCGTAACCATCGGGATCCTCTAGATAGCAATGAGTGGTTGTGAAGCGGACTTGATATTTCATGTCGCAGAAGTGACTGGTACTAAACAGGTTGTGATCAAGTCCTTCAACATATAGCACTTTTTGAATATTCAAGATACCATTGTCGAGCATTCCATATCCCTTGACGTGGCCTTCGGCTTCAGAATTGGCAAATCTAACTTCTCCGGCAGGCTCCTCCACATAGTTATGCAAGAGGTGCTTGAATCCTGTCATGTGGCGTGAACATCCGGAATCTATTACCCACAATCTACATGCCTGTAAAAGAGACAATTAGTTTTGCTTAGGTACCCATATCAGGATGGGTCCTTTGCGGTTAGCATCAAGCAACTCAGGAATATCATCTGGTTTGACTTTCACTCTCCATTCATAACGCGGTTTTGGAACCCATTTCCAAACCATCTTAACATTTAATTCCTGAAAGTGCTTTTTAGAAGTGGAATTGGCAACCTTAGCTCGAAACACTTTGGGTTGTGCGGAAGAATTAGAATTAGACTTCGGATTCAGTTTAGCTTTTCTCTTACTCTGTTTGGACTTTGGAGGGGAGTAGTATTTGAATGAGTTATCCCAGCAGTGTTTACAATATAGATTCTTTCGAGCAAAATTCATAAACTTAGATTTATCAGAACAAACCTTACATTCATGTTCATCAAAAGAATTACTTTTCAAAATAACACTGTCTGAAGTACAACTATTTGAAGCAAAAGTTTCACTAGATAACCGATCATTCTTATTCAAACTACTCTCTTTATTCTTCTTACTCCTCCCAACTCCATTTCCTTTTATATCTGAAACAGAAACAGTAACCTTGTTAGTCTCTAACTTAGAAGGTGGTTCTTTTCTAGTGCTATTTGAAGTCTCACCCTTTTCAAAAAGACTCGGTGGATATTCAGGACAATCAGAGTAAACAACTGAAGGTTTTGCAGGAGCATCAAATTCTGGATTTGTTCTTACCTTCCTGCTTGGATCTTTAAACATCTGTTTATCATTTGAAGCATTTTTAAACAAAGTAATTTTCAAATCATTGATCTCAGTGCAAAGCTCTTGATTTACTTTTAAAGACTTTTCAAGTTTATGTTTGAGATCAAAGTTTTCATCTTCAACCTCATCAAGAGACTGTTGCAACATGTCAATTTGCTTCATCAATTCAGATGTATTATCATTCACAGAATTTGACCCCTTTAAATCAGAAACAGGATCAGAGTCTGAAGCATTCATCATTTCAGAAAATATCTCTTCAGTCATGGACTCAATAAACTCCTCTTTATCATTTTGAACACAAGATTCATTCGTGATGACAGCTTCTTCTTCAACCTCTTCAACCAGTAAAGGTTTAGAAGCAATGGGATTTGGGACTGATGGTATAGTAGAGGGATCAACATCCAATTCATACTCATCATATTTGCATGCAGTATCAGGTGGAACTGTGTTGGTGTTTACTGATTCTATTGAGGGTGTGGTGAATAGTGATTCAGACTCGGTAATTTCGATTTTTCGAGTCTCATAGCTTTTATTCAAATCACTATATTTAAAACCAACCGATTTAAAAAGATTTTGAGAATCAGTGTCGCCAGACTTGTTCTCTCCCATTTCTTCTCGACCTTTGGTCTCAGTAAGAGATGTAGAAGTACTTTCTTCAACAAAAGTTTCACGAATGTCAGGAATGGGTCTGATTGCGGAGCCAAATTTATCAAAATTATATAGGTGCTCCGGTGCCTTTTTCAAAATTTCGTTAATTGACACACCCAAACCTGGTTTAAGTTTGTAAAACCTTTCGTCTTGGAGTTTATTGGTCAACAGATTTAATGTCTGTTCAGTCTGACCTCGTTTCATATTAATGTCCTCCAGTTGCTTGATTTTGGTGTAAGCTTCATTTCTTTCTTTATAACAAACTTCAAATTTGATTTGAAACTCACCCTTTTCAGCATTAAGATTCACAAGATCTGTTTCTAAACCAGATATTTTTTCTTTTAAAGACGCTTTTTCAGCTTTTAAATCATCCTTTTCCTTTTCTTTTTCTTCCACAACAACTTTTAATATAGCATTTTCATCACGAAAGCTTAAGACAGATTGATGTGCAGAGCTAAGTTTGCCTTTCAGTAAAGCAAATTCATCTTTCATACCATATATTTGGGTCATTAAAGATTCAATAAGTTTAGAATTGTCACTTACCTCAGAGTTTGCATCTTCGAATTGTGTCTCAGAGTCTTCACCGTCACCATCCAGCTTTGCCATATAAGATACTTGGGTGAAGTGTGCTTTCTCCTCGTCATCAGAACTTTGGAACATCCAGTTTTCTTCTTCAGCCATCAACACTTTTCCTTCTTCAGCTTTCTTGGCAATAAGTGACTTTCTTGCGTAGTACTCTGAGTTATTTACCTTTTTGAACTTGCAGTCTCTTGAGAAGTGCCCAAATTTGCCACAGTTGTAGCATCTTCCTGGTTCATCCTTTCGTTCTTCTCGCTTCTCCTCTCTCTTTCCTTCTCTCCTATCTTCCTTCCTGTCTTCTCGTCCTTCCTCTCTCCTTCCATGCCTCGACTTGTATCGCATTTCAGACTTCTCTTTCTTGTATCCATCATACTTTGGCTTTGAGTAGAATCTTTTCTTGCCAAAGCTCTTCTTGAATCATCGTGTGATTAGAGCTAAGTCCTCAGAGAACTTCTGAATATCTGGATCAGAATCAATTTCCAGTTCTTCATCGCTTGAAGCAGAGTCAGAGTCAGTAACTTCGGTAACTAGAGCTTTAGACACCTTTTTCTTTGACCTTGCAGAGGATACAAAACCTTTGCCGGCTATGAGAGCCACGGAGTCCTTCAGATTATTAGACTCGTTATTGATAGATCTCACCTCATCCTCATGTTGAGCAAGAGTAGAGAAGATATCAGTGACATTTTCTTGAGCCATATTCTTGGACATCTGGAGGTTGATGGAAAAGTTCTTCCACTATGGATTCAGATTCTTGATGAACTTGTAATTTATCTCAGAAGCAGATTTAGCGATATTGTTCCTCCGCAAGTCATTGAGAATGATGTTATACCTGTTGTAGGTATCTAGTAGTAGCTCTCCTTCTTTTGCATGAAATCTTTCGTAAGCATTTATGCATAGATTCTGCTTAGCTTGGATAGAGGCTTCACTTCCTTCAAACTGTCTTGCTAGTTCATCCCAGATTGCTTTAGCAGTGCTCTGACTGTCTACACGATTATAGATGTCGTTTGGGATTGCCATTGTCAGATAGATTAGAGCCTCTTCTTCTATCTTATATTGTTCTTTCTGCTTTTCATTGAAGAACTGATAAGGTTTAGGAACCTCTCTGTCAGGTATTTCTGGAGATGTTTCTGTTGCAGCTTGACCCTTTATTGTGATCATTGGAGTTTGTGGACCATCAATGATTGCTTTCATGAATTCTCTGTTCTTGTGATTCAGAAACTGGATCATTCTGGTCTTCCATTGCTGATATTCATTAGCCATGAGGACAGGAGGTTTGACCTGAGAGCCCATTGAGAGAAGCTGGTTCGACATCTTAGCTGTACCACTTGTTAGTAATTAAACTTATCTGTACCAAGACAACCAACTAGATGAGATCGTTAGAATCAAGATAAAACCACACTAAAAAATTTTCAGAAAAAAAAATTTCCAAAAAAATAATTAAGTGCAGAATTTGCACAGTATAAAACACAAAGAAATAATACTGAAGAATGAAATTAGGAAAACTTTAATCAAGCACAAAACTTTTGTCCCCCTTCGCAGACTTAGCACGGGGGTCCCGCTAAAATCGACCGGGGATGTGCTTCGACCGGTATTGAGTCGACCGGAGACTTGTAAAGACCGGTAGAGAGTTCGACCGGGAGCTTGCTTCGACCGGTAAGTGATAGGACCGATACTATGCTTTGACCGGTATTGGTCTTCGACCGATACAAAGGTATGGACTGATATAACTATGTTCAACCGATAAGATGCTATGACCGGTAAAGCTAAGGACCGATAGTGAGATTTGACCGATAAAGGGTAAAGACCGATAAAATACCTTCGACCGATAATGATTATTCGATCGATATAGCTTAGACCGATAGATTATTCGACCGGTATGTTCTTGACCAACCCAGAAAGTCGATGAACAGCTCAGATAATTAACCCAGAAATCGCACAAAACACATAAATTTAATGCAAAAATCAGACCTTTGTACTCAGAAACATGTATCAATTACACTTTAAGCAAAATCAACTATCAATTTCAACTTTCATGCAACGATTTTGACAGCACAGTGGTTGAAATTTATACGAACCCAGATATCAAAAGTCACAAATTCAATCACTTAAAGGTGTGCAACGCCGTTAAAATTATCAGATCACGTTCAATAGCATGAAACACATCTAATCATATCGATTTTAAGCATAATAGCACATAGATTCATGCAATCGATTTTTACTTGATGAATAGTAACTTCGATGAACAGTAACTTTCGCAAAAAAAAATTCAATGAACAGTAATCTTAATTTTTTTTTGATTCTTTTAGGCTCTGTGGGTCCACAATACTATATCAAGTTCTTAGATTAAACAACACATAAAGATTACCAACCTGTATTGATTATAACAAATGGTTACAAGGTTGATCGATTAAAGCTTTGATTGTGTTCTCTGTGTATTCTCTCTTTTACACCTTTAAGTGTGCGTTTGTATGTGTGAATTCTTAGCTGATCTTCTTAGAGAGATTGAGAGATATCACAAAAGATCTAATCTAGTGTGTCTTACACACTTCCTAACAACTTGCAACATATTAAACTAATAAACTTACATAATATCTAACAAATAGATATTATTTCTAACTAAGTTAATATAACTAACTAAACTAAAAACTAACTAAGTTAAACTAATATCTAACAAACTAGATATTAATTTAACTAGTACAATAATAAACAATTACATTGACATTTATTACAAACGACATAGACTTTACTATCGAGAGTCGACGTTTCGGCTTTAGCTTCAGATTGCGATCTTCAGATTGGATGATCTTGAATCCAATGAGACTGTGTCTTAACAATCTCCCCCTTTGGATCAAGATCATTACGAAAATGATTTTAGCAATTCAGTCTTCTTGTTCAGCTCAGAAGATGCAATCTCTTTCTCTAGCTCTGAAATCAACATGTCTTCAGAATAGTTGCTTTTGAAGATTTCAATCTTGGACGTGATTCTTGAAACATGTGATCTTTGCCATTTCTTGTGTAGTCATTCTCCCCCTTTTTGATGTTAAGTGCAACGACTTCATCAAAATTATTTGTAAGAAATGTCTATCTTGCGGTTAGAGCCTCTGATTCATCAATTCATAAGATATTCATCCAGATCTTTGCAAATCTAGACAAAATAGTCGTGTAACACCTGAATCAACTAATGAATCAGTTAGAATGCCTGTCAGTAACACTAAGTCACTGTGTGTAACAAATACACATTGGAAAGGAGCTGTTTGATGTTGACTCCCCCAGGGCTTCCATTTAATCATCGACACACCACAAAGGTTATTTCTATAAACGTTACGACAAAGAAACTAATTCCTTATGTGTTCGTGCTTGTGTTGAAAGAATTAAGCACTTGATGATTGCTTATTTGGCTCAAAATTGTGTAAACCACTGAGACAACAGTATGTTAAACACAGACTCAATGTGCATGATTGAAGTGCGAAGGTGGGGTAGACTTCCTTCTTTTCAATATCCAGATTTTCCAATTGAAAATCAGATAGCATATGTGCTGCTTCCCCTTTGAAAATGTGAAACACTTTCTTGTTGAGAAGAAAATGAGTAGATAGTGAGGTTTGATCAAGAGTTGGCATGGGCTAGTTGCCTGTTTCAATAATGTTCACCAAAGAATTGTGAAACACTAGTAATGTGGCTACCCGGCTCAGAAAAAGTTGGTGCAGAGTTGTGATATTCTTTTAACTCTGTTCTCACACGCTCTTTCTTTTAAACGTTTTGCTTTCTCTAATCACACTCATTTCTTTTCGCTTTGCACACTCAAACACTAAGGATTTAACTTCATGGGTAGAAATCACTAGTTAATGTGATTCCATAGAAGTTGTGTTAATTCCTAGCACAATGATTCCTTGTTTTCCTATGATGCACGTGATGCTCAGATTGGTTTAACTATTGCAGTTAAAGCACAATTTAGATTATTGAAAACATTTAAATTCACACTTCCATAATATAAAATCTGTTGAAAAATCGGGAAGTGGTTTGAACATTAAAAACAATGTTTTCCGATGATTGAAAGTTGTCCTTCTTTCAACCATATATGAGATTAAGATAAATGATTGTACCTTTACGTGCGATCTTACATCTCATGAAGCTAAGCTTAAAGTCATAAACATATGAACTTGTAAGCATCTCTCAAAACTTCTGCAAAAGTCTTATGTCAAGTCAAAGTAAAATTTATTCACTTAAATTGAAAAGACAAAAAGCAGTAAAACTTTTTTAAGTACGAGTTCTGATCAGAAATAATCAGAAGTCATCACCTTTTTACTCCCCCTGAAATTATGCATCTAAAATATGTCACTTCTAAAGCACATGATAGAGATCCACAACTTCCTTTTTGAAGTGTAGGTCATCATATCTATCGGATGCAAAACATTTCAGAAATTTATATGTACTCCCCCTTGAAGGTTGATTTCCTTGTTGGAGTATCAGAGTACAATCCTTATCAGCTCAGGAGTAAGGTCTTTTGATGATTGAAGTGCGAGTCCTAAACTGTTGTGTTTAGAAGTCAACTTCGTTGAAGTACGGGTTCTAAGCTGATTTACTTAGAAGCCATCGTTCTCCTACTCCCCCTTGACAGTAGGTGCCTGCAACACAGGTTTAGTTTTCTTTGGTACCCACTGGTATTTGGGTCCTGCTGTGTTAGCACAAGATTTTGGTACCCATTTCAAATTGGGTCCTCTTTTCTTTTGAAATGCATTGGAAGAATTAGTATGAGATGAATGCACATGATAATTGCCAAACCAATCTCCAGAATCTTGACAAGAGATAGAAACATGTTTATCATAAATAGAAGACTTTCTAGCAGATAAAGATAACTGAAATAATTGCTTCATTGTATATTGTTTACGAGAAACAACAAGTTTTGAGTTCAATAGAGCAACATCAGCAATTAAGACATCTTTACTAAGCGAAGTCTTACTACAATTAACACTACTAAATGATAAAACGGTCTTGTCAAGCTTCCGTTTGGGTTGCCATTGATAATTTACTTCTGGCCTTTGCTTGCTTAGATCTGAAACATGTGAAACTGGTGAGTTAGACCTTTGAGCAACAAGCGATTGCTTCTTCTTCGGATTACCAGTAGTGTTCGGTTTCTGTGAATGCTGAGATATTTTCTTACCTTTAGCATTTTTAGCTTTCACAGAGACTGAGTTATCAACTTTCGTTGATTTTGCACTATTTACAGGCATACTGGTTTTGTTCAAAGATTTCTTAACAAAAGATGAATGGTTAGGAAGTTTTGCATTAAAATCAAATTGTTCAGAACAATCATCTAAACCACCGTCAGAGTTCAGAAAATCAAGCTCTTAGACCAGACATGTCCTCAGAGTTTGAAGCTTTAGAAATAACAGAATTTGAAAACACAGTTGAAAAAACTTTTTGCTCAATATTCATCAAAAGTCTTTCATCTGATAAAGAATTCTCGAGTTCAGAAATTTTACTTTCTAAAACGAGAGGAGGGACATATAGTTTACCTACAATAGGCTTCGCCTCCATTTCCTTTTCAGTATAACTTTGAAAGAAATCACTTGAAAGAGTTTTTTTCTTTTGATATATTGGATTTTCATCATAACTATTATTCAATTTCGCATAATAAAATGGAAGATGAACTTTAGATGATTTCAAACGTTTTTCAGTTTCGTTGGCTTCATCCTTTTCAGATAGTTTAGTCCAGAAAGTTTTAAACTCAGGGATTCTGCGAGCTAATTGCATAGAAAGATGATCATAAAGTCCTAGCACTTCAGACATCCCTTTTTGTAGACAGTGAGGATTCTTATAACCGATTCCCCATCTCTCTATTTCATCTTTGGGTTTGTTCAGATGAATAGTCTGTTCAGTTTGACCCATTTTATATAACTTCTCTTCCAAACTTTTTAATTTTCCATGTAAAGAAAAGTTTTCTTTGATACATGAAGAATGCAATTCTTTAAGCTCATATAAATCAATCCCACTTTTTAGCAGTTGAGACTTGAGTTCAGAATTCTCTTTTAGAATTATTGTCTTTTCCTTAGCGTTGGTGTCATTATCTTTATGTAAAACCTCAACTAATACTTTCTTCTCAGCAATTTCATTGCTAAGCTTCTGTATCAATTGGTTTTTGTCAGTTATGACACCATTTTCTTGCTCAAGATTAGATTCTAACTCTTTTTGTTTTAAACTCATGGCATGCATTTTATTCATGAAATCTGAATCTGATAAATTACATACTTCCTCGTATTCATTATCTGAATCAACTTCAGCATCTGATTCTATCTGTCCCATCAAACACATGTTGACGGCTTCATCTTTCTCTTCATCCTCTTCTTCATCATCTGAATGATAAACCAGTATTCATCTTCAGCCATCAGTGTCTTACCAGCCTCCTGTTGCTTTGCAAGAAGCATCTTGTTCTTGTAATAATTGGAGTTTCTGACTTTTGGCCTTCGGCAGTCTCTGGCATAGTGACCTGTTTTGCCACAGTTGTAGCACGTTGGTGGTTTTGTCTGACTGGATCCTTCAGATTTGAACTTTCTTTCTTCTGGTTTCCTCTCCTCTAATCTCTTCCCTTCAGACTGATATCTTCTCTCTTCAGGCTTAATTTCCTCTGTTCTTTTCCCTTCAAATCTCTTTCCTTCATACCTACTTCCTTCAACCCTTTCCTTGTGGATGTAGTTGTTCGGACCAGAAGAATATCTCTGACTGTTTGAACTTGGCTTTGTGTAGAACTTTTTCTGAAAAGCATTTGACAGCAGAATCATTTCTTGCTTCAGTTGTTCATTTTCCTCCATGTCAGAGTTTGCATAACCTTCATCTTCTTCTGATTCATACACAATCGTCTTGTTCTTCTTTTTCCTTACTACAAGAGCGACTGTGTCTTCAACTGTCTTTCCTTTCTGTCTCTTTTCTTCTAGAATTTCATCCACCTCTTCTTCATTTTGTCGGAGGGTTTCATACACCTCGTGAAGTGGAATCTCATTCAAATCTTTGATCTGCTTCATTTGCCTAGCAAATATTTTCCATTCCGGTTGAAGAATACTCAAGAATTTAACGTTCAGCTCAATTTGAGATTTGTGGACTTTGTTATTGCTAAGTTCGTTCAGCAAAGTCACAAACCTGTCATAGGTTTCTTCTAAAGTTTCTCCCACCCTGCCTCTAAATTCTTCATAATTATTTAGGCAGTTGGAGATTTTCAGCTGATTCCCAACCTTCGAACCCAGCATCATCTTTTCAAGCTGATCCCATGTTTCTTTACCGGAGGCCTTGTAGCTGTCAATCTTTACATATATTTCGTTTGAAATTCCTTGTAAAATGTATGACTTAGCTAATCTGTCGCCTTTGGCTCTTCTGAGGTTATCATCTCCTAGCTCATGAAACTTAAGTTCAACTTCAGTCGGCAAATTTCCAACCAAGCGAGTCGTCGTGACTGGTTTCATAACCCCTTCTTCTATAGATTTCCTGATGAATTCACCCAGCTCATGTCTGTCAATAAAGTTCAGAAACCGATCCTTCCACTGTTCGTATTCTCCTTTAAAGAGAACTGGTGGCTTGGTGTCAGTTCCTATTGCAAGGGCTTCTCTAGATGTCATTTTGAAGAAGATTCTAAGTCTGGATTGGAGAAAAGAGGTTTGCGTTTCAAGGTTTGCATGTCAAGCACAGTGCGCAAAGTGAGGTTTGTGTTTCACGTGGGATGCGCAAAGTAAGGTTTGCGTTTCGAGAGGGATGCGCAAAGTAAGGTTTTCGTTTCACGTGGGAAGCGCAAAGTTGAGTTTGCGTTTCACGTGGGAAGCGTAAAGTTGAGTTTGCGTTTCGAGAGGGTTGCGCAAACTTGACTTGATCTTTTCGAGAAGAGAGTGAACACGTGAACTGAGGTTTGCGTTTCTTACTTGTTGCGAGAAGTGAGGTCGAGGTTTGCGTATGCTCTTGGATCCGAGAAGTATGCTTTGCGTATGGCTTGAGATGCGCAAATTTGAGCTTTGCGTTTCACTTGGGGAGCGCAAAGTGACCTTTGTGTTTGATGTTGGACGCGCAAAGATGGACTTTGCGTTTGATGTTGGACGCGCAAAGATGGACTTTGCGTTTGTTCGTCCTGCTTTGCGTTTGTTCGTCTGTACTTCGCGAATTGTCTTAAAAACTTGTTCCTGAAACGATTAGCAATACCAAATTCTACCCTTATGTCTAGAAACACTTCTAGAACTGAATGTGAGCACTCGATCTCAATAAAACACATTTTTTGAAGAAAAATTTGATCGTACAGTACCTTTTTCCACTCGAATGTTTTCTCACTTAAATCACAAAATGGAACTCGATTAAAGTTTAAAAGTGAAATCAAACAACAACTCGATCTAGCATGCTAATCGATCACAACCTGATCGATTTTAACACCTAAAACACTTTAACACTCGAAATCACTTTTTCAAATAGAACACAAAGTCGTTTTCTGAAAAACTTGATTTTGATCTTAATCAGGCTCTGATACCAATTGTCGGTCCACACAATAATGTTTATATCAAGTTCTTAGATTAAACAACACATAAAGATTACCAACCTGTATTGATTATAACAAATGGTTACAAGGTTGATCGATTAAAGCTTTGATTGTGTTCTCTGTGTATTCTCTCTTTTACACCTTTAAGTGTGTGTTTGTATGTGTGAATTCTTAGCTGATCTTCTTAGAGAGATTGAGAGATATCACAAAAGATCTAATCTAGTGTGTCTTACACACTTCCTAACAACTTGCAACATATTAAACTAATAAACTTACATAATATCTAACAAATAGATATTATTTCTAACTAAGTTAATATAACTAACTAAACTAAAAACTAACTAAGTTAAACTAATATCTAACAAACTAGATATTAATTTAACTAGTACAATAATAAACAATTACATTGACATTTATTACAAACGACATAGACTTTACTATCGAGAGTCGACGTTTCGGCTTTAGCTTCAGAGTGCGATCTTCAGATTGGATGATCTTGAATCCAATGAGATTGTGTCTTAACAGGCTCTGATACCACTTGTTATCCCAGATTAGTCTAGTTGATAATCAAACAAGAAACACAATATAAATCAAGAGATATAAAGATTAAGAATAACATACCAATCCCTTGAATAATCAATGTAAACCTTGAGTGTTCTTGATACCCTTGAATACAGAGAATACGTACGGCTATTAACTAGATTATTATCAGAGTTAAACCTAAACCCTAATTAAACAAAACTTTAAATACCTAGGCCATATGGGCTTTAACCTTAATGGGCTTTCTAACAGGCTTTAGGCCCATTTACAAATAACTATTAACATATTACACTTTAAACCCTCTAATCTTTAACTATCAAACAAATACGGTTTAGACCCTCTAATTTAACTTTAATCTTGAATACAATTATTTGATCCAACACTCCATTCACCAGGGAAGCACCAAGATGTATAGGGATTTGAAGTTGCACTATTGGTGGCCGGTCATAAAGTTGGACGTGGCGCATGGGAGCTTACAATCTCTAGAAATACCTGAGTGGAAATGGGACAAAATAACCATGGACTTCGTGACCAAGATACCAAAGATGTTGAGAGGTAATGACACCGTTTGGGTAATTGTTGATCGTTTGACGGAGAGCGCTCATTTCCTAGCAATGCGGGAAACCTTGCTGATGGATAAGCTGGCGAAACTCTACATTGACGAAGTGGTCTCCAGGCATGGTATACTAGTGTCGATAGTCTCCGACCGTGATAGCCGATTTACTTCAAGATTTTGGGGATCG
Source organism: Arctium minus (assembly GCA_954870635.1). NCBI lineage: Eukaryota > Viridiplantae > Streptophyta > Magnoliopsida > Asterales > Asteraceae > Arctium > Arctium minus. The sequence continues at coordinate 174,302,198 of OX941080.1, read as the reverse complement.
TTACATCGAGACTTGGGTACACGGGAGAACTTGAGAACGGCTTACCATCCATAGACAGACGGAAAGAGCAAAAGGACAATTCAGACCTTGGAAGATATGCTTAGATCGTGTGTGATCGATTTTGGTGGTAATTTGGATATTCAATTACCTTTGGTGGAATTTGCATACAATAATAGTTACCACTCTAGCCTTGGTGCGGCACCATTCGAAGCTTTGTACGGGAGGAAATGTAGGACCCCCATATGTTGTCTAGAGGCGGGCGAAAAGTAGTTTGCCGGACCAGAAATTGTGCAAGGGACGACCGAAAAGGTTAAGGCCATAAGGGAACGATTGAAGGCAACACATGATCGACAAAAGAGTTATGCCGACAAGAAGAGGCGATCAGTATAATTTCAAGTGGGGGATCGTGTGATACTGAAAGTGTCCCCATGGAAAGGCTTGATATGGTTTGGAAAGCGCGGAAAGTTGAGTCCCCGTTTTCTTCGACCGTTCACCGTGGTCGAGCGCGTTGGACTACAAGCCTACAAATTGGACTTGCCATTAGAGATGGATGGGATCCAACCTACGTTCCACGTGTGTTATCTGCGAAAGTGAATGGCAAAAGAGGAAAGCGTCATACTGTTTTCAGAAATTCGAGTTGACGACAATCATTGCATTGAGGAGCCTGAAGCAATTCTAGAGAGAGAGAGAGAGACCAAAAGACTTCATCACAAAGAGGTAACGATGGTTAAGGTTCAATGGAAGCACCATCGTGGTGCTAACGTGACGTGGGAAGCAGAAGAGGGACATGAAACGTCGATATCCCCATTTATTCGAGTAGTCAGGATTTCGGGGACGAAATCCATTCCAAGGTGGGGAGGATTGTAACACCCCGAATGTTAAGTTTGATTTTTGGTTTGACCCCGAATTCATGCATGGTTTGTTGTTAGATGAGATGGTTGAATTGAAGAAGAAGGAAGGGTGGAATCGCACGACCATCCGCGCGGGACTCTGCTCAACCGCGACTCTAGTGCTCCGCACGAGTGGAACCGCGCGGGCACCCGTGCGCAGTGAGCCTTTAATTGAAGAAATTGGCCCCCAAACCCTTATTACTCCCATTTTCTCATTTTGGACTCTTGAGCTACGATTTTTCCTCCCAAGAAACACCTGATAAGTCCTCCCCTTCACCCTCCCACCATTAATGTCTCCCATCTAATCTAAGACCTTAACCATTTATTTCATTTAGATTCCTTTGAGCAAGTATTGTGCTAGTCCAAGTCTCTCAAGGATCTCCTCTCATCTCACTAGTTACTTGGAAATTTAGGGTTCTTAAGCTACAACCCTACAAGACGAGTTCATTCTTTTGCTAAACTCCATACATGATAAAAATGTGGATTTTAACCATTTGAATACCTCCTTTCCTATTTATTCTTCTTGGTTGAACCTTGCATCAAACCCTAAATTTTGGAGGTTTTAAGGTTATGTGAATGATATGATTTTTGAAACTAATGAACCTACACTTTAACTATGGTGGGTTACACATGAAGAAGTTAATTATTTCATTTATTATGTCTAAATGTTTACAACCAAAACTAGGGTTTGAGAGATTTGCTTTGTATGTGGTAAATAAAGTTTTGGGTGTTTGGATTTAGTTATGGACATACTATTCAAACATTATTTTGGGAACACATTGGGGATTAAGGGGGAAACTTATGGATTCACGATTATTACATTATTATGGACATATTGGCTATTGAATTATTTGTTGGCCGAAATGGCATTGGTTGGCTTATTTGTTGCATTGGGCGTCATGAACCCACTTTCGTTATATTCTTTGGCCCGATGTTGGAATGCTAGTTTTCCACATTGAGGCACATTTAGGCATCAGATTGGGTTATAAGTCCTACGTGCTAGTATACGATATTGGATGAGGATTTCAACGTAAGGACCCTATGTGGTTGAAGTTGACTTTTTCGGGTGTACGTTTAAAGCTACCAAGCCTAACATCCCTTGCGTGTATATATTATGTGTATTGGTTTTACTAACTTGTCAAGTGGCTTACTCTTGTGTTCCGTCACTTGTGTTAGTAAGCAGGTCTCCCCCCTTAACCCTAGAGGTATTTGTCTATGGTAAAGAGTTACGTGGTTATCGTTATAATTTATCTCCCCTTACTTCCGCTTATAATTGATTATTTCTAAATTTAAATGTTTGATCTTACTAGGCTTTAGCCTAACATATTTTCTTAAAATGTCATGTATGGCAGGTCTTACTAGCGGTGGGACTCCACGGGCTTGAGTGAAGAGTTGTCGGGGGATAGTAGCAATTTTGGAAATTATAGGTACGCACAACCGATCTAGATTTGATATACTTTTGGAGAAGTAATGTGTCAACACCCGAATTTAATCTAGATTTAATCGTGTCTAGATTAGTAGGTTGTAGAAATTAACTTTGATTTATTTTTGGGGTCGTATCCGTCATACTTAGTCCCCCATTTTTGGGATGGTTTATTTTTTAGTAAATTGTCGTCATTAGGTTATTCAGGTTTTCTTCATTTATAGTTGTCATATTGCTAGATTTTCGAAATTTTTTATTCCCTCTATAATTTAGGGTGTTACAGTTGGTATCAGAGAAGTGGCTTAAGTGAACTAGGTATGAATGTAGGATGCCTAGACTTAAGCTGTGACTTTAAGTTATGAGATGTGAGAATGGGTAGAACTCTTATGATAGGGCAGTTTTAGAGTCGACGGAAATTACACTAATTAAGAGTTATGGTAATGGTGATGAGAATTCTTACGTATCATGTGTTCATAATTTCACTTAGCTAACGTTATTATGAAGATGTTTTATGTGAGTATACTTGTTTTCCGTTGTTATGATGATTAATGGATGTAGTAGTATGTTCCCTTGTCTATAATTTTTATAGCCTATTCTCACCTTTATTCTCGTGTATGTGTGGCAGACAATGGTAAATACTCGAAATCGGCAGGAGGATCAAGAGGCATCGACATCTACGACCGACCACCCTAGAGTTAAAGAGATGGACTTGCCCCCACGACCGCAAAATGTTTTGGGCGGAGGGCCCGAGCATGTACCCCGTCGCAACATAGTCTTATCCGAACCAATAATGGAAGAGGTGACCCCGGAATCAAGGATGATGGATCGAATGATGCACGATATGAACGCGACGATGGCCCAACAACAGGAAATGTTTTTAAAGCTATTGGAAGACAAAGATACTAACAACCGTAGGCATGAAGCGGTTGCAGAAAACATTCTGGTGGCGGGATCTGGGGGTACCGGACCCGAAATTCCCACTAATGAGACCGCAACCCCGGAAGCAAGGCAAGTGGAGAAAACTTGCACCTTTAAGGCTTTCCTTGGTTGCCGACCGCCGGAGTTCAAAGGTTCAGATGACCCAATTTCTTTTATGAATTGTATCCGGGAGACTGAGCACGCCTTCCGATCGAGTGAATGTGGTAAAGGTCAGAAAACAACATTTGGTTCTCAGATGGTGAGAGGGGCGACCCTCACGTGGTGGAATGTTTACTTCTCTTCGGTTGAGGTGGCCAAACTAAGTTGGCTGACCTTTAAGAAGAAATTGATGGAGGAGTTTTGTAATGAACGAGCCATGGACAGGATAGAAGAGGAATTATGGAATCTGACGAAGGGAAATTTGTCGTTGAAAGAGTACAACCATCAATTCATGGACAAGTTGGGTTTGGTGGGACATCTGGTCTTGATTGAGAAAGAGAAAATCAAGGCCTACACCAAAGGGTTTCCGTCCGAGATGAAGAATTTGGTGTGAGTGTCCATAGCCTCTACTCTTTGAGAGGCAATTGAGGAGGCACAGTTGGTGGAAGATTCCTACGGTTTGAACAAGATAGAGAGAAACGGAGGCGGAGAGAAAAGGAGATGGGAGGGAGGTTATGTACCCTACAAAAGATCGAGACCATTCAAAACAATCAACGGGGAGTCGTCCCTAGACAGGATGTTTCATGGTGCTCCAAGTGTAAGAGCAAGCACCTCGGTCCTTGTAACTCGGGGTCCGAACCATGCTTTAAATATGGCAAGCCCGACCATAACTACCGAGATTGTCCGATCAGAGGATAAATTTGTTTTGGATGCAAGGAGTCGGGTCACATTAGGAGCGAGTGCCCGAAGGCGAAGACGGGATTTCGCGGAGGAAAGAAAGTGGATCCTCTAAAAGCAACGGGGAGAGCATTCCAGATGACTACCGAGGAGGCGAAGGCTTTGACAGATGTAGTGTCGGGTACATTTCTCTTAAACTCCGTACCTAGACGCATTTTATTTGATATGGGAGCTAGCTTTTCGTTTGTGCCGAGTTCTTTTTATCCAAAGTTATCCGTACCCACTACTAGTTTAGAGGATGCTTTAGTGGTAGAGCTAGCGGATGGCGATCAAGTAGTAGTTCGGGACATCCTTAAAGGTTGTAAGTTAAAAATTAAAGGGAAATAATTTTCGTTCGACCTAATGCCAATGGCCATTGGAGGATTTGATCTCATCATTGGGATGGATTTTTTGGCACTTAACCATGCCGAGATTCTTGTGCCATGAAGTTAATTTAGATTTCAATTTTGGTTGACGAGTCGGTGACCGTTTACGGAGAGAGGCGAAAGGGGGAAGTGGCAATTATCAGCATGGTGAAAGCACGGAAGTGCTTAGCAAAAAGATGCTCATCCTTTTTGGAATACGTTATAGACGCCAAGCTCGAGAAGAAAAAGCCTGAAGATGTGGACGTAGTGAATGAATTCCTTGATGTATTTCGGGACGATTTGCCTGGATTGCCACCCCATCGGCAGGTATAGTTCAAGATTGATCTAGCACCGGGAGCGGCTCCGATAGCCAGAGCTCCATATCGTTTGGCCCCGTCGGAGATGAAAGAGATGATGGGATAGTTGCAAGACCTTCTCGAGAAGGGGTTCATAAGGTCGAGCTCATCGCCGTGGGGAGCGCCGGTCTTATTTGTGAAGAAGAAGGATGGTACTATGCGGATGTGCATAGACTACAGAGAGTTGAATAAGGTGATCGTGAAGAATAAGTACCCACTCCCTAGGATCGATGATTTGTTCGAACAACTTCAAGGAGCAGGTTGTTTGTTGAAGATTGACCTACGTTCGGGTTACCATCAGGTGAAGGTCAAGGAGGATGACATTCCGAAGACCGCATTTAGGGCGCGTTATGGTCATTACGAGTTCTTGGTGATGTCCTTTGGCTTGATGAACGCCCCAGCGGTGTTCATAGATTTAATGAACCGCGTGTGCCGATCTTTCCTTGATAAGTCGGTCATCGTGTTCATTGACGATATACTGATTTACTCCAAGGACGAATCCGATCACGTGCGTTACCTTGGTGATGTTTTGAGGAAGGGGAAACTTTATGAGAAATTTTCCAAGTGTAAATTTTGGTTGAAAGAGGTGTAATTCTTAGGCCACGTGGTCACGAAAGACGGTGTGAAGGTGGATCCCGCCAAGATAGAAGCTATGATGAATTAGGAACCGCCCAAGAGTCCATCCGAAATTCGAAGCTTTTTGGGTTTAGCAGGTTATTATCGAATATTCATCCAAGATTTCTCCAAGATTGCTTCTTCATTGACAACCTTCACCAAGAAGAATGTGAAGTTCGTGTGGACCGAATCTCAAGAGAAGGCATTATGGGCATTGCAACAGAAGTTATGCGAAGCTTCGATCTTATCCTTGCCGAAGGGTCGGAGGATTTTGTAGTTTATAGATATGCATCCAAGATGGGTCTTGGGTGCGTACTCATGCAAAGGGGAAAGGTGATTGACTATGCGTCGAGACAACTAAAGGTGCATGAAAAGAATTATCCCACACATGATTTGGAATTGGCGGCGGTAGTATTTGCGTTGAAGTTGTGGTGGCACTATCTCTACGGCACGAAGTGTACCTTGTACATGGATCACAAGAGTTTAAAATATGTCTTCGATCAGAGGGAGTTGAATATGAAGCAAAGAAGATGGTTGGAACTACTCAAGGACTACGATTGTGAGTTGCTCTACCATCCGGGTAAAGCAAACGTAGTGGCTGATGCATTAAGCCGGAAAGAATATAGTGTAAGACTTCGAGCCAAGCTCTCAAGGATTGAATTGGTGTCGAGTCTCATGGACCGAATAAAAGAAGCTCCAGCCGAAGCGTTATTGGAAGAAAACCTCAAGGAAGAAGTGATGACCAAGCAACGACTACTCTTGACGAACGATAGTCGTGGGATCAAATGCTTTAATGGGCGCGTGTGGGTGCCAAAGATTGGAGGAAATCGAGAGTTACTTCTGGGGGACGCTTGTTGGGTCATCTGAAGATTTGAAGATGACCTCCTGATCTTTCATCTTATATCATCCTACTTAGAATATGTTTAAGGTTCTTTTAGCAGCTTGGTTTCTATACAAATGTTCGGTGAAGTCGAAGATCAGCCGAAGAAGACAAAGAAGAAGTACATCTCTCAAAGCGGATTGAAGATAGTCTCCTCAGCCTAAAGCCAAGCATGCCCAAGTGATCAACACCATCAGCCAGGATGGTGTCAATCACATGTCTCTCAGGAGTATGAAGGTGTCCTCACATCTTCAGGAGTCGAAGACCTCTCAGGTCTTCGGCAGCCGATGATCTCATCTCTCCTTAGAGTATGAAGGTGTTCTCACATCTTCAAGGAACAGCCGAAGATTTCTCAAGTCTTCGGTAGCCAATGATCTCTCCTTAAGACATGAAGGTGTTCTCACATCTTCAGGAGCCGAAGATCTTTCAAGTCTTCGGCAGTCTATGCTTAAGGATTTCTTTCAAACACATTGTACTTTTCTGACAAAGTATATTGTGATATCTTGCATTGACGTGGACCTCATCTGGAGATCAGATCAAGTAAGTCTTGTCTACTACACCATTTTAAGGAAAGGTCTCTACCATCCTTCTGCAGGTCAACACTTCAAGCCAAAACACCTCAAGACAAAAGGTACACCCTGTACCTTGCTGAAGACCTGTGTCCATCCTTTGCTCAACAGGTGTCTCATGCATTTAATGCATAAGGCACTATATATATGGAGGATGGTTCAACATGCAAGATCACCAGCTCTCAAGCATTCAAGCTCTCTAAGTGCACTGGCATTCTCTCTCTAAGAAGTTCTTATTGTTTTCTAAGTGTTTTACAATTGTTCTTCATTTCTCTTAGTGTAAGATTGTTTGAATAGATTTCATCTATTCTCTTCCGCAACAATCAAAAGTTTTCTATGTGTAATTCTTGATTTCAAATCAATAAGAATTAAAGTAAGTGAAAAACTGTGTGTATTGTATTCAACCCCCCTTCTACAATACTTTTCTTCTTTACTATCTGCTATTTGGGACCAACAAGTGGTATCAGAGCGGTTTAGTTTAACACAATAAACTAGATCCGTGATGGCAACCTCTTCTTCTTCTTTAAAAAATGATTCTTCTCAAAACTTCAATGCTGTTTCATACGACAATGGCTCTATAGCCAAACCACCAAGGTTTAACCCCAATAACTTTTTCTTGTGGAAAAGTCGTATGATACTCTTTCTAGAAGGAGTTGACAGCAGATATCCAACTATTTTACATGAAGGTCCTTTTATTCCTAGAGTTTGGGACCGATATAATGCAGACAAGGGAAAAGCTGATGAGGACTCTTCTGAAGAAGAAAGAACTTCAGCTAATGGGAGATACATTCTAAAGGACCCCATTAAATACAATGATGAAGACAGACGTCTTATAGCTCTTGATACTAAAGTCAGAGCCATCATTGCCCTCTCTCTGCCTGATGAGGTCTATCATTCTCTTGTTAACCTTTCTACTGCAAAAGAAATGTGGTCCACTCTGTGTGTTCTTTATGAAGGTACGTCTGAGGTGAAAAAGAGCAAAAAGATTGCTCTTGTAAGAAAGTATGAACTCTTCTCTCATGAGAAGGGTGAGTCTCTCTCAGACTACTACAATCGCTTTAACAGTCTTCTCAATGATCTTAAACTTGTGGGTCGCATATATGACAATGAGGAAGTCTTGTGCAAGTTCATGGACTGTCTTCCTGAGTTTTGGGAAAACATCTGTACTTGTATCAAGTCTACCAAGGATCTTGACTCTATGCCTCTCACTGCCTTGTATGGCACCCTCTTCAACTATGAATAGTCTAAACTGCTTAGGAAGTCATTCACAAAAGACATCAAAGGCTCTTCTCTAGCCCTTGTTGGTGAATCTTCCAAAAGTACTGTGTGTGTCCCTAGGATCACCTATCCTTCTGACTCTGACAACGATAGTCAAGAGGACCCCAATGACCCTTCAGAAATCTATCTCAGTGAGGCTGATGATGAAGGAGAGGAGACCTCTGTGGCTCAGCTGTCAGATGGTGTGGCCATGCTGGCTGGCTTTTCTAAAGGCAAACCTCACTTCACTTCTAGAAAACCCAGGTTTTCTAGAAAACCCTTTTCTACTCTTTCAAAAAATGCTTCCTCTGACAAATCAAATGAGGAATGTTACAGATGTGGGCGGAAGGGACACTTTGCTTCTGAGTGCAGAAGCAGGTCCTCTGATAAGTCTAGACTGCCTTCCTCCAACCGTACATCCTCTAGGTTTGTCAGAACCAAGTCTGATTCCTTTCAACCCTCTTTTCAAAAATCAAAAACTTCTGCTCCTTCAAACTCTGACCGTGCTGAAAAGTACAAGGCCAAATACAAGAGAGAGAAGGAAAGGAATGCTTTTCTAGCCAACAAAGGAAAAGGTCTTCTTGCCGAATCTCATGATTGGGCAGATGAACCAACTTCCGAAAGTGACAAGGAAATGGCCAACCTTTGCTTTATGGCTAAAATAGATGATGTTGATGATGGTGAAACCTCTTCCACCTCCATGGCTCTTGTGTCTGCTGAGTGCTCCACATCATCTTCTCAGGTACACCCATTTTTCTCTCTCTCTGATGCTGAGAAAATTGAAGCCTTTGACTCTTTGACCATTGACTTCTATGAAGCCAAGGATGCAAAGAAGAAGGCAAAGGCTCAGATAAAATCTCTTTCTTCTCAACTGCAAATCTGTCTTTCTCAACTAAAACACTTTGACAAAATCAAGGCTGAGCTTGAAGATTTGAAAACTATAAATTTTACTCTTGCTAAAGAGAAAAATAAACTTCTTAAAAAGTTTAAAAAGGAGCAAGAAACTGTGAAAAAGTGGACAAGCTCCTCCAAGAACTTAGAAAAGATTTTTCAGGATCAAATATCTTGTGATGACAAATCTGGACTAGGCTTCGGAAAATATGACCTTGAACCTCCTTCTGACACTAATGCTCCCTTCTCTCTTCCCTCATTCTATGAATCATCTGAAGAGAACTATGACAACTCTGAACCTTTGGACTCTTCTGATCCCTCTAAAGATCTCAAGTTTGGAATGTTCATCAAAGCTAAGAGCATTGATTCACCCAATGAGAGTGAGGAAGCCCAAGACTCAAATGACTCTTCTAAAACAATTATTGAGTCTATGTGTTCCTTAAAAATAAACGAGCCTTCCTCCTCTAAACCAAAACCCTCCAAAGTTCCTCAGCCTTCTTCCAATAAAGTCTCTTTCTCCAAAAAGGGAAAATCTGTTGCCAATCTTCCTCCCCAAAAGAAACTTCCCAAGAAAAACTCAAAGAAACCACCTTCTCTTCCAATCCCCAGAGCTGTGATGTTAAATAAGCTAAATTCCAAGACACCCTCTTCTATTCCTTCAACTGACTCTGGCAAAGGTATCTTGGGTCCTAAGCCTCTTGACTATCCTCTAACCTCTAAGGCCATGAAAGTCAATATGACCAGTCATCACAAGGAATCTGGTCAAAGCTCCAAAAAGGTTTTTACATATAGAAAATGTTATAACTGTGGTAATACCTCTCACCTTGCTAAGAATTGTCCTCTGGAGAGAATTGATAAAAATGCCTCCAAGGATACTTCTTCTCCTTCTAACTCAAAAGGACCCATCTCCAAATGGGTACCAAAGAACTGATTTTCTTGTGATTGCAGGGTCTAGGGCACCAACAAATCTGGTATCTCGACAGCGGGTGCTCAAGACATATGACCGGCAACATATCTCTCCTTGTTGACTTCGTGCCTACCAAAGGTCCTTCTGTCACCTTTGGTGATAACTCTAAAGGAAGGACTAAAGGTTATGGAACACTCTCAAATGGTTCCATCACCTTTAATAAAGTAGCTTATGTTGAAGGCTTGATGCACAATCTCCTAAGCATAAGCCAACTGTGTGATCTGGGGTACAAGGTGATGTTTGAATTATCTTCATGCATCATTTTCAACGAAAAGATGGAAACTGTACTCTCTGGCTACCGCAAAGAAAATGTCTATGTCATAGACATGGGACATAGCTCATCCTTCGGAACAAACATCTGTTTTGTCTCTGAAAACTCTGCAAAAAGATGTTGGCTTTGGCACAAGCGTCTCTCTCACCTCAACTTCAAGACTTTGAATGTCCTTTCAAACCAGGAGCTTGTTACGGGCATGCCAAAGTTATCCTTTGTAAAAGAAAAGCTGTGTGCTGCATGTGAGAAAGGGAAACTCACAAAATCTTCCTTCAAGTCCAAGCAATGCTTCTCCATCACTCAGCCTCTTCAGATGCTTCACATGGATCTATGTGGACCAGTCAGTACTCCAAGCCTTGGTGGTAGAAGGTACATTCTGGTTATTATTGATGAATTCACTCGTTACACTTGGGTATTTTTTCTCAGGTATAAAAGTGACACTACTGAAGAAATTATAAAGTTCATCAAAAAGTCTGAAGTGTTAAATGGGCAGCTGGTAAGATCTGTAAGAAGTGACAACGGAACAGAATTCAAGAACAGTATGTTGGATGACTTTTTCAATGAAAAGGGCATCTCTCAGAACTTCTCTGCCGTCAGAACTCCACAACAGAACGGTGTAGTGGAGAGAAAGAACAGAACGCTATGTGAAGCTGCCCGATCCATGTTGAGTGAATCTCACCTCCCTACCTACTTTTGGGCCGAAGCAATCAACACTGCATGCTTCACCCAAAATAGGTCTATCATTGTAAAAAGACATAATAAGACTCCTTATGAAGTCTTTTATGGTAGAAAACCCAACATTGGTTTTCTTCATGTCTTTGGGTGTGTCTGCTACATTCTCAATGATAGAGAAAATTTGGGAAAATTTGATCCCAAAGCTGACGAAGGAATCTTCGTGGGATATTCTCTCACTTCCAAAGCTTTCAGAGTCTACAACCTCCGAAGGAAGTGTATTGATGAATCCATCCATGTCAAGTTTGATGACCTCAAGATATCATCACTCTCTTGTGATGGTGAAGAATTGAACAGATGGATATCCTCCTGTATTGGTGATGGTCCTCTTGCAACATCATCATCGGACATTCCCTACACAGTTCCCACTTCTATCTACCAAAACAATGAACCCTCTACATCTCACAACCCCTCCTCTCATCAAGAGGATGATCCTCAACCTACCCAACCTCAACATACACTCCAAATCATCCCAGTCTCTCCATCTAACATCCACTCTTCACCTATACAAGCCGATCTTCCATCCATCTCTCCTCAAAATTGCCCTTCCAACTCTCCTCTACAAATCTCTTACCCTCCTCCTTTACCTCCTGCCCTCAAGTGGACAAAAGATCACCCCATTGATCAAATCATTGGTGATCAACAAGCTGGTGTACAGACTCGAAGAGGCGTTGGTAACATTTGTCTCTATGTGAATTTCCTTTCTCTCATTGAACCAAAGAAAGTTGACGAAGCTCTAGCTGATCCATGTTGGATCACTGCCATGCAAGAAGAACTTTCTCAGTTCGAAAGGAATAAAGTCTGGAGATTGGTTCCTCGTCCTTCCCGAAAAACCATCATAGGAACCAAGTGGGTCTTTCGGAACAAAATGGATGAAGAAGGCACGGTGATCAGAAACAAGGCTCGACTGGTTGCACAAGGCTATAGGCAAGAGGAAGGAATTGACTATGATGAAACATTTGCTCCAGTTGCCAGACTTGAAGCCATCAGAATCTTCCTTGCTCATGCTGCCTACAAGAACTTCAGAGTCTTCCAGATGGACGTCAAGAGTGCCTTTCTGAATGGGGAGCTAGCTGAAGAAGTCTATGTGAAACAGCCCCCTGGCTTTGAAGATCCAGTCCATCCTGACTATGTGTACAGGTTAGACAAAGCCCTCTATGGTCTAAAGCAGGCTCCCCGTGCCTGGTATGACACTCTTGCTGACTTTCTCCTAAAGAACAAGTATACAAGAGGTAAAATTGACAACACTTTGTTTATCAAGCAAACCTCAGGTAATCTTATTCTTGTTCAAATTTATGTGGATGATATCATTTTTGGTGCCACTGATGAGTCACTGTGTGATGAGTTTGCCTCTCTCATGAAAAGCCAATATGAGATGAGTATGATGGGGGAGCTTACCTTTTTCTTAGGACTTCAAGTTAAACAATCTTCAGACGGCATCTTTATAAATCAAAGCAAATACATACGTGATCTTCTGAAAAAGTTCAATTTTGAAAACTCCTCCCCCATGAAAACTCCCATGGCACCACCTTTGAAACTCCATGCTGATCCGGATGGTGTATCTGTGGATATCACCAGCTACCGAGGCATGATTGGCTCTCTTCTTTATCTTACTGCGAGTAGACCAGACATTATGTTTGCTACTTGCCTGTGTGCGCGTTACCAAGCCAATCCGAAGGAATCTCACTTGGCTGCGGTTAAACGCATTTTTCGGTATCTGAAAGGTACCATGAATCTGGGTCTCTGGTATCCCAAAGACTCAGGTTTTAATCTAATGGGGTATTCAGATTCTGATTTTGCAGGCTCTAAGATTGATAGGAAGAGCACCACTGGCAGTTGTCAACTCCTTGGTGGCAAGCTTGTTAGTTGGTCCAGCAAGAAGCAGAACTCAGTCTCCACCTCTACTGCTGAGGCCGAGTATGTAGCTGCTGGAAGTTGCTGTGCTCAAATCCTCTGGATGAAGAACCAACTGAGAGACTACAATCAACTGTACTCTCATATCCCGATTCTGTGTGACAACTCAAGTGCGATCGCAATCGCAAACAATCCAGTGCTGCACTCTCGTTCCAAGCACATCGACATCCGGTATCATTTCATCCGGGATCACATCTCCAAAGGTGATGTCGAACTCCATTTCATCCCTACCGACCTCCAACTGGCGGATCTCTTCACCAAGCCTCTTGACGAAGCTAGGTTCAAGTTCCTCATCGGAGAACTCGGTATGTTAAATGCCGATTTTTAATTCAAAAAAAAAAAAAAAAAAAAAAAATGAGAGAAAGAAAAGAAATACAAAAAAAAAAAAAAAAAAAAAAAAAAAATCAGTATTTTTTCTCTCCCCTTATTGTTTTTCTCCTCATCTCACTCACAACCCTCTCTCTCTCACCCACTTCGGCTCCCTCTCCCTCTCCCTAGCCGAACCCCATCCCCCCCCTCCCCTCCTTCGGCTATCTCTCACTCTCCTTCGGCTCTCTCTCTCTCTCTCTCACTACCCCCCCCTTAGCCGAACCCCCCTCCCCTTCCTCCCCACTTCGGCTCCCTCTCCCTCTCCCTAGCCGAACCCCATCCCCCCCCCTCCCCTCCTTCGGCTATCTCTCACTCTCCTTCGGCTCTCTCTCTCTCTCTCTCACTACCCACCCCTTAGCCGAACCCCCCTCCCCTTCCTCCCCACTTCGGCTCCCTCTCCCTCTCCCTAGCCGAACCCCATCCCCCCTTCCTCCCCACTTCGGCTCCCTCTCCCTCCCCCTAGCCGAACTACCACTCTCCACCGAACCCTCTCCCTCACCTAAACCTACCGAACCCAAACAACCCCTTATACCTCCCTAGCCGAACCCCCCTTCAACCAAACCACCCCTAGCCGCACCCCCTTCCCTCTTCGGCCCTCCCTCTCCCTAGCCGAAACCCCATCCCCCCTCCCTCCTCTCTTCGGCTCTCCCTCTTTCGGCTCTCTCTCTCTCTCTCTTCCCTCCCTCTCCTCCCTTCGGCTCTCTCCCTCTTCGGCCTCCTCTCCCCTCGCCGATCTCTCTCTCTTTCCCTCCCACTTCGGGAGCCGAAGCCCCCCCATCCCCTCCCTTCTCCCTTCGGCTCCCCCTTAGCCGAATTCCCTCCCCCCTCCATCTCACTTCCCTTCCCTCTCCCTCTAGCCGAAGACACCCCCCCCTCCCTCCTTTTTTTCCGGCTAACACCCCCCTCCTCTCCCTCTAGCCGAAATCCATCCCACCCTCTTCTTCTTTTTTTTTTCTCGGCTAACCCCCCCTCCCCAATTTTTTTTCTTTCCCTTTTCCTTTCCCAAGACTCACCTACCCATCCCATCCCTCCTTTTTCTTACACCTCCTACTTCTCTTCTCACCCTACCACTCCATACTTCTTTTTTTATTTTTTTATTTTTTTTCTTCTTTTCCAAGACTTTCACCCAACCATCCCATCCTTTCTTCTCCCCACATCCTACCTTTCCCCTTTCCCCTTCTTCCTTCCATATCTCCTTTTTCTTTTTCTTACACTTCTCTCCTTTCCCCAAACATATCCTCTCCCTTTCTATCACCTTTCCCATCCTTACCATACTTACACAACCCTCTCTATTATCTTCTCCCTACTTAGCCTACCCATTTCAAATCCCTTCCATTTCTATTTCCCTCCTATTTTCACTATAAATACCACCCTTCCTCCTTCATCTTTTTTCACCACCACCACAACAAACACCCATCTCATCTTTCTCTCACTCATCACCTTTCTTCCTCCTTCTATATTTTTCATGGCTTCCTCCTCTTCCCCCAACCTTGTCAAGAAAAATGTGTTCACTTCCCCCACCTCTCATTCGGATCTAATTTTCAACCCATGCAATCATGTTGCACGGTTGGAAAGTGATCCCAAACATAGTGAGTTTGACCCGATTGCTTCCTTCCTCATGAAGTCTCCTCTTCACTATGCCTTGACATACAATCCACCAAAAATAAGCAAATTGCTCATTGGCAATTTTTGGCTTACTTGTATTTATGACGCTACATCCGAGAAAGTGTCGGCTTCCATCCTCTCCGATCCCGCCTCGCCGGATCTCTCTTTCGGGGTTGAGGATGTTCGTTCGGCACTTCATCTTCCTATCTACTCACCCTATGAGAAATTCCCTCTTGGCACTGAGCATGAGGAAGTTGTTGCGGCTCTGAACTACATCCGTGGAGAACATGACAGGAGTCCGGGCACTCTGCTTCGCAAAAACATGGGAGGTATCTGGCATTTCTTCTTCTCTCATGTTATTTTATGTCTTAGCAAGAAAACTACTGGACATGATCAATCTCCCTCTTCCATCACCCAACTGGCACATGCTCTTATCTTTCAAAGAAAGATTGATTTTGCACGGTATTTCTTCCGTGAATTAGTCAGTGTCATCACCCCTCACAAGCGGCCCCATGTCGCTTTTCCTCGGTTTATATGGCTCATCATTTATCAGAAATTTGCTACTGCCATTGATGCCTCTCATAGCATCACTTTTGACTACAAGGCGCCGATTATGACCAAACCCCTTCTTCATAAGGGGCCTTTGGCAACTGACAACCCTCTGCTCCCAGGTATGATCTCTTTCCTTACTTCTCCTAATCTACAGTGGGGAGATGCCAAGGACACTCCAGTGTCCAAAGGTCCCTCCTCTGTAGTGGACCCTTCCCCCTCACCTCTTGTGATGTCGGCTAGCACTATCTCATCATCAGCTACCGACACCGCCGCACTTGCCCAAAGGGCCATACCACTGAAAGGACCTTCGGTGGTTACCCAGGCCTCACCCACCACCTCAAAGCGGCGGCACTCTACCTCTTCCCCTCCCTCTTCTCCCAAAAGAACGAGGAAGGTTTCTAGGGCCATCCCACGTACTCCATCCTCCGATTCTTCACAATCGATGGATGTTGATATTTTCCCATCCGGGCCCGGGGATTCCGACATACCCACTGCCACCACCTTTGTATCCTCACAAAAGGATGCAACTGTAATATTTGGGGACCCTCAACTACCCTCTTCCACTCTCTTCTTGGTGGATGAGGATGACTTGGTCTTCTCCCCGGACCAAGGATCTGCCTTCTCACTGCACGGCCTGTCACCCGACCAATTTTTGGTCGATGCTTATGCACCGCCCGGTGAAACACGGGTCTTACCAAAGGCCAGTGTGGAGGGTATTTCACATTTTTTGGCTTATTTGCAACAGGGAAACGAGCAGGTGTCACCTTCCCCACTTCCTTCTACCTCTACTGTGCGGGATGCTCCTACCTCTGCTCCCATCATTCCCCCAGAGGTTCTGGACGATATTCAGGAAGCCAACCGACAACACCGCCTCATTGGTGCTCAGTTTCGTGAACATCAGACCATTCTGGGCTCTCTTGTCAAAGTCACTTGTGACAAGCTGTTATCTCTTGAGACCTCCAATCAGCACCTCACAGCCTTGGTCACTGCTCTTCAAGCAGCCTCTAGTGCTCGTGATAAGGAGGTTCGTCGGCTTCAAGCGGCTTCAGAGTCTCATCGGGACATCACTACTCAAATTCTTGAGTCCTTGCAGTCTCTTCATCAAAAGGTTGATTCTGTGATGGTTGCTCCCCCGTCAGCCGCTGAGGGGGAGAAAGAGACGGTTCCCATTCCTTCAGACAGCGGCTGTCAGGGTCCCACTCCCATCACCAATGCTCCAACTGAGGGGGAGCATTCTAGACAAAGCAGAGACAAAGGAAAGAGCAAGCTATCTCCAGATGAAGAGGCCCTTTTATCTCAGCAACAAAAGTCTACTTCTCTAAAGGCTTTTGTTTCTGAAGCTGATAGGCTCAAACTTCAACCACCAAACAAAGTCACCTCTGACTTTGGCCTTTCTAAAGCTAAGCTTGATTCTCATGACATCCCTTGGTACCAAAAGACTTTAATAGAAAGAAAGTTGAAGTCTAAAATTGTTGAAATAAAGCTTGGCACCACCAAATGCTCAGATGAGGTTCGGATGTTAATCATTAGAGAAGACAAAAGTCATCACTCCATCAAATTCAGAGATCTTGAAGACTATGGACTCTCTGAATGGTACGAACTCTCTGAACTCTTATCTAAATCTCTTAGTAGGCACAAAGTTTTGGCCAAGAAGACCATCAATCGTCTTCTTGAAAAAATGAAAGACATTGCAAAAGATTATAAGCATTCTCCTGAAGAAGAAGCTCAAGTTCAATGTCTCAAAAAGATGTGTCTCTCCTCCTCTCCACAACTCTCCTCTTCTGTCACTCAAAACCTCTTCAAGGACATGGTTGCCAAGGGAATGATTCCTGATATAAAGAATCTAAATCTGAAGACTCCAGGTGGTCCATGTCCAACCCATATTTCAGGCACTACTGGTACTGTAGTGTTTAGGCCAACCAAAGGAGTCTTTTTCCTTAATGAAAAGGAAACTCCCATGTTCTTCAGACATAAGGAGATCCCCATTGCTGACACCAAATTTCTGGTTGCTATCCTATCACTTATCCCCATAAGTTCTGAAGGTTCTCTCTTCCGTCGGGATATTCTTGCTGAGCTCCACAAAAGACAGAAGAAAGAATGAGGTTCTTCTCTAAATCCTTTTATCTTTCTAATGTACTTGTAACCGTTGTTTTGCTAAGTGATATTTAATACAAATGCATTTCCTCTATTTAGTTTGTATAAATATATTTCATTCTCTTATTCTTTTGTAAATGTTGGATATACTTTATAAATCCTTATACAAAACAAAAAAAAAAAAAAAAAAAAAAAAAAAAAAAAAAAAAACTATGTGAAAAGAACCCAAAAAGAGTAAAGATGGGTCAAAATGAATTTATTCAGTATACTATTTGTTTTATTCTTTAGTATGGATGTCATCCTCAAATAGGGGGAGATTGTTGGGTCATCTGAAGATTTGAAGATGACCTCCTGATCTTTCATCTTATATCATCCTACTTAGAATATGTTTAAGGTTCTTTTAGCAGCTTGGTTTCTATACAAATGTTCGGTGAAGTCGAAGATCAGCCGAAGAAGACAAAGAAGAAGTACATCTCTCAAAGCGGATTGAAGATAGTCTCCTCAGCCTAAAGCCAAGCATGCCCAAGTGATCAACACCATCAGCCAGGATGGTGTCAATCACATGTCTCTCAGGAGTATGAAGGTGTCCTCACATCTTCAGGAGTCGAAGACCTCTCAGGTCTTCGGCAGCCGATGATCTCATCTCTCCTTAGAGTATGAAGGTGTTCTCACATCTTCAAGGAACAGCCGAAGATTTCTCAAGTCTTCGGTAGCCAATGATCTCTCCTTAAGACATGAAGGTGTTCTCACATCTTCAGGAGCCGAAGATCTTTCAAGTCTTCGGCAGTCTATGCTTAAGGATTTCTTTCAAACACATTGTACTTTTCTGACAAAGTATATTGTGATATCTTGCATTGACGTGGACCTCATCTGGAGATCAGATCAAGTAAGTCTTGTCTACTACACCATTTTAAGGAAAGGTCTCTACCATCCTTCTGCAGGTCAACACTTCAAGCCAAAACACCTCAAGACAAAAGGTACACCCTGTACCTTGCTGAAGACCTGTGTCCATCCTTTGCTCAACAGGTGTCTCATGCATTTAATGCATAAGGCACTATATATATGGAGGATGGTTCAACATGCAAGATCACCAGCTCTCAAGCATTCAAGCTCTCTAAGTGCACTGGCATTCTCTCTCTAAGAAGTTCTTATTGTTTTCTAAGTGTTTTACAATTGTTCTTCATTTCTCTTAGTGTAAGATTGTTTGAATAGATTTCATCTATTCTCTTCCGCAACAATCAAAAGTTTTCTATGTGTAATTCTTGATTTCAAATCAATAAGAATTAAAGTAAGTGAAAAACTGTGTGTATTGTATTCAACCCCCCTTCTACAATACTTTTCTTCTTTACTATCTGCTATTTGGGACCAACAACGCTCATAAATCCAAATACTCCCTTCACTCGGGAAGCACCAAGATGTATAGGTATTTGAAGTTACACTATTGGTGGCCGGTAATGAAGTTGGACGTGGCACATTACGTGGAGGTGTGCGTGACTTGTTCGCAAGTAAAGGCCGAGCATCAACGACCGTATGGGAGCTTACAATCTCTAGAAATACCGAGTGGAAATGGAACAAAATCACCATGGACTTCGTGACCAAGCTACCAAAGACGTTGAGAGGTAATGACACCGTTTGGGTAATTGTTGATCGTTTGACGAAGAGCGCTCATTTCCAAGCAATGCGGGAGACCTTGCCGATGGATAAGCTGGCAAAACTCTACATTGACGAAGTGGTCTCCAGACATGGTATACCCGTGTCTATAGTCTTCGACCGTGATAGCCGATTTACTTCAAGATTTTGGGGAGCGTTACATCGAGAATTGGGTACGCAGGTGAACTTGAGTATGGCGTACCATCCACAGTCATACGGACAGAGCGAAAGGACAATTCAGACCTTGGAAGATATGCTTAGATCGTGTGTGATCGATTTTGGTGGTAATTGGGATACTCATTTACCTTTGGTGGAATTTTCATACAATAATAGTTACCACTCTAGCCTTGGTGTGACACCATTCCAAGCTTTGTACGGGAGGAAATGTAGGACCCCCGTATGTTGGCTAGAGGCGGGCGAAAAGTAGTTTGTCGGACCAAAAATTGTGCAAGAGACGACTGACAAGGTTAAGGCCATAAGGGAACGATTGAAGGCGGCAGAAGATTGACAAAAGAGTTATGCCGACAAGAAGAGGCGACCAATAGAATTTCAAGTGGGGGACCGTGTGATGCTAAAAGTGTCCCCATGGAAAGGCTTGATACGGTTTGGAAAACGCGGGAAGTTGAGTCCCAGTTTTCTGGGACCGTTCACCATGGTCGAGTGCGTTGGACTACAAGCCTACAAATTAGACTTTCCATCAGAGATGGATGGGATCGACCCTAAGTTCCACGTGTGTTATCTGCGAAAGTGCATGGCAGAAGAGGAAAGCGTCATACCGTTGTCAGAAATTCGAGTTGACGACAATTGTTGCATTGAGGAGCCTGAAGCTATTCTAGAGAAGGAGACCAAAAGACTTCATCACAAAGAGGTAACGATGGTTAAGGTTCAATGGAAGCACCACCACGGTGCTAACGTGACGTGGGAAGTGGAAGAGGACATGAAACGTCGATATCCCTATTTATTCGAGTAGTCGGGATTTCGGGGACGAAATCCATTCCAAGGTGGGGAGGATTGTAACACCCTGATTCTTAAGTTTGATTTTTGGTTTGACCCCGAATTCATGCATGGTTTTTTGTTAGACGAGGTGGATGAATTGAAGAAAAAGGGAGGTTCCAACAGTGCTTGGCGCGGATCACCGCGTGGGTGGAACCGCGCGACCATCCGTGCGCGTGAGACTCTGCTCAACCGTGGCACCAGTGCTCCGCGCAGATCACCGCACGAGTGGAACTGCGCAAGCACCCACGCGCGCGCGCAGAGAGCTTTTAATTGAAGAAATCGACCCCCAAACCCTCATTACTCCCATTTTCTCATTTTGGACTCCTGAGCTACGATTTTTCCTCCCAAGAAAGACCTGGTAAGTCCTCACCTTCACCCTCCCACCATTAATGTCTCCCATCTACTTTAATCCCTTAACCATTTATGTCATTTAGGTTCCTTTGAGCAAGTATTGTGCTAGTCTAAGTCTCTCAAGGATCTCCTCTCATCTCACTAGTTACTTGGAAATTTAGGGTTCTTAAGCTACAACCCTACAAGGTGAGTTCATTCTTTTGATAAACTCCATACATGATAAAAATGTGGATTTTAACCATGTGAATACCTCCTTTCTTATTTATTCTTCTTGGTTGAACCTTGCATCAAAACTTAATTTTTGGAGGTTTTAAGGTTATGTGAATGAGTATGATTTTTGAAACTAATGAACCTATACTTTATCTATGGTGGGTTGCACATGAAGACGTTAATTATTTCATTTATTATGTCTAAATGTTTACAACCAAAACTAGGGTTTGAGAGATTTGCTTTGTATGTGGTAAATAAAGTTTTGGGTGTTTGGATTTAGTTATGGACATACTATTCAAGCATTATTTTGGGAACACATTGGGGATTAAGGGGGAAACTTATGGATTTAAGATTATTACATTATTATGAACATATTGGCTATTGAATTATTTGTTGGCCGAAATGGCATTGGTTGGCTTATTTGTTGCTTTAGGCGTCATGAAACCACTTTCGTTATATTCTTTAGCCCGATGATGGAACGCTAGTTTTCCACATTGAGGCACGTTTAGGCATCAGATTGGGTTATAAGTCCTACGTGCTAGTATACGATATTGGATGAGGATTTCAACGTAAGGACCCTATGTGGTTGAAGTTGACTTTCTGCGGGTGTACGTTTAAAGCTACCGAGCCTAACATACCTTGCGTGTACTTATTATATGTATTGGTTTTACTAACTTGTCAAGTGGCTTACTCTTGTGTTCTGTCACTTGTGTTAGTAAGCGGGTCTCCCCCGTTAACCTAAGAGGTATTTGTCTATGGTAAAGAGTTACGTGGTTATCATTATGAATTTCTCTCCCCTTACTTCCGCTTATAATTGATTATTTCTAAATTTAAATGTTTGATCTCACTAGGCTTTATCCTAACACTTTTTCTTTAAATGTCATGTATGACAGGTCTTACTAGCGGTGGGACTCCGCGGGCTTGAGTGAAGAGTGGTCGGGGGATAGTATCATTTTTGGAAGTTATAGGGATGCACAACCGATCTAGATTTGATATACTTTTGGAGAACTAATGTGTCAACACCCGAATTTAATCTAGATTTAATCGTATCTAGATTAGTAGGTTGTTGAAATTAACTTTGATTTATTCTTGGGTTTGTAACCATCATACTTAGTCCCCCATTTTTGGGATGGTTTATTTTTGAGTAAATTGTCGTCATTAGGTTATTCAGGTTTTCTTCATTTATAGCTGTCATATTGTTGGATTTTCGAAATTTTTTATTCCCTCTAAAATTTAGGGCGTTACAGTTAGATCCTGAACCTGCTGAGGTAAAACAAAACAAACCTCTGCTGGGAAAAATTGCCTAGTGAACGAACAATAACGCAAGAAATACTAAGTAAGAAGTAAGTAACTGAAAGGAAAGTTTACGATATAAAGCTGAAAGCGATTTAAGTGTAAATCTCAAAAAAATGTAACTCATATAAGTAAAGTTCAAGGCAAGATAGACATCTGTATCATTAAAATACGTTGTACCCGATGGATGATCAGTCCAAACAGACATCATAATGGAATGGAAGTGTTAGGCACTACATCGTCTCATTCCCCGGTAACCAGAGGTATCTGGTATTCGGCTCTCTCCGGTAACCAACATAATTGGTATTCGGTTCTATCCGGTAACCAACATAATTGGTATTCGGTTCTAAGGATGCATCCAACGTTCTCTATATAACTGGGCCATATCCTTCACGAGATTGCCATGAATATTTTAACTATTATGGAGGCGTCTCAACATTTGTGCCCTGATTGTTGAGCCTACTCAAAGCGAAATTCAATAACCAAATCTAATGAATAAACTTTGGATAACAAGTTCAACAAACTCATTGAGATTTATAAATCAAGTAATCGGAAGGAATTTAAAAACATACCGGTCTCGGGTCAAATTTCTCAAGTACTCAAAATCATTAAACAAAACATCATATAAAACACAAAAGTATTCCGGATAACGACTTGATAACATTCACTTTTGCGGGCGTATTTCATGAACAAGGATTTATGGAACGGATAATCACCACAATAGATTACCCACGTATTGAAACGAATTAGATATTCGTACTCTGGAGGTGTTTTAGAAATGATCACACGAAACTTGATTCCTATGAACGGTTCTCTCCTTCCGGTTTACCTACACTTATTAGCAAAATGTTTTTAGATGGTTTTCGGTAACAATTCTTATCAATTCAAGTTCCTACAAGCCATAACATTTTAAAAGAACCTACAAAGCTTAAAACATGTTTACAATACCCCTACGACACTTCATAAACACTTAACACAATTCTTAAGGCTTTAAACAACCTTTGCAAAAATCAAATTTCATACACCAAAACAGTAGCAAACAACTTCTGTGTTCTTAAAGTTTAAGCCTTTTTCACAATGTTAGAGGCTGAACCAAACTTTCTTATAAACATGAAAGTTGTAAATAAGACTCTTAGGATTTCAAAGAAACTGAATTCACATTATTTGGAGCTCTGCTCTATTTTCTACAGAGTTAATACCAACAGTGCGTAATTTCGAGTGTGTGCAGAACAGTTCTGGAAAATTAGTGATTTCGAGTCACTTAATTCCTAACTGGACTTTGGTGTAAACTACAAAGTTGTAATAAACTCATAGACCTTTCTATCGATATAAAGAACACCTCATTTGGATAAATGCTTGATTTTGTACGAAGTTCTAAAATTACCACAATGAATCTATCTCTTCTAACAACACCAAACTTGATGAATTTCCACCTCAATTCCTCAATCTTCAACCTATGATTCATAGATAAACTTAGATTTTTAACCCTTTTTGGCCCAAAATTGAAGAAATCATAAAAATTAACCATGAACATACCTTATCTTGAGCCCCTAGTTCCATTTCTAACTTCCATTTCTAACTTCCATTTCTAACATCCAATCTTCAAGAACACTAAGAATTTAAGGAGAATTTTGGAGATTTGAAGATAGGATGAAGATTGTTTTTAGAGAGACGTAGGAGAATCGTTGAGTTAGAGAGAGAGAACGAAGATGATTATGAATTTTGATATAAAAAATCAATTAATTTCATATATATATTTTCTACATTTACAAACTAACCCTTGATCTTTAACTTATATCAATCTAATTCTAACTTGGAAATTCCTTTACAATTTTGGTTCTAACCAAGATTGTTTCATCCAACGTTAGCCCTTGATGAATTTCATAATATAAACTTGGACTAATGTACAACTCTTGAAGACTAAGGTACAAGTCATTAAAGCACGATATCATAACTTAAGCACAAATTGGTTTTCGGTAACGAAATTAGGTTTACTAGACACGGGATATTATTTGTAACACTCAAAATCTTGGTAATAAATAAATAAATAAATAATAATAATAAACGGAAAAAGAAAAAGAAAAAAAAAAGAAAATGATTTTTGGTTGCTTTGGACATAAAATGTGAAATATTAGGTTAAGAGGGGGTAAATTTATAAATTTATTCAAAGTGGTGAGCTCAGGGGGTGCGAATGTAAAAATCAGGAAGTTAAGGGGACCAAATGTCATCTTTTTGAAAGTTGGAGGGCCTGTTTTGCCATTAGTACAAGTCTGTTTGAAGAAAACGACCTTACAACGTAAAACTCGCGATTTGTCCGATTTCTTCAACTAATACGCCAAACCTCTCGTCATATAAATGTAAGGGACTGGTTGAGGATCATTTTGGTTCATATAGTTTGAAAAATAAGCATTTATAGAGGGAGAAATCTGAGTTTGAAGTTCAGAGGTTCACTTCTCGGTTTTTCGTCGATTTCAGGTGAGATTTATGACCAAATCTTATGTTTTTTAGTTCTATGCCTTCGTTTTTAAGAGCTTTATCGAACCCTAGTAGCTTTATGTTTCAGATTTGGTGTTTTAAGGGTCGATTTTGAAGTTTAAAGTTTGTTTGGTTTTAAGTAAAAACTAAAACTTTAAATGAGAAAATGGAACTCGTTTCTTGATGAAAAATTTTGTTATTTATGTCAAAATGTTGGTAAAAATATTACCAAGAGTTTAATGTAAAAAGAATGAAGAAAAACGAGTTAGAAATGAGTCGATTCATGGCTTGAAGTTGCAAAAAAACAACAAAAAAACGCAGCCATGGCTGCTCCTACTGTGGTTGACTTTTGTTGACCAATATTTTTAAAAAAAATAAATAAAGAGAAAGGAAGGGTGCAGGAGTCGAACCCTGCATCTATTTTCTAGAGCATCACCACCTTAACCAACCAAGAATGCTAGTTATTTATATTTTATTTATACAAATAATTTTATGTTCGTTACAAGTTATCTACAAGTATTAATTAATTTCGTTATAGCCCTGCAGTTATAAACAGTCGCTTTCACCAATATTATCTTTCTAAAATTTTCATAAAGTTTCCTTGGACTTATAAAATGTAAATTTTGACTCACTTTTTATTTATTTGAACTCTTGAAATATCAAAATATCCCTACAATTCAAATATCGGTATTTTAAGTATTTTATACCGAAATAGTCTACACTAGAAAGTTCGTGTTGTAGTTATTTACTTTAAAAAGGGTGGTTGCAGTAAATCATTATTAATTAGGTGATTTAAAAATAGGATTTAAAGTGTCGTAATATGGAGAATGATTATCGAGCACTTTGATTTTAATGGATTTATATAAATTATATATTTCCTAAGGAGATGTGTTTATAGTAAGTCGTTTAATAGTTTAAATGACTTTAATAATAAGATAAGTGTCGTTATCGGATTTAAATTAATTATTGGGACACTTTAATTCGAATTGGAGATTTATAAAATTTTAGAAGGGTTAAATTGACGTTTTGAGACGTTATCGAGTTATAGACTTGGGTTTTGATTATAGTTGGTCGGGGTTGACTGAGTTGACCAAGGGTTGACTTTTGAATCGTTTGACCCACATGGATCTTAATGGTGGGGTCATATCGAGTTATTTGGAACAGGTTTAGAGACTCGAATTAGAGTTTGACTTTATGTCGGGTCGGGTTAGACAATGAGTTGACTTTTGGAGAATTAAGTCATTAATTACATATTGTGGTATAAAATGTGTAGGTCTTCCGTCAGGAGCTATCAGTAGTCGATCTACGCAATCAGGTGAGTTTTCATGAGACTTACACTGGGATGCATACCTATGTACAAATTTATTTTCGAGCATTATATAATTTTGTGGTGGTGAATATTATGCATGCTAACGATTTAAATACATGTCATTGATATATGGTTATATGTATGTCGAGCATGCATGCTAATTGTTTTTCGGTTTTTAAAACATATTTAGCATGCTTGGATTTTCCGTTGGTTTATATAGTATAAATGTTCATGGTTTGGAGTATGAGATGTCGGATTGGTTTGTCACACTTAAGGGGAGGCACGACCCCGAAATGGGTTACTGGCTCTGTGTGAACCGTACGCGCCAGGGAATGCCTGTGACATGGAAGCACGACCCCGTAATGGTTTATCGGCTATAGGTGAGCCGAACACACCCAGGGAATGCTTGCAACTTATCAGTTCCTTACTCGGAGAGACAATCATGAGGTCTCGTTTCTTTTGGTGTTGCATGTTTTCAGAAAATGCACATTATTTTATGTGAAGCTTGCATGTTTGATATAAGTGACAAGATATGATTTCACACACGCAAACCATGAACTCACTGAGCTTTATAAGCTGACTATAGTATGCATCTCAGGGCCAGGTAGTTCGAGGTTGGATAAGGGCAAGGGACACGCTTAGAGACTTGTCTATTATCGTTATTTATGATTCAGTCTTTTGTTTAAACTTTTATGTATGGAACGGTTGTAACTTAACCTGGTATGGGACGGGTTAGCTTGTAAGTTACTTGTTTATGTATTTTGGAGACTTCCGCTGCGAACGGTTTAAAAATTTAAATTTAGTCGAAATTTTGGAGTATTTTTGGATGATTTGTTTAAGATTACGTAACATTTCTCTTAGTAAATTGAGGGTGTTACAATATGGTGGTTCCGATTCTCAGCGACATCGGGTACCCGGCGGGTACCCGGCGAGCTCCAAAAAAATGATAACTAGAGCCGGAACCAGTTTTGATCGGTTCCGTATTTTAGGAACCGGAACCAATCACATCGGTTATGGTTCCCAAACCGGCAGTTCCAGAGCGGTTCCGGTTCCAAAGGCGGGTACCCAGTTTTGATTCTCACCCTAATTTCTTCCATTAAAGCCCAATTGGATCCATTAAGGCCCAATCGATCCATTAAAACCCAATGCATCTATTAAAGCCCGATTGGTTCCATTAAAGCTCAACCGATCCATAAACGCTTATGTGGGTCCATTTGGGCCAACTGATCCATTAAAGCTTTAAAGCCCAACCGATCCATTAAAACCCAATTTGTTCCATTAAAGCCCAAATGGATCCATTTAAAGTCGAATGGATCTATTAAGGCTAACCGATTCATTAAAGTCCAACCGATTCATTAAAGCCCAAATGGATCCATTAAAGCCCAACCGATCCATAAACCCCCATGTGGATCCTTTAAAGCCCAACCGATCCATTAAAGCCCAAATGGATCCATTAAAGCTCAACCGATCTATTTAAGACCATCTGATCTATTAAAGCCCAATTTCTTCCATTAAACCCCAATTGGATCTATTAAGGCCCAATCGATCCATTAAAACCTAAGTGGATCTATTAAAACTTAATCCATCCTTTAAAGCCCGATTGCTTCCATTAAAGCACAACCGATCCATAAACGCCCATGTAGGTCCATTAGAGCCCAACCGATCCATTAAAGCCCAATTTGTTCCATTAAAGCCCAAATAGATTCATTTAAAGCCCAATAGATCCATTAAAGGCCAACCGATCCATAAACTCCCATGTGGATCCATTAAAGTCGAAATAGGTCCATTAAAGCCCAAGTGGATCCATTAAAGCCCAAATGGTCCACTAAAACCCAATCGATCCATTAAAGCTCAAGTGGATCCATTAAAGCCAACCGATCCATAAACTCCCATGCGGATCCATTAAATCCCAACCGATCCATTACAACCCAATTGGGTCCATTAAAGCGTAAGTAAATCCATTAAATCCCAAATGGATCCATTAAAGCCTAATCGATCCATTAATGCCCAACCAATCCATAAACGCCCATGTAGATCCATTAAAGCCCAGCCGATCCATTAAAGGCAAATAGGTCTATTAAAGCCCAAATGGGTCCATCGATGTTATTGTTAATATTATATTGAGTGAATTGTGGATTTGTCCCTGTGGTTTTGTGATTTCTTTGACCATGGTCCTCATTCTATGTTTATTGTGGATATAGTCCCTATGGTATGCAATATATTATGGCTAGGGTCCCTAAACACTAACATCGTTAACTTTTAAGGGTTAAAGGCATCATGTGCCTTGCACACTATGGGTATAATAGTCATTTTACTTTTCCCTTTTATTTTATTCTATACACCTTTAAAACAAAGAATATTAAACTGTGGATTTGGTCCCTATGCATCACTCATCATCTTTAAAACACATTTATCATCTCTCTTATTTTTTTTTCATCCAATCTTCATTGTCAAAGTACAAGAAAAATTCATTTGATAAAATGCAAAAAAACATTACTTGCATTTAAAAATAACAATTGTTTGAACCTAACACTACATCCTAAAAAAGACAACCTATCAAAATAACAATTGTTTGAACCTAACACTACATCCCAAAAAAAATAATCCATCAAAATGAGAATTGTTTTATATCAACATTACATCTTGAAAAAGTAAACCCATCAAAATAACAATTGTTTGATATCAACATAACATCCCAAAAAAGAAAACCCATTAAAATAACAATTGTTTGATATCAACATAACATCTCGAAAAAAACAACCCATCAAAATAACAATTGTTTGACCTTGTTTGTCTATCCCTTACTAGTTCTTTAGTTGTGACCTTATTTTTTGCATTTCACACATCTCACTGTCTTCCCAAGCCTTGATAGTTTACTTCCTTTCCCAATTGCTTGACTCAACTCTTCTGCTTGGGAAGACGATGAGATGTGTGAAATGCAAAAAACAAGGTCACAACTCAAAATTTTGTAAGGGACAGACAAGTGGGAGCTAAAAACAAGGTCAAACAATTGTTATTTTGATGAGTTTTTTTTTTCGAGATGTTATGTTGATATCAAACAATTGTTATTTTGATGAGTTTTCTTTTTCGGGATGTTATGTTGATATCAAACAATTGTTATTTTGATGGGTTTACTTTTTCGGGATGTAATGTTGATATAAAACAATTGTCATTTTGATGGATTGTTTTTTTTTGGGATGTAATGTTTTTTTGGGATGTAATGTTGGTTTCAAACAATTGTTATTTTGATAGGTTGTCTTTTTTATGATATAGTGTCGGGTTCAAACAATTGTTATTTTCAAATGCAAGTAATGTTTTTTTTACACTTTAACAAATGAATTTTTCTTGTACTTTGACAATGAAGATTGGATGAAAAAAAAATAAGAGAGATGATAATTGTGTTTTAAAGATGATAAGTGATGTATAGGGACCAAATCCACAATTTAGTATTCTTTGTTTTAAAGGTGCATAGAATAAATTAAAAGGGAAAAGTAAAATGACTATTATACCCATAGTGTGCAAGACACATGATGCCTTTAACCCTTAAAAGTTAACGGAGTTAGTGTTTATGGACCCTAGCCACAATATATTGCATAACACAGGACTAAATCCACAATAAACATAGAATGATGAACATGGTCAAAGAAATCACAAGACCACAAGACCAAATCCACAATTCACTCTATTATATTTTACCTATAAAGCTATTAAGGGGCCGTTTACCCAATCACTAATTATCCGGTAAGCGCTTATCGTTAATTCAATACTATCACTATTATTATTATTAGTTGTATTATTATATATTATATAGTAATTATAAAAGTCCAAAAAGATCATATAAAGCCAAATAAGATCCATTAAATCCCGATTGGATTCATTAAGGCCAATTGGATCACTTAAAGTCCAACTGATCCGTTAAACCTTAATTAGATCCATTAAAGCCCAATGTCTGTCTGTGTGAGTTTTTAAAATAAAAAAAATATATAATTATTTTTCTAAGAAAAAAAAAACAATTTGAAATTTTCTGGCGGATTTAATATTTTTTAATAAAAATTAAAATCCGACCAAAAATTTCAATAGATTTTTGACGGATTTCCGATGGAATTTTAGTTTTTTTTAATTATATATTTCTTTTTCAAAGAAAAAAAGTTAAAAAAATTAAGTAAAAATTTCCGGCGGATTAAACATTTTTAATATTTAAAAAAAAATCCGTCGGAAATTTTCAATAGATTTCCGACGGATTTCCAACTGAATTTTATTTTTTTGTTTTAATTATTTATTTCTTTTTCTATGAAAAAAATAATTTAAAAATTTCCGGTTGATTTACAGTAGTTTTAATAATTTTTTTTTATTTTTAATAGAAATTAAAAAACGCCGGAAATCCACCGGAAATTTTAAATAGTTTCTGACGGATTTCCGGCGATTTTTTTAATTATTTATTTATTTTTTCTTAGAAATTTTCAATAAAAAAATTAATTTATAAATTTTCCGGCGGATTTCCAGCGGATTTTAATTAATTAATTTCCGTCGGAAATCCGTTGAAAATTAGAATTACATATTTTTAATTTTTTCTAATCTTAAATAATTAAATAAAAAATTAAAATCCATCGGAAATTCGCCGGAAATTATTATAGTTTTTTTTAATTGGAAAATAATTTCAGGCGGATTTCCGGCGAAAGTCAACGCAATTTGACTTTTTTGTATTACGTCGGAAATCCGCCGAAATTTTCCGGCGGAAAAATCTGCCGGAATGGGCCTTTTTTTTATAGTGAAAGAACCTAAAACGACACTTTATTTAGAAGTGTTAAAACCAAAAAATGTCCTATAAATTTGTTGTAACACTTTTATATAAGATTGACAATTGTATGGTCCTCTAAACCTAAATCCTATAAAGTAGTTTATGAGCACCATTGAATTTTTTTTGGTGTCCTATAAATCCAATTTTATTCTAGTGTTTGTTGGAAAGATAGGAGGTGGTAAAAAAAGAAGTGGTGATTGGTTAATCAATCAATATATATATTAAAGAAGAAATTACTATGTATGATGTGACATCTTCTAAAGGCTTGAAGCTCTTTTATATTTTTTTCTCATTTTTTCAATTTTTTAAAATAAAAATTAAGTTAAAAACTTTTATGTGGCTATAGATAAATTCTATGTTTCATAACAAACGAGATTTGTTGGTAATTTTGCATCCACCTTAAGTTTAACCTCCTAAACTATGCAACTTCTTGATAATCATTCAACTTAAAGTTAGCTTTCAAAACTATGCGATTTCTTGATAGACATTATCTTTATTGTTTTGTTGCAATTGATTTACTTTCTCCAACTCTTCATCTCTCCATTTCTTTATTTATCAATTTCTTCCTCTCCATTTAGGTTTTGGTGTAGTTGCTATCAAGATCAATCAATTATGTTCTTGAAAACATTCACAAACACCCAAGTTCAACTAGGACTACTTCATAACGGAATATTAGTACGATGAAATTTTGCCGAAATGGTAATTTTTATTTTTATGCGCTTTCCTCTCGGTTGTTATAATTTTGATATCTCCATCTCTTTATTTTACAATCTATTTCTCTTCATTTAGTTTTGACATCATTGCTATCAAGAAACCATCAAATAACATTTACACGCACCTAAGTTCAACCAAGACTACTCCATAGCGAAAGATTAGCACAGTAAATTTTTGCCGAGAATGATAACTTTTTATCTTTGTGCTCTTTTCTCTTGGTTGTTATAATTTTGATCGCTATATTTGTTCCTACATACAAACACAAACTATTTCTCTAAATGTCCGTGTGCTTTTTTTGGTTTGAACATAAAGATCAAAAAATCCTCCTTTATATTTAGGTTAATTTACATAATAAATCTATATCTATATCTATATATAAAAGATAATCCTAAATAGATGACGTGACATCTTTTAATGCTTAGAATGTTTTCTCCTTTTTTTCTCAAGTTTTTCATTTTTTATGTTGAATATGTTAAAGACTTTTTCGTCCCCATATGTAAATTAAATTTTCATTAAGAATGAGGTTTTTTTTGTAATTTTACACACTTATTGCAACTTATGTTATTAGCCATTTGTTTTCCCTTTTTTCATGTTATTAACTATTCATTTTCCATTATTTATTTTAATTAATCATTCAATTTAATACAATTTATGTAAATTAACTTTTTATTTTTCTTTGAGTAAACTACACTTTTGGTCCGTGTGCTTTCCAGAAAGTAACACCTTTCGTCCCTACAGTTTCAAAAATACAGTTTCGCCATCGTGGTATGCAAAAACGACCGGGTTTGATCCCTCCCTCTAACTCCGTTAGAGAGGTTGCCGTTAACACCCACCACCTGACCTGCACGCGAGGGTAAAATGGTCTTTTCATTTAAACCCTCCCCCCCCTTTTAATAGACGACCTCGATTGACTTCTAATTTTTCAACCATCGTCCTCATCCTCTTACCTCTTCAACTTCAACTTCAAACTTCAACCAACAACTTGATCGATGCCCGCTTCAATGTGGACTATTCGTAGTTTGTTTGATGATTTTGTGCCTAAAGATATTTATGGTAAGCATATTTAGGGTTTTTGACTTGATTTTTGTTCTTTGAACTTTTTGCAAGTTTTTCAGAGCAAGTCAGTAACATGATTTTATACTTTATTGTTTGCAGACATTTATACCAATCTGATAACGTTGAAGATACATCATGGTGGGATGTTTACCAAATGTCTAGGAAGGCAATATATTGAGGGTAAGACTACATTCATCGGTTTAGTGGACATTGATGAACTAAGTGTCCATGAAATCGATGCAATGGTGACTGAACTTGGTTACACTGGTAAATATCCGATGTACTATCATTTTCTTATATCTGAATCTGACCTAGATATTGGCCTAAGAGCCTTAGGAAATGATCAAGATATTTTGAATCTTTTGAAATTTACCACCTTTCATAAGATCATTGAGGTTTACACCGAGCAGATTAGGACCACTGTGGGTACATATATGAAGTCACTAGTTGGACCAAGTGTTGTTCTTGAAGAAATTCCTTCTGAAAACGCTTAACCAGCTCCTAAAAAATGAGGGAGGTTTAAGAGCCTAGGGAGTGCATCAATAAAAAAGAAACTTTTTTTGGAATAGATTGAAACAGAGCCTAACAAAGCCATAGATATGGAACATGAGCATAGTGATAGATCATCATATAGACCAAAGTTTGATAGTTTAGGACAACAGGAAGGACATGAGTTTGGGCCACAGGTTGATGTTGGTTTAGGACATGATTTTGGGCCACAGGTTGATGCTGGTGAAGGACATGATTTTAATCCTTTTTTGGATCATCCTAGTATAGATGATGATCATATAGATGGGCTTGTACAAGATGACAATGACCTAGAATGTGAAGATGATGATGGGGAAGATGCTGATTATATGGTTGATAAAACCCATGAAATGGAGGAAGTTGATGTAGACATGAAAAACTTCAATTCAATCATAGACTGGGATGCAGAGTGGTTGGGAAATAAGGGGAAAATAGGTGATAAAAACTGTTTGGGAGAAGATGACAACCATGATCCAGTGGACATAAATGCCTTTTATAGTGGTTCAAATTCTGAGTTTGAAGGAGACACGAAGAGATTGTTGAGGAAATTAAGAAAACATCAAACCACAAAGATGCAGGGCCAAACTTTGAGTTTTTTTGTTGAATAAAGTTTTGGGAATAAGAAGGAGATTAAAGAATTGATTGTCAAGCAATCAATTGAAACTAGGAGAGATCTCTCAATTGTAAAGAATGATAGTTAAAGAGTAAGGGTTATATGTAGGGGAAAAGTGCCAACAGAGTCAACAAAGTCAACATAAGAGGTTGGTGAGGGTAGTAATACAAAGTCAACAGAGTTAACAGAGTCAAAGATTCCTGGAAGTAGGCCCCTCTGTCCTCGGGTGTTTCACATCTCAACAAGCAAACACGAAAAAACATGGGTTGTCAAAACTTACAATGATGTGCATAAATGCCTTCAATGCAGGAAGGTGAGGTAATGCACATCATCTTTTCTCTCCAAACAAATTGAAGGAACAATTGTGCCCAACCCCACTATTCGTGTTGGAGCCCGAAAAGACTAGCTTCAAGCAAAACTGCAATTAATCCTCTCAAGGCAAAAAGTATTAAAGGCAAAATCAAGGGCAATGAAGAGGGCACGAGGTACTTATAGTGCACAATACACTATGTTGAGAGATTATGTTCTTGAGCTACAAAAAACAAATCAAGACACATCCGTGAAGCTGGAGCTTGAAATAGAACCAAACATCAATCAAGACACCAGGCAATTTAAGAGGATTTATGTATGTTTTGGTGCACTGAAGAAAGGATTCAAAGCCTGCGACAGGGAATTTTTGGGGCTAGATGGGGCTTTTATGAAAGGACCCTATCCGGACAAATCTTAACTGCAGTTGGGATTGACCCTAACCATGGAACTTACCCATTAGCTTATGCGATTGTTGAGGCAGAGACAACTGATTCCTGGGCTTGGTTCCTTGAATATTTGGGAGATGATTTAGAGTTGGATAGAAACTCTAACTTCACCTTCATAAGTGAATGACAAAAGGTAATCCTTAACTCTGTTTACTTTGTTTGTTACTATAGATCTGTTAAGAAACTTTGAATTTAATTATGTTGATGTTACAGGGTATCATACCAGATCTTGCAAAGATCTTCCCAAGCGCAGAGCATAGATTCTGTTTGAGGCACATCCATGAAAACATGAAGAAAACCTGGAAAGGGAAGGAGTACAAGGACCTATTGTGGAAGTGTGCTACAGCAACAACTGTTAACCAATTTGGAAGGTGTATGAATGAAATGGGGATGTTGAATCAAGCAACATATGATTGGCTGCAAGAAATCCCCCCACAGAGTTGGAGCAGATCTCACTTCACAGGTTTGCCCATTATTTATGAAATATAGTGTTGTTGCAAGGAATTGTTGTAATGTTGTTTCTGAATTATAGTGTGTTCTCATGTGACAGGGAAAGCTCATTGTGATGTTGTATTAAATAATATGTGCGAAGTGTTCAACAGGCAGCTTGTTGATGGGAGAGACAAACCAATAATCATGGCCCTGGAGTACATTAGGGAATATTTAATGAAAAGGATTGTAAACGTACGCAAGGTGATCGACAAGTGTGATGGTGTCCTTACCCACACAACAACCAAACTGTTGAATGAAGTGAAGGCTCAGGCTTCCCAATACACAGTGCTATGGAATGGAGGCAACAAGTATTAAGTAAGTGGTGCTTGGATGGACCAGTGTGTTGTAGACCCTACAACAAATGAGTGCACCTGCAGGAAATGGGAGTTAACAGGGATACCATGTAAGCATGCAGTGGCTTGTATATGGTACATGCAATCAAATGGAGAAGATGTTGACATACTAGAGATGTGGGTGCATAATAGTTATAGCCTAAATACATGGAAAGTTGTCTATGCATTCATGATTGACCCAATTAGTGGTAGGGAGCATTGGCCTCAATCTAACTATCCTATCACAATAACTGCACCAAAACATCACACTCCAAATTGGAAGGACAAAAAAGAAAAGAAGGAAGATTGCAGAAGAGTTGAGTTAACCAATTGTTAAGGGATCAAAGCTATTAAGGCGTGGGAAAACTGTTACATGTACCAAGTGTTCAAAGAGAGGCCATAACTCAAGGACTTGCAAGGGGCAAGAAGACAGAGAAGCATGAAGGTTGTGACAATTGTTACATGTGTGTTGTCTTTTGGTTACTTTATGGTGGTTTTCTTTTGGATAGATAGAAAATAATGCTTGTCTTTTGGATATTTATGTTGGTTGTCTTGGATGGAAACCAAATTATTGTCTTTTGGTACTTTCTTTGTATGTCTTTTGGTAATGGCATTAATCAATGGATGAAACTATTTTTGGTATGAAACTGTTAGATGCATGCATTGGATTGTATATGGTACTTGTTTTGGTTACTTGTATATGGTACTTGTTTTTGGTTACCTGTTTTTGTTACTTGTATTAGTGTATATGGTACTTGTTTTGGTTACTTGTTTTTGTTGACATATTCAATTGAAACAAAGTAGAATATACCATTACAAAAGATCAAAAGATCCAATT
The DNA here is from genome assembly GCA_954870635.1 of Arctium minus. Taxonomy (NCBI): domain Eukaryota; kingdom Viridiplantae; phylum Streptophyta; class Magnoliopsida; order Asterales; family Asteraceae; genus Arctium; species Arctium minus. The sequence continues at coordinate 174,266,244 of OX941080.1, read as the reverse complement.
ACATTGGTTGTTCCATTACAAAACATTAAAAGATCCAAGTACATAGGTTGTTCCAACTGCATATTTGACCACTACATTCTATTACCCTAATTAATAACCCAATAAATCACAAAACAGAACCAACTGACGACCAACAAACTCTTGTACATATGAGCTTCAGTTGACTTCTCCTTCAACTTTTCTTCAACCATGTTCTTCGATCGTAGTAAACCAGGAATAACCTGCATCGATCGTTCACACATTTCTTTGTCAAGCCATCCAACAAATCCACATTTCGTAGCCCGTCAAATAATTAGGGATGAACTTAGGGTTTTCTTACAACAAATCCACACAGAGGACAAACAGTTTATGAGATAAAAATTTAGGGTTTTTGATGATGATACATACCTGGTTTGAACAACAGTAAAATCTTTGATCCGAGTTATTGTTGGTCCACGACGTTCGTATAATCGCAGGGGAGCCACATTTGCAAACCACCATGGAAGACATGAAGCTCGATTTATTTTGGAGGGAAAAGATGATAGACAGAGATATTGAGGTTGTCTATTAAAAGGGGGAGGAGGGTTTTAATGAAAAGACCATTTTACCCTTGCGTGCAGGTCACGTGGTGGGTGTTAACGGAAGCCTCTCTAACGGAGTTAGAGGGAGGGACCAAACCCGGTCGTTTTTGCATACCACGATGGCGAAACTGTATTTTTGAAACTGTAGGGACAAAAAGTGTTACTTTCTGGAAAGCATAGGACCAAAAGTGTAGTTTACTCTTTTTCTTTCTTTATGTTAGTAACCATTGGTTTTCCTTTTTTTATTTTAATTAATCATTCATTTTTTTCTTATTTAAGAATAAACAGTTTTTGTTTTTTGTTTGCTATGTTATTGGTTTTTAAAATTTTTTGTCATACAACAATATACCTCTCAATATCTCCCTCTAGCATATATTGCTAGAAGATCGATCTTTATTATCGATTTTTGTTTATTGTTAAGTTATTTCTTATTGTATTGACTTTATACGCTTTTTTTTTGTAGTAAGTGGCAAAGGAAACAAGTTATATGAAGATCTCTAATATGTCGAAGAATATCAAAGCTTTATCATCAAGCCACACACATTATTATTAATTACATGTAAGTTTTTCATTCGAGTACTCCTTCAATTTCAATGTATCTTTGATTTTGTCTATTTTGTAATTTCGTGATTTATTTGCTACCTTAATCCTCATTTCTATGTCTTTTTTTTTTCAAGAATGTAACGCACAATGCTAAAATAACACTTGAGTATCGTTTATTTTGATACAATAAATCTTCATTTTTATATTCATTTCTTGATTTGATACTAATATATGTTTTTAGTGTTTCATTTGAAAAATTAAAGTTCCACTAAAATGTAAATCGGCTAATATTCTTTAAAGTTCGTTTTCTTGGCCTTCAATGATTTCAAAAATGAAAACCAGATCAATTTCATTTTGTGAATTTACTTTTTTGATTCATACACTTTAACAGTTTCAACATTGAAATTTTGCTACAATCTAATGAGACCAATATCACTATCCAAAATGTATCTGAGACAATCGATTTAGAAAAAGAAACTGATGAATCGCCTTTAAACAAGAAAAGATAAAAACTGATTGACAATGTTATGTAATCGTGTCCATGTAGCCCATGCATCAATGATGGAATTTTGAATTAAACTACTAAAAAAATTAAATCAAAGAATTGTTAATAATATAAAGGGGAAAAAATATTGGAAGAAAATAAGGCAGTGAATAAACGAAAAAGGAAATGGATTCTTAATAAAAACATTTCTTAGAATCTAAAGACTACTACATCTTTTCTTATAAAAAATTAATAATATTGATAATATAAACACTTTATTATATTTAATCATGTGTTGTCATATTTGTTTTTCAAAGATTATTATAATTTTAGAAATAATCATATTATTTGGTTTTTAATATGAAGATTACTTAAATTAATTGTTTTAATCATAATATAAATATTTTATAATGTATTTTATTCTGTAATTATTGATACAATTTGTGTATATGTTGTTTCTATTTAAAGAAATATAGGATATTTATTCTAAATCAAAATATTATAATTTTTATTTATCGTAGTGTCGAGTCTTGATTATCCGAAATTTTCTACTACACTGGTGGTTTTGATTTATTTTTTAATATTATGTTATTTTTGGTATTGATTTATTTTAACGACGTTCATTAATGTTATATATAAATATTTAAACTATGGTTATTACTGATAATTTTAATCACACATCCGAACATATTTCATAACTCTATTAATTGAATATGCTCAAAACCAATTTTTATCTAAAATAAATTGTTATATATAGATTTGTAACATATCCATATTTATGAAAAATAGTCCATAAAAACAATTTTTACCATTTTTTTAACATAAAATATGATCATCGCGCAACGCGCTATGTCGAACACTAGTTTTCATTATAGAATATGGAGGAAGTTTTTGTTGTTGAGACACAAAACCTTAAATTGGTGTATGTGACTTGCAAGCGACTTCCTTGGTCCCGCTAGACAAGTCGTCATTTTGAGGATGAACCATGCGGTACATTGAAAACGACAAGCAAGTGACCTGTCTGCAACTTCGGAAGCTACACATTTCGAGCTATGCGACTTACACCAAGAAATGAGACTTACACCGAGGAGTGTGACTTGGTCCATGTGATCAGGAATATTGCAGAACCGTTAAGTTGCACAACCAGAGCAAATGTTATAGTATAAAAGGTGACTTGGGAAGTTGCAGTATACAAGTCAACAGCACCTCATAATTGCACAAAATATAAAGACAACACAACTTGCCAAGTCGCATGAAAGTCTCGTAAGGAAATCAACCAATAGATATTTTCCAATTAGGGCATATATTATTCGTTATCTCAAAACTTCCAAAAATAGCAAGCTTCGAGTAAGGTCTTGATCTTCATCATCAATGTACTAAACTTGTAAGTTATAATCCTCCCGTTGTTTTGTTTTAATACAAAAGATCAATCCGACCCTGTAGACGTACACTATCACACCAATAGTTGAATTATGTTTCATCTCATGCCATTATACTTGCTTTCGCTGTCTACACTGCCTTGTGAAGTCGCATATGTACTAATTAGTTGCATATTGGGGATCATTGTTATAGTTTGGGTTAGTTAAGCACATTCCCGATCTGTATTTGTGTTCCATATTGTTATTGGGATTGTTACTTTGATCTCATAGTTGTTTGGGACAATTGGGATATTAACCGGTTGCATTGGTGACATTCCACACCCCACATTATTTATCCACTATAAATTAAGGGGGTTGTGGATAAAATTCAGCATTCAATGGCAGTTGGCAAACTGATTTGGAATTTATAACGAAACTTATTATAATGGTTTCAAATTGGTGGATGATAAAGATGGTCTTCTCTGTCAGACCTTTTGTCAAGTATTAAAGATGGTTTAGATGTCATCACAATTCCTTGATTGCAAGTTCAATATACTGTTATGTTTGGTGTGAACCTTTATCTGGGTTTGTTTTGTCGCAATGTTTTGGCGTTTGTGTGAAGTTTGTCGGGGAGAAGACTCGATTCTATGCTAATCTTCCCAGCAAAGTTCATTGCAGCTGTTTAACCAAAAAAAATTAGGAGGGGTAAGTGAACTATGGAGTTCTTTTGTTGTATTTTGTATGGCTTAATGTGGTCTGGAGTAACATCTGCGACTGTTTAACAAGGAAGGATGTTCAGAAAGGTGGATATGAAATGTCTTGGGAATATGTTGGAAGTACCAATTGCTTGTTAAATGCTTTATTTTTGGGCTTAATTAATAGTTGCAGTGACTTCACAAGGGAGTGAATGGAAAATTCCCTAAATTTGGATGATGAGTACGAAATCCACATTTATCGATCTGTACGGAGACAAGGCGACTATGAATTGATGTAATGATTAACTTTTAGTTCAAGATTCTACTCAGGAAAGGGTAGAATAAGGTGAAGGATTTGCAAGAATTAGATATTAAGTTCAAAAGAAGAAATAACCATCATGAAGATTGAAATCAAAAGATTGTGGATCATAGTCACCGATTCGAGTCTCGTGAGCAAGACCACTGGAATTTTTCAGGCTGTTCTCCAAGGGCCCTAGGATTACTGATCTGAGGTGCCCGCAAACTGGTCCCATTGTTAACAAAAAAAACCCTGATCTCTCCAAATATTGTTAAGTTTGTCAAAGAACTAGTAGATTTCACGAGTTTGTACATTATCGCCTAAATCTAGCAATGAAGCCAGCAAGGGAAATAAAAAACAATCAGGTAACAGATTGAAGAAATTCTTCCGTAGCTTCTCATTAATTTAATTAAAAGCAAACAACAAAGAAAGGATACTCTTTGTACACCGTTTCCTAGGAAGATGTCCGAGGCTCTTAATCATGGAAGGTAAGGTTTTGGATTTTGTATATCTTTTTCCAGAAAAATCTTTCTAGATACATCTAACTCGTAGACATATATGAAAAGAACATTCTTTTATCTCCAATTCTCAAATACTCTTTCCCGGCAAAGCACAACTAGTGTTATACCCGTCCGTTGGTCAGGTATACATGTAAACATTATCGTCTCTCTTGTTATTCTTCCTCCATAAACAACATTTTAAGATCAGAAAGAATTCAGGACGGAGTAAAATTCAGATAGATCTTTTACAATGAGATTTTACGAGAAAAATCACTTGAAGGTGAAAATGAAGAGCTTACATCGAGGTCACTCGATCGTTGGTGCATGTGATGCCATCCCAACCGCCACGACATGGGTCGGAGCCATCGTCCCAGTTGGGTGGTGTGTTCTGCCAAATATCCTTGAGAGCCAGCGGAGAAACACATACTAGTGCACTACCATACATAAATAACTCAACTGCAACAATTTATTCGTTAATTTACGAAAAAAATATGCAAAAACTGAAAGATGAAACAGAAAACTTTGTTCATTCATCAATAAAACCTTGCAAACACCAGGGTCCGGACAAACTCGAGTCAAGGCTAACCCTCCTTTCTTGTTTTTTCTCTCTCTCTCTCTCTCTCTCTCTCACACACACACACACACACACTTTTATAACAGTGTAGATCATATAGAAACCACAAAGACACAATCGAACTGCAGATTGCTGTTGTAGACGTGAAGGAACTTCCTTTTTTCCTGGTATTTAAAGAATCGTTACCATCAGAAGTCGCCATTGGCTTTCATCCTCTCGCTCGATCCGTCAACCAATTTACCTGCAGCAATAGAAATGTACCAAAAGAAATGTAATGGCTATTTTGATCAAGTTAACATAAAGATTGTGCGAACTTTTAAACAATGGCATAATTTGGAGAAATAGACACTACTACAGAAATGACTTTTATACGCGCCTAATTATACACGGTTTTTGTTGTTTTTACAAAAACCGCGTATAAAGGACGAATCTGGAACCTTTTTACACGGTTCAATTTGAACCGTTGCTAAAAATATGGTTTTATACACGGTTCTAGATTAAAAACCGTATAAAAAGGGTACTCGACAATTACAAACGGTTGAACCGATAAAACCGCGTATAAAGGTTTCCATTTATACCCGGTTATTTATTAAAAACCGCGTATAAAAGTGTTACCTTTTGTACGCGGTTATTGCTAACAAAACCGTGCGTAAAAACTACATTTACACGCGGTTTGTAGCAATAAACCGCGTATAAAAGTAACACTTTTGTACGCGGTTTTTAATAAACAACCGCATATAAAAGGTAACCTTTATACGCGGTTTTTAACACACAACCGCATATAAAAGTACAAACAACCGCGTCTATAAATAAAAATTACCGCGTAAAAATTTAAATCTTTTATACGCGGTTATTTATTAAAAACCGCGTACAAAAGTAAAAATAACCGCGTCTAAATGTCATACCCTTTATACGCGGTTTTAAATAAGCAACCGCGTATAAAAGTATAAACAACCGCATATAAAAGTAACTCTTTTATACGCGGTTGTTTATTAAGAACCGCGTATAAAAGGCCTTATTAGGGTTTACCTATAAATACATAAAGGGGGAGCCGTTTTTTACCCTATTTATAAAGGAGGTGCCGTTTTTTACCAAATATTACTCATGCTCGAAAAAAATCACTTTTTTGACGATTTTTGGGCGTTTTTTTGACGGTTTTTGGCATTATTCTTCACAAAAACTAAGGTATGATGATAATCTTAACCATATACTTCATTAATTACTACTTTTATATGCATTAACATCATGTTTTTAAGTATTAATTATATATATGTGATATTAGCAGCTTTGCTTTTCGTATTTGCGTGCGTACCGATTAGACTGGACTGATCAATTACCGACAATATTGATAAGGTATTATACTATACTACACATTAATTATATTAATTTTGCACATGATTCTTGCATGCATTTAGTATACAAGTTCATGTTTGATGCCTTTAGGTCGCCCGTCCGGATTTTTATCTAATAGAGATTAATTTCGGATAGTCCCCTGTTTGGGACTGCTTTTTGAATATTTGTCTCATTTAGGATGTGAATGCATATAACGGATTGTTTATTTAAGAAAAATTTGGTAGACGTTTCCCATTACTCCTACGAATATGTGTTTTTATTATACACGTATTTGGGGAGTTGTGGGGAAATGCTGCCGGATTTTTCTTAAATAATCAATCTGTTATAAGCACTCACATATGAGACCAAATATTCAAAAAGTGGGTTAGGATGGCCACCTATAGCCTTTTGAGATCATGTCATACATGCGTTTACAATTAATACTTTATTTCGATATTGCAGATGGATCGTTATGATTGGATGTACCAAATGCCACGAGCTACAAAGGAATACTTGTCTCGTCTTGATCAGTTTATGGAGGTTGCTGAGAATAATCGGGTGAACACTAGAGAAAGTGAAATTTGGTGTCCTTGTCGGGATTGTAGAAATTTTTGTAAATATAGTGATCATAGTTTAATTAAAGAACATCTTATTGTACGTGGGTTTATGGAACGATATACCTGTTGGATTCGACATGGCGAGGATTTTGGTAATTGTAGTTACACGGTCGATCGAGATTGTAATGACAACGATGATAACTATAAATCAGATAATGATAACCGTGATAACTTAAATGAGATGTTACATGACGTGGAGGATAATATTGCCGATAAGAATTATGACAAATTTGAACAATTGTTTATCGACTCTGAAAAACCGTTGTATGTTGGTTGTTCAAAGTTTACCAAACTTTCAGCTGTGTTGAAACTATTTAATTTAAAAGCAAGCAACGGTTGGAGTGACAAAAGTTTTACTAGCCTACTAGAGATTTTGCATGAAATGCTTCCTGATGATAACGAATTACCTGTTTCGATATACAAAGCGAAAAAATTGATGTGTCCGATGGGATTGGAAATAGAGAGAATACATGCATGTCCGAATGACTGCATGTTGTATAGGAATGCAGATGCTGATCTAAACGAGTGTCGCATATGTGGTACATCGAGGTATAAGCGAAAGAACCAAACGAAAGACAATAGTGATGTGAAACAAAAGGATGGTCCTCCCGCTAAAATGTTGTGGTATTTGCCAATCGTACCAAGATTGAAACGATTATTTGCAAACGCCAAAGATGCAAAGTTGTTGCGTTGGCATGCTGAAGATCGTAAAAAAGATGGGAAGATTAGACATGTAGCGGATTCTCCTCAATGGAGGAATATCGACAACATATTTGAAGATTTTGGCGATGAAATTAGGAATATTTGGTTTGGTCTTAGCTCTGACGGAATAAATCCATTCGGAAGCATGAGCAGTCGTCACAGTACTTGGCCGGTGCTGCTATGTATTTACAATCTTCCACCATGGTTATGCATGAAACGTAAATACATCATGATGTCGTTGCTAATCCAGGGTCCCAAACAACCTGGCAACGACATTGATGTATATTTGGCTCCGTTAATTGAAGACTTGAAAAAATTATGGAGTCCAGGCATTGAAGTGTATGATGCGTACGGGAAGGAACATTTTCAGCTACGAGCCATGGTTTTTTGCACCATAAACGATTTCCCGGCTTATGGGAATTTGTCAGGTTACAGTACAAAGGGAGAAAAGGCATGTCCTATATGTGAAGATGACACACATGCTTTAAGGTTGAGAAATTGTGGGAAACATGTGTACATGGGTCATCGAAGGTCTCTTCCGAAGAGCCACCAGTACCGTAAACTGAAGTCATTGTTTGATGGGAAAACCGAGCATGGAGTAGCAAGGCAACCGATGAATGGACGAACTGTATATTCTCGAGTTAAGCATCTAGACATTGTGTTCGGAAAAGGTCGTCCAACTCCTCCCAAAAATATTTGGAAGAAGAAGTCTATTTTCTGGGATCTACCATACTGGGAGCATCTGAGTGTTCGACACTGTCTTGATGTAATGCATATTGAGAAAAATGTTTGTGACAGCTTGATAGGTCTATTGTTGAACATTCCAGGAAAATCAAAAGATGGGGTGAAAGTTCGAAAAGACATGGTGGAAATGGGGATCCGATCAGAGCTTGCTCCTATTGATAATGGAAAACGTACATACTTGCCACCGGCTTGCTATACATTGTCGAAGGTTGAGAAAACCAGATTCTGTCAGTGCTTGCGTGATATCAAAGTTCCATCAGGATATTCTGCGAACATTAAGAAGCTAGTGTCGATGAAGGACTTGAAATTGCTTGGTATGAAGTCGCACGATTGTCATGTTTTGATGACACACATGATTCCAATTGCAATTCGTGGTATATTACCCGACCGTATCCGACACACAATTACTAAGCTTTGCTTGTTCTTTAACATGATTCATTCGAAAGTGATCGATCCAGAAGTGTTGGATTCATGGCAAAAAGATATTATTATCACTCTATGCCAACTTGAGATGTACTTCCCGCCCTCATTTTTCGATGTGATGGTACACCTGGTGTCTCACATTGTTGGAGAAATAAAGTTTTGCGGTCCTGTCTTCCTACGGTACATGTATCCATTCGAAAGATATATGGGTTTTCTAAAAGGGTATGTAAGGAACCGATCTCGACCCGAAGGCAGCATTGTTGAAGGATATACTTCCGAGGAGGTGATTGATTTCTGTACAGACTATCTAGTCGGTGTAAAAAATATTGGAATCCCGCAATCTCGACATGAAGGTAGGCTTGGAGGGGTTGGTACGATTGGTAAAAAGTTTATAACTCCAGAATATGCTGAGTTACATAATGCACATTTTTTTGTGTTACAAAACCTAACCGCAATTGCTCCCTACGTACATGAGCACATGGCAATGTTGCACGAAATGAACCCATTAAAGAGCGATAAATGGGTCATTACCGAGCATAACAGAGTATTTTCAACATGGTTGAAAGAAAGAGTGAAACAAAATTATGGGGGAGAAAAAGTTGATGAAGTTGTGGAACATTTGGCGTATGGTCCTGTACATGTTGTGGAAACATACCAAGGATACGACATTAATGGATACACGTTCTACACCAAAAAACAAGATGACAAAAGTACTTTGCAAAACAGTGGGGTGACACTAATAGCCACATCGACAGAGTTCTCTAGATCGAATAATGATGCTAGGTCGAGGATCGCCAAAGACTCGTTTTACGGCATAATTCAGGAAATTTGGGAGCTTGATTACACTTTCTTCAAAGTACCTCTATTCAAGTGTAAATGGGTCGAAAACAAAAGAGGCGTCAAAGTTGACAATGATGGTTTTACGGTCGTCGATCTTTCTAAAGAGGGTTATGTATCAGAACCATTCATTCTTGCTAAGCAAGCCTCACAGGTCTTCTTTGTCGAGGACCCGAAGGATTCCAAGTGGCACATCGTTCTTCATGGTAAAAGACATATACTTGGGGTTGAAAATGTCGCAGACGAGGAAGAATATGATCAGTTTGACGAGCTACCTCCTTTTTCTGTCGGTATACCCTCTACAAATTTGTTGATTGATGAAACTACATACATGAGAACAGACCACACAGAAGGATTATGGGTAAACGAAACTCATACTACGTAATCCGACGAGATATCCAGGTATTTGTAAAACGCTTGTTCTTAAAATTATTTCTTAATAATATTGATTACCTGATATTCATATAACTTCGTGAATCATTTTTTTCAGCGCTAGACTATTGAGGACATGACAAGCGGAGGATCTATTCAGAAGACAGTTTTATAAATTTTGTTTTTTGTGATGTTGGTATTTTCATTATAAATTGTGACACTTAGGATAGTTAAAGTATTAATAATTGAGTTTGTCGGTATTAATTATTGGTTTTGTGTTAATAATAACTAGAAGCGTACTCGCACAATGCAGCGGGATACATCACGATTAAATGTAGTACATAAAACTTTAATGATTGTTTTTAAGAGATTTTAGGTAATTAACATTAAATAGCGGTACATTAAGCTTAAACAATTATTTTTAAGACTTTTTTTATAAATAATTTATACTATAGTATATATTAATGATTTTGCTCATCTCTTTCTTAGTTTTACATAGTATATAATCATTATTAAATCATATATCACATTAGACAATATATAATCATTATTAAATATATCACTTATTAAATCATATATCAAATTAGACGTAAAAATGGGGATACATCACGATTTTAATGTTTCATTTTATTTTTTGTTTTTTTGTCGATTTACAATACAATTGTAATATAATATATTAATTAATAGTGATACATGGAAATGTCTGCATAAAGGGAATGCCCTGTACATACCAAATTAGTGGGTGTTAGAAGCCTGCACTAGTAATATGTATCTTGTGCTTTGATACTTGTAAATTAAAGGGATTTTTAAAATCTTGCATAAAATGATGGTACCTTGTGCGTGATAATTTGTATTTAATAGTTTTTTATCCGTGTTTTATAATATAGTATAGTATATAGAATAGTATAGATATAGATATATATAATAATAATAATAATCTTTAATAACAATAATAATAATAATCTTTAATAATAATAATGATAATACTTAATGATAATGATAATACATAATAATAATGATAATACTAAATAATAATAATAATAATAATAATGATAACCGTTTTCATATTGTTTATCCCAAACCCAGATAGCTCCCTAAACCCACGATTTCCCTAAACCCAATTCCCCTAAACCCTGATCGATTACCTTCAAATCACTCGATTACCTTCACTAAACCTTATTCGATTCTGTTTATCCTAAACCCAGCAAGATCGATTACCTTTCCCTAAACCCAAATTGATCGAATACGCTTTCCCTACCTCCGACGATGATGAACGAAGGGGACGATTTTTCAAGCAATGATTCCTCTAATACCGCTTCGGACGATGATGTGGAAGTAGCCAATGCACCTCTGACGTTTTCCTCTTCAATGCCAGGTATGATTCTTAAAACCCTAGTTAAATGGTACCTACGTTGTGAACTAAGAACCTTTTGTTTGAAAGTTTTTCTTTAAGTGCCACATGAAGCAGATCTAGATTAGCAAATTCTTGACTATTTCCATCTACAGCTTGAAAAATAGCCTTGCTAATATTGAATACATCAAAATCTTCAGAAACACAAACCCATGCCTTGAGTTCAAAGTGATACTTCACCTGCTCTTGGTTGTACAAAACTTTGGCAAGAGTTGTTTTGCCTATCCCGCCCATACCAACTATGGAAACGATGCTAACATTTTGATTACACACTTCATTCTCCAACAACTTGTCAAGTAATGCCTCTTTATCCCCTTCCCTACCCAGAATTATGGAATCGCCAACCAGTGAAGTTTCGTCCGACCTTCTATTTGACCTTTCAACATTCACATTCAAACCTAGACTATTTTTCTGCTAAAAAAGAGTATGCAATTTGGTCGAAATTTCATCTAGCTTTGAACTCATCTTACGACCATACATAAAGTTACGAGGAGTGAAACAAGTTGGGATGATCTTATTCAATACCTTACTGGTGGTAGCATAAGAAGGTTCTCGATTGAACTTGCGTCGCATAGCTTCGGTGGCCAAATCATCGAGTTGATCGTCTATGTCGTAAACCAAATCCTGAAGATCATGCAGCCACAATTGAACAGACCTTTCTCTTATCTGCTTCTGGTCTGCATCAAAAATCACTGCTTGGATCTGGGACAAGTTTTGAGAAATCTCAACCTCTTTTCCAGAAGAAAAAAAAACAGGGGAGTCAAAGGATTGATCATATATATCTTCCCACTTGTTATTAATTATTAATTATAGCTATAAAACACGATGTAAATTCTGTCTATGCAATAGATGATAAAGAGTTTAGCAGACTAGAAACAAAAAAAAACATACAGTCCAAAACTAAAGCATAAGGCTATGATGCAAATCTCAAAGCAACACATGAATATGGGTAAGTGAGAAAATGAACCGGTTGACCCGGTAACAAAAGTTAAAAACCCACAGCCCCTAACGTGGTCCCGAAATAGGTTTAAACATCCCCCAAAATGACTCTAAACATCCTCTAAACGTGGCCTCAAAACAGCCCTTAAACGGCCACTCGAAAACAGCACCAATGGGGCTGCTGTTTTTCGATTCTGCACCGTATATTACAGCCTTGAAGCTGCTGTTTTTGACCCAGAAAACAATTCTTAGACTGCAGTAATCTTTGAAGAATCTAGCATGAAGCTTTTATATCCAGGATCCAAATCCAACAATTAATCAATTCATCACTCTTTCAATCACATCCTCTATGCTTTATACAAATTAAATTAAAACACACACACACACACACACACATATATATATATATATATATATATATATATATATAATTACCATAGGGTTGGGCTCCGATAATAAGTTGAGTTAACGGTGAGAAGCTAAGTTGAAAATACAATGTACTTTGTTTCGATTTTTATTGTATATAAAGTATTTTGATCTAAATATTTGACGTATCATATATGAACTAGTGTTATACCCGGCCGTTGGTCGGATATAAAACATGACTTTAAAACACAATTTTTAAAACATAAACTACGATAAACAGGACTAAACATAACCATCTCCAGATTGAGCCTTCATCATATATATATATATACATAGTTAGCCACTTTAGAAGAGAATTTCCCTGTACTTACCTACTTGTGTGGTCACTCATGAAAAGACGTTAGGTTGCTTTGATTATATATTATGCATATGATCTTTAAGTCTTTTAGGTCCCTCGTGCATGCTAGGTAGTTCTGTTTTGGTTTATATTTAAATAAATCCAGTCTAAAATAAATCCAGTCTAAAATAAATCTACCTTCCAAAAAAGCCCAGTCTAAAATAAATCTACCTTCCAAAAAAGCACACAGAGATTCACTGACAAGCGAACTGAACCGATTAGCGAACTAATATGGACCACAAACGCCTTTAAATGCCAATGCCAAATGCTAGGTTGAGACATTGCGTGATTACAACTTCTAGCTTAGAAGCCTCTTTTCCTTCTGCCCAGCTCCCTAAAAACAGCATTCCACCTGCATGTGTTAAGCATATAGCTAGTGTTCCTTCTGAGCCAGGATCAAACACTTCTTTCTACTATGATTTGGCCTTACAGTGGTAGAACCTGGTGTAAAACTTCTCATCCTTCTATGATCTTTTCTTCTCTCATGATTATTGCTATTGTGTTTAGTTTAGTGATTGATTTCCCCCTTTCTTCTTTCCCATGATCTGCACTTATATCTGTGTACTAACCTGCTTCCCTAGTTGTGGACTTCTCCAAGGTTCCTTCGGATCAAAATATAAAATTGAATATTGCTTTTGACAAAAAAAAAATCAAGAGTACAAGTTTTATAGCAAATGTCATTTGGACAATGGTCAATTGGCTGAGCAACAATAAGACTATGACATATCACATTGATGACTTAGCTAGCAGCTCTTAGTGGCCATTCAACGGTCAGTCCTGAGTTGGCAATTCACATGTCCATGTTCTATTACCCGACTAAACGTAACTATATTTTACAAAAGTGAACTCCATTGAATGACAACCTTAATTCCATACTGGAATGTCTCAACCTAGAAGATAAAGCCTCAATAAATTCAGATTTAAGAACCGACCAAAAAGATTTAATAAAGACAAATGAAAAACCATCAGGTATGGGGATTTATCATCTCCACAAATCCAATCCTGATCAAGCCATTGTGCGTCCTCCTCAGGCAACGAAGCACCAAGCAGATCTGAACCCACGCAAAGGTCGACCAAAACCCGAGGGGTGACATTATTGACCAAAATAAGGGATTCTACTGATTGTACAATTCAATTTTGTCCTGATACTGGTCGGGCCATCGGTGCTTATTCATCAAAATATGCTAACTGGGTAGGATTGGAGGCGAGATCGAAGATATCAATACTAGTTTCTGATTGGCATAAAGTTGACGCTGATGAGAAGGCTCGGTTATGGGCAGCGATTAAGGTATACAATGCATTATATTTTACTCGTATGTCGTCATATAAGATATTAATTGCATATTATTAACCGTTTAATAACTTTATTTTGATCAAACAGCAAAAGTTGAATATAGAGGAGGATGACAAGTTGAAGAAAAAGACGATGTCGATTGCTTCCAACTCATGGAGGAGATTTAAGTCGAAGCTCGTAAAATCATACGTGAGAAAAAACAAAACACCGTACAGTAAGTACGGGTTTATTAAACCGAATACGTGGGATGAATTCGTTAAGCTCAAATCGACGCCGGAATTTGAGGTGTAATAACAACAACCTTATTGTTTTTAGTTTTAATATAGATTTATATGTTCCTAATTTTGTGACTTTTATTATGCTAAGGTACTAAGCCAAAAAAACAGCGAGCATGCAAAGTTGAATGATAACCCCCACCACTTAGGATCACGGGGGTATCTAGGGAAGCAGGATTCTTGGGCGACGTATAAGGATCGAGGTATAATGCCCGAGATACAGAATATGTATAGTAAGCGGGCACGTGACTTTATATTGGCGAGACTGGTGAAATCAGGCCCCGATGAATTCATCTTACCCGATAAGATGAAGCCTATCGTAGAAGATATGGTAAGTTATTATATCTTCATTTTAAGTTTGTTTATCTGCTTATAATCATTAATTACTTACCTGAATTGCTTGTTTTTTAACATGACAGATAGAAAAAGATAAACAATTCTCTCAGGGAGATTGGGACCCTGAAGTGGCAGTTGATCCCTTGGCAGCGGTGTTGGGACCCGAACACCCAGGTCGCACCAGGGGTGTCGGTCACAACGTTGGCCTGCGTGTGGGGCTAGGCCTTGGAAATAAAAGGAGAAGGCCTAACAAGAAAGATGCGGAAATAAAGGACCTGAGGGAACGAACATCTAACCTGGAGCAACAGGTGAAAGAGCTTAAAGCAGAACGATTATCGAAGAATAATGCCAGCCCTGCAGGAAGCCCGATGGTTAAGAGTAGTGCTGGATCAACTGCTTTGGATCCACGAATTGAATCTATTCTGGTGAGATGTAATATATATATATATATATATATATATATATATATATATATATGTGTGTGTGTGTGTGTGTGTGTGTGTGTTACAATTTTAGAAGTTCGAAATGAACCATTTTTTTTAAAATTATGATGTTTATGTGTTTCGTTTTCAGGAACCTACAAATTGCGATTTGGTTTTTCGGTGCGGGGGGGCCAAAATACTAGTTGCTAAGGGGTTGGCCTATCCTTTATCGACGGACGTTCTTCATGGTAATCCGTTGGAGGAGGGGTTCATGAAGGTTCAGGTTGACATGGTTATGGATGGATGTGAAGAGTATGACCTCCCGGTGCCCATGCCAAATGCTGATATTGAAAAACTAGGTCAAGCTATTGGGAACTTCATCCAGTGGGAGATATGTTCTGTGGTGTTGCGACAGGTATATACATGTTATGTGCTTTACTTTTTCTGTTAGATTACAGTAAGATTTTTCCAATACATGTCATGTTTGCTAATATTATTGTTGTTTTCTTAATAGGCCACTGCCAATAAATCGGTGATATCTGCCCCACCAACGAGTGAGCCTATTCTGCCTCACGTACAAAAGGAAGATGTGGCCCATTCAAATAAGGTGGTGACCGCCACCCAAGTGACACCCACGACTGCGTGCATCCACCCTCACGTATTTGCTCAACCCTTAAGTATATGCATGTTTCATCTCCCTAACAGTATTGAATTTTCAATCAAATGGAATATTAATGTAGGTACAAAAAGATGACGAGGCACATTCAAAGGGAGTAGTCACTGCATCCGAGCCACAGAAAAATAAAAAAATAGTTAAGAAGACCAAGTCGTTGCCCAAATTACTGCAGGATCGACCGCCCGCGATGAAGGAGCTATTTCAACGCCTACATTCCACCAAAGAATGGCCGACGACTGGGGTTACGGTTATGGTCGAGGTAGGGGTCCTTTGTCATACGTCTATGCACATAGGGGTCGAGTACGATGACTTGAAGTTATTAATGACGAATGGGTGGCTCGACCAGAACATCATCGCTTGGTATCTAGCGTAAGTCGATATTTATATATGTCTTATCAATTAAGAAGGTATGCATATTCACAATATCCAATATAGTTATCATATTTTAATGTTTTCAGGGATTTACACATGATGATATCTCAAAATTCAAGGAACAAGTGTGCGTTTATAGCACCGGGAGCAATAAATGCACTTGAAATTACATGGGATGCTAATCTTGTCACGGACACAATTTTTGCAACGATGATGCACCAAAAAGAAAAGGAGTTTTTTCTGGCACCATACTTACAGGGGTAAGATATATATATATATATACACACTTATATATCTTACTATTATAATAATAATTTACATTTTACACTTCAAGTTACCATTTTGAACATTTTTAGGCACCATTGGTCGCTACTAATCATTAGGCCTAGACGTAGCTTGGTCTATGTATTAGATTCGCTGATGACAAATGGAAAGACAGCAGAAACTTACGAGATCAAAGGCCTAATTGACACGTAAGTAATGTGTTACTTTAGTATACTTTTGATGTTTATTTATATAGTAATCGACTATTAACACAAATGTTTTGTTACTTTTCATTTAGGGCCATTGCAAAGTACAATAATGCCACAGGGTCTTCTCAAGCCAAGACTTCGGTTACATGGAGATTAAACAAGGTATAATTAATTTATATATCCCAACAATTTATTTCGTACTTTAATATGTTTAATCACTAATTTTTTTACACTTTAGTGCAATCAACAACAAGATGGTTGGGAGTGTGGTTACTATGTAGTGAAACAAATCTTCCAATTTGTGATGCATGAACAATATGCCTCATCTCTCAAGGTACGTGTTTCTTAAATTTTCTTTCATTTTATTTATATATTGTAAAAAACACTTTATTTTATTTATAATAACACGTACTTTCAAATTTATTTATAGGATACATGGACAACCACGGATCCTTTCACAATTACACAAGTAGAGGAGATTGCTTGCAATATTGCGAGATCGTTCACTTTGAAGCGTATGAAAGAGAGTAAAATGTGGTAATGATTTTTTTTTTTTTTTTGGGGGGGGGGGGGGGTTGTTTTAAGAAGTATTAGACTTGTTATACGATGAAAATATTAGAATGGTTGGTTACTTTGAGATATTACATTTACGCTGATGCTTTTTAAAGTTTAATGGTTACTTCGAGATGCTACATTTATGCTTCTAGCTTATTTTTGTATTTGGAATTGTGCTTGAAATGTTCCATTATTCGAATATGAATCGTATTTGAAAATTTAGCATATCGATATAATGCAGCTTCACCAATATTTGGAATAATGGATGGTAACAAAATCGAGGAAAATATTAAAAATATAAATATAACTCATTATACGCGGTTTTAGTAAAAGAACCGTGTACAAATGCGTGCTATTTTTTTATTAATGGTTACATTTATACGCGGTTTGTTATGAAAACCGTGAAAAATTAATGCAATTGTAAACGGTTTTAGCAAAAAACCGTGTAAGATATAGACTTTTATAAACGGTTACTATGACTTTTTTAAACGGTTTCATCTAAAAACCGTGTAAGATAAATACTTTTATAAACGGTTAGCAGGGATTTCTTAAACGGTTTCATCTAAAAACCGTGTAAGATGGTCACTTTTATACGCGGTTAATATTACTTTTCTAAACGGTTTTGAAACCGTGTATAAAAGTTGAGTTTTATACGCGGTTTTGGAACCGCGTATAAAAGCCCGATACTTTTACAAACACCCGCGATATACGCGGTTCCAAAACCGCGTATAAAAGCCCAAAACAACCGTGTGTAAAAGCATAATTTGTAGTAGTGAGAGAGAGAACTAACTATTGATTGTGTTGTAAAAACTGGCCGTAAACGTCTTGAAACCAACCCAAAATCGATACTCCAAAGTGAGAACCGTATTGATTCAAGCTGAAAACAGAATTAACTATTGAGAACTTCGACGAATAAATAATCCAATAATTGGAAAAACCCAACGCACATACGTAAAACAAATGTAGAAACTAAACGAAGAAAATACGACACCCGATTTAAGTGGAAAACCCAAAACGGGAAAACCTGTGAGTCCTTGTGATTAAACACAATCTTTACTAGATAATCAAACGATAGATTAACCAACCTGATTACAAACGATGATTACAAGGTTGATGTTCTTCGATAAGCTCTCTCTCTTTTCTCTCTAGATGTAAAATGTGTGTTGTGTGTGTTTTGTGAGTTGTTGGTAGATCAGATAAGATATGTTAGATATCTCACCTAACATTACAAACACATAATATCTAAGAAGATATTATCTAAACTAATATAATATCTAAACTAAACTAAATATCTATTATTATTTAGGACTAATATAAAATACTATTAATTAACACAATAATTAACTTTGACATTTATTACAAACTAACATTAGATTAATCTTGAGAGTGACTTTTCAACTTTAGCTTCAGATTCCAAACTTCAGATTGGATGATTTTGAATCCAATAAATCTGAGATCTAACAATCTCCCCCTTTGGATCAAGATCATTACTAAAATGATTTAGCAATTCAATCTTCTCTTTCAGCTCAGAAGATGGAATCTCTTTCTTTAGCTCAAAATGCTTTAGCAAAGTATCTTCAAAGAAAATTTCTCTAAAATCAGCATGTCTTCATAATACCTTGATCTCTCGCATTTCTTGGTTAGCTCTTCTCTTCTTCAATGTCTCTTGAGACATAACTTGTAATGGACATTTCTTCAAACTTTAGGTTCTCCCCCTTTTTGATGAATAGAGAAAGGATTTCATCAAAACTCGGAGTAATAAATGTATTTCATGAGAGCTTCTGATCCGTCAATTCAAAAGATATTCATCCAGATCTTTGCAAATCCAGACAAAATAATCGTGTAACACCTGAATCAACAAATGAATAAGTTAAAATGCCTGCCAGTAACACTAAGTCACTGTGTGTAACGAATACACATTGGAAAGGAGTTTTTTGATGGTCACTCCCCCAGGGCTTCCATTCAATCATCGAAACACCACAAAGGTAAATTCTATGAACGTTATGACAAAGAAACAAATTCCTTGTGTGTTCGTGCAAGTGATAGAAAGAATTAAGCACTTGATGATTGCTTATAAGGCTCAATATTGTGTAAACCACTGAGACAACAGTAAGTTAAACACAGATTCAATGTGCATGAGTGAAGTGTGAAGGTGGGACAGACTTCCTTCTTTTCAATATCTAGATTTTCCAAATGAAAATCAGATAGCAAATGTGTTGCTTCCCCTTTGAAGATGTGAAACACTTTCTTGTTAAGAAGAAAATGAGTAGTTGGTGAGGTTAATCAAGAGTTGACATGAGTTAGTTGCCTGTTTCAATAATGTTCACCAAAGAAATGTGAAACACTAGAAATGTGGCTGCCCGACTCAGAAAGTAGTTGGTGCAGAGTTCTGATATTCTTTTAACTCTGTTCTCACACCCTCTTTCTTTTAAACATTAAGCTCACTCTAACCACACTCATTTCTTTTGATATCTCACACTCAATCACTATGGATTAACCTCTTGGGTAGGAAACACTGGTTAAAGTGATTCCATAGAAGTTGTGTTAAGTCCTAGAACAATGAAATCATGTTTTCCTAGAAAGCATATGATGCTCAAAATGGTTTAACTATATTAGTTAAAACACAAAGTAGATCTTGAAAACATTTAAACGCACACTTCCAATTCATGAAATCGGTTTGAGATTCAGGAAGTGGTTTGAACTTTTAAGAACAATGTTTTCTATGATTGAAAGTTGTCCTTCTTTCAACCATATATGAGATTAAGATAAAGTATTATACCTTTACGTGCGATCTTACATATCATGAAGCTAAGCTTAAAATCATTAAGATATGATCTTGTAAGCATCTCTCAAAAACTGCAAAAGTCTTATGTCACAGTCAAAGCAAAGTTATTCACTTAAAATAAAATGACAAAAAACAGTAAAACAATTTAAAGAACGAGTTCTGATCAGAAATAATCAGAAGTCATATCCATACTCCTTTGATTTGAAAAGCTCCCCCTAAAATCATGCATTACAAAAATTTGACATAAAAGGTAAATGCAGAAACTTATGAGCTCCCCCTCAAAATAACAATGATCATCTTTGGAGTTTCTTCTCACACTCCCCCTTTGATCATGAACAGACAGAAATGTACAGATATCATGCGGAAATGAAGAAATGATGAAAAAATTACAATAAGAAACTTTAATAGGTAACCACCGATTAGGTCTTAAGATTTAGCATACCAAGCTTAGAGACAAGAAAATTGAATCTCTTTTCGTCTAAGGGTTTGGTAAACAAATCTGCAAGCTGATCATAATCAGTTTTTACAAAGTAAAGTTCAATTGTTCCTTTTTCGACATGATCTTTTATAAAGTGATACCTGACATCGTTGTGTTTGGTCTTTGTATGCTGAACATGATTAGCAGTTATCGCGATTGCGCTCTTCGAGTCACAGTATATCGGGATATGGTTGAAGTGAAAACCATAGTCTCGCAGTTGAGTTCTCATCCACAAGACCTGAGAACAGCAGCTAGCAGCAGCTACAT
The DNA here is from genome assembly GCA_954870635.1 of Arctium minus. Lineage (NCBI taxonomy): Eukaryota > Viridiplantae > Streptophyta > Magnoliopsida > Asterales > Asteraceae > Arctium > Arctium minus. Next base: position 174,245,159 of record OX941080.1, on the reverse strand, counting down.
ATTCTGCTTCAGCCGTTGAAGTTGAGACACATAATTGCTTCTTCGATGCCCAACTGACGAGTTTATCACCGATGAACTGTATATGACCTGACGTGCTCTTCCTGTCTAGCATGCAACCAGCATGATCTGCGTCTGTATATGCTGTTAGTTCAAAACTAGTATCTTTAGGATACCACAGACCAAGATCTGCAGTGCCCTTTAGATACCTAAAAATGCGCTTAACGGCAGACACATGGGATTCTTTAGGATTAGCCAGATATCTTGCACATAAACATGTTGAAAACATTATATCTGGCCTATTGGAAGTAAGATACATCAAAGAACCTATCATCCCTCTGTAAGTCCTAGCATCAACAGCCTTTCCCGAAGGATCGGTGCCAATTTTAGTACCAGGTGCCATTGGGGTACCAATCGGTTTAGAATTTTCCATTTTGAACTTCCGAAGCATTTCAAAAATGTATTTGGATTGATTGATAAAAATCCCCGTTGAAAACTGTTTGACTTGTAATCCGGGAAATAAATTAATCTCTCCTATCATATTCATCTGAAAACGTGACACTATAAGGTTTGAAAAATTCTTGCAGTATTTAGGATTAGTAGAGCCAAAAATAATATCATCTACATATATTTGAATTAGAATGATATCGGCTTTGTCCTTTTTCAGGAATAAAGTGGTATCTACTGTACCTTTCGTAAAACCTGACTTGACCAAAAACTTAGATAATACCTCATACCAGGCGCAAGGAGCTTGTTTCAGTCCATAAAGAGCTTTGTCGAGAACGTACACCTGATTTGGTTTCTCTTGATTGATAAAACCTTCTGGCTGCGAGACGTAGACTTCTTCCTTAAGAATGTCATACAGAAATGTTGTCTTCACGTCCATTTGAAAGACCGTGAAGTTCTTGTGGGCTGCGTAGGCTAGAAACATCCGAATTGCCTCTAAACGCGCCACATGAGCATATGTCTCGTTGTAGTCTATTCCTTCCTCTTGCCTATATCCCTTGGCAACAAGTCGTGCTTTATTTCTGATAACAGTACCATCTTCATCTTTCTTTACTTTAAAAACCCATTTCGTACCAATGATGGTTTTACCTTGAGGTTTGGGTACGAGTCTCTAGACTTTAAGTGCTTCAAACTGATTCAGCTCTTCATTCATTGCAGTCACCCAATCGGAATCAACAAGGGCCTCAGATACGCGAGTAGGCTCAATCTTTCTCAGAAAGGATTCATGCATACACATATTCATTGAAGCAGACCTAGTTTGCATCGGTTTTGATGGATCACCAATGACTTGGCTTTTCGGGTGCTCTTTGGTCCATTTGTGTTCATGAGGGAGTGGATTATATGTAGATAGATCAATATAAAAAGGAATGGGGGATCAGTTGAAGTAGTAGGTGCAGAAGTCTCAGTAGGTACAACTTGGTCAACATGTAGATCAGTCCTTACAGAACACCCTACTGATTCAGCAACTTCTGTCTCTTCATTATTGATCACGGCTTCAACTGTCGGAGTTGGTATTTGAACTTGAACTTCTTGTTGAATCGTGGAGTCAGATTCAGTAGAAATATTTGAAATGGTTGGATGAGTAGTCATTGAGTTTTCTATCCTGTCAACCACAACAGATTTGGTTACTTTAGTTCCAAGAAATTCATCATAAAATAGTTCAAATAATAAATCTAAATCAGATAAATGGTTAGTAGACGTTGATGCCCCATCTGATTTGTTCGCTTGAGACACAGGTTCTGGACTGATTTGCCCAGAAGCTAGTACTCCGATTATCACGGGTTCTGAACAGACGTGTTCAGAAGCCATGTCTTCATCAAATGTAACATTGACACTTTTGACAACCTTCTTTGACTTCTTCAAGTAAACACGGTATGTAGTAGATGTAGATGAATAACCAATGAAGATGCCCTCATCCGCTTTAGCGCTGAACTTGTTCAGACTCTCTCTGTCAGTTAGCACAAAACACTTACACCCAAATATATGAAAATATTTGATTGTCGGTGTTCGGTTGTTGATTAAAGCATAAGGAGTCTTCTGAAATCTGCGGTGTATCATGGAACGATTCTGAGTGTAGCACGCACTCGATACAACTTCAGCCCACAGAAATAGAGGTAAGTCAGATTGACTTAGCATAGTACGAGCAGCCTCGACTAGCGTACGATTTCTTCTTTCGACCACTCCATTCTGTTGAGGCGTACGTGCAACAGAGTATTGATGTGAAATCCCGACAGATTCGAGATATTCTTCAACCTTTTTGTTCTTGAACTCTGTGCCGTTATCAGTTCTGAGAAGTTTAACTGGTTTCTGCAGATTCACCTGGGTCGTCTTTAGGAATGTAATGAGAACATCTGGTGTCTCATCTTTTGAACGTAGAAATTTGACCTACGTGTATTGCGAATAGTCGTCCACGATAACTAGAATGTACTTCTTTCCTCCTAAGCTTTGCGTTTGCATCAGACCACAGAGATCCATATGCAACAATTCTAACGGAGCGCTTGTACTCGGTTCAGGTTTTGGTTTGTGCGGAGCCCTCTTCATCTTTCCTTTTTCACACGCTGCACACAGATGTTCTTTTTCGTACTTGAGCTCTGGAAGTCCTTTCACTAACTTCCCAGTGACCAGTTTGTTGATGTACCGAAAGTTGAGGTGAGAAAGTCGTCGATGCCATAACCAGCTTTGTTGCATCGAGGCTTTTGAGAGTAGACAAACCTGCTTGTTAGTCTGGACGTTTGACAAATTGATTGTGTAGAGGTCGGACTTTCGAGTGCCGACCAAGAGTTCCTTGCCTTCTTCAGTGCGAACAGAACACCTCTTGGCTTTGAAATTGACCTCTAAGCCTTTGTCACAGAACTGGCCTATACTGAACAGGTTGTGTCTTAAGCCTTCAACATAGCTCACCTTCTTGATCGTGACTTTGTCGTGTACCATATCACCATAACCCATAATTGGTGAAAACTGGTCATTTCCAAATCGAACTGTTCCGCAATACTTCTCTGTAAAGTTGGTCAACATACCTTTCTGCCCTGTCATATGCTTGGAACACCCGCTATCCAAGTACCACATATGACAGGTCTGCACAAGAGAAATTACGAAACAAGAGATTTAGGTACCCACTTGTATTTGGGTCCTACAATGTTAGCACATGATTTAGGCACCCATTGAAATTTGGGTCCTTTCTGCTTTGAAGAATCAAATGAAGAATTTGAATTATAAGAGTGAACATGATAAGTGCCATACCAAACATCAGAATCTTGACAAGAAGCATAAACATGTTTATCATAATATGAAGACTTTCTAGCAGATAAAGATAACTGGAATAATTGCTTCATAGAGTATTTCTTGCGATAAACGACAAGTTTTGGTTTCAAAATAGCAACATCAGCAATTAAAACATCTTTACTAGGCATAGTCTTATTACAATCAACAGTACAAAAAGATTTATCAGTCTTGTCAATCTCCTGTTTTGGTTGCCATTGAGATTTAACTCCTAACCTTTGCTTGCTCGGATCTGAAACATTTGAAACTTGTGAGTTAGACTTTTGAGCAACAAACGAATGCTTCTTCTTTGGGTTACCAGTAGTGATCGGTTTCTGTGAATGCTTATATTTGTTCTTACCTTTAGCATTCTTAGTTTTCACAGAAACTAATTTATCAACTTTCGTTGATTTTGTACCGTTCTCAAGCATACTGGAATTTCCCAATGATTTTACGACAAAAGATGAATGATTAGGAAGTTTGGCACTAAAGTCAAATTGATCAAAACAATCATCCAAACCACCGTCAGAGTTTAGAAAATCAAACCCTCCATCAGCTAGACCAAAACTATCTTTAGATTTTGAAGCCTTAGAAACATGGTCATTCCTGATATTTTGGGGGTCCTGTATGAAAAATTATATATGCTTTTTTTAATATATTCTTTATTATTATTTTTTATTATATTTGACTTATAATAAATCTACCAATAATTTATTTTTGAATTTGATTAAATTGTCCATCTTTTATTCTCTATTGACACTAAATTTTATTTTTTAATGTTATTATGTTAATGTGCATTCAAAATTTGTAATTGATTCTTTAACTTTTAATTAATGTTAGTGTTTTAACTTTTATAACTCCTCTAATAGGGGGTCTCTAAGGAGGTAGGAGATAACATGGTATCTAAGTGGAAAGGAGATATGAAGAACAATTGTCTTTATATAGAATTGATCAATTAACCATTATTGGTAATTCCTAAACCATATCAACAATAACGTATCATCATTAAAAATCAATATATTAAAAATTAAAAGTGTGCCAAAAACATACGGAAAAAATCGACAAATACTAAAAAATCTAAATCTATTAAATATTCAAAGAAAAATATAAGATATATTATTAAAAAAAACTAAACAACTAACGTTATTCAGAGTATCTCTATCAACTATTTTATAATTTTTTTCTAAAATATACAATCTAAATTTAATGTCTCTAAAAAATTACATTTATCTCCGACAACTATTTTGTTTTTACAATTTGAATATTATTTATATTATTAAACTATTTTATAAGTTTATTATCGTATAGAAAACATTTTAAAAACAATCATATAATTAATTTAATTATCATAGTAAAAAGAGATAAAAAATGATATATTTAAGTCATCTTCAAAAAAAATATTAAAGTAAAGAAATCGTTAAGCAATAAGCACTTTATGTACCAAAAAATATATAATAAAACAAAGCAATTTTTTTAATAAAAACAAGATTAATTAAAAATATAATTATTTATATTATTAAAATATTTTATAAGTATATTATCTCAAAATATTTTAGAAAAACAATACAAAATTAAAAGTTAAGATATAAATTAAGAATTTTAGATTTGAATTTTGCAGCATATATCGTATAGAAAACATTTTAAAAACAATCATATAATTAATTTAATTATCATAGTAAAAAGAGATAAAAAATAATATATTTAAGTCATCTTCAAAAAAAAAATTAAAGTAAAGAAATCGTTAATCAATAAGCACTTTATGTACCAAAAAAATATATAATAAAACAAAGCTACTTTTTTAATAAAAACAAGATTAATTAAAAATATAAATTGCAAACCAAGGGATTCGAACACTGGTTTAGGCAATGCACCATGACACAGCGTGCTTACCATTACGCTAGAGCTATCTTTTGGAAAATTTTGCATTAAATAATTTATATAGTACGTTTTATTATAAGTACAAAAATTAAAAAAATATTCCGAGGCCCCCCGGCGATCGGAGGCCCTGTGCGGTAGAACCACTCCGCACACCCTAATGCACGACCCTGCTTAGAAAGAACATCATTTTTAAGCACAGTTGAAAACACTTTTTGTTCAATCTCAATCAAGAGTCTTTCATCTGCTAAAGATTTCTCAAGTTCAGAAATTTTACTTTCCAAAACGAGAGGAGGGACGTAAACTTTACCTTCAATAGGCTTCGCCTCCATTTCTTTTACAAAATAACTTTGAAAGAAGTCATTTGAAAGAGTTTTTGATTTATATTTAGGATCATCATTATAACTATTATTCAACTTTGCATAACGAAATGGAAGTTGAACTTTATTTGTGTTCTTTCGTTTTTCGGTTTCGTTGGCTTCATCCTCTTTTGACAATCCAGTCTAGAAAACTTTAAGATCAGGGATTCTTCGAGCTAGTTTCAAAAATGTAAGATCATAAAGTGCAGGCACTTCAGATATACCATTTTTAAGATAGCGTGGATTTTCGTACCCGAGTCCCCATTTCTCTATTTCCTCTTTGGGTTTGTTCAGATGAATGGTTTGTTCAGTTTGACCCAATGTGTATAACTTCTCTTCCAAAGCTTTTAATTTTGCAAGTAAAGATTCGTTTTCTTTGGAAGTTGAAGAATGCAATTTCGTAAGCTCTTTGAAATCAAGCTCACTCTTTCGCAATTTAGTCTTTGTTTCAGTAACCTCTTTAAGAATTATGGTCTGTTCTTTTGCGCTGGTGTCATTGTTTTTGTGTAAAGTCTCAATCAATACTTTCTTCTCAGCAAGGTCATTGCTAAGTTTCTGTATTGACTGGTTTTGTTCAATGATAACACCCTTTTCACGCTTAAGATTCGACTCTAATTCTTGGAGTTTTAACATCATGGCATGCATTTGATTTAAGAAATCTGACTTAGTTAAATCATATACCTCTTCATTGTCCTCTTCTTCGGAATCAGCTTCTGCTTCTATTTCCATCTTGCCCATGAAACATAGATGCGCTGTCTCGTCCTTCTCTTCATTCTCATCTTCTTAGTCAGATTGATCCATCCAGAACTCGTCTTCTGCCATTAATGCCTTTCCAGCTTCCTGTTGCTTGGATAGAAACATTTTGTTCTTGTAGTAGTCTGAGTTCCTGACTTTCGGTCTTCGACAGTCTTTTGCAAAATGTCCAGGTCTACCACAGTTGTAGCACGTTGGAGGTTCGGGATGTTTGATCTCTTCTGCTTTATACCTTCTCTCTTCTGGCTTCCTCTCCTCTAATCTATTTCCTTCAAACCTCTTTCCTTCAACCCTCTCCTTGTGAACATAGTTGCTTGGGCCTGATGAATACCTCTGACTGTTTGAGCTCGGATTTGTGTAGAACTTATTTTGAAAAGCCTTAGTCAACATCAACATAGCCTGCTTTAGTTGTTCACAGTCATCAGATTCAGAGTTCGCTTCAACATCATCTGATTCAGACACAATCATCTTCTTCTTCTTCTGTTTCACAACAAGAGCAACTGAATCATCAACTGTCTTCTCAGACCGTCTCTTATCATCCATGATCTTATCCACCTCTTCCTCATTTTGTTTGAGGGTTTCATAGACCTCGTGAAGTGGAATATCGTTCAGATCTTTGATTTGCTTTATCTGCCTTGTAAATCTTTTCCATTCAGGCTGGAGGATGCTCAGGAATTTGACATTCAGCTCTATCTGTGATTTATTGACCTTGTTCTTGCTTAACTCGTTCAGCAAGGTCACAAATCTGTCGTAAGTTTCTTCTAGAGATTCTCCAACTCTGCCTTTGAATTCTTCATAGTTGTTTAGGCAGTTGGATATCTTGAGCTGGTTCCCAACCTTTGAACCTAGCATCATTTTCTCTAGCTGATCCCACATCTTTTTGCCAGAGGCTTTATAGCTGTTTATCTTCACATATATTTTATTTGGAATGCCTTGAAGAATATAAGACTTTGCTAATCTATCACCTTTTGCTCTTTCTAGGTCTTTACCATCGAGCTCATCATACTTAAGTTGAATCTTTGTTTCCACAGTTCCCTCTGTCAAGATCGAAGATTCTAAACAAGAATTTAATACAAACTCAGAAACAATGTTAAAGAAGTCGCGGAATAACACTTTAACAATTAATCAAAAAACAGAATATGAACTCAAATCATAAGTTTATATTGCATAAAACTTAATGATTACAAACACAACCTCAATCTGTTGAACAAGACTCAACAGACGTTCTAAACTTCTCTAAAGAAAGGATTTCTAAGAATCTTGAGGTTAATTCTCTCAAACAACTATTCGTATGAATTTTACTATCAAAAACTATATAAAACTATATATACAAAATTATTTACAAGATAATTATCAAAAAAAATTTGATCTTCACAATCCATTCCATAATTATCTTCATCTTTATCTCCAGCTCCTATTCTTTCTCTTCAAGTCATTATCTTCATAAGCAGTATTAACTTCACTTTTATCCAGCAACATTAATCATTCAGCAATATTATCATCTTTGAAGTATTAACTCTTCACTTGAAGTAGTAATCTTCAGCAGTACTAACTCTCCAAGTAGTACTAACTATTCAAGTAGCAGCACTAACTCTTCAAGCAGTATTAATTCTACTAGCAGCATTAATACTCAACAGTAGTAATCTTGATGGCCTAGCAGTAGTAATCACTTAGCAGCATGAATCATGAAGACTGAGCAGCATAAACCATACTTAGCACATTCAGACCCAACAATCTCCCCCTAACTTAACTTTTGAAAAAGAGAAGTTAAGTTCTTCAATCATAGAATCTTCATGATGCTTTCAAAACTTCAACTTAGATTCCCAAATCAGGATTCAGACCTAGACTTTGATTGATGATTCTCTTGACTACTATCCTTGCCATTTCTGAGTTCTTTGGACATACCAACTTTGCTTTCAACATTGCTTGCAGTTTAGCCTTGCTGTGGTCATAGATCTTATCTACCAGATAGTATTCATGATAACTCTTGTCAATAGTTATCATATACTCTCCACAGTTTTCATACAGCATCCAGTAATTAATCCTTTTAAACCCATACTCATGATGCAAGTCTTTTATCCTTTGCTTTACTCTCTCTAGATCAAACATCATGCACAAGTATTCCATGGTTATCCTTAGTAGGCTCATCTCAGTTCCTTTCAACACTTCACCATATAAGTTCATTCCAACCTTGTACATTTCTTCTAAATCAGATCTGGAACAACTTCTGGTTATCTTTGCCCAGGTTGAGTAGACCTCATATGTGTCCCCCATTCTCTTTATCCTGAAGTATTCTTTTCTCTGATCTATCATCATATCCCAATGAATGATTTCAGGAGCATTCACTGAGATAGGGTCAACTTTCATTGGTTCATCATCTGTCACTGTCAAGTACAATTGGAATTGCTCATTTGATTGTTGATTGGACTGCTCTGGATTCTGTTTTGGATCTGCTGGAGGTTTATCTTCCCTTCTTTCACTTTTCTTTTCTGCTTCTTCAGTTCTAGACCACTTTGCTTTTGGTTTGGTAGCAATGGACTTCTTTCTTTTAATAGCACCAATCTGTTGAGCCAAAGTCTCTTCTTGCTTAGCTTCTGTCTTTTCTTTGATAGGAGTGCCTTCCTCACTGTCAGGGAAGGGCTGTTGTATGTTGAGATCATGTCTTTCTTTTAACTTTCTTTCAACCTCAACCCTTTGAATGAAGTCCCCTTTCAGTTTGGCCATCTCCTTCTGATAAAGTTCTTCAAGCTTTCCAAAAGACATACCAGTAAACATTCCCTCAGGAACTCCAATAGCTCCTTTCAGGAAGTTTATCATTTTCCTTCTCTCTTGATTAGCCAAAAATGTCTTTGAGGGCTTTCTTTGCCTTTGCACAGTAGCTTTCTTTGTTACTACTATCTTAACAACAACAGGCTTTAAACTCCTTTGATATTCTTCATTTATCTTTTTAGCCATATCTAATGCAAGCTCTCTGTCTTTGGCAGATTGAATTTCTTCCTCCTTTTCCAACTCTTCTTGAAGCTTTTTGGCCACTTCTTCATCCAACTCAATCTGTTTCTTCTTCTTCAATGGTTGCTCAGACTCAACCATCTTCTCCTTTCCCTTCTTCTTTGCATCATCCACACTGACCTCTTTTCTTTTCCTCTCTAATCCTCCTTCTTTGATCATCACTCCCTTAGCCTTTTGAGTGGCTTTAGGAGTGTCAGTCTTTGCCTTCACAAGAGTCTCTGCAATTTCTATTTCCTCTGCAGACATCCCTGTTTCAGCTGCAACTTTCTCTGTTTCTACTGCTGTGGTTACTACTTCTGGTGTAGTTACTACTGTTGGCTCAGTTACTGCTTCTTTCACACTCGTTTCTTCTGCTTGATCTGTTTCTGCTTCAGGTTCATTTGTTACTGTTGCAGCCTCAATTACTGCTGCTTTTGCAATATCTGCTACATTCTCAAAAGTTTCTGCTTCTGAACCAACTTTCTCTTCTTTATCAGCACCAGTCTCCCCCTCAAACTGGAATTCCATCTCACTTGTACTCTCCTTTTCATCCTGTTTTTCCTGACTCTCCCCCTTTTTGAAAGCAACATGGACACTTCTCCTTTTCTGTAGAATGAATTGCTTCCTTCTCTTTTGGTGCACAAGTTTCAACACCATTTTCTTGAGCTTTACTATCTGAGTTTGTTGAGATATAACAACCTTCTTCATCTCCTCTATTTCTGAGCCCTGCTTGATTACATCCAGGTTGACATTTGCAATAGTTTCCATCAATTCCTCATAGTTATATCTATCCCCACCTCCTTTAGGTGTGTTTACCACCCTGGAAGGATCCTTGGAAGTTTTAGTAGGAGTCTTCTGCCTAGAAAAAGAAACCTCTACCCCCTTGGTTTCTTGGCACCTGGGACCTTTGGATGATTGCTCACCCAAAGTTGTCGTGGGAAAGGTCTTAAAGATGTTCACACTGTCCTGCCCTGCACTTTGTGCAAAGTCAGTAGTGTGAGCCTCACTGCCCACAAGCTCAACCTGCTCCTTAGTGAGCACCTTCTTGGGGTTGGGAGACACCCCTGTGGTTTCCCTATCGATATTCTCTAATGGTGAATGCTCCATTAGAGGGCTTGAAGGCTTTGAGGGTGATGGTACAAGAAGGGAAGGAACCTTCTGTACCTTTTTCCTGATATAAGTTTTGGTGATGTGGTGATGGGTGTCGAGACCGTCAAATAATAAGTATTTATAATTTCCAACTGTCCCAAATCACAATAAAAATTGTAATAGTGGTAAGTCGGGTCGAATCCACAGGGATTGGCCGTGACTACTATTCAACTTCTATACTTTCAATACAAAAAGGGGGGGTGGGTGGATTAGATTAACTAAACTAGACATTCAAGTAAAAACTAATTAAAAACAATAAAGAGAAAACCCAACATTCGTTCAACTTCGATTAAGACGGTATCACCTATCATTGATTCCAAAAGCGTAAACATAAAGAACGAACCCAAGATGGCTATAATTATCAATAAGCTCTGATAACCTCGATTTTTCCTTAGATTCACACCGGTTAAAACAAGCTCTTCAACCGGATCTTAACCACGAATAAGAAATTAAATAAGCTCTTAAGTTCCTAGGCGTGATTAGCATTAACAAGTTAGAAAAATCACCAACTCGAAGCAATAAGCACACAAGCTCGGCTTATTAGAGCTTCGATTGCAAGAATTCATGAAATCGAATTAAAAACCTTATTGAGACCAAAGATTTCACTCGTTACTTTATCAAAATCCTTAGACAATTACGTATCTAGGTTTTGATTAACAAACATTCATAAGAATTTTAATCAATTGATCAGATTAACTAAAAATCCAAATGAAATTGACATTGATAATAGAAATCAAGCAAATAAGTTTGTCCCAAATGTTTACAATGGAATCTCAAGGTATCAAACCATCTAAATCAAAGCAACAAATGGTGGAATGGAAAAAGAAAAACCTAAACTACAATTGCAACAATATGAAATTACCTAAATCAAATAGAAATTGGATGAATTGTCCAAATCGATTCTTCCTTCCAATGGTGCGATCTCCTCCCAATGGCGGTTTCCTCTCGATCGACTTCTCCCCTCACGTCCCCTCTGTGCTGTTTTTTCCAAGGAGATAGATGGGTCCAAAACTTGGGCTATTTTGTCACTTTAAATGGGCCTGAACATAAAAAGATCAATGGGCTTAGTAAATCCATTTTAGGAACAATTTGATTAAAAGAATTGGGTTTTTAATTCCAATTTTTAGACAAAAATTGCAGCTATCAAAATATCCCCACACATAGAACTTTGACCGTCCTCGGGCAAACACTAAGGTTTTAACACGATGTAATCTCACAAGTCGACTTTTAAGAATTGAGAAAATAGACATAGCATTGCATGAAGGTATAGCTTAACCAGTATAGCCATAATCAACATACAAGACAACTCAAAGATGAATACATGCTAATGTCACAAACACCTCACAAATGATATAAACCTATTCTAATCGCTCATTCGCACAAAGGTGTAAGTGTTTTCACTCAAGGCATCAATCACATGAAAATGCACTACCATAGGCTTGCATCAAGTCTCAATTCTCCATTGCTAACGGTAAAAACTAAGTGTGAATCAAAAGGACTTTAAATAGGGGTTGTAATTTGGCTAAGGGTCAAGGTAAGAAAATATTTGGTTAAGTGACTAAGTTTTGGACTTCGGAAAAGAAACCATGAATCAATTTGTCTACTCCCACACATTGCACAACAAATAAATCATAAAATTTCTCAACTTTCGAGCTCTTATTTTGCTAAGCATTCTATGGAGACAATTGTATTCTTCTTGAGCTTGGTCTCCACTTATTCATTTTTTTTCTTTCTTTTCATACTTTTTCTTCTTTTATACTCTTTTTTTTTCTTTTTTTTATCCTTTTTTTCAAACCTCTACCGATCATTATATCGGCATTTTGGATCATGTAGAGGGACTACAATTTAAGGGAGTCTAATTAAAAGCATAAAGTCTCTGTTGGGAACTGAAGATTTGTCTAAGTGATTACTACTGCCAGAACAACATGGTTACTACTTCTGAGACAAGTTACTACTGCTGAGCCAGATTAATACTGCTTGAAGAAGTTACTACTGCTAAGCAGAGTTAGTGTTGCTGGTAAAGATTAGTACTGCCCAGAGTGATTAATGCTACTACAGATTAATACTGCTTATGTGATAATCAAGATACGTGCAGATCAAGGCTGAAGATAATCATGGAAGGTTGAAGATAATTATTGAAGAATATACTGAAGATCTTTTATGTTTTGTAATTATCCTGTATTCAATCTTTGTTTATATAGTATATCATAGTTTGATAGATGAGCAGTTCATTCTAAGTTCTTGTTTTCAGAAAGAGAATTAACCTCAAGGTTTACAATCCTAATTCTAGAGAAGTAGAATTCGTCTTGGTGAGCCTGTTCATCAAGATTGAGGTTTTGTTTGAAAGCTTGTAACTTTAATCATTCAATAAAGTTTACAAGTTGTGATTCATTCTTTACTGTTACATTGATATTTTGAATATTAAAGTGTTATTCCGCAACTTCTTTAATATTGTTTCTGAGTTTTATTATTCTTGTTAAGAATCAGATCCTGACAAGTGGTATCAGAGCACAATATTCTCAGAAACCTTCATTCATCATGGACAACACAGTTGAATCAACCAGTACTCTTGTTTCAAAGGTTCCCATGCTCAAACCTAATGAGTTTGACATGTGGAAAATTAGGATCAAGCAGTACATCCTCCTTACAAACTTTTCTATGTGGGATATTGTTGAGAATGGTCCCTCTGCTGAAGGTAAAATTGGTCAAGATGGAAGAAGACCACCTCCAAAAACTGATGCTGAGAAGAAAGTGAGACAATTGGAGATGAAAGCCTTAAGCACCCTGCTTTTGGCCATCCCTAATGAGTATCAACATCAGTTTCATTACTGCACTTATGCTCAGATTCTATGGAATGCTTTAGAGAAGAGATTTGCTGGCACCAAGAGCACTAAGAGGAATCAAAGGGATATTCTCAAGCAGCAATATGAGAATTTTACATCTTCAAAGAATGAGTCTATGACTCAAACTTTTGACAGATTCAATAAGTTAATTGGTGAGTTGGCTACTGTTGGAGTTCAGATGGAACAAGATGATGTCAACCGAAAGTTTCTCAGATCTCTTGGAGATGAGTGGACCATGTACACTGTCTCTTTCAGACAGAATGACATGTTGGAAGAAAAGGAACTGGATGATCTGTATAATGATCTGAGAGTGTTTGAATCTGAGGTGGAAGCAAATAAGAAGCCTACTGGATATGTTCATAATGATGCACTCCTATCAGCATCAACTGATTCTACTGCTAACCCTGAATCAGTTAATGCTGCCAGTGGAGTAAATCAAGAAAAAGGCAATGAATCTGTGTTTGAAGCCTTTCTTTCCAGCCATGGTAACTCTTCTTTAATCAATGATGACTTTGAACAGCTTCATCCTGATGATCTTAAAGAGATGGATATTAAATGGCAGATGGCCATGCTTTCCATGAGGGTGAAGAAGTTCATCAAGAGGACTGGGAGGAACAACTTATCCCAAAGAAGAGAAGATGGAGCAGGCTTTGATAAGTCAAAGGTGGAGTGTTACAAGTGTCACATGAAGGGACACTTTGCCAAGGAATGCAGAAGTGGAGTGTCTCAGAACAACCATCAACAAGCTCAGACTGGTAGCTTCAATCAGAACAGAAACTCTGCTCAAGCTCTTGTTTCTCAACAAGTAATGGGGTTTGACTGGAGTGATCAAGCAGAAGAGACCATTCAAAATCAAGCTCTCATGGCAGAGGTATCTGATCTCCCAACTGAGGTACTTTCTAATCTCTGTTCTCAAACTTGCATAGACATTGTTAAAAGGTACAGGGATCACAACCAGAGTATGAGTGATGACCTTAAGAGGTTAGAAAAGGATAGAAAAGACTATGTGAAAATTGTTGAAAGGTTTGAGGAACAAATTAAAGGGTTCCAAGCTAATGAACTTCAACACACATATGATACAAATTACTAGAAGTGGGAGAAAAATGAGCTAGAAATCCAACTGACAAAGTCCAAGGAGGAGAATGAAAAGTTGAGAGGAGAACTAGCCAAGGTTAAGCTAGATGTGAAAAAGTTTTCATATGCTTCTAAAGCCATGGATTCAATTATAAAGGTTAAAATCCATGATAAGCTTAAACCAGGAATTGGGTACAATACCACACCACCACCATACAACAACAACTACATCCCTTGTTAGCCCCAAATCTGAACCAATGAAAGTATTGAAAATAACTAAGTCTTCATCAAAAAGACTTTCAAGGGACATCAACAAGTCTGTCTCTGAAGTCAATTCAGAGTTAGTCTGAAGAAAGCAAGTCTGTCTTTGAAGTCAGTTCAGAGTCAGTCTGAAGAAAGCAAGCCTGTCTCTGAAGTCAATTCAGAGTCAGTCTGAAGAAAGTATGTCTGTCTTTGAAGTCAGTTCAGAGACAGTCTCACAGAAAGACATCAGAGAGCCCCTCATCAGAGATCATACTTCAGAGCTCTAAAGATGTTCACTCTGAATTTCTTGACAAAGAAGAATAGATGACACGTCACCTTGTGATAAGATTTACTTTCTAGAGTAGGTCACTGTTCAAGCATGTCTTGATCTTACCTCTTAGGTAAGACACTGTTCAATATCTTGATCTTACCTCTTAGGTAAGATACTGTTCAAGCCATGCTTCTATTTGTCAGATAAGTACACTGTTTACTTTATGGTCCTATAAATAGGACCATCACCTTATTGTTCAAAGTGTGCTTAAGAAGTCTTATAACTGATAATATAAGTTGAATATTTTATTCAAAGAATATCTTGTTTATCTATTATTTGCTTTATGAATTGTGATATTTGAATCTCCTTTGATATTAGACTGTACTGCTTCCGCTGTTATTACTCTTATTGTTTATATCATTATTGTGAGATTAAATCTGGGATCCAACAATTGGTATCAGAGCCTTCTTTGTTTTCTAAACAAAGTAAGATCGCATCTGCATACTCGGATAGATTTATATCTCATTGATTCTAACTTTCAATATCTGTGCATGTTCAAATAAACCTGGTTTATTAAAGAACACCATATGCTCAAGATTTGATAGTAAATCACTGTTCAATACAAAAAGCATCTGTTCTTCAAATCTTCATCTTTTTCTTCAAAAATGGCAAACTCAAGCATAAGTGCCATTTATACAGCTGGGTCTTTAACAAAACCTCCTACACTTTTAAGGGATGAATATCCCCAATGGAAGATAAGGATGGTAAATTTCTTAGAAGGTATGGACAAGGATCTCTTTAGATCAGTGAACGTTGGACCTCACATTCCAATGGTGTTGGTTCCAAGAGTTCCTGCAACAGCAGATACTGCTGAAATCCCTGCATATTATGAAAAGAAAACCACAAACTTCACTGATGAAGAAACTAATATGATGGATAATGACTCAAAAGCTGTTAGATTACTGATAATGGCCATTCCCAATGATATCTTTCAAGAACTTGATTCTTGTAAATCTGCAAAAGAGATATGGGATCAGTTGTTAAATCAACTTGAAGGAGGCCTACAAACCCAGAAAAATAGAAGAAATCTATGCATCAATGAATATCATGATTTTCATGCTCTACCAGAAGAAATATTACACCAAACTTACTCAAGATTCAACATTCTTATCAACAAATGCAGAAAGTTTGGAGTGATAAGAACAAAAGAGGAAAACAACGTTCTTTTCTTGAAAAACTTAAATGAAGAATGGTCACAACTGTCCATGCCTATGCAAGCCAATCAATATCTTGAGTCATGGTCATTAACTGACATTTATGGCAATCTTGTTGCACATGAAAAGGAAGTTATGAAGCAAAAATCAAAACTGTCTTTAGGTGGACCCCTTGCACTTGTTTCAAAACAAATTTCGAAAGAAAACTGTTGGGAATTAAAGAATTGCTTAAGTTTGGTTAATGCTGCTAGTACAACTGTTTACTACTGCTAGTAGTTAGTACTGCTGAAGTTAGTACTGCCTGTTCAAAGTAAATACTGCTGAGCACAGTTACTACTGCTGGTGAAAATTAGTACTGCTCAAAGTGTTAATGCTGCTACAACTTAATACTGCTTAAGAGATAATCAAGATACGTCCAGATCAAGACTGGAGATAATTATGGAAGGTTTGAAGATAATGATAGAAGAATATACTGAAGATCTTTTATTTTTTTTATTATCTTTTATTTTCAGTATATGTATAGACCTGTTGAGAATAGTTGAGGATATAAAAAGTAGCAGATTATTCTGATTTTTTGTTTTATATAGAGAGAATTAACCTCAAGGTTTAGAACCCTAGTTCTAGAGAAGTAGAATTCGTATTGGTGAGCCTGTTCATCAATATTGAGGTTTTGTTTGAAATCTTGTAACTTTAATCATTCTATAAAGTTTACAAGATTGTGATTTCTGATTCACTGTTACATTGAGTATTGAATATTAAAGTGTTATTCCGCAACTTCTTTAATATTGTTTCTGAGTTCATTATTCTTGTTAAGAATTAGATCCTGACAAATGGTATCAGAGCAAGTATTCTCAGAAACCTTCATTCATCATGGAAAACAAAGTTGAATCAAACTGTACTCTTGTCTCAAAGGTTCCAATGCTCAGATCTAATGAGTTTGACATCTGGAAGATTAGAATCAAGCAATACATTCTCCTCACAGATTACTCTATGTGGGACATCATTGAGAATGACCCATCTGATGAAGGAAAGATTGGTGCAGATGGAAAAAGAATCCCACCAAAGACGGATGCAGAAAGGAAGACAAGGCAGACAGAGATGAAAGCCTTGAGTACACTGCTCTTGGCTATTCCCAATGAGTATCAACACCAATTCTGCAATTGCACTGATGCACAGATGCTTTGGAATGCTCTAGAGAAGAGATTCTATGGTACCAAAAGTACCAAGAGAAATCAAAAGGCAATATTGAAGCAACAGTATGAAAACTTTATGTCAACTAAGAATGAGTCCATGACTCAAACTTTTGACAGGTTTAATAAGCTGATTGGTGAACTAGCTACTGTGGGAGTACAGATTGATCAAGATGATGTAAACAGAAAGTTCTTAAGGTCCCTTGGAGATGAATGGACCATGTATACTGTTTCATTCAGACAAAATGAACAATTGGAAGAAAAGGAACTGGATGATCTGTACAATGATCTGAGAGTGTTTGAGTCTGAGGTGGAGGCAAAGAAGAAGCCTACTGGGTATGTTCATAATGCTGCACTCCTATCAGCATAAATTGATTCTACTGCTAACCCTGAATCAGTTAATGCTGCTAATGGAGTAAATCAAGAAAAAGGCACTGAATCTGTTTTTGAAGCCTTTCTTTCCAGCCATGGAAACTCCTCTTTAATCAATGATGACTTGGAACAACTTCATCCTAATGATCTTGAAGAGATGGATATTAAATGGAAGATAGCCATGCTTTCTATGAGGGTGAAGAAGTTAATCAAGAGGACTGGGAGGAACAACTTCTCCCAAAGAAGAGAAGATGGAGCAGGATTTGACAAGTCAAAGGTGGAGTGCTATAAGTGTCATCAAAAGGGACACTTTGCCAGGGAATGCAGAAGTGGAGTGTCTCACAACAACCACCAACAAGCTCAGACTGGAAGCTTCAACCAGAACAGAAACTCTGCTCAAGCCCTTGTTTCTCAACAAGGAATGGGGTTTGACTGGAGTGATCAAGCAGAAGAGGCTATTCAAAATCAAGCTCTCATGGCAGAGGTATCTGATCTCTCAACTGAGGTACTTTCTAATCTCTGTTCTCAAACTTGCATTGACACTGTTAAAAGGTACAGGGATCACAACCAGAATATGAGTGATGACCTTAAGAGATTAGAAAAAGATATAAAAGACTATGTGAGAATTGTTAAGAGGTTTGAGGAACAGATTAAAGGTTTCCAAGCCAATGAACTTCAACACACATATGATACCAATTACTGGAAGTGGGAGAAGAATGAGCTAGAAATCCAACTGACAAAGTCCAAGGAGGAGAATGAAAAGTTGAGAGGAGATCTATCCAAAGTTAAGCTACATGTGGAAAAGTTTTCCAATGCTTCTAAAGCAATGGACTCTTTACTACAAACTCAGTTTCATGACAAACTGAGAAGAGGAATTGGGTATAATACCACACCACCACCATATAACAACAACTACATTCCTCCTATATCAGACTTGCTAGAGACCAAGGATAGGAAGGACTTGCCTGAGGTAGCCACTGATATAGATCCCTTAGATGGAGTAGTTGTTGAGGACAAGACTGTGAAAGAAGCTGGTAAGAGTAAGAAGAACAATGTGAGTGGTGAGATTCCTCTAGATAATCACATTATTACCAATGAGAGTTGTGGAAAGATTTGGGTAAAATCTAAAGACATAGAGAAGACTGAGGGAAAGTCTAAGAAGGTCCACTACAAGCAGACCACAGTTGTGAATCCTATTTCTTGCAAACAGTGTGCTTGTAAGGAGTCTGAGCCCCTAAAACATGATAAAAGGAGGGGAAATCAAAGGAATTGGAATAATCAGTGGGCTCAAAAACAAGGAGTTTATCTGAGTAGAATCATCAGACCAAAACCTTGTTTCATATGTGGCAAATTGAATCATCTTGCCAAGCACTGTTACTATAATCCTATTAACCAAAAGATGAATTTTCAAAGAGCTATGCAAAAACCCTTTGGCTATAGGAAGGATGAAAGGAGCCATGTGGCTAAGAAATCTGCTAAATCTAAAAGCCACATGAAGAAAAAGACTGTGGAAGAAAGTGTCAAGATGTGGGTTCCTAAAAGCACTAAAACTGTTAGTACTGCTACCACAAATAGTGTTGCTGACAAAGTTAGTGCTGCTAGAAGCAATACTACTGCTATCAATGTTAGTGTTGCTGACATTGTTGGTACTTCTTCAAATGTTAATACTGCTAACTCTGTTAGTTCATCTAACAAGGTTAGTACTGCTAAACCTGTTAGTACTGCTAACTCTGTTAGTACTTCTAAAATTAGTACTGCTTCTAGTGTTTGTGCTGCTAGACCAATCATCTTGACAAAGTACTCCAATAAAGAGTGCTCAAATGTTAAAAATGTCATCAAAAAGGAATGTAAATACTTTGATGAGAAAGGGAGACCCAAGACCACTTTCGCTTGGGTTCCCAATCAATACTAATTGTTTTATTCTATGTGCAGGGCAACCAGCAGCTCAAAGGAAAGAGCATCTGGCATGTTGATAGTGGTTGCTCTAGGCACATGACAGGGAACATGGCTTGCCTCAAGAATTTCAAGAAAATTGATGGAGGACATGTTGCCTTTGGTAATACTCCAGATGGAGGTAAGATCAGTGGTAAGGGAGATGTAACAAAAGGTAAAATGACCTTTGAAGATGTGTTTTATGTTGAGCAGTTAAGGTACAACCTGTTAAGTGTATCACAGGTTTGTGACAAAAAGCATAGTATATTGTTCACAGATACAGAATGCATTATCCTTGCTCCTGGATTCAAGGTAGTTGATGAAAAGATGATACTACTAAGAACTCCCAGAAAGGATAATGTCTATTGTTTGGATATGGAAAGTGTTTCAACTGATTCATCCCTAAACTGTCTTGTTTCAAAAGCATCTTTGGATGAATCATCACTTTGGCACAGAAGGATGTGTCACATGAACTTCAAAACAATGAATAAACTTGTTAAAAACAACCTTGTAAGAGGTTTGCCTTCAAAAGTCTTTTCATGTGATGATCATTGTGTTGGGAACTGAAGATTCTACTAAGTGTAGTTACTACTGCTAGTACAAGTGTAGTTACTACTGCCAGAACAAGTTGAAGATTAATACTGCTAAGTGTTACTACTGCTAGTAGAATTACTACTGCTAGTTAAAGTTAGTACTGCTTGAACAAAGTTAGTACTGCTTAGCTAGTTAGTACTGCTAGTAGTTAATACTGCTAGTAGTTAATGCTGCTAGTTGAAGTTAATGCTGCTGAGCATTATTAGTGCTGCTAAAGAGATACGGATGGAAAGTACTACAGCTGGATATACTGAAGATATACTTAGAAGATATACATGGAAGATATACTGAAGATTTGTTTATTCTTTGTAATTATCTTTTTATTAGTATATGTATAGAATGTGTAGAATAGACAAAAAGAACTTTTTGATAATTGTTTTTCAAGAGAAAAATCGACCTCAAGGCATAGATCCTAATTCTAGAGAAGTAGAATTCGTATTGGTGAGCCTGTTCATCAATATTGAGGTTGAGAGTGTAATCTTGTAACTTTAAGCATTCAATACAAGTTTACTGTTTGATCATTATATACTGTGTTTGATTACTGTGTTATTAAATATCAAAGTGTTTTTCCGCAACTTCTTTGATATTAGTTTCTGAGTATTAATTCTTGTTAAGAATTCGATCCTGACAAGTGGTATCAGAGCCAATTCTCTCAGAAACAGTTATTCATCATGGAAAATATTACAGAATCAAGCAGTACTTTGGTCTCAAAAGTTCCAATGCTCAGATCCAATGAATTTGACATGTGGAAAATCAGAATCAAGCAATATATTCTCCTCACAGATTACTCTATGTGGGACATCATTGAGAATGGCCCATCTGAAGGAGGAAAGATTGGTGAAGATGGCAAAAGAACTCCTCCAAAGACAGATACAGATAGGAAATCAAGACAGACAGAGATGAAAGCCTTGAGCACACTGCTCTTGGCCATTCCAAATGAGTATCAACACCAATTCTGCAATTGTACTGATGCACAGATGCTCTGGAATGCTCTAGAGAAGAGATTCTCAGGTACTAAAAGTACAAAGAGAAATCAAAAGGCAATCTTAAAACAACAGTATGAAAACTTCATCTCAACTAAGAATGAGTCCATGACTCAAACTTTTGACAGGTTTAATAAACTAATTGGTGAACTAGCTACTATGGGAGTACAGATTGATCAAGATGATGTGAACAGAAAGTTCTTAAGGTCCCTTGGAGATGAATGGACCATGTACACTGTGTCATTCAGACAGAATGATCAGTTGGAAGACAAAGAACTTGATGATCTGTACAATGATCTTAGAGTTTTTGAAGCTGAGGTGGAGGCAAAGAAGAAGCCTTCTGGATATGTTCATAATGCTGCACTCCTATCAGCATCAATTGATTCTACTGCTAACTCTGAATCAGTTAATGCTACTAATGGATCAAATCTAGATAAAGGCACTGATTATGCATTTGAAGCTCTTCTTTCTAATCATGGAAATTCTTCTTTGATCAATGATGACTTAGAACAACTTCATCCTGATGATCTGGAAGAGATGGATATTAAATGGCAAATGGCCATGCTCTCCATGAGGGTTAAGAAGTTTATAAAGAGGACTGGAAGAAACAACTTCTCACAAAGAAGAGAAGATGGAGCAGGGTTTGATAAATCAAAGGTAGAATGCTACAAATGTCATCTCAAGGGACATTTTGCTAGAGAGTGCAAAAGTGGAATGTCTCACAACAACAACCATCAACAAGCTCAATCTGGAAGCTTCAATAACAATAGAAACTCTGCTCAAGCCCTTGTTTCTCAACAAGGAATGGGGTTTGATTGGAGTGATCATGCAGAAGAAGCTATTCAGAATCAAGCTCTTATGGCAAAAGTATCTGATCTCCCATCTGAGGTAAGTTCTAATCTCTGCTCTAAAACTTGCATAGACACTGTTAAAAGGTACAGGGATCACAATCAGAAGATGAGTGATGACCTGAAGAGACTAGAAAAGGATATAAAAGACTATGTGAGGATAGTAGAGAGATTTGAAGATCAAATCAAAGGTTTTCAAGCCAATGAACTACAACACTCATATGACACTAATTACTGGAAGTGGGAGAAAAAGGATTTAGAACTTAAACTGACCAAATCTAAAGAGGAGAGTGAAAAACTGAAAGAGGAGTTAAACAAGGTTAAGCTTGATGTAGAAAAGTTTTCCAATGCTTCTAAAGCAATGGACTCCTTACTGCAAAATCAGATTCATGATAAATTAAGAAGAGGAATTGGGTATAATGCCACACCTCCACCATATAACAACAATTACATTCCCCCTACTTCAGATCTGTTAGACACCAAAGATAGGAAGGACTTGCCTGAGGGAGCCACTGAAATAGATCCCTTAGATGTGGTAATTGTTGAGGATAAGACTGAGAAAGAGATTGGCAAGAGTAAGAAGAACAAGGTGAGTGGTGAGACTTCTATAGAAAACAACATTATCACCAATGAGGATTGTGGAAGGGCTTGGATCAAATCCAAGAACATAGAGAAGACAGAGGAAAAGTCTGGTAAGGTCCATTATAAACAGACCACAGTTGTGAATCCAGGTCCTTGCAAACAGTGTACTTGTAAGAAGAATAAACCTCAAAAACAGGACAAAAAGAGGGGAAATCAAAGAAACTGGAATAATCAATGGGCACATAAACAAGGGGTTGATCTGAGTAAAATCAATAGACCAAAACCTTGCTTTATCTGTGGCAAATTGAATCATCTTGCAAAATTCTGTTATTTCAATCCTATGAACCAAAGAATGAGTTTCCAAAGATCCATGCAAAAACCCTTTGGTTATAAGAAAATTGAAAAGAACCATGTGGCTAAGAAAAATGTTAAAATTAAAAGCCACATGAAGAAAAAGTATTCTGTTATAGAAAGGGTCAATATGTGGATTCCTAAAAGCACTAAAACTGTTAGTACTGCTACCACAAATAGTGCTGCTGACAATGATAGTGCTGCTAGAAGTAATACTACTGCTAACAATGTTAATGCTGCTAACAAGGTTAGTACTGCTAAACTTGTTAGTACTGCTACACCTGTTAGTACTGCTACACCTGTTAGTACTGCTAACTTTGTTAGTACTTCTAAGGTTAGTACTGCTTCCAGTATTGATTCTGCTAAGCCAATCATATTGACAAAGTACTCTAATAAAGAGTGCTCTGAGTTTAAAAACCTCATTAAAAAGGAATGTAAATACTTTGATGAGAATGGCAGACCCAAGATCACTTTGGCTTGGGTCCCCGATCATACTAATTGATTTATTTAATGTGCAGGGCAACCAACAGCTCAAGGGAAAGAGCATATGGCATGTTGATAGTGGTTGCTCTAGGCACATGACTGGCAACATGTCATGCCTTCAGGATTTCAAGCAAATTAATGGAGGACATGTTGCATTTGGAGACAATCTTACTGGTGGTAAGATAAGTGGAAAAGGTAATGTCACCAAAGGTAAGATGACATTTGAGGATGTCTACTATGTTGATCAATTAAAGTACAACCTGTTAAGTGTATCACAGGTTTGTGACAAACAACATAGTATATTATTTACTAATACTGAGTGTATGATCCTTGCTCCAGGGTTCAAGGTAGTTGATGAAAACATGATACTACTCAGAACTCCTAGGAAGGACAATGTTTACTGTCTTGATTTGGACAATGTTGATAGTGATTCATCTTTAAATTGTCTTGTTTCAAAAGCTTCTATAGATGAATCCTCCCTTTGGCACAGAAGGATGTGTCACATGAATTACAAGACTATGAACAATCTTGTTAAAAATAACCTTGTAAGAGGTTTACCTTCAAAAGTCTTTTCATGTGATGATCATTGTGTTGCTTGTCTCAAAGGCAAACAACACAAAACTTCTCATAAGACCAAAGAGTTAAATTCTGTTTCTTCTTGTCTCCAGTTATTGCATATGGATCTGTTTGGTCCTACAAATGTTAGGAGTATAGGCAAGAAATCTTACTGCTTGGTTATTGTTGATGATTACTCCAGGTTTACTTGGGTATATTTTCTAAGGACTAAGGATGAAACAAGTGATCTTATCAAATCCTTTATTCTAAGAATTGAAAACCAAACTAATCAAAAAGTAAAAGTCATTAGATCAGATAATGGAACTGAATTTAAAAATCATGATTTAAACACTTTTTGTGAAGGAAAAGGTATTGAGAGACAATATAGTGCTCCTAGAACTCCTCAACAGAATGGTGTTGCTGAAAGGAGAAATAGGACACTAATAGAGGCTGCTAGATCTCTGTTGGCTGATTCAAAATTGCCAATTACATTCTGGGCTGAAGCAGTTAATACTGCTTGTTATGTCCAAAACAGAGTTCTAGTGGTCAAGCAAAAGAACAAGACCCCATATGAGCTTTTAAATCATAGAAAACCTTTTATTGGTTTCTTCAAATCTTTTGGGTGTCCTTGTACAATTCTAAATACCAAATCTCACTTAGGTAAGTTTGATAGCAAAGCAGATGATGGATTTCTTGTTGGATACTCATCTCAGAGTAAGGCCTACAGAGTTTTTAACTCTTCTTCTAAAATAATTGAAGAAAGTGACAATGTCAAATGCAATGAGAACACACCAAATCCTGTTGGGTCTGGACCTCAATGGCTATTTGACATTGATTCACTAACTAACTCTTTTGGTTTCAGTAATAAGTATACAGGAACAGATGGTGGAGAATCAGAGATCACACAAGTTCAAGAAAGTATATCTAAATCTGTGATTTTTCCCATACCCACAGTAAATGAAGACTGTGAAAAGGAATCATTTACTGAACCAAGTCAGAGTGAAGAAGACACTAGAGATGAGGAGACTCAAGAATCAGAAGTGACATCTGAAGACACTTCAGTGGACTTGCATGACTCTAATCTAGAGGCTGGACTGAATGAAGAACCTAGTCATAACACAAGAGTTCAAAAGAATCATCCTCCACAACTGGTAATAGGAGATATCTCTTCTCCTATGATGACTAGACATCAAAGCAGGCTTCATGAAATGAAAGATCAACAGCATACAGTCCTTTCTTGTTTTCTATCCCAGCTTGAGCCTAAAAAGGCACATGATGCTATGAAAGAATCTAGCTGGATAGAAGCAATGCAAGAAGAACTGTTACAATTCAAGCTACAAGATGTATGGGATCTAGTAGACCTTCCTAAAGGTCACAGAGCAATTGGCACAAAGTGGATTTTCAGAAACAAGAGAGATGAAAGAGGTATTGTTATAAGAAACAAAGCAAGGCTGGTAGCTCAAGGCTACACTCAAGAAGAGGGCATAGATTATGAAGAAGTTTTTGCACCTGTAGCTAGGATAGAAGCAATCAGACTATTCCTAGCCTATGCTTCTTACATGAACTTCAAAGTCTATCAAATGGATGTAAAAAGTGCTTTTCTCTATGGATCAATTGAAGAAGAAGTATATGTCTGTCAACCACCAGGGTTTGAAAACCCAAGCTATCCAGACAGGGTATACAAATTAAAGAAAGCACTTTATGGACTACATCAAGCCCCAAGAGCATGGTATGACACTCTGTCATCCTATCTCTTGGAAAATGACTTTGAAAGAGGAGTCATTGATAAGACTCTCTTTATCAAAAGAAAGAAGAAGGATATCTTGCTGGTCCAAATCTATGTTGATGACATTATCTTTGGATCTACAAGAAACAACATGTGCAAGGAGTTTGAGGATTTAA
Source organism: Arctium minus (assembly GCA_954870635.1). Taxonomy (NCBI): domain Eukaryota; kingdom Viridiplantae; phylum Streptophyta; class Magnoliopsida; order Asterales; family Asteraceae; genus Arctium; species Arctium minus. The sequence goes on along the minus strand of OX941080.1, from coordinate 174,219,337 downwards.
TGCATCAAAGGTTCAAAATGAGTTCCATGGGGGAACTTACTTTCTTCCTTGGACTCCAAGTTCAACAGAAGTCAGATGGCATTTTTATATGTCAATCCAAGTATGTGCAGGATATTCTAACCAAGTTTGGTTTCTCAGAATCAAAACCTGCCAGCACACCTATGGAAACACACAAGCAGATCACAGCAGATCTTGAGGGGGAGGATATGGATGTGCATCTTTATAGATCAATGATTGGCTCTCTCATGTATCTCACAGCATCAAGGCCAGATATTATGTTTCCAGTCTGTGTATGTGCAAGATTTCAAGTTAGGCCAAAGCAATCTCACTTTCAAGCTGTTAAGAGGATATTCAGATATCTCAAAGGCCAACCCAGATTGGGACTTTGGTATCCTCATAACTCACCTTTTGACCTAATAGCATACTCAGACAGTGATCTAGGTGGGGCAAACTTGGACAGAAAATCTACTTCTGGAGGATGTCAGTTTTTGGGTGCTAGACTAGTTTCATGGCAGTGCAAGAAACAAACCACAGTATCCACATCTACAACAGAGGCAGAGTACATAGCAGCTGCAAGTTGCTGTTCTCAAGTCTTATGGATTCAGAATCAAATGCTGGATTATGGGGTAACCTTTCTACACACTCCAATCTTTATTGACAACAGCAGTGCTATTAGCATTGTAAATAATCCAGTCAAGCACTCAAAGACAAAGCACATTGAAATCAGGTATCACTTTATAAGAGATTGTAATGAAAAGAAACTTATTCAAGTTATCAAAGTTCACACTGATAATCAGTTTGCTGATCTATTCACTAAAGCTTTTGATGTGAGTAGATTCACTTTCTTGGTAACAAGTGTGGGAATGATAAACTTTGAATAATCTTCTTCTCAAAAAGTGAGTTCATACCTGTATATTGTTATTCTTGGTGTTACTAATCTTCTTTTCAGGATATGCATAGCAGTACTCAGTATTTAGCAAGTTTAAAAGGAGTAAGTATAGTTAATACTGCTTTCAGTTAATACTGCTAGTAGTTAATACTGCTAGTTAAGTTAATACTGCTAGTGGTTAATACTGCTTTCAGTTAATACTGCTAGTAGTTAATACTGCTAGTTCAGTTAATACTGCTAGTGGTTAATACTGCTTTCAGTTAATACTGCTAGTAGTTAATACTGCTAGTTCAGTTAATACTGCTAGTGGTTAATACTGCTTTCAGTTAATACTGCTAGTTCAGTTAATACTGCTAGTGGTTAATACTGCTTTCAGTTAATACTGCTCGCGGTTAATACTGCTAGTTCAGTTAATACTGCTAGTGGTTAATACTGCTTTCAGTTAATACTGCTAGTTCAGTTAATACTGCTCGTGGTTAATACTGCTCGTGGTTAATACTGCTCGCGGTTAATACTGCTAGTTAGTTAATACTGCTCTAGGTTAATACTGCTTATATTCCGAATACTATAAATACTTTTTGCCCGCCTAAAAGTTCATAACGACTCTTTGCATACTATTCACCTGCGCTCTAAACCCTTTCTCTCTCAAAGTTCAAAGTTTTCAGGCAAAAATCTTCAAGGTCTATGGCATCCATGGCGTTCATTGATGAGCACAATGAAATTGCGATGCTCCAAAAGCCAAAACAATCTGAAGGTTTTCATCAGATAGTCGACTTTCTGAAGTCGAGCCACATTGCCCATGCTCTCACTATGTCTCCAACTATCTACATTGAGCACCAAAGGCAATTCTGGGCACATGCCACCATTGTTACTGAGGATGGTGTGCGTATGATCAAGTCGACAGTATGTGGCAATCCATTGACAGTTACTGAAGAGATAGTTCGCATTAGTCTACGTCTAGACGATGCCTCTGGTATAACGTCTATCCCTAATGATGAACTGTTTTCTACTCTGACAAGAATGGGGTATGGAGGCCCATTGGGTATTTTTAAGTTCTCAAAAGCTAAATTTACACCCCAATGGCGTTTTCTTGTTCATACCTTGATGCACTGCATTTCTAAAAAGACTACTGGATGGAGTGAGTTCAGCAGTACCATTGCTTATGCTTTGGTCTGTTTGGCCACTACCAGAAGGTACAATTTTTCACAAATGATTTTCAATGATCTTGTCTCAAACATGGGAAACAAAAAGAGCTTTTATATGTATCCCAGGTTTGTTCAAGCAGTTATTAACCATGAATTGACGGATATACCTCAATCTGTTGGGGTATATGTACCTAAACCCCCAAAAGGCAAGGTCTTCTCAAATATGAGAAGATCTGCTGGGGACTCGGAAGGAGTTGACACCCCATTGTTCTCTACAATGATGGTGGTGTCCCAACCCAATGAAGGTATGGCAACAGGGTCAAGGACCTCAATAGATCAATCCACTGCTAGCCAAGCCCAACCTTCCCACTCTATATCTATCCCACAGTCCCTACTAAATAAGCCCACTTCTCCAATTACCCAAACTTATCAACGAAAACAGGTAAAGAAGGCTCCTTCCCTTCTTGTACCATCACCCACTAAGCCTTTAAGCCCTCTAAGGGAGAATTCTCCCTTAGAGAATATCCAAAGGGAAACCACAAGGGTGTCTCCCAACCCAAAGGAGGTGCTCTCTGAGGAGGAGGTAGAGCATATGGGTGATGAGGCTGCCACTACTCCTGCTAGCACAGAGGAGGAAAGTGGTAACATCAATAAGACCTCCCCCATGGCAACTTTGAATGAGCAATCATTTGAAGGACCCTGGTGCCAAGAAACCACAGGGGTGGATAGTGCTTCTGCTAGGCAGAAGACTTCCACTACTAAAAGATCCAATGATCCTTCAATAGGGGGTAACACTCCTGGAGAAGTTGAGGACAGATATAACTATGATGAATTGATGGAGACCATGGGAAACATCAACCAGGATGTCATCAAGCAAGGAAAAGAAATAGAGGAGATGAAGCTGGTGATCCTGTCACAACAAGTCCAGATTGAAAAATTAAAGAAGATGGTGACCAGGCTGGTTCAAAAGAAAAGAAAGAAACAATTTGTGCTCAAAAGGAGGAGACCAGAGACTGATGCTCCCAAAAAGGGGGAGATCAACATGGAAGAAGCATCAAGTGAAAGGGAGTTTGATAAAGAAAAAGTTGAAGTTGAGGGGGAGAAGGAAGCAGAAACTGTTAATGCTGCTGAAACCTCACAAGCAGCAGTAACAGAGTTAACACCAACAGAAATTGAAGTAGCTGAAGTGCTAATCAAAGCTAAGAATGACACTCCCAAAGCAAAGGGAGTGGTCATAAATGAAGGGAGAGACAAGAAATCAGAAAAGAAAGACATGGCTGCAGATATAAAAAGAAAAGGGAAAGAAAAGATGATAGAATCTGATCAACCATCTAAAAAGCAAAAGATGATTGAGTCAGATGAAGCATTAGCAAAGAAAGTACAAGAAGAGTTAGATCTAGCAGAAAAGGAACAGGTTGAAAAAGACAGAGAAATGGCCAGAGCACTAGCAAATGAGTTAAATGAAGCATTCCAGAAAGGGTTGGAAACAGAGAAAGCCAAGCAAAGAGCAATAACCTTGAGAAAGGCTATGATGGCCAGATCAAGTGCAAAGAAGAGAAGACCTTCACAAACTTACCTTGCCACTCAGGAAAGAAACAAAATGATAACTTTCTTGAAAAGTGCAATTGGGGTAAAGAAAGAAATGTTTGTGAAGATGAATTTTGATCAAATCAAGGATCTATATGAGAAAGAAATGGAGAAGCTGAAGAGCAATGAGAAGGACAGAGTGGAGTTTGAAAAGAAGGCAAAGGAGAGACATGATATAGACATGAATCAACCATTCCCTGAAAGTGAAGAGGGAACTCCTATAAAAGAAATGGAAAGGGAAAAGGAAGAAAAGAAGAAGGAAGATACTTTAGTACAGGTTCAAAAGACTTTGAAAAGAACCAAGATGATGGCCAAAAGAAAGAAAGATAAGAAGCCCAGAATAGAAGAAGAACAAAATGTTGCTGAAGAAGAAGGGGCACCTGAGTCATCAAGTCAACAAGGGTCATCAATCAAAGATGATGTAAGCTTATATATGGTAGTGATGGACAAAGTGCCTGAACCAATTTCTGCAGAACCTGTTGGAGTTAAGCCACCAGAGATCATTCACTGGGATGTTCTGAAAATGGATGGAAAAGATTACATCAGACTAAAGAGGAAGGGTGATAAGTATGAAATATTCAATACTTGGATCAAAATTGTCAAAACATGCTCTAGATCTGATATAGAAGAGATGTTTGACATAGGAATTAAGCTGTATGCAGACCATCTGAATACTCCAGGAATTTCTCTTACAAAACTGGTGATGGAGTATTTATGCATGATGTTCAAACCTGAAGAAGTGAACCAGGTAATCAAGAGTGTGTTTAAAGAAGTCACAAGTTGGACTCTATATGAAACTAGTGGAGTATATGCAGTGACTTTGGATAGAAATCACACAGAATACTTCCTAGTGGATAGAGTATATAATCACACCAGACTAAAGGTCCATGCTATGTTAAAGAAGAAGTTGGGTTGTGCACAAAATTCAGAAATGGCCAAGTATCTCATTCAGAGGATAATCAATCAGAGTTTGGGACTGAATCCAGACTTAGCAGCGTGATCTTGGAAGTTTTGGAAGAATATCTGAAGAACTTGACTTCTCTTCTAAAAGTCAAGTTAGGGGGAGATTGTTGGGAACTGAAGATTCTACTAAGTGTAGTTACTACTGCTAGTACAAGTGTAGTTACTACTGCCAGAACAAGTTGAAGATTAATACTGCTAAGTGTTACTACTGCTAGTAGAATTACTACTGCTAGTTAAAGTTAGTACTGCTTGAACAAAGTTAGTACTGCTTAGCTAGTTAGTACTGCTAGTAGTTAATACTGCTAGTAGTTAATGCTGCTAGTTGAAGTTAATGCTGCTGAGCATTATTAGTGCTGCTAAAGAGATACGGATGGAAAGTACTACAGCTGGATATACTGAAGATATACTTAGAAGATATACATGGAAGATATACTGAAGATTTGTTTATTCTTTGTAATTATCTTTTTATTAGTATATGTATAGAATGTGTAGAATAGACAAAAAGAACTTTTTGATAATTGTTTTTCAAGAGAAAAATCGACCTCAAGGCATAGATCCTAATTCTAGAGAAGTAGAATTCGTATTGGTGAGCCTGTTCATCAATATTGAGGTTGAGAGTGTAATCTTGTAACTTTAAGCATTCAATACAAGTTTACTGTTTGATCATTATATACTGTGTTTGATTACTGTGTTATTAAATATCAAAGTGTTTTTCCGCAACTTCTTTGATATTAGTTTCTGAGTATTAATTCTTGTTAAGAATTCGATCCTGACACATTGTGTTGCCTGTCTCAAAGGCAAACAACACAAAACTTCTCATAAGTCCAAAGAGTTGAACACAATCTCAAATTCTCTTCAGTTGTTGCATATGGATCTGTTTGGACCTACAAATGTTATGAGTATAGGTAAGAAATCATACTGCTTAGTTATTGTTGATGATTACTCTAGATTTACTTGGGTATATTTTCTAAGGACTAAGGTTGAGACATGTGGACTGATCAAATCCTTTATTCTAAGAATTGAAAACCAAACAAATCAAAAAGTAAAAGTCATTAGGTCAGACAATGGTACTGAATTTAAAAATCATGACCTAAACACCTTTTGTGAGGAAAAATGAATTGAGAGGCAATACAGTGCTCCTAGGACTCCACAACAAAATGGTGTTGCTGAGAGAATGAATAGGACACTGATTGAAACTGCTAGATCTCTGTTAGCTGATTCCAAACTTCCAATTACTTTCTGGGTTGAACCAGTTAATACTGCTTGTTATGTCCAAAACAGAGTTCTAGTGGTCAAGCCTAAAAACAAGACACCATATGAGCTTTTAAATAAAAGAAAACCATTTAATGGATTTTTCAAACCTTTTGGGTGTCCTTGTACCATTCTCAATACCAAAACTCACTTAGGAAAGTTTGATAGCAAGGCAGATGATGGTTTTCTTGTTGGTTACTCATCTCAGAGTAAGGCCTACAGAGTATTTAATTCTTCTTCTAGAATAATTGAGGAAAGTGACAATGTCAAATGCAATGAGAACACACCAAATCCTATTGGTTCAGGTCCTCAGTGGTTGTTTGACATTGACTCACTAACTAACTCTTTGGGTTTCAGTAGTGATGATCATGCAGGTTCAGGAAGTGGAGGATCAGGGGATGTACAAGTACAAGACTTTATTCCTCAGTCTGTGAAAATGAGACTATTACTGAACCAATTCAGAGTGAAGAAGAAAGAAGAGATAAGGAGAAGTCAGAGCATGAAGAGCCAGAAGTAGCTGATGAGATCCCCTCATCTGACTTAAATGATTCCAATCTAGAAGTAGGAATAAATGAAGAACCTAGTCATCAGACTAGAACACAAAAGAACCATCCTCCAGAGTTGGTAATAGGAGACATCTCTTCTCCTATGGTAACTAGGAATCAAAGTAGACTACAAGAGATACATGATCAGTAACATACAGTACTCTCTTGCTTTCTATCTCAGAATGAGCCTAAGAAGTCCTATGATGCAATGAAAGATTCAAGTTGGATAGAAGCCATGCAAGAAGAGTTGCTACAGTTTAAGTTACAAGATGTTTGGGACTTGGTGGACCTTCCAAAAGGTCATAGAGCTATTGGCACCAAGTGGATTTTCAGGAATAAAAAGGATGAGAGAGGAATAGTAATCAGAAACAAAGCAAGGCTAGTGGCATAAGGGTACACTCAGGAAGAAGGCATAGATTATGAAGAAGTCTTTGCTCCTGATGCAAGGGTAGAGGCAATTAGGCTATTTCTAGCCTATGCCTCATACATGAAGTCCAAGGTATATCAAATGGATGTGAAGAGTGTCTTTCTATATGGTACAATTGATGAAGAAGTATATGTCTGTCAGCCCCCTGGATTTGAAAATCCATCATATCCTGACAGAGTATATAAACTGAAGAAAGCACTTTATGGTCTACATCAAGCCCCAAGAGCATGGTATGATACATTGTCTACCTATCTCTTAGAAAATGGGTTTGAAAGGGGAATAATTGACAAGACCCTCTTCATTAGAAGAAGTAAGAAGGACATCCTACTTGTTCAGATCTATGTGGATGACATCATCTTTGGATCTACAAAAGAACATATGTGTAGAGACTTTGAAGAGTTGATGCACAAGAGCTTCAAAATGAGTGCAATGGGTGAACTCACCTTCTTCCTTGGGCTTCAAGTGAAACAGCAGAAAGATGGGATCTTCATAAGTCAATCAAAGTATGTGAAAGACATCCTGGACAAATATGGTTTAACAAACTCAAAGCCAGCAAGCACACCAATGGAAACTCACAAACATATCACTGTTGATCTTGAGGGGGAGGATGTTGATGTCCATCTTTATAGATCAATGGTTGGATCTCCCATGTATCTCACATCCTCAAGACCAGACATCATGTTTCCAGTGTGTGTGTGTGCCAGATTCCAAGTCAAGCCAAAGCAATCACATCATCAAGCAGTTAAAAGGATTTTCAGATACTTAAGAGGGCAACCTAGATTAGGTCTTTGGTATCCTTATGAATCAAACTTTGACTTGATTGCTTATTCAGACAGTGACTTGGGTGGTGCTAATTTGGATAGAAAGTCTACTTCAGGGGGATGTCAGCTTTTGGGTGCAAGACTAGTTTCTTGGCAGTGTAAGAAGCAAACCACTGTGTCCTTATCAACAACAGAAGCTGAGTACATTGCTGCTGTAAGTTGCTGCTGCAAGTTGCTGCTCTCAGGTTCTATGGATTCAGAATCAAATGCTGGACTATGGGGTAACATTTCTTCACACTCCAATCTTCATTGACATGCTATAAGCATTGTTAACAATCCAATCAAGCACTCCAAAACAAAGCATATTGAGATGAGGTATCACTTTATTAGAGACTGTAATGAAAAGAAGCTTATTCAAGTTGCTAAAGCTCATACTGACAACCAGCTTGCTGATCTATTCACTAAAGCTTTTGATGTGGGTAGATTCACTTTCTTGGTCACAAGTGTGGGCATGATCAACTCTGAATGAGCCCATGTTTTAAAATGTGTTTACATACCTGTTATTTGGTTATTCTTTGGTGCTGCTAATCATATTTCTCAGGAAAAGTATTGCCTTGTTCAGATCAACTCAAGCTTTAAAAAGTGTAAGTCAGTTAATACTGCTAGTGGTTAATACTGCTCACAGTTAATACTGCTCTCAGTTAATACTGCTAGTTAGTTAATACTGCTCTCAGTTAATACTGCTAGTTAGGTAATACTGCTAGTGGTTAATACTACTCTCAGTTAATACTGCTAGTTAGTTAATACTGCTAGTGGTTAATACTGCTTCTTTCCCGAATCATATATATACCCGTTTGCCCGCTTAAAAGCTCATAACGACTCTTTGAATACTGTTCATCTTCTCTCTAACCCTTTTTCTCTCAAGCACCTAGTAAGTTTCAGGCAAGAACACTCAAGTTCGATGGCATCCATGGAGTTCATTGATGAGCACAACGAAATCGCAATGCTTCAAAGGCCGAAGCAGGCTGATGGATTTCACCAGATAGTCGATTTTCTCAAGACAAGCCATATCGAGTATGCTCTTACAGTGTCGCCATCCATCTACATTGAGCACCAGAAACAATTTTGGTCCAATGCCACCATTGTTACTGAAAATGGTGTGCAAGTGATCAAGACAAGGGTGTGTGACAAACCCTTGACAGTTTCTGAAGAAGTTATTCGCATCAGTCTACGTCTAGACGATGCTTCAGGTATCTCATCTATCTCTAATGATGAACTGTTTTCCACTCTAACTAGAATGGGGTATGGAGGCCCATTGGGTGTTTTCAAGTTCTCAAAAGCCAAATTTTCTCCCCAATGGCGTTTCTTTGTCCATACCCTGATGCACTGTATTTCCAGAAAGACTACTGGATGGAGTGAGTTCAGTAGTACCATTGCTTATGCTTTGGTCTGCTTGGCCACTGCTAGAAAGTACAAATTTTCTAAAATGATTTTCAATGACCTTGTGTCAAACTTGGGAAACAAAAAGAGTTTTTATATGTACCCAAGATTTGTCCAGGCAGTTATAACCAATGAATTGACGGATATGCCTCAATTTGATGAGGTATATGTACCAAAAATCCCCAAGGGTAAGGTCTTTTCAAATATGAAGAGATCTGCCTTGGACTCGGAAGGAGTTGACACCCCATTGTTCTCTACAATGATGGTGGTGTCCCACAATCAAGAAGGTATGGCTTCAGGGTCAAGGCCCTCATTAGACCTTCCCACTGAAAGCCAATCCCACCCTTCAATCAGTATATCAATCCCACAGTCCCTTCTTCAAAAACCAACTTCACCAATCACCAATACATACATGCGGAAAAAGGTAAAGAAGGCTCCTTCCCTTCTTGTACCTTCACCCATAGAGCCTTTAAGCCCTCTAATGGAGAATTCTCCATTAGAGAATATCTATAGGGAAACCATAGGGGTGTCTCCCAACCCCAAGGAGGTGCTCACTGAGGAGATGCATGAGCATATGGGTGCAAAGGCTGCTACTACTCCTGCTAGCACAGAGGAGGCCAGTGGTAACATCAATAAGACCTTCCCCATGGCAACTTTGGGTGAGCAATCATCCAAAGGTACCAGGTGCCAAGAAACCAAGGGGGTGGAGGGTGCTTCTGCTAGGCAGAAGACTTCCACTACAAAAAGATCCAATGATCCTCCAAAGGTGGTAAACACACCAAAAGGAGGTGAGGACATATATGACTACAATGAATTGATGGAAACTATGGGCAACATTAATATGGATGTTATCAAACAAGGCAAAGACATAGAAGAGATGAAATTGGTAATTCTGTCTCAACAAGTACAGATTACCAAATTGAAGAAAATGGTGACAAGATTGGTGCACAAGAAGAGAAGGCAATTTGTGTTGAAGAAGAGGAAAAATGCTAATGATGCTTTCAACAAGGGGGAGAATCAAGAGGCTGAAGCAGAAAAGAAAAGTACATCTGGGATGGGATTTGATTTTGAGGGGGAGAAAGAAGCAAAAACAGAACCATAAGTAGCAGAAACAGATGAGGTTCAAGCAGCAGCAGTAACAGAACAGGTAGCAGCAGTAACAGGGCTATCTGTTGAAGAGTTGGAAATTGCAGAAACTTTGGTAAAAGCCAAGAATGACACTCCCAAGGCTACTCAAAAGGCCAAGGGAGTGGTCATTAAGGAAGGAGGTATTGAAAAGAAGACAAGCAAAGAGATCAGTGAGGCAGAGTTGAAAAGGAAAGGAAAAGCTAAGATGGTTGAATCTAAACAACCCTTAAAAAAGAAGAACCAGATAGAATTAGATGCAGAAGTAGCAAAGCAGCTTCAAGCAGAGATGGAAAAGGAGGAACAACTCCAATCTGAAAAGGACATAGAACTTGCACTGGAGATAGCTAAAAGTCTAAATGAAGAGTATCAAAAGAGCATGCAAACTGCAGCTGAGGCCAAGAAGAGATCAGTGACAGTTTTCAAGCAAAGAATGCCAGTCAAGAAACAGAAAAGACAACCTTCTAAGACCTTTTTGGCCAATCAGGAAAGGAGAAAAATGATAAACTTTCTGAAAGGCTCAATTGGTGTCAAAGGAGAGATGTTCACCAACATGGCATACAGCAAGGTTGAGGAGCTGTATAAGAAAGAAATGACAAAGCTTCAAGGGGACTCTTCTCAAAGGGAAGAAGCTGAAAGAAGGATGAAGGAGAGACATGATCTCAACATCCAACAACCATTCCCTAAGGAAGTCACTCCTACTAAAGAAAAGGCTGAAGACACTAAAGAAGAAAATGTTGCTGTGGAAGCCAAATCTGCAAAAGGAGTAAAGACCATAGCCTCCAAGAAACAATTCAAGAAGCCTAGGATTGAAGAAGCAGAAAAAGAGGAAGAACCTTCAGTTACACCTTCAGCAGAATCTGTGCAGAACCCAGAGCAGTCCAATAAGCAATCTGATGAGCATGTGGGTCTTTATATGACTGTAATTGAACCAGTACAGGCTGTTCCCATATCTGTAAAAGCACCAGAAGTCATCTTTTGGGATATTCTGAGGGACAACAGAAAGGAGTACTTCAGACTGAAAAGAGTTGGGGATGTATTTGAAGTATATTCAACTTGGGGGAAAGTAATCAGAAGTTGCTCCAGAGATGACCTAGAAGAAATGCATAAGGTGGGAATGAAGCTTTATGAGCATGTTTTGAAAGGAATTGAAGAAAATATACTCAAGATTGCAATAGAATATCTTTGTATGATGTTTGAACCAGAAAAGGTGGGGCACAGGATAAAAGATTTGCATCATGAGTATGTGTTTAAGAAGATAGATAGGTGGATACTCTTTGAAAACTGTGGTGTATACATGATCACAATAGATAACTGTTATCATGAATACTACCTGGTGGACAAAGTATATGATCATAGCAAGGAGAAGCTGAATGGGATGCTGAAAGCTAAGCTAGTGTGTGCAAAGGAATCAGAAATGGCCAGAATTGTGGTAAGAAGGACAATTAATCAAAGTCTGGGTCTGAATCCAAATTTAGGCAACTAAGCTGTAGTGTTGAAAGCATCTTGAAGAACATAATTGAAGAACTTGACTTCTCTTCCTAAAAGTCAAGTTAGGGGGAGATTGTTGGGAATTAAAGAATTGCTTAAGTTTGGTTAATGCTGCTAGTACAACTGTTTACTACTGCTAGTAGTTAGTACTGCTGAAGTTAGTACTGCCTGTTCAAAGTTAATACTGCTGAGCACAGTTACTACTGCTGGTGAAAATTTGTACTTCTCAAAGTGTTAATGCTGCTACAACTTAATACTGCTTAAGAGATAATCAAGATACGTGCAGATCAAGACTGGAGATAATTATGGAAGGTTTGAAGATAATGATAGAAGAATATACTGAAGATCTTTTATTTTTTTTATTATCTTTTATTTTCAGTATATGTATAGACTTGTTGAGAATAGTTGAGGATATAAAAAGTAGCAGATTATTCTGATTTTTTGTTTTATATAGAGAGAATTAACCTCAAGGTTTAGAACCCTAGTTCTAGAGAAGTAGAATTCGTATTGGTGAGTCTGTTCATCAATATTGAGGTTTTGTTTGAAATCTTGTAACTTTAATCATTCTATAAAGTTTACAAGATTGTGATTTCTGATTCACTGTTACATTGAGTATTGAATATTAAAGTGTTATTCCGCAACTTCTTTAATATTGTTTCTGAGTTCATTATTCTTGTTAAGAATTAGATCTTGACAAAAACAACTGTGAAGAGTCACAAAAAGGTTTGGAAACAAAAAGAAGATCCAAAAAGGTCCTAATGGCAGAAGAAAATCATTCAGATTCAGACTCAGAAGAAGATATCAATGCCTTCGCCAAATCTCTTGCATTAATCACTCATCAGTTTAACAAGAAATTTGGCAAGAAAGTATTTGAAGGAAGGAGAGAGAATGAAGAAAGAAGAAATCCTGAAAGAAGATTTCAACAAGATGGTGTCAGATTTCAACAAGAACCCAGATTCACTCCATATAGTGATCAAAAGGGTACAAACTTCAACAACAATGATGCAACTCAACAATCAAGACCTCAACAATCATTTCAACCAAGGTATCCATAGCCACAGAGATATTTCAAACCCTAAGAACAGAAGCCAGAAACAAGTAATGCCACTCTTCCAACAAATCAAAATGATGGAAGATGTTTCAGATATGGAAAAATAGGCCATTTCTCTGCAAACTGCAGAGGAAAACTTGTCAATGATCAAGATTACTATAAGAACAAATACAAGTACAACGTAAAAGAAAGAGTTCTTATAGAAGAAATGGAAGACTGGCTATCAGACTCAACAAGTGACGGCGAGGAAGAACCTACCAATCTCTGTGGTATGGCTTTTTCAGATGGAAATCAAAATGATGGAGCATCAGAAGACAACTCTGAAAAGGTAAACTCTCTTTACACTTCTGACAGTGATCCTGAAATAGATGCTATTAAACTAATTAATGAACTTCAGGATCTAGAGCAAAAGTTTCTTGATGAGAAAAAGAAAAGAGAGCAAGTGACAGAAGAGCTCATTTTTTTCAAAAGAGAAAAGAATCTTCTGGAATCAGAAAAGAAAGAAATTTTTCTTGAAAAAACTAAACTTGAAGAAACTCACAAGCAAAAAGAAAAATCATTTTCAGAAGAAATATGGAAAATTGAGAAAGTTTTAAAAGGAAAAGAAGAAGAAGTAAAGAAATCTGAGTATGGAAGGCTCAATTCTATTGCCTTAACCAATTTTTTTCAAAAGGAAAGAGAAATCCTACATCAATCTCTAGATAGAAAAAATCTTCGAATCAAAAGCTATGTCAATGCACAAGGTGTTTTCGACAAAATAAAAACTCAAATGGACTCTCAAGGGCTGAGATTCAATGAGTTGAATTCATTCACTAGATTGGAGAAAACTTCACTTTCTTCCACTTTCCATATGGGAAAGGTCCAAAGCTTTGAAGGTCCATCTCTGAATAATTTCAAAAGAATGAAAACATCAGAGGGATCAAAAGCAAAAGCTCTAAATTTCAGAAATACTACATATTCTGAAGTAAAAAACTTTCAAGAATCTGTGTTACAGATAAAAGAAGAAACTTCAGAGGTACACTTCACAAAACCTCAGAGCTATGATCCCAAAGAAATTTTCAGATTTGATGCTTTCATCTCAAATGAATCAGAGACATCGGAACCAAGTACCTCTGATACAAGTACTTTTGAAAATGAATCTCAGAGTTCACTTAATTCGTAAGCCCCTCTGTATTCACCAAAGTCAGATGAAAACATCAGAACTACATTTGAAGATGATGTTAAAAAGATATTGAAAGAAAATGTCATGGAGGACTTGAAAAGAAAAGAAAGCATGAAACAGATCATTAAAGTCTCTAGAACAAAAGAAATTGAAAAACCAATAGAGATTGCTATCTCTATTAAAACTAAGAGAGACTTTCTTGATTCTGATTCAGAATCTGATCAAGAGATTGATGAACAGATTTTTTGTAAACCAGAGAATGTAATTCACAAAAAGATAGAAACTGTTGGGTCTGGTATTTTGAATGTTCCAATTTCAATTATGAAAACCAAAACCAGAATTCCAATAAGTCCTGATTTTGCAAATATGTGTTTACAAGCAAAAATGTCTCTGGAACTTGAAAAAGAATTACAAGAAAAGGCAAGGAATAAAACAAACACTTCTAATTATTAGACCTATAAAACAATAAAATTCTCTCCTGAACAAAAAGGCAAATGGAGAAAAATTAACCATATTGATCCTGTTTGTGCAGTAAGCAGCAAAGAAAAGAAGATGTTTTTGATCAAGAAAAAGCAACTTGAAAAGCAGACTATCTTTCAAGCAAAAAGGAAAGAAGTAGTTAGGGACACATGTAATATTCCTAATGCTAGTTTCAAAAGAAGTCAAAATGTAACAAATGTTTTTAATAAAAAGAAAAACTTTGCTCCTACTTCTTCTTGTTCTATTAATTGCAACTGCATTCATCTCTTGATCAAACTGAAAAATCATTTCAGAGGATCACATTGTCTTCTGAATCAATCTCTGAAAAATATCTCAGAGACAAAATTTCAACAGAAGACAAGTAAAGGCAAGACATCAAAAGATGAGATGCCAAAAAGTCATACAAATCCACCAAAGTCTAACATAAAAGGACCCATAATGAGATGGGTACCTAAGAAACAATAATCTGTCTTGCAGAATCAGTCAATGCCAATCTGGTACCTAGATTCTGGATGTTCAAGGCATATGACTGGAAATAAGGAACTGCTATCCTCATTCAAAGCAAAATCTGGAGGAGCAGTTACTTTTGGAGACAATGTGCAAGGACAGATTAAAGGATATGGTGAGTTGTCAAGAGGAAATGTTTTAGTTTCAAAGGTTGCTTATGTGGATGGATTAAAACACAATATGATCAGCATAAGTCAACTTTGTGATCATGGTTTTGATGTGAAATTTCAAAGAAAATAATGTTCACTTCTCCACTCAGAATCAGGTCAAGAATTACTCAGAGCAGACAGAAAAGGTAACCTCTACAGAATGAATTTTACCAAAATCAACAAAACTGATTCAGAGAAACTTTGTCTTGTATCTCTGAATAGTGAGGAAGTCTAGCTCTGGCATAAAAAGTTTCACATCTAAACTTTTCCTCACTTGATAAATTAGTTAAACTTAATTTGGTTAAGGGATTACCATCTCTGAAGTTTAACAAAGATCATCTTTGTTCTGCTTGTGAGATGGGAAAAATGAAAAGATCTTCCCATAAAACCAAAAGTGAAAACAACTGTCCTAGACCTCTGCACATGCTACATGTGGACCTCTGTGGTCCTATCTCTGTACAGAGTCTAGCAGGTAAGAAATACATTCTGGTTCTAATTGATGAATTTTCCAGATTCACATGGATAGAATTCATCAGAGCCAAATCTGATGTACCTGATATTTTGATAAGATTGTTGAAAAGATTACAGGTTTTATTCAGCAGCAAAGTTCAGAAACTAAGAAGTGATAATGGAATAGAGTTCAAAAATGTCAAAATCAATTCATATCTATCAGAAGAAGGCATTACTACTAACTTTTCTGCAGCAAGAACCCCTCAGCAAAATGGAGTAGTTGAAAGGAAGAACAGAACACTTGTTAAAGCTGCAAGGACAATGCTAGCTGGATCTGATCTTTCAACAATTTTTTGGGCAGAAGCAGTGGCATCAGCCTGCTTTACTCAGAATAGAGCTACAATTGTCAAGAGATTTCAGAAAACATCCTATGAACTCATTAACAATAGGAAACCTAATGTTAAATATTTTCATGTTTTTGGATGCAGGTGTTACATTCTGAACGATAGAGAATCTCTTGGAAAGTTTGACAAGAAAGCTGATGAGGGAAAATTCATTGGATATTCTTTAGCCTCAAAAGCTTTCAGAGTGTTCAATCTTAGAACAAGGACCATCCAAGAGAGCATCAATATCACTTTTGATGACAATAAAAGCTCTGAACAACAAGAAAGCCTCTCAACACCTATCTCTGAATCATCAAGAGAATCTGAATTAAACAGAATATTTGAAGATTTCTTTGATGAAGATAAGCCAGAAGTAATCTTCAGAGATAGACTAAGAGAAAATTCTGAAGGACCCCAAGAAACAGGTACAACCCTTTCTGGACCCTCTTAATTAACACCTTATGTTTCACCAAATTCAGATCAGCAAAGTGAATCAGAAGAAGCTGAAGATCAAAAAGAGGATGATCAAGGAGTGTCTGAAGTAACTCCAGAAACAAATAGTGAAGAAATTCAAGAATCTGCTTCACCATCTCGGTAAACAACTTCAGAGCCTCTAAACAGCACAACAAAGATGTCACCAACTGTCATCTCTGAAGCTCAAACTCCACCCCAAATCTTTGCTCCAATCTCAAGATGGACAAAAGATCATCCAATTGATCAAATCATTGGATCCTCATCAGAAGGAGTTAAAACAAGATCTGCAACAATCAATGAATGCTTCTACGTAAACTTTTTGAGCATTATTGAACCAAAGAAGGTAAAAGAAGCTCTTGAAGATCCTCATTGGATTTTTGCAATGAAAGATGAACTTCAAGAGTTTGTAAGAAACAAAGTCTGGACCCTAGTTCCCCTTCCCAAAGGAAAATTTGCAATTGGAACAAAATGGGTTTTCAGAAACAAAAAGGATGAGGATGGAATAATAATCAGGAACAAAGCCAGGTTGGTTGCTAAAGGATATTGCCAAGAAGAAGGTATTGATTATGATGAAACCTTTGCACCTGTATCTAGGCTAGAAGCAATCAGAATCTTCTTAGCCTATGCTGCACACAAAGGATTCAAAGTTTATCAAATGGATGTTAAATCTGCCTTTCTACATGGTAAATTAAATGAAGAAGTTTATGTCCAGCAACCACCTGGATTTGAAAGTACAGAGTTTCCTAATCATGTTTATTATTTGGATAAGGCTCTGTATGTACTTAAACAAGCTCCAAGAGCTTGGTATGCAACTCTGTCCACTTTTCTGATTAAAAATGGATTTGACAAAGGCGCAATTGATACAACATTATTTATCAAAAGGTACAAAAATGAGATGCTATTAGTACAAATTTATGTTGATGACATTATATTTGGCTCTACAAATCAAAAGTATTGTGACAAGTTTTCAGAGTTGATGAAGAGTGAATTTGAGATGAGCCTCATGGGAGAATTAACTTTCTTTCTGGGCTTACAAGTAAAACAAACTTCAGAAGGCACTTTTATAAGTCAAACTAAATATGTCTCTGAAATTTTAAACAAATACAAACTCAATGATTCAACTTCTATGAAAACGCCTCTAGACACGGGAGTCAAACTTGACTCTGATCCTTCAGGACAATCTGTGGAAATAAAAACCTACAGAGGCATGATAGGTTCACTATTATACTTAACTGCAAGTAGGCCTGACATAATGTTTGCAACATGTCTTTGTGCTAGATATCAAGCAAATCCAAAAGAATCTCATTTATCTGCTGTCAAAAGAATTTTCAGATACCTAAGAGGGTCACCATCATTAGGCCTCTGGTATCCAAAACTTTCTAGTTTTGATCTAACAGCTTACACTGATGCAGATCATGCAGGATGTAAGCTTGACAGAAAAAGTACCTCTGGGTGCTGTCTGTTACTGGGCAATAAGCTGGTAAGTTGGTCATCCAAGAAACAAAATTGTGTTTCAACTTCAACTACAGAGGCAGAATATGTTGCTGCTGCTAGTTGTTGCTCTCAAGTAATATGGATGAAAACTCAGCTCAGAGATTATGGCCAACAATATGAAAGAATACCCATACTGTGTGATTCAAAAAGTGCCATAGCCATCTTTGCCAATCCAGTACAGCATTGAAAGACAAAGCACATTGATGTAAGGTATCATTTCTTAAAAGATCATGTTGAAAGGGGAACAATAGAAATGTATTTTGTACCAACTGATCTCCAACTTGCTGATATTTTCACAAAAGCTTTAGATGAACAAAGGTTCAATTTTTTAATTAGCAAGTTAGGAATGTTGAATATGTCTACCTAACAAGGAAGAAACTCAGAGTCTCTTGATCAAATTATCAGAGCCTCTGAACCAAGTAGCATATATCAATATCAGTCTCTGAATGTTCTCCAAACACAACAAGGGGAGAAAAATAAAAAGTTGTTCTTTTGTCAAGGGGGAGAAAAAGAATTTTTCAGAAGACATCTCAGAGTCTCTGAATTTCATCTCAGGGTCTCTGAAATGGAGAAAAAGAACTTTTCAGAAGACATCTCAGAGTCTTTGAATTTCATCTCAGAGTCTCTGAAATTAAGAAAAAGATTTTTTCGTCATCTCAGAATCTCTGAATTTTGTCTCTGAATCAATTAAATTTATCTCAGAGTTTCTGAAAATGCTCTCTGTAGTCTTCTCAGAGTCTCTGAAATTAATCTTAGAGTCTCTGAAATTGAGGATTTTTTTTCCAAATCATCTGTCAAGGGGGAGTCAACAACTTTCAGACCAAGTCATTCCTCAAACAAGAACTTGTTAATTAATAAGAAATTTTTGATATCATTTGAAATTAAAATTTCAGTTTAACTGAACCTTAATATTACAAGTGATATATTAAATTACTTCTTAAGGCGAAAGGTTTGTCTAGTCAGCACAAAGAAGTTATTCAATTTTTTATTGAAAAATGACGCCCCTTTCCTATTTTCTTGGAACCTACATTCGTAGGTACAACAATTTTCAAGGCCACGTGTCACAAAAAGGGATGAGTGAAAGGCCAAACGGCTTTATCCAAAGGGTCAAATCACTGCCGTTTCACCTTATGCACTCAAGTGCATCTTTTTCTAAATTTGGATACAAAAGCAATTTTACATCCGGATATTCATTTTTACAAATTACTCTAGAGCACTTACTCTCTCTCTCTCTCCAAAAAGAATTTGAACTTCATCTTCTTCACTACAACTCAACAATGGCGTCTTCAAATGAATGGTGCAAGCTTTTTCCCAAATCTGGCGAACCTTCAAGACTGTATCGTTTTCCAATCAAAGACAACAATCACATGATTCAGCTTGATTCTCCCAAATTTGAGGAACAATACGGAATAATCTGCGAGTTCTTCTCCAACTGTGAACTGACTCAAGCCCTAACTGCTTTTACCAATGAATGTCCACTCTCGTTTGTTCAAGAATGGTATTCTTCCAGTTACTACAGCGATGCACATAACGGAATAATCGACGAGTTCGACATATCTCAAGTTGTAAAATGTCAAATACTCATCAATCCTACTGTTCTAAGAGAAGTTCTCCCACTCCTAACAGCTGAGGAACTTCAAATCACGCGTTTTGAAAAACGCCCAACTTCTGAAACCCTACTATAGTTTATTCGAATGCTAGGTTACAACACTGAAATCACCAGATTGAGCAACTTCTGACGACAACACCTACCACCAATCTGGAACTTCATGTTCTCTGTCGTAAACAGAACTCTCACCTGCAAACTGGGGAGCATGGATCAAGCAACACCAGAAATTTTGTCAATCATGTATGCCCTATTCTTCAATCGAAACTTGGACATGGCCGGCATAATCTATGATATGGTTCTGACATCAATAGAGAAGAAGAACAAATGCTTGGCAAAGGACCCTGAACAAACGACCCAATCATCCAATGTTCCTTCAATAACATTCCCAAGATTTCTGTCTCTAATCATCCATGCTGCGATCGAGAAGCTTCATATTTTGATCGCTACTGAACAACCCAAAACTCCTTTCTACATAATGAACAGCTTCAAACCGACGATTTTATCTGAAGGCTATCCAGAAGCAAGGAGGATCCCTCACCACATGCTGAATCAGGTAAATCCTCAATCTGTAGCCTTAACTTCTTATCTTAGTGTTGCCCAAGGACTAGAACCAGTTCTGGGAACCCCAACACACTTAGGTCCTGAACCTGGAATGGAGAGTAAGAGCATCTCGGCTTCAGAGGGATCTGAGGACCCTGAAGTACAGAGCTCTCACAAGAGTGAACCAGAGGGTACTCTTGCTAGAGAAACCGAAGTTGAGAGAGATGACAGAGCACTTGAAAGGGTTGTTAATGAGGAAGTAATGGAAGAAACCTCATCTGCTAGTGTAGAGGATAGCTCGACTAGCTCTGAGGAAAGTGAGGATGAATCTTCAGAGACTAGCTCTGAAGATTCTCAAAGAGAAGAGAACAAGTCTTATAAGGACTTGGAGAAACCCGAGAGTTCTTCCCCTTCAATACAAAAAGATGCCCCCAAGGCACATATATTTTAGGACACCAACCCCATCTCCCAGTGCAACCACACAATCTAACCTACCTGATCCAGAGGTAATGGTTATTGAATCAGAGGTGCACACCTCGAACCCAAACCAGCCAGCCACTTCAGAGGTACCTTTTTCCACCTCTGAAGTTCACATAACTGAGGAAACTCAAATTCTGGATAAGCCCTCTTCACAGGACTTAGCCAATACTTTAAGTACTTAGTTGCCTCAGAGTACATCCGAAAATCCTACACATAATGATGCCTCTGTGGCTCATCTCTCACCCTTTAGGATATCCAGAAGTAGTTGTCCAACTCAGGGACAATGGCTTGACCTACAAGAACAAGGATTGACTTGCCTGGACCGCAAGCTCAACTCCCACATTCACTTCCAGTCCTCTGAATCTGAGGAGGAGGACTTGGTTGAGAACAGAACACTTAGAGATGATTCTCTGGAACATCAAGGAATGAGTGGAAGTCCTTCCAAAGACAACATCAAAACAGCTCTGAACGAAGGCTCCTCTGAACTCGAGGAAAAATTGGCTACATGTGTTGTAACCAATGTACCCCTCTCTGAACTTCTTACAAAATCTGAGTTCCAGAGATTCTGTGAGGAAGTCAGAGGCTCCATGAATGAGCATAACTTTCAGAGAATTGACGGTTCAGAGACCTCTGCTCTTTGCTCTGAAAACACAAACCTCAGAGTAGAGGTTTCCACTCTGAAGACCCAACTATTGGACTTCTCTAACAGAATCCAAGAATTGGAACAAGAACTGTTCAGACAGAAGGCTCAATCATCTCTGGAGATAGCAAATCTTAAAGCTCAGAATGCGTCTCTTCAAAGTCAAGCATCTACAACCATCGATGTCCAGAAGGCTCTACAAGAACTGAGGGATGAGGTAGTAGTCACCAGATCATCTTCACTCTCAACAGATCAAATGACCTCTATCTATGATCTCATCAAAAGTACAATTCAAGCCTCTGTACCAGAAGTCACCGCACCATCAGCAACACAACAGTCGCCACCCCGAACTTCTAAAGACCTCATCACTAAAAGTGATCTGGCCTCTTTCAAATCCGCAATAATGAGCAGAATGCTGACTTGTTCTTCCAAGATCTCTACAATTGCTCAGAAGCAGGTCAAAGCTACTCTGGAACTTCACAACTATATATCAGAGGACTAGATTGCTGAAATCAAAACTGTGGCTTCAGAGGCAATCGAATCCATTTAGAAGACACTTCTGGATCCCAAAGAAAAAGGAATCGCTGAACCAAGCTCTCCCAAATACAAACGCAAGTTTTCTGGTGGGACTTGTAGCGATGCAGTGAAGAAAGCCAGATTTGATGATTCTGAGGATTCAGATGATGATGAGAACTCTGAATCACAAGATAGGGAGATCAGAGATACAACCGCGCACACCTTTAAAGCTTCTCCCTCTGCACCAATTCAAGAGAAGGAACCAGAGAGGAACACCACCTCTTCTGATGAAAACCGAACTTTGCAATCATTCACATCACCGGTAATACTTTTCGCCTCATCAACACCAGGTGTTCCAATCACTCCAGTTACCGATGCAACTCCAGAGAAAATTGGAGCTATGGAAGAGGAAGAAGAACAACTTGTAGACTTCTCTACATCCTCTGAAGATGCATTCTCATCACCCGAAAGACAACCAATGGTGATGAGAGATGCCTTTGACTCAGAGTCTGAGAAAGAACATAAAGATTCTGACAGAGAGGAAGAATCTGCTGGAGAAGAGATCGAAGTAATTGATGTCGAAGAGTATGTTTTCAAAAACGCTCAACCTCATCATATCTCAACAGCTTCAGAATTAAGAGAATCTCCAGAGATAGATGGATATATCTCTGAACAGCCTTCAGAGATAACTCAGTCACAGCTCAAGGACAAAGAAACCATGGTTGTTGATGAACAGGCTCCTCAAGAGAATCTTGTACAGAAAACAAGCATCGGTTTACCAACCAAGGTCTTCACTCATCCTCCCACATTCTTAGAATCCACTCCTGAAGCATCGATAGAAGATCACTTTTGGCATATATACTGTGAGTTTAATATAGAAGACACTCAAGTAATCCCTCTGAATCCAAGAATCAGAGAGGATATGCCAGACTACGAACGAAGATTCATACAGTCAAAAACATCACCAAGAAAGGCGGTTCTCAACGATGCTCCAATAATAAAAGTTGAGAAAATCACTGAAAAGACATTCGCCTTCAACAAAATCATATATAGGCATTATGTGGTGACTCGATCTGATCAGAAGATTTACGAGTTCAATGATAATGATCTCGTAAATCTACATCCTTATGATCTCACTCATCTCTATGCCTACTGCTCAGCAAGATACGATTCAGGAAGAAGGGAGATAAGAATGGGCATGGTTGAAGTAAGATGGGCAATGGAAGCTTACATAAAAAACAGAGCCAAACGAGACTTTCAGATAGCTCTGAACTTGGGTGAAGAAAAGCTCCAAGTGACTGAACCAGTGGAACCATCTAAAACCTGGACAAACAGAAGACTGGATCAATCATTGAAGAACCTCTGGGTTTTATCTACAGAGTGAACCAAGAAAAGAAAATCTTTCTAGCTTCGCAAGTATCGAAGTATTCTGATGAAACCTTGAAATGCGTACAAAAGATGATTCATGTCAAGCAAGAACGACACAGAGTAGACCTACTGGCGAAACTAGACTTGGAAATTGGCTCAATGATTAACTTCAGAGAGCTAATCATGAAGTTTCATAGGATATGTTCTATTGATAGGTTCTGAATTTTTTTTTTGAATATTATTCTCTTGTAATTCCAAATTCTTATGAGAAGTAATATTTAAAAAGGATGAATTTCTCCTCTTCGCTTTCTAGTTAAATGTTCTATATGTTCTTTATTTATTTTCAGTACTTAGGGGGAGATTGTTAGCCCCAAATCTGAACCAATGAAAGTATTGCAAATAACTAAGTCTTCATCCAAAAGACTTTCAAGGGACATCAACAAGTCTGTCTCTGAAGTCAATTTAGAGTTAGTCTGAAGAAAGCAAGTCTGTCTTTGAAGTCTGTTCAGAGTCAGTCTGAAGAAAGCAAGCCTGTCTCTGAAGTCAGTTCAGAGTCAGTCTGAAGAAAGTATGTCTGTCTCTGAAGTCAGTTCAGAGACAGTCTCACAGAAAGACATCAGAGAGCCCCTCATCAGAGATCCTACTTCAGAGCTCTGAAGATATTCACTCTGAATTTCTTGACAAAGAAGAACAGATGACACGTCACCTTGTTATAAGATTTACTTTCTAGAGTAGGTCTTGATCTTACCTCTTAGGTAAGACACTGTTCAATATCTTGATCTTAACTCTTAGGTAAGATACTGTTCAAGCCATGCTTCTATTTGTCAGATAAGTACACTGTTTACTTTATGGTCCTATAAATAGGACCATCACCTTATTGTTCAAAGTGTGCTTAAGAAGTCTTATAACTGATAATATAAGTTGAATATTTTATTCAAAGAATATCTTGTTTATCTATTATTTGCTTTATGAACTGTGATATTTGAATCTCCTTTGATATTAAACTGTACTGCTCCCGCTGTTATTACTCTTATTGTTTATATCATTATTGTGAGATTAAATCTGGGATCCAACATCCCTTCTAAATCAGACTTGCTAGAGACCAAGGATAGAAAGGATTTGCATGAGGGATCCACTGAGATAGATCCTTTAGATGAAGTAGTTGTTAAAGACAAGACTGAGAAAGAAGCTGGTAAGGGTAAGGATAATAATGTGAGTGTTGAGATTCCCTTAGAAAATAACATTCTTACCAATGAGGGTGGTGGAAGGGATTGGGTCAAATCTGATGGCGTAGAGAAGACTGAGGGAAAGTCCAAAAAGGTCCATTACAAGCAGACTACAGTTGTGAATCCTGTTCCTTGCAAACAGTGTGCATGTAATAAATCTGAGCCCCTAAAACATGATAAAAGGAGGGGAAATCAAAGAAATTGGAATAATCTGTGGGCTCAGAAACAAGGAATTGATCTGAGTAGAATCATCAGACCAAAACCTTGTTTCATATGTGGCAAATTGAACCATCTTGCCAAGCACTGTTATTTTAATCCTATGAACCAAAGGATAAATTTTCAAAGATCTGTGCAAAAACCCTTTGGCTATAGGCAGAATGAAAGGAACCATGTGAGGATGTGGGTTCCCAAAAAGCACTAAAACTGTTAGTACTGCTACCACAAATAGTGTTGCTGACAAAGATAGTGCTGCCAGAAGCAATACTACTGCTATCAATGATAGTGCTGCTGAGAGTATTAGTACTTCTAAAACTAACATTGTTAGTACTTCTTTAAATGTTAATACTGCTAACTCTGTTAGTGCTTCTAACAAGGTTAGTACTGCTAAACCTGTTAGTGCTGCTAACTCTGTTAGTACTCCTAAAATTAGTACTGCTTCTAGTGTTTGTGCTTCCAGACCAATCATCTTGACAAAGTACTCCAGTCAAGAGGATTCTAAATTTAAAAATCTCATCAAAAAGGAATGTAAGTACTTTGATGAGAAAGGGAGGCCCAAGACCACTTTGGCTTGGGTTCCTAGTCAATACTAATTGATTTATCTTATGTGCAGGGCAACCAACAACTCAAGGGAAAGAGCATTTGGCATGTTGATAGTGGTTGCTCTAGGCACATGACAGGGAACATGGCTTGCCTCAAGAATTTCAAGAAAATTGATGGAGGGCATGTTGCCTTTGGTAATACTCCAGATGGAGGTAAGATTAGTGGTAAGGGTGATGTAACAAAAGGTAAGATGACCTTTGAAGATGTTTTCTATGTTGAGCAGTTAAGGTACAACCTGTTAAGTGTATCACAGGTTTGTGACAAAAAGCATAGTATATTATTCACTGATTTTGAATGCATTATCCTTGCTCCTGGATTCAAGGTAGTTGATGAAAAGATGATACTACTAAGAACTCCTAGAAAGGATAATGTCTATTGTTTGGATATGGAAAATGTTTCAAATGATTCATCCCTAAACTGTCTTGTTTCAAAAGCCTCTTTGGATGAATCATCACTTTGGCACAGAAGGATGTGTCACATGAATTTTAAAACAATGAATAAACTTGTTAAAAACAACCTTGTAAGAGGTCTGCCTTCAAAAGTTTTTTCATGTGATGATCATTGTGTTGCTTGTCTCAAAGGCAAACAACATAAAACTTTTCATAAGTCCAAAGAGTTGAACACAATTTCTTCTTCTATTCAGTTGTTGCATATGGATCTGTTTGGACCTACAAATGTTATGAGTATAGGTAAGAAATCATACTGCTTAGTTATTGTTGATGATTATTCTAGATTTACTTGGGTATATTTTCTAAGGACTAAGGATGAGACAAGTGGACTAATCAAATCCTTTATTCTAAGAATTGAAAACCAAACAAATCAAAGGGTAAAAGTCATTAGGTCAGATAATGGTACTGAATTTAAAAATCTTGACCTAAACACCTTTTGTGAGGAAAAATGAATTGAGAGGCAATACAGTGCTCCTAGGACTCCACAACAAAATGGTGTTGCTGAGAGAAGGAATAGGACACTGATTGAAGCTGCTAGATCTCTGTTAGCTGATTCAAATCTTCCAATTACTTTCTGGGCTGAAGCAGTTAATACTGCTTGTTATGTCCAAAACAGAGTTCTAGTAGTCAAGCCTAAAAACAAGACACCATATGAGCTTTTAAATAAAAGAAAACCATTTATTGGATTTTTCAAACCTTTTGGGTGTCCTTGTACCATTCTCAATACCAAAACTCACTTAGAAAAGTTTGATAGCAAAGCAAATGATGGTTTTCTTGTTGGTTACTCATCTCAGAGTAAGGCCTACAGAGTGTTTAATTCTTCTTCTAGAATAATTGAGGAAAGTGACAATGTCAAATGCAATGAGAACACACCAAATCATATTGGTTCAGGTCCTCAGTGGTTATTTGACATTGATTCACTAACTAACTCTTTGGGTTTCAGTAGTGATTATCATGCAGGATCAGGAAGTAGAGGATCAGGGGAAGAACAAGTACAAAATATTATTCCTCAGTCTGTGATCTTTCTAATACCTACAATGGACCCTGTTGAAATCTGTGAAAAGGAGACTGTTACTGAACCAATTCAGAGTGAAGAAGAAAGAAGAGATGAGGAGAATTCAGTGCATGGAGAGTCAGAAGTAGCTGATGAGATCCTCTCAGGTGACTTAAATGACTACAATTTAGATGTGAGAATGAATGAAGAACCTAGTCATCAGACAAGAACTCAGAAGATTCATCCTCCTGAGCTGGTAATAGGAGACATCTCTTCTCCTATGATGATTAGGAATCAAAGCAGACTTCAAGTGTTGCAGGATCAGCAACATACAATACTCTCTTGCTTTCTATCTCAAATTGAGCCTAAGAAGGCACATGATGCAATGAAAGATTCAAGTTGGATAGAAGCCATGCAAGAAGAGTTACTACAGTTTAAATTACAAGATGTTTGGGACTTGGTGGACCTTCCAAAAGGTCATAGAGAAATTGGCACCAAGTGGATTTTCAGAAATATAAAGGATGAGAGAGGAATAGTAATCAGGAACAAAGCAAGGCTAGTGGCTCAAGGGTACACTCAGGAAGAAGGCATAGACTATGAGGAAGTTTTTGCTCCAGTTGCAAGGGTAGAGGCAATTAGGCTGTTTCTAGCCTATGCCTCATATATGCAGTTCAAGGTATATCAGATGGATGTGAAGAGTGCCTTTCTATATGGAACAATTGATGAAGAAGTATATGTCTGTCAGCCCCCTGGATTTGAGAATCCATCATATCCTGACAGAGTATACAAACTTAAGAAAGCACTCTATGGTCTACATCAAGCCCCAAGAGCATGGTATGATACTTTGTCTACCTATCTCTTGGAAAATGGGTTTGAAAGGGGAATCATTGACAAGACCCTTTTCATTAAAAGAAGTAAGAAGGACACCCTATTTGTTCAGATCTATGTGGATGACATCATATTTGGATCCACAAAAGATCAGATGTGTAGAGACTTTGAAGAGTTGATGCACAAGAGCTTCAAAATGAGTTCAATGGGTGAACTCACCTTCTTCCTTGGGCTTCAAGTGAAACAGCAGAAAGATGGGATTTTCATAAGTCAATCAAAGTATGTGAAAGACATCCTAGATAAGTATGGTTTATCGGACTCAAAGCCAGCCAGCACACCTATGGAAACACACAAACAGATCACTGTTGATCTTGAGGGGGAGGATGTTGATGTCCATCTTTATAGATCAATGATTGGATCTCTCATGTATCTCACAGCCTCAAGACCAGATATCATGTTTCCAGTGTGTGCGTGTGCCAGATTCCAAGTCAAGCCAAAGCAGTCGCATCTTCTAGCTGTTAAGAGGATTTTCAGATACTTAAGAGGGCAACCTATATTAGGTCTTTGGTATCCTTATGAATCTACTTTTGACTTGATTGCATATTCAGACAGTGACTTGGGTGGTGCTAATATGGATAGAAAGTCTACTTCAGGGGGATGTCAGCTTTTGGGTGCAAGACTAGTATCTTGGCAGTGTAAGAAGCAAACCACAGTGTCCTTATCCACAACAGAAGCTGAGTACATTGCTGCTGCAAGTTGCTGCTCTCAGGTTCTATGGATTCAGAATCAAATGCTGGACTATGGGGTAACCTTTCTTCACACTCCAATCTTCATTGACAATAGCAGTGCTATTAGCATTGTTAACAATCCAGTCAAGCACTCTAAAACAAAGCACATTGAAATCCGGTATCACTTTATTAGAGACTGTAATGAAAAGAAGCTTATTCAAGTTGCTAAAGTTCATACTGATAACCAGTTTGCTGATCTATTCAATAAAGCTTTTGATGTGGGTAGATTCACTTTCTTGGTCACAAATGTGGGCATGATCAACTCTGAATGAGCTCATGTTTAATAAGTGTTTGTATACCTGTTATTTGTTTATTTGTTTGGGACTACTAATCATCTTTCTCAGGAAGTTTATTGCCCTGCTCAGACTAAAACAAGCTTCAACAGTGTAAGTATTTTTAATGCTGCCAGTGCAAAGTTACTACTGCAGGTTCATTATTAATACTGCTAGTTAGTTAATACTGCCAGGTAGTTAATATTGCTCTCAGTTAATACTGCCAGGTAGTTAATACTGCTCTCAGTTAATACTACTCTCAGTTAATACTGCTCTCAGTTAATACTGCTAGTTAGTTAATACTTCCAGGTAGTTAATAGTGCTCTCAGTTAATACTGCCAGGTAGTTAATACTGCTCTCAGTTAATACTGCTAGTTAGTTAATACTGCTAGATGGTTATTACTGCTTCTTTCCCGAATCATATAAATATCCTCTTTGCCCGCCTAAAAGCTCACAACGACTCTTTGAATACTGTTCATCTTCTCTCTAACTCTTTTCTCTCAAGCAACCTGTGTGTTTCAGTCAAGTATCCTCAAGACCGATGGCATCCATGGCGTTTATTGATGAACACAATGAGATCGCAATGCTTCAAAAGCCGAAGCAGGCTGATGGATTCCATCAAATAGTTGATTTTCTCAATAACAGTCATATAGCGTATGCTCTTACTGTGTCACCACCAATCTTCATTGAGCACCAGAAGCAATTTTGGGCCAATGCCACCGCTGTTACTGAAAACGGTGTGCAGATTATCAAGACAAGGGTGTGTGACAAACCCTTGATAGTCACTGAAGAGGTCATTCGCATCAGTCTACGTCTAGACGATGCCTCAGGTATTACTTCTATCCCTAATGAGGACTTATTTTCCAATCTCACAAGAATGGGGTATGAAGGCCAACAGGGTGTTTTCAAATTTTATAAAGCTAACTTTTCTTCCCAATGGCGGTTCTTTGTTCATACCCTTATGCACTGTATTTCTAGAAAAACTACTGGATGGAGTCAGTTCAGCAGTACCATTGCGTATGCTTTGGTCTGCTTGTCCACTGCCCGAAAGTATAATTTCTCAAAAATGATTTTCAATGACCTTGTGTCAAACTTGGAGAATAAAAAGAGTTTCTATATGTATCCAAGATTTGTCCAGACAATTATCACCACTGAATTGACGGATATACCTCAGTTTAATGAGGTATATGTACCTAAAATCCCTAAGGGCAAGGTCTTTTCAAATATGAAAAGATCTTCCAAGGACTCGGAAGGAGTTGACACCCCATTGTTCTCTACAATGATGGTGGTGTCCTACAACTAAGAAGGTATGGCATCAGGGTCAAGGCCCTCACTAGACTATCCCACTGAGAGCCAAACCCAACCTTCAACCACTATATCACTTCCTCAGTCCCTTGTTCTTAAGCCAACACCAGTTTTAACCAAAACTTATACTAAGAGAAAGGTACACAAGGCTCCTTCCCTTGTTGTACCTCCTACAAACCCAGAGCCTCAAAGCCCTCTAATGGAGCATTCTTCATTAGAGAATATCAATAGGGAAACTACTGGGGTGTCTCCCAACCCCAAGGAGGTGCTCGCTGAGGAGATGTATGAGCATGTGGATGAGAAGGCTGCCACTACTCCTGCTAGCACAGAGGAGGACAGTGGTAACATCACTAAGACCTTTCCCATGGCAACTTTGGGTGAGCAATCATCCAAAGGTCCCAGGTGCCAAGAAACCACGGGTGTGGAGGATGCTTCTGCTAGGCAGAAGACCTCCACTACTAAAAGTTCCAATGATCCATCAAAAGGGGGTAACACTCCTGGAGAAGGTGAGGATAGATATGACTACCACGAATTGATTTCTTCCATGTCCAAAATGGCAACAGAACTGGATTCTCAGAAGATGGTTATAAATGAACTCAAGAAAGTCATCATCAACCAACAAGAAGAGATCAGCAGCTTAAAGAAGTTGGTTCAGAAGGTGGTTCAAAAGCAGAAGAAACAAAGGTTTGTGCTCAGAAAAAGGAACCCAATGGATGATGCTCCCAAAAAGGGGGAGTCATAAGCTAAGATCAACCTGGAGAGGGAGATACATGAAGTTGAGGGGGAGTTTGATGTACAAACAGAAACAGGGCTTGTGTTTGAAGAAGCAGCAGTAACAGATAGAGCAGCAGAAACAGTTAATGTTGCTGAAATAAATGAAGCAGCAGAAATTGTTAAAGAGATACTAACTGACCTCATTAGCAGAAATTTGGAAGAATTTGAGATAGCTGAAGAACTTATCAAGGCTAAACATGATACTCCCAAGGTCACTTCAAAGGTCAAAGGAGTTTTCATCAAAGAAAAGGGTGAGGTTATCAAGAAAGCAAGTGTTGAGAAGGTAGCAAGCAAGGATAAAGGCAAAGCCAAGATAGTGGAATCTGACCAACCACTTAAAAAGCAAAAGTTGA
Organism: Arctium minus; assembly: GCA_954870635.1. Lineage (NCBI taxonomy): Eukaryota > Viridiplantae > Streptophyta > Magnoliopsida > Asterales > Asteraceae > Arctium > Arctium minus. Next base: position 174,188,602 of record OX941080.1, on the reverse strand, counting down.
TTGAGTCAGATGAAGCTTTGGCTAGGAAGATTCAAGCATAACTTGAGCAAGCAGAAACAGTTCAAGTGAAGAAAGATAGGGAGATGTCAAAAGCTCTAGCTGCAGAGCTTAATGAAGTATATCAACAGAGTTTGGCAACAGAGATAACTCAGAAGAAAGATGCAACTCTAAAGAAGCCTGTGATAGTCAAATTGGGTGCAAAGAAGAGGCAACCTTCAAAGACCTACCTTGGCACTCAAGAGAGAAAGAAGATGATTACTTTCCTCAAAGGTGCTGTGGGAGTCAAAAAGGAGATGTTCACAAAGATGTCTTTTGATCAAATCAAAGGGTTGTATGATGCAGATATGACTAAGCTGCAAGGGAATGATCAAGCAAGAGTTGAAGTGGAAAAGATGAATAAAGAGAGGCATGACCTTCTAATAGAAAAACCCTTTCCTGATGATCAAGAAACTCCAAAGAAGGAAGCTACTCTAGGTGAAAGTCTGAGGACTTTAAAAAGAACAAAAATGATGGCTAGAAGAAAACCAGCCAAGAAACCTAGAGTGGATGAGGAAGAAGCTGAACAAAAGGTAGCTAAAGAAGAAGGGACACCTAAGTCTGATGAAAAGAAAGCTCAATCTCAGGAAGAACCATCCAGTACTTAAGATGTAAATATGTACATGGTGGTAATGGAGAAAGTGCCTGAGCCTATAACTGCTGAACCAGTTGGTGTCAAGCCTCCTGAGATTATTCACTGGGATACCATGGAAGTAGATGGAAAGGACTATATCAGGTTGAAGAGGAAAGATGACAAATTTGAAGTGTATCCTACTTGGGCTAAGATTGTCAGAGTATGCTCCAGATCTGATTTAGAGGAAATGTTTGAGGTGGGGATGAAACTATATGCTGACAAGCTAAAAGCTCCAGGGATACCAGTTACAAAACTTGTGATGGAGTATCTATGCATGTTATTCAAGCCAGAGGAAGTTCAGCATGTCATCAGAAATGTGTTCAAAACCATCAACAACTGGACTCTGTATGAAAGAAGTGGAGTATATGCATTGGCTATGGATACAAGTCACTTTGAATACTTCCTTGTGGATAGAATCTACAACCATAGCAGGTTAAAGCTGCATGCTATGTTGAAGAAAAAGCTAGGTTGTGCACCAGATTCTGCAATGGCAAGATACTTGATTCAGAGAATTATTAATCAAAGTTTGGGGCTGAATCCTAATATAGGTGTATGAGTAATAGAGTTTTGGGAGCATCTGAAGAACTTGACTTCTCTTCTCTAAAAGTCAAGTTAGGGGGAGATTGTTGGGAACTGAAGATTTGTCTAAGTGATTACTACTGCCAGAACAACATGGTTACTACTTCTGAGACAAGTTACTACTGCTGAGCCAGATTAATACTGCTTGAAGATGTTACTACTGCTAAGCAGAGTTAGTGCTGCTGGTAAAGATTAGTACTGCTCAGAGTGATTAATGCTGCTATAGATTAATACTGCTTATGTGATAATCAAGATACGTGCAGATCAAGGCTGAAGATAATCATGGAAGGTTGAAGATAATTATTGAAGAATATACTGAAGATCTTTTATGTTTTGTAATTATCCTGTATTCAATCTTTGTTTATATAGTATAGCATAGTTTGATAGATGAGCAGTTCATTCTAAGTTTTTGTTTTCAGAGAGAGAATTAACCTCAAGGTTTACAATCCTAATTCTAGAGAAGTAGAATTCGTCTTGGTGAGCCTGTTCATCAAGATTGAGGTTTTTTTTGAAAGCTTGTAACTTTAATCATTCAATAAAGTTTACAAGTTGTGATTCATTCTTTACTGTTACATTGATATTTTGAATATTAAAGTGTTATTTCGCAACTTCTTTAATATTGTTTCTGAGTTTTATTATTCTTGTTAAGAATCAGATCCTGACAGTCTCATTCCCAAAGTCCGGTAAGTGAAGTGTTTGGCTATGGGTTAAGTTGTGGTGTAATGACAAAAAATGGTAATTAGGCTCAAAGGGGTGATCAAAACGGAATACATACGTAAGGGTTGGCTTTTAGGCTAAACGGATTAAAATAGCAACAAAGATGGCCTTTTTCATTTTCACACTAGCATTACCTAAAAGCAATCTTGAAGAGCCAAAATGCAAGTTCTAGAATGACATAGACATGGAAGATGCAATGCACACAGAAATGAAACAAGATTGAATACAATGTTCAATCATGGCTCAAAAGCTCACAGGTGCATTTTTAGTCTATAAAATTAGCAAGACTCACAAAGTTTATCTCGAACGTGTTAATCACGACTACACAAGCAAACCACACAATCATTCATGCTATGACATTAGAAATAAAAAAACTTGTCAACTCATGCAATTTATGTAATAGTAGCCCAAAAACAAGTCAAAATTCAAAAAAATTAGCCCTTAATCTTGCAATATCCCCACACTTAAATCATGTATTGTCCTCAATATATGCTTGTTTTTGGCACAGTCTAAAAACAATAAAGCACAAAGGGAACAAGAAATCTCCCCTGATTCGATGACTCGTGCCCAATATATGATCCAAGCTTGTGGTGAGAGCCTCTTTGCACTGGGGGGGGTGGTAAAATTCGGCTTCAAGGAAGGTCAAACCTGGAAACAAAACTTGTTATCCCAGATTTATCTAGTTGATTAACAATCACAGAAACACAATAATATCAAGAGATATAAGATCAGAATAACATACCAATCCTTTGAATAAACAATGAAACCCTTGTGTGTTCTTGATACCCTTGAGTACAGAGAAAATACGGCTAACTATTTAGAAAATTATCAGAGTTCTTTCAAGGTTAACCCTAAATCTAAACTAATTAACACTTTAAATACCTAAGCCATATGGGCTTATGGGCTTGAGGCCCAATAGATAATAACTATTTACTTATTACATAATAAACCCTCTAACTAACTTTAATACAATTGCAGTTTAAAACCTTAACTTTAACTTTAATCTTGAATACAATTTATGATCCAACAAAACTCATCAACTTAAAAGACAACTACAAATGCATAAAAGTAAACTAGAAAAGAAATAAAGCAATAAAATTGGGTTGCCTCCCAATCAGCGCCTTTCTTTAACGTCTTTGGCTAGACACTTCCCACGCTATCCCGTGTCTAACAAGTCAATACCCCACACATGCGTTTTCACGCGATGTTGGGGTACCTTGAAATCTGTCCGGATTTCAAGCGTAAGTCCTTTGCCATCTGATGTGATTAGACGTTTTAGCTCTGCAAAGGTATCTTCATCCGGGTTCCCCTTCTCATCGTCTACCTTCGGTGTTTCTAGTATGGTGAAGGTTCTCCCGGTGTCTACAAATTCCTCCTCCTTTATTAGATCAACCACCGGTGTAAGAAAAGGAGGGGGTGCCACCAACGATTCCAACATATTCACATCTCCTCCCTTTTTGTCGACATCTCGTGAAGTAAGTGGGTTTGTGTCTTCTTCTTCATCTTCTTCCTCTAGGGAGATTTATGGCCTCTTCTTATTAATTGATCCCAGCTTTTTTTTCCAATTGAGCTTCCAACCGACGTATTACAGACTCGTTCCGGCTAATCTGGTTTTCCAAGTTCTGAAGGCTTGCCTTTGTCTCCTGTTGAAATTCCAATGTACTAAGTGCTAATGATTTAACAATTTCTTCAAGAGACATACTTGAATCCCCGTAATAGCTTTGTGTTGCCGGTGGTGTTGATTCATAGCTAGGATAAGAAGGGTCGTACCGATTGTAGTCATACTCATTTAAGTATGGACGGGGTTGCCATCCTAAAGTGTAGGTGTTAGAGTATGACTCGGACGAACCATGACATTGGTTTGAAAATCCTCCATAAGAGTAGGTTTGCTCGGTGTGATATTGCGATGTGGGGTACCGGTTGGTCGAAAAAGCATTGGTAGTGTACGCCCCACATCTTCTCACCCGTTGTGGCTCTTTACAAACCAACTGTATCACAAGAGATGTTAGATCTGAAAGTTGAGTCTCAAGGGAAGAGATATTTTCCTCGTTTGAGTCTCGTGCGTTGGTGGTATATCGTGAACCATAATTATATGGATAATCCGCCATGAAAGATGCAAAAACACTTAAAAACTATTGGCGTTAGGTACACGATTAGCATAGATAAACAATAAAATTAAAAGACAAAATTAAATAAAAAGAAAAACAAAGTGTAAAAGCTAAATAACGATCACCGAAACCAATCCCCGGCAACGGCGCCAAAAATTTGATGGGTGTCGAGACCGTCAAATAATTAGTATTTATAATTTCCAACTGTCCCAAATCACAATAAAAATTGTAATAGTGGTAAGTCGGGTCGAATCCACAGGGATTGGTCGTGACAACTATTCAACTTCTATACTTTCAATACAAAAGGGGGGGGGGTGGGTGGATTAGATTAACTAAACTAGACATTCAAGTAAAAACTAATTAAAAACAATAAAGAGAAAACCCAACATTCGTTCGACTTCGATTAAGACGGTATCACCTATCATTGATTCCAAAAGCGTAAACATAAAGAACGAACCCAAGATGGCTATAATTATCAATAAGCTCTGATAACCTCGATTTTTCCTTAGATTCACACCGGTTAAAACAAGCTCTTCAACCGGATTTTAACCACGAATAAGAAATTAAATAAGCTCTTAAGTTCCTAGGAACATTTAGCATTAACAAGTTAGATCAAAATCACCAACTCGAAGCAATAAGCACACAAGCTCGGCTTATTAGAGCTTCAATTGCAAGAATTCATGAAATCGAATTGAAAACCTTATTGAGACCAAAGATTTCATTCGTTACTTTATCAAAATCCTTAGACAATTACGTATCTAGGTTTTGATTAACAAACATTCATAAGAATTTTAATCAATTGATCAGATTAACTAAAAATCCAAATGAAATTGACATTGATAATAGAAATCAAGCAAATAAGTTTGTCCCAAATGTTTACAATGGAATCTCAAGGTATCAAACCATCTAAATCAAAGCAACAAATGTTGGAATGGAAAAAGAAAAACCTAAACTACAATTGCAACAATATGAAATTACCTAAATCAAATAGAAATTGGATGAATTGCCAAAATCGATTCTTCCTTCCAATGGTGCGATCTCCTCCCAATGGCGGTTTCCTCTCGATCAACTTCTCCCCTCACGTCCCCTCTGTGCGATTTTTTCCAAGGAGATAGATGGGTCCAAAACTTTGGCTATTTTGTCACTTTAAATGGGCCTGAACATAAAAAGATCAATGGGCTTAGTAAATCCATTTTAGGAACAATTTGATTAAAAGAATTGGGTTTTTAATTCCAATTTTTAGACAAAAATTGCAGTTATCATGGGGGATTGTGGCTTGTCAATAGGAATCGGAGGGATATTGATAGAAATGAGTGGTGTGGGTAGGTCATCAATTGGGTGGTCAGATGTGGGCTATGACCCTGATGCCTTACCATGGGAATGAGACACACCCATCTTTGTAGAGAACAATGGAGTGTCTCTACCTGAGAAGTCCTTACTGGGCCTCTTCATATTTGAGAACACCTTCCCCTTTGGGAGTTTTGGTACATATACCTCCTTGAAGGTCGGCAAATCCGTCAATTCCTTATCAAGTACTTCTTGTACAAATCTTGGATACATAAAAAAGATTTTTGATTTGGTATTCAGGTTTGACATTAAATCATTGAAAATCATTTGAGCAAAATTAAACTTTCTAGAGGTCGCTAAGCAGACCAAAGCATAGGCTATGGTGCTGCTAAACTCACTCCAGCCAGTTGTTTTTCTTGAAATGCATTGTTGTAGAGTATGAACAAAAAATCTCCACTGATGTGAAAATCTGTTCTTGTAAAACTTATATACATCAGTGGGACCTTCATACCCCATTTGACTAAGAGCATGGAAGAGATCTTCCTTAGGAAGAGAGGTAATACCTGAGGCATCATCTAAGCGTAGATGGATGCGAATACACTCTTCGGAGATGGTCAGGGGTTTATCACACACCCTTGTTTTGATGATTTGAGTGCCATCTTCAGTGAGGATGGTGGCATTTGCCCAAAATTGTCGTAGATGTTCCACACAGATTGTGGGACAGTGAGGGCATAGGCAATGTGAGACGATTTGAGGAAATCCACAATCTGATGAAAACCTTCAAGCTGTTTGGGTTTTTGCAGCATAGCAACCTCATTGTGTTCATCAAAGAATTCTAGTCCTGCCATCATTCTGATTGATTCTAGGGTTCGAATCGCAACTAGTGGTTTACACTGGTGAGCAAGAAATCGAGAGAGAGAGAGAGAAAGAGAAGCAATGGAAGTTCAAAGAGTCGTTTATATTTTGGCGGTCACAAAGGGTATTTATAGGTGGAGGTTTCAGTTAGAAGCAGTACTAAGTACCCTAGCAGTATTAACCAACTCGCAGTATTAACTCATATTAGCAGTAGTAACACATACTGGCAGTACTAACACAGACTAGCAGTATTAACACATACTAGCAGTATTAACACCTACCAGCAGTAGTAACACTGATTAGTAGTATAAATAAAGCAAGCAGTAGTAACATTGCACTGGCAGTATAAACGACCTTGCAATAGTAACCATACTTAACCCTTTCTGAACTTTTATCATGAGGAATATAGAGAGCAGTATTAGTTGAACTAGAAGTACCAAGTATCCATTTGAAGCAATCTGAAACACTTAAACACATAAGGTTATCAACACCATGCACAATACAATATGAGAAAGTAGACAGGAAGGAATCTATACAGAAATGGTACATAAAGCAGATCAAAGAAGGCTTATTCAGTGTTTATCATGCCCACACTTGTGACCAAGAATGTGAATCTACCCACATCAAAAGCTTTGGTGAATAGATCAACAAATTGGTTACTTGTATGGACTTTCACAGCCTGAATGAGCTTCTTTTCATTACAGTCTCTGATAAAGTGGTACCTGATTTCTATATGCTTTGTTTTGGAGTGTTTGACTGGATTATTAACAATGCTAATAGCACTGTTATTGTCTATGAAGATTGGAGTGTGAAGAAAAGTCATACCATAGTCCAGCATTTGATTCTGAATCTAGAGTACTTGTGAACAGCAGCTTGCAGCAACTATATACTCTGCTTCTGTTGTAGAGGTGGATATTGTGGTTTGTTTCTTGTACTGCCATGACACTAGTCTTGCACCCAAAAACTGACATCCCCCTGAAGTTGACTTTCTATCCAAATTTGTACCACCCAAGTCACTGTCTGAATAAGCAAGTAGGTCAAATGGTGAGTCATGAGGATACCAAAGACCTAATCTAGGTTGGCCTTTGAGATATCTGAATATCCTCTTGACTGCTTGAAAGTGTGACTGCTTAGGCCTTACTTGAAATCTTGCACACACACAAACAGGAAACATGATATCTGGTCTTGAAGCAGTGAGATACATGAGGGAGCCAATAATGGATCTATAGTGATGAACATCCACATCCTCCCCCTCAAGACCTGCAGTGATCTGTTTGTGTGTCTCCATGGGTGTGCTTGCAAGCTTTGAATCTGAGAATCCAAACCTAGTAAGAATGTCCTGCACATACTTGGATTGGATTATGAATATCCCATCTTTCTTCTGCTTAACTTGTAGCCCAAGAAAGAAGGTAAGTTCACCCATAGAACTCATCTTGAATTTCTTGTGCATCAATTCTTCAAAATCTCTGCACATTTGATCTTTTGTGGATCCAAAGATAATATCATCCACATAGATTTGCACTATAAGGATGTCCTTCTTCTTCCGCTGAGTGAACAAAGTCTTGTCTATGATTCCTCTTTGAAAACCATTTCCCAAGAGATAGGTAGACAAGGTGTCATACCATGCTCTTGGTGCTTGATGTAGCCCATAGAGTGCCTTCTTCAATTTGTATACTCTGTCAGGATAATTTGGATTTTCAAACCCTAGAGTCTGACAGACATATACTTCTTCAATTTTCCCATACAGGAAAGCACTCTTTACATCCATCTGGTAGACTCTGAACTTCATGAAATAAGCATAGGCTAAGAATAGCCTGATTGCCTCAATCCTGGCCACTGGTGCAAATACCTCTTCATAATCAATTCCCTCTTCTTGAGTATACCCTTGTTCCACTAATCTGGCCTTGTTCTTTATTATTATTCCTCTCTCATCTTTCTTGTTCCTGAAAATCCATTTTATGCCAATTGCTCTGTGTCCTTTTGGAAGATCCACCAGATCCCATACATCCTGCAACACAAACTGCAATAGCTCCTCTTGCATTGCTTCTATCCAGCTTGGGTCTTTCATTGCATCAAAAGCCTTTTTGGGTTCAACCTGAGATAGAAAGCAAGAAAGTAAACCTGATTGTATATCTTTCAATCCTCCCAACTTACTTTGATTCCTTGTGATTATAGGTGAATTGATGTCACCAATCACCAATTGAGGAGGATGATTTTTTTGAACTCTTGTTTGATGAAAGCCTCTTCATTAATATCTGTTTCCAGATTAGAGTCATTCTTTTCAGGAGTGCTGCCACCAAAAACTGAAGAGTTGTCCTCATCTGTGTCATCTTCTTCCAAACATGGCATCTCAGGACTTTTGATTCCTGAATCTGAGGGTTGATCTTTCTTTTCATCTCTGTACTCTTCATTCTGAGTTGGTTCAGTGTCCTTTGATTCTGAAGTATCTTTCTTATCTTGGTCACAGAATTCAACAGGATCAGCAGTAGGTGTTGGGAACAACATAAACTCTTGTCTTTGTACTTGTACATTTTCTGTCGCTGTTCCTGCATTATGCTCATTACTGAAACCCAAAGAATTAGTCAGTGAATCAATGTCAAATAGCCAATCAGGACCTGAGCCATGTTGATTTGGTGTGTTCTCATTGCATTTGACATTGTCACTTTCTTCAATAATCCTAGAAGAGGTGTTGAAAACTCTGTGGGCCTTACTTTGAGATGAATATCCAATAAGAAACCCATCCTCAGCTTTGCTATCAAACTTGCCTAGGTGAATTTTGGTATTGAGAATTGTGCAAGGACACCCAAATGGTTTGAAAAATCCAATAAAAAGGTTTCTTCTTTTTAAAAAGCTCATAAGGTGTCTTGTCTTGGGATTTCACTACTAGAACTCTGTTTTGAACATAGCAGGTAGTATTAACTGCTTCTGCCCAAAAAGTAATTGGAAGTTTTGAGTCTGCCAACAAAGATCTAGCAGCTTCTATCAGAGTTCTATTTCTCCTTTCAGCAACACCATTCTGTTGAGGAGTTCTAGGAGCACTGTATTGTCTCTCAATGCCTTTTTCCTCACAAAAGCTGTTTAGGTCATTGTTTTTAAATTCAGTTCCATTATCAGACCTGATGACTTTAACTCTTAGATTTGTTTGGTTTTCAACTCTAAGGACAAAGTGTTGGGTCTGAAAGATGTCAAGGATGGATACTACTGCTGAATGTGTTAATACTGCTAGTTCAACTTGGTTAATACTTCTGAAGTTAATACTTCTAAAGTTAATGCTGCTGGAACAAAGTTAATGCTGCTCTTCAAGATTAATGCTGCTAGTTCAGAATTACTACTGCCAGAGGACTTCAAAGTTAATACTGCTGAGTATTACTACTGCTAGTAGAATTAATACTGCTAGTCAAAGTTAGTGCTGCTTGAACAAAGTTAGTACTGCTTAGCTAGTTAGTACTGCTAGAAGTTAGTGTTGCTTAGTAGTTAATGCTGCCAAGACTCAGTTAATGCTGCTTCTAAGATAATGTGAAGATAATGATGAAGAGATCGTGGTTAAAGATAAACATGGAAAGCTGAAGATATTCATGGAAGATATTCTGGAGATATTGTATAAACTGTAATTATCTTTTATCTTCAGTATATATATACAGTATTGTTTAGAATAGAGAGATAACTTTTGATTATTATTCATTCTAAGTTTTTGTTCTAGAGAGAATCAACCTCAAGGCATAGTTCCTAATTCTAGAGAAGTATAATTCGTCTTGAAAGAGCTTGTTCTTCAAGATTGAGGTTGTGTGTGTAATCTTGTGATTTTAATACAAGTTTGCAAGTTGTTAATCATATACTGTTTGTTTACTGTTACATTGAATATCAAAGTGTTTTTCCGCAACTTCTTTGATATTATTTCTGAGACTTTATTCTTGTTGAGAATTCGATCCTGACAAGTGGTATCAGAGCTAGTATTCTCAGAAACCTACATTCAAAATCACATCATCATGGCTAAAGGTTCAGAGTCTTCAAGCTCAGAAATTCCTACAGAGGTAACATCTAATCTTTGTTCTAAATCCTGTATTGAAACTGTTACAAGGTACAGGGATAACAACCAGGTTATGTGTGATGATCTTAAAAGATTAGAGAGAGACATAAAAGACTATGTAAGAATAGTTGAGAGCTTTGAGGAACAGATTAAAGTTTTCCAAGCCAATGAACTTCAACATTCGTATGATACAAATTACTGGAAGTGGGAGAAAGATCAGTATGAGTTTAAGCTTAAACAGAAAGAAGAGGAGAATGAGAAGATAAAGAGTGAGTTTGAGAAAGCCAAGCTGGATATTGAGAAATTTTCCAATGCTTCTAAAGCAATGGACTCTTTGCTCCAAACTCAAATCCATGACAAACTTAGAAGAGGAATAGGATATAACACCACACCACCACCATACAACAACAATTACATTCCTCCTATATCAGACTTGCTAGAGACCAAGGATAGGAAGGAATTATCTGATGGAGCCACTAAGGTAGATCCATTAGAAAAAGTGGTGGTTGAAACCGACTCTGAAGAAGAGAACTCTAATGATAAGAGTAAGAAGAACACTGTGAGTGGTGAGATTCTTCTAGAAAATAACATTATCACCAATGAGGGATGTGGAAAGGCTTGGATCAAGTCTAAGGACATAGAAAAGACTGAGGGAAAGTCTGAGAAGGTCCATTATAAGCAAACCACAGTTGTGAATCCTGTCCCTTGTAAACAGTGTTCTTGCAATAAGTCTGAGCCCCAAAAACATGATAAACCAAGGGGAAATCAGAGAAACTGGAATAATCAGTGGGCACAAAAACAAGGAGTTAATTTGAGTAAAATCAATAGACCAAAACCTTGTTTTATCTGTGGCAAATTGAATCATCTTGCCAAACACTGTTATTTCAACCCTATCAACCAAAGAGTCACTTTTCAAAGAAAACCACAAAACTCTTTTGGTTATAGGAATAAAAGAAGGAATCAATTGGCTGAGAAAAGAGCACCTTTAAAGTCTCATGCTTAGAACAAGTTTGATAATACAAGGAAAAATACTCCAAATAAGCCAAGGAGTAATTTAAAGACAAAGAAAGCAAACAACTTTGTTCAAGTTTGGGTTCCAATTGTAAAGAAACCAGATAGTACTGCTAACAAGAATAGTGCTGCTAACTTTATTAGTACTGCTAACCAAGTTAGTACTGCTAACAAGGCTAGTGCTGCTTCTAGTAGTAATGCAGCCAAGCCTATAATCTTGACAAAGTACTCCAGTCATGAGATTCCTAAACAACTCATTCAGACCAAACTGACAGATTATATTAATGAGAAAGGTCAACCCACGACCACTTTGGCTTGGGTTCCATCAAAGACTAACTGATTTATCAAGTGTGCAGGGCAACCAAAAGCTCAAGAGGAAGAGCATTTGGAATGAAGATAATGGTTGCTCTTGGCACATAACAAGGAACATGGACTGCCTTCAAATTCTTTAAAAGATTTGATGGAGGACATGTTACTTTTGATCCAGCAGAAGGTAAGAAAAGTGAAAAAAGTATAGTTTCAAAAGATAAAGTAACTTTTGAAAATTTTATGGTATATGGTACTACTAACCTTGTGTCTGTAAGTGTTTCAGGTTGCTAATACTGAAAGGTAGTTAGTACTTCTAGTTCAGTGAATACTGTCAGACTGTGTTAATGCTGCTGGTATGTGTTACTACTGCAAGTCTGTGTTAATGCTGCTGATAAGTGTTACTACTGCTAATGTAAGTTTTCTATACCTAAAAATGATCTTCAATAATTTAATGTCAAACCTGGATATCAATCAAAAAGCTTTTATCTGTATCCAAGGTTTGTACAAGAAGTACTTAATAATGAATTGACGGACATACTTCACTTTGATGAGGTATATGTACCTTAACCCCCTTAAAGGCAAGGTTTTCTCAAACATGAGAAGATCTGCTAGGGACTCGGAAGGAGTTGACACACCATTGTTCTCTACAATGATGGTGATGTCCCACAATCAAGAAGGTAAGGCATCAGGGTCAAAGCCCTCATTAGACCAACCCACTGATGACCTATCCACACCTTCCACTACAAAGCATAAATCTTCAGATTCCTTTTGTCAAACCAACATTCCCCATTACCATACTATATAAGGAAAAGATACAGAAGGTTCCTTCCCTTCTTGTATCTTCAACCTCAAAACCTACAAGCCCTCTGATGGAGCATTTTTCATCAGAGAATATCCAAAGGGAAACCATAGAGGTGTCTCCCAACCTCAAGAAGGTGCTCAATAAGGAGATGCAAGAGCATATGGGTTGTAAGGCTCACACTACTGACTTTGCACAAAGTGCAGGACAGGACAGTGTGAACATATCTAAGACCTTCCCCATGGCAACTTTAGATGAGTAATTATCTAAAGGTCCCAGGTGCCAAGAAACCAAGGGAGTAGAAGGTGCTTCTGCTAGGCAAAAGATCTCTACTAAAAGATCCAAGGATCCTTCAAAGGTGGTAAACACACCTAAAGGAGGTGAGGACAGTTTAACTACAAAGAATTGATGGATACACTTGGTACAATTAGTCTGAAAGTTCACAATCAAATTATGGAGATAAAAGAGATGAAAAGGAGCACAGATCATGATAATTTAAAAAAGGGGGAGACTTAAACAACTGAACTTGAGAAGACATGAGAAGGAGAATCAAGTTGATATGAAATCTTATTTTGAGGGGGAGATAAGTGAAGAAGCTGAAACAAAGCATTAACTACAGCAGAAACAGAAAAGAAGATAACAGCAGAAACAAAAAAGAAGATAACAGCAAAAACTGAATCAAGAAGAACTAGTAATTGCAGAAAGTTTTGAAGTTATCATAAAGACCTTATACTGAAGAACTTAACTTCTCAGTTTTGAAAAGTTAAGTTAGGGGGAGATTGTTGGGTCTGAAAGATGTCAAGGATGGATACTACTGCTGAATGTGTTAATACTGCTAGTTCAACTTGGTTAATACTTCTGAAGTTAATACTTCTAAAGTTAATGTTGCTGGAACAAAGTTAATGCTGCTGGAACAAAGTTAATGCTGCTCTTCAAGATTAATGCTGCTAGTTCAGAATTACTACTGTCAGAGGACATCAAAGTTAATACTGCTGAGTATTACTACTGCTAGTAGAATTAATACTGCTAGTCAAAGTTAGTGCTGCTTGAACAAAGTTAGTACTGCTTAGCTAGTTAGTACTGCTAGAAGTTAGTGTTGCTTAGTAGTTAATGCTGCCAAGACTCAGTTAATGCTGCTTCTAAGATAATGTGAAGATAATGATGAAGAGATCGTGGTTAAAGATAAACATGGAAAGCTGAAGATATTCATGGAAGATATTCTGGAGATATTGTATAAACTGTAATTATCTTTTATCTTCAGTATATATATACAGTATTGTTTAGAATAGAGAGATAACTTTTGATTATTATTCATTCTAAGTTTTTGTTCTAGAGAGAATCAACCTCAAGGCATAGTTCCTAATTCTAGAGAAGTAGAATTCGTCTTGAAAGAGCTTGTTCTTCAAGATTGAGGTTGTGTGTGTAATCTTGTGATTTTAATACAAGTTTGCAAGTTGTTAATCATATACTGTTTGTTTACTGTTACATTGAATATCAAAGTGTTTTTCCGCAACTTCTTTGATATTGTTTCTGAGACTTTATTCTTGTTGAGAATTCGATCCTGACACAAAGGATTTGATCAGTCCACTTGTCTCATCCTTAGTTCTCAGAAAATTGACCCAAGTGAATCTAGAGAAATCATCAACAATAACCAAGCAGTAGGATTTCTTACCAATACTCATCACATTTGTAGGGCCAAACAGATCCATATGCAGTAAATTAAGAGGTGAAGAGATTGTAATTATCTCTTTGGATTTATGAGAAGTTTTGTGCTGTTTGTCTTTAAGACATGCAATACAATGATCATCACATGAAAATACCTTTTGTGGCAGACCACTTACAAGGTTGTTTTTCACAAGTTTGTTCATTGTTTTAAAGTTCATGTGACACATCCTTCTGTGCCAAAGAGATGATTCATCCAAAGAGGCTTTTGAAAATAAACAATTTAAATATGAATTAGAAACTACACTCTCCAAGTCTAAGCAATAAACATTGTCCTTTCTAGGAGTTCTAAGTAGTATCATACTTTCATCAACTACCTTGAACCCTGGAGCAAGGATAATACATTCAGTATCATTGAATAATATGCTATGTTTCTTATCATAGACCTGTGATACACTTAACAGGTTGTATCTCAATTGCTCAACATAGTATACATCCTCAGAGGTCATCTTACTTTTTGACACATTACCTTTTCCACTTATCTTTCCACCTGATGGATTGTCACCAAAAGCAACATGTCCTCCATCAATTCTTTTGAAGTTTTGAAGGCAGGCCATGTTACCTGTCATGTGCCTGGAACAACCACTATCAACATGCCAAATGCTCCTTCCCTTGAGCTGTTGGTTGCCCTGCACATATAATAAAGCAGTTAGTTTTTAATAGGAACCCAAGCCAAAGTGGTCTTGGGTTTCCCATTCTCATCAACATATTCATATTCAGACTTGATGAGATTATCAAATTGAGGAATCTTATTGCTTGAATACTTTGTCAGAATAATGGGCCTGTCACTGGAAGCAGTACTAACTTGATTTGCAGTACTAACTTTGTTAGCAGTACTAACATCATTAGCAGTACTAATTGGGTTAGCAATACTAATGTTGTTAGCAGTACTAACTGGGTTAGCATTAGTATTGCTTGCAGCAACACTATTTCTGTCAGCAGTACTATTTGAAGTAGCAGTACTAACAGATTTCTTTACTTTTGGAACCCAAACCTGAACAAAGTTGTTTGCTTTCTTTTTCTTTAAGTTACTCCTTGGCTTATTTGGAGTATTTTTCTTTGAATTAGCAAACTTATACTGAGCATGAGATTTTATAGGTGCCCTTCTCACATTATCAGCCATATGATTCCTTATTTGCTTCCTATAACCAACAGGATTTTGTATATTTCTTTGAAAAGTGATCCTTTGGTTAATAGGATTGAAATAACAGTGTTTGGCTAGATGATTTAACTTGCCACAGATAAAACAAGGCGTTGATCTGTTAATTTTTTTCAGATCAATTCCTTGTTTTAAAGCCCACTGATTATTTCTATTTCTTTGATTTCCCCTTGTTTTATCATGTTGTTGGGGCTGATTTTGATTACAAGTACAGGGATTAACAATAGTGGTTTGCATGTAATGGACTCCCTGTACCTTTCCCTTCCCTCTCTTAGAGGTCTCAGCTTTTTCATTCTTAACAGTCTCTTCCTCAGACTTCACTTTCTCACTCTTGACAAAAGGTTTACCCCCCTTTCATTTGTCAGTATGTGGCTTTCTAAGGGAATATATTTGTGGTCTTCCTCATTCTTACTCTCAGAGTACTCTTCTTTAGAATCTGCCTCAACTACTACTTTGTCTAAAGGATCTACTTCAGTGGCTCCTTCAGGTAATTCCTTCTTGTCCTGTCTTTCTAAGAGATCTGAGGTGGGAGGGATATAGTTATTGTTGTATGGTGGAGGAGTGGTGTTATAACCTATTCCTCTTCTTAGTTTGTCATGCAATTGAGTTTTGAGTAAAGAGTCCATAGCTTTAGAAGCATTGGAATATTTCTCAATATCTAATTTTGCTTTCTCAAACTCACTCTTAATTTTCTCACATTCTGTTTTGCTCTTCTCTAGTTCAGTCTCTAACTGATTCTTCTCCCACTTCCAGTAGTTGGTATCATAAGAGTGTTGAAGTACAAACCTCTCAACAATCAAAACATACTCTCTTCTATCTTTCTCTAACCTTTTAAGGTCATCACACATGCTCTGATTGTGATCCCTGTACTTTTTAACAGTTTCAATACAGGTTTTAGAGCAAAGGTTAGATGTTACCTCTATGGGAATATCAGTGCTTCCCGACTCTGAAACTTTAGCCATTAAAGCTTGATTCTGAACTGCTTCTTCTGCTTGGTCACTCCAATCAAATCCCATTCCTTCTTGGGAAACAAGAGCTTGAGAAGAGTTCCTGTTGTTGAAGCTAGTGGACTATAACATTCAACCTTGGATTTATCAAATCCAACCCCATCTTCTCTTTTCTGAGCAAAGTTATTCCTTCCAGTCCTTTTGATGAATCTTTTTACCCTCATTGTGAGCATAGCCATCTGCCACTTGATATCCATCTCTTCCAGATCATCAACATTTATTTGTTCTAAGTCATCATTAATTAGAGTGGAATTAGCATGACTGGCTAGAAAAGCTTCTAAAACTGAGTCATTAGATCCATCTTGCTTTGATCCATGGGCAACACTAACTGATTCTGTATTAGCAGCAAAATCAGTAGAAGATGACAAAAGAGCAGCATTGTATGAGTATCCAAAGGGCCTTTTCTTTGCTTCTACCTCTGCTTCAAACACCCTAAGGTCATTATAGAGGTCATCTAGTTCCTTGTCTGAAGGAGACAGTGTACATAGTTCATTCATCACCAAGAGATCTTAAAATTTTTTCTGTTGACATCATCTTGATTTATCTGGACACCAACAATAGCCAATTCACCAATTAACTTATTAAATCTATCAAAAGTTTTAGTCATGGACTCATTCTTTGTAGACATGAAGTTTTCATATTGTTGCTTCAGGATGGCCTTCTGATTTCTCTTGGTACTTTTGGTACCAGAAAATCTTTTCTCCAGTGCATTCCATAGAATTTGTGCATCAAAACAGTTGTAGAATTGATGTTGGTACTCATTAGGAATATCCAAGAGCAGAGTGCTCAACGCTTTCATCTCTGTCTGCCTCATCTTCCTCTCTCCATCAGTCTTTGGTGGAGGTCTTTTGCCATCTGCATCCATCTTTCCTCCATCAGAGGGACCATTCTCAATTATGTCCCACATTGAGAAGTCTGTGAGAAGAATGTATTGCTTGATTCTAAACTAAACTAAATATCTATTATTATTTAGGACTAATATAAAATACTATTAATTAACACAATAGTTAACTTTGACATTTATTACAAACTAACATTAGACTAATCTTGAGAGCGACTTTTCAGCTTTAGCTTCAGATTCCAAACTTCAGATTGGATGATCTTGAATCCAATAAATCTGAGATCTAACAAAACCACGGGCATAGAATACCACCAAGAAATTCACTATCACGATGATGAAGTACAATGCTTGAAAGAAGATTACAATAGAGATGCCGATTTGGAAGAAAAAACCATATGGATTGAAGTGGTAGTAAATCACCGACCAATGATAATCTCCATTCCATCCACATGAGGGCACACGTGGATAAAATAAAAGGATATGAAATGGCATAAGGTATCGTCCAAACAGTGTTGAAGGCGACTTGCATGCGACTAAAACCGCAGCTAAGTCGCCCGCACCATTTTTTTCCATTTCATGCAAACACAGTGATCAAACCAGGTTTCATGTGGGTTTGGAGGCTTGCAAGTCGCCTAAGACATTGGCCTCTTCAATATTTTGAAGTTGTATTTTGAGACTAAACTTCACAGATTGATCACGTAGCAACCGATCCTATTAAGTTCTATAAAATAGTTATGCAACTAATAAACTTGTGTCATCAAAGAGGTGCTAGCCTAGTGGTAAGGCCCTGGGGGGATAGTGCATGGTATGCCTATCTACCAGGGTTCGAATCCTGGGGGATGTACTTCGGCGATACCCAAACCTTGGGTCGGCCTGGGTCCAGGTTTACGGGCATACCAGTCTATGGGTATGCGGGTTCGGTCTTGACCGGGCTTAGTCGTACCTGGGCGGGTCCAGTCGATTTGGCCTGGGCCGGGTCGCCGCGGATTAGTCGGTGCTGCCCAATTGGATGCCCGGATACCGCGGGTGCGTGTGTGTGTGGGCTTAGCCCAAGTTGTCGTACAAAAAAAAACTAATAAACTTGTGTCAATTAGCCAGAACCACACACTATGAAAAATCATGAAAAGATGTCTTGCATAATCGAAACAATGAATGAGCACAAAAGGATTTAATCAAACATGTATTACTAAGAAGCAAAAAGTTGTATTCCAAATGATACAAACGATTGTATATTACAGGACTTGGAGCATCAAATTAAATGTACTTCTTAGTATTGGAGTTGGATTCAAATCAACAGTTCACCAATCACCATTTGAATCAATTCCACAAGGAAACTATTCAATCATCAAGAAGGAAACTAATGAGCTCAATATCAGAATATTTGTAATTCTAATAAGATATCAATTGCTGACAATATCAAATTCGAACAAAAAGTAGTAGCAAGCTATTAGAAATCAAAACTCCCTGTGTATAGAAGGCTGCCGGATAGAGTTTCGGCTCTGTGCAATCATCAGCTTCTGAAATCAGGATCCCCAAATGTCACCTCCTTCACGAAATTAAACAACTATCTCTTTATGAGTATTCCGATAAACAATAGCAACGATCTACTCTTCATTCATACCATTGAAAAATCGAAAAAAAACACCGCATTGATCGATGTTCAGCAGCACTTGATCGAAGTTCTCCTTGATCTACACCAACACCCCCTTCAGATCTCAGCCATTTTGTGCTCTTCAAATGCTTCTCCTCTTCAGTATTTTCAGTTGTCGACTTCCAGCAATAGCAGTCGTTGGATCGAAAAATAATCAGGGGCTGGAATCCTCATCTCACTTTGTTTGCTTCTGTGTGACCTCCTGCTGCCTTGTTTTACTCTTTTTACTATTGCTTCCATGCCCACCGACCACAGTTTCTTATGTGGCGTAAACGTCATAATCCTCCCAATATTGCAGATCCTAAATCAACCATCATAAAGAGTAACAAACATCAACCAAAAACACATTTAGCTGAATAAATTAAATTACAATGAACCACACTTTACTCCTAAAGAGGACTCAACAACATATCAAAGGCATATCCACCAAAAACACATCAACCAAGTTAGGACTTAGGAGAGCTAATCAAAATTTTAATTATAAAAATTAAAAACACATCAACCGAAAGCTTAGACAAACTAAAAGCTTAGACAAATTCATTAGAACACATCCAGAAAATATATTTCAAAAGTTCTAACCTCAAATGAAAGGGTAAGAACTTTTGACGGTTCTTTGGTCAAGATTTGAGAGATTTGACGGTTCTTTTGATAATGTAAATGAACGTATATGAATGTACCTGGATGTATTTCATTATTACAAAAACTGTTAACATTTGAAATTGAGTTTATATGAATGTAATTGAACTAAGTGAACATAATTGGATTGAATTGAACTAAATTTCATTTGAATGTTTAAATGAATTTAAATTGAACGTACATTACACTGAAAGTAATTGAACCTAAAATGACACAATCTTAACTGATGAAGAGGTTAATATATTGAAAATACTTGATTGAACATATTCAAACATCATTGAGATTTATTCAGAATATCAACAAATGTTAATATATTGAGCATACTTGAATCACATATCTCCATCAATTCACTAATTAAAATCTTATTAAACAATATTGAGATTAATTCAGAAATTGATAATGAATCAGATTGAACTTATAATAACACTTCTCTAAACCTCCATTAAAATCCCATACAGAAAATCGTATATGAATAGTACAAGGAGCGAACATACCTCAAATGAAGAAATCGACTGGCACCTGTTCCCTTCTGGTTCTTTCTTGTGAATTCCCTTGGTCTTCTTAGGCCTATTTTCTCCCTGGCCTGGAAAGAGAGCGAGATAGAAGCAGAAAGCAAGTCATGTTTATTCAATTCAAAGGGTTTTAGATGTATATTTGTTCTTCGCTCAATTGAGCACCCATTAGAATCAACTTAAAAAAAATTTAAACCGATTGAAATAAACATAAAACCCAATAAATGGTTGTATTGATATAGATACCTAAAATAAACTTGAAATTAGGGTTTAGACGCTCACCAGATGTCGAATGTGAAAACATCGGATGTGAAATGTTATATTGCAGATGGTTAATCGCCAATTTATAGATGCAATCTGCTGGAGTTGAAACTCCATTGAAGGCGGGAGTGCAGTCGTGGAGGAGTGAGGGAATTCCGATTGAAGGGGAGTTGTGGCCGATTGGGGCTGGAACTCCATAGAAACAAGTGTGAGGGGAGAGCTCATGGAGGTTGAAGGCGAAGGTACATGGAGAGAAGAGAAGTGGGATGGATCGTGATTTGGGGGTGGGGGATTAAGAGGAGTGCGCTGGAGATAGAATCTGCCGTGAAATTAGGAATTTGAACGGTGCAGATCAAAAGTTGGCTGAATTTAAACGGACCAGATTAACCCAAAAACGGTTAGACTCGTCTCCTTCCATATATATATAATTAATCTTGAAAATATTGTCTCTAAACTACCTAGCTAATTAAATTTAAATTCGATCATAAAACATTTAACAGATCACTTTTAGTTAGTCTGAATTCCACTTGAAGAGACAGATTTATGAGCCCTGAAAATAGATTGTTATCATGTATCTCTTTCAAACTTAGATTCCTAAATACAAGTTTGCGAGAGCACGCATACACACGATCGATAAATCATTTAATCACCATTAGTTTCTTTGATTTTGTATTTATGTAAACTAATTATATTATTCATGTAAATTAAAGAAAAATATAACTACTATACATACATACTAGATAGGATAGAACACAAATTGTAATGGAAAAATTAACATATTTCTGAATAACCTTGATGTGTCACTACAAGCAATGGCCTGCGGCTTTCTGAAAGTCACAACAAGTTTTATCGCCGAAAAAAGTGGACCGCTACTAAAAAAGGACTATCATTGACGAAGAAATTTGTCATCGTTCCATCGTAGCTTAGCACCTATTATCCACAGATTACCGAGGGACAATTTCTTTTGGAAACAGTTTGGTCGGAAAAACTTCACCAACGGCATTTTTTTGTCGGCTCCTAAAATTTTACGACATTTGTCCATCGGTAAGCCGTCGTTGCTGACCACGCTAATACTTCAATTACCAAATGTATGTATATATGTACATGTTAATCATGAATTTTGGATAAGAACTTGTCATAGTAATGAAAGAGACTACTCTATAAAGTATTTTAATAAATTACCGTTGAAATAAAATCGATTTTGAGTCTTGTGCCTTTGGTATACAGACAGGACAAGACAGAACAACTGGCCAACATTTGTTAAGACATAATTGAATATGACGATAGAACAGATAAAATGATCAATTTACCCCTAATGAGTTGTTTATATTTTTTTTATATTTTGATTTATTTATGTAATTTATTAAATTATAGTAAAATAAATATTTTTTTATAACAAAATATGTCATCAAAAGTATTGGTCAAGACGACTAAAATGACACCAAAAATAAAAAGTTTATGTAGTTCCTAATTTTTTATACCTTTTCTATATTATCGTTTTGTTATTAATATTTAATAAATTACATATATAAATTTACCAAAATATAGAAACCATGTAAAAATAATATTTTTAGGACAATAAGTGAAAGTTTAAATAACATAAAATACAATAAATAAAATTTAAATTATGAATAAAATGTAAAAAGGGAGGCGTATTTGATATTTTAAAAGATCTTTATGTTTTATTTTGAGGTTATATTAATAAAATATAAGTTTCTTCCACCTTGCTCCACGGGGGTGGGATGGAACAAGCTTGTTCAAGTTTGTTTCACTCTGTTCTACATAAAAGTTTTGTTAAACGTGAAACAGTGATTCATGTTCTGTTCTGTCATGTCCAGTATACTAAACGCACCATTGACAATTTTTTATGTTTATTGAGTATCACAAAATACGAGGGCCGACCTAGAGGTGAGTAGCCCGGGCAACGGCCCAGAGCATCAACTATGCCCATGTCTTAGCTTGTTACTACAACAAAAAGTTAAAAGAAATGGTGCTACAAAAAGGTTTGAAGTTGAGACCTCATGCATAATCACAATACCATTAGCATTAGGCTTTTAGTGCTTTTGTTTATTTTTTAACCCCATTTTGATTTTGTTAAATTTCTTTCTGATTCCTCTGATACTAAAACTCATTGTTTTTTATTTATTTTTCATGTCGGACACTTATTTATTTGAAATAAAAAAACTAAGTAAAATTAATTGTAACAAACAAATATTACTTTGTATGAGTTTTTGTTCTAAAGAACCCAATGACAGTACTTGAAAACTTGATTACTACTCTTGCTCTTAGTATGATTTTATTAAATATGTTTATGCAGAAAATTAATTTGTTATTTTTTGAAAAAACTTCAGGATTGGCCATATTTTTTGAAAAAAACATCACATATAAAACTAGATTTTTTTTTTCAAAAAGAAAAACTTCACAAACGCCCCATAGTTCATTTTCAGTGCCCCTTAGTTAATATCCCAACTATATATGTAAATGTATTTGTGTAAACTCATTATATATTTTTGTTACAAGCTTACACGTATTTTAATTTAAATTATATAAATAATTTCCTGAATGTAATTCATCCTTCCACGTCTAATCTTTTACATAATGTCTTGACAAAATTACCTCATTTCGACAAAGAGTATGTGAAACTCCATCAAATTACTCTTCAAAAAAGACCTTGAGGAGATAAGAGAGGTTTCAATATATTAATTAGAAATGGTCCAAGTTTTTAACCGATATGAGACTCAGACAAATTATATCATGTTCACTTGTGCCATCGAGTGTCACCACCTATTTCCGTCCCCCCATAAAAGAGCAAAGGGAAATTAACAAAGAAAATGAGCAAAAACTCAGCGAAGTAAAGGGAAATCCAATTTCAGAACCAATTCGAAAACAAAGAACAAGGTAATAATCTAATTATCGAAAAGCAACTAACATAATTAAAAATAAGAACTGCAAATAAGGAATACACGAAGCAGAAAGCTACTCAACATTCATTAAAACACAAACTAGCTGCAGGGGGTTCACATTTTATTTACATACAAGACACTAATTAACAGACGCTAACAAGCTGTCCCCTCTCACATTTAAGCAACACACATTGTCCCTCCAATTTGGCAACATCTAAGACAAAGCCAACTGAAATTCAGGTTACTCTTTTGTCATATAAAGTACTAATTGCTTCAACTTTTTGCCCAAATTGCTTCAACTTTTTCTTTCCTTTTACCCGAGTAGGGGGAAAGAAAGGGGAACTATAAATCTCAGAAAACTCTACTTTAGAACCCACCACGAAACATGACTCCTCGGGAAAGAACAAAGAAGATGATGACATCACAAAGTTATTGGTTTGAGAAAGCATCCGAAGAACCACCACCTTGAGCATTGAATGCTACGTCCATGTTCATGTTTCCGTAGTCATAGATAGGGTCGGTAGAGTTAGAAAATGTAGTACTTCCATCGGGGAGACAAGAGAGGTAAGCATCAGAAGAAAATTGGGCATCTGTTTGGGAGTTATTGTTCAAGTATATATTGGAGCTACCACCAAGAGGAATTGATGATAATGAAGACCCGTATTGGGGATTTCCATTAAACGCGAAGGAATTCATATTTGGAGATGATAATGGCTCTAGAAGTTGTACAAAGGGCTCATTGGAGGTGGTGATTTTAGGTTGTGCAACAGTACTGGTGCTGTTTCCAAAAAGATTTTGCATGAAACTGAACTCATCATCATAAGATTGAATGAGGTCAAGAGATGGAGAGCCACTGGAGTACGAATGTGGTAGCTCATGAAAGAGATTTTCGAATTCATTGGAAAGATCATCTGCTGAGAATGCAGTGAAATTGCCTGGAGTGACATTACTGGTGCTTGTAGGCAGCGAAACGACAGTGGTGCAAGTGGTACTGCTGTTCGTAGTGTTGATGGCGGAGGTGGAACCAGTGCCTCTAATGTAGTCCCGTAAAACAGTTGATTTTGGCCCTCCATTGTTAGATTCATTTTTCTTGCTCCTACGATGACGCAAAGTTTTCTTCCTTTTCGCTGCATTCCAATGATTTTTAATTGCATTTTCAGTCCTCCCAGGAATCATTCTCGCAATTTCAGCCCACTTATTGCCCATTTTCTGATGAGCTTCAATAAGAATTCTCTCTTCGCTTTCACTCCAATCATCCGTCTGAAAGCACAACCATCAAAATTCATATCTTAACTATTGACTGATGCGGGTGATTTGTACTAATGTCATCAAGAAATGAATTCAGCAGCAGAGAAAGGGAGACAATTATGGACATCGCAGGAATCTCAATTTATGTTACATCAATAAAATCGGTTTTATGGGATGCCATATATATCAAAATGTCATAATAGACTACTTTGTAAGATTTTAGTTTATTAATCAAACAATTGTGTGTTATATGTAAAAATACTACAATAAGTGGATCAAACCTTGTGGGTGTCCTAACAAGTTTTTTAATATACTTTTGACATTTTTTAAGACACTATTGAAAAGTGTCATATGAACACATCTTGTTATACAACACTAGTTTTTGTAAGACATTTTTTTTTCAAATAATGTCATGAAAGAATTAATTGGACGCTCTGTTTCAAAAATGTCTTAAACAATTGTTAAGTCACCCAAAAGCCAATGCTACTCAAGTTATAGCAATATTTTCTACATAGGACGCGTAATTGTTTGGTCCTATAAATGAAAGTCTTACAAATTAACAATCTATTAGAGCATTTACACATATTTAAGATCCTACAAAGCTAATTTTATTGTAGTGTTACATGTTATAGAAGATGCTATTGTCAAATTTCTAACACATTGAATGGTGTGGATTCATATCATTTACTCCCTTGCCCTCCATAAAAAGATGATATAGAGAAAGCTCTTTTTAATTGATTTTAAGGTAAGAAATTAAATGACAATTCTTTGACTTCAAACTAGCAACAGTGATTTTATATTTGTTGAATAGTATAATGGGTATCTACAAATAAAAATACAATAATTAGAGCTGTAATTTATATTTTTGTAATTGTGGATTTTCAGGCCAGCTTACGCGCACCGATTAATTCCTCGGAAAACCACTAACGGCCTGTACAAACATTTTGACTTCAAATGTAAGAGGTTAATTTCTGAGAAGGATGCCATGCATATCACAAAAAATTCTATAAAGGATTCAGTTGCTTATGATCTTTTATAAACTGTCAAAACATTTTGGAAATGTATGTCACTGAAATCACCTAGATCAAAGCACATTAGTTGAAATGAAGAATCCAAATAAAAGAAATTGAAGAATCGCTTGATCGTGAAAGAGAAAAAAGACCTTGATATCAGGACGCAGATGATTGTACCATCGCTCACGACACTGTTTCCCAGCTCTACCTTCCATGCGCTCTGCGATCAGAGCCCAATTTTTCGCCCCAAGTTCCATGACAAGATCAAACAGTTTGCTTCATAAAATCACAAAGAAAAGAAAAATTGTTGATTCATGTATAAATTTGAAGTTTCGTATCCACAAATCAAACCAAAACAAAAAAATAGAACAATTAATTCAGGAAACTATGTTTAACCTGTCCTCTTCTTGTGTCCATTGTCCCTTTACAAAATTCTTAGATCCGCCTCTTGAGATCTCCGGTGGAGAACTGATTACTTCGTTGTTGAAGTTAATGTTCGGATAATTACTCGGTGGATCCCTGGTGTAGGAGAATTGCCCTCCATCCGGAAACATGATATCAACATCTGAGCTTTGATCCATGGGCAAAGATGGTAGACAAACTCGACCTACATCATGCATCGCTCCACTAAAAGAAGACGATCCACCCAATGCATTTGTAGGGAAGAATGCCCCTTGGTTGTAATTCTCATAGTTTTGATGACTCTGACCCCATACAGAATAATGGGAAGATGCCAATTGAGGAGTGGTTGTATACCATGAAGGAGAATAAGTTTGCAAATCAGGAAAATTTGGGAAACCACCACCATCTTGATCATCACCAGTATCCATGATAGAGAGAAGAAGATGTGTGCGACTGTAAGAGAAGGCTTCACATTATACTAATATTTTTGTGCAAGGGAAAGAAGCAGAAAATAAGGGGGGTTTGGTGTTTTAACTCTTCTTTTCTCAAGGAGAGAACATAAAATATAAACAAGTTACTTGTACAAATCTAAAAAATGAGTTGATCGTCTATTCGTGATCACAACCGTTGATCAATATGTTCATCTGATGGTTGAAGGTTGTTTTTGACTGTGACGATTGGGCTTCCTCTATTGGGCATAAGATGACGTGGAATGATATAAGTGGCTCACAATGAACTATTTTTAACTTTCATCAATTAATTAGTTTAACCTTTATATTAGTTTCATAAATCCGTATAAACACATGTAAAATTTTATTATTTAATTACCTTATTATTATCCCTTCGTCTCATAATTAATGTCCATATATAAATTAGAAAGGATATAGTTTTAAAAATGTAGCATAATTATAACATTTTTTAATTAACTATAGAGTTTTAATCTCTAATATTTTTTTTTTGGTAACCGTAGGTTTACCGGCCAGCTTACGCGCACCGACTAATCCCCGGGGGACCACGAATGGCCTGGAGTCATCGCACGTGAACCTCCATAGCCACAAGAGTTTTGGCAGCGCCCGGATTTGAATCCTGGGTAGATGAGATCTTCCACTACATCCCCAAAAGCTTTTACCAGTGCGCCACAACCCAAATTTTAGTAACTACAAGAGCATTTCAAATATATTTTTCTGTAATTTCTCAAAAGCAGAAAAACAAACATTAAAATCTCTGAAAAGTTGCAGTTGGTAATTTAATCAGATTCTTTATTTTGAAAAATTTCACATTAATTATATTATTAAAATTATTTTTGTAAATTTATCACCCCAACGCGTTTTAATTTATTTTATATAAAGTGATAATACATTTAATCTTTTAATGGGGAGAAAATTAAAAAAATCATTTCTCTCTCCTACAATATTAATTTTAAAATAAATCTCTAAATTTAGAAATTTTATCTTCTCTATCTTTTTTTAATCTATTTTCAAAGAATCATTTAGTGTGCGTTTGCACTACAACAAATAAGACCTTTAGAAAAGGTTTACTTTTGTATTGAAAAGTCTGAAAAGCTTCTCTAAAAGCTTTAGAGAAGCTTATCATTTCCGTCAAAAAGCTTCCTTAGATAAGGGTAGCTAAAGCTTTTAGGGAAGATTTTCAAAAAGTACATTTATGTTAACTTTGAAAGAGGTATTTTTGGGCTTTAGATACGTTTTCAAAACTTCTCTAAAGGTTAGATGATTTTTCTCTAAAAGTTTACATTAGTGACACTTTTCGAGTATTCGTGACAGTTCACAAAAGTCACTAAAAAATGCTTTCAGAGAAGGTTTTTGAAAAAGCTTCTCTAAAAGTATAGGCTCCAATGACACTTTTCAAAACTTTCTCTAAATATATCTTTTAGTTACACTTTGCAAACCTTCTCTAAAGATTATTTTTAGATACATATCATCAAAACCTTCTCTAAAAATCATCTTTAGATACACTTTTGAAAAATCAAATTCTCTCTAAAGATTATTTTCACATACACTTTTTAAAATCAATTCATTCTCTAAAGGGTATATTATATTTTTTTAATTCATATTTCAAAACTATATTATATATATAATTATATATTACAATAATTAATAGTATTATTCAACAAGAAAAAAACATAAAAATCTTAGAACAATAAAATTTCTTACATTTATTATCATAGAAAAGACAACAATAATTCTAAATAATTCTAAACATTCAATCAATCCATAAATCCGTCCAAATTTGTTCAAAAAATATATTACAACAATCGAAGATCTTGAGTCTCAAAACCATGATCTTAAACATTTAGTGATGCTGAAAAATCCGAAAGTGGTTGACCAAATGCAATTGACTTCATCATTTGACACGACTCGGCCACTTAATCCTACTTCATCCTTCATATGAGTGAGCACAGGTTTTCATGAACCGCATTTCTTACTTTGCCATCGACGTCAACAGTCAGTCTAACTGCAAGGTATTTGCGGAGAATGTAGCCATAATGCAATAATTTCAAGTGAAATGTTAAGATGCCAAACGTAAGTTAACAAGACATCAGAGAAAATTCATTAGGAAAGACTCATAATTTTAGAATATTCCAACTGACAAGTTTTAAATGGAAAACGACCAATTAGTTGATCAAAGGAATTTATTGGATGATTTTCGAAATTAGTAACCCATTATCAGATATGAAAACTCGGCATCACTGACCTACATTAACAATAACATAACATATGATGTATGTCAATTATCCGTAAAGAAGTCTTACTTTTAGTTCTCTTTTGCAAAGAATAATTATTACATATGTTGACAAAATTGCAGTTTCTATTTAAGCTGATTAGATACAAATTCAACCCTAGGTTAAGAGGTATTAGATGTATGCATTGGAACTGATGATCTAATTATTGAGGTTGCAATAATCAACTTTAATGTCACATATGCAAATGCTACTTCTGATCATCTAAACACCACCAAAGTCTAGAATGCAATTGCTAGAAGTAATAATAACCTAATCAATGTCACTTATGAATAAACATAATGTGCATATGTTAAATACGCATTGCGGTAAAATACTAATCAAAAGGGAAAAGGCACTAACCCTTGACCAAAATTCCCATAGTTGAAAACTTAGGCTTCCTCGTTTCCAATTCACCCATCATGAACGATGTCGTTCCTTTCAACGACCATCAAAAATAATTCAAATTGAACCCAATTTATTCATCAGAAACATTATATTTTCAAAGCAAAAGTTACTAGAATAATCTCAAGATAAAAACTCACTTGGGAGCTTTTTCAGTTGGATTATGGAATCATATGGCAACATCTGGTGGAAATAGTGGCAAAAGAAAAGAGGGTGTGAGAAGTCATTTCCCCCCTCAGATGGGTAGTGACAAGAAGACAATCTATGGTTTAATTTGCATCTAATCAACTTAACCAGTTACTGCATTTCTGCCAACATATTCTAAAGTAAATGACTAATGCAATAAATGTTCTAATTCATACTATATCCTAAGATATGATTAATATGCTCTGTTTCAACCCATGTTATCAGATTGCCAAGATAAGATGCACCCGACTTCTAAGCCGGAATTCATGGGAGGGCTTGAGATTAAAACAGATCGGTTCAGATCCATTTCACGCTTCTCACCGTTAACTCAACTTCTCACACGATCCTTCGCCTATATATATGTATATATGTGTGTGTGTGTGTGTGTGTGTGAAGAACATGCATACCATTAAGTAGATGACCACGAGGTAGATTTGGTTCTGGAAACTGAACATATGAAGTGCTTGTGGGATTCATCTGTACCGCTATTTCTGTGGTTGTTGGATTCATCTCAGCTGCTATTTAGTATTTACTGGCCTGCACAAAGACGCCATATATCATTATAACTGGAGTCTACATCATATATGCATGTTTATATATATATATATATATATATATATATATATGAAGAACATGCATACCATTAATGCATACCATTTCAGAGAAAGGGTAGTAACTGGTGGATTTGAAAATACCTCAGAATTATAATTAAGCGGTGAGTTTCTTTGTTTTGGGTATATAAGTATGTAACCGACGCAGAATGTATGATCAAGGCAACATCAAAGACACTGAGATAAAATTAAGGTACATGCATATTTGACAACTTACAGATATGAACAAAAGATGGAGCAGGAAAGTTCAACCATAATTATTTGGTTGTATGAAAAGCCTTTAACACATACCTTATGCTAAGAAATCACGCAATGCGGCGGGGGGTATAATTTTTTTGATGTGGTTGCTCATGAGAAAAGAAAATCTGGTACTATTTGCAAATGTACGTCCGGTATATGATAATAAGAAGTTGATTATTAATCATTTAAAATGATCTGGAAGTGATGCAATAGGCGGCATCGTTGTTCCTTATCTGTGTAACCCTGACAAGTGAGATCTTCAAATGGAGACCAAAACACTCACAAATGTATGTTATTTGTTTTGTATAATGTATTAGAAACAAAAGTGATATTTATAAAATTCTAACCTTGTATACACCCACCTGCATACCAAAGAAATAAATGGAAGAGGAGCTCTCAGACTGTCAAAAGAATACTCTAACCTCTTAGAATCAGCAATCATCTCCTATAACCACTTGAGCAAGACAAACGTTCATGAGAGCTATGAACTCTCAAATATTAGTCATGGGCTGGGACTTTGTTTTGGGCTTTCTCTGGGCTGACGGGGATGAAACATGTGTTGCGTAATCCTCTCTCTAGAATGCTTGTCATGCTAGGACGAAGGAAAATGCCTTATCAATGATTCTTTATATTGTCTTCTTTCAAACACGACTTGTTGCCCAAACATGAAGAGAAAGAATTGATGTTTTGTAAGTTGCCTTCTTTATATACAATATATAACCCTAATTATATACAATATGTAACCCTAATTGCAACTTACAGGCCTATTCCAATGACCTCAAATATAATTGTGGCAAAAATATGGGATTATATCATTCTACCCTTGCAAATGACAGCTCAAGAATGCTTGATCATTCTTTTCATAAGAAAACAATTTCCCTTTAGACTCCTCCCTGGTCATAGATGGAGAAATACATTGAACATCCAAAGGAAAAACCAACACAGATCTCTAATGCCAGACTAAAAAAACGTCGGTTTTTAGAATCTTTGTACCATACGTAATAGTTGGATATCATTCCTCGTTTTACTTTAGTTTTAGTGCCCAACCAAGTAGTTGCTTTTCCTCGTCTGTTTAGTGGCTTTTGCATGTTATTTGGTTTTTATGTTCTATGTATATTTATCCATGAAATCTCGCTATGAGTTTAGTTAGGCATGTAATCATAATGACACTGTAATTTATAGAATTCTTATCATTAAATTGAATATGCATACCAAGACTAAATTTACAGAAGGTTAGCGACATCAGAGCTTAAATCACATTATCATTTATATTTGTTTAATCTAAATACACGGAGATTTGTGTTAAGCAAAATGATTATAATTAAAAAAAAAAGTAATTGCCATATTGGAACTTTGCAGCATAAATGGCAAAGGTCACCGGAAAGAACCCACAATATAAAGATTATGAGGCTCAAGTGCAGAGTTGATGTTTTAATGGTATAGACCCAGATCAAGATTTCATGAAATTATATGGGCCTAAATAATCATAATAACAACTCCAGTTAAGCCATGAGCTAATTACCTTGAAAATGATGACAAGAATCAATGGAAGTATGCTAGTCACTTAAAAAAATAATTAAGAGAATAAATAACAAATAGACTGATGATTAACCATCATACAAATTTGGGATTTTGTGGACATAACTTACTAACCTCTCAAGTAATCAGAGATATATCAGTAACGGAAAGCAAAATATGTTGAAAACACTATAGATGATAGGATGCTAAGCTTTTGGTAATATGTGGGTCTTATATCCCAATTGAAGTTTCAAAAAGTAACGCTTACGATAACAAAATAATAAATCTACTTACCACCAATGAGTTGTATATCAAGTGTTCTTTTCTGTCAGCTATAGGAGGCCTAACAATTTCACCAGTATATTCAATTACCTGTGATAGATTTTGTCATCTGTAGTAAGCATTGGGAATCTACATTAAAGAAATTAATAAGATAATTTAAAATGAGAAGGAAAGGAAAAGTATGTCCCAAAGGTAAAAGATGTTCAATTTGTCTTTGGTTAACGCTAGGAATGAGCAGGGATCTTTTAGATGTTCAATTTAAAAGTTGAAGCATACTAACTTTAAAGTATAGTGATAGTAACTATGATGGACCTAAGAAACAAATAAAAGACTTCAGGGGTGGCTAAAGCATGAACACTAACAATCCAAAAGATCATTGTGCATTTTGTTATCTCCATGGAAATTAAAATAAGATAAAAGTTCATGTCTACCTAGGAGGTTAAGGGGCTGTTTGTTTACCTCTTAATGGTTCCATTAAGAGGCAACATCTGAATCGCTAAGAGATAAATCTTGTTTGGCAAAAAAAAGGGTTGCCTCTTAATGGTTCCAAAATCCTTTTAATGATTTTGTATCCTGACCCTCCCTTAACCATTAAGAGCCCTGATTTCATTATGAACAATTAGCAAACAACCATATTTCATTTTACACTATATCATAAAAACCTCTTAATCATTCAGACCACTTAATTATTCTGCACTAAACCATTCAGCAACTGCCAAACAACCCCTAATTGGTTGTTGTAAATTTTTAAACAACATCGATTATCTCTTGGATGATACCCATTTGGCCTACAAGTTCAAAATACATCTATATTTAGAACCCATTAGCCACATTATTATCAACATCAATAATAGGAAAGCAAAGAAAATAGTTCAATCACATATGCTTTACCATTAACTCAACAATGCCACCTATTATACACACCATGCACATGTTGAGAAAAAGCACAAGTAAAGATAAGAGATGCATTAAAAACAACACAAAAAATTGATTATCGAAAACTTGATCTAAGATGGAGAAAACTCGAGCAGAAATAGATTATCAACAGAGATGAAAAGCTATGGAGAAATCAAACCTGGAGAGTGATACATGAAGAAGTAAGCCAAAAATGGAGAAATCAAAACTTGAGAGCGATACATGAAGAAGAAACAGAAATGGAAAAATCAAACTTGTAAAAACAGTAACTGTAAAAAGCAAAGAAAGCTATTGGAAACAAATATTATGGGCAAAGGAAATTACCTCAAATCGACCTCTGATTCTCATATTTTTCAGAAAGTGAAGTGGGTAAGAAAAGACAAGTGGATACCAAGTTGACTCCACTAAAACAAAAAATACAAACACGACATCAATGTTAAAATGAGCCAAAATCAGGAGCAGAAACACATTGTGTAATTGGAACAAAAATGGAAGCAAAAGTATAGGTCTATTGAAATCGAAAGTAGTATATAATTCACTATACAAATATTTCATAATTGAAATGATAAAGGTAACTTGTAGCTAACCTAAAACCTTAACCTGATGAGTTAACAAACCTTGAACCCAAAACTTCCATCTGTTTTGTTCTTTTGAATGTTGGACACTGTAGCACCAACATATTTTGAGAACATCAAATTTAAAATGT
Source organism: Arctium minus (assembly GCA_954870635.1). Lineage (NCBI taxonomy): Eukaryota > Viridiplantae > Streptophyta > Magnoliopsida > Asterales > Asteraceae > Arctium > Arctium minus. The sequence continues at coordinate 174,155,285 of OX941080.1, read as the reverse complement.
AAGCAGGGTTAAAAGCCATAAATCGAACCACTAGCAAACCATATCAAACGAGAAACAAAAAGGAAGCATAAAGAGAAACAAAGAAAAGAAACTGATATGAGAAGAAACATTTTGTCAAACAGTTGGTCGACAACATCAAATACCAAATAAATTAAACCCTAATTGTAGGAGGTGCCATGAATTCGAGGTAGAAACATGAAGAGGATAAAAATGCAAGGAACAAAGATCAAACAACATAGCATCAAAGGTGAATATTAATGGCGTAAAATCTTACCCTAGCTTCTGGAACTCTGATCAGCGGTGGTAGACCTCTTTCTCCGTCTCACACTGAGTTTATTGTAAGAGAACTGATTGAAATTGAATAGAAGAGAAGACGTACCTTCAAACCGAAAACTCACTGTCGACTTGGATAAGCAAACAATAAAAACGATCGAACCGAGAAACGAAATCAACCAATTTGAATATAAATTGCTTTCTAGTTGAGAATTGCAACCGTAGGTAAACGACGATGTGAGGGACGATTTAAGGGACAACGAATTAGAGGGGACGACGAATTTGAGGACGGCGATTAAGGATTCGTTTGAACGATGAGTGAAAAGCTTGAAGAATGAATTGAGGATTTTGGTTGAACGATCGAGAAAGGTTAATTTCTAGGGATTCAACATTATTAACCAAGCCAATTGGTTTGATCAATTTTAATTTTGGTTTTATTTTTATAACTTTTTAGATACTCTTCTCAAAAGGTATTTAAATATTTATAGAAATATTAAAAATTATAAAAATAAAATCTTGTCTTTTAGAGAAGGTTGAGCATCTGTCACTAAACCAAGTTCCACATTTTTAGAGAGGTTTTTGGTTAAAAGCGTCTCTAAAGCTTTTAGAGACATTTTTCATTCAGTATAATTTAATTGGAGATCCTTCTCTAAAACTCATTCACCTTTCAGCTACCCTCAATATTTTCATCATCCAAATCCTTCCCTAAAACATACCTTCAAATACACTTCCAAAACCTTCTCTGAAAGTTCCTTCTCTAAAACCCCTTTCTCTTGTAGTGTTGGTATGCAAAACTGGACAGAACAAACTTGTCTCATGTTTGGCGTGACTGTATGTGGGACATACTAGAACTAAGTGGAACAAACATGGGATACACTTGTCTCACTCCAATCCCCCCTGGAACTAAGTAGAACAACAATATTTTGACTAATATACCCTTTGTTAAAAACAAAAACATAAAACATGTCTTCTCATCATCCACGCCTCCAAGCTAGGGATGTGCAAAACCAGAATAGTCCGAAATCTGAATCCGCATCCGAACCGAAAATAAGGTGTTTTTGCAAAACCCGAATACCCTGAAATCTGATAATCCGAAACCCGACATTTGGGAGGATATCTGGGTTCGGATTGGGTTTGATGATCGTTGGCCACCCAACCCGTTTGAAAACCCGAAATAACATAAATCTATATTTTAAATACTATATATATATGTATATATGTATATATTTATTTATCTAATTATTTTTTGAAAATCATAAATTATAGTCTGTTGAAATATTTTCTAAATTTTAAACTTGCTATCGATTTCATCAATATTTCAATCGATTGTATTCATCCTAAAAAGTGATTGAATTTATATATAACTTTTGCATTATATAATACCCGAACCCAATCGACATCAATCTGAAACCCGACCAACCCAAACCCGAAACAACCTAAAATCCGAAACTTAAAATTTGGGTTTTGATTTCCATATCCAAAATCCAATCGTGATAAGTTAGTTTTATGTTTTTGATAATCCATTGCACTATGTATTAGTGATGTAAATTAGTTTTATGTGATGTAATCTATGATTTTTCATCAGACGTAAATTCGTCATTTAACCAGTCTAGTCATGTTCTGTCCAGTTCTGTCATGTCTTGCCAAACGCTGGACAGTTGTACTGTCCTGTTCCATCTTGTCCTGTCATGTCTGCATACCAAACGCACCCTTAGAAAATCTATTGGAGTACAAATATCACCATAATCTTCATTTTCTCTATATTAGAAAATGGAGTAAATTATGTTTTTCGTCCCTATGGTTTAGAATTTACGGTTTTCATTCGTATGGTTTGTAACTCATTGATATTTTTGTCCTTATGATTTATAATTTATTGTTGTTTCAATCCTTGTGGTTTATAAATCAAATCAGTTTTAGTCCCTTATACTTAAAAGGTAGGAATTACTCGAGGGACGAAAATAACAATAAATTGAAAACCATAGGGATGAAAATTGAAAATTTTAAACTACATGGACAAAAATCAAAATTATTAACAAACAACAGCGACGAAAAACATAATTTACTCTAGAGAATATGTTGGAGATGCCATGTCAATCTATTTTTGAAAGTGGAGACTAAAATAATAATGTGTTATTTAATTTGGGACAAAGGGGATAATATTATTTATAATAATATAATAACGACAAAAAAATAATAATAATAACTATTTTTATTTATTTTTAATACTTTGATTTCTAAAAACACATTTAATTACATATGTGTGTATATATATGAGGAATGATCAAATGAGAACATGGTCAAAATAAGAGAACAAAAAACGGCTAATGCACTTGTGAATCACATGTGATTTTACATGTGATTACGAACACGGTCAATACAAGGGTGAGCGAGTGACTGTCTTGCGACCTCGACCAAAGTCGCGTGAATCACATGTGATTTTTATATAAAATCAAATGCGATTTGACCATTTATTGTGTTTTGTTATTTGGGGTTTTAGTTCTAATATCATGTGTCAACTTTAAGCCGATATTAAGGATCGACACCGTGCAACCAGGAATGAAATACTTGTTGGCATATCCACGTTTATGGTATGACCATTTTGATATTAGGTATCGACTATTGATTCTTAGGCCAAGAACCATTGGAGTACTTGGATTAGTTTCCGTTGAATCCTAAGGATCCTTTATTGTATATTTGACAACTCTAAGAAGATTGAATTATGGTAATCAAGTATTGATGGTTAACATTTTCTTGATTTGGTAAATATTTTATCAATTGATTGATTGATGTTTGAGTGTATTTTTGGAGTTGCAATCGTCTAGTTTGAATAAACCGACTCTTTGTAGAGCGTATTGGCACGTCCCTAGAAGGAGCGTAAGAAGGGATCTGAACCTTGAATCAATCCTGAAGATCAACACTAATGAGATGCATCGTATGAATTCTCGTGAGAAGTGCGATTCATAGGTGAGGGTGATATTAAAAATGATCAAAAGTCCATATCCCTTCTTACGCTTCTCATATTAATTTTTTTTCTTACACGATCATTCATCTATATATATATATATATATGTACGAACCAGATCTGATCACGTAATCTTCATTAATCAAACTCCATTTTATATATTCATCTTGAGAATCTTGAGTTTACATATGAATTGAGAACTTTCTCTCTCTAGACTCCATCACTTTCTCTCTCTAAGATCTAAAATGAATATTACAAATGAGTTTCTAACCTTAGGATTAAACACAAAGCTAACTATTTATATCTACAAGATTACAAAGCATTAAAACTAAAACTACTTTAACTTTTTATAAGGCTTTGACTTCCTTTGACTTTATAAGATATTGACTTTAACTATGCAACTTTGACTTTTACACAAATCTTGAATACAATTTTGTCCTAACAATATATATAGCCATAGGTTCAAATGAGAAGTGCTAAATATATGAAAAGTAGAGAAGTAATCCTAACCCTTCATACTGTCAAGATTGGATTTGACTGGTCAATAATTGTCGCTTTGACTGGTCAAAATTTGTGGCTATGCCCAAAATAGAGGGGTAGTTTCATAACTTTTAGAAACAGGTGGCAAACGGGTTCATATGTGAACCTATGTGATTCACATATGAACTATATGTTCATATGTGAATTCGTGTAATTCATTTATGAACTACTTTAATTGATTCACATATGGACCCTTGTGATTTATATATGAATTGAGCTAATATTCCCTCTTTATGAACCCTCTATAGTTTTATCAAGAGTTTTGCCAATGTGGTGATTTTGGAAAGTTAGGTCAAAACTAGAGTTTGACCATTTGTGAGTATTATGTTTAAACGGTTTTGGAAAATGATTCTATATGCATTAATGACCTTATTGCCGGTCATAATAAGGTTTTTGAACTCAAATGGGTTGTGATGGAACCAAGGCTATGTAACCTTATATGATGCTCATCTACTAAATGCTTTATTTGTGCAAGGAATTAATTGCGATGGGTAAATTATAGTAACTACTACTGTGTGAATGTATCAGACTAATGTTATGGATACATAAGCATGCAAGTCTTATTTTGTTGAATCATTATAATGTGGGATGTCCATAATGCACCAAGGAATAGGCATGGGGTCTAGTTGGGTAATAGTTGTGGGCTTGGTAGCTGGGCAACGGCCGAAAACCATTTGTAACACCCATAATTTTCGGTAAGCATAAGTCACCCGGATGTTTTTGCAACTTGTAAATGGTGGGGTTTATGTTGGGAAAACATTACTTAAAGTCCCTAAGAGTGCTGAGGGCCTTGACGTTGAAAAAATCAAGTTTTGGGGCTCGGTACAGGTCCGACGACTATGCCAAGCGACTTTGACAGTGTCACTGTCGTCTGGAAAGGTCGCAGGATGAGGGATGCCCTCAGTACAGTCCATGAGACTAAACCATGCGACTTTGACACTGTCATTGACGCATGACAATGTCTCCTATGGGCTCAGGGCCGGTTAAATCCCGATTTTTCAGCCATTCTTCTCATTCCTCACTTCTAATCTTTTCCCTTTCTCTCCCAAATCGTTTTCCCTCTTTCCTTCACAACCCCTCACTCATTTTGGGGCCATTTCCTTAAGTTCTCTTAAGGTGTTCCATCATCATAAAAACTTATGAGCCCAACCTCAAGTGCTAGATCAAGTTTTCTTCCTCATTTATCATGATTTCTAGATTTTGGGGTTTTGTTCAAAACCTATGAGGTAAACTCTTCTTACTCTTTTCTAAATATTCATTCAAGGATCTTCATGTACGAGAATCATGGTGTGTGTAGCAAGTATCTTCATGTACGGTACGTTCATAATTGCACCTGGCCAGTGTCATCGTGAACTTACATGTTACATGTGTGTGCTTGAATCGCCCCTATGTGATGACTGATGGGGGTAGTGGATGAATTTATGAGGAGTAGTAGTTAGAAGAAGTGGATGTTTAAAGCATTTTCACTAAGAGTGACGGTTAAGCATGATGAATACATTAAGTTGACCATTTTGGGTCGGAACTATTGGTTGAATTAGAACCATAGGCCTATTGAATCGACTCTATTTCAAGAGGAATTTGTAAGGTTAACCGATTTAGCTGTAGATTGTTACCCTAAGATGTTGAGCACCCGGATGTCAGTAGTGAAATTGTTGCGCTTGGTGAGCTCAGTCTTGAGACTTCGAGAAATAGATACCCTTTTGGTGATTTTTAGCGGCACCGGTCTATAATCTAGATTTTTGATTGGTCTAGATTAGTAGGTTGTTGTTTTAATATCCTTATATTGTTGTGAACTCCTTAATTACATTTCCCCATTTGGGTGATTATTCATGTATAGAATGGTCCATGTTGAACTATTCAGGTTTTATTTTACCCCTATTTTTAGGGTGTTACAAGTTGGTATCAAAGCCTTAGTTTAAGCGAACTAGGTATGAACGTAAGATGCCTAGACTTAAGTTGTAATTCTAAGTTATGATCGGTGAGAGTTGGGTAGACTTTATAAGATAGGTGGGTAAATGAATCAACGGAAATTACACTAATTGAGAGTTGTAACGATGGTAACGAGAATCCTTATGTGTGACATGTTCATAATCTCACCTAGCTACTGTTGTTATGAACATTTTGTTACGTGAGCATACTTATGTTAACTATTTTTGCGATAAATTTACGAATATAATAGTACGTTTCTGTATGTTTGATTTTGTAGCCTATTTCTCATCTACGTTCTCGTGTGTGTGGCAGACTAAGATGGTTAACACTCGTAGTAGGCCAAGAACTACACCGGAAGGTCATGAGGCGATCGCATCGATTGCCGATCAACCAGAAGGGCTTGAGGCAAGGGTGATTCCACCCATACCCAACTTATTGGGTGGAGGACCAGAACACATACCGAGGAATAATCTGGCATCCTCAAACCCGGTCTTGATTGAAGCTACTCTTGGATCAAGGATGATGGATAACATGCGCCTATGTTGGAAGACTGAGATACGAGCCACCGTTGGCATGAGGCCGTGGCCGAGAATGTGATAGCTGCGGGGTCCGGAGGTACCAGAAACGTGATCCCAACGGTAAAGATAGTGGCAAACGACGCAAGACGGGTGGAGAGGACTTGTTCTTTAAAGTCCATTTTAACCTGTAAGCCGTCCAAATTCTCGGGCACTATTAACCCGGTAGTCTGCATGAATTGGCTAAGAGAAATGGAGCTAGCCTTTGAGTCTTATGAATGCGAGGAGGGTCAGAAAGTTCGTTTTGCCTTCCAGATGTTTCGGGGGGATGCTCTAATGTGGTGGAACGTTTTGCGGTCGACCCTCGAGCCAGCGATATTGGCTCGACTCGCTTGGGAGACTTTAAGAAAAAAGTAATGGACAAATACTGCAACGAAAGAGCGTTGGATAAAATAGAAGATGAGTTCCTAACCTTGACGAAGGGGGATCGATCGATAGCCAAGTATTCAAGGTTGTTTGTGGAAAAGTTAAACTTCGTGGGGCACCTCGCCCTCGACGAGAAATCCAAGATAAAAGCTTACCATAAAGGGTTGCCGACAGAAATGAAGACCGCCATGAGAAACGCGAAAGTGACCACTTTGCAAGATGCGATCGAGGAATCGCAGTTGGTGGAAATGACATCGTCCAAAGTAAACGAGAGTTGGCTTGAGTGGGCGAGAAGATAAAATGGGAAAGCCGACCAATACCTCCCCAAATATCAAGACCGTTTATTGGGATCCCTAGAACCGAATCTCGTCGGGAACCAAATTGGTGCTCGAAGTGCAAGGGCAAACATTTTGGCCCGTGCTGGTCCACGTCAAGAGAATGTTTCAAGTGTGGGAAGACTGGCCACACCATCAAAGACTGTCCCATCCGGGGGACGACGTGTTATGAATGCAAGGAACCCGGTCACTTCCGTAAAAACTGTCCCAAGTTGAAGGCCGGAGGGAGCCAAGGAAAGAAAGAAAACCCACCGAGGGAACCAGTAGAGCCTTCCGCATGATGGCGGAGGAGGCAAATGCATCAAAAGATGTGGTTTTGGATACGTTTCTCGTGAACTACGTACCTGCGCACATCTTATTTTATTTTGGTGCAAACTTCTTTTTTGTATTACGATCTTTCTCTCATCAATTGTTTACACCTACCACTACTCTAAGAGATGCCTTAGTAGTTGAGGTAGCTAATGGGTTCCAGATCTTAATTCATGAAGTGCTCAAAGAGTGTGTGGTTACGATAGGAAGGAAGAAATTTTCTATTGACCTACTTCCTATGGAAATAGAAGGATTTGATATAGTTATTGGCATGGAGTGGTTGTGCTCAATGAGTCCGAAATTCTTTGTGCCAAGAAATTGGTATGAATCCCGGTTTCTGGAGAGGACACATTGCTTGTTTATGGAAAAAGGAGGAAGGGGGACGTCGCAATAATCTCCATGGCAAAGGCGTGTAAATGCCTAGTTAAGGGGTGCTCATTATATCTGGAATATATGTTAGATACCAAGGTGGAGAAGAAATGGTTAGAGGAGGTATGAGTCGTGCGCGAATACCCCGACATCTTTCCCGACGACTTACCCGATTTACCACCCGATGGACAAGTAAAATTCCGGATCGATCTTGTCCCGACGGTGACCATGATAGCTCGCGCACCTTACCGCCTAACCCCGACAGAAATGCGAGAAATGATGAATCAACTATAGGAACTGCTTGAGAAGGGATTTTTTAGGCCAAGTTCCTCGCCATGTGGAGCACCGGTTCTATTCGTGAAAAAGAAGGACAATACAATGCGAATGTGCATCAACTACCGAGAGTTGAACAAGGCGACCATAAAAAACAAGTACCCACTCCCTAGGATCGATGATTTGTTCAAACAACTTCAAGGGGTCGGGTGTTTCTCCAAGATCAATTTGCGTTCCAGCTATCATCAAGTGGGGGTGGGGAATGAACACGTTACGACCACGATGAGTTTCTAGTAATGCCGTTTGGATTAACGAACGCTCTGATCATATTTATGGATTTGATGAACCGAGTATGCTGATCTTTCCTCAATAAGTCGGTGATCTTGTTTATCGATGATATACTCATCTACTCAAAGAATGAAGAGGAACATAAGTAACACCTTCGTGAAGTACTGGACGTCTTGAGAAAGGAGAAATTGTATGAAAAGTTTTCAAAGTGTGACTTGTGATTAAGAGAAGTGCAATTTCTAGGGCACATAGTCACCAAAGACGGTGTTAAGGTGGATCTGGCGAAGATAGAAGCAATGATGAATTGGGAACCACCCAAGAATCTGTCTGAAATTAGAAGCTTCTTAGGCTTGGCAGGGTACTATAGGAGGTTCATCCAAGACTTCTCGAAGGTCACCTCGACCCTGATGATATTGACACACAAGAATGTAAAATTTGTGTGGAAGGAGACTCAAGAAAAAGCATTCCGTACCCTCCAGAAGAAACTATGTGAAACACCGATCCTTACCCAAAAGGAACGAAAGACTTTGTGGTTTATATTGATGCCTCGAAGATGGGACTAGGTTGTGTGCTAATGCAACGGGGAAAAGTAATAGCATATGCCTCGAGGCAACTAAAAGAGCACAAGAAAAATTACCCTACATATGACTTGGAACTAGCGGAAGTGGCGTTTGCCTTAAAATTGTGGCGATACTACCTCTACGGGACTAAGTGCATGCTCTTTACCGATCACAAGAGCCTGAAGTACGTCTTCGACCAAAAGGATCTAAATATGCGACAACACCGGTAGTTGGAGTTGTTCAACGACTACGACTATGAGTTGTTTTATCATCCAGGTAAGGCGAATGTCGTAGCCGATGCCTTAAGCAGGAAGGAGTATAGCCGGAGTATCAAGGCCTCTGTCTCAAGGATTGACGTAGTGTCGAGCTTGATCGAGAAAATCAAGACATCCCAAGATGAAGCCTTGAAGGTAGAGAACCTTAAGGAGGAACTCATGGTGAAGCAACACCTACACCTGACAGAAGATGGTAAGGGAGTGAAGCTGTTTCAATGGCGAGTATGGGTACCCAAAGTGGGAGGAAACGGAGGACACCCACAAGTCCAAATAATCTATACACCTGGAGAGCACGAAAATGTATAGAGACCTTAAACGGAATTACTGGTGTCTGTTATGAAGTTGGGCATGGCTAGCTATGTGGATAAATGCGTGATGTGCCTCCATGTAAAAGCTGAACATCAACGTCCGTATGGGAGCCTCCAATCCTTGGAAATCCCCGAGTGGAAATGGGAACATATCACCATAGATTTCTTGACTAAATTGCCAAAGACTCTAAGAGGTCATGATACCATATGGGTGGTAGTCGATCGGTTGACGAAAAGTGCTCACTTCTTAGCCATAAGGGAGTCACTTCCGATGGATAAGTTGGCAAAACTGTACATAAAAAGAGGCTTTGGGGCACCATTGGAGATCATCACTTCCAGTAGAGTTTCTCACATCTGGAGCTTAACATTTACTTCTCATTCTCTCATTAACTTCTTAGTTGTAGTTGCATTTAATTTTCTTGTAATTTCCATTTCTTTTAACAGCATCACCACTGTGGCGACAAAGTGGTGACAACTTTCTACTTTTATTTATGCAAGTTATTTTTATGTATTCTTCTTATTCTTCCATGTATTTTACTTTTATTATGAACTAAACACCCCTTTGGGTGTGGGTATGAGCCAAGGCTAAGACTAATAGGCAACACTTGGGTGTTGCCATCGTTGCTAACTCTTAGACATGGTCACTTGAGTCGGGACTTCAACTCAACGCGGACAAGCCGATCACTTGTAAGTGTTAATATTAGATCTTAGACCCAGAGATGGGCGGATCCGTAAATACGGCTTGAGTGATGCAAAGAAGATTTGAGAAAGTCTTTTATAATCACGTAGAGATACGGGTTTTTGCATGATTCTAACTAAGGTTCAAAATGTCGGTCGATATAGGTATTGTTTTGGAAAAAAATACACGATCACGACGAAGAAACATTTAACGCATTTTTCACACGACCAGTCTTGTATCAAGATAAGGTCCTGTCGACCGAGCATAACCCTGATCTCCGTCGAGAGTCACTCAAAGGTTAGTCGAGTGTCGTACGACTAACGCCGGGATCTACACTCGACCTTGACCATATTAACGTATGACTCAACGTTAATTCTTGATCATTTAATGCAGGTTCAATGCTCATAAATACCAACGGTCATAACGACTCAACACCATCAAGAACATTTATGAAACACGAAAGTTACAAAAGATACATTTATGAAGAATAAAGGCTATAAATCCCCAAGATCAACACTTCATTGGGGGGACAGAGGCATAATACACCAAGTATACGTTTACAAGCTCTATCGAAGAATTTCTGCAATCTTTCATTCACACGACATCCTCAATTTACACACGACTATAGTGTTTTCATACACGACGCACACTTATTTTACAATCGTACATCTATTTCCTGTATAGATCGTGTAATACATTGTAAACATCAGAGGATATCACCCCTGTTTGGTGATCATAGTGCACGACGACCCTTACCTATCGTCCGTGGTTTTTTCCTCGTTGAGGGTTTTCCGCGTCACCAAATCCCTTGTCTCCTTATTTTATTGTTTATCGCGCATAATTGTCTATCGGTTACTTTCCTTAGTTGGATAAAGCTCCACGTCGACTTTAAGTTATTATTTGAGTAATTATTGGCATTAACAGTTTGGCGCCCACCGTGGGGCACCATCTAAAGAAAATCCTGAGACAATAGTGCGTCGTGCTAACAATTTCCTCGAGTGTTTTTTTGCGTTTCAGAGGATAATGGTAGCTCAAGGAACCCATGAACACATCATGGCTCAAATGAGCATGGAGTTGAATGCAACTCGTGCTCGGATCGAGAGATTGACAAACCAACACAGGCAACCCGTGGAGGAGAATGAATCCTTGAGAAACCGTAATGTCAACAATGCAGCGGGGCCTTCGCAAGGACAAAATGGTTTCAGTGCGCCCTGGATAGGACTACCTCTTACCAACTATCCGAGACCATTTTCCTTTGGTTTTCCCAGACAGCCGATGCCGACGTTGCCACCTTCACCACCACCTTTCTTTCATTCGACGACATAAATCCCTACAATGCCTCCACCATTATCGGTCCCCTCGGTACCGATACCATCTTTCCATTTCAACGGGTACGCTTATGACTCGTCGCAGCAGAATAAATTCCAGAATTTAGGATATGTTTCGTTGGGTGTTCAAGGAAGCATTCCGGTCGATCCTGTCGCCCAAAGGTTGAAGATGTTGGAAGAGCAAAACGAACGTGTTCTGTCGCTACTTGCCAAGCTTCTAGGAGCAGCGGTACGAGTCGATGTCGAACCTCATACGGGGTTTCAGGCGTCATCTTTTGTCGATGAGATCGCGATGGTCGACGTCCCAAAGAAGTACAGTATCCCTACATTCACACCGAAATACTCTGGTGTCACGGATCCGACTGAACACGTAGCTCAGTATAAGCAATTAATGTGGGCAGTCTCGATCCCTACCAGTATCAAGAGGTATGCAGGTGCAAAAGTTTCAGAGCAACCCTTACAGGTGCAGCTTTGCAATGGCTAATCGGTCTTAAGCCAAAGTCAATCGAGTTGTTTGCCAAGTTGGTAAACCAATTCTCTCAGCAGTTATCCAGTAGTCGCAAGATGGAAAGCAAACTAGCGACCTCTATTACGTCATTCAAAAGACCGAAGAATCAATTCGCAGTAACTTAAACAGATTTAATGCTGAGATGATCAGTGTTCGTAACTGTGATATCAAGACCGCGATTGAGGCCTACAAGCATGGCTTAGACGAGAGTTCAGGTCTCTACACTGATCTGACAAAGTACCCCCCGGAGAACTTGAAGACATGCGCGCAAGAACTTTGGCCTATATGAGAGTCGAAGCTGACGCAACTTTTCGTCGTAAGCATTCTAATGACAATAAGTCGTTGAGCATAAAGAAGACAGAGTTAAAATCTAGATCGACAGTTAAAGCCGAGCCATCGAGACAAATTTCAAACGTCCGATTCGATAAGAAGAAAGTCTCGACTACGACCAAGTTCCCTCAGTATCCTAAAATCTCCTCGTATGGATTTAAGGGTACACCCAAGGATCTGGTCGACACATTGAAGACTACGCAAGCAACTGTTCATTCGCCAAAGAAAAGTGACAAGGCCGACGACAAAAAGGATAAGACCAAATGGTGCGACTTTCACGACGACCACGGTCATACCATCGACGATTGCATAACACTCAAGAAGGAACTCGCTTGGCACGTCCCGAAGGGTAACCTCAAGGGTATCCTCGACGGACAGGCAACTCCTGACAGAAACACTCGACCACCGTCCCTTGATTATGAGAAAGTAGTGAACTGCGTGACTGGTGGATCAGACGTTTGTGGTCTAACCTACTCAACAGCAAAGAGACATGCGTCTCAAAATGCAAACAATCAACCAATCCCTCGATATTCACGATCAAAGGAAGAACTGGAGCTCGAGTCTATGAAGATAACATTCGACCAAGATGACTTGGGCGACCTGCATCAGAAACATCACGATGGGTTGATTGTCCAACTCAAGATCGGCAATTGTCTGACCCGAGGGGTGTTGGTTGACGGAGGAAGTTCGGCGAACATCATCTTCCTCGACACCATCAAAGCTATGGGCCTCGACAAGTCAGAAATCGTCCGACGTTCGACAACGTTGGTCGGCTTGAATGAAGATGCGACGAGCACCTACAGAGATATTGTCTTACCAGTCTATGCTAAAGGACTCAACAAGAAGACAAAATTCAGCGTTATAGACTGTTCGTCAGCATACAATGTCATTCTTGGACGACCCTGGATCCATGACATGAGGGCAGTGTGTTAAATCAGGTTTAATCAAGTTGTAATAGTTAGTCCCTTGTTACTTATGTTATGTATTTTGTTAAGTTTGACTTGTGTAGGTGTCAAGTTAATTGACCCTATATATAGTCCCTTGTTATTTCCTTTTTAGGTTAACTCTTAGAAATCATCTCATTCATAGTATTGTAGCTAGCCTCCTTTGTGAGACATATGAATACAGTATTTTCCCAATCAATGATCTCCTTCCTTTGATTCCTATCTGTTAATACTCTGATTATTATTTTGTGTGTGCTTGATTCTGGAACAACAATTGGTATCAGAGCTACCTCAGAAACTTAGATTCAACCAATCTGTGCAGAAATCAGTTCCAGTTTTCCATTTTCGGAAACTTCACTGTTCCATTAGTGATTTTGTGATTCAGTGGTTATTTTGATGCAATCTTAGGTTCAATAGATTTGTATGATGAAGATAAACATGTTTCATGTTGGTTGGAAATAGATTTGATCAAGTTTGATTAGTCTATTAGATAAATCTTTGGGTTTTTGAAAATACTCATCTGCGAACTGTCAAGAATCACAAAGTCAGATTTATTGAAGTTTTCTGGAAATCAAGTGATTAGGGTTTGCTAAGGATCAGTAATAGAGCATACTGTCAAAATTTGGTACTGATTGAACAAGTATTTCTATTGATTTGGTGAAAAGATGAAGAAAAGGCTTAAAACATAAAGTATTCGCAGACATGGTGAAGAACTCGCAAAACTCCTAGAACTCGCAGGATCAAGGATTCTCAAGATTGAAGTCGAAAATTTTTCTAAGTGCAAAATTCGCAGAAGTATTCCTTGCGAAAGTCAAAAGATTCGCATACTGCTTGCTTACAAATTCTTGAGAATTCGTAGAGTATAGCTTACGAAAGTTTCAAAATTCGCAGGCATCTATCTTGCGAATTTCACAAATTTCTCAACCTTCTTGCTTGCGAATCTTGGTTCAAATCCTTTGGTTTGTGAAAGTTATATCCTTTGAGTATCCTTTGCTTGTTGTTTGCGAACTCTTGCCTTATTATTCACATTTTTTCATACTTGTTGATTTTCTGTACTTCAATATCTGATTTTCTGACCAAAGATCACTTCAAGCACACATTTCAGATACACAGGAAAGATGCCATACACAGATGACATGGGAAATATTGTACTCACTCCAAGAGACTGTGCATTATCCTACATGCTAGAGATACCCAAAATGGAAGCTGAGCTTGAAACTCTCAGATGTCAAAACAAGAAATTGAGAGATGATATGGATGTTTTAAATGTCAAAGTGACAAATGCTGAAGTTCAAGTGAAGCTGTATCAAGACAAAGGTCATGACTGGCTTAAGAGAGTGGATGAGAGAAAGAACAAAGAAATAGCTGAACTGGAAAAGACTTTTAACCAGAGACTGTCTGATATTTCCAAGAAGTCTGAGTCTTAGAAGAAACAATTAGAGATTAAAGTCTCAAATCTTTTAAAACAAGTTTCTGACTTTGAACAACTCATTATATCTGAAAGGAAATCCTTTGATCATGAGAGAAAAGGTTTTAAAAACAAAAATGTAAATTTGTTCAAAGAAATTTCAGATAAAAATCAGATTTTAGAAAAATATTTTGAGGAAGAGAGAAAGATTTTTGAAAAGGAAGTCTCAAATCTAACCAGTAAATTGGCAAACTTATCTACTCAGATTATGAAGAAGAAAAGGAGTAAATCTGGAATTCAGAGCAAATTTGATAAACTTTGCAATGAGGGATCCAAGTTGTGTGATAAAATTCAACAACTTGAGATTGATAATACTGACTTGTCTAACAAGTTAACAACTGATACATCTATTTGATCTTCCTATGATGATGATTCTGCTGAATCAGTGTGTTCTTTTCAGTCAGTATCAAGCATGTTTCAGAAGATGGTTTTTAGAAAACAAACTGTGAAATCTAATGTTTCTAAACCAGATCAGATTAACACTCCAAAGTCCTTTTATGTGAAATCAGTTGATAACATTGCTAATCATTTTCAAAAATCTCCAACTCAATCTCCAAGGAAAGATCAAATGGTATGGGTTGGAAAGGGTTCTCCGGATGCAACAAAGCTTCACAAAGCTAACAAGAATAAGAACAGAGCTTCAAGAGGTAAATCTTTTGCACCTGACTTTGTCAAATCAGCAAATCATTTGATCAGGATAGCAAAAAGAAAATTATGTTGCTCTTATTGTTACTCTGATAAGTTCACTCACAAAGCACAAACATATAATAGATCTTATCATCACCGTGCTTATCACAGGTATGAGAATCACTCAAAGAAATTCTCAAATACTGACCAAACTGGACCCAAGTTTATCTAGGTACCAAAACCTAAACCTGTGCTACAGGCAGAAGAAAAAGGAAAATAAAAGATAGATTATGTTCCAGTCAAGAAGGACTGAAGGAACAATGACTTCTGATTACTACAGATCATGACTCATTCCTCAATGTCAAAACTATGAATTCTAAGTACAACAACTTAGAACTCATACTCAACTGTTAAAAGTTGGTGATCTTTTGGAATACAGGGAGGTTCTCTTACTCTCAATCTCTATCTCACAATGTTTGGTATTTTCAACATAAAGATATGAAAACACCAATTGTTTGGAATATTTAGTAGTTTCTTTATATTGAAGGTATAGGAGGAAAATGAGCTTAATTGTTAAATTTTACATGCAAATATGAAGGGGGAGCATGTCTGCACAAACCTTAACAAAGATCCACAATATGTTAAGGGGGAGCTGCTAGAAGCAATTACAAACATCAATGATTAGATATTTGACAACAACAAACAATGTCAAACAAGATCAACCAGATATCAGATCAAGTGGGAGTATCTGATGAATTCAAGGGAGTACTACACTGCTACATCAAGGGGGAGTAAAGATGTGTTGTAAGTGGTGTGTGTGTAAAATCTTTTCTAAACTAAAATTGGTCAAAATGTCATTTTTAGAAAGTTTCTTTAAAATAGAAAGTTTCTATTTTTGGCAAGTTCTTTGAAAAGTTTCCTAAAATAGCAAATTTCCTAATTTGGAATGTTTTTGAAAAAGTGGAAATTATGCGAAGTCTAGATTTCGTAGACTATTAGTTTAAGAAAGCTTCACGTTTCGCAAAGTGAACACTTGCGAAACTTGCAGAATTCGCAGACTAAAGGCATACGAATTTTGGACATTCGTAGAAGTACTATCTACGAATTCTTAAGGATTCGCAACCTTCATGCTTGTGAAAGCTTCAGAATTCGTAGATAACTTGCTTGCGAAAGTTATCTTTCTTGCACATGATTCGTAAACTTATTTCTTGCGAATCCTCACACACGTTGCTTGCGAATTCTTCAGTAAGCAACACTCTTACCACATAAGCTTGCGAAAGTTGAGGTCTATTCCCATGTCTAAGTCCTATTTAAGTATAAATACTACACTTAGTATCTTTTAACCTCACTTTTCAAACTCACAACCTTTGAGAGCTAAAACCCTTCAAAACCCCTTTTTCACGAGTTCTTCTGTCGGCCCTCTGATTCCTTCTTCATTTTCATAACAGGTTGATTGGTTGTTTAAATCTTGTTCGTCTTATGTTTCTATTGTCATTATGATTGTTTAATGCAGGATTCCTCGACTGGATTAAATTTAGGATTTGTTTTTGAACTTTTCAAACCTTTTGGACTTCTAAAGAACACATGATGAACTCTCAGATTTTTGGAACTTAATGTCTGAATCTTGATATTAAAAAGACCTCATAACCCTCGTAATAATGTTCTGAAACCTGTTGATTACTTATTTGATCTAAAACCTAAACTTTGAACTCACAAAATCGATTTTGTCGATTGAACTACTTTCACGATTTCGTGACTGTTCTTAGTCGATTTTCACAAAATAAATGTTTAATCTAGGATTAAAAGTCAAATTAATGGATAAAACAATGTTCAAAACACTTAATCGATCATATTAATGCAAAGTTTTTGGTTCAATCATCGTTTTTAATGATTTTTGTAATCTGGGTTTGGTGACAGTGTTCCTGGTGTTCTTGAGGACACTTTGACTTTTCAAAAAAAAATGTTAAGTTTTTCAAATTTTGGAAAGACTCGTGTGTTTTACGAATCCTTGAGGTCTTTGATGTTCATGAATCCTTTGATTTTATTTCTTAGAAAAACCCTAAGGACATGATTCGCTAACCCTAATCTTGTGAATCCTAAGTGTTCTTAATTGTCAAATTCTTTTAAGTGAAGAATTCGCAGATTAACATCTTGCGAATTATGTGTCATGTATAATTTTCCTAAGTGTAGGATTCACAGAATGCTTCCCTGCGAATCCTGAACACTTCCTTTGTTATTCCATTCCTAAGTCTAGGATTTCGCAACTTAGTGTTCTCCGAATCCCATACTTGGTGAATTTCATAAAATGTTTTTCAAATGTCAAAATTTTAAATTATTGTTTCTGACATCTTGGACCTTGTCCAAACCTTTTATTTCATCTTTCAGGTCAAATGGCAGCTAGCAATTCTCCAAATGTGCAAATGGATGAAAACTCTGTCCATGAGGCTCAACAGGAGCACTCCATTCCCTCTAGCCGAACAACTACCCATTCACCATCAAATGTCAATCCTGACATGTTACTCATTCTACCATCTGACATGGTGCCTCAAACTGCCAACAACCACAAGTTTGAATTCAAGCTAGACATCCATCCTTTGGTGAACCTCATCCTTCAGAATCACCCTCTATACAAAGCACTGTCTGATAGTGCGGATGTGCCAGAAATCTATGTTCAACAGGCTTGGAAGACCATCCATCTCACTCATATCACTATTGGACAAATCAGATGTCCAGTTCTCAGAGTCAAAGTTGACTTCTTCTCTGCTGATATTTCTCTTGAACTATTCAGAAGATCCCTTCAATTAACAGAAGCTAATTCAAGGGAGGGCAGAACAGAATTTGATGAACTACCCACTGAAGAAACTGCTCTTGATCGAATTAGAGAAATAGGCTATGTTGGTGCACTAAACAAAGTCAGTCAATTCAAGAAGAACAATCTGCCACCCTTCTACTATGCATTGTTCTCTGTTATCAATCGGTGCTTAACATCGAAATCATATGGAACTGACAATGCAAGCAGCCATATACTGAAGCTTTTCTACTCTATAGTGCATGACTTGCATATAGACTATGCTATAGTATTTTGGACTGAACTGGTTGAGAAGATTTCTGCCAAGAGTAACACTATCAAAGTCCTCAATTATTTGCCATATCAGAGGTTCATGACTCTCTTGGTTAGAAGTGTACTGAGAGGGAACAGGAAAACTCCCAGAAGGAGTTCTCATGAAGTAGTTGTGGTGCATGAGATGAAGTTATTGGATAAACAGAAGAAACAATTTGCTTACTCCATGCCCATTCCAGAAGTGTTACTGAGATATGTTGATCTAGAGGCTGAGTGTCTTCTAGAGTATAGAGAATCTATGGCACAGCTAGAACCGGCTGTACCTACCCAAGGTTCATCCCCTAGGCGAGTGGAGTCTGAAAGGGTACCTGTAACTCAGGGAGTTCGGGTACGGGGTGTGAAAAGAAAACATACTGAGAGGGGAACCGAAGGGGGTCAGAGACCAAGACTCGAGACTTTAGGGTCACGGATTCTTACCCCACCTCATGTGACACCTGTAGTCAATGAAGGTCTAGGCTCTGAAAATGCCATGGATCAACAACAACAACATATCTCTGAACAACACTCTGTGGAAGAACAAGAAAGAGAAACAAAAGCTACTGAAGAAGTACATTCTGTTACCAGTTCACCGGACAAAATCACTGAAAATGTTGACTTGGGAAGAGAAGAAACGGATTCTGAAAAAACAATAACTGAAAGAAGAGATGATGATGATGGAAATGATGCGGATGAATCAGATGAAGAGGATGATGACAACAACAATGATGATGGTGCACGAATTCTAAATGTTGAGGATGATGAACATCTAGATGCCTTTGCAGATTTCCATAATATGGAAATGGACACCAATACTGCTGAAGTTAATACTGCCACTACTGATGCAGTCATTGATGATGTTAATGGAGGAATAAGGAGAACTGAGGGAGACATAGTTGAAGATGAAAGTGAGAGTTTAAGAAAGAGGGAGAGAAAAGAAATAGAAGAGAGAGAGAGACCAACAACCCACTATTCCAGAAGATCAACCAAATCAAACACTTCAGTGCATTTGTTGCCTGAAAATGTAGACATGAGCAGATCACTCATGCACTCGCACGCCCAAACCAACCACTCTGATTTCTCTCAACAGGAGTTAGTTTTATTTTCACACAGGAATTCAACACACAATCTATCAATGTCTCATTCGGAGACATCTGATATTGAAAACAGAGATCAGTTTCCCCCGATCTCAATTTCTTTGAATGCACAAGTCCTAGAGCCAATTGTTAGACAACCAATTTTTGTAAATAGGACACTTTTTGCAGGTCTTGATCTCAGTCGTCTTTGTGACCTGAGCGGAACATCCCAAGTAGATCCGCAATCTGGACTACGAGGACCGGATGGAAATCCTGTCATAGCTAACTTCATGCCAGCTTTGAGCGCATGTCACACAGTAGAATCATCTACTGTTGTGCAAACGGGCAATCTAAGTGATCCCGGTGTTAGCTCACCTGACTATGTGTCAAGGGAATATCTCGACAGCGCCCTAAAGGCTGTTGAGAACAGGTGGTCGGAGAAATTTGATAAAGTTGAAAAGGAGCTGGGGGATATAAAAAGAATGTTAAAGGGGAAGTAAGTTGTTGAACCTGAGCCTACAAGGAGAGAACCAACTGTACCTACCCCATCAACACATACAAAAAACCCTATTGACTTATCCATTGATGAGCTGAAGTCTTTACTTCTCGCAAAACTTTTGTCTGAAGCTCCGGATAACCAACAGGATGCAGATCGTTTTTCACTTCTGCACTCCCACCATCAACAACAACAACAACAACCACCAATATCTGTGCAACCAACAGATATAGGTAGAGCCACAAAGTCAAACTTTTCTGATGCAGATGTACTGAAAGCTTTCACTCTTTTAAATCAAGCTTTTCAGTTATCTTGCCAAACCCAAGCAGTTGTTCAGTTCCGAAGGCATGTTCATGATCATGAGCATGATCATGAGGGGGAGACAAGGAGAGAACCGTCTGACTCTGGAAGACAATTGGTTGTGGTGGAGAATGATGTGCCCATTAGTACTGTATCTGGAAGAGAAAGATCCAATAATCAAGGCGAAGGTACAAGTATAAACCAGGAAGAAGGAGAGTCAAGAAGCCTAGTTGTGTATGTTGCTAATGACGAGTCAAGGGTTGAAAATCCTACGACTGCAACTTGTGAAGAAGTGATGGAGGCCATGGGAATCACAACTTGCAACTTCGTTGATGTAGATGAGCTAGATACGGATGAGCAAGTTGAAGCTAAATATGAAATGTTTTGGAAGGTGAAAGAAGAAGGAGAAAAGGAAATAGATTTTGGTCTTCAATATGCAACTCTTCCAGAAAACTCTGTCAATGCTGAAGAATTTGGCAAAAATGCATCTGAAGCAGAAGTTCCTGTAAGTGTTCTAAATGAAAACATTTTTGATGACATATTTGGCGATGATTTTGGAACAGATGATCAAGAAGATGAGCCAGTACAGACTGCTGAGTCAGTGCAAGTGAATGTGGCTGAACAAGAAGATGAGCCCTACATTCCAACTGCCATTCCAATAGTTTCTCCTGACAGAAACTGTGTTTTTCCCAGAGTTAGTGAAGCTTCTGATCCTAATACTCAGAATGTTGCCTTGCCTTTGCTCAAGTTTGTAGAAGGGTTTTTTCAGATCAAATGTCTCAGATCCTACTACTTCTATCTTGATTGACATGGAAAAGTTGAGAAGATCTCTAAGCAAAGAAATGAGGAGAATGGAAATATAAGAGGAAAGAAGAAAGATGGAAGGCAGTGAAAGAGAAGAAAAAAAGAAAGCTGAAAAAGAAAAAGCTGATGTTGAAGCTTTACCCTACATCAGAAACCCTGACAGTCCAAAAATTCTGACTGCTACTGAAAGACCAAAGCCTGTGTTCGTCACTCCTACGGAAGCTGAATTTCTTGCAAAGAAACACCAGGATGCTGAAGAAGGTCCCTCTGTTCCAGTCAGAGTTGGATCTACTCCTTTTACAGGGTATGACGAACAGGGAACTTCTCTAGAATTTAGCAAGCTGATCAGAAAGTCTTTCAGAGTTCCGTTCCTTGAAGAATCCATCAAGATTTTTGTGAAAGGGCTAATAAAGATTGATCCTTGCAAGCTATATGGAGTGATTGACAGACCTCTTGACTACCAAAGAAATTATCTGAAGTTTGTTGAGAACTTTTCAAGAACAAAAGTAACATACCTGGAATTCTTCAGATAAAAGAATTCAGAATGAAGAACTACTTTGTTGTCTGGTATCCAGAGTTTGATGTTCAGAGGAGAGACCTACAGGAATCAACCTTCAGTGAACATAGCAGACCTGGAGTTCATTTATCATGAATTCAGAAGCAGAGCAATCAGACCTAGAGTTGTAGTCTTTGCACTTGAAGCAGTGAAAAGGTACATGAGGTGTCTGGTCAACAATTCCTACATTCTTGATTTTCAGTTGGGAGCAGACACAAATCAGAACAGTATAAATCTGACTGCCCCTAACTTCAATCACTACTTGATGAGGGATTTGGTATTCTTCACTCCAGTTGTAACTCCTGAACTTGGACTTATATATGTCAACATTGAAACTCACAAGAAGCAATTCATGCGAGCAAGTGAAGTAGCAAAATTCTTAGATGGAACTTTAAAGATGGTGCTGAGAGAGCTTGAAGAGAAGCACAAACATTCAAAAATGAAAAGACTTGAAATGGGTAATCACATGCCTAAATTTGACAGAATTGCTATGGAAAGAATGATTCCGACAAATCAGAGATAAGATTGAATTCAGAGAAGGCATCAGAAGATTTTAAGGTTTCCTAGCTATGAGGAGAACTAGTTTCAGAAGGTGGAACCGTTGAAGATTACAACTTTGATTAAAAGGGGGAGATTGTTAAATAAGGTTTAATCAAGTTGTAATAGTTAGTCCCTTGTTACTTATGTTATGTATTTTGTTAAGTTTAACTTATGTAGGTGTCAAGTTAATTGACCCTATAAATAGTCCCTTGTTATTTCCTTTTTAGGTTAACTCTTAGAAATCATCTCATTCATAGTATTGTAGCCAACCTCCTTTGTGAGACATATGAATACAGTATTTTCCCAATCAATAATCTCCTTCCTTTGATTCCTATATGTTAATACTCTGATTATTATTGTGTGTGTGCTTGATTCTGGAACAACACAGTGCCCTCGACCTACCATCAGACGATGAAGTTCCCAAATCCATGGGGAATCTAGGATATCAAAAGTGAACCGAAAGTCGCTCAGGATTTCTACAAGACGACGATGAAGCCCAGAAAGCAGTCCATCTAGCAATTACAGAGCCAGGATACTCCCGATACTGACGATGACTATCGATTGGAGGAAGTTATCCTGGACCAAGACAAGTCGGAGCAAGTCGTCTTCATAGGTTCGACACTCGATCATTCCATTAAAAAAGAACTAACATCTTTTTTGCAGGAACATGCCGACTGTTTCGCTTGGTTGCGCGAAGACATGGTCGGCATAGATCCTGACGTTATTTCACATAAACTAAATGTGGATCCATCGTTTTAACCAATAAAACAAAAGCGACAAAAATTCGCTCCAGAGCAAAACAAAGTGATCAACGATGAAATCGACAATCTTTTCAAAACTGGGAAGATACGAGAAATGAAGTACCCCGACTGGTTAGCCAATGTCGTGGTCGTACAAAAATAAATGGCAAATGGAGAGTCTGCATAGACTTCACAGATCTAAACAAGGCGTGTCCGAAAGATCCATTTCCTTTGCCACATATTGATGTGTTGGTCGACGCTACTGCCGGACATGAACTCTTAATGTTCTTGGACGCCTACTCAGGCTACAATCAAATACTTATGCACGTCGACAATCAAGAAAAGACAACCTTCATGACGGATCGCGATATCTACTGTTACAAGGTTATGCCTTTTGGTTTAAAAAATGCAGGTTCTACGTACCAGAGGTTGGTCAACAAAATGTTCAAGGACGAACTAGGTGACACTATGGAAGTATACATTGACGACATGCTTGTCAAGTCTCGACAAGCCATCGATCATGTCGGGCACCTACGACAGTCGTTCGACATCCTCCGGCAATATCACATGAAGCTAACTCCTACAAAATGCTCCTTCGGAGTTAGTGCTGGAAAATTCCTAGGGTACATGGTGACTCGACGAGGCATCAAAGCTAATCCAAATCAGATCAAAGCCATCGTCGAGATCAAATCGCCAAGAAATTTCAAAGAAGTGCAACGTCTAACCGGTCGAGTAGCAGCCCTGAACAGATTCATATCCCGATCGTGAGACAAATGTCATTTGTTCTATAACGTATTGCAAAAGAACAAAGGCTTCAATTGGACGGACGACCATGAGAAGGCATTGCAAAAATTGAAAGAGTACATGGCGTCACCTCCAATGTTATCAAAAGCACAAGGCGACGAGGTCTTACACCTCTTCCTAACCGTCAGTTCTCACGCGGTAAGTGCAATCCTGGTAAGAGAAGACGACAAGCAACAATTGCCTATCTATTATGTAAGTAAGTCTTTACTCGACGCCGAAACCAGATATTCCTCAATGAAAAAACTTATACTATCACTAGTCACAGCTGCAAAAAAGCTACGACATTATTTTGAATCACATCCTATAACTGTCGTTACTAACTTTCCACTAAAGTATGTCTTGAGAAAGCCAGAATTGACAGGTCGACTAGCAAAATGGAGCATATACCTTAGCAGCTATGACATCGACTTCAAACCCAGGACCATGATCAAATCGTAAGTCCTAGCAGACTTCGTCGCCGACTTTAGTCCTGAACTAGAGAAAGAAGCACAACGCGAAGTTTGTTCTGTGGCGAATCACGACGACAAACCCTCGAGTCTACATATCGACGGTTCGTCCAATGCTAGAGGTACAGGACTGGGCGTCGTCTTAAAGTCGCCACAAGGGGGCAAGATGGTGTACTCCATACGATGCAATTTCAAAGCAACCAACAATGAAGCGGAGTATGAAGCCTTGATCATCGAGATGAACATGGCACACAACCTGGGGGGAAAGGGGTTACACATCAAAAGTGACTCTCTCCTCGTCGTGAATCAGATGAATGGCGAATTTGCAGCTAAGGATTCAAAGATGACAGTATATCTCAAAGTGGCAAAGATAAAATCCACAAAATTTGAGTCTTTTTTGATCGAGCAAATCCCAAGAGATTTGAATACTCAAGCAGATGCTTTTGCCAATCTTGGATCAATACTAAGCAAACCTCTGTTCGACATGATTCCTATGGTACATCTAGCGACGTCGTCTATTGATAAGATGACGTCGGGAAAATTGACAACAACGAAGAGGATTGGTCGAGCGATGTCATGAACTATCTAACACGCGACCAACTCCTAGAAGATAGAACAGAGGCTCTAAAGATAAGATTTAAAGCATCGCGGTATGTCGTGATACAAGGCAGACTCTATCGACGATCATTTACCGGACTTAATCTACGATATGTCACAAGCAAAACGCAAGTCCAGAATATCTTACAAGAGATGCACGATAGCAAGTGTGGTAATCACTTAGGTGGTCATAGATTTGCCAATCGAGTGTCTCGACAAGTCTATTACTGGTCGACACTACGACAAGACGCAATCAAGTACGTACATAATTGTGACGCATGTCAAAGACATTCAGGTTCGACGCATAAACCTTATGAACCTTTACACTCGACATTAGTTCCATGGCTCTTCATGAGATGGGGAATGGATATCGTCGGTATGTTACCACCTGCCCCTGGGCAAAAAGTATTTATACTCGTCCTTACAGATTATTTTTCCAAATGGGTAAAGGCAACCACTTTTTCCCAAGTTCGGGATAAAGAGGTTATATCCTTTATCCAGACTAACATCATATGCAGGTTTGGCATACCTTCTGAGATTGTCTGTGACAATGGGTCTCAATTTATAAGTGAGAGAACTCAACAGTTCTGTGAGGACTACAATATAAAGCTCACGACATTGACACCACGATACCCTCAGTCGAATGGACTTGCTAAGTCGAGTAATAAAACGATTGTTAATTCAATCAAGAAACGTTTGAAAGCAGCAAAAGGAAGATGGGTCGAAGAACTTTCTTCGGTCTTGTGGGCAAATCTTACGACTCCACGTACGTCCACTGGACAAACTCCCTTTTCTTTAGTCTATGGATGTGAAGCAGTTTTACCCGTCGAGGTACAACTACCTACGTCGAGACATACATCGGTCGATCATAACTTGGTCGACATGATCTATGATCTTCATGCTCTAAAAGAATTAAAAGAATCAACATTGATTCGAATGGCATCCCAGAAACAAACGGTCGAACGACACTTCAATAATAATGTAAAAACTAAAGTCTTCCAAGTGGGCGACCACGTCTTACGACGAGTGTTTCAGACCACTCAGGAACCAAACGTAGGTAAATTGTTAGTGCATATATATGTTGGATACAAGATCATGAAGACTAAAAGTCAAGCAAGTCAAAGCTCAAGTCAACTCTCAAGCAAGAAAGTTAAAGTCTATTTTGTAATAAAGTCAAAGTCAAAATCTTGTATTTGTATTTTGTTTGTAAGTGTTGTGTCCTTGTCTTATATAGGTATATGACATTAGTTGTAGAGTGTGTAACAAGCGGTAGTTGCAAGTTAGAAGCTAGAAGTTGTATTGTACACAGAAATAGAGTTCTAGAGAGAGAAAGTGTCAAGAGAACTTCTGTATACGAATTCTATGAATTGAATTGCAATTGAAACAGGTTGAGTAATTGATTGCTTGTCATCTTGTTATTGTAATTGAAATTGCAATTAGAACTTGGAATTAGGGAATAATAATTGGCATCAGAGCAAAGTTCATTTGAAATCAATCAAGAAAATAGTTTTCGGCACCGTGTATTGAGTTTAGATCGAGTTTTGATTTTTAGCGTTTAATTGGAGTTCTAATTGATTAGATTGAGTTCGTATAGTGTATTAGAACAATCTTGTATAGGTTTGTTAGAACATTGCACTGTAATTTTCATCAATTTTGGAATTTTGTTCATACAAAAGTTCACGAGTTCAAGAAGCACTGTATCACATCAATTTGTATGTTTAACTGAATTTCTTTGAAATTCATTGGTTGTAATTGATTCTAGATGTGTTAGGGATCAAATTGTCAAAGTTACAAATCGAAATTCGAAAGTTTGATGGGTTTTTGAGCCGATCAGAGTGAATTTTTATCGAAGATCTGAAGAACTCGCATGAGCCCCAAGAACTCACACCAAGAACTCGCATCAAAGAAGATTTCACATAATTGTTTTTGTTTGAAAATTTCATAAGTATAGATTTTGCACATGTGTGTTATGCGAAATGCGTAGAATTCGCCTGTGTGAGTGGTGAGAATTCCTCAGAGTTCGTATAGCCTTGTATGCGAATTGTTAGAATTCGCATAAGCCCTTTATACGAAAAGCTTATTGAAAAATCTTTCTAAGGCAAGAATTCACATAAGGCTTGTATGCGAAAAGTAAGGAACTCGCATAAAGAAGGATACGAATTCCTCAGAATTCGCATCTAACTTCATACAAATTCCTCAGAATTCGCATCTAACTTCATACGAATTCCTCAGAATTCGCCTAAGAGTGTTATACGAATTCCTCAGATTTCGCATAAAAAGATTGAAATTTTTCTAAGTGTAGAATTCGTGTGAGTCTGTTGTGCGAAAAGTGTTTTTCAAAATTTTTCTCAGTCTAGTTTTCGCATAAGTGTTGTATGCGAATTCCTAGAACTCGCATATAACTGTGTGCGAATTCTGAAATGTGTTGAATGAAGACCTAGGTGTAATATTGAAATGTGTGGTGAGAAGTTTGGAGAAGAGAGCGAAAATGACCTTCAATTTGAGAGTCCAAAGAAAATGCAACCTCCAATAAGAGGGAAACCATGTTTGAAAAAAGTAAGATCGAACCACCATAAACAGAAGAAAAAATATCTCTTGTTGAATGGTGTGTCGTCACCATCCAAACCCTCTTATTGAGTTCCATCAAGAAGGCTAGAAATAAACTTTTAATAAATTATTTTTTTAGTCTATTTTTAGTATTAATAACTTTCACTTTTTGTTGCAAAAAAAAAACTTTGAAATTTTCGGAGTTGTGCAAAGTGGCGACTTTGGTTGCCACTGTCTAAAGTCACACTTTTCTAAGCATGCAACCAATGATCCACCATTTTTGTTCATAATTCTCTTTTGTCCTTTAAGATTTAATTGGTCCTTTTGTTGTGTGTACTTTTTTTTTCTTTAATAAGTATTTTATGTCAAAAGTTTTTCATTGTAGATAAAACATTGGTGTGTAGAAGAGTTTGAAAAAAAAAGAAAAAAAAAACAAACATCCCATCTACTTTGTTGGTCATCATAAACCTTGGTAACTACATCACTTTTTATCTACCCATCACACCACAACCATTCACTTGTTTTTCTCTAGTTGATACCTTTTCACTTTTACATCCCCAAACCGTAGGTTACCACCATCACCATGCAAAAAAAAATCTTTGGTTCCCAAGAATCCAAAAGGCAAACATCAAGTCTTGCTTTTTAGCCATCATCACCCTTGATACCTTCACCCTCTCTATTCCTATCAACTTCTTTATCTTTATTTATACTCATTACTCCCTTCTCCCACATTCTTGTTTTCCTTTCTCATATGGAACTTGAAGCCATGGGCAAAAAAAAAACAAAAAAAAAATTGGTTTGCACCCCTTTCTAAATAGATTGGAGGAGTCACCGATAGTCGTCGGTGGAAGCTTCGACCACCATCCCATCGATTTTTGCCGCCGATTTCTACCGTAATCACCACCGCCCCTTAATCTACCGTTTCGCATGCCACCATGGTGTCCGAAGTTGGTCGACCTGCTCAGTGAACCGTGAGCATCCTTGGTTCGTCATCACTTATGTTCTGGAATTTTCATTGGTTATTTCTTTTGGGCTTTTTGTGGTGTTTGTTTGTTGTTTTGTTCTAACTCGTGGATCCTTGGGTTGTTGAACTTTATGTCGTATTACTTTGTTCATGGTTTGCTTCTGTTTAATATTCTCATGACTATTTGTATCTATTTTTCGTTCCGTTTAACATATCTTTCAGGTACACTCTCTTGATTGTTTCCATAATTTATGGGTTTAACATGATATAGGCCATTCTTCGCAATTTTAGCCAATACACTTTCCCATTTAACACCAAGCCTAACGAATATTCAGACCAAAATTGTCTTGCGTTTTTTCAATGAGGACATTGAAGGTTTCAGTTTGGAGGGTGGGGACCTTTGCAAAAAGCAAAATATTTTTTGATCACCCAAATCCAAAGTGGCCACTTATGTCATCACAGTGGGGACAAAAGCAAATTGAAAAATTCATAATGGGTTAAGTCAAAAATCGAATGGTAATGGAAAAACAAAGAAAAATATTCCACAAAACCAAAAATTATTTGGATCCATGCAAAAATCCAAGTTTGGAGGTCATATTAAGTAATTAATTTAAAAACCCAAATACACAAGCCCTATTGATTAAAGTCAAAATTATGGATTACATGAAAGGAGGTGGTACCTTTTCGAACGAGAGTGCTTCATTCAAATCAAGAGTCGTGGAAATGTTTGATGTAAGTTTTTCCATTCAAGCAAAAATCTGATTAATCAACCCTTTTGTCATCTTTCGAGTTCTTTTTCTTCATTATTTTTACTTGAGGACAAGTAATTATTTAAGTTTGGGGGTGTGATAACTCTCAAATCTTGAGATTTATTTCCTCACTTTTCTTATTTATTTTTCCACTTTCTTGCCTATTTTTCCCTCTCCCTCCTTCATTTTGTCTAATATGTTCAAACATTGTGATGAAGTTTCAAGAATGCAAAATTCGGTTTTTCTAACTTTTTATGCAACAAAGTGGCCACTTTGTCACCACAGTGGTGACGTGGGCTGGAAGTTTATGGATAAGCCTTGGACATTTATGGAAAGGTGCTTTTTGAAATTGAATAAAAAGAGGAACCTGAGCTTTCACACGAATAATCAAGGAAAATGACAAAATTTGGAAGTCAAAGGAAGCTTCAACACTCCTCCAAAAAGTGGTTTTTTGGGTTTTGTCAGATCACACATTTTTCTTCAAGAGCACTATAAAAAGAGGCTTTGGGGCACCATTTGGAGATCATCCCTTCCAGTAGAGTTTCTCACATTTAGAGCTTAACATTTACTTCTCATTCTCTCATCAAGTTCTTAGTTGTAGTTGCATTTAATTTTCTTGTAATTTCCATTTCTTGTAACAACATTCACCACTGTGGCGACAAAGTGGTGACAACTTTCTACTTTTATTTATGCAAGTTATGTTTATGTATTCTTCTTATTCTTCCATGTCTTTTACTTATATTATGAACTAAACACCCCTTTGGGTGTGGGTATGAGCCAAGGCTAAGACTAGTAGACAACACTTAGGTATTGATCGTTGCTAACTCTTAGACTTGGTCACTTGAGTCGGGACTTCAACTCAACACGGACAAGTCGATCACTTGTAAGTGTTAATATTAGATATTAGACCCAGAGATGGGCGATCCGTAAATACGGCTTGAGTAATGCAAAGAAGATTTGAGAAAGTCTTTTATAATCACGTAGAGATGCGGGTTTTTGCATGATTCTAACTAAGGTTCAAAATTTCGGTCGATATAGGTGTCACAAAGAGATTTGGGCTTCTATATCCATAATGGTTGAACTAAAATCCTTAGAGGTTTACTTAGTTAAATCGGCAAGTCTTGAGTCGACAATAGTGGCAACTTTGTGGGTGCAAGTGGCCACTTTCTGTGGAAACTCACTTTCGAGAGAGAGGGGTTTTTATTGATATTTTGTGTCACTTGTTTCTAACCATATTGTTACTACATCTGTCTCAGTTAATGCTTGTACCCACATCCTATCTTTTAACTTGTTGAGTATCTTAATCGTTGTTTAGCTTAATTAAAGACTCACAAATATTGATATTGTTCTCAAAACTCAAACAAGCATTAGAAGTTCATGAAAGCTCTTTGATTCTTAGTTGACTAGTCCATGTGGAAACGATCTTGGTACTCTACCATTTTATTACTTAATAGAGATCATAGTGTCCGGTGTGCACTTGCACCGCCATTGTGGCAACACAGGTGGCCACTTTGTGGACCTATACGATTTTCTTCTATCAAACAACAATTACCATTTCAGTATCGGAATGGACCCATTAGAGGCTTTGTATGGACGGAAATGTAGAACTCCCGTTTGTTGGCTTAAGGCGGGTGAGAAACAATTTGTCGCCCCGAGATCGTCCAAGAAACAGCCGACAAAGTCAGAGGCATATGTGAATGCTTGAAGGCCGCCCAATATCTCCAAGAGAGCTACACTGATAAGAAGAGACGGACTATGGAATTCGAAGTGGGAGACCGAGTCATGTTGAAGTGTTAGACTTTGACTAGACTTTGAGATTTTTGCAGGATGAGAGAAGCTGACAAGATCATATCTTATTGACTTCAGTTTGACTTCATGAGATTTAAGATTGCGCGAAAAAGTGAATTTCTTATCTTAATCTCAAATATATCTGAAAGAAGGACAACTTTCAGATATAGAAAACATGTTCTGAAATGTTCAAACCACTTCCCGATTCTTAAACAAATTTCATGAATTGGAAGTGTGATTTTAAATGTTTTTAAAGAATTACTTGTGCTTATATGATTATAAACCGTGTGTTTCCAAAGATAAATACTTGTGTATTGTCTTTTCTATATACTTTCAAGTATTCACACACACTGGTTTGAATTCTTGTTCAAAATGATCTTACCATGTCTCATATTGTAACCAATTTTTTCGATGGTAAGACACCCCGCTTGTACTTTAATGAATTTTTTAGCGTTAATTCATTTTGAAACGGTTTTTCAAGAATGTCTATATTTTGTTTCGTATAGACACCTATCTTTTATTCTTAACTATAAGCTTTGATTGTTATATCATTCATTTTCTGATCATTTTCATACAATGTCAGATTTTCAAACAAGTCTCTTGCATTCATGTTCATTCATTCAATTAACTTGTTTGAAATATCTTAAATGTTTTAAAATGCTCAAGTCTTCATGATTATATTTTATGAGCATACATTCATCTGACATTTGTATATGAGTTTTAACTGTTATAGTTAAACCATTTGAGCAACACATGCTTTCTAGGATTATATGGGTTCTTTGTGCTAGGACTTAACTAAACTTCTATGAAATCACGTTAACCAGTGATTTCTACCCAAGAAGTTAATCCATAGAGATTGAGTGTGAGGAGTCAAAAAGAAATGAGTGTGGGTGTGATGAGATAAAATGTAAAGGAGAGTTTGGTTAGTAGTGAGTTTAATGATCAAAAGAAAGAGGGTGTGAGAACAGAGTAAAAAGAATATCAAACTCTGCACCAACTACTTTATGAGCGGGGTAGCCACATTACTAATGTTTCACAATCTTTGGTGAACGTTATTAAAACAGGCAACTAGCTCATGCCAACTCTTGCTTTCTACCCCACCAACCACTCATTTTCTTCTCAAAAAGAAATTGTTTCACATTTTTCAAGGGGACGCAGCACATATGTTATCTGATTTTCATTTGGAAAATCTGGATATTGAAAAAGAAGGAAGTCTGCCCCACCTTCGCACTTCAATCATGCACATTGAGTTTGTGTTTATACTACTGTTGTCTCAGTGGTTTACACTATGTTGAGCCTTAAAAAGCAATTTTTCGTGCTTAATTCTTTCTACACGTGCACGAATACACAAAGAATTTGTTTCTTTGTCATAACATTCATAGAAATTGCCTTTGTGGTGTTTCGATGATTGGATGGAAGCCCTGGGGGAGTGAACATCATAAAAGCTCCTTTATATTGTGTATTCGTTACACACAGTGACTTCGTGTTACTGACAGGCATTTTAATTGATTCATTTGTTGATTCGGGTGTTACACGATTATTTTGTCTAGATTTGAAAAGATCTGGATGAGTACATTGTTCGGATTGACGGTGAATCAGAGGCTCAGTTTGAATGATCAGTGGCCAGAAAGGTTTTCAAAGACATTTCTTGGAGAAAGTTTTGATGATATCGAGGCTCAAATCATCAAAAACGGGGAGAAGATTAAGAAATGTGTATTTCAAAGAAATGTTAAAGTTGAAAGAATTGTCCGGAAAGAAGTATTTATTTTGGATATGGAGAGAGATATTTCAGAATTGAAGTTTGTTCAAAGTTGATAAGCGAAAGTTCAAAGAATTTCGAAAGCAAGCAGATTTTGGAGAAATTTTATTTGAATAAAGTTGGAGAAAACATTCAGAGCTGAAAATGAAGATAATTTCTTTCAATGTCTGAAAGAGGTTTGTTTATAATCTTGAGGGAGATTGTTACTATTTTTGAAGATCAGACGTTGGGAAGATTGTTGAAAGTTTTTGAAGACAAAGCTAAAGAAGAATTTCATTGTGTTAAGGGGGAGTTTGTAAATCATGTTTGTATCAAAGGGGAGATTACAAGAGAAGATAAAGGTTGTTCAAAGGGGGTGCTTAATCAAATAGAGCTTAAAGTGATTAGATCTTTCAACAGTGATCTTGAATCCAAAGGGGGAGATTGTTAGAGCATAAATATGTTGGATACAAGATCAAGAAGACTGAAGATTAAATGTCAAGAAAGTCAAAGCTGAGGAAAGTCAAATCTCATTAAAAGTCAAAGTCTTTTGTAATAAAAGTCAAATGTATTTGTATTTTGTATTTTAGTTTCCTTGTATTAGGAGTTGGTATAAATAGATTTTATTTTTCAGTTTTGTTTGGTTAGTTAACAGAGTTAACAAGTCTTATTGAGAATCACAGAGAGAGATCTGTAGAGAGAGAGAGAGAGAGAGTTCTAGAGAGAGAAAGTTGTAAATTGTGAATTGAAAGATAAATCAAAACAGGTAATTGATTCTTGTTTATCTTTTGTTTTGATTAATTGATTAGAAACTAGAATCTAGGGATTAACATGAAGGTATCCCCTTTGAAAGGCATCATCCGGTTCGGGAAGCGGGGAAAGCTAAGCCCCCGATTCCCTGGAACTGTTCACCGTACTAAAGCGTATAGGTCCCAAGCCTATCAATTAAAGTTGCCCCCGGAGATGACTGGGATCTACAACACGTTTCACATTTATTACCTCCGAAAATGTCTAGCGGAAGAAGAAAGTGTCATACCGTTATTCGAAATCCGGGTGGACAACGACTGGTGCATAGAGGAGCCCGATGCCATACTAGAAAGAAAGGCGAAGAAACTTCGTCATAAAGAACTAGTTATGGTAAAGTTACAGTGGAAACACCATCAGGGTGTAAACGTCACTTGGGAAGCGGAAGAAGACTTGAGATGAAGGTACCCCCACCTTTTCGAGACGGCATGAGATTTCAGGGACGAAATATTCTTCAAGGAGGGGAGGATTGTAACACCTCGAATTCTATCCTATCGATAACTCTAAGGTAAGTCTAGTTAATATTCTCCCTTGTTATAATTTAAGATCTTGTAGAGATACCTTAGAAGTCGAGGGGCTGAAATGATAGAAATCCCAAAATTTGGGCCTCGGTACGAACCCGACAACCGTGACAGGCGACCTTGCCAATGTCATAGTCGCGTGTGGCATAGTCGTGCCCCTCACCCGACCCTCAGTAATCTCGCACGGTTGTGCCCCGCGAGAATGACAAGACACTATCGCCAATGTCACTCTCGCCGCGGAGGGTTTGCCGGCGATACATAGCGTGCGCCAGTGCCCGGGAGTATGACAAGGGCAATGTCGCCGAGTCATTCTTGCCGACGGTCTTTCGGGGTATTTATTTGGGAAACTTCGGTTTTTTTTGCTAAAATCTGATTTTGGGCATTTTTGGCTAGGACGTTTCCTCTCCAGATTCTTGGTAAGATTCAACCTCTCATCCTCTCCCCTCATTTATTCCACCATTAAGATCCTCAAAGTTATTTAATGCTCTTCTAGGTTAGCATCTATGGCAAATCTCAAGTGTGTTCAAGCATCAAAGAAGTTATCATCCTCTACTCTCTAGGATTTTACCAAATATCTAGGTTTTCTACAGAACCTAGCAAGTGACTTCAATCTAACCTTGCTAAAACTCTATACATGCTAAAATATTCCCTCTTTATGAACCCTCTATAGTTTTATTAAAAGTTTTACCAATGTGGTGATTTTGGAAAGTTAGGTCAAAAACTAGGGCTTGACCATTTGTGAGTATTATGTCTAAACGATTTTGGAAAATGATTCTATATGCATTAATGACCTTATTATTGGTCATAATAAGGTTTTTGAACTAAAATGGGTTGTGATGGAACCAAGGCTATTAAACCTTATATGGTGCTCATCTACTAAATAATTCATTTGTGCAAGGAATAAATTACGATGGGTAAATTATAGTAACTACCAATGTGTGAATGTATCGGACTAATGTTATAGATCCATAAGCATGCAAGTCTTATTATGTTGAGTCGTTATAATGTGGGATGTCGATAATGCACCAAGGAATAGGCATGGGGTCTAGTTATGTAATAGTTGTGGTCTTGGTAGTCGGGCAACGACCAAAGACCATTAATTGTAATTCCTTGGGGTGTAGCAAAATCTAGAATCAACAGAATGATTGGTTGATTTGTAGTAGGGCTCTTGAACATGAAATATGTGATCTACTTTTCTGTTCCGTCACTAACACGGAAATCATATCGAAAATTTACCAAGTTCCTATATTTTCGGAATTTATACTTATTGCTCTAATTATAAAACGTTTGATCTCACTAGGCGTTAGCCTAACGTTTTTTTCTTAAATGTGGCATGTATAGAAGGTTCAGCGAGGCGGCAAGCTTGTGAGTGAAGTGCTATTGGTCGTTTGTGACAACTTTTGGGTACATACTTTCGAAGAGGAGACATTGGAGATTTTGGGAAATAAATACCCTTTTGGCAATTTTTAGCGACACGCGTCTATAATCTAGATTTTTGATTGGTCGTGATTAGTAGGTTGTTGTTTTAATATCATTATATAGTTGTGAACTCCTTAATTACATTTCCCCATTTTGGTGATTATTCATGTATAGAATGGTCCATGTTAAATTATTCATGTTTTATTTTACCCTATTTTTAAGGTGTTACACCTAACATCTAAAATTAGTTTATGTTCGGGTTGGTAACAAATAGCAGAAAAAAAATTCATAGGTTTAAACATGGTTACTAGATCAAAATCAAAACACATGAAAACCCCTTTTGTGGTTCAATACCCGCCAAGAACAATGATGATGAAAACCCCCTTTGTGGTTCAATACCCACCAAGAACAATGATGATGAATCTTCAATTCTTTACTCTGGATGTGTTTACTTGCCTACAGTTGCTCCCAAAATCCTCCAAAAGATGCCCAAAATTCGCCCTAAATAGTTGTGAGTCGAATGGTGTGCAGTCCTCTAAACCTTATCAGGAAATTAGTATTTAAGAGAATCACAGGGAGTGTCTCGAGTGGTCTCCCACGTGACCCGAGTCGCGGGATAGGTCACCGGTGTACTTTTGGCATGCGGGTTGGGCTCACGCGATATGTAGCATGAGATTCTGTTTGGCGTCCATTTAGGGTACATTCTAGCATAATTTCATGCGAACGATGTCTTTGAACTCCAATCCTGATCCCGACTTCCATGCACTTCCAAATCTTCATTATTTAGCATAAAAACTTGGTTCCCTTCGTTTCCACATGAAATATTTGATTCATGTACAAAATGTGAATTAAACAGTCTAATTATGCCTGGAAATACAACAAATCCACTCGTAAAGTGGTATATTAATAACGTCGGAAACAACTTTGTCACACATCTACTTCCTTATTTAAGAGATATAAGGGTAAATTGGTCATAATGTGGTGCACAATGATTTTCAAATTGAATATATGTTTATTTTAAAACAAAATCAATAACCCCAAACTCTTTAAAACTAAAATTGAAATATAAGCAAAATTGGAGCCAAACAAAATACATAAAGAACGAGCTTTTGTTCTCTTTAATTTGACATCTTCATCAAGTTATACTTTTAGTAATGTTTTCTTACCCAGTTTTCAAAATTCTTATCAATTACGAACATTCACTTGACGTTACTCAACTTTCACAATGAAGATTCTATTGTTCAATGTGAATGTTTGGTTCTTTCTTGAGTTACTACCATCGAGAGTTTGTTCTTATTTTTCGTAGTTAAAACATGCAAGTTTAGGTCCATGTAGGAAAACCCTTTTTGAAAACTTGTTTACACAAATAAGTTCATCAATATGTAATTCTAATCAAATATTCACATGGAATAATGAAACATTCACATATTTTATTCTGAATGCTCATTTATTTCATTGAATTTAACAAGTATTTATTATACATGGACGAAAACTTCACCAAAAATAGCTTAACATGATGTAAAATATTGCCCGGAGTGCGCTTAACGCCATCTCTCAAGACTCCCAAAATATGAGATGACCAAGGAGGCATGACGTAACATCCCATACTAGCTATATTCGCTTAAACACATACAGAGCAACTAAGTAAACTTTACAGCAAAATAGTACTAGTTATTGACAACCGGACATTAAGGTACATATATATACAATCCCAAAAGTAACTATTCACAAAATAAGGTTGTCCAGTAAGTCAGTCTTCAAAATATCTACTCTTGGTCTCTCAACCCGGATATTCCCCAAGTCTGTCTCTAGAACCTGCCACGGAATAACAAACGTGGTTGAGCAATAATTCAGTGAACAGATCAATGAAATCAACAATAAACAATATAGGGTAAGTACAAATTATCCCTATAATCATGAAACGATAAAATAAATCAATCGAATATCACAAAGATATAACAAAGGGGTTCACGTAATCACCCATTCTGTGTTTTGTGTTATTCAAGTTCACATAAATCACCCGAATACACTAAACCCGTTGTTCCCAAAGAATGTACGGTTCTAGGGACATAAGTGAGAACTAGCGGTGTGGGCACGACACCCACTAGCCCTCGACTACTATTAAAGCAGTCCTAGTTTTGTATAGTTCCTAGGATATCCATTCGCCCCTATGGCCGGATCAGGGCAGCGCACTCTCCGCATACACAAGAACGCTATAGTGATTATAGCCACCATGGAAGCATCACAAAGTCGGTGCCCCAGATTAAGTGTCTGGGTAAAGGATCACAACGTATGTGATCTAACCGGATCACAAAGATATAACAACAATCAATGAACAAGTCAATATGGCTTGACTCTATCTAGTCGTGCCATTCTCAATCTGATAATATCACGGTCATTGGACCGATTCAACAAATCATATTTATCACATTCCATTCGCGCCTAAGCATTCAGAGTAAAACTCAAGAACCGGGCCAACGGTCCCAGGGGCGGGGCGACAGACTTTGGAATACTCCTAAGTTGTGCTCAACTAATGGGACACCAAATGGGATTCAACAAAGAAATTACACGATAAAAATCCAAGAATCAACATCATTGAGGTATTTTTGTATCTCAAGTTTACAATTCGTGAATCATATTTGAATGGTTAACCCTCAACAATAAGTCAATCCCGTTCCAAGAAAATAAGAGATCCGTACCTTTATATAGTCGAGATAATCAAAACACGATGCCCAAATGCCAAAGTTTCCAAAATCCTTGCTAGTCGGATTTCCTATCACAAGTAATATATATACACTTAGAATTATACAATGATTTCCTATATTTATTTGATCTCTTTATCCTATTGGCACCCTTTTATTAGCTTATGTTAACTTTATTTCAATCCTTATATGCTTATAGTTCAATGCTAGTGTTTATGAAATGGTGCAAAAGGACTTGAACAAAACAACCAAAATATTGCAAAAGAAAGTTCCCCTGCACATTTCAGCTTCTGTCCATCTCTGTGTTGGACACATTACTCATACATAGGAGCTTAATTTGGTGTTATTGTCTAAACAAAAGTTGTTAATATACCTCTTAGGATTCCAATCGCACTGGATTCATGTTTCTTGAAGCTATGATAGATTTTATATGAATTATGTACTAACAGTGTGCAGTTCCCGATTTTACAGAGACCAACTACTGTAATTTGCTATTTTGGCATACTTAAGCTCAAAATTAGCTTTAGGACTCTTTTTTTTTGGTAAAGGAGTATCCCAGACCACTTTGGGCCCAGACTAATCTCCTGTGTAGATCCCAGTACAGTGCAATCACGAACAAATCAACAATAATTAATCAATGAAGAACAATATCTAAGCCACAACTGCTATTCATATGATTAAATGTAACAATCAAAGGTTTAGGTTTACAGAGAGAATATATGATCATAGAATGTAAAGCTAATGACTAGCAATCTAATAATGTTTTTTCTAACCTGAAATATGAGCTAAAACACGCCTTATATATGGCGCTTACAAGCTTAATGGGCTTTATGGGCTTTGGGCCCAACTATTAACAAAACTATTAAAGAATTACAAATCAACCCCTTATAAATGCTTTATACCACTTTCAACACACAGGACTTTCAGTCCTAACAATCTCCCCCTAAAGTTGAATAAGGCATTTATCTTCCTGAAAACTGCAGGCATTGATCTTCTTTCCCTCTTGAATCTTTGAAGAACTTTAGTGTTGCATGTCTTCATGTCTTTCCCAGCTCCCCTTGAATAAAGCTCTTGGTCTTCATAATTTCAACTTTGTAACCAAATTCAATGTATAATAGCCTCGACTGAATGCGCTATCAAGCAGCTTTCCAATGTAGAAACTCAACACATCGAATCAGCACACAAGAAAGATAATGTGCGAGTTACTTGACATTCCACGGTGCATCTTCAGTTTAATAACAAAGAATATGTCTTTGAACCGTGAGTTAAATTGACTTTCAGCTTAAGAACTTGTTTCAATCAGCTCGTAGGAGGAACAAACTTATAGCAAACACCATATGATACGGGATAGAAGAAATACAATCTTTGAAATCTTCATCTTTGAATATTGAAGCAACATTGAATTCATATCTTCATCTCTTTGATCTCTAGACTGTCTTCAGAAAAGCAAATTTTCACGAATCATCTTCATTCAGAAATTGAATCATTATGGAATGATTTCTTTTTACCAATCTTTGAAAAACTTGAACTTTCACAGAACTTTCTTTCTTTATAACTTTGAAATTGAACTTTGTAAAATTTCTCCCCCTTTTTGATGATTGTGAACATCATGATCATCAAAACTTCTTCAATTTCAGCACTTTCTTTGATTTCCCCCTTTGTAAAGACTAACAATCTCCCCTTCATAATAATTTGACATTCTCCGCCCGTTGATCTGAGTATCCGTCAATTCATGAAATGTATATATCCGAATCTTTTCAAATTCACATATAATAGGAATTGTAAACCTGAATCAACAAATGATACAGTTAGTATGGCTGTAAGTAGCACGGAGCCACTTTGTACAACAGATGTACTTTGGAAAGGAGCTTTTGTGATATTCACTCCCCAGGGCTTCCATTCAATCATTGAAAAACCACAAAGGAATTTTCTATGAATGATATGACAAGAAAACTCATTCCTTGTGTGTACGTGCAAGTGTAGAATGATTGAATCTACTTAGCTTTCTCAGGCTCAAAATTGTGTAAACTGTTGAGACAGCAACAGATATTACACGGACTCAATGTGCATGAAAGAGGTGCGAAGGTGGGGCAACTTTCCTTATTTTTCAATATCTAAATCTTCCGATTGAAGACTAGATAGCAGATATGTCGCGTCCCCAAAGAAAATGAAACATTTCTTTGTTAAGAAAGAAACGAGTGGTTGGTGGGGTAAACCAAGAGTTGGCATGGGCTCACTTCCTGTTTCAATGATGGTCACCAAAGAATGTGAACCAATCAGTAGATGTGGCTGCCCAACACAGAAAGTGTTTGGTGCAGAGTTTTCATATTCTTTTAACTCTGTTCTCACACCCTCTTTCTTTTTGTCATTAAAGCTCACTTCTAACCAAACTCTCATTTACATATTACCGCTCAGCACAATGAGAAAAACTCAACCAGATGAGTTATCTCCCCCACTCTTTGATTTAAGACCCCTCACCCCTTAATCACTCAAGGATAACTTCCGGGCTAGGAAACACTGGTTAACGTGAATCCATGGAAGTTCTGTTTAAGTTCTCACACAAATCCCATGTAAGTCCTAAAAAGAATAGTTGCTCAATAGTTTAACTGAACAGTTAAGTACAAAATGTATGATAACATTGTCAAAATGTATGCTCATGAGATTTGAGCAATTGAACTTTGAAGATTTCTCAAAACAAAGATATTGAATGAATGAAATGAAATCAAGAGAATTGTTTTGAGAATCTGATAATGTATCAATCAGATCAAATAAAATGGTTAGGGTATCAAAGAACTGGATATTTTGTTTATATGAACAAATATAAACAATTTAGCAATGAAAGCACAAATTTGGAAATGATGATTGATGCTCAACAATATTTGAAATGAAACGGGAGTATTACCATCAAAAAATTGGTTCGTTATGAGACATGGTAATAACAATTTCAAATAAAATACTGAACCGGTGTGTATGAATACTTGACAGTATATGGACAAGATAATACGCAAGTA
Organism: Arctium minus; assembly: GCA_954870635.1. NCBI lineage: Eukaryota > Viridiplantae > Streptophyta > Magnoliopsida > Asterales > Asteraceae > Arctium > Arctium minus. The sequence goes on along the minus strand of OX941080.1, from coordinate 174,114,340 downwards.
TTGATCTTTAGAAACACACGGTCAGTTAAACATTAAAGCTCAAAATTGAAAAACATTTAGAATCACACTTCTAAATTCATAAAATCTTTTGAGAACCAGAAGTGGTTTGAACATTTCATAAAACGTTTTTCATGCTTGAAAGTTGTTCTTCTTTCAAACAATCAGAGATCTAGGATTAGAAGATATTTACCTTTAGGCTCCCCCTCAAATCATAATAAAATGATTTAGGTCAGATAAGCATTAATGAGTCCTGAACTGAAGTGTTCAGAAGTCGAACTCCGTTGAAGTACGGGTTCTAAGATGATTTACTTAGAAGCCTTAGTTCTTCTACTCCCCCTTGACATAGGTGCCTGCAACACATAATCAATTTTAGGCTTTGGTACCCACTGGTATTTGGGTCCATGAATGTTAGTTGCAGTTCGGATGGGAGTAATGGAATAAGAACCATACCAGTAATGATCACTAGTTTTGTGAATAGTATCATGTGTACGACAACAAGAACAATAGTATTTCTTACCTGACAACCTGATTAATTGATCTCTCGAGTAGATATGATCAGGTTTACCTATACGCGCATTGTTCTTTTTGGCTTTGTGTGAATGTACACATGATTTCTTTCCTTTCAGCTCTTTCTTCCCATCTTTCTTCTCATCTTCAACTGATTTCTTTCTCCAGACCAATTCTTCTTCTTTGTATCTCCTTCTTCTTATATGTGTACCTGAACCATCTATATTTCTATCATAGAAAATGTTAGTACTACGAATCTGATTAACTGATTTAACTGACCTTTGTGAAGAAACAGTTTTCTGATTTGAACTTGATGCTGTCTTTTCAAGCTTTTTAATCTTTGAAGCAAATCTGTCTCTCTCTTTGACAAGAAAGTCAATTTTCGTCTCGCATTTAGACTTCGTGTTCTTCTCTTTCAGCACACTTTCAGATAGTTCAAATAGCTTCTCAGTAAGCTTTTTGATCTCAGCCTCAAATATGCTTCTTTATTCTTCAAATCCCTCCTCAACATCCTTTCTTTGGTCGGATATTTCCTTAAAGAATCCAATGTTCTTCTTTTCAATTTCCTTCTTCTCCTTGACAAACTTTTCTCTTTCCAAGATTATTACCTTCTCAAAATCAGAAACTTTTTGAGAAAACTTGATACATTTCAGCTCAACTGTTTTCTTCTCATCAGTACATTTTCTTGAAAACTCTGAGAACTTCTTTGCAAATGATTTCTCTTTAGTCTCAAAATCGGATTTGTCTTTTGCAATCTTTTGCTCCAAATCAGATATTTTCTTTTGAAGATTAGCATTAGCATCCTCCAGACTCTTAGTCTTCTCATCATACTTTTCAACAGATACTGCTTGTTGGATTTGCACAAGCTGAGATTCAAATTCAGAGATCTTTCTTTTCAGCTCAGAATTCTCAGATTCCAATTCTCTTCCTTTTAATAAAACCTTTGGCCCTAATATCAACCATTCAGTACAATTAATCCCACAACTCTTTTCCTGTCATTTTGTAAGTGTATATTTGACCAGAAATTTCACAAAGAATGTCACGAAAAAGTTCACAAGAAATACTATTTGTCATAAATTTTGAGCTATATTATTAGCCCTCTGTCTTTTCTCCTGTTCCTCAGAAGAAGCTTCTGCTGGAATTTGGGATTGCATCTCTCCTTCAGTCAATGATAACCTGATATAATAACCCACCTAATGTGTATCCACAAAATTCAAAAAATTAACTTTCCACTCTTCATATTTTTCTTTGAACAACAGCCTTGGTGGGTTCATCATTTTTTGATCGTATCGAATAGAATTAATTCGATCCGGCTCTGAACTTGATAAGAGATGAAACTTGAACGGGTTTAAACTTTAATCTTAGCTGGACTGTAGCGATCGTGAGACAAACAAAATGATCCAAAGACAATAAAATATATAATAAACAGGGCAGGACCGGTCGAGCAAGGACCCGGTCGAGCAAGGACCCGGTCGAGCAAGGACCCGGTCGAGCAAGGACCCGGTCGAGCAAGGACCCGGTCGAAGCAAGGACCCGGTCGAGCAAGGACCCGGTCGAAGCAAGGACCCGGTCGAAGCAATGGTCCGGTCGAGAGACAAGTCCGGTCGACAAGGCACCGGGCGCAAAGCACCGGTCAACTGGGTACCGGTCGCTGAGTACCGGTCGAGGTCGAATGTACCGGTCAAAAAGGTGCCGGTCGAACAGGGTATCGGTCGAACGATGTACCGGTCAACAATGTACCGGTCGCAGGGTCTGGTCAATAGGGCCGGTCGATATCGATATAAGCACACACAGATAAACACAAATTGATAGCTGATAATTCGATTAACAGATAGACTTCCGATAAAATCGATGAATCTGGAAAACTTTGAACCCAGAAAAACAAACCCAGAAAATCAAACACTCATGCAGATATGAACTTCAATATTCCAGAATCAAAGAAGATATGCAGACCGAACTCAGAGTTTATGAACCCAGAATAATCGACTTTCAGAAACACAGATATAGCAGACCTCAGATCAAACACTTTATTAACGAGTGTAAACCCAGATTTCAATCAACACATAATTAATCAATTTCAGAAAAAAGTTTCAATCAACACAGATTTTATAAAATCAATTTGAAAGAATCACAAATCAATCGATAATCAGTTAAGCTAGGAATATAATCAAATAAGCAATTAAAGGGTTTTATACAAACCTTTTTGGATCAAAACTTCAGTCTCTTTACTCTGATACCAATTGTAGATCCCAGTACAGTGCAATCACGAACAAATCAACAATAATTAATCAATGAAGAACAATATCTAAGCCACAACTGCTAGTCATATGATTAAATGTAACAATCAAAGGTTTAGGTTTACAGAGAGAATATCTGATCAGAGAATGTAAACCTAATGACTAGCAATCTAATAATATTTTTTCTAACCTGAAATATGAGCTAAAACACGCCTTATATATGGCGCTTACAAGCTTAATGGGCTTTGGGCCCAACTATTAACAAAACTATTAAAGATTTACAAATCAACCCCTTATAAATGCTTTATACCACTTTCAACACACAGGACTTTCATGACTAAGACTCCTAGTTTATTTTGAAAAATTTCCTAACATGAACAAATTAACCCAATGCTTGTAGTTTAAAAAATTACAACCCAAAACCTAACCCAACCCAAACCGTATGGGTTGGTCGGGTTGATACTTTGATAGATCAAAATATTCTTCTAGCTTGTATTCTCTAGTTTAGTCATAATTTCTTTTTCATCATCAACCATTTGGTACAACTTATCTATACTTCTCAAAACTTAAGTATATATCGCATTCAATTAATTTTCTCAAATTGCATACATATACATACACACACACAAACATATACATATATATATATGTTCATAGTTATTATAAATATATACAAAGGAATTATATAGAGATGGAGAATAGATTGAAAATATATGTATATGGAGAGGGTACTTGATGGTGTAATTGTCTAATGTACATATTAATAGAGACTCAACAATCATATATTCATATTAAATCCAAGAAATAAAAGGATATCGTGTTCATCGGGTTGGGTTCAAATAAAAGTAACCCAATATCAATCCAATACCTACGGTTTGAAGATTTTACAACTCGATTAGACATCGAGTTGCTTCGGGTTAAATTATTTCGCGTTGGGTTGAATTCAGTTGATCGGGTTGGTAGGGTTTTTGAGCACCCCTAGTTTTTAGTAACAAAACCGTGTAAAAAAATTCGAATACCTTTTAACATGGTTGTTTCCAGAACCGTGTAAAGATGTGTAAGTTTACATGGTACTTTTGAAAAGGTCTCAAAACATTTTCACACAGTTTCTTAAAATAACCATGTAAAAACATATACATTTTTACACGGTTGTTTCCAGAACCGTGTAAAAATATGTAAGCGTTTTACGTGGTTATTTGGGAAAACTGTTTGATAAGGTCTCAAAACATTTCCACATGGTTTCTTAAAATAACCATGCAAAAAACATATACATTTTTACATGTTTTTAAGAGAAATCGTGTAAAAAGGTCGGTATTTTTTTTCTTTCAAAAACCATGTAAAAAAGTATTTATAATGGGTATATACATTTTCACACATGTAAAAAGGTTTCCTGGCCTTTTTACACGAGTTCATTCCAAAATACCGTGTAAAAAATTATTTAAAACACGGGTATACACATTTGTACTCGATTTAAAGAGAAACCGTGTAAAACGGTTTCTCACCCTTTTTACATTGTTTCATTCAACAATATCGTGTAAAAACGTATTTAGAAACACATGTGAATATACAATTTTACACGGTTTTTGAAGAGAAACCTGTAAAAAGGTTTGAAAAAAAGTTAATTAGGTCTCTATATATAGATAGATGGGCCGCCAATATTACTTTGTATAATAATAATAATACTTTATTGTTTTTATTTGAAATTAAAACACTAAGCAACATGCTGCCTCTTTCACCATTCATCTCTTTTCATTTTCACCTCTCCATCAAGACTAGAGATGAGAACGAGACCTGACCTCTTAGAACCTGATGTATCCGCCCCGACCGAGGATGAGGATCCCCATTTTGTTCAAACCGAGGATGGGCCAGGGACGGGTATCATACTCCCCGCCCCGCCCCTATGCGTATATAATACATATTTTTTAAATATAAATATATATGAAATAAATTAGGTTTAAATGTTATATGGGGATTTTGGGCCGACAACATTAGATATGGAGAGTCAGAGAGAATAGAAAGTCGACTTCGAGTCTTCGACCTTTGACCACCATTGACCTACACCTGCATCGACCACTCGACCTGCACCTGCAGTCAAGCACTTGACCGGTAAGTGTTCCTTAATCTTGATCTTCTTCTTAGATAAGGTTTGGGTAAGTGTTGGACTTATATTGCTGCTATAGGCAGAGAAGCCATTGAAAACTGGCAACTTAGTTTAGGTCTCATTGTCGAACTTGAAAAGTTATTACTGTTATGCAACTTTTTTGTACTTGCTTTTATTAGCAAGGGCTAATAGTTTGCTAAAGAGTGATTAAGGATACGTTTAGTCTTTATTAATGTTAAGCTTAATAGGCAAAGCATTTGATAGAAGTTTATATTCGTTAATGATGAGAGGGATCATATTTAAAATTCCAGAATCAAACACTAACTTTGATGAGCCCCAACGTTAATGCCCACAAGATGTTTGATGAAATGTCTGAGAGACATTTATGTTCTCTTTAATTTCAAATTTCTGTCCCGATATTGAAAAAATTGTATAAAATCAACCATAAGTTGAAATAAGCTCAAATTTTACGGTTAGAAAGTTGTATAAGTCTATTACAACTTTGTAGTTGCCATGGAGATGTAATTCTAATTCTAAGTGGCTCCAAAACATTGTTTTACATTGCTGGTCTGCAATAATTCGAAAAATCAGTATATGTTCGTATTAGTAGTATCTATTTTTGTTCATGCTCCAGCTAGAGGCGGAGCCAAGATATTCAATCAAGATGGTCCTTTTAAAAATATAATTATTTAAATACATTAATAAAATAAATAAATACAAATATATAACAATATTATATTGATGAAAGGATAGAGATAACGGATATCATAATTGCTTTTGAATAAGACGACCTTTTTTATATTGCATTTTTTCATATTGAAAAGTATGAAGAATCGGAGGTGTGAAGTTTTTTGTCATCCTAGCTATTTTTCCGCAGGTAGGCATGGGAATGGTCCCTGACCCGTCGAGGAACCCGGTCCACCCGTCCAGTCGGGGATGGGATTCCCCGCTAAATCGGGAATGGGGACGGGGAAGGGTATCGCACTCCCCGCCTCGCCCTGTCCCTGTTATATATTTTAACTAATAATTAAATATATATTATTTATTTAAACTAAATTGGTAATTCATTATTTCCTATTTCCTAACTAGGTTTAGAATATAAAATTGTTATTTTTTGGATGTTAATATGTATTTTGGATGTCAAATCAAAATACAATTAATTGATATGTTTTTGGATATTACTCAATATCTTTTGGTACGTGTCACGTTAAGTTTTTTTTTGGATTAGGTTGAAATTCTTTTGGTTTTCGGTTATTAATTATTATATGATGTTGTGATTTTTTAGTATTAAATTAAATTTTCTTTTGATTTTAGGTTTATTGGAAATATGTGAGATTTAAACATGTGCGTTTTCTTATGAATTTGATTTAAACAGCTTACATAAACGAGAAAAAAAATCTCCGTTTCCCCGTTGGGAATCCCCGTTCCCCGTTGGGGATGAAGATGACTAGATGAGGGATTGGGGACGGGGATGGGGATTGAGGTCCCCGTCCCATTCCCACGCCATTACCATGCCAATCCGCAGGACCTCCCCTACTGTATCGCCATCGCAGTAAAGTTTAACCACCAAGTTCGAGATGGATCGGTGTGGTTCCTCAATGCGTAGGACACCAAAATATCGAACCATGAACGAAAAAAGTCAAGAGATAACATAGTGATTGTGATGCCCTAATTCTTGATTGAGGGACACCAAAGGACTCTGCCCTTCCATCCTTTAGATAGACGTATGCAACTAATTTATATGACTGAAACATTGACGAGTTTTCATTTTCTGAACATATCAATGATATTTCTACTATTAACGTCGATAGAAACATCATTTTCAAATAAGTAACCGAATATAAATGTATGTAAGTTATAATTTTAAAAAATAGAACTTTAAATTTATATTTAATAATAAAAAGATATAAAAGACATTGGGAAAAGAACTACCATCAAACATATAAACTATTTGATGTGTGAGAGGGAGAAAAACTAAAAATCACCAACTGAAATTCACGGTGCATAAAAGGGATATTTAGAAAGTTGAGGGTGAGCCCATGATTACCCCCTGGCCAAGGCGCCAGTGTCTCCAACCCGCCCCTATTTTCATTTGTGTGCACAATAAAAATATATTGTGTTCATACCTTGAATAGCCATGGGTTTCATGTTGTTGTAAAACTGAGTTGACGAATCAAATTATAGCGAGAATAAGCATGTGGAAAAAAAATCATCAACCTACACAAAACCCTACTCATATGTTACATATTAGCTTTGAAACATTCATAGAAAAGTCTCATTTATGTTTAAATGTCCCTAGGAGCTTGACTACAAATACAATGAGAGTTGGATAGCTGATGACAAATGCATAATCTACTATGTCTTCTATTGTCTTAAGATGCAAATTTGATATCATGACTTTTTTTTAATGACGAGAAAGGGAGAACTTTATTAAAACAAAGAAAGGACCTAGCGAGAGACTAGGATGCCAGGAGAACCCCACATATCTCTGGGATTATTACACCAAGATTCCCAGCCTTAAAGCCTGCCCCGGTTTAGATCTAGTACAAAGCCATTGGAAGGAACAAAGTTGGATGTTTTTAACAATAAAACTACCCTTCAGCCCTTTCTTTGAGTACACTAGAGAGTTTCAATTTCTCCAGATCACCCAAACATATGCCATGACCACTACCTCTAGCCCCTTCGCCTTTTCGTTCAAAATTCGCGAGCCAAACTTGACCAACAACTCCTCAATCGTGCTAATAGCGGAAAGCAGATTCTTAACAGGGCACAAACCTCCTTACTCAGACGAGCAACTCAGAAACAGATGTTGCTCAGTTGAGTTACACACATTGCACAATTCTAAGCTGAAGCTAACTCATCTCTGGATCAATTCATGACTAGTTGCATTTTTAATTTGAGAATTTGTAAATTTGAAGTTTGGTGAGTGCATGTAAACTAGCTATAGGTGGTAATTATAGGTTAGGGCACATCTTCCAAACATGTAAATCAAAGTGTGATTGATGGCGTAAAAGGGTCTAGATAAGTATACCATTTTTAAAATAATAATAAAAAAAAAGTATACCAATTTTAAATGTTGCATTAAGCTAATCCGGGCAAGAATGGATTAAACCAAACATTTTAGCTCTTTGTGTTCGTTAATCTTGAAGCACTTAGTAAATGTATCTTACTCTAGGAGATACATGCTTAGCATCATGCTTGATCAATAAATACATGCAATTGGCGGATTTGAATATGGCTATTGAACATATATAGAGTTGGTTCAGTTGAAGTTACTAGCTTGTTCCCTAGCGCGATAGAGAACAATGTTCACAATTTCGTTGCTTATTGTGGAACAATTGAACATATTGACATCATCAGCTGGTTTAAAATGTTGCTATCCTTTCAAGCTATTTGTCATCAATAAAGGTTTACATTTGACTTAACTAATTGCTACTACTACTTCATCTGATATATGCTACTCTTCGACCAAGTTACTTGAAGTCACTGACTCGGAAAGTATCTGACAATTGAATCTCGAGAATGGAATATTATGTATTAAAACGAAGTTATATGTAAACATCCTAAGTAGGACTTACAGTTACATCGTGAAACAACACGTTCTATCTCGGTATATAAAGTGGGTGATGAAGAAAGTGGTGGAAGCACAAAAAGATCAAGAACTACGAAGGAAGGAGATTATGTCGAAATCAACCAAGAATCACCAACTGGTGGTTCAACAATTCAACGTCCCGTAGGTAGAGATGCAACAAAAAAAAGGAAAAGGTAAGACATCACAATCATCTTCGATTTCAAATGAGTTTAGTGAAAATCTTCGTACCTTGACTATTACAAGAAACAATGAAGTTGAAATGATGAAAAAGAAAATCAATTTTGATCAAGAGAATTTTCAAATCGTTCAAGACCACAAAATGTTGCGCGTACTGATGTCCAAAGATAACCTGTCACCAGCACAAGAAGAGTTGAGAGAACGTCTTGTGGCAAAGTTGTATGGATAGTGATGTGTTTGTAATTTTATTTTTATGTATCGGTAATTTAGTTTTCGTGTATTTGTTTGTACTTCTTGTATTTTGTATTATGTATTATGTATTAGTAATTTGTATTGTATTTTATGTTAAAATGAATGGTTGTCTTTTTCCCTAAAGATCACATGACATTGTCTCCCACTGATTATGTGTTGTCATTTTCACTAAAGATCACATGCCATTGTCCCCCACTGATTATGTATTGTCTTTTCCCCTAAAGATCACATGCCATTGTCCCCTACTAATAATTCTAACGTTTGTTATATATATGGTTGTTTTTCATCAAGATTTATTCATACAATATCTCCTCAAACACCTTTATATTTCACTAAAATGTCTTTTAGTGAAAACTCATCACCAGAATCAGTTGATGAATTTGACGCATGGCAATCACGAGTTCTTGAACAAAACCATCAAATTGATTGCATGCTTGAGGATATCCTCATCAACTCCTCCAATCTGTTCATAGGAGATCAACTTCCAAGAGCAACAAGAAGGTATCGTGACAGGAAACACGAGATGGGTGAATCGCGTTTGATGCAAGACTACTTTGTGGATAATCCAACGTATGATGACGCTATCTTCCGGAGAAGATTTCGAATAAGAAGGCCTTTATTCTGCCGTATAGTTGATGCTGTGACTGCTAAGGATGCATATTTTCAACGAAGACCTGATGCCACATGCCACATGCCACATGCCACATGCCACATGCCACATGCCACATGCCACATGCCACATGCCACATGCCACATGCCACATGCCACATGTAGACAAATTAAGTCTTTCACCATTACAAAAATATACTGGAGCCATTAGCGTGTTGGCGTATGGCACATCAGTCGACGCAGTTGACGAATATTTGAGAATGATTGCAACCACAACAAGGGATGCTCTCATGAACTTTGTAGATGGTGTCATCTCATGTTTCGGTGATGAGTACCTCTAAAAGCCTAACAACGATGATTTGGCAAGACTACTCCATGTTGGAGATCAACGTGGATTCCCAGGTATGATAGTTAGTATTGACTGCATGCATTGGGAATGGAAAAATTGTCCGAGCGCGTGGGCTGGACAATATGCCGGAAGAAGTGGAAAGCCAACAATCATTTTAGAAGTCGTTGCATCATATGATTTATGGATATGGCACGCTTTCTTTGGAACACCAGATGGCATATATCCTTCAATTAGATGATGTATTGACAGGTCGAGCAACAAAAGTTAGTTACATCGTGAATGGTCGCGAAAAATACAGGGCATATTATCTCACAGATGGCATATATCCTTCATGGTCTACATTTGTCAAGTCAATTACGTTTCCCACTATCGAGAAACACAAGTTGTTCGCTCAATGTCAAGAGTTTGCCAGAAAAGATGTTGAACGAGCATTTGGAGTTCTACAAGCTCGTTTTACATTTATTCAACACCCATGTCTTGTTTGGGACAAAGATAATATGGGACGATTATGATTTCTTGTATCATTCTGCATAATATGATAGTTGAAGACGAGCGAGAGACATACCTCCATTATTATGATCCAGCTGAATTTCTTAATGACATGCCCACAAATCGACAACCCGAAAGCTATATAGAAGATGATGGTCAACCGTTTGGATTCTCTACTGACCGAATTGGAAACCTAGTCAGTTATATGGCTAATAGAGAACAACTTCGTAATAGAGAAGCACATAATGTTCAAAAAAATGATTTGATTGAGCATATATGACAAAAATTCCGCACTAATAATTAATTATGTCATTTGTCTTTTAGATATGGAATTCCGTATTTCTTTTTGTAACTTGTTTTAATTATTTTCAATTATAAGTTTTTTTAATTAAGATTATGATTTAAAGTATTAAATAGTTTAAAAAATCTATTTTTTATATGCAAAAACAAAAAGAAAAAAAATGATATATATGATAAAATATTAAAAATTAATATTTTTTAAAGAATATTTGAGATTGGATTGGATCACTGATAAATGTTAAAAAAATATGAGATTGAATTGAATTAGAGATTGGGTATGTGAAAGAGAGAAAAATTAATTTTTTAATAAAGATTGGATTGGATTCCAACCCAATCCCAAATAGTAAAAAGACAAAATTAGTTTATTAAAAAAAATAAAAAAAATAATACAAACCACTTTTCTTTCCAATCTGGTTTACTATTCAATCCTAGATTGTGAACTTGTATTTTTTTTTCTATTAATATTTATTGACACATGTCAAATTCTAATTGGTTACATTTAGATTTTGTTTAGATAATCTTATCATATTAAAAAGATAAGTTTAACAAAAAAATTAAAAAATAAAAAATATACCAAAATTCATATTTTTCAATTCTCTACAAATAGAGACCAATATTGTCATATTTTCATCACACCAATCTTTTTCTCTATTTCAATACTCTCTTCATTTACTATTATGGATCCAAACTATCCAAATTTTTGTTTTGCTTCTCAATATCCTGATAACCTTCAAAACCCAAACACACAATATGAAAACTTTGAGTTCCTTTCTTATGATAATCACGTTAGTATCCGTGAAAATGTTCAAACTTCGCAAAAGGGCTCAAGAGTCGATTCATGGGATACGATAGAATATATGGTTATTATGTCATCATGGATCTTCGTTAGTGAAGATTCTACTCGTGGCAAAAACCAAAAGAAAGGGAAGTTATGGTCACGAGTGAAAAAACACTATGATTCAACTCGAGCAGAAAATCCAGAAGGACTTGGTGTCCGAAACGAAAATCAAATGAAAGGTCGTTGGTCTCGACTTAACGAAAATGCAAACAAGTAGGTTGGTGCTTACAGAGAAGCACACCGTAAAAAAAAAGAGTGGAATGAGTAACACGGATGTAGAGAACGCAGCTCACAAAATCTATGAGGCGTCTGGGAAAAAGTTTAATGATCTGAAGGTATTTAACGAAGTTATGTGTAAACATCCTAAGTGGGACTTACAGTTACATCGTGAAACAACACGTTCTAGCTCGGTATATGAAGTGGGTGATGAAGAAAGTGGTGGAAGCACAAAAATATCAAGAACTATGGAGGAAGGAGATTATGTTGAAATCAACCAAGAATCGCCAACTGTTCAACAATTCAACGTCCTGCAGGTAGAGATGCAACAAAAAAAGAGGAAATGGTAAGGCATCACAATCATCTTCGATTTGAAATGAGTTTAGTGAAAATCTTCGTACCTTGACGATTACAAGAAACAATGAAGTTGAATTGATGAAAAAGAAAATCAATATTGATCAAGAGAATTTTCAAAACCACAAAATGTTGCGCATACTGATGTCCATAGATAACCTGTCACCATCACAAGAAGAGTTGAGAGAACGTCTTGTGGCAAAGTTGTATGGATAGTGATATCTTTGTAATTTTATTTTTATGTATTGGTAATTTAGTTTTCGTGTATTTGTTTGTACTTCTCGTATTTTGTATTATGTATTATGTATTAGTAATTTGTATTATATTTTATGTATTGTATTTTATGTTAAAATGAATGGTTGTCTTTTTCCCTAAAGATCACATGCCATTGTCTCCCACTGATTATGTGTTGTCATTTTCACTAAAGATCACATGCCATTGTCTCCCACTGATTATGTGTTGTCTTTTCCCTTATAGATCACATGCCATTGTCCCCTACTAATAATTTTAACATTTGCTATATATTTGGTTGTCTTTCATCAAGTTTTATTCATACAATCTCTCCTCAAACACCTTCATATTTCACTAAAATGTCTTTCAGTGAAAACTCATCACCAGAATCAATTTATGAATTTGACGCATGGCAATCACGAGTTCTTGAACAAAACCATCAAATTTATTGCATGCTTAAGGATATCCTCATCAACTCCTCCTGTTCATAGCAGATCAACCTCCAAGAGCAAGAGGAAGGTATCGTGACAGGCAATGCGGGATGGGTGAATCGCGTTTGATGCAAGACTACTTAGTGGACAATCCAACGTATGATGACGCTATCTTCTGGAGAAGATTTCGAAAGAGAAGACCTTTATTCTGTCATATAGTTGATGTTGTGACTGCTAATGATGAATATTTTCAACGAAGACCTGATGCCATATGCCATAGGTAGACAAAGTCTTTCACCATTGCAAAAATGTAATGGATCCATGAGGGTGTTGGCATATGGCACAACAGTCGACGCAGTTGACGAATATTTGAGAATGAGTGCAACCGCAACAAGGGATGCTCTCATGAACTTTGTAGATGGTGTCATCTCATGTTTCGGTGATGAGTACCTCCGAAAAACTAACAACGATGATTTGGCAAGACTACTCCATGCTAGAGATCAACGTGGATTCCCAGGTATGATAGGTAGTATTGACTACATGCATTGGGAATGGAAAAATTGTCCGAGCGCATGGGCTGGACAATATGCCGGAAGAAATGGAAAGGAAAGCCAACAATCATTTTAGAAGTCGTTATATCATATGATTTATGGATATGGCACGCTTTCTTTGAAACACCAGGTTCGTTAAATGATATTAATGTACTTCATCGATCTCCTGTTTTTGTTGATGTATTGACATTTGACAGGTCGAGCACCAAAAGTTAGTTACATCGTGAATGGTCGCGAAAACGACAGGGCATATTATCTCACAGATGGCATATATCCTTGATGGTCTACATTTGTTAAGGCAATTACGTTTCCCACTATCGAGAAACACAAGTTGTTCGCTCAATGTCAAGGGTCTGCCAGAAAAGATGTTGAACGAGCATTTGGAATTCTACAAGCTCGTTTTGCATTTATTCGACACCCATGTCTTGTCTTGTTTGGGACAAGGATAATATGGGACGGATTATGATTGCTTGTATCATTCTGCATAACATGATAGTTGAAGACGAGCGAGAGACATACCACAATTATTATGATCCAGCTGAATTTCTTAATAATATGCCCACAAATCGACAACCCGAAAGCTATACAGAAGATGATGGTCAACCGTTTGGATTCTCTACTGACCGAATTGGAAACTAGTCAGTTATATGGCTAATAGAGAACAACTTCGTAATAGAGAAGCACATAATGTTCTAAAAAATGATTTGATTGAGCATATATGGCAAAAATTCCGCACTAATAATTAATTATGTCATTTATGTCTTTTAGATATGTAATTCCATATTTCTTTTTGTAACTTGTTTTAATTATTTTTAATTATAAGTTTTTTAATTAAGATTATGATTTAAAGTAACAAATAGTTTAAAAAATCTATTTTTTATGTGCAAAAACAAAAAGAAAAAAAATGATAGATATGATAAAATATTAAAAATTAATATTTTTTAAAGAATATTTGAGATTAGATTGATCACTGATAAAGGTTAAAAAATATGAGATTTGATTGAATTAGAGATTGGGTAGATGGAAGAGAGGGAAATTAACTTTTTAATAAAGATTGGATTAGATTGGATTGTGGATGTGGGTAGTTTTCAGCACAAGCTAGAGTAAGCATGTTTGCACATGTAGAAATACATACTTTGTTAAATGTAGCATATCTCTACTACTGTATTAAAATTCTATTACGGTTAATTGGTTTTTTGCAAAGCTGAATGGTTGTTTTGAAAGCCATCGTTTCCACCTCCACGTTTCCTCCCCACGTTCCTGCAATCACTCCTCCTCTCCACGACCTCTCCCTCCCCAAGACATATGCATACACTCCTCTCAGAACTTGTCTTCCCAACTCATACGCATACACTCTCATTTTCCCAAAGCGACCATTCAGAAAATTGATTCACAAAATGTGCCAATCTAGAATAAAAAGACTTCCTATTCTGTGAATGTGATTATGTGATTCTTTGATTTGTTCTGTTAATATATTTCTTTTCTTGTTGATATACGTCTTTTGGATGCAGATTAATCTACTATGCTTTATTATAGGGTCCTCGTCAAGCAAAAATTTAAATTGTAAAATTTAGATTTCAACTAATATGTGCAGGTCATTTCTTCCTTTACTCCTTTACTTTCTTTTGCAGGTCATTTGTGTCTTAATTCCATTACTTTTCTTTTCAGTTAATTGATATGTGCAAAACATTCGGCTATCTTGCAAAAAAGCTCTTAAATCTTCAAAATCTCTATTTTAGCTTTTTGTGTTGGGGATGTTCTTAAACACTTGTTGCTTTGTTTCAGTTACTAATAAGTCACATTCGTCCAAGATCAGTAGTAGGCATGGGTGTGAGTAAGTGGGGCCGATGATAAGTCACATGGCTTTGTTGCAGTTACTAAACCAAAGTTATCCTGTTTAAAACCTTTTGAAGTTTGGTTTAGTCCAAAAAGATCAAGACATATTTCTTTATATGTTTTGGTTTCCATCATCTTGGACATCCTTCTCTTCACCAATTTGGTTTTCTTTTGTAGGCCCGGAGCTTTGTTTACAACAGGTATATGGTTTATATGTCTTTTTTTGTGCTAAAAAGCAAATCTCCTTTTTTCACAGAAAACCAAACCCCCTATCGTATTTGTATATCTTTCTTTATAATGCTAATATTTTACATTAGAAAACCAAATCCCCTATCGTATTTGTATATCTTTCTTTATAATGCTAATATTTTATAGTAGGATTTCCCATTTCTATGAATCAAATTTTTCACAGCACACTAGATGAAAAAGACTAGGTTTAAGGAATTGAACAGGTCGTGTTAGTTTATATATATAGCGGTGGGTGACAATCGAATTTCTACGTGGGTTTTAATCGTAGTCGTCCAAAGTGACAAAGGTGTTATTGGTGCACTTCTGGTTTATGACATCACCAGGTATGATTCCATTGTGAAGTTCTTTGGAAGCATTAAAATTTAAAATTAGTTCCTATTTCCTTCTTCATTTCAATATTTGAATTGAAACACTTAGCACAATAGATTTTTTACTTCAATATCTAAAATGTGATATACATGCAAATATTAAGTTAACTTGTACTAAAATGATGTAAAAAATAGACGACAATCAAGTTATTTACTCATAACATTGAAGGACAAAAATTTGGGATTTGAGTTGAAATGAATGTAGTTTAAAATTTTCAAGTCTTGCTGATGTTGCATGGAAAATGTTCATGCATTTCATTATGTTACAAGGTTTCTGACTTACATTCAAGCCGAATTGTTTGGCAGCGAGCGAGATCAATGTTCTGGCTTTATCTACTTTCTTTCCTAATAAAGTCACAAATAATGGAAAATTACTTTTTTCTAAAGGGCATCTTTATTGGGTCATTTGCTTAAATGACCTTTGGAAAGGTTTCAATTTTCAGATTTCTTTCAGTTTATGGACGAGGAAAAACTTGGGTTGTCCAAATTTGAATGAAGGGGGAGTGTTAAAAGATTAATTCGATTTGGATTACATTTATCTAAATAAGGAGAAGATATACTTCACGTATTAGTTTTCTATTAGGATTTCTAGGTATTTGTTTTCAATTAGGATTAGTATGGATTTCCTTTTTTATGTTAATTAGTCTAGCTATTCAAAGCCCTTCTTAGATTTCTCAATAATATAAGCATAGTTCATTATTTACCTTTACAATTCTTCTCCAAATCTCCAACAAATTTGGTATCAGAGCCAAGTTACTGTTCATACGCTACTGTTCATCGTCAACTATGGCTAGAAGTTTGTCTACTCTCAACATTGCATCAGCACAAATTCCAGTGTTCAAAGGTGAGTCTTATGAATATTGGAGCATCAAGATGAAGACTTTGTTCAAATCTCAAGATATGTGGGAACTAGTGGAGAATGGAGGTACAGAAACAAGTAATGATGAAGCAAAACAAAAAGAGAATAAAAAATGGGATTCCAAAGCCCTTATTTTTATCCAACAAGCAGTGGATGAAGTCATCTTCGCTTGCATCGCAGCAGAAACCACAACAAAACAAGCTTGGCTAATTTTGAAGATCGAGTTTCAAGGTTCCTCAAACGTAATCACCGTAAAGCTCCAGTCTTTTCGTCGTGAATTCGAAACCACTGGATGAAAGGAAGTGAATCAGTCCAAGAATATTTGGTGCGCATCTCGTCTTTGGTAAGTCAAATGAGATCTTATGGAGAAACAATCAAAGATGAAATCATAGTTGCTAAAGTTCTCAGAAGTTTATCCCCTAAGTTTGATCACGTTGTAGCCGCAATCAAATAATCGAAAGACTTATCTGTGTTCACGTTTGATGAATTGATGGGCTCGTTACAAGCACATGAAGTAAGGATCAACAGGACAACAGAAAAAGAAGGAGAAAAAGTTTTCCAAATCAAAGGTGAAAGAGAATTCACTACTTACAGAGGAAGAGGAAACGGACGTAGTAGCTTTCGAGGACGGGGGAGAGGCCGTAATACCTTGGTCCAATGTTCTTACTGCAAAAAATATGGACATAGTGAGAAAGATTGTTGGTCTAAACCAGAAAAAGCGAGTTACGCAGAAGAAAAAGAATCGGAGGACTATCTATTCATGGCCTACACAAGCAGAGATGTACATACCAACGATGTATGGTACCTTGACAGTGGGTGTTCCAACCATATGATAGGAGATAAATCTAAGTTTAAAGACCTGGACGCTTCAATCAAATCTCAAGTATGCCTTGGTGATGATAAACAATCAAAAATCGAAGGACGTGGGACTGCCATGATCAAGGTAGGGAACCGATTTAAGCTTATAAAGAATGTAGACTATGCTCCATGCCTTACTCATAATCTTATCAGTGTTGGCCAATTAATCGAATCTGGTTATTCGGTGACTTTCGATGACTCACGATGCTTGATAAAAGACAAGAAATCAGGAAAGTTACTTGCAGAGGCTAACATGTCGATCAACAGGATGTTTCCTCTTCTGTTTCATCACGATACAGAGGTGGCTTTGGAAAATCAAGAGTCAGATTACAGTGATCTTTGGCATTTACGATACGACCATTTAAACACCAAAGGTCTACAACTATTAAGGCACAAAGAGATGGTCAGTGGGCTTCCGTCTATTATGGATCAGAAAAAAATATGCGAGGGTTGTGTGCTCAGAAAACATGCCAAGAAGCCTTTTCCAGTCGGAAAGTCAAGATGAGCAACTGATGTTTTAGAGCTAGTTCATGCCGACTTGTGTGGTCCAATGAAGAACGAATCCTTATCAGGCAGCAGGTATTTTTTGCTATTTACTGACGACTTTAGTCGAATGAGTTAGGTATATTTTTTGAAATTAAAGTCGAAAACCTTTGAAATTTTCAAAAAATTCAAAGTTTTAACGGAGAAACAAAGTGGCATGAGTCTAAATGTGCTGAGAACAGATCGAGGTGGTGAATTTACATCAAACGAATTCATGATATACTATGAAGATCAAGGAATAAAAAGAGAAATAACAACCCCTTATACTCCCGAGCAGAACGGAGTGGCCGAAAGGAAGAATCAAACGGTGGTGGAGATGTCCCGATCAATGCTAAAAACAAAAGGTCTTCCTGATTGATTTTGGGCAGAAGGAGTGGCAACAACTGTATACCTCATCAATATGTCACTAACAAAGGCGGTCTGGAATCAAACACCTATTGAGGCATGGTACGGTAACAAACCATCGGTAAGTCATCTACGTGTGTTTGGAAGTGTGTGTTATGCATTAAAAACAGGTGACAAACATAAGTTGGAAGGAAAATCACAAAAATATATATTTTTGGGTTATTGTCCCAACTCCAAAGCTTACCGTCTATTTGACCCATTAAAGGAATACTTGACTGTGAGTAGAAACGTAGTATTTGACGAGCAAGCATCATGGAAATGAAACGATGTAGATAATTATCAGACAAGAGTAGTTGAAAACGAAGAGACCGACATTGAAGAAACAAAAACATTGGAGAGTTCCCAAAGCTTAACACCACCACTAGCAAGTCAAAATGCAAGTTTGAGCTCATCACCAGCAAAGTCCTGTTCTAGCTCTCCTGTGGAAGAGTATAATGTCAATAAATCAGCTACAAAGGATTCAATTCAGCTACGGAGAAGTGAGCGAGGCAACATTCCACGACGACGATTTGACATTGAGGGAGAGGATAACTCATCTATGGACCTGTTTGCTAGTGATCCGAATACCATGGAAGAAGCAATGAGAAGCGACAAATGGATGAAAGTTATGGAAGATGAATTAAATTCCATCCAACGTAATCAGACATGGGAATTTTCGGATCTTCCCGAAGGAAAAAACACGATTGGATTGAAATGGATTTTTAAAACAAAGTTTTTGCCCGACGGGAGCATTCATAAACACAAAGCAAGATTGGTATCCAGAGGGTACACTCAGAAACAAGGTATAGATTACGATGAAACGTTTTCTCCTGTAGCACGTTTTGAGACGGTCCGTATGATTTTAGCATTTGCTGGCCAAAAACAATGGAAAGTGCATCAATTCGATGTAAAATTGACGTTTTTCAACGGTGATCTACATGATGAAGTATATGTAGATCAGCCTCCGGGCTTTGAAGACCTAAGCAAATCAACTAAAGTTTTGAGACTAAAGAAGTCTTTAAACGAGCTCAAACAGGCCCCAAGAGCTTGGTATAGCAAGATAGATGAATTCTTTCGAAAGGAAGGGTTTGAACAAAGCATGAATAAACCAACCTTATACGTCAAAAGACAAGGTACACATGATCTATTAATAATAAGTCTTTATGTCGATGACATGATTTTTACTAGCTCCTCAAGTCAACTTATAGCAAACTTCAAGAACTCTATGAAGCCTATGATTGAGATGACAGACTTAGGTGAACTTCACTACTTCTTAGGCCTTGAAGTGAAACAAGCAAGTACATGTATATTTATTTCTCAAAATAAATACATAGAAGATACTTTGAAAAGGTACAACATGATGAACTGCAAAGAAGAAACGACACCCATGAATGTAAATGAGAAACTAAAAGCAGAGGACGGAACGAAGCGTGCAGATGGTTGAAAATATCGAAGCTTGATAGGACGCCTAATATATATGACTCATACAAGACCCGATATCAACTACTCGGTGGGAGTACTTTCTCGGTTCATGCATCAACCAACCAAGCATCACTTTGGTGCTGCCAAGAGGGTGCTTAGGTACTTGGCTGGTTCAAAAGAATTGGGAATATGGTACAGAAAATCTGACAATTTCTCCTTAAAGGGAAATAGTGATACTGATTGGGGCGGTACAGTTGATGGGATGCGAAGTACATCTGGAAACTGTTTTTTTCTGGGTTCAAATGTTATTTCTTGGAGTTCAAAGAAGCAAGCTACAATTGCTCTGTCATCCACGGAGGCGGAATATGTGGCTCTAACGGTTGCAGCTTGTCAGGCAGTTTGGCTAAGACGAGTTTTAGGTGGCTTAGGTGAAGAGCAAAATGGTGCGACAACTCTTTTTTGTGACAATAAATCTGCAGTCATGTTGGCAAAAAATCCAGTTTTTCATGTGATTGTTGATTTTTGGTATTTGTGATATAATCTTGAAGAAGTTTTCATAATTTAATGTTCTTGTGTTTATTATGATATTTTCAAGGTTTTTCGGGTTGTTTTATGGTTTAATCAGCTGTGTAGACAAGCTATTTGTTAAATTGTCTAAGAGAGAAGATTTGGTCCAAAAGGTATGGAAATTTTATATTTCACTTGATGGATGCAAGTTATACTAAAAAACTAACAGGAAGTTATTTTAACATAGTCATATCTTTTGATTCCCTCCTATTGGTTACAATTTTACCTTTTGATTCCCTTAAAAATAATCCGATGTTGTACTATTTGCTTCAGATTGTTAGTTTTAGTTCTAAAATGGGATGTTTTATGCTATTTGGAGCTGATATCTTTTTCTGGGGTTTAATTAGCTCTTTGTCTTAGATATCTTTTTGATGAACTTAAGATTTTAGTTTATTATCAACATCTTCAATTTTAGAGGATTGTTCATTCTATTTTTGTGCAACAATTGTCTATGTTGGATGTTCTGCAGTTTTTGGTGTTTAAATTGCATTTTGCAAAAGAATTATGGCTGCCGGTTGAGATTAAAGTATCATATTGGGATGCAATAAATTGCTATTCTTTTTTGGAGTTTTAAAGAAGATTCAGATTATTGGGGTCAAGTCTTCTTGACTTGGATGTTGTTCATATGGCTTTGGAACAGGAGAGAGATGCACCAGATCCGTTATAATGGTATTTATTTGTATACGGGGGTTGTTATTTCCATCTTCTGTTTCTTTTTTTGCTCTTTCTAGATATGTTCCATCTTCCAAGTTGTGTCTAAGGTTGCCTAAAGGTGTCAATTTTGTGCATCTTAAGAGAAATTGTTTTATGGTTGAAGAGGATGGTTTTCATCTTCAATTTTGATATGGATTTCAGACGATTAAGTCTAGGTTTGATTTTGATGGAAGAAGCACAAATACTTTGTGGAAAAGAAATTGATTTTCGTTGCGATTTTGGCAGAGGTTGGAGGGGTCTATAGCAAATCAGCTGCAGTGAAGGCTTACCCTAACTGTGAAGGAGTTCCTTGTGAACAACTTGAAACTACATTTGAGGTGTGTGTAGCAATCAATTGTGCCAAATTAGGTTGTAGGTTATGGGCTTGATTGTTGCATTTTAAACAATAGTTTATTTAGAAGCTTGTGTAACTTCTCACATATTGTTAATTGTTAAGTGTTATTTTGTAAAACCACAAACTGACTATAAATTTTGAAATATCATATGGAAAATTTTCTATTCTTCGATGTATATATTGAGTTGCTTGGATTTGTTTTTTGTCTACTGGGATATAATAATCCTTATCTCCCATTTAAAAGTTTATCATAGAATATAAGTTTTAAATCCATTTCAAGATAAAATGAAAAAGAAAAATCCTCTCCCATAATTACTTACAGGTTTCATTATTTTGATATATAAGTAGGATGAGAATCATGCAAGAAGTTGATCAATTTGGGAGAAAACGAGAAGTTCTAAGATCACATATGATTACATGTGATACAAACACGTAAAAATATATGATTAAACACGTTCAAAAGGGACACAAGTTGGTGAACACAATTATAGATCAAGGGAAAGGTCACACACTATGTACCGTTCAATGGAACATGTCATATATGATTCCCATGTTCTTATTACATGTAACCATGTATGATCCTGAAACTCCTCACCTTCTCACAAATTAACTTTTCGTTTCAACTTGACCCTATTTATGTATGAAATTTGAATTTTCTAAAAAAATGTATTAAATAATGTTAATTATCTTAAATTAGTAGCTTACGATGGATCGATCCAGGATCTCACAAATTCCTTGAACGTTCTTAACGTCCAAATAGCATACATAACCATCATCATTACCATGGTTTTGTTGGGATTCAAGTTATATTTTTTTCATTATTATGTTACTCCCTTTAAGGGAAAACAAAGTAGATCTCGATCCGGATCCTGGTGGTCAGTTTGAGCTTTGTGGTGCTCCACGCAAACTCATGAAATAAAATTGAAAGGGATGGAGAAACATGATTGAGGGTTATGTTATTGTTTCACAATTGTCATTCACCCGCACTGCATTGCACGGATACACAACTAGTATATATATATATATATATATATATATATATATATATATAAATTGGGCCCCAAACAACTTGGGGTTTGTTCCAAATCCCTAATTGAACCCCCTAATGCACCACCATGAAAATTGGAAAGTCTTGTCTTGAGTTGAGAGTGGTTCATGATCCAAAGGGTGGTTCAACACGGTGGCTAAATTTGATTCATTTTATGAAATGAAAATGAAAATGAAAATGAAAATGAGTCCATTATATTATACTAGAAAGGTGCCCTCATGATGACGCGGTGTGCATCTCAATTTAAAACCCAAAACTTAAAATGTTACTCATGTTTCATTTTTTTTTTGTCTATACTCTATACTAATGCTAGGCCTTCATGGGTTGTAGTGAGTGTTAATGAACTGTATTGGAACTTAATGTCTTTAGTGACTCTTAATGAACTTGATCGGGACTTTATTGGTTTCAGTAGCTCTTAATGGCTTCCAACATCTATTATTGTATTGAGCCTTGATTGACTATCGTGGGTAGTAACAAACTGTCTCCCTTGATGGGTCGTAATAGAAAACTATTATTTGTTTATAACTTCCAAATTAAAAATAAAAATAAATTAAAACCAAATATTTTATATTTTTTTAATTATAATTATAATTTTTATTTCTTTATTTTTAATTAATTAATCCGTCAAAAATATTTCGGTAACTACTTACGGATTACCAACGAATTATTTAATTTTTAATTTTTATTAATCAATCCGTCGATAATTACCGACGGATTATTTAATTTTTCTTTTTTATTTTTTTATTAATCAATCGGTCGAAAATCCGTGGGTAATTACCGATGGATTATTAAATTTTTATTTTTTAATTTTCTGAATTAATCAATCCATCTGAAATCCGTCGATAATTAAAGATGAATTATTTAATTTTTTTAATCAATCCGTCGAAAATCCGTCAGTAATTACCGACGGATTATTTATTATTTACTTTTTATTTTTTTAATTGATCAATCCGTCCGAAATTCGTTGGTAATTATCGACAGATTTCAAATCCATCCGATGGATAATATTTTGTAATTTTTTTATTATATTTATTCTAATTCGTCGGGAATCCATCGGTGGTCCATCGGAAATTACTGACAGATTATAGCCATCATATCCGTCGGTAATAGTCTGTTTTCTAGTAGTGTGTGGTACCTTTCTAGATTTAGGTTGTTGTCTTGATAAGATTTTTAGAGACCCTTGCTTATGGATTCAAATCTTCAAATTTTGGAAGTTTAAGATGGATTTGGAGACTAATAAGGCGAGTTTCAAATTGCTATGCGAAAACCTTATAAATGCCAAAAATGTCTACCTTGGAGTCTTAAGAGTGTTTTCCTTGAGATTTATCAAATGTTGTTAACTATTTGATGAAACTGCATCCTTGGTACATTTGATTTATAAATCTTGAGAAGTGCTTATGTTTGGGGTATTTGGATATTTTGACAAATAAATCATACAATGTGTGGTTTTGTTGATTTATTGCATATATAGATATTATTTGACGTTAATGCACTTTTGGTGTGCTTGATTTTATAAACCTCTTCAAAAATGCTTGTTATTAGGTTATTTAGATATTTTGAAAGTATAAATTGTATGGTTTTCATTTAGAGATGTTTTATCTCAACCAATAATGGGTTCTTGAACTAACCATACTTTTGGAGCATACGTTTGTATAAACATTGAGGGGTTGTTTGTTTACCTCTTAATGATTCCATTAAGAGACAACCTCTGAATCACTAAGAGATGAATCTTGTTTGGCAAAAAAAAGTTTGTCTGTTAATGGTTCCAAAACCCTCTGAATGATTTTGTATCTTGGCACTCGCTTAACCATTCAGCGCCCTAATTTCATTTCGAACAATAAGCAAACAACCATATTTCATTTTGCACTATATCATAAGAGTCTCTCAATCATTCATACCACTTAATCATTCTGCACCAAACTATTCAGCAACTGTCAAACAGCCCCCGAATAAAAACATTTTATGGTTTATGTTGACTTTTATTACTCCTTTCTTCAAAGGTATACTTGATTATGTTGTAGTCCTCACTAAAGTAAGTATGAATGAGAGTCAAAAAAGTTGTGGAGTTTATTGGCTTGATTTTGGTTTAAATGGGTTTTAGGGACTTTTGTCCATTTTAAATTACTTAAGGTGTGGAGTTTGCTTGTGATTTGCAATTTTTGCATATTTACTTTGAAAATTGCATGTTTTAAGTGTGTTGGTTATTCAATTGGAGTAATTTAATATAGACTCTAATGCATTTGACCCAATTTAATATAGACTCTAATTTAATATAGACTCTAAATATATTTCATTTTGGGAAATTGTGATTTAATTAACATTATTTCAGATTTACCGTTGTATATAATTGAGATGAAAACTGGTTGAACTTATTAGGCTTTAAGCCTAACACTTTTTCTTATCGACATATGCATCAGGTCCTTGTGAGACATTACTAGCGACATATGATGAGAGTTAAGTGCTAGTTAAAGGCTCAAGAGTATTTACCCTTTGGGGACGTGTTTCGTACTTTGAAGATAATAATTGTTATTGGATTTTTAGTAACACACGTTCTTAACCTAGTTCTTCTATGTGGTTTGGGTTGAAAGTTTCTTGGCTTTTAATTGGTCTTATCTTGTAAGTAACTCAAGGACTCTCTTTGGGGTTTAACTTGAAGTAAACTTTAGTGTTAAATAAAAGTTTTAGTTAGTCGCTTTTTTTCCATAGGGTGTTACACTAATGCCCAACCTCATCTTTAGTGATCACCCCCATCAATCTCCGGCAGCAACCTCATCTCTAGTGATCACCCACCCGTTTCCCTTCCCTTTCTCCTCCCCAACTTCTCTGACCTAGCACCTTGCTTCCCTTCCCTTACCTGCACTTTCCTTCCCTCCATGACCTACACCTTGTCATGCATCGCTATATTCCAGCCAACCTAAATCCATCTGTCATCACCAATCCAGTGTCCTTCATCTCTGGCTTCTATCTTTAGTCACACCACATCAAAATCCTAAATCCATCAAAATCGGGTTATCAACTTACGAATCTTTTAACTGGTTGTTCATATTCAAAAAATCGGTGTTTTCTCAATATCTTGGATGAAGTACGGACTGAGGTGAAGTTTAGGGGATGAAGAAACAGTTGGTTGAGGGAGGTTGAAGGTGAGGTGAGGGCTTGGGTTATCGTAGGTGTTGGGGAGGAGAGGTTGAATGTTAGGTGAGGGCTTGGGTGTAGTGGTGCAAACAGGGAGGGGAAAGGTGAAGTTGTGGTGGGAGTGTAATGAAGGGAGTAGGAAGGTGGTGGTTTGGGCCGCTGGTGATGAGGTCGCAAGAGGGGAACAGAAAGGAGGTCAACCAGTGACGGCGTGAACTTGATAAACACATATTTGAACTTATTTTTTTATTTATCAAATCCTTTGTACGTAATCATGATTTAATAGCTAATAGACCTCCCTTGATCTTGGTTACTTATTAGTAACTGATAGGTGCCAAAAAGATGGATTAAAATACAAATAAAGCATATATTTCAAAGCTTTACAAGGCTTGGCATATTTGATAGGGTTCTTTGGTTTCTTTTTGTTTTGGTAGCTGCTGGATACAAGAAAAAAGCAACAAGCAAAATGCAAGCACAACTCAAATCTCAAGCCAACATTTTCTCCAGCGAGTTCAAGCGCTCCACAACCCATGTGAAACACTGTCGAGATCTCATACCTGCACAGGCGACTTTTTTGGCGATTTTAAAACCCCCACAACCCGCGTTAATCACTGTCTTGTTGCTTCAATGTATCGGACGATTTCTTTCGGAAGGTTTAGTCACGGCCTAAGTCGTCGCCCACCCCTCATTGTGTCTTGACTGATTTCAAGCGGTTTTTGAGAGGGGGAACTATATATTCAAGTTTTAACTGCTGTCAAAGGGGGATCAATCAGAGAAAACTTCAGAGACGATTGGGAGCATGAATTTGGAGCATCTCTCTTAGGGTTTCTATTCGATTTCTTCCTTCAATTTCTCGTAAGCTTTAAGTTTCAATTATGAGTAGCTAGTCTTTTTCACTCTAACAATGGATATGTAATCTGCTATGAACTTGGATTCATTGTGATTTATTTTGGTTTTAAATATCATTGGATGTTATTTATACGATCTTAGAGTTCATTGTAACCTCGTTTTTTAAATAAGTATTTTGAGTAAGATCCCTCATTTTGTCACCTGTACATGTTACAAATTACTTGTATGCACAAATGCATACCGTCCAGATAAAGGGTTATCAGAGTGTTCCTCAGTTTTCCGTATTTTAAGGATTCATTTGAACCTGACCCTAATGAATCATATTATATAAATATATATTGAATATATATTCATGAGTAAATTACATGTTCCGTATGCTTTTAAAGGTTCTTGTCTTTTTTGAAAATTCAACAAATGGTGTCCTGTTATTGCATTTTTACAAGTTGGGTCCTTAATGCAACTATAAGGATCCAAGTCGTTGATTTATTTAGGGACTAAACTCGTTATGAAACTGCAACCGCAGGGAACTAACTCATTAAAAAATGTAACCACATGAATGTAAATCGTAAAAAAAATGCAACCACAAAGACATATTCTATTGAATTTTCGAAAAAAAAAAAAAAAAAAAAGAGACGATCATTAAAAACACCTAACGATAGGGATGAAACATGTTATTTACTATGTATTTATTTATTTTCATATAATATAAATTATTATACATTTTTCACTTTTTATATATTTAAATGAGAAACCGACAAAATTAGAAAGGGTAAGGGCAAAAATGCTTCACCTAATGAATGAGAGTTAACAGTCGTTAGTGAGTGGCAAGACCAAAAAGTAATGTAAATGTAAACTCTAGGTAAGGAAAAAGAAAAAAGTAAAAATCTCTTAAGACCAAATTCAAGACAAACTTAAAATCACAAGGACGAAATTCATAATTTACTCTTTTATAAATCTATTTAGTTAGTTATTGTATCTTATAATTTCAAGCTTTGATGCATTTTCAAAATTCTTTCAGATTAGAGCATAGATTCACACAAGACAATTTACCACATTAAAGTTCTTAAGAGCATATCCTAAAGAATATCTAAAATTGATGAATCCGTTCAAAAGAAAAATATAAAATGGATGAAGATTTTGAAATTTTCTTTTAATAGATTCTTGTCAAAACATTATCCACAATGAACAAAAGATAAGAGAGAACTTTTTTTTTTCCATATTTGAAGGAGAACAATTTTCCAAAATTAAATTTTGAAAAGAGAGAGTATACTTTAATTATTTGTATTTATTTTGGATGAGGAGCACATTAAATATAATATTTTATAAGAAGCTTGTCGGGCATTAAATATATTGAATATATTCTAAAAATATAATTAATGTTATAAGTTTAAAAATTGAGAAATTGTTCAAGTTGAAAGCAAACTTTTTTGAAGATTTTGAATTTGCTGTTTTTACTTTACAAAAGTAATTAACAAGTTGTTGGAGATGATCTGATGCACAATTGATGATAACTACTCTTTGCATATTGAACTTGGTCTATGGCCACTTTTTAAGACCTGAAGACCATTAACTATATTATGTTCGTATGCGACGACACTATTGCATTATTTTCAAAGTGCAGAAGAAAGAAAAAAATTTCAAAACCAAACCATCCCAAAAAGTATCGAAAAGAAAAAAGGGTAATATAAATGGGAATGAAACTATTTAAATTAACACACATACATAATAAATATTAATTTCAACCATATCAAAAAATATGATATTTGATTGATGCGTTAGACTTTATTAAAATATTACTAATAATTAAACAATTGAAATATCTATTACTAAGAGAAAACTGAAGGCTCACAAACCATTCTCATCAATATCATGTGTTGTTCTAAAAAACTCGTCGCACAGTCGTTATAGCGTGACATATTATAAAGCTTGTGTCTCACGTCACGTTAAGTCTGTGGCACACCGTGGCTTAATGCACAGTTTTCGTAATGCGATATTTTTTTACGTTTTTAATATCTTATTTGCTAGTTTTTATTATATAATATAACTTAACTTATTTATTAGTATTGACTCATTAAGTAACAACATAAAACATATGTTTATATATAATATTATATATGAATAAGAAATTTGACGCCATAAGTCGCCTTGAAAACGGCATGACTTCACCGTTACCCCTAAGGCTTGAGGCTTGGTCTCGCCGCCACGCCTTGAAAACGGCATGACTTCACCGTTACCCCTAAAGCTTGAGGTTTGGTCTCGCCGCCACATCATGCTTCACGCCATTTAGAACCTTGATATCATGTAGTAATTGATAACGGCTACATAGATGAATTTGGAATGGAAAGTTTTTGTTTTTATTTTTTAGCCAACTGAAAATATAAAATGTTATATTTTTGACCGATGGAGTAAACAATAAAAAATTGCAATATTATAACCGATCAAAAAGCCGAAAAATATTCACGCTCATTAAGGCACATTCTATGCGTTCATGGTTTAATTTATTTACGTATATACAAGACAATAATATGTATATATATATATAGAGAGAGAGAGAGAGAAAGAGGAAGGATCATGCGAGAAGTTAAACATTTTGCGAGAAGGCGAAAAGTGTGATATCATATATGATTACATGGCCTGCGGGTGTGTTTAATCATATATGATTAAACGTCTATGTATTGCCATTGTAACATGTGGTTAATCATATATGATTAAGCAAGCTATCATATATGATTAAGCACTTCTCGCAAAATTTTAACTTCTCGTTTGAACCTGCTCCTATATATATATATATGTAACAAACGCTAATTAACAAGTGTCCCCTCTAAAAATTAAGCGACACACTTTGTTCCTTCAATTTGAGCAACATCTAATTAGAACACACTTCAACAAAATTGGGTTTATAAGACGTCAAAAGTTTCTAAGCGTTCAAATAGACCACTTTATACGACAAAAAAAAACGTCATATCTAAAAGTGTTGTAATAAGTTTATAGGACATTTGTGAGCATCGTAACAAGTTCTTTAGGACATTTAAAAAAACACCGAATTAACAATTTTGTAGGAGACTATTTGAAAATTGTCTTATAAAAACAAGTGTCATATAAAAAGATGGGTTTACATATATAACACTTTCTCAACAATATCCTATAAAATAGTTAATGTGACGTTTTGTATTAAAAGTGTCCTAAAAAGTTTGTTAAAACGTCTAAGGACATCCTATAAACTTGTTACAACGTTTTTAGATATGAAACTTTATAAATTAAGTCTTATAGAGCTATCTATTAGGATACTTAGAAATTGATGAAGTCCTAAAAACCTAAATTTATTGTAGTGATAATATTATTAGGATGCTTATTTACCACCACGGGGTTTCCAAGTTCAATTTCGATTGCAATTTATAAGTTTATGGTATTTTCAATATTTTGATTTAATGTGACATGTTTTCAAAAGGGATACCTTGGTTAAGTAGGTTGCATCATTATAGTATTGGGAAGATTAATATATCCTTGTCTCCCTTTAATTAATGGTATTCTCAAACTAGATATCATTGAAATCATACTGATGCAAATTTTTACAGGAAAATAAATTTATGTAGACTACTATACACCAACCGATATTCAGAGATTTTCAAGTTCGGTGGAAAAAAGAAACGGAAAATATATAGAAATTCTGAAAAGAGGTACTTTAGTACATATATTGTCAAGTTTAATTTCGTTTAAGCTATTAAAAGGACACATCAAAAAAGAACATAGCTAGCTCATCGCGAAAGAACCATGATACAATGACATCAAAAAGTTACTGTCCGGCTTCAGAAAATTGGAAAGATGGAAGCATCAGGAGAACCAATATCATTAGCATTGAATGCTAAGTCGAAGTTCATGTCTCCATAGTCGTAGAAATGATCGGTAGAGTAGAACATTGTTGTAAAATCCATGGGAGAGAAGAGGTAAGGATCAGGAGAAAAGTGGGTAGTTGGCATATCTGTTGGGGAGTTATTGTTCAGATACATATTGGAGATACCATCAATAGGAACTGATAAAGATGAAGACCCGTATTCAGAATTTCCATTGAATTTTAGGGTATTCATATTTGGACATGAAATTGGTTCTAGAGGTTGAACCAAGGTTTCACTGGAGGTAGTAATTTTAGGTTGTGCAACAGTGGTGCTGTCTCCAAAAAGGCTTTGCATGAAAGTGGATTCATCATCATGAGTTGGTATGATCATGTCTAGATTTGGAGACTCAATGGAGTAGGAATTTGGTAGATTGTGAAAGAGTTTTTCAAGTTCGATGGAAAGATCATCTGGCGGGATAGCGGTGGAATTTCCTGGAGTGACATTACCGGTGATTGTAGGGAGAGAAACTTTGGTGGTGCAAGTGGTGGTGTTCGTAGTGTTGCTGACGGATGTGGAACTAGTGCCTCTAATGTAGTCCAGTAAAACAGTAGATCTTGGCTCTCCATTGTTAAATTCATTTTTCTTGCTCCTACGACGACGCAAAGTTTTCTTCCTTTTTGTTGCATTCCAATGATTTTTTATTGCATTTTCTGTCCTCCCAGGAATCATTCTTGCAATTTCAGCCCACTTATTGCCCATTTTCTGATGAGCTTCAACTAGAATTCTCTCTTCGCTTTCACTCCAATCATCCGTCTGAGAGAACAAAACAGGGAAACAGGCTTTAGAACGTTGAACATTGACAGAGCTAGTACTGAAAATGCAATTCAAAAACCATTTTCTTTTCTTGAAAGCTTGAAGTTTTTATAACAGATTAATATTATCTTTTCTTGGGGAAAACATTCCTCAAGTCACATGAAAATGAACACCCAAAATAGAAAAACACTAGGATGTGATAATAATTCATTCTTCAAGAAAAAATTTACACAAATAATAAGGTTACTCAGAAAAATTCAAGGACTCACTAAAATCATTAAAACTAGATGAACATATTTGTTGTGATGTATGCGTGTGAGAAAAGCTCTTTCAAGAAAAATAAAACCCATATTGAATTTACTTTATGTGGATAGCTTTTTGCTTCATAACGGTCATATCTATAAATATTAATTGAAAAACAATTCGTAACCATCATGATCGACCCATATCTATAAGACTATAACTATTGGCCAAATGAGGGTGACATAAAATAATGTCATCAAGAAAATAAATTCACGAGGTAGAGAAATTAAGGGGAAACGACTATATATATATTGACATTATATGCAGGAAATAATCTCAGTTTACATGTTACTCAGAAAATTCATGAATTTAAAGTACTCACGATAATTATGAATACCGAAAATCAATATTAACAACATATGTTGTTAATTTGTGTGAGAGAGCGAAATTGGTTAAAGAGAGATTCAAACCCCTAAATGATCATTTTTCTATGAAGCTTAATTTCCATAAAAGTTGGAAAAAAAAAAGATGTATACAGTAATTCATATGAGATTGATCCCGGTGAAAGAAAATTATTGTCATCAAGAAATGAATTCAGCTGGTCAGAAAGGGTGTTTTCCAAAGAAACTAATGAAACAACATTGGCAATCTATGCACGAAATTATGTTCCTGTATTATGTAAGATAATGTCGTCAAGCATTAATTTAGTTCAACGGTATTTGATTTTATCCTCTAGGCGATAATGGAACAAAGGTTAGGGATTCAAATCTCACTTGTTCCCTTGACTTGAAAACTAGCAGAAGTTCTTCCATTTTTGTAAAAAAAAGATAGAATATATATATACATTTTAAAAGTTCATCAGTTTTGGATTTGATATTTATGTACCTGGACTGAAATATATATATATATAATTAATGGTAAAAAATAAGTGTGAGAATATGTGGAATACCATTAAATTAATTTCCAAAAAGATCTTTTAGAGAGTAATCTAATCCGGTTCACATATTCTCACATGGTATCAGAGCAATGGACTACCATTCTATAGACTAGACACTTTTGGGACAATCCGTGCGTGTCTAGACTCTATTGGAGCAGGCGTGTTGGAGTCCACACATCATCTAGATTTGAATCATCTAATTTCTTCATACATGTTGTGACCTTCCTTCTTTTCTCGAGGGCTATTTTTTTAGAGTAATCTAACGGTTTCACAAATTCTCATAGGAAGAATCATTTAGATGGATGTCATAGCACAGAATTTGAGAAAGGATTTCAGTTTCTTATATTTTAGTTTAAAAAAAACCCTGTAGAAACATTTTTGAAATTGATGAAACTCAAATTCACGTAGATCAAAGCAGATTAGTCAAATGATGGACTGAAATAAAAGAAACGGCTTAACAATTAAGGATAAAAACAGACCTTGATATCAGGGTGTACATGATTAAACCATCGCTTGCGACACTGTTTCCTAGCTCTACCTTCCATCCTGTTCGCAATCTGAACCCAATCTTTCGACCCGAATTCCATAACAAGTGCATACAGTTTGCTTCATAAGAACAGGAGGAAAGAATTGGGCATCCATGAATTTCTAATATACATTATATATATAGGATAAACAAAGCAAACAAATAAAAAACCACAATTCAAGAAGATTAGTATGTTTAACCTGTCCTCTTCTTTTGTCCATTGCCTCTTGGTAAAATTCATAGAGGCGCTAGTACCACCTTGTATGATCTCTTTTGGAGGTCTGGTTTCATTGTTATTAAAGTCTTCATTTGGATGATCAGGATAATGTGTCATTTGCGCCCAAGATGAACACTGCCCTCCATCTACCGGATTAATGCTATCAACACCTGAGATTTGCTCCATGACAGGAATGCTATCAACACCTGAGATGTACTCCATGACAGGAATGCTATCATCACTTGAGATTTGTTCCATGGACAAAGATGGTAAAAGAGGAACTCCAACTTCTTCATAAAATCCAGTACCGATCCCGCTATTAAAAGAAGAAAAATCACCAAATGTGTTTGGCGGGATGAATGCCCCTTGATAATTCTCGTAGGTTTGATCTGAAATAAATCCATGTGGGGATGCCATCACAGGAGTAGGTGTATACCATGTAGCAGGATCTAGAGTATAATGCAAATTCGGAAAATTTTGGAAGCCACCACCTTCCATGAGAGATATGGAGATTTTGTGTGAGAGTAAGATAAGGCTTGATTCAAGAGCAAGAAGCTTAAATCAAGGAGAATTGGTCTTTTGGTGTTTTTACTCTTCTTCTCTTAAAGAGAAAACTGTACAAAATATATACAAGGGGCCTGCAATGAGTCCACAATCTATGTGTGACAACAACCGTTGATCAAGATATTCATCTGATGGTTGAGAATTATTTATGAATATGACTCTTGGGCTTCTTCTCTTAGACTTACGATGAGGTGGCAAGATCCTAGTGGCTCATAAGGGTCAATCGTAAAAATCACTTTTACTTTTTTTTTTCATCACATAATTACTGATGCTATATCCTTTGAACATATATAGAAATTGTTTTGTTAGACTGAATAGGAAAGTAGAACAAAAAGAATGATTCTACCAAGTATATCCTATCCATGACTGAAGCTACTATTGAACCAAATCACATTGAAATTGCAACGACCATGCATATATATACTGTTCTAAAAAAATTAACAAGACTGGCACACGCCCAATTAACAAGACTCAAATACACATAATTTATAACACATGGTCAAACCACACTTTAATTAGCTACCATATAAATTTGCTATAGATTGACATGAAATGAAGTTAATGGAAAAGAGGGGATTGATTATTATTTTTCTTAGTTTATTCTTTAATTGTTTCCTTACCGGGCTTTGCATTGTTCAGTTCTTCTGATGGAAACCAATCTGATTCCATATATATATTTCTACAATTTGCTTCAGATTTATTTATATATATTTTTTTTCTTACATAATATTTAACTTGATATATATGTCCCTTATGTTATCCTTCAGATTTTCTCCTGCTTTTTCAATGATGTTGGATTTCCTGCTTTGGAGAGTTTGAGGACAACATTTGCCATATATAAATTTTAAAAAGTGGCTAAGAATTTTAAATTACTCTTCTTGTTGCTATATTACCATTATTTCCTTTCATCACCTTTGTTTCTTACAAATGCATCTTAATTTGGAGGAGAAATTATGCGTTTTTTGGATTTGCGTTCTCCTCGGTTAGAACCTCTAAGATTGTAAATACGTAAGTATGAGTGATCATGTGAGAAGTTTTTGTTCTCATTCATTCAATATATTATATGAGTGAACCTATTACGGAATATATATAGTTAGTTAAAATGAAAGCATAAGTTTTTTTTATCTTTCTCGAGAATGATGGATATAATATTTTTCGTTAAAATTAATGAATTGTTGAAACTAATTAAGAAATAATAAATTGTATGAACTTAGATCAATCAAATCAATTTATATGTTGCGATTCGAAAAATAAAGGAGTGATAGTTATAATCAAAGGATTACCAAGGAGAAAATCATTAATTAAGATTAGGGGAGGAACATGAACATCATAACCTAGCTAGCTAAAGGGACAAAAATGGTGTTATATAATACTAATGTATCACATAGGCAAGTTTAAATTGGTTAACACAATAATATTAGATGAAAAAAGGGGTATTTTCATCTTCTAGGTCATCTATATATGTATGTTTTCTTATACATGTATTTAATTTTATGCATTCTTATACATGTGTATGCACGTTTGTGTATAAACATGTATGTGTATGTATGTATGTATGTACATCGTCAATAATGCCAAATCTTTGTCTTCTTCATGTTTATTTCACATATAATTATCCAATGTTTTCTTCATTGGTCAACAAAAATCTCAAAATATTAGCACGACGGTATAGTTATGCTCACTCCATCTTCCTCATCATCCATCGTTTGGCAACAGAAACGTGTAATCTTATGTAGTAGGGCTATCTCTTTTAAATAAGGCATGGTAGGGATAGGGTTTACCAAAAGAGCCTAAAAAATGTATATCGGTGACTTCAATGCTTCCGATACCTAGTTTCTTATTTTGTGCTTAAGTTTGCCGGGCATGGTCGTGAGATATAGTGATGGTAGTTTTGGTCATTTTGAAACATGAAAATAAATTAAATATCGTGTAAGTAATCGGTTTACGCCTAGGATCCCTTACACACATGATCGTGATCGGCTAGAATGGATAAGAGCTCTTAATAATGTTGATATGGTTGAACATATGGCTCCATCCTATCTCAAAGAGGAAAAAAAATGTATATTGAAAGTGAAGTCAAATATAAGATATATAATCTTCAGAACAAGGATTGATGTAAAGATACTTTTGTTCATGAATTTAAATCGAGTAACCATGGTTGATTGCAGATATAGAATTTGAAAGTATAGTTGGAAAATATTGTATAGGAATGAAATGTGTTAAACATTGTTAAGTATATGCAAGGAGTAGATAAGATGTGTAAGTTTGGATTGTGTGAGTTGTAAAGGTCGCATGCTACTTGCGTACGAAGAACGAGTACGCAACTTGTGAAGTTTGGAACAAATCCTAAATCGGAATCTCGTTGATTTAATGTGATTTCTAGGTCACATTTTGTTCTCTTAATAATCTTCCTTGTTGATAAAAAAACATAATTGGACTTTGAAGCTTTTTGTGTTCTTTCCTTATTGTCTTCAAAAGTAACCTTAATTACCTCATTTGATTAACAATATACAAACATTTTTTTCTTCTTGTAGATGTACACCATCCACTACTAAATGTAAGACTTTTACCTATGTAATTTTCCCTGAGAAATTCGTTGCTAAAGGGGTGATTCGTCACAAAACCCTCACAAAAGTTGGTGGGTAAATTGTTGGTGTGAAACTCAAATCAGTGACAGATTATACCCAGGTCCATGATTTATTTATTTCCTTAAAAAACATCAGATTCTAGTGAACAATTGGATGTTTGGGGGTGATCCACCCCGTAATCACCCACAGAACACCCACAGAAATTTCTCGGGTGATTTTTGTAGGTAAAAGTCATTTGTTTAATTTGTAGTGATCACATAGACAGCTGAATGCTAAATCATTTTGTCATTTATTTTATTTTACATTGCGTTTGTGATATTGTGGTAGTGTTGGTATTATCTTCGTTTATGGATATTAGTACATTGGGCTCCTATTTGTTTTATGTTGTTAGTTGTTGTGGGTTTATTGCATCATTTCGTATATAGGACTTGACTTTGGTGCATATATTGTGATAAATGATTTTTTTGCCGCAACAATAAGTGTGACTACTGAAAACAATTTTCTAAGGTTGTTGGTCTCAACCATCAAATTTGTATATAATACTCATAGCATCTGACAAACACTTAGAACTATTCTTGTTTACCTTACAACACAAGGTACATATCCGATAAGACGTATTCATCGGATATTACCCCACTTGAAGAACTATTCTCTGAAGAACTTCGTTACTTATTCGGATCTGAAAGAGACACTTCTTCCCCCCCCCCCCCCTTTCAATTTAGTAATTTTGTCATAGTCAGTTTAGGATTACATATCTTACCTTCCTAAATCTGTAATTCTTGCTTTTATACAAAATATAAGATAAAGAATGAAAACATGAAAATCAGTTCTGTTCGTATTCAACCCCCCTCCCCTCTCCCCCTACAAACACTTCATGTGAAAGTCATTATTTTCCAGAACCAACAAAAAAATTATTGTATGTTTCGAGTAAGTTTGCTAGTCAAGAAAATCTTTTCCCAACTAATACCTATTGTGTTTTGCTGGCAACATAAAATGCTCATGAGAAAGATGATTAATATCTCCTCTTGATTCAAGACACTTCGACTTTAGTGTCTCAATGGGAACTTCTTCCATCTAATGGGGCTTGAGGTATTTTTGATTGCATAATGTTATTTGCATTTTATATATGTATCTAATTTTGTTAAGGACTGTTTGGCAGTTGTTGAATGGTTAGGTGCAAAATGATTAAGTGGTCAGAATGATTAAGAGACTCTTATGATATAATGCGAAATGAAATATGGTTGTTTGCTAATTGTTCATGATGAAATCAGGGCTCTGAATGGTTAAGACAGGGTCAAGACACTAAATCATTCAGAGGGTTTTGAAACCATTAAGAGTCAGACCTTTTTTTTTGCCAAACAAAATTTATCTTTTAACGATTCAGAGGTTGTCTCTTAATGGAACCATTAAGAGGTAAACAAACAGCCCCTAGTTTCATTTTAGTCGTAGCTTACTTTTTCTGGCATATTTTTTCGTTTATCCATTTTTATCACTCATCATTGTTGGGGTTAAAAATTGAGAATAGTTTTATGTTTTCTGTTATGTGTTTTGTGTGGTGTTTCTTTTACGGCCTTGAACAACATCGAGTAACCCTTTTTGCAAGGGTTTTGGTATTTTTGGCGGAGCTACACACACATACATATATATATATATGAGAATAATAGTTCATATGTGAATCATACAGGTTCATATATGAACTCGTCCCGTGTATTTGTAAAAATTATGAAATTGCCTTCTATTTTTGGAATAACCGTAATTGTTGACGAGTCAAAGCCGTAATTGTTGATCAGTCAAAGACGCAATATTTGACCAGTCAAAGCCGATCTTGACCGAATGAAAGGTTAGATATTACTTCTCTATTTCTCATATACTATTTAGCATTTCTCAAATGAACATCTCTCTTTCTCTCTCTCTCTCTCTCTCTCTCTATATATATATATATATATATATATATTACTACCTTATAATGCATTTAACATAAAACTCTTAAAGACATGTTTTAATGCATAATGTACTACTCTTTTATGCATAAAATTTAAAAAACTATGAATTACAAGTATTTATGCATTGGGTACAACTACTTTAAACCTAAAACCAAAATTACCACAATTTTGATATGTGTGAGAGTTTCTTTTCCCTCTCCAAAAAGCACAATGTACCACCCATCCTAAATTGAGGAAATGTTCAAATTTCCTTTATTGATTAAAAAGATAATTGTACAAAATAATACTTTCTATATGAATAGTATCTTTCCAATATAGCACAACCATTGCAGAATTGAGTTAATTCAAACTTTTATTTCTTCAATTAAAAGTTCTTCTTTCCTATTTTGGCTCCTGCCTTCAAACGATTCATTCTCAGATTCAAAAATCAGGGTTTAGGTTCCATATATCAAATTCAAAAATCAGGGTTTAGGTTCCATATATCAAATTCAAAATCAGAGTTTTTGTCGTCAAAGCATGCTCTCCAGCTCTTGCTCGCTAAAATCCCATACCGTTTTCTCTCCTCCTCATCTCGTCTCAGGTAGGTATTATTTTTTTATGTTGTTTTTCTACTCTGGAAACTGTATCGTTATCCACACCTTCGGATGTTGGATTATACACATTTTGAAACTTCATGTAAGACTCATTTGCAGGTTTTTGGAAGCATGACCCGTCCTTTTCGCTTTCCGATAGTACTTGTGAAATTCTTTTTTCAAGGAACATATGTCCTGAAACTGGTATTTGAAATAGAATAATTTCGTTAATTTATTCTTCGTTGACTGCTTTCGCATCAAACTATATCGTTGTTGATTCTTTGTTGCTTTGTTAAGGCATGTGTTTACATCAT
The DNA here is from genome assembly GCA_954870635.1 of Arctium minus. Lineage (NCBI taxonomy): Eukaryota > Viridiplantae > Streptophyta > Magnoliopsida > Asterales > Asteraceae > Arctium > Arctium minus. The sequence goes on along the minus strand of OX941080.1, from coordinate 174,075,393 downwards.
GGTTTATAAAGTTCTTTCCCACTCCAAACAGAGGGGCTTTGATGGTTGCTTCTTCAGTTTTCTGGAAAGTTGGAGCAAGTATGGAGGCTTCACTTCCTTGGGTATGTATGTTTCTGGCTAGGTCTTTACCCAAAAAAAAATACTTATGGCATCATCCACCTTCTGTAGTGATGTTTCTCCGTTCTGTTTTCAATTATGAAGTTGATCTTTTTTCATAGGTTGGTTTTTCATGTCAAAAGTGTTCACCTTCTGTTTTCAGTTGCCACTGACCATAGTGTGGTTGTTGGATTATCATTCGGTTACTAAAAATCCAATACATAGTTGATCCTTAAAGTTTCGTTTGTTGATAAGATTTGTCAAAATGACGGTGAGTTCAAACATCGGTTGTGGTTTTAAAAATATCTCACTTCTTCTTTGCTTTATTTACTTCCATTAATTTTACGTTTCATTAAGTGATGATACCATTTCCAAACATATACTTATTTAATGTGAGTTAATGGGGTTCTCTGTTTACTAATTTTATAGTTGTGTAGGAGGTGAGTTGGCCGTTATATACATCGAGGAAAGTTTATCGATTCAAAATCAATTGGATCTCCCTTCAACACATCATGAGTTCCAAGATCCGCCCGCCAACAATTACAAATAATCCTTTCGAAAATTCATGGTAACAATTCTTTTCTTTTGGAGTCAAGCATAAGTTGTTTGAGAGTGGGTTGTTATTGTATTTGTGCAACACTCATTTCAAATGGCATCTTGCCTTGAGATATTTTGAGAAACTTGGCTTAAAATCTTTTATTGTCTATTCCATTGTAATGACAAATACTGAAAAACGACACTTTGTCCGTAAAAATAAGGTATTATCGTGAAATGTTAAGCAAAGCATTGTTGTCTGCACCAAGGATTAAGTTGCTTCAGATGATTGTTATATGTGTCAAAAGGATTATCTTTATTTGGTTGATAAGGATGTTTGATGTTGGTTCATTTTCATTTTTTGTGTTAATGGTTTATTCTGATCAAGTTCCAATTACATCAATTTCCAACCAACTTTTGGATTAAAATTGGGTTGCAAAAAAGATGGGGTGATAGAATTCTTGGATACCCTATTAGAATATGTGATAATATTGAGTTGCAAATTTAGTTTAATGGTTTGCTTAGTTGTGCATTTGATGTTTGTTGTATGTGGGAGCGTATGGTATGTTATCAAGTTGGTTTGGTTAATGTTGAATAAATAAAAGCCATGGGTTTTTGATCTGGTGGTTATTAGATTGGAGGAAGGTGGTGATGGATATGGATATCAATTTGATTTGGGCTCACCATTGATGATTAGTGCTATACTAAACAAATAAGCTTACTATTTTAAAAAAGGCAAACAGTAATGAATATAAAATTAAGATAGAGTGAAAATACACAAAGATCTAAGAAGAACCCAACCATGGGGTGTTTACCAAATGTTTATCCGCGTAAGCGTTTACCAATTCATATTACATTTTGAAAGAATATGTTAATGACCTAGAATTTTACCCGGTAAAAGCAAGACAAAGACCAAAAGTCTTACCTCGTAAATGAGTGCGACGACTCTTACCATGGTTAGCATTTAACGGGTAAATTGTTGCATATAATGTTGTTTTGGTGGACTAGAATTTTATATGGTAAGTAAGGGGGTGTTTGGGATTGCTTATTTAAAACAACTTATGTTTTTTTATAAAAGTGTTTATCAACTTATGTGGTGACAAAACTGAGTTTTAATAAAAAGTGTTTGGATTAGCTTATTCTGGTATCAAAACGTAATAAGCTAATAAGTTGTTATTTAGGGTGTTTGGGATTGTTTATACATATAAAATAACCAAAAAAAAGTCATAAGTTGTTTCAAATAAGTTGATAAGTCATAATGGTTTAAGTTATCAAAAAACTCTTTATTAGCAGTATAGAAAAGCTATAAGCATTTTTTTTCAACCCAAACACTAAAAATAGATTATTAGCGGTGAGAAAAAACTATAAGTAAATAAGGAGTTTAAATATACAATCCCAAACACCCTCTAAATGATAAAGTTGGATATATTATTGACTTCAATTAAACCATACAAATTTATAAAAATAAATTTGAGAGGATGGAGGATAGTACGAAACAAGAAACATGAGTGATGGATGAGTTATTGACTTCATAATTGTGATTCATCCACCCGTGCTGTTTACTATAACAATCAACTAATTACTATTACACATTTGCTACAATATGTTTCTATTTAAAATAACTATGTTTTTTTTTGCAGAACATGATTAGGGGTTGATGCTTCACATGTCTTATCACTATTTTCAAATTTTTAACGAACAAAAAACATCGGTGTCAGAAAAGTTATTTGCTTCAGAATTGTGATTCACCCGCGATGCATCGCGGGGGTAGACGACTAGTATATATGTATATATATATATATATATATTTATATATAGAGGGAGGATCATTCGAGAAGTTAAACATTTTGCGAGAAGGCGAGAAATGTTTTATCATATATGATTACACGACTTGTAGGTGTGTTTAATCATATATGATTAAACGTCTATGTATTGCCAATATAACATGTGTTTAATCATATATGATTAAGCTTGTGTATCATATATGATTAAACACTTCTCGCCTTCTCGCAAAATGTTTAGCTTCTCGTTTGAACTTGCCCATATATATATATATATATATATATTGAAAGGATATTTTGCAACCCTTAAAAAGGTTGCAAGTACATCTTAACCGTCGGATTCATGATCGACGGTTATTTTATATATCTTCTTCCTTATTCTTACTAATTTCTACAATTGTTTATGTTTATTCATTAGATTATTCTTGTTATTTTCTTGTAGATTCATCAAATTTTTGGGTCGTTTATATTGATATCTTTCATTTATTACTTGTTTTCAGCCTTATTTGTAGTTTTTGTTCATTGCTTTTATTTGATTCTCATTAACATTACTTGTTTAATCCATTTTCTTCATTCCCATTTTTCAACATATATATTTCTGCCTCATTTAATTTATTATCGTGATGCACTATTTAAGTTCTCAAATATTCCTGCGCTTTTCATTCATGATCAGTTTACTTCCTGCATCGAACTTTCCAGATTTGTTCAAGTTTTCTACACTTTGATATTTTTCTGCCCATCCCATAGTTAATTTCTTCACATATTCATTTTTTCTCACATGTCTTAAGTACTTTTTTATTGCTCTTTTATCTCTTGATCTAATGGACAGATTCTAAGTTTTTGTTAGGATGTAATGTAGGTAATGTTGAGGGTTTGACCCAATTTCATCTCCAAATAGTCTTATAACTAATTACGGGTTAGTTGGTGTTTTATATGTTAATTAATTGCTTGATTGTGTAAATTATTATTTTGGATCAAGGTTTTGACATTGACCCATTGTTTTCATATAATATATAAACATTAGCTTTTAATTAATCAGTTTTTACTTAACAAAAGTTGGCGTTCCATTAATTTGTTTGCATGAAAGTGTTTAGTTGATTCGATTAGTTTTGATTTTAATGAAAGTTTGATCTTCAACTTAAGATTAAGAGTAAATTACATATTTCGCCCATGTGATTATATGATAATTATGGATAAGGTTCCTCAAACGAAATAAATACGATTGATTATTGTGGTTTCACTTTTTTTACAGGTTGGGTCCTTAACCTAACTCTATTATCTTTAGTTTCGTTAAGTTTTATCTATTACTTAAAAATCATTTTAAACCTCCAACTATTAGCTAGCATGTGTCGCCTTCGATTCCAAAACCAACACCTTTAGACTCTCCATAGAAAAAAATATGTTTGTGTTCTCCACCCGTCACCAGGCCCTCCTTCTCGAGCAGGTTATTTTTTTTTTGGAAACAACAGATTGCATAAAAGAAAGTCGGGGGCTAACAAACGAGAGCAATTACAAGGTTTCGAGACAGGTAGAAGGAGAAGTACACCACTCTCCAAAGTTTTTCCAACCCCCCTTACATCTAGAAATAACCCATCTAAAAGAATTATCAACTATAGAGTCGAATAATTCACTATATCTAGGTCCGGTTCTATCAAAAAGCAATTTGTTGCGAAAGCGCCATAGGGAGAAACAAGTAATCATGAGAATAGCCTCGACTCCGGTTCGAATGACCTTTGAAATACGGGAAGAATCTATGCCTTCCAAAGCCGATTCCATTCAGTTGAAATATGAGAAAGGAAAATTCCATCATCTTTGAACCTTGACCCAAATATCTGTCGCTCTACCGCATCTAAAGAAAATGTGTTGTACCGTCTCAATCTTGCAACCGCAGAAAGGACAAAGAGTGTTGTCAAGATCCACTTCCAACATCTCCAATCTATCTTTCATGGGGATACGATTAAGATACATTCTCCAAAAGAAAATAATCATCTTAGCGGGAACAAGATTATTCCATCGGATCTTATAAGCTCTGATGCCGAGCTGCAACTTCTTGGTTTCTATTCTTAAAGACTGAGCCGAGAAGACCCCATTCTGAGTAAGAGACCACGCCCACTTGTCTTCCGATTCAGTGATAGTGATTGAGTTCATAATCTCCGGCATTTTTTCCACTTCTGACGATTCACGACCACCTCTTAACTCTCTTCGCCATTCCCAGGTATACCCATCAGCACCTATTCTATCAGCAACCGTAGCTCTTGGATTCCTGTCCAATTCGAAAACTCTTGGGAACCTATCTTTGAGAGTTCCATCGCCTGTCTAGTTTTTCGTCTAGAAGCAAGTGTTCTGTCCATTACCAACCTTTTTACGACATAAATCATCAAAGGAGATACCTAATTTAAAAAGATTATTTACGGTTGCCCCCACGTTTTGCCAACGACCTTGGCCTTCCACCTTAACATTGTGCTGTTGTCCGGTACAGATCCCCCCGTTCGGTCCGTGAATAGCTTTGATTACTTTTACCCAAGTTGTTGTCGGGTCCGTTTTGAACTTCCACACCCATTTTGAAAGCAAAGTGATATTCGCTGCAGAGATACTACCGACTACCGATTCCAAGACCCTCGTTTTCGATACTTCTGATGGTTGCTCCCCAATTAACCTAAGTAATTTTACTTTTGTTATCCTTGAAACCCCAGAAGAAATCCTTTCGAAGTTTCTCTAACTTTGCTATCACGACTTTTGGAGCTTTGAAAATGGACAGAAAATAAGTGGGTAAACTACCCAAAACAGCCTGAGAAAGGACTCTTCTACCTCCAAATGATAGAGCCTTAGACTTCCAGTTAGTGAGTCTCTTTTGGAAATTTTCGATTAAAGGATTCCAAGCATTGATTCTTGACATTTTTTCTCCAAGAGGTACGCCCAAGTACTTGCACAGAAGATTGCCAGCCTTACATAGAAGTTCTGAAGCAGCCGTGTGAACCCTTTCCGAGTTGACTTCAATACCGAACAGAGTACTTTTCTTTAGGTTAGGTTTGAGCCCCGAAGTGAGAAAAAAACATCGAAGAATCCAGATTAAGTTTTTCTTGTCTTCTAACGACCATTTATTTATGAAAAGAGCATCATCTACATAAAACAAATGTGTAATTTTGAATCTTTCCGGGCCAATTTCGATACCTAGCCTCTTTCATAATGAGATGTAGTCCTTCCATAGCCATAATGAACAAATAGAGAGATAGAGGATCCCCTTGACGAAGTCCACTACGTATACGAAATTCATTTGAAGGGGAACCATTGACCAAAACTAAGGACATAGCCAAGTGTAAACAAGCTTGAATCCATCTTCTCCATTTAGTTGAAAAACCCATCGCCTCTATCACCTCCATCAAGTAATTCCGGTCCACCGAATCGAAGGCTTTCTCGAAATCGGCTTTGAATAAAAGTAACTCCTTTTTAATAAATTTCGGTCAATTGATAATTTCATTGGCTATCAAAGCTCCGTCTGTAACACCCTAAAAATTAGAGAAATAAAAATTCGAAAATTTTGCAATACGACGGCTATAAACTTGGTATACCTGGGTATACAAAACCTTTCATAATAATCCCAAAGCATCATCCCGAAAACGGGGAGTATAGTTGTATCCTTACAAAAGAATCAAACGAAGAATAATACTTAACAACCTAATAATCTGACTTAAACAAGAAAGATTAATATTGGGTGTTGTTATTCTTCAAAAATGTGTATCCACTATCATCATCATATCGGTCAATAAATCAACTCAAAAAGACCGCTCTCGACCTCTAGGTCTTCCGTTCAATCCCGACGAATCCAATCGCTAGATTGACCTGCTATACATGTTAGTTTTAAGAAAAATTGTTAGGCTAAAGCCTAGTGAGATCAAACAGTTGCATTAAAATATTTAACGGTAGACGTAAATAAAAAAAATTGGGTTATGATAGGAGTAATGATGCTTTTACCATAAACAGTTACCTCTTGGTTTAACGGGGGAGATCCTCTTACTAACATAAGTGACGAAACACAAAATTAAGCCACTAGACAGTCAGTAAAGCCAAACACATAAAAGTACACGCAAGGGATGTCAGGCTCAGTGGCTTTAAACTTACATCCACGGAAAGTCAACTTCAACCCAAAAGGGCCCTTACGTTGAGATCCTCATCCAATATCGTAATACTTAGCACGTAGGACTTACAACCCAATCCGATGCCTAGACGTGCCTCGACGTGTGAAACTATTGTCCCAACGTCGGACAAAATGAAACATCAAAATATGGGGTCATGACGCCCAAGTGGAACCAAATATGCCACATAGAATAATTCAACTAACCGTTAATTCCTCAATAAGATATGATACCAAGATGTTGACAAATAGACGTTTGTTGCGTAATACTTGCATAATTTTACCAAGAGGTTCCAAGTTGACATATGAATCACATTCCCATGTTTTAACCATTTAGGTCACTTTAATATTTCCAATTCTAGTTTGGATTCCCAAATACTCAAACCAATGTTATAACAAAAACAAGTTCCAATGTGCAAACTTATCAGCAGTTCAACATGAAATTCATCAACCCATTATTAAATAAATCTTTGAAGCTAGGAAATGGAAAAGCATGCCAAGTTTTAACCACATATAAATCCAAGTTACCCTTTTTCTTTTCTTGAAATCTCATCCAAATACATAAACCCTATAATCTCCCAAAATTAGGGTTTTGGGTGATAATGCACCTCAAGATGTACAAATGAAAATGGAGATGTCTAGTAGTTTAAAAACATGGTTTTCAACATGTATAGAGTTTAGAAAAAGGATGAACTCACCTTGAAGGGTTGTAGCTTAAACCCTAAGAACCAAAGCTAAGTATGAATGAGATAGGGTTTGGAACTTGGAGTAGCTTCACTAGCACAATGATGGTTCACACTCACCTAGAACACATAAATGATCAAGGGATTGAAATAGTTGAGAGACATAAATGCTAAGGAAGGGAAGAGATCGAACTTACCAGTTCTTCTAGAGAAAAACGCTACTGTCTCCTTCAAAAATCAGCTAATTGCTCAAAAATCGCGACCTGTTCTAATTATACTCGGCCAGCTGTCGGAGAAAGTGACATAGCGATAGTGACATTTGTCACTATCGCGGGGCATATCCGCCGAGAGTGTACGGAGACTCGGTCCCTATCTTCCAGTGATTGTGCCTTGGCGAAAGTGACATTTGTCACAATTGCCGGGCACTTTCGCCCCAGATGTACTGCGGGCAAAATCCTCACCGCGTTTGTGCCCAGCGAGAGTGACACTTGTCACAATCGCTGGCACTCTAGCCAACCCTGTACCGAGCCTTTCCAAGGCCAAAACTTAACGGAGATACGGGTTCAAACATACGAGTTGATTTGCGTAACCGAGTGCGATAACTAATAATATCGAATCTACAATGAACATTCAAACGCATAACAAATTTCGAGGTGTTACAATCCTCCCCAACATGGGAATGATTTCGTCCCCGAAATCCTAACCAGGCGAACAAATGGGGGTATCGTCGCTTCATATCCTCCTATGCTTCCTAAGTGACGTTAGCACCACGATGATGCTTCCATTGCACTTTCACCATTGAGACTTCTTTGTGCCGGAGTTTCTTGATCGTTCTTTCCAAAATAGCTTCGGGTTTTTTGACACAACGGTTGTCATCCACAAGAATTTCTGATAACGGTTTGACACTCTCTTCCTCTGCTAAGCACTTTTGTTGATAACACACATGAAACGTAGGGTGGATCCCGTCTATCTCCGGTGGTAAGTCTAACTTATACGCTTGGAGTCCGATACATTCAAGGATAGTAAACGATCCAAGAAAACGGGGACTTAGCTTCCCTCGCTGTCAGGATCGAATTCTTAACAAGAATTAATACTCAGAAACTAATATCAAAGAAGTTGCGGAAAAACACTTTGATATTTGATAAAACAGTAATCAAAAACAGTATATAATTATCAAACAGTAAACTTGTATTGAATGCTTAAAACTACAAGATTACACACTCAACCTCAATATTGATGAACAGGCTCACCAATACGAATTCTACTTCTCTAGAATTAGGATCTATGCCTTGAGGTTGTTTTTTTTTTTCTCTAAAAGAATGAAAACTAAAGTTAAACGTTATCTATTCTAAACATTCTATACATATACTGATAAAAAGATAATTACAAAGAATAAACAAATCTTCAGTATATCTTCCATGTATATCTTCTAAGTATATCTTCAGTATATCCAGCTGTAGTACATTCCATCCAGATCTCTTTAGCAGCACTAATAATGCTCAGCAGCATTAACTTCAACTAGCAGTATTAACTTCAACTTGTTCTGGCAGTAGTAACTACTCTTGTACTAGCAATAGTAACTACACTTAGTAGAATCTTCAGTTCCCAACAATCTCCCCCTAACTTGACTTTTAGAAGAGAAGTCAAGTTCTTCAGATATTCTTCCAGATGCTCTTTTTGATGCTCCCAAAACTTCCAAGATCATGCTCCTAAATCTGGATTCAGTCCCAAACTCTGATTGATTATCCTCTGAATTAGATACTTGGCCATTTCTGAATTTGGTGCACAACCCAACTTCTTCTTTAGCATGGCATGAACCTTCAGTCTGGTGTGATTATATACTCTATCCACTAGGAAGTATTCTGTGTGATTTCTATCCAAAGTCACTGCATATACTCCACTAGTTTCATATAGAGTCCAACTTGTGACTTCTTTAAACACACTCTTGATGACCTGGTCCACTTCTTCAGGTTTGAACATCATGCATAGATACTCCATCACCAGTTTTGTAAGAGAAATTCCTGGAGTATTCAGATGATCTGCATACAGCTTAATTCCTATGTCAAACATCTCTTCTATATCAGATCTAGAGCATGTTCTGACAATCTTGACCCAAGTGTTGAATACTTCATACTTATCACCCTTCCTCTTGAGTCTGATGTAATCTTTCCCATCCATTGTCAGTACATCCCAGTGAATGATCTCAGGTGGCTTAACTCCAACAGGTTCTGCAGAAATTGGTTCAGGCACTTTGTCCATCACTACCATATATAAGCTTACATCATCTTTGATTGATGACCCTTGCTGGCTTGATGACTCAGCTGCCCCTTCTTCTTCAGCAACATTTTGTTCTTCTTCTATTCTGGGCTTCTTATCTTTCTTTCTTTTGGCCATCATCTTGGTTCTTTTCAAAGTCTTTTGAACCTGTACTAGAGTAACTTCCTTCTTCTTTTCTTCCTTTTCCCTTGCCATTTCTTTGATAGGAGTTCCCTCTTCACTTTCAGGGAATGGTTGATTCATATCTATATCATTACTCTCCTTGGCCTTCTTTTCAAACTCTACTCTTTTCTTTTCATTGCTCTTCAGATTCCCCATTTCTTTTTCATAGAGCTCTCTGATTTGATCAAAACTCATCTTCACAAACATTTCTTTCTTTACCCCAATTGCACTCCTCAAGAAAGTTACCATTTTGTTTCTTTCCTGAGTGGCAAGGTAAGTTTGTGAAGGTCTTCTTTTCTTTGCACTTGTATTAGCCATCATAGCCTTTCTCAGACTTATAGCCCTTTGTTTAGCCTTTTCAGTTTCAAGCCCCTTTTGATAGGCTTTATTTAGCTCAGCAGCTAAAGCCTTTGCCATTTCCCTGTCCTTCTCCTCCTGAGCTCTTTCTTCTTTTTCCATCTCCTTCTGCATTTTCCTTGCTAAAGCTTCATCTGATTCAACCAACCTTTGCTTCTTGATTGGTTGATCAGATTCCACTAACTTTGCCTTACCTTTATCTTTACCCATCTCCTTCTCAATGCTAGAGTTCTTTGCTGCATCACCTCTTTCTTTTATGACAACTCCTTTGGCCTTTGAGGTGACCTTGGGAGTATCATGTTTTGCTTTGATGAGTGTTTCTGCAACCTCTAGCTCTGTAAGGACCTCTTTTACTTGTTCTGCTGCTTCTTTCAGCTCAGCAGTATTAACCATTTCTGCTGCTTTACTTGAACTGGCAGTATTAATGGTTTCTGCTGCTGGCTCTGTTTCTGCTGCTTGCTCATTTTCCCCCTCAACATTATGTTTTTCCTCTTGCTCCCCCTTAGCTTTGGCATCAGCTTCTGACTCCCCCTTTTTGGGAGCATCAGTCACTGGTTCCCTCCTTCTGAGCACAAATTGTTTCTTCTTCTTTTGCAGAATCAGTTTCCTTACCATTTGCTTCAACTTGATGATTTGTTCTTGTTGTGACAGTACAATGAGTTTTAGCTCTTCTATATCTTTGCCCTGTTTGAGTACATCCATGTTGATGTTGCCCATTGCCTCCAACAATTCATCATAGTTATATCTGTCCTCACCTTCTCCAGGAGTGTTACCCCCTATTGAAGGATCATTGGATCTTTTAGTAGTGGAAGTCTTCTGCCTAGCAGAAGCACTATCCACCCCTGTGGTTTCTTGGCACCAGGGACCTTCAAATGATTGCTCATTCAAAGTTGCCATGGGGGAGGTCTTATTGATGTTACCTCTTTCCTCCTCTGTGCTAGCAGGAGTAGTGGCAGCCTCATCACCCATATGCTCTACCTCCTCCTCAGAGAGCACCTCCTTTGGGTTGGGAGACACCCTAGTGGATTCCCTTTGGATATTCTCTATTGGAGAATGCTCCAATAGAGGGCTTTGAGGCTCTTGGTTAATAGTAGGTACAACAAGGGAAGGAGCCTTGTGTACCTTTCTCTTGACATAGGTTTTGGATATTATGGGAGTGGGTTTAGCAGCAAAGGACTGAGGGAAAATTTGAGAGATGGAAGGTTGGGATTGGCTAGCAGTGGGTTGGTCTAATGAGGGCCTTGACCCTGCTGCCATACCTTCAGTGTTTTGGGACACCACCATCATTGTAGAGAACAATGGGGTGTCAACTCCTTCCGAGTCCCCAGCAGATCTTCTCATATTTGAGAAAACCTTGCCTTTGGGGGGTTTAGGTACATATACCCCAACAGGTTGAGGTATATCCGTCAATTCATGGTTAATTACTTCCTGAACAAATCTGGGATACATAAAGAAACTCTTTTTGTTTCCCATATTTGATACAAGATCACTGAAAATCATCTTTGAGAAATTGTACCTTCTGGATGTAGCCAAGCATACCAAAGCATATGCAATTGGACTGCTGAACTCACTCCATCCAGTGGTCTTTTTGGAGATGCAATGCATCAGGGTATGAACAAGAAAACGCCATTGGGGTGAAAACTTTGCTTTTGAGAATTTGAAAACACCCAATGGGCCTCCATACCCCATTCTAGTAAGATTAGAAAACAGTTCATCATTAGAGATAGACGTTATACCAGAGGCATCGTCTAGACGTAGACTGATGCGTATAACCTCTTCAGTAACTGTTAGTGGTTGATCACAGATTCTTGTCTTGATCATTTGCACACCATTTTCCACAACAATGGTTGCATTGGCCCAGAACTGCCTTTGATGCTCAATGTAGATTGTAGGGGATACAGTAAGAGCATGAGCAATGTGGCTTGACTTGAGGAAATCCACAATCTGATGAAAGCCTTCTGCTTGTTTTGGCTTTTGGAGCATTGCGATTTCATTGTGCTCGTCAATGAACGCCATTGATGCCATTGACCTTGAAGATTTTTGCCTGAAAACTTTGAACTTTGAGAGAGAAAGGGTTTAGAGCGCAAGGGAACAGTATGCAAAGAGTCGTTATGAACTTTTAGGCGGGCAAAGAGTATTTATAGTATTCGGAATATAAGCAGTATTAACCTAGAGCAGTATTAACTACTAGCAGTAGTAACGGCTAGCAGTATTAACTAACTAGCAGTATTAACTGAAAGCAGTATTAACCACTAGCAGTATTAACTACTAGCAGTAGTAACGGCTAGCAGTATTAACTAACTAGCAGTATTAACTGAAAGCAGTATTAACCACTAGCAGTATTAACTACTAGCAGTAGTAACGGCTAGCAGTATAAACGAACTAGCAGTATTAACTGAAAGCAGTATTAACCACTAGCAGTATTAACTGCTAGCAGTATTAACTGAAAGCAGTATTAACCACTAGCAGTATTAACTACTAGCAGTATTAACTGAAAGCAGTATTAACTACTAGCAGTATTGGCTACTAGCAGTATTAACTATACTTACTCCTTTTAAACTTGCTAACACTGAGTGTATGATTCTTGCTCCAGGGTTCAAGGTAGTTGATGAAAGCATGATACTACTTAGAACTCCAAGAAAAGACAATGATAGTATGTTGTTTGTCACAAACCTGTGATACACTTAACAGGTTGTACTTTAATTGATCAACATAGTAGACATCCTCAAATGTCATCTTACCTTTGATGACATTACCTTTTCCACTTATCTTACCACCAGTAAGATTGTCTCCAAATGCAACATGTCCTCCATTAATTTGCTTGAAATCCTGAAGGCATGACATGTTGCCAGTCATGTGCCTAGAGCAACCACTATCAACATGCCATATGCTCTTTCCCTTGAGCTGTTGGTTGCTCTGCACATTAAATAAATCAATTAGTATGATCGGGGACCCAAGCCAAAGTGATCTTGGGTCTTCCTTTCTCATCAAAGTATTTACATTCCTTTTTAATGAGGTTTTTAAACTCAGAGCACTCTTTATTAGAGTACTTTGTCAATATGATTGGCTTAGCAGAATCAACACTGGAAGCAGTACTAACCTTAGAAGTACTAACAGAGTTAGCAGTACTAACAGGTGTAGCAGTACTAACAGGTTCAGCAGTATTAACCTTGTTAGCAGCATTAACATTGTTAGCAGTAGTATTACTTCTAGCAGCACTATCATTGTCAGCAGCACTACTTGTGATAGCAGTACTAACAGTTTTAGTGCTTTTAGGAATCCACATATTGACACTTTCTTTAACAGAATACTTTTTCTTCATGTGGCTTTTAGTTTTAACAGTTTTCTTAGCCACATGATTCTTTTCAATTTTCTTATAACCAAAGGGTTTTTGCATGGATCTTTGGAAATTCATTCTTTGGTTCATAGGATTGAAATAACAGAATTTTGCAGGATGATTCAATTTGCCACAGATAAAACAAGGTTTTGGTCTATTGATTTTACTCAGATCAACCCCTTGTTTATGTGCCCATTGATTATTCCAGTTTCTTTGATTTCCCCTCTTTTTGTCCTGTTTTTGGGGCTCATTCTTCTTACAAGCACACTGTTTGCAAGGACCTGGATTCACAACTGTGGTCTGTTTATAATGGATCTTACCAAACTTTTCCTCTGTCTTCTCTATGTTCTTGGATTTGATCCAAGCCCTTCCACAATCCTCATTGGTGATAATGTTGTTTTCTATAGAAATCTCACCACTCACCTTGTTCTCCTTACTCTTGCCAACCTCTTTCTCAGTCTTATCCTCAACAATTACCTCATCTAAGGGATCTATTTCAGTGGCTCCCTCATGCAATTCCTTCCTATCTTTGGTGTCTAATAGGTCTGAAGTAGGAGGAATGTAATTGTTGTTATATGGTGGAGGTGTGGCATTATACCCAATTCCTCTTCTCAACTTATCATGAATCTGATTTTGCAGTAAGGAGTCCATTGCTTTAGAAGCATTGGAAAACTTCTCCACATCAAGCTTAACCTTGGTTAACTCCTCTTTCAGTTTTTCACTCTCCTCTTTAGATTTGGTCAGTTTAAGTTCTAAATCCTTTTTCTCCCACTTCCAGTAATTAGTGTCATATGAGTGTTGTAGTTCATTGGCTTGAAAACCTTTGATTTGATCTTCAAATCTCTCTACTATCCTCACATAGTCTTTTATATCCTTTTCTAGTCTCTTCAGGTCATCACTCATCTTCTGATTGTGATCCCTGTACCTTTTAACAGTGTCTATGCAAGTTTTAGAGCAGAGATTAGAACTTACCTCAGATGGGAGATCAGATACTTTAGCCATAAGAGCTTGATTCTGAATAGCTTCTTCTGCTTGATCACTCCAATCAAACCCCATTCCTTGTTGAGAAACAAGGGCTTGAGCAGAGTTTCTGTTGTTATTGAAGCTTCCAGATTGAGCTTGTTGATGGTTGTTGTTGTGAGACATTCCACTTCTGCATTCTCTAGCAAAATGTCCCTTCAGATGGCATTTGTAGCATTCTACCTTTGATTTATCAAACCCTGCTCCATCTTCTCTTCTTTGTGAGAAGTTGTTTCTTCCAGTCCTCTTTATAAACTTTTTAACCCTCATGGAGAGCATGGCCATCTGCCATTTAATATCCATCTCTTCCAGATCATCAGGATGAAGTTGTTCTAAGTCATCATTGATCAAAGAAGAATTTCCATGATTAGAAAGAAAAGCTTCAAATACATAATCAGTGCCTTTATCTAAATTTGATCCATTAGCAGCATTAACTGATTCAGGGTTAGCAGTAGAATCAATTGATGCTGATAGGAGTGCAGCATTATGAACATATCCAGAAGGCTTCTTCTTTGCCTCCACCTCAGCTTCAAATACTCTAAGATCATTGTACAGATCATCAAGTTCTTTGTCTTCCAACTGATCATTCTGTCTGAATGACACAGTGTACATGGTCCATTCATCTCCAAGGGACCTTAAGAACTTTCTGTTCACATCATCTTGATCAATCTGTACTCCCATAGTAGCTAGTTCACCAATTAGTTTATTAAACCTGTCAAAAGTTTGAGTCATGGACTCATTCTTAGTTGAGATGAAGTTTTCATACTGTTGTTTTAAGATTGCCTTTTGATTTCTCTTGGTACTTTTAGTACCTGAGAATCTCTTCTCTAGAGCATTCCAGAGCATCTGTGCATCAGTACAATTGCAGAATTGGTGTTGATACTCATTTGGAATGGCCAAGAGCAGTGTGCTCAAGGCTTTCATCTCTGTCTGTCTTGATTTCCTGTCTGTATCTGTCTTTAGAGGAGTTCTTTTGCCATCTTCACCAATCTTTCCTCCATCAGATGGGCCATTCTCAATGATGTCCCACATAGAGTAATCTGTGAGGAGAATATATTGCTTGATTCTGATTTTCCACATGTCAAATTCATTGGATCTGAGCATTGGAACTTTTGAGACCAAAGTACTGCTTGATTCTGTAAGATTTTCCATGATGAATAACTGTTTCTGAGAGAATTTGGCTCTGATACCACTTGTCAGGATCGAATTCTTAACAAGAATTAATACTCAGAAACTAATATCAAAGAAGTTGCGGAAAAACACTTTGATATTTGATAAAACAGTAATCAAAAACAGTATATAATTATCAAACAGTAAACTTGTATTGAATGCTTAAAACTACAAGATTACACACTCAACCTCAATATTGATGAACAGGCTCACCAATACGAATTCTACTTCTCTAGAATTAGGATCTATGCCTTGAGGTTGTTTTTTTTTTCTCTAAAAGAATGAAAACTAAAGTTAAACGTTATCTATTCTAAACATTCTATACATATACTGATAAAAAGATAATTACAAAGAATAAACAAATCTTCAGTATATCTTCCATGTATATCTTCTAAGTATATCTTCAGTATATCCAGCTGTAGTACATTCCATCCAGATCTCTTTAGCAGCACTAATAATGCTCAGCAGCATTAACTTCAACTAGCAGTATTAACTTCAACTTGTTCTGGCAGTAGTAACTACTCTTGTACTAGCAATAGTAACTACACTTAGTAGAATCTTCAGTTCCCAACACTCGCTTTCCAAACTGGATCAAGCCTTTCCAAGGAGACACCTTTAACATCACACGATCTCCCACTTGGAACTCCACCGGTCTCCTTTTCTGACGATCTTGTGCCTCTTTCAAACGCTCTCGGATAGCCTTGACCTTACCGGTCGTCTCTTGTACATTCTCAGGGCCAGGAAGTTGTTTCTCCCCCGTATCTAGCTAACCCACGGGAGTTCTACACATTCTCCCATACAAAGCTTCATATTGTGCCATTCCAAGGCTAGAGTGATAGCTATTGTAGTATGCAAACTCCACCAGAGGCAGATGGGTATCCCAACTGCCGCCAAAATCAATCACGTAAGACCTAAGCATGTCCTCCAAGGTTTGGATCATCCTTTCGCTTTGTTCGTCCGTCTACGGGTGATATGTTGTGCTAAAATTCACTTGTGTGCCCAATTCTTGATGTAGGGCTTCCCAAAATCTTGATGTAAATCGACTATCTCGATCGGAGACTATAGATAAGAGTATACCGTGTCTAGAGACCACCTCGTCTATATACAACTTCGCCAACCTATCCATGGTCAAGGTTTCCCGCATTGCTAGAAAATGCGCACTTTTCGTCAAACGATCAACAATCACCCAAATGGTGTCGTTGCCCCTCAAGGTCTTTGGTAGCTTGGTCACGAAGTCCATAGTAATTGTCCCACTTCCACTCGGGTATTTCTAATGGTTGAAGGCTCCCATAAGGTCGTTGGTGCTCGGCCTTCACTTGTGAACAAGTCACGCATCGCTCCACATAGCGTGCCACATCTAACTTCATACACGGTCAACAATAGTGTAACTTCAAATCCCTATACATCTTTGTGATCCCCGGGTGGATAGAGTATTTGTACTTGTGCACGTCTTCTAAGAGTAGGTCTCTATTCCCACCAATCCTTGGCACCCAAACTCTTCCATCAAAACACTTAATCCCCCGACTATCTTCGGTCAAGAGTAGGTGTTGTTTGACCACTACTTCGTCTTTGAGGTTCTCCTCCAATAAAGCCTCGATTTGTGATGTCTTAATCCTTTCCATGAGTCTTTACACTAACTCGATCCTCATAAGCTTGGCTTGAAGTCTCCCACTATACTCTTTCCGACTCAAGGCGTCGGCCACCACATTCGCTTTACCCGGGTGGTAAAGTATCTCACAATAGTAATCTTTGAGCAGTTCCAACCATCTCCGCTGCCTCATGTTGAGCTCCTTCTGATCGAAGACGTACTTCAAGCTCTTGTGGTCCGTGTACAAGGTACACTTCGTGCCGTAAAGGTAATGTCGCCACAACTTCAAGGCGAACACTACCGCTGCTATTTCCAAGTCATGAGTGGGGTAATTCTTCTTATGGCCCTTTAGCTGCCTAGACGCATAGGCAATCACCTTTCCCCTTTGCATGAGCACACACCCAA
The DNA here is from genome assembly GCA_954870635.1 of Arctium minus. Taxonomy (NCBI): domain Eukaryota; kingdom Viridiplantae; phylum Streptophyta; class Magnoliopsida; order Asterales; family Asteraceae; genus Arctium; species Arctium minus. The sequence goes on along the minus strand of OX941080.1, from coordinate 174,057,851 downwards.
GTCCCATCTTGGATGCATCGCTATAGACTACGAAGTCCTCCGACCCTTCCGGTAAGGATAAGATCGGAGCCTCGCACAACTTCCTTTGTAATGTCCGGAAAGCTTATTATTGTGCTTCGGTCCATACAAACTTTACATTCTTCTTGGTCAGCGCCGTCAACGAATATGCAATTTTATAGAAGTCTTGTATGAACCTCCGGTAGTATCCCGCCAAGCCCAAGAAGCTCCGGATCTCAGATGGGCTTTTGGGAGATTCCCAATTCATCATAGCTTCCATCTTTGCCGGATCCACATTCACTCCATCTTTTGTGACCACGTGACCCAAAAACTTTACTTCCTTCAACCAAAACTCACACTTGGAGAATTTCGCAAAGAGCTTCTCTTTCCTTAAGACTTCCAAAACGTCTCAGAGATGGAGCGCGTGATCGGATTCTTCCTTGGAGTAGATCAGAATATCGTCGATGAACACGATGACCGACTTATCAAGGAAGGGTTGGCACACACGATTCATCAAGTCCATGAACACCGTTGGGGCGTTCGTCAAACCAAAATGCATCACCAAGAACTCATAGTGTCCATAGCGCGTTCTAAATGCGATCTTCGGTATGTCGTCCTCCTTGACTTTCACTTGGTGGTAACCCGAACGTAGATCAATCTTTGAAAAATAGCCCGCTCCTTGAAGTTGGTCGAATAAGTCATCGATCCTAGGGAGTGGGTACTTATTCTTCACGGTCACCTTATTCAACTCCCTATAATCGATACACATACTCATGGTTCCATCTTTCTTCTTCACAAATAATATTGGTGCTCCAAAGGTGACAAGCTCGGTCTCCCGAATCCCTTCTCAAGAAGGTCTTGAAGTTGACTCATCATCTCTTTCATCTCCGACGGGGCCAAATGGTACGGAGCTCTAGCTATCGGGGCCGCCCCCGGCGCTACATCGATCTTGAACTCTACTTGACGATCGGGTGGTAACCCATCGCCCGGGAACACATCGAGAAACTCCTTCACCACCTCTACGTCATCTAGATTCTTCTTCTCAAGTTTGGCGTCTATCACATACGCCAAAAAGGATGAGCATCCTTTTAATAAACACTTATATGCCTTCACCATGCTGATAATTGCTACCTCACCCTTTCGCCTCTCGCCGTACACAGTCACCGATAGGGATGGTGATTTGGCCCGACCCGGTGGGGAACCCAGTTCACCCGACCCGACCGGGGCCGGGGATTCCCCGCTTAACCGGGTCCCGGGACCGGGGGCGGGGATCCCCGTTTAGAGAAAACCGGGGTCGGGGCCGGGTATCACACCCCCCGACCCGACCCGCCCTGTACCGGTATATGTAAATAAGTTAATTTATTTTATATATATATATATATATATTATATATGTATATCAGTATATGTAAAATTTGTAAATAACTAAATAAGTTAATTACTTTTCCTTTTATGGTTTCAGTTCATACTTCTAACAAAATCGACCGCATCCAGCATCCTCGTCCCCTCACGACTCACGAGTGCTTACCCCCACCCCTCGGCCCTCGCGTCTATGCTCCACCATCGCCAGCGACTGCAATCTTCAGTCGACTCAGTCCTCACCTCGATGGCTCGATAGATTTCGCCTCTGATTATTCAGCCGACGACTCGACCTCAGTGCCTCAATCTTCAGAGTTCAGCCGACGACTCGACCTCAGTGCCTCTGAAATCTGGTGTGTTTGATTTCTTCAATTTGAAATCTGGTGTGTTTGAAATCTGTTGTAGACTTCAGATTCAGCTACTGTACCTTCACGACTCACTTCTACCTTCATCGATTTTTTATGTAAATAAGTGACATCTGTCACTTATACCTTCATCGATTTTTAATTTTATTTTGTAGTTTCTCAAACAATTTGAAGTCATTTTAATCTAAACTGAATTTGATATAGATAAACGTTATCTAATATAAAAACATTTCAAACTAGTCATTTGGTGTGTGTTTTGTATGAATGACTGGACAAGATCAAATTTGGGGCAACATTTAGCCAGATTGAATCATAAAACTTGTTTGATATGTAGTGATCAAATTTGGGGCAACATTTCCTTTTTGTTTGTCTTTTTGACTGAATCTGACTTGATGAGCTTGGTTAGACATTCTCAAATTCCCAGGTTGTTGAACTATTTTAGTATGCGTTTTCTTGGTCTTCTGCATTTTTGAATTGAATTATTAAATTATAATATATGTGGAATTTGACATTGTGGTTTTGTATGTGGAATTTTAGCTAGTGTGTGGAATGGTAATTATTAATTACCATATATGAATGTTAATATAATACGTTATCTAAGTTTGTTATCCAACTTTGTTTAATTATTTTAGGATGGCGACTTCAGAAAATGAGAATGTTGTAGAACTAGGAGACGATGCTACGGAAGGAAAAGAGAAAACTCAAACAACTTGTGACGACACTAACGAATCGGTAAGCATGCCTATTGGGTCAAATACGAGCACCGAACCGGCAAACAAAAGATTAAGATTTGTAGTTTGGAACCATTTTGAAGCAGTATATGTTGATGGTATTCGTAGATTTGTAAGTTGTAAGTATTGCACCAAACAAATAACCGGTAGACCCAATGACGGGACGACACATTTGAAAGACCATTTCAAAAAATGTCCTAAGAGAGTTACGAAGTACATAAGGCAACAGTTCCTAGTTCAAGAACAAACTGCTAAGGATGGGAAAACATCTTTGTTGAGTAATTATGCATTTAATGCCGAAGTTTCAAGGGATGATTTAGCAAAGATGATCATTATCCATGATTATCCACTTTCTATTGTTGAGTATTTCGGCTTTCGAAAGTTGCTAAATGGACTTCAACCTCTATTTAAGGTGCCTTGTAGAGGGACAATCAAGTCCGACATCATGAAGACATATGAAACAAAAAGAGGTTCTATTTTGCGGTGTTTGGAAGAGAACGAAAGTAGGATTGCTCTTACTTCTGATTTGTGGACAGGGAGTAACCAAAGCAAAGGTTACATGGCATTAATTGCACACTACATAGATAGCAATTGGAGGTTACAAAATAGGATTATCAGGTTATTTCTCGTTTACTATTCTTTATAATTCAATGTTAGTAGTATAATGTTAATTTTTAGTATATTTTTTTAATGCAGCTTTATACATGTGCCATCTCCACATATTGCTGATGCATTGTCCCAAGTGATGATTGAATGCTTCATGGATTGGAACATCGACAACAAGTTGTCAACATTGACACTTGACAATTGTTCAACCAATGATGCTTTGGTCGACAGGCTCTTAGGTACTCTTTCTCCTTCCTCCCTAATTTTAAAGGGTAGGTTTTTCCACATGAGATGTTGTGCACATATTATAAATCTCATTGTCCAAGATGGGTTTTCTATGATTGAGAGCTCAATCAAGAAGGTTAGATATAGTGTATCTTTTTGGACATGTTCTCCTAAAAGGGCCCAAGACTTTAGACTTGTTGCCCGACAAGTAGGTGTAGATTGTGAAAGAGAATTAGTTCTTGATTGTAAGACTAGATGGAATTCTGTTTACATAATGTTGAATGTTTCCTTAGAATATAAAGATGTTTTTATTCGTTTAAGCAAGAAAGAGAAACATTATGTTAGTTTACCTAGTGAAGAGGAATCGAGAATGGCGCATAATGTTTATGATAAGCTGAAGTTGTTTTATCGTGTGACCGACACATTTTCTGGGACCAAGTATCCTACTTCAAACTTATTCTTCCCTTTGATTTGTGACATGAAATTATCCATTAAGAGTTGGCAAGACGATGAATATGTTGTTATTAGGAACATGGCATCACGTATGTTGCATAAGTTTGATAAATATTGGGGAGTTATACATGATGTAATGAGTGTGGCCATTGTTTTAGATCCTAGGTATAAGATGAAGTTGATAAATTTTTTCTTTCCAACGATTTATGGTGTTGACTCAAAAGTTGAGGTTACGAGGATACGTAACCTATGTAATGATTTATATGAGTAGTACAAGAGGAAACATGATCGCAACAAAGGGAAAGGAAAATCTAGCATTACTCACTCGGATGGGGGGAGTTCTTCTTTGAACAAGGCTTCATGGAAATTAGCTTTTGAGAATATGATGTCCCAGGATGATATGTTTGAAACGACGGAGATGGATGACTATTTGGTGGAGAAATTGTTACCAGATGATGACGGGTTTGATATTTTGATGTGGTGGAAGTGCAACGGTACTAAGTTTCCTGTGTTGCATTGCAGAGTATTGCAAGGGATGTGTTAGCCATTCCCATTTCTACAGTATCATCAGAATCGACATTTAGCATGAGTGGAAACAAGATAACAAAACAACGTAGCCGGCTAAAATCGCAAACTGTTGCAACATTGATGTGTACCCAAAGTTGGTTGAGAAAAGAACTTGAAGGTAATAATTATATAAATTGTTATATGGTACATGTATTTATAATTCCTCTAACTTATACTATTTTTAATTTCAGATAAAAAACAAGGAGAACCGCAAGGATTTGATCAAACGGTTGCATTTGATGAAGATGTTGAAATTGATGGGGGATCTAATTGAATGCGTTGAGAAAAATGGTTTGATGGAATTTGTTTTAATGGCATTTATTTGATGGAATATGTTTGTTTTTGGAATTTGTTTTAATGGGCTTTGTTTAATGGAACATGGAATATGTTTGTTTTTATGGACTTTGTTTTATGGAATTTGTTGTAATGGAATGGTTTAATGGAATATGTGTTTTTTAGTTTAAAAAAATGGCAGAATGTAGCTCTAAACCGCAGGGAATGAAGCTTCCAAAAAAATGGGTCCGGGTCCGGGTCGGGGGAACGGGGTCGGGTCTTGACTGGGGTCGAGACCACCGTTGACTGGGGATGGGGATTCAATTCCCGCACCCGGCCGGGGCCAGGGACGGGGCTCCCTACTACGAACCGGGGTCGGGTCCGGCGAATGGGAACCCCGCCCCATCCCCGCCCCGTTCCCATGCCTAGTCACCGACTCAACATCAGAAATTGGGATCTGGATCAACTTCTTCGCACAAAGGATTTCGGCCTGGTTATTCGACAACCAATCCATTCCGATGACAACGTCAAATCTTCCAATGATCATTGGCATTAGATCAACCGGGAATTCTCTCCCTTCAATTTCTAGCTTGCAACCCTTAAGAACGTCTCGAACTACCACTTGGTCACCATCCGCTAACTCTACCACTAACGCGTCTTCTAAACTAGTAGTGGGCATGGATAGCTTTAGGCAAAATGAACTTGACACAAACGAAAATCTAGCTCCCGAATCAAATCATACACGTGTAGGTACGAAGTTTAAGAGAAACGTACCCGACACTACATCTGTCGATGCCTTCGCTTCCTCAGTAGTCATCTGAAATGCTCTTCTAGTTGCCTTCGGATTGTCGACTTTCTTTCCTCCGCTGAAACCCGTCTTTGCTTTCGGGCACTCGCTTCTTATGTGCTCCGGCTCCCTGCATCCGAAACAAATTTGTTCTTTGATCGGAAAATCTCTGAAACTGTTGTCGGGCTTGCCACACTTAAAGCACGACTTGGATCCGTAGTTACAGGGGCCGAGATGTCTGTTTCGACACTTTGAACACCAAGGGACATCCCGTCTCAGACCCACTCCTCGTTGACTGTTGTTGTTGAAAGTCTTTGATTTCTTAGAGTATGTCGTACTCCCTTCCCACCTTCTCTTCTCAACTACCCCGCTCCTCTCCACTTTTCTCGAGCCATAGGAGTCTTTCACAAGTTGTGATTCTTCGATTGCCTCTTGAAAAGTAGCGGCCTTCGACACTCGAACCATGTTCATCATATCGGTAGGCAAACCCTTGATATAAGCTTTGATCTTCTCTCTTTCGGTGGGGACCAGATGTCCCACCAATCTCAGTTTATCCATGAATAGCTTGTTGTACTCTTTGACTGACAAATTCCCCTTTTTCTGCCCTCGGAATTCGTCAATGATGTGGTCCATGGCTCGCTCATTACAGAATTCTTCCATTATCTTGTTCTTGAACGTTTCCCAGCTTAACTTGGCTAATACCGCGACTTCAACGGAAGTGGAATACACGTTCCACCATGTGAGGGTAGCCCCTCTCAGCATTTGAGACCCGAATACAACTTTCTAACTTTCCCCACACTCGCTCGATCGGAAAGTCTGTTCCATCTCTCGGATATAGTTCATGCACGCCACCGGGTCTTCTGAGCCCTTGAACTCCGGTGGTCGGCATCCGAGGAAGGCCTTAAAGGTACAAGTCTTAGACGTTTGCCTCACTTCTGGGGTTGGGGTTTCATTAGAAGGGATTACAGGACCGGTACCCCCGGATCCCTCCACCACGATATTCTTCTCGACCGTTTCGTGCCTACGGTTGTTAATATCTCGATCTTCCATAAGCTTCAGAAACATTTCTTGTTGTTGAGTCATTTCCGCATTCATGGCTTGCATCATCCGGTCCGTCATCCTTGATTCTGGGGTCACTTCCTCCATTAAGGGATCGGATGAGGCTATGTTGCGACGAGGCACATGCTCGGGCCTCCGCCCAACACATTTTGCGGTTGAGGTAGCAAATCCGCTATTATAACTCTAGGGTGGTCGGTCGTAGATGCCGACGCCTCTTGGTCCTCCGGACGATTCCGAGTGGTTACCATAACTCCCAACTTATGTAGTTTTCATCGACTCTAAGACCGTCCTATCTTAGGAGCTCTACCCAATCTCACTCAATCATAACTTAAATTCATAGCTTAAGTCTAGGTATTCTACAAACATACCTAATTCACTTAAACTAATGCTCTAATACCAACTTGTAACACCCTAAAAATTAGAGAAATAAAAATTCGAAAATTTTGCAATACGACGGCTATAAACTGGGTAAACCTGGGTATACAAAACCTATCATAATAATCCCAAAGCATCATCCCGAAAACAGGGAGTATAGTTGTAGCCTTATAAAAGAATCAAATGAAGAATAATACTTACCAACCTAATAATCTGACTTAAACAAGAAAGATTAATATCGGGTGTTGTTATTCTTCAAAAATGTGTATCCACTATCATCATCATATCGGTCAATAAATCAACTCAAAAAGACCGCTCTCGACCTCTAGGTCTTCCGCTCAATCTCGACGAATCCCATCGCTAGATTGACCTGCTATACATGTCAGTTTTAAGAAAAAGTGTTAGGCTAAAGCCTAGTCAGATCAAACAGTAGCATTAAAATATTTAACGGTAGACGTAAATAAGAAAAGTTGAGTTATGATAGGAGTAATGATGTTTTTACCATAAACAGTTATCTCTTGGTTTAACGGGGGAGACCCGCTTACTAACATAAGTGACGGAACATAAAAGTAAGCCACTAGACAATCAGTAAAGCCAAACACATAAAAGTACACGCAAGGGATGTCAGGCTCAGTGGCTTTAAACTTACACCCACGGAAGGTCAACTTCAACCCAAAAGGGCCCTTACGTTGAGATCCTCATCCAATATCGTAATACTTAGCACGTAGGACTTACAACCCAATCCAATGCCTAGACGTGCCTCGACATATGAAACTACTGTCCCAACGTTGGACAAAATGCAACATCAAAATATGGGGTCATGACGCCCAAGTGGAACCTGTCAGGATCGAAATTCAAAACAAGAATTTAAATAAACACTCAGAAACTTTGTTAAAGAAGTTGCAGAATATCACTTTAACATGAAATTAATGAAACAGTGTATGAATTCAAATCACAAGTTGTATTGAATTAACTTGATGATTACAACCAAAGCCTCAATATGTTGAACAGGCTCAACCGACGTTCAGAACTTCTCTAATGAAAGGATCACTAAGAATCTTGAGGCTAATTCTCTCTAAAACAAAAGATGTATGTTCTACATAATCTAAGACTTCTAGTCTATATATATTTTCAAAACAGATTACAAGATAATTATTCAAGTAACATTGATCTTCAACATCCATTCCATAATTATCTTCAGCTCCTTGTCTTTCGCTTCAAGTAACAAACCATCCTTATCAACATCAGCAACATTAATTCTTAATTCTTCTAGCAGTATCTTCTTTTCATCAGCAGTACTAACATGCTAGCAGTAGCTTCCAACTTGCAGTACTAACTCTCCAAGAAGTACTAACTGTTCTTCTAGCAGTACTAACCCTTCAAGCAGTATTAATACTACTAGCAGTAGTAATTTCTTCAAGTAGCAGTACTAATGTCTTCAGAAGTAGTAATCTTCAAGTCTCAGCAGCACTATCCAGACTTAGCATATTTCAGACCCAACAGAACCAAATATGCCACATAGAATAATTCAACTAACCGTTAATTCCTCAATAAGATATGATACCAAGATGTTGACAAATAGACGTTTGTTGCGTAATACTTGCATAATTTTACCAAGAGGTTCCAAGTTGACATATGAATCACATTCCCATGTTTTAACCATTTAGGTCACTTTAATATTTCCAATTCTAGTTTGGATTCCCAAATACTCAAACCAATGTTATAACAAAAACAAGTTCCAATGTGCAAACTTATCAGCAGTTCAACATGAAATTCATCAACCCATTATTAAATAAATCTTTGAAGCTAGGAAATGGAAAATCATGCCAAGTCTTAACAACATATAAATCCAAGTTACCCTTTTTCTTTTCTTGAAATCTCATCCAAATACATAAACTCTAGAATCTCCCAAAATTAGGGTTTTGGGTGATAATGCACCTCAAGATGTACAAATGAAAATGGAGATGTTTAGTAGTTTAAAAACATGGTTTCAACATGTATAGAGTTTAGAAAAAGGATTAACACACCTTGAAGGGTTGTAGCTTAAACCCTAAGAACCAAAGCTAAGTATGAATGAGATAGGGTTTGGAACTTGGAGTAGCTTCACTAGCACAATGATGGTTCACACTCACCTAGAACACATAAATGATCAAAGGATTGAAGTAGTTGAGAGACATAAATGCTAAGGAAGGGAAGAGATCGAACTTACCAGTTCTTCTAGAGAAAAACATTACTGTCTCCTTCAAAAATCAGCTAATGGCTCAAAATCGGGACCTTTTCTAATTATACTCGGCCAGTTGTCGGCGAAAGTGACATAGCGATTGTGACATTTGTCACTATCACGGGGAATATCCGCTAAGAATGTACCGAGACTCGGCCCCTCTTTTCCCGCGATTGTGCCTTAGGCGAAAGTGACATTTGTCACAATCGCCGGGCACTTTCGCCCCAGATGTACCGCGGGCAACATCCTCACTGCGTTTGTGCCCAACGAGAGTGACACTTGTCACAATCGCTGGCACTCTCGCCAAAACTTAACAGAGATACCGGTTCAAACGTACGAGTTGATTTGCGTAACCGAGTGCCATAACTAATAATATCGAATCTACAATGAACATTCAAACGCATAACAAATTTCGGGGTGTTACACCGTCCAAGATGTGTCTTCCAAGCTAATCGGCTTGAAGTCTTTGCATTCTTGAGCATTCGGGACCTTCGATATAAGGCAGATAAAGGATGGATTACATCCCTTGGGAATCCACGATTTAACCTGAAAATCAAACACAGCTCCACAAAAGTCACCTTTAAGGATTTGCGAAAAACGTTTAATGAAGCCAAATGACCCTATGATGATAATTCCAAATTCATTCAAATCTAAACCTCTAAAATTTTTACAGTGGGAGATTAAATAAAAACAAGCCAAACAAAGACAACCCTGCAAAAAATTGATGATTCGTTTCCGTATTCCACCAAAAATAACTTTAAATGTGAAGGTTTAGAGAGTGATTCGAGCTCCATATTCCTTGCAGTATTTGACTAAATATTTTCTAGGTTTTTGTAAGTTTTACAAGAAAGGTGAGCTTCAGCAACGCATCTTTAGCGATGACAAGTTTCACCCACAAGCTATAGCGATGACATGTCATCTCTATATTAACCATTTGTGATGATAAATGGACTTTTAGAGATGACAAAAGTCGTTGATAAAAAACCTTATTTCTTGTGGTAAAAGAAAAGGGTTGTCTAAACCTTTTTCATAGGTTTCTTTGATCAGATGAAAAAGACAAACAAAACAATAAGGAATCAACATGTAAACTCTCCCACGTATAACTCACCTCCTTCGTTAAATTCATCGAAATGGGACGATATTTTGTATTTTTTCCAACCCTAGTGTCGAAACCATCAATGAATTGTCGCCATTGAACAAAAATAACCCATATCTGAAATCCAGATATGGTGTGTGGAATGAAGAATAAGATGGTAAACATCTATAGGGTTTAGATCAAAATTGATATAGGGAACGAAGATGAAGATGATGAACATTTAAAAACCCAACTCCGGGCGACCGTACCTCAAATAACAGAAACAAAGACGAAGGCGAAGATGATGAACATTGTTACTTGGCGAAGATGATAAGCATCATTTATTTTTTGTTTCTGTTTTTTGTTTTTTTTTTGTTTTAGTTATAGAGTCGGCCGGAGTAGAAGGTTGAGGCAACAGATGTGGTAGTTGGAGAAGGGGAAGGAGGCCAGAAATTAATTTATCTTTAAAGTAAGTTTGCTAGTCAAGAAAATCTCTTCCCAACTAATACCTATATATTGTGTTTGCTTGCAACATAAAATGCTCATGAGAAAGATGATTATTCTCTTTTTTTGATTCAAGACACTTCCACTCTATGGGAACTTGTTCCATCTAACATTGAGAATAGTTTTTATATATGTTTTGTTTTATGTCTTTTGCGTGGTATTTCCTTCACGGCTTTGAATGGCGTCGGATAACCCTTTTTTGCAAGGGTTTTTGGTATTTTTGGCAGACCTGCACACACATATACTATATAGGAGAATAATCAAATGAGAATCACAAATCGGTTACACCCCATGAAAACCAATCTCTAAATATTCATTTACATGATTTATTTTTATCAAATGTTATGATTCAAGGTATTTTTTTAAAAATTTTGTGTTCACATTGTGAAAAAAATATAGGTGTTCAAAAGGAGGAGGTTATCGATGACAGGAGTAGAGAAGTAGGAGGTTGTACTTGTGGTTGGGGGTGGTTTTTTTTGTATATGTATTTGTTTCTTTTCTTCATTGAATGCTTTATAAACTTGTATTAATTGCATTCAAATTTGTATTATAATTTTTAAAAAATAAAATAATAAAAAATCGACCATATCATCACTTGATGGAGCTAAGATTATTGAGTTAGGTCGAGTGATGGCCCAATCCATAACATAATTGAAACCAAGGTTCTAAATGGCGTGAGGCGTGGCGTGGCGGCGAGGCCAAACCTCAAGCCTTAGGAGCCATGGCGAAGCTTTGCGTTTTCAGGGCGTGACTTGTAGCGTCAAATTTCTAATTTATATATAATATTATATATATAAAAACATATGTTTTGGCGTGTTATTCAATGAGTCAATAGTAATAAACAAGTTAAATTGGGTTATATATATTAAAAACTCGCAAATAAGACATTAAAAACATAAAAAAATACCAAATATTGCATTACAAAAATTGCGCATTAGGCCATGACGTGCCACGAGCTTAACGTGGCGTGAGACACAAGCCTTGGTGCCATGGCGCGCCATGGTGGCTGTGCGGCGAGTTTTTTAGAACATTGATTGAAACCAATGACGATATCTGTAAGTATTTCGTTTGGGATCTAATCTATAATTTTTATATAACCAGATGGACGAAATTTGTAATTTACTCTAAGATTAAATTGGTCAATAATTACGGGTTAGAATATGAAAATAGTTAGGGACGTAAATTGGTGAAAATATCTGTTCAACCTTAATATTTCTGTCTAACATTTGCATCTTACGGAAGTAAATGCAACTTTTAGTTTTGAAAAGTTTTGCACCTCAATAGAGGGTTTTGATGTAATCATATACAACAAATCCTGCCATCACCGAAAATTAAAGGTTAACATTATGATGTAGAGAGGACCCCCGTCAAGTTCGAAGAAACAATCGATCAATCAACGGACAAACCACATATCCTAGCTAGTGCGACTTAAGTCGCCTAAAAAGTCATGAAAAGTCGTGATCGTCACTGGATTGTGCAGCATCAACAGTAACCAAAGCAGGTTTTACCGTGACTTGACTCGCTCCACAACTCGCGCCGGCGCCCAACTTTTTACGGATTTGCTTCTTTTGGATTTGCTTCCTTATTTATTATTTTATTACTTTTATAGCGTTAAGGATGAGGATTGAGTTTGAGTTTAAGTTTTATAGCTATCTCTTAGTTAGTTAATTAGTTTAGTCTATAAATAGGATTTGTTTGTTTTCTTTAATATTCAGCTTATTATTGATCAATAAAATTATCTTTAGAGTTTTATCTCTAGTTATTAAGATTAATTTTCGTTGTAAAGCTCACTATGCTTTGGATTTCGACGTTTATCAATCCATTCCACACTTTCCCGCTGCGTCGCATTACCTGGTGCCATTAGTAATAGTTTGCCTTGTTTTCTTTGGTTATTAATTGTTCCGTGTTTTACTCGCTTTGTTTATTTTGTCGGTTTATTTTTGTCCAATTAGTATAGAAAATCAATTCAACCATTTTGATTCGCATAACTATATAGACCAAGATCTGTAACTAGCTAGTTAGTAACCGTCACCTCCCCGTGTTCGACTCGTATGATACATTTTCGTAAGTTTGGGATTAAATTTTAAAAACACATTAATGATAAGGATATTAATTTTCCGAAGCTTTTTGTTTCAAGAAAAAGTTCCTAATCACCCGATCCCCTCCTCCTCAGTTGTATCTGATGATTTCACATGGTTGGGTTCAAGAGTTTGCAAGTTAAACAACAACTTTGAGAAGAGGCTGCTTCACAAAGAGATTGGATTTACAGGTGCAACAAATGTCTTGATCAATTCATTCACGAAGGAATAGTGATGAACAATGTAATCACTCAGACCCAAGAGAACACAAGGAAATGGAAAAAGAAGAACCTCCCCCCCCCCCCCCCCCCCCTCCCCCCCAAATTCCCTATCTAGGTTAGGACAAAACAAAATAGGGAAGAGATGGAATGTGAGAGCTTAATTTGGTGTTGTAGTCTGCGTTCAAAGCCAAAACTGAGAAATTAGCAAATAAGGATAAGTTGAATATATAAGGATAACAAATGTTAGGAAAGTAGTAAAGAAATGAAGATAATATTGTTAGAAAGGCAAACCAAGAAAAAAGAAAAGAAAAAAAAGGTACCCCGAATATGAACATATTAAAGGCGTGTCATAACACTGTCTTTATGATAATTATTAGCCCACTAATTTAGAGGTTGGGTTCGATCACTAAATTACCCCTAAGATTTCCGAAAATCTAGATGGAAAACACAACATTTTTCTATCCTCAAGAACATCCGAGTTATTGCAAAAGGAGGGAAAAAGATGAACCACACTACAACAAATTTAGGTTTATAAAATGACATCAATTTTTAAGCGCCTTCATAAATAGTTTTATAAGACTTAATTTATAAGACTATAAAATAAAACATCTTATATAAACGCATTGTTATAATAAGTTTATAAGATGTTTTTAGGCTTACTAACAGGTTTTTCTGAACACTTTCAATACAAAGCCTCCATTAGCTATTTTATATAACATTTTCCGGCTTGTGTCCTATAAACTCATCTTTTTATAAGACAATTCTTTTATAGAACACTTTTTCAAATAGTGCCCTATAACATAGTTAGTACGAACTTTTTTTTATAAAAATGTTCTAAAAACTTTGTTACGACGTCCAAAAATCGTCCTACAAACTTATTACAACTTCTTTACACATGACACTTTACTTTTGAGTCCTATAAGGTCTAATAGGACGATTAGAAATTTTTAGCGTCCTATAAACCCAGTTTTGTTGTAGTGTAAAACCATCCCATTCACACACACATAGTGAGATCGGAGGAGAATCTCAAAAGAATTGAAGAATCACTAAAAATTGAATGATAAAATATATTAATATGGATGTCAAATTAAAGATAATAAAATGATAATATTCTATGCAATTTGTTTAGTTCTAATTTCGGTCATGTTTCGCCAATTTTCAATTTAAAAAGTATGGGGAAGTTTTTATTTTACAAAAAAAAAAGATGGTTATAATCGTTCAAAAACCCGCCCAACCGAAAAAACAAACCAACTTAACCCAGTCCGCAAACCTGTCAAATAGTTAGTTGGAATTGAGTTAGGCTCAACTGAACCCAATGACAACTTCAAAATCTACTATATTGTAGCATGTAAAGAAATCGCCTAGAAACGTATTTTCTTCTTCAATATTGTTCTCCAAGTAGTAGTATACTTCATAAAAATACTACTTGTTAAGAATTGTAGTTCTCTGTTTCAAAGTTAAAAAGGAAGAAATGATAATAAAATGAAAAGAAAAGAAGATCATACCTGTTCTTCTTTTCGGGGCCAAACATAGTCCTGATCTCATAAATTGACATTGATATGATCATGAGAGTATAGATATGTGATTAATAAATCTTTTTGTTAGAGTATATAGTTGAAAAGGTTGACGACAAAGTAATTTCTCGGCTCGAACAAAGGTGGATGAACATCTCATTTCCTTGCATTAGTGTCCGCTAGTGTATAGTTACAATTGTTTTCTATTTTGCCTACAATTAAAATTGTGCCCGAGTAGATTAGATGCATGTGAAAAAAGCAGTGATATTTGCGAAAGTGATGAAGTTTGAAAACGATACTTTTCTATGCACAACAATAGATATAAATTTGATATTTCGGCTATGTACATAAATATTTATTAGTCATGTAAAGTATATTTTGGTCGTGATTTTACTAAAATACATATTTTGAGCATAACTGGAGTGTTTTATGGACTTTTGATACAAAACATGAAATAAAAATAAATGAATTTGCTTTGTGTGGAAATTAGCTAGTATGATAAGTATACAAAAAAAGGGTCTAGATATCGAAAGTCTCAAGGCGCATAACCTAGCCTTAATAGGCAAATGGTGGTGTGATCCCCAGCTAAACACCACCTTATCGTCTTATAACATCAACTTCAGTGATCTTTTTGTTTATAACAGGAACGTTTGGAGGTGGATCCCGGATGCTAATGAGATATTCTCATTGGTCGAGTTAAGAAAGATGGTTGATAACAGCAAGCTCAAACGAAGACCTTATGGATTAAAGCCCTTCTGGGAAAGCAAACCTCCTGTTGTGGCGAGCAAGGCTGGGAAAGCTTCCTATCCGTAGCAATCTGTCTAGTTGAGGAATCAAAGTCTCCTCAACCTTCTGCCCTGTCTATAACATTAAAGACAAAACCGAAACGCATCTTTTGTTCAAGTGTTCCTCACTAAAGAGTTGTGGGCTCTTCTTTATCAATGGTGGTTAGAGATTCCTGCATCTCCCTGTTCAATTGAGGAGGTTACGGAGTTGATTCTAAATCCGGTCGGAGAGAAAAAGTCTAAACAGTTGTTGTCCGTGATTGTGATAGAGGTTTGTTGGGTGATATGGAGGAATCGGAACGATAAAATTTTCAACGGGAAACTTCTGTCTTATCAGGAAGCTGTTAGCAAGGTCCAATTGTACTCGTTTCTATGGGTCAAAAACAGAGTCAAGGCAGGGAAAGACTTTAGGTGGGATATTTGGTGTTGTAATCCCCGTCTATGTTTCTCGGACGTCTTGTAATCTAGCGTCTTGCTAAGTTTTTGTGTTAATAAAATTTAGCTCTTGCCATTCAGAAAAAACAAAGGTTTAACACAAAGAAACTTGTGCATGGGTAAATATCAAGCACTTAGACAGAATTTAGGGTCGAGAAAGTTGACGAAAGTCGCATTACTAGTGTTTAGGAGTTAAATAGTTAATGAGAGAATAGTAAGTTATTGGTAGCGTCTGGTTCGAAGGAAAATCACAAAAAAGAAAATGAAAAACTAAAGAATATCTTAATAGACCTTGATTAACTCTAATCCAATGATTATAAAAAATAGTTATTTAAACAATTTATTAAATGAAAAAAGGGCAAAATGGTACAATCACCGTATTCATCATCTTTCAATTTATTGACTACATACACATGTGAATAAGTCGTCGTATTTACTATTCTTAATTTTTTGGATTGAATGCACATGAGGATGAATCACCGAATTCAACATTTTTTAATTTATGTGATGCATGCACATGTTTATCACCATATTCAACGTCCAATTTGCTCGGTTAAATGCACGTGTGAATGAGATGACATATTCAATGTCCTTCAGTTTTTGGGATCTATGAACATGTGAATGAGACACCATATTTATCATATTCACATGTGTATAAACCAGAAAATGGAGTAGAGAGACAAAGATAAATATGAACGTTTGAATTCCTTATGTGTATTCAAGTGTGCATAAAACCCAAAAAACAATGATTTTTTCCGTGTTTCATGTTAACTTCCAAAAGATGAATGATTGATTTTCTAGGATTAGAACCGTGAAGAATCAAGGGGCAAAAAAAACTAGAAAATGGAGAATTATGTTTACGAGTTCAAGATGTGTGGGCGGACGTTTCTATGGCTCTCGAATGCCACAGAATCATCCACAAGAAACCTAGAATCAATGAAGACAAGTGAAAACCGCCACCATACATGGGTTTTTTTGACAAAGATGAACCATCACGGCAATTCCCATTGAAGAAGAATAACTCTTCATCTTCGTCCTCCGGTCATAAGTTGTTGTATAGATAAACTCTAATTTTAATGTAGGTGACTTGTTAGGCAATGATATCAAATGTGATAAGATTGTGGCTAAGATGTAGGAGGCATGAGTTTTTTTTTTCCTGTATTTGCCCTCAAATATAACATATGCCCTTGTTCAAAGTTCCATCTTTTTTTACATATTTACAAGCATTATTACTAGAAAACTTTCTTTCAATGATAGCTAAAATATGTCGATAACTTCCGACGACATAGTTGTAGTTAATACTATTAGAGACATCCAAAAGTGGATTCTAGAAGCTCTGTATAGTATAAACAGAAGAAGCTCTGGTCATATGTCTTGATATCAAGTAGACATAGGCCTTGTTTGTTTTTTCTATTTCAGCTCTTAATGATCACTTATCTCTTATTTGGTCAAACATTTTTAAATTCAGATCGTTTGTTTTTTCTATATTTTCAGACCCACTTATCACTTAAAGTCATCTGGACAAAAAAGTGGTAACCTAACCTCTTATTTCCACTTATTCCCTCACTCGCCGCTTGTTCTCTGAAGAGGATCTCGAACCCTAGTCTGCAATAGATTTATGTTTCTTTTTTGTCCCTGTGGCAGATTTCTTGAACTCGAAATACACTTCTGCTTGTCGTCAATGGCGTTTATTTGATTTCATGGTTTTCGTCCCTTTAGGTATGTCGATTCGTCCCTTTTTGATTTCATGGTTTTCGTCCCTGTTTTGATATCATCCCTGTTTTGATTTCGTCCCTTTTTGATTTCGTGGGTTCCGTTTATGTTTTGATTTCATATCTGGTAGTTGATTTCGCCCCTGGTTTGATTTCGTGGCTTTCGTCCCTGTTTTGATTTCATCCCTGGTAGTTGATCTCATGCCTGGTTCAAACTACATAACAACAATATGTCTTCACAAATTTGTAGCGAAAACAGGGAAAAGGATACAACAAGAAGAATGATTTCGTCAATGTTACACAACAACAATACATTCCTTGTAGTTGATTTCGTCAAGATTACACATAAGGAGAAAAAAAAGGGAATGAAGGGTTGATTTTGACAAAGAAACTTGAGAGAGTAAATGGTTGAAAGGAGGAATTGCCTTGGGGTTGAAATATGTTGTTAACGATGAAGGCACGAAATCAAACTTGAGAGAGAGATACTCAACAGATTTTTGGTTTGATAAAGGAGGAATTAAAAAATAGTTTTGGAGTGAATTGCTTCATTTGGGCAGGATAAAGTGTAGTTTGGCGTGAATTTTTGGGCAGTATGTAGTGTAGTTTGATTTCTTTTTCCTCTATTTCTCTTGCTGTTGTTATCAATTTGTCATCTGTTGTATCACATTTTTAGTAAAAAATATATAATATACATATTCAGACGATTCATATTTCAGACTTCAGCACCACCTCTTAAAAATCAGAATTCAGACTTCAGCACCTCTTAAAAAACAAACACCACCATATTGAGCATACGCATCTTGTTGATCAAAAAGTTCTATCCTCCTTTGACTTTGTGCTATCACACATTAAAAATCACCTTTCTAACTTAACTTTCAAACTTCGTTTATTTAGAGCATATCTTTAAAATGAAAAAAGCCATCTTTTATCTTTTTCCCATCATAGACAACTTTCCTGATGAAAACAAAATCCTTCGGAAACCAACTGATGAATTTTAATATTTTCGACTGATCACCGACGGACAAAAAAATATTTTATATTTTTTATAAATTTCCACGTGGTTGTCGGTGATTTCCGGCACATTACCTAAAGCCACGTGAATTTTCTTTAAAAAGATAAAATATTTTTCTCCTATCGGTGCTCCGTCGGACATTAAAATTCATCAATTGATTTCCGACGGATTTGAAATATTTTTGTAAATAGATTTCCTCATGGTCGGCGATGACCCGTATTAGGGTGAATTTTATCTTAAATAGAAGTTCGGGGTGGAAATTGTAATTTGTTTAAAGTTGTTGGGCTTTTGGGCCCTAAAGGCTTGCACGCACATATATATTTGTTTCCTAACCTAGTTTTAGGTTAGAATTGGTCATTAGAAGGTTTACCTAGTCGTATTGATATTCTCTTTGTAAACCTTAAACCCTTGATTGATAAATCTAATCATATGACCAACAGTTGTGATTCAATATTTACTGTTTATTGATTATTTACTGTGATTGCACTGTTTCTGGGATCTACAAATGGTATCAGAGCCAAGAGACAAGATTTTTGATCCAAAAGATTTGTCTAAAACCCTTCTTTTTATCGATTTTTGTGTTATCGACTTCTGGTTCTTTTGATCATGTTCATCATAATCTATTTATTGGAGCTTTAATTGGTTTGCCATTAAATTGATTTGGTTTCTGCATTTGTGTTCGATTAGTTAATCCAGGGTTCAATTTTTTTAAATCGATTTCTGAGTTATGGGTAACATCCTTCGTCTTGTTTCTGTGTTATTCAAATTCAAAATCAAGAGGTGTGGTTTAAGTTTTAGGTTGTTTTCTTGGAAATTTAATCTTGGTTTGGTTATCAAACCTTGGTTGTTGGATAATTTTTCGTTAAGAAGAATCTGTATCTGTCGATTTTTTTGTTTATCGTTGATTTTTTTGAAGAACGCGTACCCAGAAAATCTTCAAATCCCCCGGGATCTATTCTCCCTGTTCATTCACTCCCGGGACCTTGCTCGCGGGACTTTGCACTCCCAGACCCTTCCCCGGGACCTTGCACTCCCGAGACCTTGTCTCCCAGGACCTTGTCTATCGGGTCCTTGCATCTCCCGGGTCTAGGCCTAAAAATTTTTTATGATCAAATACTTTATCTCACGATCAATACAGTGCATTAAAGATGAATTCTAGAGACGCTCTAGCCATTGGGACCGATAACAATCCTCCAGTGCTTTATTGGTGAGAATACCAGCAATGGTACGATAGGTTCATGATATTCATTGAATCGAAGGACGCTTTTCCTGAGATACTCAAGTCCCTGACAGAAGGACCGCCTACTACTCCAATGACTAAAATACCTGGAAATGAGGCTAGCGGTGTACCTGCTCGTACGGTCCCAAAGATAGTCGCTCAAATGACGGCTCCAGAAAAGAAACTGTATGATGGGGAATGACTCGCAAAAATGTACATTCTCCAAAGATTGACCAACGACGTATAAAAGGAATGTAGGACCAGATTCGCAAAATGATGATGGGAAGTAGAATAAGCAATCAGTTGAAGATCACTAGCTGCATTGCTCGATACGACAGCTTCAAGGCGAGAAAAGGCGAGACGCTCACTGAAACATATGAACGGTTCAACCACCTTCTGAATGAGTTGCACAAAAACAAAATCAGTAAATCGAACACTGAAAACAACATCAACTTCATGAACAACCTCCCGCCGGAATGGAAGACGTTTGTTTCACATATCCACCATACTCAAACCCTGGAGAATCTTCCCCTACATGAACTGTTTGAAATGCTTTTACAAGATGAAGTTCTCGAACTGGTGGGAAATCAAAAGTCGGACGAAAAACAAGTGGCTGATCTTTTAGCACTCGTCTCAGACAAAAGAGATCGATCTTACAGTCGCGCCTCCGAAAAGGAACCAGTAAAAAGTGATTCTGAACCAGAAGACACTGACAGCGATTTGGATCCTGAATACACTCAGATCAAGGAAGTTGTGTTGTTCCTATCTCAAGCCTTTCAGAAAAAGAAGTTCTTCAAAAAGCCATCATCAAACAATCAGAGGTACTCCACTACACCTCACAAGCGACATGATCCTAAGGAGAAGTATGAAGGTAAGAAACGATTTGATGAAGGAAAGTGTTGATCCAAACTCTCTCAGTGATTTGATAACGACCCTCTTTTATACTTAGTGAAAATTACGTTATTATATGTATTAGTGTTTCATCATCAGCGATCAGACTGAGTCTGTTCAGTTATCGCTGATGACCTTTCTGTAAACATTAATATGTATGTGTTTCACTTTCAGTGATCAAACTGAGTCTGTTCAGTCATCACTGATCGTTTCCTATGTAACACAGTTAACGTAATCCCTAAAGACAAGTCTCGCGTCAACATAGTTCATAGCTGAATCGAAGACGAAGCCACTGAACAATAGATAAGTCTACTAGTGACCTGATGCGGATATCAGCGAAGACCAGACGAATCTACTTACGCGAAGAAGCCTGAGGAAAAGCTTCAGCGATAGCTGAACTTCTTTATCTCTGGAAGAAGAGATACTCAGCGATCAACGATCACAAAGCTTATGCCTCAAGTTTTCTTTTGTCTTACCTTGCACAACCAGTACAATGTGTCAGAACGGACACGTCTCTGCCACAAATCGTACACCAACTCTGTCAACTACACTGTTCATAAAGCGGCCAAAAGCATGTCTCCAAAAGTGAGACTACCAAAGCCAATCTATGAATGCCACGTGTAAAGTACCCTGCCATGCATTTAATGCATAGGGTATAAATAGGAAGCTCACCCCTTCATCTGAAGGTGTGCTCAATCCTTGAACTCCAAAATAGAAACCCTTGTTTTCTATCTCTCTAAAAATCCCCCATTCTCTGAATTTCTTGTGCAACCATCTTAGTGTTTCTTAAGTTTGTTTAGATTAAGTCTGTCTTAATCTTATTCCGCAACAAACATGTAAATTGTATTTTGATTTATCAATAAACAATTTATTAAACTTTAATTTCTGTGTTTGTATTCAACCCCCCCCCCCTTCTACAAACTTGTTAAGCACCTTCGGGACCAACAAGTGGTATCAGAGCAGTTTGTTTAATCTAATAAACAAGATCTTGCTGTATACTCTTCCTTGCTCATCTAAAATGGCACTAAACACAAACACAAACTACTATGATAATGGTTCACTTTCTAAACCTCCTCGATTTAGCAGAGATAACTTTTCTCTATGGAAAAATCGAATGATGCTATTTCTTGAAGGTGCGGATCCTACTATACCTGAATATATAGAAAACGGACCCTATGAACCTGTTAGAATTATAGCTGCAGTTCCCGCTACTGCCACCACTGAAGCTGTCCCTGAACGATATGTCGTTAAGGAAATAAGACAGTGGAGTGATGAAGATAAAAAGAAGGTAGGCATAGATGCAAGAGCAAAGACCATTATATCAATGGCTCTGCCTGATGAAGTTTTCCATTCCATCATGCATCTAAAAACTTCTAAAGAAATGTGGGAAACCATATGTGTTCAATATGAGGGCACCACTGAAATCCAAGAGACCCGAAAAATTAACTTGGTAAGACAGTATGAAAGTTTTATCGCTGGTAAGAATGAATCTCTTTCTGACATTCATCAGCGGTTTAACTGCCTGATCATTGACCTAAGAACTGTTGGAAGGACCTATTCTAATTCTGAGGTCCTAACAAAATTCTTGGAAAGTCTTCCTGAAAGCTGGGACAGTTATTCAATATGTCTTAAGCTGACAAAAGACTTACATACTCTCTCTCTAAGCACTCTGTATGGAATATTGCTCAACTATGAGCAATCTAATCTCCTGAAGAAGAATCTTGTAAAAGATTCTAAAGACTCCAAAAGCACTGCTGTTGCTTTAGTCTCATCAGAGATAATTCCATCCCAGCGATCTACTCTCACCATCACTGAGTTAGATTCTGAATCTGAGGATTTATCAGACCCTGATCTTTCAGAGTTTAATGAGTCCTTAGCACTCTTGACAAACTCTTTTAAGAGATTTGCAAGAAAGAGTAACTTCCGAAGAAGTAAACCTCTCTCTCTTACTGAAAAGCCAAAATCAACTCCGGTTGATAAGGCTACAGCCACTTGCTATAACTGCGAAAAAATTGGACATTTTGCTAGTGAGTGCAGGTCTAAAAAGGTCTTCAAACCTTCTACCTCAAGAAGATCCAGTGATGACAAATACCATAAGTTGAAGAACAAATATCAAAAGCTGAAAAGCTATCAGCAAAAAGGTAAAGGTCTCATCGCTGAAGAACATGACTGGGCTGAATCAGAAGAATCATCTTCTGATGAAGAAGAAGTCGCTAATCTTTGCCTCATGGCTGAGATTAAAGAAGAAGTAGAAGAACCATCTGAACCTTCTATGAGCTACATATCATCTCAGGTATCTATCTCAACAAATCCCTCTCTGCCTGAAGCTGAGAGAAGTCGCGCTGTTGATGTGCTGACGATTGACCTTTATAATGCTCTAAACGACAAAACTCAAGCTGAAAATAAAAATGTTTACTTAACACAAGAGCTAGAGAAATGTCATGAAAAGATCAGTGAACTAAATCTTTTAGAAGAAAAGCTAAAAGATCAAGTCATTATAAATGAAATCATCAGCATTGAACGCGAACAAGCCATCGCTGCTCTAAAAGCAGAAAAGGCTCATGTTGAAAAATGGTGCAAATCATCAACAAAGATCTCTGAGATAATAAATGCTCAAACTCCTGAAAGTGATAAAACTGGTCTTGGTTTTTGGACACCACAGGATGATCCTAAAGAAGAAAGTTCCTCGCTTAAGTTTGGAACTTTTGTCACATCTTTCTTTGACACTTCTTATAATCAATTCTATCCCTGTTCTTCTTCTAATCCCATCCCTGAGGAGATATCTGCAAAATCTAAGCCTGCAGATAAAGGAAAGTCTATTCTCCCTCAGAAGGCTTCCAAGAAAACCAAACTGAAAGTTCCCTCCAAACCTTCAGTGGATAAACCTTCTAGCTCAGTGACAGAAATCTTTGATATCTGTCCTCCAAAGCTGAAGGTTGATCTAAAGCCCGTGAAATCTGAAGAAATAAAAATTCCTCCCAGATCTCGTGCTAAAGGCATTCTTGGAGCTGGACCTGCTCATCTTAAGTTTTCAAAACCTTTTGGTTATAAAACCACCATCAGATATAGAAAATGTTATCACTGTGGATTCACTGACCATATTGCGAGCAAGTGTCCAAATACCACCGAAGCTGATAAAACAGCCAAAGTGAAGAAAAATGCCTCTAAGGCAAATAAAGTCACCAAAGTGAAAAATACCACTAAGGTTAAGAAATTAACCAAAGTGAAGATTACCACTGAAGCTGAATCTTCATCAGCGGTGAAGACTGCTGAATCTTCCTTATCCACTAACTCTGAAGGACCCATTGAAAAGTGGGTACCAAACAAAGCTTAATCTTCCTTATGTATGCAGGGATCAAAGGGCATCTGGTATCTCGATAGCGGATGTTCTCGTCATATGACTGGACAAAGAGACCTGCTCACTGAATACAAGGAAGAGAAAGGTCCCTCTGTGACCTTTGGTGGAAATGGAAAAGGATTTACCCGTGGGTTTGGTGTCCTCAGCAATGGGACAACTACCTTTCGAAGAGTCGCTTATGTAGATGGACTGAAGCACAATCTTCTAAGCATCAGTCAGCTATGTGACAAAGACTACGAAGTTCGCTTTTCTAAGAAAGCATGTTCAGTGGTAGATAAAAAAGGAAAACTTGCTCTCAGTGGTTATAGAAGAGAAAATGTCTATGTAATAGATATGGACTCTACTATCACTGATAACTTATGTTTTCTCTCTAAGGCCTCTTCTGATGTCAACTGGCTATGGCATAAAAGGCTCTCTCATCTAAACTTCAAAACCCTGAATTCTCTCTCATCTAAGGAACTGGTTTCTGATCTTCCTCAGCACTCATATGCTAAAGAATCTCTCTGCTCAGCATGTGAAAAAGGAAAACAAACAAAAGCTAGTTTCAAGTCGAAACAAGTTTCCTCAGTAACAAGTCCTCTTCAGCTCTTGCATATGGATCTATTTGGCCCTGTCAATATCCAATCAATAGCTGGAAAGAAATATACGCTTGTCATTGTAGATGAATATTCTCGCTACACCTGGGTTATTTTTCTTCGCTGTAAGAATGATACTCCAGAAGAACTAATCTTTTTTTTCAAAAAGATGGAAGTGCTGAATAATCTTACTGTTCGATCAATAAGGAGTGATCATGGAACTGAATTCAAAAATAGTTCCCTGAACAATTTCTTTGAGAACAAGGGAATCTCTCACAACTTCTCCTCAGTAAGAACACCTCAGCAAAATGGAGTCGCTGAAAGAAGAAATAGAACGATCATAGAAGCTTCTAGATCAATGCTCAGCGATTCTCACCTCCCTACTCAATTTTGGGCAGAAGCTGTAAACACTTCATGTTTTACTCAAAACAGATCGCTGATAATAAAGCGATTTGGGAAGACAGCTTATGAACTCTTTCTTGGAAGGAAGCCTTCTATCAGCTTTCTTCATATCTTTGGTTGTCAGTGCTTTATCTTAAACAACAAAGATCAACTTGGAAAGTTCGATCCAAAAGCCGATGATGGAATATTTTTAGGATATTCCTCCATCTCCAAAGCCTACAGAGTTTTCAACAAAAGAAGACAAACCGTAGAAGAAACCATTCATGTCACGTTTGATGAAACGCGCTCAGCGAACTCTAAACCAATCGCTGACAATGAAGAACTGAATACTTGGATGAGCTCTCACTATAGAGAAACTGAACCTTTCTCAAACCATCAGCACACTGAAACTCCAATTGCTGATGAAGAACCAAGTATCATACCTCCCACCGCTGAATCCACCTCATGGGTTTCAGCTGAACCTCTAAACACATTACCACCATCAAATCTGCCTTCATCTGGAAACCTCTCTAGTGAACCTACTCAATAGTTAATTGCTGATGAACCTCAAACGTCCTCATCAGTAAACATTCCAATTGTTGATCCAACCTCTGAGTTAAGCAATCATGCTCCTGCTCAGCGATGGACAAGAGATCACCCAATAGATCAAATTCTCGGTGATCCAGATGCAGGTATTCAGACACGACGAAGCTCAGGTAATATCTGTCTCTTTGTAAACTTTCTCTCCTTAATAGAACCAAAGAAGACTGATGATGCCCTCAGAGATCCAAACTGGGTCAGCGCTATGCAAGAAGAGCTGACTGAATTTTCTCGAAACAAAGTTTGGAATCTCGTTCCTAGACCATCTGATAAAACTGTAATAGGCACCAAATGGGTGTTTAGAAACAAGTTAGATGAACATGGAACTGTAACCCGCAACAAGGCTCGACTTGTTGCTCAGGGATACAGACAAGAGGAAGGCATAGACTATGATGAAACCTTTGCCCCTGTGGCCAGGCTCAAAGCAATTCGACTATTCTTAGCTTATGCAGTCTATAAAGACTTCATCGATTATCAAATGGACGTAAAATCAGCTTTTCTGAATGGAAAGCTGAATGAAGAAGTTTATGTAGAACAACCACCAGGGTTCTATGACCCTAAGCATCCAAATTATGTTTATAAATTGGATAAGGCTCTCTATGGTCTAAAACAAGCCCCTCGTGCTTGGTATGACACTCTCTCATCTTTTCTTATCTCTGAAAATTTTGAACGTGGCAAGATTGATAATACGTTATTTTTCAGGAAGATAAAAGGTCATATAATTCTTGTACAAATATATGTCGATGACATAATATTTGGTTCTACTAACCCATCTCTTTGTACTCGCTTTGCTGAAAGAATGAAGAAAGAATATAAAATGAGTATGATGGGTGAGCTGACATATTTTCTTGGTCTTCAGATTAAACAATCTGACAAAGGTACTTTTATCTGCCAAGGTAAGTATGTTAAAGATATGCTAAAGAAGTTTGAACTCACACAAACTTCAGCGATGAAAACTCCTATGGCACCACCGCTGATACTTAACAAGGATCCATCTGGAAAACCTGTTAATGTCACTGCCTATAGAGGAATGATAGGCTCATTGCTGTATCTTACAGCAAGCCGACCTGACATCATGTACTCTACTTGTTTATGTGCACGCTATCAATCTGAACCCTAGGAATCCCATCTGATCGCTGTAAAGCGAATTTTCAGATATCTGAAAGGAACTCCTAACCTCGGTCTTTGGTATCCCAAAGACTCAGGGTTCGATCTAACTGGTTATTCTGATAGTGATTTTGCAGGCTGTAAACTTGACAGAAAAAGTACCACTGGTGGATGTCAACTCTTGGGAGGAAAGCTGGTAAGCTGGACAAGCAAGAAGCAAAATTCTGTGTCCACTTCCACAGCTGAAGCTGAATACGTAGCCGCTGGAAGCTGTTGTTCTCAAATCTTATGGATGAGAAATCAACTATTAGATTATGACCTTCAGTTGTCAAAGATTCCTATCTATTGCGACAGCACTAGTGCTATCGCTATAGCAAATAATCCAGTGCTACATTCAAAGACAAAACACATAGAGATCAGATATCACTTTATCAGAGATCATGTGATGAATGGTGATATTGAACTTCACTTTATCCCTACTGACTTTCAACTTGCTGATATATTCACCAAACCTCTTGATGAGACAAGGTTCAACTTTCTCATCAGTGAGCTTGGAATGCTGAACCTCGAAGAATAATTCTTCAGCGTTCATGTATTATGTTAGTAATCAAAAGTTTCCCTCTCATCATTCTCTCTGATAAACATTCTGACTCTCAGGTATGTTTTCTCCTTTCCCTCAAAATTTTTTTTAAACTTTAATCACTGAACTTTCTTCAAATGATTAAAACTTTTTGAAAAATACATTAATCACTGATACTTCTAGTCAGTGATCCTTTAAAAGGAAAAACTCCCTATCTTTTCTAAAAGGGATACTTTTAAAAAGGAAAATCTATCGCTGACTTTTCTTCAGTGATCATTTCAAAACGGACAAATGTACAGTCTCTCTCTTCTATGACGTCATTTGAACCGACAATCCACGACATGCCTTTTCTGACACGTTCGTCCGTTGCCCTTCTATCCAATCAACTTCGTGGAACGTGTCAATGTCATGATGATTTTTTTTCTTTTCCCGCTTCATTCTCTCTCTTCTCTCTCTTTTATCTCATCGTATAAAAGGAATTCTTCTCTCCTTTATACGGTTTACGCTTTCAAAACTTTCAAAGCAAGAAGCATTCTCTCAAGAACACTCAAGCAAGTAAACCCAGAATATTGAATCTGCAACTCTTTTTCTTCAAGATACACAGGTTTATTTCATGTTTATATGCTTTGTTCGTATGTTTTTTATTCTTTTTAAAATCCTACTCGCTTTCTATGGATTTTATAAAACGTTTTTTTTGTAAAAACTAAAGATCATTCTTTCTGATTTTATGTTTTTAAATAAAAACCTTTTGGTTTTAAAGTGTTCTTCATTCTTTCTACCCAGAACACTATTTTTCTCCTAAAAATAACTTGATAGTTTTCCAGTTTCCCTTCTTCTATGGAAACTGGTAATCATATTATTTTTAATCTAAATCATTTCTTCTATTATGCCTCTTTCCATAACAGAAATGACACAGTCTTCAATCGTTGCTTCCAAGCATGTACGATTCGCTCTCACTGAAGTTGAGATTACTAAATGTAATCATTTGGCCAGACTCGACTTCAAAGCTGACAAATACCCACATCTGGTGGAAGCTGCTGAATTCCTCAAGCAGTCATGCATAGCTTACGCGATCACTGTGGATCCTAAGCCCTCCAAGACTCTACTTCAGCAGTTCTGGTTCACTGCTGATGCAACTGAACTTACCAACAGGAAAGGCGAACGAGTCCCTGCTATCTCGTTCAGCACGGAATTAGGGCCAGGGAGCATGACCGCTCTTAGCCTCAGAAAATCTTTAAGATTCCCTGACAAACCAAAGAGTGGGTTCGATGCACTCCCCACTGATGATGAGCTGATATCATTCCTGGACGCAATGGGCTATTGTTGGGAAAACAAACCATGATCTTCTATTCCCAACAAGAAGCTCACCAAGATCCTAAAAGCTCAGATGCCATCACAACTGAACTTTATCTTCTCGCACATAATTCAGTGCATGAGTGGGAAGAGTGGTTCGCTGGATCAAGCCAACAAAACACAACTGCAGATGGCCTACTCCGTTATCGCTGGTCAAAACTTTGACTACGCCACAGCCATCTTTGAAGATCTGAGGTCGAGATTAGAGAAGCCTGAACGAGATCCCAAGATCTCATACGTACGTTTCATATGTACGTATATCAAGTTCCTCTATCCCAACACCTATCCCACCAAAGATGATGGCACCTTTGCCAGGGTAGGTCAACGATCACTGGAGGTCAAGCCACTCGCCGACGAGGTAAGTATCTCTCACCTTCGCTCTCGTCTCTCTCTCCATTCTTCTTCATCTTCAGCGACCACGCAGACGGTTCCTTCGTCTGCTATCCCTGTCGCTACCACTACTTCTAAACGACCATCAACTAGTCCGATTGGTCCTTCCAAAAAGGCCAAAAAGACTAAGGAAAGTACACCCTCTAGTACTATACCTGAGGGAGCTTCTCAACAAGCTACCTTAGATGCATTTGTGGGTCTTTCCTCCACAACTTCAGCAGTCACTCATACTGCCGTGTCAGCGATCTCACTCGCTGTCACATCATCAGTAACCCCACCTACTATCTCATTCCCTGAGATTAACCCCATCCCTACTTCTATCCCCAAAACTCTTCCTTTCTCTCCTCACTTGGTCTCTGAACCCGCCACCTCTTCTTTCCCTATAGGACCTGAGCATCAAACTTTTGAGGAATCTATGCAGTTCTACAAAATGTTTGATACGTCAGGTACACCTATAATCCTAAACACTTCTCTCCCCCCCTCTCCAAATAAGCCCATATCTGAACTAACATTATTTTCAGGTCCTAGCTTGGCGTCTGTTGACACGCATGTCAACAATCTAGGAGAAAAGGTGGACGCACTCACCAACACCATCAATGAAACCACCAGCGCCGTAAATCAGGCTGGTGAGGAGCTGAAGAAGTTGACCGCCACTTGCTCATCTAAAGCTGAGAACTCTCAACTTTCAGCTGTTGAAGAACAAGTCGTCCAACTCAGAGAGTCCTCTCGACTCTTTCAAGGGCGATTTGAGTCTCTTACCGCTGAAGTTCAGGGTCTCTCTTCAAAGGTTGACCTCTGCACGTCCCTTCTTCAGCAGATTCTACAGAAAGTGAATGCACCAGCTCCAGCGCTGCCTCCCTCCTTCACTGAAGATGATCGTACCAACCTCAACATCGCTGTGGAATTCATTCATGATGCCACATGCGACATCCCTGCGGTTGAAGACCGGGTTAAGCGTCTGGAGGCTGACGTTCAAGTGCTAAAAGCTTCAACAGTTACTCCAGCAGCTGAACAATCCCCTACCGCTGATAATGACAAAGTGGGGGAGAAAACTGAAGAAACTTCTATTGCTGCTGCTGGGGAAGCTAAGACTCCAAAGGAACCTCCCTCTCAATCTGAGGGGGAGAAGGCAAAAGAATCCTTATCAATTCACTCTATTCTCTTTGAAGAGGATGAGGAAGAAGACGATGAAGAGGAAGATGATCTAGATCTTGATGATCAAGAAAAGGATCAGCCCTCCGACGACGACGACGATGAAGACCAATCTATGTGGTTCTCTAAGCCGAACGTCGTATCAGGGACAACTTCGCAAGAGGTTGTCAAAACAGGGGTGAGAGGTGATACATCTTCAAGTGTTCCTTCGCAAAGCAAAGACAAGCAACCGAGCGCTGAAGAATGCTTGAGGACTGGATCACAATCTGAGGGGGAGCATCCTTCTCAGGTATGTCTTTCAATTGTACCACTCTTCTACTCTTTCCAAACCCCTATTCCTTTCTAGCCTTTATCTCTCTCGTTCTAAAAATACACTTATCCCTTCTTTCCTTCTTTTTCTAACCAGACAGTTCTCACCCCTGCTTAAGGGTTCTGAACTACAAATAATTCCAGCTGCTATCGCTGAAGAAATAATCCCAATCTCTATCGCTGAGATTGATGAAGGAGAAGAAGAAGATTCCCTGGTCCATCCAGGAAGGCCCTCTCGACCATCTCATTGGTCAGAGGAAGTGGTAAAGAAAAGAGTTGAAATGATCGCTCAACTAGAAAGTCAACGGCTGAAAATCCCTCTTCAAACATCCACAGAGCTCGACTTCCTCACTGAAGCTGAAAGAGAAGAATCTGCCAAAGCTGAGAAGCTGATCGCTGAATGTAAACGAGATGCCCAACTCGCTTTAAAGATTCAATCCTCTCAAGTTAAGGACAAAAAGCTGAAAAGCAAACCTGTGGAAGTTCAAGCAGCACTACTGAAAGAAATTGAAGAGGAACGCTTCAAAGAACAAGAGATCAACGATAAGTCTATCGAATGGTGCAAACAAAAGATGGATTATCGTTCTGATCTTCTTCCAATATCAGCCGTGACTATCTCTGGTCGCAAGAAGAAAGATCAACTCTCAGTGACCATGGAGATTACCAGAGAGGATGGAACCCAAAAAGCAATGTACGTATCAAAACTTGAGAGCTTCGGATTTACGGAATGGTTAGAGTTCTGGGATGCGCTGAAGAAATCCAAATCTACATACAGAGGCTACGTTGAAGGACTTCTTGAAGCCCTCATAAATAGAGTCGTTTCTGTACTAAAGCTGCCATCTCCTCTTCCTCCCAAATCTTTGAAACTCAAGAGAAAAATTGGGTCCTCCTCCTCTGAAGATGTCGCCATCATCAGGAATGAAACTTCTATCAAATTTTCAAGAGATGCACTGTTTGGTCCTCCTCCTGATCTTTCAGTTCTGGACTTATCTCTGCCTCCTGGTGGTCCTTTCCAAGCTGGTCAAGTAATCGACAATCCTTATGGAATATTCTTCAGAGATGATGATGAGGAACTCAGATTTCAAAGAATCTCTGAGATTCCTATCTGTCCTCTGAATCATCTCAAGGATCTCTTATGCTTATGGTGTGACTTCTTCCCTGCTGCTGAAAAAATTAAAGAAATTATCAGTCAAGAATCTTTGGAACGAAGACAGAAAGGAGAAGAAATACCTGAGTATATGATCAATCCTCCTAAATCTTCTTTTAATAGCTGATAGATTAGTTTTCTTCTCTGTAATCTGTTAGTTATACTTACAGTAGTTAGTTACTCACTTGTAATGTTTTTCATATCTTGTAATTCCATCCCTGAATTAAATGAAAATAGCAGTGATGTACTTAACCCTATCAGTACTGTAAAAGATCCCTCAAAATAGTAATTGGGACATGCATTCTATGAGTCCTTTTTATTCCTATATTTTGAATCAAAGTAATTTTCTTTTGTTACTTTGTCATTATCAAATAGGGGGAGATTGTTGATCCAAACTCTCTCAGTGATTTGATAACGACCCTCTTTTATACTTAGTGAAAATTACGTTATTATATGTATTAGTGTTTCATCATCAGCGATCAGACTGAGTCTGTTCAGTTATCGCTGATGACCTTTCTGTAAACATTAATATGTATGTGTTTCACTTTCAGTGATCAAACTGAGTATGTTCAGTCATCACTGATCGTTTCCTATGTAACACAGTTAACGTAATCCCTGAAGACAAGTCTCGCGTCAACATAGTTCATAGCTGAATCGAAGACGAAGCCACTGAACAATAGATAAGTCTACTAGTGACCTGATGCGGATATCAGCGAAGACCAGACGAATCTACTTACGCGAAGAAGCCTGAGGAAAAGCTTCAGCGATAGCTGAACTTCTTTATCTCTGGAAGAAGAGATACTCAGCGATCAACGATCACAAAGCTTATGCCTCAAGTTTTCTTTTGTCTTACCTTGCACAACCAGTACAATGTGTCAGAACGGACACGTCTCTGCCACAAATCGTACACCAACTCTGTCAACTACACTGTTCATAAAGCGGCCAAAAGCATGTCTCCAAAAGTGAGACTACCAAAGCCAATCTATGAATGCCACGTGTAAAGTACCCTGCCATGCATTTAATGCATAGGGTATAAATAGGAAGCTCACCCCTTCATCTGAAGGTGTGCTCAATCCTTGAACTCCAAAATAGAAACCCTTGTTTTCTATCTCTCTAAAAATCCCCCATTCTCTGAATTTCTTGTGCAACCATCTTAGTGTTTCTTAAGTTTGTTTAGATTGAGTCTGTCTTAATCTTATTCCGCAACAAACTTGTAAATTGTATTTTGATTTATCAATAAACAATTTATTAAACTTTAATTTCTGTGTTTGTATTCAACCCCCCCCCCCTTCTACAAACTTGTTAAGCACCTTCGGGACCAACAGAAAGAAGGTCGAGAAGAAGCATGATGAGAAAACCAAGGATGAGCCGATCAAATGTTATAATTGTGGTCGTCTGGGCCACTTTGCCAAAGAATGCCGAAAGCAAGTCGTTCGTAACTTCGAATACTACAAGGCCAATATGTTGTTGGCCAAAGAAAAGGAAGTTGGTAAGGCTCTCATGGCAGAAGATGACCATTGGCTCAACCTGCCTGATGAAGAAGAAGATGATGCAGAAGCTCACATGTGTTTCATGGGTAAGCACTCGACACAGTATGATACAGACGATGATAATCGCGATTCCAAATGTCAGGTATGTGCTCCTATCCATAAAACCTTAATTGATCAGATGGAAATCACCATGCAAAAGTTAGACTCTTAGAAGCGAACCATGAGAGAAAAATCTCACCTCATCTCCACTTTAGAAACATGAGTGTCCACTCAAAAGAAGACCCTAGAGGATCTTCTTGCAGAAAATGTTGGACAATTGTGCGAAATTTCAAGTCTAAAGGAACATGTGAGATCTTTTCAAAGGAGTCCAGGGAATTAAAGACCAAAGTAGATGAACTTACTGAAAAACTTCGTATGTCAGAAAATGAGAAAATTGAGATTGTCAGTCAACGTGTTTCGTGTGAAAATGAAAATAAAAAGTTAACTGTCAAATTAAAGGATCTAGAACTGAAACTGTATAAAATTGGTCAAACTGAACACACAATTCATCTGAACGCACCTAAAGAATTCCAACACTCTAATCAAGAAAAAGGTCTCGGTTACGATAACCCGCATTATCTGAAAAAGGCTTTGTCCAATGTACCCACTTTATACGCTTTAAAATTTTTGGCTTTGGACAAGACTTATATAGAGTACAAATCAGATGGACCGGGTCACTTGATGATGAGGACCCGGAACTGGAAACTTTGAGAAGGAAAAATACTGTCACGATTCCTTTTGTGTATGACTCATTGAATGCGTCATATAACACCGATAAACCCACTTTTCTATCAAATGACTATTTTCAAAGCTATTCTCAAGTTGAACTTGATTCAAAACCCGTTGAACTTGAGGAGGAATCGATGGACCACAAAATCTATGTTCCACCTATGATTTTAGAAAAGAAAATCGTTCAGCTAGAAGAGTCATTTGCACAGGAAGTAATCATTTTTCAAAAGGAAAAACAAGATTTATTATCCAAACTTGAGTGCCTCAATTCCGATCAAAAGGAATCTGGATCTACGGAGGAAAAGGAATATCTTCAGACAGAAATAACAAGCTTACTTCACAACTGTCTGCCTTGGTAGCAGATATGATGAAAGAACAACTTCACAAAGTTGATCTTCAAGCTAAGCCTGACATACTCCAAGGTGAGAAAATTCCTATCCACCCTCAGACACCTCTTCCTGTAAAGCCTTTGTGGGTGATTCTTCACCAAATTCTTCTGATAAAGGAAAAGAGCCTCAATTAAAGTATTTCCAAAAGGATCACCATTCTGATTTTTAAAATGCTTCCGTGCATGATCCTCTACAAAGCACAAAATCTTCCAGTTTCTCGAATCCCACAAGTGATAAGGTTCCTTCTTATGAGGAAATGGAATTTTCAACATTTCTGAATTCCGAGGTGTGTCCAGACAGTCAGTTAGACCAATTTGAATTCAATCATTTACTTCCAAGTCTTGTTGATTTTCTGAATTCAACTTGTGAGCCTCCGGTAAATTTTTACAAGGGCGAGAGTTCCAAATCAACCCCTCAAAACACTTCTATGAACAAATCTTCTAAATCTAAATCAAAAAGTTGTTCACAGAAGAAGAAAAAGACCGGACGCTCAAACAAGAGACAATCCTCAAAATTCAAAAATTCTGACTATGAGTTTAACGATATTTCAGATACTTTTGGTCGAAGGAAATGAGTCAAATACGAGTGGGTAGCTAAGAAGTCTAAGGAGATCACGGCGAAGACTTCTTCAGTTAATCTAGTTTTGAATTCTAGGAAAAACAATACCAGTCATGATGCTTTTAATTCTAAAACATTGTGGATTGTTTCCTTTGAAAGTTTATTTCATTCATCAATTACTTCAACTCTTTCATGATTGTGTTTGTTATTCCAACTGTGGATTGAATGATTTTGTTGATCGTAGATATGCATCTGATTGGTTTGGTTCTTATCATGTCTTTAATTATCGTTCAAAGTTTGATGCACCACGTCGTAGACACAGACCCCAAGTCCAAACGGGTATCCAAGACGGGTGTTCCTCCTAACCCCAAAGGACCCATTTACGAATGGGTACCTAAAAATACTTAACCTCTTTTGCAAAACGGTCATGTGTGGTATTTAGATTCAGGCTGCTCCAAACACATGACCGGAAGAAAGGAGCTTCTCACGAATTTCACCGAGAAATTTTGTGGGAATGTACGTTTTGGGAATGATCACTACTCTCCAATCTTGGGATACGGAGACATAATTAAGGACAACCTCACCAACAAGAAGGTGTCCTACATTGAAGGTCTTGGTCACAACTTATTCAGCATCGGTCAATTCTGCGACAAGAATCTGAAGGTCAACTTCAAAGCCAAACGGTGCAGCGTCCGGACTAAAGATGGAAAAGAATTGCTTGTTGGAACACATCGCACCAATCTCTACACGATTGATCTCTCATCTCTGAAAGCAGAAAAGGAAGTCTGTTTGATGTCCAAAGCTTCAACCGAACAAAATTGGTTATGGCATCGTAGACTCTCGCACCTGAACTTCAAGAACATCAACAAGTTGGTACTCGGCGTACACGTGAAAGGCATGCCAGATCTCAAGTTCAAAAAGGATCACCTATTTGTCGCCTGCGAAATAGGCAAGATGAATAAGGCTTCACACAAGCCTAAAGCCGCTCCGAGTACTTCACGGTCCCTCAAACTAATCCACATGGATTTGTGTGGACTGATGCGCGTTCAGGTATCAACCACAAGAAGTACGTTCTAGTCATGGTCGATGATTTTTCTTGGTACACGTGGGTTAAATTCCTTCGATCCAAGGATGAGACTCGCAAACTGATCATCTCACATCTGAAGAGCGTTCAAGTCAATCTCAATCAATCAGTTCAGACCATCAGGACGGATAACAGCACAGAGTTCAAGAATCAAATGCTTGAAGGTTACCTTAACTCAGTGGGCATCACCCATAACTTCTCAGCTACTCGTACTCCTCATCAAAACGGGGTAGTAGAGCGTCGTAATCGAACTCTCATGGAAGCCGCGCGTACGATGTTATCCAGTCCAAGCTCTCGCTTTTCTTATGGGCAGAGGCAGTTGCAACCTCATGCTACACTCGAAATCGTTCTATCATCAACAAGCGGTTCATCAAGACGCCATACGAGGTCATCAATAATCGTATCCCGAATATCAAGTATTTCCATGCATTCGGTTGCACGTGCTTTGTATTGAATGACAAGGAAGATCTAGGCAAGTTCAACCCAAGGGCGGACGAAGGAGTGTTCATCGGCTACTCATCTCAAGCCCAAGCCTATAGAGTCTACAACAAACGAACGAAGACCGTCATTGAGAGTGTGAATGTGACTTTTGACGAGACTGCTGATATGGCTTCTGAACACCTCAGTTCAGAACCCGCTTTAACTGGTGTGTTAGTTTCTGGACAACTTGGTCCACGATCTACACAATCTCCAGTAAATTTAAATCAAGCGTCTACGTCACAAGCCCATCTTTCAAATTTGGATTTACTTTTTGAGCATTTTTATGATTAATATTTTAATCCTAAGCCTAATGATATCTCATGTAACAAGATTGCAGCTCCACAAGTACAGGACGTGACAACTGTCACTGGTCCATCCACATCAAGTGAATCAAACTCGTCTGATGTTGCCACTCCTACTGTCACTGAATCAGAGTCATCAAGCTCGAGTGATCCCCCACCGACTACTCAAGCTACTACTAAAGCATCGGCAACAGTAGCAGCTCTTGAACCGACCCCTGCTGAAGTTGTTCAAGAAGCTCCATCTCCGGCAATCCCGGAAACAATTTCAGATACATCACCTGTTGAGTCGTCCTCCGCTACTCGCATGACTCCAACACAAGAGCTTCCACTTCACAGGTCGTCGTCACTCGAAGCAGTTCAAGATCTACCCCCAGGTGGTTATGTGGACCCCGATACTTCTCAACAGACATATCAACCTCTCCCATATACCACCAACTGGACACGAGCTCACCCCCTCCATCAAATCATAGGCGACCCCAACGCACCTGTTCAGACTAGATCCACTACCGTAAATGACTGCCTCTTCTCTTCGTTCCTTAGCCGCATCGAACCCTCAACCATTTTCGAAGCGCCAAATGATCCAGACTGGGTGATATCTATGCAAGAGGAGCTCAATCAATTCGAGAGCCTCAAAGTGTGGCGACTTGTTCCCACGCCAAAGAACAAAACGGTGATTGGGACGAAATGGATCTTAAAGAATAAGAAGGACGAATATGGAATCGTAGTACGAAACAAAGCGCGTCTGGTAGCCAAAGGATATCATCAGAAGGAAGGAATTGATTACGACAAGACGTTTGCACCGGTTGCTCGAATTGAAGCGATTCGAATGTTCCTTGCCTATACCGCTCACAAGAACTTCATTGTGTTTCAAATGGATGTGAAGACCGCGTTTCTAAACGGCGTTCTCAAGGAAGAAAGTTATGTATCGCAACCCGAAGGCTTCATGAGTTCTGACAAACCACATCACGTCTACATTCTTGACAAGGCCTTGTATGGTCTCAAGAAAGCACCACGAGCCTGGTATGATGCACTCTTTCATTTTTAATTAAAGTTGGATTTTCCAAAGGTAAGATCGATACCACCTTTTTTATTAAAAAGGAAAAGCATGATATCATTCTTGTACAAATCTATGTCGATGATATAATCTTTGGCTCAACAAACCCCAAGTATTGTCATAAGTTCTCAATCCTCATGGGCAAACATTTTCAATTTAGTATGATGGGTCAAATGAATTTTTTCCTGGGTCTTCAAGTTAAATAATTAGCCACAGGAATTTTCATAAATCAATCTAAGTACATCTCGGATATTCTTCGGAAATACCAGATGGAAAATTCTGCACCCACGAAAACACCCATGTCTACAGGTACTAAGCTACACTCCAAACCTGACGGAAAGGATGTGGATGCTAAGACCAATAGAG
The DNA here is from genome assembly GCA_954870635.1 of Arctium minus. Taxonomy (NCBI): domain Eukaryota; kingdom Viridiplantae; phylum Streptophyta; class Magnoliopsida; order Asterales; family Asteraceae; genus Arctium; species Arctium minus. The sequence goes on along the minus strand of OX941080.1, from coordinate 174,019,945 downwards.
GTATGATTGGTTCCCTGATGTACTTGACGGCTAGCAGGCCAAACATTATGTTTTCGACATTCTTGTGTGCAAGATTTCAGTCAAAACCAAAACAATCTCATCTAATTGCAGTTAAGCGTATATTTCATTACTTAAAAGGTACTACTGATCTTGGCTTTTGGTACTCAAAAAATACAGGTTTTGAGCTAACAGCTTATTCAGACGTTGACCATGCTGGAAACATGCTGGATCGGAAAAGTACGTTGGGACATGTCCAGTTCTTAGGAGATCGACTTGTCAGTTGGGCTTCCAAAAAACAGAACTGCGTCTCAACCTCTACCGCTGAGGCAGAGTATGTAACAGCCGCCAATTGTTGCTCGCAGGTGATTTGGATACGAACCTAGATAAAATACTATGGATTCCACTACTCGAAGATCCCCATTTAGTGCGACTCAAAGAGCCCAATTGCCATATCAGCAATCCTGTCCAACACACGAAGACGAAACACATCGACGTGCGCTATCATTTCATCAAGGACCATGTCGAAAGAGGTACAATCAAACTCTATTTTGTTAATATAGAACATCAGATAGCATACCTGTTTACCAAAGCCTTGGACGAAAAACGCTTTCAATATCTTGTGATCAAGATAGGTATGCTTAATCTGAAAGGTTGACCCTCTCTACAGACCTGTACGAGTTCCATGCAATAACGAATGACTGCTACTAAATGTTCTAGTTACCGCCGCCGCCGACCTTCAGCTGTGGTCTAATGGCCGCCACCCATCTACCCTGTGTTTGCGCCGCCGTCGTCGACCTACCGACGACCGCCGCTTTCGTCCCTGTTAACGTCGACCGCCGCCCCACCCACTTCGACAAAGTATCGATTTGTCGGTATAGGTTTACTTCGACTAGGGTTTGTTTGGGTAATTTACGGTTAATTTGATTTTTGGGTACAATTTCGTTTTGTGTTTGACTTGGTTTCCCTTCGATTTCGATTCAAGAACACATAGTAATCGCTAAATTTGTGTTAGTTTTGATCATGATGATGTTGGGTTAGTCGATTTGATTATGGTTTGTGTTTTTCTCCTCTGTGATTATTTGTTTTTCAAATCCTAGTTCTAGGGAATGGTTGTTTCCCGGTTTATAGCCAACTCCTAGCACTTGATCTCCCGGGGTCGAATAAACTCCCGGGGTCGAATAAACTCCCGGGATCGTGTGTCCCCGGGTCCCGATACCAACTTCCGGTACTTGCCCAGGTTGTGTTACTTTCGGGTCATGGACTCCCGGCTCCTCCCGGTTTCCACTGGTATCAAGCTGTCTTCCGGCCCCTCCCGACCCCATAGCCAACTCCCGGCTTCTAGCGGCACCTCGCTCCCCCAGGACTTACCCATTCCCAGGGTTTCCCGATTCCCGGCCTCGGCCTCTCCCGTATTGTCTCCCAGCCTTGGTGATGTTCCCTTCGATTTCAGTTTCTTATCACATTAAATATATAATCACAACAAGATATTAACAAACCTGTTTTGATTTCACAAACAAAGGATTACAAGTTCTCTCTTGAAGGATTTCTCTCTCTAAGCTCTATCTCTCTCTCTCTAGAATGGTGTGGCTGATAAAACTATTTTTGCACACACTTTTCACCACCAACCCTAGCACCCTAAAAACCATATACCTATTTAGGGAAAAACAAAAATACATAAAAATAAACTTTGACATTGTTATTACAAATTGACCTAGACTTTAATTGAGAATTGACTTTGCAGCTTTGACTTCTTGAATTCCGTCTTCAGTCTTGATGATCTTAAATCCAATAAATCTGTGATCTAACAATCTCCCCCTTTGGATCAAGATCATTACTAAAAAGATTTAGCAATATAATCTTCTCTTTAAGCTCAGAAAAATATAATCTCCCTCTTTTTCTTTAACACATCTTGTAATCTTCCCAAGAGTTGTAGAAAAACACTCTTTCAGATAATGGAAAAAATTATCTCCAGATTCAGCTCAAAATGCTTTAGCAGAAAATTTTCAAAGAAAATTTCCTCAAAATTTGAACGTTCTGACTTGGACATTTTAAAAATTGTATTCTCTCCATTTCTTTGTTAACTCTTCTCTTTTAAAACGTCTCTTGAAAACAAAAACTTGTAATGGACATTTCTTCAAACTTTCTCTTCTCCCCCTTTTTGATGAAAAATGCATCAATATCATCAAAACTTCTTCAAGAAATGTCTTTGAAATTCTTTCTGACCACTGAACTTTGAAGATGAGCCACTGATTCGTTGCCAATTCGAACAATGTATTCGTCTAGATCTTTTCAAATCCAGACACAATAAGAATGTAACACCTGAAACAACAAATGAATCAGTTAATATGCCTGTCAGTAACACAAAGTTACTGTGTGTAACGAATACACATTGGAAAGGAGATTTTTGATGTTCACTCCCCCAGGGCTTCCATCCAATCATCAAAACACCACAAAGGCAATTTCTATGAACGTTATGACAAGAAAACAAATTCTTTGTGTGTTCGTGCATGTGATAGAAAGAATTAAGCACGGATAATTGCTTATAAAGGCTCAAAATTGTGTAAACCACTGAAACAACAGTAGATAAACACATACTCAATGTGCATGATTGAAGTGTGAAGGTGAGGTATACTTCCTTCTTTTCAATATCCAGATTTTCCAAATCAAAATCAGATAGTAAATGTGCTGCTTCCCCTTTGAAAAATGAAACATTTTCTCGTTAAGAATAAAATGAGTGGCTGGTGGGGTTATAATCAAGAGTTGACATGGGCTAGGTGCCTGTTTCAATAATGTTTACGAAGAATTGTGAAACATTAGTAATGTGGCTGCCCAGCTCAGAAAGTAGTTGGTGCAGAGTTTAATATTCTTTTACTTTGATCTCACACCCTCTTTTTTTTATAATTAAACTCACATCTAACCAAACTCTCTTTTCCATTTTACCTCAACGCACAACCCACACTCATTTCTTTTAGACTCCTCACACTCAATCACTAAGGATGAACTTCTTGGGTAGGAAACACTGGTTAACGTGAATCCATAGAAGTTTCATGTAAGTCCTAGCACAAAGATCCCATGTTTTCCTAGAAAGCATGTGTTGCTCAAAATGGTTTAACTTTAACAGTTAGAGCGCAAATATAAGTCAGATGTGTGTATGCTCAGAATATAATCATGAAGATTTGAGCAATTGAAACATTGATGTATTTTCAAACAAGTAAATTGAATGAATGAACAAGAATGCAAGAGACTTGTTCGAAAATCTGACATTGTATGAAAAATAGTAATCAAGGCTTATGGTCAAGAATAATGGATATTGTCTATACGAATCAAAATACAGACATTCTTGAAATGACGTTTCGAAATGAAATGACGCTAAAAAATTCTTTGAAATACAAGTGGGGTGTAACACCATAGAAAAACTTGGTCATTATGAGACATGGTGATAACTTATTCAACAAAAGAATTAAATCGGTGTGTGTGAATACTTGAAAGTACATAGACAAGATAATACGCAAGTATATATCTTTAGAAACACACGGTTTGTTAAGCATTGAAGCACAAAATAGATCTTGAAAACATTTAAAATCACACTTCCAATTCATGAAATCTGTTTGAGAATCGGGAAGTGGTTTGAACATTTAAGAATATTGTTTTCTATGATTGAAAGTTGTCCTTCTTTCAACCATATATGAGATGAAGATAAAGAAATATACCTTTTTCGTGCAGTCTTACATCTCATGAAGTCAAGCTTTAAGTCATAAAGATATGATCTTGTAAGCATCTCTCAAACTGCAAAAGTCTTGAAGTCATAGTCAAAGCAACTTTATCCACAGAAATTAAAAGCCATAATGTAACACCCTAAAAATAGGGATAAAAAAATCCGAAAAACGGACATAAGGTATACTAAAATTGCCATAGCAAGAGCCTCCCGAAAATGTGGAAATGTATAAACAACCTGTTTAATTACAAATGTAATTTAACGGACAATAAATAACAACCAACTAATCTAATTTCTACAACTAGAAAAGAGATTACAAAAGGGTTGTCATCTATAAACCCAAACGGTTCAATTTCAAAAGTATAATGCATCCATGTGCAAAATCCCCAAGCTCTCACCCCAAAGCAACTAATCCTGCTTAGGACCGGCGCCGCTAGAACCTGAGATACACATCGACACCAAACAAGTGTTAGGCCAAAAAGCCTAGTGAGTTGAACAATAATAAGTATGCATGAACAATCACAATTCTTATCAGCAGTTAACCAGAGTTCAATATATGTGGAGTCAATAGGGGAGACCCATAGCACCAATCAAGTCCCACCCAAGAGTCGATATACCTTGATGCCCTTAACAAGGAACACCCGAAAGGCCCGGCACACCCGAAGACTATCGCTAAGAAAATTCCCCGAATGACGGAGGTCTAGGCACATACCATCACAGTGGCGCCCAAGACTACATCCTCCTAGTGTACTGACTTGGTTCGTCCAACATAACGCATATAGGAGGTCCTTTAGGTGTATTTCAACCAAACATATTTCCATACCGACTACGGGTACAATATTACCATCCTATCCTCATTAAGTCTAACAAAAGACCCAAATGACAATTATACTCATCATACATATAAATATGTCACCAAAATGGTGTTCCCACTAGAATCATCATAATACTCATACATGAATATATTTAACATATCAAAGTACCCACATTATGTATCCATGAGAAAAGCCCAAATAATGATACACATATACGTACATCATGGCACATCACCAATATCTATATTTCCAACTATTTCCACCAAGAAAACCCAAACACTTGAACACATAAAGATAAAACAACAAGTAGAAGATTATGATGTGTATCTAGTTTTAACAAAGGTTTAGTAAACTCACAATCTAGGTTTTATACCAAAACCTAGAAAAGATGAAAACCCTAGAAGTTGCTCAAAGGAGACTTGATGTAGGAGAGGAATGACTTTGATGAGGATCTTCAAAAAATACACTTGGATGAGACTTGATGAACCAAGAATCACCCAAACCACCCCAAACCCTAGCAATAAATGTGTGTATGTTTGGAATACCCAAAAATCGCCCAAAATGAGAGTTCTCTCGTTTTCTCTAAGTGAAGTGTGATAAAATGAATCAGTTTAGGTCAAAAATCTCATTTAACCCAAAAATCCCATCGGCGACAGTGCCCGGCGACAATGCCATGGGCACTGTCGCGTGTCCAAGTCGCGAGCCACCCCTTAGCCTCGGTACACCTCCCGCGAGATTGACACGGCGATAGTGACAATGTCACAATCGCGTGTCATAGTCGCGAGTCTCAACCCACCTACGGTACACTCTCTGCGATAGTGACACCGCGAGAGTGACCATGTCACAATCGCGTGTCACTGTCGCACCAAACTCCCGACATCCCGAAATTTGGCCAAATTCGATAACGAGTGCGAGGTTTGAACGATTAACAATGGTAATTCAATTATATGACATTTCAACATAATAATGATCATAAAAATACACCCAAAGACACATATTCTCACATAGGCGCAATTAATGCATTAAGGGAGACAAAATACTTACCTTGCGAATTTCCGGGTGTTACACATAAAGCAGTAAAATAATTAAAGTACGAGTTCTGATCTGAATTAATCAGAAGTCATTGCCATACTCCCCCTGAAATTATGCATCAGAAAAATTATCAGTGTAAAATATTAGCATTAACTCCCCCTCAAATGTTGATCATCATATCTGACGGATGCATAAAATTTCAGACAAATATGTACTCCCCCTTGATGGTTGATTTCCTCATTCGAGTATTGGAGTACACTTCTCATATCAGCATAGGAGTAAGGTCTTTTGATCACTGAAGTACGAGTCCTATACTGTTGTGTTTAGAAGTCATAACTTCGTTGAAGTACGGGTCCTAAGCTGATTTACTTAGAAGCCTTCGTTCTCTTACTCCCCCTTGACAGAAAGTGCCTGCAACACAGATTCATCCCTTTTCTTTGGTACCCACTGGTATTTGGGTCCATGTTTGTTAGTTGCAGTTCTTATGGGAGTAACTGAGTAAGAACCATACCAGAAATTATCACTTGTTTTATGAACAAGATCATGTGTACGACAGTAAGAACAATAGTATTGCTTACCTGACAACCTAATTAATTAATCTCTTGTGTAGATATGGTCAGGTTTACCTTTACGCACATTGTTCTTCTTGGCTTGATGTGTATGTACACATGACTTCTTTCCTTTCTCGTCTTTCTTCTCATCTTTCTTCTCCTTTTTAACTGGTTTCTTCTTCCATACCAGTTCTTCTTCTTCGTATCTTCTTCTTCTTCTTCTGAATGTATCTGAACCATCTACATTTTCATCAAAGAAAATGTTAGTAGTACGAATCTGATCAAATGAACTGACTAACCTTCTTGAAGTAACAGGTTTCAAATGTGAGCTTGAGGATGTCTTTTTGAAGTCAGCTTAATTATTTCTAGATGTGTGGATTTGTGACTCTGGAGTCGTTTGCTCAGTCACCACCACCTTGGAAACAATGTCTTCAAACTCTTTTATGTTTGAAGATAGACTGTCTCTTTCTTCAATGAGAAGGTCAATCTTCTTCTTGAATTCAGACTTCGTTTTCTGCTCTTTAAGCACACTTTCTGATAGTTCAGATAGATTTTCAGTAAGCTTCTTTATTTCTGTCTCAAACATGCTTCTTTCTTCTTCAAATCCCTTCTCAACATCATTTCTCTGGCCGGATATTTCTTTGAAGAATCCAACATTCTTTTGTTCAATGGCCTTCTTGTCCTTGGCAAACTTTTCTCTTTCCAGAATAATTACTTTCTCAAACTCGGAAATTTGCTAAGAAAGTTTTGTACATTTCAGCTCAACTACCTTCTTTTCGTCTGCACATTTTCTCAAAAAATCTGAGAATTTCTTTACAAATGCTCTCTTTTCAATCTCAAAATCAGATCTTTCTTTGGCCATCTTGTTCTACAGATCAGATATTTTCTTTTGAAGCTCAGCATTTGCATCCTTCAAATCCTCAAATTTCTTCTCATTGATCTCAACAGAATCTTGTTTCTGAACTTTAGCTTCCAAGACAGAAATCTTTCCTTTTAGCTCATAGTTCTCAATTTCCAAAAACTTAACTCTTGAAGACATCTTTGGTCCTGTCATCATCTTCTCAATTTGTTCCCACAACTGTTTTCCTGTGACCTTTTTACTTTCTAAACTTATAGAAATCTCTTTTGAAATCTTATCAGAAATTCCTTGCAAAATAAATGTTTTGGCTAAACTGTCAACTTCATATCTCGTTCTTTGCTCGTCTGAATACTCATCAGGTGATAATAGATACTCTCCTTTTACTCTTTCCATTGATCCCTGTTTAAAATAATCATAAATCCTTGTTGGAGTTTTCATGTTTCCTTCTCTAAGAGATATTCTGATATGATCCCCTGATTCATGTATGTCAATGAAATCCAGGTACTGATTTTTCCATTGTTCGTACTCTCCTCTGAAAAGTACTGGTGGATTCTCATCCGTACTAATTGAAGGAGTTTCGCTGGAAGTCATTCTGTTTTTGATTTAAATATGCAATAAGAAACTTGAAAATGATCGTTAGTCCAGATAAAATCAAAAGAACTTCAGAAATGAAATTTCCAAAAACACAATACAGATACACAAAACACGCAAAAAAAACCCAGAAATACGCTAAACGCAGAAATGCGCTAAGGGCAGTGGCGCAAAAGAGGCTTTGCGCTAAGAGAGGCTGGCGCAAAAGCTAATTCGCGCTAAGTGAAGCTGGCGCAAAAAGCTAACTTTGAGAAGAACTTTGAACGCGCAAAAGTAATTTTGCGCTACGCACTTAGAAACACTTGAAGTTGGCGAGAAAGAACTATGATCTGGCGCAAACTTGAAAATCTGGCGTGTTCTTCAACTTAGCTTCGAAAGACGACTCTGAATCACCCAAAAACCTATCTAGACTTCGATTTACAATCCCAATCTTGGACAATAAGACCACAAATACATCCAGAACAAATTACAATCAACTAATTTAAAAAACAAACACTCTAAGTAAGAATCGATCAATGAAACAGTGCTTGTGTACTCGTGAACAAAAAAACTTGACAAAATCATCAGATTAAGGATCGATTACAGTGCAATACTCAAATAAACCAATATAATCGCAATCTTATACTCAAAACGACCTCAAACCAAATGATTTCAACCAGAAAAACACAAACACTCAAAAATCAGTATTGGACTCCGATGGAACAGTGCCGAACTGTATATCCTTTTGATTTCAATCTGGTTAGGCTCTGATACCATGTTCCCTTCGATTTCAGTTTCTTATCACATTAAATATATAATCACAACAAGAGATTAACAAACCTGTTTTGATTTCACAAACAAAGGACTACAAGTTCTTTCTTGAAGGATTTCTCTCTCTAAGCTCTCTCTCTCTCTCTCTAGAATGGTGCGGCTGATAAAACTATTTTTGCACTCACTTTTCACCACCAACCCTAGCACCCTAAAAACCATATACCTATTTAGAGAAAAACAAAAATACATAAAAATAAACTTTGACATTTTTATTACAAATTGACCTAGACTTTAATTGAGAATTGACTTTGCAGCTTTGACTTCTTGAATTCCGTCTTCAGTCTTGATGATCTTGAATCCAATAAATCTGTGATCTAACACTTGGCCTCCCCGGTACCTCGAACTCCCAGGACATACCAATTCCCAGGATTAGCCGACGCCCGAGCCTTTCCCCGGGGGTCTTCAACTCCCGGAGTCTTCAACTCCAGGGTCTTAAACTCCCAGCCCCCGTGTTGATTCTTAAGGTTTATTAAATGGGGACTTATCAATATTGTCTAGTACATGCTCAAGTTAGTTTGGCTAATTAATTGTTGATCTGTGTCTAACTATTACCCTATGCAATTCGTTAATGAGAAAGTGTCTTCATATTTGCTTAAATTTCTTGGGATTCGTTGGCTTCCTTCTTTGAAAGGATTTGGTTTCTTTTGGAGTTTAACCCGAAACTCTATTTCCGGTTAATCTTTGTTCAGACTTGTCAATTACGGAATCTTGCCTAAAACTGTACTCTACGCTAACTTTCTTATCTTTAACACGAACGATGGCCCATAATCCGAATCCATAAATTGATCATGTCGCTGACGTCGCACTATTCCATCCAGATCAATACCTCCCTCTCACTCCAAATAACTTCCACTTGGATTTTTCACAACTCCAAGGCCAACACCCGGTGGTCATTGAGATCCTCAAAGGTCACCCTCTCTCTTATGCTCTCACTGCAACTATTGTCGTTCCTCAGCTATATCTCCAGTAGTTCTAGCGATCTCTCACTCACATAGAAGAAGAGGATGGATTCCATCTTGAGGCCCGAATCAATGACACGCAGATACTTCTCACTTAGGATATCTTCCGACAATTTCTTCGCCTACCCACAGTTGATTCAATTCCGGGCAAAGACAGTATCGACCCCATCGTCTTAGATTCCACACTGTGCGCAGATATCTACTCACTGGGATATGCAGTACCTCTACCATTCCTTTCGGCATTCAACCGCCGGCACTTAACACCACTATGGTACACTCTTTTCACGTTCCTCAATAGATGCTTATATGCCATCACCAAGGGCATCGATTAGAGTAGTGCCAACTTTCTACGACTCTTTCACTGTGTTGACTTCAACCGCGATGTATACTATGCCGACATTCTCTGGTACGAACTAGATCAGAAGGTCCAAGACAATGCAACAAAACGACGGAACTTCATTCCCTTTATGCAATTCCTTCATATATTTATCAGGAACTACATGCAGATCCATCCTACAATAGCTCGATGCTCCTCTCATTTGGTATGTCCTCACCATCCCACTCACCGACTTCCGACTAGAAACGAAATCACCAACATAGTCGCTAGGTGAATTCCTGATAGTTTAGTGGCCTATGCTAGTCCAACGACACTGAGTGTGATAGAGTATAGGCGCACACATGACATAGTTGCTCCTATGGTCCATCCAACATCGGAAGGACCTCCCCAGGGAGCAAGACCTGAGCGGCGTGAGGGTCCACGCACTAGAGGAGGTAGAGTCCGGAGAGCTAGGGCTCCCGGACAGGGTGTGTTGAGAGAAAATATAGTGAGAGAAAATGAAGCGGGCAATGCCATTAAACAAAGAGAGGCAAGCACTTCACACCGATCACCTAGCCCACCTCAGGCAGACCCTCAGATTTCGAAAGAGGATACTACGACAAAGACTGTCGTTACCGACTCTACATCCGATACAGCGACAAAAACCGCTCAGATCCATTCCTCTTCCCACACCGAATCTGACGCTGTCGATGATCAGTCAACCACCCCAGCTGAATCTGAACCTGACTCTGATGATAACGATGACCTGCTCTCACCCAGAGACATAAGGAGAGCGGATGGAGTACGAGTAAAAAATGAATAGGTTCATAGAGCGAGGGAAAGGAAGAGTAAACATAATTTTGAGTGTATACGAGTGATGAGGCAACCACCTTGGGTTGACCTTCCCCTAGCCACTGTCAGCCAGGTAGCCACATCCGCTACCCAGTCTTATGTGTTGGACAGGGTATTGAAGAAGCCGTCATGGACCTTGCGATGCAATTGCACACCCCACCTAGCCACTCCGATGTCTCTCAACAGATAATGGTTTCATTTTCTCACGGGGACTCAGCACATATTCTACCTGTCTCTCACTTGGAGAGTTCCAATATTGAAACTAGAGGACAACTGCCCCAGTCCTTGACTTCTTTCAGTGCACAGCGTCTAGAACCACTCGATGACATTATTTCTTTGACTAGTTCACAAGTACATACTTCCGCTATTGCTGGACGTCTTAGTGACCCAGCCGGAACACCCATAGTAACTCTACCTACTGGTGGATTACGAGGATTGGGTGGAATTCTTACCACAGCTATCACCACGCCAGTTGTGAACGTAGGCGGTACGACTTCCACAGTCATTACCGCAACTGAAAGTCTACGTGGCCCAGGTGTTAGTTTTCCCGAGTTTGTCTCTAGGGATTTTCTAGACGGTGCCCTAAAGGTTGTCCATTCTCTCATGCGATCTGAAATGAAAAAGGAGGTAGATGATCTGAAAAGAATGATTAAAGGTAAAGCCCCAATGATTGAACCTAAAACACTACCTCCACCACCACTTCCACCCACCGATTACTCAATAGATGACCTCAAATCCATGTTACTAGCCAAACTATTATTCCAATCCCAAACTGAGTCTTCCCAAGATGCCGACCTAATCTCTCTCATCCGTTCTCAAGTATCACCACCTACAACCCCACCCCCACCCACTATATCTCCTGAAACCTTCCAACACCAAACCGATCTCCTTCAGTCTGTGCAGCAATCTCTAGCTACACTTACTGAAAGGGTGTCATCCTTGGAAGCGACCTGCCGATGTCAGGCAGAAGGGCTCAAGCGCAGACATGATGACCAGGACGATACTAATCACCATGAGGGGAGAAGCGTCAACGTACATATGAGCCCGAGTCAGTACAGGCAGTGGTTACTGTAGAGGGACAGACAGAGATGGTTACAAATACACCAAACGAAGGACAGGGTCAGGATCAGGTTATGAATTTAGTGTTATACGACGCCAATCCAATGGTTGAAAAGCCCGAGGAATGTGACAGAGGTTAATCCTATGATCCAGACAGTTGGGAGATTATTGTTGATCCATATTCAGATATAGATCCTTCAGAAGAACCGATCAACACGGAAAAAGCATTGGTAGTTTTTCAAGCTGAAATCGATGAGTTATTCAATTTCGAGAATGTGGTTCAAGATCATCATTCAGCCGAACACTCTTCTGCCAGTATACCCCTTCTTACTTATTCAACAGTTCATCCCAATCTATCTCAGTCAGAGCACCCCATCTGATCTCCGCCAGTTTCACCGGTTCATAAAACCGAAAGTACTTAGCCTGATCCACCATTGAAATGGGAAAGAGTCAGAATCAACATTCCATTTCTTGAAGAAAGTCAGAAAAAGCTCTTTGCCCATTGGATTCGCCCGTATGATGAGGTCTCTATGTATGGTCTTCAGTCAATGACAGACAGAAAGGAGCAACGCTAGCATATTTTTATGTACAAAAGTCTAAGAAAAGTAAACAGCCTTGACAGGACAAAGCTCAGAATCATATTTGTTGATCAGATTTACTCTTTCCGCTTCATGAGTATATAGTATTCTTATTTTGTTATGACCAGAGAAGATGGCAATCAATGGCAGTTCTTTGAAGCTGACTTTGTAAGTCTCGAGTTGTCAGATCTTCTATTTTTGCTCCGAGACTTGAAGACCAGAACCATTCGACCAGGAGAAGTTACAGATGCACTGGAAACTTTCAAGAGATACATGAAGTGTGCTATAAAGCTTTCATTTATTGAAGACTTCCAGATTGGGTTAGAAAGCAACCAAACAAAGATAAATCTGCTCAAGCCTGATATAAGTCTTCCTCCCGATGTTCAGAATGTACCTGCTTATACAGTGGTCAAATTTCCAGAATTCAGCATGATGTACTCAAATGGTAAAGGTGATATGCAATTCTTTCGATTCAGTCAGATTGCCCGATTCTGCGATGGTACACTGATGTTGCTTCGAGACAAGCTGAGGTGTTCCATTGATCAAGATGACAAAGGGGTTCAGCCTTTGGATTCAAAATACAGATGCCTTGTTCTGAAAGCTTTGGGCCAGATTAAAGAAAGGCTGGAGTACAGAACTTCAATGAGACATTTCGAGATCAGTTTCGGTTTTCTAAAGACTCATGTTCCCAACTAGCGAGATTACGAACTTCAATTTAAAGGGGGATATTGTTAGGGTGAATTTTATGTTAAATAGAAGTTCGGGGTGGAAATTGTAATTTGTTTAAAGTTGTTTTAGTTGTTGGGCTTTTGGGCCCTAAAGGCTTGCACGCACATATATATTTGTTTCCTAACCTAGTTTTAGGTTAGAATTGGTCATTAGAAGATTTACCTAGTCGTATTGATATTCTCTCTGTAAACCTTAAACCCTTGATTGATAAATCTAATCATATGACCAGTAATTGTGATTCAATCTTTACTGTTTGTTGATTATTTACTGTGATTGCACTGTTTCTGGGATCTACAACCCGTCGGTGATCTCCGAGGGATTTAGGCTATTCATCAGTGATCACCGACGATTTTTGTAATTCTTGTTATTTTGCAAGTTTTTTGTATCTATATGAGTTTTAATTTGGTAGATTTTATATAATTTGCTATGTGTGTATGTTTACATGTTTATATATATATATGTATATATACATGTGTATATGCTACTATATTTACAAGTATGTATATGTGTATACATATGTTATATACCAAGCATGTATGTGTGTATATCTATATGTGTGTATATATGTGTATATGTATTTCTATTTATGTATGTGTCTATACGTATATGTGCATGTATGTGTATTAGTTGCTAACCATATATGATGGATCTATGTGTGTGTGTGTATGTGTATATATATATATATATATATATATATATATATATATATATGTTATCATGGATGACCGACGGATCCGACAAATCACTGACATGTCTAACTTTTAGCAACAGATTGCCAACGAATATTTTTGTCACTGAATTCTCTTTTTTGTAGTGCATGTCTGATAAGTATTATTTATTCGATAATATAGCATAATTTCTCCACATTTCTCTTGCATTTTACATCCTTAAATGGATTACTTTAGTCTTTTTCATTACTATTTTATATCTTTCTTGTTTATGGAGTTTGGAAGTAGAAACGATCTAGTTTGGCAACTTTTGGACATTTTTGTTGGGAGAAATCGGATGCTGAAAAACAGGGAGATAGCCGCATGTTGCATCCCGTAACCACTTTGTCCAGGTCTTGTCTTGGAGCCACGAGTTAAAAAATCTGAACGGAATCGGTCCATAGTCGAGACTCCTCGAGTCTCGAAGGATCGGGCAGTGGTTAAATTCTCTCCAAGGCCGTCACACCCGCATTTGGCCAGTAATCAAAAAAGTTTGTCGAAGATGTCCAGCTTACTAAGTTTGGAACCGCTTGAACACATCCACGTGAACTTCCTGCCTCAAATCTTGATATCAACCAAACTGTTAGAATTAATGAAGTCATTAAAAAGAAGCGCACCTCTTGCATCAAACGTAGATCCTTTTCTTTCGTGTCGATTCCTGACTTCATTGAAGTCACTGTAGATGATCCAAATCGGCTCATAATCACTATTGATTAGACCCATAATCCAGTTCCAAAGCTCTGCTTTAAGATTCCCGTCCTATGGTGTGTAAACATTGATAATACCACAAATTGAGTTAATCGAGACCCATTTACCTTTGATGGCAAGAAAGTTACAATTTTTTATCACGTCATCTACAAATAGGTACATCGGGTCCCATATCATGCAAAGACCCCCGATCTGCCTGTAGGTTCCACCCAGCTAGCGCAATAATTATTATTCCATCACAAGATCGAACAATTCTATCCGAGACATCAGCATTCCTAATTTCTTGGATGCATAACAGGTTAACTTTATACTCCCTTCCCAAAACTTTCATCCAGTTCTTTTTTACCTCCTTTCCCCAACCATTAATATTTAAGGAGATTCCTCTACTCATGTGAAGTTTGTACACCATTCTCGACCAATAATTGATTAACCATGTCTTGTTTACCATCCAACTCAAAACTCACAGCAGTTCCTACCTCAATTGTGCGTTCGACTTCGTCGGAAAAGGTCTTCCCATCCACAGTGCTCGAATTGAGTGAATGCTCTGTGGTGGATTTAGAGAGTATTAGATTCCTTCTTCTGATCATTTCTTCAGAATCAAACCCCTCCTTGTCTCTTGAAACAACGTAGGCAGACCCTACTACATCTCCGGAATTCACCAATTGTTTACACGCATGCTTAAAATACTTACCTTGCACGCAATTACATGAGCTTTAGATTTTTATTTCCTTTTAAGATTCTCTTGCTATTATCTTTCCTCTGATCCATCTTTTTCCAAAAACAGATTTCGTCCTCCAAGAGATTGCAATCTTCCTCTTCATATGGTTCCATAGGGTGTCCTTTTCAAGTAAACAAAACCTTGTAGATCTCGATGACTCGCCTTCGGCTTCAGCTTCCATCACCCCCTGTTTTGATGCGCAGATTTGATCAGGAGAAAAGGAATCGGAGTTGTTTAAATTGGCTCCCTTAATCCCTTTATCCAGAATACGACCTGATCACTAGAACTCCTTTGGGCTTCTTAAAGTTGCTTGGGTTGTAGGTCTGCTTTTGAATTTGTTTGGACTAACCGGATCCAATTGGTTCACTAACAAAAACATTGGGCTCTTTAGCAAGGCCCAAAGACCTGTCCCCTAATATCTCTGTCCCCGGAGAATTTGGTCCTATGTTACCCGATGCATCCTGTACATTGGAATTAGGACCTCGAGACGGCTCATAATCATTGCCCTTCCCAGTTACCGAGAGTGATTCCTGCAATGCTTGTGCCCTTTCATTATCCTTGTCGGCACTTTCACCATCGCGGCGACACCTTCGACCGGATAGTGATCTTTTGTACATTACGTCCTGTTTTTAGACACCCCTGCAATCTCGAACATAGGTGATTCAGAAACTCATGTGTCTTGCTTCTCCATCCTGCTATCTCCCTGGTAGTTCTCCTCTATTAAGGATTCCCAGGCTCTTCACTCATCATCTCCTCTATCTTCCGAACAATTGATTGAGTCTTCTTTCTTAACTGATTCCACGGTACCCATATGCATAGTCTCTGCAATATCTTCGGCTACTCTAACCCAAATCAAGTGGCCATCAATGGTAATTTTCAAAGAATCGAGAATCCAACTTGGGTGGTCTGTAAGGATCATCGTGCGTCCGAATTCCCAGTTGTTGATATCGTCATCATTGCCTTGTGTTGTTAGTCCCAAAAAGTGTAGACAAGGTTTTGTAGAAGGGGGGATGAATACAAAACACAAATTTTCACTTAATTTTAATTCTTTATTAGATAATAAAAATTATCAAGAATTACACTTAGCTTACAAAAGATTGTTGCGGAAAAGAATAGTAAACTATCCTAAACAAACTATCACTTAGAAAGCATAGAACACAACTTAAGAAAGCACAAAGTCAAAAGTTATGAGAGAGAGAGACAAACTTAAACAACTTGTTGAATGCACACTGAATTCTTGAGCTGGAAAGCGTATCTTGCATGGAGGAGTCTTCACCCTTTATATATTGTCCAATGCATTAAATGCAAAGGACGCTTGTCTTTTGAAGAGTAGATCATTTGATATCTTCAATAAAATATTAGATACTTGAAGTGACTTATCACAATACAAAAGGTAACTTTTGTACTATGTAAGGACAATATCTTAATATAATATACCTGTTACAAATCTTTTTGAGATCTTCAAAATAGAAAGTCTCAATCAAATCATAACTCAAATGAATATCCTTTATGCAATAAAAGTTTCCATTCCTTATGTCAGAAGATCATTGGGAATGAGGAAGTATGTCAAATCGTGAGGATTTGACATAAGATGGTACCGAATAAAAGGAGCGTTGACAAGAGGGTTCTCTGTCGAAGGATCGGAAGAGTAATTCCTTAGCTTTGCTTCGGCTTGATTTCCATTTGCCGAAATGAAGATGCTTTGGCAGAGGAGTGTCTGCCGAAAATGCTGCCGATTTACGGCAGAGGTAGCTTAGTTCTACTTTGAAAAGCATCTTGATCCACAGAGAATTAAAAACTACGTATTTTTTTATAGAGAATTACACCGTTGGTCCTGTGGTTTACTCAAAATCTGGATATGGTCCCTATTTTGAAATAAGTACACCAGGGCGCCGCTAATCCGCCGAAAAATATTTTCAATAATTAGACAAAATAATCTTTTTTCTAATTAAAAAAATTAATCCTACCAATTTTCGGCGGATTTTCGGTAGAAAATTCCGTCGAAAACTTTTTAAAATATTTTTTTTATATTTTCTAAAGGAAAAAAATGTATTTTCGGAGAATTTTTTGGCGGATTTTCGGTGTATTTATCCACCGAAAATAAATAATTAATTTATTATTTATTTTATTTAATTAATTATTTAATTATTTTTGGCGGATTGATCCACCAAAAAAATAAAAAACAGAAACAGAAAACCTGTTTTTTCATTAAAAATCCTGCTACAAAACAATAAAACCTGCTATAAAGTTGTAAAAATCTGTTGAAAGCTGTAAAAACTGTGTTAACTGCCAAAAACTATAAAAAACATAAAATACAACTAATTTGTCATAATTTAACGTCCGAAATCCAAATACATTGCTCAAGTGTTCAAATATTGTTACAAAATACGTTCCAACAACACAATTCAACAAATTATTCAACAAATTCAAATGTCTCATCACATGGGTGGCAGTGGTGTTGGTGGGGGTTGGGACTGACAGAAACGCCTTACCATTTCACACATCTGGTCGTACTGGGCATCACGTACCCGCTGACATACCTCTTCCTCCGCCCGATATGTTGCTTCCTCCGCCGCACGTCTCTCTTCCCGCTCCTTCAACTCCTGAAGTTCGATCCTTAGATCCTCAATTTCCTATAAAATAAAAAAAAGACATTAGAACAAGTTTAACATGAATTATAAAATAAATAGATAAAGCTCATATGATGAAATGTGGTACGCACCTGTCGGGAAGAAGAAGAAGAAGAACCACCCTGTGAGGGTGTCCCAGTCAAGATCGCGTTGGGATCTGGGTGGTACCCGAACCCAAAAAGACGACCTTTTTTCGCTCCCCAGCAACCTCCTGCCATAACTGGGTATCAAAAGTCGAATGTTGGTTGGGGTCATCGACGTACCTTTGGTTGAGGCTTGTCGAATACCCACCATGTGGTTTTTAAAAAATACATACAAGTCAATTTCGACAGCATAACGACTGTAAACGGGACGCACCTATTAGGCTATTTGAAACCCAAACCATTCATATAAAACATATAAGGTTGGGTTTGTGTGCATAAAGGCCCTAAGTGTACCTATTGGGCTATTTGAAAACCAAACCATGCATATAGAACATATAAGGTTGGGTTTCTGCGCATAAAGGCCCTAAGTGCACCTATTGGGCTATTTGAAACACAAACCATGCATATAGAACATATAAGGTTGGGTTTGTGCGCATGAAGGCCCTAAGTGCACCTATTAGGCTATTTGAAACCCAAACCATTCATATAGAACATATAAGGTTGGGTTTGTGCGCATAAAGGCCCTAAGTGCACCTATTATGCTATTTGAAACCCGAACCACGCATATAAATCATATAAGGTTGGATTTGTGCGCATAAAATCCCTAAGTGCACCTATTAGGCTATTTGAAACCCAAACCATGCATATAGAACAAATAAGGTTAGGTTTGTGCGCATAAAGGCCCTAAGTACACAAACATATTACATATGTTAGAGATACACAAAGATATTACATATGCTAGAGGTACACATAAAGGCCCTAAATACACAAAGTTTAGGGCCTGTTCGTTTGTGGCTTAATGAGCTAGATGGTGGATATGGCTGATTCGTACAGCCATATCCGGGTGTTCGGTAGTGGCTAAATCGGTCAGCCCATGGCTGATTCGGTAAGCTAAAAAAATTTGGTCCTTTACACTCAGCCACAAATTTTCCCCACCTACCCTTTGTTAAACCTCTTCTCTTTTTACAAAAAAAAGGACAGCTCATCCTCCAAAAAGACATGTGCTTCAACTTCAAGGAAAAAAAGACCTTCTTTTTCTTCTTCAAAAAGACCTTCTTCTTCTTCAAAAAGACGACATCTGTTGTTCTTCTTCTTGCATCACCAGTACGTGTATTTGGTCCTTTGGTGTTCGTGTACCAAGAAAAGAACTCAGAGGTTCAATTAGGGGAAGAGGTTGAAAAAGAAGAAGAAAGGGGAAAGTCAAAAGTAGGTTGTTGAAGTTCCAATGGATTTGCAGAGGTTTCTTTTTTCCTTTTTTTAATTTTGGTTTGGTGGCTTCTTTAGTGATAAACAATGAATTTGAAGATGGGAAATAAACAATGAATTTATATGTACTACTAATCACTTGTATAATATACTTTTTTATTTAAAAAATAATGAAATTAATATTTTTTATCATTCAACATATTATCAAACAATTTGTCAGGATCGAATTCTCAACAAGAATTAATTCTCAGAAACAATATCAAAGAAGTTTGCGGAATAACACTTTGATGTTTAG
Organism: Arctium minus; assembly: GCA_954870635.1. NCBI lineage: Eukaryota > Viridiplantae > Streptophyta > Magnoliopsida > Asterales > Asteraceae > Arctium > Arctium minus. The sequence goes on along the minus strand of OX941080.1, from coordinate 174,000,672 downwards.
TCAAAATAGTAAATCAACACAGTAGATATGAATAACAAACTGTAAACTTGTACTGAATGCTTTGAAGTTACAAGATTACACACTCAACCTCAATATTGATGAACAGGCTCACCAATACGAATTCTACTTCTCTAGAATTAGGATCTATGCCTTGAGGTTGATTTTCTCTCTAAAAGAATGATAACTGAAAAAATTAATTATTATTCTAAACTATACAATATATATACTGAATACAAAGATAATTACAATAAATAAAATATCTTCAGTATATCTTCTATGTATATCTCTAAGCTTCCATGTATATCCTTTCACACGAATCTTCATCATATAAGCAGTATTAATCTTCAGCAGCATTAACTTCCTTCTAGCAGCATTAACTACTAAGCAGTACTAACTACTAGCAGTACTAACTAGCTAAGCAGTACTAACTTTGTTCAAGCAGCACTAACTTTGACTAGCAGTATTAATAATACTAGCAGTAGTAACACTCAGCAGTATTAACCTTTAAGTCTTCTAGCAGTAGTAATTTTGAACCAGCAGCATTAACCATACTTGATGAATTCTTTAGTTCCCAACAATCTCCCCCTAACTTGACTTTTAGGAAAAGAAGTCAAGTTCTTCAGAATTAATCTTCAAGATGCTTTCAACACCTCTGATTCAATTTCCCAAATTTGGATCTAGTCCCAAGCTTTGATTTACAGTTCTTCTCACCACAATCTTGGCCATCTCTGAATCCTTTGTACAAACCAGTGTAGCTTTAAGCATCCCTTCTAACTTCTCCTTGCTATGCTCATAGATTTTGTCCACCAGGTAGTATTCATGATAACAATTGTCAATAGTAATCATGTATACTCCACAGTTTTCAAACAGTATCCATTTGTCAATCTTCTTGAATATGAACTCATGCATATGATCTTTAATCCTATGGTGCACTTTTTCAGGCTCAAACATCATGCACAAGTATTCCAATGTCACTTTGAGAAGATTCTCTTCAGTACCTTTCAACACAGGTTCATAAAGTTTCATCCCAACTTTATATAGTTCTTCCATATCAGCTCTTGAACAACTTCTGATAACTTTCCCCCATGTTGAATAAGCTTCAAATGAACCATCAGCTCTCTTGATTCTGAAGAAATTCTTTCCATTGTCTCTCAGAATATCCCAGAAGATGATCTCTGGAGCTTGCATAGAGATTGGAACAGCTTTCAAAGGTTCCACTATTGTCATGTACGGATCCATACTTTCATCTGTTTGCTTAGTGACCTGCTCTGGACTCTGTACTGGCTCTGTTGGGGATGTGACTGAAGGTTCTGCTTCCTTTTCAGTTTCTTCCACCCTAGGCCTTTTCAACTGCCTTTTTGGAGCAATTGATTTCACTCTTTTTCCAGACTTGGCTTCTATACCAACATTTCCAGTTTCTTCCTTCTTCTCTTCTGCTTCTTCTTTGGAAGGTGTGGTTTCCTCAGCAAATGGTTGTTGGATGTTGAGATCATGTCTCTCTTTCATCCTTCTCTCAGCCTCCTCCCTTTGTGCTGAATCACCTTGAAGCTTGGCCATTTCCTTGTTATACAACTCTTCAATCTGAGAGAATGCCATGTGGGTAAACATCTCCCCCTTAACACCAATTGCACCTTTCAGGAAGTTTATCATTTTTCTTCTTTCCTGATTGGCCAAAAATGTCTTGGAGGGTTGTCTTTTCTGCTTTTGTTTCTGAATTGGCATCTTTTTAACTTGGAGTTTCTTGACCTGAGTTGCTGTCTGAGCTGCTTCTTTCAAACTCTTTTGGTATTCTGCATTTAACTTCTTGGCCATTATCCTTGCAAGCTCTCTATCAGTTTCTGTTTGAAATTGCTCCTCTTTTTCCATTTGCTCTTGAAGCTGCTTTGCCATCTCCTCATCCATTTCAATCTGACTCCTCTTCTTTGAAGGTTGTTCAGGTTCAATCATCTTTCCTTTTCCTTTTATATCCTCCTTCATTTTCTTCTTTTGAGGTTCTCCTTCATTGATGACCACTCCTTTGGCCTTTTGAGTAGCCTTAGGAGTGTCATTCTTTGCTTTTACTAAAGTCTCTGCTATCTCCATTTCTTCCACAGAGAACCCTATTTCTGCTGCTTCAGTTTCTGCTGCTACTTTTACTTCAGCAGCAGTAACTGTTTCTGTTTCCATCTCTTCCTCTGTCTCCCCCTCAACTTCAGCTTTCTTTTCAACAGTTTCCCCTTCATGCTTCTCCCCCTTGTTGAAAGAATCTTGAACTTTGTCCCTCTTTTTGAGTACAAACTGTTTCCTTCTTTTCTTTTGAACCAGCCTGGTCACCATCTTCTTCAATTTTTCAATCTGGACTTGTTGTGACAGGATCACCAGCTTCATCTCCTCTATTTCTTTTCCTTGTTTCAGAACATCTAGGTTGATGTTACCCATTGCCTCCATCAATTCATCATAGTTATATCTGTCCTCACCTTCTCCAGGAGTGTTACCCCCTATTGAAGGATCATTGGATCTTTTAGTAGTGGAAGTCTTCTGCCTAGCAGAAGCACTATCCACCCCTGTGGTTTCTTGGCACCAGGGACCTTCAAATGATTGCTCATTCAAAGTTGCCATGGGGGAGGTCTTATTGATGTTACCACTTTCCTCCTCTGTGCTAGCAGGAGTAGTGGCAGCCTCATCACCCATATGCTCTACCTCCTCCTCAGAGAGCACCTCCTTTGGGTTGGGAGACACCCTTGTGGATTCCCTTTGAATATTCTCTACTGGAGAATGCTCCAATAGAGGGCTTAAAGGCTTGGGGGATGATGGTACAAGAAGGGAAGGAGCCTTCTTTACCTGTTTCCTCTTGTAAGTTTGGGTGATAGGAGAGGTTGGTTTTTCAAGAAGGGACTGGGGAATAGATTTTGAGAGGGAAGGTTGGGCTTGGCTAGCAGTGGGTTGGTCTAATGGGGGCCTTGACCCTGCTGCCATACCTTCATTGGTTTGGGACACCACCATCATTGTAGAGAACAATGGGGTGTCAACTCCTTCAGAGTCCCCAACAGATCTTCTCATATTTGAGAAAACCTTGCCTTTGGGGGGTTTAGGTACATATACCCCAACAGGTTGAGGTATATCCGTCAATTCATGAGTAATAACTTCTTGAACAAACCTGGGATACATAAAGAAGCTCTTTTTGTTTCCCATGTTTGAGACAAGATCACTGAAAATCATTTTAGAAAAATTATACTTTCTGGCAGTGGCCAAGCACACCAAAGCATAAGCAATAGTGCTGCTGAACTCACTCCATCCAATAGCCTTTTTGGAGATACAATGCATAAGAGTATGGACAAAGAAACGCCATTGGGGTGAAAATTTGGCTTTAGAGAATTTGAACACTCCCAATGGGCCTCCATACCCCATTCTTGTAAGATTGGAAAACAGTTCATCGTTTGGGATGGAAGTTATACCAGAGGCATCGTCTAGACGTAGACTGATGCGAATAACCTCCTCAGTAACTGTTAGTGATTGATCACAGATTCTTGTCTTGATCATTTGCACACCATTCTCAACAACAATGGTGGCGTGTGCCCAGAATTGCCTCTGATGCTCTATAAAGATGGTAGGAGATAGAGTGAGAGCATGGGCAATATGGCTTGACTTCAGAAAGTCGACTATCTGGTGAAAACCTTCAGCTTGTTTTGGCTTTTGGAGCATCGCTATTTCATTGTGTTCGTCTATGAACGCCATGGATGCCATTGACCTTGAGGATTATTGTCTGAAAACTTTGAACTTGAGAGAGAAAGGGTTTAGAGCGCAAGTGAACAGTATGCAAAGAGTCGTTATAAGCTTTTAGGCGGGCAAAGAGTATTTATAGTATTCGGAACATAAGCAGTATTAACCTAGAGCAGTATTAACTACAAGCAGTATTAACTACTAGCAGTATTAACTACTAGCAGTATTAACTGAAAGCAGTATTAACCACTAGCAGTATTAACTGAAAGCAGTATTAACTACTAGCAGTATTAACTGAAAGCAGTATTAACTACTAGCAGTATTAACTACTAGCAGTATTAACTGAAAGCAGTATTAACCACTAGCAGTATTAACTGAAAGCAGTATTAACCACTAGCAGTATTAACTGAAAGCAGTATTAACTGAAAGCAGTATTAACTGAAAGCAGTATTAACCACTAGCAGTATTAACTGAAAGCAGTATTAACCACTAGCAGTATTAACTGAAAGCAGTATTAACCACTAGCAGTATTAACTACTTTACTCCTTTTAAACTTGCTAAACACTGAGTACTGCTATGCAAATCCTGAAACAGAAGATTAGTAACTCCAGGAATACTATACAGATATAAAACCACTTTTTGAGAAGGGGATTATTCAGAGTTTATCATTCCCACACTTGTTACCAAGAAAGTGAATCTACCCACATCAAAAGCTTTAGTGAATAGATCAGCAAACTGATTATCAGTGTGAACTTTGACAACTTGAATAAGTTTCTTTTCATTACAATCTCTTATAAAGTGATACCTGATTTCAATGTGCTTTGTTTTTGAGTGCTTGACTGGATTATTCACAATGCTAATAGCACTGCTGTTGTCAATAAAGATTGGAGTGTGTAGAAAGGTTACCCCATAATCCAACATTTGATTCTGAATCCATAAGACTTGAGAACAGCAACTTGCAGCTGCTATGTACTCTGCCTCTGTTGTAGATATGGATATTGTGGTTTGTTTCTTGCACTGCCATGAGACTAGTCTAGCACCCAAAAACTGACATCCTCCAGAAGTAGATTTTCTGTCCAAGTTTGCCCCACCTAGATCACTGTCTGAGTATGCTATTAGGTCAAAAGGTGAGTTATGAGGATACCAAAGTCCCAATCTGGGTTGCCCTTTGAGATATCTGAATATCCTCTTAACAGCTTGAAAGTGAGATTACTTTGGCCTAACTTGAAATCTTGCACATACACAGACTGGAAACATTATATCTGGCCTTGATGCTGTGAGATACATGAGAGAGCCAATCATGGATCTATAATGATGCACATCCATATCCTCCCCCTCAAGATCTGCTGTGATCTGCTTGTGTGTTTCCATAGGTGTGTTGGCAGGTTTTGATTCTGAGAAACCAAACTTGGTTAGAATATCCTGCACATACTTGGATTGACAGATGAAAATGCCATCTGACTTCTGTTGAACTTGGAGTCCAAGGAAGAAAGTAAGTTCCCCCATGGAACTCATTTTGAACCTTTGATGCATTAAATCCTCAAACTCCTTGCACATGTTGTTTCTTGTAGATCCAAAGATAATGTCATCAACATAGATTTGGACCAGCAAAATATCCTTCTTCTTTCTTTTGATAAATAGAGTCTTATCAATGACTCCTCTTTCAAAGTCATTTTCCAAGAGATAGGATGACAGTGTGTCATACCATGCTCTTGGGGCTTGATGTAGTCCATAAAGTGCTTTCTTTAATTTGTATACCCTGTCTGGATAGCTTGGGTTTTCAAACCCTGGTGGTTGACAGACATATACTTCTTCTTCAATTGATCCATAGAGAAAAGCACTTTTTACATCCATTTGATAGACTTTGAAGTTCATGTAAGAAGCATAGGCTAGGAATAGTCTGATTGCTTCTATCCTAGCTACAGGTGCAAAAACTTCTTCATAATCTATACCCTCTTCTTGAGTATAGCCTTGAGCCACCAGCCTTGCTTTGTTCCTTATGACAATACCTCTTTCATCTCTCTTGTTTCTGAAAATCCACTTTGTGCCAATCGCTCTGTGACCTTTAGGAAGGTCTACTAGATCCCATACATCTTGTAGCTTGAACTGTAACAGTTCCTCTTGCATTGCTTCTATCCAGCTGGATTCTTTCATAGCATCATGTGCCTTTTTAGGCTCAAGCTGTGATAGAAAACAAGAAAGCACTGTATGCTGTTGATCTTGCATTTCCTGAAGCCTGCTTTGATGTCTAGTCATCATAGGAGAAGAGATATCTCCTATTATCAACTGTGGAGGATGATTCTTTTGAACTCTGGTGTTATGACTAGGTTCTTCATTCAGGCCAGCCTCAAGATTAGATTCATGCAACTCAAATGAAGTGTTTTCAGATGCCACTTCATTATTTTCTTGAGTCTCCTCATCTCTAGTGTCTTCTTCACTCTGACTTGGTCCAGTAATTGATTCCTTTTCACAGTCTTCACCAGAATTTACTGTGGGTATGGGAAAAATCACAGACTTAGATATACTTTCTTGAACTTGTGTGATCCCTGATCCTCCACTTCCTGTTCCTGTATACTCATTACTAAAACCCAAAGAGTTAGTTAGTGAATCAATGTCAAATAGCCACAGAGGTCCAGACCCAACAGGATTTGGTGTGTTCTCATTGCATTTGACATTGTCACTTTCTTCAATTATTCTAGAAGAAGAGTTAAATACTCTGTAAGCCTTACTCTGAGATGAATATCCAACAAGAAATCCATCATCTGCTTTGCTATCAAACTTACCTAAGTGAGATTTGGTATTTAGAATTGTACAAGGACACCCAAAAGGTTTGAAGAAACCAATAAAAGGTTTTCTTTTATTTAAAAGCTCATATGGGGTCTTGTTCTTTTGCTTGACCACTAGAACTCTGTTTTGGACATAACAAGCAGTATTAACTGCTTCAGCCCAGAAGGTAATTGGCAATTTTGAATCAGCCAACAGAGATCTAGCAGCCTCTATTAGTGTTCTATTCCTCCTTTCAGCAACACCATTCTGTTGAGGAGTCCTAGGAGCACTATATTGCCTCTCAATACCTTTTTCTTCACAAAAGGTGTTTAGATCATGATTTTTAAACTCAGTTCCATTATCTGATCTCATGACTTTTACTCTTTGATTAGTTTGGTTTTCAATTCTTAGAATAAAGGATTTGATAAGACCACTTGTTTCATCCTTAGTCCTTAGAAAATATACCCAAGTAAATCTGGAGTAATCATCAACAATAACCAAGCAGTAAGATTTCTTGCCTATACTCATAACATTTGTAGGACCAAACAGATCCATATGCAGTAACTGGAGACAAGAAGAAACAGAATTTAACTCTTTGGTCTTATGAGAAGTTTTGTGTTGTTTGCCTTTAAGACAAGCAACACAATGATCATCACATGAAAAGACTTTTGAAGGTAACCCTCTTACAAGGTTATTTTTAACAAGATTGTTCATAGTCTTGAAATTCATGTGACACATCCTTCTGTGCCAGAGAGAAGATTCATCTACAGAAGCTTTTGAAACAAGACAATTTAGAGATGAATCACAATCAACATTGTCCATATCAAGACAGTAAACATTGTCCTGTCTTGGAGTTCTAAGTAGTATCATGCTTTCATCAACTACCTTGAACCCTGGAGCAAGAATCATACACTCAGTATTAGTAAATAATATACTATGTTGTTTGTCACAAACCTGTGATACACTTAACAGGTTGTACTTTAATTGATCAACATAGTAGACATCCTCAAATGTCATCTTACCTTTGGTGACATTACCTTTTCCACTTATCTTACCACCAGTAAGATTGTCTCCAAATGCAACATGTCCTCCATTGATATGCTTGAAATCCTGAAGGCATGACATGTTGCCTGTCATGTGCCTAGAGCAACCACTATCAACATGCCAAATGCTCTTTCCCTTGAGCTGTTGGTTGCCCTGCACATTAGATAAATCAATTAGTATGAATTAGGAACCCAAGCCAAAGTGGTCTTGGGTACCCCTTTCTCATCAAAATATTTGCATTCTTTCTTGACAAGATTTTTGAACTTTAACTCCTCATTCTTGGAGTACTTTGTTACAATAATAGACTTGGAACCATGTTTGCTAGAATCAGTACTAGTTTTAGAAGTACTAACTACCTTGGCAGCACTTGCATGCTTGGCAGCACTAACCTTGTTAGAAGTAGTAACTGTGTTAGCAGGAGTAACTGTGTTGGCAGTATTAACCTTTGAAGAGGTATTAACAGTATTAGCAGCATTAATATTTTCAGCAGTACTAACACTGTTAGCAGTAGTAACTGTGTTAGCAGTACTAATATTGTTAGCAGTACTAACACTGTTAGTACTTCTAGGTACCCACATTTTGACACTTTCTTTTAAAATCTTTTTCTTTAAAGTGCCTTTACTTTCAATAGATTTCTTTATCACATTTTTCTTTCCAGCCTTCCTATAACCAACAGATTTTTGCACAAATCTTTGAAAGTTCATCTGTTGGTTAATAGGGTTAAAGTAACAATACTTAGCCAAATGATTCAACTTGCCACATATAAAACAAGGTTTTGGTCTATTGATTTTATTCAGATCAACTCCTTGTTTCTGAGCCCATTGATTATTCCAGTTTCTTTGATTTCCTCTTTTTAAACCAGAATTTAGGCTCTTGGCTTTATTGCAATCACACTGTTTACAAGATCCAGGATTCACAACTGTGGTTTGTTTGTAATGGACCTTGTTATCATTTCCTTTAGTCTTCTCTATCTCCTCGGACTTGACCCAGATTTTTCCACATCCCTCATTGGTGATAATATTGTTTTCTAATGGCATCTTTTTACTCACATTATTATCACTGTTCTCACTTGCTCCTTTCTCAGTCAAATCCTTAACTACTACCTCATCCAAAGGATCTATCTTAAATGCTTCTTCAGACAAGTCCTTTTTCTCCTTAGTTTCTAACAAGTCTGATGTAGGAGAAATATAGTTATTATTGTAAGGAGGGGGTGTATTGTTGTATCCAATGCCAGGCTTCATCTTATCATGTATCTGAGCCTTTAGAAGAGAGTCCATTGCTTTTGAAGCATAGGAAAACTTGTCTATGTCAAGCTTAACTTTTGACAGTTCCTCTTTCAGTCTATCATTCTCTTCTAAGGACTTAGACAGTTTGGTTTCTAACTCATTCTTTTCCCACTTCCAATAGTTTGTGTCATAAGAGTGTTGAAGTTCATTAGCTTGAAAGCCTTTGATTTGCTCTTCAAATCTCTCTACTATTAACACATAATCTCTTCTGTCTTTTTCTAATCTTTTGAGATCATCACACATACTTTGATTGTGATCCCTGTATCTTGTAACAGTGTCAATGCAAGATTTAGTACAAAGATTAGAACTTACCTCAGTAGGGAGATCAGACACTTCTGCCATAAGAGCTTGGTTCTGAATGGCTTCCTCAGCTTGATCACTCCAGTCAAATCCCATTCCTTGTTGAGAAACAAGGGCTTGAGCAGGATTCTTGTTCTGATTGTATCCTCCATTCTGAGCTTGTTGGTGGTTATTGTTTGGAACAGCACTCCTGCATTCTCTAGCAAAGTGTCCTTTCTTGTGACACTTATAACATTCCACCTTGGTTTTGTCAAAACCAGCTCCATCTTCTCTTCTTTGAGAGAAGTTATTTCTTCCAGTTCTTTTAATGAACTTTTTCACCCTCATGGATAACATGGCCATCTGCCATTTAATATCCATCTCCTCCAGATCATCAGGGTGAATTTGATCAAGATCATCATTTATCAGTGAATTGCTGCTATGACTGGACAAAAAGGCTTCAAAGATAGTTTCAGTTCCTTTTTCTGAACTTACTCCACTGGCAGTACTAGTTGCTTCAGGGTTGGCAGTAGTATCAGTGGATGCTGAAAGAAGTGCAGCATTGTAAATATAACTAGAGGGCTTCTTCTTGGTTTCTACCTCAGTTTCAAAAACTCTTAAATCATTGTATAGATCATCAAGTTCTTTCTCTTCCAGATTGTCACTCTGTCTATATGAGACAGTGTACATAGTCCATTCATCCCCAAGAGATCTGAGGAACTTTATGTTGATATCATCTTGTTCCATCTTCACTCCTACAGTAGCCAGTTCACCTATGAGTTTATTGAACCTGTCAAAAGTTTGAGTCATAGACTCATTCTTTGTGGAAGTGAAGTTCTCATACTGTTGCTTTAGAACATCTCTCTGATTTCTTTTGATGCTCTTAGTTCCAGCAAATCTTTTCTCTAGAGCATTCCAGAGAATCTGAGCATCAGTGCAGTTGCAAAATTGATGCTGATATTCATTGGGAATGGCCAAGAGCAGAGTGCTCAAAGCCTTCATCTCTGTCTGTCTGATCTTCCTCTCACCATCTGTCTTTGGTGGAGGTCTTTTCCCATCTGGTCCTATCCTTCCAGCTTCAGAAGGACCATTCTCAATGATATCCCACATTGAGTAGTCAGTGAGAAGAATATATTGTCTGATTCTGATCTTCCACATGTCAAACTCACTTGGTTTGAGCATTGGAACCTTAGAAACCAAAGTACTGCTTGATTCTGTAAGATTTTCCATGATGAATAACTGATTCTGAGAGAGTTAGGCTCTGATACCACTTGTCAGGATCGAATTCTCAACAAGAATTAATTCTCAGAAACAATATCAAAGAAGTTTGCGGAATAACACTTTGATGTTTAGTCAAAATAGTAAATCAACACAGTAGATATGAATAACAAACTGTAAACTTGTACTGAATGCTTTGAAGTTACAAGATTACACACTCAACCTCAATATTGATGAACAGGCTCACCAATACGAATTCTACTTCTCTAGAATTAGGATCTATGCCTTGAGGTTGATTTTCTCTCTAAAAGAATGATAACTGAAAAAATTAATTATTATTCTAAACTATACAATATATATACTGAATACAAAGATAATTACAATAAATAAAATATCTTCAGTATATCTTCTATGTATATCTCTAAGCTTCCATGTATATCCTTTCACACGAATCTTCATCATATAAGCAGTATTAATCTTCAGCAGCATTAACTTCCTTCTAGCAGCATTAACTACTAAGCAGTACTAACTACTAGCAGTACTAACTACTAGCAGTACTAACTAGCTAAGCAGTACTAACTTTGTTCAAGCAGCACTAACTTTGACTAGCAGTATTAATAATACTAGCAGTAGTAACACTCAGCAGTATTAACCTTTAAGTCTTCTAGCAGTAGTAATTTTGAACCAGCAGCATTAACCATACTTGATGAATTCTTTAGTTCCCAACACAATTACTTCATTTAACATAGACTAAGGGGTAAAATGGTCATTTCTGACATTCAGACTGTTTATTCAGCACAACAACCGAACAACAATTTATCTGTTAACACCCAGACAACTATATCCATACAGACAATTATATCCATACAGGTCTTAACAGAAAACGAACCGAACAGCACCTTAGTAAGCCTAAGATTAAAGTACTATTTAATCATTTGAGGAATTGTTAGTGCACAAATATGTTGGATCCAAGATCATGAAAATTAAAGTTAAAGCTCAAGTCAATCCTCATGAAAAGTCAAAGTCATTTGTAAAAATCAATGTATTGTAGTTTTAATTAGTTTTTGTCTTTGTAATAATAAGGGATATAAATAGGTCTTTTTGTTAGTAGAATCATATAGCACCTTGAGAGAATATGTTTTAGTGAGAGAAATATTCACTGAGAGAAAATTGTAAACTGTGAAGATTGGAGATTAATGAGATAGCATTTGGCATCGATTTCTTTGTTCATTTTTTGATTGAAATGGCACATTATTTGGGACACACAATTGGTATCAAAGCGAAGCACAACTCAGAAAATTTCTCAAAAAAAATCTGAGATTTGTGATCGACTTTGAAGAACTCGTAGAAAACATTGTTCATCATTCGAATTTTGATTTTTAGTGTTGTTTTTGGAGTTGTAATCATTGCACTGTATTCGTTTTACATTCTATAACAGATTTAGTGTTGATAGTTTGTCCAAATTCACAGTAAATTTGTGTGCATTTTGGATTTGTTTGAGTTTTGTTCGAACACTGTATACGTACTGAGTTTGTGATCGAGTTGTAATTTTCGTTGATTTTGTTGAAATTTTTGTTTGTAACCTGTTCGAAAAGTGATTGAGATCAAACTGTTGAAGTTTCATGGACTAATTCTAAGTTTTTGATTGAAATTGGGTTGAATTTGAAGTTTTTATGTCAAGATCTGAAGAACTCGCATAGTCCAGTGAAGAGCTCGCATGATCTTGAGAGGATTTCGCATGGAACTTGGAGTTTGAGAAAGATAAGGAAGGATTTCGCATCATGCTTTCTACGAAAAGGACAAATTTCGCACGATATTGTATACGAAAAATAGGAGTTCGCACAGCTTGGCGTACGAAAAGTGACTTATTGGTTTACTAAAGGAGAATTTCACACGTTTCTTCATACGAAAAGTGAGAATCTGCGTCTCACTTCGTGCGAAAAGTACAAAATTCGCATCTTGAATATTTGAAAAGTTTCTAAGTGTGAAATTTGCATCGATACGTAAAGCTAAGGAGTCTAAATTTTTCTCAGTCAGAAATTCGCATGACTTATGTGTGCGAAAAGTTCAAGTTTGAGAAAGTCCTAAGTCCAGAATTCGCATCCTTCTTTGTGCGAAATCTAAGAATTCGCATCCTCCTTGTGCGAAAATCCAGAATTCGCATCGTACTGCATGCGAAAAGATGAAACTCACATAGTGTTTCATGCGAAAAGCTGAGAATTTTGATTCTTTGGTGAGGGAATTCCTTAATGTGTGCGAAAAGTTGGTGATATTTGTTATGCGAAAAGTAATTTCTTTGGTGTGAGAAATCCATACTTAGTCAATTTTTGACTATTTTCAAATTTTTGAAAGTTTTCTGATTTTGTGTTTAAAGATCAGTGCAAATTATCAAGATGTCATCAAAAGACGAAATTGGAAATTATTGATGTCTTGAAAGGTGATAAATGGTTGGAAGTTGAGAAATTGGAAAAACATAATTCCTAGTTAATGGAGAAAATTTTAGAGATGAAGACAGACAATATCAAGAGCAATGAAGAGAAATCAAAGGTGCTAGAAACAGAAAGTACTGAATTGAAGAAGCAAATCTTAGTGTTGGAAGCTCAGATTGTTAAACTCAAAGAAGTAGACTCTGTCAAAAAGAAAGAGGAGACATAAAAGGGGTTAGAAAGTACTAATGAGGAGCTGAAAAAGAAGGTTTCAGAGTTGGAATATAAGATTTCCAAAGACAGAGATGAATTTAAACAAGAAAATAAAGATTTTGCACAAAAATTCTCTGAATTCTCTAGAAAGACTTTTGAAGAGAAAAAGATAGTTGATCTAAAATGTGCAAAGCTTTCTCAACAAGTGTCAGATTTTGAGAAAGTAATCATTATGGAAAGAGACAAGTTTGCAAAGGAAAAGAAAATAGTTGAGCAGAAAAATGTTCGAGTTTTTAAAGAAATATCTGATCAGAGAAAGAATGTCGAGAAATATTTTGAATAAGAAATGGAGGTTTTTGAGACGAAGATTAAGAAGCTGACAAGAAAGTTATCTGAACTGTCAATAAAAGCCATGAAAGAGCAGAACATGAAGTTTGAATTTCAGAAAAAGATTGACCTGCTCACCAATGAAAGAAACAGTTTATCTTCCAAGATAACAGAACTTGAAGAAATTGTCTCTAAGGTGGTTTTGACTGACCAGAAGACTCCAGATTCAATTCTTCAAACACCTAGAGATGATTCAGTTGATTCTGAATGCCCAATCAAGACAGCATCAAGTTCACATCATAATACTGTTTCTACAAAAAGGTCAGTTAATTTTAAGGGTCAGATTCGTACTACTAACCTTTTCTATGATAGGAATGTTGATGGTTCAAAGTCATTTAGAAGTAGGGATGGTATTGAGAAGTTAGTATGGAGAGTGAAAGCAACTTTTGATGAGAAGAATGATCAAAAATCATTTGTGCATACACTCAATGCCAAGAAGAACAATGTGCCAAAAGGTAAACCTGATCTTGTTTACACTGTCAATCAATTAATCAGGTTAGCACAAAAGAAGATTAATTATTCTTATTGTGGCTCAAATGATTTTGTTGGTAAAGATTTCGTTAATTACTGGTATGGTTCTTATTATATTACTCCTAACAGAATTGCAACTAACAAACCTGGACCCAAATACCAGTGGATACCAAAGCCAAAAGATTCATATGTGTTGCAGGCATCTTAAGTCAAGGGGGAGTAAAAGAACTTAAACTTCTGAGTAAATCAGCTCAAGACTCGGACTTCAATGTCAAATAGTTTGACTTCTAAACACAACGGTTTAGGACTCGTACTTAAAAGATCAAAAGAGATTATACTTCGATGCATAAGAGATGATCAACCTTCAAGGGGGAGTACATATCATCCTTACTAACAAATATTGTGAATGCAATATTTTAGGGGGAGTAAATGACTTTTAATTAATTCAGATCAGGACTCGTTATTCAATGTTATAGGGGTGTCTTACTGTCATATTTTTCTGATTTTCAATATTGTTGACGTACTTTGTTTCTTTAACGACTTTTTGACTATTTGCAGATTTTGAGGGGGAGCTTACATGATCATATCAATCATGACTTTAGAGCTCACTTTTTGAGATTAATGATGAGCGTAAGGAATATTCTAATATTAATCTCATATGTGTTTGAAATATGGATGACTTTTAGACATGAAAACATATTTGCTTAAACAATCAAACCACTTCTCAATTCTTAAAAGTTTTCATGAATTTCAGAAGTGTGTATTTTAAATGTTTTCAAGTATAAGCTTTAATGTTTCACTAACCGTGTATTTCCAAAGATAAATATTTGTGTATTATCTTTTCCGTATACTGTCAAGTATTCATACACATCGGTTTAGTATTTTTGTTGACTTTGTTATTACCATGTCTCAATATGAAACAATTTTTCGGTGGTAATAAACCCCGTTTGAAATCCATTATTCATTGCGCGTTATTTCATTCAAAGTGTTTCTTTCAAGAATGTCTATACTTGTTCATATAGACAACATCTAAATTTTCATGACCTAAACTTTTATTGTTAATCATTCATATTTCATCTTTTCAATACATTTTCAAATTCTAAAAATTTATCTCTTGATTTCACTTCGTTCATTCAATTTCCTTGTTTTGAGAAAATATTCCATGTTTAAAATGCTCAAATCTTCATAATTATATTCCTGAGCATACATATATTTGACATGTATTTCATACTATTGTGATTTAACTGCTAAAGTTAAACTATTGAGCAACATTTTCTTTAGGATAATATTACACGGGATCAGTATGAGGACTTAATAGAACTTCTATGAATTCATGATAACCAGTGTTTCCTACCCAAGAAGTTATCCTGAGTGCTCGAGAGGCGAGGTGTCAATATCTGAGTGTGGGTGTGTGATGAGATAAAATGAAAAGAGAGTTTGGTTAGAAATGAGCTTTAATGATTAAAAGAAAGAGGGTGTGAGAACAGAGTTAAAGAATATAAAAACTCTACACTAACTTTTTCTGAGTCGAGCAGTCACATAATCTGTTGGTTCACATTCGTTGGTGACCTTTTTTGAAACATGCACTAGCCCATGCCAACTCTTGCATTAAACCCCACCAGCTACTCATTTCTTTCTCAACAATGAAATGTTTCACATTTGATTGGGGAAGAAGCACATACTTTATCTCATCTTCATTTGGAAGATGTGAATATTGAAAAAGAAGGAAAGTTGCCCCGCCTTCGACCTTCGATCATGCACATTGAGTATGTGAATTACTGTTGTTGTCTCAATGGTTTAAACATTTTGAGCCTATTATAAAGCATTCATGTTTAACTTCTTTCATACACAAGCACGAACACACAGAAAATTTGTTTTTCTGTCGGAACGTTCATAGAATTACCTTGTGTTATTCGATGATTGAATGGAAGACCTGGGGAGTGAACATCAATAAAACTCCTTGTACAGTACATTTGTTGTACTAAGTGGCTTCGTGCTACTTACAGACATTTTAACTGATTCATTTGTTGATTCAGGGTTACATTCTTATTTGTCTGAATTTGAAAAGATTCGGATGAATATATTATGAATTAACGGATGTTCAATGGCTCATATGGAAAGATCAGTGGTCAAAAAATGGTTCATTACATTTCTTGAGGAAAGTATTGATGATTTCTATGCTCTACATCATCAAAAAGGGGGAGAAGATCAAGAAATGGAAAAGTAGTTTTGGAGAAGATCAAGAAATGACAGAGTAGTTTTAGGTAAGACGTTCTAGAAATGACTGAGTTTGAAAGATTTATTTTCAGAAATATGGAGAGAATGTTTAGAATTAAAGATAAAGTTCAAAAGGTTCTGAAAGATTGATGAAGTTTACAGAAAATTTCTTTGAAGATTATTTGAAGATTATTTGCTGAAGCAAAGTGAGCTAAAGCTGGAGATAACTTCTTTTTCTGAAGATTGAAAGAGATGATCATAAAACTTGGGGGAGATTGTTAAAATTCTTGAAGAAGTTAATAACAGACTTTGGGGGAGAATACTGCAAATCTGAAGAGTTTCCAAAGAAAGAAAGAGAGTGTTACAAACTTTGATGATAATCAGTGTTATTTCCAAAAGAGGGGAGATTGTTTTACAAGGAAGTAGATTTCATGTATTCATTCTAAAGGGGGAGATTGAATTTGTTAAAGATCAAACAAGCGGGAGATGGCTCGTTAATGCTAAATTTATTTTTGAAGATGATCTTGAATACAAAGGGGGAGATTGTTAGTGCACAAATATGTTGGATCCAAGATCATGGGAATTAAAGTCAAAGCTCAAGTCAATTCTCATGCAAAGTCAAAGCTCAAAGTCATTTGTAAAAATCAATGTATTGTAGTTTTAATTAGTTTTTGTCTTTGTAATAATAAGGGGTATAAATAGGTCTTTTTGTTAATAGAATCATATAGCACCTTGAGAGAATATGTTTTAGAGAGAGAAATATTCACTGAGAGAAAATTGTAAATTGTGAAGATTGGAGATTAATGAGATAACATTTGGCATTGATTTCTTTGTTTATTTTTTGATTGAAATTGCACATTATTTAGGACACACAGGAATGATCAAACAAGTCAGGTTCTTCTTCATCAGAGTCACTATCCGAGTCTTGGAACTCTTCCTCTTCGTCACCACTCTAATCAACATGCCAGTTGTCGTGACCATCATTGGCAACCTCATTGTCTTCTCCCTCTATGACAAGACGGATGGGTTCATCCATGTCTTCGTTTCCCCCTATGGGTGCAATTCTATCATCTTCTTGGAAAAACTGTTCCCCATCCACATTTTCATTGGTCGGTACTTCGTGTGTAGTTGATGCCAACTCATAGACCCCCTCTAGGCTTTGTCTTCACCACAGACCACCAATCTTTTAATTCATTTGATGGATATGGTACATAGTAGACTTGTTCAGATTGTGATGCTAGGATAAAAGAATCGTCTGAACGAAGTCTTGATCTATGTTTGACGTCCACGAGATTATGCTTTAGGTGAACTCGGACGCCGTTAACCGTATCAAACCATGTGCATTTGAATATTGGGACAACACATCGACCGAGTCTATACCCATGGTATTCTACCTCTAGCACTTCATCCAACAATACATATTAGTCTTCATCGTACTCTAAGTAACAAGAGCCTCTCATGCAAACTCCACTATTATGTGTGGTGTGATTCCTACCGTGAGTTTGAGTGTGGAACTTCTAACCATTTACAAAAAAAAACTCGGATGTCTCCAAGCCCAGTGTAGCAGTCTTTGTGCCAAAACATTCAAGTGGTCAATTGAGGGGTCGGGCCGAGTCATAACCTATATTATAAAATATTATTTCATTTGTAACATTATATTAAGTACATATAAATGATGATGAATAAAAGTTCATATGTATACTTACGTAGTTCTCAAACAAATCAGCAAAGTGGTCACCTCTACGTTTTTCGAGCCCCTCTTCATCAATATATGGCTCCGAACATTTAATCCAATCATTGAAAATGGTTATGAAAGGAAAGACTTCTTAACAATTAAGCAAGATGTATGTATGAACTTTGTGCATATCTACATCTGCTAGCTGACAATGTCTTCTAGCCTTATCGTATAATGGACCACATGGGGTTTTAAGTATGTTTAAGCATTGGTCAGAAGATTCACATTCGGGGGCAAATTTTGAGGCTTACAGTTTAGCCACATCTCTACCGTTGGTTCAAAATACAACGTGCAATAGGTAGATAGTTCGTTCACCAAATATGACTCCACAATCGACCCTTCTACCCTTGCTTTGTTTCTCACTGTCCTTTTCAAGGACCCTAGACGTCTCTCATAGAGATACATCCATCTGTATTGAACTGGACCCCGAACTAGTGCCTCTTGTGCCAGATGTACCACAACGAGTTCCATGAAATCAAAGAACCCCGGTGGAAAGACTCTTTCCAACTTGCAGATCATCAACTATACTTGTCTTCAATTGAATTAAGTCCTCAACATGTAACACCTTGGAGCATATTGCACGAAAGAATGTGCACAACTCAGTGATAGCATCCCATATCTGGGTCGGTACCATCCCTTTAATAGCAATAGGGAGCAACCTTTGCATGAACACGTGACAATCATGGCTCTTAAAACCATAGAAACTACCATCCTCAAGGTTTACTAATAACCCTATGTTGGAAGCATAGTTGTATGGAAATTTCAACTTCTTCAACCATTCACCCACCTTTCCTACTTACCCTTTGTTCAAATTGTATGAAGCTTTCGGTTTAAATATTTTATTTCATTCCACCCTCATACACAACCCGGGTCGATTGCAGTATTCTTCTATGTCTTTCCTTGCCTTGATGTTGTCCTTCGATTTTGGTGTGTCCATAATAGTGTGAAACATATTATCAAACACATTCTTCTCAATATGCATTACATCCAGGTTGTGTCGTATCAACAAAGTGTGTCAATACGGCAACTCCAAGAAAATGCTCCGCTTTACCCAATTGTGTGTTACCCCAAAACCCACAAGCTTTCTGTAGTGTCTTGATCCGTGTGGGACACCATCATAAACCGTAGGAAGGCTATACACTTGATTCCATATTTGTTTCCCGGTTAGAACCAAGGGTGTATCAACTTTTTCGTTATGTCCCTTACGAAATTGCTTTCTGTCACGCCTGAATGCGTGTCTCTGTGGTAGAAACTTGCGGTGACATTCAAACCAACACGACTTCCCTCCGCTTCGTAACTGGAACGCACATGCATTAACAATACAATATGGACAAGCTAACTTTCCATGTGTGTTCCAACCAGAAAGCATAGCATAAGCAGGGAAGTCACTAACCGTCCACAACAGTACTACCCTCATTGTAAAATTCGTCCTACGAAAAGCATCATAGGTATGGACACCCTCGAAGAATAACGTCTTCAACTCATCGATCAAGGGCCGAAGAAATACATCCAAGTTCTGTCCGGGACTCTTCTTATCGGGAATTAGCAAGGCGAGGTGGACATAGGATTCCTTGATACACATCCAAGGTGGTATATTGTAGTTTGTAAGAAAGGCGGGCCATAGTGAATACGGATTTGAGTTCGAGTTATTGGGGTTGAAATCATCTGTACATAAGCCCAGGCGAACATTCCCGATCTCTTGAGAAAAATCAGGATGTAGCCTATCAAAATGTTTCCAAGCCTCCCCATCACTCGGATGTACCATCTTTCCCAACTGATTTTGATGTTCACGGTTCCAAGTCATCTCCTTTGTTGTTTTCTTACACATATACAATCGTTGTAATCTTTGTGTAACCGGCAAATACATCAACACCAACCGAGGCACCTTATTATTTCGGCTAGTTGTCTTGTAACGAGTCTCCCCACACACTCGACAAGTGTCATCATCGGCATATTCCTTATAGAAGAGCATGCAATGTATTTTCCAAGCATGGATCTTCTCTTTCGGAAGATTGAGTTGCTTTAACATCTTTTTTGTCTCGTAAAAACTTCCAACCAATTGTTCACCGTCAGGTAGCATTTCTTTCACCATAGCAATGTTATGATTGTAGGTTGTCTCTAGTACATTGCAATCTACCTTCCAATTCAGAAACCTTGACGCTGCCTCTAACTTCAAAAATCTCTAGCATCCCTCCCAAAACGCCTAGTTCGCAGCTTGTACCATCTCATAGAAATGGCGTGCATGTAGATTCGGTTCTTGATCCTCCTACGTACTTGAAGTTCTAGAAATATTTTGGTCCATCACCATTTGTTGAACACCATCAAACTCATTATAATCATCGTCTACTATTGTCTGTTGTGGTGGTTGAACTGATTGTGCTATTTCTCTGTGTGCATACCAGTGAGTATAAGAAAGCATGAATCCTTTTCTTAACAAATCTAAATGAACCTCTTCTCGACTTTTATACTTAAGAAGTCGACATTTCTTACAAGGACATTTTATAAATATATCAACCTTATCGTCTGTTCCACTCGGTAACCTAGATTACTCATTGGTGACAGCAAAATCCAAAAATCTTTCAACCTCAACACTGAAAACAGGATTTATTTCACCACTCTTATTTACTCGTTTATACATCCATCCTTTATCAGTGTTAGTCAACATAACTACAAATCAAATATAAATTGTAGTTAGGTAGGAATCCAACATTTGACTATTTGAAAGTCAAACCATGCATATAGAAGAAACCCGGGTTGGGTTTTTACGCTTGAAAGTTCTAAGTCCACCCGTTTGACTCTTTGGAAGTCTAACCATGCATATATAAGAAACCCGGGTTGGATTTATGCGCTTGAAAGCTCTAAGTGCACCTATTAGGCTATTTAAAACCCAAACCATACATATAGAACAAATAAGGTTCGATTTGTGCGCATAAAAACTCCAAGTGCGCCTATTAAGCTATTTGAAACCCAAACCATGCATATAGAACAAATAAGGTTCGGTTTGTGCGCATAAAAGCTCTAAGTGCACTAGGTTGACTGCTTAGAAGTCAAACCATGCATATAGACGAAACCCGGGTTGGGTTTGTGCGCTTGAAAGCTCTAAGTGCACCCGTTTGACTCTTTGGAAGTCAAACCATGCATATAGAAGAAACCCGGGTTGGGTTTGTGCGCTTGAAAGCTCTAAGTGCACTAGTTTGACTATTTGGAAGTCAAACCATGCATATAGAAGAAACTCGGTGTGGGTTTGTGCGATTGAAAGCTCTAAGTGCACTAGTTTGACTATTTGGAAGTCAAACCATGCATATAGAGGAAACCCGGGTTGGGTTTGTGCGCTTGAAATCCTAAGTGCACTCGTTTGACTATTTGGAAGTCAAACCATGCTTATAGAAGAAACCTGGGTTGGGTTTGTGTGCTTGAAAGCTCTAAGTGCACCCGTTTGACTCTTTGGACGTCAAACCATGCATATAGAAGAAAACCGGTTGGGTTTGAGCGCTTGAAAGCTCTGAGTGTGCCTATTAGGCTATTTGAAACCCAAACCATGCATATAAAACAAATAAGGTTTGGTTTGTGCGCATAAAAGCTCTAAGTGCACTAGTTTGACTGTTTGGAGTTCAAACCATGCATATAGAAGAAACCTAGGTTGGGTTTGTGCGCTTGAAAGCTCTAAGTGCACTAGTTTGACTATTTGGAAGTCAAACCATGCATATAGAAGAAACCCGGGCTGAGTTTGTGCGCTTGAAAGCTCTAAGTGTACTAGTTTGACTATTTAGAAGTCAAACCATGCATATAGAAGAAACCCGGGTTGGGTTTGTGCTCTTGAAAGCTCTAAGTTCGCCTATTAGGCTATTTGAAACCCAAACTATGCATATAGAACAAATAAGGTTCGGTTTTTGCGCATAAAAGCTCCAAGTGCGCCTATTAGGCTATTTGAAACCCAAACCATGCATATAGAACAAATAAGGTTCGGTTTGTGCACTAGTTTGACTGTTTGGAAGTCAAACCATGCATATAGAAGAAACCCGGGTTGGGTTTATGCACTTGAAAGCTCTAAGTGGACCTGTTTGACTCTTTGGAAATCAAACCATGCATATAGAAGAAACACGGTTTGGGTTTGTGCGCTTGAAATCTTTAAATGCACCTGTTTGACTCTTTGGAAGTCAAACCATGCTTATAGAAGAAACACGGTTTGGGTTTGTGCGCTTGAAAGCTCTAAGTGCACCCATTTGATTATTTGGAAGTCAAACCATGCTTATAGAAGAAACCTGGGTTGGGTTTGTGCGCTTGAAAGCTCTAAGTGCACCCGTTTGACTCTTTGGAAGTCATACCATGCATATAGAAGAAACTCGGGTTGGGTTTGTGCGCTTGAAAGCTCTAAGTGCACCCGTTTGACTCTTTGGAAGTCAAACCATGCATATAGAAGAAACCCAGGTTGGGTTTGTGCGCTTGAAAGCTCTAAGTGCGCCTATTAGGCTATTTGAAACCTAATCTTTAACTAAAATTTCTAAGAAAAATTCGGCATGACTTATTCGTAAATATATGTTTTGCCATTTTTATAACTTGTACAAATCAATAGACTTGTGTATAATTTGCAAATTCTAAATAATTTGAGTTTTAGACTTACAAATGCATACATATATACGATACATTATACACATATGTTTTTTACATATACAAACATATATACATTATCTACATACACATCTACATATCTTTTTATACATTAATACATAAACATTTGTATGTAGATAATACATCAATTGATCAAACATACATACATTAATTATAGATAGAAACATACATACATTATATACATATATAGAGAGATTTTACCAACATACATTATAGATACAAACATACATACATATATACCCATCAATTTTACCTATCTATTTACACATACATACATACATAAATAGATACAAAAATAGATTATATATATATATACATTATATACATATATAGAGAGATTTTACCAACATACATTATAGATACAAACATACATACATATATACACATCCATTTTATCTATCTATTTACACATACATACATGAATAGATACAAACATACATTATATACATATATAGAGAGATTTTACAAAAAAATAGGATGAGAAGTTGTGAAGATGGGAGGCGTCGGTGGTGGTGGTGGGTCGTCGGCGGTGGTGGCGGTGGTGGAGATTGGCGGTGGTGGCAATGGTGGAGGTGGATCGAGGTCGATGGTGGGTCGAGTGGTGGTGGTGGGTCACCGGCGGTGGTGGCAATGGTGGTGGGTCGCCGACGGTGGGACGACGGTGGATGCGGTGGTGGTGCTTCGGTTATACAGAATCGCCGGAGGGGAGGGTTTGTGTAGAGAGAGGCGTAAAATGAAGAGAAAGGGTTGAACCTAAACCTAATTCGCGTTTTTTTCGGCGGATTACCGGCAGACGTTTCCGCCGAAAACCATTTTTTTTTAATTCGAGTTTCCGCCTTTTTTTATAAAAAAATGAATTTCCGACGGATAGGTCCGCCGGAAATCCGCCGGTAAAGCCTATCTGCCGGAAATCCGCCGGAAAATCTTTTTTTTTAATTTTTTATACTATTATTATTATTATTATTATTATCATTATTATTATAATATTACTATATTATTATTATTAAAGTCCAGCTGGGTCCATTCCCGCCAAAGTGGGTCTATTAGAGCTCAAATGTGTCCATTAAAGCCCATGTGGATCCATTAAAACCCCAGTGGATCCATATAAGCCCAACTGGGTCCTCTAATGCCCAAATGGGTCCTTTAAAGCTTTAATGGATCCATTAAGCCCAACTGGGTCCATTAAAGCCCAAGTGAACCCATTTCAACCAAACTAGATCCATTAACGCCTAGTCGGAAGCATTAAAGCCCAAAACGAACCATTACAGCCCAAGTGGATCCATTACCGTCCAACTGGAACCATTAAAGCCTAGCAGGGTCCATTAAAGCCCAAGTGGATCATTAAAGTCCAACTGGATCCATTAAAGCCCATTTTGATCCATTACAGCGCAACTGGATCCATTAAAGCCCAGGTGGATCCATTAAAGCCCAGATGGATCCATTAAAGCCCAAGTGGTTCCATTAAAGCCCAGTTGGATCCATTAAAGCCCGTGTGGATCCATTAAAGCCCAGTTGGGTCCATTAAAACCCAACTGATCATTAAAGTCTAACTAGATCCATTAAAGCCCTATTTGATCCATTACAATGCAACTGGATCCATTACAGCGCAACTGGATCCATTAAAGTCCAATTGGTTCCATTAAAGCCCAGTTGGATCCATTAAAGCCCAGGTGGGTCCATAATGGGTCCATTACAGCCCAAGTGCATCCATTACAGCCCAAGTGCATCGATAATGGGTCCATTACAAAATATCCGCCGGAATTGTTTGATTTTTTCCGGAGGATTTTTAATTTTTTTATAATTCTTTTAATTAAATAATTAATTACTTTTTTTTTGCATTTTTGGTGGATACATTATTTTTTTTAAATATAAAATATCCACCGAAAATCCGCCGGAATTTTTTGATTTTTTTCGACGGATTTTTAATTCTTTTTTTATTTTTTCTTTAATTTTTTTAAGAAAATAATTAATTAATTATTTTTTTTGGATTTTCGGTAGATTTTCGGCAGATACATTATATTTTTTATTTTTTTAAAAATACAAAATATCCACTGAAAATCCGTCGGAATTTTTTGATATTTTCTGACGGATTTTCGAAAGATTTTTTTTTTTAATTTTTCTTTAATTCTAAATTTCCGAAGGAAAAATCCGCCGGAAATTTCCGCTGGAAAAAGTCATTTGTTTAGTAGTGTACACGGCTTGTAGGTGTGTTTAATTATATATGATTAAACGTCTATGTATTGCCAATATAACATGTGTTTAATCATATATGATTAAACTTGTGTATCATATATAGGGTGTAAATGAGACGACACAACTCGCGAGCTACTTGAGATCGACTCGGTCAAAACTCAGTCAACACTCGACTCGAATAGGCTCGACTCGATATACTAACGAGTCGAGTCGAGCGACCTGATACTCGACTCGATAAGCTCGTGAGATACTCGATACGCAAAATAATAATAATAATTAGTAATATTATTTTAATTTAATTGATAATAATAATAATAATAATAACTCAAGTTTTTTGATTTTTTTTTTGGAAAATGATGGTGTAAAAGACATGGGTAAACTATTGATGGTGTGTCTAATCCATCCCACATTGGCGGGATATAAAACCCAATGCTTTGAACTCCACTATATATAGACCTTTCTCCTCCCTTATTTTACATCTTTTGCCTTTGTTAAATGGTTTAAGCCTATGTAGGAGTGTAAATGAGACGAGACAACTCGTGAGCTACTCGAGATCGACTCACTTGAGATCGACTCGACCAACACTCGACTCGAATAGGCTCGACTCGATATACTAACGAGTCGAGTCGAGTATAATGATACTCGAGCTCGACTCGCATCATTTACACCCCTAATCATATATGATTAAACACTTCTCGCCTTCTCGCAAAATGTTTAGTTTCTCGTTTGAACCTTCCCCTTGTAAGAAAATATAAACCAACCAATCGTACTATAACTTCTTCTTTGACCAACCGTGGCTTGGTTGATTAACTTGGTGGCCTCAGGTGTTGTGAAAAATTATTTTATTTTTTTATCTTATTGATGACTCGATCATCAAAAATCACTGATAAAATAATAATAGTCTAAGGGGGCGTTTGGTTCGCAAAATGATTTCTGAAGGAATGAAATCTGTCTAAGGAATTGGAATCTGGAATGAATTGGAATGAAATGTTTTCAGGTTTGACCAAGTGTTTGGTTGACAGGAATGAAATGTAATAAGTCAAATGAATTGGAATCTGTCTGTTTGGTTTGCAAAAGAATTGGAATGAAATTCTGAAAAATGACAAAAATACCATTTCTTTTATTTTTATTTTTTATTTATATTTTTTTAAATGCCGAGAGAGATAGAGAGGAGGGAGAGGAGAGAGAGAGGAGAGGAGAGAGGAGAGGGAAGAGAGAGAGGGGAGAGAGAGAGGGGAGAGAGAGAGAGGAGAGATGAGAGAGAGGAGGGAGAGAGAGAGAGGAGAGAAGGGAGAGAGAGGGGAGAGAGAGGAGTGAGAGGAGTGAGAGAAAGGAGAGAGAGAGAGGGGTTAGGAGGGTATTTGTGTCATTTTAAGAAAATCTGATGTAATGGAATTCAATTCCATACATTTTAAGAAGGAATGACCAAATCCATGATTAAAGGATTTCATGTAATTCAATTCCATTCCATTGGTAACCAAAAACAGCAGGATGGAATTTGGTCAATGAAATTGACCATTCCAATTCCATCAGATTCCGACGGAATCCAGCGAACCAAACGCCCCCTAAATTTGAATTGAACATTCATTACATCAACAAGAGTTCCACATTTCGGTTTATAATTAATTTTTGAAGTCCCTTAATTAAGTGTACAAGATTTTTAACACATAGGTTCATTTTCATAGATAATTATTGAAAACCCTTTTTAAACAAAATCCAAATGATTATGAATATATCATCAAATTATAGAAGTTTTTGTGTTATAATGGAAAAACAAAAAGTGAGATTGACGTGGTATATGCACATGGAAATGGCACAAAAGAGGGATGGAGGAGACATGGAATGGCAAGTAGCTAAATGTTACCATCCATTCACATGTTTTGGGCGTCATTTTGTGCTTGGCCTCAGTTACCAAATCAATTACTCCATTATTAAACAAACTCAATTTGATTATATAAAGAGAGAAAGACTCGATCAGGTTCAAGAGAAAATATTAAAAAATGAAAAACCGAAAATACATATTATCAACGTACTGTTAGATTAATTGATCTAAAATAATGTGAATAAATAAACGGTTAAAAGTTACAACAACATTTTTTAAATTAGAAGACCTTAACCCCCATTTTTTTAATCGAAAAAAGAAAAATAATAACCAAAATTCGAGCGAAAACAAATCTCCACAAAGAAAATAATTATTTTAATTTACTCTCTTTAATTTGACACTCATATCGATATACTTTTTCATCCCGTTTTTTCGTGGTTTTCGGGATTTCCATTTATGTAGGCCATGTTTAGCAAACAAAAACTATCTTATTTTTTGAGCTTGTGAAAAAAGTTTCATTTGAATGGACATAAACTAACTTATTAAAACGCTACTGCTCTATAGTTTTTTGTCACTTTCTTCTAATTATACCACTAATTAATGTTAATTTTTATTTATTAGTTGTTAATTATTAAATAATTATTAATTATATATAATTAACTATAAATTATTAATTAATTTTAATTGTAAATTACTCATAGTATTGATTATTAATTATTTAGAGTTATAATTAAAAATACTAATTATTTTTGTATTATTGTTATTTAACATATTAGTCCCTAAATTACAACTATAAAAATTTTAAATATATGTTTGTAAGTTATATAAAAATTAAATATTTCATAAATAATAAAAATCTAATAAGTGATTTTAATAAAATATTTAGTTATTATTTTTTTTTGAAGAAATACTAATTAGTTTATATATATATATATATATATATAAATAAAAGGTTGACAAACTTTGTTTTCATTCACATTATATACGATTATAAATAAATATATAAATTCATATTTGATTACAAAAATCCATATATATATATATATATATGTGTGTGTGTGTGTGTGGTCAGGTTCAAGGGAAACAATAATCGTTCATCTGCGCGGTATGCATATGTACATACAAGTAATTTGTCTAATGTGCATAACTTGCATACATGCAAAGAAAGCAGGAAACATATTCAATTACTTGTATGTACATGCGTATACCCCCCCCCCCCCCTCACAGACACACATATACTTTGGATCGTGTAGGAAAGCTAAATATCGTAGGAAGCAACCACGACCCTCAGAAGAACTCAATCAGCAGATCTGACACCTCAGACCGATACAGTTGTAGTTTGATAAATTAGGCGAACTTCTATGGCAAAGTTGTAGGCGGACACGGAGGTTAACAAAAGTTAACATGGAAACATTCAACTTTAACACGTGTTAACATATTTTTACACCTATGAATACATATGCACGAAGATAAGTTAACATACTTCACAACCTTAACATGTGTTAACATGTAAACCTTAATATATATATATATAGGGTTGGGTTTTTTTGTTAACCCATATTATTACATTAACTTTATGAACCAAAATCATAACCCTTGATCTTAACATGGACGGTTGAGATGATGCACAATTAAAACATTAATTATAGATGGTTAATAATTTTAGTGAACATTGGTATTTAGGGTTGTTGAGGAAAACATATACTTTTTATCTTTTGTAACCCCCCTCCCCCCAACAAACTACTCCCCAAACAATAATTTTAGTGAACATCGATGTTTAGGGATCGATGGTTCATATATGTTCATGTCACACGTTCTATTAATGGTCAAACACCTTATAAGTTTGTATGTCATTCATGTTTTAGATGTCTATTCATTTGTTCGTATATGTTCATATAAATAGAAAGTTGGACCTTATGGTTTTTGGTAATAGCATTTGCATATGTGTTCATGTACATCCCAACATTGGTTCACATGTTTTATTACTGTTCATATGTCTTCATGTCACACGTTTAATTCTTGTTCATATATGCTCATGCCACACGTTCTATTAACAGTCAAACACCTTATAAGTTTGTATATCATTCATATTTAAATGCCTATTCATTTGTTCGTATATGTTCATATATGAAAAACTATAGCTAAAAGCATGGACAATAATAGTGTTGTAACTCCTCATTAACGGGTGTTACAAGAAATATAAAATTTCAAACATAACCCTACATATTAATTGCACATGAATTCAAACAAGTATTAAACATGCATTCTTATTCGTCCATGAAAATTAGTAAAGTTAACGACAATCTTTAGGTTAGCATAGTATCCTCTCTCTCTCTCTCTCTTTCTATATATATATATATATATATATATATATATATATATATATATATATATATATATATTGAGACTTAATAATTTGAGAACTCCAAAATTTATGAGATTTGTGAGGTCCATCATAAGCCACCAATTTAAGATAATTATTGTTAGTAATTAATGAGATAAATAAGAAGATAATTATCATTGTTTATTAAATAAAAACTAATGCATTTTCAAAAAAAAAATATATATATATATATATATATATATATATATATATATATATCCTCTATTTGTAACATACAGAGACGTACAATTCAATGTCCACATAAAGTGAACATATAGGGTGCGTTTGGTACGCGGAACAGGGTGGAACAGGACAGGACAGAACACACTTGTCCCATGTTTGGCGTGCCCTTATGTCGAACTAACTAGAACAAGATGGAACACGGGTTAGACAAGTTTGTTCTCCCTAACACCCCTAGAACTAAGTGGAACAAGGAAATATGTACCAAAATACCCTTGAAAATTAAAAAACCTTCCATCGCCTACAGCTCCCTATCGCCTCTCAATCTCGATCAGCCCAGTTAACTCTTTTTCCTCCCTCTCGATTTCTCAATCTTGATTTCTCAGTCTCAGTCTCAGTTCTCGATATCTTCTACCTCCCTCTCGATTTTGTTAATCGATTTTTTCTACCTCCCTCTCTATTTCTCAGTCTCAATCTCGATTTCTGCCCTTTCTTTTGTGAATCTCGATTTATGCCCCTTTTTTTGTGAATCGATTTCTATAGAGGTAAAGTGATGATGATGAGGAGGAGGATTCAGATAGGAAGAAGAAGAAGATGATGATGGAAGAAAAGGTACGGTTTCTGCAACGATCAATTTTCTGCAATGGCTCTTAAACAAGTCAAAGTTGAAGCCAAATGAAATGAGATACGGTTTCTGCTACCGATCGATTTTCTCTGGTCATCAACAACACTCTGGATTTCTGTATATTTGTTTCAATTTTTCTGTATATTTGTTTCAATTTTTCTGTATATTTGTTTCAATCGATTGCAGAAGTATACAGTTCCATAGCTTGAAATTTGTTTCAATTATTATATATTTTCTCCAGAAGATCGAAAATTCTTTCTATGTGATCTGAATCTGCTAACTATGATTTTGTTTACCTGTGATTTTTTTGGTTCTTGATTTGGACCTGCGACCTGTGTATTTTTCAAATGTGATTTTGGTCCAACTCATGTATGTATTTGGTAAAAAAAAAACACTAAACAAATCAATAGGGGTAAATTGGTCATTTAACCGGTCATGTTATGTCTTGTCCTGTCTAGTCCTATTTATGTCTTACCAAATGTTGAACAACTGTTCTATCCCGTCCTGTTCTGTCCTATCTTGCGTACCAAACGCACCCATATATACAAGCTTAAAAAATTACTAGTGTGTTTATAATGTATTTACAATGTTCACATGGTGTTCACAAGTGGTATATTAATTTTATTGATGTAGTTGATGTTCATAATATTTTCACAAGTTATACCAAATCTAGATTTATAGTGTGTTCATAATGTATTCACAAGTTATAATAATAATTTTAAGAAAGTGTTCGCAATGTGTTCACAAATTATAACAATAATCTTAAGAAAGTGTTCAAAATGCGTTCACTTATTGAGTTATTGTATATATTCAATTATATGTATACGTTTTGTTATGGAAAGAGGAGATAGAAAAATAGGAGAGAGAAGATAAGAGATATGAGAGAAAAAAATGGAGATATGAGAAAGAGAGAGAGAGATTTATTGTATATTAAATTTTCTTTTTCAACTAATTTTTCATGGTTTAAATTGGATCTCACAAATTATACTGATCTCAAAAGAAGACCCCTATATATACATATATATTAACATGCAATGGTAGCATGTCTTAACAAGAAAAACAATGAACATATATACCTTAATGTGAAACACAATGAACATCAACAAATCTAACATACAATACACTGAATGTTAATGTACCTTAACATAAATTAACATACATTATCCTTGAATATCAATATCTTGACTTATGTTAACACACCTTAACCAAAAAAATGTTAATATACGTTAACAAAATCGGCCCCATGCAGATGTAGTCGGCAGAATGACTGATTTGCACTCCCTCGGCCTCAACAACATGCAACATGACGCATGGATTGATCTATGCTCCCTCATGATCAATATGCTTCTTACGAAAGTTGATTTCCTACCGGGACCTAACCCTATATATATATATATATATATATATATATATAACAAACATTTAGAAAATCAATTTGACATCCTGAGATTGGATCCAAAGCAATTGATAATTTTCCGTTGTTACTACAATTCTCATGAAAAATCAAAGTTCTTATCAGAACCTGGCCGTATATATATATATATATATATATGAAACACATTTACATATTTTTTTCACATGCAAAACAATATCAAATGTTTCCTTCATGAAACAACACCGGTGGTTTACATATATTGTTTAATATGTGCAACAACAATGAAAGCTAGTTTGCATCTGTGGTTTACATGTACTGTTTAATATGTGCATCAACAATGAAAACTAGTTCGCATGGTTCGTAATTTTTTGTGGTTTGCGTTTGATTTTCCCCATACATACACACATACACACACACATATATATATATATATAGTTGGGTTCCTATCAGAATGAAGTTTTTGATGAAAACATAAAGTTTTATCTACCTTCTTCTACCTACATCTTCATGTATTTATGTAACACCTGAAAAATTTGGTAAGAAAAGTTATTATCCATCGTGTTTATTAATTCTAGACTATGGTTTATTTTCCAAGGAATATCATATCACCTACCTTAGCGAGAGTCGAGGGCTTACGGGTGGAAAATAGGAAGGGGGGGGGGGGTTCGGTACACTCTGGGCGAGAGTGCCCGTGAGAGTGACATTGGTCACAATCACGGGGTCACAATCGCCGGACCAGAGGCACCACTGGTACACTCTCCGCGATAGTGCCCCGCGAGAGTGACCATGGTCACAATCGCTAGGCACAGTCGCTGGTGGGGGAGTGCCCGTTGTACACTCCATGCGAGAGTGCCCTGAGTACAATCGTCGTCGGCCTCCAGCAGGTTAAAACTCTTTCTCCTCTCATTAAATCCTCATTTAATTTCTCACCCACCTCAAACTCGCTCTTTCTCTCTCTCTCTCTCTCTCTCTTTCAAATACGTTTTTTCTACAATTATTGTGCATTGAAGATCATTCAAGGCTCCCAATCCTAACGTCTTCAAGTAATCTCTCATCAAGCTAGGGTTTAAAGTCAAGATTTAGAGCTCTCCACTACACTTCCATCCTCTTGATCATCTCAACCATTCTAGAGTTTTAAGGGTTTTTATCAAAACCTAAGATTGTGAGTTCATCCTACTCCTTTAAACTTTATTGTTAGACCACAGTCTCATTGGATTCAAGATCATCCAATCTGAAGATCCAATCTGAAGCTAAAGCCGGAAAGTCGACTCTCGATATTAAAGTCTAATGTCGTTTGTAATAAAATAGTTAAAGTTATTTGTTATTGTATTTTATTGTTATTAGTTAATTTAGTTAGTTAATATCTAAGTTAGTTAGATATTAGTTAGTTATATAATATCTTATATGTTAGATATTATTTAGTTTAATAGTTTAATATTGCAAGTTGATTAGGAAGTGTGTCTTAGAAGCTAGATATCATATCTGATATCTCAACAACTCTCTAACACAATCAGATCACTTTTTAACACACACACTTAAGGTGTAAAACTAGAGAGAACACACAAGAGCTTCAAAGATCAAACCTTGTAACCATTGTTATTAATCAATACAGGTTGGTAATCGTTAATGTGTTGTTTGATATAAAACTTGATATAGTATTGTGGACCGACAATTGGTATCAGAGCCTGATAATAGATCAAAATCAAGTTTTTAAAACTATCGACTCTGTGTTCTTGTTTTCAAAATCATTTTCGAGATTTTGAGTGTTTTAGGTGTTAAAATCGATCAAGTTGTGATCGATTAGGGTGCTAAATCGAGTTGTGAATGATTGATTTCAGTATAGAGTTGAAATCGAGTTCCATTTTGTGATTTTAGTGATAAAACAATCAACTTCATAAAGTCACTGTACCATCGATTTTCTTTTCAAAAAGCGAGTTTTATCGAGATCGAGTGGTAACAAACTGTTCTAGAAGTGTTTTTAGTCATATTGGTAGAGTTTGGTACTGCTAATCGACGTAGATACAGGTTTTCAGTTGATTTTCGAAGTACAGGACGAACTTGCGCAAACATTGGGAAGAACTCACGCAAACTTCACTTTGCGTGACACACTTTGCGCAACACTCTACTTACGCAAAGTCTACTTTGCGCAACCAACGTACACTACTACAAAAATGACTTTTTTAAACACACCTTTTTAAACGGTTTTTAAAAAAAATTCGAAAAAAACCGTTTAAAAAGGTGGCCGCGTTTTTTTAAGACTTTTTTAAACGGTTCTGCGGTTGTGGTACCGTTTAAAAAAGTCATATGACCTTTTCAAACGGTTGTTATAAAAAACCGTTTAAAAAAGAATACGTATTTCATACGGTTAATTGAACAAAACTGTTTAAAAAGCCGCCTAACTTTTTTACACGGTTTTTTCATACAACCGTTTAAAATACATACATCTTTTTAAACGATTCTCTAGAAACAACCGTTTAAAAAGGCCAAATATTTTTTCAAACGCTTTCACTATCACAAAACCGTTTAAAAAGACCTTTAAAAATTTAGGGTAAAACCGAACTACATTAATGTGTTTTTATATTTTGATAGGTTCGGAACAATTTGGAGCGAAAAAGAACAAAATGACATTTTTTGACAGATTTGAGCAACTGTGGCGTTTTGATCATATCTCACTCGTCCGATCTCCAATTTGAGTGATTCAAGATGATCTGGAAACCCAACACATAGATCTACAATGTTTGTGTTTTTGGGTTTTTGGTAATTTGGAGTAAATCGGGGCCGAATCTGAAGTTGAAGTTGGGAGTACAAAGTTGGACAGAAAATGACTAAAAGAATTAAATGTGCTTCTATAAACACAGAAGAAGATGTGGTGGAATGGTAAGTGTCGTGGGTTTGCATGGTTGTGGTTCTAAGATCGAGTCCTATGTGCAGCAGATAGCATTATTTTATTATTTAAACGGTTTATAAAAACCGTTTAAAAATGTGACTTTTTTAAACGGTTCAAAAACCGTTTAAAAAAACCCCTGACTTTTTCAAACGGTTCCCTTTCAAACGGTTGTAAAACCATTTAAAAATGTCCAAAACAACCGTTTAAAATTCCTATTTCTGTAGTAGTGGTAATACGCAAAGCCCACTTTGCGCGACTAACGATTCACGCAAGTTCTACTTTGTGCAACACTCTACTCACGCAAAGCCCACTTTGCGCAACTCAAAGCTCACGCAAACCTCAGTTCTCGCAACCCTCTCATCAAGAAAACCTCAGTTTGCGCAACCCTCTAGTCACGCAAACCTCAGTTTGCGCAACCAACGTCTCGCGCAAACCTTACTTTGCGCTTCCAACGACTCGCGCAAACTTCAGTTCACGCGATCAACTCTTCACGCAAACCTCTCTTTGCGCAAATACAAGACTTCGATCTTTTTATTCAGAATGACATCTAGAGAAGCCCTTGCAATCGGAACTGACACCAACCACCAGTTCTCTTTAAAGGAGAATACGAACAGTGGAAAGATCGGTTCCTGAACTTTGTTGACAGACATGAGTTGGGTGATTCATCAGACAGTCGATAGAAGAAGGGGTTATGAAACCAATTATGACGACTCGTTTGGTTGGAACTGTGCCAACACAGATTGAACATAAGTATCATGAGCTCGAAGATGATAACTTAAAAAGAGCAAAAGGTGATAAATTAGCAAAGTCATACATTCTACAAGGAATTCCAAACGAAATCTATGTAAAGATTGACAGCTACAAAGCATCTGGCAAGGAAATGTGGGATCAACTAGAGAAGATGATGCTGGGTTCAAAGGTTGGGAATCAGCTCAAACTTTCCAACTGCCTAAACAGTTATGAAGAATTTAAAGGTAGAAGTGGAGAGTCTCTAGAAGGAACTTATGACAGATTCGTGACCTTGCTAAATGAACTAAGCAAGAACAAGGTCACCAAATCTCAAATAGAGCTAAACGTCAAATTCCTCAGTATTCTACAGCCGGAATGAAAGAGATTTGCCAGACAGATGAAGCAGATCAAGGATCTGAATGAGATTCCACTTTATGAGGTGTATGAAACCCTCAAACAAAATGAAGAAGAGGTGGATGAAATTCTAGATGAAAAGAGGCAGAAAGTAAAGACAGTTGAAGACACATTTGCTCTTGTTGTCAAGAAGAAGAAGAAGAACAAGACAATTGTGTATGAATCAGAAGAAAATGAAGTTGATGCCATCTCTGACTCGGATGAAAATGAACAACTAAAGCAAGCAATGCTTCTGCTGTCAAATGCTTTTCAGAAAAAGTTCTACACGAAGCCAAGTTCAAACAGTCAGAGGTATTCTTCTGGTCCTAACAACTATGCTCATAAGGAAAGGGTTGAAGGAAGTAGATATGAAGGAAAGAAGTTTGAAGGGAAGAGAACAGAAGAGAGGAAACCGAAAGAGAGAAGGTATCATGCTGAAGGGAAGAGAATAGAGGAAAGGAAACCGGAAGAGAGAAAGTATAAAGCTGAAGGTTCCAGTCAGTCAGAACCACAAATGTGCTACAACTGTGGCAAAACATGTCACTTTGCCAGAGATTTCCGAAGACCCAAAGTCAGAAACTCCGATTACTACAAGAACAAGATGCTTCTTGCAAAGCAACAGGAGGCGGGTAAGGAACTGATGGCAGAGGATAAGTACTGGCTTGATCATTCAGACGAGGATGAAGAGAATGAAGAGAGAGATGAAGCAGTCAACATGTGTTTGATGGGAAAGCAGGAATCAGACGCTGAAGCAGACTCAGAAGAGGATGAGAAATATGAGGTATGTGATTTATCTTATTCAGATTTCATAAATAAAATGCATGCCATGAATTTAAAACAACAAGAGTTAGAGTCGAATCTTAAGCGTGAAAATGGTGTTATTACTAACAAAAACCAATCGATACAGAAACTTAGCGACGAAATTGCTAAGAAGAAAGTATTGGTTGAGGTTTTACATAAAAATAATGACATCAGCGCAAAGGAAAAGACAATAATTCTTAAAGAGAATTCTGAACTCAAGTCTAAACTGAGAAAAGGTGAGTTTGATTTATATGAGCTTACGAAAATGCATTCTTCATGTACTGAAGAAAACAAAACTTTAATTGCAAAATTAAAAAGTTTGGAAAAGAAGTTATACAAGTTGGGTCAAACTGAACAAACTATTCATCTGAACAAACCCAAGGAGGAAATAGAAAAATGGGGAATCGGTTATAAGAATCCTCAGTGTCTTCAAAAAGGAATATCTGAAGTGTCTGCACTTTATGATCTTCTTTCTTTGAAATTAGCTCGAAGAATCCCTGAGCTTAAAGTTTTCTAGACTAAACTGTCTGAAAAGGATGAAGCCAACGAAACTGAAAAACGTTTGAAATCATCTAAAGTTCATCTTCCATTTTATTATGCGAAAATGAATAATAGTTATAATGATAATCCAATATATCAAAAGAAGAAATCTCTTTCAAATGACTTCTTTCAAAGTTATTCTGAAAAAGAAATGGAGGCGAAGCCTATTCAAGGTAAACTATATGTCCCTCCTCTCGTTTTAGAAAGTAAAATTTCTGAACTCGAGAATTCTTTAACAGATGAAAGACTTTTGATGAATATTGAACAAAAAGTTTTTTCAACTGTGTTCAAAAATTCAGTTCTTTCTAAGGCTTCAAAATCGCTCCATGATACATCGCAGATTCAAGAAGACTACTTATGCATTAATCAACAAACGAACACCAACAATCAAATATTTCCATATATTTGGGTGTAAGTGTTTCATGCTAAACGATGGGGAAAGTCTCAACAAGTTCAGTGCCAAGGCGGACGAAGGCATCTTCATTGGTTATTCCTCTACATCAACTGCATACCGTATCTATCTTCAAAGACGGTTATAGAAAGCATCAACGTCACATTTGATGAAGAGATGATGGTAACGATAACTATTTTGTATAATATGTTCATAATTTGACTTAACTAATGTTATTATGAATATATTGTTACGTGGGCGTGCTTGATATACTATTGTTATGATGATTGATGAATGTATTAGTACGTTTCTTCGTGTTTAAATTCGTATAATCTATTTCTTACCTCCATCCTTGTGTGTGTGGCAAATTAAGGATGGTAAGTACGTGAGGTAGACTACGTACACGCGTTGATGGGGGCGAAGCAACCGCTTCAACGGCTAATCAACCGGAGAGGGTTGAGGTCGCTGTACGTCCACCCATACCTCCATTTTTAGGCGGAGGACCTGAGGTGATTTCGAGGGTTGACTTGGCCTCATCCAACCCAGTTATTCATGAGGTGACTCCTCAATCAGAGATGATGGTCGGCATGATGCTCATGATGAACGAGGCCATGGCCAAGCAACAAGAATTCCTCTTGAAAGTGATTGAGGACCGTGATGTCAACAACCTTAGGAACGATACAGTTGCCGAGAATGTGCTAGTCGAGGGATCCGGGGATACAGGACATGTGATTCCAATTGAGGAGCCGGTGACAATCGAAGCGAGGCAAGGTAGGAGGGCTTGCTCCTACAAGTCCTTCTTGTGTAGTAAGCCACCTGAGTTATCCGCGTTTGATAACCCAGATTCCTGTATGAATTGTGTAAGATCCCACATTGGTTGGGGAGGGGAACAAAAGTTGCCTTATAAAGGACTGGATACCTCCTCTACCAGATACGTTTTAAAACCGTGAGTCCAGGTGTGTGGACAAAGCGGACAATATCTGGTATGGTTGGCCTAGGATGTTACAGATGGTATCAGAGTTGGGAGCCGGACTAGTGTGCCAGCGAGGACGCTGGTCTCCCAAGGGGGGTGGATTGTAAGATCCCACATTAGTTGGGGAGGGGAACAAAAGTTACCTTATAAGGAACTGGATACCTCCTCTACCAGACGCGTTTTAAAACCGTGAGTCCAGGTGTGTGGACAAAGCGGACAATATCTGGTACGGTTGACCTGCGATGTTACAAACTGTGTACGGGAGATCGAGCAGGACTTCCATGCTTGTGAATGCGAGGAGGGCCAGAAAATGAAATTTGGCTCTCAAATGCTTAGGGGCCCGACACTCATATGGTGGAATGTCACAAAATCCACCCTCTCCACTACGGTCTTGGCTCAGTTGTCTTGGACCGAATTCAAGAAGAAGGTCATGGAAGAGTATTTCAATGAAAGGGCCATGGATCGCATCGAAGAAGATGGTCATGGAAGAATATATATATATATAT
Organism: Arctium minus; assembly: GCA_954870635.1. Lineage (NCBI taxonomy): Eukaryota > Viridiplantae > Streptophyta > Magnoliopsida > Asterales > Asteraceae > Arctium > Arctium minus. Next base: position 173,962,504 of record OX941080.1, on the reverse strand, counting down.
ATATATATATATATATATATATATATATATATATATATATATATGCTCATTCAAAGGAGAACTCAGTAATTTGTGATAACCGTGATATCCAATCTTAATATTTCATCTATACTATATTATAAAAACGGCATAAAAAACTCTTAATTATAACATTTTAAGCACAAGTTACAACTAATTAAAGCCAATTACTTAATTTACAATTTCTTAATGCTTTGGTACAACCTTTTCAAGCACAGTATCTCACATAATCATCTATTTGTGGAATTGTTACACATTTATTAATATAATTTTTTTTTTTTTGTGGAGGATTTTATAAAATAGATTTTATATTAGCATAATCTATTTTAAATGTAGATTTTACATTTAAATCTATATTAATGAGATGTAATATAAAATCTTTTTTCTTCCGTATTTTTTTATATTACATCTCATAATGATTTTTCCATATTTTATTTTATAAAATATTTTTCCATATTTTATTTTATAAAATCTTTTTACATAATGAGATGTAATATAAACTCTTTTTTCTTCCGTATTTTTTTTGCTAATATAGAATCTATTTTATTTTATAAAATCTACACGTATTTTATATTAGCATAATATAAAATCTACACGTATTTTTTTGATAATATAAAATCTACACGTTTTTTTTTCACGAGCATTAAAAGAAGAAAAAAGAAGGTTGATATGAATTAAAAATAAAAAATAACGAGATACACTAATAAATTATCGTATTCTTTAAAATAAAAATATTCCGCAATAATTTCCAAATTAACCAAGTGTAAAGAAAATAAAATAGAAACGATGTAGATATAAAAATATTTTTCCATATTTTTAATATATTTATATTTAAATGTAAAATCGAAAATGAAAATAAAAGATTTTAAAATATTCTCTACATTCACTATAAATATATATATAACTTCTCTATGTATCATCCGAGTACAAGAAGAAGACGAACGGTCAGGTGTCAATGGCGGAACCCCGCAACTGAACAAAAGGTATTTCACTATATTTTTGTTTCTTTGAAAAACTACTTTTTTATATTTTATTTTATTTACTGAGGATTTGTTTATATTTTTCAAAACCCACAATCATATTTTTCGAAGTAGGGGAATAAGATATATATACATATCTTTATTTTTATCGACTAATACTATGAGGTCTTGAAGTCAATAGTCAGATAAATATGTTGTGAGACATGTCGTTTGAGTTTTAAATAATATAATACAAAACTATTACCAATATTATTGCATAAACTCATAACAACAAACGATTATAAATATATGCAAGTTAACCACTTATGAAAATACATTCGTTTTTCACATTGTATTTCATTAACTGTTAACAGAGAAATTACGTTTCATTTTAACTCGGTTCAATATTCCAACAAAAAATTTATCCTCTCATGCAATGCACGGGCCCAACACTATTTATTAATAATCAATGATTAATGTTAATGATGTTAATTTTGGTAATTATCCATTAATATTAAAAAAATTAAATTTATGGATATATTTAGGGGCAAAATAGTCTTTTTGTAATATCTCCTCTCTCCAGCAAACGTGAAATAGAATGATTTCATACCACAATATACAACCACAATATGAAACAACAAAACAATTACGATAGCAACCACTTTGATACCGAAAACAATATGATACACAAAATGTATCGATACTGTGATAAAAACTCCTCTGTTCATTCCAAAACTTGTCGAGAACCATGTATGTTCATGAATAGAGACACAAACTATGAAGATAGCAAAATATAACACATTGTGATGCAAATCCAAAATTTGTTCTATCTAACACTAAAAACATACCAAAGGGCCTTTGGCCTAGCGGTATCGGAGTCTCTGGTCTCCGGAGGTCAGGGGTTCAACCTCACCAAAGGTGAGGAGGGTGTGTGAGTTTATTTGTTGCATTTACCGTATATAAATATTATATACTTAAAAAAACACTAAAAAACATAGGATTATTTTCTCCAGAAAATACCATGAATACAGACTAATGTCTTGTTGATTAACATAATATTGCAATAGAAAATCTTCAACGTAATCAATACATATATGATCAAAACTCAATTTGGGTAAGAAATTTAAAAAAACTACATAATAATAGATAACTGCTAAAATAAAAAAATTGATTTTAAATTTTAATTACAAAAATTATCATTACATCCTTTATTAATTAAATAGACAAAATTCTCATTTGATTAAGTCCATATATATATATATATGTGTGTGTGTGTGTGTGTGACGATAATCAAATAAGAACCAAAAAAAGATTACAATCCGTGAGAACCGATATAAAAGTATTCTTTTACATGATTTTTTTTTTCTATCAAAAGCTATGATTTTAGCTATTGTTTCAAATGTTTGTGTTCATTCGGTGAAAAAAATCCAGGTGAAACTTTTTCTTTGGTTCATATACTGAAACGAAAAATACACGTAAAAAAGTTTCACGACGTGAAACAAATGCACATGAAGTTATCACATTATTAAACAAATATATTTAAAATAATACCTTGAATTCTAGTATTGAGAAAAAATCATGGAAAAAAAACCAATTTTATATATATTGTTTTGGCGTGGAGTGAATATACAAAAATACCCATTACATACAATATAGTATCTGAAAGACAAACACCAAGTCATGGTACCCTTCATATGGACGTAAAGGGAATACTTATATACATCATCAATGTGTTGTACAGTACCACCTTTATTGCAGCAGGTACAACCATGCTGGGCGAAAATATCCCCACTGCTACTTTGTCTTGATTCTTGTTTCTTCCTGATCAAACATTATATGCAATAATTGTTTGTACTTCCTGCTTACAAAAATATAATTAAAAAATAAATTATATGTGCATCAACGTTTTCATTTACAATTTAAATTTGAAGGGGAAATTACTACTTTTCAAAAAGATGACTTGCAAATCGCAATCAACTTTTTTTGTTCATCATGTGAAATTTAATTTGATCTTCGAGAATACTTCAAAACTTCCTCTCTTTGATTTTTATTCAGATATTATCTATACTATATTATAAAACATTTAGGATACCACTTATAAATGTATATTACTAAAAAATCAATATTACAAGTTGATGAACATTACAGATAAAACACTTATTTTTTATTGAAACATATTATCCATGTATTTTTAGATATAGCTAACATTTAAATTAAATAATCATTAAGCTGTAACAAAATACATTGCCATTATCTTTATAACTGATATCTAGCTCTCTCTAGACCATAAACTAAAACCGATAGAAACAAATAACATAACAAAATATGAATCATAATTGAGGTTTGAGTTGTAGATTTTTAGAACCACGCTGCATTGGTAAGTACACTTCTAGTTTTTCAAATTTCATTTCTTTGAACGTACAAGAAGAAAAAATAACAACAAAATATGTCAGATTTTGTTAAAAACTTTTGACCCGTGTTGATACACAAAAAGAACGCTAAGGGGTTGTTTGTTTTTAAAAAAAAATCTCTTAATGGCTTTTAAGTCTGAATCATTCAGACCTTTTTAGATTTAGATCTTTTGTTTTTTTCTAGTTTTCAGAATCTCTTAACTCTTAAATACGTTTGAAATAAGAAGTGGTGACCTAACTCATTAAAACCTCTTATTGACACCTCAGTTCATATGCTCTTGTTTCTCTCAAGACGCGTCCAGACGTTACAGAAACATACAATCTTGTTGATTCAAATTTCAGACTTCAACACCACCTCTTATTAATAAGTAGTAAAATAAGACTTCAGACCTCTTAAAAAACAAACGACACCTAAGTCTTCAACTTTTCTTGAAGTACATTACTTGCATATACTGCAGATACTTATGTATATTCTTTATCTTTAGCGAGATTTAAGTCCCTTATTTCTAAAAAGACTATGATTTATTGGTAACTCATATACAACTGAACCTCTTCAACTTTTTGTTCCTCTAATATCATTTTCACTTATAATTTTATATCAACAAAATTTAATTACAACCTTTGGTCCCTCCAAATTCACCTTTTGTAGGGATTTATCAAATCGATACAAAATTAAAACCTTCCGCTTTGCATTCTCCGACCTCCAAAACCTTCGTTTTTTCAGCTCAGATCGTTTATTATCCCAACTATCTAAGCTAAACCCGAGTTCCGTATAATGGTGGTGAACTCAAACGTCATCAGGGAAGCTAGTTTCCGGCGAATCAAGAGGGTAACAAGTGTCTTCGCCACCGGTACTCCATAGAAAATGTGCATAATTTGCAGCATAAAATGAGTTATTAGGATCAGCAGAAATGGCTTCCAAATAAGTCTCTTCAGCTGCCCACAAATCGTTTCGAATTTGCCATAAAAAACTTGCGTATTTGTTAAGTGCTTCTGCGTCTTTGGGTTCAACCTTCGATGCCCTCTTGAAATAGTCCTCTGCTCTGTTGAATGGACCAAAATGTAAACAAATTTAGTGGACCATGCCAAATTTGAAAAATGACAATAAATATCAACGTAACGATTTTATTTACCATAAATAGAAATCAACCCACACCACATATTCAACGGAGATATAATAATCAGCCATTTCAATATCATGATTTCAAAAATAAATATATTTTTTTATTATTACTATTTAAAAATAAGTGTATATTATTATTTTAGCTTCTTGTTAAAAAATATATTTTCATTTTTAAAAGTAAATGTTTTTTTATTGTTAATTATAAAATATAGAAATTTTCTATCTATAAATCATCTTTTTATAATTAAAAAGTTTAGTAATTACATACCCCTAAAACAATATGTCTTTTTTATCGTCGACATTTATTTTGGCATATAAATGAACGGAAACTGATTTAAATATTTAAAGTAGACAAAGAAATTAGTTTTTTAGCCATTTCTCTTCCAGTTTTCAACAAATATCACTACTTTCACAATTTCGGATCTTGCTAAACGACAAAGAAAAAAAACGAATCTAGTCATTTTTTACTTAAAAAACAAAAAAAAAATACGGATCCATGTCCGCAATTACGGACCCCACATCCGCAATTGCTGACCCAGATAAATATTTTTTTTAGAAAATTTGTAAAAGCATTTACATTTTCCACCAAAGTCCGCAATTACGGATATTAATATTGTGGAGTGATATGAATGTAAAATGGTTAGTAGACCAATTTCTTTGTCTACTCTAACTATTTCAGTCAATTTCCCTAAAATTAAAATAGAACATAAAAAAATGGTACCTATCATAATCACGTGCAACGAGGCAGAGGAACTGAGCATAATTGGCGAGAAGTAACGGGTTATCGGGTTCTTGTGACAGACCGGTTTGATAAAGAAGCTCCGTTCGGAAATGATCTTCCGTATCTTCTTCCTCCAATTTCACGGTCACCGGAGAAACAAATCTTTTCATCGTTTCATGATCAAGACCACCATCTCCGATCACTCCCTGCAATCTATCAGCTTCTTCCACAATCAAATTCCAAAATCCCCATTCCTCTTCCTCCGGGGTCGCCTGACCCGAAACCGACTCCTCACTTGTCCGGGTCGGGTCAACAATCGACGACGACGAAACCACCGACCCATCAAACCGTCCGTCACCATCCGTACCGCTCGCAACCGCCCGGAATTTCCCACCACCGCCGTTGTTTCCGCCGATTGAGGCGGTTTTCCCACCCGAATTTATAGAAAAGGTCTTGACTGACGAAGAATCAAACTCTGCGTGACTCTGGTGCTCTGTGCTTGAAACGGATTCCACGGTGCCGGCACCTGGCGCCACCGTGGCGATGGCGACATTGTTCGCCATCGAATAAACACTGTAATTCGCTAAAAGAATCATCACGTACACCATTAAAGTTGGGGTTTGAGAAAACACTTGTTGGAACAACCAAACGAAAGATGCATTCATCTCTTTCTGAACTCTCACAAGGATTTCTTGTAAATCTTCGTAATATAAAAGCTCTCGCATCTGAAGTGTGTAGCTTTGAAGCTCTCGGATTATGAACACCATTGAAGAAAAAGCTTTCTTCACTGAACAATAAGCAGATCCACCTGCTTCTTTAATTCCCTCTTGCCATTGTTTCTTTCTCTTTATGATTCGTAGCGAAAACGGCAATTCTACGCTGTTCGCTTTTCTTTCAATGCTGGCTGGGATCATATCTCCCGGCCATTCTGACGGACCCATTGAAAATGGGTCCCGGCTCTCTGGTTCTGATCCCTCATCGGATAAATGGAACCGGAGAGCGAGTTCTCGAATCTTCTTCTTCGAGAACTCTTTGTCGGAAAACTCCGAATCGAAGCTCGCGGTGACTGCACGTTTGATCGGGTTCTGTTTTCTTGATGAACCCGGTCTGTTGAGGTTCGTACCCAATATCACCGACCGGTGAACGTGCCGGTAAGCGAGTGCGAGGTGGGTCAAAGTCAAACTCCGGCGTTTTGCTGACGGTGAAGAGATTGCAGAGGCTAGGGTTTGTAGAGAAGAAGAAGAAGGTGATTGTGGAATCGAATGTTGTGACCAATTCAAACACCTATCCGCCATTTTCAATCTCATTTTTCTAGAGAGAAAAAGTGAAAGCGTGAAACAGAGATTCAATTCTGGAAAAGCTTATAGATCCCAAATAAAAGCGATTAACTTTCCTTCAAACCTGAAAAGAGTAAACATCAAGCAAAACCCACAACAAAAAGTCAACAATTTTCATCAAATCTCAAGAAAATAATGATTTTGCACACATAAACACACACTTTTGAGCATTGGAATCGGATCAGAAAACAGAAACCAATGACCATAGAGTAATTCACACAGATTGAAACCATTAAACAAAATGGGTCATTGAGATCTACCGACCTTGAGAAACTGCTTTTCTGTAACACCGGAATTAATGGCGAAAGTGAATGTTTTCCGGTTATTTTTCCCGGCGAAGTACGACGGACCGTATCTTCACTTAGCAAGAGGAAGAGAAGTGTGAGGTGTATATATATAAACACACACACGCGTGAGAGATGCCTCTCACATGAAAAAAATCTTGTGCAACATGAATCAATCACATCGTATATTTATGTGTATTTTTATATTAATAACTCCGGCACAAGACTGATCAGAATACAAATATGTACCGTATGTACGTACCGTATACTGAATATGTGTTTCATTTAAGCCCCTAGACTTTTAAATTAGTTTCATTTTGGTCTCTTGACTTTTGTTTTATGTATTAATACTCCTTGAACTTTGATGTGGTCATATGATTTTTCTTGAATTCTACCTATCATCAGGTGCAATACAATTTCTAATTTTTAAAGTGTCATATCAACTCTGAAATTATCTGTTAAATTATTCTATCTTTATAATGATTTCTAACAAATTTTTTCATGTTATCATAAAAAAATTATATTTTAATAAAATAATAATAGAAGTACAGTTAAATATTTTTACTATAACTTAAATCCAAATAACTTATTAATCACATAATTATTATAATATAATCTTATTGTATTTGCATATATTTAATTTATTCATAGAAAACAAAAAAATTAGGGGTGTTCATCTAAACCGTACAAACCGCTCATACCGCACTACACCGCAAAGCGCGGTTTATAACGTTTGCGGTGCGATTTGCGGTTTGCATTTTTACCAAACCGCACTATGCGGTGCGGTTTGCGGTTTTGAGTTATCAAACTGCACCGCACCGCACATTATATATATGTATATATTTTTAATTTTATATTAAACACACATATGTATATAATATAGAATAGTTGCAATATTTATATAATATGTATTTTAGAATCGGACGTATTGAATATTTTTTTATTTTTAGGAACTACGATCACGTTATCGTTGATTTTAAAGTGAAGTTTTGATCTTATAATTATTGAATTGTAGGTGTAAAATACGTAAGGTACAAACCGCATAAACCGCACCGCATTTTGCGGTGCGGTTTGAAAAAATGCTCAAACCTCATATGCGGTGCGGTTTGCGGTTTTTTCCCAAACCGCACCGCGAACACCCCTAAAAGACTATATTAATTGAGGCTTAGTTGTATATTTTATTTTTATTGTAATATTAAAAATATTTTTGCATTTTTTTAATATTCGCTGATATATTAATGTTAAATTTATAATTTAAAAAATAAAAAATGATATCAATATTTTCTTTGAAAATCAAATTATATTAATATTAATTAATGATCAAATTATTTGTATTTTTTATAATCAAAATCTCATTTAATAAATTATTCACACATTTTTTTTTTGAACATATCTCACAAAACATAAAAAAGATGATGTAATATCAAACATTTTCTTATTAAGAAATTGCACCTACAATTTCTAATACTATTTATTATCATAAAACCTCAAAAAACATGATGTAATATTAGCAATTACCATAAAACAATTTCTTATTATGAAAATCATACTCACAATCACCATATATAATTTCCTAATTAAGAAATTATATGTATCACTTAATAAATAACCGTAATGGATAGGGCTGTAAACGAACCGAACGAACACGAACGGAGGCTTGTTCGTGTTCGTTCATTTAACTTAACCGAACGAACACGAACGGTAAACGAACGAAAATTTTTGTGTTCATGTTCGTTCGTTAAGAAAATATGTTTGTTCGTGTTCGTTTATGTTCGTTCATTAAGAGCTAAACGAACGTAAACGAACGAACATAAATGAACATATACGAACGTAAACGAACGAACATAAATGAACATAAATGAACACAAATGAATAAAAAACAACCACCATTACTCATAATTTCGTTCGTAAAAAATAACATAACAAAATAAAAAAAAATGGATATACTTAGGAGGTATAAAAAAAGAATTTTAAAAAATTAATTTAATTAAGGCTTTGACAAATTAATGTCATAATACATATAAATATATTTATATATATAAACAAATATAAACGAACATAAACGAACGTAAACGAACGAACGTAAATGAACGAACGTTCACGAACGTAAATGAACGAACGAGACCATTGTTCATGTTCGTTCATTTAACTAAACGAACAAAAAAATGTGTTCATGTTCGTTCATTTATTAAATAAACGAACATAAACGAACTTCCCGCCGAACAGTTCATGAACGGTTCACTGATCGTTCGGTCCGTTTACAGCCCTAGTAATGGATGGTGTAAGATTCTTTTTTCATTGTGATTGAATTAATATATTAATGAATCTATGATCTATATTTTCAAGCAATTTTACAAATTAATATAAAATTTTAAATATTGAAATATTAAAAGTACAAACATAATAGCATATTAGCATTGTTGGTCCCACTGGCGGATCTAGGGGTGCTCAAAAAACCGACTAACGCGATCATCCCGGGAAAAAAATTAACCCGAGGTAACCCGACATATAATCGATACAAAATTAGTACAACTCAAATCTATTGGGTTGATATTGGGTTAGGCTCAAAGTAACCTGACCAACCCGATAACCCGATAAACCTTTTACCGATTTTTCTAAAATTATTTATATTTCCCTTTAATATGTATAAGTTACCAAAAATAACTCGGCAATAACGAGCAATGGAACTCCTAAGAGGACATTATTGAAAAATTATATGTAATACCTAAATATTTGATAAAATCATATATTCTTTTGAATGATAGATCGTATTTCGAATAAAATTTTCCTTATTTTTATGTTTTAAATATTGTTTTTACTTTGTTTAAACACAAATCGATCAACCCGACCAAACCGACCAACCCGGACGGGTTGGGTTGGGTTGCACTTTTGTTTGGTTGGGTAGAGTTGAAAATTCTCAAACCGCCAATATTGAGTTGGGTTGTTAAAATGTCTTCAACCCGATCAAACCAACCCAACCCGTGAGCACCCTTAGGCGGATCCATGGCTTGTTGGTGGGGGGCCTAGGCCCCAACAAACCCACCAAAAATATTAAAAAGGACAATAAAAATATAAAAGTTATAAATCTTGAGCCAATGAACGAGTTAGTCGATTGTGAGTACGATTTCTTGAACGAACATTGAGCTCGAGCTTGGTAAATCAAAAAAATATTCGAGTTCAAGCCTAGTATAATATTTTTGAGCTCGAAAAACCTACTACTCGTTAAGTTATTTTTATCTAGTAAAAAATCAACTGGAAATCAAACCGAATAATTTATCTTTATTCGGTAACCGAACCGTTTAAGCCAAAAACCTTAAATCGTTTTGGTTTAGATGAATTATTCAGTTTTGAATTTTTTCGACACCCTTAAGTGTGCCCCCAACTATAAAAGTTTCTGGATCCACCACTGTTCTTGGTCCTTAAAAAAAATATGTTAGATGTTCTAATTTGAGACTAGACCAATGTCTTGATTTACACAACCTAAATATATTGGCTACAGATGATCGATATCTAAAGACTTTTGGTAAACTACACTACCCGCACTTTGAATGACTAACCTGAACTATCAAATAATGTTTGTTAGGGTAAATTATAGCTTGTGTCCCTATGATTTATTAGGGGTTGTTTGGTTCATGGATTTTGAAGCAATTGGAATGGATAATTTCTTTGATTAAATTCCAATTCATTTGTTTGGTTCACATATCGGTCATGATGGAATCCTTTGAATTCCATTGAATTCCACAAATCAAAGAATTTATCATTCCTTAGTTAAAGTGAAAGAATTGAATTTCATCCAATTCCTACCAACCAAACGCGTGGTCAAATTCCATAAAATTTCATTCAAATTCCTTCAATGGATTCCAATTCCATAAAATTCTATTATGCGAACCAAACGTCCCCTAGTGTTTTTGGTTTTTAACCCTACAATTCATTATTACAATAAGAACCCTTTGTGGTAATGTTTTTGTTTTCAGTTTTGTCCTTGTCACTAACGGTCGTTATGTTTTGACGATTAAGTGCCCCAAGGTGTATCTTGCATGAGGACAATTTGTTATTTAAAGGACGGTTTTGTTATTTAACAAATGAATTCATGTAGACATTAACAAATTTTTTTGATCCGTTTGACAACCACATATCATCTATCTAGACTTATATCCCTCCTCATAACCACTTATCCTCTGGTCCTAAACAATTTATGAAAACCCTAACAATGTTTTTATCAAAATCGTAAGAACTAAAACAATAATCAAACTCAAAGCAATCAATTGGTCAATGAATTAAATTGTTACAGAAATACCACTATATCACTAATTAAGAACACATACAAGAACACAAAATAGTTGTACCTTGGATCTTATGTTCAAAAGAGATAAAAGAATGTTACATAGATAGCCCTCTTTTTTTGCAGGGAACCTAAATGAACAAGCTTACACTGCTCTTACCAAGATGCTTACAAAGTTGATTTACCAAGGTTACAAAAGGTTACGATTTCGAATAGGTTTGCCATAAAAAATTACGAAAAGGTAGAGTTAAAAAATCATTAAGTAATAAGATCACGAAAAAAAATATGTAAGGAATGTTATGAAAATTTTACGAAAATATATAGAGAGATTAATGATGGAGAATATTATCAAGGTTTTTGGACAAGAAGACAAATGAGGAGTGTGCATGTAAAAGAAAAGATGATTGGTTGAGATCCAAAAAAAAGAGTAAAAGATGGAAAGTCAAACAATTGGAAGAAAATTTTGAATTTGGTTTTCCTTCTTTTCTTACTCTACACAAATATGATGTTAAGATCAATGTTCTAAAAAGCTCGCCGCACAGCCGCCATGGCGCGCCATGGCACCAGGCTTGTGTCTCACGCCACATTAAGCCCGTGGCCCGCCATGGCCTAATTCACAGTTTTTGTAATGCAATATTTAGTTTTTCTTTATGTTTTAATGTCTTATTTGCATGTTTTTAATATATATAACCTAATTTAACTTGCTTATTAGTATTGACTCATTGGGTAACACACCAAAACATATATTATATATATATATATATAATGTTATATATAAATTAGAAATTTGATGCCATTCGTCACGCCTTGAAAATGCCATGGCTTCGCCGTGGCTCCTAAGGCTTGAGGCTCGGCCTCGCCGCCACGCCTCACGCCATTTAGAACCTTGGTTAAGATTTAAAGTTTATGGTACATGACAGAGATAAAAAAAATTCACCCGAATGCATAACAGGGAAAATTTATTGATTAATTACAAAACCATATAACACGACATAACTCATAAGAACAATAGCAATTGCCAACAAAAGCAAATAGCAATAATCAATATAAAAAAAAGATAAAAAATAGCCAACAAAAATATATAAATAGCAAACCCATGAGCTTAAAGGTTGAACTTAAAGATTAAAGCTTAAAGTTGTTATCCGTTGAATTGTTGAATCATAGAAACAGTCAAGCAGATAGAGATAGCAATAGTCAATAGCTTTGGACATTGGTATCAGATAAAATACTAAGAAAAACAATAAAGCAATAACATATCACGAATGACAATTCCCCCTTTTAATTCCCTTCTCTAATAAAATTAGGGGGCGTTTGGTTCACATAATGTTTTTTGATGGAATGGAATATGTCAAAGGAATTTGACTTTAAAGGAATTAGAATGGAATATCATCGGGTTTAATCACCTGTTTGGTTGACAAACATTGGAATGGAATTCGTTAAAGAAATTGGAATATGTCTGTTTGTTTTACATAATGTAGCTTTAGAATTGGAATGAAATATTAGTAAATGACCAAAATACCTTTTTTGAAATTTTTGAAACAAAAATCCAACAACTGTGGTTCAGATCGGTGGTGGTCGACGACTCGGCGATGGTTTGGAACAGTGGTTCAAATCGGTGGTGGTCGGCGACTCGGCGGTGGTTTGGAACAGTGATTCAAATCAGTGGTGGTCAGCGACTCGGCGGTGGTTTGGAACAGTAGTTCAAATCAGTGGTGGGTCGGGTGGTTCAGATCGGTGGTGGTGGTTTAGAACGTACGATGGTGATCGACGGTGGTTCAAAACAATGGTAGTCAGCAGTGGTTCAGATCGGTGGTCGGTAGTGGTTCAGAAGGGTGGTGGTCGACGGTTGTTCATATTGGTGGTGGGCGGTGGTGGTTCAGATTGGTGGTGGTCGTCGGTGGTTCAGATTGGTGGTGGTCGACGGTGTTCAGAACAGTGGTCGGTAGTGGTTCAGATCGGTGGTGGTCGACGGTGGTTCAGAACGGTGGTCGGCGGTGGTTCAAATCTGTTCGTCAGTGGTGGTTCAGAACGGTGGTCGGTGATGGTTCATATCGGTGGTGGTCGACGGTGGTTTAGAACGGTGGTCGGCAATGGTTCAGATCGATGGTCAGCCATGGTTCATATCGGTGACTGGCGGAGGTTCAAATCGGTGGTGGTTGGCTGTGGTTCAAATCGGTGGTGGTTGGCGGTGGTTCTGATCGGTGGTCGACGGTGGTTTAGAACGGTGGTGGTCGACGATGGTTCAGAACGGTGGTCAGTGGTGGTTCAGATCGGTGGTGGTCGACGGTGGTTCAGAACGGTGGTGGTCGACGATGGTTCAGAACGGTGGTCGGTGGTGGTTCGAATCGGTGGTCGGTGGTGGTTCAGATCGGTGGTGGTCGGTGATGATTCAGAACGGTGGTCGGCGGTGGTTCAGATCGGTGGTGGTTGGTGATGGTTCAAAATAGTGGTTGGTGGTGGCTCAGATTGGTGCTGGTCGGTAGAGGTTTATATGGGTCTGGGTATCAAGTAGGGAAGATGGGGATAGTTTTGTCTTTTTGAGAAAATGAGATGAAATGAAATTGAATTCTTTCTCAAATGTGATGGAATGACCAAATCCATGAATGGTGGAATGTGTGGAATTCAATTCCATTTCATGGGAAACCAAACGCGTGAATGAAATTTGGTCCATGGAATTGATCATTCCAATTCTTAGGTCCCGTTTGGTTTGTGGGATTGGAATGGATTTGGATTTCAAATCCATTCCAATCCTGCGTTTGGTTTGCAGGAATGGATTTCGTTGACCGGATTTGAAATCCGTTGACCATTTAAAAATCCCTTACACGATGGATTTCAAAATCCGTTGCAATGAGCCTGGATTTGAAATCCAAATCTAATGGATTCTAAAGCCTGATGGATTTCAAGTTCTTATCCAAACACATGAAGAGATTTCAAATCCCCCCAAATCCAAATCCAAATCCCCCCAAATCCAAATCCCTCCAAATCTAAATCCTTACTTGAAATCCAATCTATTCCAATCCATTCCCGCAAACCAAACGCATCCTTAGGGTGCGTTTGATTTGCGGGATTGGAATTGTAACACCCGGAAATTCTCAAGGTAAGTATTTGTTTCCTTTAATTCATTAATTGTGCCTATGTGAATATATGAGCCTTTGGATGCTAATTTGTCGTAGAGCATATCTGTTTTATCGCTATTTCTAACTAAGGTTATACTGGTACTAGTTGGGAGCTTAGACGTGTGAGGAACCTGTCGAAACAGTAAGTTCACTGTGATCGGCGACAATGCCCTTGGGCAAAGTCGCGGTGGGGGAGGTGCCCGCGGTACGACCCCAACGACAATGACCCTCGCGATTGTGACCTTGGCATTCTCGCCTGTCACAATCGCCGACTTGGTACCGAGAGGTGTAGGAACTCGGCGACTATGCCCGCGACTATGCCCGCGACAATGCCATATGGCAAAGTCGCCGGGCAATGTCGCCCGCGTCATCCAGTCTTTTTTTTTTAACCCAAATCTGATGCCTCACTTCTCACTTCTTCATTTTGAAATCGGGAACTCTCTCATTTGGGCGATTTTTGGGAATTCCAAACACATACACATTTATTGCTAGGGTTTGGGGTTGTTGGGGTGATTCTTGGCTCATCAAGTCTCATCCAAGTGCATTTATTGAAGATCCTCATCAAGTCATTCCTCTCCTACATCAAGTCTCATCTTTAACATCTAGGGTTTTCTTCTTTTCTAGGTTTTGGTACAAAACCTATATTGTGAGTTTACTAACCCTTTTGTAAAAACTAGATACACATCATTTACTTTACTTGTTATCATTCTTGTTATTACTCAAGTGTTCTTATTTAATGTACAAGTATTTGGGGATTTCTATGGAAATATGTATGTGAGTAACCTACTATGATTCACTTATGCATATCTTGGTATAATGATGATTCCTACTTGGAATGCCTTTTGGCGACCTTATATTCTCACGAAGTATTTGGATGATTACTAGGTCATATGATGGAATTACATGCTTGGGATGGTATGTTGTGTTCATGGTTGATATCCGAATATGTTGGGTTAAAACACATCTTGAGACCTCCTATTTGATAATGTGGACGAACCAAGTCAGTGATTCACTATAGGGATGTAGGTGGGTGACATTTGAGGAATTTCCTGAGTGGTAGTCCCCTATGTGCCTAGACCTCCGCCGTCGGGGAATTTCCTAAGTGGTAGTCCCTGATGCGTGTCGGACCTTTGGGTTGCCTATGTTATTTGGCTTCAAGGTACATCGCCTCTTTGGGTGAACCTGATTGGAGATATGGGTCGCTCCCGTTGACTCCACATCTACGTGATTAATTGTTTAACTGCTGATAAGAACTGTAACTGTTTCTGGCATGTTTTTACTTGTTCAACTCACTAGACTTTTTGGCCTAACACTTGTTTGGTGTCGATGTGTATCTCAGGTGTTAGCGGCGCTGCTCCTAGGCAAGTTTAGATGCTTTGGGCGAGAGCTTGGGGATTTTGGCATTTGAATTTTTGTTGGAAGATTTGGGTTTATAGATGATACCCCTTTTGTAATCTCTTTTCTAGATGTAGAAATTAGATTAGTTGGTTGTTGTTTATTTATCCGTTAAATTACAATTGTGATTAAACAGGTTGGCTTATTTATACTATTCCCCTTTTTGGGAGGCCTTTGCTATGGTAAATTATGTACCACTTCTCCTCTTTTGGAAAGTTTTTGTTATCCCTATTCTTGGGGTGTTACAGGAATAGATTTGGAGGGATTTGGATTTCAAATCCATTCCAATATTGTGTTTGGTTTGCAGGAATGGAATTTGTTGACCGGATTTGAAATCCTTTGACCCTTTTAAAATTCTTAACTTGATGGATTTGGAATTCCTTTGCAATGTGCCGGGATTTCAAATCCCCCCAAATCTAAATCTTTACTTGAAATCCAATTCATTCCCGCAAACCAAACGCGCCCTTAGTGTTATGCTCTGAAGTAACTACACAAAAAGGTATTGAAAGTAGGGGTGTGCAAAACCCGATCGCACCTGAAAACCCCGAAAAACCGATCCGAAAAAACCCGAAGAACCCGACCCTAACCACTCGATCATACCCGAAGTCCGAAGTCCGAATTTTAGGCCAGATATATCGGTTCGGGTAGGGTCTTAATATACGTCACCCGATCCGACCCGAAACCCGAAAACTAATAACTAAATATAAAATACTATTTTTAATACATTTCCTAAAACCTAATCGTATCTACTTCTCTTGCCTCTCGATCTCTCAAGTCTCATCATCAGTTTTCTCAATCCTCTCGCCTACTTTAATCTTTAATGTTCAAGGCTTCAACGCCTTCAAACATGATGGATGCTGCAGGAAAAGTTTTGTTCGAGACTTTGAATCTTTATTATTTTATAAATATAATAATAAGATATGTTAGACTTTTGTTTTCAAATTTTGTTAATTTAAAAAAAAACTGTAGAATTTACATGTTTCAACGTTCAATTTTTTTTTCTTTTTGCTGCATAGTCACGCAAGACATGAGTTCTAGAATAAAAAATTGGATTTACCCGAAATCCGACCCGATCCCACCCGAAACCCGATTAGGCCCGACACCGAAAACCCGATTCCCCAAATTGCAATATTCGGGGGCTAAATAGCCTACCCGAAACCCGATCGGGTTTTTCATTTCCCCACCCGAACCGATCCGAATCGACCCATGCTCACCCCTAATTGAAAGACTTTGATGATTTATTAAGCTAAACAAAGGATGTATAAATAGCTAATACAACAACCTTTTGGCTATAGTCGTCAATGAATGTTAGCAAGTATCTCTTGCCACTATTAGAAGGTGAGATATCAATCAACAGAGATCTGAATGAACTAACTGCAACCTCCTTGTAGCACGCCACTGAAAAATGGTGGGGATATCGGTTCACTAAGATTTTTATACTATTACTACTATATGCTAAAAAAAATTGAGAACAACTTGTCTTCCCCTAGGGACGTCCTCGTAAAATGATAAAAAAAAATACCCTCATGTGCATTGCATGTGATGACACTTAACGGGAGCAATAGGGACGAAGTTAGTGTCGGAAATGAAAATCAAAACAAAAACAATACCTCAAGAATTTTTTTTTTTTTTGTAATAATTGAACTGTAGGAAGGAAACGGAAAAATTAATAAAATACAAGGACAAAAAC
The DNA here is from genome assembly GCA_954870635.1 of Arctium minus. NCBI lineage: Eukaryota > Viridiplantae > Streptophyta > Magnoliopsida > Asterales > Asteraceae > Arctium > Arctium minus. The sequence continues at coordinate 173,945,168 of OX941080.1, read as the reverse complement.
TGTAATTTACTCATGTTATTTTAAAGAAATACGAAGCAATTGGTTAATTTTAGAGGGGGTTAGATGTAAATAATGAGCCACTTGCTCGAAATTGGAGCCAGCATGGGTTGAGGCCGTGGTTGTTGAAAAGAGGTTGGGTTCACGGGCATCCAGATCTACGATTTCGGGTCTCTCTCCTCATGCGCCACGTGTCCACACCGCCCATCGACCTCTTCAGGGAACTCACCGTGAAACATGCCCGACCCGACTACACCTCCGGTATTAATTCCTATTGCGGCGGTCAAATGCGTTGATCTATTAATTTAGATAAGAGTTGTTTGTTGGGTTAGTTTTGGGTAAGTTATGTATGGATAAAAAATTATTTTATTTGTATAAATTAAAAGAATTTTTAGTTGAGATGGTTTTTTAATATATGGAAGAATTGTGTTTTTCAATTGGGAGGACAAGTTTGGAAGAAAAGGTTGACTTACCTTCGGCATAAAACTTCTCTGTAGAAGCTTACTGAATAAATCATTTTCTATATCATTAAGTCACTACCAAACGGTCACCACAAGAAACAAGGATTTTAGCAACGACTTTTGTCTTCGCTAAAAGTCCATTTATCCCCGAAAACCATTTATGGAGACGACATATCGTCGCTATAGCTTGTGAAAGAAATTTTTTGATCGTCGCCAAAGATGATTCGCTGAAACTTACTTTTCTTGTATAACTGATAGGATAAGTTGTGAGTCTCATTAATTCATTAAGTTGTTTACAGACATACCCTTAAGTGTGGTAAGGTTTAGCTAAAACCGTAAATTAAACACTATATATAGTGTCAACGTTTTGTTTTCAAGAAACGTAAATTAAATTGCATGTCTCAAAAAACAAACAAATATACCACAAAATGTTGTGTCATTTATATAAATCTAAATGTGATGTGTTGAATATGACAATACAAAACTTTTGTAGTTTATACATAATTAAATTAAATGTTAACCAAATCTTCAAACACAAATTTTGAAAAGAAAAAAAAAAGAAAAGGAAAACACTAAAACAAACATAAAATCATAAACCCTAATTCTAATTCTAATTCTAATTCTAATTCTAATTCTAATTCTAATTCTAATTCTAATTCTAATTCTAATATATGTTTTTTGAGATAATGCAATATAATGGACTCAAGGTGTTGATGAGTCCTCAAAAAACATCTGTTGGGGTGGGTTTGAACTTTTGAATATATGAATGATGTCTAAAAAAATATTATTTTAGTTAATGAAAAAAGAGTGAATTACAATTTTTGTCCCCATGTTTCATAAAATTGATGGACCTTGTTCTTAATCTGAAGAATTAGCGAAACAAGTATTTGTGGTTGTATTTTTGTAACAAATTGGGTCCTTATTAGTAACAATTGTTATGTTTGAATGTTAACTAGTGATCCATTCTGACTATCATATCAAGAGTATTTTTTTTAATCTTTTTACCTTTGATTCTAATTTTTGACTAAAACATTAAATAATATATATGCAACATCTTAAACACATAAAACAATCTCAAGAAGACATAAACCATTAAGAAAATAAATATCAAGATTGAACATATAAATCATCAAAAACACAAAAATATCGAATTATCAACAATAACAAAAAACAAATTTGGTGCAATTTTCGCGTAGCTTCTGGTCTTTGACATCAAAAAAGGATGTTTTTGCTCACTCTCAGTCAAACTGAATTGTTTTTTCTAAAGAGAAATATCCTTATAGAAAGTTTTAGGGCTTGAGTCCTTCACTCCCTAAATAGGAATAGAGCTAAAACAGGCCGTATGGAGTATAGCCAAGTGGTAAGGCATCGGTTTTGTTTTTCTCTTCTTTACTATCCGCAAGTTCCGACCCTTTCAATAGAGCGGAGGCGAACTGATCAACGAGAAAGAGGCCCTACTCACTGATCCTCACAGTAATCAGCTTAGCTATGATTATAAGTAGCGGATTTTCGAATATTCCGCCGAAAATATTTATTTATTTGTTTATTTATTTATTTATTTTCGGCGGAATATTCCGCCGAAAATCTTAAAAATCGAAAACAGAAAACCCTGTTTTTTCATTAAAAATCTTGCTATAAAACCTGCTAAAAACAGTAAAAACCTATTGAAAGCTGTAAAAACAGCCAAAACTATAAAAACCATAAAATACAACTAACATAAATAAAACATAAAATATAAGTAACGTAAACATAATATACATTGTTCAATTGTCAAAGTACTGTTCCAAAATACATTATGGGTTTTCGGCGAAATGTTAAGCAAATATCATCACATGGGTGGTGGTGGCGGTGCCCCTGGCTGGGAAGAACATAAATGCTTTACCAATTCACACATATGCTCGTACTGGGTATCACGTTCCCGCTGACGTGCCAATTCCTCCGCCCGACGTGCCTCTTCCTCCACCGCACGTCTCTATTCCCGCTCCTTCAACTCCTGAAGTTGGGTCTTTAGATCCTCAATTTCCTAAAAAATAAAATAAAAAAAGACGTTAGAAGAAGTTTAACATGAATTATAAAATAAATTGATAAAACTCATATAATGAAATGTGGTTAACACCTTTTGGGAAGAAGAAGAAGCACCACCACCCGATGATATCCCAGCCAAGATCGCGTTGGGATCTGTGTGGTACCCGAACCCTAACGTACGACCTTTCTTCACTCCTCCAGAAACCTCCTGCCACAAGTCGGTATCAAAAGTCGGATGCTGGCTGGGGTCCTCGTCGGACCTCTGGGTGACACTGGTCGACCCATTCTGGATCCATTAAAGCCCAATTGGATCTGTTAAAGCCCAACTGGATCCGTTAAAGCCCAACCGTATCCATTAAAGACCAACTGGATCCGTTAAAGCCCAACTGTGTACGTTAAAGCCCAACCGAATACGTTAAAGCCCCAACGGGATCCGTTAAAGCCCAATTGCATCTATTAAAGCCCCACCGGATCCATTAAAGCCCAACTAGATCCGTTAAAACCCAACTGGATCCGTTAAAGCCCAACTGGATCCGTTAAAGCCCAACCGGGTACGTTAAAGCCCAACCGAATTCATTAAAGCCCAACTAGATCCGTTAAAACTCAACTGTGTATGTTAAAGCCCAACTGTGTACGTTAAAGCCCAACCGGGTACGTTAAAGCCCCAATTGGATCCGTTAAAGCCCCAACTGGATCCGTTAAAGCCCAATTGCATCCATTAAAGCCCCACCGGATCCATTAAAGCCCCATCGGATCCATTAAAGCTTAACTAGATCCGTTAAAGCCCAACTTTGTACGTTAAAACCCAACCGGGTATGTTAAAGCTCCAACTGAATCCGTTAAAGCCCAATTGCATCCATTAAAGCCCTACCGGATCCATTAAAGCATGACTGGATCCAATAAATCCCAATCGTATCCATTAAAGACCAACTGGATCTGTTAAAACTCAACTGTGTATGTTAAAGCCCAACTGTGTATGTTAAAGCCCAAGTGGATTCGTTAAAGCCCCAACTGCATCCATTAAAGCCCCACCGGATCCATTAAAGCCCCACCGGATCCATTAAAGCCTAACTAGATCCGTTAAAGCCCAACTGGATCCGTTAAAGCCCAACTGGGTACGTTAAAGCCCAATTGCATCCATTAAAGCCCCACCGGATCCATTAAAGCCTGACTGGATCCATTAAAGCCCAACCGTATCCACTAAAGACCAATTGGATCCGTTAAAACTCAACTGTTTATGTTAAAGCCCAACTGTGTATGTTAAAGCCCAAGTGGATTCGTTAAAGCCCTAACTTCATCCATTAAAGCCCCACCGGATGCATTAAAGCCCCACCGGATGCATTAAAGCCTAACTAGATCCATTAAAGCCTAACTGGATCCGTTAAAGCCCCAACTGAATCCGTTAAAGCCCAATTGCATCCATTAAAGCCCAATTGCATCCATTAAAGCCTGACTGGATCCATTAAAGCCCAAACGTATCCATTAAAGCCCAACCGTATCCATTAAAGACCAACTGGATCCGTAAAACTCAATTGTGTATGTTAAAGACCAAGTGGATTCGTTAAAGCCCCAACTGCATCCATTTATTTTTATTTGTTAAATTATTTTAAGAAAAATAAATATTTTTTTATTTTTTAAATCTTTTAAAGAAAAATAAATATTTTATTATTTTTCGTAGAATTTCTAACGGATTTTCGGCGACCGTTTATTTTTTATTTTCTAAATATTTTTAAGAAAAATAAATATTTTAATATTTTTTATATTTTCGGCGGTCTTTTAAAGTTTTTTAATTTTTTTATAAACTCTTTGAATTTCCGGCGGATTTTCGGCGGCCGTTTATTTTTTATTTTCTAATTTTTTAAGAAAAATAAACAATTTTTATTTTTAAATAGGGTTTTGGCGGATTTTCGACCGATCCTTTTTTTTAAATTTTTTTAAAAATACAAAATATCCGTCGAAAATCCGCCGGAATTTTTATATTTTTTTCGGCGTATTTCCAACGGATTTCCGATGGATTTTTATTTTTATTTTTTTTAATCTTTTAAAAAAATAATTAATTAATTATTTCCGACGGATTTTTGGCAGATTTTAATTAATTAAATTAATTAATTAAAATCTGCCAAAAATCCGCCAAAAGTAAATAATTAATAAGAAAAAAATTAAAAAAAATTATATTCCGTCGAAAATCTGCCGAAAAATAATTGATTTTTTAAAAAAATAAAATAAAAATAAATTTTCGAAGGATTTCCGGAGAATTTCCGGCGAAAGTCAAAGTGGGTTGACCCTTTGACTTCCGTCGGAAATCCGTCGAAAATCCGCCGAAAATTTCCGTCGGAAAAATCCATCGGAAAATTCCGCCGGAAAAAGTCTTTTATTTAGTAGTGTGTGTATGTATATGTAATAATTTGTTTCTTAATGAAAATGTTATATAAAATATAAAAATACTAAAAAGTCTTGATTCTATATGGACTTTTTTTAATGGCAGTTAGCGACTGGGAACCAACACGTTGCAAAAATGCAACCACGAGGAAACGATTAGTCATTTTTCAAATTAGGGATGAGATCAGTTAGTTTCATGAAAGTATAAGGATGGAAATGTAATCCACTCATAAAAATATACTTTTATATATATATATATATATATATATATATACACACACACACGATCGTTTGTGCTCCTCTACGAAGAAGCACTCTCTTGTAACGTGACCGCTCCCCCCTTATGTATATGAATTCTTTCACTCCTAATCTCTCTTCTGTTGAACAACCTACCAATGAGAGCGAGCCAAGGCTTTGCTTGATGTTTGTATTGTATATATATATATATATATATATATATATATATATATATATATATATATATATATATATATATATATATAGGGTCAGGGTTAGGTTCAGGTTCAGGTTCAGGTTCAGGTTCAAGGGAAAACTCAAAAAAATGGAAAACTGAGGAACACCCTGATAGCCCTTTATCTGGACAGTATGCACTTGTGCATACAAGTAATTTGTAACATGGACACGTGCATATGCACAAATTCATAATTCACATGTGCATAAAAACTAAAAAACAACTTAATTTACTTGTATGCACAAGTGCATACCGTCCAGATGAAGAGCTACCAGGGTGTTCCTTGGTTTTTCATTTTTTTTAGGTTTTCCATTGAACCTCCCTCCCCCCTTTCTCTCTCTCTCTCTCTCTATATATATATATATATATATATATATATATATGTATGTATGTATGTGTGCGTGTGTGTTAGGTCACTGATAATTTGAAGACGGCCTCCCGATCTCCCTTACAAATCTTTGAAGTACATCTTATTATACTTAGACAAAGTTAGTTCTTTGTAATAGCTTAGTCATACTTAACATGTTCGACAAAATCGAAGACTAGCCGAAATCAACAACAAGTGAATCTTCAGATGAGGATCAAAGATGAACTTTCAATCTTCACTAAGTTATTTCTGTCGATTTTGAGGTACAAATCGGGGATCCTTAAAATCGGAGGATATCCCCCTTTGTTCCCTGCTGAGACTGATTTTGGAGTACAAATCGGTGGATCCTTCAAATCAGAGGATGTCCCCTTTTTGTCCCCTAAAGGAAATCTTCGATGAAGTACATCCAATTTTGTACTTGATGGAGACATTCTCTAATAAACCTGAAGAAAAGACCTTTGCCTTTTACACCTTTTTCAGATATGGTCTACATCAAGGTCTGCACATCTTTTATGTCCTATGTTGAGACAAAACGCACATATTGTCCTTTTTAGGTCAATTTTGTGATTTAATCCTAGAGTGGCAAGTGTCTCATTCATTTAATGCACATGGTAGTACTTAAAGTTGAAGACTCCTCTCATGCAAGGTTACACTTTCAAGAGAATCCTCCTAAGTGCTCAAGCAAAAATTGGCAAATTTTTCCTCTCACACTCAAGAACTCCACAACTTTTAACTTAGTGCTTTCAAATTGTGTTTATTTATGTTATTCGTGAAAGATTATTTCAATAGATTTTATTTGTTCTTTTCCGGAACAATCTTGTTTTTTTATGTATAATTCTTGATATTTATATCAATAAAGAATTAAAATTAAGTGAAATTTGGTTTATTCTATTCACCCCCTTCTACAATACCTATTACTTTTTGTCATTTCTTGTTGGGACTAACAATATATATAGGGAGAAGTTCAAATTAGAAGTGCTAAATGTATGAGAAGTAAAAGAAGTTCAAATTTAAAAGTTTATTGTAATTAATATTATTTTGATTTAAAAAAGAGAGGTAGTGTTTAATTTAAATTATATAATTTCAATAAGAGATAGAAAGTGAAGAGATTTACTTTTATGTCACTTTAAGGGGGCGTTTGGTTCGCAGATTCTGATGGAATCTGATGGAATTGGAATGTTGAATTCCAATGAATTCCACAAATGAAGGAATTCAACATTCCTTGGGGGGAGGTGGTATTTCATTGGAATGGAATGTCATATTTTTTTTGGACAAAATTGCCCCTCATCCTAATATGCACCACCACCATCGGCCACCACCTCCGGCCACCGCCACTGGCTACCATTGACCACCACCTCCGGCTACCAACACCGGCCACCACCTCCGGCCACCACCACCGACCACCACCAGCCACCTCCACCTCCGGCTACCAACACCGACCACCACCACCTCCGGCCACCACCGCCACCGGCCACCACTACCATTCAACATTATTAACAGACACCAACTCTCTCTCTCCTCTCTCTCTCTCCCTCTCTTTTCTCTCTCTCCCCCTCTCTCTCTTCTCTCTCTCTCTCTCTCCTCTCTCTACCCTCTCTCTCTCAATATATCCTCTCTCTCATATCTCCCTCTCTCTATCCTCTCTCCCTCTCTCTCCTCTCTATTCTCTCCCTCTCTCTCCTCTCCTCTCTCTCCCTCTCTCCCCTTTCTCTCTTTCCTCTCTCCTTCTCTCTCTACTCTCTCTCAATCTATCATCTCTCTCTCCCTCTCTCCTCTTCTCCTCTCTCCTATCCTCTCTCTCCCTCTCTCCCCTTTCTCTCTTTCCTCTCTCCTCTCTCTCTCTCCTCTCCTCTCTCTCTCCTCTCTCTCTCTCTCTCTCATCATCATTCGTGTGCTAAAATAATCAAAACAATTTTAGTTAAAAATTAAACTATTTAATGACTATTTCATTAAAGTAATTTTTGTTGAAAAAAATTAAAATAAACAAAAAGGGTATTTTGGTCATTTACCAAAATTCCTTTCCAATTCTAAAGCTACAATCTGTTAACCAAACAGAAAATTTTCAATTTATTTAATAGATTCCATTCCAATTCTGTCAACCAAACAGGTGGTCAAACCTGACAACATTCCATTCCAATTCCTTCAAAGTCAAATTCTTTTGACATATTTCATTCAATCCAAAAACATTATGCGAACCAAACTCCCCCTAAAAGTTATGTTTGTATGTAAATGATACCATATATACAAAATGTTACCTCTCAACTCTCATCATTGATTAATCTTGATTGTGGTTGAGATTGGTTCTTATAGTTCTCAACCTTTATGTGGTTCTTACTTGATTTAACCCCTACAAAAGTATGCCTTATCCTTTTTGTTGTTATTATTTATCTTTAATCAATTTCAAAATCAGTTAATGAGTTATATATGTTGTCAACAAAATCAAAAACAAATCAACGTAAAACTATGTGACATACGTTACGAATAAGATGGCCATCTGTATACATGACATAAATGTATATATTCATTTATTATCAGTGGCGGATGGCCTAAGGGGATACTAGGGGCCATGGCCCCTTGTAACACCCTAAAAATCAAGGGAATTTAAAATTCGAAAATTCGACAATACGCTGGCTATAAACTGAGCGAAACCTGGATTAAACCATCACCTGCCAAAATGATCCCAAAGTATCATCCCGAAAACGGGGAATGTAACATAATGTTTAGAACTCAAAGAATGAAGAATAAATGTACGACAACCTAATAATCTAAACAATTCTATTAGATTACGGTCGGGTGTCGCTATCCTTCCTAAAATGGGTAACTATCAACACATTTACACCGGTCTCTACATCTCCCAAAAGGACCGTTCTCAGCCACATGATTTGCCTCTCATTCCCGAATGTCCCCGCCACTAGGACGCCCTGTCATACATGACAACCACAGAAACAAGTGTTAGGCTAGAGCCTAGTGAGGAGGTATAATCGTAACATAAATGATGAAATAAAATTACAACACAAGAACATTGCATTTTTCATAGTTCTCAACCAATTTGCTCCACCTGTCATTAAACATGAAATTTCCATAAAAATTTCGTTAACAATATATATATAATTCCACCCAAGCCAACAAGCTTGATAACATCAACCCGAACTATATCTTTAGCTACATGGGCACTTAACCCAAAACGGGTCTTTATCCTTTTCGTGACATCAACTCAAACCGAGTCTCTAGTCTAATAATGACATCAACTCAAACTGAGTCTCTAGTCTAATAATGACATCAACTCAAACCGAGTCTCTAGTCTAATAACGACATCAACTCAAACCGAGTCTCTAGTCTAATAACGACAACAACTCAAACCGAGTCTCTAGTCTAATAATGACATTAACTCAAACCGAGTCTCTAGTCTAATAATGACATCAACTCAAACTGAGTCTCTAGTCTAATAATGGCATAAACTCAAACTGAGTCTCTAGTCTAATAATGACATCAACTCAAACCGAGTCTCTAGTCTAATAATGACATCAACTTAAACCGAGTCTCTAGTCTACTTACCAAGTTGCCAATATGACCAACATATACCCTAAAGGCTACCTACAACTCATCTTACATGCTAATATCTAGCATTTCCTCTAATACTCCTCATTTGAGACAATATCCTCAAATAGGGTTTTAGGTTAAACTTCACCTTTATCAAATCAGAGATAAGTAAGTGAGAAATATAGTTGTAAGCACATAGTTAACCTACACATGAGTAGAAGAGTCCAAAAACCACTCACCTTAGTGATTTCTTAGAAGAGACCAAACCCTAGTTGACAAGAGCTTGAAAGGGGAGAGATGAACTTGGACCTTGAATCACCACCAACCTAAATCAATCATGGAACCTCATTCAATGCATTCTCTTCAAGAGGATTTAATGAAGGGGGGAGAGTTCTTACCTTTAACTCAGAGCAAAATCGCCAACAATATGGGAAAAATGAAGTTAATGCCAAAATAAATGACCTAGCCCCTTTTTGATCTGCGTAGGGGTCGCACGCGGGTGCCCGCGCGGCTCAACCCGCGCAACTACACGCACCGAACACTGGAGTTGCATGCGGACAGAAGCTGGCGCGGATGCCTGCGCGACAACTCGCGCCGAATACTGGAAGTAAATCCTCACTTTGCCATTTGAACTCAAATCAAGACATCAGAACCCCGACTAATACTGAAGGTTAAAACCATGGTGCTAGCGGTTTATAAATACCACGAGAATACAACACTTGACCAACATTCGGGGTGTTACACCCCTGTGGTTTTGTCTCTGCTTAATAGAATTAGTTTATAGCATAGTATACTTTCATTAGTTTTTTTTACTTGGGCACCTTCACTCTCCACTCAAACACACACCGTCTAACTCCAAGGAGCAATGGCTTTTGATGGCCACCCAACTCACACCTCACCAGTCACCACGAAAAGTTTTTGACCATTTTTCATGGATTCAAAATTGACTAACCCAATGGTAATTAAAACTACTAACCTGTTTAAACTTTCAAGTTCCCCCAAATTAAACTTTTGTCATTGTGATTACTTGTGTAATAATAGTCAAGGATATACAAATTTTGGATGGTTTATCAAACTTTTACCGACTAAGTATTTTTCAGGCGTCATTTATCTTATCGGGTGAGAATAGCAAGGATTGAGAATTTTACTCGGTAAGAGAAATAACAATAACCTAGAATCTTACTCGGTAAGTAAGGGAAAATACACTTACCCAATACCCATGCTTATCGGGTAAAAGATGCTTACCAACAACCGATTAGATATTGGATGCTTATATTTTTTTCGTTTTGTTTTAGAATTTAAATTTGTTTTACTTTTGGATAGTGTCTCTTTTATGTTTTTTAAAATGAATATCCATAATATTGAAACAAAGCCGTAAAAGATACCAAAGGGCCTTTGGCCTAGCGGTATCGGAGCCTTTAGCCTCGTAGGAGGTCAAGGGTTCAAATCTCACCAAAAGTTAGGTGGGTGTGTTAGTTTATTTGTTCCATTTGCTATATATATATATATATATAGAGAGAGAGAGAGAGCAAGGATCATTTGTTAACCAACAATTTGTTGTTAACTTTATGAACCATTTCCAACCAATATAAATCCATCTTCGATTGTTGGTTTCTTTGTTTTAATATTTAATCCTAAAGGTAGAAAGGTCAATTCTTAATTAGAAAAATTTTCATTTATTTATTTGGGGGTTACAAGAATAAAGACTCCTTGATTCTAGCGTAGGTTATGATTTCAAAATTTTTTCCATTTTCAAACTAATGTTAAAATCATATGAACATTTACTGAATTAAACATATAAATATTGTGTTACGTTTGTTGTTATTCTTTCTTTTTTGTTAACCTTTTACAGAATGATTTAGATGTAATGTAATAGTTTTGAATGTGTGTTCAACAATGAACATATTTGTAGGTGTTCATGTATGTTCAACTAAGAAAAAGTTCATATTTAGCTGTAATGTAACTGTTTTAAAGATGTGGTCAACAAAGAACATATTTGTAGGTTTTCATGAATGTTCATCATGTGCATTTGAAACAATGGGAGATTTAATTTCCCATTGTTTAATTCCTCATTTGAAACAATGAGAGATTTAACTGTTTTGATTTAGATGTAATGTAACTCTTTTGAAGGTGTGTTTAACAATGAACATATTTGTAGGTGTTCATGAATGTTCATCATGTGGATTTGAAACAATGGGAGATTTAATTCCCCATTGTTCACTTCAGTTTTGATTGTTGTTCAATGGAACATTAATGAGTCATTTAATAGCATTTAAAACAATGAAAGGTTTAATTCCCCAAATTACCTTAACCACTGTTGTTCACTTGACCATTTAAGAAATAAAGTCTCTTTTATTAATTAGAAATTTGTTGTAGGATTATGTGTCATCATCAAAAGGAAGTGATTGATATAATATTTTCCTAGTATTAGAATTTACCATAATGAATGTTTCCTTTTCTTTGTAAACTTATTCCTATTTAAATGGCTTATGATTAATGAGAATTATAGACTTTTTCTCTGTCTTATTGTTATTCTCTCCATATTGTTGTTCTATTTGTTTTTCCCTTTAACACGTTATCAGCACGTAAGCTCAATCATTCGGCTTATCGTTGACTTTCAAGCTTCTAACTTCATCAAGCAACACAAGGAGAGGACGAGCTTTTGTGAAGAATAACTTGGTATGTAGCCTTTTATTGCTTTATGTTTTTTTTTTCACTCGGGCTCGTTGTATATCAAGATGTGGGTGTGCTGATGCATGAGTGGATGTTAAACATGATGGTGTGAATTTCTGATTAAATTTATTTTAACCTTGTTTTTTTTTAAATTTCGTATTTCAAACATGATGGTGTGATTAATTTTGTAATGATCGGTTGATCACTTTTTACTTCATCGTGTCCACCAAGTAAAAAAAAAAAAGAACATATGCACATGCACGCATTTATAGTATGCAAGTTAAGACGTCTGATATGAATTATGAAATTACAGTATTCCCATTTTAGAAGACCTTAAAATTTTGTATGTATATATTTATTCTGTGAAAAAAAATATATACCCATCATCTTTTTCTGTTTTATTGAAAAATTTGGCACTCATATAATTATTGGTGTAAAGATGGGCGGAAAAGATGTGATATATATGAAACATCAGCATGTATTTAGTTTAATAAATATATAATTATTATTGTTATGCTACCGTCTTGAACACATGAAATATTTATGCTAGTTGTATTTTTTTCCAAACTTTTTCTGCTTATACGCATACATGTAGGTAGTATCTAATGAGACCACGCATCTGCTTTGTTTCTGAAACCTATATTTTAATATGAGAAATGTATTTTTTTTAAATTGTTCTTTATTATTATTTAGATATTAAAACAAAACTTCAAAATAAAAATCACGTAATGGGAAGTTTTTTTGATAAAAATATGGTTTCTGAAAAGAAAAAAAAAGGGTTTATGTTATTAATTAAGTTACCATTATTATTGTTAATTAGTTTAATTAGTATTTTTAGTGCTTACGATTATTATGCATTAATGGTTTAAGTTGTTATTTAATTATTCTGCTCATGATTATTATATAACTGATTGTTTATTATTTTGTAAAAATCTAGTTATTAATATGAACTATCTTTTTAATTTTTATTATTTCTTGTAAATATAGTACCTAATAATGTATCAAATAATATTGTTGTTTTTGTGATATTGATTTTCTTTCCATAACAACAATACCATAAGAATCATATTTTATAAATAATGTATTTCCTTATATAATAATAAACAAGGAATTTGAGATAAATTCCTATAAAAATTTATCAAGATTTATGTTTTAATATTTGTCAATTATTTTATAAGATTTCTCACAATCTTATAAACAAACTTTTTGGAAGTTACACTTCCAACCCCCCATATATTTAGTCTTTTATCAAAAGCTCTCAAATACTATTAATATGTTAAAAGTTTGACGTCGACTTTATGTCAAAATCAATATTTATTTGTCTCATGACAAAATCTCTCAAAATACCATTAAGGTATTAAAACTTTGAAATTGGCTTCATATGCCAAACTCATCTTCATTTTTGGTCTCATGCCAAAAACTCTATAATTAACAATGTTATCTTCAAATTAAATAAATTGCAAAATATCGATGGGATTTTGTCAAACGGATGTAAATAGCCCTAAGGTTTGTAGGGACTTAAGAAATTCATGTGATTCCCCTACTACCTGGAAATCCAATAGATTGAGTGATTTTTTTTTCACAAATTGAAATATTTATGAAGTATTATCAACAAAATATAAGCATACAAAAATCCAATATTGTTATGATAATGAAATTTCATAACCATAATCCATTTTCTTATCAAAAAGAAAATCATATATTATCCTTTATATATGTAAATGGTTGGAACAACTCATCCCAAAATCAACGTCGTAAACTCAAAAAGAATCTGAGTATCATAAATGAGTATATAAACCTCCTTTTGAAAAGGTACAAGAAAATACCTAAAGTCCATCAACTCCCCATTTAGGGAAATGACACATATATGTTTCGACATGACCATGTGGGACACCATGGTTATGACATAGTGATCCGTGTATTGAAAAATACACATAGACACATTCTCTTTCGAGTGATAGGCAAAATGAGACAAATTGCAACTGTTGACTTCTGCAGCATAAGAAACAACATTGCCATCATAATATGCCCTCTCAAATACCTAAAACTTTTGTATACACCCTAATCCATAGCCAAGAAAGGAATGAGATCATCCTAAAGCTAAGGACATAATACAAAAATATTCCATTGTTACAACGAATACAAGGTGATATTTATGGACATAAACATCCAGAATGCGGGCCATTAAAGTACTTTATGGTTCTGGTTCGACACGATGAACGTATGTCGTATTATTGTCCACATGAAATACTGCACTCCTAACACTAGTCATACGTTTAAGGTCTCACCACCCTGATTATTTCATCAAGTCTACATGACTTTGAATGTTGTAGAATTTACATCATAAGGATTTGATGTTAATTACATATGTATGAGGATCAATGTAGAGTTTCCTATATCCCATGTGTATATATAAAATGGTCTCATAGAAGTTATTATCAAAAGAATATGATGACATATAGGGTATTAGTAATGCGCATCAATTTACCCACATCTACATGGGGTTATGTAATTATTATATGCAGTTTTTTTCGTTTTTAGACCCAATACTAGCTAACCAACCTCATGCGTACCAGTTGGTAACTGGATATAAGCCTGATACTTTACATTTATGCATGTTTGATTATATGTGCCAATTGCACCCCCACAGCGCATCGAAATGGGTCCTTAAAGACGATTTGGTATATGTTGGATATGAATCCCCAACAATTATCCGCTAATTAGAGTATTTGACTAGTGATCTCTTTACCGCTAGATTTGCGGGATGTCACTTTCATGAGACAATCTTCCCGTCATTAGGGGGAGATAGGAAAAAGGATTTTTCATGGGAACGACAGGAAGTGTCATTGAATATTCTTACTCTGTCTCATTTTGATACCCAAAACTTCACAATGCAATGTTGAAGTCAAACGAATCAAACTCGATACCTGATACGTTTAATGTTATTCCAGAAATGACAAGATCACATATACGAGCTGCAAATATACTCGCAAGGTTAAAATCCCCAAACAAGGGCACAACGTCACTGGAAAGTACGTTGCAATCACACATGGTGGAGGTGTGGTTGAGGTCGTAGCTCCCAAACAGAAATGGGGGAAGCTATTTGGTTCGATAGATACTCATCTAAAGGAAGAGAAGAGCAAGGCACAACTATTTGTCATCAATACATAAACCTCTCATGAGATTGTCTCTGATTAAACTATGTCTATGAATCATTACCGGAGGACGCTCCAAAGTTAATATTGATTCCAGAGATTAAAGAAATCTCAAATGAATTATGAGAGTGCATATGAGTCGATGGACAGATCATACATACTCATTGATGATATATTTCGCATATATTGTTGCTTAGGAGATGATAAAGCACATTGACATCGAACCATGTTCAGTTGAAAAATATCAACAAAGAGCAAATTGGCCTAAATAAGCAATCCAGGAGAATCATATTATTTGACAAATGAACAGGTATTTGGTTTGGTAGTGCTAACCCACCAAGTGTAAAGCCTGTAAGACATAGATAAATCATTTGTCGTAAAGCGTAATGAGAATAATTAAGTCATAATGTATGAGTCTCTCCTTTGGCACAAGGTTTCTCACAACGCCTTAGATTGACCACGAGAAGACTTACTCTCCCGTGATGGACGTTATAATGTTATGCTAATTAATTAGCCTAGTAGTTTCCGAAGGACTGGAAATGCAACTCATGGATGTGGTTAATACATATCTCTATGGGGATCTAGATTCAGAGATATAAAAGTGCTTGATGGCATTACATTACCAAAATCAATTAACTCTAAACCACGAAGTACGTTTACAATAAAATTGAAACACTCACTTTATAGATTAAAACAATTTATGCGAATGTGGTATAACCCCCTAAGTGAACACTTGATTGGGAAAGGATATATAAGAACTATGAATTGTGCCCTTGCGTATTTATGTAGAAAAACAAGTTCTAAGACTTTCAAAATAGCTTTATATGTCGATGTTATGAACATAATAGGCACTCTTGATGAAATAAGAGAAACCACAAGCAACTTGAAATCTAAATTTGAGATAAAAATCTTTGGAAAACTTGGGTTTGTCTAGCTATTCGAGCCAGGACACCGAGTTTGTGAAATATTCACCGATCGCATATGTCTAGAAAATAATCAGGCAATTTAATATTGACAAAGCGCATCCGGTTAGCACTCCCATGATTGGTCAAAGTGTTGGATATAAGGAATTGTCCATTTCGTCTAAAGGATGGTGACGAAAAAGTGTTGGGAGCTGGAATTCCCTATCTAAGTACAATATAAGCATTATCGTACTTAGCATAATACACTTGACTGTATATTCTATTTCTCAGTGAACTTGTTAGCTAGATTTAGCTCAGCGCCAACGCAACATCATTTGGAATGATATTAAGTAAATCTTTTAGAACCATTGACATGGGCTTATACTTTCCCTGTAGAAATAAAAATGAGATTGATAATGAAAATTCAATACCTACTTAGATTGTAAGCTGGAAAAGTACTAGCTCTTATAGAAAAATACCAAACAACCTCTTGGTATGTCTTTGCTGATATTAGGTATATGTCTGACCCATACAAAGGTTGTTCTCAGATTGGATAAGGAATTACCACTGGGAATACGCCGATTGCATGGAAGTAAGCTAAGCAAACCCTTGTAACTACCTCCTTGAACTAATCCAATAATATTACTCTCCATGAAATAATGTATATGATTAAGTACTATCATTACATATATTAGAGGAATTAGTAATTTTGGGCTTAACCAGTATCTTATTTGCATATATGAAAATAATGCATCATGTATCGAAGAAATGAACATAAGATACATCAAGGGTGATAACACAAAGCATATTATGCTTAAGTCTTATACAATCAGCAATAAGAAAACTCTCCTCGAGATTCAATTGAATCAAGTAATATGTCAGGAGAATATTACATATTTTACCAAATCATTACCTAAATCCATATATTGGGAAACATGTAGAAAGTAAACGCAAATATTTTCCAAACTCCTTGGATTAATGCACGAATCAGGGGGAGTAGTAGATAAAAGGGGGAGTCTACTATATTTGTGATATTGGTATGTTGTGCTCTTTCCTTAACCAAGGTTTTATTTTTCCCATTGGGTTTTGTTTCTTGGTGTAAGGTTTTAGTGAGGCAACTGTTTATATACCATCATATTTTCCTAACTCTCTCGATTAATGTACGAATCTAAGAGAAAACTAGATTGAAGGAAAAGTCTATATATTGCAAAAACTGGTACGTTGTATTATTTCCTTTGTCAGACTTTTATTTTTTCCCACTGGGTTTTTATTTTGGCGTAAGGTTTTAACGAGACAACAATTGTGCACCTTCACTCCTTTGACTCGGCACAAGGGGGAGTGTTGTAGGATTATGTGTCATCATCAAAAGGAAGTGATTGATATAATATTTTCCTAGTATTAGAATTTACCATAATGAATGTTTCCTTTTTCTTTGTAAACTTATTCCTATTTAAAGGGCTTATGATTAATGAGAATTATAGACTTTTTCTCTGTCTTATTGTTATTCTCTCCATATTGTTGTTCTATTTGTTTTTCCCTTTAACAAAATTTACTTTTAATCTCAATCATTCAATGTTAAGATGAAGGGTTTAGATTAGTTTACAAAGTTAACAACAAAACTATGGTTAACAAAAGAACTCAACCCTATATATATATATATATATATATATATATATATATATATATATATATATATATATATATATATATATTCTTCAAAAAAAAAGTCGTAAATCGACGAGTCCACTTTAATGAACAATATTTGTAAATTTCATTTTTTTTTATGTTTTAGTGTTTTAATATATTAGTACTTTAAATAGTTTGTTTTTTTTAAATATACCTATTATATTGAAACAAAATAGAGTGGTTTATGTGAACGAAAAATGAATTAGGCTCAGGCCCCAGGTTAGAAGGCTTATGTTCCGTAGCTATTTATTATGTATGTATCATGCATATATGTATGTGTGTATATATATGTGTGTGTGTTTTGTAATTAAAGTAAAAACAAAACATTCAACAAAAGCGATTGATGTAGGCATAGATTTTATATTTTATTTTTGATTTTTTGATTGGTCAAATTTTTTGAATTTAAAATAATTATGTGAGAGAAAGGAAAAAGGAAAAGAAAAGGATTGGAAATGAAAGGAGCAGCGTGAGTGAATGAGCAAGTTAAAACAAAAATAAAATAAATAAAAAATATTATAATAATTCGGATTTGGACATGCAAGCACCAATTCCATGCCATTTTTCTTAGGGAAATTGACTGAAATGGGCTAAACTCGGGGTGGGATTGACCTCCTAGCCATCCCTCTCCCCGGTTTACCCAAATGGCCCAAACGACGCAAATGGCGCCTAGGGGCGCAAATGGAGCCCAAGGACGCAAATTGCGTCCAGGCGCAATTTGCGCCCTTGGGCTCCATTTGCGCCCCTGGGCGCCATTTGCGTCCCTGGGCACGTGTCAAGCTGATATTGACCCTAATTAGTGTTTCTCCTTATATTTTGGATGGTTTGTTATTTTTTCACGTTTTTAAGCTGGTTTTTCAAGTTGATGTGTACTGTATTTTTCAAAAAGTTGTGATATCAAATCAACTTTAGCAGATGAATTATTTCCCTGTGGTGGTACAAATTTGATTCCCTAAATTATTGCTATAAATCCAACAACCATTGAAGATGTAAATCACACTTTTCATCCACAATTTCATACAATTGTTTCCTTGTGTTTCTTCCTTTTCTGTGTGTATTTTTAAAAAATATGACTTCCGGAGAGGATAAAGTGAAGCTACATCTCTTAAGCGGTGGTTCATGGCAACAGACAGATAACGGGTGGGAGTATGTTACCGATCAACCGATAACCCGCGTGAAGGTGGCTTCAAACATTACGCGTCGGAGGTTGGTTAGTTGTATTCACAGAAAATTTCTTATCGATCCTGCTCTTGGTAGGATTAGAATATCATATAAATATGATGGTGCCCTTTATGAGTTATGCAACTCTGACGATGTTTCGTCTTTCATTCAATTTATTGACAGTGAAAATAATCCGCCAACACTCTGTGTGTTTGTCGATTCATCAATGTCCGGTGGAAGCGATCTCGGTGGTACTTCGAACACCGGAGGCGGTGTGGATGAATCTGATGATACCCCAGATGTTGTTCCTGAAACACAACAAGAAGAAAGATAAGAAGAAGAACAGGAAGAAGATGACGACGACGAAGTTTATAGACATGATGAGAAGTCTCATGTTTACCACTTGGGTTTATCTGATGTTGATACCGATGAAGACGACGATGAACCAGAAAGTAGTCCTATCAAATCATACGGTGGTATAGATGATTTCTTTGATATGCCCCCTCCACTTCCATCAGCGGACCCAATCATCACAACCAACCAACCCCCACGTTATCACCGTAGTGGAAGAGTAAGTTTGGGTCAAGTATTCCCGGCCAAAAACGATCTTACACTCGCTCTCGGTTTGAAATTTCACGAAGAAGGTTTTGAGTTTGGAGTTCACCGTTCAAATAAAACGAGATACGATGCCAAATGTAGGCAAGCCGGATGTTCTTGGCGTATCTATGCGACCTCTGTCAAAAATACCAATATGTTTCATGTTCGTATATTGGATGACGTACACACTTGCTCGAGGACGCAGCTGCATCCCAACCACCATCAAGCAAACAGTAGAGTATTGGGTAATTTTATTTACCCTAAAGTGAAGGATACCAGCAAGACATACCGTGGATCCGACATTGTCAACGACGTAAGATCGGATTTGAAAATAGATATTTCTTACTGGCAAGCCTGGCGCGCAAAAGCTTATGCACTGACGATGGTGCGTGGTACCCCTGAAGAATCGTTTACTCGACTCCCCTGCTTTCTCTATAACCTGGAGCTCCGTAATCCTGGTACCGTTACCTCAATAAGGACAGACGCTCGAGGACGTTTTGAGATGTGTTTCGCTGCCCTCGGTTGCGCGGTACGGTGTTATTTTAGTAACTTTCGCGTCACTATATGGTTTATTTAACTTCTATATTGAATAATGTTATAATATGAAAATTTCTTAAATATCCAGATTCGGTCGTTTACCACACACCTTCGTCCGATCATTATCATCGATGCTGCTCATTTGAAGGGTACTTACTTAGGCACAATGTTCTTAGCCGTTGCTATGGACGCAAATAATCAGATTGTGACCATCGGTTTCGGAGTTGGGAGGTCTGAGAGTGGGAATGTGTGGATTTGGTTCTTAACCATGCTGAAGCGTTGTATCGGGGAACCCGAGGGGTTGGTTTTTGTATCCGACAGGGCTGCTTCAATTCACCAAGCAATTAATACAGTGTACCCGGGCGCCCATCATGCACTTTGTTGTCGCCATCTAATGATGAACGTAAAAACCAGGGACAGCAGGGTCAGATACAGGAAGAAGTTATTTTGGAGGACGTGTAAAGCATATACGGTGGAGGAGTTTGAACTGAACATGACGGGTCTACGAGCTGCATTACCTCTTGGAGCTCCGCTTATGGACCAGGTTGGACCAGAGAAATGGTCAAGGGCCCATTTCCCAGGAATGCGTTACAACATAATGACATCGAACAGTGCCGAGTCGGTGAATACATTGTCTCATTTTGCACGGAGCCTGCCTATTGTGGCCCTTATGGATTATTTCCGATGTTTTCAACAAGAATGGTATTCGATTCGTCGAAGAAATGGAGGTTATCATCCTTGGATTTATGACTGTTTGAATTTTATGTTTTTATCTTTGCAATACTAACGTAACAAATATGTGTTATCGCAGAGGAAATGGCGAATCGTATCACGCCTTGGGCGGAGGCCAAAATTGAGAAGAGAATTCACAAGTCTGCAACGTGGACTATACATGAGATTGTCCGAGGTTACTAGGAAGTCTGCGATGGGTTTAGGGATGCAGAAGTTGACTTCAATAATCAACTTTGCTCGTGCAGGAAATGGCAGCTCTCAGGAATACCATGCGGCCATGCAATCGTCGTCGCAAGAAATCAACGGTGTACAGATGTCTCCTATCTGGCGACTGGCTACTACGCGTCGGATAAATTCAGAAAAACTTACGCAGAGCTCATACATCCAGTCGGTCCAGGGGAAACATGGGTAGTTCCAAACCACTCGCTTATGACCGTTAGACCACCGGTCGTAATAAGACGGGCTGGTCGACCGAGTAACCATGACCGTATCCCATCTCAGGGTGAGGATCCCATCCAGAGGAGATGTTCTCGGTGTGGACAACCAGGACACACTCGAGCAAACTGTCCATCTCCTGCACCGGTAAATGTGAGCCGTCAAAGGGCATCCGGTAGTCGACAAACTCAAAGGGTATCTGGTAGTCGACAAACTCTACCAGTAACAACCGAAGAGAATTATGAAAGTTTGAGACATGGTACTTTTGATTTAAACGTCGATCTAAACGAGTAAACCATGTATGTAATAAACTTTTTTTAAATATTATTATTGCTCCCTAAGATTGAATTCACTTGATTGTAACGACTACGTCTTGTATTCTAAGTGATATTATGTTTATGTTTAGTGTTGATTTTATTTACCTTAGCGTGGTTGTTAAGTTGTCTTGTGTTATTTACTAAACTAAGGTAAACATTAAAGCATTAAACAAATATTTTATTGAAACCAAATAAAACAGATGAAGTGCATCCATACAGCAACCACCGTTTGAGAAACCTACTACGGGTAGATGTCTCGGATCCTCCTGATCCAGCCAGCCTTTGACTTCATCTGATCCTCCATGCCGGTGTAGTTTTCTTTGATGTCTACCAGTTCATCTTCTAACTTTCTAATCTCCTTTTGCATCTCCCTAACATCGCGCTTCATCATCTCTAGGAACTCCTTCTGCTCCGCAATAATTGCCTCTTTCTCCTTCTGAAGTTCCATGTTTTGTAGCCACGTCCTACCTAGACTTCGTATCTCCGCATCTGCCTCATCACATGACCTTTTCAACCTGTCAGGCAGTACCTGAGACATTGGTAGGCCAGACCCCTGGTTAGGTTGATACGTAGGTGGGGTTTTTCCCCCATGAGCAGTGTAGTATGCTTCTCGTGCATTATTAAACTGCTCCCACTCCTGAGGCGTGATCGGTGCATCGTAAGCAGATATCCCATACTGCGCCCACTCTTCTGTTGTCTCTGGTGGATTCCAGTCAATCCTTGAAGCTCCATCATTTAATTGTTCGATGTCGACGGAGCGTGACGTGCCAGCCTCATTTGCTGACCTTTTTCCCCTACCGCGTGAACCTCCAGCCATTAAGTTATGAAAATGTAGAGAATGGTTGTAATCGGTGTGGAGGGCAGAGAGGATAGGTAGCAAGTTGTGAATTACTACTTCACCATAGAATCTATTTACATTCGATGCGTATGGGCGCAAATTGCGTATGGGCGCAAATTGCGCACCACTACTCCTCTGCAAAGCCTGCCAGGATTCCCCTGCACAGCCTGACAGGATTCCCCTGCAAGAGCCCGCCAGGATTCCCCTACAAAGCGTGCCATTTGACCCTACATAGCCTGAAACGATTCCCCTGCAAGATTCTCCAGAAAAGCCTATGTGCGCAAATTGCGCCCTAGGGCGCAAATTGCGTCTCTTTTGCACGTGGCAAGCCCCGATTAACCCTATCTAGGGTTTGTACTTAGAATTTGGCTATAAATACTTGGGTTATACCAACGTTATAGTTCACACCATACATACACCATTCATAGCGTACTAGTCTTCTATTTGACCAAACACATGGCTGGAAATGCATCATCCTCAAACCCACCTTCTTCACAAATAATGCCCTCCCGACTAAAAAAGGCGATAGAGAAAAGTGAAGCGGAGATCGAACAACTAACCGATGAGTGGAAGGAAATGATGTCCAAGAAAGATGGCCACTTGAGAAGGATCGACGCTGACAAGGAGGAGATAAAAAGGTTGAAGCGGGAGATAAAAGACAAAGAAGATCGTATTCGCCACGACAACGGTCAAGTAAACAAGATTATGCAAGATTTTGCAGTACTGCAAGAGCAGGTTGCCCAGAAACAAAATTGGATTGATCAATGTAAAGCACTTTATCCTTAGATGTTGTTTGCGTTTCTGGATTTTCCGTGTTACTAGTTTGTACCCGTACTTTCTATCACTTTGTTTAATTTAATGCTTGTGTTGTTGGGTTTGTAATTTGGTTTTTTCTTCGTTGCTAGTTGATAGATGTACTTTATATGGTTTGACGCATTTATATGTTTAAACTACTTCGAAACAAGTGTCTGTGAATATTATGCTACCAAACAAAATAGGTACGCCTGTGAAACTTTTCACCCGCGTCATCTTCAATATTTTCAGACGAATCTTGAAGCTTTTTACAGGTACGCAATTGTGCCCCCTGTAATTTGTGCACTACCTTTGGCTATAAATAGAGAACGATGGGGAGTCCTAAACGAAACAAAACAAAGTTACATGGCATCCCTAAATCTTCATGTATGGAACTTCAGATGTTTATCTCAATCGCTTCCAGCCGGTACCACCGAGTTATACGGTTAGCGTTTATGTTTATTTGGTTTTTTCTTGCGTTGAATATTGTTCCAGGATAACCTTCTTAACCCCTATCTTGAACATCTGAGTATCCACAAATGTTCAGCATGAAACTCTACCATCAAGGGTACTTCACGGATCCACCTAGAAGGCAGTAATTTCGTGGTCTAGAAGTCTATGTTGACATGTTAGATGTCGACGATCTTTCAATGCGACTGCTTCACCAGATCATGAAACAACTAGGTTACGATGAAACGAAATATTATAAGTTGTATTTTAAACGTCCGAATTCAGACCTATTGACTGGACTGAAACCGATGGATACCGATGAAGATGTAACCCTTATACGTCAGTATGTTGACGGCCATACCGTCATTGAAGTGTACAGCGAGAAAGTGGAGGTGGTCACTACCAAAATCGTATCACCAGAGCACATAAGAAGTCGGTGGGGATTTCAGAAAACCAAAGCGTCGTGTAGTCGTACTTTGACGTTTAAATGACCATATGGTTGGTTGTTTAGGTCATATTACATGTATCCGTTCTATGTTATTAATTACGTGCATTGTAATGAAATGATCTTTTAATTAAACTGAACGAATAAATTTTTAATAAATAAATTGATCATGAAAATATATACACGCTACTAAAAGGAAGCTAAATATACACGCTACTAAAAGGAATCATACAAGTCGATCTGTCTGTATCATGGACCAAAAGACATCCGCCATCCGAACCCTCCAGGTTAGCGCTCGTAAAGACTCATCCTCCATTGGTGTTGGGACCTCGTTGTTCGCCAAACATGTCAGGAACATACATGACAAAGGACCACAATCGCCCAATGAATCCTGCTGCTGCGGTACATCATCTGCGTATACCCAAGTGAACTCGTGGTTGTGCTCTGCAAGTGATGTGCACTCAGCTAGGATAAAAAATTCATGTAGACTGTTGGCGAACGTGGCCATCATTTTTCTGAAGCTGTCCTTATATGATTCATTCCTAAAGCTATCATATACGGTCATCTCCATGAGCTCTAGGTTGAAGTCGCCAACCACCCAATGCTTCAGGTCGATACAAATCGGAATGAAAACCTGAAATATTTGTTCAAAAACAAACCAACAGTAAATAACATTAAACTATACGTAGTTAGAAATAACAGGTATATTTAAAGTGAAATTCATACATGCCGAACAGACCACCATGGTACAAAGTCCGGAGCCTTCAGCGTTTCGTAGACGGAAGTCGGACCACCACCAACGACCAGGAAATGCATGAACTCGGACGTCATCACCGTCCACCCTGCATTGGGCGGACGACTCTCACGGATGAACTGAACCCATCCGTCGATGTGCTATTTAAAAAAAAAGATGTTAGAGATATAAATAGAAATTATGATATAGAAACTAAAATGACGTTTTATACTAACATCAGCTTCGAGCCACCCTGAGCCCTTCAACCTGAGTAACAAGCCCCACCAGTCCCTACCCACAGGATGGGTGGATATGCACCTAAGATAATAATCCGGCAATTCATGCCTATGCCATTTTGCAGCAATAGCGGATGAAGTGTAAGAGTTCGTATCAGAACTGGTGGTGGCAGCGGCAGTAGCAGCGGTAGCAGTAGCAGCAGCAGCAGTAGCAGCGGTCTTACGACCAACAGGCATCTTTGATACACGACGCTGGACAGGTGGGTCTGTAGTAGGAGGCAAACCGGTGTAAGGAGGGCGCAATTGTTTCCCAGGAATCTTCTGCCGCATCGGCCTTTGGTGTACATCCGCCGGCGGTGCAACCTGAATGTCCTGGGACACCCGAGGCCGGACGTGCGTCGAGGTCGAGAGGCCAACGGATGTACTCGCCTGTGGCGTATCCTGGAACAACGCCCCAACAAACCCCGACATACCTGAACCCACCGTAGTCGGTCCGGTCTCATGGAGCAACGACCCAAATGTGCCCTACAAAATAAGTTGGGTCCTCACAAGTTTCCTATAACAAATAAATATCAAATGTAACAAACGAATCTCCTAACTTACAGGCTGCATATACTGGCCCTGTGTATACTGACCAGTGGACTGACCGCTAAACTCCCGGAATGATGCCCCTGTGCCCTGTAATATAAGATTGAGGTTATTCATTTTATATTCTGAATGTAAAAATCAAAGTACCCACCATATTAAATAACTTACATGTGCCATGTGGTGGGTCGGTGTAACGAACGACGAAGGTCCGAATATGTCATCAAGGAAGGATGATGAACTCTGCATATTAATCTAAGCCATTGTTTTTATGTCTTATTGAAAACAAATAATGATACAACATAAAGATTGAAGTGACTAACATTATCCGTGTACTGGGACGGGCCTCCGAAGATCGAAGATCCAAACCCGTGCTGCGTGTTGGCGGGCTGGGAGGGCTGTCCACCCTGCTGCTGGCCTGGAATCTGTCATCAAGCATAACAAACCACATAAAGTTCCAAAAGATAAAAATTAAAACCATGTCCAATAAATTAAGTTAAAAACTTACCTGGAAAGAGCTAAACTGGCTAGTAAGCCTCTCCAGCTCAGCAAGGCGTCTCTCAGTAGCTTCACGCTCTGAGCGTTCAGTTGCCCATTTCTCGGCAAGGCGTCTCTCAAGATCATCATGCTCTGTGCGATGAGAAGTCCGATAGTCATAGAAATCATCCTTCCACCTCGTAAACTCAGCCCACCGGTCAGCATAGGGGTCAGCATGTGGACTATGCTGATAGTGGCCTGCTGGACTATGCTCACGGTGAAAGGATGGACTATGCCCAGCATGAAATGGTGGCTCCTCGACCGAGGTGGCCTCGTGTGCCCTGCTGACGCCTGCATGGGACGGGGGGCCCGTGTCATGATCAGGTTGGTCGTCTCCCTCTGACTCGGATCCTTCGTCTATACAAACAATTAACAACATTATTATAAATATCATAAACACTAGAACGACTTCTCGTTATAAAAAATTATAAATATCAGATAACTTAGAATGACTTCTCACCCGCGTCAACAGCCTGCATAACTCTCGACCTCTTCGACGGTCGACGTCCCTCCAAACTACTAAACCAGCGATCGCTTAGGATATAGCATTCCTGGCTCTCCTCCCACGGTGTAGGCTCAATCCGTTCACGTGGGAAACGCTCGGGCTAATATATTGAAAAATAATCATGTTAGAAATCCACATGAGGGCCTCATGTAATACAATTTTTTTCCGTTGTAGTCAATGTAACTTACCGTCGATACATCTATGAGAGCAAAGGCATAATTGCTAACAATACCGATCGAAGACCTATCCCAACGAACAACACGTGGCATCCTGGTGGTCAAAATATAAAACGTGTTGGCCATGGGAAAGGTCTCTAAGATCCATATCTGTGAA
The DNA here is from genome assembly GCA_954870635.1 of Arctium minus. Taxonomy (NCBI): domain Eukaryota; kingdom Viridiplantae; phylum Streptophyta; class Magnoliopsida; order Asterales; family Asteraceae; genus Arctium; species Arctium minus. Next base: position 173,918,281 of record OX941080.1, on the reverse strand, counting down.
TTATAATACCAAGATAGTAGTAAATATTTTGTAGAAATAGGGAATTCGTGTAGATTGTAAAAGTATTAATTTGATATCAACTTACTAACCTTGAATGCAAATAAAAAACCAGATAACGACATCCTATATCCATGCTCCGGTCGTTTTCGGATCGCTGCATTCATCTGCTTGTAGTTGTGGGCCCAAATATGGGATCCCCAGGGAAACCGATTGAAGACGCTCAAATCATCAATGGCCCGAAGTAGATGATCGGGAAGCTGCTTGGTCAACTGATGACCGTGAAAGAACAGCTCAACCATCATCATGAGACAAATACGGACGACAGAATCGTCATCGATATGAGCCCGCCCTTCGTCATCAGTGTCGATCAGATTGAATAAATCCTGGATGTTCCGCACCGTCAGCGTGCCTCGTGGGAACACCCGTCTAACAAAACCAGTGGACCTATTCTTATGCATCTTCGGGTCCGGTCCGAAACGAAGTGCTGTGATGAGACAGAACTCCTCACGGCCGAAACGAAGACGGCGGCCACCAACCTCGAATAACATCTCATCATCCCGTAGGTTTGGTGGGAATACCTGGGTCTGTAAAAATATGTGCACCAAGATAGGGTCGGCAGTTGTATCGGTCAGATCCAACCAATGACCGAAACATGTCTCTCTAAATAGTGCTAATCGTGTGGGGTTCAATTTCTGGCGAATCAAATCCACCACCCCTATCTTACTCTTCAGGTTCAACTTTGCATTGTAGAAATTTGCTCCCTGCATAATAATGATATAATACTTATCTTTAGCGACCTAAAGTGTCAGTTTATAAAGTAGAGGGACCTAAAGTGTCAAATTCTAAAGTATAGGAACCTAAAGTGTCAGATTCTAAAGTAGAGGGACCCCAAGTGTCAAATTCTAAAGTTAAGGGACCTAAAGTGTCAAATTCTAAAGTTAAGGGACATAAAGTGTCAGATTCTAAAGTTAAGGGACCTAAAGTGTCAAATTCTAAAGTTAAGGGACATAAAGTGTCAGATTCTAAAGTTATAATACCTAAAGTGTCAGATTCTAAAGTAAAGGGACCTAAAGTGTCAAATTCTAAAGTTAAGGGACATAAAGTGTCAAATTCTAAAGTAGAGGGACCTAAAGTGTCAGTTTCTAAAGTTAATTTTTTCATGTAAAATTTTAAAGTTACGGATTTTTGGGTATTTACAAAATTATTGTCCTATTGTAAAATATTCTATAATTTGTGTAAACTATATTAATAACTACATTAAATTTAGAACTATGACACTAAAATTATAACCCTAAATATAAAATGATAATATACAAAAAAAAAATTTATCATCCACTCCAAAAATGATAACTACAACCATTTAAAACCATACAAATACATAACAACAAAATCGATCAACACAAAAAAATACAAAAAATTGTCATCCAAAATATACAACAACTTATCAACAAAAATAACAACTTATCAACAAAAATAACAACAATAAATTATCATCCAAAAATATACAACAAATTATCAAGAAAAATATACAATTTATCAAAATTTGGCAACACATAACTTTTTTGGATGACAATTTTTTATACTATAATTAATATTTTCAGTTAACAACTTTTTAATATTAACTTTCTTTTTTTCTCTACATATTTTATGTTTTGAAATCCTGGATAATAAAATATACAACAACAATAATATACCAATTTTATATTTTCAAAACAGAAAATTGTTATATTATTCCTAGAAAATATATAACAAAATATCAACAAAAATATACAACAAACAATTATCATTCAACCAATATACAACAAATTATCAACAAAAATATACAACAAAAAATATACAAAAAATCAGTTAAAAATAGGTAGAAAAGTTAGAAGAAGTCACTAACCTCCATTTGTGGTCCCAATTAGAATAAAAAATGGTAGATCGTCGGTGTGGGGGCAAGAAAACGACACTTCTCCGGCGTAAATTTGGAAGAATCGATGTATGTATTTAAAAATGGTTGGTGGGGTTTTAATGTCGGCCGTTCAGTATAAAAGAGAAGACCCAGGGGCGCAAATGGAGACCCAGGGCGCAAATGGAGCCCTAGGGCGCAAATTGCGTCCAGGCGCAATTTGCGCCCTGGGGCTCCATTTGCGTCGTTTGGGCCATTTGGGTAAACCGGGGAGAGGGATGGCTAGGAGGCCAATCCCACCTCGAGTTTGGCCCATTTCGGTCAATTTCCCTTTTTCTTATCAACTCTAGTTTCTTTCCTTTGTATCTTTTAATTAAAAAAAACATCTAAAACCATATCTAAAATAATGAAATATTTGTTGAAAAAAACAATAAAACGGAAACAAGATTAAGGGGTTGTTTTTTTTTTTTTTAAAACCTCTTAATGTCTTTTAAGTCTGAATCATTCAGACCTTTTTACACACCACCTCTTATTAATCATAACTAAAATAAGACTTCAGACTTTAAACCTCTTAAAAAACAAACAACACCTAAATATATATATATATATATATATATATATATATATATATAATTAGATATCACTATTCTTTGGATAATATTAGCTCTATTATTTGTTGTTGAATTAAGGCTAATTTACCCATGATTGCTTAATACTACATATAGGATACAACAAATCTTAATATCTCTATAAACATCATTATGCAGAAAAGGGAAGAAAGAAGATGTCTATGGCATCAAATATATGTTTTATAGCTTATGTCTACAGTTTTTATGTTTTATCCAAATCAAAGTGAACAATAACCAACAGAAGAAACTGTAAGAAGTATAAGAAAAATCGTCAAACAGTGAGTTATGCGGGTTTTTCCGCGGACTGATTCGTGCAAAATATCGCATAAGCCATTGTTCTCGTATTCTAGAAAGTTGGGCGGGTTTCACCGCGATCAAAACTACGTGAGATGTCGCAGCACCCACTGTATTGAAAAATGAAAAAACTTTTGACCCATTAATTATACATTTATGTGTATTGAAAAATGAAAAAACTTTTGAACCATTAATTATACATTTATGCAAGCCTAATCCAAATAGAAATTCAATCTTAAACTCTATAAACCTATTATTATTTATTTATTAAAACAAATAGAGTAGGATTTATAAAATACACAATCTTTTATTCCCTTTCGTTTATAGGATAAGATCCCACGTTAAAAGACTATGTTCAACAATCTTAACGATTATGAACAATTGTAATGAGTAAACACGTGATTGTAATTACCTGATTTTTTTTGAAAGAAATGATTACATTTCTACATGCAAGATGCCAATAAAATATTATATTTTCATAAAACAAAATAAATAATATTTTTAAAGAATATATAAATATATTTATAGCAAATCTATTCAACAAATGGTCTTGAGAATTTTCTTTGCCTCAACGTGGCACGTGTTTATTGGAAGACAATCACGTAGACCACTTACATATGATCATACAATTATATTATCATAAATGGAAAAAAAAAATATGGTGTGTATACTTGTAACAACTAGTAAAGTAAGAAGGTTTTTATTTAATTGAAGGACATTTTAGTAATTTCACAAGTTAAAATATCTTACCCTAGTCGTTGTCAAGATAGTGATCGTCGATGGATTCCACAGGAGTGAAGCGAAACACCATGGCCGTTCAAGTTTAGACCAAAAATATACAAATAACACGAGACAAAATTAGTCTATTTTTATGATAGCAAAAGAAGAGAAAATCAATTTTCTCATAATGCGTTGAATGGGGAAGTTGTGTCTTCACACTTACAACCGATTTGATCATGGTGGAGCCGGCCACCACCACCCAGAAGTAGTTATCCCGACAACTTGAAGCACATTTTCCTTTCTATTTTTTTTTCTTTAATTTCCACCAATCAAATATATGGTTGGATTGATAAATAAAAATGAAAAAAACATGAAGATTCATGGGAAATATATTTTGTTTAAATATTATAGAAAGCAGAGTATTTGTAACTGTAATATCAAATTTGGTCAACAATACATAAATTGTTTATATATTTAGGACATATATTTTAGATATTTGTTGTATAATTTTTTTTTTCTCGTTTTTTTGCCAATAAATATAAAGGGGAGACATATTGAGAGATGCACAAAAAAATCTGGGACCGAAACCCGGCCCTAAAAAGAACTAGTTTTAGTAAAGCCAAGCTTGAGCCTAGGCCAATTCAAGGTCCCTATAAAGCGTAGATAAAGCCGGATTTTTAGTTGAAAGGTTTCCCTGATCCAAGGTCCAAAAACACGATTAAAATAACCGTCATGCACAAAAATCAAACTTAAAAAACCCGATAAAGCTTGAAAATGCCCCAAACAATAACTAAGCAAAAAATAGTCATTTTTTGGTCTTTTGTGGAGGGTTTTTTTCCTATAAAAATGACTTTTTACCCTTAAAACAAGCCGTGATGAAGGGTATTGTTATGGAAAAGTAACTTTTGATGACTTAATATAAGTAGAGAGTGTTCTTTGTTGCAATATTGTTGCAACCAAACTTTATGAAGTCCCAACGTTTCTCAACTTGTTGATTAAATCATGCTATTACTATTAAATTGGAATTTAAATCCATTCAATAAATTATTTATAACATATAACGATATTTATGGAAACAAAAGAACAAATAATTAAACAAGAAATACGTGCAAGTTCTTGTGAAGGGGAACAATGAATATTTTGTTATAGTTGGTAAAACAAATAAAAATAAACGAATAAGTTCAAATTTAAGTGAACTGAATATGTATGTGGTTACTAATTAATTTTTTTATTTGTATGAGTAAATATCAATTCTAAAAAATTAATATTTTGCAAGTGCAAGGACGCCAAACCAATTCCCATCATGATTGCCATGGCTCGGGATTTACTAATGGTTCAGACAAGTATGGTAATTGTGAATGATTTTATAGTATTAACATTTTAGATACAATATCATTTTATGTTTTTATAATTTAAAGTTGTAATATTTGTAATTAATTTAAGGATGAGAGAATTCACTACAACTTTTAAAGAACAAGAAAAAATACCAAAAGAGATTATGAAAATTGATCTTTCAACCATGACCGAAGCACAAATGAAATGTTGCGACGGAAGGTGACTATTTGGATAAGGTTTATGCATGGAATATGGCTAGTAATTAAAGGTTAGACGCTCGTAGTAACTCTTCCACATGCTATTAGCGAGATAGTTTAAGGTAGTGTAAGCAATAGTCAAGATTTTGTGCTTGTTTTATATTTACTTTCCCTTTGTTACCAAAAACCAATTTCGGTTATGTACCCGATATTAAGCTTCATTTTTTTCTTTGTAAGTTGTGAAAGATGTTATAATATTCTATGGTGGATTTGAGGGTGTTATAAGTGAATTTAATCAAAATTTAAATTTATGGCAAATTTGTATAAAAATACAGGAAATTCAATATTTTAATTTTTTTAGAAATCACCAAAAATCAGTGACGGATCAGTGTCGGAAATCCGTCACTGATCCGTCGCTAATTTGGTCAGCTGATCCGTAACTAATTTGGTCTGTCACTAAAAATATCCGTAGTTGATCCGTCGCTGATAGTATCACCCACCACCTTTTCTCGGACGGACTTTCAGTGACGAATTAGCGACACAAGTCACTTTGAGTGAAGGATCAACGATGGAATTTTCAGTCACTGATAGGGTCGATTTTTGTTGTAGAAAAAGGGTATAATTTTAATTGTATTGTATTATTAACTACTTTTACTAAAATAGAGAAAATAGAGAATCTATAAATCTCCAAATCTTCAAATTTGGAGAAATCTCTAAAACTCAACATGAGGAAAGAGAAATATTATTTTAATTGTTTCCACGAATGAGGTTGAATTTATTATTACTTGCAATAAAGCTTTTTTCAAATGTATTCGGATGATAAATTTAGATAATGTTTTAATAATATAACTAATGCTCTAATTTCTAAAATAAAGTAGTTAATGGAGTTAAATATAGTCCTTTTTTTACATATTTTGATTTTTGATATATACTCTATTTTTATTAAATTATAGAGTACCTGATAGAGATGCTCTTAATTATACAAATTTTGCCATATCAACAAAGTGATGATATGATTTGCAATTACCAAACCTATAATTTTCTTATATAGATTAATTTGTGTTACATCAATTTATTTCATATATAGTAGTAGAGGGCCTTTTTAGATGTTAAAATTGAATGCTTCGCAATTAATCCTAACACCATGGGACCTGAACGCGCAAGGATGCTTGCCCTAGTCGTGGGGGTGCATGTCCACGAGTCTTGGTGACCCATAGCTCGCATGGAGCGTTTGTAGAAAAGTGGGTGGCTAAGGCTCACGATGATATGTCACACTACTAGGTCGCAAAGCTAGGTTACGTGAGATATATAGTGGCTCTCTTTCGTAAATGTTTTTGAACTTTCGATATATCATTTACAGCACAACCCTTATTTGGATCCCGTAACCCATGTAGTCGCTGCAACGGCTCGCGACAAGCCTTAAAATAAATTGAATGCCCGTGTGACGCCAGGTCGCCAAGGGCGTACCTATTAAGTGTCGAGCGGACTCCCGTGCTCCACCTCACTCGATTATTATAAGAGAAAGAAAATAAGGTTTCTGAAAGGTGTATCCGCTTGATCTCAAAATCAAATTTATAATGGATATAAAACATGGGAGATGGTTTAGATAGTTAGATCAAACACGAATCAATGACGCAAATCCATCGCTAAAAGTGGGTGGGTTCGTCGCTAATCTGGTCTGTCGCTAATGGAGTCCGTCGCTATTTAGTCGATAATCCGTCGCTAATAGTGTTCGTCATTGAATTCCTTCGTTAATCCATCGTTGATAGCATCACCCACGAACCTTTGCACTACGGACTATCAGCGGCTGATTAGTGACGAAATTCAGTACTAACGACGGATTAGCGACAACCTTGTCCCTTGCTGATAGGGCCCAATTTTGTAGTGCCAATAGGTTGGAATCGATTCTTACATCTAACAAATATTTGATTTTCATCTTTTAAATTTTGGCTCCTAAGGATTCAATTCACAATCTAAAGTACAATTATAGACATAACTGTCATTATATAAGGGCGGTTTTTTGTTTACTTTTCTCCCATTTTGATTTTATTACTTTTCTTCATGATTTATTTTCTTTTTCATTGCAAATTCATCTTTAATGTCGTTGTTTTTATTTATCTAATTTTCAAGGCAACATATATTTATTTTGAAGGTCAAGAATTCAAGGTTGATTATGGTATTTTATTTCCTAAATAGACACAATTAACTTTTCCCCGAGTTAAACTGCTACTTTGTAGACCTTTTATCCACCTTAAAATACACCAACTTAGAAAATTCATGGGGTCCACACAAATGTTGATTCAACCCTAAAGTGAGAATCTTTGCTTAAAGAATTTAGGGCTTTTTTATACATCCTCCTTTGTTTTCCAAATATAGCAAGAATAATGAAGAATCTATTTTTGCTTCATTAGTGGATTCTGAGGTAGAGCATAAGGTGGCACGAGCCATCGCGTCATGACTCTATCAAAATAGAAAAAGTTTAAGTTCCTGAAGGTATCACCGTATCATTTTGTTGAGTGCCCCTTATATTCTTTTAAACTACAATAATGATACAAATTTTTCTTGACAGAGTTGGTTTGCATGTCCTTTTCTTCCTTCCAAGCGTGTGTTCGAATCCTGATTTACCAAGTTTTCTTATGTGGCGTTTGGTTCGCAGAATAAAATTTGTTAGAATTGGAGTCTAAGGAATAGGAATAAAATTTAATCATGTTTGAACTTGTGTTCGGTTGACAAAAATTGTAAAGGAATATATCAAAATAATTTCAATTTGTCTGTGTGTGGTTCGTTGAATATAATAGTAGTGGGTGGGTGGAAGGGGTAGTGGTGGTGGCGGTGGTGGTGCCAGTATTAGTGGCGGTGAATGTGGGAACGATTGTGGCAGTGATAGTAGTGGCGGTGGTTATTGTGGGGATAAAAGCAACGGTGATGAAGACGACAATGGTAACGGCGGTGGTACACTGGCAGTGATGACAAGCCTCGGTGGTGACAACCATCGTGGTGGGTTGGAATGTAATCGAGTAAATATAATGTAACACCCTCAAATTTGAAAATAACAACTGATTTAATTTTTTTAAATACATCAATAATTGTATCACCTAAAATAACAATTTAAGTTTTAATTTCAATAAACACAAATAAAATCTTATATAAGGTCTATAATAGGGACAGGTGTTACTAAAACCCAATAACAGTCGCTATCTCCAAAAGCGGAAGATGTCATCAAAAGCTAGAACCTTATCGTGCATCTAACTAGCTCTCGACTTTTCACTTTGTCGCTAGTACCATTCCCCCATCAAGGACCTGATGCACATGCCGAAAATAAAAAGATTAGGCTTAACGCCTAGTGAGTTCAAGAGTTTTCATCATAATCATATAAATCGTTAAACTGGAAGAATTCTATTTAAATCATGATTTCTAAAATGAAATGCATTAAATATGAAAGCAACTCCTTTTCCAAAACTCACCATTTTTGGGATGAAAACCCCATTGCAAAACTTTCCTTCAAATATAATTCAAAACCCAATACTCACCCAAAACGTGAATAATGATAAATGCTCAAATATTGAAATTCGGATAAAACTATATTATCCATACTACCAAAATATGAGTAAGACTCAAGCTTCAAAATTATAACTTATGGATAACACTCCATACTCAAAACGTCACCGAAAAACATAGATAAAACTAAGTACCCAAAATAACACATTTCGAGGACAGGGGAGATCCGATTTCCATGGTTAGTGGCGGAACACAAAAGTAAGCCACTTTCCAAGTTATAGAGCTCATCCTACTAGGATCCATGGCCACGAGCTCGCCAACTCGTACTAAGATGTGGATGAGGGCACCCGAGGATCCTAATCATACTTATTCACTAGGATTACACTTATGACCCATGGCTAGTATCCAACTCCACATAACCGTGCCAAGTTGCCTTCGAGGACCCAATGTCTCAACTAGTTACAAATGAGAAATAACTATCCCATAAAAACTAACTAAGAAATTACATCACAGGGTCAATGGCAGATGTTTGACTCAAGAGCCCGCACCATAAGGCACTGACGACCCCATGACTAATCCTGGTCCCAACATGGAAACAACCGTCCCATTTAAAATAATAAAGAATGACTCATTTGCCTATGGATCCATTGCATTACAGTTTATAACATTACATGACTTCAATTGAATGACCAAAACACTCAAAACATGTAATTCTCAAATGATACGCAATAAACCAAATCATACTCAAAACTCCACAACGAGTTATTAAAACCGAACAAATGTCCCCATGACTCATCTTAGTCAAAACTGAGTCAAAAGCTCAACAATTTACTTGATCGTACAATAAAAGTCAATGTAAAAATAAAATACATTTAACCAATAGTGTGCAAACACAACGACCAAAAGTTTGATTAACCCAAAACTCATCATTGGTTGAGACAAACCATTTTCCAAATGAACTCATACCTTATATTTCTAAAATGCCTCATAACACAATAATATTCATTTTCCAAATGATTTATAAGATCAAATACACTAAAAGGAAATTTACGTCAAATTACCTCAATTTATATATTAAATCATCAAGGAAACATATCAACATGATTTATTTATCAAAATGTCTAAAAATCCCACATATGGGGGTTTCTCAAGATTTATAGAATCAAATACCCAAAATAGATGAAACTCGTCACATAAACCCACATTTGATATTTATCAAGTAAAACACATATATACTTCAAAATGGACATTTTTGGCATGTACATATTTTTCTCGAATCAACTTAAACTCGCATTGCTATATTTACGCTAAATCTAGGTTTTTACCCCACACTTTGAGTTTTTTTTGGTGAAAACTTGAATCCACAAGCAACACCTCCTATATTTTATATGAAACACTTGCAACGTGTTTCACTCACCTCGAAATATCCAAAACCTAAGATAAAACGGAAGGAAGAGGAAAGAAAATGAAGAACAGATCAAATTCTAGCTTAAAATCAAGGGAAATAGGAAGCTTACTACCATAAAATATTCTTGGATATTTCAATAGACTTCCATTATATTGTTATAATATTGAAGATCTCTTAAAAACGAGATCATAGTAAAAATAATCACCAAAATCGGAGTTGAGATGCAAAAGTTATGAAGGAATGAAGAATGAGGGTTGAAAATCGGGTTTTGTGCTCGAACAGTGCTTCGCGCGGGTTTTCATGCGGCTAAACCCACACCAAAACCCGCACGCATGCCCAAAAGTCGCCCGGGTGATCCAAAGTCGCCCCGAAAGTCGCCCTAAACACTGCTCACCCGGTTCTCATGTCTGATCACTGTTTTGGCCATAACTTCTTCGTTTTAGGTCCGATTTTGCACCGGAAAGAACCGTTGGACTCGTATTTGAATCATTCATCCAACAAGACTATAAAACCTAGGATTCAAACCAAAATCCAATTTATTTTATTTCTCTTAAAATACCGATTTCTGTACTAACTTGAAATTATGGCTTCCTAAAATCAGGGTGTTACGGTTGATAGGAATTGGAAAGGAATATATCAAAATAATTTCAATTTGTTTGTGTATGGTTCGTTGAATATAATAGTAGTGGGTGGGTGGAAGGGTTAGTGGTGGTGGTGGTGGTGGTGGTAGTTTTAGTGGTGGTGAATGCAGGAACGGTTGTGGTAGTGATAGTAGTGGCGGTGGTGGTTGTGGGTGTTAGTGAATGCCCAAAATCTAATCATACGATGATTGTAATTTTGAGTTTTGTTTCATGAAATTAATAAATAAAAAAAAGGAATTTCCCAATTTATTATGTTTATGTTATATTATGTGTTTTAATTATTCATAATAAATAACCTTAGAATAATGTATTCTAAATGTTCCTAGTTAAATATTATTTTGGGTTTTAAGGTTAAAGTAATATGATCATGACTAGCATATGTAGGGATTCATATAGAGATATTGAATCTGCATATGGGTACAAAATGGAGATTTTGTGTATCGGACGTGACTCGCTATGAGAACACTTCATTGGATGTCATGTGAGTGTCATAAGTGTTTCTCACGTGGTCAATGTACATGTAATTCTTTGACTTGAGAAATATGGAGTTTGCTATGTGTGAGTAATATATTTTGACATTTGTTATAATCATTCTGTAACTGGGTGACAGAATTATTGTTGGGTATGTTATAAATCACATGGTAGAACTAGCATATATCGAGATAGGATTTGTCCCTCCTTTATGACGAGAATGATGTCTCTGGGCCCCTTGATAAATATATATACTAAGGAAATGCATGCATGCTCGGATAATTGATATGAGATATCATGATCTGTTTTATTAGTATATTAGGGAATCAAGAAACTAGAGATTGAACATAACGAGAATGACACATTTAATGTCTTGTGTTCAATCTAGACATTAAGGACAAAGGAATTAAATGTGTAAACTAAAATTGACTACAAACCGATAATTTGTTGTATCACCAATTCTCGTCATTTGGGTGACAATGATGTATTGCTAGATACCGCTCATTGTTTATAAATATAAATACGAGATTTATAATTATTACCAACATGTCGAGAACCCATTGGGTCACATGCTTTGGACATATTCGAATAAGGAGTTTAAATAATTAAAACGTTTAATTATTATATCTGATTTGTATTGATTTAATCTGATTAAATAAAACCAGATATTATTTGTGTTGGACATAAATAAAGTTGACTAGGTATGGCCTTTGTAAGGGAGTGATGGTGTATGGAAAGTCTTACACTCAAGCATGGATACTTCTACACTCAAGTAAGGTGTAGGGATGGTGGTGTTTTCATGCCATGCCTTTCATATCCATATAAATGTATGACATTTTATACAAGAGTTGTTCTTGCAATTCTCTCTAAAATCACCTACAACTATATGCTCTCTTTCCTTTCTAAGTTTTGAAACCGTGACTAGCATCACGAGAAGGCAAAGGATTCGGATTGTTCACGTGGATACCGTGGAGGCATCAAGCTTGCTTTGTTGCTGTGATTCAAAGTCTCGTTAACTGTGAGATATAATTTCGAAACACCCGATTTATTCCGGTTCGTATGGGTCCTTGGAGGGTTACGGTTTTATTTTCCGCTGTGCTTGAGATCCCGTAACCTAACAGTGGTATCAGAGCTACTTACGAGCCTCTAGATCGGTTTTTGGTGACATGCATGCATTTTTAAAAACTGTTTTGCTTCAAGGCTAACACGCAAACCTCCATTTGCGCATCACACTTGTTCCGAGAATCATACTTTGCGTCTCCATCGTGTTTCGAGAAGTTTCCTTTGCGCAATTCTCATCTGTTTAAAAAAAAAAAGTCTGGAATTTTTTTTTAACTTTGCGCTATAACAAGTGTTGTTCCAATTTTCAATTTTTACGAAATACTTCAATTCAATCTGATTTTTGATTTTCTGATATATAGTTTGGAACGATCATTCACATTAAGCTGATTACTCTTTAATCATGGGATTTTTTACAAATCTTGAAGAGAAGATTAGAAAGGTGGAATTAGAGAAGATTAATCTGGGTCATGCAGTTGACTTTCATTTACAAAAGTCAAGAGAATATTTTTCTGAAATCATATATTTGAAGGAAGAAATCAGTGCCTTAAAGAATATTAGTACTGAGCAGAATGAAGAGAAGATAAAGAGATTGGAATCTGAGAATTCTGAGCTTAGGAAGAGTTTATCTGATTTTGAAAAACAGCTTGCTGATAATAAAGCTGATTTTGATGCTGAAAAGAAAAGTTTTTCAAAGAAATTCTCAGATTTCTCAAAGAAGAGTGATGAAGAGAAGAAGTCAGTGGAGCTCAAATGGATTAAACTTTCTCAACAAATATCTGATTTTGAGAAAGTACTCATTCTGGAAAGAGAAAAGTTTGCCAAAGAGAAGAAGGTCGTTGAACAAAAGAATTTGGGATTCTTTAAAGAAATATCCGGCCAGAGAAACGATGCTGAGAAAGGATTTGAAGAAGAAAGAAGCATATTTGAGACTGAGATCAAAAAGCTGACTGCCAAATTATCTGAACTGTCTGCTGCTGCGCTGAAAGAGCAAAGAACGAAATCTGAGTTCTCAAAGAAGATTGAACAACTTGTGAAAGAGAGAGACACATTTGCTTCAAAGATCAAAGAGCTTGAAAAGTCTGTTTCAAGTTCAAATCAAAAATTCGTCTCTTCACAAAGGCCAGTCAAATTCTTTAATCAGATTCGTCGCACTAACCTTTTCTATGATGAATTTTTAGATGGTTCAGATACTTATCCGAAGCAAAGTTTCAAGAAAGAGAAACTGGTTTGGCAAAAGAAACTAGTCAAAGATGATAAGGAAAATGAGTTGAAAGAGAAGAAATCATGTGTACTTGTACACAAAGTAAAGAAGAACAAAGCACCTAACGGTAAGAAATTTTATTTTTCTATTTGTTGTACACATGATCATTTTCACAAAACAAATGATCATTTCTGTTATGGTTCTTACTCCATAACCCCCACACGAACTGCAACTCACATTTCTGGACCCAAATACCAGTGGGTACCAAAGAAGAAAATTGATTATGTGTTACAGGCACCTCAATCCAAGGGGGAGTAAGAGAACAATGGCTTTTGAACACAACAGTTCAAAACCCGGACTTCAATGTCAAGATTATGGCTTCTAAGTACACAACTTAGGACCCGTACTTCAACGGAGTTTGACTTCTAAACACAACAGTTTAGGACTCGGACCTCAGCGAACAAAAGACCTTACTCCTGTATTTTTGCATCCGATGGATATGACGGTCTACTTCCCAAGAGAATTGATCTGATCTCTATCCTGTACTGTTTCACTGATAGATTTTTCTGATATGATGGTCTACAATTCAAAAGGGAGTGTCTGATCTCTATCCTGTTTTAACTGACATATTTTAGATGCCTAATTTAAGGGGGAGTAAAGGTGATGACTTCTGATTATTTCAGATCAGAACTCATACTATAAACTGTTTTACTGCTTTCTGTCATTTTATTTTTTGAATAAATAATGTGAATAAAGTGGCTTCTGATCACATGACAGATCAGGACCCGTTTTTCAATGATCAAAGAAGGATATTATGCCAATATCCAGGGGGAGCTTGAAAAAACCTAAATCATTATATCATGATTTGAGGGGGAGCTGAAAAGGTAAAATATCTTATGTCCTAGATCTCTGATTATTTGAAAGATGAACAACTTTCGAACATGAAAAACCGTTTCTTAAATGTTCAAACCACTTCTTATTCTCAAAAGATTTCATGAATTTAGAAGTGTGCTTTTAAATGTTTTTCAATTTTGAGCTTAATGTTTAAACTGACCGTGTGTTTTCAAAGATCAATACTTGTGTATTATCTTGTCCATATACTGTCAAGTATTCACACACATCGGTTCAGTATTTCATTTGATTTGTTATTACCATGTCTCAAAATCAAACAATTTTTCGATGGTAATACCCCCGTTTGCTTTCAAAGTTGTTGAGCATCATTCATCCTTTTCATATTTGTGCTTTCATTGATAAATTGTTTATATTTGTTCATATAAACAAATTTCCAATTCTTTGATACCCTAACCTTTTCATTTGATCTGATTGATTCATTGTCAGATTCTCAAAACAATTCTCTTGATTTCATTTCTTTCATACATTCAATATCCTTGTTTTGAGAAATCTTCAAATTAAGTTCAAATGCTCAAATTTCATTCATATTTTTATATGAGCATACATACACTGACATATGATTTCTTGTGATTTATATGTCAAGAAATTCATTGACCAGCATGTACTTTTAGGAACATGGGATTCAGTGTGAGTGCTTAATAGATCTTCTATGGATTCACGATAACCAGTGTTTCCTACCTCGGAAGAAATCCTTTGAGTGATTAAGGGGAGAGGGGTCTAAAAGAATTGAGTGTGGGAGTGAGCAGAGGTAAAATGGAAATGAGAGATTGGTTAGATGTGAGCTTATATGTTTAAAAGAAAGAGGGTGTGAGAACAGAGTTAAAAGAATATCAGAACTCTGCACCAAACATCTTTCTGAGTCGGGCAGCCACATTACTGATTGGTTCACATTTCTTTGGTGACCATCATTGAAATAGGCAAATAGCCCATGCCATCTCTTGTATACAACCCCACCAGCTACTCATTCTTTTCTTAAAAAGAGAATGTTTCACATTTTCTGGGGAAGCAACATATAATCTATCGAATCTTCTTTTGTAAGATACTGATATTGAAAACGAAGGAAAGTTGCCCCACCTTCGACCCTTTCTCATGCACATTGAGTCCATGTATAATCATTGTTGTCTCAGTGATTTACATACTTTGAGCCTTAATGAAACACAATCATTGTGCCTGAATTCTTTCATACACAAGCACGAGCACACAAAAAATTTGTTTTTCTGTCAGAACATTCATAGGTAAACCTTGTGTTTTTCAATGATTGAATGGAAGTCCTGGGGAGTCATCATCAAACAAGCTCCTTATATTGTACATTTGTTGTACACAGTAACTTTGTGTTACTGACAGACATTCCTAACAGTTTCATATGTTGAATCAGGGTTACACGCTCATTATGTCTGAATTTGAAAAGATTCGGATATATACAGTTCATGATTCGGCTCTTCAGATCAAAGTGCAAAAATTGTCAAAGGGGAGATTGTTAGTTGATCTCAAAGGGGAAAATCAAAGTCTGAGCTGAAATTGATGAAGTTTTGATGATAATGATGCTCACATCATCAAAAAGGGGGAGAATTATACAAAGTTCAATTTCAAGAGTTCTTGTTCAAAGTCCAAGTCAATATTTCAAATTGCTTCCGTTGATTTAAAGACAAAAGATTCTAAAAAGAAAATTCAAAGATTCAAGAAGGTTTGTTCTTCCAAAGACGGTTCAGAGATCAAAGTGATGAAGATACTTGTTTGTCAAAGATTACTTTTCCGTAATCTTTTCAAAGATGTTTCAAAGATGAAGTTTCAAGGCATGTTGACTTTTCAAAGCTTCAAAGATTAAAAAGACTTTTCAAGATTCTTCAAAGGACAAAAGATTAAAGATTGTGAAAGCTTCAAAGAGACAAAAGTTGAAGAATCAAGGGCTGAAGTTCTGTATCAAATTTTTATTAAATCTTGAATACAAAGGGGGAGATTGTTAAGTCCAAATATTGTATACAAGATTTAAATAGGAAAGTCAATGTTAGAAGTCAACATTGTCAATATATTAGGTATGTCAAAGCTTGTTTAGTTTCCTTAGCCGTTAAGGCTTTTGTAATAGATAGGTAGTATAAATAGTGTTGTCTTTGTAATCTTGTAATAACGTCTAGAGGATTATGCTTCATTGTAATATTCAGTAATTGTGGAATACAAGATCTACTTTCTCTCTCTAGACTTTCTCTCTCTAGTTCTTGAGTATTATTGATAAATCTTGAGTAATTGCTTGTTGTGATTGGGATTTTATGTTTATCAGATGTGTATCTTTTTGTTAGTTTTCTAAAGAACTTTGAATCACCCTTTTTCGATATCGTATGACTTTTGTATTAATTTTATAAGGTGGTGTTGCAAATCGGCTATATGTTTCAATGTGATTGAATATGTATAATGTGATTTTCTTGGTGAATGGTTATAGCCCTTAGTCATGGATGTATTATATTTGATAAATACGACTTGCATGTCATGCCTTTCTCTATATACTCTCTTTGTACATTCTCCTCTCATCCAATCCCCTCGAATGTAACTCGAGGTTTCTTTGTTTGAAATGTAAAATATTTTGTATAAAAGAAAGCAAAAGATGGAGGCGTTATGAAGTGATGAAGATGAGAAGACTTAGAACCATAAGAGTTTATTTTATGTAATGATATTCATACTTGGCTCTATGAATATCACATAGGGGGGCTATAACCATCTCACATTTATTTTTATGCTTTATTTTACGCTTTATATATTATGATATATTATGTGTGGTTGTATGTATGTGATATTTGTTACAACATTTTGAAACAAATATGATTTTAAAATATATAAGTAAAAGGAGTTTTACAAATCAAAATGAGTTTTAATAAAATAAAAATTGATATTTATATAAGATATAAAGTGGACCGTCGATCTTGAGTGATAAGGTCTTAGTACATCATAGTAAGATTTCAACCGGTTTTGTCACAAAGGCCTAAACCGCCAAAGAAAGGAAGGTATTTAAGTGATCCTCGTGATCCTCCTCCAATCTGGATTCCGGTTAAATCAAACTATAAGGAAACGATCTATTACAAAAGAAAGAATGGTAAGATCAAACTAACTAAAATCCCTCACCAAAATATTAAATTTAAGATGCCTTCCAAACATGGCACTTGTCAAGACTTTGGTCATTGAGGGTGGGTCATGCTAAAATTGGGTACTCTCTTTAATCTTAGTAAGATAAGGTAAGCATAGGATTCCTACAAGCCATTTTGGGTCGGACTTAACCAGATTAAGCCTAATAGGATTGGGGATTTGGAGGCATGTGTTGGGAACATTCATATGATGAATTTAAATAAAAGTTATTCACCTAACTATCCAAGAGTTACATAGAGATGTAATTAGCAATATTGTTGCTTACCTAAAACATTATTGTTGATCGGTTAGCTAAAGTTAAATTGATCGATAATGAGATGACAAAGGCTCCTTTTGTTGGACAAAGTGAGAGAGCAAGTGATATATTGGGAATCATACACAGTGATGTATGTGGTCCGATGAACATACATGCTAGAGGTGGTTATAGATACTTCATTACATTTACTGATGATCTCAGTAGGTTTGGTTATGTATATTTAATGCAACATAAGTCCGAGTCCTTTGAAATGTTCAAAGAATTTCAAAATGAAGTACAAAACCAACTTGGAAAGAGTATTAAGATTCTTCGATCTGATCGAGGTGGCGAATACTTAGACCATGCTTTTCTTGATCATATTAGAAATTGTGGTATTGTATCACAACTCACTCCACCTGGAACACCACAATGGAATGGTGTCTCCGAAAGGAGGAATCGTACACTGTTGGACATGGTAAGATCTATGATGAGTCAAGCTGACCTTCCGACATCCTTTTGGGGATATGCTCTAGAGACAGTGACTTTCACACTAAACCGAGTTCCATCAAAATCTGTTGAAAAGACGTCATATGAGATATGGACTGGGAAGAGTCCTAAATTGTCTTTTATGAAGATTTGGGGTTGTGAGGTTTACGTATGACGTCTAATCATAACTAAATTAGAAACCAAATCTGATAAATGCATGTTTGTAGGATATCCCAAAGAAACTATGGGATACTACTTCTATCATCCTCACGACAATAAAGTGTTTGTTTGGCGTACTGGTGTCTTCATGGAAAAGGAATTTATTTCCAAAGGTATTAGTGGGAGGAATGTAGAACTTGAAATTGTTCAAGATCAAAATATGTCAACACAGATGGAACCAACACATACACCACAAGTAATTGTGGATACATAAAGTGATGTGGAAAGGCAGTCTGATGTCGTAACACAAAGTGCTCGTAGATCTAGTAGAAAACGGAATGAGCCTGAGAGATATGGATTTCTCATTACTCATACCGGGGATGTGATGCTCATGGATGATGAGCCCACTAGTTACCAAGATGCTATGGCAAGCACTGACTCTGAGAAATGGCTAGATGATATGAGAATAGAAATGGACTCCATGTATGAAAATCAAGTTTGGAACTTAATTGACCCACCCAACGAGGTACGACTTATAGGGTGCAAATGGGTATTCAAGAAAAGGACCGACATGGATGATAATGTGATTACCTATAACACACGATTGGTTGCAAAAGGTTTCAAACAAATTCAAGGTGTTGATTATGATGGAACTTTCTCTCCAGTCGCAATGATTAAGTCTATTAGAATTTTACTAGACATTGCAACATATCACGATTATGAGATTTGGCAAATGGATGTCAAAACAACTTTCCTTAATGGAAAGTTACTTGAGGACGTATATATGATACAACCCGAAGGTTTTGTCGCTCCTGAAAAATCTCATAAGGTATGCAAGCTGCAACGATCTATTTATGGATTGAAGCAAGCTTCAAGGAGTTGGAATCATCGTTTTGATAGAGCGATTAAAGAGTTTGGATTCTTAAAAAATGAGGATGAACCTTGTGTCTACAAAAAGGTTAGTGGGAGCACCGTATCGTTTCTTTTATTGTATGTAGATGACATACTACTCATTGGAAATGATATTCCGACACTTGAGTCTGTAAAGGCTTGGTTAGGAAAATGTTTTTCAATTCGAAAGATTTAGGTGAAGCTGCCTATGTATTAGGCGTTCGGATCTATAGAGATAGATCGCGAAAATTACTTGACTTAAGTCAGAGTATATATATAGACAGAGTGTTGAAACGGTTCAACATGTCTGATAGCAAGAAAGGGTTCTTACCTATGTCTCATGGCATATCACTTTCTAAGACGCAGTGCCCTACTACATCTCAAGAGAGTGAACGAATGAGTAAGATTCCATATGCTTCGGCAATTAGATCTATCATGTATGCCATGATATGTACTCGACCTGATGTATCATATGCTTTAAGCATGACGAGTAGATACCAATCCAATCCAGGTGATGGTCACTGGATTGCCGTCAAGAATATCCTAAAATATTTAAGAAGAACAAAGGATTCATTCTTGGTATATGGCGGTGAAGAAGAGTTAAGTGTAAAGGGTTACACTGATGCAAGTTTCCAAACAGATAAAGATGATTTTTGATCCCAGTCGGGTTTTGTGTTTTGTCTTAATGGTGGTGTTGTGAGCTGGAAGAGTTGCAAGCAAGCAACAGTAGCTGATTCTACAACGGAAGTTGAGTACATCGCAACATCAGATGCAACCAAGGAAGCCGTTTGGATCAAGAAATTTATTTCTCAACTTGGAGTTGTTCCTAGCAGTGATTGTCCTATAGAGTTGTTATGCGACAACAATGGAGCTATAGCACAGGCCAAGGAACCTAGATCTCACCAAAGATCCAAACATATTCTTAGAAGATATCATCTCATTAGAGAGATTATTGAAAGAGGCGATGTTAGTATAAGCAGAGTGTCAACTGACAGCAATGTTGCTGATCCATTAACCAAGTCGTTAACACAACAGAAGCATGATGGCCACTGTAGATCCATTGGTATACGATGCATGGATGATTGGCTTTAGTGCAAGTGGGAGATTGTTAGTGAATGCCCAAAAGCTAATCATACGATAATTTTAATTTTGAGTTTTGTTTCATGAAATTAATAAATAAATAAAAGGCATTGCCCAATTTATTATGTTTATTTTATATTCCGTGTTTTAATTATTCATAATAAATAACCTTAGAATAATGTATTCTAAATGTCCCTAGTTAAATATTATTTTGGGTTTTAAGGTTAAAGTAATATGATCATGACTAGCATATGTAGGGATTCATATAAAGATATTGAATCTGCATATGGGTACAAAATGGAGATTTTGTGTATCGGATGTGACTCGCTATGAGAACACTTCATTGGATGTCATGTGAGTGTCGTAAGTGTTTCTCACGTGGTCAATGTACATGTAATTCTTTGACTTGAGAAATATGGAGTTTGCTATGTGTGAGTAATATATTTTGACATTTGTTCTAATCATTCCGTAACTGGGTGACAGAATTATTGTTGGGTATGTTATAAATCACATGGTAGAACTAGCATATATCGAGATAGGATTTGTCCCTCCTTTATGACGGGAGTGATGTCTCTGGGCCCCTTGATAAATATATATACTAAGGAAATGCATGCATGCTCGGATAATTGATATGAGATATCATGATCTGTTTTATTAGTATATTAGGGAATCAAGAAACTAGAGATTGAACATAACGAGAATGACACATTTAATGTCTCGTGTTCAATCTAGACATCAAGGACAAAGAAATTAAATGTGTAAACTAAAATTGATTACAAACCGATAATTTGTTGTATCACCAATTCTCGTCATTTGGGTGACGATGATGTATTGTTAGATACCGCTCATTGTTTATAAATATAAATACGAGATTTATAATTATTACCAACATGTCGAGAACCCATCGGGTTACATGCTTTGGACATATTCGAATAAGGAGTTTAAATAATTATAACGTTTAATTATTATATCTGATTTGTATTGATTTAATCTGATTAAATAAAACCAGATATTATTTCTGTTGGACATAAATAAAGTTGACTAGGGATGACCTTTGTAAGGGAGTGATGGTGTATGGAAAGTCTACACTCAAGCATGGATACTTCTACACTCAAGTAAGGTGTAGGGATGGTGGTGCTTTAATGCCATGCCTTTCATATCCATATAAATGTATGACATTTTATATAAGAGTTGTTCTTGAAATTCTCTCTAAAATCACCTACAACTATATGCTCTCTTTCCTTTCTAAGTTTTGAAACCGTGACTAGCATCACGAGAAGGCAAAGGATTCGGATTGTTCGCGTGGATACCGTGGAGGCATCAAACTTGCTTTGTTGTTGTGATTCAAAGTCTCGTTAACTGTGAGGTATAATTTCGAAACACCCGATTTATTCCGGTTCGTATGGGTCCTTGGAGGGTTACGGTTTTATTTTCCGCTGTGTTTGAGATCCCGTAACCTAACAGTGGGGATAAAAGCGACGGTGATGAAGATGACAATGGTAACAGCGGTGGTAGCAGCGACGACACTGTAGTGATGACAACCCTCGGTGGTGACAACCAACATGGTGGGATGAAATGCAATCAAGTAAATATAAAAGCATATATAATACTTTTTCTTAAAAGATGAGATGATTGAATTGAAATTCTTTGAATTTACATTCCACATATGTGGAATTCCAAATTACTTAAAAAAACTCAAATATGAACCAAAGATTCAGAACTCGGAACCTTGCATTCGCAAGGCAAGGAACCAATCAACACACCAATTATGATTTCGTAAAAATTATCTATATATTTTTTGTAGTCAAATTGTGTCATCGCTTGAAAATATTTCTAGGTGTGCCTTCGTGGATCATTCTTCATTTGTAAGTGGCTAGTAACTCCCGTCTGATATATAAATTAATCGATGCCTAGCTCCCTCTTTGTAGATATACACTATCACTACGATAGTAGAACTATATTAAATCTCGATGTTTTGTTTTGCATGCCATATTTGTATACTTGTATTTGTGCTTGATATTGTTCTGATTTCATTATTAAGGGGTCGTCTTATACTTACTTTGTTGGCTAAACCAGTATTTCCATATTCTTGCATTGGTTTGTTTGGATTCCGCTTGTCGATCGAATATTACTGTTACCTACTATCATTTCTTACAGATGACGGTTGCCCGAAGATTCTTAAAAATGATGATATAGTAAAATCGGTGCAGTATATTGCAGTAAAGTCATCGATTCGTAGTCCAGATCAACAGTTGATATACATGCCACAGTATGCAGGTCGATACCCACAAACAAACTCCCAATTTCACCATCGATTCTTCAATTTCCTTGTTCTATATATGAATCGACTATTGTTTTATATAAATGAAAAACAGACAACAAGATTTCTATCTTCTTATAAGTTGTGTCAAGATTCTAGGAGCAGACCAACTTAAGAAAATCAATCAAAACAAACAAAACTTAACGAAGATTAATTGTTTATTACTGCGTAAAGTATCCCCGAAAACTGAAGCTTTTGATACAAAGTTTGGATTGGATAGAAAAAAGTAAGAAAAACTAGCAGGCAGACAGATACCGAAAAAACTAGATAGACTTCAATCAAACAATCCCATTAAACCCGTCTCCTCCTCAGATGACTCCTCGGGTTCTTCCTTCTTCTGCTCCTTTTCAGCCGCTGCTGGTACTGATGAATCTGCACCTACAGTAGAAGCCGGGGCCATTGCAGCTTCAAATTTGCTTGGATCCTGCCATTGATGATCAATCTCACACTTTTTATTCGAAAAATAGCTCATTTAACCTCAAAACTCAAACTTATATTTAATTAAAGAAGTTAAAGAAAGAATGTTGACCTTCAAGAATTCCTTGATTTTATCAGCATGTCTGAAAGAGTACTCGGTCGAAACAGCGAAAGATAGCAAGTTCTTGTAGGCATTGATAAGGAAATGTGGTGCTGCTGCTAAAGTAGGGTAATGAATGGCCAAGGAGAATGCAGTGATCTCAGAAAGGCCGATAGCGAATTTTTCAACGAGATCATCTTCTGAGATGTATAGCACATCTGGACTGAACACGGATCCGTTCTCGAAAACGGATTGGACGATAAGGCCATACGAGAAGGGTTTTATTTTTAGTTTACTGAGAAGGGCAGCCTCCGAAGAACCGACTTTGTCACCCTTTTTAATGAGTTCCACTGGGGTTAGAATTTCCACTGTTCCTTTGTTAATCTTTGTAGGGATGTTTAGCACCTAGTAGTAAGTTATTTCAGCAAGAAAACCCATGTTTTAGAATTTAGATCATCAAATGAAAGAAACTGGCTAGTCCAGTAGGTTTTAGAAACATTCGTTTTCTATAACCTGGAAAAAGGAAGTTTGCGAAGGATCTAAGCCGGTGTTTCCAGGAGGTACGATAACGTCGATTGGTGCAATAAGACCGACACGCGCTGGTGCTGCAATCTGTCAAGTGCCAAGTGTGTTGCAAACTTGTAAAGCTCAAAGCCCAAAACAAAAACCGTTTAAAAAACGTCCTATAAACTTATCCTAGCAACTTTACATAAGATGGCCAATTGTTTGTTCATATAAACTCAAGTCCTACATATATAACAACATATTAGAATATTTAGATATATTTGTCGTCTTACCTTGTACTTTGCAACAACATCACTCACTTCCTTAAGATCTCCTTTAGTAAAAATCAGACCCACATTTCCCTGATTCAAATCCAAGGCAAACCATCATTCAATCAATCAAACTTTTAAGAATTACATAAACACATCGATTGAGTTATATATATATTATATATGTATAGATTTGGATTTTTTTTCCTTCGCAATGTTTTACCGTGAAATTTCAAGTGTAAAAATATGGTCTCACGAAAACAGACCGGTCTTACGTGAACCCAACCCTCTATATATATATATGTATATATATATAACAAATAGTGAAGAAGATACGATACCATAATAAGAGGAATAAGGTTGAGCATATTGGTGTTGCCAGTCTTCTCAGCATAGATCCTAATGGTTCTCTTCATCATAGTATTCTTACCCATTAAAACGATAGAGTCACCTCTGAGTCCTTGCCTTATGTTCTGTAGCTGGTTCGAACCCACATTGTCAGCACCGACGACGAGTATCTGGGTGTAATGATCCAGAAGCTTGCTCAGCCTGGCATCGTAGTTGATTTTCTTCTGCATTTTGTTCAACTTTACTGCCATCTTAATAATTAATTGGTGTTTAATTAATTTATCAAGAACCCTAGCTAATTAAAAATCCTAGAGATCAATGGTGTTCATGGTGATGGTTTTGTAAGTGATCAAGATGGTGATTCAGTTACTGAGATGGAGAGATACGTGGTTGAGTGGTTGTACCGGGTTTCACTCTTTGCTAGTAACTGATCATTGCTTTCGTTCTTCTTTCTATTTTTGAGTGTACTATTAGAATTTATAAAAAATGACTTAAAATGTTATATATAGTTGAATTTCTGTTTTAAAAAACCTAGTCATATCAAAAATTAATAAAAAGATCGATTACATATACAAATAAATTAATCATTATGTACTTTAATTTAAAGATGTTAATAAAGTTTTCGCTACGACAAAATTGGGTTTATATGATGCTCAAAATGTTTAAGCGTCCTAGTATATAACATATTTTATATGACTTAAGTTTATAGCACCAAACTATAAAGCATTCTATTTAAAAGTGTTACAATGGAGTTATAGGATGTTTTTATGCGTTTTAATAAGTTTTCTAACACACTTTTGAAATAAAGTGTCGGATTAGCTATTTTATAGGACATTATTTGAAAAAGTGTCATGTAAACATAAGTGTTCTATAAACAGATGAGTATATAGGACACTGTCCTGTAGCTAATACGACACTTTTATTTAAAAAACGTACTAAAAAACTTGTTAAAACACCTAAAAAACGTTCTATATACTAGTACAAATTATGCTTTTATAAACGGTTGTTTTGGGCTTTATACGCGGTTTTAGAACCGCGTATATGGCCATTGTTTGTAAAAGTATCGGGCTTTATACGCGGTTTCAAAACCGTGTATAAAACTCAACTTTTATACACGGTTTCAAAACCGTGAAGAAAAATAATATTAACCGTGTATAAAAGTCACAATCTTACACGTTTTTTAGATGAAACCGTTTTTAAAAAAGCTCTACTAACCGTTTATAAAAGTATTTATCTTACACGGTTTTTAGATGAAACCGTTTAAAAAAGTCCTACTAACCGTTTATAAAAGTCTATATCTTACACGGTTTTTTGCTAAGACCGTTTACAATATTAATTTTTCACGGTTTTCATAACAAAAACCGCGTAGAAATGTAACCATTAATAAAAAAATTGCACACATTTGTACACGGTTTTTTTTTTTACTAAAACCGCGTATAATGAGTTATATTTATATTTTTAATATTTTCTTCGATTTTGTTACTATCCATTATTCCAAATGTTGGTGAAGTTGCATTATATCGATAAGCTACATTTCCAAACACGATTCCTATTGGAATAATGGAACACTTCAAACACAATTCCAAATACAAATAAGCTAGACACATAAATTAAATGTAGCATCTCAAAATAACCATTAAACTTTAAATATCGTCAACGTAATTGTAATATCTCAAAGTAACCAAACATTCTAATATTTTTCATCGTATAATCAAGTCTAATAATTCTTAAAACAACCCCCCTCCCCCAATTCACTACCACATTTTACCCTCTTTCATATGCTTCAGTAACACCCCAAAAATGGGACAAACAAAAATTTCCGAAAATTAGAAATATGGTAATCATTTAATGCAAAAACATGAGCTCGCCCAAAAAGGGAACAATAAATGCTTGTTTAATTACAAGTATGTAATAATAAGCAATGGTACTCCTAATCTAAAATCTAACTAGAAATAAGATTACAGTCAGTTGTCATCTACTTCCAAAAATGATTGTCCTCTAAAAATGGCATCCCAAAAATGCTCCCAAGCTCACATCTATAGTCGGCTAAACCTTCTTGGCGGTAGCGCCGCTCGAACCTGAGATACACATCAAACCAACAAGTGTTAGGCCAAACGGGCCTAGTGAGTTGCACAAGAACATAGCATACATTTATAAAACATGGTATGAACATTTATTTCATTTTAGTTGTCCAAGGCCATAAGGGAATCAATGGGAGAGATTCATCACACCAATGAGTTTTACCTCAAGTCAATGTACCTTGATGTTCACTCGCATAAGCAACATCCTGAAGGCCCGGCATACTTGAAGACTACCTCCCAAGCATTACTCCAAATGGCGGAGGTCTAGGCGCATACCGTCATGGTGGCACTTAAGACTACATCCTCCTAGCATTTACTCATGGTTCATCCTATATACGTACGTTATCCATCTCTATACATAATTCCATCTCAACAAGATACATGTATAAGATCTCATATAATCCCAAGCATATTTTAGGTACAAAACTCTAAAATGTACAAGTCCAAACATGATACCCATGGATCACCAAAACAACACATAACCAAGTTTAAATAACATCAATAACAACATCATCAAGGTCCACATGAAGTGCCATAACTAAATCCCTAACAATCCCGAAAGGAGCAGTTAGGTCAAACATATCAGGTGATCAGATTTCTACATAAATATGAAATGTTAAGCAAGTAAACATATAAGATATGTATCTCATTTAAAAATAGTAGTAGAAACTCACTAACTAGATTTTGTACAAAACCCTAGAAAAGTAGTGGATGAATGCTCAAGACTTGGGGTTTGAAATCTTGCTAGAGATCTCCAATAAATGTTCTTCAATTATCCCAAAGCTTCCCTTTGATGATTCCTACCAACCAAGCCCTAACATTTAATGTGGAAGTAGGTTTGAAGGAGAAAAAAATTGCCCTAAATGCTTCTCCAATCGGTTCCAAAAACGAGTGTGGGTAGAAAATGAAGTTAAAAGGGTCAAGGCTGAGTTTTTAAACCCTCAAAGCCTGTCGGCAACAATGCCCGACGACATTGCCCATGGCACTGTCACGGGGCATAATCGCGGCCTTCACGACCCGCGGTACACATCCCGCGATTGTGACAGGGCGACAGTGCCCCTGTCACTCTCGTTTGGCATTCTCATCGGGGGTGTACCGAGACCACCCCCCGGCCCGCGACCTTGCCACGCGACTATGACCATTGTCATAGTCGCGGGTCACTATCGCCCCAACCCCCCCCCCCCAATTAGCTGTTTTTCGACGTTTTCGATGCGATACACACGTAAGGTACACAAAACATAAAACACAAAATGACATATCAATAATTCTCTATCTAAAAGCAAGAATCCCAGAGTTTTATAACAATACTGATAATTTAGAATTTATAATTACTTAGCTTAAATTTCCGGGTGTTACAGCTTCACAGTAAACAATCTCGCGATCCTGCAAGTAATCTCCTCTACTTGTGTAATTGTGAAAGGAGTTGTGGTACGTGTCGTGTCGTGTCGGATTCGTGTCGGGTTCAAAGTTAAACGGGTTGAAAATGTCTAACCCTAACCCGACCCGTTTAATAAACGGGTCAGAGAATCCCAACCATAACCCGACCCGCCTAACCCGCCACGACCCGCCTAACTCTTTTAATATTTATAAAACTAAAAATTCACAAAAAAGTACAAATCCAAAATTCAAATAAAGCATTAGAAATCCAAATTTTATAGTTTAGACTAATAAGTTCTAACTGAATCTAAAACATTAAAAATCCAAAGCATTTAAAAGAAAACTTATATTATATATATATATATATATATATATATATATATATATATATATATATGTATACATAAACAGGTTATTCGGGTCATTTTCGAGTTGAAATTTTTGACCCTGACCTTACCCGTTTAATTTTCGTGCCATGTCGTGTCAACCCGTTTACTTAAATGGGTTGAAATGTATTACCCGAACCCGTTTATTTCATGTCGAGTTCGTGTCGGGTTAACGTGTCGTGTCAGTTTTTGCCAGGTCTAGTTGTCCATGTGTCCTATATATAAATTTGAAAGTAGGTGTTATTATAAACAAAATAAAGTGTTTTTTACAATATATAAATAAAATGAAAGAAATTTAAGAAACACATACCTTGAGAGAAGAATCATATTGTTCATGCATCACAAATTGGAAGATTTGTTTCACTACATAGTAACCACACTCCTAACCATCTTGTTGTTGATTACACTAAAGTGTAAAAAACAAAAGTAGTGATTAAACAAATTAAAGTACAAAATAAATTGTTGGGATATATAAATTATACCTTGTTTAATCTTCATGTAACTGGAGTGTTAGCTTGAGAAAACCCTATGGCATGATTGTACTTTGCAATGACCCTAAATGAAAAGTAACAAAACATTTATGTTAATGGTCGATTACCTTTATAAATGAACATCAATATTATACTAAAGTAACACATTACTTACGTGTCAATTAGGTCTTTGATCTTGTAAGTTTCGGCTGTCTTTCCGCTTGTCATCATCGAATCTAATACATAGACCAAACTACGTCTAGGCCTAATGATTAGTAGCGACCAATGGTGCCTAAAAATGTTCAAAATGGTAACATGTATATTATTATTACTATTATAGTATGATATATAAGTATATATCTTACCTTGTGAATATGGTGCCAAAAAGAACTCCTTTTTTTGGTGCATCATCGTTGCCAGAATTGTGTTTGTGACACGAACATCATCCCATTCAATTTCATTTTCATTTATTGCTCCCGGTGCTATAAATGCACAATTGTTCCTTGAATTTTGAGATATCATCATGTATAAATCACTGAAAACATTAAAATATGATAACATTATTGCATATTGTGAATATGCATACGTTAATTGATAAGACATATATAAATATTAATGACTTACGCTAGAAACCAAACAATAATGTTCTGGTCGACCCACCCATTCGTCATTAATAACTTCAAGTCATCGTAGTCGACCCCTATGTGCATAGACGTATGGCCAACGACCCCTACCTCGACACGAACCGTAACCCCAGTCGTCGGCCATATTTACTGGAATTTAGGCATTGAAATAGCTCCTTCATCGCGGGCGGTCGATCCTGCATTAATTTGGGCAACAACTTAGTCTTCTTAACTATCATTTTATTTCTCTGTGGCTCGGATGCAGTGACTACTCTCTTCGAATGTGCCTCGTCATCTTTTTGTACCTACAATAATATTCAATCTGATTGATAATTCAATATTGTTAGGGAGATGAGATATGCATATACTTAAGGGTTGAGCGAATACGTGAGGGTGAATAGGCTCAGTCATGGCTGGAACTTGGGTGGCGGTCACAACCTTGTTTGAATGAGCCACATCTTCCTTTTGTACGCGAGGCATAATAGGCTCACTCCTTGGTGGGACAGATGTCACCGATTTACTGGTAGTGGCCTATTAAGAAAACAACAATAATGTTAGTAAACATTACGTATATTGGAAAATCTTACTTTAATCTAACATAAAAAGTAAAGCATATATGTATATACACGTCGCAACACCACATAACGTATCTCCCACTGGATGAAGTTCCCGGGAGCTTAACCTAGTTTTTGAATATCAGCATTTGGCATGGGAACCAGGAGGTCATACTATTCACATCCATCCATAACCATGTCAACCTGGAACCTTCATGAACCCCTCCTCCAACGGATTACCATGAAGAATATCCATCGATAAAGGATAGGCCAACCCTTTAGCAACTATTATTTTGGCCCCTACGCACCGAAAAACCAAATCGCAGTTTGTAGCTTCCTGGAAACGAAACACATAAACCTCATAATTTTAAAAAAATGGATCATTTCGAACTTCTAAAAATGTAACACATATATATTACAACTCACATGAATGGATTCAATTCGTGGATCCTAAGCAGTTGATCCAGCACTACTCTTGTTAACCACCAGACTTTCTACAGGGCTGGCATTGTTCCTCGATAATCGTTCTGCTTTAAGCTCTTCCAACTGTTGCTCCAGGTTAGATGTTTCGTTCCTTCAGGTCCTTTATTTCCGCATTTTTCATGTTATGCCTTCTCCTTTTATTTCTAAGGCCTAGGCCCACGTTGTGACCGACACCCCGTGTGCGACCTGGGTGTTCGGGTCCCAACACCACTGCCAAGGGATCAACTGCCACTTCAGGGTCCCAATCTCTCTGAGAGAATCGTTTATCTTTTTCTATCTGTCATGTTAAAACACAAGCAATTCAGGTAAGTAATTAATGATTATAAGTCGATAAACAAACTTAAAATAAAAATATGATAATAACCTACTAGATCTTCCACTATAGGCTTCATCTTATCCGGTAAGATGAATTTATCGGGGTCTGATTTCACCAGTCTCGCCAATATAAAGTTGCATGTCCGCTTACTATACATATTGTGTATCTCGGGCATTATACCTCGATCCTTATACATCGCCCACGAATCTTGTTTCCCTAGATACCCCCGTGATCCTAAGTGGTGGGGGTTATCATTCAGCTTTGCATGCTCGCTGGTTTTTTTTTTTTTGGCTTAGTGCCTTGACATAATGAAAGTAACAAAATTAGGAACATTAAATCTATATTAACACTAAAAACAATAAGGTTATTGTTATTACACCTCAAATTCTGGCGTCGAATTAAGCTTAATGAATTTATCCTACGTAGTTGGTTTAACATGCGTGTACTTACTGCACGGTGTTTTGTTTTTTCTCACGTATGATTTTACGAGCATCGACTTTGAGTTGGAAGCAATCAACGTCGTTTTTTTCTTCAACTTGTCATCCTTTAGGGTGCGTTTGGTACAGAGAATGGAATTGCAGAGAAAGAGAATTGGTCTGGAGAATAGGAATTGACTCTCCTGTTTTGTAGCACAGAGAATTCAGCAGAGAAATGTAACAGGGAATCATTTCTCTTGTTTGGGAGCACAGAGATTTCAACAGAGAATTATACCAACCTATCATTTGCATCCATAAATTAATAACTAATGCATAAATTAATAATTAAATTAATAATTAAAATGCATAATTTAATAATTAAAATGCATTAATTAAATCAAAAGTAGTTCAACATCATTCCAAAAAAAAGTTCTCGTTTTGGGATCATGTTTTTTTATGTTCACGAGGCATCACGCAAAGTTTCGTCCCAAACCGACCCCGTTTGCCCGGGTTCCCGTCAAAACCCGAGCCCGGGCCGGGCCCCGAGAAAATCCCGACCCCAAAACGAGAATTTTTTTTGGGATCATGTTTTTTTATGTTCACGAGGCATCACGCAAAATTTCGTCAAAAACCGACCCCGTTTGAGTCGGAACCCGTCAAAACCCGAGCCCGGGCTGGGCCCCGGGAAAATCCCGACCCCAAAACGAGAAAAAAAAATTCAGATCATTTTTTTATGATCACGAGGCATCACACAAAATTTCGTCCAAAACCGACCCCGTTTGGGCCGGAATCCGTCAAAACCCGAGCCCGGGTCGGGCCCCGGAAAAATCCCGACTCCAAAACGAGATTTTTTTTTGGGATCATGTTTTTTTATGTTCACGAGGCATCACGCAAAAATTCGTCCAAAACCGACCCCGTTTGGACCGGAACCCGTCAAAACCCGAGCCCGGGTCGGGCCCCCGGAAAATCCCGACCCCAAAACGAGAAAAAAATTTCGGATCATTTTTTTATGATCACGAGGCATCACGCAAAATTTCGTCCAAAATCGACCCCGTTTGAGCCGGAACCTGTCAAAACCCGAGCCCGGGTCGGGCCCCGGGAAAATACCGACCCAAAAACGAGAATTTTTTTTTTGGATCATGTTTTTTATGTTCACGAGGCATCACGCAAAGTTTCGTACAAAACCGACCCCGTTTGGACCGGAACCCGTCAAAACCCGAGCCCGGGCCGGGCCCCGGGAAAATCCCGACCCCAAAACGAGAATTTTTTTCAGATCATGTTTTTTTATGTTCACGAGGCATCACACAAAATTTCGTCCAAAACCGACCCCGTTTGGTTGGGTTACCGTGGAACCCTCCGTGTCTTTTTTTCAATTCCCAGAGAATCCAATTTTTCAATTCCCACCTTTTATTTTCATTTTGGGGGGAAATAAAAGTAGAGAAATGAAAATCATTTATTTCTCAGGTTTTCTTTTCTCTGACTTACCAAACAAGGGAATTAGGGTCAATTTCCATTTCTCTGCCTTCAAATCTCTGTACCAAACACACCCTTATATTCCACTTTCGCTATTTGATCAAAATAAAGTTGTTAAACGGTTAATAATATGCAATATCTTATATGATGACAATACAAGTAATTATAATGCATTGTATACCGTAATCGCTGCCCATAATCGAGCCTTCTCATCAGTGTCAATTTTGTGCCAAATAGGTTCGAGTATTGATATCTTCGTTCTCTCCTCCATTCCTACCCAATTAGCATATTTTGATGAATAAGCATCGATGGCCCGACCAGTATCGGGACAAAATTGAATTGTACAATCGTTAGAGTTCCTTATTTTGGTCAATAATGTCACCCCTCGGGTTTGGGTCGACCTTTGCATGGGTTCAGATGTGCTTGGTTCTTCGTTGCTTGAGATTCACTTAAATGAAATTAGTCTTGGCATAATAGAATACTTGGCATAATATATGGCTTTGCTTTCCCTGTCTCAAACAATTTCATTTGATGCAATTTGAGTTTTCACTAGTTTAAAACTAAACAATAATAACAATATGATACAGTTTTGGCATGAAGAGAGGATTACTTTCGTTCTAGAATGTCTATTCAAAAAGGCAAATTTCAAGGATTTCTCTAACCCACTTGTATACTCATATGACATTCTAGTTACAAGATTAATCCACCTTTTGTCTATATTAGACACAATGAACCAACATGATGAATTAGATAGGATAAACTTCTAGAAACTAAAATGAGACCAATTAAGTAAGATTAACAAACGAAATCAAATTCTCATTTTCACTTGTTGATGGTTCCTCTATCTCTACATTACACATACACAAATAATATGTAATTTCGATGCCATTTCGAGACCACATAAGACATGGTTTAGAGCCCCAAAAATCAACAAGTAGGAGCGATTTTAGTCCACATCTAGACATGCTCGTTTACTGCAGTCTAAGGACTGTTTTCTGAATCAAAAACAACAGCTTCAAGGTTGTTATATATGGTGCAGAATTGAAAAACATTAGCCCTATTGGTGTTGTTTTCGAGTGGCCGTTTCAGGGTTGTTTTTAGGCCACGTTTAGAGGTTGTTTAGAGACATTTTGGGGGATGTTTAAACCTATTTCGGGACCACGTTAGTTGTATGTTGTGTATCGGTTTATATCCATTAAATCCCAAAAGAAACTAGTTTTTGTTTGTTGTGTATCGGTTTATATCATAACTATTTGGGAAAAATCCATGTAGCACAACAGATTGATGAAATGAAAAAAATAAGATCAAAGATCAAGGCATGAATATTCTTCGATTCTTTGTTAGGTCTAGAAAGCCCCAATTAAATGGAAAGTTTTATAAAGTCAAAGATAGTCCATGTAATGTCAAAGTCAATGTAATTTTACTTTGTTTGTCATTTTGGACTTTGGGAGGTTAAATGGGCTTGGGCCCATGTCTTGTATTTTGGACCTATAAATAGAGGTCTTGGGCTATTATTTTCATTTGAGACTTTGAGATATTTGAGAGAATATACGCTCCTGTACGCTCAATTCTCCCTCCATTGTAATTCAATCATATGAGTAGAGATCATTAGATAAATTGATCTTCATGTCTATCTCTATTCTACTTTCTATGGAGTAATCTTAATTGTTGCTAAAATATTGGGCCAACAATTGGTATCAGAGTTTGTTGAAGAATTTTCTCTTCAATACGATCAATTTTTGGCAACATTCAAGAATTCAAGATTTGATTTGAAGAATTGGTGATTCAAGGTTGTTCTTAATCGTGTGCTTCAATTCAAGGTACATTTTCTGTGATCTTTCACACCTTGGAGATTGTTTTTGAGTTTGTACAAAACAGATTTGTTGTTGTCCCAAACATAAAGTTGTTGTTGATTTGTTACAAAACATAAAGTTGTTGGTTAATTCGGATTTGTATAGAATTATGAACGTGTTGTATGATGCTGTCGGTTTAATCTTGAATGGGAGTGATGATCAGATTCTAAAAGTGCAACATTTTCTTATGCATAAATTCTATTCATAAGTGTTCATCGGTCCAGACTTCATTTCAATCAGATCGACCAAGGTGTTGTCAAACAGATTTCAATCTGTTGTTGTTCAAATAAGACAGAAAATCACTTGTTGTTGTTCAAAGTTAGAACATAAAGTTAATATAAGTAGCAGCAGCGATAATTATAAAGTTGTTTGTTGTTGTTGTAAATTAAAACGCAAACCATATCTTGTGTTGTATCTGATAGATCTTATTATTCCATTGATTATACCAATTTATACTTGTAATAATAAATTACTATCTCATTTTCTGAAATCATGTATGGTTAAATTGATATAGTCATGTCTGTGATATGATAAGGTTTCAAATCTAACTTTTCAATTCATTGAGTCCTAATCAAATATACCCACAAAGAGTCATGTTTTGAGTCTTGACTCTTTGTGGGTATTTGTATGTATTTGTTGAACTGTTTGTATGTATTTGCTGCATCATTATCGAATCAATTAGCCAAAAGAGTTACATAATTCAAAACATCAAATTAGCATAAATCAAACTGTTTCATTGCTTCCACCAAACAACAAACATAGAAGATCAATAAAGCACATCAAAATCAACCTTGCAACAAAATCAAAACAGATATTATTGTGATCAAATAACAAAAAACAATTACACTCATAGAAAAGGATAAATCAGAGAGTATCAATCATTAAACTAGGTTTTTAAGAATCAGACCTGGCATTGAAGACATATACGTCGGAAGTGCATTCGTTCCTTCCACATCATCGTCCGAAGCATCATCGGAGAAATCATTGCTTGAAAAATCATTGTCCCCTTCGTTCGTCATCGTTGGATGGGAAACAAGCGTACGAGAATCACCACCGGATGGGAAACAGACGTACAAGAATCGCGGGAGAAGAACGTGCGTATGAGAATCGCCAGAGGTAGGAGAATCGCCGCAGGTAGGAGAGTCGTCAGAGGTAGAAACGTGCGTATGAGTATCAGTAATCGCAGGAAACCGTATTCTTGGGGTTTTGGGTTTTGGGGACACCGTACATACTGATAAAAGTGGGTTTGGGGGAATCAAATTGGGTTTACTATTATTATTATAGATTATTATTATTAAGAATTATTATTATAATAATGGTTATATTATTATTACTCTTATTATCATCATCACCATCATCATCATCATTATTATTATTAATATTATTAATTATGAATTTAGAAATTTGTAATCATGAATTTTAAGTAATGTGTATCAATAAACAATACTTAATCCATAAAATCTTGTTTTTAAAAGTTTTTCGACATTTTAATAATAATGTAATTTATTTTATGTTTAATAATATAATTTTTTTATAAAATAAACATTAAAGTGGTTAGAGATAAAGATTGAAAGTTAATAAATAGAATTAAATGTAGTACATAAAACTTTAATGGTTGTTTTTAAGATATTTTAAGTAATTAACATTAAATAATGGTACATTAAGTTTTACCAATTCTTTTTAAGAGTTTTTTATACATGTATTATAATATAGAGTATATTATTGTTATGATTATATTATTACTACTCTTATTATTATCATTATTATTATTATTATTATTAACACAAAAGCAATAATTAATACCGAAAACTCATTTATTAATACTTTAAGTTTCCTAAGAGTCACAATTTATAATGAAGATATCAACATCACAAAAAACAAAATTTATAAAAGTGTCTTCTGAATAGATCCTCCGTTTGTCATGTCTTCAATAGTTTAGCGCTGAAAAAAATGATTCACGCAGTTATATGAATACCAGGTAATCAATATTATTAAGAAATAATTTTAATAACAAGCGTTTTACAAATACTTAGATATCTCGTCGGATTACGTAGTATGAGTTTCATTGACCCATAATCCTTCTGCGTGGTAAGTTCTTATATATGTTGTTTCATCAATCAGCAAATTTGTAGAGGGTATACCGACAGAAAAAGGAGGTAGCTCGTCAAACTGATCATATTATTCCTCGTCTACGACATTTTCAACCCCAAGTATATGTCTTTTACCATGAAGAACGATGTGCCACTTCGAATCCTTCGGGTCCTCGACAAATTAAGAAGACTTGTGAGGCTCGCTTTGCAAGAATGAATGGTTCTGATACATAACCCTCTTTAGAAAGACCGACGACCATAAAACCATCATTGTCAACCTTGACGCCTCTTTTGTTTTCGACCCATTTACACTTGAATAGAGGTACTTTGAAGAAAGTGTAATCAAGCTCCCAAATTTCCTGAATTATGCCGTAATACGAGTCTTTTATGGATTAATTTCGAGGTTTTCAGCAAGATTGGTATTCAATTCGTCGGATAAATGGAGGTTATTTTCTTTGGATTACTATTTTAATTTTATGTTTTTATTTTTGGAATACTAACGTAACAAATTCGTGTTTTCGCAGAACGAATGGTGAATTGTCTCACGCCGTGGGCAGAGGCCAAAATTGAAAAGAGAATTTACAAGTCCACAATGAGATTGGCCGAGGTTACTGGGAAGTTTGCGATGGGAATAGGGACGCATAAGTGGACTACAATAATCGTATTTGCTCGTGCAAGAAATGGCAGCTCTCAGGAATACCATGCGGCCATGCAATCGCCATCGCAAGAAATCAATGGTTTACAGATTTTCCCATCTGGCGATTGGTTACTACGCGTCGGATAATTTCCATCAAACATACGCAGAGCTCATACATCCAGTCGGTCCAGGAGAAACATGGGTTGTTCCAGACCACCCGCTTATGACCATTAAACCACTGGTCGCAATAAGACGGGTTGGTCGACCGAGTAACCATGACCGTATCCCATCTCAGGGTGAGGATCCCATCCAGAGAAGATGTTCTCGGTGTGGACAAACAGGACACACTCGAGCAAACTGTCCATCTCCTGCACCAGCAAATGTGAGTCGCCAAAGGGCATCTGGTAGTCGACAAACTTAACCAGTATCTACCTAAGAGAATTATTGAAGTTGTAGACATGATACTTTTGATTTAAACGTTGATCTAAACGAGTAAACCATGTCTGTAATAAACCTTTTATAAATATTATTATTGCTTTCTTAGATCTTTGGTTACTAAATCTTTTATGCTAAGTGATATTGTTTTTATGTTTAGTGTTGATTTTATCTACCTTATCGTGCTTGTTAAGTTTTCTTGTGGTATTTAGTAAAGTAAACATTAAAGCGTCATTTATTGAAATCAAAGAAAACGGATACAGTGCATCCATACAACAACCACCCTTGGAGAAACCTACTACGGGTAGATTTCCTAGATCTTGATGATCCAGTCTTTCTTTTCCCTGATTACGTCCTCCATACCGGTGTAGCTCTCCTTGATTTCTTTGACTTCATCTTCTATCTTATCAATCTCTCATTACATCTCCCTAACATCGCGCTTCATTTGTGCCAGGAACTGCTTCTTCTCCGCAAGACACTTCTCTTTGTCTTTCTGAATTTCCATGTTGCGTAGCCATAACCTTCTTATCTTTTCTATGTCCTCATTCGCCTCATCACATGACTTTTTCAACCTGGCAGACATTACTTGAGACATTGGTAGACCTGGCCGCTGGGTAGATTGATATTTTGGTGGTTCATCTCCCCCATGAGCACGGTAGTATGCCTCTCGTGCATTGTGATATTGTTCTCTCTCATAGTCCGTAATTGGGTAATCGGTCGCAGTTCTCCTAAACTGCGCCCACGCCTCCGTTGTCTCGGGTGCCTTTCAGTCAATCCTTCTAGCTCCATCATCCAATTGTTGGTTGTCGGCGGAGCCTGAAGTGCTAGCCCCTTTCGCTGACCTTTTCCCCCTAGAGCGTGAACCTCCATCCATAGTGTTATGAAAAGGTAGATAATGTTTGTAAATGATGTAGAGGGTAGAAAGGATAGATAGCAAGTTGTGAATTACTACTTCACCAGAGCATCTACTTATAGTCGATCCCAAGATAGCTTCGTGATCGCTTTTGTGCATATGGTCAAAAGATTCCCATGCAAAGTGCCTGTCAGGATTCCCCTGCAAAGCCTGTAAGATTCCCCTGCAAAGCCTCTTCCAGGATTCCCCTGCAAAGTGTCTGCCAGGATTCCCCTGCAAAGCCTGCAAGATTCCCCAGAAAAGGCTGAATGTTTCTGTTGAGCCAATTGCTCCTTGTGGCTATAAATACCCTTCTTAATACCGACTGTAAAACTCACAACATCCATACACCATTTTAATAGCATAATAGTCTCCTCTTTCACCAAACACATGGCTGGAAATACATCATCCTCAAACCCACCGTGTCTTCACAAATAATGCCTGTGAGACTGAAAAAAAGCGATAGAGAAAAGTGAATCAGAGATCGAACAACTTACCGAATAGTGGAAGGAAATGATGGCCAAGAAGGATGGACACTTGAGAAGGATCGATGCGGACAAGGAGGAGGTAAGAATGTTGAAAAGTGAGATAAAAGAGAAAGAAGAACGTATTCACTACGACAATGTTCAAGTCAACAAGATTATGCAAGAGTTCGCACTACTCCAAGCGCAGGTTACCCAGAAACAAAATTGGATTGATCAATGTAAAACACTTTATCCTTAGATGGTGCTTGTGTTGTTGTTTACGTATTTGGATTTTCTATGTTGTTAGTTTGTACCTGTACTTTCTATGCCTTTGTTTCATTAATCTATTTTGTGGTTTGATGCATTTATATTCTTATACTACTAGCAAACAAGTATCGGCGACAAACTTAAAAAATTGATAGATTTTGAAAACAACCGGTACAATATGAACAAGTTCATCTAAACAAACTTGGAAAACGGCGACATTAAACTAGAACCACTAAAACAAAACAAACTTTGAAGCAAAAGGACAGAAATGAACCGGTACAACCGAAACAGACAGTGCAACAAAAACAAGTACAACGAAACAACAATAATCACTTTAACGATAAAGTGATTCCAGTTGATCGAGCAGTGTCGTTTTCTCCTGCCACTCCTCCAAAAACTTTGGAATTTTTTTGCTCATCTCTTTGGCATGGGCGTCATCTTTTTCAATCTCCTTGTACAACTTCGCAATGGCTTTGTGTTTTTCGTCTATTGAGGCAAGAACCTCATCCCTTGCTGCAAGAGCGTTCGTCCACTGCTGGTCTATGTCTTCTCTCTCCGCTTCAACTTTTTGGATTGCTTCTAAAATCTTTGTAGGAATGCCCTAGGAAGAGGGAGGGTTTGAAGACTATGTGTTTCCAGCCATGTTTTTCTGCTTAGTAAGTAAGAAGAGAAATTTTGCCTTAAATTTGTGAGTGGTATAAATTATTGTGATACATGGATCTCAAAGGCCATCTTATATATACAAGTGAGAGGGGATAGTCTTAAAGTTTCTGCAGACGGATCTTTAGGCTCTTCAGATGCCAATCTTGAAGGCTTTTTACAGGCGAATCTATAAGGCTTTTTAGAGACGAATCTTGAAGGCTTTTCAGACGAATCTTGAAGGCTTTTCAGGCGAATCTGTAAGGCTTTTCAGGCGAATCTTGAAGGCTTTTCAGCGAATCTGTAAGGATTTTTACAGGTTAGCAATTGCGAAGATCGTTTTTGTGCACTACCTTTGGCTATAAATACCAAACGTTGGGGGGG
The DNA here is from genome assembly GCA_954870635.1 of Arctium minus. Lineage (NCBI taxonomy): Eukaryota > Viridiplantae > Streptophyta > Magnoliopsida > Asterales > Asteraceae > Arctium > Arctium minus. The sequence continues at coordinate 173,878,241 of OX941080.1, read as the reverse complement.
TCCTAAACCATACAAAACAAAACAAGGTATATAGAAAGGCAAAAGTTTTACACGTCTTCTTACATGGCATCCCTAAATCGTCATGTATGGAATTTCAGATGTTTATCTCAATCGCTTCCAGCCTCTACCACCGAGTTATATGGTTAGTGTTTATATTTTTTTAGGTTTTTCTTTCGTTGAATATTGTGTAAGGATAACATTGTTAACCTCTATGCTGAACAGTTGAGTATCCACAAATGTTCACAATGAAAGTCTACTATCAAGGGTACTTCACGGAACCACCTATAAGAAAGTACTTCCGTGGTCTAGAAGTCTATGTTGACATGTTAGATGTCGACGATCTTTCCATGCGACTACTTCATCAGATCATGAAAGAACTAGGTTACAACGAAACGAAATATTATAAGTTGTATTTTTAACGTCCGAATGTAGACTTATTTACTGGACTGGAATGAAGATGTAGCCAATATACGTCAGTATGTTGACTGCCATACCGTCATTGAGGTGTACAGCGAGAAAGTGGAGCTTAACACTTCCAGAATCGTGTCACCAAAACATATTAGAAGTCGGTGGGGATTCCAGAAAAACAAAGCATCTTGTAGCCGTACTTTGACATTTAAATGACCATGTATGTTTGTAATAAGCAAGTTTGAAACTATAATATGTTGCAAAACCTCATACTAACCGGGACCTTGATAGGGCTGATGGTGGAGGAGTTACGTTATCAGTGGATGACAAAGGCGGCCAACCATCTTGGTTGCCTTTGTGATCCATTGATATTGTGAGTCTCCCTTATTTCTCGAACAAGGACAACATCAACCAAGTTCTCCACCATTAGCCTTATCAAGGTTCAGGTTAGGATAAGGTCTTGAACATATTAGAGTAGCCGTAACTTGCACAGGGGGTCTACAGTTTGACATGTATGTGCTCTTAAATAATAATATTGTCTACAAAAATTGGAGATTAACACTTCCAAAAATTGTATATACAAAGATAAAGCATCGTTCATATATAAGCTCCTAAAATCAATCACACACAACAATCTTCCTGCCGCATGGTCCAAAAGACATCTACCATATGACACCTCTAGGACATAGTCCGTGCCGCCTCATCCTCCATCGCTACTGTAATATCCGGATCCGAAATTTTTATTAATTTTGGAAGTTGGGTGAAAAGTGAAGCGAGACCCAAAGTACATGGGGGTTATTTGAAACTTTGGTTTTTATATAACCTAAATATCAAGATATTTGAGATTCATATCTCATGCTGTATTTTGTTAACCGCCTTAGTGAGAAAAGAGAGAAAGCAGAGCAAGGCAGAGAGAAAGAGAAGGAGATCTTGAGGATCGATAGTTTTTGGTCAAATAGAGGTATGTTTTTAGCTTAATACTTCTATCTGCATGTTATAGTCGGTAAATAGTCTTGTTAATCAAGATTTTAACCGTGTATTTGATCGATTTAATGATCAAAAAGTTTTCTGGGTTCGAACTGTTAGTCGCCGACTTAAGTTCTAGCTCGACCGGGAAGATGATAAAGGACCGATATGCTTTTTGACCGATAGGTTGTAAAGGACCGATAGAGATTCGACCGGTAGAGGTTCGACCGGTAGGTTGTAAAGGACCGGTAAGTGGTTCGACCGATAGTTGTATTTGACCGATAGTTGTATTAGACCGGTAAGTGGTTTGACCGGTAGTTATATTCGACCGGTAGAGGTTCGACCGGTAGGTTGTAAAGGACCGGTAAGTTGTTTGACCGGTAGTTGTATTCGACCGATAGTTGTATTAGACCGGTAAGTGGTTTGACCGGTAGTTATATTCGACCGGTAGAGGTTCGACCGGTAGGTTGTAAAGGACCGGTAAGTGGTTCGACCGGTAGTTGTATTTGACCGATAGTTGTATTAGACCGGTAAGTGGTTTGACCGGTAGTTATATTCGACCGGTAGAGGTTCGACCGGTAGGTTGTAGAGGACCGGTAAGTGGTTTGACCGGTAGTTGTATTCGACCGGTATGTTGTTAATTTGTCCTTAGAAGTTTTGATAAGGATGGTTTCAACCGGGATAGTAGCAGTAGATTTCATTTGATGAGTCTTTTGAAAGAAAGAGTGTTAGTTGCAAGTTAGCTTACCTTTGTTTTAATACCATCGTAGGTGGTGTTAACCAGTAGAAGTCAGAATTATTCAAGAAGAATCAGAGGTGAGTCTTTCAAACTAAATCTTTTATGATTTGAGCAGTTAATTGATAAATGTGAGTTTTATATACTGCGCATTTATAGTATTGAAGTTATGCAGAATTATTTCAAAAGATTGATTTAATCATTTTGGCATGTTTATGCCCAGGTATATAAACTTGTTTTATATACAGTCAGGACTAGGTGTATGCATACATTTGAGTCAAAAGTCTGACCTAAGTCGGGAAATGTGACCCGCCTGCTCGTACCAGGGAGTGTGGCCCGTTTATGCCATTAGGGTGTGTCCCTAAAATAAGGCAGTGCGAGACAGACATACCGTCTTTGACGGGAATGTTGGTCAGTAGTTTAAGGTACGCTTGCGAAGCGTAAAAAGTGGTCAGTGATGGCCAGTAGATTGAGTTATGCCTGCGAAGCATAAAGTGTTTTAAAGTTTGATTAAAAGAGCAAGTTATGTTTTGAGATATACAACTTTGTTTAAATGTTTTAATTAATATTTGAACTGTTGCAGTAGTAATTAGAGGGGACTCACTAGACCATTGGTCTAACCCTCGCTATTTCAAAATTTTAATCCTGTTTCAGGTTATCGAAAAGTAGCAGGTACAAATAAGGGTAAAGAGAAGATATGAGCTATAAGCAGAAGATAGAAGACTTCCTGCAATAGTTTTCTTTTTGAACTCAGTTGTGTAGTAAGAGATAGTGTAACCTTGTACTCTGAAATGTAAGCCTGGGGCAGTGTTTAGAATGAAATGTTATTTTATTGTATATATAAATGTTCAGGTTGTTACAATTGGTATCAGAGCATTAGTTTAAGGGATCTAGGTGACCAGATGGGCCTAGACTTAAACTGAGATAGTAGAAGCACAACTGAGTAGTAGGAAGACCATAAGAAGATAACATTAAGGTAGTAAGGACTAGCATGTAAGGTAAATTTGGAATTCCATCTGGCCAATGTAATTGTGAATTTACAAGTACATGCATGTGCTTAAACTGCCGTAATGTGTAGCATGTTAGATTGAATATCTTATGTTTCTTCTTATCAGAAGTATGTCTGAGCGAGTGACCAGGAGTAGATCTATAGTGAATCCTGAAATGGAGCCAGATAATGAAGTCATTGCCGAAGAGCGAATGGCTGATGTCAACCCGACTGCTATCCAAGGAAAGAGTCGAGGTCGACCTAAAGGTAAGACAGTTTAGAAAGCAGCTACTCAGGCAAGAGTTTCCAATGTGGGAACTCGAGGTGGGAAGACAAGTCGTGGTATTCGTCAGAATGAAAGTGTAGAGGTAAGAGTTGAGCAAGAAACTTCTAATCAAGAAAGTTTGGCTTCTGTGAGGGATCGAAAACAGACAGGAAACCGTGGTAGAGGTAGAACGCAAGGTTTTGTTACACAAGAAACCTTTACTGCATAAATGGGAAAGTTACAAGAAACGTTGAATGCTTTACTGGCTCAACGTACTAATGAGGTTTCTTCAAGTAAAGAAAAGAGTGAAGATAAAGTAGTGACTGAGGTAGCAGAATCACCAGTAACTGGAATGGGTAGTCACCCTCAGCCAGGTCCCATTGGGTCAGTTAAAGCTGTAGCTGTGAAAGGATGTAGTTTTAAGGAGTTTGCTGCTTGCAAGCCTCCTACATATAAAGGGGAATGTGATCCCGTGGTAGCGTTAAGATGGGTAAAAGGTATGGAACTAGCGTTTGATACGAGTAAGTGTGCGAAAGAAGATAAAGTAGTCTATGCTTTGTCAATGCTGAAAGAGGAAGCGGTAATCTGGTGGGATGTGGAGTCCGGAGGTCAATGTTCGGTTATAGCTAAAGAAATGGTTTGGGGTGAGTTTGTGAAAAGATTTAAAGCACAGTTCTGCCCTCTGGTGGCAGTTAAAAAGTTGGAAGAAGAATTTCTGGGTTTAGAGCAGAAGGGTATGTCAGTTCGAGAATATGCCACAAAGTTTATTGAAAAGTCTAGATTTGCAGGAATTTATGTACCTAATGAAGAAAGACGAGTAGAACGTTTCGTCTTTGGATTAAGAAGTGATATTCAGGAATTTGTCTCGAATAAGGAACTGTCTACTTTTTAAATGGCAGTAAATGCAACGGAAATGAGAGAGAAAGAAAAGAATAGGCAAGCCACTGAAAGAAGTGGAGATAAAATAAAGTGGGAAGGAACAGTTCGTGATTCCAAACTGTTTAAGTCTGCAAAGTTTGATCAACGTTCTGTTAATAAGTTTGAAAGTAAGCCCTGTAGTAAGTGCAATAGAAGGAATAAAGGAGAATGTAAGATTGATCAAGAGGGTTGTTATAAATGTGGGAAGGTTGGGCATTTGGCTCGGGATTGCCAGAATTTGAGGTCTTGTTATCAGTGTGGATCTCCTGGTCATATCAGGACCAATTGTCCAGAGTTGAAAAAAGGGATCGATCGGAGAAAATGTAGAAAAAGGAAGTGATAAAAAGTTGGAGCCAGCTAAAGCGAGGGCTAGAGTTTTCAATATGACAGCAGAAGAAGCGGCTGAGATACCTGATGTAGTGACGGGTACTTTCTTTATAGATTCGAATTATGCAAAAGTATTATTTGATTCAGGCGCAAATCGTTCTTTTGTGTCTCCAAATTTTGTGCATAAATTGAATAAGAAACCTAAAAAGCTTAGGCATGAATTGAAAGTAGAAGTGACTGATAATAGTCAAATCTTAGTAGAAGAAGTGTATGATGGGAGTAGTATTGTCATTGATGGACAAGCATTTCCACTTCGACTGTACCCAATGGGTATGGGAGAATTTGATGTTATTGTGGGAATGGACTGGTTGGCATCTAATGATGCTCATATAGTATGTAATAAGAAATTGATTCGTATAGCGCAGCCAGGAAAAAAAGAGATAGTAGTATTTGGAGATCGGAGAGATAGAAAGTCATGTTTGATTTCTATGATTAAAGCTAAGAGATGTTTAGTAAAAGGGTGTGTGGGGTTTTTAGCTTATGTAATAGATGCTAAGAAGGAAAAGAAGGGATTAGAGTAAGTTTCGGTAGTCAGTGAATTTCCAGAAGTATTTCCGGAAGACTTAACCACTTTGACTCCTGATCGGCAAGTGGAATTTCGTATTGATTTAGTATCCGGAGCAGCGCCGATTGCAAGAGCACCATATAGACTGGCACCGGCAGAGATGAAATAAATGATGACTCAGCTGGAGGAGGTGTTAGACAAGGGGTTTATTCGCCCTAGTACCTCACCATGGGGAGCGCCAGTATTGTTTGTTAAGAAGAAAGACGTGTCTATGAGAATGTGCATAGACTACCGTGAGCTCAATAAGTTGACTGTCAAGAATAAGTATCCGCTTCCCAGGATTGACGATCTTTTTGATCAACTGCAAGGAGCGAGTTACTTTTCGAAAATAGATTTACGATCTGGGTATCACCAGTTGAAGGTGAGGGAGGAGGATGTGCCTAAGACTGCATTTTGTATGAGGTACGAACATTATGAGTTTCTAGTTATGCCATTTGGTTTGACCAATGCGCCAGCAGCTTTCATGGATCTGATGAATAGAGTGTGTAGTCCGTTTTTAGATAAATATGTCATCGTATTTATAGATGATATATTGATCTATTCACATTCCAAAGAAGATCATGAAACTCATTTGAGAGCGATTTTAGAATTGCTTAAGCGTGAGAAGTTGTACGCCAAGTTTTCAAAATGTGAATTTTGGCTAAAAGAAGTTCAGTTTTTAGGGCACGTGGTGTCAAAAGATGGGATTAAGGTTGATCCAGCTAAGATTGAAGACATAAAAGGGTGGGAAGCACCGAAATCACCATCTGAAGTAAGAAGTTTTCTTGGATTGGCTGGTTATTATAGAAAGTTTATCCAGGACTTTTCAAGGATAGCTACGCCACTAACAGCATTAACCAGAAAGAATGTCAAGTTTTTCTGGGCAGAGGCTCAGAAAGAAGTGTTCGGTAAGTTGAAAGAGAGTTTAAGTAGTGCTCCTGTTTTGTCTCTACCCAACGGAACGGAAGGATTCGGTATTTATAGCGATGCTTCAAAGTTGGGTCTAGGGTGTGTGTTAATGCAAGAAGGCAAGGTAATTACTTATGCATCTCGACAGCTGAAAGAACATGAAAAGAATTACCCGACGCACGATTTAGAGTTGGCAGTTGTAGTCTTTGCTTTAAAATTTTGGAGGCATTACTTGTATGGGATCAAGTGTCAGATTTACACAGATCACAAGAGCCTTCAATATATGTTCAATCAGAAAGAGCTTAATATGAGGCAGCGTAGGTGGATGGAGCTGTTAAACGATTATGATTGTGATATTCTGTACCATCCAGGCAAGGCCAATGTGGTAGTAGATGCTCTAAGTCGTAAGGAGCATGGAGAAATAACAGAAGTTGTAGCATTTTGAATTAATGTTGTTTCTAATTTCTTAGAAGAAGTTATAAAATATCAAGAAGAAGCAGTATCAAAAGAAAATTTAAAAAGTGAAAGAATAGTTGGAATTGTTAACTCGTTAGTAGTTGACAATCGTGGAGTAAAGTGCTTCAATAAGCGAGTATGGATCCCAAAAGCAGGAGATCTAAGGAAAAAAGTGTTGGAAGAAGCGCATAGATCCCGTTATTCAGTTCATCCTGGAACTAATAAGATGTATAGAGATCTGAAGCAAAGCTACTGGTGGCCAGGTTTAAAGAAAGATATTGCTCACTTCGTTGAACGATGTCTGACATGTTTAAAGGTTAAAGTTGAACATCAGAGACCTTATGGGGAGCTTCAGTCGTTAGAAATTCCAGTTTGGAAGTGGGACGAGATTACGATGGATCTTGTTACTGGGTTACCGCGATCACCTAAGGGGCATGATGCTATTTGGGTGATAGTGGATAGACTCACAAAGTCAGCTCACTTCTTACCGATCAAGGAGACGTACTCATTAGAAAAATTGGCTCGATTGTATATCGACAAGATAGTAACCAGACATGGAGTACCGTCGTCTATTGTGTCAGACAGGGATGCTCGTTTTACATCAGCTTTCTGGAGAAGTTTGCAAAGGGAATTAGGCTCTCAACTTAAGCTGAGCACGACCTATCATCCGCAAACTGATGGTCAGAGTGAGAGAACTATTCAGACATTGGAAGCTATGCTTCGTGCATGTGTTATAGATTTCAAAGGTTCGTGGGAAATTCATTTGCCGTTGATTGAATTTTCCTACAACAATAGTTATCATGCTAGCATACAAGCGGCCCCGTTCGAATCTTTGTATGGTCGAAAATGTAGAACATCTTTATGTTGGAATGAGGTGGGTGAAAGACAGTTAGCGGGACCAGAAATTGTACAGGTGACAGTTGATAAAATCGATCAGATTCGAGCAAGATTAAAGAGTGCTCAAGATCGTCAGAAAATGTATGCTGATAAACGAAGGAAACCGATAGAGTTTTAGATAGGAGATAAGGTAATGTTGAAAGTTTCGCCCTGGAAAGGGGTAGTCAGATTTGGAAAGAAAGGAAAGTTAAGACCAAGGTTTGTTGGACCATTTATCACCACGGGACGTGTTGGTGAAGTGGCCTACGAACTTGATCTACCAGAAAGTTTGTGTGGGATTCATTCGACATTTCATGTGTCAAACTTGAAGAAGTGTTTGGCAGAAGCAAAATATAGTTGTTCCTTTAGTAGATATTCAGATAGATGAAAAACTAAGTTATATTGAGGAACCCGTAGCAATTACGGACCTCAAGATAAAGAAGTTGAGGAACAAAGAGATTCGCTTAGTGAAAGTTCAGTGGAAATTTCACCAAGGACAAGAGTCCACGTGGGAAATAGAGGCAGACATGAAATCTCAGTATCCCCATTTGTTTAGCGATAGAATTCCGGGGACAGAATTCTCTTAAGGGGGAAGATTCTAATATCCGGATCCGAAATTTTTATTAACTTTGGAAGTTGGGTGAAAAGTGAAGCGAGACCCAAAGTACAGGGGGGTTATTTGAAACTTTGTTTTTATATAACCTAAATATCAAGATATTTGAGATTCATATCTCATACTGTATTTTGTTAACCGCCTTAGTGAGAAAAGAGAGAAAGCAGAGCAAGGCAGAGAGAAAGAGAAGGAGATCTTGAGGATCGATAGTTTTTGGTCAAATAGAGGTATGTTTTTAGCTTAATACTTCTATCTGCATGTTATAGTCGGTAAATAGTCTTGTTAATCAAGCTTTTAACCGTGTATTTGATCGATTTAATGATCAAAAATTTTTCTGGGTTCGAACTGTTAGTCGCCGACTTAAGTTCTAGCTCGACCGGGAAGATGATAAAGGACCGGTATGCTTTTTGACCGATAGGTTGTAAAGGACCGGTAGAGGTTCGACCGGTAGGTTGTAAAGGACCGGTAAGTGGTTCGACCGGTAGTTGTATTTGACCGATAGTTGTATTTGACCGGTAAGTGGTTTGACCGGTAGTTATATTCGACCGGTAGAGGTTCGACCGGTAGGTTGTAAAGGACCGGTAAGTGGTTTGACCGGTAGTTGTATTCGACCGGTATGTTGTTAATCTGTCCTTAGAAGTTTTGATAAGGATGGTTTCAACTGGGATAGTAGTAGTAGATTTCATTTGATGAGTCTTTTGAAAGAAAGAGTGTTAGTTGCAAGTTAGCTTACCTTTGTTTTAATACCATCGTAGGTGGTGTTAACCAGTAGAAGTCAGAATTATTCAAGAAGAATCAGAGGTGAGTCTTTCAAACTAAATCTTTTATGATTTGAGTAGTTAATTGATAAATGTGAGTTTTATATACTGCGCATTTATAGTATTGAAGTTATGCAGAATTATTTCAAAAGATTGATTTAATCAGTTTGGCATGTTTATGCTCAGGTATATAAACTTGTTTTATATACAGTCAGGACTAGGTGTATGCATACATTTGAGTCAGAAGTCTGACCTAAGTCGGGAAGTGTGACCCGCCTGCTCGTACCGGGGAGTGTGGCCCGTTTATGCCATTAGGGTGTGTCCCTAAAATAAGGCAGTGCGAGACAGACATACTGTCTTTGACAGGAATGTTGGTCAGTAGTTTAAGGTACGCTTGCGAAGCGTAAAAAGTGGTCAGTGATGGCCAGTAGATTGAGTTATGCCTGCGAAGCATAAAGTGTTTTAAAGTTTGATTAAAAGAGCAAGTTATGTTTTGAGATATACAGTTTTGTTTAAATGTTTTAATTAATATTTGAACTGTTGCAGTAGTAATTGGAGGGGACTCACTAGACCATTGGTCTAACCCTCGCTATTTCAAAATTTTAATCCTGTTTCAGGTTATCGAAAATTAGCAGGTACAGATAAGGGTAAAGAGAAGATATGAGCTATAAGCAGAAGATAGAAGACTTCCTGCAATAGTTTTCTTTTTGAACTCAGTTGTGTAGTAAGAGATAGTGTAACCTTGTACTCTGAAATGTAAGCCTGGGGCAGTGTTTAGAATGAAATGTTATTTTATTGTATATATAAATGTTCAGGTTGTTACAGCTACTGGGACCTCGCTACTCGCCAAATGTGAGAGGAACATACATGTCAAAGAACCACAATCGGCGAATGCAGAGCACTGCTGCGGTACCCCTGATGCGTGTACCCAAGTGAACTCGTGGCTACGCGATACAAGTGATGGGCACTCTGCCAGGGTAAGAAGCTCCTCTAGACGCTCGACGAACTTCGTCATCATGTCTCTAAAAGTGTCCGCGTATGAAGGCATCTGATAGCTATCATATACGGTCATCTACATGGTCTCTAGATCGAGATCGCCAACCACCCAATGCTTCGAATATACGCAAATCGGCATAAAGACCTAAAATATTTGTTAAAAAACAAACCAACAGTAAATAACTTTAAACTATACGTAGTTATAAATAACAAGTGAATTTAAATTAAATTCATACCCGCTGTAGAGCCCACCATGGTGGAGAAGGCGCCTTCGCCATGGTGTAGACGGAACTCGACCCTTCACCAGCGATCAAGAAAAGCATGAAATCGGAAGTCATCACCGTCCACGGTGCATCGGGTGGACGCAACTCAAGGATCATCCGGACCCATCCGTCGACATGCTATTTAAAAAAGGAAAAAAATGTTAGACATATAAATAGACATTATAATTGAAATACTTAAATGACGTTTTAGTACTAACATCAGTTTCGAGCCACCCTGAACCCTCCAACGCGAGTAATAAGCCCCACCATGACTTATTAACAGGATGGGTGGCAATGTACCTAAGCCAACAATTCGGCAATTCATCATGATGCCAAAGTGCGAAAATAGCCGATGAAGATGAAGAAGAGGTAGGATGAGAAGAGGTAGCAACAGTGGTGGTGGCAGCGGCAGTACGATGAGTAGGCGCCTTTGATGGGCGGTGCTGGGTAGGTGGGTCTGTACTAGGAGGCAAAGGGGTGAAAGGAGGCACCAATTGTTTCCCATGAGCTTTCTTGCATATCGACCTCTGGGGAATATTCGTCAATGGTGCTATCTGAATAGTAGTGGACACTGGTGGTTGGACGTACGTCGAGGTCGACGGGCCGACGTATGTACTCGCCTGTGGCGTATTCTGGAACAAAGCTCCAACAAATCCTGACATACCGTCAGTCGTCGACCCAGTCTCATGGAGCAACGACCCGAATGTGCCCTGCAAAACAAGATAGGTCCTCACAAGTTTGTTTTAAGAAATAAATATCAAATGTAACAAACGTATCTGTTAACTTACAGGCTGCGTATACTGGCCCTGTGTAACGAACATAGATCCACCAATGGACTGATCGCTAAACCCCGTGTATGCTGGCCATGTGCCCTAAAAAATAAGATTGAGGTTGTTTGGTTTCTATTCAGAATATAAAGATCAAATGACCCACCAAATGTAATAACTTACATGTGCCATGTATTGGGCAGTGTAACGAAGGACGAACCTTCAAATAAGTCTTCTACGAAGGCTGATGAACTCTGCACATTAATCTAAGTCATTGTTTTTATGTCTTACTGAAAACAAATAAAAATGATGCAACCAAACGATTGAAATAACTCACATGCTCCGTGTAATGGGACGGGCCTTCGAATATCAAAGATCCGAACCCATGTGACATGTCAGCAGGCCGGGAGGGCTCGCCACCCTGTTGCTGGACTGGAATCTGTCATCAAGCACATTAAACCATATAAAGGTGCAAAAGATACCAATTAAAATCATGTCCGATAAATTAAGTTAAACACTTACATGAAAAGAGTTGAACTGCCTGGTAAGCCTCTCCACCTCGGCAAGGCGTCTCTCAAGAGCTTCATGCTCTGTGCCATGAGATCTACGATAGCCATTGTAATCATCCTTCAACGCCGTAAACTCAGCCCATCGGTCAGCATATGGGTCAACATGTGGATTATGCTCACGGTGACCTGATGAACTATGTTCATGGTGAAATGGTGAACTATGCTCATGGTGAAATGGTGGCTCATCGTAAGAGGTGACCTCATGTATCCTACTCACATCTGAGTGGGACGGGGGGGGGTCGTGTCATCATCAAGATGCTCGTCTCCCTCTGACTCAGAACCTTCGTGTAGCAAAATAATTAATAACATTATTATAAATATCAGATAATTTAGAATGACTTCTATTTATAAAATTATTATAAATATCAAATAATTTAGAATGACTTCTCACCCTCATTGACAGCCTACACAACTCTCAACTTCTTCGTCGGTCGACTCCCCTCCGAGCTACTAAACCAGTGATGGCTCTAAATATGCCATTCTGTGCCCTCCTCAACTGGCGTAGGAATAAGCCTCTAACGTGGCATCCGATCCTCCTAATATATTGAAAAATAATCATGTTAGAAATGTAACTTACCGTCGACAAATTTTTTTATTGTAGTCAATGTAACTTACCGTCGACACATTCATAATATCATATGCATGGTTACTAACAATAACTATTGAAGACCTATCCCAATGAACCACACGTGGCATCATGTCACACAGTATATAATACATGCTGGCGATAGGAAGTGTCTCTAACATCCATATCTGTGAATTAGAATACCAAGATAGTAAGTAATTTGTAGAAATAGGGAATCTGTGTAGATTGTAAAAATATTAATTTAATATCAACTAACTAACCTTGAATGGGAATAGAAAACCAGAGAGCGTCATCCTGTCCTTCTTGTCCACACGTCTCCGGATCGCTCCATTCATCTGCTTGAAGGTGGGCGCCCAAATATATGATCTCTAGGGAAACCAATTAAACACCCTCATATCATCAATGGCCCGAAGTAGAGTGTCGTGAAGATGCTGGTGGGGTTGATGACCGAGGAAGAACATCTCAACCATCATCACGAGACAAATACGAAAGGCATAATCGTCATCAATCAGGTGTCGGCCCTCGTCATCAGTACCGATAAGATTGAATAAATCCTGAATGTCCACCACTTTTAACTTCCACTGTGGGAACATCCGTCTAACAAAACCATCGGACCTATTCCTATGCTTCTTCGGTTTGGGTCCGAAACGAAGTGTTGTGATAAGACAGAACTCCTCACGGCCGTACCGAAGCACGTGGTCACCAATCTAGAAAAACATCTCGTCATCCCGTACATTTTCCGGGAAGAACTGGGTATGTAGGAAGATATGGATCATAATAGGGTCGGCAGATGTGTCGGTCAGATCCAGCCAATGACCGAAACATGTATCCCCGAATAACGCTTTCCGCGTGGGGTTTATTTTTTACGAATCAAATCCACCATCGAAATCTTATTCTTAAGATTCAAATTTGCCTTGTAAAATCTTCTTCCCTGCATAGTAATGATATATACTTTATGTAAAGGCACTTAAGGTGTCAGTTTGTAATGTAGAGGGACCTAAAGTGTCAGTTTCTAATTTAAAGCCACCTAAAGTGTAAATTTCTAATTTAAAGGCACCTAAAATGTGTATTTCTAATGTAAAGGCACCTAAAGTGTAAATTTCTAATTTTAAGGGACCAAAATTGTCAATTTCTAATGTAAAGGGACTTAAAATGTAAATTTATAATTTAAAGGGACCTAAGGTGTAAATTTCTAAAGTAAAGGGACCAAAATTGTAAATTTCTAAAGTAAAGGACCGAAACAGTAAATTTATAATTTAAAGGGACATAAAGTGTGTATTTCTAATTTAAAGGCACCTAAAGTGTAAATTTCAAAAGTAAAGGCACCTAAAGTGTAAATTTCTAATTTTAAGGGACCAAAATTGTCAATTTCTAATGTAAAGGGACTTAAAATGTAAATTTCTAATTTAAAGGGACCTAAGGTGTAAATTTCTAAAGTAAAGGGACCTAAATTGTAAATTTCTAAAGTAAAGAACCAAAACAGTAAATTTATAATTTAAAGGGACATAAACTGTAAATTTTTAAAGTAATGGAACCAAAACTGTAAACCAAAACTTATAAAGGGCCAAACTATAAAATTCCCATCAGTCAAGGGACCAAAACTGTAAATTTTTGGGGGTGCTCAATTGCGCGGGTACGCAATTGCGTACCTATGAATACGCAATTGGGCGGGTACGCAGTTGCGTACCTACGCAATTCCCCCAACCTGCGTTACGTTCACGTTGGTGTTTGCAATGGAACCGTCGTGGCGGTGGGAAAACGGTTGCGTAGTGGGTTGTGTTAGAGCACAGATTTGTTGGATACAAGATCATTAATTCTGAAGATGAAAGTAAACCAAGTCAAAGCTCAAAAGTCAACTCTCTAGCATGAAAGTCAAAGTCTCTGTAATAAAAGTCAAAGTCAAAGTCTCTTGTATTTTGTTTCTTTGTAATGTTGTTTGTGTAAATAGTCTTGCCTTTGTAAATTGTTGTGATGTCATTAGTAGTGGTAAGCAAGTGAGTAATATGAGAGCAAATCAGAGAAGAGGTGATTGAATATCATTCTAGTGAGAGAAAGTTGTTGTAGAGAGAGAAAGTGAGAATTGTAATATGTGATGAAAATCAATGACATGTGATTTCGATTTATTCTCATCTTGATTGTTTGTATATTTAGAACTTGAATTCTGGGTTTAACAATTGGTATCAGAGCAAACGGAAATTCAGAAACAAGGATCGAATTCAATTTTATTTTTGGTCGATAATTCAAGAACTCGCAAAACGTCCTGTTCAGATTCGATTTTGTAGCTACAATGATGTTTTTTGTTTGATTTGTGCATCATTGTACTCGTTTATACATCTATAACATAGTTGTAGTATAATGTTTAGTCAAATTTTCAGCAGTTCGATCGAATTTTGATTTGAATTTTAAGTCGAACACTGTCAATAGATTGAATTTGAAATTTTGTTGTTTTAGTTTGAAATTCATCGATTGTATCTTGTTCAAGACATGAAATCGACGTGATCTGCAAAGTTTCAGGCTGATTGGTGAAGAATTTGATCGAAATCAATGAAAAGTTCAAGTTTTTGGTCGAAATACTCAAGAACATGCTAGATCTAAAGAACTCGCAAAGGCTATAATGAAGAACACGCACAAGCCTAAAACGCGCAAAGGAATGAAGAACTCGCAAGAAGTGTCATGCGAGAAGTAGAAACGCGCAAGACACAATGTGCGTGTTTTTACTGTTCACTCTCTTCATCGTGCGCGAAGTGAAGTCTACGAGAAGAAGTTTGCGAGTTTACATTTAGCGCCAAGTGAAAAGTCTAAATTTTACTAAGTGTTGAACGCGCAACGGCATTGCACGAAGTAGATTTGGAGAAACTCGCAAGTTGTAGCGTGCGAGAAGCAAGAACTCGCACATCAAAGCGTGCGCGTAGCTCGCAGACTATAGCATGCGCGAACCAAGAACGTGCAAGCTGCTTTTTGCTCGAAGTGTATTCCTCAGTGTTTTGCGCGAAGTGATTTTCTTAGTGTTTTGCGAGTTTCTATACTTAGACAAAATTTTCACAGTTGTAATATGGTTTTTCATTGTCAAGACCCCCATGATAAGTCTACGATGGGGGAACAAATTTCTGATTGTGATCTACTTTTTCTGAATTTCTAACGATCATTTGTCAAGTTCTCATTGAAACAGGAATAATGGATGATTATTTCTTTGTTGAAGAGTATACTACTGAAAGGCATAAAGAGAAAAGTCAGGAACAGAAAATTTCAGAACTTGAAGAACAACATAAAGTAGACTAGCGGGTCATTGAGAGGTTCAGAACAGAAATTGATAGACTTAATCAAATTATAATGAATGTTAGAAATAAAAGGAAAGAGATTGAAAGGAATTTGAAGAATGAGCTCAGATTGGTTGAAGAGAAGGAAAGAGAGTTAGAGACTGAAAATAAGGTTCTGAAGAAGAAAATCCCTCAGATAGATGGTGAAAATATTGAGCTGGAGATAAAGATTTCAAATCTGGAAACTCAACTTGTCAAAATCCAGAAGCAAGATTTTGTTGGTAAGAATGAAGAGATAGTTAAAAGGCTAGAAATTGCAAATGTTGAGCTTCAAAAGAAGATTTCTGATTTGGAAGAGAAGATTTCAAAAGACAAAGAAGAGTTTGAAAAGGAAAAGAGAGGATTTGCACAAAAATTCTCTGAGTTTTCAAGAAAATCATTCGAAGAGAAGAAAGTGATTTAGCTCAAATGTATAAAGCTTTCTCAACAAGTGACTGACTTTGAGAAAGTAATCATAATGGAAAGGGATAAATTTGCAAAGGAAAAGAAATTGGTTGAGCAAAAGAATGTTGGATTCTTTAAAGATATATTTGATCAGAGAAAGCATGTAGAGAAGGAATTTGAAGAAGAAAGACAGATCTTCGAGGCAGAGATAAGAAAGCTTACCGAGAAGCTATCTGAACTGTCAACATGTACGTTGAAGGATCAAAAAGCGAAGTCTGAATTTGAATAAAGGATTGACATACTCATCGAAGAAAGGAACAGTTTATCGTCAAAGATAAAGGAACTTGAAGAAATTATTTCTAAGACGGTGGTGACTGAGCAGAAGACTCCGGAGTCATTTATCTACACACCTAGAGATGATTCAGCGACAGCTTCAAGTTCAAATTTTACAAATGTTTCTAATAATCCTTTGTTTGATGATTCAGATGATAGGATGTCTAAGCAAAAATATCATATTCGTCCTACTAATCTTTTCTTTGATAGAAATGTAGATGGTTCAGGTACACAAAGAAGAAGACGAAGGAATGGTTATGAAAACCTGGTCTGGAAAGTGAAACCAGTTGATGATGAAAAGAGTGAAGAAAAGAAAGGTAAGAAATCATGTGTACATGCATCCAAAGCCAAGAAGAACAATGTGAGGAAAGGTATACCTGAGTTTGTTTACTCGAGAAATCAATTTCTCAGGTTAGCTCATAAGAAGAATTATTGTTCTTACTGTCATACACATGATTATATTCATAAAACGAGTGATTATTACTGGTATGGTTCTTATTGTATTACTCCCAATAGAATCGCAACTCACAAACATGGACCCAAATTTAAATGGGTACCAAAACCAAAGGATTCTTCTGTGTTGTAGTAATCCAAAGTTCAAAAGGAGTAAAAGAACCAAGGCTTCTAAATACTACAGTTCAGGACCCGTTCCTCAAAGATTAAGAGGTTGACTTCTAAACACAACAGTTTAGGACTCGTACTTCAATGAATAAAAGAGCAGATACTCCCGGGCTGATATGAGATTTATACTCTGAGATCTAAATGAGAAGATCAACCTTCAAGGGGGAGTACATATTTGTTACTGAAATATGCATTCGAAAGATATGATGATCTACATTTCAGGGGGAATTGTAGATCTCTATCATGTATTTTTCACTGACAAATTTGATGATGCATAATTTCAGAAGGAGTAAGGATTATGACTTCTGATTATTTCAGATCAGAACTTGTACATTCAATGTTTTACTGTTTTTTGTCATTTACTTTTCAATAAATGATTGTGAACAAATTTTGTACTTTGACAAACTTTATGACTGATACAGCTTGAGAGGAAACTTAAACGATCATATCATATATCACTTTTCGAGTTGACTTCATGAGATTTAAGAATGAGCGAGAATGTTTATTTATAATCTTAATCTCAAACGTATCTGAAAAAATGACAACTTTCAGATATGGAAAACATGTTCTTAAATGTTCAAACCAATTTTGATTCTTAACCTGATTTCATGAATATAGAAGTGTGATTTTAAATGTTTTCACGTTATTTGTGCTTAAATGATTACAAATCGTGTATTTCCAAAGATAAATACTTACGTGTTGTCTTTTCTATATACTTTCAAGTATTCACACACACCGGTTTGAAATTTTGTTGAAAAAGTTCTTACCATGTCTCAAAATGAACTATTTTTCGATGGTAAGACACACCGATTGAACTTCAAAGTTTTGAGCGTTGATTTCGTTTCGAAACATTTCTTTCAAGAATGTCTATATTTTGGTTCATATAGACAATATCCAATTTTTCCTGACCTAAGCCTTGATTGTTATATCATTCTTATTTGATCATTTCATACAATGTCAGATTTTCAAACAAGTTTCTTGCATTATTGTTTATTCATTTAATATACTTATTTTGAAAACTCTTCAACGTTTACAATGCTCAAATCTTCATGTTTATCTTCTGAGCATACAGACATCTGACATATGTATATTTGTGCTTTAACTAATATAGTTAAACCAGTTGAGCAACATGTTCTTTTAGGAAAAATATGGGTTCATTGTGTGAGGACTTAAATGAAACTTCTATGGATTCACGTTAACCTTGAGTGATCGATTGTGTGAAGAGTCAAATACTTAGTGTGGGTTGAGTGATGAGGTAAAATGATAATGAGAGTTTGGTTAGAAGTGAGCTCAATGTTTAAAAGAAAGAGGGTGAGAGATCAGAGTAAAAGAATATCAAACTCTGCACCAACTACTTTCTGAGTCGGGCAGCCACATTGCTAGTGTTTCACAATTTTTCATGAACATTATTGAAACAGGCAACTAGCCCATGCCAACTCTTTGTTAAAAACCCCACCAGGCACTCGTTTTCTTCTTAAAAAGAAAATGTTTCAATATTTCAAGGGGACGCAACACATAATCTATCTGGTTTTCATTTGGAAAATCTGGATATTGAAAAAGAAGGAAGTCTGCCCTACCTTCGCACTTTGATCATGCACAATAGAGTATGTGTTTAACTGTTGTTGTCTCAATGGTTTACACAATTTTGAGTCTTATAAAAGCAATCATCACGTGCTTAAATCTTTCTAACACTTGCACGAACACACAAGGAAATTTGTTTTTCTTGTCATAACGTTCATAGAAATATCTTTGTGGTGTTTCGATGATTGAATGGAAGCCCTGGGGGAGTGAACATCATAAAAGCTCATTTCCAATGTGTATTCGTTACACACAGTAACTTTGTGTTACTGACAGACATATTAACTGATTCATTTGTTGATTCAGGTGTTACACTCTAATTTGTCTGGATTTGAAAAGATCTAGATTAATATCTTTATTAATTGACGAATGGTCAGAGGCTCAGTATGAAAGATCAGTGGTCAGAAAAGATTTTCAAAGACATTTCTTGTTAAAGTTTTGATGATTTCATGCTGCATTCATCAAAAAGGGGGAACAGTATCAAGAAATGTTAAAGATGGGAGAAAATGTTCAAGAATTGATTGTGAAAGAAAGATGTTTAAGAAAGATTGTTGAATGAGTTCAAAGATTTCAGAATTATTGAAGATAATTTTCTAAATCAATCAGAGCTGTGTCTGAAAGAGGTTTGTTTATAACCTTGGGAAAGAATGTTATTATTCTTGAAGATCAGATTTTGAGGAAGATTGTTGAAAGTTTTTGAAGATATTGTGTTTATCAAAGAAAGGGGAGAATGTCAATTTTTCATATTAATAGGGGAGAATGTTAATTGCTTGAGAAGATCTTTTTACATAAAAAAGGAGGAGAATATTCAAATTGAGCTTAAAGAGAGAAGACTGAATTGCAATATCTTTTTAGAGATGATCTTGATCCAAAGGGGGAGAATGTTAGAGCACAAATTTGTTAGATACAAGATCATTATTTCTGAAGATGAAAGTAAACCAAGTCAAAGCTCAAAAGTCAACTCTCTAGCATGAAAGTCAAAGTCTCTGTAATAAAAGTCAAAGTCAAAGTCTCTTGTATTTTGTTTCTTTGTAATGTTGTTTGTGTAACTAGTCTTGCCTTTGTAAATTGTTGTGATGTCATTAGTAATGGTAAGCAAGTGAGTAATATGAGAGCTAATCAGAGAAGAGGTGATTGAATATCATTCTAGTGAGAGAAAGTTGTTATAGAGAGAGAAAGTGAGAATTGTAATATGTGATGAAAATCAATGACATGTGATTTCGATTTATTCTCATCTTGATTGTTTGTATGTTTAGAACTTGAATTCTGGGTTTAACAGGTTGAGTGGTGATGGTCAGCATGATGGGAACATAACATAAAAAAAATAAAAGAAAAGGCTTATTACCTCGGCCATTGTGGGTTGTGTAGTGGGTTGCGTAGTGGTTGTCGTCTTGCGGCTCAAAGTATGGAAAGTAGGGTTTCTTTAATAAAGAAAGAGATGTGGAGTTGATGGTTCTCGAATGTTCCCTTTTATTCTTTAACAAAGACTTACCCCAACCACCAGAATTTAAGGGGTACGCAATTGCGCAATTGCGTATGTACGCAATAGGGCACCCCTCCTCAATTGTGCACCCTCCCTTATTGCGCTACGCAAATCAGGGGGAGGGATGGCTAGGAGGCCAATCCCTCCCCCTAGTATGGTCATTTCGACCAATTTCCCAAAAGAAAAACCACAAGGATGAATTGTAATTTGCTCTATAATCTAATAAAATAAAAAGGAAAAAGACAAAAGACAAAAGACAAAACAAAAGTAAAAGTACCAATATACCATTAAGTTAACAATCTTTTTTAACGAGCGTTAGTGATGGAGTGTAACACCCTAAAAATTAGAGTGAAATTAAAACTCGAAAATTCGGCAACATAACGCTTGTAAATAGAAGTAACCTGGATAAACGCAAGAAATCTTATACTTAGCATAAACGATCACCCAAAAATGGGGAAGGGTATAAAATAGGAGTTAAAATAAATACATCAGATACTTATACAACAACCTACTAATCTAGATTAATACGGGTGTCGTCAAGATCACCAAAAAGGATTCTAATCCCAAAAACTCCAAATGTCTCCTCCCACGTATGCTCCCAAAAATTGCCATTCCCGGCAACTAGCACCTTAATCACGAGCTCGACGGCCCGCTAACCTTAGGACCTGCAATACAACACAAATAAGAAGAAGTGTCAAGCTAACGCTTAGTGAGATCAATCAATTATAACAAATAATGCAATAAATGAAATATCCGGAATATGCCCCTTGTTAACTTCTTTTATGACTCCTTTCATTATACAACGTTGACATGTACACAAACATCTCGCGATGACTGGCGAACCCGCTTTTCCACGAGGGTGACAGAACACAAAGTAAGTCGCCCTTCATGTTCAAGAGCCCCACTACGAATTAATGGAAATACAATCAATTCTAGATTTCACTCATCCACAAGAAATTATAATTAATGGTCATTGGTCATTGCCCGACTTTGAAGTCCACAACTATTACCCTTCTTGACCCCATGCCTATTCCTTGGTACTTTTGGGATTTAGACTCTCCCAACCCTACATCTCATAAGGCAAAAACTCATATATTCATGGGATTACATCAACGATCCATCATATTTATACCAATTCATATGACAACAACCAACATAAAGATTCGACTCTATGAAGCGGGGACTTAATAGGGTAACCCACCAAGTTAACCATGTAGAAAACATACTCACCTTACCCCTTGAGATCCAAAGGGTGTGCAAACCATGTAATACAAACCATTCAAGAATAATAAAACACTTTCCAAGCCACCTTTTCATGATACTCCATAATGGGTGAAACCCTAGCTTTATATGTATTTACCAAATCTTCTCAAATGACTCACATAGAACAATATTCATTAGTTTATAAAAGAGTATTTAACGTATTTAGAGTTTGGAAGGAGAAAGACTCACCTTGCTAGGTTTTTGTAAAAAACCTAAATGGAGTAGAACCCTAGTAGTGGTAGTTCTTGAGCTTGGTCAAAGATGGGATTCCCTTTCACTTAATGCCCAACAACCTAAATGGAAAGGCAATAAATGTTCCTTGAAGATCCCCCAAGATGAAATAAATGAGGGGAGAAGTTAGGGTTTGAAACCTCACCAAAAATGCAGGAGGAAATCTTCCAAATAGCAAGTTCCAACCAGAAATTATGGCTAAAATCGATTAAGTCACGTTTTTATAGTCTGGAGGGTCTCGGCGACCTTGACACAGCGATTGTGCCAAGCATTATCGCTCGCTCTCCCCTTGTCGCGGTACAGGTCCTGCGAGAGTGACCTGCGATAGTGACACGGGCACAATCACGGGGCACTGTCGTCTAAGATGTACCGTAGGGTCCAAGCCTTTTGCGACTTTACCCTTCGGCGACAGTGACGTGTGTCACAATCGTCGGGCATTGTCGCACCGGTGGTTCGGGGTTCTGTAATTTACCGTTTCGACTTCTAAACCCGCCCCTTTGATTAACATTCAAGCTAGCTTGGTTTAAGGGATTATAATATGAGTCCATAACAGGTTTTCTAGCTAACCCCAACTAAGAACATAGACCGGAATGCTAACGCACAAACTTCTTAGCCTATATACGCAATACATATACACACAAGAAACCATGCTTGAATGTTCAAGATTACTTATTAAATCACGGGTGTTACATGGATGTCCAAAATTGAAACAATGTAACAACTACAACAATCAAAACTTTAATTAATTTAAAGTAGAGACCAAACTTGTAAGGATATACACAAGATCCAAAAATATAATTTACACTAGATTTTATTTGTTATCTATTTGGAAACTGGATAAATGATGAAATCATCAATTTTGTTAAAGTAATATTATATTATTATATTTGAGTTATTCAATTACAAATAATTAAAATCCAAATGCTCTAAAATAATTATTCAGATTAAATATGGGAATTTGTTAAAGGAAAAAACAAATAGAATAACAATATAATAGAGAGAGGGAATCTATCTTTCTCATTAATCAAAAACCCTTTAAATAGGGATGAGTTACAAGTAGATAGCTATAAGAGATATCAGTTCTAATTTATCTCTAATATGTTTATCAGTATATATATCTCTATCTCTATCTCTATCGTCACATTCTTTAGACGATGGCACACTTATCCTACAACACTCCCCCTTGTGTCGAGTTAAAGGAGTGGTGGTGCACAGTTGTTGCCTCGTTAAAACCTTACGCCAAAATAAAACCCAGTGGGAAAAAATAAAAATATGACGAAGGAAAGAGTACAATGCACCAGTTTCCTTTGCAATACATAGACCTTTCTTTCAGTCTAGTTTTCTCTTAGATTCGTACTTTAATCATGAGAGTTAGGAAAACATGATGGTATATAAACAATTGTCTCACTAAAACCTTACACCAAGGAACAAAACCCAATGGGAAAAATAAAACCTTGGTTGAAGGAAAGAGCACAACATACCAATATCACAAATATAGTAGACTCCCTCTTTTGTCTACTACTCCCCCTGATTCGTGCATTAATCAAGGGAGTTTGAAAAACATTTGTATTTACTTTCTACATGTTTCCCAATATATGGTTTTAGGTAATGACTTGGTAAAATATGTCACATTCTTTTGACACCTTACTTGATTCACTTGAATCTAAAGTAGAGTCTTTTATTGCTGATTGTATAGAAACTTAAACAGAATATGCTTTGTGTTATTACCCTTGATGTATCTTATGTTCATTTCTTCGATACATGATGCATTATTTCCATATATACAAGTAGGATACTGGTTTGTACCCAAAATTACCAGTTCCTCTAGTATATATAATGATAGTCCTTAATCATATACATTCTTTAATTATCTCATGGAGAGTAATATTCTTGGAATAGTTCAAGGAGGTAGTTACAAGGGTTTGCTTAGCTTTCTTTCAAGCAATCTGGGTGTTCATTGTGGTAATTCCATATCCAGTAGAACAACCTTTGTATGGATTAGGCAGATACCTAATATCAGCAAAGACATACCAAGACATTGTTTGGTGTTTTTCTATAAGAGCTAGTACTTTTGCTACTTACATTTTAAGTAGGTATTGAACTTCCATTATCAATCTCATTTTTCTTTCTATAGGGAAAGTATAAGCCCATGTCAATGGTTCCAAAATATTAACTTGATTTTATTCCAATGACGTTGCGTTGGCGCTGAGCTAAATCTAGCTAACAAGTTCACTGAGAAAATATAATATATGGTCAAGTGTATTATGCTAAGTACAATAATGCTCATATTGTACTTAGATAGGGAATTCCATCTCCCAACATTTTTCGTCATCATCCTTTAGACGAAATGGATCTTTCCTTATATCCGACACTTCAACCGATCATGGGAGTGCTAACCGGATGCGCTTTGTCCATATTAAATTGCCTGATTATTTTCTTGACTTATGCGATCGGTGAATTAATATTTCACAAACTCGGTGTCCTAGCTCAAATATCTAGACAAAACCAAGTTTTCCCAAGATCTTTCCTCTCAAAATCAGATTTCAAGTAGCTTGTGGTTCCTCTTATTTCATCAAGAGTGTCTATTATGTTCATAACATTGACATATAGAGCTGCTTTGAAAATCTGGAACTTGTTTTTCATAATAAATACGCAAGAGAACAGTTCATCGTTCTTATATATCCTTTCCCAATCAAGTATTCCATTAGGCGGGTATACCACATCCGCTTAGATTGTTTTAATCTATAAAGTAGGCGTTTCAATTTTATTGCAAACGCATTTCGTGGTTTAGAGTTACTTAATTTTGGTAATGTAATATCATCAAGCACTTTTATATATCTCTAAATCTAGATCCTCGTAGAGATATGTGGTAACCACATTTATGAGCTGCATTTCCAGTCCTTCGGAAACTACTAGGCTAACAAATTATTCGGATGTCATAACATCCATCATGAGAGAGTAAGTCTCCTCATGGTCAATCCAGGGCGTTGTGAGAAACTTTGCGCCAAATGAGAGTCTTACATATTAGGACTTCATTATTCTCGTTAATTTTCTGACAAAGACTCAGTTATGTCCTACGAGCTTTACACTTGGTAGGTTAGCACTACCTGACCAAATATCCGATCCTTTGTCAGAGAATATAATTCGTTCTGATTGTTTCTTTACATTTAGGCCAATATGCTCTTTGTTGATATTATTCAACTGAGCCTGGTTCGATGTCGTCGTGCTCGATCATCTTATGAGCCATCGTATATGCGAGTAAATCATCATTGATTATATATGATCTGTCCATCGACTCATATGTACTCTCATAGTTCATTTGAGATTAATATTCATCTCTAGAATCAATATTAACTTCGGAGCGTCCTCCAGTGATGATTCATGGACATAATTATAATTAGAGACAATCTCATGAGAGTTTTGTATATTGATGATAAATGGATGTGCCTAACTATTCTCTTACTTTGGAATAGTATCCATCGAACCAAGTAGCTTCCACCACTTCCATTTGGTAGCTACGACCTCAACCACGCCTCCACTATGTGTGATTGCAATGCACTTTTCAATGGCGTTGTGCCCCTGTTGGGGGCTTTATAACCTTGCGAGTATATTTGTAGCTCGTATATGTGATATTGTCACTTTCGGAATAACATTAAACGTATCAGGTATCGAGTCTGATTCGTTTAACTTCAACATTACGTTGTGAAGTTTTGGGGATCAAAATGAGACAGAGTGGGAATATTCAATGACACTTCCTGTCGTTCTCATGGAAAATCCTTTTTTCTATCTCCCCCTAACGACGGAAAGACTGTCTCATGAAAGTGACAACCCGCAAATCTAGCGGTAAAGAGATCACTAGTCAAATATTCTAATTAGCGGATAATTGTTGGGGATTCATATCCAACATATATCAATTCGTCTTTACGGACCCATTTCGATACGCTGTGGGGGAGCAATTGGCACATATACTACAGAACCAAACATGCGTAAATGTAAACTATCAGGCTTATATCCAGTTAACAACTGGTACGCATGAGGCTGGTTAGTAAGCAGTGGGTCTAAAAACGAAAAAAAACTGCATATAATAATTGCATAACCCCATATAGATGTGGGTAAATTGGTGCGCATTACTAATACCCTAGATGTCATAATATTCTTTTGATAACAACTTTTATGAGACCATTTTAGATATACACATGGGGTATAGGAAACTCTACACTGATCCTAATACATATGCAATTAACGTCAAATCATTTCTTGTAGAAGAGTCACGTGCTGATAACGTGTTAAAAGGAAAAACGAATAGAACAACAATAGAATAGAGAGAGGGAATCTATCTTTCTCATTAATCAAAAACTCTTTAAATAGGGATGAGTTACAAGTAGATAGTTATAAGAGATATCAGTTCTAATTTATATCTAATATGTTTATCAATATTTATATCTCTATCTCTATTGTCACATCCTTTAGACGATGACACACTTATCCTACAACATAATTCAAATTATTCAGACTTCAAATTATAAGATCGTTCTCCACCAACCACTAGGGGTGCTCAAATTTCCGACCAATCCGACCAACCCAACCCGAAAAAACGCAAAAAATCTCAAACCAAGATGACCAGATACATAATCGATACAAATTTTGTCCAAACCGCATCTATTGGGTTAAAAACGGGTTAGGCCCAAAGTAACCCGACCAACCCGACCAAAACTTGTTCGTTTTTACTATATTTAATGGTTTTAGACTTTCAGCGGCTTTTCTTTTTATCAATTATCAAGTCTTCCCATCTTAACATAGTTTAGATCTATCTACGAGACCACGCCAATAAAAATCGTACGAATCTAATCTTCAAGTCTTCAAAAATCTTAAATATCGATAAAATCAAGAGGTAAGAGATACTCTTCTTCTACTCTTCTCTTCTCTTCTCTTATTAGTCTTATTTTTATATTTTCATTTTGATTTTAGTTTTTTAAACGGAATCACTTAATTACATTGTAAAATAATGTATTAAAGTTTCAACCCTATCAACCTGACCAACCCAATCCAACCCAACCTGCACGATTTAGGTTGGGTTGAGTTGCAATTTTGACTGGGTTAGATTGGGCTGAGATTTTTGGGTTGACCAACCCAACCCGTAAACTAATCTATACTATATAATGAAAATTCTAAAACGGTTATACGGTTATTGTACAATAACATTTACCATCCTTAATCTTTTGTACAATAACATTTACTATTCTTATAATGTTACATTTACCACCCTTACAATTACTTATTTAATTTATTTTATATCCCTTACTTTTTCATTTTTCATTTTACACCGTTATCATATTAACACAAATAATCGTATATGAACAAAAATGCAATGAAAAAATGCGTTCCTTTTTTTTACAAATTATACCATTATAATCGTCTCGTCAATACCTTCAAAACGAGCCCAATATTGAATATTTTTTAATTTAACCATACTATTAAATATCAGAATATATACGAATTATCTATACTACTAAAACGGTTATTGTACAATAACATTTACCACTCTTATAATGTTACATTTACCACCCTTATAATTACTTATTTAATTTACTTTATATCCCTTACTTTTTTATTTTTCATTTTACACCATTATCATATTAACACAAATAATCGTATATGAACAAAAATGCGATGAAAAATACGTTAATTTTTCTACAAATTATACCATTATAATCGTCTCATTTGACCTTCAAAACGAGCCCAATATTGAATATTTTTTAATTTAACCGTACTATTAAATATCATGAATATCTACGAATTAATTTGTTTTCTATCCATACGTTTTATTTATTTTTCCACCATTAGCACATTAAAAATATATAATCGTAAAATACGTTTAATTCTTATTATAAAATATATCATTATAATTTTTTTCGTCAATAATTGTAATATAAGCTAATTATTGAATATCTTTATAGGTTTAGGGTTTTATAAATTGTGATTCTTAGGTTATGATTGATTGTTGATGACATATCTATAAGAAAGTAGCATTAATTGTTCGTTCTTTACTTACATTACGCTGCATTGCGCGGGTATATGTCTAGCTATATAATGAAAATTCTAAAACGGTTATACGGTTATTGTACAATCTTTTGTACAATAACATTTACCACCCTTAATATTTTGTACAATAACATTTACTACCCTTGTACAATGTTACATTTATCACCCTTACTATTACTTATTTAATTTACTTTATATCCCTTACTTTTTCATTTTTCATTTTACACCGTTATCATATTAACACAAATAATCGTATATGAACAAAAATGCAATGAAAAAATACGTTCCTTTTTTTTTTACAAATTATATCATTATAATCGTCTCGTCAATACCTTCAAAACGAGCCCAATATTGAATATTTTTTAATTTAACCGTACTATTAAATATCAGAATTTATACTATATAATGAAAAAAATTAAAACGGTTATTGTACAAACTTTTGTACAATTATATTTACCACCCTTACGATGTTATATTTATCACTTTTACAATTACTTATTTAATTTACTTTATATCCCTTATTTTTTTCATTTTTCATTTTACACCATTATCATATTAACACAAATAATCATATATTAACAAAAATGCAATGAAAAAATACGTTCATTTTTCTACAAATTATATCATTATAAGTGTCTCCTCAATATCTTTAAAACGAGCCCAATATTGAATATTTTTTTAATTTAACCGTACTATTAAATAACATGAATATCTACGAAATAATTTGTTTTTCTATCCATACGTTTTATTTTTTTTTCCACCGTTAGCACGTTAAAAATACATAATCGTAAAATACGTTTCATTCTTATTATAAATAATATCATTATAATTTTTTTCGTCAATAATTGTAATATAAACTAATTATTGAATATCTTTATGGGTTTAGGTTTCATAAGTTGTGATTCTTGGGTCATGGTTGATTATTGATGAAATGTATATATAAGAAAATAACATTAATTGTTTTTTCTTTACTTACGTTCCGCTGCATATTATGCCTGATATCTTTTAAAGAAAACAAAAAACCCAAAACACAGATTGTTTTATCCATGAACTTGTCATCGATACGTACCAAAATCATCAACTCAGCTTCACCTTTTTCTTCTGAAGTTGGATTTTCTGGAACGTTTCTTCATCTGTAAGTTCTATCACTTCCATCATCGTGGTTATTAATTAAGCATTCCAACTGTTTGATGAAATGCTTAAAAGAGTAATTCGTGTTTATGCTGTTCTTTTAATTCTTTTGATGTTCTTGTTACTTTTATAACACTACAGTTCAAAATCCAATTTATGAACGGCTTTGTTGATATAGTTCCATGGATCAAAGTAATATGTCATGTTTATGATGTAAGAAGTCGGTCTTTTCATCTTCTTTTCAGAAAATGAAGAACTATCCTCCGATTTATTATGTAATCCAACTTTTTGCATTCATGCCCAGAATTTGTAAATCAAAAATGGATCTGGGTTTTGTTTGGAATTGACAACACCTTCTTTATTTAGGGTACTTGTTAGTAAAGTTTAATGTGGTTATCTTATTTTCCTTGTACATATCTAGGACTTTAATCGATTTAAGGTAAAGTTTAGCCCATTTCACATTGAAGTCCAAATGGGTGGAATGGTAATTTTGATCAGAGCCAGAGTTGGAATTGCATTTGCTTATACGTTTTTATTGCTCCTGTCTCAGATGCAACAATGTCTATCACCAAGATATATGTAATGTGAGTAAATTTCTGAGTTCTCTTCATCCCCCCCCCCCCCCCCCCCCCCCCTTCAAATATGGTCACAATAACATGTAGAGAGTGATTATTTCAAGGTATTTGTGTTATTCGTATGTGTTGAAGTTGAATTTGGGGTAATCTTGTTCCAGTTATTACTCTCTGCATAAACATGTGGAGTATATGGCTAGAGAAGTACAACGCGGAGCGAATTCAATTGAAGGAATCGAAGCAACACTTTGGCAGGTCATATTCTCATGTTATGATGGCTTTTGAAATTTCTATTCAGAACATTGTAGAAGAGGGAAAGGGAGATGTATAGTTTCTTTTACCGGTGATTGGCTTTCTTTAACCACTGAACTTGACTTTTGATGCAAACTAGTCGTTGTTCTTGTCAAAGTCCCAAACAAAACACTATTATTTGCAACAATCAACAACTTTGGGCAAGTCATAAAGATATAAATGCAAAAAATTGAAATGAACTTGCCACTTTTTGTCAAAAATCATTCATTTCTGGAAACTATAGTGTTCTTTGTTGCATTTTTGCAAGAACAATGGCTTATTTGTGGAACAACTAAAGATTGGAATTACTTTTAACTATCTACTTTTGTGGGGAAATGCCCGTGTTTATAAGGCTTACAACATAATCTCGTTGGCAATGATATAGGGATAAAGAGTAGAAAAAAATAAATTCAAAGATAACAACTATCATCTACAAATCCTATAACATCCGAATGCGCATAGATATCAATCATGGTCAATTTGAGGCTTCCAAAGAGGTTTAGCAAAGGTGTCATCTTGTTAACATTGTAGTCAATTTGCTTCTGAAGGATACTATTTTTTTTTTTGGGGGGGGGGGGGGGGGGCTTGTCAACAATTTCCATGTTTCAACCTAACAGGAGTTCTTTGTTGAGGGGCGAGGAGGGGGTATGTCGAGGAGGACGTGGGATGAGCAATTGAGATTGGATATGAAGACTTACGACATTTATGAGGACTTGACCTATGATAGGAGTTCTTGGAGATGCAAGACTAGGGTCGTAGACTGGGGGTTCTAGATGGGTGAAAGGAGTTGGAGAGGTAGATATATCTATCCAAATTTAGGAATAACCTCAATTTCAAAAAAAAAAACATTCCAAGATCCTCAAAATATTACACGGCCGGAAAATTATACCTTAGATAACTGAAATTACAGAAATCTAATTCCCAAATCAATCTTCACTGTAACACAAAACCGTCATCTGGTCTTGAATTGCACCTTTGAACAAATATGAGAATCTTAAAGCATGCTCTTGTCTTTATTTGCATTATTTTTCAAGAGGGTTAGACTAAAGCCTAGCGAGTTCATGGTTTTTCATGCATGTTGACGTTGGGCATGGTAATTGTAGCCGACCCATTGGGAAACCCGGTTCACCCGCTCCGATCAGGCACCGGGTACCCAGGATCCCCGATTGTCTAAAGCCAGGGTTGGGTAATGCATTCCCCAACCCACCCTTCCCCGTATATATTTAATATATATTTTTCTAATATTCTTTTTATAATTACCATAATCCTGATTCTTTCTAATGTTATATTCTTATTATTTTTTTCTTACTTTATCTACCGCCAGTGCCATTCTTAAACAAAATTGATTTCATTCTCCTAAAGCAATTATGAGTCATGATTTCTTTTAATTATTTTTGCAGTATATTTTGTTGAGGATCTTGGGCTATTTATTTGTATTGGGAGTTATTTTGAAATTTTGGGACGTTACAGTAGAGGGTAGGGGTTATAGTTGGTGAGTCGGTGGTTAGGTTACCAGAAACCTAAGTTAGTCAAGGGTTGTGTTGGTTCCACACCTTGGTTATGTTTTTCCTATACTTGCCTATATTTATATTTTGTTTCTTACTTTTATCTAGTTTCTCAAATTTTAGCATATCTATCTTTTTTTTCCCTTTCTAGTTTTATTGTTATTCACTTTCATCTACCTTTTCTTTTTTTTAGCATATTTGTTTTTCTCCTTTCCACGCACATTTCACCAGTCAGGGGTCGTCACAGAAACAATCGTTCTACTCTTTTGGGTAGAGGTCTACGTACATGTTAGCTCCCCCCCCCCCCCCCCCCCGGGCGGCGGGGTGGCCCCCACCTTCGGGTGGGATATAGTAGGCTCATTTTGGTTTTTGGTATTTGGTTCCATGTTTCAACCTTAAGGACAAGGTTGCTATGGAGGGGGAATGTTGAGACCAAGCCAGAGATGATGCAACCACAAAGGAGTGGTTGGGTCCTCAAACAAATCATTGTTTCATTTCTTAGTTTGGCTCTTTCATATCTTCTTTTTGAAGTATATAATATTTATATACCGAAAATTAAACTCACACACACTCCTCATGCTGTCGAGGTTTGAACCCTTGACCTCTAAGAAGGTTGGTTTACCAAATACCTCTAGGCCAATGGCCATTTGGTCTCTTTCATATCTTCTATTATCTACTGGTATCCTCTTTTGGTTTTATTTCCTTTTAGATGAGTAGTTTTGGCTTTTTATATTGATGTAGAGGCGTAGAGCACAAGTGATGACAAAAAGAACTTTTATCAATTTCCTTTTTATTCTTTCAACTAGTAAGATAAGAACCCTAACAGTACTAGCAGATTGCATAACCGGTGTACAAAATAGACATAAATTGACTTGACTACTTACGGAGGAAGGGGATATTTATTTCATATTAAGTCATGTCTAAACTAAGATCAATTGTTATTTGTTTTAAGTGTTGAATCAAAGGATTGCTACTTTATTGTTGCTTTTGGAGCAGGAATTCTTGGTTAAAACATGATTATTTTAAGATATAGAAAGATAAAAATTCTATA
The DNA here is from genome assembly GCA_954870635.1 of Arctium minus. Lineage (NCBI taxonomy): Eukaryota > Viridiplantae > Streptophyta > Magnoliopsida > Asterales > Asteraceae > Arctium > Arctium minus. The sequence continues at coordinate 173,846,434 of OX941080.1, read as the reverse complement.
TTTTTTACATTTTCCCTCATGAGGAATTGCCAAACCATTCGACTCTTCAACCATTTGGATAGATATGAGGTGAAATAAAGTATTATTTGGACTTCATTTTGGAATGTTATTTTACCTGCTAACTAAAAAAAGTTATTCATTATATATGTAAATGAATAGTATAGCATTTATGGTTCATTGAAAAAGCATTTTTGGTTTGTAGATAACATCTTTCTTTTTCTCTGTCAACCTGGTTTAAACAAGCACTCTCAAGCTAATAATGAGGAATCCTCATGGGAAGGGGGTTCTGTTTACTAGAGGGAAAAAGACGACAGGCTCCCTGTAGATATAGATTTTCAAACCGCAGCTACATTTTGAGTCTGCGATTTTGGGTTTAGGAATTTTTTAGAGGGTTTGAGAAGGTGTGCTATTATAGAGAGGGTATTTGCATCAAGTTTGTGTGTGAACATGGAACGGATTATTTGAGGAAAACCAAGCCAAAACAAACGAACCTAGCAAATCCCATGCAAAGTGGGGATTACGGATGGTAAGATGTATGCAGCCTCTGCCACCAGATGGTCCAGATTTTGATAGCAAATATAGTGTACATATTTCCTCTTACACAACAATCTTTTGTTCGGAACCTAGAAAGCCTCAATCCCTAATAGGTAACTAAGATATTCAAGATCGATAAGCTAAAAAAGCTCTAAAGCTCAAATTATACCCTGATAACTAACTGTCTTATATAATAACCTTGTCATCAACCACTAGAATTATATGCCGGCCCTGATGATATTGATAGAAAGCTGAATAGCCGTTGTCATTCCTAGACAACACAATTTTTAAAAGAGCTTGTGAAAAGTGACTAAACCCGGCTCTAGGGGACTGTTTAAGACCATGCTAGGAACTTTGACGAGCACAAACCTTGGAGGTCTCTTCCTGAACAACAAAGTCGAGTAGATGATCCATATATGCCTCTTCCTCAGCGATGCCTTTGAGAAATAACTTCTCGATGTCCAACTGAGGGGAGGTCAGTATTAAATAGGAAAAAAACGAGTTGGGCTGTGGTGATGTCAGAATCTGCACCAAGGCCTGTAATTCGATACAGATATAAATAGTTCGTGGTCGCATATGGCAATCCCTTGGTTCTAATATCTATTCACATGGGGAGAATCCCATATTTATAAGACGAGGATAAAGACTTGAAAGAAAGTTAAAAGATAACAACTATAGATTACTTTGCAATGTGAACCAAGTAAGGATAGTTCGAAAAACCAGTTACACGTTCTTTTATGTGTAATATAATGTGTTCATGTGTGAAATCTTGTCTAGGTACCAGAAACACTGCCTAGCCTGGTACTACAAAAGATGAAGGCTCCTCCAAAACCAGAGGATGTGCCGGTGATTAAGCCAGAACAGCTTAAAGAAGCCGATGGATTCCTATTTGGATTTCCTTCTCGTTTTGGTGTGATGGCAGCCCAATGTAAAGCTTTCTTTGATGCAACTAACGAGCTGTGGGAAACTCAAGCACTTGCTGGTAAACCGGCTGGGGTCTTCTGGAGCACCGGTTTTCATGGTGGAGGCCAGGAACTTACAGCGTAAGATAATATCTACTTTTAAGACTTAAAGTTTGTGCGTAATTCATCTCAGACCCTACCTCTGTGTCGGATATACCGGGTTCGTTTGATTTTTTTCCTTTTGGGTAACCGTGGGTTTCCGGGCCAACTTATGCGAACCGACTAATCCCCCGGGCGACCACGAATGACATGGGGTCATTGCAGGTGAACCTCCATGGCCACAAGGGCTTTGGCAACGCCTGGATTTGAACCTTGGGTAGATGAGATTTTCCACTACATCTCCTTAAGGCTTAACCAGTGCGCCACAACCCAAGTGGTTATAGGCGGAAATTTCCAGTTGGAGTCTGAACCTGAGAACTGGTTTTGTTTTGTTTTGCAAACCGGGGTCTTCACGGAAACAACATCTCTACCCTTTGGGGTAGAGGCAAGCTCTGCAACATCCTTGCGCTCGTAGACCCTACCTTTGTATGAGATATACCCTCCATACTCTACTTTTGTGTGAGATATATTGGGTTCTTTTGGTTTGGTTTATATATATATATATATATATATATGTTACTTGGAGTGAGGTGGTTTACTTTGCATGCAGATTAACAGCGATAACGCAATTTGCACATCATGGTATGTTATTTGTACCTCTTGGATACACATTTGGGAGTGGAATGTTTGAAATAGATGAAGTCAAGGGTGGATCCTGTTATGGTGCGGGAACATATGCAGGCGATGGAACACGAAAGCCCACTGAATTAGAGCTCCAACAAGCCTTTTATCAAGGTAAATATGTTTCTGAAATTACTAAGAAGCTTACCAGAAACTAGAACTCAATCCATATAATCAAATCTAGGTTTCAAACATTGTCTGATCCTTGGATAAGAACAAATAACTTCATAGTCAACATTTGTGTGTAAATATTTGCATCCCTTGATTGCATCAACACTTGCATTTCCTGTAATTATGTTGGTATTACAATGAATAGGGTGCAATTGTACCAACACTTGTAAGGCTTAAAGATCTTGGTATGTTCAAGAACCTCTTTTGTGCCGGTATAAGAAAAAGGGGAGAGGGGGGGGGGGGGGGGGGGGGGAGTTTTCATGACAAGGTATTGGGTTCAAATCCGGCCCTACATGCCCCGAGCCCCTGACACTCGGCGACAGATGGAGATTTTTAGGTATATAACCTTAAAGGAGATTTTAATAAAATCCATGACCTTCTTATAACCTTAAGTGAGTTTTTAATTAGGTATATTTAGGTATATAACCTTAAGGCGAAAGATCGTGTGAGAAGTTGAGTTAATGGTGAGAAGTAGATCTGAACCGTTCATCTCTTTTAATCTCAAGCCCTCCCATAAAATGCGGCTTAGAAGGAAATTGATATGATGCATCTCGGTTAGGGGTGTAAATGAGACGAGACAACTCGCGAGCTATTCGAGATCGACTCGGTCAAAACTCGGTCAACACTCGACTCGAATAGACTCGAACTCGAGCTCGACTCGATATACTAACGAGTCGAGTCGAGCGACCTGATACTCGACTCGATAAGCTCGTGAGATACTCGATAAGCAAAATAATAATAATAATTAGTAATATTATTTTAATTTAATTGATAATAATAATAAGAATAATAATAATAAGAATAATAATAATAATAATAATAAGAATAAGAATAAACTCAAGTTTTTTGATTTTTTTTTTTTGGAAAATGATGGTGTAAAAGACATGGGTAAACTCTTAATGGTGTGTCTAATCCATCCCACATTGGCGGGATATAGAACCCAATGCTTTGAATTACACTATATATAGACCTTTCTCCTCCCTTGTTTTACATCTTTTGTCTTTGTTAAATGGCTTGAGCCTAAGGGCTTGAGCCTATGTAGGGGATGTAAATGAGACGAGACAACTCGAGATCGACTCACTTGAGATCGACTCGGTCAAAACTCGACTCGATATACTAACGTCGAGTATAATGATACTCGAGCTCGACTCGCATCATTTACACCCCTCTCGGTGCATCTTATCTTGGTGCATCTCATCCTAATGTGGGTCCATTTCTCATCCAACGGTTGATAACCACTTCTTGTCTTCTCACGCCACCGTTAACTCAACTTCTAACCGGAACCCAACCCATAACCTTAAATTAGATTTTAATTAAATCCATGGGTATAAAGCCATTTTTTCTCTAATAGGTCAGGAGGTCATGTATTTAATTAAAATCTCATTTAAGTTTATATACCTGAGCATGGTTTTTTTTATTATAAATATTTAACTTATTAACCTTCAAATGATCTACCTCTAATGTTAAATGCCCTGCTTCTAGTGTAAATCATTCTACTTCCATAAAATCTTGAAAATACGCTAGAAGATTAGTTTGAAAGAAAAAAAAAATACTATGGAAGTCCGTTTACCGGGTAAGCATTTACCGGCAAGAGTTATCACTCTTACTTACGTTACCGAATAAAGTTCTCAGTCATCAATATGGATTATGGTAAGCATCTCGGTAAGTGTTTACCGGGTAAGAGTCTTTCCTCCACTCTCCACCTTACCGGTAAGAGTCTTGGTCCTTGTTATGCCTCTTATGGGGTAAGATTCTCGGTCTTTGCCATGTTCACCGGTTAGGTAAATGACGTCTGGTAAGTGCTTACTCAGTAAGAGTTAGGTAAACGGCCCCTTAGTGTTCAAAAGATGTAACATTCTTCTTTGATTCAAGTTATTTAGAAGAAGAAAAAAAGGTCCTTTTTACTCCATTTTGATATCAAATTTACTTATCTTTTAACAACTATTACGAGATATTTGTAACATTGATTTTGTTTCACGAAACTCTTTGTTTTATTGAAGAACATTTTATATATTTGATTTATTAGTTGTTCAAAGAACTTGGTTAAACAACATATCAAGCCAATCATTGCATATCATTGTGACTAATAGAGTATTTGGTTTACATTCGAGGATGGATGCAAATCGTAAAGACTTACCTCCGTCAAAATCTTTGACTCGTATCCCATGATAATTTAGAGTTTTCCGACAGTTTTTCCATAATTTGTTTAAAACAGATAACATATGTCAAAATTTTCAAAAGAAAATTGCATTTAGCTCGGCAATTTCTCGTTTGAAGATATTAACATTCATTATATTATTAAAATAATTAATTAAATAAAAAAAAATCATTCTCTCATCCGTTTAATTTTATTGATAGGTTTGGGAGCTTTTTCTTAGGAAAAACATTGGTACTATAAATATAATGTCATCCATTCTTATGTCACGTTTACCGGGGGTAAGACTAAAGGAACGTCTTGTTCGTAAAATGTTTTTAGAATAAATGAATGTGTCAAAGAAATTGAAATAGAATTGAATACATGCTTGGTTGGTAGGAAAATGAATAAAATATGTCAAAAAGATTGAAATCTTTCTATTTATTTCACAAATATAACTCCAGAGTAGTAATAAAATAATGATAAATGACCAATATACCTTTTACATTTTCGTACTTTATTGCTTAAATTATAAATAGTATATAATAATGGTGGTGGCGGCAGCAACGGTGGTGGCAATGATGTTGAAGGCGGTGGTTGGCTGTTAGGGTAGGGGTGATAGGTGGTGGTATTGGTTATATTGGATTCAAGGCGAAGGATCGTGTGAGAAGCGTGAGTAGTGAATCTGAATCATTGATCATTTTTAATCAAATGTCGTCCCATGAATTGCGGTTTAGAACGGAATTGATCCGGTGCATTTCATCATCCATTTCTCATCCGACGGTTGATAACCACTTCTCACGTTAACCTCAACATCTCACCGGAACCTAACCCTTGGATTCAATTGTTATTTTTGTCTTTTTAAAGTCAAATTATGAAATCTTGGAATTCAAATTCCTTGATCACTTGTGCAAAAAAATGATCAATTAATCCCCTTGGTTGTGTAATCAGATGGAATTCAACCCATAAAATCTGCCAACCAAACAGGTTAAAGGAACTGATTCTATTCCAAAAAAATTCACCCAAACCTAGTAATGCAAAATATGTTAGATATAATAATTATATAAATTAATTAACAGTACTAGCGTTGGCAATGGCAGGCAAGCTTTTACATTAATTGTAATTAAGCCATGAAATTAACAAAGAGAAATACACCAAAAATGTGCCTACAAGTTGGCCCAATTCTCTACCTTAATTTCAGTAACCACAACTGGAATTATATATGCACAGCTACCTCCATCATCAAATCATCGCATTTCCAAATCCAAATGACGACTCCTCATTATCACTTCCCAAATTGTTGCCATGCCATCCATCATCTGTTACACCATACCATACATAAACAAGTAACTTAGAAATCAAGTTTATATACAAAAGCTAACAAATTATGTATGTATGTATGTATGTATGTTATATAGCATTTACAATATAATTATATTGTTTATTAAATACATGTAGAGTAATGTAAGGCGAATCTAATCATATGAACTCAAAAAATAAATTGTGTTTTGCCTCCAATACTGAATGAATGGTACAACATACATACAATGTTAATAGTAAAATCACCATATTTTGATGGGATAGTATTCACCTACGGTACTAATTTGTGTGGTATTTTTTTCTTTTTTTGCAATAACTTTAGTGGTAGTTTGGTATTTAATTATATTTTTAGTGTGTGGTTGTAATGAAAATGGGAAAGTTGCTTTTAATTATCACATGTTTTTATTGAATGGTCGGAGTTGGTCTGTAAATCCAAACCCTATATCTAAAGAGACCATGGATCGTGTGAGAAAGGGAAAAGCCTAAGAAGGGATTTGGATCCTTGATCATTTTTAATCTCACCCCATCCATAAATTACGCTTCTTATGGGAATCGATCTGGTGCATCTCATTAGTGTTGATCTTCAATTAGGATTGATCCAAGGGTCCAGATCCCTTCTTAGGTTTCTCACTATAACTTCCCTTCTCACCGGAACCAACCCTATCTAAAGAAGGGTCTATATATATATGACGAAGAATCGTGTGGGAAAAAGAGTTAAAGTTAGAAGTGTAAGAAGACGTTTAGACCCTTGATCACTTTTAATCTCAAAACAACCTGTGAGTTGTGCTTTAGAAAGAAATTGATCTGGTGCATCTCATTAGTGTTGAGAGAGAGAGAAAGAGACGAATGATCGTGAGAAAAAGAGTTAAGGTGAAAAGGTAAGAAGGGATATGGACCCTTCACACCCACCCATGAATTACGTTTCTCATGGTAATTGATCTGGTGCGTCTCATTGCATCTCAAGGATGGAGTGCATCCAAGGGTGGAGATCTCTTCTTACCATAACTTTTATTCTCATCAGAACCCAACCCTATATATATATATATAGAGAGAGAGAGAGAGGGTAAGGATGATTGATCACTTACCAAAAGGAACACGTTGAACAAAGAAGCATGCCCCAATTGCTATATAGGCAAGGGCAAGAACCACTCCTTTCAAGTAGTGTGAACTTCCATCCTGCAAGCATATGATTTATGCCATATTTAGTTAAAATTAATTAATTCATATTTTCAACATAAAGAAAAGTTGTTAAATGTGAAAACCTGTAAGGAGAAGGCTGTAAGGAGAACTGAGAAGCCGAGACAACCAGTTTCAAGAAGTCCAAAATCAAGATTCATTGGTATTCCCATTATCCAAGCAACAATCACACATAGAGGAACCTGATAGATCCAGTATCATATATAACAAGTGTTAAGAGGCTTCATGCATCAATGACTTGTATATGTTCAAGACAACTCATAATCATATACGTATAAGGGGATTTTTGTAAATAATCTCACCACAAACATCAAGATTTGAGATGCAGAACCCATACAGACACCCAAAGATATGTCCTGCACCATTTTTGACACAGTTCAGAAACATTAATTGTTAGTAGTCACTGGAATTACAATCAAATATAATGCATCTCACGATGTTTTGATATCTTACCAATTTGTTCTTGAAGGCGAATATAATAGATCCAGCATGCTCTGCTGCGTTGCCGACAATGGGTAGCACAATTATGCTGATGAAGTTCACGGAGATCCCCCAAGTTTCTGATGCAGCCTGATAAGGTGCCCACAGATGTCTATGCATTATTATTATGATTATATGAAGTTCTCCAAGATTCAGATTAAAATGCACCGATTTCTTTGGACATGCATTGCTTACTTATACTAAACAAGTAAAAACAAAACCAAACCAGATGAACCCCGCACATCCCACATGAAAACAGGGTAATGGGGTGTGATATCTGCCCTTTTTAAGTAGAGCGGTCGTTTATGTGAAAACCTCGCCTTGTGCAAAAGTGTGAACAAAAAAAAGAAAGAAGAACCAATACAAGTAAATAGAAAGCGACAGGAAAAAATAGGCACATTGAAACATAGAAAAAGTGTGAGTGATGCATATTAGAACAAAACAAACATCAATTTGAATATTTGATCAGGGCCATTTTTTATAGCTGAAGACATTTCTTACTTGTACTTTACACAGAATCAGAATCCATTGATCTGGGCCGGTTTTATTGCTAATGGAGATTTCAGAATCCTAATCAAAACATGTTGATTTTGTCTGAGATATGCATTCCTTACTCATACCATATAAGGCATAAGCAGATGATATTATCTGTGAAAATTAACAAAATCAGAATATTTGATCTTGGATCATTTAAACTGCAGATGGGAAATTCTAGGGTCATTAAAATCTCAGTTTTTGTCTAGATGTGCATTGTTTATTTGTACCATACCAAATTACAAATGACTAAGATGATTTAAATGCAATGAGTACCTCAATTGTGGCCACAACATACTCGGACAAAACGGAGATGATTATTGTCATCAAGCATAACCATATAAATGCACTCCAAAAACCTATTGCGGCTGTCTCCTTATCAAGCAGTTCCTCGTCCTCGCCTTCATCCTAATTAATTTCACAACACCCACTTCAATAACATATAAATAGGCATTTTTTGACCTCAAAAGTCAACATGAACATCAATGTAACTGTGAAATATGTGGAACTCCATCACATATTACTCTCCAAAACAGTTCTCGAGGAGAGAAGGGAGTTCCAAAATATATTGAGGAAAAATGGTTCAAGTCTAGCTGATGTAAGACTCAAACAACAACAAACCTGTTGTGATCCAAAAAATTGGCTGTGGGTTTTCAATTGAAAGAAAAGGTAAGCAACATATGCAAGCAGCATCAAAATGCTGGTTGCCCTTGATAATTGGAGAACCGAACTGCCATCTGATTTGGTTGCCTCCATGCTGCGGAAATTAAACAGCAACGGCATGGTCTGGCAAAGCAGCCCAAGCAAGAGCACCGACGAGTTTACGTCCGCCTGCTTCTGTTTTAGACATAAAACACGCAACAAAGATCACTATTTCGTATGAATTAATGAGATTCTAAGGTTTAATTAATATGCGGAATTGAATCGAAGGATGTTGTTTACATGGTCAAAATTTTGTTCTTTATTGAGGTTGGCTATGCCACCACATAAGAGAGAGGAGCCAAGAACAAGGAGGAGGTTTGAGATGATGGAACCTAAAAGAGAGTATTTCAGCACATGAATTTTTCTTTTATGGAGAGCAAACAATGCTATTATCAACTCTGTTGCATTCCCGCATGTTGCATTCACCAGCCCTCCCACTGCAAATATTACAATTTCAGATGTCCATGAATCAATGATTTCAATCGAATGTAAGCCCAAAATATAAGGCATCACATACAATGCATGGAAATATTAAAATTGAGTTGACAGGAAAACTCATTTAACATCATGTAACTAAATGATTGCAATTGAATACCAGAACATCTATTAGTTGATTTTAAAATAATTATCAATTTGGTTAACTACAATTTTCGTTGTCAAGTTAACAAATTACTTATAGATCTTTGCTTTTTTTTTCTTCTTTCGGTAATCAGAAATCAGGTTTGTTCTGTCCCACAAATTATTTGAAGACATGTCTTTATTTTATTTAATAGAAATTTATTTAATTCAGCTTTCCATTCTTTCTCATCAATAAATAAAGAGTAAATTACATTTTTAGTCCCTAGGGTTTGTTGAAATTTTCTAGTTCATCCTTATGGTTTTAAAATTACAATTTTCATCCCTATGGTTTATATTCACTACCTTTTTCATCCTCATGATTTAAATTTTATTGCGTTTTTCATCCCTATGATTTACAATTCATTTCTATTTTAGTCCTTCATGCTTAAAAGTAGTGTTTTGACTTTAAAGACGAAAATATAAATAAATTGCAAACCATAGAGTCGTACAAAACAGTTTGTAACAACAATCTGCTCGATGTTAAGTCATATGAATCATATATAACTCAAATATTAACATTACAAAAATCCAACATATATGAGATACGTCCATGTCATCATTTATCTTTTTCAATTTAAAGTCAAAATATATTTATAATAACAACAAATACAGACAAAAGAGATGTACTTTTATGAGGTCCACTACTCCACTTTGCGAGGTTGCATGTAACAGTTGATTATGAAGTATCAAAAACAAAAAACACATGCACATATACATCCAAAATAATACCAACATACGCCGTTATATCTATAAAGTGTCAAACAGCCTATGCAGGACGGTGGACGGATATAGCTTGGATAATCTTTTTAACCCAATTTTGATTTACAACAAACATATATAGGATTAAACTAAATAAATCATATATGTTTTGCATACGTGAGAGAACACGGTCAAAATGAGAGAATACTAAGAACGGCCAATCACGGATGCACCAAAATCATATGCGAATAGAAACACGCGCGGTCAACGCAAGAGTGCATGTGCCCGGTCAAGGTAAAGCGTAATCACATGTGATTTTACACGTGATTTGTTAGTGTGAAATCACAAATGATTTGACCGTGTTCATGGTTTCTTATTTGGTGACTGTTGCCGTTTGAACCTGACACACTCTCTCTCTATATATAGATATAAGTATGACTATATAATATGAGGATCAAACGAAAAGGCGGTCAACCTATATGAAGGGCCAAATCACATGTGATTGTATAGCAGATCACATATGATTTTCTACACATCCCAGACGACTGGTCAACGCGACAATGTCACATGAAAACTCGTCCATACAATGGCCGGTCAACATGACCATTCTTCACGCATTGTAAATCACATGTGATTTAGAATAGAATCGCATATTATTTGACTTTTCTCACACTTTCATAAGTTTATTATCTTCTTGTTTAAATATATATAATATCTGTACGTGTATATACATATCTATATGCACACACACACGTGTAGATACATATATAAATATTCTATTTTTGAAGACATTTGTATATTTGCAATTTATCATAAATATGAAGACCACTATATACAAAAGAATGACCGGAATTTAAGTGTGACAACTGACAAGTGTATAGATAAACATATTGAAATGTCATAAAATATTCCCAAAAAGGTTGTTACAGCTTTTATGAAAAGAAAAGGAAAAGACTATAATTCGGATGAAGAACAAAATAGTGAAAATAATTCAACCTATATTTTCAGTTATTATTAAACGGTGGATCATCCTTTTGAGGTCAGAAATCAGTGGACTACGGGACCAGGCTTCAGTTCGAAAACTCAAACTCTGATCAATGTGGTTTTCCAATGGTTTTGTCATTGTACCATCACCATCATTATCAGACTAATCTTAATAGAGTTCAATAAGCAATTTCGGTGTCAAACCTTATCTTGATAAGATAACAAAATATGTTCCATTTTAACATTTGTAAGAAGAAATTTATTACAAAAGGGTTCATTAATTTAGCATATGAAAAGAGTTTGTTTAGACTCACCGATCAAAAACTGCTATGTACTTGACCGATCAGTAATTCTATAAAGCTTTGTATCCTGACAGTGGATGCTAAAACAGAATTTGATAGAATCATTTATCAAAATAAAAAAGTATTTTGGGAGTTACAAATCAAAATATATGGTTTCATGCATGGAATTATTTGCCAAGTGGATTATCATCAAAGCAATTAGAAGTTTACCTGTAGGGCCTGTGAAGTATGCAATCTGTCTGTTGATTTGAATTTCACCATCACAGTACAGAAATAAAAGCAAAAAAGTTAAGAAAGTTTATGAACAATCGAGTTAGCAATTTCATATTCCAAGCTAGTAAATGTAATTAAGTTGAAAAAATCAAATCTGGATGTGAATGCAATTGTGAGACTTACTCTGTTAGAAAGCTCAGACGTTCCGCAAGTGGAGTAAGCCCAATCAAACTCAAAGCAAAAATCCATGGCTACAAAACCAGATACTTAATTATAATCAGAATCATATATATAACTGCATCAATGTATATATATTATACAAATGCGTAAAACAATGTATGTTCAACACTTACTCTACCATAACTGTAACGTTGAGCGATAAACGCCATCGGAATGGCCGGAAAAAGCACGAAAAGTCTGGTTCCAAATATAACTTGTCGAACATTCTCGAAAAAAATTCTCAAAAACCGAAACCTAACAGAAGATAAAACATCGGTCTCAGATCTCGTTCGTAACAATGATCCTCTCGTTTTCACAACCGGACTTGATTTCACTATCTCTCCGTTCTCCAAGTCGTGATTCTCCGTTGAACCCATGGATTGCCGATTTACACACAGAAACACACACTACTACTGGATGATTGATTACACTTACCAGATGAACAGAGAATTGAATGAATATATGCAATTTAGATGAAACGAAGTCCGAATTGCAGCAAGGTATAGAGAGAGTTGTTGGGATTTGGGAGAGAGAGAGAGAGAGAAGGTTCCCGGAAGTTTCGTTTCGGAGGTGAGGTTTTGGTTTTTTGTTCGGATTTGTTGGATGAACAACACGTTACATTGGGTGGAAACGGCAACCGTGCTGCGTGGCCATAAATGCAGAAACAAACGATTCAAGTTTAAAATGACTTTAGAATGCATTTGCATGAAATTTTATTGTTCAAAAACAACTTTATTTCTGACCAATTTTTTTTTTTAAACTTTTTGTCATTAGTCTTTATATTTTATTATCCAAACCAGTTTACGTATATCTCAACTAATTTTATGAAGCCTCGAATTTAATGGTTACATAAACATTTAGCTACCCAATAGTATTTCTCGCTTGTTAATTAAAATCGGTACTAAGTTAACACAGAATCATGTGAGACCAACTTGCTTTCATGAGATCATACGACCACAAAAATAACATTGAATCTTTCAAGGTAATTAAAAGACTGTGAAAATAAACATTCATAATGTTTTTGATGTAAAGGTTCAATGTTTTTTGTACCTTCAATGTGTTTTAACGTGAATGTTTAATGTTATTTATGGTGTCACAGGTCTCAGGAAAACAAAATATTCTCGTTGAGAACCCACATTTGCAAAGTTTGTTAAAATGATAACATACAAGAACAAATCAAATCTAACAATATATGATTTGAAATGATGAATTAATTATTTTATTTAGTAGTGTTTAAATTTTTTTATCTAAGTATCAAAAGATTCAATTATGAAATTTTGTAAAATTAGTTTAATTGATAATAAGGTTTGGATTTTTGGGGATTCTCCTTATACGTCATCAATTCAAGTCTTGTAAGATCACTGAGGATTTTTCTGACTAATTTTCAGAATCCTTAAAATTAGTTGAGGTGCACGTAAACTGACTCTAACACCCATGGTTTAAAAAAAAGATTCAACTACGAGAACATCAATGGCACTCAATTTTTTTATATAATGCAATAGTGCTTATTTCCGATTGTTTAGAAAAATATAATGTTTATTTTTTTATTATTAGTTCTGTTTTTTGTTTTTATTTTCAGTTTGATCTTGGTCCAGTGGTTTTATTAAACTGTGTGTTAAGTTTGATGTTACTACTCATATTTTACTGTATACAAAATACCATATATATATAATTCATAAATAACCATCAATATCATTTTTTTACCCTAGCTGGAATATTTTATGTATAATTATATTAAGATATGATTGACAAATTATAAGGTAGTTGTTGGCAGAAAAACTAGCTAATAAATTATTCATTTTTAACAAAAACTAATTGATAAGCTAGTTGAAAATGTAAAACGACCAAAAATGACATCTTAATAAATTAATTAATTTTAACATTATATAATATAATTAAAAATCATTAATACATTCTATCATATTAATATAAGTAGTAATAAAATAAAGAGTTTTCTAATTATTTAGGTTTAATGGACATTCATTGCATTTCATATCATATTTGCAATATTACTACAAAAAAATTCCGCATTTCATGACATGACTTTCGCATGTTATCCTGATTGAAACTTCTCTCCCCATCTAATTCTTCATAGGCATCTTATTTTATGATGTTGTTGAACAATGCTGAAAATTATACTTGTCAGATAAAGGAAACCCTAAAAAAACCATGAAATTAATATATGAAAAAAGAAAATAAAACTAAATTTATATAATTCTATTTATATTTATAAAGTTAATTCATAGTAGTTCTAGTATAAAAAAGAGTAAATTGTTAAAAAATATATAATATATATTGATAAAGGCGAAGCATCGTGTGAGAAGTTAAGTTAATGGTGAAAAGCGTGAGAAGTGGATCTGAACCGTTGATCTCTTTTAATTTCAAGTCCTCCCATGAATTGCGGTTTATAAAGGAAATTGATCTGGTGTATCTCAGTGAATCTTATTTCGGTGCATCTCATCTTAATATGCGTTCATTTCTTATCCAACGGTAGATAACCGTTTCTCACCATTAACTCAACTTCTCATGCGGAATCCAACCCTGTTGATAAAAGTATACGTATAATGTAATTTATATTAAAAATAAAAGAATATAATATGTTGATTAAATTAATTTTTAATATATTTATTTGTATTTCAATAAAGTTTTCTTAATACAAAGTATTATTACAAATCTAATAATAATTACTTTTTTCTTATAGTAATTATGTAAATGCTATATTTAATAGAACAGCAATATAGGAATTTTTATAATATAGCAATTATTATAAGATAATAATTGTTGTAATATAATAATAGTCATTATTTTAATAAAATAATAAAAAAGTTTGGGTTTTTAAAAAGGATAGTGTTTTGATCATTCAGGTAAAATATAAAAGATATAATTAAAAAATATGAAAAAAAGTTCACGAGATTTATTAAAACGTTATTTCAAGTAGCGTTTCAATAAATTAATTATGACTAATTAAATGAAGCTTTTTCAGTAAAATCAATAAATAAGTTAATTTATGATTGTCAAACATGATTTTAAACTAGATTTGTCACAAAAAAACAACGAAATAAATGAATAATGTTGCATCAAATTGGTGTTTTACTATTTATAATACTAAAACATTACGAAATATGATGTGTTGACGGGAGAGAAATGACATAAAAATAAGCTTTATACAAAATATAATGTATTCATTAGATACACAGTAATAGTATTAAAGTTAATTTTGTTACAGTCAAATTATTTACAAACAAGTTTAAGTAACACATTTAATTTTAATGCCATTTTTTTCTAAAAACTAAATATATCACTTTGTAGGTTTCATTTAAAGGGGTGTAGTAATTGAATTCTGAAATTCAAACCTCTATTGCAAACAACAAAATCATAATAACAAAGAAATAAAGAAGAACAATTAGTAAAAGAGGGAAATAAAGTAAGAATAATCAATGAAGAAATAAATGCACCAAGTGTATAAGGAATGTTTCTAGTGACATCATCTACTAATGTGCAAGTGTAAGGTGTCCTTTGTTTTTTAAAAGATCTAAAGTCTGAACTCTTATTTTAGTTATGATTAATAAGAGGTGGTGTGTAAAAAATTCTGAACGATTCAGACTTAAGAGCCATTAAGAGGTTTTTAAAAAACAACAAACAACCCCTAAGTCTCATCGAAAATTATATATGGGGTTGGATTTTATTGAGAACGTCCTTTTTTAACGAGAATAGTAATAACACATCGAGAATATTTATCTTTCGAATTACTAGCTTTCTAGATCGACGGTTATAGGATTGACGGTTGTATGACCCTTATTCAGTTGAAAGTAGGAAAGCAAAAGCCAGATACCGAATGAGTTAATATAGTTGCTTCAAGGGATCACAGCTTACTCACAATTTGTGCTAGTAGTGATATCCTAATTCGGCTACCTCTCTTGGTCATCAAGGTAGAACTCTTTTTTGATTCGACAGAGTTGATCGTACGCATTTTAAGTAAAAGAGGGGCACTTCAGCTTTTTATCCAAAAGAGATTGTCTTCACCAACTTCATCTACCTTCATCCACCTAAATCAACACTCATTTATCTGCTTTTTCATTTACCTTTGCATATTTATTTATATCATCATGACTGGAATTTTAACAAATTCATGCATGTGAAAGTAACTGAAAGTATATAAAAGTAGGTGAAAGTAAAGCTAGACGTAATCGAATAAAATTCTGATAATAAATATTTCACAAAATCATTATGGGAAAGCCATAAACTTGAAACCTTAAATCTGCGATAAACAAAATTCGAGGTGAAGGATCATGTGAGAAGTTGAGATTAACGCGAGAACCGTGAGAAGTGGATCTGAACCGTTGATCACTTTTAATCAAATACCCTCCTATGAATTGCGGCTTATAAGGGAATTGATCTGATGCATCGTGGTGCATCATATCTCGACGCATCTCATCCTAATGTCCATTCATTTCTCATCGAACAGTTGATAACCACTTCTCACAGGAACCCAACTCATTCAATAAAATAAAATAAATGTAAAAAAAAATTGTATACCTGATTCCACTATGATCAGTCGAAAGTTTTGGAATGCTTGGTTATTTTAATCGATTCACACCCTCTCATATTTTTTATATACTACAAAGTTAGATAGCTAAAATTGATTTTTATGGTTGTTAAGGTTTTGAGTGGTTTTCACCTTATCTATCGTTATGTATATGTTTATGCATGAGATATTGGAGGTCTCTTTCGGTGGCCATTAATTTTCTTGATGAAGATGGTTTTGTTTATCCTTGAAACAACACTTTCTCTGTACATTATTAGAGTATTCCGTTAACCATTATAAAATACGGCAGGCTTTTATGATATATGACAGTGTTGGATTTAGAATTTTTGCTGATCGGGTACATATTTAAGATGGATCAAAGGCCCGTAAAGTCACCTGGTGTGTTTTGAGCCAAATTCCATTGTTTCGAATGATTCTTTAAGTTTTTTGGTTGATTTCGAGATATTTTTTAAGTTTTTTTAGTTTTTTCTAAGTGATTATTTTAAGTTTTTCGATTGATTTCGAGAGACTTTTTCTGTTTTTTGCTTGATTTCTAGGGGCAGCCCTAGGGGTGTGCCGGTAATGCCGTCGAACAAGGCCTCCAAACTTTTTTATTGTTTATATATTATACTGACATTAGATAAAATAAAAATCACACCAAAATAACAAAAATTGTATGGTAGGTGAGTTAGTTAAGGGTTGCAAGAGATTTTAGAGGATTTTGGGTTCTAAGACCATCCACACACGCTTGCAAAGAAGCTTGCAAAAAAGATTGCAAGGGGGCTTTAGGTGCCACCTAGGATTTGCAATTGCAAATATTGCAATTACAATTGAAAGTCATGTCATCTCACTACTCTTTTATTTTTAATTTTTTTAATTTAAATAAACTCCAACTATATATATTGTAGAAATTAACTATTTTAATTTATTTTTTAATTAAATTAATTATTCTTATTTTAAAAAAAAATCTATATATGTATATATGTTATTTTTTAAATAAAATATAAATACAATATAAAAAATAATTTAAACATTAATGAAATTACATATAACACATATTACAACATACAATATTGATAAAACTATTAATACGTACGATACTGATAAAACTACATATAATGTAATTTATAAAATTACATATAAAAAATAAATGTATATAATAATTTATAAAATAATTAATAAATGTTGTAGTGGAGACCACTTTTGAAAGTATAGGTAGATTGCATGTGTGTAGAGGGTAATTGCAAAAGTTGATGTGTCACAATTGAAAGTGTAAATGAATTGTTGGGATGTAGATGGTCTAAGTCTTGTTGTACATCAAATCTTATTACTTTTTTATTATGTTTGCTTATCTACTCACTCCCCCCATCCTATTCAGGTTCTAACCTTCTACAATTATTCCCAAATCTTACTTTTAGTTTTGTTAATATGTTAATTTTTTTATTTTTTTTAAGTTGAATTATTTTTATTTGGAATGTTGAATGTTTTTTAATTTTAGGTGTATTAAAATTTATTTATATTTAACTTTCTAATTTTTAATGTTAAGGGTGTATTTTCAGTGATAATAAGGGGCATTTATCCAATGCTTACTTGGTAAGTGCTTATTGGTAATAATTAAAACTTCCGTTTAACTCGCAAGGTAAGATTTTAGTCCATTAAAACAACATCGTATGTAACAATTTTTATCCGGTAAACGCTTACCGGTAAGAGTCATCACTCTCATTTACCACATAAGATTCTCAATTTTTATCATATTCATCCAATAAGGTAAAATAAACCGATAACTACTTACAGGGTAAATATCTAATAAACGGTCCCTAAATCAACAAATCTACTTGTTGATATGTGTTTTTTTGTTATTACTAACAATGGTTAAGTGTTGATACTAAAGTAGGATACCTCCAACTATAAAATTTTGAATTGAGTTATGCTAAACCCAAAAAACAAAAACAAAAAAGTGCAATTTTTACAAAGGCAAATAGGAGCTATCCATCTATTCATTTTTAAAGAGGTGCCAAAATGTCCTTGTGATAGAAGAATAAATTCATATACATTTGTCCAAAAAAGAAATACTCTTATTGAAGTATCATATGCCAAGATTGATCATAGAAAATTTTGAATAGTTTAACGATGTGAAGTTTACTTTGTTTTTTTATTTAAAACTTGTTTATAACTATTTTATGCTCCCACATATATTCTAAACTTTAAGGATTTATCTTTAATTTAGTAATAAATAACATATTTGAAAGAAAAAAAATTTAAAAGGCCACATTTAACTTTTTGCACAAGGCCTTCAAAATATCAGGACCAGCCTTATTGATTTCGAGGGATTTTTTTTTGTTTTTTTGGTCGATATTCCTTGCATTTTCTAATATCCGTAAGCACCACTCAAAGTTTAGCGGGTAGAGTGGCGTTAGTGATGAGTAGTTTAGTCCATTAACCCTTCCTCTCCATTTACTTTCATTTTTAAAACATATTTGATCATTTCATCAAGTTTGATTTTAATAACAGATTTAGTCCCTTCTTCTACTTCAAATTTTCTGACATGATGAAGTTGTGGCCGCTCTCAACTACCTTTCCGAAGGCAAAGACAAGGGCTCCGACACTCTTCTTCGCAAACATATGGGGGGAGTCTGGAACTTCTTTTTCTTCCATGTCATTCACTACCTTTCTCGCAAAATTGGGGGTCATGACCAGTCTCCCTCCTATGTTACCCAACTACCTCATGCATTGATGTTTCAACGGAAGATCGACTATGCAAGGTATTTCTTCAATGAGTTTGTGATTGTGATCTCTCCTTCTCGGCGTCCTCAAGTTGCCTTTCCTCGCTTTATCAACCACAAGCTTCGTGGTGATTTCCTCGCCAAATCCAAGCTCCCTACACCAAAAGGCATCTATGGACTATGATTTTACTGCTCCCAAAGTTGGGAAGCAGGTTCTGAAGAAGGGACCTTCCTTCACCGATCGACCTCTCCCCTCAGGTATGCTCCATTTCACCAAATCTCCCGATCTGAAGTGGGGAGATGTTGAGGACTCATCCTTTGCAAAATCAGTGGGTCTCTTGTTATTCCCAGATTCTAGTTTCCAATCACAAACAATTAATCAAAACAAACAATTCAATTCAATTACCTGTTTTGAATTCAATTCTCAATTCAAATACAACTTTCTCTCTCTAGAACTCTCTCTTTCTCTCTCTACAGATTTTCTCTCAATCGTATTTCTCAAAATAAGCTTCCTACTATTGAAAATAGAAAATACAAGGTATTTATACCTACATCTAAAATACAAGGAAAAACAAATACAAATACAATACTTTGACTTTTTATTACAAATAGACTTTGACTTTAATGAGAATTGACTTTCTCGGCTTTGACTTCTTGTACTTTGACCTTCAGTCTTCTTGATCTTGTATCCAACATATTTATGCTCTAACAATCTCCCCCTTTGGATTCAAGATCACTGTTAAAATATCTAGCAATTCAGTCTTCACTTTTAAGCTCTGTCAGTACAATCTCCCCTTTTTCTTTGAACGGTATTCTTTCCAAAACAGTCTTCAAACAATTAACAATCTCCCCAAAACTTTTACAAAACACTTTCAGACTTTGGAAAGAAATTATCTTTAGAATCAGCTCGGATTGCTTTAGCAAATAAACTTCAAAGAAAATTTCCTCAAATTTTCAGAAATTCTTTGATCTTCTTCAAATCTTCAAATCTTTACTTTGAACTTTTCTGACTTGGACATTTCTGAAAATCATCTCTCAAAACTTTATCATTTCTTGATATCATCTCCCCCTTTTTGATGATTTGAGCATCTATATCATCAAAACTTTTCTTCCAAGAAATGTCATTTACCATTCTGATCTATCAAACTGAGCCTCTGATTCTGTGATCCATAACCATGTATTTATCTAGATCTTTTCAAATCGAGACAAGTTAGAAATGTGTAACACCTGAATCAACAAATGAATCAGTTAACATGCATGTCAGTAACACGAAGTCACTGTGTGTAACGAATACACAATATAAAGGAGCTTTTTGATGTTCACTCCCCCAGGGCTTCCATCCAATCATCGAAACACCACAAAGGCAATTTCTATGAATGTTATGACAAGAAAAACAAATTTCCTTGTGTGCTCGTGCAAGTGTTGAAAGAATTAAGCACGAATGATTTCTTTTAATAAGGCTCAACATTGTGTAAACCACTAAGACAACAGTAGATAAACACAGACTCAATGTGCATGATTGAAGTGCGAAGGTGGGGCATACTTCCTTCTTTTTCAATATCCAGATTTTCCAAATGAAAACCAGATAGATTATATGTTGCGTCCCCTTTGAAATATGAAACACCTTCTTTTTGAGAAAAAAATGAGTAGCTGGTGGGGTTTAGTCAAGAGTTGGCATGGGCTAGTTGTCTGTTTCAATAACGTTCACCAAAGAGTTGTGAAACGCTAGTAATGTGGTTGCCCGGCTCAGAAAGTAGTTGGTGCAGAATTTAATATTCTTTTACTCTGTTCTCACACCCTCTTTCTTTTGATCATTAAGCTCACTACTAACCAAACTCGTTTTTCCATTTTACCTCATCATACCCACACTCATTTCTTTTAGACTCCTCACACTCAATCACTATTGGATTAACTTCTTGGGTAGGAAACACTGGATAACGTGAATCCATAGAAGTTCATTTAAGTCCTAGCACAAAGAACCCATAATATCCTAATAAGCATGTGTTGCTCAAGATGGTTTAACTTTATCAGTTAAAGCTCATATACAAATGTCAGACGAATGTATGCTCATAAAATATAATCATGAAGATTTGAGCATTTTTAGACATTGAAGTATTTTCAAACAAGTATATGAAATGGATGAATATGAACGCAAAAGGCTTGTTTGAAAATCTGACATTGTATGAAAATGATCAGAAATGAATTATATATCAATTAAGGCTTATGGTAAAAAATAATGGATATTGTCTATACGAAACAAAAATATAGACATTCTTGAAATGACGTTTTGAAATGAAATATCGCTCAAAATTCTTTAAAGTACAAGCGGGGTGTCTTACCATCGAAAATATGTTTCAATATGAGACATGGTAAGAACAGTTTGATCAAAAATTAAACCAATGTGTGTGAATACTTGAAAATATGTAGAAAAGACAATGCGCAAGTATTTATCTTTGGAAACACACGGTTTATTAATCTTTGAAGCTCAAAATGAAAACATTTAAAATCACACTTCCAATTCATGAAATCTGTTTAAGAATCGGGAAGTGGTTTGAACATTTCAGAACATGTTTTCTATATATGAAAGTTGTCCTTCTTTCAGATACATTTGAGATTAAGATAAGAAATTTACCGTTTCGCGCAATCTTAAATCTCATGAAGTCAAGCTGAAGTCATTAAGATATGATCTTGTCAGCTTCTCTTATTCTGCATAAATCTCAAAGTCTAGTCAAAACAAATTTATTCACAAATTTATTCGAAAAATAAAAGACATAAAACAGTAAAACGATTATAAGACGAGTTCTGATCAGAAGTAATCAGAAATCATAGTCTTACTCCTTTTGACTTGACTTATAAGCTCATCCTAAAATCATGCATCACAAAAATTTTGTCAGTGAAATAAAATGCAGAAATTAGTTAAACTCCCCCTCAAAATAATGTAGATCATCTTTAATCTTCTCTTACTCCCCCTAAGATCATGAGCAAACAATTAAAGTGCAGATATCCTTCAAACATAAAAAAAATGATGAAAAATAACAATACTTAACTATATTAGGTAATAACTGATTATGTCTTCAGATTTAACATACCAAGCTTAGAGATAAGAAAATTAAATCTCTTTTCATATAGTGGTTTGGTAAATAAATCTGCAAGTTGATAATATGTTTTTACAAAATAGAGTTCAATTGTTCCTTTTTCTACATTATCCTTAATAAAATGATACCTGACATCAATGTGTTTGGTTTTCGTATGTTGGACAGGATTAGCAGATATTGCGATCGCACTCTTCGAGTCACAATAGATTGGAATTTTATCAAACTTGAATCCATAGTCTCGCAGTTGTGTTCGCATCCACAGAACTTGAGAGCAGCAACTGGCAGCAGCTACATACTTTGCTTCAGCAGTCGATGTGGAAACGCATAATTGTTTCTTTGATGCCCAACTAACGAGCTTCTCTCCAAGAAATTGAATGTGACCTGAAGTACTCTTTCTGTCCAACATGCAACCTGCATGATCTGCATCTGAATAGGCAGTCAGTTGAAAACCAGTATCCTTAGGATACCACAGACCAAGATCTGCAGTCCCCTTCAGATACCTAAAAATCCTTTTGACAGCAGCCAAATGAGATTCTTTAGGAGCAGCCTGATATCTAGAACATAAGCATGTTGAAAACATAATATCTGGTCTACTAGATTTAAGATACATTAACGATCCTATCATACCTCTATAACTTCTAACATCAACACTTTTACCCGAAGGATCAGTGCTAATTTTAGTACCTGGTGCCATCGGGGTTCCAATTGGTTTGCAATTTTCCATTTTGTACTTCCGAATAATATCCAAAATGTACTTAGATTGGTTAATGAAAATCCCCGTTGAAAATTGTTTAACTTGTAATCCGAGAAAGAAATTCATCTCTCCCATCATACTCATTTGAAAACGTGACACCATGAGGTTAGAAAAGTTTTTGCAAAATTTAGGATTTGTAGAACCACTTTCAACTCTCATTCTCTTTGGCTTTGAATTCCTCGTAGCTATTGATGCAGTTAGCCACTTTCATCTGATTCCCGACCTTGGATCCCATCATCATCTTTTGCAATTGATCCCACATCTTCTTAGCATCATCCTTGTAGCTATCAATCTTGATGTAAATCTCATTAGGAATGCTTTAAAGTAGAAGAGATCTTGCTTGCTTGTCTGCTTTATATCGACTTTTCTGTTCTTCAAAGTACTGAGATAAATCCACTTTAACTGGTTTTGTCTTTTGTTCTCTTTCTTCATCACCATGTCCACTATCAGATGAATCATCATCAGCAGGTACTTGAACTATGATTGGTGCCATAGAACCTTCTGTAGTTGACAGAAGAATATTCTCTCCATTTGTGTGCCGGTCCACGAAATCAAGGAATCTGTCCTTCCATTGTTCATACTCTCCTTTAAACAGTACAGGAGGCTTGACATCAGTGCCAATGGAAAGTGCATCTTTAGAAGTCATCTTGATAAAACCTGTTTTGAAAAATATGTAATAAGAAACTAGAACTGGTCGTTAGTCCAAATATGAAATCACAAGAATATAGAAATGACACTGAAAATAAAATTCATAAATTTTGATCACAATCAGAATTTTGTCCCCCTCCGCAGACTTAGCACGGGGGTCGAGGGGCAGCGCCCCTAGAGAAAAAAATTTCACTTTTAAAGGGCATATTACAGTTTTGAAAAAATTTGACTAAGTACAGAAACTCGCAAGTCACTGTTAAAGCTTAAAACTCGCAGGCGCTGAAACTCGCAAACCACTATTCAAAGTGAAACTCGCAGATCAAAAGAACTCGCTGAAACTCGCAGATAGCAGTGTGCGCGTTTCCTGAACTCGCAAGTGCCTATTTGTGCGTTTTAAACAAACTCGCATATCACTATTCACGATGAAACGCGCTAATTGAGACGTGCGCGTTTCTAAAACTCGCTAGTCAATACTTGCGCGTTCCAACACTTAGAAACTTTTCTTGAAATTCCAAACTCGCACGATGAGTGAACTCGCAAATCACTGTTCCTGCTCAAACTCGCACCCTTCGATTAGCGCGTTTGTAGAACTCGCTAACCACTACGTGCGTGTTCTGATCCTTAGAAAAATTTCCCAACTTTTCCAAACTCGCAGACTTCGATCAGCGCGTTTCTAGAACTCGCTAATCGTTACCTGCACGTTTTGACCAAAAACTTCCACTTGCGCGTTCTAACGAAGAACTTGCGCGTTCTTCAGATCTAGCGCGTTCTTCATGATGTCGACCAAAAACCAACTTTTTCCTTGATTTCAACCCAAACCTTGTCCAATTGATCCAAAACTTTGCAGAAAACTTCGAATTAAACACAAGAACAGATTTCAATACAAAAATTTCAAATAAAAACACAAAACGTTACATTTTGATTCGATTTACAGTGCATATTAACTCGTGAACAAAAACATCGACAAAATCCAAAATTACAAGTCTATTACAGTGCAATTCTGAAATTAAAGTACATAGACTCAATCAAATACACTCTACGACCATAACCTGATCAATTTCAACATCTAATTCTCACTAAAACACAAAATTCGATTCTTGCTCAAGAACACAGTGTCGAACTTTTTGAATTTTCTTGATTTCGATTTGGATCTGCTCTTATACCAATTGTTATTCGTAGATTCTAGTTTCCAATCACAAACAATTAATCAAAACAAACAATTCAATTCAATTACCTGTTTTGAATTCAATTCTCAATTCAAATACAACTTTCTCTCTCTAGAACTCTCTCTTTCTCTCTCTACAGATTTTCTCTCAATCGTATTTCTCAAAATAAGCTTCCTACTATTGAAAATAGAAAATACAAGGTATTTATACCTACATCTAAAATACAAGGAAAAACAAATACAAATACAATACTTTGACTTTTTATTACAAATAGACTTTGACTTTAATGAGAATTGACTTTCTCGGCTTTGACTTCTTGTACTTTGACCTTCAGTCTTCTTGATCTTGTATCCAACATATTTATGCTCTAACATCCCTCAGTGTCTATATCCTCAGTGGCCCCCTCTTCCCCTCCCAGAGTTAAAACAGTAACTTCGAAAAAGAAGTCAAAAGTCACCGATGCCTCTACACTTGCTTCCATGACTTTGCCACCGAAAAAACCTTTAGTGGCTATGCAAGTCAAAACCCCTTCCCAAAAGCAGAGGCACTCTACTTCCCCTCCTAAGTCTCATCTAAAAAGACTTAGGAAACATTTTGGGGCCAAACCATCTCATTCAGTCACCGATTCTCAAAAATCGGAGGTTGTTAAATTTCTCCCTTTTGGGTCCAGGGAATCTACTAAGCCCAAAACCACCTCCTCTGTATCCTCTCGAAAGGATACAGTTGTAAAATCGGGGACCCCCATAGTTCCCCCGTCAATAACGTCTTCGGTTGACGAGGATGACTTGGATACCTCCCTGATCCAAGGACTCTCCTCGCCACCGCACAACCTACCCGGGATTATCAGTCCCGATGATATTGCACGATCCAAGGAAGAATCTGCCTTTCTAGGGGCCGATTTGGAGGTTCAGGAATCATTTCTAGATTTTTTGCTTTATGATACAGGCTCGAAATTGTCTCTCATCTCTCTAAGAGCCTCCTTGAAGAGCGGGATCCCTCCCCAGCTTTACGCAAAGAGGTTTCCCCCAAGAAAACCCCATCTCCTTCTCCACAAAAATCCTCTCCCCAATCTACCCCCCACATCCTCCCCGAAACCCAACCAATCGTCGAAACCCGAACCCTCCCCAAAACCCAAGCTCTCCCCGAAATCCAAACCTTTTCACTCTCCGAAACCCAGACCCTCACCATCCCCAAAAGCCACCCCCTCACCAAAATTTTCCCCAAAACCCATTGCATCACCAACCGAAGCCTCCTCCTCCCACTCTTCTCCCAATTTTCCACCGACCCAACGACCCGTCTCACCTATTCACATCATACCCCACCAACCGCCGACCCCCACCCACCCCTCTACCTCCTCTGCCACTTCACCGATCCCCACCTCACAATCCCTTATTATCACCCCTTGATGTTTTGGCCGATATTCTTGATAGAAAGGCAACACCGTATGTTTGGCTCTCAGCTGGCCATATTTACTGCTAATTTTTATCGGTTTGCTTCCACCACCAATCATCGGGTCGCTGTTCTGGAAGAGCGTGCTCTCTGAAAGGATCAAATCTCTCGAGACATTCAGCACAACAACACCTCCCTTGAAGATCTACTTCGGATCCTCAGGGAGCAGAATTCCAAAGTACAGCTGGTGCAAATGGACTTTTTCAGGTGTATGGATGGAATGGCTCAGGATGTCACCAACTTGGCCAACCATTCCTCTCATCGGTAACGTCGGTCAACACTCGTCTGGAAAGTCCGTTCTCCTCCAACCTTAACCTCACACTATCCATAGCAGCTCTGAAGGCCTCCTCTAATGCCAGAGGAGGTTCAATCTTTGAAAACCAAGGTTCTCTCTCAAGACTTGGTTAACTCTCAGATACCGGACTCTCTCAACAAGCTTCATGCTAAGGTGGATGGTCTTCTTGCCACCTTCCTCAAGGCTCAGACTGGATAATGGGATATTGTCCTTGGGGATGCAATTTTTAGTGATGAGGATCGAGATTATATTTGTCGGGTGGATCGGCGGGTGGGTCGTGTGTCGACTCAATTGGGTGTTTCTTCCCCTTCGGCCGCTGAGGAGGAGAAACCAAACCCTCAAGTTAAAATTTCTAGCGTCCGAAGTGAAGAAGAGGAGGGAACCGGCCAATCGGCTCCTTTCGATCGGGCCAAATAATCGAAAGGGGGAGCTTTGAAGGATAAAGGTAAAGTCCCTATGACTCTTGAAGAAGAAGCCACTATTCTCAAAAGAAGAAAGGAAGAAAGAAACAAGCGTGCTTCAGGGTCCGATGTCCTTAAACTTCAACCTCCCCCGAAGATTGGATCCCATCTGGGGATGACTGATGAAGAGCTAAAGGCCGCTGAAGATGCTCAAAAGGCCTTTGATGAAAATCAAAAGCTTATCTGTAAATTGGCCAAAGAGGAAGACGGAAAAGCACAACTTTCTGATGATCCGATTGAGGCTCAAAAATCGGAGCTTGGGAGCGTTGAGAAATCGGAAAAGGAGGCTGAAGATCTGAAAAAGAAATGCATTCGGTGGTACCGAACGTCTTTAGTCACCAGAATGGACAACTCCCCGATCTCGGGTGTTCGCGTCACCGGGCCGAAATCTTCCAAAGATTCTATCTGGTTAGGCATCACTAAAGAAAGTGGTTTTTCCAGGATGGACAAGCTTAGCTGGCTGAAGTCCTACGGTCTGAGCAAATGGTTTTAGATCATTTCCCTTGTGAAGAAGAGTAAGAGTTCGGTCAAAGATGAAGTTCTAGACTACTTGAATCAACTAATCAAGAATATGAAGCTCATCAGAACCAAATATAATATCAAACACTCTCCCGCCGAAGAAGAAGTCATCAAAAAACTTCTAGCTACTTCTCGCACTCCCTCTTCAAAGCCGAAAGCAAAATTGGGGAAGAAAGAGTCTGTCTTTCAGGACATGGCTAAGGAAGGAAAGGTCCCAAATGTCTCAAATCTTGACTTTTCCTTGCCTACTCTTACAGCTCATCCTTCTACCACCATCATCACCCAGCCGACCTATGGGATCTTCTTCAATGACGGATTCGGCCACATCAGCTTCTTCAGAGTCGATCAAGTCTAAAGGGTCGATAGCCTGTTCCTTGCTGGCATCCTTCAGATCATTCCCATAGGCCCTCATGTTGTTCCTCTCTTCAATGCCGTCACCGAAGAGTTGAAGAAAATGGACTACATTCCAAGGGATCCTTTTGAAGATGCTTAGCTTCTTTCCCTCTCTATTGTACTTGTAATTTCCTTTTTGCTTGTACTCAACCTTTTGAGTTTTATACAAGTGCAATTTTACTTTAATTTATGTTGTTCATAGTTTATTCTTTCATTCATTTCTTATACTTGTAAATGTCGGATACTTTTAGCAAATCTAAAAAGATACAAAAAGAATGGTCTACGTGAAAAAGAACCCAACAGAGTAAAATATGGTTAAAATGCATTATTCATATATTTACTCAAAATTTCTAAGTATAGGATGTCATCATCAAATAGGGGGAGATTGTTGGGTCATCAAGGATTTGAAGATGACCTCCCTTTTGGATCATCAAGATTCTGAGGATGTACTCCCTATTCCCACTTATAATATTTGAAGAACATCTTTTGTACTTAGATATTTTTAGGTTCTTTGTAATAGCTTAGTCATGCCTTTAAAGATCGGTGAAGTCGAAGACTAGCCGAAATCAGCAAGAAGTGAATCTTCATATGCGGATCAAGATGAACTTCCAATATTCAACTAAGATACCCCCTCATGCCGATTTGCTCTTGACAAATCGATAGGACCTCCTCCTATCGATTTTCTCTTGATAAATCGGTAGAACTCCATCCTGTCGATTTGGTCTTGACAAATCGGTAGGACCTCCTACTACCGATTTTCTCTTGACAAATCAGTGAGATCCTTTGTCCTCTTGCATACAAGATCTTTACCAAATCATGGAATGATGAGGACATTCTCTGAATAATCAAGAAAAGGATGTTTGTCGTTTACATCATTTTCAGGTGTTGTCTACAACAAGGTCCAAAGGTCAACTCTGCTCCATGTTAAGACAAAAAGGACACTTTGTCTTTTTGAATGATATATGACACATTCAATCCCAAAGTGACAAGTGTCTTTAGCATTTAATATACATGGTGGTATATAAAGGTGAAGACCCCTCCCATGCAAGGTTACACTTTTGAAAAGAGACCTAAGTGCACTCAAGCAAAAAGTTGGTAGATTTGTTCTCTCTCAAAATTCATAGCTTTAATCTTTGTGAAGGATCATGTGAGAAGTTGAGGTTAACTTGAGAAGCGTGAGAATGGATCTAAACTGTTGATCAGTTTTAATCTCATGCCCTCCCATGAATTGCACCTTAAAAGGGAGTTGATTCGGTGTATCTTATATCAGTGCATCTCATCCTAATGTGCGTTCATTTCTCATCCAATGGTTGATAACCACTTCTCATGCTTCTCACGTTAACCTCAACTTCTCATTGGAACCTAACCCTATATATATATATACATATCTTAATTTATTGAATGTTTGTAAATTGTTTATCAAATAGTCATAATTTGTCAAATACATTTTTTTTGGAAAGGTGTCTTAGGCTATGCCTAGACTAATTCCTCGGCAAATTAATGACTGTAAGACATCAACCCTGACTAAACCTCAGTGACCACAATTGTTATGTACGCCTGGATTCTGTTGGGTTTTATGTTTTAATTATTTCTGGCCCATGAGGAATAGTTAAAATAGCCCAACAATAGTGGCCCGATACAAGATATATACTGCCTTGTATTCTAGGGTTTTACAAT
The DNA here is from genome assembly GCA_954870635.1 of Arctium minus. NCBI lineage: Eukaryota > Viridiplantae > Streptophyta > Magnoliopsida > Asterales > Asteraceae > Arctium > Arctium minus. Next base: position 173,816,940 of record OX941080.1, on the reverse strand, counting down.
AAGTGAAGAGAGAGTCCATAAAATACAAAAGTGAGAAAAGAGAGAAAATTCGTCTACAATTTTCAGCAAAGTGCAACCGCACCGTTTTTCCTATTCCAGGAGTTTGAACCGTCGGATCGTCGTGATTTTTGGACAGTAGCTTCAAGACATCTTTATATACATTATTAACGGTGGAGATCGTTTTGGAGATCCGGAAGTATCCTTTTTTATATTCGACAACTTGTTGTTTTCTGGGTGATGTTTCTTCCTCTTTTCCTTTTTGGTTTGATTCCATACTTCATGATGGTTTGCTCCAAGAGTATGATGCTTGTGGTTTGCCTCTAGTTTTATCTAGAGAAGACTTTTGTTTTGTTTATTAGTGGTAGTGGACTTTAAGCGGCCTAAGGGTCCCGTGGTTTTACTCTCGCCTTGAGAGGTTTCCACGCTAAAATTCGTGTGTGTTTGATTGTTGCTTATTTCTGTTTTTGGTAGTTGATTATTATTGCATTTAGTATACCCTATTTGTTTGCATCCTCAAAGGTTCATATAAGTCGAGAAAGTTTTGTCCAACGAAGGTTTATTCCGCATTTATCGTTACCGTTGTGACGCGTTTTCCCATCAGAGTGGTATCAGAGCTTTTGGTTATTGTTATTGGGTTTGAATCGTTTGAACGATGGAAGCTAATACAAGTAGGATGATAAGTCTAAATAATTATAATTATCATGTTTGGAAAGGAAAGATGGAAGACCTTCTTTATGTGAAGGATTTTTATTTTCCTGTTTTTTCAACCGAGAAACCTGAGAATAAAACAGATGCAGAATGAAATATTTTGCATAGACAGGTTTGTGGGTATATTCGACAATGGGTAGATGATAATGTTTTGAACTATATTAGTGGGGAAACTCATTCTCGTACTTTATGGAACAAGCTCGAGCAGTTATATGCTCGAAAGACTGGAAATAATAAGTTGTTTTTGATTAAAAAGATGATCCAACTTAAGTACCATGATGGAACTACTATCACTGATCATTTGAATGCATTTCAAGGAATTATTAATCAGCTTGCAGGAATGGTATCAAGTTTGAAGATGAAATCCAAGGCTTATGGATCCTTGGTACTCTACCGGATTCGTGGGATACTTTTAGGACATCATTGTCCAACTCCGCACCCGATGGTGTTATTTCCATGGAATTGGCTAAAGGCAATATTTTAAATGAAGAGACGAGAAGAAAGTCGCAGGCTTCCTCTTCACAACCAGATGTCTTGGTCACAGAAATAGGGGGAAGTCAGAGTAGAGGTCCGAGTAATAGAGGTAATCATCGAGCAAATTCGAAAGGAAAGTCTGTTGATTTTGAGTGCTACCATTGTGGTAGGAAAGGGCACACTGTACGGTTCTACAGACAGTTGAAGAAAGAGAACAAAAGGGGCATTCACAACAATCATAAGAAAGATGATGGTGGTAATGACAATGCTGAAGTTAATACTACCATTGAGGAGTTGTTTCTTTGTTGTGATGATGATATGGTCAACCTTGAACAAGATCATTCGAGTTGGGTTGTTGACAGTGGTGCTTCATGTCATGTTACATCACGAAGAGATTTTTATTCATCTTACACTCCAGGTAATTATGGTACTTTTAAGATGGGTAATAATGATCTATTAAAGATTGTTGGAATTGGCAATGTTTGTTTGAAATTTGACACTATGATGGAATTGGTTTTGCGAAATATAAAACATGTCCCAGATATGAGACTTAATGTTATTTCTACAGGCTTACTCGATGATGATGGTTACAACAACAACTTTGGTATTGGTATATGGAAAGTCACTCATGGTTCCTTGATCGTGTCAAGAGGTAAGAAATGCCCAAAGTTATATGTGACACATCCGAAGATCTCCAACAACATTGTAAATGTTGTGGAGAATATTGATTTGACTGATTTGTGGCATAAGAGACTTGGTCACATGAGTGAAAAGGGGATGTCCTTTTTGTCAAAGAGAAAAGTGTTACCGGGTGTGCACGTTGTTCATTTGAAGAAGTGTTCTCACTGTTTGGCAGGAAAACAAACTCGAGTTACTTTCAATAGTCAGTTTCATTCTCGAAAGGAGAATATACTTGATTTGGTGCATTCCGTTGTTTGTGGTCCTATGAAGACTAAGACGCTTGGTGGCTGCTCATATTTTGTCACATTCATCGATGATCACTCGAGGAAGGTATGGATTTATACCTTGAAGTCTAAAGATAAAGTATTATATGTGTTTAAGAAGTTTCATGCCTCAGTAGAGAGACAGACTGTGAAGAAGCTCAAGTGTATTCGAACATATAATGAAGGTGAATACATTGGGCCTTTTGATGCTTATTGTAAAGAACAAGGTATTTGGCACCAATAGACTCCTCCGAAGACACCACAATTGAATGGTTTAGCAGAACGGATGAATAGAACATTGGTTGAGCGAGTCAGGTGTTTGCTCTCACATGTAGGGTTGCCGAGTTCCTTTTGCGGAGAAGCTTTGAATACGGTGGTACATGTTATTAATCTAACCCCTTGTGTTCCTTTGCATTGTAATGTTCCTGACAGGGTTTGGAGCGGCAAAAATGTTTCGTATCGTCACTTACGCGTCTTTGGATGCAAAGCTTTTGTGCACATTCCCAAAGATGAAAGGTCGAAGCTCGATATGAAGACTAAGCCATGTGTGTTCTTTGGTTATGTCCAAGATGAGTTCAGCTATAGATTATATGATCTGGTTCAAAAGAAACTTGTTCGAAGTCGAGATGTTGTTTTCATGGAAGATCAGACTTTGAAAGATGTTGAGAAGGAAGACACGATTCCTCAACATAATGACGATCTTACTGATTTGGATCCAGTTCCTCCTAAGCATATTGAGACACATGATGAAGATGGTGTTCAGAATGATGAACAAGATGGCACTGATGATACTAATGTTCCGGAGCAATTTGAGATAGATGCAGAAGTTCATCCAGAGTTACCAGTTTCAGGTATACCATCATTTATCCCACTTAGGCGGTCTATGAGAGATTGTCATCCTTCTACACGATACTCTGCTGATGAGTATGTCTTACTCACTGATGGGAGAGAGTCCGAGTGCTATGTCGAGGCCATGGAAGATAAACACAAAAAAGAGTGGGTTGAATCCATGCAAGACGAGATGACTTCCTTGCATTAGAATAATACATTTGAGTTGGTAAAGTTGCCTAAAGGCAAAAGAGCTTTGAAGAACAAGTGGGTCTACAAAGTGAAGACAGAAGAACATACTTCATGGCCCATGTACAAAGCTAGATTAGTAGTCAAAGGATTTAGTCAACGAAAAGGTATTGACTTTGATGAGATTTTCTTTTCGGTCGTGAAGATGGGATCTATCCGGGTGGTTCTTGGCTTAGCAGCTAGTCTTGATCTTGAGGTTGAGCAAATGGATGTCAAGACAACTTTCCTTCACGGTGACTTGGACAAGGAAATCTACATGGAGCAACCTGAAGGCTTTCAGGTTAATGGTAAAGAAGATTACGTGTGTAGACTTCAGAAAAGTTTATATAGTTTGAAGCAAGCACCCAGACAGTGGTACAAGAAATTTGAGTCGGTTATGGGGAAGCACGACTACCGAAAAACTACCTTAGATCACTGTGTTTTCTTTCATAGGTTTGGGGATAATGATTTCATCATTTTGTTGTTATATGTTGATGACATGTTGATTGTTGGCAGGAATAAGGAAAGGATTGTCAAGTTGAAACAACAGTTGAGCAAATCTTTTGAAATGAAAGACTTAGAGCCAGCAAAACAGATTCTTGGTATATGAATCACCCGGAATAGGGTTGCCAAGAAGCTTCACATGTCACAGGAGCAATACATTGAGAAGGTGCTTTGCAGATTCAACATGGATAAAGCTAAAGTGGTCAGTTCACCCCTAACTACCAACTTTAAGCTAACCGATAAGGATTGTCCCTCTTCAAAGAAGGAGATTGAAGAGATGGATCGAGTTCCGTATGCATCGGCCGTTGGGAGTCTGATGTATGTGATGGTATGTACAAGGCCTGATGTAGCCCATGCAGTAGGTGTTGTTAGTCGATTTCTGTCAAATCCAGGTAAAAAGCATTGGGAATCAGTTAAATGGATTCTCCGATATCTGCGAGATACTTCCAAATTGTGTATAACATTTGGGAATGAAAAGTAAATGTTTGTTGGGTATACTGATTCTGATATGGCAGGAAATATGGACAACATGAGATCCACTTATGGATATTTGATGACCTTTGCAGGGGGGGGCAATATCATGGCAATCAAGGCTACAAAAATGTGTTGCCTTGTCTACAACTGAGGCTGAGTATATCACGGCAAGTGAAATGTGCAAAGAATTACTATGGCTGAAATATTTTCTGAAGGAGCTTGGTTTCAAGCAACATCACTACGTGGTTCTTTGTGATAATCAAAGTACCATTTGTCTTGCGAAGAATTCAACCTTTCATGGAAGAACAAAACATATCAAGATGAAGTATCATTGGATCCGAGAAGCTCTTGAAGATGGATTGCTTGAACTTGATAAAGTTCATACCAATGATAATGGTTCTGATATGTTGACAAAGGCCTTAGCAAGGGAAAAGCAAAAGGTATGTTGTGGGATCGTCGGGATGGCGAACTCTTCCTCATAGGCAGAAAGGGGGAGATTTGTTAGGTTTTATGTTTTAATTATTTCTGGCCCATGAGGAATAGTTAAAATAGCCCAACAATAGTGGCCCGATACAAGCTATATATTGCCTTGTATCCTAGGGTTTTACAATAAGTGAAGAGAAAGTCCATAAAATACAAAAGTGAGAAAAGAGAGAAAATTCGTCTACAATTTTCAGCAAAGCGCAACCGTGTCGTTTTACCTATTTCCGGAGTTTGAACAGTCGGATCGTCATGATTTTTGGACAATAGCTTCAAGACATCTTTATATACATTATGAACGGTGGAGATCGTTTTGGAGATCCGGAAGTCTCCATTTTGCTATTAGAAAACTTGTTGTTTTCTGGGTGATGTTTCTTCCTCTTTTCCTTTTTGGTTTGATTCCATACTTCTTGATGGTTTGTTCCAAGAGTATGATGATTGTCGTGTGCCTCTAGTTTTATCTAGAGAAGACTTTTGTTTTGTTTATTGGTGGTAGTGGACTTTAAGCGACCTAAGGGTCCCGTGGTTTTACTCTCGCCTTGAGAGGTTTCCACGCTAAAATTCGTGTGTGTTTGATTGTTGCTTTTTTCTGTTTTTGGTAGTTGATTATCATTGAATTTAGTATACCCTATTTGTTTTCATCCTCAAAGGTTCATATAAGTAGGGAAAGTTTTGTCCAATGAAGGTTTATTCCGCATTTATCGTTACCGTTGTGACGCGTTTTCCCATCAGATTCGAACCTTGAGCAAATGGATATTCCATCACATCTACCAGGGCCTTAACCAATATGCCACAACCCTTGTGGTTTCAAATACTTAATGTTATGAAAAATAATTTTTTTCAACTTTAAATACCAGAATTAAATACAAACTCTATTGGACCATTTACCAACACAAATTATGTAAGTGTTAATTGAATAAAAGTACGAACTAGGTAAACAGTTTATTAAAATGGTTGCTTATAACTTGATTTGTAGGCTTGTTTAGTTATTTTGCCAATAGGGATGGTAGAAAAAACCGAAACTGGCGATGAAAACCGACCTAAATCTTCGCGTCAGGTTCGGGGACGAGGCGGGGATAGGGGACGATCTCAGGAATTTTATTGTTTTCAGGGACGGGACAGGGACGGTCATCACCAGCCATATATATATATATATATATATATATATATATATATATATATATATATATATATAGGGAGAGGTTCATTTGAGAAATGGTAAATATATGAGAAATAGAGAAGTAATCTTAGCCATTCATCTGGTCAACATTTGCAGCTTTGACCGCGAAACATCGGATAATTCCTTGTGTGGTCTATAGAAGGTAGAGGGGTAATTTCGTAAAATACACGGGATGAGTTCATATATGAATCTGTATGAATCACAAAGATTCATATATGAATATGTTAATTAGTTCAACTGATTCATATATGAATCTTTGTGATTCATACAGATTCATATATGAATCTTTGTGATTCATACAGATTCATATATGAACCTTTGTGATTCATATATGAATTTGTATGAATCACAAAGATCCATATATGAATCTGTATGAATCACAAAGATTCATATATGAACCTTTGTGATTCACAAAGATTCATATATGAACCTTTGTGATTCACAAAGATTCATATATGAACCTTTGTGATTCATACAGGTTCATATATGAACCTTTGTGATTCATACAAATTCATATATGAATCACAAAGGTTCATATATGAATCTGTTAGTTAGTTCAACTGATTCATATATGAATCAGTTAAAAGAGTTCAGTTGTGAATTGCACTGGTTCATATATGAACATATAGTTCATATGTGAATTATACATGTTCATATAAGAACACAGCCCGTGTGTTTTGTAAAATTTACGAAATTGTTCTTCTATTTTTTGGATAGCCGCAACTTTTGACCAGTCAAAGCCGCAACTTTTGACCGGTCAAAGCCGCAACTTTTGACCGGTCAAAGCCGCAATATTTGACTAGTCAAATCCGATCTTGACCATATGAATGGCTAGGATTACTTCCCTATTTCTCATATATTTACCATTTCTCAAATGAACCAAACACTATATATATATATATATATATATATATATATATATATATATATATATATAAAACACTAAAAAACATCCCTATTATTACCGTTTTCTTGTAATTATTGTTTTTTAAGTAATGGGAAATTTGTAATTCTTATTTTTCAGAACATCTCCAACAACTTCTCTCAAATGGAGAAAATGAGGAGTTTGGACAAATTTTTGTTCCAACAGATTCTCCAAAACTTTCTCCAAATTGGAGAAAGTAGGATTTCAGTGTAAATTTCTCCAAAAAAAATTGATTACCATGAAAGATAAATGATTTTTTTTATTATATATCATCAATAAAAATTTTGAAACGAAATATTTAGGAGAGAGAGAAATAATATTTTATTAGATATATGTAATATTTTAATAATATAAATAATGATGTAATCTTCAAAATGGAGAATCTGTTAGAGTTAAATGCAATTTTTTTTAGAGATTTTGGACTTTGGTTCCCCATTTAAGAAAACTTTTGGAGAATTTGTTGGAGATGCTCTCACTATCATACTTCTACCTTCATGGCCTCACCTTCATATTTCTCTCCATTTTTTCGCATAGATTTTGATTTTGGGTTCGAGGAAACCAACGGAGAATGAGGAAACCATGGGGACCCAATGGGGATCCCTGTTAGGATCCCCCATTGGGATTGGGGCGGTTACGAAGATGGTTTTACTCAGGGGCGGAGCCAGAAATTTTTTCTAGGGGGTACCTAGAAAAAATGTAAGAAAATTCATGATTTCAAGGTTAATAAACCCTTTTTAGTAAATAGTTGACCTAAAAATAGTTAAAAATCATGAGTGACCTAAATAACATAACAATATCTATATTTATACAAACAAATAGAGTAATTGTTTTGTTTTTGTGAAAGTATCCATACTTGAAGAGACGGGAAAAACAGATACATAAAAATTGGGAATATTATTAGGGAGATAAGGAGCCTAGTCCATTATATTTTTAAAATTGAACCTTAAAACTAATACATAATTATTTTTTTAAAAGGGTGAGGGGGAGCCACTGCACCTTCTGGTGCTAAGGTGTAACACCCTCAAATCTGAAAATGACAATTTATTTAAAATTTTCTAAATACATCAATAAATACCTCGAACTACAAACATAATTGAGCATCAACCTCAATACTTGTTAGGACACAGTCTCATTGGATTCAAGATCATCCAAATACGAAGATCGCAATCTGAAGTTTAAGCTGAAAGTTACTCTCAACAATAGTCTAGGGTCTATTCTGTAATAAAGTCAAAGTTATAATATCTAGATATTTATTATTTAGATATTATGTTTTTAGTTTTAATATTAGTTTATTAAGTTTTGATAATATCTTAAACAGATATTATCTCTTTCTCTCTGTACATCGATCACAATCACACACAATACACACACACAAAGGTGTAAAGAGAGAAAAACAAACAGAGAACTCAATCTCAAGAAATCAACTGTGTAATCATCGTTTGTTATCGAATCAGGTTGTTTTATTATCTATTGTTTGTTGTTTTGATTATCTGGTAACGATCACGGACTCACAATACTCCCATTCATCCTATACATACATTCTATGAAAAGGACGGATGTTACTAAACCCAATACCATATACTAACTCCGTCCTGCGGAAGGTTTCGCCGACTACTCACTCTTGCAAGGCTAAGGCTCAACTCTTCATAGCACCGCTAGAACTGAACCCTCGCTAGGAACCTGATGCATATGCCGACAAATAAAAAGGTTAGGCTTACGCCTAGTGAGCTCAAGAGTTTTAACATGAACAACTATATCTTTAAAAGCAGGGAAATCAGTTTAAAGCGAGATCCTTCGAAATAATATACTTTAAAATGGAAACGACACATTTTCCATAATATGCACTTTTAAAGACAAAGCTCCCAAACACACATTTCTTATAAAACGATGCAACCCAAAACGGGGTCATAGTTCGATACTTAAATTTATGAAAATGTAAATAACACATCATATCCCAAAACACCCAAAACTCGGGCGGGACATAATACTCAACCCATAAAATCTAGGATAAACCCAAATATACACAACGCCACCGAAAACTTGGATAATAAAACTCAATACCCAAAAACAACACCTTTCGGTGACGGGGGATACCCGAATTCCATCAAATGTGGCGGGCACACAAAGTTAAGCCACTTATCAATGTTCTCGAGCTTCACATAAGACCATGGTTCCCCGTATATGGATACTCTGAGCTACCACCGCAAGACACCACTGATCCTAGTGTCTACTCGACCTCTAATGAGTCTCACCACAAAGTCACCAGTCCCCGTATACGGCTCACTCTAGGCACCACCGCAAGACTTAGCTCCGTATACGGCTCATCCGAGCTACCACCGCAAGCTTACATAATCAACATGACTTGGGGACCATTCACTAGACTCAAACATGGACATTAAAACTCCATGATGAACATAACGACTCATATGCCTATGGATCCAATGCATTACAGTCTAAAACGTTACATGACTCAAAAGAATGAACTAACGCATTCAAAACATGTAACTCCCAAATAAGATGCAACTAAGTACATCATACGTCCAAGGCTCCTTAACGAGCAACCCAAAACTGAACAAATGTTCCAAAGACTCCACCGAGTACAAATCAAGACCCAAGAGCCTTAATGGACGTTTGGCTCAACATGAGAGCCAAAATGGTTACACAAACCAAAATACACATTTTCCCAAAATCTTTGATTCTCAAATTACTATTGGCCTTCGGCCCAAAACCCCAAAGGTTTTCCATTTCCAAAATATTCCATTTCATGAATGATGCATAAAACTCGACAAACACGTAAAAGTGCCCCTTTTGACCAAATATCCATTTATGCAATAATCACCAAAACATGTTCCTTTGTGACACATTTATCAAAATATCCCAAAATCCCAAATATGGTGTTTTACAAGGTTTAATATGCTAAACACTTCAAATAAACAAAAGTTACCAAATAACTCAGCAGTTGATAATTTCATGTAAACACATAAATGTTTTAAAATAGACATTTTGGCATGTACATCGTTTTCACAAATCAACTTGAACTCACCTTGCTAGATTTAGGCTAAATCTAGATTTTACCCACTTAGAACTTTCCTTGAAGAAACTTGATTCTTCAAACCAAATCTTCCAAAACCTAGATCCACAAGGTTCCAACCATAAATAAACATCATCAACCACAAAGAATCGTTTCCCGACCTTGTACATGAATACCTCAACTGATACCGAAACCCTAACCTCTATAAATGAAGAGAATAGAAGATTACCTTAACCCAAGATTGAATACACCAAACAAAACACCTCTAGTTCACCAAAATGGTTACAAACCTCCAACCTACGAAAGGGAGAACAAAGGGTGGATGAAACCCTATAAAACTTTGGTGAAGAAGATGAAGAGGGAGAGATGAGGGGCTTACCACCGCAAAATACTCTTGTATACTCCAATAGACTTCCAATATTTTGCTAGATCCTTGAAGATCTCTCAAAAATGAAACCGTAGCAATTTGAATCACTCAAATCGGAGTTGTGAGGAGGAAGTTATGAATAAATGAAGTTTTAAGGTGAAAATGGGGTTTGGGGCCGATTTTCCCCCTTTTTGTGCGACCCAGTGGCTCCGCGCGGGTGGCCGCGCGGGTCCATCCGTGCGGAGAGCCGCGCGGAGCACTGCCGCCCCAGATTTTGCCCGAACACTGTTTTGGTCATAACTTCTTCGTTATAGCTCCGTTTTTGCTCCGGAAAGAACTGTTGGACTCGTAATTGAATTCTTTATCCAACAAGACTATAAAATCTAGGATTCAAGTCCAAAATCAAATATCTTATTTTTCCTTAATATATCGTTTTCTGCATTAACTTGAACTGATACCTTTCGAAAATCGGGGTGTTACATAAGGTGGCTCCGCCCCTGGTTTTACTTATCGGTTTTGGAAACGGGGATACCAATAACCAGTCGGAATCCAGCCCATTGCCATTCCTATTTGCCAACTTCCAACTAAAAGTACTAAAGATAACATTAGTGTTAAATTTTAACACTCAATTTTTTACTATTCATCGTAATAACACTAATAATCTTCAACCTATTAGTGCTAAATTATAACATTTTTATATGTTTGACCTATAGTTATTAATTTATGATTTATTTATAATCATTAATGTATATTGGTTAGTTTAAATAAATTAGCTAATTTATAATTTTATATCTATTTAACTATAATAATTTTTTGTGCATATTAATTAAAGTGGGGAACAAAGTTGTTACAAAATTGAGAGTAAAGGAATGGACAAATCTGTTACAAAATTGAGAGTAAAGGAATGGACAAATCTGTTACAAAATTGAAAGTAGAGGGATGGATCAAATCTGACATTGAAATGAAAGTAGATGGAACAACCAAATGTGTTATAAAAATAAAAGTAGATGGAGAGGAAGAGTTAATGAACTAAATTACCCCTCACTAACACCACTTTAATTGATGATGTTATGAGAAGGGACCATATCTGTTAGAAAAATGATATCATAGGGATACCCTTCGTTAAAATCCTTTTCATATACCTTATTCTTTAATTTATGTAAGCCACGGGACCAATTTTGCACGGTGGCCACATATTCAAGCATCTTCGTCTATTACAACAAAATCATATTTATGGGACATCAAATGTATTTGACTGTTAAAAAACTTATTTGTAATACTTAAGTCTATAAGATCACACACCCGTGCATCATATGCATGTAAAAGTGTTATGATATGTTTATAGGACACTTTTGGCCATTTTAACAAGGTTTTCAGTATAGTTTTGAAATAAAACTTCATATTTATCTTTTATATGATATTATTTGAAAAAATAAATATTGTAAAAATAAGTGTCCTATAAGAAAATGTGTTCATAGAAACACTTCTAAAAAATGTTCTATAACAAATGAATATGACGTTTATTTAAAAAAAATTCCTAAAAGATTGTTAATACACTAAAAACGTTATATAAATTTATGGTAACATTTTTACATAGGACACATGATTATTTGGTTTTATAAATTTAAGTTTTAATAATCAGTATATTAGGAAACTTTAATCATTTTTTGACGTCTCATTCCACCAATTTAAAAAAAAAAAACTTTTGGTATCAAATATAACCTCCACTTTTAAAAGTCCAGTTTAAACTACTATGTTATCCATATCCAAACCACTTTTAAAATATGTATCCAAATACAATTCATTAATTCAAGTTCATCATTGTGAAAACAAGGCTAATGAATAGAATAAAATAAAAGATGAGTTTTTAAACGATTTGTTTATCGAAAAGAAAGTTGCTGAAAAGATTAGTTTGGAGGAAACTGTGAAAGATTTCAATGCAGCGAAAAAAGAAAAAAAAACGGGTTCCACTTTGATGAACGATGTTTGATATTTTCATATTTAAAGTATAGTTTTAGAGTTCTATTATGTTATACTTTGAATAGTGTATTTTTTATTTAAAATATATAAGATTTTAGGTACGGCCCCTACGGTTGAAAAACTTGTGTTCCGCCCCTGCTTATAAACAAGATTTCGTGGTGGTAATCATGTAGGACGATGGTTCAATACTGGTTGCATTGAAATCCGAACTCTTTGTTGATGAAAATAATTATCATGCCAAATGAAAAATAAGACCTACATCTACAATTTGTTTCGTAAAACTGATAAAAATTTGCAAGAATAATTAGTCAATTTGGCTTCGAAACTAACTATGATATATATTGCGGTTTGATATCGGGTCAACATTATGATAATAAAATGGCCGGGCCTAAGGCCCAATTCTAAGACCGGTTATGTTAGTCGGTTACTAAAGGTCAGATATAGGCCATTGTTTTAAAAGAATCGATAATCGTTGTAACCGTTACACTTCAAGCCTTATTTCAATTAATCGTAATCAGTTATAAAGTCCCGATTACTCTTGCTTAATTGGCACCCATGCCAGATACTTTAGTTTACACTAATGAGGATAAGGGCAAAATGGGTACACAAGTCTAAAAGCAAAACCGATCTCAAAACGACCAAAATTGTAATTCACTCAAGTTTTAATTTGGGGATCAAAAGTATAAATAAAACCTTTCCCCAAGGGAAAAACCTGTAATTATGAAAAGGTTTAGGGACTATTTTTGTAAATTTAACTATTTCAGATATTTTTTTCGCTTTCTCATGTGGCCGTATGCGTTACCCAATCACAGAACCAATTCAGATCCATTCGATCTATTCGACAATTAAACTCACTGCCCGTCACCTTCTTAAATCACAACCAAATCACGAACATCCGCTGGAATTAATCGAACGTTTCTCTTTCGTCGTCACCTAACAAACCATAACTCCTCCGTTAGATTATCAGAAAGTGCACGAAAGAGAAAAAATGCCGCCTTTTCGACGAGGTCGGTTGTTGAGTTGTTTCTTCCATTGACGATCGCTTCTATATGCGATTTTTGGACAAAGTGTGTGTATGTGTGTGAAGGAAAAATGGATTCTTCATCGGCGGTAGAGGAGGTAAATTATCAGGAGAAACCGAAAAATTCCGGTGATCAAACGGCGGTGAAGCGGTGGTTAACCGGAGCAGAGGAGGACGACGGCGAGGAGGAGTGCGATGCGGAAGCGTGGGAGACGTTGAGCAAAAGTTTTAAGGAAGTTCAATCGGTTTTGGATCAGAACCGGTTGTTGATTCAACAAGTGAACGAGAATCATCAGTCGAAGACTCCTGATAATATGGTGAAAAATGTTGCGTTGATTCAGGAAATTAATGGTAATATCTCAAAGGTAAGCTCTGTTTATTCGAATCTATCTGTCAATTTCGCGAACTGTGTTCATCAGCGACGCGTCAAGAACAAAAATGATAAGCTGGAGCACGCCGATTCGTGACTTGCGTTTCGCCTAAATATATATTCTATTTGGTCGTTTAGTTTCAGTGATTCTCTATCATATTTTAATAATGCTTTTAAGATATGTGTTCCTAGAGTTTGGTATTATCTCTATTGTCGGAGTCAGTTTGAGTGTTTATCTGGATTGTGTCTTCGTTCGTGCATGGTGTCTCTTTTGGATGAACTTTGGGGTTTTCTTGTGATTGATCGTATCTGGAAATGAAGATTTGAATGAACAACTAGTTATTTGTTTATTTTTGAAGATTAAGGATAGAGTGATTGATGCTGGATTGCCAATCAATTCATTCATGTTTTGTTTTCTCTGATTTGCCATAGAGGTGCTCGAATTTTGTTCACTAAATTAGTATAAATTTCTTAAAAAATTAAACTACACAATTATTTTGACAGTGTTTTCCGAATTGAGAAAATTTCTAATTACTTAGATCAGATATAAAAGAAATACACTTTTGATGTCTATTACTCAAAGTGGCATTTAATCAAACACCTTGACATATAAGGGTGTAGATCGTGTTGATTTGGAGTAGAATCTTAGGTACACATTCACATGTATACTTCATATATGAAGAAGCAAAATTGACAAGGGTGAAAACATCAACCTGATTTAGATGAGGGAGAGAGTGTGGTGATGAAGCTTTAGCTTCATGATGTCTCTCCATATATATATATATATATATATATATATATATATATATTGGAAGGATATTTTGCAACCCTGAAAAAGGTTGCAACCCTTGCAACCCACGTCTTAACCGTTGGATTCATGATCGACGGTTATTTTATTTTTATTTTTCTGTTTTTTTTAATTAAAAATATTGGGCCCCATATCTATTGTAACCGCCGATCATAAATCCGACGGTTAAGATGTGGGTTGCAAGGGTTGCAACCTTTTACTAGGGTTGCAAAATATCCAACCCCTATATATATATATATATTTTTTTTTTTTGAATCCCTTGGCAAATTATGACCGTAAATTAAAGCTCAGTGGCCACCATTGTTGTGTACGCCTGAATTCGAACCCTGGGCAGATGGGATATTCCACCACATCCCCCAGGGCCTTAACCAGTACGCCACAATTGTTTGTCTCTCCATATATTGTTAATAACCTTGTTTATAATTGTTTCAACTTTGAAGGCAAGCTTATTCTGGGACAAAATTTAAGGTGAAAAGACTCCATAAATTTGGTAATGAGGGAGCACTTGACATATGAGGTAATTATCAGATGATGCTATAAACTCAAGGTACTGAGTCCTAAGCTTTAATCTGATAGAAAATGTTTTTGGCTTAAAATATTAGTTCTCAGTATGCATGTTTGTTTATTTGTGCTTGTGGTGCTGAGCATGAATTGACTGAACTCTTTTTATGTCCGTCTGATAGAAAATGTTTTTGGCTTTACATATTAGCTCTCAATATATGGTGTGCCTGTAATTGGATTTGGTTTCCAGTTCTTACCATATAGTGGTATTTGCTTTTGTGACCAAGATGTTCATCTACCTTGACTTTACTATGTGCAGTTTAATACAAATGTTCAAACATTAGTTGATGCCGGTACTACATAATGTCCTTATTATATAACAAAATAAATGATTCATCAATAGTTTGTAATGGTGATGATTGGTAAATGGTTGATGTAACTTGAATTTTGCCAAAAAAATTAAATGTTGCGATGGGGATATTAGTTTAGACGCTGTTTAAAGACATTGCAGGAGATCTTATGGACTGATCTTATAAATTTCCTGGTCTACTGTGTAATATCGTTTGTTATATCTCTTGTGGAGTCATTCGTGGATCATAAGAGTTTCTATCATATAGAATGCATGTTAAATATGAAGAATCTACACGAAATGTTTTCAACACCGTGTTAATTGTGATTCACATTGATGATATATTGTGGGTGTCTCTAGTAAGTTTGTTGACTAGGAGGGTATTTGTATTAATGCACTTGTATACATGCCTTGGACTACTGGGACAACAATATGCGACAGGTAAAAAAACAATTTGGTTTGGGGCTCTCATAAGGTGCATTTGTGGGTGTATGTCTTTTGGATTGGATAATGTGAAGTTGTTCTCTTCATGATTCTTTGCATAACGTTCTGTTCACAACTTTTTGGTATCCACCATGTTCTGTATGTTTTTGCTTGTCCCTGGTTTCTTTTGGGGTCCTTTAGATGTCACTTTGATTCTGACACCTTCTGCTGATATCAACTTCTGATTGGAGGTAAGTCATCCGTTATGAGTTTGGAGTCCAATGTCACAGGTCCCCTAGTTCTCTTGAGTTGGGTTAACATGATTGTCCCTCAGGTGCTGGACTGTCTACAAGCATTCTTCAAGGGAGGCTTATTGCTAGTCTAGAATTCTGTAGGAAAGACTCCTCTAGGATGGCATAGGAGTCTCTTATAGTGCGTTTGGTACACTGGACAAGACATGGCAGAACAAAAACTTATTGTCCCATGTTTGGAGTGACAACAGACCGGGATTGGACATGACTGGGTGGGATAAAAATGCATTTTTGTTGTCCTACGAACATAAGTGGAACAAAAAAATCATGGAGACGGGACAAGATTAAATTATTTAACTACTAAATTACCCATGTCAAAATATAACCCTAAAACCTGTTACCATTCTTTCACTTTGTCTACCTCACACTCAATCAGTCATGTTCCATCCGTGTACCAAACACGCCTATAGGTTTCTCTAGCATCTCTTGATATTTGGATTGAGTGTATTTGGTAGTAAAATCTAAGAGCATCATGTGACTAGAATGTTTCTGGCTTCAGAGAATCTGTTGAATCTACATGCTGGTTAGGGGAAACCTCTCATTTATAAACCATCTGAAATCTAGAATCAATAAAACAACATTCTTTCTTTACAAAATCTTTCAGAAATTTTCAACCAAGTCCCTAAGCAAGCAGTTTAGACCAACTTAACACTCGCAAAAAGCCAGTCAACTGCTAGGCTCTGCAGTATTGGGTAAGGCATAAAGCATTAGCCTTGACGCTAAGCTAACATAGTTTGTAAATCCAATATCAAACAGAATGTGCTATTTTATCTATCATCGATTTGTACTTTAAGCCTGTTGTAGCTTTGCCCCACCAACCATCCACCTGCTCCTGCTGCTCTGCATTTGTTGCGTTACTTTAATTTTAATTTGAGCCTGCATTTTCATGCTAACTGGTCAGCTTTGTCAATCACCATGCTTCAGTGTATTGATGTAACTGTCAACTTCAAAAGTGATTAATCCTACAGTTAAAAGTAGAGATGCTCAAAAAAAGCCCATGCCCGAAGCTTGGCCCTAAAAGGCCCTGGGCCTAGTCTTAAAGCCCGATCAAGCCAACTTTGTTTTCAAGGCCCAGTTAAAGCCTGGCCTTAAAAAGCCCAATCGGGCCCTCTTTCAACCCCAAAGCCTGGCCCGGGCCTGAAAAAGCACGGGCTTTTTTTTAGTCTACTGAAAACCAGCTTGGAAGGTCTGGTCCCAACCCTGAAAAGCCCGTGCCTTATGGATCTCTAGTTTAAAGCTTCCTTGGAAACGTAGGACTAGGGTAGTAGACTAGTGGGTGAGATCCATAGCTAGAGTAGATGGGAGGTAGGGCCGTAGGGAGTTGAGAGGTAGAGCGTGGGAGATAGTGTTAGTAACTTGAGACTAGGGGTGTGTAGTTTCCTTAAATTGGTTATGTTTTTCTTGTACTTGCTTCTATTTGTATGTTGTTGTTTTATCTTAACCACTATGTCGAATCTTATCGTTTCCGACTTTCTCCCTTTTGTCACACTTTTCACAAGGTCGGGTCTTCAGGAAATAACCCTCTACTCTTTTCTGGGGTAGAGGAGAGGATTGCGTATATCTTACCCTCCTAGACAGACCCCACCTCCAGCCTCCATGTCACTGGGTTTGTATGGTTTGGTTTTTAAAAGCTTCCTTGAATGTTTGTTTCGTCCACTCTGATCCTCTTCGTCAACTGTGAGTCAAGGCTAACTGGTTCGACCCATTGTGCTCCAAATAGTTCACCGTCATCAAGCAGGCTGCAGGGGACCTGGACTTTTGACGGAGATTTTGGAACACATTGATCGATTATTAAGGGACCTGATCATAGCTTGGTTGATGTTTGGGTTTCATGTAAAGTTTGCTGTACTGCTTTGAATAATATGGCTTTGGAATATTTGTATATAATAATGTTGAACTGCAAATAAGGTCAAGTATTTGTTGCAACTGTTATGTTATATGATGTAACAAACCGATACTTAAGTGTGACGTCTCATATGTCTATTTGATTATTATTAGTAGGATTCTTTAGTAGGGATTTTGAATGCCAATTGGAGTTGTATGCAAACCGATGTAGTCCGAGAAGAATTTGAGTCGGTCCGCATTCCAAAAAGGTCGGTCTTGGTATGGTTTGTTAAAGAAATAAACGAAAAAGAAATTAACGGATTAAGAAAAAAGATTAAAAATTTGGACCAGCTTTTATCAGGTCCGGCTAAAAAAAATAGACCTTTTTTCAGGGACGGACCTATAGTGGTGCCCACGGCGGCACGTGCCACCGTATTGTTTCATCCCCGTAAGGTAAAAAAAAATTAGATTTGTGAAATGTACCGTATCGTTTTAGAAGGTGCAACCGTTTTACTTTAGAAGTGCAACCGTACCTCGTAATCAACCAAAAAAACCGAAAAACTCTCTTGAAATCAACCAAAATCACCGAAAAAGTCTCTCGAAATCGATAAAAAAAAAACTTAAAAATCTCTTGAAATCAAGCAAAAAAACTTTAAAAATCCCTTGAAAGTCGAAACGCGGGAATCAGGCTAAACGTTGGTGCAAAAATGAAGGCACGTCGATAAAAATCGTATGAAAAAATATGATACCACCGTATGAAAAAGTTCATGGGTCCGTCGCTGCCTTTTTTTAATCTGATTGGTTTGCCAGGTTGTATCCGGTCCATCTCTGCTAATTCCAGGTGAAATGAAAAATCATAGTTAAACCAAACCAAACAGTTTAATATATCCCATCCGGAAGTGGGATCTGGGATATGCAGACTTAACCT
This sequence comes from Arctium minus, assembly GCA_954870635.1. NCBI lineage: Eukaryota > Viridiplantae > Streptophyta > Magnoliopsida > Asterales > Asteraceae > Arctium > Arctium minus. The sequence goes on along the minus strand of OX941080.1, from coordinate 173,798,282 downwards.
CTATGAATAGAGTAGTCGTCCTTGTGAAAACACCTAACTAATGAAAAGTGTGTGAAATGGAGAAATACATATATACTAAATTTTGAAAAGGTAGATATGAGTAAACGATAACAATATAAATAGAAAAAGACCAATATGCTAAACTTTTAAAAACAACAATATAGATGTCAGTAACAATAAGTAATTACAGGAAAAACATAATCAATGTGTGGAAACTGAATGCCTCTAGTCTAGAGTCTTTATCTTTCCCTTCCTCCCAGCTAGAGCTACTCTAGTCTTGCGTGTCCAAGAACTATTATTAAGACCATGTCTTAGAAATACAAATACCTAAAGCAGTCATGTCCGGTCTCAGTTGTTCATCATATGTCCTCTTCGACCTACCCCTCCTCGCTCCTTCAATTGTTACACTTTCTAGTTTCCTCATTGGAGTCACCAGTTGTCTCCTATAAACGTGACCAAACCATCGCAAACTTCTCTCTATCAATTTCCCTGTGATAGGCGCAACTCCCAATACTGCTCAGAAAGCTCCATTCGGTATTCTATCAAACATGGTCTACTACAGGTCTAGCATATCTTTCTCATTTTTGTAACTCCCATCTTCTTCTCATTGATCTTCATAATAGCCCAACAATTCGAGACATACAACATAACTAGCCTGAGGGGTATCCTGTAAAAATCAAACCATATACTATTTTTTACACCATTCACTTTTACATCATATTGCATCTTGTTTTACCTATATCCTTGAAGAGGTGGGCAATTGCACTATTTGTTGTAAAGACAACAAAAAAAGTTTAGACTTATTGTTAAATTAAAGTCTGAAATACATTTTCAAGTGATTTTTAAGTCTGAATCGTTCAAACCTTTTTACTCACCACCTCTTATTAATCATAACTAAAATAAGACTTCAGACTTTAGACCTCTTAAAAAACAAACGGCGCCTTAGTTTATATATGTCTGAAGGGTATATTTATATATATAATCTTAAATGAGATTTTAAGTAAGGAGTCGTTACTAAACACTTATCGGGTAAGCGCTTACTGATATTACTTACCTTTCGATTGAACATGGAAATGATTGAGAATCTTGCCCCGTAAGCATAGCAAATTTAATTTTAAGGTCTATTTTCGGGACATCTGTGCCTAGGACTAGACATTCTATGATATATGTGTCTATCTAACTCTGTTGGAAAGGACATATTAGAGTTTCACATCAGATAGATTTCGACCTAAGTTTTTGGTTGGAAATTTATCTTTAGTTACGTAAATGAGAAAATATTGTTATCATAATGGTCCAATATAGGGTTGCAAACGAACATGAATAGAGCTTTGTTCATGTTCGTTCGTTTAACTTAACCGAATAAACTCACGAAAGCGAACAAAATATTTTGTGTTCATGTTCGTTCGTTAAGAAAATGTGTTTCTTCGTGTTCGTTTTAAAGATGTTAAACAAACGGACATAAATGAACATAAACGAGCAAACACAAATAAACAAAAAATAACCACCATTAATCATTATTTCGTTTCTAAAAGATAACATAACAAAATGAAAGACCGGGTAAATTTAAGATGGATTAAAAAGAAATTCTAAAAATCTAATTTAATTAATGATTTTACATATTAATGTCATAACATATAAATATATTTTTATGTATAAACAAAGTTAAACGAATATAAACGAACGTAAATGAAAATAAGTGAACGAACGAGACCATTGTTCATATTCGTTCATTTAACTAAACGAACAAAAAAATAGTTTGCGTTCGTTCATTTATTAAATAAACGAAAATAAACCAACTTCTCGTTTGGAAAACTCCAGGGGGGTAAAGTGTAAATAATAAGCTAGAGAAAAAGTCGGTCGTTGGAGTAGGATGCGGGAAAAACAATCAAGTGGTTGTTGAGCTCCCCCATTTCCACCATCTGAGAAACAGGAGAGAGAGAGAAGTGCGACGAACGGAGACGAATTTTGATTTCGGAAAACAGGTTTTAGATCCATGCTACGACACCACATTGCCGCCAATCACCATTCTCATCAAGATCAAGCTTGAATTATGGCCTTGTTTTCGAGAAAAATAGCTCGAATTCCTTCTCCCGTCCTTCGTGTCTTTGGTGTTTTGTTCATATTTTCTCTCGCGTTTCTTCTTCTCCTTGAGGTACACCGTTTTCTTCTTACTCATTCACTTGTACCATATTTCAGATAGGGTTTATCATATTTACAAGATAGATTCAGCAATTTGAATTCCGGAAAACCTTGCTACAGTAAGGATTTGCAGCAAAATTATGTGGTTTTGATGATTTTGCTTTCACAAAACTTGCTATGCTGCCATGAAATTGTTTTTACCCTGTGAAATGTCGTGTACAAGTTGTACATACGTATGTATGTATGTGTAAAACTTAAACTACGTCGGTTTGATGGTTTTGTGATTATAAGCTTGCTATTCATCCATGGTATTATTTTACCTAATGTGGATGTGTTTGTTGATGTTAGCATTTTGTCGAACAGGTGGACAACTTGGCTAGTCAGACAAAAACCATTATTGGTCATAATTTAGAACCAACTCCATGGCATGCATTCCCTGCCAAGAATTTTGAAAATGAAACAAAGATCGGTCGAGCTTCCATGATCGTACGATGCTCTTATCTTTCTTGCCGAACCAAGTCGAAAGATAGACAGACTATGTTAGCTGGTGAATCAGAAAAATGCCCTGATTTTTACGGATGGATACATCAGGACCTTGAACCTTGGTCTAATACTAGGATTTCACAAGCACTTTTGATGGAAGCCAAAAAATTTGCTTCTTTGCATATAGTGATCATTGGTGGAAAACTTTATGTGGAGTATTACTACAGTTGTGTGCAGAGCCGGGCTTTGTTCACTGTTTGGGGATTGTTGCAGCTTCTTAGGAGGTATCCGGGGATGGTTCCAGATGTGGATTTGATGTTTGATTGCATGGACAGGCCTATTATTCACAGGAACATTCACTCTGCTATGCCTTTGCCGATTTTTCGTTATTGCACCACGCCTGATCATTTTGACATCCCATTTCCTGACTGGTCTTTCTGGGGTTGGTAAGCTCAAATCATTGGTTTTTATCAGAGCATTCTTTTAATTGTGTATGCATAATGCAACTATGCATATGAATTATAAATCTTTCGGGTGACTCTGTCTCAAAACTTGTGGCAACTTTTACCACATCTTCTCGTTGGCTATTGCTGTATTGCATTGCGTGGAGATGACAAAGGTTTAATGGAAAGAGGAATAAATTTATGATAATTCCATGGAATTGTGGCCTAGGACCATCATTTGAGTGTATAGATTGCAACAAATTAAGTGTGTTCTCTCATTTAGAGTTATGATAGAGATTTTTAGGTATATACCTTAAATGAGATTTTAGTTAAATTCATGACCTTCATACGAATATAAAGCCATTTTTTCTTTAATAGGCCAGGAGGTCATGAATTTAATTAAAAACTCATTTAAGGTCATTTCCCTAAATGACCCGGTTATAATAACAACTATTTGTGAATTTGAGTTTAAGAAATATTCTTTGTTTACACTGCTGACTCTCTTCTTCCTTTATATTATGGCTAGCCATTAGGTTGTTCAAGTCGATGTGGGTTATGTTATGTAAATTTGAGGTTCTTGCATTGATGAACATTCTTATTGTTATGGAAGAATTCACAACAAAAGAAAGGGCCTTTGGCCTAGCAGTATCCGGGTTGCCTGTAGAGCTCAGCCTCCCAAGAGGTCAAGGGTTCAAACTTCACCAAGGGTGAGGATGGTGCATGAGTTCATTTTTCGTATATAAATATATTATACACTTAAAAAAAGGATTCACAACAACTTTCCAATAATAGACAAGCCTATATGCAATTATATCAAATGTAAAAATTGATTTGGACATAGGATATAGTTACATTGATCTACTGCCCGACTAAAGCACATAAACATTGCATTTGCTTATCTATTTTCTACTTCTTCAGCGAAGTATGTAGGGATGCACCTTTGTAAGAAAAGCAGTTACAATGGGAAAGTCAGGATTATAGTTTTCCAGACTTTACTCCTTAGTTTTCTTCTTATAGCAGGGGCAATCTTCTTTCCATATACTACCAAATTCATGAATTATATGTAATACAAATCCTAGCAACAAGCATCGATGTAGAAAATTTGTCAAACAAGTTCAACCGGGTGCCTGATGCTCAAGTATTAGGGAGACCCAAGTTCGAATGCGTTAAGGGACACTTTCTTGTAAAAATGAGTCATTCCCACCTTCTGGAAGGAGGGAAGTTTGGCCGGTGTAGAGGGGGCACTTTGCAAGAACCTCATGGATTAGGGAGACCAAAGATGCCTGTATCGCTCAGAAAAATTTGGTGCCTGATTTTTTAAGTTTCTTGGAACTACTAGTGTGTGCGCTATTGGAAGACTTGGATGAAGGAAATTTTATGTAATTTAACATAGCCTTAGTTTATTAGGAATTTAGGATTGCCGTTTTCTACAGCAAAGAATTCAGATAGGGGAAACTTTTGCTTATAAACAAAATGTTAAATTAAATTTGAAAAACATAGTGAATGGAAGGTCTGTTGAAATTTTATTTTAATCAAGGTGAAGGTAAAAGCTTTACTTGCTATAGAGTTAAAGAGTTGATGAATTTTGGAGGACACCCTTTTGCACTAACCAGTATTGCTATGGATATTTTCTATCAGGGCAGAACTTCGTCTGGGACCTTGGCAAGATGAATTTCAAAGCATTAAGCAAGGTTCACAAGCGATGAGCTGGGAAAAGAAGTTCCCTTATGCATATTGGAAAGGAAACCCAGATGTTGGCTCTCCAGTTCGCGAAGAATTGCTCTTCTGTAATGACACAAATAAATGGGGAGCGCAAATATTGCATCAGGTACATATTTGGTTGAACAATTAACAAGCATTTGATGATTTTCAAATGATAAGCTGTATATATATTTTCTGTTGTTATGTGAGATCTTGATATATTTGCTTATCTTTTCTGATTTAACATTTCATTACAGAATTGGACACAGGAAATATTAGATGGGTTCAAGAACTCCAAATTATCTAGCCAGTGCAATCATCGGTAACATCTATTTACCAGTTATCATCATTTCGTAAATTTATGCTATAACTACCTATTTGTCCTTCTGCCATCATCAAGAAATTTTATGATATTGATCTGGGTTCACAATGCTCTCGTTGTTCTCATCATTTAAGGGTATTTTAGACTATTTTTTGACAAATGGCCAGACATTTGTCACGAAACAACCGCTCTATCCTTTGGGGTAGAGGTCAGGACTTCGTACCCAGACCTTGCTTTGAATTTTTATCAGTTCTCGAAAGTGTAATATCTGGTACATATGTAACTTGTGCAGATTAATGATCTATTCTCATATGTTTATGCAGGTACAAGATATATGCTGAGGGCTATGCTTGGTCTGTAAGCTTAAAGTACATACTGTCATGTGGTTGTGTTCCTCTTATAATCAAACCGCAGTATGAGGATTTCTTCAGCCGAGGCCTCTTCCCCTTGGAAAACTACTGGCCTATCTCCTCCACAAACATATGTCCATCCATTAAAACTGCAGTGGAGTGGGGGAATTCACATCCATCTGAGGTAAAGCTTCGTATTTCTTGCTCATGTTACTCCCTCTGGCGTGAAAATTGCATATGTTTGTCTTCCTACAAGTTCACAAAATTGTTGACTATTTGCCAAATATTTAAGAGTAAATGGAAACAGGCTTTCTACCATCGGGGGTAGAGGCAAGGTCCGCATACATCTTACAACCGACCCTACCTCTATGTCAGTTATACTGGGTTTTTTGGGTTTGGCTTGGTTTTCTTAGAGAGTAAACGCGTGGAGACCACAAAACTTACCAGTAAACTCACCATTTTTTTTACATTTTCTAGAAGGGCAAAAACGTGCATTAACTCACAGTTTTTCTGTAAAAAGATGCTGTAACGAGTGTGGTGTCCATAGATTTGGTCTATCTATAATGCCTAAATGAGTCTGTAACTATGTTTCAGTTAGTTAGTCATTGGTAAATCAGTGATTCCATCTTTATGGTGATCGTCATCATCGTTGTCAGCCTAGTTTTTGGTCAATAATATACCAAATACCAGAAGTTTTGTATATCTAGAATGCTTAGATGGACATCTTCCATTTTCTTGAAATCTTGGTAAATTTGACTTCACATAGAGTTCAAGGAAATTGTTTAATCACCTCTCCCATATCTAAATACCAAACGAACCCAACATATCTCACATAGAGGTAGTGTTTTGGGGGTAGGATGTATGCAGACTGTGCCTCTATCCTAGAGGGTAGACAGTCTATTTCCGTAAGGATCACCCCTCATGCAAAAACAAAAGCAAACATGTGAGAAAATTAGCATAGTGACATAGACAAGTAGTATGTAATTATGGTAAGGCAAATAGTAAATTAACTTGAAAAACTTGCAGAACAATGAAATTAGTTGCAATTTTCATGAAACGAGTCGAGTATTACTTAACGTGCTTCCATATTCATATTAATCAGCGATTGTTGTTCTCTTTCGGGTGTCTAACAGGCAGAGGCAATAGGAAAGGCGGTGCAAGATTTTATGGAGCGATTGAACATTGACCGGATATATGATTATATGTATCATCTGATAACCGAGTATGCAAAGCTGCAGGATTTTAAGCCAGTTCGGCCTTCAACTGCGCTAGAAGAGTGTGTCGGCTCTCTGCTTTGTTACGCTGATGAAAACCAACGTGAATACCTCGAAAGGTCAGCCGCCTCCCCTTCACCATCTCCTCCTTGCAAACTCCCTCCTTCGAATGCTGAAATGATCAAGAAACGGATAGAAGCCAAAAACGAAATCTTGAATAAAACCCAACTATTAATCTAGTTGCTAATGCTTCTTTCTTGTGTAGAGTAGCTAGTTTTAGTCGTATATTCTAGTTTTAGTCGTATATTCGGTATGTGTAGTTATTATTGGTATCTAGTGATCCCGAAAGGGAAATGATGAAATTGTATTCTAGATATGATTCGGCTAGTAACATTCTTGTTAACGATGGTAATGAGTAAATAAGTAATTTCAATCTCACATCATGGTCGTTGTCGTTGCCATTCTTGGGGGAGGTGGTATTTCATTAGAATGAAATGTCATATTTTTTTTTGGACAAAATTGCCCCTCATCCTAATATGCACCACCACCTCCGGCCACCACCATCGGCCACCACCTCCGGCCACCGCCACCGGCCACCATTGACCACCACCTCCGGCCACCATCGACCACCTCCGGACACCAACACCACCTCCGGCCACCACCGACCACCACCGACCACCACCACCTCCGGCCACCACCGCCACCGGCAACCACTACCGTTCAACATTATTAGCACACACCAACTCTCTCTCCTCCCTCTCTCCCTCTCTCTCTCCTTTCTCCCTCTCTCTCTCCTTTCTCCCTCTCTCTTTCCTCTCTCTCTCCTATCTCCCTCTCTCTCTCAATCTATCCCTCTCTCTTTCCTCTCTCTCTATCCTCTCTCTCTCTCCTCTCCTCTCTCCCTCTCCCCCTCTCTCTCATCATCATTCGTGTGCTAAAATAATCAAAGCAATTTTAGTTAAAAATTAAACTATTTAATGACTATTTCATTAAAGTAATTTTTGTTGAAAAAAATTAAAATAAACAAAAAGGGTATTTTGGTCATCTACCAAAATTCCATTCCAATTCTGTCAACCAAACAGGTGGTCAAACCTGACAACATTTCATTCCAATTTCTTCAAAGTTAAATTTCTTTGACATATTCTATTCCATCCAAAAACATTCTGCGAACCAAACGCCCCTTTAGGGTAATGTTTGGTTCACAGATTTCGGAGGAATTTGATGGAATTGGAATGTTGAATTCTTTTGACCAAATGCTCAGGAATCTTCAAAATCCTAGGATTCTACAAACAAGGGATTTGAACATTCCTTGGCAATAAGGTGGTATTTTGATAGAATGGAATGCTCTCTGCTCGAATTTTACTCGCTCGATTTAAAATTTAGATGATCTTTTTAGAAAGAAAAAAAATACAATTCAATAAACCATTTCGATTTTTTTTGTGCAAATTTAAGTCAATATTTTTAAGCATGCCCGTTTTCTTAAATGTCAGAAAACAATCAAATTAAAATTAAAGAAAATGATGTGGTTATTATAATTATTAAAACATATATCTATAAGTGATAATCACGTATCATAGTTATTAGAATCCGATTTAATTTTAGAAAGAGAAAATATATGTTTGTTGGAATCTGAAAAATCCATCCGAATCATATGCATTATTTTAATAACGTATTTTATTAAAGTATTTTTAGGTTAAGGAAAAAAATCAAAACTTTTAAAAGAGGGTGTTTTCGTCATTTAGTAGATTTCATTATATCTGTCAACCAAACAGATGACCAAACCTGATAATACTTCATTCCAATTCCTTGAAAACCAAATTCCCTTGATAGATCTCATTTCATCCAAAAACTTTTTGTGAACCAAACGTCACCTAAAGGATTTGGAATTCAATTCAATTACAATCCCACGTTTGGTTTGAAGTATTGCTTGGATTTGAAATCCCGAAATTTCATTGAAATCCTACAAACATGGGATTTGGAAATCCCATGGGGGGTAGTTGGTATTTCGCGGGATTTCAAAGAATTTGTTTGTACTAATACTTTAAAATATGTTAAAAACACTTGTTTTATAATAATCAATTAATAAAAAATATAATTTAATTGTTTTTATAAATTATTTATAAAGAACGGAATTCGGTTCCATTCAAATCCTACAAACCTAACACATTAAAGATTGCAAATCCTTCTAAATCCAAATCTTTCCATGAAACCTAAATCCGTCAAAACCATTCTCTAACACCCTCAAATTTGGAAAGAGTGACTAATTTAAAATTTCATTAATACACCAAATAAATGATAGATCTCTTTCTACGAATCAATACTTGGATTACCTCAAACAGAAAATTCTAGATTTAACATCAACAAATAATAAACCAAGTCTTATATAAAGACTAGATCAAGGTCGGGTGTTACTAAAACCCAATAATCGCTGTTATCTCAAAAAATGGAAGACGTCATCGGATAACTAGATCATTCACGTGCGTCTAACTAGCACTCAACTCTTTACAGTTTGCTAGTATCATTCCCCAACAAGGACCTGATGCACATGCCGACAAATAAAAATGTTAGACTAACGTCTAGTGAGTTCAAGAGTTTTCATCTTAATTATATAAATCGTCAAACTGAAAAAATGCAATTTAAATCAGGATTTTTAAAATGTTATACATTAAATATGAAAGCCACTCGTTTTCCAAAACCCACAAGTTTTGTGATGAAAACCCCAATATGAAACATTCCTTCAAAATATAAACTCAAACCAAAAACTCACCCAAAATGTAAATAATGATTAATGCTCAAATACTGAAATTCGGACAAAATTTTATTATCCAAAATACCAAAATATGAGTAAGACTTGACACTCAAAATCATAACATATGGAGAACACTCCATATTCAAAACATCAACAAAAAACATGGATAAAACCCAATACCCAAAACAACACATTTCAGCGACGAGGGAGACCGTTTCCATTGAACGTGGCGTGAACACAAAAGTATGCCACGTATCTATGTTATAAGCATGTTTCAAGGATGGACAATCAATGACATCAACCCTATCCAGGTCTTTAGTCATGGTAGAAATCAACCTTATCTAGGTCTTTAGTCATTGTGGACAACAACCTTATCCAAGTCTTTAGTCCAATACGATAATGAGCTCAACTTTATCCAAGTCTTTTACTCAAATAATCACCAAGTTCAACCTTATCCGGGTCTTTACCTTGGGATCTCACCATCCAAGACAAACTTGTTCATTTAGAAATTACATCATATAACCAATGCCTATTTTCAAATTACAACTTGGGGATCTTATCCCAAATTTACACTATAACCGACTTCTATGACTATGGATCCATTGCATTATAGTCTAAATTACATGACTCCAAATTGAATGACCTATGCACTCAAAACATGTAATTCTCAAGTAAGAAGCAATAAATGCAAATCACACCCAAAGCTCCACATCGAGTTGTTAAAACCGGACAAATGTCCCCAAGACCCAATAGGGTTGAAACCCAGCCAAAAACTCAACAACTCAATGACTATTGAATAAAAGTCATCATAAGCGATAAAACGTATTTACCCAACGTTTATGTAACACATGCTCCAAAAGTATGAATAACCCAAAAACTCATCATTGATCTTTTTTCCAAATGAAATCGTACTATTTATATCTCAAAAATACTTTATAACACAATAATGTGTATTTTCCAAATGGTTTATAAAACCAACGACACTAAGAGAGCATTTACTTCAAATAATCTTCATTAATGAAATAAATCATTAAAATGACACTATCTTAAGATTTATTTATCAAAATGTTCAAAACACCCAAATATGCATATTTCACAAGTTTTAATATTTAAATGTACCAAATACGCAAAACTCATCAAATAATCCAACATATATAATTATCAAGTAAAACACAGAAATACATCAAAATGGACATTTTTGGCATGTACAAAGTTTTCACAAAGCAACTTGAACTCACTTTGCTAGATTAATGTAACACCCTCAAATTTGGAAAAAACGGCTAATTTAAAATTTTCAACAATACCTCAAAGTAGAATAAAATCTCTTACGACAAGTCCATACTTGAAATAAAAGTCTAGGTTTAACCGTCAATAAAATAAATAAAGTCTTACACAAGGATTAAGCACGTCATATTTGATGCAAACCGTCAATACAAGTCTGTGCCAGTGACAATATGACATGTCATGGTCGCCAAGGGGGAGAAATGACTTTCAGTACACTCTGGACGATCTTTCCATGCGATTGTGACATGTCACAATCGTGGGCGGGGTATAGTGCATAAAATCGATTTTGAGCCTCTTTCTTCATTTGGTCATATCTCCCTCATTTCAACTCCTATTTTGACGATTCTTTTTGCTATGGTTTCGTTTTTTAGATCTTTTCAAGGATATATTGTTAGTTTTAGGAAGATTCAAGAGTATTTGGTGGTGTATTGGAAGCAAAGGTCAAGAGTTCATTGTCATCACCTCCATCTTCAAGAAATTTGGGGTTTTCTAGGTTTTCACCGAAACCTAAGTGGTGAGTTCACCCTCCTATTTTCTAAACTTTATTATGAGTTATAAATTCTCAATTTATGACTTTATAGTGTTTTATTTCTCCAATTTCGATTTGGAAGATTTTGGGAAAAATGAGGTCAAACTAGGGTTTTGGCCAAAAAGGAGATTTTGATATAAGATGTTTGGGAAATGATTCTAAGTGCTTGGACATGTGTATTTATGGTTGGAAACTTATGGATCTAGGTTTTTGGAAGATTTGGCTTGAGGATTCAAATTCCTTCAAAGGAGCTCAAGTTGGGAAAAATCTAGATTTAGCCTAAATCTAGTAAGGCGAGTTCAAGTTGCTTTGTGAAAACGTTGTACATACCAAAAATGTTCATTTTGACCTATTTATGTGTTTTACATGATAATTATAAATGTTGGATCATTTGATGAGTTTTACGTATTTGGTACATTTGATTTATAAAACTCGTGAAATACACATATTTGGGGTCTTTGGACACTTTGGTAAATAAATCTTGAAAGTGTATTAATCTTTTTAATTATTTCACATGTGGAGATTATTTGATGCTTATGCATTCTTAGTGTCATTGAATTTTTAAGTCATTGGGAAAATACATGTTATTGTGTTATAAAATATCTTTGGGGATAAATAGTATGTTTTTATTTGAAAAATGTCAACAATGAGTTTTGAGTTAATCATACCTTAGGAGCATGAGTTTGCATAAATATCGGTTAAATACATTTTAATACTTATCATGACTCTTAAATAAATAGCCAATTGGGTTGTTGAACTTTTAGCTCGGTTTTGACTCATTGGGTCTTATGGGACAATTGTCCGGTTTTAATAGTTGGATGTGGGGCTTTGGCAAAGTTTTTCATTATTGCATATATTTTGAGAATGACATGTTTTGAGTGTGTTAGTCCTTCAGGAGTCTTGTAATATTTTAGATTGTAATGCAATGGATCCATAGGCATAGAAGTCGACTTTATTGTGTAAATGTGGGATAAGATCCCCAAGTTGTAATTTGGAAGTATGCATTGGTTATATGATGTAATTTCTAAATGAACGAGCTTGTCTTGGATGGTGAGGACCCAAGGCAAAGACCCGAATAAGGTTGAACTTGGTGATCTTTTGAGTAAAAGACTTGGATAGAGTTGAGCTCATTATTGTATTAGACTAAAGACCTGTATAGGGTTGATGTCCACAATGACTAAAAACCTGGATAGGATTGATGTCTACCATGACTAAAGACTTGGATAAAGTTGATGTCAATGGTTGTCCTCCTTGAAAACATGCTTATAACATAGATACGTGGCATACTTTTGTGTTCCCGCCACATTCGATGGAATCGGGTCTCCCCCGTCACCGAAAGGTGTTGTTTTGGGTATTGAGTTTTAGTATCCATGTTTTCGGTGACGTTTTATATATATATGGATTTTATCCGTGATTTTATGGGTTGAGTATTATGTCCCACCCGTGTTTTGTGTGTTTCGGGATATAAAGTTTTATCTGTGTTTTCTTAAAATGGGAGTTCGATTTCTATTTACGCTTTGAATAAGTTTTGGATTGCAGCACTTCATGAAAGAAAGTTTTGTATGGGGCGTTCATCTTTAAAAATGTGTGTTGTTGGAAACAGTCCGTCTTCATATTTAAAGTAAATCATTTTGAAAGATCATGATTTAAGTCTGTAACACCCTAAAATTTAAGGCATTAATATGAAATATTCCGGAAATTTTGCGAACATAAAAACTTCCAATTTCCAAGTATATGACCCCAAAGGGGAGAGTTTGGGCAACAATTAATTCATCTAAAATGGAACATAATTACAACAACCGGCCTAATCTAGAAACAAGTAATTAGATTAAACTGAGTGTTGTTATATCCCTAAAAACTTTGCTCTCTTCTCAAGTAACTAGATTAAACTGAGTGTTGCTATATCCTACGTGCACGCTTGGTACATCATGACATCTTAGGCCCACCACTAGTGGGACCTATAGAAGAATACACAACAACAAGTGTTAGTCTAAGAGCCTAGTGAGATCTCACACAAGCATATAAGCATTTAAAAAAATAAAATAGGAGGAACTTCCAAGTTACCACAACCGTGAGGATTTCACCGTTCACAATTCCACTATAACACATGATGCCCAACCTGAACATATTTCTTCATAAAGCATTACAAGTTTATTCTCGGGGGAGACCCATGATTTCTCTAGTGAATGGACCCATAAATGGAGTCACTCGAGTTTGGTACTTGAGATTACACCTTAGGTTCTTACTTTAGTGCACACCGTATCCGGTGTCACCTCAAGAATCTTTTATACCTTTAGTGTCTACTCCATGGAGTTCCACCTCAAGGTTTATTAAACCTTAGTGCCTACCCTTGACCTAGTAGAGTTCCACCTTAAGGATAGTCAATCCTTTAGTGTCTACTCTCTAGTTATTCATTTGAGGTTTACAAGACCAACAATTAACACACCCAACTCTCATGCATAAGAGTTGGGTCCAATACCAATACAATTCTCCATGTAACACATAACACAATAAATCTAAGCACTAGTATACAACCAACATTTCCCATATGCATAAATGATGAATGTCCATAACTCCAAACATTAACCAAAAGGTGTATTAGGTATAAATTACCCTTTATCCCATGGTTAGGTCAAACCCACATAGATAACAATTTTATAGTATTTATATAGCAAATAAACATTTATAGAAGAAAGCTGAGTAGAAAACTCACCTATAGGATTTGTAAAGTAAAAACCCTAGAAATGGAGAAACCCTAGGAGATGAGGATGTTTTCTTGAAGCTTTAATGACTTTGAATCTTCACTTGAATGAGGTGGTTGAGGTAGATGGTGCTTAATAAATGGTCTTGGTAGTTTAGGTCAAGAAATTAATGAAGAGATAGGGGAAATAGGAAGAAATCGCATTTAGGGAAGATGAGAGAAAATCTTGAAAATGAAATCTGAAATGAGAATTGTAAGGGAGAAATTCACTGCTAAAAAGGAAACAGGTCGAGGTTGCGGGCAACCTTGCCCCACGATAGTGCCCTGGCAATGTCATCAGGCACTATCACCTGAAATGTACCGCGGGTGGTACTTACCCCGCGACAGTGACCACACGAGAGTGACCACGACACTATCGTCGGGCACTCTCGCCCCATATGTACTGAGACCTCAAACCCTGGTGCGACTATGCCCTAGGCGAGAGTGACCATAGCATAGTCGCCTAGCACTCTCGCCGACTCCCTCCAGAACCCAAAAATTCTCAATTTCGACCCCGACTCATAAACCAACGATACCGAAAATATGATAGGATAGTTCCATGGACATACGTACAATACAAGAATTATATATGCAGTTTTCAAGTAACTAAGATCATCAAATTTAACACGGGAAGGCACACAAGTGGAAAATAAATAAGGAGGTAGAATGTAAGCAAATTTCGAGGTGTTACAAAGTCGCACTCTTTCATTTTAAAGATATACTTATTCATGTTGAAACTCTTGAACTCACTTGGGGTTAGCCTAACCTTTTTATTTGTCAGCATATGCAACAGGTTTCGGTTGGAAATAGTTCTAGTGACACTGTGAAGAGACGAGTGTTAGTTGTATACACAAGAGATAGTTGCTTGGGTGAAGTCTTCCGCACTTTGGAGATAGCGACTATCATTGGGTTTTTAATAACACTCGGCCTTTAATTAATCCTTGTGTAAGACTTTTTTTATTTTATTGACGGTTAAACCTAGACTTATATTTCAAGTATGGACTTGTCGTAAGAGATTTTATTCTACTTTGAGGTATTGTTGAAAATTTTAAATTTGACGCTCTTTCCAAATTTGAGGGTGTTACAATTAAGTTAAACCTAGGTTCCAAATCCACCTCTACTTCCAAAGTGGTGGAGACTTTAGATCCACAAGTAAAAATTCTAGATCTATGATGTATAGTTTCTCAAGAACACTTCCTTTACTCCCAAAACTAGGGGTGTGCAGAAAGTTAACCGATCCAATTAGAACCGACTAGCCATAATTGGATATCCAATTGTAATTGGATAGGGTCGGATTGAAAATTTCAACATCCAATTTGGATCGGTCGGTTCTTGGATGGTAGTCCAGAACCGATCAAAACCGACCGAACCAAATCGACCAACATCCAATTAACCATCCAGTTATCCATCCAACTATCATCCAATTAATTTGTTTGCAATTTGCTTAAATCTGAATTTGTATTGTGTTGGTTTTTGAATTTTTAGTCTCACTTGTTGGTTTTAACACATATTAAATGTGATTAATCAATTTGTTTCATTGTTAGAAAATTGGATTAAATTAACACATTGAATAGACCCGATCTGATATGATCATCCATTGGATGTCGGATGGATCCAATCCGATCAAATGGATATCCAATAAGAATATTCGATGGATATCCAATTTGATCCATTGGTTATCCAATAAGAATATCCAATGGATGGAACCAAATCGATCCAATCATCCATTGGATTGGAAAAACCCAACATCTAGTGGATGATTAGATTGGTTCGATTGGAAAAATCTAACATCCAATGGATGATTGGATCGGTTCGATTCCTCTCACATCCATTAGATGTCAACCGATGAATAGTCCTACCCAAAACATACATAAACAACCTAAGAGGAGAAATTAGGGTTGAGGTAGATATGAATACACCCTAGGTTAAGAGATGGTGGGATATAGGCTTACCTTTTGACTTATAGGAACCCCAACTCTTCAAGAAAACTTCAATCATATTTGTTTCCATCTTGAAAAGTTTTGAAATACGGATCTATAGCAACAAAAATAGCTTAAAACGGATGAGAAATGATCAAGATATGACCAAATGAAAAAAAAATCCCGATTTTAAGCACTGTAGGTTTGGTGCAACCCTGACATACGACAGTGCCATCTGTCACTGTCGTCGCGCACTGTCGCCCGGGATGTACCGAGGCCCCCTTCCCTCTTGCGACCCTGCCATGCTACTGTTGTCGGGTACTGTAGTCGGACTTGTACCGAGAGTTTTTCGACCGTTCATCGACCGTTTTTCCAGCCGTTCCTCGACCGTTTTCCCGGATGTTCCCCGATCGTCTTACTGGTACATTTGATGATGTTATTCCAAATATCGTGTCATTGTCACATGTAACACCTTAAAATTTAGAGTAAAATTAAAATTCGAAAATTCGGCAATATGACGCCTATAAATGGAGTAAACCACCCAAAAGGATAAATATAATATAGAGTTTACAAAACCTGTAGATGAATGTAAAAATCGACAACAAACTAATCTAAACAAGTTGCATATAGATTATATTGGTTGTCAACCCAAAATCCCAAAATTCTATAATCTTTTGTACGCCACGACTCCAAAAGTATCTACCATCCCAAAAATGCCTCAATGACCTACGCTCATCCCTCAAACCTTGGGTGACCCACCGCTAAGGGAACCTGTTATACACGTCATTTGGGAAAAAAGTGTTAGGCTTAACGCCTAGTGAGAACAAACAGTTTATATCGAGCTTTGGAAATGATTTAAGTGAAATAAATAAATAAATAAATAATCTTCCATTGAGTGGGATTCATAAAGTGTAACAACAACCACATAAGGACCATTCCGGTTCGAAATACCTCTTTTGATGACGGGGGAGACCCGATTTCCAAGGATCGTGGCGGAACACAAAACTAAGCCATTTTCCAAGTTATTGAGCTCATCATACTAGGATCAAGGCCACGAACTCGCCGGCTCGTATTCATATGTGGGGGTGGGCACCCAATGATCCTAATCATGCTCATTCACTAGGATTTACATTTACGATCCACGACTAGTATCCGGTCCCACATAACTGTACCAAGTTGCCTTCCTAGGGTCCAATGTCTCAACTAGCTACAAACGGGAATTAACCCAATATTAAGCCGACTCTATACCTATAGATCCACTAGTAATAGTCTAAGACTTGTCACCATTTCATTGGTGACTCAAACCATAAACACACATATGGTTTATAACAAGTTTCCCATAAAATATTTACTTATCTTTACCAAGATTGATTTACCATTTGACAAGGCTTGTCAACAAAACATCATTAAAATCAATATCCAATTATACTTTCCATTTTTCCCAAAATACATTTATTAAGCAATTCTCATCATATGATGATTCATAAACATCGTTAAAAATGCATTTATTCCCATGGCTAACCACAAGTATTTAAAACAAACACATTTCCATAGTTCAAAAGGTAGGATACTTCAACATCCCACAAAATGGTATAAAACCCTAAAAATCTCCAAAATGCTTAGTTAGGTAAAAATCATTTTAAACAAGAATAGTTAAAGAAGGAGATGATAGGAGTCTAAAATCATGGTTTTGACATGTATATGGCTTTAAAGGTTAAGGATGTACTCACAGTGTACAGTTTTATAAAAACTCCCAAACCCTAGAAGTAAGAGGTTGATACTTGCACTTGAAGATGAGAAAACCTTCACTAATCAATACTTACAACCACCTAGATAAACACCATAAATGCAAAGGAGATGAGTAGCTAGGATAATTAAATGAAGAGGGTTGATTTAGGGAGGAAACCTACCAAATTCTTGAGAGAAAAACGACCCAAGGCTACCCAACAATAAAATCAAGAAAACCTAATCATTGTTGCCTTTTTATACACCAGGTCACCGCCGACGATAATGACACGACGACTATGCTTGGCATAGTCGCCCGCTCGACCCACCCCACGGTACGTCTCCCGCGAGATTACCCAAGCGACAGTGACCTGTAACGCCCGTACATTTCGACATGTTATAGACTTTGCTTACGCGTTTATTTGTTAGTGTTAAGAATCCCAATCTCTTTGAAATTTGTCATGCATATTAGAGAGGAGACTCATGCCTTGGCTTTAGATTTCAGCATAAACCTTGAAATGGAAACAGTGACTTACGGGGGCTGTGGCGTGGCCTTAAGCCGTGGCCAAAGCCGTGTAACCCTTTATTTGTTTTCAACCTCTGGAGCACGCGCGGGAACCCCTCTGGGAACCCCTCTGCAGATCTTAAAGACGGGTTTTCACCCTTTTCCTCATTTACTCCTCATTATCACTCTCTCTCTCTCTCTTCTTAAATTCAAAGGTTTGGAACCCTAGGTGGTTATCTTCTGGTTTGGAAGAGCGTTAATCTCCCTTTTGGCCTCAAGATTCAAGGAGTTTTAGCTTGGATGGTCAAGACCTTCATCCTCTTCTCACCATACTTGGTTTTTTAGGTTTTCTCACCAAAAACCTAACTTGTGTGTTCATTCTCTTTATAAAACTTTATACATGTTAAAATGTGGATTTTTAGCATCTAAATATCTCCATCTTTATGTATTCGTTTTGTGTGGACTTTGTATCAAACCTAACTTTTGAAGATTTTAGGGCCTTATGGTGAAATTATGATTTTGGGGTTAAGGAACCTTTATGTTGAACTAATGGTAGATTTTTACATGGAAAACTTGTTGACTTCAAAGTGGTTTAAATACTTGGAATCCAATATTAGGGTTTTGAAATATTAAGGTAAACTTAATGAATGAGAACTTGAGAGGTAGATTTTAAAGTATGGAAATACTAACCATGTGACAACTTGAAATCTCTTGGTAAATTATGTGGGATATCATATGGAACCTTACACTTGTTAATATCTTGCATAATATGTTAAATGTTGGATTGTTCGGTTGGCCTTATTGGCTTTATGTGGCATATTTGGTTTCATTTGGGAGTCATGACCCCACATTTGTTGAAACATTTGGTCCGACGTTGGAACATTAGTTCTCCACGTCGAGGCACGTTTAGGCATCGGATTGGATTGTAAGTCCTACGTATTAAGTATTACGATATTGGATGAGGATTTCAACGTAAGAACCCTATGTGGTTGAAGTTGACTTTCCGTGGGTGTACGTTTAAAGCCACCGAGCCTGACATCCCTTGCGTGTACTTTCTATGTGTAATGGTTTTACTAACTTGTCAAGTGGCTTACTCTTGTGTTCCGTCACTTGTGTTAGTAAGTGGGTCTCCCCCGTTAACCCAAGAGGTAACTGTTTATGGTGAAGAGTACTTTCATTATTATTATAAATTATTCCTTTTACTCACGTTTATATTTGATCATTCCTAAATGCAAATGTTTGATCTCACTAGACTTTAGCCTAACACTTTTTCTTAAAATGACATGTATAACAGGTCAATCTAGCGGTGGGACTCGTCGGGAATTAGTGGATGGCCTTGTGGTCAAGAGCGGTCTTTTTAGGAGATATATTGACCGATACCAAGATGGTTGTGGATATACATTTTGGAAGGATAGCGACACCCGACCTTAATCTTCTTGTCTAAGTTAGATTATTAGGTTGTCGAGTCTTATTCTTTATTTGGTTGATTTGTAAAAGTCATAACCTTATTCCTCATTCCGGGATGATACTTTGGGATTGTTTTGATAGGTCCTTATTTATTCAGGTTTTACTCCTTTTATAGCCGTCATATTGCCGAAATTTCGAATTTTAAATTCTGCAAATTTATAGGGTGTTACATGACCCTGACATTGTCGTCAGGCACTGTCCCGAGTGTGTACTAAGGCCTGCTTAAATCCTGCGACTTTGCCTCCGGCGATAGTGACTTTGCCTCCGAAAGTTCCTTTTTTCGACACCGAAAGCCACCGACACCCATAGGATCTAAAGCAAACCCAGATAAGCTCGACAAATATCGATTAGGGGTCGAATCCACACAGATAAAAGAAGTCTTAAGAGAATTATTCTTACCGAAAATTCAAGGCGTTACATCATAATTTCATGGCACATTCGTTGGAACGACCAAATACTCGATAATGTCGATGTTATTTTGACATATGTCACAACTGCATGGCACTATAGCCCGGACTACCACACTGTCAGTACCATTGGTGTCATTGTGACAGATGTCACAATTACATGCACTATAGCCGAGACAACCATACTCTTAGTGTAACACCCTGAATTCTGGGAGTTTTTGTCCTAATCCGATGTTGAGCGAAGTAGCCAAGAGGATGACAGAGAGCGTGACAGTGTTCTGCGCGGCTCTCCGCGCGAGTGGAACCACGCGGTCATCCGTACGGGCCTCTATTCCGTCCCAACTCCAGAGCCTGGCGCGACTCTTCGCGCGAGTGGAACCGCCCCGCCATCCGCACGCGACCACTGTGTCTTTATAAAAAGAATGATCCGGCCTCCACCCCTATTTCCTCTCAAAACCCTAAAACTCTTCCCCCTCTTCTCTCCCAAAACCGATCCCCATATCCCCAAACGAACCCTAACTCAATTTTGGGAGTTTCCCTTCTAAAATCAACGATTCCTCTTCATCTAGCAAGATTTGGGAGCTAGAGCCATAACCCCTCCATCTTTATCTTCATCACCAAGTTTTTGGGGTTTCATCCAACCATTTTCATCATTTGAAGATTGGAAGCTTATGGTTCATTTTGGTGACCTAGAAGTGTTTTGGTTGGTGGATTCAAGCTATTGGTTGAGGTAATCTTATCCTTCTTCAAGTATGGAAAATTAGGATTTTGATATAAGATGAGATGTTCATGTAAATATTTGGGGAACAATTCTAAGGGTTTGAATATGATTATTTATGGTTGGAAATGTGTGGATCCAGGTTTTAGAAGGATTATGCTTGTGGATTCAAGTTTCTTCAAGGAAGATCTAAGTGGGGTAAAATATAGATTTAGCTTAAATCTAGCAAGGTGAGTTCAAGTTGATTTGTGAAAACGTTGTACATGCCAAAATGTCTATTTTAAAGTGTTATAAGTTTACATGAAATTATCATTTGTTTAGTTATTTGGTGAGTTTTAGTATTTGAGGTGTTTGGCCTTGTAAACCTTCTAACCCCCCTACATTTGGGACTTTTCGGGCATTTTGATAAATAAGCCATTAAGGAAAATGTTTTAATAATGCATTGCATAAAATGGGGATTATTTGGTAAAGATGCATTTTTGTGTTTCTTGGAAATATGCACAGTTCGGGTTATGAGATGTTTTGAAAGTATCAACGTATGAGTCATTGGGTTTTGGTCATTCCCGACCTTGTGAATATTTCGGGAATTGTACATCTTTTGTTTTAGGGAAAAGACGCATTCCAATTATTTTGATGAGCAAATCTTAAGCATTGGCAATTCTAACGAATTATTTTACGGGTATAAGTCTTTTGGTGTAAATACACTTACTATGTGTTTTGGAGAAATGTCCATCCTTGTGATATGAGACGTTTTGAAAGAGTCAATGGTATATCTTTGTTTGGAAAATAATCTGTCTCAATCTAAGTTGTGTTGGAGTTGGTCGTGTACCTTGGAGCACGTGTTTGCATAAACGTTGGTCGAGTGCGTTTTATTGCATTTTATTTCCTTTGACAATGAGTCATTGGTTGTTTGAGCCTGTGGCCTGGTATTTTATTATGACTGGGTTTTAGGACATTTGTCCAGTTTTGATAGCTCGACTTAGAGCTTTGGTTGCGATATTGGATGAGGGACTCAACGTAAGGACCTTTCATGGTTGAAGTTGATATCCCGTGGGTGTACGTTTAAAGCTACCGAGTCTGACATCCTTTGCGCTTGGAATCATTATGTCCAATGACGGGACACTAGTTTTCCACATAGAGGCACATTTAGGCATCAGATTGGGCTGTAAGTCCTACGTGCTAGTACACGATATTGGATGAGGAACTCAACGTAAGGACCTTTCGCGGTTGAAGTTGACATTCAGTGGGTGTAAGTTTAAAGCCACCAAGCCTTACATCCCTTGCGTGTGCTTGTTTATATGACTAGTCTTAACAACATAAAATGGGGCTTACTTTGTGTACCATCACGTTTTATGGAATCGGGTCTCCCCCGTCACTGAAAAGTGTTGTTTTGGGTATTGTGTCTAGTATCCATGTTTTCGGTGACGTTTTACATTTACGGGTTTTATATATGATTATGGGTTGAGTATTACGCCCCACCCGTGTTCTGGGTGTTTCGGGATATAAAGTTTTATCCGCTTTCCATCACTTGGGAGTTTGATTTCTATTATCATTTGGAATGAGTTTTGGGTTGAATTTAATTTACGAAAGAACATTTTATATTGGGATCTTCGCCCTTAAAATAGTTTGGATTGGAAAACGTTTATATTAGTGGTTCATTCACCTAAAATGCATATTATTGGACAACGAGTCGTTTTCATAATCGAAGCTTATCATTTTGAAAGAGTATAATTTTAATTGCATCCCTTCCTTTCAACGATATATTTATTCATGCTGAAAACTCTTAAACTCACTAGGCGTTAGCCTAACCTTTTTATTTGTCGGCATGTGCAACAGGTTCGGTTGGGAATAGTCCTAGTGACACTGTGAAGAGAGGAGAACTAGTTATGTGCTCGAGGAGTGCTTAGCTTGTTGAAGTCTTCCGCATCTGTTTGAAAAGAGTAACTTGTGTTTGGAGTTAAGTAACACCGACTTTAGTTTGGTCCTTGTATACTAATGGAGTTTGTAATTGTCGAGGTTATTTATCGAATTTTATATTTGAGGCGTTTTGAGTTTTAATTTGTAGGAGGAGGTGTTGTCTTTATTGGAGATTGTAATGAAAACTTTTATTAGTTGTTCTTACCAAATTTGAGGGTGTTACACTTAGTACCATTGGTGCTATTGTGACAAGTGTCACAACCACATGACACTATACTTATACTCCATATTTCGTTCTTCCTTTACTGATTCACCTAGTTCAACACTTTTCCTCAGTTATGATAAAAATCACGATGTTACACATTCCATCAAACCATACGCCCCCTAAGGGTCTGTTTGCTTTAACGAAATGTCTTTTTTTAAGATTTAGATTTCGTGGTAGGATTTGGAATAGGAATGATATGGAATATTAGTGTGTTTAGTTTGTAGGATTTGGAATGGAATATAAATCCATTTTTTCATAAATCTTGTTTGGTTTGTAGGATTCGGAATGGAATTTAACTATTTGTATATATTTGTTTGTTCTATAAATAATTTGTTTGTTTAGAGGCGACAGAGAGATTAATGAAAGAGGCGGGGTAAAGATGCGATATAAACAATTGAAATAATGAGATTTGGATTTGAAATAGTAGTCATCTTCAAGAGATCTCTACATTCTTTCGTTGTGGGATATCAAATCCAAATTTTCTTTCAAGCTAAATATTGGATTGAAATGGAATTCAATTCCAAATCTTACAAACTAAACGATCCCTAAGAACTTTCTCTTCATTCTTGCATTCAATGAGGAGCGACACCAAGTCTCTGAGACAATAATGAAACCTAGAAAAATGTGGCCTAGTTCTTCGCTCTGATGCCATTTACGCAACCATGGAAAGCATGTCAAGGTCGCGTAACTGTTGTGCCCCCTTTTGGCATCACGACATTTTCGTTTTAGTTTTCAACTAAATATACGTGATAGTTGTTGAAATACCATAAAATCTTTGTATGCTTACGGTGCTTGGATTTACATGTTCTGTCTTCTTGAATATTTGGTAGATAGACCGATCTCGGATATGATGTTTGGTTTGTAGCTAAACGGTATGGGGTTGTGATTGGCGATAATTCCGACCTTGGTGATGAAGGCAATGGCAACAATGGTGGTGCACCAAAACATACCCATAAAACAACAAACAGGGATAGAGCTATGCCAACCAGAAAAATAACAATCGGAACCAGAAACCCAAAACTTGACACACCTAGTAACTAAAGCAGTTTTTTTTTTATGATTTTTGAACACTTTTCTTTTGGGCTATGATGAATTAAGTACAATAGAATATTAAAATTTTGTTACCTAATCCTTAGACCAATCGAAACATAGTGGCATTTTGATACTAAAACGTACATTTTTTTATTACTAGTGATGATCTTGCATCGAACGACAAGTTTTCATTCGTCGTCTCTATAGTATCCCACATGTTGTTAGGGGTGGCAATGGGTCAGGTTGGGTTGGGTTCGGGTTCAACCCATTTATTAACTGGGTTGAAAATCTCAACCCAACCCAACCTATTTAATTAAATGGGTTGAGATTTGAAACCCAACCCAACCTGTTGTTTAAATGGGTTGGTAGCGAGTTGACCTGTTTATAATTATCTCAACCCAACCTGTTAAATAAATGGTTGAATGGGTTGAACCTGGGTTGACCCATTTAATTTTAAATTTTTAAATGAAATAAAAAGTATTACTTAATTTCATAACGAATACACAACACAAAGTCAAATAAATTGTTCGAAGTTTCAATAAAACACAACCATAAAGTAAAATAAAATGTTCCAAGTTTCCCACAACCACAAAGTCATAGTTTCAAAAAAGTTTCTAAGTAACTCGACTTCCACTTTCATCAAATCCAATTTCACTCTCGGTATTACTTTTCTCTCGATCTTCTATCGGCGTGGATGGGCGTCGGTGTCGACGTCGGACTCGCCATGGAAGTTGGAACGGGAAGCGAATTTGTATGGAGCGGCTAAGGTTTTCAATGTATGGACTATGGTCTATGGAGGCGACGTTTGAGGGAGGAGAGGAGCCGACTAGGGTTTTCAATGTATGGTTAATCTCATTTAGAATTAGCATTTAGGAAACATTTTGTATTTTTGTTTTTCTAATAATTTTTTAATCTTTGAACATATATTAAATTATTAATTGTAATTAAATAATGATTAATAATTAAAAATAAAGTATTATGTAATATTATAAATGGGTTGAAAACAGGTTGTAAATAGGTTGAAAACTGGTTGCAAATGGGTCGAAATCAGGTCGAAAATTTCAACCCAACCCAACCCATTTACATAAATGGGTTAGGCGGATTGACCATTTAACTTAAATGGGTTGAAAATCTCAACCCAACCTGCTAATTTTGGGTTGGGTTCGGGTTGGATTGGTGGGTTGGGTCACTTTTTGCCACCCATACATGTCGTCTCCTGAATCCTTCAACATCGTACCCGGAAAAGGGGAAGCCTCCTGGTTTAGGGAAAGGGTGGTCGGTGGAATGATGGTGCATGGGTGAAGTTGTCGGAAGGGAAGGAGGGACATGAGGCAACATTCAATTGGCATCATAAAATGGTTTTTAAGTAATGGACAAAAAGATCAAAATGTCTCATTTAATTAACAACTTTTTCTAACAGAATAAGTTAAAGGGATCCAATTCATGAATTGCAAATTAAACGATGGTACCAAACAGTATAATAAATGAGTTGTCAGGACTCGAGACTTTTGACATAATTTTCACCTAAACACGAAGACAAAATATGTAATTACGTTTTATGAAATTTGATAGATTAAATAAACAAAAAAAGACAAGCTTTTCCTTTGGTCCCAAACAAGATTACAAAAATAATTATACGGACCCTTGTGGGGTTAGTTCAACCGGTAATAAAGCTTGTGTTTTTGGGTAATCTCTTCAGAGGTTACTGGTTCAAGTCATGTAATACCACTGAGGATTTTCCTAATTGTTCTCTGATGCCTCTGAGATTAGTCGAGGTTTAAGCAAACTACTCTAGACTTTTATGGTTAACAAAAATAAAAATAAAACAAATAACTATACGAATTTTAAAAGTCGTTATTCGTTTTATAACTCTTTTAAATATTAAAATTTCTTATTTTGCAAACCTCCACGACTTCCATGAAAAAGCAAAAGTGGTTGATTTCGTATTGATTTTAAAATTGAAAATATCATTTTTTAGACAAATGGAATAATCTTTTGGTGCATCACATTTACAATTATAAATATGTCATTAATAGATAAAAATTCATACATTCTTTTAAGTGAAAATATTATAAAATAATTAAATGTATGAAATAATAACTTATTTTTGTAAATTTTATTATTATAACATTTTGCTTTCATTTTTTTATTGCATCAATATGCTCTCAAAATATTTTTTATTAAGACGTTGTATTTTGAAAAATTTACCATTATAACTATTTAATTTGAATTAAGATGGCATGACAAGTTACCAGGTTTCCATGCCATTTCATTGTCTACGTAGGATGTCCATGTGTAACATATTGTTGACGTGACATTTCTTATTACAACAATATTGTATTTTCAAAAATTTTGACTTTACATATTATCTAATAAATATATCAAATTAATTAAAATTTCTAAATTATTCATTGGTATAACAATATTAAGAAGACTTGTAGATCATTATCTACCTTGCTAACATTTAAAAAAAAATATGTATCTTTTGAACACGGAAAATAAGAAGTGTTACGTTACAAAATATTTATCTTGAAAACGAAATATTATATTTGTCTTTTAAAAAATTTGACTTCACATATTATGTAATAAATATAGTAAATTAATTAAAAAAATCTAAGTTATTCATTAATATAACAATATTATGATGATATGTAAAAAGGAAATTGACTCAAATAGCCTAATCACTTAGGCAATTTCACCTCTTAGCCAGTTCTCTCTTATTTTTGCAGAAATAGCCTCAGCTCCGCAACGGGTCGGGTGGGGTCGATATGCAATATGCAATCTGGCAACTAAAAGACAAAAAAAGGGTAACAATTGCTTAAGTACGATTGTAGAGGTGGGTTGAGGATTGCGGAGGTAGGTTGCGGATTACGGGAGAAGCCAATATGCCATGTGTCTTCAAGGGTGTCATTAGGGTTTTTGGGGAGTCGACACGTGCCCTAGGACCGCAATTGCGGATGTGGGTTGCGGATTGCGAACATGGGGCTATTTCTGCAAAACCGAAAGAGAATTTGCTAAGAGGTGAAATTGTTTAAGGGCTTAGGCTATTTCAGTCAAAAAAGATGTTAAAAAATATGTTTTTTTAACAAGGAAAATAAAAAATGTTAGATTTTTTACAAACAAATTAGTTATTTTGAAAATAATATATCATATCATTTAAAAAATATGTTATTCTATAATATTTAATTTCCATACTATTTACTAAGAGTGAAAAAAATTTAAAAAGGTTTTTTTTAAAGTGGGGTATGAAAAACATACTATGGATGGGATATGAATCATTAGGAGGGAAATTGAGGAAACCACTAAAAAAATCTTGAAAGGGTTTTTATTATTATTATTATTATTATTATTATTATTATGTCACGTAATTAGAATGACTTGTCATCCACATTATTATATTTAAATCATGTAAGCAAAAGAAATAGGAGGTTAATCGGTTTAAAATGTAACAAGTTACCCATTGCTTAATGGTAGATGTTTTAAAGTATAATGCCCTGACAAAAAATAATTTGAATGTACATTGTTGTAGTAAGAAAAAATGAAAATACAATGTTATAATAAAAAAAATTGTAAAAATAAGTTGTTATTTCATGCATTTAGCCATATTATAAAATTATAGGAGCTTTTAATATTAGGAGGCGTTTGGTTTGACGGAATGCTTTTGAGGAATTTAGATTTTGTGGAAAGGTATGGAATTTGAAGGACTTAGAGTCTTTGGTGTGTTTGGTTTGTAGAATTTGGAATGGAATTGAATGCATTTCTTATGGTTGTGATATCTGTCACAATAGCACCTATGGTACTGAGAGTATGGTCGTCTCGACTATAGTGTCATGCAGTTGTGACATCTGGCATAATAGCACTGACGGTACTGAGTGTTTCGTCGTCCCGACGATTATGTCGTGCGATTGTGACGATGGCACGACAACGGACACAATAACATCATATGTACCTAGAGTTGGTGCATATGGGCAATTGTGTCATGCGATTGTGACAATGGCATGATAGCAGACATAATAGCAACATCTGGAGCAATTGTGCCACGCGATTGTGACACTGTCATAATCATCAGACACAATCGTGTGAGATGTACCGAGAGCTGGAGCATCTGGGCGATTGTGACAGTCACAATAGCCAGCGGGTCCTGAAGTATAAAAAGTGGTTTTGGAGCTAGGGTTTGTCACTTTTCTTTACCTTCTTCACTCCTTCTCCGATTTGGGCGATTTTGGAGCCCTAGGGTCCGATTTTTGGAGGCTTTTCAGATCAAATGGATGGTTATCATGAAGATTGAAGATCTATGGTGGATGGTCTTAAATATTATTGAAGAGATAAGTTTTTTTTAGGTATTTTGAGATCTATTGTTGGAATGTTTGTGAGTTTGAATCTTGGGTTAACTTCTAGTGTATTTTTTGGTGTGGATGGTGATCTTAAGATGTTTTCTTAGAGAGTTTTGCTTGTGGAAATCAAACTTTCACCAATGGAAGCTAGAGGTTGGGGACTTGGAGACTACGTTTAATTTAACCTACCAAAGTGAGTTCAAGTTGCTTTGTGAAAACTTTGTACTTGCCAAAAATGACTATTTTGAAATTTAAAGTGTTTTTCTGTAACATCCGGAATTCCAAGTAAGTATAAATCTTCGTTAATCAGTTATTTGGTGTTTAGCAAAGTAGAACTTATATGCTTAATTGCTATTTTGTTTAAATGTGGTTATTTGGTTTGGTTTGGTTTGGTTTGGAAGCTTTAGAACCATCTTTGGGAAAACAGTGAATCACGCGACTTACGCTGCGGGTTGAAGTCGCGGCACAAGCCGCGTAACTCACTGGAGTGCAGGCCTCTGAGGAAGCGCGCGACTTACGCCGCGGGTGGAAGTCGCAGCACAAGCCGCGTAAACCACTAGAGTTCACATAGTTGAGCAAGCGGGCGACTTATGTCGCGGGTGCAAGTCGTGGGGCGACCTGCACACCCCAAAACCCCCTTTTCATCCGATTTTCTTTCATAACTTTCTTATCCCTCTCTTTCTTGGCGATTTTAAGAGCTCTCAAATCAGTTCCCTTTCTCACCAAACCCTAACCCTCATAGATACAACTCTCCTTGGTGGTTGGATCTTAACTCTTGCAATAACTCCTCTCAAGGATATCTTCTAGGGTTCATAAAGCTCAACTCCTCATCCTCTCAAGCTAGGGTTTCATCTTTGCTAGGTTTTGGTCAAAAACCTAGATAGTGAGTTTTCTAATCCTTTGTCAAAACTAGATACACATCAATATCTATTACTTGCTATTATCTTGCAATCTATTTGAAATGTTCATATTATGTACTCAAGTATTTGGGGGTTTTATTCATTAAACCATGTATATTTGCATCATACTTTGAGTTGTTGGGATATGTATATGTGTATCTTGTTATGGAGATAATATCTTATTTGGGACTCCATTTTATGGGTCAAAACTACATGGTTAAATTTGTGGTCATATTAGCCTTGTTATGGGCTTAATATTAAATGGCTTGTAATATTGTACCCATGGTTGGTATGGATAATATTCTTGGTCATATTGTGCCTTGAGGCCTATTAATAAATTATGTTGGACGAACCAAGTCAGTATACACTAGGAGGATGTAGTCTTGGGTGCCACCGTGTAGGTATGTGCCTAGACCTCCGCCATTCGGGGTAATGCCATGGTTGTAGTCCTCGGATGTGCTGGGCCTTTCGGATGTCACTCGTAGTAGTTGGCATCAAGGCATATCGACTCTTTGGGTGGAACTTGATTGGTGCTATGAGTATCCCCCGTTGACTCCACATTTAATGCAATATGGGTTAATTGTTGATAAGGATTGTAAATGTTCTAATATGCTATTTCTTGTTCAACTCACTAGGCTTTTTGGCCTAACACTTGTTTGGTGTCGATGTGTATCTCAGGTGTTAGCGGTGTCGGTTCTAAGCTGGCATAGTTTCTTGGGTGAGAGCTTGGGGAAACTCGCATTTGGACATACTCTTTGGTAAAAAGAACATTTGGGTTTATAAATGACACCACTTTTGTAATCTCTTTTCTAGTTGTAGAAATTAGATTAGTTGGTTGTCATATATTGTCCGTTAAATTACAACTGTAATTAAACAGGTTTGTATATTTCCCCATTTTTGGGAGGCTCTTGCTAAAGCAATTTATATACCATTTATCCTTTTTGGGAAAGTTTTTGTTATCCCTATTTTTAGGGTGTTACAAGTTGGTATCAGAGCTTTAGTTTAAGTGAACTAGGTATTGTTGTAGCGTACCTAGACTTAAGCTTTAGACTTTATTATTCCACTGTCCACTTGGGGTAGAAATCCTAGGTGGGGAGAGCGTTAGGATTTACGAAATTACTTTAATTGAGAGTTGTAATGATGGTTACAAGAATTCTTGTGTATGGTTCGTTCATAATTTCACTTAGCTACTGCTATTATGAATGCATTATTACGTGAGCGTACTTGGTTTACTATTGTTATGATAATTGATGAAGGTATTAGTACGTACAATGAGTTCAACTCGCATAGTCTTTTCTCATTCTATTTCTCGTACATGTATGGCAGCTATCAATGGTGACCACTCGGAGCAGATTACCGAACACGCCAGAGGGTCATGTCGAAGATGAATCTACGGCCGACCAACCCCATTTGGTCACGAGTACTGAAAGACCACCAGTGGCAAATGTCTTGGGCGGGGGACCCGAGCATATACCCCGAATCAACCTTGTCACAAACGACCCGGTCATGGAGGAAGTGACCATGGTGTTGGATCAAATAATTGTATTCAAGATTAAAGTTAAAGTTCAGGGTTTAAACTACAATTGTGTCAAAGTTAAATTAGAGGGTCTAAACTGTATTTACTTGATAGTTACATTCAGGGTTTAAATTGTAATAGTTTAATAGTTATTAGCTATTGGGCTCAAGCCTATTAGAAAGCCTGTTAAGCTTAAAGCCCATAAGGCTTAGGTATTTAATGTTTTGATTAATTAGTTTTAGGGTTTAATCCTCTCATTAGTATCATTATCATAATTTTGTTTAGAGAGAGGTAGCAAGTTTTCTCTGTATTCAAGGGTATCAAGAACACTCAAGGGTTTCATTGTTTATTCAAGGGATTGGTATGTTACTCTGATTTATATATCTCTTGATTATTATTGTGTTGTTTGATTACTTGATTATTTACCAACTAGATTAAACTGGGATAACAAGTGGTATCAGAGCCAAAAGGATCAATTTTTTTTTTGATTTCACTATTCATGAAAATTACTGTTCATCGATAATACTGTTCATCGAATGCCTAAAAGTTGAAATTGATCTCTGAGTTTGATTGTATTGTGATTGGTTTATGTTTCTGAGTACAAAGGACTGATTTTTGAATCTGATTTTGAGTTTGTAATTGATTTCTGGGTCAATTATTGCATCTGTTCATCGACTTCTGGGCTGGTTAAGAACATACCGGTCAAACATTATTTCGGTCGAACATAGTCTATCGGTCATAGAGAATATCGGTCTTGCATATTATCGGTCGAACTCAGTTTATCATTCAACCGGTACACTCACAGTCCACCGGTCTAAGAGTATATTGATCGAGTTCTATCGGTCAAAGCATTCACTATCGGTCGAACTCAGTTTATCATTCAACCGGTACACTCACAGTCCACCTCGGTCTAAGAGTATATCGGTCGAGTTACACCGGTCTAAGAGTATATCGGTCGAGTTACATCGGTCTAAGCACTCCACTGGTATTTACAAGTTTTCGGTCGAACATAATATCGGTCTAAGAACGTCCCGGTCGAACGCATAATATCGGTCAAATCAGGACACCGGTCAAATAGTCCGATCGCCCGGTATACTCACAGACCACCTCGGTCGATACCTTGTCCGGTCGAATCAATACCGGTCGAAGTGGTTTACCGGTCTTACAACCTCTCGGTCGAAGACTTTTATCGGTCGAATATTTTTATCGGTCTTCACTATACCGGTCAACTATATTCCCGGTCGAACAAAGTACCGGTACAAGCAACTTACCGGTCGAACTCTCTATACCGGTCTTAGTCGTTTACCGGTCAAGCATAAGACCGGTTGTTACATCTTACCGGTGAAACAAGGTACCGATCTAAGCAAAACCCCGGTAGACTCAATACCGGTCGAAGCACATCCTCGGTCGATTTTAGCGGGACCCCCGTGCTAAGTCTGCGAAGGGGGACAAAAGTTTTGCTCTTGATCAAAATCTTCTTAATTTTTCAGTATTTTATTCATAGATATTAGTGTTTTATACTGTGTGCGAGGACTGCATTTGATTATTTTTGGAAATGTATTTTTCTGAAAAAAATTTAGTGTAGTCTTTACTCTTGATTCTAACGATCTCATCTAGTTGGTTGTCTTGGTACATATAAGTTTAATTACTAACCGTACAGCTAAGATGTCGAACCAGCTTCTCTCGATGGGCTCTCAGTCCAAACCGCCTGTCCTTATGGCTGATGAATATCAGCAATGGAAGAAGAGAATGGTCCAGTTTCTGAATCATAAAAACAGAGACTACATGGAATCAATCATCAATGGTCCGGTCAATCCGATGATCAAAGTTGATGGCCAAGCAGCAACTGACACCTCTCTAGAAATCCCAGACAGATATGTTCCTAAACCTTATCAGTACTTTACTAAAAAGCAGAAGGAATAGTACAAGACAGATGAAGAGGCTCTTATCTATCTGACCATGGCAATCCCGAACGACATCTACAACCGTGTAGACAGTCGGAACTCTGCAAAGGAAATCTGGGATGAACTATCCAGACAGTTTGAAGGAAGTGAAGCCTCTATCCAAGGTAAGCAAAATATATGCATAAATGCATACGAAGGGTTTCATGCAAAAAGAGGAGAGACGCTGCTAGAGACCTACAACAGATATAACATCATTCTCAATGACTTACGGAGGAACAACATCTCTAAGTCTGCTTCGGAGATTAATTATAAGTTCATCAAGAACTTAAATCCAGAATGGAAGAACTTTGCCATCAACCTTCAGATGTCAAAGAACATGGCTCAGAAAAACGTCACTGATATTTTCTCTACTCTTTCTCAGCATGAGGATGAGGTGAGAACCATCAATCTTGAGTCCAATAAACTGAAGGATTATGTGGCTCTCATAGCTGGCAAAAGTTCTGTATCTTCCGCAAGGTCAAAGAAAAAGGTGACAAAAGCTCTAGTTACTGAAGTTACCGACTCTGACTCTGCTTCAAGTGATGAAGAACTGGAGATTGATTCTGATCCAGATATTCATAAGTTCTCTGAGGACTTGGCTCTTATTACTCGAAGATTTAAGAAGACCTTTGGCAAGAAGAAGTTTTGTTCAAAGCCTAAGTACGAAGGTCACAAGAAAGAGAAGGTTGAATTAAGATACAAGCCAAGGCAAGGACGGCGAGAGGAAAGACGAGAAGAGAGAAAAGAAGACAGAAGAGAAGATAAGAGAGAAGAAAAAAAAAGAAGACAGAGCTGATGAACCAGGAAGATGCTACAATTGTGGCAAATTTGGGCACTTCTCCAGAGACTGCAGATTCAAGAAGGTAAAGAACTCAGACTATTCTTCAAGTGATGAAGAACTGGAGATTGATTCTGATCCAGATATTCAGAAGTTCTCTGAGGACTTGGCTCTTATTACTCGAAGATTTAAGAAGACCTTTGGCAAGAAGAAGTTTTGTTCAAAGCCTAAGTACGAAGGTCACAAGAAAGAGAAGGTTGAATTAAGATACAAGCCAAGGCAAGGACGGCGAGAGGAAAGACGAGAAGAGAGAAAAGAAGACAGAAGAGAAGATAAGAGAGAAGAAAAAAAAAAGAAGACAAAACTGATGAACCAGGAAGATGCTACAATTGTGGCAAATTTGGGCACTTCTCCAGAGACTGCAGATTCAAGAAGGTAAAGAACTCAGACTATTATGCAAGAAAGTCACTCATCGCCAAGAAAGTTGAAGAAGGAAAGGTGCTTATGGCCGAAGAAGAGAACTGGTTGTTCCAAAGTTCCGATGACGAGGAGCAAGCTCACTTCACCCAAGTATCTTATATGGCAAAGCTGGATGGTGACGATGAAGATTCTGAGGCACAATCTGAAGATGCAAACTCTGAGGTAAGTGATAATTCTGAGCTTATTGAATCTCTTATGGCCCAAATACATAGCATGAAAGATGAATTTGCTTTATTGAAAGGCAAACTTAACTCTGCACAACAATCAATATTGAGTTTTCGTGATGAAAATGCTTTGCTGAAAGTTGTTGTGGACGAAAAAGAAAAGGAAAAAGACGATTTAAAAGCTGAAAAGGATTCTTTGAAAAGCAACATATCTGATTTAGAAAAGGATCTTGTGAATATCAATGCTGAAAAAGGTGAGTTCAAAATAAAATTTGAAGTTTGTTATAAAGAAAGAAATGAAGCTTACACCAAAATTAAGCAACTGGAGGACATTAATATGAAACGAGGTCAGACTGAGCAAACATTAAATCTGTTGACCAATAAACTCCAAGACGAAAGGTTTTATAAAATAAAACCAGGTTTGGGTGTGCCAACTAATGAGATTTTGAAAAAGGCACTGGAGCATCTATATAATTTTGATAAATTCGGCTCCGCAATCAGACCCATTCCTGACATTCGTGCAACTTTTGTTGAAGCAAGTACTCCTACACCTTTATCTGAGATCAAAGGTCAAGAAAAAATGGGAAAGAACAAGTCTGGTGACACTGATTCTTAAAATCCTTTTAAATCAGTTGGTTTTCAATATGGTGATTTAAACAAAAGCTATGCGACTCGAAAGATCGAATTTACTGAGTTTGAATCACTATTTACCACACCTTCCAACGAATCAGTTAGCACCAACACAGTTCCACCTGAGACTGCATGCAAATATGATGAGTATGAATCGGATATTGATCCATCTACTATGCCATCAGTCTCAAGTCCCATTGCTTCTAAACCTTTACTTGTTGAAGAGGTTGAAGAAGAAAATGCTATCACGAATGAATCTTGTTCTAAAAATGATAAAATGGAGTTTATTGAGTCCATGACTGAAGAGATATTCTCTGAAATGATGAATGCTTCAGACTCTGATCCGGTTTCTGATTTAAAGGGGTCAAATTCTGTGAATGATCATACATCTGAATTGATGAAGCAAATTGATTTGTTGCAACAGTCTCTTGATGAGGTTGAAGATGAAAACTTTGATCTCAAACATAAACTTGAAAAGTCTTTAAAAGTAAATCAAGAGCTTTGCACTGAGATCAATGATTTGAAAATTACTCTATTTAAAAATGCTTCAAATGATAAACAGATGTTCAACGATCCAAGCTGGAAGGTAAGAACAAATCCAGAATTTGATGCTCCTACAAAACCTTCAGTTGTTTACTCTGACTGTCCTGAATATCCACCGAGCATCTTTGAGAAGGGTGAAACTTCAACTAATTCTACAAAAGAATCACCTTCTAAGCATGAGACTAATGAGATTCCTATTTTTATTTCAGATATAAGAGAAAATGGAGTTGGGAAGAGTAAGAAGAATAAAGATCTTAGTTTGAATAAAAAGAAAAGTTTGAATTCTAGTAGTTGTCCTACAGACAGTGTTATTTTGAATAGTACTTCTTTTGATAAACATGAATGTAAGATTTGTTCCGATAAATCTAAGTTTATGAATTTTGCTCGAAAGAATCTTTATTGCAAACACTGTTGGGATAATTCACTCAAATACTACTCCCCTCCTAAGTCCAAAAAGAATAAAAGCAAAGCTAAGCTGAACTCTAAGTCTAATTCTAATTCTGATTCTTCTACACAACCCAAAGTGTATCGATCTAAGGTTGCCAATCCTACTTCTAAAAAGCACTTTCAGGAATTAAATGTTAAGATGGTTTGGAAATGGGTTCCAAAACCACATTATGAATGGAGAGTGAAAGTCAAACCATATGATATTCCTGAGTTGCTTGATGTTAACCGCGAAGGACCCATCCTGATATGGGTGCCTAAGCAAAACTAATTGTCTCTTTTGTAGGCCTGTCGATTGTGGGTAATAGATTCCGGATGTTCACTCCACATGACAGGATTCAAGCACCTCTTGCATAACTATGTGGAGGAGCCTGCCGGAGCAGTTAGATTTGCCAATTCTGAAGCCGAAGGCCACGTCAGAGGATATGGAATGCTCGATAACGGTGTTATGAAGATTCAAAAAGTGCTATATGTTAAAGGACTTGATCACAACCTGTTCAGTACCAGTCACTTCTGTGACATGAAATATCAAGTCCGCTTCACAACAACTCATTGCTATCTAGAGGATCCAGATGGTTACGAAGTCTTCAAGGCTGAGCGCCATGGAAATCTATACTATGTAGATTTTCCTACACTGTCTGCCACACGTCCAGTATGCCTACTAGCCAAAGCTTCCAAAGCACAATCGTGGACGTGGCATCGACGCTTGTCTCATCAAAATTTCAGATCTATAGCAAAGCTACAGAGACAAGGTCTGGTCAAAGGTCTACCAGAAATGAGGTTCGAAAAAGACTCATTGTGTTCTGCATGTGAGTTGGGCAAAATGAAGCGAAGCTCCTTCAAGTCCAAAGTTGAATCATCGACCTCATCTGCACTGGAACTTCTTCATATGGACCTTTGTGGTCCAATGCGCACAACATCTATCAACGGAAAGAAATATGTGTTGGTAATGATAGATGACTACTCAAGGTATACATGGCTCGAGTTTCTTCGCAACAAGTCAGATGGGCTAGAGTTGATTATCGCTTTCATCAAGCGCATTCAAGTACGACTTCAACTGCCAGTCAGAACCATTCATAGTGATAATGGCACGGAGTTCAAGAATGACACCCTGAAGAGTTATCTTACTTCTGTGGGTATTTCACATAATTTCTCCGCCGCCTACACTCCGCAGCAAAATGGCATTGTTGAACGGAAGAACCGCACTCTGGTTAAAGCAGCTCGGACTATGCTTGCTTACTCAGATCTACCCATGTACCTTTGGGCTGAGGCAGTTGCTACAGCATATTTTACACAGAACCGTACCATTGTGGTCAAGCGCTTTAAAAAGACATCATATGAGTTGATCAACAATCGTACACCTAACATCAAGTTCCTTCGTGTATTTGGTTGCAGGTGTTACATTATAAAAGAGCGTCAAGGATTATCAAAGTTTGATAAGAAAGCGGATGAAGGATATCTCGTTGGATACTCTCTGACATCCAAAGCTTATCGAATTTACATTATTCGAACCAAGACGGTTGTTGAGAGCATGAATGTCTCCTTTGATGAGAATTCTACAAGGACTTCTGGACACAACAGTTCAGAACTCGGTCTTAACGACAAAGCTTCTATTCAATCAAGAATAGAACCATCACCTAAAGGATTCACTTCTTCTAACTCTAACTCTACTTCATCTGAGTTAGATTTATTGTTTATTGATGCCTTTGATGATATATGTGCAGATTTTGAAAAAGGCATATCCACATCAATAACAAGTGGTACAAGCTCGGAGGTCCCTACTATTTCTGAAGACATGTCTGGACCTTCCGAAGAAGTCACTGACACTTCATCTCCATCAGGTATGAGTACAAAGTTCGTTTCTGACTCTACTAATGCTGAATCTGTCTCTACATATAGTTCTTCTGGAAACGAAGTCCCGAGCACTTCAACTGTTAGTCCAGAAGCTTCAGTATCAAAAACACCAGTACAAGATGTCCCGAGTACATCTATGGAGCAACCTGCCGTGCATGATGAAAACGATGCGTCGAATATGCAACAAACAGTTGAAGCTCTACCAAGCACACATCGTTGGACTAAGGATCATCCCCTGACCAATGTGATAGGTGACGTACAATCTGGTGTCACGACAAGATCTGCAACAGCCAACTTCTGCATGTTTTCAAGTTTCCTTAGTTCCCTAGAACCAAAGAAAGCGTCTGAAGCTCTACGTGATCCATTCTGGATTTCTGCTATGCAAGACGAGCTTCTACAATTCGAAAGGAACAAGGTATGGCGCTTGATCCCACTACCTAAAGGTAAATCTGTTATTGGAACAAAGTGGGTGTTCAGAAATAAGAAAGACGAAGCTAGAGTAGTCGTGAGAAACAAAGCTCGACTGGTCGCCAAAGGGTATTGTCAACAAGAGGGCATTGAATATGATGAAACATTCTCCCCGGTTGCACGGATCGAAGCCATCAGAATCTTTCTAGCATATGCAGCGCACAAAAACTTTACTGTCTATCAAATGGACGTAAAGTCGGCTTTTCTAAACGGCGTTTTGCATGAGGAGGTTTACGTGGCTCAACCTGAAGGTTTCGTTGATCCTCATCACCCTGATCATGTCTATGTTTTAGACAAAGCGCTTTATGGTCTTAAACAAGCACCGCGAGCCTGGTATGAAACTCTCACTAAATTTCTACTTGCTTCTGGTTTCAAGAAAGGTACTGTTGATACAACCTTATTTCTTAAAAGGCAAGGTGAGGACTTGATTCTTATTCATATTTATGTTGACGACATAATATTTGGGTCGACAAATCCGAAATTTTGCAAGAACTTTTCAAAGGTAATGGAAACAAAGTTTGAAATGTCGATGATGGGTGAATTGAATTTCTTTCTTGGTCTACAAGTAAAGCAATTACCCGAAGGCATATTTATTAATCAAGCTAAATATATAAACGATATTTTGAAAAAGTTCAATATGTCAGATAGTTCAGTCATGAAAACACCAATGGCTACTGGTACACTCTTAGACGCGGATCCCTCCGGGAAACCTGTTGATCAAAAGGTGTATCGTAGCATGATTGGTTCTTTACTTTATCTGACTGCCAGTCGCCCGGATATAATGTTTGCCACATGTTTTTGTGCGAGATATCAGTCTAATCCTAAAGAGTCGCACTTATCTGCTGTTAAGCGAATCCTTAGATATCTCAAAGGCTCGCCTAATCTAGGCCTTTGGTATCCAAAGGATTCTCGTTTTGAACTAACTGCCTTTACAGATGATGATCATGCAGGATGTAAGCTAGACCAGAAGAGCACCTCTGGATCATGTCAATTCATAGGTGACAAACTTGTGAGTTGGACTTCAAAGAAACAAAACTGTGTTTCAACATCCACTGTCGAGGCTGAGTATGTAGCTGTTGCTAGCTGCTGTTCTCAAGTCCTCTGGATGACGACACAGTTAAGGGACTTTGGATACAACTACAAGCGTGTTCCTATTTATTGTGATTCCAAGAGCGCAATATCTATAACTGTTAACCCGGTACAGCATTCCAAGACCAAGCATATCGACGTACGCTATCAGTTCATCAAGGATCACGTAGAAAAAGGTAATATTGAAATGCACTTTGTTCAAACTGACTTCCAGTTAGCTGACCTTTTCACCAAGCCATTGGATGAAAAGCGTTTTCAATTTCTCATCAGCAAACTTGGAATGTTGAACATGTCTTAAACCTTACTCATGATTCTAGGGGGAGTATTCCAAGTTTTGATCTTGTGTGTTATTTTTCAACTGTTGTTAACGAGAGAGGAATCATTTTCATAAATGATTACCATTATTTCTTTTATTTATGCAGGTTTGGTCAAGTGACAATGGCTTCTAATCACATCGGATTAGAACCCGCACTTCAGTGCCTTATTTTTTCTGTTTTTTCTTAAGCTTTAAAAAAAAATCTTTCAGTTAAGGGGGAGAATATCTGTGATTTTAACAGATTTTTGGATACTTAAATGCTTATCTGACTGTGTGTTCTTAAAGATAAATACTTGCGTTTTATCTTGTCAATATACTTTGTCAAGTATTCATACACATAACGGTTCAGAACCTTCTATTTGACTTTGTTATTACCATGTATCAAAAGTAAAATCTTTCTATGGTAATACTCACGTTATTTGTATTCACTGTCGATTGAATTAAACATCATTTCATGTGCTTTCATTGAAAATATGTTTATATATTGTTCATATAAACAACATTCGTTTTTGATTCTCCAGCATATTATTCTTCATGATAAAATGATATGAGCTTAATTGTCAAACTCTTTTAGTTTGAGGGGGAGAATTGCATCGTCAAACATAACTGTTTTGACATCTCCGAAAGTCTTATTTTTCATGTAACAAGTGGTATTTGTGCTTACATGTACAAAAAGCCTGTTGAACAACATGTTCTTTTAGGAAAATACATGGGATTCAGTGTGAGTACTTAACAGAACTTCCATGGATTCACGATAACCAGTGTTTCCTACCCATGAAGTATTCCCTGAGTGATTGAGGGGAGAGGGGTCAAAAGAATTGAGTGATGGTGTGTGAAGAGGTAAAATGAAAAAAGAGAGATTGGTTAGAAGTGAGAATTAAAAGAAAGAGGGTGAGAGAACAGAGTAAAAGAATATTAAACTCTGCACCAAACTACTTTCTGAGACGGGCAGCCACATAATCTGATTGGTTCACATTCTTTGGTGACCATCATTGAAGGCAACTAGCCCATGCCATCTCTTGCATACAACCCCACCAGCTACTCATTCTTTTCTTAAAAAGAGAATGTTTCACATTTTCTGGGGACGCAACACATACGCTATTGGTTCTTCATTTGGAAGATACTAATATTGAAAAAGAAGGAAAGTTGCCCCACCTTCGAACCCTTTCTCATGCACATTGAGTCTTTGTATAATTTGTTGCTGTCTCAACAAGTTTACATATTTTGAGCCTATAATGAAAAGCAATCATCTATGCTTAATTTCTTTCATACATATGCACGAGCACACAGAAATTTGTTTTCTGTCAGAACGTTCATAGATAACCATGTGTTATTCGATAATTGAATGGAAGACCTGGGGAGCCAACATCAAAACCAGCTCCTTCTATAGTAACTTTGTGTTACTCAGTAACTTTGTGTTACTGACAGACATTCTAACTGAGTCATTTGTTGATTCAGGGTTACAATTTTTAAACTGTTTGAATTTGCAAAGATTTAAACGGTTACAATTGACTATTTTTATCTGAAAAGATTGAAATAATCACTCTTTCCATCTGGGAAGACTGCTCTTATTTCCATACAGGGCTCGTTACATGATGAAAATTGTGCTTACGTGATCATACACAATAGGGGAGATTGTCTTGAAAAGGGGGAGATTGTTTTGCAAAGTTTTGATGATGATGATTCTCACCACTCA
Source organism: Arctium minus (assembly GCA_954870635.1). Taxonomy (NCBI): domain Eukaryota; kingdom Viridiplantae; phylum Streptophyta; class Magnoliopsida; order Asterales; family Asteraceae; genus Arctium; species Arctium minus. Next base: position 173,757,219 of record OX941080.1, on the reverse strand, counting down.
TCAAAAAGGGGGAGAAGATACAAAAAGGGAGAATTATCAAAGAAGAATAATATAATCTGAAGACTGTTGAAGATTTTCAAAGATTTGAAGTTTTGAAGCTATCAACGTCATATTTGAAGAAAAGTGAAGACCCGAAGACAATTGCAAAATTTTTTTAATCTTGAATCCAAAGGGGGAGATTGTTGGATCAAATAATTGTATTCAAGATTAAAGTTAAAGTTCAGGGTTTAAACTGCAATTGTGTCAAAGTTAAATTAGAGGGTCTAAACTGTATTTACTTGATAGTTACATTCAGGGTTTAAATTGTAATAGTTTAATAGTTATTAGCTATTGGGCCCAAGCCCATTAGAAAGCCTGTTAAGTTTAAAGCCCATAAGGCTTAGGTATTTAATGTTTTGATTAATTAGTTTTAGGGTTTAATCCTCTCATTAGTATCATTATCATAATTTTGTTTAGAGAGAGGTAGCAAGTTTTCTCTGTATTCAAGGGTATCAAGAACACTCAAGGGTTTCATTGTTTATTCAAGGGATTGGTATGTTACTCTGATTTATATATCTCTTGATTATTATTGTGTTGCTTGATTACTTGATTATTTACCAACTAGATTAAACTGGGATAACACATGGAAACCAGAATTAGGGATAGCATGTTGTAGGCCATGAACTCGGCTATGGCCCAACAACAAGAGTTCTTTATGAAGCTCTTAGAGGACCGAGATACAAGTCACCGACAACCTGGAGTTATGGCGGAAAACGTAGTGATGGGGTCGGGTGGTGGACCGGCTGTTGTGGTAACGGAGGATCAGATGGAGAATGGAAATAAAGGTAAAGGCAAGGGATGCACCTACAAAGCTTTTCTTGGGTGCAACCCGAAGGAGTTTTTGGGATCCGCCAATCCGGTTGTGTGTATGTATTGGCTCAAAGAGGTAGAGATGGCTTTCGAGTCTAGCGAATGTGATGTCTCACAACTGGTGAAGTTTGCTTCCCAACTACTGCGGGGTGAGGCCTTGATATGGTGGAACCTTACCCGGTTCGCCCTCACCCCTGAAGTGTTGGCTAAACTGACTTGGCCCATGTTCAAACAGAAAATCATGGACAAGTACTGCAGTGAGAGATCGTTGGACAAGCTAAAGGAAGAATTTAGAGGTTTGAAGAAAGGGGCTCTGTCTGTCGCAGACTACTCTAAGATTTTCTTGGAAAAGCTAAATTTAGTGGGACATCTCGTCCCGGATGATAGATCGAAGATCAAGGCTTATCAGCAAGGACTGCCAGCCAGGATGAGGACGGCAGTAAGGAGTGCTAGGGGGCTAACCCTTTAGGATGTGATTGAGGAGTCGTATCTGATAGAGGATGATATGGAGGCAGAGAAAGATGAGAGAATTGCAGTAGGAGATAAGAGGAAGTGGGAAGGGTCGTCTGGGCCGATTCGTCAATCTAAGCCATTCACGGGAGGAAGAGTTGGTGATAATCGTCGTGAGTCTAGATGGTGCCACAAGTGCAAAGTCAAGCACTCTGGCCCATGCGACCCAAAACCTCACTCAGGTCCTATGGAGTGTGCCAAGTGTGGCAAGAAGGGCCACGCAATTCGAGATTGCCCTATCCGAGGGTCGGTCTGTTTTGAGTGTCGGGAACCGGGGCACATGAAGAAGGATTGCCCAAAGCTTGTGGGTGGAAACCGATGGAATTCTTTTAAATCGACGGCGTGGGTCGAGCAACCGTCGAGAGCGCCAAGCCGAGCATTCCGAATGACTACCGAGGAGGCGAAGGAGACCGCCGATGTTGTTTCGGGTACGTTTCTAGTAAACTCCTTTCCCGCTCGTGTGTTGTTTGATTCGGGTGCTACATGTTCTTTTGTATCGAATTTGTTCCGTAAGCATTTTTTCACCCCTATTAGTGTCTTTCCCGATGCACTAGTAGTAGAGATAGTGAATGGGGATCAAGTGATCATCCGAGATTGTTATTGTGATTGCACTCTAGAGATTGATGGGAACTCTTTTGGCGTAGACTTACTACCTATGGCAATAGGTGGGTTCGACGTAGTCATAGGCATGGATTGGTTGATGAGGCATAAGGCTGACATCTTTTGCTCCAAAAAGATGATCCAAGTGCCTTTGTCGGGAGGTGGTGTAGTCACCATCTATGGGGAGAAAGGAAAGAGAAGTAACCCTGTTATCTCCTCCCTTAAAGCTCGTAAGTTTCTAGCGAAGGGTTACCCTTCGTACCTGGCTTATGTGGTGGACGCAAAGAAAGAGAAGAAGTCAGTAGAGGACGTGAAGACCGTGCGAGACTATCCGGACGTATTTCCGGAAGAATTACCCGGGATACCACCGGAACGTCAAGTGGAGTTTCAAATTGACCTCACTCCGGGAGCGGCTCCAATAGCTCGTGCACCCTATCGTTTAGCTCCGACAGAAATGCGGGAGATGATGACGCAACTTCAAGAGCTACTCGAGAAAGGATTCATTCGACCGAGATCGTCACCTTGGGGAGCTCCGGTCTTATTTGTAAAGAAGAAAGATGGGTCTATGCGGATGTGCATCGACTATCGAGAATTGAATAAGGTCACGGTGAAGAACAAGTATCCTCTACCACGCATCGACGATCTCTTCGATTAACTTCAAGGCACGGGATGCTTTTCAAAGATCGATCTTAGATCCGGTTATCATCAACTCAGAATGAAGAAGGAAGACATGCCGAAGACGGCTTTTCGGACGAGGTATGGGCACTACGAGTTTTTGGTGATTCCCTTTGGATTGACCAATGCTCCAGCCATATTCATGGATCTGATGAATCGCGTATGTCGCCCATTCTTGGACAAGTCTGTGATTGTCTTCATCGATGATATTTTAATCTACTCAAGGGACGAATCCGAGCATGGGGAGCATTTGCGGGAAGTATTAGATGTTCTACGAAAGGAGAAGTTGTACGCAAAGTTTTCGAAGTGCGAGTTTTGGCTCAAAGAAGTGCAGTTCTTGGGTCATATAATGTCTAAAGATGGGGTGAAGGTAGACCCAGCAAAGATAGAGGCAATGATGAATTGGGAACCGCCAACGAGTCCGACGGAAATCCGGAGTTTCTTGGGGTTGGCGGGCTACTACCGGTGTTTCATTCAGGATTTTTCCAAGATAGCTTCACCGCTCACCTCACTCACAAGAGAGAATGTCCAGTTTCTTTGGACCGACGAACAAGAGCAAGCCTTTCAGACGATCAAGAGGAAGCTATGTGAAGCTCCCATCCTATCCTTGCCCGAGGGATCGGATGACTTCGTAGTATATAGTGATGCTTCCAAGATGGGTCTCGGGTGTGTGTTGATGCAACGGGGAAAGGTGATAGCTTATGCGTCACGACAACTAAAGGATTACGAAAAGAACTACCCGACTCATGACTTGGAATTGGCGGCGGTGGTTTTTGCATTGAAGTTATGGCGACACTATTTCTACGGAACCAAATGTACATTTTTTACCGATCACAAGAGCCTCAAGTACATCTTCGATCAGAAGGAACTCAATATGCAACAACGGAGGTGGCTTGAATTGCTAAAGGACTATGATTGTGATTTGCTCTACCATCCCGGTAAGGCCAACGTGGTGGCGGATGCGTTGAGCCGAAGAAGTTATGAAGGCAGTGTTAAGTTATTCCTCACGAGAATCGATGTAGTATCGAGTCTATTGGAAAGCATCAAGGCGAGTCAGTTGGAAGCACTCAAAGAAGAAAATCTCAAATCTGAAGTCATGGTGAAGCAAAGTGGACTTTTGACGGAAGATGGTCGAGGACTTAAACCCTTCCAAGGGAGAATTTGGGTGCCAAAGTTTGGTGGAAATCAGGAGTTACTTCTCGAGGAAGCGCATAAGTCAAAATATTCTATACATCCCGGTAGCACCAAGATGTATAGAGATCTAAAGTTGAATTATTGGTGGCCGGTGATGAAGTTGGACGTGGCAAGTTATGTGGAGAGGTGTGTCACGTGTCTTCAAGTCAAGGCGGAACACCAAAGACCGTACGAGATCTTATAATCATTGTCCATTCCCGAGTGGAAGTGGGACAACATTACCATGGATTTTGTGACAAAGTTACCGAAAACCTTGCGAGGTCATGATACTATATGGGTGATCGTGGATCGTCTGACCAAGAGTGCGTATTTTCTTGCTATGCGAGATACCTTGCCAATGGAAAAATTGGCTAAGCTTTATATCGATGAGGTGGAGTCGAGGCACGGAGTTCCGCAATCTATAGTGTCGGATCGGGATAGTCGTTTCACATCAAACTTTTGGGCAAGCTTGCAGAAAGAGTTGGGCACTAGATTGAATCTGAGCACGGCCTACCATCCTCAAACATATGGTCAAAGCGAGAGAACAATTCAAAAGCTCAAAGACATGTTGAGATCGTGTGTCATAGATTTTGGTGGGAGTTGGGACTCACACCTACCTTTGGTGGAGTTCGCTTACAATAACAGTTACCATTCTAGTATCGGAATGGCACCGTTCGAGGCGTTATACGAACAATTTGTTGGCTTGAGGCAGGCGAGAAACAATTTGCCGGACCGGAAATCGTTCAAGAGACGACAGACAAAGTGAAAGAAATTCGAGAAAGATTGAAGGCAGCTCAAGACCAACAGAAGATCTATGCAGACAAGAAGAGGAGACCGGTCGAGTTTCAAGTGGGCGATCATGTCATGTTGAAGGTATCTCCATGGAAAGGGATTATCCGTTTCGGGAAGCGCGGGAAGCTTAGTCCCCGTTTTCTTGGACCCTTTGTCATCCTAGAAAGGATTGGACTTCAAGCGTACCGGTTGGATTTGCCACCGGAGATGAATGGGATACATCTTACATTTCACGTCTGTTACCTTCGGAAGTGCTTAGCCGAGGAGGAAAGTGTGATTCCCTTGACGGAAATTCGAGTTGATAATGGAAACCGTTGTGTGGAAGAACCGGAAGCGATTTTGGAATCGAAAGTGAAGAAGCTGCGACATAAGAACGTAGTCATGGTCAAAGTCCAATGGAAGCACCATCGCGGTGATAATGTCACATGGGAGTGTAAAGAGGATTTGAAGAAGCGTTATCCTCATTTGTTTGTATAAAGGTGATTTCGGGGACGAAATCCTATTTAGGTGGGGAGGATTGTAACATCCGGAATTCCAGGTAAGTATAAAGCTTCGTTAATCAGTTATTTGGTGTTTAGAAAAGTAGAACTTATATGCTTAATTGGTATTTTGTTTAAATGTGGTTATTTGGTTTGGTTTGGTTTGGAAGCTTTAGAACCATCTTTGGGAAAACAGTGAATCACGCGACTTACGTCGCGGGTTGAAGTCGCGGCATAAGCCGCGTACCCCACTGGAATGCACGCCTCTGAGGAATCGTGCGACTTACACCGCGGGTGGAAATCGCAGCACAAGGCCGCGTAAACCACTAGAGTTCACATAGTTGAGCAAGCGGGCGACTTATGCCGCGGGTGCAAGTCGCGACACAAGTCGCGGGGCGACCTGCACACGCCAAAACCCCCTTTTCATCCGATTTTCTTTCATAACTTTCTTATCTCTCTCTTTCTTGGCGATTTTAAGAGCTCTCAAATCAGTTCCCTTTATCACCAAACCCTAACCCTCATAGATACAATTCTCCTTGGTGGTTGGATCTTAACTCTTGCAATAACTCCTCTCAAGGATATCTTCTAGGGTTCATAAAGCTCAACTCCTCATCCTCTCAAGCTAGGGTTTCATCTTTGCTAGGTTTTAGTCAAAAACCTAGATAGTGAGTTTTCTAATCCTTTGTCAAAACTAGATACACATCAACATCTATTACTTGCTATTATCTTGCAATCTATTTGAAATTTTCATATTATGTACTCAAGTATTTGGGGTTTTTATTCATTAAACCATGTATATTTGCATCATACTTTGAGTTGTTGGGATATGTATATGTGTATCTTGTTATGGAGATAATATATTATTTGGGACTCCATTTCATGGGTCAAAACTACATGGTTAAATTTGTGGTCATATTAGCCTTGTTATGGGCTTAATATTAAATGGCTTGTAATATTGAACCCGTGGTTGGTATGGATAATATTCTTGGTCATATTGTGCCTTGAGGCCTATTAACAAATTATGTTGGACGAACCAAGTCAGTAGACACTAGAAGGATGTAGTCTTGGGTGCCACCATGTGGGTATGTGCCTAGACCTCCGTCATTCGGGGTAATGCCATGGTTGTAGTCCTCGGATGTGTCGGGTCTTTCGGATGTCACTCGTAGTAGTTGGCATCAAGGTATATCGCCTCTTTGGGTGGAACTTGATTGGTGCTATGGGTATCCCCCGTTGACTCCACATTTAATGCAATATGGGTTAACTGCTGATAAGGATTGTAAATGTTCTAATATGCTATTTCTTGTTCAACTCACTAGGCTTTTTGGCCTAACACTTGTTTGGTGTCGATGTGTATCTCAGGTGTTAGCGATGTCTGTTCTAAGCTGACATAGTTGCTTGGGTGAGAGCTTGGGGAAACTCGCATTCGATCATACTCTTTGGTAGAAGAACATTTGGGTTTATAAATGACACCCCTTTTGTAATATCTTTTCTAGTTTTAGAAATTAGATTAGTTGGTTGTCATATATTGTCCGTTAAATTACAACTGTAATTAAACATGTTTGTATATTTTCCCATTTTTGGGAGGATCTTGCTAAAGCAATTTATATACCATTTCTCCTTTTTGGGAAAGTTTTTGTTATCCCTATTTTTAGGGTGTTACATTTTCCTTAAGATTTATCAAATGTCTTGTTGTTTGGTGAAATTTCGTTCTTCGTAAATTTGATTTTATAAAATCTTGATAAATGCTTACATTTGAGAATTTTGGACATTTTAATAGCAAATCATAAAATGTGTGGATTTTGATGATTTATTACGCATGTGTGGATTACTTAATGTTAATGTATTATTGATATATTGATTTTATGAATCATTAGAAAATTACATATGATTTGAGTTTGTTGGGGTTTGTGCAATTTTGGTTCATAAGATTTACCAAACTCTTCGAATGCATTTTGGAGTTTATAATCACTCATTTTGGATTAGTCACAAGTGGAAGAGTGAATTGACTTAATTTTGGCCCATTTGAGTTTTTGGGACATTTGTCCGATTTAAACTGCTCAATATTGAATTTGGGCATGATTTGGTTCTATTGCATCCTTATTTGAGAATTACATGTTTTGAGTGTGTTGCTCATTCATTTGGAGCTATGTAATTTTGACTGTAATGCATTGGATTCATAGAATAAAAGTCGGATGTGTTTGATAAGTGGGGAGTTTGATGTTCCCACTTTGGGGCCAGTTTTGGGGTAGGCATTGTAGTCATCGGGGTATTACGAAGGTGAACTCAAATGAGTTGGACTTCAAGACATGTTTTTAGGCTTTGGCCTAGTCGAGTAGGCACTAAGGACTTGATCCTTGAGGTGAGACCCGTTATGGGTAGGCACTAAGGACATGAGTCTTGAAGTGAAATTCCAAAATAGGCACTAAGATTATTAAATCTTGAGGTGCTACCTAGAGTGATAGGCACTAAGAGCCTTGAGGTGCTACCCGGTGGGGGGTAGGCACTATGGACATGAGCCTTGAGGTGTTATTCATATGAATAGACAATAAGGTCAATTGAATATTGAGGTGTTACTTGACAATGTTGATGTATGAGTTACTTTGCGTTCGCCATATTCGATGGATACGGGTCTCCCCCGTCACTGAAAGGTATTGTTTTTGGGTATTGTATTATCCATGTTTTCGGTGTTATCTTGGGTTGGAGAGTATCCATAATTTATGGTACTTGCCTACTTGGTATAACGAACTTATCCATATTTTGATGTTTCGTAACTAGAGTTGTATTTATGTTTTCAGTATTTGAACAATTAACTTATTCATTATTTTTGGGTGAGCACTAGGTTTTGAATTCATGTGAAAGTGGTGTTTTGCTCACCGAGTTTTCATAACCAAAATGATGGTTTTGAGAAAGGTGTTGCTTTTATACTAAATACATTTCATTTCGGAAATTGAGATTTAAATAACATCTTTTCAGTTTTACCGTTTTATATTAAAGATGAAAACTGTTTGAACTCATTAGGTGTTAAATCTAACCCCTTTTATTTATCAACATGTGTATCAGGTCCTTGTTAGGGAATGGTACTAGTGAAACCGTGAAGAGTGGAATGCTAGTTAAATACACAAGAATGATTTAGCTATCGGGAACATCTTCCGTAATTTGGAATAACGACTGTAATTAGGTTTTAGTAATGCCCAACCTTGGCCTAGACTCTTTTATAAGGGTTGTTTGTTGATGTTAAATCTAGGTTTGCTATTTAAGGTAATCAAGTATTGATTTATAAAAAGAGATTTATCCTTTATTTGATGTTTTATCGAAAATTTTAAATTAGTCGATCTTTGCAGATTTGAGGGTGTTACAATTTCAATTAATGTTGATCTAATAATTCAAATTAAGTCCCAAAACAATCCATGAATTAGCTTAAAAGGATATTTTCAATTAGGATCGATCCAAGGGTGGAGATCCCTTCTTACCCTTCTCACGATAACTATTATTCTTATCGGAAGCCAACTTATTTCATATGCATAAATACATACATATATAATGGCACCAAATTTGAATGAATAATTTGCTATAATTGATGGTAGTTCGAAAAAAATCGGGTTCGTACAACACAAAACTATGTTTTATTCGTTCCGGGAGATCTTATGAACTGGTGAAAGCACGGTGGAGGTTGTTGCATCGACAATGGTGGAGGGGGTAGAGGCGGTGGTGACTAGTAGACAACAGTGGTTATGGAGGATGTAATTATGGTGGACAATGGTTGTGATGGCGGTCGACAATGGTGGAGGAGGTAGTTGTGGTGAATGTGTTGGAGGTTGAGGTAGTGGTGGGCGGTTGTAGTAGTAGCCGATAGTAGTGGTGGTGGTGGAGGATAACAGTGACCGTGGAAGATGTAAAGATGGTGGACAAGAGGCGCGATGGAGGTTGTTGCAGCGACAATAGTGGTGGAGGTAGATGCAGTGGTGGTTGGTGGACGACGATGATTGTGGAGGATGTGAAGATGTAGACAGTGGTAGTGTTGGTGGTGGCAACCGACAATGGTGGAGGACACAATTGTAGGCTTGTGGCCGACGTTTCGAAGGTAGAGGTGATGGTGTGTAACACCCTCAAATCTATAAATAGCAACTAATTAAAATTTTTCTAAATATATCAATAATTGAATCACCTAAAATAACAATTTAAGGTTTAACTCCAATAAACACAAATCAAACGTTATACAAGGTCTAAAATGGGGACAAGTGTTACTAAAACCCAATAACAGTCGCTAACTCAAAAAACGAAAGGCGTCATCAAATAGATAGAACCTTCTCGTGCATCTAACTAGTCCTCAACTCTTCACTGTGTCGCTAGTACCATACCCCATCAAGGACCTGATGCACATGCCGACAAATAAAAAGATTAGGCCAAGGCCTAGTGAGTTCAAGAGTTCTCATCACTATATAATCAATAAAACGGAAAGAATATAATTTAAATCACGATTCCCATTATGCAAAACGTTTAGAATAAATAGTGATGTCTTTCCCAAATATCTCATTTTACGTGTTAAAGCGCTTAAAAAGAAATACGCCAAAAATATGGAACTAAACCATTTACTCACGCAAAACATAAATAGGATAAAATTCAAATATCAAATCATGGCAATAATTACTTCAAGCAAACCTTAATATATGTGGATTGGGTCCAATATTAACGTCATCAATTGCAATTACTCGCGAAAGACCCAAACGATGTTAAAACATGGATATTACAATATCTAAAAATAATGTTTAACAACAACGGGGGAGACCCGTATCCATTGAGAGTGAAGGGAACACATGAGTATACCACTCGTACAACGTTAATCATATAACACTTCGTGACTAGACATCCAAATGTTCCTACGACTCCTTAACAAGTTTCACCTCAAGAGGTGGTTGACCTTAGTGTCTATTCCCACGAATTCCACCTCAAAGCCCGACACACTTAAGGACTACCTCCAAGGCATTACATTCAAGCGGCGGAGGTCCTAGTGCCTACCTCCAAGGTAGCACCTCCAAATTCAACTCTCCTAGTGCCTACTTGAAAAGTTTAAGGTCACAAAACATGGGTTCCGGAGTCCAACCCCACAATACCCATTCGACCATCAAATAAAGATCGACTTACGTGCTTATAGATCCAATGCAATACAGTCAAAAATTACACGACCCCAAAGCGGTTTCCAACATCCCCAAAATATGTAATTAATAATTAAATATGCCTTAAAGCATAAAATTCCAAGAAAATGATTGACACTCTCAAAATATAAAGTTAACAATAAAATATGCTTCAAATGCATATAATTTTTAAAGCTAGATATAGAGCAATTTATAATCGGACTCAAGTCCCCAAGACTCATTAAAGTTAAATACGAGTCAAAAGTTCAACAATCAATTTGACCATTCAATAAATGTCATTAGAACAATAAAACATGTTAAATCGACGTTTATACAGATACATTCTTCAAATGCATTATCAACTTAAAAACATAAACTGTTGGGAAAAATCATTTTCCAAATTAAAATCCTAATTATATTACCAAAATATTCCATGACACAACAACATCATTTTCCAAACGGTTTATAAACCAATTACATCAAAATTGCGTTAACGTCAAATAACTTTCATTTGTGCAATAAATCACCAAAAGGGCATATGCTTGAGATTCACACATCAAAATATCCAAAAACCAATGATAGACATTTTATAAGATTTAAAATCCCAAATTTACCAATTATGAAAACTTTGTCAAATATTCAATATTTGATAAATATCAAGTAAACACATTATTACTTCAAAATACACATGTTGGCATGTACATAGTTTTCACAAAGCAACTTGAACTCACCTTGCTAGATTTAGGCTAAATCTAGATTTTTTTTTCCAACTTGAGTTCCTTTGAAGATATTTGAATTCTCAAGCCAAATCTTCCAAAAAAAACTAGATCCATAAGTTTTCAACCATAAATATTCATATCCAACCATTTAGAATCGTTCCCCAAACATTGTAACACCCTCAAATTTGGAAAGAGCGACTAATTTAAAATTTTCAACAATACCTCAAAATAGAATAAAATCTCTCACGACAAGTTCATACTTGAAATACAATTCTAGGTTGAACCATCAACAAAATAAATAAAGTCTTACATAAAGATTAATTAAAGTCGGGTGTTACTAAAAACCCAATAACAGTCGTTATATCCAAAGTACGGAAGACTTCACCAAGCTACTCACTCTTGTGCATATAACTAGTACCCATCTCTTCACAGGATCGCTAGTACCCTTCCCCAATCGGGACCTGATGCACATGCCGACAAATAAAAAGGTTAGGCTAACGCCTAGTGAGTTCAAGAGTTTTCAACATGATTAAATATATTGTTAAAAGAAAAGAATACAATTTAAATCATAATCTTTCAAAATGATTTACTTTAAATATGGAAACGACTCGTTTTCCAATAACATGAATTTTCAAAGATAAACACCTCAATACAAAATATTTTTTTAATAAAATGATGCATCCCAAAACTCACTCAAAACGAGAATAGAAATCGACTCCAAATTTTGAAACACAGATAAAACTTTATATCCCGAAACACCCATAACACAGGTGTGGCATAATAGTCAACCCATAAATCATGGATAAATCCATATATATATATATATATATATATATATATATATATATATATATATATATATATATATTGTCACCGAAAATATGGATACTAAAACTCAATACCCAAAACAACACCTTTCGGTGACGGGAGAGACCCGATTCCATTGAATGTGGCGGGAACACAAAAGCATGTCACATATCTATGTTATAAGCATGTTTCAAGGATGAACATACATTGACATCAACCCTATCCAGGTCTTTAGTTATGGTAGGCATCAACCCTATCCAGGTCTTTAGCCGTTTGAACATCAACTCTATCCAAGTCTTTTGTTCGGTACAAATGTGGGTTCAAATCTATCCAAGTCTTTAGCCCAAAGAATCACCAAGTTCAACCATATCCAAGCCTTTACCTTGGGATGTCACCATCCTTGACATGCTTGTTCATTTAGAGATTACATCGTATCACCAATGTCTATTTTCAAATCACAACTCGGGGATCTTATCCCACAATTACACGATAAATCCGACTTTTATGCCTATGGATCCAATGCATTATAGTCCAAAACATTACATAACTCCGATGAATGACAACACACTCAAAACATGTAATTTCCATCAAAACGCAATTAAATGCATCGTAAAACCAAAGCTCCTTATCGAGCCAATAAAACTGGGCAAATGCCCCCAAGACTCCTTTGAGTCACAACCGAGTCAAAGCTCCACAAATCCAACTGGCCATTGGTTAAAAGTCATAAAATTCAATAAACACAATTGACCCACATTTATGCAAACACATGCTCCAAAATGCACAAATAAACTCTAACACAAATTTAGACTTAGACAAATCATTTTCCAAATGAGTTTATACCAATTATTCTTTCAAAACGTCCCATAACACAAAATCAAGCATTTCCCCACAACACAAACTAAAAGTGCATTTATACTCAAAAGATCTCATTCCATAAAATGAATCATTAAAATACCAATACTCAAGATTTATTTATCAAAATACCCAAAATCCCAAATGTGGGTGTTTTACAAAGTTTATAAAGTTAAACACTTCAAATAATCAAAACTCATCAAATAACTTAACAGTTGATAATTTCATGTAAAACATGTAAACATTTAAAAATTGATATTTTGGTATGTACACCGTTTTCACAAATCAACTTGAACTCACCTTGCTAGATTTAGGCTAAATCTAGATTTTCCCCAACTTGAGCTCCTTTGAAGAAATTTGAATCCTCATGCCAAAACTTCCAAACACCTATATCCACAAGTTTCCAAACTTAAATACACATATTCAGGTGCTTAGAATCATTCCCCAAACATTTTATATCAAAATCTCCATTTTGGCCAAAAACCCTAATTTGACCTAACTTCCCCAAAATCATCCAAACCAAAATTTGAGAAATACAACCAATAGGAAGTCATTAATGGAGAATTTATAACTCATAGTAAAGTTTAGAAACTAGTAGGATGAACTCACTACTTAGGTTTTGGTAAAAACCTAGAAAACCCCAAAATTCATGAAGATGGAGGTGATGATGATGACTCTTGATCTTTGCTTCCAATCCACTACCAAATACTCTTATATATTCCCAAAACTAATAATCTACCCTTGAAAATCTCTCAAAAACGAAACCATAGCAACTTGAATCGCCAAAAACGGAGTAGAAATGAGAGAGTTATGAGGAAATGAAGAATGAGGCTGAAAATCCGACTTTTAACAAGTCTGGTACACCTGTGCTACATTGCCATGAGACTTTGCCAGGGCATTGTCGCATGGCATAGTCGCACAAGGTGTCCATAAGGCTCCCCCTTGGCTGCTACTTTGCCAGTGCGACTATGACACTGTCATAGTTGTCGGGCATTGTAGTCGGACCCGTACCAAGCCCCGAAACTCGACTTTTTCTACGCCAACACTCCTGAAACTCTTAGGGACTTTAAGTAATGCTTTCCCAACATAAATCCCACCATTTACACGTTTCAAAAACGTTCGGGTGATATTTACTTACCGAAATTACGGGTGTTACAAACATCTTATATCAAAGTCTCCATTTTGACCAAAACCTTAGTTTTGACTTAACTTCCCCAAAATCCTCCAAACTGAAATTTGAGAAACATAAACACTAGGAAGTCATCAATGGATAATTTATGACTATAATAAAGTTTAGAAACTAGTAAGATGAAATCACCACTTAGGTTTTGGTGAAAACCTAGAAAACCCTAAATTTCTTGAAGATGGAGGTGATGATGATGAGTTCTTGAACATTGCTTCCAATCCACCACCAAATACTCTTGGATATTCCCAAAACTAACAATCTATCATTGAAAAGATCTCAAAGACGAAACCATAGTAAAAAGAATTGTCAAAATCGGAGTTGAGATGAGAAAGATATAACCAAATGAAGAAAGAGGCTGAAAATCGGATTTATGCATTGTACCCCGACCGCGAGAATGACATGCGAAAGTGACAGTGTCACTTTCGCTGTCACTTTCGCCCAAAATGTACCATAGGCTATTTTTTCTATGCGAAAGTGCCCGACTAAAGTGCAAGTGACACTTTTGCATGGCACTTTCGTCCAAGAGATACCAAGAGCCCTTTTCGCCCGTTTTCTCGACCGTTCCTCGATCGTTTTCTCGGTACATTGGATGCTATTATGCCAGTTATCGTGCCATTATCGTAACTTCCTAGCACATTCGTTGGGACGACCAAACACTCGGTAACACCGGTGAAATTGTGACATTTGTCACAACTGCATGACACTATAGCCGGAACGACCATACTCTTAGTACCATTGATGCTATTATGACAGATGTCTTAACCACATGGCACTATAGCCATACCCATACTTGGTTCTTCCTTACCGATTTATTTAGTTCAACTCTTTTCCTCAATTGAGATAAAAATCAGGGTGTTACATGGTGGGCGGTGGTAGTTGTAGCAGATGGTGGTGGTGGGCGAAGGTGGTCAATGATGAATGTCGGTGGTGACCATTAAACAAATATCATATTATGATTATATCAAATGAGGATAAATGATTAATTTTTTAATTTCTATCTCATATTTGTTCCTTCTTATTCCACCTATTCTGTTATTACGAAGAATTTTTTTTTATCCCACCTTGTCTCACCCAATCCTTGTCCTTATCTCATATCACACCAAATATAAGAAAATAAGTTAACTTATTTTATCTCATATATAAACACAACTTTATAAACAATTCATCCCCTCAACACCTATCAATTTAGCAGAACACCCATTTCCATAAACATGAAAATCTTATTAGAAAAATATTAATAGAATCTCTATATATAATTTAAAAAAAACATAATAATACAATAATGTCAAAAATCACGTTTATGTACCTTCTAGGCTTCTACTGATTTGAGGCATCCATGTTGATTTTTTCCCATTTTTTAATTGGACTTTTAATAATAATAATAATAATAATACCTTTTTTATATATAAAGAAAAAAAGCAAACTAAGAGCATCCAATCGAGCATATCTATATCTATACTATATTATAAAGACGAAATAAAAAACCTTTAAAAACAAGTTTTAAAGCATAATGTACCGTCATTTAATGCTAATTACTTAAAAAACAATCATTAAAGCTATATGTACTACATTTAATGCTATTTATTAATTTTCAATCATTATTTCTAACCATTTTAACTCCCCTAAAATCATTTTCCACTTTAACTTCCCTAAAATAACTCTCAACATAATTAAATATAGAATAAAAATCAAATTTTAAATATAAAAAATATAAAATATAATTAAAAAAATCCAACATAATATTTTATAAAAAAATTATATTATAAAACCAAAATAAATTACATTATATTATTAAGTCTAAGGGGTTGTTTGACAGTTACTGAATGGTTTAGTGCAGAATGATTAAGGAGAAAATAAAATGAAACATTAAAATCGTGATGTATCTAACTGCATTGCGCGAGTACAGTTCTAGTTACTATTAATTAATGAAATCAAATGAAATTAAGATGGAGAAAAGAAAAAGCTCACATGTTAATCAATTTAAAAAAAAAAATAAAAAAAATAACAATTGGTGAAGAGTACGACGCCGTAGCAAAGGAGATGCACCACTAAAGTAAGGTATTATTATTATACATCGTTAACTTTAATTTTCCCCCGAATTTATGCTCGATTCCATATACCCTTTCCGGCCACCTATTTTACAGTTGGTGCATAATTTTTGTGTGTGGCTAATTTGGTAAACGATTATATTTTACGGGTCTTAATCATATAAAAACTCTAAATTTATGAGATAGTAAGATCTATTTTAAGCTATCAATTTAATATAATTAATAAGACTAGTGTTGGGCTCGTGCATTGCACGGGAGGATAAATTTTTTGTTGGAATATTGAACCGAGTTAAAATGAAACGTAATTTCCCTGTTAACAGTTAATGAAATACAATGTGAAAAACGAATGTATTTTCATAAGTGGTTAACTTGCATATATTCTTAATCGTTTGTTGTTATGAGTTTGTGCAATAATATTGGTAATAATTTTGTATTATATTATTTAAAATTCAAACGACATGTCTCACAACATATCACTATTATTGAAATAATTATAAATATGAACATACGTTTTTACAGATTTTGCAATTTTTTTGAAACCTCATCGACAACACTTGACAATCACTTTGAACGTATAAATTTGTAGATTAATAACAACATTCAACCCACATCAAATATGACAAAGAAAATAAATGATTTCTATCTTTATAACCGGCAACTCAACTGATATAGTTCAAATTCACTCAGTATCACTTGAAAATTTATTTGACTATTGACTTCAAGACTTCATAATATTAGTCGATAAAAATAAATATATGTATATATATCTTATTCCCCTACTTCAAAAAATATGATTGTGGGTTTTGAAAAATATAAACAAATCCTCAATAAATAAATAAAATATAAAAAAATAGTTTTTCAAAGAAACAAAAATATAGTGGAATACATTTTGTTCTGTTGCATGTTTCGCCATTGACACCCGACCGTTCGTCTTCTTCTTGTACTCGGATGATACATAGAGAAGCTATATATATTTATAGTGAATGTAGAGAATATTATGAGATTAAGAAAATAAAAAAAATAAAATATAAAATACGGAAAAATCATTATGAGATGTAATATAAAAAAATATGGAAGAAAAAAGATTTTATATTACATCTCATTAATATAGATTTAAATGTAAAATCTACATTTAAAATAGATTATGCTAATATAAAATCTATTTTATAAAATCCTCCACCAAAAAAACAAATATTTATATTAATAAATGATTATTCATTCCACAAATAGATGATTATGTAAGATACTATGCTTGAAAAGGTTGTACCAAAGCATTAAAAATTGTAAATTAAGTAATTGACTTTAGTTAGTTGTACCTTGTGCTTAAAATGTTGTAATTAAGAGTTTTTTATTTCGTTTTTATAATATAGTATAGATACCAAAGCATTAAGAAATTGTAAATTAAGTAATTGGCTTTAATTAGTTGTACCTTGTGCTTAAAATGTTGTAATTAAGAGTTTTTTATTTCGTTTTTATAATATAGTATAGATAATTATCATTATTTATTAAATAGAAATTAATGTATTTTAAAAAAAATTCATATATATATATATATATATCTATACTACTATATAAAAATTCTAAAACGGTTATTGTACAATCTTTTGTACAATAATATTTACTATCCTTACAATTACTTATTTAATTTACTTTATATCTCTTACTTTTTCATTTTTCATTTTACACAATTATCATATTAACACAAATAATCGTATATGAACAAAAATGCAATGAAAAAATACGTTCTTTTTTCTACAAATTATATCATTATAATCGTCTCGTCAATACCTTCAAAACGAACCCAATATTGAATATTTTTTTAATTTAACCGTACTATTAAATATCATGAATATCTACGAATTAAATTGTTTTATATCCATACGTTTTATTTTTTGTTCACCGTTAGCACATTAAAAATACATAATCGTAAAATATATTAAAAATACGTTTTATTCTTATTATAAATCACATCACTATAATCTCTACTATATTATAAAAATTCTAATACAGTTTTTTACAAACCTCCAAAATTTTCTCCACCATGTTAAACTTTCTAATTCAATTAAATGTTACGTTTATCACCATTACAATTAGTTATTTAATTTATTTTATATCCCTTGTTTTCTTATTTTTCATTTTATACTCTTATCATGTTAACATAAATAATCGTATACGAACAAGCTCAATATTGAATATTTTTTTATTTAACCGTACTATTAAATATCATGAATATCTACAAATAAGATTGTTTTATATCCTTACACTTTATTTTATTTTCACCTTTAGGCTTTAACATATTAAAAATACGTAAACCAACTAAAATATATTAAAAACACGTTTCATCAATTCATTTTATTTTGAAAAAGTTACATTGTAACACACATAACAAATTATTGAAATAGTTCACATAAATCACCAACTAGCGAATTCCATATAGCGAAGTGATATTTGTTATCCTTTATTTGATTATACTATAAGCATAAAATTATTGGAATTTACGTTTATATTCAACTGCCCCAGTTGCCCTTTATTTAACTTTTTAAATAAATTTGAAAGATAAAAATAAACTTTTACACCCGCCGCATTGTACAGACATATAACTATATATATATATATATATTTGTAAAACTTGATAAATTGTTTTATATAATTTTTTTTGATAAAATTGTTTCATTTTTTTTTGAACGGCAGAAGAGATATTTTATTACCCAACCAAAACCCCAAACAAATACAAAAATCGTCCACAACGCGAAACAGTCCCAACAATACAGACAAGCAGAACACCACAAAACACGATTACAAACAAAGACAAAACCCACAAAACTTCAAGAAAGCAACAACCATGGCCTGTTTGCGAGGAGAAAACTACACCACGAGCGAGAAATAATTGTAACGCGGCTTTCTGTCATCTACGTCAACGACTATCTGCAGGTTGCTGTCGGTTACGTCTACCCCGGATTACACAACCAACTACTCCAATCAGTAATGAGATCGTGTTCTCGTCGTTTAATCCATTCGTACACTTGCAATTGCGCTAGGAAGAAGCGATTTGAAATCTTTCCTTGCTCCATCTCAAAGACCATTTTATTCCGATGTGTCCAGATTATGTATATGAAACACCACAACGTCGTTGTCCATCTTTTCGATGTTGTCGCGCTAATGCTCGCTTGGCCACACGTCTCCAACAACTCACTTACCGAATTGACCGACGACAGATTGATATTCCACCATCTACCCGTTTGTTGCCATAACTTTTTCACATCCTCACAATTAATCAGATCATGATCTATCGTCTCTATCGACCTTCCACATCTCGGACACAAAACGGTATCCAAGTCTACACCCATCTTGTCCAACACTTCTCTAGTTGGAATTCTCCCGAGTCTTACCCTCCACAAAATATGCAAATTTTCTTCGGAATTGATTTCACCCATTTAGTTTCCACCGTATTGGTTCCCCCACCCTCTCTTTTTTCTTCTAATAAACTCCTTACTTTCTTGACCGTAAAACCATTTTGAGTATCCAAAGACCACATAATTCTATCTTTTTCCCCTCTTCTTGGGACTTTGGATAATAGCAAATTTATCAAATTTGCTAACTCTCCAAGTTCCCTCCCCCTCGGCTCACGTCTCCAATCCCATTTCCATACGCACTCATCCCCCACCCACTCCCCTCTATCCATGACCGAGGCACTTTTATTATTCTCAAGTTGAAAGAGTCTCGGATAATCCTCCTTTAACAACCTACTTGAAGCCCATTTCTCCTCCCAAAATCTCGTCCCCGCTCCATCACCTATCTCCTTTACCAATGACCCCGCGAAATCTACTCCATCCTTTTCTAACTCTCTCCCCGCTCTCACAACATCCCTCCACACCCCGACACCCTCTAACCTTCTATGATTTTCCTCTATTAACCCCCTTCCCAACCGTAAAGACTCCGAATTAACTTTACCCATAAGGCCTCCATTTCCACCTTGAACCTCCACCACCACTTGCATAAAAGAGCCTGGTTCATGTCCTTTAGCCCCCCAATATTTAGACCCCTCGTTTTGAAACCCCCCAATACCGAATCCCATTTTACCCAAGCAAGATTCTTTTTTTTAAATATCCTCACCACCACCACCCCCCCCCCCCCCCCCCCCCCCCCAAAAAAAAAAAAAGAATTGACTACGCACTCTTTCAAGGATTTTTAACACTCCTTTCGGGGCCCGAAACAAGGAAAAGAAATATAACGAGGAGCTACTAAGAACCGACCTTACCAAAGTTAGTCGTCCTCCAAATGAGATCGTTTTCGCTTTCCATTTTGCAAGTTTGTCTTTCATCTTCTCGATTGCCGGTTTCCAATGATCAAGTCTTCGCATAGAAACACCAACTGGTAGACCAAGATATATAAAAGGGAGTGTGGCACTCCCGCACCCTAATCTATTTGCCTAAGATTGCACTTCTTCATCCGGTACCCCTACTCCATAAATCTTACTTTTGTTCAAGTTTATCTTTAAACCCGACACGAGATGGAAGCACTTCAAAATTTTCATCAAGTTCCTAACATTTGCCAAATTCCATTCGCCAAAGAAAATTGCATCATCCGCATATTGTAGGTGTGAAACTTGAATCTCATCCCGACCCACTTTGATCCCTTCGAACAACCCTTTGTCCACGACTTCTTCCACCAAAATCTGAAGACTTTCGGCTACTAGTAAGAATAAGAACGGAGCAAGTGGATCGCCTTGCCGTAAGCCTTTCTCCATTTCGAACTCTTTAGTCGGGGACCCGTTAATAAGCACGGATATCTTTGATGAGCTTAGGCAAGTCTTTATCCATCCTCTCCATTTCTCTAAAAAAACCCATCGATTCCATAATTTCTAAGAGAAACGTCCAATCCACCGTGTCGTAAGCTTTTTCAAATTCTACCTTGAATATCAAACCCCTCTTCTTCATATATTTGTGTTTTTTATGTGAAAATGAAAAAGTTTCATCAGATTGAGAAAATGCATGAAACAATTTTATCAGAATGAGAAAATACATGAAATAATTTCATTTTTACATAAAAAACACAAATATATAAAACAATTTCATCAACAAAAGAATTATATTACACAATTTCATCAAATTAAACAATTTCATGAACCAATTTCATTAACTTAACCAATGAAATCGATGGTTTACACGGTTTGCAAAATTAGAGTGTTTTCCATTTGATCTCTCTCATATATATATATATATATATATATATATATATATATATATATTATTTAATTTACTTTATATCCCTTGTTTTTTCATTTTTCATTTTTCATTTTACACCATTATCATATTAACACAAATAATCGTATATGAACAAAAATGCAATGAAAAAATACGTTTCTTTTTTTACAAACTATACCATTATAATCGTCTCGTCGATACCTTCAAAACGAGCCCAATATTAAATATTTTTTTAATTTAACCGTACTATTAAATATCATGAATATCTACGAATTAATTTATTTTCTATCCGTACGTTTAATTTTTTTCCACCGTTAGCACATTAAAAATACATAATCGTAAAATACGTTTCATTCTTATTATAAATTATATCATTATAATTTTTTCCGTCAATAATTGTAATATAAACTAATTATTGAATATCTTTATGGGTTTAGGGTTTCATAAATTGTGATTCTTAGGTCATGGTTGATTGTTAATGACATGTCTATAAGAAAGCAACATTAATTGTTCGTTCTTTACTTACATTCCGCTGCATCGCACGGATATATGCCTAGTTAAATAATATATGTGATCATGTGAGAATAACACTTATTATGAAGATGGTAAGAACACTTTTAAGTCGGTGGATGAGTTTACTTTTTAATTTAACTTCATTTTCTTTCGACTACTTTCAATACATTTGACTATCTTCAACTACATTTATCTACCTTTTATCTTTATTTTTAATCATTTTTTACAAACTTTTACATAAATGAATCTATTAAAAATTTTAATTATAATGTAAATAAAGGTAATTAAACATAGATGAAAGCAAATTGATCATAAAACTTGGAGTATTTATGTTATGGACGGATAATATTTAAAAAAGGCGGGAAGGGAATACCGATTGTGTGTGTGTGTGTTTTCTCATATATATATATATATAGAAGAAATCAACGGACACGAAAATGGAACCAACATTTTCACACATATGCTCTCTCTCATCGCTACGTTTACCGAATCTTCAAAAAGAAGCGTCTTCTTCATCACTGCGTGTTGCGTAAACCTCAATCGCCTCTCTCTCTCTCTCTATATATATATATATGATATACACACTCACCCCAAATTCTCAATCTCCCATTACTCTCATATGCGTGTTCAACAGAATCTTAATTGAGAGAAAAGGGCTGCAATGGGGAATTACAGGGTCTGCTGTTGCTTCATTAGGAAGTTCAAGGTAACGCAACCGGAACCACCGACTGATGTCAAACAAGCATTCAACAAGTACTCCGACGATGGGGTCCATATGACGGCAGATCATCTCCGCCGGTTTCTAGAGGAGTATCAGGGCGGAGATGGGAACGCGGTCTCGATTTCGGATGCTGAGCGTATACTGGAGCAGATACTTCACAAGCGACACCATCTTGCCAAGTTTATTCACAGGAGGGCTCTTTCTTTGGAGGATTTTCATCACTTCCTCTTCAGCACCGAGCTTAATCCCCCAATTAGGTCTCAGGTATGTTTGATTTTTGTCAAATGAAATGTTCTTATTACTGAATTAATCATGAATTCTCACAAGTTCATATCAGTTTCGATTTGTGCAAGTAGTAAGGTCGATCTAAAAACTCAGCTCCGAGCTTCATTTTAGTGATATGAATGCTTACTAATTTCAATTTTAGTTAATAGTATCTGATTTTTAGCTTAAAGCCAAAACCAGTTAATCATAACACTGATGAAGAAAGTGAACGTTAGGGAATACCTACCCGGTAGGTGCGTAGGCGGTTCACCTTACCTTATTGGATGTAGTGATGGCCAAAAATCGGGCTCGGGCCGGGCCAAAACGGGCTTCGGGCCTCTACAGTGAAACCCAAAACCGGTTCAAACGGGCTTTGGGACGGGCCGGGTTTCACCCGAAAATGGGTGGCTCGGTTAGGCTTGGGTTAAACCGATCCACGAAAAACCGGGTTGGGCCGGGCCCAAAACCGGGCCGAGATCGGGCTACGTAATTATTTTTTTTTAATAGTTTTCTTTATATAATAATTAATTACTAAACTTTAAAAAATAAAAATTGGATTGGATCACTAAAATACACTTTAAAAATAATAAATCTCTAAAATACACTTTAAAAATACATTTTATTTTTAATTTTAAGTTACAAACTTACAATACATAAATTCTAAGAACCCGAAGGTCCCGCTTCCGAACTCCTACCCTCACCCCATCCCCATGGATTGTAATTGTATGGATTATACTCTGGATTGTAGTCTTCAAGAGTGCTCGGCAATAACTTGGTAATTTTGTTCGGCCATTTTGAGAGTAGAGATTTGAGACTTGAGAGTAGAGAGTAGAGACTAGAGACTAGAGAGTAGAGAACTAGAGATGTTAGACTAGAACTTGCGAGAAACGAATATAGCGAGAGCCGATAAATGAGAATTGTATGCGTTTTTTGCGTTTTGTAAGTTGGTGTCACTATCCATAACCAACACAAGTATTTATATGGGTTTGGAGGGGTAAAAAACACAAAAAAAAGGTCAAAAAATGCTCCCAAACGGCTATATTTTTGAAATTGTGAAAATCGGGCCGGGCCGGGCCAAAAACCGGGCCGTGAACCGGTTTCGGGCCGGGCCGGGCCACCAAAAACGCTAAAAAACCAAACCGGTCCATGATTTCGGGCTTCAAACCGGTTTGGCATCGGGCCGGGCCGGGTTTTGAGGCGGGTAGGGCTCGTTTAACTGGTCGGGCCGGGTCGGGTCGGGCCGAGATGGCCATCACTAATTGGATGAATATGACAAAGATTAAGAATCTTACCCGGTAACATCGATGACAAGGACTGATAGTCTTACCCGGTAAGCGACAGTGATGACTCTTACCGGTGAGGACTTACCGGATAAATTGTTGTATAAGATGCCGTTTTAATGGACTAAAATCTTACCTCGTAAATTAAATGAAAGTGTTAAAGACTCTTACCGGGTAAGCGTCGGGTAAAACTGCCCCTTAGAGTCCCGACTTGGACCTCCTCTATATATGATGAAACCTACGTTCTCTTTGCAAGGGTTCTTTTTGGAGAGTAATGTAATATGGTTCCACATATTCTAACATGGTATCAGAGCCAAGGTTTACCACTCTAGGGCAAAATGTACTCGTCTAGCCCCTTATCCTGTCTAGCCCCCTCTCGACACCCTGAGTTGCTACCTAGGAGAGTCTCAAATAAACCAGCAAAATGAGTATAGGCCAATTTTGAATTTGGTTTCTTCTTAAAAGGCAACACGGCTACTATTGTTGGAGTTTTTCGGGTTAGGTTCACTTTAGTTAAGTGTGAAGTAGTCATGTTTTCTTTTCCAACTGTGGTTAAGGAAGTAGCAAAAAATACCAATAACTACTTTTATATCAAGAAGATAAATGAGTTGCAGATAGCTAGTCACTGTGGTGTGGCTGTAAATTCAAGAAATTGATGGCAGGAAGGTGAAGATAGTCTATCTAGTTTGTGATATTCATGTTCTTCACTTTGTTTTTTCTATTTTGTTTGTGGTTTGTGATCACAATTTTGTGGTAAAAATGATGGTTGTAAGATCTGTATAGAAGTTTAACTCATTATGCATGCCATCATTTCTAACAAAAACGTCGATTTCAATTTTAGGTTCACCAAGATATGACTGCTCCCTTATCCCATTACTTCATATACACGGGCCACAATTCATACTTGACTGGGAACCAATTAAGTAGTAATTGCAGTGAAGTACCGATCATCAAAGCACTCAAACGAGGTGTGAGAGTCATAGAACTTGATCTATGGCCAAATTCATCAAAAAATAATGTGCATGTACTTCATGGAAGGTATGCAATTTACTTTCATTCTTGTGGACACAAATATTAGTTGTTAGCTTATAGCCTTATCTTGGTATGTTTTAATACTGGATTATCACCATAACCGGAAGTTCTTTTGGCATGTTGCATGGGAGTGAGTGAAGTTGATGCAAGTTGTGAGCAGGTGTTGTTACTGCAGCAACAGAACTTGACTATTAACATATCCTACCATTCTTCTTATGGGGCATATTAGTCTAAGCTGTGTGTTGATGTATGCAGGACCCTGACAAGTCCTGTAGAACTTATGAGGTGCTTGAAATCAATCAAAGAGTATGCCTTCACGACCTCTCCTTATCCAGTCATTATAACGTTGGAAGACCACCTTACACCTGATCTTCAAGCGAAAGTAGCCCAGGTGAGTAGGTTTTCTTGTCTGTGAAATGTAATCCTCTGTCACATTA
Source organism: Arctium minus (assembly GCA_954870635.1). Classification (NCBI taxonomy): domain Eukaryota; kingdom Viridiplantae; phylum Streptophyta; class Magnoliopsida; order Asterales; family Asteraceae; genus Arctium; species Arctium minus. Next base: position 173,731,946 of record OX941080.1, on the reverse strand, counting down.
TCATGTTATTCATGTTCTTATTTTCTGTTCTTGTAGATGGTAACTGAAACATTTGGGTCGATGCTATTTTTCCCTGAATCAGAAAAGTTGGAAGAACTTCCAACACCCGAGAGCTTGAAGTATAAGATTCTGATTTCAACCAAACCTCCAAAAGAGTATCTTGAAACTGAAGATGACAAGCATTGTAGCTCACGAAAGGGCAAAGATTCTGATGATTCTGATGATGATGATGCTTGGAGTGAAGAGACTTCAAGGGATGCATCATATGAAGACAAAAGCTTTAAGGTTTGGCGGGCAATGAGAACCGATTCTGATTCAGTTTCACCTTAAGTGGGTGTTTGCTATGTGAATTTATGTGTTATACGTTGCAGTCAGGAAGTGATAGGAGCGACCATGATGCTGATGCTGAAGATTCGGAACAGGGAAAGAAATCACCTTCATCTCCTGCTTACAAGCGTCTGATCGCAATTCATGCTGGCAAACCGAAAGGCGGATTAAAGGATGCACTGAAAGTTGAAAAGGATAAAGTTAGGCGCCTAAGTTTGTCAGAACAGGCACTTGAAAAGGCTGCAGAAAATCATGACCAGGATGTAGTGAGGTATAGACTAGTAATTGCTATCTTGTGCAAGTAGTAGGAATTTTATTTTCATATCCTTAGTTGCGGAGTATCTGTACTTATTATGTGTGTGTGTGTGTGAATATCTCTTTGCCAGGTTCACCCAGAAGAATATTCTTAGGGTTTATCCCAAAGGAACTCGTATTACATCCTCAAATTACAAGCCACTTATTGGTTGGCTACATGGAGCTCAGATGGTTGCATTTAATATGCAGGTCAGTATTAGCTTTCTAGTTTTACTTCTACAAGTTTTTAAACAACAAACATTTTGTATGTTATGTTCTCTAGCGTTTCCTGATAGCTTAGCAATTGCAATATGTAAAATATGTCACTCTAAAACTCCCTCGGTCCCAAAATAAGTGTCCACATTTTTATTTTAGTTTGTCCCGAAATAAGTGTCCATGATGCCTGCTTTTCAACTCTACCCTTAATTATGAGACGGAGACATTCATTACTCCCTCTGTTATTAAGGGTAAAATTGTCATTTAGTTAATTACAAACTACAAAGTATGATAATTACAAAAATTGTGTGTCTTTTTCATTGTGGGCATTTATTTGGGACGGAGGGGGTATTAAGCTTTTCTCTTCAGTTTTTTTGGATGGTCAAACACACTTACAATGCAACTTCTAAAGCGTTGTTATAAAAGTGAAGTCTGTTGCACTTTGAGTTTCCAAGTAGAACAACCCATTCCCTGATTCTTTGAACCTCTTAGCCAGAATATGCTTTATAGTTTCTATGTTGTCCATTCTTTGAGTATTTTATAATGCTCTTAGTAGTAGAAGCAGTCTCTAAATTTAGGACTAGTAAACATTTCAATTATATTTCAACTTTTTGCTACAAACATTTTCTTAGATGTAGTTCATCTGTGTGCTAAGGGAGTGGTATTCTCTAGGAGCAGTGTCTATCATCTATGAGCTTAGATGGTTAACAATGTCTGTGATGATCTTTTGACGGAGCACCGGTTAAAGTGGTGTCTTTCGTGACATGGCAGTGACTCTTGAGAGAAGGGACGAGCGAAGAGATGTGTTCAGCAGGACGAGTTGATTGTGGATGCGATGACAAGCTTTAATTTGTATAGTTTGAGGAAATTGAAGGGAAATAGAAAAAAAACCATAAATAAATGAAAAAGAATTTAGGAATTGGGAAAGGGTAGATTCACATCAAAAGCAGCCAGCATTTTACTATCCCATTAGGATGAGGACAGTATTAGACAGTGGACATGGATATTGGGCTTAAAAACCAAACACACACAGCATGTCCCATTCGGAAGTAGTGAATCAGATTGGGCCTCAAAGTGGCTAATCTGGATGACTGGACCTGTTAGTGGTTGCTTTTATAAACCAAGCCATCTGTTGGTATTGCAAATATGGAAAAACGTATGTCAAACTAAACAAATATGATCATATTGCCATGACATTGACTGATCTTGAATTTCGATAAATAGAAAACCAAGAAATAGGTCTGCCTGCCATCCTCGCTAGAAAAAAGCCCCATTCTATTCTATGAATTTGACGAATAAGATAATTGCTAAGCACGGATATGCTATAGAATATTTTAGACGATTTCACTCTTAGTGTTTATTGTCTAAGTTTTATACTAAAATGCAGGGATATGGTAGATCACTCTGGCTAATGCATGGAATGTTCAGAGCTAATGGAGGTTGTGGCTATGTGAAAAAACCGGATTTTTTGATGAGACGTGGGCCCAAGAATGAAGTGTTTAATCCTAAAGCAAAGCTACCATCCAAGAAAACTTTAAAGGTTAATACCCTTAAGAAAGATACACTCTCTGCCTAACTTAGAATAATTCTTCTGACATTGCAATATGTTATCTAACAGGTGAAAATTTATATGGGAGATGGATGGCATTTGGATTTTAAGAAAACTCATTTCGATACCTACTCGCCACCTGATTTCTACACCAGGGTAATGATCTTTAGTCTCTGTAGTAACAAGACTGTTATTTCTTATTTGTTATTGAGAGTCTTTTGTGATTCAGAAAGCTCTTTTGAAACGAAAGGGTGAGTTCTAGAGGATGGAGATTATACGTACTTTGGGTTACGAGACTAAATACTTGCGATACTAGTAGACAACATACACAAGATTATTGTAGCAGGTGAAAATTGGACTGAAAATGATAAGGGAAGAGAGATGCAAAACCAAAATCACTGCAAAATAGATTTGCAGTTGTATAGGCAAAAACCATATTGTGGTTTTACAATTTTAACAATCATGTCAATTTGTGTGGTTTAGATTCTAGCTACTAAGTCATTCAAGTTTGTAAAAATCTAGCAATGTCATGGCATGACAACTCAATTTTAAATTTGTACAATGGTTCATAGAAAAATTTGTTAGTGAATACATTTGTCAACAAAGAAAATGAAACAATATCATTTTCGTATCATGACGATCACGAGTTCTCTTCTAACAAAAAAACACATACTTATAATCTTACTTAAACTTTTTTGAAATACTTGAACACTCTTAATTCTAAAAAGATAAACATTGTTGACAATCCAATGCCTCTAAAACCGTCCACGAAGGATGAGTAAGGGCCTAATATCAGGCTGAAAGGCATAGTTGATGGACACCTAGTGAACATTCTTGTACTACCCCTTGTTGGTCCCTGAGGGATGGAGGAGGCTAGGTTAGCCAAATATTGACTAGAGACATTAATTATATCAAATCATTCTAAATAATCCACCATGAATATATTGTTAGAACTTAGAATCATGAAAATGTGACAAAATTGTTAAATTGGGAAGACATATCACTCAAGAATGCCACATGCTTTGGCGGTGAAATTGTTAGTTTTTGCAAACTAAAAGAGACTCGATAGTTAATAATTGTTAAAAAAATCATGAAACACAGTGACCAGGAGAGATTGTATTTACCAGTTTATCTCTCAAAATTTTAAGTTTTTCAGGAGTTGTAAAGATTGTAATTGAGTTTAATTAACCTTATATCCCTGAAACAGATCGGTATAGCTGGAGCACCTGTTGATAAGAAAATGAGGAAGACCAAGATTAAGGAAGACGACTGGACGCCTGTTTGGAATGAAGAGTTTACATTTCCATTAGCAGTTCCTGAGTTAGCTTTACTTCGAATTGAAGTACGTGAATACAACATGTCTGAGAAAAATGATTTTGCTGGCCAAACTTGTCTGCCAGTTTCAGAGTTGAGGCCAGGAATCCGTGCAATCCCACTCTGTAACCGCAAAGGAGACCAATACACATCAGCAAGGTTACTCATGCGGTTCGAGTTCATCTAAAACATGCATTACCAATCTCATTTTCTAGTTTATATCCACTTAGACTAGCTCATTATTCATTTTTAGAGTCGGGTTTGGTATGCGCTTCGTGTATATAATTTTCTTTTGTTGCGATTGTGACTTGTCTGTCATCATTTGTTGTAGAAAAGAGTTGTAATCTTTCAGCTTTGAGATAAAACCTCTGTGTATATGTTTATGAAAGAAAAGCTATTCATTTTTGTGCAATCTGTTGCTCTTAATGGTTGCATTCGTAAATCAAACAGAAGCAAACGCTAAAATATGTTATGAATCTGATGGAACACAATATTTTCTTGTAAAAAACTTGTATTAGCAATCAAAGGGAGATATGCATCTATGAAGTCCATGTCTATATATTTCCATCTGTTACGTTTATGATATTTTATTTCCTGTTTTATTTTATTCCAAGCAATACTTTTTAATCCTCATGTGTGTTCCATTGCACGCAGAGAATTATTCCTGGGCTAGAAACAGAAGCAAAAGAATGGAATCTGGAATATTAGCTGGTAGGAATACTTCTCATTTTGAGCAATATTAATGAAGTTAGAATATTTAAAGTTAAGTTCCCCATTTTGATACCCCATCCTTTTTTAATCAGTGGAAGCAATGTCTTTGTTATATAGATGCATGCCTACATAAGCCATAGGGAAGATAAATAGCAACATTAGTCTCTTTTTTATCTTTGCTGTGTAAATAATGCAGACTTTTGAGGTATTTGGTTGCTTCTTGAGACATTTCAGTCCAAGAAATAATAAACTTCCCGGAGATATTAGAAATGTGGTTGAGAAATACTCAGATAAAGGTAAAATGAGCGTTGGCAATCTTCAAGATTTCTTGACACACGTTCAAGGACAAGCTGATGCAGATGCTCAGGCCATATTTGACAAAGCGAAACATCACAATCTTCTCCACCATACAGGCCTGCATCTCTTGCAATTTCTCTATAGTGATCTCAACCATCCTCTTTGCGTAATCTTTCTTTTAATAACTTTTACCAGAACATATCTTCAATACTTCCCTTTCCCATTTCTTGTGCCTTGATATGTAATATCTCTATTTGCTTTATGTACCATTAAGCACCACCATATAGTTCTCCACATTCAAGCCTGAGAAGCATCTGAGGGGAAGTGTGAAAGCTTTGATCCTTGTTAGAGTCCCACATCAACTAGACTTGGACCATTTCTCCCCAATATATGTTGGAATTTCCGTTCTCTCCTCAACGACTTTTTGGGAGAGTAATCTAATGGGTTCCACATATTCTCACACGGTATCAGAGCCAAGGTTTACCACTCTAGGGCAACCTCTACCTGTTTAGCCCCCTCTGGACACTTTAGGACAATTTGTGCCCAATCTAGTCTTCGTTGGAGGGGGATGTGTTAGAGTCCCACATCAGCGCTATACTTGGACCAATTTACCATAATATATGTTGGACCCCCCACCTCCCTCTTTTCTCCTTAAGGCCTTTGTTGGAGAGTAATTTGATGGGGTTACACTTATTCTCACAGATCCTGTTGTGCGGAGATAGTGTTTAGATTACTTCTATGACTTGGCATTATTTATTTGTCTAATTGTTTCTCAACATACATCCTTGTGCTGCTCCTACTTGAGCTGTTTTCTTTACTATTCAGAATGAACATAAGCTTCTTCTGCATTAATCTTGTACAGTTTTTATTTTTTTATTCAGGCAGTTCTTGATGACATGAAGTCTCCACTTTCACATTATTATATCTATACCAGCCACAATACTTACTTAACCGGTAACCAGTTCACGAGCAACAGCAGCGTTAGGCCTATCATAAAAGCTCTACAGAAAGGCGTAAGAGTTATTGAACTGGATCTCTGGCCAAATTCAACCAACACTGATATAAATGTTTGTCATGGAAGGTATGGAGTTGATTATTACTCGATATTAGATGGCTAATACAACTTCTTTCTGCTACATTACCTTCAATGATTGTTAATTTGGTTCACAAGCCATCTCTGTTTTGGTGTTTCAGAATTATGTTTGTTATTTCTGTAGGGTTTCAAAAATAACCGGATCTAAAGCAGTGGAAACAATAAAAGTTTTGATCAAAAGGTTACTTTATTTTAGGAAACTTTTCATAAAAGAAACCCACAAACGGATCAATGACGCATTAAACTGAACACATACAAACCATAGGGTGTTTATAAGATTTTACCTCAGGGTTTGTAGGCAGATTGTATGTAGCACAAGAAACCAAAACAGGTTAGTATAGATTAGAGATAAATCCTTGAACCCATTAGCCCAATCCTTTTTAAAAGCTTTTATTTAATTAATTTTATCAACTTAATAAAGTTATTTACACATAAAACCTTGTAATTATTATAATTACATTTTTGACACATACTTTTATTATTCTACTAAAATAATAAATAATTATTAATATTCATAAACATATGATATTTATTTTGGTTCCTGATCATCCAGTGATCCCTTTGAAGCATACGTATTCTTTGTGTGCGACACTATAGGTTTATGTACTCTTTAATAGTGTCACCGTCTGACATGTAACTTGAGCATATAAAGCTTACACGGGTCATTTTGTTTTTTCTTTTTGTAAAGGACTCTGACTTCCTCTGTTAAACTGAGGAAATGTTTGCAAGTTATCAAGGATCATGCGTTCCAAGCTTCCGAATATCCAGTTGTTATCACCTTTGAGGATCATCTCAACAAAAAACTCCGGAGCAAAGTGGCACTTGTGTGTAAAATCTTTCTGCTTCTTGATGATTGGTTTTGAATCTCCATACCGATCTTTACTAACCCACTATGAAAACGCAACTCTTCTTGTAGATGGTCAAACACATATTCGAGGATAAGCTGATTCAACCAAAAAAGGATTATAAACCGACAAAACTCCCTTCACCTGCAGAACTAAAGGGAAAGATTGTCATTTCGACAAAACCACCAAACGAGTCATTGGAGTCAGAGACTATGGATGATAAAAGAATAGTTAATGTAATTTGATTTCTTGATTTTTTTTTATTTGTGTATCTTTGGAATGATTCATGTTCCTTTTGTCCAACAGAATATACTGTTTCCTATTTTTGACTGCTTGAAAAGAAAAGATGGTTCGGATGAAGACAATAAGGATCAGGAGGAAGACATGGAGGGTGAAGTCCCTGAGTACAGGCATTTGATTGCTATCCATGCCATGAAGCATAAAGGCGACATGGTTAATTCTCTTCATGTTGACCCGAATAATGTCACACGTCTAAGCTTGAGTGAACAAGAACTTGTACAAGCTTGCGAAGAATATGGACAAGATATCGTGAGGTACGTTAGGTTCATCCATGGTTTAATTGCTAATTTGTGGTACACATACACAGCTTTGAGTTTGAATCTATAGACCCCACCTTAAATTTTGGATTTTGAGCAAAACCCCAAATATTTTCTGGACCAAATAAACTTCAATCCAAACTTTAAAACTGGAACATTTTCACTTCAAGTTTTTAAAGATACTTCATTTCTGCAATTGGAACAGATAAGGATTATCTATCTCTTGATGGTTTAGGCCGTGTTTGGCAGCCATATATTAGCTTATCCGTTTGGTAAGCCATAAGCTAGCTTTTTGAAAAGTTACTTCAGATACCTTATTGGGGATTTTTTTCACTTTTTCCAATTGTGTCCCTCATATTTTACATAAATAGCCCTTATATTTTTCTTTTAGATAATTTTACATTGTCATTTAGCTTCTCATCTAGTTTTTACCGAAAGTGACTAGTTTATCGGCTAGCTTATTAGCCAACAACTAGTTTTTTATCTAACAACTAGCTTATCAGCTAGTTTGCCCGACATAGTTTTAGCCTTGGTATTGCCTTTCATTATTGTTGATTGATATTTGATACCCAAATATCATCAATCTAGATTTACGCAGAGGAATATATTAAGGGTGTACCCTAAGGGCACACGCCTTGACTCTTCGAATTACAATCCATTTCATGGTTGGAAGCATGGAGCTCAAATGGTTGCATTCAACATGCAGGTAGGTGTATATGTTTTCCTAGCTTAACCATAGCTAGTTTCTCAAATTTTAGCATATCTGTCTTTCTATTTGTATTGCTATTGCTTACTCATATCTAACTTTTCAAATCTTAGCTTATCTAGGGGGTTTTTTCACTTTCACACACTTCTCGCTAGTTGGGTGTCCTCATGAAAACAAGAGCTCTACTCTTTTTGGGTAAAAGTCAAGTCTGCGTACATCTTACCCCCAACCCCATCTCCAAGTGAGATATATTTGGCTCATTTGGTTTAGAAAATGACAAGTTTTTCTGGTTGACGCATGGAGTTTCTTACTATTTACACGCATGATCTCGACGCTTGCAGGGATATGGTAAGAACCTATGGTTGATGCAAGGAATGTTCAGAGCCAACAATGGCTGCGGCTACGTGAAGAAACCGAAGTTTCTATGTGAAGGGGACCTGACCATTCCTCCTACCAAAGTTCAGAAAATTTTGAAGGTTCATTAAAAATCTTAAAGTCTCTTCTTCATTACAATGCAAAACAAATTCAAGTTTCCATTGACATGCTGATATGTTCTTGATTATTTTCTTGAACAGGTAAAGGTTTACATGGGAGAAGGATGGCATTTAGAGTTTCATCACACTCACTTTGATTACTGTTCCCCACCAGACTTCTATGTAAAAGTGAGTTCAAATATTTGTTGGAACCTCTCTTCTTTCCTCAACAGCTCTTTTGGAGGGTAATTTAATGGGGTCCACATATTCTAACATGGTATCAGAACAAAGATCTACCATCTGTGACATCTTTGTCTGTCTGGCCTCCATTGAAAGGGGCATGGCATGGATGGATCGTTTAAAAATGGTGGATGATGATTTAAAATTGTAGGTGGGCATAGCTGGATATGGGGATGATAAAACTGCAAATGCTTATAGAACCAAGTATATTGAGGATGATTGGTGGCCGGTTTGGGACCAGGAGTTTGAATTTCCGATTAGGGTCCCGGAACTGGCTTTGCTTAGGATTGAGGTTGAAGATATTGACACCACCAAGAAAAATGAGTTTGGGGGCCAAACGTGCCTGCCCGTTTCTGAGTTGAGAACCGGCATACGTTGTGTCCCGCTGTACAACGTAAAAGGCGAAAAGTACAAGTTCGTAAAGCTTCTCATGCGTTTCGAATTCGCAAATCCGTAGGTTAGAGTTAAGATTACTTGCTAAAACCACATCCATTGGATTCAAACTGCATTTGATTCTTGTATCATTGCTTCAAATTGAAAAGGATGTTGTAGATATTTGACTAGTTACAAAGTCAAAGATGGTAAGATGTAGTTTAACAAGGTATTTAGCTTTGTGGTATTTGTATGTATCTCTATATAACCATACTTAGAGGCCATGGCTTCAAATATTTTTTTCATTGCATTGACTTCTTTCCAGAAAATAACTGAACTCAATGTGAAAGAAATGAGACCCTAGTTGATGTGAAAACTAATCTTCATAGACTTAATGTATGTATACATGTACAGGGGTTTTATTAAACCCCATATATTGTGATTATTGTGAGAAAGTATTGTTTTATAAGGCTAGAATTTAATATATTGATTGACATATATCTGTTTCACAATGTGTTTGTTTCATATCTATTTGGTTCACAATGTGAAACTTTTTAGTTGTAATTTTTGTTTCACAAACACATAAAAATATTCACATTGTGAAACAAATATATGTTAACCAAAAAAATACACTAAATCAAAACTGTAGATGAAAAAATCATGTGAAATAACACATGATGCACCGGTTCTTAAGGTTATCTACAATTTTATGGGGATCTCAAATGAAGGGCCCCCCAATATATATAGACACATTATTATTTGCAAACCCAATAATTCATACAAACTTACAAATCAGTTTCTTACGTGTTGCTTTATATATGAAACAAGAAGTGTGAAAATACGATACTTATACAGTATTGTTTTATATGTTGAATGTTCAATACCGTTTTCTTCAACACACAAAACAATCATGAACGTTACACATATGAAACGATATTGTATAAACATTGCATTTTCACACCCGTTGTAAAAGGAGACTATATATATAGGTAAATTTTCTTGTGGGGATAAGCGAGAAGCCGCTTTGCAGGGTAGCCTCACTCCTACCTGCAACTAAATCCGCTTCTATATCCACCTCTTATCTTAGGGGGTAATCAAGCCGGAAGAGTGTTGCACTTCCCTTTTCTTATTTATCTCTTGACTATCAATATATAAAGTTCGTCTCTCTTTATGGAGGTATACTATCCAATAATGGAACCACAATGGTTGCTTTTGTTGCATTTAGATTGTTTGGTTGATGTTGTACACTATCATGTCTTTGAGACATTGAACACATTTGCTATCTATTTTTCTTTTACATGCATCTGTTTGTTGGATCGATTACACATAGTTGATTGTAATTTGAGACTTGTGTGTATGAGTTTAGATTATTCCAACAAATGATATGAGAGTACTGACGATAATTGGTGATGTGTTTTGAGGCTATCTACATGAAAGAAAAAAAAATAGCCAATCTTTTGTACATACCAAGTGTTTGATAAAATATCTGAACCAGGCCCGTTCCTGACATTCTATAGGCCCTGGGCGACATGTGAGAGTGGGCCCTCGATAAGTACGATAAAAAATTCAATATGTTGTTTTTATTATTTGATTAACAACGAATTTAGAAAATACTAATATTTCATATAAAACCGTTTTCTAAATATTCCTAGACGTAATCAAAAATTGTTTCTAGATTAATATTATTTATCATATCATTTTTACATAGCACTGTAAATTTGTTCTACCACCGAACACATCAGATGATATACCTTTTGATAATCAATAAATCCCAATCTATCAAGCAATTACTCAAGAATATGAACAATTAAGATCAAGAACTAGAGAAAGAAAGTAGAGAGAGAAAGTAGATCTTGATTAGCCACAAGTCTCATAAATCTGGTTCTATGTAATTACAAGATTCTTACAACAACTCAAACAAAGCAAACCTATTTATACAACCAATCTAACAAAGACTTAAACACAAAGGAAAACTAAACAAGTTTTGACTATCTATTACAAAGACTATATTGACTTTTACATCTTTGACTTTCCTATTAAATCTTGGATACAATATTTAGACTTAACAATCTCCCCCTTTGTATTCAAGATTTAATAAAAATTTGATACAAATCTTCAGCTCTTGATTCTTCGGCTTTTGTCTCTTTAGCTTTGAACTTTGAATCTTTCACAGTTTTTAATCTTTCAGCATTTGAAGAATCTTGGAAAGTCTTTTTCTCTTTGAAGCTTTGGAAAGTCAACAAGCCTTGAACATGAATCAGAATTCTTGAAACTTTTTGAAACATCTTTGGAACTTTGACATAAACTTTGAAACAACTTTGATTCTGTATCTTCATCTCTTTGATCTCTGAACAATCTTTGGAAGAACAGACTTTCACGAATCATCTTGATTTATCTTTGAATAATCTTTCTTCATAAACTTTTCTCTTTTGAAACAGCGGAAGCTTTGAAATTTCTGACTTGAACTTTGAACTTGAACTATGAAATTGAACTTTGCAAAATTCTCCCCCTTTTTGATGATTGAGAGCATCATAATCATCAAAATTTGTTCAATTTTAGCATAAACTTTGATTTCTCCCTTTTTGATCAACTAACAATCTCCCCTTTGACAGTTGGCGCGCTTTGATCTGAGAGCCGTCAATCCATGAAAGATATATATCTGAATCTTTTCAAATTCAGACATAATGAACGTGGTAACCCTGAATCAACAAATGAAAGAGTTAGGAATGCCTGTCAGTAACACAAAGTTACTTGTGTACAACGAATGTACAATTTAAGGAGTTGGTTTGATGATGATTCCCCAGGACTTCCATTCAATCATTGAAAAATACAAGGTAATTCTATGAATGTTCTGACAAAAAAACAGATTTTCTGTGTGCTCGTGCTTGTGTTTGAAAGAATTAGCACAATGATTGTGTTTCATAAGGCTCGAAGTATGTAAATCACTGAGACAACAATGATTGTACATGGACTCAATGTGCATGAGAAAGGGTCGAAGGTGGGGCAACTTTCCTTCTTTTTCAATATCAATATCTTCCAAGAGAAGAACCAATAGATTATGTGTTGTTTCCTAGAAAACGTGAAACATTCTCTTTTTAAGAAAAGAATGAGTAGCTGGTGGGGTTGTATGCAAGAGATGGCATGGGCTATTTGCCTATTTCAATGATAGTCACCAAAGAAATGTGAACCAATCAGTAATGTGGTTGCCCGACTCAGAAAGATGTTTGGTGCATAGTTCTGATATTCTTTTAACTCTGTTCTCACACCCTCTTTCTTTTAAACATATAAGCTCACATCTAACCAATCTCTCATTTCCATTTTACCTCATCTCACTCCCACACTCAATTCTTTTAGACCCCTCTCCCCTCAATCACTCAAAGGATTTCTTCCGGGGTAGGAAACACTGGTTATCGTGAATCCATGGAAGATCTATTAAGCACTCACACTGAATCCCATGTAAGTCCTATACAGAATAGTTGCTCAACAGGTTAACTTGAACAATTAAGCTCAACAAGATAACAGTGTCAAAATGTATGCTCATTTAAAATTATGAATGAAATTTGAGCATTTGAACTTTGAAGATTTTTCAAAACAAGAATATTGAATGAATGAAATGAAAGCAAGAGAATTGTTTTGAGAATCTGACAAAGTATCAATCAGATCAAATGAAATGGATAGGGTATCAAAGAATTGGAAATTTGTTTATATGAACAAATATAAACAATTTATCAATGAAAGCACAAATATGAAAAAGATGAATGATGCTCAACAACTTTGAAAGCAAACGGGGGTATTACCATCGAAAAAATGTTTGAATTTGAGACATGGTAATAACAATTTCAAATGAAATATTGAACCGGTGTGTGTGAATACTTGATAGTATATGGATAAGATAATACACAAGTATTGATCTATGGAAACACACGGTCAATTAAACATTAAAGCTCAAAATTTGAAAAACATTTAAAAGCACACTTTTAAATTCATAAAATTTTTTGAGAATAAGAAGTGGTTTGAACACTTAAGAAACAGTTTTTCATGTACGAAAGTTGTTCTTCTTTCAAACAATCAGAGATCTAGGACAGAAAATATTTTACCTTTTCAGCTCCCCCTCAAATCATGATTAAATGATTTATATCTTTTAAGTTCCCCCTGGATATTAGCAAAATATCCTTCTTTGATCGTTGAAAAACGGGTCCTGATCTGTCATGTGATCAGAAGCCACTTTATTCAGAACATTTATTAAAAAAAATAAAAGAAAGCAGTAAAACGTTTTTATAGTATGAGTTCTGATCTGAAATAATCAGAAGTCATCACCTTTACTCCCCCTTAAATTAGGCATCTGAGATATATCAGTTAAAATAGGATAGAGATCAGACACCCCCTTTTGAATTGTAGACCATCATATCAGAAAAATCTATCAGATAAAAAGTACATGATAGAGATCAGATCAATTCTCTTGGGATGTAGACCATCATATCCATCAGATGCAAAAAAATTCAGGAGTAAGGTCTTTTGATCGCTGAGATCCGAGTCCTAAACTGTTGTGTTTAGAAGTCAAACTCCATTGAAGAACGGGTCCTAAGCTGGTATGCTTAGAAGCCATAATCTTGACGTTGAGGTGCGGGTCTTGAACTGTGTTATTCAAGAGCCATTGTTCTGTTACTCCCCCCTGACGTGAGGTGCCTGCAACAAAGAATCAGTTTTCGGCTTTGGTACCCACTGGTATTTGGGTCCATGTGTGTTAGTTACAGTTCGTTTAGGGGTTACAGAGTAAGAACCATACCAGAAATGATCACTGGTCTTGTGGATATGATCATGTGTACAACAATAAGAACAATAAATTTTATTACCTGAAAACTTGAGTAATTGATCTGTTGAGTATTTAAAGTCAGGTTTACCTTTATGCCCTTTGTTCTTCTTTTCTTGATGATCATGTACACATGATGTTTTTCCTTTCAGCTCATCTTTCTTGTCATCTTTGACAGATTTCTTCATCCAGACCAGTTTCTCTTTATTGTAACTTCTTCTCATTGGATATGTATCTGAACCATCTAAATATTCATCAAAGAAAATGTTAGATCTACGAATCTGATCAAAATATTTAACTGACCTTTGTGAAGAGACAGATTTCTGATTTGAACTTGAGGTAGTCTTTTCAAGTTCTTTGATCTTTGAAGCAAAGTTGTCTCTTTCTTTCACAAGCTGGTCAATCTTTTCCTTGAATTCAGACTTCGTTTTCTGCTCTTTCAGTGCATTAGCAGATAGTTTAGATAGCTTTGAAGTCAACCTTTTGATTTCAGTTTCAAAGATTGAACGTTCTTCTTCAAATCCTTTCTCTGACTCATTTCTCTGGCCGGATAATTCTTTAAAGAATCCCACATTCTTCTGTTCTATGGCCTTCTTTTCTTTATCAAATTTCTCTCTTTCCAAAATCAACACTTTCTCAAAATCAGACACTTGTTGAGAAAGTTTAAAGCATTTAAGCTCTACTGACTTCTTCTCTTCAAAACACTTTTTAGAGAAATCTGAGAACTTCTTTGAAAAAAATTTCTTTGCATTTTCAAAAATATATTTATTTTCAGCAAGTTGTTTTTCAAAATCAGATAAATTCTTTCTAAGCTCAGAGTTCTCAGATTCCAATCTCTTTATCTTCTCTTCATTCAGCTCAAAAGATCTTTTCAGATGATCTTCATTGATATTCTTTAAGGCACTGATTTCCTCTTTCAGTCTTAAGTTTTCTTCAAAATGCTCTTTTGACTTTTGAGAGTGAAAGTCAACGGCATGACCCAGATTTATTTTCTCTAAATTCAGCTTTCTAATCTTCTCTTCAAGTTCTGCAAAATATCCCATTTTGAATGAATTCATTAGCTTGATATGAATGATCGTTCCAAACTATATATCAGAAAATCAAAAATCAGATAGAATTGAAATCTAGCACAAAATAAAAATTTGAACAACACTTGATATTGCGCAAAGTCGAGTTTCTCGTAAGCAGTGTGTTGCGCAAAGTAGGTTTGCGTGACCCGTGGAAGAGGCAAAGTATGGTTCTCGTAACACGCTGGATACGCAAAGTAGGTTTGTGTGACCCACTGGAGACGCAAAGTAAGATTTACGTGAGTGCCTTGATGCGCAAAGTGAGCTTTGCGCAAGCGTCTTGAAGCGCAAAGTTAGCTTTTCGTGATCCTCGTATTGCGCAAAGTAGCTTTTCGAGAGACGATAGAGACGATGCTTTGCGTGAGCTGCCAGATACGCAAACGTAGCTTTGCGTGATGAGTGCAAGACGCAAAGTAAGCTTTGCATTAGATGAAGGATACACAAACTAGACTTTGCGTTATAAGTGCAATACGCAAACTGAATTTGCCTTGAAGCTCGGATAATCTCACGCAAACGTCTATGAATCTCGCGCAAACCATATGAACTAGCGCAAACCGTGGATCTTGGATTTTTCTAACTCAAATCGATCCAAATCTGCGAATATGAACTCAAGAATTTATCATAATCATCGACAAACAATACTAAGCACAAATTTACAATCAATTCCAGATTAAAATCAACAAATTGCACATTTTCGATCAAGAACAGAGTTCGAACAAGTTTTCAAGAAAACTTCAAAAAATCAAAATTTGAAATCGATTTTGTTCAAATTCCAAAATGTAATCCAAACAAGAATCAATCACCAACATAAATCGAACTCAATGATTCCATTTTCTTGCACTAAAAACGATTTTTTCACAAAAAAAAATTGAATGAAACAGTGAAGAACACGAGTTCATGAAAATTTTCAGAAAATCTCAATTTTCAATCTAAAACTCCAGATTTCAACTCAAATCATGATCAAATCATTTCCGAAAAGTTTGGTTCAGCTCCGATACCAATTGATAATCAATAAATCCCAATCTATCAAGCAATTACTCAAGAATATGAACAATTAAGATCAAGAACTAGAGAGAGAAAGTAGATCTTGATTAGCCACAAGTCTCATAAATCTGGTTCTATGTAATTACAAGATTCTTACAACAACTCAAACAAAGCAAACCTATTTATACTACCAATCTAACAAATACTTAAACACAAAGGAAAACTAAACAAGCTTTGACTATCTATTACAAAGACTATGTTGACTTTTACATCTTTGACTTTCCTATTAAATCTTGGATACAATATTTAGACTTAACACCTTTAATATATAGATTGACATCATTTTTTTTTGTACAGCAACTTGGGCTACGCCCACACACACACGCACCCGCGGTATCCAGGCATCCAATTGGGCAACACCGACTAATCCGCGGCGACCCGACCCAGTCCAAAGCGACTGGACCCGCCCAGGTACGACTAAGCCGGTCAAGACCGAATCTGCATACCCATAGACTGGTATGCCCGTAAATCTGGACCCGAACCGACCCGAAGGCCGACTGTAACACCCCGAATTTCAAAAGCATCATTTCAAGTTAATACTGAAATCAGTAGCCTTAAAGGGAAAAATAAGATTTTTGATTTTGGACTTGAATTCTAGATTTTATAGTCTTTTTGGATAAATGATTCAATTACGAGTCCAACGGTTCTTTCTGGAGCGAAAACGGAGCTATAACGAAGAAGTTATGGCCAAAACAGTGATCAGACGCGAGAATTGGGGTTTTCGGAGGCCCGCGGGTTGGTGGGAGACCCTAGGCCGCGACCTAGGCCACGGGACCCTATGAATGGGTGCGCGGCTTACCCCGCGGCTTCCAAGTTGCGGGCCAAACCGCAGGAAGGCATCTGAGGGTTTTATTCGCGATTTTGGAGGCCAAACTTCATTTCTTCGTAACTTCTTCATCCCAACTCCGATTTCAGTGATTCAAGTTGCTATGGTTTCGTTTTTGAGAGATTGTAAAGGTTAGATGGTTATTTTTGGGAAATTATAATGGTGGATTGGAATCTAAGACCAAGAGCTCATCATCATCACCTCCATCTTCAAGAATTTTGGGGTTTTCTAGGTTTTTGTCAAAACCTAAATGGTAAGTTCATCATTTCCACTTCCAAACTTCTTTATGGGTTATAAATTCTCTATTTATGTCAACCTAGTGTTTGATTTCTCTAATTTCGGTTTGGAAGATTTTGGGAGTCTTGGGTCAAAATTAGGGTTTTGCCCAAAATAGAGATTTTGATGATTAAGTGTTTGGGGAATGTTTCTATGTGGTTGGTTATGGTTATTTATGGTTTGGAATGTTTGGATCTAGGTTTTGAAAGTTTCCGGCTTGAGGATTCAAGCGGCCTTCAAAAGAGCTCGTTAGGTGAAATCTAGATTTAGCCTAAATCTAGCAAGGTGAGTTCAAGTTGATTTGTGAAAATGGTGTACAAGCCAAAATGTTTATTTTTAAGTGTTTTACCTGAAATGGTTAACTACTGATAAGTTTTGAGTATTTTGAAGTAAAATATGTTTTAGTTGGTTATTTGTCTAAGAGTGAGTATTTTGATAAGTTTTCACATTTGGTGAACTTGGGTTGTGTTAACCTCATAAAATGCTCATAGTTGGGGTTTGAATATTCTATCGAGTAAATAGCATGGTTTTCACATTCATTGATGATTTTGTACAAATGAAGTCTATTTCATGCTATATGCATTTTGGTACATTTGCATTCATAAACCCTTTGGAAAATCATTAGTCCCATCTCGTGTGGAGTTTTGGGTTAATCTCGTCTTTGAGATATGTGTCTTCATAAACGTTGTTTAAAGACATTTCATTATTTGGGGAACCGGTAATTGTTGGTCAAATGGAATTTGAGCATCCTAGCTCGGTATTGGCTTAAAAAGGGGTTTGAGGATATTTGTCCGGGTTTAATGGCTCGATGTAGAGTCCCATTTCATGGTTTACGTCTTAATGCATTTTATTCCATATTTATAATTACAGGCTCGAGTGCTATTGTCATTCGGGTATATTCGGGTAATTTTAGACTATGTTGCATTGGATCCATAGGCACATGAGTCAGTCTTATTTGATGGTCATTTGGGGTGGTACGGGGTTGGACTCCGGGACACATGTTTTATGACCTTGTCCGTTCAAGGAGTACACTAAGAGGACTGAGTCCGGGTGGTGCTATCATGGCATGGAGTAGCCATTGGATGGGCATTTTGGACCTCCGCCAGGTGGGTCAATGCCTTGGTTGTATTCCCCTTAGGCCGGGCCTTGGAGCGGTATTCTCGTTAATATATCGCTAAGGTCAGTTGACTCTTTGGTGTAGCTTGAAGGGAGTCGTAGGGACACTTGGGCTTGTGTGTCGTGAAGTGTCATACGATTAACGTTGTATGAGTGGCATACTTTTGTGTTCCTCCACTCTCAACGGATACGGGAAGCCCCCGTCGTCGGCTCGTCGCATTTTGGATATTTAATTGTCCACATTTTAATATTTCGAGTTCATGCTATTTTATGGTCGTGTGGGTATTATTTCGAGTTACGGGTTTTCCATGACGCACCATATTTTTATGATTTGTCCTCCGTTATTTAAAGGTCGATTATTATGCCTCACCTGCGTTTTGGGTGTTTTGGGATATGACGTACTATTTACATTTTAGCACATTTGAGTATCGAACTATGACCCCGTTTTGGGTGAGTTACGGGTTGTATCGTTTTATAAGAAATGCATGTTTGGGAAGCATTGTCTTTAAAAGTGTATATTATGGAAAAATGTGTCGTTTCCATTTTGAAATACAATATATTCGAAGGATCTTGCTTTAAAACTGATTTCCTGTCCTCTAAAGATTTATTCATTCATGTTAAAACTCTTGAGCTCACTAGGAGTTAGACCTAACCTTTTTATTTGTCGGCATGTGCATCAGGTTCCAGTTGGGGGTTCGGATTCTAGTAGCCTCACGAAGAGTTGAGCCTTAGCCTTACACGAGAGTAAGTAGTTGGTGAAGTCTTCCGCAGGTTGGAGTTAGTAACTGTTGTTGGGTTTAGTAGCACTCGTCCTTGTCATAGATTGTATGTAAAGAATGAATGTATGTATTGAGGTTAATTCTTAGATTGTGTTTGTATACGAATCAATTATTGATGTATTTAGAAATTTTTTAATGAGTTGTTATCTTCAGAATTAAGGGTGTTACACCGACCCAAGGTCTGGGTATCGCCGAAGTGCATCCCCTAGGATTCTGAGTTACACTTTATGTTAATCAATGTAAATAAGTTGGTTTTTCATGTCACCTCATGTTAATGTTTTCATCACCAATTAAAATTTAATTTAGGGTTAAAACAAACTTTTTATTAACTATCAATCTTTGAATCTGAAGTCCATGTTGGTAATAGTTTGAGAACTTATTCTTGTTTTAGAGATATGAGTCAATATTTTATGAAAAACAAAGGTAGTTTTGAAATTTATAGATATAAGTTGGATCGTTTCATTTTGTTGGTAAAAAAATTTCAAAATGTATAAATTTTCTTAGTTAATAACAAGAAATCTACTATATTCTGATACAAAAATAGAATTCATGCAAATGCAAGGGCCGATGTAGCATGTAAAAGGTGGGGGGATAAGCCCCCATTAAAAAAATATTTTTTTCTAGGTTAAAAAATCATTTTTTTAACTTCCTATCATAGTTCCTCCCACTAATTTTTCGTTTGTGCCCCCACCAACCAAAAAATTCTCTTGAAATCAACCGAAAAAATCTCTCGAAATCGATAAAAAATACTAAAAAATACCTTGAAATCAAACGAAAAAGTCCATCGAAATCGATAAAAAAATACTAAAAAGTCCCTTGAAATCAAGCAAAAAACTTTAACAAAATCGCTCGAAATCGTGCAATTAAGCTAAAGACATATCAAACTATTTTGCGGGCCTTTAATCTATCTTAAAGATGCCCCCACTACCTTAAAAGAGTTAGTAAAAGATAAATGATGGAAAATATATCAAGGTTTGTTGGACAAAGTAGTTTTATATATTAATACTGAATAAAAAAACTTAGAGAAACAATAAGCAAATGAGCAATACTATAAAATGAACGATCAATGAACTTTTACATATTTTATTCTCCAATTTAATTAACTAATACATGTTTGGGTTCTTAATATAATGTTAAATTCTTTTTGGTGACCTATTAGATACTTTAAAAAAATTGTGTCTATCTAATTTACTAATTTTTTAACTACGATTATATATAGTATATAGTATATACAAAAAAATTTGGGCCCCTATTCCTTGTGGGCCCTGGGTGTGCGCCCGACCCTGATCTGAACTCATAACACATACGAATACACTCCATTTGAGCGAAAATGAAAATCAAACATGATGCAATGACTCATTTGGAATTAACCATGAGAGAGATTATGTTGCACATGTCGTTACACACACAACAAGATTTAAATTTATAAATCGAACTAAAACTAAAAATAGTAGTAAGTCGGATGTCAATCTTTTCAAGAAGTCAATGGTTAAGCTAATAACTTATGTTATATCAAAAGCAAGGGTGTCACTTACATTCACTACTCAATTGATTTGATTTAAGACTCAAAACTGAAAACTAATTATCGCAATTGGCGCTACTTTAAAAGCTTTAAAAAAGAGATTGCACATTAAACCTAAGAGCATCCCCAAACGTTCATTATTTTACCACATCAACTTTCTCTGTTTGTCACATTAGTTTTCTCTCTCCTATATAAATTTCACAAACTTTTCACTCCTAATCATGGATAGGTCAATAATTTATATAATAAAAAACTGCAATAATAAAATTTATAATAGTTAAAATTACTTATTACAATTAAAAGATAATAATTAAGTTTACTTATCTATATCTATATTATATTATAAAGCAGACATAAAAAGCTTTTAAAAACAAGTCTTAAAGCTTAATGTACCACTATTTAATGTTAATTACTTAAAATCTCTTAAAAACAACCATTAAAGTTGTATGTACTACATTTAATGCTATTTATTAACTTTCAATTCTTATCTCTAACCACTTTAACTTTCCTAAAATCACTTCTCATTTTAACTCCCCTAAAATCACTCGCAACATAATTAAATATAGAATGCCCGCGGGCCCGTGTTGTGGCGTGGTGGTAAGAGCCTGGGGACTTCATAGCGGTTGCCTGGGTTCGAGCCCCACTCGCAGCATTGTGGCCACGGGATGAATGCCTGTGGGCCATATGCCTGTTTTCCGGGAGATTAGTCCGGACCCAAAGTGGTATGGGATACTCTTTTACCAAAAAAATATATAGAATAAAAATCAAATTTTAAATATAAAAAATCTAAAATCTAATTAAGAAAATTTAAGAGAATATTTTATAAAAAAACATTATATTATTAAACCAAAATAAATTACATTATATGTTGTATCTAAGTTTGTAATTGAGTTCAATTGTTATGTTTTACTATCTTATATATCCCTTTCGATTATTATTGATGTATTTTTAAATTTATAATTTATTGTAATAAGTTATGGTTTTATATTTTTAGAACCAATTTGATTTTTTTTGTCGTAGTTTTTGTGGTTTTATGCATTAAATATTGTTTGTTGATACACATTACCTAAAATTCAAGAATACAAGTCATGATGCATTAGTACAAATTTCTAAAACTATATGTTTGAATTAATAACTAACTCATAAACATGATCAAAACAGGATAAACATCTTAATTTAAATATAAAGTTTTGTAAATATATAAGATAATCATTGAATTCTAACAAAATACTTATATTTTTTTTATAAAAAACATTATATTATTAATGTAAGAACATGGACAAATGTTATTTTCCTTGACCTTTACAATAAAGGGTACAAACAATGTATACAAGAGATACATCGCTAATCTAGGAAACGATAATCATCTATTCTAGGAGAATATAATTACAATATACATATTCTATATTTATGATATAGCAATATTATAAATTCCATATTTATGATATAGTTATCAATTCCATATTTATAATATTGCTATCACACCCCCTCAGTTAAAGCGGGAGGTTTTCATACGTTGAGACTGTCTTTGAATTCATCAAAGAGGACGTTTGGAAGTCCTTTGGTGAATATATCCGCTAGTTGATATCGTGAAGGAACATGTTGCACTCGTACTTCACCTTTAGAGACTTTTTCTCGTACAAAATGAATGTCCATTTCAATGTGTTTGGTTCTCTGATGTTGGATAGGATTTCCAGATAAGTATATGGCACTGACATTATCACAATAGACTAGTGTAGCTTTGCGGATAGGGCAATTTAGTTCCAAAAGGAGATTGCGAAGGCAACACGACTCAGAAACCACATTCGCTACACCTCTATATTATGCTTTCGCGCTTGATCGTGATAAGGTGGGTTATCGTTTAGATGACCATGATAGTAAGTTGTCCCCAAGAAAAACGCAATATCCGGAAGTAGAGCGTCGCGTGTCGGGACATCCTCCCCAGTCAGCGTCAGTGTAGGAAACTAGTGAATTAAGAGAGGATTTATATAAATGCAAGCCCAGATGTAGTGTTCCCTGAATATATCGAATTATTCTTTTCAACGCACGCATATAGCTATCTCATGGATCATGCATGTGCAAACAGATTTGCTGCACCACGTAGGAGATATCCGACCGAGAGAAGGTAAGGTATTGTAAGACACCGACTAGACTGCGATAGCGAGTGGGATCATCACACGGTTCGCCCGATTTGGCACTAATTTTGGCCTTGGTGTCAACAAGTGTGCTGCGCGGGGCGCATGCTGACATTCCAGCCTGCTCGATGATTTCCTCGGCATATTTGCGTTGAGAGAGAAAGATCCCGTCCTTATGACGTGTGACGGCAATGCCCAAAATATAATAGAGAGGCCCGAGATCTTTCATGGCAAACTCAGAACTAAGAGAATGCATGATGGTGGAGCACAATTTGTCGCTAGAGGTAGTGAGTATGATATCGTCTACATATAGGAGAAGATAGGCACAATCATATCTGCGACGATAGATAAAAAGAGAATGATCACACCTGCTATGAGAGAACCCGAGAGTGGAAACATAATTTGCAAATCGTTGGTACCACGCCCGGGGAGCCTGTTTAAGGCCGTATAGAGATCGCTTTAGAAGACATACATGATCCGTGTAATTTGGATCTCGAAACCCCATTGGTTGATGCATGTAGACTGTTTCGTTCAAAGTGCCATGCAAAAAAACGTTTTTCACGTCAAGTTGATGAATCGACCATTATTTGGATAAGGCAATGCTTAACACAGAACGAATTGTTGTCAGTTTAACAATTGGGCTAAATGTTTCTGTGCAGTCGATTACAACCTGTTGAGACCTGCCATCACCAACAAGTCGGGCTTTATGCCACTCAAATGAACCATCAGAGTGAAATTTGTGACGAAAAATCTACATAGATCGAATAATGTTAGTATCATGTGGACGAGGAATTAACTCCCACGTCTCATTTTTAATTAGCGCAGTATATTCATCACACATGGCGGCTTTCCAATTTGGGTCGGACAGTGCGAGGTTTGGTCTTTTTGGTAAGGGTGATGGTTGTGTGAGGGAGGAGAGATTAAAAAGTTGTTTTGGTTTAAAGGTGTCGAATTTAAAGCGTGTGGTCATCGGGTGTGTGGGTTGGATGTATAGGTGACGAGTTGGGGGAGGCGGTGATGGGGTGGATTGGTGAGTGAGTAGGTTTAGGTGATGAGGTAGGATGGTTTAAGGTTTATGTGTAAGGGGGGTGCGTGTAGGGGTGTTGTGGTAGTATGCTTTGAGGTTTGTGAGGGGGGGGGGTGGCGAGTAGAGGTGTTGTGACGGGTATGGGCAGTGGGTTGTTGTTAGGTATCGTAGGTCTGAGTACCGGAGGGGTGGGAATTGTAGTGGTGTTTGGGAAAGGAAAGGGAGTGGATTCATCGCAAGTGGGAGTTAGAGTAGTGGGTGGTCGTATTGAAGGTAGACGAGAGAAAGGGAAAACGGACTCGTCAAATTTGACATGACGAGAGAGAATGATTTTCCCGGTAGAGATGTTGAAACACTTGTAACCGCGATGGTGTTTGGGATAACCTAGAAATACACATGGAGTGGACCAGGGTTGTAGTTTGGTTATGGTGGTGGAAGGGAATAGAGGGTAACAAAGACACCCGAAAGTGCGGAGATGAGAGTAAGATGGGTAATCATTGTAAAGAATGTGTGTGGGTGTTTATTTGGAAAGTAATTTGCTTGGGAGGATGTTGAGCAAATAGGTGGCCATGTCTAATGCATGATCCCAGAATTTTGGAGGTGTAGAAGAGTGTGTGAGAAGAGTGCGGATGAGATTGTTAATGGTGCGAATTTTTCGTTCGGCCTTCCCGTTTTGGGAGGAAGTGTGGGGACAAGAGAAACGAAAAATCATTCCAGATTGGTCACAATTTTTTTGAAAGGAAGAGTTGGTGAATTATGTGCCATTGTCACATTGGAGAGATTTTATTTTCACTCCAAATTGAGTGTATATGTAGTTATAGAAGAGATGAAAAGTGGAGAAAACTTGGGATTTTGTACCCAATGGAAAAGTCCATAGAAAATTAGAGTAATCGTCTAAAAAAAGTATATAATACTTGTTACCCGTGGTGCTTTGGGTAGGAGATTTCCATAGATCAATATGAATAATACGAAAAGGGAAAGAAGTGGAAGACGTTGAATTAAAAAATGGCAATTTAGTATGTTTGCCCAAAATACAAGATTGACAAGACGATAAATTAGATGTCTTATTACATTCAATAAACCTATCACTACGAAGAGAATCTAAGATAGATGTGTCGGGGTGGCCTAGACGAGCATGCCATAAACTGGAAGAGATGGCATCAAACGCGGAAGAAGTGGTGGGATTGACCTTGACTTTGGTGGAGGATGTGGTGATAGGGTATAAATCACCAGTATAGTTACATCTCATTATAACCTTCCCCGTCTGAATATCCTTCACAGAAAACCCAAACGGATCAAATTCAATAGAGACGTGATTGTCAGAAGTAAAACGACGAACAAATACTAAATTCTTAATGAGTTTAGGGGCATAGAGGATATTGTTAAGGTTTAATGGAGGGTTAGGAGGGGCAAGGGTCTTTTGTCTGAAACCACAAATCGGAATTTGTTGGCCACTACCGACCGTCGTAAATTAAAAAAGGACGTAAGAGTACCTGGAGAAACAATCATGTGGGACGTCGCACCGGTATCCATGTACCAGTTCTCATCGGGTTGATTGAGGGTCATCGTGTGCAACACGTCTTCAATGTTTGTTGGTTCGCATTCAGAGTCAACTGATTGAACATGAAAAGCTTATTGTGGTGCAGGTCCAAGAATGTCCGGTTTCTAGTTGGAACTTGGTGGGGCTGGTGGTCGAGGCCATGGGGCCGTAGGGTAGGGACATGGTGGGTAGAACCAGTTTTGGTTCCACCCGAACCATGGTGACGGATAGAACCACTGTCCCGGATAAGGAGTCGGGGATCGTTGTTGGTGAAAGCCTGGGTTGCGATTCTGATATTGAGGTGTACCGCCACGGTTCTGACCATTACAACCGCCGTGTCTGCCTCCTCGTCCAGATCTGCCTAGGTCGGATCTCCCACTTCCTCGATTTCCGGGTCGATTGCTAGAGGAGGTGACAGTGGTTTCTACGGGAGAGGAGAGAAAAGTTGCGTTTGCGGCAGCAGTGGCGGCCATCGTCGCTTGCTTAGTTTTTCGGGTTTCTTCCAACACAAGTCGAGATCGTGCTTCATAAAAAGGAGGGAGAGGCGTCATCTGTTGTATGTTGGAAGCAACATTGTCGTTGTTCTCGTTGAGGTCGGCCACAAGTTGAAGGACGAGACGGTGGTTTTCGACCGGAGAACCAACATTAGCTAGTTGATCCGCAATCATCTTAAGTTCTTGACAATAATCTGAAACGTTAGAAAAAAAGTCCAAACGAATGTTGGAGAACTGATTTTCAAGAAGAACGACACGAGAATTTTTATTGTCTTGAAAAATTCGTTTCAAGTTCTCCCATGCTTGGTGCGCCATGGTGTCGGGTTCAATGATCGTATGAAGTAGATCATTGGATATGGTGCCATAAATCCATTGAAGGACTATGGCATCCAATCGTGACCATAGCTCTTTGTCAGTATCCAGTTTTGTTTCCTTGTCTGCCTTTTCGGAGGATGAAGAAGAAGAAGAAGCCGATGCGGTTGAAGGTATGATGTGATGAAGAACTTGGTGAACTCGACAATGAATCTTGAAGAGTTCTGCCCAAGAGGTGTATTGGCCTTTCTCCATCTCGAGAACGATGAGAATGGCGTTTTTGATGTTGGATACGGGAAGGGCAGGGTGAGCCATTGTGGTGACCGATTGGAGAAAAGATAAGAAGTCGACGATGAGTTGGAGAGGAGGAAGATGGAGGAATATGATTATTCTAGCTTTGATACCATGTAAGAATATGGACAAATGTTATTCTCCTTGATCTTTACAATAAAGGGTACAAACAATTTATACAAGAGATATATCGCTAATCTAGGAAACGATAACCATCTATTCTAGGATAATATAATTACAATATACATATTCTATATTTATGGTATAGCAATATTATAACTTCCATATTTATAATATAGCTATCAATTCCATATTTATAATATTGCTATTAATTAAGTCTAAATTAAACAAATTTATAAAAAAAAATCATTATCACTCTCAAAACCATCCAAAATTGTAACGTAAATAAAAAAACAGAAAATAAAATAAAACATTAAAATCGTGATGTATCTCGCTGCATTGAACGAGTACGCTTGTAGTTATAATTATAAGACAATAGATTTGTGTTTTGTGTAGGTAGACGTTGTTAATTAATTAATTAATTTTTTATTTTATTAAAATAATTCAATTCATTATATGTTAAAAATAAAATAAATAAATATTATTTAAAAAATGAAAACAAGATGAGTATATATTATTTTAGTGTGGGGCCACCACTTCAAACTTCATGGTACCTCCTAGTGGTTGTTTAAATGAAAATAATAATCTTTAAGAAAAATGAAAATAATAACAAAACAAGTTTAAACGATGCGAATAATACCAAGACCACACCTTTTAACTACCAACCCAACTGTTCATTTGTATCGACTAACTAACTAGACTCTTTTATTCAATTCAATCATAAACATCAACAATCTAATACCTGTAGAATTTATGCGTATTTGGACCCACCGTCCTCCCACCTACAAATAAGGCATTGTTTGGCAAACTAGCTTATAAGCTAGCTGGTAGCTGATAAACTATCTTTTTAAAACGCTACTTTGAGTAGCTTTTCAATAAGCTAGCTTATGATCATCCAAACATGTACCAGGATAAAAAAAACTAGTTTTTTTTGCCAAACATAGCCTAAATGTACAAGATGACACCGATAATGTTATGAAACCACATTGAATCATTGTGTTCGTTATTTATTTTTATTGTATTCACATTGTCTAATTGTCAATTTTATGCATTTTCATTTGCTTATAACATTAAAAAAAAAAAAAAAAGGGTTGCGACGCAGTGATTGAAGTCATTCGGAATATGGTAGAATATCTCATCTGTACAGGGTTCGATTCTAAGCATACACAATAATTATGACCACTGAGTTTATCAAGAATCATTTATTACGGTCATAATTTACCGGAATTAGTTTGGAACACCCTCCAAAAACAAACAAAACATATTTAGGACCCATTTATTTCCGCATTCGTTATTGGGTTTCTTACACACATTAATTGTCAAACATAGAAATTAGTACCACAAAAGCACATGGGCATCTCTAAGTTGTTCGAAGTCGTTTCACATAATCTACAGATCTCGAATACAAATCTAACACGGTTAACAAATTACCCGAGATACATCTATGAAGTTTACTCGCTTTTCGGATGCATTTTTTCATGTACCCAAACAAGAAGAAAACAATACAGAAAACTTGGTAGTATTACAAATCAAAATTGTTTATTCATGTGATGGTGAATAATTCAAGTATCAATTGATCAAGAATTTGCAACTCAAAAATCACACCAATTTCTTCAAAATCTTCACCTTTCCATCTTTCTTTTTGCACCCTTGTTGAATCCATCACATCTCTTTCTGCCACTTTGCAAATCTCTTCCCACATCTCTCCAAACTCCTCAATCACAAGATGATTCTTCTTCTTCTTTAATCCAACACATTTCTTACCATTTCTGCTTGATTCAACACCATCATCCATCGAAGACGGAGACGGTGCGTTCTTCTCGAGATCCGCTCTCAATTCCCTCCGCAAATTCGAATTTTTCGACTTTGAATCTTCTTTTCCTGCAAATAATTCATACCCAGTTCACCAAAACTGAATGTTACAAAAAAAAAAGAACATTTTTTTAGGAATCAAACCTGAATGTGAAGCTTCTTGATGGCCCGGGAATTCAAGAACAGAAACCGGGCTTGAATTTTCCGAATCGGAGTCCGTGTCAACTTCCGTGAGTTTTTTCTTCCTTGATCTCGGTCTTCTAGCACAATCCGTATCACACGTTTTCTCGGAATTCTTGTTGAAATCGAACAATTTACACGAATTCGTAACTTCGCCATCATTCTCCGGACTTCTACAAACGCGCATTTCTTGATTCTTCTTGTTCCTTGTTTTCTCCTTGAATTCGATAAATCCCTTTTGAGTTTTCGAAGGCTTTAACCCCAATTCCTTATCTTTACCACCTCCTTCAAAGCTAAGAATGATGAATTTCTCATTTTCAAGCTCGATATAACTCGGAGCTTCATTAACACAACTACCCTTCCGCAATTCACAGATCGCTGGCATCGAATCCAATCCCATCAGCTTTGCCACGATCCCGGGATTAGCGTCGAGCTTATTAGCACAATAAAGCTCATCAAATTCATGATTTTTATAAGATTCTGTGATGTGGTGATCAAAGGGGAGGGTGGGGAGGCTGTGAAAACAGAGAAGGCGGCGGAGGAGGGCGGGGAAACAGCGGGCGGTGGCGGTGTAATCGGTGGTGGAAGAAGAGGATGAAGGGGAATGAAGGAATTTCATGGTGGGTTTGAATTTTGATGATGAGATAGATGATAATTGAGGTGGGTTTTTGTTAAAGATTTGAAAATTTGTGAGGTAAAAAAAAGAAAAGAAAGATGATTAGAAAAAGGTAAAGAAAACAGGGGAAAGGGGTGGCGGGATATGGATTTGAATGTTGAGTTGAGAAGAAGGTGAGGTCCGTACGGGTAAAGAGACTGGAGGTGTTTCCCACGCGCGTCCAAACGTCAATATTCTTCTGTCTTTATTCTATAATAACTATTCCCCACAAAATAGATACAATTTAATAGTAGTAGTAAATTGTTTCCTTGATACTAATTGAATACATGATGAATTATTATTTTTCTTATGATGTTTTTATGTAATACTAGAAGCGTACTCGTGCAATACAGCGAGATATATCACGATTCTAATGTTTCATTTTATTTTTTTGTCGATTTATAGTACGATTTTTTATGGTTTTGAGAAAGTGATAATGTTTTTTTTTATAAATTTGTTTAATTTAGGCTTAATAATATAATATTTTTTATATAAAAAAATTAAGTATTTTGTTAGAATTCAATTATTATCTTATATATTTTAATGACATCTAGAAAAAATAACCAATTACATATTTAATAATATAATTAAAACAAAATTATAGTAATATAATATATTAATTAATAGTGATACATGAAAATGTCTGCATAAAAGAAAGACCCTGCACATACCAAATTGGTGGGTGTTAGAAGTCTGCAGTAGTAATATGTATCTTGTGCTTTGATACTTGTAAATTAAGAGATTTTTAAAATCTTGCATAAAATGATGGTATCTTGTGCCTAATAATTTGTATTTAAGAGTTTTTTATCTGTGTTTTATAATATAGTATAGATATAAATAAGTTGGGTTTTAAATGGTGTGTCATGACGGTGAAGTTAAATATCAAGTTTTAGAAGTCACGATAAGGTTATGATGTGTTTCAAAAGGTGATATATGACGATAAATTTGTCTATATGTATATATGTACACACACATATGATCCATAAGTTGATCATGCGAGAAGTTGATCAATTTATGAGAAGAAGAGAAGTTCTAAGATTACACGTGATTACATGTGACACTCAAATCTAATCATATATGATTAAACAAGTCAAAAAGGGACGCATGTAACTTGGTGAATGCGACCAAAGGTTGTGCGGAAGGTCTCTATATGTCTAACAACACAACATGTGTTTAATCATATATGATTAAAGTGTCCGTATCTAGGGGTGTAAACGAGACGAGACAACTCGCGAGCTACTCGAGATCGACTCGGTCAAAACTCACTCAACACTCGAATCGCATAGGCTCGACTCGACATACTAACGAGTCGAGTCGAGTCGAGTCGAGTTACCTGATACTCGACTCGATAAGCTCGTGATATACTCAAATATATTTTATATATAATTAATTTGATAGTATAATTTATAAAATATAATGTAAATTTTTTAATAATAGTTAATTTAATATAATAAAATAATAGTAAGATGGTAACTAAAAAAGCAAAATTAAAATAAAAGAAACCCTTAAAATAAAGGAGGTTTTTTTTGTTGAGGTGAAGTTTTTCATGTGGGATACTCAATCAAAGTCTTGAACTCTACTATATAAATAAGGTTTATCCCTTCCCATTATTCTATAGTTTTTTGCTTTCCTTTTTTTGAGTCCAATGGCCCGAGTCCTTTGGCTTGATGTAACACCCTAAATTTTAGAGTAAATTTAAAATTTAAAAATTCGGCAATATGACATCTATAATTGGATGAGACCACCCAAATGGTTAAATGTATACTAGCGTTTACAAAATTTGTATAAGAATATTAAAATTGACAACAAACTAATCTAAACATTAAACATCTAGATTATATGTGTTGTCAACCCAAATTCCCAAAAAGCTATAATCCATTGTACGTCATGACTCCAAAAGTATCTACCATCCCAAAAATGCCTCAATGACTCACGCTCATCCCTCAAACCTTGGGCGACCCGCCGCTAAGGAAACCTGTTATACACGTCATTTGAGAAAAAAAATGTTAGGCTTAACGTCTAGTGAGAACAAACAATTTATATCAACAATTTGGAAATAATTTAAATGCGATAAGTAAGAAATCTGTCAATGATTTGAATTTATAAAGTGTAGCAACAAGCACATAAGGACCATTCTGGTTCAAAATACATCTTTTGATGACGGGGGAGACCCGATTTCCAAGGATCGTGGCGGAACACAAAAGTAAGTCATTTTCCAAGTTATTGAGCTCACCATATTAGGATCAAGGTCACGAACTCGCCGACTCGTACTCAGATGTGGGGGAGGGCACCCAATGATCCTAATCATGCTAATTCACTAGGATTTACATTTACGACCCACGGCTAGTATCCAGTCCCACATAACCGTACCAAGTTGCCTTCCTAGGGTCCAATGTCTCAACTAGCTACAAATGAGAATTAACCCAAAATTGAGCCGACTCTATACCTATGGATCCACTAGTAATAGTCTAAGGCTCGTCACCAATTCATTGGTGACCCAAACTATAATCACACATATAGTTTACAATTTACAATCCCATAAAATGTTTTGCTTATCATTCCAAAATAGTTTCCTCATTTGATAAATACATGAAAAACATCTTTACAACCAACAACCATCCATGAGTCTCATATTTTTCAAAATACTTTTACCAAGCCAAACCCATTATAATATGCAACCATAACTTGGCCAAAATACATTTATTCCAACATTCGACCATTAATAGCAAGGCCAAACATACTTTTATAGTTTCAATCATATGATACTTCATTATTTCATAAAAAGGCGAGGAACCCTAAAAATCTCCAAAACCCTAATTTAGGTCAAAACTCTTTCAACAAGAAAATGTAAATAGGGAGATGATTAGGAGTTTAAAAGTGTAGTTTTGACATGTATAAAGTTTCTAAAAAGAGTATAATGCACTCACTTTGTAGGATTTTATATGACTTCAAACCCTAGAGAATTGAAGGATGATACTAGCACTAGAGGATGAGAACTCTTCACAAATCAACACCTACAACCACCTAGATGATGACCATAAATGCATAAGAGATGAGTGGCTAGAAGAATTAAATGATGAGGGAGAATTTAGGGAGAAAACCTACTAATTTCTTGAGAGCAAAACGACCTGCAAAATGCTCCAAAATCAGAAAATGACGTAACAAAACACTACTGTCCTTATAAGCACCAGGTCTTCGCCGGCGACATTTCCCTGACGACTATTCCTTTGACATTGTCGCGGGGCATAGTCGCCCGCTCAACCCACCCTACGGTACGTCTCCCACGATATTGCCCTAGCGACAATGACCTTGGCATTATCGTCGGGCATTGTCGTCGAGCACGTATCGCGGCTTGCCTCCGGCCTGCGACTTTGCCCTCGGCGACAATGACATCTGTCATAGTCGCCGGGCATTGTCTCCCCCAGGGTGTTTAGGCCCGAAAATTTCCTTTTTCGACCCAGAAAGCCACCGACACCCATAGAATTTAAGGCTAAACGATGTAAGGTTAACAAATACCATTTAGGGGTCAAATCCACATATGTAACACATAGAAGCCTCAAGTGAAAGATTCTTACCGAGAATTCCAAGTGTTACACTTGAGCTTGGTGGTTGGATTATAGGCGAAGAGTTATTGGAGCACCCCATTAAACTGGGAGCCCATTTAGTTTGTTTGAAGTACTTTTTTATGTTCATTTAATGTTTTTAACGAACGGACATAAATGAACACGAACATACTGTAACACCCTTAAATCTGGAAATAGCAACTTATTAAAAAATTACTAAATACATCAATAAATAAATCATCTTCAACCACAAATTATGACTTAACCTCAATACAACCATTCATTCTATACAAAAGTCTATGATAAGGACGGGTGCTACTAAAACTCCATCATAGTTACTATCTCCAACGTTGCGGAAGACTTCACCAACTACTTACATTTGCACAAAGCTAAGGCTCAACTCTTCATAGGATTGCTAGGACCAGCTCCCAACCTTGAAACCTGATGCACATGCTGACAAATAAAAAGGTTAGGCTTAACGCCTAGTGAGCTCAAGAGTTTTTCAACATATATAAAATAATCGTTTAAAAGAGAAAGAATGTGGTTAAAGTTATAGCCCTTCAATATGATACGTCTTACAAGAGAAAACGACTCATTTTCCAATAATATGCAATTTAGACAAAGAACACCAATTTAGACATTTTCCAAAACCAACTACTTCGAAAATAATGACACCAATGTAAGTCGCCCATTCATAAATTAGCCTTAATCCAAAACTCACGCAAAACGTAAATATAAATTGAACTCTCCATTTAAGAAGATACGGTTAAACCTTATATCTCAAAACACCCAAAACACGGATGGGGCATAATACTCAACCCATAAATCAAGGGTAAAACCCAAATATACAAAACGTCACCGAAAACTTGGATAATAAAACTCAATACCCAAAAACAACACCTTTCGGTGACGGGGGATTCCCGATTCCATAAAATGTGACGGTCCACAAAGTAAGCCCATTTTATGTTGTTATGACTAGTCATATAAACAAAAGTACACGCAAGGGATGTCAGGCTCAGTAGCTTTAAACGTACACCCACGGAAACTCGAGTTCAACCCCGTCGGGTTCCTATGTCGAGCCCCTCATCCAATATCGTAATACTTGAGGACGAAGGACTTATACCTCACCCGGTACCTTAATGTGCAGCACGTAGGACTTACATCTCACCCGATACCTAACGTGCAGCTCGTAGGACTTACATCTCACCCGATACCTAACGAGCTTCATCCAAAATTGCCAACAAGGCTCGAAGTCGAGCTACCAAAACTGGACCATTGTCCAAAGACCCCGAATCAAATAAAAATACCAAGCCGCAGGCTTAGCAACCCATTGGCCCATTGGTAAATGAAATAAAATACAATAAAACTCACTCGACCAACAGATATGTAAACACCGCGACTAAAAGTGTAATAATTACAAAACTCCACATTAGTTGAGGCAATCAATTTTCCAAATGACTTATACCCTTATATTTCCAAAATGTCTCATAACACAAATGACATGCATTTTCCAAACTTGACTGCTGATAAGAATGAAAATCGTAAAATGAGACATAAGCATTCTTTCAAGTACCTCATATAAAAGTGCAAGTAATACTTTATAAAACACTCCATTTCATGATGATGCATAAAACCCGACATACATTTAAAAAGTGTATTTCTTTGACCAAAGATCCATTCATGCAATAAGACCTCAAAACCCATTCATTTGTGACACATATATCAAATGCCCAAAAATCCCCAAATGTGGGTGTTATACAAGGTTTGTAAAGTTAGATAATTCAAATAATCAAAGATTAGCAAATAACCCAACATTTGATAATTTCATGTAAAACACATAAAACACTTTAAAATAGACATGTTGGCATGTACAACGTTTTCACAAATCAACTTGAACTCACCTTGCTAGATTTAGGCTAAATCTAGATTTCTCCCAACGAGCTCTTTTGAAGACCAGTTGAATCCTCAAGCCGAGAACTTCCAAAACCTAGATCCAATATTCCAACCCATAAATAACCATAATCAACCATAAGGAAACATTCTCCAAACATAAAAATACCAAGATCCCAAACAAGATCAAAACCCTAATTTCACCAAAATCATCAAATCCAAGATTTGAGATATCGAACCTTAAGAAACCACCAATGGAGCATTTATAACCTTAATACAAGAAACTTACCCTAGAAGACAAAAAGGCTTCCGAGATCACCCAATCCAACACTTCAACCCGAGCTCCCAACTGTTGAACTTGATGAGGAAGATGAAGATGAAGGTTTTGCGGGTTATCACCCCAACTAGCTAGATGATTAAGAATCATGGGGTATGAAGAAGAAAAGCCTCCAAAATGGGTTAGGGTTTGGTTTTAGGGTTTGGGAGAGAAAAGGGAAGAAGATAGAAATAAGAAATGAGAAGAAATGGTGAGAATTCGGACATTTTAATGCCCTGGCCCCCGCTCGCGATAGTGCCCCGCGACCTTGACATGGTCACTGTCGCAGGGGCACAATCGCCCCACTTGTACCGCAAGGGGTGGAGGCCCCGCGACTATGCCACGCGATTGTGCCCTTTGGCACAGTCGCCGGGCACTGTCGCCCCACTCCCCCCGAACTCCGAAAATCCGACTTTTTGATGCTAGAGTCCTCGATACCCTAAGGGACTTTAAACGAAGTTTTCCCAACAAACCCCCACCATCTACGGGTTCCGAAAATGTCCGGGTGACCTTTACTTATCGAAAATCCGGGTGTTACACATACCGACTTTTTAAACAATCGAACATGAACATGAATACCAAATTTTTTGTTTGTTTATTATTTGTGTTCGTTTGTTTGAATAAATACTATAAAATTAAACGAGTTCGAGTTTGGTTAGAGCTTAAAAAGAGTTCAAGTTCGAGCTTGGGTATTGGTTATCGAGTTTGGATTTTCACTACTCGCGAGTTTTCGAGTCGAGTTCGAGCTTGAGAATTGAGTTTTGAGTTCGAGTCGAGTATAATGATCCTTGAGCTCGACTCACATCATTTACACCCCTATCCGTATCACACATAATATGTGTGATCTTGGAACTTTTCGCCATCTCACATATCAAACGTCTTCTCGTTTGAACCTGATCTATACTAGTATATACATACACATACACACACACACACACACATATATATATATATATATACACACACACACATAGATAGAGAGATAGATGAAGGACTTGTAAGAAAAAGAGTTAAGGTGAGAAGGTAAGAAGTAGGGGTGCTCACGGGTTGGATTGATCGGGTTGAAGGCATTTCAACAACCCAACCCAATGTTGGCGGTTTAAGAATTTTCAACCCAACCCAACTCAAACAAAAGTGCAACCCAATCCACCCCAACCCGTTCGGGTTGGTCGAGTTGTGTTTAAACAAACTAAAAACAATACTGAAAACATAAAAATAAAGAAATTTTTCTTTGAAATACGACCCATCATTCAAAAGAATATACGAGTTCATCAAATATTTAGGTACTACATGTAACTTTCCAATAATGTCCTCTTATGAGTTATATTGCTCGTTATTGCCTAGTTGTTTTTGGTAACTTATACATACTAAAGAGAAATACAAATAATTTTAGAGTAGTCGTTAAAACGTTTATCGGGTTATCGAGTTGGTCGGGTTACTTTAAGCCTAACCCAATATCAACCCAATAGATTCGGGTTGTCCTAATTTTGTATCGATTATATGTCGGGTTACCTCGTGTTGACTTTTTCCTGCGTTTTTCGGGTTGGGTTGATCGGGTTGTCGGTTTTTTGAGCACCCCTAGTAAGAAGTGATCTGTTTACCTTGATCACTTTTAATCTCACCTCCACCCAATGAATCACGTTTGATACGAGAATTGATCCAATGTATATCATCCTAATATGCATCCAAGGGTGGAGATCCTTTCTTACCATTCTCACTATAACTTTCATTCTTATCGGAACTCAAGCCTATATACATATATATACATATATATAGGCGAAAGATCGTGTGAAAAGTTGAGGTTAACATGAGAAGTGGATCTGAACCGTTGATCAATTTTAATCTCATTCCCTCTCATGAATTGCAGCTTAGAAGGGAATTGATCCGGTGCATCTCGGTACCTCTCATCCTAATGTGCGTCTATTCCTCATCCAACGGTTGATAACCACTTCTCACGCTTCTCACGTTAACCTCAACTTCTCACGATGGGTTGGGTTCTGGTGAAAAGTTAAGGTTCTCGTAAGAAGCATGAGAAATGGTTATCAACTGTTGGATGAGAAATGGATGCACATTAGGATAAGAGCATATAGATAAGATACACCGAGATGCACCAGATCAATTCCCTTCTAAGGCGCAATTCATGGGAGGACATTTGATTAAAAGTGATCAATGGTTCAGATCCACTTCTCACGCTACTCACGTTAACCTCAACTTCTCACACGATCGTGTGAGAAAAAGAGTTAAGGTGAAAAGCTTAAGAAGTGATTTGGACCCATGATCACTTTTAATCTCAAACTCACCCATGAATCGCACTTGATACGGGAATTGATTCGGTGCATCGCGGTGCATCTGATCTCGGTGCATCGTATCCTAACGTGTGCATCCAGGGGTGGAGATGTCTTCTTACGATTCTCACCATATGTAACACCCCTAAAATTTGAAAATAGCAAACAATTTAAAACTTCCAAAAATCCCTTAATTACATAACTTGAAATACTAAAATCTAAAGTTACAAGGGAAGAAACACAACAACATGTATCAGAGTTCTGACGGAACTATTTAGTCCCAGAAACGGGAACATAGTCTGACGGGTGTTACTACGACCACCAAGTCCGCTATCTTCTCAAAACCGGATGACGTCACTAGAGTCATCCTACCAGAATTTCTACCCAGCTTCACTCGCCACTCAGATCCCACTAAGACCTGATATACATGTCGATAAGAAAAAGTGTATGGCTTAACGCCTAGTGAGTTAAAGCAGTTTAATCATGTATAATTAATAAGACGTTTTAAAACCAATAACTCACTCTAAAAGCATCCATTCTTGAACATCATACATAAAAGGTTTTATTTCCATATCTGTAACACCCGTAATTTCCCTAAAGATCGGTTTATGACCATCTAAGGAAATCAGTCAGTGATCGACCGAGCGAAGAGGTCGGTGAGCGGTTTAGCACGAGAAGGGGGAAGGGACTCCAGTGACACGCGCGGCTTAGCCCACGGCCTCAAAGCCGCGGCTAAACCTGCGTAACCCACTGTGGTGCGCAGCTTTGTAGCACGCGCGGCTTGGCCCGCGACTTCAAGGTCGCGGCCAAGGCCGCGGGAGTCATCTGGTCAATTTTAAACCCAGATTCTAGGGTTTTTCTCATTAGCCGCCATCTCTATTTCTCTCCTCTCCACTTGGCTATTTTGAGAGCTTTAATCTCAGTTGGAGAAGCATCCATGGTGGATTCTTCATAAAGGAGTATGCAAGTTCGATGTTTGGGGAGCTCGGGTTGAAGAGTTGGATTGGGTGTTCTCAGAAGGTCTCGTCATCTCTAGTGGTAAGCTTCTTTGATTTAAGGTTCTAAATGCTCCATTGATGGTTTCTTAGTGTTTGGTTTCTCAAATCTCGGATTTGGTAAGTTTTGGAGAAAACTAGGGTTTTGATCTCGTTTGGGGTTTTTGGTATATTGTTTAGGGGAAATGCTTCTAAATGGTTGAGTATGGGTATTTATGGTTTGTAATGTTTGGATCTAGGTTTTGGAAGTTCTCGGCTTGAGGATTCAAGCGACCTTTAAAAGAGCTCGTTGGGTGAAATCTAGATTTAGCCTAAATCTAGCAAGGTGAGTTCAAGTTGATTTGTGAAAACGGTGTACATGCCAAAATGTCTATTTTAAACATTTATGTGTTTACATGAAATTTTCAACTGTTGGGTTATTTGGTAACTTTTGCTTACTTAAAGTGTTTAGCTTATTAAACCTTGTAAAACACCATTTTGGGATCTTTGGGTATTTCGGTCAATAAATCATATTGAAATGTTTACTTGATGATTTTACATATATAATTGGAGTTCAATTGACGTAAGGGTCATTTTGTGTATTTAATTTTATGAACCTTTTCATAAATGCATATTATTGTGTTATGAGGCATTTTGAAAACATAAGGGTATGAGTTCATTTGGGAAAATGGTTTGTCTCAACCAACGACGAGATTTGATTTATTTATACTTTTGGTCGTGTTTGCATATTAGACGGTCAAACGAGTTCCAATATTTATATCGGTTTTTATTTGGGTATTTACGTAAAGTGTTGGGCCTTTGGCTCGGTTTTGACTAAATGAGTCGTGTGGACATTGTCCGAATTTATAACCGTCATGGATTGGGTATCATGTTCCACCCGTGTTGGGTATTTCTAGTTATAACGTGTTATCCGCATTTCATAAAATTGAGAGTCTCGCCTTTTAAATAGTTTGGTCTGGTTAACAATTAACTCGGTGTCTCTTTTGTACAAAATGCATGGTTATTGATAAACGGGTCGTTTTCATAAGTGATGCATATCATTTTGAAAGATTATGATTTTATTCGCATCCTTCCTTTCTAAATGATTTAATTATATATGTTGAAAACTCTTGAACTCACTAGGCGTTAAGCCTAACTTTTTTTATTTGTTGGCATGTGCATCAGGTTCAGTTGGGGGTTGGGTTCTAGCAATGCCATGAAGAGTAGAGCCTTAGCTAGACACAAGAGTAAGTACTTGGTGAAGTCTTCCGCAAGTTGGAGATAGCGATTTTATTGGGTTTTAGTAGCACCCGTCCTTTTATAGTCTGTATGTATAGATTGAAGGTGTGTATTGAAGTTAAATCTAAACTTGTGGTTGTAGATGATACGTTTATTCGATGTATTTAGAAAATTTTAAATAAGTTGTTATTTCCAGAATTTAGGGTGTTACAATATCACGTCTCTACCCACGCTAAATACACCTTTAAATAATTAAACACCATTCAATTTATCCCAAAACGCACCCATGAAGTATTTTGTCAAAAGCTATTTATATAAATAAATGTTACGTTTCAACACCGAAAGTGTGGGTAAGGGAATACCCGAAGACAACACCTTTCGGTGATGGGGGAGACCCGAATTTCGTCAAATGTGGCGGAACACAAAGTTAAGCCATTTATCAACGTTCACGAGATTCAATACGGGTCATGGATCCCCGTATACGACTCCTTTGAGCAACCACCGCAAGATACCCAAATGACCCTAGTCTACTCGACCTCTAGATGAGTGTCACCACAAAACAAGTCCCCGTATCTGGCTCACCATGGGCACCACCGCAAGACTTAGCTTCGTATACGGCTCTCCAAGAGCACCACCACAAGCTTACATAAAAACATGACTTGGAGACCACTCACTAGACTCAAACATGGACAACAAAACCCCATGATGAACAAATGACTCTTATGCCTATGGACCAATTGCATTACAGTCTAAACATTACATGACTCAAAATGAATGAACTAATGCATTTCAAACATGTAAGAACCAACATTTGTATAATAGTTACCTTTCCATGAAATGCTCCAATGAGCCATTTGAACCGGACAACGTCCCAAAACCCCTTAGCGTATAAGCCAAGTCATAAGGACATCATAAAACACTTAGAAATTAGATAAAGCCAATATGGCTATATACGCCTATGTACACCTTTTCCAAAACGAACAATTACTTTAATTATAAACGGTCAAAGGCCTAATTTGTAAAGTTCACATTTTCCCTAAATTATATATATATATATATATATATATATAAGGTCAAGGATGACCGTTTCCAATAGCTCACACCTTTAAAATCAAATGAATTTAAAGTTTCGATATCCAAAACCCGTAAGTTGGATAAACCCCAAAAATACATCATCACCAAAATACTTGTCCATAATACTTTGACTCTTAAAATCTTTCCATCCAAAACTATTTGTGGCCCAATTTACACATATTAGATAACCAATTAAATGAGTACTCAATCCTTCAAATCCAACAAAATGTTTACTAGTGAACCAACATCCTTTTTGGTGGCCAAGACACCCAATAAAATATTATAAATCTTTCATAACCATTTAGCAACTCAATATGCTCAAAATACTCAAAATCATCAAAAATCATTAAATATGAAGTGAACACATATTGTATGTTTAAACCCAAAACATTTATATTTTGACATGTATATAATTTTGTAAAGCAACTAAAACTCACCTGGCTAGATTTAAACTAAATTTAGGTTTTACCCACAAAGCTTGAGCTTCTAGAATGATATATGTAAATCCCTTCACTAGCTCCAAGTTTTCCACAACAAACCTTAGCCACAAATAAACCTAAGTTAAACCAATCCCCAACAAATGGAAAGAAGAGATAACCTTGAAACCCTAATTTCTTAGGTGAAGGAAAAGAAAAGGTTACCTTGATTGCAACTTGAATACACCAATAATACACTTCTAGGTCACTAATGTGACCTCAAATCCCAAAGTACTAAAGGAATGAGAAAAGGGTTTGGTAAAACCCTAAAAACTTGAGAATCCTAGAAATAGGGAAGAAGATGAAAAACTCTTAGTGTAGCATTCAAATCCCACCATTGATGAGGTCCACACAAGAAGAAATAGGGAAGATGGAGTCTTGGATGAACCTAGATCGACATTGGGAAGGTTTGAGGAGTTGAGAGAGAGTTTGGGGTGGAAGGGTGAGAAGTTATGAATAAAACCTCTCAAAAATCGAACTTCAAAGGCTCCTAGACCTTTGGGCGACATTCCCACGTGATAGTGACAATGTCACTATCGCCAGTCACAATCGCCGGGCTCGTACCGCGACACTCTCCCCTTTAGCGATTATGCCCCGCGATAGTGACCATTGTCACAGTCGCGGGCATACTCTCCTGACTTGTACCGAGCCTCTCTCTTCATCTGCGACTATGCCCCAACGAGTATGCCCTTTGGCAATCAAAGAACCTAACAAATGTAGGCGGAATACACTCATGATCTGCTTCACAAATGGGAGATTGGGTCGAAATCTATTTAGCAATCGACATGATATATTTGCTCACATTTCGGGCGACCTCTCAGTGGGTTACTTCATAATATCGTTATAGCCCAACCAGAACTGTCGCCGGGCATTGTCGCCAGATGCTTTCCCTGCCTGAAATCGACTCTTTTCACTTATGAAGGTTCCCGATCCGATGAGCGTCACCCGCAAGGCATTAACCCGTTCTTATCCATTATCTAAGGCATTTCAAGGGTCTCGAAACACTTTACACTTTGTTTATTCTTGGTAAAATTCCCGGGTGTTACACCATAATTTCCCCTTTCACCGAAACCCTACCCTATATATACATACATACATATATATATATATATATATTTTATTATTACCCAATAAATTAATAATATTAAACAATTTGAATTAGATTATATAGTAAAAATAAAAACATTAAAAGGTACAAAAAAATATCAAATAATGTCTTACCAAAACTGTGCATCCGACCATAACATGTCACGGGGTTAATATAGCATCAAAGACGAAGTGCGAGCCTTTTAACATATTGACTGTAAAAGTGATTATTATTATTACCATAATCAGTTATTGACACTTTTTTTCTAAATTGTATACAATGGTCACATTGTTTTAAATTCAGTCCCTCACATTTAATTTCCTTATTAAAAACTACGTCATTATTAAATGCCATCTTATGTGCAAGTTTACTTTTTTACAAAACATGTATGTAAAAACGGAAAACAAAAATGTTACCAAAAGAAACTGAACATTGGCTCGTTTAGGCGAGGCATGCTATAAAGTAACAGGCTCGTGTGATCGGACCAACACTGGGAGTGCATTCGCGTAATGTTTGAGACTCTCGTCAAGGACTTACAACGCCTTTAGAGTTCTGGCTTGTAAGGGGTTACCCCCTAAATCCTTACCTCAAAGGTCATCTTATTTTTTTTATTACGTACACTGCTTAAACCAAGGGAACTAAAATTCATTCCAGAAGATTTAATGTCCGAGGATGAAATCGAGAGTAGATAAGAAGAAGAAAAAGTTGCATTAAATTTAAATAGTACGATGTTGTGAAAATTAAACTACA
This sequence comes from Arctium minus, assembly GCA_954870635.1. NCBI lineage: Eukaryota > Viridiplantae > Streptophyta > Magnoliopsida > Asterales > Asteraceae > Arctium > Arctium minus. The sequence goes on along the minus strand of OX941080.1, from coordinate 173,689,292 downwards.
AATATTAGGGTTTTCATTTTTTCTTTTTTCCAATCAACTCATCGTCTGTTTGATAGTAAACAATATCACCAACATCACTAACAAAATGGTCTTGTTGAATGCTTCTCAACAAGTTCTGTACCAAATGTATCGGTATTAACCCCGACTTTTTAGGCTCTCGATAGTACTTCCCGAGCACCGGTTTAGCCGCCTTCGTCTGCACCAATCACGTGAATACATATAAGATTTTTATTTAATATTTAATTCATATTCACATTCTCTATAGATAATGTATATCCATATGATTGATGGACATGAATATGACGTGAGATTTTGGGACGAATATAATTTTATTCAATACTTACCGCTTCAATTAAATGATAATGCGGGATTTGAGGGAAGAGGTGATGGATGACGTGAGTGCCAATGTCGTGGTGGATGTTGTTGAATAGTCCGTAGTCACGATCTACAGTCGTAAGCCCTCCCCTTAAATAACTCCATTCCTGCTCAAATACCGTTAAAAATACATGAAAATTTAAACGTGTACGAAGAAAAACACATCGTTGGTTGTTTTAAAAACTTATATTGTAAAATTCGACAGTGCATCTAAAACTAATACCTTGCCGCGATACCAAGGAAGCTTCTTCTCATAACCATGGTGATGCAAATACGTTACTATATCCAACCACGCTACAAAAATCTGCAAATGCCAATATTTAGAAATATTAGTCCATAATGTAGCAAGTTAAATTTATAATTGTGAGTCCTATAGCAAATGTAGTATAAGAGATATATTGTGAATTGGCATGATACAGTTTTTGTTCTAATCAAGACATTTATTTTACTGCATAAAATCTTTTAACTGAAAAACATTTTAGAAAAACGATATGAATGCAAAAACCGATCAGGGTTTCTAGGATCTTGAAGAAATTTCTTGATATGCATCAACTTTTTTACAATTTATGTTTGCATAAGCATCGAAGACATTGCGATCGTAAACGAGTAACCGTTTGATTTTGTTTTGAGAAAGAATAGACTCACCAAATAAGGAATGCCATAGAGGTTGAACAAGTGGAGTGGACCTATGAGATTTGCCAAGTAGAAAAGCAAAGCAACCATTATTCCCCAACATATGGTAGATGTCACAATATAATGCCTCTCATTTGGTGAGAATAAGTCACTATATGGATTGAAATGCGACCCACTTTTTCCTGGGCTTCTTTTGAACTGCAAAAAATTCTTGTTTAGTTAAACTGTATAAGTCAACAATGCATTCCGAAAATGGGTTGTTCTCACCAGATATAATGGATATGCAAACATCGGAAAAGGGATTTTGAATCTGAAAATTTTTGTACTCGAATCTAAACTCTTGTAAGTCTTCTCAGGTATCTGAAATTAAGAATAAAAAAATCAATAATATTGTAACGATTGGTTATGGAAATACCAATCTCGCCATTCTTTGTATAAGAGAGGTGATGTCTGTATACATCTAAATCCTATGCCTTATGACTCTATTATGCATGAGATTTACTCGATTCGTATAATTTGGTTTAGAAAATATTTAAAAAAATTAAATGTAAAAGAAAAAAAAAAGCATTTTACCGGAACCCATGATTCGTCGTTCTCAACATGCCCGTGATTTTGATGGTGAGTTCTATGACTAATTCTCCTGTAGAGAGTTTTACATCATGCATTAAAAATTGTACATTATACAAAGAAAATTTAGAAAGAAGGGTAAAAGTGTAATTTCGCTAAGTTACCAGCCATGATAGGGAACAAGAATTGCAGAATGCAAAATATGGCCCACAATGTGATTAAGAGTGGGGCTGTCCGAAAAGCTTCCATGCCCACTGTAAAAAAGAAAAAAAACATTGCCAGAACAATGAGTACAAACACATAAGGCATGATTGGTCTAGAAATGGCGTAAACTGTACTGGAAGAAATAAAAAACAAAATAAATAAATAAAACCCTTAAACTTTCATAGTTTTTTCGTTTATACCCCTCAATAAAATCCATGTTTAAATTTTCATAAATATATCACTATATTTAATTACCAAATAAAAAAATCATGGGTAATATGTTACATGATTTTTTATTTAATTACCAAACAAAAATGATCAACCAACGAATTGATATATTAGTTATGTCATTTTTATTCAAAGAGGAAATTACGTTTCTCGTTCCTGTGGTTCGTTAAAAATTGCGACTTCTGTCCTCATGGTTTTGAAATTGTAGTTTTCATCCCTATGGTTTGCAATTCATTGTTATCTCTATCCTTGAGGCTAACTCCCATATTTAAGTATGAGGGACTAGAATAGTAATGAACTGTAAGCTACAGGGACAAAAGCAACAATAAACTATAAGCTATAGAGATGAAAATCGTAATTCCAAAATCATATGGACGAAAATAGCAACAAACCATAGGGACTTAAAAACGTAATTTACTCTTATTTTATATTTTTATTGTGTTTATATTTATTAAGTAATTTAAAGGAGAAGAAAAGAAAGAAATGTACCAATCATGACCAAGCACAAAGATGGCCCAAAACATTGTGCCTTGAACAACCCAATAGAGTGGCCAGAAAGCCCAAGTAAAGTTGTTAAGGTAGACAGCCATGGCAATCAAGGAGAAAATGACCAAAATGTCCCTGATGACATAGGTGAATGACCTCCATGGATTCTTGACCCAACAATGCTTAGGAATGGCATCTCTGATCTGAGCCACCCTGAAAGGAGGAGGGGCAGAAGGGTCAAAATCCATCTCACCATCTTCACCTTCATTCACAACACCCTCTTCCTCTTCTTGAACCTTTTTCCCATCTGCAGGTGGAACAGCCATTCCAAAATACCTTTTCTTGCTATTGCTTTTCCCCTCTGTTATCATTCAAGGGTAGTTTAGGAAACAAAACATGGTAAATTTTAATGACATTGATTTAGAAGATACATAAAACCATAAATAGTTATTACGACGAGATACCATATTACAAGAAAATATTGTTTTGATTGCAATTAAATAGAATTCAATAAAAAGATCAAATAATTATTGGGAAAAGATACAACAGAAGAGTTACTAGAATCATATTAAGTTTTTTGTGTCAAAATCCGTGGATCTCTAAATGATGACAAATTCAAACGTTTTCATGTGAATTGCATAACAAGGTTGTAAAATATTATGATTTATGAAACAAAATATCAAATTACAGAAGAAGATATGGATGACAAATGATCGGCTTGAGAACAACTGATACCACGATGATGTAATTAGAAAAACAACAATAAAAAACACAAAGAAACAAACTAAAGAACGTAATGGAGAGACAAAAATCACCTTGTTTTACAGATCTTTTCGATGTCGAAATTGATTTGTTGCTAAAAGAATAGCATGGTTATGCCTAATGAAAAAAAAAGGAGAAGAAAGTAACCACGAGAAATTATATACAAAAAAAAACGGCAAAACATTTAAAGAGAAACGATCACATATGTTCTTACCTCTTACAGAGAGATGGAAAGGGCGTAAGTGAAATTCAGATGTAAATAAGAAAAACATAAAAATCAAATGAAATCAGGTCAGAACCAACATATGTAATTTTGTAATGAAAAGAGGAGATACAAATGTTTTTAAGAGGGTCCGATTGTTTTTCGAAGATCGAACTAAATATAAGGAGAGGTTATAAACTTCAGAAAAGGTAAGCACATGTATTATATTTTTCGGTCAAGCCATAAATTGATGGCTTTTTCTTAAATTGATCCAAAAAGATTTTTTGTTTCATAATTTACTTGTATTTGTTAAAAAGAAAATGGCCAAAATACGAGTTATTCACAGATGTAGTTATTTTTGTCTGACCAATAATTTTAAAATATGACATTTTGTCACAACAAACTTTATAAGAGTATGACTGTTCTCGCAATATCAAATATTGTTAAACGGTGGCAACTTTTTATGATGCCAATTTTGTTTTAAAATGTAACTTACTTTTCTTTTGTCGAAATGACAAAGAACAAGATTATGATTCGGTAAAAGATTAAAAAAATCGAAAAAAGGATGATAATGTTCCTCATTTAACGAAAAAATTTTAACGACCGTTAGAGGGAGGAACCAAATCTAGACGCTTTCACAAACTACAATGGCCATTTTGTAATTTTGAAACTACGGAGATGAAAAGCATTATTTTTGACAAACCATAGGGACCAAATTTGTAGTTTACTCTTATATTTAAAACATTTAGAGTAAATTACACTGTTGGTTCATGTTGTTTGCTCAGAATCTAGATATCGTCCCTGATGTATTTATTTTAAAATAGGGACCATATCCAGATTATGAGCAAAACGTATGTAACACCCTGGATTTTCATTATATGTATCGTTGTAAATCTTGTGTATAACTCTTGTCGTTATCACCGTAATTAGTTTATCGTTCGATTTTATGTTGTTCGGTAAAGTTGGAACCTTCCAGTGAGTTCCGCGACTTGCTCGCGACTTGGAGTCGCGGCATTAGTCGCGATGTCCACTGTTGGTTTTGAGGTTCAAGTACACGAGCGAGTTCCGCCGCGACTTGCAGTCACGGCATAACCCGCGACACTCCCTGGACCGACTTAAGGGTTTCAGTTTCCAAATATCTCATTTGATCTCATTCTCTCAATCTCTAACTCTCTCTATTCTCTCTCTAAATATTCATTTCTCTCTCTCTAGAGTTTGGTGTTTATTATCTAGTTTTCGATCCGAGGTTCCGGTGTAGAAAGCTTCGGCTTGTCAAGAGGGTCGATATCTGGTTTTCCGGGTTTTATCCTAAAACCTACTGGTGAGTTCCTACTACCATTTTACAAACTTTATACATGTCAAAACTCTTATTTGCGAAATCCGAAGTATTTCTACGGTATGATTTCATGTTCTCTACATTTTGATATAAATGAAGTTTTTGGTGATTTTCGGGGTTCCCGATCAGTTTTGACTAAAATGACTGGTTCCGCCTTATTAAAAGTAAAATGATGTTTTACTTGCCTATGTTTGTGACTTATTGAAAGAATGTATATAAACTGGTTTTATGATTATCTTTCTTACCAGCAGTTGGTCTGGAAAATGACATTTTGAAATATAAATGTGTTGAAAGCTGTTTATCTAACTTTAAAATGGTCACATGAAATATTGTGACAAGTCATGACTATACTAGTGGATCCCTAGGTATCGAGTCGGCTTATGGCTGGGAAGGTTGTGCCCCTTCTGTTGTAGTTAGATACATTTGATCTTCGGGGGCACTTGGTACGGTTATGTGAGTCCGGTTACTAGCCATGGGTCAAATGTAGTCTAACGAAGAGTATGATTGGTTCCTTGGGGGCCTCCCTCACATCGTAGTACGGACCGAAGCGTTCGTGGCCATGGTTCCATGTATTTAGCTCATAACTCGGATTTGTGGCTTACTTTGTGTTCCACTATAATCATTGGTAAATCGGGTAATCCCTGTCATCGGAAGATGTGTTTTGGACCGGTTGTCCGTATATTATCAAAGAACTGTATTTTGCATAACTAAACCTTTGGAATGATTTACTTTGATGCATTTGATTATATCTCTTGAGATTTATGAACTGTATGTTCTCACTAGGCTTTAAGCCTAACACTTTTTCTCAAATGATATGTATAACAGGTTTATCTTAGCGGTGGGATGCACAGGGTTTTGAGAGACGAGTTTGGTCTCGAGACATTTTTGAGATGACTAAAGTGTGTTGATAGTTGGGCATTGTTAAGTCACATTCTTTTGATGAATTTTGGATTGTCAACTGATGTAATCTAGATAGTTATGTTTAGATTAGTTTGTTGATGAATTCTAAATCCGTACAGGATTTTGTAAAGTCTAAAGGACTGATACACTTTTTGAGGAGTTTGTGTCAATACATATGTCATGTTGCCTACATTGAGAAGTTTTATTTTACTCTGATTTTTAAGACGTTACACCGTAGAGACCAACGATGTAATTCACTCAAACATTTATTATAGTCAACATTTTTAACGTCTTAAAATTTGTTGAGAGTGAAAAAGAATTGATTGTGCTTGAAAAATATCCTTATAAAAAATTCTAATTTTTCAATTTTTAGAATGAGGAGTGAGTCGTATATAAACATAATATTTAAAATAAAGTATACAAAAAGAAAAAACAGTTTTATATGTACATGGTAAAATATAAGGGTGAATATGATACCGTATCATATTTTTTTTTCCGTTTATACCATATGTTAATCAATTATAATATGAACCCAAAATTTTATATCGTATACCAACCAACTACTTTTGGTACCAATTTTTTGGGTTAGTATCATGTTGATACGGTTTTATATCAACATCGCAAAAGTTAAAATATATATTTGTTTTTTTATTGATATATTAATAAATAGATGCACTAAAACCAACAAACATTCAGATAATATGTTAATGTGTATTGTACTCCTGCATGAACAAATATTAATTACCTTCATGTAGATGATAAAAATATTCACCAACAGAAATTACCAAAATAACCTTTAATTAGTAGAAAGGACGTGTTTTCCTTAACTAACCTTTAATTAGGAATATGGTATAGTGTTCCAACTGTTTCTAGTCATTCAATTTGTTTAATACATGAAGGATAAATTGATAACGGAACGTTTGGTTGGGTATTGAGGGGTAAGGAATGAGAATAATAACGACAAATGTGGTTTGATTTGATATAGTATAATGGGGTTATTACTGCAGACCCATTAATTTCCATATCTGACCAAATTGGGTGGGATGAAAGTTTTTATTCCTGCTCAATCCTTTTTTCCTATACGTCTCTCCATCTCTTGATATTGAATGAAACATATTTCGTATTTTCAAGTTGGACAAAACATATTTGTATTAAAAATATAATATAAAACAATTTTTTATTGACTATATTGATTTAACCAAATAGTATCAATGTGATGCTCATTCTTATTACCATTCTCCTCTATTCCCTTTCATTTTCATTCTTATGCCTTAAAATGAACTAAACGCTCCTTTAGTTATTATATAGTATTTGAAGTTGTTTAGTTTGTAAATACTTTCACAAAATATGTATATTTCAGTTTTTTTATGTTCATAAAATAAGTCATGCATGTTGCATATTTAGAAGGGAAAATAAGGGTGTGATGGTTATAATTTAAATAAAATTGAAGCCTTGAGAACAATTATGTTTTTGTTGTAGGATAAGTGTGTCATCGTCTAAAGAATATGACGATAGAGATAAAGATAGAGATAGAGATAGAGATAAATATATCAAAGTTAGATTAGAAATAAAATATCTCGTGGTTATCTACTTGTATCTCATCCCTATTTAAAGGACTTTTGATTAATGAGAATTATAGATTCCTTCTCTCTGTATATTGTTGTTCTATTCTGCTTTTTCTTTAACAGTTTTTAAAATTTGACGTTACAAAGATCCCTTATGGGTTAAATTTTATTATGAAAAAGGTACTCACATTATAAAAAGAATTAGACTTGTAAATTGATTCACATTTTATAAAATTTTGTGATTAAAATATAGTCATCATATTTGAAAAAGAAATTGATGTGATATGTCACGTTTTGGAACCATTATACTCATAAAATTTTACCACGTTATAATTTTCATTGTCAGAAGAATTAAATTACATTTTAAAATATTGTCATAGTAAATGTTAATTACACTTTAAAGGTTTAAAAGATACTTACATTTAGGTCTTTATAATATGGAAGTAAGCCACTGAAAAATGTTTGTATCATATAAATTATTGTGCATCTATTATCTGTTGGTGATTTTAGTGTCATCAGACGTTTAATGTAACTGACATTTACAAGAAAAAGTTGAAGGGGTTTTCATTGAGCTAGGATACAAGTTAGGGGGGGTTCAGAGAGCACACTTGTATTAACTAACTTGAACACAAAATCGTCAAATAGTGAGGGATAAAGGGGTTGCACCTCCTTACAACGATATTCAACTTCAGTGCTTGGGTCAGTGACACTGAATCGGTATCTACCTTCAATGTTGGGTCACTAATACTTATTAGTGAGTGCTATCACTAAACTTGGTGAATGAGTACCCTTACTGAGGCTGATCAGTGAATGTCATAAATCGTCAATGAGTACACGGTAACCATTGGTAACTACCGGTAATCTCTTACCTCTGAAAGGAGTTTCCAACCTCCATTATAGCATAGAAAACATAGGATTTATGTGTTTTGCTCTCATATTTGCATAAGAACTAGAGTGCGTTTTTATCCCAAAGTAAATTCGTGAAACACAAGGCATTCACGTGGTAGAAATAATAATTTTGGAAAGTGTATTTCACAAGATTCAAAAAATAGTTCCAATTTTGATTCGATTGATACATCACAAACTCAATTTCTAACATTATTTTTGTCACATAATTAAAAAAATTAATGCATCAATGAACTGACCTAAAATTGTAACACTCGTAATTTCCTAAAAACGGTCAATGATCAGCCAATGAAACAGTCAGCGATCGGCCTAGAGAAACGATCGGGGAACGGTTTAACACGAGGGGTGAGAAGGCGCATCAAGCGACACGTGCGGCTTGGCCTGCGGCCTTACGTCGTGGCTAGGCCCGCGTAAGTCGTTGTGACGACCCGCGACCCAGGAACACGGGCGACTTGGCCCGCGACTTGAGGTCGTGGCCAAGGCTATAACACCCCGACTTTTGTGTTTGGCCAGTTTGAGGTGGATTTGAAGTCTGGGGGTCGGCGCGAGTTACCGCGCGGCTTGGCCCGGGCCATAACCCGTGCAGTGTTCTGTCTGTCGCGGATTCCAGTGAGTGGCACGAGTCACGACGCGAGTTTGCCCACGCCATAACCCGTGCGGTGGCACTGATAGTCTTAATGATTTTGAATTAGTATAGTTTTCCTGCTCTTATTATATAGTTGTCTTCAACACTTCCAACTCAAAACCAAGATTTGAGGGGAGTATCCTAGTCTCAACATTTGGTAGTACTTTTATTTAAGATATAATTCCCCCAAGCCTCTCCTCCCTCGCTTACTTTTGTAGTTATGTCTGTTAGCTATGCAATTAATGACAATCTGTAAGTATGTAATAGCTACATGTCTCGCACTATCTTTATTGAATGGAGTCACCTTCATGAACTGACTATAAATATGGACAGTAGCACCCGAATGCACGTACTAAATTCGTGCACCAGATCACAAGATGTGCACAAGACAGAACAATGTAAAGTTTGAACCAATTGGATAAGAAAGACACAAGATACGTTAACACATAAATAATGGAAATTACCACTGTATCTGAGTGTTGAAATTGGTTAGGAAAATAACCTTTTGAGCATATATGTTCTAATTGAAGTTTGAACCAATATATATATTACATTATATTATATTCATAACATAAGCCATTCATGTTGCATAGTTGGATCAATTGAATTTGTGTTCAGAGAGTCAGGTGGAGCCAATACGGTGACATGTTGAAGAATAACATTGTTGTTTTTATATCAAGGCAGAAAGTATTAGATTATGTTAGTAAACTACATCTATGTTCTGATACATGATGAATTGCAAGGTCCTCTGCCTCCATATGTTCCATCAAACCCCACATTGACCATCAATTGCCCCATTCTCACCTAAGAAAACAATCATTAGAACAAAACTAGTTGCTAATTTATTAACCTGAACCGGAAGCTGGAGCATAATTGCCAACTCCGGAGGGTAAATGGTAAATCGAAAACAAGAGATAAGGCCAACAACTCGAAATCAAGGATATAAGAGAGGGAAAATGGAAAATCGAAATCAAGTAGATGGCTTATCGTAGATGAGCTTGAGATAATGGCATGATTAGATTGGTAAAGAGAGTCGAGAATATCTAGGGCATGAAAGATGAAAACGTATATCTTTCCTCCTTAGCCTACTCTTGATATAAATGAACTGGGTTGATGATGCCCCTTAGGCTTCTGTTGCCCATGGCGGTCGTCCTCATGGCCTGTGAATGTATGTATTAATATATATATATATATATATATATATAGAGAGAGAGAGAGAGAGAGAGGTCACTTCAAGTACAAACTATGTAAATGTTACATACCTTACAAACCAATCTTAACCGTCCGTCCAGATTAACAAATCAATATCAAGGATGTGGATTAAATCGGTTCCGAAATTTTCTCTCTACCTTACCTGCAACTGATTTAATAACCGCCTAAAAATTTCAAAATACACAAATTCAAGGGCCGATGTTGGTTTGTAAGGTGTGTAAGTGTGTAACATTTACATGATTTGTATTTGATTTGTCATCTCTCTTTATATATATAATATGATTCCAAAAAAGCAATAAACATATATTATAAACTGAATAAAAATATTACAAGATAAACCAGTTAAAACAATTAAACTAATAATTAATAATCTTGTACATTCAACATCTAACTTCATTTTAACAAAACGTTTCAAAAATGTTAAACAAAAACCACATTAATAACAAGCTACTCTAGTCAAAACATGACGAATAATTGAATGTGTTGAACCAAAATCGATAATGAACGTATAATATATTTAAAAAGCAGTGAAAAACGTCGAAGACGCTAAAATTAGATGTGCTTTAACAAGAAGCAACCAAATTCAAAACACTACGTATCATTTTAAAAATTAAAGTATTACGATGACTAAAATATTATAATATTATATATGATTTTTTTTTATTTCAAGATTATTTCTACTTTAGAGCATCTTCAATAGCTATGCCAAAATAGAAAAAGAGGGATTTTAGTAATTTTTTGCGTCAACAACTATGTTATTTTATATGCTAAAATAGAGAAGGGGAGAGAGAATATAAAAATCTTCAAATTTAGAAAAATCACTAAAACCCACTATTTAAAATAGAGAAACAATATTTAAAGTTTTCCACCAGTAAGAGACATTGAAGTAAAATGTTTAGCAGAGAAAAATAATATTTTATTAATATACTGATTATTTTAATAATATAATCAATACTATAATCTCGAAAATAAAATTTAGAACTAATTATTTTTAGAGATTTTGATTGGAAAAAAAAAATTATAGATGATCTTATATAACATCTTGTATAACAGTTTTCCTTGTTTTAAAAAAAACAGTAATTTATTCAAACAAGTTACATAAATTTCATGTAAACCATGAAAGAATACCATGTTTTTTTCTGTTCTTTAAAAGCGAAAAACAAAGCTTGGTATTTCGTCTCAAATCACAACATATACACACATGTATATATATACATTGAACAGATACATGTAATGATGGGGGGTTATCGAGAAAGAAATAATAATAAGAATACAAGAAAACCGATTTCTTTTTTTCTTTTCTTTTTGTGAAGTATCATCAATTGGCTATTTTCTTACTTGGCCACAACGTTTCGGCAATTCCTAATATATCTCAAAATATATTTGGGTTTTAAAGAAAAAGAAATCGATTTCGGAGAAAAATACTAAAACCCTCCACCAAACACGTTCCAACTGAGGATCAAGACTCTAAATTTTGCTCTGAAGCATCCAAAAAACCTCATCAATGGCGGATGACATTGAAGCGGCACGACTGATTTCTGATCGATCAAGAAAACGCAAGAGACTCCCCTCGATTCCGAAGCTTCTTCCAAACGAAAAAGTCGAAGTAATGTCTGCCCCATTTCAAGCTATTTCTTATCTTTTTTTCAGCATCTTTTCGATTCTGGGTATATTGATCATTTATACATGAGAATCTGTGTGTTTTTCCATGTGGGTTTTGGTTAACATCTTGTTTTTCTTTAGGGGTTTTGATTTGGTTTTGCTTTATTTTTGTTGTTTATCACTTGTTTGACTGATTGCATGCTTTGATTTCGCCTGCATTGTGTTCTTATCCGTTGTACATTTTCTTGATTGTTTGAGGGTTCTGATCAGTGGTCGATGTAATGATCAATTGAGGGGTTCTTGAAGCGGATTGATAATTAGTTTGATTTCAATTGGTAATTATTTCTTTAGTTAGTATAAGTTCAATCGAGAAACAATCTTTTTGTAATTACTGTTCGTGGGTTTCATGAATTTGGGGGTTTTATGCTTGATTCAGTTCATGACTTCAAAATGTAATTTGATTCTAGTTTAATGGATAAAATGCTAAGCAAATTTGGGGGTTTATTAATTTTATTTCTATTTTTGGCTTTGTGATTCCATGCATTGTAATTTCTATGCATCAACACTTGATTTTTAGCTGATTTCAATAGAAAATTTTGTCTGTTTAATCACGAAAATTATTTCAGGTTAGAAGTATTGAAGAGGGGTTCGAAGGCTCATGGCATTGTGGAACCGTGATCGATGCTAAAACTCAGATTTGTGTGGTCAAATACGATCACATTTTACTTGATGATGGTTCGGATAAATTTGTTGACTCTATCCAAGTTATATCCCCAGTCAATGGCAAATTTTCCGCTTACGGGAATCCTTCTAAGTTGCATAATTATCGCAGCAGAATAAGGCCGCTGCCCCCTAAGTTCAACTTTAACGGAAATTGTCTCCATTACGGACAATGTGTGGATGTGTTTCATCAGGATGCATGGTGGGAAGGTGTTGTTTTTGACCATGATGATGTGTCTGATAAACGATCGGTTTTCTTTCCAGATGTTGGTGATGAACTTAGGGTACCAATCGAGAACCTAAGGTTTACTCGGGATTGGAATGCAGCTTCTGATGAATGGAAGCTTCGTGGGGATTGGATTTTTCTCGAGGTTCTTGAGGAACTGGAGCTTGAAAAATGGCCGCTTTTTGTATCTGTGAAACAAATTTGGTATGAAGTGAGGATAAAGAAGCGTTTTTTGAAAGAAATGAAGGAGTGGACGTGCCAAACGAGGGAAATTTGGAGAGAAACCGTTAAGGAGGTGATCGTCGATAATTTGAAGTTAACAATGGCTGAGTTTTTCGGTAGATTACAGCAGGAAGGCCAAATCTTGGATATAAACAAGCGTTTTCTTGATTCATTGGTAGATATCGAACCATCTTTCTTTGAATCGCTTGCAACTGAATCTTTTGATCCAAATCTTGTAGCTGCGGAGGACTTTGATGATGATGATGATGATGTGGGTCCCCCTGGATTTTCGAATTTAGCGAGTACTAAATCTGAAAATGAAGTTGTTAGCGTTCATTCTGAAGATAATTGTTATCAATGGACTCAAATGAGCGACTTATGTGCAGCTGAACGTGATCTAGTTCTTGAACCCGAGTGTTGTCCTGATTCAATCTTTCAATACAATGAGTACACTAGCGGTCATTCTAAGCCTCCGGTATCTTTGATACCGAAAGTTAGGCAACATTTGTTGTATTTAGGTTGGAAAATTGAGCTCAAACGAGACCCCTATGGCTCAAAAAAGTCGGAAAGCGTTAGATATCGTTACACTAACCCTGGCGGAAAGCATTACTTTTCACTTACTGTTCTCTGTGCGGATTTGTGCAACTGGTCATCCGAATATACTTCTTTCGGATCGTATAAACCACCACCCACACGAGAATTAGTGGAGGTTGAACCCGAATACTGTCCACAGGCCGTGGTTGACTACTATTCAGTCACGTTAGAAGAAAATTCCGAGTTCAAGAAGAAAGATATCGGGTATAGGGAAATGCAGAGTCGAGCAAGGAAACATCTTCTTGCCGTTGGATGGGTATTGTCGTTCGCTGATGAATTGTGTAAACGGATTGTGTACGTCTCGCCAAGCGGAAAAAAGTGTTATTCTCTTCGGCAAGCATGCAACCATTATATTTTGGAAAGTTTTGGTCACGGGTCCGAAAACGCTTCCGAGATAAACATCAGCGAGCGAAGCGAAGGAGAAAGTCAAACCGAGCGTGTGAAAAAGGGGAAAAACCAAGGGGTCGGGAGACTCATAATCAAGAAAAAGGACGGTGTTTTGTGTATCGAAGCGGCTCCTTCCTCGTCATCAACACAACGGGCGGTGAAGAAAAAGGGATCGTTATTGAACTCGATAGACGAAGAAACCGGAAATTCTTCGACAATAACCCGTGTATTAAGGTCGAGCAAAAGGGCTCGTGAAGAGATTTCTCCAACGCACCAAACCCCACGAACCGTTTTGTCTTGGTTGATGGATAATAATGTCATTCTACCGAGATCAAAAGTGCAATACCGATGTCGGAAAGACGGCCATACGATGAAAGAAGGTCGAGTAACACGTGATGGGATAAAATGCGGCTGTTGTCAAACGATTTTTAGCGTCTCTAAGTTTGAATCTCATGCTGGAAGCACTTATCGACGCCCTTCAGCTAACATATTTCTTGAAGACGGAAGATCTTTGCTAGACTGCCAAGTGCAAATTAAAGGCGATCAAAATGCAAGATTGTGCATGACGGAACCTCGTAGATTAAAGGGTAGTCGGCGTAAAATAATAAACGACAATGATTATATATGTTCCGTTTGCCATTATGGCGGCGAATTAGTTTTGTGTGATCAATGCCCATCCTCATTTCACACACATTGCCTAGGACTAAAGGTAAACCATTTTCGGTTCTTTAAAAACACTTATTTAATGCTAAACTTGGAGTTTATATTTATGGGTGTTATTGGTTTTGTTTGTTTAGGAGGTCCCGGATGGTGATTGGTTCTGCCCGTCGTGTTGTTGTCGGATTTGTAACCAGAACAAATACGGTTCCGATTGTGAACAAAATACAGACAGTAACGTTCTAAGTTGTGAACAGTGTGAAAGAAGATGTATGTAGGCTCGAATTTCTTCATGGTTTTGTTGCATTAAACTCGTAATTGTGCTAATTTATGAACAAATTTTGTGCAGATCATATTGGGTGCTTAAAAGGAAAAGATGGTTTCATGAAGCTGGAGAGTTATCCTCCCGTAAATTGGTTCTGTAGTCTGAGATGTGAAGAGGTATATATAGTCATCGTTAAGTTCCATTTTAAGCCAATTATCTGTTCCATGAGTTGCAAAATAGTTGCAGCATTTTCGTTAACTTTTCCAATTGTGGCGAAGTTTCAAACTGAAGTTACCTATTTGCCCATTGTCGTCGTTACATTATTGGTGTTTGGATTTGGTTCACAAGATTCTCCGTGTTCCCATTTTTGTTATTATTGAAGGATATTTTAGTCATTTGACTAATATTCAACTAGTGGGATTCACTGGGTTCGTTTGGTTTGGTTTACACAGACATATGCATCGTTATATTGGGAGTAAACTAAACATCACACACGCAATATTTACATGTTTCATCAATTTACCTACATTTATGATTGTTGCTTTGATTCTTGTTATATCTCGTGAATTTTGAATAATACATAAAAAAACAGGATTCATATCCGATATAAATCACGATATTAATTAACGGACATGTTCATGACACTTTTACAGATATTTCTGGGCATTAACAAGCTTTTGGGAAAGCCAATTCCGGTGGGGAGGGATGATTTGACGTGGACTATTCTGAAACACAAGAAACCCGAAGGCGCCAATCATGATATGGAGGAAATGACTGAGAGCTATAGCAAGCTGAATATCGCTATTAGCGTGATGCACGAATGTTTTGAGCCGGTTAAAGAACCACGCACCCAGAGAGATATAGTGGAAGATGTTATCTTTTGTCGATGGTGCGATTAAGTTTTTCGTTCTACGTCTATTTTATGTTGGGTTTTCTTCTTGGTACCACGTTTAATATTACCAAAATCTAGTTTCGCCCTTTTGACTTGTGGTAGTTATGAAAAATTCATCGTAGGTCGGAGCTTAACCGTTTGAACTTTAAGGGATTCTATACCGTTCTTCTCGAGAAAGACGATGAGCTAGTTTCAGCCGCTACAATAAGGTAAAACCGAGCTAGGTTATCCGTATCTGCTTCTATTTGTATGTTATTGCTTACTCTTAACGAGCTTTTCAAAACTTTTTTTTATTTGACTTTCTTTCTTTGTCACACTTATATTGGATTCGTTTTGTTTGGCTCGTTATACGACACATTTATCATTTATAATTGCTGCTATTTTCAAGGATATATGGGGAAAAGGTAGCAGAACTTCCGCTTATTGGTACAAGGTTCCGATACCGTAGGTGTGGAATGTGTCATGCTCTTATGAACGAGCTTGAAAAGGTAAACATCTTGTTTAAACCAATAAATTTGTTCTAAATGAGAAACTAACGCCCCCTCGTGTTCACCGTTTCTTTGATTAATGTTTCTATCTTTGGCTTGTGTAGATGCTCGTGGAATTAGGAGTGGAGCGACTAGTTTTGCCTGCCGTCCCGAGTGTGCTACACACTTGGACCTCATCGTTTGGTTTCTCCCTGATGACCGAATCGGAGAAATTGAACTTTTTGGGCTACACGTTTCTTGATTTTCAGGGCACTCAAATGTGCCAAAAACGGTTGGTGAAAGCTCTACCGTCTGCGGAATCTAGCATATCGAGAGGTGTGCTTTCTGTTACGATCTCGTTTACTGTTTATGTAACGCAGGGGGATTCATAAGCAAACTAAGTCGTATAAAAATTGATGCAGGGAATAATTATGAGGCTATTAATGGAAGCAATGCCGTTGATTTAGAAGGTATCAGTGCTGTTTCTGAAGTATCTCAAGCAGAAAGATTCGAGGAGAGTGAGATGGTTAATCAACGTCCGTTAGAGTATGTCTCCAAACTCGTTTTCTCTAATCCGAGTTCTTGCAAGTGAAAATTTAAACCAGATGCTTTAATTTTGTTCGTTGAATTGGTTGGATAGTTAATTAGTCATCGAAAGACATATATGAAGGGAATCATTTTTTAGTCGCTTTTCTTTGTTATAGATGTCAAAGTTAGGGGTGTATTTGAGTTGACCCGAGCCCGGTCTTGTTTGGGTCAAAGCTTGGCTCGTGAAACGGGTTTCCGAGCTTGAAACTCAGGTTTGGGCTTGGCTCATGTATGCTTGGTTTCTTTAGGCTCGTATTGGCTCCGATCATAAAGACTGTATTCTGTGTGCTCGTATAACTGAGTTTGCTTTTGGATTTTAACCTTCGCTTTTAATCGTTCAAATTGTGAAATTTTGTATTATTTTGGTAAAAGAAAGCCAAATAGTGTTTGTTGTATCATTGATATAGAGGTCAGGTTTGCTTACATTTTACGCTCCCCAAACCCCACCTCTGGGTGGGATATACCGTGCTTGTTTGGTTTCGGTTTAGTGTTTGTATTAGTGATTTTGCTGACCGCTTTTATATTTCTAGAACTGCTGGAGGCAACCAGAACAACGACGGCAGTAGCGCGGCTGCTCCTGTTGAAATCTCGGTAACTTTCATTGATTTTCGTTCATGACCGATTGCTTGCTTTTATTAGCATCGTTTTACACAGATTTTTGATTTGTAGGCGAAGCAACCAACTCAGATCGAATGCCAAAGTGAAATAAGCGTAGAGTGTTCCATGGAAGCATCAAACCGGAAGGAAGAGGAGAACAATGGGAATAACGGGCATCTGAAATGCTACCAACGGAGGAAAATAGTTGCTTGCGGGAGCTGAGTCGTGTTTTGGGTTTGGAAAAACCGTAAATAGCAGCAGCAGCAGCGGATTTCCGATACGACTTTTGGAAAACAAGAGCAAGTTGGTAATTAAGGTGTTTTATTGTTAGATGTAAAGTAGGAAAGTTTATTATTATAGCAGTTTGTGTAAAGTATTTATGTAGAACTAGTTACTCGTAAGTAGATTATGCCCGTAGAGCCCCGAATTTTGCCGTATTTTTTTTTCCGTTGGATTTGTTGGTGCTTACTACGATTGGCATGAAAGTAATTAAAAGGAACAAAAGTTTGTGTTTGAAGTCCAAGATACAGAATTTTCTTCTTCAATTGTGATGAGGGTGTAGTTTTACGGGTTAATGTCGTGATGGGCTCGACTTGGAAGGACCGTATCATGATCAGTGTGCGGTTACGTTTGTCCCTAGCGTTTTGGATCATGTTGGGATGGATTCCATCATGCTCAGGGTGTGCTTGCACTCGGTCTCCGGAAATGCGTTTGGGTCGGCATTGCGGGTTGTAGCTACGCTTCTTTTTTTCTTTTTGAATAACTATGGATGTTCATATTAGTTTGTGCATATTTCGACTAATTTTACGATCCCTGAGTTCAACAATTTCTGGAAATAAAGCTTACGATCTTTATATCTCTATAACATAATGAAGATTTTCTGTCACTAATGGTTTTCTTGTTTTCATTTTATTTCAAATAGATCATTAATTGATATGGTTATAACAACAGAAATATGTAACGAGTAAATCTTTTATTGGGTTTTAAAACGATTTGTAATCAATAAAATGCAGTGAAAAATAATTTTAGGTTATAATTATTTAAAAAAAAAACTTTTCTAAACTAAAACCCAAACGGATCTAAGGACAATTAAAACAAAATATACACATCATATGGTGTTTAGAATTGTACATTTCAGATTTGTAGTTGGTTTTGACGGAGCACTTAGAAACCAAACAAGTTCCCTCTAACGGTAGTCCATGAACATGCTTTGTGCTTCCACCAAGTGCTAGTCCAAAAACCCTACATCTAATAAGTTTTCTACATAAACGAATAGGTTTCTTTTATGTACTTTTCTCTGATAGCTAATTCTCAAAATTCAATTACATGTAAATTAATTTAGTCTATCACTTTATTCATATAAGTTGTGTTGTAGATAGTTCATAACTCAACAAGGTTTAGTGATTATCTATAATAATTATATAATTATCTTAAATCATTAAAATAATTATACATATTTACAGATAAACCTTCTAATTATCATGTTTACAATCCAACAAATATTTTATAATTATTCTACAAGAATAATTATTTAACAATTAACATTATTTTAATTCGGGTTTCTTATGTAGTATGTACGATCCTATAGATTTACATACTTCTTGACAGAGATTCTGTGAGACACGTGTGTTGTGAACATATAAATAAAACTTAAATAGATTACGGATTTGGTCCATAAGGTATGTCAATTATTATGGATTTGGTCATTTATCTTCATTACAAAAGAAACCTCCACGTATGCAATTTTTTATTGATTTGGTGCCTCACACTAACATCCGTCTATTTTATCTGTTAAATACTAGGGTGAATTGGTTTTTTTAGCATTTTTTTTATTTAAATATTTTCTAATTAATTTTCTTCATTTAATCAAGAACAATCAAGAACAATCTTCATCTTTTTCGTTTCCTATTAATCTTCGTCCATGAATCTTCATCTTCTTTACCATTTTATATACGATTATTTAAACCTTGAAATTTGAATTAAACCTTAAATTCAAAACCATAAATTGTGAATCAAACCATTTTAATCAAAACCTAAATTAAACTCTAATACAAAAAATCTAATTCAAACCTAATGAAGGCAGCGGTGTTGGGAGATGGGTATTGAACGTCGGAGACCACAGTGACGAAGCACAAGGATGAAGACATATCTCGTCGTGAGCACCTTCATCCTCGGACTCCCCACAACCATCTTCAGATGGTTTCTATCTCAAACGATTTCGATTTCAAAGGGTATCGAGTTCCAGGTGCCGATATAGAGGGGTTTGATTTTGGTTTCGAATTTATGTTTTTTATTTCGGGTGATTTAGAATTTGTATCACAAATTTTTTCGGATGAAATTGAACTAAATTTTTTGGAATTTCTATCTCAAATTTTTTATGTTGATGTTCTTCATTTTTCTTTTTGATGTTCTTCATGTGTAGAAGATGAATAGTCAACATGAAAAACATATTAAAATGGAAATTACAAAAAGACAGATACACCATCATAGTTAATAGACATAGTGGATGGACGTTAGTGTGAGGGATCAAATCCATAAAAACTGCATACGTAAAAGTTTCTTTTGTAATAAATGAAGATAAAGAACCAAATCCTTAATAATTGATATACCTTAGGAACCAAATCTGTAATTTACACTAATAACTTAAACCATGTTTATAATTAAAACTATAAAATGTTTAAAAAAAAGAAGCTAAAAGGATGCCTTCACATCCCTCCTTTAATAACAAGTTTGATATCTATACTTGCCTTTGTCTAGAACACAAGTGATACTATGTTTTGGATTATGCCATTTTCAGTTTCAGTTTTAACTTTTCTTTTTTCTTTTTGATATAAAAGTTTATTTAAATAATAATATTTGTATTAAATGTTTAATTTAAACACAAACCCATACCCCTAGAAGGTGTGGGTTCCTAGATTCTCTTTACAATCGTGCCCTTTTGTGTAACAAAAGTGAAACAACAAAATTACCCTTTATTACAATTACAACTTCATAATATTTATTTTATAAAAAAAATGAATTTAAAATTACTATTCTTTACGTTATTATATTTGTTTTTTTTTTCTGAATCAAATTTATATAGAGAGAGAAAGATGTGTGTTCATACGAGAACATTATTTCTTTAAAAAAAACAAGAAAAAAACCGAGTACATGCAAAATCATATATGATTCACGCGACTTTTTCCGCCAGTGGCGGACTCGGGATTTTAGGTGAGTGGGTGCATAAACGAAAAGCTTAAGAAATTGTTGTCGATGTGTTTTTAGCCGAATTCCCCTATTGGGGGACTTTTTATGTTTTTCGTTGATTTCAAGAGATTTTTTTAAGCTTCTGTGTTGATTCGATGGTCTTTTTTGTGTTGATTTGAGGGATTTTTTGAGTTTTTTTCATTGATTTCAAGAAATTTTTTCGATTTTTTGATTGATTTCGAGAGTAAATTTTGGTTTTCTTGAGACTTGACCTTTCATCCCTAAAAAACGTATATATCACGGAGCACCCCCTGTAGTTGAGCGGGTGTACCTTACGTACCGGAAAAAATTTCGCCCTTACGAAACGAACTTGAGCGGGTGCACAGGACCCCCTTGGGAAGGGTAGGTCCTCCCCTGTTTTCCGCGACTTTAGGTCGCGGCCAAAGTCGCCTGCATCCCATTTTTTTCGGATTAATGTAAAACCACATATGATTTTGTACATAATTTGTTGTTTTCTTAAATAATTAGCAAACTCGTTTGAACCTTACTCATAATATATACATATAGATAGATGACAAATCATGTGAGAAAAAAAAAGTTAAGGTGAGAAGGTAAGCAGGAATCTGGACTTTTGATCACTTTTAATCTAAAACTCACCCCATGAATCGAGTTTGATACGATAATTGATCTGGTGCATTTCATCCTAATATATATCTAAGGGTGATCATTTTCTTAGCCTTCTCATCATAATTTTCATTCTTACATAAATCCAAATATATATATATATATATATATATATAGTGGAAGGATATTTTGCAACCCTGAAAAAGGTTGCAACCCTTACAACCCACATCTTAACCGTTGGATTCATGATCGACGGTTATTTTATTTTTATTTTTATGTTTTTTTAATTAAAAATATTGGACCCCATATCTATTATAACCGCCGATCATGAATACGACGGTTAAGATGTGGGTTGCAAAGTTTGCAACCTTTTTAAGGGTTGCAAATGAAACAACCCCTATATATATATATATATATATAATTATATATATATATATATATATATATATATATATAGTCTTAGGTTCATTTGAGAAATGGTAAATATATGTGAAATAGAGAAGTAATTCTAGCCATTCACACGGTCAAGATCGGATTTGACTGGTCAAAAGTTGCGGCTCTTCCAAAAATAGAAGGACACTTTCGTAATTTTTACAAAATACACGGGTTGTGTTCATATATAAACCTGTATAATTCACATATGAACTATATGTTCATATATGAACTAGTGCAATTCACATCTGAACTCTTTTAACTGATTCATATATGAATCTTTGTGATTCATATATGAATCAGTTGAATTAACTAACAAATTCATATATGAACCTTTGTGATTCATATATGAACCAATTAACTAATTCATATATGAATCTGTATGAATCACAAAGATTCATATATGAATCAGTTGAACTAATTAACAGATTCATATATGAATTTTTGTGATTCATACAGATTCATATATGAACTCATCTCGTGTATTTTACGAAATTACTCCTCTACCTTCTATAGACCACGTAAGAAATTATCCGGTGCTTCGCGGTCAAAGCCGCAAATGTTGACCAGATAAATGGTTAAGATTACTTCTCTATTTCTCATATATTTACCATTTCTCAAATGAACCTCTCCCTATATATGTTTGGTTTAGAAAAGTAACTGATAAGTCGGAATTTATGTAGTTGTAAAGTACAAATTTGCATGCTTAGTTTTTTATTTTGAAGTTAACGTTAGTTATGTACATAACAAAATATAGATTGGTTTAATTAAAGTTAAAATTATTTTTTCGTAAAAAATAGCCATAGAAATCCAATATATTTATTATCTTATGTATAAAAATAATAAATATTATATTTGATATAAAGCAACGTTCATACCTAAACAGCTAAACTTTTTTATATAAACCCGACCCGACACACGTGAAACCATTTCTTATTTCTCCACTCTTCTTCTCAACCAAACAAAAAACAACAAAAAATTTCCCCAAAAACCCTCCTCAATTCCTCCCCCTTTTTCTTCAAAACCACTAGAAAGCAAACATCTTCTCCAATGGCTTTTCTATCTATCATCATCCCTACAACCAAATCTATCTTCATTTTCATTCTATTCTTCCATTTCACCTTATTATCCTCATCTTATATGTTAGTTCATCACCTCAACAACCATGACCATAGCTCCCATCACCGACGCCCAATCCTCCAAGCCAATCAGTCTCAATGTGCTCTCTTCATGGGTTCATGGGTCCACGACGATTCGTACCCGATCTACCAATCCTCTTCTTGCCCTGTTATCGAACCGGATTTCAATTGCCAAATGTACGGCCGACCCGACTCCGATTACCTCAGGTACCGCTGGAAACCCGCCAACTGTGAACTCCCCAGGTCAGTATTTTCTTTTCTCCTAATTATTATCGCCATCGAGTCTAATCAGCTCTAGAAATCAATGCTTTTAAGACCTTTAATATGAAAGTGGGTTACCCAATCTGAATCACTCAAAAGTGAATCTTATTTGACAAAAAAAATCTACCTCCTGATAGTTACAAAACCCCATTTAATCATACTGCACCAAATTATTGTGAACTGACAAATAGCCCCTTAATTTAAGATGTGTTTGGCGATTTATGCATTAACAGTTGTACAATTTTGGGTTTGACCAGGTTCAACGGGCTCGAGTTTCTTGAGAAGATGAAAGGGAAAACAGTGATGTTCGTGGGGGACTCGCTTGGGAGGAACCAATGGGAGTCGTTGATTTGTCTGACGTGGTCATCGGTGCCACGTATCGCCACTCAGATGATCAGAGGATATCCTCTCTCTACATTCAAGTTTTTGGTAAATGATCTCGGCCGTTAGATCTTTCAATAATTGATACCACTGTGGGTCCCGTCCCACTGGCAAACGCGTTTTTTTTTTTTTTGAAAAATGAATATATATATACATGGAACAGGATTACGATGTTACGATGTCGTATTACAAAGCGCCGTATTTGGTGGACATAGAAGCGGAGGGAGGACGGCGGGTTCTTAAACTGGAGGACATATCGTCAAACGCTCAGTCTTGGAGAAACGTCGACGTTTTATCCTTCAACACCGGTCATTGGTGGAGCCATACCGGTTCCACCCAAGGGTTAGTATCGTCATTTCACACTAACTCTACCAATCCTGTCTTTTCAACAGTTCAAAATTAAAAAATGTATTTTTTTTTCAATTTCATACGAAAATCAATCGGGATATTTTATTTTTCACACCAAAAGTGTATTTTCAAAATGATATTTGAATTCTGGGATTTTATGTATTTTTATATTGGATTTTAGGAGTTACCTATGCTATATAATAAGTTAGATTGATATTAATTTTTAAATTTTAATAATTTAAATGTTGTTGTATTAAATTTATATTAAAAAAAGGGGAGTGCTAATGGCACCAATAATTATGTCAAAATCAGGTCAATTCATGCATTGGAAATGTAATTCATGCATTGAGAATGTAAAAAGTAGATTTTGATGTTGATGTGTTTAAGAAGAAAATTAATGATAAAGGTGCATTTAGCAAAGTCAAATGTGCAATTAGCCTCCCCTATTTTAATTCGAAAGAATAACCAACGAATGGGTAACATATTCATAGTAATCATTGTAAATATAATTCGTAAAGTTAACAATGTAAGAGTATCTTTGAAATTATCTACAATTAAAGATATAAAGAAACATTACTGATGGAAATTTTGAAAATAAAGTTTAAAAAGTAGAAAAATGATATATATGTCGATATGGATATAAATTAAAGAGATCGAAATATTAGTTTTTTTATGTAATTTTTTTAATTAAAAAATTACTTATATTAAAATAAGCTAGCCTTTTTAAGACATGAAGTAAATTTATAGTAAGCTAGCCTTTTTTGTAAGCTTAGGGGTTGTTTGTTTTTTTTTAAAAACCTCTTAATTACTCTTAAGTCTGAATCATTCAGACATTTTTACACACCACCTTTTATTAATCATAACTAAAATAAGACTTCAAACTTTAGACCCCTTAAAAAACAAACGGCACCTTAGCCTTTTTAAAATAAGCTAGCCTTTTTTGTAGATATATTATAGTAATTTGTAATAGGGGTGTTTGCGGTGCGGTTTGGGGTAAAACCGCAAACCGCACTGCATATGTAGTTTGAGCATTTTTCCAAACCGCAAACCGCACCGTATATACCTCAAACCACACCAAACCGCACCGCAAAATGCGGTGCGGTTTATGCGGGTTGTACCTTACGCATTTTACACCTATAATTCAATAATTATAAGATTAAAACTTCATTTTAAAATCAAGGATAACGTGACCGTAATCCCTAAAAGTAAAAATAAAAATAAAAATCAACGATAACGTGATAGTTGTCCCTAAAAGTAAAAATATTCAATACGTCTGATTCTAAAATACATATTATATAAATATTGCAATTATTCTATATATACATATATGTGTGTTTAATATATAAAATTAAAAATATATACATATATATAATATGCGGTGTGGTGCGGTTTGAATCGCGGTTTGATAACTCAAAACCGCAATGCGGACGTTCTAAACTGCGCTTTACGGTGCGGTGCGGGTGATTTGTGCGATTTGACGGTTTAGATTAACACCCCCTATTGTAACCTTGAATTATAATATATTTGTCATAATAAACCGTAGGTGATAGTATTTAATAAGTTGTCTTAAATTTTTTTTGACAAAGATTTTATAACTGGTTTGTTGATATATTATTTAGAGTATCGAAGCTTTTTGACATTTTTTTAAATTATAATCTGATTAATATTATTAATTATTTGGAGAACAATACAATTTCCTGCACCACCAGTGTGAGTAGATGGATGGCCGGTAATTGCTTAGAAATTATATGGTGCAGGTGGGACATGATGGAATCCGGTGGATCGCTTTATCAAGATATGGATCGAATGGTTGCAATGGAAACTGGCGTAAGGACATGGGCTCGATGGGTCGATTCCAATATCGACACTACCAAAACCAGAATCTTTTTTCAGTCTTTCTCGCCTACACACTACGAGTATGCACCCTGCTCTTCTCTATTTCGACCACCCACGATGTAGGACCCACATGTACACGTGTTTGCATGTGACTTGCCACATGGGTGTTACTACATTTCAATACTAGCTAGCTAATAATCTTTTTACCGGAAATATTTGCAGCCCATCGGAATGGAGCGGTGGCGCCGCCACCACCACCAAGAGCTGTTACGGCGAGACGGCTCCGGTGAGCGCCTCAGCCTTCTCCGGAGTCTACCCGAACGAGATGAAGGTGGTGGATGCCGTCCTCCGGGAAATGCAAACTCCGGTTTACGTTCTCGATATCACGACGCTTTCGGCCATGAGGAAAGACGCTCACCCATCGATCTACAGCGGCGATACGAGCACCGGTCAAAAGGCTAACCCCGACCACACTCCGGATTGTACACATTGGTGCCTTCCTGGGTTGCCTGATACGTGGAACCAACTGTTCTACACCGCATTGTTCTTTTAGGTCCAATCCATTTCTCAAGCAAGTTGTGAATTGCATTCGGATGCAAAGTGACCAGGCTTACCACAGTTGTAGCAGCAAACAGCTTTTGCTTTGCTTGAGGCAAATGCAGATGTATCGGTTGATTTGTATCCGACAAACAAACGGAACAAATCGCAACAAATTTGATATCTTGAGATAGATAATTTATTAGGGTTTCGGATAACCAAATGTACCATTTTGACAATTGAGTCTTATAATACATGTCGATCGATGAAAAGTTGACACTTTATTTGGGTACAAACCGTTGTATTCTAGCTTTGCATTGAGAGTTTGGTGACGGTTTTATCCATTGTCGACTTATGCCCATTATCAACGATCTTTGTGGCACTCTCGACAGAAACAAGCTGCTGCTCGTAATCCGATTCATGAACACCTTGAGCCGCCCTTCCGGAAGGATCAAGATGGTTAGACCAAGTGGCATCCCATTCGATAGCTTTAGCTGTGCTGCAAGCCACACTTGCACCACCGGGCACGGTTAGGATCGCTGAATTCTGAAACGAGCATACAAAAAGGATTAGATCGATTAACCGTGGTACTTTAAACAGAGCGGAACGTACAAGTTATATATGTGCATGAAGTACGTGCCTGAGGGAAAAACCGTTCAAAGATCATTCGATAGTAGTATGCTTCCTTCGTCATTGGAGTGTTGTGAGGAAATATATGCGTGGCGTTAAGCATCATCTTATCCGTCACCTGGATTGACAGTGAAATACGATGATTCGAAAAATCAATAACTCGTTTTCATTCTCGACTACTAAGGAAATCAAGGATTGTTTTACATGAAGTTCGGCATGGTCTTTTAGTCCATCGATCCAGCTATACCCAACTTCATCGCTGAATTGTTCTTTTTGTCTATACAAAATATGCTGCACGGCAAAACGAATTAGTATTTTTACGATGCTATCAAATTCTCAAAAATACAAGATAGATGATCGAAAGTCGATACCTTTGGCAAATACGGATGATCTTCGTCATCGAAAGCCCTACGAAGAATCAACTTTTCGATGCGGTTTTTCTCCACATCAATCTGTGAAAATAACTTGTTTTTTATAGTGTCGAGTACGACCGAGTTGTCTGCATATAAACGGGGTGGTGTCAAAAGTATCGATCAAACAAGAAGTCAATTTCTTACCATCTTCATTTCGGGGTCAATACTCATTACGACGTTGATGAACTCTTTATCCAAAAACGGCACTCGGACCTCCAAGCCCCAAGCGGATGTCGACTTGTTCGCTCTCAAGCAATCATACAAATGAATAGCTTTTATCTGAGATACTCGTAAACATTACTAGCACTCATAAACTGAATCTTTTGATTTGATTACGATCACTAAATAACCAAACCAAACAAACCCAATATATCCTACTCGAAAACAGGGTCTAGGAGGGTGTGATGTACACATTCCTGACCTCTGCCCCTAAAGGGTAGCTAGAGTAGTCGTTTATATGAAGACCTTCGGCTTGTACAAAAGTGTTGCAATCAGTAAATGATAACATAAATGAATACCTTGCGACGGGTCTCGCGATGGAACTCTTCCTTGTTGGGTGCCTTATGGAAGTACAAATACCCGCCAAATATCTCATCAGAGCCTTCACCCGATATCACCATTTTAACTCCGAGGGACTTGATCTTGCGTGCCATTAGAAACATCGGAGTGCTTGCCCTCACCATTGTCACATCGTATGTTTCGATATGGTAAATTACATCTTCTATCGCATCAATACCAGGGCCGTTCCAATCTTTTCGGAGGCCCTGTTACATTTGTACCTAAGGTTGTAAATGAAACGAAAGTTCATAAACCATTCGGCTGAAAATTCATTTATTTAATAAATGAATGAACATGAACACATTTTTTTGTACGTTTAATTAAATGGACAAACATTAACTATGACCTTGTTTGTTCATTTATCATCGTTTATTTATATAAATATACTTATATATTATGACCTTATGTAAACTGATTAATTAATTTTAGTTTTTAGTCCATTTTTATCCTTCCTAGCTAAGTTCACCAGATTTTACATTTTGTTACGTTATCTTAGATGAACAAAATGATAAAGTAATGGAGTTTTTTCTTGTTCATTTGTGTTCGTTCGTTAATTTTCATTTAGGTTTGTTTAAATTCATTAAGTTCGTTTACGTTCATTCATTTTTATATCTTAACGAACGAACATGAACGAACAAGAACAAACACATTTTTCTAATGAACAAACATGAACGCAAAAAATTACGTTTGTTTACCATTTGTGTTCGTTCATTTGTTCTGTTAACTTAAACGAAAGAACATGAACAAACTTGTATTCGTGTTCGTTCGGTTCATTTACAGCCCTACCGGCTATACCGAGACTATAGACCAACTTGACGAGTTTAAGCAAATATTATCGTTCTTTCAACTTTATTCAAAACAAAATCTTCAATAGCTTTTTTGTAATCAACTTCCCGAAAAAAAGGTGATGGTTTTTATGTAACAAAGTTGTTGAGAATCATATTCATCACAAATATAAGAGCAAGTCAAACAAATTATCATTTATAAAGGAAAAAAATTAGGAGTAATCATAAATATAAAGCTAAAATATATCTACAAAATGGGCCCCAAACAATTTGGGGGCCCTGTTCCAAGTATCCACTTGCACACCCTAATGCACGGACTTGATCAATACCATCCTTCCGTGTTGTAATCAAGTAAGAATACAAGTTTTCAGCAACAATCACTTAAATATCGTAACATATTACGGTGTGACAAACGTAATGCAAAAATATGTACCTGAACACTGAAGGAAAACTCATGATGAACCGTACCCAAGTAATCGGCTACTTCTATTGCAGCCTTTAAATCCGGTGAACCCTGTCAAATATTCAAATCTCGCCAAAGATGTATATTTTAAAAATGGGGTTCAAACCCATGACCGTACGGGTTAGATGTGTACTCGTCCAGAGTACCATCACGTTGAAGACTGATCAGTACTTGACGGGTGAGAGTTAGGGATTGTTTGTTTACATCTTAATGGTTCCATTAAGAGGCAACCTCTGAATCACTAACAGGTAAATCTTGTTTGGCAGAAAAAAGGGCTGCCTCTTAATGGTTCCAAAATCCTTTTAATGATTTTGTATCATGACCCTCCCTTAACCAGTAAGAGCCCTGATTTCATTATGAACAATTAGCAAACAACCATATTTTATTTACACTATATCATAAAAACCTCTTAATTATTCAGACCACTTAATCATTCTGCACTAAATCATTCAGTAACTGTCAAACAGCCCCTTAGTTAGACGGTTGAAAGTACCGTGAAAGGTTTTAAGATTTTAATTTAATATAGGTAAGTTCTTCTCGTTCCACCTATTTTGGTGCGACAAAAAAGAAAAAAATGAATTTTTGTCACACCCGGTCTCGTCCTTTCCCAGTTTAATATCACACCAAATGTAGGATAAGGGGCTGTTTGGCAGTTGGTGAATGGTTTGATGCAGAATGATTAAGGGGTTTGAATGATTAAGAGGCTTTTTATGTGTTGGGTCATCTGAAGATTTGAAGATGACCTCCTGATCTTCCATCTTATATCATCTTACTTAGAATATGTTTGAGGTTCTTTTAGCATCTTGGTTTCTATACAAATGTTCGGTGAAGTCGAAGATCAGCCGAAGAAGACAGAGAAGGAGAATATCTTTCAAAGCGGATTGAAGATAGACTCCTCAGCCTAAAGCCAAGTATGCCTACTTGATCAACACCATTGGCCAGGATGGTGCCGATCTCAGTCTTCAGGAGCCGAAGACCTCTTCGGCCGAAGACATCTTCGGAAGCCGAAGATTTCTCAATCTTCGGAAGCCGAAGACTTCTCAGTCTTAGGAGTCGAAGACTTCTCAGTCTTAGGAGCCGAAGACCTCGGAGCCGAAGACCTCTCAGTCTTCAGGAGCCGAAGAACTCTTCGGCAACCGAAGACTCCTTAATCTTCAAGGTCTGAAGATTTCTCCAACACATTGTACTTTTCTGACAAAGTATATTTGTGATATCTTGCATTGACGTGGACCTCATCTGAAGATCAGATAAAGTAAGATTTGTCTCCTACACTCTTTTAAGGAAAGGTCTCTACCATCCTCTGCAGGTCAACACTTCAAGACAAAACACCTCAAGACAAAAGGTACATCCTGTACCTTGCTGAAGACCTGTGTCCATCCCTTGCTCAACAGGTGTCTCATGCATTAAATGCATGAGGCACTATAAATATGATGGATGCTTCAACATGCAAGATCACCCAGCTCTACTACCTTCAAGTTCTCTAAGTGCCTGGCAACTTTCTCTCTACGAAGTTCAATTGTTTTCTAAGTGTTTTACAATTGTTCTTTATTCTCTATGTGTAAGATTGTTTGAACATATCTCATATGTTCTCTTCCGCAACAATCAAAGTTTTCTATGTGTAATTCTTGATTTCAAATCAATAAGAA
The DNA here is from genome assembly GCA_954870635.1 of Arctium minus. Taxonomy (NCBI): domain Eukaryota; kingdom Viridiplantae; phylum Streptophyta; class Magnoliopsida; order Asterales; family Asteraceae; genus Arctium; species Arctium minus. Next base: position 173,658,835 of record OX941080.1, on the reverse strand, counting down.
TTAAATTAAGTGAAAAACTGTGTGTATTGTATTCAACCCCCCCTTCTACAATACTTTGCTTGTTTATTTACTGCTATTTGGGACCAACATTATGATATAGTGCAAAATGAAATATTGTTGTTTGATAATTGTTCTGAATGAAATTAGAGTTGGTTAAGGAAGGCCCAATCATTCAGAGAGAACCATTAAGAGACAGATTTTTTTTCCAAACAAGGTCCACCTCTTAGCGATTCAGAGGTTGTTTCTTAATGGAACTATTAAGAGGTAAACAAACCGCCCCTAAGTTTTTATTATGTCTTATTGAGTCATGGCTAAAAGTTATGTGATGAGAATAAGGTTACCTCTAGACCAATTGAAAAGGAATGAAGTTGAGCTCCCCATTGTTTGGCAGCCCTTGTACCGGACAAATGATGAGCCGTAATCGATGCGACCAACGACGAGTCCAAACCTCCCGATAGGAGAACTCCGAAGGGTACATCCGTCATTAGTCTTTTGATCACAGCCTACAGTTTACGCGATACTTTCATTATTGTTCAAGGTAACATATGTTTGTGAACAATTAAAAACGAACCAATAGGTTATTGACCCAACGGTACCCAAGCTACCGGTAGAACCTAGCCTCCCAAAAGGTCAAAGGTTCAAACTTAACCAAAGATGAGGAGCGTGTGTCAGTATTTATCGTGTGTAAATATTTATCTTACGTCTTCTAGAGCGCGTCTTAGAGCAATAGGTTCATATGGAGTCGATGGAATCGTCTCCGAGAACCATGGAGGGTTGTACCATCTCTTAAAGCCACCTAATTTGCTCGAATACAAGTGTCCGGGCGGAAACACCTCGAAATGCTCACATTCATCGTTTAATGCTTTCAGTTCAGATGAAATCCAGACTGAGCCTAGTTCAGGAAAAACATTCTAAAGTTAGCGTTATCGAATCAAAATATGATGTGTGAAATCATTTAACGATTACCATCGAGTCCCCAACCAATGTAGAGCGGTGTGATCCCGATAGCGTCACGAGCAGAAATGAAGCTGTTATCGTGGGTATCGAGTAAAACAAAAGAAAACATCCCGTCTAACATGACGATAAAGTTCTCTCCGTACCCTTCGTACTACAAGACATACATACAATATTTATACTTTAACATATGCATTTTCAATACACCATAAATTATGTTTAAAAAACTAATAAATAAAAAAAATTGTGACAAATTTATGGCAGAAGTCAACCAAAAGTTGACTTTTTCCAATCTGCCACTGGTGTCTGGTTTTCCAGCAGAAAATCCGCTAGTGAGAGTCTGTTGTTTAGTAGTGCAAGAATGCGCACAAGAACTCTATTCGACGCGATTTTAAGGTACAAAATAAAATAAAGGGCTCACGAGATGCGCGATAACTTCACAATCGCTACCGGTTTTGAATTTATGACCGGGCAAACGACTACGGAGTTCCTCATGGTTATATATCTCACCGTTTACCTGTATTTCAAATGGAAATTATCAACCATATGTCACTTTTTACGAACAATAACATAAACTGGGGAGTTAGACGAGTTACCGTTACAACGATACTTTTATCTTCGTTGTAGAGCGGTTGATCACCGGAAGCTGGATCGACGATGGCGAGCCGTTGATGAGTTATATAGCAATCGTCATGCTGGTAAAGACCGCTCCAGTCCGGACCACGATGTTTTAACCTATATTATTACAGTTAATAATATATCATTTAAGCTAAATGTTCGATAATATTGATGATAACTATAGGGTCCCTATGGTATGTTTATTAAGAACTAGCTTCGAACCCGTATATTACACGGGATAATTTAAAAAAATTAAATCATGCCAGAAAACTTATCTTACAGATATGAATGATCATCGAAAGTACGATGCTACTTTTCCAAGCTTTTTCCCTTCACATTTGTTTTTTTTGTATCAAATCTCATACTAATCATGACACATTAATTCGTATATATTTATAATATTTAATAATAGAATTAAATCTAAAAATATTCAATATTGAGCTCTTTCGAAGATATTGATGAAACAATTACAATGGTATAATTTGTAAAAAATAGAAATGTTTTTTTAATGCATTTTAGTTTATATACATTATATTATTTATGTTTATATGATAAAAGTCTAAAATGAAAAATAAAAAAGTAAGAGATTAAAAGTAAACTACATACCTAATTATAAGGGTAGTAAATGTAACGTATAATTAAAAAAAATTGAATTAAGGAAAGATTTAAGGAGGAGTGAATGTGGGTGTGTTATGCGTCCAGATACATGTTAAATTGAATTAACGAAAGATTTAAGAAGTAATGAATGTGGGTGTGCTATGCATCCAAATACATGTTTAGGCGGAAAAAAAATGAAGTCGGCTCACCAGAAGATGACACGTGGCACTCCAGTTACTTATTTATTATATGTATAGATTTGGTTCATGTGGTATTCAATTTGTTATAGCCATAGTCCCTCTAACTAGTACCGTTGAAATAAAGTTGTTATCTCAGTTAAATCAACGACCATTTTAGTCTTTTTGTCCTTTTTTTTTTGTCTTTTTCCTATTAAAAAAACACCACACACGTTTTATGATTTGATTTATTTAAATTAAAAAGTTAATTATAATATTATTCACTCAATTTTTAATCAAATTGTTGAACGTAAGGGACCAAATGATGATTAAAATGTCAAATTGGTAATGCATCTTTTTTTCTTCTAATATTGTACTAATAGTTACTTGGGGTAGGTTTGTTCATTTAATTTAACCGAACAAATGAACGAACATTAACGGTAAATGAATGAAAGTTCTTGTGTTCATGCTCAATCGTTAAGAAAATGTGTTTTTTTGTGTTTTGTTTATGTTCATTCATTAAGATGTTAAACGAACATAAATGAACGAACACAAATAAACAACCATCACCATTAATCATCATTTAGTTCCTAAAAAATAACATAGCAAAATGAGAAACCGGGTAAATTTGGGAGAGATAAAAAAGGAATTCTAGAAATTTAATTTAATTAATGATTTTATATATTAATGTCATAATTAATAAGTATATTTATATGTATAAATAAATGTAAGCGAACATAAACGAACGTACACAAACATAAATGAACGTAAATGCACATAAATGAACGAGCACTAACGAACATAAATGAATGAAAGTTCACAAACGTAAATGAGCGAACAAGACCATTGTTCATGTCCGTTCATTTATTAAATAAACGAACATAAACGAACTTCCCGTCGAATGATTTACAAACGGTTCGTTGAACGTTGGGTTCATTAGAGTATTTATAGGGATGTTTGGATGAGCATTTTGAAATTAATTACATGATATTAAACAATGAAAACAAAATTCAATAATCAATTGTAACAAGACATGTTGTAAAAGACACTATTTGGATGTGTTTTTTTCCCGAAATTGTAATAATCGGCTATTTAATACGTTTGTCACCACTCTTACTTTATTTAACATTATTTATTATCAAAATGACAATATGTAATAATCTTATCTGATAAGTGTTAACAGAGACGCCACTCTAAATTACAAGGTTAAAATGTTGGTTATGCCTTGCTTATTATACATACACGATAAAGTAAGCGACTTGTTAAACATTTATCCGGTTAACAATTGATAAACATTATTTGTAATTGATAAATTTTGATTACAAGTTATTGAAAGAAAATGATGAGAGAAGAATCTTTTATATACTTTTTAATAGGGTGAAAGAAAAATATATAATTAAAGTTAAAAAAGTAATATTGTTTTTATCGGATAATGAATTTGTTGCATATCTATTATCTAATATGAAACTAATTATTAAAAACAAAAAAAAAGGTATATGATTGATGGCACATGCGAGTATACCACCATTTATTGTTTTGACGTGGAGGAAAAATATCATGCCTCTTAAAGGTTGAACGGTATTAATTTTTTTTTTTTGAAAGGCATTATTTATTAATAAAACAAATCGTGCAGTTACAACCTTAGACCGAAACAGAAAACTCATAGATGATTTCACGAGATCCCCCTGTAATACAAACACGGACAGCACAAAGACTGAAATTAAGACCAAGTGCACCTAACAACGACCCTATGAAGCTCTGTCCGAAGCAACAGTCGGAAAAATTAGTTTGCGAGGTTTAAACTATCCGCTGCCTGCGTCGAGTAGCTTCTACCTTCGTCCTCTTCGTCCCTGCCCCCACCTCGTGTCGATTGCTCTAAGTGATTTGCGTTGGATCCGAGAACCAAGTTCTACCATCTACCGTATCGTTGAATTTTCGTCTTTTGAACCACTCCAACATGATTGATTGAAACATGTACAGTTGTTCCGCGATGTTGTTTAGGCCTCTTCTAAACACCAAACTATTTCTATTCTCCCATATCAAGTATAGTGTAGCCCAAATAACTCCATTCCACAACGATTCGGTCGAGTTATTATTTATCGAGTTTGCTCCTTCTTGGATGATGTCTCTTACCGAATTTAATCCCTCCAAATTCTTTCCCCACCATCTCCCAACTAATTTCCAAAGATTATTTACATCCGGACAAGAAATTAGTGCGTGGTCTACCGATTCAATCGAATCCCCACATCTCGGGCACAAGACCGAAGGTAAGTCGATTCCCATTTGGTCTAGCACCGATCGACATGGTATTCGATTTCTTAACGTTCTCCAAATGAACACACATACCTTTTTCAGGACCAGTTTCATCCAATTTGTGGGTTCCCTTGCATCATTCGGACTTGGTCTTCCTTCTTCAATGGACTCTCTTAGGTTCTTAACGTTGAAACCGTTCACTTCGTCTAGTGCCCACTCCACTTTGTCTTCTCGATCTCTTTCAATTTGAATAACTTCTATTCTTCGATTTAAATTCTCCAACTCTCCTAACTCCCTTCCCCTTGGAGCTCTACGCCATTTCCATTCCCATTGCCACGTTTCTTCCGACCAATTACCTCTTTCCGCGACTTTTGCTTCTTGATCCACTTCCAATCGATACAATCTTCCGAATTCTTCTTGCAATGTCTTTACGCCCGACCATCTTTCTTTCCAGAAACTTGTGCTCTTTCCATCGCCAATTTTTTACCGAAATGAGTTAGTGAACGCCACCCCGTTGTTATCCATCACCGGTCCGATCCGAGCAATATTTTTGCATACCGTACCTGCACCATACCGAAAAGAGTGGTTACCAAACAGCCCCCCTCCCCATAAATACCTTTGATTACTTTTGTCCAAAACGCATTAGTTTCGTTTTGGAACCGCCACCACCATTTCGCTAACAGTGCCCAATTTGCCGATTTCAAGCTACCAACATTTAGACCCCCTTTGTTTAGACTCACCACTGTTTTTTCCCAACTCACCCATACTAAACCTTTCTTTTCGCACTCTCCGACCCCTCCCCCCCCCCCCCCCCCAAAAGAACCTACATCTCAACCTTTCCATCTCTTTTAACACTCCGCTCGGGGCTCGATATAAGGAAAAAAAGTACAAGGGAATGCTTCCCAAAACCGACTTTACCAACGTCAACCGACCGCCATAAGAGATCACCTTTGTTTTCCACGATGCCAGTCTCTTTTTTACTTTCTCTATTGCGGGGAACCAATGTTCCAATCGATTCATTGTAACGCCGATCGGTAATCCTAAGTATGTTAACGGTAAAGTACCCATACCGCATCCAAGACTTCTTGCCCACCTTTGAATTTATTCCTCCGATGTACCCAACCCATAGATTTTACTTTTGCTAACATTTATCTTTAATCCTGACATCAAGTGGAAACACTTGAGAATATTTAACAATTTCTTAAGATTACGAATGCTCCACTTTCCGATAAAGATGACGTCATCCGCATATTGAAGATGCGAGATTGGAATGTTATTTGACCCCACTTTGATACTTTCGTATAACCCTTTTTTTCCGTCTCTATCATTAGCAAGTGGAGACTTTCCGCCACTATAAGAAATAGAAACGGTGCCAAAGGATGTCCTTGTCTCAATCCTTTTCCCATCACGAATTCCTTAGTCGGGCTTCCATTGATTAAAATTGACATCGACGCCGTTTGGAGGCAAGCCTTTATCCACTTGACCCATTTTTCACCGAAACCCATTTTGTGTAAGCTATCGATCAAGAAATCCCACTCCACACTATCGTAGGCCTTTTCAAAGTCCACCTTGAAGATCAACCCCTTCTTTTTCTTTTTCTTTTTTCATAAAATCGATCACCTCATTTGCGATGAGGATGCCATCTAAAATTGATCGGCCTTTCATGAATGCGCTTTGAGTGTCGCTAATTACTTTTGACATAACCTTTTTCAACCTTTCCGCTAATACCTTGGCAATTATTTTGTAGTAGATACCAATTAGGCTAATTGGCCTAAATTCCCCGAGATTTACCGGGTTTGAGATTTTTGGAATCAAGGTGAGAAACGAGTTATTACATCCTCGGCTAATCTCCCCCTTTTCACCGAACCATCTTATCGCCGCCATAAGGTCTTCTTTTATTATTACCCAAAATCTTTTGATAAAACCACTAGTAAAACCATCCGGACCCGATGCTTTATTTGACCCACATTGTTTGATAGCTTACAATATTTCTTCTTCTTCAAATGGCCGCTCCAAAACGTCCGCTTCCTCTTTCGATATTCTTTTGTACTTTTCTACTTGTAGACTCGACCCCTTTGTTTTTCTAGATTCGAATTTTTCTTTGAAGAACTCATAAGTAAAGTTCTTGATTGCATTTGGTTCGTCCGACCATCCCGCATTCGTATTCAATCCTCTAATCGCATTCTTCCTCTCTCTATATTTCGTTGCCAAGTGAAAAATCTTTGAATTTTCATCCCCTTCCAATATCCACTTCAACTTAGCCTTTTGTCTTGCCATCCCGACCTTCTTTTCTTCAAGATCTAGCAACTTTTTTCGCGCGTGCCTCCAAATTTCTCTATTATCTTCGGCCCACCCTCTTTGCTCAGCCTCTTCTTCCTTTTTGGTTACCTCATCTTTCCATTTACTCAACTCCTTTTCTAGGTTGCCGAACTTTGATTTTGCCCAAACTTTGATATCTTCTTTTACATTTTTTAACTTATCTCTGAAAACACAATCCGACCGTTCTGAAAATACCCTTTTGTTCCACGAAAATTTCACCAGCTCTTCTACCCCGTCTTCTTTCAACCAAGACTCAAAAAATTTAAAAGGTTTCGGCCCGAAGTCATTTTTATCTTCAATTAGCATAATAGGAGCATGGTCTGACCACTTTCGATCCAAGACTCGTACCCCCAAAGCTCTTCCGTCAATCCCGAAATCTCTCGATATTAGAAAACGGTCAAGTTTGCTAAACTTCAGCCCGTCGTCACTAATTCTCGTGAACTTTTCCCCCCATATTGGAACTTCTAATAATTGATTTTCTTCAATAAAATCATTGAACTCTTTCATTCCCCTCGGATTCGAATAAGAGTTCAGTCTTTCATAATCCCCCCTAACCTCGTTAAAGTCACCAAAAAAGCACCAATTCATCTCTTCGATTTCTTTCAATTTATTTAATCTTTCCCACAACTCCGCTCTTCCTTTAATATCGTTTGGGCCATACACATTTACTAAACCAATTTTTCCTGCTATTCCTGTCCAAGTTCCTACCACCGCCAAGAAAGACGGGTCCTCTATACAATAATGACAATCGAAAACTTTTTTATCCCACATCGTAACTATTCCTCCCGAGTTTCCAATTGCATCGACCTTCGAAAAATCTAGATCGTCTCCCCCCATATCCCCCTACTTCGCATAAAGTCCCAACTTTTTATCTTTGTTTCTTGAATTCCCAACACACTCGGTTTTTTGGATCTACATATTTCTTTTACCCACTCCTTTTTTTCCCATGACCCTATTGGATCATAAATTGTATTCAAGATTAAAGTTAAAGTTAAGGGTTTAAATTGCAATTATGTTAAAGTTAATTAGAGGGTCTAATTAGTATTTAGTTAATAGTTATTATTAGTTGGGCCCAAGCCCATTAGGCCTATTAGGCTTAGGTATTTAATGTTTTAATTATTTCAGTTTTAGGGAAAAAACAACCAATAATCACAATTATCATCAATAGTGAGTTAGCCAGATTCTCTGTATTCAATGTATCAAGAACACACAAGGTTTTCATTGATTATTCAAGGGATTTGTATGTTATTCTAATCTTTATATCTTTTGATCTATATTGTGTTTGTGTGTTAATTTATCAACTAGATTAATCTGGGATAACAAGTGGTATCAAAGCCAAAGAATCAAGTTTTTGGATTAAAAACAATATTCATCGATTTTACTATTCATCGATTTTACTATTCATCGATTTCACTGTTCATCGATATTCAACTGTGTAAAAATCGATTCTTTGATTTAGTGTGTTATTATGCATAAAATCGAATTGATTAGGTGCATGTTAAGGTATTGAATGTTATCTGATAGTTTAATTGCGATTTAATTCACTAATCGTTTGGATTTTTGATGATTTTTGGAATCTGGGTTCTTGAAACTATCGACATCTGCTTCCTTCAAATTGAGTGATAAAAGGTGATTTTTAATCATTAATGTTGTTTGGGTTTTGATCGATACATGTTTATGAATTCAAAAGTATGATTTTTGCATTAAATTTGAGTGTTTGAAGTGATTTCTGGGTTGAGTATCGTCGTTCTGGACTGATCTGCAAGAACATATCGGTCGTTGTTTAAATTACACTTGTCCGGTCGACCACATCATATCGGGCAGTCTATACCGGTTGGGGACACCCCAGTCACTTTTTATCGGTCAATTCCCTATACCGGTCGCCCGGATAGCTCACATACCTTACCGGTCGAAAAACTCAATATCGGTCGAAATACTCCGGTCACTATTCACGGTTTCACTGTTCATCCGGTCACTATTCATCCGGTCGACCGATAGTTTCAAGACCTCGGTCGAAGTTACTATTCTCTACCGATCGAAAAAAAAAATTGCACCAGTTTTTCTGTGATTAATTTCTTTGAGATTAATACTGTTTGAGATATCTGACTTTTGCGCCAGACTAATTGTGTTTAATCTATTTGTGCTTTATACTGTGTGAGAGGACTGCATTTAATTATTTTTGGAAATTTATTTTTCTGAAAATTTTTTAGTGTAGTTTTTATCTTATACTTGATTCTAACGATCTCATCTAGTTGGTTGTCTTGATACAGATAAGTTTGATTTTTAACCATACATCTAAGATGTCGAACCAGCTTCTCTCAATGGGCTCTCAGTCCAAGCCTCTTGTCCTCATGGCTGATGAATATCAGCAATGGAAGAAGAGAATGATCCAGTTTCTGAATCACAAGAATAGAGACTACATGGAGTCAATCATCAATGGCCCAGTAAATCCAATGATCACAGTACAGGGTCAAGCAGAAACTGCAACATCTCCAGAAATTCCCGATAGATTTGTCCCTAAACCATATCGGTACTTCACTGAAAAGCAGAAAGAACAGTACAAGACAGATGAAGAGGCTCTTATTTATCTGACCATGGCAATTCCGAATGACATCTTCAACCGTGTGGACAGTCGGAACTCTGTAAAAGAAGTATGAGATGAACTCTCAAGACAGTTTGAAGGAAGTGAAGCCTCCATCCAAGCTAAGCAGAATCTATGCATAAATGCATACGAGGGATTTCATGCAAAAGAAGGAGAGACGTTGCTAGAGACCTACAACAGATATAACATCATTCTCAATGACTTGTGGATGAACAATATCTCTAAACCAGCTTCTGAGATAAATTACAAGTTCATCAAGAACCTGAACCCTGAATGGAAGAACTTTGCCATCAACCTTCAGATGCCAAAGAACATGGCTCAGGAAAACGTCACTGATATCTTCTCTACTCTTTCTCAGCATGAGGATGAGGTGAGAACGATTAATAATGAGTCCAATAATCTGAAGGAGTCCGTGGCTCTCATTGTTGGCAAAGGAAAGAGTTCAGTTCCAATATCCTCTGCAAGGTCAAAGAAAAAGATGTCTAAAGCTCTAGTTACTGAGGTTACTGAGTCCGAATCTGATACAAGTGATGAAGAACTGGAGATTGATTCTGATCCAGATATTCAGAAGTTCTCTGAGGACTTGGCTCTAATTACTCGACGATTCAAGAAGAGCTTTGGCAAGAAGAAATTCTACTCAAAGCCAAAGTATGATGGATACAAGAAAGATAAGTTTGAGATGCGATACAAGTCAAGGCATGGAAGGAGAGAGGAAGGCCGAGAAGACAGGAAGGAAGATAGAAGAGAAGGAAAGAGAGAGGAAATGCGTGAAGAAAGAAAGGATGAACCAGGAAGATGCTACAACTGTGGAAAATTTGGGCATTTCTCAAGAGACTGCAAGTTCAAAAAGGTAAAGAACTCAGAGTATTATGCAAGAAAGTCACTCATTGCCAAGAAAGTTAAAGAAGGAAAAGTGCTGATGGCTGAAGAAGAAAACTGGTTGTACCAAAGTTCCGATGACGAGGAGCAAGCGCACTTCACCCAAGTATCTTATATGGCAAAGCTGGATGGTGACGATGAAGATTCTGAGGCACAATCCGAAGATGCAAACTCTGAGGTAAGTGATAATTATGAACTTATTGAATCTTTAATGGACCAAATACATAGTATGAAAGATGAATTTGCTTTACTGAAAGGTAAACTTAGCTCTGCACAACAATCTGTCTTAAGTTTTCGTGATGAAAATGCTTTGTTAAAAGTTGTTGTGGAAGAAAAAGAAAAAGATGGTTTAAAAGCGGAAAAAGATTCTTTAAAAAGAAAAATATCTGGTTTAGAAAATGATCTTGTGAATCTTAATGCTAAAAAGGGTGAGTTTAAAATCAAATTTGAAGTTTGTTATCAAGAAAGAAATGAAGCTTTCACCAAAATCAAGCAATTGGAGGATATTAATATGAAACGAGGTCAGACTGAGCAGACATTAAATCTGTTGACCAATAAACTCCAAGACGAAAGGTTTTATAAACTTAAACCAGGTTTGGGTGTGCCAACTAATGAAATTTTGAAAAAGGCACCGGAGCACTTATATAATTTTGATAAATTCGGCTCCGCAATCAGACCCATTCCTAACATTCGTGCAACCTTTGTTGAAGCAAGTACTTCTAAACCTTTTACAGAGACCAAAGGTCGAGAAGAAATAGGGAAGGACAAGTCTTGTGAAACTGATTCTCAAAATACTTTTAAAACAGTTGGTTTTAAATACAGTGATTTGAACAAAAGCTATGAAACTCGAAAGATCAAATTAACTGAGTTTGATTCACTGCTTACCACATCTTCAAAAGAATCAGTCAGCAATGACACAGTTCCACCCGAGACTGCATGCAAATATGATGAGTATGAATCAGATGTTGATCCATCTACTATACCATCAGTCTCAAATCCCATTGCTTCTAAACCTTTACTTGTTAAAAAGGTTGAAGAAGAAACTGTCATCACGAATGAATCTTGTGTTAAAAATGATAAAACGGAGTTTATTGAGTCCATGACTGAAGAAAAGTTTTCTGATATGATAAATGCTTATGACTCTGATCCTGTTTCTATTTTAAATGAGTCAAATTCTGTGAATGATCATACATCTGAATTGATGAAGCAAATTGATATGTTGCAACAGTCTCTTGATGAGGTTGAAGATGAAAACTTTGATCTCAAATTTAAACTTGAAAAATCTTTAAAAGAAAATCAAGAGCTTTGCACAGAGATCAATGATTTGAAAATTACTTTGTTTAAAAATGCTTCAAATGATAAACATATGTTCAATGATCCAAGCTGGAAGGTAAGAACTAATCCAGAATTTGATGCTCCTGCAAAACCTTCAGTTGTTTACTCTGATTGTCCTGAATATCCACCGAGTATTTTTGAGAAGGGTGAGACTTTAAATAGCTCTAGAAAAGAACCACCCTCTAAGATAGAGACTAACAAGGTTCCTGTTTCTGTTTCAGATATAAAAGGAAATGGAGTTGGGAGGAGTAAGAACAATAAAGATAATAGCTTGAATAAGAATGATAGGTTATCTAGTGAAACTTTGCTTCAAATAGTTGTACTTTAGACAGTGTTATTTTGAAAAGTAATTCTTTTGATGAACATGAATGTAAGATTTGTTCCGATAAATCTAAGTTTATGAATTTTGCTCGAAAGAATCTATATTGCAAACACTGCTGGGATAACTCATTCAAATACTACTCCCCTCCAAAGTCCAAACAGAGTAAGAGAAAAGCTAAACTGAACCTTAAGTCTAATTCTAATTCCGATTCCTCCACACAACCCAAAGTGTTTCGAGCTAAGGTTGCCAATCCTAAATCTAAGAAGCATTTTCAGGAATTAAATGTCCAGATGGTTTGGAAATGGGTTCCAAAACTCCGTTATGAATGGCGTGTAAAAGTTAAACCTGCTGATATTCCTGAATTACGTGAAGCTAACCGCGAAGGACCCATCTTGATATGGGTACCTAAGCAAAACTAATTGTCTCTTTTGCAGGCCTATCAGCTGTGGGTGATAGATTCCGGATGCTCACGCCACATGACAGGATTCAAGCACCTCTTGCATAACTATGTGGAGGAGCCTGCCGGAGCAGTTAGATTTGCCAATTCTGAAGCAGAGGGACATGTCAAAGGATATGGAATGCTCAATAATGGAGTTGTGAAGATTCAAAGAGTGTTATATGTTGAAGGACTTGATCACAATCTGTTTAGCACCAGTCACTTCTGTGACATAAAATATCAAGTCCGCTTCACAACCACTCATTGCTATCTAGAGGATCCTGATGGTTACAAAGTCTTCAAAGCTAAACGCCATGGAAATCTATACTATGTAGATTTTCCAACACTGTCTGCCACACGTCCAGTATGTTTGTTAGCCAAAGCTTCTAAACCACAATCATGGATGTGGCATCGACGTTTGTCTCCTCAGAATTTCAGATCCATAGCTAAGCTACAAAGACAAGGTCTGGTCAAAGGTCTACCATAAATGAGGTTCGAAAAAGACTCACTATGTTCTGCATGTGAGATGGGAAAAATGAAGCGAAGCTCATTCAAGTCCAAAACTGAATCATCGACCTCATCTGCACTGGAACTTCTTCATATGGACCTTTGTGGCCCAATGCGAGCAGCGTCTATCAACGGAAAGAAGTATGTTTTAGTAATGATAAATGACTACTCAAGGTATACATGGCTCGAGTTTCTTCGCAATAAGTCAGATGCGCCAGAGTTGATTATCGCTTTTATCAAGTGCATCCAAGTACGTCTTCAATTTCCAGTTCGAACGATTCACAACGATAACGGCATGGAGTTCAAGAATGACACCTTGCAGAGCTATCTTATCTTTGTAGGAATTTCACATAACTTCTCTGCAACCTACACTCCACAGCAGAACGACATTGTTGAACGGAAGAACCGCACTCTTGTTGAAGCTGCTCGAACGATGCTAGCATTTTCTGATCTACCCATGTACCTTTGGGCCGAGGCAGTCGCTACAACATGCTTTATACAGAATCGTACCATTATGGTCAAACGCTTTAATAAAACATCATATGAGTTAATCAACAATCGTAAGCCTAACATCAAATTCCTTCGTGTTTTTGGTTGCAGGTGTTACATTCTTCGAGAGCGTCAATGATTATCAAAATTTGATAAGAAAGCGGATGAAGGATATCTTGTTGGATACTCTCTGACTTCCAATGCTTATCGAATTTACATTATTCGAACTAAGATGGTTGTTGAAAGCATGAATGTCTCTTTTGATGAGAATTCTACTAGGACTTCTGGACACAACAGTTCAGAACTCGGTCTTAAGGACAAAGCTTCTATTCACTCCAGAATAGAACCAACATCTAAAGAATCTTCTTCTAACTCTAACTCTAGTTCATCTGAGTTAGATTTATTGTTCATTGATGTCTTCGATGATATTTGTGCAGATTTTGACAAAGGCATATCTACATCAACAACAAGCTCGGAGGTCCCTGCTATTTCTGAAGATATGTCTGGACCTTCCGAAGAAGTCACTGAAACTTCATCTCCACCAGGTACAACTAAACCGTTAGTTTCTGACTCTACTAATGCTGAATCTGTCTCTACAGATAGTTCTTCTGGAAATGAAGTCACGAGTACTTCAACTGCTAGTCTAGAAGTTTCAGTATCAGAAACACCAGTACAAGATGTCTCGAGTACATCTATGGAGCAACCTGCCGTGCATGATGACAACGATGCGTCAAATACGGAACAAACAGTTGAATCCTTACCAAGAACACATCGTTGGACTAAGGATCATCCCCTGCATAACGTGATAGGTGACATACAATCTGGTGTCACAACAAGATCTGCATCAGCGAATTTTTGCATGTTTTCAAGCTTCCTTAGTTTCTTAGAACCAAAGAAAGCGTATGAAGCTCTACGTGATCTATTCTGGATTTCTGCTATGCAAGACGAGCTTCTACAATTCGAAAGGAACAAGGTATGGCGCTTGATCCCACTACCTAAAGGTAAATCTGTTATTGGAACTAAGTGGGTTTTTAGAAACAAGAAAGATGACACTGGAGTAGTTGTGAGAAACAAAGCTCGTTTGGTCGCAAAGGGGTACTGTCAACAAGAGGGCATTGACTATGATGAAACATTCTCCCCGGTTGCAAGGATCGAAGCCATCAGAATCTTCCTAGCCTATGCAGCGCACAAAAACTTTACAGTCTATCAAATGGATGTGAAGTCAGCTTTCCTGAATGACGTTCTGCATGAGGAGGTCTACGTGGCACAACCTGAAGGTTTCGTTGATCCTCATCACCCTGATCATGTCTATGTTTTAGACAAAGAGCTTTATGGTCTTAAACAAGCACCACGAGCCTGGTATGAAACTCCCACTAAATTTCTATTAGCTTCTGGTTTCAAGAAAGGTACAGTTGATACTACCTTATTTCTTAAAAGGCAAGGTGAGGACTTGATTCTCATTCAAATTTATGTTGACTACATAATATTTGGGTCGACAAATCAGAAATTTTGCAAGAACTTTTCAAAGATAATGGAAACAAAGCTTGAAATGTCGATAATGGGTGAATTTCTTTCTTTCTTGGTTTACAAGTAAAACAATTACCCGAAGGCATATTTCTTAATCAAGCTAAATACATAAAAGATGTTTTGAAAAGGTTCAATATGTCAGATTGTTCTGTCATGAAAACACCAATGGCTACTGGTACACTCTTAGACGCAGATCCCTCCGGGAAACCTGTTGATCAAAAGGTGTATCGTAGCATGATTGGTTCCTTACTATATCTGACTGTAAGTCGCCCAGATATAATGTTTTCCACATGCTTTTGTGCGAGATATCAGTCTAATCCTAAAGAGTCGCACTATAATGTTGTTAAGCGAATCCTTAGATATCTCAAAGGCACTCCTAATCTAGGCCTTTGGTGTCCAAAGGATTCTCGTTTTGATCTAACCGCCTTTACAGATGCTGATCATGTAGGATGTAAGCTAGACCGGAAAAGCACCTCTGGATCATGTCAATTTATAGGTGACAAACTTGTGAGTTGGACCTCAAAGAAACAAAACTTTGTTTCAACATCCACTGCCGAGGCTGAATATGTAGCTGCTGCTAGCTGTTGTTCTCAAGTCCTCTGGATGAAGACACAGTTAAGGGACTTTTGATACAACTACAAGCGTGTTCCTATTTATTGTGATTCCAAGAGCTCAATCGCCATAACTGCTAACCCGGTACAGCATTCGAAGACCAAGCATATAGATGTACGCTATCACTTCATCAAGGATCATGTAGAAAAATGTGACATTGAAATGCACTTTGTTCAAACAGACTTCCAGTTAGTTGATCTTTTCACCAAGCCTTTGGATGAAAAGCGGTTCCAATTTCTCATCAACAAACTTGGTATGTTGAACATGTCTTAGACCTTACTCATGAATCTAGGGGGAGAATTCCAAGTTTCAATCTTGTGTTTTCTACATTTTCCAACTGCTGCTAACAATCGAGGAAACATTTTCACAAATGATTACCATCATTTTTTTTATATATGCAGGTATGTTCAAGTGACTATGGCTTCTAATCACATCGGATTAGAACCCGCACTTCAGTGCTTTATCTTTTTGCTTTCTGTGTTATTAAAAAAAATCTTCAGTTAAGGGGGAGCTTAATAGAAAAAGAGCTTAATCGTCAATAAAGACATGAAATGTTTTCGCTTAAGCTTCTTCAAATATCTATGCGCTTATTTGTCAAACTCTTTTAGTTTGAGGGGGAGAATTGCATTGTCAAACACAACTGTTTTGACTTCTCCGAAATTTCTTATTCTTCATGTAACTCTGTGCTTATTTGTGCTTTCATGTACAAAAGCTTGTTGAACAGTACGTTCTTTTAGGAAAATACATGGGATTCAGTGTGAGAACTTAACAGAACTTCCATGGATTCACGATAACCAGTGTTTCCTACCCAGGAAGTATTCCCTGAGTGATTGAGGGGAGAGGGGTCAAAAGAATTGAGTGATGGTGTGTGAAGAGGTAAAATGGAAAAAGAGAGATTGGTTAGAAGTGAGCACTAAAAGAAAGAGGGTGAGTGAACAGAGTAAAAGAATATTAGACTCTGCACCAAACCACTTTCTGAGTCGGGCAGCCACATTATCTGATTGGTTCACATTCTTTGGTGACCATCATTGAAATAGGAAACTAGCCCATGCCATCTTTTGCATACAACCCCACCAGCTACTCATTCTTTTCTCAAAAAGAGAATGTTTCACATTTTCTGGGGACGCATCACATATGCTATTGGTTCTTCATTTGGAAGACACTAATATTGAAAAGAAGGAAAGTTGCCCCACCTTCGAACCCTTTCTCATGCACATTGAGTCTTTGTATAATTTGTTGTTGTCTCAACAAGTTTACATACTTTGAGCCTATATTGAAAAGCAATCATCTATGCTTAATTCTTTCATACACATGCACTAGCACACAGAAATTTGTTTTCTGTCAGAACGTTCATAGATAACCATGTGTTATTCGATGATTGAATGGAAGTCCTGGGGAGCCAACATCAAAACCAACTCCTAAATATAGTAACTTTATGTTACTCAGTAACTTTGTGTTACTGACAGGCATTTTAACTGAGTCATTTGTTGATTCAAGGTTACCATTTTTCATTATTTGAATCTGAAAAGATTGAAATAATCACTCTTTCCATTTGGAGAGACTGCTCTTATTTCACACAGGGCTCATACATGAAGACAGTGCTAAATTGATGACCATATTCAAAGTGGGAGATTGTTCTTATATGTTTTGATGATGATGATTCTCACCACTCATCAAAAAGGGGGAGAATATACAAAAAGGGAGAATAATCAAAGAAGGAGAATAAAAAGAATATTTCAAGAATCTTGAAGTAAAGATTGCTGAAGTTTTCAAAGATGTCTCTATTAAAAGCCTGACTGAAGATGATCGTCAGAAGGACACTTCATTTAAAAATGATTTAAAGATGAAGATGAAGACTATGTAAAGATACAAGTTTTGAAGTTGTCAATGTTATATCATATACAATTTTCAAATGTCATATCTGAAGATATCTGAAGTTTTCAAGAGAAAAGTGAAGACCCGTGAAGACCTGAAGACTATTGCAAAAAAAATTTAATCTTGAATCCAAAGGGGGAGATTGTTGGATCATAAATTGTATTCAAGATTAAAGTTAAGTTAAGGGTTTAAATTGCAATTATGTTAAAGTTAATTAGAGGGTCTAATTAGTATTTAGTTAATAGTTATTATTAGTTGGGCCCAAGCCCATTAGGCCTATTAGGCTTAGGTATTTAATGTTTTAATTATTTCAGTTTTAGGGAAAAAACAACCAATAATCACAATTATCATAATAGTGAGTTAGCAAGATTCTCTGTATTCACGGTATCAAGAACACACAAGGTTTTCATTGATTATTCAAGGGATTGGTATGTTATTCTAATCTTTATATCTCTTGATCTATATTGTGTTTGTGTGTTAATTTATCAACTAGATTAATCTGGGATAACAGACCCCATCCCCCTCACGTTTATTGAGATAATATTCATAATGAGTTTTCAGGAGATCGACTCTTACCTACCAAATTCTCATCCGTTGCCATTTCGTTTTCTTTCCCCATGTTCGGCCTTTGCGTTTTATCCCACACCATCCCGATCGCGTTCCCAAATTGTTCCACGCCCTCCGATTCATCTTTGCTATTTATTTCGTTCGAAACTGTTGCTTGTGCTATCATCGCTGCTGACCCCCCGCTATGCTTTTTCCTTCCCCCTCTATTGTCGCTTCCTTCCTTGCTTTTCCTCACTCCCGACTTTTTAAAATTTGAGCGTTCCATTTGTTTTAGCATATGGAAGCTAACCTTCCATTTCCTGTACTGTTACGTTCCGCCCTTCTTCCCCTCTTTTTATCTCCGAGCGACTTCTGCGAGGTGGGCAATTCCTCCGATCGATTTTCAGTTAACTTCTCGCTCACCGTGGTAGACTCTCGGTCCTCCGATACAAATGGTCTACTATTGTCTTGATTCTTTTCCATAATTTTTAGACCGCCCCATTCCCCTGTTGGGTCATTTTTTGATCGTAGGCCTTCACCCATTTCATTTGTTAGCCCACCAGGATTTTGTTTGTTTACTTTCGGCCCAATTTCAGAATCTGCTTCTTGGCCCAAAATACTTGTGTCTTCCTTACTATTTTTTCTATATCTCCCCACGTGTTTTGAAGTGGATCCCACCTGATCCTCTTTTTGCAACAAAGCTTCCCCATTTACAATAGACTTTCTCTTTTCCCATGACTTTTTCCAAGTCTATCCCCTATACCTACATCACCCCTTTTATTGGTTATCCCCACCTCATGATGGCTTTTTGGGACTGCATCCCACTTTAATTCAGCAGACCCTTCGTCTTCCTTCTCTTTGATCCTCCCCTTTCCGGCGACCTCATTTTTCTGGTCGGCTTCGCCGGACTCCACGCTTTTACGATTCATGTTTTGTTCTTGTTCCAACGAATCTCCCACCCCCGTATTTCCTTCCCATGTTTCTTCCACCCCCCAATCATCTTCTGTAAATCTTCCTTCTTCCGACCATTGTGACGGAATAGATGCACCATCCTCTTCTTCCCCTCCGCTGCTTGAGATCTCCCCTACCTCCCTATCCCATTCAAACGTTTCCAAGAGACTGGATTCCTCTTCCTCAATCTTAACCCGATAATAGAATTTTCCCACTTTTATTCCTTTTAAGCAACTAATTGGAGATAAAATATGGGTGGATATCATGTAACACCCCGAATTTTAGACCTCTTTGTAAAATAATTACTTTAAGTTGTTGTTTAAGAATTCTCCTTCATGGTATTTGAATCTGGGTGAAAACGGGTCGAATCGTCGGATTTCAGAGTTGGAAGGGGGTCTCGGCGACTGTGCCCGCGATAGTGACAGTGTCACTATCGCATGGGCATTATCGCGAGGGAATTTGAGGCCACGGTACATATGACGCGATTGTGACCGGCGATAGTGCCATGGTCACAATCGCTATGTCAAGGTCACGAGAGGGGGGGAGGTCTCGGAACAGTTGTCGCGATTGTGCCAAGGGCACTATCGCGTGGGCACTATCGTGCGCGGTGTCCAGACGACCAAACTCTCATTTAATGTCATTCTTAGGGTTTAGTTCATTATTTGAAGTTGCAGCTCCTTGAAGACGTTTTCACACACTAGAGGTGCGATTTTCACACACACTTCCCTTCCTCTCTCTTCATTAATTGTTAGGTGGGTAAATCATTAATGGTTAATGGTCCTTAGGGTTTTGAGTTCATAGGAGTATTCTTTCCAGATCAAAGGGTGGAAGTTTCAATCCCATTCATTCCTCACTTCTAGGGTTTGTTCATTTAACTTCTATGTAAGTTTTCTTAACTTATGTACATGCATACTTGCACTATTACTTGTTTATATGGAATATATGAAATGCATGATGTTGACCTAAAAACTAGGGTTTTGCTTATCTTCAATAAATAAGATTTTTGGGGTTGGTGGAAGTGTTTAAACATGTGGAAGAGTGCTATTTACAAGTATTATAGAAAAGGGACAAATCATGGTGTAGGTCCACATCTCTACATAATGAAATGTCAAATGCCTAAATTCTTATAAGCAGTTGGGGTCACTATACTAGTTGGGGATTTGTATGTGGTTAAATGAGTTGTAGTTTCTTATGGTGAATATGTAACAAGCATGATCACACTATTTGGGCCAATAATATGTTTGCATGAAGATTGTCATCTATAATTGTTCATAACTCTTGTTGGGAGTCTTATTTCTATTTCCTTGTGCACGAGGATTTAGATGGTATGCATGAGTATTGCATGGTTATTGCCGTTAGGCATTTTGAGTAGACAATAGGGGGCGCAAGTCCCTTAGTTGTACACTCGGCTAGATTGGATAGGCACCCTTTCCTGTAAGACCTTGAGGTGTAACCCGACGGGGTAAGCGCTAGAGGCAGAGAGGGTTTGAGGATTGTGATGTCCGGCGTGGCATGGGAACTAGAACCGGGATGGACGGTGAAATCCAATCTAGATCGCGGGTTACCCCGCTATACATGGAAGATATTTGTGTATTAATTGTACAGGAATTTACAATGTACCGATTTTGGGAGGTTTGGCATTGACCTCAATGCATTGGAGCCGGTAACGTTCAATTATTGTTCTTGTTTACATTATATTTTGGTATCGGCATAGCAACCAATAGGCTTCCTTCTAACACTTGTGTTCATGTTTAAATGTTGCACATGTTCCGTTAGCGGTGCGAGTAGGATGTCTTGATCTGTCGGGATCGCACCTAGGACTCCTCCTTGGACCGGGCATTATTTTTGGGATTTGAGAAAGAGCGCTTTTGAAGTCATAGTGACACCCATTTTAATCTAGTTGTTAATTGTTCTAGATTGAATAGGTTGTCATGTTTATGTCTTATTTATTCCGCTACTTAATTTTTGAACTACCCCGACTCTGTTGGGTTTTAGTCAGTACATTTTACAGGTTTTGGATTCGCCTTATTCTAGGCGTTATATTGCAGAAATTTTAATTTTTATTTTACCCAAATTTTTAGCGTGTTACATATCATCACCTTACCTCAGGCCAGATTATTATCCTCTTCCAAATCACAACCCATAGTTTTCAAGACTACTCCCCATTTTTCCACAATTGCCACAAATATTTCCTTCTTCCACCCATGTAACGGGATTCCTATGATTTTTATCCATACTAGTCTTTCAGAGTTCCGATACCCAACCGACCACTTTCGAAGATTGTTTACCCAATAGTGGATCCCGTGTAACTTGTTGCTTAGGATTTTATTTAACGGTTCCTCCCTTTCGAACCTTAATAATACTTGGGTACCGCCTACGTATTTTACACTCTTCACACCGATAGTCTCCTCTTGCATACATAGTTGCCGAATAGTTGCTATATTATCTACTGACCTCATGCTTCCGACTAGGCACCATTTCAATACCTTCATTGCCTTATCATCGGTCGGCCATTCTCCAATGACTTCTTCACTTTCATCTTTTGTCAATTCCTCTCTTACTTCCTTTTTCTGCAACTTGTTATCCTTTTTTCTCCCCAATTATTTTTCAAAACATCTGCGTAAGTTTTCCTCCACTTCCGACTACTCTGCTTTGCTGCATATACGGTATATCTGCTCCCTAAATTCTCCCTGTTTCCTGACCGCTTTTCCTCATATCCATTTTCACTTCCGCCCTCTCTCTATTAGCGACGAATACCCTCAGTTTGAAGGATCAAATCCAAATATTGTTCAGTTTTTCTTCCATCATTTTGACTGCATTAATTTTTTATACCTTACGAATCCAAATCTTTTTCCGTTCTTCAATCGCTTCCTTGCTAGGTACACATCTGATAAGTCTCCATATCGCCTGAATATTTTCCATAGCACCCCCACTTCTAAGTTTTCCGGGAAGTTAAAGAACATAAAGGATTCATCCTTACTAGGTCTGTTGTAATTGATATTGCCGGCGATGGTTGCTCCGTTGTACTACGTTTTCCTTGCCCGAGCCCCCTCACCTCTCCTCTCCCACTCTCTCCCCGCTCTCTCTCTTTCTCTCTCAACCACTCTCTCTCTCATCTCTCTATTTTTATATTTATTCAACGGTATTAATTAGATTAAATAAAACAAAAGAATTGTGGAAAGCATTGGTAAAAATTTATTTTAAAAAAAACGGTCTCGGGTTTAAGTGTTGGCAAATAAATTTTACAATGTTTTTCTAATTAAAATTAGTGTTTTTCCAAATTGATCTATAGACAATAAATGAATTAGATAACCCAAAATAATGAAAATCATACTTGAACATCAAAAACTTATTATTTGATCCATCAAAAACATAAAGTCAAGCAAACCTAAGTCCTAACACCTATGAGAGTTGAAGACTAAGGGGTCGTTCATCCAAACACTTACCCATTAAGCACTTACCGGTTAAATTTGACGTTATCACTTATCTTGTCGGGTAAGATTTTAATCCATTAAAACGATATTGTAGGCAAAAAGTTATCCCATAAGCACTAACCGGGTAAGAGTCGTCGTCCTCACTTACCGGATAAAACTCTCAATCATTATTTTTGTTCTTACCAGATAAGATTATTGATCACTGCCATATTCATCGGTTAATGTAATATAACTTGGTAAGCTTGATAACCGCTTATCGGGGTAAACATTTGGTAAACGGCCCTAAGGAGCCGTTTAACTAACGTTTACTGGGTAAGCGCTTACCGTCAACAATCACCACCCTGGCTCACCTTATCAAGTAATATTCCCGACCATCAAAATAGATTGAGGAAACCTTACCAGGTAAAAGTCACCATTGTTAGAAGATGAATATGATTGAAGGAGACGATGAATATGTTGAAGGTTTGAGACTTCGATATATTGGTTGAGAGAAAAGTAAACGTACAATATAAATGTAAAAGAACAACTTAACCTAGACTAAAGAATACAAGGGAATATATACACAGACTATATGGGCCCATGAGCGTGGGTTGGGCCTTATACATTTATATACACTAACATCCCCCCTCAAACTCAATCGGGAGAAAAATGAGCCAGATGGAGTTTGGAAACTAGATCTCAAAACCGTCCTGGTAGATGAGCTTTAGTGAAAATGTCGGCCGGTTGATCAATAGTGGAAATAGGAAGAAGCTGAATAGTCTGACGAGTCACATATTGACGAACAAAGTGACAGTCAATTTCTATATGCTTCGTTTGCTCGTGAAAAACGTCGTTGTGAGCGATCTGAAAAGCATTGTTGTTGTCACACCACAAGGGAGTTGGAGAATGTTGAGGTGCCCCCATGTTAGAGAGTAGCCAGCGTAACCACACAAGTTCTTGAGTCGTGTCAACTAGTGCTCGATACTCAGCTTCAGTACTGGATCGAGCAGTCAGAGATTGTTTCTTGCTCCTCCAAGAGATGAGGGAGTCTCCAAGAAAGAAACAGTAGCCGGTAGTGGAGCGACGACCAGTAATGTCACTGTCCCAATCAGCATCAGAAAATCCTTGCAAAGTCAAAGAGGATGCAGATGAAAAATGAAGACCGTGAAACATGGTCCCCTTTAAATATTGAAGGATGCGAAGGACAACATCATAGTGATCTGAACAGGGCGCAAACATGAACTGACTGATTGTATGGACAACATAGGCAATGTCAGGATGGGTCACTATCAGATAGATGAGGGACCCTACTTGCTGTCGATACAGGGTAGGATCACGCAGAGGAAGTCCAACATTCGGAGCCAAATGAAGATTGTGCTCAAGAGGAGTGGATGCAATTTTGTTGTCAGTAAGCCCAACTTTTGACAAGAGATCGGAGGTGTATTTGGCTTGACAAAGATAAATTCCCGAGGGATCTGATATCACCTCAAGACCAAGAAAATAGTGTAAAGCACCAAGGTCCTTCATCTCAAAACAGGAGCTGAGAGACGTCTTGAGTTTGGTATGTTCATGAGGTTGTAACTGAACAAAACAAGCACTACCCCAAACTTTTAGAAGTTCATAGGCAGGGGAGATCTCATAAAGATCCTCGTAAGGAGACTTATTCTTAAGAATAGGAGTAGGATGACGATTGATAGTATAAACTGCAGTGAACGCAACTTCCCCCCAAAACCGTTCTTGACATTTAGCAGAAATGAGAAGAGTGTGAGCTGTATCAAGTATATGACGGTGTTTTCATTCGGCACGACCATTTTGAGGAGATGTGCCAGGACAGGAGTACTGAGAGAGAGTCCCCTGAGATTAAAGAAATGAGAGAAGAGAGGACTCTTTGTATTCCATAGCATTATCAGCTCTAAGAATCTTTATAGATTTCGAGAATTGAGTGTGAATCATCCGAACAAACATAATATAAATTTTAGGTAGCTCCGAACGATGTTTCATGAGATATATCCATGTGAAATGAGTATGATCATCAATAAAAATAACAAAATATCGAGCACCGCCCATGGATTGATGTGGTGCTGGTCCCCATACATCAGAATGAATAAGATCAAAAGAGGAAGTAGAATTAAATTCATTTGATTCAAACGATGAAGCATGATGTTTTCCCAGTTTGCAAGATAAACAAGAAATACTATCAGACGACACACAATTTCCTAACATCCCTAAAGTAGCTAACGATTTTATTCTGGCTAGTGATAAGTGACCTAGCCGGGCATGCCACAAATCGAAAGAAGAAGTTCTAGAAACTGAGGCAACAAGACTGGAAGAGGGTAATGGAAGACGAAGGTAGACCACTTCAATCATTCGTCCAACTTTACGGCCGAGTCCAATGATTTGCTTGGTCTTTGGATCCAGTACAACACAACCAGAAGAATGAAATAAAATGATCAAGTTCGATTCGAGAAGATGAGCAATCGAAACTAAGCTCAGATATAGTTTTGGAACATTTAGAACATCTGGTAATTGTATATGAGAAGTGGAGACAGTGCCACTAAAAGATACCGGCCGGCCATTGTTGTCAGCAGTTTGTACTGACGTAAAATGCTGAGGTGGTTTCTTAGAAACAAAGCCATCAGTGCAGGGTGTCATATGATTGCAACACCCAGAGTCAAAAAGCCATAAGTTACCTGAGGCAGCTGAGTGTGGAGAATTCATACCCATAACACCAGACATGATCTACTCCATGAGTTCCTGATTGCGACGCATCAGTTCCATTAGGTCAGGTGAGGAGACTGGAGAAACCTCGTTATCAGCAATAGTAGACCCAGCAACAGCGTGAGTCCAATTCTGAGGGCCAGTGTGTTTTGAGTTCTTAGGGCAGTCAGACTCATAATGGCGCGGATGAGTGATGCCACACCTACGGCACTTGCGAATAGGACAATCAAGGAGAAGATGAGCAGTAGAATGACAAAAGGCACACACAGATGTGTTCGTCTTTCCCACAGGTTTAGAATGGTTGATGTTGGTCCATTTGCCTTTGGACTTGGGATGATACGTGTAAAGAACGCTATCAGTAGCGGGCATCAGTGATCGCATGTGAAGACGAGTTTCTTCACTCAGCAATTCGGTTATGGCTTCTTCAAGAGTAGGTAGTGACTGCCTATGAAGAAGAGAATCACGAACATTCTCAAATTTATCAGTAAGACCCATCAGAATGGTGATCAAGTGTAGCTGGTTGAAGTAGGCAGTGAATTTTTGAGTTGTTTCATCAAAGATTTGTGGAGCTCCAAGACTTATATGATCTCTGAGAGATTGCATTTCAGAGATATAAGAGTTTACGGATTGATCAGGAAGCTGACGTTTGTTCTGAAAGGTGGTCCACAGTTGATACTGATTAGATAGGCCCGATGACGTGTATCGCTTGGCAAGAAAATCCCAGAGACTCTTGGCGGTGACATAGCCAAGAAATTGTTGGTTGATCTCAGGAGTAGTGGAGGCATTAATGAAACCTAGAATACGAGCATTATTGATGTCCCACTCATTCATGCGTTTTGCAAAATCAACAGCATTCTCAGCTTCTGCCTGAACTGGAAGTTTGGATGCACCAATAACATAGGTGTAAAGCCCATAGGATTTTAGCAGAATTGTCATATGGTGATGCCACAGAATGTAGTTGCTACCATTGAAAACAACCGAGATGGGATTTGAGTGACTGAGATTGGCAGCCATGGATGTGACAACAAATAGTTGACTGAGAGTGGTAGGGTGTGCGACCGGTAGAATTGACCGGTAGGATGCGACCGGTATGAACCAGTAGGGTGCGACCGGTATGCGACCGGTATGAAGCGACCGGTATGGGGCCACCGGTATGCGACCGGTATGAAGCGACCGGTATGAACTGGTATGGGGCGACCGGTATGCGAACCGGTAGGAAGCGACCGGTATGCGACCGGTAAAGGTAAGCGACCGGTATTGGCGACCGGTATTAGGGACCGGTAGGGTGTTGCGACCGGTAGAATCGACCGGTATGGTGTTGCGACCGGTAGTAGTTCCGGTCTGCGGCTAGGGTTTTAGTGTGCGATTCGAACCTGATAGACAGAGGGCGGCGGACGCGATACAATCGATGAACAGTAAACCTCGATGAACAGTGAAAAACGATGATGAACAAAATGATGATAATGGTGAGATTGCAAGCAAACCTACAGCTCTGGTACCATGTTAGAAGATGAATATGATTGAAGGAGACGATGAATATGCTGATGGTTTGAGACTTCGATATATTGGTTGAGATAAAAGTAAACGTACAATATGAATGTAAAAGAACAACTTAACCTAGACTAAAGAATACAAGGGAATATATACACAGACTATATGGGCCCATGAGCGTGGGTTGGGCCTTATACATTTATATACACTAACAACCACCATCACTTACCGACTAAAACTTCCAATCCTTATCTTCCCTCTAATCAAGTAAAGATTTTCGATCTTTCCTATACTCATCCAGGAAGGTAATTGATCCAATAAATGTTTAGTAAACCCCCTAACTAAATAAATATGTTGGTATAAATTTGTCGATTTAAAAATAAAAATATAGAAGAAATGAGAGGGAATAAGGATGGTTGCCTGCGAGAGAGCTCAAGGACTCTAGCCCTTTTGGCCTGGGAATCATCGGAGCAACCCAACACCGCCAGTATTCCACACATGCTAGTTAATGCTTTCCTTCTCTACAACTTCAACAAATAAATACCATAAATAAATCAATCACCTTTTCTATATACTTTGTTAGGATCGAATTCTCAACAAGAATTATAAATACTCAGAAACAATATCAAAGAAGTTTGCGGAATAACACTTTGATATTCAATAACACAGTAAACAAACAGTAAATATGATGAATAACTTGTAAACTTGTATTGAATGGTTGAAGTTACAAGATTACACACACAACCTCAATCTTGAAGAACAAGCTCTTTCAAGACGAATTCTACTTCTCTAGAATTAGGAACTATGCCTTGAGGTTGATTCTCTCTAAAACAAAAACTCAGAACTAAATAATTATTAAACTATTCTATCAATTCTATATATATATACTGAACAAAAGATAATTACAATTAATAAAATATCTTCAGAATATCTTCCAGGAATATCTTCAGTCTATCCAGCTATCATTCTTGTAATTCGGATCTCCATCTCATAAGCAGTACTAATCAAGATCAGCAGTATTAATCTCTTAGCAGTAGTAACTCCAGCAGTACTAATCTTGAAGAGCAGCATTAATCATGTTCTAGCAGCATTAACTTCAACTAGCAGCATTAACTCAGAAGTACTAATTGTTGAGCTAGATGCATTAACCATACTTAGCATTTCTTCAGTTCCCAACAATCTCCCCCTAACTTGACTTTTAGGAAGAGAAGTCAAGTTCTTCAGATATGATCTTCAAGATGCTTTCAACACCTCACATTCAGTTGCCTAAATTTGGATCTAGGCCCAGACTTTGATTGATAGTTCTTCTCACCACAATTCTAGCCATTTCTGAATCCTTTGTGCATACTAGCTTAGCTTTGAGCATCCCTGTTAACTTCTCCTTGCTGTGACTATAAATTTTGTCCACTAGGTAGTATTCATGATAACATTTGTCAATTGTAATCATGTACACACCACAGTTTTCAAAGAGTATCCAATGATCAATCTTTTTGAACACATACTCATGATGAAGATCTTTAATCCTATACACCACCTTCTCTGGATCAAACATCATACATAAGTATTCCATTGCCACTTTGAGAAGATTTTCTTTAGTACCTTTCAACACAGTTTCATAGAGTTTCATTCCCACTTTGTACATTTCTTCTATGTCTGCTCTTGAACAACTTCTGATCACTCTCCCCCAGGTTGAAAATGCTTCAAATGTACCACCAACTCTTTTAAGTCTGAAGAAATCCTTTCCATTATCTCTTAGAATGTCCCAAAAGATAATCTCTGGAGCCTTCATGGAGATTGGAACAGCCTTTATAGGTTCTACTATAGTCATGTAGACATCCATATTCTCATCAGTTTGCTTATGGAACTGTTCTGGATTATGCACTGATTCTGCTTCAGTTTCTGCTGCAGTTTCTGCTTTTTCTTCCACTCTTAGCCTTTTGAAAACCCTTTTTGCAGCAATGGTTTTTTCCCTTTTTGCAGACTTAACTTCTACACCAACATTTTCAGATTCTTCCTTCTTTTCTTCAGCTTTGTCTTTTGAGGGTGTGGTCTCCTCAGGGAATGGTTGTTGAATATTGAGGTCATGCCTCTCCTTCATTCTTCTTTCAGCTTCTTCCCTTTGAGATGAGTCCCCTTGAAGTTTGGCCATTTCCTTCTTGTACAGCTCCTCAACCTTGTTGTATGCCATATTGGTAAACATCTCTCCCTTGACCCCAATTGCACCTTTCAGGAAATTTATCATTTTTCTCCTTTCCTGATTGGCCACAAAGGTCTTGGAAGGTTGTCTTTTCTGCTTTTGACTTGCCATTCTTTTGACTTGAAGTTTCTTGGCCTGAGCTGCTTCTTGTATACTCTTCTGATACTCTGCATTTAGCTTTCTGGCCATAATCTTTGCAAGTTCTCTATCAGTTTCAGTTTGAAGTTGTTCCTCCTTTTCCATCTGTTCTTGAAGCTTCTTTGCAATTTCCTCATCCAATTCAATCTGAGTCTTTCTCTTTGAAGGCATTTCAGATTCAATAATCTTCTCCTTTCCTTTTCCCTTTGTATCTGCAACCTTATCTTTCTTTTCTGTCTTCTTTACTCCCCCTTCATTTATGACCACTCCCTTTGCAGTGGGAGTGTCATTCTTGGTTTTAACCAGTGTTTCTGCAATTTCTAGTTCTTCTACAGAAAGCCCTGTTACTGTTTCCTCTGTTTCTACTGCTTCTTTTGCCTCAGCAGCATTAACTGTTTCTGCTGCTTGAGCAAAATCTGTTTCTGCTTCTATCCCATCCTCTTTCTCTTTTTCAGACTCTTTCTCCCCCTTGTTGGAAACATCTTTAATGGTTGATCTCTTCTTCAAAACATATTGTTTTCTCCTCTTCTTTTGCACTAGCCTTGACACCATTTTCTTTAGCTTGGCAATCTGTGCTTGTTGAGACAAGATTACCAGCTTCATTTCATCTATCTCTTTTCCCTGTTTAAGAACATCCATGTTGATGTTTCCCATGGTTTCAATCAATTCGTCATAGTTATATCTGTCCTCACCTTCTCCAGGAGTGTTACCCCCTTTTGAATAATCATTGGATCTTTTAGTAGTGGAAGCCTTCTGCCTAGCAGAAGCACTATCCACCCCCTTGGTTTCTTGGCACCTGGGACCTTTGGATGATTTCTCACCCAAAGTTGCCATGGGGAAGGTCTTAGAGATGTTACCACTGACCTCCTCTGTGCTAGCAGGAGTAGTGGCAGCCTTAACACCCATATGCTCAACCTCCACCTCAGTGAGCACCTCCTTGGGGTTGGGAGACACCCCTGTGGTTGCCCTGTAGATATTCTCTAAAGGAGAATCCTCCCTTAGAGGGTTTAAAGGCTTAGTGGGTGAAGGTACAAGAAGGGAAGGAGCCTTCTTTACCTGTTTCCTTTTGTAAGTTTGGGTAATTGGAGATGTGGGCTTATGAAGCAGAGACTGGGGAATAGATATGGAGTGGGAAGGTTGGGATTGGCTAGCAGTGGGATGGTCTGAGGAGGGCTTTGACCCTGCTGCCATACCTTCATCAGTGTGGGACACCACCATCATTGTAGAGAACAATGGGGTGTCAACTCCTTCCGAGTCCCTAGCAGATCTTCTCATATTTGAGAAAACCTTGCCTTTAGGGGGTTTAGGTACATATACCCCATCAAAGTGAGGTATATCCATCAATTCATTAGTGATAACTGCCTGTACAAACATGGGATACATGAAGAAACTCTTCTTGTTGTCCAGGTTTGAGACAAGATCATTGAAGATCATCAGAGAAAAATTATATTTTCTAGCAGTAGATAAACAAACCAAAGCATATGCAATGGGACTGCTAAATTGGCTCCAGCCAGTAGTTTTCTTTGAAATACAGTGCATCAGGGTATGAACAAAGAACCTCCATTGGGATGAAAACTTAGCTTTGAAAAACTTGAAAATTCTCATTTGGCCTTCATACCCCATTCTTGAAAGAGTTGAGAATAGTTCCTCATTAGGAATAGAGGTGATACCTGCAGCATCATCTAGACGTAGACAGATGCGTAGTACCTCTTCAGTAACTGTTAGGGGTTTGTCACACACCCTTGTCTTTATCATTTGCACACCATTCTCTGTAACGATGGTGGCATTAGCCCAGAATTGCCTCTGATGCTCTATGAAGATGGTAGGAGACACAGTGAGAGCATGAGTGATGTGGCTGGACTTCAGAAAGTCAACTATCTGGTGAAAACCTTCAGCTTGTTTTGGCTTTTGGAGCATCGCGATTTCATTGTGCTCGTCAATGAACGCAATGGATGCCATTGAACTTGAGTGTTCTTGCCTGAAAACTTGGTACTTGAGAGAAAAGGGTTAGAGCGCAAGTGAACAGTATGCAAAGAGTCGTTATGAACTTTTTAGGCGGGGAAAGGGTATTTATAGCTTGTGGATTATAAGAAATATTAACCATAAAAATTTAGTGAAAGCAATATTAACTGAAAGCAGTATTAACTGAAAGCAGTATTAACTGAAAGCAGTATTAACTAACTAGCAGTACTAACCACTAGCAGTATTAAATGACTAGCAGTATTAACCACTAGCAGCATTAACTAACTAGCAGTACTAACCACTAGCAGTATTAACTGACTAGCAGTATTAACTGAGAGCAGTATTAACTACTAGCAGCATTAACTGTGCACTGGCAGTATTAAAAATGCACTGGCAGTATTAATACTGTACTGGCAGTACTAAAACTGTACTGGCAGTATTAACCATACTTACACTTTTAAGCTTGTGATAAACTGAGTACGGCTATACATTTCTTGAGAAAGAAAGTTAGTAACACCAAGAATAACCAATATACAGGTATTGAACCACTTTTTAAGTAGGATCTTATTCAGAGTTGATCATTCCCACACTTGTTACCAAGAAAGTGAATCTACCCACATCAAAGGCTTTGGTGAATAGATCAGCAAACTGGTTATCAGTGTGAACTTTTACAACTTGAATAAGCTTCTTTTCATTGCAGTCTCTTATAAAGTGATACCTGATCTCAATGTGCTTTGTCTTTGAGTGCTTGACAGGATTATTAACAATGCTAATGGCACTGCTATTATCAATAAAGATTGGAGTGTGTAGAAATGTTACCCCATAGTCCAGCATTTGATTCTGAATCCATAAGACTTGAGAGCAGCAACTTGCAGCTGCTATATACTCTGCTTCTGTTGTAGATGTGGACACTGTGGTTTGTTTCTTGCACTGCCATGAAACTCGTCTTGCACCCAAAAACTGGCATCCTCCAGAAGTAGATTTTCTGTTCAAGTTTGCTCCACCTAAGTCACTGTCTGAGTATGCAAGTAGGTCAAATGATGAATCATAAGGATACCAAAGTCCCAATCTATGTTGCCCTTTGAGATATCTGAATATCCTCTTAACAGCTTGATAGTGTGATTGCTTTGGCCTAACTTGAAATCTTGCACACACACAGACTGGAAACATTATATCTGGTCTAGAGGCTGTAAGATACATGAGAGAGCCAATCATGGATCTATAGTGATGAACATCCATATCCTCCCCCTCAAGATCTGTTGTTATCTGCTTGTGTGTCTCCATAGGTGTGCTGGCAGGTTTTGAGTCTGAGAAACCAAACTTGGTTAGAATGTCCTGCACATACTTGGACTGACAAATAAAAATACCATCTGACTTCTGTTGGACTTGGAGTCCAAGGAAGAAAGTAAGTTCCCCCATGGAACTCATTTTGAACCTTTGATGCATGAGATCCTCAAACTCCTTGCACATATTGTCTCTTGTGGATCCAAAGATGATATCATCTACATAGATTTGGACCAGCAAGATGTCCTTCTTCTTTCTCTTGATGAACAGAGTCTTATCAATGACTCCTCTTTCAAAGCCATTTTCCAATAGATAGGATGACAGAGTGTCATACCATGCTCTTGGTGCTTGATGCAATCCATAAAGTGCTTTCTTCAGTTTGTATACTCTGTCTGGATAGCTTAGATTTTCAAACCCTGGTGGTTGACAGACATATACTTCTTCTTCAATTGAGCCATATATAAATGCACTTTTTACATCCATTTGATAGACTTTGAACTTTATATAAGAAGCATAGGTCAGGAACAATCTGATTGCTTCTATCCTAGCCACTGGTGCAAATACTTCTTCATAATCTATTCCTTCTTCTTGTGTATACCCTTGTGACACCAACCTTGCTTTGTTCTTTATTACTATTCCTCTCTCATCTCTCTTATTTCTGAAGACCCATTTTGTGCCTATTGCTCTGTGACCTTTGGGAAGGTCTACCAGATCCCACACATCTTGCAGCTTGAATTGGAGCAGCTCTTCTTGCATGGCTTCTATCCAACTGGAATCTTTCATAGCATCATGAGCCTTCTTAGGCTCAAGCTGGGATAGAAAGCAAGAGAGCATTATATGCTGATGGTCTTGCATATCTTGCAGCCTGCTTTGATTTCTAGTCATCATAGGAGAAGAGATATCTCCTATTACCAGCTGAGGAGGATGATTCTTTTGTGTTCTTGTTTGATGATTAGGTTCTTCATTTAGTCCCACCTCTAGATTGGAGTCATTCAACTCAATTGAGGTGATGTCAGCAGCTACTTCTGGTTCTTTATTCTCTTGATTCTCTTGATTCTCCTCTTCTCTCCTTTCTTCTTCACTTTGATTTGGTTCAGTAGATGGCTCATTTTCACTGTCTTCAATAGGATCCACTGTAGGTATGGGAAAAATCACAGACTGAGGTATGTTTTCTTGAACTTGTATAGTCCCTGATCCTCCACTACCTGGTCCTGCATAATTATCACTACTGAAACCAAAAGAGTTAGTTAGTGAATCAATGTCAAACAGCCACTGAGGACCAGACCCAATAGGATTTGGTGTGTTCTCATTGCATTTGACATTGTCACTTTCCTCAATTGTTCTAGAAGAAGTATTAAAAACTCTGTAGGCTTTACTTTGAGATGAGTAACCCACCAGAAATCCATCATCTGCCTTGCTATCAAACTTTCCTAAGTGAGATTTACTATTGAGAATTGTACAAGGACACCCAAATGGTTTAAAAAATCCAATAAATGGTTTTCTTTTATTTAAGAGCTCATAAGGTGTCTTGTTCTTTGGCTTGACCACTAGCACTCTGTTTTGGACATAACAGACAGTGTTAACTGCTTCAGCCCAGAAAGTAATTGGCAGTTTTGAATCAGCTAACAGAGATCTAGCAGCCTCAAATAGTGTCATATTCCTTCTTTCAGCAACTCCATTTTGTTGTGGAGTCCTAGGAGCACTATATTGTCTCTCAATGCCTTTTTCTTCACAAAAGATGTTTAGATCAAGATTTTTAAATTCAGTTCCATTGTCTGATCTAATGACTTTTACTTTTTGATTAGTTTGGTTTTCAATTCTTATAATAAAGGATTTGATCAGTCCACTTGTCTCATCCTTAGTCCTTAGAAAATATACCCAAGTAAATCTAGAGTAATCATCAACAATAACTAGGCAATATGATTTCTTCCCTATGCTCATCACATTTGTAGGGCCAAACAGATCCATATGTAATAACTGGAGACAAGAAGAAATTGAATTTAACTCTTTGGTCTTATGAGAAGTTTTGTGCTGTTTGCCTTTAAGACAAGCAACACAATGATCATCACATGAAAAGACTTTTGATGGTAAACCTCTTACAAGGTTGTTTTTAACAAGTTTGTTCATTGTCTTGAAATTCATGTGACACATCCTTCTGTGCCAAAGAGAGGATTCATCCACAGAAGCTTTTGAAACAAGACAGTTCAGGGATGAATCACTTGAAACATTGTCCATATCTAGGCAATAAACATTATCCTTTCTTGGAGTTCTAAGTAGTATCATGCTTTCATCAACTACCTTGAATCCTGGAGCAAGGATCATACATTCTGTACTTGTAAATAATATACTATGTTGTTTGTCACAAACCTGTGATACACTTAACAGGTTGTACTTTAGCTGATCAACATAGTAGACATCTTCAAATCTCATCTTACCTTTTGTGACATTACCTTTTCCACTTATTTTTCCACCTGCAAGATTGTCTCCAAATGCAACATGTCCTCCATTGATATGCTTGAAATCCTGAAGGCATGACATGTTGCCTGTCATGTGCCTAGAGCAACCACTATCCACATGCCAGATGCTCTTCCCCTTGAGCTGTTGGTTGCCCTGCACATAAGATAAATCAGTTAGTATGGACTAGGAACCCAAGCCAAAGTGGTCTTGGGTACCCCTTTCTCATCAAAATATTTACATTCTTTCTTGACAAGATTTTTAAACTTTGACTCCTCATTACTGGAGTACTTTGTTACAATAATGGGTTTGGATGCATATTTGCTAGAAGCAGTACTGTTTTTAGAAGAACTAACTGCATTAGCAGCACTTGCATGCTTAGCAGTACTAACCTTGTTAGAAGTATTAACTGTTTTAGCAGCAGTAACTGTGTTAGCAGTAGTAACCTTTGAAGAAGTACTAACAGTGTTAGAAGCATTAAAATTCTCAGCAGTACTAACACTGTTAGCAAAAGTATTGCTATTAGCAGCACTATCCCTGTTAGCAGCACTAACAGTTTTAGTGCTTCTAGGCACCCACATTTTAATACTTTCTTTTAAAAACTTTTTCTGCATGTGGCCTTTGGTTTCAACAGATTTCTTAGCCACATGTTTCTTTCCAGCCTTCCTATAACCAACAGGTTTTTGCACAGATCTTTGAAAGTTCATCCTTTGGTTAATAGGATTAAAGAAACAGTACTCAGCCAAATGATTTAGCTTGCCACATATGAAACAAGGTTTTGGTCTGATTATCTTACTCAGATCAACTCCTTGTTTCTGAGCCTATTGATTATTCCAGTTTCTTTGATTACCTCTCTTTGTACCAGAATTTGGGCTCTCAGTTTTATTGCAAACACACTGTTTACAAGGGCCAGGATTCACAACAGTGGTCTATTTGTAATGGACCTTGTTAGCCTTTCCTTTGGTCTTCTCTATCTCTTTAGACTTGACCCAGATTTTTCCACATCCCTCATTGGTGATAATGTTGTTTTCTAAAGGTATCTCTTTACTCACAGCATTATTCTTATTCTCACTGGCTTCTTTCTCTGTCAAATCCTTAACCATCACCTCATCCAAAGGATCTATCTTAAATGCTTTCTCAGACAAGTCCTTTTTCTCCTTGGTCTCTAACAGATCTGATGTAGGAGGGATATAATTGTTGTTGTAAGGAGGGGGTGTGTTGTTGTATCCAACACCAGGCTTCATCTTATCATGAATCTGAGCCTTTAGAAGAGAATCCATTGCTTTTGAAGCATATGAAAACTTTTCTATATCAAGCTTAACCTTATCTAATTCTTCTTTCAACTTATCATTCTTTTCTTTGGACTTAGACAGTTTGGTCTCTAACTCATTCTTTTCCCACTTCCAGTAATTTGTGTCATAAGAGTGTTGAAGTTCATTGGCTTGAAAGCCTTTGATTTGTTCTTCAAACCTTTCCACTATCAACACATAATCTCTTCTGTCCTTCTCTAATCTTTTGAGGTCATCACACATGTTTTGGTTGCGATCCCTGTACCTTTTGACAGTGTCTATGCAAGATTGAGTACAAAGATTAGAACTTACCTCAGAGGGGAGATCAGACACCTCTGCCATAAGAGCTTGATTCTGAATGGCTTCCTCAGCTTGGTCACTCCAGTCAAACCCCATTCCTTGTTGAGAAACAAGAGCTTGAGCAGAGTTCTTGTTTTGATTGAAGCCACCATTCTGGGCTTGTTGGTGGTTGTTATTTGGCACACCACTTCTGCACTCTCTAGCAAAGTGTCCCTTCATGTGGCACTTATAGCATTCCACCTTTGTCTTGTCAAAACCAGCACCATCTTCTCTTCTTTGAGAGAAGTTGTTCCTCCCAGTTCTTTTAATAAACTTCTTCACCCTCATAGATAACATGGCCATCTGCCATTTAATGTCCATCTCCTCCAAGTCATCAGGGTGAATTTGTTCCAGATCATCATTAATCAAAGAGTTGTTGCTATGACTTGATAAAAAGGCTTCAAAAACTGTTTCAGTGCCTTTTTCTGAATTCACACCACTAGCAGCACTAACTGCTTCAGGGTTGGCAGTAGTATCAGCAGATGCTGATAGAAGTGCTGCATTATGAATATACCCAGTGGGCTTCTTCTTAGCTTCTACCTCTGATTCAAAAACTCTTAGATCATTATAGAGATCATCTACTTCCTTCTCTTCCAGATTGTCACTCTGTCTATATGAGACAGTGTACATAGTCCATTCTTCCCCAAGAGATCTGAGGAATTTCCTGTTGATATCATCTTGCTCCATCTTCACTCCCACAGTAGCCAGTTCACCAATAAGCTTGTTGAACCTGTCAAAAGTTTGAGTCATGGACTCATTCTTTGAAGAAGTGAAGTTCTCATACTGCTGCTTCAGAACATCCCTTTGATTTCTTTTGGTGCTTTTAGTTCCAGCAAATCTTTTCTCTAGAGCATTCCAGAGAATCTGAGCATATGTGCAGTTGCAGAATTGATGCTGATATTCATTGGGGATGGCCAAGAGCAGAGTGCTCAAGGCCTTCATCTCTGTCTGTCTAATCTTCCTCTCACCATCTGTATTTGGTGGAGATCTTTTACCATCTGGTCCAATCTGATCTTCAGTAGAGGGGCCATTCTCAATGACATCCCACATTGAGTAATCAGTGAGGAGAATGTATTGCCTGATTCTGATCTTCCACATGTCAAACTCATTGGGTTTGAGCATTGGAACTTTAGATACAAGAGTACTGTTTGAATCTGCAAAGTTTTCCATGATGAATGAATGAATGTTTCTGAGAGAACAGGCTCTGATACCACTTGTTAGGATCGAATTCTCAACAAGAATTATAAATACTCAGAAACAATATCAAAGAAGTTTGCGGAATAACACTTTGATATTCAATAACACAGTAAACAAACAGTAAATATGATGAATAACTTGTAAACTTGTATTGAATGGTTGAAGTTACAAGATTACACACACAACCTCAATCTTGAAGAATAAGCTCTTTCAAGACGAATTCTACTTCTCTAGAATTAGGAACTATGCCTTGAGGTTGATTCTCTCTAGAACAAAAACTCAGAACTAAATAATTATTAAACTATTCTATCAATTCTATATATATATACTGAACAAAAGATAATTACAATTAATAAAATATCTTCAGAATATCTTCCAGGAATATCTTCAGTCTATCCAGCTGTCATTCTTGTAATTCGGATCTCCATCTCATAAGCAGTACTAATCAAGATCAGCAGTATTAATCTCTTAGCAGTAGTAACTCCAGCAGTACTAATCTTGAAGAGCAGCATTAATCATGTTCTAGCAGCATTAACTTCAACTAGCAGCATTAACTCAGAAGTACTAATTGTTGAGCTAGCAGCATTAACCATACTTAGCATTTCTTCAGTTCCCAACATACTTCACCCATTGCACCATTTTCTATTTTATTATAATTTATAAATAAATAAATAAAATACATAATATTTTTATTTAAATAAGTTTTTCATATATTTTTGAAATTAATGGATGATATTTATATAAATGTAAGGAAAATTGACTTAAATAGTTAAAGTAGACAAAGAAATTGGTCTCATAACCATTTCTCTCCTGATTTTATACAAGTATCACTACTTCCGTCATATCCAGGTCCGCAACTAAACGACAAAGAAAAAAAAACGAATCTGATCATCTTTTACTTTAAAAAGAAAAATTACGAACCCAGGTAAAAAAAAATTTAAAGAAAATTGAAAAAAAAATACGTTTTCTACCCAGATCTGCAATTACGACCTAGATATTGTAGACCTAGTGACATAAGTGTAAAACCGGAAGAAAAATGAATAGAAGACCAATTTCTTTGTCTATTTTAATTAGTTGAGTCAATTTCCATAAATATAAATTAATTTTAGATTTTATGGGAAATATAGGTCTACGTGTAAGTATCCAGGAGAATTTTTCTTTAGTTGCGACACGTCCTATTTTTGTGCAGGTGTTAGCCAATGGCACGGAAACGATTTTGTAATCTAAACAAGACAACAACATTCTCGTATATGTAACAAGGTATTCTTCAAAATGAATAAGGTATCGTTTGACAAAAATAAACTAATTTATAAGTCATCTTATTTTTTTGTATATGTTTGAATGGAAATAAGCTAACTTTTTGAGAAGCTACTCCAATTATTCCAATTATGAGGATCTTTTTGTAATTATTATAATTATGCCCTAATTAATATTCATTATTATATACTAGCAGTGTGCCCCGTGCAATGCACCGGACGAGCAGGACGTGAAATTTTATTCTAAATAGAAAATGAAAAGCCCTTTGAGTTTTACAATTTGAAATTTGAATTTCAATTGGGAACCTGAAAAGGAAACCTTAAAAGTATAAATGTCTAAAAAGTGAAACCTGCAAAAATTATAAAATGCATGTATTTTACATTATGCCAAAACGGCCCCAAGCTTACAATTTAATTCAATGTTTGCAACTGCAACCTATTACACAACTGAGATAATATAAGTAATAAACTAAGGTAACGGTTTTCTATGCACTCCCGCTACACTTTCTCTTTACCCTTATCGGTCCTTCCTAGCTCACGCCTGCCTGAAAAAGGTTATTAATATTTGAAAGAGAGAGGGTTAGACCGATGGTCTAGTTAGTCCCCTCTAAAAGTTTATGCAACAATACAACAACCTTCAAATAAAAAAAATGATTTATAAGCAACATAGGAGTAATTCACACTACCGACCAACACTACCGTCGAGGACGACGTGTCTAACTCGCACTGCCTTATTTTGGTACACAACCCCAATGGTATAAATGGGCCACACTCCCCGGTACGAGCAGGCGGGCCACACTCCCCGACTTAGGTCACAACTTCCACAAATAATGTATGCATACATTTAGTTATCAACAATTTATAAAGCACGCTTAAATAAATCCAACATGAATATGTCAACATAATTAAATCAACACTTTGAACAAACCTTCATAAACTTTTAATAATAAAAGTGTTTGGTTTAGAAAACTCACCTGAGGTCTTGATCAAAGTTTCCTCTATAACTGGTCCAAATTACAGATTCCTAAGGCACAAAGGTAACATCGGTATATCTCACAGTTAAACCCTAAACTAGGGAATCCTATAAATCAAGGTTACTGGAGAAAGATGGGGTTTAAATTGGAAACTCCCAGACCTACAACTATCCAGAGAAACTGGATCACCTAACCGACCAAGACCGCCCGGACCCGGGGTCGACCGGCGCCCGGTATCGACTGGGATACAACCCCCGGCGTCGACCGAGATCACCACTCCCGGTGTCGACCGGGATCCCCACTCCCGGGGCCGACCGGGATCCTACTCCCGGGATCGCCCGACACTTTGGTTCCCGGGGTCACCTGGTCCCCCAAACCCGGGGTCGACCAACCGGTCTCTACTACAAGCAAACATCGAAAACCCACAGACTCTCCCTATTACGATCCTTGAAATTTAAACCCTCACTAGAGATCGATTACAATACTAATAAGTTAAAGCTTCACCCCAACGATTCATACTACACGACTTAAAATTAAAACCCCAAACCCCCAAATCAGACCAACAACAGATTATTCCAACAATCCCTAACCCAAAGACTAACACTGCTTCTAAAACAT
The DNA here is from genome assembly GCA_954870635.1 of Arctium minus. Lineage (NCBI taxonomy): Eukaryota > Viridiplantae > Streptophyta > Magnoliopsida > Asterales > Asteraceae > Arctium > Arctium minus. The sequence continues at coordinate 173,618,507 of OX941080.1, read as the reverse complement.
CAAGAAAAGAAAATATTGATTAGAAGGAAACTTACCTTAAGGAGGAATCAATGAAAACTTGAAATCTCAAATGAGTCGTTCTCTTCCTTGCCTCGCTTCAAAAATCGCCCTAGTCCCTCGTTTCTCTTCCTAGCCGCCGATCAATAACAATAAGGGGTCATTAGGGTTAAAACCCTTTCAATCTATCCCCCTTTTACTTTGGGCTTTGGGCTTTGGGCTTTGGCCATAAAACCTACCCAACTTCACAATTTATAACTTGGACATGGTTATTACAATATCCCCCCCTCACAAGAATTTCGTCCCCGGAATTCCATCGTTGAACCCGCTGGGGTACTGGGATCTCATATCCGATTTCAATTCCCAAGTCACCTCTTGTCCTTTATGAAATTGCCACTACACTTTCACGAATCGGATCTCCTTATTTCTTAACTTCACCACCTTGTGGTCCATAAAAGCCATTGGTTCCTAGAAAAACTCAACTTCTCATCCACACACATTTCGTCCAACGGTATCGCCACATCGGCTTCAGCCAAACACTTCTTCAGATTTGACATGTGAGGAGTGGGGTGGATCCCACGTAGATCCTCGGGTAATTATAGTTTGTAGGCTACTCTCTAACTCGCTTGATGACCGCGGATGGCCCAACGAACCTTGGTCTTAACTTCCCTTTCTTCCCGAAATAGATCACACTCCTCCGAGGCGGGACTGGTAACTTTACCTTGTCCCCACTTGAGACTCATGCCTCATACTTTTCAATCTAGCCAAATTAGTTCCACTAAATTGCTCAAACCATTTTGATCAAATACATAGTCGTAGTAACCATCGGATTTACCCCTCGATTAACTACAACTCCCTTAAAGAAAAGATTTTTCGGGAGTTAACATCACGACCACATGCCTCACCGACTAAAATAACCACCCAAATTGCCAACATAACATATATAGTCATCCCTAAACATCACCATGAAATCACAATCATGAGTTTCTTCATCCGGCAACCCGCCATAGCAAAGTAACCTGTCCTAATACGACATTCGGCTAGCGTAGAAGTACTTTCTTTCCCGAACCACACTGATCACAACTCATCGGTGCTACCCAACTCATATACACCAAACATACATCACCCCAACGTCATCACTCCAACTGCTTACGGAATGGAAGAAAACTTCCTCAATCCAAGACCTCCGTAGTCCACCTGCTTCAACTGGCCGAATGATGTGACGCATACTTCAATTTCTCATTGCATCCACAATCGTACAACCATATGTACCATAAAACCAAGCTTCACTCGCTCAATACGGAGTGACCATGCTCACACGAACTGTTCCAAGTAGTTTAGCATTGGACGACCGGCTCATTTGGAATTTTTTTTACAGGCAATATCTGGTCTGCCATTATGGTCTTTCACTCTGAGCACTACATCCAACCACCTCTTCCTTTCCTTCTAGAAGATTTCAAACCCACTTCTAAAGGCCAACTCACTGATTAGCGGTGCAAGCTTTAAACCATCCGCACGATTTAGATTGCTCAACACTCAAACTGCAACGTGCACCATAATCTCTTTCTCACACCTCCGCTAGGGATTCATAAACTTACTAATGGCGAAGTCTAAAAACATAATTCCACACTTTTGTATTTAAACACACCATTTCCACTTCCTCCTACTAGTGTAGGACATTACTCGCTCCATTCTCTGATCGACCAATTGCGTTGAAAGCACCTTTATACTACTGTGTTAACCAACGATTCCTCACAATTCTCATTCGAGATACTCAACTAGGCTCTCCCAAAGCAATACATAATGCTTGAATACACTGTGCATTTCTCGCTTTCCCAAAAGGATTGTTCCATCCGCTAGAATTACTTTATCCCCAAAGGTGACTTCGACATCCCCACGGTTTAACATAACTACTACCATAACCTCAAGAACTAATCCGTTTGATCTTTCCAACAATATCTTGGTGGAATAAGATATATTCGCCCATAACCTAACGCAACACAAGAACACCAGGTTCCTCTTTTAGATAACCGCTAATTGTCATTCGAAACATTATCCTCAACTTAGTAATACCCCGATACCAACCAACGCCCATTCATTCAACGACACACTCACCACTTTTGGACAGTTTACCAAAATCCTCAGGCGAGTATTTCTACCTACGCTCATTCCAGTTCAACAACCCGAATCCACTACTTATCCTCAAGAAGTCTTTACATACCAAGGACTTGTACGTCTACCTTGACATAAATATCATTGACTCATCCACATATCCCCATCAACAAACTTGCCACTTATAAATCATTCCCCAAAAATCTCCAGACAAGGACGTTCATCCTATAACAAAAACACTTGCCGACCACCACCCTTAAAGAAGTTCCTTCCCATTATAATGAATTGCACACCCACTTATATCATGAAAATCACAACTCATCAATGCAACCACCACCCTACCACCCTATCACAGCACACCCAAAATCTCCGCAACTAACTTGCCCACACACATTTACCTCCATTTTCATACGGATCATAACACCAATATCTGAATTCAAGGCATTTCGCGACTTGGTCTTCCTCGAGTCTGAATAAAACGCAAAACTATAATCCTCCAAATTACTCAGCCAGATATTGCTCCTTGCCAGCTCAATCGCGATCTGCTAGGAACAAATTCTGGTAGCCTGAAAGATTAAGCGTACTACCCCAAAGATTTAAACACTCGAAACGCAACCCCTCCAGTTGAGCTATATAACTTCACCCCTACACAAACCAACAAAACCTCGTCGAAGATCACCTAACCGAAAGGTAATCATCCAATTCCGAAGTACTCACACCAGGTGGTCCAGCATTACACCATAAAAACCCAACGAAACCATTCATGGCCACTTGTTCATTTTCAGCGTCCCGTCATTGACCTCGAAAATGGTCGTTGGCTTCAACATCAACAGTCGACATGGTGATACTTTAACCACATATCCGACCAACCAGGATTCCCAATGGGACCTACCTCTCCCAATACAACAACTTAATAATATAAGAGCATCATAACGACTTCGAATTTCACCCTGGGCACAAACATCTACCGACATCTCTATCTTATGCCACTGAACAAGCGAGTATGCCATAAAAACATCCTTAACGTCGAAGATCATGGCCTCCAATAACCACCTTCCGCTATTTAGCACCTTTCCTTAACAGGACTGCCAAAGTCAAGAATTGACTAGCCTCTGGTCGAGCATCACACTTTCACTCTCAAAACTATCATCATTCTTAATTGCAACCTTTCCTCACGACCTAGAGAGTTCATAACCTTCATGCGTGACACACCAGAATTTAAATTCTTGACACTTTTGAAAATTTAGAAGGGACTACATTATGAAACAAACTTGAGTGTACACTACACAACACCGACTAGCCATGCGCAATGATTTCAAGAATTGTTCAACCCCAACTCCACGACAAAATACTCTTCACCACACCCCAAGATCGGTGTTGGCACAATTGAAATTATTTTCGATTAACTTTACCCACCAAATTTATAAAATACTACAAAATTGTTTATACTGAGTGTGTCAAACGACTCTCACCCTCATTGATATGGCAACACATGCATGTGCCAAACTCACTTATAAAATCATGCGGTCAAATGTTGTTTTGATTTTCATAACAAAGTTAACTCATTTTCAAAGAGATATAAAATAATTATCCCACACCAAAAATTGAAAATTTATCATTCAACGCAATAAACTTGTCTGTTCAATACCAACACACGTTTGCACGTGTCGACACGTTTTCAAAATAAACACCTCATAAGGCACACACACGCCAAAAATATCTGATATGAATGATATGAAAAGGCTTTAGCAAATTGTTTGAAACACAATGCATGAGACTCAATGACATTGAAGGTTATTTACTCTAACAAGGTCAATTGTTTACACTCAGTATGATTTATCCCAGACTCCTTACTTCCGACCAACCAGCCGGGTTCCTCTCCTATGCCACAACCTCCGGCACCAACGCTTCCCAACATCCTTGAATGTCCAAGTACCAGTTACCATCGCAACTAAAATTTCGCAAGTCGCGCGTCCTCACCTTGACCTCAAACAAACTTAACAACCTCCCTTCAATTAGCTACAGCTCCAAAAGCCTCATTTCTATCATTCGATTCTTGGATTAACACTCTCCTGCTTCCCACCAATCGCTATAACCATCTACCAAACCGAAGACTCCCTTGAAGCGGAAAGTTCATCTCCTATCATATTATCTTCCTTATGGACCCATGAGATCCTTTCTCAACGAAGTATCTACATCCCGCACGATATTCTTCCCAAACGGTATTAACCTTACAACCACAAGCGAACCCACATAACACGCCATACCAACACTATCAATTCATAGATAGGAATCTCTACCCTAAACCACACTCAATAGCAATCGAGTATGCCCATGCACCTGTATATTCATAATGGCATTGGGCAGATGCAATTCTGAATTTACCTTACATGAGAGTACTCACTATTGTTATCACGCCTCTCGATGATCAAGGTCTTCCTTAAAGGCTTCCTAAATCTCAGTTGTGTTCCCTACTCCACAGTTTAAGTTTAGGCCCATCCGATCACCTAAATCCCTTAAACTATGGCTCTGATACCAACTATAACAACCCAACCAAGACAAATAACTATAAATAAATCATAAGAATAAATCATGCCAAAACGGCCCCAAGCTTACAATTTAATTCAAGGTTTGCAACGGCAACCTATTACACAACTGAGATAATATAAGGAATAAACTAAGGTAACGGTCTTCTAGGCACTCCCGCTACACCTTCTCTTTACCCTTATCGGCCCTTCCTAGCTCACGCCTGCCTGAAAAAGGTTATTAATATTTGAAAGAGCGGGGGTTAGACCGATGGTCTAGTGAGTCCCTCTAAAAGTTTATGCAACAATACAATAACAACCTTCAAATAAAAAAATGATTTATAAGCAACATAGGAGTAATTCACACTACCGACCAATACTATCGTCGAGGATGGCGTGTCTGACTCGCACTGCCTTATTTTGGGACACACCCCCAATGGCATAAACGGGCCACACTCTCCGGTACGAGCAGGCGGGCCACACTCCCCGACTTAGGTCACAACTTCCACAAATAATGTATGCATACATTTAGTTATCAACAATTTATAAAGCACGCTTAAATAAATCCAACATGAATATGTCAACATAATTAAATTAACACTTTGAACAAACCTTCATAAACTTTTAATAATAAAAGCGTTTGGTTTAGAAAACTCACCTGAGGTCCTGATCAAAGTTTCCTCTAGAACTGGTCCAAATTACAGATTCCTAAGGCACAAAGGTAACATCGGTAAATCTCACAGTTAAACCCTAAACTAGGGAATCCTTTAAATCAAGGTTACTGGAGAAAGATGGGGTTTAAATTGGAAACTCCCAGACCTACAACTATCCAAAGAAACTGGATCACCTAACCGACCGGTACCGCCCGGACCCGGGGTCGACTGGCGCCCGGTATCGACTGGGATACAATCCCTGGCGTCGACCGGGATCACCACTTCCGGTGTCGACCGGGATCCCCACTCCCGGGGTCTACCGGGATCCTACTCCCGGGATTGCCCGACACTTTGGTGCCCGGGGTAGGGGTGAGCATGGAGTCCCTAATCCCAATACCGAACCGGTACCATACCGATACTGGACCATCCCATGTATTTCGGTACGGTAATCGGTTCCATGTTTTTCTTATAATCGGTATTCGATAATATCGGTACCGGGAATGATGGGGTACTAGTACCGAAATACCGGTACCGGTATAATCAGTACGGTATTCGATATCGAGTTTTCCACATTTTTGGTATCGGGAATTTTCGGTACGGTACCGGTTCGGTACAGTACTAGTCCCATGCTCATCCCTAGCCCGGGGTCCCCCGGTCCCCTAAACCTGGGGTCGACCAACCGGTCTCTGCGACAAGCAAACATCGAAAACCCATAGACTCTCCCTGTTACGATCCTTGAAATTCAAACCCTCACTAGATATCGATTACATTACTAATAAATTAAAACTTCACCCCAACGATTCATACTACACAACTTAAAATTAAAACCCCAAACCCCCAAATCATACCAACAACAGATTATTCCAACAATCCCAAACCCAAAGACTAACACTGCTACTAAAACATCCAGAAAAGAAAATATTGATTAGAAGGAAACTTACCTTAAGGAAGAATCAATGAAAACTTGAAATCTCAAATGAGTCGTCATCTTCCTTGCCTCGCTTCAAAAATCGCCCTAATCCCTCCTTTCTCTTCCCAGACGTCGATCAATAACAATAAGGGGTCATTAGGATTAAAACCCTTTCAATCTATCCCCCTTTTACTTTGGGCTTTGGCCATAAAACCTACCTAACTTCACAATTTATAACTTGGACATGGTTATTACATCATTTTTGGTAATTTTACATACTTATAAGCTAGTTTTTGTCAAACGTGACTTTTTCATCAACTAGTTTGCCAAACATTGCCTAAAGCATCATTTGGCAAAAATAAGTTAGCTTATTTTTTGGGCACGTGTTTGGATGGACATAAGCTAGCTTTTTGATAAGCTACTTGGAGTAGATTATGAGGAACTTTTTGTGATTATTCCGATTATGCCCTCATTAATATTCATTATTATACATTGACTATTAATTATAAATAAATATTAATTATTAAAATTTATTATTATTAATTAATAAATATTAATAAATATTATCTAAAAATTATAACATAAATTTTAATCATACATTGATTTTAATTTTTAATTATTTAGAATTATTGATAATTATATCAATTTTTTTCATTAGTGATCAATATATTTTAGTTTTCAATTATTATTATTATTTTTGTAATTATTATTTGATTATTTTTTTCATATTATATGTAACGTTATTTAAAATCATAAGTTAATATAGATTTTTTTAAAACTTTGTTTAAAATTCAAAATTTATAATATATATAATAATAAATTTCAAATTCTTTTGATTAACATATTATATTATTTACTACCTTATTTGTATTAATAATATATTATATTACTATAAATTTGTTTTAATTATATTATTAAATGTTTTAATTATATTATTAAATATTGTAATTGATTATTATTTTATATGTTTTTTTTGGTAATTTATATGCTTATAAGCTAGTTTTTGTCAAACATTATTTTTTTTATCAACTAGCTTATCAGCTGTTAGTTAGCTTATCAGTCACCAGCTAATTTATCAGTTAGTTTGTCAAACATAGCCTAAAACTTTTTCATATTTCTTAAAAGTTAAAATGACATGGGTGAAATGACGCATATTATTCTGTTGCTAGGTGATTTCTATAATGAGAAAATTATTAATGAGAAAAAATCATTAATGTTGAATTCCTTTGAAGATTTATCTTATTATTTTGGCAAATATGAGCAAAACTTGGTTATTTTCAAACATCTTTTATGTATTCTGATCATTTTAGGGAATACCTATATATAGAGAGGGAGTTTTAATTACAAACCATTGAATTCTAACCATAAAAAACAACTTTAACCATTCATCTAGCTTAATAAATATCCGATTCTATAAATATCTTGATTGCTTCCAAATCTAAAGCATAGATCATAATGAATAATGAACCATAAACATCTTTTATAAATATATCATTGTTTCCTAATATAAATATCGATCATAATTTGAAGAGTGAATTGTGGATTTGGTCCCTGTGGTTTTATGATTTCTTTGACCATGGTCCTCATTCTATGTTTATTGTGGATATAGTCTATGTGGTATGCAATATATTGTGGCTAGGGTCCCTAAACACTAACATCATTAACTTTAAAGGGTTAAAGGCATCATGTGCCTTGTACACTATGGGTACAATAGTCATTTTATTTTTCCCTTTCAATTTATTATATACACCTTTAAAACAAACAATACTAAATTGTGAATTTGGTCCCTATGCATCACTCATCATCTTTAAAACACATTTATCGTCTCTCTTAATTTTTTTTCATCCAACATTCATTGTCAAAGTACAAGAAAAACTAATTTGTTAAAGTGCAAAAAAAAAATTTACTTGCGTTTAAAAATAACAATTGTTTGAACTCAACACTACATTCTAAAAAAGACAACCTATCAAAATAACAATTGTTTGAAACCAATATTACATCCCCAAAAAGACAACCCATTATATCAAAATGACAATTATTTTATATCAACATTTATGTAGTAGTTGTTGGCAACGGTTTTGTTTATTTTCTTGACGACATCTAAGTGACTTGAGTAGGAAGTACATTAATCCTTTTCATAAAATGCATAGACCATTTGGAAACCATGATGTGGGAAAAAGACTTATATGCATGTCAGTTGACATCTGTAGACACAAATATATTATGACATAGAAGGTTGAAGGGAAGACAATAGTGTCATAAGAGCATCTCCAACTGCCCGTTAAATCACCTATCAAAATTTATTTATACCAAAATTAACATTTTAACATTAATAATTTGTTTTTAAAATTAACATATTTATATTAAGTAAATTATATATACATTTAATATAAATTTGGTGTTTTTTTATAGTGTGATTGGAGTTGGGTTTTTTTTTGTTGACGGACCCACCAAATTTGGTATTTTTGATGTTAAATTTGGTGTTGTGGTTAGAGATGCTCTAAATAGTCATACTTGAATTACACACCAAGTCACTTGACAGTTGCAGGGGATCCAAACCCTTTCAATTAGCATTTTAATATCTAATGCACTATATAATGAAGTTTGGATCTCCAAAATGGAGATGATTATATCACATTTCCAAATGGTCTATGTATTCTATGAAAAGGATTAATGTACTTCCTACTCAAGTCACTTAGATGTCATCAAGAAAATAAATAAAAGTGTTGCCAACAACGACTACATAAATGTTGATATAAAACAATTGTCATTTTGATGGGTTGTCTTTTTGGGGATGTAATATTGGTTTCAAACAATTGTTATTTTGATAGGCTGTTTTTTTAGGATGTAGTGTTTGGTTCAAACAATTGTTATTTTTAAATGCAAGTAAATTTTTTTTGCACTTTAACAAATTAGTTTTTCTTGTACTTTGACAATGAAGGTTGGATGAAAAAAATTAAGAGATATGATAAATGTTCTTTAAAGATGATGAGTGATGCATAGGGACCAAATTCACAATTTAGTATTGTTTGTTTTAAAGGTGTATAGAATAAATTGAAAGAGAAAAGTAAAATGACTATTATACCCATAATGTGCAAGGCACATGATGCTTTTAACCCTTCAAAGTTAATGATGTTAGTGTTTAGGGACCCTAGCCACAATATATTGCATACCACAGGGACTATATCTACAATAAACATAGAATGAGGACCATGGTCAAAGAAATCATAAAACCACAGGGACCAAATCCACAATTCACTCTAATTTGAATGGTTTGTGCGAACATAATGGTATATGTTTATATATATATATATATATATATATGTCTGTGTGGAGAGAGGTTCATTTGAGAAATGATAAATGTATCATAAATAGAGAAGTGATCATAGCCCTTTATCTGGTCAACATTTGCGGCTTTGACCGTGAAGCACCAGATAATTCCTTGTGTGGTATGTAGAAGATAGAGGGGTAGTTTTGTAAAATACGTGGGACGAGTTCATATGTGAACCTATGTGATTCATATACGAACTATACGTTCATATATGAATCAGTTAATTACTTCATATGTGAATCACAAAGGTTCATATGTGAATCTGTTAATTAGTTCAACTGATTCACATATGAACCTACATTTAATTAGTTCATATGTGAATCAGTTAATTAGTTCATATTCACATCACAAAAGTTCATATATAAATCAATTAAAAGAACTCATATCTGAATTACACTGGTTCACATATGAACATATAGTTCATATGTGAATCATACAGGTTCATATATGAACTCGTCCCGTGTTTTTGTAAAAATTACGAAACTGTCCTTCTATTTTTTGAATAGCCGCAACTTTTGACCAGTCAAAGCCGCCATTGTTGACCAGTCAAATCCGATTTTGACTGTATGAAAGACTATGATTACTTCTCTATTTCTCATACATTTACCATTTCTCAAATGAACCTAAGGCTATATATATATATATATATATATATAGAGAGAGAGAGAGAGAGAGAGAGAGAGGGTGTGTTTTTTGCAATGTTTTAAAACCTGGGTCGACCCGGCCGGTTCAACCGGTTGAACCGGAACCGGTCGAGAGACCGGGTCAACTATCACCGGGTTTTGGGGGATTTATGGACCGGATCGAACCGCCGGGTTTTTGAGAGAACCGGTTGAACCGGTATGATTGAACCGTTATTTACCCGGTTTAACCCGGTTAAAAAACAATTTCAGTTTTCAATTTTCATAAAGATTAAAGAGCGCTAGGGTTATTTTATTCCTCCATCGACGCTCGCTTTCAGTCCAGTCCACATAGAGCTTCAGTCCATACTCCACATACAGCTTCAATCGATTCCATCTACTTCTTCAATCGATTCCATCTGTAAGTACATCGACTCCAGTTTCATCGATTCCATCTACTTCTTCAATCGATTTCATCGACTCCAGTCCACATACAGCTTAAATCGATTCCATCTACTTCTTCTTCGATTCCACAATCGATTCCATCTACAGGTACATCGATTCTTCGATCGATTCAATTAGAACAAGGGGTTATTGGTTGTTTGAAGTTTAAAGTTTAAACTTTAATAAGTGGGTTAATGCCTTAATGGGTGTTTAAATTACAGATTATGTATAGGAAAGATTATGTGTTCTTATAGGAAATTATGTGTTCTTATAGGAAAGATTATGTGTTCTTATAGGAAATTATGTGTTTAAAATTACAGATTATGTATAGGAAATATTCTATCCAGTACCTTCGTTTGTTGATTTCTTTACAAAGAGCAGAAAAAGTATAATTATAAGCACACTACCAGATATGGAAAGAATAGTCTTCATTAATCATAGTAATCTTGATAGAATCATTGTAATCAAATCTCACATACAAGCCTAATTCAAGTATGTACCAAGATTTTTAACCAATAAATCCAAAATTCAGAGCTGGGATCCCTTCTTGATGAAAAATAATGAAACCCCAGATCAATTAATGCTTACAAATTAAAATTACATATAATTTCTTGAAACCGGGTCAACTACCCGGTTGAACCGTGACCCGGTCACCACACCGGGTCAACCAAAAAACTGGTTATTAAAACATTGGTTTTTTGTTAACCATGAAAAGATTGTTAACTTTATGAACTCAAATTGACCAATAGGAATGCATTTTATAGGGTTGTTGTTGATTGCATGTGTAATTAATGATAAGGGTATGAAGAGAAATTCTAAAATTTGACAATATTTGACCTATTTAATGAGGAGTTACAAAAACTAGATGAGCCATGATTTTAGCTAGTGGTGTATTTTTAAATTTTAATCCATATACATTTTCATTCTAAAATCATCATGAACATAACAATAATCAACTCAATATCGTTGAACGAAATTGTGAATTTCAGGGTTATAAACGATGTCGATGGATGAGTTGTTGTTGAAAAAAAATTCATCTCTAAGAACAACAACAATGGTTGAAGATCATCAAAATCAACTAAATAACAATGAGGAATATATACCCCAAAATGGAAGCAAGGGTAAATGCAATGCGGAAATAGTCGAATCAAATAACAAACTTTGTATTGGTAAATTTTTTTTGTATATGTTCGAGTTGCTATGATTACTAAGTTGTATGTTGTTTTCATTTAAATAAAACATCTTTTAACATGAACAAACATAAATAAGTGTTCATATGAAACATATTATATTTCATTTTCAGTAACCAGTGTGTCGTAACCAATGTTGGACACAGTAAACCATTAAGAACTAGAATGTGGTGAATCTAACAATGTTGACAACCATTAATGAACATATGTAAACTAATAATTAAGAATCTCATATGTCATGTGTGTCCATCATTGATAACAAAAGTTCATGTTATATGAACATGTCTGAAAACTACAACTCTTAATTAGTTTTTTGGACATTCATGTGTGTATGAACACACATGTTATGTAGTAGATGCTTTATTGGATTAGGTGAACAACTCATGTAAGTTATATCAGCATGAACATGTGTGGAGTAACTTGTTCATATTACAAGTGTATGTGGGAATGAACATGTGTGCACTAAATTGTCCATATTAAAACCTCATCTGCTACAGACATAAAACATATGTGAGCTAGTAATTAAGAATCACATATGTTATGTGTGTCCATCGTTGATAACAAAGTTCGTTTTATATGAACATGTGTGAAAACTACAACGGTTAATTATCCATTGATATGAAGATATTCGTTTAGTGGGTTTCCCGACCTAGCATCCGCAAATGTGTATCGGAAATTTGATTGCGGGAAATCGGTCGTCGGTTTCGGATCTCTGAACAATCGCCAGTTTCGTTTGTTTAGGAGAGAAATTAACTGAGCAGAATAATGATAGAAGAAATGGGGGGTATTGTTTCCTAAATTACCCCTGAGCACTATGGTTCACACCCCCTTATTACGTCATACTTCATTTAATTATCTTTTATAAGATGTCAAATATCAACCGTCCATTTTCAAGATCAAGGGCTTGGATTAGTTCATAAAGTTAATACAAAAAATGAGATTAACAAATGAACCGGACCCTATATTATATATAGGGTCCATTCAAAGGGGAACTCGTTAACTTGTGATAACTGTAAGATTCAATTTAAACCTCTCATTATTAATAATCAATAGCTAATATTAATAATGTTAATTTAGTAATTGTCCATTAATTTTCAAAAAAATTAAATTTATGGATAATATTTAAGTGTAAAGTAATTGTTTTAAATTTATGGATATTTTTTTGATAATCATCCTTTTTAATAGACCATATATTGGTAATTATCCTATTTTCTCTCTCCTGTCTCCAGCGAACTTTACCAGTTTCAAACTCATATCTCTTGTGATACACGTTGTGATACATCACCACTTTATATATGATACCATTGTGATACCCTAAAAAAACTTTATGAACAATGTAAACATTGCCACTATGATACACTCTATGAACATTGTCGTTGTGATATAGTGTGATTTCATGATTTTTGGCTTTAGTGATACATTCTTTTGCATATTGTGATACAACATGATCCCTTTTTTAGTGGTGTTGAGAGAGACCCAAATTTTGTTATGGGAATCAAGAAGATTAGTATTTGAAATTTTTTATTGCATGAGATAATAATGAAATTTTCTATAATAATGGTAATTACTTTATTTTGTTGTTATCTGAATCCCAAAATTACTAATTGTTGATCCAAACTCTCTCAGTGATTTGATAACGACCCTTTTCTATACTTAGTGAAAATTACGTTTAATATGTATTAGTGTTTCACCATCAGCGATCAGACTGAGTCTGTTCAGTTATCGTTGATAGTCTTCTTATAAACATTTAGTATGTATTAGTGTTTCACTATCAGTGATCAAACTGATTCTGTTCAGTATCGCTGATAGTTTCTGATGTAAACAGTAACGTAATCCCTGAAGACAAGTCTCGCGTCAACAGATGTTCATAGCTGAATCGAAGACGAAGCTGCTGAACAAAGAGAAGTCTACTAGTGACCTGATGCGAATATCAGTGAAGCAAAGACAGCTCTACTTATACGCGAAGGAACATGAGGAAAGCTTCAGCGATCACTGAACTCTTGATATATTTGCAGAATGAGATATTCAGCGATTGAATGATCACAAAGCTTATACCTCAAGTTTCTATTTGTCTTACCTTGCACAACTCAGTACGATGTGTCAGACAGGACATGCCTCTGCCATAATTCGTACAACAACTCTGTCAACTACATTGTTCATGATCCGGCCGAAAGCATGTCTCCCAAAGTCAGACTTCCAAAGCCAATCAGTGAACGCCACGTGTAAAGTGCCCTGCCATGCATTTAATGCATAGGGTATAAATAGGAAGTTCACCCCTCCATCTGAGGGTGTGCTCAATCCTTGAACCCCAAATAGAAACCTTTGTTTTCTATATTCTAAATCCCCCATTCTCTGAAATTCTTGTGCAACCATCTTAGTGTTTTCTTAAGTTTGTTTAGATTGAGTCTTACTTAATCTTATTCCGCAACAGACTTGTAAATTGTGTTTGATTTATCAATAAACAATTTATTAAACTTTAAATTTTGTGTTTGTATTCAACCCCCCTTCTACAAACTTGTTAAGCACCTTAGGGACCAACACTAATTCACCTTTTATTATATAAATAATAAATATACATAATTATCTCAAATGAGTGACTCACATTAGATCTCACAATTATCACAAATTAGAGAGTTCTCATTTGATTATGCCTATATATATATGTATATGTATATATATATTAGAATGAATGAATACAACAAAATCACTAGATTATATTTCATACAAGCAAACTTTTTAATAAAGGCTTGCAAAACAATGTCCTTGAACGGAATTTTCCTCTATTCGCGTAGCAGTAGTTAAGGGTTTTCTAAGAAGATATAACTATTTAATCAAGTTATTGCACAAGAACTTAATCTGACAAGCCTAATTGTAAATATTCATGGAAATGGATAGAGCCCGACTTAGGCCAGGATGACCCCAAGCTCACCTCGATATTTAAAAAATAATATTTCGTACATAAACATTTTTATACATCATTGGCCAAAAGTCCTAGACTTAGAATCCAACAAGATTTACAATCCAATCCATGTTAGCAACCCTCCCTTGGTTCTTAATCTCTTAGGTTGAGATTGACTTCATTGCGTTGACCCATGATAACTTCGACAATGAGGGCGGTTAAGGCCTGATGCTTTTGTTGAGTCCATTTGATGATCTCTTTCGAAGGACGATTCGTTTTCACTATTGAGTGGCAATTCTCTCCTTACTCAGATGTATAAATACCAATGAGATACCTTGTCAGTGCACATTTTGTTGTATTCAAGATCATCAAGCTTAAAGTCAAAGTCTCAAGTCAAAGCCTTAAGACCAAAAGTTAAAGTCAACTCATTTAAAGAAGAAAGTCAAAGTTAATGCCTTGTTAGTTTTATTAGTTGTTAGTTTGTCCTTGTAACACATGTAGGTATAAATAGTGTTTTTGTTCTTTGTAATCTTGGAGAACACATTGTAGCACTAATCTTGGAGAATTCATTCTAGTGAGAGAAAGTGTGAGCTTTAGAGAGAGAAAGATTGTAATCATTTGATTCATCAATAAAAGTGAGATTTGTGGAAGTCATTGTTAATCTTGATTGATACTTGCATAATTGGGACTATCAGACCTCAATGAAGGGTTCAAACATCTTAATCAATAAAACTTTGAGCGTACACACATTCCTTCCTTTAAGAGTTTACGAGTTCACAAACAGTTAGGTTGTATACTTTAAGTGTGTGAACGAATCCTTCCAAATCTATCATCTGTAAATGGGTTGTCTTGTTTGTACTTAAATTACTAGTTAATTTATGGAGTTACAGGCAATGAAAGAGTTAGGAGATTTGGATAGTGCCGAAGTTTTGTACTTAGCGCAAAAAGCTAGAATCAGATGGGGTGTAGAAGGGGACGAGAATACCAAATTCTTCCACGGAGCTATTAATAAGAAAAGGAGACAACTTGCCATTCGTGGTATTATGAAGGAAGGTACGTGGATTGAGGATCCTGTGCAGGTCAAAAACGCTTTCTACGATCATTTTAGCTGTCGGTTTGGCCATGTGACAAGCTTGTCCATTTCTTGATGTGGTTTTTCCTAAGTCTCTTTCAATGGAACAATGTGTCTCTTGAAAGACCGATTTCTAGAGAGGAAATTAAACATGCAGTGTGGGACTGCGGTGGAGATAGGGCATCGGGACCAGATGGTTTCACTTTCGAATTCATTAAGAGATTTTGGATCATTGTCGAAGATGATGTCGTGAAATTAGTAAGTGGTTTTTTTGAGACTAGCCATATTCCCAAAGGGTGTAACCCCTCGTTTATTGCTTTGATCCCGAAAGTTTCTTGGTAAACTTTTAGGGTGCCAATATACAATTATTGGTAAACTTTTAGCTAACCGCCTCAATATGGTTATTGGAAATTGCATGATCATGGAGCAATCGACCTTTATTAAAGGGAGGCAAATTCTAGACGGGCCGTTAATTTTGAACGAGGTGATTGGGTAGTATAAGAAGCAAAAGAGAAAACTTTTGATTTTCAAAGTCGATTTTGAAAATGCTTACGATTCTTTGTGTTGTGACTTCCTTGATTTGGCTCTTGATAAATTGGGCTTTGGTAGAAAAATGGAGAGGCTGGATTGCAGGATGACTTGAAAACTCATCGGTGTCGGCGCTTATTAATGGCTCTCCAACTAAGGAATTTAAGATTGATTGTGGCATTCGACAGGGAGATCTGTTATCTCTGTTTCTTTTTATTCTGGTTTTGGAAGGTTTGCATATGGTTATTCGAGAAGCGTTATGTAAGAAAGTATTTATCGGGGCAACTATTGGTAATGGTAACTTGTCAGTGTCTCATCTCTTTTTTGCGGATGATGTTATTTTTGTAAGTGAATGGTCTCACGCCAATGCTAGGAACATTGTACGTATCCTTCATTGTTTCTAAATTTTTTTGGGCTTAAAATAAATATCCAAAAAATTAAATTGTATAGTGTCAGGGTGGATTATATGGATCTTGGATATATGACAAGAATGATTAGTTGTGATTGGGATAAATTACCTTTCTCTTATCTGGGGTTACCAGTCGGATGTAATGTCTAAATTTGATGGTCGGAAAGGAGTGATTGATATATTTACTTCTAAATTGTCTAATTAGAAAGCCCGAATTCTTTCGGTTGGGGGTCAAGTCACACTTCTAAAATCCGTTTTGGGTAGCCTTCCTACATACTATCTTTCTGATAGTTACATTTTTGTACTTAAAAATGGTATTTAAAAGCCCACTTTCTTTTATCCCTTTGTCTCTAAAATGTTCTTTTTTTAAAGTCTTCTTTTATTTTGTTAGGTTCCAAGCCCAAAAAGACATCTAATGGACCTGACTTGGACCCATCTCTCTCCTTAGCAAACACATCAGACGTGAAGGAGGAAGTCGATTGATAGGCAGAGGCAGGGGCGGCTTCTCACGCGGCCAAAGCCGCATCCAAATCCGCGTGAGGCGCTGTGGACTCCCAAAATTCAGACGCGAGTGACTTCTCACGCGGGTAAACCCATGCCAATGCCGTGATTTTCCGAAATTAGGGACCAAATCTGCGTTTTTCATATCTGGAACGATTTATTCTCCTCGTGGGGGTAAAAGGGTCGAGGGAACTACCATTAAAGGGGGTTCAATTTTCTGGGATTGCAAGGAACAAGGGACGATTTTGGATGCAGAAACTTCATCCAATTTCTACTTGGTTTTAGGTAAAATTCTTAGATTTTGTAATTTGGTAACTTAGGTTTTTCTTTCCATTCCAACATTAGTTTGGTTAGATTTTGATGGTTTGCACTTTGAGATTCCATTGTAATCGTTTGGGACAAACCTATTTGCTTGATTTCTATTTTAAATGTTAATTTCGTTTGAGTTTTCAATTGGTCTGATCAATTAGTTGAATCTCTCATGGAAGATTGTTACTCAAATTCGAGATACGTAATTGTCTCGGAATTTTTATGAAGTAACAATGGATTTCATTCGGTCTCGATAAGGTTTCTGAATCGAATTCTTGAAATCTCGTGTTCAAAGCCTTAATAAGTCGAGCTTACGAGCTTATGGCTTTGAGTTGATGTTTTTCTAGTCCGATAATGCTAATCATGCCTAAGAACTTAAGAGCTTATTTAATTTCTTATTCGTGATTATGATCCGGTCGAAGAGCTTGTTTCAACCGGTGTGAATTTAAAAAAAATAGAGGTCGTTAGAGCTTGTTAACGACTATAATCAACTTGGGTTCGTTCTTTGTGTTTACGTTTTTTGAATCAATGATAGTTACTACCATCTTAATTGGAAGCGAACTAATGTTGGGTTTTATTTTTATCGTTTTTGTCTAGTTTTTAATTGAATGTTTAGTTTATTAATTCATATCCAAACTGTAACACCCTCAAATTTGGTAAGAGCAACTAATTAAAAATCTCGATATAATATCAATTAAAGGACAAAACTTCCACTTATACATCAATTTCCATCTACCTCAATTTAAAATTCTACAATTAACCACAACAATTATAAAACTACAGTCTTATATACAAGGACTAAATCGAAGTCGGGTGTTACTTAACCCAAATGCAAGTTTCTCTTCCCAAAACCAATGCGGAAAACTTCACCAAGCAAATCGCTTCTCGAGCTTACAACAAACACTCATCTCTTCATAGTGTCGCTAGCACTAACCCAAAATGGAACCTGATGCACATGCCGATAAATTAAAAGGTTAGGCTAACGCCTAGTGAGTTCAAGAGTTTTAACATGAATAAATATATCTTTAAAAGAAAAGAATTCAGTTCAAATCAAGATCTTTCAAAAGGATTTACTTTAGAAATGGATACGACTCGTTTTCCGATAATATACCTCTCTAAGGGCAACGCTCCGATACAACATTCTTTATAAACCGATGCAACCCAAAACTCACTCAATGTAACACCCTGGATTTTCATTATACATGTATCGTTGTAAATCTTGTGTATAACTCTTGTCGTTATCACCGTAATTAGTTTATCGTTCGAATTTATGTTGTTCGATGAAGTTGGAACCTTCCAGTGAGTTCCGCGACTTGGAGTCGCGATGTTCGCTGTTGGTTTTGGGGTTTGAGAACACGGGCGAGTTCCACCGCGGCTTGGAGTCGCGGCATAACCCGCGACACCCCCTGGACCGACTTAAGGGTTTCAACCTCAAATATCTCATTTGGGTTTCTTTATCTCAAATCTCAGATTTCTCTCTATCTCTATTCTCTCTCAAGTCTCTCTCTCTCTCTAAGTTTGGTGGTTGATATATAGTGTATGATCCGAGGTTTCGGTGTAGAAAGCTTCGTCTTATCAAGAGGGTCGATATCTGGTTCTTCGGGTTTTCGTATAAACCTATTGGGTGAGTTCCTACTACCTTTCTAAAACTTTATACATGTCAAAATGGTTACAGTTTGAACTCCTATATATCCCCATGGTTACAGATTTAAGATTTCTACATATTTGATATAAGTTGAGTTTTGGGAGATTTTAGGGTTCCGATCATTTTATGATGGATTCTATCTTATTTGAAGTAAAAACATGTTTTACTTGCACATTATGTTGGATATGTGAAAGAAAGTTTATGAACTCATTTTAATGATTTTCATTCTTACCAGAAGTTGAACTGGATATAACATTTTGTTTATGAAAATGTTTTTATACCATATGATTATTTATGGTTGGTCATATATGTTGTTGTGACGAGTCTGTACCATTACTAGTGGATCCCTAGGTTTTAAGTCGACTGTATTATTGGGATGTCATATTCCCCATTTTGTAGCTATGGATGCATATGATCCTCGGGGGAAACTTGGTTCGGTTATGTGAGGTCGGATACTAGCCATGGTTCATAGTGATCCTAGTGAAGGAGTATACATTGGTTTTGCTTGGGGTGCGATCTCACATCGTAGCACGGACCTATGTGTTCGTATCCTTGGATTCCAAGTGTTTAGCTCATAACTCGTATTGTGGCCTACTTTGTGTTACGCCACTATACTTGGTAAAATATTTTATCATTGGTCATTTGATGACGAGTTTTATAACGGAAAAGCCCGATTATGGAAAAGGTTTCATTTGTAAGATTTAACCTTTTTGGAAATATTATCTCATGATTCAAATGTTTATATCTTTTGAGCTTTATAAACTGTATGTTCTCACCAGGCTTTAAGCCTGACACTTTTTCTCAAATGATATGTATAACAGGTTTCCCTTAGCGGTGGGATGCACAGGGGTTTGAGAGACGAGTTTGGTCTCGAGGCATTT
Organism: Arctium minus; assembly: GCA_954870635.1. Classification (NCBI taxonomy): domain Eukaryota; kingdom Viridiplantae; phylum Streptophyta; class Magnoliopsida; order Asterales; family Asteraceae; genus Arctium; species Arctium minus. The sequence goes on along the minus strand of OX941080.1, from coordinate 173,598,481 downwards.
TTGAGATGACTAAAGTGTGTTGATAGTTGGGCATTGATAAGTCCCATTCTTTTGATGAATTTTGGATTGTCAACTGATGTAATCTAGATAGTTATGTTTAGATTAGTTTGTTGATGAATTCTAAATCCGTGCAGGTTTTTGTAAAGTCTAAAGGACTGATACACTTTTTGAGGAGTTTATATCAATACAGATGTCAAGTTGCGTATTTTGAGAAGTTTTAATTTACTCTGAATTTTAGGATGTTACAAGTTGGTATCAGAGCTCTAGTTTAAGTGATCTAGGCATGAATGTAAGATGTCTAGACTTAGACTGAGCATGTTAAGTATTGATTCGTGAGTTTGGGTAGAACTTCTAAGATGGGTTAGTCTTAGAGTCGACGGAAATTATAGTTGTCGAACGTTGTGGCGATGGTGATAAGAACCTTTATGTATTGTATGTTCATAATTCCATTTAGCTAATGTTATTATGAGAATATTTATACGTAACTGTGCTTGAAATGCCGTTACTGTGACAATTGATAACGTGATAGTACGTTTCTTGTGTTAACCTGTTGATCTATCTCTTACTCTTTCTCATGCTTGTGTAGCAACCATCCTTTAGTATGGTGAACACTCGTGGTCGTCCGCTGGGTGACGGAGATCTACGCGATGTTAGTTCGCGTGAGCCTAATCCAGTGGTAAGAACGTCCGCAGTCGTTTCTCCGGGCATGCCACCAATATTTACTGGGGGAGTGGAGCCAGAGCCAAGAGTGAAGTTGGCGTCCACCGATCCCATTGTTTCAGTGGCAAACCCTCAAGCTGATATGATGGCCAGTGTCATGCTAATGGTGAAGTCGGCCATGGAGAAACAGCAAGAGGCATTCCTAAAGATGTTAGAGGATCGTGATCCGAGCTTCAAGAGGCCTGAGGCAGTGGCAGAAAATGTGGTAGTTGGCTCTGGAGGTGTCAAGAACAGAGTCAGATCCGAGGAGCATAGGGTCGTCGGCGTTTCGAAAAGTGGGAAGAGTTGTTCCTACAAGTCTTTTCTGGGTTGCGGACCACCAGAGTTTTCTGGTTCCGAAGACCCGATTGCATGTGTTAGGTGGATCCGAGCGGTCGAGCAGGCCTTCGGTTCATCTGAGTGTGGTGATGACCAGCGGGTGAGATTCGATACACAACTGCTCAGGGATACCGCACTGACTTGGTGGAATGTTATCCAGTCCACTCTCTCTCCTACTGTTCTTGCCCAACTGACTTGGGGCGAGTTCAAAACGAAATTATTGGAGGAATATTGCAATGAAATGGCTATGGATCGTATCGAGGCAGAATTTCGAGCTCTTGTGAAAGGGAATCTGACGGTGAGGGAGTATACCCGTCAATTCATGGAGAAGTTGGGATTAGTGGGGCATGTGGCCTCCACTGAGAAAGAGAAGATTAAGGCCTATCTGAAAGGTCTACCGTCGGACATGATGACTATGGTCCGAAACTCGAAGGCCTCTAACCTTCGGGAAACCATTGAGGAAGCGCAGTTCATGGAAGAGGTTTACGCGAAGAGTAAACCGGAGAGGGCAGTGGTAGTTACTGAGAAGAGAAAGTGGGAGAGCAGTTCTGCTCATCCCAAGAGATCCCGACCTTTTGTCGGAAATCGAAACTTCAGCAGTCAGCAGGAAGCTAGATGGTGCCATAAGTGTCGAACTAAGCACCACGGTGACTGTAACACCACTTCTCAAACTTGTTATAAGTGCGGGAAGCCTGGTCACACTATCATAGATTTCCCGGTCAGAGGACTTGTCTGTTATGAGTGCAAGACACCGGGGCACGTGAAAGAGATTGCCCGAAGCTTGTGTCGGATAGCACGCCAGCAAGGAAGGAGAACCCTCCTAGGGTTCCGGGTCGAGCGTTTCAGATGACGGATGATGAGGCCAAGGCATCCGCTGATGTGGTATCGGGTACATTTCTTATAAACTCTGTACCTGCTCGTGTTTTATTCGATACGGGTGCCAATTTCTCTTTCATATCTGAGTTGTTCCGTCAAAAGATTGCTATGCCCACTAATAGTCTCGAGGATGCATTAGTAGTAGAGATAGCTGATGGTAGTCAAGTTCTGATCCGTGATGTCTTGAAGAAATGTGTTCTCGGAATCAAAGGGAAAGAATTCTCGATTGATTTACTGTCGATGTTAATCGGAGGTTTCGACGTGGTAGTCGGTATGGATTGGTTGGCGAACCATCATGCCGAGATCATGTGCTCTAAGAAGTTAATTCGACTTCCCAATACCTGTGGCGAAGTCGTTATGATCTATGGTGAGAAGAGAAAAGGTGATGTGGCAATAATCACAATGGCTAAGGCACGCAAGTGCTTAGTAAAAGGATGTTCATCTTTCCTAGCCTACGTGATCGACGCTAAGTTAGAAAAGTTAAAGCTGGTTGATGTGAAGATTGTGCGCGAGTATCCAGACGTCTTTCCTGACGACTTGCCTGGATTACCACCTGATCGTCAAGTAGAGTTTCGGATTGATCTCGTGCCAGGAGCAGCTCCTATTGCTAGAGCTCCTTACCGATTAGCGTCGTCAGAGATGCAAGAGATGATGGCACAACTCCAAGAGCTTTTGGAGAAGGGTTTCATCAGACCAAGCTCATCACCTTGGGGAGCTCCGGTCCTGTTCGTCAAGAAGAAAGATGGCACGATGAAAATGTGCATCGATTATCGTGAGTTGAACAAAGCGACAGTGAAGAACAAATATCCGCTTCCGAGAATAGACGACTTATTCGATCAACTTCAAGGAGCGGGATGTTTTTCCAAGATTGACTTACGTTCGGGTTATCACCAAGTGAAGGTAAGAGAAGAAGATGTTCCGAAGACAGCCTTTAGAACACGTTACGGCCATTACGAATTTCTTGTAATGCCTTTTGGCCTGACGAACGCACCAGCGGTATTTATGGACTTGATGAATAGGGTGTGCCGACCGTTCCTCGACAAGTCGGTCATCGTATTCATTGATGACATACTCGTGTACTCTAAAAGCGAGTTGGAGCACGAACAACACCTTCGCGAAGTTCTCGAGGTGTTGAGAAAAGAAAGATTGTACGCCAAGTTTTCCAAATGTGACTTTTGGCTTGAAGAAGTACAGTTTCTGGGTCACGTTGTCACTCGGGACGGAGTGAAAGTGGATCCTTCCAAGATTGAAGCTATGATGAATTGGGAACCTCCCAAGAGTCCGTCCGAGATCCGAAGTTTCTTGGGTCTGGCGGGTTATTACCGGAGATTCATTCAAGACTTTTCAAAGATCGCATCATCCTTGACAACTTTAATTCGAAAGAACGTGAAGTTTGTTTGGGCTGAAGCGCAAGAAAAGGCTTTCCGTATCCTTCAAAAGAAATTATGTGAAGCTCCGATCTTATCGTTACCTGAAGGATCAGACGATTTCATGGTCTATAGCGATGCTTCAAAGATGGGTTTAGGTTGTGTGTTGATGCAACGGGGCAAGGTAATCGCTTACGCCTCGAGGCAGCTTAAGATACACGAGAAGAACTATCCTACCCACGATTTGGAGTTAGCAGTAGTGGTGTTCACCCTGAAGCTTTGGCGACATTACCTCTATGGTACCAAATGTACACTCTATACTGATCACAAGAGTCTAAAGTATGTCTTTGATCAAAAGGAGTTGAATATGAGGCAACGGCGGTGGCTCGAGTTACTCAAGGATTACGATTGCGAGCTGCTTTACCATCCTGGTAAGGCAAACGTGGTAGCCGATGCGTTGAGTCGGAAGGACTATAGCGGTTGTATTCGGGCTACCCATTCGAGAATCGAGTTGGTGTCTAGTCTTGTTGAAAAGATCAAAGCATCGCAAGTTGAAGCATTGTTAGAAGAGAATCTCAAAGAGGAAGTCATGACAAAGCAGCGTTTGCTCTTAACGGAAGATAGCCGTGGGGTAAAACTGTTCAGCGGTCGTGTGTGGGTACCCAAAGTTGGGGGTAACCGTGATCTTTTGCTTGAAGATGCTCACAAGTCCAAGTATTCCTTTCATCCGGGAAGTACGAAGATGTACAAAGACTTGAAGTTGCATTATTGGTGGCCGGTAATGAAACTTGATGTGGCGCGTTATGTGGAGCGTTGTGTTACGTGCTCGCAAGTCAAGGCCGAACATCAACGACCGTATGGGAGTCTTCAGTCTCTAGAGATTCCCGAGTGGAAGTGGGAGCATATCACTATGGACTTCGTGACGAAGTTACCTAAAACTCTTCGAGGTCACGATACCATTTGGGTGATAGTTGATAGATTGAAAAAGAGCGCTCACTTCTTGGCCATGCGCGAGACATTACCGATGGACAAACTAGCAAAACTATACATCGATGAGGTGGTCTCGAGGCACGACATACTATTGTCGATAGTGTCGGATCGCGACTGTCGGTTCACTTCGAACTTTTGGGATGAGTTTCAGAAAGAGCTTGGTACACGAGTTAAGTTGAGTACGACTTACCATCCACAAACCGACGGGCAAAGCGAGAGAACGATCCAGACATTGGAAGACATGTTGAGGTCTTGTGTCATCGATTTCGGGGGTAGCTGGGACTCTCACTTACCTTTGGTGGAGTTCGCTTACAACAATAGCTTCCACTCGAGTATTGGAATGACACCTTTTGAAGCATTGTACGGGCGAAAGTGCCGAACTCCCGTGTGTTGGCTTGAAGCGGGAGAAAAGCAGTTCGTCGGACCTGAAATCGTGCAAGAGACGGCCGATAAGGTCAAGTGTATTCGTGAAATTTTGAAAGCGGCCCAGGATCGGCAGAAGAGTTATGCCGATAAGAAGAGGCGACCGATGGAATTCCAAGTGGGCGATCGTGTGTTGCTTAAGGTATCGCCATGGAAGGGAATTATACGATTCGGAAAGCGTGGGAAGCTGGGTCCCCGTTTCCTTGGACCTTTCAAAGTGCTCAAGCGGGTAGGTTTGCAAGCGTATCAATTGGAACTACCGCCAGAGTTGAGCAGAATCCACAACACGTTTCATATTTGTTACCTTCGGAAGTGTTTGGCGGGAGAGGAAAGCGTTATTCCTCTCTCCGAATTGACAGTTGACGAGGGTAACCGTTGTGTGGAAGAACCCGACGCTATCTTGGAGAGAAAATCTAAGAAGTTGCGTCACAAAGAAGTCACGTTGGTCAAGGTGCAGTGGAAGCATCACCAAGGAGCAAATGTGACGTGGGAATCTGAAGAGGATATGAAGCGAAGATATCCTCATCTTTTTGTATAGTTTGGATTTCGGGGACGAAATCATTCCCAAGTTGGGGAGGATTGTAACACCCTGGATTTTCATTATACATGTATCGTTGTAAATCTTGTGTATAACTCTTGTCGTTATCACCATAATTAGTTTATCGTTCGAATTTATGTTGTTCGGTGAAGTTGGAACCTTCCAGTGAGTTCCGCGACTTGCTCGCGACTTGGAGTCGCGACATTAGTCGCGATGTCCGCTGTTGGTTTTGGGGTTTGAGAACACGGGCGAGTTCCACCGCGGCTTGGAGTTGCGGCATAACCCGCGACACCCTCTGGACCGACTTAAGGGTTTCAACCTCAAATATCTCATTTGGGTTTCTTTATCTCAAATCTCAGATTTCTCTCTATCTCTATTCTCTCTCAAGTCTCCCTCTCTCTAAGTTTGGTGGTTGATATCTAGTGTATGATCCGAGGTTTCGGTGTAGAAAGCTTCGTCTTATCAAGAGGGTCGATATCTGGTTCTTCGGGTTTTCGTATAAACCTATTGGGTGAGTTCCTACTACCTTTCTAAAACTTTATACATGTCAAAATGGTTACAGTTTGAACTCCAATATATCCCCATGGTTACAGATTTAAGATTTCTACATATTTGATATAAGTTGAGTTTTGGGAGATTTTAGGGTTCCGATCATTTTATGATGGATTCTATCTTATTTGAAGTAAAAACATGTTTTACTTGCACATTATGTTGGATATGTGAAAGAAAGTTTATGAAATCATTTTAATGATTTTCATTCTTACCAGAAGTTGAACTGGATATAACATTTTGTTTATGAAAATGTTTTTATACCATATGATTATTTATGGTTGGTCACATATGTTGTTGTGACGAGTCTGTACCATTACTAGTGGATCCCTAGGTTTTGAGTCGACTGTATTATTGGGATGTCATATTCCCCATTTTGTAGCTATGGATGCATATGATCCTCGGGGGCAACTTGGTACGGTTATGTGAGGCCAGATACTAGCCATGGTTCATAGTGATCCTAGTGAAGGAGTATACATTGGTTTTGCTTGGGGCGCGATCTCACATCGTAGCACGGACCTATGTGTTCGTATCCTTGGATTCCAAGTGTTTAGCTCATAACTCGTATTGTGGCCTGCTTTGTGTTACGCCACTATACTTGGTAAAATATTTTATCGTTTGTCATTTGATGACGAGTTTTATAACGGAAAAGCCCGATTGTGGCAAAGGTTTCATTTGTAAGATTTAACCTTTTTGGAAATATTATCTCATGATTCAAATGTTTATATCTTTTGAGCTTTATAAACTGTATGTTCTCACCAGGCTTTAAGCCTGACACTTTTTCTCAAATGATATGTATAACAGGTTTCCCTTAGCGATGGGATGCACAGGGTTTTGAGAGACGAGTTTGGTCTCGAGGCATTTTTGAGATGACTAAAGTGTGTTGATAGTTGGGCATTGATAAGTCCCATTCTTTTGATGAATTTTGGATTGTCAACTGATGTAATCTAGATAGTTATGTTTAGATTAGTTTGTTGATGAATTCTAAATCCGTGCAGGTTTTTGTAAAGTCTAAAGGACTGATACACTTTTTGAGGAGTTTATATCAATACAAATGTCAAGTTGCCTATTTTGAGAAGTTTTAATTTACTCTGAATTTTAGGATGTTACACTCAAAACGTGAATGTAAATCGACTCCCAATTTATGATAATGTAAATAACACTTCATATCACAAAACACCCCAAAACATGGGCGGAGATTAATACTCAACCCATAAAACATGGAATAAATTCATGTATGCAAAATGTCCCCGAAAACAAATATATAAAAGACTTAGCTCGAAGACAACACCTTTCGGTGACGGGGGAGACCCGATTCCATATAATGTGACGTACACAAAGTAAGCCACACATTATCTTAAATTGGTATTAAGTATCGGCCTCTACGTCTTTCAGTATACACCCATAGATACTTACACAAAGGACTTACACCATACCGAAGATGCCTAACTGCGCCGTAATGGGGAAAACTAGCGTTCCCCTATTGGACAAATAATAAAAGCATCGAGCTCGACATCTTTCAACGTACACTCATTGATACTTGCACGAAGGACTTACAACCCAATCTGATGCCTAACGTGCCGCGATGTGGAAACCAAGTCGTTCCATCATCGGACAAAGTGATAAAAGTGCTCATGGATCCATAGCAGATGGGGCTAAAACATTACATGACTCAAAACGAATGAACTAACGCATTCAAAACATGTAATTCTCAAATAAGATGCAGTAAATGCAAATCATAACCAAGTGCTCTACATTGAGTTATTAAAACCGGACAAATGTCCCCAAGACCCAACAAAATCCAAACCGAACCATAAGCTCAACAAATCCAAAGACCCAACGTTGAAAATCATAAAATGAAATCAAACGTAAACGACCCGCAATAATGCAACCCATGCTTCAAAACACACAAATAACTCCAACATAATTTACATTGGGACAAAACATTTTCCAAGTGAGTTTATACCTTTTATCCTTTCAAATCATCCCATAACACCCAATAAAATGCATTTATACTCAAAAATATACTCCATGAAATAGATCATTAAGATACCCAAAATATATGATTTATTTATCAAATGCCCAAAATCCCAAATGTGGCTGTTTTATAAACTTATAAAGTTTAACACTTCCAAATAACCAAAACTTATCAAGTGATCATCAGTTAACAATTCCATGTAAAACATATAAACACTTTAAAATAGACATTTTGGCTTGTACACCGTTTTCACAAGTCAACTTGAACTCACCTTGCTAGATTTAGGCAAAATGTAGATTTTACCCCCAAAACTTGAATCTCCTTTGATGAAGGCTTGAAATCTTCAAACAATCTCCTTAGATCTTAGATCCAACACATCTACAAGGTTTCCTTCACCACACAAGTCATCAAAATCACACCCAAGTTGAAGGATGAAAGGAAAAATGATGTAAACATCAAACCCTAGCTTAACATTAAGAGATATGAGAAGCTTACCACCACAAAATACTCTTGGATACTCCAATAAACTTCAAATCTCTTGATACATACTTGAAGATCTCTCAAAAACGAAACCATAACAACTTGAATCATCAAAATCAGATCTAGGAGGAGAAAGTTATGAGGAAATGAAGTTAGATCTCCAAAAATCGCATATAAAACCCTCAGATCGTTTCCCGCGGTTTGGTCTGTGGCTTGGATGCCGCGGGGTAAAGCGCGCGCTTCCTCAATATCAATCCAGAGGGTTCCGCGGCCTAGGGTCGCCCACCAACCCGCGGGCCTCCGAAAGCCTCCATTTCTCGCGTCCGATCACGGATTTGGCCATAACTTCTTCATTTTAACTCAGATTTTGCTCCGGAAAGAACCGTTGGAGGTATATCAAGTCTTGATTTATAGGAATATATTTTTATTTGATGTATTATCGAAATTTTTAATTAGTTGCTCTTTCCAAATTTGAGGGTGTTACATTGCATGCGACAACTTTTTGATGGAATACAATCTTACCCAGTAAAGTAAGTTAGAGTATCGATTTTTACTGGTAAACACTTACCGAGTAAACCCTTACTCTAAAAAAAATCTTATTTCTCGGACTAATTGGTCGTTTACCAAAATCTTACCCGGTAAGCACTTACCAACAAGAGATTCACCTTCATTTACATTATCGTGTAACATTCTTGGCCATGAAAATGGATTGTTGGTAAGCATCTTAAACCCCGGGTAAGACTCTTGGTCCTTACCTTATCTCCTATCGGATAAGTTTCTCGGTCATTTCCATCTCAATCAATAAGATAAATGATATTGATAAATGTTACTCGATACACGTTTAATAAACGGCCCTAAAAAGAAATGCAGTGCATTATGGGCCTTATGTCCACTAAAAGTCGGCGCTAGTAACTAGGTTTCTCAGACTAAAAAAAATGAAATGCAGGCCCAAATTATTATTGGGCCTTATGTCCACTAAAAATCGGCGCTAGTAGTAACTAGGGTTAAAAACGAATTACAATCTCAGCCGTCCATCTCAAGCCGTACCTGTGAATCGTTGGATGCGATTGGTTCCCTATCTACATAAACCCAAAGCGCACCATCTTCATCCTCATCTTCAATTAGGGTTTTAGGCTTTGTGATATTTCAGATTAGGCCATTGAAATCCTTCTTTTCTCCGTTTATCTTCTCTGTAACTGTTTGCTGTCGAATTTGAATTTTATCTGATTCGAGGCTTCGCTATCTGGTCGGCGTGAATTTACTCAGTTTCTGCCCGACTCGTTCCCTAGAAGCAACATCAAGCGTGCTGTTCTAAACTTTTAAATCTCCTTCGATCTTCGTTTGAGATCACGAGTGCAGCTACATTCATACACACACTACACAATCGATTGCCTTTTGTTTTGATTTTATTAAGTACAATGTTTTTCTTAATCGGATTTCTGAATGTTGTTGGAGGATTATTGGCGGTGATGAGTCAATACAGACCTGTAATGATTTGCGAGCATGATCGCAACATTATGAACATCTAAGGGACTGAGCCTTACTTATATCATCCTCCATCTGCATATAAATTGCTTCCTATTTTGGTAGTCTTCTCTTCTATATTTTACTCTGCTAATAATTTTGAAAATTTTATGTATGTTCTTTCGTTGGTTCGTGGAATTGTAGTAGAATATCATATGTTATAACTTTTAAATTGAAAATGTTGAATCCTATGAATTTCCTTATGTAAATGGTGAATCTGATTTTTATAATGATGCATCCAATGCTTCAAAACCATTTTAACCTATGGCTTCTCTTTTTGAGGCTTAACATAAGTCAATTTGATGGAGCATGGTTTTAAGTTTTTATCCAGATCCAATCACTCCATTTTGTGGTCTGGATTTCATATTTAATCTGATACTAAACGTTTGATTTTTTCTTTGATTTGTAGGAAATTTATATTCCTCTGTTTATAATTTTGAGAGGCATGGACAATTTGTCTTATCATTTTGATAACAGAAGGAAAAAGTAAAGATGGCGAGATATCGTTTCAGTCGTCATTTTTTCCGATTGACGATCTGATTGTTGCTTGTCCACATTCTGTAATGTTTTCAAAATATCTGCATTTTTTGATTTTTGATTTTTGATTTTTAAGTTTTGGGGGTGGATGTAGATTTTCGAGTATAAACTACTATCTTGCTATTGTTAGAAGTTTTCAGTTCACATAGATTAACATGTATAAGACAGAAACCAAGGAAGGAAGCAATGAGACTTGTATGGATGATAAGAAATGCATAATATAAACGTAGAAGGAGTAATGTTGAGTTGAGATTTAGATCTCTCTCCTTGAGACAAAATTGTCCTCTATTTGCTGATGGAATTAAAAGATGACATGTCTTTCAGGATACAATAACGAATGCATAATACCTTTGTCGACAGCAATGTTTTAAAAACTGGTTTTTTGGTTGACCCGATGTGGTGATCGGGTCATGGTTCAAAATGTTTTAACCACTGGGTCAACCTGGTTTAAAGAATTTCTATGTAATATTCATTTTCCTAATATATATAAAACTAAAAATTTGATGTCCACGTAAAACATGAAATATATACATGACAACAAGTTTTACATCAATTAAAAACATTAAAAAAACACATAACAAGTTTTACATCAAATCAAAAACAATAAATAAACAAATATAAACATAAGTTTTTAACAAGCCAAATATATCAAAATGAAACATAACGTTCAAACTAAATCATGGATCTTGAGACATTAGAGTGTTGGTTTTTAATGCTAATACGAATTGCCTATTAGACTATTGGTTTTTTATTTTTGTTATCGAGTCAAATGGTTCGATTACCGGTTCGTTGTGACCGGTTAAACCGGTTTTTAAGTAGAACCGACCGGTTTAATCTGGGTCATAAAATGGAATCAACCCGGTCGCAATTGACTTGGTCTTTTTACCGGTTCTTGGTTTGACCGGTTAGGTCGACCTGGTTTTTAAAACAGTGGTTAATAGTGGTGGGGCCAGAAATTTATACAAGGTGTGTTACCATATAAAATAGAGAAAAGTTTAAAAAAATCCAATGGACTTTTGTGTTTGGAGTGATTAAGTCCCTGGACAATTTTTTTGAACAAAAGTCATTGGATATTTCAAAACCTGTTAAATAAATCATTGAACTTTTGGTAACCTGTTGAATACATCCTTATTATTTAAAAATGTAACTTGTAACCTATATAACAGGTAAAACTACAAATTAAAAAAAATGTCAATTACAAATTTAAACTTAGCATCCATATTAAATTATAATTGGTTATTTAATTTATTTTATATCCATTATTTTTTTATTTTATATTTTATTATATTAACACACATAATCATATATTAACTAAAATATAGAGATTTTAATTAAAATACTCAAACATCAAAAATCAGTACCTAAAATATCCAAGATCTTGAAGTTTTTGTCAAAGTACCCAACAACCCCGTGTTTTTGGGCTGTGTAAATGGGAAAAAGCGGGGTTCTGTTTTTTTGTTTGTGTATCCAACGAAACACAGGGAAAGCACGGGGTGAAACGATTTTGGTCCGCGTATGGGGACAAAACACGTGGTTACCTCGCGTTTTAATTGTGTAACGCGGGGTTTGGGGTTCTTACACGTTTTAACTTTCACTAATTATTTTATTTACAAAATAATAAATAAATTGGAAATGCAAATGGTTTGCAACAGAATTCCACCATTTCTGCCCCCCTCTTCCTATTTATTCAATGTATATATATACACACTATTATAAGATATTTATTGCAAAAGTTTAACCCCGCGTTACACAATTAAAACGCGGGGTAACCCCGTGTTTTGTCCCTATACGCGGACCAAAATCGCTTCACCCTGTGCTTTCCCCGTGTTTCGTTGGATACACGGACAAAAAAACATAATCCTGCGTTTTCCCATTTACACGGCCCAAAAACACGGGATTGTTGGGTATTTTAGCAAAAACTTTAAAATTTTGGACATTTTGGGTACTGATTTTTGATATTTGGGTATTTTAATTAAATTTCCTAAAATATATCAAAAAAGTAGTTTTTTTTCCTTACAAATTACAATAATCGTTTCCTTAATACATTCAAATTGAACTTAATATTGTTTTTGAATTTAATCTTATACTATTCAATATCCTAAATATATATTAATTATTTTTAATACTTACACTTTATACTATTATAGTTACAGATTAATCTTATATTATTAAATAAATAACCATAAATGATTGAATGTGTAAGTATTAAATATAATTCGTACGTATTTATGATATTTAATAATATGAGATTAAATAAAAAAAGTTAATAATAGGCTCATTTTAAAAGCATTGACAAGAAAATTATAATGGTATAATTTGTAAAAAAACGTATTTTTTTGTATTTTAGTTAATATACGATTACGTGTGTTAATATAATAAAAGAGTTAAAATGAAAAAGAAAAATAGAAGATATAAAGTAAATTAAATAATAAATTATAAAAATGTTTTTTTTTGCCAAAAACAATTCTTAAGGCAAAAAAAATTATGCCTAAACTTTGACTATTTTAAGAAGAGACTTTGAAAATGCTTAAAAAATGTATTTGGTTGATGAGATTGACTATTTTAGTTAATTTCTTCATTTTTTTATTTGTAGGATGATAAAGTCGGTGATATCTTTTTTGTTTTTTGCTTTTTTCAATTTGTAGTTTACTTATTATTTAGGTTGCAAGTTACAATTTTAAGTAACAAAAATATATTTAACAGGTTTCCAAAAGTTCAAGGATTTATTTAATGTATTTTGAATTGTCTAAGGACTTATTTGTTCCAAAAAATTGTCCAGGGACTTGATCACTCCAAATACTGAAGTCCATTGGATTTTTCTAAACTTTTCCCTATAAAATAAAAATAAAATTTGACATTTTATAAGTGACAAAAGTATTGATATTATATTGATTAGAGCAACTTTGACCATTATGCCAAACTTCAAAAATATTTGTAGGCCTATTTCTCTTTCATAAACACCAAATTTTAATGTACAACTATTCATCCTTCAAAATGGGGTGACTCATCACTAACCTATTTCCCCCTTTTTTTTTATTATCGTTATCATTATTATTTGTATTTAAAAATGTTTAATAATACTTAAAAATGTTTTTTTATATGGGTATATCGATTTGGTGTTTTTTTTAAGTATGGTTGGAGTTTAATTTTTTTTAGTGTCAAGGGTCTTACCAGTTTTAATGTTTTTGGTGTCATGGGTTGAAGTTGGCCTTATATTCGACATTTACATATTTAACAATGACCTTGACGAGCTTTCATTTTTTGGAAATCATTTATGATATTTTCATTATCAATCTCGGTAAAAAGATATTTTTCAATATAAACAACCAAGCAATCATTCATCCATTGATCTCCCAATCTATTGAGTGACTTATTTTTCACGATGCTCATAGTTGAAAACATCATCTCAACGATCGTAGTCGCCTTAGGTAATATCATTGCTAGTTTTATAAGCAAAAACACAAGAATGAACACTTTATCATTTTTTGTTTCAACCATTTTATGTGTAAGATTATTGATCCCTTTTAGGTTAAAAAACTTTTATGTAGTCTACATATAAATAGAGTATAGTTGATCATCAAGTATCAAAAGTTCCATTTTAGAGAAATCATCCAGATAGAAAACGAGCAAGATGAATCAATTTGCTCTTGTCAAAAGCTGAAAATGAATCGCTTGGATTTAGGCATGCCATGGATATAAGCAACTCGTTACTAGTCTCAGAAAATCGATTCTCCAATTCCATAAGCTGCAAATCGATGACAGTGTAAAATAACTCAACACGATAATAGTGCAACGATAGTAGTGCAAGTTTGTCATTAGTGGAGCTTTTTGGCATGATCTTCCAGGAAGTAAGAACATTTCATCCATGTTACAAACATCAATGTCATGTTTCTCATAAACCAATGTAACTTGATTGAGTAGAGAATCCTACTTGTTATTTTCAACCCTTAAATCCTTTTCGTTGCTTGCAAACTCTAACCAATTTCATTGTATTTACAATATCTTGTTACAATATTGGTTATCCCCAATATCATTTTCATAAAGTGTAGGCAAAACACAAAATCAAATGGGTGCAATAAGTTGGATAACAGACGAGCTTTTGACTTTTGTTGGTAGGTTAATCTATCTTCTTCTATCATCTGAAGCATATCTATTACAGATGAAAACAATGCAATCAAACCGACCAAAGTACCATAATGTGAACCCCAACGCGTGTCACCTGCTCTAGTGAGAGAAGTTTCTTAATTGAGGCCTCAACAACTTGAGATTTCACCAGAATTAAGTGTTTCAAAAACTTTGGCAGTTTGTTGTTCTCGAAACATATCACGACGTTTACAATAACCTCCAACAACATTCACAACTTTGTTTACTAAGAAAAAGAAATCTACGATCTTTGTGTGCTTTTTCGCGATCGCTACAAGAGCAAGTTAAAGTTGATGAGCAAAACAATGAACATAATGCGCCTTTATTTTTGTTCAAAATTAGTGTCTTGAGCCCAGTAATGTTGCCTTGCATATTACATGCCCCATCATAACCTTGCCCACGTAATTTAGAGATGCTTAATCCATGTCGTGAAAACAATTTATCAAGTGTCGCCTTAAGCGAGATAGATATAGTGTTTGGTACATGCTCGATGCTTAAAAAACGCTCAGTTATACATCTTCTCATATCCACATAGCACAACACAACGCTCATTTGTTCTTTGATTGAAACGTCACAAGATTCATCAACGAGCACCACGAAAAAATCATCACCAAGATCACGTACAATAAGTTCCGTTGTTTCTGTTGCAACAACATTAACAATGTCTTTTTGGATATCCGGTGAAGTTAACTTCAAATTCTCGGTAGAATTATTAAGAGTAACTACTTTGATGCTTTAATTATGATCACTCAAAAACTTCAATAGCTCAAGAAAGTTCCCTCAAACGTAACTTATAATCCCTCTTAGCTTGGTCTGACCGTTTGATGATAAGAGATTCAATATGTTGCTTTTTGTTCAACAAAGCTTCACACTTGCCCCAAGTTTGGTTGTGAACACTATTAACGCCTCCAATATGAATTGTTAGTTTTTCTTTCTTTACCCAATTTGTAAAGCCTACGCAAACAAATGTGTCACCGCCTGCTTGATCTCTTACACATGGTTTGAAAAGATAGCAGCATAAACAGTAAGCCGCATCTTTACTGACACTATACTCAAGCCAAGTAGAAAATTCATCAAACCAAGAAGGGTTGAATCTTCGTGATCTTTTCTCAAATGCGGTGTAAGGAAAATCATGGCTTCGAGGTTGGCAAAGCCCTTTCAGTAGATATGCTTTGCGAACTTCATCACGAATATTAATCGAGGGTCAGTCGGAAGCTCCGATAAATTGATTTCCACACGATTTTGTTTACAACTATCAACATTATTCTTATTTGGCATTGATGAGAAATCACCGGTTGTTTTTCTCTTTATTAAATACTTATCCATGATTGACTATTAAAAATTAACCTAATCAATACATCAAGAAAATATAGTTCGAATGCTAAGCTAGTAGTTCTATGGAACAAACATAAGTATGGTTTTGACTACAAGTCTACAATGGAATAAGATCACTAACTTCAAAATTATGGAAAAAGATAAAAAATCAATTATAACACAGACATATCACATCACTAACTTCCTAATTCCTACCATAGTACCATACAAATATACAATATTACAATGTTACATGAGTGATGAGTACATCCTATTCCTCATTATGGAAAAAAATCAAAAACAAAAAAATCATAATGAGAAATAGGCTAACAGTAAGTCAGAAACAACAACAAAGCAGGCTAACAACAACAATTCAACAATGCATTTATATGATCAGAATCAGAATTCAGATCAATAAGACACTAACTTCACAAATCATGATTTTTTAAACTAAAAAAAATAAAAAACCTAACCTGCAGAACACACTACAGCAGCAAAGCAACAACAGAAGTGGTTCACTGGTTCAGACTTCACTTGGTCGGTGCCGACGGTCTGGCTCCGACAGACAGGCAGGGTTCCGTTCCGTCCAGCGGGCAGCGCAGCGGTCCAGGCGAGGCGACAGAGGGGAGGGTGAATTTTGAAAAGGCGTGTTCGGTGTTCCGTGTTCGACACTCTAGTCTTAGAGTTAGAGGCGGGAGTTCATCGTATGTACAATACATACAGACATGAGGCGTACCACATACACAATAAAATATTTTAATGAATTAGTGGGTCTGATTATGGGGAGGTCAACCTTGAGGTGGAGCCCAACTCATCAAAAACTAATTACCATATGTCCATACACTGAATTACCTTGTTTATCAATATATCAAAAAAGAAAAAAAATGAGGAGGTGCCAATGCACCTTTTGGTGCCAAGGTACGTCCGCCAATGTTCGTCAATCGCAACACCGATTTTTGAAGTCATTCGAACCCAATAATGTGCTACTCCCCTTTAGTATTGAGACTCTTGATAAACAAGAAGGAATATCCAGGAAATAACAAACTAAAATGGTAGAAAAACAATAGAAATTTTTTTACTTAAAAATCAAGAGACTCTAATATATATAGGTTTATATGGATAAGAAGTTGGAGCAATTTTCAGTTATGTAAAACTGTCAACCAAACTAACCAGAAAAAAAACTAAAAACTAGAAAAACTAATAAACTATATATATATATATATACACACACACACACACTATTATGTAGTTGCTGGAATTTTGGGTCTGTTTTCAGTAAAGTTTTCATGCGTATAAATTCTGCAGTAATAAGTTGAAGTCTACAAATTTTGTGGAAAATCACTTACTGCATGTTTAAGGTTTAAAATAATTACGTATTTTACATATCATTATTTTAGAAAAACTTTTTTACTGCACATATTTTGTACATACACAACTTTCTGTACATAACATATATATATATAAAGTTTCTGTTTTCTGGAAAAGTTTTTGTTAAAACACAATAGTTGTAGGAAAAGTTAAGTTTCCATTTTCTTGTACATACACAACAATCGTAGGGTTTTCTGCACAGTAATTTTCTGCATAGTAATTTCCTGCACAATTTTTTTCTGCAAACTATATTCTGCACAGTATTTTTCTGCAAAGTATATTTTCTGCACAGTATTTTTTTCTGCATGTATGTTATTGTGTTTATAATCTATTACGTCTTTGCATATCTAATTTTAATATTTTGTTCTTTAAGTTGTGTGTGTGTGTGTATATATATATAGTAGGCGTGATTCTATACAAGTTGAACATTTCTTTGTTTTATAAATTAAATGGCACAAGAAGGTAACACAAACACAAACGTAAGAGAGCATGTTGGGTCCTCTACAGTTACTCCGAATGTGAACCCGAACCCGAACCCAAATCCGATTCCAAATCCAAATCCGGTTAACCCAAATGTAAGAGAACATATTGGGTCCTCTACATTTGTTCAAAATACGATTCAAAGCTCGATTCCGATGGGAGTTGCGAACTTGGAAAAACCGGAAAAGTTCAATGGTACCGAGTTCAAACGTTGGCAACAAAAGATGCTATTTTATTTGACAACGCTGAACTTTGCAAAGTTCTTAAATGAATCGGCACTGATTCTATATAGTGAACAAAGTGATCTTCAAGCAACAAGTGTGGTAGATGGTTGGAACTTGGAAGCATGGGGATTTTCTTTGTCGAAACTTTGTGTTGAATGGCTTGGACAACACACTTTACAATGTGTATTGCAAGGTTACGACGGCCAAAGAACTTTGGGATATGTTGGAAAAGAAATATAAGAGCGAGGATACCGGGTCAAAGAAGTTTGTTGTTGGCCAATTCATGGATTACAAAATGGTTGATTCAAAACCAATAATGAGTCAAGTGCAAGAATTGCAATTGATTATTCATGATATACGGACCGAGAATATGACGATTTGTGAAACCTTTCAAGTTGTCGTGTTTATTGAAAAACTTCCTCCGAGTTGGAAAGACTTCAAGAATTATATGAATCATAAACGCACAGAGATGAAGTTGGAAGACTTAATCTTGCGATTGCGAATTGAGGAAGACAGCCGTCATGCGGAGAAGAAATATGGAAATCAATCAGTTGATATGAAAGCCAATGTGGTTGAACATGATCAAAGGATAAAGAAAAGAAAGTTTGTCGGAAAAAGCTCTAAAAGTTTTAGTCAAATGCCGAACAAAGACCATTCTGGAAATTTGTTAGAAATTGTTACAAGTGTGGTATGCGAAATTATAAGGCTTCCGATTGTCGAAGAAAGGTCGATATTCGTGTAGATAACCATAACGAGAAAGGGAAGGGTAAAGGAAAAGGCAAAAATCAAGTAAATTTGGCGGAAAATGAAATTACCGATGGAATTTCTGATATGGATTTATGTGCGATAGTATCCGAGGTCAACTTGGTTGGAAGTAATCCTCAGGAATGGTGGCTTGATACTGGGGCTACTAAACATGTTTGTTCCGATAAAGGCATGTTTACCACATATCAGAAAAATCATTTGGAAGAAAACATGTATATGAGAAATTCTTCTATGGTGAAAGTTGAAGGCCAAGGAAAAGTGTTGTTGAAGATGACGTCCGAGAAAGAATTGACTCTCAACAATGTGATGCATGTTCCTGAGATTCGCAAGAATTTGGTGTCTGGTTCGATGCTTATAGCAAGAATGGGTTCAAAATCGTGTTTGAATCCGATAAATTTGTTCTCTCTAAGTTTGGAAATTGTGTTGGGAAAGGGTATTTGAGTGATGGTTTATTTAAATTCAATGTAATGACTATACTTCCTAAAATTAAAAAAGTTAATGATGTTGCTTATGTCGTTGAGTCTTCTTTTATTTGGCATAAAAGATTGGGTCATCTTAATTTTAATTCCTTAAATAGATTAATGAACATGAGTTTATTACCAAAGTTAAAAATAGACAAAAACGACAAATGTGAAATATGTATTGAAGCAAAACTCACCAAAAACCCTTGTCATTCGGTAGAGAGAAATAATGAACCTCTAGGTTTAATTCATACCGATTTATGTGATTTAAAATTTTTGCCAACTAGAGGTGGTAAAAATTATTTTGTTACTTTCATTGATGATTGTACAAAATATTGTTATGTATATTTGCTTCGAACCAAAGACGAAACATTGGAAAAATTCGAAGAATACAAAATACCCCATAAGAAAATTGGAAAAACTCCATATGAATTATGGAATGGTCGACTACCTTCATATAAATATATGAAAGTATGGGGATGTTTGGCAAAAGTGGTGGTTCCAAATCCCAAACGGGTGGTAATTGGACCTAAACCGTTGATTGTATTTTCATAGGATACGTGCAAAATAGTTCAACTTACCGGTTCTTGGTATACAAATCAGATATACCAGATATCCATGAAAAATACAATAATGGAATCGAAAAATGCCTCCTTTTTTGAGCATATATTTCCATATAATAATGCTTCATATTCCAAACGCATGAGATATCAAGGAAATTTGAGTAATTCACTTGAAAATCCGGCAAGTGAAAATGACGAGCCTAGACGTAGTAAACGGGCTAGAATATCCTAATCATTTGGACCTGATTTTCTAACTACTCTATTGTTAGAAAATGATCCACAAACATTTAAAGAAGCTATGTCTATGCCTGATGCTCCTTTATGGAAAGAAGCAATGAAAAGTGAAGTCGACTCCATTATGCAAAATCATACGTGGGAGCTAGTTGATTTACCTCCCAGTTGTAAACTATTGGGATGTAAATGGATTTTCAAACGAAAATTGAAAACGGATGGTTCAATCGACAAATATAAAGTCAGGTTTGTAGTTAAAGGTTTTGCAACAAGAAGGTTTAGATTTCTTTGATACTTATTCTCCGGTGACTAGCATAACATCAATTAGAATGTTGATAGCTATTTTTGCCTTACACAATCTTGATATACATCAAATGGATGTTAAAACGAATTTTCTAAATGGGGATTTAGAAGAGGAAATATATATGTCCCAGCCTGAAGGATATGTTGTACCTGAAAAAGAGAACAAAGTTTGTAGACTGGTAAAATCCTTGTATGGATTAAAACAGGCTCCTAAGCAATGGCATGAAAAGTTTGACAAAGCAATGATGTCAGATGGTTTTAAAATAAATGAACGTGACAAGTGTATTTACATCAAGGACACTCCAAAAGGATATGTGTTGGTTTGTCTATATGTCGATGATATGCTCATTATTGGTAGTAATGATGTTATCATCAAGGCTACTAAGAAGATGCTTAGTAGTAAGTTTGATATGAAAGATATGGGTATTGCAGATGTTATATTAAGAGTTAAAGTTACAAAAACTGTTGACGGTTATACTTTAACTCAATCACATTATGCAAAGAAAATACTTGATCGATTCAAGAATTGTTCAAGTGGATTTGCTAAAAGTCCTAAAGATGTCAGTCTTCAACTTTGTAAAAATACCGGTGAAAGTATCTCACAATTAGAATATGCTAGAGTGATTGGAAGCTTAATGTACATTACCAATTGTACAAGACCGGATATGACACATGCTGTAAATATACTCAGCCGTTGTACAAGTAATCCAGGACGTAATTATTGGAAAGGAATAACTAGAGTGTTGAATTACTTACGACATACTCAGAGTTATGGCTTACACTATGGAAAATATCCAGCTGTGTTAAAAGGATATAACAATGCTAATTGGATATCAGATGCCAATAGTTCAAAATCCACGAGTGGTTATGTATTTACTCTTGGTTGTGCAGTTGTGTCCTGGAAATCTACAAAACAAACTTTGTTGGCAAGATCAACAATGGAATATGAGTTTATTGCTTTGGATAAAGCAGGTGAAGAGGCAGAGTGACTTTGAAACTTTTTGGAAGATTTACCTATGTGGCCAAAGCGAATACCTGCTATATGTATTCATTGTGACAATCAATCAGCAATATTGAGAGTTTAAGCTGTATGTATAACGGTAAATCTCGTCATATCAGAAGACGACATAAAACCATTAGACAACTTCTCACAAATGGAATTATTTCTATCGACTATATAAAGTCGGTTGACAACCTAGCAGATCCGTTTACAAAAGGTTTTTCAAGAGAGAAAGTTGTCAGATCATCAAGAGGAATGGGTTTAAAGCCTATGGCGAAAGACGATACTTGATGGCAACCCTACCTAATTGATTGGAGATCCCAAGAAGTAGGTTCAAAGGGACAACCACATCTTGTTGAATCAATGAGAACACTGTGAGATAAAATCTTCAACCCATTCTTAGGATGATAAACAGTGTTACCTGCATGAAGAGGATAAGCTACGCTTTTAACGATTCTCATAACTTTGAAATATAAGTGGGGTATAGCAGGGATGCTCCTTATGGGAAATCGCCTAGTAAGTGTGAAATGAGGCCGTGTCTAGGAGAATGAAGATAGGTTACATTCTCTAAGTTCACTCATGAATAACCAGGGGTTGTTCAAAATGAACACAACAATAGAACTCAATACGTGAGGAGATATTTTGTGTGATAGTTGTTGTCTAGATTTACATCAAAGTCTGGGTAGTTCAAGACATCATGTTCACTACCTAGCCGAGTAAATCCGATGATTATTCACTAAGGTTGGTTCAAGGCTGAGAAAATGCTACCATTCCTGATGCAAAGCTTCTCCATTGTGCTATCCTTTTATGACTGTGTCTTTTTAGTCTTTCTTTGAAATTTCCATTTATGTCGGGGATTGTTGAATATTTAATTAAATTAAATGGAAATTTCAGTTTTTCTAGTTTTTAGTTTTTTTCCTAGTAGTTTGATTGACAGTTTTGACAGTTTTACATAACTGAAAACTGTCACAACTTCTTATCGATATAAACCTATATATATATATGGTCAGGTTCAGGGGAAAACCTCAAAAAAATGGAAAACTGAGGAACACCCTGGTAGCATTTAATCTGGACGGTATGCACTTGTGCATACAAGTAATTAATTTGTTTTTTTAGTTTTTATGCACAAGTGCATATTATGTACGTGTGCATGTTCTAAATTACTTGTATACACAAGTGCTTAACGTCCAAATTAAAGGCTACCAGGGTGTTCCTCAGTTTTCATTTTTTTGAGGTTTTCCCTTGAACCTCCCTATATATATTAGAGTCTCTTGATTTTTAAGTAAAGTTTTTTCATTGCTTTTCTACCATTTTGGTTTGTTATTTCTTGGATATTTCTTCTTGTTTTATCAAGAGTCTCAAGACTAAAGGGGAGTAGCACACTATTGGGTTCGAACGACTTCAAACATCGGTGTCGCGATTGAAGAAGGTACGCATACATTGTTGTATCCTGGGGGACATGTCGTCGTTTAATTTCGTCGACAAATACAGGACGATTTTGTCTTGAGGAGAGAGAT
Organism: Arctium minus; assembly: GCA_954870635.1. NCBI lineage: Eukaryota > Viridiplantae > Streptophyta > Magnoliopsida > Asterales > Asteraceae > Arctium > Arctium minus. The sequence goes on along the minus strand of OX941080.1, from coordinate 173,575,812 downwards.
CTAAATCTCGACTCAACGTTCTTCCTTTTACGTTTATATTATTCATTTCTTATCGTCCGTATAAGTCTCGTTGCTTCTTTGGTATCTGTCTTATACATGTTAATCTATGAGAAGTGAAAACTTCTAACAATGTTTAAAATTGTACCTTGTAAAATTAGGTTACAATTTTCAAGACTGAACCTACCATTGATTGAGTTATTAGTTTATTTCATAAATCTTAAACTTTAACTATGATGACATGCTCATAATTGCTCTTTGTTGTCCATTGTTGTATAATTAGTATGTATTATTGTTTTCTTTTTGTTGATCAAGTAAATTAGCATATCTCCAAGTACATGGGAAATAGGAAAATGAGTCATCAAAAAAGGAAGAAGAAAGGAGGGACATTGGATTGGTTCCAATGTATGAAAACTCGACTATAACAATTATATATTTGATTGGTTATAAGCTTTATGAATTCTTAATTCAATATTATGTGGTGGCTATGTTGTTTTTAACAATCCATTCTTATTTTATGTTGTATGGTTTGCTTTGTTAGGTTTTATATTTGTTATGCTTTTGCATGGCCCTTAAACAAATAGTAGAATGTGCCTACACATAATATATAGTCTTTGATCCCTTATTTTGTTAGTTGATGAAAGTTGGAATGTGTCTACACATTGTGTAAACTCTTTGATCCCTTATTTCGTTTGTTGACTCTCACAGAGTTGAAAGAATGTTGTCGAGAATGGTTGCTCTGAGATTGGGGAGCAAGCTATTACCTATGTTCACTCGTGCTTCTACACTGCATTCTCATGCCACTAGGTTTGGTAGGTCAACCTTGCTATCTTGCTGTTTGATATTCTTTCTTTTATAATTACTGGCAAATATGTGAAAAATGGTGATATGCTAGATACTCTTTTAAAAAATTTACACCAGCACATATACTCAGGTACCAAGGGCAAAATAATCTTGTGTCCCTTTTATGTTTTGCTGCTAGCTCACATCCAATTTTGAACATTTGTTAGAACCAAAAGTATGTGATACTGATCATACATATCATGGAAGATAAATAGTGTTTATATTGCCTACTTATGTTTAAGAATTTTTGAAATAATGAACTCCTACAGAATACTATCATATCAAATGAGGATTGGGTTGTTTGTTGTCAGGATGTTTCATTAACCTTTGTTTATTGGTAAGACAGTTTCATTTAAGAAGAAGTATGCATGTAAGACATACAAGAATAGAAAAACAAGTATTTAAATGGTGAATGGGATTTGGAAAATAATCTGCATATGTTGGGAATCCCTTAAATTGTCTTGCAGTCACTCGAATGACACATGGAGAAATTAATCTTGCCACTTCACTGTGCAAAGTTGGATTTTCTTTGTCATTCTTGTAGATGCTAAAAACGATCTCTAAAATAAACTAATAGCTTAAATCACTATTAAGAAGATCAAGCAAAACAAAAGTCAGGATGAAACAGATGACACAAACTCATATAGAAAGCACCACATACATTTAAACAACTTTATACCTCTTATCTATGTGAAGGAAACCATATCTACTTTTGGGTTGCAGGGAATTATATGTTGTAATTTTGTTTATTAAAATTTATGTCTGTTCTGAGCAATTATTAGGAAAAGTCAGTTTATAATTAGGTAAAGTTGAGGCCCAATCCCATATGTGAAGTAAACATCAAACTATTGGGAAAAGTAGTATTTCAGGGATCCATACAATTTGCTCCATGGTTTCTAATGCCTTAATTTATAGATTGAAATCATATGATAGGAAACTATTACGTTGTATATAGAGTTACATAGGGCTTCAAAAACACTGTTCGTTGTGTTAGATTATGCACTTAGACAATTCATATACACACATGCACTACTCGCTTTTAATGGTAAAACATAATCAAAAGTTCTTGGAGTAGCTAGTTGAATACTTTGTACCAGCTAGCAATGTGTACATTATCACTAAAGGACTCGTTCAAATTAAAGTTTCAATTGTTATCGTTCAAATTAAAGTTTCAATTGCTGTCATATGGGTTAAGTATGAGTTTATATATGTTATCTTCATTTATTTGTCAAGTTAAATAATACATCTTTTTGATTGGAATCGAAATCAATCCAATGAAATGAATAAAGGAATTGGGGAGGAAAATCGAATGAATTAATTATCTAAATTGCAATTACAAAGAAAAATAAAGATTCCAGGGAAGTCTCCCTCTCTCAAAGTATAATACTATGAGCTAAAACAAAACACTGGAAATATCTTAATAAAAAATAAAGGTATTGCCTCCCCTCCCTATATAGAGGCAACAAATTCACTTTCCTAATTACGTTTAGCCACTTTCCTTTTCTCCCCTTTTGGGCCTTCTAGAATAAACGTTAAGTATTTTTGAATTGGGTTTGTTTTAGGCTAACAAAATCGGATCCGTATCATTACTCCCCCTTCCATTAAAGTCTTGTCCTCAAGACTTGTATCTGGAAATTGTTGTTGGATAGTGATAGCGTCCTCCCAAGTGGCTTCATCCATAGAACAACCCTTCCATTGAACCAACCATTGCAACACCGAATCATCATTTAAGGTAATGGTGCAGACTGCTCTTATAGCTTCAGGAATCGATATTTCTTTTGCACTTAATTCTAATTCAGGCGGTAGAACTTGCTCAAATGAAGTAGATACAACTGCTTTTTTTTAACAAGGACACGTGGAAAACTGGATGCACTTTAGAAGATGGAGGGAGTTCCAGTTTGTAAGCTACTAGCCCAATTCGATCCACAATCTTGAAAGGACCAAAGAAACGTGCTGCCAGTTTTTTGATGGATGCGGTGAGCCACGGACATCTGGCGGTACGATTTCAATTTCACGTACACCCATTCACCCACTTGAAAACTAATGTCTCTTCTTTTCTTATCCGCTTGTTCCTTCATTACCGTCTGAGCGTGTGGCAGGTGAACATTGAGTTGTTTCAATGTTTCATCCCAGTCCTTTAATTCTTGTGCAACAGCCTCCACTCTAATTTCACCTGGAATAAATTGAACCACAGTCGGTGGTTTACGACCGTAGACCACTTCAAAAGGAGACTTGCCCGTAGACCCGTGAAAAGTTGAATTATACCAAAATTCGGCCCATGGAATCCACAATGACCACGAACAAGGTTGATCAACCGCAAAACAACGTAAATAAATTTCAAGACAACGATTAATGACTTCAGTCTGGCCGTCTGATTCCGGGTGATACGCGGAGCTCATATGCAATTGGGTCCCTTGTAAACGGAAAATTTCTTGCCAAAAATGGCTGAGAAATAACGGGTCTCGGTCACTAACTATGGATTTCAGAATACCATGCTGACGGACCACTTCCCGCACAAAATTCTCTGCTACTAATTTCGCCGTATACGGATGCCTTAAGAGAATAAAATGGTTGTACTTTGAAAGTCTGTCCACGACTACGAAGAGCGCGTCAAACCCCCTAGACTTAGGCAAGCCCAAGATAACATCCATCGAAAGATGTTCCCAAATGGCATTTGGAATATCCAATGGTTGTAACAAACCTCCCGGTGTCGTAGAGCTGTAACACCCTGGATTTTCGTTATGTAATCTTAATATTCTTGTGTTTAAGCGTTGTCGTTAGCACCGCGTTTGATTTGAAGTTTGAGTTTGGATTTTGGTGGTTTTGGACAAACCACAGTGAACTACGCGAGTTGCACCGCGACTTGAAGTCGCGACACAACCCGCAAAATCCTCTGTTTGGGTTTTGGTTTCTGCAAGCGGGCGAGTTATGCCGCGACTTGAGGTCGCGACATAACCCGCGAGGTCTCCTGGCCGACTTAGGCAAGTTCAGCCTAAAATATCTCATTTTGGGATATTATCTAAATCTCTTTTCTCTCTCTTTTTTTCCTCTCAAGTCTCTCTCTCTTTCTAGTTCTCATTTGTACCTCGTTTGTTGCTAGTATTAAGTGCATCTAGCAAGGGTTCGGTATAGAAAGCTTCGTCTTCTCTCAGTGGTCGATATCTGGTTTTCGGGTTTTATTTCTAAAACCTATTTGGTGAGTTCCTACTACCTTTTATAAACTTTATACATGTCAAATGTTATATTTTGAACTCTTATATATCTCCATGGTTTTGGATCTACTTTTACTACAATTTGGCATAACATGAGTTTTGGGAAATTTTAGGGTTCCCGATCATTTTCGACTAAAATGATGGGTTCCATCTTATTGAAGTAAAAGAAGGTTTTACTTGCACATTTATGTGGATTATTTGAAAGAATGTATAAACTCATTATTATGATTTTCATTCTTACCAACAGTTAAACTTGAAAGAAGCATTTTGTTTATAAAATGTTTTTATACCATATGACTATTTATGGTTGGTCACATATGTTATTGTGACAAGTCTGTACCATTACTAGTGGATCCCTAGGTTTTGAGTCGACTTATATTATTGGGATGTCTATTCCCCTTTTTGTAGCTATGGATGCATTTGACCCTCGGGGACCTTTGGTACGGTTATGTGAGATCGGTTACTAGCCATGGGTCATAATGTAGTCCTAGTGAACGAGTATGACTTGGTTTCCTCGGGGGCCCTCCCTCACATCTTAGTACGGACCTTGTTGTTCGTGGCCATGGATTCCAGGTATTTATCTCACAACTCAGATTATGGCCTACTTTTGTGTTCCACCGCAATCCTTGGTAAATCGGGTTTCCCCCGTCATCGCAAGATGAATTTTTGGACCGATCAGTCCTTATGTGGAAAAGATTTCTTTTGTAAAACGAAACTTATTGGAAAGATTTTCTTTGATACAATTGTTTATATCTCTTGAAATTATAAACTGTATGTTCTCACTAGGCTTTAAGCCTAACACTTTTTCTCAAATGATATGTATAACAGGTTCCCATTAGCGGTGGGGTGCCAAGGGCTTGAGTGACGAGCTTGGTCTCGGGGGCTTTTGAGATGACTAGTATTTGATGTTGGGAAATTGTTTAAGTCCCATTCTTTTGGTGATGTTGGATTAACAACTGATGTAATCTAGATAGTTTATGTTTAGATTAGTTTGTTGTTGAATTCCATATCCGTATTCAGGTTGTAAAGGCTAAGTACATTTCCCCTTTTTGGGAGGTTTATACCAAGTGATGATGTTTATTTGTCCATTTTCCGCTTTTTTTTATAAATTCACTCTGGTTTTTAGGGTGTTACAAGTTGGTATCAGAGCCCTAGTTTAAGTGATCTAAGCATGAATGTAAGATGTCTAGACTTAGACTGAGTATGTTAAGCATTGATTCATGAGCTTGGGTAGAATTTCTAATATTGGTTGGTCTTAGAGTCGACGGGAATTATAGTTATAGAACGTTGTAGCGATGGTATTAAGAACCTTTATGTATTGTATGTTCATAATTTCACTTAGCTAATGTTATTATGAGAATATTTATATGTGATTGTGCTTAAGGTACCGTTACTATGATAATTGGTAATGTGGTATTCGTTCTTTCGTGTTTATTCTGTTGATCTGTCTCTTATTCTATCCGTGCTTGTGTGGCAACCATTACTTAGGTATAGTGAACACACGTGGTCGTTCGTCGGGCGACGGAGATCTTAGCGATGTTAGTTCGCGTGAGCTGAATCCTGTGGTTAGAGTGTCAGCAGTCGTTCCTCCGGGCATGCCACCGATATTTACTAGGGAAGTGGAACTAGGGCCAAAAGTGGATTTGGCATCCACCAACCCCGTTGTTCATGTGGCAAACCCTCAAGCTGATATGATGGCCAGCGTCATGCAAATGGTGACGTCGGCCATGGAGAAACAACAAGAGGTTTTTCAGAAGATGTTGGAGGACCGAGACACGAGCCTCAGGAGGAATGAGGCAGTGGAGGAGAATGTGTTGGTTGGCTCTAGGGGCACCGGGAACAGGATCAGATCTGAGGAGCAAAGGGTCGTGGGTGTTCCGAGAAATGGGAAGAGTTGTTCCTACAAATCTTTTCTGGGTTGCGGACCACCAGAGTTCTCTGGTTCCGAAGACCCAGTTGCGTGTGTTAAGTGGATACGAGCTATCGAACAGGCCTTCGTTCATCCGAGTGTGGGATGACCAGAGGGTAAGATTCGATACTCAACTGCTCAGGGATACGGCGTTGTCGTGGTGGAATGTTATCCAGTCCACCCTCTCTCCTACTGTTTTGGCCCAACTGACTTGGGGAGAATTCAAGGTAAAACTGTTGGAAGAATACTGCAATGAGAGGGTGATGGATCGGATCGAGGCAGAGTTTCGAGCGTTGGAGAAAGGGAATTTGACGGTGAGAGAGTATACCCGTCAATTCATGGAAAAGCTGGGGTTAGTGGGACCTATGGCCTTAACTTAGAATGAGAAGATTAAGGCCTATCTGAAGGGTCTACCGTCGGACATGATGACTATGGTCCGAAATTCGAAGGCTTCCAACCTTCATGAGACTATTGAAGAGGCACAATTTATGGAAGAGGTTTACGCGAGAGGTAAACCGGAGAAGGCTGTGGCAGTTGTTGAAAATAGAAAGTGGGAGAGCAGTTCAATACCTCCCAAGAGAACCCGACCTTTTGTCGGAAACCGAAGCTTCAGCAGTTATCAAGAAGCTAGGTGGTGCCAGAAGTGCAGAACCAAGCACCACGGTAACTGTAACACCACTTCCCAATCTTGTTTCAAGTGTGATAAATCTGATCACATCACTCGTGACTGTCCGATTAGAGGACTTGTTTGTTATGAGTGCAAGACACCGGGGCACATGAAGAGAGATTGCCTGAAGCTCATGTCGGGTAGCGCGCCGGTGAAGAAAGAGAATCCATCTAGGGTTTCGGGCCGAGCTTTTTAGATGACGGCCGATGAGGCCAAGACATCCGCTGATGTGGTATCGGGTATATTTCTTCTAAACTCAGTACCTGCTCGTGTTTTATTTGATACGGGTGCCATTTTCTCTTTTATATCTGAGTTATTCCGTCAAAAGATTGATATGCCCACTACTAGTCTTGAGGTTGCGTTAGTGGTTGAGATAGCAGATGGTAGTCAAGTTCTGATCCGCAATGTTCTGAAGAAGTGTACTCTCGGAATCGAAGGGAGAGATTTTCCTATCGATTTGTTGCCGATGATAATCGGGGGTTTTGATGTTGTGGTCGGCATGGATTGGTTAGCGAACAATCATGCCGAGTTTGTATGTTCCAAGAAATTAATTCGACTTCCCAATCCCAGTGGCGAAGTTGTTGTGATTTATGGTGAGAAGAGGAAGGGAGATGTGGTAATAATCACCATGACTAAAGCACGCAAGTGTTTGGTGAAAGGATGCTCGTCTTTCCTAGCCTATGTGATCGACGCCAAACTAGAGAAGTTAAAGCTTGAAAATGTGAAGATTGTGCGTGAGTTTCCAGACGTCTTTCTGGACGACTTGCCCGGGTTACCACCCGATCGTCAAGTGGAGTTTCGGATTGATCTCGTACTGGGAGCGACTCCTGTTGCTAGAGCCCCTTACCGGTTAGCGCCAGCGGAGATGCAGGAGATGATGGCACAACTCCAAGAGCTTTTGGAGAAGGGTTTCGTAAGACCGAGCTCGTCACCGTGGGGAGCTCCGGTCTTGTTTGTTAAAAAGAAGGATGGCACAATGAGAATGTGCATCGATTATCGTGAGTTGAACAAAGCTACAGTGAAGAACAAGTATCCGCTTCCAAGAATTGACGACTTGTTCGATCAACTCCAAGGAGCGGGGTGTTTTTCCAAGATCGACTTACGTTCGGGTTACCACCAAGTGAAGGTAAGATAAGAAGACGTTCCGAAGACAGCCTTCAGAACGCGTTACGACCATTATGAGTTTCTTGTAATGCCTTTTGGCCTAACGAACGCACCAGCGATATTTATGGATTTGATGAATAGGGTGTGCCGACCTTTCCTCGACAAGTCGGTCATCGTATTCATTGATGATATACTCGTGTACTCCAAGAGCGAGTTAGAGCACGAGCAACACCTACGTGAAGTTCTCGATGTGCTGAGAAAAGAAAGATTGTACGCCAAGTTTTCCAAGTGAGACTTTTGGCTTGAAGAAGTGCAATTCTTGGGTCACGTTGTCACTCGAGACGGAGTGAAAGTGGAACCCTCCAAGATTGAAGCTATGATGAATTGGGAGCCTCCCAAGACTCCGTCCGAGATCCGCAGTTTCTTGGGTCTGGCGGGGTACTATCGGAGATTTATTCAAGACTTTTCGAAGATCGCTTCTTCCTTGACAGTTTTAACTCGGAAGAATGTAAAGTTCGATTGGACCGAAATGCAAGAGAAGGAGTTCTGGATTCTACAAAAGAAGTTGTGCGAAGCTCCAATCTTGTCATTGCCTGAAGGGTCGGAAGACTTCGTGGTCTATAGCGACGCTTCGAAGATGGTTTAGGATTTGTGTTGATGCAAAGAGTCAAGGTAATCGCTTACGCCTCGAGGCAACTTAAGATACACGAGAAGAACTATCCTACCCACGATTTGGAGTTAGCAGCGGTGGTGTTCGCCTTGAAGCTTTGGCGACATTACCTCTATGGCATAATATGTACACTCTACACGGATCATAAGAGCCTAAAGTATGTCTTTGATCAAAAAGAGTTGAATATGAGGCAAAGGCGGTGGCTCGAGTTGCTCAAGGATTACGATTGTGAATTGCTTTACCATCCCGGTAAGGCGAATGTGGTGGCCGATGCGTTAAGTCGGAAGGACTATAGCGGAAGTATTCGGGCTACCCATTCAAGAATCGAGTTAGTGTCTAGTCTTGTTGAAAAGATCAAGACATCGCAAGTAGAAGCATTATTGGAAGAAAACCTCAAGGAGGAAGTCATGACGAAGCAGTGTTTGCTCTTAACGGAAGATAGCCGTGGGGTAAAACTGTTTAGCGGTCGTGTGTGGGTGCCCAAAGTTGGGGGTAACCGTGATCTATTGCTCAAGGATGCTCACAAGTCCAAGTACTCCATTCATCCGGGAAGTACAAAGATGTACAGGGACTTGAAGTTACATTATTGGTGGCCAGTAATGAAGCATGATGTGGCATACTACGTGGAGCGTTGTGTGACGTGCTCTCAAGTTAAGGCCGAACATCAACGTCCGTATGGGAGTCTTCAGTCCTTAGAGATTCCTTAGTGGAAGTGGGAACATATTACCATGGACTTCGTGACGAAGTTGCCTAAAACTCTTCGAGGTCACGATGCCATCTGGGTAATAGTCGATAGATTGACTAAGAGCTCTCACTTCTTGGCTATGCGCGAGACTTTACCGATGAACAAGTTAGCAAAACTTTACATCGATGAAGTAGTCTCGAGGCATGGAATACCCTTATCGATCGTGTCGGATCATGACAGTCGGTTTACTTCGAACTTTTGGGATGGGTTTCAGAAAGAGCTTGGTACGCGAGTAAAGTTGAGTACGGCTTACCATCCACAAACCGACGGGCAAAGCGAGAGAACGATCCAAATGGTAGAATACATGTTGAGGTCTTGTGTCATCGATTTCGGAGGTAGTTGGGACTCTCACCTACCTTTGGTGGAGTTTGCTTATAACAATAGCTACCACTCGAGTATTGGGATGGCACCATTTGAGGCGTTGTACGGGCGGAAGTGCCGAACTCCCGTGTGTTGGCTTGAAGTGGGAGAAAAGCAATTCGCCGGACCTGAGATCGTGCAAGAGACAACCGATAAGGTCAAAAGCATTCGTGAAGGATTGAAAGCGGCTCAGGATCGGCAGAAGAGCTATGCCGATAATAAGAGGCGACCGATGGAGTTTCAAGTGGGCGACCGTATATTGCTTAAGGTGTCGCCATGGAAGGGCATTATTAGGTTCGGAAAACGTGGGAAGCTGAGTCCCCGTTTCCTTGGACCTTTCAAAGTGCTTAAACGGGTGGGTTTGCAAGCCTACCAATTGGAACTGCCGCCAGAGTTGAGCAGAATCCACAACACGTTCCATATTTGTTACCTTCGGAAGTGTTTGGCGGAGGAAGAAAGCGTCATTCCCCTCTCAGAGTTAACAGTGGACAAGGGTAACCGTTGTGTTGAAGAACCTGACGCTATCTTAGAGAGAAAGTCTAAGAAGTTGCGTCACAAAGAGGTCACTATGGTCAAGGTGCAGTGGAAGCATCATCGGGGAGCCGACGTGACGTGGGAAGCTGAGGAGGATATGAAGCGAAGATATCCTCACCTTTTCGAGTAGATGGGATTTCGGGGATGAAATCATTCCAAAGTTGGGGAGGATTGTAACACCCCGGATTTTCGTTATGTAATCTTGGTATTCTTGTGTTTAAGCGTTGTCGTTAGCACCGCGTTTGGTTTGAAGTTTGAGTTTAGATTTTGGTGGTTTTGGACAAACCACAGTGAACTACGCGAGTTGCACAACCCGCGAAACCCTCTGTTTGGGTTTTGGTTTCTGCAAGCGGGCGAGTTATGCCACGACTTGAGGTCGCGGCATAACCCGCGAGGTCTCCTGGCCGACTTAGGCAAGTTCAGCCTAAAATATCTCATTTTGGGATATTATCTAAATCTCTTTTCTCTCTCTCTTTTTTTTTTCTCTCAAGTCTCTCTCTCTTTCTAGTTCTCGTTTGTACCTCGTTTGTTGCTAGTATTAAGTGCATCTAGCAAGGGTTCGGTATAGAAAACTTCGTCTTCTCTCAGTGGTCGATATCTGGTTTTCGGGTTTTATTTCTAAAACCTATTTGGTGAGTTCCTACTACCTTTTATAAACTTTATACATGTCAAATGTTACATTTTGAACTCCTATATATCTCCATGGTTTTGGATCTACTTTTACTACAATTTGGCATAACATGAGTTTTGGAAAATTTTAGGGTTCCTGATCATTTTCGATTAAAATGATGGGTTCCATCTTATTGAAGTAAAAGAAGGTTTTACTTGCACATTTATGTGGATTATTTGAAAGAATGTATAAACTCATTATTATGATTTTCATTCTTACCAGCAGTTAAACTTGAAAGAAGCATTTTGTTTATAAAATGTTTTTATACCATATGACTATCTATGGTTGGTCACATATGTTATTGTGACAAGTCTGTACCATTACTAGTGGATCCCTAGGTTTTGAGTCGGCTTATATTATTGGGATGTCTATTCCCCTTTTTGTAGCTATGGATGCATTTAACCCTCGGGGGTCTTTGGTACGGTTATGTGAGATCGGTTACTAGCCATGGGTCATAATGTAGTCCTAGTGAACGAGTATGACTTGGTTTCATCGGGGGCCCTCCTTCACATCTTAGTACGGACCTTGTTTTTCGTGGCCATGGATTCCAGGTATTTAGCTCACAACTCGGATTATGGCCTACTTTTGTGTTCCACCGCAATCCTTGGTAAATCGGGTTTCCCCCGTCATCGCAAGATGAATTTTCGAACCGATCAGTCCTTATGTGGAAAAGATTTCTTTTGTAAAACGAAACTTATTGGAAAGATTTCCTTTGATACAATTGTTTATATCTCTTGAAATTATAAACTGTATGTTCTCACTAGGCTTTAAGCCTAACACTTTTTCTCAAATGATATGTATAACAGGTTCCCATTAGCGGTGGGTTGCCAAGGGCTTGAGTGACGAGCTTGGTCTCGGGGGATTTTGAGATGACTAGTATTTGATGTTGGGCAATTGTTTAAGTCCCATTCTTTTGGTGATGTTTGATTAACAACTGATGTAATCTAGATAGTTTATGTTTAGATTAGTTTGTTGTTGAATTCCATATCTGTATTCAGGTTGTAAAGGCTAAGTACATTTCCTCTTTTTGGGAGGTTTATACCAAGTGATGATGTTTATTTGTCCAATTTTCGCTTTTTTTTTTAAATTAACTCTGGTTTTTAGGGTGTTACAAGAACTGGCTTTACAACGCTGACAAACATCACAAGCTTTCACGAATTGCTGGACAACGACTATCATTCCTGGCCAGTAAAGATTAGTTGCTAAGCGGCGATAAGTATGGTAATAGCCCGAGTGACCCCTGGAAGCTGACTTGTGAAATTCTTCGAGCAACATGGGAATGAATTTCGAGGTTCGGGGAATCACCAATCGATCTTTGTAATATAGGATGCCCTGACGAACCATGAAGCCTAGATGGCTAGATGGATTTGACTGACATTCTTGGATGATCTTTTGGATTCCAGCGTCCTTTCGGGCCTCTTCTAATAATTGTCCTCCTTAAAGCCAAATCGGACCAGATAGCAGGGAACCCAACTCACCTTCTTCAACCTGTCGGGATAACGCATCTACGGCTCGATTCTCGCGCCCTGGCTTGTAGCAGATTTCAAACTGATATCCTAATAGCTTGGCCACCCAATTTTGTTGATCCGGAGTCGTGATTCGTTGTTGTAACAAAAACTTCAAGCTTTTTTGATCTGTGTACACAGTGAAGGTAGTACCCAATAAATATGAGCGCCAATGCTGAACCGCTAACACCAAGGCTATGATTTCTCGCTCATAAGTTGATTTCGCCAAATTAAGTTCACTAAGTGCCTTACTAAAATAAGCAATCGGATGGTGTTGTTGCATTAGAACATCACCAATTCCCCTCCCAGACACATCACATTCCACCACGAACGGTAACTGAAAGTCTGGTAGCGCCAAAAGTGGTGCTAAAACTATAGATTCTTTTAAAGCCATGAAAGCCTGTTGAGCTTCCGTATTCCAACAAAAAGCATCATTCTTTGTTAAATCATTGAGGGGTTTGGTCATGCTGCCATAATGTTTAATAAATTTTCGGTAATATCCCGTGAGGCCTAAGAATCCGCGTAAACCTTTAATCTGCTTAGGGACTGGCCAATTTAAAACGGCCTCAATCTTTTTGGGATCCATGGATACCCCTTTACCATTGATAATATGGCCTAAATATTCAACAGATGACTGGCCAAAGGAACATTTTTTGCGATTCACTACGAATTCATTATCCAACAAAACATGTAGAACTGTGCTCAAATCATCCATATGTTTCGACCAAGACGAGATATATATTAGGATATCATCGAAAAAAATCACGACATATTTGCGCAAGAAAGGCCGAAGAATGTCATTCATAATCGCCTGAAAGGTCGCCGGAGCATTGGTGAGCCCAAACGGCATAACCAGATATTCATAGTGGCCATCGTGGGTGCGAAACGCTGTCTTTTCGATACTAGCTGGTTGCATACGAATCTGATTGTATCCAGACTTCAGATCCAACTTAGAAAAAAAGTGTGCCTTTTAATTCGTCGATGACTTCCTCCACCACCGTAATTGGGAACTTATCTGGAACGGTGGCCTTGTTAAGGGCTTGATAATCAACACACATACGCCAAGATTGGTCTTTTTTTCGAACTAAAATTACCGGGATCGAAAAAGCGCTTTTACTCGGCCGAATCATCCCTAAAGCAAGGAGTTCCTGAACCTGTTTTTCGATTTCCTCCTTTTGAACATGCGAATACCGATATGGGTGAACACAAATCGGAGAATAAGGTAAAATTAGAGAAATTCCATGATCGTGAACACGACGTGGCGGCAGTCCTGTAGGATCGCGAAAAACATTCGAAAATTTCTCGAATAAGATCTATAAATCGTGTTGTTTCAATTGCAAAGGCGACAACTCGACCTCGGGAGCTGGGGAAACATGGGGTGGCGTAGATTGAAGAGGCAAGTGTGAATCATATTCCAATGAGAGCCAAGTGTGGAGAGAAGCCTGGCTAACCTGAGACTTAGATAAGCCGTGAATACACACTGAAGTCCCTTGAAATTGAAAGTGCATAGATTGTTGATCCTAATTATGAATCACCTCCCCTAAAGTTTTAAGCCACTCCATACCCAACACCACATCCAGATGGCCCATATCAAATACCAAAGCATCAACCTCGAACTCGCATGTACCCACCCGAACCTTCAAGTTCATGCAGCGATGGTTAACGAAAACCTTATGGCCATCACCCAGTTGAATGTAGATGCCTGAAAACATATCAGAAGAGAGTCCCAACGTAGTTACCAATTTTCGTGACACAAAATTATGGGTCTCCCCACTATTCACCAAAATCACCACTGGGATTCCCGCAATTGCTCCCTCAAACTTTAAGGTTTTTCTCCCCGAATTCGCATCGGTTGACCCTAAAAACTCGAGGCCATGCAAAGCCCCGTCGGAGGAGACTTCTCTTTCTCGTCAACGTTCTCCTAATTCACCTCGAGAGAAAGAATCTCGCCTTCATCATCGATGGATTCATCGTCACCCAAAAGAAGAACCCGCAATATTCCTTCCGGGCATTTATGGGTTGGACCAAATTGTTGACCACAACGAAAACATAATCCCTTTTTACGTCTTTCCTCTCATTCATTACGTGTCAACGAACTGATTCCACGATTTCGGTTAAGTGACTGCCCATAATCAATTGAGGAAGCCCTTGACGTAGGAGTTCTATTTGAAGTCATTGAATGACTCGAATCGACACGTTGGAATGGAATTTTCTCACTGATGGAAGAAGCATTGGGCCCTCTATTCTCTGGATGACCCATTGAGACTGATCAGGAATCCGATCGAAATGGTAACCCATACCTATTTCCTCCCTGGTAACAAAATCGAAGGTGGGAAATATTACCTGTCGTCGGACGAAGCATATCCTCCACATCCTTAGATAAATACATAGCGTCGAGACGGGATTGAGGGCTATGTAGGCGTACCCATCGTTTTACCTCGTCTCTCAAACCTGCTATGAAATACCCCAACGCCTGAGATTCAAGCAATCGAGGGACCAATGACAAAATATATTCAAAATCATCAATATAATCATGAATAGAAGCGGCCTGTTTAATTGTGGCGAGTTGTTCATGTGGATTCTGAATCTTGAGGCCGCTAAATCTTTGTAGGAACTCGATTGTAAGTTGCTCCCAAGTGATGGAATCGTACACCTTCTTGACAATCATGAACCAATGTTGAGTGACTCCCGATATACTCAAATGTGCCAATTGAATACGAAGGTGGTTTGGTGTTCCATGAATTTCAAAGTATAACTCCGCTTTTCAAATCCACCCTTGAGGGTCAAAACCGCAGAATTCTGGTAACTTCACCTTCTTCACAGGCCACAGTAAGAGGTCAGTAGGGACCACTTGGAGACCGTTGTTGAGAGAACCACCCCCTGGAGGATTCCGAGAGTTTGAAGAAACACCAGATAAACTGGACACTCCTCCGGATTCGAAAGAGGGTTGTTTATCCTGCTGTTTCACCCATGACATTACGAACTTCCGAAATTCGGCTTCTTCCAATCGATCGGAATCCAAGGCTTGAACAAATGACTTAATTTCCTGGACATCTTATTGCAATTTCTGAAGTTGTTCTTCATGTTGATCCAAACGTGATTGATAAGATCGAGTTTCCATGGGCATCCGGCAGATCAACGGCAGGTCGGACCAATGATAGGAATCGAAATCAATCCAATGGAATGAATAAAGAAATTGGGGAGGAAAATCGAATGAATTAATTATCTAAATTGCAATTACAAAGAAAAATAAAGATTCAAGGGAAGTCTCCCTCTCTCAAAGCATAATGCTATGAGCCAAAACAAAATACTGGAAATATCTTAATAAAAAATAAAGGTATTGCCTCCCCTCTCTATATAGAGGCAGAAAATTCACTTTCCTAATTACGTTTAGCCACTTTCCTTTTCTCCCCTTTTGGCATTTTCCTTTTCTCCCCTTTTGGGCCTTCTAGAATAAACCTTAAGTATTTTTGAATTGGGTTTGTTTTGGGCTAACAAAATCGGATCCGTATCACTTTTTTCTTTTATGTTTCTCTCCCTTTCTTCTTATTTCGATGCATGCCAATATGCATGAGAATCTTGTACACATGAAAGTTGCTGAAGAAGAGGTTTTTTTTTGGGGGGGGGGGACTTTCTCCGAGGGTGTGCCTCTTTTCTAATTAGTTTAAAGAGTAATAAGTTCATGATAGGTAGTTCGACTTCGCATAAAATTTTACCTACAAGTTGAGGATGAAAGGAGTTGCCAACTACATACTTTCATATATGAAGAATATAAGTTAAATAGAGGGGAGCACAAAAGAACGACCACTCGTGCTCCTCTACTTAAAAGCTAGATTATTAAATAGATAATGTGTTGTTATTGGCACACATTTTCTTGTTAACATAACATACTTTTGTATCTTAAGAATTACAAGTTTTTTCATCCTTTCTGAATACATATCAACAGCCTGGCATTTAGCATGATCTTGTTCCATAGTAATTGTTACACCCCGATTTTCGAAAGTTATCATTTCAAGTTTTTACCGAAATCGATACAATAATGAAAAATAATATATTTGATTTTGGACTTGAATCCTTGACTTTATAGTCTTGATGGATGAATAATTCAATTACGAGTCCAACGGTTCTTTCCGGAGCGAAAAGGGAGCTATAACGAAAAAGTTATGACCGAAACGGGATTTGACCAAATAAGAAGAAAAATCATTTTCAAAAGTGGGCCAAAATTAGTGGCTGAAGTACCTTGTTATGTGGGTTGCTGAAGCTGAACCCACGAAGTAACCTACCAGAATGAAAATTAGGGTACCTTGTTATGTGGGTTGCTGAAGCTGAACCCACGGAGCAACCTACCAGAATGAAAATTAGGGTACCTTGTTATGTGGGTTGCTGAAGCTGAACTCACGGATCAACCCACGAGAATGGTGCTGGACGTTTTTATACATTATTTTCCCCAAATATTTCTCATTTCTCATCTTCTTCATCTCAAAATCTCTCCCAACCCTTCCCTTCACCTACTTCTTCTAAGCTTCTTTCAACCACCAAATCATCACCATTTGTTGCTAGAGTTAAGAGTATCATCCAAGATTTCGGTTTGGAAGCTTCACCACCATATCCATCTTCATCTTCTCCAAGTTTTATCTTCTTGGATCTAGGGTTCTCTATTTTCTGGGTTTTTGGTTCAAAACCTTGAAGGTGAGTTTACTAAACTTTTGTTAAAACTGGATACACATCATATTTGCTTAATTGTTGTTATTATCACATATTTGCTCAAAATGGTCATCTTTACGGGTTTATGTATTTGATGGTATTTCCATGAGATTATGTGAGATATATGTATATAAAGTGTCATCCCATGATTTACTCTATGTTGTGTAATTATTTGGGGATTTCCATTATGTGTGCCCACAATGGGTATTGGACATGTATAAGGAATATATGTTGGTATATCATGATGATTTCCATTTGGAATATATTCTTGGTGATATTGTATCTACAACGTGGCTATGTGGATGTTTAAGTCTTATGTTGGACTCATGCTATAAGGAGGGTGATATTGTACCTATGGTTGGTATTGAATTATATTTGGTTGAAATATACCTAAGGACCTCCTATATGCATTATGTGGACGAAACAAGTCAGTACACTAGGAGGATGTAGTCTTGGGCGCCACTGTGATGGTATATGCCTAGACCTCCGCCATTCAAGGAATTTTCTTAGCGATAGTCTTCGGGTGTGCCGGGCCTTTAGGGTGTTCCTTGTTAAGGGCATCAAGGTATATCGAATCTTGGATGGGACTTGATTGTTGCTTTGGGTCTCCCCTAATGACTCCACATATATTGAACACTGGTTAACTGCTGATAAGAAATTGTGACTGTTCATGCATGCTTATTATTATTCAACTCACTAGGCTTTTTGGCCTAACACTTGTTTGGTGTCGATGTGTATCTCAGGTGTTAGCGGCGCGGTTCCTAGGCAAGTTTAGATGCTTTGGGCAAGAGCTTGGGGATTTTGGCACTTGAACTATTTTTGAAAGATTTGGGTTTATAGATGACACCCCTTTTGTAATCTCTTTTCTAGATGTAGAAATTAGATTAGTTGGTTGTTGTTTATTTATCCATTAAATTACAGAATTGTGATTAAACATGTTATTTGTATATTTCCCCTTTTTGGGAGGCTCTTGCTATGGCAAACTTTATACCACTTCTCCATTTATGGAAAGTTTTTGTTATCCCTATTTTTAGGGTGTTACAAGTTGGTATCAGAGCTTTAGTTTAAGTGAACTAGGTATTGTTTAGCATAACTAGACTTAAGCTTTAGACTTTATGACTTCACTGTCCACTTGGGGTAGAAATCCTAGGTGGGGAGAGCGTTAGGATTACGGAATTACTTTAATTGAAAGTTGTGATGATGGTGATAAGAATTCTTGTGTATGGTTCGTTCATAATTTCACTTAGCTACTGCTATTATGAATGCATTGTCACGTGAGCATACTTGGTTTACTATTATTATGAGGATTGATGAAGGTAGTAGTACGTACAATGAGTTCAACTCGCTTAATCTTTTCTCAATCTATTTCTCGTTCGTGCATGGCAGATTTAATGGTAAACACTCGAAGTAGGTTGCCGAACATGCCAGAGGGTCAACCAGAGGTGGAATCTCCAGCTGTACGACCTCCCGTGGGTGTAACCACCGATGACATTCCTGTACCCAGAATCTTGGGAGGTGGACCTGAGCATATTCCGTGCCGGAACCTCAATACAGGTAATGCCATCATGGAAGAAGTTACCATGGATACCCGACTCCGTGATAGCATGATGTTGGCCATGAATGCGGCCCTGGCTCAACAACAGTTGGCCATGACTTCGGCCATGACCCAACAGCAAGAGTTTTTCATGAAACTCCTAGAGGATCGAGACGCTAGCCACCGACAACCTGAGACGATGGCTGAAAACATTATTGTGGGGTCGGGTGGACCAAATGTGGTAACGGTTGAGGAACCATCCGCTGAAGGGATCTGGACGAAGACTAAGGGGTGCACTTACAAAGCGTTTCTGGGGTGCCACCCTAAGGAGTTTGCGGGTTCAGATAACCCGGTTGCTTGCATGTACTGGCTCAAAGAAGTGGAGATGGCCTTTGAGTCAAGTGAGCATGATCCCTCTCAACGGGTCAAGTTTGCTTCTCAACTACTTCGGGGAGAGGCTTTGATTTGATGGAATCTCACTTGATCAGTCCTCACTCCTGAAGTTATGGCTAAGATAACTTGGCCGGTGTTCAAGGAGAAGATTATGGACAAGTATTTTAGCGAACGTTTGATGGACAAATTGGAGCGGGAGTTCCGAGATCTGAAGAAAGGGAATCTGTCTGTGGCTGGCTACTCCAAACTCTTTCTGGAGAAACTAAACTTGGTGGGACATCTAGTCCCCGACGAAAGGTCAAAGATTAAGGCCTATCATCAAGGGTTACCGGCCGAGATGCGAATGGCGGTAAGGAATGCCAAGTGTTCGACTCTGCAAGAGGTTATCGAGGAGTCCTTACTCGTTGAGGATGACATTAATGTCGAAAGGGATGAGAAGAAGCATGTTGGTGAGAAACGGAAGTGGGAAGGGCCATAGGGTCCCGTTCGTCAGTCAAAATCCTTTGTAAGCGGGAGAACAGGTGATCAACGCCGTGAAGATCGGTGGTGCCACAAGTGCAGATCAAAGCACTCGGGGCCGTGCGCTACAAGGACTCTCTCCGGTCCAGCCGGGTGTAACAAGTGTGGTAAGAAAAACCACACAACTCGAGAGTGTTCCCTTCGTGGGTCGGTGTGTTATGAATGCGGAGAGCCGGGGCATATGAAGCAAGAGTGTCTAAGGCTAGTTAGAGGAGGTGGTGGAAATTCTGTGGGTTCGACGACTAGGGTCGAGCAACCATCACGGGCACCGAGTCAAGCTTTCCAGATGACTACCGAGGAGGCAAAGGAGACCGCAGATGTCGTTTCGAGTACGTTTCTAGTAAACTCTATGCCTGCTCGTGTCTTGTTTGATTCGGGCGCTACATGTTCCTTTGTGTCGGATGCTTTATGTAAACAATTCACCACTCCTATTTGTGTCCTTTCCGATGCGTTAGTAGTAGAAATAGCGAATGGGGATCAAGTAATCATTCGAGACCGTTTTTGTGATTGCACTTTAGAAATTGATGGGAATTCTTTTGGAGTGGACTTGCTACCTATGGCTATAGGTTGGTTTGACGTGGTTATAGGTATGGATTGGTTAGTAAGGCATAGGGCGGACATCTTATATTCCAAAAAGATGATCCAAGTGCCATTGCCGGAAAATGGTGTGGCTACCATTTATGGGGAGAAAGGAAAGAGGAATAATCCTATTATCTCATCTCTTAAGGCTCGCAAGTTCTTAGCGAAGGGTTACCCTTCATACTTGGCCTACGTTGTGGACGCAAAGAAAGAAAAGAAGTCGGTAGAAGATGTGGAGGTGGTACAAGATTATCCGGAAGACTTACCCGGATTACCGCCGGAGCGACAAGTGGAGTTTCAGATTGACCTCACACCGGGAGCGGCTCCGATAGATCGTGCTCCATATCGTTTGGCACCGATAAAAATGAAAGAGATGATGACGCAAATTCAAGAGTTGTTGGAGAAGGGCTTCATTCGACCAAGTTCATCTCCTTGGGGAGCACCGGTACTATTCGTGAAGAAGAAGGATGGATCTATGCGGATGTGCATAGATTATCGGGAGTTAAACAAAGTCACGGTGAAGAACAAGTATCCCTTACCTCGCATCGACGACCTTTTTGATCAACTTCAAGGCGCGGGATGTTTCTCGAAGATTGATCTTCGATCCGGTTATCATCAAGTGAGAGTGAAGAACGAAGACATTCCGAAGACAACTTTCAGGACGAGATACGATCATTATGAGTTTTTGGTGATGCCTTTTGGCTTAACCAACGCTCCGGCCGTATTCATGGATCTAATGAACCGTGTGTATCGCCCATTCTTGGATAAATCCGTGATCGTCTTCATCGACGATAATTTCATATATTCAAGGGATGATTCCGAGCATGGAAAACACTTACGTGAAGTATTAGAAGTTCTAAGGAGAGAGAAGTTGTTCGCGAAATTCTCGAAGTGCGAATTCTGGCTTCAAGAGGTGCAATTCTTGGGGCATGTGGTATCAAAGGATGGGGTAAAAGTGGATCCGGCAAAGATCGATGCAATGATGAGTTGGGAGCCTCCAACAAGTCCGACGGAGATTCGAAGCTTCTTGGGTTTGGCGGGCTACTACCGGCGTTTCATTCAAGACTTTTCCAAGATAGCTACACCGCTCACCTCTCTTACAAGGAAGAACGTCAAGTTTCTTTGGACCGATGCACAAGAGCAAGCCTTTCAGACGCTCAAGAGGAATTTGTGCGAAGCTCCGATCTTATCCCTACTCGAAGGATCGGAAGACTTTGTTGTGTTTAGTGACGCTTCCAAGATGGGGCTTGGGTGTGTCCTAATGCAAAGGGGGAAAATAATAGCCTATGCGCCGCGTCAGTTAAAGGACCATGAGAAGAACTATCCGACTCATGATTTGGAATTGGCGGCGGTAGTTTTCGCGTTAAAGTTGTGGCGACACTACTTGTATGGGACCAAGTGTACTCTTTTCACGGATCACAAGAGTCTCAAGTACATCTTCGATCAAAAGGAACTCAACATGCGACAAAGGAGATGGCTAGAGATTTTGAAGGATTACGATTGTGATCTACTCTATCATCCCGGTAAGGCCAACGTGGTGGCAGATGCGTTGAGTCGAAGGAGTCATGATGGAGGTGTCAAAATGTCCCTTACCAGAATCGATGTGGTGTCGAGTTTGTTGGAGAGTATAAGAACGAGCCAAGCGGAAGCACTTAAAGAAGAGAACCTCAAGGCCGAGGTTATGTCCAAGCAAAAGGAACTCTTAACAGAAGATGGTCGTGGACTCAAACTCTTCCAAGGGAGAATATGGGTGCCAAAGATTGAGGGAAATCGTGACTTACTTCTTGAGGAAGCACATAAGTCGAAATATTCTATACATCCCGGTAGCACCAAGATGTATAGAGACTTAAAGTTGAATTATTGGTGGCCGGTGATGAAGCTGGATATGGCTAGCTATGTGGAAAGGTGTGTCACATGTCTTCAAGTCAAAGCGGAGCATCAAAGACCGTATGGGAGTTTGCAACCGTTGTCCATTCCCGAGTGGAAATGGGACAACATTACTATGGATTTCGTGACGAAGTTACCAAAGACCTTGCGTGGGCACGACACCATTTGGGTAATTGTTGACCGGTTGACAAAAAGTGCGCATTTCCTTGCAATGCGGGAGACCTTGCCAATGGAGAAGTTGGCCAAGCTTTATATTGATGAGGTGGTGTCGAGGCACGGAGTTCCGTAATCTATTGTATCGGATCGGGACAGCCGATTCAGTTCGAACTTTTGGGCTAGTTTGCAAAAGGAGTTGGGTACTCGACTAAATTTGAGTACGGCGTATCATCCTCAAACGGATGGTCAAAGCGAGAGGACGATCCAGACATTAGAAGATATGTTGAGATCGTGTGTAATAGACTTCGGGGGAAGTTGGGATTCACATCTACCGCTAGTAGAGTTCGCGTACAACAACAATTACCATTCTAGTATCAGAATGGCACCATTCGAGGCGTTGTATGGACGGAAGTGCAGAACCCCAGTTTGTTGGCTAGAAGCGGGCGAAAAGCAATTCGCTGGACCGGAAATTTTTCAAGAGACGGCCGACAAAGTGAAAGAGATTCGGGAAAGGCTAACGGCGGCGCAATACCGACAAAAGAGTTACGCGGACAAGAAAAGAAGACCGGTCGAGTTTCAAGTGGGCGACCGTGTCATGTTGAAAGTATCTCCTCGTTTCCTTGGACCTTTCACTATTTTGGAGAAATTTGTTTTACAAGCCTATCGATTGGATTTACCACCGAAAATGGATGGGATACATCCCCCGTTTCACGTATGTTACCTTAGAAAGTGTCTAGCCGAAGAGGAAAGCATGATTCCTTTGTCGGAAATTCATGTGGGCAATGGGAATCGTTGTGTAGAAGAACCGGAAGCAATTTTAGAGTCGAAAGTGAAGAAGTTGAGGCATAAGGACGTGATTATGGTTAAAGTCCAATGGAAGCATCATCGGGGTGATAACATTACTTGGGAATCGGAAGACGATATGAAAAAGCGTTACCCGCAACTGTTCAATTGAGGGTAAGATTTCGGGGACGAAATCCTTATTAGGTGGGGAGGATTGTTATACCCCGATTTTCGAAAGTTATCATTTCAAGTTTTTACCGAAATCGATACAATAATGAAAAATAAGATATTTGATTTTGGACTTGAATCCTTGACTTTATAGCCTTGATGGATGAATGATTCAATTACGAGTCCAACGGTTCATTCTGGAGCGAAAATTGAGCTATAACGAAAAAGTTATGACCGAAACGGGATTTGACCAAATAAGAAGAAAAATCAATTTCAAAAGTGGACCAAAATCAGTGGCTGAAGTACCTTGTTATGTGGGTTGCTGAAGCTGAACCCACGGAGTAACCTACCAGAATGAAAATTAGGGTACCTTGTTATGTGGGTTGCTGAAGCTGAACCCACGGAGCAACCTACCAGAATGAAAATTAGGGTACCTTGTTATGTGGGTTGCTGAAGCTGAACTCACGGATCAACCCACGAGAATGGTGCTGGACGTTTTTATACATTATTTTCCCCAAATATTTCTCATTTCTCATCTTCTTCATCTCAAAATCTCTCCCAACCCTTCCCTTCACCTACTTCTTCTAAGCTTCTTTCAACCACCAAATCATCACCATTTGTTGCTAGAGTTAAGAGTATCATCCAAGATTTCGGTTTGGAAGCTTCACCACCATATCCATCTTCATCTTCTCCAAGTTTTATCTTCTTGGATCTAGGGTTCTCTATTTTCTGGGTTTTTGGTTCAAAACCTTGAAGGTGAGTTTACTAAACTTTTGATAAAACTGGATACACATCATATTTGCTTAATTGTTGTTATATCACATATTTGCTCAAAATGGTCATCTTTACGGGTTTATGTATTTGATGGTATTTCCATGAGATTATGTAAGATATATGTATATGAAGTGTCATCCCATGATTTACTCTATGTTGTGTAATTATTTGGGGATTTCCATTATGTGTGCCCACAATGGGTATTGGACATGTATAAGGAATATATTCTTGGTGATATTGTATTGTCGGTCCACAAATACTATCAAGTTTTATCAATACAAACACATTAACGATTACCAACCTGTATTGATTAATAACAATGGTTACAAGGTTTGATGTTCGGATTTAGCTCTTGATGTGTGTTCTCTCTGTATTACACCTTTTGTGTGTGTGTTAAATGTGTTCTGATATGTTGAACTTCTCTTTCTTCTCTAACACACTACCAAACTAATATCTAAACTTAGATATTAAACTAAAACTAATATCTAGATATTATCTAACACCTAATTTCTAACATAATAACTAACTAACTAAATAAACTAATATCTAACACAACTAGATATTTAAACTAAATACTAGAGTTACAATAAACATTAATAAACATTGACATTTTATTACAAATGACATTAGACTATTATTTAAGAGTCGACTTTCCGGCTTTAGCTTCAGATTGGATCTTCAGATTGGATGATCTTGAATCCAATGAGACTGTGGTCTAACAATCTCCCCCTTTGGATCAAGATCATTACTAAAATGATTTAGCAATTTGGTGTTCTCTTTTAGCTCAGAAGATGCAATCTCTTTTTCTAGCTCAGAATGCTTTAGCAAAGTATCTTCAAAGAAAATTTATCTGAAATCAGCATGCCTTCAAAATACTTTGATCTCGCATTTCTTGATTAGCTTTTCTCTTCTCCAATGTCTTGTAATGTAATGGAATATACATTTCTTCAAGCTTTAGATTCTCCCCCTTTTTGATGAAAAGTGCAACGACTTCATCAAAATTTTGAGTAAGAAATGTAAATCATTTGGAGCCTGTGATCTGTCAATTCAAAATATATTCATCCAGATCTTTTCAAATCTAGACAAAATAGTCGTGTAACACCTGAATCAACTAATGAATCAGTTAACATGCTTGTCAGTAACACTAAGTCACTGTGTGTAACGAATACACATTGGAAAGGAGCTGTTTGATGTTGACTCCCCCAGGGCTTCCATTTAATCATCGAAACACCACAAAGGTAATTTCTATAAACGTTATGACAAAGAAACAAATTCCTTGTGTGTCCGTTCTTGTGATAGAAAGAATTAAGCACGTGATGATTGCTTATTGGCTCAAAATTGTGTAAACCACTGAGACAACAGTAAGTTAAACACAGACTCAATGTGCATGATTGAAGTGCGAAGGTGGGGCAGACTTCCTTCTTTTCAATATCCAGATTTTCCAAATGACAATCAGATAGCATATGTGCTGCATCCCCTTTGAAAATGTGAAACACTTTCTTGTTAAGAAGAAAATGAGTAATTGGTGAGGTTTGATCAAGAGTTGGCATGGGCTAGTTGCCTGTTTCAATAATGATCACCAAAGAATTGTGAAACATTATAAATGTGGCTGCCCGGCTCAGAAAAAGTTGGTGTAGAGTTGTGATATTCTTTTAACCCTGTTCTCACACCCTCTTTCTTTTAAACATTTATGTTACTCTAACCAAACTTTCTTTCTCTGTTTGACACACTCATTTCTTTTGACTTCTCACACTTAATCACTATGGATTAACTTCGTGGGTAGAAATCACTGGTTAAGGTGATTTCATAGAAGTTGTGTTAATTCCTAGCACAAAGAAATCATGTTTTCCTATGATGCATATGATGCTCAGATTGGTTTAACTATGTCAGTTAAAGCACAAAGTAAATCTTGAAAACATTTAAAGTCACACTTCCAATTCATGAATTCGTTTTGAGAATCGGGAAGTGGTTTGAACATTTAGAACAATGTTTTCTATGATTGAAAGTTGTCCACTTATCAACCATATATGAGATTAAGATAAAGGATTATACATTAACGTGCGATCTTACATCTCATGAAGCTAAGCTTAAAGTCATAAAGATATGATCTTGTAAGCGTCTCTCAAAAATTCTGCAAAAGTCTTATGTCAAGTCAAAGCAAATTTATTCACTTAAAATGAAAAAGACAAAAAGCAGTAAAACTGTTAAAGTACGAGTTCTGATCAGAAATAATCAGAAGTCATATCCAAACTCCTTTGACTTGAAGAGTTCCCCCTAAAATCTTGCATTACAAAAAAATTTGACATAAAAAGGTAAATGCAGAAATCTTATGAGCTCCCCCTCAAAATAATATTGACCACTTGTCAATTTATTCTCATACTCCCCCTTGGATCATGAACGGATTGTGAATGTGCAGATATCAATCGAAAATAAGAATTAAGAAATGAGGAAAAAGTATGCAATTTGAAAACTTTGATAGGTAACTACTGATTATATCTTAAGATTTAGTATACCAAGCTTAGAGACAAGAAAGGAAAACCTCTTTTCGTCTAAAGGTTTGGTAAACAAATCGGCAAGCTGATAATCAGTTTTTACAAAGAAAAGTTCAATTGTTCCTTTTTCGACATGATCTTTAATAAAATGATACCTGACGTCTATGTGTTTGGTTTTGGTGTGCTGAACAGGATTCACTGTTATTGCGATGGCGCTCTTGGAGTCACAATATATCGGGATTTTGTTGAAGTGGAAACCGTAGTCGCGCAGTTGAGTTCTCCTCGGCCGTTGAAGTTGAAACACGAAGTTGCTTCTTCGATGCCCAACTTACGAGCTTATCACCGAGGAACTGTACATGTCCTGACGTGCTCTTCCTATCTAACATACAACCAGTATGATCTGCATCTGTGTAAGCTGTTAGTTCGAAACTAGTATCTTTAGGATACCACAGACCAAGATCTGCAGTGCCCTTCAGATACCTAAATATGCGCTTAACTGCAGACATATGGATTTCTTTTGGATTGGCCTGATATCGTGCACATAAGCATGTTGAAAACATTATATCTGGCCTACTAGAAGTAAGATACATTAAAGAACTTATCATCCCTCTGTAAGTCCTAACATCAACAACCTTTCCCAAAGGATCGGTGCCAATTTTAGTACCTGGTGCCATTGGGGTACCAATCGGTTTTGAATTTTCCATTTTGAACTTCCGAAGAATATCCATAATGTATTTTGATTGATTGATAAAAATCCCCATTGAAAACTGTTTGACTTGTAATCCGAGAAAGAAATTCATCTCTCCCATCATATTCATCTGAAATCTGGACACCATAAGGTTTGAAAAATTCTTATAGTACTTAGGATTTGTAGAGCCAAAAATAATATAATCTACATAGATTTGAATTAGAATGATATCGGATTTTTCCTTTTTGATAAACAAAGTGGTATCCACCGTACCTTTTGAAAAACCAGACTTGACTAGAAATTGTGAAAGGACATCATACCAGGCACGAGGAGCTTGTTTCAGACCGTAGAGTGTTTTGTCGAGAATATAGACGTGATTCGGTTTCTCTTGATTGACAAAACCCTTTGGTTGAGAGACGTAGACTTCCTCCTTCAGAATGCCATTCAGAAAGGCAGTCTTCACGTCCATTTGAAAGACCGTGAAGTTCTTGTGGGCGGTGTAGGCTAGAAACATTCTAATTGCCTCTAATCGCGCCACAAGAGCATATGTCTCGTCCTAGTCGATTCCTTCCTCTTGTCTGTATCCTTTGGCTACAAGTCTCACCTTGTTTCGGATAACGGTACCATCTTCGTCCTTTTTGATCTTGAAAACCCACTTCGTACCTATAATGGTTTTACCTTGAGGTTTTGGTACGAGTCTCCAGACTTGAAGTACGTCGAACTGATTCAGCTCTTCTTGCATTGAGATCACCCATTCTGGATCAGCAAGTGCCTCTGATACTCGAGTTGGCTCGAACTTGCTCAGAAATGAGTCATGCAAACACATGTTCATTGACGATGACCTAGTTTGCATCGGTTTCGTTGGATCGCCAATGATCTGTCTTATCGGGTGCTCTTTGGTCCATTTATGTTCATGAGGTAGTGGATTATATGAATGTATGTCAATTGTATCATCTATAAATCCACTTGTACCTTTTTCAGTTTGTTCAGGAGGAATGATGATTGCAGTTGAAGTAATTGATTCAGAAGGCTCAGCAGGTACAACTTGGTCCGGCTGTAGATGGATCTGTACAGAACATCCTACTGTTTCAGCTACTTCTGTCTCTTCATTACATGTCATTTCTTCAACTGTTGGAGTCGGCATTTGAATTGGAACTTCTTGTTGAATCGGGGTGTTGGATTCAATAGGAATATCTGAACTGGTTGGATGAGTAGTCGTTAAGTCTTCCATCCTGTCAACCACAACAGATTTCTTTACATTAGATCCAAGAAATTCATCATAAAACAATTCAAATAATAAGTCTAAATCAGATATATGATTAGTTGACGTTGATGCTTCATCTGATTTATTCTGTTGAGACGCGGGTTCTGGACTGATCTGCCCAGAAGCTAGTACTCCGGTTATCACAGGTTCTGAACTGTGTTGTTTGGAAGCCATCTCTTGATCAAACGTGACGTTGATGCTTTCTATAACCGTCTTTGACTTCTTGAGATAGATACGGTATGCAGTTGATGTTGAGGAATAACCAATGAAGATGCCTTTGTCCGCCTTGGCGCTGAATTTGTTTAGACTCCCTCTATCGTTTAGAACGAAACACTTACACCGAAATATATGGAAATATTTGATTGTCGGTGTTCGGTTGTTGATCAATGCATAAGGAGTCTTCTTGAATCTTCGGTGTATCATGGATCGATTCTGTGTGTAGCACGCAGTCGATACAGCTTCAACCCACAAAAATAGAGGTAAGTCTGATTGACTTAGCATAGTACGAGCAGCCTCGACTAGCGTACGATTTCTTCTTTCTACCACTCCATTTTGTTGAGGCGTACGAGCAGCAGTGTATTGATGTGATATCCCGAAAGATTCGAGATATTCTTCAACTTTCTTGTTTTTGAACTCTGTGTCTTTGTCTGTTCTTAGAAGCTTTACCGGTTTCTGCAGATTCACCTGGGTCGTCTTTAGGAATGTAATGAGAACATCTAGTGTCTCATCTTTTGAACGTAGAAACTTGACCCATGTGTATCGCGAGAAATCGTCCACGATAACGAGTATGTACTTCTTTCCGCCTAGACTCTGAGTTCGCATCGGACCGCATAAGTCCATATGCAATAACTCTAACGGAGCGCTTGTACTCGGTTCAAGCTTTGGTTTATGTGGAGCCCTCTTCATCTTTCCCTTTTCACATGCTGCACAAAGATGTTCTCTTTCATACTTGAGCTCTGGAAGTCCTTTGACAAGCTTTCCACTGACCAGATTGTTGATGTACCTGAAGTTGAGGTGAGAGAGCCTTCGATGCCATAACCAGCTTTGTTGCATCGAGGCTTTCGTCAGTAGACAAACCTACTTGTCAGTCTGGACTTTTGACAAATTAATTGTGTAGAGGTCTGACTTTCTCGTGCCGACCAAGAGTTCTTCGCCTTCTTCAGTGCGAACTGAACACGTCTTGGCTTTGAAATTGACCTCTAAGTTTTTGTCACAGAACTGGCCGATACTGAACAGGTTGTGCCGTAAGCCTTCAACATAGCTCACCTTCTTGATCGTGACATTGTCATGTTGTATATCACCATATCCCATTATTGGTGAAAACTGGTCGTTGCCGAATCTAACTGTTCCGCAATACTTCTCTTTAAAGTTGGACAACATCTCCTTTTGTCCAGTCATATGCTTGGAACATCCGCTATCCAAGTACCACATATGACGGATCTGCACAGGAGAAATAACGAAACAAGAGATTTAGATAGTCATAAATCAAAATTTAAGACTTTTGAGCATGGAAGTATGGGTCTTGAACTGATGTGTTCAAAAGCCATTATTTCTCTTAAGCACAGGTTCTGAGCAGACGTGTTTAGAAACCATTTGATTTCTCCTTCTTAAACGTTGGGTGCCTACAACACAGATTTAACTTTTGGTACCCACTTGAAATTGGGTCCAACTGTGTTAGCACTAGATTTTGGTACCCATTTGAAATTGGGTCCTGTTTTCTTTTGAAAAACAAATGAATCAGATGAATGATATGAATGCACATTATAATTTCCAAACCAAATCTCAGAATCTTGACAAGAAGTAGAAACATGTTTATCATAAATAGAAGACTTTCTAGCATATTTAGATAAATTGAATAGTTGCGTAAAAGAGTATTTCAAAATAGTAGCAACATTCGCTTTCAAAACATCTTTACTAGGTAAAGTCTTATTACAATTAACACTACAAAACGATTTATCAGCCTTGTCAAGCTTCTGTTTCGGTTTCCATTGAGATTTAACTTCTGGCTTTCGCTTGCTCAGATCTGAAACATTTGAAACTCGTGAGTTAGACTTCTGAGCAACAAACGTGTTAGAAGATGAATATGCTTGAAGGAGACGATGAATATGCTGAAGGTTTGAAACCTCGATATATTGATTGAGAGAAAACGTACAGAGTGTAAAGCAAAAATAATGAAAAGTAATCTAACCTAGACTACAAGATACAACATATATATACGTAGACTAAATGGGCTTGGGCCCTATACTGACATGGGCCTGGGCCCTCTATATATATTAACATCCCCCCTCAAACTCAATCAGGAGAAGAATGAGCCAGATGGAGTTTGGAAACTAGATCACGAAACCGTCCTGGTAAATGAGCTTTAGTGAAAATATCAGCCGGTTGATCAAGAGTCGAAATAGGAAGAAGCTGAATAGTCTTACGAGTCACATGTTGACGAACAAAGTGACAGTCAATTTCAATATGCTTCGTTCGCTCGTGGAAGACATCATTGTGAGCAATCTGAATGGCACTGTTGTTGTCACACCACAATGGAGTTGGAGACTGTTGAGGAGCCCCCATGTCAGAGAGTAGCCAGCGTAACCACACAAGTTCTTGAGCCGTGTCAGCTAGTGCTCGATACTCAGCTTCAGTACTGGACCGAGCTGTGAGAGATTGTTTCTTGCTTCGCAAGGATATAAGAGAGTCGCCAAGAAAGAAACAGTAGCCGGTAGTGGAATGACGATCATTCATGTCACTGTCCCAATCAGCATCAGAAAAACCTTGCAAAGTCAACGATGAGGTGGATGGAAAATGAAGACCATGAAACATGGTCCCTTTTAAATATCAAAGAATGCGCAGGACAGCAGCATAGTGATTAGAACAGGGTGCAGACATGAACTGACTGACAGTATGAACAACATAGGCAATATCAGGTCGAGTCACTGTCAGATAGACAAGTGACCCCACTAACTGGCGATATAAAGTAGGATCACGCAGAGGAGGTCCAGCATTTGGAGCCAAATGAAGGTTGTGCTCAAGAGGAGTGGATGATGTTTTTGACAAAAGATCT
This sequence comes from Arctium minus, assembly GCA_954870635.1. Classification (NCBI taxonomy): domain Eukaryota; kingdom Viridiplantae; phylum Streptophyta; class Magnoliopsida; order Asterales; family Asteraceae; genus Arctium; species Arctium minus. Next base: position 173,544,603 of record OX941080.1, on the reverse strand, counting down.
GAGGTGTATTTGACTTGACACAGATAAATTCCCGATGGATCAGAGAGCACCTCAAGACCAAGAAAATAGTGTAAAGAACCAAGATCCTTCATCTCAAAACAGGAGCTGAGAGATGACTTCATATTGGCTATGCTTGTAGAGTCACTGCTAGTAATAATCATATCATCCACATACAGGAGAAGTAAGATTGTGCCAGCCTCAGTGGTCCGAGTAAATAGTCCTGAATCATAGTTGCTGGGTGAGAAGCCCAGAGAGGTGACTGTGGAACTGAATTTCTCAAACCAAGCTCGCGGAGCTTGCTTGAGGCCATAAAGAGCCTTCCGAAGACGACAAACATGACCTTGTGGAAGTCGAACGCCTGGAGGAGGTGTCATGTAGACCTCCTCAGATAAGTCACCGTTCAAAAAGGCATTCTTAACATCCATCTGAAAGAGAGGCCATTGTTTGGTAGCTGCGATGGCTAGAAGACTGCGAACAGAAGTGTCTCGAGCAACAGGTGCAAAAGTCTCCTCATAATCAATATCGTACTCTTGATTGAAGCCCTTGGCCACAAGACGAGCTTTGTACCGATCAATAGAGCCATCAGATTTGGTTTTGATTTTGAACACCCATTTGGAGCCAATGGGTGACTTTCCTGGTGGAAGAGGGACATATTCCCATGTCTGAGCATTGTCAAGTGCCTGAAGTTCCTCATCCATAGCTTTCTGCCAATCAGGGTTAGAGAAAGCTTCCTTGTAGGAAGTAGGTTCGTGATTTGACAGCAGAGTAGCATAAACATGATAATCACGAAGATGAGAAGGAACTTGTCTTACCCGATCTGATCGTCTAACATTCTGAGATTGAGATGTTCCAGGAGCCAAAGACTCAGCAGACACCTCAGATGTTGGTTGTGCGGATGGAGCAGATGATTGATGTTGATCAGGAAAACTAAGAGAGGCAGACTTTGTGGGGGCAGGAGACCCTGAAGGAGAGGCAGACTCATAAGGAGTTGGAACAACAGGTGGAGGTGATATGATGTCAGATTGGAGTGAGTCCAATGAGACGGAAGCATCAGTGAAGAACGGAGTGGTGAAATTAGGAGACTCACGAAACTTGGATATAGAAGAGAAAGGAACATGTTCCCAGAAGGTAACATGACGAGATATACGAAGACGCTGGGAGATAGGATCCCAACAGCGATAACCTTTGTGTTCAATACCATACCCAAGGAAGCAGCACAGTCTTGAGCGAGGTTCAAGTTTGGTATGTTCATGAGATTGTAGTTGAACAAAACAAGCACTACCCCAAACTTTTAGAAGTTCATAGGCAGGGGCGACCTCATAAAGAGCCTCATAAGGAGACTTATTATTAAGGATGGGAGTAGGGTGACGATTGATAGTATAAACTGCAGTGAAAGCACCTTCACCCCAAAAACGTTCTGGACATTTGGCAGAGATGAGAAGAGTGCGAACCGTATCAAGAATATGACGATGTTTACGTTCGGCACAACCATTTTAAGGAGATGTTCCAGGACAGGAGTACTGAGAAAGAGTCCCCTGAGATTGAAGAAAGGAGAGAAGAGATGACTCTTTGTATTCCATAGCATTGTCAGCTCTAAGAATCTTTATAGATTTTGAGAATTGGGTGTGAATCATCCGGGCAAACATAATATAAATTTTGGGTAGTTCCGAACTATGTTTCATGAGATATATCCATGTGAAACGTGTATGGTCATCAATAAAAATAACAAAGTATCGAGCACCCCCCATGGATGGATGAGGTGCTGGTCCCCATACATCAGAATGAATAAGATCAAAAGAAGAAGTAGAACTAAACTCATTCATTTCAAAAGGTAAAGCATGATGTTCGCCAAGTTTGCATGATAAACAAGAAATATTATCAATTGATACACAATTTCCTAACACTCCTAAATGAGCTAATGATTTTATTCTGGCTAGAGATAAGTGACCTAGTCGGGCATGCCACAACTCAAAAGAGGAAGTGCTGGAAACTGAGGCAACAAGACTTGAAGAGGGTAATGGAAGGCGAAGGTAGACCACTTCAATCATCCGTGTTGGGTCTGAAATGTGCTAAGGATGGTTACTACTGCTAGACGTGACTATTACTACTGCCTGAGGAAGTTAGTACTGCTAGATCACAATTACTACTGCTTGAAGGAGTTAATGTTACTGAGACAAAATTAATACTTCTTGCTGAGATTAATACTGCTAGTTCAGAATTACAACTTCTCATAGTGTTGCTTATGAGATGAAGATTCCGTATGAGAATGATGACAACTGTATAGATTGAAGCTAAAGTAAAGGAGATAATTATGGACTGAAAATCAATTTTATTTTGATAATTATCTTGTAATCAGTTTTGTTTATATAGTATAGAAGTCTTTGATAGAATATATTGATACGTTTTGTTTTAGAGAGAATTAACCTCAAGATTAGTTTAGATCCTTTCTATAGAGAAGTATAGAACGTCTATTGAGTTTGTTCAACAGATTGAGGTTTTGTGTGTAATCATCAAGTTTAATCAATGTAACTTGTGATTTAAGTGCATATACTGTTTCATTGATTGTTAGTGTTAAAGTGTTTTTCCGCAACTTCTTTAGCATTGATTCTGAGTGTGTGTGAATTAAATTCTTGTTTGAATTTCGATCCTGACAAGTGGTATCAGAGCTTTGTTAAACTCAGAATAACAACAATCATCATGGAAGGTTCAAGTGATGTTCTCGTCTCAAAGGTTCCAATGCTCAGATCTAATGAGTTTGACACGTGGAAGATTAGAATCAGGCAATACATTCTTCTCACAGATTACTCTATGTGGGACATCATTGAGAATGACCCATCTAATGAAGGAAAGATTGGAGCAGATGAAAAAAGAATCCCACCAAAGACGGATGGAGAGAGGAAGATAAGGCAGACAGAGATGAAAGCCTTGAGCACACTGCTCTTGGCTATTCCTAATGAGTATCAACACCAATTCTGCAACTGCACTGATGCCCAGATGCTTTGGAATGCTCTAGAGAAGAGATTCTCTGGTACCAAAAGTACCAAGAGAAATCAGAAGGCAATATTGAAGCAACTGTATGAAAATTTCATGTCAACTAAGAATGAGTCCATGACTCAAACTTTTGACAGGTTTAACAAGCTAATTGGTGAACTAGCTACTGTTGGAGTGCAGATTGATCAAGATGATGTAAACAGAAAGTTCTTAAGGTCCCTTGGAGATGAATGGACCATGTATACTGTCTCCTTCAGACAGAATGACAAGCTGGAGGACAAAGAACTAGACGATCTTTATAATGACTTAAGGGTGTTTGAGGCTGATGTGGAAGCCAAGAAAAGACCATCTGGATACACTCATAATGCTGCTCTTTTATCATCTTCTTCTTCTACTGATTCTGCTGCTAATACAGAATCAGTTAGTACTGCTTATGTATCTAAGCAGGATGTATCTAATGACTCTGTATTAGAAGCTTTTCTTGCTAGTTATGCTAATTCTGGTTTAATTAATGATGATCTTGAACAAATTAATGCAGATGACCTTGAGGAGATGGATATAAAGTGGCAGATGGTCATGCTAACTATGAGGGTCAAGAGATTCATAAAGAGGACTGGAAGGAACAACTTTTCTCAGAGGAGAGAAGATGGTGCTGGGTTTGACAAGTCAAAGGTGGAGTGCTACAAGTGTCGCAAGATGGGACACTTTGCAAAAGAATGCAGAGGAGGAATTCCTCAACAACATGGCAGCAACCACCAGCAAGCACATTCCTCAAGCTTCCAAAACAACAGAAACTCCACTCAAGCTCTTGTTTCTCAAGAAGGAATGGGATTTGATTGGAGTGATCAAGCAGAAGAAGTTGTTCAGAATCAAGCCTTGATGGCAGAAGTCTCATAATCTTCAAGCACAGATATTCCAACAGAGGTAAAAACTAAACTGTGCACTAAAGAGTGTCATCAGACTGTACAAAAGTACAAGGATCATAACCAAAGCATGTGTGACGACCTTAAAAGGTTAGAAAGAGATATAAGAGAGTATAAAGTGATTGTTGAGAAGTTTGAAGATCAAACAAAGGCTTACAAGGCCAATGAACTTCAGCATTACTATGACACAAATTATTGGAAGTGGGAGAAAGATCAATTAGAGATTCAAATAGAAAAGTCTAAAGAGGAGTGTGAGAAGATAAAGAGTGAGTATGAGAAAGCTAAGCTTGACATTGAGAAGTTCTCTTATGCTTCCAAAGCAATGGACTCTTTGCTTAAAGCTCAAGTTCATGATAAGATCAAGAGTGGTATAGGATACAATGCAACACCTCCACCTTATAACAATAATTACATCCCTCCCTCTTCAGATCTCTTAGAGAACCAAAATAAGGAGGACTTACCTATAGGAGAAACAGAAGTAGATCCTATAGATAGTGTGGTGGTTGAAGAAGAGAATGAGGAAGAGAATTCTGAGAGTAAGAATGTAGAAGAGATTCCTGTAGAAAATCATATCCTTACAAATGAAAGGGGGGTAAACCATTCATCAAGAGTGAAAAGGTAGATAGCTCAAAGAGAGAAAAGGGAAAGGTACAGGGAGTCCACTATATGCAGACCACAGTTGTGAATCCCTGTACATGTAAACAGCATCAGCCCCAAAAACATGATAAAACAAGGGGTAATCAAAGAAACTGGAATAATCAGTGGGCACAAAAACAAGGGGTTGATCTGAGTAAAATCAATAGACCAAAACCTTGTTTTATTTGTGGAAAGCTTAATCATATTGCCAAATACTGTTATTTCAATCCTATGAACCAAAGGATAAATTTTCAAAGTCATATACAAAATCCTGTTGGTGATAGGAATCAAAGAAGGAATCATATGGCTGAAAATGTAAAAAGAGCACCTTTAAAAGCTAATGTTCTAAACAAGTTTGCAAAATCAAAGAAAAATACTCCAAACAAGTCAAGGAGTAACTTAATGAAGAAGAAAGCAAACAAAATTGTCCAGGTTTGGGTCCCAAAAGGCACTAAACCTGTTAGTACTGCTACCTTAAATAGTACTGCTAACAGTAATAGTGCTGCTACCAATGTTAGTGCTGCTATCAGAGTTTAGTACTGCTAACCTAGTTAGTACTGCTAATTCAGTTAGTACTGCTTCCAGTGTTAGTACTGCAAGACCTATTATCCTGACAAAATACTCAAGCCATAAGATTCCCCAGTCTGAAAAGCTTATCAAAACTGATTATGAATATATTGATGAGAATGGGAAACCCAAGACCACTTTGGCTTGGGTTCCTATTAAAAACTAATTGTTCTACTTTATGTGCAGGGCAACCAACAGCTAAAAGGGAAGAGCATTTGGCATGTTGATAGTGGTTGCTCTAGGCACATGACATGCAACAAGTCCTGCCTACAAAACTTCAAAAGAATTGATGGAGGACATGTTGCATTTGGTGATAATCCATCTGGAGGAAAGATTAGTGGAAAAGGTAATGTGTCAAAGGGTAAGATGACCTTTGAGGATGTCTACTATGTTGAGCAATTGAGATACAACCTGTTAAGTGTATCACAGGTTTGTGACAAGAAACATAGTATATTGTTTACTGATACTGAATGTATTATCCTTGCTAAAGGGTTCAAGGTAGTTGATGAAAGTATGATACTACTGAGAACACCAAGAAAGGATAATGTTTATTGCTTGGATTTAGAGAATGTATCTAATGATTCATCATTTAATTGTCTATTTTCAAAAGCTTCTGTTGATGAATCATCTCTTTGGCACAGAAGGATGTGTCACATGAACTTTAAAACAATGAATAAACTTGTGAAAAACAACCTTGTAAGAGCTTTGCCACAAAAGGTATTTTCATGAGATGATCATTGTGTTGCTTGTCTTAAAGGTAAACAACACAAATCTTCTCATAAGTCCAAAGAGGTAAATACAATCTCTACACCTCTCCAATTATTGCATATGGACCTGTTTGGTCCTACTAATGTGATGAGTATTGGCAAGAAATCTTACTGCTTAGTTATTGTTGATGATTTCTCTAGATTCACTTGGGTCTATTTTCTGAGGACAAAGGATGAGACAAATGGACTGATCAAATTCTTTATTCTCAGAGTTAAAAATCAAACAAATCAAAGAGTTAAAATCATCAGGTCTGATAATGGAACTGAATTTAAAAATCATGATCTAAACAGCTTCTGTGAGGAAAAAGGTATTGAGAGACAATACAGTGCTCCTAGGACCCCTCAACAGAATGGAGTTGCTGAGAGGAGAAATAGGACACTGATTGAAGCTGCAAGATCCCTGTTGGCAGATTCAAAACTGTCAGTTACATTTTGGGCGGAAGCAGTTAATACTGCTTGTTATGTTCAAAACAGGTTTCTAATAGTTAAATCTAAAGGCAAGACACCATATGAACTTTTTAACAAGAAGAAACCTTTTATTGGATTTTTCAAACTATTTGGGTGTCCTTGCACAATTCTTAATACCAAAACTCACTTAGGCAAGTTTGATAGCAAAGCAGATGATGGATTTCTGGTTGGTTACTCATCCCAAAGTAAGGCTTACAGAGTATTTAATACCTCTTCTAGAATAATTGAGGAAAATGAAAATGTCAAATGCAATGAGAGCACACCAAATAAACTTGGTACAGGCCCTGATTGGCTTTTTGACATTGATTCACTAACTAATTCTTTGGGTTTCAGTTATGAGAATGATGCAGGAACAGGGACAGAATCAGTACAAGACAAAAGACAAGAGTTTGTGATGTTCCCAATCTCTACAGCAGATCCTATTGAACTCTGTGTTCAAGAGAAGAAAGATGCTTCAGATTTAAAGGATACTGCAACTGCTCAGAATGAAGAGGAGAGAGATGAAAAGGAGGATCAACTTTTGACTTCAGAACATCTAGAACCTGAGATGCCTGCATTGGCAGAAGATGATACTAATGATGAGAACTCCTCAGTGTTTGGTGGCAGCTCTCCTGAAAAGAATGACTCTAATCTGGATGCAGAGATTAATGAAGAGGCTATTCATCAAACAAAAGTGCATAAAGATCATCCTCCTCAGTTGGTGATTGGTGACATCAATTCTCCAATCATCACAAGGAATCAGAGTAAGTTGGGAGGATTAAAAGACATATAATCAGGCTTACTATCTTGCTTTCTATCTCAGGTTGAGCCCCAAAAGGCGCATGATGCAATGAAAGATCCAAGCTGGATAGAAGCAATGCAAGAGGAGTTGCTGCAGTTTGTACTGCAAAATGTATGGGATTTGGTAGAACTGCCTAAAGGATACAGAGCTATAGGGACAAAATGGATTTTCAGAAAGAAGACGGATGAGAGAGGGATAGTGATCAAGAACAAGGCTAGATTGGTAGCACAGGGGTACACTCAAGAAGAAGGAATTGATTATGAAGAAGTTTTTACACCAGTGGCTAGGATTGAGGCAATTAGGCTGTTTTTAGCCTATGCTTCTTTCATGAAGTTCAAAGTCTACCAAATGGATGTGAAAAGTGCTTTTCTATATGGCAAAATTGAAGAAGAAGTATATGTATGTCAGCCCCCAGGGTTTGAAAATCCCAAGTACCCTGACAAAGTATACAAATTGAAGAAAGCACTGTATGGACTACATCAAGCACCAAGAGCTTGGTATGACACATTGTCTACCTATCTCTTGGAAAATGGTTTTGAGAGAGGAATCATTGACAAGACTCTGTTCATTCAAAGGAAGAAGAAGGACATCCTGTTAGTGCAAATCTATGTGGATGACATCATCTTTGGATCCACAAAAGATCAATTGTGCAGAGATTTTGAAGAATTAATGCATAAGAGATTCAAGATGAGTTCTATGGGTGAACTTACTTTCTTCCTTGGGCTACAGGTTAAGCAGAAACAAGATGGAATCTTCATAAGCCAAACCAAGTATGTGCAGGACATTTTAACCAAGTTTGGGTTCTCAGATTCCAAGCCTGCAAGCACACCCATGGAGACACATAAAAAAATAACTGCAGATCTTGAGGGGGAGGATATGGATGTTCATTATTACAGATCCATGATTGGTTATCTCATGTATCTTACAGCTTCTAGACCAGATATCATGTTTCCTGTTTGTGTGTGTGCAAGACTTCAAGTTAGGCCAAAGCAATCACATTTTCAAGCAGTCAAGAGGATATTCAGATATCTCAAAGGTCAACCCAAATTAGGACTTTGGTATCCTCATGACTCACCATTTGACCTACTGGCATATTCAGATAGTGATTTGGGTGGAGCTAACTTGGACAGAAAGTCTACAACTGGAGGATGTCAGTTTTTGGGTGCAAGACTAGTATCATGGTAGTGTAAGAAGCAAACCACAATGTCCACTTCAACAACAGAAGCAGAATACATAGCTGCTGCAAGCTGCTGCTCACAAGTGCTATGGATTCAGAATCAAATGATGGACTATGGTATGACATTTCTTCACACTCCTATTTTCATAGACAACAGCAGTGCTATTAGCATTGTTAATAATCCTGTCAAGCATTCAAAAACAAAGCATATAGAAATAAGGTACCATTTTATCAGAGACTGTAATGAGAAGAAACTAATTCAGGTTCAGAAAGTACACACAAGTAACCAGTTTGCTGATCTATTCACAAAAGCTTTTGATGTGGGTCGATTCACATTATTGGTCACAAGTCTGGGCATGATGAACAATGAATAAGTATATTGTCATTCTCTCTATGTACCTATATAGATTCCTCCTTATTTACTTTCATTAAATTGGTGCTATTAACCCTTGTGTGCTTAAGTGTTTCAGGATGAAAGGCCAAACAAAAGTGAAGTATAGTTAATACTGCTAGCATGTATTACTATTGCTAGTCTGTATTACCACTGCTAGTCTGAGTTACTACTGCTGGTTAGTTTTCCTACTGCCAGTCTGTGTTAATGCTGCTAGTTTGTGTTAATACTGCTAGTATGTAATACTACTGCTAGTCTGTAGTTACTACTGCAGGAGTCAGTTACTACTGCTAATGTAAATTAGTACTGCTCTTAACTGTTTCAATGATTGTATAAATACCCCCTTAGTCCACCAAAAATCAAACGGCTCTTTGAATTTCTTGCGCTCATTTATCTTCTTTCTCTCTTGTTCTCGCTAACGTTCTTGCTCTTCAAGCTCTTAACCCTAGTTCGCAGTCAAATCTCTCTCAAATGGCAGGTCTTGTATTTGTTGATGACCACAATGAGTTGGCAATGCTGAATAATCCCAACCAAGCCGAAGGATTTCATCAGATTGTGGACTTCCTAAAATCCACACATATCGCCCACGCTTTAACGGTCAATCCCACAATCTATGTGGAGCATCAAAGACAGTTTTGGGCAAATGCCACTATCCATAATGAAGAAGGTACTCAGGTTATCAAGTCAAGGGTTTGTGATAAACACCTGACCATCTCGGAGGAGACCATTCGCATTCATCTACTTTTAGATGATGTCGCATGTATAACATCTCTACCCAAGGAAGATCTTTTTGAAAATATAAGCAGAATGGGATATGCAGGTCCCACTGAGATTTATAAGTTCTTTAAGAACAAATTCTCACCTCAGTGGAGATTCTTTGTTCATACTCTCCAGCATTGCATTTCAAAGAAAACAACTGGTTGGAGTGAGTTTAGCAGTACCATTGCTTATGCTTTGGTCTGCTTAGCAACCTCCAGAAAGTTCAATTTTTCGAAAATGGTCTTAAATGATTTTCTGTCAAACCTGGATACCAATTCAAAATCCTTTTATATGTATCCCAGGTTTGTACAAGCTATATTGAATAAGGAATTGACGGAATTACCTCATTTTAATGAGGTATATGTACCTAAGGTCCCGAAAGGGAAGGTGTTTTCTAATATGAGGAGAACTTGTAAGGTCTTCTCAGGTATTTACACACCATTGTTCTCAACAATGATGGTTGTGTCCCACTTTACAGGTGAGGCATCAGGGTCTCAAGCCTCATTGGACCAACCCACTGATGACCTACCCACACCTTCCACCATAAAAACAATTCCTCTGTCCCTTCTAAATAGACCAACCCCTCCCATCACCAAATTATACACTAAAAAGAAGGTGCAGAAGGATCATTCCCTTCATGTACCAACACCCTCTAAGCCTACAAGCCCTCTAATGGAGCATTCTTCATTAGAGAATATCCAAAGGGAAATCAAAGGGGTGTCTCCCAACCCCAAGAAGGTGCTTACTAAGGAGAAGGTTAAGCATGTGGGCAGAAAGGCTCACACTACTGTTTCTACACAAAGTGCAGGACAGGACAGTGTGAACATCTCTAAGACCTTCCCCACGGCAACTTTGGGTGAACAATCATCCAAAGGTCCCCGGTGCCAAGAAACCATGGGGGTAGAAGGTGCCTCTGCTAGGCAGAGGACCCCTACTAAAAGTTCCAGTGATCCTCCAAGGGTGGTAAACACACCTAAAGGTGGTGAGGATAGATATACATACGATGAATTGATGGAAACTATTGCCAATATCAATATGGATGTCCTATCTCAGGGAAAACTTATTGAGAAACTGCAACAACTGATCTTATCCCAACAAGTCCAGATTTCCAACCTCAAGAAAATGGTCCTCAAGCATGTGCAAAAGAAGAAGAGGACCAAATTCATACTGAAGAAGAGGAGCATCCCTCATGATGCTTCCAAAAAGGGGGATAATAGAGTTGAATCTGATAAACAGAGTCATGTTGGAATGGACTCTACTTTTGAGGGGGAGAAGGGCAAAGAAGCAGAAACCAGTACAGCAGTAGAAACAGAGCCAGCAGTAGAAACGTTCACGAAAGCAGCATCAATTGGCTTAGCAGCAAAAACAAGTACAGCAGCAGTAACAGGGCTTTCTGTTGAAGAAATAGAGATAGCAGAAACCCTTCTAAAGGCCAAAACAGACACTCCCAAAGCCACTCAAAAGGCCAAGGGAGTGGAAATCAAAGAGGGAGGACCTGAGATAAAAAGGAAAGAAATCAGTGAGGCTGAACTGAAGATGAAAGGAAAGGCAAAGGTGGATGAATCTGCAAAGCCACCAAAGAAGCTAAAACAGATTGAACTAGATGAGGAACTGGCTAAGAAGCTGCAGGCTGAGCTACAACAAGAAGAAGAAACTCAAAAGGCCAAAGATAGGCAGATTGCTCTAGATCTGTCCACTAGGCTGAATGAGGAATATCAAGAAAGCTTAAGGACTGCAGCTGAGGCCAAGAAAATCACTGTGAAAGCTTCCATACAAAGACTGCCAACAAAGAAGCAGAAAAGACAACCTTCTAAAACTTACCTGGACAATCAAGAAAAGAGAAAGATGATTAACTTTCTGAAAGGCTCAGTGGGGGTTAAGGAAGAAATGTTTGCTGATATGTCCTACTCAAAAGTTGAAGATCTATACAAGGAGGAAATGGCAAAGCTTCAAGGGGACTTCACTCAAAGGATAGAATTTGAAAGACAAATGAAAGAGAGACATGATCTCAATATTCAACAACCCTTCCCTGAGAGTGAGGAGACCACCCCTAAGGCTGAAGAAAAGAAAGAGGAAGCTACTACTAAAGAAGTCAAATCTGTTAAAAGGTTGAAGACAATAGCTTCCAAGAAACTGTCTAAGAAGCCAAGGGTTGCAGAAGTTGAGAAAGAAACAGAACCATCTGTTACAGGTCAAGCTGAGCAATCAAGTCAAAGTGCACAACAACCTAGTCAATCTGATGTACATTTTGAACTTTACATAACTGTAACAGATAATGATCCAGTGAAGGCAGATCCCATTTCAGTCCAAGCCCCTGAAATCATCCACTGGGATATTCTTGAAGATCAAGGCAAAGAATATTTCAGAGTCAAAAGAATGGGTAATCACTTTGAAGTCTATTCTACTTGGGGGAAGATAGTCAGATGTTGTTCAAGGTCAGACTTGGAAGAAATGTTCAAAGTGGGAATGACTCTGTATGGGTATGTGCTGAAGACTCTAGGGATGAACATCAAGAAACTAGCAATGGAGTATTTATGCATGATGTTCAGTCCAGATCTTGTAAAGCATGTCATCAAAGATGTATTCAAGTCTGTGGACAACTGGATGCTTATAGAAAGGTGTGGGGTATATATCTTAACCATAGATAAAAGTTTCCATGAATATTACTTGGTGGATAAGATATATGACCATAGTCTAGCCAAGCTACATGGGATGCTGAAAGCTAAACTAATTTGTCCTCAAGGCTCAAAAATGGCAAGGATTGTGGTTAGCAGGATCATCAATCAAAGCTTGGGTTTGGACCCTAATCTATGGGTGTAAACTTAGGTTTTGAAAGCATCATGAAGACTAGTTTTTGAAGAACTTAACTTCTCAATTTGAAAAGTTAAGTTAGGGGGAGATTGTTGGGTCTGAAATGTGCTAAGGATGGTTACTACTGCTAGACGTGACTATTAGTACTGCCTGAGGAAGTTAGTACTGCTAGATCACAATTACTACTGCTTGAAGGAGTTAATGCTGCTGAGACAAAATTAATACTTCTTGCTGAGATTAATACTGCTAGTTCAGAATTACAACTGCTCATAGTGCTGCTTATGAGATGAAGACTCCGTATGAGAATGATGACAGCTGTATAGATTGAAGCTAAAGTAAAGGAGATAATTATGGACTGAAGATCAATTTTATTTTGATAATTATCTTGTAATCAGTTTTGTTTATATAGTATAGAAGTCTTTGATAGAATAGATTGATACGTTTTGTTTTAGAGAGAATTAACCTCAAGATTAGTTTAGATCCTTTTTATAGAGAAGTATAGAACGTCTGTTGAGTCTGTTCAACAGATTGAGGTTTTGTGTGTAATCATCAAGTTTAATCAATATAACTTGTGATTTAAGTGCATATATTGTTTCATTGATTGTTAGTGTTAAAGTGTTTTTCCGCAACTTCTTTAGCATTGATTCTGAGTGTGTGTGAATTAAATTCTTGTTTGAATTTCGATCCTGACAATCCGTCCAACTTTACGGCCGAGTCCAAGGATCTGCTTGGTCTTTGGATCCTGTACAACACAACCAGAAGAATGAAATAAAATGATCAAATTAGATTCAAGAAGCTGCGCAATCGAAACTAAGCTCAGAGATAGTTTCGGAACATTTAGAACATCCGGTAATTGTATATGAGGAGTGGAAACGTTTCCACTAAAGGATACCGGTAGGCCAGTATTGTCAGCAGTTCTTACTGACGTAAAGTGCTGAGGTGGTTTCTTAGAAACGAAACCATCAGGGCAAGGTGTCATATGATTGCAACACCCGGAGTCAAAAATCCATACGTTACCTGTGGCAGCTGAGTTTGGAGAATTCATACCCATAGCACCAGACATGATCTGCTCCATGAGTTCCTGATTACGACGCATCAGTTCCATTAGATTAGGTGAGGAGGCGGACGAAACCTCGGTATCATCAATAGTAGACCCAACAACAGCGTGAGTCCGATTCTGAGAACCAGTGTGCTTTACTGACGTAAAGTGCTGAGGTGGTTTCTTAGAAACGAAACCATCAGGGCAAGGTGTCATATGATTGCAACACCCGGAGTCAAAAATCCATACGTTACCTGTGGCAGCTGAGTTTGGAGAATTCATACCCATAGCACCAGACATGATCTGCTCCATGAGTTCCTGATTACGACGCATCAGTTCCATTAGATTAGGTGAGGAGGCGGACGAAACCTCGGTATCATCAATAGTAGACCCAGCAACAGCGTGAGTCCGATTCTGAGAACCAGTGTGCTTTGAGTTCTTCGGGCAGTCAGACTCATAATGGCGCGGATGAGTGATGCCATACCTACGGCACTTACGGATAGGACAATCAAGAAGAAGATGAGCAGTAGAATGGCAAAATGCACACTCAGATGTGTTCGTCTTTCCCACAGATTTGGAATGATTGTTGTTGGTCCATTTGCCTTTTGACTTGGGGTGAGACGTGTAGAGAATGCTATCAGTAGCAGGCATCGGTGAGCGCATGTGAAGACGGGTTTCTTCACTTATCAATTCTGATATTGCTTCTTCAAGAGTAGGTAATGGTTGCCTATGGACAAGAGAAGCACGAACATTCTCAAACTTATCAGTCAGACCCATAAGGATAGTAATCAAATGGAGCTGGTTGAAGTAGGCGGTGAATTGTTGAGCGGTTTCATCAAAAATCTGTGGTGCTCCAAGACTTATATGATCTCTGAGAGACTGCATTTCAGAGATATAAGAGTTTATGGATTAATCAGGAAGCTGACGTTTGCTCTGAAAAGTGGTCCACAGTTGATACTGATGAGATAGGCCTGATGACGTGTACCGCTTGGCAAGGAAATCCCAAAGACTTTTGGCGGTAAGATAACTGTTAGTGTATTATTGTATCCAAGATTTAATAGGAAAAGTCAAGCCAAGATAAGTCAACAAAGTCAAAGTCTGTTTAGTTTAGTCAATATGAGTTTACTTAGTTGTTAAGTATTGTGATAGCATCCTTGGTATAAATACCTTAGGTGCTTTGTTAATCTTGTAACTAGAAGTATTATATCACATTGTCAGATATATGAATGAAGAACTTTCTCTCTCTACTCTCTCTCTAGAATCTTGATATTGTCAAATATTGAATTGAGAATTGCTTGATTGTATCTGGGAATACAATTTCAATTGGTATCAGAGCAAACCAATCCAATCAGAAGGATCATTACATCAAAATTTGATTCAATTTTTTGAAATCTTGATTTTAAAAAAAAATCGTTTTCTTGACACTGTTTGATCCACGTTTGTCATGTTTTTGTACAATTAAATCAAGAAATTGATTTCATTGTGAACGTTTTATCATAAGGATCAACTTTCGTTCTGATCATATTGTCAAATTCAAGCATTAGATTGATCAATTTGATCAAATTGTATTTTTCAAAAAAGTTGAACACGAGCACTGTTTCTTGAATTAATTTGTTGATTTTTGAGGTTTTCATGGAAATCTTGTGGTAGATTTGTGTTCTAATTGATAATTCGATCATATTGGTGCAAGTTCATGTTTAAATTTGCAGGTTTAAGTCGATTTGGACTGATTTTGTGAACGAACTGTCAAAACGCGCTAGATTTAGAAAACGCGCAAGTTCATCCTGAGAACGCGCAAGATTCAAGCTGAAGAACGCGCAAGCAAAGCCTACGAGTTCACCATCAAACGCGCAAGTCAAAGGATTTGATGTTTGTCTAGAACGCGCAAGTGTCTGAAGAACGCGCAAGCAACACGTGCGAGTTTGGGTAAAACATGCAGATAGAGACAAGCGAGTTTGATAAACGTGCAAGTCAAAGCGTGCGAGTTTGATCGAAACGCGCTAGAGAAGCATGCGAGTTTAAGTGTAACGCGCTAACAACAATGTTCTGCGAGTTGTTTGATCTGCGAGTTTGTTCGAAACAGTGATTAGCAAGTTCCAGTGCCTTGCGAGTTTCATCGTCATGCGAGTTTGAGAAAACGCGCTACTATTGGCCTGCGAGTTCTAGAAATGCGCACGTTACCATTTGCGAGTTTCAACGTGAACAGTGACTAGTGTGTACAGTGTCGTGCGAGTTTCAAGACTTAGATTTTTTTAAAATTAAATTTTTTGTGTGATCCAAGTTTGACTTTCAGTCAACTTTTCTGAATTGTTTTGGGAACGATCATTTTGTTCAAGCATTTCTTTCTAGTGATCATAATTTTCTGATTTTTTGACGATCATTTTTTTAAGCTAACATTCTGACAAGATGCCTGTTACAGACGAGAGAGGAAATACCGTTTTATCTGCAAGAGATATGGTTGTCTTGTACATGCCTGAGATACCGAAAATAGAAGCAGAAAGAGACAATCTGAAAAATCAGAATTCAAAGCTTCAAAAGCAGATTCAGGAGTTGAAATTAAATTTGTCAAATTTTGATAAAACTCCTGTTTGTGAAAAATGTGCTAATAATTCTCAATCTGATTTTGCAGGTATCATCAGAGCAAGTGAGAATGAAATTGAAATAAAAGAAAAAATCATAGGGGTAAAAGAGAAAATAATTTTACAAAAAGAGAGAAAGATAAGCAATCTTCAAAGCCAACTGAAGACGACTAAACAGAAATTATCAGATTTACAAGATGAATCAGTTAAGTTTCAACAAAAGTATATGGCTTCTGAAGAAGATGCACATGCATTGCAAGTGAAAAATGTTGACTTGATAAAAAGCATCAAAGAAGATAAAGTTAAAGCGAATCTTCAAAGCCAACTGAAGACGACTGAACAGAAGTCATCTGAGCTGAAAGATGAATCAGTCAAGCTTCAAAACAAGTTAAAGGCTTTTGAAGATCAAATATCTGCTTTGGAGAAGAATGCTGAACTGAAAACAAGTCTCCAAGCAGAAAAAGAAAAATCAAATGTGAAGACATCTTCAACTCAACAATCATCTGAGATTTCCAAGAAAACTTTGTAAGAGAAAAAGGATATTGAGCTGAGATGCATTAAACTTTCCAAGCAAGTGTCTGATTTTGAAAATATTCTAATTACTGAAAGAGACACATTTGCTAAGGAAAGAAAAGTTCTTGAAGATAAAAACACTGAATTTCCCAAATAGATCTCAGTTTTATAAGATTTATTAGAAAAAGAAAGACAAATTTTTAAAGAAAAGAAAAAGTCCTTTGAATCTGAAAAGAAAAATTCTGAAAAGAGAAATGTTGGGATCTTCAATGAAATTTCTGATAAATCCAAGAACTTACAAAAAGATTTTGAGCAAGAACGTTCATATTTTGAAACTGAAATATCCAAGCTCATGTCCAAAATATATGTTCTGTCATCAGATTATCAAAAAGAAAAGAAGGCCAGATCTGATTTGAAAATAAAGTTTGACACACTTTCAGATGAAAGAAACATTTTGACTAAAAAGATAAATGACTTAGAAGCTGCAAACATTGAATTGTCTGATAAAGTAACAGCTGATGTGATTAGTCAATCACCTGTTGATAACTCAACAGAATCAGTCTGTTCTTTCAAAACAGCTTCAAGTTCCATTCATGAGAAAAATCTTTTGAAAAAGAAAAGTGTCAAATCTAAAACTGTCAAATCAAATCAGATTAGACCATCTAATCTATTCTATGACAAATCTGTTGATGGTTCAGCAAAATTCTATGTCAAATCTCTTGGAAAGCAATCTAAGAAAAATCAGATGGTCTGGCAAGTGAAGGATTCTTCAGAAGAGAAGAAGAAAGACAAAGCATCTGCATCCACAACCAATGCTAACAAGAACAGTACGCATAAAGGTAAATCTTTTGATAATTCTGATATATATTACTCGACTAATCATTTGATCTGGGTTGCTCAAAAGAAGATTTGTTGTTCTTACTGTGGAGCACATGACTTTGTAAGTAAAAATTTTGTTAATTACTAGTATGGTTCATATAATGTAACCCCCACAAGAACTGCAACTAACACTTCAGGACCCAAATACCAGTGGGTACCAAAAGCTAAAACTGTGTTGTAGGCACCCAAAGTTTAAGGGGGAGCATGATGTTTGACTTCTGATCATGTACAGATCAGGACTCGTACTTCAAAGTACAAAATTTTGACTTCTAAGTACTACAACTTAGAACTCGGACTTCAATGTCAAAGACATTGGCTTCTAAACACTTCAGTTTAGAACCCGAACTTTAATGTCAAAGACTGTGGCTTCTGATCACATGACAGATCAAGACCCGTTCTTCAATGTTCAGATAAGGATATTATGCAAAATATCCATGGGGATCTTATCTGACCCAAATCATTCTATAATGATTTGAGGGGGAGCTTAAATGTAAGTATCTTCTAATCTTACATCTCTAATTGTTTGAAAGACGAACAACTTTCAAGCATGAAAAACGTGTTCTTAAATGTTCAAACTACTTCTCTATTCTCAAAAGATTTCATGAATTAAGAAGTGTGATTTTCAAATGTTTTTCATTGTTGAACTTTAATGTTTAACTAACCATGTGTTTCTAAAGATCAATACTTGTGTATTATCTTGTCTATATACTGTAAAGTATTCACACACACTGGTTCAGTACTTCATTTGAATATGTTATTACCATGTCTCATAACGAACAAATTTTTTGATGGTAATACTCCCGTTTGCTTTCAAATGTTGTTGAGCATCAATCATCATTTCTAATTTGTGCTTTCATTGTTAAATTGTTTATATCCGTTCATATAAACAAACCATCAATTTCTTTGATACCCTAACCATTTTATTTGATCTGATTGATACATTGTCAGATTCTTAAAACAATTCTCTTGATTTCATTTCATTCATTCAATATCTTTGTTTTGAGAAATCTTCAAAGTTCAATTGCTCAAATTTCATGAGCATACATTCTGACACTGTTATCATTTTGTGCTTAACTGTTCAAGTTAAATTGTTGAGAAACTATTATTTATAGGCCTTACATGGGATTCGTGTGTGAGCTTAAACAGAACTTCCATGGATTCACGTAAACCTGTGTTTCTTACCCAGGAAGTAATCCTAGAGTGATTGAGGGGTGAGGGGTCAAAATCAAAGAGTGGGGAGATAACTCATCCGGTTGAGTTTTTCTCATTGTGTGGAGCGGAAAAATGTAAATGAGAGTTTGGTTAGAAGTGAGCTTTAATGTTAAAAAGAAAGAGGGTGTGAGAACAGAGTTAAAAGAATATCAAAACTCTGCACCAACCACTTTCTGAGCCGGGCAACCACAAAATCTGATTGGTTCACATTCTTTGGTGACCATCATTGAAAAAGGCA
This sequence comes from Arctium minus, assembly GCA_954870635.1. Taxonomy (NCBI): domain Eukaryota; kingdom Viridiplantae; phylum Streptophyta; class Magnoliopsida; order Asterales; family Asteraceae; genus Arctium; species Arctium minus. Next base: position 173,525,872 of record OX941080.1, on the reverse strand, counting down.
GTGAGCCCATGCCAACTCTTGCATTAACCCCACCAGCCACTCGTTTCTTTCTTAACAAAGAAATGTTTCATTTTCCTTGGGGACGCAGCATATCTGCTATCTAGTCTTCACTCGGAAGATTTAGATATTGAAAAAGAAGGAAAGTTGCCCCACCTTCGCACCTCTTTCATGCACATTGAGTTCGTGTAATACTTGTTGCTGTCTCAACAGTTTACACAATTTGAGCCTTATAAAACACAATCATTGTGCTAAATTCTTTCATACACAAGCACGAACACACAGAAATTTTGTTTTTCTGTCAGAACATTCATAGATAAACCTTGTGTTTTTCAATGATTGAATGGAAGTCCTGGGGAGTCATCATCAAACCAGCTCCTTAAATTGTACATTCGTTGTACACAATAACTCCGTGTTACTGACAGGCACTTCTAACTGTTTCATTTGTTGAATCAGGGTTACCAAGTTCATTATATCTGAATTTGAAAAGATTCGGGTATATACAGTTCATGATTCAGCTATTCAGATCAAAGGGCAGAAAATGTCAAATGTATCTCAAAGGGGGGAGAATATTTGAAAAAGGGGGAGATTCAAAGAAAATGCTGAAATTGAGAAAGTTTTGATGATCATGAAGCTCACAATCATCAAAAAGGGGGAGATATCTACAAAGATCAATTTCAGAGATGAGATGTCAAAAAGTGGAAGAAATTTCTGAAAGATTCAGATTTTTTTTAAATTTCAAAGCTGATTTGAAGAAAAGAGACTTTCTAAAGATGATTCTGAAAGTCCAAGCAAGATGAAAAGATTCTCAAAGATTTCTGAAGACAAGTCCAAATTAAGATGATTCGAGAAAGTTTGTTTTTCCGAAGATAGTCAAGAGATCAAAGAGATGAAGATACAAGTTTTCATAGATTCATCGAAGTTCCAGAAGTTTCAAAGAAGTTTCAAAGAAGTTTTCAAAGATTTCAAAGTTTTCAAGACTTGTTGACTTTCCAAAGCTACAAAGCATTAAATATTTTTCTAGATTCTTCAAAGATTGAAAGACTGAAGACTGTTAAAGCTTCAAAGTTCAAAGACGTCAGAGTTAAAGATTGAAGAATCAAGTGCTGAAGACTAATGTCAAATTTTTATTAAATCTTGAATACAAAGGGGGAGAATGTTAGTGTATTATTGTATCCAAGATTTAATAGGAAAAGTCAAGTCAAGATAAGTCAACAAAGTCAAAGTCTGTTTAGTTTAGTCAATATGAGTTTACTTAGTTGTTAAGTATTGTGATAGCATCCTTGGTATAAATACCTTAGGTGCTTTGTTAATCTTGTAACTAGAAGTATTATATCACATTGTCAGATATATGAATGAAGAACTTTCTCTCTCTACTCTCTCTCTAGAATCTTGATATTGTCAAATATTGAATTGAGAATTGCTTGATTGTATCTGGGAATACAATTTCAATAACCAAGAAACTGTTGATTGATCTCAAGAGTAGTGGAGGCATTAATGAAGCCCAGAATACGAGCATTATTGATGTCCCACTCATTCATGCGTTTTGCAAAGTCAACAGCATTCTTAGTTGCTTCCTGAACTAGAACTTTGGATGCACCAGTAACATAGGTGTAAAGGCCATGGGATTTGAGCAGAATTGTCATATGATGATGCCAGAGAATGTAGTTGCTACCATTGAAAATAACCGAGATGGGATTTGAGTGACTGAGATTGGCAGCCATGTGACTGAGAAACAGTTCAGAGGTTCGACCGGTATAAAGCAAGACCGGTAGAGGTTCGACCGGTAAAGGATTCGACCGATAAAGGAAATTCGACCGGTAGAGGCTCGACCGGTAAAGGATTCGACCGATAAAGGAAATTCGACCGATAGGATGGTTCAACCGGTAGTAAGGCTTCGACCGGAAAAAAATTTGACCGGTTGAGGCTTCGATCGATAAGGGCTTCGACCGATAGAAGTTCGACCGGAAAGTTCCGGTCCTGCGGCAAGGGTTTCAGAAAAACAAAACAGCGGCGGCGACAAATCAAACACACAGATCGATCGGTTTCAGATCGATCGATGTCGACAATTAAGAGCAGCAATTCAAAAGGCGATGACAAGCGATCAATTCAAAACAGAATCGATTTGAGGGCGATGGCAAGCGATCGATTCAGAAACAAAATTGATTCAATTTTCGGATGAACAGTAAACCGGTGAATAGTGAAATCGAAAAATAAACCTACAGCTCTGATACCATGTTAGAAGATGAATATGCTTGAAGGAGACGATGAATATGCTGAAGGTTTGAAACCTCGATATATTGATTGAGAGAAAACATACAGAGTGTAAAGCAAAAATAATGAAAAGTAATCTAACCTAGAATACAAGATACAACATATATATACGTAGACTAAATGGGTTTGGGCCCTATACTGACATGGGCCTGGGCCCTCTATATACATTAACAAAACAAATGCTTCTCCTTAGAATTACCAGTAGTGTTCGGTTTCTGTGAATGCTTAGATATAATCTTACCTTTAGCACTCTTAGCTTTCACAGAGACTGATTTATCAACTTTCGTTGATTTTGCACTGTTAACAGGCATACTGGTTTTTCCCAAAGATTTCACAACAAAAGATGAATGGTTAGGAAGTTTCGCATTAAAATCAAATTGTTCAAAACAACCATCCGAACCACTGTCAGAGTTAAGAAAATCAAACCCTCCGTTTGATGAACCAAACATGTCATCAGATTTAGAAACCTTTGAAATAATAACATTTTTCAGCACGGTAGAAAAAACTTTTTGTTCAATCTCAATCAAGAGTCTTTCATCTGTTAAAAAGTCCTTGAGTTCAGAAATCTTACTTTCCAAAACAAGAGGAGGGATATAAAGTTTACCTTTAACAGGCTTTGCCTCCATTTCTTTGACAGAATAACTTTGAAAGAAGTCATTTGAAAGAGATTTCTTTTCATCTTTTTGATCATAACTATTATTCAGCTTCGCATAATAAAATGGAAGTTGAACATTAGTTGTTTTCGTTCGTTTTTCCGTTTCTTTGCCTTCATCCTCTTTTGATAATCCAGTCCAGAAAACTTTAAGTTCAGGGCATCGACGAGAGAGTCTTAAGAACGTAAAATCATAAAGTTCAGGCACTTCAGATATACCGTTTTTAAGATAATGAGGATTCTCATAACCGATTCCCCAATTTTCTTTATTCTCTTTCGGTTTGTTTAGATGAATGGTTTGCTCACTTTGACCTAATGAGTATAACTTCTTTTCCAAAACATCTAATTTTGCAATTAAAGTTTTGTTTTCTTCAGTACATGAATAATGCATTTTAGTAAGCTCTCTGAAATCAGACTCACTCTTTTGCAGTTTAGACTTGATTTCAGAATTCTCTTTAAGAATTATTGTCTTTTCTTTGGCATTGGTGTCATTGTTTCTGTGTAAAACCTCAATCAATACTTCTCTCTCGACAATTTCATTGCTAAGTTTCTGTATCGATTGGTTTTTGTCAGTTATAACACCATTTTCTCGCTTAAGCTTCGACTCTAACTCTTGTTGTTTTAAATTCATGGCATGCATTTTATTTATGAAATCTGAATAAGATAAATCACATACCTCATCTTTCTCATCCTCTTCTGAATCTGCTTCAGCGTCTGATTCCTGCTTTCCCATCAAGCACATGTTGACTGCTTCATCCTTCTCTTCATCCTCTTCTTCCTCATCTGAATGATCAAGCCAGTATTCATCCTCTGCCATCAGTGCCTTACCCGCCTCCTTTTACTTTGCAAGAAGCATCTTGTTCTTGTAGTAGTCAGAGTTTCTGACTTTGGGTCTTCGGCAGTCTCTGGCAAAGTGACCTGTTTTGCCACAATTGTAGCATGTTTGAGGTTCTGACTGACTGGATCCTTCAGCTTTAATTCTTCTCTCTTCCGGTTTCCTCTCCTCTATTCTCTTCCCTTCAAACTTCTTTCCTTCAAATTGATTTCCTTCAACCCTTTCCTTATGAGCATACTTGTTAGGACCAGAAGAATATCTCTGACTGTTTGAACCTGGCTTCTTGTAGAACTTTTTTCTGAAAGGCCTTTGTCAGCATGAGCATAGCCTGCTTCAATTGTTCACAGTCATCCGAGTCAGAGTTTGCATCAGCTTCATTTTCTTCTGATTCATACGCAATCGTCTTGTTCTTCTTCTTTTTGACAACAAGAGCAACTGTGTCTTCAACTGTCTTCACTTTCTGCCTCTTCTCATCTAGAATTTCATCCACCTCTTCTTCATTTTGTTTGAGGGTTTCATACACCTCATGAAGTGGAATCTCATTCAGATCCTTGATCTGCTTCATCTGCCTGGCAAATCTCTTCCATTCCGGCTGTAGAATACTTAGAAATTTGACATTCAGCTCGATTTGAGATTTGGTGACCTTGTTCTTGCTTAGTTCGTTTAGCAAGGTCACGAATCTGTCATAAGTTCCTTCTAGAGACTCTCCAGCTCTGCCTTTAAATTCTTCATAATTGTTTAGGCAGTTGGAAATTTTGAGCTGGTTCCCAACCTTTGAACCCAACATCATCTTCTCTAGCTGATCCCACATCTCCTTGCCCGAGGCTTTATAGTTGTCAATCTTTACATAGATTTCATTTGGAATTCCTTGTAGAATGTATGACTTTGATAATGTATCACCTTTTACTCTTTTTAGGTTATCATCATCGAGCTCATGATACTTAAGTTCATACTGTGTTGGCACAGTTCCAACCATACGAGTCATCGTAACTGGTTTCATAACCCCTTCTTCTATCGATTTCCTAATGAAATCACCCAGCTCATGTCTTTCGATAAAGTTCAGAAAAAGATCTTTCCACTGTTCGTATTCTCCTCTAAAGAGAACTGGTGGCTAGGTGTCTGTTCCGATTGCTAGAGCTTCTCTTGAGCTCATCCAGTATTGATTAAATGTGCAATAAGAACTTGGATTTGACTGTTAGTCCAGATAAAATTTGATCATACAAGAAATTTTGTCCCCCTAGGAAGACTTAGCACGGGGGTCCCTATTACAGTTTTGAAAAATTATGACAATTAAACACCCTATTACAGTTTTGAAAAATTCTCAGAAAAAATATTCTAAGTATGGAATAGTGATTGGCGCAAAACCCAGTTTGCGCGAGAAGTGGTAGCGCAAATGATGGTTTGCGCGAACTGAAGGTGGCGCGAAAGGAGGTTTGCGCGAGCTGTGTCTGGCGCGAAACACGGTTTGCGCGAGAAGTGGTTGGCGTGAATTGTGTTTGCGCGAGTCGAAGGTAGCGCAAGATGAGGTTCACGCGAGTAGAGGGTGGCGCGAACTTGAGGTTTGCGCAAGTAGTGGTTGGCGCAAAGGAGACTTTGCTTGATCAGAAGGTTGCGTGAGCAGTTGATGGCGCGAACTGAGGTTTGCGTGAGCAGCGTGTGGCGCAAAGCTTGTCTTGCGCGAATAACGTGAAGCGCAAACGATGCTATGAACTGACGCAAATGTGAACTTTGCGTGAGTTCGTCCCTGTACTTCGAAAGTTCGATCTGATTTGCTCAAAAACCTGTTTTTCAAAGATTAGCAGTTCTAAACTCTAGCAAATGACTATAAACACTTCTAGAACTGATTGTTACCACTCGATCTCGATAAAAATAACTTTTTGAAGTAAAAAATCGATGGCACAGTGACTTTTTGGTCGTGAAAAGTTTTGCACTAAAATCCCAAAATTTGAATCGATTGAAGTTCTAAACTGAAATCAAACACTTACAACTCGATCTAGCACCCTAATCGATCACAACTTGATCGATTTCTACACCTAAAACACACTAAATTTCGAAAATGATTTTTCTGAATAAGAACACAGAGTCGTTTTTGAAAAACTTGATTTGAATCTAAAATCAGGCTCTGATACCAATTGTCGGTCCACAAATACTATCAAGTTTTATCAATACAAACACATTAACGATTACCAACCTGTATTGATTAATAACAATGGTTACAAGGTTTGATGTTTGGATTTAGCTCTTGATGTGTGTTCTCTCTGTATTACACCTTTTTTGTGTGTGTTAAATGTGTTCTGATATGTTGAACTTCTCTTTCTTCTCTAACACACTACCAAACTAATATCTAAACTTAGATATTAAACTAAAACTAATATCTAGATATTATCTAGATATTATCTAACACCTAATTTCTAACATAATAACTAACTAACTAAATAAACTAATATCTAACACAACTAGATATTTAAACTAAATACTAGAGTTACAATAAACATTAATAAACTTTGACATTTTATTACAAACGACATTAGACTATTATTTAAGAGTCGACTTTCCGGCTTTATCTTCAGATTGGATCTTCAGATTGGATGATCTTGAATCCAATGAGACTGTGGTCTAACATGTATCTACAACGTGGCTATGTGGATGTTTAAGTCTTATGTTGGACTCATGCTATTAGGAGGGTGATATTGTACCTATGGTTGGTATTGAATTATATTTGGTTGAAATATACCTAAGGACCTCCTATATGCATTATGTGGACGAACCAAGTCAGTACACTAGGAGGATGTAGTCTTGGGCGCCACTGTGATGGTATGTGCCTAGACCTCTGCCATTCGGGGAATTTTCTTAGCGATAGTCTTCGGGTGTGCCGGGCCTTTGGGGTGTTCCTTGTTAAGGGCATCAAGGTATATCGACTCTTGGGTGGGACTTGATTGGTGTTTTGGGTCTCCCCTAATGACTCCACATATATTGAACACTGGTTAACTGCTGATAAGAAATTGTGACTGTTCATGCATGCTTATTATTGTTCAACTCACTAGGCTTTTTGGCCTAACACTTGTTTGGTGTCGATATGTATCTCAGGTATTAGCAGCGCGGTTTCTAGGCAAGTTTAGATGCTTTGGGCAAGAGCTTGGGGATTTTGGCACTTGAACTATTTTTGAAAGATTTGGGTTTATAGATGACACCCCTTTTGTAATCTCTTTTCTAGATGTAGAAATTAGATTAGTTGGTTGTTGTTTATTTATCCGTTAAATTACAGAATTGTGATTAAACAGGTTATTTGTATATTTCCCCTTTTTGGGAGGCTCTTGCTATGGTAAACTTTATACCACTTCTCCATTTATGGAAAGTTTTTGTTATCCCTATTTTTAGGGTGTTACAATAATAAACCCCTATATTGACGTGCTAGTTGTACTACAAGATTTAAAGAAGTTCATGAAGAACAATAAAGCCTAATGGCTGGTAATGTCTTCACCAAGGTTGCATCAAACTATGACATCATGAATGATTTGATGAGTGGTGGACTACATAGATTGTGGAAAGATAGGTGAAGTGCAAAGTTTATTTTCATTTTCATATTCCATCATTTGTCTACTAGGCTTGTTTTTTTATGCTTGCTCTTTCTCCAGATTGGTTTCGAAATTGAGTCCATTACCTGGGATGAAACATCTTATGTAGCTGGTGGAACAGGTTAGTCTGTCCATGTGATGACCATATTTATGCGTACTTGCGCTCCCAATTCCAAGCTTTGATAATCAATATAGCTGTCTCACCAATCATACCATTTAACTCTCTTTAAAAAGTAAAAGTACAAGAAATATGAATCCAGGCGTGGCCACTGAGGTTTAATATGGCAGATGTCTTACAGTCATAATTTACCAAGGGATTAGTCTAGGCATAGCCTAGGACACCCTTCCCCCCCAAAAAAATATGAATTAAGTTTCATGTTAAATTGAGCTACTTACGTCCAAGGTCGTATGTTTAAACTAGGTATAGTTGTATAGATACTTCATAGTTAATCTCATATTTAGAACTGGTAGAATAGATATGACATACGTGATGTCTAAATATCTTCTAGTCACAGAAGCTTTGGTCTTTATTTAGAAGAGGGCCTTTCTGATGTCTGGCTTTTCTGGATCATTGTGTTTTTCCATTTCCTTTGTTGGTGGGCTCAAGTAAAGACAAACTAAGAATTTTGTTAGTTCAGAATTTGGTTGTTGAAGTTTATTTACTATGTTAGAGATACAAGTTTGTAAGAAGTATTTGACCTAGAATTGACTGCATTGTGTAACTGAAACATATGTATCATTGTGCGCATTTGTAGGATAACATTGGCCTACATCTAAGGTCTTCCTTACACTTTCGGTTTTATTTCAATCGAAAAATGTCACTCTCGTTAATTGTGTTGAGACTTGATCCCGACATTGTTTTTTTGCAATCTTTTGGCATATACCACTATCTTTATTCTTTCCTATTGAATATATTGTGAACTGCCCCAACCACCAAGTTCGTTGTTTAGGGGCTTTTAAATACATTCTTTCTTTTCATGGAATTTTATGTTTTTAACATTTTGTAGGCGATGTCGCTTTTAGGATCCTAGAAAATTGGGTTGGGTCAATCTAGAACACTTAATACTAATGACCCAATGGTTCAACCGCTACCTTGTCAACCGAATGGCTGTCTCTACAGTTTTTCGTGGTCAACCGAAGACCTGTCTATATGTTCAATCTAGAACACTTAGAAAGTTCTGATAAAAAAAAACTAACTTGAAAGTTCAAAATACGAAGAGGTTTGAAATGAGAAGCATCTATTCAAAAACATCATATATTGTAAATACCCGACAGATTAATGTAGAAATACTTGCTTACTCTTCAATCAGGGTTTAAAAAGGGAGGGAGATTCCTTTGCCTTGAACTCAGCCATGTAGAAGCTCCAGTTTTCAAGCAGTTGTAAGCATCTTTAATTAAACTAACATTTGAGCAATTATGAGCATTATAATTTGACTTTTTGAGTGTTGAACAAATTACATTTTAACGCTACAAATTTATGTACATTTGCTTTGCTTAAAGCAAAAGAATTGATAACTAATGATTGAAATATATATTATCAAGTAGGCACATTTTGGATTTACCAAACAAATAGTAGATGCTTTCAAAGTCAAATGTGGAGTCTTGTTTTTAGGACAATATTCTATTAACCGTCACCCTTTCTTATTGTTTTGTTTTGTTTATTCATCAGGTATGATTCCTACGCGTTCTCGGTCATTCCAGTTCTAGGAAAGCTAGTTGCAGGAGATCGTGATTCTTATCAATATTTGGTTGAGACTTGAGAGTGTTCGACGTTTTCCTCCTCAGGTATGTTTTGACCCACTTTAAGGAACAAATAAATTTAGACTTTGGCATCGTTTAGCAAAAACATAAGCTAGCTTATTTTTTGGATACATGTTTGGATAGACATAAGCTAGTTTTTTGATAAGCTACTTGGTGTAGCTTATGAGAAGTTTTGTGTGATTATTCTAATTATGCCCTCATTAATATTCATTATTTTATATTAACTATTAATTATAAATACATATTAATTACTAAAATTTATTATTATTAATTAATAAATATTCATTAATATAATCTGAATATTATAACATAAATTTTAATTATACATTGATATAAATTTTTAATTATTTACAATTATTGATAATAATATCAGTTTTTTTTTAATATTAACCGATATATTTTAGTTATCAATTATTATTATTTTTGTAATTATTATTTGATTTTTTTTCATATTATATGTAACGGTTATTTAAAATCATAAGTTAATGTAGATTTTTTTTTAAATTTGGTTTAAAATTTAAAATTTATATAATACTAAATTTCAAATTACTTTAATTAACATATTATATTATTTACTACCATATTTGTATTAATTAATGTAACACCCTCAAATATGTAAATAGCAACTAATTTAAAATTTTCTAAATACACCAATAAATAAATCATCTACCACCACAATTTAATATTTAACCTCAATACACACATTCTTTCTATATGAACGGTCTATAATAAAGACGAGTGCTACTAAAACCCAAAAGTATCGCTATCTCCAAACTGCGGAAGACTTCATCAAATGCTTACACTTGTGAACCACTAAGCACATCCCTTCATACGACTGCTAGAACCGAACCCCCTTCTGGAACCTGATGCACATGCCGACAAATAAAATGGTTAGGCTTAACGCCTAGTGAGCTCAAGAGTTTTACATTAGGGATGTAAATATAAAACAATAACTTTAAGAATGTTATTTAAAATCATGATTTCCACAATCCAATACGTTTGATTTGAAAGCAACCAAAAATAAAGTACATTAAATCTTAAAACAATCTCCTTTCAACGTTCACCCCTTTTTGTGATTAAAATCATAAAACACACACCTCTTTAAATAAAGCCGAAACCCAAAGTGCTCGTAAAATATAACTGACCTCATAATGATCAAACACCGAAAACGTAGTTAACTCCATCTTCCCAAAACATCCCAATAACTTGAATGAGTTTCAATAACCAAAACCTTAAAACATAGATAAATACCCATACACCAACGTCTCCGAAAACATGGATTATAAAACTCTATAACCAAACCACACCTATTGGTGACGGGGGAGACACGATTACATTGTACATAACGGAACACAAAGTAAATCTCATAGTTATGTAGTAATTCAAAACATGTGGGTTACACATAAAACACCCACCGAGCTCAACTACTCCTAGTCTATCGCCCGAAAACATCAAGTCAACCACTCCAGGTATTTCCTTGAGAGTCCCCAAAACCGGGCAACTCGGGCACAATGGGATTACACCTTATTGTCCATGGGACGCTGCCCGACGTATAGGCCCACACCCTACTTACCATGGAGCCCGATGCCTATCCCGTGCCAAATGGTGAACCAACTTCCCAAACGGGGACAGAGGAACACCGTGCCTATGGATCCATTGCACTAACTAAACCATTACATGACTCACAACGAATGAATCAAAGCATTCAAAACATGACATGTTCAACTAAAATGCAGTAAATGCAAATCTTAACCAAACGCTCAACACCGAGCAATTAAAACGGACAAGTGTCCTCAAAACCCAACAAAATCTAAACCGAGCCACAAGCTCAACAAATCCAAAGACTCAACGTCAAAATTCATAAAATGAAATCAAATGTAAATACCCGTATTTATATAAACCCACGCTCCAAAACATACAATTAGCTACAATGTGGTTTAGATTGGGACAATTCATTCTCCAAGTGAGTTTACAAAATTTATCTTTTAAAAACGTCCCGTGACACCAAATCCATGCATTTTTCCAAAACACAATTTGAAACACATTTATGCTCAAAATCTACTTCCATAAAATAAATCATTAAAATACCAAAATACATGATTTATTTACCATAATGCCCAAAATCCCAAGGACGTATGTTAAATGAGTTTATAAAGTTAAGCACCTTTAAAATAACCAACTTATCAGCAGTTTCAAACTTCACAACAGTTAACAAAACTTATCAACAGTTAACAATTTCGTGTAAGGCATAAAATACTTTAAAACAACCATTTTGGCATGTACACCGTTTTCACAAATCATCTTGAACTCACCTCGCTAGATTTAGGCTAAATCTAGATTTTCCCCCAATTAGAGCTCCTTTGAAGAACACTTGGATTCTCAAGACCAAACTTCTAAAACCTAAATCCATACATATTCAACCAAAAATAAACATAATCAACCACAAAGAATCGTTTCCCAAACCATCTACATGAATACCTCCATTACTATCGAAACCCTAACTTCCATAACCGAAAAGAATAGAAGATTATCTTAACCCAAGCTTGAATCCACCAACCAAAACACTTCTAGTTCACCAAAATGGTTACGAAACTCCAATCTATGAAAGGGAGAACAAAGGGTGGATGAAACCCTAGAAAACTTTGGGGAAGAAGATGAATAGGGAGAGATGAGAAGTTTACCATCACAAAATACTCTAGTATACTCCAATAGACCTCCAATATCTTTCTAGATCCTTGAAGATATCTCAAAAACGAAACCGTAGCACTTTGAATCACCCAAATCAGAGCTAGGATGAGAAAGATATGAAGAAATGAAGTTTGAGGCTGAAAATCGCCATTTTAACACCCTGATACCTCCAGGCGATTGTGCCAGGCTATAGTGACAATGTCACAATCGCCGGGCACAATATCTGAGTTTGTACCGAGAGTTTTCGGGCTCTGGCGATTGTGACAGGCGATTTTGACAGTGTCACAATCGCCGGGCACTATAGCCGAGTACATACCGACAATGTTTTGGCCATAACTTCTTCGTTATAGCTCCGTTTTTGCTCCGGAAAGAACCGTTGGACTCGTAATTGAATCATTCATCCATCTAGACTATAAAATCAAGGATTAAAGCCCAAAATAAAATATCTTATTTTTTCTTAATATATCGGTTTTGGTATTAACCTGAAATGATATCTTTCGAAGAATCGGGGTGTTACAATCCTCCCAACCTTAAAAGAGATTTCGTCCTCGAAATTTGGAACTACCCAGCACCCAACATTACACTTGGAACGATCGATTGATTTTTCTATCCAAAAAGGATGCCTTCATGAAACCTCGTCTCACATACGGACCCGATTACATTCCTGTTGAGGTTGTCACTGAGTTTCTCATAACGTGTCGTTACAAAACTCAATCTCAATGTTCGATGTATTTCACCAACGTCAGAATGAACGTCGAGTCATTGCTTAATCATTAAATCTCGGTTGTCTCCCAACCTTATGTTTCTCATATTACCTCAAGAGTAACTTACGACCTTAATCCGTCATTTCCACCAATAATACCCCACTAATCCATATTGTAAAAGAGTCATCGTCCCTTTCTTGGCGACAATTCCTAGCACTAGCTTGGTTTGACCCAACACAAACGTAGGTCCGACCCTCAAGTTGCCATAAGTACAATACCCACAGATAGCGGATTACCTCAACCCCACGGTTACACAGTTCCTATAGTGCATTCAAGAGTCAATTGATAGATCGGCGAAGCCGCGTGGATTGCAGGATTACCACTGATCGATCTCTAAGTATCAATATCTACTTCTCTTAATGTTACCACTTCACCTGCGAACACTCCAAATTCAACGGACGTGCACTGAGCACACTAACGGTTATTGTCCTCAAGAACAGAGTCGACGCCTAATACCAAAATGATGACATCAAAACGAGGACATCCCGCCTAATACTTCATTCCAGAGGTATTGTCGCATAAAGGTTGATACTTAACAGAGGGCTAATGTTCCCAAATCTTACATTCCTAACAGACGGACCACAAAATTCCTCGATTACGGAAGTCCATTAAAACGGTACACCGTCAACATATAACTTGATGTCAATCAGACAAGCAACTCATCAATACGAACCCGAAGGTTTACTAAAGCATAGAGATCATATCTTAATTAACTGGGGAACATAATCTATTACTCCCATAATTCACGCATGACCCGATTCAAAAACTGAAACTCAAATTCAAGGTTGACTACAAGTCGGATCATCCGACGCTTCAAATCCTAAGGACTTCTCTAGTCCCTTAATTGCAACTTCCTTCACGATAGGGGTTTTAAGTCAATATCCCTAATGAGTTCAAGGTTTTTCAACAAGTATGCCAAGTTGAAATCTATAAAACTTTCAAATACATGAGTTTTATAACAATTAATCGTGCGGTAAAAATGCACTACCGTTCGTTCGATAAGTTTCAAAATTAATCACCAACACTACACATATAAAACCATTTCCAAAATTCATTTGATCAGTGCTTACGTTAATATGGATAATAATAAAAGATGCGCAACAAAATTTTAAATGGACTACTATGGTCCTAACATGCATCAAATAATACCATAAATGAGGAAATAATTTCGCGTACCAAAACAGTTTATAGTGAGACGATTGAACAAAACTTCCAAGAGACAAGTTACGTAATCGAGTTCCCAAAATTTCTCATTCGACTATATAAAAGTATGGAATAAAATTCCCGACAAGACCCGCATGTCGAGTTCGCTTCTCAAAACTTAGCAACACAAAACATGCATGCGATTGATCAACATACAATAAATTTAAACCAATTTTCAAATTTTAGGTCGTACAATGAAATGATGTTGTCCGAAAATAGTGGCTACAATGACACGTATACCGCTAACTCACTTAATGCATTGCGGAATTTATAACATTAAATCGACAACTGAAATACGTTCAAAGCGAAAGTCCAATACGAAACAGCATAACCTTTCATATGCTGACTCACACCAACAATTTTAAAACAACTCGAAAACCATGTAGCATACCACGAGTAACACCTGTATAAAACCCAAAAGAGAAATCACAAAATATTGAAACTTCTCAAAATAACATATGGGAAAATATCTATTAATAAAACTCTCAAAACGTCTCTTACGGTTGCGAAAATACCGATGCAAAACTCGCACGAGACAAAATATTAAAGGAAAATTTATAATTTAACGCACACAATACTGCAAGTATACACCTCTCAAATTCAAGAGTACGACGCAAAATGTCGTAAAATAGGATTCCGTAAGATCCAATAAAACCTTCCATAAAACCCAATGAAACACAACGATGCTCAACATCATATGGTGCCAAAACCGTCATTCCCAAAATCAAATAGCATGAAACAAAGTCATGATTAAAATGTCAAAATTCCAAAAATTTATCTTTTATCGTACCCGATAAATATAAACGACACTTTCACCAAAACCCGCATGAGACTCAACGCTTCAATAAAACTCATAAACTTACACACAAATAAAATTAAAACTCACGCAATTTGAAATACACTCGCGAGTAGCAAAGCGTCATAAAATAACGTTTCATGAATTCAACATGACTCGTACCGACTAAAATTCCAAAGAACATTTCGACTCAAGAACATAGGGACAACTCGTCCTTTAAAACTTTAACATACGTGGAGGAGATCCAATGTCAGAGTCAAAAATTCCATAGTTATTTCCCCAACAACCCAAATAACATTAAAACATAAATATTACAACATCCGGGAAAATATGGTGTCAGACACGAAAACAGGATAAAGAGATTTTCAATAAAAATTGCAACCACGTGCAACAAAATAATTTTATGCATGCTTGAGCTCATGGTTTAAAATCTGATGAGTGCTAAATGCTTTACCAAGGCTTCATAGTAGAACACAATTTATGCTTCGAAATCATGAGAAATAATTGATGCAAACTTATTTTTTAGAGATAAATTTTGTGCATGAATTTTCGGTCGGCACTCACATCTTAGGACTCCACTCCTCCATTTCCCGACATGCAATTTTCATTCGGATGTACCCAACATCATAGAGCAACCCTCCCACTAATTGGTTAACTTACAATTCTCCTCGCAACATGATCGATCTATCGCCCCGATAGTTCCACTCCAACCAATAACTCTGACCCAAGATCGTCAACTTAATGCATTCATCACACTTACCTATCACTTCCAAGTGACATTGCTATAAACATCAACCTTTCCTTAGATCACTCGCTTAGAAACTTTCTCACTACCCCAACGGTCATTCCCCCAAGGTAGTTCAAGTATACACATGTAACATGTATATTCACCACGACACTGGCCAAGTGCCATTATGAACGTACCGTACACGATCATCCTTGCGACCCTCGACAAGTTTCCCGTTTTTAGCGACTCGATAAATCCTCAAAATGTCTTATCTTAAGGTACCTAGTGCGCAACTTCACTTATAATCGCTTATAAGAACTCTAGTTTGAGTCTAGGCATCCAAAAATTAATACCTAATTCTCTCAAACTTAAGCTCTGATACCAACTTGTAACACCCTCAAATATGAAAATAACAACTAATTTAAAATTTTCTAAATACACCAATAAATAAATCATCTACCACCACAATTTAATATTTAACCTCAATACACACATTCTTTCTATATGAACAGTCTATAATAAAGACGGGTGCTACTAAAACCCAAAAGTATCGCTATCTCCAAACTGCGGAAGACTTCATCAAATGCTTACACTTGTGAACCACTAAGCACATCCCTTCATACGACTGCTAGAACCGAACCCCCTTCTGGAACCTGATGCACATGCCGACAAATAAAATGGTTAGGCTTAACGCCTAGTGAGCTCAAGAGTTTTACATTAGGGATGTAAATATAAAACAATAACTTTAAGAATGTTATTTAAAATCATGATTTCCACAATCCAATACGTTTGATTTGAAAGCAACCAAAAATGAAGTACATTAAATCTTAAAACAATCTCCTTTCAACGTTCACCCCTTTTTGTGATTAAAATCATAAAACACACACCTCTTTAAATAAAGTCGAAACCCAAAGTGCTCGTAAAATATAACTGACCTCATAATGATCAAACACCGAAAACGTAGTTAACTCCATCTTCCCAAAACATCCCAATAACTCGAATGAGTTTCAATAACCAAAACCTTAAAACATAGATAAATACCATGCACCAACGTCTCCGAAAACATGGATTATAAAACTCCATAACCAAACCACACCTATTGGTGACGGGGGAGACACGATTACATTGTACATAACGGAACACAAAGTAAATCTCATAGTTATGTAGTAATTCAAAACATGTGGGTTACACATAAAACACCCACCGAGCTCAACTACTCCTAGTCTATCGCCTGAAAACATCAAGTCAACCACTCCAGGTATTTCCTTGAGAGTCCCCAAAACCGGGCAACTCGGGCACAATGGGATTACACCTTACTGTCCATGGGACGTTGCCCGACCGTATAGGCCCACACCCTACTTACCATGGAGCCCGATGCCTATCCCGTGCCAAATGGTGAACCAACTTCCCAAACGGGGACAGAGGAACATCGTGCCTATGGATCCATTGCACTAACTAAACCATTACATGACTCACAACGAATGAATCAAAGCATTCAAAACATGACATGCTAACCTAAAATGCAGTAAATGCAAATCTTAACCAAACGATCAACACCGAGCAATTAAAACGGACAAGTGTCCTCAAAACCCAACAAAATCCAAACCGAGCCACAAGCTCAACAAATCCAAAGACTCAACGTCGAAATTCATAAAATGAAATCAAATGTAAATACCCGTATTTATATAAACCCACGCTCCAAAACATACAATTAGCTACAATGTAGTTTAGATTGGGACAATTCATTCTCCAAGTGAGTTTACAAAATTTATCTTTTAAAAACGTCCCGTGACACCAAAACCATGCATTTTTCCAAAACACAATTTGAAACACATTTATGCTCAAAATCTACTTCCATAAAATAAATCATTAAAATACCAAAATACATGATTTATTTACCGTAATGCCCAAAATCCCAAGGACGTATGTTAAATGAGTTTATAAAGTTAAGCACCTTTAAAATAAACAACTTATCAGCAGTTTCAAACTTCACAACAGTTAACAAAACTTATCAACAGTTAACAATTTCGTGTAAGGCATAAAATACTTTAAAACAACCATTTTGGCATGTACACCGTTTTCACAAATCATCTTGAACTCACCTCGCTAGATTTAGGCTAAATCTAGATTTTCCTCCAATTAGAGCTCCTTTGAAGAACACTTGGATTCTCAAGACCAAACTTCCAAAACCTAAATCCATACATATTCAACCACAAATAAACATAATCAACCATAAAGAATCGTTTCCTAAACCATCTACATGAATACCTCCATTACTACCGAAACCCTAACTTCCATAACCGAAAAGAATAGAAGATTATCTTAACCCAAGCTTGAATCCACCAACCAAAACACTTCTAGTTCACCAAAATGGTTACGAAACTCCAATCTATGAAAGGGAGAACAAAGGGTGGATGAAACCCTAGAAAACTTTGGGGAAGAAGATGAATAGGGAGAGATGAGAAGTTTACCACCACAAAATACTCTAGTATACTCCAATAGACCTCCAATCTATTGATAGATCCTTGAAGAGCTCTCAAAAACGAAACCGTAGCACTTTGAATCAACCAAATCGGAGCTAGGATGAGAAATATATGAAGAAATGAAGTTTGAGGCTGAAAATCGCGATTTTAACACCCTGATACCTCCAGGCGATTGTGTCAGGCTATAGTGACAATGTCACAATCGCCGGGCACAATCGTTGAGATTGTACCGAGAGTTTTCGGGCTCTGGCGATTGTGACAGGCGATTTTGACAGTGTCACAATCGCCGGGCACTATAGCCGAGTACGTACCGACACTGTTTTGGCCATAACTTTTTCGTTATAGCTCCGTTTTTGCTCCGGAAAGAACCGTTGGACTCGTAATTGAATTCTTCATCCATCTAGAATATAAAATCAAGGATTCAATCCCAAAATAAAATATCTTATTTTTTCTTAATATATCGGTTTCGGTATTAACCTGAAATGATATCTTTCGAAGAATCGGGGTGTTACAATTAATATATTATATTACTATAAATTTGTTTTAATTATATTATTAAATATTGTAATTGGTTATTTTTCTAGATGTCTTTTTTGGTAATTTTACATTCTTATAAGCTAGTTTTGCCAAACGTGACTTTTTCATCAGCTACCAGCTAACTTATCAGTCACCAGCTAGCTTATCAGCTACCAACTAGCTTATCAGTTATCAGCTAGTTTATTAGCTAGTTTGCCAAACATAGACTTTGTGGTTGGTGGATTTTCAGGAGGGTTTTCAGGAGGTGTTTGCTTCAATGATCGCATATGCTGGTTTTCAGAAGGTGGAGTATGAAAATCTTGTGGGAGGAGTCCATATTGAAATTTTAATAGGCATCTTTGGTTCTTATATAGAGTTTAGGAAAATTCAGGTTCAATCAATTTGTTAGATGAAATCAGACATGTGTACCTAGAATTTTGGATCTGTCTAGAATAAACGTTGATGTATTCTACTAGATGGATGCCCATTTAAACCAAACCAAATAAACAAACTTAATATATTCCACACCAAAATAGGATCTACGTGATTAAGTCTATATAGACCTGTCATTTACCTCAAAGAGTAAAGTGATTATTTTCATGAAAACTATTGTAGGTATATTGAATCATATGGAAGGTATTAAAAACATCCCTCATCTATTGTAGGACTCTAAGCTCTTTAACTTTCCTCGTGCCTCACCCTCAACCTCTTCAACCCTACATCTAGAGGGCGTTTGGTTCGCAGAATGTCTTTGGATGGAATGGAATTTGTCAAAAGAATTTGACTTTGAAGGAATTTGAATGGAATGTTATCAGTTTTGACCCCTTGTTTGGTTGACAGACATTTGAATGAAATCTGCTAAAGGATTTGGAATCTGTCTGTTTGGTTCACATAATATAGCTTTTGAATTGGAATGAAATATTAGTAAATGACCAAAATACCCTTTTTGAAACTTTTAAAATCGAAATCCAACTACTGTGGTTCAGATCGGTGGTGGGTGACGGTGGTTCAGATTGGTGATGGGTGACGGTGGTTCAGAACGGTGGTGGTCGGTAGCGGTTCAGATCGGTGGTGGTCGGTAGCGGTTCAGATCGGTGGTGGTCGGTAGCTGTTCAGATCGGTGGTGGTCGGCAGCAGTTTAGATCGGTGGTGGTCGGCAGCAGTTTAGATCGGTGGTGGTCGACAACGGTTTAAATCGGTGATGGTCGGCGGCGGTTCAGAAAGGTAGTGGTTGGCGGCGGTTTAGATCGGTGGTGGTCGGTGGTGATTCACATCGGTGGTGGTCGGCGGCGGTACAAAACAGTGGCGGTCGACGGCGGTTCACATCGATGATGGTCGGCGGCTGTTCAGATCGGTGACGGTGGCGGTTCAGAAGGGTGGCGGTCGGTGGCGGTCCAGATCGGCGGCGATTCAGAATGGTGGCGGTGGGGGTAAAAATGTGGTGGTCGGCAACGGTTCTGATCAGTGGTGGTCGGCGATGGTTGGTAGTAGTTCAGATCGGTGGCAGTCGACAGTTGTCGGTGAAGTTCAGATCGCTGGTGGTCGGCGGTGGTCGACATAGGTTCATATGGGTCTGATAAATCAAGTAGGGTAGATGTAACACCTGGAATTTTGTAAGTATAGTTTATCTCTAATAATCGCATTTATAGTATTTCGGTATGCGGTCATTTTATAGATAAACGTGTCCCCAATCGAGATTAGTGGAATTGTTAGAACGAAAGTCAAAATCAAGTTTTAGGCCTTTAAGGTGAGTTCCAAGTGAGTTGTGCAGACCTCAAACTCACATTAAACTAGCCTTGGGGGTTGTTTTGATTTTAAACCCAAATACCTTTTAGGCGAGTTCCAAGTGAGTTATGCAGACCTCAAACTCACATTAAACTAGCCTTGGGGGTTGTTTTGATTTTAAAACCAAATACCTTTTAGGCGAGTTCCAAGTGAGTTTCTTGACCCCTAACTAACTTCAAACTCACGTCGGTCACTATTTTGATTTTAAACCCAAATACCTTACAAGCGACTTTCAAGTGAGTTGCTTGACCCCGAACTAACTTCAAACTCACTCCGGCCACCGTTTTGTAGCTAAACCCAAATACCTTCCAGGCGACTTTCAAGTGAGTTGCTTGACCCCGAACTAACTTCAAACTCACGCCGGCCACCTTTTTGTAGCTAAACCCAAATACCTTCCAGGCGACTTTCAAGTGAGTTGGTTGACCCCGAACTAACTTAAAACTTACCCGAACCAAAAAAATTGGGTTTAAAACCCTTTTGACGGTTCTTTTCTCATTCACTCCCTTTTTCTCATTTACTCAATCACCTACCCATTCTCCTCTCTCTCATTTTTGGTTCAAACATTATTTACTCCTCCAAAATCAAAATCTTCAAGAGTTTTAAGAGATTGGAAGCTAGAGATTCAAGCTTTGTGAATGGAAACTCAAGATGTTCATCTTCTTCATCTTCTCCAACTATCTTTCACCATTGTTGACCTAGTTTTTTTGGGCTTTTTCCTAAAAACAAATTGTAATCCATCTTAACCTTCTAAACCATTATTCTTGTTAAAACCTTTCATTTTAACCTCCTAGAACAATTATTTTGATGTATCATCCTTGTTTTGAAGTTTTGACCTATTTTGGGTATTTTGGATGATTAGAGGATTTGACTAAGGTTTGTTATGAATCTGAGTTTGTGATTACTTTTGGTACATCCCTAGGCTTTGGTTGTGACCCAGATAAAGTTTATAGTGATGGATGTTTGTGGATCTAAAGCCTTCACCAAAGGAAGCTCAAGATTGGGGTAAAATCTAGATTTAGCCTAAATCTAGTAAGGTTAGTTCAAGTTGATTTGTGAAAACTATGTACATGCCAAAAATGTCCATTTTGAAGTATCTTTGTGTTTTACTTGATAAATATCAAATGTGGGTTTATGTGGCGAGTTCGTCTATTTTAGGTATGTGATTCTTTAAGTCTTGTGAAAACCCCATATGTGAGATTTTTGGGTTATTTTGATAATTAAATCATGTTGAAATGTTCCTTGATGATTTTATATATAAAAGGAGGTCATTTGACGTAAATATCCTTTTGTGTAATTAATCTTATAAACCGTTTGGAAAATGCATATTAGTGTGTTATGAGACATTTTGGAAATATAAGGGTATGAGTTCATTTTGGAAAATGGTTTGTCTCAACCAATGATAATGTTTGAGTTAATCATACTGTTGGTCGTTGTGTTTGCATAACCGTTGATTAAATGTGTTTTATTGTTTACACTGAATTTTATTGTACGCTAAAGTAAATTGGGGAGCTTTGACTCGATTTTGACTAAAATGAGTCTTGGGGACATTCGTCCGGTTTTAATAACCCGTTGTGGAGTTTTGAGTATGATGGCAGTTATTGCGTATCATTTGAGAATTACATGTTTTGAGTGATTTGGTCATTCAATTGGAGTCATGTAGTGTTATAGACTGTAATGTAATGGATCCATAGACATATGAGTCGATCTTTATTATTTTGAAAAAGGGGCCATTGTTTCCATGTTGGGACCAGTATTAGTCATGGGGTCATCAAGGGCCTTAAGGTGCGGGCTCGTGGAGTCTAACATTTGCCCTTGGCCCCGCGATGTAATTTCTGAGTCTATTTTTATGGGATAGTTATTCCCATTTGTAGCTAGTTGAGACATTGGGTCATCGGGGGCAACTTGGTACGGTTATGTGGAGCCGGATATTAGCCATGGGTCGTAAATGTAATCCTAGTGAATGAACATGATTAGGATCCTCGGGTGCCCTCATCCACATCTTAGTACGAGTCGGCGAGCTCGTGGTCATGGGTCCTAGTATGGTGAGCTCAGTAACTTGGAAAGTGGCCTACTTTTGTGTTCCGCCACTAACCATGGAAATCGGGTCTCCCCCGTCACCGAAAAGTGTTGTTTTAGGTATTTAGTTTTATCCTTGTTTTTCGGTGACGTTTGAGTTTGGGGTATTCTCCATATGTTACAATTTTAGGGGTTTGAGTTTACTCTTATTTCAGTCGTTTGGTTTATAAAGTTTTATTTAAGTTTCAATATTTGAGCATTTACCATTATTCACGTTTTGACTGAGTTTTGGGTTGCACCACTTCATGAAAGAATGTTTTGCATTGAGACATCCATCTTTAAAAATGCGTGTTATTGAAAAACGGGTCGTTTTCATACTTAAAGTAAATAACTTCGAAATATCATGATTTAAGTTGCACTATTTTCCTTTTGACGATTTTTATAATCATAATGAAAACTTTTGAACTCACTAGGCGTTAGCCTAACCTTTTTTATTTATCGGCATGTGCATCAGGTTCCGTTTCAGGATTAGTTCTAGCGACAATGTGAAGAGATGAGTGCTAATTGTGTGCTCGAGAAGTGAATAGCTTGGTGAAGTCTTCCGCATCTATTATGGGATTAGCAACTTGTATTTGGGTTAAGTAACACCCGACTTTGGTTTAGTCCTTTTACAAGACTGGAGTTTATAATTGATGAGGTTAAATATAGAATTTTATTTTGGAGATGTATCAAATCTTGATTTATAGGAAGAAGATTTATCTTTCATTTGATGTATTATCAAAAAATTTAATTAGTTGCGCTTTACAAATTTGAGGGTGTTACAGTAGATGAGGGTAGTTTTGTCTTTTTGAGAAAATTGGATGGAATGAATTTCATTCTCAATTGTGATGCAATGATCAAATCCATGAATAGTGGAATGTGTGGAATTCAATTCCATTCCATGGTAAACCAAACGCCTGAATGGAATTGATCATTCCAATTCCTCCATATTTCATCGGAATCCTGCGAACCAAACGCCCCTAAGAGGTGAATCGTGTGCGGCAAAAAAAAACTCTGATTCTTAATGGTTCTAAAACCCTCTGAATAATTTTGTATTTTGAGTCTTCCTTAACCATTCAACGCCCTAATTTCATTATGAACAATTACCAAGCAACCATATTTTATTTTATACTATATCATAAGAGTCTTTTAATCATTCTGACCAATTAATCAGACTGTACCAAACCATTCGACAACCGCCAAAATAAAACATACCCCTCCCAATAAAAAAACACGTTACATCCATTTTATGAAAAAAAAACACTCACATGCACAAAAAAAAGTTCCCAATCTAATAGATAAGTTAATTCACACAAACAACTTTATCTATATAAGATTTATTGGAAATCAATCAAACAATCATATATAACTGATCGAATAAGTTATTAGTTTCATTAGAGTTATTAAACTCCAACAAATACATCATTAATAGAATATCAAGAAGCATCCCCTTAATGGGTCATATAAATTTTAAACGAGTCATAATCAACCTTTGATGGGCTTTAATGGCCCATATTTGATCTAAACGATTGGTTCCTTCTCTACATAAACCCAAAAGCGCGTCATCTTCTTCCCCGTCTCCAATTAGGGTTTTAGGTTTTTGTGATATTTCAGATTCAGACATTAAAATCCTTCTTCTCTCCATTCTTCTTCTGTTTAATTCAAGGCTTCGCTATCTGGTCGGCGTGAATTTACTCAGTTTCTGTCCGACTCGTTCCCTAGAAGCAACATCAAGCGTGTTGTTCTATACTTTTAAATCTCTTTCGATCTTCGTTTGAGATCACTAGTGCAGCTACATTCATACACACACGATACCATTGATTGTCTTTTGTTTTGATTTTGATTTTGATTTTTTTTAGGGGGTGTTTGGGATTGCTTATTTATTTGGAAAAGTGCTTATTTGGAAAAGTGCTTATCAGCTTATGTGGTGTCAAATCGGAGTTTTTTAAAAAGTGTTTGGATTAGCTTATTGTGGTACCAAAACGTAATAAGCTAATAAGTTGTTATTTAAAGGTGTTTGGGATTGCTTATACATATAAAAGAATCAAAAAAGTCATAAGCACTTTTGAAATAAGTCATAAGTTACAACAAAATGACTTATAAAAAATGGCTTTTCAGCGGTTTGGCACCGCTATAAGCTGTTTTTTTGTTGTTCCATCCAAACACTTAAAATAGCTTATCTGCGCGCAATAAGCTAATAAGCCCTTCAAATAAGCAATCCCAAACACCCCCTTAATCGGATTTCTGAATGTTTTTTGGAGGATGATCGGCGGTGATGAGTCAATACAGACCTGTAATGATTTGCGAGCATGATTGCAACATTATGAACATCTAAGGGACTGAGCCTTGTAACCAGACCCGTTCCTGACATTCTATAGGTCCTGGGCGACATGTGAAAATGGGCCCTCGATAAGTACAATAAAAACTTCAATATGTTGTTTTTATCATTAGATTAACAATGAATTTAGAAGCGGCATTGGCTCCCCCTCAAACTTTAAAAATAAATTTTGATATAGTCTGAAACCTTATTTACCCACTTAAAACTTTATTTATTCATATCAAATTCTTCTTTTATAAATGCCAAGTTTTTGTTCTAAAATAAACATGTTACTTTATTCAATTACACAAATTTTTTACGGTAAATTTCATATATTTTAAAAGGGTTTTTCTTATTTATATGATTATCTACACACAACTTGTATTTGTTTGTATAAATATAAACATAGTTACGTTTAGGTCACTCATACTTTTCCAACTCTTTTTTACAAAAAAAAAATTAGGACAACTATTTATAATTAAAAAACATATATACTTAAATGATTTTCTCAACCTTGAAAACGTGAATTTTCTTACATTTTTTCTATGAACCCCCTAAATAGATTTTCTGGCTCTGCCCCTGATCATATCATTTTCACATAGCGTTGTAAATTTGTTATACCATCCAACATCATATGATATACCTTTAATATATAGATTGACATCATTTTGGGTCAGTGTTTTGACTATTCAGAGTAACACTTTATGTAAATCAATGTAAATTAGTTGGCTTCCATGCCACCTCATATTAATGTTTTCACCACCATTTTAAAATTTAATTTAGGGTTAAAAATAAACTTTTTATTAACCATCAATCTTATAATATAAAGTCTATGTTAGTAATAGTTTGATATCTTATTTTTGTTTTAGAAATATGAGTCAATATTGTATAAAAAACAAGAGTAGTTTTGAAATCTTACATATAGATATAAGTTGGATCGTCTCATTTTGTTGGTAAAAAATTTCAAAATGTATGAGTTTTGTTAGTTAATAACAAGAAATCTAATGTATTCTAATACAAAAATAGAATTCACGAGGATGCAGGGCGGATGTAGCATGTAAAAGGTGGGGGATGAGCCCCCATTTCAAAAAAGACTTTTACATAGGTTAAAAGTAATTATTTTAACTTCCCATCATAGTTCCAATAATTTTCCGTGTGTGCCTCCACCAACCAAAAAACCAAAAAAGTTTATTGAAATCAACTAAAAAACCAAAAAAGTCTTTTGAAATGGAACAAAATTAACTTAAAATTAAATCTCTCAAAATCAAACAAAAAACTTTATAAATCCCTCGAAATCATGGAATTAGGCTAAAGACACAACAGACGATTTTGCGGCCTTAAATCTACCTTAAAGGTGCCCCACTAGACAAACATCGTGGATCTGCCATTGTACTGATGGAATAATCAAAAGAGTTAATAAAGAAAAATGATGGAAAATATATCAAGTTTTTTTTTTAACAAAGTAGTTATATATTTTAGTACTGAATATAAAAAACTTAGAGAGACAATAAACAAATAAGCAATAATATAAAATGAACGATCAATGAACTTTTTACATATTTTATTCTCCAATGTAATTAACTAATACATGTTTGGGCCCTTAATATAATGTTAAATTCTTCTTGGTGGCCTATTAGATACTTAAAAAGTATGTGTCTCTTTTATTTACTACTTTTTTTTAACTACTACTATATATACTATATAGTATCTACAAAAAAATGGGCCCCTATATCTTGTGGGCCCTGGGCGTGCGCCCGACCCGCCCTCCCCCAGGCACGGCCCTGCTTGTAACATTCTCCATCTGTATATAAGTTTTTGGTTGCCTTTGCTCTACGTTTTACTCTGTTAATTATTTTGAAAAATTTTGATGCTAATTATCTCATAGGTTTGTGCAATCTTATTATATGAGAGGTCGATGAAACTATATATATATATATATGTTTTATATGAAAATGTTGAATATGATGTTTCCAATAAAGCTTTCAAAGCACAAAAACCTTTCAATTTAACCACCTATTTCTTCTATTCTTGAGGTTGAACATGAAAGAATTTGATGCAACTAGATACATACAGTCTGATAGATATTGTCGATGGAAGTACATATTTCATGGTTTTATCATATATCAGATTCATCCACTGAAATCCTTTTTCTTCATTTTTCTTCTGTGTAATTGTTTTCTATTTAATTCTAGGCTTCGCTATCTGGTCGGCGTGAATTTACTCAGTTTCTGTCCGACTCGTTCCCTAGAAGCAAGATACAATATTTCCATTTTACGTTTTCCTTTATAATCATGATATAAAACTTTTGAACTCACTATGCGTTAGCCTAACCTTTTTATTTGTCGGCATGTGCATCAGGTTTCATTCCGGGATTAGTTCTAGCGACACTGTGAAGAGATGAGTGCTAGTTGTATGCTTGAAGAGGTGATTAACTTGATGAAGTCTTTCGCACTTATATTGGTGATATCGATTGTTATTGGAATATAGTAACACTCGACTTTAGTTAGTCTGTATGTAAGATTTTAATTATTTGTTGATGGTTCAATCTAGAAATGTATTCAAAGTTTGGACTGGTAGTAAAAGATTTTATTATCTTTTAGGTTATTGTTGAAAGTTTTTAATTAATCGTTTTTTTCAAATTTGAGGGTGTTACAATGGATTGGCCTATTTAGACCAAATATGACTTATTATGACTCGGTAAAATTGATTATGACACATTTAGGAGTTGTTTACCAAACATTTACCGGGTAAGCGCACCATCCTCACTTACCGTATCGAGTAACATTCCCGACCATCAAAATGAATTGTTGACAAATATCTTTACCGTAAACGCTTATCGGGTATAGAGTCTTATCCCTCACTTACCAGGTATGATTCTCAATCCTTGTTATTCTTATTAATGGGTACGGTTCCCGATCCTTGCCATTTTCACCCGATAAAGATAAGTAACACCCCATAAGCATTTAGTAAATGACCTTTTAAACCAATAATGAGGCAATTTTGCTTATTTTCATTTCAAAGGACTGTCAGTTGTTTAAATTCTTCTCATATGGCACTGTCATTTTAGAATATCGACTATTATGGCACCACGACTAATTTCCATCTGAAATTCGTCCATAATCATCTTCACCAACAGATTCCTCCATCAATGATAAATTGGTTCTTAATAGTTAGTTTTAACAAATATTGTAGCCAAAATGTAATTTACAATCAAAATAAACTAGAATTATGTAAATACCAAACTTGAAAGACCATTTTGTAATAAAAATACTTCAGCACCAAATTGTTGTAAAAAATAAAAAGTAGATACCAATTTTGGGGTTAAACTGTTCACCAGCATCAAAATGGTGTAAAGAGTGTTGGCTTGGAGTGAAATAGCGTAAAATCGATGTAACATATTGGATTTGGTGTTGAATTGAAATACATATATTTAATAAACACACTATATTTTACATCAAACCCATTTTTTACATATTCTGTTTCTAATAAACACAACCAATTTTATACTATTTTAGTATTATGAATATTAAAACACCAAAAATTTGATATAACAGATTTATTTACACAATTTTTTTCTTCGTATTGTGTTTTTAGACTACTTTCTAATATTAGTGAATTGGGATCTAGAAATGTTGACAAATTTGGTGTAAAAAGAATATTTACTGTAAAAATGGTATTAATTAGGGGTGTTCGCGGTCCGGTTTGGACGGTTTAACCCCTCAAACCACAAACCAAACCGCTAGTGGCGGTCTATTGATTTTTCAAACCGAGCGGTTTGACATCAAGTGCCCAGACCGATCAAGTCGGACCGCGGTTTAGGCGGTTTGGTCGACCGGTTTAGACGGTTTAGGCCTTTTAGTGGACTTTAATGTTTAAACATAAAAAACATATAAAAATTTGAATTTTAAAGGTTCGCTTGAGTTCATTTGAAATAAAGAAAGTCTACAAAAATGTTAACAAAGTCCACAAAAGTTAACAAAATATCTCAAGACAAAACACTAAAAAAAGTAATATGCAAAGTGTAAATAAAATCTATGGCGATTTAAAATTATCTTTAGGCCTTTTTGTATACATTTAAATATAAAGATAAATTAGATATTTGGGCTAAACAATAGATGATATAAAGATGTATATAAAAAAATAAAAAAAAATATAGATATATTTGGCGGTCGGTTTGGTCCAAACCGCAGACCGGACCGGACCGCCCGGTTTGGCGATTTTTCAGACCAGACCGCCAAACCGCCAAAAACGGTCCGGTTTAACTTGGTTTGACCGGTTTGAGCGGTTCAACGGTTTTTTTGAACACCCCTAGTATTAATGGTTGAAAATTAATTAATATATACATAAAAAACTTACTATAATTTTAGTGCAAAAAAATAGTGTAAATACCTAGCTACACCACATTTGATAGGTAATGCAAATGACATTGCTTTGGTAATTTATACATATACACTAGGTTTTGGAAAGCTTTTTTTCCCAAAGGGAAAAGAGAGAACCAAAAAAATACATGTTCTCGAAGACTTTTAGAAAGGAAAAGAAAATAAATGATATGTTTCCTCTCTAATGTAGGAAGAAAGAAAATAAATGACAACTCTTGGATAATTGAAGAAAATTACAGAACAATCCTTCAACTTAAAGAGCATCTCTAACAGCTACGCAATTTTAGAAATTTTGGAGATTGGGGAAAATTTGCTCCATCTAATTACAACTCCTCTTTACAATAGAGAAAAAAAAGAGAGAGAACGAATAAATCTCCATAATTGAAAAAAAAAAGGAGAATATAACATTCCTATTTGAGATGTTCTATCGTTATCAAAACAAATATAGAGATATATTTGCGAAAACATCTTTTTTTCCTCAATAGTGTAAGAACATAAATTATTGTGTCATTCTCATTCCCTCTCTTCCCTTCCCTTTCAAAAACCGAATAAAAGAATTTATTTTTTTAATGTAAATTTATTTACTCTCTTTCTATTATTTTCTCTCCCTGGAGCATGATAACTCTCATTTTAGAGTTATTTTTTTCTAGCTTTTTATTCTATTATATACCACTTTGCTTCCATCTTCTTCATTTGGTCCATAATGTTTGCAATATGTGATAAAAGTACCAAAAGATTCAATTTTGTTAAAAATGTCTACTGTTCAGCAGTGGCCACAGTCTGCCTACTGTGGGCATCCAAGATCCATCGGATAAACAATGTTTTGTACTATTATCCAGTGATTATGAGTTGTAATAAGCAGGATTATGAGTGTAAAAATCTTCTAAAATCTTGTAATCATTGTCCTCTTTAAACCTTTGGATAGGGTATTAACCAACGGGTTTTGGAGTCTCTTTCCACTGTAAATAGAGGATTTGGAAGGGCTTAATCATCATCCAATCATAGATAAAATCTGAGCTTGATCTCCAAGAAAGATCAAGATCTAATAAAATCTAAACGATGGTTGTGTAGCATTTAATTTATGCATTCTTCTCGTATTTCAGTTTCTGCCCACAACTTTCCACTGTAGGCATCATTTGGAACTTTATTTTTAATGCAAGTAGTTAAGAAGTATTTCCTTTCTTACATTATGTCTTTCAATATTATTATGAGCTAAACACCTCTTGAGTGTGTGTGTGTGTGTGAGCTGACTTGAGACTAGTAGACAACACTTAGGTGTAGCTATCGTTTAACTCTTAAGCTTGGTCATTTGAGTTGGGACTTAAACTCAACACGGATAAATCAATCACTTTGAATGTTAATATTAGATCTTGATCCCGAGATGGGCATATTCGAAATGCGGCTTAAGTGTGCACAAAGATTTAAGAGCGACTTTGATAACCACGTAGAGATACGGGTTTTGCACGATTTACTAAAGTTCAAACGTCGGTCAAGATTTATATCACAAAAAGATTTGAGTATAAATCTCCATATTGGTAGAACTTGATTCTTTTATCTACTTAGTTAAATTGGCAAGATTAATAGTTAGTAACGAGGGATATTTTACGGAGACCTTTGAGGACCACTCTATAAAAATCCACTTTCGAGAGATCAGGTTTTTTATAGACACCTTAGGCTCTAAAGTGTCTGACAATTTTGTTACTACGTATATCTCTCAAGGGAAGCTTACACACATACATATTCTTTAATTAAAAAGTACATTTCATATTTTTAACATTATTCCACCATCAAAAAGATAATTTTTCTCACAACCAAAACTTGTGTAAGAAGTTCATGCAATAGTAATAAGTCCTTATAGAAACGATCCTCGGTTTTACTACCATTATATTACTTGTATCGATCCTATTGTCGGTATATACTTCTGCCCACACTGGGAAACATTGTGCCCACGTTGTGGATTACACGATAATTAGCTACCAAGTTTTTGGACCCACTGTCGGGAACTAGCGCGATTTTATATCCTAAGATGTTGATTTTCGTTCCAGACTGTCACTTGTTTCACTTTCAAAGCATTTCTCGTGTTGTATTTCACGACTACAACACGGTGAACTTTTACCTCCTGATCTTGAAATCGTAAAAACTTTAAAAAGGCGAAGAAAAGGTAGAGGAAATTGGCAAAACCAATTTTAAATAAAACCATGGCGGAAGCGGATCCACCACATCCGCTTTTGAAATAACGATTAAAATTATCGATGACAAAGAAATGGGAATACGAGACTATGCAATACCCGAATTTGATCAAATAAAATCGGAGATTCTTAGGCCCAACATCACTGCATAAACTTTTGAGCCGAAATCGGTAATGTTTCAAATGATCCAAACAATGGGTCAATTTGAAGGATTACCATCGAAAGATCTGCACTCTCACTTAAAATCATTTTTAGAAATGACATATCATTTTCTTATTCCCGGAGTAACTGCAGAAGCCTTACGGTTGACATTCTTCTATTACACATTAAGAGGTAGAGCCAAAGTTTGACTAAATTCTCAGCCACCTTATTCAATTGATACTTGCACGAGTTTAGCTGAAAATTTTCTGAAGAAACATTGTTCTCCTACTAGGAATGTAAAATTTAGAAATGAAATTTTAATATGTTAGACCACAGTCTCATTGGATTCAAGATCATCCAATCTGAAGATCCAATCTGAAGATCCAATCTGAAGCTAAAGCCGGAAAGTCGACTCTCGATAATATTAGTCAATGTCGTTTGTAATAAAATGTAAAAGTAATTAATATTTATTGTATTTAATGTTTTGTCTAAATATCTTATAAATAGATATTTAGATATTAATTGTTTGTTATTGCTAGTTTAGTTTAGTTAGTTAATATCTTTAGTTAGATATTATATTAGAATATCTAGATAGTATCTAGATATTGTTAAAGTTAGATATTAGTTAGAAAAGTGTGTTGTAGAAGCAATCGATCATAATATCATATCAGAAAACACACACTTAAAGGTGAAAAACAGAAAACACATCCAAGCTTGAATAGATCAATCATGTAACCATTTCTATTAATCAATACAGGTTGGTAATCATATTGTGTTGTTAATCTATAAAACTTGATAAACATTGTGGACCGACAATTGGTATCAGAGCCTGATAAATAGATTCAAAATCAAGTTTTTAAGAAAACGACTCTGTGTTCAATTTTTCAAAATCGATTTCGAGATTTTGAGTGTTTTAGGTGTTAAAATCGATCAGGTTGTGATCGATATACATGCTAGATCGAGTTGTGAGTGATTAATTTAAGTATAGAGCTTTAATCGAGTTCCATTTTGTGATTTTTGTGGTCTGAGTTCGAGTTTTCAAAAGTTACTGTGCCATCGATTTATTTTCGAAAAAGTGATTTTTATCGAGATCAAGTGGTCACAATCTATTCTAGAAGTGTTTTTAGACATATTGGTAGAGATTGGTACTGTTAATCTTGGAAAAACAGGTCGAAAATTCGATTTTATCGAAGTACAGACGAACTTGCGCAAACCAGAGGAAGAACTCACGCAAAGCCCACTTTGCGTAACCTACTTTGCGCAACCAACTCAATACGCAAAGCCTACTTTGCGCAACCAACGTGATACGCAAAGCCTACTTTGCGCAACACACTGATCACGCAAAGCACACTTCTCGCGACCAACGGCTTACGCGAACTTCACTTTTCGCGACTCACTTGAAACGCAAAGCTCAGTTTTCGCAACTCACATCACGCAAACCTCAGTTCACGTGATCATCTCTTCACGAAAAGCTCAAGTCAACTTTTCGCAACCCACTTGAAACGCAAAGCTCACTTTGCGCAACGAACGTCTCGCGCAAGACTCGATTCTCGCAACCTTCTAGTCACGCAAACCTCAGTTTGCGCAACTCTCTTGAAACGCAAACTTCAAGTTTGCGCAACCAACTTCTCGCGCAAAACTTACTTTGCGCTTCCTACGTCTCGCGCAAACCTTACTTTGCGCTTCCCACTCTTCACGCAAACCTCTCTTTGCTCAAATACAAGATTTAAATCTTCTTAATCAGAATGACATCCAAATAAGCCCTTGCAATCGGAACTGACACCAAGCCACCAGTTCTCTTTAAAGGAGAATACGAACAGTGGAAAGATCGGTTCCTGAACTTTGTTGACAGACATGAGCTAGGTGATTTCATCAGGCAATCTATAGAAGAAGGGGTTATGAAACCAGTGTTGACGACTCATTTGGTTGGAACTGTGCCGACACAGATTGAACTTAAGTATCATGAGCTAGAAGATGATAACCTAAGAAGAGCTAAAGGCGACAGATTAGCTAAGTCATACATTCTACAAGGAATTCCAAACGAAATCTATGTAAAGATTGACAGCTACAAGGCCTCCGGCAAAGAAATGTGGGATCAGCTAGAGAAGATGATGCTGGGTTCAAAGGTTGGGAATCAGCTGAAAATCTCCAACTGCCTAAATAATTATGAAGAATTTAGAGGCAGAGTAGGTGAAACTTTAGAAGAAACCTATGACAGGTTTGTGACCTTGCTGAACGAACTAAGCAAGAACAAGGTCCACAAATCACAAATAGAGCTGAACGTCAAATTCCTGAGTAATCTACAGCCGTAATGGAAGAGATTTGCCAGGCAGATGAAGCAGATCAAGGATCTGAATGAGATTCCACTTCATGAGGTGTATGAAACCCTCAAACAAAATGAAGAAGAGGTGGATGAAATTCTAGATGAGAAGAGGCAGAAAGGAAAGACAGTTGAAGACACAGTTGCTCTTGTTGTCATGAAGAAGAAGAACAAGACGATTGTGTATGATTCAGAAGAAAATGAAGCTTATACAATGCTTCTGCTGACAAATGCTTTTCAGAAAAAGTTCTACAAAAAGCCAACGTCAAACAGTCAGAGGTATTCTTCTGGTCCTAACAACTATGTCCACAAGGAAAGGGTTGAAGGAAATAGATATGAAAGGAAGAGAACAGAAGAGAGGAAACCGGAAGAGAAAAGATATCAGTCTGAAGGAAAGAGAATAGAGGAGAGGAAACCGGAAGAGAGAAAGTTTAAAGCTGAAGGATCCAGTCAGACAGAACCACCAACGTGCTACAACTGTGGCAAAACAGGTCACTATGCCAGAGACTTCCGAACGCCAAAAGTCAGAAACTCCGATTACTACAAGAACAAAATGTTTCTTGCAAAGCAACAGGAGGCGGGTAAGGCACTGATGGCAGAGGATGAATACTGGCTTGATCATTCAGACGAGGAAGAAGAGGATGAAGAGAGAGATGAAACAGTCAACATGTGCTTGATGGGAAAGCAGGAATCAGACGCTGAAGCAGATTCAGAAGAGGATGCAAAAGATGAGGTATGTGATTTATCGTATTCAGATTTCATGAATAAAATGAATGCCATGAATGTAAAACAACAAGAGTTAGAGTCAAAACTTAAGCGAGAAAATGGTGTTATAACTGACAAAAACCAATTGATACAGAAACTTAGCAATGAAACTGCTGAGAAGAAAGTATTGGTTGAGGTTTTACATACAAACAATGACACCAACGCCAAAGAAAAGACTATAATTCTTAAAGAGAATTCTGAACTCAAGTCTAAACTGAGAAAAAGTGAGCTTGATTTATATGAGCTTACGAACTTGCATTCTTCATGTACCAAAGAAAACTTTTCTTTACTTGGTAAATTAAAAAGTTTGGAAGAGAAGTTATACAAAATGGGTCAAACTGAACAGACTATTCATCTGAACAAACCCAAAGAGGAAATAGAGAGATGGGGAATCGGTTATAAGAATCCTCACTGTCTTCAAAAAGGAATATCTGAAGTGCCTGCACTTTATGATCATCTTTCTTTGAAATTAGCTCGAAGAATCCCTGAGTTTAAAACTTTCTGGACTAGTTTATCTAAAAAGGATGAAGCCGATGAAACTGAAAAACGTCTGAAATCATCTAAAGTTCATCTTCCATTTTATTATGCGAAAATGAATAATAGTTATAATGAAAACCCAATATATCAAAAGAAGAAATCTCTTTCAAATGACTTCTTTCAAAGTTATTCTGAAAAAGAAATAGAGGCGAAGCCTATTCAAGGTAAACTATATGTCCCTCCTCTCGTTTTAGAAAGTAAAATTTCTGAACTCGAGAATTCTTTATCAGATGAAAGACTTTTGATGAATATTGAACAAAAAGTTTTTTCAACTGTGTTCAAAAATTCTGTTCTTTCTAAGGCTTCAAACTCCGAGGATATGTTTGGTTCATCAAATAAAGGGTTTGATTTTCTGAACTCTGACGGTGGTTTAGATGATTGTTCTAATCAATTTGACTTTAATGTAAGACTTCCTAACCATTCATCTTTTGTTGTCAAATCTTTGGATAAAACCAGTATGCCTGTTAACAGTGCAAAATCAACGAAAGTTGATAACTCAGTCTCTGTGAAAGCTAAAATTGCTAAAGGTAAGATTATATCTAAGCATTCATAGAAACCGAACACTACTGGTAATCCGAAGAAGAAGCATTCGTTTGTTGCTCAAAAGTCTAACTCAAGAGTTTCACATGTTTCAGATCTGAGCAAGCAAAGGCCAGAAGTTAAATCTCAGTGGCAACCGAAACAGAAGCTTGACAAGACCGTTAAATTGTTTTGTAGTGTTAATTGTAGTAAGACTTCGCCTAGTAAAGATGTCTTAATTGCTGATGTTGCTATTTTGAACTCAAAACTTGTTGTTTCTCGTAAACAATATACAATGAAGCAATTATTTCAATTATCTTTATCTGCTAGAAAGTCTTCTATTTATGATAAACATGTTTCTACTTCTTGTCAAGATTCTGAAGATTGGTTTGGCAATAATCATGTGCCCTCATATCATTCATCTGATTCATTTGATTTTCAAAAGAAAAGAGGACCCAATTTCAAATGGGTACCAAAATACTGTGCTAACACAGTAGGACCCAAATTCCAGTGGGTACCTAAGGCTAAATCTGTGTTCCAGGCACACAAAGTTTAAAAGAAGTTATGAAGATATGACTTCTAGACAAAACAGTCTAGGGCTCGTTCCTCAAAGAACTAGGTTCTTGAATACAACAGTTCAAGACACGCACTTCAAAGATAAAACAATGGCTTCTGAACACGTCTGTTCAGAACCCGTGCTTAAGAAGAGGATATGGCTTTTGAACGCATCAGTTCAAGACCCGCTCTTCAATACTCAAAGAGTTTATTCCAATGTTGTCATATGAATATCTAAATTCATTATTTCTCTTGTGCAGATCCGTCATTTATGGTACTTGGATAGCGGATGTTCCAAGCATATGACTGGACAAAAAGAGATGATGTCCAATTTTAAAGATAAATATTGCGGAACAGTTAAATTCGGCAACGACCAGCATTCACCAATAATGGGTTATGGTGATATGGTACATAACAATGTCACGATCAAGAAGGTGAGCTATGTTGAAGGCTTGAAACACAACTTGTTCAGTATAGGCCAGTTCTGTGACAAAGACTTAGAGGTCAACTTCAAAGCCAAGACGTGTTCAGTTCGCACTGAAGAAGGCGAGGAACTCTTGGTCGGCACAAGAAAGCCAGACCTCTACACAATTAACTTGTCAAAAATTCAGACTGACAAGCAGGTTTGTCTACTATCGAAAGCCTCGATGCAACAAAGCTGGTTATGGCATCGAAGACTCTCTCACCTCAACTTCAGGTACATCAACAATCTGGTCAGTGGAAAGCTCGTCAAAGGACTTCCAGAGTTCAAATATGAAAGAGAACATCTTTGTGCAGCATGTGAAAAGGGAAAGATGAAGAGGGCTCCACATAAACCAAAGCCTGAACCAAGTACAAGCGCTCCGTTAGAGTTATTGCATATGGATCTCTGTGGTCCGATGCGAACTCAGAGTCTAGGCGGAAAGAAGTACATACTCGTTATCGTGGACGATTACTCGCGATACACATGGGTCAAGTTTCTACGTTCAAAGGATGAGACACTTGATGTTCTCATCACATTCCTAAAGACGACCCAGGTGAATCTGCAGAAACCGGTCAAGCTTCTAAGAACAGACAACGGCACAGAGTTCAAAAACAAGAAGGTTGAAGAATATCTCGAATCTGTCAGGATTTCACATCAATACTCTGCTGCTCGTACGCCTCAACAAAATGGAGTGGTCGAAAGAAGAAATCGTACGCTAGTCGAGGCTGCTCGTTCTATGCTAAGTCAATCAGACTTACCTCTATTTTTGTGGGCAGAAGCTGTATCGACTACATGTTACACACAGAATCGATCCATGATACATCGCAGATTCAAGAAGACTCCTTATGCGTTAATCAACAACCGAACACCGACAATCAAATATTTCCATATATTTGGGTGTAAGTGTTTCGTTCTAAACGATAGGGAAAGTCTCAACAAGTTCAGTGCTAAGACGGACGAAGGCATCTTCATTGGCTATTTCTCTACATCAACTGCATATCGCATCTATCTGAAGAAATCAAAGACGGTTATAGAAAGCATCAACGTCACGTTTGATGAAGAGATGGCTTCCGAACAACTCAGTTCAGAACCCGCTATAACTGGAGTACTAGCTTCTGGGCAAATCAGTCCAGAATCTGCGTCTCAACAGAACAAATCAGATGAAGCATCAACATCAACTAATCATTTATCTGATTTAGACTTATTATTTGAATTGTTATATGATGAATTTCTTGGATTTAATGTAAAGAAATCTGTTGTGGTTGACAGGATGGAAGACTTAACGACTACTTATCCAACCAGTTCAGATATTCCTATTGAATCCAACACCCCGATTCAACAAGAAGTTCCAATTCAAATGCCGACTCCGTCAGTTGAAGAAATGCCATGTGATGAAGAGACAGAAGTAGCTGAATCAGTAGGATGTTCTATACAGATCAATCTACAGCCAGAACAAGTTGTACCTACTGAGCCTTCTGCACCTCCCACTTCAACTGCAATCATCATTCCTCCTGAACAAGCTGAAGAAGGTACAAGTGGATTTATAGATGATACAATTGACATAATTTCACATAATCCACTGCCTCATGAACATAAATGGACCAAAGAGCACCCGATAAACCAGATCATTGGCGATCCATCAAAACCGGTGCAAACTAGGTCAGCATCCATAAACATGTGCATGCATGACTCCTTTCTGAGCAAGTTCGAGCCAACTCGCGTATCAGAGGCACTTGCTGATCCAGAATGGGTGATCTCAATGCAAGAAGAGCTGAATCAGTTCGATGCACTTCAAGTCTGGAGACTCGTACCAAAACCTCAAGGTAAAACAATTATAGGTACGAAGTGGGTTTTCAAGATCAAAAAGGACGAATGTGGTACCGTTATCCGAAACAAGGCAAGACTAGTAGCCAAAGGATACAGACAAGAGGAAGGAATCGACTATGACGAGACATATGCTCTTGTGGCGCGATTAGAGGCAATTAGAATGTTTCTAGCCTACGCAGCACACAAGAACTTCACGGTCTTTCAAATGGACGTGAAGACTGCCTTTGTGAATGGCATTCTGAAGGAGGAAGTCTACGCCTCTCAGCCAGAAGGTTTTGTCAATCAAGAGAAGCCGAATCACGTCTACATTCTCGACAAAGCACTCTACGGTCTGAAACAAGCTCCTCGAGCCTGGTATGATGTCCTTTCCACATTTCTAGTCAAGTCTGGTTTTTCAAAAGGTACGGTGGATACCACTTTGTTTATCAAAAAGGAAAAAGCCAATATCATTTTAATTCAAATCTATGTAGATGATATTATTTTTGGCTCTACAAATCCTAAGTACTGTAAGAATTTTTCAAACCTTATGGTGTCTAGATTTCAGAAGAATTTGATAGGAGAGATGAATTTCTTTTTTGGTTTACAAGTCAAACAATTTTCATCGGACATTTTTATCAATCAATCAAAATACATTATGGATATTCTTCGGAAGTTCAAAATGGAAAATTCAAAACCGATTAGTACCCCAATGGCACCAGGTACTAAGATTGGCACCGATCCTTCGGGTAAGGCTGTTGATGTTAGGACTTATCGAGGGATGATAGGTTCTTTAATGTATCTTACTTCTAGTAGACAGATATAATGTTTTCAACATGCTTATGTGCAAGATATCAGGCCAATCCTAAAGAAATCCATATGTCTGCTGTGAAGCGCATATTTAGGTATCTGAAGGGCACTGCAGATCTTGGTCTGTGGTATCCTAAAGATACTAGTTTTGAACTAACAGCGTATACAGATGCAGATAATGCAGGTTGTATGTTAGACAGGAAGAGCACGTCAGGACATGTACAGTTCCTTGGTGATAAGCTCGTAAGTTGGGCATCGAAGAAGCAACTTTGTGTTTCAACTTCCACGGCCGAAGCAGAATATGTAGCTGCTGCTAGCTGCTGTTCTCAGGTCTTATGGATGAGAACTCAATTGCGCGACTACGGTTTCCACTTCAACAAAATCCCGATATACTGTGACTCCAAGAGTGCCATTGCAATAACAGCGAATCCTGTTCAGCACACCAAGACTAAGCACATAGACGTCAGGTATCATTTTATTAAAGATCATGTTGAAAAAGGAACAACTGAACTTTTCTTTGTAAAAACTGATTATCAGCTTGCCAATTTGTTTACCAAACCTTTAGACGAAAAGAGGTTTAACTTTCTTGTCTCTAAGCTTGGTATGCTAAATCTAAAGATTTAATCAGTAGTTACCTATCAAAGTTTTCTAATTGTATACTTTTTCATCATTTCTTCATTTCCGCAAGATATCTGCACTTCTATATTCTGTTTATGATCCAAGGGGGAGTATGAGAAGAATTTGACAAGTGGACAATCTTATTTTGAGGGGGAGCTCATAAGATTTCTACATTTACCTTTTATGTCAAATTTTTGTAATGCAAGATTTTAGGGGAGCTCTTCAAGATCAAAGGAGTTTGGATATGACTTCTGATTATTTCTGATCAGAACTCGTACTTTAACAGTTTTACTGCTTTTTGTCTTTTCAATTTAAGTGAATAAATTTTACTTTGACTTGACATAAGTCTTTTGCAGAATTCTTGAGAGATGCTTACAAGTTCATATGTTTATGACTTTAAGCTTAACTTCATGAGATGGAAGATCGTACGTAAAGGTATAATCTATATCTTCTTCTCATAAATGGTTGAAAGAAGGACAACTTTCAATCATAGAAAACATTGTTCTAAATGTTCAAACCACTTCCCGATTCTCAAAACGAATTCATGAATTGGAAGTGTGACTTTAAATGTTTTCAAGATCAACATTGTGCTTTAACTGAAATAATTAAACCAATCTGAACATCATATGCATAATAGGAAAACAAGGATTTCTTTGTGCTAGGAATTAACACAACTTCTATGGAATCACCTTAACTAGTGATTTCTACCCAAGAAGTTAATCCTAAGTGATTGAGTGTGCAAAGCGGAAAGAAATGAGTGTGATTAGAGTGAGCAAAATGTTTAAAGAAATAGCGTGTGAGAACAGAGTTAAAAGACTATCACAACTCTGCACCAACTTTTTCTGAGCCGGGCAACCACAATTCTAATGTTTCACAATTCTTTGGTGATCATTATTGAAACAGGCAACTAGCCATGCCAACTCTTGATCAAACCTCACCAGCTACTTATTTTCTACTCAAATAGAAAGTGTTTCACATTTTCAAAGGGGATGCAACACATTTGCTATCTGATTTTTATTTGGAAAATTTGGATATTGAAAAGAAGGAAGTCTGCCCCACCTTCGCACTTCACTCATGCACATTGAGTCTGTGTTTAACTTACTGTTGTCTCAGTGGTTTACACAATTTTGAGCCTATAAGCAATCATCAAGTGCTTAATTCTTTCAACACAAGCACGAACACACAAGGAATTAGTTTCTTTGTCATAACGTTTATAGAAATTACCTTTGTGGTGTTTCGATGATTAAATGGAAGCCCTGGGGAGTCAACATCAAATAACTCCTTACTAATGTGTATTCGTTACACACAGTGACTTAGTGTTACTGACAGGCATGTTAACTGATTCATTAGTTGATTCAGGTGTTACACGACTATTTTGTCTGGATTTGAAAAGATCTGGATGAATCTCTTTTGAATTGACGGATCAGAGGCTCCAAGTGACAGACATTTCTTACTCAAAGTTTTTGATGAAGTCGTTGCACTTTTCATCAAAAAGGGGGAGAATCTAAAGATTGAAGAAATGTTCAGTCCATTACATTATGTTGGTCCCTAAGGTGCTTAACAAGTTTGTAGAAGGGGGGGGGGGAGTTGAATACAAACACAGAATTTAAAGTTTAATAAATTGTTTATTGATAAATCAAACACAATTTACAAGTCTGTTGCGGAATAAGATTAAGTAAGACTCAATCTAAACAAACTTAAGAAAACACTAAGATGGTTGCACAAGAATTTCAGAGAATAGGGGATTTAGAATATAGAAAACAAAGGTTTCTATTTGGGGTTCAAGGATTGAGCACACCCTCATATGGAGGGGTGAACTTCCTATTTATACCCTATGCATTAAATGCATGGCAGGGCACTTTACACGTGGCGTTCACTGATTGGCTTTGGAAGTCTGACTTTGGGAGACATGCTTTCGGTCGGATCATGAACAGTGTAGTTGACAGAGTTGTTGTACGAATTATGGCAGAGACATGTCCTGTCTGACACATCGTACTGAGTTGTGCAAGGTAAGACAGATAGAAACTTGAGGTATAAGCTTTGTGATCATTCAATCGTTGAATATCTCATTCTGCAGAGATATCAAGAGTTCAGCGATCGCTGAAGCTTTACTCATGTTCCTTCGCGTATAAGTAGAGTTATCTTTGCTTCACTGATATCCGCATCAGGTCACTAGTAGACTTCTCTTTGTTCAGTAGCTTCGTCATCGATTCAGCTATGAACATCTGTTGACGCGAGACTTGTCTTCAGGGATTACGTTACTGTTTACATCAGAAACTATCAGCGATACTGAACAGAATCAGTTTGATCACAGATAGTGAAACACTAATACATACTAAATGTTTATAAGAAGACTATCAGCGATAACTGAACAGACTCAGTCTGATCGCTGATGGTGAAACACTAATACATATTAAACGTAATTTTCACTAAGTATAGAAAAGGGTCGTTATCAAATCACTGAGAGAGTTTGGATCAACACATTACAAGACCAAGAACTGCGAGATCAAAGTATTATGAAGACATGTTGATTTCAGATAAATTTTCTTTGAAGATACTTTGCTAAAGCATTCTGAGCTAGAGAAAGAGATTGCATCTTCTGAGCTGAAAAAGAAAACTGAATTGCTAAAATCTTTTTAGTAATGATCTTGATCCAAAGGGGGAGATTGTTAGACCACAGTCTCATTGGATTCAAGATCATCCAATCTGAAGATCCAATCTGAAGCTAAAGCCGGAAAGTCGACTCTCGATAATATTAGTCAATGTCGTTTGTAATAAAATGTAAAAGTAATTAATGTTTATTGTATTTAATGTTTTGTCTAAATATCTTATAAATAGATATTTAGATATTAATTGTTTGTTATTGTTAGTTTAGTTTAGTTAGTTAATATCTTTAGTTAGATATTATATTAGAATATCTAGATAGTATCTAGATATTGTTAAAGTTAGATATTAGTTAGAAAAGTGTGTTGTAGAAGCAATCGATCATAATATCAGATCAGAAAGCACACACTTAAAGGTGAAAAACAGAGAACACATCCAAGCTTGAATAGATCAATCCTGTAACCATTTCTATTAATCAATACAGGTTGGTAATCATATTGTGTTGTTAATCTATAAAACTTGATAAACATTGTGGACCGACATAATATTTAAGCAAAAGGAGGACAAAGCAGTATCGAATGCATGGGAGAGATTTAAAGAGCTGATTAGGAAATATCCTTATTATAGAATCCCTCCCTGCATTCAATTAGAAACATTTTATAATGGTCTTTCTAATGGTGCTAAAATCATCCTTGATGCCACAATCGGTGGCGCTTTTACTGCAAAAACATACGAGGAGTACGTCATTTTGGAAAAAGTTGCCAATAATAACACTTACTGGTCAAACCCTGGCGCCATAGAATGATTCCCATCATAATTTTAGGAACTTGGCTAAAAAGAGTCATGTACTTTTTGTATAGCCGAGGCTTTCCAACTTTGAAACAAACGTTGCCTTGCAACTTCCATCCTCTCTGGTAATCTCCATAGTGACAGAAACTTTGTCCTTCTTTCTTCCAGAGATAGCGACAACTACGATCTTCATTGGGTCAGAGCGATAGTCAATTTTGTGCTTGCACCAATCGACTGTAATATCGCTTACCGCTTTTTCTTTGGAGCGTTCCTCTTCAATCTCTTTCAAAAGAGCTGCCTGGACTTCCACTGGTTTGCTTTTCAGCTTCTTGTCTTTGACTTGAGAGGACTGAATTTTGAGAGCCAGAGAGGCATCTCTTTGACAGTCAGCAATCAGCTTCTCAGCCCTGACGGATTCTTCGATTTCAGCTTCAGTCAGGAACTCTAGATCCGTTGATTGAGAAGGGATCTTTCGACGTTGATTCTCCAGATGAGAGATTATCTCTGTTCTTTTTTTCATCTCTTCCTCTGACCAGTGAGATGGTCTAGAGGGCCTTCCATGATGTTGCAGGGACTCTTCTTCTTCTTCCTCTTCATCAATCTCTCTTACAGAGATTAGGATTGGTTGGACATCAGCTTCAGCAGCTGGGATTATTTGGAGCTCTTTACCCTTAAGCAGGGGAGAGAACTGTCT
Source organism: Arctium minus (assembly GCA_954870635.1). NCBI lineage: Eukaryota > Viridiplantae > Streptophyta > Magnoliopsida > Asterales > Asteraceae > Arctium > Arctium minus. Next base: position 173,482,258 of record OX941080.1, on the reverse strand, counting down.
GGTCAGAAAATGAAAAAGGTTAGTTTATTTTTATGGAAGAAGAGAGATAAAGGCTAGAAAGAAACAGAGGTGGGATTTTAATAGAAGGATAAGGGAACGAGGGAAAGGAATACCTGAGAAGGATTCTCCTCAGATAGTGAAGTCTTCTTCAGGTTTCCCTTAGCAGTAGCACCTTTGCTTTGGGAAGGGGTTCCTGAAGAAGTTCCATGGCTCCCCCCTGCTTTGATAACTTCTTTCGAAGCTATCGCTGATGAAGTGACGGCTGAAAAACACCATAACGATGGATCTTCTTCATCGTCATCATCATCATCTTGATGAGGTTCTTCCTCTTGATCTTCAAGATCAAGGGCTTCATCTTCATCGTCCTCTTCTTCTTCATCATCGATTAAATCTTCGAGAGAAGGAGGGGCTTTTTCAACAGCTATCTCCCCCTCAACCTGAGAGGGAGTTTCCTTCAGTTGGACCTCAGCAGCGACTTCAAACTCCGTATTTTCTTCAGCTGCCTTCTCCCCCTCTTTGTCATTATCATTGAGAGAGAGATCTTTGGAAGGAGATGAAGCTTTTGCAGCGGCCAACACCTGAACTTCAGCCTCCAAACTGTCCAGACGGCCTTCAAACGCAGGAAGATCTGACGTAGCCTGATGAATGAACTCCACGACAATGTTCAACGAAGTACGATCGTTCTCTGTGAATGAGGGAGTAGGAGTCGGAGCTGGTGCCTTCAGGTGAGTCAGGATTTGCTGAAGAAGAACTTCACAGGAATCAACCTTTGTAGCCAGGGCTGCAAACTGTTGCTGTGAGTCTTCCCTGACTTTGACAATCGCTTCTTGGAGAGTAGCGATTTGAGAAACGTCAGCTTTGGAGGCGCAGTTGGCTGTCAGTGTCTTCAGAGCTTCATTATCTGATTGAACAGCATTGGTGGTGGTGTTGAGAGAGGCAGTCAGAGATTCCACCTTTGCACTCAAACTGTTGACATTGGTGTCAACAGTCGCCAAACTAGGACCTGAATTATCAAACATTTTGTAGAATTGTAACGATTCCTCAAAAGATTGATGTTCAGGTCCTATGGGTCCAAACTCAAGTTGTTGTTGAACTGGGATCGTAGGTTGCGTCATTGTTGTTGTGACAGCGACCGAGATCGCTGGCACGGTTGAAGTGGGTATCGCTGAGGATGTGGAGGAGAGACCCACGAATGCATCCAAAGAAGTTTGTTGATAAACAACCTTAGGTATAGAGCTAGAGGTAGCTTTCTCCTTGGTCACCTTGGCCTTCTTCGAAGGACCAAGGGAGCCAGTTGATGGTCGTTTGGAAGGGGTAGCGGCAGGGATAGCAGAAGAAGGAACCTCCTGCGTGGCCGCTAAAGACGAAGAAGTGGGGAGAGAGAGTTGGGAGCGAAGTTCAGAGATACTTACCTCGTTGGGGAGCGTCTTGACCTCCAGGGAGCGCTGACCCACTTTTGGAAAAGATGCATCCGAGTTAGTGGGGTAAGTAGCAGGGTAGAGGAACTTCATGTACGCGCAGATGAAGCGTACGTAGGGGACCTTGGGATCCCTATCGATCTTCTCTATCTTTGACTTTAGATCATCAAAGATAGCTGTTGCGTAGTCGAAGTTTCGTCCAGCGATCACTGAGTAAGCCATCTGGACCTGAACCTTGCTGGCTTGGTCCAGTGACCCACTCTTCCCACTCATATACTGAATGAAGTGTGAGAAGATGTAGTTAAGCTGAGAAGGCATCAGTGCCTTCTTCACAAGAGTCAGCTTCTTGTTTGGAATCGTCGTCCTTGGCTTGGGTTCCCAAGAGTATTCCATTGCATCCAGGAATTGGATGAGTTCAGCATCAGTTGGCAAGGCATCGAATCCATTCCTGGGTTTGTCAGGAAAACGCAGAGCTTTCCTCAGACCTAAGGCAGTCATCATCCCCGATCCAAGTTTAGTGCTGAAGGAGATAGCAGGAACCTGTTCACCCTTTTTGTTGGTGATAGAGGTTTCTTCAGCGATAAACCAAAATTGTTGGAGTAGAGCTTTGGAAGGAGTGGGATCCACAGTGATAGCGTAAACAATGCAGGATTACTTTAGAAACTTTGCGGCTTCTTTCAGATGTGGGTATTTGACACCATCAAAGTCAAGGCGAGCAAGATGATTGTTTTTGGGAAGCTCTGAGTTAGAGATGGCGAACTTGACGTTCTTAGAGGCAACAAGTGCAGATTGAGACATTCTGTTGATATTTGAAGAGGATGATGCAAATGCTTAAGAATGCTAGAATGCTTGAGAGAGAATTCTTGCTTAGAAAGTATTTCCAGAAAGTGTAAAATGAGAAGAATGGAAAAACATTCCTTTTATACGTGAGAGAGAGTGTGAGAGGCGGGAAAACAAATGCTCATCATGACATGGACACGTCCCACGAAGTTGATTGGATGGAAGGGCAACAGACGAACGTGTCAGAAAAAGGCATGTCGTGGATTATCGGTTCAAATGACGTCATAGAAGAGAGAGACTGTTCATTTGTCCGTTTTGAAATTATCGCTGAAGAAATATCAGTGATAAATTTTCTTTTTAAGAAGGATCACTGACTAGAAATATCAGTGATAAATTTATTTTTCAAAAATCTTTTAATCATTTGAAGAAAGTTCAGTGATTAAGGTTTATATTTTGAAAAACATCTTAACTGAATGAAGATTCAGTTATAAGGATGGAGAGAACATACCTGAGAGTCAGAATGTTTATCAGAAAAAAATGATAAAAGGGGAACTTATGATTACTGACACAATGCATGAACGCTGAAGAATTATTCTTCGAGATTCAGCATTCCAAGCTCACTGATGAGAAAGTTGAACCTTGTCTCATCGAGAGGTTTGGTGAATAAATCAGCAAGCTGAAAGTCAGTATGGATAAAATGAAGTTCAATATCACCGTTCATCACATGATCTCTGATAAAGTGATATCTGATCTCTATGTGTTTTGTCTTTGAATGTAACACTGGATTATTTGCTATAGCGATAGCACTAGTGCTGTCGCAATAGATTGGAATCTTTGATAGCTGAAGGTCATAGTCTAATAGTTGATTTCTCATCCATAAGATCTGAGAACAACAGCTTCCAGCGGCTACGTATTCAACTTCAGCTGTGGAAGTGGACACTGAATTTTGCTTTTTGCTTGTCCAACTTACCAACTTTCCTCCTAGGAGTTGACATCCACCAGTGGTACTCTTTCTGTCAAGTTTACAACATGCAAAATCACTATCAGAATAACCAGTTTGATTGAACCCTGAGTCTTTGGGATACCAAAGACCGAGGTTAGGAGTTCCTTTCAGATATCTGAATATGCGCTTAACAGCAATCAGATGGGATTCCTTGGGTTCAGATTGGTAGCGTGCACATAAACAAGTGGAGTACATGATGTCAGGTCGGCTCACCGTAAGATACAGCAGGGAGCCTATCATTCCTCTATAGGCAGTGACATTAACAGGTTTTCCAGAAGGATCTTTGTTAAGTGTCAGAGGAGGTGCCATAGGAGTTTTCATTGCTGAAGTTTGTGTTAGATCAAACTTCTTCAGCATATCTTTAACATACTTACCTTGACTTATAAAAGTACCTTTGTCAGATTGTTTAATCCGAAGACCAAGAAAATATGTCAGCTCACCCATCATACTCATTTTGTATTATTTCTTCATTCTTTCAGCGAAGCGAGTACATAGAGATGGGTTAGTAGAACCAAATATTATGTCATCGACATATATTTGTACAAGAATTATATGACCTTTTATTTTTCTGAAAAATAACGTATTATCAATCTTGCCACGTTCAAAATTTTCAGAGATAAGAAAAGATGAGAGAGTGTCATACCAAGCACGAGGGGCTTGTTTTAGACCATAGAGAGCCTTATCCAATTTATAAACATAATTTGGATACTTAGGGTCATAGAACCCTGGAGGTTGTTCTACATAGACTTCTTCATTCAGCTTTCCATTGAGGAACGCTGATTTTACATCCATTTGATACACAATGAAGTCTTTATAAACTGGATAAGCTAAGAATAGTTGAATTGCTTCGAGCCTAGCCACATAGGCAAAGGTTTCAACATAGTCTATGCCTTCCTCTTGTCTGTATCCCTGAGCAACAAGTCGAGCCTTGTTGCGGGTTACAGTTCTATGTTCATCTAACTTGTTTCTAAACACCCATTTGGTGCCTATAACAGTTTTATCAGATGGTCTAGGAACGAGATTCCAAACTTTGTTGCGAGAGAACTCAGTCAGCTCTTCTTGCATAGCGCTGACCCAATTTGGATCTCTGAGGGCATCATCAGTCTTCTTTGGTTCTATTAAAGAGAGAAAGTTGACAAAGAGACAGATATTACCTGAGCTTCGTCGTGTCTGAATACCTGCATCTAGATCACCAAGAATTTGATCTATTGGATGATCTCTGGTCCATCGCTGAGCAGTAGCATGATCGCTCAACTCAGGGGTTGGATCAACAATTGGGATGTTTACTGATGAGGATGTTTGAGGTTCATCAGCAATTAACTGTTGAGTAGTGGACAGACTGTTGTTATCAGAGAGGTTTTCAGACAGAGGTAGATCTGATGGTAGTAAGGTGTTTAGAGGTTCAGCTGAATCCCATGAGTTGGATTCAGCGTTAGGATGTATGATGTTTAGATCATCATCAGCAGTAGGTGAATCTGTGTGCTGATGGTTTGAGAAGAAGGGTTCAGTTTCTCTGTAGTGAGAAAACATCCAAGCATTTAACTCTTCATTGTCAGCGATTGGTTTGGAGTTCGCTGAGTGAGTTTCATCAAAAGTGACATGAATTGTTTCTTCCACAGATTGTCTTCGTTTGTTGAAAACTCTGTAGGCTTTTGAGATGGAGGAATATCCTAGAAATATTCCATCATCAGCTTTTGGGTCGAACTTTCCAAGCTGATCTTTGTTGTTTAAGATAAAGCACTAACAACCAAAGATATGAAGAAAGCTGATAGAGGGCTTCCTTCTATGAAAAAATTCATAAGCTGTTTTTCCAAATCGCTTTACTATCAGCGATCTGTTTTGAGTAAAACATGCAATGTTTACAGCTTTTGCCCAAAATTGAGTAGGGAGATGAGAATCGCTGAGCATTGATCTAGCAGCTTCAATGATCGTTCTGTTTCTTCTTTCAGCGACTCCGTTTTGCTGAGGTGTTCTTACTGAGGAAAAGTTATGAGAAATTCCTTTATTCTCAAAGAAATTATTCAGGGAACTGTTTTTGAATTCAGTTCCATGATCACTTCTTATTGAACGAACAGTAAGATTATTCAGCACTTCCATCTTTTTAACAAAGGATATTAGTTCTTCTGGAGTATCACTCTTACAGCGAAGAAAGATAACCCAGGTATAGTGAGAGAATTCATCTACAATGACAAGCGTATATTTCTTTCCAGCTATTGATTGGATATTGACAGGGCCAAATAGATCCATATGTAAGAGCTGAAGAGGACTTGTCACTGAAGAGACTTATTTAGACTTGAAACTAGCTTTTGTTTGTTTTCCTTTTTCACATGCTGAGCAGAGAGATTCTTTAGCATATGAGTGCTGAGGAAGACCAGAAACCAGTTCCTTAGAAGAGAGAGAATTTAGGGTTTTGAAGTTTAGATGAGAGAGCCTTTTGTGCCATAGCCAGTTGACATCAGAAGAGGCCTTAGATAGAAAACATAAGTTTTCAGTGGTAGTAGAGTCCATATCTATTACATAGACATTTTCTCTGCGATAACCACTGAGAGCAAGTTTTCCTTTCTTATCCACCACTGAACATGCTTTCTTAGAAAAGCGAACTTCGTAGTCTTTGTCACATAGTTGACTGATGCTTATAAAGGTTGTGCTTCAGTCTATCTACATAAGCAACTCTTCGAAAGGTAGTTGTCCCATTGCTGAGGACACCAAACCCTCGGGTAAATCCTTTTCCATTTCCACCGAAGGTCACAGAGGGACCTTTCTCTTCCTTGTATTCAGTGAGCAGGTCTTTTTGTCCAGTCATATGACGAGAACATCCACTATCGAGATACCATATGCCCTTTGATCCCTGCACACATAAGGAAAATTAAGCGTTGTTTGGTACCCACTTTTCAATGGGTCCTTTAGAGTTAGTGGATGTGGAAGATTCAGCAGTCTTCACAGCAGATAAAGATTCAGCTTCAGTGGTGATCTTCACTTTGGTTAATTTCTTAACCTTAGTGGTATTCTTCATCTTAGTTGATTTTTCAACTTTGGTGACCTTCTCAGCCTTAGATGCATTTATCTTTATTTTAGTTGTTTTATCAGCTTTGGTAGTAGTCGGACATTTGCTTGCAATATGGTCAGTAAAACCACAATGATAACATTTTCTGTATTTGAAAGTGGTTTTAGGACCAGAAGTAGAAGGTTTTGCAAGTTTAAGATGAGCAGGTCCAGGTCCAAGAAGACTTTTCTCTTGAGATCTGGGAGGAATTTTCATTTCTTCAGATTTCATGGGTCTAAGATCAATCTTTAGCTTTGGAGGACAGAGATCGAAGATTTCAATCATTGAGCTAGAGGATTGATTCACTGAAGGTTTAGAAGGAACTTTCAGTTTTGCTTTCTTGGTAGCCTTCTAAGGATGAAGAATGGATTTTCCTTTATCCGCAGACTTAGTGTCTTTGGATTTTTCCTCAGGGATAGAATTAGAAGAAGAAGGATAAAATTGATCATAAGAAGTGTCAGAGATAGGAGTGACAAACGTTCCAAACTTAAGCATGGAATTTTCTTCTTTAGGCTCATCTTGTGGTGTCCAAAAGCCAAGACCAGTTTTATCACTTTCAGGAGTTTGAGCATTTATTATCTCAGAGATCTTTGTTGATGATTTGCACCATTTTTCAACATAAGCTTTTTCTGCTTTTAGAGCAGCGATGGCTTGTTCGCGTTCAATGCTGATGATTTCATTTATAATGACTTGATCTTTCAACTTTTCTTCTAAAAGATTTAGTTCTCTGATCTTTTCATGACATTTCTCTAGCTCTTGAGTTAAATGAACATTTTTATTCTCAGCTTGAGTTTTGTCGTTTAGAGCATTATAAAGGTCAATCGTCAGCACATCAACAGCGCGATTTCTCTCAGCTTCAGGCAGAGAGGGATTTGTAGAGATAGATACCTGAGATGATATGTAGCTCATAGAAGGTTCAGATGGTTCTTCCACTTCTTCTTTAATCTCGGCCATGAGGCAGAGATTAGCGACTTCTTCATCAGAACTTGATTCTTCTGATTCAGCCCAGTCGTGTTCTTCAGCGATGAGACCTTTACCTTTTCGCTTGTAGCTTTTCAGCTTTTGATATTTGTTCTTCAGCTTTAGGTATTTGTCATCACTGGATCTTCTTGAGATAGAAGGCTTGAAGACCTTTTTAGACCTGCACTCACTAGCAAAGTGTCCAATCTTTTCACAGTTATAGCAAGTGGCAGTAACCTTATCAACAGGAGTTGATTTTGGCTTTTCAGTAAGAGAGAGAGGCTTATTTCTTCGGAAATTGCTCTTTCTTGCAAATCTCTTAAAAGAGTTTGTCAAGAGTGCTAAGTACTCATCGAACTCTGAAAGATCAGGGTCTGATAGATCCTCAGATTCAGAATCTAACTCAGTGATGGTGAGAGTAGATCGCTGAGATGGAATTATCTCTGAAGAGACTAAAGCAACAGGAGTGCTTTTGGAGTCTTTAGAATCTTACAAGATTCTTTTTCAGGAGATTCAATTGCTCATAGTTGAGCAATATTCCATACAAAGTGCTTAGAGAGAGAGAATTTAAGTCTTTTGTCAGCTTAAGACATATTGAATAATTGTCCCAGCTTTCAGGAAGACATTCTAAGAATTTAGTCAAGACCTCAGAATTAGAATAGGTCTTACCAACAGTTCTTAGATCAATGATTAAGCAGTTAAACCTCTGATGAACGTCAGAAAGAGATTCATTCTTACCAGCGATGAAACTTTCATACTGTCTTACCAAGTTAATCTTTCGAGTCTCTTGGATTTCAGTGGTGCCCTCATATTGAACACATATGGTTTCCCACATTTCTTTAGAAGTTTTCAGATGCATGATGGAATGGAAAACTTCATCAGGCAGAGCCATTGAGATAATGGTCTTTGCCCTTGCATCTATACCTACCTTCTTTTTGTCTTCATCACTTCACTGTCTTATTTCCTTAACGACATAGCGTTCAGGGACAGCTTTAGTGGTGGCAGTAGCGGGAACTGCAGCTATAATTCTAACAGGTTCATAGGGTCCATTTTCTATATATTCAGGTATATTAGGATCAGCACCTTCAAGAAATAGCATCATTCGATTTTTCCATAGAGAAAAGTTATCTCTGTTAAATCGAGAAGGTTTAGAAAGTGAACCATTATCATAGTAGTTTGTGTTTGTGTTAAGTGTCATTTAGAATAGCAAAGAAGAGAATAAAGCAAGATCTTGTTTATTAGATTAAACAAACTGCTCTGATACCACTTGTTGGTCCCTAAGGTGCTTAACAAGTTTGTAGAAGGGGGGGGGGTGAATACAAACACAAAATTTAAAGTTTAATAAATTGTTTATTGATAAATCAAACACAATTTACAAGTCTGTTGCGGAATAAGATTAAGTAAGACTCAATCTAAACAAACTTAAGAAAACACTAAGATGGTTGCACAAGAATTTCAGAGAATAGGGGATTTAGAATATAGAAAACAAAGGTTTCTATTTGGGGTTCAAGGATTGAGCACACCCTTAGATGGAGGGGTGAACTTCCTATTTATACCCTATGCATTAAATGCATGGCAGGGCACTTTACACGTGGCGTTCACTGATTGGCTTTGGAAGTCTGACTTTGGGAGACATGCTTTCGGCCGGATCATGAACAGTGTAGTTGACAGAGTTGTTGTACGAATTATGGCAGAGACATGTCCTGTCTGACACATCGTACTGAGTTGTGCAAGGTAAGACAAATAGAAACTTGAGGTATAAGCTTTGTGATCATTCAATCGCTGAATATCTCATTCTGCAGAGATATCAAGAGTTCAGCGATCGCTGAAGCTTTACTCATGTTCCTTCGCGTATAAGTAGAGTTGTCTTTGCTTCACTGATATCCGCATCAGGTCACTAGTAGACTTCTCTTTGTTCAGTAGCTTCGTCTTCGATTCAGCTATGAACATCTGTTGACGCGAGACTTGTCTTCAGTGACTACGTTACTGTTTACATCAGAAACTATCAGCGATACTGAACAGAATCAGTTTGATCACTGATAGTGAAACACTAATACATACTAAATGTTTATAAGAAGACTATCAGCGATAACTGAACAGACTCAGTCTGATCGCTGATGGTGAAACACTAATACATATTAAACGTAATTTTCACTAAGTATAGAAAATGGTCGTTATCAAATCACTGAGAGAGTTTGGATCAACACATTACAAGACCAAGAACTGCGAGATCAAAGTATTATGAAGACATGTTGATTTCAGATAAATTTTCTTTAAAGATACTTTGCTAAAGCATTCTGAGCTAGAGAAAGAGATTGCATCTTCTGAGCTGAAAAAGAAGACTGAATTGCTAAAATCTTTTTAGTAATGATCTTGATCCAAAGGGGGAGATTGTTAGACCACAGTCTCATTGGATTCTAGATTATCCAATCTGAAGATCCAATCTGAAGCTAAAGCCGGAAAGTCGACTCTCGATAATATTAGTCAATGTCGTTTGTAATAAAATGTAAAAGTAATTAATGTTTATTGTATTTAATGTTTTGTCTAAATATCTTATAAATAGATATTTTGATATTAATTGTTTGTTATTGTTAGTTTAGTTTAGTTAGTTAATATCTTTAGTTAGATATTATATTAGAATATCTAGATGGTATCTAGATATTGTTAAAGTTAGATATTAGTTAGAAAAGTGTGTTGTAGAAGCAATCGATCATAATATCAGATCAGAAAGCACACACTTAAAGGTGAAAAACAGAGAACACATCCAAGCTTGAATAGATCAATCCTGTAACCATTTCTATTAATCAATACAGGTTGGTAATCATATTGTGTTGTTAATCTATAAACCTTGATAAACATTGTGGACCGACATAATATTTAAGCAAAAGGAGGACAAAGCAGTATCGAATGCATGGGAGAGATTTAAAGAGCTGATTAGAAAATATCCTCATTATAGAATCCCTCCCTGCATTCAATTAGAAACATTTTATAATGGTCTTTCTAATGGTGCTAAAATCATCCTCGATGCTACAATCGATGGCGCTTTTACTGCAAAAACATACAACGAGGAGTACGTCATTTTGGAAAAAGTTGCCAATAATAACACTTACTGGTCAAACCCTGGCGCCATAGAATGATTCCCATCATAATTTTAGGAACTTGGCTAAAAAGAGTCATGTACTTTTTGTGGACAAAATCATCCTTTTAAGTTTTGCCCCGGTAACCCCGTTTCGGTAAACTATGATGGGAATCATTTTATAAATAGTTCGTTTTCCCAAACATACAATCTGAATTGAGGAAACCATCCAAACTTCTCTTTGACTGAAAATCAAAGACTTCAACCCCTTGAGGCAAGTCAAGTCCAAACCGACCACCAAATCCCTAGGGATTTCATCAAGGCAAACCTCAAAAATACCAACATCGACAATCTTCACAATCACATGCACCTAGGCAGCAAAATGCATCGAAAAGTAATGGTTCAATCGAATCATTGCTTAAAGGTTTTATAGATCAAACCAATGCAACCTTGAGAGGTTTCGAAACCCAACTTTGACAGTTTGTTGTCGAACTCAAGAATAGGCCACAAGGGACCTTGTCGAGAGACACTGAGAACCCTAAGGGCATTCATAAGAAACATGTCAAGGTTGCAAGTATAAAATAGATTGAGAACATAGATGAGTCTAGGAAAGTCGAAAAACCCTATTTTGTGCCAATTTTGCAACAAGACTCGCATCTATTTGATAGCTCAATTTTTCCAGACTCGTTTCCTTCTCCTAATGAAGTACAAAGTCCAGAACCCTTGGCCAAAACAGAAGGTCCTCTCGTCTCATGCACTGCCAACAACAGTGGGCAGATTGTGCCCACTCCCGGCGAAGAACAAATCAACCCCAAATTTGTGTGACTTACCTTTTCCTGAACGATTAAAAACCAAAAATATGGATGTACAATTAAAAAAAGTTTTAGACATTTTCAAACAACTCCACATTAACATTCTTTTGGTAGAGGCTCTCGAGCAAATGTCAAGTTATATTAAATTTTTGAGATATTATCAATAAAAAAAGGCTAGGAGAATTTGAAAATGTTGCTTTGACCAAGGATGTAGTGCACTTCTTACTTGCAAAATCCTTCCGAAACTAAAGGACCCGCAGGGAGTTTTACCATCCCGTATTCTATTGGGGTACAAGAAGTAGGACATTCTTATTTGGGAGAGATTATAAACCTCATGCTTTTGTCAGGAAACATGTCATTTTTATGGTACAAGAAGAAATTGTGTTGGGTCACATGGTTTTCAAAAAGGGTTAAGAAGTGGATAAGACTAAGTTTGAAGTAATAATACAATTACCCGGACCCAGTTCGGTTAAAGACATCAGAAGTTTTTTAGGGCATGCAAGGCTTTATAGTTTCATAAAAGATTTTTCGAAAATTGCAGAACCCCTTTGCAATTTATTGCATGCCGATCAAACTTTCGACTTTACTTCTGAATGTACAAAAGCTTTTGAAACGATCAAGGTCGCTCTTGTCTCAGCACCCATTATGATAGCGCAGGATTAGACCATGCCTTTTGAGGTAATGTGCAATGTTAGCAATTGGGTTATTGGTGTTGTCTTGGGAAAAAGGCAGAATAAAATTTTCCACCCCATTTACTATGCAAGCAAAACTCTTATCGAAGCTCAAATAAATTACACAACCGAGAAAAAGTTACTTGTCGTAGTACTTGCTTTTGACCATTTTCGATCCTATTTGATTGGCACAAAAGTCATCGTTCACACCAATCACTCTGCCATTAAATATCTCTTTAACAAAACCAATGCAAAACCACAACTTATTCGGTGGGTCTTTCTTTTACAAAAATTCGACCTAGAGATGGTTGTTAGAAAGGAGGTAGAGAAATAATATTTTATTATAAGAAATAATTTTTTATTATATTTCACCAATAAGAAACATTGAAATTAAATATTTAGAAGAGAGAAAGAGAGAATATTTTATTAATATAATGAACAATGTAATCTTTAAAATTGAGAAATCTATTAGGGGCGTTTGGTTCGCAGAATCTGATGGAATTGGAATGTTGAATTCCTTTGACCAGATTTCATTCCCTTGTTTGATTCAAAGTTTTTAATGGAATGAAATCTTCCAATTCCATTAAATTCCATACCTAAAGGATTTTAACATTCCATCATCAAACCCAAGTATTTCAATGGAATGAAATTTGTTATTTTCATAATTCCAAAATTACCCCTTACCCCAAACTAAACCCTACTGATATTGATTATCAGTAGACACCAACTCTCTCTCTCCTCTCTCTCTCTCTCTCTTGTCATCTCGTGTGCTAAAATAATCAAAGCAATTTTAGTTAAAAATTAAACTATTTAATGACTATTTCATTAAAGTAATTTTTGTTGAAAAAATGAAAATAATCAAAAAGGGTATTTTGGTCATTTACCAAAATTCCATTCCAATTCTAAAGCTACAATCTGTGAACCAAACAGAAAAATTCCAATTCATTTAACAGATTCTATTCCAATTTTGTCAACCAAACAGGTGGTCAAACCTGACAACATTCCATTTCAATTCCTTCAAAATTAAATTCTTTTGACAGATTTCATTTCATCCAAAAACATCCTACGAACCAAACGTCCGGAGTTGTATGCAATTTTTATAGAGATGTCCGACTTTGATTTTCAATTTAGAAAAACTATTGAATATGCTCTTAACAATCAAAACCCACCATAACAAACAACCCAAAATACCTTTTCAAGTTACCCAAAAACCAAATAACTTTTTCGTATTTCAAATAATGTTTTCACGCTTTTGGAAAAGTGTACCTTGGTATGTTTGACAACCTAACCTATACGTGAGTTATTGGTCAATAAGTTAAATGTTAATTATAAACTAATTGATAAAAACACTTTGAAACTTTTAAACACTTTTATGTTAGCTTATAAGCAAGTCACATTTGATAAAAATAGTTAAACTTATTCTTTTTGTCTCAAATAAATGTCCACAATGGAAGTGACATACGGATTTAGAAATGCGTAATTGTTTATACTTTTTAATCAATCAAGGAACGATATTACCTTTAATTATAGAGAGAGAAATTCTCTCCTCATAACAAGGGATGTGGTGTGGTGGTAAAGGCTTGGGGAGTTCATAGCGCTCAACCCGAATTCGAGTCTCACTAGCAGCACTTGTAGCCACTGAGAATAAACTCAGGGTTGCACGCTTTAGCAGCTGGGCCAAAGGCCCTAATTGCCAGGGATTAGTCTGGGTCATAGGCCCAGGATACCCTTTCAAAAAAAACTATGGTAAAATAAGAACGCAAATATTTACTTTTGAAAAAACACTTATTTTTTGACAAACTAAATAAATAATGCAGACATTTGTTTTGGGACAGAGATAGTAATTAGAAGTTAAATGACAATGCAAAATAACTTAAAATGACACATTAAAAAATTAATTGAACGAAGTGTAGGATATAAAAAAAGGCATCGAGATAAATTGAAATGATGCTTCATGTAAGTTGTAACATTTCAAAAAATTAACTTATAAGCTAGTTTATAACTTACCAAACAAGGTTGGCTAAAAAAACTAGTTTATAGTTACTAAACATGTCCTTATTATTACTAATTATTAAATTTTATATATAAACAATAAAAGAGATTAGAGTACTTTTATATTCTCAACTAGAACTACACAGAGTACAACTCTACTTTCTCTCTCTATTTTATTTTATGAATTTGTATGATTTTATAAACATTTATCTTGTATTTAAACATATTTATCAGCTGATTATAAATTAGTTTTATAACATTAAGTTGAAAATATCATATAATATACTTACCTGTGATCAGTATTTTGAAAATGAAGTTCAAAAAATTCACAAAAATACTTGTTTTTCTATTACCACTTGTTTAAATAGAAAACTAATTACATTTAAAATAATTTAGATTTCTCTTAAACTTGGTTCGCTCATATGAAAATAATAATGGGTTTCCATAATCTCCTCAAGCTTTCATTCTTATTGTTTATTTAGAAACATTATATAAACTTAAAAGATTTCATATGCCTTACTTTAAAATCTCTTAATTCACAACTTAGTATACATTTCAAAAATCTCTTAATTCACAACTTAGTATGCATAAGGTACAAATCATTTGAAAAAAATTCAAACTTTACTTTTTCACTACCTTCCATATCCATTTAGAGTTTCTCCAAAAGAAGAAAAGTTATTTACTTGCTCAAATTAACATATTTTTTTAATTATTAATAGTACATGTATTTTCTTCATGTATACAAGTTTTTAAAACCTTTTGAATTCTATAAAACTAACTAATAATGAACCTATATATACGTTTAGATACAAAATAATATTATCTAACATTATATTTGTTATTTTTACCTATTCTATATTTCAGTATTTTGAAAAAATATTATCACTCGTTAGATATCGTTGATTAATACATGTTTTTAAAATTCAAATATACATTTAACGATTACTTTAATATAATTCCTTAATGATTAAAAAAACTAAAGTTATGCGTTTATCACTACTAATGTCACATAAATTATAAATATATGATTTACAATTGCTCATCCCGATCCATATTCTTGAAAAATTAAAGGTTTTTAAGAAATAAAGTTTAAATATTTTATAATATAATATAGATATATATTTGTCTTTAGATTCTCACAATCATATTAAAAAATCTCATTATACTAATAATCACGAAAGAGGAGAGAATAAAACCACCAAAAAGAGAGCACACATATTTTATTTTCTAATCTAAACAACCCTAATTAACTCGTAATAATAATTTTAAAAGCTTGTACTTTGATTGCGTCTAAAACAATAAATTTAATTTCAGACCACTAATTAGAGCATCTCCAAAATGGTAAAAACAAAAATTTTGGACACTCCAAAATGTAGAAAGAAATATAAAATTTGAAAAATATTCCCAGTTCCCACCAATAAAGAAGTTTGGAATTATATTTTTAAAGAGAGAAATAATATTTTATTTGATGAATGAAATATCTCCAACATATTTTCCAAAATAAAGAATAGATTCTCCATTTTGAAGATTAAAACATTGACCCTATTTACAAAATATTTCATTCATCTAATAAATATTATTATTTCTCTCTATAAATTTAATTTAAAAGTTTTCTATATTGGTTGGTAGAGAGAGATTAAAAATTACTTCATTTTCTCCCTACTTTCTTCATTTTAAGAAAAGATTTTGAAGAATCTGATAAAACAAAAACATGCCCAAAATATTCATTTGCTCCATTTTGGAGACACTAAATACAGAATTTGTTTAGTGATTTTGAAGAAATTTTTAGAAAATCAGATGGAGATGGAGATGTTCTTACTCTATTATTTCAAACCCATTACAACTCTCCTGCTTTCACTATCCACCAGTCTACTTTCAACAAAACTACCAACTCACTCGACACCAAAAATGATCTTAGGGCAAGATTTAGTGGAATTTTGAATTGAATTCCATTTCAATCTCACAGGCTGGTATTCTAAAGGATTTCATGAGATTTGTTTGTTTTAAAATATGTTAAATGTTTTGTGATAAAAAGTAATTTCATTATATTTATAGTTTGTTTTTGTAAATTGTATATACATATTGGAATTCAATTTCATTCCAAATAGATTTCAAATCATTCCATAAAATCAAAAACACCAAAGACAAACTTCTTACATCTATGACGTCTTTATACCTCCTCTAACACCATTTTCGGGTGCGATATACTAGGTTCATTTGGTTTTACTTTACCTCCTCTCTAGCTCATCAAAATTTTATCTTAACATATCCATCAATAAACAAATCGATCTTTTTTTTGGGGGGGGGAAGGGTGTCCTAGGCTATGCCTAGACTAATCCCTTGGCAAATTATGACCGTAAGACATCAGCCCCTGATTAAACCTCAGTGGCCACAATTGTTGTGTACGCTTGGATTCGAACCCTAGACAGATGGGATATTCCACCACATCCCCCAGGGCCTTAACCAATACGCCACAACCCTTGTGGTTAACAAATCGATCTTTCTGGACCTAATATTGATACCATTAATTATCATAAAAAACAAGTTGGTCGGTAACTTACTTCGTAACTGCCAAGAAAATTAAGAGGGTTCTTGGTTGGGGCTTATGGGTATTAGGGGGTAAAGAACGGAAACGGGAATGAATAACGATGTTTGGTTCAATATAATGAGTGATTACTTAAAAGTAAAGTTGTTCATGGGTGGTACAACCTGCTAGACCTGACCCGTCCAGCCCGTTAGAAAAGCGGGCTTGGACAACCATTTTAAAAAATATGGACGGGCTTGGACGGGATCGTTCAAATTAATGGGTAGGCTCTAGCGATGAAAGAAATTTTGGACAAACACAGCCCGTTATATAATTATAATCAATTAAATTTATTTATATAGTTAATATTTTATTTAAAAAAGTCTAGAAGTGGTTTGGGTTGGACTCCCTCTACCAAGTACCAACCACCTCCCAAATATATACTAAATATGATGTCATATAGTACATCTCGAAGCTCAATATTGAAATATTAGGTGGCTAAATATTTTGTTGTTGAAAAATTCGAACTTCGAAGAGTTCATACTTTGGAGAGGAAAAGTTCATACTTCATGTTTTGTGAAAAATACATTTTCTTATGTTTTGTACATTAGAAAAACGTTCTCATTGTTAGAAAAAGACAATACATTTTGGATAATTTTACATATAACTTCCCATTTTATATAAATTTTTTTAAATGTAAATTTTTTAGGCCCGTTGGCAAGCCTGGCCCGTTTATAGGACGGGTATGGGCAAGTTCTTAATCCCACAAAAACGGGCTTGGATTTGCTATATTAGGCCCATTGGACAAGCAAAATATGTTAGGCCCGGCCCATGGCCCGCCCAAGCCCCTAAATGATCACCTCTACTTAAAAGTATGTAATCATCCATACCCTAGTAAATTGACGGGAATTAATCATTCCTTGTTATACTCATTCCCATTTCCATACGAGCCCCGAAAAGAGATGTTTATGGTTTTCATGAAAACTTCCTGCCTTCCCTCATGTTATGGATTCAATGAAGTGGTTGGCATTGGCTTAAGTTTAGAACAAGGAAGATAGGAAAGCATCAAGACATTAAAGTTAAAACATACCTCGTTCAGCTTCTTCAATAAGTCTTCTGAATGTTTGATCAGCCAGTATAAGCAGCCAAAGGTTATGGTAATATTGCCAGATTCCACTGGCCAAACTTTTTTCTACTTCTTGGTGAAGACATCAAGAGCATTAGTTAACAAAAGTTAAGAAAGCTACTGATGACTTTAATATCCAACAGCTGACCACACTATTAGATCTGTATCAACAAAGCAAAACAAGATTAAAAATCAGATACCAACAACCCTAATTCCATCTGCTGTCTATATGCTTTTATTGGTCAACAAAACCAATTCTTTATATAAGATTATATATAGACCATAGCTGCTTACCAAAACCAGACTAAAAAGCCACTTGCCATGAAAGTGTACCAATTGTGCAGCTTCAAATACATATTTACCTTGATACCATTCCAGTTTGTTGTTAACGCACTCTTTTCCTCTTATTATGGTGATACCTGTCTATGTTGTCCTCGTCTAAATCATTGGCCATCTTCCATCTGCCTCCATAATCAGCACCGTGCTTCTTGCTGTCCCTGCTTTCTCTGAAATCATGGCCAACATCCGACTCCTTCCTTTTAACATCCCTTTCTTTTTTCATTTGATGATGATGGCTACAACTACAATCACTATCCGACTGCTCCCTGCTATGATGATGCCTTCTGAACCTTTGGTGGTACTTTTTATACCTCACTTCATCATACCTATAGCTACCACTGTGCACGTCCTCTATCCCCGATGCAGATCTATCTGTATGATATGACCCACGATCTCTCCCATTTTTTGTGGAATGAGAACGTTTTTCATATCTTACGTGACCAGATTTGATCTTTTGATCTGGATGTTTGTCACAGAGATGATCCTTTTGCAACTTCCGCCCGTGGCTTTCCTCGGAATTGCTCAGAGCCTTTCCCTTGTCTCTGTGGGATTTATAGTCCGATGATCTTTCTAGCTCATGGCAGTCATGGTGCTTCCGGATGCCATCTTCTTCATAATCAAAAGACTCTTGTCTGGTAAAAAAAAAAATAATCAAAAATCAAGAGTCTAAACACTAGAAAGAAAAAGGCAAAAGAGTGAATATTGGGGAAGGAGGGTGGGGGAACTTGAGAAAGTACATCAGCCAGCAAGTTATATATATAATAAGCACTGTACTTCGGCTATGCTGTTAATATCGGATATCGGTGGTGTATCGGTCAAGGACCGATACACGATATATCGGAAATATCGGTGATATATCGGTAATATCGGTTCATATAACATTTCTCAGAATTATATATATATATATATATATATATATTTTATATCAGTAGAAGAAGAAGTCGATGAACTGATGAAGAGACTGTTGTGTTGAAGAGAACTTGCAGAAGTCGATTAAACATTTGAAGAAGAAGCCGTATAATCTAAATTCTAATACCTAAGTTATTTTTCTAACAAATTAAAAAAAAAAGGCCCATATGGAATGACAAAGCCCAACCCAGTATAATGTATTACAAAAAAAAAAAGGCCCAAACTCTTGTATTATCAATATATCGGTTATATCGGCCGATATTTTGATTAAAATATCGCCGATATATCGGCAGCCGATATAATGTCCGATATTTTCCACCGATATTTTACATAGGGGGCGATACACGATATATCGCCGATATATCGCGATTTTAACAGCACAGTACTTCGGTTGATTAAAAAAATCGACACTATAAATGAAACACATCCCTTATATCAGTTAACAGTTTAACAACAATATGAACATCAATTCAACATTATGATGACTTAACTGATACAACTAACATTAGCAAAATAGCTAGTGCCAATGAATTCAGATTAAGAAGACATTAGCCACTTACATTATATTAGCCTCAATCCCAAAATCATCAAGTGAGAAGAGATAATAGGCGAAGAAAGAAGAATCAATGAGGTAGAGTAAAGGACTTGATGTGAATGTTCAATATAACATGCCCTCCTTTATGAAATATATTTGTTGAAAAGATGCTTAATGGACTCAGAATTCACTTAACTTCAAAGTGTCCAAGAAAAAAAGAAACTAATTCATTAAAAATGGTCTTGATTTGCTAGCTTCACTATAAACTACCATTTATTGTAAGTTACGATGGGGACAACACGACTCCTGCATATCCTCGAGAATAGTATCTCACATCACAGTGTGTAAAGTAAAAACAATAATACTAGTATAGAAGAGGCATTTTCCATATCAAAGGACATGCAAAGAACGCTTTTACTCAGTGACCAAAACTTAGAAGTTCGATCATTTTACGAGCCCCCTTTTGGAACTCATGTAGGATTGCTAGTATAACCATTCAGTAAACACTACTTCATGTTTGGAACTCAATGAAGCGAATAAGCATAACAATCAACAGATTGATTGCCATATTTGATCCTGATACTGCTGTTATATCAAAACAAAAACTACCTCTTCTCATGGCAATATTCTATTCCATTATCACTGTTCCGAAGCTCCAAATTATCTGAATGTCTCAAGGGTCGTTCAGCTCTGGTGCCTGCAGGTGCCAGACCCTCTATCCTCGTAATTCCACTGCCAAATAAGGTATATAAAATTGCAAAGCATAGACAATAAAGAGGGGTTTTTTAAAACAATGATACAAGTAAAACCAGAAAATACACATATAACAAGAAGTTCACCTAGGAACAGGTAAGCAGCCATACGTAGATGGAACATAAGATGGAACTCCATAAGGTGTAACAGGGACCATGGTGGCATTAAAAGGCACCATCCCTGGGTTTCCATACATGTTCATGTAAGGGTTGACAGGAGGAAAGGCAGCAGCATTCCAGTAGGGCATCGCATAACCAGACATACCTCCTTGAAACATATGATCTCCTGAAAGCCACACAACATGATCACCAGATGGTCTTAACACAATCTAGGAACCCTTTAAAGAAAGCAGAACTTACCTGTATGAAACATAGGATGTTCAGTAGAACCAATAGGGCAGTCTCTTATAAAATGGCCTGGAGAGCCACACATGTAACAAGTACGACCCGCCTGATCTCAACAAGGTAAATGTCCACATCAGATAGAAGGTAGTTTGTAAGCACATCTTGACCAACTAATAATATGCAATTCATCTATTGCCACTTTCTTTCTAAAATCATAAAGTTGCTCAACCCATCAAACATTGAGATGGAGTTATCAAGAATCAAGAGTATGCAAAACCCAGAAACCAAAATTCATTTTATTCAAAAAGGAAAGACCTAAAACATTCATAATCATGTCAAGTGTTTTTATCATTTTTGTAAGTGGACTGCCAAAGAGCAAGAACAGACTAGTGAAATCATTTCATCAAGCTAACAGAAAGTAGTTTGTGAAACAAAACGTCCTAAAACAACAGGAAATAGGTTTGGACATTTATCAGTTTACTTTACTTGGACTAAGGAAGAGACCAAGTCCCGTGTCATGTGATTCCACACTGTCCTCATAATAGGTTTGGACATTTACGATTTACCAATAGTACTCTTATATTCATATATATGGGCAAGTATCAATACAAAGTGAGGCAGCCATAATGCCACAAAAGCAGAGTTCTAAACCCATTGGTTCCTTTAACAACTGTCCCTCACCAGTACCATCTTAACCAGTAAACCAGAATACAAAAGAGATGATTTGAAGTAGTCCACCTTGATTAGCTCTTGTTTAATCCCAACTGACCTGATGATCCACTTGATTAGCTCTTGTTTAATCCCAACTGGCCTGATGATCCAGTTTATCATGTGTCTACTTTTGTTATTTATTAGTAGATGAATTAGCATGTAGTTAGTAATGTTCATATCAGATAAAAAAAATATTCAAGTTTTTCCCTTTGTCAACACAATAATGTTTGAACGCTAAACATTTACACAGAATAAGAGCTCCAGGTTGAAATCTGGGAGAACCAGCTAAGCCAGAGCTGGATGTGGCCATTGATAGCCATCATAGTGTTAGTTTTGGATTTTTGTTCCTTTTATTGTACAACCTCCAGCCTCCATAACTGGCTTTGCCAAGCTTAGGAGACTCCTAGCAAAGCTTCGAAGTTTTGCCCACACGCATGATTATGTTGCCGCTTTCAGAAACTCTGACAAGGTTCTGACTTTCATTCTGCTCCCAATTTGTGATTAAATGAAGTTTGGGTCCCAGTCTAACCCATCACAACCTTTAACTAGCTTCTCCATCCGCTACATCCAATGACGACCATCATGACCTATTGACCTCCAACAAACTCCTGCAGTTGTCTCATCGCAACATATGACAAACTCTGACAAGGTTCTGACTTTCATTCTGCTCCCAATTTGTGATTAAATGAAGTTTGCGTCCCAGTCTAACCCATCACAACCTTTAACTAGCTTCTCCATCCGCTACATCCAATGACGACCATCATGACCTATTGACCTCCAACAAACTCCTGCAGTTGTCTCATCGCAACATATGACAACTGTCTGGACTCCATCAGCTTATGACATCTACCTCACCTTACCTCTCAGGATCCATAGTTGTCCAATCAAGATCATATAATATATCGAAATCTCACTTAGCAAGATTTGCCTATAAAATTTCTGTATCACAAATCTACGTAATTCTAAATACTTCAAAGAGATCCTGGGTCATTCTGCAAATTACACGAAGTCATAGCAAGTGTAAGGGCTGTTAAGCAAATTCCAAAAAGTCTGAATGTTATGCAACTTCAACGTTCAAGGACCATTTTGCAAATCCATAGAGTTCAGAGACTGTTCTAGAAAACATAAAGACCATGGTCCGTCTTGCAAGTTCATTCCATCCGCCATCAACTGCCTAGTTCAGTTGTTATTCCAGGATACTCTCCTCATCTAGTTGTTCTCATGACTCCACCTGATCTGTTTTTGCGGCGTTTAATATAGAAATTTTGCAGTCATCCCGTTTTGTCTAGGTTTTGTTTGCAACTGTGCCAAAGAGAAGAACTAAAGGAATGTCAATACCTGTTGGACCAGTGAAAGAGTATCCTGCATTATAGTCCCTCCTTGGATTTCAGGAAGGCTTTTTGCAGCAACATTCTCGAAAGAGGTTTGGGAGACCATTAAAAAGGATGCGGATATGGCCCAGTGCGCAAATTCTTGGGATATGATAGTGCATGGGATGGTGAGCGTATCTTTTTTTCCCTCGGCATACCATGCATAAATTATCCATTTCAGCAACTGTTTACTATATATGGCAAGAAAGAAACTTGCGCTTTTTGAGAGGAAGAAAAGGTCCCCGGCTCAGGTTACCAAGATGATCCAGGATGTGGTGCTTAATAGGCTCGCGTGGAAGAATCGGGCCGTGAATAGGATGGGTGAGTAGATGGGGTATTGTTTTTGGGGTTTTTGTTGGGCCCTTTGGTGCCTTGGGGGTGTTCCTTTTTGTATGGCGTTTGCCCCCCTTTGTTTCTTCTTTGGGTTGTTTGTTGAAATTTTGGTTTCTTGGCTGGTGAGGCGATTGCCTTGACCTTGTTTGTTTCTTTTTTCCGCGTTTTAATATATTGCCTGGGTCTTCCCTTTCAAAAAAAAAAACATTCTTGAGGTGTTCTACATGGAGTTCACCTCTTAATGTTTCCTACCGGGTCTCACCACTTCATATTTTCCTCGGGGTTCTTTTGTAGCCTAACCTAACTAGTTTGGGATAAAAGGTCATGTATCATTGTAACGAGTGCTCTTTACTAGTTTATTAATTAATTTTGTATAACTTTTTGGGCTGATTGTATTAATGTCTCACATTTCTTCTCAATGCTTCCCAGCAACCTAAGATATATTGTAGATAAACGTACAAAGTTAAGTTTTGGTATATTTTTGGTTGGAGGAGCATTTAGTATTGCCTTCTCTTTGACTAGAAATGTGCGATCAATATTGGCATATGTTACTCTGTATTATCAACAGGTCCCCTGGCTGGGGATGTGGTGCTCGAAGAGCTTCGTGATTTATGTTGTAGATTTGTTACAAAAACAATAAGTGGAAGTAAGAGCTACTTCAAAATCTTTCATTTTGCACTGCTTCTAATGTACTTTCTACCCCTTTTTTCCAATAAACAATAGCACTACAACTCCTATGCTTTTCAACTACTCTGCCATAAACAGAACTATTAAAAGTCACTGCCTGAGCCATTATATAAATTTGGGTGTGAACGCATTAACTAAGCCTGCACAGTTATTTTCCCAAAATCACATGAGTATCAATTGTAAATGAAATCATGAACTCATGGTCATTAAAACAAAGTACCTTTTTGTTTCTATTGCCAACTGCATAACTTTGATCTCCACCTAACAAAATAACATATTCAGAAATTTGGTTAAAGATCAAACTTCCAGAGTTCCAGTAGACATAGCATAAGGTAGTTATATCTTGGGCAGGTTTGTACCTCCAGAATTAACCCACGATCCCCTTTTCCTGCTGGTGGAATCGGCTGGTAAAGCAATCAAAGAAACTTTAATGTTTAATATAGGTAACAAGATGAAGTGATAGAAGTGCAATAAGTAGAATATTACTATCCATGTCCAAAGAAAGAGCCCACATTTAAATTTGTGTCATGTAGGTTACTTTTTTAACTCAAAAATAGTCAAACTTGTGTTGGTTGTACATTCAAAAAACAATTACTAGATCAAACTATAGCACATCATGATAATATAACATTTTTAAACCAAACGCCAAATCATCCACGTCAACTTTAGACTTGAAAAGTAGAGTTTTTTAAATTTCCAAAACCAAAAGTACGAACTTTCGGGGACAGATAGAGTAACAGCTAATATGTCATTGTTTTGAAATTGTAAGCATATGAGGAATTAAGAAATACCTTCATCAGGTATGCAAACTTGGGGCATGAGAGGTTGGTTTTCACCTTGAGAGTCCACAAAAGGTGCCAAATCTTCATGTGCATCTCTACCTCCATTATTATTATTTGTTTTAAGCAAAGGAGTGGAATTGAAGAGGCCAATTGCACTCGATTTACCAACATAGTATCCTGTTGACTCTGCCATATTTTGATTAGATCCTTTCTCCGTTGCGGAGGTAGAATAAAGTAAATCCAATTTCCTTTTAGTGATGACTGAAACATCCTTCCCCTGAATACCAGATTCTCCATCTGAAATAAAATTTCAAAAAATTACACATGCACCAGACAAAATGAAGTTACCCATCTCTGATTTATTTTGGCCAGGTAATGTCAATAGGTCTCACCTGGGACATATTTCTGCAAATCATTTTCTGGAGCAGTGGCAAGAAGCTGAGATTCAAGAAAATGCTCGATGGCAAGCCTAAGAGATAAATTTGGTAGCAAGTGCTCTACCCTATATTTGGTGGAAGAACATTTCGGGCACCTTGCCATTAGTGTAAGTACTTCATGAATGCCTGTGTGCGCACAAAAAAAACATGTTGAATAAGTTAGAGATTCTACCAACCCCCTCTCTCCCTTCACTTAGGATAGTAAACGAAATCCACAGCAGAACAAGTCACTTAACTATTACAGCCCAAGCATTCAACTATGTTCAATATGAGCACAAAACCATTAAGGCATGAACTAAGATGACTGGCAAAACCTTTGAGGGGTTGGCTCCTGGCAATAAAGGTTTGGGTCTTTGGAGCTCCTCCCCATAGGTCACCAATTCAAGTCCCTACAAGGACACTGGAGATTTTCCTGGTTGTCTCTTCAGGGCCCCACGGGCAAGCTGGCCCGGACACCCACGGTTAACAAAGAAAACAAGAACTTAGATTTAGTTTGTGTTGTATGTGTTTCTTCATTTTTTTCTTTTTGAGAAATGATACACATATATGTGTGTGTTATGTGTACTTGAAGAGAGTTACAACAGAGGACAAGAAGATAAGGAGGAATAAGCAAGAAGTAGATGAACAAGTAAGGTATAAGCAATAATTAGACGAACGCCTTTATGCAAACCATCTGATTTAGTAAAAAATTCCCAGTTGATGTAGGCCTATCATTGTCCAACCCACAAAACCCTTAAAGAAACTCCAATAATTTGTAGGATAGGTTAAATCCCAAAAATAAATTAGTCCGAAATATCTACGAAAAGCGTATATCTCCGTTTTAGACACAAAAGATGAAGTGAACATTGAGAAGCAAGGTGCACAATAAATAGTGGCATATAACTCCTCAACCAAGAAACACATGTAAAAGGAAATGCAATTATTCTTGTTCTAGCGCTATGTACTTAATCCTTATGCATGGGAACCAAAGAGTTATAAGTATACAAACCCTACCAACACGGAGAGAAAGAAAGCAACCTTATCTACCACCACCCTTTTAGCAGAAGAAAGCTAGGCTAGCACAACTTATTATACAACAAATTAAAAGATACAAACGGTGTGGAAGAGACAGTCTAATTTACATTTGTTTTTGGATAAAATAGCCCAAATAATGACTTTATTTGGGAACATACAATGTAACCCCTGTAGATCCATAACCCTCAAAGATTCTTCAATTGGGCTAACAATTACAAAGCACCACAAATCCACAGCTCCAAATAGCAAAAAGATCTTATACCCTCAGGTAGATTTTTAAAGATAATCTTGTGCAGAACTTCCTGATCTGACGATAAAAAAAAGGTCTTTACCATGTGCAAATGAAACTAATACAAATGGAGCAACTAAGAAACAATATTGGAGAACTAATAATGCCGGGAACAAAGTTAGCTGATAGAAAAGAAAATGGCTAGCAAGCGACAAATAGAGAGAATTACAAACATCACTTCTGAACCAGGATGACGCTATCGCTTCCCTTCAATGGTCTCTTAGGTAAGATTAAAATTCTAAAGGGTTGTTTGATGACACAGAGGTATTATAAATTACTGTTCGTTACACTTTTCACGAAGCACTGTTCTTATGTACGCACAGGCACACATGGAGACACATCTATATGTAGAGAGGGAGAGGGAGAGAGAGATAGAGAGAGACAGACAGACAGACATAGAGAAGAACATATGCCCATAATATCAATATCAACAGCTTAAGGGCTTACATTTTTCACAAAAGCTATGCTGACAGCATGGTATCATCACGGCCTCCTTGAAATGTGCGTTGCATATAGGACATCTTAGTTCTGATGGCAGGTCAACTTTTTGCAAATCGATACCCTTCCTGTTGGCCAATCTTTGATGTCAAGTCAAATTTTGACAAAGAAACAAAAAGATTGTTTAGATAGCCAGAAAATTTTGATTATGAGAATCTAACTAGATCAAATGGCACCAATTTTACCTTTCCAACTTTTTATATTCAGTGTCTTCAAGTGCGAGCTTCTTCTCTAGAACTATTTCCTCTTGTTTATGGCGGTCCATGCCTGCATTTATGAATGAAGTGTGCTAGAGTTAGAACAACCCTTCAAAACAATTATGATTAGTTGCTTTAATATGATATGCACCTTTTGGAATATCCTCACTAAGCTCACTTGCTTCAAGCTTATGATGTCTTAACCTGGAGAAAACAGAGTATCAAATGCCAAGTTCAAGACAAGAAAAACAAAGATCGATATATTATAAGTTAATCAGCAGTACATATCAAACTATGGAACAAAAGACAGGTGATGTAAGGAAATAAAAGAAGCAGGTCTCTCTGGGATTCAAGCCTCCAATCCTATAACTGAGATTTGGTATAGAAAAACCCCATTTGACTGAAAAGTGGACAATTACCAAACCAAACCAACCAAACTTGCTCTGTATATATCCCGCTCGAAAGCAGGGAAGGGTTGGATGTGCACAGTCCTGACCTCTAACCCCAAAGCATAGCTGTTTCCACGAAGAGCCCCCGGCTTGTGCCAAATTGTGAGTGAAAAGAACGGATAAGAACAAGAAGGATAATCAAGACTAGCACATATAATACAGCAGAAAAGACACAAACAAAACATATACAACCCTCCATCCAACGCAGGCCTCTAATATACTACCTGTCGACTCCCTAATCTTCCTGTCCTACCCTCGCCCTCTGTAACTCCCTATATCTTATGCACACTCTACTACAGTAATCCTACTGAAAGATGAACAAATAATAAGCTTAAAGGTAAAAACAAAACAAACAAACAAAAAACAGGTGCGTCTATTGTAAGTTCCTAAGATCCCTTTCTATTTTGCAATACCCATGTCTCCATAGCTCCCCTCTCATTCATGTATTGGCATTAATTGATCAACTTGTCTGGTCTGTCAATCTGTTACTCTCTTCCTCTAAGTTCAAAGGGACCAGAACAACATAAATGTTCATTTTACATATATCATCACGGTATATGAAACAAATTTAATTCAATAACACGGGATAAAACTTACATATCTGAAGGCACCGGTTCTGCTGGAACCCTCTTTATGATTACACTCGAACCACTACTGATCTTGAATTCATCGTCATTATACTCTAATAACTCAAAAAACAAAAAATCAAAATAAAATCCAATTCATGATGCATAAAAACACAGCCCGTGCACAAAATTTTTGTAGGCAAACAAATTCTACAAAATATGCGTGTAATTCAAGCAAAAGAAATACAAAAACATAAACTAATAGAATTTAGAAATAACCTTGACCGGTGAGATCATCAAAGAAGACGAGATCGAAATCTTTATGACATATGCCGTTTAGTTTCTTTTGGCATAGAATTTTATCTCTCAGTTCTCTCACCGATATGTAGGGTTTACCATCATCGATTTCAATCGTGTCGAAGTTGACAGAACTTCTGAATTTGAATCTGATAGACATGATCTAACTTTGTTTATGATCTCTCGGACTCGGCGGAATTCAATTGGATGTTGCTACGAGAAGTTATATACGCTCGACGATTCTGAGGTCCGTTTGCCAACGGAAGAAAAGAAGAACAAGAACGAGAGAGAAAGAGAGAGAAAGAGAGAGAGAGAGAGAGACGTAGGAACTCACGAAAGTGTGAAGATTGGAACTCCAAACAGGCGTTTATTTTTTATTTATTTTTGAGTAAATTACAGATTTGGTCCTTAAGGTTATATCAAAATTTTGGATTGGTCCCCCAAACAAATTAATTACAAGTATAATCATCATGGTTTCAGTTTTGCTTCAGATTAGGTCTCTTTCTCTAACTCTGGTAACTTAGTTATGTTAAGTAAAGTCCGTTTACTCATTTTTATTTTTATTTTTATTTTTATTTTCATTTTCATTTAATTTCTTTTAAATTAAATTATATATTACATATAGAGTAAACTACGATTTTAGTCCCTATGGTTTGATGTTTATAACGATTTTCGTCCTTGGTCTTTCAAAACTGCTTTTTTAGTCCTTGTGGTTTCTATTTGCTTCTATTTTCATCCCTCCCTCCAATTTTATTAATATTAAATGTTAATTCATTTAAAAATTAAATAAAAAAAATTACATATTTGGTCCTTGTGGTATATAAAATTTTACATTTTTATCTAAATTTACATTGTTTTTACTTTTTCTTTATTTATTGTATTTCATCATGACATTTATTTTTCTATTAGTTATATTGTATATTTTCATAATTATTATTACTTTAATTATAAAAATAATTAAATAATTTTATTAAAAATACTAATAAATACATTAAATTTTTTTCAAAGCTTTAAGTTTAGATCTATTAAAATTAATATTTTTTTCAATTGATTTATTAAAGCTTTTATTTATTTTAAATTACCATTGAAAAAAGTTTAATAAATTTCGTGAAAAAAAAATCTTATTTTATAACAACCGGTTGTTTATTGGTAAATTCACTTTACTCCCATTATTTCATATTTTCATTTAAACTTTATTTTTATTAATTAATCAAATTTGTTAATATTTAAAATACACACACGCACATATATATATATATATAGAGAGAGAGAGAGAGAGAAAGAGAATGGGGTTCAAACGAGAACGATACATATTTAAAAGAACACGAGAATGGTAAATCACATACAAAATCATAAGTGATTTTACATTAGCGGGGAAGTCGTACAAAATCACAATATGTGGGCAACTTTTGCCGCGACTTAAGGTCGCGGGAATCACATGTAAAATCACATATATTTTGTATGTGATTTGTCGTTATCGTGTTCATTTTAAATAGGTACTGTTCTCGTTTGATCCTCTCCCCCTCTCTATCTCTCTCTAACTCTCTCTCTCTCTACATATATATATATATATATATATATATATCAAGGTTTTAAATAATGGTTGTGTTTGACGTCATGTTAATTTTGAGACACGTCATGACCCATTGCATGATTTTTATAACAACATATTGAAATCTTCTTATCCTTTTATTTTCTTATTTTTTGTTTTTAATATATAACCTAATTTAAAATGGTGTGTGTGTGTGTTTATGTGTGTATGTCTTATTTAAATATTAAACAAATTTGATTAATTAATAAAAAATAAAGATTAAATGGGAATTTAGAATATTGTAGTAAATTGCATTTAACAAAAAAACAACCGGTTGTTATAAAATCATATTATTTTTTCTTGAATTTTATTAAACTTTTTCCAATGATAATTTAAAATAAGAAATAGCTTTAATAAATTAATAGATAAAAAATATTAATTTTAGAAGATTTAAACCTAAAACTTTGAAAAAAATATCATGTATTTATCAATATTTTTAATGAAATTATTTGATTATTTTTATAATTAAAGTTATAACAATTATGAAAATATACAATATAATTAATAGAAAAATAAATGTCTTGATGAAATACAATAAATAAAGAAAAAGTAAAAAAATATAAATTAGGATAAAAATGTAAAAATTTATATACCACAAGGACCAAATATGTAATTAGTTTATTTAATTTTTAAATAAATTAACATTTAATATTAATAAAATTGGAGGGAGGGATAAAAATAGAAGCAAATAAAAACCACAAGGACTAAAAAAGCAGTTTTGAAAGACCAGGGACGAAAACCGTTATAAGCATCAAACCACAGGGACTAAAATCGTAGTTTACTCTTACATATATATAGGCGAATGATCGTGTGAGAAGTTGAGTTAACGGTGAGAAAATGTGAGAAGTGGATTTAAGCTATGAGAATCATTAAAAGCTTAGCTTTCAAAGCTATGAGAATCATTAAAAGCTTAGCTTAGCTTATCCATAAGGAGCATCCCTGTTATACCCCACTTATATTTCAAAGCTATGAGAATCATTAAAAGTTTAGCTTATCCTCGCCATGCAGTTGGAGATTTAATCTCACAGTGTTCTCGTCGATTCAACAAGATGTGGTTGTCCCTTTGAACCTACTTCTTGGGATCTCCAATCAATTATGAGGGTTATCATCAAGTATTGTCTTTCGTCATAAGCTTTAAACATGTTTTTATTGATGATCTGACAACTTTCTCTCTTAACAAGCCTTTTGTAAACGGATTTACAAGGTTGTCAACCGACTTTGCATAGTCGATAAAGTTCCTCTTGTCTAATGGTTTTGTGTCGTCTTCTGATATGACGAGACTTACCATTATACATACAACTTAAAGTTCTAAATATTGTTGATTAATTGTCACAATGAATACATATAGTAGGTACTGGCTTTGGTATATCTTCCAAAAAGTTTTGAAGCCACTCTGCCTCTTTACCTGCTTTATCCAAAGCAATAAACTCAAATTTCATTGTTGATCTTGCCAACAAAGTTTGTGTAACACCCGCTATTTTGGGGTTGGGTGAAAAGTTGACTTTTACCCGAAGTTCAAGGGGGTAAAATGTAACTTGGGTTATATAAATATAAACCAAAGTTTTAGATATTTTAAATATCACAAATATCAGTTTTGAGAATCAGAGAGAGAGAGGAGAGAAGCAGGAAGAAAGTGGTCGTTCGGTTTTTCTCCAAATCAAGGTACGAATCTAGCTTAATGCTTTGATCTGAATACTTTTAGCCGCGTAGAATCTCGTTGTAAAGGTTTTAAACCATTCCATTTCGAGATCGGTGTATTTCTCATTTTGGATCTGGGTCTCTGCGTCGATCTGTTCTTGATGAACAAGACGACCGGATGAACAAGACGATGGTCGTTCGACCGGTGTGTCGTTCGACCGAATGGTCGTTCGACCGGACCGTCGTTCGACCGGTGTTGCCGTTCGACCGGTACTGTGTTCGACCGGTGTTGGGTTCGACCGGTGTGGGGTTCGACCGGATTTGGTACTCGACCGGATCAGTGTTTTGGCAGTGTGTTGTGTTCGTATTCCTGAGTTGTAAGTCAGCTTGTTGTCTGTATCTTTGGGCTTACCGATTTAACGGTGTTGTCGTAGGTAGCGATCGTAAGAAGCAGTCTTTAAGCAGGAAGACATCTGAGGTGAGTCCTTTAAGCTAAATCAGTCTGTATTACAAATGCTATGTGATAAATGTGGAAAACCTTGTTTAAAATGGTTTATTGTTGTTTGAAAATGCTTTCTAAAAATCCCATCATTTCAGGAATCAAGAGTTATGAAACTGAATCATTGTTCATATGAATTGCCTGTATAGC
The DNA here is from genome assembly GCA_954870635.1 of Arctium minus. Classification (NCBI taxonomy): domain Eukaryota; kingdom Viridiplantae; phylum Streptophyta; class Magnoliopsida; order Asterales; family Asteraceae; genus Arctium; species Arctium minus. The sequence goes on along the minus strand of OX941080.1, from coordinate 173,450,465 downwards.
TGATTTAATATGAGAATACTCTGAAATGACATGCTTTGGCTTTAAGTCTTAGTGCAATGGATCCATAGGCACTGTGTTCCTATGTCCCCGGTTTTGGGCATTTGGTTCACGTTTTAGCACGGGATAGGCATCGGGTTGCCATGATAAGTAGGGTGTGGGCCTATACGGTCGGGCAGCGTCTCATGGTGCAGTAAGGTGTAATCCCATTAAGTGCTTGGGTTTCCCCTGTTTTGGGAACCCTCAAGAATAGATCCAAAGGGGTTGACTTGGTGATTTGAGCAACAGATCTAGAGGGGTTGAGCTCGTTATATGATTTTATGTTTTGAGCAACAGATCTAGAGGGGTTGAGCTCGTTATGTGATTTGGTGTTACTTATACCATGTTTAATCACTAATGGTTTATTGGATTTCTTGGCTTAGCTCGTGGCTACACTCACCGCGTGACACCATTTGGGTTTAGTACTCTCTTTTAAATTTGGCTTGTTCTCACTAGGCTTTAGCCTAACGCTTGCTCTTGGTTGTCATGTTGGCAGGTTATCATAGCAGTGGGGCTCGTCGGGACTGAGGGAGCGACCTTGGGGTCGTGAGAGATTCTTTGAAGATTTATTTTGGAAGTATAGCGACACCCGTCCTTAATCTAGTTTATATTATAGATTATTAGGTTGTCGTTTTATACTTCGTATATCTACCACATTAATGTCTACAACTATACCCCGTTGGGATGATTTTGTATATTGGAATTGTAGCGCCTTATTCCGCAAGCTTAGTCTATTTGTCGAATTTTTTTATTTCCGCAAATTTCCAGGTTGTTACAAGTTGGTATCAGAGCCTTGGTTTAAGTGAACTAGGTATGGCTGTAAGATGCCTAGACTTAAGCTGAGACTATTAAGTTATGACTCGTGAGATGGGGTAGATCTTGTAAGATAGGATGGTCTTAGGGTCGACGGAAACTTGCATGAATCGAAAGTTGTAACGATGGTGATGAGCACTCTTGCGTATTATACATTCATAATTTCACTTAGCTAACGTTATTATGAAAATGTTTTACGTAGGCATACTTAAATTACTGTTGTTATAATAATTGATAAGTGTAGTAGTACGTTCTCTGTGTTTCCGTTATCCTTATCCCGTTCTTTTGCATGATTGCGTTCAGCAGAACCATGGTTAATACCAGGAATCGTCCGGAAGGCCAGGAGGCCGACATACCTACGGCCGACCATCCGCTGGCGACCGTAGTGGGGGAAACGGTACGTGTGAGTAATGTGCTGGGTGGAGGACCCGAGCATATTCCTCGACGAAATTTGGAGGCTGATGAGCCTATTATAGAAGAAGTGACGGCCGAGACGAGAATGATGGATCGCATGATGTTGGCCATGAATAGGGCCATGGCGCAACAGCAGGAAGTATTCTTGAAACTCCTTCAGGACCGAGACGCTAACAACCGTAGGCCTGAAACGGTTGACGAAAATGTGATTGTGGCAGGATCCGGGGGTACTGGACCTGAAATTTCCCCTGTAGTGACTGCAACCCTGGGTGTCAGTCGAGCGACGCGGACTTGCACGTTCAAGGCTTTTCTGGGTTGCCGACCCCCAGAATTTAAAGGCTCAGACAATCCGCTAGATTGTATGGCCTGGGTTCGATAAATGGAGCAAGCTTTTCGCTCAAGCGAATGCGGGGAGGAACAGAGGGTTATCTTTGGTTCCCGAATGTTGCGGGGAATAGCCCTTACCTGGTGGGATGTGTACTCTGCTTCGCTGGAGCCGACTGTTCTGGACCAATTGTCTTGGTCCACCTTCAAAGAAAAGCTGCTAGAGGAATACTGTAACGAGCGGTCGTTGGACCGAATCAAGGATGAATTTCAGAACTTGAAGAAGGGAGGTATATCTGTGAGGGAGTACAACCGTCTCTTCATGGACAAGCTGGGTTTTGTGGGACATCTGGTCCCGACAGAGAAGGATAAAATCAAGGCTTACATCAAGGGTCTCCCATCGGACATGATGTCGATGGTTCGTGTGACAAAGACCTCCACCCTTCGGGAGGCAATGGAAGAAGCTCAACTTATGGAAGATGCTTACAGTCTCGGCAAGGAGCAAAGTGTTCGCCAAATCGAGAAGCGGAAATGGGAGGGAAGTTCGATGCCCTAAAAGAAACCCTTTTATGCCAACAACAGCGCTCAGCGAGGAGCTGATCCTAGACGTGATGCCAAGTGGTGCTCCAGGTGTAGAAAAAAACATTTCGGCCCGTGCAACTTTGTTCCCGGAGTGTGCTACAAATGCGGGAAGACGGGTCACACGTACAGAGATTGCCCTCAAAAGGGGCAATTATGTTTCGAGTGTAAGGAACCGGGGCACGTTAGGGCGGAATGCCCGAAACTGAAGACCGGAGGATCTGGCGGGAAGAAGTTGGAACCTCCGCGGTCGACCGGAAGGGCTTTTCCAGATGTCGTCCGAGGAAGCGAAAGCATCGACCGATGTGGTGTCGGGTACGTTCTCTCTAAATTCCGTACCTACACGTGTGTTATTTGATTCTGGTGCTAGCTACTCGTTCATATCCGAATTGTTCTGTCAAAGGCTTGCTATGTCTATGAGTATGTTAGAGAATGCTGTTGTGGTAGAAATAGCAAATGGAGGTCAGGTTCTAATTCGTAGTATCCTTAAAGACTGCATATTAGAGCTTAAGGGAAAGAAATTTCCCATTAATTTACTGCCTATGCAAATTGGCGGGTTCGACGTGGTGGTGGGTATGGACTGGTTATCTAAGAACCAGGCCGAAATTGTGTGTTCCAAGAAAATGATCCGTCTACCGGTGGCAAACGGAGAAGCAACTATAATCTACGGCGAAGGAAGGAAAGGCGAAGTGGCGATAATTTCAGTTATCAAAGCTAGGAAGTGCTTAGCGAAGGGATGTTTGCCTTTCTTGGCTTATGTTATCGATACCAAACTCGACCAGCGGAAACTAGAGGATATTAGGGTGGTACGCGAGTTTCCCGATGTGTTACCGGAAGACTTGCCCGGATTGCCACCCGATCGTGTTGTGGACTTTCGTATCGACCTCATTCCAGGAGCGGCTCCAATTGCTCGAGCTCCTTATCGTTTGGCTCCTTCCGAAATGCAAGAGATGGTGGTTCAACTCCAAGACCTTCTCGAGAAAGGTTTCATCCGACCGAGCTCGTCACCTTGGGGAGCTCCGGTCCTATTCGTCAAGAAAAAGGACGGTGCAATGAGGATGTGTATCGACTACAGAGAACTGAACAAAGTGACGGTGAAGAACAGGTATCCACTTCCGAGAATCGACGACCTGTTCGATCAACTTCAGGGAGCAGGTTGTTTCTCAAAGATCGATCTTCGGTCGGGGTATTACCAAGTGAAGGTAGCAAAGAGCGACATCCCAAAGACGTCATTTAGGACTCGCTATGGGCACTACGAGTTTCTAGTAATGCCATTCGGCCTAACCAACGCACCGGCAATATTTATGGACTTGATGAACCGGATGTGTCGACCGTTTCTCGACAAGTCGGTAATTGTATTCATCGACGACATCTTAGTTTAGTCCAAGAATGAAGAAGAGCATGAGCAACATCTTCGTGAAGTGTTGGATGTTTTAAAGCGAGAAAGACTCTACGCAAAGTTTTCAAAGTGCGACTTTTGGCTCCCAGAGGTACAATTTTTGGGACATATAGTTTCAAAGGAAGGAGTAAAAGTGGATCCCGCAAAGATTGAGGCAATGACGAATTGGGAACCTCCCAAGAATCCGTCTGAAATCCGAAGTTTCCTAGGTTTGGCAGGGTACTACCGGAGATTCATCCAAGATTTCTCGAAGATAGCCTCGTCGTTGACGGCCTTGACCCGAAAGAACGTGAAATTTGTGTGGACCGAGAAGCAAGAAGAGACGTTCCGCACCTTACAGAAGAAGCTTTGTGAAGCTCCTATCCTATCCTTACCTGACGGGACGGAAGATTTTGTGGTGTACAGCGACGCATCGAAGATGGGTTTGGGTTGCGTCCTGATGCAAAGAGGGAAGGTGATCGCTTACGCATCAAGGCAACTTAAAGTGCACGAAGTCAACTACCCTACTCATGACTTGGAATTGGCAGCAGTGGTGTTTGCATTGAAATTGTGGCGGCACTACCTTTACGGTACGAAGTGCACTCTTTATACTGATCACAAAAGTCTGAAGCATATCTTTGATCAGAAAGAGCTAAACATGAGGCAACGAAGATGGTTGGAGTTGTTGAAGGATTATGACTGCGAGTTGCTCTACCATCCGGGTAAGGCAAACGTGGTTGCCGACGCCTTGAGTCGGAAAGTCTGCGGAGGAAATTCTCGTGCTACCTTTGCACGTATTGAAATAACTTCGACACTCATCGACCGAATAAAGGAATCGCAAGCTGAAGCCTTGCTAGAGGGAAATCTCAAAGGAGAAGTCATGGCAAAGCAACATCTTTTGTTGACTGAAGATAGTCGAGGGGTGAAGCTTTTCAATGGGCGAATTTGGGTACCAAAGATTGGGGGTAGTCGAGAACTTCTTCTCGAAGATGCCCACAAGTCAAAATACTCCATTCACCCGGGAAACACGAAAATGTATAGAGATTTGAAATTGCTTTACTGGTGGCCAATCATGAAGCTCGATGTGGCGCGCTACGTGGAACAGTGTGTGACTTGCTTGCAAGTAAAGGCTGAACACCAAAAACCCTACGGAAGTTTGCAATCCTTGGAAATTCCGGAGTGGAAATGGGAACACATCACGATGGATTTCGTGACAAAGCTACCAAGGACCTTGAAAGGTCACGACGCCATCTGGGTAATAGTAGACCGCTTGACCAAAAGCGCTCACTTCTTAGCCATGCGGGAGACCTTGCCGATGGATAAATTGGCAAAGTTGTACATCGATGAGGTAATTTCCCGACACGGTGTGCCACTATCTATCGTCTCTGATCGGGATAGTCGGTTCACGTCGCATTTTTGGGATGGTTTACAAAAGGAATTGGGTACACGTGTGAAGTTGAGCACGGCCTACCATCCTCAAACTGACGGACAAAGCGAAAGGACAATTCAGACCCTGGAAGACATGTTAAGATCATGCGTGATCGACTTTGAGGGTAGTTGGGATACGCACCTGCCTTTGGTAGAGTTCGCGTACAATAATAGCTACCACTCGAGTATAGGGATGGCACCGTTTGAAGCGTTATACGGTCGCAAGTGTCGAACTCCCGTATGTTGGCTCGAGGCGGGGGAGAAGCAGTTCGCCGGACCTGAAATTGTGCAAGAGACGGCGGACAAGGTCAAAGGCATCCGCGAGCGTATAAAGGCGGCCCAAGATCGACAGAAAAGTTACGCCGATAAGAAAAGACGGCCAATGGAATTCCAAGTAGGAGACCGGGTTATGTTGATGGTGTCCCCTTGGAAGGGAATTATTAGATTTGGGAAGCGTGGGAAGTTAAGCCCCCGTTTCCTTGGACCGTTCGCTGTGACTAAGCGAGTAGGACTCCAAGCTTATCAGCTGGAACTTCCTCCGGAGATGAAGGGAATTCATAACACGTTTCACGTATGCTATCTACGAAAGTGTCTAGCAAAGGAGGAAAGCGTCATCCCGCTCTTCGAGATCAGAATAGATGAGGGAAATCGTTGCGTTGAAGAACCTGAGGCAATTTTGGAAAGGAAGACGAAGAAGCTTCGTCACCGGGAAGTCACAAAGGTCAAAGTTCAGTGGAAGCACCATCGAGGTGCCAATGTGACTTGGGAAGCGGAAGAGGACTTGAGGCGGAGGTACCCTCACCTCTTCCCATAGCCGAAATTTCGAGGACGAAATCTTCTCCAAGTTGGGGAGGATTGTAACACCCGCTATTTTGGGGTTGGGTGAAAAGTTGACTTTTACCCGAAGTTCAAGGGGGTAAAATGTAACTTGGGTTATATAAATATAAACCAAAGTTTTAGATATTTTAAATATCATAGATATCAGTTTTGAGAATCAGAGAGAGAGAGGAGAGAAGCAGGAAGAAAGTGGTCGTTTGGTTTTTCTCCAAATCAAGGTACGAATCTAGCTTAATGCTTTGATCTGAATACTTTTAGCCGCGTAGAATCTCGTTGTAAAGGTTTTAAACCGTTCCATTTCGAGATCAGTGTATTTCTCATTTTGGATCTGGGTCTCTGCGTCGATCTGTTCTTGATGAACAAGACGACCGGATGAACAAGACGATGGTCGTTCGACCGGTGTGTCGTTCGACCGGACCGTCGTTCGACCGGTGTTGCCGTTCGACCGGTACTGTGTTCGACCGGTGTTGGGTTCGGCTGGTGTGGGGTTCGACCGGATTTGGTACTCGACCGGATCAGTGTTTTGGCAGTGTGTTGTGTTCGTATTCCTGAGTTGTAAGTCAGCTTGTTGTCTGTATGTTTGGGCTTACCGATTTAACGGTGTTGTCGTAGGTAGCGATCGTAAGAAGCAGTCTTTAAGCAAGAAGACATCTGAGGTGAGTCCTTTAAGCTAAATCAGTCTGTATTACAAATGCTATGTGATAAATGTGGAAAACCTTGTTTAAAATGGTTTATTGTTGTTTGAAAATGCTTTCTAAAAATCCCATCATTTCAGGAATCAAGAGTTATGAAACTGAATCATTGTTCATATGAATTGCCTGTATAGTTGATTTAATATGAGAATACTCTGAAATGACTTGCTTTGGCTTTGAGTCTTAGTGCAATGGATCCATAGGCACTGTGTTCCTATGTCCCCGGTTTTGGGCATTTGGTTCACGTTTTAGCACGGGATAGGCATCGGGTTGCCATGATAAGTAGGGTGTGGGCCTATACGGTCGGGCAGCGTCTCATGGTGCAGTAAGGTGTAATCCCATTAAGTGCTTGGGTTTCCCCTGTTTTGGGAACCCTCAAGAATAGATCTAGAGGGGTTGACTTGGTGATTTGAGCAACAGATCTAGAGGGGTTGAGCTCGTTATATGATTTTATGTTTTGAGCAACAGATCTAGAGGGGTTGAGCTCGTTATGTGATTTGGTGTTACTTATACCATGTTTAATCACTAATGGTTTATTGGATTTCTTGGCTTAGCTCGTGGCTATACTCACCGCGTGACACCATTTGGGTTTAGTACTCTCTTTTAAATTTGGCTTGTTCTCACTAGGCTTTTGCCTAACGAATGCTCTTGGTTTTCATGTTGGCAGGTTATCATAGCAGTGGGGCTCGTCGGGACTGAGGGAGCGACCTTGGGGTCGTGAGAGATTCTTTGAAGATTTATTTTGGAAGTATAGCGACACCCGTCCTTAATCTAGTTTATATTATAGATTATTAGGTTGTCGTTTTATACTTCGTATATCTACCACATTAATGTCTACAACTATACCCCATTGGGATGATTTTGTATATTGGAATTGTAGCGCCTTATTCCGCAAGCTTAGTCTATTTGTCGAATTTTTTTATTTCCGCAAATTTCCAGGTTGTTACACGAGATCTAAGGATTTTAGAAGTTTGGTTGCAATCCTTGATGTTGGGTTCAGAACTGTGTAGATCCGAAGGAAATTGGTCAGTGTAAAGTTGGGATCATAAATTACTTGGAGGTGGTAATTGTCATCCAAGGTTGGGAGACGACCGTAACCTCGAGGGTAAAGGTTACTTTAGTGAGTTAAGTGTTCACTCGGTCATGAGTGTAATGTGCCCACGAGGGGCGGTTGGCGTGTATCAGTGCAAGGGACATCATAGTGGTGCTGAAGGAAGGGATTGAGGAAATCCTTCCGCGGGCAAGGTCTCATGGGAATCTAGATTTCGAGGACGAAATCAATCCAAGGTTGGGAGGATTGTAACACCCGTGATTTTTCAGTAAGTAATTGTCACCGGACGTTTCTGTGACTCGTAAACCTTGGGGTTTTGTTGGGAAATGATTTGTTTAAAGTTCCTAAGGGTTTCGAGAGTGTTGGCATGAAAGAAGTCAAGTTTTGGGACTTGGGGAAGTCTGGGCGACATTGCCCGCGACAGTGACAAGTGTCACTGTCGCCGTGTCACTCTCGCGGGAGAAGTACCGCGGCCCATGTGGAGCGGGCGACTATGCCCCGCGACTATGCCAAGGGCATAGTCGTCGTGGCAATGTCGCGGACGGGGGCTGAGAGGCTGTTAAATCCGAATTTCTCACCATTCTCCTCATTTCCCACTTCTATCTTCTTTCCTTTTCTCTCCCAAACCCTAAAACCGAACCCTAACCCTTTTGGAGGCTTTTCTTCTTCATACCACATGATTCTTAATCATCTAGCTAGTTGGGATGATAAACCACAAAAACCTTCATCTTCATCTTCCTCATCAAGTTCAACGGTTGGGAGCTCGGGTTGAAGTGTTGGATTGGGTGTTCTCGGAAGTCTCTTTGTCTTCAAGGGTAAGTTTTCTTGTAATAAGGTTATAAATGCTCCATTGATGGTTTCTTAGTGTTTGGTTTCTCAAATCTCGGATTCAGTAAGTTTTGGAGAAAACTAGGGTTTTGATCTCGTTTGGGGTTTTGGTATATCGTTTGGGGGAAATACTTCTAAATGGTTGAGTATGGGTATTTATGGTTTGAAATGTTTGGATCTAGGTCTTGGAAGTTTCCGGCTTGAGGATTCGAGTGGTCTTCAAAGGAGCTCGTTGGGTGAAACCTAGATTTAGCCTAAATCTAGCAAGGTGAGTTCAAGATGATTTATGAAAACGGTGTACATGCCAAAATGTTTATTTTAAAGTGTTTATGTTTTTCATCAAATATCTTAACTGCTGATCACCTGATAAGTTTCGGTTATTTTGAAATGTTTAGTTTTATAAACATGGTGAAGCACCCATTTTGGGGTCTTTGAGAATTTTGATAAATAAATCATGTTGAAATGTTTTTTTGATGATTTTACATATATAATCGGAGTTCATTTGACGTAAGTGTCGTTTGGTGTATTTGAGCTTATAAACCTTTTCGAAAAATGTATATTATCGCGTTATGAGGCATTTTGGAAATATAAGGGTGAGAGTCATTTGGAAAATGGTTTGCCTCGACTGATGTTGAGTTTGAGATAATTATACTTTTGGGTCGTTGTGTCTTCGTCAGTCGGTTAAACGTGTTTCAATGTTTACAAAGGCTTTCGTTGGAAATTTAAGTAAAGTGTTGGGCCCTTGGCTCGGTTTTGACTAAATGAGTCATGTGGACATTTGTCCGGATTTATAACCGTCGTGGGTTTTGAGTGTTGACGATTAATTCGTGTCATTGGAGAGTTACATGCTTTGGGTGCTTTGGTCATTCTTTTGGAGTCATGTAATGATAGATAGTGTCGTAATGGATCCATAGGCACGTAAGTCTGTCGATTATGTAAGGTCTGAGGTTTTGGGTTACTTTTAGTGACCGCTCGGGTTTGCTAGCGAGTAGGAATATGTGGTTTGAGCCGCAGAGTTGGAACTCGTCTAGATTGGATTAGGCACCCGGTTGCTCATAAGACTGCGGGGCGGAACTCGACGGAGTATGGCAAGGGGCAACAACAGGTTCGAGGATTAATATGTCTGTTATGGCATGGGAACTAGAACCGGGGCACGTTGGTGAAATCCAATAACATCGCGGGTGGCCCCATTCGCGTGTTCTCGCCACCCAAGATGGAAACGTTTAGATGACATTCAAGGAAGTCGCGTGAACGGCCTACTTGCGTGTTACTCTATTCTCAGTGTATACGGGTCTCTTCATCGTTGATTCGTGGTATTTTACATGGTAATGTCGTATTTTACCAAATTGGGTTTTTATGTGGTCGACGATAAATGATGGCTTTAATATTGGGTTTCCCCTACGTATATTAAGGCTTGAATGGAATGCGTCATTCCTACGTTTTCAGTATTTTGGTTCCTTTCATTTTATGGTTGCGTGAGTTTTGGGTTAATTATAAGTTTATGAAAGACGTTTTATATTGGAATCTTTCTGTAAAATATCTTGGTTTGGTTAGCGATCAACGTGGTGTCTCTTTCGTTTAAAATACATGTTTATTGGTAAATGAGTTGTTTCATAAGCAAAACATATCATTTTGAAAGATTATGACTTTAATTGCATCCTTACATTTTAAACGATTTATTTATATATATTGAAAACTCTTGAGCTCACTAGGCATTAAGCCTAACCTTTTTATTTGTCGGCATGTGCATCAAGATTCCAGTTGGGGGTTGGGTTCTAGCAATGCTATGAAGATGGAGAGTCTTAGCTAGACGCAAAAGTAAGTAATTGGTGAAGTCTTCTGCAAGTTGGAGATAGCGATTGTTATTGGGTATTAGTAACACCCGTCCTTTTTAGTCTGTATGTATAGATTGCGTACGTGTATTGAGGTTGAATCTAAATGGTGGCCGTAGATGATCCAGTTATTGATGTATTTAGAAAATTTTAATTAAGTTGCTATTTCCAGAATTTAGGGTGTTACAGTGCCAACGTGACTTCGGAGGCATAAGAAGACATGAAGCGTCGATATCCTCAACTATTAGCCTAATTAGGATTTCGGGGACAAAATCATTCCCAAGTTAGGGAGGATTGTAACACCCCGGAATTTGTGAATCTTAAGACTTACCTATTCTTATATAAAGTTTATTTATCAGTTAAATTGTGTTTCTTGTATCGAACCTATGCAATCGCGAACTTGGAAACTCTTGGGAGTCTCGATACAAGGTAAGCGAGAATGCTAGCGATTGTGACAAGATGTCACTCTCGCTGGGCACAATCGCTGGGGGAAGGGACCCCGCGGTACAGTTTGGGCGAGAGTGCCCGACGATTGTGACAGTGTCACTCTCTCCGAGGCACAATCGCGAGGGGGAGGCCGAAGTCTCGGTACGTATTCAGCGAATATGCCCCGTGATAGTGACAATGTCACTATCGCCGGCGGATGTCTGGGGTATTTATTGAGCAGCCCGTTTTTATTTCATTAACTGATTTTGGGGAAATCTCCTAGGTCGTTTTTCTCTGCAGTCTTAAGGTATTTATAAGCTTTTAGTGGAAGAGTTCAAGCCTACCTCATCTCAAATCCATCATCTTCATTCTAGGGTTTGGTTTTCTTCTTGAAAACTACCAAGGTGAGTTCACTCTCTTTTATAAACTCTATACATGTTAAAATCATGGTTTCAACCTACTAGAGATCTCCATTTTTAACTCCTTTGATTTGGGTGAACTTTCACCAAACCCTAATTTTTGGAGATTCTAGGGTTTTTGTGATTAGGTATGTTTTCAAGTAAAGAAACTGATATCTTAGGTTTACATGTAGTTATTTCATTGGCATCATACTTTCTCTATTTCTCTAGTCCTATGTTTAAATTAAATAGGGTTTGAGACACTCATAAATTTACTTGATGTAACAACCCACCAAATTCACCACAATTAAAATTAGATAAGCGAGATCAAATATCCAATAATAGGTCCCAATACAAAAACTTTAATCAACAGGGATATAAATCACCTAAAATTAGTCTATTACAACCGAAAATCTATATATATAAACGAGAGTAACTATGCCGCTCTAAGGTCCGAATTTCCGCACGCTAGCTCCTAGCATTTCTCTTTTCCTTTAACCAATCCGGAAACAACTCTATTACCTGAAAATGGGTTTAAGAAAAAAAAATAGGAAGCGAGGATTAGACCGGATGGTCTAGTGAATTCCCAACCCCACCCTTTATAAAACACAAAACTGTAGTAAGTAATTAAATTTAAATTTCACAACTTGATGTCGCTTGAAGTGACAAAATCCTGCCACAACCTTTCCACAAGCGAAAGGACTACTCGTCCTTGGGGCCCCCCAGTAGATCCCCATACGGCCCCCCATGTCGATGTCGTTTCCGTGTGTAGGGAAACAGATTCCAAACACACGGTTAAAGCATCCCCGATGGTTTTAAATTTATAGCCTTGGCCAATACACAACCAAATATCTCATCACAAATAAATTTGATTATACAAGGGAGATGTAAATATGGTTTACACAACAACAATATCATGGAAGCGAGAATGATGCCTTATTAAGGTTAGCCATAATCAAGATAAACAATGTATTAAAATCCACTTCCAGTTATAAATACATCTACGTAAGTTGAAAGCACGGGAACTCACCTGATTGGGAACCTTGACAGTTGACACACACTAGCCTTGGGATTTTCGAAGTCCTACATTCCAATTTGCAACATTAATAAAGCTTCTTACTTCCAGGCCTTTAAGGTCCTAAATTAAGATTAGGCTAACACCTACATCCTTTGGTTGTTACATGGTTCTGGAAGCATAACCCCCTTCTCAGTCGGCTTCCCCCCGGTCGACTTCCCCCCCGGTCGATGAGACCCCGGGCCTTGATCAAATAAGACCCCGGTCGCAGAGTGACCTCGGTCTCTTGACACACCGGGCCACTCCGGTCAAGACCACTCCGGTCGAAGACCCACACCGGTCGATGACCCACACCGGTCGAAGACTGGAAGCAGTTCATCCCATCAAACAGAACCCTCGAGAACCACTCTGACCCGACGTTAATCTCTCCCCACCCCCTTTTAATCGGTTTAACATTAAACATCAAGTCCAAAACTGGAGATATGACTCCTTAATCATGGTATTAAACTCTCGACCCCTACCTAATCGATACTCAGAGACGATTCATCATCTCTTTTCTCCCAAATCCGACAACAATAATCCTAAACAATAAAAATAAGAATCAGTGTTGAGATTTAAATAATACCTCTCGAAGACAATCACCCAATGCTCAGATTCTCTCTCTAGCCCTTGAATCGCCTGATCTCTCCTTGGTTTTCTCATTTCTCTCGATGCCGCCCCAATACTGTGTTGATTTCTTTCTGATTCCTTTCCTAATGAGAATGATGTAGGGTTATTAACTCATTTTGCCTAATATTCCACTTAGTCCCCTCAACTTCAAAATTTCTCACAGTGACCCGAACTTTCTTATCAGTCACCAATAATTCAAATTTTTAACGAGCGTTACACTTGATGAGCAAATTGAATAAAATAAGTCATTGAATAATACGTTACTCATGGAATACTATTGGGATCTTTTTGGAATTATACATGAAATTACATGGACTCTTGGTGGTATATTTTGATGGAAAACTAATTGTTTTATAATATCGATTGGCTCCTTATATAAGTATGTGCATAAATGGTAGCATTAGGCGTCATGACCCCACATTTGTTTGTATTACTTTGTCCAATGATGGAACGCTAGTTTTCCACATTGAGGCACGTTCAGGCATCGGATAGAGTTATAAGTTCTACGTGCTAGTATATGATATTGGATGAGGATCTCAACGTAAGGACCCTATGTGGTTGAAGTTGACTTTTCGTGGGTGTACGTTTAAAGCTACCGAGCCTAGCATCCCTTGCGTATACTTTATTATGTGTTTTGGTTTTACTAACTCGTCAAGTGGCTTAATTTTGTGTTCCGTCACTCGTGTTAGTAAGCGGGTCTCCCCCATTAACCCAAGAGGTAATTGTTTTATGGTAAAGTCTACATATCTTTAATTCTCCGGTTTCACTACTGCTATTTTCGCTTAGAATTTAATTAATTGTCAACTTAAATGTTTGATCTCACTAGGCGTTAGCCTAACACTTTTTCTTGAAATGACATGTATGGCAGGTCATCCTAGCGGTGGGACTCCTCGGACTTGAGTGAAGAGAGGTCGAAAGATAATAACATTTTTGGAGGTTATAGAGACGCACAACCGGCTTAGTCTTGATAAACTTTTGGAGAAGTAAAGTGTTAACACCTGAATTTAATCTAGATCTAATTGTGTCTAGATTAGTAGGTTGTTGAAATTAACTTTGATTTATTATTGGGTTGTAATCGTCATACTTGGTTCCCCGTTTCGAGAAGGCATGTTTTGGTTGAAATATCATTATTGCATTATTCAGGTTTTACTCCTATGTTAGCCGTCATATTGCCGAATTTTCGAGTTTTAAATTTTACTCTAAATTTAGGGTGTTACACTAGCTCTTCGTTTCTCATTTCTTATCATACCCTCGATTTCTTCTCTGGTTGTTAGTTTACTCTTTTGTTGTTTCTTCACAGGGTAACGATTCCTACTCTTGGTTTCTCTATATCGCTCTTCTCGATTTCTTGTGGCCTATTTTCCGAAGAACGAGAGAAAGAAAATGAAGATCAACTCGAGCTCCAGAATTATTAAGTTTGAGATCAAATAGCTTAATTTTTAAGAGCTCAATTTGTTAAAAGCTTGAATCGTTCATGCTCAAATTACTCACTCTTGACTTCAAATATGTAAGTAAAGTTCACTTTTTGCAGATTGGTGTCTTGATTTTGTGTCTACTAATGGTTGTTTAAGTGTTTTTGTTGGTGAAATGAAATGGTTGGTTTATTGATACATCTAATTTGTTTTTGTCTTTGTGTGTGTGTGTGTGTGTGTGTATATATATATAGGGTCCCCTTCATTTGCTAACCGTGACATTGGCGCTAATCGTGCTAACCAAATTTCGACAGATCAGAATCTTCCTAGAGTTTTTGTTATGCCATTAATGTTATTAAATCTGAAAGGGTAATATGGGAATTTGATAAATATCGCCCCATTTAACCTGTTTCCATATTTAAATGAGTTTTTTAATTTGGTAGTTATCCTGATATTAAATATATCGTCCCGTTTAATCTGTTTCCATATTTAAAGGAGTTTTTTAATTTGGTAGTTATCTTGATATTAAATATATTAATTTAAAATTTTATTTTGATTTGAATCTTATTAATTTGGTAATAGACAGAACTATGCATATATGTATTTGGGAAATATGTCCATAACCATATCCGATAGTTGTGCACATATACATGTATGATTATAGTACATGTATGAATTTCCCCAAATGTGCACATATGCATTTTCAATTACATTGCACATATGCATGTAATATTTCAGCAAACATATTTCCATATTTAAAGGATTTTTTTAATTTGTTAGTTATCCTGATATTAAATATATCGCACCATTTAATCTGTTTCCATATTTAAAGTAGTTTTTTTAATTTGGTAGTTATCCTGATATTAAATATATTAATTAAAAATTTTATTTTGTTTTGCATCTTATTAATTTGGTAATGGACAGAACTATGCATATATGCATTTGGGAAATATGTCCATATCCATATCCAATAGTCGTGCATCGAACTGTGAATATATGAATATACTATTTCATATGCACAGACTGCATATATGCACAGACTGCATATATGCACAGGTTGCATATGCATATATACACAGGTTGCATATGCATATATGCACAAACTGCATATATGCACAGATTCACTGTTCAACCCCACTGCACCAACTTCATCGACGACTTCATGAACAGTAGTACGATTATCATTCATAACTTGACATAGTTGTTGGACCAAATTTTTCCCAAATCTTCAAAACTTCTAAAATAGTTGTTTTTTTAACAAGTGTTCATTTTTTCTTGAAATTGGGATTTCAACAAGTTTACAGTTTTCATAACTTTCCAAGATTCTATAACATTCATGGAATTGTTAGAGAAAAAAAGGCTAAAACGTAGCCTGATTTGAGTTGAAAATAAGCTACAAACAATAAATTTGGATACCGAAAATGGTGTTAAAAAGAATATAATCAAGAAATCATTTTTTTCTCAAGAGACTTGAAACGATCCTCCGATCTGGTTTTGCCCTTGTGGAGGATTAGTCGCCACCCACAGCAGAGATATCGTGATTGCAATCAACCTCGACCACACGAACACGATCGACGGTGTTCTTACCTTTCTTCCCATCAACCCTTTCTCAAATGGATACAAATGCGCCAACACACAAAAACTGAAGAACACACCACCAAGAATACGACTCCACTGTGGTATCGTACTGTAAATATGAATCTCAAATCAAAATAAAATCAAATAAAAAAGGATAATTGCAAATTGAAAAGATAACTCCCAAGAATAGCTGCATAATTTAAATTTAAGATTCTCCCTGATTTCATGCACCGTGATTATCTTCAAAAATAATTAAAATAAATTTCAATTAAAATATAAAAGGAAATGTATTTTGACCGAAATACCCCTGTGCATACATGCATTTTATTTTTATAAACCGTTTTTATATATTGTTTTAATTAAAATTCTAATTAATTGTGAACCATTGATCTAAATAACCAACGGTCCAGATTGGTTAGCACGGTTAGCACCAATGCTGTTGTTAGCAAATGAATGTGCCTCTCTCTATATATATATATTAGTTATAGCTTATGATTTGAGCTCACAGTCTTCTAATTTTTCAAGTTGATTTGTTGTTGTTTTTTCACTTTTGTGTTGATGCCCTTCAGAAACTCATTGTGTAAGTTGGGGCAATTATAATCACTAAAGGCAATGTATGTAGATGAAGTAGATATTTCTATAGATCCTAACACGTATGTAACATCCTGAATTTTCCCATGTAAGCTTTACTAACCTCTAAGTAACCTTCCTTAGGGAATGCTTGTAAATTTCTAAATGTGTAGGGATCACCTTGTGAGTCACGACCTCTTTTGGTTTCGCACATTATGATAAGGTCAGTTGTCTCTTTTGGTGTAGCTTGCAGGGGGTCATAGGTACTCTTGGGCTTTCATGTCGTGAAGTGTCATACGACTAACGTTGTATGAGTGACATACTTTTGTGTTCCTCCACTCTCAATGGATATGGGTCTCCCCCGTTGTCGGCCAGCAGTATTTTGAATATTTAATTGTCCATGCTTTAATATTTGGATTTCATTCCATTTTATGGTCGCGTGAGTATTGAATTTCAGTTCCATGTTTTCGATGACATATTATATTTATAATGATTGTTTTCCATTATTTATGAGTTGAGTATTATGCCCCACTAGTGTTTTGGGTGTTGCGGGATATAAAGTTTTATCTTCGTTTTTATAATTGGGAGTCCGTTTTCTATTCATGTTTGAGTGAGTTTTGGGCGACATCATTTTATAAAGAATGCTTTGTATTGGGACGTTCGTCCTTAAAAACGCACGTTATTGGAAAAGGAGTCATTTTCATAGTTAAGGGAAATCATTTTGAAAGATAATGGTGTAAATTGCATTCTTTCCTTTTAACGATATATTTATTCATGTTGAAAATTTTTGAACTCACTAGGCGTTAGCCTAACCCTTTTTATTTGTCGGCATGTGCATCAGGTTCTGGCTGGGAATAGTCCTAGTATTACTACGATGAGAGGAGTGCTAGTAGTGTGCTCGAGACGTGCGTAGTATTGGCGAAGTCTTCCACATTGGTCTTGTGAAGAGCAACTTGCTTTGGTGTTAAGTAGCACCTGACTTCGGTTTAGCCCTTGTTTAACCTTGGGGTTTATTCTTGTTTAAGGTTAATTGTAGAAACTTACCTCGAGGTATGATGAACTTTTGGTTTGTATTTGATATTATAGTGAAATTTTAATTAGTTGCTCTTGACAAATTTAAGGGTGTTACAATATAGAACGCCGACTTTGTTAGGACTGAAAGTCCTATGTGTTGAAAGTGGAATAAAGTATTTATAAGGGTGCATATTGTAATTACTTAATAGTTGTTTTAATTAGACGGGCCGAAGCCCATTAGCCCATTAGGCCTGTAAGCCTAAGTATATAAAGGCATTTCTAGTTCATTATTAGGGTTGAACAGTTTAGAAAGGAGAGATTCATTATTCAGTTTTACTAGTTGTTAGGTTTACATACTATTATCAGAAATTCTCTCTGTAAACCTTAGCCCTTTGAAGTTTATATTAATCATATAACTAGTTGCTGTGGCCAATATATTGTTCATCATTGTTCTTATATCTGTTGATTGCACTGAAACTGGGATCTACAATTGGTATCAGAGCAGATAGGCAAAAGGTTTGATCCAGAAAAAGTGCTCTTAAGCTAAGAAGTAAAAATGAACTCAAGGGATGCTCTAGCCATCGGTTCTGACCAAAATCCCCCGGTGCTCTTTCGGGGAGAGTACCCTCAGTGGCATGACCGATTTATGAACTTCATAGAAGCAAAATCCAACTATGAAGACATATACAAATGCCTGACTGAGGGTCCACAAGATTGGCCAATGAAAGTGGTATCGGCAAACCCAACTGAAGGTTGGCCAGAGCGCCAGATCCGGAAAACTGTTGGTGATTTTACTAACAGAGAAAAGGAATTGTACGAGGCAGAAAAGCTGGCAAAATCATATCTTCTTCAAAGTCTACCGAATGACATCTATGCTTGTATAGATAGTTTCAAAGACTCGTCGAAAAAGATGTGGGACCAAATAGAGAAGATGATGATGGGAAGCCACATCAATAACCAGCTAAAAGTGACAAACTGTATCACCAGATATGATGGGTTTAAAGCACGAAAGGGTGAAACGCTGACGGAAACCTACGAAAGGTTTAATATGCTTCTAAATGATCTTCAGAAAAATAAGATCACAAAGACGAACACGGAAAACAACATAAAGTTTATGAACAACTTACAGTCTGAGTGGAAACCGTTCGTCTCCCATATTCGCCACACTCAAACCTTGGAGAAGCTGTACCTTCACGAACTGTATGAAATGCTGCTCCAAGACGAAGAGGAAGTGATGGAACTTATTGGGAAAGCAGAAGAAAATCCAGCAACTGATCAAATAGCACTCGTATCTGAGAGAAGAGGCAAATCCGTCAGCCGATCATCTGGAAAAGAACATGTGCTGAGTGATTCTGAACCTGAAGATCCCGATAGCGATTCGGATCCAGAACTTGCCAAGATGAAAGAAGCAATGGTGTTTCTCACTCAAGCATTTCAAAAGAGGAAGTTTTTCTCCAAGACTTCCAATAAGCAAAGAGTTTCTACTCATCGTGATCATCGTGATAAGTCTGAAGGTAACAGTCGCTTTGAAGCTGGTAAGAAGCCTGACAAGAGACATGAAGAAAAGCCTAAAGACGAACCGATCAAATGTTACAATTGTGGTCGGTTAGGTCATTTCGCCAGAGATTGTCGCAAGCCAATTGTGCGCAACGCCGACTACTACCGAGCCAAGCTGCTTCTTGCCAAAGAAAAGGAAGCTGGTAAAGCTCTAATGGCTGAAGACGATTACTGGCTACAAGTGTCGGATGAAGAACCCGAGGATGCTGAAGCTCATCTGTGCTTCATGGGCAACCATTCATCACCATCTGATACTGATGAAGACGATAACGATGCTCCTTGCCAGGTATGTACCCCTTTTCATGAAGCTTTACTTGATCAGATGCAACTATCTATGAACAAACTTGACTCTTACAAGCTTCTGTTAAAAGAAAAAGAACAACTTCTCTCTTCTCTGGAAAACCGTGTCACTAAGCAGTCTGACTTTATGGAAAATCAAAGCTTAGAAATTTCTAGCTACATGTGCACTATTTATAATTTAAGAGAAGAAAATGTGAGGTGTTCAACAGAGTCACAAAGTCTAATGACCAAAGTAGATGACCTGACCGATAAGCTCCGTATGTCTGAGTCCGAGAAAATTGATTTGTTAAATCAAAACGTGGCTTACAAAAATGAGAAAATAAGGTTATCCAATCAGCTAGAAGAGCTTGAAAAGAAACTTTATAAATTTGGTCAATCTGATCAAACGTTAAAGCTAATCGCACCAAAAGAACCAAAGTACGGAAATGCGGGTATCGGGTACGATAACCCTGATTATTTAAACAAGGCTTTATCCAAAGTTCCTACTTTATATGCATCTGAATTTTTTGGATTAGACAAAATCTTTCCTGAATATAAGATACATTGGACCACACCCACTGAGGAGGAAGACCTTGAAGATAAGTTGAGAAGAGAAAACTCTGTTCTTTCTAAAAGGACATTTCCGTTTGTTTATGATACTTTAAATGCTTCTTATAATACTGACAAACCCCGTTTCCTGTCATCCGATTTTTTCCATAGTTACTCTCAAGCTGAACTAAATACTAAAACCGTTAAAACTGAGGAGGAACCTCTAGCTCCCAAGGTTTATGTTCCTACTCTGCTTTTAGAAAAGAAACTTGTTCAGCTAGAAGAATCGTATGTACTAGAAAGGGAAAATTTTCAAAAGGAAAAGCAAAGTCTTTTATCTCAAATTGAGTGTCTCAGTTCCAACAAAAAGGAAACTATGTCGGAAGAAGATAAAGAATATTACCAGACAGAAATAAAGAAGTTGCACTCACAACTGGCTGCTATGGCAGCAGATAATCTGAAAGTGCAACTTCACAAGGTTGACTCTCATGCTCAGCCTTCCATTCTCCAAAGAGAGTTATCGTCTCTGTCTGAAAACTCTTATCCTTCTTCTGACACATCTTCCTACAAAGCTTTTATGGGTGACTCGTCACCGATCATTTCAAATAAAGGAAAAGAGCCTCAAAGTCTTAAACCAGATCAGTGTTCTGATTGTAAAAATGCTTCCGCATATGATCTGCACTCAACAAACTCTTCAAATGCTCTGAAGTCCTCATGTGGTAAGGTCCTTTCTGATGAGGAACTTGAATTTTCCGCATTCTTGAATTCTGAGGTGTGTTTAGATAACAATTTGAGCCAATTTGATTTTAATCCTTCTCTACCTAGCCATGTTGATTTTCTAAATGAGTCATGTGCGCCTCCGGTCAATTTTCATAAGGGTGAATGTTCTACATCTGCCTCGCAAAAACCTTCTGTGAACATTCCTTCAGAACCTTCCATGTCAAAATCGAAAAGGCGTTCACAGAAGAAGAAAAGGACCGGTCGCTCTCAAATGTCACAATCGTCAATTTTCAAATCCTCTGACTATGGGTTCAACGACATTTCAGATACGTATGGTCGGCGGAAAGAAGTGAAATATGCTTGGGTAGCTAAGAAGTCAAGAGAAAGCTCGGCAACATCAGAATTAGTTGATCCAGTGTTAAAGTCTAGAAAGAACAATAACAATCATGATGTTTTTATTTCTAAACCTCTAGTTGATTGTAATGGAACTTTTTCTTTAAAAGTTTATTCAATTCCGCAATTACTTCAACTGTCGCATGATTGTTTGTGTTGTTCTCATTGTGGATCAAATGATTTTGTTGATAGCCGTTATGCATCTGATTGGTTTGGTTCATATCATATTGCTACTAATAATTCTCATAGTCATGTTTCCCGTGAAAGACAAAGACCCAATTATAAACGGGTCTCTAAGTCGGGTGTTAACCCTAACCCTAAAGGACCCATTTACGAATGGGTACCTAAAAAGAAATAACCTGTTTTGCAGGACGGTCATGTGTGGTATCTAGATTCAGGTTGCTCCAAGCACATGATCGGAAGAAGGGAGCTTCTCACAAACTTCACCGAGAGGTTTTGTGGAAATGTCCGGTTCGGGAATGATCACTCCTCTCCTATCAGGGGTTACGGCGATATTGTCAAAGATAATATCACAATCAAGAAAGTCTCCTATGTCGAAGGTCTCGGTCACAATCTTTTCAGTATCGGTCAATTCTGCGACAAGAATCTTGAGGTTACTTTCAAGGCTAAAAAGTGTAGCGTTCGAACTGAGGATGGTAAAGAAATACTTGCTGGCACGCGACAAACCAACCTCTACACGATCGACCTCTCATCCTTGAAACCCGATAAGGAAGTCTGTTTGTTGTCAAAAGCATCTACTGAACAAAGTTGGCTATGGCATCGTCGTCTCTCGCACTTGAACTTCAAGAACATCAACAAGTTGGTGCTCGGGGGACATGTCAAAGGTACAATGGCTTCTAAGTAAATCAGCTTAGAACCCGGACTTCAACGAAGTTTGGCTTCTGATTACATGACAGATCAGGACCCGTTCTTCAACGTTTAGACCTGGATATTTTGCAAATATCCAGGGGGAGCTTAATAGATCTATATCGTTCTATCATGATTTGAAGGGGAGCTTAAAAGGTAAATATCTTCTAATCCTAGATCTCTGATTGTTTGAAAGAAGAACAACTTTCAAGCATGAAAAACAGTTTCTGAAATGTTCAAACCACTTCTGATTCTCAAAAGGTTTTATGAATTTAGAAGTGTGATTTTAAATGTTTTTCATTTTTGAGATATAATGTTTAACTGACTGTGTGTTTCTAAAGATCAATACTTGCGTATTATCTTGTCTTTATACTGTCACGTATTCACACACACAGGTTCAGTACTTCATTTGTATTTGTTATTACCATGTCTCATAACGAAACAATATTTCGATGGTAATACCCCCGTTTGATATTCAATATCGTTGAGCATAAATCATTATTTTTAATATTGTGCTTTCATTGCTAAATTGTTTATATTTGTTCATATAAACAAAATATCCAATTCTTTGATACCCTAACCAGTTTAGTTGATCTGATTGATACATTGTCGGATTTTCAAAGTTCAATTGCTCAAATCTCCTGAGCATATTTTTTTTGACAATGCTATCATACATTTTGTGCTTAACTGTTCAAGTTAAACTGTTGAGCAATTGTTTTTTTTAGGAATCACATGGGAATCGTGTGAGAGCTTAAACAGAACTTCCATGGATTCACGTAAACCAGTGTTTCCTACCCCGGAAGCTATCCTAGAGTGATTTGAGGGGTGAGGGGTCATAAATCAAAGAGTGGGGGAGATAACTCATCGGGTTGAGTTTTTCTCATTGTGTGGAGCGGAAAAATTGAAAAGAGAGTTTGGTTAGAAGTGAGCTTTAATGACAAAAAGAAAGAGGGTGTGAGAACAGAGTTAAAAGAATATCAGAATTCTGTACCAACCACTTTCTGAGCCGGGCAACCACATATTCTGATTGGTTTACATTCTTTGGTGACCATCATTGAAAAAGGCACCTAGCCCATGCCAACTCTTGCATTAACCCCACCAACCACTCGTTTCTTTCTTAACAAAGAAATGTTTCATTTTCTTTGGGGACGCAGCATATCTGCTATCTATTCTTCACTTGGAAGATTTAGATATTGAAAAAGAAGGAAAGTTGCCCCACCTTCGCACCTCTTTCATACACATTGAGTCCGTGTAATATCTGTTGCTGTCTCAACAGTTTACACAATTTGAGCCTGATCAAGCTAAGTAGCTTCAATCATTTCTACACTTTCACGAGCACACAAGGAATGAGTTTTCTTGTCATAACATTCATAGAAAATTCCTTTGTGGTTTTTCGATGATTGAATGGAAGCCCTGGGGGAGTGAACATCACAAAAACTCCTTTCCAATGTACATCCGTTGTACAAAGTGGCTCCGTGCTACTTACAGGCATACTAACTGTATCATTTGTTGATTCAGGTTTACAAATCTTATTATATCAGAATTTGAAAAGATTCAGATATATACATTTCATGAATTGACGGATAATCAGATCACAGGTGGGAGAATGTCAAATTATCATAAAGGGGAGATCAAAGAAAGTGCAAAAATTGAAGAAGTTTTGATGATCATGATGCTCACAATCATTAAAAAGGGGGAGAATTTTTACAAAAGTTCAATTTCAAAGTTTTGAAGAAAGAAAGTTTGCTTCTCTGAAGGCGGTCTAAAGATCAAAGAGATGAAGATGTTGTTTTAAAATTCAAAGATGAAGATTTCAAAGATTTTATTTCTTCTTTCCCATATCATGTGGTGTCTGCTACAAATTTGTTTATCATTCCTCCTACGCGCTGATTGAAACAAGTTCTTGAGATGAAAGCCTATTCAACTCGCGGTTCAAAAACAGATTCTTTGTTTTAAACTGAAGATGCACCGTGGAAAGTCACGTTACTCTCATATTATCTTTCTTGTGTGCTGATCCGATGTGATTGAGTTTCTACAGTTAAAAGTTGCGTGATAGTGCGTTCAGTCGAGGCTATTGTACATTGAATCTGGTTACAAAGTTGAAACTATGAAGACCAAGAACTTTATTCAAGGGGGAGCGTGAAAAGTCATGAAGACATGCAACACCAAAGTTCTTCAAAGATTCAAGAGGGAAAGAAGATCAATGTTTGAAGATTTCAAGAAGATAAATGCTTTATTCAACTTTAGGGGGAGATTGTTAGGACTGAAAGTCCTATGTGTTGAAAGTGGAATAAAGTATTTATAAGGGTGCATATTGTAATTACTTAATAGTTGTTTTAATTAGACGGGCCGAAGCCCATTAGCCCATTAGGCCTGTAAGCCTAAGTATATAAAGGCATTTCTAGTTCATTATTAGGGTTGAACAGTTTAGAAAGGAGAGATTCATTATTCAGTTTTACTAGTTGTTAGGTTTACATACTATTATCAGAAATTCTCTCTGTAAACCTTAGCCCTTTGAAGTTTATATTAATCATATAACTAGTTGCTGTGGCCAATATATTGTTCATCATTGTTCTTATATCTGTTGATTGCACTGAAACTGGGATCTACAGACTTGTTGGATCGAGGCAGGCGAGAAGCAATTCGTTGGACCGGAAGTGGGGCAAGAAACGGTGGACAAAGTGAAGAGTATTCGAGAACTTTTGAAGGCGGCTCAAGAATTCCAAAAGAGCTACACGGGCAAGAAAAGGCGACCGATGGAGTTTTAAGTGGGCGATCGAGTAATGTTAAAGCGTCACCTTGGAAAGGAATTATAAGGTTTGGAAAGCGAGGGAAGCTTAGCCCTCGTTTTCTTGGGACTTTTCCGATTATTGAGCGTGTGGGACTTCAAGCCTACAAGCTAGATTTACCGCCCAAGATGAGTGGAATTCACCCTACATTCCATGTCTGTTATCTACGGAAGTGCCTAGCGGAGGAAGAAAATATTATACCGCTATTCGAAATTCGAGTAGACAATAATCAGTGCATGAAAGAACCGGAAACCATCTTGGATAGGGAGACGAAGAAACTTCGCCATAAAGAGGTAGTAATGGTGAAGGTGCAATGGAAACACCATAGAGGTGCAAATGTGACTTGGGAGGCGGAAGAAGATATGAAGCGGCGTTACCCTCATTTGTTCAAGTGATACAAGATTTCGGGGACAAAATCTATTCCAAGGGGGGGGGGGAGGATTGTAACATCCTGAATTTTCCCAAGTATGCTATACTAACCTCTAAATAACCTTCCTTAGGGAATGCTTGTGAATTTCTATACGTGTAGGGATCACCTTGTGAGTCACGACCTCTTTTGGTTTCGTGCATTATGATTTGGGCACTCGTGCCGTATGTGTTTATGTGCTTAAATTAATAACCTTCTTATGCCTGCACGAATGTATCAACCGCATGATTAACTCCGAGCATCTATATATATATATATATATGTGCTAAGTTAAGACCGTGAACTTCGTTATTGAAACCTTATCTTCGACCTCGAGATTTACCGTCGTTGGACTTTAAAAAAACCGAAAGGAGCTCGAGAGGGGTCAAGGGAGTCGTGCGAATATGCCCGGCGATAATGCTGTGGCATAGCCGCCGGGGTCACTTTCCCGACAAACAAAACAACGGCAAGGGTTGATAGTACGACTATGCCCGACGACAGTGTCGTGGCATAGTCGCTTGAGTCATAGTAGCCGTGGTCCGTTTTCCTCGTCGAACAAACAGAAGCTGGGGTGAGGGCAACGACTATGCCCGGTGACAATGCCATGGCATAGTCGCAGGGTCAAGGTCGCTCACGGGGAGCGGGATCCAGCAGCTTAAATCGATTTTTGGGTCTAGAAAGCTCATTTATTCCCCTTTCAAAATCTCAGATCGAAACTCCCTCCCTATTGGCGATTTTTCCTTCATTTCTACTCTTCTCCCTCATTAAAAGCTCTCAACCAAACCCTAACATTTATTGATTCTCTAGGAGTTGTTGGGTGCTAGTGTTGGGTCCTTGGTATCTTAAAAGCTTCAAGACTTTCAAGATCTTTCCAAGTTCATACCAATATTTAGGGTTTTCTCCTTACAAACCTAGTTGTGAGTTCTTACTCTTTGTATGCTCATAAATATACTTGTTGCTTGCATTAAACACATACATCTATACATACATATATATATATATATATATATTGTTTGGTTTGACCTAACTTTTAAGGTGTCATAGATTTTGTTTTAAAGAGCATTTTAATCATTTATTAACATGTTCATTTATTTGGTAAGAGGTATTTACTTAATAAATATGACTTGGATTGGGTTATAAGAGTGTGATGAGTAACATTCTAAAATGGGAAGTTTCATATGAGGAATATATGGTTCAAAAAGTTGAGATATGAAATATGTCTATGTGAGCTTGCTTATCTTGTTCATATTATGTGATACGACTGTTGGCCTCTACTTCCTTGTGCACGAGGATGCAGTTGGCCAGTTTATTGGGTGGGTTATTATTGGCCATGTTGGGTACAAGCGAGTAGGCAATAGGGGATATAAGTCATTGAGGTGTAACTCGTTTAGTTTGGATAGACAATAATTTCCCGTAAGTCATTGAGGTGTAACTCGACGGAGTAGGCAATAAAGACGATGTTATGGTTTGAGGTTGTGATGTCTTGATGGCATGGGAACTAGGACTGGGACATGCGGTGTAATCCGATAACATCATGGGTGACTCCACTCCCGTGTACATGTCACCCCGATAGAAACGGGTCTCCCCGAATTTCAAGAGTTATCTCTTGTGTAGTTATGTTCAGGTTGGGAACATCTTTGTGAATGGAAACACTATTGAATGCATAGGGATTCGGTAACACATGTTTTACCTTATGATATTATTTTTGTGAATTATTTAAATTTTGCGATCTCACTAGGCTTCGCCCTAACACTTGTTTGGTTGTTGGTTATCTCACAAGTCCCACTAGCGGTGGAATCTAGGAGGTCGGGTCCGTCTACCGTACACATAGGAGATCTCGAAGTGCCGATCTTTTGGGGATTTTTGTGAAGAGAGATTATAGCAGAATAGCAACACCCATTTTAATCTAGTTTGAATTAATTCTAGATTAAGTAGGTTGTTGTAATCTTTATGTCCCATTCTTTTGCAAACTTTATGGTGCAAACTAACCCAGTTTAATGTGGGTCTTTAGTTGTCTCAAACTTGGAAATTGTTTATATTTTGAGGTTTCTATTACAGGGTATATCAGACCTCCGTATTTTAAACATCATAATGCCAACATTTTAATTTTTATTTGGCCCTATTTTTAGGGTGTTACAACGTATTTATAATTAACTAGATGCATATGATTGATCACTTAAAACTCATCCTTAACAACAACCATGTCCTTTCCAGCTTGCAGAAAATCAAAGTTTCTCTCCAACTGCACCAGCTACCAAGGGAAGTTGCTAATAGACGATAGCATGTCTACTATTGTTTTGGGATATCCCCTGAACACATACCTCTGTAAGAAAATTATCAAATTGTTCATTTTCGAGTTTCCAACTTCTTTGAAAGAAGTTTAATTTGGTTTATGTTGTACATATATATATTCATTTCTTGACAGAAAATTAATCCAACATTTACTGCTACCTAAAATTGAATAAAGATGGAAAACAAACCGAAAAAACCCGATGCAAAATAATATGTTAAATGGCATTATTTTAGAGGTAGTCTTCAACCCACTATACTGGTAAATTACTAAACTAACACTATATCGGTAAATTATTTTAGAGATAGGTCAAAAACATAGTCTTTATATTCCCATCAAACTCCAAATAAAAGGTAGGCTGAAAAGAAAAATTATCTTGACGAAGGTTACAGATATGTATATGCTCGAACGTACAACTCTAATCCTTTCACCATAGTAGTTTTAAACAACATGAACATGCATCAAAATAGGCTCATCAACAATCACAAGTGGTCGTTTTAATTAATCTACCTCTTTTGGTGGGTGTGCGATAACGTCATATTTGGGCATATGGATTATGACATTATCAGGCAAAGGCGTTTTTAGACCAAGCTTTCCAAAAGAGCGCCAATCAAGCATGATCTACACTTTGATACCAAGAACACCTTGAACATATAATGAGAACCAAGTTATTAGTTATTTGTTGATATGGTGGAACTTTTGTATGAAAAATAATTACAAAGAAAATTTCATTTTGCTTCATATCCAACTTGTGGGTGCGTGTGCAGTTAGTACGACAACTTGGTTGGGCTGGATTAGAAAGACGAGAGTGAGATAGGTGAATGAAAGAATTGTGAAAGGTTTGTAGTGTTTTGATTTGGCATTGGTATTTTAGTAATTTACCAATCTTGTCCTCTAATGTTGTTTTTGTCCAATCAGAATAATTTTCTTTAAATGTGATTTGAGTGTATCTCCTTTCATTGGTTGTATAAAGTAAAACAGTCATCTATGACTACATTAGTTAAGTGATGACTGAACAATAGGGATAGTGATGACTGAACAATAGGGATAGTCATAGATAACAATTGGAGCATACAAGGAAAAATAAAAACATATCCCACTTTTAACTTCCAATCGAATAAGTTAATATATAAAATTACAGTAAGCAAGGATTGATGTATTTGTTGTAATAAATCAAGGTCAACAATAAAATATAAAACAAATAAAAGTTATATTAAACTGTGAATTTTGTGCTATTGATGGCATCACTTATAAGCTCTCAGTTTGAACCCATATCATGAACCAATACAAGGGCCTGAAAATCTGCAATTTTGGTGATCTTCCATTCCAAAATGGTCCTCATCTATAGCTCATTCTTTTGATGATTGTTAAGCTCTTATGCCTTAATTCTTTTGGTTTTGAAAATTTATGATGTTACAATTTGTCAATGGGGTACTCTAAAAGGGGTTTTGCAAATCTTTGTGTTTGAGTTATGTTTGGGAAAATTTAGCCATAAGGGTTGGATCAGAGTTATAACGAAGCTAGAAGAGTTCACATGAATCGTGTGGGAATTGATCTGTTGCATCTCATCCTAATGTGCATCTTTTTTTACCCTTCTCATTATAACTTCCGTTTTCATCAAAACTCAACCTAATCGCACGAGAAGGATGTTTGGTAGATACCGAATAATTTAGGGGTGTTTAGGCAGTCTCTGAATCGCGCAGAGATGTGTCTTGTTTGGCAAAAAAAAAATATAAGCCTCTTTATGGTAACAAAAGGCTCTGACCAATTTTTTTATCTAGGTCTAAAAAAATGGTTCAAAAGGGCTATTCTTCCACATTTGCCCTTTAATTTATCGATCCTCCATAATTTCTTCTTGTCCCCACGTCATTCTCCTCCCATGACCAAATATTGTCCGACGAACAATTGAATCACGGGAAAAATAGAGTCTATTGGACCAGGCAATGCCCCATTAAGTGTTATAAAAGGGGGAAATATTCAAGTGGGCTATTTCTATTTGATGTCGTTATACCCGTCCAGAACACAAATCCATTTTAGAATTGGTCCTTAGAACTTGGAACGAGCATAAAGAAATTAACGATACTTCTTTATCTTTTAATCTGGTCCATTTCTGGTTGAGATCCATTCTCTCCATTTCCTATATCGGATTAATGAATCCCACCTTCCTTAAAGAACATAAGAGAGGATCCCGAGAAATCTATTTCAGCCTTCCGGTATGCACCTCCAAAATTATAGTATAGCCGGGTTCCTATGCCTAGCAGGACTTTCAAAAAGAGTTGCTATATCTCGGTAATGGGGTTTGTTAATTCAGGGTCATGAGATGAGTAGACGTAACAGATGATGAATATTTTTTTCTACCTCTATCACTCTATCTTTGTTAGTTATCTCCTCCTCCCACGTCGTTCTCCTTCGTTCTCAGGTATCTTGTAACATCCCGAAATTTCTCGTAAGTAAACTTGTCACCTTAATTATTTGTGTACCTTGGTATGATAGAATTAATTAAAACTGGGTTACCTTTGTTTTCCAAGTGTTCGCGAGCGTTCGAGTGCAAAAATCAGGGTTTTCAGGTTCGACACCACCAGGGCGACAGTGCCCAACGACAATGCCAGAGGGCAAGTCGCAGGGCAAAGTCGCGGGCCAAGAAGGGCCTTCGTTACAAGCATCGCGATAGTGCCCTGCGAGAGTGACAAGGGCACTATCGCCTGTCACTCTTGCCGAAGGGGGCGAGCATCGGTACCTTCCGCACGATAGTTCCCCGTGAGAGTGACACGGGCACTATCGACTGTCACTCTCGCCGACGGGCTCCAGAAGTATTTTAAAACCCGTTTTCTCCCTCATTTCCCATTCACTTCTTCACCAACCTCAAACACTCTCATCCTAGGGTGATTTTATGCATTTATTGAGCATCCAAGTGCATTTAAAGCATGATTTCTTGGATTTAAAAGTGATTCATCCTTACCCACATCAGGTTTGAAGTCTAGAGCTAGAGTTCTCCATTTCCTTGTCATCTTCTTCTCCAAGAGTTTCTAAGGTTCTAGGTTTTTATCAAAACCTAACCATGTGAGTTCATCCTCTTTCTTTTAAACTTTACGCATGTCAAACTATACTTTTTGAACTCTCAATCATCTCTATTTTAATTTTCAATAAGTTGCAAGTTTGACCTAAAAAGTGGGTTTTGGAGATCTTTGGAGTTTTAATCTTGTTTTGAGATATGATGATGAAAGTAATGGTTTGAGACATAAAATGTGTTCTATCTATATTAAATGGAAACCATTTTGGTAAAGTTAGGGGTTTCTCTCTAAAAGTGAAAGTTTTCCCTTAGGGAGATATGACATGGAGTACAGTTTAAAGATGATTTTAAATGGTTATATGATGGTTAAAAGATCATGGTAAATATATCTTGTGTGGATTTGGCAATGACTTTCCAATGTTTATTTATTGATTTATAATCAAGAGAATGTCCAACTTGGAGTTGCCTTGTGGGATTACTCATGTGAAGGCTTAATGTACTACTATTTTTTGAGTCACCAAAATGAGATTGTGACCAGTGTTGATTTACTTGTTGGTGGATCCATAAGCAAAAGGTAATTTGATTTATTGTGTTTGAGTGGCTATTCATTTGCCACTTTAGCTAGATATGGTATTAATTCACAGGAGGATTCAAACTATAAATCGAGAGTGGTTGATCTTGATGACCGTGTGGCCCATTATGAATTCATGCTAGCATTGAGCATACTCTAGTGCATTGGAGGATTTGATCTGTAGACTGTGGGTGGTTGAATTCAATGACCAACGTTCTATGAACGGAACTCTTAACATAGACTCGTGGCCTACTTTTGTGTTCCATCACATTCAATGGGTCGTCATTACAAGTTGTGTTTTAGATCTATTTGTCCCTATTGGGTGAAAAGGGGTTGACACTTTAATAAGATATGTTTTATTATCTTCATTTGTAACTTGGTTATATTATCAATTGTTGCTTATTTTGTAATATGAATTTGGTTGTTCTCAGCCTCATTAGGCTTTAGACTAACACTTTTTCTTAAAATGACATGTATATCAAGTTATTCTAGCAGTGGGACTCCTCGAGCTTGAGTGGAGAGTCAAGTGGTCGGATTTGGCATTTTGTTGAGAAATAGGGACAACCGTCTTTAATCTAAGCTAGTCTAGTTTTGATTAGTAGGTTGTCTAAATTTATTTCTCATATTATTGTTTTGTAAACGCCTTACTAATTCCCCGTCTTGAGCGATTCTATAATATATTAACTTATTATAGAATGTCATTCTCAGTATTTATTCAGGTTTAAATTCACCCATATTTTAGAGTGTTACATGTAACACCCGTAAATTCAAGCAAGTAAAGGCATCATACAAACCCATTTTTATGGTTTACAAAGTAAGCTTTGGGCATGGAAAGACCTGCTTTAAATCCTTATAAGTGTAGAGAACGTTTCGGGTGAGAAATAGAGTTTATCGGGCTTGGTGTGGGTTCGGCGATAGTGCCATGGGGGACTCTCGCGGGGAAAGGTCGCGGGGAGCATGCTCCTCTCGGTACAAGTGGGGCGACAGTGCCCGCGATTGTGCCACAGGGCAATGTCGCGAGGCACTGTCGCGGTCGGCCCAGGGTCTTTTAATGCTACGATTTTTCCATCTTTTTCCTCATTTTACTTCATCCTCCCCATTTATTTCTCTCCCAAATCGTTTCCCCAACACCCAATACGAACCCAAACTGATTTTTAGGCTTTTTATGGAAATCAAAGTATTCTTTCATCATCAAAGCTCGAGATTACAACCCCTTGTGCTATATTCAAGTGTTCATCTCCATTCCTTGAGATTTCTAGGCTTTTGGGGGTTTTGCTCAAATATAAGTGGTGAGTTCATCCCTCTATTTTCTAAACTTTTGTTTAAGTTATAAATGCTCCATTGATGAATTCCTAGTATTTATTTTTCTCAAATTTCGGTTTGGATGATTTTGGAGAATTTAGATCAAAATTAGGGTTTTGGGTCAAAATGGAGATTTTGATGTATTATGTTTGGGGTGAACGATTCTAGACTGTTGAATATCAATATTTATGGTTGGAAACTTGTAGATATAGGTTTTTGGAAGTTTTGGTTTGAGGATCCAAGTCTCTTCAAAGGAGCTCAAGATGGGAAAAATATAGATTTAGCAAGGTGACTTCAAGTTGCTTTGTGAAAACTATGTACATGCCAAAATGTGTATTTTAAAGTGAAAATGTGTTTTACTTGGTAACTACTAATATGTTGAGTATTTGAAAAGGTTTTCATATTTGGTAAATTTGGGTTGATAAATCTCATGAAATGAGATATTTGGGTTATAGATATTTTGGCGGGTAAATATTATAAATGTGTTTCTTTGGCGACTATTTGTACAAATAAATTCTATTCGATGATTTATGAATTTTTGGTGTATATGATTTTATAAACCGTTTGTGAAATGCACGTTATCGTATTATGAGGGATTTTGGAAATAAAAATGGTATGAGTTCACTAGGAAAATCGTTTGTTCCAATCAATGATGAGTTTTGGGTTAATCATATCTTGAGGTATGTGTTTGCATAAACATGGGTTATTTACTTTTATTGCATTTTATGACTTATAACAAATGGTCAATTGATTTGTTGAGCCTATGGTTTGGTTTTAGACTCTGTTGGGTCTTGAGGACATTTGTCCGATTTTGACAGCTCAATGTAGAGCATTTGGTTATGATTTTCATTTACTGCATCTTATTTGATAATTACATGTTTTGAATGCACTAGTACATTCGTTTGGAGTCATGTAATGTTTTTTACTATAATGCAATGGATCCATAGGCAGTTGAGTCTTTACGTTCAATGATGAGACGTTAGTTTCCCTCATTGTAGCACGGAATAGGCATCGGGTCTCATGGTAAGTAAGATGTGGGCTCGTATGGTCGGACATTGTCCCATGAGCAGTAAAATGTAATTTCAATGTGTGAATAAGCATCGGGTCTCATGGTAAGTAAGATGTGGACCCGTATGGTCGGGCATTATCCCATGAGCAGTAAGGTGTAATTCCAATGTGCTTGTATGTTTTCCTTGGATTTGGATATCTTAACGTATAGACCTAGAGGGGTTGAAATTGAGACTCCACGAGCAATAGACTTAGAGGAGTTGAGATCGATATATCATATGATTATGATCCAAATGTTTGATTTTATTAACATAGATGTGTGACCTACTTTTGTATTCTATCACGTTCTATGAAATCGGGTCTCCCCCGTCATCGAAAGGTGTTGTTTTGGGTATTGAGTTTTAATATCTGTTGGGAACTGAAGAAAAGCTTAAGTATGGTTAATGCTGCTAGTTCAGAATTACTACTGCTAGAGATAATGTGAAGATAATGATGAAGAGATCGTGGTTAAAGATAAACAAGGATATTCTGAATATATTCATGGAAGATATACTGAAGATATTCTATTTATTTGTAATTATCTTTTTGTTCAGTATATGTATAGATTTGACAGAATAGTTTAGATTGATAGATTTAATTATAAGTTTTTGTTCTAGAGAGAATCAACCTTAAGGCATAGTTCCTAATACTAGAGAAGTAGTATTCGTCTTGAAAGAGCTTGTTCTTCAAGATTGAGGTTGAGTGTGTAATCTTGTGATTTTAATACAAGTTTACAAGTTGTTAATCATACACTGTTTGTTTACTGTTACATTGAATATCAAAGTGTTGTTCCGCAACTTCTTTGATATTTGTTTCTGAGACTTTATTCTTGTTGAGAATTCGATCCTGACAAGTGGTATCAGAGCCTGTTCTCTCAGAAACATCAATTCATTCATCATGGAAAACTTTGCAGAATCAAACAGTACTCTGGTCTCAAAGGTTCCAATGCTCAGACCCAATGAATTCGATATGTGGAAGATCAGAATCAAGCAGTACATACTCCTCACTAACTATTCTATGTGGGACATCATTGAGAATGGCCCTTCTGAAGAAGGAAAGATTGGTGCAGATGGAAAGAGAACTCCACCAAAAACTGATGCTGAAAGAAAGACTAGACAGACAGAGATGAAAGCCCTGAGCACTTTGCTCTTGGCTATCCCCAATGAATATCAACATCAGTTCTGCAACTGCACTGATGCAGAGATGCTCTGGAATGCTCTAGAGAAGAGATTCTCAGGTACCAAAAGTACCAAGAGAAATCAGAAAGCCATTCTGAAGCAACAATATGAGAACTTTATGTCAACCAAGAATGAGTCCATGACTCAAACTTTTGACAGGTTCAATAAACTTATTGGTGAACTTGCTACAGTGGGAGTACAAATTGATCAAGATGATCTGAACAAAAAGTTTCTAAGGTCCCTGAGTGATGAATGGACCATGTATACTGTGTCTTTCAGACAGAATGATCAACTGGAAGAAAAGGAACTTGATGATCTATATAATGATCTAAGAGTTTTTGAATCTGAGGTAGAGGCTAAGAAGAGACCTTCTGGGTATGTTCACAATGCTGCACTCCTTTCAGCATCAACTGATTCTACTTCCAACCCTGAATCAGTTAGTGCTGCCAATGGAGCAAATCAAGAGAAAGGCAATAAAACTGTATTTGAAGCCTTTCTGGCAAGTCATGGAAACTCTTCTCTCATTAATGATGACTTGGAACAACTCCATCCAGATGATCTTGAAGAGATGGACATTAAATGGCAGATGGCCATGCTCTCTATGAGAGTTAAGAAGTTCATCAAAAGAACTGGAAGGAACAACTTCTCACAAAGAAGAGAAGATGGAGCAGGTTTTGACAAGTCAAAGGTAGAATGCTATAAATGCCATCAGAAGGGACACTTTGCTAGAGAATGCAGAAGTGGAATGCCTCAAAACAATAACCACCAACAAGCTCAATCTGGAAGCTTCAACAATAACAGAAACTCTGCACAAGCCCTTGTCTCTCAACAAGGTATGGGGTTTGATTGGAGTGATCAAGCTGAAGAGGCCATCCAGAACCAAGCTCTAATGGCAGAGGTGTCTGATCTCCCAACAGAGGTAACTTCCAATCTTTGTTCTCAAAATTGCATTAACACTGTTAAAAGGTATAGGGATCACAATCAGAACATGAGTGATAACCTTAAGAGATTGGAAAAGGACATAAGAGATTATGTGAGGATAGTTGAGAGATTTGAAGAGCAGATTAAGGGTTTTCAAGCCAATGAGCTTCAACACTCTTATGACACAAACTACTGGAAGTGGGAGAAAAATGACTTAGAACTTCAACTGACCAGATCTAAAGAAGAGAGTGAAAAGCTAAGAGGAGAACTAGCTAAAGTCAAGCTAGATGTAGAAAAGTTTTCCACTGCCTCTAAAGCAATGGATTCTTTACTACAATCTCAGATTCATGATAAACTGAGGAGAGGAATAGGGTACAATACCACACCACCACCCTATAACAACAACTACATTCCTCCTAGTTCAGATTTGTTAGAAACAAAGGATAGGAAGGACCTACCTAAGGGAGCCACTGAGATAGATCCCTTAGATGAAGTAGTTGTTAAGGATAAAACTGAGAAAGAAGTTGTCAAGGAAAAAGACAACACTGTGAGTGGTGAGATTCCTATAGAAAACCACATAATCACCAATGAGGGATGTGGAAAGCATTGGATCAAGTCCAATGAGATAGAGAAGACTGAGGGAAAGAACAAGAAGGTTCACTATAAGCAGACCACTGTGGTGAACCCTATCCCTTGCAAACAGTGTGCATGCAATAAATCTAAGCCCCAAAAACATGATAAACCAAGGGGAAATCAGAGAAACTGGAATAACCAATGGGCACAAAAACAAGGCATTGATCTGAGTAAAATCAATAGACCAAAGCCTTGTTTCATATGTGGAAAGTTAAACCATTTGGCTAAGCATTGTTTCTTTAACCCTATTAACCAACAGATGAACTTTCAAAGATTTGTGCAAAAACCTGTTGGTTATAGGAAGGCTGGACAGAAACATGTGGTGAAGAAATCTGTTGAAAACAAAGGCCCCATGAAGAAAAAGGTTTTGAAGGAAAGTATTAAAATGTGGGTGCCTAAAAGCACTAAAACTGTTAGTACTGCTGACAGAGATAGTGCTGCTAGAAGCATTACTGCTGCTACCAGTGTTAGTACTGCTGAAAATTTTAATGCTGCTAATACTGTTAGTACCTCTTCAAAGGTTAATACTGCCAACACAGTTACTGCTGCTAACACAGTTACTGCTGCTAACACAGTTACTACTTCTAACAAGGTTAGTACTGCTAAGCATGCAAGTGCTGCTAAGGCAGTCAGTACTTCTAAAATCAGTACTGCTTCTAGCAAATGTGTTTCCAAGCCTATCATTGTGACAAAGTGCTCCAGAAATGAGGAGTCAAAGTTTAAAAATCTTGTCAAGAAAGAATGCAAGTATTTTGATGAGAAAGGGGTACCCAAGACCACTTTGGCTTGGGTTCCCAATTCATACTAACTGATTTATCTTATGTGCAGGGCAATCAACAGCTCAAGGGGAAGAGCATATGGCATGTTGATAGTGGTTGCTCTAGGCACATGACAGGCAACATGTCATGCCTTCAGGATTTCAAGCATATCAATGGAGGACATGTTGCTTTTGGAGATAATCTTACTGGTGGTAAAATAAGTGGCAAAGGTAATGTTACAAAAAGTAAGATGACATTTGAGGATGTCTACTATGTTGATCAGTTGAAGTACAACCTGTTAAGTGTATCACAGGTTTGTGACAAACAACATAGCATATTATTTACAGATACAGAGTGTATAATCCTTGCTCCAGGGTTCAAGGTAGTTGATGAAAGCATGATACTACTTAGAACTCCAAGAAAGGACAATGTTTATTGTCTAGATATGGACAATGTTGATAGTGATTCATCCATGAACTGTCTTGTTTCAAAAGCTTCTGTGGATGAATCCTCTCTTTGGCACAGAAGGATGTGTCACATGAATTTCAAGACTATGAACAAACTTGTTAAAAACAACCTTGTAAGAGGTTTACCATCAAAAGTCTTTTCAAGTGATGATCATTGTGTTGCTTGTCTTAAAGGCAAACAGCACAAAACTTCTCATAAGACCAAAGAGTTAAATACAATTTCTTCTTGTCTCCAGTTATTGCATATGGATCTGTTTGGTCCTACAAATGTTATGAGTATAGGCAAAAAATCTTACTGCTTGGTTATTGTTGATGATTACTTCAGATTTACTTGGGTATATTTTCTAAGGACTAAGGATGAGACAAGTGGACTGATCAAATCCTTTATCCTAAGAATTGAAAACCAAACTAATCAAAAAGTAAAAGTCATTAGATCAGATAATGGGACTGAATTTAAAAATCTTGATCTAAACACCTTTTATGAAGAGAAAGGCATTGAGAGACAATATAGTGCTCCTAGGACTCCTCAACAGAATGGAGTTGCTGAGAGGAGAAATAGGACACTAATAGAGGCTGCTAGATCTCTGTTGGTTGATTCAAAACTGCCAATTACCTTCTGGGCTGAAGCAGTTAATACTGCATGTTATGTCCAAAACAGAGTCCTAGTGGTCAAGCCAAAGAACAAGACCCCATATGAGCTTTTAAATAAAAGAAAACCCTTTATTGGATTTTTCAAACCTTTTGGGTGTCCTTGTACTATTCTCAATACCAAATCTCACTTAGGTAAGTTTGATAGCAAAGCAGATGATGGATTTCTTGTTGGTTACTCATCTCAGAGTAAGGCTTACAGAGTTTTTAACTCTTCTTCCAGAATAATTGAAGAAAGTGACAATGTCAAATGCAATGAGAACACACCAAATCCTATTGGGTCTGGTCCTCAGTGGCTATTTGACATTGATTCACTAACTAACTCTTTTGGTTTCAGTAGTGATGAGTATGCAGGTTCAGGGAGTGGAGGATCAGGAACTACCCAAGTCAAAAACAGTTTATCTCAATCTGTGATCTTTCCCATACCCACAGTGGATCCTGTTGAAGACTGTGAAAATGAATCATCTACTGAACCAAGTCAGAGTGAAGAAGAAAGTAGAGATGAGGAGACTCAAGACAATAAAGAATCAGAAGTAGCTGCTGAAAACACCCCAGTTGAGTTGAATGACTCCAATCTAGAGGTGGGACTTAATGAAGAACCTAATCATCACACCAGAATTCAAAAGAATCATCCTCCACAACTGGTAATAGGAGATATATCCTCTCCTATGATGACTAGAAATCAAAGCAGGCTGCAAGAAATGCAAGACCAACAGCATACAGTGCTTTCTTGCTTTTTATCCCAGCTTGAGCCTAAGAAGGCACATGATGCTATGAAAGAGTCCAGTTGGATAGAAGCAATGCAAGAAGAGCTACTGCAATTCAAGCTGCAAAATGTTTGGGATCTGGTATACCTTCCTAAAGGCCAAAGAACAATAGGAACAAAATGGGTCTTCAGGAATAAGAGAGATGAAAGAGGTATAGTGATAAGGAATAAAGCAAGGTTGGTGGCTCAAGGGTATACACAAGAAGAGGGAATAGACTATGATGAAGTATTTGCACCTATGGCCAGGATAGAAGCAATTAGATTATTCCTGGCTTATGATTCTTATATGAAATTCAAAGTCTATCAAATGGATGTGAAAAGTGCATTTCTTTATGGCTCAATTGAAGAAGAAGTATATGTCTGTCAACCACCAGGGTTTGAAAACCCAAGCAATCCAAACAAGGTATACAAAATGAAGAAAGCACTTTATGGACTGCATCAAGCTCCAAGAGCATGGTATGACACTCTGTCATCCTATCTCTTGGAAAATGGCTTTGAAAGAGGAGTCATTGATAAGACTCTATTCATCAAGAGAAAGAAGAAGGATATCTTGCTGGTCCAAATCTATGTTGATGATATCATCTTTGGATCTACAAGAGACAACATGTGCAAGGAGTTTGAGGATCTAATGCATCAAAGGTTCAAAATGAGTTCCATGGGGGAACTTACTTTTTTCCTTGGACTCCAAGTTCAACAGAAGTCAGATGGAATCTTTATCTGTCAGTCCAAGTATGTGCAGGACATTATAACCAAGTTTGGTTTCTCAGATTCAAAACCTGCCAGCACACCTATGGAGACATACAAACAGATAACAGCATATCTTGAGGGGGAGGATATGGATGTTCATCACTATAGATCCATGATTGGCTCTCTCATGTATCTTACAGCATCTAGGCCAGATATAATGTTTCCAGTCTGTGTATGTGCAAGATTCCAAGTTAGGCCAAAGCAATCTCACTATCAAGCTGTTAAGAGGATATTCAGATATCTCAAAGGGCAACCCAGATTGGGACTTTGGTATCCTCATGACTCATCCTTTGACCTACTTGCATACTCAGATAGTGATCTAGGTGGAGCAAACTTGGACAGAAAATCTACTTCTAGAGGATGTCAGTTTTTGGGTGCAAGACTAGTGTCATGGCAGTGCAAGAAACAAACCACAGTGTCCACATCTACAACAGAGGCAGAGTACATAGCAGCTGCAAGTTGCTGTTCTCAAGTCTTATGGATTCAAAATCAAATGCTGGACTATGGGGTAACCTTTCTACACACTCCAATTTTTATTGATAATAGCAGTGCTATTAGCATTGTGAATAATCCTGTCAAGCACTCAAAGACAAAGCACATTGAGATCAGGTATCACTTCATAAGAGACTGTAATGAAAAGAAACTTATTCAAGTTGTAAAGGTTCATACTGACAACCAGTTTGCTGATCTATTCACCAAAGCCTTTGATGTGGGTAGATTCACTTTCTTGATAACAAGTGTGGGAATGATCAACTCTGAATAAACACCTTCTCAAAAAGTGGTTCAATACCTGTATATTGTTTATTCTTGGTGGTCCTAATCTTTCTTTTCAGGGAATACATAGCAGTACTCAGTTCATCACAAATTGAAAAGAGTAAGTATTGTTAATACTGTCAGTGCATTGTTAATACTGCCAGTGCATTGTTAATACTGCCAGTGTATTGTTAATACTGCCAGTGCATTGTTAATACTGCCAGTGCATTTTTAATACTGCTCTCAGTTAATACTGCTAGTGGTTAATGCTGCTTTCAGTTAATACTGCTAGTAGTTAATACTGCTTTCAGTTAATACTGCTAGTGGTTAATGCTGCTTTCAGTTAATACTGCTAGTGGTTAATACTGCTCTCAGTTAATACTGCTAGTAGTTAATACTGCTAGTGGTTAATGCTGCTTTCAGTTAATACTGCTAGTAGTTAATACTGCTCTCAGTTAATACTGCTAGTTGTTAATACTGCTTTCAGTTAATACTGCTCTAGGTTAATACTGCTTATGTCCCGAATACTATAAATACCCTTTGCCCGCCTAAAAGTTCATAACGACTCTTTGCATACTGTTCACTTGCGCTCTAAACCCTTTCTCTCTCAAGTTCAAAGTTTTCAGGCAAGAACCTTCAAGGTCAATGGCATCCATGGCGTTCATAGACGAGCACAATGAAATCGCCATGCTCCAAAAGCCAAAACAAGCTGAAGGTTTTCACCAGATAGTCGACTTTCTGAAGTCCAGCCACATTGCTCATGCTCTCACTATATCTCCTACCATCTTCATAGAGCATCAGAGGCAATTCTGGGCAAATGCCACCATTGTTACTGAGAATGGTGTGCAAATGATCAAAACAAGGGTGTGTGGCAAGTCCTTGACAGTTACTGAAGAGGTAATACGCATTAGTCTACGTCTAGACAATGCCTCTGGTATATCTTCTATCTCTAATGATGAACTGTTCTCTACTCTTACAAGGATGGGGTATGGAGGCCCATTGGGTGTGTTCAAGTTCTCAAAAGCAAAATTTTCACCCCAATGGCGTTTCTTTGTCCATATCCTTATGCACTGTATCTCTAAAAAGACTACTGGATGGAGTGAGTTCAGTAGCACCATTGCTTATGCTTTGGTATGCTTAGCCACTGCCAGAAAGTATAATTTTTCACAAATGATTTTTAATGATCTTGTCTCAAACCTGGGAAGTAAAAAGAGTTTTTATATGTACCCCAGGTTTGTCCAAGAAGTTATTAACCATGGATTGACGGATATACCTCATTTTGATGGGGTATATGTACCAAAAATTCCCAAAGGTAAGGTCTTTTCAAACATGAAAAGATCCCCTCTGGACTCGGAAGGAGTTGACACCCCATTGTTCTCTACAATGATGGTGGTGTCCCAAACTGATGAAGGTATGGCAGCAGGGTCAAGGCCCCCATTAGACCAACCCACTGCTAGCCAATCCCAACCTTCCCACTCTAAATCAATTCCCCAGTCTCTTCTTGATAAACCAACTTCACCAATCACCCATACATACAGAAGGAAACAGGTAAAGAAGGCTCCTTCCCTTCTTGTACCATCAACCCCTAAGCCTTTAAGCCCTCTAAGGGAGGATTCTCCCTTAGAGAATATCTACAGGGAACCCACAAGGGTGTCTCCCAACCCAAAGGAGGTGCTCTCTGAGGAGGAGGAAGAGCATATAGGTGAGAAGGCTGCCACTACTCCTGCTAGCTCAGAGGAGGTCAGTGGTAACATACATAAGACCTTCCCCATGGCAACTTTGAATGAGTAATCATTCAAAGGTCCCCGGTGCCAAGAAACCAAGGGGGTGGATAGTGCTTCTGCTAGGCAGAAGACTTCCACTACAAAAAGATCCAATGATCCATCAAAAGAGGGTAACACTTCTGGAGAAGGTGAGGACAAATATACTTACTATGAATTGATGGAAACAATGGGCAACATCAACCAAGATGTTCTCAAACAAGGGAAAGAAATTGAAGAGATGAAGCTGGTAATCCTGTCACAACAAGTCCAGATTACCAAGTTAAAGAAAATAGTGACAAGGCTGATACAAAAGAAGAGGAGAAAACAATTTGTACTCAAGAAGAGGACAAATGTTCAAGATCCTTTCAACAAGGGGGAGAAGCAAGAGGGAGAACCAGAGAAAGAAAGTTCAGCTGAAAAGAGAGTTGAAGTTGAGGGGGAGACAGAGCATGGAATAGAAGCAGAAACTGTTAATGCTGCTAATATACAAGAAGCTGAAAAGAGAGTTGAAGTTGAGGGGGAGACAGAGCATGGAATAGAAGCAGAAACTGTTAATGTTGCTAATATACAAGAAGCAGCAGAAACAGAAGCAGCAGTAACAGGGCTTTCTGTTGAAGAAATGGAGATTGCAGAAACACTAGTCAAAGCAAAGAATGACACTCCTGAGGCTACTCAAAAGGCCAAGGGAGTAGTCATCAATGAAGGAAAAGTTCAACAAAAGGCAACAGAAAAGGCAAAGGAGACAAAAGGAAAAGGAAAGGAGAAAATGGTTGAAGCTGAACTGCCTGCCAAGAAAAAGAGTCAGATTGAGTTGGATGAAGAAATGGCAAAGCTACTTCAGGCTGAATTGGAAAAGGAAGAACAACTTCAATCAGAGAAGGATAGAGAGCTTGCAAAGATCATGGCTAGAAAATTGAATGCAGAATATCAGAAAAGCATCAAAGAAGCAGCTCAAGCCAAGAAACTTCAAGTTAAAAAGATGCCAATTCAAAAACAGAAAAGACAACCCTCCAAAACATTTTTGGCCAATCAGGAAAGAAGAAAGATGATAAATTTCCTGAAAGGTGCAATTGGTGTTAAGGGGGAGATGTTCTCCAACATGGCATACACTCAGGTTGAGGAGTTGTATCAGAAAGAGATGCTTAAGCTTCAAGGTGATTCAGTCCAAAGGGAAGAGGCTGAGAGAAAAATGAAGGAAAGGCATGACCTGAACATTCAAAAACCATTCCCTGAGGAGACCACACCTTCAAAAGATAAAACTGAAGAGATGAAGGAAGAACATGAGGGTGTTGGTGTAGAAGCTACATCTGGGAAAAGGGTGAAGTCAATTGCCTCCAAGAAGCAGAACAAAAGGCCATGAGTTGAAGAAACAGAAGAAACAGCAGAACCTTCAGTTACTTCTACAACTGAATCTGTAAAGAACCCAGAACAATCCAATAAGCAATATAATCTTGATCTATATATGACTACAACAGCTGATGAACCAGTTTCAGTTGATCCCATCTCTATGAAAGATCCAGAAGTCATCTTTTGGGATATTTTGGAAGATCAAAGGAAGAAATACTTCAGGCTTAAGAGAGTGGGAGATATATATGAAGTATACTCTACTTGGGGTAGACTCATAAGAAGCTGTTCAAGATCAGATTTAGAAGAGATGTTTAAAGTTGGGTTGGAGATATATGAAAAGGAGATGAAAGGAGAAGGAATGAGCTTAATCAGATTAGCTATGGAGTACTTATGCATGATGTTTGATCCTAGCAAAGTTCAACATGTGATCAGAGATTTGCATCTACAGAATAAATTCCAAAGAATAGAAAACTGGATGATATTTGAAAGGTGTGGAGTCTATGTCATCACTGTGGACAGCTTATCATGAGTACTACTTAGTTGATAAAATCTATGATCACAGCAAGGCCAAATTACAAGCAATGTTAAATGCAAAGCTTACATGTTCAAAAGATTCAGAAATGGCAAAGATTGTGGTTAGCAGAATCATTAATCAAAGTTTGGGTTTGGATCCTAATCTAGGAGTGTGAACTGAAGTGTTGAAAGCATCTTGAAGAAGATCTGAAGAACTTGACTTCTCTTCCTAAAAGTCAAGTTAGGGGGAGATTGTTGGGAACTGAAGAAAAGCTCAAGTATGGTTAATGCTGCTAGTTCAGAATTACTACTGCTAGAGGACTTCAAAGATTAATACTGCTGAGTATTACTGCTTCTAGTAGAATTAATAATGCTAGTCAAAGTTAGTGCTGCTTGAACAAAGTTAGTACTGCTTAGCTAGTTAGTACTGCTAGAAGTTAGTGCTGCTTAGTAGTTAATGTTGCCAAGACTCAATTAATGCTGCTTCTAAGATAATGTGAAGATAATGATGAAGAGATCGTGGTTAAAGATAAACAAGGATATTCTGAATATATATTCATGGAAGATATACTGAAGATATTCTATTTATTTGTAATTATCTTTTTGTTCAGTATATGTATAGATTTGACAGAATAGTTTAGATTGATAGATTTAATTATAAGTTTTTGTTCTAGAGAGAATCAACCTTAAGGCATAGTTCCTAATACTAGAGAAGTAGTATTCGTCTTGAAAGAGCTTGTTCTTCAAGATTGAGGTTGAGTGTGTAATCTTGTGATTTTAATACAAGTTTACAAGTTGTTAATCATACACTGTTTGTTTACTGTTACATTGAATATCAAAGTGTTATTCCGCAACTTCTTTGATATTTGTTTCTGAGACTTTATTCTTTTTGAGAATTCGATCCTGACAATATCCATGTTTT
This sequence comes from Arctium minus, assembly GCA_954870635.1. Classification (NCBI taxonomy): domain Eukaryota; kingdom Viridiplantae; phylum Streptophyta; class Magnoliopsida; order Asterales; family Asteraceae; genus Arctium; species Arctium minus. Next base: position 173,405,975 of record OX941080.1, on the reverse strand, counting down.
CGGTGACGTCTTATATATACGTATGGATTTTTATCCAAGATTTATGGGTGTAACACTCTAAAATTCAGAGTAAATTAAAACCTGGAAATATGGCAACACAACATTCATATTTGGTATAAACCTGTGTTCGGTTATGGAAATTGACAACAAACTAATCTAAGCAAAACTATCTAGATTACATCAATTGACAATCCATAATCACCAAGAGATGGGACTTAAACAATGCCCAACACCAAATAATAGTCATCTCAAAATGCCTTGAGTCCACGCTCGACTCTCAAAACCCTGTGCAACCCACCGCTAAGGGAAACCTGTTATACACATTATTTGAGAAAAAGTGTTAGGCTTAAAGCCTAGTGAGAACACACAGTTTATAAATTCTAAGAGATATAAACAACTGTATCAATTTAAATCCTTCCAAAGGTTTAGTTATACAAATGGAGTTCTTTGGTACAAAAGGACAACCGGTTCGAAACACATCATCCGATGACGGGGATTACCCGATTTACCGAGGATTGTAGTGGAACACAAAGTAAGCCACAAATCCGAGTTATGAGCTAAGACATGGAACCATGGCCACGAACGCTTCGGTGAGTACTACGATGTGAGGGAGGCCCCCAAGGAACCAGTCATACTCGTTCACTAGACTGCATTTAACCCATGGCTAGTAGCCGGTCTCACATAACCGTACCAAATGCCCCCGAATATCAAATGCATCTAGCTACATACAATGGGGTACAAACATCCCAACAATAAGCCGACTCGATACCTAGGGATCCACTAGTATAGTCATGACTTGTCACAATATTTCATGTGACCATCCAAGCTAGATAAATAGCTATCAAAACATTTATATTTCAAAATGCCATTTTCAAGATTAACTGCTGGTAAGAAAGATAATCATAAAACAAGATTATATGCATTCTTTCAAATAAGCCACACTACTGGGCAAGTAAAACATTCTTTTACTTCAACAAGATGGAACCCACCATTTTAGTCAAAAGTGTTCGAGAACCCTAAAATATCTCAAAATTCCAAGTTACATCAAAATGTAATAAACGGACAATTCGAAACCGTAGAGATACATAGGAGTTAAAAATACAATCTTTGACATATATAACAGTTTAGAAAAGTTAGTAGGAACTCACCTCAGAATTCTTCTTCTTAACACTTGCTACCTACGACAACACCGAAAGAATCGGTAAGTCGAAACACAGATAACTCTCCTACCTACTGCCTAAAAACTCAGACAACAGAAGCTAACTTCGAGCAATAGGTGGCGCAAAAGAAGGCTTTTGCGCGAACTGAAGGTGGCGCAAAGGAAAGCTTTGCGCGACAAGAGAGTGGAGTAAAAGAGACCTGGCGCAAAGAAGCTTTGCGCTACTAAGGGGTGGCGCAAAGGACATTTCGCGCGACCAACGGGTGGCACAAACCTCACTTTGCGTGACCTACGGGTGGCATAAACCTCACTTTGCGCGACCCCGGGTCTCTTTGTCCGGCGGTCCTGTTCACCCAGATCTTACCGGAGATCGAACCCAGATTCCGGCCAACTTCAAAAACTCATAAAACACAGATTTGAACGGTAGAAAAGCTCTACAACGTGATTCTACACCGACCACACCACTTTAAACGAAAGATTAAAGCTTAAACATACCTTTAAAGTCAAGAAAATGAAGACCCACTTCAAGCTTTTCTTTCCCTTAATTCCAGTGAATCGAAGAAGAAAATATCAATATGAGATATTTTAAATATCTCAATAGTTGACATATATATTTAAAACCAAGTTTCATTTAACCCCCCGAACTTTTGGAAATGATTAACTTTTCACTCGACGATAAAATTGCGGGTGTTACAATCCTCCCCAACTTGGGAATGATTTCGTCCCCGAAATCCAACTATACAAAAAGGTGAGGATATCTACGCTTCATATCCTCTTCTGCTTCCCAAGTCACATTTGCTCCCCGGTGATGCTTCCACTGTACTTTGACCAATGTGACTTCTTTGTGACGCAATTTCTTAGACTTTCTCTCTAAGATGGCGTCGGGTTCTTCCACACAACGGTTACCTTCGTCTACCCTTAACTCTGAAAGGGGAATGACGCTGTCTTCTACCGCCAAACATTTCCGGAGGTAGCAAACATGAAACGTGTTGTGTATTCTGCTCAACTCCGGTGGCAGTTCCAACTGGTAGGCTTGCAAACCCACCCGTTTAAGCACTTTGAAAGGTCCGAGGAAACGGGGACTCAGCTTCCCACGTTTTCCGAACCGAATAATTCCCTTCCATGGCGACACCTTAAGCATAACACGGTCGCCCACTTGGAATTCCATCGGTCGTCTCTTCTTATCGGCATAGCTTTTCTGCCGATCTTGAGCCGCTTTCATTCTTTCACGAATGACCTTGACCTTATCGGCCGTCTCTTGCACGATTTTAGGTCCGGCGAACTGCTTCTCTCCCGCTTCAAGCCAGCACACAGGAGTTCGACACTTTCGCCCATACAATGCCTCAAAAGGTGCCATTCCAATACTCGAGTGGTAGCTATTGTTGTAAGCAAACTCCACCAAAGGTAGGTGAGAGACCTAACTACCCCCGAAATCGATGACACAAGACCTCAACATGTCTTCCAAAGTTTGGATCGTTCTCTCGCTTTGCCCGTCGGTTTGCGGATGGTAAGCCGTACTCAACTTCACTCGAGTACCAAGTTCTTTCTGAAACCCATCCCAGAAGTTCGAAGTGAACCGACTGTCACGATCTGACACGATCGACAATGGTATGATGTGCCTCGAGACCACCTCATCGATATAAAGCTTTGCCAACTTATCCATCGGTAAAGTCTCGCGCATAGGTAAGAAGTGAGCACTCTTTGTCAATCTATCAACTATCACCCAAATGGTATCGTGACCTCGAAGAGTTTTAGGCAACTTTGTCACGAAGTACATGGTGATATGCTCCCACTTCCACTCGGGAATCTCTAAAGAGTGAAGACTCCCATACGGTCGCTGATGTTCAGCCTTAACTTGCGAACACATCACACAACGCTCAACATAACGCGCCACATCAAGCTTCATTACCGGCCACCAGTAGTGCAACTTCAAGTCCCTACACATCTTTGTACTTCCCGGATGAATGGAATACTTGTACTTGTGTGCATCTTCAAGCAACAGATCACGGTTACCTCCAATCTTGGGTACCCATACCCGACCGCTGAACAGTTTTACCCCACGGCTATCTTCCGTTAAGAGTAAACGCTGCTTCGTCATGACTTCATCTTTTAGATTCTTTTCTAACAGTGCTTCTACCTGTGATGTCTTGATCTTTTCAACAAGACTAGACACTAGCTCGATTCTCGAATGGGTAGCCCAAATACTCCCGCTGTAGTCTTTCCGACTCAACGCATCGGCAACCACGTTCGTCTTACCGGGATGGTAAAGCAACTCACAGTCGTAATCTTTAAGCAACTCGAGCCACCGTCTTTGCCTCATATTCAGCTCTTTCTGATCCAAGACATATTTCAGGCTCTTGTGATACGTGTAAAGAGTACATTTCGTGCCGTAGAGGTAATGTCGCCAAAGTTTCAAAGCGAACACTACCGCCGCTAACTCCAGATCATGGGTTGGATAATTCTTCTCGTGTATTTTAAGCTGCCTCTAGGCGTAAGCGATTACCTTTCCTCGTTGCATCAACACACAACCCAACTGTCAGGATCGAATTCTCAACAAGAATTAATTCTCAGAAACAATATCAAAGAAGTTTGCGGAATAACACTTTGATATTCAATGAAACAGTAAATCAACACAGTAAATATGAAGAACAAATTGTAAACTTGTATTGAATGCTTTGAAGTTACAAGATTACTCACTCAACCTCAATATTGATGAACAGGCTCACCAATACGAATTCTACTTCTCTAGAATTAGGATCTATGCCTTGAGGTTGTTTTTCTCTAAAAGAATGAAAACTTAAAGTTAAATTATTATTCTAAACTATACAATATATATACTGAATACAAAGATAATTACAATAAATAAAATATCTTCAGTATATCTTCTATGTATATCTCTAAACTTCCATGTATATCCTTTCATACGAATCTTCATCATATAAGCAGTATTAATCTTCAGCAGCATTAACTTTCTTCTAGCAGCATTAACTACTAAGCAGTACTAACCACTAGCAGTACTAACTAGCTAAGCAGTACTAACTTTGTTCAAGCAACACTAACTTTGACTAGCAGTATTAATAGTACTAGCAGTAGTAACACTCAGCAGTACTAACCTTTAAGTCTTCTAGCAGTACTAACTCTGAACCAGCAACATTAACCATACTTGATGAATTCTTCAGTTCCCAACAATCTCCCCCTAACTTGACTTTTAGGAAAAGAAGTCAAGTTCTTCAGATCTTCTTCAAGATGCTTTCAACACCTCACATTCAGTTGCCCAAATTTGGATCTAGGCCCAGACTTTGATTGATAGTTCTTCTCACCACAATTCTGGCCATTTCTGAATCCTTAGTACATACTAGCTTAGCTTTCAGCATCCCTTCAAGTTTCTGCTTGCTATGATCATATATTTTGTCAACTAGGTAGTATTCATGATAACATTTATCAATTGTAATCATGTACACACCACAGTTTTCAAAGAGTATCCAATGATCAATCTTTTTGAACACATACTCATGATGAAGATCTTTAATCCTATGCACCACCTTCTCTGGATCAAACATCATACATAAGTATTCCATTACCACTTTGAGAAGATTTTCTTCAGTACCTTTCAACACAGGCTCATAGAGTTTCATTCCCACTTTGTACATTTCCTCTATGTCTGCTCTTGAACAACCTCTGATTACTCTCCCCCAGGTTGAATATGCTTCAAATGCACCACCAACTCTTTTAAGTCTGAAGAAATCCTTTCCATTATCTCTTAGAATGTCCCAAAAGATAATCTCTGGAGCCTTCATGGAGATTGGAACAGCCTGTACAGGTTTTACTATAGTCATATACAGCCCCACATGCTCATCTGATTGCTCTTTGGACTGTTCTGGGTTCTGCACAGGTTCTGCTGAAGGTGTGACTGAAGGTTCTGCTTCAGTTTCTGCTCTTTCTTCCACTCTTGGCCTTTTTGACTGCTTTTTGGAAGCAATTGTCTTCACCCTCTTTGCAGATTTAATTTCTATACCAGCATTCTCTTGTTCTTCCTTCATTTCTTCAGCATTGTCCTTTGAAGGTGTGGTCTCCTCAGGGAATGGTTGTTGAATATTTAGGTCATACCTCTCCTTCATTCTTCTTTCAGCCTCTTCCCTTTGAGATGAGTCCCCTTGGAGTTTAGCCATTTCTTTCTTGTACAATTCCTCAACCTGACTGTATGCCATATTGATAAACATTTCCCCTTTGACACCAATTGCACCTCTCAGGAAGTTAATCATTCTTCTTCTTTCCTGATTGGCCAAAAAGGTCTTAGAAGGTTGTCTTTTCTGCTTCATTACTGGCATTCTTTGCTTAGACACTTTCACAGAGCTTTTCTTGGCTTCAACTGCTGCTTTTAAACTTTCTTGATACTCTGCATTTAACTTCTTGGCCATTATCCTTGCAAGCTCTCTATCAGTTTCTGTTTGAAATTGCTCCTCTTTTTCCATTTGCTCTTGAAGCTGCTTTGCCATCTCCTCATCCATTTCAATCTGACTTCTCTTCTTTGAAGGTTGTTCAGGTTCAATCATCTTTCCTTTTCCTTTTATATCCTCCTTCATTTTCTCCTTTTGAGGTTCTCCTTCATTGATGACCACTCCTTTGGCCTTTTGAGTAGCCTTAGGAGTGTCATTCTTTGCTTTTACTAAAGTCTCTGCTATCTCCATTTCTTCCACAGAGAGCCCTATTTCTGCTGCTTCAGTTTCTGCTGCTACTTTTACTTCAGCAGCAGTAACTGTTTCTGTTTCCATCTCTTCCTCTGTCTCCCCCTCAACTTCAGCTTTCTTTTCAACAGTTTCCCCTTCATGCTTCTCCCCCTTGTTGAAAGAATCTTGAACTTTGTCCCTCTTTTTGAGTACAAACTGTTTCCTTCTTTTCTTTTGAACCAGCCTGGTCACCATCTTCTTCAGTTTTTCAATCTGGACTTGTTGTGACAGGATCACCAGCTTCATCTCCTCTATTTCTTTTCCTTGTTTCAAGACATCTAGATTGATGTTACCCATTGCCTCCATCAATTCATCATAGTTATATCTGTCCTCACCTTCTCCAGGAGTGTTACCCCCTATTGAAGGATCATTGGATCTTTTAGAAGTGGAAGTCTTCTGCCTAGCAGAAGCACTATCCACCCCTGTGGTTTCTTGGCACCAGGGTCCTTCAAATGATTGCTCATTCAAAGTTGCCATGGGGGAGGTCTTATTGATGTTACCACTTTCCACCTCTGTGCTAGCAGGAGTAGTGGCAGCCTCATCACCCATATGCTCTACCTCCTCCTCAGAGAGCACCTCCTTTGGGTTGGGAGACACCCTTGTGGTTTCCCTTTGGATATTCTCTAGGGGAGAATTCTCCCTTAGAGGGCTTATAGGCTTAGTGGGTAATGGTACAAGAAGGGAAGGAGCCTTCTTTACCTGTTTTCTCTTGTAGGTTTGGGTGATGGGAGAGGTTGGTTTTTCAAGAAGTGACTGGGGAATTGATTTTGAGAGGGAAGGTTGGGCTTGGCTAGCAGTGGGTTGGTCTAATGGGGGCCTTGACCCTGCTACCATACCTTCATTTGTTTGGGACACCACCATCATTGTAGAGAACAATGGGGTGTCAACTCCTTCAGAGTCCCCAGCAGATCTTCTCATATTTGAGAAAACCTTGCCTTTGGGGGGTTTAGGTACATATACCCCAACAGGTTGAGGTATATCCGTCAATTCATGGTTGATAACTGCTTGAACAAACCTGGGATACATATAAAAGCTCTTTTTGTTTCCCATGTTTGAGACAAGATCATTGAAACTCATTTGTGAAAAATTGTACCTTCTGGCAGTGGCCAAACAGACCAAAGCATAAGCAATGGGACTGCTGAACTCACTCCATCCAGTGGTCTTTTTAGAAATACAATGCATAAGAGTATGGACAAAGAAACGCCATTGGGGTGAGAATTTTGCTTTAGAAAATTTGAAAACACCCAATGGGCCTCCATACCCCATTTTTGTCAGAGTAGAAAACAGTTCATCATTAGGGATAGAAGTTATACCAGAGGCATCGTCTAGATGTAGACTGATGCGAACTATCTCTTCAGTAACTGTCAATGGATTGCCACATACTGTCGTCTTGATCATTCGCACACCATTCTCAGTAACAATGGTGGCATGTGCCCAGAATTGCCTCTGATGCTCTATAAAGATAGTTGGAGACATAGTGATAGCATGGGCAATGTGGCTAGTCTTCAGAAAGTCGACTATCTGATGAAAGCCTTCTGCTTGTTTTGGCTTTTGGAGCATTGCGATTTCATTGTGCTCGTCAATGAACGCCATTGATGCCATTGACCTTGAAGATTCTTGCCTGAAAACTTCGAACTTGAGAGAGAAAAGGTTTTGAGCGCAAGAGAACAGTATGCAAAGAGTCGTTATGAACTTTTAGGCGGGCAAAGAGTATTTATAGTATTCGGAATATAAGCAGTATTAACCTAGAGCAGTATTAACTACTAGCAGTAGTAACGGCTAGCAGTATTAACTAACTAGCAGTATTAACTGAAAGCAGTATTAACCACTAGCAGTATTAACTGAAAGCAGTATTAACCACTAGCAGTATTAACTGAAAGCAGTATTAACCACGAGCAGTATTAACTGAAAGCAGTATTAACCACTAGCAGTATTAACTGAAAGCAGTATTAACCACTAGCAGTATTAACTGAAAGCAGTATTAACCACTAGCAGTATTAACTGTACTTACTCCTTTTAAACTTGCTAAACACTGAGTACTGCTATGCATATCCTGAAAAAGAAGATTAGAAACACCAAGAATAAAAATATACAGGTATAAAACCACTTTTTAAGAAGAAGATTATTCAGAGTTTATCATTCCCACACTTGTTACCAAGAAAGTGAATCTACCCACATCAAAAGCTTTAGTGAATAGATCAGCAAACTGATTATCAGTGTGAACTTTGACAACTTGAATAAGTTTCTTTTCATTACAATCTCTTATAAAGTGATACCTGATTTCAATGTGCTTTGTCTTTGAGTGCTTGACTGGATTATTTACAATGCTAATAGCACTGCTGTTGTCAATAAAGATTGTAGTGTGTAGAAAGGTTACCCCATAATCCAACATTTGATTCTGAATCCATAAGACTTGAGAACAGCAACTTGCAGCTGCTATGTACTCTGCCTCTGTTGTAGATGTGGATACTGTGGTTTGTTTCTTGCACTGCCATGAGACTAGTCTAGCACCCAAAAACTGACATCCTCCAGAAGTAGATTTTCTGTCCAAGTTTGCCCCACCTAGATCACTGTCTGAGTATGCTATTAGGTCAAAAGGTGAGTTATGAGGATACCAAAGTCCCAATCTGGGTTGCCCTTTGAGATATCTGAATATCCTCTTAACTGCTTGAAAGTGAGATTGCTTTGGCCTAACTTGAAATCTTGCACATACACAGACTGGAAACATTATATCTGGCCTTGATGCTGTGAGATACATGAGAGAGCCAATCATGGATCTATAATGATGCACATCCATATCCTCCCCCTCAAGATCTGCTGTGATCTGCTTGTGTGTTTCCATAGGTGTGCTGGCAGGTTTTGATTCTGAGAAACCAAACTTGGTTAGAATATCCTGCACATACTTGGATTGACATATGAAAATGCCATCTGACTTCTGTTGAACTTGGAGTCCAAGGAAGAAAGTAAGTTCCCCCATGGAACTCATTTTGAACCTTTGATGCATTAAATCCTCAAACTCCTTGCACATGTTGTTTCTTGTAGATCCAAAGATAATGTCATCAACATAGATTTGGACCAGCAAGATATCCTTCTTCTTTCTTTTGATAAATAAAGTCTTATCAATGACTCCTCTTTCAAAGTCATTTTCCAAGAGATAGGATGACAGAGTGTCATACCATGCTCTTGGGGCTTGATGTAATCCATAAAGTGCTTTCTTTAATTTGTATACCCTGTCTGGATAGCTTGGGTTTTCAAACCCTGGTGGTTGACAGACATATACTTCTTCTTCAATTGATCCATAGAGAAAAACACTTTTTACATCCATTTGATAGACTTTGAAGTTCATGTAAGAAGCATAGGCTAGGAATAGTCTGATTGCTTCTATCCTAGCCACAGGTGCAAAAACTTCTTCATAATCTATACCCTCTTCTTGAGTATAGCCTTGAGCCACCAGCCTTGCTTTGTTCCTTATGACAATACCTCTTTCATCTCTCTTGTTTCTGAAAATCCACTTTGTGCCAATTGCTCTGTGACCTTTAGGAAGGTCTACTAGATCCCATACATCTTGTAGCTTGAACTGTAACAGTTCTTCTTGCATTGCTTCTATCCAGCTAGATTCTTTCATAGCATCATGTGCCTTTTTAGGCTCAAGCTGAGATAAAAAGCAAGAAAGGACTGTATGTTGTTGATCTTGCATTTCTTGAAGCCTGCTTTGATGTCTAGTCATCATAGGAGAAGAGATATCTCCGATTACCAGCTGTGGAGGATGATGCTTTTGAACTCTTGTGTTATGACTAGGTTCTTCATTCAGTCCAGCCTCTAGATTAGAGTCATGCAATTCAACTGAAGTGTTTTCAGATGCCACTTCTGATTCTTGAGTCTCCTCATCTCTAGTGTCTTCTTCACTCTGACTTGGTTCAGTAAATGATTCCTTTTCACAGTCTTCATTTACTGTGGGTATGGGAAAAATCACAGATTTAGATATACTTTCTTGAACTTGTATGATCTCTGATTCTCCACTACCTGTTCCTGTATACTCATTACTGAAACCAAAAGAGTTAGTTAGTGAGTCAATGTCAAATAGCCACTGAGGTCCAGACCCAACAGGATTTGGTGTGTTCTCATTGCATTTGACATTGTCACTTTCTTCAATTATTCTAGAAGAAGAGTTAAAAACTCTGTAGGCCTTACTCTGAGATGAATATCCCACAAGAAATCCATCATCTGCTTTGCTATCAAACTTACCTAAGTGAGATTTGGTATTTAGAATTGTACAAGGACACCCAAAAGGTTTGAAGAAACCAATAAAAGGTTTTCTTTTATTTAAAAGCTCATAAGGGGTCTTGTTCTTTTGCTTGACTACTAGAACTCTGTTTTGGACATAACAAGCAGTATTAACTGCTTCAGCCCAGAAGGTAATTGGCAATTTTGAATCAGCCAACAGAGATCTAGCAGCCTCTATTAGTGTCCTATTTCTCCTTTCAGCAACACCATTCTGTTGAGGAGTCCTAGGAGCACTATATTGTCTCTCAATGCCTTTTTCTTCACAAAAGGTGTTTAGATCATGATTTTTAAACTCAGTTCCATTATCTGATCTAATGACTTTTACTCTTTGATTAGTTTGGTTTTCAATTCTTAGAATAAAGGATTTGATAAGATCACTTGTTTCATCCTTAGTCCTTAGAAAATATACCCAAGTAAATCTGGAGTAATCATCAACAATAACTAAGCAGTAAGATTTCTTGCCTATACTCATAACATTTGTAGGACCAAACAGATCCATATGCAATAACTGGAGACAAGTAGAAACAGAATTTAACTCTTTGGTCTTATGAGAAGTTTTGTGTTGTTTGCCTTTAAGACAAGCAACACAATGATCATCACATGAAAAGACTTTTGAGGGTAAACCTCTTACAAGGTTATTTTTAACAAGATTGTTCATAGTCTTGAAATTCATGTGACACATCCTTCTGTGCCAAAGGGAGGATTCATCTATAGAAGCTTTTGAAACAAGACAATTTAAAGAAGAATCACTATCAACATTGTCCAAATCAAGACAGTAAACATTGTCCTTCCTTGGAGTTCTAAGTAGTATCATGCTTTCATCAACTACCTTGAACCCTGGAGCAAGGATCATACACTCAGTATTAGTAAATAATATACTATGTTGTTTGTCACAAACCTGTGATACACTTAACAGGTTGTACTTTAATTGATCAACATAGTAGACATCCTCAAATGTCATCTTACCTTTGGTGACATTACCTTTTCCACTTATCTTACCACCAGTAAGATTGTCTCCAAATGCAACATGTCCTCCATTGAAATGTTTGAAATCCTGAAGGCATGACATGTTGCCTGTCATGTGCCTAGAGCAACCACTATCAACATGCCAAATGCTCTTTCCCTTGAGCTGTTGGTTGCCCTGCACATTAGATAAATCAATTAGTATGAATGGGGACCCAAGCAAAAGTTGTCTTGGGTCTCCCTTTCTCATCAAAGTATTTACATTCCTTTTTAATGAGGTTTTTAAACTCAGAGCACTCTTTATTAGAGTACTTTGTCAATATGATTGGCTTAGCAGAACCAACACTAGAAGCAGTACTAACCTTAGAAGTACTAACAGAGTTAGCAGTACTAACAGGTTTAGCAGTACTAACCTTGTTAGCAGCATTAACATTGTTAGCAGTAGTATTACTTCTAGCAGCACTATCATTGTCAGCAACACTATTTGTGGTAGCAGTACTAACAGTTTTAGTGCTTTTAGGAATCCACATATTGACACTTTCTTTAACAGACTTTTTCTTCATGTGGCTTTTAGTTTTAACAGTTTTCTTAGCCACATGGTTCTTTTCAATTTTCTTATAACCAAAGGGTTTTTGCATAGATCTTTGGAAATTCATCCTTTGTTTCATAGGATTGAAATAACAGAATTTTGCAAGATGATTCAATTTGCCACAGATAAAACAAGGTTTTGGTCTATTGATTTTACTCAGATCAACACCTTGTTTTTGTGCCCACTGGTTATTCCAGTTTCTTTGATTTCCCCTCTTTTTGTCCTGTTTTTGGGGCTCATTCTTCTTACATGCACACTGTTTGCAAGGACCTGGATTCACAACTGTGGTCTGTTTGTAATGGACCTTACCAGACTTTCCCTCTGTCTTCTCTATGTCCTTGGATTTGATCCAAGCCCTTCCACAATCATCATTGGTGATAATGTTATTCTCTAGAGGAATCTCACCACTCACCTTGTTCTCCTTACTCTTGCTAACCTCTTTCTCAGTCTTATCCTGAACAACTACCTTATCTAAGGGATCTATTTCAGTGGCTCCCTCAGGCAAGTCCTTTCTGTCTTTGGTGTCTAACAGGTCTGAAGTAGGAGGAATGTAATTGTTGTTATATGGTGGAGGTGTTGCATTGTACCCAATTCCTCTTCTCAGCTTATCATGAATCTGATTTTGTAGTAAAGAGTCCATTGCTTTAGAGGCATTAGAAAACTTTTCTACATCAAGCTTAACCTTGGTTAGCTCCTCTTTCAGTTTTTCACTCTCCTCTTTAGATTTGGTCAGTTTAAGTTCTAAATCCTTTTTCTCCCACTGCCAGTAATTTGTGTCATATGAGTGTTGTAGTTCATTGGCTTGAAAACCTTTGATCTGATCTTCAAATCTCTCTACAATCCTTACATAGTCTTTTATATCTTTTTCTAATCTCTTAAGGTCATCACTCATCTTCTGATTGTGATCCCTGTACCTTTTAACAGTGTCTATGCAAGTTTTAGAACAGAGATTAGAACTTACCTCAGATGGGAGATCAGATACTTTAGCCATAAGAGCTTGATTCTGAATAGTTTCTTCTGCTTGATCACTCCAATCAAACCCCATTCCTTGTTGAGAAACAAGGGCTTGAGCAGAGTTTCTGTTGTTATTGAAACTTCCAGATTGAGCTTGTTGATGGTTGTTGTTGTGATACATTCCACTTCTGCATTCTCTAGCAAAATGTCCCTTTTTATGGCATTTGTAACATTCCACCTTGGACTTGTCAAATCCTGCTCCATCTTCTCTTCTTTGGGAGAAGTTGTTCCTCCCAGTTCTTTTGATGAACTTTTTAACTCTCATGGAGAGCATGGCCATCTGCCATTTAATATCCATCTCTTCCAGATCATCGGGATGGAGTTGTTCTAAGTCCTCATTAATCAAAGAGGAATTTCCATGATTAGAAAGAAAGGCTTCAAACACAGAATCAGTGCCTTTATCTTGATTTGTTCCATTAGCAGCATTAACTGATTCAGGGTTAGCAGTAGAATCAATTGATGCTGATAGGAGTGCAGCATTATGAATATATCCAGAAGACTTCTTCTTTGCCTCCACCTCAGCTTCAAATACTCTAAGATCATTGTACAGATCATCAAGTTCTTTTTCTTCCAACTGATCATTCTGTCTGAATGACACAGTGTACATGGTCCATTCATCTCCAAGGGACCTTAAGAACTTTCTGTTCACATCATCTTGATCAATCTGTACTCCCATAGTAGCTAGTTCACCAATTAGTTTATTAAACCTGTCAAAAGTTTGAGTCATGGACTCATTCTTAGTTGAGATGAAGTTTTCATACTGTTGCTTTAAGATTGCCTTTTGATTTCTCTTGGTACTTTTGGTACCTGAGAATCTCTTCTCTAGAGCATTCCAGAGCATCTGTGCATCAGTGCAATTGCAGAATTGGTGTTGATACTCATTTGGAATGGCCAAGAGAAGTGTGCTCAAGGCTTTCATCTCTGTCTGCCTTGTCTTCCTGTCTGCATCTGTCTTTGGAGGGGTTCTTTTGCCATCTTCACCAATCTTTCCTTCATCAGATGGGCCATTCTCAATGATGTCCCACATAGAGTAATCTGTGAGGAGAATATATTGCTTGATTCTGATCTTCCACATGTCAAATTCATTGGATCTAAGCATTGGAACTTTTGAGACCAAAGTACTGCTTGATTCTGTAAGATTTTCCATGATGAATAACTGTTTCTGAGAGAGTTAAGCTCTGATACCACTTGTCAGGATCGAATTCTCAACAAGAATTAATTCTCAGAAACAATATCAAAGAAGTTTGCGGAATAACACTTTGATATTCAATGAAACAGTAAATCAACACAGTAAATATGAAGAACAAATTGTAAACTTGTATTGAATGCTTTGAAGTTACAAGATTACTCACTCAACCTCAATATTGATGAACAGGCTCACCAATACGAATTCTACTTCTCTAGAATTAGGATCTATGCCTTGAGGTTGTTTTTCTCTAAAAGAATGAAAACTTAAAGTTAAATTATTATTCTAAACTATACAATATATATACTGAATACAAAGATAATTACAATAAATAAAATATCTTCAGTATATCTTCTATGTATATCTCTAAACTTCCATGTATATCCTTTCATACGAATCTTCATCATATAAGCAGTATTAATCTTCAGCAGCATTAACTTTCTTCTAGCAGCATTAACTACTAAGCAGTACTAACCACTAGCAGTACTAACTAGCTAAGCAGTACTAACTTTGTTCAAGCAGCACTAACTTTGACTAGCAGTATTAATAGTACTAGCAGTAGTAACACTCAGCAGTACTAACCTTTAAGTCTTCTAGCAGTACTAACTCTGAACCAGCAGCATTAACCATACTTGATGAATTCTTCAGTTCCCAACACCAACCCCATCTTCGAAGAGTCGCTGTAAACCACGAAATCTTACGACCCTTCAGGTAATGACAAGATCGGAGCTTCACATAACTTCTTTTGAAGGATCCGGAACGCCTTCTCTTGTGTTTCGGTCCATTCAAACTTCACATTTTTCCGAGTCAAAATTGTCAAGGAAGAAGCGATCTTTGAGAAGTCTTGGATAAATCTCCGGTAGTATCCCGCCAGACCCAAGAAACTTCGGATCTCGGACGGACTCTTAGGAGGCTCCCAATTCATCATAGCTTCAATTTTGGAGGGGTCCACTTTCACTCCGTCTCGAGTGACCACGTGACCCAGAAACTGTACTTCTTTAAGCCAAAAGTCGCATTTTGAAAATTTGGCGTACAACCTTTCTTTTCTCAATACTTCCAGAACTTCACGTAAATGTTGCTCGTGCTCTGACTCACTCTTAGAGTACACGAGTATGTCATCAATGAATACAATAACCGATTTGTCGAGAAATTGTCGGCACACTCTATTCATCAAGTCCATAAATACTGCTGGTGCGTTCGTTAGACCAAAAGGCATTACAAGAAACTCATAATGGCCGTAACGCGTTCTGAAAGCTGTCTTCGGAACATCTTCTTCTCTTACCTTCATATGGTGATAACCTGAACGTAAGTCGATTTTGGAAAAACAACCCGCTCCTTGAAGTTGATCAAACAAATCGTCAATTCTCGGAAGTGGATACTTGTTCTTCACTGTAGCTTTGTTTAACTCACGATAATCGATGCACATTCTCATTGTGCCATCCTTCTTTTTGACAAATAAGACCGGAGCTCCCCAAGGTGACGAACTCGGTCTTATAAAGCCTTTCTCCAATAACTCTTGGAGCTGTGCCATCATCTCTTGATTCTCTGATGGCGCTAAACGGTAAGGTGCTTTAGCGATTGGTACTGCTCCAGGCATAAGATCAATCTGAATCTCTACTTGACGATCGGGTGGTAACCCGGGCAAGTCGTCTGGAAAGACATCTGGAAACTCACGCACAATATTCACATCTTCCAGCTTTGATTTCTCTAACTTGGCATCGATCACATAGGCTAGGAAAGACGAACATCCTTTTACTAAGCACTTGCGTGCCTTTGCCATTGCGATTATTGCCACTTCACCTTTTCTCTTTTCACCATAGATGACAACGACTTCGCCAGAGAGGTTGGGAAGTCGAATCAATTTCTTGGAACATACGATCTCGGCATGATTGTTTGACAACCAATCCATGCCGACCACAACATCAAAACCCCCGATTAACATCGGCAGTAAATCGATTGAGAATTCTCTCCCTTCGATTCCGAGAGTACACTTTTTCAGAACATGACGAATCAGAACATGACTACCATCAGCTATTTCTACCACTAATGCATCCTCAAGACTAGTAATGGCCATAGAAATCTTTTGACGGAACAATTCAGATATAAAGGAGAAACTGGCACGCGTATCGAATAAAACTCGAGCAGGTATAGAGTTTATAAGAAAAGTACCCGATACCACATCAACGGATGCCTTGGCCTCATCGTCCGTCATCTGAAACGCTCGACCCGAAACCCTAGATGGGTTTTCTCTTCTGCCCGGTGCGCTACCCGACTTGAGCTTCGGGCAATCTCTCTTCACATGCCCCGGTGCCTTACACTCGAAGCAGACCATCCCCGCGATAGAACAGTCGTGGGCGATGTGATCATTCTTACCACACTTGAAGCAAAATCTAGGAGTGGGGTTACAGTTACCATGGTGCTTGGTTCGACATTTCGGGCACCATCTTGCTTCTTGATAACCGCTGAAACTGCGGTTTCCGACAAAAGGTTGGGTTCGCTTGGGAGGTACAGAACTGCTCTCCCACTTTCTCTTATTAGTCACCACCACTGTTTTCTCAGTTTTGCTTCTCGCGAACATCTCTTCCATGAACTGAGCTTCCTCGGCCATCTCACGGAGGTTAGAAGCTTTAGAATTGTGGACCATGGATTGCATGTCCGCTGGTAGGCCGTTGAGATAAGCCTTCATCTTTTCTTTTTCTGTTGGGGCAGCGTGCCCCACCAGACCAAGCTTCTCCATGAACTGACGGGTGTATTCCCTCACCGTCAGGCTTCCCTTCACCAGAGACCGGAACTCTTTCTCGATTCGGTCCATTGTTCTTTCATTGCAGAACTCCTCCAACAACTTCTTCTTAAACTCGGCCCATGACAACTGAGCCAATACAGTAGGAGATAGGGTGGATTGAATAATATTCCATCAAATGAGTGCAGTGTCCCTAAGCAATTGGGTACCGAACCACACTCTCTGATCATCTCCGCATTCGGAAGAGCCAAAATCTTGCTCGACCGCTCGGATCCATTTCACACACATTGTTGGGTCGTCAGAACCAGAGAACTCTGGCGGCCCGCAACCCAGAAATGACTTGTAGGAACAACTCCTCCCACTTTTCGGAGCATTTACAACAATGGGATCCTCAGTCCTAATTCCAGTACCTATGCCTCCAGATCCAACCACATTGCGATCTTCTATCACTTTCAGCTAAAACTCCTGCTGTTTATCCATTTCTTCCTTCATTGCCGACATCATGCTGGCCATAAACTCTGACTGGGAATTAGCATTCCCTATGACTGGGTGAGTCGACGCCAGGTCTACTTGTGGAATGACCTCTGGGCCCTCACCTATTCCTTGCTGAACAGAAGCACGTTCAACAACCTCAACACCTTCCGGTTGACCCGCGGTAGAGGCTGTTGCCTCCACACCATCAACAATCGTACGCGGTCTACCACGCGTATTCACCATTCTAAACCGCTTCACAGAAAAGAGAAAGAGATAAGAAAGAGATAGGATAGACACATAGGAAACGTACTACCACATTGCCAATTGTCATAACATTAGTAAACAATGACGCTCACGTAAAATATCCTCATAATAACATTAGCTAAGTGAGATTATGAACATATAACACATAAGGGTTCTCGTCACCATTGCTACAACGCCTGATAACGTACTTTCCGTTAACTCTAAGACTTACCCATCTTAGAAGTTATACCCAAACTCACGAATCAATTCTTAACATACTCAGTCTAAGTCTAGACATCTTACATTCATGCCTAGTTCGCTTAAACTAGAGCTCTGATACCAACTTGTAACACTCTAAAATTCAGAGTAAATTAAAACCTGGAATTATGGCAACACAACATTCATATTTGGTATAAACCTGTATTCGGTTATGGAAATTGACAACAAACTAATCTAACCAAAACTATCTAGATTACATCAGTTGATAATCCATAATAACCAAGATATGGGACCTAAACAATGCCCAACACCAAATAATAGTCATCTCAAAATGCCTCGACTCCACGCTCGACTCTCAAAACCCTGTGCAACCCACCGCTAAGGGAAACCTGTTATACACATTATTTGAGAAAAAGTGTTAGGCTTAAAGCCTAGTGAGAACATACAGTTTATAAATTCTAAGAGATATAAACAACTGTATCAATTTAAATCCTTCCAAAGGTTTAGTTATACAAATGGAGTTCTTTGGTACAAAAGGACAACCGGTTCGAAACACATCTTCCGATGACGGGGATTACCCGATTTACCGAGGATTGTAGTGGAACACAAAGTAAGCCACAAATCCGAGTTATGAGCTAAGACATGGAACCATGGCCACGAACGCTTCGGTGAGTACTACGATGTGAGGGAGGCCCCCAAGGAACCAGTCATACTCGTTCACTAGACTGCATTTGACCCATGGCTAGTATCCGGTCTCACATAACCATACCAAATGCCCCCGAAGATCAAATGCATCTAGCTACGTACAATGGGGTATAAACATCCCAACAATAAGCCGACTCGATACCTAGGGATCTACTAGTATAGTCATGACTTGTCATAATATTTCATGTGACCATCCAAGCTAGATAAATAGCTATCAAAACATTTATATTTCAAAATGCCATTTTCAAGATTAACTGCTGGTAAGAAAGATAATCATAAAACAAGATTATATGCATTCTTTCAAATAAGCCACACTAATGGGCAAGTAAAACATTCTTTTACTTCAACAAGATGGAACCCACCATTTTAGTCAAAAGTGTTCGAGAACCCTAAAATATCTCAAAATTCCAAGTTACAACGGACAATCCGAAACCGTAGAGATACATAGGAGTTAAAGACACAATCTTTGACATATATAACAGTTTAGAAAAGTTAGTAGGAACTCACCTCAGAATTCTTCTTCTTAACACTTGCTACCTACGACAACACCGAAAGAATCGGTAAGTCGAAACGCAGATAACTCTCCTACTTACTGCCTAAAAACTCAGACAACAGAAGCTAACTTCGAGCAATAGGTGGCGCAAAAGAAGGCTTTTGCGCAAACTGAAGGTGGCGCAAAGGAAAGCTTTGCGCGACAAGAGAGTGGAGTAAAAGAGACCTGGCGCAAAGAAGCTTTGCGCTACTAAGGGGTGGCGCAAAGGACATTTCGCGCGACCAACGGGTGGCGCAAACCTCACTTTGCGTGAACTATGGGTGGCGCAAACCTCACTTTGCGCGACCCCGGGTCTCCTTGTCCGGCAGTCCTGTTCACCCAGATCTCGCCAGAGATCGAACCCAAATTCCGGCCAACTTCCAAAAACTCATAAAACACAGATTTGAACGGTAGAAAAGCTCTACAACGCGATTCTTCACCGACCACAACACTTTAAACGAAAGATTAAAGCTTAAACATACCTTCAAAGTCAAGAAAATGAAGACCCACTTCAAGCTTTTCTTTCCCTTACTTCCAGTGAATCCAAGGAGAAAATATCAATATGAGATATTTTAAATATCTCAATAGTTGACATATATATTTAAAACCAAGTTTCATTTAACCCCCCGAACTTTTGGAAATGATTAACTTTTCGCCCGACGATAAAATTACGGGTGTTACAATGGGTTAGGTATTATGCCCCACCCGTGTTTTGGGTGTTTCGAGATATAAAGTTTTATCCGCGTTTTCATAAATTGGAAGTTCGATTTCTATTTACGTTTTGAGTGAGTTTTTGGTTGCATCACTTCATGAAAGGATGTTTTGTATTGGGGCGTTCATTTTTAAAAATGTGTGTTATTAGAAAACAGGTCGTTTTTATATTTAAAATAAATCATTTTGAAAGATTATGATTTAAGTTGCATTATTTCCTTTTAACGATATATTTATTCATGTTGAAACTTTTGAACTCACTAGGCGTTAGCCTAACCTTTTTATTTGTCGGCATATGCATCAGGTTCCGGTTGAGGTATGGTACTAGCGACGTTGTGAAAGGATGAGTGCTAGTTCTATGCACATGAGAGAGTAGTCTGGGTAAAGTCTTCCATACTTTGGGAATAACAACTTGAATTGGGTTTAGTAACGCCCGTCTATATTTAGTCCTTATGTAAGACTTTATTTATTTTGTCGACGGTTAAATCTAGATTCGTATTTCAAGTGTGAGCTTGTCATAAGTGATTTTATTCTTCTTTGAGGTATTATTGAAAATTTTAAATTAGTTGCTCTTTCCAAATTTGAGGGTGTTACATTACATATCTCTCTCCTCTCCATCCCGATTTTTCATCTATGTTTTCCATCTTTCAGGTATCGATTTCTCCATCTTAACTCCCATCGGTTCTCGTTTCTGTATTGATTTGGATTCTGTTTCTACGTCGATCTGATTTATGTATCAATTTACATATGATTATAGTTCAAACCTTGGACCCGATTTAGGTTCTATTTATTGATTATAGTTCAATCCTTCAAAACACTAATTTGGACCTCAATTTAAGTTATGTTTATTCAAAACACTGATTAGGATCTGATTTATTTGGATATATATTTGGATTTGGACCTTGATTATAGTTATGTTTATTGGTTATAGTTCAAACATTGTATTCATTCAAGAAACCTTAAAATATAACTTGATTTCTGTTTATTGATCTACTACCATAAAGAAGGTGAAACTTATTGGATGAAACTTGATTGCACTTGATTTTGTTTCTTTGGACCTTGAAACTTGTTTGTTTGCTTTTTCTGTATTAGCATCAATGTTTGAAGCCTTATTGTTAGCATCCAATTTAATTTGACCACCTAGTTGTCGTTTTTTTTGTATGGAATTGTTTGGAGTAGGTATGAAATTAGTTGGTGAATCTCCGCACTAAAAGAAACATATTGTTAGAATATGAATGTAACTTATGCAGTGCAACAAGTGTGTCTATTTATGCTCCTCGGGATAACACATGAATGTGCTTAAACGCATTGTCCCATACATCTATGACACACTTGATTATGGACTCCACCATTATCCATCTGTGACGTCCACTCTTCTTTCTTATACAGATGTGGATTGGAGTGCTAACGACGATCGACATCGGGTTATTGTGTGTTTCTTGGTGATAATCTAGTCTTCTGGTTTGCCAAATGCCAACCCACATTGTCATATTCTAGTGTCAGGGATGAATGTAGAGGAGTAGCAAACGTCGGCTCCGATTCGTGTTGGCTGCGAAATCTATGACTTGAACTTCATTTACCACTTCAAAAAGCAACATTGGTCTATTGGGTAACGTAAGCTCTATCTACCTTTCCTGAA
This sequence comes from Arctium minus, assembly GCA_954870635.1. Classification (NCBI taxonomy): domain Eukaryota; kingdom Viridiplantae; phylum Streptophyta; class Magnoliopsida; order Asterales; family Asteraceae; genus Arctium; species Arctium minus. Next base: position 173,384,790 of record OX941080.1, on the reverse strand, counting down.
ATTCCGTGCAACATCAACGCACGAAGCACATCGAGATGGATATACACTTTGTTAGGGAGAAAGTAGCACGCGGCCATGTACGAGTTTTCCCTGTCCCTTCCCGTTATCAAATTGCTGACATTTATATAAAGGTTATCTTTGGTATTATTCAAATATTTTCGAGACAACTTTAGTGTGCGCAAACCTCCAGCTCCGACTGTGGGGGAGTGTTAGAATATGAATTGATTGTAAATATTTTGTATTTAGTTAGATTAGACTGCTACCTTATTTGGTGCCTAATTAGTTGATAATGATTATCTAGAATCATGTCTCGGTAATGCTATTTATATGCTTTATAATTACCTTTGTGAGCAAGGAAAACAGATTCTTTCACATATGAATACATTGGAAAAGGAGCGGTTGGTCCAAACATTTCTTGAAGCTTGTAGACACGAGAAAATTTACTATGGATGAGAATGTTGGATGTAAGGCCTTTTGGTACTCAAAACAATGAATACATGGCCAATCCACATGATCATATTGCAAATCAGTTATTGTTAAACCGTTAAATTAAGAATTGTTCAAAAACTATTATGTTGGAATTTGATTGTCATGTTTTTGTTTATTTAAGAACTTGAACAAGTAATGTTATGTTTGTTTGGATTAATATGAAATGTTGTTTTGAACTAGTATTATTGAGTATGTAGTTTGTAACACCCTCAAATTTGGAAAGAGCAACTAAACAAAACTTCGATAAAATAACCAAATAAAGGATAAAATCCTTTCTACAAATCCATCCTTGGAAATACTTCAACTTTAAAACATAAAATTAACATCAACATTTAATAACTTAAGTTACATACTAAGACTAAATAAGGTCGGGTGTTACTTAACCCAAATACAAGTTGCTATTCCCAAAATAAATGTGGGAGACTTCACCATGCTATTCACTTCTCGAGCACAAAACTAGCATTCATCTCTTCACAGTGTCACTAGAACTATTCCCGACCGGAACCTGTTGCACATGCCGACAAATAAAAAGGTTAGGCTAACGCGTAGTGAGTTCAAGAGTTTTCAGCATTTAAATGAAACGGTAAACTGAAGAATGCTTTTTAAGTCACACTTTCTAAAAAGGAATGTACAAAATATAAAAGTAACACCTTTCCCCAAACCCACTATTTTCGTGATGAAAACCCGAATACAAAACATTCTTTCAAATATGAATTTGAAACCCGATATTCACACAAAACGTGAATAATGATAAATGCTCAAATATTGAAACTCGGATAAAACTTTATTGTCCAAACTACTGAAATATGAGTAAGACTCATGCCCCAAAATTATAACATATGGAGAATAACTCATACTCAAAACGTCACCGAAAACATGGATAAGACTAAATACCCAAAACAACACCTTTCGGTGACGGGGGAGACCCGAATTCCATGGTCAGCGGCGAAACACAAAAGTAGGACACTTTACTAAGTTATTGAGCTCATCATATTAGGATCAAGGCCACGAGCATCGCGCGACTCGTACTAATATGTTGGGGGAGGGCACCCAATGATCCTAGTCATACTCATTCACTAGGATTACATTTACGGTCCATGGCTAGTATCCGGTCTCACATAACCGTACCAAGTTGCCTTCCGAGGGCCCAATGTCTCAACTAGTTACAAATGGGAAATAACAATCCCATAAAAACAGACTCAGAAATTACATCACGGGATCAATGGTAGATGTTTGGCTCCACGAGCCCGTACCATAAGGCCTTCGATGACCCCATGACTAATCCTAGTCCCAACATGGAAACAACCGTCCCATTTAAAATAATAAAGACTTCTATGCCTATGGATCCAATGCATTATAGTCTAAAAACATTATATGACTCCAAATGAATGAACTAACGCATTTCAAAACATGTAATTCTCATATAAGATGCAATAAATGCAAATCAAAATCAAAGCGCTATATTGAGCTGTCAAAATTGGGCATGTGCCCCCAAGACTCAACAGAGTCAAAAACCGAGCATAAGTTCAACCAATCAATTGATCATTTATAAAAGTCATAAAATACAATAAAACGTAAATGACCCACGGTTATGCAAAAACATGCTCAACAGACATGGATAGCTCAAACACAACTTTAGATTGAGACAAATCATTTTCCAAATGAATTTATACCATTTATTCTTTCAAAACGTCTCATAACACAAGAACAAATATTTCTCCCAAAACACACTTAAAGCGCATTTATACTAAATGATCTTCATTCATAAGATAATTTATTAAAATACTTACAATCATGATTTATTTATCAAAATGTCCAAAAATCCCAAATAGGTAAAACTTATCAAATATTCCAACATTTGATAATTATCAAGTAAAACACATAAACACTTTAAAATGGACATTTTTGGCATGAACAACTTTTTCACAAATCAACTTGAACTCACCTTGCTAGATTTAGGCTAAATCTAGATTTTTCCTAACTTGAGCTCCTTTGAAGAAATTTGAATCCTCAAGCCAAATCTTCCAAAACCTAGATCCATAAGTTTCCAACCATAAATATTCATATCCAACAATTTAGAATCGTTCCCCAAACGTCTTATATCAAAATCTTCATTTTGACCAAAACCCTAGTTTTGACCTAACTCCCCAAAATCCTCCAAACCGAAATTTGAAAAACATAGACACTAGGAAGTCATCAATGGAGAGTTTATAACTCATAATAAAGTTTAGAAACTAGGAGGATGAACTCACCACTTAGGTTTTGGTAAAAACCTAGAAAACCCTTAATTTCTTGAAGATGGAGGTGATGATGATGAGCTCTTGATCTTTGCTTCCACTCCACCATCAAATACTCTTGGATCTTCCCAAAACTAACTATATATCCTTAAAATCTCTCAAAAACAAAACCATAACACTTTAAATCGCCAAAAACGGAGTAAAAATGAGAGAGTTATGAAGAAATGAAGAATGGGGCCGAAAATCCGACTTTAAGTTGTTTGGTACCGTTGTGCTACAGTGCCATGCGACTTTGCCATGACATTGTTTCATGTCATAGTCGCTCAAGTGGTCTAGAACACTCCCCCTTGGCTGCTACTTTGCCAGTGAGATGACACTGTCATAGTCGTCGGGCATTGTAGCCGGACCCGTACCAAGCCCCGAATCTCAACCTTTTCTATTCCAACACTCCCGAAACTCTTAGGGACTTAAAGTAATGATTTACCAACATAAATTCCACCATATACAAGTTGTAAAAACGTTCGGTTGAAATTTACTTACAGATGTTACATAGTTATATTTGCAAAGTAATTGTTTTATTCAGATATTTACCAAACAACTATATATTTCATTCAGAATTAAATCATACAAAGGGTTAAAATGGTAATTTGGTGCCATTTAAAATGTCCATTTAAAACAGTTACCAAACAATCATATTTCATTATACAATATATCATACAGAGTCTCTTCACTTAACCATTCTGCATCAAACCATTCAATAACTGTCAAATAGCCCATTAGTGCATAGTGATTGAGTGGTCATAATGGTTAAGAGACTCGGTATGATTTAGTGTCAGGTAGAAAATGATTGTTTGGAGAATGTTATGAATCAACAGTCTAAATGACATAAATTTACCATTTTACCTCCACTTTTGTGTTGAATGAAAATTAACGTTTGACAAAGTTCTGAATGAAATTTCTAAATGAAAAATAGAAAATAATTAAGAGTCCAAGCTAGAGCTGATCATTTGGGGGCTTGGGTCAGGCCTGGACCGAGCCTAACCCATTTTTTTTGTTTAACGGGCCCAATATAGCAAACTCAATCCCTTTTTTTACGGGTTTGAAAATTTTCTTTTACCCTCCCTATAAACAAGTCGGGCATGCCCACAGGCTAATGTGCTTAAAAATATTTTTACATTTTTAACAAAAAGAAAAACTTATATAAGATCACAAATTATGTAAATTTAAAATACATAACAATTTTTCCAACTTAAAATTAGACGTAAATACATAACAATGTACGTAATTTATAAAAAAATGTTTTGCAAAATATGGATCATCGATAAAGGAAATGACCAAATGAGATAATAAGAAACTGATCGGTTAAAGTAATAAAGAAATGACCTTCTAGGGTGAAGCGTGAGGAGAAATCAAGGATGAAGCATCTAATGCATTCGTTTGATGAGAGAACTGAGGAGGAATCAAGAGAATGGAGCGCCTGATGCGTTCATTTGAGATAAAGGGCAATGTGGAAAAAATGAGAGCCTGAATTGGATGGGGGATGGAGAAATGGTGGAGCGAATCAGACCCTTATGAACCCTTCAAACCTTTTAAAAATACATGCAAACAACCTTTTGTCTAACCACTTCAAAGCTTTACCTCTTATTGACATCATTAAGAGGTACACAAACATCCCCTAAATCATACATTAAAATACAGGGTGTTGTTATATGTATGCTTGGGGAATCTAGGTTTTGTGGTTCACATAAACTTCGATAAATTCTTGAATCGTGTATTACAAATCATTTTTCATATACTATATTTCGTCCTTATATATGTCTTAAGTTAATGCGAAATTAGTAATGTGATAATCTAGAAATTGTTAGTGAATGCCCAAAAACCAATCATACGATGATTGTAATTTTGAGTTTTGTTTCATGAAATAAATAAATAAATAAAAGGCATTGCCCATTTTACTATGCCTATATTATATTATGTGTTTTAATTATTCATAATAAATAACCTTAGAATAATGTATTCTAAATGTTCCTAGTTAAATATTATTTTGGGTTTTAAGATTGAAGTAATATGATAATAACTGCATAGGTAGGGATTCATATAGAGATATCGAATCCGCATATGGGTATAAGATGGAGATTGTGTACCGGACGTAACTCGCTATGAGAACACTGCATTGGATGTCATGTAAGTGTCATAAGTGTTTCTCATGTGGTCAATGAACATGTAATTCTTTGACTTGAGAACATGGAATTTGTTATGTGTAAGTGATGTATTTTGATATTTATTCTAATCATTCCTTAAGTGGGTGACAAAATGATTAGTTGGGTATGTTATAAATCGCATTGTAGAACTAGCATGTATCGAGATAGGATTTGTCCCTCATCTATGATGGAGTGATGTCTCTGGGCTCCTTGATAAATATAATCTAAGAAAATGCATGCATGCTCAGATAATTGATATGAGATGTCATGATATGTTTTTATCAGTATATTAGGGAATCAAGAAACTAGAGATTGGTATAACGAGAATGATACATTCAATGTCTCGTGTTCAATCTGGACGTCAAGAACAAAAGAATTAAATGTGTAAACTAAAATTGACTACAAAACGGAGATTTGTGTATCACCAATTCTCGTCATTTAGGTGACGGTGATGTGTTGCTAGATCCCGTTCATCGTTTATAACTATAAATACGATATTTATATTTATCACCAACATGTCAAGAACCCATTGGGTCACACGCTTTGAACATATTCGAATAAGGAGTTTCAATAATTAAAATTGTTTAATTATTATATTTGATTTGTATTGATTTAATCTGATTAAATAAAAACCAGATATTATTTATGTTACACATAAAATAAGTTGACTAAGGATGGTCTTTGTAAGGGAGTGATGGTGTATGGAAAGTCTTACACTCAAGTAAGGTGTAAGGATGGTGATTGTTATGCCATACCTTTCATATCCATATAAAATGTACGACATTTTATACAAGAAATGTGTCTTGCATAATTCTCTCTCAAAATCACCTATAACTATATGCTCCATTTTCTTAATAAGTTCTAAAACCGTGCTAGCAGGGCCATTCTTTAGCATGCTAAATGTGTGATTATGAACAGGGCCTCCACAATTTTGGGGCCCAATTTTTTGTTGTTTAGTGCCTTTAATCAACGTTTGTAAAACTATAGTCCATATTAGTACATCCCTAATTTCTATCAGAAAACAAAAATAATAAGTCGCATCATCGCCTCTATAATTTGTATATATGTATCTTTGTTATCTCATTTTGCATTGTAATCAAAAGTTTTAGGTGTAACAGGTCCCTGCGTTCTAGCATCATGAGAAGGCAAAGGATTCATATTGTTTGTGTGGATACCATGGAGGAAACAAGTGTTCTTTGTTGTTGTGATTTAAAGTCTCTCAAACCGTGAGGTATAATTTCAAAACACCCGATTGACTCCGGTTCGTATGGGTCCTTGGAGGGTTACGGTTTTATTTCTCGTTATGTTTGAGATCCCGTAACCTAACATAAATTTCCTACACGAATTAAGGCACAAATTCATGTTTATATATTCACCAGATCAACGATTATGTATTTATAAGAAAGATCGACGGTTACAGATACTTTGGTTGTTGATATGTAACTGCATAGCAGTGACAACTATTTACAGATAATATTAGAAAACAGTTACAACTGACTTAGAGGCCTTAAGTCAGAAGTAACACGTCAGAAGAAGTTCAAAGCTCTAAAGATCTAGGGCCCGAAAGCTCCAGAGGCTTTGAGCTTGTCACTTAGGAAATTCGAGCGGAGACTCAGAGCTCTTGAGTCATGCCTCTGAACTATACTTAGAAAATTTCACCAAGTTTCAACATTATTTTAATAAGGTTTCCAACCTTCTAACATTCATACAAAACATCCCAAAACTTAAAATTCTAAGTAAGCATCTTCTTAAAATCCATAGAGGTTTCAAGGCACTATCCTTAACCCCGTGAGGGCGGACCCCTCAACCCCGCCCTCTGAGCGGTCAATGGGACCACCATCATGGGCACTACCATTTGGACCTCGCTAGGGGCGATGCCTCTAGATCCCCACAAGGGGGCGTGACCCCCTTGACCCCCACCTTTTGACGATCTAAGGTGACAGAGACAACATTAGTGAAAGTGCACTTGTCACCTCCTAACTCGTATTGTTTGCTTTATCATCTTATTGATCTAAATTGAATCACAATTACACCAAAATTAATTGATGTCACTAAATTTACCAACATGCATCCCTATATAAATCAAAATCAAGTCGAATCACATGTAGACATGTAAAAAGTAACTTTTGATGTTGATGTGGATGAGGTGGATATTAACATTTAGGTGCGCATTTAGCAATCATGGAGGTTAATTTAGTCTACCCCTAAATACACAAGGATGTCTAAGGTTGATATATATAAGGATAATATTAATAGGAACATTTCCAATAGAAGGTTTGTAGTGCCTTATTAAGAATTATCATTTGAGAGAGTTCTTAGAGCATCTACGGTACAAGTTGTTATAATAACTTCATTATTCTACTATTTCATGCAATATCACTAGTTAACAAAACAAAATTATATCAATAAAACTCCACATCAAAGGTTTTTGTTAAAAACCTCATCTTTCCGTCATTTATTTATAAATAATTATATAAATTTATTTGTTTATTAATTACATATTCTATATAAGCTAAAATTATTATAGCATATTTAAAATATAATAATTAATTTACATTTTTGTATATTGACTTTAATTTTTTTAATTCATATATTTGAATAACATATTTTAATAAAGCATAAACATAAATATTTAATTTATTAAAAAGTGATATATTTTTTACTAAATATATTATTATCTGTTATTGCAACAATTTCAGTATTTGTATATTATTCAAAAAAAAAGTTATGTTAAATTTAGAGTAAACTACAAATTTGGTCCACATGGTTTGTTGGTTATAACATTTTTCGTCTATACCGTTTTAAAATTACAAGATGGCCACTATGGATTACAAAAATGTCCAAATTTGGTCCATCTCTTTAACAATCATTTAAAAAAAACGTTAAGTTAAAGGTGTTTTGGTTTCTTTAGATTTTTGTTTTATTTTCTATTAAAACTTAAACATCTTTTTAGATCTATTCACTAAAACAACACCACCTGTCCATCTCCCTCTGAACTTCACTAGTAACCCTTCCCGGTAATCCTCCGACCATCTTCTCCGGCCAAACACCAACATCAAAACAAAACCCAAATGCAAATACAAACACCAAAATCAAACCCATATGCAAATGCAAAACACCAAAATCAAGCCCAAATCAAGCTTTATTCTTAACCTTAACCAAACCCATCTTCTACGTAAATGGTTAATTTCTCAAACCCCATAGTAAAAAAGACAAAACCAAAAGGAAGTCAAAATTGTTTTAGAAACTATAAAACCCAAGCTTTTGTTATAACAATGGTTAATCTAAAAGATCGATGGAAAAGCAACCCATCTCCATGCGCATATTAGAACATAGATGGAGGTAGAAGGGTTTACGTCGATGAGAAGTTATGGATGTGGGTGTCATATGATAGAACAAGTACAAGGGTTTAGGTCTAAAGGAAAATGGTGATTGAGAAGGGGGAGGGGTTCACTGGTGGTGGCAAGCAGGCCAACTGGGTAGGAGTTCGATGAGAAGTTATGGATGTGGTCGTATGTTTTTTCAATATATATGATATATATATATATATATATGTGTAAAGAAAGGTTCAAACGAGAACGCTGATTGTTTAAGAAAACAATAAAACAACAAATTATGTGCCAAATCATATATGATTTTGTATGTACTCGGTCGTTCTCGTGTTTATTAAATAGATATTGTTATCGTATGAACTCACCTCTATATATGTATATATATAATTGTATAGTAGAGTAAGTTACATTTGTTGTATACATATTAGAGTAATGAAAAATGAGATAAAAGTGAAAAAAAGACTAAATACCGAGGTTTTTTTTAACGATCGTTAAAGGGAGAGACCAAATCTAGACGCTTTTGCAAACTACAATGGGCCTCTTGTAACTTTGAAATTGTAGCGACGAAAAGTTTTATAACCAACAATCCGTAGGGACCAAATTTGTAGTTTTATGTGTTATATCAGCATTTTAGATTTATAGTTATAGTTATAGTTATAATAATGACGTGGAATCTTACGTGGCAAAACATTTGGGTCATGTCATCATTAACAGGTGAACAGGTTAATAAAACTCTTAAATAAATAAAAGTTTTGATCCAAACCCTTAAATTATTATTTTGAAAGTTCGTTTCCAAAAATAGGAATCAAGTGAAATTTAGTTTCATTTTGATGCAATTTTCTCAATATTTAAATATAGATAAAATGAGATAAATATATATTATTTATTTATTTACTAATAATTACATAAATTAATTTATTTATAAAATAAACTCACTAAAACAAAATAAATAAAACCTTCTTGTATAAAAAAAAAACTACTCAATAAAATGGATCTTTCAAAACAACTAGAGTAAACTCCAATTTTAGTCCCTGACGTTTAGTGATTTCTTTGAAAGAGGTCCCTATAGTTTCATAATTCAAGTTTACATCTCAGGGTATGGATTTTGCTTTGAAATAGGTCCCTGGACACTAACTCCGTTAAAAACCTCCGTTAGGGTCAGGGGCATTTTCGTCCAACCATGTTTTTGTCCCCTTTTTGCAATTCTTTTTTGTCTTTTCTTATTTTAGAAACTTCCATTAAACTTCAGGGACTGTAATGTATAACTCTAATATATATATATATATATATATATATATATATATATATATATTACAGGGACAATAACGATATGTCGATATCTTCTGCACCACCCCCTCCCCTCCTTTTTTCCGGCACCACCGCTTCGATCTCTATCTCCTACAACGACCCCCAAACATCCCCTCATAAATCTAAGTTGTTATCCCTCCCCAACGATCTCCATCAAGATGGACGAAAAGAGAATTATTAATTACACTATGAAAACACATAACCTGAGATAGTATCCTTACTCTGCTGGTAGTGTTATCCTTCCTCTTATCATTGTCATTGGTGCTACCATGGTGAAAGAAGGTATTGAAGATTGGCAAAGACAGTTGCAAGTTTGTTTTCATGCTCTTAATTTTCTTGAAAAGTTATGTTAGATCCATTTCATTTTCAAGTTTGGATCTTTATTTGTTGGTGGGTTTTGATTCATCTTTTCAAGTTTTGCGGGAATCTTTTAATTCTTGGTGTCTTTTGATTCATCTTTTAGGAGTCTTGGGGGATTCTGATGGGAGTTAAAGTTTAAATTTCTTGTTGGTTATTGAGAACTTTGATAGATCTTTAAGGGTCAATAGTTGATGACAAATTCATTATAGAGAATAAAAGAATTGATGTTCTTCCCAACTATTTATTTTCATTTAATTTCTTGAATTTGGTAACTTTTATTTAAAATATCAGCCTAAAAGTTTGTTCTTGAATTGCAATTTTCTGCAAATAGTTGTGAAATAATGTTATCTTTCAACTGTTAGCAAGTAGTTTGGCTTCAGTTTCCTGATACGGGATATCGAACATCTTTTCAGGACTACGGAGGTGAATAAGTGAAAGGTCAAAGTTCATGGTGGAAGAGGAGTTTTCGAGTCTAGAGAGTGGAAAAAACTAAGAGTAGGTGATGTAGTGAAGGTAGAAAAAGACCGATTCTTCCCTGCTGATCTTCTCTTATTGTCATCGAGCTATGAGGATGTCGTCTGTTATGTTGAAACGATGAACTTAGATGCGGAAACGAATTTGAAGCTAAAACAATCGTTGGATGCAACTTCGTCAATTAACGATGATTCTAACTTTAACAACTTCAAAGCTACTGTTAAATGTGAAGATCCGAATGCTAGTTTGTATAATTTTGTTGGAACTATGGAGTTTCAAGAACAGCAATATGCACTTTCACCTCAACAACTTCTTTTACGAGATTCGAAGCTCAGAAACACAGATTATATCTATGGCGCTGTTATCTTCACGGGTCATGATACGAAACTGAGGCTACATTGAACTGAAATTAAGAGGAAAATAGCAAAAACCCAATTCCAAATTGACATTTTCTTTGAGGGTTTATGAGGACCTTGGGAGGAAGTTGAAGACCGATTGAGGGGATGATTGAGGGGAAAATAGCAAAAAACCCAATCCCAAACAATCACGAGTAATTTATTCATGCTTGTGCACACTGTTCCTATCGTGTCGGCCTCTTTCTATCTCACAGATATGCATGTATATATGCGCTCTCTCTCTACGATTTGGAATCGAGGATTGAAGAATTAATGGCTTCCGGTGCCATAATGCTGAACAATAGCAGCACTAGGTATGAGAAACAACACTTCATGCCACCTCCTTCTTCTAGAACTGTAGATGGGGATGATTGAGGGGAAAATAGCAAAAACCCAATCCCAAACATAATAAAAACCAAACTTAAGATGGGGATCTCATCCTTGTGAACTTCACGAAAGTCTCTAGTCAGCCTCACGAAGGTCACGTTTCTCCTGGGTTATTGTCGAAAAACGAGGGTGGTGCCGGAAAAAAGAAGGGGGTTGCTGGTGGGTTTTCCGGTGAAGTTGGGGATGATGGGGAGTGGGGACGATGGTCCCTGTTTTCTATTATACATACATACATATCTCTCACACACACTTATATATATATATATATATAAATTGGAGTTGTTAACATATGATCCCTAAGCTTTGTGATTTTGTATAAGAATAAGAAGAAACAAAAAAAATGCAAAAAAGGATAAAAAAATATGGTTGGACGAAAATGTTCCTGTCTCTAACAGAGTTTTTAACGGTGTTAGTGTCTAGGGACCTCTTTTAGAGCAAAATCAATACCCTGGGGATGTAAACTTGAATTATGAAACCATAGGGACCTCTTTCAAAGAAATCACTAAACGTCAGGGACCAAAATTAGAGTTTACTCAAACAACTATGTTACATGGTATTGTGTGTGTGTGTGTGTGTGTGAGAGAGAGAGAGAGAGAGAGAGTAGGTAGGAGGGGATATGTGAGTGAGATAGGGGGCATGAGGGTTTTGTGAGTGAGGAGTGGGTAGAGATAACAACACCCTAAAATGTATCGAAAATAAATGATTATGAGAGAGAAATTATATTTTATTAAATGTATAAAATGTTTTTATAATATAGTTAAGAGTAAACTCTTATTTTGGTCCTTGAGGTTTAATGAAATCTTTGAAAGTGGGACATAAACCTTGATAAATCTAGAAATCATCCTTAGGTTTTTTTTTTCATTTTGCTCTGAAAATGGTCCTTAGTCACTAACTCTTTTAATAATGTCTGTTAGAGTAAGGGGCATTTTGGTCTTTTTCTCCATTTTCTTATTTATCTTTAAAAAAAATATAGTATATTATTATATATTATATTATTAATTAAATTATATATATATATACATACACGCATTTATACAGAGACCTTTTTATTTGTATCCCTATTTCCTTCTCCATTTATGGGTTTGCAGCCCCACCTCTAAATAAATCTTTGTAGTTTGTGATTTGGAGATGCAGATGGTATGGCATCCAACAACAAAAACTTGTGTTTTGTGATTGAAGCAACATCGATGAAGATAAGAAACCCTTTAATCATTACTTCAATGATTAAATCTTAAGGTTTTAACGTTTCCTCTTTGCTGTGTTTTTTCTACAACTGTCTTCATCATCTCCTCTAATAGGATTTTTATGTTTCTTCTTCTTCTTGGTCCATGTGATTTGGATGTCCACTGTTTGAAACCATTGAGGATTTGAAACCATATCTTGGTTGGGAAAGGGTTTTGAGCAGAACGGTTTTGAAGATGGTTTGGCTGGTGAGGGAAAGGGACAGTGAGGATAGGCCTGAGCATCAGTCGGGTCGGGGCCAAAACCCAAAACCCGATCGGATATCGGGTGATGGGTAAGAGCCTCGAAATCTGACCGAATATGCTTCGGGTGGTTCGGGTATCGGGTTACTTCGGGTCGGGGATTCGGGTTAGTTCGGGTGGAAGATGAAAATAAACGGCTCCTAATCCCACTTTCCAGATTTTCATATCAAACATCAATATGAAGATGAAAATAAAAAGGTGGACGGTTCAGTGGACATGGATGAAAATAAAAAGGTGGACGGTGGGTTAAACATGTATTAAGGGGGAGTGGTCGTAAGCTAGACCTGGCAAAAACTAACACGACACGCTAACCCGACACGAACTCGACACGAAATAAACGGGTTTGAGTAATACATTTCAACCCGTTTAAGTAAACGGGTTGACACGACACGACACGAAAATTAAACGGGTAAGGTCAGGGTCAAAACTTTCAACTCGAAAATGACCCGAATAACCCGTTTATATAATATAATATAATATAATATAAGTTTTATTTTTAATGCTTTGGATTTTTAGTGTTTTAGATTTGGTTATAATTTATAAGCGTGAACTATAAATTTTGGATTTCTTATGCTTTCATTTGAATTTTGTATTTGTATTTTTTGTGAATTTTTTATTTTAAATTTTTAGTTTTATAAATGTTAAACGGGTTAGGCGGGTCGTGGCGGGTTAGGCGGGTCGGGTTAGGGTTGAGATTTTCTGACCCGTTTATTAAACGGGTCGGGTTAGGGTCAGACACTTTCAACCCGTTTAACTTTGAACCCGACACGAAACTGGCACGACACGACACGTTTGTCAGGTCTATCGTAAGCTAAGGAGAGATTCAATGGGGCAGTTCAGTGGACATGGAAGGATTGGGGCAAGCTTAAGAAAGTTGTACATGATGCTTAAATAACATATTTAATAAGAAAAAAAGTTTGGGTTTTTCGGACGGGTCGGGTGGGGATTTTGATATCCACCCTGATCCATAATACCCGCAAAAGAATTTGGGTTCGGGGGTTCGGGTTTTCGGGTGATCGGATATGTGTTTTTCGGGTCATCGGGTTGGACGGGTTTTGCTCACCCCTAAGTGAGGAAAGGGATAGAGGGTCAACGTAGGGGAAGGGGGAGTGAAGGGTTTGGTCGATGATAGTGGTTAAGACTGGTGGTGTGAAAAGTCTCTAGGAAAACCTTGAATCCATTTATGTAATCTTTTCTAGAATACTAATCCAGTAGAGAAGCTTTCGTTGATGCTTCAGTTTCGTCGATGTTAATACAGAGAGGAGAAAGGTTTTGATTGGTGGCTGGTCATTGGGTTTCGATCGGGAGAATAGAGAGAAAGGTCGGTGGTCATAGTTCAAGTCGAAAAGAACCGTTCTGGGGCTAGAGAAGACATAGATTTCTATATGGAGAGTTGGTCGGAGGATGGCTAGGAAAATGGGTTGAATGAGGGAAAGAAGAAGAGGATGTGTATATGTGTTGTCCTGTGTACGCACACACACACATATATACATGTATTAAAATAATATTATAATAATTTATAATATATAATTAAAATAATATAATATAATATAATATTTTTTAAAAGTTTTATAAAAATAAGGAAATGGAGGAAAAGATCAAAACACCCTTCATTCTAACGTACATTATTAATGGAGTTAGTAACAGAGGACCATTTCCAGAGCAAAATGAAAACCACAAGGACGATTTTTAGACTTATCAAAGTTTAGGTCCCTCTTTGAAAGATTTCACTAAACCTCAAAGACCAAAATTAGAGTTTGCTCTATAGTTAATGATATGATTGCTAAAATAGAGTAACTATTGGAGTTAGATGTATTTTGTCGGTCCACAATACTAATATCAAGTTCTTAGAAACAACACAATAACGATTACCAACCTGTATTGATATATAGAAATGGTTACAAAGTTGATCAGATTAAAGCTTGGATTTGTGTTCTCTGTTTTTCTCTCTAATACACCTTTTAGTGTGTGTTTGTATGTGTTCTGATCTTGTTAGAGAGATTGAGAGATACAATCTAATCTACCTAATAACTAAATATCTAGATACTTTAATATCTAGATATTATCCTAAATAATATCTATTACAAAGATATTAAATAACAAACTATAATAAACTAACTAAACTAACTAAGTTAACTAATACAATAATAAACAATTACTTTGACATTTATTACAAATAAACATTAGATCTTCAGTTTGGATGATCTTGAATCCAATGAGACTGTGGTCTAACAATCTCCTCCTTTGGATCAAGATCATTACGAAAATGATTTTAGCAATTCAGTCTTCTTGTGCAGCTCGGAAGATGCAATCTCTTTCTCTAGCTCTGAAATCAACATGTCTTTTTCTAACAATATACCAATCTCCCCTTTTGAAGAGTGGACGTGATTCTTGAAACATGTGATCTTTGCCATTTCTTGTGTAGTCATTCTCCCCCTTTTTGATGTTAAGTGCAACGACTTCATCAAAATTATTTGTAAGAAATGTCTATCTTGCAGTTAGAGCCTTTGATTCGTCAATTCATAAGATATTCATCCAGATCTTTGCAAATCTAGACAAAATAGTCGTGTAACACCTGAATCAACTAATGAATCAGTTAACATGCCTGTCAGTAACACTAAGTCACTGTGTGTAACGAATACACATTGGAAAGGAGCTGTTTGATGTTGACTCCCCCAGGGCTTCCATTTAATCATCGAAACACCACAAAGGTAATTTCTATAAACATTATGACAAAGAAACTAATTCCTTGTGTGTTCGTGCTTGTGTTGAAAGAATTAAGCACTTGATGATTGCTTATAGGCTCAAAATTGTGTAAACCACTGAGACAACAGTAAGTTAAACACATACTCAATGTGCATGATTGAAGTGCGAAGGTGGGGCAGACTTCCTTCTTTTCAATATCCAGATTTTCCAAATGAAAATCAGATAGCAAATATGCTGCATCCCCTTTGAAAATGTGAAACACTTTCTTGTTGAGAATAAAATGAGTAGATAGTGAGGTTTGATCAAGAGTTGGCATGGGTTAGTTGCCTGTTTCAATAATGTTCACGAAAGAATTGTGAATCACTAGAATTGTGGCTACCCGACTCAGAAAAAGTTGGTGCAGAGTAGTGATATTCTTTTAACTCTGTTCTCACACGCTCTTTCTTTTAAACATTTAGCTTTCTCTAATCACACTCATTTCTTTTCGACTTCTCACACTCAATCACTAAGGATTAACTTCTTGGGTAGAAATCACTGGTTAAGGTGATTCCATAGAAGTTGTGTTAATTCCTAGCACAATGATTCCTTGTTTTCCTATGATGCACGTGAAGCTCAGATTGGTTTAACTTAACAGTTAAAGCACAATTTAGATCATGAAAACATTTAAAATACACTCCCAAAATATAAAATCTGTTGAAAAATCGGGAAGTGGTTTGAACATTAAAAACAATGTTTTCCAATGATTAAAAGTTGTCCTTCTTTCAACCATATATGAGATTAAGATAAAGGATTATACCTTACGTGCGATCTTATATCTCATGAAGCTAAGCTTTAAGTCATAAAGATATGAACTTGTAAGCTTCTCTCAAAAATTCTGCAAAAATCTTATGTCAAGTCAAAGTAAAATTTATTCACTTAAATTGAAAAGACAAAAAGCAGTAAAACTTTTTAAAGTACGAGTTCTGATCAGAAATAATCAGAAGTCATATCCGAACTCCTTGACTTGAAGAGCTCCCCCTAAATTCTTGCATTACAAAAAAAAAATTGGCATTAAAAGGTACATGCAAAATTTTATGAGCTCCCCCTCGAAGTAATATTGACCACTTGTCAATTTCTTCTCATTCTCCCCCTTAGATTATGAACATTATATAGAAGTGTAGATATCAATCAGAGTTAAGAATTTAGAAAACTTTTATAGGTAACTACTGATTAGATTTTAAGATTTAGCATACCAAGAATAGAGATAAGAAAGTTGAACCTCTTTTCGTCTAAGGGTTTGGTGAACAAATCGGCAAGTTGATAATCAATTTTTACAAAGAAAAGTTCAGTTGTTCCATTTTCAACATGATCTTTAATAAAGTGATACCTGACGTCTATGTGCTTAGTCTTGGTGTGTTGAATAGGATTCGCTGATATTGCGATGGCGCTCTTGGAGTCACAGTATATCGGGATTTTGTTGAAGTGGAAACCGTAGTCGCGCAATTGAGTTCTCATCCATAAGACATGAGAACAGCAGCTAGCAGCAGCTACATATTCTGCTTCGGCCGTGGAGGTTGAAACACAAAGTTGCTTCTTCGATGCCCAACTTACTAGTTTGTCACCGAGGAACTGTACATGTCCCGACGTGCTCTTCCTGTCTAACATACAACCTGCATGATCTGCATCTGTGTAGGCTGTTAATTCAAAACTAGTATCTTTAGGATACCACAGACCAAGATCTGCAGTGCCCTTTAGATACCTAAATATGCACTTTACAGCAGACATATGGATTTCTTTAGGATTGGCCTGATATCGTGCACATAAGCATGTTGAAAACATTATATCTGGCCTACTAGAAGTAAGATACATTAAAGAACCTATCATCCCTCGATAAGTCCTAACATCAACAACCTTTCCCGAAGGATCGGTGCCAATTTTAGTACCTGGTGCCATTGGGGTACCAATCGGTTTTGAATTTTCCATTTGGAACTTCCGAAGAATATCCCTAATATATTTTGATTGATTGATAAAAATACCCGATGAAAATTGTTTTACTTGTAAATCGAGGAAGAAATTCATATCTCCCATCAAGTTCATCTGAAATCTAGACACCATAAGGTTTGCAAAATTCTTACAGTACTTAGTATTTGTAGAACCAAAGATAATATCATCTACATAGATTTGAATTAAAATGATATCGCCTTTTTCCTTTTTGATAAACAAAGTGGTATCTACCGTTCCTTTTGAAAACCCAGACTTGACTAGAAAAGTGGAAAGGACATCATACCAGGCTCGAGGTGCTTGTTTCAGACCGTAGAGTGCTTTGTCGAGAATGTAAACGTGAGTCGGCTTCTCTTGATTAACAAAACCCTCTGGCTGAGAGACGTAGACTTCCTCCTTCAGAATTCCATTTAGGAATGCTGTCTTCACGTCCATTTGAAAGACAGTGAAGTTCTTGTGGGCTGCGTAGGCTAGAAACATTCTGATTGCCTCTAATCGCGCCACAGGAGCATATGTTTCGTCATAGTCTATTCCTTCCTCTTGTCTGTATCCTTTGGCTACTAGTCTTGCCTTGATTCGGATAACGGTACCATCTTCGTCTTTCTTTATCTTGAAAACCCATTTCGTACCTATAATGGTTTTACCTTTAGGCTTTGGTACGAGTCTCCAGACTTGAAGTGCATCAAACTGATTTAGCTCTTCTTGCATTGAAACCACCCATTCTGGATCAGCAAGTGCCTCTGATACTCTTGTTGGCTCGAACTTGCTCAGAAAGGAGTCATGCATGCACATGTTCATTGATGTTGACCTAGTTTGCACCGGTTTTGATGGATCGCCAATGATCTGGCTTAGTGGATGCTCTTTGGTCCATTTATGTTCATGAGGTAGTGGATTAGATGATTGTATGTCGGTTGTATCATCTACAAATCCATTTGTACCTTCTTCTGATTGTTCAGGAGGATTGATGGTTTCAGTTGAAGTGGCAGGTTCAGAAGGCTCAGCAGGTACAACTTGTTCTGGTTGTAGATTGATCTGTATAGTATCTCCTACTGTTTCAGCTACTTCTGTCTCTTTATCGGTTGTCACTTCTTCAACTGTTGGAGTCAGCATTTGAATTGTAATCTCTTGTTGAATCGGGGCATTTGATTCAATAGGAATATCTGAACTGGTTGGATGAGTAGTCGTTAAGTCTTCCATCCTGTCAACCACAACAGATTTCTTTACATTAGATCCAAGAAATTCATCATAAAACAATTCAAATAATAAATCTAAATCAGATAAATGGTTAGTAGAAGTTGATGCTTCATCTGATTTATTCTGTTGAGACGCAGGTTCTGGACTGAGTTGCCCAGAAGCTAGTACTCCGGTTATAATGGGTTCTGAACGTTGTTGTTCGGAAGCCATTTCTTCATCAAACGAGACGTTGATGCTTTCAATCACCGTCTTTGACTTCTTTAGATAAACACGGAATGCAGTTGATGTCGAGGAATAGCCAATGAAGATTCCTTCGTCCGCCTTAGCACTGAACTTATTTAGACTCTTCTTATCGTTTAGAACGAAACACTTACACCCAAATATATGGAAATATTTGATTGTCGGTGTTCGGTTGTTGATTAACGCATAAGGAGTCTTTTTGAATCTTCGATGTACCATGGAGCGATTCTGTGTGTAGCACGCCGTCGATACAGCTTCTGCCCACAAAAATAGAGGTAAGTCAGATTGACTTAGCATAGTACGAGCAACCTCGACTAGCATCCGATTTCTTCTTTCAACCACTCCATTTTGTTGAGGCGTTTGAGCAGCAGAGTATTGATGTGAAATCCCGACAGATTCGAGATATTCTTCAACTTTGTTGTTTTTGAACTCTGTGCCGTTGTCTGTTCGTAGAAACTTGACCGGTTTCTGCAAATTCACCTGGGTCGTCTTTAGGAAAGTGATGAGTACATCTGGTGTCTCATCCTTTGAACGTAGAAACTTGACCCATGTGTATCGCGAGTAATCGTCCACGATCACGAGTATGTACTTCTTGCCGCCTAGACTTTGAGTTCGCATTGGACCGCATAGATCCATATGCAATAACTCTAACGGAGCGCTTGTACTTGGTTCAGGCTTTGGTGTATGAGGTGCCCTCTTCATCTTGCCCTTTTCACAAGCTGCACAAAGATGTTCTCTTTCATACTTGAGTTCTGGAAGTCCTTTGACGAGCTTTCCATTGACCAGATTGTTGATGTACCGGAAGTTGAGGTGAGAGAGCCTTCGATGCCATAACCAACTTTGTTGCATCGATGCTTTCGTCAGTAGACAAACTTGCTTGTCAGTCTGGACATTTGATAAATTGATTGTGTAGAGGTCGGATTCTCGAGTACCGACCAAGAGTTCTTCGCCTTCTTCATTGCGAACTGAACATCTCTTGGCTTTGAAGTTGACCTCTAAGTCTTTGTCGCAGAACTGGCCTATACTGAACAAGTTGTGTCGTAAGCCTTCAACATAGCTCACCTTCTTGATAGTGACATTGTCATGTTGTACATCACCATATCCCATGATTGGAGAAAACTGGTCGTTGCCGAATCTTACTGTTCCGCAATATTTCTCTTTAAAATTGGACAGTATCTCTTTTTTCCCTGTCATGTGCTTGGAACATCCGCTGTCCAAGAACCATGTATGACTAGTCTGCATAAGAGAAATTACAAATTTAGATATTTATACGACAACTTTGGAATATTCACTTTGATTATCGAAGTGCGGGTCTTGAACTGATTTGTTCAAAAGCCTGTTTTGACTTTGATGTTCAGGTTTTGAACTGCATTATCCAAACACCTATTTTGACATTGAAGAACGAGTCCTGATCTGTACATAATCAGAAGTTTCGTTCTCTTTAAGCTTTGTGTGCCTGCAACACAGATTTAGCCTTAGGTACCCACTGGAATTTGGGTCCTGCTGTGTTAGCACAAGTTTTTGGTACCCATTTCAAATTGGGTCCTCTATTCTTTTGAAATGTATGAGAAGGATTAGTATGAGATGAATGCACATGGTAATTTTCAAACCAATCTCCAGAATCTTGACAAGAGATAGAAATATGTTTATCATAAATAGAAGACTTTCTAGCAGATAAAGATAACTGAAATAATTGCTTCATTATATATTGTTTACGAGAAATAACAAGTTTTGAGTTCAAAAGAGCAACATCAGCAATTAAGACATCTTTACTAAGCAAAGTCTTACTACAATTAACACTATTAAACGATAAAACGGTCTTGTCAAGTTTCCGTTTGGGTTGCCATTGAGAATTTACTTCTGGCCTTTGCTTGCTCAGATCTGAAACATGTGAAACCGGTGAGTTAGACCTTGGAGAAACAAGCGATTGCTTCTTCTTAGAATTACCAGTAATGTTCGGTTTCTGTGAATGCTGAGATATATTCTTACCTTTAGTACTCTTAGCGTTCACAGAGACTGAGTTATCAACTTTCGTTGATTTTGCACTATTAACAGGCATACTGGTTTTTCTCAAAGTTTTCTTAAAAAAAGATGAATGGTTAGGAAGTTTTGCATTAAAGTCAAATTGTTCAGAACAATCATCTAAACCACTATTAGAGTTCAAAAAATCAAATCCTTTATTTGATGAACTAATCATATCCTCAGACTGTGAAGCCTTTGAAATTATAACATTTTGGAACACTGTTGAAAAAACCTTTCGTTCAATATTTATCAAAAGTCTTTCATCTGATAAGGAATTCTCGAGTTCATAAATTTTACTTTCTAAAACGAGAGGAGGGACATATAGTTTACCTTGAATAGGCTTCGCCTCCATTTCTTTTTCAGAATAACTTGGAAAGAAATCGCTCGAAAGAGTTTTCTTCTTTTGATATATTGGACTTTCATTATAACTATTATTCGTCTTCGCATAATTAAATGGAAGATGAACTTTAGATGATTTCAATCGTTTTTCCGTTTCGTTGGCTTCATCCTCTTTTGACAGTTTAGTCCAGAAAGTTTTAAACTCAGGGATTCTGCGAGCTAATTGCATTGAAAGATGATCATAAAGTCCTGGCACTTCAGACATCCCTTTTTGTAGACAGTGAGGATTCTTATAACCGATTCCCCATCTCTCTATTTCCTCTTTGGGTTTGTTCAGAAAAATAGTCTGTTCAGTTTGACCCATTTTATATAACTTCTCTTCCAAACTTTTTAATTTTCCAAGTAAAGAAAAGTTTTCTTTGGTACAAGAAGCATGCAAATTTGTAAGCTCATATAAATCTATTTCACCTTTTAGCAGTTTAGACTTAAGATCAGAATTCTCTTTAAGAATTATTGTCTTTTCCTTAGCGTTGGTGTCATTATCTTTATGTAAAACCTCAATTAATACTTTCTTCTCAGCAATTTCATTGCTAAGTTTCTGTATCAATTGGTTTTTGTCAGTTATGACACCATTTTCTTGTTCAAGATTAGATTCTAACTCTTTTTGTTTTAAACTCATGGCATGCATTTTATTCATGAAATCTAAATCTGATAGATTACATACCTCTTCTTCTTTATTGTCTGAATCAACTTCAGCATCTGATTCTATTTGGCCCATCAAGCACATGTTGACGGCTTCATCTTTTTCTTCATCCTCTTCTTCTTCTTCTTCATCTGAGTGATCGAGCCAGTATTCATCCTCAGCCATCAGTGCCTTGCCAGCCTCCTGTTGCTTTGCAAGAAGCATCTTGTTCTTGTAGTAGTCGGAGTTTCTGACTTTTGGCCTTCGGCAGTCTCTGGCATAATGACCTGTTTTGCCACAGTTGTAGCACGTTGGTGGCTCTGTCTGACTGGATCCTTCAGCTTTGAACTTTCTATCTTCTGGATTTCTCTCCTCTAATCTCTTCCCTTCAGGCTGATACCTTCTCTCTTTAGGCTTCCTTTCCTCTGTTCTCTTCCCTTCAAATCTCTTTCCTTCATATCTGCTTCCTTCAACCCTTTCCTTGTGGATGTAGTTGTTCGGACCAGATGAGTACCTCTGACTGTTTGATGTTGGCTTTTTGTAGAATCTTTTCTGAAAAGCATTTGTCAACATCATCATTGCTTGCTTCAGCTGATCATTTTCATCTGTGTCAGAGTTTGCATAAGCTTCATCTTCATCTGATTCGTACACAATCGTCTTATTCTTCTTCTTCCTAACAACAAGAGTGACTGTGTCATCAACTGTCTTTCCTCTCTGTCTATTCTTAGCTAGAATTTCATCCACCTCTTCTTCATTCTGACGGAGGGTTTCATACACCTCGTGAAGTGGAATCTCATTCAAGTCTTTGATCTGCTTCATCTGTCTTGCCAATCTTTTCCATTCTGGTTGAAGAATGCTCAGGAACTTGACGTTCAGCTCAATTTGAGATTTGTGGACTTTGTTCTTGCTAAGTTCGTTCAACAAAGTCACAAACCTGTCATAGGTTTCTTCTAAAGTTTCTCCCACTCTGCCTCTAAATTCTTCATAATTATTTAGGCAGTTGGAGATTTTCAGCTGATTTCCAACTTTTGAACCCAGCATCATCTTTTCAAGCTGATCCCACATTTCTTTGCCGGAGGCCTTGTAGCTGTCAATCTTTACGTATATTTCATTTGGAATTCCTTGTAAAATGTATGACTTAGCTAATCTGTCGCCTTTGGATCTTCTAAGGTTATCATCTTGTAGCTCATGAAACTTAAGTTCAACTTCAGTCGGCACATTTCCAACTACACGAGTTGTTATGACTGCTTTCATAACCCCTTCTTCAATAGATGTCCTGATGAACTCACCCAGCTCATGTCTGTCAATGAAGTTCAGAAACCGATCCTTCCACTGTTCGTATTCTCCTTTGAAGAGAACTGGTGGCTTAGTGTCAGTTCCTATTGCGAGGGCTTCTCTAGATGTCATTCTGTATTGATTATAAGTCCAGATAAAATTTGATCACACAAGAAATTTTGTCCCCCTAGGCATACTTAGCACGGGGGTCCCCCTAGGCATACTTAGCACGAGGAAAGGGATAGAGGGTCAACGTAGGGGAAGGGGGAGTGAAGGGTTTGGTCGATGATAGTGGTTAAGACTGGTGGTGTGAAAAGTCTCTAGGAAAACCTTGAATCCATTTCTGTAATCTTTTCTAGAATACTAATCCAGTAGAGAAGCTTTCGTTGATGCTTCAGTTTCGTCGATGTTAATACAGAGAGGAGAAAGGTTTTGATTGGTGGCTGGTCATTGGGTTTCGATCGGGAGAATAAAGAGAAAGGTCGGTGGTCATAGTTCAAGTCGAAAAGAACCGTTCTGGGGCTAGAGAAGACATAGATTTCTATATGGAGAGTTGGTCGGAGGATGGCTAGGAAAATGGGTCGAATGAGGGAAAGAAGAAGAGGATGTGTATATGTGCTGTCCTGTGTACGCACACACACACATATATACATGTATTAAAATAATATTATAATAATTTATAATATATAATTAAAATAATATAATATAATATAATATTTTTTAAAAGTTTTATAAAAATAAGGAAATAGAGGAAAAGATCAAAACACCCTTCATTCTAACGTACATTATTAATGGAGTTAGTAACAGAGGACCATTTCCAGAGCAAAATGAAAACCACAAGGACGATTTTTAGACTTATCAAAGTTTAGGTCCCTCTTTGAAAGATTTCACTAAACCTCAAAGACCAAAATTAGAGTTTCCTCTATAGTTAATGATATGATTGCTAAAATAGAGTAACTATTGGAGTTAGATGTATTTTGTCGGTCCACAATACTAATATCAAGTTCTTAGAAACAACACAATAACGATTACCAACCTGTATTGATATATAGAAATGGTTACAAAGTTGATCAGATTAAAGCTTGGATTTGTGTTCTCTGTTTTTCTCTCTAATACACCTTTTAGTGTGTGTTTGTATGTGTTCTGATCTTGTTAGAGAGATTGAGAGATACAATCTAATCTACCTAATAACTAAATATCTAGATACTTTAATATCTAGATATTATCCTAAATAATATCTATTACAAAGATATTAAATAACAAACTATAATAAACTAACTAAACTAACTAAGTTAACTAATACAATAATAAACAATTACTTTGACATTTATTACAAATAAACATTAGATCTTTAGTTTGGATGATCTTGAATCCAATGAGACTGTGGTCTAACATATTTTTTTAGAGATTTTGACTTTTGATATACTCTATTTTAGAATAACTATAAAATAAATGTTGAAGATGCTCTAAGTTACTCCATTGGATAGCCTACCCCTATTCCCAATCGTTATGACATTTTATAAGTGTGCATAACCTAACCCTAATTCACAATCGCTATGATATTTTATATATGGAATAAATTGTATATTTATTTAAGGATAATTTTGTTAAAATATTTTTTTTGGATTATAATGTTACTATTATATTATTAAAATAATTCTTTGTTAAAAATTAATTTTTATGGGAAATTTGAGTTTGGATGCTTGATAAGTCATAAGAATACATCCAACCAGTCTGTAAAAATGTAGTTTTGTCGGCCAAATGGTCAATATAAAGATCGACATGGCATTTTGTTAGGTAGACCGCCATATTTGCCGTTCAACTATTTGTCACTGACAAAAGTTGTGTTTGGTGTGTTTTTATTATTTTATTTTTAGTGTGTGGTTTGAGTAGATTTAGGGGGCGTTTGGTTCACAGAATGTTTTTGGATGGAATGGAATCTGTCAAAGGAATTTGACTTTGAAGGAATTGGAATGAAATGTTATCAGGTTTGACCACTTGTTTGGTTGACAAACATTATAATATAATTTGTTAAAGGAATTGGAATATGTCTGTTTGGTTCACTTAATGTAGCCTTGGAATTGGAATGAAATATGTAACACCCGGAAATTAAGGTAAGTGTTTATAAATTCTGAAGTGTCCTCTTTACTTTTAAATGTTGGGGTTTTGCCTTGGGTTATAGATCTTTGGTATGGTATTTTATGTGTTGTTACCTTAAATTCTTTGTATGGTTTTTAGTATCGAAATCGTCGAAAAATCAGCAGGTGGGGAGGTTAGTGCGACAATGACCAACGACTATGACATGGTCATAGTCGCATGTTAAAGTCGCGGGAGGCGTACCGTGGGTGGTGATGAGGGTGCGACTTTGCCACCGCGAAAATGCCATGGGAAAAGTCGCAGGGCATTGTCGCCCAGTGTGTACCGCGGGCCATGGATGGGGAGCGATTATGCCCCTGCGGCAGTGCCAATGGCATTGTCGTCGGGCACTGTCGCCGGCGGACACTGAGGATATAAAAACACCACTTAGACCATTTTGATTTCATTTTCTCATCTCAAACGTTTTGGAGCCGGATTAGAACTCTTTTGGGCGATTTTCTCTCATCTTGAAACCCTCCAACATTTATTGAGACCCTAGGGTTAGTTGGGGGCATTTATTGGTGGTTAAGGGAGCTAGAGGATCATTCAAGGGAAGCATTCAAGGCACAATCAAGTCTTCACCTTCTCACCATCTCATCCAAGTTTTCTAGGGTTTTGTATAAAACCCTAGATAGTGAGTTTCTACTACTATTTTCAAATGAGATACATATCTTGTGTGTTTACTTGCTTAGTCTTTCATATATATGTAAAATCTGATCACCTGATAAGTTTGACCTAACTGCTACTTGTAAGATTGTTGGGAATATAGTCATGGCACTTCATGTGGATCTTGATGATGTTGTTATTAATGTTATTACAACTTGGTTATGTGTTGTTTTGGTGAGCCATGGGTAACATATTTGGACTTGTACATTTTAGAGTTTTGTACCTAAAATATGCTTGGGATTTTATGAGGTCTTATACATGTATCTTGTTGATATGGAATTATGTATAGAGATGGATATCGTACGTATATAGGATGAGCCATGAGTAAGTGCTAGGAGGATGTAGTCTTAGGTGTCACCATGACGGTATGCACCTAGACCTCCGTCATTTGGAGTAATGACTGGGAGGTAGTCTTCAAGTGTGACGGGCCTTCGGGATGTTGCTCATGCGAGTGAACATCAAGGTACATTGACTTGAGGTAAAACTCATTGGTGTGATGGGTCTCCCCCATTGATTCCCTCATGGCCTTTATCGACTAATATTGAATAAATGTGCCTACCATGTTTTATAAATGTCTGCTATGTTCTTGTACAACTCACTAGGCCCGTTTGGCCTAACACTTGATTGTTTTGATATGTATCTCAGTTTCTAGCGGCACGAGCGCCAAGAAGGTTTAGCCGGCTTTTAGAGGTGAGCTTGGGAGCATTTTTGGGGTGCCATTCTAGAAGACGATCCTTTTGGAAATAGTTGACAATTGATTGTAATCTTATTTCTAGTTAGATTTTAGATTAGGAAGTTGTCATCTATCATTGCTTATTTTTACAAACTTGTAATTAAACAGGCATTTATTGTTCCCTTTTTGGATGAGCTCATGCTTTGGCATTAAAGTGATTATCATATTTCCATTCTTCGGAAATTTTTGTTTGTCCCATTTTTGGGGTGTTACAAAATATTAGTAAATGACCAAAATACCCTTTTTGAAACTTTTGAAATCGAAATCCAACTATTGTGGTTCAAATCGGTGGTGGTTGGCGGTGGTTCAGATCGGTGGTGGTCGGTGATGGTTTAGATCGTTGGTGGTCGACAGCGGTTTAGAACGATGGTTCAGATCAATGGCGGTTAAGAACGGTGGTGGTCGGAGACGGTTCAGATCAGTGGTGGTCGACGGCGGTTCAGATCGGTGAGGGTCAGCAGCGGTTTAGAACAGTGGTGGTCGGCAGCGGTTCAGATCAGTGGTGGTCGGTGGCCGTTCAGAACGGCGGTTCAGATCGGTGGCCTTTCAGAACGGTAGTGGTCGGCGGTGGTCGGCGGCAGTTTAGATCGGTGGTGGTCGGTGGCGGTTTAGAACGGTGAGGGTCGGCGGCGGTTCAGAACGGTGAGGGTCGACGGTGGTTCAAAACGGTGAGGATCGGCGGCGGTTCAGAACGGTGGTGGTGGTCGGCAGTTCGAAACTGTGGTGGTCGTTGGCGGTTCAGATCGGTGGTGATCGACGGCGGTTCAAAACGGTTGTGGTCGGGCGGTTCAGAACGGTGAGGGTCGGTGGCAGTTCAGAACGGTAAGGGTCGGCGGCCGTTCAGAACGGTGAAGGTCGGCGACCGTTCAAACCGGTGGTGGTCGGCGGCGGTTCAGACCGGTGGTGGTTGACGATGGTTGGTGGTCGTTTAGACCGGTGGTGGTCGGCGGTGGTTCAGATCGACGGTAGTCGACATAGGTTCATATAGGTTTGGGTAAATCAAGTAGGGAAGATGAGGGTAGTTTTGTCTTTTTGAGAAAATGGGAAGGAATGGAATTGAATTCCTTCTCAATTGTGATAGAATGACCAAATCCATGAATGGTGGAATGTGTGGAATTCAATTCCATTCCATAGGTAACCAAAAGCCTAAATGGAATTTGGTCAATGAAATTGATCATTCCAATTCCTTCAGATTTCATCGGAATCCTGCGAACCAAACGCCCCCTTAGGTTTTAATGTCTATGCACCCATGTTTTAGAGTTTATAGTGGTATGAGTTGGAGATGAAATAAGACGTTGTTTACTTATAGCTTAATGAGTTTAATGGTCTAGGGAGCTTATTCGCTCAGCCATACACGAGCGTTCTTTACGTCTTAATCATTAAACCATTAAGTTAAAATGGCTATATTGAATAAGTCAAGACCCATCACTTGTCCCGCTTAAGCCACCCCAAACAAATTAATATCAAAAATGCCCACAAATAATCCAACCCTCTCTCTCTTTCTCTCTCTCAAACCCATTGGTCTCATGTCCCTCAGAGAGACAATTTAACTTATATAAGGCTCAATGTAGAAAAGAGTTAACAACCCGTAAGCCATGTATCATATGATTTGATGTTTGATTATTGAAAAATAAATATCATTTTTTAATGACGTCTTTCTTACGTTTTTAGTTTTTCCTTTGCCTCACAGTTTGTTTATATCTTCTTTCTTCTCTCCTCTTTTCTCTTGTAGAAAATATACCACTATAGAAACTCAAATTTTCCTAATAAAGTTTGAAGTTCATTGTTGTTATCGTCTTCAATCATCGAACCAGGAAAGTTTCTTCAAAAGTTTAAAGTTCACTGTTGATCTCATTTTTTTTTATCAAATATCTTGGTTATAACTTGAATAGTTTGATTTTCTGTAAAAAAATTTTTTTACCATTTATCGAGTTTCAACGCCAAAAAAGAAAGGTCAAGCACACCCGTATATGAGTCTAATGCATCATGATATGAAAGTTTCATATTACCATGTAATACATAGGTTACATATCACAATTTTTAACAAAAGCAAATATGATTATCTGATTTCATAATACCAAAGTTACTGAAACTAATTTCCAAGACCGCCGATGAACTCTCTTTATTGTGTGGATCACTATGTGCAGTTGATTGTTGATTTTGACCATCATATTTTTTTGGTCTCCTTTTGGTTTATTTCTTTCTCTTACTAAACTTCCTTCACTTTTCCCTTTGGTACAAATCGAGAATCATCATTATGATCCTTACATGTTGTATATATATTATCACCAAAAAAACGTAATAATGTGATATATACCTTAACTGTATTTTTCTCGTTCATCCAAACCGAACTTTCTTTACATATTTAGAAAGATCAACTTTTCTTTATTAATGTCTCATCATATGAAAATTTAATAGAGATCATTAACAAGAGTATCTTTATTAGATCATTGACAATAGTATCTTCATTATGTTATTCCTTTCTTTAGTTGAAGTCATGACACAAAATGTCATCTTATTATAAAACGCCTATATAATTGTAATCATTTTATCCTTTTGAGTTCCAACATTCTTCTTCCTTTTCTATCGAACAATCATATAGGGGGGATGTTCTGTTATGAACCTCATTTTCATTGAGAATCGGGGAACCACTGATAGAACATCACATGTATATATTCATGTGTCTGTATTCATGTTGAATAAGGACATGACATTTATCATGAAGTTTGTATTCATGATGAATGTTGTAAAAAATTCACGTCCATATTTATGATAATATGGACATGCTACACGCTTTCGGTGGTTCTCAGTTTTCAACGAAAATTAGATTTCTAAAGGAACCTCCCTCAAGTCGTATAATGCACTTCATTAATATACACACTTAATACTTTTATACTTTAGAATCCAATACAATGAATTTTCGTTATAATGTATGTTTCATCATAATTCTACTATCTAATTTATCACATTTATTTTTAACATTGTGCAATGTGTAATAAATCTTTGTATTATAATATAATCCTTAAAACTAAGAGGCTATGTTTTAGGTCGTTGGAGAAAAATATACTCACTAGATTATTATGTGTATAATTGAATCAAGCATTTAAGTGTTTTAAACTTGGAAGACAAAAATAAAATGCGACACTAATAAAGATAATGCTAAAAAGATTCATATGTGGCTAGGGATAGGCTGATAAAAAATAGAGGAAACATAGCAACGAAGTTACATAAAGGAGTGATGATTGAATACAAAGAGAATCTAGACCGAAAAGAACTGGGACCGATGGAACGATTAAGGATGTGTTGTGACACCCCAAAATGGGCAAATAAATAAATATGAAAAGAAACGGAAAAAAAAGGAAGAAGAAAAAGGAAATAAAATAAAATTGTTTTTATTTTATTTTATTGGACCGAAATCGAGAAGAAAACGTGAAAAGGGGGGGGGGTTCCATTATGTCGTTTGATGAAAGTGAGAACTGAATAAATGATTTATGTTCACTTGGGCTAAAAATGAAGGAAAATGTCGCATTAAGGGTGAAAATTGTAATGTTAACCAAAACATTGAAGTCAGGGGGGACAAGCGTCATTCTTAATAGTACAAGGGTAGTGTCAGATGTCAACAGACCCAAACTAGAGAGACTTGTTTTGTATATTTATCATATCTTCAAGTTTCAGCATTGAAAGCGACCGGTGATCTTTGAAGCCTCCTATTGGCTTGCTTAGTCAACGAAAAAAGCCAAAAATTCCAGATTTAAGTAGACAATACGGTTGGTTACATTTTTCATTCAAGAAGCTTCCAGAAAAACGGAGAAACGAAAGAGAAATCAAGTCACTGTCCGAAATCTCCGTTTATTGACGATTTGAGGTAAAATACTCAACCAAATCCCGAGTTCTTTATGTGGATAGCTTCATTTTCAATTCCTCTATCGAACCTTAGTAGCCTTATGTCTCAGATTTTAGTTTACAAGGTCCGACTCGAATTTTTTTACTGATTTTCGAGTTATTTTAAAACTCAAACTTTAAATGAGTAGATGGGACTCAATACTTTATGGTTTTCGTTGATTCTTGTTCCTATGGTTGAGCAAAATGATTTTTAGAGTTTTTGCAAAAAAGAATCAATGAAAACGTTTAAAAAATGAGGTCGAACAGTCGTTTGCAAATTTCCCGACGAGTTTCGTCGAAATGGGTCACCGGCGACGTCTAGGACTTTTTACGTGGGGATGAGTTTTGAAGTTTTTATTTTTGGCAATTCCAACCCCTTTACTTTTAAGTATTGTGTTTAGGCCAAAGTTTGAGTTGCAAATCAGTCCCTCAACTTTAAATTGTTTTAGAATGACCTCAAATTATTGATTTTAAAAGTTTTATCTTTGAGATTTAGTATTTAATATTTATATTGGGTATTTAATTTATTTTGGGTTTAAGTTGATTAATTATATTAATTGATTTATTTTCTAAAATAATTAATGTGTTAATTTAACTTGTTATTTAATTAATATATTAATTTATTTTAGAATATTAATTAATTGATTAATTATTTCCTAAGGAGGTGTTTATGAGATTATTTATTTAAATTTAAATGGCGGATTTGAAGCGTCATTTTTAGTTAAATATTATTGAGACGCTTTAATGCGGAGCAAATGACTCCTATAAGCGTAAAACTTGGAGGTTTATTAAATTCTTTTTGATGAGTTAATAATGGGATTAAAGCGTCATAATTTGAGTTAAATATTCATTGTGACGCTTTAATTTAGAGAGACGAGTTTATAATTATAAAATGATTAATTTGACGTTTTTGGGACGTCATTGAGTTTTTGGGAGTTTGATTAAGTTGGTCAGGATTGACCGAATGGACCAAGGGTTGACTTTTGACTAGTTTGACCCACATGAATTTTAATGATGGGGTCAAATGAGTTATTTGAGTTAGGATACTTGGATATGGAGTTTGACTTTAGGTCGGGTTAGGTTGACCATATTTGACTTTTGGAGAAATTAAGTCATTAATTGGAGTTGATGGCATGAAATGTGTATGTTTTCAGATGAGAGTTATCAGTAGCCGATCTACACGCGATCAGGTGAGTCTTCATGATACTTACAATGGGATGCATACCTATGTACAAATTTATTTTGAGCATTATATGATTTATATGGTGTTGTGTACGTATGCATGATGTTTCCGTTTTCATACATGATACATTATATTTTTCATGTATGTTATTTATGACCAGTCGCATGATTTATGTTTATTGTTTTCAAACAATTCTAGCATGCCATGTTATATGACAGTTTTATGATTAGTTCTAAGGGGTGGTCATTTGACTAGTAAGTCACGGACAAGTGGCACGACACAGTCAAGTGGGTGATCGAACAGAACAGAAAGTTCAACTGTAATACCCCAAAAATTGGGATAACAAAAAATTTTGGAAAAAGAAATTTGGTATTTAAATTAATGTCATAGTACGAGCTCATCCCAAAAGGGGAAACAATAAACGCTTGTTAATTACAAGTTTGTAATAAATAAGCAATGAGGGAAAAACAACCATCTAATCTAAATCCTATCAAGGAAAAAGATTAACTCAAGTTGTTATCCAAATTCCAAAATGTGTCTTCTATAGTTGGTGTCCCAAAATATTCCCAAGCTCGCATCTAAGGTCAACTAAAAACCTCCTTGGCGGCCGCGCCGCTAGAACCTGAGATACACATCAAGGCAATCAAGTGTTAGGCCAAACGAGCCTAGTGAGTTCAACAATAATAATACAATCAATTAAACAGTTATAAACACAATATCCATACAGGAATCAATGGGGGAGACCCATCACACCAATGAGTTTCACCGCAAGTCAATGTACCTTGATGTTCACTCTCATGAACAACATCTCGAAGGCCCGACGCATCTAAAGACTACCTCCCAGACATTACTTTAAATGACGGAGGTCTAGGTGCATACCATCATGGTGGCACCCTAAGACTACATCCTCCTAGTGCTTACTCATGGTTCATCTAATATACATACAACATCCATCTCTATACATATTCCATATCAGCAAGATACATGTATAAGACCTCACATAGTTCAATCCCATTTTAGGTCCAAAACCCTAAAATATGCAGTTCGCTAATAATATCCTTCAATGCCATGGTAACACATATTCATGACCAAAACATAGCCCATAATAACTTCATCAAAACCCACATCAAGAAAATTAACCAAAACTCCCATAAATCCCAAAAGTAGAATTTAGTCAAACTTATCACGTGATCAAGATTAATACATAAATATAAAATAAGAGCAAGTAGCATGTTAAGATGTATATCGCATTTGAAAATGGTTTATAGAAACTCACTATCTAGGTTTTATAGAAAAACCCTAGAAGTAAGGATGGAAGAAGAAGATGATCTTGAGACTTGAGATCCTTGGTTGAAATCTTTGATTGAGGAAGCTTGATTCTTTCAATAAATGTGAGGGATGATGGTTCTGATGCTTCTTAGATCGATCTTGAGGAGTATTTAGTGAGGATAGAGCTTTGAGAGAAAGTAGATGGATGAAATAAATGACAAAGAGGCTGGATTCCCTTTTTAATTCGCCAGAGGATCCGCACAAATGGTGACGCTGTTGAACCCGTGCAGAGATCCGCCCCGGCCTCTGGAGTCACAAAGGAACAGAGCTCCACGCGGCTCTTGGCGTGGCCTCACTCGCACGGCCATCCGCGCGGAACACTGTTCGCTCCACTCATTTTCTTGGTCAAAAGTCGGGGGATACAATAACTGAGTCAGAATAAGATTACTATACGCCTATGGGTTCCATCCCTAATAATTTAATACAATACTTAAATTACAAACATCAAATACTTACCTTGATTTTCCGAGCGTTACATCAACCCAGGGCGTGTCGGTGACAAAATGACCCATACCCGGCGAGACAGTTTATGAGATCTATTTTCTTTCAGCATTGCATTTTTTTAAGATACATACTATTTGGTACAAAGTTTAAAAGTTGATATGTATTATGTGAAATGATTTTATTCACGCAAACCATGAACTCACTGAGCTTTATAAGATGACTATAGTATGCATGTTGGGTCATCTGAAGATTTGAAGATGACCTCCCGATCTTCCATTTTGTATCATCATACTTAGAATATTTTGAGGTTCTTTCTAGCAGCTTGGTTTCAATACAAATGTTCGGTGAAGTCAAAGATCAACCAAAAAATACAAAGAATAAGTATATCTCTCAAAGCGGATTGAAGATGGACTTCTCAGCCTAAAGCCAAGTTGTCTGCCTACGTGATCAAAACCATCGGCCAGGAAGGTGTCGATCTCATATCTTCAGGATTCTGAAGATGTTCTCACATCTTCAGGAGCCCGAAGATTTCTCACATCTTCAGGAGCCCAAAGATTTCTCACATATTCAAGAGCCCGGAGATTTCTCACATCTTCAGGAGCCCGAAGATTTCTCACCTATGCCGACTTGTCTCTTTATTCACCAAACTTGCCTCTGATAAGTTTTGGTGGGAAAATATCATCGGCACAAACACATTGTACTTTTCTGAGAAAGTATATTTGTGATATCTTGCATTGACGTGGACCTCATCTGAAGATCAGAAAAAGTTAGTTTTGTCTCCTACACTATTTTAAGGAAAGGTCTACACCATCCTCTGCAGGTCAACACTTCAAGAAAAAATCACCTCAAGACAAAAGGTACATCCTGTACTAGGGGTGCTCATGGGTTAGGTTGGCCGGGTTGAAGGCACTTTAACAACCCAACCCAATCGTTGCGGTTTGAAAAATCTCAACCCAACCCAACCCAATCAAAAGTGCAACCCAACCCAACCCAAATCGTGCGGGTTGGGTTGGTCGGGTTGGTCGGTTTGAAACATTTTGTTGGGTCATCTAAGATTTGAAGATGATATCTCCTTTAGTTTGTGTTTACTCCTCTGTAAATGTTTGTACATCTTAGAATTAGTATGGTTATTTGTAATAGCTTAGTTACACATGAACAGATCGGTGAGTCGAAGACCTACCAAAATCAACATGAAGAAGTCTACTTTGCGGATTGAGGTGAACTTCAAGGGAACTAATTTCTATCTGCCGAATTCTATTCGGTACCTCCCCATCTGCCGAACCATCTTTATGATCGGCATCCTTTTGCCACTCTTTCGGCAAACTCTATCCTTGTCGAACCCTATTCTGTTCGGTAAACAACCCTTTATGTCAAACCCTCTCGACTTGACATACTTCATCATTCCCAATGTACTTCTGACAATGGGAATGAAAGTTTCCTTCTCCTAGAAGATATTCACTTGAGTTCTGATTTAATTGAGACGTTTATTTCTTAAAAGATCTCAAAAAGATTTGAATCAAGTATATTTTATTAAGATATTATACTTTAATAGTACAAAAGTTACCTTTTGTGTTGTGATAAGTCACCTCAGATATCTTATAATTTATTGACAATATCTCAACCACCCATGTCTTAAATGATCAATATCCTTTGCACTCATTGCTTTGGATAGTATATAAAGGGTGGAGCTATCTACTTGCTCGTTACGCTTTCAGCTCAAGATTTATCCTTTGCAAGATATCAAACAGGTTGTTAGATATTCTCTCTCTAAGATTTAGTCTTTGTGTTCTTTAAAGTCTTCTTTGTATTAGATTGTTTGAGTAGTTCTTAGCTATTCTTTTCCGCAACAATCTTTGTTTCCTTTGTGTAATTCTTGATATTTATATCAATAAAAGAATTAAAAATTAAGTAAAATTTGTGTATTGTATTCACCCCCCTCCCTTCTACAATACTTGTTTTGCTAACTTGGGACCAACAAGTGGTATCAGAGCGGTTGATTTAACTTGATAAATCAGATCCGTGATGGCATTTTCTTCAAAAGTTGATCCTTCTTTTTCTTCTCAAAATGATAATGGCTTTATGGTCAAACCTCCTAGGTTTAATGCTAACAACTTTTCTCTCTGGAAAAGCAGAATTATGCTTTTCCTAGAAGGAGTTAATAGTCGTTATCTGACCGTTCTTCGTGAAGGTCCACTTGTTCCTAAAGTATGGAACAAATTTATCAAATCTTCTAAAAAGAAAGACAAAGAAAAATATTCTATTTTTCATGTACCCGATGACTCTTCTGATGAGGAACGTAGTTCTGCTACTGGTAGATATATTCTAAAGCTTGAAAAAGAATACACTGATGAAGATAGACACACGATTGGACTTGATTCCAAAGTACGAACAATTATTTCTCAGTCGCTTCCAGATGAAGTGTACCACTCTCTTGTAAACTTTTCTAGTGCAAAAGATATGTTGTTGGGAACTGAAGATTCTACTAAGTATAGTTACTACTGCTAGTACAAGTGTAGTTACTACTGCCAGAACAAGTTGAAGATTAATACTGCTAAGTGTTACTACTGCAAGTAGAATTACTACTGCAAGTTAAAGTTAGTACTGCTTGAACAAAGTTAGTACTGCTTAGCTAGTTAGTACTGCTAGTAGTTAGTACTGCTTGAAGTTAATGCTGCTAGATGAAGTTAATGCTGCTGAGCATTATTAGTGCTGCTAAAGAGATCCGGATGGAAAGTACTACAGCTGGATATACTGAAGATATTTTATTCATTGTAATTATCTTTGTATTCAGTATATATATATAGTATTGTTTAGAATAGGAGAAGAATGTTTAACTTTAGTGTTCATTCTTTTAGAGAAAAATAACCTCAAGGCATAGATCCTAATTCTAGAGAAGTAGAATTCGTATTGGTGAGCCTGTTCATCAATATTGAGGTTGAGTGTGTAATCTTGTAGTTTTAAGCATTCAATACAAGTTTACTGTTTGATAAATATATACTGTTTTTGATTACTGTTTTATCAAATATCAAAGTGTTTTTTTCCGCAACTTCTTTGATATTAGTTTCTGAGTATTAATTCTTGTTAAGAATTCGATCCTGACAAGTGGTATCAGAGCCAAATTCTCTCAGAAACAGTTATTCATCATGGAAAATCTTACAGAATCAAGCAGTACTTTGGTCTCAAAAGTTCCAATGCTCAGATCCAATGAATTTGACATGTGGAAAATCAGAATCAAGCAATATATTCTCCTCACAGATTA
This sequence comes from Arctium minus, assembly GCA_954870635.1. NCBI lineage: Eukaryota > Viridiplantae > Streptophyta > Magnoliopsida > Asterales > Asteraceae > Arctium > Arctium minus. Next base: position 173,348,053 of record OX941080.1, on the reverse strand, counting down.
CTCTATGTGGGACATCATTGAGAATGGCCCATCTGATGGAGGAAAGATTGGTGAAGATGGCAAAAGAACTCCTCCAAAGACAGATACAGACAGGAAATCAAGACAGACAGAGATGAAAGCCTTGAGCACACTGCTCTTGGCCATTCCAAATGAGTATCAACACCAATTCTGCAATTGTACTGATGCACAGATGCTCTGGAATGCTCTAGAGAAGAGATTCTCAGGTACTAAAAGTACCAAGAGAAATCAAAAGGCAATCTTAAAACAACAGTATGAAAACTTCATCTCAACTAAGAATGAGTCCATGACTCAAACTTTTGACAGGTTTAATAAACTAATTGGTGAACTAGCTACTATGGGAGTACAGATTGATCAAGATGATGTGAACAGAAAGTTCTTAAGGTCCCTTGGAGATGAATGGACCATGTACACTGTGTCATTTAGACAGAATGATCAGTTGGAAGACAAAGAACTTGATGATCTGTACAATGATCTTAGAGTATTTGAAGCTGAGGTGGAGGCAAAGAAGAAGCCTTCTGGATATGTTCATAATGCTGCACTCCTATCAGCATCAATTGATTCTACTGCTAACCCTGAATCAGTTAATGTTGCTAATGGATCAAATTTAGATAAAGGCACTGATTATGTATTTGAAGCTCTTCTTTCTAATCATGGAAATTCTTCTTTGATCAATGATGACTTAGAACAACTTCATCCTGATGATCTGGAAGAGATGGATATTAAATGGCAGATGGCCATGCTCTCCATGAGGGTTAAAAAGTTTATAAAGAGGACTGGAAGAAACAATTTCTCACAAAGAAGAGAAGATGGAGCAGGGTTTGATAAATCAAAGGTAGAATGCTACAAATGCCATCTGAAGGGACATTTTGCTAGAGAATGCAGAAGTGGAATGTCTCACAACAACAACCATCAACAAGCTCAATCTGGAAGCTTCAATAACAACAGAAACTCTGCTCAAGCCCTTGTTTCTCAACAAGGAATGGGGTTTGATTGGAGTGATCAAGCAGAAGAAGCTATTCAGAATCAAGCACTTATGGCTAAAGTATCTGATCTCCCATCTGAGGTAAGTTCTAATCTCTGCACTAAAACTTGCATAGACACTGTTAAAAGGTACAGGGATCACAATCAGAAGATGAGTGATGACCTGAAGAGACTAGAAAAGGATATAAAAGACTATGTGAGGATAGTAGAGAGATTTGAAGATCAAATCAAAGGTTTTCAAGCCAATGAACTACAACACTCATATGACACTAATTACTGGCAGTGGGAGAAAAAGGATTTAGAACTCAAACTGACCAAATCTAAAGAGGAGAGTGAAAAACTGAAAGAGGAGTTAACCAAAGTTAAGCTTGATGTAGAAAAGTTTTCCAATGCTTCTAAAGCAATGGACTCCTTACTGCAAAATCAGATTCATGATAAGTTGAGAAGAGGAATTGGGTATAATGCCACACCTCCACCATATAACAACAATTACATTCCTCCTACTTCAGACCTGTTAGACACCAAAGATAGGAAGGACTTGCCTGAGGGAGCCACTGAAATAGATCCCTTAGATGAGGAAATTGTTGAGGATAAGACTGAGAAAGAGGTTGACAAGAGTAAGGAGAACAAGGTGAGTGGTGAGATTTCTAAAGAAAACAACATTATCACCAATGAGGATTGTGGAAGGGCTTGGATCAAATCCAAGAACATAGAGAAGACAGAGGAAAAGTTTGGTGAGGTCCATTATAAACAGACCACAGTTGTGAATCCAGGTCCTTGCAAACAGTGTGCTTGTAAGAAGAATGAGCCCCAAAAACAGGACAAAAAGAGGGGAAATCAAAGAAACTGGAATAATCAATGGGCACATAAACAAGGGGTTGATCTGAGTAAAATCAATAGACCAAAACCTTGTTTTATCTGTGGCAAATTGAATCATCTTGCAAAATTCTGTTATTTCAATCCTATGAACCAAAGAATGAATTTCCAAAGATCCATGCAAAAACCCTTTGGTTATAAGAAAATTGAAAAGAATCATGTGGCTAAGAAAACTGTTAAAACTAAAAGCCACATGAAGAAAAAGTATTCTGTTAAAGAAAGTGTCAGTATGTGGATTCCTAAAAGCACTAAAACTGTTAGTACTGCTATCACAAGTAGTGCTGCTGACAATGATAGTGCTTCTAGAAGTAATACTACTGCTAACAATGTTAATGCTGTTAACAAGGTTAGTACTGCTAAACCTGTTAGTACTGCTACACCTGTTAGTACTGCTTCTAGTGTTGATTCTGCTAAGCCAATCATATTGACAAAATACTCTAATAAAGAGTGCTCTGAGTTTAAAAACTTCATTAAAAAGGAATGTAAATACTTTGATGAGAAAGGAAGACCCAAGATCACTTTGGCTTGGGTCCCCAATCATACTAATTGATTTATTTAATGTGCAGGGCAACCAACAGCTCAAGGGAAAGAGCATATGGCATGTTGATAGTGGTTGCTCTAGGCACATGACTGGCAACATGTCATGCCTTCAGGATTTCAAGCAAATTAATGGAGGACATGTTGCATTTGGAGACAATCTTACTGGTGGTAAGATAAGTGGAAAAGGTAATGTCACCAAAGGTAAGATGACATTTGAGGATGTCTACTATGTTGATCAATTAAAGTACAACCTGTTAAGTGTATCACAGGTTTGTGACAAACAACATAGTATATTATTTACTAACACTGAGTGTATGATTCTTGCTCCAGGGTTCAAGGTAGTTGATGAAAGCATGATACTACTTAGAACTCCAAGAAAAGACAATGTTTACTGTCTTGATTTGGACAATGTCAATAGTGATTCATCTTTAAATTGTCTTGTTTCAAAAGCTTCTATAGATGAATCCTCCCTATGGCACAGAAGGATGTGTCACATGAATTTCAAGACTATGAACAATCTTGTTAAAAATAACCTTGTAAGAGGTTTACCTTCAAAAGTCTTTTCATGTGATGATCATTGTGTTGCTTGTCTTAAAGGCAAACAACACAAAACTTCTCATAAGACCAAAGAGTTAAATTCTGTTTCTTCTTGTCTCCAGTTATTGCATATGGATCTGTTTGGTCCTACAAATGTTATGAGTATAGGCAAGAAATCTTACTGCTTGGTTATTGTTGATGATTACTCCAGATTCACTTGGGTATATTTTCTAAGGACTAAGGATGAAACAAGTGGTCTTATCAAATCCTTTATTCTAAGAATTGAAAACCAAACTAATCAAAGAGTAAAAGTCATTAGATCAGATAATGGAACTGAATTTAAAAATCATGATTTAAACACTTTTTGTGAAGGAAAAGGTATTGAGAGACAATATAGTGCTCCTAGGACTCCTCAACAGAATGGTGTTGCTGAAAGGAGAAATAGGACACTAATAGAGGCTGCTAGATCTCTGTTGGCTGATTCAAAATTGCCAATTACATTCTGGGCTGAAGCAGTTAATACTGCTTGTTATGTCCAAAACAGAGTTCTAGTGGTCAAGCAAAAGAACAAGACCCCATATGAGCTTTTAAATCAAAGAAAACCTTTTATTGGTTTCTTCAAACCTTTTGGGTGTCCTTGTACAATTCTAAATACCAAATCTCACTTAGGTAAGTTTGATAGCAAAGCAGATGATGGATTTCTTGTTGGATATTCATCTCAGAGTAGGGCCTACAGAGTTTTTAACTCTTCTTCTAGAATAATTGAAGAAAGTGACAATGTCAAATGCAATGAGAACACACCAAATCCTGTTGGGTCTGGACCTCAATGGCTATTTGACATTGATTCACTAACTAACTCTTTTGGTTTCAGTAATGAGTATACAGGAACAGATGGTGGAGAATCAGAGATCACACAAGTTCAAGAAAGTATATCTAAATCTGTGATTTTTCCCATACCCACAGTAAATGAAGACTGTGAAAAGGAATCATTTACTGAACCAAGTCAGAGTGAAGAAGACACTAGAGATAAGGAGACTCAAGAATCAGAAGTGACATCTGAAGACACTTCAGTTGAGTTGCATGACTCTAATCTAGAGGCTGGACTGAATGAAGAACCTAGTCATAACACAAGAGTTCAAAAGAATCATCCTCCACAGCTGGTAATAGGAGATATCTCTTCTCCTATGATGACTAGACATCAAAGCAGGCTTCAAGAAATGCAAGATCAACAGCATACAGTCCTTTCTTGTTTTCTATCCCAGCTTGAGCCTAAAAAGGCACATGATGCTATGAAAGAATCTAGCTGGATAGAAGCAATGCAAGAAGAACTGTTACAGTTCAAGCTACAAGATGTATGGGATCTAGTAGACCTTCCTAAAGGTCACAGAGCAATTGGCACAAAGTGGATTTTCAGAAACAAGAGAGATGAAAGAGGTATTGTCATAAGGAACAAAGCAAGGCTGGTGGCTCAAGGCTATACTCAAGAAGAGGGTATAGATTATGAAGAAGTTTTTGCACCTGTGGCTAGGATAGAAGCAATCAGACTATTCCTAGCCTATGCTTCTTACATGAACTTCAAAGTCTATCAAATGGATGTAAAAAGTGCTTTTCTCTATGGATCAATTGAAGAAGAAGTATATGTCTGTCAACCACCAGGGTTTGAAAACCCAAGCTATCCAGACAGGGTATACAAATTAAAGAAAGCACTTTATGGACTACATCAAGCCCCAAGAGCATGGTATGACACTCTGTCATCCTATCTCTTGGAAAATGACTTTGAAAGAGGAGTCATTGATAAGACTCTCTTTATCAAAAGAAAGAAGAAGGATATCTTGCTGGTCCAAATCTATGTTGATGACATTATCTTTGGATCTACAAGAAACAACATGTGCAAGGAGTTTGAGGATTTAATGCATCAAAGGTTCAAAATGAGTTCCATGGGGGAACTTACTTTCTTCCTTGGACTCCAAGTTCAACAGAAGTCAGATGGCATTTTTATATGTCAATCCAAGTATGTGCAGGATATTCTAACCAAGTTTGGTTTCTCAGAATCAAAACCTGCCAGCACACCTATGGAAACACACAAGCAGATCACAGCAGATCTTGAGGGGGAGGATATGGATGTGCATCTTTATAGATCCATGATTGGCTCTCTCATGTATCTCACAGCATCAAGGCCAGATATTATGTTTCCAGTCTGTGTATGTGCAAGATTTCAAGTTAGGCCAAAGCAATCTCACTTTCAAGCTGTTAAGAGGATATTCAGATATCTCAAAGGGCAACCCAGATTGGGACTTTGGTATCCTCATAACTCCCCTTTTGACCTAATAGCATACTCAGACAGTGATCTAGGTGGGGCAAACTTGGACAGAAAATCTACTTCTGGAGGATGTCAGTTTTTGGGTGTTAGACTAGTCTCATGGCAGTGCAAGAAACAAACCACAGTATCCACATCTACAACAGAGGCAGAGTACATAGCAGCTGCAAGTTGCTGTTCTCAAGTCTTATGGATTCAGAATCAAATGTTGGATTATGGGGTAACCTTTCTACACACTCCAATCTTTATTGACAACAGCAGTGCTATTAGCATTATAAATAATCCAGTCAAGCACTCAAAGACAAAGCACATTGAAATCAGGTATCACTTTATAAGAGATTGTAATGAAAAGAAACTCATTCAAATTGTCAAAGTTCACACTGATAATCAGTTTGCTGATCTATTCACTAAAGCTTTTGATGTGGGTAGATTCACTTTCTTGGTAACAAGTGTGGGAATGATAAACTCTGAATAATCTTCTTCTCAAAAAGTGGTTTTATACCTGTATATTTTTATTCTTGGTGTTACTAATCTTCTTTTTCAGGATATGCATAGCAGTACTCAGTGTTTAGCAAAGTTTAAAAGGAGTAAGTATGGTTAATACTGCTTTCAGTTAATACTGCTAGTGGTTAATACTGCTTTCAGTTAATACTGCTAGTGGTTAATACTGCTTTCAGTTAATACTGCTTTCAGCTAATACTGCTCGTGGTTAATACTGCTTTCAGTTAATACTGCTAGTGGTTAATACTGCTTTCAGTTAATACTGCTAGTGGTTAATACTGCTTTCAGTTAATACTGCTTTCAGTTAATACTGCTAGTGGTTAATACTGCTTTCAGTTAATACTGCTATTTAGTTAATACTGCTAGCCGTTACTACTGCTAGCAGTTAATCCTGCTCTAGGTTAATACTGCTTATATTCCGAATACTATAAATACTCTTTGCCCGCCTAAAAGTTCATAACGACTCTTTGCATACTGTTCCCTTGCGCTCTAAACCCTTTCTCTCTCAAAGTTCAAAGTTTTCAGGCAAAAATCTTCAAGATCAATGGCATCAATGGCGTTCATTGACGAGCACAATGAAATCGCAATGCTCCAAAAGCCAAAACAAGCAGAAGGCTTTCATCAGATTGTGGATTTCCTCAAGTCAAGCCACATTGCTCATGCTCTTACTGTATCCCCTACAATCTACATTGAGCACCAAAGGCAGTTCTGGGCTGATGCAACCATTGTTGTGGAAAATGGTGTGCAAATGATCAAGACAAGAATCTGTGATCACTCACTTACAGTTACTGAAGAAGTCATTCGCATCAGTCTACGTCTAGACGATGCCTCTGGTATAACGTCTATCCCTAATGATGAACTGTTTCCTAATCTTACTAGAATGGGGTATGGAGGCCCATTGGGGGTTTTCAAATTCTCAAAAGCAAAGTTTTCACCCCAATGGCGTTTTCTTGTTCATACCCTGATGCATTGCATCTCCAAAAAGACCACTGGCTGGAGTGAGTTCAGCAGTCCAATTGCATATGCTTTGGTATGCTTGGCTACATCCAGAAGGTACAATTTCTCAAAGATGATTTTCAGTGATCTTGTATCAAATATGGGAAACAAAAAGAGTTTCTTTATGTATCCCAGATTTGTTCAGGAAGTAATTAACCATGAATTGACGGATATACCTCAACCTGTTGGGGTATATGTACCTAAACCCCCCAAAGGCAAGGTTTTCTCAAATATGAGAAGATCTGCTGGGGACTCGGAAGGAGTTGACACCCCATTGTTCTCTACAATGATGGTGGTGTCCCAAACCACTGAAGGTATGGCAGCAGGGTCAAGGCCCTCATTAGACCATCCCACTGCTAGCCAAGCCCAAACTTCTCACTCAAAAACAATTCCCCAGTCCATTCTTACAAAACCAACCTCTCCAATTACCCAAACTTATCAAAGAAAACAGGTAAAGAAGGCTCCTTCCCTTCTTGTACCATCACCCACACAGCCTTTAAGCCCTCTAAGGGAGAATTCTCCCCTAGAGAATATCCAAAGGGAAACCACAAGGGTGTCTCCCAACCCAAAGGAGGTGCTCTCTGAGGAGGAGGTAGAGCATATGGGTGATGAGGCTGCCACTACTCCTGCTAACACAGAGGAGGAAAGTGGTAACATCAATAAGACCTCCCCCATGGCAACTTTGAATGAGCAATCATTTGAAGGTCCCTGGTGCCAAGAAACCACAGGGGTGGATAGTGCTTCTGCTAGGCAGAAGACTTCCACTACTAAAAGATCCAATGATCCTTCAATAGGGGGTAACACTCCTGGAGAAGGTGAGGACAGATATAACTATGATGAATTGATGGAGGCAATGGGCAACATCAACATGGATGTACTCAAACAAGGCAAAGATATTGAAGAGCTAAAACTCATTGTACTGTCACAACAAGAACAAATCATCAAGTTGAAGCAAATGGTAAGGAAACTGATTCTGCAAAAGAAGAAGAAACAATTTGTGCTCAGAAGGAGGGAACCAGTGACTGATGCTCCCAAAAAGGGGGAGTCAGAAGCTGATGCCAAAGCTAAGGGGGAGCAAGAGGAAAAACATAATGTTGAGGGGGAAAATGAGCAAGCAGCAGAAACAGAGCCAGCAGCAGAAACCATTACTACTGCCAGTTCAAGTAAAGCAGCAGAAATGGTTAATACTGCTGAGCTGAAAGAAGCAGCAGAACAAGTAAAAGAGGTTCTTACAGAGCTAGAGGTTGCAGAAACACTCATCAAAGCAAAACATGATACTCCCAAGGTCACCTCAAAGGCCAAAGGAGTTGTCATAAAAGAAAGAGGTGATGCAGCAAAGAACTCTAGCATTGAGAAGGAGATGGGTAAAGATAAAGGTAAGGCAAAGTTAGTGGAATCTGATCAACCAATCAAGAAGCAAAGGTTGGTTGAATCAGATGAAGCTTTAGCAAGGAAAATGCAGAAGGAGATGGAAAAAGAAGAAAGAGCTCAGGTGGAGAAGGACAGGGAAATGGCAAAGGCTTTAGCTGCTGAGCTAAATAAAGCCTATCAAAAGGGGCTTGAAACTGAAAAGGCTAAACAAAGGGCTATAAGTCTGAGAAAAGCTATGATGGCTAATACAAGTGCAAAGAAAAGAAGACCTTCACAAACTTACCAAGCCACTCAGGAAAGAAACAAAATGATAACTTTCTTGAGGAGTGCAATTGGGGTAAAGAAAGAAATGTTTGTGAAGATGAGTTTTGATCAAATCAGAGAGCTCTATGAAAAAGAAATGGGGAATCTGAAGAGCAATGAAAAGAAAAGAGTAGAGTTTGAAAGGAAGGCCAAGGAGAGTAATGATATAGATATGAATCAACCATTCCCTGAAAGTGAAGAGGGAACTCCTATCAAAGAAATGGCAAGGGAAAAGGAAGAAAAGAAGAAGGAAGTTACTCTAGTACAGGTTCAAAAGACTTTGAAAAGAACCAAGATGATGGCCAAAAGAAAGAAAGATAAGAAGCCTAGAGTAGAAGAAGAACAAAATGTTGATGAAGAAGAAGTGGCACCTGAGTCATCAAGTCAGCAAGTGTCATCAATCAAAGATGATGTAAGCTTATATATGGTAGTGATGGACAAAGTGCCTGAACCAATTTCTGCAGAACCTGTTGGAGTTAAGCCACCTGAGATCATTCACTGGGATGTACTGACAATGGATGGGAAAGATTACATCAGACTCAAGAGGAAGGGTGATAAGTATGAAGTATTCAACACTTGGGTCAAGATTGTCAGAACATGCTCTAGATCTGATATAGAAGAGATGTTTGACATAGGAATTAAGCTGTATGCAGATCATCTGAATACTCCAGGAATTTCTCTTACAAAACTGGTGATGGAGTATCTATGCATGATGTTCAAACCTGAAGAAGTGGACCAGGTCATCAAGAGTGTGTTTAAAGAAGTCACAAGTTGGACTCTATATGAAACTAGTGGAGTATATGCAGTGACTTTGGATAGAAATCACACAGAATACTTCCTAGTGGATAGAGTATATAATCACACCAGACTGAAGGTTCATGCCATGCTAAAGAAGAAGTTGGGTTGTGCACCAAATTCAGAAATGGCCAAGTATCTAATTCAGAGGATAATCAATCAGAGTTTGGGACTGAATCCAGACTTAGGAGCATGATCTTGGAAGTTTTGGGAGCATCAAAAGAGCATCTGGAAGAATATCTGAAGAACTTGACTTCTCTTCTAAAAGTCAAGTTAGGGGGAGATTGTTGGGAACTGAAGATTCTACTAAGTATAGTTACTACTGCTAGTACAAGTGTAGTTACTACTGCCAGAACAAGTTGAAGATTAATACTGCTAAGTGTTACTACTGCTAGTAGAATTACTACTGCAAGTTAAAGTTAGTACTGCTTGAACAAAGTTAGTACTGCTTAGCTAGTTAGTACTGCTAGTAGTTAGTACTGCTTGAAGTTAATGCTGCTAGATGAAGTTAATGCTGCTGAGCATTATTAGTGTTGCTAAAGAGATCCGGATGGAAAGTACTACAGCTGGATATACTGAAGATATTTTATTCATTGTAATTATCTTTGTATTCAGTATATATATATAGTATTGTTTAGAATAGGAGAAGAATGTTTAACTTTAGTGTTCATTCTTTTAGAGAAAAATAACCTCAAGGCATAGATCCTAATTCTAGAGAAGTAGAATTCGTATTGGTGAGCCTGTTCATCAATATTGAGGTTGAGTGTGTAATCTTGTAGTTTTAAGCATTCAATACAAGTTTACTGTTTGATAAATATATACTGTTTTTGATTACTGTTTTATCAAATATCAAAGTGTTTTTTTCCGCAACTTCTTTGATATTAGTTTCTGAGTATTAGTTCTTGTTAAGAATTCGATCCTGACATATGTGGACTACCATATGTGTTCTGTACGAAGGTACACATGAAGTCAAAAAGTTTAGAAAAATTTCTCTAGTTCGCAAATACGAACTCTTCTCCCATGAAAAGGGAGAATCTTTTTCTAACTACTACAATCGTTTTAACAGCCTATTAAACGATCTAAAACTTCTTGGAAAGCTTTATGATAACGAGGAAATCTTGTCTAAATTCATGGACGGTCTTCCTGATTTCTGGGAAAACCTCAGTACATGCATTAAGACAACCAAGGACTTGGAAAGCCTTCCACTTACTTCTTTCCATGGAACTTTCTTCAATTACAAGCAAACTCGTCTTCAAAGGAAGACCATCATTAAAGAAATAAGAGCTCCTTCTATGGCTCTTATTAGTGATGGCTCCAAGAAATCTGTGTGTATTCCTCGAATAACCTACCCGTCTGATGACTCAGAAAGAGAAAGTCATGATGACATAGATCACTCTTCAGAGGCTTATCTTAGTCAAGCCGATGGTGAAGGAAAAGACATCTCTGTTGATCAGATGACATAGGAGATGAGCATGCTTGCTAACTTCTCTAAATTTAGAAAGAACCCTTCTTCAAACAATTTTCGAAGCAACCGAAAATTTTCTTCTTCTTGCTCTAGAAATTCTTTGAACAAATCTGTTAAAGCACATATTTATTGGATTCAAGATCATAACTATCTGAAGATGGAAATCTGAAGTTAAAGCTGATAAAGTCGTCTCAACAAATAGTCTAGGGTCCTTTTGTAATAAATAGTCAAAGTCTGTTTACGTATTTTATTTATTAGTTAGTTTTAATTTTAGTTAAATTAGTTTGTTTTAGGTTGTTGGGCCAAGCATTGCAAAGCCCATTACAAAGCCTTGCAAAGCCCATTAGGCTTAGTTAGCCTAAGTATAAATATGATTAGGTTAGTTGTAATTAGGGTTAAGAGAGCTAATTAGAAAATTATTGAGAGAGGTTAGTGTGGCGTCGTGAAGAACAAGAAGCAGAGAGAGTTTTGATTTTATCAAGAGCACTTGTAATCCTTTGAATCAATTGAATTATCATATCAGGTTTGCATTATCGTTGTTGCTTAATTGTTTACTTGTTTGAATGATTACGTATTGGGACACACAATTGGTATCAGAGCCGGACAGATTGAATTGAAAATTTTTGTTTTCGGTTCTGCTTTTTCTGTCAAAAGATTCATAATTTTTATTGTGTGATTGTTCTTTCAAGTTATTAGTGGTTGGATTGTGTTTGTTTTACCTATTATAGTGATTGGGTATTGATTGATTTGATTATTGCATCGATTTTGATTATCAATTTGTTGAATTTGTTGTTCTGGGTTCGTTCACGAAGTCGGCACTGTGTCATCAATCAATTTGTTCTTAAAGTGGTTTTTATTGAAATTAATTGATTGTAATCTGTTCTAGTTGGTAAATTGATCATATTGTCAAAGTTTGGTACTTTAATTCGTGGTATCGAGTGTTTTTCTAGACTGATTTTGGTTTCTGGGCCGATACTGCATCAAGAACATATCGGTCTTTGCATTTCCGGTCGAACACTTTTTTATCGGTCTATTGCATTCGACCGGTACTCTCACATTCCACCCGGTCGAAGATTATATCGGTCGAACATATCGGTCTTGTTTAGTGTTCGTCGAACATCCATCCGGTCTTGCATTCTATCGGTCAAAGTTATATCGGTCCTTAGCATTCGACCGGAACTCACACAGCACACTATCGGTCTAAGGGTATATCGGTCGAGTAACACCGGTCAAAGAGTATATCGGTCGAGTCATATCGGTCAAAGCATCTATATCGGTCAAATCACACGACCGGACTTTACAAGTTCCCGGTCGAACTCTATATCGGTCAAATCACTCGACCGGACTTTACAAGTTCCCGGTCGAAGCACCCCCGTGCTAAGTCTGCGAAGGGGGACAAAGTTCTGTTCATGATCAGATTTTTCTGAATTTCATTCTACAATTTTCAGTATTGTGTGATTTTATCTTGATTTCTAACGATCTCATCCAGTTGATTGTCTCATATCAGATAAGTTTGATACTAATCGTATAAGTAAAGATGTCTCGGGAAGCTCTTGTTATTAGAACAGATGTGAAGACACCAGTACTCTTCAAGGGGGAGTACGAGCAATGGAAGGATAGATTTTTGGACTTCATTGATCGACATGATTTGGGAGATGAAATCAGAAAATCTCTGAAAGACGGGATCATGACACCTCCGACCAAGGTTCTCACTGTAGCTGGAGAAAATGGTCAAGAAGAAGAGACAGTGTATAAATTACCGATTGGTGAATATTCGGAAGATCAGTTGAACAGACACAAGGGTGACAAGCTGGCAAGATCATTTATTCTCCAAGGCATACCGAATGAAATATATGTCAAGATTGACAGCTACAACGCTACCGGTAAGCAAATGTGGGATCAATTGGAGAAGATGATGATTGGATCTAAAGTCGGCAACCAGCTCAAAGTATCCACCTGCTTGAATAATTATGAAGAGTTCAAAGCCAAAGCTGGAGAGTCACTCGAAGCCATGTATGACAGATTTGTCACATTGCTGAACGAGCTCAGCAAGAACAAGATCAGCAAATCTCACGTGGAGCTGAATGTGAAATTTCTCAGCAATCTTCAGCCTGAGTGGAAGAGGTTCACCCGACAAATGAGGCAGTTGAAGGATCTGCATGACATTCCTCTTCATGAAGTTTATGAAATCCTCAGACATAATGAGGAAGAAGTAGAAGAGATCAAGGCTGAGATGAAAAAGGCTGACAAAGCAGTTGCTGATCCAGTTGCTCTTGTGGTTAAGAAGTCTAAGAAGAAGAAGGTGATAGAATCTGAATCGGAAGAAGCTGATTGCGAGGCAAAGTCTGACTCTGACGATTGTAATGAACTGAAGGAAGCCATGCTGTTGATAACCATGACTCTCCAAAAGAAGTTCTATAAAAAGCCAAACTCCAATAGTCAGAGATACTCGTCTGGTCCTAATAACTACAAGCATAAGGAGAAAGTTGAAGAAAGAAGACCAGAAAACAAGAAGAAGGATGAAGCTGAAGAGACCAAGAAGGAAGAACCGATTAAGTGCTACAATTGTGGGAGACTCGGTCATTTTGCCAAGGACTGTCGCAAATCAAAAGTCCGAAACTCCGACTATTACAAGAATAAGATGCTTCTAGCCAAGCAACAAGAGGCTGGAAAAGCATTAATGGCCGAGGATGAATACTGGCTCGACCATTCGGATGACGAATCTGAAGAAGGAGAGAAGGACGAGACAACACATCTGTGCTTGATGGGAAAGAACCAGTCAGAAGCTTAAGCTGATTCTGATGATGGAGATAATGATGAGGTATGTAACTTAACTGAATTTGATTTACTGAACCAAATGAATGCCATGATGTCTAAACTCCAAGAGTTAGAGTCGAAACTGAAGCGTGAGAAAGGTGTCATAAATGAGAAAAATCAATCTATACATAAACTTAGTAATGATATTACTGAGAAAAATGTATTAATTGCAACTTTGCACAAAAATATAGACACCAGCGCTAAAGAAAACACTATAATTCATAAAGAGTTATCTGAAACTGATTCAAAGTTTAAAGAATGTGAGTTTAAATATAGAGAGATTGCTAAAAGGTACTTTTCTACTTCAAAAGAGAATAAATCTTTAATAGAAAAGGTGAATGCTTTGGAAGAGAAATTACATTCTTTAGGTCAAACTGAACACACTATTCATTTGAACAAACCTAAAGAGAAACCTGATACTTGGGGACTTGGTTACAAGAACCCACATCATCTCAAAAAGGGTATATCTGAAGTGCCTGCACTTTATGACTTTGGGTTTATGTTGTTGGCTCCTCAACATCAGGAACTCAAACCCTTTTGGACTAGTCTGTCTGAAAAAGATAAAGCCAAGGAATATGATAAAAGAAAGAACACAACTAAAGTTCAACTTCCATTTCGCTATGAGAAGTTGAATAACAGTTATAGTTCTAATAAATCAAAATTTCTTTCAAATGATTATTTTGAGAGTTATTCTGTAAAAGAGTTGGAGGCTAAACCCATCGAAGGTAAGATTTACGTACCTCCTCTAGTTTTGGAAAGTAAAATTTCTGAACTCGAGAATACTCTTACAGAAGAAAGACTTTTGATGGACTTAGAACAAACTGTATTTTCAACAGTGTTCAAAGATACCGATTTTTCTAAATTCTCTAAGGCTTTAAATTCTGATGACAGATCTGGTTCACTTGAGAATGGTCTTAATTTCTTAAACTCTGATGGTATTTTGAATGATTGTGTTGCTCAATTTGATTTTACCTCTAAACTTCCTGATCATTCATCTTGTGTTGTTAATTCTTTTGGATTACCCAGTGTGTTTGAAAAAGGTGAAACATCAACGAAAGTTGATAAATCAGTTTCTGTGAAATCAAAGAAAGCAAAAGGTAAGAAACAAAAATCTCAGCTTTCACAGAAACCGATCCCCACTGGTAAGCCAAAGAAGAAGCATTCTCTTAATTCTTATCATTCTAACTCTAAAGTTTCACATGTTTCAGATTTGAGAAAGCAAAGGGTTGGAGTTAAGACTGCATGGATACCGAAACAGAAGATAGACGAGAAAGCTAAATCTAGTTCTAGTTTTGTTTTGAATAAAAAGACTTCTAGTAAAGATGATGTGATTGTGAATGTTGCTACTTTTAAACCTAATCTTGTTGATTCTCGCAAGAAATACTCTATAGAGCAATTATTCTAGTTAGCTCCATCTAAGAATAAAAAGTTTTTAAATTATGGTGAATGTGATTATGCTTCTCGTAAATTTTCTGATGTTTGGTATGGTTCATATAATGTTTCATCTTATCGTTATCATTCATCTTATCATGATTATGGTTTTCAAAGAATAAGCGAGCCCAATTTTAAATGGGTGCCAAAATCAAGTACTAACAGTGGAGGTCCCATTTTTAAATGGGTGCCTAAACCTCTTCTTTCCTGATTTGTGTTGTGCAGACCCGTCATATGTGGTACTTGGATAGCGGGTGTTCCAAGCATATGACCGGGCAGAAGAGTATGTTGTCTAATTTTACGGACAAATACTGTGGCACAGTTCGTTTTGGGAATGATCAGTTTTCACCTATTCTGGGATATGGTGATGTTGTACATGAAAATCTTACGATCAAGAAGGTGAGTTACGTTGAAGGCTTAGGGCACAATCTGTTCATCATTGGCCAGTTCTGCGACAAAGACTTAGAGGTTAATTTCAAGGCCAAGACATGTTCGGTACGCACTGAAGACGGGAAAGAACTCTTGGTTGGCACTCGCAAGTCAAACCTCTACACCATCAACTTGTCAAAGGTCCAGACTGACAATCAGGTCTGTCTACTATCAAAGGCCTCGATGCAACAAAGCTAGTTATGGCATCGACGGCTTTCTCACCTCAACTTTCGGTACATCAACAAGCTGGTCAGTGGCAAGCTAGTGAAAGGACTTCCAGAGCTGAAATATGAAAGAGAACATCTATGTGCAGCGTGTGAAAAGGGAAAGATGAAGAGAGCCCCACACAAACCAAAGCCTGAACCTAGTACCAGCTCTCCTTTAGAGTTGTTGCATATGGACTTATGCGGTCCTATGCGAACGCAAAGCTTAGGAGGAAAGAAGTATGTGCTAGCTATCGTGGACGACTATACGCGATACACTTGGGTTAAGTTTCTACGGTCTAAAGATGAGACTCCCGATGTTCTCATTACGTTTCTGAAGACGACCCAAGTCAATCTGCAAAAACAAGTAAAGATTCTCATGACTGACAACGGCACAGAGTTCAAGAACAAGATAGTTGAAGAATATCTCGAATCGGTCGGGATATCACATCAATACTCTGCTGCTCGCACGCCTCAACAAAACGGAGTCGTAGAAAGGCGAAATCGTACACTTGTTGAGGCCGCTCGGACAATGCTCAGCCAATCTGAATTACCTTTATTTTTGTGGGCTGAAGCTGTATCGACTGCGTGTCACACTCAGAATCGCTCCATGATACACCACAGATTTCAGAAGACTCCGTATGCGTTGATCAACAATCGAAAACCAACCATTAAATATTTTCATGTTTTTGGTTGTAAGTGTTTTGTTCTAAACAACAGAGAGAATCTGAACAAGTTCAGTGCTAAGGCGGATGAAGGCATCTTCGTTGGTTATTCCTCGACATCTACTGCATATCGGGTTTACTTGAAGAAGTCGAAGACTGTGATCGAAAACGTAAATGTTACATTTGATGAGGACATGGCTTCTGAGAACAAATCAGTCCAGGACCTGCACCTCAAGAGAACAAATCAGATGGCGCTTCGTCGTCTACCTCTAATGTTAGGGCTACTTTGTTAAGTTAAATAGAAGTTCAGGGTAGATTATGTCAAGTTATTAAAGTTGTAAGCTTGTTGGGCCTTAAAGCCCATAAGCCCATTAGGCCTGCGAGCCCACGTATTTAAAGTTATTTCTGTTTCATTTGTTAGGTTAAAAAATTCATTATTCAGTTTACTAGTCGTTTGGTTTACATAACCTTATCAGAAATTCTCTCTGTAAACCTTAACCCTTTGAAGTTATATCAATCATATGACTAGTTGCTGTGGCCTATAATCTGTTCATCATTGCTCATATTACTTGTAATTGCACTGCATTGGGATCTTCAATTGGTATCAGAGCAAGTAGGCAAAAAGGTTTGATCCAGTAAAAAGGTTTGTCTGAAACCCTAAAATCAATTACTTGTGATAATTGTTATATTTGCTTTAATTGAATATTAGTGTTTACTTTCTGTGTTTATCTGATTTTCTCGTTTTCTGCAAAATTATTTTTTTTGGTATCTGTTTTTCGATCGATTTTTATCTTCTGAGTTTTTTTTTTTTCGATCGAATCTGGGTTTTTCTGTGTGCAAACCTTCGGTCTAAGTGTTTTTTGTGTTATCTATCGCATCCGGTCGAATATTTGTTTGTTTTTTTTTTTCTGTGTTTCTTTCGATCGAAGGATCGAAGGATCTGGGTTTGGATTCGGTCGAATCCCATAAATTCATCGGGTTCTTCGGTTGAATTCTTCGTGTTCTTCGGTCTTAATTCTTCGTGTTCTTCGGTCTTAATCGATATTTTTGTGTTTATCTATTTCTGTGTTTATCGTATTTAAGGCTTTCGACCTGAGTATTCGACCGAATAGGAGTGCTCCGGTTTTGTCCTTACGACCGAATAGGACTTCCTCCTTCGACCGGACACTTGTGCTCCGGTCAAACTCCTTCGACCGAATAGAGTTTCCCCGGTCTTACCCATTCGACCGAATAAGAGTGCTCCGGTCTTGTCCATTCGACCGAATAGGAGTGCTCCGGTCTTGTCCCTTCGACCGAATTAGAGTTCCTCCGGTCGTGTCCTTCGACCGGATACGTGTGTCCCCGGTCGTATCATTCGACCGGATAAGTGTATCCCCGGACGTGTCCTTCGACCGGATACCTGCTTTCTCCGGGCATACCTTCGACCGGACATTGTTTGACCTGATTTTTAGACCAAGTGTTTTCTGTGTTTTTTCTATTTTATTGTATTTGGATCATTCTGCTTGCCTAACTATCATTACAGTGCTCTTAAGTTAAGAAGTAAAGATGAACTCAAGGGATGCTCTAGCCATCGGTTCTGACCAAAAGCCCCCGGTGCTCTTTCGGGGAGAGTACCCTCAGTGGCATGACCGATTTATGAACTTCATAGAAGCAAAATCTAACTATGAAGATATATACAAATGCCTGACTGAGGGTCCACAAGATTGGCCAATGAAAGTGGTACCGGGAAACCCAGCTGAAGGAAGGCCAGAGCGTCAGATTCGGAAATCTGTTGGTGATTTTACTAAGGAAGAAAAGGATATGTACGAGGCAGAAAAGCTGGCAAAATCGTACCTTCTTCAAAGTCTACCGAATGACATCTATGCTTGTATAGATAGTTTCAAGGACTCATCGAAAAAGATGTGGGACCAAATAGAGAAGATGATGATGGGAAGCCACATCAATAACCAGCTAAAGGTGACCAACTGTATCACCAGATATGATGGGTTTAAAGCAAGAAAAGGTGAAACGCTGACGGAAACCTACGAGAGGTTTAATATGCTTCTGAATGATCTTCAGAAAAATAAGATCACAAAGACGAACACGGAAAATAACATAAAGTTTATGAACAACTTACAGCCTGAGTGGAAACCGTTCGTCTCCCATATACGCCACACTCAGACCTTGGAGAAGCTGTAACTTCATGAACTTTATGAAATGCTGCTTCAAGATGAAGAAGAAGTGATGGAACTTATTGGGAAAGCAGAAGAAAAGCCAGCAATTGATCAAATAGCACTCGTATCTGAGAGAAGAGGCAAGTCCGTCAGCCGATCATCTGGAAAAGAGCCCGTGCTGAGTGATTCTGAACCTGAAGATCCCGATAGCGACTCGGATCCAGAACTTTCCAAGATGAAAGAAGCAATGGTTTTTCTCACTCAAGCATTTCAAAAGAGGAGGTTTTTTAACAAGACTTCTAACAAGCAAAGAATCTCTACTCGACGTGATCATCGAGAAAAGTCTGAAGGTAATAGTCGTTTTGAAGCTGGTAAGAAACCTGACAGGCGAAATGAAGAAAAGCCGAAAGACGAACCGATCAAATGTTACAACTGTGGTCGGTTAGGTCATTTCGCCAAAGATTGTCGCAAGCCAATTGTGCGCAACGCCGACTACTACCGAGCCAAGCTTCTTCTTGCCAAAGAAAAGGAAGCCGGTAAAGCTCTAATGGTTGAAGACGATTACTGGTTACAAGTGTCGGATGAAGAACCTGAGGATGCTGAAGCTCATTTGTGTTTCATGGGCAACCATTCATCACCATCCGATTCTGATGAAGAAGATCATAATGCTCCCTGTCAGGTATGTGCCCCTTTCCATGAAGCTTTACTTGATCAGATGCAACTCTCATTGAACAAACTTGACTCTTACAAGCTTTTTTTAAAAGAAAAAGAACAACTTCTCTCATCTCTGGAAAACCGTGTCACTAAGCAGTCTGACTTTATGGAAAAACAAAGCTTAGAAATTTCTAGCTACATGTGCACGATTTCTAATTTAAGAGAAGAGAATGCGAGTTGTTCAATAGAGTCACAAAACCTAATGACCAAAGTAGATGACCTGACCAATAAGCTTCGTACGTCTGAGACCGCGAAAATTGATTTGATAAATCAAAACGTGGCTTATAAAAATGAGAACATTATGTTATCTAATCAGTTAGAAGAGCTTGAAAAGAAACTTTATAAATTTGGTCAATCTGATCAAACGCTAAAGCTAATCGCACCAAAAGAACCAAAGTACGGAAATGCGGGTATCGGGTATGATAACCCTAATTATTTAAACAAGGCTTTATCCAAAGTTCCTACCTTATATGCTTCTGAATTTTTTGGATTAGACAAAATCTTTCCAGAATATAAGATACGATGGACCACACCCACTGAGGAGGAAGAATTGGAAGATAAGTTGAGAAGAGAAAACTCTGTTCTTTCTAAAAGGACAGTTCCTTTTGTTTATGATTCTTTAAATGCGACTTATAATACTGACAAACCCCGTTTCCTGTCATCCGATTACTTTCATAGCTACTCTCAAGCTGAACTAGATACTAAAACCGTTAAAACTGAGGAGGAACCTCTAGCTCCCAAAGTTTATGTTCCAACTCTGATTTTAGAAAAGAAACTTGGTCAGCTAGAAGAATCGTATGCACTAGAACGGGAAAATTTTCAAAAGGAAAAACAAGATCTTTTATCTCAAATTGAGTTTCTAAGTTTCAACAAAAAGGAGACTATGTCGGATGAGGAAAAAAAATATTTCCAGACGGAAATAAAGAAGTTGCACTCACAACTGGCTGCTATGGCAACAGAACATCTGAAAGTGCAACTTCACAAGGCTGACTCTCAAGCTCAGCCTTCCATTCTTCAAAGAGAGATATCTCATCTGTCTGAAAACTCTTATCCTTCTTCTGACACATCTTCCTGCAAAGCTTTTATGGGTGACTCTTCACCAACTAAAGGAAAAGAGCCTCAAAGTCTTGAATCAGATCAATGTTCTGATTGTAAAAATGCTTCCGCATATGATCTGCTCTCAACAAACTCTTCCACTGTTCTGAAGTCCTCATGTGATAAGGTCCTTTCCGATGAGGAACTAGAGTTTTTTGCTTTCTTGAATTCTGAGGTGTGCTTAGATAGCAATTTGAGCCAATTTGACTTTAATCCTTCTCTACCTAGCCATGTTGATTTTTTAAATGAGTCATGTGAGCCTCCGGTTAAATTTTATAAGGGTGAATGTTCTACATCTGCCCCGCAAAAACCTTCTGTGGACAATTCTTCAAAATCTTCCAAGTCTAAATCTAAAAGTCGTTCACAGAAGAAGAAAAAGACCGGTCGCTCTCAAAGGTCTCAATCGTCAATTTTCAAATCCACTGACTATGGGTTTAACGGCATTTCAGATACGTATGGTCGGCGGGAAGAAGTGAAATATGCTTGGGTAGCTAAGAAGTCAAAAGAGAGCTCGGCAACATCAGAATTAGTTGATCCTGTCTTAAAGTCTAGACAGAACAATAACAATCATGATGTATTTATTTCTAAACCTCTAGTTGAATGTAATGGAACTCTTCCTTGAAAAGTTTCTTCAATTCCGCAATTACTTCAACTGTCTCATGATTATCTATGTTGTTCTTATTGTGGATCAAATGATTTTGTTTATAGTCGTTATGCATCTGATTGGTTTGGCTCATATCATATTGCTCATAATCATTCTCATTGTGATGTTTCCCGTGAAAGACAAAGACCCAACTCTAAACGGGTCTCTAAATCGGGTGTTAAATCTAACCCCAAAGGACCCATTTACGAATGGGTACCTAAAAAGAAATAACCTGTTTTGCAGGACGGTCATGCGTGGTATCTAGATTCAGGCTGCTCCAAACACATGACCGGAAGAAGGGAGCTACTCACAAACTTCACCGAGAGGTTCTGTGGGAATGTACGATTCGGGAATGATCACTCTTCTCCCATCAGGGGTTACGGCGATATTGTCAAAGATAACATCACAATCAAGAAAGTCTCCTATG
Organism: Arctium minus; assembly: GCA_954870635.1. NCBI lineage: Eukaryota > Viridiplantae > Streptophyta > Magnoliopsida > Asterales > Asteraceae > Arctium > Arctium minus. The sequence continues at coordinate 173,326,773 of OX941080.1, read as the reverse complement.
TCGAAGGTCTCGGTCACAATCTCTTCAGTATCGGTCAATTCTGCGACAAGAATCTCGAGGTTACTTTCAAGGCTAAACGGTGTAGCGTTTGCACTGAGGATGGTAAAGAAATACTTGCTGGAACGCGACGCACCAACCTCTATACGATCGACCTCTCGTCCTTGAAACCTGACAAGGAAGTCTGTTTGTTGTCCAAAGCATCTGCTGAACAAAGTTGGCTATGGCACCGTCGTCTCTCGCACTTGAACTTCAAGAATATCAACAAGTTGGTGCTGGGTGGACATGTCAAAGGTATGCCTGACCTCAAGTTTGCAAAAGATCATCTGTGCGCTGCCTGCGAAAAGGGCAAGATGAAAAAGGCGTCTCACAAGCCGAAAGCCGTTCCGAGTACTTCTCGGTCCCTTGAGCTAATCCACATGGACTTATGTGGACCGATGCGCGTTCAAAGCATAAATCACAAGAAGTATGCCCTGGTGATGGTTGATGATTTCTCTCGTTACACTTGGGTCCGATTTCTCCGTTCAAAGGACGAAACTCCCGAGTTGATAATCTCTCTTCTGAAGAGCATCCAAGTCAGTCTCAACCAAGTAGTTCAGACCATCAGGACGGACAACGGCACTGAGTTCAAGAATCAAATACTCACCGGTTATCTCACTTCAGTGGGTATCTCGCATACTTTTTCCGCCGCTCGTACTCCTCAGCAGAATGGGGTGGTAGAGCGTCGAAACAGAACTCTAGTTGAAGCAGCACGTACGATGTTATCTCATTCCAAGCTACCTCTATTTCTTTGGGCAAAAGCAGTTGCTACCGCTTGCTATACTCAAAATCGGTCTATCATCAACAAGCGGTTCAACAAGACTCCGTACGAGATCATCAATAAGCGTATCCCGAATATCAACTACTTTCATGCTTTCGGATGCACCTGTTTTGTCTTAAATGATAAGGATGATCTTGGCAAATTCAGTCCCAAAGCGGATGAAGGAGTGTTTATCGGCTACTCTCAACAAGCAAAAGCCTACCGTGTCTACAACAAAAGGACGAAGACCGTCATTGAGAGCGTAAATGTGACTTTTGACGAGGCCCCTGATATGGTTTCTGAACATTTCAGTTCAGAACCCGCGCTTACTGGTGTGTTAGCTTCTGGACAATTCCGTACGAAGGCTACACAATCTCCAGTGGATCCACATCATGCGTCAAGAACACATCTTTCTGATTTGGATTTACTGTTTGAATTCTTTTATACTGACTTATTTAATGTTAAGTCTAATACTACGTCATGTGACAGGAATACTGCTCAAGCACCAGAAGTGACACAAGTCACGGGCCCTACCGACTCCGGTGGTCCATCCTCGCCTGGTGCTCCATCCTCTACTGCCAATGATCAAGCTTCCCCGAGCTCAAGTGATAGACACCCTCTTGCTCAAGCTCTTGATGACGGTGCTACTGAACCAACTCATGTTTCCGTACAACTTCCTGCACCGACTTCTGTCGAAGGTGCTCTCGAAGCTTCCTCTCCGGAAATCCCGGAACATTCCATAGTTTCATCTCCAGCTGAGTCGTCCTCTACTCCTAGTTCGACTCCCACTACGGAGCTTACACCTCATAAGCCATCATCCCTCGAGGCAGTTCAGGATTTACCCCCAGGTGGTCATGTGGATTCCGATACCTCCCATCAGACATATCAACCACATCCACACACTACCAAATGGAATCGAGCACATCCTCTTCATCAGATCATTGGTGATCCCTCCACACCAGTTCAAACTCGATCCACCACCGCCAATGACTGCTTATTTTCCTCGTTCCTCAGCCGTATCGAACCTTCCACTGTCTCTGACGCACTGACTGATCCGGACTGGGTAATTGCTATGCAGGAGGAACTCAACCAGTTTGAGACCCTCAAAGTATGGCGCCTAGTTCCCCGTCCTAAGAACAAGACGGTGATCGGGACTAAATGGATTTTTAAGAACAAGAAGGACGAAAACGGCATCATTGTTCGGAACAAGGCGCGTCTAGTGGCTAAAGGATATCGCCAGCAAGAAGGAATTGATTACGATGAGACGTTTGCACCGGTGGCCCGCATTGAAGCGATCCGCATGTTCCTCGCCTACGCCGCTCACAAGAATTTCATCGTCTTTCAAATGGACGTGAAATCCGCGTTCCTCAATGGCGTGCTCAAGGAGGAAGTTTATGTCTCGCAACCCGAAGGCTTCGTGAGTACTGAAAATCCGCATTACGTCTACTTTCTTGACAAGGCCCTCTACGGTCTTAAGCAAGCGCCACGAGCCTGGTATGATGCACTCTCATCCTTCTTAATCAAGTCTGGCTTCTCTAAAGGTAAAATTGATACTACCTTATTTATTAAAAGAGAGAAGAATGATATCATTCTTGTACAAATTTATGTTGATGATATAATCTTTGGCTCCACGAACCCCAAGTATTGTCATAACTTTTCTGCCTTAATGAGTAAACATTTTCAAATGAGCATGATGGGGCAAATGAACTTTTTCCTGGGTCTCCAAGTAAAACAATTACAAACAGGAATTTTCATTAATCAATCTAAGTACATCTCGGATATTCTTCGGAAATACCAGATGGAACAATCTGCATCTATGAAAACCCCCATGTCCACTACTCTAAAGCTTCACTCCGATCCTGACGGTAAGGATGTGAATGCTACTATTTATAGAGGTATGATTGGCTCTCTGATGTACTTGACGGCTAGTCGACCTGACATTATGTTTTCGACATTCTTGTGTGCAAGATTTCAGTCGAAACCTAAAGAGTCTCACTTAGCTGCGGTTAAGCGAATTTTTCGATATTTAAAAGGTACTGCTGATCTTGGTTTGTGGTATCCAAAAGAGACAGGTTTTGAATTGACAGCATACTCGGACGCTGACCATGCTGGAAACATGCTGGACCGGAAAAGCACGTCGGGTCATGTTCAGTTCTAGGGCGATCGTCTTGTCAGTTGGGCTTCCAAGAAGCAAAACTGCGTGTCCACCTCCACAGCCGAGGCGGAGTATGTAGCAGCCGCCAGTTGCTGCTCGCAAGTCATCTGGATGCGTACCCAGCTCAAAGATTATGGATTTAATTATTCCAGGATTCCCATCTACTGTGACTCGAAGAGCGCTATAGCCATATCAAGCAATCCCGTCCAGCACACGAAGACGAAGCACATTCATGTGCGCTATCACTTTATAAAAGATCACGTGGAAAAAGGTACTATCGAACTCTATTTTGTTAATTCAGAGCATCAGTTAGCAGACCTATTTACCAAAGCCTTGGACGAAAAACAATTTAATTACCTTGTGTCCAAGCTAGGTATGCTAAATCTGAAAGTTTGATCCGTTCGCAGCTCTCTACGAGTTTCATTCAATAACGAATGACTGTGACAAATGCACCAGTGCCTTGTCTCTGGTTGCTATTATCCACACTCCTTGGGTATTGCATTTTACTCGTTCAGCTCTGTGTCCGTTACGAACTTCTGTATCAACAAAGTAGATTTCGTGTTTTCCCGCTTCTTTTGTGTTCGTATGTCTGTTTCTGTGATTATGTGTGCAGTTTATCTCCTGTTCGCTGAAAAGTGCAAGGTGATTTGGGTGGTGGATCCACAACCAGGTAATGTGTTCAGGAGGACCACTAGCATCAGATGGTTGGTAAGTCTCACGAGTTCTCTATTCGAGGGGGAGCAGGTAAGAGGGTTCTGTGTTTGGACCTCCTCATGGTAATCATTCGAGGGGAGCTAGGTCTCGTGTCTTTTTATTTAAGTCCTTTTAGTTTAAGTTTTTTTTCCCCCCTTAAATTTTTTTAAGTAGTTTTATATATCTTCGAAAACTCCAAAAAGATTTTTTTTAAGGTTTGTTTCTTTGATTTTGTTTTGTGTTTTGGTTTGTTTGTTTGGTTGTTTCGGCCCATAGCCTGCCCGCCCCCCCCCCCCCCGGCCCAAGCCCAGACTCAGCCCAAGCCCATACCACCTTCGGGGGTTATAAACCCCGGTCGAACGGTTTCGTCCTCATTCGATCAATCCTTCTCTCTTAGTCTTCTTCTCTCTCTCGCCCGAAGTTCATTCGATCGGACTCTAAATCGATCGAACTATCACTCGACCGAACACTCGTTTCTCTTCATATTCGATCGACAAGGTTGGTTTAATCGATTTTGCGGGGTTTACTTTTAATATCGATCGAGTTTTTCGGTGTTTAATCGACGACTATAAGTCTGCGTCGTTGACGATTCGACTCTCCGGGGGTTTTACTCCGATCTAGGTTTCGCCCCGGTCGAACTCACCCCCGGTCAAATGGTTCCTCCGGTTTAAGGTCACCTCCGGTCGGATGCACCCCCGGTCTTAGGTGCCCTCCGGTCAAAGACCCCATCCGGTCGACTAACTTCCGGTCTTAACCTAACCCCGGTCTTAACATGTCTCCGGTCTTAGTGACCTCCGGTCGTAGACCTCATCCGGTCGAAGACCCTATTCGGTCTTATTGACCTCCGGTCGAACACCCCATCCGATCGAACATTTATCCGGTCTAATTGACCTCCGGTCGAATGCATCGCTTGTATCCGGTCTTAGTAACCTCCGGTCGAATGCATTGTCCGATCATGCTTGTATCCGGTCTTAGAAAAACCCCGGTTGAATCTTATCCGGTCGAACCCATTTTTTTGGTGCATATAGTTATTTTTTTTAATATGTTGTTTTCGAGGAAATTTTTGTTGGTTATATGTGCTGGTGCAAGTCTATGCGCCTTGGTGACTGACCCTAATTCACGAGTAGGGTTTGCTCTTCCAATGTTTGGAGTTACTATCCGGTGTGATCTAAATCATGACTGAATAACTCCAACGGCTATTATCTTTTTCCAAACCTGCGTACTAATCTGTTAATTCTTCACAGGTACAATGGCACAAAACCAGCCACCAGCGATTGACCCAATCGCAGATGCGGAACTGATTCCCGAGGATCAGTTCCTTCCTCTAACAGCCAATAACTACCATCTCGATGTAACCCAACCTGCTATTCAACATCAGGTTATCATCGAGATACTCAGGGGCCATCCAATCGCCTATGCTCTAACGGAAACTGCAACCGTACCAATTCTATACTTACAGCAGTTCTGGCATTCTCTCCGTGCGTTAGAGGCCGATAGAGGATTTCATCTTGAAGGACGAATAGATCACACTCCAGTGCTTCTCACATGTGATCTTTTCCGTCAATTTCTTCGGTTACCGACCGCCGGATCCGTAGCCAGCCGCGAAACCTTTGACCCCATGGTCACTGATGCTACACTGTGCGCTGATCTTCTCTCTTTGGGTTACGGCGCAGAACTTCGCATTCCATCAACCTTCAACCGCAAACATCTATCAACAATATGGTATACGTTGTTCACATACATCAATCGGTGCCTTTCGTCTATAACAAAGGGCATTGATCAGACGAGCGCCCCGATTCTTCGCATCTTTCACGCGGTAGCTTTCAATCGCCACGTGGACTTTGCCGATTTTCTCTGGTTTGAACTCATTCAGAGAGTTCGTTCTACTACATCTCGCCGATCAAACTTCATTCCATTCATGCGGTTCCTACAGATCGTTATCCGGAACTACATGAACCTGTATCCCGAGATACAACGCCGCTCTACCCACCCGACGTGTCCACAACATCCAACGCGCAAGATTCCTTCCCGTGCTGATCCGGAAGGTGTTGTCGCCCGACAAATTCCGGTCGGGGTACTAGACCATGCTCGTCCCACGGCACTGAGTGTGATAGCTTATAGGCACACACACAACATTCCAGCTCCTATGGTCCGGCCAGGACCGGCAGGACCTGCCCAGGGAGAAAGACCTGAGCGACGTGAGGGTCCGCGTCCACAAACGAGAGGCAAAAGCGTCCGGACAGTTGGGGCTTCCGGACAGGGTGTGTCGAGAGCTATTATTGTGAGGGGATCTGGCGTGGGCAGTGCCGTTGGAACGAGCCACTCTAGTTCTTCAAGACAACCACCGTCACCGCCACCAACAGCGAATCCAATGACAGAAGAGGCAACAGATTCTGAAGCCATTCAAGTTCAGTCCTCCTCTGTCGCTGCTACTGAAGAAACAACAGCCATTTCCGACTCAGACGAAACCCAAACCGCAGCATCGACATCAAATGAAGAGTCTTCTGACTCCGATGGTGACGATAATCAGCCCTCATCTGGAGCGATAAGGAGAGCGGAGGGAGTATTAGTTGAACATCAAGAAGTGAGCTGTGTGAGGGAAAGGCGGAGTAAACTGCATTCAGAGAGTACACGAGTGACGGGAAAACCATCTTCGGTTGTATCCCCCCTAGCCACATCTAGCCAGGTAGCCACATCTGCTACCCAGTCTCATGTGTTGGGACAGGGTATTGAAGGAGCCGCCGTGGACCTAGCGGCGCACTTGCACACCCCACCAAGCCACTCCACCATCTCTCAACAGATGGTGGTTTTACAAACTCACGGGGATTTAGCACATACGCTATCGGGCTCTCACTTGGAGGGTGCCGATATTGAAACAAGAGAACAGCTGCCCCCGTTCTCGCCTTCTTTGCATGCACGGAGTCTAGAGCCATTTGTGATTCATGCCATTCCTAGGACACAGATTCCATTTTCGGCTATCGCCGGTAGCCTAAGTGGCCCGGCCGGAACATCCATAGTAAACCCACCTTCGGGTAGGTTACAAGGATTGGGTGGAAGTCCTACCACGGCTATCATCACGCCAACCGTGAACGTAGGCGGCTCGACTTCAACAGTCGTAGCTACAACGGGAAGTCTAAGTGACCCCGGAGTTACCCCACATGAGTTTGTCTCAAGGGAATACATGGACGGCGCCCTAAAGGCTGTCCAATCTATGATGAGGGAGGAGTTGGACAACATCAAACGCATGGTCAAAGGCAAAGGTCCTGCGACTGAGCCGGAGACCTCACCTATTCCACCTTCTCTATCAGCCACGGATCTTTCCATACCTGACCTCAAATCTATCCTTCTCGCCAAACTTATAGCCCAATCTCAAACCGAACCCATCCAAGATGTCGATTTGCTATCCCTACTTCGTTCTCAAGCATCCACACCTACTCCACCTACACACCAGCCTACTGTCTCTACCGAAGCCTTCCAGATCTAGCAAGCTATGCTTCAGTCACTTCAGCAAACCGTAGCTGTTTTGACTGAACGCCTTTCAGCAGTGGAGGATACCTGCCGTAACCAGGCAGAACGGCTCAAGCGCCGACATGATGATCAGGATGATCCTGATCACCATGAGGGGGAGAAGCGCCAACGTCTATCTGAGCCGGAGACACATGTAGTGGAGTCAGAACAGGTTGAACAGGGTACGGGTTCGGGTACAAGAACAGAGGGACAGAGACAGGAACAGGAACGGGAACAGGTGACAGACTTGATACTATACGATTATCCGACGGTTGAAAAGCCTGAGGAATTTGAAGATGGTTCTCCGATAGTTCCTGAAGATTGGGCAATAATACTAGATCCGTATGAAGTAACGGACACGACAGAAGAATGTGCCAATACTGAAAGAACTCTGGTGGTTATGCAAGAAGAAATTGATGAAATACTACATCCAGATGATCAGTCTTCTGCCGTGATTCCTTTATTGACCTATCCAGTTAATCACCCTGATTTTTCTTCTACAGTTTTTCCCGAGAGATCTCCTCCAGCTTCATCAGTTAGAGAACCAGTTAGTACTACTTCAGTTCGTCCATCCAAGTGGGAAAGAGTCCGAATCAAAGTTCCTTTCCTCGAAGAAAGTCAGAAAAAGATCTTTGCCCACTGGATCAGAAAGTATGATGAAGTCGTTATTCATGGTCTACAGTCAGTGAAAAATAAAGAAAAACAGCGTGAACTTGTGTTCGTGTACAGAAAGTTTCAGCACAAGTACTCCAAGACAAAGCTCAGGATTGTATCAGTTGATAAGATTATACCTGCCTACTTCATGAAGGTTAAGTATACGGACTTTATGGTTACTAGAGAAGATGGTCAACAATACTGCTTTTCTGATGTTGATTTTCCATGTCTGGAGCCACAAGATCTGCTGTACATATTACGTGACTTAAAGACCAGAACCGTCAGACCCGGAGAAGTCATTGATGCACTAGAAACGGTGAAAAGATACATGAAGTGCGCAATGAAACTTGCTTCGGTGGAAGATTTTCAGATTGGGTTAGAAAGTGATCAACCGAAGATTAATCTGTTCAAGCCTGATCTGAGTGTTCCGTCTGATGCTCTAAATGTACCTGCATTCACAGTTATAAAGTTTCCAGAGTTTGGTATGTCATATGTGAACAACAACGGTGTTCTACGCTTTATCCGTTTTGATCAGATTGCCAGATTTTGTGATGGTACGTTGATGTTTTTGAAAGACAAGTTGAAGCGTGCACTGAGTCAAGATGAAAAAGGAGTTCAGTTACTGGATTTTTCATACAAAGCACTTGTTCTTAAAGCACTGAATGTTATTGAAGAACGACTGGAGTATAGAACGCAAATCAGATATTTTGAGATCAGCTTTGGTTTCCGGAAAATTTTTGTTCCTAACTGGCGTGACTATCAACTTCTATTTAAAGGGGGAGATTGTTAGGGCTACTTTGTTAAGTTAAATAGAAGTTCAGGGTAGATTATGTCAAGTTATTAAAGTTGTAAGCTTGTTGGGCCTTAAAGCCCATAAGCCCATTAGGCCTGCGAGTCCACGTATTTAAAGTTATTTCTGTTTCATTTGTTAGGTTAAAAAATTCATTATTCAGTTTACTAGTCGTTTGGTTTACATAACCTTATCAGAAATTCTCTCTGTAAACCTTAACCCTTTGAAGTTATATCAATCATATGACTAGTTGTTGTGGCCTATAATTTGTTCATCATTGCTCATATTACTTGTAATTGCACTGCATTGGGATCTACATCTAATTTATCTGATTTGTATTTATTATTTGAACTGTTCTATGATGAATTTCTTGGTTCTAAATTGCCTAACTCTGTTGTGGTTGACAGGATAGAAGACTCGATGACTACTCATCCGACCACTTCCGATATCTCTACTGAATTCGGTTCCCCTATTCAGCAAGAAGTTCCAGTTCAAAAGCCTACTCCGACAGTTGAAGTTGTGACCAACACCGCCGAGACAGAAGTAGTTGACTCAGTAGGATGTACTGTAAGGACTGATCATCAAATTGACCAAGCTGTACCTACTGCAACTTCTGCAACGACTACTTCAACTGAAGCCCCCGTTAATTCTGAACCATCTGAAGGAGATACCAGTGGATTCCTAGATGAGGACAATGATCAACATGCATCTAATCCACTCCCTCATGAACATAAGTGGACCAAAGAGTATCTGGTACATCAAATTATTGGAGATCCTTCTGCACCAGTGCAAACTAGGTCTGCAACATCAAATCTATGTATGTATGAATCCTTTCTGAGCAAGATCGAGCCTACACGCGTATCTGAGGCCCTTGCCGATTCAGATTGGGTAACTGCGATGCAAGATGAGCTGAATCAGTTTGAAGCACTGAAAGTCTAGAGACTCGTACCCAAACCGCAAGGTAAAACCATCATTGGTACGAAATGGGTGTTCAAAAACAAGAAAGATGAAGATGGTACCGTTATCCGAAACAAAGCACGACTTGTCGCCAAGGGATATAGGCAAGAGGAACGGATAGACTACGATGAGACTTATGCTCCAGTGGCGCGTATAGAGGCAATTCGGATGTTCTTAGCCTACGCAGATCACAAGAACTTCACCGTCTATCAAATGGACGTGAAGACAGCTTTTCTGAATGGAGTACTTAAGGAAGAAGTCTACGTTTCTCAACCTGAAAGGTTTGTGAATCCAGATAAGCCTAATCACGTTTACATCTTGGATAAAGCTCTTTATGGACAGAAACAAGCTCCTCGCGCCTGGTATGATATCTTATCTCAATTCTTGGTCAAGTCAGGTTTTACAAAAGGTACGGTCGATACCACTCTTTTTATTAAAAAGGATAAAGGCGATATCATTCTTATTCAAATATATGTGGATGATATTATTTTTGGTTCTACAAATCCTAAGTACTGTAAGAACTTTGCAAACCTCATGGTGTCTCGTTTTCAAATGAGCATGATGGGAGAGATGAATTTCTTTCTCGGATTGCAAGTCAAACAATTTTCAACGGGGATTTTTATCAATCAATCTAAATACATTCTGGATATTCTTCGGAAGTTCAAAATGGAAAATTGTAAACCGATTGGTACCCCAATGACACCTGGTACTAAGATTGGCACCGATCTTTCGGGAAAGGCTTTTGATGTTAGGACTTATAGAGGGATGATAGGTTCTTTAATGTATCTTACTTCTAGTAGGCCGGATATAATGTTTTCTACATGCTTATGTGCTAGATATCAGGCCAATCCTAAAGAATCCCATTTGTCTGCTGTAAAGCGGATCTTCAGGTATCTGAAAGGGACTGCAGATCTTGGTCTGTGGTATCCTAAGGATACAAGCTTTGAACTAACATCTTATTCAGACGCATATCATGTTGGTTGCATGTTAGACAGGAAAAGCACCTCGGGTCATATACAATTCCTTGGAGATAAACTCGTCAGTTGGGCTTCAAAGAAGCAATTATGTGTCTCCACATCAACGGCCGAAGCGGAATATGTAGCTGTTGCTAGCTGCTGTTCTCAGGTCTTGTGGATGAGAACACAACTGCGAGACTATGGATTTCATTTCAATAGAATTCCGATCTATTGTGATTCGAAGAGCGCTATTGCGATTACCGCTAACCCTGTTCAGCATACTAAGACCAAACACATAGATGTCCGATATCATTTTATAAAAGATAATGTAGAAAAGGGGACAATTGAACTTTACTTTGTAAAAACCGATTATCAGCTTGCAGATTTGTTTACCAAACCTTTAGACGAAAAGAGATTTAATTTTCTTGTCTCAAGACTTGGTATGCTAAATCTTAAGACCTAATCGGTAGTTACCTATTAAAGTTTCTTATTGTATCTCTTTATCATTTCTTTATTATTATTTCCGCATGATACCTGCTCTTTAACAGTTTGTTCATGATCTCAGGGTGAGTGTGAGAAGTATTTCATTGATGGTCAATGTTAGTTTGAGGGGGAGCATATTTAAATGCATTGTGCTTACTGATAATTGTTAGTGATGCATGATTCTAGGGGGAGCATACAAGTAAAGAGTATGGCTATGACTTCTGATTATTTCTGATCAGAACTCGTACACTAAGTGTTTTACTGCTTTATGTCATTTCAATTTTTGTGAATAAAGTTACTTTGACTAGACCTTAAGACTTTTGCAGATTGAGAGATGCTTACAAGATCATATCTTTATGACTTTAAGCTTGACTTCGCGAGATGTGAGACTGTACTCGAAAGGTATAATTTCTTTTCTTCATCTCATTCATGGTTGAAAGAAGGACAACTTTCAATCATAAGAAAACATGTTCTTAAATGTTCAAACCACTTCCCGATTCTCAAACAGATTTCTTGAATTGGAAGTGTGATTTTAAATGTTTTCTGATTCATCATTGAGCTTTAACTGATCAAGTTAAATCATCTGAGCAACATATGCTTCATAGGAAAACATGGGATCAGTGTGCTAGGACTTCAAAGAAACTTCTATGGATTCACGTTAACCAGTGTTTCCTACCCAAGAAGTTAATCCTTTAGTGATTAAATGTGAGGAGTTCAAAAGAAATGAGTGTGGGATGTGTGATGAGAGAATATGTCAAAAGAGAGTTCGGTTAGCTGTGAGCTTAAAGATTAAAAGAAAGAGGGTGAGAGATCAGAGTAAAAGAATATCAAACTCTGCATCAACTACTTTCTGAGCCGGTCAGTCACATTTCTAATGCTTCACAATTCTTGGTGAACATTATTGAAACAGGCAATTAGCCCATGCCAACTCTTGAAATTACCCCACCAGCCACTCATTTTCTTCTCAACAAGAAAATGTTTCATTTTCAAAAGGGGACGCAGCACATATGCTATCTGATTTTCATTTGGAAAATCTGGATATTGAAAAGAAGGAAGTCTGCCCCACCTTCACACTTCACTAATGCACATTGAGTCTGTGTTTAACTAACTGTTGTCTCAGTGGTTTACACATTTTGAGCCTTATAAGCAATCATCATATGCTTTATTTCTTTCTATCACTTGCACGAACACACAAAGAATTTGTTTCTTTGTCATAACGTTCATAGAAATTACCTTTGTGGTTTTTCGATGATTGAATGGAAGCCCTGGGGGAGTGAACATCATAAAAGCTCCTTTATATTGTGTATTCGTTACACATAGTGACTTTGTGTTACTGACAGACAATTTTTAACTGGTTCATTTGTTGATTCAGGTGTTACCTTTAATATCTATCTATTTTGTCTGGATTTGCAAAGATCTGGATACGCATCTTTATGAATTGACGGATAATCAGTCGTTCTGTTTGCAAGATCAATGGTGGAAGAAATTTCTTGACGTTACGTTTTGATGAACTCTTTGCTCTTTTCATCAAAAAGGGGGAGAAGCGTCAATCAAGAAATGCGGAGATCAAAAGTTTTTGAAAGAATTTCTGAAGATATTATGAAGATTTGCTGCTTTGAAGAAATTTTCTTTGAAGATGATTTGCTGAAGCATTCCGAGCTGAAACTGGAGATAATTTCTTTCCAAAAGATATTCTCATCGATTGGGGAGATTGCTAAATTCTAAAGATAAAGAGGAAGATTACATTTTCTGAGCTTAAAGAATGATCTTGATCTAAAGGGGGAGATTGTTAAAGCACATATTTATTGGATTCAAGATCATAATTATCTGAAGATGGAAATCTGACGTTAAAGCTGATAAAGTCGTCTCAACAAATAGTCTAGGGTCCTTTTGTAATAAATAGTCAAAATCTGTTTACGTATTTTATTTATTAGTTAGTTTTAATTTTAGTTAAATTAGTTTGTTTTAGGTTGTTGGGCCAAGCATTGCAAAGCCCATTACAAGGCCTTGCAAAGCCCATTAGGCTTAGTTAGCCTAAGTATAAATATGATTAGGTTAGTTGTAATTAGGGTTAAGAGAGCTAATTAGAAAATTATTGAGAGAGGTTAGTGTGGCACCGTGAAGAACAAGAAGCAGAGAGAGTTTTGATTTTATCAAGAGCACTTGTAATCCTTTGAATCAATTGAATAATCATATCAGGTTTGCATTATCGTTGTTGCTTAATTGTTTACTTGTTTGAATGATTACGTATTGGGACACACAAAATCCAAAGAGGATTGCTACGCATGTGGTAAGAAAGGCCATTTTGCTTCTGAGTGTAGAAGCAATCCTCCTAGGATCTCTAAATCCAACTCCTCTAATTCTTCTAAGAGAAGAAATCTCATATCTGTTTCTACAGATAGATCGCAACCTCGAAAACCTTCTCCTTCTACTTCCTTCAAAGAGCTCTCCGACAAAGCCGATAAGTACAAGGCTAAGTACAAAAGAGAAAAGGATAGAAACTTCCACTCCCAACGATGAGGAAAAGGCTTAATGGCAGAAACTCTAGACTGGGCTGATGAGCCTACCTCCGACAGCGAAAAGAAAGTGTCAAGTAAATGTCTTATGGCAAAACTTGATGAAGAAGCTAAAGACTCCTGCTCTAGGATGGACTTTACAGCTGAGTGCTCTTCCTCATCTTCTCAGGTACATCCCTTCTACTCTCTCTCTGATGAAGAAAAGATTGAGGCATATGACTCTCTAACTGTACTTTTTCATAACGAAAAAGATGAAAAGAAAAGAGCCAATGCTCAAATCAAGTCTCTCTCTTCTCAACTCCAGGCTTCTCTATCTCAACTAAAGCATTTTGATAAACTCAAAGCTGAGTTAGAAGACTTGAAGACAATAAACTATGTGTTAGCTAAAGAAAAGAACAAACTTCTCAAGCATCTTCAAAAAGAACAAGAAACTGTTAGCAAATGGAACACCTCTTCCAAAAACCTTGAGAATTTTTTTAAATACCAAGTTGTTGGTGATGAAAAATTTGGTTTAGGTTACTGGAAAGAGAATGCTGACTATACTCCTTCAGAAGACATTCCTTCTCCTTCTCAAAACCTTCCTCTGTCTTCTAAACTACCCTCATATTCTTCTGACTGGAATGACTCTAACTCAGAAGATTCTAACTTTGTATATTCCATGGATCTTCGCGATTCAAGGAAGTTTGGCATCTTTGTGTCCGCCAAACCATCTAAGCCTCTTCTGAAAGAAGATCAAGACTCAAATGAGTATGTTAAACCTGTAAGTGATCTTCTTAAGTCCTTAAAACTAAAAGAGGTTTCTTCTTCTTCCTCTTCTTCTTTTTCTTCTCCTTCTCCTAAGAAAGCTCCTCTCCTTGCTAAAGGAAAATTCGTTGTTGTTAACCTTCCCAGCAAAAGAAAGATTACACCTTCTTCAAAAGGTAAATCTCCCATGAACACAACGGAATTTATCCCTAGAGCTTTAAAAATAAAGAAGTCTAAAGGAATATCAATAAACCCTCCTTCCTCCTCTGAAAAGGGAATCCTTGGACCAGTGCCTCATAACCCTCGCGTTCCGTACAGCTATCCCATTCTTCCTCACTCTTCCAAACCCCAAAAGTCGAAAAACCAAATAAAAGTGAAAGCCTCTTCTCTTGAACCCAAGCAAAAATTCATCTACAGAAAGTGCTACAACTGTGGTGATACTTTTCATCTTGCCAAGGACTGTCCGAAGGACCGTATTGAAAGATATGGTCAAAATAAACCTTCTTCTTCTTCTTCTAACCCTAAAGGACCCACCTCAAAACGGGTTCCAAAGGACTAATTTGTTTGTGTCTACAGGTCTTTGGGCATCATCATACATGGTATCTTGATAGTGTATGCTCATGACATATGACAGGAAACAAAACTCTTCTCTTAGACTTTGTGAAAGAAAAGGGACCAACTGTAAATTTTGGTGACAACTCTCGTGGTTCCACTAAATATTATGGAACTCTTTCTAATGGATCCATTACTTTCAACAAAGTCGCCTATGTGGAAGGACTAATGCATAATCTTCTAAGCATTGGTCAACTGTGTGATTTAGGTTACTACATGATTTTCAGAGAGCACGATTGTCTCTTTACTGATAAAAAATTTCACACCGTCCTATCTGGCTTTAGAAAGGACAATGTGCATATCATCAATATGAGTGTCAAATCAACTGAAGACGAAAGCATATGTTTCATTTCTGAAGACTCAGAAAAGAAGAACTGGCTCTGGCATAAACGTCTCTCTCATCTCAACTTCAAGACGTTGAATGCTCTCTCTAACAAAGAGCTAGTCGGCTTGCCGAAAATCTCTTTCTCTAGAGAGAAGTTATGTGTTGCATGTGAGAAAGGAAAGCTGACAAAATCCTCTTTCAAGTCAAAGCAGTGTTTCTCTATCTCTACTCCTCTTCATATGCTGCATATGGATCTTTGTGGGCCAGTCATCACACCTAGTCTTGGTGGTAAAAGGTACATTCTTGTCATTCTTGATGAATTCACACGTTACACTTGGGTATTCTTTCTCAGGTACAAAAGTGATACATCTGAAGAAATCATCAATTTCATCAAGAAATCTGAAGTTCTCAACGGTCAACTAGTCAGATCTATCAGAAGTGAGAACGGGACCGAATTCAGAAATGCTACCTTAGATGCCTTTCTCAGTGACAAAGGTATCTCTCAAAACTTTGCAGCAGTTAGAACTCCGCAACAAAATGGTGTTGTGGAAAGGAAGAATCGTACACTATGTGAAGCTGCAAGGTCTATGCTAAGTGGATCAAATCTACCTACCTACTTCTGGGCTGAGGCTGTCAATACAACCTTCTTTACTCAAAACCGATCTATTATTGTGAAAAGACACAACAAGACTTTCTATGAAGTCTTCTATGGCCGAAAACCAAACATCGGTTTTCTTCATGTTTTTGGTTGCTTGTGTTTTATCTTAAATGATCGAGGACATCTTGGGAAATTCGATCCCAAGGCTGATAAAGGTATCTTTATGGGCTATTCTTTATCTTCTAAAGCCTATAGAGTCTACAATCTAAGGAGAAAATGTATTGACGAATCAATACATGTGAAGTTCGATGATCATAAGACATCTTCCTTGTCTTATGATGATAATGAACTTCATGAGTGGATCATTTCGTGTGTTGGAGAAGATTCTCCAAATCTTTTGTCAGCAGGACCTCCCTATGTTCCATTTTCGGTAGCTTCAACTTCCTTTAACCTATTGCCTTTGTCGAACCAACCTTGCATTCTTCTCCTCTTCATCACACTCATCCTATACCCACCGATCTTTCACCCTCATATTCTCCACTTCCTGCACCTCTTCCTCCAGCTCTAAAATGGACCAAGGATCATCCAATTGATCAGATTATTGGTGATCAGCAAGCAGGTGTCCAAACAAGAAGAGGTATTGGAAACTTATGTCTCTGTGTGAACTTTCTCTCCATAATAGAGACCAAGAAAATTGAAGAAGCTCTCGCAGATCCTTGTTGGATCACTGCCATGCAAGAAGAGTTGTCTCAATTTGAAAGAAACAAAGTATGGAGACTTTTGCCTCGTCCGTTCGGTAAGACTATTATCGGCACTAAGTGGGTCTTCCGAAATAGGATGGATGAAGTTGGTACTGTTATTCGAAACAAATCCAGACTTGTTGCTCAAGGATATAGATAAGAGGAAGGTATCGATTATGACGAAACCTTTGCTCCTGTTGCTAGACTTAAAGCAATAAGGATCTTTCTTGCCCATGCTGCTCACAAAAACTTCCGGGTTTTTCAAATGGATGTTAAAAGTGCATTTCTCAATGGAGAACTTGCTGAAGAAGTCTATGTGAAATAACCTCCTAGTTTTGAAGATCCTGCTCATCCGTACTATGTGTTCAGACTTGACAAGGCTCTCTATGGTCTGAAGCAAGCTCCTCATGCCTGGTATGACACTTTATACGATTTTCTTCTCTCAAACCGATATACCAGAGGTAAAATTGACAATACTCTCTTTCTCAAGAAAATCAAAGGTAATATCATTCTTGTCCAAATCTATGTGGATGACATCATCTTTGGTGCCACTGATGAATCTCTTTGTCAGGAGTTTTCCTCTCTCATGAAAAGCAAGTATGAAATGAGTATGATGGGTGAGTTTACTTTCTTTCTTGGTCTTCAAATTAAACAAACTTCTGAAGGAATTTTCATAAATCAAAATAAATATATTCGTGATTTATTAAAGAAGTTTGATTTTGAAAATTGCTCTCCCATGAAAACTCCAATGGCACCACCTCTTAAGATTCATGTTGATCCAGCTGGTAAGTCAGTTGATATCACGAATTATAGAGGGATGATAGGGTCTCTTCTTTGTCTTACTGCTAGTAGACCTGATATTATGTATGTTACGTGTCTGTGTGCACGTTATCAAGCCGATCCCAAGGAATCTCACTTGGCGGTTGTGAAACGTATTTTTAGGTACCTAAAAAGTACTATGAATCTGGGTCTTTGGTATCCCAAGGACTCAGGTTTTGATCTCATTGGCTATTCAGATTCTGACTTTGCAGGGTCTAAAGTAGACAGGAAAAGTACAACTGGCAGCTGTCAATTACTAGGTGGAAATTTGGTCAGCTGGTCCAGCAAGAAACAGAATTCGGTATCTACCTCTACTGCTGAAGTTGAATATGTTGCAGCTGGCAGTTGTTGTGCCCAGATCTTGTGGATGAAAAATCAACTGCAAGACTATGACAAGTTCTACTCTCATATACCTATCATATTTGACAACTCCAGTGCAATAGCAATTGCTAACAATCCGGTGTTGCACTCCAGATCTAAACACATTGATATTCGGTATCACTTTATAAGAGATCATATCTCTAAAGGTGATAGCGAACTTCATTTCATCTCTACAGATCTTCAGCTTGCCGACCTATTCACTAAACCACTGGATGAAGCCAGATTCAACTTTCTCGTTGGATCCTTAGGTATGTTAAAAAAAATTACCGACAATCTTTCAGTAGACCTATCGAATACTGAAACTTCTTTCCTATCGGTAAATGCCAGCTTTTAGCATCTCTTTCTTTCGTAAATTTTCTACATACCAAAAGAATCACCCTTACCGAATCACCCTTCGATATTCCTCACGGGTACCGATGTTAAATTTTTCGGTTTCTATCACCCTTACCGAAGTATTCCTTACCGAATTCCCATCTCGGTATCTCTCTTGCCGAAGTATATCTCATACTTCGGTACTTCATACCTTTCGGTATAGTGAATGATGTGTCATCCTTATCCACATCTCTCATACCAAAAATCTCTTTCGGCACATATTCTGCCACGTGGCGTCACAGGGTTAGTGTGTCAGTTGATGGGACGATCACGATCTGACATTTAGCCGTTATTTGGCCCTTCCACTTCTCCATGACGCACGTTTCCGTAGTACCATCATTACCATTTATGTTATTTAATTCGTTTTGAAATCAAATCTTTCCCTCCAAGTTTCTTTTTAACCCTATATATATATATTATATATATATATATATATATCTTCTCCTTCTTTCTTTTCTTACCTTTTTACTCTCTCGATCTACTGTTTCATATTCTCAAACCTGCCACTCCTTTTTCTCATCTTTCCTTCTTCATCCATGGCATCTTCAAAGTCCTCAAAGGCTTCCAAGATCACCACTCTTTCTAGGGAAACTCTTGCTTTTCCTGCGTGTAACCAGGTTTTCACGACTTTCTGCTGATGTGGATCACCTGGAGTTCAACCAGGTCTCCCTCTTTCTCCAGAAAACTCCTCTACAACATGCATTTACGTTGTCTACCAAGTTGAGCAAGATGCTCCTTGGCAGTTTCTGGCTTACTTGCAAGTATGATTCAGAGACTCACCAGGTATCAACTTCCATCCTCTCTTCTGAAGAACATCCCGACCTTTCTTTTGGGGTTGAGGATGTTCGTTCGATTCTACGCATACCGGAGTTTGATGTCTACGCTCCTTTCCCTACTAATCAGGAACATGAGGAGGTAGTTGCCACCCTCAACTATGTGCATGAGGGGAGGACCAAAGGTTCTGGTACTCTTTTGCGAAAGAACATGGGTGCTATTTGGAATTACTTTTTCTCACATCTCCATTACTACATTTCCCACAAAACGTCTAGGTGGGACCAATCACCTGCTGCAATCACCAGGTTGGCACATGCCCTCATCTTTATGAGGCGCATCGACTTTGCCCAGGTGATTTTTGATTCCCTGGTCACTGCCATCATGACACCTACGATGCACAACGTGGCACTTCCTCGAATCATCTCTCACATCGTCAATGAGAAACTGTCTGCGCAACTTCGTGCCGATGTGGTTCTGTCCGAACCGACAATCGCCTATGACTTGCCTATCTCTTAGATAAGTAAGCAGACCATCTTCAAGACGATCAAACCTACCGACACTCCACTCCCCTCAGGTATGATCTCCTTCATCTATTCTCCCAATCCGATTTGGGGTACTCTTTTGGAGAGTGGTACTGAAAGGCACACACTTTCTCAAAGTGCTCCCCAATTGGTGGTCCCTTCTCCCCCTAAACCTACCCGAGCCAAATTGGTGGTCATTAAGAAGAAAAAGGCCACCAGTAACGTCGCACTTGCTTCAATGACTATGCCACCGAAACAACCTTCGGTAGTTGCCCCGGTCATTTCCTCTCCTTCTACTAAGCGACGGGGCTCAAAATCCCCACCTAGATCTCGTCCTAAGAGGCTTAGGAAACCTTTGGCCGAGCCTCACTCACCTTTTACTGATTCTCAAAAATTGGCAGAAGTTAAAATTTCCCCAGTTGGGCCACGGGGATCTGCTAAAGCCCATCCTACCTCCTCCAAATCCTCTCCAAAGGGTTCGGTTGAATTTTTGGAGACCTTTATTATTCCTTCTCCTCAATTTCAATTGAGGGATGAAGATGAGTTGGTTTCCTCTCCGGACCAACGCTCCTCTTCTCCACAGCACAACCTATCACCTGGGGTCACACCCGAAGATATTGCACACATCAGTAGCAATACCGAGGACATGTTTGATCGTTTATTTTCAGATACAGGGGACGTCTCACCCCCACCTTCATCGAAGAAAACCCCTTTCCCCTAAACAATCACCCCCTCCTTCACCAAAGAAAACTCCTTCCCCTTCTCCTAAACACTCACCCTCTTCCTCAGATTCCTCTTCAGATGGCTTCCATCCAGATTATCCATCGAAGAGGCAATCTCCACCGAAAGAACGCATCTTGCCACATGTTCCCCCTTCTCCCACTACCGACAAGGCTGGGCCTTCAGCCTCTTCTTCTTCAGCACCACGGGTGCCGATCTCCGTACCTGCCGATTTCTTTATCGAAATTATTGATACCAATCGGCAGGTAAGGATGCTCGATACTCAGTATGAGTTACTACGCAAGTCTTTGCGTGAGCCTGAGCTGCTCAAATCTCTGGACATCACCAACTCTTCCCTAGCTGAGCTCGTGCAGCTAATAAAAGAGCAGAATTCTGAGTGCCTCGATCTGAACAGGAATATCTTCCGATGCTTGGATGTTTTGCATCGTGAAGTTGATAGTCTTCGTGCCCCTCTCTCCAACGCTCTGGATGTTGTTCTCAAGGAGGTTATCAAGCTAATTGATAACAATACCTCCTTGACTCTTTCTGTTGCCGCTCTCAAGGCTGCGTCTGATGCATGGGATCAGGATCTTATTCGTCTTCAGCAACAGGCCTCCGATCAAACTTCTGTCAACTCTCAGATCCTAAGTATTCTGTAGAGTATAAATAAACGACTTGACTCGATGCCTGCCGGTGTGGCTCAGTACTGTGTTGGGTCGCTTGATATAGACATCACTGAGTCAACCTTTACTTCAGACGACCGAACTACTCTTGATCGGATTAACAGACGTCTTGGCCGTGTGTCGGCTAAGGTTGGTCTCTCTTCTCCGGCACGTACTGAGGGGGAGAAACAGGTTGAGGGGGAGAAAATTACCCCTTAAATTATTATTTCCAGTACGAGTCGGGGAGAACCTTCTGTTGTTGCTGCTTCTACCGAAACCGACACTGCCAAAGCTTCAGCTTCTACCGAAGAGAAGGAAACCGATCACCCTGAGGTGGTCAAAGAATCTGAGGTGGAGAAATTGCCCAAGAAAGATAAGGGCAAAGGAAAACTAACACGAGATGAAGTAGCTGCAGAAGAAAAGAGTCGTAAAGATGCCTTAATAACGAAAGTTGTCGATGGTGGTGGAATTCACCTTCCTCCCCCAAAGATTACCTCTCCTGATTTGGACTTATCTGAGGAAGAATTGAAAGCTGCTAATTGGCCTAAATGGCTCGACATAAAGATATCGAGCTAGCTTTAAAGTTGGTCGAGGAAGAAGCTGAAATCACAAAATCTCCTGCCGATGCCATCAAAGCTCAACGTAGTGCTCTAGAGGATTCGACAAAGAAAAATGAAGAGATAAAATCTTTGTGTATCGATTGGTACCACAAAGCTCTCACCAGACGCCGATCCTCCGCAAAAATCACAGATGTTAAAATCATCAAACCGTCTTCAAGCTGCAAAGTCATTCGGCTAACGATTACTAGGGATGATGCTTCAAGATCAGTTGACAGACTGGAATCTCTTGCTCGGTTTGGAGTTTCGGAATGGATGGAAATTGGTGTCTGGTTGGTAAACAGCCGAAATGCTCTCAAGCCTGAGGTTGACAAATATCTTGCAGATCTCCAAACAAAGTTCAGGACATACCGAAGGGCGTACAACATTGTCCACACTCCAGCCGAAAAAGAATAACTTATCGAGAATTTAAGGTCTGGTCTTCCTCCTCCCAAATCGAAGCCGAGATCTAAAAAGAAAGACGTGTTTGTGCAAATGGCAAGAGAAGGAAAGGTTCCAAATACTTCAAATCTCGATCTGACTCTACCGACTCTAGTTCCTCTTCCTTCCACCAATGTGATTAATGAGCCTACTCATGGGATCTTCTTCAACGACGCATTTGGGCAGATTAGTTTCTTCAGATCAAGTCAGATCACTCTTGCCGATACTACCTTTCTTCATGGGATTATTCAAATAACCCCACTTTCTGGAAAGGATCTCTATGTGGCTGCTACCGATGAACTCAAGAAAAGGGATGTTGATCCTCATTTGCCTTTTAAATAAACTCGGTGTAGTTATGTTTTTTTGTACAAATTTTCTTTTATCTTGTATTGTAATCTTCTTATAAGATTAATACAATGAGCATTTCTAGTTAAATGTAAATAGCTTGTACAATTCATTATTTCGTTCTTTTATACTTGTAAATGTCGAATACTCTAAAAATCCCAAAAAGAAACAAAAAGAAATGGTCTATGTGAAAAAGAACCCAAAAGAGATGAACAAGGGTCAAAATGCATTTATTCATGTTTTATCTCTATATTTCTAAGTATGAGATGTCATCATCAAATAGGGGGAGATTGTTGGGTCATCTAAGATTTGAAGATGATCTCTCCTTTAGTTTATGTTTACTCCTCTGTAAATGTTTGTACATCTTAGAATTAGTATGGTTCTTTGTAATAGCTTAGTTACACATGAACAGATCGGTGAGTCGAAGACCTACCGAAATCAACAAGAAGTAGTCTACTTTGTGGATTGAGGTGAACTTCAAGGGAACTAAGTCCTATCTGTCGAATTCTATTCGGCACCTCCCCATCCGCCGAACCCTCTTTATGATCGGCATCTTTTTTCCACTCTTTCGACAAACTCTATCCTTGTCGAACCCTATTCTGTTCGGTAAACAGCCCTTTATGTCAAACCCTCTCGACTTGACATACTTCATCATTCCCAATGTACTTCTGACAATGGGAATGAAAGTTTCCTTCTCCTAGAAGATATTCACTTGAGTTCTGATTTAATTGAGACGTTTATTTCTTAAAAGATCTCAAAAAGATTTGAATCAAGTATATTTTATTAAGATGTTGTACTTTCATAGTACAAAAGTTACCTTTTGTGTTGTGATAAGTCGCCTCAAATATCTTATAATTTATTGACAATATCTCAACCACCCATGCCTTAAATGATCAATGTCCTTTGCACTCATTGCTTTGGATAGTATATAAAGGGTGGAGCTATCTACTTGCTCCTTACGCTTTCAGCTCAAGATTTCTCCTTTGCAAGATATCAAACAGGTTGTTAGCTATTCTCTCTCCAAGATTTAGTCTTTGTGTTCTTTAAAGTCTTCTTTGTGTTAGATTGTTTGAGTAGTTCTTAGCTATTCTTTTCCACAACAATCTTTGTTTCCTTTGTGTAATTCTTGATATTTATATCAATAAAAGAATTAAAAAGTAAGTAAAATGTGTGTATTGTATTCAACCCCCCCCCCCCCACCTTCTACAATACTTGTTTTGCTAACTTGGGACCAACACATTTATTAATCATTTCACATGTTAACTAAGTTATTCTGTCTAAACAAACTTTTATTCATAAATTACATACCTGTTGCCGCCGCCAACCGCCAACTGCCACCAGCCGCGTATTGCTGCCACCTTTCCCTAAACCGTGTAAA
Source organism: Arctium minus (assembly GCA_954870635.1). Taxonomy (NCBI): domain Eukaryota; kingdom Viridiplantae; phylum Streptophyta; class Magnoliopsida; order Asterales; family Asteraceae; genus Arctium; species Arctium minus. The sequence continues at coordinate 173,303,238 of OX941080.1, read as the reverse complement.
TTGCAATAATTGGTTGAACAAAACAAGTATCAAACTAACAAAAAGTAATATATATATATATATATATATATATATATATATATATATATATATATATATATATATATAAACCTGGTTGCTTATTTTCTTATGAAAAGCTTAAAGAGTTCAAAGTTTACACCAAGTCACCACAACAATTGTAAATGAAAATAACACCTAAAGTATAGCAAGAATCAAGTAAGAAACTAAGAATCAAGTAACTAAAATAGATTTGCAGTAACTACACCAATCCTACAACATTAGTGTAAAATAGATTTTCAACTGAATCAATGATAGTAGCTAAACAAATCAATGACAGTAAAACAAGATTCCAAATTTCCAAGTTAAACAAGTCAACTTGGCTCTAAATTCCAATCCTACAAGTTGGGCACTCAAAATAGAAGGAGAAAAAATAGTCGACAGTGGCTAAAATTCAACTTGTAAAACACTAAAACAATTTGTTTAGCTACTGTCTTGAAACTTGAAAGTGTAGACAGTCCCTTCAAAATAGAAGAAAAAGAAACACCTATTGTTTCTACTGTTTTGATTTGCAACAACCAAATATGTACCTTCAACCAGTTAGAATGAAATTTGAAAGTGTAGGCATTCCCTTCAACCAGTTAGAATGAAAATCAATTTGCAACAAGCCAACAACCAAATATGTACCTTTGAATCTGAGAACAAGAAGCCGATTTGAATCTGATTTGGAAAGTGGATCGATGCCTGAATACTGCTTGAATTTGATTTGGTCACCGATTTGAATGTTTGAAGTGTGAACGTCAAACTATTTAAGTATTGAACTTCTCGTCGAACTATCAGTAGGATGCCTGAATACTGATTGAACGTCTCGTCTAAAACCTAGGAAACCGATTGAAGTATTGAAGAAGATAAGTGGTAAATCGAAGAAGAGAAAAGTAGAAGAAGACTGGAAGAGTACCTATTGATTCGATCGATGTTGAAGGGTTGAAGCCGAGAAGCGTGCGATTTCAATGGGTGTGGAGTGTGGACTCTCTCCGTTTCTGCCTCTCTGCTCTAGTCTCTGATTCGCTGTCTCCTAACTAGGTTAAAATTCAAGGAAGAAGGCACTAAAAGTGAAAGAAAAGAAAGCGCATCTGAAATTGGTCGGGTTATCGGGTTGGGTCGGTTTACTTTGGGTCTGACCCGATTTCAACCCAATAGGTGCGGTTTGGCCAAAATTTGTATCGATTACATGTTCGGGTTGGTCGGGTTGGGTTTTTTTTTTCGTTTTTGCGGGTTGGGTTGGCCGGGTTGGTCGGAAATATGAGCACCCCTATCCTGTACCATGCTGAAGACCTGTGTCCATCCCTTGCTCAACAGGTGTCTCATGCATTAACTGCATGAGGCACTATAAATATGGAGGATGTTTCAACATGCAAGATAACTAGCTGAACCAACTTTACAAGCCTTCAAGCCCTCTAAGTGCACTGGCAATTTTCTCTCTACGAAGTTCTTTTGTTTTCTAAGTGTTTTACAATTGTTCTTCATTCTCTAAGTGTAAGATTGTTTGAACAGATTCATCTGTTCTCTTCCGCAACAATCAAAAGTTTTCTATGTGTAATTATTGATTTCAAATCAATAAGAATTAAATTAAGTGAAAAATTGCGTGTATTGTATTCAGCCCCCCTTCTACAATATTTTCTTGTTTACTTACTACTATTTGAGACCAACAATGCATCTTAGAGACAGAAAGTTCCAGGTTGGACAAATGAAATAGGGCACACATAGAGACTTGCCTAGTCCACTAAGTTCAATATTTATGTTCAAACATCTACTGTGAATAAATATTGTAACGCAACTCGGTATGGGACGAGTTAGCATTTAAGTTACATATTTATTATTTTAAAGTCTTTCACTGTAAATTGTTTTAATTTAGCCGTTATTTTGGAGTATTTTAGAGAATTGTTTTAAATTACTTAACATTTCCCAATGCGAATATGGGTGTTACATTTGTCTCATCATTATGGGGCCTAATACTTCATATTTTTTAGACTACTTATTGGATAAAAACTAGACTGGGCTCAAGAGAACCACACGTCCAAACTGAATAATATGCATCTTATATAGCAACACAACATAACTTGCTTACAATACTTACATATGAGTTGATTACATTTTTCTTCTATATGAAAACTCTAGATTTCATTCCAATAGTATAAAATTTATAAATTTTTTCCTATAGTTTCGAGATTGCTTTGGATTTGGTCCATCACCCTAACACTTGTTAAATGTGTCCCATTAAGTGACCCCATGTTGTTAAAGCATGCAATGGGTAATTCATTTTTTCTTATAGCTCTTTTTTCCAGCAAACTAAGAGCATCCACAATGGTGTCATGGTGGAAGTCCATGAACACCATGGACCGCTTCAACAAAAAAAATTACCCTTTGAGAGGAAGTGGTTCTTGGCCACATGGCATGAATCGGTCCTTGCAGAGGAACCGTTTCTTTCTCAAAAAAAGTGGGCCCCAACTCTAAAATAATAATAATAAACTAGATTTTAGGTTTTTCTTTTATTTTTTTAATTATCAAACCAAATTTGTAATTATCAAATTCAATTAGTTTAATTCATTAAAAATGAAAAATTAGAACTTATTATAATTCTAAGTTTTTTTTTATTTTAACTTATTGTAACTTTAGTTATTGTAAATTTTAATTATTATGATTTTTATTATTGTAATTATTAATTATTGTCTTTTAATTATAATTAGTTTTTAATTATTGTCTTTTAATTATAAATAGTTTTTAATTATTGTCTTTTATCATTATAATTTTATATTATTATATTTTTTATTAAATTAATCATGGACCGGTCCATGATTGGGTGTGAAAGGTTTATGAAATGTGTAGGAAAGAGAAAACTGATGTGTCAGAGAGAGAAAGTTGATGTGGCAAAGTCATGAACCTCTTAAGAGGTCCATGATTGTGGATGATCTAACATTTTCTAGTAAAAAGAGTGAAAATAACAAATTTTTTGTGTGTTCTAAAGAAATAACATCTTATTACGTGAATCAATTTCGCCAATTGACGGAATCTACTTTTTGTTAATTGATTTGCCCAAATTATCATAAGAGTCAAATACCACGAAAATTCAAAATTTCACCAATTTTGGGAATTTTTGGTGGAATATACGTGTCTCAGTCTGAGTGGTTAGTAGAGAAATTGATAATTTGGCAAAATGTGGTGTTATTTCTGTAAAACCCACAATTTTTTTTTACTGCTAGAAAGTGCTAGTTTAATGAAAAAACCTTTTATAAAAACCATTTGATTAGTTTGTAGGGTCCAAAAATGTTTTATGAGATAGTAAAAATGTTTTCTTAGTTTTGGTTTTAAATTTTCTACATACATTATATGAAAAAATGAATTTATAAAAACTATCTGATTAAGGACTAGATATGTATTTGCGGGCGATGTTGCACGAATGATCTCCAAGTTGAAGTCGAAAACTCGATGCAAATACCATTAAGCGTGAATAAGAGTAAATTATATTTTTGGTCCTTGTGGTTGTCACTTACTATCAAGTTTGATCCCTCTTTTAAATTAATTACTATTTTGGTCATTGTGGTTGTCATTTTGTTTCACTTTCGGTCCTTTTGACTAACATTAGTTAAAAATGCTAGTTAACCATTTTTTTTCTTTTTTCCTTTTTTGTTTTATCATATCATATAGTAATTACAATTTTAGTTCCTATGGTTTTGTAGTTTTTATTTTATTTTTGTGTTTCCTATATTTTATTTTTCATTTTATACCCCTTATTATAGTAATGATAATTTTAAATACATTAAAAATACGTAATTTATTTTGTAAATTACACTTTTAGAAAAGTTTTGTCGGAACCTTTAAAATAAGTTAAATATTGAATATTTTTTAAATTTTTATCAATTTATTCGATATATATTTGCAAATTCCTCTACACTAATCAAAAAAATATTTTCTATTTTAAGTTGGGTTCAAAAAATGTATCGTTCTTTTTCTTATTGATGTAATATGAGAATTAAAATTTAGTGTCTCTATTAATAAAAAATGTATCGCTATCAGATATTTCATATGATTAAATGTTTTTTATAATATGTATCAAATAAAAAGAATTATAATATAATTATTAATTTTTTAAAAATATCTATAATTATATTTTTATTTTTCAGTACGATTAGTTTATGTTGATATTTCTAAAAAATAAACAATTATATTATAATTGTTTTATTTGTTACATATTTAAAAAAAACATTTAATCAAATGAAATATCTGATAGCGATACATTTTTTATTAATAGAGATAGATAAATTTCGATTTTTATGTAACACCCTCAATTTGGAAAGAGCAACTAATTAAAATTTTCGACATTACATCAAACAAAGGATGAATCTTCTTCCTATAAATCAAAACTTGATACACTTCCAAAATAAAATTCTACATTTAACCTCATGAAACAAAAACTCCAGTCTTATACAAGGACTGAAACCTAAGGCGGTGTTACTTAACTCCAAACATAAGATACTCTTCTCAAAACAGATGCGGAAGACTTCAACAATCTAAGCACTCCTCGAGCACACAACTAACTCTCCTCTCTTCACGAAGTCACTAAGACTATTCCCAACCGAACCTGTTGCACATGCCGACAAATAAAAAGGTTAGGCTAACGCCTAGTGAGTTCAAGAGTTTTTCAACATGATAAATATATCGTTAAAAAGGAAGAATGCAATTTAAATCATAATCTTTCGAAGTGATATGCTTCAATCATGAAAATGTTCGTTTTCCAATAATATGCAATTTAGGCGAAAGAAACTCCAATATGAACGTTTTCTAATCGAAACTATTTTTAAGGGCGAAGATCCCAAATTTAAAACATTCTTTCGTAAATTAAGTTCAACCCAAAACTCACTCCAAATGAGAATAGAAATCAAACTCCCAAGAGATGAAAAACGGATAGCACTTTATATCCCGAAACACCCAAAACACGGGTGGGGCGTAATACTCAACCCATAAATCATATGTATAAAATCCGTAGATGTAAAACGTCACCGAAAACATGGATACTAAACACAATACCCAAAACAACACTTTTCAGTGACGGGGGAGACCCGATTCCATAAAATGTGACGGTACACAAAGTAAGCCCCATTTCATGTTGTTAAGACTAGTCATATAAACAAGCACACGCAACGGATGTCAGGCTCGGTGGCTTTAAACTTATACCCACGGGATATCAACTTCAACCATAAAAGGCCCTTACGTTGAGTCCCTCATCCAATATCGTGTACTAGCACGTAGGACTTATAGCCCAATCTGATGCCTAAACGTGCCTCAATGTGAAAAACTAGCGTTCCATCATTGGACGTAATGATTTTAAGCGCAAGGGATGTCAGACTCGGTGGCTTTAAACTTACACCCATGAGATATCAACTTCAACCATAAAAGGCCCTTACGTTGAGTCCCTCATCCAATATCGCAACCAAAGCTCGAAGTCGAGTTATCAAAACTAGACAAATGTCCTAAAACCCAATCATAATAAAATACTAGGCCACAAGCCCAACAACCAAATGACTCATTGTCAAAGGAAATAAAATGCAATAAAACGCACTCGACCAACGTTTATGCAAACATGTGCTCCAAGGCTCACGACAAAACTCCAACACAACTTAAAATAAGATAAATCATTTCCAAAACAAGGTTATACCATAGACACATGCTCAATTGCTCGGAATTTACTCTTTGAAATACTTAAAATGCATCTTTTCTCAAAATAAAGGTTTGAAGTTTCCAACATGTTCACAAGGTCGGAAATGACCAAAACTCAAGGACTCATCCGTTGTTGTTTTCAAACCTCTCATAACCCAAATTATGTCTATTTCCAACCAACACAGAAATGCATTTTACCAAATAATCTTCATGCATGAAATGAGTTAATAACACACTTTAGTTTATGACTTATTTATCAAAATGCCTAAAAGTCCCAAATGTGGGTGTTTTATAAGTTTATAAAGTTAAACACTTCCAAATATCCAAAACTTATCAAGTGATTAGCAGTTAACAATTTCATATAAAACACAAAACACTTTAAAATGAACATTTTGGCATGTACAACGTTTTCACAAATCAACTTGAACTCACCTTGCTAGATTTAGGCTAAATCTAGATTTTACCCCAACTTGAGCTTCCTTGAAGAAACTTGAATCCACAAGCACAATCCTTCCAAAACCTAGATCCACACATTTTCAACCATAAATAATCATATTCAAGTGTTTAGAACCATTCCCCAAACATCTTATATCAAAATCCCCATTTTGGCCAAAAACCCTAATTTGGCTTAACTTTTCTCAAAATCTTCCAAACCGAAACTGAAGGAATCAAACACTAGAAAGTCATCAATGAAGCATTTACATCACCTATTAAGGTTTAGAAAAGGAGAGGATAAACTTACCACTTAGGTTTTGGTGAAAACCTAGAAACCCTAAAATTTAGCTTGAGGTTGAAGATGAAGATGGAGATGGTGAATCCTTGACCAAAACTTCCAATCTTACCACTTGATGGTGTTTTACCTCCATGAAATCCAAGGATTTGAGCCAAAAATGAGTTAGGGTTTGAATGGGGGAGGAGGAAAACGATTTGGGAGAGAATGGAGGAAGTTTGGGTGAGAGAAAATGAGAAAAACGCTGAAAAGTTCGATTTAACAGCTGCCTGGTCCCTCTTGGCGACATTACCAAGTGATTATGCCCAGGGCAATGTCGCCTGGCATAGTCGCCAGCATGCCCCAGGCCTCTGCTTCCTTTCTACGACTGTGTTATGTGCGACTGACTCGTCATAGTCGTCGGACATTGTTGCGGGACCTTTCCGAAGCCCTGAAACTCGACTTTTTCACTGCCAACACTCCCGATACTCCAAGGGACTTTAAACAATGTGTTTCCCAACAAAACCCCACTGTTTACAAGGCACAGAAACGTCCGGGTGACATTTACTTACCGAAAATTACGGGTGTTACATTTTATCTTACATAAATAAGAAAAAACGATACATTTTTCGAACCTAACTTAAAATAGAAAATGTTTTTTGTATTAATGTAGATCAATTTGCAAATATATAACGGATAAATTGTGTAAAAGTTTAAAAAATATTCAATATTTAATTCATTTAAAGATACGGATAAACTTTTCTAAAAGTGCAATTTAGAAAATAACATATGTAATTTTAATGTAATTTTAACTAAAATTATCATTAATACAATAAGGGGTATAAAATAAAAAAATATAATGATAGAAAACACAAAAATAAAAGACAAAACCATAGGGACTAAAATCGTAATTGTTAAACCCTTAACTTTAACCTTGAATACAATTTATGATCCAACAATCTCCCCCTTTGGATTCAAGATTAAAAAAAATTGGCAATAGTCTTCGGGTCTTCACTTTTTTTGAAAACTTCAGATACAGTCTTCATCTTTCTCTTTCTTTAAAAGAAGTGTCCTTCTGACGATCATCTTCAATCAGGCTTTTGATAGATCAAATAAGTTCAGACACTTTGAATTCTTTGAAATCTTCAGCAATCTTCAATAAAAAATTATTGTAATCTTCTTGTATTCTCCCTTTCTGATTATTCTCCCCCTTTTTGATGATTGGTGAGAATCAGCATCATCAAAACATATCAAAACAATCTCCCCCTTTGTGGATGACCATCAATTTAGCACTGTCTTCATGTACGGATCCCTGTATGGAAATAAGAACAGTCTCTTCAATGGAAAGAGTGATTATTTCAATCTTTTCAGATTCAAATAAGTAAAATGTGGTAACCCTGAATCAACAAATGACTCAGTTAAAATGCCTGTCAGTAACACAGAGTTACTGAGTAACACAAAGTTACTGAGTAACACAAAGTTACTATATAAAGAGCTGGTTTTGATGTTGGCTCCCCAGGACTTCCATTCAATCATCGAATAACACATGGTTATCTATGAATGTTCTGACAGAAAACGAATTTTTGTGTGCTTGTGCATGTGTATGAAAGAAATAAACATAGATGATTGCTTTTCAATATAGGCTCAAAGTATGTAAACTTGTTGAGACAGCAACAAACTATACAAAGACTCAGTGTGCATGAGAAAGGGTCGAAGGTGGGGTAGCTTTCCTTCTTTTTCAATATTAGTATCTTCCAAATGAAGAACCAATAGCTTATGTGTTGCGTCCCCAGAAAATGTGAAACATTCTCTTTTTGAGAAAAGAATGAGTAGCTGGTGGGGTTGTATGCAAGAGATGGCATGGGCTAGTTGCCTTTTTCAATGATGGTCACCAAAGAATGTGAACCAATCAGCTAATGTGGCTGCCCGGCTCAGAAAGAAGTTTGGTGCAGAGTTTGATATTCTTTTACTCTGTTCTCTCACTCTCTTTCTTTTAATTCTCACTTCTAACCAATCTCTCTTTTCCATTTTACCTCTTCACACACCATCACTCAATTCTTTTGACCCCTCTCCCCTCAATCACTCAGGGAATACTTCCTGGATAGGAAACACTGGTTATCGTGAATCCATGGAAGTTCAGTTAAGCTCACACATCAAATCCCATGTATTTTCCTAAAAGAACGTGTTTGTTCAACAGTCATGTGTACATGTTAGAACAAAGGAATACAAACATGAAGAATAAAATTTTGGAGAAGTCAAAACAAAAGATGTTTGACAATACGATTATCCACCCTCAAACTAAAAGAAGTTGACAATTAAGCTTATAGATGATTAAGCTCCCCCTCAACTTAAAGATTTTTTTTTTAAGAAAATAGAAAAATAAAGCACTGAAGTGCGGGTTCTAATCAGATGTGATTAGAAGCCATGATGACATATTCTTCGATGAGAATAGTATTTAATCTTCTCCTGAAAAATCAGAAAATGCATTAGTAAAAGTATAAAGCATATAAGCTCCCCCTTAATATGTGCATTCAGAAGTCAAACGCTTTGTCATTGAAGTCCGAGTCCTAAGCTGTTAGGGTATTTTATGTGTTAAATAGAAGTTTAGGGTGAAATATGTAATTCTTTAATAGTTTTAATTGTTAGATGGGCCCAAGCCCATAATCCCATTAAGTCTGTAAGCCTAAGTATATAAAGGTTGTTTTAGTTTCATTATTTTTTTAGTCTCATTATTCATAATCCTCTAGTTAATAGGTTTACTTTCTCTGATCAGATATTCTCTCTGTAAACCTAAACCCTTTGATTGAATATTAATCATATGACTAGAGGTTGTGGCTATATTATTGTTCTTCATTGATTATATTGTTCGTGATTGCACTGTACTGGGATCTACAATTGGTATCAGAGCAAAGAGACTGAAGGTTTGATCCAGAAAAGGTTTGTCTAAAACTCTTTAATCGATTATTTGGTTTAATCGTTCTTATCTGTTTATCTGCATGACTGTTTGTTTTTCATGTTTAATTGATTTCCGGGTTTGTGTTCGGTCGAATCGATTTTTCTGAAAATTTGTTTATCGGTCAATTTTTTTATGGAAAAACAGTAGTCGATCAATTCTTTTTATCGGTCGAATTTTCTGGGTTTTGCATTGATATACAGTGTTCATCGGTCTGCATATTTGTTTATCGATCTGTATTGATTTTGTGATTAAATCTGCATATTTAATTTGATTTCTGCATATTTGGTGTCGACTTTTTGCTTAATCGATTGGTTTGATTACGATCAATTTCCAGAATTCATCGAGTTTATCGGTCTGTGTTCATCGAGTTTATCGGGCATTAATCTTATCTGTTATCGGTTCTGTGTTTATCTGTTCCTTATCGACCGACATCTGCTGACCGATACCTTGGTTGACCGATACATAGCTTGACCGGATCCTTGTCCTGACCGGTACCCTGCTTAACCGGTATATTGTTGGACCGGTGTGTTATGTTGACCGATATCCATTGCTCGACCGGTACACTCAGTGACCGGTACCTAGACTCGACCGATATCCAGGCTCGACCGATATCTTATTGACACCGACCGACCGACCTTTCTTTGACCGATACTCTTTGTGGTTGACTGGTACCTTGTCCTACCGATACCGTGTTCGACAGGTACTTTGCTGACTGGTATATTTGTCTTGACCGATACTCTGTGAACCGGTACCCTGTTGACCGGTACCCTCTGTTCGACCGGACCCCTGCTAGACCGGGTCCTTGCTCGACCGGGTCCCTGTCCTATTCTGCTTATTATTTAGATATATTATTTTTCGATCATCCTGCTTGTCTCACGATCACTACAGTGCTATTTAAGTTAAAAGAGTTAAGATGAATTCAAGAGACGTTTTAGCTATCGGTTCGGATCAAAAACCCCCGGTGCTCTATCGGGGAGAATACCCTCAATGGCATGATCGCTTCATGAACTTTATCGAAGCGAAATCAAACTACGAGGATATATACAAGTGTCTGACAGAGGGGCCGCAAGCCTGGCCAATGAAAGTCGTGCCTGGAAACCCAGAAGAAGGTCGACCAGAATGTTCAGTTCGGAAAACTATTGGTGAGTTTCTCCCTCAAGAAAAGAACATGTATGCGGCTGAAAAGCATGCAAAGTCGTATCTTCTACAAAGCCTAGCCAACGACATCTATGCCTGCATCGATAGTTACAAGGAGACAGCAAAAGGTATGTGGGACCAGATTGAGAAGATGATGATGGGTAGCAGAATAAACGCTCAGCTGAAGGTGACAAATTGCATCACCCGATATGATGGATTCAAAGCAAGAAAAGGCGAGACGCTTACAGAAACCTATGAACGGTTCAACCTGCTTCTGAACAATCTGCAGAAAAACAAGATCACGAAGATGAACACCGAGAACAACATCAAGTTTATGAACAATCTTCAGCCTGAGTGGAAGACGTTCGTCTCTCATATCCGTCATACTCAAGCCATGGAGAAGATTTCACTACCTGAACTATATGAAATGCTTCTCCAAGATGAAGAGGAAGTTCTTGAGTTGATGGGAAATCAAAAAGCAGATGAAAAGTCGGTGGTTGATCCGTTAGCGCTTGTCTCCGATAAAAGAGGTAAATCTGTCAGCCGCTCGTCTGAAAAGGAGCAAATGAAAAGTGATTCTGAACCCGAAGACCCTGACAGTGACTCGGATCCAGAATACACTCAGATCAAAGAAGTTGTGTTGTTCTTGACTCAAGCGTTCCAGAAGAGGAAGTTCTTCAACAAGTCTTCAAACAAGCAAAGATACTCCACTACTCCTCTCAATAGTCGTGATAATAAAGAGAAGTATGAAGGTAAGAGACGTGTTGAAGAAGGTAAGAAGTCTGAGATGAGACATGAAGAGAAGCCAAAAGAGGAGCCGATCAAATGCTATAACTATGGTCGGTTGGGTCACTTTGCCAAAGACTACCGCAAGCCTGTCGTGCGCAACTCCGATTACTACAAAGCCAAGATGCTGCTGGACAAAGAAAAGGAAGTAGGTAAGGCTCTCATGGCAGAAGATGACTACTGGCTGCAGGTATCTGATGAAGAAAATGAGGATGCTGAAGCACACCTGTGTTTCATGGGCAAGCATTCATCACCGTATGACACTGATGATGAAGATCGTAATTCCCCATGTCAGGTACGTGCTCCTTACCAAGAAGCTTTAATTAATCATATGGAAATCACTATGCACAAATTAGACTCTTGCAAGCTAACCATAAAAGAAAATGAACAACTCATCTCATCTCTAGAAAAACGAGTTACTGCACAGTCTGAATGTATTGAAAATCAAAGCTTAGAAATTGCTAGCAACCTGTGCATAATTTCAAATCTAAAAGAAGAGTGTGAGAGTTGTTCAAAAGAATCAAAAGAGCTCAAGGCCAAAGTAGATAATCTTACCTATGAGCTCCGTATGTCAGAAAATGAGAAATATGATTTTGTGACTCAAAGCGTGGCTTACAAAAATGAAAATCAAAGATTATCCAATCAATTAAAGGAGCTTGAACGGAAACTTTATAAAATTGGTCAATCTAATCAAACGCTTAATCAGTGTTCGGACTGAAGATGGAAAAGAAATTATTGCTGGAACGCGTCGCACAAATCTCTACACGATTGACCTCTCGTCTCTGAAAGCAGATAAGGAAGTTTGTTTGATGTCCAAAGCCTCAGCCGAACAAAACTGGTTATGGCATCGTAGACTCTCGCACCTGAACTTCAAGACTATCAATAAGTTGGTGCTCGGTGGACACGTGAAGGGAATGCCAGATCTTAAGTTCGAAAAAGATCACCTGTGTGCCGCCTGTGAAATGGGCAAGATGAAGAAGGCTTCTCACAAGCCTAAAGCCGTTCCAAGTACTTCTCGGTCCCTCGAACTCATTCATATGGATTTATGTGGACCGATGTGCATCCAGAGTATCAATCACAAGAAGTATGCCCTAGTGATGGTTGATGACTTTTCTCGCTACACGTGGGTTAGATTCCTTCGTTCAAAGGATGAAACCCCCGATTTGATCATTTCTCTCCTGAAGAGCATTCAAGTCAGTCTCAACCAATCAGTTCAGACCATTAGGACGGATAACAACACTGAGTTCAAGAATCAAGTACTCACAGGTTACCTGACTTCAGTCGGCATCACTCATACCTTCTCAGCTGCTCGGACTCCTCAGCAAAACGAGGTAGTAGAGCGACGAAATCGAACTCTTGTTGAAGTTGCTCGCACGATGTTATCTCAGTCCAAGCTCCCGCTATATTTATGGGCAGAAGCAGTTGCTACTGCTTGCTACACTCAAAACTGTACTATCATCAACAAGCGATTCAACAAGACACCATATGAGATCATCAACAAACGCATCCTGAACATCAATTACTTCCATGCGTTCGGATGCACGTGCTTTGTTCTGAATGACAAGGATGATCTCGGCAAATTCAGCCCCAAAGCGGACGAAGGAGTGTTCATCGGATATTCACAGCAAGCCAAAGCCTACAGAGTCTACAACAAACAGACAAAGACCGTCGTTGAGAGTGTAAACGTGACTTTTGATGAGGCCGCTGATATGGCTTCTGAACATCTCAGTTCAGAACCCGCTTTAACTGGTGTGTTAGCTTCTGGACAATTACGTTCAGGATCTACACAAACTCCAGTAAATCCAGATCAAGCGTCTACGTCGAGAGCACATATTTCTGATTTGGATTTACTTTTTAAGCATTTCTATGATGATTATTTTCCTTCTACGCCTAATGATATCTTGTAACAGGAATGATGCTCAAGAACCAGAAGTGACACAGGTCACTGGTCCATCCAACTCAGGTGGGCCAACCTCTCCTGATGTTTCCCACTCTAATATCATTGAATCAGGATCCCCAAGATCGAGTGATCCCCCGCAGATCTCTCAAGTTCCTACTGAAGCACCGGCAACAGTTGGAACTCCTGAATCGATCCCTGCTGAAGGTGCTACCGAAGTTCCCTCTCCGGCAATCCCGGATACTGTCATCGCTTCATCACCCGCTGAGTCGTCCTCGGCTTCACGCCCAACTCCAGCCCCGGAGCTTCCACCTCACAGGCCGTCATCACTCGAAGTTGTTCACGATCTTCCCACCGATGGTTATGTGGATTCCAACACTTCTCAACAGACATATCAACCTCTTCCACACGCCACCAAGTGGACTCGAGCTCATCCCTTACATCAGATCATCGGTGATCCCAATTCACCTGTTCAGACTCGATCCACCACCACGAATGACTGTTTATTTTCTTCGTTCCAAAGTCGTATCGAACCTTCCACCGTCTACGAAGCATTGAAAGATCCGGACTGGGTGATCGCTATGCAAGAGGAACTCAGCCAATTTGAGAGCCTCAAAGTGTGGCGTCTAGTTCCCCGTCCAAAGAATAAGACGGTGATTGGGACGAAATGGATCTTCAAGAACAAGAAGGATGAAAATGGAATAATAGTCTGGAACAAAGCACGTCTGGTAGCGAAAGGATATCGTCAGCAAGAAGGTATAGATTACGATGAGACGTTTGCACCGGTTGCCCGCATTGAAGCGATTCGCATGTTCCTTGCCTACGCCGCTCACAAGAACTTCATTGTCTTCCAAATGGATGTGAAATCCGCGTTTTTGAATGGCGTTCTCAAGGAGGAGGTTTATGTTTCGCAACCCGAAGGCTTCGTGAGTTCTGAAAACCCTAATCACGTCTACTTTCTTGACAAGGCCTTATACGGCCTCAAGCAAGCTCCACGAGCCTGGTATGATGCTCTCTCATCCTTCTTAGTTAAATCTGGTTTTTCCAAAGGTAAGATCGACACTACCCTATTTATTAAAAGAGAAAAGCGCGATATTATTCTTGTACAGATCTATGTCGATGACATAATCTTTGGCTCCACTAACCCCAAGTACTGTCAGAACTTCTCAACCCTCATGAGTAAACATTTTCAAATGAGCATGATGGGGCAAATGAACTTTTTCCTGGGTCTTCAAGTTAAACAATTAGCAACAGGAATTTTCATTAATCAATCTAAGTACATATCGGATATTCTTCGGAAATACCAGATGAAAAATTCTTCACCTATGAAAACCCCCATGTCTACTAGAATCAAGCTACACTCCGATCTTGACGGAAAGGATGTGAATGCTACAACTTATAGAGGAATGATAGGTTCTCTGATGTACTTGACGGCGAGCCGGCCAGACATTATGTTCTCGACTTTCTTGTGTGCAAGATTTCAGTCCAAACCTAAAGAGTCTCACTTAGCTGCAGTTAAGCGTATTTTTCGTTATTTAAAAGGTACTGCTGATCTTGGTTTGTGGTACCCGAAAGAGACAGGTTTTGAGCTGACCGCTTATTCAGACGCTGACCATGCCGGAAATATGCTGGGCCGGAAAAGCACGTCGGGACATATCCATTTCTTGGGTGATTGCCTTGTCAGCTGGGCTTCGAAGAAGCAAAACTGCGTGTCCACCTCTACCGCCAAGGCAGAGTATGTAGCAGCCGCCAGTTGCTGCTCGCAAGTCATCTGGTTGCGCACCCAGCTGAAAGACTATGGATTTCACTACTCGAAGATCCCCATCTACTGTGAATCAAAGAGCGTCATTGCAATATCCAGCAATCCCGTCTAACACACGAAGACGAAGCACATAGACGTGCGCTATCATTTCAGAAAAGACCACGTGGAAAGAGGTACCATCGAACTCTACTTTGTTAATACAGAGCATCAGTTAGCAGACCTGTTTACCAAGGCCTTGGACGAAAAACGTTTTAATTATCTTGTGTCCAAGCTAGGTATGCTAAATCTGAAAGTTTGACCCTTTCACAGACCTATACGATTCTCACTCAATCACGAATGACTGTGACTTAGTGCCCCAGTGACTTGTCTCTGGATGTTCATGTTCACACTCATTGGTGTTTTGCATTTTACTCGTTAAGTTCTGTGCAAGTTTCAAACTTCTGTATTACTAAATTAGATTTCGTTTGTTTCTATTTTTTCTCGTGTGCTTTCTTTTTCTTCGTGGTGTTTCTTTTGCTTTTGCAGTTCAGTAGTTCAATCAATTAAAGAGTAAGTCATTTGTGGTACGTTTCTCGAGCTGATCATGTGTTAAGGGGGAGCACTATCACAAGATGATTGGTAAGGTTCTATAGTCCTCCGTTCGAGGGGGAGCCGGTAAGTTTTCTTGAGCTTTGATTTCCTCGCGGTAATCGTCAAGGGGGAGCGAGCTTTTTTTCGAGTAAGTGGCCCATGATTTGAGGGGGAGCGGCCTTAAGTGTTGTTTTTTTCCCGGTCCTTTGATTTCTTCTAATTTTTTTTTAATATTCTTTTCTCTCTTAAATTTGTTTAGTTTCGTTTATTTTAATCTTAATTTAGTTTGTTTTTATTTTCTTATTAAAAAAAACCTTTTTTAATTAATCGGACCGGCCCAAACCAACCTCGGCCCAGCCCTGTGTTCGGCCCATCTCGACCCAACCCGTCCCGGGGTTCTCTAAAACCACGAACGGAGTATTTAAAACCCCGGTCTCTTCCTTTTTTCCCTCATTCTCTCAATATCTCTCAATCTCTCCATCTTCGGTCGCTCTCTCTCTCTCTCTCTCGGTCGCCCTCTCGATCTCGTAAATCTCTCTCGATCGCTCTCGCCTCTCTCGTCACCTCTCTCGATTTCTCTCTCGCTTCTCTCGTCGATCGAAACCAGGTATGCTTCTCGTATCTCTCTCGATGTTCTACGGGGTGAATCGACTCCGGTCGATGGTGTCTCATCCACCCCGGTCGACCTATCGGCGACCCCATCGACTCCGGTCGATTTAGGGATTGTTTGCTTTGTAACCATCGCTGTCGACAAAGCTTTCGCCATCGACTTTGGCCGAGGTTCGATTTAGGGGTTTCTTTTAGGGTTTCGATTGGTTGTTTTGGGATTTAATGGTCTTTCATCGAATCTGTTTTATGGTCTGTGTGGTGAATCTGGGTTTGTGTTTATACCGGTCGTTGCCCATACCGGTCGGTGGTGTCCATATCGGTCGATGACCCCAGTCAATGGCCTACCGGTCGACCCTACCGGTCGATGCACCCTACCGGTCCGTTTGGTGTTCTTCTGTGTGTTGATGGATTTTCTTATGTGTTTCATAGTTTATATATTTTCACTTGCTTGAGAGTATATTTGAGTTTCTACAAGCTTAAAATGGTTTATAATTGGTGTGATGAGAGACTTGGTTCTTAACCTTGGTTCCCGGACTAGGGTTTGCCAAACCTTGGTTACGGTTTTTGAACCATTGACCAAATAACTCAACAATAACATGCTTCTGAAAGTACCTACGGACTAACATGTCTATTCTTAACAGGTATAATGGCGCAAAATCCAAACCAGTAGATTGACCCTATAGCGGATGCCGAACTGATTCCTGAGGATCAGTTCCTTCCACTCACACCCAACAACTTCCATCTCGACGTCACCCAACCTGCAATCCAATATCAGGTGATGTTCGAGATCCTCATTGGGCATCCTCTCTCCTATGCACTCACTGAGACTGTTGAAGTGCCCCACCTATACCTGCAACAGTTCTGGCGTTCTCTAACTCCTCTGGAGGCCGACGATGGCTTCCAGTTGGAGGGCCGGATTGACAACACGCCCGTTCTACTCACCCGAGATCTGTTCCGCCAGTTTCTCCACTTGCCGACCGCCACTTCATTTCCAGGGAGAAACAATTATGACCCAATCGTCTCGGATGCAACTCTCTGCTCCGAAATCCAGTCACTAGGTTACGACTCGCATCTACGCCTTCCATCTGGATTCAACAGGAAGAATCTCACCACAATCTGGTACACGTTATTCACGTACCTCAATCGGTGTCTTTCGGCTATCATGAAAGTCATCGATCAAACGAGTATCAACATCCTTCGCTTATTCCATGTCGTGGCATTCCATCGCCATGCCGACTACGCCGACTTCCTTTGGTACGAGCTAGTTCAGAGAGTATGAGACAACGAGACAAAAAGACGGAACTTCATTTAGTTCATGCGTTTTCTACAGATTATCATCCGCAACTTCATGGTTCTTTATCCTGCAATTGCGTGCCGATCTTCGCACCCGACTTGTCCGCAAAACCCGAATCATAAAATCCCGACTCGTCCTGATCCAGAAGGTATTGTCGCAAGACTTATTCCAGACGGATTACTGGCCTACGCTCGTCCTACGGCGCTGAGTGTAATAGCATATAGGCACACACACAGCCTACCGGCTCCTATGGTCTGTCCAGAACCGGAAGGACCTCCCCAGGGAGCAAGACCTGAGAGGCGTGAGGGTCCACGTCCACGTACGAGAGGCGGTAGCGTCCGGACAGCTGGGGCTTCCGGACAGGGTGTAATGAGAGAAAATATTGTGAGGGGAACTGGAGTGGGCAGCGCCGTTCGACTAAGCCAGGCCAGTACTTCTCGACGATCACCTACACCGCCGCGGACAACCTCTCCGACGGTGGAAGAGGATACCGCTACTGAAACCGCTAACGTTCAGTCCTCTTCTGCCACCGAGTCTGAGGAGGCAGCAGACCAATCCGGCACTCAGTCGAAAACCACCACCGAAGCATCGGTATCAAGTGATGAGTCCTCTGACTCTGATGGTGACGATGATGAGCCCTCGCCTGGAGAGACAAGGAGAGCGGAGGGAGTTATAGTCGAAAAAGATATTGTGATCAGAGAGAGGGAAAGCAGGAGTAAATTCAATACTGAGCGTACACGAGTGATGACGCAACCATCTACGGTTGATCTCCACCAGCCTACATCTAGCCAGGTAGCCACATCTGCTACCCAGTATCATATGTTGAGACAGGGTATTGAAGGAGCCGTCGTGGACCTAGCGACGCGAATGCACCCCCCTAGCCACTCCACTGTCTCTCAACAGATGGTGGTTTCAGTTTCTCACGGGGAATTAGCACATACGCTACCGGGCTCTCGCTTAGAGAGTTCTGGTATTGAAACAAGAGAACAGCAGCCCCCGTTCTCGACTTCTTTGGGTGCACAGAGTCTAGAGCCATTTGATGTTATATCTCCCATTCCTAGGACACAGGTACCCTTCTCGGCTACTACTGGAGGCCTTAGTGGCCCGGCCGGAACACCTATAGTAATTCCAACTTCGGTTGGTTTACGAGGATTGGGTGGAAGTCCTACCACAGCTATCATCACTCCAGCTGTGAATTTAGGCGGTGCGACTGCTACAGTCGTCACCACAACTGGAAGTCTAAGTGACCCAGGAATGATTCACCCCGAGTTCGTCTCAAGGGAATTTTGGATGGTGCCCTAAAGACCGTCCGTTCTATTATGCGTTCCGAATTGAGGGAAGAGGTAGATGCGTTGAAAAGACTAATCAAAGGCAAAGGTCCTGCTACTGAGCCTGAACCACTACCTTCTACACCACAACCCTCTATTGTTGCTACCAACATGTCTATCGATGACCTCAAGTCCATCCTTCTTGCCAAATTACTTGCCCAATCTTCAGTGGAACCCACCCAGAATGCCGATCTACTATCACTCTTACGTGCCCAAGCATCTACACCTACCCCACCACCCCAACCCATTGTATCTCTAGAAGCCTTCCGGCAACAACAAGCCATACTTCAGTCTTTGCAGCAAAAAGTGGTTGTATTGACTGAACGATTATCATCAGTGGAAGACACCTGCCGAAGCCAGGCAGAAAGGCTCAAGCATCGGCATGATGACCAGGATGATCCTGATCACCATGAGGGGGAGAAGCGCCAACGTCTATCCGAGCCAGAGACACAGATAGTGGAATCAGTACAGGTGGAAACGGAAAGGGCTTCGGTTTCTGGTACTCAACCGGAAGGGCAAGGACAGGAAAGGGAGCAGACTTTGGATTTGGTATTATACGACATTCCAATGGTTGAAAAGCCTGAGGAACAAGATAAAGGTTCACCGATAGATCCAGAAAACTGGGCATTGATTGTCGATCCTTATGATGTTTCAGACCCGACAGAAGAACAAGCCAACACTGAAAGAGCGTTGGTAGTCATGCAAGCCAAAATTGATGAGATTCTTCATCCAGATTATCAGCTAGACGTTCAGATTTCTGTTGCGGTACCGCTTTTGACATATCCTGCTAATCACCCTGATCTTCCTCAGCAAGATATTCCGGTTAGATCTCCTCCAGCATCTCCAGTTCTGAGAACAGAAAGTACTCCGCTAGTTCCGCCGTCCAAGTGGGAAAGAGTCAGAATCAAAGTTCCTTTTCTTGAAGAAACTCAGAAGAAGATCTTTGCCCATTGGATTCGTGAATATGATGAAGTTGTGCTTCATGGTCTACAGTCGATGAAAAGCAAGGAAAAGCAGCGTGAGATCATATTTGTGTATAACTATTTTCAAGACAAGTACAAAAAGACAAAGCTCCAAATTACATCGGTCGATCAGGTTCAATCTGATTTCTTCATGGGTGTAAAGTATTCACAGTTCATGGTAACTAGAGAAGATGGTGAAAAGTATTATTTTTCTGAAGCTGATTTTCCGCGTCTTGAACCTAGAGATCTATTGTTCCTACTTAGAGATTTAAAGACCAGAACTATCAGACCCGGGGAAGTTATAGATGCACTTGAAACCGTCAAGAGATACATGAAGTATGCAATGAAACTTGCCTCGGTAGAAGATTTTCAGATCGGGTTAGAAAGCAACCAACCGAAGATCAATCTGCTTAAGCCTGATTTGAAGATTCCTTCTGATGTCCAGAATGTACCAGTTTTCACAGTTTTAAAGTTTCCAGAATTCGGCATGACTTATGTGAACAACAAAGGTGAAATGCGTTTTATCCGGTTCAGTCAGATAGCCAGATTCTGCGATGGTACTTTGATGTTGCTAAAAGACAAGTTGAAGCGTGCAATTGATAAAGATGAAAAAGGGTTCACCCTTTGGATCCTAAATGCAATCCACTTGTTCTCGAAGCACTAGGTGTTATTGAAGAACGACTGGAGTACAGAACGTAAATGCCCTACTTCGAGATCAGCTTTGGGTTTCGAAAGATATATGTTCCAAACTAGCGCGATTACCATCTTCTATTTAAAGGGGGAGATTGTTAGGGTATTTTATGTGTTAAATAGAAGTTTAAGGTGAAATATGTATGTTGATCCAAGCTCTCTCAGTGATTTGATAAACGACCCTCTTTTATACTTAGTGAAAATTACGTTTAATATGTATTAGTGTTTCACTATCAGCGATCAGACTGTGTCTGTTCAGTTATTGTTGATAGTATCTCTTATAAACATTTCTATGTATTAGTGTTTCACTATCAGTGATCAAACTGAGTCTGTTCAGTTATCGCTAATAGTTCTAATGTAAACAGTAACTGTCGATCCACAATGTTTATCAAGTTTTATAGATTAACAACACAAAATGATTACCAACCTGTATTGATTAATAACAATGGTTACAAGGTTGATCGATTCAAGCTTTGGATGTGTTTTCTCTATTTTCTCTCTTTTTACACCTTTTGTGTGTGTTCTAATAAATATCTTGTGTTAATCTGATTATAGAGAGTTGGGAGATCTGATGATAGATCTTGTGTGTCTAACACACTACCTAAACAACCACTTGCAACAACAAGTTGCAATATTAAACAATATAAACCAAATAATATCTAATCTAACTTAGATATTATAAAGCTAACTAAACTAACTAACTAAACTAATAACAATAAACATTAATTACTTTGACATTTATTACAAATAAACATTAGACTTTATATCGAGAGTCGACTTTCCGACTTTAGCTTCAGATTGGATCTTCAGATTGGATGATCTTGAATCCAATGAGACTGTGGTCTAACAATCTCCCCATTTGGATCAAGATCATTACTAAAAAGAATTTAGCAATTCAGTCTTCTTCTTCAGCTCAAAAGATGCAATCTATTTCTCTAGCTCTGAAATCAGCATGTCTTCATAATACTTGCTTTTGAAGAGTTCAATATTGGACGTGATTCTTGAAACATGTGATCTTTGCCATTTCTTGTGTAGTCATTCTCCCCCTTTTTGATGATAAGTGCAACGACTTCATCAAAAATTTTTGTAAGAAATGTCCTTCAGTTAGAGCCTCTGATTCGTCAATTCATAAGATATTCATCTAGATCTTTGCAAATCCAGACAAATTAGTCGTGTAACACCTGAATCAATTAATGAATCAGTTAACATGCCTGTCAGTAACACTAAGTCACTGTGTGTAACAAATACACAATGGAAAGGAGCTGTTTGATGTTGACTCCCCCAGGGCTTCCATTTAATCATCGAAACACCACAAAGGTAAATTTCTATAAACGTTATAACAAAGAAACAAATTCCTTGTGTGTTCGTGCTTGTGATAGAAAGAATTAAGCAATGATGATTGCTTATAGGCTCAAAATTGTGTAAACCACTGAGACAACAGTAAGTTAAACATAGACT
The DNA here is from genome assembly GCA_954870635.1 of Arctium minus. Lineage (NCBI taxonomy): Eukaryota > Viridiplantae > Streptophyta > Magnoliopsida > Asterales > Asteraceae > Arctium > Arctium minus. The sequence continues at coordinate 173,281,368 of OX941080.1, read as the reverse complement.
CAATGTGCATGAGTGAAGTGCGAAGGTGGGGCAGACTTCCTTCTTTTCAATATCCAGATTTTCCAAATGAAAATCAGATAGCATATGTGCTGCTTCCCCTTTGAAAATGTGAAACACTTTCTTGTTAAGAAGAAAATGAGTAGATGGTGAGGTTTGATCAAGAGTTGGCATGGGCTAGTTGCCTGTTTCAATAATGATCACCAAAGAATTGTGAATCACTAGAATAGTGGCTACCCGGCTCAGAAAAAGTTGGTGCAGAGTTGTGATATTCTTTTAACTCTGTTCTCACACGCTCTTTCTTTTAAACATTTTGCTCACTCTAATCACACTCATTTCTTGTCGACTTCTCACATTCAATCACTATGGATTAACTTCTTGGGTAGAAATCACTGGTTAACGTGATACCATAGAAGTTTCTTGTAAGTCCTAGCACACTGATCCCGTATATCCTATAAAGAATATGTTGCTCAATCTGGTTTAGCTTATCTTGTAAGCTCATGTAAAATATTTAAAGTACACTCTCAAAATATAAAATCTGATGAAAAATCGGGAAGTGATTTGAACATTTAAGAACATGATTTCAAATGATTGAAAGTTATCCTTCTTTCAATCATTTATGAGATTAAGATAAAGGATTATACCTTAACGTGCGATCTTACATCTCATGAAGCTAAGCTTAAAGTCATAAACATATGATCTTGTAAGCATCTCTCAAAAATTCTGCAAAAGTCTTATGTCAAGTCAAAGTAAAATTTATTCACTTAAATTAAAAAGACAAAAAGCAGTAAAACTTTTAAAATACGAGTTCTGATCAGAAATAATCAGAAGTCATCTCCGTACTCCCCTTGTCTTGAAGAGCTCCCCTTAAATTCTTGCATTACAAAAAAAAAATTGGCATTAAAAGGTACATGCAAAATTTTATGAGCTCCCCCTCGAAGTAATATTGACCACTTGTCAAATTCTTCTCATACTCCCCCTTGGTTCATGAACAGAATAGAGAAGTGCTGATATCAATCAGAGTTAAGAATGAAGAAATGATGAAAAAGTATACAATTTAGAAAACTTTGATAGCTAACTACTGATTAAATCTTAAGATTTAGCATACCAAGCTTAGAGACAAGAAAGTTAAACCTCTTTTCGTCTAAAGGTTTGGTAAACAAATCGGCAAGCTGATAATCAGTTTTTACAAAGAAAAGTTCAATTGTTCCTTTTTCAACATGATCTTTAATAAAATGATACCTGACGTCTATGTGTTTAGTCTTTGTGTGTTGAACAGGATTTGTTGTTATGGCGATGGCGCTCTTGGAGTCACAGTATATCGGGATTTTGTTGAAGTGGAAACCGTAGTCACGCAATTGAGTTCTCATCCATAAGACCTGAGAACAGCAGCTACATATTCTGTTTCGGCCGTGGAAGTTGAAACACAAAGTTGCTTCTTCGATGCCCAACTTACGAGCTTATCATCGAGGAACTGCACATGTCCTGACGTGCTCTTCCTGTCTAACATACAACCTACATGATCTGCATCTGTATACGCTGTTAGTTCAAAACTAGTATCTTTAGGATACCACAGACCAAGATCTGCAGTGCCCTTCTTCAGCTTGTTCAGGAGGAATAATGATTGTTGTTGAAGTGGTAGGTTCAACAGGTACAGCTTGTTCCGGCTGTGGATGGATCTGTACAGAACATCCTACTGGTTCAGCTACTTCTGTCTCTTCATCACATGGAACTTCTTCAACTGTTGGAGTCGGCATTTGAATTGGAACTTCTTGTTGAATCGGGGCGTTGGATTCAATAGGAACATCTGAACTGGTTGGATGAGTAGTCGTTAAGTCTTCCATCCTGTCAACCATAACAGATTTCTTTACATTAGATCCAAGAAATTCATCATAAAATAATTCAAATAATAAGTTTAAATACGATATATGATTAGTTGACGTTGATGCTTCATCTGATTTATTCTATTGAGACGCAGGTTCTGGACTGAGTTGCCCAGAAGCTAGTACTCCGGTTATAACGGGTTCTGAACTGAGTTGTTCGGAAGTCATCTCTTCATCAAATGTGACGTTGATGCTTTCTATAACCGTCTTTGACTTCTTCATATAGATGCGATATGCAGTTGATGTAGAGGAATAGCCAATGAAGATCCCTTCGTCGGCCTTGGCACTGAACTTGTTGAGACTCTCCCTATCGTTTAGCACGAAACACTTACACCCAAATATATGGAAATATTTGATTGTCAGTGTTCGGTTGTTGATTAAAGCATAAGGAGTCTTCTTGAATCTGCGATGTATCATGGAGCGATTCTGTGTATAGCACGCGGTCGATACAGCTTCAGCCCACAAAAATAGAAGTAAGTCTGATTGACTTAGCATAGTACGAGCAGCCTCGACTAGCGTACGATTTCTTCTTTCGACCACTCCATTTTTTTGAGGCGTACGAGCAACAGAGTATTGATGTGAAATCCCGACAGATTCGAGATATTCTTCAACCTTTTGGTTCTTGAACTTTGTGTCGTTGTCTGTTCTTAGAAACTTGACCGGTTTCTGCAGATTCACCTGGGTCGTCTTTAGGAATGTGATGAGAACATCTGGTAACTCATCCTTTGAACGTAGAAACTTGACCCATGTGTATCGCGAGTAATCGTCCACAATCACGAGGATGGTCTTCTTTCCGCCTAGACTCTGAGTTCGCATCGGACCGCATAAGTCCATATGCAATAACTCTAACGGAGCGCTTGTACTTGGTTCAGGCTTTGGTTTATGTGGAGCCCTCTTCATCTTTCCCTTTTCACATGCTGCACAAAGATGTTCTCTTTCATATTTGAGCTCTGGAAGTCCTTTGACGAGCTTTCCACTGACTAGATTGTTGATGTACCGAAAGGTGAGGTGAGAGAGCCTTCAATGCCATAGCCAACTTTGTTGCATCGAGGCTTTCGTCAGTAGACAAACCTGCTTGTCAGACTGGACTTTTGACAAGTTAATTGTGTAGAGGTCTGATTCTCGAGTACCGACCAAGAGTTCCTCGCCTTCTTCAGTGCGAACTGGACACGTCTTGGCTTTGAAGTTGACCTCTAAGTCTTTGTCACAGAACTGGCCTATACTGAACAAGTTGTGTCTTAAGCCTTCAACATAGCTCACCTTATTGATCGTGACATTGTCATGTTGTACATCACCGTATCCCATTATTGGGGAAAACTGGTCGTTGCCGAATCTGACTGTTCCGCAATACTTCTCTTTAAAATTGGACAGCATTTCTTTTTGTCCAGTCATATGCTTGGAACATCCGCTATCCAAGTACCACATATGACGGATCTGCACAAGAGAAATAACGAAACAATAGATTTAGATAGTCATAAATCAAAATTTAAGACTTTTGACCATGGAAGTGTGGGTCTTGAACTGATGTGTTCAAAAGCCATTATTTCTCTTAAGCATGGGTTCTGAACAGACGTGTTCTGAAACCATTGTTTTATCTGTGAAGTGCGGGTTTTGAACTGCATTATCCAAAAACCTAGTTTCTTTGAGGAACGAGTCCTAGACTGTTTTGTCTAGAAGTCATACTTCGTTGAAGTCCGGGTTCTAAGCTGATTTACTTAGAAGCCTTTGATCTCTTCTTAAACTTTGTGTGCCTGCAACACAGATTTAGCCTTAGGTACCCACTGGAATTTGGGTCCTACTGTGTTAGCACAAGATTTTGGTACCCATTTCAAATTGGGTCCTCTTTTATTTTGAAATACATTTGAATAATTAGAATTAGATGAATGCACATGATAATTGCCAAACCAATCTTCAGAATCTTAACAAGAAGTAGAAACATTTTATCATAAATAGAAGACTTTCTAGCAAATAAAGATAACTGAAATAATTGCTTCATTGTATATTGTTTATGAGAAACAACAAGTTTTGAGTTCAAAATAGCAACATCAGCAATTAAGACATCTTTACTAGGCGAAGTCTTACTACAATTAACACTAGAAAACGATTTAACGGTCTTGTCCAGCTTCTGTTTCAGTTGCCACAGAGATTTAACTTCTGGCCTTTGCTTACTCAGATCTGAAACATGTGAAACTCTTGAGTTAGACTTCTGAGCAACAAACGAATGCTTCTTCTTCGGATTACCAGTAGTGTTCGGTTTCTGTGAATGCTGAGATATATTCTTACCTTTAGCATGTTTAGATTTCACAGAGACTGAGTTATCAACTTTCGTTGATTTTGCACTGTTAACAGGCATACTGGTTTTACCTAAAGATTTCTTAACAAAGGATGAATGCTTAGGAAGTTTTGCATTAAAGTCAAATTGTTCAAAACAATCATCTAAACCACTGTCAGAATTCAGAAAATTAAGCCCTTCATCAGAAAGACCAAAACTATCTTTAGATTTTGAATCCATAGAAATAACAACATTTTTCAGCACAGTTGAAAAAACTTTTTGTTGAATCTCAATTAAAAGTCTTTCATCTGTTAAAGAATTCTCGAGTTCAGAAATTTTACTTTCTAAAACGAGAGGAGGGACATATAGTTTACCTTGAATAGGCTTCGCCTCTATTTCCTTTTCAGAATAACTTTGAAAGAAGTCATTTGAAAGAGATTTCTTCTTTTGATATATTGGATTTTCATTATAACTATTATTCATCTTCGCATAATAAAATGGAAGATGAACTTTAGATGATTTCAAACGTTTTTCAGTTTCGTTGGCTTCATCCTCTTCTGATAGTTTAGTCCAGAAAGTTTTAAACTCAGGGATTCATCGAGCTAATTTCATAGAAAGATGATCATAAGGTGCAGGCACTTCAGACATTCCTTTTTGAAGACAGTGAGGATTCTTATAACTGATTCCCCATCTCTCTATTTCCTCTTTGGGTTTGTTCAGATGAATAGTTTGTTCAGTTTGACCCATTTTGTATAACTTCTCTTCCAAACTTTTTAATTTACCAAGTAAAGAAAAGTTTTCTTTGGTACAAGAAGAATGCAATTTTGTAAGCTCATATATATCAATCTCACTTTTTGTCAGTTTAGTCTTGAGTTCAGAATTCTCTTTAAGAATTATTGTCTTTTCCTTTGCGTTGGTGTCATTATCTCTATGTAAAACCTCAACCAATACTTTGTTATCAGCAATTTCATTGCTAAGTTTCTGTATCAATTGGTTTTTGTCTGTAATGACACCATTTTCTCGCTCAAGATTCGACTCTAACTCTTGTTGTTTTAAATTCATGGCATGCATTTTATTCATGAAATCTGAATACGATAAATCACATACCTCCTCTTCTTCATCATCTGAATCAGCTTCAGCATCTGATTCTTGTTTTCCCATCAAGCACATGTTGACTGCTTCATCTTTTTCTTCATCCTCTTCTTCCTCATCTGAATGATCAAGCCAGTATTCATCCTCTGCCATTAGTGCCTTACTCGCCTCCTGTTGCTTTGCAAGAAGCATCTTGTTCTTGTAGTAATCGGAGTTTCTGACCTTTGGCCTTCGGCAGTCTCTGGCATAGTGACCTGTTTTGCCACAGTTGTAGCACGTTGGTGGTTCTGTCTGACTGGATCCTTCAGCTTTAAACTTTCTCTCTCTTTCCTTCATATATATTTCCTTCAACCCTTTCCTTGTGGACATAGTTGTTAGGACCAGAAGAATACCTCTAACTGTTTGATGTTGGCTTTTTGTAGAACTTTTTCTGAAAAGCATTTGTCAGCAAAAGCATTGCTTGCTTCAGTTGGTCATTTTCAACCGAGTCAGAGTTTGCATAAGCTTCATTTTCTTCTGAATCATACACAATCGTCTTGTTCTTCTTCTTCCTGACAACAAGAGCAACTGTGTCTTCAACTGTATTTCCTTTATGCCTCTTCTCATCTAGAATTTCATCCACCTCTTCTTCATTTTGTCTGAGGGTTTCATACACCTCACTTAGAAATTTGACGTTCAGCTCAATTTGAGATTTGTGGACCTTATTCTTGCTTAGTTCGTTCAACAAAGTCACAAACCTGTCATAGGTTTCTTCTAAAGATTCTCCTACTCTGCCTCTAAATTCTTCATAATTATTTAGGCAGTTGGAGATTTTCAGTTGATTCTCAACCTTTGAACCCAGCATCATCTTCTCAAGTTGATCCCACATTTCTTTGCCCGAGGCCTTGTAGCTGTCAATCTTTACATATATTTCATTTGGAATTCCTTGTAGAATGTATGACTTAGCTAATCTGTCGCCTTTAGCTCTTCTGAGGTTATCATCTTCTAGCTCATGATACTTAAGTTCAACCTGAGTTGGCACGGTTCCAACCAAACGAGTCGTCATGACTAGTTTCATAACCCCTTCTTCTATAGATTTCCTGATGAAATCACACAGCTCATGTCTATCAACAAAGTTCAGAAACCGATCTTTCCACTGTTCGTATTCTCCTTTAAAGAGAACTGGTGGCTTGGTGTCAGTTCCGATTTCAAGGGCTTCTCTGGATGTCATTTTGAAGAAAAATCTAAGTCTGGAAAAAAAAACTTTGCGTTTTGAGAAGGTTTGCGCAAGAGGTTGATGGCGCAAAGTGAGGTTTGCGTGTCAAATGGGTTGCGCAAACTAAGGTTTGCGTATCACGTGCGTTGCACGAAGTGAGCTTTGCGTATCACGTACGTTGCGCAAAGTAAGCTTTGCGTTTCAAGAGGGTTGCGCAAACTTGACTTGAGCTTTTCGTGAAGAGATGAACACGTGTACTGAGGTTTGTGCTTCTAGAGGTTTGCAAAAACTTAGCTTTGTGTTTCCTTGTTGTTCCGAGAAGTGAAGTACGACGTTTGCATTTCAAGAGTGTTGCGAGAAGTGAAGTTCGAGGTTTGCGTTTCAAGAGTGTTGCGAGAAGTGGTGTTTGCGTAAGCCTTTGGTCACGAGAAGTGGACTTTGCGTGTTGCTTGAGTTGCGCAAAGTAAACTTTGCGTATTGAGTTGGTTGCGCAAAGTGAGTTACGCAAAATGAGCTTTGCGTGAGTTCGTCTTCTGGTTTCCGCAAGTTCTTCTGTACTTCGATAAAATCGACTTTTCAACCTGTTTTTCCAAGATTAACAGTACCAAACTCTACCAATATGTCTAAAAACACTTTTAGAATAGATTGTGACCACTTGATCTCGATAAAAAAACACTTTTTCAAAAATAAATCGATGGCACAGTAACTTTTGAAAACTCGAACTCAGACCACAAAATCACCAAAATGGAACTCGATTAAAGATCTATACTGAAATTAATCACTCACAACTCGATCTAGCATGTATATCGATCACAACCTGATCGATTTTAACACCTAAAACACTCTAAATCTAGAAATCGATTTTCAAACAAGAACACAGAGTCGTTTTTTTCTTAAAACTTGATTTTGATCTATTATCAGGCTCTGATACCAATTGTCGGTCCACAATGTTTATCAAGTTTTATAGATTAACAACACAAAATGATTACCAACCTATATTGATTAATAACAATGGTTACAAGGTTGATCAATTCAAGCTTTGGATGTGTTTTCTCTATTTTCTCTCTTTTTACACCTTTTGTGTGTGTTCTAATAAATATCTTGTGTTAATCTGATTGTAGAGAGTTGAGAGATCTGATGATAGATCTTGTGTATCTAACACACTACCTAAACAACCACTTGCAACAACAAGTTGCAATATTAAACAATATAAACCAAATAATATCTAATCTAACTTAGATAAAATAAAGCTAACTAAACTAACTAACTAAACTAATAACAATAAACATTTATTACTTTGACATTTATTGCAAATAAACATTAGACTTTATATCGAGAGTCGACTTTCCGGCTTTAGCTTCAGATTGGATGATCTTGAATCCAATGAGACTGTGGTCTAATAGTAACGTAATCCCTGAAGACAAGTCTCGCGTCAACATATGTTCATAGCTGAATCGAAGACGAAGCCACTAAACAAAGAGAAGTCTACTAGTGACCTGATGCGGATATCAGTGAAGCAAAGACAACTCTACTTATACGCGAAGGAACATGAGGAAAAGCTTCAGTGATAGCTGAACCTCTTTATATCTCTGAAGAAAGAGATATTCAGCGATCAATCGATCACAAATCTTATGCCTCAAGTTTCCTTTTGCCTTACCTTGCACAACCAGTACGATGTGTCAGAACGGACATATCTCTGCCACAAATCGTATAACAACTCTGTCAACTACACTATTCATGATACGGCCGAAAGCATGTCTCCCAAAAGTCAGACTACCAAAGCCAATCACTGAATGACACGTGTAAAGTACTCTGCCATGCATTTAATGCATAGGGTATAAATATAAAGATCACCTCTCCATCTGAGAGTGTGCTCTATTCTTGAACCAACATAGAAACCTTTGTTTTCTATACTTCTAAAAACCCCCATTCTCTATATTCTTGTGCAACCATCTGTGTGTTTCTTAAGTTTGTTTAGATTGAGTCTGTCTTAATCTTATTCCGCAACAAACTTGTAAATTGTGTTTGATCATTCAATAAACAATTTATTAAACTTTAAATACTGTATTTGTATTCACCCCCCCCCTTCTACAAACTTGTTAAGCACCTCCGGGACCAACAAGTGGTATCAGAGCAGACTGTTTAATCTGATAAACAAGATCTTGCTTTATTCTCTTCTTTGCTATTCTAATATGGAACTAAACACAAACACAAACTATTTTGATAATGGTTCACTTTCTAAACCTCCTCGATTTAGTAGAGATAATTTTTCTCTACGGAAAAATCGAATGATGCTATTTCTTGAAGGTGCAGATCCTACTATACCTGACTATATAGAAAATGGACCCTATGAACCTGTCAGAATTATAGCTGCAGTTCCAGCTACTGCCACCACTCCTGTTGTCCCTGAACGCTATGTAGTTAAGGAGATAAGACAGTGGAGTGATGAAGACAAAAAGAAGGTTGGTATAGATGCAAGGGCAAAAACCATTATCTCAATGGCTCTGCCTGATGAAGTTTTCCATTCCATCATGCATCTTAAAACTTCTAAAGAAATGTGGGAAACCATTTGTGTTCAATACGAAGGCACCACTGAAATCCAAGAGACTCGAAAGATTAACTTGGTAAGACAGTATGAAAGTTTAATCGCTGGTAAGAATGAATCTCTCTCTGATGTTCATCAACGATTTAACTGCTTAATCATAGATCTAAGAACTGTTGGTAGGACCTATTCTAATTCTAAGGTCTTGACCAAATTCCTAGAATGTCTTCCTGAAAGCTGGGACAGTTATTCAATATGTCTTAAACTGACAAAAGACTTAAATTCTCTTTCACTCAGCATCTTATATGGAATATTGCTTAACTATGAGCAATCAAACCTTCTGAAGAAGAATCTTATAAAAGATTCTAAAGGCTCCAAAAGCACTCCTGTTGCTTTAGTCTCCTCAGAAATAATTCCATCTCAGCGATCTACTCTCACTATCACTGAGTTAGATTCTGAATCTGAGAATCTATCAGACCCTGATCTTTCAGAGTTTGATGACTCCTTAGCACTCTTAACAAACTCTTTTAAGAGATTTGCAAGAAAGATCAATTTTCGAAGAAATAAGCCACACTCTCTTACTGACAAGCCAAAATCAACCCCTGTTGATAAGGCTTCTGCTACTTGCTATAACTGTGAAAAGATTGGACACTTTGCAAGTGAGTCCAGGTCCAAGAAAGTCTTCAAACCTTCTACCTCAAGAAGATCCAGCGATGACAAGTACCTAAAGCTGAAAGAGAAATATCAAAAGCTGAAAAGCTACAAGCGAAAAGGTAAAGGTCTCATTGCTGAAGAACATGACTGGGCTGAATCAGAAGAATCAAGTTTTGATGAAGAAGAAGTCGCTAATCTCTGCCTTATGGCTGAGATTAAAGAAGAAGTTGAAGAACCAGCTGAAACTTCTATGAGTTATATATCATCTCAGGTATCTATCTCTACTAATCCCTCTCTACCTGAAGTTGAGAGAAGTCGCGCTGTTGATGTGCTGACTATTGATCTTTATAATGCTCTAAACGGCAAAACTCTAGCTGAGAACAAAAATGTTGACTTAGCTGAACAGTTAGAAGAATGTCATGAAAAGATCAAAGAACTGAATCTTTTAGAAGAAAAGTTGAAAGATCAAGTCATTATAAATGAAATCATCAGCATTGAATGCGAACAAGCCATCGCTGCTCTAAAAGCAGAAAAGGCTCATGTTGAAAAATGGTGCAAATCATCAACAAAGATCTCTGAGATAATAAATGCTCAAACTCCTGAAAGTGATAGAACTGGTCTTGGTTTTTGGAAACCACAGGATGAACCTAAAGAAGAAAGTTTCATGCTTAAGTTTGGAACGTTTGTCACTTCTATCTCTGACACTTCTTATAATCAATTTTATCCCTATTCTTCTTCTAATCCCATCCCTGAAGAAATATCCAAAGGCTCTAAGTCTGCGGATAAAGGAAAATCCATTCTTCATCCTCAAAAGGCTACCAGGAAGGCAAAGCTGAAGGTTCCTTCTAAACCTTCAGCAAATCAATCTTCTAGCTCTGTGATAGAAATCTTTGATCTCTGTCCTCCAAAGCTAAAGATTGACCTTAAGCCTAAGAGATCTGAAGAAATAAAAATTCCTCTCAGATCTCATGAGAAAGGCATTCTTGGACCTGGCCCCTCTCATCTTAAATTCTCAAAACCTTCTACTTCTGGTCCTAAAATCACTTTCAAATATAGAAAATGCTATCACTGTGGTTTTACTGACCATATTGCAAGCAAATGTCCAATTGCCACCAAAGCTGATAAAACAGTTAAAGTGAAGATAAATGCCTCTAAGGCTGAGAAGGTCACCAAAGCAAAAAAATCAACCAAGGTGAAAAATACCACTAAGGTTAAGAAATTAACCAAAGTGAAGATTACCACTGAAGCTGAATCTTCATCTGCTGTGAAGACTGCTGAACCTTCCATCTCCACTAACCCAAAAGGACCCATTGAAAAGTGGGTACCAAACAACGCTTAATCTTCTTTATGTGTGCAGGGATCAAAGGGCATCTGGTATCTCGATAGTGGATGTTCTCGTCATATGACTGGACAAAAAGACATGTTCACTGAATACAAGGAAGAGAAAGGTCCCTCTGTGACCTTTGGTGGAAATGGAAAAGGCTATACCTGAGGGTTTGGTGTCCTCAGCAATGGGATAACTACCTTCAGAAGAGTCACTTATGTAGATGGACTGAAGCATAACCTTCTAAGCATCAGTCATCTATGTGACAAAGACTACGAAGTTTGCTTTTCTAAGAAAGCATGTTCAGTAGTGAATGAGAAAGGAAAACTTGCTCTCAGTGGTTATCGCAGAGAAAATGTCTATGTAATAGATATGGACTCTACTACTACTAAAAACTTATGTTTTCTTTCTAAAGCCTCTTTTGATGTCAACTGGTTATGGTACAAAAGGCTTTCTCATCTAAATTTCAAAACCCTGAATTCTCTCTCTTCTAAGGAACTGGTTACTGGTCTTCCTCAGCACTCATATGCTAAAGAATCTCTCTGCTTGGCATGTGAAAAAGGAAAACAGACAAAAGCTAGTTTCAAATCTAAAAAAGTTTCCTCAATGACAAGTCCTCTTCAGCTCTCTTACATATGGATCTGTTTGGCCCTGTCAACATCCAATCAATAGCTGGAAAGAAATACACGCTTGTCATTGTAGATGAATACTCTCGCTACACCTGGGTTATCTTTCTTCGCTGCAAGAGTGATACTCCAGAAGAACTAATATCTTTTGTTAAAAAGATGGAAGTGTTGAATAATCTTACTGTTCGCTCTATAAGAAGTGATCATGGAACTGAATTCAAAAACAGTTCTCTGAAAAATTTCTTTGAGAACAAGGGAATTTCTCATAATTTCTCCTCAGTAAGAACACCTCAGCAAAACGGAGTCGCTAAAAGAAGAAACCGAACGATCATTGAAGTTGCTAGATCAATGTTCAGCGATTCTCACCTAGCTACTCAATTTTGGGCTGAAGCTGTTAACACTGCTTGTTTTACTCAAAACAGATCGCTGATCGTAAAGCGATTTGGAAAGACAACTTATGAACTTTTTCATGGAAGAAAACCATCTATCAGTTTTCTTCATATCTTTGGTTGTCAGTGCTTTATCTTAAACAACAAAGATCATCTTGGAAAGTTCGACCCAAAAGCTGATGATGGAATATTTCTTGGATATTCCTCCATCTCCAAAGCCTACATAGTGTTCAACAAGAGAAGACAATCTGTAGAAGAAACAATTCATGTCACCTTTGATGAAACTCGCTTAGCAAACTCTAAACCAATCGCTGACAATGAAGAGTTAAATGCTTGGATGTTCTCTCACTACAGAGAAACAGAACCCTACTTCTCAAACCATCAGCATTCAAATCCTCCAGCTGCTGATGATGATCCAAATATCATACCTTCTAACGCTGAATCCAACTCATGGGTCTCAGCAGAACCTCTAAACACACTTTTTCCCTCAGAACCATCTTCATCTGAACACCTCTCAGAAAACAATATTATATCTGACACTCAACACTTGATAGCTGATGAGCCTCAAGCATCATCATCAGTGAATATTCCAATTGTTGATTCAATCTCTGAAGTAAGCGATCATGCTCACGCTCAGCGATGGACCAGAGATCACCCCATAGATCAAATTCTTGGTGATCCCGATGCAGGTATTCAAACACGACGAAGTTCAGGTAATATATGTCTCTTTGTAAACTCTATTTCTTTAATAGAGCCAAAGAAGGATGATGATGCCCTCAGAGATCCAAACTGGGTCAGCGCTATGCAAGAAGAGTTGACTGAGTTCTCCCGCAACAAAGTTTGGAATCTCGTTCCTAGACCATCTGACAAAACTGTAATAGGCACCAAATGGGTATTTAGAAACAAGTTAGATGAACATGGGACTGTAACCCGCAACAAGGCTCGACTTGTTGCTCAGGGATACAGACAAGAGGAAGGCATAGACTATGATGAAACCTTTGCCCCTGTGGCTAGGCTCGAAGCAATTCGACTATTCTTAGCCTATGCAGTCTATAAAGACTTCATTGTTTATCAAATGGATGTAAAATCAGCATTCCTAAATGGAAAGTTGAATGAAGAAGTCTATGTAGAACAACCTCCAGGGTTCTATGACCCTAAGTATCCAAATTATATTTATAAATTGGATAAGGCTCTCTATGGTCTAAAACAAGCCCCTCGTGCTTGGTATGACACTCTCTCATCTTTTCTTATCTCTGAAAATTTTGAACCTGGTAAAATTGATAATATTTTATTTTTCAGAAAGATAAAAGGTCATATTATTTTTGTACAAATATATGTCGATGACATCATATTTGGTTCTACTAACCCATCTCTGTGTACTCGATTCGCTGAAAGAATGAAGAAAGAATACAAAATGAGTATGATGGGTGAGCTGACATATTTTCTTGGTCTTCAGATTAAACAATCTGACAAAGGTACTTTTATCAGCCAAGGTAAGTATGTTAAAGATATGCTGAAGAAGTTTGATCTAACACAAACTTCAGCGATGAAAACCCCTATGGCACCTCCTCTGACACTTAACAAAGATCCATCTGGAAAACCTGTTAATGTCACTGCTTATAGAGGAATGACAGGCTCTAGGAATGGCAACGGGGCGGGTTCGGGGCGGGTTTGCCGTCCCCCGTCCCCGTCCCCGAAACCGAAACCCATCCCCGTCCCCGCCCCGTTCCCCGTCGGGTTTTTATTCGGGGCGCCCCGTCGGGGATTTTTTATGCCCCGTCCCCGAACCCGACCCGATGGGGAATCCCCGATCCCCGAACCCGACCCGATAATTTAATATTTTATTTATATAATTATATATATAATTTCATAATATATATAATTTTATATAATATATATATAAATAATTTTTTATATAATATATATAAATACTTTTATATATAATATTTATATAATATATATAATTTTTATATAATATATATATAATTTTTATATAATATATATATAATTTTATTATAATATATATATATATATAATTTTATTTTTAATAATATAAATATATATATCGGGGCGGGGCGGGGCGGGGATACCTTGCCCCGTCCCCGAACCCGAACCCGATAAAATCCCCGAAAAAATCCCCGTTACCCGATCCGACCCGAAATTGTTTAACCCGACCTGACCCGAACTTAGTCGGGTTTCGGGTTTCCCCGTCGGGTTCGGGGTTTTCTGCCATCCCTAATAGGCTCCCTGTTGTATCTTACAGCGAGCCGTCCTGACATTATGTACTCTACTTGTTTATGTGCACGCTATCAATCTGAACCCAAGGAATCCCATCTGATCACTGTTAAGTGAATTTTCAGATATCTCAAAGGGACTCCTAACCTCGGTCTTTGGTACCCCAAAGACTCAGGGTTCGATCTAACGGGATATTCTGATAGTTATTTTGCAGGCCGTAAACTCGATAGAAAGAGCACCACTGGTGGATGTCAACTCTTAGGAGGAAAGCTGGTAAGATGGACAAGCAAAAAGCAAAATTCTGTGTCCACTTCCACAGCTGAAGCTGAATACGTAGCCGCTGGAAGTTGTTGTGCTCAGGTCTTATGGATGAGAAATCAACTATTGGACTATGACCTTCATCTATCAAAGATTCCAATCTATTGCGACAGCACTAGTGCTATTGCTATAGCAAACAATCCAGTACTACATTCAAAGACAAAACACATAGAGATCAGATATCATTTTATCAGAGACCATGTGATGAATGGTGATATTGAACTCCATTTTATTCCCACTGACTATCAGCTTGCTGATTTATTCACCAAACCTTTTGATGAGACAAGGTTCAACTTTCTCATCAGTGAGCTTGGAATGTTGAATCTCGAAGAGTAAATCTTCAGCGTTCATGCATTATGTCAGTGATCATAAGTTCCCCTTTATCACTATCTCTGATTAAAACTCTGACTCTCAGGTATGTTATCTTACTCCAAATCACTGAATCTTCAGCCAGTAAGACGTTTTAAATAAAACTTTAATCACTGAAGTTTTTCTTCAAATGATTAAAAGCTTTTTGAAAAACAAAATATATCACTGAGCTTTCTCTTCAGTGATCCTTCTAATATCCAAAAATCAATCTCTGAATTTTCATTAGGGATTCTTTTAAAGGAAAACCTATCTCTGATTTTTCTTCAGAGATAATTTCAAAAACGGACAAATGAAACGTTTTTCCCTCTCCTATGACGTCATTTGAACCGACAATCCACGACATGCTTTTTTTCTGACACGTTCGTCCGTTGCTCTTCTATCCAATCAACTTCGTGGGACGTGTCCATGTCATGATGAACATTTGTATTCCCGCCTCTTTCTCTCTCCTACTCTCTAAGTATAAAAGGAATGTTTCTTTTCATTCTTATCTTTTACGCTTTCTGGAAATTCTTTTTCAAGCAAGAACTCTCTCAAGCATTTTGCAAGAACATCTTTCAAATCATTTGCATCTTCTTCCTTAAGGATTAACAGGTTATTTTGATCTTCCTTTTCCTTAAATCTTGTTACTTAATCCTTCTTATGTTCCATCATTATGGATTTTTATAAGATTTCTACTGACTAAAATCGTTCTTTTTGATTTTATTCTTTCAAAACCTTTGGTTTTCTCATTGTTCTTCCTTCTTAAAATAAGAACAATTTCTTAATCTTCAAATATTTTTGTTTTTATCTTAATCTGGTAAAAACTTCTTTATTTTTAGACTTTAATCCTTCCCTTCTATTCTTTATTTCTTTCCTTATTCAGAAATGGCACAGTCAGCACTTGTTCCCTCCAAGAACGTCAAGTTCACCATCACTGAATCTGAAATCCCCAAGAACAACCATCTTGGACGCCTCAACTTCGATATAATCAAATACCCACACCTGGTGGATGCTGCCAAATTCCTGAAGCAATCCTGCATTGCTTACGCTCTCACTGTTGATCCAAAACTCTCCTTCAACAGTTTTGGTTCACCGCTGAAGAAACAACCATCACCAACAAGAAAGGTGATCAGGTCCCTGCAATTTCCTTCTACACAGACCTCGGCAAAGGAATGATGACCGCTTTCAGCTTAAGGAAGGGTCTCAGGTTTCCTGACAAACCTAAGAGTGGTTTTGAAGCTATACCTACTGACGCTGAACTCATCCAATTTTTGGATGATATGGAGTACTGCTGGGACAACAAGCCCCGCTCCACTGTACCCAACAAGAAGCTGACTCTCATTAAGAAGGCGAACATGCCTTCTCAGCTGAACTTCATCTTTTCTCACGTCATTCAATGCATGAGTGGGAAAAGTGGTTCTCTTGATCAGGCCAGTAAAGTACAGCTCCAGATGGCCTACTCGGTCATCGCTGGCAAAAATTTCGACTTTGCCACCGCTATCTTTGACCTTAGATCGTCAAAGATAGAGAAGACGGAGAGGGATCCCAAGATCCCATATGTACGGTTTATCTGTGCATATCTGAAGTTTCTCTACGCCAACACTTACCCCACTACTGCTGATGGATCCTTCGCCAAAGTGGGTCAGCATTCACTGGAGGTCAAACCGCTGGAAAACGAGCTAAGTATCTCTACCCTTCGCTCCCGACTCTCTCTCCACACTTCTTCTACTTCAGCGGCCATGCAGAAGGTTCCTTCTTCTGCTAGCCCTGCCGCTACCACTGGTTCCAAACGCCCATCGGTTAGTTCCTTTGGACCTTCTAAAAAGGCCAAAGTGACTACGGAGACAAGCGCCACTAGTTCAAGGCCTGAGGATGTTTCTCGACAAACTTCCTTGGATGATTTCGTGGTCATCTCCTCTACATCCTCAGCACCTACATCATCAACCGTGCCAGCGATCTCGGTCGCTGTCACAACATCAGTGACCCCACCCACTATTCCAGTTCAACAAGCGACTGAGGTAACTACTCAAATCCCAACTTCTTCTATACCCATCTCTAATACTCCTATTTCATTGGTCTCTAACCCTTCTTCTCATATGCAGCAACCTCATGTTGCATTTATAGGACCTGATCCTCAATTGCTTGAAAGAGACATGCAATTTTTCAACATGTTTGATCGATCAGGTATACCTAAAACCGCCTATACACCTTCCTTCTCCCCAACTAAGCCTGTTACTCAGCAACTAATTTTTCTTTCAGGTCCTAGTTTGGCAACTGTTGACGCGAATGTCAACAGTTTAGTTGAAAAGGTGGTTTCTCTCACCGCTGCTGTCAACAACACCACCAGCGTAGTCAATACCGCTGGTACTGAACTAAAGACCTTGACAGCTGCCTCCCAGACCAAAGTTGAATCCTTTCACATCTCTGCTCTTCAAGCAGAGCTTGTCAAAGTAAAGGAAGACACTCAGCGGAAGTTTGACGCCTTATCATCGAAGGTTGATGCTTGCTCCACTCTTCTTCAGCAAGTCCTCGACAAGCTGAATGCACCAGCTCCGACTCCATCCCCTTTCTTCACATCGGATGACCGCACCTCACTGAACATAGCTGTTGAATTTATTCATCAGGCTACTTCAGATCTCCTGGTGATTGAAGGACGCCTGGATAGTCTGGAGCCTGAAGTCCGAAAGTTGGCCTCTGCACAACCTTCCTCTCTAATCAAAGATCTCTCCCTCGCTGATAATGACAAAGAGGGGGAGAAAGTTGCTGAAGAAATTAAAGAAGGGGAGACAACAGCTGAAGCTGCTGCTGAGGTACAACTTGAAGATCATCCTTCTCTTGTTGAGGGGGAGAAGGTTGTTGACCAAGCCCCTCCTTCTTTCAAAGACTTTGTAGAAGAAGAAGAAGAGGAGGATGAAGATGAAGAAGATCTTGATCTTGAAGAAGATCTTGATCTTGAAGATGATGATGATGGCGATGAAGAAGATCAGTCCTTATGGTGTTCTTCAGCAGCCATCACATCTTCAGTGATAACTTCGAAAGAAGTTGTCACAACAGGGGGAGTCATGAAACATCCTCAGGAACCCCTTCCCAAAGCAAATCCAAAAGTGCGGTTGCTGAGGGAAACCTGAAGCCTGTTTCACTATCTGAGGAGAATCCTTATCAGGTATGCCTCTCACTTATCCCTGTTTCTTTCTACAAACCCTCTCTCTCTTTCTAACCTTTATCTCTCTCTTCCCAAAACATACACTAACTCCTTTCTTTCTTTCTTTCTATTTTTTCTGACCAGACAGTTCTCTCCCCTGCTTAAGGGTAAAGAACTTCAAATAATCCCAGCCGCTGTAGCTGATGAACAAATAATCCCAATCTCTGTAAGAGAGGTTGATGAAGAAGATGAGGAAGAAGAATCCCTGCAACATCCAAGAAGGCCCTCCAGACCATCTCACTGGTCAGAAGAAGAGATGAAGAGACGAACATAGATGATTTCTCATCTAGAGAATCAACGACTGAAGATCCCCTATCAATCAACAGATCTAGAGTTCCTGACTAAAGCTGAAATCGAAGAATCTGTCAGGGCTGAGAAACTGATAGCTGATTGTCAAAGAGATGCCTCTCTTGCTCTCAAGATTCAGTCATCTCAAGTCAAAGACAAGAAGCTGAAGAAGAAACCAGTTGAAGTTCAGGCTGCTCTTTTGAAAGAGATTGAAGAGGAGCACTCAAACGAACAAAGGATCAGCGATAGCTCAGTCGAATGGTGTAAAAACAAAATCAACTATCGCTCTGACCCAATGAAGATCATAGCAGTTGTCATCTCAGGGAAAAAGAAGAAGGACCGAGTTTCTGTCACTATGGAGATTACTAGAGAGGATGGAAGTTGTAAGGCCATGTTCGTGTCAAAGCTGGAAAGCTTAGGTTATATGGAATGGCTAGTGTTCAAAGAAGCGCTGAAGAAATCCAAATCAACCAGCAGAGGCTATGTCGAAGGCATCTTGGAAGCCCTCATCAACAGAGTCTCCACTGTGTTGAAAGTACCATCTGCTCTTCCTTCCAAACCAAGGCAATTCAAAAGGAAGCCTGTCTCCTCCTCCTCTGAAAATGTCGCAGTGATCAAAAATGAAACCTCCATCAAGTTCTCAAGAGAAGCTCTATTCGGTCTTCCTCCTGATCTTTCAGTTCTTGATCTATCTCTGCCCCCTAGTGGACCATATGTTGCAGAACAAGTACTTAAAGAACCTTTTGGAATCTTCTTCAGAGATGATGAGGAAGAACTCAGATTTCAGAGAGTCTCTGAAATTCCTATTTGTCTCCTCATCCATCTCAAGGATCTCCTGTGCTTATGGAGTGACTTCTCTCCCTCTGCTGAACCGATCAAGGCAATCATATCTCAAGAATCTTCAGATCGAAGGCAAAAAGGAGAAGAAATACCTGAGTATATGATCAATCCTCCCAAGTCTTCTTTAGATAGCTGATAGATTAGTTTCCTATTTCTTGTAATCTATTAGTTAAACTTACAGTAGTTAGTTCTTCACTTGTACTTGTAATTTTCATACCTTGTAATTCTTTTCTTGGATTAATGAAAATTTCAGTGAAGTACTTAACTCTATCAGTACTGTAAAAGATACCTCAAAATAGTAATTAGGACATGTATATTATGAGTCCTATTTATTCCTTTATTTTGATCCTTAAAGTAATTTTCTTCAGTTACTTTGTCATTATCAAATAGGGGGAGATTGTTGATCCAAGCTCTCTCAGTGATTTGATAAATGACCCTCTTTTATACTTAGTGAAAATTACGTTTAATATGTATTAGTGTTTCACTATCAGCGATCAGACTGAGTCTGTTTAGTTATTGTTGATAGTATCTCTTATAAACATTTCTATGTATTAGTGTTTCACTATCAGTGATCAAACTGAGTCTGTTCAGTTATCGCTAATAGTTCTAACGTAAATAGTAACGTAATCCCTGAAGACAAGTCTCGCGTCAACATATGTTCATAGCTGAATCGAAGACGAAGCCACTGAACAAAGAGAAGTCTACTAGTGACCTGATGCGGATATCAGTGAAGCAAAGACAACTCTACTTATACGCGAAGGAACATGAGGAAAAGCTTCAGCGATAGATGAACCTCTTTATATCTCTGAAGAAAGAGATATTCAGCGATCAATCGATCACAAAGCTTATGCCTCAAGTTTCCTTTTGTCTTACCTTGCACAACCAGTACGATGTGTCATAACGGACATATCTCTGCCACAAATCGTACAACAACTCTGTCAACTACACTATTCATGATACGGCCGAAAGCATGTCTCCCAAAAGTCAGACTACCAAAGCCAATCACTGAATGACACGTGTAAAGTACCCTGCCATGCATTTAATGCATAGGGTATAAAAAGAAAGATCACCTCTCCATCTAAGAGTGTGCTCTATTCTTGAACCAACATAGAAACCTTTGTTTTCTATACTTCTAAAACCCCCCATTCTCTATATTCTTGTGCAACCAACTGTGTGTTTCTTAAGTTTGTTTAGATTGAGTCTGTCTTAATCTTATTCCGCAACAAACTTGTAAATTGTGTTTGATCATTCAATAAACAATTTATTAAACTTTAAATATTGTGTTTGTATTTAACCCCTCCCCCCTTCTACAAACTTGTTAAGCACCTCCGAAACCAACAATGTAATTCTTTAATAGATTTAATTGTTAGATGGGCCCAAGCCCATTAAGTCTGTAAGCCTAAGTATATAAAGGTTGTTTTAGTTTCATTATTTTTTTAGTCTCATTATTCATAATCCTCTAGTCAATAGTTTTACTTTCTCTGATCAGATATTCTCTCTGTAAACCTAAACTCTTTGATTGAATATTAATCATATGACTAGAGGTTGTGGCTATATTATTGTTCTTCATTGATTATATTGTTCGTGATTGCACTGTACTGGGATCTACATAAGTTATTGTACATATAAGTCATCTTTTTGACAATGAGGCAAGAGTCCTGATCTGTAGTAATCATAAGTCATTGTTCTTTCTCCCCCTTAAACTTTGGGTGCCTGCAACACAGATTTAGCTTTTGGTACCCACTGGTAGTTGGGTCCTAATGGGTTAGTTGCAGTTCTAGTGGGAGATATAAAATAAGAACCATACCAGTTATTCACATAATCTTTTCTTACAAAATCATTTGAGCCACAGTAGGAACAACTAATTTTCTTTTGTGCTAACCTGATCAATTGATTGATAGTGTAAACAAGATCAGGTTTGCCAAAAGTCTTACTTTTTGAAGCATAGTTCCATTTAGCATTTTATGTATGCACAAATGATTTGTCGATCTTATTCTCCTCTGAGGATCCTTTAACTTTCCAGATCCAATTTTCTCTATCTTTCTCATCATCCCTTCTCAAGAAGCTTTTCTTTCGAGACTTAGTCTTCTTGAAGTTACCTGAACCATCAACATTTTTATTAAAGAAAAGGTTAGAAGGACGAATCTGATCAGTAGATTTAGAAGTAAAACCATCATCTAAATCACAGAAAGGATTATAGAAAACATTTGAAAAATGTGAACTCGAAGCCTTTTTGAGTGAACAATCTGAATCAGTTTGATCATCTCTCGGTGATTGAGCTATTGACTCTGGCGTCTTGTGCTCAGTTAGCTTCACCTTGAATACGATCTCTTCAAGTTCCTTTATCTTTGAAGACAAACTGTTTCTTTCCTTTTCAATCAGATCAAACTTCTTTTGCAATTCAGAATTCGTCTTCTTTTCCTTCAGAATGATTGTTGATAACTCATATAGCTCTCTTGTCAGCTTAGCTATCTCAGTTTCAAATATTTTATTTTCTTCATAAAAGTCTATATTTACTTTCTTCTGCTCAGATATCTTTTTTCTCTTTCTCAACCTTTTCTCTCTCAAGAATGATAACCTTCTCAAAGTCTGAAACTTGTTGAGAAAGCTTAACACATTTAAGCTCTAAAGATTTCTTTTCTTCAAAGGCTTTTCTGGAGGAATCAGAGAATTTCTTAGCAAATTCTTTTCTTTCTTTCTCAATCTTCAACATTTCATCTTGGACTTTTGTATTGTCTTTGTCTTGGGTTGCCTTTTCTTTCAGCATATCAATCTCAACCTCAAGACTGAAGACTTTATCTTTCAGTTTATCTCTTTCCGCAAAGACTTGAGAATTTATCTTTCTCAGTCCATTACTAGTATCACTTACAACACTTGCTCTCCTTCTAAGCTCCTCAAGCTCTCTTTGCATTGAATCCTTTTTTGACCATGTAGAACTTGAGTTAAGACTTTTTACTTTAGCTTGAAGATTTAAGATTTCTTTCTCTTTCGACTCAATAATTCCTGCAAAATTAATTTTAGAATTAGAGATACATTCTGAGCAAACAAAATCTTTCTTTAAGCATTTATCATCTTGCAACTGATTAATTTGATCAAGGAGAAATGAGTTCTGAATCTTTAAATCCTTGTTCTCAGCTTTAAGAGGTAATATCTCGGATTTGAGCTTTTTATTCTCTTTTTCATAATCAAAAACCATGCTTGTATATCTTGACAACTGTCCAACAAGACGTTTAACATTTGCTTTTGATTCAGAAAGAGTCATCTTGTCAAAATCAAGGTTATAACCTTCAGACATCTTTAGTTGTATGGTTAGAAATCAAACTTATCTGTACCAAGAGAATCAACTAGATGAGATCGTTAGAATCAAAAATAGGATAAAAACTACACTCAAAAATTTTCAGAAAAATAAATTTCCAAAAATGATCAAATGCGGATATCTCAAACATTATTAATCTCAAAGAAATTAATCACAGAAAAACTGGCGCAAAAGTATCTGGCGCAAAAAGAGTTTTGCGTGAGTAATGGGTGGCGCAAAAGTAAAATTGCGCTAGATGTGGGTCGCGCAAAAAGGAGATATGCACGAGAGGTGGGTTGCGCAAAGGGAGATTTGCGCGAACCGCGGGTGGCGCAAAGAATGGTTTGCGTGAATAGGCACTGGCGCAAAGTTGACGATCGCGCGAACAGTAGATGGCGCAAAAGTGTGACCGGGGTCTTGCTCGACCGGTGTTCTGTCTGACCCGATCTTTGTCGACCGGTATGTTGCACGACCGGAGAGGTCGACCGGTAAGGTGCTTCGACCGGTAATGTGTCGACCGGACCTGTATTGACCGGTATTGCGATGACCGGGACCGGATCGATGAGTCGAACGGTACTCTATGACCGGGGTTTGGTGTGTGAGGACCGGTATGTATCAACCGGGACCAAAGAGGACCGGTGAGATGCTGCGGCCAAACTACAGCGACCGGTATTGACCGGGATGCTGTGACTGGGGTTTCCCCGACCGGTATGGACCGGTGCAGTGTGTGGTGTAAACCTGGTTGACCGATGTTCTGTCGACTTTAATATCGACCGGTATGTTCTTACATAGTTCGACCCAGAATAACAAGAATGTCAACCCAGATTCCACTTCAAACATAGAAACTTAATGCAAAAATCGCACTTTTGAATCCATAAACATGTATTGAACAAATCCCAATCAAAAACACTAATTAAAAACAACTTTTAATTACCCAATTTGATGAAAGCAGTATACGTCAGATTTATGAACTAGTCGAACCCAGTATAAAAAGAATCATCAAAAATTGAAACGATTAGTGAATTAAAGCCCAATTAAACTATCAGATAACAATCAATACTATAAAACTCATCTAATCAGATTGATTTCAAGCATAAAATCACATTAATTCAAAAAAAATCAATTATCACCCAGTTGAATATCGATGAACACAGTAAGATCGATAAACTTGTTTTTAATCCAAAAACTTGATTCTTTAGGCTCTGATACCACTTGTTAAACCATTAACTTTAACTTTAATCTTGAATACAATTTATGATCCAACAGTAATTACTATATGATCTAATAAAACAAAAAAGGGAAAGGGACAAAATAGTTAACTAGCATTTTTAATTAAGGTTAGTCAGAGGGACCAAAAGTGAAACAAAATGGTAACCACTATAACCAAAATTGTAATTAGTTTAAAGGAGGGACCAAACTTGATAGTGAGTGACAACCACAAGGACCAAATGAATTTGATGGAATTGGAATGACAAATTCCTTTGACCAAATTCCTTGGAGATGGTTGGTTCGCGAAATGAATTGACTGGATTCCATCGGATTCCACTATTGAGCGATTTGATCATTCCTTAGTATACGTGAAGAAATTGAATTTCATTTCGTAACAAATAAAACATAATTTATAATTTCGTTTTAGAAAGACAAAAAATAACCTTTGCATCTAATTTAACCACCACCCCTTCCCCGCCCCACCCTCACCACTCCCTTCGACGACATATCCACCACCACCACCGTTGCCACTACCACCGTCAATTACAATTATCATTCCACCATCGCCATGACGCCACCCCACCCACCGCCACCCACCATCCCCACTCCTTCCATCACCATCATGCCACTATTTTTGCCGTCATAGTCGCCACCCACCACCCCCACATACCCAACATCACCACACCACTATTGTTGTCATCATAACTGTCACCCTTACCCTCGACAGATGCATATTTCTATTCTTTTACGAGATTCTATTCTGTAAGACCCTTAAATTTGGAAAGAGCAACTAAATTAAAATTTTCAAAATATACATCAAATAAGGATAAGATATATTCTACTAATCAACACTTGAGTCACCTAGAAATCTAGATTTAACTTCAACAGATAATAGGTCAAGTCTTATATAAAGACTAATCAAAGTCGGGTGTTACTAAAAACCTAATAACAGTTGCAATCTCCAAAAGCACGGAAGGATTCACCAAGCTACTCTCTCGTGCATAGGACTATCACTCATCTCGACATGAAGTCGCTAGCAACAATCCTCAACCAAACCTGATGCACATGTCGACAAATAAAAAGGTTAGGCTAACGCTTAGTGAGTTCGAGAGTTTTCAACATGAATAAACACTTTGTTAAAAGGAAGGAATGCGACTTAAAACGTAATCCTTCAAAATGATTTATTCTAAATATGAAAACGACTCGTTTTACAATAATATGCACTTTTAAGAACGAACGCCCAATACAAAACATTCTTTATAAAGTGATGCAACCCCAAAACTCACTCAAAGCGTGAATAGGAAACGAACTCCCAATTTATAAAAACACGGATAAAACTTTATATCCTGGAACACCCAAAGCACAGGTGGGGTATAATACTCAACTCATAAATCATGGAAAACAATCCATATAAATATAATATGCCACCGAAAACATGGAACTAAAATTCAATACTCACGCGACCATAAAATGGAATAAAATCCAAATGTTAAAGTATGGACAATCAAATATCCAAATTATTGTTGGCCGACAACGGGGGAGACCCGTATCCGTTGAGACTTGAGAGTAGAGGAACACAAAAGTATGTCACTCATACAACGTTAATCGTATGACACTTCATGACATAAAAGTCCAAGTGTCCCTACGACTCCCTTCAAGCTATACCAAAAGAGACAGATGACCTTAGTGAATATTACCATGAATACCACCAAAGGCCCGGTACAGTCGGGGGTTACAACCAAGGCATTGCCCCGACATGGCGGAGGCCCCAAACGCCCATCAACACGATAGCACAACCGGACTCAGCCCTCCTAGTGTACACTTAAAAGGTTAAAATTATAAAACGTGGGCCCCGGAGTCTAACCCCGTAATACCCAATCGACCATCAAATAAAGATTGACTTACGTGCATATGGATCAAATGCAACACAGTCTAACATTACATGACTACACAGGAATGACCAACGCACTCGAACATGTAATTACCATTATTATGCAACAAGATGCATTAATGTGAAAACCATAAATGGGCTCTACATTGAGCCATTAACACCTGACAAATGTCCCGAAGACCCTTTTTAGGTGAAAGTCGAGTTAAAGTGCTCGAAATCCTTTTGACCAACAAATGACGGTCCTCAAATAATAAAACGCATCTAAACGACGTTTATGTAATACATTCTTCAAGAATCCATATCAACTTAAAACATGAGTTTATTGGGATAAATCATCTTTCAAATTAAAACCCTCCTCATTTTTCCCAAAATATCCCATGACATGACGACGTGTAATTTCCAAACGATTTATAAACTAAAAACACTAAAATCACGTTAATCGTCAAATAACTTTCATTTTATGCAATAAATCACCAAAAGAATATATTATTGGGGTTTACACATCAAAACACCCGAAAATCAATGATAGCCATTTTATAAGATGTAACAAGTTAACAACCCACATTTACCAATTATGAACACTTTGACAAATACTCGACACATTTGATAAACATAAAGTAAACACACTTTTACTTCAAAATACACATTTTGGCATGTAAATAGTTTTCACAAAGCAACTTGAACTCAGCTTGCTAGATTTAGGCTAAATCTAGATTTTATTCCAACTTGAGCTTTCTTGAAGAAATCTAAATCCACAAGCAAGATCCTTCCAAAACCTAGATCCACAATTTCCAACCATAAATAATCATATTCAATCCATTTAGAATTGTTCCCCGATCATTTTACATCAAAATCCCCAATTTGGCCAAAACCCTAATTTTGACCTAATTTCTCCAAAATCATCAAATCCGAATTTTGAGAAACCAATCACTAGGAAATCATCAAGGAAACATTTATAACTCATAATCAAGATTAGAACCTAGGAGGATGAACTCACCACTTAGGTTTTGGTGAAAACCTAGAAAACTCAAAATGAAGATTGAGGTTGAAGATGAAGATGGAGGCTCTTGGTGTCTAGCTTCTACATTTGACGTTGGTGACGGTTTACCACCATGATATGCAAAGATTTGAGCCAAAGGCACCCCAAAATGTCAAAGGGTGGTGTTGGATCGTTCTTGGGAGGTTTGGGAGTGTTTGAAACTGATTTGGGTGAAGAGGTATGAGAAATGCAGCAAAAATTGCGACTTTAAAGGGTCCTGGCACACCTGGCGACAATGCCAGGGGAAAATTCGATGGTCATTGTCGCTGGGGTGTACCAGTGTTATGTCCCTTCTTCGCGACTGTGACAGTGCGACTATGACACTGTCATAGTCGTCGGGCATTGCAGTGGGACCTTTCTGAAGCCCCAAAACTCAAATTTTTCAATGCCAACACTCCCGATACTCTAAGGGACTTTAGATAATGTTTTCCCAACATAAGTCCCACCATTTCCAAGTTGTAAAAACGTCCAGGTGACCTTTACTTACCGAAAGTTGCGGGTGTTACATATTCCAATTCCTGTCAACCAAACATATGGTCAAATTCCATCAAATTTCCTTCCAATTACTTCAAAGTCAAATTCCTTTAATGGATTCCAATTCCACCAAATTCCATTCCATGAACCAAATGCCCCATTAGGGTTTTTTACCTATTCAATCGGTACGTGACAAAAAGCTTACGTGATTGGTAGTGCTTTTTACACACCTACAGACATGTGATAATAAAATCTCAAAGCAAGTATACAATGGGATCCAATATCGTCTTTCAAGTATTAGAATGGTAAGATACTGAATATTGTCTACGAAGATTGTAGTAAAAGTTAAATAAAAAGTAAAAGAAATAAATGATTTCAGATGGCGATTTTGAAGACTTTGATTTGGTTTGGTTTATCACTTAATGAACTTAACAAATAATAAAGCAAGCAAGGGTGTAAGATTTTTAGGCGAGACTTAAACACAAATTTCAGCAGACTTATGATGCAGAAATGCTGCAACATAAGTTGATTATAAATAGTTCCACCATCTATTTTGAGGGTACTCCTCTAGGACTTCAATATTTGCACTAATTTTTACATTCAACCAACATATCTGTATGTAGTATCCAACTAGTAGTAGTGCACAATAGAGTCCTCAAAATATATGGATCTACAAATCTCTTTGTATAAAATCACTCTCTCAAGTCGATTCTCACATCATCCAAGTTGGTGTGTTCCAAGTTACTCATCTCTGAGTCCACTACACTTTAACACTTTGAAAAGCGACCAACCCATCGAGAATAAATCAATTTGTAAAATATAGACAACAAATCTCTTTGTTGGTAACTTTCTGAAGTCTACTTCCCATATCATTCAAATTGACATGCATATCAATGCTTATCTCTAAGTCAATGATACTTTAACACTTTCAAAGTGATCAACTTGTCAAGAAGTGACATTTGTTTTATAAAACTTGTTATGAAATAGTGGAACATTGTTATTGCGAAACAATGTCCACCTTTTTTTGGTTTAAAATCTCACTTTTTCGTCTCACACCCAACCTAATAAAGTTTGATACTTATAATGAAAAGTAAAGACATAAAGTTGTAAATGATGGAAATTAATTGCATAAATTTAAATGACGGAAAATAAATGACGGAAATAAAGTAAGAGCCAAAAAGTAACTTTGAAAGATTAATAAGTAATAAAGTAAATAAAGATTAATATAACTATTAGTAAAGAGCGAAATGTAAATACAAAAAAGTAACTTCAAAAGATTAATATAATTATTCCAAAACTCCAAGAGTGATTCAAACAAGGGGGCCTGATTTCTAACTTGTTTTAAACACCATCCCATACCCTCTATTTATACTAGGATAGAGGGGATGGCAAAAAGGGCATTTAGCACTAACTTAATGCTTAAGTCATAAAGTATAATTACAAGTACATTAAAGTAAAAGTGCATAAAACAAAGGGAAAATGGCTTAAATAGCATATTTGGGGGTTTGGGTTGACCATACAACACATTTTGAGAAAATATTGAGAAAATAACACCCCATTACACCTAAGGCTTTAGCTCGCCGTCGGCGTAATGCACATGTGGGCCCACACAAGTTTGTTCCATTAAAAAGTGACACGTGGCAAAAATATTAGACAAAATCAAACCTTGTCCCCCCCACCCGACATCCCCTTTTCCCCTTCCCAAGGCGTCGGCGGCGTAACCCCCCCCCCCCCCCCCGGTCGGCGTAAACCCCCCACCCCTATTTAGCCGATGTGATGCATGATTCCCCTCTTCCCCAAAAATTTCACCATTTTCCAAAAGATTTTGATGAGACAATACAATGAAAAATATCATATATCTTTTTGACCCGATTTTGATACAGAAATTCCGATTTTTTGCATTAAATACCCGATTTTTTTTACCAAAAATTGTGTTTTTGGTATTTATATAACATGGGTGACATAAATACCAATTTTTTCCCAAAAAATCTTCCTCCTTCCCAATGTATCATGTTTCACCAAAACACTGAAAAAGAAAAACATATATATTTGACCCTCAATATTTTTAAAAATATTTAATTTTGTTGTATTAAATACACGATTTTTTTACCCAATACCCGATTTTTTGTTATTTATACAACATGGGTGACATAAATACCCATATTTTCCCAAAAAATATTCTTACTTTCCAATATATCATGATTCGATAAAACACTGGAAAAAAATCAGATATATTTTGACCAAAAATTCTTCCTACTATCTAAAAAAAATTCTTCATTTCCCAAGATATATATCGATTTGATAACACAATGACAATAATCAGATATATTTTGACCAACTTTAAACCCGAATTTTTACCCAATACCCGTTTTTTTGTTATTTATACAACATGGGTGACATAAATAACAATTTTTTTCAAAAAATCTTCCTACTTTCCAATATATCATGATTCGACAAAACACTGGAAAAAATCAGATATATTTTGACCAAAAGATCTTCCTACTTTCCCAAAAAATTTATTCCCTTCCTAAGATATATATCGATTTGATAACACAATGACAATAATCAGATATATTTTGACGAACTTTATACCCGATTTCTTTACCCAATACCCAGTTTTTTGTTATTTATACAACATGGGTGACATAAATACCAATTTTTTCCCAAAAAATCTTCCTACTTTCCAATATATCATGATTCGACAAAACACTGGAAAAAAATCAGATATATTTTGACCAAAAAATATTCCTACTTTCCCAAAAAATTTATCCCCTTCCCAAGATATATATCGATTTGACAAATCAATGACAATAATCAGATATATTTTGACCAATTTTATACCCGATTTTTTACCCAATACCCGTTTTTTGTTATATTCCAATCATATATAAATTAAATGGGGGGGACCATCACCACTACACAACTCCAACCATTTTCTTCCCCCACCAACTTCACCGTTAACCACTTGGACCGTCGTCTTCCGCCGTCGTTGAACACCGTTGACCGTCGTGTTCCTCCGCTGTTGACCGCTGACTTCCGCCGCCCCATTCAACGCCGACTTCTACCGTCGTCTTCCGCCGCTGTTGACCACCGTCTTCCGCCTCCGTTGACCACCGTTCACTGCTGCCGTTGACCACCGTCGACCAACCGTCGGAATTTATAAAAATGACCGACAAAGTGAGTACTGAAAAAAATCCCAATTTCTTTTTTTATAATACTTTATGTTGTTATGAATTCTTGCACTTTGATAAATGATATAAAAATATAAAAATGAAACAAAAAGAAAAAAAAACGTAAATATAATGTATGATATATGAAAACTAATTTACGATTAAGATTATCAATAATCTTGATAATTTTTTTGACAAGATAATACAAGTGATTCATTACAATTATTTAATTATTCTTAGAGTATTCATAATCATGGATAGGGATGAGCATAACCCGCCCTACCCGAACTACCCGACCCGACCCGAATAAGAGGCAAAAAACCGAGACCTGCCATATCCGAACCCGATTAACCCTGACTCGTATAAATTATCGGATATAGTAGGATCGGGTTGGGTACCTAAATCCCATACCCGATCCGACCCGAATATCCGAAATCCATACCCATACGTGTCATATTAACCTAATTTCATTCATTATTCATTCCCAATTCTGAAATCCAGACCCATACGTGATACTCCATCGGCCATACTCGTCGACGACCAACTTCAAACTCGAATCTCGATCGACTACCGGCGACTGCCTCCAGCCTCCAGCCACCGGCGACTGCTACTCCTCCGCTCATCGCCTCCTCCCAGACCTCCAGGCTCCAGTTACTGAGCCACCGGCGACCGCTGTGCTCGTGGTCCCAGCCTCCCATCGGCGACTCATCTCACCATCTCAGATCGGCGACCGTTGTGCTCGTGTAAGTTTTCTTGTTTTCTACTTTTCTTTTCTACACTCTTGAAAGTTGAATCTTGATTTTAATTTTGGGGTTTTGGAGTTCTACAAAAACTGAACTTACTATGTCTACAAAAATTGTAAGTTTTCTTGTTTTATACTTTTCTTTTCTACACTCTTGAAAGTTGAATCTTGATTTTGATTCTAGGGTTTTGGAGTTCTACAAAAACTGAACTTACTGTGTCTACAAAATGTAAGTTTTCTTGTTTTCTACTTTTCTTTTCTACACTCTTGAATGTTGAATCTTGAACTTACACAGTATGTAGTCTATCTCTGAGATATCCGATCCGATCCGCTCACCCGAACCCGAATCCCCCGAATTGTAATCGGTCAGGTTTTGGGGTTCCTCTCTCCACCCGAATATCCGATCGGGTTTGGGTTTTGGGTCCCCGACCCACCCGATGCACACCCCTACTTGCTAGAGGCCCACAGAGTTGGCCTTCCCAATACAAAACTTGATGCAAATACTAAATCCTCATACATAAGGATTTAGACATAGATTCTCATCTATAAATCATGATCACAGAGAACATATATTAACAAGTTCTATATCATATAAATCTTCATATTTCCACATTTACCATTTCTCAAAACTTTTGATTTCTCAACTCCATTTAGACATGTAGTACCAAATTACCCATCATAGTTGTTAGAGCATAAATATGTTGGATACAAGATCATAGAAGTTTGAAGACTGAAAGTCAAGCCAAGTCAAATCTCAAGTCAAACTCTCAAGCAAGTCAAAGTCATTTGTAATAAAAAGTCAAAGTGTTGTAATAGATAGCTGTATAAGTGTTTTGTTTCTAAATAGGGATATGACAAGAGTTAGTGTTAGAGGAGAGTTTTAGAGAGAGAGAGAGAGCATCATACGCATTCTTTATAGAGAGAGAAAGTTTGAGAGAGTATATTTGTAATCGATTTTGTGATTGTAATGAAAATGAAAATTGAGTGAATTGTTATTGTCATCCTGATTAGAACCCTTCAGAATTTCATAAAATTGTTACATTATTTTTCTGTAATGTTATATAAACATTCTATTTATCTAACAAAAATGAAACTTTAATAGTTTTATATATGTATTAATTCCCCTTTATTTTTTTTCTTTTAAATATAAATTCAATGTTATTTATATCTAAGTTGTTGAATTTACAATTAAATAAAAATAAAATACAATAATAGAAGTAAAATTACTTAAAATAAAAATACGTTATGAAAATAACAAATAAATTATGCACATTAATTTTAAAAATTATAATCTCCTAAATTACAGTATAACTTTTTTTTTTAATTTATCAAAACTATTGTTATTACGTATAACTTTTTTTATAATACTTTATGTAACAGTTTGTTTCAGGCGCAATCTTATTTGACGTTGAGGGACAAATGAATTTGCTTAAGAAAATTAAGCAGAAATTACAGTCAAATAATCGTCGTCTCAGTATTTTTAGAGAATTGTGTTTCGGGAATTGGTTAGACCTGCAACATTTTCATGG
Organism: Arctium minus; assembly: GCA_954870635.1. Lineage (NCBI taxonomy): Eukaryota > Viridiplantae > Streptophyta > Magnoliopsida > Asterales > Asteraceae > Arctium > Arctium minus. Next base: position 173,248,814 of record OX941080.1, on the reverse strand, counting down.
AGATCCTATGTTGATCCATACAATTCTCCGATATCAGGTCCTTTCGGAAAAAAGAAAGAGAAGAGATTTTATTTTCTATAGGAGGTTTTATGTTGCGTTTTTGTAGATTATATTTTTGTTTAATTACCGGCCTTCGATTTGGGCCCGAGTTACGGCCACCAAGTAACACACATGTGGCTATTAGAGGTAGATTGTTTTCTCACGTACCTGCGTCTACAGAGATTAAGGTTTCTGATTTTTTTTATGTTATTTGATAACGACATTTTGTTCAACGCCTTGTCGAACGATGACGTTATCCGTGTCTATCTTCAGTTAGTACTTGATAAAGTATTTTTTGGAAGACAGAACGACTACGCTGTCCATGATTGGTGTCTAGTTCTGCTTGACAATTTCAATACATGGAATCATTACCCGTGGGGTTCACACATATGGGCTAGAACATTTAATCAACTTTATAATGACATTTTAAATAGAAAATAAAAGAACTCGGTGCTGGAAAGGTACACACTGTAGGGATTCATATACGCTTCCAAGGTCCGCCATCATTACTTTTTTGGTTACGCTTATTATTTACCTTGTAATATTCATATTTTAACGATGTTATTTTTGACGTCACATATATGGATCTTCGAGACGTTTCCACAGTCGTTAAACTATGTAAGGTATAGTCCCACCATACCAAGGGCCTGTGGGTGGCGTAGAACGAAAATCGTCTTTACCGACGAGTGTCTGAAATTCCTTAATTTCTTACCGGTATGTGTTGTGTTGTAATTAACCATTGGTTTTTTTTAACAAAATTATTAATTAAAATATATGTACCTACAAGTTTTATATTTATTTTTTAAGACTGTCTTGCCCAAGTTATCGTTGTCACCAACTCCGGCGGAGTCAAGTTATGAGTGGTGGATTGTAAGCCACGGGTTTTTGTCCCCTGCCGACGTTGGTGATTACGAGGCACAACCGGAGGAGGACGACCTATTTGATCTGAACCATCCACCCCGAGACGGTAGTGCCGCGTTCGGTGATTACGGTGGTGCCGCGTTCGGTGATTATGCGTCCGACAATTACGAGTGTTATGTCCCCGAACAAAACTAGTTTAACCTGGCCTCCCCGTTTGCCGAATTTGCCAATTTGAATTCTCAAGATGTTTGGCAAGAAAATTTCCCCCTCCCCACAATTAGGTCAACAGTCGTAAACGGCGCGACATTCTTATGCAGGGCATTCTCAGTATTCTGCTCTGAACGAATTTACCCTTGAGCTTCAGAAACTGAATGAGAAGTACACAGGGATTGAGAACAAATTATCAAATCTCTGCGATGATGTAAGCCTTTTAAAGAAGGGGAAATTCGTTGCGCAGGCAAATTCACCATGCGATGATTCAAGCCTTTTGAGGAAGGAAAAATTCGTTGCACAGAAACATTCACCATGTGACAATGAAGAGGTAAGACCGTTTTTAGTTTAGACTTATAAATTTGCACTTTTGAGTTCTTTTATAATGTTTTGGTAATGTCAATCCAGGACGAGGACATGGACGTCACGCTATCGCGCTTGGAAAGGGCCCAGTCGGTTCCCGTTGAAGTCGAACTTCCTCGGCCGAAGCGAGAGACCAAAAATCTGGGTACTCTAGATCCCCCTTTACCCTCCTGCGCACCAAGAAGCGCAACAAGAACATGGATCTACCGCCTCCCGTACCGACTCCCCTACCGACGCCTGCACCCGTTGAGGAGGTGGATGTTGAGGCGTTGTACGACGGTGGGCTACTGCCACCTCTCATGAAGTTACGAATATTATGGAAATGGCGAGCATATTATGAATTTTGGGGACGACTCTTGGGAAAAATTCATTTTGGGTACTTCGCAAACACGGTTATTCAAGTGCAAAATATATTTAGTTTTAAACGTATGGACATGTGATCAAATGTTAAATGATGGACGGTGCCCATCTGAAGGATACATTTGTCGGCACCATGTTCCTGGCGGTCGCAATGGACAGGAACAACCAGATCGTTCCCATTGCCATGGGAGTGGGGAAGACAGAAAGTGGCCCTGCCTGGACTTGGTTCTTAACGAAGCTGAGAGAATGTATTGGTCAACTAACCGACTTAATGTTTGTTACTGATCGGGCAACTTCAATCGATTTGGACATCAGAACGGTATACCCAAATGCCCATCATGGTCTTTATGCCCGACATCTGCTCGTTAACTTGAAATTGGCCTAAAAATAGAGAAAGCAAGGAAGTAGATGTTCTGGGAGGCATGCAAAGCGTTCCATCGATCAGACTTCGAGTGTATAATGGATTTGATGCATCTAGTCTACCGAACGCGGTTGCATACCTTCAGAAGGTTGGTTACGACAGATGGGCACGATTAATGTTTTATGGCCTACGGTACAACACAATGACTTCGAACAGTGTGGAGTCTGTGAACGCTTTGAGTCGATTTGCACGTTACCTATCAATTACAATGTTAGTTGAATTTTACCGTTCGACGTTGCAGCAATGGTATTACAAGTGTGGCCACGATGGAGGTGTATTTATATACACAACTACGTATTACCAATTGTACATTTGTTCATTTAGTGTAACGTTTTATCATTTTTCCTACAGCGCAAATCCAAAGCGTAGTGACACAATAGGCGGAGGCAAAGATCGATAAAAGAATCAACAGGAGCGCAAGATGGCGGGTGTATCCCATTTCAGAAGCAGAATACGAAGTTCATGACTGGCATAAGAATGGAAGAGTTGATTTGCAGTCATGAACATGTATATGCATGCAATGGCAACTGTCTGGCATCCCGTGTGGTCATCTGATAGAGGTTACACGATAACTCGGTCATACAGATTGCAGCCAATGGGCTTAAAACTGGTTCACAATGCAAGCTTATCAGGCAACATATAACGAGCAAGTGAACCCTCTTCCACCACCATCTGAATACGTGTAACGTGTTGCCCGAAGAACGTATGACATGTCTCCCGCCTCCCATGAACATATGAAACGCCGGAAGACCATGAAACTGCGACTGTATCCCGTCATGAGATGAGGAACCAATCGTGAAAACCTGCAGTCGTTGTCACCAGAAGGGACATTTTCGTTACAATTGTTCAAGTTAGATGTCAGCCCTTCGCATACGGCGGGAGCGTCTAGTAGTCGTAGGAAACCCGAGCCTGGTACCACCCAGTATCATCCATCACAACCGGATGATATACAAGACTATGTTCACCCAACTTATTATCTAGGCTCGTAAATAATGTATTTGTTTTTATAAATGTAATTTCTCACTTTGTTATATTTTCGTTTCGCAACATATAGTAGAACATGAACAAGAGTAACATTGACATACATGCCAAAAAGAAACCAACAACGTTAATTTAGATTACATATTCCATGATGCAAAACAAACATTACAGTTCGAAAATAACATAAAATAAAACTGTGATAACAAGGTCACCAAACAACTACAGTCCTTCTGGATACAGTGCCTTACACCTCAGGATCCAATCAGTCTTTTCATTGATCGTATCCTCCAGACCGGTATAGTTTTCTTTGATTTTTTTTAACCTTTTTCTCTTTGTTGGGTCATCTAAGATTTGAAGATAACTTCTCCTTTAGTTTGTATTTACTCTTCTGTAAATTATTGTACATCTTAGAATTAGTATGGTTCTTTGTAATAGCTTAGTTATATATAAACAGATCGGTAAGTCGAAGACATACCGAAATCAATATGAAGGAAGTCTACTTTGCGGATTGAGATGAACTTCAAGAAGACTAAGCCTTGCCTGCCGAACTCATATTCGGCAAACTACTCATCTGTCGAACTGTCTTCTGTTCGGCATCCTTCTGCCACTCTTTCGGCAGAACTTATTCTTGTCGATCCTCTCTGTGTCGGAAACACCCCTTTATGTCAAACCCTCTCAATTTGAAATACTTCATCATTCCCAATGTTCTCTGACAATGGGAATGAAAGCATCCTTCTCTTAGAAGATATTCACCCAAGTTCTGAAATGATGGAGACTTTCTCCAAAAGATCAGAAAAAGGACATGTACCAAATATACTTTATTGAGGTGTTGTCTTATCAAGGTACAAAAGTCTAATTTACTTTATGATAAGTCACATCAAGATCTTATTGCTTTTGCAAGAAGATATTTGGTATCCAATACCAAGATGACAAGTGTCCTTTGCATTATTGCACATAATGGTATTTAAGGGTGAAGAACGTCTCTTTCCAAGTGAACCCTTTTTGAAGAGAACTTAGTGCTCAAGAAAAGTTGGCAACCTCTCTTTCTCTCTCAAGAACTTCATAGCTTTGATATTTGTATTTTCAAGTTGTGTTTAGTTTTCTAGTTTCTAAGTGAAAGATTGTTAGAATAGATTTATCTGTTCTTTTCTGCAACAATCTTAAAAGTTTTCTATGTGTAATTCTTGATATTTATATCAATAAAGAATTAAAAATTAAGTAAAATTTTGTGTATTGTATTCACCCCCCCCCCCCTCTTCTACAATACTTGTTTTGCTTATTAGGGACCAACAAGTGGTATCAAAGCGGTTGATTTAACTTGATAAATCAGTTCCGTGATGGCATCTTCGTCAAAAGTTGATCCTTCTTCTTTTTCTTCTCAAACTGATAATGGCTCTATGGTCAAACCTCCTTGGTTTAATGCTAACAACTTTTCTCTCTGGAAAAGTAGAATGATGCTTTTCCTAGAAGGAGCTTACAGCCGTTATCTGACTGTTCTTCGTAAGGGACCTATTGTTCCTAAAGTCTGGGCTCGCTTTGAGACCCAAAAACCTCGTTCTGACTTAAGAGATAAAGATGTTGTTTTTGGTGATTCTGATGATTCTTCGTATGAAGAACAAACTTCTGCTACTGGGAGGTACATCCTCAAAAATCCCAAAAAAATACAATGATGATGACAAGTGTCTCTTTGCTCTTGACTCTAGAGTCAGAGCCATCATTGCTCTCTCCCTCCCTGATGAGGTGTATCACTCCTTGGTGAATCTTTCTACTGCCAAGGAAATGTGGTCTACCTTATGCATTTTGTATGAGGGAACAGATGAGGTTAAGAAGAGCAAAAAGATTGCTCTTGTCAGAAAATACGAGCTCTTTTCTCATGAAAATGGAGAGTCTCTTTCTGAGTACTACAATCGTTTTAACAGCCTTCTTAATGACCTTAAGCTCTTTGGTAGAGTGTATAACAATGAGGAAGTTTTATGAAAGTTTATGGATGGTCTTCCTGACTTTTGGGAAAACATCTGTACCTGCATCAAGACAACCAAGGATCTTGATCATATGTCTCTTACTGTTCTCTATGGATCTCTCTTTAACTATGAACAAACTATGATCCAAAGGAAGATTGTCATAAAAGAGATAAGAAGCTTATCTATGGATCTTAACAGTGACTCTTTCAAGAAATCTGTGTGTATTCCTAGAATAACCTATCCCTCCGATTCTGACCATAATAGTCAAGAGGAACCTAATGATCCTTCAGAAGCCTATCTTAGTGAGGCTGGCGATGAAGGTGAGGAAACTTCCAGTAACCTTCATTTTTCTTCTAGAAAATCTAAGTTTGGACGAAAATCTTCTTCTATCTCAAAACTCTCTCCCTCCGATAAAGAAAACGAGGAATGTTATGCTTGTGGCAAGAAAGGCCATTTTGCCTCTGAGTGTAGGAGCAATTCTTCAGGAAGATCTAAAACTACCTTTTCCAACCAAAATTCCTCTAAGTTAAGAAGAATGAGACCTGACTTTGCCAACAGGTCTCACTCTCGAAATTTTTCCTCGTCTTCTTTCAAAGAGAGTACCGAGCGTGCTGAAAAATACAAGGCCAAATACAAGAGAGAGAAGAAGAAAAATGAAACCTTGCTCAAAAAGGGAAAAGGTCAAATGACTAAAACCTATGACTGGGTAGATGAACCAACCTCTGAAAGCGAGAAGGACATCTCCAACATTTCCCTTATGGCAAAAATAAATGATGTGGAAGATCCTGAAGGACATGCATCGTCCACCGCTTTAGTCTCTGCTGAGTGCTCCTCTTTTTCCTCTCAGGTACATTCCTTTCATTCTCTTATTGTTTCTGAAAAGATTGAGGCCTTTGACTCCTTAACCATTGACTTCTATAGTGAAAATGATGTTAAGAAAAAGGTTTAAAATCTTTCTCCTCTCAACTTCAAATGTGTCTTTCTCAACTGAAACATTTTGATAAATCAAAGTTGAACTTAAAGATTTGAAAATCATCAATTTTCTGGTCTTGGATTTGGAAAAATGGATATTGATCCCTCTTTTGTTCTAAGTGTTGTTCAAGCTTTTTCTTTTTTTTTTTCAAAACTTTCTTCCTTCTATGAGTCTACCGATTCTTAATCTAGTGACTTCCATTCTTGGACTCTTCTGATTTTTCCAAAGCTCTAAAATTTGGCATCTTCATCAAGGCCAACGTTTCTACTCCTCATATTAAAAATGAGAAGGCTCAAGGTTCAAATGATATTCCTAAGCAAATTCATGACCTTCTAAATCTTTGAATCTTGATGAGGCTACCCCTTCTTCTCTAAACCTTAAATTTTTCCTAAGAAAAATTTTCAACTTGCCTCAAAGAAGTTTTCTATCTTTGATAAAGGAAAATCAGTAATTACTGACTTACCTTTAAAAAGAAAACTATTTTCTTCCTCCAAAAATGAACCTCTTGTTCTTCCTACAAAGTTCATTCCTAGATTTGTGCACTTGAAGAAGTCCACATCCAAGGATATCTCTACCTTTCCTCTCCCTTCCTCTGAAAAAGGAATATTTGGACCAAAACCTTTCCTTTCACCTTCCTCCTCTAAATCTTTCAAAGTCAATGTTAAGGGCAAAGACAAAGATCTGGGTCAGAAATTAAAGAAAACTTTTATTTATAAAAAATGTTATAATTGTGGTGACACCTTTCATCTAGCAAAGGTTTGTCCAAAATATCGCATTGAAAGAAAGAATCTTGATAACTCTTCTTCTTCTTCTAACCCTAAAGGACCCACTTCAAAATGGGTACCAAAGAAATGATTTCTCTGTGATTGCAGGTGTTTGAGCATCAACAAATCTTATGAAGGAATCTTAATGGGATGTTCTCTCTCTTCAAAGTCCTACCGAGTCTACAATCTTCGGAGATATTGCATTGATGAATCTATTAATGTGAAGTTTGATGATCACGAATCATTTTCTTTTTCATATGATGGTGATGAGTTAAATCGGCGGATTTCATCATGTGTTATAAAGGTTCTCAAAATTCTTCAACCAGCTCTAATCCTTTTGTTCCATTCTCTTCAGACACCTTTCCTCAAAGCGGTGACCTACCTATCTTTTCATCTCCAATACCTGATCTTCAGATAGTCATCTCTGAAGATCAAGATCCCTCATATCCTATTCTTCCTCATTTCACTCAACTTGAACCTTCCTCCATCATTCCTATTCACACCAGCCGATCCCTTTTCTCATCATATCACTTCTCCTCCCTCCATAATTCACATCTTCCTCTCAACCTCATAAAATGTTGTCACTACCTCTTCCACCAGCTACTAAGTGATCAAAAGACCATCCGTTGAATGCCCTCTCCAACAAGGAGCTTGTTGTCGGCTTGCCGAAAAACTCTTTCTCAAAAGAGAAGCTATGTGTTGCTTGTGTGAAAGGCAAACTGACAAAATCTTCTTTCAAGTCAAAACAGTGTTTCTCAATCTCTACTCTTCTCCAGATGCTGCATATGGATCTTTGTGGGCATGTCAGCACACCCAGCCTAGGTGGAAAAAGGTACATTATTGTCATTATTGATGAATACACACGTTACACTCGGGTATTCTTTCTCAGGTACAAAAGTGATACTCCTGAAGAAATCATCAATTTTATCAAGAAATTTGAAGTTCTCAAAGGTCAACTAGTCAGATCTATCAGAAGTGACAATGGGACCGAATTCAGAAATGCTACCTTAGATGCCTTTCTCAGTGACAAAGGTATCTCTGAAAACTTTGCAGCAGTCAGAACTCCACAACAAAATGGTGTTGTGGAAAGGAAGAATCGTACACTATGTGAAGTTGCAAGGTCTATGCTAAGTGAATCAAATCTACCAACCTATTTTTGGGCTGAGGGTGTCAATACAGCCTGTTTCACTCAAAATCGATCTATTTTTGTGAAAAGACACAATAAGACTTCCTATGAAGTCTTTTATGGCCGAAAACCAAACATTGGTTTTCTTCATGTTTTCGGATGCTTGTGTTTTATCTTGAATGATCGAGATCATCTTGGGAAATTTGATCCCAAGGCTGATAAAGGTATATTTATGGGCTATTCTCTCTCTTCTAAAGCCTACAGAGTATACAATCTAAGGAGAAAATGTATTGATAAATCAATACATGTGAAGTTCGATGATCACAAGACATCTTCCTTATCTTGTGATGATACTGAGCTTCATGAATGGATCACTTCGTATGTTGGAGAAGATTCTCCAAATCTTCTGTCTTCAGGATCTCCATATGTCCCATTTTCAGTACCCTCTACTTCTCTCCATCATGATTCGGCAGAACCTTTACCAACTGCCGAACCCACAGCTCCTACCGAATCCATAGCTCCTACCGAACCCACCTTACATACTTCTCCTCTTCATCATATTCATCATATACCTACCGATCCTTCACCTTCATACTCTCCAAACACATTTCCTGCACCTCTTCCCCCAGCTCTCAAATGGACCAAAGATCATCCAATTAATCAACTTATAGGTGATCAGCAAGCAAGTGTCCAAACTAGAAGAGGTATTGAAATATTTGTCTCTATGTGGATTTTCTATCCATCTTTGAACCAAAAGGAATTGAGAAGCTCTGGTCGATCCATGCTGGATAACAGCCATGCAAGAAGAACTCTCTCATTTTGAGGGAAATAAAGTATGGAGACTTGTTCCTGAAGAAGTCTATGTGAAACAACCACCTGGATTTGAAGACCCTTCACATCTTGACTATGTGTAAAACAAGTACTCTCGAAGTAAAATCGACAACACCTTTTCCCTCAAGAAGACAACAGGTAATATCATTCTTACTCAAATCTATGTGGATGGTATCATTTTTGGTGCCACCGATGAATCTCTCTGTCGGGAGTTTGTCTCTCTCTCATGAAAAGTTGATATGAGATGAGCATGATGGGAGAGCTTACATTTTTCTTGGGTGTACAAGTAAAACAAATTTCTGAAGGGATCTTTATAAGTCAAATACTTTCGTGATCTCCTAAAGAAATTTATTTTTGAAAATTGTTCTCCTATGAAAACTCCAATGACACCCCCTTAAAAAAAAAGAAAAAAAAACGTCTTCTATCATTCGGTGAGTTGCTTTAAAAAAAATCCAATCGGTTGATTTGAAAACCAAGAAGTTAATAAAATAAAAATATTAAAAAAAATATTTTTAAAGATTCATTTTCATTAGGTAGGTTTGTTAAAAAAAATAATAATAATAATAAATTGAGGTAACCGATGGTTTCAAAAAAATTAAAAAAAAATTCTAAACTTTTCAAAACTTTTTAACTATCTTGGACCTGCCGAATAGTTTAAAAAAATAATAATAATAAATAAATATCAAATTTCTTTTTGCTGCCGAATGGTTTTAGAATAAAAAAAAATTATAATAATAATACTGAATTAATTGTTTCTTTAATTTTCGGTAGATTGTTTTTTGTTATTAAAAAAAACTATTTTAAAAAAAAACTGCCGAATGGTTTTAAAATAAAATATATATAATTAATTTTTTTTCTTTAATTTTCGGTAGATTGCTTTTTGTTATATAAAAAAAATTTAAAAACTGCCGAAAGATATTTATATATTAAAAAAATTTTGTAGAGCTGCCGAAGTGGTGTTAAAAAAAATAAAAAAAATTAATTATAATATTTATTTTGGTGGGTTAGTGTGAATCTTAAAAAAAAATCAAATTTCTTTTTTTTTGACTTGCCGAAAGTTTTTAAAAAAAAATCTCAAATTATTTTACTGGGGAAGTGGCCGAAATTTTCCGTCGAATATTTCTCCCCTAAATTTTCTACTGGAATTCCTTACCGAAAATTCTCCTCGAAATTTCTTTGCCGAAATTTTCGAAATTTCTTTTTAGCCGAAATTTCTTTCTACCGGAAATTTCTTCCCAAATTTTCTTCCCAAAAATTCTCTCATAATTTCTCCCCGAATTTATGATGACTTCTTTTTCTTCAATCCTATGTGTTTCGTTTATTTGAAAATTTTGGAACTATGTGATAATGAGTGACTCTTTGTTGTCATTTAAAGAGCACTAACACATCCCTCATTTCACTAAGTTAAGCCACTAGTCGAACCCTTTCTCACATCATCTGTTAGTCACCTCTTATATCCTTAATATCATTTCCCCCCCCCCCCACACACATATTTTCCACTACCCGTATGAATTTAGTGCCCCTCACTCCTACCTTTTCACATTTTCTCTTATCCCTCCCACTATAAATCCCCAGCATTTCATCCCGATTTATATCTGAAATTTTTACCCGAAATTTCTTCCTTTTCCCCCAATTCTCTCTTCCCGTATTTTTTTTCTTTCCCGTAAAAAAACAGAAAATAAAATAAAAGAGCCCTTAATTAAAAAAAAATGGGACACTGAATTTACAAGTTCAAATTCACTTGTATCTTTTCTGAGTGTCAGTACCATTTTTTTTTAAGTGTTGGTGTCATCATCAAATAGGGGGAGATAAATTGTTAGGTCACTAATTGATTTGGTGATGACTCTTCTACCAACACTTAGAAAGTCATGAAGACCACGTTGAACAAGGACTCTCTCTCTTCAATCGGGCTCTCAACCCCAGGTATGATTTCTTTCATTCTCCTAATATGAAGTAAGAAGATACCGAGGAACCGTCCTTCTCCGGATCGGTGTCACTCACTTCAGCGACCCCTGATTCCCTTACCTGAGTGAAATTGGTGGCCAAAAAGAATAAATCAAAAGCCATCGATACCTTCGTAACCCCTTCTGAGACTATGCCACCGAAAAAGCCTTCGGTAGCTGCCCTCGTCTCCCCCCACTCTCAAAAGCGGAAGCACTTTTCTTCCCCTCCCTCTCCTCTCAAGAGGTCGAGGAAGGTTTCAAGGGCCAAGTCACTTACTCCATCCACCGATTCTCCACAATCGGCAGGTGTTGAAATTTTCCCATCCGGGCCCGGGAACTCTGTTAAACCTAAAGCCACCTCCTTTGTATCCTCTCAAAAGGATACAATTGTAAAATCGGGGACCCCTATTATTCCCTCATCAACCTTTTCCTTGGTTGATAAGGATGACTTGGACTCCTCCCCAATCCAAGGTGCCTCTTCTCCACCTCACAGCCTATCACCCGGGATTTCAGTCCCGATGTGTCTGCACGATCCAAGGATGAACCTGCCTTTCTAAGAGAAGGTTCGGAGGATCTCGAAAACTTTCTGACTTCTTAATTCTTACACCGAGAATTAGTTGAGGGGGAGTATGAGTTGAGGGGAGTAACTGACCACTCAAGCTTAAACTCTGTTGAAACTTTATTTTCGATGGACTGTATGATCGAAGCCACCAGACATTAGTTGAGGGGGAGTATGAGTTGAGGGGGAGCAATCACCCACTCAAGTTCAAACAATTCCCGACAATTGTCTTTTGTATATATGTATATATTTATTGTTTCTCATTCTTTATTCTTTGTATTTATTTATTCGTTTGTATAGCTATACTCATTCTTTTATTCTTTTGTAAATGTCATTTATACTTAAAAAAAATACAAAAAGAATGGTCTATGTGAAAAAGAACCCAAAATAGTATAAACAAGGGTCAAAATGTATTAATCATGTTTTATCTTTTTAAATTCTAAGTATGAGATGTCATCATCAAATAGGGGGAGATTGTTGGGTCATCTAAGATTTGAAGATAACCTCTCCTTTAGTTTGTGTTTACTCTTCTGTAAATGATTGTACATCTTAGAATTAGTATGGTTCTTTGTAATAGCTTAGTTATGCATAAACAGATCGGTAAGTCGAAGACATACCGAAATCAACATGAAGGAAGTCTACTTTGCGGATTGAGATGAACTTCAAGAAGACTAAGTCTTGCCTGCCGAACTCATATTCGGCAGACTACTCATCTGCCGAACTGTCTTCTGTTCGGCATCCTTCTGCCACTCTTTCGGCAGAATTTATTCTTGCCGATCCTCTCTGTGTCGGCAACACCCCTTTATGTCAAACCCTCTCAATTTGACATACTTCATCATTCCCAATGTTCTCTGACAATGGGAATGAAAGCATCCTTCTCTTAGAAAATATCCACCCAAGTTCTAAAATGATGGAGACTTTCTCCAAAAGATCAGAAAAAGGACATGTACCAAATATACTTTATTGAGGTGTTGTCTTATCAAGGTACAAAAGTCTACTTTACTTTATGATAAGTCACATCAAGATCTTATTGCTTTTGCAAGAAGATATTTGGTATCCAATACCAAGATGACAAGTGTCCTTTGCATTATTGCACATAATGGTATTTAAGGGTGAAGAACGTCTCTTTCCAAGTGAACCCTTTTTGAAGAGAACTTAGTGCTCAAGAAAAGTTGGCAACCTCTCTCTCTCTCTCTCAAGAACTTCATAGCTTTGATATTTGTATTTTCAAGTTGTGTTTAGTTTTCTAGTTTCTAAGTGAAAGATTGTTAGAATAGATTTATCTGTTCTTTTCCGCAACAATCTTAAAAGTTTTCTGTGTGTAATTCTTGATATTTATATCAATAAAGAATTAAAAATTAAGTAAAATTTTGTGTATTGTATTCAACCCCTCCCCCTTCTACAATACTTGTTTTGCTTATTAGGGACCAACACTCTTCTTCCCTGATCTTTCTCTGTATTCCCTTCACCTGGTGTTTCTTTCCCTCGATAACCGTCTATATCGCTAGTTGCTCAGCCATATTCTGCCGCCATAGTGCTTTGACTTCGTCGATCTCTATCTGCGCTTGTCGTATGGATTCCCTCATCCTCGCCGGCATATACTGAGAAGGCATAGGGTTTGAAGGTCTGGCAGGAGAGTTACAAGAGGGAGGGACTTCGTAATCATGAGTCTCCATATACCAGTCATATGCCTCATCCCAAGCCTCTTCCTCCTCCTCTGTAATTGGATAATCGACCTTTGTTTTTCCAAGGTTTTTCCACTCCTCATCCGTTTGGGGTGGTTTCCAACTCTTCCTAGAACTTTCGTCCATCAATGGTTGTTTTGAAGCAGATCGGGAGGTTCCAACCATAGTGTTAGTGTGTTACACAAGTTTTAAAAATGTAGGTTGATATGCCGACGACGGTTAACGGTGGACAACTGTGACGGTCGACTGTGGTCAACGGTGGTTAGCGATGGAAGTGGATGGAGAAAGGAGGGAGAAGATGAATAAGTGATGATAATTGTGATGTTGGTATGCCCCCCTAATATATGCTCAAAAAATACAAAAAACCGGGTATTTGGTAAAAAAAAATACAAAAAACCAGGTATTTATTACAACAAATCGTTAAAAAAATTAGTACAAAAATGTCAAAACATAAAAAAAAAAATTAAGGCTGATGTCAGCCCTAATTTTGTTTTTATTAGTTGAAAAAAATCAAAAAGGGAAGATGTCAAATCGGTTAAAAAGCGGGTGGAGGTATTACGCCGACGGGGGGTGGGGATTATGTCGACGACGCCTTGGGAAGGGGAAAAAGGGATGTCGGGTGGGGGGGGACAAGGTCTGATTTTGTCTAACATTTTTGCCACGTGTCATTTTTTAATGGAACAAATTTGTGTGGGTCCCACATGTGCATTACGCCGACGGCGGGCTAAAGCCTTAGGCATAATGGGGTGTTATTTTCTCAATTTCTTCTCAAAATGTACTATATGGTCAACCTAACCCCCAAATATGTTATTTAAGTCATTTTCCCTAAAACAAAACAATTAGGGTTTTAAATTACAATAAGCCTTTTTTTTAAGTCTAGAAGTTTCCCAATAAGAAAGTACATCAACCCCACGAGTTTTCACAAAATAAGCCCCTAGGTCTTCTTATCCATTAAGCTCCATCAGCTATGTGCTACTGGAATGTTGCAGAATCAAGAGATTGCACTTTTAACAATCTGTGCAAAAAGATACCAAATTAGCCATCATATGTATTAAACAAATCATTCATAACTTTAGCTCCAATAAACAAGTAAAATGAAAAATAACTAAATAAAACGACTCAAGGTTTGGGATATAGAAGGTAAAATGACCTATTTATAACAAGGAAAATAGTGTTTTGACACTAAATAGTTAGTGGACATCAGTGATATATAATTTATAAAAACTCTACGTCTTTAGATAAATAACCAAAATAAAACAAGATTACCAAATACGTGGATCCAAGTCAAATTTCAATTTACATTCCCTTCATCTACCCCTTCCTCTAACCCTCGTTGTCGTCGTCCTCCATCGCACCGTCCTCCATCGATGTGTGTAAACATTGCTATTGTTAATTGTTGTTTTACATCATTTTTAATCGTTAGTTATCATACTAGTGTGTATCGATGCTTTGTTTCTAAACCAACGTTGATTTTGGTGCCAAACCTGTGGTGATGCTTGTCAGTAGTTGTTCCTTAAGAAATAGATGTATGCCATGATGGTTACGTTTACCAAACGCTTAGTCGGTAAACACTTATAAAGTCGTGTTACCGGATGAACATGACAATGATTGCGAATCTTACCCAGTAAAAGTGATGGCAAAAACTAAGAGTCTTACCCGCTAAGAGAGGGTAACGACTCTTACCGGATTAACGCTTACCGAGTAAATTGTTGCATACGATGTCATTTTGCTGTACTGAAATCTTACTCGGTAAGATAAGTGACAATGTTGAATCTTACAAGTAAACAATTATCAGGTAAATATTTGGGTAAACGACCCATTATACTCATTTAAGGTATGGTATATAGGTCTTGCATCTCTATCACTTATTTTGTATGTTATATGAACTCTCATTTGATTGTTTTAAGCTACAAATGCTTGGTTGTTGTTTATAGTTCGTTAGATAAACTATAATGAGTTTATTTTGGTATCATATTTGAGTTTTTATAATAAATTATATAAATAAATTGATAAATATGTTCCAAGAATGATTTTTGGTGAGTTTTGATATGTAGGCGTCGTTTTTCTTTCTTTTTTTTTGGTTTGAAAAACCTCTTTTTAATCGCTTATGTCTTATCGGATAAAAGGTTAGGCTAATCAAATTGCTCTTTTTTCGAGCAATGAGAGCTAATTAAAACCTCTTATCGTTCTTTTAAATAAGCCTATATCTAATTAGTTTTCTAATGTAATCTTATTTCCCTAAAATCTCTTTATAGCATCGTTTTTCACTTTTTAATGTATATAAAAATTATTATGAGGTCAAGTCTTTTTTAGTAAAGTTTTGATTTTATTAATTTACTTTATTATGCTAATTAATCTATTAATTAATTAATTATTAAAAATATTCACGATTAAATTAAAAGAAATTTAAATTATATATTATTGAATCATTAACGATATTTTGACTATTAAATACTATGTTATTTATCATATTACTAGAAGCGTACTCGTGCAATGCAGCGAGATACATCACGATTTTAATATTTTATTTTATTTTATTTTTTTGTCAATTTACAGTACGATTTTGGATGGTTTTGAGAAAGTGATAATGTTTTTTTTTTATAAATTTGTTTAATTTAGACTTAATAATATAATATTTTTATATAAAAAAATTAAGTATTTTGTTAGAATTCAATGATTATTTTATATATTTTAATGACATCTATAAAAAATAACCAATTACATATTTAATAATATAATTAAAACAAAATTATAGTAATATAATATATTAATTAATAATGATACATGGAAATGTCTGCATAAAAGGAAGACCATTCACATACTAAATTGGTGGGTGTTAGAAGCCTGCAGTAGTAATATGTATCTTGTGCTTTGATACTTGTAAATTAAGAGATTTTTAAAATCTTGCATAAAATGATGGTACCTTGTGCTTAATAATTTGTATTTAAGAGTTTTTTTATCCGTGCTTTATAATATAGTATAGATAAGTTATGTTTTATATATTTTCATTATAATTATGAATAAACAGGTGAAATTGTTGGAAATATGTTGAAATAGATGCACGATGTTTAAAATTTTGTTGTATGAAAATAGTATAATAATTCCAATATATTTCTTGATAATTATCTCACATATTTATGAGTAAAAATATATTTATATAATGAGGTGAAAAAAAACAATTACAAACATTTAGTCATTTATCAATTTTAGAAAACAAACAGTCTTTTTGATTATATACTTTCAGACTTCAACACTATATTTTATCAACCAGAAATGAAATAAGAATCCAGACATCTTCACATCTTATAAAACAAACATTATCGTAGTGTTGTTTTTATCTTAAAATTTCAATATATGAATTGTCCGATGGCTTTTGATGTGTTTTGTTGCTTGTAGGCGTTCAATATTGAATGCAAATGGGCTTGGATTAACTTGGATGATGAAAACTTGAAGGACGTGGTTATGAATTTCATGTTTAAAATAATATGAATCATCGGTGTTTGTTGGCTAGTTCACATACAAATTTCATGTTTTTTGTTAATGTGTTTGAGTAGAAAACACTAAAAAAAACTTGCAACCCAAATAGTCAAACTCTAGTTGGTATATACATGTGAATTTTGGGATTCTTATGGGGAAAATATGTAATAAAGCAGGAAAAAAGGTGAGCAATTTGTTGCAACCAATCTAGTAGCAACATACATTAAGCAACATATAGTTGAGCACACCAGTAACAAAAATATCAATTATGCGGAACATGGACAACTTCTGAATCAACAAAGTAGCTTCGTGCCCCATTAAAAAATGTTTAAAACTACAAATTATATTTGTTTGGTCATAAACGTTATCAATCATTCTTTAATCATATCACATTAGCAAGTTGAAGAAGCGTAATGTGGTAGCTTTCGTTGAAAATTGTCAATAGAGCAACATCATCAACTTGTTTGAAAATGCCAATTGCTTGTCAAGCAATAACAACATGTTCCGAAGGAAACTACCATCAAGCCAAATAGTCGTAACACTCAATTATGGTTGGTTTTAGCACGTCTATTCATAGTTATGTTATGAACCAACATCAACAACCTTAATGGTTCTACAAGCAGTGCACTAAAAAGTTGTGAAAAAACCTTGAAGAAAGGAAACCATCAAAGAATTGTCTTGTTCATAGGTGTTTTATTACTATTGACCTATAAAAATTGATATTAAAGTTTGAAATTGATGTGGATTTATTGAAAATAGATCATTTTTACATTTGAAGTTATTTTGGGGAAATGGCTCAAATAGCACATTTCCCCAACAAAGTTGATAAAATAACACATTTTCAGAAAAATTGCCCAAATAGCACCCTATTACGCCGAACTCATTACGCCGGGATCCGGCGTAAATTGTGTATAGGCCCCACACACTGACAAACCAACAATTAAATGACACGTGTCATCTTGTCCCCCTTTTTCAGACAACCATTTATGGTGGGCCCGACGTAAAACCACCCCACCCCCACCTTAGCCCGGCGTAAAACCCCTCTCCCCCCCCCCCCTTTAGTTGACATATTATTCTCAATAAAATGTTTTTTAGGGCTGACATCAGCCCTAAAGTTTTTTTTTTATGTTTTGTATTATTTAAAAAAATTTGAAGTGTATTTTTTTTTGTTTATTTTTAGGTTTTGTATTGTTTATAAAAAAAATGGCACAAATTTTTTTTTCAATTTTTTTTTTGTAAAATAAAACCCGTTTTTTGTATTTTATACCAAATACCCGGTTATTTGTAACAAATACCCGGGGTTTTTACGATTTGACTTTTTATGTATTTTTTTTATCAAATACTCAGTTTTTTGTATTTCTTAAGCATGTATAAAGGGGGGCAAAGTTTCCAACATCACAATTACCATCACTTATCACCGACTTCATTTTATGTTATTTTCGGACTGTAATGTTTGTTTTACAAAATTACGATCGAAAATATGTTGTCACATTCTAAGTTTTGACGACTATCAGAATAACTTAAGATACTAAATTAACATCATAAATGTCTTACAACAAACGCAACAAAAAAAACAAATACATTATTTACAAGCCTAAATCATAAGTTGGTTGAACATAGTCTTGTGTATCATCCTGTTGTGATGGATGATACTGGGTAGTACGAGGCTCGGGTTTCCTACGACTACTAGACACTCTCGTTGTACGTGAAGGGGCTGGCATCGAACTTGTACAGTTGTAACGAAAATGTCCCTTTTCGCCACAATGACTGCAGGTTTTCACGATCGGTTCCTCGTCTCGTGAGGGGATACGGTCGCAGTTTCATGGTCTTCCGGCGTTTCTTATGTTCATGGGAGGCGGGAGGCATGTCATACGTTGTTCGGGCAACATGTATTCAGATGGCAGTGGAAGAGGATTCACTTGCTCGTCATATGTTGCCCGATAAGCTTGCATTGTGAACCATTTTGAAGTCCATTGGCTGCAATCTGTATGACCGAGTTGTCGCGTAACCGCTATTAGATGATCACATGGGATGCCAGACAGTTACCATTGCATGCATGTACATGTCTGAGACTGCAAATCAACTATGCCATTCTTATACCAATCATGAACTTCGTATTCAGTTTCTGAAATGGGATACACCCTCCATCTTGCGCTCGCGTTGATTCTTTTCTCGATCTTTGCCTCCGCCCACTGTGTCACTACGTTTTGGATTTGCGCTGTAAGAAAAACGATAAAAACGTTACACTAAATTAACAAATTTTCAATTGGGAATACGTAGTTGTGTATATAAATATACCTCCATCGTGGCCGCACTTGTAATACCATTGCTGCAACAATGAACGGTAAAACTCGACCAACATTGTAATCGACAGGTAACACGCAAATCGACTCAACGAGTTCACAGACTCTGCACTGTTCGAAGTCATTGCGCTGTACCGCAGGCCAGGAAACATTGATCGTGCCCATCTCTCGTAACCAACCACCTGATGGTATGCAGCCGCGCTCGGTGGACTATGATGCATCAACTCCATTGTACTCTTGAAGTCTGATCGAAGGTACGCTTTTCATGCCTCCCAGAACATCTACTTTCTTGCTTTATCTTTTTTTAGGTCAGTTTCAAGTTAACGAGTAGATGTCGGACACAAAGACCGTGATAGGCATCGGGGTATACTGTTATGATAGCCAAATCGATTGAAGTTGCCCTATCAGTGACAAACGTTAAGTCATTTGGTTGACCAATACATTCTCTCAGCTTCGTTAAGAACCAAGTCCAGGCAGTTCCACTTTCTGTCTTCCCTACTCCCATGGAAATGGGAATGATCTGGTTGTTCCCGTCCATTGCGACCGCTAAGAACATGGTGCCGACAAATGTACCCTTCAGATGGGCACCGTCCATTATGAGCAACGGTCGTAGAGCACACGAAAACGATCGGATCTGCAGATCTTAAAGTCATATGTACGAACATTAAACAATTAGTAAACTACATAAAGATAAATAAAAAACTTTACCGAAGCACCGAGTGCCACGAACAACATATCAAACCGTCCTACAACATCTAAGGCAATTTCAGCCACAGTCCCGGGATTGTGTAGTTTCAGATTGTGGCAATAGACCGGGAGTTGGGCAAACGATGATTCTGGTGTCCCCCTCAACAGCTGCAACGCATGCATTTTTGTCCGCCATGCTTGGTTGTAGGAAATTTTTACACTGAAGTGTTGGCTGATGTCTTCTCTGATTTCGTTTCCACGATATAACCTCCTACAGTCCTTCAAACTCCCCTGCAGTACATGACCCAAAACCTCTAGTGTCGCATTACGGTTGTTGTTGTGGACTTGGGTTCTTGGACAAGTGTGTTCGTCATGTAGTATTCTTACTTGAAACAGGGGACTGTTATCGACAACAACCGCCATTAAACACTATTTGCATGATGGAACGACACAAATCGCCTCATACTTATTCTTAGTGGATCTTGCTACCTTCACTTGGAAGTTCTCGTGAAGGCATCTTAACCCTATCGCAAGCTTTAATTCTTTTTTGGTCTCGAAAGTCTGAAGGACTTTCACGTGTGATGTTGGTTGGTAAGTCATGGTGTTCCTATATTTTACAGCGAAGGTTGGGCAGGGTAATGGCCCAGGCATACCCCAAAAATGATTCATTATCCCAGTTTCCTCATTCCTTGAACGATCATCTGTATTGTCTTCGTCTTGTGGAATATTCAAAATTTCAAAGGCAACGACAACTTCATCTTCTATGTCCCCCTCGTTCAAATTTGGAGTCTCGTTCAAATCTGGGATGAGGATGGTGTCATGGTTGATCGTTGGTTCAAAGTTGGGTTGTTGTGGGAAGGTTTGTGGGTACTCTTGTTGGAACTGTTGTGTGAAGTTATGTGGGTACTCTTGTTGGAACTATTGTGTGAAGTTATGTGGGTACTCTTGTTGGAACCGTTAATAACTAGTAGAAGGAAAGAAATTTTGTGCTTGACTTCCGGAGAAATATGGGTTTCCACCGCTACCTCCGTATGGGGTAGGATTGATCATGCCACCAGATCCATCTCCACCAATTTCACCACCACCGACTACAAAAACCGTCAACGTTTGTGGCATAATGTTGTTGACCACGTATGTGAACCCCTGAACATCATATTCATCATTAAACGAGAAGATCTCACCACCTATTAGAGGGTTTTCGTAAAATAATATGAACTCATTAACTAAACGTAATCTTTTCGCCACCCGCCTAAACAATGAAGAATATGATAAGAGGGAAGGCAAAGATAATAAACATTTCGGATCACCATTAACGTACTGGGTAACACCATTGTTTTTGACTAACGAACCGCCACTCTGAAGATATACGCTAACGATTTCAGTAGGAAGGGAATTCATATTTGAATGTAATATGAGAAGAGATCTCAAAGGTGTATATAGGGGAACCTTAAAAGAGAGGCTAAAATGAAGATGAAAGATGATGTGTTTGTTTCCAAATGGGTGGGGTTCTTTATATAGTCTATAGTTTGAGACAAATCATAAACCCCCCACTCCCACCTGGCGTAACCCCCCACCCCACCTCCACCCGGCGTAAAACCCACCCCACCCCCACCCCCACCCGACTTGTATATAAGATGGCCTTTGAGATCCACGTATCACAACAATTAAACAACGTTGATATAACAAAGAAAAATTTCTCCTCTTACTAAGCAGAAAAACATGGCTGGGAACGCATCGTCTTCAAACCCTCCCTCTTCCCAGGGTATTCCTACAAATATTTTAGAAGCAATCCAAAAGGTTGAAGCGGAGAGAGAAGAAATAGACGAGAAGTGGACGAATGCCCTTGCAGCAAAGGATGCGATTCTTGCCTCAATAGACGAAAAACACAAAGATGTTGCGAAGCTGTACAAGGAGATTGAAAAAGATGACGCCCGTGTCAAAGAGATGAACAAAAAAATTCCAAAATTTTGGCAGCAGTATCAAGAGAAAACGACACTACTCGAGCACCTGAAATCACTCTATCGTTAGAGTGAATGTTGTTGCTACGTTGTTTTGTTGTACTTGTTTTTGTTTATCTGTATGTTTCCGTTGAACCATGTTGTCATTTTTAATGTTGTCGTTTCCATCTTAGTTTTCATGTTGAACCGGTTATTTTCGTACTCTATCAATTTCTAAGTTTGTTTCGTCCAACTCCATACGTTAAATGTTTGGGTCAACGATGTTTATAAACCAGTCAACTACACGAATCTGGTGATTAATTTCTAATTTATTTACCTTAGATTTTATTTTTTTTTTTATTTTTTTTTCATTTTCCTTATAAATAGATGGTGCATTCCTATCAATTATTCCTACCAACTCTCATCATCTCCCTTTATCGTATAAATTATTCCTATCAATGGCGAAACGTTGCAACTGCGGCGCAGATGCAATCGTTCGAACATCATGGACGAACTCTAACCCAGGTCGTCGATTCTTCTGTTGTTCATTACCTGTAAGGTTTTACTTTCGAACATCATGAAATATTTTCTAATTTTTTAAATTACTATCGATTTCATCTATCTCTCAACTAACATTTTGATAATTGTTTCAGGAATGCAACTGTGGGTTTATTGATTGGGTCGACCTGCCCATGTGTCCTCGATCCGTGGTCATTATTCCAGGCTTATTAAGATCAAAAAACACCCTTGAAGCATCCCTTGTTGCTGCAACTAAAGATGCTCGAAGGATGAAAACCATATTGGTTGTCAGTTGGATCTTATTTGTAATAATCTATGTTTCTACTTGATCTAACTTCCCTTAAAGGTGAAGGAAAAAATATGGGAAAAATTAGGATTTTAATTTCCCTCTTTATCTCTCAGTTCTGAGAATGTATTGTCTTATCAACTATTGTATTTTCGGCTTATAATGTAGACTAATAAACATTTTTAGTTATTGGTTTCTCTATTTACGAAATAGAAAAAAAAAACCCAATATTATTTAGCTATTTTTACAATATTATTTTTGTCAAAATAAAAATTAAACTTAAAAAAAAAATTGGGGTGCCAAGAAACATGAGCTGGCAAATGTACTTGCAAGTAAGATAACATATAAAATAACTTAGACACTAATTTATATAAACCATCAATATCATTGATAATAATACATCATGGTATACGTGCGGAATAAGAAATGGAGGCAAAGCGACGACGGAATGCCACAACATATTTCGCTGTTGGCTCTTCACCGTGTACCGGTTCTCCATTGATCAACTGCTCGACAAACATACAATAATATGGGCCACAGTCGCCAAGTAAACCCCTTTGCTCAGGCACGTCGGTGGGAATGCTGACCTCAAAAGGCGTAAAGTATTCTGGGGTGAATCTGTACACGTCATTATACCACCCTAAAACTTTTAGATAATCGTGTAAGTGTGTTTGTATCACTTCCACCCTCTCTTTAACCCAGCTTGTAAACACCCCTACACCGCCAGAGTCATAGATGGTCAACCGCCAGACGATCAAGTCTAGGAGGCATAAAACCCAATGTGTATGCCGCAAATTGATCGGGATGAATACCTGGAAAAAAAAAGTAAAAGTTAACAAATATATTATTTGTATACATTAAAATTGCCAATTAATTCCAAATAGTTATCCCGACCCGACCGACGATGTTCCATGATGGATAATCTTTTTCCGTCCCGTTGGCCCAACGGATTTGTGTTTCATGGTGTGCCATTTCCAAAAGGTCAATAAAACCAGGCGGCATAATTGTCTACCTGCCAAGCGGTTTCGTGACCTCCTTAACGGGTGTGGGAGGCGGTAGATCCACCTTTTTGTTGCGCTTTTTGGGGAGCAGGAAGGTAAAGGGGATTTACCGTACCAGGATTTTTTGGGTTGTCGCTTCTCCCGATGAAGCTCGACTTCAACGGGTACCGAGTGACCCTTTTCCGAGCGCGCTAGCGTGAAGTACACGTCCTCGTGCTCGTCCTGAATTGACATTACCAAAACATTATAAAAGGACTCAAACGTGCACATTTATAAGTCTAAACTAAAAATGGTCTTACCTCTTCATCGTTGCATGGTGAATGTGTATGTGCAACGGATTTCCCCTTCCTCAAAAGGCTTGAATCATCGCATGGTGAACTTGCATGCGCTACGGATTTCCCCTTCCTCAAAAGGCTTGAATCATCGCACGGTGAACTTGCCTGCGCTACGAATTTCCCCTTCTTCAAAAGGCTTACCTCATCATAGAGATTTGATACTTTGTTCTCAATCCCTGTGTACTTCTCATTAAGTTTCTGAAGCTCAAGGGAAAATTCGTTCGAAGCAGAATACTGAGAATGCCCCACATAAGAGTGTCGTGCCGGCTGCGACTATTGACCTAATCGTGGGGAGGGGGTGGAAATTTTCGTGCCAAACCTCTTGAGGGTTGAAACTGGCAAATTCAGCAAACGGGGAGGCCAAGTTAAACCAATTTTGTTCGGGGACATAACCAGCGTAATTGCCGGATGCATAATCACTGAACGCGACACCACCGTAATTGCCTGACGAGTAGTCACCGAACGAGGCACCACCGTAATGACCGAACGCATGACCACCATCTCGGGGTGGCTGGTTCAGATCAAATAGGTCGTCCTCCTCCGGTTTTGCCTCGTAACCACCAACGTCGGGAGGGGCCAAAAACTGTTGGCTTACAATCCACCAGTCACTACTTGACTCCGCTAAAGTTGGTGACAACGATAACTTGGGCAAGGCAATCTTAAAAAATAAACAGAAAACTGTTAGGTACAATTAATTTAAATAATAATTTTGTTAAAACAAATCAATGGTTAATTACAACACAACACATACCGGTGAAAAATTAAAGAATTTCAGACATTCGTTGTACGAGACATTTTTCGTTCTACGCCACCCACAGGCCCTTGGGATGGTGGGACTATATCTGGCATAGTTTAACGACTGTGGAAACGTCTCGAAGATCCATATCTGTGACGTCAAATATAACATCGTTAAAATATACATATTACAAGGTAAATAATAAGATTAACCAAATAAATAATGATGGCGGATCTTGAAAGTATATATGAATCCCGACAGTGTGTACCTTTCCAGCGCGGGGTTCTTTTCTAATCTATTTAAAAGGGCATTATAGAGTTGATTAAATGTTTTAGCCCATATGTGCGAACCCCACGGGTAACGATTCCATTCAGGTAAATCGTCAAGCAACACTAGATTCCAATCATTAACGGCGTTGTCGTTATGTTTTCCAAGAAATAGTTTATCAAGTACTAACTGAAGACATACACGAATAGCGTCAGCGTCCGACAAGGCGTCGAACAATTCGTCGTTATCAAATAAAGCCAAAAAATCAGAAACCTTAATCTCTATGGACGGATATACGTGAGAAAACAATCTATGTCTAATAGCCACAGGTGTGTTACTTGGTGACCGTAACTCGGGCCCAAATCGAAGGCCGGTAATTAAACAAAAATTTGATCTACAAAAACGCAACATAAAACCTCCTATTATAAATAAAATTTCTTCACTTTCTTTTTCCGAAAGGACCTGATATCGGAGAATTGTATGGATCAATATAGGATCTCCATGAAAATTTTGCAGGTCCAACCATTTCCCGAAACACGATTGTCTAAAAAGAGTGAGACGACCATCATTTGACTGTATTTTCTGCTTTATTTTCTGAAGCGGATTTATTTGGCCCCTCAACGTCAAATAAGTTTTTCCCTGAAACAAACATGTAAGCAATATTAGAATACCAAAAAAGGTATACCTACCGGAGTTCAATTATTTTATTAGCATGTTGATGTTTTCCTTTATTTTAAATTTCTTTATAAAAAACTGTTGAAAATGTTTTTATTTCATTACTTTACAAAAGCATCAAGATAGTTATTTATTAATGTTTTCTTACAAAATATTCCCATCTTATTAAAAAAAAATAGTAATATTTGATTGCATCAATACATTCATATATATATATATATATGGGTTTCTACCAAATATATAAAAAATGTATTTAATAAAAGTTTTATAATATTGAATAAAAAAGTAGTAAAATATGAAATATTTATTAGATATATTACAAAATGAAAAACGTGTTTTTGAAAAATATAAAACCATCCATGTGTTTTTACCAATTGCCAATTTGTCATATATAACTTCCAAGTATATACATATAAATTACAAAGAGTTAAAACATATTTAAAGTATTATTAATAACTTTATATAACTTACCATGTCATTTTATAAAAAAAATATATGACAATAAATAAATAAATAAATGAAGACAAATGCATGTGGGTGGTTTTGATCTTTTTTCATACTTGATACCATTATTATTATTATTATTTTTCCATACTTCATACCATCTTTTTCCATACCAGGATATTAATTTAGATAACTGGTAGATTATATAATTTAGAAAAATTATACGCAATAGCAATAGTTTAGGAGACTCTAATTTCTAAAATTAATGTGCATAATTTATTAAAGTGCAATAATTCATAAGAACATAAGGTATTATAAATAGAGAAATTGAGATTTTTTTCTGTACTCACTTTCTCGGTCATTTTTTAAATTCCGGAGGTTGGTCGACGACGGTCAACAGTGGCGGTGAACGACGGTCAACGACGGCAGACGACGTTGGGAAAGTATTTTTTTTGGGAAGGTAGGAATATTTTGTGGTCAAAATTTATCTGATATTTATTTTCAGTGTTTGAAAATTAGGAAGATTTTTTAGAATAAATTGGTATCTATGTCACAATGAAGGTAAAATAACAAAAACCGGGTATTGAGTAAAAAAACCGGGTCTAAAGTTTGTCAAAATATATCTGATTATTGTCATTGTGTTATCAAATCGATATATATCTTGGGAAGATAATTTTTTTGGGAAGGTAGGAAGATTTTTGGGTCAAAATTTATCTGATATTTATTTTCAGTGTTTGAAAATTAGGAAGATTTTTTAGAAAAAAATTGGTATCTATGTCACAATGAAGGTAAAATAACAAAAACCGGGTATTGAGTAAAAAAATCGGGTCTAAAGTTGGTCAAAATATATTTGATTATTGTCATTGTGTTGTCAAATCGATATATATATCTTGGAAAAGTAATTTTTTTTGGAAGGTAGGAAGAATTTTTGGTCAAAATTTATTTGATATTTATTTTCAGTGTTTGAAAATTAGGAATATTTTTTTGAATAAATTGGTATCTATGTCACAATGAAGGTAAAATAACAAAAATCGGGTATTGAGTAAAAAAAATCGGGTCTAAAGTTGGTCAAAATATATCTGATTATTGTCATTGTGTTGTCAAATCGATATATATCTTCGGAAGGTAATTTTTTTTTGGGAAGGTAGGAAGATTTTTTGGTCAAAATTTATCTGATATTTATTTTCAGTGTTTGAAAATTAGGAAGATTTTTTGGAATAAATTGGTATCTATGTAACAATGAAAGTAAAATAACAAAAAACGGGTAGTGAGTAAAAAAATTGGGTCTAAAGTTGGTCAAAATATATCTGATTATTGTTATTGTGTTGTCAAATCGATATATATCTTGGGAAGGTAATTTTTTTTGGGAAGGTAGGAAGATTTTTTGGTCAAAATTTATCTGATATTTATTTTTAGTGTTTGGAAATTAGAAATATTTTTTGAAATAAATTGGTATCTATGTCACTAAAATAATAAAAACCGGGTATTGAGTAAAAAAAATCGGCTCTAAAATAAAAAAAATTGGGTAAAAAAAATAATTTTTTTTATTGAATTGTCTTATCAAATGTTTTATTAAAAAATGTGAGAATTTTTTGGAAAAAAAGGAATAATATGTCAAATCAAGGGGCGGAGGGGGGTTTTACGCCGGGTTAGGGGGGGTTACGCCGGGCTAGGGTAGGGGTGGGGTGGTTTTACGCCGGACCCACCATAAAGGGTTGTCTGAAAAAGGGGGGACAAGATGACACGTGTTATTTAATTGTTGGTTTGTCACTGTGTGGGACCCATACACAATTTACGTCGGATCCCAGCGTAATGGGTCCGACGTAATAGGGTGCTATTTGGGCAATTTCTCTGAAAATGTGTTATTTTGTCAACTTTGTTGGGGAAATGTGCTATTTGAGCCATTCCCCAAATTATTTTTGGTTGATTTTTTATTCTATTACCTTATTTTTATTTACTTTTTGTTTCTAGACATAACATGGAATTTTAGTTATCAAATATAAAAAATAGTTTATTTTTCATTCAGGAATTTTAGTTGTAAAATGTAAAGAGACTAATATATCATGTCATAATTATTGTCCTAATGTTATTATTGTAGATTTATTTTTTATTTTAAATATAATATGGAATTTTAGATAACATTTATATATACTTTATGTTATATCTATACGAGTCATATATTTTTAGTAGGTTGTTATGTAGTTGAAACCTTTGAATGTAAGAAAAATGCATTCCAAAGCTTAGGGGCTACATGAGTTGGCTGAGTTGAAGACATTTGAATAATAAAATTAATGTTTACGGTTTAAAAAGTCTCAACTCAATTCATTCCAAATAAAAGTACAATCCAACCCAAATCGTGCGGGTTAGGTTAGGTTGATCGGGTTGAAACTTTGGTACATAATTTTATAATCTAGCTAAACAATCTTATTCAAACGAAGTAAAATCAAAATGAAAACACATAAATAAGGCCAATAACCTAGAAAAAAAAATTAAAAGTTAATGCAAATAAGAAATTTATACTACATTTGAAATTATGAATAGAGCTAATTATGGTTCGATCTAATCTCTAATGTACATTTAGGTGCCGTTTGTTTTTTAAGAGGTCTAAAGTCTAAATTCTTATTTTAATTATAATTAATAAGATGTGGTGTGTAAAAATGTCTGAACGATTTAGACTTAAGAGCCATTAAGAGGTTTTTAAAAAAAAACAAACAACCCCTTCAATTTCAAAGACTTAACAGCCTTCATTAAATACATGATATAGAAAGATATCGAGTTCATCGGGTTTGATTGAGTTCAAATAACCCTAATTCAATTTTAACTCAATACCTACAATTTAAATATTTTACAACTCAATTAACTATCAATTGCTTCAAATTAAATTAAATTGAGTTATTTCAAGTTATATTGATCGGGTTAGTGGGGTTTTTGTGCACCTATTGAAATTAGCATAAAATTAATTCCATTTTATTCCCTTTTATTTTTCTTTGTGAGAATTACAGTTTTGGTCCATGAGGTTTCGTACTTTATTTGAAAGTGGGACCTATATTTCAGTATCTCAAATAGTGGTCCCTGAGGTTTGGCATTTGCTCTGAATAGACCTGACAAAAAATGACACGACATGCTAACCCGATACGAAATAAACGGGTTTGGGTAATACATTTCAACCCGTTTAAGTAAACGGGTTGACACGACACGACACGAAAATTAAACGGGTAAGGTCAGAGTCAAAATTTTCAACTCGAAAATGACCCGAATAACCCGTTTATATATATATGGTCAGGATCAGGGGAAAACCTCAAAAAAACGAAAAACTGAAGAACACCCTGGTAGCCCTTCATCTGGACGGTATGCACTTATGCATACAAGTAATTTGTATATGTACAAGTGCATAATGCACTTGTGTATAAAAACAAAAAAAAAACAACATAATTTACATGTATGCACAAGTGCATACCGTCCAGATGAAGGGCTACCAGAGTGTTCTTCAATTTTTCATTTTTTTGAGGTTTTCCCCTGAACCTCCCACTATATATATATATATATATATATATATATATATATATTATACGTTTTCTTTTTAATGCTTTGAATTTTTAATGTTTTAGATTTGGTTAGAACTTTTAAGTTTGAACTATAAATTTTAGATTTATAATGCTTTCATTTGAATTTTGGATATGTACTTTTTTGTGAATTTTCGATTTTTAATTTTTAGTTTTATAAATGTTAATCGGGTTAGGGTTGAGATTTTCTGACCCGTTTATTAAACGGGCCGGGTTAGGGTTAGACATTATCAACCCGTTTAACTTTGAACCCGACACGTTTGCCAGGTCTAACTCTGAAAGGAGAATATCCTCACTAACTCCGTTAAAAAACTCAGTTAGATCTAGGGGCATTTTCGTTCAATCACGTCTTATCCCTCCTTTTGCATTTTCTTTTTTTGTTAAAGCCAAAAAAGGATAAAAACGTGATTGGACGAAAATGCCCCTAGATCTAACTGAGTTTTTTAACGGGGTTAGTGAAGAGGTCCTCCTTTCAGAGCAAAATCCAAACATCATGGACCACTATTTGAGATATTGAAGTATAGGTCCCACTTTCAAAGAAAATACGAAATCTCAGGGACCAAAACTGTATTTCTCTCTTTTTCAGTTTTTCTTTGTAAAATATGCGAGAGTGTTCCCTTTTGGATTCCATCAGTATTCTCAGCAACGTACCCAAAATCTCCGTAGAAAGTAACGAGGTTTCTCACTTTCTCTCGCACAGAGAAAGCGAGGGATTCAACCTTTTAATGCATTTCTGTCCGCCGATCGACCATCGCCGACGACGAACAACCTCCGGAGGAAGATCCGATCCCGATCCGATCTGATCTCACCTAAACCCCCCCTGTTATTACACCTTCTGTGTGTTTAATTGATTGCATTTCTCCATTTCTGTTGCAAATTTTAATTTCTTGATGGAATGATTGAAGCGTGTCAAAGAAATTCGTCCTGGTTTGTGCAATGCGAATTCTATGGTTTTGTAGGGTTTAGGTTAATTCTGCAATAAATTTGGATTATCCTAGAAAAGCGTGTGAGATCTTAACCTAGGGTTTATAAGTAAAAGCCACGTATCTGGGGCTTCTTCGGTTGTGCATGAAGATTTGGTGTTGTTTATGCTTCGGCGAAGAAGAAGAAGAAGAATATAAGAAGACAGAGACGATGAGGGAGGGGGAAGACATTTTTGGAAATATTGATTGTGATGAGGTTAAGTCGGAAGAAATAGGAAATGATGAGGAATTAGGGTCTGGGAACCCGTTGGATGAAGATGATGGAGCAAAGTTTCGATTGCAGCTAGGGGAGGGCACTTCTAAAAGTATTGCTGAAGTTAGTACCGTGGAGGTCAATTTGAGTTTGAGTTTGGGAGGAGAGCCTTCGTCTTCATCAGCTGTGGCCGTGCTTGAAAGAGACAGTCTGGATCGTGATACCCACAGTAAACGTCCCAAAGTTCATTCTCTTGCACTGTGAGACCCTCTTACTTTTTATTATTATTATTTGTAATATGTTTTTAGTTGATCAATATGCAACTCGATTGCTATTTGGTGGTAGGTTTTCGGATTCCTTTGGTCAAATATCGTGATAATCTTTTGCTTTAGTGGCATGAATAAGAATCACGTGTATGCCTTTTCAAATATTTACTTCAGTGAGTGGATGAAGCACTGAACTTATATGAAGTAAGAAATGAAATGCCATTGGTCTTTGTCTTCATCCAATATTTAGTTGTCAACATTGAAAAGCTTCAACATGTGGTCTTCCGGCATAATCTAGCCTTTGTAGTGTATGCCATATTTTCTATCCGACTGCACGTTAGTTCCTATTCATGTCTGTTAAACTGCTGCCCATTTCTTACCACACATGAAAATCTTAGGGGCATAATGGTATTTTAAATTGAAAGAAACTGCAATCTGAAAGTATTCTATTATTGTAGTGATTCTTTTTTGTTTGGTTTTTACATGATAACCGCATGCATCTGTTCAGGGATTGTGATAGTTTTCTTCTATCTGCGCCTTTTCAAGAGGGTGATTCCTTTAGTTTGATCGAGAAAGAGTATGAGAGAATGCATAATACCTCAGAACATTACCTCTGTTCGGTATCTGATGACGACGGAAATCCTTTCACGTCTAATAGTTGGAGAATGGAGGAAGATGAAAATGTATTGCCAGATATGGATGATCGAGAAATTCGAATGGATCTTACTGATGACTTGTTGCATATGGTATGCCCTTCTTTTCACCAACGCCTCCTCTATTTTTGTTTTTTGTGATTTTATATGCTCTGCGCTGATGATTTTGTTCTGGCTTGTTAGGTTTTTTCTTTCTTGGACCACATTAATCTTTGTAGAGCAGCTAAGGTATGCAGGCAGTGGCGCATAGCCAGTGCTCATGAAGATTTTTGGAGGTTCTTAAACTTTGAGAACCGTAACATATCTCCTCAACAATGTAAGATGGCTTTATTTATTTTGGTCAATTGCATATGGATGTACCCAGGGGATTCTCAGGGTTTTTTATAAGCTGGAAACATTTAAACTGGAATATGAAATGGGAGTTTTTTCTCACAGAAAACATGTCCAGTCTATTTAGGAATATGTTAAGCTTAAAAGTATTTGATATATCAAATTAAGGGCATGGTCATCCCCTTTGCTTGGGTTAAGCTTGATCTTTTTTTTTCATCACTTCATGGATATTTGTGGTTGGCGTCTAAGATGATTCATCTTCGAAACATGGTCATATGCTCTAAATAGGAGTAAATTTTGATTCAGATGAAGTTAAATTGTGAGTTTTATTAGTCTATCACAAATATCAAGGCCGTGATATAACTTTAAATGATGGGTGGTGGGGACTTGTGACCGTTTTTCTTTTCTTAGCCAAGTTAATGTTAGTTTAATAGGGAACTGCTACTTCTGAGAACATGAACCATCTATATGGATCCAACATATTTAGAAAATGATACAAGATGTTGGGGTTCATGTTACAAAATATAACTCTTGATGTGTATATTTGTGCTCATATAAAATTAATTAATACCCATTGACAAGCATGTGATCATCTTCAATTGGTTAGTTTTGTACTTGAGTAGAGAAAAAAAGTTCATTTGAATTTACCTTTACGTGAAATATGATGAAATCGAGGAATTTTAAATATTATCTGATGATCAGTGAAGTATTGGTATGCCTTATCACCTTATGTATCATATGTGTTCAAGAGTGTACAAGGGCTTCATAGTGCTCAAACATGTTTAAAAGGCGTAGTTTGTGGCTTGAAAAAGTTATTTTAACTAATTTATCAAGGTCCTAGAAGTTCTAAGCTAGGGTTTTATATGGCATGTGCAGTGACAAAGGCCTTGTAGTATATTAGTAACTCAAATAACAGGATTATGTGGCCCAAGTTCTAGGAACCACTTCAAAACTGTAGTTTGAGTCCTACCTTGATAATTTCGAAGTCCTTGGTAGTTAGCAATTGCATTGACAAGTGCTTATCATATTGTAATGTCACTCATAAACTGTTGTTTAAGTCCTACCTACGGTGGTCATTTTGAAGTCGTTGCTAGTTAGCAATTACATCTGACAAGTGTTTATCATAGTTTCATAATAATAACATAGCCTTAAACTTCATGTTCTGTAGATGATCAATTATTAAAATAGGTAATGGAATATCTTGGTACGAGAAAGGAACACCAAAATTAGTAACCAAAGAGAAATGGAAAGAGATTACATAGAGACCACTAGGAGAGTGTACATAACTGATGGAAAATTCTTGCTATAGTCACAGCAGGAAAGCTTTGCTGGAGTTGTGAGAAGAGAACAAAGCAGAAGGGAATGTAAGAGAGGAGAGGATAACATTAACAATGAGGTTGAGAAACGATGAAGGGACCACCTACCAGAGACATCACCATAACAAATATAACAAAACCTTGTGACAAACAAAAGTTTTGTGTAGTTATAGGGTAAAAATCTACTCATCCAATTTTAAAGAAGTGATCTGTTGATACGAGGGGAATTTAGACAAGATTCTGATTTATTAGTTAGTTATTACCGTTTTCATCATGAAAAAGAACTGTGTCTTATCGAATGTTTGATTCTGACAACACCAAGTTACATTGCCAAACATCTAAACAATGTCTCATAATGGAGTTCCTAGGTGATTACAGAATCTTACTATATTTGTTTTTTTCAGTTGAAGATATGTGTCATCGATATCCAAATGCCACTCAAGTAAACATTAATGGGTCGCCTGCTATTCATACACTTGTAATGCAAGCGATTTCTTCCTTAAGGTGATCACTGTTCATTACTTAAGAGCATTGCTTCATCTCATGCTGTGTTGACTAGTTATGCATTTGACTATTTTTCAGGAATCTTGAGTTCTTAACTTTGGGCAAAGGACAGTTAGGGGAGACATTTTTCCAAGCTTTAACTGATTGCACTATGTTAAAGAGTTTGATTGTGACTGATGCTATTCTTGGTAATGGCATTCAGGAGATACCCATATACCATGATAGTTTGCGTCACATTCAAATTGTGAAATGCCGCGTGGTCCGTATTTCTGTCAGGTGATAATGTACACCTATACTAGTAGAGATGTATACAGGTGTGTGATATAATATTACTAAGAATGTGTAATCTTTTTTGCAGGTGTCCGCAACTTCAGACTTTGTCCTTGAAGCGGAGTAGCATGGCACATGCTGTACTGAACTGCCCTCTTCTCCGTGATCTCGATATAGCATCTTGTCATAAGCTGCTAGATGCTGCAATTCGCTCTGCAGTGACATCATGTCCTCTCTTAGAGTCCTTGGACATGTCAAACTGTGCTTGTGTTAGTGATGAAACACTACGTGAAATTTCCTTAACTTGTGGCAATCTCCATATTCTGAATGCATCATACTGTCCAAACATCTCTCTTGAGGTAATTTTGGTGGGTTAGTGCTATAGTTCTGCTATCATAGTTGTCAATTTGTGAACAAAAGTTAGAATCTTTATATTTATTTCATGAATGTGATAGTATCTGATCATGATCTTGCTTTAACTTTTTTTAAAGTAATTTCTATAATAGCGGTTAAATTTCTCAACTTCTACATCTTCGGGAATTTCACCAAATTCTTTAAATGACAAAAAAAAAGTACTATAGTGATTTTTAAACCAAAATATATAAGTTGTTTTGTTCCGTTAGTTGTTAATTTCATCATTACTGGATACCATAAAAAACCTTACTATCCATGCGGCTAAATATATATCATGAATTGATAAACTCTACATATAAATATACAAACAACTTGACCAAACATGTTTATATTGTTTTACACCGATGCTAGCCTGTTAGGGACTACGGAGATTCACTGATACAGTGACGATTCAGACACTATCCCTATTTGCTTATGTGATACTTATTGTTTGTTTTTGTCAATCAAACTGAATCGTATATGATGTGACAAATATGCTGGCGGGATAATATACATAATATACCCATCCTTGTTTGCTTGAAGTCTGTGAGGTTGCCGATGCTGACGGTTCTCAAGCTTCATAGTTGTGAAGGCATAACTTCTGCGTCTATGGCTGCCATATCTCATAGTTATATGTTGGAGGTGAGAACATGCTTTGTTGTCTCGATACTGATAGGTAACTTCTGCAACCTTAACCGGTCTTTATAACTTTTCTTTGCTGCAGATTTTGGAGCTTGATAATTGCAGTTTACTGACATCAGTCTTCTTGGATCTTCCTCGCTTGCAGAATATTAGACTTGTACACTGTCGCAAGTATAATACTCTATACCCAGTTATGGTCCATTATCAAAGAAAATAATCTTTTAGAATCACTAATTTTTATTGCTAATGTGGTTGCAGATTTGTGGACTTAAGTTTAAGGAGTGTGGTGCTATCATCCATTAAGGTTTCTAATTGCCCTTCACTCCAGCGAATCAACATTGTATCGAACTCACTGCAAGTATGGTTCGGTCGTATTTGTTCTATTGCACCCCAAGCTTTTTTATGTGTTATTCTGAATTCTGAATTCTGAATTCTTGAGTTCTTGTTATTTTTATGCAGAAATTAATTTTGCAAAAACAGGAAAGCTTAACTTCCTTAGAGCTGCAGTGTCAGTGTCTACAAGAAGTAGACCTCACAGACTGTGAATCTTTGACAAATTCAATATGTGAAGTTTTTAGTGATGGCAGTGGATGCCCCATGCTCAAATCGTTGATTCTTGATAACTGTGAGGTCCGTAACTTACTTTTGATGCACATACTCACTTTGCATAAACATTAATTAGTTTTTACCATTTGAGATCTTAATTTTTGGACCCCATTCATATAATCTGAGGAGAATGAATGTGATTGTGGGTCGCTTTTAGTGATGATGAGAAATGAGAGTCCCAAAAAATGGAGATTGGAGAAAAATGGGATAAGATAATCACTCATTAGTTAATGTTCTTGATTCCCATGTACGTACATTTTTCTTGTGCATTCTTGTATATATCATAGTTATCGAGGCGTGTGCCAACTGCAATGACACAAGGTGTGACAGGAAAATGGCATGCTCTGTGGACTCGGTGACACAACTTTAAAGTTTGATTTATGAAACTAATCTACACAATTGATATTTTGGTTTTATCATGCAATGAGCTCATAAATTCTTTAAAACATATATAATATGAAGTCTGAAGAAGAACAAGACCTAATCGCCAAGTCCTCAACATCTTTCTCTTCTCAATGAGCAAGCCGTCTTTGTTTATTCTCTTGATAAATCTTTAAAAATGTTCTTCATTTGTCTTCATCAACAACTTGAGCAGCTAACGTGTTTCTAATTTTCGTGCCTTTAATTTTTGTTGTAGGACCTCTATTCCATTGTGTAGTTATTTTCTAACTAGATTGCTTCTTCTTACTTGGTTATCCATTAGGCTTCCCTTTTGTATTTGGTTTGTTTTAACACTGAACTAACACAACTAAAATATTTCCCTGATCGAGTTTGGTCACTTTTATATACTATTGTAAGATTGTGCGTTTGTTTTTGGTTGGTCATTTGTGGCAGAACACCTTCCCTTAATTAATTTTAGTCATCGTTTGGTGGTTTTTGGTTTTAAAGTACTAGCTTAAAGTTTCTAGTTTAGTTATGTCACTTTAACGTAGATTTATGAATACTTTCACTTTTATGCTTTTGCCCTGGAAATTGGCATGCACTGTGCATCACTTAATTCAATTTAGTTCAGTGCTTGCACCTTGACTACTATCTAATAGATTCAATATTTATTATCATGGTGTATGATTATTAGCTGATGATGCCTGTTTAATTGAGTAGATGAAGTGTTAGCAAAGCTAGTCACATAGGTGAGCATGTGATTCTCAACATTTAAAATTAGACCAAACTAAAAAAGCCTGGCAAAGTGCATCTTTCAGTGTTTGATAGGAAATGAAAGATGTGAGGAGCCTGTCAAAGTCATGATGTAGCTAGGAAAGATATTGTTGTCATCTTGGGTTAAATGTTAACCTACATTGGTGGTTAATTAATATTAGAATTATAGTGAAATTTATAGATGATTCTGATAATATATATGCTGTTGATATTAATGATGCTTTAACAGTTAATTAATTTGAATTACAAGTCTTTTCACCTCTATATGTACGTGTTCGAATTTGTGCTTTTCATATAGTCATGTTTCTTGCTTCTTGTGCCTCATGCCTTGGCCCTGAAAGACCTTTGCACCTGCTGAGACCTTTGTATCTTGGTGTGCCTTAAGTAACACAGGAGAATCTCGGTCTTAAGGATTTTAAGAGCGTGAAGCTTAAATCCACCAACTTTCTATTTGAACTGGGCTAACATCTATCTTTAATGTGCTTGCTTAAGAGGGATCATAAACACATAATAGAGCATATTTTGAAGTGATGTTACAGCATTGTAGCTCAACGTTCCCAAGTGTCCACTTTTCTATTATTTCTTGATCATTACTATGGCCTCTTGTTTTGTGTTATTAATGTTCAAGCATGGCTGTTTGAGCAAGTAATAGAGGTGGTGTTGTAGTTCTTTGGTTGTTGGTCCTTCTGGCTGCATATCACTTTTATATGATTATGTGTTTGAGCTGCCAATCCGTAGATCAGCTCTATTACTATTTAGCATATTAAAGAGGATGCACCTATTCACTAGGCATTGTGATGGAAACCAATTTGAAGGTTACGTGTTGCAGAATGGATTTCCAGTGTGCTCTATGACTGATGTATGAGAGGATAACAAATACTGTACACTAGAATCTAGATATGTTTGCTTTTTAAATACTGTATGTTCTGTCAACTCGACATAATAAGACTAGCTAAATAGGCTTCAGTTTTTTTGGTAATGTCTACTTATGCTGTTCAAAGTTCCTATAGACCTTCCACCCTGTTTCTCTATTGATTATGTATACTATTGCTATTGGGTTCCTACTGGTTTATAGATTCTGCTCGAATCTGAGGACAGCATTTCTAACTGAAAGTAGTGTTAAGCAGTCATTTCCCATGTGATTTGCATCTAGTCCGATATCCATGCTTTCTTGTATTTGATTTTTTTAGTTTAGTGCCACATGCTGTTGCTTACTCTTTGCTGCATTCAGTTTGGTGGTCAATATTTTGAGTCTGTACAATGTTTGGTTAGTTTTGTGTTTTTAGATACTGAATTTGGTTATATTCATTGGTTCAGAGCTTGACAGCAGTGGAATTCTCTAGCAATTCCTTAACGAGTCTTTCTCTTGCTGGTTGCCGTGCTATTACTTCTCTTGAACTAACTTGCCCTTATCTTGAGCAAGTCTCTTTGGATGGATGTGATCATCTTGAAAGAGCGATCTTCAGTCCAGTAAGTGAATCAATCACATATCCTGTTTCTACTTTCTAGTTCACCTTCTGAGTTCTGACCGTACTTCAGTTTTGCTACTATTACCACTATTGAACTTCTACTATGTTATATACTTTGTGCTGCTTTTTTGCATTATCCTATCAGTAGTTCTATTTTATGCCTGATTCATAATAGTTTCCCAATCGTATTCCTAAACAATCTATGATGTGACATGACCATAAATGTCAAACAGTGAATTTCTTGAAAAGCAGGTTTTACAGTGTGTATCAATTGATTAGGTCTCAACACAATTGAAAACAACTGTACATGCTGTCACTCATGAAGTGAAGGAATTAGTTTATTAAGCAGTGAAGTATATCACTGTTGCTCTGTACGAATCCAATTATTTCATTAAACTGCATTGCTGTACATGTCTAAATTTACCATACGTTTATTCCGATTTTGAGTGTTTTTTAAGACCAATATTTCTATATAATACATGCTTCTTTGTCTATTTTTTAAAATGTTTTGACATTTTGTTTGAACTTTGTGTATGGCATCCAACATCATGTATCATGGTGTTGCATTCTCTGGCCAAAAGAGGGGCTACAGTGGTCGATAAAACCATTGTACAATTTAGGTCAAACGGAGAAATCGAGGGAGGCATCCAAATCCAAAATGTAACTTAAAAATTTGTCACCATTCTTTGTGTCAAATTACAAGCAGTGTTGTTAGAGGTGTTTAGGTAATTAGGTGCAATCACTTGATGGAGGCATAATGAGGTAGCTGCCTTTTCTGACTATAGAGAAGATAGAAGGTGCTTTTCTTTTTTTTAGGCAGTGACTTAGATCAAAGTTCCGGGGTGCTTCTTATGCTTAAATGCAGCAGGCCTTGAGAGTAGTTGACCAAATGAGAGGTTCTCAACCGCCGCCGTCGCTGGGGTGGGGTGGGTGGGTGGGGGGAATGACAGTTTTGAGAGCATTGATGACGATTACTAGGGTTTTCACAGAGGGCAAGAGCGGTGACGATGCTTTTGATGATTTTTGTAGAGGGATGAGGCCACAATTTCTAGAGTATCCTACAGGAGTGTTGAGAGGTGCGAGTAATTCATTCAACAGAGAGCTAGAGAGATGAAAATATTTTTATTAATAAATGAAACTTTACAAGGCCTGCTGTTATTGTTTCTTGGAAACTGATTACTTTTTGAAAACAGCAAAATGAAAAAAATGTTAACTGAAAACCGATTTTATGTGAATGGGTTTATGTTCATTTATTCATTAATTTTCCCTCAAATATAAATAGTGAGTTATTTATTGAATAGTAATCCAGCGTAAATACAAATACACCTAGGGGCGTTAACGAGTAGAGTCAAATAATTTTTGAATGGGTTTACGTTCATTTATTCTTGTCCCACATTTGGCGCGATAATTAGAAACGTGCGACAATTAGTCTGGGACAGGATAGAACTGAGTGGTTTTTTTGTCCCACCAAAATAGGTGGAACAGAAATCAGGAAGATGGGACAACATAGATAAATTACTAAACTATCCATGTCAAACTAAAACCTTAAAATCTTCCGCAATTTTTTCATCTTCCTATCTCACTATTACCAGTCCCGTCCGGCTACCAAACGTACCCTAGATGTGCCTTTCACCTTCAATAACATTGCTTACAATTCTTTGACTGTATATATCTGATAAATTTCTGTCATTTTTTCTTTTGCTAGGTTGGTCTTCGATCTCTTAATTTGGGAATATGTCCTAAACTAAATGCACTCAAGATTGAAGCACCAGCTATGGTGTTGCTTGAACTGAAGGGGTGTGGTGTCTTATCAGAAGCATTAATAAATTGTCCCTTATTAACATCTCTGGATGCTTCCTTTTGCAGGTCATATGAATTTATATTTGTAACTTCTTTTACTGTTCTCTCCCTGTTCCATTGGCTAAAAGTTTGGTTGCTTTTTTCTCTAATAGGATGCTAATGTTTTATGTTTCACATATGCAGTCAACTGAAGGATGACTGCTTATCTGCAACTACTGCTTCATGTCCCCTCATTGAGTCACTAATTTTGATGTCATGCCCATCTGTT
Source organism: Arctium minus (assembly GCA_954870635.1). Lineage (NCBI taxonomy): Eukaryota > Viridiplantae > Streptophyta > Magnoliopsida > Asterales > Asteraceae > Arctium > Arctium minus. The sequence goes on along the minus strand of OX941080.1, from coordinate 173,208,659 downwards.
GGTTCAGATGGACTGTTATCTCTGCGCTGGCTTCCTAATTTGACGTCACTTGATCTTTCCTACACTTTCTTAACGAACTTGCAGCCTGTATTTGATTCATGTTTGGAGTTAAAGGTGAGTGATTATTGAGATACATGCTCTTTGGGCCAATTCTGTTGAATACATGGCACACATGAGGATATTTTTGTTTTGTTTTGTTCTGTTTTATTAATATTTTACTAGTGGTTATACGATAGAACGCAGGGTACATTTCTGGTAAAAGCTTAAGTGAGTAGTGATAGGTACCCACTTGATTGAGAGTCTTCTTTAATGGTGTTCACACTTCTACTAAATCATGGATAGTTGTTTATCATTGCATAGATCTTTAGCTGCTGAAAACCAGCCAAGAAAGAAAACCAAATAACACGGCTGAATGACCTAGTTGCAATTTATTTGATTATATGTATTTACTTTCATTGAAACCTTCAATATTTGTTAACTTTCCTTGTTACGTTTTCTGGCCTCCCAAGTTGTACTCTTTTCTTTTTACGTTTAAATTTTTTGTTTACTAGTTTTCTGTTTCTTGTTGAAGGTTTTGAAATTGCAAGCATGCAAGTATCTCACTGACTCATCACTAGAACCTCTTTACAAAGATGGCGCTCTCCCTACTCTCCGCGAATTAGACTTGTCATACGGGAGCTTGTGCCAGGCATCCATAGAGGAGCTTCTTGCTTGCTGTACCCATTTAACTCATGTCAGTTTGAATGGGTGCGTGAATATGCATGACCTAAATTGGAGTTTTGGCGTTGATCGTATGTATCTATCCAGCATGCCTTTTGAAGATGATCCACCTTTGCATGCTGAACAGCCTCAACGTTTGCTACAAAATCTTAACTGTGTTGGTTGTCCAAATATCAAGAAAGTACTCATCCCTTCGGTGGCACGTTTTTCCCATCTATCATCGTTAAACATTTCGCTATCTGCAAACTTGAAAGAAGTTGATGTGGCCTGTTATAATTTGTGCTTTCTCAATCTAAGGTATGACTTCCTCCCTTGATTTTGTGCTATTATATCAATTATTGTGATGCTCAATTTGTCCAACTTGAGTTCATTTTTATGTTTTTTCTACCTCAGCAATTGCAGCTCATTGGAAATCTTGAAACTTGACTGTCCAAGATTAACTAGCCTTTTTCTGCAGGTATGAATGGGGTCTCATCCAATTTAAATTTTAGATGTGTGTATATGCATACCTGTCTGTGTGTGTATGGTTACTAACCGTTTACTAGACGCTTACCGGGTAAGCGCTTACCAATATCATTTACCTTATTGATTGAGCATGGAAAGGGCTGATAATCTTACCCGGTAAGAGATAAGGCAAGGACCAAGAGTCTTACTCGGTAAGTGTGGGAAACGACTTACCCGGTAAGCACTTACCGGGTTTAAAATCCTTACCAACAATTTTCATGGCCAAGGATGTTACACGATAAGGTAAATGAAGGTGAAACTCTTGCCGGTAAGCGTTTACCAGGTAAGAATTTGGTAAACGACCCCTAAATTTAGTTCTCTGTTCTTTTCTTGTTATTGTCCCAAATAACTGTCCACATTTCTATTTTAGTTTGTCCCAAAATAAGTGGCAACTTACTTCGAAAGTGTCTACTGATTTTATCCTTGGTTATGATATGAGAAATTCTTCACTCCCTTACCATTAAAAGGGTAAAATTATCATTTAGTTAATAAAAAAGTATAATGATTATATATTTCTGAACTATGTGCTTTTTTCATCGTGGACATTTATTTTGGGACGGAGGGAGTATTTGCTTATTTAATTTTTGTGGCCATTTTGACCTGTTTCTTCTAAATGTTTCTAAGAATATCAAAAGCAACATATTTGCTTTGGATGGATATTGAACTCTTAATTATTTATTCCAGTTTCACTTTTGCTATTCTGTTATTTTGTATCTTTTACCAATACTTTCTGTCTCGATGATAAGAGGTTTGGACATAGCGGTCATAATGGTATGCAGTTAGGGGACATTTGGATTCAAGGCTTTTCTATGGATGCATCATAATATCACCAAACAAACATCTGATGTTGTCTTCTCTTCTTAACTCCCTTCATCCAAAAAAAAAAAAATACAACTTTTGGTTAAACATATAATTTAATGCAAGTCTTTGACTAATGATCAAATACCTGACGTATCATGTATTAAAACAAAGTTGAAAATACTTGTGAACGACAATCAATGTCCCCCAAATATTTTGTAACTGCATTATTTTCCTTTGACAACCCAAGATAGAAAGGGGGTTGTTTATTTTCTTTTTCTTTCTGATCCAAAAAATCTCATTTGCATTTCTGACTCTCTCTCTCTCTCTCTCTCTCTTAACTAGTCTTGCAATATTAGCGAAGAAGCAGTCGAATCTGCCATATCACAGTGTAACATGCTGGAGACTCTGGACGTCCGTTTTTGTCAAAAGGTGAGTCATGGATAAAAAATGCTTCATTATTGTTGGTTGAACCCATGTTGTTTCCTTGGTTTGATTATTCTCTTTCTGGAATTGCTGTTATGTAGATAAGCCCTGCAAGCATGGGAAGATTGCGGGCCGCCTGCCCTAGCTTGAAACGCATATTCAGCAGCCTGGTGCCGATTTGATAACATATCTGGAAGAATTTACTCTCAGACATTCTAAATGTTAAATTGCTGTCTGTCTGTTTGTTCAAGTTTATGTTTCTGTTTTAAGGATGTATAAAGGTTTGATGTGATGGATTGTAGAGTGTAATAATCGGTCTTCGTTTTGACAAAACTATGCATCATAAATACCAAAAGTTCATTTGGGCACATCAGGATTCTGTTGCTATAGCATCAACCTTAATTTGAAGGTAAATGAATGGTATTTGACTTTAAAGAAGATGACTTCACCTGTAAAATGAGCATTGTTGCAACCTTTTTAGTGTTTTTCTAGGGGGTGTGTTATTCCATGTTGTGTGTGACATTTAGCCTACGTATCAAATACATGTAACTTCTGTCTAGCCTACGTATCAAATACACCCTTGAATTTTATACACCCTTAAAAAGATGTTAAAGGGACATGGTGTTTTATGGTAGAAGCAATGGGTTATTTAAAAATTTTTGGAGTTGATTTTTCTTTAAAGGTAATGTTTTTTAACTAGTAACTTGCATGTAACTAAGTGATACCCAATTTAATGGTGGGGAAAGGGTTGAGTTTGGCATTAAAATGTTTGACCAGCACCAGGTCTAGATTGAACTAGTATTGAATTGGAAGCTGTGAGATGCCTTTTTTTGTCAGATACATTATTGGATGGGGTATTGGTACATCTATGTTATTTGGATATGGGATGGTTGAAAAAACCCAAATTAACTTTTTATAAAATAAAGGTATTTGAATATAAATGGGAGAAGATGATATCAATAGAGTATCATTTATTATATACTATTAATTGATAGATAATCTATAATGGGGTGTTCATCTAAACCGTCTATACAAACCGTTCATACCGCACCGTAAAACGTGGTTTAAAACTTTTACGGTGTTGTCTACGGTTTGCATTTTTTACCACACCGCACTATGTAGCGTGGTTTGCGGTTATCAAACTACGGTTCAATTCGCAACACACCACACATTATGGCTATATTCGGCAAAAAAAGCTAGCTGATAAGCTAGCTTATAAGCTAACTTTTTTTCCTGGTACACGTTTGAATGGCCATAAGCTAGCTTATTGAAACGCTACTCAAACTAGCGTTTTGAAAAGCTAGCTTATCAGCTACAAGCTAGCTTATAAGCTAGTTTGCCGAACATAGCCTATATATATACACACACATACATAGACGTGTGTTTAATCTTTATATAGGGAAATTATTATAAATAGCCAAAATTGACTGACGGTTTTCACCTCCTAGCCAACCCTCTTCCATTTTTACCAAAATATCAACCCTTCTGTAAGTGTCCTTGTCGCAACTTACGGAGGGGGCGTTTTCCACAACAAATATATATATATATATATATATATATATATATATATATTTGGTTGTTGAATTAAATCTAGTTGATATATAAATATACATATGTGAGGTGTTGATATATGAATTGTATGGTGCCGTGAGAAAAATAGTTTCTAGCGAAGTCAGTATGGATATGTTTTTTTTAAAACGCCCATCCGCAAGTTGCGGCAAGGGCATTTGCGGAGGGGTAGATATTTTGGTAAAAATGGGAGAGGGTTGGCTAAGAGGTGAAAACGGTCGGTCAATTTGGTTATTTATGATAATTTCCCTTTTATATATTACACACACCTATATATATATATATAAAGCCTTAGGTTCATTTGAGAAATGATAAATATGAGAAATAGAGAAGTAATCCTAGCTATTCATACGGTCAAGATCGGATTTGACTGGTCAAATATTTCGGCTTTGACCGGTCAAAAGTTGCGACTATTCCAAAAATAGAAGGACACTTTCGTAATTTTTATAAAATACACAGGCTATATTCATATATGAACCTGTATAATTCATATATGAACTATATGTTCATATGTGAATCAGTGTAATTCACATATGAACTCTTTTAACTGATTCATATATGAACAAAGTAACTGATTCACATATGAACTAATTAACTGTAAGTTCATATATGAATCAGTTGAACTAATTAACAGATTCATATATGAACTTTTGTGATTCATATATGAACTAATTAACTGATTCACATATGAATGTATAGTTCATATGTGAATCATATAGGTTCATATATGAACTCATCCCACGTATTTTACGAAACTACCCCTCTACCTTCTATAGACCATGCAAGAAATTATCCGGTGCTTCGCGATCAAAGCCGCAAATGTTGACCAAATGAATGACTAAGATTACTTCTCTATTTCTCATACATTTACCATATATCTCAAATGAACCTCTCCCTATATATATATATATATATATATATATATATATATAAAGAGAGAGAGAGAGAGAGATTGCTAAATTTATGTAATAATTTTAATTTATTTTCTCCATGGTTCATTAATAAGTCTAAAGTTTTGGACTTTGATCTATAATCTCTACTACTATATAAAAAAACTAATACGGTTATTGTACAAACTTTTGTACAATAACACTTATCACCCTAAACTTTTGTACAATAACATTTATCACCCTTATAATATTACATTTACCACCCTTACAATTACTTATTTAATTTATTTTATATCCCTTATTTTTTCATTTTTCATTTTACACCATTATCATATTAACACAGATAATCGTATATGAACAAAAATGCAATGAAAAAATACGTTTCTTTTTTTTTACAAATTATACCATTATAATCGTCTCGTCAATATCTTCAAAACGAGCCCAATATTGAATATTTTTTAATTTAATCATACAATTAAATATCATGAATATCTACAAATAAGATTGTTTTATATCCTTACACTTTATTTTATTTTCACCTTTAGCATATTAAAAATATGTAAACCAACTAAAATATATTAAAAACACGTTTCATCAATTCATTTTATTTTGAAAAAGTTACATTGTAACACATAACAAATTATTGAAATAGTTCACATAAATTACCAACTAGCGAATTCCGTATAGCGAAGTGATATTTGTTATCCTTGATTTGATTATACAATAAACATGAAATTATTGGAATTTACGTCTATCTTCAACGACCCCTTTTGCCCTTTATTTAACTTTTTAAATAAATTTAGAAGATAAAAATAAACTTTTACACCCGACGCATTGCCTGGGCATATAACTATATATATATATATATATATAACTATATATATAAATTTGTAAAACTTGATAAATTGTTTTATATAATTTTTTTTGATAAAATTGTTTCATATATTTGTGTTTTTTATGTGAAAATGAAAATGTTTAATCAGATTGAGAAAATGCATGAAACAATTTCATCAGAATGAGAAAATACATGAAACAATTTCATTTTTACATAAAAAACACAAATATATGAAACAATTTAATCAACAAAAGAATTATATAACACAATTTCATCAAATTAAACAATTTCATGAACCAATTTTATTAACTTAATCAATGAAATCGATGGTTTACACGGTCTGCAAAATTAAAGTGGTTTCAATTTGATCTATATATATCTATATTATTTATACAAAGTTTTTCTTGTACAATGTTACATTTACCATTCTTACACTTACTTATTTAATTTACTTTATATCCTTTGTTTTTTCATTTTTCATTTTACACCATTACCATATTAACACAAATAATCGTATATGAACAAAAATGCAATGAAAAAATATGTTTCTTTTTTTACAAATTATACCATTATAATCGTCTCGTCAATACTTTCAAAACGAGCTCAATATTGAATATTTTTTTAATTTAACCTTACTAATAAATATCATGAATATCTACGAACTAATTTGTTTTCTATCCATACGTTTTGTTTTTTTCCACCGTTAGCACATTAAAAATACATAATCGTAAAATATGTTTCATTCTTATTATAAATTATATCATTATAATTTTTTTTTTGTCAATAATTGTAATATAAACTAATTATTGAATATTTTTATGGGTCTAGGGTTTCATAAATTGTGATTCTTAGGTCATGGTTGATTGTTGATGACATGTCTATAAGGAAGTAGCATTAATTGTTCGTTATTTACTTACATTCCGCTGCATCGCACAAGTATATGCCTAGTATTAATAAATTGTAACCCAATAATCTTTTGGGCCTTTTTAGACTTTAAGCAACATCCACAATATGATTTCATCATTTTTTTTTTCAATTTTGTGTTGATTAGTGGTTTTTGCCTTCTGCCCTAATTTACTCTCAAGTCTCAACGATTTAGTTTAAAGTTAATTTTTTTACTTCTTAAACTATTTCTAATTTATGTAAAATGTATTTGGTAATCTGAAGTGTTGAAACTTTTTTTTAGGCTAAGGTCACGTTACCGTTGATTTTATAATGAAGTTCTAATCTTGTAATCTTTGGATCCTATACGTAAAGTGCGTTAGATACAAACCAAATGCGGTATGGTTTTTTGCGGTTTATGGTTTGAGAATATGTTCAAACCACACAACAAACACCCCTATAATCTATAATATATTGAGCATTATAAAGAGAACTTACATACATTCATCTAAATCATATCAACAGTAATGATTAATAAAATATTAATTTCATAAAAAAAAATTGTATCTATTATGTATGTTGTCAGAGATGCGAATAGAAAGAGGTTTCTACAAAAATGTTTGGAGGTTTAAGGCATTGTTTGGCAAACTAGCTTATAAGCTAGCTGGTAGCTGATAAACTAGCTTTTCAAAACGCTACTATAAGTAGCTTTTCAATAAACTAGTTTATAAACTAGTTTATGGTCATCCAAACATGTATCAGGAAAAAAAGTTAGCTTTATAAACTAGTTTTTTTTACCAAACATAGCCTAAATGTAATATGAAACAATATTTTAAAAAGAAAGCAACTTTGTAGCATATTGTTTTATTAATGTTAATATCAACCAATTTTTTTCTTTGTATATACGTAACTAATTCAATAAATTTTTGTGAAATTTTTTTTATGTAAAATATAATGATTGGAAATATTTATGAGGATGATTCTTGTGACTAGTTTACTTATACAAGCTAACTATGAATAAATGCATGTTATCATTGGGGTTGTAACTTGTAAGAATGGGGACCAACAAGTATTTATATTTTTGGTCCCTCTACTTCAATTCTTTTTTTGTTTTGGTTATAAAGTTTATTAATTACATCATTGGTTTTTATTTATTGTTTCATAGTCCAAAATCGTTCCTTAAATTAGCATCGTCAGTGAAGTGCAGTTAAGTTCATGCATGTGCCTCTCATCGCAATTTGGTCATTTTATCCCCTTTTCTTACTCCCCTTTAAAAAAATAAAGTAAATTGATATCAAATTATAAGTATAAATAAATTATTATTAAATCCATATCTATAACCCCTTCGGAACTTGTTGAACCCCGTTTTCAGCGAACCATCGGCATAACCCTCATCTTGTCCCTTCACCGGTGCCACCACCACCAACCCTTATCTTTTATGTCTACCAGCGCCCCCTCCTCTTTTTTGTTCATCAAGACACTTTCTCTTCTCTGTCCCACGCCGCTACCAATAATCATTCCCTTCTCCATTCAACGGCGTCCCACCTTGTCTTCGTTCATCATAGCACCAACTGCGCCCCCTCCTCTTCTACCTCCACCAACGCCTTCACCACACCCTTGTTTCAAACCCACCAGTCATGTGTAGAAGATGTTGAAGATGCAAATGCATATCCAAAACCCGTTATGTCTGCTTTTGAAGATGTAGATCCAGATTCAAGTGGAGCGGGACGTGTTCTTGATATAGGAATTTGATTTTTGGGTTTTTTTTTTGTTTTTATTTAAATTTAGTTTTGATTTAGGGTTTTTGTTGTTTGTATTTTGATTCATATTTAGGTTATTGCGTACGAATTTGATTTTATGAACTATTCATTGTTTGTTCATGGTTGAGCATGGTGGTGGTGAATCTTCTTGAGGAGAAGTTGGGTAAAATGACCACATTTTCCTCACATAAGGGGCACATGCATGTACTTAACCTCATTCTACTAACGATGTTAATTTGAGGAACAATTTTGGGCTCTGAAACACAAAATAACGAGTAGTGGCATACATAATGAATTTTAATAGACCAAAACTAAAAAAAACAACCAAAATATAAGGACCAACGGTATAATTCACTCAAATTTTTATATATATTATCTCTAAAAGGCCATACAAATCATTATTTATACGAATTTGACCTATTAATTAACCTCTTCTAATTTTATGGACGGATCAATTTTTTTTCCAATGGTAACACAAATTAATTATTATAATATATATACAATAAATTAAAGTTTTATCATAGTTACAAATTACAATATAAAACATGAAGGGGTTGTTTGGTTCATGAAATTGGAATGACCAATTTATTTGACTAAATTCCAAACTCATGTTTGATTCACGGAATGAAAGCGATAGAATCCTTCTAATTCCATTGAATTCCACAATTTAACGAATTCATCATTCCTTGACTTAATTGAAAGAATTGAATTTCTACAAACCAAACGCGTTGTCAAATTCAGTCAAATTCCATTCCATTTCTTTCAAAATCAAATTCTTTCGATGGATTCTGTAACACCCCAAAAAAACTGGGTAAATTTAAAACTTGAAATTTTCGCAATAACATGCTTATAAATCGAACGATTTAAACCTGTAAGTGGCAAGGATTATATATCCAAGAAATGAAATCACCCAAAAAGGGAATAGTATGAGCGTTTACATTTTAAAATTATAAAAATGGTGATGAGGACCGACAACCTACTAATCTAAACAATTCTAGCTTAGATTACAATCGGGTGTCGTCATCATTTCCCAAAATATCATCAAGTAATATGCACGCTATATCCCAACAATTTCTATTTCTCCAAAAGGTCGTCCACGACAGGACTCCACTCTCCGCTCAAGGCTTTGCTACCCCACCGCTAACAGAACCTGCTTCACACAAAAGCAAACAAGTGTTAGGCTTGGAGCCTAGTGAGAACATCCAAACAATTAAGTGTGAAGAAGAATAAAGTATTGAAAGAATTTTAAGTAAACAATTAGAATATCAGAAATCAATTTATTTACCAACATTTGAAGCCATAAGTAAGGCGGGGGAGACCCGTTCCACCATAGGTTGTGACAGAACACAAAAGTAGGCCACAACTCATATGGAGCACTTAGTCGGAATGGTTATTTACCGGCGTTAATTCTATCCATGAATCTTTAGCCGTTAGAACATCAACTCTATCCATTAATCGTTAGTTCCATGTAAATATGAGTTCAACTCTATCCAAGTCTTTACCCAAAAGAATTACCTAGTTCAACCCTATCCATGGATCTTTACCTTGAACTCTCACCATTATTCACGTTTTAAAGGTATATCATTTTATTATCATGCCCTTGGGAACAAAACCCAAACGTATCATATCTTGTATCATCCTACCATCACTAGACAATTTTAGATATAGAACCATCATCTTCACGTAAATTATATTTTCTCAAATCGTAGAACATATTTCCATAGTATCCCATGTATATAAATACTAATAACACATAATGAGCATAGACACCCACTTCCATCCCAATCATAAATCCAAGTAAATCATAACACCCATTTGGGTTCCCATGTTTCATAAAAATTGTAAAAGCCATGTATACTTAAACATTTACACATTTTATAACAATATATCTCAACATATTCCCCAAAATGTCAAAACCCTAGGTTTTGACCTAATAGTTCAAAAGATACAAAAATGGAGAAATTATACTAATACTTAAAGTAAGGTAAAGGAAAAAGGCTTTCATGGAAGCATATAACATTTATCATGAAGGATGGACTCACAAAATAGAGTTTTGATGAAAACCCTAAACCCTAGTTTCCTTCACTTGAAGAGGACGACAATGGAGAAGGATGAGGTGACAACCCTAGCTAGCTTCCCACTTGATGTAAATACCAAGAATCTTGCAATAAATGGTGGAGATACACTTTGAAAACCCTAGAAATTGGATTTAATGAAGAAGGAGGTTGAGAGAGGTTTTTAGAGAGTTTAGGCTGAAGTAATACATGAAAAGAGAAGGAGGAGGGATTTAAAGTCGTTCAGCACCCATCGACGACTATGCCCTCGCAACAATGCCCTTGGCACAAACGTTGGGCATTGTCAACTGCTAAAGAACCCCCACGGTATACGTTTAACGAGAGTGACACCGCGACAGTGACCCGAGCTTAATATACAGGCACTGTTGCCCCACATGTACCATAAGTCATGCATAGTCGGCGATTGTGACACCGCGACTATGCCAACGCCTGAGAGGTACCGAAGGCCAATTTTTTGGATTTTCAAAGCTTGGTGAAATCGAATGTAACACCCGTAATTTTCGATGAGTGAAGATCACCCGGACGTTTTTGGAACTTGTAAATGGTGGGATTTTGTTGGGGAAAAACATTATCTAAAGTCCCTTAGAGTATCGGGAGTGTTGACATTGAAAAAGTTGAGTTTCGGGGCTTTGGAAGGGTCCCGCTACAATGCCCGACGACTATGACAGTGTCATAGTCGCACTGTCACAGTCGCACTGTCACAGTCGCAGGGAATGGACAGAAGGCTGGTACGCCCCAGTAACAATGATCAGCGACTTTGCCACTAGCATTGTCGCCTGGCAATGTCTCCAGGTGTGCCAGGCCTCCATAAAGTCGCGATTTTTCAGCCTTTCTCATTCCCTCTTCACCCAAATCAGTTCCAAACTCTCTCAAACCTCCCAAGAACGACCCAACACCACCCTTTGACATTTTGGGACATCTTTGGCTCAAATCTTTGCATATCATGGTGGTAAACCGTCGTCAAGCTTAAGTGTAGAAGCTAGACATCAAGAGCCTCCGTCTTCATCTTCAACCTCAAGCTCCATATTAGGGTTTTCTAGGTTTTCACCAACACCTATGTGGTAAGTTCATTTCCCTATCTCCAAACTTCTTTATGAGTTATAAGTGCTCCATTGATGATTTCCTAGTGTTTGGTTTCTTAAATTTCGGATTTGATGATTTTGGAGAAGTTAGGTCAAATTAGGGTTTTTGACCAAAATGGGTATTTTGAGATAAGATGTTTGGGGAACGTTTGTAAATGGTTGATATGAATGTTTATGATTGAAAACTTGTGGATCTAGGTTTTTGGAATGATTTGCTTGTGGATTCAAATTTCTCCAAAGGAGCTCAAGTTGGGGGTAAAATCTAGATTTAGCCTAAATCTAGCAAGGTGAGTTCAAGTTGCTTTGTGAAAACTATGTACATGCCAAAATGTATAATTTGAAGTAAAAATATGTTTCTCCTTGGTAATTGTCAATGTGTTGAGTTTTTGGATAAGTTTTCATATTTGATAAACTTGGAATGTTTTAGTCTCATAAAATGCCCATAATTGGGATTTGGATATCTTGATAAGTAATAGCATGATTTATGCATCTTTGGTGATTTTTGTACAAATGAAGTGTATTTTATGAGTTATGCATTTTGGTGTATTTAATTTCATAAACCATTTGGAAAATGCATGTTTCCCTGTTACGAGACATTTTGGAAACGTAAGGGTATGGGCCCATTTGGAAAATCGTTTGTCCCAATTCGTGATGAGTTGTGGTTTAGTCACATCTTTGAGGTGTTCGTCGGTGTAAACGCCTTTTAAATACGTTTTATTATTTAGGGGTTGTTATTTAATGGCAAAATGGATTTTTGAGCATTTTAGCTCGATTTTGACTTAAAATAGTTTTGAGAACATTTGTCCGGTTTTAATGGCTCAATATAGAGCCCCATTTATGACTTGTATTTGAATGCACCTTGTGGTATAATAATAGTAATTATATGCTCGAGTGCGTTAGTCATTTCTGTGTAGTCATGTAATTTTAGACTGTGTTGCATTGGATCAATAAGCACGTAAGTCAGTCTTTATTTGATGGTCAACTGGGTATTACGGGGTTGGACTCCGGGGCCCATGTTTTATGACTTTAACCTTTCAAGTGTACACTAGGAGGGTTGAGTCTAGTTGTGCTATTGTGTTGATGGGCGTTTGGGGCCTCCACCATGTCGGGGCAATGCCTTGGTTGTAACCCCGGACTATGTCGGGCCTTTGGTGGTATTCATGGTAATATTCACTAAGGTCAGTTGTCTCTTTTGGTGTAACTTGAAGGGAGTCGTAGGGATACTTGGGATTTTATGTCGTGAAGTGTCATACGATTAACGTTATATGAGTGCCATACTTTTGTATTCCTCCACTCTCAATGGATATGGGTCTCCCCCGTTGTCGACTAACAATATTTTGGATATTTAATTGTCCATGCATAAAATCCAAGCTTTTGGATCTTTAATTGGCCAACAATATTTTGGATATTTAATTGTCCAACACTGTGAAGAGAGAACTTCTCTCTTCACAGTGTCACTAGAACTATTCCTAACCGGAGCCTGTTATACATGCCGATAAATAAAAAGGTTAGGCTAATGCCTAGTGAGTTCAAGAGTTTTCAACATGAATAAATATATCGTTGAAAAGAAGGAATGCAATTTAAATCATAATCTTTGAAAATGATATGCTTCAAATATGAAAACGACTCGTTTTCCAATAATATGCATTTTATAGATGAACGCCTCAGCACCAAAACATTCTTTCATGAAGTAATGTAACCAAAAACTGACTCAAACGTGAATAATGGTAAATGCTCAAATATTGAAATTTGAATAAAACTTTATAAACCGAACGATTGTTATATGAGTAAACCGAGCCTCCAAAATTATAACATAAGGATAATACCCCAAGCTCAAAACGTCACCAACAACATGGATAAGACTAGATGCCCAAAACAACACTTTTCGGTGACGGGGGAGACCCGAATTCCATGGCTAGTGGCGGAACACAAAAGTAGGACACATTCCAAGTTATTGAGCTCACCATACTAGGATCAATGCCACAAACTCTCCAGCTCACACTCAGATGTGGGGGAGGGCACCCAATGATCCTAATCATGCTTATTCACTAGGATTTACATTTACGAACCATGACTAGTATTCGGTCCCACATAACCATACTAAGTTACCCTTCCTAGGGTCCAATGTCTCAACTAGTTACAAACGAGAATTATCCCAAAATTAAGCCAACTCTGTACCTATGGATCCACTAGTAATAGTCAAAGGCTTGTTACCATTTCATTGGTGACTCAAACCATAATCACACATATGGTTTACATCAATATTCCCACAAAATTATTTGCTTGACTTCTCACAATAGACTCACCATTTGACAAAGACTTGTCAACATACTCCATTTAAACCAAAAACCAACCACTCATTCCCTTTTTCCCACAAATACGTTTATTAAGCAAATCTCATGATATTTGAAAATCATCAACGTAACTGAAATGCATTTACACCAAAGGATTTACACCCGTAAAATAAATCGTAAAAATACAAATGTCAATGCTTAAGATTTACTCATCAAAATACTTGAAACACATCTTTTTCCCAAAACCAAAGATTCACAATTTTTGAAATGTTCACAAGGTCGGGAATGACCAAAACCCATTGACCAACACGTTGGTACAAAAAAAACATTTCATAATACAACCATGCATATTTCCAAGAAACACTAAAATGCATTTTTACCAAATAACCCCCATTTACACAACAATTCCTCAAAACACTTTCATTTATGATTCATTTATCCAATCGTCCAGAAATCCCAAATGTGGGTGTTTTACAACGTTTATGAAGTTAAACATTTTAAATAGTCAATACCCATCAAATAACCAAACAAATGATAATTTTATGTAAACCATATAAACACTTTAAAATAGACATTTTGGCATGTACAACGTTTTCACTTGAACTCACCTTTCTCTAAACCAAATTTTGGCATGTACAACGTTTTCATAAATCTAGATTTTCCCCAACTAGAGATCTTTTAAAGAAACTTGAATCCACAAGAAAATCCTTCTTAAAACCTAGATCCATAAGTTTCCAACCATGAATAATCATTTTCAACCATATAGAATCATTCCCCAAACATTATACACGAAGATTTCAACTTATACCAAAACCCTAACTTCCATAGTTGAAGAGAAGAGAAGATTACCTTTGTCATAGCTTGAATCCATCTAAATTACTCTTATAGACCCCAAAATAAACCACAAACCCCTAAATGTTCAAAGTGGTGAAAAAGGGTTGGATGAAACCCTAGAAAGCTTGGTGAAGAAGATGAAGATGAAAGAGTTATGGTTCTAGTTCCCAACTTTGCTAGATGAAGGAGAATCACATGGTTTTAGGAGGAAAACCCCCCAAAAATGAGTTAGGGTTCGTTTGAGAGGATGGGGGTCGGTTTGGGAGAGAAAAGGGGAAGGGGTTTGAGATTTTAGGTTAGAAATGGGGTTGGGGGCCGATTTTCCTCTTTTATGGCGCGACCCGGCTCGCGCGGAGGGGCGTGCAGAGCACTGGACAGGGTTTCACGCGGATCACGGTGCGGTTTGACCTACACGGAGCACTGCTGATGTTTTTTTGTTTTCTTTTCGGCCGAAGATTTTGGGGTGTTACAATCCTCCTAACCTTAAAATAGATTTCGTCTTCGAAATCTAGCACCGACCAAACACCCAACGCCGCATCTACGGGATTGATTGGTTCTTTATTCAAAAGGGGATGCCTCGACAAAACATTGCCTTAATGCGAAATTGATAACCTCCCAATTAAGGTTGTCGTTGTATTTCTCATAACGAGCTGCCACACACCCGATCTCAATGTTCGATATAACTTACCGATGACTGAATGAACATCGAGTCCTTATCAAATCATTTTCCTATCATTAGGATCTCAGTTGTCTCCTAACCTTAGATTGCACTTATCACCTCAAGAGTATCTTACGATCTAATTAACTACTTCCACCAAGGACACCCCAAGGCGAACTGTACCCTTAGATAATTCTAATCATCCTTCATGGAATTACATTACACTCTCTTTTTGCCTTCAAGAACATAAAAACCTTTGCAGAAAGGATCCAACCATCGCTTGCCCATACTCCTTTCAATTCCAAGTATCCTCAACCAGGTTGACTTTACCCGAGTGATAAGGAATCCGTATAAAATTGTTGGGTTGGTTACCCTCTGCTGTCATAAAACGATATTTCTACTTTCGACAAATTAAGGTCTCTTCAATGATCGATTTCTACTTAAGGTTTACCTCGACATTCTCACCCAATCTCTCAATATTCTATACCATGAAAGATCCATCATCCCTTCCTTGGCAAAATTCTCTAACAACTAGCTTGGTCCAATCCAACACAACATTAGATTCGTTCCCCAAGTTGACACTGGCACAACATCTGAAGATAGCGGACTGCCCCAACTCCACGGTTACACAACTCTCCTAATGCATTCGAGCATCGATTGCCAATTAGCGAAAACCTCGATGATTACAAAATTACTAATGATCGATCCCTATTTGTCAGCATCTAATATCCTTATGGTTACCACTTAACTTGCAGACACACCAAATTCAACGAAAGTGCACTGAAGCACCCCAACGGTCACTGTCCTCCAAATCGAGGGTCGACACCTATCCTTAAAACAACTATCTGTGACGCAGACATACCACCAAATATTTCGTTCCAGATTTGCAATGTCGAATTAAAGTTGATACCTATTCATGGAAATAAAACCCTAAATTATACAGCTTTACTAACCAACCATAATATTATTATTCACGAATACCCATTAAGATGGTACACCACGGACACATAGCATGCTGCCGTACCATTAACCCATAAATTCAAAACCAACCATACATAAACGACCGCACAAGGTTTTAACCCGAAGGTTTATCGAAGCGGAAAGATCATCACTTAATTTAACTGGGAGAAAGCATAAATCTAACGCCTCAATTACTTCTGCGTGAACCAGTTCATGAAACTGAAGTCCAAAATTCAAAAATAAACATAAGTCAGGCCCTCCGACACTTCAATCTTCAATGACTCCTTTAGTCCTTAATCACGACCTCTTATCACAAGAGGGCTTACATCTATAGCTCTAATGAGTTGAAGGTTTTTCAAACTACTATGCCAATTTGAACTTTTATAAAACTTTTAAATGTAAAAGCTTTATATCAATTAGTCGTATGAATAAAAATCCACTACCGTTTACTCGGTAGGTGTACAAAGTGGTCACCAATGCCACACATATAAAATCATTTTGAAAACCAACTGATTATTATTTCAAATCTGAGCAATCTTGCAAACTAAACACGAGATTGGAATGAATTTGAATTCCAAATCATTTCCATTCCTACTAACCAAACAGACCCTAAGAAATCAGTATAATTTCAATAATTTGTAGTTAGGGATTTTATGATCCTCCATTATTAACTATTGAAACTCAAACTTAAGGTTTCATATGCTACTGCAGACTCTCACTTTTCCAGCAACGATCCTAAGAAGTCGTACAAAATAAATCACAATGCTAGCACTTTTAATGGTAGCAATTTCTTTTACAATACGACGAAATATATTAATGGTACCTCGTGCCATCACATCCTTACAAGTAGATCTGTCCATCACCGTTTCCCAGCTATATTTTTAACCAACAACTTCAACTTCTAATTAGATTTTCAGTTTGCAACTAATTTTTCTGTTTTCAACTTGGTTTTGCTAACGAGAATAAAATTACATGTTCTAGGATGGATTTGTTCATTTCCGTTTTACAATGAATTTGTAATTTCGTTTGCATTTCTACATATGCTTGACGAGAACTTTACGAATTGAAGTGTGAAGATAGTGACATTTTGTCTTATGACAATTACACAGTACACGTTACCGATAACTTTACATAGACATTTTAGTTAATTTATAATGTATTGGATTTTTTGGATCTTTTTTTGGATAAGTTTACTAAGGGCCGGTTTGTTAGTAGCTTAATGAGCTTAGTGAGACTCACAGTTTATTCGGTCAGCTATACATGACCGTTTGGTAGTGACTTAATGATATAGAAAGTGGCTCATTCAGTAAGCTTTTAGGAGGGGGCTTTATGCAGAAAACCAAGTTTTTTTTCTTCCAAATTTGTCTCTCCCAATTAAAAACATGTTCCTTTCATCTATGAAAAAATTCTCCTAAACAAATACCTACCCAATCTACATGGACAAATTAATTCACAGAGACAATTTTATCCATACAAGACTTAATGGAAAACATACTAATCTAAACTACTATATAAATTAAATCATCCAAGAAGGAGAAATTGTGTAGTGTTTACAACCCAAATAATAAAGAGGATAATCAACAACATACTAATCTAAACTACTTTAAGTTTAGATTAAAGGCGAGTGTCACTATCATCTTCAAATGAATCATGTCAATATATATAACGTCAAATTGACCAAAAGTCATCAATCCCAAAAGTGCCTCTATTGTCATTCAGCATTCCGATCAAGACTTCGGAGCTCCACCGCTTAGAGAACCTGATATACATGTCATTTAAGAAAAAATGTAGGCTTGATGCCTAGTAAGAACAAACATTTATAGAGAATGCAAGTAATCAAAATGGTAAAAGTTTATGAGCTTCATATAAAACTTAGATTCACGTATTCCATATAAAGACCGTAAGGTCCAAAATTCATCTTACGATTAAGGCGGAGATCTGATTTCAATGGGTATTGGCGGAACAAAAAAGTAGGCCACAATTTCACGTTATAGATCTCACACCAAGGATCAATGGCCAACGAGTTCATTCGATACATGATATATAATTTAACGGCCCCAATGATCCTAGTTGTACTCATTCGCTAGAAATTACATTTTACGGCCAATGACTAGTATCCGGCTACAAAAGTCCGTACCAAGTTACCCCCGATGATCAAATGTCTATTTTTAGTTACAAGCGAAAAGATTATCCCTTATTAAACAAAATTGACTCATATGTTTATGGATCCATTTGCATTAGTCTAATACCTGTCACACTTACATAGTGACCAACTATAATCATACATATAGTTCCATCATTCAAATATTCTTGCAAAGTCATTTTAACACAAAGTTTACCAAATAGGACAAGGTCCTCATAACTTCTGTAAACCCTAAAAATAGGGGTTAATTTAAACCTGAATAAATGCGGAATAAACAAGGCTAACATAACCAAATCACTCAAAAGGGGGAATAATTGTATGGCGTTTACAATACAAAAATCAAGTGAAATTAAACTCAACAACCTACTAATCTAGACCAACCAAATCTAGATTATGAACGGGTGTTGTCATTTCACTTCCAAAAGTATACCACCACTATGTCGAGTGTACGCCTCTATAACCTCCAAAAATGTTACTATCCTTCTATGACTCTCCACTCAAACCCGAGGAGTCCCACCGCTGGAATGACCTGTTATACATGTCATTTTAAAAAAAAGTGTAGGCTAAAGCCTAGTGAGATCAAACAGTTATATTAGAGAAACAGTAAGTTCTAAATGCGTTAAATAGAGAAAAGCGAGTGGAATAAATATGGATAAAACATTGATTTTATACAAAAATCTCTTGGGTTGACGGGGGAAACCCGCTTACTAACATAAGTGACGGAACATAAAAGTAAGCCATTTGATATATTAGTAAAACCAAACACATAATAAAATACACGCATTGGGTGTCAGGCTTGGTGGATTTAAACGTACACCCACGGAATGTCAACTTCAACCACATAGGGTCCTTACGTTGAGTTATCCTCATCCAATGACATGTACTAGCATGTAGGACTTATACCCTATCTGATGTCTAACCGTGTCTCGATGTGGAAAACTAGCGTTCCATCATCGGACATAATGATACAAATAACTATGGGGTCATGACGCCCAAATGCAACAAAATAGTCAGTCCCATATAAACCAAACCAATCAGTATCTCTAAAACAGTTAAAATGCCATCAAATGTGCAAATCAAGGATTTATGTAGATTCTCATGTAATCCCCAAAGAGGTTCCAATAAAGTTCCTTGACTAATACTAAATCAAGGATTTATGTAAATTCTCATGTACTCCCACATACTAAATCAACCCACACAAGTTCTCATTCAACATACTCATCAATATTCTCAAAACCCTAGTTTTGATTCAAAGAGTTTGAATTTAAGATTAAGAGAAAACATGTTTTCCATGTATACAATCACATTTAACACAATATACGAGTTCCTTAGCCTTGCATTTGTTCCCATCCAAGTGACCCTAAAATCTCCAAAATTAGGTTTTGGTGAAAACTCACCCAAATCAAAAGAAATCAAAGAGGAGATATTTAGAAGGTTAAATCCACAATTTACATGTATAAAGTTTATAAAAGAGGGAATGAACTCACCTTAGTAGTTTTCAAAGAGAAAACCAAACCCTAGAATGGAGGAAGTGATTGATTGTAAGCTTGAACACTCTAGGACCCTCTTCTTAAATAGCCCTAGAATCAAACATTAAATGATCTCAACGACCAATTGGTTGGAAGTAAATGAGGAGAGATGGATTTGGGGGATGAAGACTTACCCAAAATGCAGAGAGAAATCGGCTAGATGAAATCCCAAAACCTGATAAATGGGTTAAATTTTCGGGGTTGTCATATTTAAACCCAAGGACCTGACCGCGAGAGTGCCAAGCGATAGTGACATTTGTCACTATTGCCGGCACACTCGCCAACTTTGTACTGAGAGTTGGTCTCGAACCGCGAGTTGATCTCGAACCACAAGAGTGATCAATTCACAATCACCGGGCACAGTCGCCTAATCTGTACCGAAGGTTCTTCCCTCATCGAGACAATGACACGCGATTATGCCCCTTGGCATAATCGCCCATTACCCAAAAATCGCAAAATTCCGTTTTTTTTAGTTCTAGAAGTCCTTCAATGGCCGAGATTACAAAAATGAATTTTGGCATAATAAGTCGATGGTTTAAACATAGAAAATGAATTCTCAAGGTTGGGTTTTAAAATTACCTTATTGGAATTTTCCGGGTGTTACAACTTCCAATAAACCATTTTCTAAATCAAATACAACATTATGTGCATCATCATTTTCCAAGAGTTCATAAATTCGAGAATTATCTTGACTAACAAGTAGAACGTCTCTTATTCCAATTATGCTCATTTTCAATAAATATCTCTAAAGAAGTAAATATTTAAGAATGCTCATAAATCATGATGTTTAACACAAAATAACAACTATGTATTCAAAATACACTTTAATACCACCAATATTAAAGATCCATCATTTTTCTAACAAAAGGGGTAAAACCCTAAATATCCCAAAATACTCAAATTTAGCCAAAGTACAAAAACATGTAAAATCCACGGAAGAGTGGGTCTAGACTCAGGTTGCACATTTCATATGTGTCCTAACCGTAGTTGGTTTCATACATATGAGCATGTTTCCGAAGGTGTTGTAATGATGGGGAATAATGCTACATGCTATATTATTGGACAAGGCACAATTAGAATTCATATGCATGATGGCGTCACCCGAACACTTGGGACTGTGAAACATGTTCCCGAGCTTTGAAGGAATCTCATCTCTCTTAGTTCGCTTGATGAAAAGGGTTACGAGTTCTTGAGGAAAGGTGGAGCTATCAAGGTTAAGCGTGGAGCGCTAGTAGCAATGAAAAGGGTTACGAGTTATCGGGAACCAACCATTGAGCTTTTAGTTTCACAACAATTGGTATCAGAGCTCAAGGATTAATATTGAGATTTTTTGAACGGTTGAAGATTGTGGGATTATTGATTTGCTCGGGTTTCATTTATGTCGACAATGAAATTCGATTTGCCTTTGTTGGAACGAGATACCTGATATCCATTATGAAAGATAAAGATGAGAGATGTCCTTGTCCAACAAAATTTACACAAATGTATTTTGGGATGGGCTTTTATGCCCGGTGCTTGGACGAAAGAGGAAAATGAACTAAATGACTTGAGAGCCTCATCCTTGATTAGATTGCATTTGTCTAACGATATTTTACAGGATGTTGCGGAAGAGTAAACGACTTATCGAATATGGCGTAAGCTAGATAAAATGCTTATGACAAAGATCTTGCCCAATAAGTTCCATATGAAGCTTAAATTGTATGCCCAACGTTTATCTGAAGGTGGGTTCAATTACTGCACATATATCGAAATTCAAAGAGATAGTTGGTGACTTGAAGAATCTTGAAGTGAAATATGACGATGAGGATTTGGGTCTCATTTTGCTATGCTCTTTGCCGCCATCATTCATGACTTTTATGGATACAATCATTTATAGTAGGGATTCCCTTACTCTTGAGAAAATGTATACCGCTTTGAGTTCAAAAGAGAAGATGAAGGAGATAATTACCAGTCATGAACCAAGGGCCGAGGGATTAAATGCAAGGGAACACCTTTTGAAAAATGCTCGAGCTCTTCAAGCAAATCAAGATCAAAATCTCGTGGAAAGAAGAAGTTTTGTAACTTTTGAAAACGGAGGGGTCACATCATTGATGAATGTTCTAAGCTTCTAGCCAAAAACAAAGCCAAGAATAAGACAACGGGTTCCTCGGGGGAAGCTGACATTTTTGAGAACGATGAAGGTGGAACTAGTGAAGGTGAAGTCATGACGGTCTCTGATGGTAATGCAAAGGCCACAGAAGAGTGAATTCTAGACTCAGGTTGCACATTTCATATGTGTTCCAACCGTAGTTGGTTTCATACATATGAGCAAATTTCCGAAGGTGTTGTAATGATGGGGAACAATGCTACATGCCCTATTGTTGGTCAAGGCATAATTTGAATCTGCATGCATGATGACATCACCTGAACACTTGGGAATGCGAAACATGTTCCCGAGATTCGAAGGAATCTCATCTCTCTTAATTCCCTTGATGAAAAGGGTTGCGAGTTCTTGGGGAAAGGTGGAGCTATCAAGGTTAAGTGTGGAGAGCTAGTAGCAATGAAAGCTTAAAGAAAGTCCGCTAACCTTTATATTTTGTAGGGTCAAACCATTACGGGTGACGTTGCGGTAGCTTCCAAGTCAATGTCCGATGGTGATCTATCCAAGTTGTGGCATCTTCGTCTCGGTTGCATGAGCCTTGGTGGCATGACTGAGCTAAGTCAACAGGGTTTGTTGAATGGCCACAAAGTTATCGATTTGCAATTTTGCGAGCATTGTGTGTACGGCAAGACAAAGAGGGTCAAGTTCTCAAGTGGCATTCACTCGACTAAAGGGCCGCTTGACTATATTCATTCCGACCTTTGGGGTCCGGCTCGTGTTACTTCTTATGGTGGAGCTTCTTACATGCTCACTATTATTGACGATTTCTCTCGTCGAGTGTGGGCTTTCTTCTTAAGACGCAAAGGGTAAAGTTCTCAAGTGGCATTCACTCGACTAAAGGGACGCTTGACTATATTCATTCCGACCTTTGGGGTCTGGCTCGTGTTACTTCTTATGGTGTTTTCGATATATTCAAAGATTGGAGGACGATGATCGAAAAGCAATTCGGTAAAGAGGTGAAATATCTCCGAACGGATAATGACTTAGAATTTTGCTCCAAGGAGTTAAATGCCTATTGTCGGAAGGAAGGCATAACAAGGCACCGTACCGTTGCCCATACTCCTCAACATAATGGTGTAGCCGAAAAGATGAACCACATTATTCTTGAGAAAGTTCGATGCATGCTTTCAAATTCAAAAATGCCGAAGTCTTTTTGGGCGAAAGCGACTTCTACCGCTTGTTATATCATCAATCGGACTCCCTCCGTTGCTATTGAGAAGAAGACTCCCATGGAAGTTTGGAACGGATCACCGACCGATTACACTAATTTAAAAATATTTGGTTGCCCGACTTATGCACGTGTTGATAATGGGAAGTTGGAACCGAGAGCTTTGAAATGCAAATTCCTTGGATACAAAGATGGGGTGAAAGGCTTTAGGCTATGGTGCCCAGAAACAAAGAAGATAATTATAAGCCGAGATGTCACTTTTGACGAAACTTCCATGTTGCATGATTCGCCGTTTCCTACATCTGAGACCATTTCTGAAGATCCTAAGGAGAAACCTCCGGTGGAGGTGGGAGATACTATGGCTCAAACATCGATCCCACATGTTACTAATGATACTAATGCTTCTTCTTCTTCTTCCACTACATGTGTTTTAGTGGTAGGTGATCCTCCATCACAACCTTCGCCACAAGAGCCCGAACTGTGCATTGCGCATGATAGGATAAGGAGACAAATTGTAAGCCCCGCACGGTATACTCAAGAAGCCGATTTAGTAGCAAATGATTTGAGTGTAGCGGAAGAAATGGAATGCACCGTTGAACCTACTTCTTATAGTGAGGCTATGAAATTAAAAGTTGCGATAAATGGATGATGGCAATGCACGCGGAGATGGAATCCTTGCAAAAGAACGGAACTTGGGAGCTTGTGCCGACTCCTAAAGGCAAAAAGCCGGTTAGATGCAAGTGGGTTTAAAAATTGAAGGAAGAAACCGCTCCAAATGAAAAACCAAGGTATAAAGCTCGGTTAATCGCGAAAGGTTATAGTCAAATTCTTGGCATTGAATATAATGAAATTTTCTCACCGATGGTGAAACATACTTCTATACGTGCATTGCTCGGGATGGTCGTGTCCAATGATTTTGAGCTTGAACAATTGGACGTAACGACCTCTTTTCTGAATGGTGAACTTGAGTAAGAGATTTATATGCAACAACCGGAAGGTTTTGAGATTCCGGGTAAAGAAGGTCACATGTGTAAGCTTATTAAATCTCTCTATGGCCTCAAACAGTCTCCTAGGCAATGGTACAAGAGATTCGACGCATTTGTGACTGCACACGACTTATCAAATTCGTCGTACGACAATTGTGTTTATTTCAAGAAGTGTGAAGATGGGTTAATGTTATATTTGATTTTGTACGTGGATGACTTGCTCTTAGCAACTAAAGATATGGGAGAAGTTCAGAAAGTTAAAGATCAATTGAATTCAGAATTTGATATGGAGGATTTAGGAGCCGCAAAGAGAATTCTTGGTATGGAGATTATTCGTGACAGAAAGGCGAGAAAGTTATACCTTAGTCAAAAGGGGTATGTTCAGAAAGTTCTTCGTTGGTTCAACATGTCTGAAGCAAATTCTGTCAACAATCCATTTGCTCCTCATTTCAAGTTATCATCCATTTTAAGTCCTTCGACTCAAGCCGATGTTGCCTATATGGCAAGAGTGCCATATTCTAGTGCCGTGGGATCTTTGATGTATGCCATGATTTGTACTCGTCCTGACCTTGCCTATGCAGTTTCTATGGTGAGCAGATATATGGCCAAACTGGGTAAAGAGCATTGGAGAGCGATTCAGTGGATCTTTCGTTACTTGAGGGGCACGACAGATCTGTGTTTGCACCTTGGGAAGAATTCTTCGGGGGTTCTTGGCTATGTGGATTCCGATCATGCCAATGATCTTGATAATAGAATATCTATCACCGGATATGTTTTTACTCTTGATGGGTGTGCCATTAGTTGGAAGGCACATTTGCAACCTACTGCCGCTTTGTCCACAACGGAAGCGGAATATATGGCGGTTAATGAAGTTGTGAAAGAAGCTGTCTGGATCAAGGGATTTTTGGTGAATTGAATGATCATTTGAAGATCGAAGAAGTTTTCTGTGATAATCAAGTCCAGTTCTCTTGACCAAAGATCAGATGTTTCACGATAGGACGAAGAACATCGATATTCGTCATCGCTATGTCTGTGGGGTAGTATCTAAAGGTGATGTTAAAGTGTTCAAGATTAGCACTCACGACAATGCAACAGATATATTGACTAAGCCGCTTCCGGTATCCAAGTTCAATTGTGTTTGGACTTGGTTGGTGTTGCAAGACGGGGTTGATGTCCTTAGGGGCGAATTGGTGGAAGATATTGCTTTTCGAGAACTTTGATTACTTTGGTATCGATTTGTTTATGGGTGATCGTTTTTGGATTGAGATGAAGATTAGTGGAGTTGTGTTCTTGATGTTTACTTGGTTTGAAGACAAGGTGGAACTTTGTTCTTAATGTGATTTTTGGATTGAATGCAAGGTGGAGATTTGTGAGATGTTACCTCCAATCCAGATTAATTCCCCCAAATTAGAAACCCAATTTTGTGGCCCAGCAATTGGCCCAACCTTTTGGTGCGTGGATTTTATTTAAAAAAACAGCAACTCCACTTTTTATATATGCAACAGTTTTTCAAATTATCATATTAGAGAAACCCCTTTTTGTATAATCCCTCTCTCTAAAACTTGGTCTCCATGTTTTCTCTCAAACCTCAAGAACCCTAACTTATTTCTCCATTATTCTAAGCTATAATCTCTCAAGTGTATCATTATCAAAGTGATATTGTATCAGTTCTCGACGTCCTCCGCCCGTGGTTTTTCCCTTTCCGGGTTTCCACGTAAAAATCTCGGTGTCTCTCTTACTTATGCTTTATTTTTCATTTATTGGGTTTGATCATTGTTTACATTTCTTAGTAGTTGATTATCTTATATTGTTAATCGTATTTCCACTTTGAATCTCGATATAGAACTTTAGTTCATTTGTTCTTGGGTAATTTGTGTTTTTATCGGGAACCAACCATTGATCTTTTAGCTATTTGGGTCTTGGTAATTTCACAACACGTTCCATCATCGGACGTAATGATACAAATAATTATTGGTCCATGACGCCCAAATGCAACCAAATAGTCAGTACCATATAAACCAAACCAATCAGTATCTCTAAAACAGTTAAAATGCCATCAAATGTGCAAATCAGGGATTTATGTAGATTCTCATGTAATCCCCAAAGAGGTTCCAATAAAGTTCCTTGACTAATACTAAATCAAGGATTTATGTAAGTTCTCATGTACTCCCACATACTAAATCAACCCACACAAGTTCTCATTCAACATACTCATCAATATTCTTAAAACCTTAGTTTTGATTCAAAGAGTTTGAACTTAAGATTAAGAGAAAACATGTTTTCCATGTATATAATCACATTTCACACAATATACGAGTTCCTTAGCCTTGCATTTGTTCCCATCCAAGTAACCCTAAAATCTCCAAAATTAGGTTTTGGTGAAAACTCACCCAAATCAACAGAAATCAAAGAGGAGATATTTAGAAGGTTAAAATCCACAATTTACATGTATAAAGTTTATAAAAGAAGGAATGAACTCACCTTAGTAGTTTTTAAAGAGAAAACCAAACCCTAGAATGGAGGAGGTGATTGATTGTAAGCTTGAACACTCTAGGAACCTCTTCTTAAATAACCCTAGAATCAAACATTAAACGATCTCAACAACCAAATAGGTTGGAAGTAAATGAGGAGAGATGGATTGGGGGATGAAGACTTACCCAAAATGCAGAGAGAAATCGGTTAGATGAAATCCCAAAACCTAATAAATGGGTTAAATTTTCGGGGCTGTCACATTTAAACCCACGGGCCCGACCGCGAGAGTGCCAAGCGATAGTGACATTTGTCACAATCGCCAGCTTTGTACCAAGAGTTGGTCTCGAACCGCGAGAGTGCCATGGCGAGAGTGACCAAGTCACAATCGTCGGGCACAATCACCCAATCTGTACCGAGGGTTCTTCCCTCATCGCGACAATGACACACGATTATGCCAAGGGGCATAATCGCCCATTGCCCAAAAATCGCGAAATTCCATTTTTTTGAATTCTAGAAGTCCTTCGATGGTCGAGATTACAAAAATGAACCTTGGCATAATACGTCGATGGTCCAAACACAGAAAATGAATTCTCAAGGTTAGGTTTTAAAATTACCTTATTGGAATTTTCCGGGTGTTACAACTTCCAATAAACCATTTTCTAAATCAAATACAACATTATTTGCATCATCATTTTCCAAGAGTTCAAAATTCGAGAATTATCTTGACTATCAAGTAGAACGTCTCTTATTCCAATTATGCTCATTTTCAATAAATATCTCTAAAGATATAAATATTTAAGAGTGTTCATAAATCATGATGTTTAACACAAAATAACAACTATGTATTCAAAATACACTTTTATACCACCAATATTAAAGATCCATCATTTTTCTAACAAAAGGGGTAAAACCCTAAATCTCCCAAAATACTCAAATTTAGCCAAAGTACAAAAACATGTAAAATATATAAAAAGAATGTCTTAGGAGATTAAAACCAAGTATTTTGATGTGTATAAATTGTTTAGAAAAGTTATAATGAAATCACTTGATAGGTTTTTAAAGAAAACCTACGAACTTTATAAAACCCTATATATGGAGACGATGACTTGAAGCTTTGATCAAGACTTGAAATCCTCACGCATGGAATCCACTTAATGCTTGGAAAGATCCGATTTTTAACCTATGTTGAAAACCCTTCGAGTTTAATGGAGGAGCAAGTGGTAGAAAATGAGAAGTAAATGAAGCAAATAGCATAAATCGAACTTTTAATGCTCTAGACCCCACTGGCGACCCTGCCATGCGATAGTGCCCACTGGCACTATCGTTGGGCACTATCGCCCGAGTGTTACCAAGTTCTTCCCCCTCCATGCGATCCTGACAGCTATTGTGCCCTTTGTCACTATTGCCATACCTGTATCAAGACCTTCTTCCCCTATGCGATCTTGGCAAGCTATAGTGTTCTCTGGCACTATTGTCGTGCACAGACTCGTACCGAAAGTCTTTTTCCTACTTTTCACCCATTTGAGCCATTTTCTTTCCCCAAAGATGATACTCAAAAT
Organism: Arctium minus; assembly: GCA_954870635.1. Taxonomy (NCBI): domain Eukaryota; kingdom Viridiplantae; phylum Streptophyta; class Magnoliopsida; order Asterales; family Asteraceae; genus Arctium; species Arctium minus. Next base: position 173,180,375 of record OX941080.1, on the reverse strand, counting down.
AATATAAGTTCAAGTCATTAACTCATAACTATTTTAAAGATAAAAGATATAAAAATATAAGGATTTTACTTACCAAAATTCCGAGTGTTACACATGTGATTTTACACTGAAATCACGTGTAAAATTACATGTGATTCACGTGACTTTGACCATGACATGAGGTCACTGGCCAAGTCGCCCACTCACTCTTCCATTGATAACTCTCAAATATTGAGAGTTAATTCCTCTCTTTTTATATTCGTTTTACCACATTTTCACCTTTTTTGTCTCTCATCTCCTTCATTTGGTCTTAAGTGTTTAAACATGATGATGAAGTCTCAAGAATGCAAAAATTTCGGTTTCACTAACTTTTGTGCAGAAAGTGGCCACCTTGCTTGCACCTTGTCGCCACATTGGACGTGGGCTGAAAATTTGTTGATAAGATTCAGCCATTTTGGGAAAGATTGACTTTTGAGGAAATGAAAAGAGCTTTCTGATCTTTCACTAGAATATTCAAGGAAGAGGACAAAAAGTGGAGGTCCAAGGAAAGTTCAACACTCTTCCTTAAAAGCTACTTTTGAGGAATAGCCACATCAACACTTTTCTCTTCCTTGGGCTATAAATGAGGGCTTGGAGGAACCATTTGGGATAGAACAACTTCCAGGAGCATTGAATATCTCTGGAGATTAGCATTTAGTTTTTAGTCTCTCTTTAAAGCTTGTAGTTTAGTTGCATTTAATTTTTGTAAGTTTAATTTCCTTGTAAGAGTTGCTGCCAAGTGGCCACCTTGTCACCACGTTGGCAACAACCTTTAAGTCTTTTATGCAATTTATGTTTATGTTCTCTTCTTCTTCTCTCATGTCTTTTACTGTTAGTATGAACTAAACACCCCTCTGGGTGTGGGTATGAGCCAAGGCTAAGACTAGTAGGCAACACTTGGGTGTTGCCATCTTTGCTAACTCTTAGACTTGGTCACTCGAGTCGGGACTTCAACTCAACGCGGACAAGCCGATCACTTGTTAGTGTTAATATTAGATCTTAGACCTTGAGAGGGGCAGATCCGAAATACGGCTTGAGTGATGCAAAGAAGATTTGAGAAAGTCTTTTATAACCACGTAAAGATACGGGTTTTTGCATGATTTTAACTAAGGTTCAAATGTCGGTCGATATGGGTGTCACAAAGAGATTTGGGTATCCATATCCATACTGGTGGAACTAAAATCCTTAGAGGTTTACTTAGTTAAGTCGGCAAGTCTTGAGTTGGCCAAAGTGGTGACAAAGTGGGTGCAACGTGGCCACGTTCCGAGGAAACTCATTTTCGAGAGAAAAGGGTTTTTAAGGCTGTCGTGTGTCATTTTGTTTCTGACCAAGTTGTTACTACATCAGTCTTAGTTAATGCTTGTACCCACATCTTGCCTTTAATACTGTTAATTCCGTTTAATCGTTGTTTAGTTGCTTAAAACTCACAAATATTGATTTTGTTCTCAAAACTCAACCAAGCACTAGAAGTTCATGAAAAAGTTTCTGATTCTTAGTTGACTAGTCCCTGTGGAAACGATCTCGGTACTCTACCACTTTATTACTTGTAGCGATCATAGTGTCCGGTGTACACTTGCACCGCCACTGTGGCAACATAGTGGCCACTTTGTGGACCTATACGATTTTCCGATTTTTAACCTATGTTGAAAACCCTTCGAGTTTAATGGAGGAGCAAGTGGTAGAAAATGAGAAGTAAATGAAGCAAATAGCATAAATCGAACTTTTAATGCTCTAGACCCCACTGGCGACCCTGCCATGCGATAGTGCCCACTGGCACTATCGTTGGGCACTATCGCCCGAGTGTTACCAAGTTCTTCCCCCTCCATGCGATCCTGACAGCTATTGTGCCCTTTGTCACTATTGCCATACCTGTATCAAGACCTTCTTCCCCTATGCGATCTTGGCAAGCTATAGTGTTCTCTGGCACTATTGTCGTGCACAGACTCGTACCGAAAGTCTTTTTCCTACTTTTCACCCATTTGAGCCATTTTCTTCCCCAAAGATGATACTCAAAATAATATAAGTTCAAGACATTAACTCATAGTTATTTTAACGATAAAAGATATAAAAATATAAGGATTTTACTTACCAAAATTCCGAGTGTTACACATGTGATTTTACACTGAAATCACGTGTAAAATTACATGTGATTCACGTGACTTTGACCGTGACATGAGGTCACTGGCCAAGTTGCCCGCTCACTCTTCCATTAACCGTGTTCCATGATCACATGTGATTTCAGCCCAAATTCACATGTGATTTCAGCCCAAAATCACATGTGATTTGACAGTTTTCGTAATTTCTTATTTTGACAATGTTCTCGTTTGATCTTCCCTCTAGTTATTAGGATATAACACAATTAGTTTTGGATTGTATACTTGTACAAACATTCGAAAGTTTGAGTTTGCCCGTTGCAATGTGGGAGTTATCCTAAACCAACCAGTTAGCAAGGTAGCAGACAATTGTCAGTGGCGATCTCACATAGGGGGAGGGGGGGCACTTGCCCCCGGTCAAATTCACTAATATATATATATATATGTGTGTGTGTGTGCATAATAATTTACAAACCTAATTGTTTTTTCTTGCCTCCACTGACCCAATCTTTTCAGTCACAAGCTCCAATTCTTCTTTCCCGTGTCCAGCCTGTCCTCCATTGTTCATCTTCTAATTATCAAATTTATTTCAGTTGTTCATCTACTCATTACAAATAGTATTTTCCTATTTATTTCTGATTTTGCTACTGTTTAATTTTTGGTTTCATTTTTGTGATTTTTGCGATTTTTGCATTAAGTTTCTACTATCATTGTTGATTTTGTCTTAATGTGGAAATGGAAGCGCGTTGTGAATTTTTATGAACTTCTTGATGTGGGATTTCAGTAAGATTAATTGGGATTCTTTTGGTTTTCTATGTAGATTTTCAATTTATTTTTACGATCTCTGTCATTAATCCTCATTTTATTTTTGCTATTCGGTTTAACCGAAAATAAGGTATCCTCTGCTAACCGTTTTAACCTAAAAATCAAACAAACAAAAACTGTTTAAAACGAATCTCTTCCGTTTGTTATTTTGTTTCAGATTTGTTGACACCTTTAGATGTGCCCTAATCATCTAGGTTTTCTAGATTCGCCATCAGTTGTTATGTAATGATTTGCCTATTACATGATACTCTTGAAGCTAGACGGTGTATATGTTAGCCCGAGGCCGTCAATTTTCATCTTTCTTGTACAAACTTGGTGGTTTGTTTTTTTCCTATTAAAATATTTATGAAAAAAAAACATTGAATGTGGACATAACATACATATACATGGAGAACTATATAATTCCGTTAAACAGGGCAGACTTAGTGTGTTGAATACGGTTGGTACGTGCCACCGTATTATTTCTCCGACGAAGGATAAAAAATTTTAGGTTCGTGAAAGGTGCAACGGTATCGTTTTGAAAGGTGCTATCGTATTATTTTGGAAATTTCAAGAAGGTGTAACCGTACATCATAATCAACCAAAAAACCCAAAGAAACTATCGAAATCAACCAAAAAACGGAAAAAAATATCTCGAAATCGATAAAAAAAAACTTAAAAATTCTTCGAAATCAAGCAAACAACTTTAAAAATCCTTCGAAATTGTGGAATTAGGCTAAAAACACATCGGATAATATTGAAGTCGGTAAAAAAAAAATGAAGACATATCGATAAAAACCGTGTTTTTTGTAATTATTTTTTGTCTGTGTTATATAGTGCAACCGTATGAATTTTTTTTTGGGTCCATCCCTACGTTAACAAGTATTTATAAAGTAAAACATAAGATAACATAAAGTCATAAACATTAATTAATGATTATAGTAATAAAAGAAATTATTCATTTAAGCCGATTAAAGTAATTAAGAAAAAACAAAGCGCTTTGATTTGTTTGTGGCTGGTTTGGGTTTGGAGCCAAGAAACCTTAAATACGTCTATTGAATGGGCACGTGACAGGGAACAATAGCCGTTGGGTGGGAGCAGCCACTGGGCTGGTATACACGCAAGGCACGTGATCACTGGGTCCCACATTTTCCCATATTTCTTTTTCTCGTAGCAAAATTTTGTTTTATTATAACGTGTCACGGTGTTCGTTTTGATTATTTGATTTTAAAATTGTTTTTTTTTTGTAACCGTGAGTTTTCGGGCCAGCTTATGTGCACCGACTAAGCCTCGGGCGACCACGAATAGCCTGGGGTCATCGCAGGTGAATCTCCATGGCCACAAGAGCTTTAGCAACGCCTGGATTTGAACACTGGGTAGATGAGATCTTCCACTACATCCACCAAAGGCTTTACCATGTTGAAATTGTTATAACGTGCAACTATGGTTTAGGAAAGCAAATTGCAAGTCCAAAGAAGAGTTTATTTATATAGAACTAATTATAATTATGTACTTTAAATATACATATTAGAGAGAGATAATGTTTTAAAACATTTATTTAGTCTAATGAATATCTGGCTTCATAAAAGATCTTGATTGTTTTTTTATCTCAAGCGTCAATCATAATGAATGAAATATGAGGCTCCTTCGGCGATGTTGGTTTAGTCCCTGGTTGGGTTGTTTTGTTTTTGATTTTGCTTTGTATCCTGATGGTTTTTGGTTGGTTCTTTTTGTGTTAATAAAATGATTCTTGCCGTTCAAAAAAAATGAATAAATTCTCATTATATCTATAAATATATCATTTAATGGGGTTGTACTAATTAATGGGTTTAAGTTCCCGTGAAATCAACTTGTTTTCGTGAGAACCGTGAAACGAGTCGTGAAGGCACAAAAATACAAACAAACCTTCACAATGTTTTTTGTTGTGAAGGTTTGGTGTTTTTTTTTACCTTTACAATGTTTTGTTGTGAAGGTTTAATGTTATTTTATAATCACCTAAGTCTCTCAAAAATAGGCTGGTCTCACATTATCCCAAGTACATATATATATATATATATATATATATATATATATATACATGTGCATGTATATATATATAGACGAAAGATCGTGTAAAAAGAAAAGTTAAGGTGAAAATGTAAAAAAGGATCTGGATCCTTGTTCACTTTTAATCGCAAACTCATTCATGAATCGCACTTGATACGAGGATTGATCTGGTGCATCTTGGTGCATCTCATCCTAATATACATCCAATGGTGAAGATCTCTTCTTACCTTTGTTACCATAACTTTCTTTCTCATCGGAACTCAACCCTATATATATATATATATATATATATATATATATATATATATATATATATATATATATATAAGGGTTTAAACGAAACAAGAACACCCCTATATTACGAAAAGACCAAACATTTGTGGGCCTCCAAACTATTCAACTCATAATAAAAATTAAAATAAATGGAAATAAATCATTAAGAATACTAATTTGATTTATGTGTTTATCAACAATTTTTTATTATGTTAATGTTTTATCTTTATCCCTTAAATGTTGCTAGTTTCATCGAAGACTTCTTATGTTGATGCCTCCATTGTCGATAATAATGTGATTTTCTTGTAATAACAACGTGATAATGGTGTGATAATTCAAAAACCGGTGATGATCACGTCCACGATCATCAAATATGCCTGTTCATTATGTGATTTGCAATTTTCCCTGTTCAACATTGCAAGCCTTCAATATTCCTAAAAAAATTAAATATTTATTTAATATTTTACTGCTCACTCGATCTTTCTAAAACTATGACTTAAAACATAATGATGAGCTTACAAGTGTTTTTGCATTTGCATAAATCCCAGGTATTCTCATATTAAGACCATACGCAACGAAGACACCAATTATTACAACCAATACTAAAATTGACACACATCACTCCAATGGGGACACCAAATTTGATATGATACTACTTATTTATGCTAAAGATGACATCAATGACAAAATACAAAAAACAATATACCTAAAATCATACATTTTGGTGTAAGATTTGGTGTTATCCGTTGAAGTAAATTTATTGTTTGCATCAAATATTACACCATTTTTTTTTATGGATTTGATGTAAGACTTGGTGTTGCTAACCGGAGATGTCCTTAGTTGATGATTTGTTTGGGTTTCTAATCTTGACTCCTTTTGAAAGAGGATGAAGATGTTAAACATGAAGAAAAGCTAGGAAAGGGTAATAAAATAATCAATATACTTCTCTACTGAAAGGTTTAAAAAAGAAGACAAAATATCGTAAAAATATAAGGAGGGAAGGTTTACATATAATTTTTCTATTATTCACATATGAATATTCATTTTTACCTTCTCATGATATTTAACCTTCTTATTTAAACCAATCACTACTCCTATAAACACATGTATCACGACAAGATACAATTTAACATATATACTTAAAAAGAACATAAGTTTCAGAGATCAAAAAGTTAATAATTAACTATAGTGAATTCACGAATTAATACATACAAGGAATTCATGACTAGAATAAAGTTTTATTTTGAATATTTAATCAAAGACTGTTTTTAAAATAATAATCTATATGATTTTTCTTCTTCAAATACGAATGTAAAATTTTTAATATCATTATTTGAATGAATAATAAATAGAAAACATAAATGTATACATATAATTTTATATATAACATATAAATTTGTCGTCTTATATGTCACGCTTAGAAAAACGTCACGTCCTCCCTGCGGCTTGTAAGACTTGAGGCTTGACCTCGCCGCCATACCACGTCTCACGTCATTTAGAACCTTGGATCTACCACATCATCTTCTCTCCTCGTCGAGATCCATGACGCACCAAACACCTCCTTGTTCATGAATCAAAATCATATGTTCAAGTTTATTTGGCTTTATTGTTTTTGTTAGACAATTAAGTGTGATATATGTCCATTTTTATATTAGAGGGTTTAGAGTGTAAATGTTTCTCTTATATATACCCTTGATTGTAATCGTGTTTCACAATAATACAATATACAATTACCAAGTTTATCTGTTTTTTAAATGTTGAGAGAAACTTGTTTCTTCAAGTTTACCGTAGTTAAATGGTGAAAAGTTGGAACCGATGATTTTATGCCCAGATAACGATTGTTGCTCTGTTGAACCATGAAGCGGAAGAAATGGAGTAGGATACCAATCTTGTTTTTCTTTGGGATGTATGGATATGTATTATCATTTTGTTTGTACTGTACATTTGTAATTTAATTATTTTTCTCAATATTTTGAAATCATTGTCAATCTTGTCATGGGGTAGGGATATTTCATGCCAGATCGATTGTTGAAATCAACATCTTAAGGGAGCGTTTGGTTCACATAATGGAATTTGATGGAATTAGAATTCATCGAAAGAATTTGACTTTGAAGAATTGGAATGGAATTTGATGGAATTTGACCACGCTTTTGGTTGGTAGAAATTCAATTCCTTCACTTAAGGCAAGGAATGAAGAATTCCTTAAATTGTGGAATTCAATGGAATTGGAAGGATTCCATCGCTTTCATTCCGTGAACCAAACATGGGCTTGGAATTTAGTCAATGAAATTGGGCATTCCAATTCCTTCAAATTCCTTCCATTTCCATGAACCAAACAACCCCTAGTTTTATAGTTTGCTTGATGGTTAAATTATTTAGCACTAGTAACAAATGTTTTAATTTGAATTATGTTATGTTGTTCCTTCAAAAATGAGAAATTTTTGGTAATGAATAACTTGGTTTTTTATATGTACAATCCATTAACATTTCATTTGTATAAAAATAATATTTGACTTGATACATAGTTTAATAAAAATATATGATTATTAATTAAATGTTTAAAATAATATCTTGACAAAAATTGGAAGCATATTAACAGAGTTTGTATTATATATAATTTTATAACAAGGCATTAAAATATTTAAAATTCACATTTTATTTAATTTCATATATTATATACTATAACATTTTTTTTTTCATACAGTAACTTACAGATTTGGTCCTTCAGGTTTTTAGTAAATTACAGATTTGGTCCTTGAGGTTTTATCTCCCTGTTAGATTTAGTCCTATGTTTGTAGAGTTACAGATTTGGTCCCTATAGTTTTATTTTCCTCTTGGATTTAGTCCCCATAATTTGTTGATTCCAAAATAGACTTTCGATTTTGCATTTGCGTAACGTTTTGGTCCTCGAAACTAAAAGTTGTTAGCTCCTGACCGTTAAGTAAATGACATTTCGATCATTTATAACCTTTTCATTTTCTAATTTAAATAAATAAAAGTTATATTATAAAAATTATTTTTATTATATAAACATAAAATAAAGATCCCTTAACATGCATCGCATCTCAATGACTGTGTCTTCTCCAACCCAAAACCTTCCGCCTTCCCCATCAATCCAAGCACATAGTCGTAGGTGATTCACGCACCAATTTTTTATTTATTAATAAAGTAATTTATCATAATTTATTTTATGTTTAATAATGATGTAAAATTTGTTTAATTCATATTTTTATTATAATTTAATTTAGGTTTAATAACAATGTAACTTTTTTTAGATTTAATGATGTAATGTACCATTTGCCAATTTATTTTCGCTTCCTATCATACACACACATCATCCTCATAGGGCATTTTGTAAATTATAGTCATGCTGCTAACAGACACAAAATGTTTTGTTCTCATAATTAGTCATGCTCAAATTTATGGTCTTAATATTTCTTTCCATCCGCAGCAACGCGCGGGCATTAATCCCCCCTCGTTTTATCACATTTATCAAAATAATAACAAGAGAAAAACTTGAGTTTCTATGTTTATTGTACCCCACATATAGAAAATATGCTCAAATGTTAAGCAATTGGAAAAATATGTTTAATTTAATTTCCTTCAAAATATAATAACAAGAGGAAAACTTGAGTTTCTATTTCCCCGTCACCCTCCTATCTCTAACTTCCTCCAAAAGTATGACAAATTGACAACAACAAAAAAAACATCTTCAATAATCAAATGTTAGACGTTTAACAATATAATTGTAGATAAAATCAAAACGATAATTAAGAAGTAAGAGAAGGTCCTCAAGACAAGACGAAACCGAAAATGAAAACCTTCATCTTCTGTTGTTAAGATCTGTTGTGATGATCTAACGAGAAAATGGTTTAAAATATCTCCAAAGCTAAAAGAAATATTTCCATATTTTCTTTATAAATAATATGTAATGTGATGTAACTTGATGGCTACTCAACAAAAGCTTGATGGTTGGTTATATCTGCCGTTAAGAAAAATGTGCATACATACGCTAATCAACGATCATTGAGACCGTATCGAGATAATATCGAGATCACCATTAGCACAAGGCGGACCACCTTATGAATATATATAAAAAATTGATACCCCGTTGCGTTTGGTACAGGAGACTACACATAACAAAACTCACTGTCATATGTTTGGCGTGATATGAGACAAAAAAAGAACTCACTTCCTCTAGTGCCCACCATTAGCCACAATTGACCACCGTCAACCACCTCCACTTTCTTGTCCAATACAATAACCTCCTCCACCACCTCCACAACCACTATCGCCCATCACCGCCCATCACTGCTTCTACTACCACCTCTACCTCCACCACATTGACCATAACCACCAATGTCGCCCACCGCCACCATCACTGTCCAATATCTTCATGTTGTCCACAATCACCATCCATTAGCCACCACCGCCACGCTGCCTACCTCTGTTTCCACCTCAATCACCACCTCCACTTCCACCACCATTGATAATTGTTGGAACTTAGTATAGAATAGAGGAACCTTGTCCCACATAGAAGCCAAGATAAAGTTTAGACCACTTAATAAAATCCAACCATTGAGCATTAAATGAATCATTTAATTGTTTGTGCTTTAGAGTGTGGTATTCTTGGTGGCTCTATTTGACATAAATATATACATACTTGTAGATCCTAGAAACAGTGCAATCACAGATAATAATCAATAAGAAACACGAATTGAATCACAACTGTTGGTCATATGATTAGATTTATCAATAAAGGGTTTAAGGTTTACATAGAGAATTTCAATACGGCTAGGTAAACCTTTTAATGACCATTAAACCTAAAACTAGGTTTAGCAACATATATATATATATATATATATATATATATATATATATATATATATATATATATATATATATATATATATATATACACACACACTATATTATAAAGCACGGATAAAAAACTCTTAAATACAAATTATTAGGCACAAGGTACCATCATTTTATACAAGATTTTAAAAATCTCTTAATTTACAAGTATCAAAGCACAAGACACATATTACTACTGCATGCTTTTAACACCCACCAATTTGGTATGTGCAGGGTCTTTCTTTTATGCAGACATTTCCATGTATCACTATTAATTAATATATTATATTACTATAATTTTGTTTTAATTATATTATTAAATATGTAATTGGTTATTTTTTCTAGATGTCATTAAAATATATAAGATAATCATTGAATTCTAACAAAATACTTAATTTTTTTTATATAAAAACCATTATATTATTAAACCCAAATTAAACAAATTTATAAAAAAAAATATCATCACTTTCTCAAAACCATCCAAAATCGTACTGTAAATCAACAAAAAAATAAAATGAAACATTAAAATCGTGATGTATCTCGCTGCATTGCACGAGCACGCTTCTAGTATATATATATATATATATAGAGAGAGAGAGAGAGAGATCAAGGATCATTTGTTAACCAAGTATTTTTGTTAACTATGTGAACCTTGCTCAACCAATAGGAATGCAATGTTATTTGATGTTTAATTTATTTATTTATTTAATCCAAAAGGGCATAAACGTCATAACAGTAGTAATCTTTTGTCATTAATTTCATGAAAGTTACAAAAAATGAAGATTCCAAAATTACTTTGTAGGTTACGATTTTTGAAGATCATCCTTTTTCATATTACTTTTTTGAATCATTTCAATATTATTATAATAGTTTTGGTTCATGATTAGATAAAACCGTATATCGTATAGTCATTCTTCTCGAAAAGGTGAATAGAGGTGAACTTATATGCATAACACGAACACAAGTGAACTAATATGCTTGGTGTTAAAAGATATGAACATATATGCATATCATGAACAAATATGTTAACATATTTGCACATGAACGTTGCTGTTAAAACATATTTTAATTTTACATAAAGGTGAACAATCATCAACTATTAAAAGGTGAACAGAGGTGAACTTATATGCATAACATGAACATTATGTTAATTGAATTTGCATACGAACGCTTCTGTTAACATATTTAATTCCACATAAGATGAACAATCATCAACTCTTAATGTTGCTAGTCAAATTGGAATTTAAATTAGATGAATATATGTGATCTAAGAGTTGATATTTAAATTGAAAGTAATTTTAGTTCACATATCATAGATGTGATCTAAAGAAATTAATGTGAATCACATTTTTTGTGATCATATCGTAGTTGCATATGAGCACTTAAGTTAATCATTAATTTTAACCTATTAAATTTTAAATCATCCGTTTCTCTTTTAGTGTATTAAATTTTAGTAAAACGTTTCATAGGGTTTAAGGAATTGATTTTTTTTAATTCCCAAAATACCCTTGTCCATTAATGTTCACTTACAAAATGTAATAAATGAAACGTTTTTTATTAAAAAAAAATATACAATTAATCTCAACCATCCAATCTTTAGATGGATGACTTGGATTAGTTCACATAGTTAAAAAAAACAGTTAGGTTAACAAAAAATCTCAACCATATATATATATATAGGGTGTGGTTCAAATGCAACCCATTTACATGGTGCAACCCCATACAACCCCTCTATCCACCACAAATTTTATGTAATTAAAAAAAAGTAAAAATAAAAGTAAAATGTGTGGTGGATAGAGGGGTTGCATGGGTTGCACCATGTAGATGAGTTGCATAATAACCTACATATATATATATATATATATATATATATATATATATATATATATATATAGAGAGAGAGAGAGAGAGAGAGAGAGAGGGGGGGTGTTCAAATGCAACCCTTTTTAATGGTGCAACCCCATGCAACCCACCTATCTACCACTCATTTTGTTTTCACCTTTTTAATTAAAAAAATGAAAATAAAATGAGTGGTAGATAGGTGGGTTGCATGGGTTGCACCATTAAAAATGTTGCACAATAACTCACCTACCTCTCTCTCTCTCTCTCTCTCTCTATATATATATATATATATATATATATATATATATATGAAGTGCAAAAAGGCTTAAGGCCCAAAAGCCCAATAACCAAATAACTTTAATGAAATTACATTTTGCACCCCAAATTTCTATTCAACATAAATTCACCCTAACAATCTCCCCCATTTGAATTGAAGTTCGTAATCTTGCCAGTTTGGAACATGTGTCTTCCGAAATCCGAAACTGATCTCGAAGTGTCTCATTGAAGTTCTGTAATCCAGCCTTTCTTTAATCTGACCCAAAGCTTTGAGGAGAAGGCATCTGTATTTCGAATCCAAAGACTGGACCCCTTTGTTATCTTGATCAATGAAACACCTCAGCTTGTCTCGAAGCAAAATCAATGTACCATCGCAGTATTGGACAATCTGACTGAATCGAATGAACCGCATATCACCTTTACCATTAATGTAAGTCATGCCGAATTTTGGATATTTGATCACTATATAAGCAGGTACATTCTGAACATTGGGAGGAAGACTTTGATCAGGCTTGAGTAGATTGATCTTTGCTTGGTTGCTTTCTAACCCAATCTGGAAGTCTTCAATAGATGCAAGCTTCATAGCACACTTCATGTATTGCTTGACAACTTCCATTGCATCTGTAACTTCTCCTGGTCGAATAGTTCTGGTCTTCAAGTCTCGGAGCAAAAATAGAAGATCTAGTAACTCGAGGCTTACAAAATTAGCTTCAGAGAACTGCCATTGATTGCCATCTTCTCTGGTCACAACAAAGTACAAATACCATATGCTCATAAAGCGGCATGAGTAAATCTGATCAACCGATCTGATTCTGAGCTTTGTTCTGTCAGGGTTGTTAACTTTTCTTAGACTTTTGTACATAAATATATACTCGCGTTGCTTCTTTCTGTCTGTCACTGTGTACTTTCGGTTTCATGAGCTGGTGAGACTGGTGGAGATCAGATGGGGTGATCTGATTGAGATTGATCGGGATGACCTGTTGAATAAGTTGTAACACCCTAAAAATTGGGGTAATTTTAAAAATTGAAAATTTGGCAATATAACATTTGTAATTGGAGTGAACCACCCAAAGGGTAAAAGAGTATGCGTTTACAAAACCTGTATAATATGCATGGGAAATCAACAACAAACTAATCTAAACCAATTCTATCTAGATTACATAGGTTGTCATCCCAATACCAAAAATATTAATAAATTGTTCCAACGCCAAGACTCCAAAATATCTAATCAACCAAAAATTGCCCTCAAGAGACCACGCTCTTCTCTCAACCCCTTGACAACCCGCCGCTAAGGGAACCTGTTATATATATCATTTGAGAAAAAATGTTAGGCTTAAAGCCTAGTGAGAACATACAGTTTATATGAAGGATAGTAAGAAGAATTAAATGCAACATAAATAAACTGTTTTCGACAACCGTCTTTGTAAATGGTTTGATAAGCACATAGTGACCTTCCGACCCAGACTTCATCTTGCGATGACAGGAAAAACCCGAATTCCAAGGATTGTGGCGAAACACAAAGTAAGCCACTTTCCAAGTTTTGAGCTCACCATACTAGGGTCAAGGCCACGAACACGTCGACTCGTACTAAGATGTGGGGGAGGGCACCCAATGATCCCTAGTCATGCTCATTCACCAGGATTTACATTTATGACCCACGACTAGTATCCGATCCTACATAACGGTACCAAGTTGCCCTCTAGGGTCCAATGTCTCAACTAGCTACATACGGTAATTACTCCCAAATAATAAGTCGACTCTATACCTATGGATCCACTAGTAATAGTCTAGACTTGTCACAATAACACTTGTGACCAACTATAATCAAACATATAGTTCATAGTACCACTTAGTTCCCAAATCACATTTTTATGGTTAACTGCTGATAAGAAAATACAAAGCTCAAACTTGAAGCATAAAGCTATTTTCTCATTTCCAAATATATGTAAGAACCATCTTAATGTAAACATGGACTTCCTCAATTTAAACCATTTATTTCTTTTTCCCGAAATACCACTTTCAACCAAAATACTCATAATATGCTTAAAACATAATCATGGCTAAAATGCCATAGGTTGAACATTTACTCATCAAAATATGAAAACATCCATATTTATAGTTCCAAGACATAGAATACTTCTTTACTTTACAAAATGGTAAGAACCCTAAAAATCTCCAAAATATCAAGTTAGGTTAAAATCTCACCAACAATGAAGATGTAAACAAGGAGATATTTAGAAGTCAAAAATACATTTTGATGTGTATAAAGTTTAATAAAAAGGAAGTATGAACTCACAATGGGTTTATTATCGAAACCCTAGAAATCTCTAGATGAAGAGGAGATGGTTCTAGCTCTTGAGGAGGAGGAAACTTCACAACGAGATTTATACCAACCTAGACAACACCAACAATGAACTTAGGGTTCCATTTAATGAGATTAAATGAAGAGAGATGATGAGGAACTCACCTAGGGCACCAAAATCGCCCAAAATCGCCCCTACTAGCTCCACACTTGCAATAAATTGGAAATGGATCAGTTGGGGTCGTTTTTATACCCAAACGGCCCGATCGCGACTTTGCCCCACGACTATGACATGGGCATTATCGCCGGTGATAGTCGCCCGAGTAAGGGACCCTTCGGTACCACCTTTGCGACATTGACACGCGACAGTGACCCGCGCATAATCGTCGGGCACTGTCGCCCAACGGGTACCGTAACCCAATCATGGGTTGCGACTTTGACACCGCGACTATGCCCTCGCCGGTCATTCTCGCCCTGGAGGTCATTCTCACGTGGCTACAAAAGGGGAAATTGATACAACTAATAGGAGTATAACAATACGAATAAAGGTCACAAATTCAACAAGTTGGGAATCTAGACTTACACAAAAACATGGGTGTTACAAAGAAGGGGTATACCAGCAGAAGAGTGTTCGGCTGAATGATGATCTTGAACCACGTGCTCGAACAAGTTGTCGTAGTCTTCTCGTTGCATATACTCTTCACCTTCGAATTTGAATAACTCATCGATTTCAGCTTGAAAGACTACTAATGCTTTCTCTGTGTTGATCGGTTCCTCTAAAGGATCTAAATCTGAATATGAATCAACAATAATCGCCCAATTATCTGGATCATCGGATGAACCTCTGTCACATTCCTCGGTCTTTTCAACCGTTGGATTGGCACCGTATAAAATTAAATCCATAACCTTAGATTGACCCTATACTTCTTTTGAAGTACCTGAACCCATCTCTGTCTGTCCCTCTACAGTAACCACTGCCTGTGTTGACTCGAGCTCGGATGTGCGTTGGCGCTTCTCCCCCTCATGGTGATCAGGATCATCATGGTCATCATGTCTACGCTTGATCCCTTCTGCCTGACCTTTGCAAGTCATCTCCAAAAATGTAACCCTTTCAGTTAGTGTAGCTAGAGATTGCTGCACAGACTGAAGGGTGACGGTTTGGTGTTGGAAAGCTTCAGGTGATATAGTGGGTGGGGGTGGGTGTGTAGGTGGTGATACTTGAGAACATAGGAGAGAGATTAGTTCGGCATCTTGGGAAGGCACAGTTTGGGATTGGGATAATATTTTGGTCAGTAACATGGATTTGAGGTCATCTATTGAATAATCGGTGGGTAGAGGTGGTGGTGAAGGTAGTGTTTCAGGTTCAGTCATTGGGGCTTTACCTTTAATCATTCTTTTCAGGGCATCTACCTCCTCTTTCATTTCAGATCGCATGAGTGAGTGGACAGCCTTTAGGGTCCTGTCCATATAATCCCTTGAGACAAACTCGTGAAAGCTAACACCTAGGTCACGCAGACTTCCAATTGTGGTAACGACTGTGGAAGTTGTATCGCCTACGTTCACAGCTGGGGTGATGATAGTTGTGATAGGACTTCCACCCAATCCTCGTAATCCAACAATACGTAGAGTTACTATGGGTGTTCCGGCTGGGTCACAAAGACGTCCAGCAGTAGCCGAACTTTATACGTGTGTCCTAATCAAAGAAATAATGTCATCGAGTGGTTCTAGACGCTGTGCACTGAAAGAAGTTGTCAGGATCTGATTCTTAACAAGAATAATGAAACTCAGAAACAATATTAAAGAAGTTGCGGAAAAACACTTTAATATTCAAATATCAATGTAACAGTAAAGTAAAAAACACAACTTGTAAACTTTATTGAATGATTAAAGTTACAAGCTTTCACACAAAACCTCAATCTTGATGAACAGGCTCATCAAGACGAATTCTACTTCTCTAGAACTAGGGTTGTAAACCTTGAGGTCAATTCTCTCTCAAAACAAAAACTCAGAATACTCGTCTAACAAACTATTATGAATAATTCTATACATATACTGAAAATAAAAGATAATTACAAAACATAAAAGATCTTCAGTATATTCTTCCATAATTATCTTCAACCTTCCATGATTATCTTCAAACCTTGATCTGCGCGGATTACCAAGATTATCACATAAGCAGTATTAAGTCATAGCAGCATTAACACTCTGAGCAATATTAATCTTCACCAGCAGTAGTAACTATGCGTAGCAGTATTAATTTCTACAAGCAGTAGTAATTTGTCTCAGCAGTAGTAACTTGTCTCAGCAGTAGTAGCCATGTTGTACTGGCAGTAGTAATCATACTTAAACAAATCTTCAGTTTCCAACAATCTCCCCCTAACTTGACTTTTAGAGAAGAGAAGTCAAGTTCTTCAGATGCTCCCAAAACTCCATTGCTCATAATTCTGTATCAGGATTCAGCCCCAAACTTTGATTAAGAGTTCTGTGGATCAAGTATCTTGCCATTACAGAATCTGGTGCACAACCAAGCTTTTTCTTCAACATAGCATGCAACTTTAGCCTGCTATGGTTGTAAACTCTATCCACTAAGAAGTATTCAATGTGATTTGTATCCATAGTCAGTGCATATACTCCACTTCTTTCATACATAGTCCAGTTGTTAATGGTTTTGAAAACATTTCTGATAACATGCTGAACTTCCTCTGGCTTGAACAACATGCATAGATATTCCATCACAAGTTTTGTAACTGGTATCCCTGGAGTTTTCAGCTTATCAGCATATAATTTCATCCCCACTTCAAACATTTCCTCTAAATCAGATCTGGAACATATTCTTACAATCTTGGCCCAAGTAGGATACACTTCAAACTTGTCATATTTCCTCTTAATCCTGATATACTCCTTTCCATCTACTTCCATGGTATCCCAGTGAATAATCTCAGGAGGTTTGACACCAACCAATTCAGCTGTTATAGGCTCAGGCACTTTTTCCATCACCACCATGTACATATTCACATCAGAAGTACTGGATGGTTCTTCCTGAGATTGAGCTTCTTGTTCATCAGACTTAGGTGCCCCTTCTTCTTCAGCTACCTTTTGATCTTTCTCAGCTTCTTCCTCATCCACTCTAGGTTTCTTAGCTGATTTTCTTCTTGCCATCATTTTTGTTCTTTTCAAAGTCCTCAAACTTTTACCTAGAGTAGCTTCCTTCCTTGGTGTTTCTTGATCATCAGGAAATGGTTTTTGTATTTGAATGTCATGCCTCTCTTTCATCTTCTTTTCCAGTTTAACTCTTGCTTGGTCATTTCCTTGTAACTTAGTCATCTCTGCCTCATACAAACCTTTGATTTGATCAAATGACATTTTTGTGAACATTTCCTTTTTGACTCCCACAACACCTTTGAGGAAAGTGATCATCTTCTTTCTCTCTTGAGTGCCAAGGTAGGTTTGTGAAGGTTGCCTCTTCTTTGCACTCATTTTGATCATTACAGGCTTCTTTTTAAATGCAATTTCCTTCTGTGCCATCTCTGTAGCCAAACTCTTTTGATATACTTCATTAAGCTCTGCAGATAGAGCTCTTGCCATCTCCCTATCTTTTTCAACTTGATCTTTTTCTGCTTGCTCAAGTTCTGCCTGAATTTTCTTAGCCAAAGCTTCATCTGACTCAACCAACTTTTGCTTTTTAAGTGGTTGGTCAGATTCCACTATCTTGGTCAGATTCCACCAACGGTTGAACGACGAAGAGAATGGTAGAGGTACTGCATATCCCAGTGAGTGGATATCTGCGCACAATGTGGCATCTAAGACGATGGGATCGAAACTGTCTCTGCCTGGTATTGAGTCAGTTGTGGGTAGGCGAAGAAATTATCGGAAGAGATCTCGAGTGAGGAGTATCTGCGTGTCATCTATTCGGGCCTCAAGATGGAATCCATCTTCTTCTTCGATGTGAGTGAGAGATCACCAGAACTGCTGGAGGTACAGTTGAGGAACGTCAACGGTTGTAGTGAGAGAATAAGAGAGAGGGTGGCCTCTGAGGATCTCAATGACCACCTGGTGTTGGCCTTGGAGCTATGTAAAGTCCAGGTGGAAGTTGTTTGGAGTAAGCGGGAGGAACTGATCTGGACTGATCAAAGCATTGTCAGTGACGGGATCAATTCCCGGATTCGGATTATGGGCCATGGTACCAGTTAGGATGCAATAGTTAGCTTTAGGAACAGGTTTAGGCAAGAGTCCGATATCAATAAGTGCGAACATAGATTAACCGGAAACAAAATTTCGGGTTAAATTCCAAAAGAAACCAAATCCTTTCAAATAAGAAATCCCAACACAATCAGTTAATGAGCAGTTAACAACGAATCCCGAGAAATTTAAACAGATAACAAGAAACTGTCTCATTAACGAATCACATAAGTGAACAGTTAGACAAAGATGTAGTATTAACTAGCTAAAATGAATTGAGCATTAAATCATGATGAGTCCCCAATTATTTATAAAATTTAAAAATTAAAACACATAAACAACCAGAGATGCTTAGAACTGGGAGTTGGGTCGGGAGTGGTCGATCCGGGAGTTCAGGACCCCTGGAGTTCAAGACCCCGGGAGTCTGGTGAATAGCTAAAATGATGATGGTTAGGGGATGGCCCGGGAGACTCCACATCGGGGAAGTACTAGGAGTTCAAAGGACCGGGAAAGGCCGGGATGTACGACCCAGGAGTTGGCTAGGCAGGGGACTGGGTACCAGAAGAAGGGTAGTCTCGAGAAATTCCAAACCCCGGGTGGTCCCGGGAGTTTACATGGAACCGGGGGTGGTCTCGGGAGTTTACATGTACCGGGAAACTCTTTCAAAACAGGAATCAGGACCAAACTTAAGATAAACTTGACAATTAATCGAACCATTTATCACCCAGATGATTGAAATCAAACACATAATTGAACCATTAAGATTGATGCAACCAAACTCAAATCAATATTGAACTTACCCAAATAAACTGAAAAATTGAAACCCTAATAATCCCAAATCGATTGCAGCACCCAAAAATTGAGGTTGAGGCTTTGAAAAAAATTCGATCACACAAACATATAACCATACAAATCGATCGAATAAGCGATGACCAATTAGAACAATAATCCAAATTCAATAGTAAGATCAACCAAAAACAGGCTGGACTCATCGACTTATCAGACATAAACCAGTAATCAATCGACGTGCAGTGAACTCCCCAACCAAACTGAAACCTAAAAAAAACTAAATCGATTAACTCAAGGAGTTCCAAACCATCGATTTCCACATATTGGAGGTGGCGATGGCGTTTGGTGGAGATACCAATTGTCAAAGATTGGGCCTTGGGCCTTGGGGCTATCGGGCGAAATTTTGTCTTAAGACATTGCACAAAAACGCAGGCGCCAATCGATTTCTTGGAGCGAAGAATCTTCGAATACAAGTAAGATTTATGATTTTACTGTTGTTTTATGTTTTATGCATAAATTTGTAAAAGAATCCTTGTTTTGTTGTATTTGATTCATAAATATATATACACCTTGTGGTGTGTGAATGATCATACCTATCAATCTAAGACAAATTTTTTTGTTAGGAGAGATGGATCAATCGAACGTGTTGAAAAATCAAGTGGAGAAACCCGAGAAACTTAAAGGATCGGATTTCCGTCGTTGGCAACAGAAGATGTTGTTCTATCTAACAACACTTCGTGTTTCCAATGTTCTCACCGAGGCTGAACCTTCATTGAATCCACCGGTAAACTAAGATGGAACGACACCTACTCAAATAAAAGTGGTTGCACATGAGAAAGCAATCGAGGCATGGAAAATAAATGAATATAATTTGTAACACCCTAAAATTTAGAGTAAATTTAAAAATTGAAAATTTGGCAATATGACGTTTATAAATGGAGTAAACCACCCAAAAGAGATAATGCAATATAGCGTTTACAAAACCTGTAGATGAATATAAAAATCGACAACAAACTAATCTAAATAAGTTATATCTAAATTACATTGGTTGTCAACCCAAATCCCAAAATATATAAATCCATTTAACGCAGTGACTCCATATATCTATTGTCCCCAAAAATGGCTCGAGCACCACACTCACCACTCAAACCTTCGGCAACCCACCGCTAAGGGAACCTGTTATACATGTCATTTGAGAAAAAGTGTTAGGCTTAACGCCTAGTAAGCACATACAGTTTATATAAATTATTTGGAAATAATTTAAATGAGACAATAAGAAACCATTTAAAGAGTTAGGTTTGCAATAGTAAGAGTAACCACGTAATGATCTTATGGTCTAAAATACATCTTGCGATGACGGGGGGAGACCCGATTTTCCAAGGATTGTGGCGAAACACAAAAGTAGGCCACTTTCCAAGTTACTGAGCTCACCATACTAGGATCAAGGCCACGAGCTCGCCGACTTATACTCAGATGTGGGGGAGGGCACCCAATGATCCTAATCATTCTCATTGGCTAGGATTTACATTTACGACCCACGGCTAGTATCCGGTCCCACATAACCGTACCAAGTTGCCACCCTAGGGTCCAATGTCTCAACTAGCTACAAATGGGGTTTAACCAAAAAATAAGTCGACTCTATACCTATGGATCCACTAGTAATAGTATGACGCTTGTCACATTTGCACTTGTGACTAGAACTATAATCACACATATAGTTCATATAAATGTTTCCATAAAATAGCTTACTTGCTTTCATAAAAGTCGGTCAACCATTTGTTATAAATTTGACAATAACCATCAATAAAACCATCCACCATTCATAAGTTCCATTTTCTCAAAATAGTACCTTCATCAAAAGATTCTCATAATATAGTGAAAATCATGAGTATGGCTAAAATGCCTTTAGTTAGATATTTACCCACCAATATGTAAAGGCAACCACATTTTATAGTTCAAGACATAAAATCTTACATCATATTTCAAATTAGTGAGAAACCCTAAAAATCTCCAAAACACCAAGTTAGGTCAAAACTCAAAATCATTAAATCAAAGAATATAAGAACAAGGAGATGATTAGAAGTCTAAAATATGATTTTGACATGTATAAGGTTTTAAAAGATGGGAATGAACTCACCTTGGGGTTAATAGTTTGAAACCCTAGATATTGAGAAATCTTGGGACTTGACCAAGACTTGATTGAGATCACTTTAAAGCTTAGTAACACCTAAGGATGGAGTATTCAATGATCATAAACCCCTAAAATCGAGCCATAAATGAGGAGAGATGAGGGAGGCAAGAGTTTATCTTAGTTGGAGAGAAAATCGCCCAAAATAGAGAGAAGATGAGTAAGGTTCGATTTTGGTAAAGTGAGAAAGAGAAGAGGGAACGTTTGGAAGAAAAGAAAATTTTTCGTCAGACTTAATGCGGACGTCCGCTTATAGTATGCGAACTTCCACTTAATGCGGACGTCCACTTTCACTATGCGAACTTCCACATAATGTGGACATCCACTTGCACTATGCGGACGTCCACTTCGAGCTTTCCTGAAAACCCCTCAAACCCTCTGTTGCTTCAGCGGAAGCATGCGAAAGTCAACTTAATGTGGGCGTCCACTTGCACTACGCGGACTTCCACTTAATGTGGACTTCCACTTGCACCATGCGGACTTCCACTTAATGCTGACATCCACTTGCACCATGCGGACGTCCACTTGACACTGGTCGCCCGGTTAATTGCCTAATCACTGTTTTGGTCATAACTTCTTCGTTTTAGCTCCGTTTTCGCTCCGGAAAGGACCGTTGGATTCGTTTTTGAATTCTCCATCCTACAAGACTATAAAATCTAGGATTCAATTAAAAATTATATTTCTTCTATTTCTCTTTAAAGATCGATTTCTTCATTGATTTGAACTTATACATACTCGAAATTTACGAGTGTTACAATCCTCCCCATCTTGGAAATGATTTCGTCCTCGAAATATTATCTACACAAACAAGTGAGGATATCTCTGCTTCATGTCCTCCTCAGCTTCCCATGTCACGTTGGCCCCACGATGATGCTTCCATTGCACTTTGACCATTGTGACCTCTTTGTGACACAACTTCTTTGATTTCCTTTCTAGAATAGCGTCGGGTACCTCCACGCATCGGTTACCCCATCCACTCTTATCTCGGAAAGAGGAATGACGCTTTCCTCTTCCGCCAAACACTTTCGAAGGTAAAAAATATGAAATGTGTTGTGGATCCTGTTCATTTCCAGTGGAAGTTCCAACTGATAGGCTTGCAACCTTACACGTTTAAGAACTGTGAATGGTCCAAGGAACCGGGGACTCAACTTCCCAATGCTTTCCAAACCGGATAATGCCTTTCCAAGGTGACACCTTAAGCATCACGTGGTCACCCATTTGAAACTACATCGGTCACCTTTTCTTATCGGCATAGCTCTTTTGCCGATCATGAGCCGCTTTCAACCGTTCCCGAATGCCCTTCACTTTATCGGCTGTTTCTTGAACAATAACGGGTCCGACGAATTGCTTCTCTTCCGCTTCAAGCCAGCAGACAGGGGTTCTGCACTTCTGCCCGTACAAGGACTCAAACGGTGCCATTCCAATACTCGAGTGGTAGCTATTATTGTAAGCGAACTCCACCAAAGGTAGGTGAGAGTCCCAACTACCCCCGAAGTTGATAACGCAAGACATTATCATATCTTCAAGCGTTTGGATTGTTCTATCGCTTTGATCGTCGGTTTGAGGATCGTAAGCCGTACTGAACTTCACCCGAGTACAAAGCTCTTTTTGCAACCCATCCCAAAAGTTCGAAGTGAACCGACTATTGCGATCCAACACAATAGACAAGGGTGCCCCATGTGTCGAAACCACCTCGTCGATGTAAAGTTTTGCCAACTTGTCCATCGGTAGTGTCTCACGCATAGCCAAGAAGTGAGCGCTCTTGGTCAACCGATCAACTATTACCCAAATGGTATCGTGACCTCAAAGAGTTTTGGGAAACTTAGTCACGAAATCCATGGTAATGTGTTCCCACTTCCATTTGGGGATCTCCAAGGATTGCAGACTCCCATACGGTCCTTGATGTTGGACTTTCACTTGTAAGCACGTCACATAACGCTTTACGTAACGTGCCACATCAAGCTACATTACCGGCCACCAATAATGTAGCTTCAAGTCTCTGTACATCTTTGTACTCCCCATATGAATGTAATATTTGGACTTATGGGCATCCTCGAGAAGAAGTTCTCGATTACCTCCAACCTTGGGTACCTATACACGGCCGTTGAACAATTTCACTCCACGGCTATCCTCCGTTAAGAGCAAACGTTGCTTTGTCATAACTTCCTCTTTGAGATTCTCCTCCAACAAGGCTTCTACTTGATATGCCTTGATTCTCTCAATAAGGCTCGACACTAGATCGATTCTTGAAAGGGTAGCCCGAATGCTTCTGCTATAGTCCTTTCGACTTAACGCATCGGCCACCACGTTCGCCTTACCGGGGTGGTAAATCAACTCACAATCATAATCCTTGAGTAACTCGAGCCAACATCTTTGCCTCATGTTCAACTCTTTTTGATCAAAGACGTATTTCAAACTCTTATGATTTATGTAGAGCGTACATTTTGTGCCATAGAGGTAATGCCGCCAAAGCTTCAAGGCGAACACCACCGCCGCCAACTCCAAATCGTGAGTATTATAGTTCTTTTCGTGAACCATGAGTTGCCTCGATGCGTAGGCGATTACTTTGCCTCTTTGTATCAATACACAACCCAATCCCATTTTTGAAGCGTCGCTATAGACAACGAAGTCTTCCGACCCTTTGGGTAGCGACAAAATCGGAGCTTGACACAACTTATTTTGTAACATCCGGAACGCTTTCTCTTGCCCTTCGGTCCAAACAAACTTTACATTCTTCCGAGTCAAGGCCGTCAAGGAAGAAGCGATTTTGGAGAAGTCTTAAATAAACCTCCGGTAATAACCCGCCAAACCCAAGAAGCTTCGGATCTCGGACGGACTCTTGGGAGGCTCCCAGTTCATCATGGCTTCAATTTTGGAGGGGTCCTCCTTTACTCCGTCTCGAGTGACAACGTGAATTGAACCTTTTCAAGCCAAAAATCGCATTTGGAAAATTTGGCATACAACCTCTCTTTCCTCAACACCTCTAGAACTTCACGAAGGTGTTGTTCGTGTTCCGACTCACTCTTGGAATACACAAGTATGTCATCAATGAACACAACGACCGACTTGTCGAGAAATGGTCGGCACACTCTATTCATCAAATCCATAAACACCGTCGGTGCGTTAGTCAAACCAAACGGCATCACGAGGAATTCGTAATGGCTGTAACGCGTTCTAAAGGCCGTTTTCGGGACGTCGTCTCCTCTCGCCTTCACTTGGTGATATCCCGAATGCAAATCAATCTTTGAGAAACAACCCGCTCCTTGGAGTTGATCGAACAAGGCGTCAATCCTTGGAAGTGGATATTTATTCTTCACCGTAGCCTTATTCAGTTCGCGTTAATCGATGCACATTCTCATCGTGCCATCATTTTTCTTGACAAACAAGACCGGAGCTCCCCAAGGTGACGAGCTCAGTCTTATAAACCCCTTCTCTAGGAGCTCTTGGAGTTGAGCCATCATTTCTTGCATCTTCGATGGCACCAACTGGTAAGAGGCTCGAGCAATTGGAGTCGCTCCTGGTACAAGATCTATTTGAAACTCCACTTGACGATCGGGTGGTAACCAGGTAAGTCGTCCAGAAAGATGTCGGGAAACTCACGCACCACCCTCACATCTTCAAGTTTCTTCTTCTCAAGCTTGGCATCAATTACGTATGCCAGGAAGGATGGACATCCTTTCACTAAGCATTTTCGCGCTTTGTCCATGGTGATAACCGCTACATCTCCCTTCCTCCTTTCGCTATATGCAACCACCATTTCACCATCCGATATAGGGAGTCAGATCAGTTTCTTAGAACACAGGATATCATCATGATTGTCCGCCAACCAATCCATACCGATCACCACGCAGAAACCTCCAATAGTCATAAGCATCAGATTAATTGAGAATTTCTTCCCTTCGATGTCAATCGAGCAATTCTTCAAAACATCGCGGATCATTACTTGACTACCATTTGCTATCTCTACCACTAAAGCATCAACTAAGCTACTAGTGGGCATGACAAGCTTTTGGCAAAAAGAATCAGACACGAAAGAGAAACTAGTGCCAGAATCAAATAGCACACGAGTAGGTATGGAGTTTAGGAGAAACGTACCCGATACCACGTCGGTGGATGCCTTGGCCTCATCGGCCGTTATCTGGAAAGCTCGTCCAGGAAACATTGGAGGGTTCTCCTTCTTCTCCGGGGCACTCCCCATCTTCCATTTCAAACAATCCTTTCGAAAATGTCCCGACAACTTACATTTAAAGCATACAACTCATTTGATCGGGCAATCTTTAGTAGTATGATCGGGCTTCCCACACTTGGCACAAGGGGTGGGGTTGTAATTAAAGTTGCAGTGGTACTTGCTTCGGCATCTAGGGCACCATCTAGCTTCTTGGTGGTTGTCAAAATGTCGATTCCCAACGAAAGGTCGAGGCCTCTTGGGAGGTCCGAAATTGCTTTCCCACTTTCATTTCTCTCCCACCACCACCATAGCTTTTTCCACCTTACCTCTAGCATAAACATCCCCCATGATCTGTGCTTCCTCTATTATCTCATGAAGGTTAGAGGCTTTGGAGTTGCGGACCATTGACATCATGTCCATCGGTAGGCCCTTAAGATAGGCCTTTATCTTCTCCTTCTCTGTTGGGGCCACGTGCCCCACTAACCCCAACTTCTCCATGAACTGAAGGGTGTACTCCCTCACCGTAAAGTTCCCTTTCTTGAGAGACTGGAACTCCTTTTGTAACATTCGAAATTTCAGGTAAGTATAAGGCTTTGTTAATCTTATGATTTTGTGTTTAACGAAGTAGAACTTATATGCTTAATTGTTATTTTTGTTTAAAAGTTGTTATTGGTATTGTTTGGGAGTTTTTAGAGCAGCCTTGGTAAGTCAGTGAGTTATGCGACTTACGTCGCGGGTTGCAGGTCGCGGCACAAGCCGCGTAACCCACTGGAGTGCACCTCTCAGGGAACACGGGCGACTTACGCAGCGTGTTCTATCCGCGACACAAGTCGTGGGGCGACCTGCAGGTCCCCAAAACCCCTATTTGCCCCAATTTCAAAACACAAAAACACATATACTCGTTTCCAAAGGCGATTTTTAGGGTTTCTAGGCCATCTTCTCCTCCTTGCTACCTTAGAGCATTTATTTCAAGTATTGGGATGATAGAAGTCATTTATTGGGTTTCCATCTACTTCAAGGAGCATTTATTGAGGATATTCTTTCAAGTCTTCACTTCCATCCAACTTCTAGGGTTTTCATCTTCCCTAGGTTTTAATTAAAAACCTAGATTGTGAGTTTACTAAACCTTTGTTAAAACTAGATACACATTATAATCTCCTACTTGTATTATTGTATATTTACTCAAAATGTTCATTTCTACATGTTCTAGTATTTGGGGTTTCCTTATGGAAATATGTTGGAAATATGTTTATGTGTAACATCCCAAGAGTTATTGAATGTATATATATTGGTATCATGATGAATTCTACTTGGGTTATCTTTTTGGTGATATCGTATGTACATGATAAAAATGGTTGTTAAATGAGTCCTATGTTGGACCTTATATGGTTTAGGATGGTGATATTGTACCCATGGTTGGTATCGAAATATACTTGGTTGAAATATACCTCAAAGACCTCCTATATGTATTATGTTGGACGAAACAAGTTAGTAGACACTAGGAGGATGTAGTATTGGGCGCCACTGTGATGGTATGTGCCTAGACCTCCGCCATTCAGGGTAATGCCATGGTTGTAGTCCTCGGGTGTGCCGGGCCTTTGGGATGTCACTCTTAGTAGTTGGCATCACGTTATATCGTCTCTTTGGGTGGAACTTGATTGGTGATATGGGTATCCCCCGTTGACTCTACATTTGATGAAATTTGGTTAACTGTTGATAAGAATTGTAATTGATCTTATATGCTATTTCTTGTTCAACTCACTAGGCTTTTTGGCCTAACACTTGTTGGTATCGATGTGTATCTCAGGTTCTAGTGGCGCCGCTTCTAAGCAGGTGTAGTTTCTTGGGTGAGAGCTTGGGGAAAATTGCTTTCGGACGTATATTTTTGGAGAAGACGTTGGTATCTATAGATGACACCCTTTTTGTAATCTCTTTTCTAGCTATATAAATTAGATTAGTTGGTTGTTATCTATTGTCCGTTAAATTAAAACTGTAATTAAACATGTTTGAATATTTCCCCATTTTTGGGAGGCTCTTGCTATGGCAATTTTAGATACCACATGTCCGTTTTTTTCGGATTTTTGTTATCCCTATTTTTAGGGCATTACAAGTTGGTACCAGAGCTTTAGTTTAAGTGAACGAGGTACTGTTTTAGCATATCTAGACTTAAGCTTTAGACACTATTGCTTCACTGTCCATTTGGGGTAGAAATCCTAGGTGGGGAAAGCGTTAGGATTTACGGAATTACACTAATTGAGAGTTGTGATGATGGTGGCAAGAATTCTTGTGTATGATTCGTTCATAATTTCACTTAGCTACTGCTATTATGAATGTGTTGTTACGTAAGTGTACTTGATTTGCTATTATTATGATAATTGATGAAGGTATTAGTACGTACAACGAGTTTAAATCACTTAGTCTTTTCTCAATCTCTTTCTCGCATGTTTGTGGCAGTTATCAATGGTAAACACTCAGAGCAGATTACTGAGCACGCCAGAGAGGCCCGTGGAAGTAGAATCTACTGCTGACCAACCTCATGTGGTTGATACCTCTGTAGTGCCTCCCATACCCAATATCTTGGGAGGAGGACCCGAACAGATCCCACGTACGAACATTGCAGCTAGCAATGCTATCTTGGAAGAGGTGACTATGGAGACCAGAATCAGAGACAATATGATGTTGGCCATGAACTCGGCCATGGCCCAACAGCAACTGCAACAACAAGAGTTCTTCATGAAGCTTCTGGAAGACCGAGATGCCAGTCACCGTCAACATGAGACGATGGCGGAGAACATTGTGATAAGATCGGGTGGTGGATTCGCCGTTGTGGTGACCGAGGAGAAACCGATGAACGGAATCAGAGAAAGGACCAAATGATGTACTTATAAAGCTTTTCTGGGGTGCAAACCGAAGGAGTTTGCGGGGTCCGACAACCCGGTTGCTTGCATGTACTGGCTTAAGGAGGTGGAGATGGCCTTCGAGTCTAGTGAATGTGACATCTCGCAACGGGTCAAGTTCGC
This sequence comes from Arctium minus, assembly GCA_954870635.1. Taxonomy (NCBI): domain Eukaryota; kingdom Viridiplantae; phylum Streptophyta; class Magnoliopsida; order Asterales; family Asteraceae; genus Arctium; species Arctium minus. The sequence goes on along the minus strand of OX941080.1, from coordinate 173,151,520 downwards.
TTCTCAACTGCTTAGGGGAGAGGCTTTGATTTGGTGGAATCTCACTCGATCCGCCCTCACCCCTGAAGTTTTGGCCAAGCTAACTTGGCCGGTTTTTAAGGAAAAGGTCATGGACAAGTATTGTAATGAAAGATCGTTGGACAAGCTCGAAGAAGAGTTCAAGAATTTGAATAAGGGAATTTTATCCATTTCCCAATATTCCAAGATTTTCTTGGAAAAGCTAAACTTGGTGGGACATCTGGTCCCCGATGAGAGGGCGAAGATTAAGGCTTATCAACATGGGTTACCGGCCGAGATGAGGATGACGATAAGAAATGCTAGAGTGTCGACGTTGCAAGAGGTCATCGAAGAGTCTTTGCTTATTGAAGATGACATTACTGTGGAGAAAGAAGAGAGAAAGTAGGTTGGGGAGAAGCGGAAATGGGAAGGGCCATCTGGGGTCGTTCGGCAATCTAAGTCGTTTGTGAGTGGAAGAGTCGATGGCAATCGGAGGGAAGACCGGTGGTGCCACAAGTGCAAGGCTAAGCACTCAGGCCCATGCAACCCAAGGACTTACTCGGGTCCGGTTGGTTGTGCCAAGTGCAGCAAGAAGGAGCACATGACTCAAGAATGTCCTATCTGAGGACCAGTATGTTTCGAGTGTCGGGAACTGGGCCATATGAAGAGGGATTGCCCGAAGCTAATGGGTGTCAACCGTGGGAATTTATTTGGGTCAACGGCGCGAGTTGAGCAACCATCGAGAGCGCCAAGACGAGAATTTCGAATGACTACCGAAGAGGTGAAGGAGACCGCCGATGTTGTTTCGGGTACGTTTCTAGTTAACTCCTTTCCCGCTCGGGTGTTGTTTGATTCGGGTGCTACGTGTTCCTTTGTATCGGATAATTTATGTAAACAATTCGTCACTCCTGTTAGTGTCCTCCCTGATGCACTAGTAGTAGAAGTAGCAAATGGAGATCAAATGATCATCTGTGATCGTTTTCGTGGTTGTATCTTAGAGATTGATGGGAATCCCTTTGAAGTAGACTTATTACCTATGACTATAGGAGGATTCGACGTAGTCATAGCCATGGATTGGTTGTCAAGGCATAAAACCGACATCTTTTGTTCTAAAAAGATGATCCAAGTGCCCTTACCGGAAAGCGGTGTAGTCACCATCTACGGGGAAAAAGGGAAGAGAAGTAACCGTATCATCTCCTCTCTTAAGGCTCGTAAGTTACTAGCGAAAGGTTGCCCTTCGTATCTGGCTTACGTAATGGACACGGAGAAAGAAAAGAAGTCTGTAGGGGATGTGAAGATCGTGCAAGACTTCCCGGATGTCTTCCTGGAAGATTTACCCGGGATACCGCCGGAGCGGCAAGTGGAGTTCCGAATTGACCTCACTCCGGGAGCGGCTCCGATAGCTCATGCACCCTACCGTTTGTCTCCTACCGAGATGCAAGAGATGATGGCGCAACTCCAAGAACTCCTAGAGAAGGGATTCATTCGACCGAGTTGGTCGCCGCGGGGAGCACAGGTTTTGTTCGTAAAGAAGAAGGATGGGTCTATGCGAATGTGCATAGATTATCGAGAGCTCAATAAGGTCACGGTAAAGAACAAGTACCCTCTACCTTGTATCGAAGATATTTTTGATCAACTTCAAGGCGCGGGATGCTTCTCAAAGATTGACCTTCGGTCTGGTTATCATCAAGTGAGAGTGAAGAAGGAAGACATTCCGAAGACGGCTTTTTGGACGAGATACGGCCATTACGAGTTTTTGGTGATTCCCTTTGGCTTGACCAATGCTCCGTCCATATTCATGGATTTTAATGAACCGCGTGTGTCGCCCATTCTTGGACAAGTCTATGATAGTCTTTATCGACGACATCCTGATTTACTCAAAGAACGAGGTTGAGCATGAGAAGCACTTGCGCGAAGTGCTTGAAGTTCTCCGAAAAGAGAAGTTGTATGCGAAGTTCTCAAAGTGCGAGTTTTGGCACAAAGAAGTTTAATTCTTAGGCCACGTGGTGTCTGAAGACGGGGTGAAGGTGGACCTAGCGAAGATAGAGGCGATGATGAGTTGGGAACCGCCAATGAGTTCGACGGAAATCCGAAGTTTCTTGGGATTGGCGGGTTACTATCGACGTTTCATTCAAGACTTCTCCAAGATAGCTTCGCCACTCACCTCCCTCACAAGAAAGAATGTCAATTTTCTTTGGACTGACGTACAGGAGAAAGCCTTTCAAACGCTCAAGAAAAGATTATGTGAAACTCCTATTCTATCCTTGCCCGAGGGATCGGATGACTTCGTAGTATATAGTGATTCTTCCAAGATGGGCCTCGGGTGTGTGCTAATGCAACAGGGAAAGGTGATAGCTTATGCGTCGCGGCAACTAAAGAACCACGAGAAGAACTACCCGACTTATGACTTGGAATTGGCGGTAGTGGTCTTTGCATTGAAGTTATGGCGACACTATTTGTACGGAACAAAATGTACTCTTTTTACCGATCACAAGAGTCTCAAGTACATCTTCGATCAAAAAGAACTCAATATGCGACAAAGGAGGTGGCTTGAGTTGCTAAAGGACTATGATTGTGATATGCTCTATCATCCCGGTAAGGCCAACGTGGTGGCGGATGCGTTGAGTCGTAGGAGTCATGAAGGTGGTGTTAAGTTATCCCTCACGAGAATTGATGTAGTATCGAGTATCTTGGAAAGCATCAAGTCGTGTCAAGTGGAAGCACTCAAGGAAGAAAACCTCAAGTCCAAAATAATGGTAAAACAAAGGGAAACGTTGACTGAAGACAGTCGTGGACTTAAACTTTTCCAAGGGCAAATTTGGGTACCAAGGCTTGGGGGAAATCGGGAATTGCTTCTCGAAGAAGCACACAAGTCGAAATGTTCCATACACCCCGGCAGCACCAAGATGTACAGAGATCTAAAGTTGAACTATTGGTGGTCGATGATGAAAATAGACGTGGCTAGTTACGTGGAGAAATGTGTCACGTGTCTTCAAGTCAAAGCAGAACATCAAAGACCGTACGGGAGTTTTCAACCATTGTCCATTCCCAAGTGGAAATGGGACAACATCACTATGGATTTCGTGATGAAACTACCGAAGACCTTGTGAGGCCATAACACCATTTGGGTAATTGTAGACCGGTTAACCAAGAGCGCGCACTTCCTTGCTATGCGAGAGACCTTGCCAATGGAGAAACTGACTAAGCTCTATATCGATGAAGTGTTTTCAAGGCATGGAGTTCCGAAATCGATCATGTCGGATCAAGACAGTTGGTTAACGTCGAATTTTTGGGCTAGCTTACAGAAAGAGTTGGGCACCAGATTGAATCTGAGCACGGCATACCATCCTTAAACGCATGGTCAAAGCGAGAGAACAATTCAGACACTCGAGCACATGTTGAGGTCGTGTGTCATAGATTTCGGCGGAAGTTGGGATTCGCACTTACCTTTGGTGGAGTTCGCTTACAACAACAGTTACCATTCAAGTATTGGAATGGCGCCGATCGAGGCGTTGTACGGGCGGAAGTGCAGAACCCCGGTTTGTTGGCTTGAAGCGGGCGATAAGCAATTCGTCGGACCAGAAATCGTTCAAGAAACGACAGATAAAATGAAGGAAATCCGAGAACGATTCAAGGCGGCTCAAGACCGACAGAAAAGTTATGCAGATAAGAAGAGAAGACCGGTAGAATTCCAACTGGGCGATCGTGTCATGTTGAAAGTATCTCCATGGAAGGGGATTATCCGGTTCGGGAAGCGTGGGAAGCTTAGTCCTCATTTCCTTGGACCCTTCACCATCTTGGAAAAGATTGGACTTCAAGCGTATCGGTTGGATTTGCCACCGGAGATGGATGGAATACATCCTACATTCCACATGTGTTATCTACGGAAGTGCCTAGCAGAGGAAGAAAGTGTGATACCCTTAACGGAAATCCTAATAGATAATGGAAACCGTTGTGTTGAAGAACCGGAAGTGATTTTGGAAACGAAAGTTAAGAAGTTGTGGCATAAGGACGTGGTCATGGTCAAAGTCCAATGGAAGCACCATCGTGGTGCTAATGTCACTTGGGAGTCCGAAGAGGACTTGAAGAAGCGTTATCCTCATTTGTTCGTATAAATGTGATTTCGTGGACGAAATCCTTATTAGGTGGGGAGGATTGTAACATCCATAATTTCAGGTAAGTATAAGGCTTTGTTAATCTTATGATTTTGTGCTTAACGAAGTAGAACTTATATGCTTAATTGCTATTTTTGTTTAAAAGTTGTTATTGGTATTGCTTGGGAGTTTTTAGAGCATCCTTGGTAAGTCAGTGAGTTACGCGACTTACGCCGCGGGTTGCAGGTCGCAGCACAAGCCGCGTAACCCACTAGAGCATTTATTTCAAGTATTGGGAGGATATAAGTCATTTATTTGGTTTCCATCTACTTCAAGGAGCATTTATTGAGGAGATTCTTTCAAGTCTTCACTTCCATCCAACTTCTAGGGTTTTCATCTTCCCTAGGTTTTAATTAAAAACCTAGATTGTGAGTTTACTAAACCTTTGTTAAAACTAGATACACATCATAATCTCCTACTTGTATTATTGTATATTTACTCAATATGTTCATTTATACATGTTCAAGTATTTGGGGTTTCCTTATGGAAATATGTTGGAAATATGTTTATGTGTAACATGCCAAGAGTTATTGAATGTATATATATTGGTATCATGATGGCTTCTACTTGGGTTATCTTTTTGGTGATATCGTATTTACATGATAAAAATGGTTGGTAAATGAGTCCTATGTTGGACCTTATATGGTTTAGGATGGTGATATTGTACCCATGGTTGGTATCGAAATATGCTTGGTTGAAATATACCTCAAAGACCTCCTATATGTATTATGTTGGACGAACCAAGTCAGTAGACAATAGGAGGATGTAGTCTTGGGCGCCACCATCATGGTATGTGCCTAGACCTCCGTCATTCGGGGTAATTCCATGGTTGTAGTCCTCGGGTGTGCCGGGCCTTTGGGATGTCACTCTTAGTAGTTGGAATCAAGGTATATCGTCTCTTTGGGTGGAACTTGATTGGTGCTATGGGTATCCCCCGTTGACTCCACATTTGATGAAATTTGGTTAACTGCTGATAAGAATTGTAATTGCTCTTATATGCTATTTTTTGTTCAACTCACTAGGCTTTTTGGCCTAACACTTGTTGGTGTCGATGTGTATCTCAGGTTCTAGTGGCGCCACTTCTATGCAGGTGTAGTTGCTTGGGTGAGAGCTTGGGGAAAATTGCTTTCTGAAGTATATTTTTGGAGAAGACGTTGGGATCTATATATTACACCCTTTTTGTAATCTCTTTTCTAGCTATAGAAATTAGATTAGTTGGTTGTTATCTATTGTCCGTTAAATTACAACTATAATTAAACATGTTTGAATATTTCCCCATTTTTGGAGACTCTTGCTATGGAAATTTTATATACCACGTGTCCGTTTTTTTCGGATTTTTGTTATCCCTATTTTTAGGGCATTACACCTTTTCAATGCGATCCAAAGCCCTCCTCATAGCAGTACTCCTCCAGAATTTTCTTCTTGAATCCGACCCAAGTCAGTTGAACCAAAACAGTTGGGGAGAGGGTGGACTTAGTGTCCCGAAGCATTTGGGAACCGAACTTCACCCTCTGATCTTCCCCGCACTCAGACGAGTCGAATGCATGTTCAATCCCTTGAATCCACTTCATGCAGGAAACTGGGTCTTCAGAACTGGAGAACTCCGGTGGCTTACAACATAGAAAGGACTTGTATGAGCAAACTTTTCTGCCTTGCCTCGCATCAACAGTTATTGGTTACTCAGTTCGATTCACATGACCCGTACCACCGGATCTAATCACTTCAATATTCTCTGCAACCGTCTCATTTCTCCGGTTGTTCACATCCCGATCCTTGATCACCTTTAGAAGGAACTATTGTTGTTTAACCATGGCTTCATTCATCATCAACATCATGCTGGCCATCACCCGTGGAATGATCTCAGACCTTCCGCCTAGCAATGGTTGGGCAAATGGGCGTATAGCAGCCTCAACCCTCTCCGGTTGATCAATCGTTGAAGCGGTCACCTCCCAACCATCCACACGTATACGCGGTCTATCGTGCGTACTAACCATCCTTAATCTGCCACACACGCACGAGAAGGGAGGTAAGAATAGGTTATATGAATTAAACACAAGGAAACGTACTAATACATTCATTAATCATCGTAACGATAGTACATCAAGCATGCTCACGTAACAATATATTCATAATAGCATTAGCTAAGTGAAATTATGAACATATTTTACACAAGAAGTCTCGTTACCGTCATTATAATTTTCAATTAGTGAACTTCCGTCAACTTCTAAGACCGTCCTATCTTAGAAATTTTACCCGAACTCACCAATCATCACCTAACATACTCAGTCTAAGTCTAGACATCTTACATTCATGCCTAGTTCACTTAAATAGAGATCTGATACCAACTTGTAACACCCTAAAATTTAGAGTAAATTTAAAAATTAAAAATTTGGCAATATGAATTATTATGACGTTTATAAATGGAGTAAACCACCCAAAAGAGATAATGCAATATAGCGTTTACAAAACCTGTAGATGAATATAAAAATCGACAACAAACTAATCTAAATAAGTTATATCTAGATTACATTGGTTGTCAACCCAAATCCCAAAATATCTAAATCCATTTAACGCCATGACTCCATATATATATTGTCCCCAAAAATGCCTCGAGCACCACGCTCACCACTCAAACCTTCGTCAACCCACCGCTAGGGAACCTGTTATACATGTCATTTGAGAAAAAGTATTAGGCTTAACACCTAGTAAGTACATACAGTTTATATAAATGATTTGGAAATAATTTAAATGAGACAATAAGCAACCATTTAAAGAGTTGGGTTTGCAATAGTAAGAGTAACCACGTAATGACCTTATGGTCTAAAATACATCTCGCGATGACGGGGGAGACCCGATTTTCCAAGGATTGTGGCGGAACACAAAAGTAGGCCACTTTCCAAGTTACTGAGCTCACCATACTAGGATCAAGGCCACGAGCTCGCCGACTCGTACTCAGATGTGGGGGAGGGCACCCAATGATCCTAATCATGCTCATTCGCTAGGATTTACATTTACGACCCACGACTAGTATCCGGTCCCACATAACCGTACCAAGTTGCCACCCTAGGGTCCAATGTCTCAACTAGCTACAAATGGGGTTTAACCAAAAAATAAGCCAACTCTATACCTATGGATCCACTAGTAATAGTCTGACGCTTGTCACAGTTGCACTTATGACTAGAACTATAATCACACATATAGTTCATATAAATGTTTCCATAAAATAGCTTACTTGCTTTCATAAAAGTCGGTCAACCATTTGTTATAAATTTGACAATAACCATCAATAAAACCATCCACCATTCATAAGTTCCATTTTCTCAAAATAGTACCTTCATCAAAAGATTCTCATAATATAGTGAAAATCATGAGTATGGCTAAAATGCCTTTAGTTAGATATTTACCCACCAATATGTAAAGACAACCACATTTTATAGTTCAAGACATAAAATCTTACATCATATTCCAAAATAGTGAGAAACCCTAAAAATCTCCAAAACACCAAGTTAGGTCAAAACTCAAAATCATTAAATCAAAGAATATAAGAACAAGGAGATGATTAGAAGTCTAAAATATGATTTTGACATGTATAAGTTTTAAAAGATGGGAATGAACTCACCTTGGGGTTAATAGTTTGAAACCCTAGATATTGAGAAATCTTGGGAGTTGACCAAGACTTGATTGAGATCACTTTAAAGCTTAGTAACACCTAAGGATGGAGTATTCAATGATCATAAACCCCTAAAATCGAACCATAAATGAGGAGAGATGAGGGAGGCAAGAGTTTACCTTAGTTGGAGAAAAAATCGCCCAATATAGAGAGAAAATGAGTGAGGTTCGATTTTGGTAAAATGAGAGAGAGAAGAGGGAAAGTTTGGAAGGAAAGCAAAATTTTCGTCAGACTTAATGTGGACGTCCGCTTGCAGTATGCGAACTTACACTTAATGCGAACGTCCGCTTGCACTATGCGGACTTCCACTTAATGTGGACGTCCACTTGCACTATGCGGACATCCACTTCGAGCTTTCCTGAAAACCCCTCAAACCCTCTGTTGCTTCCGCGGAAGCATGCGGAAGTCCACTTAATGCGGACGTACACTTGCACTACGCGGACTTCCACTTAATGCGGACGTCCACTTGCACCATGCGGACTTCCACTTAATGCGGACATCCACTTGCACCATGCGGACTTCCACTTGGCACTGGTCACCCAATTAATTGTCTGATCACTGTTTTGGTCATAACTTTTTTGTTTTAGCTCCGTTTTCGCTCCAGAAAGGCTCGTTGGATTCGTATTTGAATTATCCATCCAACAAGACTATAAAATCTAGGATTCAATCAAAAATTATATTTCTTCTATTTCTCTTGAAAGATCGATTTCTATATTGATTTGAAATTATACATACCCGAAATTTACGGGTGTTACATAATTGCCGAAATTATATTCTGAATGTCCTCGATGATTACTTATATGATATTTATTCTACCTTTGGGACTGTAAGGGAAAATTGGGATTCTTTGGACACAAAATATAAGACTGAAGTTGTGTGTTCCAAAAGATTCGTTATAGGGAAATTCCTGAATTACCGGATGGTTGATTCTAAATTGGTGATGAAGCAAGTTGAAGAATTGCAAATTCTTACCCACGATCTAGAAGTGGAAGGCATGGGCATAAATAGCAATTTCCTAGTCGGGTCGATAATAGACAAACTTCCTCATTCATGGAAAAACTTGAAGATCTACTTGAAGCATTTGTCGAAGGACATAACCTTTGAGCAATTGGTCCTCAATTTGCGAGTGGAGGAAGACAGGCGACTAAATGAAAAAGCTGATGCCAACCCCTTGGAACCAAACGCCAACATCATTGAAGGAAGCTCTTTAAGAGAAAAGTTCCCTAAGTCCAAAAGGAAACAAATTATGACTAAAAGGCCTTTCCCTTTCGAAAAAGGTCTGATAGCCCCTCAAAGGAAATCTTTCAAGAGAGTCATGCACTATTGGGTTTGTAGGAAACTGGGTCATAGAGCCAAGGATTTTCGACATAGACGCGATCATCGTGGTGCTGGTGGAAATGGTGGTAGAGGAGCCAGTGGGGCAAACAATCATACAAACCTCACTCACTCCCCAAACCAATTCATTGGAGTCGTTGAAGCACACATGGTGACCAATGTTGAGGATTGGTGTGTTGAAACCGGTGCAACCCGCCATATATGCAATTCTAAAAGCTTGTTTGATACTTATTAAAAGGTGAAGGAAGAGGAACCGATGTTCATGGGTAATGTATCTACCGCGATGATTGAAGGAAAGGGGAGGTCACGTTGAGGTTGACTTCCAGAAAGGATCTTGTTTTGTCTGATGTGTTACATGTACCGTCATTGACTAAGAATTTAATTTATGGCCCTATTCTTAGTAATAAAGGGTTCAAAATAGTATTTGAATCGGACAAATTTGTCATCACCAAAGGTGGTGCATATGTGGGGAAGAGTTACCTCCATGAGGGACTCTTCAAAATATCTATAAATAACTCTGTAAGTATCGTTGATGCCGCCACTGTATATAATAATAAGGCAGGCACTAGCACTACTTCAGTGTATATTGTGGGTCCTTCTTTCATTTGGCATTCTAGATTAGGACATGTCAATTTTAGTTCATTACAAAGAATGATCAAACTTGACATGATCCCTAAATGTTCTAATGATAAAACATCTAAGTGTGAGGTTTGTGTAGAAGCTAAATACACAAACCACCCACATAGATCGGTAGAGAAATCAAATGAAGTTCTTGGGTTAATCCATAGTGATTTATGCGATTACAAGGCAACTCCTGCAAGAGGAGGAAAGAACTATTACATTTCTTTCATCGATGATTGCAGTAAATATAGGGGTGGCAATGGGTCAGGTTGGGTTTGGTTCGGGTTCAACCCATTTATTAATTGGGATTGAAAATCTCAACCCAGACCAACCTGTTTAATTAAATGGGTTGAGATTTTCAACCCAACCCAACCTGTTACTTTAATGGGTTAGTAGCGGGTTGACCTATTTATGATTCTCTCAACCCAATCTGTTAAATAAATGGGTTGAACCTAGGTTGACCCTTTTAATTTTAAAATTTTAAATAAAATAAAAAGGATTAACCTACTTAATTTCATGATAACCACACAACTACAAAGTCAAATAAATTGTTCAAAATTTCAATATAAAGTCAAATAAATTGTTCAAAGTTTCAACGTATGGAAGTCAAACCATGGAAGTCATTTGACAACGGTCGTCGTGGAAGGGCGTCGGGCCGTCGGTGTCCGTGGAAGGGCGTCGGTGGTCGGCTAGGGTTTTGAGGAGTCGACGAGTCTTGTGAACGAAAGAGAAAGAATTTGGTTTGGTCAATGTGCCAAATTGTCATTATGCCGCGATGTAATTAGGATTTAGAAAGCATATTTTTTTATGTTATTTTTTTAATTAGTAAACATATATTAAATTATTAATTATAATTTAATAATGACAATTAATCAAAAACTAAATTAAATCATTTAGTATTATAAATGATTTGAAAACAGATTGACAATGGGTTGAAATCAGGTTGAAAACAGGTCAGAAGTTTCGACCCAACCCAACCCATTTACATAAATAGGTTAGGCGGGGTGACCCATTTAACTTAAATGGGTTGAAAATCTCAACCCAACCTGCTAATTTTGGGTTGGGTTCGGGTTGGGATGGCGAGTTGGGTCACTTTTTGCCACCCGTAAGTAAATATTGTCATGTCTATCTATTCCATTCTAAAGATGAAGCCTTAAGCATGTTTAAGACTTATAAGACTGAAGTTGAGAATCAACTTGAAAAGAAAATCAAAATTCTAAGGTCGGATCGTGGAGGAGAGTACGAATCCAACGATGTAACACCCCAAAATGGGACAACAAAAATTTCCGGAAAATGGAGATGTGGTATTTAAAAATTGCCATAGCATGAGCCTCCCAAAAATGGGGAAATACATAAACTTGTTTAATTACAGTTTGTAATTGAAGGGGAAGATAAACAACAACCTATTAATCTAATTCCTTAGACAGAAATAAGATTACAAAAGGGGTATCGTCAATGGTCCAACGAAGTCTTCACAAAAATGTGCACCCACTTGCAATCTCTAAGCTCACACGGGTCTACCTAAAACTTCTTAGACGAGGCATCACTAGAACCTGAGATACACGTAAACAACAAGCAAGTGTTAGGCCAAAAAGCTTAGTGAGGTTGAATGACAAGTGATAAATGCATGAATATCCATTACATAATTTTTACCAACCATAGTTACCAAATTCGGAATAAATGGGAGAGAACCATAACACCAATCGAATTACACCCAAGAGACGAGATACTCTAGTGTCCACTTCCATGAGTGACACCACAAGGCCCGACATATCCGGGGGTACAACACGGCATTGCCCTAAATGGCGGGGGTCTAGGTACATACCAACACGGTGACACCCTAGACTATGTCCTCCTAGTACCTATTTGACTTGGTTCATCCACACAACTCATTTGAGACCAAAGGAGCAATTTCGCCCTTATAAGGTGTATACAATACCAATGTACATCATATGGTCCAAATACACATATCCATAAGATAAGTAAATGCAAGAAATGTAACCTCTTACACATCATTCATTTATATGCATTTAACCATAAATAAAGTTCATCCACAAGGTGAATATTTCCCATCACTATGGGTAACCATACCATAGAGTTGTATGAGGGTAAATATCATCCCTCAACTTGTTCATATTAACAATAATTACATACTTCCACCTTCCAAGGTTAACCTTTCATATCTCATGGCAACATTAAGTCAAATAAGTAGACATGAGAAAACCCTAATTTCATATGATAGAGAAAATCAACATTTATACAAGTAATAACATGTATCTCATTTAGAAAGGTTTTAGGATACTCACAACCTAGGTTTTTGGTTAAAGCCTAGAAGGTTGAGAAGAGGAGAGCTTGAGGTCTAGAGTCTTGAATCTTTACTATCACCTTCCAATAAATGCTCCTAGAGATCTTGGACCTCTATTTATGATTCCAACCACCAAAATCTTGCAATCAATGAAGGGAGAGGTGTGGAGTGGATAAAAATCGCCCTTAGGGTTTTCTCTCCAATGAAAATCTGATTTTTGTAAGTTAAATGAGAGAAAGTGGTGAAAAAGGGGTTTTTAACCCGTCAGACGCCGAAGGCCATTGTGCCAGGGGCACTCTCGCCAACATTTTCGCCGAAACTGTACCGAAAGTTTGGGGGGGTCCCCGACAATTGTGACATGTGTCACTCTCGCGGGTCACTTTCACCCAACACATACCGTGAGCTCTAAACCCGGCCATTGTGACAGGGTGATTGTGCCTAAAGGCACTCTCCCCGTCACCATCGCCAAAGGGGTATCGAGCCCCAAATTTGCCCGCGATGGGTGGACGGAACTTTGGGTTGGAACGATAGGTCTAGATAATTGATTGCCACTATAAGGAGTGTACCACAATGGAATAATCATACGATAATTCAAGTCCGAGCATGATTAAGAATCTAGGATTTTACCGGTGTTACAAACGACTTTGCTGAATTTTGTGCAACTCATGGCATTATACATCAACAAAATGGAGTCGCTGAGCGGAAGAATAGAACATTGAAAAATATGATGAATTCAATGTTGATCACGTCCGGAGCTCCTTACCATTTATGGGGCGGGGCATATCTCACTGCAAACATGATCCTTAATAGGATCCCCCATAAGAAAAGTGATAAAACTCCATATGAACTATGGAGAGGTAGAATATCATCCTACAAAAGGATGAAAGTGTGGGGTTGCCTTGCGAAGGTTCAAGTGCCTTTGCCTAAAAGGACAGAACTTGGACCTAAAACGATTGATTGTGTATATATTGGTCCAACCCAAAATAATGATGCATATAGGTTTTTAGTTTACAAATCTTATGTAGATGGCATAAGCAATAATACTATCATAGAATTTGCAGAAGCAGAGTTCTTTGAGACGATCTTCCCTTATAAGGACTAAGAAGAAGGAGGGCAATACCTCTAATCCTGGTAAACGCCCGAGTAATGATACACACTCTCACGTTGATTCAAACAAGAGTGACCAATCAAGGGCTACTGAAACCTCCAAGGTTCAAGAATAAATGGAACCAAGGTGAAGCAAAAGGGGAAGAGTCGCCAAAGACTTTGGACCAGACTTTATTGCCTTCAATATTGAAGGAGAACCTCTCTCCTATAAGGCCGCCATGGAATCTTCTGGGGCACCTTATTGGGAAGAGGCTATTCAAAGCAAAGTTTACTCCATAGTGCAAAACAACACATGGAAATTGGTTGATTTGCCTCCGGGTCATAAAGTCATTGGCCACAAATGGATCTTCAAAAGGAAGTTGAGACCCGATGGCACTATAGAGAAATACAAAGCTTGACTAGTTGCCAAAGGGTATCGACAAAAGGAAGGTCAAGACTTCTTCGATACATATTCATCGGTTACAAGGATAACGTCTATAAGGACGCTGATTGCAATAACGACTATCCATAACTCGAAGATACATCAAATGGATGTAAAAACCGCATTCTTGAATGGTAAACTAGAAGAAGAAATATGCATGCAACAACCAGAAGGATTTGTTATAAAAGGCCAAGAGAACAAAGTCTAAAAATTGATTAAGTCTCTACACGGACTTAAACAAGCGCCAAAGCAGTGACATGAGAAATTTGATAACACTATGTTGTCAAATGGTTTTCACATAAATGAATGAGATAAATGTGTTTATGTGAAACAATACAAAAGTGCTTATGTCATCATATGCTTGTATGTTGATGATATGCTCATCATGGGATCAAACTTGGATGTGATAAACCAAACCAAGAAGATGCTACACTCCACATTTAACATGAAAGATATGGGAGTATCTGATGTTATCCTTGGTATAAAAATCTAAAGGAGTAATAATGGTTACATCTTGACCCAATCTTACTATGTTGAGAAGGTGTTGCAAAAGTTTGGTCATTATGATGACAAACCGGTTGTGACTCCATTTGATCCTTCAATCCAATTGAAGAAGAATCAAGGAGATAGTGTGGCTCAGTTGGAATACACTCAAGTTCTTGAAAGCTTGATGTATATCATGAACTGTACACGACCGAACATAACATATAGTGTGAGTAGACTTAGTCAATACTCACATAACCCAGGAAAATACCATTGGTATGAACTAGTAATGGTGCTTCGCTACTTGAAATACACAATGAGTTATGGGTTACACTATACGAAATACCCTCCTGTTCTAGAAGGGTATTGTGATGCTAATTGGATTTCCAACCATTCCGAGAGTAAGTCCACAAGTGGATATGTGTTTACACTTGGTGGTGCAGAGATATCTTGAAAATCTTCTAAACAAACTGTGAATACCACATCAACTATGGAAGCTGAATTTGTCGCCTTAGACAAAGCCGCTGAAGAATCCGAATGGCTTAAAAGCTTCCTAGAGGGTATTCCCTTGTGGCCTAAACCTGTGACTGTCATTGGTATCAATTGTGTTAGTATGGCCACTCTCATTAGAGCGAAAAATCAAATTTACAATGGAAAGTCCTGACACATACGAAGGAGCCACAACACTATAAAGGACTTACTGAAAAATGGAATAATTTCCATTGACTACGTAAAGTCAAAGGAGAACATTGTCGATCCTTTGACAAAAGGCCTAAGTAGAGAGCAAGTATCCTTCACATCGAGGGGAATGGGCTTAAAGCCAACTCAATGAGTTTCCTCGGCGGCAACCTAACCTAGCGAAATTGGAGATCCCATAGTCTAGGGTCAATAGGAAAACTAGTCAGGGTCAACTCAAGCAACAATCAAACAAAGGTATGCCTATTCCTATGATGTTTCATTTGTATTTTTCCGTTGATGATATAGGGTTGAATGTTACATTCTTAATAATGTTGATAGCTATTTTAGTAGAATACTACGAATTATTCTAGATCGACATTCCCTATGTGAGACTGATGTGGGGTCGCATCTTTGAGGACGGACATGGCTACGTCTTCTAAAACTCTCATGAAGAAAGGATATTTTCACGACTGAAATGAACACAACGGTAAGAATTAACTTCTATATAGCTATGATATGTGTGATGCCTATTGATATACTACAAAAAGTGGCTAGTTCAAGACCTTAGTTCACTATCCACAAAGCAGATCCGATAGGTACTCACTAGGAAAGGTTCAAGTCCAAAAGACACATTTTCCGATGCATATTATACCTAGGTTGGTGATAGAAAGATAAGTTCCAATAAATATTGCTTATTTCCTATTCAAATGCGGGGTATTATTGGGGTTTGAATAGAAAATGTGGGGTATTGTTGGAACTTAGTGTAGAATAGAGGAACCTTGTCCCACATAGGAGCCAAGATAAAGTTTAGACCACTTAATAAACTCCAACCGTTGGGCATTAAATGAATCATTTAATTGTTTGGGCTTTGGAGTGTGGTGTTCTTGGTGGGCACTCTTTGACATAAATATATACATATTAAATGTCAAAGATTGGGCCTTGGGCCTTGGGGTCGAGATCACGGCGAGATTCTGGAGTTTTCGACAAATAGAGTCTGGCGCGGGTTTACCCGCGTGAGAAGTCGCGCAGAGCGTCTACGAATTTGTAACACCCGGAATTTGGAGACTTCCTTTAGTGATAGTTCGGGAGTCTTTTGGCTTTTGGAACGTAAAGGTGTTGGAAAATCAGACGAGTTTTGCTATGGAATCATCGAGGATCGAATCAGGTGAGAAGACGCGAGGAAACCGAGAATTGGGCTGCCGCGAGTTGTGGCGCGACTTGGGGTCGCGACACAAGTCGCGCAACTCACTGGAAGTGAGTTCTGGGGAAACGGGCAACTTATTCCGCGACTTAAGGTCGCGGCATAACCCGCGTGACGCACTATGGAGCTAAAAGCCGATTTTTCAGCCATTAGCCTCATTCCTCTCAATCCCAAACCCTAAAACTTCTTCCCTTTTCTCTCCCAAACCTCAAATGTCGAACCCTTACCTATTTTGAGGGTTTTCCCTCCTCAAACCACATAAACCTTCTTCATCTAACTAGTTGGGATGATAACCCACAAAACCTCCATCTTCATCTTCCTCGTGAAGTTCAAAGTGTGGGAGCTTAGGTTGAAGAGTTGGATTGGGTGTCTTCGGAAAGTCTCGTCATCTTTAATGGTAAGCTTCTTTGATTTAAGGTTATAAATATTCTTCGGATGTTTCTCTAGTGTTGGGTTTATCAGATCTCGGATTTGTCAGTTTTGGAGAAACTAGGGTTTTGATTTCGTTTAGGGATTTTGGTATATAATGTTGGGAAATGTTTCTATGTGGTTGATTGTGGATATTTATGGTTTGGAGTGTTTAGATCTAGGTTTTGGAAGTTTTCGGCTTGAGGATTCAAGCGCCCTTCAAAGGAGCTCGTTGGGTGAAATCTAGATTTAGCCTAAATCTAGCATGGTGAGTTCAAGTTGATTTGTGAAAACGATGTACATGCCAAAATGTTTATTTTAAAGTGTTTGTGTTTACATTAAATTGTTAACTGCTGATAAGTTGGTTATTTGGATATATTTAACTTTATAAACCTATAAAGCACACATTTTGGGATTTATGGACATTTGGATAAATGTGTCACAAAGGAAGGTGTTTTGGATGATTTATTGCATAAATGAGTACTTGGTCAAAAATATACTTTTAAGTGTTTGTCGGGTTTTTATGCATCATTCATGAAATGAAATATTTGGAAAAGTACGAATGTGTGAGTTCTTTGGTTTTGGGTCATTTCCGACGTTGGAGAACATTTTAGAAATGGAAAACCTTTTGGGTGTGGGCCGAAGGTCAACGGTAATTTGAGAATCAAAGATTTTGGGAAAATGTGTATTTTGGTTTGTGTAACCATTTTGGCTCTCGTGTTGATCCAAACGTCCATTAAGCCTCTTGGGGCTTGATTTGTACTCGGTGGAGTCTTTGGAACATTTGTTCAGTTTTGGTTGCTCGTTAAGGAGCCTTGGACGTATGATGTACTTAGTTGCATCTTATTTGGGAGTTACATGTTTTGAATGCGTTAGTTCATTATTTTGAGTCATGTAACGTTTTCGACTGTAATGCATTGGATCCATAGGAATATGAGTCAGTTGGTTAGTGGGGACTTTATCCTCGTTTTGGTACTGGACATTATTTATGGCTAGCGGGAGCTCGAGGTACATATCGTGGGTGGTTGAACTCGATAACCGCGTAACCTTTATTGAAGGGCTCGAGGTAGAGATCGTGGGTGGTTGAACTCGATGCCCGATTGTCGTCCAGTCTGGTTACTCATCGTGGAATTTAGTGTTCGCGTTTGAATTCTAGTGAGTGGTCCCCAAGTCATGTGGTTGATTATGTAATCTTGCGGTGGTGCTTTGCAGAGCCGTATACGGAGCTAAGTCTTGCGGTGGTAGCTCAAATGAGCCGGATACGGGGACTTGCGGCTTTGGTTGTGACACTCATTAGAGGTCGAGTAGACAGTAGGATCAGTGGTATCTTGCAATGGTAACTCAGAGGAGCCGTATACGGGGAACCATGGTCATATGTGAAGCTCGAGAACATTGATAAGTGGCTTAACTTTGTGTGCCCACCACTTTCGATGGAATTCGGGTATCTCCCGTCACCGAAAGGTGTTGTTTGTGGGTGTTGAGTTTTATTATCCCAAGTTTTCGGTGGCGTTGTGTATATTTGGATTTTATCCTTGATTTATGGGTTGAGTATTATGCCCCACCCGTGTTTTGGGTGTTTCGGGATATAAAGTTTTAACCGTATTGTCATAAATGGAGAGTTCAATCTCTATTCACGTTTCGAGTGAGTTTTGTGTTAAACCTGATTTATAAATGGGCGGTTTATGTTGGTTTCTTCATCCTTGAAGTAGTTGATTTGGAAAACGTAAATTGGTGTTCTTTGTCTAAAATGCATATAATGGGAAAATGAGTCGTTTTCATATGTAAAACATAACAAATTGAAAGATTATGATGTTAACCGTATTCTTTCTCTTTAAACGATTAATTTATATATGTCGAAAACTCTTGAGCTCACTAGGCGTTAAGCCTAACCTTTTTATTTGTCGGCATGTGCATCAGGTTCCAGGTGGGGGTTGGTTCTAGCAATTCTATGAAGAGATGTGCTTAGTCTTTCGCGAGTGTAAGTATTTGGTGAAGTCTTCCGCTGTTTGGAGATAGTGACTTCTATTGGGTTTTAGTAGCATCCGTCCGTATCATAGACTTTATGCATAGAATGATTGTGTGTATTGAGGTTAAATCTTAGATTGTGATTGCAGATGAATCAATTATTTATGTATTTAGAAAATTTTAAATTAGTTGCTATTTCTAGTTTTGAGGGTGTTACAGAATTTTCCACAATTTTCTGGGTTTCTCTTCTCTTCATCCATCACCAAACATATCTTAATTCGCTAGATTTTTGTACCCTCAAGACAACGCCAACACACCGGGTGAAATTTTGTCTTAGGACACTGCACAAAAACGCAAACCTCAATCGATTTCTTGGAACGAAGAATCTTCGAATACAAGTAAGATTTATGATTTTATTGTTGTTTTATGTTTTCTTTATAAATTTGTAAAAAAATCCTTGTTTTGTTGTATTTGATTCATAAATATATATACACCTTGTGGTGTGTGATTGATCATACCTATCAATAACCACTAATCACCATTGCCTCTACCCTCAACCAACACCATCTCATTCGATCGTCGTTGCAACAACCTCTACTGTGCCTCTACCAATTCATAAGGATCTTACCAACTGAATAAACATAGTTTTCGTTTTTACAAACTGATTTTTTTTCAAACTACCATTAGTTATATCAAATTATCCAACCAATGGTGCCATTATATAGTTGTATATATATGAAAATTATGGAAAATGTTTATAAATTAAATTAATTAAATATTTATTTGCCTTATGTTATCTATAATTATTATATGATACATAAAATCATCAAACAATTGTTATGGACAGATTTTTTTAGGAAGGGTGTCCTAGACTATGCCTAGACTGTTATGGGCAACTTGTCAAGTATTAAACTATCTAATTGTATCAAACACTAGACAAATAACATGTCTTATCTAGTCCAATCATATCTCCATATCAAATATTACATGAGTTTCAATCGAGACCATTGACAAAAATAAAAGCAATACTTTGGATTTAGGGGTATGTTGAGAAGGTTTTAAAAAGATAAACATGTTTCTTTTTTAAATATTTTGGACATCATCAAGCTTAGGGGTTGTTTATCCAAATACTTACCCTGTAAGCGCTTAACAGTAAGAGTCAACGCTATAATCTATTTTGTCGGGTAAGATTGTTGTACATCAAAACGGTATCGTATGTAATAAATTACCCGGTAAGTGATTACCCGGGTAAGAGTCGTCACCCCCACTTACCGGGTAAGATTCTTAGCCCTTGTCATGTTTATTCGGTGAGAAAAATTACCTGATAAACACTTATCGGGTAAACGTTTAGTAAACGACCCCTTAGTTTTCCAAATTTGCCGATGAATCTATGTAATAGTAAGCTAGCTTATGTCTAAAGTAATTTAAAAAAAACATTATCCAATTTGCCATAATCCAAGAAACATTTTTAACAGGTTTATGGTTTTTTTCCAATTAATTTTTCTACATATTTTAAAGTTATTTTATATTTTTATATTATCATTTAACATATTAGTAGGAATAAAAAAAAGAAAAAAACTAGTTTCCCAAAGATATTGAAACAAAACAACAATTATAACCAAAGATCAACTTAGAGCATCTCCAATGGAGGTTCTTATAAGGGTTTAGGTTCTTATAAAGGTTCTTAGAGCATCTCTAATGGAGTTTCTTATAAGAACCTCCTTTTTGTACTTTTTAATGTCACATCATTCTCACCTTATTAAATTAAAAATTCACATAAAAACCCACAATGGTAGTTCTTATAAGAACCTCTTTTTGTGGGTCCCATACATTTTTTACAACTTCAATAATAATAATTATTTATAAATGAATATTTGATTTCAATATTTTATTTGATTTCAATAAATTATTATTTATAAATGAATATATAATTTACATAATGATTTATTAAATGTTAAATTATAATATCAAAATACTTACATATATAATAAAAATTATATATATATGTGTGTTAATAATTACATATATCATTTATATATATATATGTATATATATATTATTAACAATTACATATATCTGTAATATATATATATATATATATATATATGATATTATATATACGATATTAATATATATATATATATATATATATATATATGGTATTATATATACGATATTATATATATGTATATATATAATAAATAAATATATATATTCTAATATTTATATAAATAATATATATAATATTAATAATTATTATAAAGTCAAGAAAATAAAAATAAAAAAATAAACATGATGTCAAATCTCACACATTTCATGGTAAGAACCAAGGTTCTTGTTTAAACATCTAGAAGACTTTAGGTTCTTATAAGAATTCTCCACAATGCTAGTTTTTATAAGATATTGCACTTTTTACTTATAAGAACCTTGCATTGGAAAATCTCTTATTAATCTCCAATGAATCTATTTATTAAACCAAAAATAGAGGGTTACATCCAACATGAAGCCATAAATAAATCAAAAAAACAATAGAAATATAGATGGAAGCTATAAGATGATTGTAGGTTAAAAGGGTGTTTTCCATCCATCTCTCTCCTTCTGAATAAAGTGTTCACTGTTCCTCCTGCTACTCTTTTATCTCACTCATTTACTCACATCCAGAAAGCCTTGGTCATTATCAAACTCATTTACCCCCAACCCACAACCCACAACCCACAAGTGAGTGATGAGTCTGCAAAAGGCAGAGGCACATCCCTCTCTCCTTCTGCAAACATCTCAGAAAAACCAAAGATGATAGTGACTTATGATAAGACTGAATTGTATATAACCCCACACCTTCTTTCTCTCCTTGTATATATAAAAGGCAAAATCTTTTTCTCTTCCAACAAAAATGTTATTTTCTATTTCAAATTTAACAAAAAAGATTTACAGATTGACCCACTTGTAGGGTGAAGAACTAGAAATAATCTTTATTCTCAAAATGAATAATAGTTTTTTTGAATCTTAAAAAAAAACCCAAAATTGATGGCAGAAATGGGTCTCTTTTCATCTCTCTCTCTCTCTCTTATCCTGAAAAAGCTGTCAGCAGAGAGAGAGAAAGAGAGAGAGTGAGTAAAAGGTAAACAAGAAGAGGGGAAAACAATAGCTGTAAAATTGTGCAGGGTTTTATAACACAGTTGCATTGCAACTCAGAAGCCATAGCCCTTTGGCACTAGTATTTCTTGTACTATATCTATCACCTACTGTAAGGTCTTCTTCACTTTATCTTCTCCATAGATACAATACAACATGATGAAACATTCTGCTACTAATGATGTGACTCAACAACCGATTGTTCTACTTCCTTCATCAAGAATCATTTGCTGAATGTTGTTGATTCACTTCGCCGGAGATTTGGGCCGGCCGGCGGAGGACGGTGGTTGTTGTTGTTGATACTTTAATGGAGTTTTTGAGAAGAAAGATTGAAGCTTTAAGAATGATGGGTTTTCTCTTGTTTCTTGTGGTTTCTTCAAGCTGTTTCTCCTTTGTTTATTCTGATGATGGTGTGTACAACTTTTTTCTCCATAATGTACAAGTTATTGAAGAATTATTACTACTGATTTGGCAACGAAAAAGGGGTTTCTTTTTCTAATCATGTTTCTTGATTTAAACCCATTTTAACAAAGACTTTCAAGAATTCAGAAACCCCATTTGTTTCCATTATAATATTCCCTTTTGACTTGTTTAATATTCAAATAATGACATGGGTTTGACTGTTTATTTTACTTTAATTAATCAATTAAATATAATATATATTTTATGATGATGAAGGAGGGATATTGTTGGAGGTCAAGAAGTCATTTAGAGATGTCAACAATGTGCTGTATGACTGGACTGATTCACCTTCTTCAGACTTCTGTATGTGGAGAGGTGTTTCTTGTGATAATGTCACCTTCAATGTGGTTGCTCTGTGAGTATTATCCCATTAGTTAATTTAATTTCCTTTTTTATTTCAAGATTTTAAAAAAAGAATGTTATGCCCTTTTTTGGGGTCTTTATGGGTCAAAATGTTGACTTTTTTGCAACCCATTGTTCAGTAATCTTTCAGGTTTGAATCTTGATGGTGAACTCTCACCAAGTATTGGAGAGCTCAAAGGTTTACTATCCATGTACTGTTTCTTCCCTTTCTTTGATGTAATTCTCAAATGGTGTTCATTTTTTTGGTTTAAAATTTTGGCTTTTTAATCTGTTTTTGAATCATTATTCGACAGTGATCTTCGTGGAAATCGATTATCGGGTCAAATCCCAGATGAGCTTGGTGATTGTAGTAACCTTAAGAACTTGTAAGAACTTGGAATTCAACTTAGTTTTTGTGAATTATAGGATTTCTGATTATAATGTAGTTTAAAATTCTAATTGAATTGTGTTGTGTTATTAGGGATTTATCGTTTAATATGTTGTCCGGAGACATACCGTTTTCGATATCGAAGTTAAAGCAGCTCGAGATCTTGTAAGTTTCGTATCGATCGTAAGTAGGCGAGTATTTGGTTTTGTGTTGTAAGTTTTGGGCGGAATTGATGACACCATTTGCATTGGTTTTGTTACTTACAGAATCTTGAAAAACAATCAATTGATCGGTCCGATCCCTTCCACATTGTCGCAGATTCCGAATTTGAAGATTTTGTAAGTATCTTTAGACCATTTTCGGTTAAAAATGAATGGATTTATATTCATGAAACCAATGTGTGTACTACAGAGACTTGGCGCAAAATCGGCTGAGCGGTGAAATACCGAGGCTTATATACTGGAATGAGGTTTTGCAGTATCTGTGAGTTTTTCTAAAACTCGAATCTTTTGAAAACGATTTACGCAATTTGACCGACATATGATCGGGTAATGCAGAGGGTTGAGGAGCAACAATTTGGTCGGCGAGCTCTCTCCCGATATCTGTCAGCTGAAGGGCCTGTGGTATTTGTAAGTCCGAGTTTTACTTTAATTTTCATTTGTTACATTATTCTGGATAGAGGTCACAGGTCACGTCTGCATACATCTTACTTTCCCCGGAAGGTGGGATATACGGGGGTTTATTTGGTTTGGTTTTAATTTCGTGACCGTTTTTTTCTTACAAACGGATTATCTATACAGCGATGTGCGGAACAATAGTTTAAGTGGCACAATTCCTTCGGATATCGGCAACTGCACCGGCTTCCAGGTCTTGTAAGTATCTCGACTTGAGAAACTACATTTATGGAAACAACCATTCTGTTCTTTGGGGTAGAGGTCATAATACGTATTTCTTAACCTTCAGACCCTACTTTCGAGTGGGATTTTCTGGGTTCGTTTGATTTAAGTTTATGGAAATATCGAGCATTGTTTGTTTTGATTAATCGTTGCTTTATCGTTAGGGACCTTTCGTACAACCAATTAACCGGAGAGATACCATTCAACATCGGCTTCCTACAAGTTGCTACATTGTGAGTCTTTGTTTGACTACTTTTTGATCAACCACTCTATATCTGTATGGGATTTACTGGGCTAGTTTGATTTTGCGTATTTGGGTGTATGTTAGATCACTCCAAGGAAACGAGCTATCGGGGAAAATACCGTCTGTAATTGGACTCATGCAGGCACTTGCTGTTTTGTAAGCGATCTTATTCTACTTTTCCGTATTCAAAAACCAAGATTTATACGTTCATCGCATCTCTTACTAGAGTCGTATCGCAGGGACTTAAGTTGCAATAATTTGAGCGGACAAATTCCTCCGATCCTTGGAAATTTGACTTATACTGAGAAATTGTAAGACCGTCTTTCGTTTTCTGTATTATCGTTTTCCCCCGGTGTTATAAGATGAATATTTTGTTTATTTATTTCTGAAAATTGTTCTATGGCTTTACGCATTTGATGTAGATATCTCCACAACAACAAGTTGACGGGATCGATTCCTCCAGAGCTCGGGAATATGTCGAAGCTCCATTACTTGTAAGAAACGCTTCTCCTTTGATGTTTATTTGCATCCTCCACAATATATATTGGAACCTCCTTTCTCAATGGCTCTTTTAGAGAGTAAATCTAATGGGGTTTCACATATTCTGTGGTATTAGAGCAAATGTCTACTGGTCAAGGACTTGACACTCTAAGACATCTATGCTTTGGAAAGAGCGTGTTAGAGAGGGCTCTTTTGGAGAGTAATCTAATGGGGTTCGACTATTCTGATGTGCATTTTGGATGTTTTCTGTTATACAGGGAACTGAACGATAATCAGCTCACGGGCCATATTCCACCGGAACTTGGAAGGCTCACCGATTTATTTGACCTGTAAACTTTGCAACTCCGCTTGATTCTTTTTGTGGTACGGCTTTTTCTTTGCCAAGTTACCTATATATATGCTATGTGATTGCAGTAATGTTGCGGGAAATAGACTCGAGGGATACATACCCGATAATCTTAGCTCTTGCACTAATCTTAACAGCCTGTAAGTTTTGATGATCGCTGTGTTTTTCCGGAAGTTTTAGAGGGTCGGTAATTATTCTTTTTGATTTCGCAGCAATGTGCATGGGAACCGATTAAAGGGCACCATTCCTGCTGAATTCCAGAGGCTCGAAAGCATGACATACTTGTAACTTCCACTACCATTCTTGATTTTTTGCTGCTCGAAAGCTCACGATCGAGCAAGATTGATTAGCAAGTTATAATATTTGAAACGACCACCCGAAGGCTCTTTAAATAAAGTCTTTTTCGCTTATTAAATTGATCTGTTTTTTTTCCCTCTCTGGCTTACGATCTTTTCTTGATCCGAATAGGAACCTTTCGTCAAATAATCTCACAGGCCCTATTCCAATCGAGCTGTCTCGGATTGGTAACCTGGATACGTTGTAAGTGCTTCAAAACTGTTGGAGAATAAATTGATTCGTTTTTGGTTGATAACGATCATCGGTATGTTTTCTTGGCACAGGGACCTCTCGAACAACAGGATCAGTGGTCCGATCCCTTCTCCCCTTGGTGATTTGGAACATCTTTTAAAAATGTAAGTTGGCTTTCTCAAAATCTTTTTGTTAGTCCCATGTTAGCTAGACTTCGACCATTTCTTTTCTGTACACGTTGGAACTTGGAACCCAGTGCGACCATTTCTTCTATTTCATATATATATATATATATATATTATAGAAGAGTAATCTAATGGGGTTTCAAATATTCTCGCATGGTATCAGAGCAAAGTTCTATTGATCTAGGGACTCGACACTCAGAGTCCCAAATCGGCTTGATTTCATCGACCATTTATTCTCTATATGGGCTCTTTTAGAGAGTAATATATTGGGATTCGACGTGTTCTAACACTTTTGTCACCGGCCTTTGTTATCTCTTCTCGTTAACGTTTTTCTTTCGTTGATACGACAGGAATCTGAGCCGGAACGGGTTGACAGGATATATACCAGCCGAGTTTGGCAACCTAAGAAGTGTCATGGAGATGTAAGCAATCATGTGTTCTTTTTTCATTAAACCCCAGGATTTCTGTAACGTAAAACATGTCTTTCTTGCAGAGATCTGTCTTACAATCATCTCTCCGGTATATTACCCCAGGAGCTCGGCCAGCTTCAGAATTTGTTCATGCTGTATGTTCCCATAAAACCGATTGTTCAAAATATCCCGTGAACCACAATTTCGGTACAAAAAGTTGTGGCCAAATCGCATCAACCAGTTGTTCTCATTTGGCCATCCTTTCTTCCCCCAAAATTGTGGCTCGGTTGTAGATTATTCGGCTATGAGTTGGTTACGACACTGATATTTGTCTCTTCTAATAATGTTTCTCAGAAAGTTAGAAAGTAACAATTTAACGGGAGGTTTGATATCGTTGGTGAATTGCCTCACACTTTCGGTTCTGTAAGTTCCCGTCACAATATATGCACATCTTTGTAGGGACATGTTCGTTTGAGAACCGTAAATATTTTAAGAACCGCGAGAACCAATATTGATGAATTATTCATGGTAAAGATCGTGAATAATGAAAATGCATAATATTTCATGAATAGTTGGTTTTCACGGTTCTCAAGTATTTATGGTTCCTAAATGAACCTTCCTCGATCTTTGTATAAGGTGATCTTCCATTCATGGGGTTGTGAGACTTATTACGCTCCATTCTATGCAGAAACGTATCGTATAATAACCTGGCTGGGGATATTCCTACCGGCAATAATTTTTCAAAATTTTCACCCGATAGGTATGTAACAGGCAAGCCTACGAGTATGACATTTAACGATATAAATATACTCATGAAAGTTCACGTTCCCGATGCAGTTTTCTTGCGAATCCCGGTCTTTGCAGCAGTTCGTTAAGTTCTTCGTGTCATGCTTCTCGTTCCACCGAAAGAGGTAATATTTTGTTTTTAGAACTTACATGATCGATTGTTAATATTTTGTTTTTAAAACTTATATGATCGATTCGGAAATGTATAGAAATGCTAAAATTAGCAAGTTTTTCGTTGTAGTGACCATTTCTAAAGCGGCGATACTTGGAATCGCTCTCGGTGCTTTGGTTCTTCTGCTTATGATCCTCGTGGCCGTATGCCGACCCCATAACTCAAAGCCTTTCATCGAGGGGTCGTATGACAAACCAGGTAGCTTCTCGTTGTTATACTAAAGACCATTGAAAAACGCCTAGAAAGCGTGTTACTTATCAAAATAAGTAATCATATTCTATTTTAGTGTTTTGAAAAATAAGTGAATATTTTCCAATTATAGTGTAATAACTACACATTTCTAGAACTGTCTTATTAACTTAGAATCGGTTTTCTATACACAGTTCATTACTCGTCACCGAAGCTTGTGATACTTCACATGAACATGGCGCTTCATGTGTACGACGATATTATGAGGATGACCGAGAACTTGAGCGAGAAATATATTATCGGGTATGGAGCATCGAGTACGGTCTACAAATGCGTTCTCAAAAACTGTCGGCCCGTGGCCATCAAGAAGTTATATACTCATTATCCTCAGTACCTGAAAGAGTTCGAAACCGAGCTCGAGACCGTTGGCAGCATCAAGCATAGAAATCTTGTTAGTCTTCAAGGTTACTCTTTATCACCTTCAGGGAACCTGTTGTTTTATGACTATATGGAAAATGGCAGCCTCTGGGATCTCCTTCATGGTCAGTAGTTTTGTTTGTTTATGGGCCGTTTACTAAATGTTTATAGTATGTTACCCGGTAAGTAGTATTTACCGGATAACAGATAATGTTGCTGACCAAGATGCTGACCCGCGAAGGGTTCGTGGGTCAACATCTTATTAGATCAGAGTTTACCCAGTTATTTAGTAAATGGCAGCTTGGTTTATTTTTCGGAGTATTTTGTTTGTATATAAAAGTTTTGTGGTTTTTAGGCCCGTTGAAGAAGAAAAAGCTCGATTGGGACACACGAATTCAGATTGCACTAGGAGCGGCCCAAGGGCTTGCGTATCTCCACCACGACTGTAGTCCTCGTATAATACATAGAGACGTGAAATCGTCCAATATTCTACTTGACAAGGATTTTGAAGCACATCTTACGGATTTTGGGATCGCCAAGAGTTTATGCACGTCGAAAACCTTCACGTCGACTTATATAATGGGTACGATCGGATATATCGATCCCGAGTACGCTCGTACTTCCCGTCTTACCGAGAAATCCGATGTATACAGCTACGGGATTGTTCTACTTGAGTTGCTTACCGGAAGGAAAGCTGTCGACGACGAAGCGAACCTCCATCACCTGGTCAGTCTACTTGCCTAGACTTAAACGAGACTCGATTTAACAAGTTCTATATACAAAGTTGGACATTCTGATAGGACACCTACAAAAAGTAAATTATCCTATTAAACTTTTTAGGTATCGTATAAAAAAAGTTAATAAATCTATCTATTTTTTGTGTCCTGTTAGGTTGTAACAACTTATTGTAACGATGTGACATAGTGGTCGGTCATATTAACCTAAAAGTCCGTTGTATTTGTCTCTAAAAACGGATGAATCTCGTATCAGATTTTGTCAAAGACGGCGAGCAACGCGGTGATGGAAACCGTGGATCCGGAGATATCGGCGACTTGCAAAGACCTCGGAGAAGTGAAGAAGGTTTTTCAACTGGCTCTGTTGTGCACGAAACGACAGCCATCGGAGCGGCCAACGATGCACGAGGTAGTGCGAGTCCTGGGGAGCATACTCCCGCCACCGAAACAGAACCTAACGACGACGGCAACGGGTGGTCCGACGACGTTGGTCGCGTGTACGAAAGTGTCGAGCTACATGGACGAATACGCCAACCTGAAGACACCTCATCTGGTGAACTGCTCATCCATGAGCACCTCAGATGCCCAACTGTTTCTGAAATTTGGTGAGGTTATATCTCAAAACAGTGATTAAATTAAGGGTTGATGATGATGGGTCTCTCAAGTGAAATGTCTATATTGGCCCTGGGGTGGTGGGTATGGAGAGAATGATTTTTGGAATTGTAGAAAACTTTCAGAAATCATGTGCAGGTCTTCTGTGTGTTGTACTGTTTATGAAATTATGATTGTAGTAGTACTGTAAGAGGAGAGAGGGAGGGGTGGGACCTAATGAACATGGGTGGGGTGGGGTGAATGGGGGTCCATTAGGCAGGCAGATGGGGGTGGTGTTAATATTATTATGTCACAATTCCCAATGAAACCTTGCTTTCGCTCTTTTTACGTATTAGTTATTACACATGGGTGAACCAGAATAGTGTAAGGTTTTTGTTGAATTGATGGATACTGGTCCTCAAGAAATGGACAAACTTTTCATTGCAGGGGTAGGGTAGGGTAGGGTGGGGTACGAATACGGTAGGGTGGGGCTGGGTGATGGGGGCAAACGTTTTAAGAGTTGAGGGTTGTTTGGTACACCATGTGTGCAGATTCTGATGGAATTGGAATGTTGAATTTCATTGACCAAATTTCATTCATTTGTTTGGTTCATTTTAAGGAATCTCTAAATTCTACAAATGAGGGAATTTAACATTCCTTAGGAACTACAAGGTATTTTGATGGAATGAAATTTTTTTTTTTTCTTCGTAATACCACATATGTCCTCAATCCAATATAAACCTAATCACATAAAACCTCGCCGACCACCGCCGATCTAAACCACCGTCGACCACTGACCACCGACCATCGTCGTTCTGAACCATCGCTGATCTGAACCACTGTTGATCGGAACTACCGCCGACCACCACCGACCACAACTGTTCTGAACCACCGCCGATTTGAACCACCACCGACCACCGCCATTCTGAACCACCGTCGACCACCGACCACCTCCATTCTGAACCACTGCCGATCGGAACTATCGTCGACCATTGCCAACCACCACTAACCATCGCCGACTACCGACCACCGCCGTTCTGAATCATCGTCGACTGGATCACCACTGCCACCGCCGTTCTGAACCACCACCGACCACCGCCAATCTGAACTACCGTCGATCTGAACCACCGCCGACTATCGTCGACCACCGCTAACCACCGACCACTGTTGTTCTAAACCACCGTCGATCTGAACCATTGCCAACCACCGCCAATCTGAACCACCACCAACCACCGTCGTTCTGAACCATCCCCGATCTGAACCACCGCCCATCGACCACCGCCGTTCTGAACCACCGTCGAACACCGTTGTTCTAAACCACCGTCGGCCACCGCCGTTTTGAACCATCGCCGACCACAGTTGATCTAAACAACCGTTGACCATCGCCTATCTGAACCACCACCCACTGCCTCTCTGAAACCACCGCGGATCTAAACCACCACCGAATTGAACCACTGCCGACCATATCCGATCTGAACCACCGTTCTAAACCACCACTGAGCACCACCAATCTGAACCACCGTTACAAATAAAGTATTTTTAATGGTTATTT
The DNA here is from genome assembly GCA_954870635.1 of Arctium minus. Taxonomy (NCBI): domain Eukaryota; kingdom Viridiplantae; phylum Streptophyta; class Magnoliopsida; order Asterales; family Asteraceae; genus Arctium; species Arctium minus. The sequence goes on along the minus strand of OX941080.1, from coordinate 173,121,300 downwards.
TATTAAAGAATTTTTTGTTTAGTAAAATTAAAATTACCAAAAAGGGTATTTTGGTCATTTATCAACATTTTATTCCAATTCCAAAGCTACATTTTGTGAACCAAACAGACAAATTCCAATTCCCTTAACATATTCCATTCCAATTCTGTCAACCAAACAGGTGGTCAAACCTGATAACATTCTGTTCCAATTCATTCAAAGTCAAATTCTTTTGACATATTCCATTCCGTCGAAAAACATTCTGCGAACCAAACGCTACGTAAGAGGTTGGTCAAGGATGTTTAAGAGGTTCTTATTATATAGTGCAAAATAAAATATGATTGTTTATAATTAAATTAGGGTGTTAAATGGTCAAGGAAGGTTTAAGATAAATAATCATTTACGATCATTAAGAGACAAACTTTTTTTATACCAAACAAGATTCATCTTTTAGCAATTCAGAGGTCTCTTAATGAAACTAGAAGTAAACAAATAGTCCCTAAATTACTTTTTGGTAAGATTCTAAATGTGGTGTTGTGTGGCAACGAAGCTTTACACGTTACGGCAAGAACACAATGCTTATCAAAATAATGATATTAAAAACTTATATTTAAAATAAAACTTGAAATGATAATTTTACAACTTCATTATTTTAATCTTTGAGTTCATAATGTGTAGAAATTCGTGAAATTGTAAGTGATGTAATTAAAGAAACTCACAAAAAGGTAAAATCTCAAGTTAAAAAATGTAAAAACGAATTTTTTTTACAAAACTAAAAACATATTTTTCGTTTTTGGAAAAAAAGCACACTAGAGTGTGTCATGGCTTGTGTCACCCCTTACATAAAAGATATAGGCTTTATCGTAATGCAAGTGACGAGTCTTACGTCATATCTCGTCATGACATAGCACGCCTTTCTAAACCCTATTTTTTGGTAACAAAATTCTGACTTTTATTTTTGTGTTTTTGAAATCACGGTTTTTATCTTTATGATTTACAATGTGGTGTTGTTTTTGTTCATAAAGTTGACTCTGTTAGTGATTTATCGTTAAGCATGATTAAACATTATAAAGATGAAAACCTTAATTTTTAAAGCATAAGGACGAAAATAGTTAAAACTGTAAGGATGAAAAACGTAGTGTACTCAAAATAACTTTTTTATGTCCTTTCAAAATTTTACGGAGGTAGGAGGTATGGTGTTTTACAATAGATATAGGTAGCGGTCTAAAAGGCTTGCCACAATAGCTGTTGTGGTACATCATGGCTCAAGACTTATGTTTGACGCCACGTTAAGCATGTAGTACGTTGTGGTCCCATGCGTGTTTTTTCTAACGTGATATTTGATATTTAGATATAGTGTTTTACAATAGATATATGTAGCGCTCTAAAAGGCTTGCCACGATAGCTGGTGTGGTGCATCATGACTCAAGGCTTCTGTCTGACGCCATGTTAAGCCTATAGTACGTCATGGTCCCATGCGTGTTTTTTCACTTTTTTGTAACGTAATGTTTGATATTTTTTTTATATTTTAAATGTCTTACTTTTTAGTTTTAAGTATATAACATAATTTAAATTGTTTAATATCATTAACTTGTTGAATAATAGTATAAAACATATGCGTATCTATATAATTATATATTTGAGATTTGCTGCTATAAGTCATGCCCTTGAAAATTGTCATGAGCTCATTGTGGCTCGTAATGCTTAAGGCTTGACCTCACCACAACGTTAAGAGGGTGTTTGGTTTTTGGATTTTGAAAGAATTGGAATGGATAGGTCTTTTCACCAAATTTCAAATCATATGTTTGGTTCACATAATGAAAATGATGTAATACTTTGATTTCCATTGAATTCCACAAATTAAGGAATTCATCATTCATTGGCTTAAGTGAAAAAATTGGACTTCATCCAAATCCTACCAACCAAATGTGTGGTCAAATTTCATTCCAATTCCTTCAAAGTCAGATTCCTTCAATAGATTCTAATTTCATCAAATTTCATTCTATAAACCAAACGCACTCTAAGTGTCATGATGTTTAGAACTTTGGATATAAGTCTTTTGAATGTTATTGAATTAAAGAAAATCAAAAGATCATTGTTTCATAGGTGTATATTTCGTTATAAGGCATCTCCAGCAGATTCTTCAAAATAAAGAATTAAAAGTCAAAATTTTTAAAAAATAGCTTCATCTCCAACAACTTCTCCATTTTGGATATTAAAATATTAATAATATTATTAAAAAAAATATTCAATACAACTCATAAAATATATTTTTCTTCTAAACATATAATTTTAATGATTCTCGTTGGTAGCAATAACAAAAACTCATTTCTCTTTCTTAAATAATCATTCTTGGAGACTTCTCCAAATTTAGAGATTTTCGTCATCTCTCTCCTACTTTCTCCATTTTGGAGAAGGTTTTGGAGAAATTTTAGGAGCAAAAAATTCCCAAGATCTTGATTTTTGAGAATTTGTTGAAGATGCTCTAACCAACCTTTTTTGCAGTTCTTTTTCTGTTTTTAGCATCATAATATCACGCTATTAGGGGATATCTAGTTTATGGGATTCATATAAAAACGTTTCTACAAAATGAACCATGTAAATTCCCCTCATTCTAGAAGACAAGCATATTCCACTGACAGCAAATGTGTATACCCACAAATGTGGCATAATAGCGGTGCAAGTGCACACCGATGACTATGATCGCTTTCAAATATAAAATGGTAAACATACCGAGATCGTATACATAGGGATTGGACTTCAAATTTTTGAGTACTAAGTCGAGAGTACGCCAATTTCAATTAGAGAAGAAGAAAATATTTTGAGTGTGTTGGGTGCTTTTCCAGATTAATTAATGACAAGTAACAAAATGCAGGTATAAGTGAAAATTTTTCCTAAGAGTATGATAGTAACAAAATGGTTGACCGAACCAGTCACAAAAGAACCCTTCACAATTTCTTTCTCTCGAAACTACGTCATGTTGGAATGTCGCCACGATCTTGTCACAAAGTGGCCACAACTACTAACTTTTGGGTTGCCAATCTTACTAAGTAGATCTTGAAAACCTGAGTTCAGTAGGTATAGAGAGATGCAAATATCTCTATGACACACCAACTCGACCGACATCCTGAACCTTAGTGAAAGTTATGCAACAACCCATATCTCTATATGATTATTGAAGATTTTCTCAAACCTCTTTGCATCACTCAAGTTTATCTCTGGGTCAAAGATCTAATATTAACTGTAACACCCGTAAATTTCGGGTAAGTATAATTTCAAGTTAGTGTAGAAATCGATCTTTCAAGAGAAATAGAATAAATAGAATTTTGGATTGAATCCTAGATTTTATAGTCTTTTTGGATGGAGAATTCAAATACGAATCCAACGGTCCTTTCCGGAGCGAAAACAGAGCTAAAACGAAGAAGTTATGATCAAAACAGTAATCGGGCAATAAAGTGGGCGACCAGAGTCAAGTGGACATCCGCATAGGGAAGCAAGTAGATGTCCGCATTGGGTGTTCCGCGGAACCAACATAAGTTTTCGTCCTGATGCAAGTGGACGTCGCATTGAGTCTGACGAAATTTTCACCATTTTTCACCTTCACCTTTTCCCTCCTCTCTCTCTCCTACTTTTACCCCCAAAGCTAGATTTGATCTCCCTCTCCCTCATTTCGATTTTCTCATCCAAAAACCCCCAAATCCTTTCTCCTCTCTCCATCTTTCTCTCCCAAATCAAACCCCACACCATTTTTATGAACCTTAACCTTTCTAGAACTCATTTCACTTCATATTCTTCATCAAGTTTCTAGGGTTTCCTCCAACCCTTTTTCTCCATTTTGAAGATTGGGAGTTTGTGGTTCATTTTGGTGACCCAAGAGGTATTTTGGTTGGTGGATTCAAGTTATGGTTAAGTTAATCTTCTCTTTTCTTCATCTATGGAAATTAGGGTTTTGGTATAAGTTGAGATCTATATGTAAAATGTTTGGGGAACAATTCTAAGTGGTTGGATATGAATATTAATGGTTGGAAACTTGTGGATCTAGGTTTTTGGAAGTTTTGGCTTGAGGATCCAAATTTCTTCAAAGGAGCTCAAGTTGGGAAAAATTTATATTTAGCCTAAATCTAACAAGGCGAGTTCAAGTTGATTTGTGAAAACGTTGTACATGCCAAAAATTTCAATTTTATGGTGATTATGTGTTTACATGATTTTTATTAAAAGTTGGAATATTTGAAGAGTTTTACTCATTTGGGTTATTTGGTTTTATAAATCTTGTGAAACTCCCACATGTAGGATTTTTGGACATTTTGATAAATGAATCATGTTGATATGTTTCCTTGATGATTTAATATATATATATATATATATATATAGAGAGAGAGAGAGAGAGAGGGGGGGGTTATTTTATGTAAATGTCTTCTTAGTGTATTTGATCTTATAAACTGTTTGTAAAATGCATATTATTGTGTTATGAGACATTTTGGAAATATAAGGGTATGAGTTCATTTGGAAAATGGCTTGTCTCAACCAATGATGAGTTTTGGGTTAATCATACTTTTGGTCGTTGTGTTTGCATAACCATTGGTTAAATGCGTTTTATCGTTTACCCTGACTTTTATGGTATGAAAGTAAATTGTTGAGCTTTTGGCTCGGTTTTGACTAAGATGAGTCTTGGGGACAATTGTCCGGTTTTAATAGCCCGTTGTGGAGTTTGAGTATGATTGTGTTTATTGCGTATCATTTGATAATTACATATTTTAAGTGTTTTGGTCATTCAACTGGAGTCATGTAATGTTATAAACTGTAATGTAATACATCCATAGGCATATGAGTCGGTCTTTATTATTTTATATTGGGCGGTTGTTTTCATGTTGGGACCAGGATTAGTCATGGGGACATTGAGGGCCTTATGGTGCGGGATCTTGGGTCAAACATCTGCCATTAGCCCCGTGCTGTAATTTCTGAGTCAGTTTTTATGGGATAGTTATTTCCCATTTGTAACTAGTTGAGACATCGGGTCCTCGGGGGAAACTTGGTACGGTTATGTGGAGCCGGATACTAGCCATGGGCCGTAAATGTAATCATAATAAATGAGCATGATTAGGATCCTCGGGTGCCCTCATCCACATCTTAGTAGGAGTCGGCGAGCTGATGGCCATGAGTCCTAGTATGGTGAGCTCAATTATAACACTCTAAAAATTTGACGAATACAAATTCGAAAATTCGGCAATATGACGTCTAAAATACGAAGGTCCAAACACCCTGTAAATATAAACTTCCAAAAGAACGAAACCCAATATTCAAAACAACTAGAACCCACAAAAATCAGGTTAGTTTGCATCATGAGGTTTGCATTAAATAATGAGACATCAATATTACAACAACCTACTTAATCTAGTATTGATTCAAATCTAGATTAAAATGGGTTTTGCGAATTCACTATGTACTCTCTTCACAAAATTCCCCAAAAGACCAGCACTTCGAGAACCCCTACTTGCCCGGAGACAAGCCCACTTCCTAATTTCCTCCACGAGTAGAATCTGTGAGGGAACAACAACCACAACAAGTGTTAGGACAAAGCCTAGTGAGATTTCAAAGTTGCATAATCCATAGACAATAATATCATATTTTAAATAAACGAGAATTGGGTTACCGAACGCCATCGTCTCACAATTTATTGTTTCCACCGCAACCATAATCTTGTACATGTACGCGAATATACAAGGAATAACCCTTGAAGTATGGGGGAGACCCGTTTCCATCGGGGTGACATTTACACTAAAGCGGAGTCACCCCATGATGTTAATGGATTACACCTCATGCCCCGATCTTAGTTCCCATGCCATAACGACATCACAACCTCAGACCGTATTTACTGCCTTTATTGCCTACTCCGTCGAGTTACACCTCAAGGTCTTACGGAACATTATTGCCTATCCATATCTAGACGAGTTACACCTCAAGGGTCCATGACCCCTTATTGCCTACTCGCTAGTAAACCGCGACAGTCAACACAAGATCCAAATAATATACAACTACCTCCTCGTGCACAAGGAGTAGCATTCACATTATTATCAGGTGATCAATATTTGATAAACATTTATAAACACATATACACTTTATTTATCTTCATGCTAATATCAGTTTATCTTTACTTCTCAAGGTATCACATTTCTCAAGATCTCAAACATGTAGTCACCAAGGTTCGTTTTACTCATACTAGTCCTCATAAGTTTATCAGCAGTTAGGTCAAAACCATAACAACCCCGGTTCATAGTTTCCATATGAACTCATCAAACAAGCATGTAGACATAAATTCCTACTCATTTAGTATATTAATAAGGTCTACTAAGCATACTCACCCACTTAGGGTTTAACATTGAAATTCTATAAATTAGGTCACGATCTCAAGTGACTAAACATGAATGTAATATGAATGGGTATTGCATTTTACAGCTGAATAATAGGGCATAAAGGGAGGTATAAACTCACAATTTTAGTTTGTAATGTAGAAACCCTAGAGATGAAGGTGGTTGAAGGAGACTTGAATGACAAAGCTTGGTTAGTAAATGAGACCTCTATATGCAACTAAGAGTCACCAACCAACAATAAATGTTAGTGTCTTCACCAAGATCATTAAATGAAAGGAGAAAGAAGGATAGAAGTGAGAAAATCGATACCTTGAGAGAGAGTTCGGCTGAAGAACAATAAATGAGAAAATGAATCTGATTTGGGGATGTTTGGTCGATTAAATGGCTGGAAAAATCCCTCCCCGCGGGCGACATTGATTGGGCGACTATGCCCATGGCAATGTCGCGGGGCATAGTCGCCAATAGCTACCTGCTCACTGCCGAAAATGTTCATACCTAGAACCCTCACTCTCTTCTGCGACATTGCCCTGGCGACTTTGCCAAGGGCATTGTCGCCGGGCAAAGTCGCCCCCAACGTGCCACGGCTGGACGATGGTGCCAAAAGGTCTAGAGGTTAACATCACGGTTTCTCTCTCGACTTACAACCTAACCATAGATTCGTTGATGATGAGAGAGTCTTGGACTTAAACACCATCACAGAATATTTCAACATGCACAAGTTCATGTTGCATTCATATGCACAAACCCTAAATCCCAAGTATTCGACATCCTTGCCCAAGAATAGTTGTATGCACATTTATATATAGGTACGATCACGACTATGAATACAACTAATATAATAAGATGTACACACGCGGTTAAAATATTAAATTAGGCACGGAAGGCACAAGATACGGTTAATCGAACCTTAACACGAGAACTAGACAAGCCTCTACTCTACGGACAATATACGGAAGGATCAAAGAAATTATTCCAAGATTTTCGGGGTGTTACAATCCTCCCCCACTAAGAATAGATTTTGTCCCCGAAATCACATACTACAAAAAAAGATGAGGATACCGCTTCTTCATATCTTCTTCCGCTTCCCACGTCACGTTCGCACCCCGGTGATGTTTCCATTGCACCTTCACCATCACTACCTCCTTATGGCGGAGCCTTTTCGTTTCCTTCTCTAGGATGGCCTCCGGTTCTTCGACGCATCGATCGTTATCCACACGAATCTCTGATAACGGTATCACATTTTCTTCCTCCACCAAACACTTCCGTAGGTAGCAAATGTGGAAAGTGGGGTGAATTCCACTCATTTCGGGTGGTAAATCAAGCTTGTAGGCTTGGAGTCCCACACGTTCAATGATAGAAAAAGGTCCAAGGAAACGAGGACTAAGCTTTCCTCGCTTTCCGAACCTTATAATCCCCTTCCAAGGCGATACTTTCAACATGACTCGGTCACCCACTTGGAATTCCATCGGTCGTCGTTTTTTGTCCGCGTAACTCTTTTGGCGATCCTGAGCCGCCTTCAAACGTTCCCGTATACCCTTGACTTTGTCCGCGGTCTCCTGTACTATTTCCGGTCCAGCGAATTGTTTCTCTCCTGCTTCAAGCCAACAAGTTGGCGTTCTACATTTTCGCCCATATAAGGCCTCGAACGGTGCCATACCTAAACTCGAGTGATAACTGTTGTTGTAGGAGAATTCCACTAATGGAAGATGGGAGTCCCAATTTCCCCCAAAATCGATGACACACGATCGCAACATGTCTTCTAATGTTTGGATTGTCCGCTCACTTTGTCCGTCCGTTTGAGGGTGGTAGGTCGTGCTCAACTTCACCTTGGTTCCCAATTCTCTTTGAAACGCATTCCAGAAGTGGGAGGTGAAACGACTATCCCGATCAGACACAATGGATAGTGGCACTCCATGCCTCGATACCACTTCGTTAATGTAAAGTCTTGCTAATTTATCCAACGGTAAAGTCTCCCTCATGGCCAAAAAAGTGTGCACTCTTTGTCAGTCGATCCACTACCACCCAAATGGTGTCGTGACCTTTCAACGTCCTTGGTATCTTTGTCAAAAAATCCATTGTGATAAGATCCCATTTCCACTCCGGTATTTCTAGGGATTGCAAACTCCCATATGGGTGTTGTTTCTCGGCCTTTACCAATGAACAGGTAAGACATTTCTCCACGAAGTTTGCCACGTCGAGCTTCATCACCGGCCACCAATAGTTCAACTTCAGGTCTCTATACATTTTTGTGCTCCCGGGGTGGATAGAATATCTTGATTTGTGTGCTTCTTTCAAAAGTAATTTACGGCATCCTCCTAGCTTGGGTACCCAGACTCGACCTTGGAAGAGTTTCAACCCTCTCCCGTCCTCCGTCAAGCTAAGGTGTTGTTTCGTCATCGACTCCTCTTTGAGATTCTCTTCGAGAATCGTTTCGGCTTGAGCGGTCTTTATCATGTCCACAAGGTTTGAGATGATCTCGATCCTTGCTAAAGAGGTTTTCACCGCTCCACTATACTCTTTCTGGGTTAACGCGTCAGCCACGACATTAGCCCTGCCCGGATGATACTGAAATTCGCAATCGTAATCTTTCAATAACTCTAACCACCTTCTTTGTCGCATATTCAACCCTTTCTGTTCGAAAACATATTTCAGACTTTTGTGGTCGGTGTACAGGGTGCACTTGGTGCCGTACAAGTAGTGTCGCCACAGCTTTAAAGCAAACACAACCGCCGCCAATTCAAGGTCGTGCGTTGGGTAGTTCTTCTCATGCTCCTTCAACTGTCTTGACGCGTACGCTATCACCTTAACTCTTTGCATGAGGACGCAACCCAATCCCATCTTGGATGCGTCGCTATAAACGACAAAATCTTCCATTCCCTCGGCCAGGGATAAAATCGGAGCCTCACATAATTTCTGTTGCAAGGTACGAAAAGCCTTATCTTGAGTCTCGGTCTAAGCAAACTTCACATTCTTCCAAGTCAACGATGAGGCGATTTTGGAAAAATCTTGAATGAACCTGCGGTAATAACCAGAGAGTCCCAAAAAGCTTATGATCTCTGTTGGGCTCCTCGGGGACTCCCAGTTCATCATCGCCTCAATCTTCGCGGGATCTACTTTCACTCCTTCACGGGTCACCATGTAACACTCGTAAAATTTTAAGGTAAGTATTATGCCTCTCTTAATACATCAACTGTGCTTATGTGTGAATACTTGTCTTTGTGCACATCTTTATGATCATTGTTTTGTCGAAGGGTCATATAATTGAATTACCTTGTTAATCGTTCAAACCTCGCACTCGCCATCGAATTTGGTTAAGTTTCGGACTGTTTTGGGATGCCAGCGATTGTGCCTGGCGATTGTGCCATTGGCACTATCGCCGGAGGCACTATCGCCGAAGATGTACCGAGGGCTGTTGGATGCCAGCGATTGTGACACGCGATTGTGCCTTGGCACTATCGCCAAAGGCACTATCGCCGGGCTTGTACCGTGGGGTGGGGACCCCCGCGATTGTGACAAGCGATAGTGCCCATGGCACTATCGCCGGGCATTATCGCCCGCGTGGTCTGGTTGTTTTAAAACACTTTGGCAGCCTCATTTCTCACAATAACACTTTACAAAAACGGGAGAGCTTTTCTTGGAGGAGATTTTTAGGGTTTCATCACTTACCTCATTCATTCCTAGGGTTTTAGGTTGTTGGGAGCATTAAGTGGTCATCAAGCTTCATCCAAGTGTCCCCGTTGAAGTGTTCTTCAAGATTCTCATTTCTCACCTTCAAGTCTCATCTTCTCCAACTTCTAGGGTTTCCATATTTTCTAGGTTTTGGGTTCAAAACCTAGATTGTGAGTTTACTAACCCTTTGTTAAAACTAGATACACATCATAATCTTCTATTTGTTACTTTATCTCTACATGTTCAAATGTTTGGGGATTTCTTCATGGAAGTAGTTGGAAGATGTATATATATATATATATGGGTGATTTGCCATGATTATTGTTATATGTATCATTATTTGGGATTTGTCTCATAGATACGCAATGTGGATTCCTTGATATGTTAAATGTATACACATATGGGTATTATGATGATTCTAGTTGGAACACAATTTTGGTGATATGTTATATGCATGATGAACATGATTTACATTGGGTCTTTGGTTAGACATCACGAGGATAAGGTGGTAATACTATACCCGTAGTTGGTATTGATTTATGTAGGTTGAAATATACCTAAAGGACCCCTTATAAATGTTATGTGGACGAACCAAGTCAGTACACTAGGAGGATATAGTCTTGGGCGCCACTGTGATGGTATGTGCCTAGACCTCCGCCACTCGGGGAATTTTCTTAGTGAAAGTCTTCGGGTGGGTCGGGCCTTTGGGGTGTTCCTTGTTAAGGGCATCAAGGTATATCGACTCTTGGGTGGGACTTGATTGGTGCTATGGGTCTCCCCTATTGACTCCACATTTGTTGAACTATGGTTAACTGCTGATAAGAAATGTAACTGTTCATGCATGATTATTATTGTTCAACTCACTAGGCTTTTTGGCCTAACACTTGTTTGGTGTCGATGTGTATCTCAGGTTCTAGCGGCGGCGGTCCTAAGCAGGTTTAGTTGATTTGGGGTGAGAGCTTGGGGAATTGCACATGGACGCGTTATACTTTTGGATATAGACCGTTTGGGTTTATAGATAACAACCCTTTTTGTAATCTCTTTTCTAGATGTAGAAATTAGATTAGTTGGTTGTTGTTTATTGTCCGTTAAGTTTCAATTGTGATTAAACAGGTTATTTATACTTATATATTCCCCATTATTGGGAGGCTCTTGCTATGGCAATTTTAGTATACCTCATGTCCGTTTTCCGGATTTTTGTTATCCCTATTTTTAGGGTGTTACAAGTTGGTATCAGAGCTTTAGTTTTAGTGAACTAGGTATGGTTTAGCGTATCTAGACTTAAGCTTTAGAGTTTATGACTTCACTGTCCACTTGGGGTAGAAATCCTAGGTGGGGAGAGCGTTAGGATTACGGAATTACTGTAATTGAAAGTTGTGATGATGGTGACCAGAATTCTTGTGTATGGTTCGTTCATAATTTCACTTAGCTACTGCTATTCTGAATGCATTGTTACATGAGCATGCTTGGTTTACTGTTGTTGCGATAATTGATTAAGGTAGTAGTACGTACAATGAGTTCAACTCGCTTAGTCTTTTCTCAATCTATTTCTCATACGTGCTTGACAGATTATTATGGTAAACACTCGAAGTAGATTACCGGACATGCCTGAAGGGCAACCAGAAGTGGAATCTGCAGTAGTACGACCCCCGGTGGGGGCAACCTCCGATGACATACCTATACCCAGAATCTTGGCAGGAGGGCCTGAGCACATTCCGCGCCGGAACCTCAACACAGGTGACGCCATCATGGAGGAACTTACCATGGAGACCCGGCTTCGGGATAGCATGATGTTGGCCATGAATGCGGCTTTGGCCCAACAACAGTTGGCCATGACTTCGGCCATGAACCAACATCAAGAGTTTTTCATGAAACTTCTAGATGATCGAGGCGTCAGTAACCGTCAACCCGAGACTATGGCTGAAAATGTTATCATGGGGTCGGGTGGACCGAATGTGGTAACGGTGGAAGAACCATCCGTTGAGGGAACCAGATCAAAGATTAAAGGGTGTACCTACAAGACGTTTTTGGGGTGTCACCCTAAGGAGTTTGCGGGTTCAGACAACCCGGTTACTTGTATGTATTGGTTTAAGGAATTAGAGATGGACTTCGAGTCCAGTGAATGCGATCCTTCTCAACGGGTCAAGTTTGCTTCTCAGCTACTTCGGGGAGAGGCTCTGATATGGTGGAACCTCACCCGATCCGCCCTCACCCCGGAAGTTCTGGCTAAGCTAATTTGGACGGTGTTCAAGGAGAAGATCATGGACAAATACTGCAGTGAACGGTCATTAGACAAGTTGGAACGGGAGTTCCGAGATCTGAAGAAGGGGAATATGTCGATTGTTGGATACTCCAAGTTCTTCTTGGAGAAGCTAAACTTGGTGGAACATCTAGTCTCCGACGAAAAGTCGAAGATGAAAGCATATCAACAGGGTTTACCGGCCGGAATGCAATGGGATATAAGAAATGCTAAGTGTTCGACTCTACAAGAGGTTATTGAGGAGTCCTTACTCATTGAGGACGACATCAATTCGGAAAGGGATGAGAAGAGGTACGTTGGTGAGAAACGGAAATGGGAGGGGCCATCTGGGCCCGTTCGTCAATCTAGACCCTTTGTAAGCGGGAGATCAGGTGATCAACGCCGTGAAGATCAGTGGAGCCACAAGTGCAGGTCAAAGCACTCGGGGTCGTGCGCTACAAGGACTCTCTCCGGTCCAACCGGGTGTAACAAGTGTGGTAAGAAAAACCACACAACTCGAGAGTGTTCCCTCCGTGGGTCGGTATGTTATGAATGCGGAGAGTCGGGGCACATGAAGCGAGAGTGTCCAAGGTTGGTTAGAGGAGGTGGTGGAAATTCTGTGGGTTCGATGGCTAGGGTCGAGCAACCATCCCGGGCACCGAGTCGAGCTTTCCAGATGACTACCGAGGAGGTAAAGGAGACCGCGAATGTCGTTTCGGGTACGTTTCTAGTAAACTCCATGCCTGGTCGTGTCTTGTTTGATTCGGGTGCTATGTGTTCTTTTGTGTCAGATGCTTTCTGTAAACGATTCACCACTCCTATTAGTGTTCTTACCGATGCGTTAGTAGTAGAAAGAGCCAATGGGGATCAAGTGATCATTCGTGACCGTTTTTGCGATTGCACTCTAAAGATCGATGGAAATTCTTTCGGCGTAGATTTACTACCTATGGCTATAGGAGGGTTTGATGTAGTCATAGGCATGGATTGGTTAGCGAGGCATAAAGCGGACATCTTTTGCTCCAAAAAGATAATCCAAGTGCCATTACCGGAAAATGGGGTGGCTACCATTTATGGAGAGAAAGGAAAGAGGAATAATCCTATTATCTCATCTCTTAAGGCTCGCAAGTTTTTAGCGAAGGGCTACCCTTCGTACTTGGCCTACGTTGTGGACGCAAAGAAAGAAAAGAAGTCGGTGGGAGATGTGGAGGTAGTGCAAGATTATCCGGACGTCTTTCCGGAAGACTTACCCGGATTACCGCCGGAACGGCAAGTGGAGTTTCAGATTGACCTCACACCGGGAGCGGCTCCGATAGCTCGTGCTCCATATCGTTTGGCACCGACATAAATGAAGGAGATGATGACGCAACTTCAAGAGTTGTTGGAGAAGGGCTTCATTCGACCAAGTTCGTCACCTTGGGGAGCACCGGTTTTGTTCGTGAAGAAGAAAGATGGATCCATGCGGATGTGCATAGATTATCGGGAGTTAAACAAAGTCACGGTGAAGAACAAGTACCCTCTACCTCGCATCGACGATCTTTTTGATCAACTCCAAGGGGCGGGATGTTTCTCGAAGATTGACCTTCGGTCCGGTTATCATCAAGTGAGAGTGAAGAACGAAGATATTCCGAAGACGACTTTCATAACGAGATACGGTCATTATGAGTTCTTGGTGATGCCGTTTGGCTTAACCAACGCTCCGGCCGTATTCATGGATTTGATGAACCGTGTGTGTCGCCCATTTTTGGATAAATCCGTGATCGTCTTCATCGACGATATTTTAATATATTCAAGGGATGAGTCCGAACATGGAAGACACTTACGGGAAGTATTAGAAGTTCTAAGAAGGGAGAAACTGTTCGCGAAATTCTCTAAGTGCGAATTTTGGCTTCAAGAAGTGCAATTCTTGGGGCATGTGGTATCAAAGGACGGGGTAAAAGTGGATCCGGCAAAGATCGAAGCAATGACGAGTTGGGAACCCCCAACAAGTCCGACGGAGATCCGAAGCTTCTTGGGTTTAGCGGGTTACTACCGACGTTTCATTCAGGATTTCTCAAAGACGGCTACACCGCTCACTTCTCTTACAAGAAAGAACGTCAAATTTCTTTGGATCGATGTACAAGATTAAGCGTTTCAGACGCTTAAGAGGAAGTTGTGCGAAGCCCCGATCTTGTCCTTACCCGATGGATCGGAAGACTTTGTGGTGTATAGTGACGCTTCCAAGATGGGACTTGGGTGCGTACTGATGCAAAGGGGGAAGGTAATAGCTTACGCGTCGCGAAAATTAAAGGATCATGAGAAGAACTATCCGACTCATGATTTGGAGTTGGCGGCGGTAGTTTTCGCGTTGAAGTTGTGGCGACACTACTTGTATGGGACCAAGTGTACTCTTTTCACGGATCACAAGAGTCTCAAGTACATCTTCGACCAAAAGGAACTCAACATGCGACAAAGGAGACGGCTAGAGCTTTTGAAGGATTACGATTGTGACTTACTCTATCATCCTGGTAAGGCTAATGTGGTGGCGGATGCATTGAGCCGAAGGAATCATGGCGATGGTGTTAAAATGTCCCTTATAAGGATCGATGTGGTCACAAGTTTGTTGGAAAGCATTAAGGCAAGTCAAGTGGAAGCACTTAAGGAAGAGAACCTCAAGGCCGAAGTAATGGTGAAACAAAGGGAGCTGTTAACGGAAGACGGTCGTGGTCTCAAACTCTTTCAAGGACGGATTTGGGTGCCAAAGTTGGGAGGAAACCGGAAGCTGCTTCTTGAAGAAGCGCATAAGTCGAAATACTCTATACATCCCGGTAGCACCAAGATGTATAGAGATTTAAAGTTAATGTATTGGTGGCCGGTAATGAAGCTAGATGTGGCTAGTTTAGTTATGTGGAAAAGTGTGTCACTTGTCTCCAAGTCAAGGCGGAACATCAAAGACCTTATGGAAGTTTGCAACCGTTGTCCATTCCCGAGTGGAAGTGGGACAACATCACTATGGATTTCGTGACAAAGTTACCAAGGACCTTGCGTGGCCACGACACAATTTGGGTGATCGTGGATCGGTTGACCAAGAGCGCACACTTTCTTGCGATACAGGAGACTTTGCCAATAGATAAATTGGCTAAGCTGTACATCGACGAGGTGGTGTCAAGGCACGGAGTTCCGCAATCTGTAGTATCGGATCGGGATAGCCGATTCACTTCGAACTTTTGGGATAGTTTTCAAAAGGAGTTGGGTACTCAACTGAATTTGAGCACGGCGTATCATCCTCAAACGGACGGTCAAAGTGAGAGGACGATCCAAACCTTAGAAGATATGTTGAGGTTGTGTGTAATAGATTTCGGGGGAAGTTGGGATTTACATCTACCTTTGGTAGAGTTCGCGTACAACAGTTACCATTCTAGTATCGGGATGGCACCGTTCGAGGCTTTGTATGGACGGAAGTGCAGAACCCCGGTTTGTTGGTTAGAAGCGGGCGAAAAGCAATTCGTCAGGCCGGAAATCGTTCAAGAGACGGCCGACAAGGTGAAAGAGATCCAGGCACAAGACCGGCAAAAGAGTTATGCGAACAAGAAGAGAAGGCCGATTGAGTTTCAAGTGGGTGACCGGGTCATGTTGAAGGTGTCTCCGTGGAAGGGGATCATACGTTTCGGGAAGCGTGGGAAGCTTAGTCCTCGTTTCCTTGGACCATTCGTTATTTTGGAAAAGATTGGTTTGCAAGCCTACCGGTTAGATTTACCGCCAGAAATGGATGGAATACATCCCACATTTCACGTGTGTTATCTTCGGAAGTGTCTAGCCGAAGAGGAAAGCGTGATTCCTTTGTCGGAAATTCGGGTGGACAATGGGAATCGTTGTGTGGAAAAACCGGAATGGATTTTAGAATCAAAATTGAAGAAGTTGAGGCATAAAGACGTGGTTATGGTGAAAGTTCAATGGAAGCACCATTGGGGTGCTAACATTACTTGGGAATCGGAAGATGATATGAAGAAGCGTTATCCTAACTTTTTTGCCTAGGGTAAGATTTCGGGGACGAAATCCCATTTAGGTGGGGAGGATTGTAACACTCGTAAAATTTTAAGGTAAGTATTCTGCCTCTCTTAATACATCTATTGTGCTTATGTGTGAATACTTGTCTTTGTGCACATCTTTATGATCATTGTTTTGTCGAAGGGTCATATAATTGAATTACCTTGTTAATCATTCAAACCTCGCACTCGCCATCGAATTTGGTTAAGTTTCGGACTGTTTTGGGATGCCAACGATTGTGCCTGGAGATTGTGCCATTGGCACTATCGCCGGAGGCACTATCGCCGAAGATGTACCGAGGGCTGTTGGATGCCAGTGATTGTGACACGCGATTGTGCCTTGGCACTATCGCCAAAGGCACTATCGCCGGGCTTGTACCATGGGGTGGGGACCCCCGCGATTGTGACAAGCGATAGTGCCCATGGCACTATCGCCGGGCATTATCGCCCGCGTGGTCTGGTTGTTTTAAAACACTTTGGCAGCCTCATTTCTCACAATAACACTTTACAAAAATGGGTGAGCTTTTCTTGGAGGCGATTTCTAGGGTTTCATCACCTACCTCATTCATTCCTAGGATTTTGGGTTGTTGGGAGCATTAAGTGGTCATCAAGCTTCATCCAAGTGTCCCCATTGAAGTGTTCTTCAAGATTCTCATTTCTCACCTTCAAGTCTCATCTTCTCCAACTTCTAGGGTTTCCATATTTTCTAGGTTTTGGGTTCAAAACCTAGATTGTGAGTTTACTAACCCTTTGTTAAAACTAGATACACATCATAATATTCTATTTGTTACTTTATCTCTACATGTTCAAATGTTTGGGGATTTCTTCATGGAAGTAGTTGGAAGATGTATATATATATGGGTGATTTGCCATGATTATTGTTATATGTATCATTATTTGGGATTTGTCTCATAGATACGCAATGTGGATTCCTTGATATGTTAAATGTATACACATATGGGTATTATGATGATTCTAGTTGGAACACAATTTTGGTGATATGTTATATGCATGATGAACATGATTTACATTGGGTCTTTGGTTAGACATCACGAGGATAAGGTGGTAATACTATACCCGTAGTTGGTATTGATTTATGTAGGTTGAAATATACCTAAAGGACCCCTTATAAATGTTATGTGGACGAACCAAGTCAGTACACTAGGAGGATATAGTCTTGGGCGCCACTGTGATGGTATGTGCCTAGACCTCCGCCACTCGGGGAATTTTCTTAGTGAAAGTCTTCGGGTGGGTCGGGCCTTTGGGGTGTTCCTTGTTAAGGGCATCAAGGTATATCGACTCTTGGGTGGGACTTGATTGGTGCTATGGGTCTCCCCTATTGACTCCACATTTGTTGAACTATGGTTAACTGCTGATAAGAAATGTGACTGTTCATGCATGCTTATTATTGTTCAACTCACTAGGATTTTTGGCCTAACACTTTTTTGGTGTCGATGTGTATCTCAGGTTCTAGCGGCGACGGTCCGAAGCAGATTTAGTTGATTTGGGGTGAGAGCTTGGGGAATTGCACATGGACGCGTTATACTTTTGGATATAGACCGTTTGGGTTTATAGATAACAACCCTTTTTGTAATCTCTTTTCTAGATGTAGAAATTAAATTAGTTGGTTGTTGTTTATTGTCCGTTAAATTACAATTGTGATTAAACAGGTTATTTATACTTATATATTCCCCATTTTTGGGAGGCTCTTGCTATGGCAATTTTAGTATACCTCATGTCCGTTTTCCGGATTTTTGTTATCCCTGTTTTTAGGGTGTTACACACCACATGGACAAGAAATTTAACTTCACGCAACCAAAATTCGCACTTAGAGAATTTGGCGTAAAGCTTCTTTTTCCTTAACACCTCCAAAACCTCTCTCAGATGTTGCTCGTGTTTCTCTTCATCCTTAGAGTACACCAAGATATCGTCAATGAACACTATGACCAACCGGTCCAAAAATGGTCGACATACACGATTCATTAAGTCCATGAATATTGCAGGCGCATTCATCAATCCGGAAGGCATGACTAGGAACTCGTAATGCCCATATCGAGTCCTAAATGTCGTCTTCAAGACATCCTCCTCTCGAACCTTTACCTAATGATAGCCTGACCGGAGGTCAATCTTGAAAAAACATTCGACCCCTTGTAGTTGGTCAAAGAGATCATCTATTCGCGGTAATGGATATTTGTTCTTGATGGTCACCTTGTTCAACTCTCGGTAATCGATGCACATTTGCATCGACCCGTCCTTTTTATTCACAAAGAGTACTGGTGCTCCCCACGGAGAAGATCTCGTCCTCACAAAACCTTTCTCAAGTAACTCTTGAAGTTGAGACATCATTTCTTGCATTTCTGTTGGCGCAAGGCAATACGGTGCACGAGCTATCGGTGTCGCTGCCGGAACTAAGTCGATTCGGAACTCCACTTGCCGGTCGGGTGGCAAGCCTGGTAGATCATCCGAAAACACGTCGGGAAATTCGTTGACAATCTTCACGTCTTCTACCTTCTTCTTCTCTACCTTGGCATCCAACACGAACGCTAGATATGAAGGACACTTCTTCGCTAAATACTTCCTTGCTTTGATGGATGAGATGATGGCCACTTCACCTTTTCGTTTTTCTCCGTACACGAAGATGAAGCCCCCATCTCCAAAGTGAATCTGTATGAGTTTCTTGGAACACAAGATTTCTGCTTGGTTCCGCGCTAACCAGTCCATCCCGACCACCACATCGAAACTCCCGATGGCCATAGGGAGTAAATCCACCATAAAAGTCTCGCCACTAATTCCAAGCTGACAATCCCTTAGAACTTCCTTTAGAACTACTCGTTCCCCATTAGCTACTTCTATGACTAAAGCATCACTTAGAGCACTAATCGGTAAATTCAAAGATTTGCAGAATACATCGGACACAAAGGAGAAGTTTACACCAGAATCAAACAACACTTTAGTAGGTGTGGAGTTGAGTAAGAATGTACCCGACACCATGTCAGCGGTTTCCTTCGCCTCCTCCTTCGTCATCTGAAAAACCCTTCCCTGAGCCTTGGGAATGGCCTCCCTCTTCGGCTGACTTCCCGAACTTCCTCCTCTCGCTGCACCCCTTAGCTTAGGGCACTCCCTTCGAACATGACCCATTTCCTTGCATTCGAAGCAGATTGTCCCCCGAATAGGACATGCGACGTGAGATGACCCGATTGGCCGCACTTGAATCACGTAACTGGGCTCAGACTTGGGTTGGAGTTGGTCTTGCAAAACCAAAAGTGCCTACTTTTGCACTTAGGGCACCACTTTGCCTCCTGACGGTTGTCGAAACCCTTACTTGGCGGTTGGAACTACGGCTTCTTGTACGAATTTGGCGGGCTTTCCCACCTTCTCTTCTCCACTGTCTTCGTCTTCTTGGCTTTATCTTGCGCGAAGAGTCTCTCCGTTACTTTAGCTTCTTCGATCGTTTCTCGGAGGTTAGAGGCCCTAGAGTTGCGGACCACAGTGATCATGTCCACGGGCAGGCCTTTCAAGTATGCATTTACTTTATCCTTCTCAGTCGGAGCCACGTGCCCCACCAAATCAAGCTTCTCTATAAAAAGTCGGGTATACTCCTTCACCGACAAGTCACCCTTCTTCATAGATCGAAACTCTTCCTCTATTGCGTCCAACTCCTCCTCAGTACAGTATTCTTCTAAAATCTTCTTCTTGAATTCGGCCCACGACATTCTGGCCAATACTGATTCCTCAATGGTTGAGGTGAAGACATTCCACCAAGTCAAAGTCGTACCTCGGAGCAATTGAGACCCATTCTTCACCTTCTAGCGCTCCTCACAGTCACTAGATCTGAAAGCTTGCTCCATCTCTTTGAGCCAACTCATACACTTTGCGGGCTCATCGGATCTGACGAACTCCGGCGGTTTGCAGCAAAGAAAGGACTTGTAAGAACATCCTTTCTCCGGTTGCCTTGTCTTCAAGGTCGCTAGTCCATCGGTGCGGATGTCACCCCCGGTGCCCCCGAAACCTGCTATGATAATGTTCTCTTCAATTGTCTCATGACGACGATGGTTCGCATCCCGGTCCTCTAGCAGCTTCATGAACAATTCTTGTTGTTTTGCCATGGTCTCATTCATGGCTCTCATCATGTCCATCATTTGAGTCTGAGGGGTTACCTCAGTCATGATTGGTTTAGCAGTGACGATATTGGTTCTCGGAATTTGTTCCACTCTTCCGACAAGCATAGGTGGAATTGGAGGTCCATCCATCACAGTTGCATTTGGTCTGTCGATCGTGGATTCATTTACCGCTTGACCCTCCGGCGATGACTGAAGATGACTCCGAGTATTTACCATTTTCGTCTGTCATCAATTCAAAGGAGGGTGAGAGATGGGCTACTCAAGAATACCCATAAGAAACGTACTAATACAATTCATCAATTATTATAATCATAGTAATTCAAGCATACTCACATAGAAGTACAGTCATAATAGTAGTAGCTAATTGAAATTATAAACGCACACTACATAAAGATTCTCGTTACCACTTTCATAATTCTCAACAAAATGGTTTTCCATTGACTCTAAGACTATCCCATCTTAGAACTTCTACCCAAATCTCACACCTTATTGCCTAAAAGTCTCAGCTTAAGTCTAGGCATCTAGATCACATACCTAGTTCGCTTAAACTAGAGCTCTGATACCAACTTGTAACACTCTAAAAATTTGACGAATAAAAATTCAAAAATTCGGCAATATGACGTCTAAAATACGAAGGTCCAAACACCCTGTAAATATAAACTTCCAAAAGAACGAAACCCAATATTCAAAACAACTAGAACCCACAAAAATCGGGTTAGTTTGCATCATGAGGTTTGCATTAAATAATGGGACGTCAATATTACAACAACCTACTTAATCTAGGATTGATTCATATCTAGATTAAAATGGGTGTTGCGAATTCACTATGTACTCTCTTCACAAAATTCCCCAAAAGACCAGCACTTCGAGAACCCCTACTTGCCCGGAGACAAGCCTACTTCCTAATTTCCTCCACGAGTAGAATTTGTGAGGGAACAACAACCACAACAAGTGTTAGGACAAGGCCTAGTGAGATTTCAAAGTTGCATAATCCATAGACAATAATATCATATTTTAAATAAACGAGAATTGGGTTACCGAACGCCATCGTCTCACAATTTATTGTTTCCACCGCAACCATAATCTCGTACCTGTACGCGAATATACAAGGAATAACCCTTGAAGTACGGGGGAGACCCGTTTCCATCGGGGAGACATTTACACTAAAGTGGAGTCACCCCACGATGTTAATGGATTACACCTCATGCCCCGATCTTAGTTCCCATGCCATAACGACATCACAACCTCATACCGTATTTACTGCCTTTATTGCCTACTCCGTCGAGTTACACCTCAAGGTCTTACGGAACATTATTGCCTATCCATATATAGACGAATTACACCTCAAGGGTCCATGACCCCTTATTGCCTACTCGCTAGTAAACCGCGACGGTCAACACAAGATCCAAAAAATATACAACTACCTCCTCATGCACAAGGAGTAGCATTCACATTCTTATCAGGTGATCAATATTTGATAAACATTTATAAACACATATACACTTTATTTATCTTCATGCTAATATAAGTTTAATTTTACTTCTCAAGGTATCACATTTCTCAAGATCTCAAACATGTAGTCACCAAGGTTCGTTTTACTCATACTAGTCCTCATAAATTTATCAGCAATTAGGTCATAACCATAACAACGCCGGTTTCCATATGAACTCATTAAACAAGCATGTAGACATAAATTCCTACTCATTTAGTTGTCATATAATAAATAAATAAGGTCTACTAAGCATACTCACCCACTTCGGGTTTAACATTGAAATTCTATAAATTTGCACATCTCAAGTGACTAAACATGAATGTAATATGAATGGGTATTGCATTTGACAACTGAATAATAGGGCATAAAGGGAGGTATAAAATCACAATTTTAGTTTGTAATGTAGAAACCCTAGAGATGAAGGTGGTTGAAGGAGACTTGAATGACAAAACTTGGTTAGTAAATGAGACCTCTACTTGCAACTAAGAGTCACCAACCAACAATAAATGTTAGTGTCTTCACCAAGATCATTAAATGAAAGGAGAAAGGAGGATAGAAGTGAGAAAATCGATACCTTGAGAGAGAGTTCAGTTGAAGAAAAATAAATGAGAAAATGAATCTGATTTGGGGATGTTTGGTGATTAAATGGCTAGAAAAATCCCTCCCCACGGGCGACATTTACCGGGCAACTATGCCCATGGCAATGTCGCCGATAGCTACCTGCTCACTACCCAAAATGCTCATACCCAGAACCCTCACTCTCTTCTGCGACATTGCCCTGGCTACTTTGCTAAGGGCATTGTCGCCGGGCAAAGTCGCCATCGACGTGCCACGCCTGGACGATGGTGCCAAAAGGTTTAGAGGTTAACATCATGGTTTCTCTCTCGACTTACAACCTAACCATAGATTAGTTGACGATGAGAGAGGCTTGGACTTAAACACCATCACAGAATGTTTCAACATGCACAAGTGCATGTTGCATTCATATGCACAAACCCCAAATCCCAAGTATTCGACATCCTTGCCCAAGAATAGTTGTATGCACATTTATATATAGGTACAATCACGACTATGAATACAACTAATATAATAAGATGTACACGCATGGTTAAAATATTAAATTAGGCACGGAAGGCACGAGATACGGTTAATCGAACCTTAACGCAAGAACTAGACAGGTCTCTACTCTACGGACAATATACGGAAGGATCAAAGAAATTATTCCAAGATTTTCGGGGTGTTACAACAATAAATTGGAAACTAACCTACTTTTGTGTTCCGCCACAGCGCCACTAACCATGGAAATCGGGTATCCCCTGTCACTGAAAGATGTTGTTTTGGGTATTTAGTTTTATCCTTGTTTTTCGATGACATTTTGAGTTTGGGTTATTCTCTATATGTTGTAAATTTGAGGCTTGAGTCTTACTCATATTCGGTAGTTTGGATGATAAAGTTTTATCCGAATTTCAATATTTGAGCATTTAACATTACATGTTTTGTGTGAGTATTGGGTTTTGAATTCATATTTGAATGAATGTTTTATTTTGGGGTTTCGTCTTTAAATTGGTGCATATTGGAAAACGTCTACATTGGTGTTGTCATCACCTAAACTTACTTTTATTGGAAAATGGATCGTTCTCATATATAAAGTAAATTATTTTGGATTTCATGATTTAAGTTGCACCCATTCTTTTAACGATCTATATAAACATGATGAAAACTTTTGAACTTACTAGGCGTTAGCCTAAACTTTTTATTTGTCGGCATGTACAACAGGTTCCGGTTGAGAATAGTTCTAGTGACACTGTGAAGAGATGAGTTATAACACCCTCAGATTTGGTAAGAGAAACTAATAAAAATTTTCGATATCACGTCAAATAAAAGACAAACTTCTTCCTACGAATCAAAACTCAATAGAAAATTTCTATAATTGACCTCAACAATAATGACATCAGTATTAAGCAAGGACTAAACCGAAGTCGTGTGCTACTTATCCCCAATACAAGTTGCTCTCCTCAAAACTAATGCGGAAGACTTCTCCAAACCAATCTCACTCGTGCATGCAACTAGCACTCATCTCTTCACAAAAACGCTAGTACCATTCCCCAACCTGAACCTGATACACATGACGACAAATAAAAAGGTTAGGCTAACACCTAGTGAGTTCAAGAGTTTTCAACATGAACAAATATATTTGTTAAAGGAGAGAATGCAGTTTAAATCATTATCTTTCAAAATGATTTACTTTAAATATTAAACGACTCATTTTTCAATAACACGCACCTTTAAAAACAAGCAACCCAACATAAACATTCTTTCTTAAAACAACTTCAACCCCAAACTCACCCAAAACGTGAATAGTAATTAAACTCCCAATTTATAAAATTGCGGATAAGACTTTATTTCCCGAAACACCCAAACACGGAAGGGCATAATACTCGACCCATAAATCACGAATAAAATCCATATATACAATGTGTCACCGAAAACATGGATAATAAAATAATACCATTTAATACCCAAATAACACCTTCCGGTGACGGGGAGACCCGATTCCGTTGTACGTGGCGGAACACAAAGTTAAGCCACATAGCCACGTTGTCGAACTACGTATCATATCGTAATTGTATTGCCTGCTCTGCCGAGCTACACCTCCAGTCGGACTTTATTTCAAGTCACAAAACACCGTATCCCCCCATTGCCTACTCTACCGAGCTACACCTCAAGGATACACGATCTTATTGCCCGTTCGGTCTCTAGTGGAGTCTCATCCTCAGGGTACTCATTCGACCCCTAGTGCCTACTCCCTAGCATTCAAGATAGGAGCCACAACTCCTTACTTGATAACTCATGATGTCTAACCTTCGTTCACAAGAATTAGAACACCGCAACACAAAACCCATAGTCCCGGAGTACAACCCATAATGGTTCATCTCCTCATAACAATCGGGACAACAACAATGCCAACCTAACATATTACCCAAGATGAGAATGCCAAGAGTCATCACCATTAACTACGGCTAACTTACATGCTTATGGATCCAATGCATTACAGTCAAAATACATGACTCCAAATGAATGACACTCGCACTCAAACATGTATTCTCCAAAATAAAGCGCAATACATGCGACTCTCACCTAAAGCTCCACTTTAAGTTATTAAAACCGTACAAATGTCCCCAAGACTCGGTAATTACAAAAATTGAGCCTTACGCTCAACCAAAACAAATGACCATATGTTAAAATCCCCCAAATGCACTAAAACGCAATAGACCAACGTTTATGCAAACACCTGTTCCAAAATACATGCATAAACCCCGACATAATTTAGATCGGGACAAATCATTTCCCAAATAAATTTATAAACCCATTGACCCTTTCAAAACATCCCATAACACGAGGTTGAGAATGACCAAACTCCAAAGACCCACACGCTAGTATTTTCAAAACATTCCACGACATAAAATAGACATATTATCAACAAACACAAAAATGTATTTTTACTAAATAAGCCCCATTTATGAAAATAAGTCGTCACAACATTTTCATTATGTTATATTCATTAAAATTCCCAAAAATCACAAAGATGGACGTTTTACAAGTTTATAGAATTAAACACTTCATGTAGTCAAAACTTATCAAATAAATCAACAGTTAATAATTTCATGTGAAACATATAAACATTTAAAGTTGACATTTTTGGCATGCACACCGTTTTCACAAATCATCTTGACCTCACCTTGCTAGATTTAGGCTAAATCTAGATTTTCCCCAACTTGATCTCCTTGAAGGAATTCGAATCTTCAAGCCAAAACTCCCAAAAACCTAGATCCACAATTTTCCAACCATAAATATACATATTCAACCATTTAGAATCGATCCCCAAACATTTTATATCAAAATCCCCAATTTGGCCAAAACCCTAATTTTGACCTAATTTCTCCAAAATCATCAAATCCCAAAATTTGAGAAACCAATCACTAGTAAATCATCAATGGAACATTTACCACTTAGGTTTTGGTAAAAAACCTAGAAAGCCCAAAATGAAGCTTGAGGTTGAAGATGAAGATGAAGATGAAGATGAAGATGGAGGCTCTTGGTGTCTAGCTTCTACCCTTGAGCTTGATGACGGTTTACCATCATGATATCCAAAGATTTGAGCCAAAAATTCTCCAAAACATCAAAGGGTGGTGTGAGGTCGTTCTTGAGAGGTTTGAGAGGGTTTGGAACTGATTTAGGTGAAGAGGGAATGAGGAAAATATTGAAAATTGCGATTTTATGTTGCCTGGCACACCTGGAGACATTGCCAATGGAAAATTCGCTGGTCATTGTCGCTAGGGTGTACCATCCCTCTATTCCTTCTTTGCGACTGTGACAGTGCGACTATGATACTGTCATAGTCGTCGGTCATTATAGCGGGACCCTTCCGAAACCCCGAAACTCAACTTTTTCAATGCCAACACTCCCGATACTCTAAGGGACTTTAAATAATGTTTTCCCAACAAAAACCCCACCATATACAAGTTACAAAAACATTCGGGTGACCTTTACTAACCGAAATTTACGGGTGTTACATGAGTGCTAGTTGTTTGCTCGAAAAGTGAATAGCTTGGTGAAGTCTTCTGCATTTATTTTGGGACTAGCAAGTTGTATTTGGGTTAGGTAACACTCGACCTCGACTTAATCTTTGTATAAGTGTAGATCCCAGTACAGTGCAATCACGAACAATAGTAATCAATGAAGAACAATAATATTGCCACAACCTATAGTCATATGATTAATATTCAAGAAAGGTTTAGGTTTACAGAGAGAATATCTGATCAGCTAATGTAAACCTATTGACTAGAGAATTATGAATAATGCGACTAAAAAAACGATAAATGAACTAGAATACGCCTTATATACTTGGCGCTTACAAGATAATGGGCTTATGGGCTTTGGGCCCAACTAACAATCAACTATCAAAGAATTACTATATATCCCCTTATAAATGTTTTAATCAACTTTCAACGCACAGGACTTTCAGTCCTAACAATCTCCCCCTAAAGTTGAATAAGGCATTTATCTTCTTGAAATCTTCATGCCTTGATCTTCTTTCCCTCTTGAATCTTTGAAAAACTTTGATGTTGCTTGTCTTCATATCTTTCCAAGCTCCCCCTTGAATAAAGCTCTTGGTCTTCATAATTTTAACTTTGTAACCAGATTCAATGTACAATAGTCTCGGCTGAACGCACTATCAAGCAGCTTTCAACTGTAGAAACTCAACACATCGGATCAGCACACAAGAAAGATAATGTGAGAGTTACGTGACATTCCACAGTGCATCTTCAGTTTAAAACAAAGAATTTGTCTTTGAACTGCAAGTGGAATAGACTTTTAAGAACGTGTTTCAATCAGCGCGTAGGAGGAAATGACTTGAAGCAGACACCACATGATACGGGATAGAAGAACCAATAAAATCTTTGAAATCTTCATCTTTGAAAATTGAAACAGCATTGAACTCATATCTTCATCTCTTTGATCTATAGACTATCTTCAGAAAAGCAAACTTTCACGAATCATCTTCATTCAGAAATTGAATCATTATGGAATGATTTCTTTTCACCAATCTTGAAAAACTTGAACTTTCACAGAACTTTCTTTCTGAACTTTCTTTCTTTATAACTTTGAAATTGAACTTTGTAAAATTTCTCCCCCTTTTTGATGATTGGAAACATCATGATCATCAAAACTTCTTCAATTTCAGCACTTTCTTTGATTTCTCCCTTTGTAAAGACTAACAATTTCCCCTTCATAATAATTTGACATTCTCCGCCCGTTGATCTGATTATCTGTCAATTCATGAAATGTATATATCCGAATCTTTTCAAATTCAGACATAATGAACAATGTAACCCTGATTGAACAGATGAAACAGTTAGTATGCTTGTAAGTAGCACGGAGCCACTTTGTACAACGGATGTACATTGGAAAGGAGCTTTTGTGACGTTCACTCCCCCAGGGCTTCCATTCAATCATCGAAAAAACCACAAAGAAATTTTCTATGAATGTTATGACAAGAAAACTCATTCCTTGTGTGCTCGTGAAAGTGTAGAAATGATTGAAGCTACTTAGCTATATCAGGCTCAAATTGTGTAAACTGTTGAGACAGCAACAAATATTACATGGACTCAATGTGCATGAAAAAGGTGCGAACGTGGGGCAACTTTCCTTCTTTTTCAATTTCTAAATCTTCCGAGTGAAGACTAGATAGCAGATATGCTGCGTCCCCAAAGAAAATGAAACATTTCTTTGTTAAGAAAGAAACGAGTGGTTGGTGGGGTAAAAACAAGAGTTGGCATGGGTGCACTGCCTGTTTCAATGATGGTCACCAAAGAATGTGAACCAATCAGTAGATGTGGCTGCCTGACTCAGAGAGTGTTTGGTGCAGAGTTTTCATATTCTTTTAACTCTGTTCTCACACCCTCTTTCTTTTTGTCATTAAAGCTCACTTCTAACCAAACTCTCATTTACATGTTACCGCTCAGCACAATGAGAAAAACTCAACCGGACGAGTTATCTCCCCCACTCTTTGATTTAAGACCCCTCACCCCTCAATCACTCAAGGATAACTTCCGGGGTAGGAAACACTGGTTAACGTGAATCCATGGAAGTTATGTTTAAGTTCTCACACAAATCCCATGTAAGTCCTAAAAAAAATTGTTCAACAGTTTAACTTGTACAATTAAGCACAAAATGTATGATAACACTGTCAAAATATATGCTCATAAGATTTGAGCAATTGAACTTTTAAGATTTCTCAAAACAAATATATTGAATGAAAGAAATGAAATCAAAAGAATTGTTTTGAGAATCTGACAATGTATCAATTAGATCAAATGAAATGGTTAGGGTATCAAAGAATTGGATATTTTGTTTATATGAACGAATATAAACAATTTTCCAATGAAAGCACAAGATTAAAATTATGATTGATGCTCAACAACATTGAATTTCAAACGGGGGTATTACCATCGAAAAATTGGTTCGTTATGAGACATGGTAATAACAATTTCAAATAAAATACTGAACCGGTGTGTATGAATAATTGACAGTAAATGGACAAGATAATACGCAAGTATTGATCTTTGGAAACACACGGTCAGTTAAACATTAAAGCTCAAAATTTGAAAAACATTTAAAAACACACTTCTAAATTCATAAAATCTTTTGAGAACCAGAAGTGGTTTGAACATTTCAGAAAACGTTTTTCATGCTTGAAAGTTGTTCTTTCAAACAATCAGAGTTCTAGATCAGAAGATATTTACCTTTAAGCTCCCCCTCAAATCATGATTAAATGATTTAGGTCAGATAGGCATTTAAGAATGAGTCAAGAACTGAAGTGTTCAGAAGTCGAACTCCGTTGAAGTACGGGTTCTAAGTTGATTTACTTAGAAGCCTTTGATTCTTCTACTCCCCCTTGACAGTAGGTGCCTGCAACACATAATCAATTTTAGGCTTTGGTACCCATTGGTATTTGGGTCCATGGATGTTAGTTTCAGTTCTAATGGGAGTAATGGAATAAGAACCATACCAGTAATGATCACCAGTCTTGTGAATAGGATCATGTGTACGACAATAAGAACAATAGTATTTCTTACCTGACAACCTGATTAATTGATCTCTCGAGTAGATATGATCGGGTTTACCTTTACGCGCATTGTTCTCTTTGGCTTTGTGTGTATGTACACATGATTTCTTCCCTTTCAGCTCATCTTTCTTCCTATCTTTCTTCTCACCTTCAACTGGTTTCTTCTTCCAAACCAGTTCCTCTTCCTTGTATCTCCTTCTTCGTCGATGTGTACCTGAACCATCTATATTTCTATCATAGAAAAGGTTAGTACTACGAATCTGATCAAAAGATGTAACTGACCACTTGGAAGAAACAGTTTTCTGAGTTCTTTAATCTTTGAAGCAAATTTGTCTCTCTCTTTGACAAGAAGGTCAATCTTCGTCTCGCATTCAGATTTTGTTTTCTTCTCTTTCAGCACACTTTCAGATAGTTCAGATAGCTTGTCAGTAAGCTTTTTGATCTCAGCCTCAAATATGCTTCTTTCTTCTTCAAATCCCTCCTCAGCATCCTTTCTTTAGCCGGATATTTCCTTAAAGAAACCAACGTTCTTCTGTTCAATCTCCTTCTTCTCCTTGACAAACTTTTCTCTTTCCAAGATTATTAATTTCTCAAAATCAGAAACTTTCTGAGAAAGTTTGATACATTTCAGCTCAACTGCTTTCTTCTCATTAGCACATTTTCTTGAAAATTTTGAGAACTTCTTTGCAAATGCCTTCTCTTTAGTCTCAAAATCGGATTTGTCTTTTGCAATCTTTTGCTCCAAATCAGATATTTTCTTTTAGTTTTCTCATTAGTATCCTCCAGACTTTTAGTTTTCTCATCATACTTTTCAACAGATACTGCTTGCTGGATTTGCACAATCTGATATTCAACATCAGAGATCTTTCTTTTCAGCTCAGAGTTCTCATATTCCAATTCTCTTCCTTTTAATACTACCTTTGGCCCTAACATAAACCATTCAGCACAATCCCACAACTCTTTTCCTGTCATTTTGTAAGTATATATTTGACCAGAAATTTCACATAGAATGTCACGGAAAAGTTCACAAGAAATATTGTCTGTCATAAAATTTCGAGCTATATTATTAGCCCTCTGTCTTTTCTCATGTTCCTCAGAAGAAGCTTCTGTTGGAATTTGGGATTGCATCTCTCCTTCAGTCAATGATAATCTGATATAGTAACCCAACTCATGTTCATCCACATAAGTCAAAAAATTAACTTTCCACTCTTCATACTTTCCTTTGAACAGCAAAGGTGCCTTCATCCTTTTTGATCGTATAGAACTAATTCGATCCGGATCTGAAAAGCTTAATATCCAGGGACTGAACTTGACAAGAGGTGAAACTTGAACGGGTTTAAACTTTAATCTTAGCTTCACTGTAGCGATCGTGAGACAAACAAATTGATCCAAAAACAATAAATAAACAGGATAGGATAAGGACCCGGTTGAGGCAAGGACCCGGTCGGAGCAAGGGTCCGGTTGAAAATTTTGCCATGTATATTTTGCGCTATAAGAGGGTGGCGCAAAACTAGGTTTGCGCTTCGAACGGGTGGCGCAAAATGAGGCAAGTACCCGGTCGAAAAATCAGAGGGTGGCGCAAGGAGAGGTTTTGCGCGAGTAAAGGGTCGTGCGAAGTGAGTTTTGCGCGAACAATAGGTGGCGCAAAGTTTTACTTTGTGCGAAGAGAAGGTAGCGCAAAGTTAGGTTTGCGCGAATAGGCAATGGCGCAAAATTGAGATTTTCGCTAGTGACTGATGGCGCAAAAGTGAGTCCGGTCGAAGCAAGGGTCCGGTTGACAAGGCACCGGGCGCAAAGTACCGGTCTGCTGGGTACCGGTCGTGTACCGGTCGAGTCACAAAGTACTGGTCAACAAGGTACCGGTCGATAGAGTCCGGTCAAGCAGGGTACCGGTCAAGACAGGATACTGATTGAACAATGTACCGGTCAAGGCATCGGTCAACAAGGAACCGGTAGGACAAGGTACCGGTCGCTTGCAAGGCACCGGTCACTTAGGTTTGGTCGAAGATAAAACTTATCGAATAACATATCAACTTAAGGACCGATAAAATCGATGAATCTGAGTCGATCGAAATCAAACAATCGACCCAGAAAATCAATCGACCAAGCAACAATTTTGCAGAACGATTAGTAAACCCAGAAAACTCAAACCAAGATATTTGATTTTCAATACCAGTGACGACCGAAACACTAAATTTCCAGAAAGGAATTGATTTTTAAAATCGATAGAAATCTACTTAACCCAGAAATCAATTTATCAATCAATCGACCAAATCGACCCAGAAATCAATCCAGGTAGATGAACACGATAAACACTATTAAAGCAAATAATCGATTAAAGGGTTTTAGACAAACCTTTTTGGATCAAACCTTCTGTCTCTTTGCTCTGATACCAATTGTAGATCCCAGTACAGTGCAATCACGAACAATAGTAATCAATGAAGAACAATAATATTGCCACAACCTCTAGCCATATGATTAATATTCAAGAAAGGTTTACGTTTACAGAGAGAATATCTGATCAGCTAATGTAAACCTATTGACTAGAGAATTATGAATAATGCGACTAAAAAAACGATAAATGAACTAGAATACGCCTTATATACTTGGCGCTTACAAGATAATGGGCTTATGGGCTTTGGGCCCAACAAACAATCAACTATCAAAGAATTACAATATACCCCCTTATAAATGTTTTAATCAACTTTCAACGCACAGGACTTTCAGTCCTAACAATAAGACTTGAGTTTATAATTGTGGAAGGTAATTATAGAAGTTAATTTGAGGTATATCGAGTTTTGATTTGTAGGACGAAGGTTTATACTTTACTTGATGTAATATCGAAATTTTTAATTAGTTGCTTTTTTCAAATTTGAGGGTGTTACATTAACACACACAAAATGTAACACTTAGGTGTTACCACCTTTGAGAGAGGAAAAGGAATAAAATCGCTACAAAACCTTTAAGGCTGTTGTTTGCCATAGTGGCGACATTTGTGACCACAATCCCACAGTCCAACATTTATCTCACAAATGACACATACAATAATCAAAACATAAACTTCTATGTAACAAATATCAGAATTTTAAATCCAAATCACCTTAATAAATATTTAATATAAGTAAAAGAAGAAAAATCAGACCGATTATAGACAATTATGACACATGTTCTTTTCTAGGTTTATTAGGAGTGGTGTAACACCCGTAAAATTCTTTGTAAGTAAAATTCCAAGTTATATGTGATTTTATCATTATTATAGTCTTATTAAGTAAAATATGGATTAGATGTGATTGGTTATGGAATTAGTTAAGAAATCAGATAAGAATAACATTTTCCGCCCTTCCTGACCGCCACCCGGTCGGGACAGAATGGTCCAGTTGAGAAAGACAGAAATAGCTTGACCTGTGGAAAGAATGGCCCGGTCGGGAAAGATCGGACCGGTCGGGCACGAGTCTGATTCACATAAAACCCGATTTTTAACTTCTAACTTCTAACTTCATTTATTTTCTTCACCACCCCTCTTCTCCTCTCTTCCAACTCGGTCTGAACCCTCCCATTTCACCACATCGAAATCCTCAAGTTCATCTAAAAGATTGAGATCTAGATATTCAAGCTTTATGGGTGGAAGATTAATATCTTCATCTTCTTCATCATCTCCTCACAATTGTTGACCATATTTTGGGGGTTTTCAAGAAACCCATTTGTAAGTCATTCTAATCATTTCTAAACCTTTGTTATTGTTAAAACCTTTCATCTTAACCTCATAGAACATCTCTCTTGATGTATCTCTCGTATTATGTGTTTTGACCTATTTTGGGTATTTTGGAGATTTGAGATTTTGACAAAGATTTGTATGAATCTGATTTTGGGAGTTACTCTTGGTGTGTTTTAGGTTTGTTTGTGACCTAGATAAAGTTTGTAGTGAATGATGTTTGTGGATCTAAAGCATTCACCAAAGGAAGCTCAAAGTTGAGGTAAAATCTAGATTTAGCCTAAATCTAGCAAGATTAGTTCAAGTTGATTTGTGAAAACGTTGTGCATGCCAAAAATGTCTATTTTGAGGTATTTATGTGTTTACATAATTTTTTTTTATTAAAAGTTGGAATATTTGAAGAGTTTTACTCATTTGGATCATCTGGTTTTATAAATCTTGTGAAACACCCATATTTGGGATTTTTGGACATTTTGATAAATAAATCATGTTAATATGTTTCCTTGATGATTTAATATATAAATGGAGATCATTTGATGTGAATGTTCTTTTAGGGTGCATTTGGTACGCAAAACAGGGTGGAACAGGACAAGACAGAACATACATGTCCCATGTTTGGCGTGCCCTTATGTGGAACACACTAGAACTAGATGGAACAAGGGTTGGACAAGCTTGTTCTCTCTAACACCCCTAGAACTAAGTGGAACAAGAAAATATGTACCAAAATACCCTTGAAAAATAAAAAACCCACTATCGCCTCCAACTCCCTCTCGCTTCTCAATCTCGATCGGCCCAGGTAACTATTCTTCCTCCCTCTCGATTTCTCAGTCTCAGTTCTCAATTTCGATTTCTCAGTCTCAATCTCGATTTCTTCCCTCTTTTTGTGAATCGATTTCTACCCTTCTTTTTGGTCGATTTCTTCTAGTAGGTAATGGTGGTGGTTATTGAGGAGGCAGTGGTCTTACGGTGGAGAAGACGGTGGTTTTTTCGGTGGATATGGAGGTAATGGTGGTGTTTATGGAGGAGGTGGTGGTTATGGAGAAGGTGGTGGTCTTACGGTGGAGAAGACGGTGGTCTTTTCGGTGGATATGGAGGTAATGGTGGTAGTTATGGAGGAGGTGGTGGTCTTGCGGTGAAGGAGACGGTGGATGATGGTGTCTGGTAATAATCTCCAAAGAACCTAATCTCGAATATTGAATATGGTGTCTGGTTCTAATCTCGATTTTTCTGTAAATTTCTATAAATTTCTGTAATCGATTGAATATGGAACTGATTGAATCTGGATTTCTGTAAACTGATTGAATCGATTTTTCTGTAAATTTCTGTAATCGATTAAATTTATGTAAACTAATTGAATTTGGATTTCTACAATCGATTAAATTTTTGTAAACTGATTGAATTTGTAAATTTTTGTAATCGATTAAATTTATGTTTTTGTGTTTTTGATTGATAGCATTTTGTTGATTCATGTAGATTGAGTATTTGATGTAAAAAAGTTAAAAAAACTCACGAGGGTAAATTGGCCATTTAACTTGTTCTGTCCTGTTCTGTCCTGTTCTGTCCAGTCCTTTCATGTCTTACCAAACGTTTAACAACTGTTCTGTCATGTCATGTCCTGTCTGCCTACCAAACGCACCCTTAGTGTATTTGATCTTATAAACCGTTTGAAAAATGCATATTATTGTGTTATGATGCATTTTGGAAATATAAGGGTATGAGTTCATTTGAAAAATGGTTTGTATCAACCAATGATGAGTTTTGGTCTAATCATAATTTTGGTCGTTGTATTTGCATAACCGTTGGTTAATTGTGTTTTATGGTTTACATTGACTTTTATGGTACAGTAAAGTAAATCATTGAGCTTTTGGCTCGGTTTTCACTAAGGTCGCGTTTGGTTTGCGGGATTGGAATGGATTTGGAGGGATTTGGATTTCAAATCCATTCCAATCTTGCGTTTGGTTTGAAGGAAAGGATTTCGTTGATCGGATTTCAAATCCGTTGACCATTTTAAAATCCCTCATATGACATTGGGCCTGGATTTGAAATCCAAATCCGATGGATTCTAAAGTGTGATGGATCGGTCGACATTTTCTTTTAAGCCCTAAAAAACAAGCGGCGTTTCTTCATCCAGAGTTCCAGACTACAATCGATCGATCAACTCTTCTCGTTTTCTTCATCCAGACTTCAATCAATCGAATCATCCTCTTCAGGCTTCAATTGATCGACTTCAATCCTCTTCAGGCTTCAATCGATCGACTTCACTCCTCTTCAAGCTTCAATCGATCGACTTCAATCCTCTTCGTTCGATTTCAATTTCAATCCTCCAGATCGTCGACTATAAGCAGCACAAAATCAAGCCCTTCTCGCTTAAGGATCGGTAAGATTTCCCCACTTTCCTTCTCCACATTACTGATTTCAGTGATGAATTTTTGTGTTTCATCATACTTGCATTGTTCTCGAATACGCAAAGTTAATGGCAGATCATGGGTGGTGATAGTATATGCACCACAAAAACTTTGGATGTTGATTTGATTCAATACGTGGGTTTTTTATGTTATTAGTTTTAGTAGTTGATGTTGATTTGGATGGGTTTTTTATGTTATTAATTTTAGTAGCTGATGAGGGTTATTTAGCATATCTAGAACAAGTTAATGCAACAATCAGTGACTATTTACTCCACTTATGAAAATATGATCAATTTGAAATCTGTTATGTATTTCAGATTAAAGAAACTCAATGATTCCTTCATTGCCAGAGAGAATCTCCTAAACTAGGTCTCCATGGTTATCTCACAATATCTTACCTTCATAATTACTGTCAACTGTTTTCATAGTAGCAAAGAAAGCACATTTTTTATAGACTGAAGCAGAGCCACCATTTCAAACCAGCATAAAGAAGATAAAAATCCAACCTTTAATGGTCATTTATCATCAAAGAACACAATGCCAATTGCCACCCACAAATCTTATCAAGTAAACTGGCAAACACAATGACCCCCCATGGAGCCCAGATGACTAACCAACCTCCAATATAATTAATTTTGTGGATCAATTGCTTTGAAGTAAAATGAGGTTTTACTCACATGAAATTATCTATAACCCTCATGATTTCTTGAAAATTGGTCTTGATTTCAAGACTATATTTGCTTGTTTTTACTTGCATGAATTTGTTCAAAAATATGTTGAATTGCTTCATTTGGTGCTTGAAATCTACTTTGATTAACATTAATGTGACTTTAGATTGTTCTTGAATCAATTGTGAGTTTGAATTTGCTGAAAAAGATGTTGAATTTTGAGTTGATGTATGATTAAACTTGTATTTGAGTTGTTCTTGAATCAATTGTGTTTACTGATGTGGGTTTATTTGAATTCGATCAAATTGTATGCCTAAAATACATGTGTGTATGTATGCTTATTTAACAATTTAAGTAATTGGACAGGAAATGGACCGAATTAGTTTAACAAGACGTTTACGTAGGCAAAGGAGACAAGAGTGGTTGGAATGGTTTAACACAGTTGTCGTTGTTGTTATATTTTTTGTTGTATCGCATTGGATGTTCATGATCAAAAGACAAAGGGATAAGCCACAAATTGGATACTCTTCGTCGATTGTTAATCGGTCCTCAATATTGCATAGGTATGTTTATAAGAGTGACACTATGTCTATATTGCAAATTAGGATGACTCGAATGTGTTTCAAAAAGTCGTGTGACATGCTTGAAACATACGGAGGGTTAAGAACAACTAGGTTTATTAATATTGAAGAACAAGTGGCCATGTTTCTTCATGTTATTGATCACAATGTTAAGAATCGGGTTATGATATGTCATTTTCATCGTTCGGGAGAAACAATTAGTAGAGTTGTTGCTCGAGTTTGCAATGTCGTAATAAGGTTACATCCACGATTGCTTAAGAAACCCGAACCTGTTCCAAATAACTCTACCGATCAAAGATGGAAATGGTTTAAGGTATTTCCACTTCTTTTTAAAATTTACTTATTAGTGAATAAGTCTACTTTTTTGTGAAAATATAATAATCCTTTTTTCTTGGTTCTAGAATTGCCTAGGAGCTTTAGATGGAACCTACATAAAGTGTTTTGTTCCACTCGAAGACAAACCTAGATATAGAACAAGAAAGAATGATATTGCGACAAACGTTCTAGGGGTGTGCTCACAAGATATGCAATTTATATATGTGTTACAGGGATGGGAGGGGTCATCGGCTGATGGCAGAGTTCTTCGAGATGCTCTTCTTAGGCCTCATGGATTAAAAGTTCCAAGACCTGGTATAGCTTTTCATAGTTTACTATATATTAATAAGTATAAGTCTTGATGGCTCGTTGACTTGATTTATTATTAGGTTATTACTTGGTTGATGTCGGATACACAAATGGAGAGGGCTTCTTATTCCTTATAGGGGTCAAAGATATCATTTAAATGATTGGTGTGATGGACACCAACCAACCACTCCTAAATAATTTTTCAATATGAAGCATTCATCTGCGAGAAATGTTATTGAACGATATTTCGGTATGTTAAAGGCAAGATGGGGAATTTTAAGAGATAACTCGTATTATCCTATTGATTTAAAAGTTAGGATCATAATGGCATGTTGTCTCCTCCACAATTTTATAATGCAATAATTGCCGATAGATCCATTTGACAATGAAGATGAAGTGGATGAGGGAGCCGGAGACCTTGGAGTTGAAGACGGGGATAATATAAATGTTGTTGGTACTTCAAACGAGTGGACTGCATTTAGAGATAATTTAGCACAATCTATGTTTGCTTTTTGGAATGCTACCAATTGATAATATGTATGATTCAAATGTTTGTTTAACTCATACTTCAAATTTTATTTATAATATAAATTATGGAGTTTGGATGTGGATAATTAAATGTCTTCTTGCTACGTTACTTCATTGTAAAAATCCTTTTTTAGTCATATATATTGTTGTACTTAAAATGATTTATTTATGTTTATAGATATGGCGAGCCAAAACAGAAATTATCGAGTTTGGACGAATCTTGAAGAATCAAAACTTGTTGAGGCTTTAGTTGCCATGGTGAATATGGGATCATTTAAAGCTAATAATGGCTTTAAATCGGGTTATTTAGCATATCTAGAACAAGCGTTAAAAGAATCGTTGCCGACCTCCAACATTTTAGGGAAACCGCACATTGAGTCAAAGTTGAAAATAATGAAAAAAGATTGGATGATTGTCCATGACATGTTAAGTGGTTCGTACACTAGTGGCTTCAGATACGATAGTGTACAACATTGTGTGGTTGCCGAAGACCAGGTTTGGGAGTCGTATCTTCAGGTATACGCTAAAATTTTATGTTTTTAAAATTTGTGTAATATATAATTATATATATATATATATATTAATGTTATTCTAATGAAATAGGTCCATAAAGGGGCGGGAAAATGGAAGAACAAAGCATTTCCTTTTTATGAGGATCTTTGTATCGTGTTTGGAAAAGATAGGGCTCAAGGAAATCAAGCAAGAGACTTTGTCGAGGTGGAGGAAGAGGTGAATATAGAAGATCAAGAACAACACATATATGAAGAGTTTGATGACGTGATGGCAACTAGCCATATTCAAGGTGGCAATGGAAATATGCCATCTGAAGAAACTTCAAGTGGGTGTGGTAGGAAGAGAAAACGTTGAGTAGATCCTATGGCTGACGTATTTAGTAGTGCGATTACTAAACTTGGAGAAAGTTTGGAGAAAATTGCGAACAAACTCAACAAGGGTATCGACCGAGAAGAAGAACTTAATAAAAAACGTTCATTGATCACTTCCGCGGTTTAAAAAATGCAGTCGTTCACTCAATCGTAGAAGTTTAAAGTAATATCAAGGATAAGAGAAGATCCTGAAAGAGTGAACATGTTTTGGGACCTACAAGAAGCAGATAGGGAAGCTTTTGTGAAGTGGATTTTGGATGAATGAAATATCTTGGTGATTAAATGTGTGGTTTTGGAAGAACAATTTGATGGTTAAAATCTATTTTGGATTAAATAGTTTGGTGGTTAATATGTGCTTTAGAACAATGAAGTGGATAATTAAATATGTAGCTTTGAAACAATTGAATGGATGATTAAATATGTAACTTTGAAACAATGAAATGGATGATTAATTATGTAGTTTTGATTAAATATGTAGTTTTGAAAACTTGAAAAAAAATTGATGATTAAATATACAATATTAAAAAAATCGATAAAAAAGGTAATTTACCAATAAAACTAAATTCTTTATAAAACAAACAAATTAAAAAAATCTCAATCCAAATCCAAATCCTACAAACCAAACAAGACTTGTAAAGGAATGGATTTGAAATCCATTCCAAATCCTACAAACTAAACATATGAAGGGATTTCAAATCTCCCCAAATCCAAATCCCTTCAAATCCAAATCCCTCCTTGAAATCCAATCCATTCCATTCCAATCCCGCAAACCAAACGCGCCCTAAGATGAGTGTTGAGGACATTTGTCCGGTTTAATAGCCCGTTGTGGAGTTTTGAGTATGATGGTGTTTATTATGTGTCATTTGATAATTACTTGTTTTGAGTGTTTTGGTCATTCAATTGGAGTCATGTAATGTTATAAACTATAATGTAATGGATCCATAGACATATGAGTCGATTTTTATTATTTTAAAAAGGGACTATTGTTTCCATGTTGGGACCAGGATTAGTCATGGGGTCATCGAGGGCCTTATGGTGCGTGCTCGTGG
Source organism: Arctium minus (assembly GCA_954870635.1). NCBI lineage: Eukaryota > Viridiplantae > Streptophyta > Magnoliopsida > Asterales > Asteraceae > Arctium > Arctium minus. The sequence goes on along the minus strand of OX941080.1, from coordinate 173,081,329 downwards.
GTCACCGAGGGCCTTATGGTACGGGCTCGTGGGCCTTATGGCTATTGTTTCTGAGTCAGTTTTTATGGGATAGTTATTCCCATTTGTAACTAGTTGAGACATTGGGTCCTCGGAGGCAACTTGGTTCGGTTATGTGGAGCCGGATACTAGTCATGGGCCGTAAATATAATCCTAGTGAATGAGCATGACTAGGATCATCGGGTGCCCTCATCCACATCTTAGTACGAGTCGGTGAGCTCGTGGCCATGGGTCCTAGTATGGTGAACTCAATAACTTGGAGAGTTGCCTACTTTTGTGTTCCACCACAAGCCATGGAATTCGGGTCTCCCCCGTCACCGAAAGGTGTTATTTTGGGTATTTAGTTTTATCATTGTTTTTCGGTGACGTTTTGAGTATGGAGTGTTCTCCATAAGTTATAATGTTGGGGCTTGAGTCTTACTCATATTTCGGTGGTTTGGATAATAAAGTTTTATTCGAATTTCAATATTTGAGCATTTACCATTGTTCACGTTTTGAGTGAGTTTTGGGTTGCATCATTTCATGAAAGAATGTTTGGCACTGAGGCGTTCATCTTTAAAAATGCGTGTAATTGGAAAACGGGTCATTTTCATATTTATAGGAAATCATTTTGAAAAATTAAGAATTAATTTGCATTCTTTCCTTTTAACGATATATTTACTAATGTTGAAAACTCTTGAACTCACTAAGCGTTAACCTAACCCTTTTATTTGACGGCATATGCATCAGGTTCTGGTTGGGGAATTGTACTAGCGACACTGTGAAATGATGTGCTAAATTATATGCACAAGAGAGAGTAGCTTGGGTGAAGTCTTCCGCACTTCGGGAATAGCAACTTGGTTTGGGTTTAGTAACACCCGACCTCGATTTAGTCTTTTTATGAAACTGGAGTTTATAAATGTTGAGGTTATTTATAGAATTTTTAATTTGAGGTATATCAAGTTTTTATTTGTAGGAAGAAGTTTTATCTTTTACTTGACATAATATCGAAATTTTAAATTAGTCGTTCTTTTCAAATTTAAGGGTGTTACAAATGGATACATTCATGTGATATTAGTAAACATGTAAAAAAGTATATTTCTATTAACAAATATAAATTTTGATCTAATTGACATCCATTAGGTGCTTGGATGGTGGAAATAGACTAGAGTGTTTATTTGTAGGTTTGGGTGGGTCATTGGTTGGGTCAAACATAATTTTTTTTTCTTTAATGGGCTTAATATAGCTAACATAATATGTTTTTGAGGGTTTGAGAACTTCCCATTATCGGTTTTATTAACAGGCCAGGCTTGCCAACATGTTAACAAACATAAAAAATCTATATTTAAAAAACTTATATAAAATAGTAAAATTTAAAATTATTCAAAATAAATAATATTTTTTTTCAACTAAAAAATGTAAATCTATACTATATTATAAAAATGGCTTAAAAAACTCTTAAAAACAAGTCTTAAAGCTTAATGTACCGCTATTTAATGTTAATTACTTAAAAAACAACCATAAAAGCTGTATGTACTACATTTAATGTTATTCATTAATTTTCAATCATTATCTCTAACCATTTTAACTCCCCTAAAATCATTTTCCACTTTAACTCCCCTAAAATAACTCTCAGCATATTTTAGATATAAAAAATCTAAAATATAATTAAAAAACTTACAGAATATTTTATAAAAAAATTATATTATTAAACCAAAATAAATTACATTATATTATTAAGTCTAAATTAAACAAATTTATATAAAAAAATCATTATCACTCTCTCACAACCATCCAAAATCGTAATGTAAATCGACAAAAAACAGAAAATAAAATGAAACATTAAAATCGTGATGTATCTAGCTGCATTGCGCGAGTACACTTCTAGTTTACTAATAATGTACACATGATCAACTCTAAACTAGCGGACCGTATTGTCCATGAGCAACTCTAAACTAGACCTTGGCCCAAACCACATGATCCATATAATATATAGCATGCTCCCTCGAAGTTCACAATGTCGTGACCTCTTAAGGGAGTGCAAATAACATGTTCTTTTGAACCCTCGTGTCGAGTTTATGCACCGCTTTCAATCGGAATTACGAATGGTTCCCCATCTTAAATGGTAGGGCTGTAAACGAACCGAACGAACACGAATGAAGACTTGTTCTTGTTTGTTCGTTTAACTTAACCGAACAAACGAACGAACACGAAAGGTAAACGAACGGAATTTTTTGTGTTCGTGTTCGTTTGTTAAGAAACTATGTTTGTTCGTGTTTGTTTATGTTCGTTCATTAAGAGCTAAACGAACGTAAACGAACGAACATAAATGAACAAATAACAAACACCGTTACTCATCATTTTGTTCGTAAATAACATAACAAAATGAAAAGCCGGATAAACTTATAAGGTATTAAAAAGGAATTCTAAAGTATTAACTTAACTAATGATTTTACATATGAATGTCATAGTATATAAATATATTTATATATATACACAAATATAAACGAACATAAATGAACGAACGTAAATGAACGAACGGGACCATTGTTTATGTTCGTTCATTTAACTAAACGAAAAAAAAAATGTGTTCATATTCGTTTAGTTATTAAATAAACGAACATAAATGAACTTTCCGCCAAACAGTTCACTGAACGTTTGGTTCGTTTACAACCCTATTAAATGGTGCATAAGTTCGTAAGGGAATCGCTTTTGTTTTGTCAAATAATTTCTTCTTCTCGATAACCAATTTGTAGCCACAATTGGGATATCTGATATATCATTGATGGTCCCTTCTCATGGTTCAACAAAGATCACTTCTTTTTTTACATATACATCTCGTGTCAAAATTTGAAAACTTAACAACACCTTTCGTACCTAATATCTTCATTCCAGATTTTGACGTCATTGATGTCAAATTTTGTCTTTTTTTTTTTTTTTAAGTTTTCTTAATATTTAGTGAATATTTAAATAAGCATCTAAAAGTATGTGAGTTTGTCAACTCTTAACTTTATTGTTTTCATTTATAAAGTGTTGTTATGGTATTAAATAATGTGTTATAAATCTTTGCTTGAACTTATATTGTATTCAATCAAAATATATATTTTAAAATATGTGATATAGTATATTAAAATATATATAATTTATAAAACTAGATCTATTAATAAATAACTTAGGAGGTGTTTGGTTCATTTTTAAGTAATGAGAATGAAAATGAAATGGAAATGCTGGAGAATGGGAATAAGAATAAAATTTCTATTCCCTCAATTTTGTCAGATATGGAAATTAATGGGTTTGAGGTAGTGAACCTATTAATATTGTATCAAATCAAAACACATTTGTCATTATTATTTTCATTCATTATCCGTCAATACCCCCAATAAGACGCACCCTTAATTTAACGATATTATGATGTTTATATTAAAGGGAACGCCCCAAGTTTCATGGTTAAAATAGAAATAAGGAAAGTACAAGGGTCAAAGTGTTAAGACTTGAAACACCCCAAGTTTTATAGGCTAAACTGGAAATACTCAAATATGTTGATGTATGGATCTTGAGCATTTCAGGAGGAATCAATTGAGATATACAGTGGTTAAACTTTGAAGTTGGGTTTCAATTTCATTTTCCTTAAAAAGTGTTTCAATGTTAGATGTCAAACAGGGTTTTTTTTTTTAATGTTGGAGTTTAATTATACATATTTTAGTATTTATCTATTCCGATTCTCTATTCCGACTTTTTAAAAATGTTAGAAGATTGATTATATTCAAGGTTCTAAATGGCGTAAGGCGTGGCGTGACGACGATGCCAAGCCACAAGCCTTAGGAGCTACGGCAAAACCATGACGTTTTCAAGACGTGACTTATGACGTCATTTTTCTAATTCATATATATCATTATATATAAAAACATATGTTTTGTAGTGTTACTCAATGAGTCAATAGTAATAAGCAAGTTAAATTATGATATATATATATATATATTAAAAAAACTTGCAAATAAGACATAAAAACGTAAAGAAAAATCAAATATCGCATTACGAAATCGTGCACTAGGCCATGGCGTGACACGAGCTTAACGTGGCGTGAGACACAAGTCTTGGTGCCATGGCGCACCATTACAGCTGTGCGGCGAGTTTTTTAGAACATTGATTATATTTAAGTGAATATTATATGTTATTTTGTCATTTTAAAACATTTTTATTGTTGTTTTAATATGTAATACTTATAATATTTAATATATTGTATGAGCTTTTATATATTGTTTTATGTATTATTCGGTCACGTCGATCTATAATTTTGGTACAAACATATAATAGGGTCTTTACAAAATTGGAAGGTTTATATAATGTGATTTATTTATTAAGATGAATCACATTTATTAAGTCATGAATGTGTCAAACCTCTTAGTTTTCATTTATTTTATGTTTATATTATTTAACATTTCATATTTTTTTCATTAAATCATTTATAAGCTACAACTAAATGCTCCATCATATGAAATAAACAACTTTTATGTTTTATTTTATGTTTTGTTGGGTTTATATGTTTCTTTTATTGTTCTCTTTTGCAAAATTTCTTTCTCATCGGTATTGTTGTTCATCCTACATAAATTTTAGGTAACACTTTTTATGCTTTATGTGAGTTATATGTGGTTGATGTGTGTATATGTGTATGTGTTTCTTCCCGGTCGATACCATTGTTTTTTCTCCCTAAAAAAATTTCATAGTGTGGCGTTTATGACCACTTACAACTACCGAGTAAGTAGTAGTGAATTTTTACACGTATGATTAATTGTTATCAAGATTTTGCGTTTAAAAGTCTTATAAAATTTCGACTGGCATATTTGTTGAGTCCTATAGTTGAAAACCTTAAACTCATTAGAGCTATAGATTTAATTCCTTGTTATGAAAAGAGTTGTAGTTATGGATTAAAGGAGTCCTTGGGAATTGAAGCGCCAGATGGTCTAACGTGCGGTCGGTTTTGAATTATGGGTTTCAGTTTATGAATTGGTGCACGCATGAATGATTGAGGTATTAAATTCATGCTTCCTCCCAGTTAATTAAGTGGTGATCTTTCCGCTTCGGTGAACCTTCTGGTTAAAGTCTGGCGTGGCTGCTTGTGCTTGGTTGGATTTGATTTGATGGATTGTTCGTTGATAGCATGTAATACATTGGTGGTGTACCATATTAAAGAACCTTCACGAATAAAGGAAATATTGTGATTCGTTGTTAGAGATGTAGGATTGGAATTTTAGTGACATGATAAGTGTCTTCGACAATGCAAATCCGGGACGAAATAATTGACGGTACCCCCACGTTTGCGGTATAGTCGTTTGAGGATAGGTGTCGACATTCGATTCAAGGACAATTTTGGGGTACTTCAGAACATTCCCGATGAATCTTGTGTGTTGCAATTTAAGCGGTAACTTTAAAGATGTTAGATGTTAGTAATTAAGTATCAACGATTAAAATTTTCTGATTGGTAAAAGGTATATCGACTAGATGATTGATGTTTATGTTCAGTTTGGGAGTCGTGAAATCGCCGGACTTGAATTGACCAACCCCCGGAAAGCGTATCGGTGCGTTCTTGGAAGGAACGCTTTACCAATATGAAGGGTAAATTATTAAGGAATTTTGGGAATTCCTTGGGTTGGCGTTGATCATCGGAATACGGATCCAGAATCGTGTTAAACTGGTACGGATTTGTCAGAGAGAGGTTGAGGTCACAAGCTACCCTAGAGGTAGTAGGTGTCACCTAAGTTTGGGAGGCAACCGAGGTCGCATGGTTGGAAATTGCCCAGTAAGTTTCAACGTTCACTCTAGTATGAGTGTAGCGTATCAAGACGGATATTGGATGTGAGAATCTTCACGAAAATCAGTATGACAGTTGCGTCAGGAAGTCATCAGGTTTTGGCAAAAGGATGAAGTGGATTAGAGATAATCCCTTGGGAAGGGAGACGGTCGATCTGGGAGAATAACATCTTTGAGGTCTACGATTAGTTCATTACCTTCTTGGGGACTGAGGAAACCTGATAAGTGCTAAGAGTGGTAATGAAATGCCTTGGGTGAGAATTAGATTTCGAGGACGAAATCGTTCTAAGGTTGAGAGGATTGTAACACTCGTAATTTTCGGTAAGTAAAGGTCACCTGGACGTTTTTGGAACTTGTAAATGGCGGGAGTTTGTTGGGAAAACATTATTTAAAGTCTCTTAGAGTATCAAGAGTATTGACGTTGAAAAAGTTGAGTTTCGGGGATTAGGAAGGGTCCCGTGATAGTCGCACTGTCACAATCACATAGTGGGTACCGCGTGCTGGTACACACCAGCGACTATGACCAGCGACATTGCCTAGAGCAATGTCGTGTGGCAATGTCTCACCAGGGGTTTGAGAGGCTGTCAAATACGGGATTTCAGCCATTGTTCCCATTTCTTACTTCTAACCTCTCCCCTTTCTCTCCCAAATCAATTCCCCTTCTTCCCTCACAAACCCTAACCCATTTTGGAGTTTTTCCTCCTCTAAACCAAGTGTTTCTCCTTCATCTAGCATGGTTGGAAGGTAGAGCTAAGATGTCTTCATCTTCTTCACCATCCTCATCAATTTCTAGGGTTTTCACCCAACCCTTTCTATCATTTTGAAGATTGGGAGTGTATGGCTCATCTTGGTGATCTAGAAGTATTTTGGTTGGTGGATTGGAGTTATGGTTAAGGTAACCTCCTATTTTCTTCATTTATGGAAATTAGGGTTTTGACATAAGCTAAGATCTTTATGTAAAATGTCTGGGGAATGATTCTAAATGGTTAAATATTGATATTTATGGTTGGACCCTTGTGGATCTAGGTTTCGGAATATTTGGCTTGAAGTTTCAGATTTCTTCAAGGAAGCTCAAGTTGGGGTAAAATCTAGATTTAGCCTAAATCTAGCAAGGTGAGCTCAAGTTGCTTTGTGAAAACTATGTACATGCCAAAATGTATATTTTGAAGTAAAAATATGTTTTACTTGGTAATTGTCAAAGTGTGAGTATTTTGACAAGTTTTCATAGTTGATAAACATGGGTTGTTTTAGTCTTATGAAATGTCCATATTTGAGTTTTGAATATTTCAATAAGTAAATAGCATGATTTATGCATTTGATGATTTTGTACAAATGAAGTCTATTTTATGATATATGATTTATTGGTGATTTTTGTACAAATGAAGTCTAAATTATGGTTTATATATTGTCGGTGTATTTGATTTCATAAACCATTTGGAAAATTTATGTCCCCGTGTTATGAGACATTTTGGAAACATAAGGGTACGAGCCCATTTGGAAAATCCTTTGTCCCAATCCGTGATGAGTTTTGGATTAATCACATCTTTGAGGTATGTGTCTGCATAAACACCGTTTAATTGCGTTTCTCTATTTGGGGACCGTTATTTGTTGGTCAAATGAGTTTTGAGCATTTTAGCTCGGTTTCAACTTAAAAGAATCTTGAGGACACTTGTCCAGTTTTAGTGGTTTGATGTAGAGCCCCATTTATGATTTACATCTTATTGCATATTAATGATAATTGCATGCTTGAGTGTGTCGGTCATTCCTGTTTAGTCATGTAATTTTAGACTGTGTTGCATTGGATCCATAATCACGTAAGTTAGTCTTTATTTAATGGTCAATTGGGTATTATGGGGTTGGACTCCGGGGCCAACATTTTATGACCTTAACCTTTCAAGTGTACACTGGGAGGGCTGAGTCCGGTTGTGCTATCATGTTGATGGGCGTTTGGGGCCTCCGCCATGTTAGGGCAATGCTTTGGTTGTAACCCCCGACTGTGTCGGGCCTTTGGTGGTATTCATGGTAATATTCACTAAGGTCAGCTGTCTCTCTTGGTGTAGCTTGAAGGGAGTCGTAGGGACACTTGGGCTTTTATGTCGTGAAGTGTCATACGATTAACGTTGTATGAGTGGCATACTTTTGTGTTCCTCCACTCTCAACGGATGCGGTTCTCCCCCGTTGTCGGCCAACAATATTTTGGGTATTCGATTGTACATACTTTAACGTCTGGATTTCATTCCAGTTTATGGTCGCATGAGTATAGAACTTTAGTTTCATGTTTCCGGTGGCATATTATATTTATATGGATTGTTTTCCATGACTTATGAGTTGAGTCTTATGCCTCACCCGTGTTTTTGGTGTTTTGGGATATAAAGTTTTATCCGTGTTTTTATAATTGGAAGTCCGTTTTCTATTCACGTTTTGAGTGAGTTTTGGATTGCATCACTTTATAAAGAATGTTTTGTATCGGGGCGTTCGTCCTTAAAGATGCATGTTATTGGAAAACGGGTCGTCTCATATTTAAAGTAAAGCATTTTGAAAGATCATGATTTAAATTGCATTCTTTTCTTTTAACAATATATTTAATCATGTTGGAAACCTTTGAACTCATTAGGCGTTAGCCAAACATTTTTTATTTGTCGGCATGTGCATCAGGTCCCGGTTGGGGAAGAGTACTAGCGACCCTGTGAAGAGATGAATACTATTTTAATGCACGAGGGGTGAGTAGCTTGGTGAAGTCTTCCGTAATTTATCTTGGGAGTAGCAACACGTATTTGGGTTTAGTAGCACCCGACCTTTATGTAGTCTTTATATAAGATTTGAGTGGTTATTTGTTGAGGTTAATCTAGAATTATATTTGAGGTATTCTAAGTATTGATTTGTAGAGAAGGATTTTATCCTTCATGTGATGTAATGATGAAAATTCTAAATTAGTTGCTCTTTCCAAGTTTAAGGGTGTTATAGTTGTGACCTCTTTGTGTTAGAGTCTTTTGGTCTCTCTCTCTAGAATGGCTTCGGTTTTTTTAACACAACGATTGTCATCCACCCGAATCTCCGATAGTGGTGTGGCGCTTTCTTCATCCGCCAAACACTTCCGAGGATAACACACATGGAACGTAGGGTGGATTTCGTCCATCTCGGGTGGCAAATCTAGCATGTAGGCTTGCATTCCAATATGCTCAATAACGGTAAACGGTCCGAGGAAACGGGGACTCAAATTCCCACGCTTTCCAAACCGGATTAAGCCCTTCCATGGGGACACCTTCAACATCACCCGGTCTCCCACTTGAAATTCTACCGGCCAGCTCTTCTTATCGGTATAGCTCTTCTGTCGATCTTGTGCCGCCTTTAAACGTTCCCGAATAGTTTTGACTTTGCCGGTCGTCTCTTGCACAATTTCTGGCCCGACAAATTGCTTTTCGCCCGCCTCTAACCAACATACGGGGGTTCTACATTTCCTCCCATACAAGGCTTCAAATGGTGTCGCTCCAAGGCTAGAGTGGTAACTCTTGTTGTATGCAAATTCCACCAAAGGTAAATGAGTATCCCAATTACCACCAAAATCGATCACGCATGATCTTAGCATATCCTCCAAGGTTTGAATCGTCCTCTCACTTTGTCCATCCTTCTGTGGGTGGTATGTCATACTAAGATTCACCCAAGTGCCTAACTCTTGGTGCAAAGCTCCCCAAAACCTTGAAGTAAATCGGCTATCACGATCAAAAACTATAGAAAAGGGTATACCATTACGAGAAACCACTTCATCAATGTAGAGTTTTGCCAATTTATCCATCGGAAATGTTTCCCACATCACTAGAAGGTGAGCACTTTTCGTCAAACGATCAACAATCACCCAAATGGTGTCATTACCCCTCAACGTCTTTGGTAGTTTAGTCACAAAGTCCATGGTGATTTTGTCCCACTTCCATTCGGGTATCTCCTAGGATTGTAAGCTCCCGTATGGTCGTTGATATTCGGCCTTTACTTGAGAAAAAGTTACACATCGTTCTACATAGTGCGCCACGTCTAGCTTCATAACCGACCACCAATAATGTAGCTTCAAGTCTCTATACATCTTATTGCTTCCCGGGTGGATGGAGTACTTGGATTTGTGAGCGTCTTCCAAAAGTAGCTTCTGGTTTACCCCAATCTTTGGCACCCACACGCTCCCATTGAAACACTTAATCCCATGACTATCATCCGTCAAAAGTAGTCGTTGCTTGGTCATCACTTCTTCCTTAAGGTTTTCTTCCAATAAGGTTTCGGCTTGAGCCACCTTAATTCTTTCCATGAGACTCGACACTAACTTAATTCTCAAGAGTTTGGCTCGAAGTCTCCCACTATACTTTTTTCGACTTAAGGCGTCGGCTACTACATTTGCTTTACCGGATGGTAGAGAAACTCACAGTCGTAATCCTTGAGCAATTCCAACCATCTCCTTTGCCTCATATTTAGTTCCTTTTGATCAAAGACATACTTCAAACTCTTGTGATCCATATACAAGGTACATTTTGTGCCTTAGAGATAGTGTCGTCACAACTTCAACACAAACACTACCGCCGCTAGCTCCAAATCATGAGTGGGGTAGTTCTTCTCGTCCACCTTTATTTACCTTGATGCGTAGGCGATTACCTTTCCTCTTTGGCATAACCACGCAACCTAGACCCTCTTGGATGCATCGCTATAAACTACAAAATCCTCCTATCCTTCAGGCAAGGATAAGATCGGAGATTCACACAACTTCTTTTGCAACATCCGGAAAGCCTTCTATTGAGCTTCGGTCCATATGAACTTCACGTTCTTCTTAGTCAAAGTTGTCAATGAAGAAGCAATCTTGGAGAAGTGTTGGATAAATCTTCGGTAATAACCCGTCAATCCTAAAAAGCTTCGGATCTCAGATGGCTTCAATCATCATGGCTTCAATCTTGGCGGGGTTGACCTTCACGCCGTCTCTTATGACTACGTGTCCCAAAAACTGTACTTCTTTCAACCAAAACTCGCATTTAGAGAATTTAGCATATTACTCCTCCTTCCTCAAAACTTCTAAAACTTCGCATAAGTGTTGCATGTGGTCGGACTCGTTCTTGGAATATATTAGAATATCATCGATGAATACAATTACTGACTTATCAAGAAATGGTCGACATACGTGGTTCATCAAATCCATGAACACCGCTGGTGCGTTCGTTAGTCTGAAGAGCATCACCAAGAATTTGTAATGTCTGTAGCACGTCCTAAAGGTTGTCTTAGGAATGTCGTCTTCCTTGAATTTTACTTGGTGCTAACCCGAATGTAGATCGATCTTCGAGAAGCACCCGACTCCTTGAAGTTGGTCAAACAAGTCATCGATCCTAGGGAGTGGGTATTTATTCTTCACGGTCACTTTATTCAATTCCCTATAGTGTATACACATCCTCATTGTGCCGTTTTTCTTCTTCACGAACAAGACTGGTGTTCCCCAAGGCGATGAACTTGTGTTGGGAAATTCAGAAATGCACAAGTACAGTTAATACTGCTAGAAGAACTTGATTAATACTTCTGAGATTAATGCTGCTGAGTGAAGTTAGTACTGCTAAGTCAAGATTAATACTGCTAGAGGAGATTACTACTGCTAAGCAATTTTAGTACTGCTAGTAGTTAGTACTGCTGAAGGTTAATACTGCTCAAAGTATTAATGCTGCTGAAGACTTAGTGCTGCTTATAAGATTATCAAGATTCGTGCAGATCAAGTTTAAAGATTATGGAAAGCTTGGAGATAAAGATGGAAGATTATTTTGAAGATCTTTTATTATTTGTAATTATCTTTTATCTTCAGTATATATAGAATAGTTTGTAATTGATAGAAAAAAACTTTTAGAGAATTCTGAATTTTTGTTTTGATAGAGAGAAACAACCTCAAGGTTTGTAATCCTAATCATAGAGAAGTAGAATTCGTATTGGTGAGTCTGTTCATCAATATTGAGGTTGAGTGTTGAATCTTGTAGCTTTACAATCATTCAATAAAGTATACAAGTTGTTCTTCTGATTCACTGTTTTCATAGATTATTGAATATTAAAGTGTTATTCCGCAAACTTCTTTAATATTGTTTCTGAGTGTTCATTCTTGTTTAGAATTAAGATCCTGACAAGTGGTATCAGAGCTAGTATTCTCAGAAACTTTCATTCAAAATCAATCATCATGGCTAAAGTATCAGAATCGTCAAGCACAGAAATCCCCACTGAGGTAATATCTAATCTCTGCTCTAAAACCTGTATTGAAAATGTTAAAAGGTACAGGGATCACAACCAGAAGATGAGTGATGACCTTAAGAGGTTAGAAAAGGATATAAAAGATTATGTGAGAATTGTTGAGAGGTTTGAGGAACAGATTAAAGGTTTTCAAGCCAATGAACTCCAACACTCATATGATACCAATTACTGGAAGTGGGAGAAAGATCAGTATGAGTTTAAGCTTAAAAAGAAAGAAGAGGAGTGTGAGAAGATAAAAAGTGAGTATGAGAAAGCTAAGCTTGACATTGATAAGTATTCATATGCTTCAAAAACCATGGATTCAATTTTAAAGGTCCAAATCCATGATAAGCTTAAGCCAGGAATAGGGTATAATACCACACCACCACCATACAACAACAACTACATTCCTCCTACTTCAGACCTGCTAGAGACCAAGGATAGGAAGGACTTGCCTGAGGGAGCCACTAAGGTAGATCCATTAGACAAAGTGGTGGTTGAAACAGACTCTGAAGAAGAGAACTCTAATGGTAAGAATGATGATGATCACAAAGAGATTCCCTTAGAAAATCACATTATTACCAATGAGGGTTGTGGAAAGATTTAGGTCAAATCTAAGGACATAGAGAAGACAGAGGGAAAGTCTGGTAAGGTCCATTACAAGCAGACCACTGTTGTAAATCATGTTCCTTGCAAACAGTGTGCATGTAAGAAATCTGAGCCCCTAAAACATGATAAAAAGAGGGGAAATCAAAGAAATTGGAATAATCAGTGGGCACAAAAACAAGGGATTGATCTGTGTAAAATCAACAGACCAAAACCTTGTTTTATCTGTGGCAAATTGAATCATCTTGCCAAATACTGTTATTTCAATCCTATTAACCAAAGAGTCACTTTTCAAAGACAACCACAAAACTCTTTTGGTTATAGGAATCAAAGAAGGAATCAAATGGCTGAGAAAAGAGCACCTAAAAAGTATCATGCTCAGAACAATTTTGCTAATACAAAAAAAAATACTCCAAATAAGCCAAGGAGTAATTTAAAGACAAAGAAAGCAAACAACTTTGTTCAAGTTTGGGTTCCAATTGTAAAGAAACCTGTTAGTACTGCTATCCCAGATAGTACTCCTAACAGAAATAGTGTTGCTAACTCAGTTAATACTGCTAACCAACTTAGTACGGCTAACAAGGTTAGTGCTGCTTCTAGTAGTAATGCTGCTAAGCCTATAATCTTGACAAAGTATTCCAGCCATGAGATTCCTAAACAACTCATCCAGACCAAACTGACAGATTATATAAATGAGAAAGGACAACCCAAGACCACTTTGGCTTGGGTTCCCTCCAAAACTAACTGATTTATCAATTGTGCAGGGCAATCAACAGATCAAGAGGAAGAGCATTTGGCATGTAGATAGTGGTTGCTCTTGGCACATAACAGGTAACATGGACTGCCTTCAAAACTTCAAAAGATTTGATGGAGGACATGTTGCTCTTTGCTCTTTGTGTGATACTCCAGATGGAGGTAAGATCAGTGGTAAGAGAAGTAGTAAAAGGATGGTGGAAAATGAAGAGAAGGAATAACATAGTGAGTTAAAAAGAAAGTTATTGCCATGCTCAGACTAAAACAAGCTTCAAAAAGTGTAAGTATAGTTAATGCTGCCAGTGCAGTTTTAATACTGCCAGTGCACAGTTAATACTGCTCTCAGTTAATACTGCTAGTTAGTTAATACTGTTAGTGGTTACTACTGCTCTCAGTTAATACTGCTAGTTAGTTAATACTGTTAGTGATTACTACTGCTCTCAGTTAATACTGGTAGTTAGTTAATACTGCCAGTGGTTAATACTGCTCTCAGTTAATACTGCTAGTTAGTTAATACTGCTAGGAGTTAATACTGCTTATGTCCCGAATCGTATAAATACCCTTTTTGCCCGCCCAAAAGTTCATAACGACTCTTTGCTTTCTACTCATCTTCTCTCTAACCCTTTTCTCTCAAGCACCAAGTGTTGCAGTCAAGATTACTCAAGAACAATGGCATCCATGGCATTCATTGATGAGCACAACGAGATTGCGATGCTACAGAAGCCGAAACAAGCTGCTGGATTTCACCAGATTGTGGATTTTCTCAAGTCCAGCCACATTGCTCATGCTCTCACTGTGTCACCAACAATATACATAGAGCATCAAAGACAGTTCTGGGCGAATGCCACCGTAGTGACAGAGAATGGTGCGCAGATAATCCAGACAAGGGTATGTGACAAACCCTTGTCAGTTTCTGAAGAGGTGATACGCATCTGTCTACGTCTAGATGATGCTGAAGGTATTACTTCTATTCCTAATGAGGACTTGTTCTCAAACCTTTCAAGAATGGGGTATGGAGGCCAATTGGGTGGTTTCAAATTTTCAAAAGCCAAATTTTATATCCAATGGCGTTTTCTTGTTCATACCCTGATACACTGCATTTCCAAAAAGACTACTGGATGGAGTGAGTTTAGCAGTACCATTACTTATGCTTTGATCTGCTTGGCCACTACCAGAAAGTACAATTTCTCTAGAATGATTTTCAGTGATCTTGTATCAAACTTGGGAAGCAAAAAGAGTTTTTATATGTACCCCAGGTTTGTACAGGAAGTTATAACCCATGAATTGACGGATATGCCTCACTTTGATGAGGTATATGTACCAAAAATTCCCAAAGGTAAGGTCTTTTCAAACATGAAAAGATCTTCATTGGACTCGGAAGGAGTTGACACCCCATTGTTCTCTACAATGATGGTGGTGTCCCACAATGAAGAAGGTATGGCAGCAGGGTCAAGGCCCTCATTAGACCATCCCACTGCTAGCCAATCCCAACCTTCACCCTCTATATCAATCCCTCAGTCTCTTGTTCAAAAGCCAACTTCTCCATTAACCCAAACTTACATAAGGAAAAAGGTAAAGAAGGCTCCTTCCCTTCTTGTACCTTCACCCACTGAGCCTTTAAGCCCTCTAATGGAGAATTCTCCATTAGAGAATATCTACAGGGAAACCACAGGGGTGTCTCCCAACCCCATGGAGGTGCTCAATGAGGAGATGTTTGAGCATATGGATGCTAAGGCTGCCACTACTCCTGCTAGCATAGAGGAGGTCAGTGGTAACATAAATAAGACCTTCCCCATGGCAACTTTGGGTGAGCAATCATCCAAAGGTCCCAGGTGCCAAGAAACCACGGGGGTAGCAGGTGCTTCTGCTAGGCAGAAGACCTCTACTACAAAAAGATCCCATGATCCTTCAAAAGAGGGTAACACTTCTGGAGAAGGTGAGGACAGATATAACTACTATGAATTGATGGAAGCAATGGGAAACATAAACATGGATGTGATCCAGCAGGGGAAAGAAATAGAAGAGCTGAAACTGATAGTTCTGTCTCAACAAGAACATATTGTCAACTTGAAGCAAATGGTGAAGAAATTGATTCTGCAAAAGAAGAAGAAACAGTTTGTGCTAAGAAGGAGGAAACCAGTGACTGATGCTCCCAAAAAGGGGGAGTCAGAAGCTGATGTCAACATGGAAGATGTCAAAGAAAAGGGGGAGCAAGAGAAAGCTGATTTTGAGGGGGAGCAAAAAGCAGTGGAAACTGAGTTTGTACAAGAAGCAGTAAAAGAGCAAGCAGTAGTAACTGTTAATGCTGCTGGTTCAAGCCAAGCAGCAGAAACTGTTAATACTGCTGAACTGAAAGAAGCAGCACAAATAGTGCAAGAAGTTCTGACAGATCTTGAGATTGCAGAAACCTTAATCAAAGCCAATCATGATACTCCCAAGGTCATCTCAAAGGCCAAAGGAGTTGTCATCAAAGAACAAGGTGAAGTGATCAAGAAAGATAGTGTAGAGAAGAAGGTGAGCAAAGACAAAGGCAAAGCTAAAATGGTGGAATCTGATCAACCAATCAAAAAGCAAAGGTTGGTTGAGTCAGATGAAGCTTTGGCCAAGAAGATACAACCTGATATTGAGAAAGAAGAAAGAGTTCAGGTTGAAAAGGACAGAGAGATGGCTAAGGCTCTAGCTGCTGAACTCAATGAAGCTTATCAACAAAGCCTGGCAACTGAAATTGCACAGAAGAAAGCTGCAACTCTGAAGAAATCAGTGGTGGTAAAAACAGTTGCAAAGAAGAGACATCCCTCAAAGACATTCCTTGGTACTCAAGATAGAAACAAGATGATTACATTTCTCAAGGGTGCTGTAGAAGTCAGAAAGGAGATGTTCTCAAAGATGTCTTTTGAGAAGATTAAAGAGCTATATGATTCAAAGATGCTAAAGCTTCAAGGGAATGAAACTGCAAGGGTGGAGATGGAGAAGAGAATGAAAGAAAGTAATGATTTTATGATAGAAAAACCTTTTCCAGATGAGCAAGAAACACCACCAAAGAAAGAAGTCACTCTTGGTGAAAGTCTAAGGACTTTAAAAAGAACCAAGATGATGGCAAGAAGAAAGTCAACCAAGAAGCCTAGAATAGCTGAAGGAGAAGCTGAGAAGGTTGTTGAATAAGAAGGGGCACCTAAGTCATCTGAAAAGAATGAACCAGTAAGAACTGATGATGTAAATTTATACATGGTAGTGATGGACAAAGTGCCTGAACCAATTTCAGCAGAACCTGTTGGTGTGAAGCCTCCTGAGGTCATTCTATGGGACACAATGAAGGTTGATGGCAAGGAATACATAAGGCTCAAGAGGAAAGATGAGAAGTATGAGGTGTTCAATACTTGGGCAAAGATTGTCAGAACATGCTCCAGGTCAGATCTTGAAGAAATGTTTGAGATAGGTATGAAGTTGTATGCAGATCAACTGAAAGCTCCAGAGATTTCAATTACAAAATTAGTGATGGAGTATCTGTGTATGATGTTCAAACCTGAAGAAGTGGAGCATGTCATCAGAAATGTGTTCAAAACTGTCAACAATTGGACTCTATATGAAACTAGTGGAGTATATGCACTAACTATGGACTTAAATCACATAGAGTACTTCCTAGTGGATAGAGTGTACAATCACAGCAGACTAAAGCTTCATGCAATGTTGAAGAAGAAGCTAGGATGTGTTCCAGATTCAGAGATGGCTAAGTATTTGATTCAAAGAACAATCAATCAGAGTTTGGGGTTGGATGCAAATACAGGTGTATGAGCCATGAAGTTTTGGGAGCATCTAAGAAGACCATTTGAAGAACTTGACTTCTCTTCCTAAAAGTCAAGTTAGGGGGAGATTGTTGGGAAATTCAGAAATGCACAAGTACAGTTAATACTGCTAGAAGAACTTGATTAATACTTCTGAGATTAATGCTGCTGAGTGAAGTTAGTACTGCTAAGTCAAGATTAATACTGCTAGAGGAGATTACTACTGCAAAGCAATTTTAGTACTGCTAGTAGTTAGTACTGCTCAAAGTATTAATGCTGCTGAAGACTTAGTGTTGCTTATAAGATTATCAAGATTCGTGCAGATCAAGTTTAAAGATTATGGAAAGCTTGGAGATAAAGATGGAAGATTATTTTGAAGATCTTTTATTATTTGTAATTATCTTTTATCTTCAGTATATATAGAATAGTTTGTAATTGATAGAAAAAAAACTTTTAGAGAATTCTGAATTTTTGTTTTGATAGAGAGAAACAACCTCAAGGTTTGTAATACTAATTCTAGAGAAGTAGAATTCGTATTGGTGAGTCTATTCATCAATATTGAGGTTGAGTGTTGAATCTTGTAGCTTTACAATCATTCAATAAAGTATACAAGTTGTTCTTCTGATTCACTGTTTTCATAGATTATTGAATATTAAAGTGTTATTCCGCAAACTTCTTTAATATTGTTTCTGAGTGTTCATTCTTGTTTAGAATTAAGATCCTGACAACTTGCTATCACGAACCCTTCTCAAGAAGGTCTTGTAGTGGCTCTGTCATCTCTTTCATTTCCGACGGAGCCAAACGATAAGGAGCTCTAGCTATCGGAGCCGCTCCTGACACTAAGTCTATCTTGAACTCCACTTGGCGATCGGGTGGTAATCGAGGCAAGTCGTCAACATATCAGGGAATTCATTCAAAACCTTCACATCTTTGAGTCCTTTCTTCTCGAGCTTGGCGTCTATAACGTACACCAAAAATGATGAGCATCATTTCAATAAACACTTTCATGCCTTCACCATGTTGATGATTGCTACTTCTCCTTTTCATCTTTCACCGTACACGGTCACCGTCTCGCTATCCGAAACTGGAATTTGGATCAACTTCTTTGCACAAAGAATCTCGGCCTGGTTATTCGCTAGCCAATCCATTCATATGACCACATCAAATCCTCCAATAACCATTGGCATTAAATCGACCGGAATTTTTTTCCTTCGATTTTCAATTCGCAACCTCTAATAATGTCCCGAACCATTACTTGATTACCATCCGCTAGCTCCACCACTAAGTCATCTTCTAAGCTACTTGTGGGTACGGATAACTTTTGCCAAAAAGAGCTCGACACAAACGAAAAACTTGCATCGGGGTCAAATAATATACTTGTAGGTACGGAGTTTAGAAGAAACGTACCCGACACTACATCTGTCGAAGCCTTCGCCTCCTCAGTTGTCATTTGAAAGGCTCTTCCCATCGCTCTCGGATGATCCATCTTCCTTCCCCGCTACTCCCGGTCTTCAACTTCGGGCACTCGCTTCTGACATGGCCCGACTCCTTGCATTCAAAACAAATTTGCCCCCTAACTTGGCAGTCCCTAAAATTGTGGCCAGTCTTGCCACACTTGAAACAGGTTTCGGGCCCCGAATTACATGGGCCGAAGTGTTTGCTTTGGCACTTGGAGCACCATGGGATCTCGCGTCTACGATCGATTCCTTGTTGACTGTTGTTGAATTGTCTCGGCCTCTTGGAGGGTACAGAACTTCCCTCCCATATTCTTCTCGGTCACTCCACCTCTTTCTGCCTTATGTTGATCGTAGGAATCCTCCAGCAATTGTGCCTCCTCAATTGCCTCCCGAATAGTGGAGGCCTTGGATGCACGAACCATATTCATCATTTCAGTCGGTAACCCTTTGATCTAGGCCTTAATCTTCTCCTTCTCCGTCTGAACCAAATGTCCCACCAAACCCAGCTTGTCCATGAATAACTTGTTGTACTCTTTCACTGTCAAATTTCCTTTCTTCAAACCCCGGAACTCGTCGATGATCCGGTCCATAGATATTTTGTTGCAATACTCTTCAAGCACCTTCCTTTTGAATGTTTCCCAATGTAATTTGGCCAATACAGAAGCCTCTAGAGACATAGAGTAGATATTCCACCATGTGAGGGTCTCCCCTCGCAACATTTGAGAACCAAACTTCGCCTTCTGGCCCTCTCCACATTCACTTGTTCGAAAAGCTTGCTCCATTTCACGAATCCAATTCATAGAAACTATCGGATCGCCATTACCCTTGAACTCGGGTGGCATGCAGCTTAAGAAAGTTTTGAAAGAGAAAGTCCTTGTCGGTTGCCTTGCTTCCAATGTCGTTACCCCATCCGTGGGAATTTCGTTCCCCGGTACCCCCAGATCCAACTGCAATCACATTTTCTGCAATTGTCTCGTGCCTGCGGTTTTTAGTGTCTCTGTCTTCGAGTAACTTCAATAACATCTCTTGTTGTTGGGCTATAGCCGTGTTCATGGCCTGCATCATTTGGTCCATCATTCTTGACTCTGGAGTTACTTCTTCCATTATCGGCTCAGATGTGGCTATGTTGCATCGGGTTATTTGCTCAACCCCTCCGCCCAAAACATTTTGTTGAGGTGGGGGCAATTATGCCACTATCACCCTTGGTTGATCGGTCGTGGATGTCATCGCTTCATGGCCATACGACCAATTTCTAGTTGTAACCATTGTAGTCTGTCACACATATACGAGAATAGAGGTGAGAAATAGGCTATAAGAATAAACACTAAGAAATGTACTACTACATTCGTCAATTATCATAACAACGGCAATCTAAGTATGCTTACGTAACAATACACTCATAATAGCAGCAGGTAATTGAAATTATGAACATATTCCACATAAGAATTCTTGTTACAACTGTCATAATTCGTGACCCGTGCAATTCCGTCGACTCTAGATCAACCTATCTTAGAAGTTCTACCCAAATCTTCACAATTAATAACTTATCTGATCTAAGCTTAAGTCTAGGCATCTTACATTCATACCTAGTTCACTTAAACTATTGCTCTAATACCAGCTTGTAACACCTAAAAATGGATGTTAATTTAAACTTGAAATAATTGCAGAAATTGACAAGACTAACATAAACAAATCACCCAAAAAGGGGAATAATTGTATGGCGTTTACATTACAAATAACCAAATGAAGTGGGACTGAACAACCTACCAATCTAGATCAACTAAATCCATATTATGGACAGGTGTTGTCATCTCACTTCCAAAATATACTATCAATATACCAAATGTACCCCTCTATATACCACAAAAAATGCTACTTCTCTTCTTGACTCTCCACTCAAACCCGATGAGTCCCACCGCTAGAATGACCTGTTATACATGTCATTTTAAGAAAAGTGTTAGGCTAAAGCCTAGTGAGATCAAACATTTATATCGGGAAATCAGTAAATTCTAAATGAGATAAATAAAGAAAAGTCGGTGGAATAAATATAGATAAATCTTTGCTTTAATACAAATACCTCTTGGGATGATGGGGGAGACCCGCTTACTAACATAAGTGACGGAACACAAAGTAAGCCACTTGACATGTTAGTAAAACCAAACACATAATAAAATACACGCAAATGATGTTAGGCTTGGTAGCTTTAAACATACACCCACGGAAAGTCAACTTCAACCACATAGGGTCTTTACGTTGAGATCCTCATCCAATATCGTGTACTAGCACGTAGGACTTATACTCTATCTGATGCCTAACCGTGCCTCGATGTGGAAAACTAGCGTTCCATCATCGAACGTAATGATACAATAATTATGGGGTAATGGCGCCCAAATGCAACCAAATAGTCAATCCAATACTAACAAAACCAACCAATAACTCCAAACAGTCAAAATGCCATCACATGAGCAAAATCAAGAATCCATATAATTACTCACGTAATTCCAAGAGGTTACAATTAAATCCTTTGAATAGTACTTCCACACACTAAATCAATTTACCCAAGTTCTCATTCAATAAATATACATCAATATCCAGAAACCCTAGTTTTGTTTTCAAAGTATTAAAACTTGAGGTT
Source organism: Arctium minus (assembly GCA_954870635.1). NCBI lineage: Eukaryota > Viridiplantae > Streptophyta > Magnoliopsida > Asterales > Asteraceae > Arctium > Arctium minus. The sequence continues at coordinate 173,060,063 of OX941080.1, read as the reverse complement.
AGAAGAAAACATGTTTCTAATGTGCAAAACACAATTAGTTCAAGATATGAGTTTCTTAACCTTAAAATCATACCCATTCAAGTAAACCCTAAAATCTCCAAAATTAGGTTTTGGTAAAAACTCACCCAAATCAAGGGAAATCAAAGTGGAGATGCTTAGAAGGTTAAAATATGTATTTTAACATGTATAAAGTTTATAAAAAGAGAATGAACTCACAATATGGGTTTTGTTGAAAACCCTAGAAAACTCAAATATTTCTTGAAGAAGGAAGGTGGCTATGGAGTTATGGAGACTCTAGACTTGAGCTTAGGTTGAAGATGAAAATCTTGAAGAAATGGTGGTTGAACCACCTTAATGCCAGCCAAAATCGCCTCCTACCCTATATTGTTGTTGGGAGCATTTAAGAAGAAGAGTATGAGAGATAAAAGGGGTTTGAGGGACGATTTGTTCTTTTATCTGCGTACAGTAGTCGAACACGTGCGATAGCGCGGTTCGGCTCGCGCAGAGAGGAGTGCGGAGCTCTGGAGTCGTGAAAGAGCAGAGTCTCGTGCGGATGATGGCGCGGTTCAATTCGGACGGGTAGGTGCGCGGAACACTGTTGGCATTTTTCGTCTTTTTTTCGACTACCTTGCTCAACATCAATTTAGGACAGGAACTCCAGGTAAAACCCAGAATTAAAACTACACTAATCAAAAAATACGACTAAAAGTTTAAACTAACACTACGATTGATATAGATTTAAGGGAATATTTTGTATACCCAAAATTCGGGATGTTACAAAAACCCATTCGGATTCGATTCCTCAAACCAAAGTCAGAGACCATACCAAGAGGGTACATTTTGTTTGTCTAGGGTAAGGATTCGTATACAGACTTGGAATGGGCACGGTGACCTTGGTAAATGACAGTTCACAACATTTGTTGGACTTAGAAAGAATTGATTCCATCCTCTAGTATTTGCCAAATATGAGTTAGACCCTAATATGTCTTAACTTAAGGCTAAGGAAATAGAAGTATGAGCATTTACTACTTTGCAGATGGCTGCAGGAGAGAATGTCATTTATGAGATTGTGTCAGAAAAGACAGTTGTAGGTACTTGGAATAAGCTTGAGAATTTATATCTCAAGAAAACTTTGACCAACAAATTGTTATTGATGCGGTTGTGTCTCTTCTTCAAAATGAAGGAAGACACAACAATTAAAGCTTATATGACTGAATTCAAAGATATTATTATGAGGTTGAAAACAACAGGCGCGCTTCTTATTAAAGATGAAGAAACATTTTGTTATGATCTTGTTGTGTTCTCTTCCCGAGAAGTATTCCAAATTTACTTACAGTTTTAATATGGAAGAGAAACTCTTTCTTGTTTAATGCGAACACAAGAATGATTTATGAAGATCAAAGAATTCAAATGAGGGTCCATAACAATTCAAAGCAGAACAATCACAGTCACGGCTTACAGATATGATGGATCAATTCAGTTTGTATACTCTGTCAGTATATGATGGATTTTCTATACTTCATCAATTGTACCATATAGAAAGGCACTCTTCACATCCATTTGATATACCTTGAACTTCATGTATGAGGCATAGGCTAGAAATAGCCTAATTGCCTCTACCCTTGCAACTGGGGCAAACACTTCTTCATAATCTATGCCTTCTTCCTGAGTGTACCCTTGTGCCACAAGCCTTGCTTTGTTCCTGATCACAATTCCTCTCTCATCCTTTTTATTCCTGAAAATCCATTTGGTGCCAATAGCTCTATGACCTTTTGGAAGGTCTACCAAGTCCCAAACTTCTTGCAATTTGAACTGCAGTAACTCTTCTTGCATAGCTTCTATCCAACTGGAGTCTTTCATTGCATCAAAAACCTTCTTAGGCTCAATCTGAGATAGAAAGCAAGAGAGTATTGTGTGTTGCTGATCCTGCAGCTCTTGAAGTCTGCTTTGATTCTATGTTATCATAGGAGAAGAGATGTCTCCTATGACCAGCTCTGGAGGATGGTTCTTTTAAGTTCTAGTCTAATGACTAGGTTCTTCATTGATTCCCACTTCTAAATTGGACTCATTTAAGTCAGTTGAGGTGATCTCATCAGCTGCTTCTGGCGCTTTCTGCACTTGATTCTCCTCATCTCTTCTTTCTTCTTCACTCTGAATTGGTTCAGTCATAGTCTCTTTTTCACAGAAATCAACAGGTTCCATTGTAGGTATGGGAAAGATCACAGACTGAGGAATAATGTCTTGTACTTGTACATCCCCTGATCCTCCACTTCCTGAACCTGCATGATCATCACTACTGAAACCCAAAGAGTTAGTTAGTGAATCAATGTCAAACAACCACTGAGGACCTGAACCAATAGGATTTGGTGTGTTCTCATTGCATTTGACATTGTCACTTTCCTCAATTATTCTAGAAGAAGAATTAAATACTCTGTAAGCCTTACTCTGAGATGAGTAACCAACAAGAAAACCATCATCTGTCTTGCTATCAAACTTTCCTAAGTGAGTTTTGGTATTGAGAATGGTACAAGGACACCCAAAAGGTTTGAAAAATCCAATAAATGGTTTTCTTTTATTTAAAAGCTCATATGGTGTCTTGTTTTTAGGCTTGACTACTAGAACTCTGTTCTGGACATAACAAGCAGTATTAACTGCTTCAGCCCAGAAAGTAATTGGAAGTTTTGAATCAGCTAACAGAGATCTAGAAGCCTCAATCAGTGTCCTATTCCTTCTCTCAGCAACACCCATTTTGTTGTGGAGTCCTAGGAGTACTGTATTGCCTCTCAATTCCTTTTTCCTCACAAAAGGTATTTAGGTCATGATTTTTAAATTCAGTACCATTGTATGACCTAATGACTTTTACCTTTTGATTTGTTTGGTTTTCAATTCTTAGAATAAAGTATTTGATCAGTCCACTTGTCTCATCCTTAGTCCTTAGAAAATATACCCAAGTAAATCTAGAGTAATCATCAACAATAACTAAGCAGTATGATTTCTTGCCTATACTCATAACATTTGTAGGACCAAACAGATCCATATGCAACAACTGAAGAGAATTAAAAATAGTGTTCAACTCTTTGGACTTATGAGAAGTTTTGTGTTGTTTGCCTTTGAGACAGGCAACACAATGATCATCACATGAAAAGACTTTTGAAGGCAAACCTCTTACAAGGTTGTTTTTAACAAGTTTATTCATTGTTTTAAAGTTCATGTGACACATCCTTCTGTGCCAAAGTGATGATTCATCCAAAGATGCTTTTGAAACAAGACAGTTTAGGGATGAATCAGTTGAAACATTTTCCATATCTAAGCAATAGACATTATCCTTTCTTGGAGTTCTTAGTAGTATCATCTTTTCATCAACTACCTTGAATCCAGGAGCAAGGATAATGCATTCAGAATCTGTAAATAATATACTATGCTTTTTGTCACAAACTTGTGATACACTTAACAGGTTGTACCTTAATTGCTCAACATAGAATACATCTTCAAAGGTCATTTTACCTTTGGTTACATCACCCTTACCACTGATCTTACCTCCATCTGGACTATTACCAAAGGCAACATGCCCACCATCAATTTTCTTGAAATTCTTGAGGCAAGACATGTTCCCTGTCATGTGCCTAGAGCAACCATTATCAACATGCCAGATGCTCTTACCCTTGAGCTGTTGATTGCCCTGCACATAAGGTAGATCAATTAGTATTGATTGGGAACCCAAGCCAAAGTGGTCTTGGGTCTCCCTTTCTCATCAAAGTATTTACATTCCTTTTTGATGAGATTTTTAAACTCAGAGCACTCTTTACTAGAGTACTTTGTCAAGATGATTGGCTTAGCATCACAAACATTAGAAGCAGTACTAACCTTAGAAGTACTAACAGAGTTAGCAGTATTAACACTAGAAGAAGTACTAACAATGTTAGTTTTAGCAGTACTAATAATCTTAGCAGCACTAACATTGGTAGCAGTAGTATTGCTTCTAGCAGCACTATCATTGTCAGCAGTACTATTTGTGGTAGCAGTACTAACAGTTTTAGTGCTTTTAGGAATCCACATCTTGACACTCTCCTCAACAATCTTTTTCTTCATGTGGCTTTTAGATTTATCAGATTTCTTAGCCACATGGTTCCTTTCATTCTTCCTATAACCAAAGGGTTTTTGCACAGATCTTTGAAAACTCATCCTTTAGTTTATAGGATTGAAATAACAGTATTTAGCAATATGATTGATCTTTACACAAATAAAATGTTGATCCAAACTCTCTCAGTGATTTGATAACGACCATTTTCTATACTTAGTGAAAATTACGTTTTAATATGTATTAGTGTTTCACCATCAGCGATCAGACTGAGTTTGTTCAGTTATCGCTGATAGTCTTCTTATAAACATCTAGTATGTATTAGTGTTTCACTATCAGTGATCAAACTGATCCTGTTCAGTATCGCTGATAGTTTCTGATGTAAACAGTAACGTAACCCCTGAAGACAAGTCTCGCGTCAACAAATGTTCATAGCTGAATCGAAGACGAAGCTGCTGAACAAAGACAAGTCTACTAGTGACCTGATGCGGATATCAGTGAAGCAAAGACGAATCTACTTATACGCGAAGGAACATGAGGAAAAGCTTCAGCGATCGCTGAAATCTTGATATCTCTGAAGAAAGAGATACTCAGCGATCGAATGATCACTTGGCTTATGTCTCAAGTTTCCTTTTGTCTCTCCTTGCACAACTTAGTACGATATGTCAGAATGGACATGTCTCTGCCACAATTCGTACAACACCTCTGTCATCTACACTGTTCATTGTCCGGCCGAAAGCATGTCTCCCAAAAGTCAGACTACCAAAGCCAATCAGTGAACGCCACGTGTAAAGTGCCCTGCCATGCATTTAATGCATAGGGTATAAATAGGAAGATCACCCCTTCATCTGAAGTGTGCTCAATCCTTGAACCCCATATAGAAACCCTTGTTTTCTATATCTCTTAATCCCCCATTCTCTGAATTTCTTGTGCAACCATCTTAGTGTTTCTTAAGTTTGTTTAGATTGAGTCTGTCTTAATCTTATTCCGCAACAAACTTGTAAATTTTATTTGATTTATCAATAAACAATTTATTAAACTTTAAATTCTTGTGTTTGTATTCAACCCCCCCCCCCCCTTCTACAAACTTATTAAGCACCTTAGGGACCAACAAGTGGTATCAGAGCAGTTTGTTTAATCTAATAAACAAGATCTTGCTTTACTCTCTTCTTTGCTGTTTTATATGGCACTTAACACAAACACAAACTACTATGATAATGGTTCACTTTCTAAACCTCCTCGATTTAGCAGAGATAACTTTTCTCTATGGAAAAATCGAATGATGCTATTTCTTGAAGGTGCGGATCCTACTATACCTGAATATATAGAAAATGGACCCTATGAACCTGTTAGAATTATAGCTGTTGTTTCTGCTACTACCACCACTGAAGCTGTCCCTGAACGATATGTCGTTAAGGAAATAAGACAGTGGAGTGATGAAGATAAAAAGAAGGTAGGAATAGATGCAAGAGCAAAGACCATTATTTCAATGGCTCTGCATGATGAAGTTTTCCATTCCATCATGCATCTGAAAACTTCTAAAGAAATGTGGGAAACCATATGTGTTCAATATGAGGGCACCACTGAAATCCAAGAAACTCGTAAGATTAACTTGGTAAGACAGTATGAAAGTTTCATTGCTGGTAAGAATGAATCTCTCTCTGACGTTCATCAGCGGTTTAACTGCTTAATCATTGACCTAAGAATTGTTGGTAGGACCTATTCTAATTCTGAGGTCCTAACAAAATTCTTAGAATGTCTTCCTGAAAGCTGGGACAGTTATTCAATATGTCTTAAGCTTACAAAAGACTTAAATTCTCTTTCTCTCAGCACTCTATATGGAATATTGCTCAACTATGAGCAATCGAATCTCCTGAAGAAGAATCATGTAAAAGATTCTAAAGACTCCAAAAGCACTCCTGTTGCTTTAGTCTCTTCAGAGATAATTCCATCTCAGCGATCTACTCTCACCATCACTGAGTTAGATTCTGAATCTGAGGATCTATCAGACCCTGATCTTTCAGAGTTTGATGAGTCCTTAGCACTCTTGACAAACTCTTTTAAGAGATTTGCAAGAAAGAGCAACTTCCGAAGAAGTAAGCCTCTCTCTCTTACTGAAAAGCCAAAATCAACACCTGTTGATAAGGCTACTGCTACTTGCTATAACTGTGAAAAGATTAGACACTTCGCTAGTGAGTGCAGGTCGAAAAAGGTCTTCAAACCTTCTACCTCAAGAAGATCCAGTGGTGACAAATACCTAAAGCTAAAGAACACATTTAAAAGCTGAAAAGCTAAAAGCGAAAAGATAAAGGTCTCATCGCTGAAGAACATGACTGGGCTGAATCAGAAGAATCAAGTTCTGATGAAGAAGTCGCAAATCTTTGCCTCATGACCGAGATTAAAGAAGAAGTAGAATAACCATCTGAACCTTCTATGAGCTACATATCATCTCAGGGATCAAAGGGCATCTGGTATCTCGATAGTGGATGTTCTCGTCATATGACTGGACAAAAAGACCTGCTCACTGAATACAAGGAAGAGAAAGGTCCCTCTGTGACCTTCGGTGGAAATGGAAAAGGATATACCCGAGGGTTTGGTGTCCTCAGCAATGGGACAACTACCTTTCGAAGAGTCGCTTATGTAGATGGACTGAAGCACAACCTTCTGAGCATCAGTCAGCTATGTGACAAAGACTACGAAGTTCGCTTTTGTAAGAAAGCATGTTCAGTGGTGGATGAGAAAGGAAAACTTGCTCTCAATGGTTATCGCAGAGAAAATGTCTATGTAATAGATATGGACTCTACTATCACTGAAAACTTATGTTTTCTCTCTAAGGCCTCTTCTGATGTCAACTGGCTATGGCATAAAAGGCTCTCTCATCTAAACTTCAAAACCATGAATTCTCTCTCATCTAAGGAACTGGTTTCTGGTCTTCCTCAGCACTCATATGCTAAAGAATCTCTCAGCTCAGCATGTGAAAAAGGAAAACAAACAAAATCTAGTTTCAAGTCTAAACAAGTTTCCTCAGTGACAAGTCCTCTTCAGCTCTTGCATATGGATCTGTTCGGCCCTGTCAACATCCAATCAATAGCTGGAAAGAAATATACGCTTGTCATTGTAGATGAATTCTCTCGTTATACCTGGGTTATCTTTCTTCGCTGTAAGAGTGATACTCCAGAAGAACTAATATCTTTTGTTAAAAAGATGGAAGTGCTGAATAATCTTACTGTTCGTTCAATAAGAAGTGATCATGGAACTGAATTCAAAAATAGTTCCCTGAACAACTTCTTTGAGAACAAGGGAATCTCTCATAACTTCTCCTCAGTAAGAACACCTCAGCAAAATGGAGTCGCTGAAAGAAGAAACAGAACGATCATTGAAGCTGCTAGATCAATGCTCAGCGATTCTCATCTCCCTACTCAATTTTGGGCAGAAGCTGTAAACACTGCATGTTTTACTCAAAACAGATCGCTGATAGTAAAGTGATTTGGGAAGACAGCTTATGAACTTTTTCATGGAAGGAAACCTTCTATCAGTTTTCTTCATATCTTTGTTTGTCAGTGCTTTATCTTAAACAACAGAGATCAACTTGGAAAGTTCGACCCAAAAGCTGATGATGGAATATTTCTAGGATATTCCTCCATCTCCAAAGCCTACAGAGTTTTCAACAAAAGAAGACAATCTGTGGAAGAAATAATTCATGTCACATTCGATGAAACTCGCTCAGCGAACTCTAAACCAATCACTGACAATGAAGAGTTAAATGCTTGGATGTTCTCTCACTACAGAGAAACTGAACCTTTCTTCTCAAACCATCAGCATTCTGATCCTCCAGCCGCTGATGATGATCCAAACATTATACCTCCTAGCGCTGAATCCAACTCATGGGTTTCAGCTGAACCTCTAAACACTTTGCTACCATCAGATCTACCTCTATCTGAAAACCTCTCTGATAACAACCGTCTGTCCACTACTCAACAGTTAATTGCTGATGAACCTCAAACATCCTCATCAGTAAACATCCCAATTATTGATCCAACCTCTGAGTTAAGCGATCATGCTCCTGCTCAGCGATGGACCAGAGATCACCCAATAGATCAAATTCTTGGTGATCCAGATGCAGGTATTTAGACACGACGAAGATCAGGTAATATCTGTCTCTTCGTCAACTTTCTTTCTTTAATAGAATCAAAGAAGACTGATGATGCCCTCATAGATCCAAACTAGGTCAGCGCTATGCAAGAAGAGCTGACTGAATTCTCTCGAAACAAAGTTTGGAATCTCGTTCCTAGACCATCTGATAGAACTGTTATAGGCACCAAATGGGTGTTTAGAAACAAGTTAGATGAACATGGAACTGTAACCCGCAACAAGGCTCGACTTGTTGCTCAGGGATACAGACAAGAGGAAGGTATAGACTATGATGAAACCTTTGCCCCTGTGGCTAGGCTCAAAGCAATTCGACTATTCTTAGCTTATGCAGTCTATAAAGACTTCATCGTCTATCAAATGGATGTAAAATCGGCGTTCCTAAATGGAAAGCTGAATGAAGAAGTCTATGTAGAACAACCTCCAGGGTTCTATGACCCTAAGTATCCAAATTATGTTTATAAATTTGATAAGGCTCTCTATGGTCTTAAACAAGCCCCTCGTGCTTGGTATGACACTCTCTCATCATTTCTTATCTCTGAAAATTTTGAACGTGGCAAGATTGATAATACGTTATTTTTCAGAAAGATAAAAGGTCATATAATTCTTGTACAAATATATGTCGATGACATCATATTTGGTTCTACTAACCCATCTCTGTGTACTCGATTCGCTGAAAGAATGAAGAAAGAATACAAAATGAGTATGATGGGTGAGCTGACATATTATCTTGGTATTCAGATTAAACAATCTGACAAAGGTACTTTTATCATCCAAGGTAAATATGTTAAAGATATGCTGAAGAAGTTTGATCTTACTCAAACTTCAGCAATGAAAACTCCTATGGCACCACCCCTGACACTTAACAAAGATCCTTCTGGAAAACCTGTTGATATCACTGCCTATAGAGGAATGATAGGCTCCCTGCTGTATCTTACAGCGATCCGACCTGACATTATGTACTCTACTTGTTTATGTGCACGCTATCAATCTGAACCCAAGGAATCCCATCTGATCGCTGTTAAGCGAATCTTCAGATATCTGAAGGGAACTCCTAACCTCGGTCTTTGGTATCCCAAAGACTCAGGGTTCGATCTAACTGGTTATTCTGATAGTGATTTTGTAGGATGTAAACTTGACAGAAAGAGTACCACTGGTGGATGTCAACTCTTGGGAGGAAAGCTGGTAAGTTGGACAAGCAAAAAGCAAAATTCAGTGTCCACTTCCACAGCTGAAGCTGAATACGTAGCCGTTGGAAGCTGTTGTTCTCAGATCTTATGGATGAGAAATCAACTATTAGATTATGACCTTCAGCTATCAAAGATTCCTATCTATTGCGACAGCACTAGTGCTATCGCTATAGCAAATAATCCAGTTCTACATTCAAAGACGAAACACATAGAGATCAGATATCACTTTATCAGAGATCATGTGATGAATGGTGATATTGAACTTCACTTTATCCCTACTGACTTTCAGCTTGCTGATTTATTCACCAAACCTCTTGATGAGACAAGGTTCAACTTTCTCATCAGTGAGCTTGGAATGCTAAATCTTGAAGAATAAATCTTCAGCGTTCATGTATTGTGTCAGTAATCATAAGTTCCCCTTTTATCATCTCTCTGATAAACAATCTGACTCTCAGGTATGTTTTCTCAATTCCTACAACTGAATCTTCATTCAGTTAAGATGTTTTTCAAAATATAAACTTTAATCACTGAAACTTTCTTCAAATGATTAAAAGTTTTTTGAAAAATAAATTTATCACTGATATTTCTAGTCAGTGATCCTTTTAAAAAGAAAATCTATCCCTGTCTTTTCCATCAGGGATACTTTCAAAAAGAAAAATCTATCGCTGACTTTTCTTCAGCGATAATTTCAAACGGACAAATGAACAGTCTCTCTCTTCTATGACGTCATTTGAACCGACAATCCACGACATATTTTTTTTCTGACATGTTCGTCTGTTGTTCTTCTATCCAATCAACTTCGTGGGACGTGTCCATGTCATGATGAGCATTTGCTTTCCCGCCTCTCACATTCTCTCTCCTATCTCACACGTATAAAAGGAATGTTTTTCCATTCTTATCATTTTACGCTTTCTGGAAATACTTTCAAAGCAAGAATACTTTCTCAAGCATTTGCATCATCTTCTTCAAAGATCAACAGGTTATTCTTGATCTTTTTATAATTTTTATCTTAAATCTTTTTACATAAATCTCCATTTATGGGTTTATAAGATACTAATCACATAAAATCATTTTCATTTTTGATTTTATTCTTTAAAAACCATGTTATTTTGATTATTCTTCATTAAAATCTTTGGTTTTTCTTCTTGTTCTTGTATCTTATATTAAGAACACCTTTTTAATCTTCAAATTTGTTGATTTTCTATGTTTCTTTTCTCAAATAGAAACTAGAAAATCTTCTTTATTTTTAGACTAAAATCTTTTCTTCTACTCTTGTATCTACTCATATTCAGAATGTCTCAATCTACACTTGTCACCTCTAAGAACGTCAAGTTCGCCATCACTGAATCAGAGCTTCCGAAGAACAACCATCTCGCTCGCCTTGATTTTGATGGTGTTAAGTATCCACATCTAAAGGAAGCTGCAATATTTCTCAAGCAATCCTGCATTGCTTATGCTATCACTGTGGATCCCACACCCTCCAAAGCTCTTCTCCAGCAATTCTGGTTTACTGCTGATGAAACCTCTATCACCAACAAAAAGGGTGAACAGGTTCCTGCTATCTCCTTCAGCACTCAACTTTGCTCAGGGATGATGACTGCCCTAGGCCTGAGGAAAGATCTGCGTTTTCCTGACAAACCCAGGAATGGATTCGACGCCCTGCCAACCGACGTTGAACTCATCCAATTCCTGGATGCCATGGAATATGCTTGGGAACCCAAACCAAGGACGACTATTCCAAAAAAGAAGTTGACTCTTGTGAAGAAGGCACTGATGCCTTCCCAGCTAAACTACATCTTCTCACACTTCATTCAGTGCATGAGTGGGAAGAGTGGGTCACTGGACCAAGCCAGCAAGGTTCAGGTCCAGATGGCTTACTCAGTGATAGTTGGACGAAACTTCGACTATGCAACAGCCATCTTTGACGACCTGAAGTCAAAGATAGAGAAGACCGAGAGGGATCCCAAAGTCCCCTACGTACGCTTTATCTGCGCGTACCTGAAGTTTCTCTACCCTACTACTTACCCCACCAACTCTGATGCCTCTTTTCCGAAAGTGGGTCAGCGCTCTCTGGAAGTCAAGTCGCTCCCCAACGAGGTAAGTATCTCTGAACTTCGCTCCCGACTCTCTCTCCTCACTTCTTCTACTTCAGCGGTGACGCAGAAGGTTCCTTCTTCTGCTATCCCTACCGCCACCCCTTCCAAACGACCATCAACTGGCTCCCTTGGTCCTTCGAAGAAGGCCAAGGTGACCAAGGAGAAAGCTACTTCTAGCTCTATACCTAAGGATGTTTCTCTACAAACTTCCTTGGATGCTTTCGTGGGTCTCTCCTCCACATCCTCAGCGACAACCACTTCAACCGTGCCAGCGATCTCGATCGCTGTCACAACAACAGTGACGAAAACCACAATCTCAGTTCAACAACCTGAGGTAACTACCCCTATCCCTACATCTTCTATCCCCATCTCTAGTCCTTCTATTTCTTTGATCTCTAACCCTCCATCTATCTCTACTCCACAGTTTGGACACATAGGACCTGAACATCAATCTTTTGAGGAATCTTTACAATTCTACAAAATGTTTGATAATTCAGGTATCCCTATAACCTTAAACACTTCTCCCAACTCACCATATAATCCTGTTTCTCAAAAACTAACTTATATTTCAGGTCCTACTTTGGCGACTGTTGACACCAATGTCAACAATCTGAGTGTAAAGGTGGAATCTATGACTGCCTCTCTCAACAACACCACCAACGCTGTTCAATCAGCTGGTGAAGCACTGAAGACGCTGACTGCCACCTGCGCCTCCAAAGCTGACATCGCTACTCTCCAAGAAGCGATTGACAAAGTCAGGGAAGACTCACAGCAACAGTTTGCAGCTCTGACTACAAAGGTTGATGCCTGTGAACTTCTACTTCAGCAAATCCTGACTCACCTGAAGGCCCCAGCTCCAACTCCTACTCCCTCATTCACAGAGAACGATCGAACATCGCTGAACATTGCCGTGGAATTTATTCATCAGGCAACGTCTGATCTTCCTGCATTTGAAGCCCGTCTGGACTGTTTGGAGGCTGAAGTTCAGCTGTTGGCCGCTGCAAAAGCTTCATCTCCTTCCAAAGATCTCTCCCTTAATGATGATGACAAAGAGGGGGAGAAAGCAGCTGAAGAAAATAAGGAGTTTAAAGTAGCTGCTGAGGTCCAACAGAAGGAAACTCCCTCTCAGGTTGAGGGGGAGATAGCTGCTGACAAAGCCCCTCCTTCCATCGCTGATCTAGTCGATGATGAAGAGGAAGAAGACGATGATGATGAAGACCTTGATCTTGAAGATCAAGAGGATGATTCTCATCAAGATGATGATGATAACGATGAAGATCAATCTCTATGGTGTTCTTCAGTCGTCACTTCATCAGCGATAGCTTCGAAAGAAGTTATCAAAGCAGGAGGGAGTCAAGAGACACCTTCAGGAACCCCTTCCCAAAGCAAAGGTTCAACTGCTGAGGGAACTCTGAAGATGATTTCAATACCTGAGGAGAATCCTTCTCAGGTATGCCTTACTCTTGTTCCTTTATCCTTCTATAAAAATCTCACCTCTGTTTCTTTCTAGCCTTTATCTCTCTCCTTCCCTAAATAAATCTAACCTTTTTCTTTTTCTGACCAGACAGTTCTCTCCCCTGTTTAAGGGTAAAGAGCTCCAAATAATCCCAGCTGCTGAAGCTGATGACCAAATAATCCCAATCTCTGCCCGAGAGATTGATGAAGAGGATGAAGAAGAAGAAGAGTCCCTGCAACATCATGGAAGGCCCTCTAGACCATCTCACTGGTCAGAGGAAGAGAGAAAGAAAAGAACAGAGATGATCTCTCATCTCGAGAGTCAACGACGAAAGGTCCCCTCTCAATCAGAGTTCCTGACTGAAGCTGAAATTGAAGAATCCGTCAGGGCTGAGAAGCTGATTGCTGACTGTCAAAGAGATGCCTCTCTGGCTCTCAAAATTCAGTCTTCTCAAGTCAAAGACAAGAAGCTAAAAAGCAAACCAGTGGAAGTTCAGGCAGCTCTTTTGAAAGATATTGAAGAGGAAGGCTCCAAAGATAAAGCGGTCAGCGATAATTCTATCGATTGGTGCAAACACAAAATCGACTATCGCTCTGACCCACTGAAGATCGTAGCGGTTGCTATCTCTGGAAGAAAGAAGAAGGATAAACTCTCCGTCACCATGGAGATTACCAGAGAGGATGGAATCTGCAAGGCTATGTTCATTTCAAAGCTGGAAGATCTTGGCTACATGGAGTGGCTTGAGTTCAAAGATGCACTGAATAAATCAAAGTCTACATACAGAGGCTATGTTGAAAGAGTAAATGATGCCCTCATCAATAGAGTCGCTGCTATACTAAAAGTGCCATCCACTCTTCCTCCAAAGTCCAAGCAAATCAAGAGAAAGCCTATCTCCTCCTCATCTGATAATGTCGCACTGATTAGGAATGAAACCTCCATCAAATTCTCAAGAGAAGCTCTGTTCGGTCCTCCTCCTGATCTTTCAGTTCTGGATCTATCTCTGCCTCCTGGCGGACCATATGCTGCGGAACAAGTACTCAAAGAACCTTTTGGAATCTTCTTCAGAGATGACGAGGAACAGCTCAGATTTCAAAGGGTCTCTGAAATCCCTATCTGTCCCCTCGCTCTTCTCAAGGATCTCATGTGCCTATGGTGTACTCTCTCTCCAGCTGCTGAGCCAATCATAGCGATCATCTGCAAAGAATCTTTAGAGCGAAGGCAAAAAAGAGAAGAAATACCTGAGTACTTGATCAATCCTCCTAAACCCTCTTTAGATAGCTGATAGATTAGTTTCTTTTCTTGTAATCTATTAGTTTAACTTACAGTAGTTAGTACATCACTTGTACTTGTAATTTTCATTCCTTGTAATTCTTTTCTTGGATTAATGAGAATTTCAGTGAAGTACTTAACTCTATCAGTACTGTAAAAGATCCCTCAAAATAGTAATTGGGACATGTATGTTATGAGTCCTGATTATTCCATCATTTTGAACTATAAAGTAATTTTCTTCAGTTACTTTGTCATTATCAAATAGGGGGAGATTGTTGATCCAAACTCTCTCAGTGATTTGATAACGACCCTTTTCTATACTTAGTGAAAATTACGTTTTAATATGTATTAGTGTTTCACCATCAGCGATCAGACTGAGTCTGTTCAGTTATCGCTGATAGTCTTCTTATAAACATCTAGTATGTATTAGTGTTTCACTATCAGTGATCAAACTGATCCTGTTCAGTATCGTTGATAGTTTCTGATGTAAACAGTAACGTAACCCCTGAAGACAAGTCTCGCGTCAACAAATGTTCATAGCTGAATCAAAGACGAAGCTGCTGAACAAAGACAAGTCTACTAGTGACCTGATGCGGATATCAGTGAAGCAAAGACGAATCTACTTATACGCGAAGGAACATGAGGAAAAGCTTCAGCGATCGCTGAAATCTTGATATCTCTGAAGAAAGAGATACTCAGCGATCGAATGATCACTTGGCTTATGTCTCAAGTTTCCTTTTGTCTCTCCTTGCACAACTTAGTACGATATGTCAAAACGGACATGTCTCTGCCACAATTCGTACAACACCTCTGTCATCTACACTGTTCATTGTCCGGCCGAAAGCATGTCTCCCAAAAGTCAGACTACCAAAGCCAATCAGTGAACTCCACGTCTAAAGTGCCCTTCCATGCATTTAATGCATAGGGTATAAATAGGAAGATCGCCCCTTCATCTGAAGTGTGCTCAATCCTTGAACCCCATATAGAAACCCTTGTTTTCTATATTCTCTTAATCCCCCATTCTCTGAATTTCTTGTGCAACCATCTTAGTGTTTCTTAAGTTTGTTTAGATTGAGTCTGTCTTAATCTTATTCCACAACAAACTTGTAAATTGTATTTGATTTATCAATAAACAATTTATTAAACTTTAAATTCTTGTGTTTGTATTCAACCCCCCCCCCCCCTTCTACAAACTTGTTAAGCACCTTAGGGACCAACATAAAACAAGGTTTTGGTCTATTGATTTTACTCAGATCAACCCCTTGTTTTTGTGCCCACTGATTATTCCAGTTTCTTTAATTACCCCTCCTTTTATCATGTTTTAGGGGCTCAGATTTAGTACAAGCACACTGTTTGCAAGGAACAGGATTCACAATTGTGGTCTACTTATAATGGACCTTACTAGACTTTCCCTCAGTCTTATCTATGTCCATAGATTTTACCCAAATCTTTCCACAACCCTCATTGGTAATAATGTGATTCTCTAAAGGAATCTCATCACTCACAGTGTTCTCTTTACCCTTACCGGCTTCTTTCTCAGTTTTGTCCTCAACAACTACTTCATCTAAGGGATCTATCTCAGTGGCTCCCTCAGGCAAGTCCTTCCTATCTTTGGTTTCTAGCAAGTCTGATGTAGGAGGGATGTTGTTGTTGTTGTATGGTGGTGGTGTGGTATTGTACCCAATTCCTCTTCTCAGTTTGTCATGAAACTGAGTTTGTAGTAAAGAGTCCATTGCTTTATAAGCGTTGGAAAACTTTTCCACATCTAGATTAACCTTGGCTAGCTCCCCTCTCAACTTTTCACTCTCCTCTTTAGACTTTGTCAGTTGGAGTTCTAGATATTTTTTCTCCCACTTCCAGTAGTTTGTGTCATATGAGTATTGAAGTTCATTGGCTTGGAAACCTTTAATTTGTTCCTCAAACCTCTCAACAATTCTCACATAGTCTTTTATATCTTTTGCTAACCTCTTAAGGTCATCACTCATATTCTGGTTGTGATCCCTGTACCTTTTAACAGTGTCTATGAAAGTTTTAGAACAGAGATTAGAACTTACCTCAGTTGGGAGATCAGATACCTCTACCATGAGAGCTTGATTTTGAATAGCCTCTTCTGCTTGATCACTCCAGTCAAACCCCATTCCTTGTTGAGAAACAAGGGCTTGAGCAGAGTTTCTGTTCTGGTTGAAGCTACCAGTCTGAGCTTGTTGGTGGTTATTGTGAGACACTCCACTTCTGCATTCCCTGGAAAAGTGTCCCTTCATATGACATTTATAGCATTCTACCTTTGACTTGTCAAAACCTGCTCCATCTTCTCTTCTTTGGGAGAAGTTATTCCTCCCAGTCCTCTTGATGAACTTCTTTACCCTCATGGAAAGCATGGTCATCTGCCATTTAATATCCATCTCTTCCAGATCATCAGGATGAAGTTGTTCCAAGTCATCATTGATTAAAGAAGAGTTTCCATGGCTGGACAGAAAGGCTTCAAAAACAGATTCAGTGCCTTTTTCTTGATTTGCTCCATTAGCAGCATTAACTGATTCAGGGTTAGCAGTAGAATCAATTGATGCTGATAGGAGTGCAGCATTATGAACATATCCAGAAGGCTTCTTCTTTGCCTCCACCTCAGCTTCAAATACTCTAAGCTCATTGTACAGATCATCAAGTTCTTTTTCTTCCAGTTGTTCATTCTGTCTGAATGAAACAGTATACATGGTCCATTCATCTCCTAGGGACCTTAAAAACTTTCTGTTTACATCATCTTGATCAATCTGTACTCCCATAGTAGCTAGTTCACCAATCAGCTTGTTAAACCTGTCAAAAGTTTGAATCATGGACTCATTCTTAGTTGACATAAAGTTGTTATACAATTGCTTCAGTATTGCCTTCTGATTTCTCTTGGTACTCTTGGTACCAGAGAATCTTTTCTCTAGAGCATTCCAAATCATCTGTGCATCTATGCAATTGCAGAATTGGTGTTGATATTCATTGGGAATAGCCAAGAGCAGTGTGCTCAAGGCTTTCATCTCTGTTTGCCTTATCTTCTTTTCTGCATCTGTCTTTGGTGGAGTTCTTTTTCCATCTGCACCAATTTTTCCTTCATCAGATGGGCCATTCTCAATGATGTCCCACATAGAGTAATCTGTGAGGAGAATTTATTGCTTGATCCTTATCTTCTACATGTCATACTCATTAGATCTGAGCATTGGAACCTTTGAGACAAGAGTACTGTTTGATTCAACTATGTTTTCCATGATGAATGAAGATTTCTGAGAATACTAGCTCTGATACCACTTGTCAGGATCTGATTCTTAACAAGAATAAACACTCAAAAACAATATTAAAGGATTTTGCGGAATAACACTTTAATATTCAGAATATCAATGAAACAATGAATCAGAAATCACAAATTGTAAACTTTATTGAATGATTTAAAGCTACAAGATTTCACACACAACCTCAATATTGATGAACAGGCTCACCAATACGAAATCTACTTCTCTAGAATTAGGATTATAAACCTTGAGGTTAATTCTCTCTATGAAAACAAAAACTCAGAATCAAAAATTAATTCTAAACTATTCTGACTAAGTCTATACATATACTAAAGATAAAAGATAATTACAAAATATAAAAGATCCTCAGTATAATCTTCCATAGTTATCTCCAAGCTTTCCATGAGTATCTTCAATCAATACAGTTGTCTTCATTGCCATACGAAGTCTTCATCTCATAAGCAGTACTAACCATGTTCAGAAGCATTAACCATGTTCAGCAGTATTAATGAAGTTGGCAGTAGTAACCCTTAGCAGTACTAACTACTAGCAGTACTAACTATGCTCAGCAGTAGTAACTTCATCAAGCAGTATTAATCTTGTTTAGCAGTATTAATCTGTCTCAGAAGTACTAACCATGTTGTGCTAGCAGCATTAACCATACTTGTGCAAATTCTGAATTCCCAACATTTACTGATAGAGGCTGAGAGGATCAACAATCTTTTAGAGGAAGAAATCATGGACGCTTCCAATCTCGTAAGCCAGGCTCAAGAGGGGAATAAATAATATGTGGCATATAATTATCGCCACAAGATAGGGCATTGGGTTAAAGACTTTATGAGTCTAAAGAACAAGGAAAAGTCCAAAGGAGAATATTTTGTAGTATCAATCGAGCAAGATACACATTTTTCAGCGACGGTTACACCACCACGTGGAGATAGGTGATGGGTGCTGGATATCGAAGCATCTTGCCATATGACACCATTTCGTGATTAGTTCTGTACCTTGGGAAAAGTTAAAGGCAATAATATTTTCATGGGGAATAGTACTTCGTGTGTTACTCAAGGTGTTGGTACTATTCGTAGCAAGATGTTTGATGACTTTGTTCGTACATTGAAAAATGTCAAATTTGTTCTGGTCATTCCTATTATTTTGGTTGGACGATTGTCTAAGGTCGGACGCAAGATTCGTATTGGTGATGGGAGCATGTGAGTATCATAAGGGAACTTTATTGTAATTAGGTGAAGAAGCGGAGAACAATTTATTTCATTCGGTTGATTAAATAGTTTCATCAGAGTCATGTGTGACAGATAGTAGATTGAATACGGATGCTACTCGTTTATGGTATTTACAGTTGGGCCACATATCGGTTAAGAAGTTGGAGATCTTGTGAAAGCGGAAGCTCATTAGCATCGACACGCCTACTTGCCTTAAATTTTATGTAGGATGAGTCAAGGAGAAGCAACTTGCGTTATTTTGGCGTTGGAAAATACAACACTAAAGGAATTTTGGATTATGTTCATTACGATGTTTAAGGACCATCCAATACAAAGTCCCTCAGTGGAGGTAAATATTTTGTCTCTTTTATTGATAATTTCTTACGTAAAGTTCAGGTGTTTGTTTTGAAGCACAAATCGGACGTCTTTAAAAATTTCAAGACTTGGTTAGCACGTGTGGAGGACGAGATCGGAAAGAAACTAAAGGTGCTTAGATCCAATAACAGTGAAGAGTTTACTAATGGTAACTTAAAGGCATTTTTCTCAAGTTAAGGCATCCACTGTCATTATACTACACCCAGGCCCCAGCGATCCAGATTCAAATGGGGTCGCAGAACGAATCAATAGGACATTGTTGGAGAAATTCTGATGTATGATGATGACATCCAGATTTTCTAAATCTTTCTGGGTCGAAGCTTTGCACATCGCGGTGCATAGCTTGAATAGGTTACCATGTTCGGCCACTGAAGGTAAAATATCGGAAGAGATGTGGAGAGGTAAAAACAATTTATGTATAAGATACTGTGTGTCCCAATACGCAATCATTCAATCAAGTAAACAAATAATTAACACAATAATGCAAACCTGATATTGATTAATCAATTGATTCAACAGATTACAAGCTTGAAGAAATTGATCTATCTCTCTGTTTCCTCTTGTTCACGGCGCCAACAGCTAGCCTCACAATCAATAATTTTCTTAATTAAGCTCATCATACCTAATTAACCCTAAACAAAATCTATTTATACTTAAGCTAATAAGCCTAATAGGCTTGACAAGGTTTGGGCCCAAATTACAAAAACTAACTAATAACTAAATTATAAAACAAATAAATAAAATACGAAAAACACACTTGTTGGGAACTGAAGAATTCATCAAGTATGGTTAATGCTGCTGGTTCAAAGTTACTACTGCTAGAAGACTTAAAGGTTAGTACTGCTGAGTGTTACTACTGCTAGTACTATTAATACTGCTAGTCAAAGTTAGTGCTGCTTGAACAAAGTTAGTACTGCTTAGCTAGTTAGTACTGCTAGTAGTTAGTGCTGCTTAGTAGTTAATGCTGCTAGAAGAAGTTAATGCTGCTGATCATGGTTAGTGCTGCTAAAGAGATTCAGATGGAAAGAATGACAGCTAGATAATCTGAAGATTATGGAAGCTTATAGATATACATGGAAGATATACTGAAGATATTTTATTTATTGTAATTATCTTTGTATTCAGTATATATATTGTATAGCTTAGAATAATGAATAAACTTTGGTTTTCATTCTTTTAGAGAGAAAATCAACCTCAAGGCATAGATCCTAATTCTAGAGAAGTAGAATTCGTATTGGTGAGCCTGTTCATCAATATTGAGGTTGAGTGAGTAATCTTGTAACTTCAAAGCATTCAATACAAGTTTACAGTTTGTTGATTATATTCTGTTTTGATTTTCTGTTTGGTTAAATATCAAAGTGTTATTCCGCAAACTTCTTTGTTATTGTTTCTGAGAATTAATTCTTGTTGAGAATTCGATCCTGACAAGTGGTATCAGAGCCAAACTCTCTCATAAACAGTTATTCATCATGGAAAATCTTACAGAATCAAGCAGTACTTTGGTTTCTAAGGTTCCAATGCTCAAACCAAGTGAGTTTGACATGTGGAAGATCAGAATCAGACAATATATTCTTCTCACTGACTACTCAATGTGGGATATCATTGAGAATGGTCCTTCTGAAGCTGGAAGGATAGGACCAGATGGGAAAAGACCTCCACCAAAGACAGATGGTGAAAGGAAGATCAGACAAACAGAGATGAAGGCCTTGAGCACTCTGCTCTTGGCCATTCCCAATGAATATCAGCATCAATTTTGCAACTGCACTGATGCTCAGATTCTCTGGAATGCTCTAGAGAAAAGATTTGCTGGAACTAAGAGCATCAAAAGAAATCAAAGAGATGTTCTAAAGCAGCAGTATGAGAACTTCACTTCCACAAAGAATGAGTCTATGACTCAAACTTTTGATAGGTTCAATAAACTCATTGGTGAACTGGCTACTGTAGGGGTGAAGATGGAACAAGATGATATCAACAGAAAGTTCCTCAGATCTCTTGGGGATGAATGGACTATGTACACTGTCTCATATAGACAGAGTGACAATCTGGAAGAGAAAGAACTTGATGATCTATACAATGATCTAAGAGTTTTTGAAACTGAGGTAGAAACCAAGAAGAAGCCCTCTGGTTATATTCACAATGCTGCTCTTCTTTCAGCATCCACTGATACTACTGCCAACCCTGAAGCAGTTAGTACTACCAGTGGAGTAAGTTCAGAAAAAGGCACTGAAACTATCTTTGAAGCCTTTTTGTCCAGTCATAGCAGCAATTCTTTGATTAATGATGATCTGGATCAAATTCACCCTGATGATCTGGAGGAGATGGATATTAAATGGCAGATGGCCATGTTATCCATGAGGGTGAAGAAGTTCATTAAAAGAACTGGAAGAAATAACTTCTCTCAAAGAAGAGAAGATGGAGCTGGTTTTGACAAAACCAAGGTGGAATGTTATAAGTGTCACAAGAAAGGACACTTTGCTAGAGAATGCAGGAGTACTGTTCCAAAAAACAACAACCATCAACAAGCTCAGAATGGAGGATACAATCTGAACAAGAATCCTGCTCAAGCCCTTGTTTCTCAACAAGGAATGGGATTTGACTGGAGTGATCAAGCTGAGGAAGCCATTCAGAACCAAGCTCTTATGGCAGAAGTGTCTGATATCCCCACTGAGGTAAGTTCTAATCTTTGCACTAAATCTTGCATTGACACTGTTACAAGATACAGGGATCACAATCAAAGTATGTGTGATGACCTCAAAAGATTAGAAAAGGACAGAAGAGATTATGTGTTGATAGTAGAGAGATTTGAAGAGCAAATCAAAGGCTTTCAAGCTAATGAACTTCAACACTCTTATGACACAAACTATTGGAAGTGGGAAAAGAATGAGTTAGAAACCAAACTGTCTAAGTCCTTAGAAGAGAATGATAGACTGAAAGAGGAACTGTCAAAAGTTAAGCTTGACATAGACAAGTTTTCTTATGCTTCAAAAGCAATGGACTCTCTTCTAAAGGCTCAGATACATGATAAGATGAAACCTGGTATTGGATACAACAATACACCCCCTCCTTACAATAACAACTATATTTCTCCTTCATCAGACTTGTTAGAAACTAAAGAGAAAAAGGACTTGTCTGAAGAAGCTTTTAAGATAGATCCTTTGGATGAGGTAGTAGTTAAGGATTTGACTAAGAAAGGAGCCAGTGAGAACAGGGATAATAATGTGAGTAAAAAGATACCATTAGAAAACAATATTATCACAAATGAGGGATGTGGGAAAATCTGGGTCAAGTCCAAGGAGATAGAGAAGACTAAAGGAAATGATAACAAGGTCCATTACAAACAAACCACAGTTGTGAATCCTGGATCTTGTAAACAGTGTGATTGCAATAAATCCAAGAGCCTAAATTCTGGTTTAAAAAGAGGAAATCAAAGAAACTGGAATAATCAATGGGCTCAGAAACAAGGAGTTGATCTGAATAAAATCAATAGACCAAAACCTTGTTTTATATGTGGCAAGTTGAATCATTTGGCTAAGTATTGTTACTTTAACCCTATTAACCAACAGATGAACTTTCAAAGATTTGTGCAAAAATCTGTGGGTTATAGGAAGGCTGGAAAGAAACATGTGATAAAGAAATATGTTGAAAGTAAAGGCACTTTAAAGAAAAAGATTTTAAAAGAAAGTGTCAAAATGTGGGTGCCTAGAAGTACTAACAATGTTAGTACTGCTAACAATATTAGTACTGCTAACACAGTTACTACTGCTAACAGTGTTAGTACTGCTAACAATATTAGTACTGCTAACACAGTTACTACTGCTAACAGTGTTAGTACTGCTAAAAATATTAATGCTGCTAATACTGTTAATACCTCTTCAAAGGTTAGTACTGCTAAGCATGCAAGTGCTGCCAAGGCAGTTAGTACTTCTAAAACAAGTACTGAATCTAGCAAAAACATTCCCAAGCCTATTATTGTAACAAAGTACTCCAAGAATGAGGAATTAAAGTTTAAAAATCTTGTCAAGAAAGAATGCAAGTATTTTGATGAGAAAGGGATACCCAAGACCACTTTGGCTTGGGTTCCTAATTCATACTAATTGATTTATTTAATGTGCAGGGCAACCAACAGCTCAAGGGAAAGAGCATTTGGCATGTTGATAGTGGTTGCTCTAGGCACATGACAGGCAACATGTCATGCCTTCAAGACTTCAAGCATATCAATGGAGGACATGTTGCATTTGGAGATAATCTTACTGGTGGTAAGATAAGTGGAAAAGGTAATGTCACCAAAGGTAAGATGACATTTGAGGATGTCTACTATGTTGATCAATTAAAGTACAACCTGTTAAGTGTATCACAGGTTTGTGACAAACAACATAGTATATTATTTACTAATACTGAGTGTATGATCCTTGCTCCAGGGTTCAAGGTAGTTGATGAAAGCATGATACTACTTAGAACTCCAAGAAAGGACAATGTTTACTGTCTTGATTTGGACATGGTTGATAGTGATTCATCTCTAAATTGTCTTGTTTCAAAAGCTTCTGTAGATGAATCCTCTCTATGGCACAGAAGGATGTGTCACATGAATTTTAAGACTATGAACAATCTTGTTAAAAATAACCTTGTAAGAGGTTTACCTTCAAAAATCTTTTCATGTGATGATCATTGTGTTGCTTGTCTTAAAGGCAAACAACACAAAACTTCTCATAAGACCAAAGAGATAAATTTTGTTTCTTCTTGTCTCCAATTACTGCATATGGATCTGTTTGGTCCTACAAATGTTATGAGTATAGGCAAGAAATCTTACTGCTTGGTTATTGTTGATGATTACTCCAGATTTACTTGGGTATATTTTCTAAGGACTAAGGATGAAACAAGTGGTCTTATCAAATCCTTTATTCTAAGAATTGAAAACCAAACTAATCAAAGAGTAAAAGTCATTAGATCAGATAATGGAACTGAGTTTAAAAATCATGATCTAAACACCTTTTGTGAAGAAAAAGGTATTGAGAGGCAATATAGTGCTCCTAGAACTCCTCAACAGAATGGTGTTGCTGAAAGGAGGAATAGAACACTAATAGAGGCTGCTAGATCTCTGTTGGCTGATTCCAAATTGCCAATTACCTTCTGGGCTGAAGCAGTTAATACTGCTTGTTATATCCAAAACAGAGTTCTAGTGGTCAAGCAAAAGAACAAGACCCCATATGAGCTTTTAAATAAAAGAAAACCTTTTATTGGTTTCTTCAAACCTTTTGGGTGTCCTTGTACAATTCTAAATACCAAATCTCACTTAGGTAAGTTTGATAACAAAGCAGATGATGGATTTCTTGTTGGATATTCATCTCAGAGTAAGACTTACAGAGTTTTTAACTCTTCTTCTAGAATAATTGAAGAAAGTGACAATGTCAAATGCAATGAGAACACACCTAATCCTGTTGGGTCTGGACCTCAGTGGCTATTTGACATTGATTCACTAACTAACTCCTTTGGTTTCAGTAATGAGTATACAGGAACAGGAAGTGGAGGATCAGGGATCACACAAGTTCAAGAAAGTCTATCTAAATCTGTGATTTTTCCCATATACACAGTAAATTCTGTTGAAGACTGTGAAAAGGAATCATTTACTGGACCAAGCCAGAGTGAAGAAGACACTAGAGATAAGGAGACTCAAGAAAATAATGAAGTGGCATCTGAAAACACTTCAGTTGAGTTACATGAATCTAATCTTGAGGCTGGACTGAATGAAGAACCTAGTCATAACACCAGAGTTCAAAAGAATCATCCTCCACAGCTGGTAATAGGAGATATCTCTTCTCCTATGATGACTAGACATCAAAGCAGGCTTCAGGAAATGCAAGATCAACAGCATACAGTGCTTTCTTGTTTTCTATCACAGCTTGAGCCTAAAAAGGCACATGATGCTATGAAAGAATCTAGCTGGATAGAAGCAATGCAAGAGGAACTGCTACAGTTCAAGCTACAAGATGTATGGGATCTGGTAGACCTTCCTAAAGGTCACAGAGCAATTGGCATAAAATGGATTTTTAGAAACAAGAGAGATGAAAGAGGTATTGTCATAAGGAACAAAGCAAGGCTGGTGGCTCAGGGATATACTCAAGAAGAGGGTATAGATTATGAAGAAGTGTTTGCACCTGTGGCTAGAATAGAAGCAATCAGACTATTCCTAGCCTATGCTTCTTACATGACCTTCAAAGTCTATCAAATGGATGTAAAAAGTGCCTTTCTCTATGGGTCAATTGAAGAAGAAGTATATGTCTGTCAACCACCAGGGTTTGAAAACCCAAGCTATCCAGACAGGGTATACAAATTAAAGAAAGCACTCTATGGACTACATCAAGCCCCAAGAGCATGGTATGACACTCTGTCATCCTATCTCTTGGAAAATGACTTTGAAAGAGGAGTCATTGATAAGACTCTATTTATTAAAACAAAGAAGAAGGATATTTTGCTGGTCCAAAACTATGTTGATGACATTATCTTTGGATCTACAAGAAACAACATGTGCAAGGAGTTTGAGGATTTAATGCATAAAAGCTTCAAAATGAGTTCCATGGGGGAACTTACTTTCTTCCTTGGACTCCAAGTTCAACAGAAGTCAGATGGCATTTTCATATGTCAATCCAAGTATGTACAGGATATTCTAACCAAGTTTGATTTCTCAGAATCAAAATCTGCCAGCACACCTATGGAAACACACAAGCAGATCACAGCAGATCTTGAGGGGGAGGATATGGATGTGCATCATTATAGATCCATGATTGGCTCTCTCATGTATCTCACAGCATCAAGGCCAGATATAATGTTTCCAGTCTGTGTATGTGCAAGATTTCAAGTTAGGCCAAAGCTATCTCACTTTCAAGCTGTTAAGAGGATATTCAGATATCTCAAAGGGCAACCCAGATTGGGACTTTGGTATCCTCATAACTCACCTTTTGACCTAATAGCATACTCAGACAGTGATCTAGGTGGGGCAAACTTGGACAGAAAATCCACTTCTGGAGGATGTCAGTTTTTGGGTGCTAGACTAGTCTCATGGCAGTGCAAGAAACAAACCACAGTATCCACATCTACAACAGAGGCAGAGTACATAGCAGCTACAAGTTGTTGTTCTCAAGTCTTATGGATTCAGAATCAAATGTTGGATTATGGGGTAACCTTTCTACACACTCCAATCTTTATTGACAACAGCAGTGCTATTAGCATTGTGAATAATCCTGTCAAGCACTCAAAAACAAAGCACATTGAGATCAGGTATCACTTTATAAGAGATTGTAATGAAAAGAAACTTATTCAAGTTGTCAAAGTTCACACTGATAATCAGTTTGCTGATTTATTCACTAAAGCTTTTGATGTGGGTAGATTCACTTTCTTGGTAACAAGTGTGGGAATGATCAACACTGAATAATCCCCTTCTCAAAAAGTGGCTTTATACCTGTATATTATTCTTGGAGTTACTAATCTTCTTTTTCAGGATATGCATAGCAGTACTCAGTGTTTAGCAAGTTTAAAAGGAGTATTTCAGTTAATACTGCTAGTTAGTTACTACTGCTCGTAGTTAATACTGCTAGTGGTTAATACTGCTTTCAGTTAATACTGCTTTCAGTTAATACTGCTAGTGGTTAATACTGCTTTCAGTTAATACTGCTAGTGGTTAATACTGCTTTCAGTTAATACTGCTAGTGGTTAATACTGCTTTCAGTTAATACTGCTAGTTAGTTACTACTGCTCGTAGTTAATACTGCTAGTTAGTTAATACTGCTAGCAGTTAGTGCTGCTCTAGGTTAATACTGCTTATGTTCCGAATACTATAAATACTCTTTGCCCGCCTAAAAGTTCATAACGACTCTTTGCATAATGTTCTCTTGCGCTCAAAACCTTTTCTCTCTCAAGTTCGAAGTTTTCAGACAAGCTTTTCACTAAGATCAATGGCATCCATGACTTTTATCGACGAGCACAACGAGATTGCAATGCTACAAAAGCCAAAGCAAGCTGCAGGATTTCATCAGATTGTGGATTTCCTCAAGTCAAGCCACATTGCTCATGCTCTTCTTGTATCCCTTACAATCTATATTGAGCATCAAAGGCAGTTATGGGCTAATGCAACCATTGTTGTTGAGAATGGTGTGCAGATGATCAAGACAAGAATCTGTGATCAATCACTCACGGTTACTGAAGAGGTTATTCGCATCAGTCTACGTCTAGACGATGCCTCTGGTATAACCTCTATCCCAAATGATGAACTGTTTTCAAATCTTACAAGAATGGGGTATGGAGGCCCATTGGGAGTTTTCAAATTCTCTAAAGCAAAATTTTCACCCCAATGGCGTTTCTTTGTCCATACTCTTATGCACTGTATCTCCAAAAAGACTACTGGATGGAGTGAGTTCAGCAGCACTATTGCTTATGCTTTGGTGTGCTTGGCCACTGCCAGAAAGTATAATTTTTCTAAAATGATTTTCAGTGATCTTGTCTCAAACATGGGAAACAAAAAAGAGCTTCTTTATGTATCCCAGGTTTGTTCAAGAAGTCATTACTCATGAATTGACGGATATACCTCAACCTGTTGGGGTATATGTACCTAAACCCCCCAAAGGCAAGGTTTTCTCAAATATGAGAAGATCTGCTGGGGACTCTGAAGGAGTTGACACCCCATTGTTCTCTACAATGATGGTGGTGTCCCAAACCAATGAAGGTATGGCAGCAGGGTCAAGGCCCCCATTAGACCAACCCACTGCTAGCCAAGCCCAACCTTCCCACTCAAAATCTATTCTCCAGTCCCTTCTTGAAAAACCAACCTCTCCAATCACACAAACTTACAAAAGGAAACAGGTAAAGAAGGCTCATTTCCTTCTTGTACCATTACCCACTAAGCCTATAAGCCCTCTAAGGGAGAATTCTCCCCTAGAGAATATCCAAAGGGAAACCACAAGGGTGTCTCCCAACCCAAAGGAGGTGCTCTCTGAGGAGGAGGTAGAGCATATGGGTGATGAGGCTGCCACTACTCCTGCTAGTATAGAGGAGGAAAGTGGTAACATCAATAAGACCTCCCCCATGGCAACTTTGAATGAGCAATCATTTGAAGGTCCCTGGTGCCAAGAAACCACAGGGGTGGATAGTGCTTCTGCAAGGCAGAAGACATCCACTAATAAAAGATCCAATGATCCTTCAAAGGAGGGTAACACTTCTGGAAAGGGTGAGGACAGATATACGTACTATGAATTGATGGAAACAATGGGGAACATCAATCAAGATGTTCTCAAACAAGGAAAAGATATTGAAGAAATGAAGCTAGTCATTCTGTCACAACAAGAACAGATTGCTAAGCTGAAGAGGATGGTGGTCAGTCTGGTACAAAGGAAGAAGAGAAAGCAATTCCAACTTAGGAGAAGGAAAATTGAGAATGATGCTCCCAAAAAGGGGGAGACCAACATGGAAGAAGCCACAAGAGAGGGGAAGCTTAATGTTGAGGGGGAGCAGGAAGCAGAAACAGAAAGAGTTTCAATACCAAAAGAAACAAAAGAAGCAGCAGAAACAGTTACTACTGCTGACATTAATAAAGCAGCAGAAACTGTGAAAGAAGTTCTAACAGATCTTGAGATTGCAGAAACCTTACTAAAAGCCAAGAATGATACTCCCAAGGTCACTTCAAAGACCAAAGGAGTAATCATCAAAGAACAAGGTGAAGTGATCAAGAAAGACAATAGCAAGAAGGCACTCAATAAAGACAAAGGAAAAGCAAAAATGGTGGAATCTGATCAACCAATCAAAAAGCATAGGTTGGTTGAATCAGATGAAGCTCTAGCTAAAAAGATGCAGGAGGATTTTGAAAAAGAAGAAAGAGTTCAGTTGGAAAAGGACAGGGAAATGGCAAAAGCTCTAGCTGCTGAACTGAATGAAGCTTATCAACAGAGTATGGCAACTGAAATTGCACAGAAGAAAGTTGCAAGTATGAAGAAATCAGTGGTGAAAACAGTTGCAAAGAAGAGAAAACCCTCAAAGACATTCCTAGGTACCCAAGAGAGGAACAAAATGATTATATTTCTCAAAGGTGCTGTAGGAGTCAAAAAGGAGATGTTCTCCAAAATGTCTTTTGAGAAGATAAAAGAGTTCTATGATTCAGAGATGTTGAAGCTTCAGGAAAATGAAACTGCTAGGGTGGAGATGGAGAAGAGGATAAAAGAAAGTAATGACTTTGATTGTCAAAAGCCATTTCCAGATGAGCAAGAAACACCTCCTAAGAAAGAGTCCACTCTGGGAGAAAGTCTAAGGACTTTAAAGAGAACAAAGATGATGGCAAGAAGAAAGCCAATCAAGAAGCCTAGAGTATCTGAAGAAGAGGCTGAGAAGGTAGCTGAAGAAGAAGGGGCACCTGAGTCATCTAAACAGACAGAGCCAGCCAACACTGATGATGTAAATTTGTATATGGTAGGGATGGACAAAGTGCCTGAACCAATTTCAGCAGAACCTGTAGGAGTGAAGCCTCCTGAGGTCATTCTCTGGGATACATTGACAGTGGATGGAAAGGAATACATAAGGCTGAAAAGAAAAGATGAAAAGCATGAAGTGTTCAACACATGGGCAAAAATTGTCAGAACATGCTCTAGATCAGATCTTGAAGAGATGTTTGAGATAGGAATGAAGTTGTATGCAGATATTCTAAAGGCTCCAGGAATTTCAATTACAAAACTGGTAATGGAGTATCTGTGTATGATGTTCAAACCTGAAGAAGTAGAGCACTTGATCAAGGATGTCTTCAAATCAGTAAACAGTTGGACTCTATATGAAATTAGTGGAGTATATACAGTGACTTTGGATTTAAATCACACTGAATACTTCCTAGTGGATAGAGTGTATAATCATAGCAGATTGAAGCTACATGCCATGCTGAAGAAAAAGTTAAGGTGTGTTCCAGATTCAGAAATGGCTAAATACTTGATTCAAAGAACCATCAATCAGAGTTTGGGATTGGATGCAAACACTGGAATTTAGGCCATGATAGAGTTTTGGGAGCATCTTGAAGATTAATTCTGAAAAACTTGACTTCTCTTCTTAAAAGTCAAGTTAGGGGGAGATTGTTGGGAACTGAAGAATTCATCAAGTATGGTTAATGTTGCTGGTTCAAAGTTACTACTGCTAGAAGACTTAAAGGTTAGTACTGCTGAGTGTTACTACTGCTAGTACTATTAATACTGCTAGTCAAAGTTAGTGCTGCTTGAACAAAGTTAGTACTGCTTAGCTAGTTAGTACTGCTAGTAGTTAGTGTTGCTTAGTAGTTAATGCTGCTAGAAGAAGTTAATGCTGTTGATCATGGTTAGTGCTGCTAAAGAGATTCAGATGGAAAGAATGACAGCTAGATAATCTGAAGATTATGGAAGCTTATAGATATACATGGAAGATATACTGAAGATATTTTATTTATTGTAATTATCTTTGTATTCAGTATATATATTGTATAGCTTAGAATAATGAATAAACTTTGGTTTTCATTCTTTTAGAGAGAAAATCAACCTCAAGGCATAGATCCTAATTCTAGAGAAGTAGAATTCGTATTGGTGAGCCTGTTCATCAATATTGAGGTTGAGTGAGTAATCTTGTAACTTCAAAGCATTCAATACAAGTTTACAGTTTGTTGATTATATTCTGTTTTGATTTTCTGTTTGGTTAAATATCAAAGTGTTATTCCGCAAACTTCTTTGTTATTGTTTCTGAGAATTAATTCTTGTTGAGAATTCGATCCTGACAACACTTTTGACTATTTATTATAAAAGGACCCTAGACTATTTGTTGAGACGACTTTATCAGCTTTGACTTCAGATTTCCATCTTCAGATAATTATGATCTTGAATCCAATAAATATGTGCTTTAACAATCTCCCCTTTGGATCAAGATCATTCTCTAAGCTCAGAAAATGTAATCTTCCTCTTTGTCTTCAGAATGTAGCAATCTTCCCAATCGATGAAAATACCTCTTGGAAAGAAATTATCTCCAGTTTCAGCTCGGAATGCTTTAGCAAATCATCTTCAGAAAAATTCTTCAATTCAGCACGTCTTCTTCAGAAATTATTTCAAAACTTCCAATCTTCTCCCCATTTCTTGATTGACGCTTCTCCCCCTTTTTGATGAAAAGAGCAAAGAGTTCATCAAAACGTGTCTTCAAGAAATTTCTTCCACCATTCATCTTGCAAACAGAACCACTGATTATCCGTCAATTCATTAAGATGTTCATCCAGATCTTTGCAAATCTAGACAAATTAGAAAATGAAGTGTAACACCTGAATCAACACATGAATCAGTTGAAATTGCCTGTCAGTAACACAAAGTCACTGTGTGTAACGAATACACAATATAAAGGAGCTTTTGTGATGATCACTCCCCCAGGGCTTCCATTCAATCATCGAAACACCACAAATGCAATTTATATGAACGTTATGACAAAGAAACAAATTCTTTGTGTGTTCGTGCAAGTGATAGAATAAATTAAGCATAAGATGATTGCTTATAAGGCTCAAAAAATGTAAACCACTAAGACAACAGGTAGTTAAACACAGACTCAATGTGCATGAAGGAAGTGTAAAGGTGGGGCAGACTTCCTTCTTTTCAATATCCAGATTTTCCAAATGAAAATCAGATAACATGTGTTGCGTCCCCTTTTGAAAATGAAACATTTTCTTGTTGAGAAGAAAATGAGTAGCTGGTGGGGTTTTATCAAGAGTTGGCATGGGCTATTTGCCTGTTTCAATAATGTTCACGAAAGAATTGTGAATCATTAGTAATGTGGCTGCCCGACTCAGAAAGTAGTTGGTGCAGAGTTTAAAAATTCTTTTACTCTGATCTCTCGCCCTCTTTCTTTTAATCTTTAAGCTCACAGCTAACCAAAACTCTCTTTTAACATTTCTCTCATCACACATCCCACACTCATTTCTTTTGACTCCTCACATTCAATCACTAAAGGATTAACTTCTGGGGTAGGAAACACTGGTTAACGTGAATCCATAGAAGTTCAGATAAGTCCTAGCACACTGATCCCATGTTTTCCTATGAAGCATATGATGCTCAGATGATTTAACTTGAACAGTTAAAACTCAATGATGAATCAGAAAACATTTAAAATCACACTTCCAATTCAAGAAATCTGTTTGAGAATTAGGAAGTGGTTTGAACATTTAAGAACATGTTTTCTTATGATTGAAAGTTGTCCTTCTTTCAACCATGAATGAGATGAAGAAAAGAAATTATACCTTTCGAGTACAGTCTTACATCTCGCGAAGTCAAGCTTAAAGTCATAATGATATGAACTTGTAAGCATCTCTCAACCTACAAAAATCTAAAAGTCTAGTCAAAGTAAGTTTATTCACTGAAATTGAAATAACATAAAGCAGTAAAACACTTAGTGTACGAGTTCTGATCAGAAGTAATCAGAAGTCATAGCCATACTCTTTTGACTTGAACGCTCCCCCTAAAATCATGCATTACTAACAAATTATCAGTAAGTACAATGCATTCAGTTTTGCTCCCCCTCAAAATAACATTGACCATCTATAAGATACTTCTCACACTCCCTCTGAGATCATGAACAAACTATTAAAGAGCAGGTATCATGCGGAAATAATAATAAAGAAATGATAAAGAGACACAACAAGAAACTTTAATAGGTAACCAACGATTAGGTCTTAAGATTTAGCATACCAAGTCTTGAGACAAGAAAATTAAATCTCTTTTCGTCTAAAGGTTTGGTAAACAAATCTGCAAGTTGATAATCGGTTTTTACAAAGTAAAGTTCAATTGTTCCCTTTTCTACATTATCTTTTATAAAATGATATCGGACATCTATGTGTTTGGTCTTAGTATGCTGAACAGGGTTAGCGGTAATCGCAATAGCGCTCTTCGAATCACAATAGATCGGGATTCGATTGAAATGAAATCCATAGTCTCGCAGTTGTGTTCTCATCCACAAGACTTGAGAACAGCAGCTAGCAGCAGCTACTGTTGGGAACTGAAGAATTGCACAAGTACAGCACAAGTAAAGTTAATGCTGCTAGAAAAAAACAATTACTACTTCTAGTTGGTACTTCTGTGGTTAATGCTGCTAGTTGAAGATTAATGTTGCTAGTTGAAGATTAATGTTGCTCAACAAGTTTAGTACTGCTAGTTCAAAGTTAGTACTGCTTGAAGAGATTAATACTGCTGAGCATGGTTAGTACTGCTGGAGTTAATACTGATCAGAGTATTAATGCTGCTGAAGAATAATACTGCTTATGAGATGGAGATCAGAATTACAAGGATGACAGCTGGATAGACTGAAGATTATGGAAAGCTTGGAGATAATGATGGAAGATTATACTGAAGATCTTTTATTCTTTTGTAATTATCTTTATCTTCAGTATATGTATAGAATTGATTAGAATGATTAGTGTAATTTCATTCTACGTTTTTGTTCTAGAGAGAAAATCAACCTCAAGGCATAGTTCGTAATTCTAGAGAAGTAGAATTCGTCTTGAAAGAGTCTGTTCTTCAAGATTGAGGTTGTCTGTGTAATCTTGTGATTTTAATCATTCAATACAAGTTTACAAGTTGTTAATCATTTACTGTTTGTTTACTGTTACATTGAATATCAAAGTGTTTTTCCGCAACTTCTTTGATATTGTTTCTGAGTATTCATAATTCTTGTTGAGAATTCGATCCTGACAAGTGGTATCAAAGCAAGTTCTCTCAGAAACATCTATTCACTCATCATGGAAAACTTGCAGAATCAAACAGTACTCTGGTCTCAAAGGTTCCAATGCTCAGACCCAATGAATTCGATATGTGGAAGATCAGAATCAAGCAGTACATACTCCTCACTGACTATTCTATGTGGGACATCATTCAGAATGGCCCTTCTGAAGCAGGAAAGATTGGTGCAGATGGAAAGAGAACTCCACCAAAAACTGATGCTGAAAGAAAGACTAGACAGACAAAGATGAAAGCCTTGAGCACTTTGCTCTTGGCTATTCCCAATGAGTATCAACATCAGTTCTGCAACTGCACTGATGCAGAGATGCTCTGGAATGCTCTAGAGAAGAGATTCTCAGGTACCAAAAGTACCAAGAGAAATCAGAAAGCCATTCTGAAGCAACAATATGAGAACTTTATGTCAACCAAGAATGAGTCCATGACTCAAACTTTTGACAGGTTCAACAAGCTTATTGGTGAACTAGCTACAGTGGGAGTACAAATTGATCAAGATGATCTAAACAGGAAGTTCCTAAGGTCTCTGAGTGATGAATGGACCATGTATACTGTGTCTTTCAGACAGAATGATCAACTGGAAGAAAAGGAACTTGATGATCTATATAATGATCTAAGAGTTTTTGAATCTGAGGTAGAGTCTAAGAAGAAGCCTTCTGGATATGTTCAAAATGCTGCACTCCTTTCAGCATCAATTGATTCTACTTCCAATCCTGAATCAGTTAGTGCTGCCAATGGAGCAAATCAAGAGAAAGGCACTGAAACTGTATTTGAAGCCTTTCTGTCCAATCATGGAAACTCTTCTCTTATTAATGATGACTTGGAACAAATCCATCCTGATGATCTTGAAGAGATGGACATTAAATGGCAGATGGCCATGCTCTCTATGAGAGTTAAGAAGTTCATCAAAAGAACTGGGAGGAACAACTTCTCTCAAAGAAGAGAAGATGGAGCAGGATTTGACAAGTCAAAGGTGGAATGCTATAAATACCATCAGAAGGGACACTTTGCTAGAGAATGCAGAAGTGGAATGTCTCAAAACAATAACCACCAACAAGCTCAATCTGGAAGCTTCAATAATAACAGAAACTCTGCACAAGCCCTTGTCTCTCAACAAGGTATGGGGTTTGACTGGAGTGATCAAGCTGAAGAGGCCATTCAAAACCAAGCTCTAATGGCAGAGGTGTCTGATCTCCCAACAGAGGTAACCTCCAATCTTTGTTCTCCAAATTGCATTAACACTGTTAAAAGGTATAGGGATCACAACAAGAACATGAGTGATGACCTTAAGAGATTGGAAAAGGACATAAAAGATTATGTGAGGATTGTTGAGAGATTTGAAGAGCAAATTAAGGGGTTTCAAGCCAATGAGCTTCAACACTCTTATGACACAAACTACTGGAAGTGGGAGAAGAATGACTTAGAAATTCAACTGATCAGATCCAAAGAGAAGAGTGAAAAGTTAAGAGGAGAACTAGCTAAAGTCAAGCTAGATGTAGAAAAGTTTTCCAATGCCTCTAAAGCAATGGATTCTTTACTACAATCTCAGATTCATGATAAACTGAGAAGAGTAATAGGGTACAATACCACACCACCACCCTATAACAACAACTACATTCCTCCTAGTTCAGATTTGTTAGAAACAAAGGATAGGAAGGACCTACCTGAGGGAGCCACTGAGATTGATCCCTTAGATGAAGTAGTTGTTAAAGATAAATCTGAGAAAGAAGTTGTCAAGAATAAGAACAACACTGTGAGTGGTGAGATACCTATAGAAAACCACATAATCACCAATGAGGGATGTGGAAAGAATTGGGTCAAGTCCAATGAGATAGAGAAGACTGAGGGAAAGAACAAGAAGGTTTACTATAAGCAGACCACTGTTGTGAACCCTATTTCTTGCAAACAGTGTGCATGTAATAAATCTGAGCCCCAAAAACATGATAAACCAAGGGGAAATCAGAGAAACTGGAACAATCAATGGGCTCAGAAACAAGGAGTTGATATGAATAAAATAATCAGACCAAAACCTTGTTTCATATGTGGTAAATTAAACCATTTGGCTAAGCATTGTTTCTTTAACCCTATTAACCAACAGATGAACTTTCAAAGATTTGTGCAAAAACCTGTTGGTTATAGGAAGGCTGGAAAGAAACATGTGGTTAAGAAATTTGTTGAAACCAAAGGCCCCATGAGGAAAAAGGTTTTAAAAGAAAGTATTAAAATGTGGGTGCCTAGAAGCACTAAAACTGTTAGTACTGCTGACAGGGATAGTGTTGCTGGAAGCATTACTGCTGCTACCAGTGTTAGTACTGCTGAAAATATTAATGCTGCTAATACTGTTAGTACCTCTTCAAAGGTTAATACTGCCAACACAGTTACTGCTGCTAACACAGTTACTACTTCTAACAAGGTTAGTACTGCTAAGCATGCAAGTGCTGCTAAGGCAGTTAGTACTGCTAAGCATGCAAGTGTTGCTAAGGCAGTTAGTACCTCTAAAACCAGTACTGCTTCTAGCAAAAGTGTTTCCAAACCCATCATTGTGACAAAGTACTCCAGAAATGAGGAGTCAAAGTTTAAAAATCTTGTCAAGAAAGAATGTAAATATTTTGATGAGAAAGGGGTACCCAAGACCACTTTGGCTTGGGTTCCTATTTCATACTAACTAATTTATCTTATGTGTAGGGCAACCAACAGCTCAAGGGGAAGAGCATATGGCATGTTGATAGTGGTTGCTCTAGGCATATGACAGGCAACATGTCATGCCTTCAGGATTTCAAGCATATCAATGGAGGACATGTTGCTTTTGGAGATAATCTTACTAGTGGTAAAATAAGTGGAAAAGGTAATGTTACAAAAGGTAAGATAACATTTGAGGATGTCTACTATGTTGATCAGTTGAAGTACAACCTGTTAAGTGTATCACAGGTTTGTGACAAACAACATAGCATATTATTTACTAATACAGAGTGTATGATCCTTGCTCCAGGGTTCAAAGTAGTTGATGAAAGCATGATACTACTTAGAACTCCAAGAAAGGACAATGTTTATTGTCTAGATATGGACAATGTTTCTAGTGATTCATCTCTGAACTGTCTTGTTTCTAAAGCTTCTGTGGATGAATCCTCTCTTTGGCATAGAAGGATGTGTCACATGAACTTCAAGACAATGAACAAACTTGTTAAAAACAACCTTGTAAGAGGTCTACCATCAAAAGTCTTTTCATGTGATGATCATTGTGTTGCTTGTCTTAAAGGCAAACAGCACAAAACTTCTCATAAGACCAAAGAGTTAAATACTATTTCTTCTTGCCTCCAATTATTACATATGGATCTGTTTGGTCCTACAAATGTTATGTGTATAGGCAAGAAATCTTACTGCTTAGTTATTGTTGATGATTACTCTAGATTTACCTGGGTATATTTTCTAAGGACTAAGGATGAGACAAGTGGACTGATCAAATCCTTTATCCTAAGAATTGAAAACCAAACTAATCAAAAAGTAAAAGTCATTAGATCAGACAATGGGACTGAATTTAAAAATCTTGATCTAAACACCTTTTGTGAAGAGAAAGGCATTGACAGACAATATAGTGCCCCTAGGACTCCTCAACAGAATGGAGTTGCTGAGAGGAGAAATAGGACACTAATAGAGGCTGCTAGATCTCTGTTGGCTGATTCAAAACTGCCAATTACCTTCTGGGCTAAAGCAGTTAATACTGCCTGTTATGTCCAAAACAGAGTCCTAGTGGTCAAGCCAAAGAACAAGACCCCATATGAGCTTTTAAATAAAAGAAAACCATTTATTGGATTTTTCAAACCTTTAGGGTGTCCTTGTACTATTCTCAATACCAAATCTCACCTAGGTAAGTTTGATAGCAAAGCAGATGATGGATTTCTTGTTGGTTACTCATCTCAGAGTAAGGCTTACAGAGTTTTTAACTCTTCTTCTAGAATAATTGAAGAAAGTGACAATGTCAAATGCAATGAGAACACACCAAATCCTATTGGGTCTGGTCCTCAGTGGCTGTTTGACATTGATTCACTAACTAACTCTTTTGGTTTCAGTAGTAATGACTATGCAGGTTCAGGGTGTGAAGGATCAGGAACTACACAAGTCCAAGACAGTTTATCTCAATCTGT
Organism: Arctium minus; assembly: GCA_954870635.1. Taxonomy (NCBI): domain Eukaryota; kingdom Viridiplantae; phylum Streptophyta; class Magnoliopsida; order Asterales; family Asteraceae; genus Arctium; species Arctium minus. Next base: position 173,022,072 of record OX941080.1, on the reverse strand, counting down.
GATCTTTCCCATACCTACAGTGGATTCTATTGAAGACTGTGAAAAGAAACCATCTACTGGACCAAATCAGAGTGAAGAAGAAAGTAGAGAAGAGGAGAGTCAAGAAGATAAAGACCCAGAAGTAGCTGCTGAAAACACCTCAGTGGAGTTAAATGACTCCAATCTAGAGGTGGGACTTAATGAAGAACTTAGTCATCACACCAGAACTCAAAAGAATCATCCTCCACAGCTGGTAATAGGAGATCTATCTTCTCCTATGATGACTAGAAATCAAAGCAGGCTGCAAGAAATGCAAGACCAACAGCATACAGTGTTCTCTTGTTTTTTATCCCAGCTTGAGCCTAAGAAGGCACATGATGCTATGAAAGAGTCTAGTTGGATAGAAGCCATGCAAGAAGAGCTACTGCAATTCAAGCTGCAAGATGTTTGGGATCTGGTAGACCTCCCTAAAGGCCAAAGAGCAATAGGAACAAAATGGGTCTTCAGGAATAAGAGAGATGAAAGAGGCATAGTAATAAGGAATAAAGCAAGGTTGGTGGCTCAAGGGTATACACAAGAAGAGGGAATAGATTATGAATAAGTATTTGCTCCTGTAGCCAGGATAGAAGCAATTAGATTATTCCTGGCTTATGCTTCTTATATGAAATTCAAAGTCTATCAAATGGATGTCAAAAGTGCATTTCTATATGGATTAATTGAAGAAGAAGTATATGTCTGACAACCACCAGGGTTTGAGAACCCAAGCTATCCAGACAAAGTACATAAACTAAAGAAAGCACTTTATGGACTGCATCAAGCACCAAGAGCATGGTATGATACTCTGTCATCCTATCTCTTGGAAAATGGCTTTGAAAGAGGAGTCATTGATAAGACTTTATTCATCAAGAGAAAGAAGAAGGATATCTTGCTGGTCCAAATCTATGTGGATGATATTATCTTTGGATCCACAAGAGACAACATGTGCAAGGAGTTTGAGGAACTAATGCATCAAAGGTTCAAAATGAGTTCCATGGGGGAACTTACTTTCTTCCTTGGGCTCCAAGTTCAGCAGAAGTCAGATGGAATTTTTATCTGTCAGTCCAAGTATGTGCAGGATATTCTAACCAAGTTTGGTTTCTCAGATTCAAAACCTGCCAGCACACCTATGGAGACACACAAGCAAATAACAGCAGATCTTGAGGGGGAGGATATGGATGTTCATCACTATAGATCCATGATTGGCTCTCTCATGTATCTTACAGCATCTAGGCCAGATATAATGTTTCCAGTCTGTGTATGTGCAAGATTCCAAGTTAGGCCAAAGCAATCTCACTATCAAGCTGTTAAGAGGATATTCAGATATCTCAAAGGGTAACCCAGATTGGGGATTTGGTATCCTCATGACTCATCTTTTGACTTGCTTGCATACTCAGACAGTGATCTAGGTGGAGCAAACTTGGACAAAAAATCTACTTCTGGAGGATGTCAGTTTTTGGGTGCAAGACTAGTGTCATGGCAGTGCAAGAAACAAACCACAGTGTCCACATCTACAACAGAGGCAGAGTACATAGCAGCTGCAAGTTGCTGTTCTCAAGTCTTATGGATTCAGAATCAAATGTTGGACTATGGGGTAACCTTTCTACACACTCCAATTTTTATTGATAATAGCAGTGCTATTAGCATTGTTAATAATCCTGTCAAGCACTCAAAGACAAAGCACATTGAAATCAGGTACCACTTTATAAGATACTGCAATGAAAAGAAACTTATTCAAGTTGTAAAAGTTCATACTGCTAACCAGTTTGCTGATCTATTCACCAAAGCATTTGATGTGGGTAGATTCACTTTCTTGGTAACAAGTGTGGGAATGATCAACTCTGAATAAGCTCCTACTTAAAAAGTGGTTCAATACCTGTATATTGTTTATTCTTGGTGGTCCTAATCTTCTTTTTCAGGAAAAGTATAGCAGTACTCAGTCCTTCACAAAGCTTAAAAGTGTAAGTATGATTAATACTGCCAGTACAGTTTTAGTACTGCCAGTACAATTTTACTACTGCCAGTGTTCAGTTAATATTGCTAGTTAGTTAATACTGCTAATGGTTAATACTGCTAGTTAGTTAATACTGCTAGTGGTTAATACTGCTTTCAGTTAATATTGCTCTCAGTTTATACTGCTAGTTAGTTAATACTGCTAGTGGTTAATACTGCTAGTTAGTTAATAATGCTAGTGGTTAATACTGCTTTCAGTTAATACTGCTTTCAGTTAATACTGCCTTCAGTTAATACTGCCTTCAGTTAATACTGCTCACTGTTAATACTGCTTTCACTAAAAAAAAAATTAGGGTTAGTACTGCTTATAATCCACAAGATATAAATACCCTTTCCCCGCCTAAAAAGTTCATAACGACTCTTTGCATACTGTTCACTTGCGCTCTAACCCTTTTCTCTCAAGTACCAAGTTTTCAGGCAAGAACACTCAAGTTCAATGGCATTCATTGACGAGCACAATGAAATCGCGATGCTCCAAAAGCCAAAACAAGCTGAAGGTTTTCACCAGATAGTCGACTTTCTGAAGTCCAGCCACATCGCTCATGCTCTCACTGTATCTCCTACCATCTTCATAGAGCATCAGAGGCAATTCTGGGCCAATGCCACCATCGTTACTGAAGATGGTGTCCAAATGATCAAGACAAGGGTATGTGAAAAACCCCTAATAGTTACTGAAGAGGTGATACGCATCTGTCTACGTCTAGACGATGCTGCAGGTATAACCTCTATTCCTAATGAGGAGTTATTCTCAACTCTTACAAGAATGGGGTATGGAGGCCCATTGGGTGTGTTTAAGTTCTCAAAAGCTAAATTTTCACCCCAATGGCGTTTTTTTGTCCATACCCTTATGCATTGTATCTCTAAAAAGACTACTGGATGGAGTGAGTTCAGTAGCACCATTGCTTATGCTTTGGTGTGCTTGGCCACTGCCAGAAAGTACAATTTTTCTCAAATGCTTTTTAATGATCTTGTCTCAAACCTGGGAAGTAAAAAGAGTTTTTATATGTACCCCAGGTTTGTACAAGAAGTAATAACCCATGAATTGACGGATATACCTCATTTTGATGGGGTATATGTACCAAAAATTCCCAAAGGTAAGGTCTTTTCAAACATGAAAAGATCCCCTCTGGACTCGGAAGGAGTTGACACCCCATTGTTCTCTACAATGATGGTGGTGTCCCACACTGAAGAAGGTATGGCAGCAGGGTCAAGGCCCTCATTAGATCATCCCACTGCTAGCCAATCCCAACCTTCCCACTCTATATCTATCCCACGGTCCCTACTTCATAAGCCCACTTCTCCAATTACCCAAACTTATACAAGGAAACAGGTAAAGAAGGCTCATTCCCTTCTTGTACCATCACCCACTAAACCTTCTAGCCCTCTAAGGGAGAATTCTCCCTTAGAGAATATCAATAGGGAAACTAAAGGGGTGTCTCCCAACCCCAAGGAGGTGCTCACTGAGGTGGAGGTTGAGTATATGGGTGCTAAGGCTGCCATTACTCCTGCTAGCTCAGAGGAGGTCAGTGGTAACATACATAAGACCTTCCCCATGGCAACTTTGGGTGAGCAATCATCCAAAGGTCCCAGGTGCCAAGAAACCAAGGGGGTGGATAGTGCTTCTGCTAGGCAGAAGACTTCCACTACAAAAAGATCCAATGATCCATCAAAAGAGGGTAACACTTCTGGAGAAGGTGAGGACAGGTATAACTATTATGAATTGATGGAAACCATGGGAAACATCAACATGGATGTACTCAAGCAGGGCAAAGATATAGAAGAACTTAAACTTGTAGTTCTGTCCCAACAAGTCCAGATTGCCAAGCTAAAGAAAATGGTGACAAGGTTATTGAAAATGAAGAGGAGAAAGCAATTTGTTCTAAAGAAGAGGAACAATGCTCAAGATGCTTCCAACAAGGGGGAGAAGCAAGAAAGGGAAACAGAAAAAGAAAGTGCAGTTGAAAAGAGAGTTGAAGTTGAGGGGGAGACTGAAGTTGAGGGGGAGACAGAGGATGTAATAGAGGTAGAAACTGAAGTTGCTCAAGCAGCAGAAACTGTTAATGCTGCTGAAACAGCAGAAACAAAAGAAGCAGTAACAGGGCTCTCTGTAGAGGAACTGGAGATTGCAGAGACTTTGGTTAAAGCCAAGAATGACACTCCTAAGGCTACTTTAAGAAGGTGGTGCATAGGATTAAAGATCTTCATCATGAGTATGTGTTCAAAAAGATTGATAATTGGATACTCTTTGAAAACTGTGGTGTGTACATGATTACAATTGATAAATGTTATCATGAATACTACCTAGTTGACAAAATATATGATCATAGCAAGCAGAAACTTGAAGGGATGTTGAAAGCTAAGCTAGTATGTGTTAAGGATTCTGAAATGGCCAAAATTGTGGTGAGAAGAACTATCAATCAAAGTATGGGCCTAGATCCAAATTTGGGCAACTGAATGAGAGGTGTTGAAAGCATCTTGAAGATCAGATCTGAAGAACTTGACTTCTCTTCCTAAAAGTCAAGTTAGGGGGAGATTGTTGGGAATTGAAGAATTGCACAAGTACAGCACAAGTAAAGTTAATGCTGCTAGAAGAAAACAATTACTACTTCTAGTTGGTACTTCTGTGGTTAATGCTGCTAGTTGAAGATTAATGCTGCTAGTTGAAGATTAATGTTGCTCAACAAGTTTAGTACTGCTAGTTCAAAGTTAGTACTGCTTGAAGAGATTAATACTGCTGAGCATGGTTAGTACTGCTGGAGTTAATACTGATCAGAGTATTAATGATGCTGAAGAATAATACTGCTTATGAGATGGAGATCAGAATTACAAGGATGACAGCTGGATAGACTGAAGATTATGGAAAGCTTGGAGATAATGATGGAAGATTATACTGAAGATCTTTTATTCTTTTGTAATTATCTTTATCTTCAGTATATGTATAGAATTGATTAGAATGATTAGGGTAATTTCATTCTACGTTTTTGTTCTAGAGAGAAAATCAACCTCAAGGCATAGTTCCTAATTCTAGAGAAGTAGAATTCGTCTTGAAAGAGTCTGTTCTTCAAGATTGAGGTTGTGTGTGTAATCTTGTGATTTTAATCATTCAATACAAGTTTACAAGTTGTTAATCATTTACTGTTTGTTTACTGTTACATTGAATATCAAAGTGTTTTTCCGCAACTTCTTTGATATTGTTTCTGAGTATTCATAATTCTTGTTGAGAATTCGATCCTGACAACTACATATTCCGCTTCTGCCGTTGATGTGGAGACACATAATTGCTTCTTCGAAGCCCAACTGACGAGTTTATCTCCGAGGAATTGTATATGACCCGAGGTGCTCTTCTTGTCTAACATGCAACCAGCATGATCTGCGTCTGAATAAGATGTTAGTTCAAAGCTTGTATCCTTAGGATACCACAGACCAAGATCTGCAGTCCCCTTCAGATACCTGAAGATCCGTTTTAAAGCAGACAAATGGGATTCTTTAGGATTGGCCTGATATCTAGCACATAAGCATGTAGAAAACATTATATTCGGCCTACTAGAAGTAAGATACATTAAAGAACCTATCATCCCTCTATAAGTCCTAACATCAACAGCCTTTCCCGAAAGATCGGTGCCAATCTTAGTACCAGGTGCCATTGGGGTACCAATCGGTTTACAATTTTCCATTTTGAACTTCCGAAGAATATCCATAATGTATTTCGATCGATTGATAAAAATCCCCGTTGAAAATTGTTTGACTTGAAATCCGAGAAAGAAATTCATCTCTCCCATCATGCTCATTTGAAAACGTGACACCATGAGGTTTGCAAAGTTCTTACAGTACTTAGGATTTGTAGAACCAAAAATAATATCATCCACATATATTTGAATAAGAATGATATTGCCTTTATCCTTTTTAATGAAAAGAGTGGTATCAACCGTACCTTTTGTAAAACCTGACTTGACCAAGAACTGAGATAGAATATCATACCAGGCGCGAGGAGCTTGTTTCAGTCCATAAAGAGCTTTATCCAGGATGTAAACGTGATTCAGCTTATCTGGATTTACAAACCCTTCTGGCTGAGAAACATAGACTTCTTCCTTGAGTACTCCATTCAGAAAAGTTGTCTTCACGTCCATTTGATAGACGGTGAAGTTCTTGTGGGTTGCGTAGGCTAAGCACATCCGAATCGCCTCTATACGTGCCACTAGAGCATAAGTCTCATCGTAGTCTATCCCTTCCTCTTGCCTATATCCCTTGGCGATAAGTCGTGCTTTGTTTCGGATAACGGTACCATCTTCATCTTTCTTGTTTTTGAACACCCATTTCGTACCAATGATAGTTTTACCTTGCGGTTTGGGTACGAGTCTCCAGACTTTCAGTGCTTCAAACTGATTAAGCTCATCTTGCATCGCAGTTACCCAATCTGAATCGGCAAGGGCCTCAGATACGCGAGTAGGCTCGATCTTACTCAGAAATGATTCATACATACATATATTTGATGTGGCAGACCTAGTTTGCACCGGTGCAGAAGGGTCTCTAATAATTTGATGTATCGGGTGCTCTTTGGTCCACTTATGTTCATGAGGGAGTGGATTAGATGCATGTTGATCATTGCCAGCATCTAGGAATCCACTGTTATCGCCTTCAGATGGTTCAGAATTAACAGGGGTTTCAGTTGAAGTAGTCGTTGCAGAAGTGACAGTAGGTACAGCTTGGTCAATCTGTTGATCAGTCCTTACAGTACATCCTACTGAGTCAGCTACTTCTGTTTCGGCGTTGTTGGTCACAACTTCAACTGTCGGAGTAGGATTTTGAACTGGAACTTCTTGCCGAATCGGGGAATTTGATTCAGTAGAGATATCGGAAGTGGTCGGATGAGTAATCATCGAGTCTTCTATCCTGTAAACCACAACAGAGTTAGGAAACTTAGATCCAAGAAATTCATCATAGAACAGTTCAAATAATAAATCCAAATCAGATAATTTAGAAGTAGATGAAGAAGAGTCATCTGATTTGTTCTCATGAGGTGCAGGTCCTGGACTGGTTGGTCCAGAAGCTAGAACTCCTATTATTACGGGTTCTGAACTGACGTGCTCAGAAGCCATTTCCTCATCGAATGTAACATTAACGCTCTCGATCACAGTCTTCGACTTCTTTAGGTAAACACGGTATGCAGTAGATGTAGAGGAATAACCAACGAAGATGCCTTCATCTGCCTTAGCACTGAACTTGTTCAGATTCTCTCTGTCGTTTAGAACAAAACACTTACAACCAAAAACATGAAAATATTTAATGGTTGGTGTTCGGTTGTTGATCAACGCATACGGAGTCTTCTGAAATCGGCGGTGTATCATGGAGCGATTCTGAGTGTGACACGCAGTCGATACAGCTTCAGCCCACAAAAATAAAGGTAAGTCAGATTGGTTGAGCATTGTTCGAGCGGCCTCGACAAGTGTACGATTTCGCCTTTCGACGACTCCGTTCTGTTGAGGCGTGCGAGCAGAAGAGTATTGATGTGATATCCTGACCGATTCGAGATATTCTTCAACTATCTTGTTCTTGAACTCTGTGCCGTTGTATTGTTTTTGCAGATTGACTTGGGTCATCTTCAGAGACGTAATGAGAACATCGGGAGTCTCATCTTTAGACCGTAGAAACTTAACTCAAGTGTATCGCGTATAGTCGTCCACGATAACTAGCACATACTTCTTTCCTCCTAAGCTTTGCGTTCGCATAGGACCGCACAAGTCCATATGCAACAACTCTAAAGGAGAGTTGGTACTCGGTTCAGGCTTTGGTTTGTGTGGGGCTCTCTTCATCTTGCCCTTTTCACATGCTGCACACAGGTCTTCTCTTTCATACTTCAGCTCTGGAAGTCCTTTCACTAGCTTTCCACTGACCAACTTGTTGATGTACCGAAAGTTGAGGTGAGAAAGTCGTCGATGCCATAACCAGCTTTGTTGCATCGAGGCCTTTGATAGTAGACAGACCTGATTGTCATCCTTGACCTTTGACAAGTTGATGGTATAGAGGTTTGACTTGCGAGTTCCGACCAAGAGTTCTTTTCCTTCTTCAGTGCGTACTGAACATGTCTTGGCCTTGAAATTAACCTCTAAGTCTTTGTCGCAGAATTGGCCAATGCTGAATAGGTTATGCCCTAAGCCTTCAACGTAACTCACCTTCTTGATCGTAAGATTTTCATGTACAACATCACCATATCCCAGAATAGGTGAAAACTGATCATTCCCAAAACGAACTGTGCCGCAGTATTTGTCCGTAAAATTAGACAACATACTCTTCTGCCCGGTCATATGCTTGGAACACCCGCTATCCAAGTACCACATATGACGGGTCTGCACAACACAAATCAAGAAAGAAGAGGTTTAGGAACCCATTTAAAAATGGGACCTCCACTGTTAGTACTTGATTTTGGCACCCATTTAAATTTGGGTCCGCTTTTTCTTTGAAAACCAGAAGCATGATAAGACGAATGATAATGATAAGATGAAACATATATGAACCATACCAAACATCAGAATATCTACGAGAAGCATAATCACATTCACCATAATTTAAAAACTTTTTTAGTACTAGATGGAGCTAACTGAAATAATTGCTTTATAGAATATTTCTTGCGAGAATCAACAAGATTATTTTTAAAAGTAGCAACATTCACACTCAAATCATCTTTACTAGAAGCATTTTTATTCAAAATAAAACTAGAACTAGATTTAGCTTTCTCGTCTATCTTCTGTTTCGGTATCCATGCAGTCTTAACTCCAAACCTTTGCTTTCTCAAATCTGAAACATGTGAAACTTTAGAGTTAGAATGATGAGAATTAAGATAATGCTTCTTCTTTGGCTTACCAGTGTGGATCGGTTTCTGTGAAAGCTGAGATTTTTGTTTCTTACCTTTTGCTTTCTTTGATTTCACAAAAACTGATTTATCAACTTTCGTTGATGTTTCACCTTTGTCAAAAACACTGGGTAATCCAAAAGAATTAACAACACAAGATGAATGATCAGGAAGTTTAGAAGTAAAATCAAATTGAGCAACAATATCATTCAAAACACCTTCAGAGTTTAAGAAATTAAGCTCAGTCTCAAGTGAACCAGGACTGTCATCAGAATTTAAAACCTTGAAGAATTTAGGAAAATTAGTAGTTTTGAACACTGTCGAAAATACAGTTTGTTCTAAATCCATCAAAATTCTTTCTTCTGTAAGAGTATTCTCGAGTTCAGAAATTTTTCTTTCCAAAACTAGAGGAGGTACGTAAAGCTTACCTTCGATGGGTTTAGCCTTCAACTCTTGTACAGAATAACTCTCAAAGTAATCATTTGAAAGAAATTTTGATTTATTAGAACTATAACTGTTATTCAACTTCTCATAGCGAAATGGAAGTTGAACTTTAGATGTGTTCTTTCTTTTATCATATTCCATGGCTTTATCTTTTTCAGACAGACTAGTCCAAAAGGGTTTGAGTTCAGGATGTTGAGGAGCCAAAAACATAAACCCAAAGTCATAAAGTGCAGGCACTTCAGATATAACCTTTTTGAGATGATGTGGGTTCTTGTAACCAAGTCCCCAAGTATCAGGTTTCTCTTTAGGTTTGTTCAAATGAATAGTGTGTTCAGTTTGACCTAAAGAATGTAATTTCTCTTCCAAAGCATTTACCTTGTCTATTAAAGAATTCTTTTCTTTTGAAGTAGAAAAATACCTTTTCGAAATCTCTATAGACTTAAACTCACATTCTTTATATTTAGAAACAGTTTCAGATAATTCTTTATGAATTATAGTCTTTTCTTTAGCGCAGGTGTCTATATTTTTATGCAAAGTTTCAATTAATACATTTTTCTCAGCAATATCATTACTAAGTTTGTGTATAGATTGATTTTTCTCATTTATGACACCTTTCTCTCGCTTTAGTTTAGACTCTAATTCTTGGAGTTTAGACATCATGGCATGCATTTGGTTCAGAAAATCAGATTCAGTCAAGTTACATACCTCATCATTGTCTCCATCATCAGAATCAGCTTCAGCTTCTGACTGGTTCTTCCCCATCAAGCACAGATGTGCTGTCTCATCCTTCTCTCCTTCTTCAGACTCTTGATCCGAATGGTCGAGCCAGTATTCATCCTCCGCCATTAATTCTTTTCCAGACTCTTGTTGCTTGGCTAGAAGCATCTTATTCTTGTAATATTCGGAGTTTCGGACTTTAGGTTTTCAGCAGTCCTTGGCAAAATGACCGAATCTGCCACAATTGTAGCACTTCATTGGTTCTTCCTTCTTAAACTCATCAGCTCCATCCTTCTTCTTGTCTTCTGGTCTCTTTTCTTCAACTCTCTCCTTATGCTTGTTGTTATTCGGACCAGACGAGTACCTCTGACTGTTGGAGTTTGGCTTTTTATAGAACTTATTTTGGAAAGCCTTGGTTAACATTAGCATGGCTTCCTTCAGTTGTTCACAATCGTCCGAGTCAGACTTTGCCTCACTATCCGCTTCTTCAGACTCAGATGCTATCACCTTCTTCTTCTTGGACTTTTTCTTGACAACAAGAGCAACTGGATCAGCAACTTCTTTGTCAGCCTTCTTCATCTCAGCCTTGATTTCATCCACCTCTTCCTCATTCTGTTTGAGGATTTCATAAACTTCATGAAGTGGAATGTCGTTCAGATCTTTTAACTGCCTCATTTGTCTTGTGAATCTTTTCCATTCTGGCTGAAGGTTGCTGAGAAATTTCACATTCAGCTCAACTTGAGATTTGTTGATCTTGTTCTTGCTGAGCTCATTCAGCAATGTGACAAATCTGTCATAAGTGGCTTCAAGTGATTCACCAGCTTTGGCTTTGAATTCTTCATAGTTATTCAAGCAGTTGGAAACTTTAAGCTGATTGCCGACTTTTGATCCAATCATCATCTTCTCCAATTGATCCCACATTTGCTTGCCAGTAGCATTGTAGCTATCAATTTTGACATATATTTCGTTCGGTATGCCTTGGAGAATAAATGATCTTGCCAGCTTGTCACCCTTGTGTCTCTTCAGCTGATCTTCCGTATATTCACCAATCGATAACTTATACTCAGTCTCTTCTTCTTCACCATTTTCTCCAGCTACAGTGAGAACCTTGGTTGGAGGTGTCATGATTCCTTCTTTCAGAGATTTTCTGATATAATCTCCCAAATCATGTCGATCGATGAAGTCCAAGAATCTGTCCTTCCACTGCTCGTACTCCCCTTTGAAGAGTACTGGTGGCTTTACATCTGTTCCAATGGCAAGAGCTTCCCGAGACATTCTTACTGATACGATTAGTAGTCTAACTTATCTGATATTGATTACAATCAACTGGATGAGATCGTTAGAAAACAAGATAAAATCACACAATACTGAAAATCTTAGAATGAAATTCAGAAAAAAAAATCTGATCACGAACAGAACTTTGTCCCCCTTCGCAGACTTAGCACGGGGGTCCCGCTACCCGGTTAGCGGGTGGGGTTAAGGGGCAACGCCCTTGCGGGGGTATGGGGGCAGCACCCCTAGAGAAAAAAATTTGACATTTAGATGCCCTATTACAGTTTGCAAAAATCGACCGGGGATGTGCTTCGACCGGTATTGAGTCGACCGGAGACTTGTAAAGACCGGTAGAAAGTTCGACCGGGAGCTTGCTTCGACCGGTAAGTGATAGGACCGATACTATGCTTTGACCGATAATGCTTAGATCGATAGTGCTTAGACCGAGAGAAGTCTAAAGTTTCGACCGATATTGTCTTTGACCGGAAAACGTTCTTAGACCGGAATAGGATATGACCGGGATTGTGTGAGTACCGGTCGATTGATAAAATGTGATCGACCGATAGTGAAAGGACCGATGGTGGTCTTAGACCGATAGTGTCAAAGACTGATAGAGGTCTTCGACCGGTAATGGTCTTCAACCGGAAGTAAGCTTTGACCGATAAAGGTCTTAGACCGGGGTGAATTGTGAGTGTATCGGTCAAAAGCAATACACCGATAAAAGAAGTTCGACCGGAAGAAATCAAAGACCGATATGTTCTTAAGTTCTTCGACCCAGAAACCAAAAATCAGCCCAGAAAACACACTATATCTCGAATTAAACAACCAAACTTTGCCAAAACAATCAAATAACCAAATTGAACAGATTCCAACCAATTAATTTCAATAAAAACACTTTAAGAACAAATTGATTGAAGACACAGTGCGATACAAAACCGAACCCAGAATTTCCAAAAACACCAGATTGATAATGAAAAACGATGTAATAATCAAATCTAACAATACCAAATCAAAGAATATGCATATCAATGACAACCCAATAAATAAACACTTGAATGAACAATCACACAATAAAAATTTTGAATCTTTGACAGAAAAATAGAACCGAACAAAAACTTATTCAATTCAATCTGTTTAGCTCTGATACCAATTGTGTGTCCCAATACGCAATCATTCAATCAAGTAAACAAATAATTAACACAATAATGCAAACCTGATATTGATTAATCAATTGATTCAACAGATTACAAGCTTGAAGAAATCGATCTATCTCTCTGTTTCCTCTTGTTCACGGCGCCAACAGCTAGCCTCACAATCAATAATTTTCTTAATTAAGCTCATCATACCTAATTAACCCTAAACAAAATTTATTTATACTTAAGCTAATAAGCCTAATGGGCTTGACAAGGTTTGGGCCCAAATTACAAAAACTAACTAATAACTAAATTATAAAACAAATAAATAAAATACGAAAAACACACTTTTGACTATTTATTACAAAAGGACCCTAGACTATTTGTTGAGACGACTTTATCAGCTTTGACTTCAGATTTCCATCTTCAGATAATTATGATCTTGAATCCAATAAATATGTGTTTTAACAGATACATATTTGTATTTAGTTGTCCTATTTATGTACATGTTTCAGGTTAGGACAAGTTAGATATGAGAGTAACCACTATAATCTTTGCTCGGTTATACAAATGGCATAAAAGGTTACCGAATCTGTAACCCCTTGACTCGTAAAAAGATTAATTCTCAACACATTAACTTTGATGAATCTTCTATGTTGAAATCCTCACAGGATTTACACTTCTCTCAAGAACCGGAAATTACTTTTATTGTTGTTCCTACTGCCGATGATGTGGAGACTGTAGATAGTCCTATTGTTATGAGTTCATCTACTCAAGCTAAAATTCTTGGATCACCCGATGATGTTGTAGAAGAATTTATCCCACCAGTGACTCCTTCTAGTGATCCTTTGTCTACTAGTGATAAGACATTGCAAATGATGGTAGAGAACATGTTGATGCGGATATCCCATAAGTTACACCTACCAAACGTAGCCAAAGAACTTTGTGCCCGTAATAGGTATGGTGATTGGGATTTTGCTAACATGAGTTTTACAAATCAACTGGACTTTGTGTTACATGTAGTAGAGGGGGGTTGCTTAACTTAAAGGAGGCATTAGTCTCAACCCACGGTTCCCAATGACTATCGGCCATGCAAGAAGAGATGGAAGTTCTCTCTAAGAACGAGACTTGGGAACTTTGTCCACTACCAAAGGTAGTTGTGCTATTATTTGCAAGTGGGTGTACAAGGTCAATGATGAAAATTGGTTAAAGGCTCGGCTTATCGCAAAAGTCTTTGTTTTACAGAAGGGTATCGAGTATGACGATATTTTGCTCCCGTTGTTCGGCATACATCCATTAGAGTTCTTTTGGCGATCGTGGCAATTCACGTTTTGGAGATGTGAAGACTACATTTATACACGGAGATTTGGAGGAAACCATTTATATGAAGTAACCTAAATTCTTCATCTCCAATAGCAATTCAGAATATGTTTTAAAGCTCAAGAAGCCTCGTTATGGACTTAAACAATCTCCTCGTCAATGGTATAAGAAGTTTGATTTATTCAAGATAACCCTTGGTTTTGAGCACAGTGAAAAGGATGCTTGTGTCTATCATAGACAAAGCATTGGTGTTTTCACTTACCTACTTCTTTATATAGATGACATATTTATTGCCTGCATAGACCGATCAGAGATCAAGCATATGAAAGACAAGTTGAAGTCAGAGTTTGAAATAAAGGATCTTAGGCCCGCGCTGAAGATTTTGGGCATGGAGATTGTGATGGACAGAAAGTCTTGAACTCTTTGTTGGTTACAGGATCTCAAGCACAACATGAAATAAAACCGTAACCCTCTAAGGACCCATATGAACCGGAATAAATCGGGTGTTTCGAAATAATACCTCACAGTTTGAGAGACTTTGAATCACAACAAAAAATCCATATAGTCAACATTGTTTAAGGTGATAGAACCATTTGATAGAGTTCTATAACCTTTGGTGGAACCTCTAGAGTTATCAACAAAAGTTACAGTAGGTCCTTTTTCAGTTACATAGTTAATCAGAAGAGTTTTATTGTCGGTCATATGTCTTGAGCATCTGCTGTCTAAATACCATGTTTGTTGATGTTCAAGAACATGCAATCACAAAGAAATAAGTCTTTTGGTACCCATTTTGAAGTGGGTCCTTTAGGGTTAGAAAAGGAAGAGGAAGAGACATTCAGATTGTTTCTTTCAATCCGTTCCTTGAGACAATATTTTGCAAGGTGAAAAGTGTCCCCACAGTTGTAACACTTTCTATAAATAAAAGTCCTTTTGGGTTTTTGACTTAATTCCTTGCCTTTTCTTTTGATACTGACTTTGAAGGATTTGGTAGAAGAAGGCGGAGGACAGGGCATGGGTCCAAGAATCCCTTTTTCAGAAGCAGGAATGGAAGGGTTTGAGGTATCCTTAGGTTTCTTAGGTTTACAGATCTTGGAATAAATTTGGCGGGAGGAGCAAGAGACTCACCTCTGGAATAAGGTGATTTTTTCTTTTCAAGGGAGGATTACAGACAACCGACTTTCCTTTGTCAAGAAGAGAAGACTTTTTAGATGAAGAATAGGTGGCATCATCAAGATTCAATGATTGAAGAAGATCATTTATGGGTTTAGCAAGATCATTTGAGCCTTGATCTTCCTCAGGTTGTGGCTTAGGAGCAGATTGCTTAGCCTTTATGAAAACACCAAACTTCAAAGAATCCCAAAGATCCATAGAATGAACAAATTGAGAATCTTCTAAGTCAGAGTCAGTGTACTCAGGAGAGTAGGAAGAGTGTTTAGAAGAAGAAGAAGAGGGAATATGAGAGGAAGAACCATCTACATCCATTTTGCCAAAACCAAGTCCAAATTTGTCATCACCTGTTACTTGGTCTTGAAAAATTCTTTCAAGATTTTTAGAAGATGCATTCCATTTATTTACAATTTCTTGCTCCTTTTTAAGACGTTTAAACATCTTGTTCTTCTCTTTGGCAAGAATATAGTTGATGGTTTTTAAATCCTCTAGCTCAGCTTTGATTTTATCAAATTGCTTTAGCTGAGCTGGACAAACTTGGAGTTGAGAAGAGAGAGATTTAACTTGATCATTAGCCTTTCTTTTAGCATCCTTTTCATTGTAGAAGTCAACAGTTAAAGAATCAAATGCTTCAATCTTTTCAGCGTTAGTAAGAGAGTGGAAGGGTTGTACCTGAGATGTGGAAAAAGAGCACTCAGTGGAGACTAATGCCATGGTCATGTTGGTGTCCTTGACTTCGGATATATCATCTAGTTTGGCCATGAGACATTTGCTGGTAATCTCCTTTTTACTTTCAGAGGTCTGTTCATCAGCCCAGTCATGAGACTCGACCATTAAACCCTTACCTCTTCGATGAGCATTCTCATTTCTCTTCTTTTCTCTCTTGTATTTGGCTTTGTATTTCTCAGCTCTATCGATGCTTTCTTTGAAGGAGGAAGAGGAGGATTTTCAGGAAAAGGATCGACCAGCCGAATCTGATCTTATTATCCTTCCTTTAGAAGAGTTGGAAGAGTTAGACTTAGATGTACCAGGAGGATTGCTTCTGCACTCAGATGCAAAGTGGCCTTTCTTGCCACAAGCATAGCATTCTTCGTTGGATTTATCCAAAGAGTTTTTAGAAGAGAAGAAGATTTTCTGTTGGGTTTAAATCGGTTAGAAGAAAAATTATATTTAAACTTAGATAAATTTGCAAGCATGCCCATCTCCTATGTCATCTGTTCAACCGAGTTATCTTCACCTTCATCATCGACCTCACTAAGATAGGCCTCCGATTGGTGAGCTGAATCATCATGACTTTCTCGGTCAGACTCGTCAGAAGGATAGGTGATTCTTGGAATGCACATAGATTTCTTGGAAGTATCACCGATAAGAGCCATAGAAGGGCTTTTTATCTCTTTGATGATAGTTTTCCTTTGGATCCTAGTTTGTTCATAGTTAAAGAGGGATCCATAAAGAACAGTGAGAGGAAGATTATCAAGGTCCTTGGTTGTCTTGATACATGTACAAATGTTCTCCCAGAAATCAGGAAGACCATCCATGAATTTACACAAGACTTCCTCGTTGTCATATAATATGCCTAGAAGTTTGAGATCATTAAGCAGACTGTTAAAACGATTATAATAGTCAGAGAGATTCTCCTTTTTTATGGGAAAAGAGTTCGTACTTACGTACAAGCGAGATCTTTCTGCTCTTTTTGACTTCTTCTGTACCCTCATACAGAACACACAGAGTGGTCCACATTTCTTTGGTAGTAGAAAGATTTACCAAAGAGTGGTACACCTCATCAGGGAGGGATGATTGCTCTGACTCTAGAGTCAAGAGCAACAAGACGTTTGTCATCCTCAGTATAATTCTTGGGTTTTTTGAGGATGTACCTCCCAGTATCATAGGTTCGTTCTTTATCCGAGGATTTATCAGAATTACTATAAATAACATCTTTATCTTTTTCTTTGTCTTTGGGATCATAACGAGTTTTTTGAAATCGATCCCAGACTTTAGGGACAATGGGTCCCTCACGAAAGAGTTTTGAGAAGAAGGGTCAGCTTTCACAGAGGAAGGTGATGCCATTGCAGATCAAGTTTATGGATTAAACTAACCCGCTTTGATACCACTTGTTGGTCCCTAATAAGTAAAAAGTATAGTAGGGGGTTGAATACAATATTCAAAATTTCACTTAATTTTAATTCTTTTATTGATATAAAATATCAAGAACTACACATAGAAAACAAAATATTTCTGCGGAAAAGAACATAAAACTATTATAACAATCTTACACTTAGAAAACTTTTAGAACACAACTTTAGAAAACACTAAGTTCAAAAGCTATGAAAATGAGAGGAATAGTTCCTAACTTTTCTTGAGTACATTGAGTTCTCTTGAGCTGAAAGTGTGGTTTGCATGGAGGAAGTCTTCACCTTTATATATTACCCAATGCATTGAATGCAAAAGACACTAGTCAAATGTAGATTGGATCTTTCAGATTTTCTTCAATAAATTTTAAGATATTAGAAGTGACTTATCAATATACAAAAGGGACTTTTGTACTATTATAAGACAATATCTCAATAAAATATACCTGGTACAAATCCTTTTGAGATCTTTTGGAGAAAGTCTCTATCAGATCAGAACTTGGGTGAATATCCTCTGTGCAAAAGAAGGTTTCATTCCTTTTATCAGAAGGATGTTAGAAATAAACAAGTATAGTCAAATCATGAGGATTTGGCAAAAGACACTAGTCAAATGTAGATTGGATCTTTCAGATTTTCTTCAATAAATTTTAAGATATTAGAAGTGACTTATCAATATACAAAAGGGACTTTTGTACTATTATAAGACAATATCTCAATAAAATATACCTGGTACAAATACTTTTGAGATCTTTTGGAGAAAGTCTCTATCAGATCAGAACTTGGGTGAATATCCTCTGTGCAAAAGAAGGTTTCATTCCTTTTATCAGAAGGATGTTAGAAATAAACAAGTATAGTCAAATCATGAGGATTTGGCTATACAAGAGATAGCCAAATAAAGAGATAACTCGGCAGATGATGACTGTCGAATGATCGTCGGGAAGTTGGCCGACTGAAGGGGATCGGCAGAGGGGACTCCTGCCGACCAATCATAGAGACATCGGCAGGAGTGAGGTCTGCCGAAGAATGTCCAACTCTTCGGCATGGGTAGCTTAGAACTCGTGAAGTTTGTCTTGATCCGCATCAGTAGGCTCACTTCATGTTGACTTCGGTTGGTCTTCGATTTCACCGATCTTTTAAAGCACAACTAAGCTATTACAAAAGAACCATAAAATACACTAAGTATAGAGATGTACAACATTTTACAAATGAATAATTACAAGCCGAAAAAGGGGAGGTCATCTTCAAATTTTTGATGACCCAACAAAAGCCAAGTATATCATCTTCCAAAATCCACTTTTAACAAGTAAATCCCCAAAATAGTGTGAAATCCACATATAACCAAGATGGCTTCATTTCAAGTATTTTAACCATCAATACATAAGTTCTAACACATTTTATATCACAAATTATGAATCTCTTTAACATATCTCAAAATGGTAAAAACACTAAAATCTCCAAAAATACCCACCTAAGGGGATGTTTGTTTACCTCTTAATGGTTCCATTAAGAGGCAACCTCTGAATCGCTAAGAGGTAAATCTTGTTTGGCAAAAAAAAGTGTTGCCTCTTAATGGTTCCAAAATCCTCTTAATGATTTTGTATCCTGACCCTCCCTTAACCATCAAGAGCCCTGATTTCATCATGAACAATTAGCAAACAACCATTTTTCATTTTACACTATATCATAAAAACCTCTTAATCATTCAGACCACTTAATCATTCTGCACTAAACCATTCAACAACTATCAAACACCCCTTAGGTCAAAATGCTTCAAATCAAGAAAATGTAGCAAAGGTGAGATCAAGAGTTCAAAATATAAGTTTTGACATGTATAAAGTTTAGAAAAGGTAGATTGAACTCAAAATTAGTTTTTATAAGAAAAAACTAGAAAACCCTAGATGGAGCTTGAGGTAGAAGATGAAGATGGAGATGGAGATGACGAGTCCTTGATAGCTAGCTTCTTATCTTCAACTAAAGGGAGTAATGACACTTCGATACATGAAGATTTGTGCAATCAATTCCCCAAAATCACCAAAACTGAATTTGGTTAGGTCATGGGAGAGTTTGGAGAGAAAAAGAGAAGAAATGAGAAGTGAGGAATGAAAGAAAGCTGAAATTTCGTATTTGACAGCAGCCGGCACACTTTATGCGACATTCCTAGGCGACTATGCCATGTCAATGTCACCTGGCATAGTCGCTGACTTGCCCCAGACACTGTCCACCTTGTGCTACTATGCCAGGTGCGACTATGACATGTCATAGTCGCCGGGCATTGTAGCCGAGCCTGTACCAAGCCCCGAAACTCGACTTTTTCAACACCAAGGCTTATGATACTTTTAGGGACAACATGAAATGATTATTTAACATAAACCCCACTATATATAAGATGTTACGAAGTACAGGTTGACTTTCACTTACCGAAATTCCGGGTGTTACATGCCACAAATACTATGCTAGCAAGTGATTTCTAAGGTCCCAAACAAGTAGAAATCCAAGAGCATAACAAACCCAACTACAAATGCGGATAACAATAATCTATATGTGAAACAACATGCTCCAATGTAGATAAACAACCCACAATGTAGCTAATAACGAGAAATGCTAGAATATACACATATCACAAGTTCACAATAAAGTTAACACAAGGATTTAACGTGGTTCCACTATCAGTGTGATAGTGTACATCCACCAAAGAGAGATAATACAATATTTTATTACCACCAAGGTGATTACAAAGTGCTTGTAAACAAGATCCAAGATGAACAAATAGCTTCAAATGTCAAGAACACCAACTTTTACACATATACCAAAAATGGTAAACAAACTCTTGAGAGAAAATGTAGAAAGAAAAAGGTCTTGAGTGTTAAGGAAGCTAGAGAGTGGATTGATTATTAAAAGAAGGTCTTCTTTTGTACCCAAAAATCAGTAGGAGAAAAGGTGGAAAGGATGGGCAAAAGTATGGGCTGAATGCCCTTTTGTTGTCTAGCAGATTTGATACGGACGGTTGAATATGCTACCCTTGTTGCATATTCATTCAGTCGCATATAAATTCCAGAGAGTTAGACAGGTATAGATACGGGTAGAGAGACACCAACTCACCCGCATAAGAACAATAGAGAGTTAGGCGAGTAAATATGTGACCCAAGTCGCATATAGAGTGGCCAAAATCCCCTGATTCATCCCATGTTCTCCTTTTTCTTGTGCAACATCCAAATGTGATAATCGAAACAATATCACAACAAAGGATGTGCATTAACTAAGGTCATTCTCAAGGGTGGGCACCAAAAAATGTTTAGGATATATAGGAGTCGAGAAATAAACTAATAGATACAAAAAAGACACAAGTTCTAATATATAAGAGTAACCTATATATAATTTAATAGATAAGAGGGGACCCAAATATGTAGTAGTTAGTTATATTGGAGTCTGTTAATTCAATTACACCCTTTATTTGGTAAATATCTAACACCCAAGTTAATGACAAGGATATAAGAAATTATTTAATTCAATTACGCCCTATACTTGATTTCTTATCTAACACCCAAGTTAACGACAAGGATATAAGAAATTATATTTAATGGTTTAGAGTAAAAGTTTGTTCCGTGTATACTTTGAGTTGTGAAATGAGTCAACTGTCTAGTGGGATGCCTTAGAGACCGTTATACATATTAAACCTTGATCTTACAAAAAAGATAGATACATATAAAACTTGTTATAATGCGTATAAAAGTGTCTCTATACATATAAAACTTGTTATATGTAACAAAATTGTTGTTATAATATATAAATATGTTATAACATGTAAACATGATACACGTTCTTAAAAAATTTGTTATAATGAGTCGCTATCAGAAGTTGTCGTTAAACATGCACCATGTTGTTGTGATAAGATTTTTCAACCATGAATAATAATTATCGCATAAAATCCATTGGGATGAAATGAAACTTAAAGAAGTGATGGGTTTGTTTTTCTTAATATGTAAAGTTTGATTATTTTGGATCAATAGAGACTAGCGACGTCAGTCCCATTTTGTTGACTATCTTTGACATGCATACATACTTTGCAATGTTGCATATATCATACATGTCAATATGTGAAAAAGTTATTCGACCTTAACATAAAATCGAAAATGAAAAGTGTATGCATAATCATCAATGTCGCCTAGATGATTGTTGAGCTTATTATGAGACTTGCAAAAATGGTGTTAATAAACGGATTAAAACTATGAACCCATTATAGACTTCATTTTTAGAGCATGTATTCCACATAAATGTCAATAAATCGTGAAGTTTTTTTTTGGAAGGCATAGCGGCATCGAACCAACGAACGACTACCACGAACACACGCACACACGCACGCACACCTCCCCGGCGGTATCGGGCATCAATGGGCAGCCCACTAATCCGCCGTTGTACAGTCTAAGACTGGGCTGGGGGCAGCCCAGTCAACGACTGGACCGGCCCAAGGACTGGGTACTCCTCATGCCCTCAAATTGACTCCCCTTGGATTCGAACCCGGGTAGATTGGGATACCATCCACCCCCCCCCCCCCCGGATGTTACCGCCCTTGGGAAAATCAACTGAGCTAGACATTATTTGTAATAAATCGTGAAGTTGATTCGGATATATATGAGATGTAAACCTGTGAAAAGTGAGTTACATTTTATAATATATGGCTATTATTTGAAAAAGTAGGCTCGTTTTAAAATAGACTATTTTATATAATTTTTGGGACTAGTCTCTTTTAACAACACGTTATTAGGAGATGTGTGTTTTTAAAAGATCCTTTAAAAATTCTATTGTTAAAAACTAAACATCTTTTAAAATAATGTCGTTACTGTTATCAAAAAAACTTTTCATTTAAGGTGTCTCTACTACATGGTTGACGTCTCTTACCAGTTAAAAAAAGATATACGACTTTTACCTAGACTATCTTATTGTTCTATAATGTTGGTTGAGATATTTACTTCGAAAGCAAAAATGTAAATTTACCCATGTTTATCTAAAGAACCTATTCTAGCTTGGTTGGTAGGGGTGTTCATCCAAACCGCACAAACTGCCCACACCGCACCGCAAAGTGCGGTTTGCGGTTTACATTTTTATCAAACCGCACTATGCGGTGCGGTTTGCGGTTTTGAGTTATCAAACCGCGGTTCAAACCGCACCGCACCGCATATTTTGTATATTTTTTATTTTATATATTATATATATATAATAATTTAGTATTTATGTAATATTTTTGGACTTCGTTTTTTTGCCCAAAGTCTCATCTTGAATAATCAATTGACCAATTGGGAGTCCGGTTTAAGGACCGAAATGAAAGAAAAAGTTGGACACTTCACAATTGACACATATAATTTAGTTTGAAGTTTTTTTAACTTTTTAAACTACTTTTAATTATGCAATATGTATTTTGAATTGTATGTATTGAAACTCTTTATTTTGTTGGACAACGGTCACTTTAACGTTGATTTTATAATGTATTTTAAACTTATAATCTTTGGATTGTAGGCATAATGTGTGATAGGGATAAACCGCATAAACCGCACCGCACCGCATTTTGCGGTGCAGTTTGGTGCGGTTTAAGGGCTATGCGGTGCGATTTGCGGTTTGGAAAAATGCTCAAACCGCATATGCGGTGCGGTTTGCGGTTTGGCCTCAAATCGCACCGCGAACACCCCTAGTGGTTGGTTTCTATAAGTATGCTTTTTTTTATATAAATATGAGCAAAAGATTAATAAAAAATGTTAAATCGCTGCAAGGTAGAAGCCAAACACAGGAAAAACAAAATAGAAGCAATTGAAAATTTACAAAACAACATGCGGCTACGATGTCGTTCGGTTACTCGATGTTTGTACATGACTACATGTGGTTATGGTTTGATTAATTTTTATGTTAAAAATACTATTTAAAAGAATATAACATTTTTTATTGGTAAGTATATAAAAGTTAATTTTATAGTTATCTATACTATATTATAAAGTACGGATAAAAAACTCTTAAATACAAATTTTTTTTTGGTAACCGTGGGTTTCCGGGCCAGCTTACGCGCACCGACTAATCCCCGGGTGACCACGAATGGTCTGGAGTCATCGCAGGTGAACTTCCATGGCCACAAGAGCTTTGGCAGCGCCTGGATTTGAACTCTGGGTAGATACGATCTTCATTACATCCCCCAAAGGCTTTACCAGTACGCCACAACCCAAGTAGTTATTAAATACAAATTATTAAGCACAAGGTACCATCATTTTATGCAAGATTTTAAAAATATCTTAATTTACAAGTATCAAAGCACAAGATACATATTACTACTGAGGGCTTTTAACACCCAGCAATTTGGTATGTGCATGACCTTCCTTTTATGCAGACATTTTCATGTATCACTATTAATTAATATATTACTAGTTGAATACCCGCGCAATGTGGCGGGATGCAAATGTTCTATCAAGATAACTTCAATTTTTAAGTATTAAATTTTTGCAAGATATCTTTGAAATACTTGGTGATTCATACGTTGTATCAAGAGTTTTTTGCAATGTAACGGTTGAAAAGACAATAAAATTACTCGAAATTACAACAATTCTTTCACTCGAAGTTGGAAATGTTCTATCAAGATAATTTGTGGTTCGGATGGAAAGACAATAAAATTACTCGAAATTGCAACAAGGAAAAAAATATAGGCTTCTATTTATTTGATCATCAAGAGAAACAGGTCACAAACTCACAATTGGCAAGTACATCATATAGAGATCTTATTTAGCTCAGCAACAAATGCTCCAAAAGGATTATTTGCCTTGGAATCTATAAAGTGCAAAGCATTAATAAGTTATCTTGGTAGCTATTAAGATGACCATAGGCAAACATGTAAAAAGTTTACCACAAGAATCAGTGGAACAAAAATCTGCAACTACAATGAAAACCAATCGAAGTTCATGTTGCACTTTGAAAATGCAAATATGAGCTTAGTCCCTTGACTTGACTATTTGTTATACCATGTTTGCCCACTTCCATTGCAGAGAAAAGTGGAGGCAGTTATTAAGAGAGACAAAGCCATGGCTTATGCATACTCCCACCAGGTGGTCTCTAATGGACATTCGATCTGGTGGATACCCAAACCGATTAGAACATCAATTACCTTCTGACGTAAAGAATCGTCAATTTGCAAGCATACCTTCAAGGGCAACTCTTGTGAGTCCACATTTTGATAAACATCACGAACTCAGAAGGTAATCAAAGTCTTTGAAATCTTCAAATCAAAATATAACTTCATATTGATGGAGGCTCCGATTGAGGTTGGGCTCGATATTCTGGAAATGCATTGGAACAATATGAACGAAAAATCGAAGTTAGAAGGATATCGACATTATGGAAATGCATTTGAACCATATAACTTCAAATCAACTTATAACTTCAAATTGAAATTGAATTGCCAAGCATTTAAGACAGGACCTGTGCAAGAGTCATCTTCTCTTTTCTAAGCACAATGAATTGTTAATGTTGAAGTTGGAAACTGAAGAATGATCTCCAACAACTTTGGACAACAGAACTTGATCCTTAATTTAGAAATAACACATCTCCATTATTCCAGAACTTGATCCCAAGAACCCTAAAACTTGCTCCAAAAAACAGGATTCAAGTAATATGAGAAAAGATATGAATCTGCTTCAAAGAGAAATGTTTAGGAACTCGTAACATCAAATATGTAATGTTTAGGAACTCATAACATCAAATATATGTGTACTGATGTAAAACCCACTATTCCCTACTGGCTACAGTCCATTAATTTCACACCATACAGTTATTCAATATGAACAGTTAGATAAACTGTTGAAGAATATGTTATTACCTTTATCTAACCCAAAGGTTTTTAAAAAGTGATGCAAATCCATTGTTGCCTTCCGTGATATCAAACACTCTTCATGATTGTTTAGACTTGTTTTCCTTTATTGGCCATTAACATGGTTTTAGCAAACTAAAAAAAACACATATTTTGCACCACCATGTAGTACAAAGTTATTGTCAACAACTTTCTGCCAAGAAAAAACCCAAATGTCACCACCGGAATAATATGTCCAGCTGCAAATTTTTCAATTAATTATATAATTAATAGTACTCTATACTCTAGTTAATGAACCCTGTAAAAAAGTGTTGACCAGAAGATACATGAAAACCAGGAAGCCCGAATAAGTTGCTTTTAAAGCAACATCCAAAATCAGCTTTTTATGGCCATCCCTCCACCAAACCAAACAGGAAGCCCGAATCATAAATAACAAACATCTCAAACGTTGAGGATTAAAAAATAGGCCATAAGCTGATAAGGACAATCCCATAATAGAACCATCCCCAAATCCCAAAGTTCCATCCATATATCAAACACAAATTTAAAAAATTTCAGAGAATAGAACCAGATTTCAACCTTGTAGAAAGACTTCATTCTTCCACCAAACAACAAATCAGAAAATAACCAAAATATCGGTTCCATCACACAGATTAATATGAAACAACCATTTACAAACCAATTGCCAAGAGAAATATTTCCTTTAAAGTTTAAAAGTATTACCCTATCCATAAGAAATTTACCCCCCTCCATTAAATCTCTTCTCATTTTGAAATCAATCAAATCAATTCCCAGTAGGTAGAACACATCTCCGATTTACGTTATGCATAAACAACTTGTTATTAAGAGAGTTTTAAAACAAGATAAAGTATGATGGACAATATGAGCCATCTTAGAGGAATGTGATGAGCGTAATAAGAAGCTTTTTACTTGAGCAAGTGAAAAAGTTTATAGAAGGTTTTTAAACAAAACTTAGAAAATAATGAATCCAAAC
Organism: Arctium minus; assembly: GCA_954870635.1. NCBI lineage: Eukaryota > Viridiplantae > Streptophyta > Magnoliopsida > Asterales > Asteraceae > Arctium > Arctium minus. Next base: position 172,996,184 of record OX941080.1, on the reverse strand, counting down.
AAAACTTAAGAAAATGGGAACTCAAATCTTGGAGTATACTGTTGGATACTCAGAATTCAGAGTCTATTGAAACCTTCTTTGATTTGGTCACATCTCCCTTTTCCACAATCCTTCAAATCGTAAATCAACCAAATAAGAAAATGGCCTACACCTCGAATTTATATGAGATAAGTGGCGTGAATGACAATATGATTGAATGAGAGAGAGAAAGAGTTAGAGAATGACCTGCACCTTCAAAAACCCTCGACCAGAAATCTGCCTGTGGTACCAGATAGATGAAACAGTGGTAATACCATTGAAACGTAGAGGTAAACAAAAAATCGATTGCAATCGAAAAAAAAAGCAACGAATATAGACCCCCCCCTCCCAACTTCTGTAACAATCTTCTATATAAGTTAAATTTTAGAGCTAAAAGATTGCAAGAAAAAAAAGAAATAATGATATTTTGAGAAAGAAATGATAAAATTCAACAAAGATAAAAAAACTAAACTATCATTGGGTTAATAGAACAACCATCTCTTCAACAGAAAGCTGGGAAAAAAATAATACGAGCATGAAAAGAACAATGTCAGGATCTCCACATGAACTGTGATGTTCTCTTCAAGGAAAATATAAACACATAAAAATTGGTTCATTATGAACATAAGCGCAAAGTTGATTCCTCACAAAAGAAAAAAAACATGTATCACAAAAGAAAACCAACTGTGATGTTCTCTGATCTCTTTTTCTCTTCTTGGCTAATATGCTTTCTACCATCTGTCATATATATAAAACCAACTTCACATCAAATTCACATTGAAGAATTTCATAGAACATCGAACAAACAAAACAAATACAAATTCAATAAAAAAATATTGAAGTTTGGTTTTGCTTTCATATCTTCAAAACTCACAATCATTTTGATCAATAATCAAACTTGAGATGGGCGAACACACCCGATGTTAAAACCCTAACATGAGAATGGGTTGAGAATCGAATCGGGAAGATAATCTTTAAAACCCACAATCATTTTGATCAATAATAAAACTTGAGATGGACGAACTCACCTGGTGTAAAAACCTTAAACATGAGAATGGATCGACAATGGAATCGAGAAGATAATCTTCAGAGAGGATGGAAACGGAAGAAGGAAATGAAGAGAACCCTAGCGGATCTTGAATCAATAGACATCATATTGGGAGCTTGAATCGTTGTATTTGGAAAATAATCTTTCAATGGGAGTTTATCGTGACTGATAAGAATGATGGGAGAGTTGGATACCTTGAAATTTGAATTGTCGTCTGATGAGAGCATTCGGTGTTGTTGGTACAGGGAAGTCCTCGGGAATACACACTATTTAAAAAAAGGTAAAGCTTTGAAGACTTGTACATGACGCATAGAAAGTAAAGTAGTTTAAGACTTTAAGACTTTGTTGTTTAGAAGGTTGTACTCTAGGCTTTAAAGGTTGTCTTTAAGACTTTAAGACTTTTCTCAAATCTGGTTTATAAGATAGTATAGATATTACTATAAATTTGTTTTAATTATATTATTAAATATGTAATTGGTTATTTTTTCTACATATTATTAAAATATATAAGATAATCATTGAATTCTAACAAAATACTTAATTTTTTTGTATAAAAAATATTATATTATTAAGCCTAAATTAAACAAAATTATAAAAAAATAAAAATAAAAACATTATCATTTTCTCAAAATCATCCAAAATCGTACTGTAAATCGACAAAAAAATAAAATGAAACATTAAAATCGTGATGTATCTCGCTGCATTGCACGAATACGCTTCTAGCTTCATAATTAGTATTTGATTTTTTATGTTAATTTAATTTTTTATTAACAAATATTTTTGAATATTTACAAAATAGTTGAAATATTTGTGGTAAAGTAAGAACATCTCATAAACCAAAACATATTTAAATTTTAACACGTTTATTTATTTTTTAAATATATTTAAGTTATGAAATACTCGTTACTTACGTGTCGTTTATCAAACGTTTACTAGAGTAAGCACTTACCAAGTCATGTTATTTTACCGAATGAATATGACAAGTAATTATATTACTAAAATATTCAATACAACTCATAAAATATTATTTCTTTTTCCTAAACATTTAATTTCAAACAATTTCAATGGTAAAATGAATACAAAATTATTTCTCTCTCATAAGTAATCATTTTTTGAGAAATCTCCAAATTTAAAGATTTTCATTATCTCTCTCCTCATACTTTCTACATTTTGGAGAAGATTTTGGGGAATCTGTTGGAGCAAAAAATTTCAAAATCTCCATTTTGAAGAATATGTTTGTAACATCCTGAATTTTTATCTCAATTGAAGAAAAAATGTTGAATTGGGTGAATCGGTAAAGGAAGAACCACATATGGAGTATGACTATAGTGTCATGTGGTTGTGACATTTGTCACAATAGCACCATCGATACTGAGAGTATGGTCGTCTCGGCTATAGTGCCATGTGGTTGTGACATTTGTCACAATAGCACCATCGATACTGAGAGTATGGTCGTCTCGGCTATAATGCCATATGGTTGTGACATTTGTCATAATAGCACCATCGGTACTGAGAGTATGGTCGTCTCGGCTATAGTGCCATGTGGTTGTGACACTTGTCAAAACAGCACCAATGGTACTAAGAGAATGGTCGTATCGGCTATAATGACATGTGGTTATGACATCTGTCACAATAGCACCAATGGTACTAAAAATGTGGTAGTCCCGGCTATAGTGACTTGCAGTTGTGACATATGTCACAATTTCAATGGCGATTACCAAGTGGTTGGTCGTCCCAACGAATGTGCCATGTAATTATGACAATAGTGTAACACCCGTAATTTTTGGGTAAGTACTATTTCAAGTTAGTGTAAAAATCGATCTTTTGAGAGAAATATATGAAATGGATTTTGGTATTAAATACTAGATATTATAGTCTTGTTAGATGTGGAATTCAAATACGAGAACAACAGTTCTTTTCGGAGTAAAATCGGAGCTAAAACGAAGAAGTTATAGCCAAAACAGTGTTTGGTACATGCTCGACTATAGTGCCAACGATTGTGACACCGTCATTATAACATGTCACAATCGCGGAAGGCCAAAACTCTCGGTATAATCTGAGCGACTGTGCCCGCGATTGTGACATTGTCACTATAGCATGTCACAATCGCATGGGGGTACCAATGTGCATAAAGTTGCGATTTTCAGCCTCATTCTTCATTTCATCATATCTCTCTCATTTCTACTCCGTTTTTGGTGATTCAAAGTGCTATGGTTTCGTCTTTGAGATATTTTCAATGATATATTGTTAGTTTTGGGAAGATCCAAGTGTATGTGGTGGTGGAGTGGAAGCAAAGTTCAAAAGCTCATCATCATCACCTCCATCTTCAAGAAATTTAGAGTTTTTTAGGTTTTCAGTAAAACCTAAGTGGTGAGTTCATTATTCTAGTTTCTAAAATTTATTATGAGTTATAAATTCTCCATTGATGACTTCCTAGTGTTTATATTTCTCAAATTTCGGTTTGGAGGATTTTGGGGAAGTTAGGTCAAAACTAGGGTTTTGGTCAAAATGAAGATTTTGATATAAGATGTTTAGAGATTGATTTTAAGTGTTTGTATATGTATATTTATGTTTAGAAAACTTGTGAATCTAGGGTTTGGAGGAATTGATTGTGGATTCAAGCTTCTTCAAGGAACTCATATCGGGGTAAAATCTAGATTTAGACTAAATCTATCAAGGTGAGTTCAAGTTGATTTGAGAAAACATTGTACATGCCAAAAATGTCCATTTTAAAGTGTTATGTGTTTTACATGAAATTATCAGTTGTTGAGCTATTTGGTGGGTTTTTATTATTTGAAGTGTTTAACTTTATAAACCTTGTAAAACACCTACATTCGGGATTTTTGGGCGATTTGATAAATAAATCATAAATGAAAGTGTTTTGATGATTTACTATATAAATGAAGGTTATTTGGTTAAAATGCATTTTTAGTGTTTGTTGGAAATAGGCATAGTTTATGTAATGGTACGTTTTGAAAATACGAACGTGTGAGTCATTTGATTTTGGTCATTCCCGACTTTGTGAACATTTTAGAAATTGTAAACCTTTTTGGTTTTGGGCCGAAGGCCAATTTGAATTTGATAGTCAAAGATTTTGGGAAAAGTTGTGATTTGGTTTATGTTATTATGTAACCATATTGACTCACGTATTTTAGCCAGACGTTTATAATGCCTTTTGGGCATGATTTTTACTCAGATGAGTCTTTGGGGTATTTGATCAGTTTTAGTAGCTCGATAAGGAGCCTTGGACGTATGGTTTACTTAGTTGCATCTTATTTGAGATTTACATGTTTTGAATGCGTTAGTTCATTAGTTGGAGTCATGTAACATTTTAGACTATAATGCATTGGATCCATAGGTATAAGAGTCAGTCTTTATTATTTTAAATAGGACAGTTGTTCCCATGTTGGGACCAGGATTAGTCATGGGGTCATTGAGGGTCTTATGGTGCAGGCTCTTGGAGTCAAACATCTGCCATTGACCTTATGATGTAATTTCTGAGTCAGTTTTTATGGGATAATTATTCTCATTTGTAACTAGTTAAGACATTGGGTCATCGGGGGCAACTTGGTACGGTTATGTGGAACCGGATACTAGTCATGGACCGTAAATGTAATCATAGTGAATGAGCATGATTAGGATCCTCGGGTGCCCTCATCCACATCTTAGTACAAGTCGACGAGCTCGTGGCCTTGGGTCCTAGTATGATGAGCTTTATAACTTGGAAAGTGGCCTACTTTTGTGTTCCACCACTAACCATGGTACTTGGGTCTCCCCCATCACTGAAAAGTGTTGTTTTGGGTATTTAGTTTTATCCATTTTTTCTCGGTGATGTTTTGAGTATGGAGTATTCTCCATAGGTTATAATTTTGGGGCTTGAGTCTTACTCATATTTCGGTAGTTTGGACAATAAAGTTTTATCTGAATTTCAATATTTGAGCATTTATCATTATTCACTTTTTGTGTGAGTATTGGGTTTTGAATTCATATTTGAAAGAATGTTTTGTATTAGGGTTTTCATCATGAAAATAGTGGGTGTTGAGAAAGGTGTTTTACTTTTATACTTTGTACATTTATTTTTTAGAAACCATGATTTACAAAGCATTCTTCAGTTTATTGTTTCATATAAATGTTGAAAATTCTTAAACTCACTAGGCGTTAAGCCTAACCCTTTTGATTTGTCGGCATGTGCATTAGGTTCCGGTTGGGGAATGGTACTAGCGACACTGTGAAGAGATGAGTGCTAGTTATATGCATAAGAGAGAGTAACTTGGGTGAAGACTTTCGCACTTTGGGAATAGCAATTTGGATTGGGTTTAGTAACACCTGACTTTATTTAGTCTTGATATAAGCCTCGAGTCAATGATTGTTGGGATTAAATGTATGATTAAATTTGAGGTATTTCCAAGTATGAATTTATAGAAAGGGATTTTTACCCTTTACTTGATGTGATATCGAAAATTTTAACTAGTTGTTATTTCCAAATTTAAGGGTGTTACAATGTTGGAGTTGCTCTAATCCATTTCCAAATTTTATCAAATCCTACAAATCAAATGGGCCTAAAAGATAAAAGTAAAAATACTTATCATGACAGACAACTTACTACATGCCCTTGTCTATTGGTTATGAGAATTAGGCATTGAGTTGGTGGATCAACATTTTCCGATTATTGTACGTAGCACAATCATAATGTTTTTTTTTTATTTCTTATATAATCAACTATGAAAACCGATATTTTGATGAAAAACTTTCGAGGCTTGTCATTTTATAGACCTGGTGATCAAATCCAAAATAATGCTTTCCAGATTAGTAACAAAAGTAAAATTTGTTTCATTTTGGTTTTTCTAAAAAGTGAAAATTTGAAAGTTTGTTCCAAAAAAAGAAGAATTTAAAATTTGGTTTCTCAAAATATGAACAAATACAAAGTTGGCTTCATTCTGATGTAAGTTACCATTATAACAATGAATTAGAAAACATATAAGGATCTGTTTACCAAAAAATTGTGAGCAAGTGTTGACAACGTAAGAGTATCTCCAACTTATTTTCCAAAAATAGAAGTTATGGAAATTTTTGCTCCAACAAATTTTCCAAAACCTTCTCTATAATGGAGAAAGTATGAGAGCATCTCCAACTTCTCCAAAATGAAGAAAATAAGAATTTTGTGTAATTTTTTGTTCCAATAGATTCTTCAAAACTTTCTCTAAAATGGAGAAAGTAGGAGAGAAATTGTAAATTTTTCAAAATTTGGATAACTTTAAAAAAATGACTATTAAAAGAGAAAAATGATTTTGATTGTATTCAACCAATAAAAAGAAACTTGAAATTAAATGTTAGGAGAGAGAATATTATGTCCCAATTATCAAGTTCTAATTGCTAATTCAAATACAAAAACAAGGTGAGAATGATTCAAACATTTAACCTGTTTCAATTCAACAATGGAATTCGTATACAACAGTTCTCTCTGTCACTTTCTCTCTCTACAACTCAATTCAGCGTATTAAGTAACTTCTAACTTGCAACTTCTTACAACATCTAACTCTAGTCACACGTATATTAAAAATAAAAACACACTCTTACAAAGACAATAAAAGAAAATTACATTTCGACTTTGACTTTATTACAATTGACTTTGACTTTCTGCTTGAGAGTTGACCATGGCTTTGACTTACTTGACTTTCTGTCTTCAGAATTCATGATCTTGTATCCAACAAATATATGCACTAACAATCTCACCTTTTGGATTCAAGATCATCTCTAAAAGATTTTGTAATTCAATCTCTCTCTTTAAGCTCAATTTGTGCAATCTCCCCCTTTCTGTACAACACAAACTATCTCCCTTTTTTATTGAACTTTAACAACTTTACCTCCTCTTGTAGACTTCTGGTCAACTCAGATCAAAAACAAATATGCATTCTTCCCAAAGTTTGTCTTCAAGAATAGTAACAATCTCCCCAAGGTTGTAAAATCTCTTTCAGACATCAGAAAGAAATTATCTTCAGATTTAGCTTTTTTTTCTTCAGGTATTTTCTCTTCCATTCTCTTTCCTTCAATTCTCTCCTTATGCTCATAGTTTCTTGACCCCGAAGAATACCTCTGACTGTTTGAACCAGGCTTCTTGTAGAATTTCTTCAGAAAGGCTTTTGTCAACATCAGCATAGCCTGCTTCAAGTTATCACAATCATCAGAATCAGAATTTTCTTCACTGTCAGCCTCCTCGGACTCAAAAACTATAACTTTCTTTTTCTTTTTCAAAATCACTGACTTTTTCATCACTACCAGAGCCACCGGATCAACAACCACTCTTTCAGCCTTTTTCTTTTCATCTTTAATCTCCTCTACCTCTTCTTCGTTTTGTCTAAGAGTCTCGTATACCTCATGAAGTGGAATCTCATTTAGATCCTTCATCTACTTCATCTGCCTAGTAAACCTCTTCCACTCAAGCTGTAGGATGCTAAGGAATTTGACATTAAGCTCTATCTGAGACTTTCTGACTTTGTTCTTGCTGAGCTCGTTTAACAGAGTCACAAATCTATCATAAGTAGCCTCTAGAGATTCACCCTCCTTGGCCTTGAACTCTTCGTAGTTGTTGAGGCAGTTGGAGATTTTGAGCTAGTTGCCAATCTTGGATTCGAGCATCATTTTCTCAAGTTGACCCCACATCTGTTTTTCCGTAGCATTGTAGCTGTCAATCTTCACGTATATCTCATTTGGAATCCCTTGAAGAATACATGACCTTACCAATCTATCAGCTTTATGTCTTCTTCTCTGTTCATCTGTGTACTCCTCAAGTGGTAGTGGGTACTCTCTTTGTTCCTCTTCTCCATTTTCTCCTACAACAATATGAGTCTTTGTTGGAATTTTCATGATTCCTTCCTTCATAGATATTCTGATATAGTCTCCCAAGTCATTACGGTCGATAAAGTCTAGGAAGCGATCTTTCCACTGCTCGTACTCTCCTTTGGATAGTACAGGTGGTTTTACATCAGTTCCGATAGCAAGTGCTTCCCTTGAAGTCATCCTGTTTTCAAGAATGTACAGTAAGAACTTGACAATGATCGTTAGTCCAAGTGAAATCTCAAAATACAGAAAAACTCATAAAATTCAGAAAATAAGATTTCCAAAAATTTCTCAAGTATGGAATTCGCACACTAGAGTGAAATTCAGAGAATTCGTATGCAAGACAAACTTCAGAATTCACAGACAAGGACAAATCAGAATTCGCACACAAACAAATGACAAAGAATTCACACACTACTCACACTAACTTAAGAATTCGCACACTAGAATAAATCAGGATTCGCATACACACAGAATTCGCATACAACACTTATGCGAAATCTTGACTTAGAAAGATTTTGAAAAACAAACTTCTCGCATAAAACTTTTCGCACAACTAACACACACGAATTCTACACTTAGAAATAAAATTTGAAAAACAGAGAATTCATATAACACCTCTATGCGAATTCTGAGAATTCGTATGAAGTTAGATGTGAATTATGAGGAATTCGTATCCCACTTTATGCGAATTCTATCCTTGGAAGATTTTTCACAAAACTTTTTGTATAACAGGCTTATGCGAATTCTGACAATTTGCATATAAGGCCGTACGAATTCTGAATAATCCTCAACACACACATATGCGAATTCTATGCATTTCGCATAACACACATATGTGAAATCTATACTTCAGATTTTCAAACAACACAATTATGCGAAATCCTCTAAGATACGAGTTATTGGTGCGAGTTCTTCAGGGCTATGCGAGTTCTTGAGATCTCAATGAAAATTCGATCTGATTGGCTCAAAAATCCATCAATTCTTCGATTTTCGATCTGTAACTTTGACAATTTGCTCACCAACACTTATAGAATCGATTATAAGCAATGAATTTCAACAACAAACACTCAAATGTACAATTTGATCTAATACAGTGCTTACGAACTCGTGTTTCTAAAACCAACAAAATCATCAAAATTAATGAAAATTACAGTGCAATTCTACTACAAACTATTACAAGATTGTTCTATTTTGCTATACGAACTCAATGAAACTAATTAGGCTCGCAAAAACTCAGAAAAATCCAAAAAATGATCCAATACTCAAAAACTCAGTGCAACTCCATATTTTGATCGATTTCACATGAACCTCTGCTCTGATACGAATTATTATGTCCCAATTATCAAGTTCTAATTGCTAATTCAAATACAAAAACAAGATGAGAATGATTCAAACATTTAACATGTTTCAATTCAACAATGGAATTCGTATACAACAATTATCTCTATCACTTTCTCTCTCTACAACTCAGTTCAGCGTATTAAGTAACTTCTAACTTGCAACTTCTTACAACATCTAACTCTAGTCACATGTATATTAAAAAAAAAACACGCTTACAAAGACAATAAAAAAAATTACATTTCGACTTTGACTTTGACTTTATTACAATTGACTTTGACCTTCTGTTTGAGAGTTGACTTTGGCTTTGACTTGCTTAACTTTTTGTCTTCAGACTTCATGATCTTGTATCCAACAAATATATGCACTAACAGAGAAATAATATTTTATTAAATATATGAAATATTTTAATAATATAATGAGTAGATTACATATTTGGTCCCTGCGGTTTGGTGGTTTTAACACTCTGGGTCCCTAAAATGAAATATCTATGGTTTGCATCCTCGTGGTTTTCATTTTATAACGTGTTAGGTCCCTAAAAGTAACTCCGTCTAAAATCGCTCCGTTAAAGTATCCATGTGCACAACACATGATGGGTATTTTAGTCATTTCGTCTATTTAAAATCACAGGGACCAATAATGTAATTTACTCTACTTTTTTATTTAAACCACAGGGACCAACTATGTAATTTACCCTATTATATACGATATATATGTATATAATCGTGAAGCTCCTCCTCCTAGGAAAGAAATCACCGCCACCTCCGACGAGTTCTCCTCCCACGTGAACCTCCCCCCTCCGGTGTACCTCTTCCCCCATCGGCGTAAACCTCCCCCCTCCGTCGTACCTCTCTCCCTTCTGGCGTACTTTTCATCGACGTCAGTCCCCCTCCCCTTCCTGTGTACCCCTCCCGTCAACCCCCTCCCCCTTTTTCCAGTGAACGCCTCCCTTCCCCTCTTTTTGAACTCCCCAATCTGAGATCGATTTCTCCAATTTTCTTCATCAATTTCACGAAGATCGACAACAAAATCGAACTTTGTATATGTATCGTTTCCACCATTCTCGAAATCAGATCCCCAAAATTGAACTATTCTCGATTAGGTCGTGGACTTGTTCCAATCTGTATATGTATGTATATGTCTCATCGTCAATTACAAACAACTATTTGCAAACAACACAGGAAACGATTGGATCGATGTCAAGGAACGCAAAAGTGATCTTAATCAAAGGGATCGCTTCAACAACGGACTTCGCTGCAGGAGAGTGATGGAGATATGGGTTTGTGATTCAAAAAAAATTCGCTTCAAATGTATCAGATCTTATGTTCAAGTTGTATTTTTTGTTTGTTTGTATGAAGAGAATCAAAGCAATAACACATTCTGATGATTTGTTTGTGTTTTTATGTAATTTATTCTTCTTATGTATATAAATATGAAGATTGGTTAATCATTTTAAGGTTTTGGGTTTGAATATGATTTAAGATTTTGAGACGAATTTGTTTTTTTTTTTCATGTATATTGATTCCCTTCAACCATCGACCATCACCTGGTGGATTTCTCAGGTAGGGTTACCAAAGGGATCCAGATGCCAAAACCCCGACAACTCAGATCTAATTTTTTTCTTCAAAAGGGATCTGGTTTTTTTTCTTCAAAAAGAAATGTTCTTAGTGGTGGTGGTGGTGGTGGGGTTAAATAAAACTAACTAAATAAATAAAAATAGGTGGTACCATTTAATTGGTAAGAGAGAAAAAAGTAGGACCAATTATTAAAAAACAATAAAGTAAATTACGTTATTGGTCCTTATGGTTTTAATTGAAAATAAAAAATGGGGTTTTTTAGATAACATATTTGGTCCCTAAAGTAAAATGACCAATATACCCATCATGTGCAGTGCACATGATGGCTTTAATGATTGGAAATCAAACAAACTTACATTTAGGGACCAAACACGTTATGAAATGTAAACCACGAGGATGCAAGCCATATATATTTCATTTTAGGGACCCAGATTGTTAAAACCACCAAATCCCATGGACCAAATATGTAATTTACTCTAATATAATTAATGATGTAATCTAAAAAATGGAGTTGGAAATGAATGTAATTTTTCTAGAGATTTTGGACTTTGATTTTCCATTTTGGAAAACTTTTGGAGAATCTGTTGGAGATGTTCTAAAGGCATTTCAACAAATTCTCCAAAATGAAAAAATGGGGAAAATTGAGGTTTTGAACCAATTTTACGTTCCAATAGAATTCCTAAAACTATATCCAAAATGAAGAAAGCATGAAAGAGAGTTTTTCCCTCCAAATATGAAGAACACTCCAAAAATGATTACCATGTGAGATAAATATTTTTTAATATATTTCCACCAATAGAAAACTTTGAAAATAATTATTTAGAGAGTGAAATAATATTTTAATAGAGGAATTAATTATTTTAATATTATAATCAATGTTAGATTCTCCAAAATAGGGAATCTGTTCGAGGTGAATGCAATTCCTTTTGGATATTTTAACTTTTGATTACCCATTTTGGAGAAATTTTGGGGAATCTGTAGAGGATGCTTGAGAAAGAGGATGAAAATCTCCAAATTTGGAGATTTCTCTAGAAATGATTACTTATGAGAGATAAATGATTTTTTATTTATTTAACAATGAAATTATTTGAAATTAAATGTTTATGAGGGAAAAATAATATTTTATGAGTTGCATTGAGTATTTTAATAGTATAATAATTGTGTAATCTCCAAAATATAAAATCTGTTGGAGATAAAGGTATTTCTTTTGAAGATTTTGACTTTTTATTTATTCATTTTGTAGAATCTGTTGGAGATGCTTTTATATTTCAATCCACATTTGGTTTCAAAAGAAGTCCAAAATTGAAATCCTACAAACATTATATTTAGAAATTCCATGGAGGTAGTTTGTATTTCATGGGATTTCATATGATTTGTTTGTCATGTTTTAAAAATGATAAAACATTCATTTTATAATAATCAACCAATTAAAAGATTTAATTATGTTTATAACTATTTAAAATTTATTTTTATAAATTATCTATAAAGAATAAAATTCAATTCCATTCAAAATACACCAAAGATTCCAAAATTTTCCACGAAACCAAGATGCCTAAAAAAACATTCCACCAAAGCAAACATCCTTTTAATGAATGTTAAGTGTTCATTCACCTAAATGGCTAAACCTAAATACTAGGTTAATGTAACAACTATTCACTACTTTTATGCAATATGCAAACAACTAGTTAACTACATAAATGCCAATCATAGCTTTTCATCATATACTGCTAGGCATTTATATGTTATACCTAAACATTTATTTGATTTCTCATGCTTCCGAGTTTCGACTAATACATAAGACCTAAACTCTAATAACGTAATCTCACCTATGAGCAGGGCCGTGTCTGGGGGAGGGCGGGTCGGGCGTACGCCCAGGGCACACGAGAAATAGGGGCCCAATTTTTTTTTAATATATAGTAGTAGTAAAAATATAGTAAAATAAAAGAGACAAATTATTTTAGTATCTAATAAAGAATTTCGTATTATATTAGGCCATGTATTAATTAATTACATTGGAAAAGAAAATATGATAAAACTTAATTGGTTGTATATTTTATAGTATTGTTTATTGTTTCTCTAAGTTTTTTATCTAGTACCAAAGTCTAAAACCACTTGTCTAAAAATCTTTGATATATTTTTCATCATTCATCTCCCATTTGTCCTATTAGAAATCCAAAATCTAATGGGCCCCAAAGAATTTTGTATTATATTAAGGACCCAAACATATATTAATTAATTACATTGGAAAAAAATATGTAAAATGTTAATTGGTCGTTTATTTTATAGTATTGCTTATTGTTTTCTTTAAGATTTTTTCATCTAATATCAAAGTCTAAAATTACGTATCTAGAAAATATTGATATATTATCCATCATCCATCTCGCACTGACTTTTAATTATTTCATCCGTATGAATTCTATATTTGTATTATAATATAATAGTTTTTGTGTTAGTAACTAAGAGAGTGCCCTCATACCTTTTGAAAAAAAATACCAACCATATGAGACGGTTCAACTTATATCTATACCATTGTTTTTTCAAACATTATTGACTCTTTATTACCTAATACCGAGTATATGAATCTTAAGTACTAACATATCTCTAAAACAACAATAAAATCTTAAGATATAACTGGATTTTGATTCTAAGAGATGATCCCGAAAAAGTTTGTTTAAACCGCTAAAAGTTTAAACCGGAGATAAAAACTCAAGTGATTTATATTGATTTATATAGAGTATTACTCCGATTAGTCAACATTTTGACCCAAAATTATGTCGTTATATATATATAGGGTTGGGTTCAAATGAGACCAACCTGTTTTCGTGAGATCGGTGAGATCAGAAAATAACGTTAAAACTGCACAGTGATTCATTGTGAAGGAACGAAAAACAGCAAACCTTCACAACAAAAACACTGTGAAGGTTTACCTTTACAATACCTTCACAGTGTTTCGATGTGAAAGTTTAGTGTTATTTTTGTGGTCTCACGGGTCTCACGAAAATAGTCTGGTCTCACATGATCTCAAGTCTCTCTCTCTCTCTCTATATATATATATATATATATTATATATATATGTACATCATAAGGATGTTTTTGTCTGTGGAACAGATTAACGATGCTATGTAAAAATGATATGACAGATAATATTAATTTTTTTGTAATGGTATCCTAGGTTATGCCTAGACTAATCCCTTGGCAAATTATGGCTGTAAGACATCAGCCGATTAAACCTCAGTGGCCACAATTGTTGTGTACGCCTGGATTCGAACCTAGGCAGATGGGATATTCCACCACATCCCCAGGGCCTTAACCAGTACGCCACAACTCTTGTGGTTCAGATAATATTGATTTAAAAATAATTATCGATTGATTTTACATCTCGGCGTACTTGGAAAAACGATTTTATATTAATTATTAGTATTTCTTGAATTCATTTAATTTCTTATGATAAAAACAATATATTAAGATTTTTTCCCATAGTTATCTAGGGCCCTTTTCTAATTCTCGCCCAGGGCCTATAAAATGTCAGGAACGGGCCTGCCTATGAGCATTAGATTTGTACAAACTTAGAATAACCAAACAACATCGTACTTATCATTTTTAACGTTGGTGTCTAATCTCACAATAATATTATACTAGAAGCGTACTCGTGCAATGCAGCGAGATACATCACGATTTTAATGTTTCATTTTATTTTTTTGTCGATTTACAATTAAAATTTTGGATGGTTTTGAGAAAGTGATAATGTTTTTTTTTATAAATTTGTTTAATTTAGGCTTAATAATATAATATTTTTTATATAAAAAAATTAATTATTTTGTTAGAATTCAATGATTATCTTATATATTTTAATGACATCTAGAAAAAATAACTAATTACATATTTAATAATATAATTAAAACAAAATTATAGTAATATAATATATTAATTAATAGTGATACATGAAAATGTTTACGTAAAAGGAAGGCCCTGCACATACCAAATTGGTGGATGTTAGAAACCTTCAATAGTAATATGTATCTTGTGCTTTGATATTTGTAAATTAAGAGATTTTTAAAATCTTGCATAAAATGATGATACATTGTGTCTAATATTAATAATTTGTATTTAAGAGTTTTTTATCCGTACTTTATAATATAATATAGATAAACTTAATCAACGTTGGACAAAACAAGGTAGTAAAACAATTTAAAAAAAGTATAAATCATTTTTTGGTAATTAATTAAAAAAATAAAAATAAATAAATTAACATAATTGTAATAATATAAATATAATTAATGAAATATTTTAAACGGTAAAAAGTAAAATTAAATGCATGATCTTTGGACTTTCCACTTATAATTTACAGTTGTTGTGAAGTTGAACTCCACTGTAAAAAAAACGGTGGGTTTAAAAGGGTGAAGTTCTATGGGGGTTTATAACGTAAACTGCAGGAAGAGTTTAATCCCAAATTCCATCCATACATACATACCTCCATTAAACTACTCGACTACCGTATGCCATCTGCCCCTCTTTGTAGGACCTTTTTCTTTCCATTTTAGGGCGGGAACTCCAAATTCACTCCAAATTCTCTCTAGGGTTCCTTTGAATTTCAAACTTTCGATTTAGGGGCTCTTTTAGGGTTTTGGATTTTGACGAGTTAAATGATTTGTTTGCTATGATGAGTAATATCAACACCAGTATGAGTCTACGGAAGGGTTCCAAGGTGTGGGTGGAGGATAGGGACACCGCTTGGGTCGCCGGAGAAGTCACCGGTTTCACCGGCAAGCAGGTTCAAGTTATCACTGAATCTGGGAAACAGGTAATGGATTTTTTTTTTGTTAATTATTTATTTTTGTACTTTCTATAGAATTTGTCAACTGAGGGATTTACTTGATGTTTAAGCCACTTCAATAAAAGGTATATCCAAATATATTCGGTTTAAAGATGGTTTTTGTTTTGGGGTTTTTTGAATGGATGAATCATCAATCTTCTACTTTTTATCAAAAAAATTAATTGAGATTGAACATTTCAACATAAAAGCAAGCTTAGTTTATGTGCAGAACAATTTTAATTGATAAGGGTCATGATCATGTTATTGGTTCCTGTAGAAAGATATCATATTTTATCAACGGCTCTTGGATCAGAGTGCATAACTTAATGCCAAAGCTACTATATGTACAATATAACTCCTCGTGAAACTGATTGGGGTTCTCACTGACATGGCTGTTTCATATAAATTCACAGCGGGCTAGTTTTGGTGACAATTTTCTTAAATAGCGAAACTATCACAGTAATGAAGTTAAATGACTTAATTTTTTATCTTTAAATCAGAATGGAAATCTAAGAAGATTGGTAGTTACATTAAAATTTGTCGCAATCTATGGTTGTTAAAAATCAAAGTTATTACCGTTTCGCATTTGGAAATATCACCCCGAACACGGAGAAAAAGCATATAGCTTTTATTGGGAGTTAAGAGGATTTATAAATTAGTGTGTTCGTTAAATGATCCTATTTGTGGTTGTATTTTTGTTTTAATGGTTATTCCATAAGCTAGTAACATGATGAAAGATGATTTGTCATTGGAATATTGTAGACAATTAGAGGGTATTATGGTAATTATCAAATACTTGAACTATTTAAGACAAAATAATATGTAAAAATTATCAACCACATTGGCCTTTAATAGTAATGCGATTGATTAGGTAAAGAGGTAGGTTGACATTGTGAACATCTAGACATATTCTGCTCTTTTATTTGGAAATGATGATCAAAACAAATCGATACTAAATCGAATACTGGGATGAGCAAATCATTGTCGAACACACCTTAGAGTACCTTTTGAGAGTTTAGGCTAAAAAGTTCATCGGGACAAATTGAGTAATTGAGAGAAATACGTGGCAAGTGGATTATTTAATGTCCAACTAATAATGGTTCGTGGAGAAACCAAAAATTCATTTCACTGTTATATATTAGCCTGAAGTAAGTGACCTTATAAAGTTTATAAAAGGTGACAATAACATAAGAATTATTGGGAAAAGAAGCATAAAAATAACAACCAACTTGAAATTGATTGGAGGATTTGGGAACCCGTGATTTGAAAAATTTATGTAGAGAATTATCTCAAAACCTAGTACACTATTTAGACAATGTTGTGTGACAAGATGTAAATTAACTTTGTTCATTTTTCCTTTCATGTCACTGTGAAGGTTTTGACTTTTGCGGAGAAGTTGTTACTAAGAGATGCTGATGTAGACTATGGTGGAGTGGATGATATGACCAAATTGGCTTACTTGAATGAACCTGGAGTGCTTGACAATCTTAAGAAACGCTATGCTCTTAATGAGATATATGTAAGTGGTTTCTTTCATTTATGATAGAGCACATATTTGTATTACTATGATGCTTATAAACTTTATTGCTTAATGGATTAAACATACATAAGAATCTTTCTAATCATAAAAGAGACTAATGGATTTCAAAAATATGTAGATGTATGCATGTTTGTATGCATATGTGTGTATGCCGTCATACTTCTTATCTTGTTTTTTTGTGTATTTGGTTTGTTTTATGTTTTGCACTTTACTGTGTTAATTATGACTTTGGGTAATAAAACAAAGGAAAGTGTTGGTCAATCTAGTGTGAATCAATGTTACTAGATTTGCTGCCACCCTGACAAATCATGCATTGATTTTTTTCTTACCCGTTATAGTTACTTTTGTGAACTGATCTATCAAAATAAACAAATCCAATGAAATCTTAGGAAGTATAGTAGAATACATACGTGTAGTCCTCGTTGAAGTGAAAAATAGAAAATCTGGAGAATGTACGTCGAGACATCCTTAATTCCTTATGATGAACTGTTAATATCTTATTAATTGAATGCCTTCTGATGTTTTTGTGCAAATAGATTTATGCAGATCGACTTGACCAGTTATCGTTTATAACTTTATGCATATTTTTTAGTGGTCGTTGGTAATGCCTAGTCCTCCTTAAAAGAAGATAAGTCCTGTGTCCTCATTCTTCTTACATTTTGGAGTAGGAGATTGTGGATAGTTTCCTTGTGTGGACCTCTCGAGAGCTATAGAGCTTAAATCTATGCCACTCTCATGACTTGTTACACAACTAGTGCTTTTTGGACCATGTTCTAGACCATGGTTTTTAAAAGTGTGTGAGGCGTACGCCTCGAGGCGCGCCTCAAAGCGAGGCGGTCCAAAATCGCACCAGAGGCGACACCTCTCAATCCCCAAACGAGGCGTACGCCTTGGTCGTCTAAGGCGGTGAGGCGTGAGGCGGTAGAGAGGCGTGCACCTTAATGCCGAGGCTAAATTATTTTTAAAAATGACTAAAACCTTCTCTATTTCTTTTTTTGAAAACCTTATTCTTCTTCGGTTCTCCTAAGCCCTATCTGCTACTCGTCTATTGTCCTTCATGAATTCTAGTTTTCTCCCGTTTTCTTTGCATTTTTTTTCTTCGATTCTCTTTGGTTCACAGAAGTATTATGTATATGTATCTACTGGATACACTTCTTTTATATTTAGTCTCCACTACGTGCGAGGGTCACAACAACACTTCTACTCACACTTTATTGATATTTAATTTTTTTTTCTTTATGAGTTGTAAGCATATTAATATATACATATAAATATATTATGAATAGATCAATAAAATTTTTTCTTTGTTAGTACATGTACATCTATATTTCGTGATTGAAAAAAGTATATGGTAGTTTTTTAGCAATTTAGTATGATATATAAATATATATTTTGCGTCTAGTACTCAAGTGTCTAGTGTGTGTATATATATTGCATATATTTTTTGAGCAGAAGCAGCGGAATGCAGATTGGTGTGTATATATATGTATATATATATATATATCTTGTGTAGTGTATATATTTTCGCCTCGGGGCTTACGCCTCGGACCGCCTCGAGGCGAGGCCTCATTGAACGAAAACACCTTGAGGCCCGATTCTGCTTTTTAAAACCTTGTTCTAGACTTCTAGCTACCTAGTTTGGTTATTCTACATGCTTACTTGAGCGTTGAGATATATTCTCTATGCTTATTGGGTGGTCAATCTTTATTGAACATTACCCAAATTTTAAGAACTAGTAGATGAGCTTGAAGAGTGTTCTTTGTTAGGTTTAGATAAGACTAAATTAGCACAAACTACAAGCTTTTGTTGGTGGTCCTTGTTTGACTTATGCCATGACTTTGTTCGTCTTATGTTCTTAGGATTCGTGGATTACAAATTTCACTTCACCTATTTTTATATAGGGTTTGTGTATATCTGGCCTCAACCTGGTCATAGTTAGGTCTTTCATAAGAGTGATATGCTTTTGCTGCATTGTGGTGAGTTTATAGAAGACATTTGTTATCTCAAAATAAGTAGTATAAGTATGCAGCTGTACACAAATCCAAGCTATCGTTTTTAACAACTACTCCCTCCATCCCAATTTTCAAAAATAAGTGTCCGTATTTCTATTTTAGTTTGTCTCAAAATAAGTGCCCGTTTTTAGAAGTAAGTGGCTACTTTCCCATTTACCCTTAATAATGAGATGGGAAATTTTTTTCTTTCTATTAAGGGTAAAATTGTCCTATAGTTAATAAAAAATAGTGTAACAATTATAGTCTCCTAAAACCCTGCTTCTTCATTGTGGACATTTATTTTGGGACGGAGGTAGTAATAAAGCTGTAAGAACCAAGTAATGTATCCGAGCTTAGAGTAACAAGTGCAAGAAACATTGATTTCAATGGCAAATTCAAAAGATAATGTTTAGGTTTTCTGATTAGAAAAAAGGTATGTGTGTAAACTTTTCCTGAAATGAATTCATTATGCAGCATAAAGGCTTCAACAACTTGCAACATTCTCAAGACTTTTCCAAGTCAAAGATAATAACTTAAAATCTAGTAGATCATATCATATTCTATGCAAGTGTTTAGATTAAATGATGAATATGGTATTGGTTAACACACTATATAAGTAAACACATATTTCTATAATTCTATGTTGCTTTAAAGGTTTTCCAAGACCTCTTAAAATCATTCAAGTTAGCATTGCACTTTTTGAGTTCATTCTTGGATCTCAACACAACTTTACCTTTAATAAATAATGAAGTTGTATGTTGTTGTTAAAATCTTTTAAACGAACCAAGAAATGCTGTAGCATCTTGAAAGAAATGCTGCAGCATATGGCAGCTATAAAATGACAACTTACTGTCCAAAATCTTTTTACACCCACACCAGCACAGGGTTTTAACTCTTTTTGCTGGAAAATAAAACAAAAGCAATGAGGAAATACTTAAAACCATACTTGAATTAAATTGTGGGAAGATGAACTACAAAAGATTACAAACTAAAATTAAATGCAAGGAAATATAAAGCTAAAGATTGACAACTTAACTACTGGAAACAAAAGATAAGCATGTGAAATTGGGGATTCAAACCCCTAAACCTACACTAGTTAGTGACTCAAAGAGGGGTGTCAAACTCAGATCTTTGCACATCTGCATTTGCTGCTGAAACCTTGTTATTCATTGTGAGAGTTGAGTGGATTTTTTTTGCTTTCCAGCTCTACGCAACAACAACAAAGGGGCTGTCCATAATACTCAGCACACCCTTTTCGATTATAGAAGTATAATGGTAAAAGTTCTCATCATATTGACTTGTACTTCGTATCCTTAACCTCAGCATTTGCAGAACATCTCTTTCCTGAACTTCTTTCTGGTTTGTACAATCAGCAGGCTTCTTCAAGATCGGTTTATTCATGCAGCAACAGAACACTTCCAGGAAACAAGAACACAACACACAACTTATGACCAAATTACACCAATAGCTCCAGGAAAATAGAAGGAACTACAAAGGAAGCAAAACACACTAAAGGACAATTTACAACACAAAATATACAAATAGAAGGGGAAAACAAGTTGTAAATACCCTCAAAGTGACAGTTAATCAGTTATAATGCAACAAACACAAACTTTTGACAAGGTGCAGGGAAAGAATGACAATTTTACATGGTTTAAGGTCGAAGTTTTAGCAATGCATTGGGATTCTTTAGTGGAATAGGTAGAAGTACCATTGGTGACACATATTTGGAATCACCTTCTTTCCACTAACTCGATCATGTGAAGACGACATATCCTATAATACACTGACTTGAATTCAACTAGTAGAGCACATGTTCAGCTTAGTAAAGAGGAGCACAGTTTGATTTGACCTTTTCGGCTTATTCATTTTGTTAGAATATCCCCTACCCATCTTCTTGTTAGGATAGTGTCTACCTATTTTCTTGTTAGAGTAGGCAACAATTTAAGTTTTCTAGTACTTGACCCCTATTATATGTAGTTTAGATAAGGACGTAGGAAAAAATACATCTATCTATGTTATAACCTCTACCCATCTTCGTTAGAGTAGTTAAAAGATTTAAGTTACCAAAAGTAAACTTTTATTAAGTGCCTACCTTTCTTGATGGTGTTTGTTTATGGTAAAACTACAAAAATCTTGAATTGTTTTGCAGCTCATTATCATGTCTTTTTAGGGTGAGTATGATGGTCTATATTGGTTGGATCTCCCATCTCTCACAACATACCTCAATGTGAGAGAGCAAACTAGGATATTTACTGTTGATTAAGTTACTCTTTCTAGAGCGCCCCAAGAAACTACAACTATGAATAAGTTTTTTATCTTCTTGTGAGTTGTGTTTAATGCGTAAGAGGATTGTTTTCTCATAGGAAAAGTAGAGGGTTGTTATGTTATGTGGACGACATTGCTATTACTGGAAGCAAATCAAAGGGGGATATAGCTGTGAAATTATTTATCCGACTAGAATTTTAGAGTAGTGACTCAAGAAGTTGTATGACTTATTAGGCATTGAACCAGCGACAAATCATAGTAGATATCTTTCTGTGTACTAGAGGAAGTATGCTCTTGATATCCTTGCAAAGCTGGTATCTTTGACAGTCAGGTAGCTGATTCACCTATAATATCAGATGTCAAGATTTATCTAGATGATAGTCAAGCTTCTAGAGGATCTATGGGGATACACAGGACAGTTGGGCAAATTGAGTTATTTCACAATTACAAGATTAGCTATTGTGTGCTTAGTGGGATTGGTGAACCGGTTTGTGCCTACCCTTTGTATTGGTTATCGGAATGCTGTGTCACTTATTCTAAAATATCAAAGAGTGTTTTCTGCAAAGCTGTTTTTTCCACTACTGAGGAAAACACCAATTATTAGGTATCTAACACTTGCTGTATAAGATGCCCTTATAGCAAAAAATTTATATAGGATATCATGTCTATTTTGGTGAAAGCTGTATATCGTGGTATCAAAAAAGCAAGATGTAATTTCCCTATACTGAGAGATGAGTCTGAGTATTGAGCTATGACATGTACAACTTGCGGATTGACCAAGGTAAAATGTTTTCATATAGGAGCTTGGGACTTCTTAGCTGGGTCGATGGAAGTGCACATTGATAATGAGATTGCTGTACACATCGCCACGATGATATATTTCATGAGCAATCATAAGTCTCTTGAGGTTGACTGTTACTTCATTCACACGTAGGTGGCTGGTATGACTAGAGAACCTTTGTCCACCGGGTCAGATTTAGTATCCTTGGTACATTACATTGTAGATATCTTTGCAAATCTGCTACGAGGATCGCACATGACAAGTTGTGCATGTTCAATATATATGCTCCAACGAGTAGTTTTAAGTATGTAGTATTTGTGCCTATGTATCTCCTTTCTATTATTAGGATTTCCCATAGAGCTTTATCAATAATGGCACATGGCCCACTTTTATACTACTATTTTGCTAATTTGAATGCACACATCTTTTGACAAATACTTTTTGATAGTTCCGTATTGTTACACGGCCTTGCTACTTTAAGAGTGCTTTTTACATGGTCAAATTGTGTAAGACTACTTGTTAAGTCATTTAATTGGCTTCTTCTCTCACAGCACCAGGTTTATTTTAATGAGAAAGTACTCTAACAAATTGGAACCTGGGAAGTTGTTGACTTGAGTAATTGGGTATCCCATTTCCGATAACAATCCATGGGAAAAAAGGTTGGAATATGCTGTAGACTTCAGTCATATTCAGGGTGGGGGAAGAACTTTGTGTTTGTTAATATGCACTTATGATTGGAGTCTTGTGTAGTTTCGTGTTCTTCCTGCCAAAGGGCTCTTTTAGAGTTGTTATTTTACCAGTGTAGTTTCATATAATTTCACATTGTTTGGTGAGTCTTGTCACTTGTCCTTTTTGACACATTCACTCAACTAGTTCATGCACTCGGTAGTTTATTTGTAACACCTGTCTATGAGCCAGATGCTTTAATAGTTCTCCTGAAATACTGTGTACTTGCTGATGCTTTGTTGTGGGATATCGTTAGTAACTATCTAGAACTCTTTTGTATTTAATCAAACCCATGCAGGGTATCCCTTTGCCGTCTAATGTTCTAGTCTTTTGCACCTTGAGTCTAATGTTCTTCACTTCTTTGGATATCACTAGTTATAAAAACAGTATTTCATTCTCAATCAGAGATTCAGTGACCTTGCAAATGTGCGAGTTTATTGCTTTCTACTGTTTGCTTAATCAAAAAGTTAATAATCAATCAAGACTTCCTCTATTTTTTTCAACTATCATTTGTTCCCCCTCACTCTTGAAACTGAATCCTGCTAATCATTTGCTGTACTTGTTTTGTAATCCTCTTATACATTACTTCAAGTCTTGTTTTAATTTGTTTTAATATGGTTCTTGTTTTTATGTTAGACATACACAGGAAGTATCCTAATTGCTGTGAACCCATTCACAAAGCTTCCTCATCTTTATAATGTGCACATGATGGAGCAATATAAGGGAGCTCCGTTTGGTGAGCTAAGTCCCCATGCTTTTGCCGTGGCAGATGCATCTTACAGGTTTCTCAAGTCTTGTGTACTTTTTATCGTCAATTCATCGATGCTTGATGGTGATATGACGTGTTAGCTATTTTATTGACTGTATACACAGAGCAATGATGGGTGATGCCAAAAACCAGTCAATATTGGTCAGCGGAGAAAGTGGGGCTGGAAAAACCGAGACAACAAAATTGATTATGCAATATCTTACTTATGTTGGTGGCCGTGCTGCAAGTGATGACAGAACCGTTGAACAACAGGTTCTAGAAGTAAGTTTTGCTGATCCTATTGTCAGTAATTGTAACGTTATGTTGGTATTGACTTAATTATCTCCGCTTTCATAGCAGAGTAGAAAATAAGTTGTGATATTCTTTTTGGTTTCAAAGTGCTGCATATCATTGAAATATTACGAATATATTGTACGATGCCGGCATAAGCCCAGTCTAGCATAATTATATTTTCCAGCACTACTTACCAAGTTTGTGAAAGATGCTTATGATGTGCAACTTGACAAGCATAACATTCAAAGCTTGAACAAACCTTTCTTTTCTATTTGGATCACATGGAAAGAAGGAATGCTTAGTACTAGCGACTCACTCCTGATAACAGCAACCTTGCAGATGGACATCATGGACAGGGAAAACATTATAAAGCAGGAAAAAAGCCCAAACCAAGTATTTGAGCAAATCCAGAAATCAAAGATCTTCGCAAGAAGGGTGGTAACCGTTGCATCATAAAAGCATTAGAGAAACTGCCAGAAGCAAGAACAAACCAAACCTAAAGTGGGGTTGCTACAAATCACACAACCCCAAATACTCGAGAAAACCTGATAAAGCAAATCAAAGTAAAACAAGATGCAACGAACAAGCAGTCAAGCAACTAACAGTTAACCAACACATACCAAATCCATCGAATTATCTATCAACAAATCGATATGTCAACTGACAAATTGAACAGAGTGAGTGCACTTATTAAGTAGGTAACACTTCAGAGTCAACTCAGGAATAACGTTTGAAGGGCTCCCCAATCAAGTCTAGGCAACCCTATTTCTTTTTTAGAGGAAACCTGAGGTGCTCCAATCTGGAAGATGTCCGAGAGAAAAAAAACATGAACAGGACTCTTCAGGAACATGATTGACTCCTTGAGAGCAATCTTAGTTGGCTCTAACTCAACGGCCGCTCTTGTGGCTCGTTCTAAAAGCGAATCTAGGTATCTGGCTCTAACAAATGCAGGTGCCCCTCCATCCCTCAAGATGTCATGTAGAAAATGTTTTTGAAATCTAACCAAGAGGCAACAAAGCATTGCAACAGAAACAAGAATGAAATTAATTGCTCTTGAACCAACTGCTAACTACAACCAACCAATCCTTGAACTTTTGATGAAAGATAGAAAGTCTCCTGAGCATCCCAGAAGTATTAACATTATTTGAACAGTAAAAGTTTGACAAAGTTTCAGGAAGATGAAGTTTCTGTATTCACATTTAAACCCGAAAAAGTCTCATGCATTGCCAAATCCAAGCTCGATAGAAGAGTAGGGATTAAACTACAGGGATTGCAAACTAAAAAAAATGAAAGATATCAAACTACAGGGACTGAACAATGTACTGGACCAAAGGGACCGAGTTTGCCTGTAATTGCCTGGAATTGATGTGCCTTCACCGTTCTCAAAGGCTGTAAAAAGACCACACACAGCCAAATATTACAAAGCAATCATTCTTGCTTATCTTGCATTTACCCGAGCTCCATGACGTTTGCTTTGGCATTGCACACTTGCACTCTTTCTTCTTTGTGTTTCACATTCTTCCTCTTTGAAGCTTCACCATTTGAGGGACCAAAGGCAGAAGAAAAATTAATGTACTGCCAGAAAGAAACATAGAAATAAAACTTGGTCAGCAGGGTCCCGAAGGTCATCAGGCTAAGGGATATGATGAGAGACAGATGCCGTTGGAAGGTTTAAGATGTGATCGATAGAGGTCAAGCTTTAAGGTTTGTTCAGAGCTGGATCTTGACTACGAGACTCAAATCGAGGTCAGAGAAGCCCAGACAGGTTGTAATAGATTCAAAAGCATCCGGCTACGCCTTGGGTTTGGTTCAGTGAAGCCTAGTTGAGCTCGACAAGGGGCCGAGTTAATTGGTCACAACAGTGCCAGCAAAGCCTCTATGGTTTCGACACCACTTTGGTGACTGCCACAGTGCAGTGAAGCAGCAAAGCTAGTAATGGTGGCAGCATAACAGTGTGACGATATTCCAAGGGTCCAACCAACACGTTCTAATTACAAACATAGACAACTAAAATAAAAATATAAGAACCAAAGAATCAACATTGTGCTTGTAACATCCAAGTGTTTGTGGAGGAAGCTCAGAAAATTTAACAACCTCTCATACCATGATATCTTGAGGTTTCCGAAGTATTACGTATTATCAACAATAGTATTTTTATAAAGCTTGGTGGCCAGTACGTCGAGTCGAAAACAATACATAGACTAACATTTAGTCTAATAAATTTTGTCTTCATCACAAGTAAACGAGCAAGTCATTCTCCTGAACTCATCAAATTAGCAAGTCTATACCTATCACATCTTTAGCCAAACCATGTAGACGCCCAAGACGTCACACGTACTTAACCTAACAATGAAGTCCACATATTTGTCCTTATGTAGTTGGATGATTTCGCCTACATGGTTTGGGCAAATAGGGTATTTGGTGGTTGTTTGATCCTTGAAGTGGAAGTTGAGCAAACTTTCCCTTTCTCTTAGATTCTTAGCAAGAGGGTGTGAACTTATTTAGCTTCCAAAAAAAAATGAATCACTTGATTTTTACAAGTAAATGAGCAAGTTTTACCAATCATGCCCATGGCTTAACTGTATAGATGAGCAAGTCATTGAAGATTACACTCTTAGACTAACAAAGTAATCATGCCAATGGCTAACCGTGTAGATGAGCAAGTCATTGAAGATTACACTCTTAGACTAACAAAGTAATCTACTTCTTTTCATATTCCTCCCTTAGAAGGTTAAGCTTCACCCAGATTGTTTGGCTGATTGATTATAGACATTGCACAATAATTATACATTAGAAATTATTATATTGCACAATAGTTATACGTTAGAAATTATTATGCTTATTCTTTCAATTTATCATCTTTGAACTTAAAGCAGACACACAATTAAGATAATTGTTTGGATATACTATACTTCTGTGAATCTGAGTTTTTTGCATTTGTCTTTTAAAAAAATGATCACTACCTTTTTGGTGCCTCGTGCAACACAAACAAATATTTAATGGCATGTTTCTATCTTTTTATGTGGTCTTAGTATAAGGCTCAATCTCTTTGTGTTATCTGTGAGACACGTTTGGTCATTTCGAATAATGGGATTATGCTAACATGTCTTTGACCTGGTTTTCTGTGTAAATTTCTTAATTGTCTTTATACATTTTTTAAAGACGTTCTTTCATTTTTCTTATTAATTTGAGATGCATTAGTCATTTTGTCTCTTTCTGTTCATGCTTATTTGACTTATTTTCTTTTTCATTGTACAGTCAAACCCCCTTTTGGAGGCTTTTGGGAATGCACGGACTGTTAGAAATGACAATTCAAGGTTTGCTTAGATTTCGTACTTTTGTTCTAGTTGCATTTGTGCTCTGTTGGTCACCATGGTGCTAGTCCTTTTTTATGTGACCAAGCTTTGCAATCAATCTTGTGAGAATCCAGATTTACATTTTCAGTCTATTAATTTGACTGGAATGACCTTTCCTGATTTAGTAGGATCATGACCCAGTATTCTATTTCTTAAATTTATGATTGGGTAAATTTTGTTTTTGAGCTATGGCATCACATAATTGACCGTGTAAGTTAAAACATATGACATATCTTTATGTCTATACTTATTTCTGTGGTAAGATGCACATGGAGACATCATTTAAATATATCTATGTTTTTTTCCAATACACACACACACACATATATATATATATGCTTAGTTTCATGGTAACACATACATATTTACGTTCTATGGTACTAGCTACAATATAAATACTTTTGCAGCGATACAAGTCCTTCATTCTATGCCAACTTTGAACTTGGGTGATAAATGATTTTCAGACCTTATATTGTTATCCTTTATAAATCAATCAATAGAACCAGACTTTTTAATATGGTGCTCTTGGTTCTTGAAGTGTCATGTTTTCGAAGTGGAAAATATAGCATTTTAAGTAAGAGTGATATGCATTCATGCTTCTGAAACTGCAGTGAAAGATATTATGGTGGATCCATTCATATGTAGCATTCACCATTTAGTGATGGACACTCAAGTGGCTGCCATGTTGCCTTGTCGGTCGTCCCACACATGTACCAAATAGGCACTTCCTAACACTGCCCTAGAGGAAGACAAACTTTTGTTGCTGAACTTTAGACATGCTTTTAAGTAGATTAGGAAAGGAATATCAGAATAAGAACCTCCAAGCTACATACAAATCATTTAACAACCGCTTTTTGGGTGGTCATACTGGCACTCCCAAAAGTATTAATGTTTTTCATTTTATAGAATGTTTGCAAATTGAAAAATGAGAGCACACATTCACGTGCTATGCATTCATATGTATATACATCTAGAATAAATAAATCATGTAAACATGCAATTGTTTGTCTCTTCGTGTGTATTTGTGTTTGTTGTTCCCTAGCCTTGCTCGAATTTAATTTTTTTAGAAATGTTGTAACTTGTATCTGGATGTTGTTTTGCATGGCCATATTGTTCTCAATGTCACATAGAATTATTTGAATCAAGTCTAAAATATGTTGATTCATCAAAGGCTTATTCCTTAAGTTAGAGGAAAGGCTTTATGTGTTACCCTCCTCAAACCCCACTTCGCCAGGAGATTAACCAGATTCTTTTGGGTTGATTGAAATAAAAGAATTGGGGGTTGTTTACCAACTCTTACTGGGTAAGGGCTTACCGGATGTCACATTCCTTACCGGGAGAACATGACAAGTACCTGGTAACACAGGCATAGCAATGATCGAGAATCTTCCACGGTAATAAGTGAGCGAGAAGACTCTTACCCAATAAACGCTTACCGGGTAAAAGACGATTACCAACAATTCATTTTGATGGCCGAGAATGTTACTCGATAAGGTAAGTGAGGATGGTGACTCTTGCCTGAAAGCGCTTACCGCGCTTACCTGGTAAGCGTTTGCTAAACAACCCATATTCCCTATGGTTAATGAAAATCATATTGAACTGAACAAAGGTGGGGTGTTTACTTATCTTGCTACTTGATTGTTGAAGTACTTTAATGCTTGAACAATCACTACCAACAACAAGAACAAACCTTCTTATTCAACCTGGTAGGCAACTGAATGAAACTAAATGAAAATACAATGCAACACAAAAGTGAAAATATGTAGGTGAACTCCATAGGGTTCCAGTACATGAATGGCATCCTCCAATGCACTCTTATCTGAATGCTACTCTTATGGCATACCCCACTTATGCAAATCAGTCTTTCCTACTAAGCCTCACTTTGATTTTCGTTGTCATGTAGCTCTGAAATGACTTTTTGTTGGTACAAGTGCCCTTTTCTAAATAGTGCTTTTGAGTGTCTACACCTGGGATGACCAAACCATATTAAATGGTGCTGCCTCGCTTCTTCTAAATATCCATGTCTTCTCGTAGCCTTAGGCATTCATGTCCACCAATATATGGCTACATATCCATTTCAACAGTTGCCTTCTGCAATACACATTGTATGTGCCTTCTGTTGATCGTCCAATTTGTCCTGTTGGTTGTCCAATATTTTGTCCTGTGTAAATCATAGATGCATCTGGAGCACTTGTGAAACCATCATTTTTCTTTCAACACCAATTCTAGGCATTGCTTGTGATTAGTTCAGACATCTTAGTCATTCAGTTTTATCTAACAAACACTTAGGGGGTGTTTACTTGTGGCTTAATGAGCTTAATGACAAAAATGGCTTATTCGTGCAGATGTTTGGTGTGTTTACTTGTGGCTTAATGGCTTATTCACACAGACAAAATCGGCTTATTCGCTAAGTAGGGAAGGGAGGTGTTGTCCCCATTAAGACAAAAGTTGGATATTTCTACCCTTAATAAAAAAATAAAAGTTATTAGCAATCCCTCACACTTCCATCGCCTCCCCCTCTCCGTTGTTCATCGCCAGCAAGGAGCTGAGCCGATGACCAGGCAAGATCAACTCTCTCCTCACCGACGGGAAACTCTCAGGTCAACAGGCGATATGGATCTGAATCTGGAACCAACGTTCTGCTTCAAATCTTTGGAAATCTTTGCAACCAAATCTCGTTCCCTGTGTGTTCTGTGATCGTCGGTCCCATTCCCCCAAAACTCTGATATGCTTCCTTGCCGTGATATGCTTCTCGTTGTTTTCTTGCCGTAATATGCTTCTCGTTGTTTTCTTGCCGTAATATGCTTCTCGTCGGTTCCTTGCCGACAAAACCTCTCCCCCTCGTCGATTCCTTTTGTTTTATATAGTTAATTTATAGGGTTTGATTTAGGTTTTTTACTTAAGATTTTGATTTGATTTAGGGTTTAATTTTGGTTTTGTACTTGACATTGGTGAATTAATTTGATTTAAATCATAGTTTTTAATGTTCATATTGTTGCTGAATTTATAAACCAGCTTATAATTCATAATCAAGGGTAAATTGGTCATTTATGTTATTCAGATAAAAAAGTAAACATCAGCATTAATTTATCCAGACAGACAAATTTATCCATACAGGACTTAATGAAAAATTTGGTAAACAACCGCTTATTTTTTAATGGTACGTTTGGTACGCAGACTGACTGATGGGGCAGGATGGGACAGGACAAAAAAAATAGTTTCATGCTTGGCATGTGATGGAACAAATACAAGGTGGGACAAAAACTTAATTTCATGGGACACAAAACTGAGTTTCTTGTTCCACCTTGGACAAAAACAGCAAATGATTATCTTACCCTTCTAAAACCTTAATTTTAATATTAGTGAAATCACAAATCAGATTCGTCATCCACATCTCGATCCATCATTCTCCTTCAACGCCTGGATCGAATTTGACGCCTCCTCCAAATCCTGATTGAAAATCCCCCCTCCAATTCTCAATCCATCAAGTCTGGACCTCTTTCCTCTTCCTTGATTTCTGACTTGGGGATTATACTTTTATGAATCCATGTTTAAAAATCCCACTGTTGGAACAATTTGAATCAAAGGGTAAAAGCCCCACTGTTGATTTCTAGACTATCAAGAATATGGAATCTCTATGATTTATCTTTTAGAAAGGGGCTTATGATTTCTTTTATGTAGTGAGGTTTTCATTTACAAACATCATCAGCAACTGGAGAATGGAGAAGGATCCCTTTTTCTTATTGTTCTTCATCGTCCTCACTCCTCACTACCTCTGCTTCTGCGCTTCTTTGACTTCATCACCTGAAGAAATTATTTTTATCGAATTTCAGAATCCCCTCAATTTGAAACCAGCAGTAAAAACCCCACTGTTGGAAATTGGAATAATTTGAATCCAGGGGTAAAAACCCTACAAACACGTTCTTGTGAATGGGATAGTAGTTGGCTTTAACAATCTTTAACAAAATCTTGTATTAAAAGCTCATATAAAAATCTTTTCCTAACAATGTATAACTATAAAATGATTAAGAAACATTAAACAACATGTTAGGGGTAATTTGGTCATTTATACAGTTTTGTCATGTCCAGTCCAGCTAACGCAAGGCAGACAATTAGTCCAAGCCTGTTCTAATCGTACCAAAAGCATGGCAGACAATTAGTCTGTCCTGTATCATCTTGTCTGCACCAAACACTACCTAAAAAACCCATAAAAATAGACTATCCTGCAGTAGTTGCAGTTAATTGATTCAAATCTACAAGAATGTGCTGATCCCTTGCTCCCATGTCGGCCTCAGTCTTCCATTAATCCTTTATGCCACTAATTTTTGTTTCCTGAATCTCAGTTTCAAAATTGAGTAATGATGCATATCTGCCTCTCAAAGCATTAAATTCGAAATTACAAATACTTAATTTTCACCTTTCTATAAATCTTCATAGACACACTAACAACACACACTATGCTGCTGCTGCATTCTCTTTACCACTGCTACTTGCACAAAACCATTAGGAGGTGCTGCCATGTTGAAGGGACATCAAGGCCAGGTAGCTTTTGGATGTTCTTCCTGGCTTTTTCAGAAACGTGAGCAGGCAACATTGGTGCTGAGGCAACCAAGTGAAGGCAGTCGCCCACCTACAGTGCAACTTGAGAGCAAATACAATTCACCTGTGAAACTTAGATTCATTCATGCAGGACAGGGAGCTAGAGGACCTGGGTTTTGGAGATTGCATAGTAATAGCAATGGGGCAATTGGCCATCTTATGAAATGAATTTTTTTGTTGTATATTGTTACGGGATACAACAAACTTGAATTTTTATAATTTTGGCTAAGGATTTCGATGAATATAATTTCATACATGTTTAACCTTTGGACGAGGAGTGTGCATGCTATATAGTTCTCTTTGTTTGAGAAACCTCTTACGAGGCTATTGTTTATACTCTTTCCGTCGGAGAAGAAAAGAAACATCTACAAAATGGAATTCTCATTTTCTCCACTACCGTTCTTTGTTTTATCTACTTCTTTAAAACATGACTAATCCCTTATTGTGAGTTCCTGCCTTTTACACTTGGTGTATTTCAAGGCTACATTTACCCAAGTTTTGGTTTATTTAATTCTTTTTGACATATGTAAATTGCATGAAGATTTTTGATGATACATCGTCTAGTTCCCCCATTTACAATATAAGATTATACCAAGATCAGGTTTGTGTATAAGGTCTCATCTTTTGTGTTAGTGATGGATGAGTATAGAAGGGGCATTCAGGATAGGTGACCATGATGTATGCTATTGGCATACAATGGTTTGTTAACTGATGAGACTAGGGCATCCATTTTTTGCTTAGCTAGAATTGTGGAGAAAAGCATCAGCTTCTGAGTAAGGCGAGGGGGTGAGCATTTAAAAGACAATCATAAAAATTCAACAATGGATCTAGAGGATCATAAGACTAGAATGTCTATCTGTTCATTGAGATACTATAACTGCAATCAATCCAGTAAAAATGTAACTTAGACGAGTCTTATCATCAAGAATCCTTATAGGAAACCAGTATTTTCGTATAGAAGACAACTTGTTCAACTACTCTTCTTCGCTTGAGGAGACACTTATGGTTACACAAGTTCTTGCATTACGTTGATGTGCAATGTGAGGTCATGTGCCATATTATATCATTTCGTAATAAAAATTAAAATCGAGTTATTCGGCATATTACAACTGAACAACATTAGCTATACTGTTATGCTATAACCCACTTCATGTTAATATAGAGTTCATACTATTTGGGAGAATCAACTTATCACTGTGGAAAGCTTTAGCTCTTATGCTTGTTTAGCGATTTTCATATGCTAATACAGGGAAGTTTTCTATATTGCTTTGGATTGCAGTCGTTTTGGAAAGTTTGTGGAGATTCAGTTTGATGCAAGTGGTAGAATATCTGGTGCGGCAATTCGAACTTACCTACTTGAACGATCTCGTGTGGTCCAGATAACAGATCCTGAAAGAAACTACCACTGCTTCTATCAGTTGTGTGCATCTGGAAGAGTACTCTCTCTTTTCTCTCTTTGTTGACATTCATATGCATATGTAATGTACAAGCATTTCTACAGTGAAAAATGGTGACCATTTCTGTAGATGCTCCTACATACAAATGTGAGGAGGATGTCAATTCTAAATTGAGTAATCAATGTCTTAAAACGATGTTCAAAGGATTAATTAGTTTGTTATTGACATTGACACTATTAGAGGATAAGCTTTCTTTGTACATATGTAACTGAATCTTCAAATGAGACAACTTAAGTGGAATTAGAAAGATAGATGGCCAAGTTAAACAGTGATTCCTTATCAGGCTGTCGGCTAGTTATCTGAAATGACATACTGATTCTTTCAAGTGGATCTTAGTGATATACTAGGAGAGCCAGGCCTTACCCTTTTTGTTTCCATTGCCTCATTTCTACAAGAAGACTTTGTGAAAATATGACCTGTTGACCTTTTTGCCTTTACAGCAATACGAGCATATTTAGTTAACTATCGTACTGCAGACAGTTATTGGTGGTTGTGTTATATTTGTTGTAAGGGTGAACTTAATTTTATTCAGATTTGTTTTTTCTGTTGTTTTAGATTTTATTTTTCTCATTTCCAAGCTTCAATGCACATTATTTAGTTGGGGAAGCCTCTTGTTTCCAGGATGCAGATGGTTACAAGCTAGGTCATCCAAGCGAATTCCATTACTTAAATCAAAGCAAGATATATGAGTTGGAGGGTGTGAGCAGTGCAGAGGAATATGTGAAGACCAGAAGGGCTATGGATATTGTTGGAATCAGTCATGAAGAGCAGGTCTCTTACATTTCTACAAGCATAGTTTTTCACCAATGTATTGCTTTTTTATTAGTGTTTTCGGCAGATTTCTTCACCACCCCTTTTCTATCTTGTTAGGAGGCGATATTTCGTACATTGGCTGCCATTCTTCATTTGGGGAACATAGAATTTTCTCCAGGGAAAGAGCATGATTCCTCAGTTGTGAAGGATGAGAAATCAAACTTTCATCTGCAGATGGCTGCTACTCTTTTTATGTGGGTGATTCACTATTATTCTTGCGTCTTCTTTACTAAAGTGTGGCTCATACCATTAATTTCAGTTTTGATCTTCAGTTTTCTTCATTTTTATGTGGTACAACTGAATCTACATTGGTAAGTGATGGTGTGTAACCATTTTAAACATGTTTTGGTGCACAATGGTCTTGTGAATGAAGACGTTATAGATTAGTAGGAATGGTGACTATCCACTTGTAGAGGGAGGGGTGGGATCGAAGTTCAAACAAGGGCTCTGCCAATGGACAGCAGGAATGGTATCATATGTAAAGGGAGGGATAGGGTTAAAGTAACTACATGACTCTGCCTGTATTATTAGCCATAATTGTCAACAGGAACATGAGGGTGTGAGTAAGGTCGCAACTCTATATTTCTATCCCAAAAGTGACTTGATTTTGGGGGATCCAGAATAGGGAACTTTTAGCAACTATTTGGGGATTGACGAGTGATTAAGATCCCATTTTGTCTGCAAGTTGAGGTTAAAACTCCGTAAAAGTTGGAACTGTTAAATTCATTTATTCATTTCAGATGGGACTTCTTGAAATTACAATTCAGATGAGCATTATATGAGCTTTTAAAAATGACAACAACATTTTACAATTTTATATTTAATAAATAAAAAGTGCTTTTGCATGCTTGAATATAATATCTCGAAAAAGAGTTAAATTGCTTTGAGCAAGCACCTTGTTTTCATAGAATCTAAAAATGATAATGTCACAACTAGTCAAGGAATAATTAACTGATATCGACTTCCCAATGGAGTTAGTGTGCTGATAGCTCAGTTCTTTGAATGTTCATTGCCAGTCGAGGTTGTGGGTTTCAGAAAAGCTGTGTGATTTAAGTGCTTTCTTTTCAGGTGTGATGTAAAACATTTGCTCGCTACTCTGTGCACACGTTCCATTCAAACTCGTGAAGGGATCATAATTAAAGCTCTTGATTGTGATGCTGCTGTTGCGAGTCGTGATGCTTTAGCAAAGACTGTTTATGCTCGGCTGTTTGATTGGTCTGGCTGCATCTGCATTTTTTGAAGTCTTCTCTCTTCTCCCTCTCTTTATTGCTTTTCATCTAGTTGACTTTTCATGGCTTGTTTCAGGCTTGTCGAAAAGATTAATAGGTCTGTTGGGCAAGACCATAATTCTCGCTTGCAAATTGGAGTTCTTGATATATACGGATTTGAATGCTTTAAGAATAACAGGTCAATTCATCTATCTTTTTAATTTTATAATTCTTTACTGTTGTGTGTTGTGCCTTATATGAGTTACTTTGAGGAAGCCTGATAACAGTGAATAGTATTTTTTTAAATATAGGAAGGCAGAAGTAAATTCTGAGAAATTAAAGATATATACTTAGATACACACGTGTATATATATATATAGAGAGAGAGAGGAGGTTCCTCTCTCTCTCTCTCTCTATATATATATATATATTCGTAAGTGTGTGTATATATGTATGTATTACATGGGGCTTAGTGAGAATGTAGCCAAACATGTCCATATGTTGATAAATTATACAATTAAAATATTATTTAAAAAATTTGCTGCTAGCTCTAGTTTTAGAGCTCGATCCAATAAATGAGTTAATTGATCTCGAGAGCTTATAAAGCTTGAATTTTAGGTCATAATATGTAACCGTAAATTGTTATACGAGCATCGAACTTGAACATTGAAAAACTATTCGAACTCTATTTTGAATTCAAGCTTGAGCCTGGTAGTATTTTCTCGAGATGACCTTAAATTAGTTAATTACTTAATTAATACATCTATAAAATAATAAAATCTCTTGTGTGGTGTATGTACATGTATATTGATACGTATGTGTGCATATATATGTGTGTGTATGTGTAAGCATATGTGTGTGTATACATATACATACATATAGTATACCAACAAGCAACACATACATACATATCTAATTACAAACTTGCATACATACACTTACACATACACACTCACATATATCCGTACATATACCTATCTACACCCATATATACATGCAAGTACGTGTATAATGTTATATACACATACATATATACTTTATGCATCTGCACATGCAAACAAAGACACTCAAACCAGCATGCACATGTTTGTATGTAAATGTATACATAGGTATATGTACATACATATATGTAAAATACATACATGCATATACATGTTTATACATACATATGTTGGTCCATATACGTACATCCATATATGTTGATGCATATACGTACATTCGTACACACACACACAAACATGTATATATGTATATGCATACATACACACATCCATATATGTAGCTTTGTGTGTGTATATATGTATTTTAATATATGTACACATTTAAATATACACACACATATACAAATATTTATGTATGGCAGTTTTTGCTTAGATATACTACTTTAGTCTTGGTACCCTTCCAGGTACAACCACTTTTTTTTTCTCCAGCTGAAACACTGTACTTAGGGTTCCAGACCTCCAGTGAGAGACTGTAATCGTCATATTTCAGTTTATATAGGCTAGTAGCAAGTGTAAATAGCAAATAGTTGAAGCAAGAAAGACTGGATATGATTGATACTGTATTAATAACCTGCGCAACTAACTACAATAGGACAATCGAATAAACTCTTGTTTCTTGTAAGTGGTTCATTTGGTGTCTTCTTACAACAAGATTTCATGAACGTGATTAGCTATGTGTTTCCATTTTACAGTTTCGAGCAATTTTGCATTAATTTTGCAAATGAAAAGCTTCAACAACATTTCAATGAGGTGAGTACGGATGCATAACATGCAGTTTTGTGTATGATTGCAAATAATAATATATATGAAGCAAGTAAGGTGAGGGCCTCCTTACCTAAGCTAATTTTTAATCTATTTTGAAACATTTTAGTGTATCCATGAAATGAACATGAAAATTAAGGTCTCCTTTTATGGTTTTCTTCATTTATCTATTTCTGTTTTATCTTACCAAGTCTATCCAACATGCCATTTACCTTCTCTGCGTTTTTACTTCTATGTTTAATTTTCACGTATCTCAAGGACCTAAATCAACACTTTAGGCCTCAGAAGAATATAGTTGAAAAACATGCAAGGCAAAGGAGACCCATGTGTGTATTTGAGATGTTATTTGATTTGGGGATCACTGGGTCTCTCTTAAGAATTGATAGATTGTGAAGTTCATGGGATTAGATTTATTGAGTTATCTCCATTGATTGGAGCTGTTCCGACATCATCAAATCATATGGATATCAAATAATAGGCTTACTTGCATTTGCATTCCCTTTTGTTTCATTGGACATGTAGTTCCGGAAATGTCAAAAGTACCACCATGTAGAGGGTTCCATACCTTAATTAGTCTAGATATCCTTTATTTCTTGTTTTCCTATACAATAGATGAATCTTTCTTTATGTACACCCTGCTTTGTTGGATTCTTGCAGCACGTCTTTAAAATGGAGCAGGAGGAGTACCGCAAGGAAGAAATCACTTGGAGCTATATTGAGTTTATAGATAATCAAGACGTTTTAGATCTCATTGAAAAGGTTATCTCATATTCTGACGACATGCCTTTCTGTGCATCCCTTAGCTGCTTATATTTCCAAGATAAAAACAACCTCTCAAATGACTTTTGGTTACAATATGAATTAATAAAGCCTCTCTCTTACTTTCTTGAAGCTAGTCTGTTGATTTTGTTATTATGAGAGAAGATTTTGCTACTACTTTTTGATTGTGAATGAATTTTCATTTGGATAGTCATTAATGTTAATGATGCTTCAGTTTACTTTCGTGTGTTTTGCAATTGCCACCTATATGATTGATGTTTTTGGACATTGTCCAATAAACTTGTCCAAGTTAGGGCATGATTTTTATGTATAACGAGATTACTTTATAGTTCTGGTCCATGACTAGAAGCAATCATGCATGCGGCAGTGTGTTTCTGATTTCAGAGTGGTAATTCTGTCACTGGCTGATGTTGTGTTTCATTTCGATTTTGCTTCTTTTGCCCTTGTGTAGGTTACTGTATATTTTTCTATTATAAGCTTCTGAAACCAAAGTGAATTATTTTTGTTACATTTTTCTGGTTCTTATTTGTTGTTAATGGTGGTTCTAAAAATTGATGACCATTGTTTTGGGGATGTATTGTGTGTTTTAAAATGACTTGGCGCACTTGTAATTTGCAATTAATTACTCTCTAATAACATTATGAGATAGAATGCTAGTGTCATTGCTTGAATCATCTTTGGTATTATTTTATTTTCAAATTTTTAATGGAACACTGTATAATTATTGCAGTCATTTGCGATGTAAAGGATTTTCTACTGCTTCAGTTTTGAAATTTTGCTCTATGTATCATTTGTTGTTTATGCATTATAGATAGATCTAGATTATCAAAGTTGTTTCTTATCATCATGCTCTTTGACATGCTTTTGCAGAAGCCTATTGGAGTAATTGCTCTATTGGATGAAGCTTGGTACGAAATGATTTATGGGACTTCTTATTGGTGCACATTTATCTATTGGTCATTTTGCTGTAGATTCTTCTTATCGTATTTTCATGTTCTTGCAGCATGTTTCCCAAGTCAACACATGAAACATTTGCAAATAAGCTTTTCCAGAACTTGCGTGCCCACCCAAGGTTAGGGAAGGCAAAATTCTCTGAGACAGATTTTACCATTACTCACTACGCTGGCAAGGCAAGTCATACATAGTAGCATGTTGGAAAGGGAATGCAACTGTAGCTAACATAATACACCTCATAATATTCAATATTTCTATCTGGATTCGTCAAATGCAGGTCAATTATCAAACAGACTCCTTCTTGGATAAAAATCGTGATTATGTTGTTATTGATCACTGTAATTTACTGTCGTCTTCAAAGTGTTCTTTTATTGCTGGTCTTTTTCCGGCACTGCCAGAAGAATCTTCAAGATCGTCATACAAATTTTCTTCTGTGGCATCTAGATTTAAGGTATGGTAATATCATTTATTTTAAGTCCTTGTTTCTGCCAAATGTTAATTTGTGTCAGACGCGTGACTGAAGAGTTTGAGGTACTTTAATCCCTCAATGTTTTGAGAATGCTTGAGGACTTGTAATATGATGTTGGTGGCCCACTTGTTCTTTACATATATGTTTGAGTCTTTAGGATATGTTATGAACACACAGTGGTGGGGTTATCACATTCTTTAGTATGTGTTGTTTGAATGTTGTGTTTATATTGAACACGCAATAGTGTAACAATAAAGAAATTCATAAATAAATGTATAGGCAATGAAATTGGACCAAGGCAGCTTGATGCTTGAATGTATCATGTTGGAGCTCTGATACCTTAAATTTTTGTATGATTCACAAGTA
This sequence comes from Arctium minus, assembly GCA_954870635.1. Lineage (NCBI taxonomy): Eukaryota > Viridiplantae > Streptophyta > Magnoliopsida > Asterales > Asteraceae > Arctium > Arctium minus. The sequence continues at coordinate 172,956,437 of OX941080.1, read as the reverse complement.
CTTCTAGAATGTGTTATCCACGTGTTGAAAGCACTGATTAGCGTGCATCGTAATGATGGAAAATCTGGCTGACAAGGACTATTGAGAATATTTGTAAGTTTCTGGCTGGAAGGAAAGCATAGTATCTGGATTCTTTGACCAACTATAAAACATTTGATAGTATGGATTTTCTTGATATTTTAAATGAATGATGAACAACTACAAACAGAAGGAACATTGAAGAAGGCATGATGGTTGGGATGGTTGACTGCTAGCTTGTTGTATATGCTACTTGTAGGTTTATTTCAAAAGTAATTGGTCACCCCCAAGAGAAATGATTATACTTTTCTTTGTTTGTTTGTTCCTTCTGTTTCTTGTTTGGATTGTGTTGGATGGTGTGTAGACTATTACTGGCGTTTGTGATAATTAGAAATTTTCGTGTTGCCTCAATACTTTCAAGCTGTGAAAGTCAATGCAAAAACATGTGCATGTACTTTCTAGGATACCTTGATCAATGTGATAAGTCGTGTGCTTCATAAAGAATTTAACCTCATCATGCTGAATGCATGTGATGTTAACCTTGTTAGGTGCTAAATGTCAAAAGCTATATTTTTAACAAGCTGGCGTAACATGAATTTTCTCAACCAATTGAATGTTGCTGATGTCTAGCCCGAAGATGGACGAGGACTTGGATAGCTTTTGGTTTATGCTAACATCTCAGACATCTTTCTTTGTCTATTTCTGGAGCATAATTTCGTCTGACTTGTGTCTGGTTCAGAATGATTTGTGTTATTACTTATTAGTTAATTGTTGCATCTATCTTACTACATTCCTAATGGTTGTGGTAATCTTGTTTTTTTTCCTGTATGCTTGTAGCAACAACTACAAGCTCTCATGGATACCCTCAGTTCAACAGAGCCTCATTATGTCCGCTGTGTGAAGCCAAACTCAGTGAATCGCCCTCAGATGTTTGAGAATCAGAGTGTGTTGCATCAGTTGCGTTGTGGGGTCAGTGGCATTTTATTTCTTTCCAATTTCTGATATGTACTTTTCCAACATTTTGTTTCAACACACATGTGCCTTTGCTTGTTCCAGTTCTTGCCATAGTTATGCTTGGTCATTAGTTGAATTATTATGCAGCCCTTTTCTTAAGTCTCTTTGTGAGGCCACTGTGATTACATTGGGAGCAAACATTATAAATCTTGTTACTTATCACATTTCCAGTGCAAAGTATCTTGTCTTCATCTTGGTTTTATAATCTATCAATCAGTAAACGCATATGAAATGAGTCAAGGCACCTTCAGATATTTCTAAAACAGTGTATGATAACATTCTAGAATATATTGTGCGGTTTTCATTGTAGAAAGAAAATTCTTCATCCATCCCAAGAAATGCAACAATTTACATTTATGCCAATCTAGGATTTTTTTTGGTAAGTTTCCAATATTACTTATTTGCCCATTAGCAACCATTGCTCGAAATTTAGTAACTCCTGATTTTGATCCACAAGTTTATTTTGTCATTATTAAGTGCCATTACATGTGAGCAATAAAACATTTTTATTAGACAATATGGCAGGTCAAGTGTTGCATCTTCTTGGGACAGATGGATTATATAGAAGAAAAGCCCAACCAATATGGTAATCAAATTTAAAGGCATGTATTGAATAATTTATATATCTAGCAGATTTGCTATACCTGGCCTAATCTAAATAAATGAAGGCACAAATATTTAGATTGGATTTGTGTAGGTAGCTGCAAGGTTGGAGTCCATTCTTTTAGATGTTAAGTACCTAAAGCTAATATCAATTCGGAATAAATTGGGGGGGGGGGGTGTCTGGATGTTAATGTAGAATCTTCTTTTTTATCCTGAGTGATGGTTATTTGAATCCATGACCTCCAAGTTAACCTAAGGGATGGGCCAAAGACCAACACCCTAAATGCTTGATGGCGTAATTATCAGCTTTATATTCATCAGCGTACAAACTACAAGACATGCACTGTAATAATTTTTGACTTTTTGAATTTGAGATACTATCTATCGAGAATTCTTGATAGGTGGACATGCAATTTTCTAAATAGAACTTTCGGTAAGCACGAAAGCTCCAACTCAAGTTTAAAGGTAGCAGTTTCCTGATTTTAGCCTTATTTGATCATTGTTAAATGAAGAATATTGATATTAAATGGCCATACATAATTTCACTTTTGTCTGTGGGTTCTGTAAACTACTGTTCAAATTTCTGGGCGATTCAGCCACAGGACAAACAAATATTATGTGGACACTAGTTTTATTATTTCAGTATGTTTTTTCATTTGAAGCCACCTTTTGAAGTTGTAATGTGATCTTCTGTAGGGTGTTTTGGAGGCTGTCCGAATAAGTCTAGCAGGATATCCTACTCGGAAAACCTATCATGAGTTTGTAGATCGTTTTGGACTCATTGCCATGGAAGTTATGGGTGGAAGGTGGGTTGATGGCTTGGCCTTCTGAGTTGTAGCGTATGTACTATTTGTCAGATCATTTGTTCTCGTTTGTGCTTTCTGTTGAAACTGCTTCTGGATATATCAAATTTCTAAATTTGTGTTTTGTTTGTTTTTTCTACATACCCACTAATATTACAAGACCCTTGCTTGCTTTAACAAAATATCTTTAATTCTGAAAGTATTTCACTGTTGCTTGGCATGTGTTCAATGCTGCCTTTTGATGTAAATGGATGCTCAAATGTTGAAATTGTGTCGTCGTTGTTCCTGCCTTCTTCGTTATATTTTTTTTTTGGTAAATTGCTATAACATTTCTCATGTATTTGCAGTTATGACGGAAGAGCCATGACAGAAAAAATCCTGCAAAAACTAAAACTGGAGAATTACCAGGTCTGCTTACTCAAAGCTGCAACATAACTAGTGTTGCTTAACATGTGTGGTTTGGATTAGATTACTGCTTAGCAGATGGCCTGCTATTGGGTTTTTCAGACCTCACATCAATGATATCCAACCTTTTATTTTTCCTAAGGTTTAATCTCTTCCACATTTACGTAAAATCTTTCTACAGTTGGGGAAGACCAAAGTTTTCCTTAGGGCTGGTCAGATCGGTGTATTGGACTCCCAACGTGCTGGGGTCTTGGATTCTGCTGCGAAGCGCATCCAGCTTCGACTTCGAACGTTTATTGCACGCAGGGATTTTACATTCAAGCGAGCTGCTGCAATTTCTTTCCAAGCATACTGCAGAGGTTCTGTTCTTTGAATTTAGTTGCCTTTTATCATGCCCAGTAATTTTTGTTTGGCAATTTGTTTTGAAATATCAAATCTTAATCCGCCAGGCACACAAGAGTTGCCATGTGGCTTTCTGACACAATTTTTTCTCTGTCCATTTAATCGAATTTTACTTTCTAAACATATCATTTTGTTAAAAATATAGTTTGAATCTTAGTATGCATTTTAAAACAATGTTTTTAAGGAACTACAGTAAAATGGACTGAGGAGCACATGCAGATGTATGTCGGTTTGTGTCGTGCAATTTCTCAACAATGAGGTTGTATGATAAGTTTTACTCAATTTTACTTTTGTATCGGATCAATTTTACTGTTGGATCAGCTCAGTTAATCATCTTTCATTGTACTTTTTTGGAATCACTCAAATAATCTATTATTCTATTGAGATTGTTCAGCTTTCTAAAATTCTGCTATATCTTGATTTAGTTCTATGTAAAGTTGCACTTATAGCTCTTACTTCTAACAATATTTTTGCAGGCTATCTTGCTAGAATTATATATGCCGCAAAACAAGAGGCTGCTGCTGCCATTTTGATACAGAAGTATATTCGGGGATGGCTGTTGAGGAATGCCTATACACAACAACATCTCTCTTCTGTACTTCTACAATCAAGCATCCGTGGTTTCATTACTAGGCAAAGATTTTTACACATAAGGGAACATAGAGCTGCCACTATAATTCAGGTGAACTTTCCATTGTCTAGGTTCTCTCTTTGCAACATTTAAGCAAACAAGTCTTTGTGTAGAAATATCAAGTATTGATATCATAACTGAAAGAGCATATATGAATCCCTGATTGGGTGAATTATATTTTTCAATGTTTATACTAGATTACAAGGAAACTAGATCTAGATAAATAAGGAATGATGACATAAGGAAAACTAAATATATACAATTTAGGAAACATAAATATATTATTAACATAATATATTTACTATCAATAACATTTGAAGTATGTGTACCCTGTTTCTCACTGTTTTCTGATTCCACAGGCTCGATGGAGGATGTTTAAGGTTCGTTCTGCATTTCGTCATCGTCAACATGATATTACAGCAATACAGTGTCTTTGGAGACGGAAATTGGCAAAGAGAGAGCTCAGGAAGCTTAAGCAGGTAAGGAAGCATTTTTGGTGCTCTCATTGGTGCTTTATTCTCAAGTATCTATCAAATTTCAGTTCTTTTAGTAGGCACGTGTTTACCAAAATGGTGGTAGCATCCTGAATCCTAATCTTTATATTCTGGCACACCATACTAAGATACTTATAAATTAATATTATTTGTTGTACTTGTACTATACGACTCTTTACTTGTACAGTCTTGTATCTAGAGGCATAGATTGTCTATGTTCGTTGATGTTTCCTTTTAGCTTCCTTTTGAATATTCTTCTCTACTCTTGAACAAAAATTGTATTCAGTCCATTTAAACTGTATTATCTCTTGAGTAATAGATGCCAACTTATACCTTGAGCACTTTCATAGTACTAGCGCTAAAACCCTAAACAACACAACCTTTACTACTGTTGCTGCTGCTGTCAAATAACTATTAAGGCTTAGCTGGTAATCACCATTCCAAACCCTAACAACCACCTTTTTTGTTGGCCATCAGCTGTGAACGGTCGTGGCTCCGCAAGTTTAGTTTAGTTATAAAGCTGTGTCTGACGCATCGTTTGCTTTTACATTTGACAGGAGGCCAATGAGACTGGTGCCTTGCGCCTAGCAAAATCTAAGCTAGAAAAGCAGCTGGAGGATCTCACATGGCGCTTGCAACTGGAGAAAAAAATGAGGGTATTAGTTTCTAGTTCAGTTTTGTTGTCGTTGCATATCTTCTTTGAATGTCTACTTGCTATTTGCTAGCCATTGAGCCTAATCTTTTGGCCTGAGCTATTCTCAAAAAAATTATATATTACAATGCTTGCTATGGTTACTTGGTCCTGGCATGAAAATGATTTAAACTTTTACGTGCAATGATGTTTGGTTTCACTGTTTCTTTATCATGGTTGCTAGTTCAAGTTGGTAATGAAACCATTTTTACCTATTAATCTAGTCGTAGTTTTATTTTCAGCTAATCAAGAAGTTTTTTTGTATTAGTTTGTTGCACCAAGAAAACCGATTCAAATAAAATAAACATAAGAAATGATGCTTTTTATGGTATCCCTCTGTCTCTGTGTGTCCTCGCCTAACACCTGTGGGTGTCTGTGACTTAATTGGTTGAGTGGGATAAGGATCTTATTCAGTTAGACATATAGGGTTGTTTGTTTGGGACATATTTCACGAGTCATGGATTTAATCAATTCGACCCCTTTCTATATACTCATCCCTCCATCTTTTTTTCTTTTAGTAACTGATACCTAATCAATATTACTTCACATTTGTCAACATTGATTGATAACTACATTTTTTTCTTTGAACCTCACAATTATATATATATATATATTATTTCTTAAATCATTCTATTTCAAATGAGATTCGTATTTATGACACAATATCTTTTACTTCAATTTACTGCTTATTACTAATTTGTGTGATGAAACTGCAAATCAAGTAACAAGTGCTTTAAAATACGTTTTGTATTCAAACTATAATGTCGAATTTTAATAGATCTTGTTTCATAATTATATTTGAAGTTCTTAATGCTATATGATGATACCTTCAAAATACTTATTAAATAGTAATTTTTCATTCAAAACTTATTTTAAGATGGATCAGTTAGACTGTTTTTTCAACACACTTACCATGCAATAATTTTTCATTTACCAGTTGTTCTGGATAGTGACTCTGTACCAAACTTTTTTATCCAAACAACACTTGTTCACAAAAATAAACAGATCCTTGGACTTACCTGTCTGCTAAAATTTAAATGCCTCCAATTTAATGAGATCGCAACATAATGCAGGGTTCAAATGACGAGTCAAAATCTGTGGAAATTGCAAAACTTCAGAAAACAGTGCAGTCCCTGGTCCTTGAGTTAGATGCAGCTAAGTTGGCTACAGTGAATGAATGCAATAAGAATGCAGTGCTGCAAAACCAATTAGAATTGTCAGCAAAAGAAAAATCTTCAATGGAAAGAGAGATTGTTGGAATGGCTGACCTAAGAAACGAAAATTTATATTTGAAGGTAAGTTTTTGTTGGACTTAAAGTTACAATTGTATCTTTCTGTTAGGTTTTGGTGAATTTCTTTTTCTTTCTTCTTTGTTCTTGGTTGTTATTTGCAACTTGCAGGCTGAATGTTTATCTTCTTGTGCTGGTATATTATAATAGTCTTAAGATCATGTAGTATCAAGTTTTACTTTTGTTGTATATGGGAAAATTTTCTTCTTGCTTTTACTCCGTCTCTCTTGGGGGTGTGTTTCTGGAAGCCCATCAGAAAAAGGGTTGGTTTGAGCCCACAACTAGATCAACATTGGGCCACCAACCATTAGGGTAATCCTGACAAAGTTATGCTCCTTCTTTCTTGGAAGTTCATTATATGTCCTCATATCATATTCCTCATCTTCCCTGCAACACACCTCTTGAAACTTTAAGATTGGTGAACTGATTAAGCAGAGTTCTCCCATCCAATATTTATGAATAATCCCTCCATTCATTACTAAGGGGCTGTTTACCAAATTTTCCATTAAGCCCTATATGGATAAATGTGTCTGTCTGGATAAATTGATGTTGTTTACTTTTTTAGCTGAATAAACAATCTGAATAACAGAAATGACCAATTTACCCCTCAGTATGAAATAAACAGTTTTTAATATTTCCAATTGTAAAAAAACCCTACTTAAATAATATATACTCATCAAATGAAAAATCAAAACCCACAAAGATACCCATCAAATGGATTTCCTATACGAATGGATTTCCTATACGAATTCATTATGGTGTTGGGTATCTTCAAGTCACAAAACCTGAGAAATCAAAATAAACAAGTAACAAAACCTGAGAAATCAAAAAAAAACAAGTAACAAAACCTGAGAAATCAAAAAAAAACAAGTAACAAAACCTGAGAAATCCACCAGTTGCCGGAGACAGGGAAGAAAACCAGTCGCTGGAGGCAAGGAAGAAAACCAGGGAAGAATGGTTGCCGGCTAGCGATGGGTAGGATCTTACGGTAGGAGCATGGGGGAGAAGTGGGAAGCAATGGATGGAGGCGATGGGTTATGACCTGATACATTTTATTTTTCTTAAGGGTGTAAATGTCAAAATTTTCTCTTAATGGGGACAACACCCCCTTCCCCAGTTAGCGAATAAGCCCATCTTGTCTGCGTGAATAAGCCATTAAGCCACAAGTAAACACCCCCAAACGTCTACGCGAATAAGCCATTTTTGTCATTAAGCTCATTAAGCCACAAGTAAACACCCCCTAATGCTTTGCTCAGCTAGGGACAACAATTAAGAGGGTTGGTTGATTGGACTTCAATCGGTAGTTTATGTTCCCTTTCCAGCTGTACATTATTTGGATAAAGAACCCTTCCCTTTCTTCCATGCCACACTATGACTTTTTGGCATTTATGTTGACAACCTTTTCTGTCCACATAAGTAGACATTATTTGAATTTTCATCTATAAATATGCAACTTCAAACTTGATCACTGTTGTGAAACATATTTTGCTGAAAGGAGAAAAGGAGATATAGGAAGGAGTAGTCGTTAAGAAAATTCTTGCCATGTAGTGTTGTTCCATTAACAAAATGGAAACTGATATTTTCTGATTGCTTATTAAATACTGAATAGAAGAGTACGGTTGTGCCAGTTGAATACAAGACAACCACACTACATCGATAGATTAATCAACAATGATGCTATGAAAAAAAAAGATCAAACATAAAAAATGACACAATTTAGGCAAGTGAACAGAAGCGCTCATGCCACAATGGATATGATCAGCACCAATTAGCATGATAGTGTTCACTGATCTAGCATTTTAACAATTATTTGGATGCTGGAAACTCCTATGTAGGATTTGTTTTCTGCAACTCCATTTGACTGCCCATCGGTATAATACTAAGCAATAAACTAGTATTTGCTAACCTTGATGCCAAGATTGGCATTATTTTTATGTGCACAGGACAGAGTTAAAATAATGGAAAATAAAATTAAAAACAAGATGGCTGAGATTGTTAGTTATGAGTCTTCATTGGTATATGACTTTAAGGTAGATACTAGATCATAGCGTTGATGGTGTCTGCCTGCAAGTTGAAGGCATACATGCCTTCTATATTTGGATATTTAAGGTAAAACTGTCAGTTACTTATTTCACTTCCCTGCAGAGTTCATTGAGTACATTGGAGGAGAAGAACTCAGCGCTGCAGAGCCAGCTTATTGAGGCTAAAGAAGATGCATCCAGTAACCTCAAAAAATTGAGTGAGGTCGAGAGAACATGTTCGCAACTCCAACAGAAGCTAAAAAGGTCTTGGTTCTATATCTAGATGTCTAAGATATTTTACTGGATTTGTCTTTTTACCTTCTCTTGACAACCTCCAAGGAATACCTTGCTTTTTGTTTAGATCTATGTTTATAATGTCATTATGTGGACATTCTATATATATGTTCATATTGGAAAGCTTTTGTATATATGTGCATTTCTTTTTTCATATATATGCTCCTGTTATATGTATACTCTGACAGATTTGGGAAGTCTATTTGACCTGTTCTGTTTCAGTCTCCCCAGTTGAAGGCTTTGCATAATTGATAATGACATATTTGTTATACATTTTTTTGACTTTTCAATGTAGTTTTGAGGAAAAGCTTTTAAGTTTGGAGAAAGAAAATCATGTTTTAAGACAGAAGACATTAAGTGCTACTCCAAAAGGGAACTGGCCAAGTCACACCAAGCCATTTCTTGAGGTATGTTGATAGTTCAGCTTAGATTCTATTTTTAATCATCACAAGAACCTAATATTCATCTCAAAATCAAAAGGCTTTGATCGACCAGTAATGCGCACTAGTTTTTAGAATTTATAATACCTTCTCCCTTTGGAGAAATAGTTTGCTTTATTTTTCTCAAAGACAAACATAATGTTTTTCATGTTTAAATTTGGTGATATTATCTAATTTGTGGAATTCTATACAGTGAATGGTTCTTGTTGAAGTTATATCTGCACACATATAGGCACCACTATATGGAACTATATCAGGAGTATTATGTGGGATAGTCCACTCAAGTACTATTCATTTTGTTAGGAACCGCAAATGTTATTTCAGTGTCATATTGAAGGGAAAAGAAATTAGAATTCAAAATTGACATGATTTCCTGTAAGTTTATTGTCTTAAAGACTTGAATTGTGTGTCTATGGATTTTATAAATGGTTGTTATCTCAGTGAAACAACTTTTTTTTTTAAAACTAAAAGAAACATATCTAGCTCTATAGTTCTGCTTAATTATGAAGCAATATGGCTTCATATCATTCTGAGCGGCAACTGTGATCAACAAATCACACAAATTTTACAGTTGGACATCAAAAAATCTCAATAACTTCATTTTCATAAATGCATTCAACATTCAACACTTAATGCTTGAGGAAACAAATAGAACCAAGTATTTAATTTCTATGTTTCTTAATACTCTAAATATATATATAACAACAATTAATATGCATGATCCAACTCGCATATAGTAGGATCCTTTTCCATTTATTTTTACCTTGATCTCAACTATAGGTCAAAGTTACTATCTTTGGCTTCAGGGAGGAAGACCGTAACATTTCAGAGTTGCTCATACTTGGCTCAAAATTTTGTCTTAGTCCAACTTAGCACTTGTGATGCCAAGCCATTTATCATATATGAGAGTTCAAGCCTGGTTCATCTCTTGTGCATCACATCTACTGGTTTGTTCAAATATGTAGTAGAGGATATAACGTAATTTTAGGACACAATCAAGGGTTAACAGTATGCAATCAAGACTATAAATCATTTTTTGTGCTTGATCACCTGTTGGGCATTGTGGACATGATTATCATATCAGAGAACAATCAAATTTTCTTCGACAGATATGGTGCAGCTGACTTTCATATGGTTAATTTGATTGTTTTTTGTACACAGAAATTCTCTGGTGCACTTGCTCTCCCCTTCAGTGAGCGTAAATCTATATATGTAAGATCAGTTTGCCTAATTTTTCTATCGAATATATTATTTTCTACTTTCTCATGGCACATTGTAATTCTGGTGTAGGAAACACCTACTCCTACCAAAAGCGCAAATCCTATTTCCCAAGGTTTAACTGATTCTCGTCGGTCGAAGATGACTACTGAAAGGAACCAGGTTTTGATTATCTCTACCCTGTGTTATGTATCTCCCTATGTTTGCACGGTTAACGTAAATCCCACACTAAAAAAATTTCAGGGGTTTTTATAACAAGATGGTCAATATATGCACTTACAACTTGCTATCTGTACAATTGCTTCTTTGCATCTGTTTGTGATATCTCCATTCTGAAGCTTTTGGTGCAGGAGAACTCTGAAATCCTTGCACGGTGCATTAACGAAAACCTGGGATTCAAGGATGGAAAACCAGTGGCTGCTAGTGTTATATATAAATGCCTTCTTCATTGGCATGCCTTTGAGTCTGAAAGGACTGCTATATTTGACTTCATTATTGAGAACATCAACAGTGCTCTTAAGGTAATTAGTTCACACTGAGCTGGTTATATCTCTTTCAACATGCTTTCGTGTTCTTGTTTGTGTATTTACATTTTCTATTGGTTGCGCTCTTGTGCTAACTGATGCAGTTTTCTTGTGAGCCTCTACAGATACATATAGAATTGACCATCTGTTTCTTTATAGATAAGAGAATGTGATAAATTTCAACATGGTTTTTCAGGTGGGGGATGAGGGTCTTATCTTGCCATACTGGTTATCTAATGCTTCAGCTCTTCTATGCCTTCTGCAAAGGAACTTTCGATCGAATGGTTTCTTGACACCAATTTCTCAGCGTTCCGGTGCGTCCTCTTTGCCGAATGGGAGGCTTACCCAAGTAAGCTTCATATCCCAATGATATAGCTATGAATATGTAAACTTGGATGACAATTGACTGTTATCTTGTAATGACAAGTGGTCTTTGTTTCACATTGCTTCTTCTCATCAATATTACGGAGTTCTTTTCTTAGTACTAGTGCTCTCGTCACTTCTGCTTGACCAAAGAAGAGGGGCTCTCTGGTAATTGGCAGCTTCCACCTAACAATAAAAATTCATCATCGTATCATAAAGATTTCTGTTTGGAGCTTTTTAGAATATCACAAGTGAATCTTGACACATGAAAAGATTTGATCCATTATAACCTTTTTAAGTTTCATGTTTAATCTTCTACTGGAGTTTTTCAGCATGTGACTTCTGAGTGGTCTACTGTCATTCTGAGAGTTGGAATGCGCCACTTCCTTGATTTGGTATTCTGTCTTGCAATCAAGCCTTTCACGTAATTTAAGGCTTTTCTTATTTGGCTTTAGGAAGCCTCAGATTCTTGTTCTAATTTTGGGGATCTTTTTTCTGCTACCATCTTATCCTTGTGCCTAATTGTTGGTGGATTGGTATGTTCTATGTACTTTTCAGGGCTACACTCCACATAAATACATTGGGTTTGACGATGGGATCTCGCCTTTGGAAGCTAGGTATCCAGCAATATTATTCAAACAACAGTTAACAGCTTGTGTGGAGAAGATATTTGGCTTGATAAGAGATAACTTGAAGAAGGAAATATCGCCGCTGTTAAATTCATGCATCCAGGTTGGTCTTCTTTTTGGCAAAACTCATTTAATTGTATTTTGTTGTGTTTATTGCCTTGGCTTGAGTTATATTCGAGCTTTTGGTAAATGCTAGCTGTATAATTTCTTGTCTTGCAATTCTTTGTAAAGGCACCTAAAAACCAACGAGTACATGGTGCTAAATCTTCAAGATCGCCTGGGGGTGTTCCTCAGCAGGCTACTGGTAGTCAGTGGGAGATGATCATAAAGTTCCTGGATTCTCTTATGGATCGTCTACGTGGAAATCATGTATGCTAAAATCTCTTACTCTCTTCTTTGATTGTAATTACTGGTGAAATATACAAGTTTGTATGTTGAACTCAGGCACATACCCAAAACTTGTAATTTGGTTGCATATACTTGCTTAGTTGCTTCATGCATAAGCATCCCTATTGTCATTTTTCCTTTCAGGCATATGCTTTTTTATTTATCTTTAATTATTACTACTATTTTATTTTCTTGTTTTATTTTCTAGAAGAGATGTACAAGCTTTTGTTCAGCCTCTGCCCTCTATCCATTTCTTTTGTTTGCCACCAAGTTATGCAACACATCCCGACTGTCACAAAATATAATACTATTATTCTATTAAAACATAAATGATAATAAAATGGTTTACCAACCCATCAAATCATTATTGAAGACTTCTAATTTACTCCTTCGAAGCCTTCGTAGTTAGTACATGAACTGAATGTGGACACCATGCATATAAGAAACTGTAATAGTTAGTAAAGAACTTGTGTATGTCCGTTTAGGCTCAGCTTTATAAGTAGGTGGTGCACTTCATTATCAGCTGTGGAGATTTTATGCACTGAAAATACGAGGGGCACATTAAAAAATGAAGGGACAATAAATTGAAGAAATAAAATTTCGTATATTGGTATATGAACATACCTTAACTTTCTGACCAAATGCTATTGTGTCGGTGAGTTCGTGGTACCCAGTTGGCACAGTTAACTATGAACCAATGATGGAAAGAGATATTATCTTAGGTCAAGGAGCATTATCGTATCTTATCTTATGTAAAAAAAATGCAACATATTTACTCAGGATTGTAAAGATTTTGAGTTATAAATATGATACATTGAGTGGGACTTTATCTGAATGCTAATTTCAGGTTTGATGTCTTTCGACAGTGTGAAGACCATCTCATTGTAGTAATTTTTTCTGCTCATGTAACTTATTAAATATACATGCAGGTACCCTCATTTTTCATTCGCAAGCTTACCACCCAGGTGTTTTCGTTCCTCAACATATCACTTTTCAACAGGTATGTAATCCTTATTTTTGGAGTACATCTTCTCTATGTTTTCCGATCTACTCTTCGGGGTGGAGGTCAGATCTGCATACATTTCACCCCTTTCAGTCCCACCTCCCAGTGGGTTTACTGGGATTGTTTGGTTTGGTTTGGTTTTGTTTATGTGCTCTATGTTATGAGTTGATTCCATACTGAGATGGAAGTATTTTGGCAGTCTTTTATTGCGGCGAGAATGTTGCACGTTTTCCAATGGCGAATACGTCAAATCTGGTCTAGCAGAACTGGAGAAATGGATAGCCAATGCAAAGGAAGAGGTGACTTTTTTTTTATTCGATGTGCTTGTTCCATTATGAATACTTTCATTGCTGTCTGAGCTGACTGAACACTAAATTTAGTTTGCAGGCACTTCTTGGCATGAATTAAATTATATCAGACAAGCAGTTGGGTTTCTGGTAAATCACTGTCTGCTACCATGATCTGTAGTGGTGTAACAAGTTTTTTTTTTCCATTTCACTAACAAGTCTTTTAAATATTTTAGGTGATACACCAGAAACGGAAGAAGTCCCTGGAAGAGATCAGGCAGGATCTATGTCCGGTATATCTTATTCTGGGCATATATACAACTAATTTTTTCAGTGTTTGTTCTAAGTTTATAATATTTATATTGGCAAATACTCACGCACACTCCTCACATTTTGTGAGATTTTGAACTTTTTGACCTTATGGGATGCTGCGATAAACTGGTTACCCAGGTACCAATAGGCAAATGGCCCTTTAATCAAAGATATTTAATTTTTCAATAATTTGGACAGGCTTTGACTGTTAGGCAAATATACCGTATAAGTACAATGTACTGGGATGACAAATACGGGACCCAAAGCGTATCCAATGAGGCAAGTATTTCTTTATAATGTTGTTAGCAATCTGTTGGTGTAATGTTATATACATACATATCTATCTATCTATATATATATATATATATATATATAACATGGTTTATGAACGTTTTTTGTTGTTTTGTTTTGTTTAGGTTGTTGCAGAGATGAGGGAAATGTTGAACAAGGATTCTCAGAACCTTACTTCCAATTCCTTCTTGTTGGATGATGATCTGAGGTAAATTGCTTATCCGTTTTGAGCTCATACAACCCTCGTATGTATGTGCTTTTGAAAGGAGGCTTACCTGTAACCCGAATACCGCTGGGCCAATGACCCATTGGTGAAAGTGTTTCAAGATTGTTATGGTGGTTAAATTATATTAATCTGGATGATTGTTTTTGTGTTTTGCATTGCAGCATTCCATTTTCTACAGAAGATATATACATGGCGATTCCTGCCATTGATCCTTCAGATATCGAGCCACCTACGTTCTTATCCGAATATCCTTCAGCACAGTTTCTACTCCAAAATCCCAAGTAAATTTGTGTAGGTGTAGTAAATGGGAAATATATCATTTCTGTGTTTGTGGGTTAGTTTATAGGATATTTAGGCAAAGTTGATGTAAAGGGGCAAGCTATGAACAAAAGTAGTTATATCATATGGGAATGAAATGGTGGGTGTTTATTCTTTTGTAAAGCTTGTAGTATTTTATCGATTTTAGTGAATTGTTATGTTCATTAACAATGCAATTGTTTTTTTTTTTTTTTTGTTCACCATGGGTGTCTGGGTCGGCTTGCCCGTACCTTGATCAATCCCAGGGGTCCGACTCCTGAAGAACGGCCAGAAAAATCCTCAGTGGTCTTGCATGACTTAAACCGGTGACCTTTGAAGAGGATTCTCAAACCCAATCTCTTATTGTCAGTTGAGCTAACCCATAAGATTTGTTTTTTTTTTTTCTTGGAGTGGCTAAATGGTTCTGTTTGTTGATGATTCTTTTGGGTTTGGCTAACATTTATTAAATGATAGTGTTATAAAAAGCTAGTTAATAGATAATAAAACAAAGCAAAAAAACTATTAAAGAATAATGACATGAAAAAATTGTAAAAGAAATCTATTGATTAAAGAAATTTAATCTTCTAGAACGAAATCCATTGAACAAATTTGAGTAGATGTGATAAAGCCGGAGAGGTTCAATGAAGGGGCTTGGATGTGTTTAATGTGTGTATCATATGTAATCATATATATGTTTAGTGTTGAAAAACAAATTAGTTTTTCATTTGGATGTTGTACAACTTATCAAGCACAATATACAAGTCTTTTTGATGCATGAATATATGGATTTTTTTATAGTCACATATTTTAAATGGACTTTTTATTGTCTTATTAGGAGACAAAATACTTGGTGGAAAATAAAAGAGAATATTCTTGTGGATGACAACTCACCTTTATCATCTTGTTTGGAAAAGTGAAATAAAAGGAAAAATGGTCATAAAAAGAAGCTATCAGTACATTAACAACTTTCTAAGTTACGAGTGATAGCAAGTGGATTGACTTTAGCAAGAGAGAGTTTGGCATCAGTGATAGAGGTCACCAATAAAGCAATAGTGATGTCTCTTTGAGAAAACCCACTTAACTAAGTATCCTTTTGTCATTTTTTGTTTGGCCTCATCCACCTATAAATACCCATGCATGCATAAGAAGACAAAAAAAAACCATTTGTAAAGTTTGAAGGCCACTTAGTCTTCATCTTTTCTTCCTCTTTCGTTCTTTCTCGTTGGTGTCTATATATATATATATATATATATATATATAGGGGTGAGTTCAAATGAAAACTCATATTTCATTATGCACATGAGAACAAATCTTAACCATTGATCAAAACTTAGAAAACTAATCAATGGTTAATACATAATAAGGTTAATTGAGAAGTGATTAAGGACAAAATTAGAAATTTGAATCAGCGTCTACCTTGTTTGACTTTTTATTTTATTTTTTAATTAAAAAAAATTTACCCCCTTAAACTTTAAAATAAATTATCTTAAAAATTAATAATATTTTAATCAAATAAATTACAACAAAAAAACGAGAATTTCGTGTTTTTCGATATGACATCGATCTCGATATAGTTTTTTTTTCTCGTTTTAACTGTTTTTATGTGAAATTTTATATATGTGTTATAAATATTATGAATATGCATGCACGTCATTGGGTGTCCACATTCAGTATGAATAACAAAGGTGAACGTTAATTCACTATTCATGATGAATAATACAACATTCAGGATGAATAATACACGAATTCATGATTCATGTATTATTTATCATGAATCGTGTATTATTTATCCTGAATGATACATTATTCATGATGAATAATATATGAATGACCCGTGAAGGTGTAGACACATGACACACTCTCTTTTGTTTTCCAATTCACAACCGAAATTTGGTTTAATTAATTATGAATATGTATGCACATCCCCGGATGTCCCATATTCAGTATGAATAACAAATGTGAACGTTCATTCATTAATCATGATGAATAATACACGAATCCATGAATCGTGAATTATTCACCCTGAATGTTGTATTATTCAACCTGAATGATACAATATTCATGATGAATAATACATGAATGACCCGTGAAGATGTGGAGACGTGACACACTCTCTTTTGTTTCCCGGTTCACAACATAATTACTCGATAAGTTCTCGATTCGTCTTGATGGGTATTGGGTTACGGTGCTGAAGAAATGTGATGCCTTACGACGATGAAGAAAGTGTTGAAGAAGGTGATGTCGAGTTACATACTTACGGTGTCGAAGTGTTGTACAAACTTGAACGTACATAAATATTCATAATGAATATAACACATATATAGCATTTCACGTAAAAAAACGGTTAAAACAACAACAAAAATTATATCGAGATGGATGTCATATCGAAGAGCATGAAATTCTCGTTTTTTTGATATAGTTTGTTTGATTAAAATATTAATAATGTTTAAGATAATATATTTTAAACTTTAATTGGGTAAAAGCTTTTAATTAAAAAATAATATAAAAAGTCAAATATGGTAGACGTGAGTTTAAATTATTTTCCATTTTTACCCCTAAGGATCTTAAAATTAAAAACTATATTTAATACGAGTTGTTGGGTCAATAGAGATGAAGTGACTGAGATTTGTTCTCACGTGCACAATAAAAATTGAGTTTTTATTTGAACTTTTCTCTCTCTCTCTCTCTCTCTCTCTCTCTCTATATATATATATATATATATATATATATATATATATATATAGGGAAGCGATCAAATGAAAATCACTCTAATTTTGAAAACTTTGGAAACCCTCGATTTCATTGGTTAAGTTAATGAAATTGTTTAATTTGATGAAATTGTTTCATATAATTCTTTTATTGATGAAATTGTTGCATATATTTGTGTTTTTTATGTAAAAATGAAAAAAATTCATCAGACTGTGAAAATACATGAAACAATTTCCTCAGAATGAGAAAAATAGATGAAACTACATAAAAAAAACACAAATATATGAAACAATTTCATTAATAAAAGAATTATATGAAACAACGTGATCATATTAAACAACTTTATGAACCAATTTCATTAATTTAACCAATAATATTGATGGTTTCCAAAGTTTCCAATCTAATATGGTTTTCAATTGAAACCACCTCTCTCTCTCTCTCTCTCTCTCTCTCTCTCTCTCTATATATATATATATATATATATATATATATATATATATATATATATATATATATATATCGAGAAAGATCTTGGTAGCTGATTCGTTGATCCAAGGATCTCGATAACACGTTGTAATTTCTCCCGGTTGGTAATAATATTATTGCTCTCTCCCTTTGGTGGATGTACACTATCACACCGATAGTGAAACCACGTTAAATCCCGGTGTGATTTGTTTTGATCTTGCTATATTTATAGATAATAATGTATTTATTATTATGTATATTTCGTGGGTTTATTATTCTACATTAGAGAATTATTGTGCAATATCTAGATTATTGTTATCCACATTTATTTTTGGGTTAATTGTGCACTTGAATTTCTACCGAAAGTTAAACCATTGAAACTGAGAGGATCTGGAGTATGAGGGTGGGTCACCTCTAGTAAATCTTTAAAACATAGATGGTGTCAAGACTATCGAAAATGTGTAAATGGGGATGTTCATATGGGCCCCATTAATCATACTTTGAATTTGGAAATGAACATGTGGAAAAAAACTTGAGATTATTTATAATTTCTAATAAACAAAAGACAAAAAATTAAAATCTTTAAAAAAAATTACATTAAATTCTAAGAGATTCTATATTTTAGAGCTTCCAACATTGGTTATACTATTATTTTTTTTTTTTTATAATTTTATCATCCTTATACACCTTTAAAAAAAAACTTTATATAAAATGATAATAATTTAATCTCATTAGTAGGAATGATAAATGAAATAATTTATCTGTCCTTGTATCAAATATTAAAGAATTCTTTCAACTTGGAATTTTCTCTATTTTAGATAACAATAAAAAAAAATCTCTTGAAATGAAAAAAAACAAAGTCATTATTTTTTCTAGTTTAAAAAATTTGCTCTAAAATTGAGTATATTTCTCAAACGATGGTAAATTTGAGCATGCCATATTTGGGTCAATATTAAGCATGGAAACTTGGTTTTTTGTAAATTGCCATTTTATCTCTTAACCAATGTTTTAAAACCCGGGTTGACCCGGCCGGTTGAACCGGGAACCGGTGAAGAGACCGGGTCAATTATGACCGGTTTTTTGGGAAATTACGACCCGGATTGAACCGTCGGTTTTTTGATAGAACCGGTTGAACCAGTCTAATTGAACTGGTAAAAAAACCAATTTCTTATATTTGTGTTTTTTATGTTTTTTGATTGATGTAAAACTTGTTATGTATTTTTTAATGTTTTTGGATTGATGTAAAACTTGTTGTTACATGTATTTTTAATGTTTTAACTTGTGGACATCAAATTCTTAGTTTTATATATACATATATATATATATATGCAAGAAAATGAAAAATACATAAAATTTCTTGAAAGCGGGTCAACCACCCGGTTGAACCGTGACCCGGTCACCACACTGGGTCAACCAAAAAACCGGTTTTTAAAACATTGCTAATGAAGTCATTAATATAAATTCATTTCTTATAAATATTATTACCAACTTAACAAATTAAAAATTATTATAAACTTCTATAATAATAATAATTATTTATAAGAATCTCTTTTTTTTATTCCATGTATTTTTTTCAACATAAAAGTCAAAAAAGTATATTAAAAACTAATAAAATAATATTTGACACAAAAATCAAAGCATGAACCAAGGTTTTTTTTACAAAAAATCAAAATATTTACGTGACTTATAAGAATTGTTCACAATGATAATAAGCTATAAAAATTTGATGCTTAACTTATGAATTATAACCTCACATGGAAGATGCTCTTGGTATGAAATACTAATTGGATTGATAGGATGTCATATTGTATATATAGTTTTATATACGAACTATTCGTTATTTTATCTAAGAAATTTATTCAACAATTTATAAAACTGCAACCTTTATTTTGTTTCCTTAGAATTACGTGGATATACATTATAACCGTTACAAGCAATAGCATATATATTAATTGTATTGACAAACGGTAAGATCACAACCTTTGATTTTTTATTTTCTTTCTCATTGACACTTTACAAGCAATGTGAACCATCACCTTACTGAATAATAATAATAATATGTACTTTAGTTTTTAATAACAACAATTATATTGGTGTCTTAAAAAACTGTCCAAGTTAGATGTTTGTACCAAACAATTTACGACCGAAGTTCAGGCCAACAATTGGCAATCTTGGCGGAATTGTATCGATGCAAGTTGACCATCGAAAATGATCTCAATTGCAATGGTCTTTTGATTTGAGATTGTTTAGCATGTTGGATAAAGTTGGGTTTCTCTCTATCCGAAGTAAAATGTAACGTCGTGGTTTTTGGTTTCTTTGATATCCTTCCCGTGTTTATGTTTGATAATTTGAAAGCTCCAAGATTTCTTCGTTTTCTTGTGTAGGCATTTTCTGGTTTTGCAATGTCTTGTATTGAAGATGTTGTGGAGGGCCACACATCTGCTAGGCTCGTGAACGATTTTGATTTGCCATTGTAGAACGTCGATATCCCTTTTCTGTACAAAGCCCACATCAAACTTGTTATGACCGGTTATTATTCGATCAGTTTTAATATACTTTCATGAAAACTACAAATATAAGGCAACCTAACAAATATACATATCACGAAGGACTCCTTTGGACGATTCCTCAGGCTCTTTACAAATACTTAACGCTATATAAGTTTCTTGGATTCGACCATTGTGATGTTCAAAAGCTACTTACCAACAAATGAACATAACGGAGGTTGAAGAGTACCCTAGACATTTAAGCACGTTCCGACTACATCCAGAAACATTCTATCATTAAATATTTAGAGCCCCTATTTTTCAACAAAACACAATAAAAGTCCAAATACCCACAATTATATCATGGATTCACATTAAAACATTACCAAAGACAAGGATACTATTTTCTAATTCATTATGTCATTTTGAGCATATAAATCACATTAACAGCTCAATATAGGGATAAAATATACAAAATAACAAGAATATAGTTCATATAATGAACTATATAAACATTCCCAAACTTTAAACCATTGATCATTTTGTATATCAAATTATCCACTAGAAACTAAATAAATATTCTCCCACCTAACTCTTCATCAGCCTGAGTGAACAATTTAAAATTGTGGTCCAAATTGTATCCTAAAAAAAATGCACCATGTGCACCTATGTTTGTATTTTAACCTAGACAAGAAAATTTGGTGCTGTGCACATTAATCACTACAATGCATGCCCCACCTACATCTGTTGCTTATCTTGGAGTCTTTTACTTGCCCAATTCTCTGAATTCAATTCATTTTCATATCTTCTTTGGTTAAGACAAATTCCAAAGCATAAATGTTAAATCCAACACAATAATGTTGTAATTAGTTGTAATTCATACATCATCATAAAAGCTCCACCTACATCTGTTGCTTAATTATCTTGGAGTCTTTATTTGCCCACCTTCCCTCAATTCATTTCATTTTCATATCTTATCCTTTGTTAAAGATAAATTCCAAAGAAAAGATGTTCAATCCAGTACAACAATGCTATAATTAGTTGTGTACATTGCCCCACCTACATTTGTTGCTTATCTTGGAGTATTTACTGCACCAAGTCCCTCAGTTCATCTCATTTTCATATCTTATCTTTTGTTAGAAAAAAATTCCCAAGGAAAAATGTTCAATCCAAGACAATATATAATTAGTTGTAATTCATAAATTGGAAGTTCTACAATGTTCTACTATTCGTGGTTAGTTTTGTTATCCGGTAAAAACCCAACACATTTCAAAGTAATGAGGGGATATACCAACAAAAGACAACTGTCATATCATGAACTTCTAATGGTAGTCGCCACGTAGTTTGACCATCTTCAAGTTAACTATTGGACGTACAATCTAAAATGGTTAGACTAAAAGGATCTAGATATTTTGATTTACCAAATGATAGTCTAGCGTACAAAGGAGAGATGCCTCGTTCCAATGAAATGACCTCAAGTTTTTGATGGTGTCAAAAGAAAACGTGAATTTTTAACATGGAAATTGGTTTTTTGTCCCTAAAAATGTATACTATTGCCATGATTGATGAGCTAAGGTCATGAATTCGAACTGTGTCAATGAAAATTGGTCAATTAAATGCTTCCTCAACATTTAGGGTTACTTGGAGAAGAAAAACTGATTAACAGTTCCAATGGATCTGAGGGATTCTATAAACAGTTCATTTGATCTAAATTTGCTCACACATACGAATGCATAAAATCGGCCAAGGCAGATGAATTTTTGACAAATATTTGTAATGGATCAGAGAATACAAATTGAAGCACATTTCCGATTCTTAACGAAAGTACGAGATCCAATCACAATTGCTAGGAAGTAGGAAAACACAAAAAATAAATGAAAATAAAAAAAGAGGAAAGTAAACCTGATCGGCAGCGCTTCTTCCAGAGCTTGAATTGCATCATCGAAGGATCCATTGTTGTTTTGATGCTCATATCTGTAACGACTCTCAGCATCTCCATCCCGATCTTCATCGCTGTCGTCTCCGATCGAAGAACTACACGATGAATTACATTCCTCTTGTTGTATGATCCTCATCGACTTTGTTCCTCCGTCGATTTCTAACATACTTCCATTTTCTCCTCCACCAACTCTTGTATTTGTCTCCGGCATCATCGTCCGGCAACCACCACTGCTTCCATCATCTTCACCTTTTTCCCAAATCGTTTTCATCTGAATGGATCCAATGTATCAAAAGATAGAATTTTCAGAAATCTAAGAAACAATAACCACCTTCACAATTCAGAATGTCCGATCTGTTATATGTGTGTGTATATATTAATTAATATATAGATATAGATATGTGTATATATATATATATATATATATAAGAGATAAGGCATTGATGATTGCTGAATAGGATCCCATTCGGATTATGGATAAGAGATACGACTTATTTCCACTAATTCTTCTTTTCATATTATATGATTAATAACGTTTATTTATTTTTGTTATGTGTACGAAAAGCAAAAATAATGCCTTTTTCTATTTTATGTGTTTGTATGTTACAATATACAATTAATTATACTATAATACTTATAATTAAAAGTTTGAAATTATAGTTATAAGTTTCATGGTATATGTAAAACAAAAGTTCCAACTTTCAATACACATAACATAATCAGATTCAAATGTATAATAAAGTTCGATCAAAATTTTAGGAGTTGTTTGTTTACCTCTTAATGGTTCCATTAAGAGGCAACATCTGAATCGTTAAGAGGTAATTCTTAATGGTTTCAAAACCCTCTGAATGATTTTGTATCATGACTCTTCCTTAACCATTAAGAGTCATGATTTCATTTTGAACAATTAAAAAACAATTGTATTTCATTTTGCACTATATTATAAGAGCCTCTTAATCATTCTGACTACTTAATCATTCTGCACTAAACCATTCAGCAACTTCCAAACAACCCCATAACTTTAAAACATAATAAATAAGGGTGTTGTTATCCCTACCCCTCTTCACTCATATATCCCGGCCCTCCTACCTCACTCACATACCCCTATATTAGGAGGGGGTATGAATATAATTCACCACAAATAAATGTAGATGTAAATTATACAAGTCCAATGTGGTTTGAACCGAAACCACAAATCGAATAGCAAAGTATGCTTGACAAAAATATAAATTATAACACAATAATTCTAACCTGCAGCGTTTAGTACAATTTATACGTTTAATTAATGAACACCCATATATTTATGTTTCTCCAAGAATGAAGTAAGAGCGCCACCCTTTTACAAAGACCTATTAGATTTGATACAATTTACATTTTACTCCTCCAAAATTTCATCTTATATACTTTTTAATATTTTAGTAATTTATATAAGAGTAAATTATGGATTTGGTCCCTGTGGCATGCTAGTTTTTATGAAATTGTCTTCATACTTCATTTATTATGTAGAATGTCTTATGATATACACTTTCTATTGGATTTGGTTCCCGTACCAAACGACCGTCTCCTAGGTCCGTTAAATTCGAGGGCAATACAGTCTTTTCCCATTTTTCTCTATTTTAATATATTTTTAATTAAACTTTTTAAGTCAGGAGCCAAACTGTAAACAATAAAACTTTAAGGGTTGTATATCTTAAAACTTGGAAGGCCCAAGTCAAACTTCGTCATCAGCTTCTTCCTAATTCTCATTGCCAGTCACAGTTGACAATCCATTGCCGGTGAAATATCTCCCCCTTTTTTTTGCACCATCCGCACTCCTCACCACCACCTTCCACCCATGATCTATCTTTCCCCGTCTCTTCTCACACACTCATTGCAAAATAGTCCTCCTCAACCCAAACAACAACTCCAATCTGTAGGATTTACCTGCAACTTTCTACTTCACAACCCCTACCCACGCATACACATACACACACATACATACACAGAGTGGAGGATTCATGGCCCTCCCCCTTCCCGTCCCCATACACACACAGTCGACGACATCACATACACAGAAATATAGGGGGGGAGAAAACGAGAAGTGGATGAGAGACTGGTTATAGTGGGCAGATGGGGATCATCAGAGCAACAATGAACGAGGGTTGAGGGATGATCATCGTCCCTAACATCAACAGATCAAGTCGTCGGAAAAGAAGGGGGTTCATCGAACCGACTAAGATGTCGGAAAGAAGATTTGGGGGGGGATTGAATTATAGTTTTGCTTTCATTCTTTAAAGGTTATTGCCATATGTAATGAAATGATTGGTTATTAAAAAGGATGAAAATATAAAATCACTAGAAAACAAGATTTTAATATTATTATAATAAACATAGTAAATGACCATTTTGCCCTTGGATTTAATAGAAATTAGAGTAAACTCCAATTTTGGTCCTTGACGTTTGGTGATTTCTTTGAAAGCAGGACTTGTGCTTTCATAATCAAGTTTTGGTCCTCACAGTTTGGATTTTTCTCTAAAAGAAGGACCTAGCCACTAACTCCGTTAAAAAACTCCGTTAGAATCAGGAGTATTTTCGTTCAACCATGTTTTGTCCCTTTTTTTGCATTCTTTTTTTTTGTTTTTCCTTAATTTTGTGAAAATATCAAACTATAGGGACCAACTTGTAATAACTCTAATATCTATATATATATATATATATATCAATCATAGGGACCTCTCCGGCCAAACAGGAACAACCCATCTCCCATCTCCCATCTCCGGACGTTCCACCGGCGTCATAGGGAACAAATCACACTACACATGGACCACTGGGTGTTCCACCGGCGTCCCTGCTTCCTCCCATCTCCGGTATTCTTCGGCTAAAAAAGCACATACATAGGGACCAATGTCTTCAGCCACAGTTTTCATCAACTGCATCACAAGACTAAGAAAACATATGAAAGGGGAATGGGTTGTTAATGCTTTTGGTTTTGGTGGTTCTATAGGAAACAACCCCTCTGGCCACCAAACCTAAATCGCTGGCCAAAGAACAAATCACAGGGACGATACCACAGAAACGAAACCGAATAATAGAAAAACATATAAGAAAACTTGACTTATTGAACTTGAAATCACAGGGACCAAAACCACTGAAACGAAAAACATATGAGAAATCACAGGGAAGAAACCACATAAACGAAACCTGCAAACCATAATCACTATTATTGGTTTGGAGTCACGAATTTGAAGAAGTTGCAGGTTCTTAATATAGGGTTTAACAGATCTGAAACTGTTTACACATAGATGATCTGTGTGGACCATCTTTACACATATACGATCTGAAATCGTTTACACACAGGGACGATCTAAAACTGTTTACACACATGGACCAACGTTCATCCTCCATTGCCCTTTTTACACACATGAGTTTTTGAAGAACTGGGCGTTGATAAGATTAGAAAAAGACTTTTCTTTGGTCCCTAAAATTTGGTGTTTTTTTACAAAAATAAGGAAAATGATAAAAAGTGCAAAAAAAGGACAAAAAACATGGTTGGGCGATTTTGCCCCTGACTCTAATGGAGCTTTTTTAACGGAGTTAGTGGCCAGGTCCCACTTTCAAAGCAAAATCAATACCCGGAAGACCAAAACTTGAATTATGAAACCACACGTCCCGTTTTCAAAGAAATCACCAAACCTTAAGGATCAAAATTGAAGTTTACTCTAGAAATTATAAACGTCTGTTTGGTGTAGGGACCAAATCCAACAGAAAATGCATACCACAAAGCATTCTACGTAATAAATGAAGTTTGAGGACCAATTTCATGAAAACCAACATACTACAAGGACCAAATCTGTCATTTACTTTTATATAATTTACTAAAGACTAAACTTCTCTTTTGGTCCCTATGGTTTGTCAAAAATCTTGGTTTTCGTCCCTAGAGTTCCTTTATTACAAATTAGCCACTATTGTTTGCATTTTTGCTCGGTTTTATAAAAATATATCATAATTTTTTTTCTTCAAAACGATTAAAATGACACCACTGCCGAGTGAATATTGAAAAAAAAATATAAGCATCATATAATAATTTTATCGTTTTTTTTCAACTACGTGATTGAAATTTTAGATATTTTCGTCATTATACTTTTGATTAATGAGTTGCATTGTTTACACTTTTTTAGAAAATTCAAACCATATTCGTAAATAAAAGAAAAAAGAATAAATTGACATTGTTATCTTTTCTTTTTGCTAGTGTATGTGTATGTAGAGATGGCCAAAAATCGGTCCAGACCCCAAAATGACTTCTCGTAACAGGTCCGATCAAAAACCCAAGGCCCAGTTTATGTGTTTTGTAACCGGTCCTTAGAACCGGTTTCGGTCCTGGTCCGAGCCTAAAGGGGTTCCAATATTTTTTTTTTTCCAAAACTCAATTTTGAACTTAAAAAAATTGTGTTTGACAATTTTTTTTGGACAATATCTTATTGAAATACACTTTAAAATCTCTAATTTGGTCATCCAAATACACTTTAAAAATATTTTTTAAATCTTTGTTTACACAAAAAATGTTATAAATGTTTTTATAATTACGATTTTTGAGATTTAGTATTCGAACTGTAATATCCCATATTTTTTTAGAAATTAATAAGCAAAATGTAATGTTTGAAATTTGGAAGCCTTATAAAACTAGAGGGACTAGTTTTGTAAATAAGAAAAAATTCCTAAGATTTGGATAACCTCCAATGGGAAACTTATGGGCCTTAGTTTCTTAAGCAAATTGAGAGACTAAATATATGCCAATCTATTGTTTTCATCCATAAAATCGTTCGGGGAAGTAAAAGAAAAAAAATGAGAGAATTATTTTGAAACAGTTGGAGTTTCAAGCATCAATATTCGGGTTTGAAGTTGAGTTTCTGTTTAAAGTTTTGATCGTGATTTTTTTTGAAGTTTTGATCGTGAGTTTAAGGAGTTGAAGAAATCTAATGGAGTTCATTGGCGATTTTTAGAGATTAACTAAGGTACGGATTCCTTATCTTCTCTCCATTGTGTTTATTTGATTCGTTAACTACGTGTACGGTTTCTTTAATGTTCTTTCGAGTCATTCGGTTCGATTTGGTGAATAACGCGTTTTTTTTCTTTCTTTTCCAAAGTTATTTGCGTCTTCCGTTAGATTACCTGATTGTTTGATCATGTCTATTCGTGGGTGAGTTTTATTTTGGTTTTACATATGATAAATAAAGATTTGCATATGTTAGAAACATTAAACTCACTTTATAAATCTGCCAAAATTCAACTCTGAAATTTTCGTACTATTTGCAAAAATCATAACAAATCGCTCGTTTATCGGATTAAGGCATACAATATGTTTCTGAAAACCTCGAGATGTCGTTTACAAACTGTCGGCACACGACAAAACTGTGATTTTCGATCTAAGTTGGTTAAAATCGGCACTTTTGAGAACTGGTCTCGTTTTAGACAACAACAACGCAATGTTTTTCAAAAATTCATATAAAATCTATTTTAAATCTGATTAATTCCATTCTTGATTCGTTGGAATCCTAAGACGTTTATTCAAACCTTTTGTTTAGATATTGTTTTCTAAAACCTCTTTGAAGTAAGAGAAAACGTTGGATTTGCAAACGTGTAAAGTGCTGAAATTAGTACGACACGATTTCGAAAAGTTGTGAGTGTGAAATTCCTAGTCTATGTTCGGATTTGATTCGCCGTACGTTTTTGGTTTAAACTCTTTTGTAAAGGTTTGTACATGAAGTTACATCAATGGTTTACTAAACTCGTCTCATTTAATTTTCTTTTCGATTTGTAAGTCTCTTAGTTTTAGAGTGTTCGAAAAATAAAACTTTTAAGTGGAGCGATCACTATTTTTGTACTTTGGAAATACCCTTTTTATTCGTTTTGTAATTAGTATTATTTGTTATTCATTTAGTGTGATCACATGTGTTGTGACATACTTTCGAAGTTTATACGTTAAGGTGTACCGAGCTACTAACCACCTATGGGGGTACCATAGGCACGTCATTGTGGCACCGCTGGCGTGACACTACCCGTGGCGGTGTGATCAGTCCACGACGTCTCCTTTTGATTTTGTGTGCTCTGATGAGAGCTGGCGTGGTGTGATGGGAGGCGTATGGGTCGACCCTAGTTTGTAGGGTGGATGACGGTGTAGTGCCCAACACCGCATCTCACATTATTTAGTACAGTTGGATTAGAATGTCCAACGTACGTGCCTATGTGGCTTATGTCTGACACTTGTTGTATTTGTTTATGTCTGACATGAAACTCAAGTGTATGCGATTATTTGTTCGAGCTCGTTATGCAATCTTATGATATGATTTTGATTTAAGCTTATCAGATTCATTTGATATTTAGTTGATAATATTTGTTTCGATTTGACAGTTCTGAATTTTGACAAAATTTACTGTCTCGATATAATGAATTTGGATTTATTCATTTTGTTATGACTTTTGATTAAGTAATTAAATTTGAGTTATTTGGTCTAATTTCTTTTGGTTTCATTTTGTTTGTTTGGGGTATTTTGGTCTGTAGTTGAAGTTAGATGTGGAATGATTATACTCGATTTCGCTTTCATTAACACTCAAAAGTTCAATTCTTGTATCCAAAATTCAGATTTTTATTATATTCGGTATTAGGTTCGATTATTCGTTTGTTATCTATTGTATATGTGCACTGAGCGTTTGGCTCAGCCGCATTTCTTTCTTCACGACAGGTATTCGAAGGGGATCTAAGAGTTTAAGGGATTCAGAGTTTCATCCTATATAAGAGGTTTGTTTATAAGAAGTTTTAGGTTTTATTAATATTTTGATTAAGTATTGGATGAAAGAAAGTGTATCATTTGAGACAATTATTATTTTTGATGGTGCTTATCTTAATTAAGGTTTTACTAATGCTCTGTATGCTCTTGTTAGCAGTTTGTGTTAGGTTCAGACGTAACCTCCTTTTCCATCTCGGGAAGGGGGTGTTACAAGAATGGTATCAGAGCTCTAGGTTCTATCTTTTAGAAAACCAAATAGGTTTGACCTGTGTGTGTATGGGTAGATTATGAGAAGATATATGAGTGGTGTAGCGGAAGCGTGGTGGTTGAATTAGTTTTGTTATCGTAAACGGCTCCCTAGTTGGCTTGAGGATTAATGGGTTGTGCTTTTTATTACCATTTAGGTTAATGAGTTTCATTGTTGGAATTGTAATATGTGGTATGTTATTTAAGTCTTTGCATTTAGTGTTCATGGTGTATGTGGATGTTACCTTAATGTTATAGAGTTGTGAATTTAAGAAAACAATTTAAGCAAGTGGATGGTTTCCTAAGCCATTAGTCTTAAGTGCTTATATTTTAGAATATTTGAAAGAGTGATATAGCTGTAGTTATTGACCTCGATTGTCCGTAAGAAAAGTTGCGATTTGACATATTTAGAGCATAACAATATTGTTGAATTAATTATGGGTTATCTGAGGAATATTAAAATTGCTAGAATACTTATAAGGATAAGTTGGAATGTTGGATGACATATACTTGTCGGTACTAAATAGTCTTGGGTAAAAAAAAAATAAAAAAAAAATAAATTTATCGAATGTTTAACTGTTTTCGGTATCTTTGGTATAGAAGTTTTAAGATAGCAATTATGGTTTGAAAATTGGAAAAGAAAAAAAAATGGTTAGTTGGGGATATCTGATTGCTCAAGTAAAATGCTTCGAGTTAGAATTTGATTTATGGGGCGATATTAGTTGTGCGATTTTGTATCTAGAATTAAGATTTATGATATTTAATAAATTGGTGATTTTGGTGGATATTTTGGTACCGTCTTGTTATTGATAGAGTTATTCTAGTTGAGATGTTAAATAGGATTTTGAAATAATTTTGAGCTTTTATCTCTTGTAATAAGATTCAATGGTGTCTTGTGAGCATTGATATTTTGAGACTTCGGGTGATGAGCTTAGAAGACCAAATTCTTATAAGTGGGGTGAAGTGTAATAACCTTCCTACTCGTATAATTTGGAAATTAAGAAATATTAATTAAGTATTTCTTGACCAATATTTTGATTCAATTGTGAGATACCTCAAGGTAAGGTGGTGCAAAACAATTTATGCCTAGAATTTAGAAGATTGTTAATGACTCAATATGGTTACTTAAATTCCGAGGACGGAATTTCTTTAAGGGGGGTAGATTGTAATATCCCATATTTTTTTAGAAATTAATAAGCAAAATGTAATGTTTGAGATTTGGGGCAACAACCATCGACGGTACCACTGTGGTGTCTATATCACAGGGACGCTCGCAGGAGTTTTAGACATTACCAATGCGCTGTCTATATCGTCTCTGTGGTTGGAAACATGAAAGCAGAGAATGTTTAATCCAACTACAAAAAGCAAGCATGTATAAATGAAGGTCTCAACTTTTACTCACTTTGGTTGATACTATTGAAGGCACATATATTATTTGGTCCCTGTGATATATCGTCCTTAAGAATCTGTTTGGTCTCCCTCACGGTGAAGCAAGATAATGATATTGTCCCTGTGTTTTACACACACACACACATATATATACACCATGGTCCCGTGGATCATACCTGTGCTGATATCGATCAAAAACCACGGTCCCTGTGGTGAAACTCCACCGTGACCCATCACCATCGACACCCCACCATCCAAAAACCCAACTTCACACACCATCGATCCCTGCGATTTGGTCCCTGTGGTAGAGAGAAGCGTGAGGGGGCAGAAGAGGAAGAGGGTAACCATGATTTGAAGACTGATAATCATCCCCGGAGGTGAAGTCCGCAGACACCACCTTCCCTTCCAACATTACTCCCCAAACCCATATTCTTCCCTAAACCAAGCGGCCCCCAATCTCCATTTTCATCAAAACCCATCAAACTTATAATCTCTCATCAAAACCCACCAAACTCATCATCTGTAACACCCCGATTTTCGAAAGGTATCATTTCGAGTTAATACCGAAACCGATATATTAGGGAAAAATAAGATAAAATATTTTGGACTTGAATCCTGGATTTTATAGTCTAGATGGATGAATGATTCAATTACGAGTCCAACGGTTCTTTCCGGAGCAAAATCGGAGCTATAACAAAGAAGTTATGGCCAAAACAGTGAACGAGAAGAAAACCAGGGGAAGCGGGCGACTTATGCCGCGACTTAAGGTCGCGGTACAAGTCGCGAAACCCCCTGGACGAGCTTAAAACCGATTTTCAGCCACTAAACTTCATTCCTTCATATCTCCTTCATCCCAACTCCGATTTGGGTGATTCGAATTGCTACGGTTTCATTTTTGAGAGCTCTTCAAGGATCTAGCAAGAGATTGGAAGTTTATTGGAGTATACAAGAGTATTTTGTGGTGGTAAGCTCCTCATCCCTCCCTCTTCATCTTCTTCACCAAAGTTTTCTAGGGTTTCATCCACCCTTTGTGCTTCCTTTCATAGATTGGAGGTTCGTAACCATTTTGGTGAACTAGAAGTGTTTTGGTTGGTGGATTCAAGCTTGGATTAAGGTAATCTTCTGTTCTCTTCAGTTATGGAAGTTAGGGTTTCAGTATTAGTTGAGGTATTCATGTATATGGTTTGGGAAACGATTCTTTGTGGTTGATTATGTTTATCTATGGTTGAATATGTATGGATTTAGGTTTTTGGAAGTTTTGTCTTGAGAATCCAAGTGTTCTTCAAAGGAGCTCTAGTTGGGGGAAAAATCTAGATTTAGCGTAAATCTAGCAAGGTGAGTTCAAGTTGATTTGTGAAAACGGTGTACATGCCAAAATGTTTATTTTAAAAGTGTTTGTGTTTTACACTAAATTGTTAACTGCTGATAATTTTTGGTTTTTTGGGTATATTTAACTTTATAAACTTATGTAACTCGCATCTTTGAGGTTTTTGGACGTTTTGATAAATAAATCATGTTAACATGTTTCTTTGATGATGTAAGAGATAAATGGAGGTCATTTTATATATTTGTCCATTTGGTGCATACGATTTTATAAACCGTTGGAAAATGCATATCATGGTATTATGAGTCGTTTTGGGTATCGCGAAGAGAATAAGCTCATTTGGAAAAAGTTTGTTTCAACCAACGAGGAGTTTTGGGTTATTTACTCTTGAGTCGTAGTATTTTCATAAATGTTGGTCAAGCGTGTTTTGATGTTTATATTGGCGCCCATTGGAGATTTACGTAATTGTTGGGTCTTTATGTCGGATTTCGGCTTTGTCAGGACTTTGGGACTTTTGTCCGGTTTAATAACCTAAGTGGAACTTTGGGGTGTGAGTTGCATTTATTGCATTTTATTTTGGAGAATACATGTTTTGGGTGCGTGAGTCATTCATTTGGAGTAATGTATTTTAGACAGTGTTGCATTGGATCCATATGCACGTGAGTCAGTTGTATGTATCAGTGAGGACTCTTGGGATTCTCACTTTGGGAAATAATGTCGTGTTGGCATTGGTGTTGTCCCGGTTGTTTTGCGGAGAGAAACCTTTATGGGTTGTACTCCAGGACCTTGGGTTTGGAGTTTGATGTTCTAATTTTTGTGCACGAGGGTTAGACATCGAGTGTTATCAAGTACGGAGCTGAGGTTCCTATCTTGACTGGTAGGGATTAGGCACTAAGGGTCAAGTGGGCACCCTGAGGATGAAACTCCCTAGAGACCGAACAGGCAATAAGATCGCGTATCCTTGAGGTGTAGCTCGGCAGAGCAGACAATAAGGGATACAGTGTGGTGGAGACTTGAAATATAGTCATGACTGGAGGTGTAGCTCGGCAGAGCAGGCAATACGGTCACGATCTGAGGTGTAGTTCGACAACATAGTTATGTAGTTTAACTTTGTGTTCCGCCACGTACAATGGAATCGGGTATCCCCTGTCACCGGAAGGTGCTATTTGGGTATTTTATTGTGTCATTTTATTATCCATGTTTTCGGTGATATTTTACTTATGAGGAATTGTTTACTCAATAATTATGGGTTGCGTTTTATGACATCCACGTTTGAAGGATTTCGAGAAGTAAAGTTTTATTTCATATTTTTATAAATTAAGAGCTTTGCTTATTATTCACGTTTTGGTTGAGTTTGGGATTAAAGTGGTCTTTACGAGAGAAGGTTCATGTTGGGTTCTTTGTTCTAAAGATGTACTTTTGAAAAATGGTGTCGTTTGTTATTTAAAGTAAATCTGTCAGAGAGTCTGTAATTTAAACTACTTTATTTCCCTTTTACAAATATATTTATTTCATGTTGTAAACTCTTGAACTCACTAGGCGTTAGCCTAACCTTTTTATTTGTCGGCATGTGCATCAGGTTTCGGATGGGGGAAGAGGTTCTAACTTTTTGGTGAAGCGTTGAGTGCTTAGAGTTTGTGCAAGGGTGAGTAGCTTGATGAAGTCTTCCGCGTTAGTCGTTGATAAGAGCAACTGTTTCTTTGGGGTTTTAGTAACACCCGACTTTGATTTGTCTTTCTGCGAGACTTGACCTTTTAGTTGTTAAAGTTAAATCCAATATTCTTTTGAGGTGTCTCAAGTGATGATTGTAAAATAGATTATATCATTTTTGTTGTTTAATTTGGAAGTTTTAAATTAGTTGCTCTGTTCATTTTCGAGGGTGTTACATCATCCCCGGAGGTGAAGTTGGAGATACCACCATTCAGCTTATCGATGATATTGTCCTCTGTCTATATATCATGGGTGAATGGTGAATAAGGGTGTGGGTATATATATATATATATATGTATATATATATATATATCAGGGAAGTGTATATATATGTATGCGTGTATGTGTGTATATATTTATATGTATGAGTGATATATATATATATATATATGAATTAATTAAAACATTGGTCCCTAAACTTTAATGTTTTTACACAATAATAAGAAAAAACAAAAAGAAATGCAAAAGAGGGAAAAAAGTGATATGACCAAAATACCCCTCCCACTAACTGAGTTTTTTAAACGGGGTTAGTGAGGAGGTCCTCCTTTAAGAGAAAATACTAAATCATATGAACCAATATTTAAGATACTGAAGTATAGGTCCCACTTTCAAAGAAATACGAAACCTCAGGGACCAAAACTGTAATTCTCTCTATAATTTATAAGAGCATCTCCAACAACTTCTAAAAAATAGAGAAGTAAAAAGTTAAAATCTTCAAAAAAAATCACCTTCATCTCCAAGATTCTCTATTTTAGAGATTACACAATTAATTATATTATTAAAATATTCAATACAATTCATCAAATATTATTTTTCTCTCATAACCATTTAATTTAAAGCAATTCATTGGTAGAGGGAATAAAAAACTATTTCTCTCTCATAAGTAATCATTTTTGGAGATATCTCCAAATTTGGAGATTTTCATCATCTCTTCCATACTTTCTCTATTTTGGTGAAGGTTTTGGGGTATCTGTTGGAGCAAAAAACCCTCAAAATTCCTATTTTAGAGAAGCTGTTGGAGATGCTCTAAGAACTTTTTTTTAAATCAGGCCTATGTATAATCGATCGAGGTCAAACCGCCTTATTTTTGGACGAAAATTGTAATAATTGATTTACATATGAAGATTGTAACCGAATAAATTCCATATGTATATTTTGTGTATGCCCAATATTCACAATATTAATTACAACAAATGAAGATATCCTGACAAGAAACAAAGATTGACCCCAAAGAAACCCTAATTTTGGGTTCGATACCTACAAACTTATGATCATGCTTAGCCATGATGTTTTGCGAGCTTTGCAAGGACTCCGATGGCACACGCATTCACGTAGGTACACGGCTCAGTATACGATGAATTTGTCCGCCTGTCAATAAATTGATCTTGTCGATCAGGGCCCCCAAGGATGGCGCCCGTGAGCTCATTAGGGTTAGGTGTGTCTACGTTGAACCAGTAAACAAAGCTCATCCCACAATTTACATCTTCCTTTACGGCATTCGCTGGCACCGATGCACCTCTATGGTGCGCCTGGAGCGGTGGGTTGTTACCGAACCCGACCATCATTGACCTCTTTACCGGGTTATGCCCTAGTAAATAATCCATCTGAAAATAATACATTCACATCAGCGTTAATTACATTCGTATAACAGGTTAAGGGGGATAAAAATTTGTTGTCCCCAAATTTCCCGCCCCCTCCCTATCCACCAATATACGTGAAATCACATCATCAATATGTTGAGGAGAGAGAAAAAAAACATGAATAAATAAATTTATATTCAATAAAATAATGGTGTGTATTCAAGTGATTGGTGAGACTGGGAACTTTGTGACAACATATTTTTATCCAACAAACGCTATTACAGACAATTAACGATGGATCGAGCCGTTTACCTGTTGTTTAGCAAACGCCATGACCTCCGCACAAGAGAACTTTTTGTCACCACAAGTGACTTGCATATTGTTTCTCTCCAACAAATCACTGTAAATACTGAAAAGCAATGCCGCGGATGTCACATATTGTGAATTTGCACCATCTCTCAAGTTAAGCAAACCTCCTGCAATTGCATTCACACATGAATACATACCTCCAATTGCATTCACACGTGAATACATTCCTCCAATTGCATTCACGCATTGATATGATTATTTATTTACAGATAAGATCTACAATAAAGTGATTTTTTAAAGATGTATAATCATTATTTAGACGTCCAAATAGAGTAGTTATTATGTCTATAAAACTAACAATTAATTTTGATTCCTATAAACTGACATTTCAGTAGATAGTTAGGAAAAAACTTTACAACACTAAACAAACTCGACGAAGTTGAACAATCTAACAAGATGCCTTTTTATAAGGCCATTCTCAAAATGTCTTATTAGCCTTTTTCTATAGAACATAAATGTCATATAAAAAGACTAACCACACTGTTTATCTCTTGTATACAGTTAGATTATCCAAATTCGTGGATAAAAAAACTTGTTAAGATCATAACTTCGTCTTATAACTCATTATATACGACTCAAAATTGTTGGTCACAAAATCCCATTAAGCACCTTATCAGGACGTCCAATGACGACAATTAGAAGTTTTAAAAAGAAACAATTTTGGCTATGTTTGCTAACTTATTTTTTGAGATTATTGAAAAATCCTCGTTAGATTAATCATAAGCTACTTTCTTAAAAGCTCTAGGGGTTTTTTTTTCCAAAAAAATCCGATTATGCTCCTTATAATGTTTCTTCAACTAATTTTTCAACGTATGTTTTTAAGTCAATTTACATTGTTATGTAACTTATCAGCTAGTTTTTATCAAAGATGATAAGTTTATCAGCTAATTTGCTAAACTTATGTTTTATTCTGGTGTGTGTGGGGTGGGGTATGAGAGAAATTAAACCTGGAGTCATGAAAGTTTGATGGTAAGGGCTTTGTGGAAGAACTGCACATATAAATCCATCAGCCTGCTGCTGGAACGACTGCAACTCCTTTTGTCCTTCCCAAAACACCTGTTTTCATTTGGATTACAATCCAAACAAAACACCTCTTAGTTTCCACCAATTTGGTATGTGCCGGGCCTTCCTTTTATGCTGACATTTCCATGTATCACTATTAATTAATATACTAGAAGCGTACTCACGCAATGCAGCGAGATACATCATGGTTTTAATGTTTCATTTTATTTTTTTGTCGATTTACAGTATGATTTTGGATGGTTTTGAGAAAGTGATAATGTTTTTTTTATAAATTTGTTTAATTTAGGCTTAATAATATAATGCTTTTTATATAAAAAAATTAAGTATTTTGTTAGAATTCAATGACTATCTTATATATTTTAATGACATCTAGAAAAAATAACTAATTACTTATTTAATAATATAATTAAAACAAAATTATAGTAATATAATATATTAATTAATAGTGATACATGGAAATGTCTGCATAAAAGGAAGACCCTGCACATACGAAATTGATGGGTGTTAGAAGACTGCAGTAGTAATATGTATCTTGTGCTTTGATACTTGTAAATTAAGAGATTTTTAAAATCTTGCATAAAATGATGGTACATTGTGTCTAATAATTTGTAATTAAGAGTTTTTTATCCGTGTTTTATAATATAGTATAGATTATATTACTATAAATTTGTTTTAATTATATTATTAAATATGTAATTGGTTATTTTTTCTAGATGTCATTAAAATATATAAGATAATCATTGAATTCTAACAAAATACTTAATTTTTTTATATAAAAAACATTATATTATTAAGTCTAAATTAAACAAATTTATAAAAAAACATTATCATTTTCTCAAAACCATCCAAAATCGTACTGTAAATCGACAAAAACACAAAAAATAAAATGAAACATTAAAATCGTGATGTATCTCGTTGTATTACGCGAGTACGCTTCTAGTTAATTAATAAAAATAATAATAAGATTAGATGGATGGATGAGATTGAATCTCATAATTACCACAAAATACTAGGGTATCATATGATTAGGCCCCGTATATATGTTTGATGATTGTGAGTAAGCACATATATACCTGAGAGAGAAGGACCTGGGCACCAGCATATTTGAGGTCCCAGCTGAACTCAAAAACCGTAGCAGTGGTAGACTTTTCTAATATGTACTTCATATATATTGGCCTTTTTGATGCTATGAACAGCCATGCTGCCGCCCATAGTAACTCATCCTGCAAATTTTATTCATTCATTTATACCAATACACACACACAGTATATTTAATTTCCTTAAACTCCCTATATATATATATATATATATATTGCTTGCAACATGTTGTTCTTATTAAAGAAGTAGCTAAGAGCTCGAAAATGAGTTTTTACATTAAAACCGGAGTACGAGCAATAGAAAGGGCATGCACCATCGAAAGTTCCCCTAAATTCATCTGCGAATTGAAACACCTACAAGCAAATCGAAATTCTTTCTTTATATATAATTAGTAAAAACACGAACGTAATTAAATAAATTGAATTCGATCAAGAAATTAATTACCTGTATGGCTGTCTCAAGGAGTTTGTCTGCATAGGGCTGATCGATGTTGCGAAAAACGATCGATGAAGCAGCCAAAGCTGCAGCGGTTTCGGCAGCAATCTCAGTTCCAGGAGTCTTTTCATTAATCTCCAACACTGTTCTTGGTGTTACCATGTTCTCAGGCCTCATCCAGCACTTATGATCCTCCTCTGGATCTCCCACCTACAAATTTATCTCCCATTTTTCGGTGAAATTGATGTCGAAAAAGTTACAAACATTGTTACAATAAATAAAATTTGGTTTTATAGGACACAAATATGTTTAAATGTCCTAATAAATTGCTTGCTTGCTTTACATGTATTTAGTTTAAATGACCAACCAATTGTGGGTGCTATATAATTAAAGGACAATTTTGAAATAAAGTGTTGTATTAGTTTTTTTATAGAACACTCTTAACAAACATATTTATATGAAACTTGTTTTATAAGACACTTTTACAAATAATATCATTTAAAAAAATAATTGAAAACTTGTTCCGAAAAACTTGCTATCAAGTTATTGTAACACATTTATTGTTTGATTCTATAAATATGAATCTTATAACGCAATTATTATGTCATTTAGACATTTTTTAACATTCTATATAGTTGATTTTATTATAGTGAAATAAAGGACAACGGTGTATTATCATTTCTTTTTAATACAATAAACGTTAATCTTGTCATTGTTTTCCAATTTCTTTAAACTCGAAATTTCAGATTTTCCAGTTTCATAAAGTTGGAAATTTTGGTTCAACACGAATCGTACGAAACCGGACCGTCTTCGTCCCTAGCTAAAAGATACAAGAATGTCAATCAATCACCTCAACAAACAAACGATTACGTTGACAACTGACTTTAAGAAGGTAATCGGTGCCCCATTTGATAGCGTCAACAAGATTGTTCATTTCTCCGGCAGCCTCAAGCTCCGGCCGATAAAAATATCCGGCCCACGCCATCGTGGTCACCGTAAACGCCATCGGAAGTCCAAATTTCACATTATCTCCTGCATCATAGTATCCCCCCACCAAATCAACCTATACACAAAGGTCAAAGTCAAAATCAAAAAGTCAAAATCACGAAAAACACACATATATCAATGTTCTTGAACGCTTACACCGACTAAATTTCCATCTTCAAGAGCAGAATCACCTCTCCAAGGAACCCTGTTAGTCGGAGGAAGCTTTCCCGATCGTTGGGCCTCCAAGAAAATGATCGATTTCGTGAGGGCTTCTTTGTAATTTAACTTCTCGTGAGCGTTTACGCACACCCAAAAACCCGCTAAAAGAGCCAACAACATCATCAAACTGCATGATTCTGCCATTACAGAAGCTCCTTCAAGAACATACAATAAAAATGGTTTATGTGTTTTTTTGGCGGGAAGGTTATGAATAATATTTAAGTTAGTTATTTTGGTGGTTGTAAGGTGGAAACTAATGGTTTTAAAGAGACCCTTTTTATGTATATAATTTGTGGTTACTAAATGGAAATTTGCAGCATCCACACATATGTCCTACGTTCGTTATCTATTGCCATTAATTGTTGTAACCTTAAACTTCCTTAAAAAAGATATGTTTTGGATAACCGAGAATTATTGTTCCTCACGTCTTTATAGGGATTTGAAGGAGCAATTTGATTGGTTATGATGTTTTTCGTTTGGCATGTTTCCTGAATGTACGTTATGTCTTATAGGAAGGTTTTTTCCTTTTGGTTATCAATCAATAAACGAGGTGAATAAAATTGACAATTTTTGACGCTTGAGTTTTTCTTTAAAGATTCTCGCAAGAGAAATTTCATGATATGCTTATGGGGTTATATATGGGTATATCTTTCTTGGATTGTATAATCATATCAAGAGGTGGGGTTGTAGTGGACTACGACATGGACTGTCGTTTTTTTCTATTTCTATAATGGATAAATTGGTAAATAGTAAAAGAAATACTCTAGACACCATCCACCTACTCCTAGGACACGCGATTTACCTCCTCCATTATGGTTATAACACTGATACGATGTGGGTATTCTAAGTCATATATATCTTTTTGGGAGAATATAACGAGATATACAAATTTCTCTCCAAATTTGAATACATATATAAATGTACCTCAACTCGGATGAAAGTAAATCCATACTTGCATAACACATGCAACGAATCAATTAAACAATAAGAAAAATACAGACATTGGAGCGAGTCTATCATACTGCATTATATACATAGAAAATTAATGTAAATTTTTATAAACGAAGTGAAAATATACCTATAAAGGACATATTTTGTTCCGATGATGACAACATTAATTATGTGAAACATATGCATTATAAAACGCCAATAACATTAATAGCTTTACAGCTAATCAAAGGATATTCTCGGTAATAAGAGATAGTTGAGGGACCTTTTTCAAAAAATAATGAGTAAACTACGATTTTCGTCCCTGTGGTTTGATGTTTATAACGATTTTCGTCCCTGGTCTTTCAAAACTGATTTTTTAATCCCTGTGGTTTCTATTTGCTTCCATTTTCATCCCTCCATCCAATTTTATTAAAATTAAATGTTAATTCATTTAAAAATGGAATAAGTAAATTACATATTTGGTCCTTATGGTATATAAGTTTTTACATTTTTATCCTAGTTTACATTTTTTTTACTTTTTCTTTATTTATTGTATTTCATCAAGACATTTATTTTTATATTAATTATATTGTATATTTTCATAATTATTATAACTTTAATTATAAAAGGAATCAAATAATTTCGTTAAAAATATTGATAAATACATGATATTTTTTTCAAACTACTAGGTTTAAATCATTTAAAATTAATATTTTATATCTGTTGATTTATTAAAGTTTTTTATTTATTTTAAATTACCATCGAAATTTTTTTAATAAAATTCGAGAAAAAAATATTATTTTATAACAACCGATTGTTTTTTGTTAAATGCAATTTATTCCCACTATTCTAAATTTTCATTTAATTTTTATTTTCTATTAATTAATCAAGTTTGTTTAGTATTTAAATAAAACATACACACACACACCATTTTAAATTAGGTTATATATTAAAAACAAAAAATAAGACAATAAAAGAATAAGAAGATTTCAATATGGTGTTACAAAAAATAATGCAATAAGCCATGACATGCCACATAATTAACGTGACGTCAAACACAAGACTTAAATCTCATGTTATTTAGAACATTGATGTTTATATATATATATATATGTGTGTGTGTATGTGTATGTGTATGTGTATGTATGTTTATTTTAAATATTAAACAAATTTGATTAATTAATAAAAATAAAGTTTAATAAAAATATGGAATAATGGGAGTAAAGTGAATTTAACAATAAACAACCGGTTGTTATAAAATAAGACTATTTTTTTTCTCGAATTTTATTAAATTTTTTTCAATGGTAATTTAAAATAAATAAAAAGCTTTAATAAATCAATAGATATAAAATATTAATTTTAAATGATTTAAATCTAAAGCTTTGAAAAAAATATCATGTATTTATCAGTATTTTTAACGAAATTATTTGATTATTTTTATAATTAAAGTTATAATAATTACGAAAATATACAATATAATTAATAGAAAAATAAATGTTTTGATGAAATACAATAAATAAAGAAAAAGTAAAAAAATGTAAATTAGGATAAAAATGTAAAATTTTATATACCATAAGGACCAAATATGTAAATTACTTATTCAATTTTTAAAAGTATTAACATTTAATTTTAAATAAAATTGGATGGAGGGATGAAAATAGAAGTAAATAGAAACCATAGGGACTAAAAAAGAAGTTTTGAAAGACCAGGGACGAAAATCGTTATAAACATCAAACCACAGGGACGAAAATCATAGTTTACTCAAAAATAATTGTTGGAGGGACCTTTTTTGAAAAATAATTGTTGGCAAAAAAAACGTCGCCTGAGAGATTCGAACTCTCGCGGGGAAACCCCATGTACTTAGCAGGCACACGCCTTAACCACTCGGCCAAAGCGACGATTTGTTCTTCGTCTTCGGAGATTTTAATTTGAAGCAATAAGAAATACGAAGAAAGTTAAAACCCCAGTAGAAAAGCAAGGAGTGAGATCGTGTTGTTTGTTCTTTTCCTTCCACACCAAGGAGGAGTTGCTTGTCAAAATTGGGATGTGGAAGTTGTTTTGGAAAAAGTAGACGAAATCAACAGCAGTAGTAGTAGTAGAAAAATGGCGACGGTTCAGGCGGTTTTAGGTAATTTGTCGGCGGAAGAACGCCATGTTCTGACTGCGGTGAACACTGGAGCGTCCACTCTATCGCTGTTAGGTTCTGGTTTCATAGTGCTTTGCTACTTGTGCTTTAAAGAGCTCCGAAAGTTCTCCTTCAAGCTCGTTTTCTTCCTCGCTCTTTCAGTAAGCATTTCTCTCTCTAAATTCAGATCGATTTGGAAATTTTCAATTTACTTCTAGTTTCAGTTGTGAAATTCGACGATTAACATTAACTCTTCTGGTGATCGAAGAAACTAGGATTAGTTGATTGCTCTAGTAAAGATCAGATTGGAACAAGAATTGGTTCATTTGTGTTCATTGTCTTTTTTTTTTTTTTTCTGTAGTTTGATCTCAATTATTTCAACATAGACCATGCTACTGTTTTGCTTAGTTGAAGGTTGAATTTTGCAATTTAGGAACTGATTGTAGTCTGATGATTTGGTTGAAATGATATCTGCATTGGCCTCCTATGTGGATTTGGTTGCTATATGATCAATCATCAATGTACTTTATTTTACACTAAATCCTAACAAGCCTTGGGTAGATTGTTGTATTAAAATTGGTATTTGACTAGAATATGAGTTTTGACCTAGTAGATTGCACTATGGTACTATTGTTCAAATAAATAAGGCAAACCTCTGCTGGGATCAACAAAGCATGAAGTTAGGATTCTTAGAAATTTTGCCACTTAACCTATCTGAAGGGACCCTAGCTTATGAAGATAACTGCTTCCCTGTGCTGGGAATCATCATAGTCTATCGAGGAGCAGAATTGGCTGCTTATGGTTTCTTGTTTTCGACATATGCAACTGAAGTTTGTGAACACAAGCCTGCTCTCAAACTAACTTTTGTGCTTTTTGGTGATGATAAAGATATGAGTTTAGTCACTGTACTTAACTTGCTTCTGGTTGAAGGGCTATTGCTCCATAAAATGTTATTCAAGATCCCAACCATGTGTATAGAGAAGCATTGTTGTACTGTCACTATACATAAAGTACTTGGCCATGGTTCTAACTTAGATTCATTGTGATGGTAGTACTTGACCTGAGTCTTCCAGGAGTGTCGTCAGTCTGGCCTCTTTGATGGTTCTTGGCTTGTGTTGCAACCAGTCTCTGTTTGTCAGACTCCACAACTTGTTTTGGGTACTTGAGCACTTGTTGCAGTCATTCTTCTTGGCTTGCTCTGGGACATCTTTAGACATTATCGATGCTTCACGTTGGAAACGCCATCTCTAGGCACTTTCAACCCTGAAGGCATATTTTATTTGACCTTTTTCTGGGATCTCTCAGTGCCTGAGCAACCGGTTGCTTGACAATTTTTCGACCCTCACAGTAATGCATACTTCTAGTATGGAATCATGGGGCTTAGCAAGTGCTCAATTTTCTTTACCAGTGGAATGAATGTTGAACTTCTGTAACCCTTTTTCCCTTGGTTGTAAACTTGTAATATTGGACTATGAGCGCTAGAATTCTTTCTGTGTAGAAGTTTTTGTTGTTTTATTCTTCTGTCAATCTCAATTAAGTGTGCAATGAGGAGAAAGCAATAGGCTCAGGGTCATCCCTACTTCTAGTATAGAATCATGGAGCTTGGCAA
Organism: Arctium minus; assembly: GCA_954870635.1. Classification (NCBI taxonomy): domain Eukaryota; kingdom Viridiplantae; phylum Streptophyta; class Magnoliopsida; order Asterales; family Asteraceae; genus Arctium; species Arctium minus. The sequence goes on along the minus strand of OX941080.1, from coordinate 172,912,389 downwards.
GTCCATTTGCTTTGCCTTTTGGATGATTGATGAACTTATACAGCCCTTTTGTCCATTGGTAGTAGTGTTGAATTACATACCTGGAATTGTTCCTGTGTAGAAACTTCCACTTCTTTGTGCTTCTATCAGTCTCAATTCAGTGCTGGAAGATCAACAGATAACTAATAACTTATGTTTTTCTTGTATTCCTTTCCTTTTTGTATTTGGTGCAGGATATGCTTTGCAGCTTTTTCAGCATTGTTGGGTACGGATGTTAAAGTGAAGTGAAATAAGTTTGCTTCTTCTGATACTGTTAGAGTTCTGTATCTGCTAATATGGTTTTTTGTATGTGCAGTGATCCATCTAAAGGATTCTTCTGCTATACTCAGGGCTACATCCACTAAATTAATTTTTTGTATATGCAGTGATCCATCTAAAGGATTCTTCTGTTACGCTCAGGGCTATAGCACTCATTTCTTTTGTGTGGCATCTTTCCTATGGACTACTACTATTGCTTTTACTCTTCATCGTACAGTTGTCAGACACAAAGCTGATGTTGAGGATTTTGAGCCCATGTTTCACTTGTATGTTTGGGGTATGCACTGATTTTTGTATGCTCATAAAGTAGGGGAAGCAGAAAAAAGAAAAGGAAGTTTAACTGCATTCATTATAGAAAAATGAAAATGAACTACATTTCCTTCTAAGATTTCCAAGGCAGCAAGGCTGGCAATTTATGAAAAACACAGTTGTCTTTTTTTTTCCTTTCTTAGCCTCTTCTATAGTTGCTGAGAGTGTATATTAGATCTATCAGATTGAGTGCAGGCCAAAATATGTATCTGATCCCTTAGGTAGCGAATTTAGACTGATGGATTTGGTAAATTATATGCTTCATTTGCTTTTGAGCCGGTTCATATTCCTCATTAATGAAATATAATATGGATTTTCTCTCCCAGGAACATCACTTGTTATGACGGTTCTACGATCTATTGGTAATGAACATGGACATGTAGGTCACATAGGTCGGGTAGCTGCATGGTGCTGGACAGAAACTGGACGAACAGGAAAGGCAAGTATAAATTGATCTTGGTTTGCCTACAAGATTTTCTGATTATGGTCATTGCTTCCTTTCTATTTAGTTTTGTTTGGAAATATGTTTATCTGCTGTTTGTATGTAAAGCTATTGGAAATATTATGACATTGACTACCCTTGTTCCATAATTGGAGCCACCTCCAGAAATATTATTTGATCACATTTATTGGATGAGATAGTCCTCAAAGCTTCCCCCTCACAATTGTAATGTTATATATGTTCCTAACAGTTGCTGTTAGATAGTTTTCCATTAGTCTCAGTTAGGTTTCTATTCTGTTACTATTAAGTAAGTTCAGTTTTCTACTAACTTTTGGCCCACTGCCCATCTTGTACACCATTTAATCCGGGTTTCCCTACTTCATGAGGTATGTAGTTTTACCCTGAACATTTACATAGTATTACTCATCAAAGCTAAAATGTTGTGCAAAATGCGTGTCGCTGGCAAGCAACAGATGCCATAAACATCACCAGACTTCGTCGCATATCTGTGGTCCTTCTGTAGTTTGTGCAAGCTCCTGCTGTTTCCAACAGCTGTGAAGCCTCTGCTTTGGCTCACAACCAGGTTCCCCTCCCTAGGGCCAAGCAGCCACCTGTTCTATGTGCTGAGATCCCGTCGTTTGTTTCTGCCCTTGATTTATTGATCTGATCTGTTTTTGTATCGGTTCCAGATTCTGTCATGCACCCATCTAGAGGTCCAAGCCCATTCCTAAATGATATTCTACAATAGTTAAGAAAGGGTAGTTTGGGTACTTCTTAGAATAAATAGTTAGTATAAATAGGGAGGCTGTGGGGGTGAGAGGCATGCAGAAAATTAGCGAGTTCTTTTGGAAGAGGATAGCACCCTCAAATTGCTAGAGGTTACCTTTGTTGTCCATTCAAGTAATTATCCAATTAATCTGTTTCATCTTCATCTTTAGTTCGTTACTGATTCAGAATCCAGTTCATAACAGATTTCTGTTTCAGTGACCTGTTGATCATTTTGCCAATCATGTCCCCTGAGTAGTTTTATTGCTCTATATTCATCAGGAGTCTATAACCTGTTATCCTGACCAAGTCTGGTTGGTTCTGGTCATTCTGGACTCTCCATTTGACATGCTTCTCTTGTTCTAGTGTTTCTGCCATCCGATTCCGTATTGCCATCACTGGTAAATTGGACAGGAATCAAGAATGTTCAAAGGGATGTATTAAATGCTCAGAATCTTAATTTCTCAAGTAGTTTAAGCAATAAACACACATTGTGTTTATGCTTGAAGAGAGAAGATGAAACCTTCCTATTGGTTTCACCGACATTCGCATGGCAAATCACAGGCGTTCATCTGAACCCCAATGGGAATCATCCGTTATGACCAAGGGTGGATGTCCGCGATATGCTTTGGGTTGTCTGCTGACATTTTCAGATGACATCTTTTACATATTAAGTGTAATAATTTGTTTTATGAGAAGTCATTAGAATTAACTAAAAGATTTAATTAACATCATTTTGAAGATCACTAAAACTTACCAGAATAAAATTTGAAATTTATAAGATGTGATGTTAGAAAGCTTCATCCAAAAATCTTGTATGATTGTCGGTATTGGTATGCTTCACGAGGTTGATCCCAGAATCTTGATTTCTTATAGTAGGCATTCCTTGTGGCTTAACATCACTTAAATAATCTATAGCTAAGACAATCCAACAATTTCTTGTTGTTAGTTATGTCAGGGGATTGTTTGTTATTACCGACACTTAGGTGTGTAAAGTGTATATTTTGACTTTTTATAAAACAATTTGGACTTGCAACACTAGTGTGAAATGACCTAGACTGTACATGTGTTGGATGAGTTTCGGGTATATTGATGAGACTATATGATGATAATCACTTTGCTATCCATATAACAACCATCAGTTCTTCTATGAAAGAACCAAACACATCAAGGTTTGTCTGAAATCATGATGCACGAACACGATCTGACCACCTATCCTACTCCTACCTCTTCTTCTTTGGATCGAGTCATATCAATGCTCCAACCCAAGGAATGCTCGATAATTAGTTTTTCGTTAATCTCTATTAGGTTTCTGTTACTATTTTGGCCGATCCATCTTGAACAGTATTTATTTTTCCCTGCATAATGCAGTATGACATTTTACCCCCTAAGCACTCACAGTTTCAACTTTTGGAATTAAAAGCTACTAGTGGAATGGAAGGAGCACCTTTTATTTTCTTAGGGGCCGTTTACCAAACTCTAACCGGGTAAGAGTCAACACCGTCACTTACCATACCGGGTAAGATTCTCAGCCATCACAATGGCATAGTAAGATTGTAGGTAAGCGTCTATTACCCCGTAAGTGCTAACCGGGTAAGAATCAACACCCTCACTTACCTGGTAAGATTCTCGGTTCTTGCCATGCTCACCTGGTAAGGTAAGTGACTCGGTAAGCGTTTGGTAAACGGCCCCTTAATCTGTTAATTTGTGTTGCACTATGTACCATAGGGGATGAGGTAGAACTGAAATAATTAAAGGTGCAACAATATCTCCATACACTGTGATTACACAGGCTTATAGTGTTAGACGGATTTTAAACAGAATGTGTTTGAAGAACTCTCTCTCTCTCTCTCCCCCTCTCTTGGGTGTGATACATGATAAAGTTGGTTCCAAAGGAATTATTTGCTTCAGACAATTATGTGAAACTAGTAAGGTTAATCCTTAGTCATCTGAATATTATGGGATCAAGTAATGGAAGTAGTTGTTATGTAAAAGATGCAAAGGAACGACTGCATACAAAGAGTTGTAATACTTGCTAAGCCGAGGAACCTTGGTGCATAAAGTTACCCTTTTGCACAGTTATGTAAAATTGTAGATATTGTAGAGTAGAAGTCCATTGTTGAAACCCACTGCATCATCCAAGTTTATTGAATGGTTGTATTTCTGCAGGCTGTCCACTTCTTTACCTTTTACGCACCTCTGTGGGGAGCAATCCTTTTCAATGGGATCACTTACTTTCAAGTTATACGCATGCTAAACAATGCAACCCGTGTAAGTTCACAGTATTCTACTCTCGTGTCCTTCTATTTGTGGCTTTTTGTTTTTATGGGTGTGAATAAGATAGTTCGGACATGATCTAAGATATTTTCTGTAAATTTCAGATGGCAGTGGGCATGTCAGATCGGGGTTCCCAATCAGATACACGAGCAGACATGAAGGTATTGATGTTTTGCTTCATCACTTCTATAAGTAGAATATGGACCTTATGGAGAATGTGGGAATTATATGTATCATACTACAACAAAATGGGTCTTTTAGGGCGCATATGCATCCTAATAGAGTACTTATGGGACCAAAAACCGGCGTCCTATCTTAACTCTTAAGGTGTAACAATAAGTTGGTAGGACAAAAGTAGGTGACTATCTACGAAGTTGGACAACCTAACAGGACACAAAAATGAAATCGTTCTATTAGCCTTTTTTATACAACACTTTTGAAAAGTGCCATGTATATGAAAGGCTAATAGGACACTTTTCGGAAGTGTTCTATAATAAGGTTAAATGTATTGTATTAGGTTGTCTAACTTCATCGATAAAACTTGGTTGGTCATCTAACTTCACCCTAACAACTTATTGTAACGCCTTTGGACATGACACACAGTTCTTGGTCCTATAACCTTGAAGTCCTGTTAAGTACTCTGTCATTTGGCATCCTAAAAGACCAATTTTTTTTGTAGTGGCAGGTAATATTGAACCTAATGCTTGCCTATTATTCCCTAGTCCCCCCCCCCCCCCCCCCCAATCCGTCACAAAGCTGACAAGCCTTGGTGCACCGGAGTTGCTCCCCTTTCCTTTTGAAGTTCCCTTTAGCTTCTTGCCCTGATTGCTTTTTTTCTTTGTATAGGCTTTGAACCGTTGGGGTTACTACCCACTCATTCTTATAGGGTCTTGGAGTTTTGGCACAGTCAACCGTATTCACGACTTCATCGAACCGGGTCATAAGATCTTCTGGCTTTCTGTATTTGATGTTGGAATGGCTGCACTAATGGTACATCTGAAATTTCCATTTCTCTTACTTTGTTCATCTATAAATTAGCATGATTTAGGTGCTTCTTACGTTGATCATGACATAATCGCTCCATTCCATGAAAATTGCTACTTTTGACTTAGTACTTCATTAAGTAAATTTTTTAAAATTACTTCGCATATTATCTAAAAGAATCCTTCAACAAAGAGAAATAAAGGTATCCTATGACCCAAATCAATACAAACCAGACCAGACCAAACAAATGCAGTATATCCCACTTCCCACCTGAAGGTAGGGTCTAGGTGTAAGATGTATGCAAACTTTTAGTTTGTCTTAAGAGACAGAGAGGTTGTTTTGCAAGACCCCAGGCTTGCGAAAAAAATAAAATGGCAAGAGGGGAAATTTTAACTAGGAATGCTTTAGAAAAGTAACACGGCATGGTTTTAATTTACATCCCAAAACGCAAAAAAATTGTATTCACTACTTTGAGGCATGATGCAGGGTCTTTTCAACTCAATAGCATATGGCCTCAACTCTTCAGTACGGCGGGCAATCTACGAAAGACTAGATTTGTAAGTCTTTGTTAACGCTTGCATTTCCACTTTATAAACAAATAAAATCATGATCTGAAAGGTCCATCACGAGTACATCTACTAGTACCTTTAGGGTCTTTTATATTTATCTATTTAATTCTAAGAGGTAGGGTTGGGTTGCGGTGAGAACAACCCCTTTTCATGAGAACGTGAGAAAAAGTGAAGGTATCTTTATATCATGTAAAGTGTTGCTCTTATAACTGTGAAAATACCTTTATATTGTGCGAAAGTTACAACATTCACTCAATATAATGTAGCACTCCAGTACCAAGTGAAAGTGATGTGAAAGGTACAATCTACACACAATATAAAGGTATCTTCACTTGTTCACACGTTATCACGAAAGGGAAAATTTCTCGCATGATCCCGACTCATCAGATGTAAATCCCAAAATCTGGCAATATATTCCACCATCATGGAAGTAAATACTACCAAAGGTTCACATATTAGATGGGACTTAGGGGCCGTTTACCAAACGCTTACCGGGTAAGAGTCTTCTCTCTCTCTCTTAGCGGGTAAGTTTCTCGGTTCTTGCCATGCTCACCAGGTAAGCGTTTGGTAAACGAGCCCGTATACGTGTTGGGTTAACTTTTCATGTATACACTATCTTCAGGTTACCTGAAAGCATCAGAAGATGGTTCCCAAAAAAGTTGAAGTCAAGAAGCCAACAACAGCAACATGAAAGCGAACTAGTCTGTTTGAGAATCGAGGACCAGCATCAATAGCAACATCTTTCTCTTCCTTATCAATAAGATGCCAAAAACGCTCTTAAAACACAAGGATCAAGTTTTATCGATTTTTTTAGGGAGAAGAGAGGCAACAATATGGTAATCTTCAAAAAGAGCTTCCATTTCTGTAGTGATTCTTGTAGAAACTAATTAGCATTTACTAAACTAATGATGTAAAAAAATTGTTACTAGTAGTAACCGAGTCTATTGGACAGTTTTGGGTTCAGACTCGTTAACATAGGTACGTGTGTTGTGTGTATTTACACAAAATTGTATGGTCTAAGGAAACACCAATTTGTTGAACTTCTTTAAAGTTTCCATGAATCTGTTATAACTTGTTCTTCGATAGAGTTTTTATTTTAGTTCGAATTTCAATCCTTAACTTCAATTCTTTTTTTGGTTTGAGGTTTATATTTCAGATTTGGTGTGTTTTTGTGACGGTGGTGGATGGTAAAGGGTGTGCTTTTGTGATGGTAAAACGTATTTGACTGAATTAAACATATTACACAAGGTCTAAGGGCATGGAAGATGGATAACCCCAAATTTTATTTTATTTTATTTTGCATAAATGATCAATTAACGAATTGCAAAATATTATGTGTTGTGCTTGATTTATAGTAAAACTAGTATATTATTTCACTTGGTCTGCCTCTCCCATGACTTGCCGGACCAACCAACCTACTCATTAGCTAGCTAGCCGGACTACCCGGAGACATACTAAAAACCATTAGGATTTAGGGCTGGTAGTTAATGAGTAGGGATATACTCGTTAACCGTTATGTTTCGACCCATTAGATAATGGTACAAATAAAGAAAATTATATTTATTTATCCACTTAACAGTTACCTACGTATCCGACATTTTAATAAGTAGCAGTGTGAACAAATGATTTTTTTTTGTTCTCGATTACGTTACCCGTTAAGAGATGGGGCCAGGGTCACTAGATTCATTCCACACGCATCCTCATCTTCCCACGGAAAGCCTCACCCTCACTCGTCCTACTCGTGAGTGTTTTTTTTCATTGGAAGCAACCATCGATGAAGGAAAGGAAGAGGAAAGAAGAGGGATGCGGGATGCATGGTGAAGTGGGAGCGGATGCATAAGTGATTTTGTATAACACAAAAAAATATCTAATAAAACAAAATGGAAAATATAATATATATATATATACACATTTTTTATAGAAAAAACGGAAAAAAGGTATAAAAAAAGGAAAATTTTAAAAAAATCTAATAAACTATCTCATTATGAATGATTAAGTTGGTCGGACTATTTTTTTTAATGAAAAAACCATTAAACTTTCTCATTTTAAATTATTAAGTTCTTGAACGGTTTTTTTGAATTAATAAAGCATTGAATTTTTAAAAATTGGGTTTCTACATTCTTTTAACAAAATAAAAGTTATTTATAACCGACTAGGAATGTTTTAAAATAAAAAGAAACTTAAATCAGTTTAATCGTTCCCAAACCTTACGCAATTCAAACCCCTCGCAAACAACGATATCGCTCCCCCTCGCCAATCCACGTCACCCTATCGTTGTCCATTCTCCATATCGTTGTTGGCCACTGCTATCGATCTCCCTCTTTTTGATCTATCAAAAGAATGAGAATCAAAAGATAAAAAAACAGACAAACAACTGGCAGGGGCCAACAACATGATAGACGATATAGAAAACGGATAATTATGGGGGAACGAGGAGTAGCAAGGGGAAGTAATACCGTTGTTTGTGTGGGTTTTGAATGGCGTAGGATTTGGGAATCGTAAAACTGATTTAAGTTTCTTTTTACTTTAAAACATTCCTAGTTAGTTACATGTAGGTTATTTTGGGGTTAAAATGATGTAAGGAACTAATTTCTAAAAGTTTGATAGTTAATTTATTGAAAAAAAAATGTTAAGGGACTTGATCATTCAAAATGAAAAAGTTTGATGGTTTTTTCTTTAAAAAAATAGTTCAGAAACTTATGCATTTGGGAATCTCCAACCCTTACGATTTGATTGAAAAAATTCTCCTTTTCTCATTTTTATCTTTGGGGATAAACAGAAAGATTCATGGGTTGTTTTCCTTGTTTTGATTCGAGGGAAGAGGAGAAATTAAATTCTCATAAAGTTAGGGTTGATCGCCATGAAACCCACCCCTCTGCGCTTTCAAATATTTCCAGATTATCTTCTGGTAAGTGTGTTTTCAACTTCATGATTTCAAGTAAATATATATACCAATACTAGTTGTTTGAAACACATATAAGGTCGCCGGAGGAAAGAAACAGACCGGAGAAAGCAATCGCACTTGGAAGAGGGAGAAGTGGGAAGCGACGGATGAAGGCCAGGGTTTAACAGGAAGCAATAAATGACCTGATTTTTTTATTCCTTAAGTGTAGAATGGTAAATTTTTTGTCTAAACGGGACAACACATCCCTTGCCTACTTAGCGAATAAGTCATTTTTGTCTGCCCGAATAAGCCATTAAGCCACAAGTAAACACCTAAAACATCTGCATGAATAAACCATTTTTGTCATTAAACTCGTTAAGCCACAAGTAAACACCCCTAAGACAACTTGTTTTTTTTTTTTTTTTTTAACTTTCCCCTATAACAAACCTAAAATATCCTCCGAGTTAACGACGAAATCTTTTTTATTCTGTTAAAATAAGAACCCAATTCATAACAAAATATAAACCACAAAGCTAATTTCATAAAAGATTTCAATCAAGGACGCAGTTCATAACAAAAATGCAAACTAAAGGGACCAAACTTGTAATTAACTCACAACTCTAATCAGAAGGACACGTTTCTCCATACATGTATATACATATGCATACATACATACATACATACATACATACATAGCCGGCCAATTGACACAAAATCGCAGAACCCAAAACCCTAATTTGATCAACCACAAGCGCAAGGATCATCAATAACCATGATCTGCTCATCATCCGAGCTCCTAAACAACAGGTATCCGACGGCCAATCCAACGACGATCACCATAAAAACACCGCCGTTAAACGACATCACCGCAAGCATCAACAAGTAATTCATCACCGACGTCATCCCGAACAGTACAGATCCGACGAATTTGGCTCGGCTACCGCCGGAGAAAAGCTTGGTGTAAAGGAAAGCGCCATTATCGGCGGTGATTGAGGACGAAAGGAGCTTGAATCTGAGGCGGCGATCTTCCATGAACTGGTAAAAGGCGGAGAAGAGGAAACAGATGATTAAGGTGAGGAAGTAAGTGAACCATGAGTTTGTGTTCCATGAATCGATGAACAAAGTGACGTTTCGTCCCCAATAGAAGGTCATATGCATCGTGGTGGCGGCGTTAATTTTCCGTCCGTCAAGTTGCATGCGGTGGTTGCAGATCAAGGCTGAAACTGCAGATATAAATCGTTAAGTGTAAGTTCCAAAAAGGTTGTGTGTAGTACCAGTACTACACACACCTTTGTTTGTACTACTCCATACAATATCCTCAAAGCTTCATAAATTGACTGATCCCACTTTGATGAATTTTGTAGTAATAAAGTTGGTTGTTTGATCCGATCTTTGGAGATATCTTTTTTTTTCTATACCGATTGGAAGTTGCCATCAAACTTTTGTTTTTAATTTATACACAAATATACAAGTCATGGTGACATATGATTGCAAGAAACGATAATTTTACCCGGTAAATAGCAGTTGTTATTTTCAAAAAACCCAACTTACAAAAAAGTGTTTTCAGGAATATTATTCTCCTTTACGTGTCAAAAACCTCACTATTAGGGTAGGCCTTTAAACAAATATGTACGGATGTTTGTTTGTGTTCATTCGTTTAACTTAATTGAACAAATGAACGAACACGAACTATAAACAAATGTATTTTTTTATGTTCAGGTTTGTTCGTCAATAAAATGTGTTTATTCGTGTTCTTTTATGTTCGTTCGTTAAGAAACTGTGTTTGTTGACGGTGGGGTGGTGGGCGTGACGATAACAGTAGTAGCGGGTATGGTGGGGGTGATAGATGTGACAACAAAGAGTAGTGGCGTACGTGGTGGCGAGGATGTGGGTGGTGTTGGTTAAATTTGGATGTTAATGTTATGTTTGTTGTTAGAATCAAATTATAGAATCTGTTGCATTTGCCAAGGGATGGAATTTAGTTCATTCACTTTTGCCAAGGAATAATAAAATCAGTAATATGTGGAATCCAAAAGAATTTGAAGGACTACATCCATTTCAAGAAGTAAACCAAACAACGAAATTGAAATTTGGTCAAAGTAATTGCTCATTTACAATTCCTTGAAATCGCGTGGATTCCATAAACCAAACACACATTATTGCTTCTATATTAATACGTCTTCTATTTGCCAATATGTGAAATTTGGTTGTGTTTATAGGGCTACAACTACACGTCCAAATGAACAAACTGTATGTATGTATGTATGTATGTATGTATGTATGTATGTGTGTGTGTATATATATATATATATATATATATATATATGTGTGGTGGAAGGTTCAAACAAGAACGCTAGATCGTGTACAAAATCATATGTGATTTTGCACTACCCGAAAAATTCGGATGTGGGCGATGTCAACCGCGATTCACAGGTCGCGCGCATATTCGCGTGAATCATATATGATTTTGTACGTGAATCATATATGATTTTGTATGTATTCCGTTGTTTTCGTGTTTTCTTAAATAGATGTTGTTCTCGTTTGAACCTAACTCTATATATGTGTGTATAATTATATGTATGTATTTATATACATGTGCATTGATGATATATGTATGCGCTATCAATGTTACGCTTGCTCTTTGTGAGTTGTAGACTTATACATACTAGCAGGGACTTCTCAATCTATTAGAGACCATGTTACTGCCATAGTTTTTAATTATATTGCATATTGAGATATATAAGATAACATAGATATACATAGGTTAAGCAAAAAAAGGGGGTTAAACCTACACATTTAACAACTTGAACCTAAGTAAACGTAAACAATTAACAATTAGAACCATATAAATGTGTAGGTACTTTTAGAAAAGTCGCATTTTATATATCCATATTTAACATGTTAAAGAAATATCCGTATAAAACTTTTATATATAAAAAGGTAGTTTTAGAAAAGTCGCATTTTTTGCGAATGTTTTTCCCGTTTTGTATAATAAAGTAAAATAAGTTTGTTTAATTTTATCATAAATTGATGTATACAAAAATAAAATGAGCCGCCACCTCCTTTTTGTAAAGCAACACTCACTCGATTTATGGAGATTTTTTTTTTTTCAAAAGTTGGTCCTTTTATAATTAATTTGGATTGTAAAGATGGATTATTTCCTCTTGGTTTTGTAAAAATGGGGTTTTACAACATCAAAAGGAAAAACAAATACCATTCTCAATTATTTTTAACTAAAAATGTATTTGTAACATGATCCATTTTATTATCTGTCTCTATCAATTTTAGTTTTGTGGTATTGTGTGATTTTGAGAGAGCGAAAGAGTCATTGATTGGTTATCAGTTTTACAGAGCATAATGTCGTATTGATTTATCTCAACATTTATCCTGTATATTGATGTGATGTGCTTATCATTTTGTTTTGTAAAGTTCATACACTGAAATTTAAAAAGTTGTACTTTTACATGTATATTAATAAAAGAACTTATAAAGTATTTATTTAGGACTCGACGGTTATCCTAAATTTGAAGGTATCTATGTTTTTTGTTTGTGTTGGGCTGTTCTTAGGGTCGTTCGTTTCATGTTTTGGCTTGTGGTTTGTGTTTTCCTTTGTTAATGCTGTTTTTCTTATGCAGTGGTTATAAAAGTGCTTTGTCTTTCAAAAAAAAAATTAGAACATAGAGTTTTAAGATGTTAGTAAATTTAAATTTTAAAAGATTATGCATTAATTAATGACTAGTTGGCTACCCGTGCAATGCGGCGAGATGTCAAACTTTTTTGTAAATCCAGAGTTTGAAGTTTATGATCATTATAGACTTTAAATTTTATAATGGTTGATTGAACAAAGAGTTAGAAAGTTTTTGTTGTTCTTAGATTATTTAATAATGATTTTCACTTATTGTAACTCATAATTAACCAAAAAAAAAAAAATCATGTTTAAACAAAATGGAAATATAATCGTCTTTAATAATATAAATCGATAACTACAGAATACGATAAGATATCACTTGAAGCATCCATATGTAGACATGCCCTGTAAGAAAAGGCTTATGATTATAATAGATACATACCACACGTAGTTGTAAAAAATGTGTAGTAATAATTAGTCATTTTTACCTTGTTAACCGCGTAAGACTTCTTGATACACCACGTTTGATGTGTAGACTCCGACACGATTGAATTTTTTGGCAGACTTTACTAATACATTTGTATTTTCGCGTGATGTGCCTCTTGACAATGCCACATAAAGTTGGCCGTGAGAGAATACTGATTCTGGTAGATATACACCTACGAAATGGTCTGTCCGTGAGCTTTATTGATTGTCATAGAAACGCTAAGTTGGACTGAGAACTGTTTTCTCTTCAATTTGAAGGGGAACATGTTATCTTTAGATGGACAGAGAGGAATTCTCGGCAAAAATACCCTCTTTCCAGCATGCTGACCAACAACTATTTCCGCGTCGATTACGTTCTGCTGAAATCCTCTACATATCTATCTGGTGCCGTTACATAAGCCATTAGAGGGATCGATATTCCTTAATAGTATTATGGGGATCCAATTTTGAGCCGGAGGTAATGAGGGGGCAAACCACTAACAGTTAGTGAGTTTAAGAACTCCATTGGATAAAAGTTATCCCTGTCATCTTTCACTTCATCAAAACTGTAGTAACCTTTTCATCTCCGCAGAACCTATCAATCAACTGATCATTAATCTCATAGACATTCTCATTTGTTATTGATAATATCGCCCTCGAAATGATATAATCTGAATCGGCTCCATTGATTTGCAGAGATGGAAATATTGCTTCAATCAAATCATTCTTCGATTTAGCTTTATCAGTATAGGGAATGGGTCATGTCATCAGGCATGCGTATAAAGCTTTCTTCTTATTGCTTCCTCATCTCCATCACCCACTCGTAATAGAAAATTTGAAAACCATGGATCAGTTCATGCTCTCATATTAAGAGTTAACCGAATCTTTTTTTTATTGAAGACCAAAGAGGTGGCATTCATAGGCTTGAATCTACAATTTGTGCTTGGGTTCCACGTCGCACAACTGGTAAGACTTGTCTAAATCACCACCCATAACCATTATTTTTCCACCAAATGGAAGCTTCACCCCTGTGATATCTTGCATTGTTCAATCAAGCGCCTTTACCGCCTGCCTTTTAGCCATTGACACTTCATCCCAAATTATTATTTTTGCATCCCGTAGCAATTGAGCAGTCCCACTTTGTTTTTTTATGTTGCACTTATGAGTTGTTATCAAGATTGAGATGAACCTTAAATCGGGAGTGAGTTGCTCTCCCCCCCTTCCCCGGCATATTATTAGCTGCAACACCTGAAGAGGCGGTGGCGAGTGCAATGAGATCACGAGAACGAATGTTGGCTAGCAATGCTTTGTAAAAAAAATGTTTTTCCAGTCCCCCTGATCCATCAATGAAGAACACGCCTGAATAATCATTGTCTACGTGCTTCATCATCTCATCATATGCGTATCTTTGGTCGAAATTAAGGGAGTCTCGGGCATGTAAGTGTTCGTCTTCCACAACTATGGAGTATTCCTCTTATACCTCACGAAAACTTCCAAATTGTAAGTTGGCATCTGCATTTATCTTTGGGAGATCGAAATCCTCAAGATTTTTACCCATCGATTGTAGAAAGGTTGTGATGTCAGTTAGGACCATATTTCGAACTAGGTCAACACTTTCGCATTTTCGTCTATAATTTTCTGAAAGTGAATCTTAGGCTATGTTTGGCAAACTATCTTATAAGCTAGCTGGTAGCTGATAAGCTAGTTTTTCAAAATGCTACTATGAGTAGCTTTTCAATAAGTTAGATTATGGTCATCCAAACATGTACAAAAAAAATCTAACTTATAAGCTAGTTTTTTTTTGCCAAACAATGCCTTAATGGTCATCCCACAACTTGCGTTACAAATTTATTAATCATAATTATTGAACTTAAATGGACAAGGCAAGTCTCTATGTGTGCCCTTTGTTCCTTTGTCCAACCTGCAACCTCATGTCCCTGAGATGCATATTATAGTCAGCTTATAAAGCTCAGTGAGTTCATGGTTTGCATGAATAAACTTATATCACATCATACATATCAACTTGTTAACTCTGTACCAAATAGTATACGTTTTCTGAATACATGCAACATTGAAAGAAAAGAGATCTCATAAACTGTTCGATTGGGTATGTATCATTTTTTTTTACTGGCATTCTCTGGGTTTTATGACCTGCACCTGTCTGAGCACCCATTACGGGGTCGTGCCACTTATCATGTGACTTGCTAGTCAAATGCTCACCCATTAAAAAATGATCATAAAACTTTCATATGAATTAACATGCTAGAGTTATTTGAAAACAAAATAAACACATAGCATGCAACTGATCATAAAATAACATACATGTAAAATATATTGTATCATGTATGTAAACTGAAATATCATGCATACGTACACATCACCATAGAAATCATATAATGCTGAAAATAAATTTGTACATAGGTATGCATCACATTGTAAGTCTCATGAAGACTCATCTGTCCGTGTAGATCGACTACTGATAGCTCTTGACAAAAGACTTACACATTTCATACCATAATATCCAATTAATGACTTTATTTCTCCAAAAGTCAACAATAGTCAACTATGGTCAAATTGGACCAGACCTAAAGTCAAACTCTAAAAACCGAGTTTCTTAATGTCTCAAATATCATCATTTGATCTTATCTTTAAAATCTTTGTGGGTCAAACGAGGTAAAAGTAAACCCTCGACAAACATTAGTCAAACCTCAAGCCTAAAACTCGATGACGTCCCAAAATGTCTAAATAACCACTTTATAAACTTATAAATCCACCTCTTTAAATTGAAACGTCTTAATAAATAATTAACTCAAAATACGACGCTTTAATTCCATTATTAAATCATAGAAATAATTTAATAAAACTCTAAGCACCACATTTGATAGCGACTCTCAACGTCAATTTATCATTTAAATAACTAAAGGAATCACATGTGCCAAATTAAGGTGTCTCAAATCTCAAGTTACGACACTTTTAAAACGCTTATTAAAATACTAAATAATTTAATAAGCCACCTAAGAAAATATTAATTACTCAATATTAATTTTCTAAAATAAATCAACATATTAAATAAATAAATAAATTTATTTAACATGTTAATTAGATTAGAAAAGAAACTAATTAATTAATAAACATAAATAATAAATAGGAAAAGTTCAAAAAAACCCAATGGACTTTAGTGTTTGGAGTGATTAAGTCCTTAGGCAATTTTTTGGAACAAATAAGTCCTTAGACATTTCAAAACACACTAAATAAATCCTTGGACTTTTGGAAACCTGTTAAATACATTCTTATTATTTAAAAATGTAACTTGTAACCTACATAACAGGTAAAACTACAAATTAGAAGAAAAACAAAAAAGATGTCACCTACTTTATCACCCTACAAATAAAAAAAATAAAAAAAATAACTAAAATAGCCAATCTCATCAATAAAATTAAAATTTTAAGCACTTTTCAAAGTTTTTTCTTAAATAGTCGAAGCATATTATTTTTTTGCCTTAAAAACTGTTTTTGGTAACAAAAAAAAATAGAAAACATCTTTATAATTTGTTATTTAATTTACTTTATATTTTCTACTTTTTTATTTTCATTTTAACTTTTTTATTATATTAACACATATAATCGTATATTAACTAAAGTATATAAAAAAGGTACGTTTTTTTACAAATTACACCATTATAATTGTTTTGTCAATATGTTTAAAATGAGCCTAATATTGATTTTTTTTAATTTAATCTCATATTATTAAATATCATAAATACGTACTAATTATATTTAAATATTTAATATTTACACTTTCTATCCTTTAAGGTTATTTATTTAATAATATAAAATTAATCGGTAATTATAAAGGGTAAATATTAAAAATAATTCGTACGTATTTATGATATTGAATAATACAAGATAATGTTCAAAAACAATGTTGAGTTCATTTTGAACGTATTGACGAAACGACTATAATGGTGTAATTTGTAAAAAAACTAATTTTCTTTATATATTTTAGTTAATATTCGATTATGTATGTTAATAAAATAAAAATGTAATTGAAAAAGTAATTGATATAAAATAAATTAAATAACTAATTATAACTTTATAAGAATGCAAAGTGTAAATTTTACTAAAACTATAAGCAGAAAGTGAATATTTACACATAAAATTTTCTACGTGAGGATGTTTGTTATTTTTATTTTTTTGGAAAAAAGCAATCCTTACGTAGGAAAAAAAAACATTATGTGGAAACTTTGGCAATTTTAGGAAAAAAAACTTTGAAAAATGGTAAAAAAATGAATTTGGTTGATGAGATTGACTATTTTAGTTAATTTTCCCATTTTTAATTTGTAGGTGGATAAAGTAGGTGACTTTGTTTTTAATTTGTAGTTTTACCTGCTATATGGGTTGCAAGTTACATTTTTAAGTAACAAGAATGTATTCAACAAGTTATCAAAAGTTCAAGGATTTAATTAACAGGTTTTGACATGTCCAATGACTTATTTGTTCCAAAAAATTGTCCAAGAACTTAATCACTCCAAACACTAAAGTTCATTGGGTTTTTTTGAACTTTTCCAATAATAAATCTAGTTATTTTAAATTTAATTCATTTGGTAAAAAATGGACTTAATAAATCAAAGCCCAATATTAACCAAGATAAATCTAAGTCCAAGATGATAAATCTAAAATGTCAACAAGCTCAAATGAATAAGTGAATTGGGTCACCAAATGCCCAACGACCTGACATTAAACGTCTGCAAAAGCCTCCGACACCCAACTCGCCGACAGCGAATTCACATGGTCGTTTAACCCATTTTCCGACCGTTTTGGATGATTTCTTTTCTTAAAACTCTAGAAAATTATTTTCCTCAACAATAGGAACAAGAATCAATGAAAACTATCAAGTACCGAGTCCCATTTTCTAATTTAAATTTCAACCTTATAACCACTTGAAAATCTGATTAAAAACTCAAAACCGGACATTATAAACCAAAATCTGAGACATAAGACTACTAAGATTCGATAGAGGACTTAAAAATGAAGCTAACCATATAAAGAAATCGAAATTTGGTTGTGTATTTTACCTCATATCGCCGATAATCGGAGATTTCAGATGGCGACTTTGAGCTCCGATTTCTCTCTCGTTTCTATGTTTTTCTTGAAGCTACTTGAAACAAAAATGAAAGGGGCAATAAGGGCTACTTAAATCTGAAATTTGTTGGCTTATTCATTGACCAAACAAGCCAATAAGAAGCCTCAAAGAACGTCCATCGACATGTTGCTTTCAAATCCCACATCTGTCCTATTTTCATAATAGGTCCCTCTGGTTTGGACTTGTTAACGATTGACACTACCCCTGGACTTTTAGAAAATGACATTTGACCCCCTGTCTTCAATACTTTGGCCAACTTTACACTTTTCACCCCAAATATGACATTTTCTTTCATTTTTATCCCAATTGCATATAAATCCCTTTATTCATTTCTCACTTTCATTAAATGACATAATTTCACGTTTTCCTTCAAAATTTTGGTCCAATAAAACAAAAAATCATTTTATTTGTTTTCCTTTTTTTCCTTTCTTTTCACATTTATTTATTTGGCCCATTTTGGGGTGTCACAAATCTCTCATCCTTCAAAGAATTCCGTCCTCGGAATTGTACTGACTAGGTTGACGAGGATTTTTTTTGTCCTAATCTATTCTCCGGCTACCATGTCATTTTTGAACCTTAAGGAATTACAATTTCAGCAAATCCATCAAACAAGTACCAAATATGTACTCTTATTCCTTGATCTTTTCATCTTCCTGACCAATAATTCGACAATCTCCTCTATATAACCGAGTCTGTGGTTAACCTCGACACCTTCCAAATTATGACAGCTGACTCTCTCAGCTAAACATTTCCTCGAATTCGACACGTGAAAAGTGTCGAGAATTTAACTTATAACTTTGTGGCTAACTTGGTTGATAGACTATTCTATCAACTCTTGCAGCTAATTCTTCAGTCCAACATTCTTTTGATTTTATTTACTTTACTCTTCATATATGACTATACTTTTTCCAAATGATGTCTTTAACATAGTTATGTTCATTGTCTGGAACTCTAGTTGTCTACGCTTCTTATTAGCACAACTCTCCATGTACTATATACTTCTACTATACTCATATCATTATTTTACTCATACTGATAACATATCTGACTAGTGCATTGTTAGGCATGTGTTGGACAACTTCTTGTACATCACATATTACTAAATGAGCCATGCAAACACACCTCTCATGGCTGATATGTATGAATTAAACATAACATGCGTTAACAATGAACAATGTTTGGAACACTCATCAAACCTGAGATAAATTAGCACTACTAGGACTAGTTTAATGAAGGTGATGCACAATGTTAATGTTTTTGTTGATACTCCTATGCATACTCAATGCATATACTGATAATTAATTGAGGCATTAATGCTTACTCAACATTCATACTAAAAACTGCTGAAATATTGTGACAGAACTTATAATACATACTCTACGTCGTTTTACCATCTCTCTATATGGTAGGGAGAGCATATTGTATCACTTACTTACTTTCGCTAGAAGGATTTTGCATCAACATTTGCCTTAATCATTTGACTTTGTACATAAGCCCTCGGGCATATACTAGTCCTTACTGAAACTTAGAGCTTTCTCAGACTTACTATCACTGATTTGACGTCTTAACATTTTTTTTCCTTACACATTCTAAAGCATCTTCTAAAAAAAATTGCACATTTTATCACCATTGGTGTTCTTCTAACATTGTATTTCGCAGACCTTCCATACTGGAACCCATATTTTGTTCCAAAATCTACAGATTTTATCTGAGTCTATTAGTAGGAACTCAAGGTAATTAGTCATTCCTTATTTCTTATCATTCTCTTATCGAAGAGTCTCTTACTAAACTACTTGAATATGATTGTCCACACTCAATGTGATGTCTGTCATCATAACCCACCATCTGATCAACTCTAATCTTTCTTTGCATATCTGAATGATAGTGAATTTCATCATCAAAATTCTTCAACGATGTTAATCAACATCTCTAGCTTAAACTTTATCATTTCCCAACCGGATATGGACTTTTAACCATCATGATTCGTGTAAATAATACTCTTTGAGCCATTTTGGTAATGTCTCACAAAATTCGAGTGCAAGCATTGCCAACTCTCTATCATGAATTATATTAGTCTTCTCAGGTTCTTACAATTGACTTAATGCGTAGGCGACGAATTTGTCTAGTTGCATTAATATTAAGTCTAATTCAAAATTCAAGGCATCACTGAAAACTACACGGTTTTCTAGTCCTTCTGGCAACCATCAAATGTATTCAGAACTTTACATTTGCTTTGAATAACTGTTCTGACCTCAATCTAACTTACTGTGTTGTCTAGGTCTGTGCTAACATTAAATTATGCAATGTAGAGAACACTGAATGAATCCCCGACAATAATCTGGTAATTAAAATAAACTTCTATCTCAGCCACTAATCTTGACTGCTTTAAATAGGAGACAACCTCTAAGTTTGTCGCCTTTTTTTTTTTACTTAAATGTCCTTCTTGTCAACTACGTGACCAAGAGAACGAAAACATTGCATTTATATCTCACAAGAAAATTTCTTTTTCTGACAACTTATCTTCTTTAACGGTTGTGGGACCAACTTTTGTTGTTATTCATGTTTATTTCTAGCACAATGCAAATAATGATTATAACAACTTTTCCAAGTATGGTCGCATGGGTCGTGGCCTCTCATCAACCCTAAACGACTCTCAGCAACGGATATCTCGACTCACGTATCGATGAAGAACGTAGCAAAATGCGATATTTGGTGTGAATTGCAGAATCCCGTGAACTATCGAGTTTTTGAACGCAAGTTGCGCCCGAAGCCATTCGACCGGGGAGGTAGTGACAATAAATAACAATACCGGGCTCAAATGAGTCTGGTAATTGGAATGAGTACAATCTAAATCCCTTAACGAGGATTGGTAGTGCCCCAAACTCACCGCTGTGGACAGATTCAAGAAGATTTGGTGGAGATCTTTGAAAGCTTAAAAGGATGGAGTAAAAGTACAAATTCTGGAAGGAAGGGATAAGATTTGCCAAATAAAGAAATGGAGGAAGTGGAAGAACCTTTGGATCTTATGAAGTTCTTAACCTTTTGGGTAAAAGGATGGCGCCTTCCACCTTTTTGTAACTATATAATGAGGCCATCCTCAGTCATTAGAGAACACACAAGTTAGAGAGCTCAAATACTCCAAAGAAAGGCTGGAGCAAAAATAAGTTCTTAATTTCTAGATTTCATTTATTGTATTTTTACTTTCAAGTCCTAAATTCTATCCACTGTCTCACCGTTGTGGTGACAGTTTTTACATTCCGTAATTAATGCAAGTATTAGTTATTTCCTTATTTCTGTTATGTTCTTTAATTTCATTATGAGTTAATCATCTTAGTGGATGTGGGTGTAAGCCAAACTTAAGACTATGTAACCAACATTTGGGTGTTGTCTTTTTCACTAAATCTTAAGTTTGGTCACTTGAGTCATGACTTATACTCAAAGCTGATAAGCCGATCACTTTGAAGTGTTAATATTAGATTCTTAACCTAGAGATGCTCGGATTCGAAATACGGCTTAATTGATGGACAAAGATTTAAGAAAATCTTTGATAAATACGTAGAGATACGGATTTTTGTATGATTTACTAAGGTTCAAATGGGGGTCGAGATTTATATCTGTAACACCCTCAAATTTGGAAAGAGCGACGAATTTAAAATTTTCAATATTACATCAAGCGAAAGATAAATCTTCTTCCTATAAATCAAAACTTGATAAATCTCCAACATAAAATTGTACATTTAACCTCATCAATAATAAACTCCAGTCTCATACAAGGACTAAACCAAGGACGGGTGTTACTAAACCCAAAAACAAACCGCTATTCCCAAGACAACGTTGAAGGCTTCACCAAACTACTCACCCTCGAGAATAAATCTATATCTCATCTCTTCACAGTGTCGCTAGTAATGAACTCAACCGGGACCTGATGCACATGCCGACAAATGAAAAGGTTAGGCTAACGCCTAGTGAGTTCAAGAGTTTTCAACGCGAATAAGTATATCTTTAAAAGGAAAGAATGCACTTAAATTATAATCTTTTGACACGATTTACTTTAAATATGAAAACGACTCGTTTTCCAATAACATGCATTTTTTAGAACGAACGCCCCAATACAAAACATTCTTTATAAAGTGATGCAACCCAAAACTCACTCAAAACATGAATAGAAAACGGACTCCCAATTTATAAAAATACGGATAAAACTTTATATCTCGAAACACCCAAAACACGGGTGGGGCTTGATACTCAACTCATAAATCATGGGAAGCAATCCGTATAAATATAATATGCCACCGAAAACATGGAACTAAAATTCAATACTCATGCAACCATAAAATGGAATGAAATCCAAATGTTAAAGCATGGACAATTAAATATCCAAAATATTGTTGGCCGACAACGGGGGAGACCCGTATCCATTGAGAGTGGAGGAACACAAAATTATGCCACTCATACAACGTTAATCGTATGACACTTCACGACATAAAAGCCCAAGTGTCCCTATGACTCCCTCCAAGCTACACCAAAAGAGACAACTGACCCTAGTGAATATTACCATGAATACCACCAAAGGCCCGACACAGTCGGGGGTTACAACCAAGGCATTGCCCCGACAGGCGGAGAACCCAAAGGCCTATCAACACGATTGCACAATCGGACTCAGCCCTCCTAATGTACACTTGAAAGGTTAAGGTCATAAACATGGGTCCCAGAGTCCAACCCCGTAATACCCATATGACCATCATATAAAGACTGACTTACGTGCCTATGGATCCAATGCAACACAGTCTAACATTACATAACTACACAGGAATGACCAACGCACTCGAGCATGTAATTAACATCAATATGCAACAAGGTGCATTAGTATGTAAATCATAACTGGGCTCTACACTGAGCCATTAAAACCAGACAATTGTCCCCAAGACTCTTTTAAGTCATCACCGAGCTAAAGTGCTCAAAACCCTTTTTGACCAACAAATAACGGTCCCCAAATAATAAAACGCAATCCACTCGCGTCATGCAAACACACGCTCCAAAATACATGAATAAACTCCAACACAGTTTAGATTGGGACAAATTACTTTCCAAATGAATTTATACCATTTATTCCTTCAAAAACTCCCCATAACACAAAATTAAGCATCTCTCCAAAACAAACGCTAAAAGTGTATTTTAACCAAATAATCTCCATTTAAGCAATAAATCATCAAAACCCTTTCATTTATGACTTATTTATCAAAATGCCTAAAAATCCCAAATATGGTGTTTCACAAGATTTATAAAATCTTATTTGTTCAAATAGCAAAACTCATCAAACATTTCAACATTTTATAATAATCATGTAAAACACATAAATACTCTAAAATAGACATTTTTGGTATGTACAACGTTTTCACAAATCAACGTTTTCATAAATAATCATGAACATTTTTGGTATGTCATTTTTGGTATGTACAACGTTTGCTAGGTTCCAAATTCGATCATTAGCCTCCAATAGTGTGGATCCCACCATTTCCAAGTCATCTTCAACAATGAGCTAGGGTTTCCAAGTAACCCATTTCCTCAAGTCTAGAATACACCATCAACAAGTAAAATCTTTAGATCTACAAGATTTTTACACTAAAGCTTGGAATATACAAGGTGCTTACCTCAAACGGAACTTGAAGTCTTCCAACCACATTTCTCCCATGAAATATTTCACCCCTCCCATCACCAAGCTTCAAATCACCAACTATTTAATCTCCCTATGGTAGATTCACATCAAATTGCCCCATATCAGTTCTTGAGCTCCCAAATTCGTCAAAGTAGAGAGAAATGGAGTATGGGAGTAAAAATGAGAGAAAACCCTAGAAAATTGGGTTTTAAGTCGATTAGACTGTCCCCGCGGCCTTGGCCGCGACCTCAAGTCGCGGGCCAAGCCGCGCGTTCTCTCAAGCTACAACCACAGCGACTTACGCGATGCTGACCATGGCTTGAGGCCGCGGGCCAAGCCGCACGCGCTGCAGGTCACGCCTTTCCGCGCCTCGTGCTGAGCCGTCCCCCGACAGTTCTCTTGTCTGACCGGCGACTGTTTCTTTAGCCGCTTGTCTACCATCATTAGAGAATTACGGGTGTTACAATTCTCCCAACCTTAAAGGAGATTTCGTCCTCGAAATCTAGCACCGATCAAACACCCAAAAGTCGTGTTTAACGGAAATAATTGGTTCCCCATATTTCGGTTCTCCATGGCAACCAAACTTCGACTCTAGGACTCCCCTAACATTGATATCTTACCATTTCCTTTTCCAAAGAGTACAAGAGTTATAGGAGGTGTACATGACAGTTCAAATGTCGCTCATCCCGGAAAACCAGTCCGACAGATGGCTTGTCACCCCCTCACAAGATGTTAACAATTACACAGTGGGGAATTTAGACAACAACAACTTCACAAAACAACTGGTTCCCTATCCAAAAGGAATCCCTCAACAACGATTTACCTCATATACGAAACGGATTACATCCCATTTAAGATTGCCACTATTTTCTCATAACGAGCCGCCACAAACCCGATCTCAACGTTCGATATACCTTACTGATGATGGAACGAACATCACACCCTTATTAAATCATTTTTCTAACATTAAGATCACGGTTGCCTCCCAACCTTAGGTTATTCATACTACCACAAGCGTAGCTTACGACCTCAACTAACCTTTTCCACCAAGGGTATCCCAAAGCGAATTTTACCTTTAAATACTTCCAATCGACCCTCGTCGAACCGCGCTACACCTTTTTCTTGCCTTCAAAACTATAACAACCTTTGTAGCAACGAACCAAATATAGTTGCCTATACTTCTTTCGATTCCGAGTATCCGTAACCAAGTTGACTTTACTCGAGTAATAAGGAATCCGTAAAGAATTGTTGAGTCTATCACCCGCTGCTGTCATAAAACCGATATTTCTAATTTCAAACAATTAAGGTTTCCTCAATGAGCGATTTCTACTTAAGGCCTACCTCGACATTTGATATGCATTGAGAAATCAATGCATTTTCACTTTTTTTCTCTCTTTTAGGCTAGTTGTTTTATTTTCAAATCCCTAGTTTGAGTCTTTTTCTATGTTATTTTCCATATTTTTCTTATAAGGCTTAATGTGGTAGTGAAACTTATCTTTATGTTAAATAGTAGCTTATTTTGTGTTTAATGTTTAAATAATGCAGCAGTTAGTCACAGCATTCCCGCAACATTGGATGGCAACAGGCTTTTGGATGGGCTTCATGGATCCAGCTGTCAT
Source organism: Arctium minus (assembly GCA_954870635.1). Classification (NCBI taxonomy): domain Eukaryota; kingdom Viridiplantae; phylum Streptophyta; class Magnoliopsida; order Asterales; family Asteraceae; genus Arctium; species Arctium minus. Next base: position 172,887,352 of record OX941080.1, on the reverse strand, counting down.
GGTTATTGGGCCAGACTTTTGTTGAAGATGTGGGCTGCTGATTTTTGAAGAAATCATCAGATTTCCTTTTAATTTTTGGGAAAATGTCAAAAACACTTTATTGTACTTTTATTTGACTTTTGTGTAATCTTGGGATCCAAGTTTGTCTTTACCCATTGGACATTACCCAACTTCTTCTATATAAATAGGTGGGTTTAAGTGCTTGTTTAGGGTGCAAGTAAGTAATCTCAAGTAGTGATTATTCTCTCAAACTTCAAGTTAGCAAGTACTCTAAAGTTCTAAGTAACTAAAAGCTTTTGGCTCTCAAGACCCAATCGGTTTCATAAACCGATTGTTACATTTTCGTAATCATTTTAATATAAGTCTCGTATTTACTTTATTTCTTGCTTTCTTGTATTTATTTATTTATTTACGCTTATCGCATTTACATTCCGTAATTTATTATTGTCATTTACTTTACGCAATTTACTTTATGTCTTTAATTTCCGCTCTTTATATTTCTTGCAATTTAATTTCCGTCATGAGTTGCTAATTTGATTAGCTCGGGTGTGAGATAAAAGGGTGAGATTTTAAACCAAAGAAAGGTGGACATTGTTTCGCAATAACAATGTTCCATCATTTCATTTCAAGTTTTATAAAGTTCAAATGACACTTCTTGACGAACTGATCACTTGCTAAAGTGTTAAAGTGTGGTTGACTTAGAGATAAGCTACCAAAAGCACGTCAGTTTGAATGATATAAGAAGTAGACTTGAGAGAGTTTCTTTTTATTTATAAACTGATTTATTATCGACAAGTTGATCGCTAGTTATTAGTGTTAAAGTGTAGAGGACTTAGAGATAAGCCCCTTCGAACACGTCAACTTGAATGATGTGGGAATCGGCTCGAGAGAGCGGTTTTAGATACAAAGAGATTTGATCGTCCATATATTATGAGGATTTTGTTCTACACTATAAATAGCTGGAGGCTGCACAGAGATGTGTTTAGTCAAATCTAAACAGTAGTGTGAATATTGAAGTCCGAGAGGAATATCCTCAAAATAGATGGTGGATCTAGTTATGGCCAACTCATGCTGCAGCATGTCTGTAGCATAAGTCTTCTGGAATTTGTGTTTAAATCTCACCTAAATGTCTTACACCCGTGCTTGCTTTATTATTCTGTTAATCTAATCAAGTGACAAACCAAACCAAATCAAGTCTTCAAAATCGCCATCTGAAGTCATTTCTTTCTCTTACTTTTTAATCAACTTTTACTCCAATCTCTGTGGGACGATATCCGGTACTTTACCATTTTATTACTTGAAAGACGATATTAGATCTCATTGTATACTTGCCTTGAGGTTTAATTAGCACACGTCTATACGTGTATTCCAAGCACTATCAAGTTTTTGGCGCCGTTGCCGGGGATTGGCTCGCTAAAAGTTTGTAAAAGTTTTTTAAAAGATTTGATTTTTCTAACACCGTTTGAATCACCTTCTCTTGGTGTATGCCAAGAATACCACGTGGGGAATTGTTCGAATTTGACTCAGACATTGAAAGGACGTTTCGTAATAGGAGGAAAGTGCCAAGAATTGTATTGACCATAGATCCTCCCATCATGGAACCACCCCCACCAGGTTTCAAAAATAGGGTGCCTAGGCTAGAAAATCAGCAAAGACAACAACCGATATTTCACGATGCACCACCCATATTTGGAAATCCACCTGAATTCCCTTTTCAGCAAATGCCAAATCAAGGGAACAATAATCATAACCATAACCGAAATCAACACCCTAATGATGATGGCAGAATCCAATGGTAACAATGAAAATAGGGATGAAGCTCCGAACATCATAAATCTTGCAAATTCTAAAGAGGGAAAAATTATGGACTACGCTATCCCAGATTTTGAGCAATTGAACTCGGGGATAGTTAGACCCCATATGGCCACCCTCCATTTTGAGCTAAAACCTATCATGTTCCACATGTTACAAACAAATGGACAATTTGCCGGAATGCCATCGGAGGATCCTCACTCTCATTTAAAATCTTTTATGGAGATCACCGATGCATTCTTGATCCCTGGGGTATCTAACGATGCCCTAAGACTCACTTTATTTCCATTCTCTCTAAGGGATCGGGCAAAGTCATGGTTTAATTCATTGGCACCTGGTTCTGTGCCATCATGGAACAATATGGCTGAGAAATTTTTGCGAAAGTATTTTCCATCTACCCGTAATGCTAAGTCCAGAAACGAAATTTGCATGTTTAAACAAATGGACGATGAAGCAATTCCCGATGCATGGGAAAGGTTTAAGGAGTTGTTAAGGAAATGCCTTCACCATGGCATTCCCTACTGTATTCAACTCGAGAAGTTTTACAATGGGTTAAACCCCATGGCTAAACAAATGCTCGATGCGACATCAGGAGGGGCCTTTACAGCTATTACCTATAATGACGGGTATGAAATTCTTGAAAATATTTCAACAAACCATGGACATTGGGCTGATCCACGTGCCCAAACGCAAAAGAGGACTACTGGAATTCATGATATAGACGCATACACCGCATTGACAAGTCAGCTTGCTTCCATGACAAATATGCTCAAAAATATAACTTATGGTCAAGGAGCACAACCGACTGTAACTACACCTACTCCAACAGTACTCTCGGTACAATGTGTTTGTTGTGGTGGGGAACACTCTTATGAACATTGCCCTCAAAATTCTGAATCAGTGAATTATGTTCAAAATATATCTGCTCCCTACGGCAACACTTACAATGCAAGTTGGAGACAACACCCAAACTTTTCTTGGAACAGTCCATGTTTAAATCCACCCGCACAAAAACAACAAGGAATTTCAAATTTTCAACCACAACAACATGCAAGTAGTTCTCAAAATCATCACCAAGGTTTTCAAAATACTCAACCATCTTTTCAAAATAACCCACCTCCACAAGATGATTCATCATCTTCTTTGGAAGTGATGATGAAAGGGTTTATGACCCAAACACAAGCTCTCTTAACCCAACAACAATCCCAAAATCAATCTATGTTTAATCAACACAGTGCAATACTCAGGAATTTGGAAACCCAAGTAAGTCAACTTGCACTCAACCAAAGGAATAGGGCCATTGGCACTCTACCTAGTGACACAGAAGTCCCAAGAGCCTTAGGAAAGGAACATGTGAAAACAGTGACCCTTAGAAGTGGTAAGAAACTGACAGAGGTTGTGCAAAAAGAAACTGGACCTATAACCAAAGCTGATTTTGAAAAAACCATAAGGTCAGAAACCAATGCTACAACATTGCTCCCTGTTGATGAAATACCAACCAAGCCTCTAGGAGACCAAAAGTCTGATGAAACCAACCCTATCCCTCAAAGGTCTGACTACCCTGAGTTATTCCCAGAAGAAACCTTGAAGAAAAAGACAGTAGAAAGTAGTGTTCCAACCACACCACAAGAGAGTGCACCAAAAGGCATAAAGGATCCATCTTGCTCAAAATCCACACCATAAAAGATTCATCGTCCCTTCCTTGACGAAATTTCCTAACAACTAGTTTGGTTCGATCTAACGCAACCTTAGATCCGTTCCTCAAGCTAACACAGACACAACATCTACAAGGATTCCCAAAAACTTCCATAGATCAAAGCATTGGTCTGATGTTTCATCCAGAAACATACCATTACACTCCACAGATAGTCGATCATCCCAAACTCCATGGTTACACAACTCCTATAATGCATTCAAGCATCAATTGACGAATCAGGGAAAGCCTTGCCGATTACAGTATACCCATGATTGACCCCTAATTACCGACATCTAATCTCCTTAAAGTTACCACTTAACTTGCAAACACATCAGGTTCAACGGAAGTGCACTGAAGCACCCCAATGGGTATTGTCCTCAAAATCGAGTGTCGACACTTACCCTCCAAAACGACTACACTGCAAACCTGGGTATACCAAAACATATTTCATTCCAGACTTGCATTGACAAATTAAAGTTGACACCTCATAGGGCACTTAAATCCCAATCTTACATCTCTAGCAAAACGAACCATAATATTCCATTTAATCCTGAAGACTCATCCAGATGGCACACCTCCAACTCACACATGATGACGAACAATCAACCCATTAATTCATAACCAGCCCTATGCAAGCAACCACACAATGCTCTAACCCGAAGATTTATCAAAACAGAAAGATCACCACTTAAATAACTGGGAGAATACATAAGTCTAATACCTCAATTATTCATGTGTGAACCGGTTCATAAAACTGAAATCCAAAATTCCAAAACCGACCACAAGTCGTATCATCCAACGCTTCAATTCCTAAGGACGTCTCTAGTTCTTAATAATAAGTCCTTTCACAAAGGGGTTTAAAACTATGGCTCTAATGAGTTCAAGGTTTTTAACTACTAGACCCAACAAGTATGGCAACTTATTATTTTTAAATATTTGCCAAACATAAAATCTTTATAATCAAATTTACGCACGCTAAAAGTCTTTAGCACAAGTAGGAAATCGTTTGAAGTGGCCACAATTTCCACACACGTAAAACTAATCAATCATAATGCATCTTTGTTGACGGATAGTAAGAATAACAATTAGATGAAGATGCACAAAATGAAACATGAACACGGACTGTCTCAACCCCAACATACGATTACTCACGCTATGAGTGTAAATTAATTCGTGCACTAAACAGTGTGCACAGAATGTTTGCAGGAAACTCTAAACATAATTTATATGATGTCGAACTCTCAAAGTTTTATCTCTTTTAACCACAACACGACACGTAATAAGATTCCACAACAAACTTGCATGTGTTCGTTTATTTCACAAAATTGATAAGGTGATATGTGCATGCACTTTGGTTAAAGCATAAAATAATTTATGTCGGTTTCAAGTTTCAAACCAAAATCAATATGCTCTCAACGTTCTAAAATGTTGGCTAAAAAACCATGACGGAAATTCCAAATAGATTATGTATGCATACTATATGTAACCCAAATGCTCGCACAAAACCAAGGGAAAACAATACACCTGGACGCCATTAAAGTCACCACATCAAATCCACAAAATCGCATGGAATAAAATTCTCAATAAAACTCAAACGCCAAAATACTGGAAGGTAACTCTTCGTTCAAAGCCTTAACATATGTGGAGGAGATCCAATGTTAAAGTCATAAGTCGCAGTTACTTGTCCAAGACTCTAAACAACATCAAAATACGGACATCACAATATCTGAAAATAGCGTTGGACAACAACGAGAGATAAGAAAGTCTCAACAACGTTTGCAACCACATGCCATAAAATAATTTTGTGCATGTTTGAAATCATGGTTTACAATCTTGTGTGTGCTAAACATTGTTTCAAGATTTGTAATATAATCCAGATGATGATTTGGAAACATGAGGAATAATTGATGCAATTTATTTTAGAGATAAATTTTGTGCGTGAAGTTGATCGACACTCAACATCTTGAAACCATGCTCCTCAATTTCTTAGTCACACTATCGTAATCCGGATGCTCCAACATCTTAAGACCATAATCAAGAATTTCGTCGGTTTACCTTACGATTTCTCCTCGAATAATATCGATTCCATAAGTCTATAGTTCTAATCCAACCAATAATTCTGACCTGAAACGGTCCACTTAATACAATCATCATGCTTACTGTCACTCAAAGCGACGAATGTTAAAATCATCAACCTCCTCTAACTGCTACCCACTTAGAAACTTCTTCACTACCCCAACGGTCATCACATCAAAGTAGTCCAAGTATACACATGTAACTTGTAGGTTCACCATACCACTGGCCAGGTGCAATTATGAACATAATGTACATGATCATCCTTGTTACCCTTGACGTGATTTTCGTTCCTAGTGACTCCGTTAGTCTCAAAACATCTTATCTTAAAGAGCCTATTGGTGAAATTCTCTCTCTCAATCACTTAAAAGAACATTATTTTGAGTCTAGGCATTCCAAATCAACACCTAATTCTCTCAAACTTAAACTCTGATACCAACTTTTAACACCCTTAAATTTGGAAAGAGCGATGAATTTAAAATTTTCAATATTACATCAAGCGAAAGATAAATCTTCTTCCTATAAATAAAAACTTGATAAATCTCGAAAATAAAATTGTACATTTAACCTCATCAATAATACACTCCAGTCTTATACAAGGACTAAAAAAAGGACGGGTGTTACTAAACCCAAAAACAAATCGTTATTCCCAAGATAACGACAAAGACTTCACCAAACTACTCACCCTCGAGCATAAATCTATATCTCATCTCTTCACAGTGTCGCTAGTACCGAACTCAACCAGGACCTGATGCACAAGCCGACAAATGAAAAGGTTAGGCTAACGCCTAGTGAGTTCAAGAGTTTTCAACGCAAATAAGTATATCTTTAAAAGGAAAGAGTGCACATAAATCATAATCTTTTGACACGATTTACTTTAAATATGAAAACGACTAGTTTTCCAATAACATGCATTTTTAAGGACGAACGCCCCAATACAAAACATTCTTTATAAAATGATGCAACCCAAAACTCACTCAAAACGTGAATAGAAAACGGACTCCCAATTTATAAAAATGCGGATAAAACTTTATATCCCAAAACATCCAAAACACGGGTGGGGCTTGATACTCAGCTCATAAATCATGGGAAGCAATCCATATAAATATAATATGCTACCGGAAACATGGAACTAAAATTCAATACTCACGCAACCATAAAATAGAATGAAATCCAAATGTTAAAGCATGGACAATTAAATGTCCAAAATATTGTTCGTCGACAACGGGGGAGACCCGTATCCATTGAGAGTGGAGGATGTAACACCCTAAGAATAGGGGTTAATTTAAGCCTAAAATAAATGCGGAATAAACGAGTCTATCATAAAAGGATCACCCAAAAAGGGGAATAGTTGCATGGTGTTTACAAAAAAAAATCAAGTGGAATTGAATACAACAACCTACTAATCTAGTCCAACTTGTTCTAGATTACGAACGGGTGTCGACATCTCACGATAAAAAATATAGCAATTCTATATCAATGCACGCCTCTATAACCTTCCAAAAATGCTACTATCCTCCAACGACTCTCCACTCAAGCCCGAGAAATCCCACTGCTAGAGTGACCTGTTATACATGTCATTTTAAGAAAAAGTGTTAGGCTAAAGCCTAGTGAGATCAAACATTTGCAATGGGAAAAATCAGTGCCTTCAAATGAAATAATTTAAGAGGTGCCAGTGAAATTCATATAGATAAATCTCAACTTTAATACAAATACCTCTTGGGTTGACGGGGGAGACCCGCTTACTAACACAAGTGACGAAACACAAAAGTAAGCCACTTGACGTATTAATAAAACCAAACACATAAAAGTACCCACAATGGATGTCGGGCTCAGTAGCTTTAAACGTACACCCACGGAAAGTCAACTTCAACCACATAGGGTCCTTACGTTGAGATCCTCACCCAATATCGCGTACTAGCACGTAGGGCTTATACCTCATCCGATGCCTAAGCGTGCCTCGATGTGGAAAACTAACGTTCCATCATCAGATCAAAGTTTATATATATAAGTGGGTTCATGACGCCCATATGCAACCAAATAATCCATCCAATGTCCACAAAACTAAACAATAATTTCCATCAATTGAAATGCCACCATATGTACAAAAATTATGAATCCATATAGTTACTTCCAAGTTTCCAAGAGGTTCCATTTCAAATTTTTAAATGATACTTGCACACATACTAAATCAATTTACTCAATACTCATTCAATAATACATACCCACATTTCAAAACCTAAATCTTGATTTCCAAGTAATTAATCACAAGGTTATAGAAAACATGTTTCTCATGTACAAAATCCACAACTAAACCAAAATGTATACTATTGACCCTAAAATCATACCCTTCCACATAACCCCCAAAATCTCCAAAATTAGGTTTTAGTGAAAACTCATCCAACTCAAATAAATCAAAAATGGAGATGTTGAGAAGGTTAAAAATCCACATTTTAACATGTATAAAGTTTATTAAAAGAGAATGAACTCACAAGTTAGGGGGAGTTTGGTTCGCAGAATGATTTCTGAAGGAATAAAATCTGTCTAAGGAATTGGAATCTGGAAGGAATTGGAATGGAATGTTATCAGGTTTGACCAAGTGTTTGGTTGGTAGGAATGAAATGTAATCAGTCAAATGAATTGGAATATGTCTGTTTGGTTTGCAAAGGAATTGGAATGGAATTCTGAAAAATGACAAAAATACCCTTTCTTTTATTTTTATTTTTTTAAATGCCGAGAGAGGAGAGAGAGATTGTGAGAGAGGGAGCGGGTAGAGAGAGGAGAGAGATAAAGAGAGATAGAGAGGAGGGAGAGGAGAGAGATAGAGAGAGGAGAGAGAGGGGAGAGAGGGAGAGGAGAGAGAGAGGAAGGAGAGGAGAGAGAGGAGAGAGAGAATAGAGAGAGGGGGGAGAGAAGATAGAGGAGAGAGGGTTTTTTGAAGCGGTTAGGGTTTTTAGAAAAGGTAAGGAGGGTATTTGTGTCATTTTGAGAAAAACTGATGGAATGGAATTCAATTCCATCCATTTTAAGAAGGAATGACCAAATCCATGATTAAAGAAATTCAATTCCATTCCATTGGTAACCAAACAACAAGATGGAATTTGGTCAATGGAATTGACCATTCCAATTCCATCAGATTCCGGCGGAATCCAGTGAACCAAACGCCCCCTTAGGTTTTTGGTGAAAACCTAGAAAACCAAGTATGGTGAGAGGAGGATGAAGATCCTGACTATCCAAACTAAGCCCCTTGAATCTTGAGGCTCTAGACGAAATTAATGCTCTTCCAAACTTGAAGGTAACAACCTAGGGTTCCCTAAAATCGAATTTATGAAGAGAGAGGGTGTTGGTGAGGAGTGAAATGAGGAAAAGGGGTGAAATCTCGTCTATAAGATCTGCAGGGGCTTCCCGCGGCTTTGGCCTCGGCTTGGGCCGTGTCCTAACCCGCGCGTGCTTCAGAGACCCAAACACCCAGCGAGTCGTGTGGCTTTGGCCGCGGCTTCAAGGCCGCGCCCTAGCCCATGTAACTCGCTGTCTTTCAGCCAAGTCCCAAAACTCTAATCCAATACCAAGGCACGATTCTAATCTTCAAAGTTCCAAATGAATCTATATTAGCAAAATCCCTGAGGTTAACAATTAGACTCATAAGAAAGACCCCTAACGTACCATAAAATTTTACAGGTGTTACAATCCTCCCCAACTTGAAGAGGATTTCGCCCTCGAAATCCTAGTTATGCGAATAGGTTAGGGTATCTTCGCTTCATATCCTCTTCGGCTTCCTAGGTCACATTGGCACCGCGATGGTGTTTCCACTGCACTTTCACCATTGTGACCTCTTTATGCCCAAGTCTTTTGGTCTCTCTCTCCATTATGGCTTCGGGTTCTTTGACACAACGGTTGTCGTCCACCCGAATCTCTGATAACGGTATCACACTTTCTTCTTCCGCCAAACACTCCCATAGATAACGCACATGGAACGTAGGGTGGATTACGTCCATATCCGGTGGTAAATCTAACTTGTAGGCTTGTAGTCCAATGCACTCGATCACAGTGAATGGTCCGAGAAAATGGGGACTCAACTTCCCGCGCTTTCCAAACCCTATCAAGCCTTTCCATGGGGACACCTTTAGCATCAACCGGTCCCCTACTTGAAATTCTACCGGTCGTCTCTTCTTGTCAGCATAACTTTTTTGTCGATCTTGTGCCGCTTTCAGACGTTCCCTTATAATCCAGACTTTGTCGGACGTCTCTTGCACAATTTCTGGCCCTACAAACTATTTTTTGCCCGCCTCTAGCCAACATACATGGGTCCTACATTTCCTCCCATATAAAGCCTCAAATGGTGTTGCACCAAGGCTAAAGTGGTAACTATTATTGTATACAAATTCTACCGATGGTAAATAAGTATCCCAATTACCACCAAAGTCGATCACACATGATCTAAGCATGTCTTCCAAAGTCTGAATTGTCCTTTCGCTTTGTCCGTCTGTCTATGGGTGGTATGCCGTACTCAAATTCACTCGTGTCCCCAACTCTTGTTGCAAGGCTCCCCAAAATATTGATGTGAAGTGACTATCACGATCGAAAACTATAGACAAGGGTATACCATGCCTAGAGACCACTTCGTCAATGTAGAGTTTCGCCAGTTTATCCATCGACAAGGTTTCCCGCATTGCTAGGAAATGAGCGCTCTTCGTCAAACGATCAACAATTACCCAAATGGTGTAATTACCTCTCAACGTCTTTGGTAGCTTGGTCACGAAGTCCATGGTGATTTTGTCCCATTTCCACCCGGGTATTTCCAAAGATTGCAAGCTCCCATACGGTCGTTGATGCTCGGCCTTTACTTGTGAACAAGTCACACACCTCTCCACGTAATGCGCCACGTCCAAATTCATAACCGGCCACCAATAGTGTAACTTTAAGTCCCTATACATCTTGGTGCTCCCTGGGTGAATGTAGTATTTAGATTTATGAGCGTCCTCCAAAAGTAGCTCTCGATTTCTATCAGGATCTTAATTCTTAACAAGAATAAACACTCAAAAAACAATATTAAAGAAGCTGCGGAATAACACTTTAATATTCAGAAAAACAATGAAACAGTAAATCAAAATCACAACTTGCAAACTCTTATTGAATGATTGAAAGTCACAAGCTTTTACACACAACCTCAATATTGATGAACAGACTCACCAATACGAATTCTACTTCTCTAGAATTAGGGTTCTAACCTTGAGGTTGATTCTTTCTATGAAAGCTAAAAACTTAGAATGACAAAAATCTATCTACTATGCAAACTATTCTATACATATATATATACTTGTAGATAAAAGATAATTACAATAAATAAAAGATCTTCAGTATAATCTTCCATAGTTATCTTCAAGACTTCCATGATTATCTTCAATCAATCCAGTTGTCTTCTTTCCATGCGAAGTCTTCATTATCTCATAAGCAGCATTAATTCTTCAGCAGTATTAACACTCTGAGCAGTATTAAGTTCAACAGTACTAACCATGCTCAGCAGTATTAACTTTGTTCTAGCAGTACTAACTCCAGCAGTACTAACTACTTATAAACTTGCTTAGCAGTAGTAACTTCTTTCAGCAGCATTAATCTTTGACTAGCAGCACTAACCTGTATCAGCAGCATTAACATCAGAAGTAGTAACCAGGTTCTGCTAGCAGCATTAACTGTACTCAGCAATTCTTCAGTTCCCAACAATCTCCCCCTAACTTGACTTTTAGGAAGAGAAGTCAAGTTCTTCAGATGCTCCCAAAACACCATTCTTCAAATCCCTGTATTAGCATCCAACCCCAGACTCTGATTAATTGTTCTTTGGATTAGATACTTAGCCATTTCTGAATCTTGAATACAACCAATCTTCTTTTTCAACATTGCATGAAGCTTCAATATACTGTGGTTGTACACTCTATCCACTAGGAAGTATTCTATGTGATTTCTATCCAAAGTCACTGCATATACTCCACTAGTTTCATATAGAGTCCAATTATTGACAGTTTGAAACACATTCCTTATCACTCCTTCCACTTCATCAGGTTTGAACATCATATACAGATACTCCATCACCAGTTTTGTAATTGAAATCCCTGGAGCTTTTAACTGATCTGCATACAACTTCATTCCTATTTCAAACATTTCTTCTATATCAGACCTGGAACATGTTCTGACAATCTTGGCCCAAGTAGTATAAACTTCATACTTCTCATCCTTTCTTTTGAGCCTGATGTACTCTTTTCCATCAACTTCCAGTGTATCCCAGTGAATGACTTCTGGAGGCTTTACACCAACAGGTTCTGCAGTTATAGGTTCAGGCACTTTGTCCATCACTACCATGTACATGTTCACATTACCAGTACTTGATGGTTCTACCTTATCACTTGGCTTAGGTGCCCCTTCTTCTTCAGCAACCCTCTGTTCTTCCTCAGTTTCTTCCACTCTAGGCTTTTTGGCTAATTTTCTTTTTTTGCCATCATCTTAGTTCTTTTTAAAGTCCTCAGACTTTCACTTAGAGAGGCCTCCTTCTTTGGTGTTTCTTGCTCATCAGGGAATGGTTTTTGTATCAGACAGTCATTGCTCTCTTTCATCCTCTTTTCCATTTCAACCCTGGCAGTTTCATTCCCTTGAAGCTTTGTCATTTCTGCATCATATAGCCCTTTGATTTTCTCAAAAGACATCTTTGAGAACATTTCCGTTTTGACACCTACAACACCCTTGAGGAAAGTAATCATCTTCTTTCTCTCTTGAGCACCAAGGTATGTCTTTGAAGGTTGTCTTTTCTTTGCAGCCATTTTGATCTTTCCAGGCTTCCTTAGAGATGTGGCTTTCTTCTTGGCTAGTTCTGTTGCAAGACTCTGTTGATAAGCTTTATTGAGTTCTGTAGCCATAGCTTTTGCTATCTCTCTATCTTTTTCCACTTGAACCTATTCTTCTTGCTCAAGTTCAGCCTGAATCTGCCTAGCCAAAGCTTCATCTGACTCAACCAACTTTTGCTTTTTCATTGGTTGATCAGATTCTACTAACTTTGCTTTGCCTTTGTCCTTGCTTTTTGCTTTATCAACACTAACTTTCTTGACAACTTCAACATTTTCTTTGATGACAACTCCTTTGGCCTTTGAAGTGACCTTGGGAGTATCATGTTTGGCTTTGATTAATGCTTCAGCTGTCTCAAGCTCTTCCTTATTTCTGCTCTCAATCTCAATTAGTACTTCTTTCACCATTTCTGCTGCTTCATTCAGTTCAGCAGCTTTAACAGTTTCTGCTGCTATATTTGATTGAGCAGCATTAACTGTTTCTGCTGCTATTGATGTTACTGCTGCTGCTGCTTGAAATTCTATTTCTGCTTCTTGTACTGTTTCTTTACTTACCCCTTCATCAATCTCCCCCTCAACACTGTGTTTCTCCCCCTTATCTGTAGCCTCTTCCATGTGGAACTCAGCTTCTGACTCCCCCTTTTTGGGAGCATCATCCCCTGATTTCCTTCTCCTTAGCACAAACTGTTTCTTCTTCTTTTGCAGAATCAATTTCTTCACCATATTCTTTAGGTTGACAATCTGGTCTTGTTGAGACAGAATGACCAGTTTCAGCTCTTCAATGTCTTTCCCCTGCTTGATTACATCTAGGTTGATGTTTCCCATGGTTTCCATCAATTCAAAATAGTTATATCTGTCCTCACCTTCTCCAGAAGTGTTACCCTCTTTTGAAGGATCATGGGATCTTTTTGTAGTGGGAACCTTCTACCTAACAGAAGCACTCTCCACCCCCGTGGGTTATTGGTACCAGGGACCTTTGGATGATTGCTCACCCAAAGTTGCCATAGGGAAGGTCTTATTTATGTTACCACTGACCTCCTCTGTGCTAGCAGGAGTAGTGGCAGCCTTAGCACCCATATGCTCAACCATCTCCTCAGTGAGCACCTCCTTGGGGTTGGGAGACACCCCTGTGGTTTCCCTGTAGATATTCTCTAAAGGATAATTCTCCCTTAGAGGGCTTAAAGGCTCTGTGGGTGATGGTACAAGAAGGGAAGGAGCCTTCTTTACCTTTTTCCTTATATATGTTTGGGTGATTGGAGATGTTAGCTTTTGAAGTAGAGACTGTGGGATAGATATAGAGTGGGAAGGTTGGGATTGGCTAGCAGTGGGATGGTCTAATGAGGGCCTTGACCCTGCTGCCATACCTTCTTCAGTGTGGGACACCACCATCATTGTAGAGAATAATGGGGTGTCAACTCCTTCCGAGTCCAATGGGGATCTCTTCATGTTTGAAAAGACCTTACCTTTGGGAATTTTTGGTACATATACCTCATCAAAGTGAGGCATATCCGTCAATTCGTGGGTTATAACTTCTTGTACAAACCTGGGGTACATATAAAAGCTCTTTTTGCTTCCCAAGTTTGAGACAAGGTCACTGAAAATCATTCTAGAAAAATTGTACTTTCTGGCAGTGGCCAGGCAGACCAAAGCATAAGCAATGGTACTGCTAAACTCACTCTATCCAGTAGTCTTTTTGGAAATGCAGTGCATAAGGGTATGAACAAGAAAACGCCATTGGTATAGAATTTTGCTTTTGAGAATTTAAAACCACCCAATTGGCCTTCATACCCCATTCTTGACAAATTTGAGAACAAGTCCTCATTAGGAAGAGAAGTAATACCTTCAACATCGTCTAGATGTAGACAGATGCGTATCACCTCTTCAGTAACTGACAAGGGTTTGTTACACACCCTTGTTTTCAGAATCTGCACACCATTCTCTGTGACTATGGTGGCATTCGCCCAGAATTGCTTTTGATGCTCAATGTAGATAGTTGGAGACACAGTTAGAGCATGGGCGATATGGCTAGACTTCAGAAAATCCACTATCTGATGAAAGCCTGCAGCTTGCTTCGGCTTTTGTAGCATCGCGATTTCATTGTGTTCGTCGATAAATGCCATAGACGCCATTGAGCTTGAGTATTCTTGCCTGAAACACTTGATTCTTGAGAGAAAAGGGTTAGAGAGAAAGTGAATAGAAAGCAGAGAGTCGTTATGAACTTTTGGGCGGGCAAAGGGTATTTATAGTGTATGGGACATAAGCAGTATTAACCTAGAGCAGTATTAACTACCTAGCAGTATTAACTGAGAGCAGTATTAACCACTAGCAGTATTAACTAACTAGCAGTATTAACTGAGAGCAGTATTAACCACTAGCAGTATTAACTAACTAGCAGTATTAACTGAGAGCAGTATTAACCAACTAGTTGTATTTACTGAGCACTGGCAGTATTAAAACTGTACTGGCAGCATTAACTATACTTACTCCTTTTGAAGCTTATGGAGGTCTGATCAAGGCATTAACTTCCTGTGAAAGATGATTAGCAGCACACAAATAACCAAAATAGCAGGTATAGGAACACTTTTTAAAACCATGAGCTCATTCAGAGTTGATCATGCCCACACTTGAGACCAAGAAAGTGAATCTACCCACATCAAAAGCTTTAGTGAATAGATCTGCAAACTGGTTGTCAGTATGAACTTTAGCAACTTGAATGAGCTTCTTTTCATTGCAATCTCTGATAAAGTGATACCTGATCTCAATGTGCTTTGTTTTGGAGTGCTTGACTGGATTGTTAACAATGCTTATAGCACTGTTATTGTCAATAAAGATTGGAGTGTGCAGAAAGGTTACCCCATAGTCCAGCATCTGATTCTGAATCCATAGAACCTAAGAGCAGCAACTTGCAGCAGCAATATACTCAGCTTCTGTTGTTGATAAGGACACTGTGGTTTGTTTCTTGCACTGCCAAGATACTAGTCTTGCACCCAAAAGTTGACATCCCCCTGAAGTAGACTTTCTGTCCATGTTAGCACCACCCAAGTCACTATCTGAATATGCAATCAAGTCGAATGAAGATTCATATGGATACCAAAGACCTAATCTAGGTTGCCCTCTTAAGTATCTGAAAATCCTCTTCACAGCTTGAAGATGTGATTGTTTTGGCTTGACTTGAAATCTGGCACATACACATACTGGAAACATGATATCTGGTCTTGAGGCTGTGAGATACATTAGAGATCCAATCATTGATCTATATAGATGGACATCAACATCCTCCCCCTCAAGATCAGCAGTGATCTGTTTATGAGTTTCCATTGGTGTGCTTGCTGGCTTTGAGTCTTTTAAACCATATTTATCCAGGATGTCTTGCACATATTTTGATTGACTAATGAGGATTCCATCTGTCTGCTGTTTCACCTGAAGTCCAAGGAAGAAGTTAAGTTCACCCATTGAACTCATTTTAAAGCTCTTGTGCATCAACTCTTCAAAGTCTCTACACATCTGATCTTTTGTGGATCCAAAAATGATATCATCCACATAGATCTGAACTAGTAGGATGTCCTTCTTACTTCTTTTAATGAAAAGGGTCTTGTCAATTATGCCCCTTTCAAACCCATTTTTCAAGAGATAGGTAGACAGAGTGTCATACCATGCTCTTGGGGCTTGATGTAGACCATAGAGTGCTTTCTTCAGCTTGTATACTCTGTCAGGATATGTAGGATTTTCAAAACCAGGTGGCTGACAGACATATACTTCTTCATCAATTGTACCATATAGAAAGGCACTCTTTACATCCATTTGATAGACCTTGAACTTCATGTATGAGGCATAGGCTAGGAACAACCTAATTGCCTCTACCCTTGCCACTGGAGCAAACACTTCATCATAATCTATGCCCTCTTCTTGAGTGTACCCTTGAGCCACAAACCTTGCTTTGTTCCTGATCACAATTCCTCTCTCATCCTTTTTATTCCTGAAGATCCACTTGGTGCCAATAGCTCTATGACCTTTTGGAAGGTCCACCAAGTCCCAAACATCCTGTAGTTTGAATTGAAGTAACTCTTCTTGCATGGCTTCTATCCAACTTGAGTCTTTCATTGCATCATAGGCCTTCTTAGGCTCAATCTGGGATAGGAAGCAAGTGAGTACTGTGTGTTGCTGATCTTGCAGCTCTTGACGTCTGCTTTGATTCCTTGTTATCATAGGAGAAGAGATGTCTCCTATGACCAGCTCTGGAGGATGATTCTTTTGAGTTCTAGTCTGATGACTAGGTTCTTCATTGATTCCCACATCCAGATTGGAATCATTTAAGTCAGTTGAGGGGATCTCATCAGCTGCTTCTGGTTCTTCATGTACTTGATTCTCTTCATCTCTTTTTTCTTCTTCACTCTGAATTGGTTCAGGAGCATTCTCCTTTTCACATATCTCAACAGGCTCTATCATAGGTATGGGAAAGATCACAGACTGAGGCATAGTGTCTTGTACTTGTACTTGTTCATCCCCTGATCCTCCACTTCCTGAACCTGCATGATAATCACTACTGAAACCCAAAGAGTTAGTTAGTGAATCAATGTCAAATAGCCACTGAGGACCAGACCCAATAGGATTTGGTGTGTTCTCATTGCATTTGACATTGTCATTTTCCTCAATTATTCTATAAGAAGTATTAAAAACTCTGTAAGCCTTACTCTGAGATGAGTAACCAACAAGAAAACCATCATCAGCCTTGCTATCAAACTTTCCTAAGTGAGTTTTGGTATTGAGAATGGTACAAGGACACCCAAAAGGTTTGAAAAATCCTATAAAAGGTTTTCTTTTATTTAAAAGCTCATAAGGTGTCTTGTTTTTAGGCTTGACTACTAGAACCATGTTTTGGACATAGCAAGCAGTATTAACTGCTTCAGCCCAGAAAGTAATTGGAAGTTTTTAATCTGCCAACAGAGATCTAGCAGCCTCAATCAGTGTCCTATTCCTTCTCTCAGCAACACCATTTTGTTGTGGAGTCCTAGGAGCACTGTATTGCCTCTCAATTCCTTTTTCCTCACAAAAGGTGTTTAGGTCATGATTTTTAAATTCAGTACCATTGTCTGACCTAATGACTTTTACTTTTTGATTTTTTTGGTTTTCAATTCTTAGAATAAAGGATTTGATTAGTACACTTGTCTCATCCTTAGTCCTTAGAAAATATACCAAGTAAATCTAGAGTAATCATCAACAATAACTAGGCAGTATGATTTCTTACCAATACTCATAACATTTGTAGGGCCAAACAGATCCATATGCAATAAATGAAGAGACTTAGAGATTGTGTTCACCTCTTTGGACTTATGAGAAGTTTTGTGTTGTTTGCCTTTGAGACAAGCAACACAATGATCATCACATGAATATACTTTTGATGGCAAACCTCTTACAAGGTTGTTTTTAACAAGTTTATTTATTGTTTTAAAGTTCATGTGACACATCCTTCTGTGCCAAAGTGATGATTCATCCAGAGAAGCTTTTGAAACAAGACAATTTAGGGATGAATCAGATGAAACACTTTCCATATCTAAACAATATACATTATCCTTTCTGGGGGTTCTTAGTAGTATCATCTTTTCATCAACTACCTTGAATCCAGGAGCAAGGATAATGCATTCAGAATCAGTAAATAATATACTATGTTGTTTGTCACAGACCTGTGATACACTTAACAGGTTGTACCTTAACTGTTCAACATAGAATACATCTTCAAAGGTCATTTTACCTTTGGTCACATCACCTTTACCACTGATTTTACCTCCATCTGGAGTATTACCAAAGGCAACATGTCCACCATCAATCTTCTTGAAATTCTTGAGGAATAACATGTTCCCTGTCATGTGCCTAGAGCAACCACTATCAACATGCCAGATGCTCTTACCCTTGAGCTGCTGGTTGCCCTGCACATAAGATTAAACAATTAGTATTGATTGGGGACCCAAGCCAAAGTGGTCTTGGGTCTCCCTTTCTCATCAAAGTATTTACATTCCTTTTTGATGAGGTTTTTGAACTCAGAGCACTCTTTATTAGAGTACTTTGTCAATATGATTGGCTTAGCAGCACTAATACTAGAAGCAGTACTAACTTTGGAAGTACTAACTGAGTTAGCAGTACTAACAGGTTTAGCAGTACTAACCTTGTTAGCAGCACTAACAAAGTTATCAGTATTAACTTTTGAAGAAGTACTAACAATGTCAGCAGCACTAACATTGTTAGCAGTAGTATTACTTCTAGCAGCACTATCATTGCCAGCAGCACTATTTGTGGTAGCAGTACTGACAGTTTTAGTGCTTTTAGGAACCCACATATTGACACTTTCTTCCACATTCTTTTTCTTCATGTGGCTTTTAGATTTAACAACTTTCTTAGCCACATGGTTCTTGTCATTCTTCCTATGACCAAAGGGTTTTTGTGCAGGTCTTTGAAAATTCAGCCTTTGGTTCATAGGATTAAAATAGCAGTATTTGGCAATGTGATTAAGCTTTCCACAAATAAAATAGGGTTTTGGTCTATTGATTTTACTCAGATCAACCCCTTGTTTTTGTGCCCACAGATTATTCCAGTTTCTCTGATTACCCCTCTTTTTATCATGTTTTTGGGGCTCAGATTTATTGCATGCACACTTTTTGCAAGGGATAGGGTTCACAATAGTGGTCTGCTTATAATGAACCTTCTTATTCTTTCCCTCAGTCTTTTCTACCTTATTGGACTTAACCCAAGTCTTTCCACACCCCTCATTGGTGATAATGTGATTTTCTATAGGAATCTCACCACTCACATTATTGTCCTTATTCTTGACAGTTTCCTTCTCAGTCTTGTCCTCAACAACTACATCATCTAAGGGATCTATCTCAGTGGCTCCCTCAGGCAAGTCATTCCTATCTTTGGTCTCTAGCAAGTCTGATGTAGGAGGGATGTAGTTGTTGTTGTAAGGTGGTGGTGTGGTGTTGTACCCTATTCCAGGTTTAATCTTGTCATGTATTTGGACCTTTAGAATAGAGTCCATAGCTTTAGAAGCATATGAATACTTCTCAATGTCAAGCTTAGCTTTCTCATACTCACTTTTTATCTTCTCACACTCCTCTTCTTTCTGTCTTAGCTTAAACTCATACTGATCTTTCTCCCACTTCCAGTAATTGGTGTCATACATGTGCTGAAGTTCATTGGCTTGGAAACCTCTAATTTGTTCCTCAAATCTCTCAACAATCTTCACATAGTCTTTTATGTCTTTTTCTAATCTCTTCAGGTTATCACTCATACTTTGATTGTGATCCCTGTACCTTTTAACTGTGTCTATGCAATTTTGAGAACAAAGATTAGAAATTACCTCAGTAGGGAGATTAGAAACTTCTGCCATGAGAGCTTGGTTTTGGATAGCCTCTTCTGCTTGATCACTCCAGTCAAACCCCATACCTTGTTGAGAGACTAGGGCTTGAGCAGAGTTTCTGTTATTATTGAAGCTTCCAGACTGTGTTTGTTGGTGGTTGTTCTTGTGAGACACTCCACTTCTGCATTCTCTAGCAAAGTGCCCCTTCAGATGACATTTATAACATTCCACCTTTGACTTGTCAAAACCTACTCCATCTTCTCTTCTTTGGGAGAAGTTGTTTCTCCCACTTCTCTTGATGAACTTCTTTACCCTCATAGAGAGCATGGCCATTTGCCATTTAATGTCCATCTCTTCAAGATCATCCGGATGGAGTTGTTCCAAGTCATCATTAATTAGAGAAGAGTTTCCATGACTGGATAGAAAGGCTTCAAACACAGATTCAGTGCCTTTCTCTTGACTTGCTCCATTAGCAGCACTAACTGATTCAGGGTTAGAAGAAGAATTAATTGATGCTGATAGAAGTGCAGCATTGTGAACATATCCAGATGGTTTCTTCTTAGCTTCTACCTCAGATTCAAACACTCTAAGGTCATTGTACAGATCATCAAGTTCTTTTTCTTCCAATTGTTCATTCTGTCTGAAAGAAACAGTATACATAGTCCACTCATCTCCAAGGGACCTTAAGAACTTTCTGTTTAGATCATCTTGATCAATCTGTACTCCCACAGTAGCTAGTTCACCAATTAACTTGTTAAACCTGTCAAAAGTTTGAGTCATGGACTCATTCTTGGTTGACATAAAGTTTTCATACAATTGCTTCAATATAGCCTTCTGATTTCTCTTGGTACTTTTGGTACCAGAGAACCTATTCTCTAGAGCATTCCAAAGCATCTGTGCATCAGTGCAATTGCAGAATTGGTGTTGATATTCATTGGGAATAGCCAAAAGCAGTGTTCTTAAGGCTTTCATCTCTGTCTGTCTTGACTTCTTTTCTGCATCCGTCTTTGGTGGAGTTCTTTTTCCATCTGGACCAATCTTTCCTTCATCAGATGGGTCATTCTCAATGATGTCCCACATAGAGTAATCTGTGAGAAGAATATATTGCTTGATCCTAATCTTCCACATGTCAAATTCATTGGATCTGAGCATTGGGACCTTTGAGACCAGGGTACTGTTTGATTCAACTGCGTTTTCCATGATGAATGAGATTTCTGAGAATATGGCTCTGATACCACTTGTCAGGATCTTAATTCTAAACAAGAATAAACACTCAGAAAACAATATTAAAGAAGCTGCAGAATAGCACTTTAATATTCAGAAAAACAATGAAACAGTAAATCAAAATCACAACTTGCAAACTCTTATTGAATGATTGAAAGTCACAAGCTTTTACACACAACCTCAATATTGATGAACAGACTCACCAATACGAATTCTACTTCTCTAGAATTAGGGTTCTAACCTTGAGGTTGATTCTTTCTATGAAAGTTAAAAACTTAGAATGACAAAAATCTATCTACTATGCAAACTATTCTATACATATATATATATATATATACTTGTAGATAAAAGATAATTACAATAAATAAAAGATCTTCAGTATAATCTTCCATAGTTATCTTCAAGACTTCCATGATTATCTTCAATCAATCCAGCTGTCTTCTTTCCATGCGAAGTCTTCATTATCTCATAAGCAGCATTAATTCTTCAGCAGTATTAACACTCTGAGCAGTATCAAGTTCAACAGTACTAACCATGCTCAGCAGTATTAACTTTGTTCTAGCAGTACTAACTCCAGCAGTACTAACTACTTAGCAGTACTAAACTTTCTTAGCAGTAGTAACTTCTTTTAGCAGTATTAATCTTTGACTAGCAGCACTAACCTGTATCAGCAGCATTAACATCAGAAGTAGTAACCAGGTTCTGCTAGCAGCATTAACTGTACTCAGCAATTCTTCAGTTCCCAACAATTTCCTCCAATCTTTGGCACCCACACATGCCCATTAAAGTATTTGATCCCACGGCTATCGTCCGTCAAGAGTAATTGTTGCTTGGTCATCACTTCTTCCTTGAGGTTCTCTTCCAATAAGGCTTCGGCTTGAGCCTCCTTAATTCGATCCATGAGGTTTGACACCAAATCAATTCTCGCGAGTTTGGCTCGAAGTTTCCCACTATACTCTTTCCGGCTCATTGCATCGGCCACGACGTTTGCTTTACCCGGATGGTAAAGCAACTCATAATCGTAATCTTTAAGCAATTCCAACCATCACCTTTGCCTCATGTTCAGCTCCTTTTGATCGAAGACGTACTTCAAGCTCTTATGATCCGTATACAAGGTACACTTAGTGCCATAGAGGTAGTGCCTCCACAACTTTAACGCAAATACCATCGCCGCTAGCTCCAAATCATGGGTGGGGTAATTCTTCTCGTGTACCTTTAGTTGCCTTGACGCGTAGGCGATCACCTTTCCTCTTTGCATGAGCACACAACCTAAACCCATCTTGGATGCGTCGTTGTAAACCACAAAATCCTCCGATCCCTCCGGCAAGTATAGGATCGGGGCTTCACACAACTTCTTTTGCAGAGTCCAAAAATCCTTTTCTAGGGTGTCGAATACAAATTTCACGTTCTTCTTAGTCAGAGCCGTCAATGAAGAAGCAATCTTGGAGAAGTCTTTGATGAATCTTCGATAATAACCCGCTAAGCCCAAGAAGCTTCGAATTTCGGATGGGCTCTTAGGCGGTTCCCAATTCATCATAACTTCTATCTTGGCGGGTTCGACCTCACACTGTCTTTCGTCACCACGTGCCCTAGGAATTGCACCTCTTTCAACCAAAATTCACACTTAGAGAATTTGGCGTATAATTTATCCTTCCTCAAAACTTCTAACACTTCTCGAAGGTGTTGTACGTGATCAAATTCATCCTTAGAGTAGATTAAGATATCATCAATGAACACGATTACCGACTTATCAAGGAACGGTCGGCACACGCAGTTCATCAAATCCATGAACACCGTCGGGGCATTCGTTAAACCGAAAGGCATCACCAAGAATTCGTAATGCCCGTAACACGTTCTAAAAGTTGTCTTCGGGATGTCGTCTTCCTTGACTTTTACTTAGTGGTATCCCGAACGTAGATCGATCTTCGAGAAGCATCCGGCTCCTTAGAGTTGGTCAAACAAGTCGTTGATCCTAGGGAGTGGGTACGTATTCTTCACGGTTACCTTGTTCAACTCTCTATAATCTATGCACATCCGCATGGTGCCATATTTCTTCTTCAAGAATAGGACCGGTGCTCCCCAAGGAGATGAACTCGGTCTCATGAATCCCTTCTCAAGAAGGTCTTGTAGTTGCCCCATCATATCCTTCATTTTCGAAGGAGCTAAACGATAAGGAGCTTTAGCTATGGGAGTCGTTCCTGGTGCTAAATCAATCTTGAATTCCATTTGGCGATCGGGTGGTAACCCAGGCAAGTCATCTGGGAAAACTTCGGGAAACTCGTTTACCACTTTCACATCTTCTAGCCTTTTCTTCTCAAGCTTGGCGTCTATAACATATGCTAAAAAGGACGAGCAACCATTCGATAAGCACTTCCGTGCTTTCACCATGCTAATAATTACCACCTTGCCCTTCCGTCTTTCGTCGTATACGGTCACCATCTCATCATTGGAAACTAGGATTCGAACCATCTTCTTTGCACAAAGAATCTCGGCACGATTCTTTGTTAACCAGTCCATTCCTATGACGACATCAAATCCTCCAATAACCATCGGCATTAAATCAACTGGAAACTCCCTTCTTTCATTTTCCAACTTGCAATCCCTAAAAACATCTCGGACCACAACTTGGTCACCATCCGCTAGTTCTACTACTAAGGCATCTTCTAAGCTACTAGTGGGCATAGACAATGGAAAGTACTCGACACAAACGAAAAACTTGTGCCGGAATCAAACAATATACGTGTAGGTACGGAGTTTAGAAGAAACATACCCGACACTACATCAGTCGAAGCCTTCACCTCCTCGGTGGTCATCTGAAAGGCTCTTCCCGTCGCTCTCGGAGGATCAATATTCTTTCCCCTGCTACCCCCGACCTTTAACTTCGGGCACTCGCTTCTAATATGGCCTGGTGCTCTGCATTCAAAACGAATATGTCCCCTAACCGGACAGTCCCTGAAACTGTGGCCCGGCTTACCACACTTGAAGCAGGGTTCAGACCCCAAATTACACAGACCAAAGTGTTTGCTCCGGCACTTGGAGTAATATGGGACCTCTCTTCTAGGACCGGTCCCTCGCTGATTGTTGTTGAAATGTCTTGGTCTCTTGGAGGGTACTTAACTTCTCTCCCATCTCCTTTTCTCAGTTACTCCGCCCCTCTCCACCTTCTCAAGGCCATAATAATCTTCTACCAATTGGGCTTCCTCGATCGCCTCCTGAAGAGTAGAGGCCTTGGACACCCGTACCATGTTCATCATCTCTGTCGGAAAACCTTTAATGTAGGCTTTGATCTTTTCCTTCTCGGTTGGGACCAGATGTCCCACCAAAACCAGCTTGTCCATGAACAATTTGTTGTACTCTTTCATGGTCAAACTCCCTTTCTTTAAATTTCGGAACTCTTCGATGATCTGGTCCATAGATCTCTTATTGCAATATTCTTCAAGCACCTTCCGCTTGAAAGTTTCCCATTCCAACTTGTCTAACACCGAAGCCTCTAAAGACATAAAGTAAATGTTCCGCCATATGAGGGTCGCCCCTCGCAACATTTGAGAACCGAAGGTTGCTTTTTGGCCCTCTCCACAACCGCTTCTCCGAAAAGCTTGTTCCCTCTCCTGTATCCAATTCATGCAGACCATTGGGTCATTGTTTCCCTTGAACTCGGGTGGTCTGCAGCTCAAGAAGGTCTTGAAAGTGCATGAATTCGTTGGTTGTCGTGCTTCCATAGTTGCCACTCCATCCGTGGGAATTTCATTTCCAATTCCCCCAGATCCCACTGTAATCATATTTTCTGCAACCGTCTCGTGCCTGCGGTTGTTAGGGTCCCTGTCCTCGAGCAACTTCAGAAACATCTCTTGTTGTTGAGACATATTCACAATCATGGCTTGCATCATATGGTCCATCATTCTTGTCTCTGGAGTTACTTCTTCCATTATTGCCTCAAACGTGGCTATGTTGCGGCGGGGTATATGCTCAGGCCCTCCGCCTAACACGTTATGTTGGGGTGGGGGCAATTTAACCGCTGTCACCCTTGGTTGGTCGGTCGTGGATGTTGTCGCATCATGACCATCCGACCTATTACGAGTGTTTACCATTTAGTATGCCACATAAATACGAGAATGGAGATGAGAAATAGACTAGAGGATTTAAACATAAGGAAACGTACTACCACATTCATCAATCATCATAACAGTAGTAATCTAAGCATGCTCACGTAATAACACATTCATAATAGCAATAGCTAATTGAAATTATGAACACGTCACACATAAGAATCCTTACTACCACCGTCACACTTCTCGACTTATATAGTTCCGTTGGTTCTAAGACCATCTTATCTTAAGAGTTCTACCCAAATCTCACAATTCATAACTTATCCGATATAAGCTTAAGTCTAGGTACCTTACTTTGATACCTAGTTCACTTAAACTACTACTCTGATACCAACTTGTAACACCCTAAGAATAGGGGTTAATTTAAGCCTAAAATAAATGCGGAATAAACGAGTCTATCATAAAAGGATCACCCAGAAAGGGGAATAGTTGCATGGCGTTTACAAAAAAAAATCAAGTGGAATTGAATACAACAACCTACTAATCTAGTCCAACTAGTTCTGGATTACGAACGGGTTTCGACATCTCACGATAAAAAATATACCAGTTCTATATCAATGCACGCCTCTATAACCTTCAAAAAATGTTACTATCCTCCAACGACTCTCCACTCAATCCCGAGGAATCCCACCGCTAGAGTGACCCGTTATACATGTCATTTTAAGAAAAAGTGTTAGGCTTAAGCCTAGTGAGATCAAACATTTGCAATGGGAAAAATCAGTGCCTTCAAATGAAATAATTAAGAGGTGCCAGTGGAATTCATATAGATAAATCTCAACTTTAATACAAATACCTCTTGGGTTGACAGGGGAGATCCGCTTACTAACACAAGTGACGGAACACAAAAGTAAACCACTTGACGTATTAGTAAAACCAAACACATAAAAGTACCCACAATGGATGTCAGGCTCGGTAGCTTTAAACGTACACCCACGGAAAGTCAACTTCAACCACATAGGGTCCTTACGTTGAGATCCTCACCCAATATCGGGTTCTAGCATGTAGGGATTATACCTCATACGATGCCTAAGCGTGCCTCGATGTGGAAAACTAACGTTCCATCATCAGATCAAAGTTTATATATATAAGTGGGTTCATGACGCCCATATGCAACCAAATAATCCATCCAATGTCCACAAAACCAAACAACAATTTCAATCTATTGAAATGCCACCATATGTACAAAAATTATGAATCCATATAGTTACTTCCAAGTTTCCAAAAGATTTCATTTCAAATTGTTAAATGATATTTCCACACATACTAAATCAATTTACTTAATACTCATTCAATAATACATACCCACATTTCAAAACCCAAATCTTGATTTCCAAGTAATTAATCACAAGGTTATAGAAAACATGTTTCTCATGTACAAAATCCACAACTAAACCAAAATGTATACTCTTGACCCTAAAATCATACCCTTCCACCTAACCCCCAAAAATCTCAAAAATTAGGTTTTAGTGAAAACTCATCCAACTCAAATAAATCAAAAATAGAGATGTTGAGAAGGTTAAAAATCCACATTTTAACATGTATAAAGTTTATTAAAAGAGAATGAACTCACAAGTTAGGTTTTTGGTGA
Source organism: Arctium minus (assembly GCA_954870635.1). Taxonomy (NCBI): domain Eukaryota; kingdom Viridiplantae; phylum Streptophyta; class Magnoliopsida; order Asterales; family Asteraceae; genus Arctium; species Arctium minus. The sequence goes on along the minus strand of OX941080.1, from coordinate 172,860,672 downwards.
AAACCTAGAAAACCAAGTATGGTGAGAGGAGGATGAATATCTTGACTATCCAAACTAAGCCCCTTGAATCTTGAGGCTCTAGACGAAATTAATGCTCTTCCAAACTTAAAGGTAACAACCTAGGGTTCCCTAAAATCGAATTTATGAAGAGGGAGGGATGAAATCCCGTCTATAAGATATGCAGGGGCTTCCCGCGGCTTGGGCTGCGTCCTAACCCGCGCGTGCTTCATAGACCAAACACCCAGCGAGTCGTGTGGCTTTGGCCGCGACTTCAAGGCCAAGCCCTATCCTGCGTAACTCGTTGTCTTTCAGCCAAGTCCCAAAACTCTAATCCAATACCAAGGCACGATTCTAATCTTCAAAGTTCCAGATGAATCTATATTAGCAAAATCCCTGAGGTTAACAATTAGACTCATAAGAAAAACCCCTAACGTACCATAAAATTTTACGGATGTTACAGAGGAACACAAAAGTATGCCACTCATACAACGTTAATCGTATAACACTTCACGACATAAAATCCTAAGTGTTCATATGACTCCCTCCAAGCTACACCAAAAGAGATAGCTGACCTTAGTGAATATTACCATGAATACCACCAAAGGCCCGGCACAGTCGGAAATTACAACCAAGGCATTGCCCCGACATGGCGGAGGCCCCAAACGCCCATCAACACGATAACATAACTGGACCCAACCCTCCTAGTGTACGCTTGAAAGGTTAAGGTCATAAAACATGGGTCCCGGAATCCAATCCCGTAATACCCAAATGACCATCAGATAAAGACTGACTTACGCGCCTATGGATCTATTGCAACGCAGTCTAACATTACATGACTACACAGGAATGACCAAGGCACTCGAGCATATAATTAACATCATTATGCAACAAGCTGCAATAGTATGTAAATCATAACTAGGCTCTACACTGAGCCATTAAAAACGGACAATTGTCCCCAAGACTCTTTTAAGTCACCACTGAGCTTAAGTGCTCAAAACCTTTTTTGACCAAAAAATAACGGTCCCCAAATAATAAAACGCAATTAACTCGCGTTATGCAAACACACGCTCCAAAATACATGAATAAGCTCCAACACAATTTAGATTAGGACAAATTACTTTTCAAATGAATTTATACCATTTATTCCTTCAAAAACGTCCCATAACACAAAATTAAGTATTTCTCTAAAACAAACGTTAAAAGTTCCTTTTAACCAAATAATCTCCATTTATGCAATAAATCATCAAAACCCTTTCATTTATGACTTATTTATCAAAATGCCTTAAAATCCCAAATATGGTGTTTCACAAGATTTATAAAATCTTATTTGTTCAAAAAGCAAAACTCATCAAAGATTTCAACATTTTATAATAATTATGTGAAACACATAAATACTCTAAAATAGACATTTTTGGCATGTACAACGTTTTCACAAATCAACTTGAACTCACCTTGTTAGGTTAAGTTAAACCTAGGTTCCAAATTCGATCATTAGCCTCCAATAGTGTGGATCCCACCATTATCAAGTCATCTTCAACAATGAGTTAGGGTTTCCAAGTAACCCATTTCCTCAAGTCTAGAATACACCATCAACAAGTAAAATCTTTAGATCTACAAGATTATTACACTAAATTTTGGAATATACAAGGTGCTTACCTCAAACGGAACTTGAAGTGTTCCAACCACATTTCTCCCATGAAATCTTTCACCCCTCCCATCACCAAGCTTCAAACCACAAACTATTTGATCTCCCTATGGTAGATTCACATCAAGGTGCCCCAAGTCAGTTCTTGAGATCCTAAATTCGTCCTAAAGAAGAGAGAAATGGAGTATGGGAGTAAAAATGAGAGAAAACCCTAGAAAATTGGGTTTTAAGTCGATCAGACAGTCCCCACGGCCTTGGTTGCGAAGTCGCGCGTGCTCTCAAGTTGTATCCACAATGACTTACATGGCCTTGGCCGCAGCTTGACGCCACGGGCCAAGCCGTGTGGCTGCAGGTCACGCCTTTCCGCGCCTCATGCTGAGTCGTCCCCCGACCGTTCTCTTGTCCGATCGGCGACAGTTTCCTTTGTCGCTCGTCTACCATCATTAGAGAATTACGGGTGTTACAATATCACAAATAGATTTGGGCATAAATCTTTATACTAACGGAAGCCAAAAAGAACAAAGAAAAAAACAGTGCTTCTCGGGGAGGAGCACGATATGTAGCTAACTTGAAACTGCAGGAAGCTTTGATATTTTATCAACTTAGTTAAATCAGCAAGATTATGATTTGGTAGAAGTGGAGCTTTGTGGGAATTTTGTGGCCACTGTCCATAACAATTCATTTTCGAGAGATCGAGATTTTTATGAACACTTCCATGACACAAAGTTTGACCATTTGGCTATTACGATTGTCTTAAGAAAAATTCACACCCATATCTTCTCTTTAATTTAAAAAGTTCATTTCTTTACTTTAAGTACTTTCACCAACAAATATTAACAATTTTCTCACAACTTAAACAAGCATTAGAATTTCATGAATGTCTCGGATTCTTAATTGATCAGTCCCTATGGAAATGATCTCGGTATTACTACCACTTTATTACTTATAGTGATCATAGTGTCTGGTGTGCACTTGCACTGCCAATGTGGTAACATTGTGGCTAGTTTGTGGACATATACAATTTTTCGCTATCATACATACAACTTAAAAGATCGTTTTTAAGAGTTTGAGGGTCAAATGCTTTATAAAGTAGTATAGATATATAACATTTGGTTGTTTTTAATAGTTTTTACCAATATATATATATATATATATATATATATATATATATATCGACTATATATATTTTGTATGCAACACCTCACTAAAAGTATGGGTAAATTTAAACCAAAGGTACCAAGAGAGAAAAGTAAGGGAAGTCTACGGGCCAAAAGGGAGTAGACTCAGTCAAAATCAAAACTAAGTGTGATAATTAAACCACACTTGTATGAAAAAGAGGCTAGGAGGTTTGGAGGTTACTGGTGTTCGGAAAGTGGCTTTGGCTAAGGTGTTATTAATACATTTGTAACACCCTAAAAATATGGGTAAATTTAAACCTGAAAATTTCTGCAATATGACGTCTATAAGTTGAAAACCACCCACAATAGGGGAATGTATAATATCGTCTGTAAATGGATATTAAAATTGACAACAAACTAATCTAAACAATTACACATCTAGATTATATCGGTTGTCAGCCCAATTTCCCAAAATATTCTATCTTTCTGTACGCCATGTCTCCAAAAATATCTATCCCCAAAATGCCATAATGGCCCAACGCTCTTCCCTCAAACCATATGCGACCCGCCGCTAAGGAACATGTTATATATGTCATTTAAGAAAACAAGTGTTAGGCTTTACGCCTAGTGAGATCAAACAGTTTATATAAACCAATAAGAGTACAATTCGATAAAGAAAGGTTTACATTTGTAATAAACAATTTACTTTTCCTAAAATGCCACATACTACCCAAGGGGTCCAAAAACATCTTGCGATGACGGGGGAGACCCGATTTTCCAAGGATCGTGACGGAACACAAAAGTATGTTACTTTCCAAGTTGTGAGCTAAATATTAGGATCAAGGCCACGAGCTCGTCGAATCATACTCATATATGGGGGAGGGCACCCAATGATCCTAATCATACTCATTCACTAGGATTACATTTACGGTACATGGCTGGAATCCGGTCCCACATAACCGTACCAAGTTTCCTTCCGATGACCCAATATCTCAACTAGTTACAAACGGGAATTATGCCAACATTAAGCCGACTCTACACCTATGGATCCATTAGTGATAATCTAAAGTTGTCACAATTACATTTGTGACCAACTATAATCATACATATAGTTTCCATAATAGAATTTCCATAATATGTTTTCAATACATAATCACTTCCTTGTAATATACCCAAATAAGGACCAATAAAGGGTCATTTTCATTATAAACTATTTCCAAAATAAGGCTTCTCCAACATTTTATTGACATTTAGCCCAATCTTTATCAAAACAACTGATAAGTACTCACTTTTGAGTACTTAAGCACTTCATTTCTAACTTTTTAGACTAGATTTTACACTTTATAATCCCAACTTTGAGTCATTTTTTTCATAATTTTCCACTTTCTTGATTTGGAGCTTAGGTTAATGATTTGCTTGTTTACATGGGGTTGTTTAGACTAATCTTAATGTGTTTTGGAAAATCTCTTTTTGGAACAGGTCATGCTGCAGCATCACCAGAGCACTGGACCTGATGGCTACCGCTGGGAAGGAATTGGAAGTTGATTAATGGGATCGAAAATAGTCTTTTTGTTGACCAATGGACAAAGCCATGTACCAGCTGATGTGAACTTAGTCTTTTGTAATTTAATTAGCTTTTATACTTCCTAGTTAGTTTGTTAAACTAGTGGTTGCATCCTCATAGATTTAGTTGCTAAACTTATACTTGGTCCCTCTCTACTACTATAAATAGAAAGCCTTGGGACATTTATTTTGAACTCACTTGTAACACCCCAAAAATTGGACTAACAAAAATTTCCAAAAAAGAAATGTGGTATGCATAAATGCCAAAGCACGAGCTCGTACAAAAGGAACAACAAATGCCTGTTAATTACAAGTTTGTAATAAGACCCAATAATAGATGACAACTCCCTAATCTAAGTCTCGCTAGACATAAGATTACAAAAAGGTTGTCAGCTATGCCCAAAATAATTGTCTTCAATATTGGCATCCCAAAATGCTCCCAAGCTCACCACTAAAGTCAATTAAGCTTCTTGGGCGCTCGCGCCGCTAGACCAAACGGGTCTAGTGAGTTGCATAAAAATATGGCATATTTATGTAGAGCATGTTATGAACAATTATGACACTTCAATCACCAAAGTCCATACGGGGTCAATCATGGGGGAGACCCATCACACCAATGAGTTTTACCTCGAGTCAATGTACCTTGATGTTCACTCGCTTGAGCAACATCCCGAAGGCCTGGCACATTTGAAGACTACCTCCCAGGCATTACTCCAAATGGCGGAGGTCTAGGCGCATACCATTATAGTGGCACCTAGGACTACATCCTCCTAACACTTACTCATGGTTCGTTATGTGTACGTACAATGTCCGTCTCTATACATAATTCCATAACCATAAAATACATGTATAAGACTTCACAATCCCAAGCATGATTTAGCTACAAAACTCTAAAATATGCATATACTCAAATATTGCCCATGGTTCCTCAAGATACATACTATCAAGCTCAAATACCAAGAATAATGACCTTACCAAGGCCCACATTAATAACCAAGACTATACTTGCAACAAACTCAAAGTAGCAGTTAGGTCAAACTTATCAGGTGATCAATATTTATGTGAACATGAGATGTTAGGCAAATAAATGTACAAGATATGTATCTCATTTGTAAATATTAAGAGAAAACTCACTATCTAGGGTTTCACACAAAACCCTAGAAAACTTGGATGAGGAGATGAGAGAGTGAGGACTTGAAGGTGTTTTGAATGCTTCACTTGAAGAATCTTTAAGTCTCCTTAACCACCAATAAATGCTCCCAACTACCTTAGGATTTCCAATAAGTGTTTGAAGGGTTTGGGATGAAAGAAAATAGCCTCTAAGGGTTTCCAAGTCGGCTCCAAAGTTTGAGATTAGGAAAATGAAATGAAATGGTCAAGGCTGGTCATTTAAAACCCACACAGCCCATCGGCGACAGTGCCCGGCGACATTGCCCATGGCACTGTCGCGGAGCATAGTCGCGCCCGCTCCCCTACCCACGGTACAGGTTTGGCGATTGTGACAGGGCGACATTGCCCATGTCACTCTCGCGTGTCATACTCGTCGGGGGTGTACCGAGACCACCCCCCGGCCCGCGATAGTGCCTCGCGACTATGACCATTGTCATAGTCGCTGGTCACAATCGCCCAGCACCACAAAATCATGTTTTTCGATGTTTTCGATAAGGTTCAACATGTACAGAATCCAAGGAAATTTAACAGATCAAATTACATAATAAGGCCTTAATTCCAAGGAAGAATTCCAACAATTAGGATTGACGAAGACGCAAAGAAATTTATAAATACTTACCTTAATTTTCCGGGTGTTACAATCCTCCCCACCTAATGAGGATTTCGTCCCCGAAATCTTAAACACTAGAATAAATGAGGATATCTCTTCCTCATGTCCTCCTCCGATTCCCACGTCACGTTAGCACCTCGATGGTGTTTCCATTGAACCTTCAACATAGTCACTTCTTTATGCCTCAATTGCTTCGTCTTTGACTCTAGGATAGCTTCTGGTTCTTCTACACATCAATTTCCGTTGTCCACTCGTATTTCCGTCAACGGAATAACACTTTCCTCTTCGGCCAAACACTTGCGAAGATAACAAACATGAAAGGTAGGATGGATTCCGTCCATCTCCGGCGGTAGATCCAATCGATAAGCTTGGAGTCTGATCTTCTCTAAAATCGTGAAGGGCCCAAGGAAACGGGGACTAAGCTTCCCGTGCTTCCCGAAACGGATGATTCCCTTCCATGGTGACACTTTCAACATAACCCGGTCCCCCACTTAGAAGTTCATCGGTCTTCGCTTTTTGTCCGCGTAACTCTTTTGTCGGTCTTGGGCCGCTTTCAATCGCTCTCGGATGCCTTTCACTTTATCCGACGTCGCTTGCACAATTTCCGGACCCGCAAATTGCTTTTCCCCCGCCTCGAGCCAACATACTGGTGTCCTACATTTCCGTCCGTAGAGCGCCTCGAATTGAGCCATCCCGATACTCGAGTGGTAGCTATTATTGTAGGCGAATTCCACTAATGGCAAGTGTGAATCCCAAGTTCCTCCAAAGTCTATGACATACGATCGAAGCATGTCCTCGAGAGTTTGGATCGTCCTCTCACTTTGCCCGTTCGTCTGAGGGTGATATGTCGTGCTCAACTTAACCTTCGTGCCCAACTCTCTTTGCAATCCATCCCAAAACTTGGAAGTAAACCGGCTATCCCTATCCGAGACTATGGATAGTGGGACACCGTGACGAGACACTGCTTCATCAATATATAGCTTAGCAAGTTTGTCCATCGGTAATGTTTCCCTCATCGCTAGGAAATGAGCACTTTTGGTAAGCCTGTCCACTACCACCCAAATAGTGTCATGACTTTTAGGGTCTTCGGCAATTTCGTGATGAAGTCCATCGTGATGTGCTCCCACTTCCACTCCAGAATGATTAGCGGTTGCAAACTCCCGTAAGGTCTTTGATGCTCCGCTTTAACTTGAAGGCATGTGACGCACCTTTCCACATAATTTACCACGTCGAGCTTCATTACCGGCCACCAATAATGAAGTTTCAAATCTCTATACATCTTGGTGCTACCAGGATGTATGGAGTACTTTGACTTGTGTGCCTCTGACAAGAGCAACTCGCGGTTTCCCCCGATTTTAGGCACCCAAATCCTCCGTTGGAATAACTTGAGACCGCGGCTATCCTCCATTAATAAGTCCTTTTGCTTCACCATGACCTCGTCCTTGAGATTCTCCTCGTGAAGTGCTTCGGCTTGACTTCTCTTGATGTCCTCCATAAGACTTGATATTACCTCAATTTTAGCAAACGTTACTTTACTTTCCCCTCCGTAGCTCTTTCGGCTTAAAGCGTCAGCTACCACATTGGCTTTACCGGGGTGGTAAAGCAATTCACAATCATAATCCTTCAAGAGCTCCAACCATCTCCTTTGCCGCATGTTGAGCTCCTTTTGGTCAAAGATGTACTTTAAACTTTTATGATCGGTAAACAATGTACACTTTGTCCCATAAAGGTAATGTCGCCATAACTGTAAGGCAAAAACCACCGCCGCTAGATCTAAGTCATGCGTGGGGTAATTCTTCTCGTGATCCTTGAGTTGCCGCGATGCATACGCGATCACTTTCCCTCTTTGCATTAATACACATCCGAGTCCAAGCTTGGAGGCGTCGCTATAAACCACAAAATCTTCAGATCCTTCAGGCAAGGATAGGATCGGTGCTTCGCATAATCTCTTTTGGAGGGTTCGGAAGGCTTTCTCTTGTGATTCGGTCCATGAGAACTTCACATTCTTCCTTGTCAGAGACGTGAGTGGAGACGCAATCTTCGAAAAGTCTTGGATAAAACGTCGGTAGTAACCGGCTAAGCCCAAGAAGCTCCTTATCTCTGTTGGGCTCGTCGGTGGTTCCCAATTCATCATTGCCTCGATCTTAGCCGGGTCCACCTTTACTCCATCCTTTGACACCACGTGGCCCAAGAATTGCACTTCTTGTAGCCAAAATTCGTACTTCGAGAATTTGGCGAATACTTTCTCTCTTCGAAGGATCTCTAAAACTTCCTGCAAATGTTGTCGATGCTCCTCCTCGTCCCGCGAGTAGATCAAGATGTCGTCGATAAAGACTATGACCGACTTATCTAGAAAGGGTCGGCATACTCGGTTCATCAGGTCCATGAACACGGCCGGAGCATTAGTCAGCCCGAATGGCATAACTAAAAACTCATAGTGACTGTACCTCGTCCGAAACGCCGTCTTCGGTATGTCGCTCTCTTTCACCCACACTTGATGGTAGCCGGATCGCAAATCTATTTTGGAGAAACATCCCGCTCCTTGAAGTTGATCGAAGAGGTCGTCGATCCGGGGAAGTGGATATTTGTTCTTAACGGTAAATTTTTTGAGTTCGCGGTAGTCTATACACATTCGCATAGACCCATCCTTCTTCTTCACGAATAACACCGGCGCTCCCCAAGGCGACGAGCTCGGTCGTATAAATCCTTTCTCAATTAGTTCTTGGAGTTGTGTCATCATCTCTTGCATTTCTGTCGGGGATAAATGGTAAGGAGCACGAGCAATCAGAGCGGCTCCCGGGGTAAGGTCGATGTGGAATTCCACTTGTCGTTCCGGTGGAAGTCCAGGTAGGTCATCCGGAAAGACATCCGGGTAGTCGCACACCACTTCCACTTATTTCAATTTCTTTTTCTCTAGCTTCGCGTCGATCACATAGGCTAAGTACGACTCACATCCTTTGGCTAGGCTCTTGCGTGCCTTGAGTGATGATATAATCATATGGGTTCCTCGGTTCTTCTCCCCGTAAACCAACACTTCACCGCCCTTAGACAAGGGTACCCGAATCAACTTCTTAGAACAAAAGATACCGGCGTCGGGCTTAGCTAACCAATCCATTCCCACTATTACATCAAATCCTCCAATATTTGTCGGTAACAAATCTATAACGAAGGGATCTCCATCTAACTCTAAGGTACATCCTACATAACAACCCCTAACAACCATATGCTCCCCATTGGTTACCTCTACCACTAGAGAATCATTCAACAAACTACAAGGAGTAGAGAGGTTCTTTCAAAAGGAGGTAGACACAAAAGATCGGTTCGCACCGGAATCGAATAAAACACGGGTAGGTAGAGAGTTCACTAGAAACGTACCTGACACTACGTCCGCCGCCTCCTTTGCTTCACTAGCCGTCATCTAGAAGGCCCGAATTGGCGCCTTTGGTTGAACTTCTTTCTTCGGTAAGGCCCCACTTGGCTACCCCTTTCTAACTTAGGGCAATTGCGCTTGATGTGCCCCGGTTCTCGGCACTCGTAACAAACTCCCCGTGAGGGGCAATCCCGACTCATGTGGTCCTTCCGCCCACACTTGAAACATTCCATAGCTCCAGAAATTGGCCTCAGATTTCAAGGCCCAAAGTGCTTGCTCTTACATTTGGGGCACCACCTCGCCTCCCGTCGCGGTTCGGTGTTCCTTCCCCCGCTAAAGGGTTTGGAAGGTCGCGCGGGCCCGGTTGGCCCCTCCCATTTACGTTTCTCTCCTTGAACTTTCTTCTCCTCTCTCTCTTGAATCAGATCATCTTCCACCAACTGAGACACCTCAATCACTTCTTGCAACGTAACCTTTTGAGCGTTCCTCACGTCCGTCTTCATCTCCGTAGGTAGTCCCTTCACAAAGGCTTTTATTTTGGACCCTTCATCTGTTGCCAAATGTTCGACTATGCTGAGCTTGTCCAAGAATTGTTTAGCATAATCCGCGACCGACAGATTTCCTTTCTTCAGATTTTTGAACTCTTCCTCTATTTTGTCGAGTGCTCTCTCGTTGCAGTATTTCTCCATGATTTTCTTATTGAATGTTGGCCAAGTGATCTTGGCCAAAACTTCCGGTGTAATTGCCCTTCATGTGACGTTCCACCAGCTTAGAGCATCCCCTCAAAGCAGTTGAGAGGCAAATTTGACTCTCTGCGAGTCCACGCACTCGCTTGACTCAAAAGCCATCTCTACATCTTGAATCCATTTTATGCAAACTAGAGGGTCAGTCGTTCCTGAGAATTCTGGAGCCCGACTACACAAGAAGGTATTGAAAGAACATCCCCCTTCCTTCCTCTTATCATCTCTAACCGCGTGCTCTTCGGTGCCCACAGCATTATCCGCATCGCCCGATCCCAAAACCTCATTGTCTCCCACCGTCTCGTGCCTCCAGTTACTTGTATCTCTGTCTTCTAGGACTTTTAAGAGTCTCTCGTCCCGCTTGTCCATTACAGAGTTCATCATTTGCATTATGCTGGCTAATAGGACCGACTGGGGGTCCGCTTCTTGAATAACTGGCTCCACGGTTTCCATGTTCACTTGGGGATTCGTATCGATGATACCCTCTAGCATTGGGGGTATTGGTGGAATGACTTGATTAATCGGTGTGTTTACCGGTCGGGTAATCTCCGGAGCAGTTACACTTGCTTCATTTGTTTCCTCGGTCGCCCCGACCCGACTCCTCGTGTTTACCATAATGGACTGTCACACATGACAAGAGTAATACCGGTTAATTCTTTGAAAGATAACCGGTTCAATACTACCTACTACAAGGATCAATCATCATAATAATAATTTCAAACATGCTCACGTAATCATAGATTTAGAACAACACTAGCCAAGTGAGATTGTGAACATATTTTACACAAGAATCCTCGTTATCATCATCATAATTCTCAATCAATGCAATTCCGAATTCCTAATACTCTCCCCACCTAAGAATGCTCTACCCAAGAGGACAGTGATTTTATGAGCATCTCTAGTCTAAGTCTAGGTATGCTAAGGTTAATACCTAGTTCACTTAAACTAGAGCTCTGATACCAACTTGTAACACCCCAAAAATGGGACTAACAAAAATTTCCAAAAAAGAAATGTGGTATGCATAAATGCCAAAACACGAGCTCATACAAAAGGAAAAACAAATGCCTGTTAATTACAAGTTTGTAATAAGACCCAATAATAGATGACAACTCCCTAATCTAAGTCTCGCTAGACATAAGATTACAAAAAGGTTGTCAGCTATGCCCAAAATAATTGTCTTCAATATTGGCATCCCAAAATGCTCCCGAGCTCACCACTAAAGTCAATTAAGCTTCTTGGGCGCTCGCGCCGCTAGACCAAACGGGTCTAGTGAGTTGCATAAAAATATGACATATTTATGTAAAGCATGTTATGAACAATTATGACACTTCAATCACCAAAGTCCATACGGGGTCAATCATGGGGGAGACCCATCACACCAATGAGTTTTACCTCGAGTCAATGTACCTTGATGTTCACTCGCTTGAGCAACATCCCGAAGGCCTGGCACATTTGAAGACTACCTCCCAGGCATTACTCCAAATGGCGGAGGTCTAGGCGCATACCATTATAGTGGCACCTAGGACTACATCCTCCTAGCACTTACTCATGGTTCGTTATGTGTACGTACAATGTCCGTCTCTATACATAATTCCATAACCATAAAATACATGTATAAGACTTCACAATCCCAAGCATGATTTAGCTACAAAACTCTAAAATATGCATATACTCAAATATTGCCCATGGTTCCTCAAGATACATACTATCAAGCTCAAATACCAAGAATAATGACCTTACCAAGGCCCACATTAATAACCAAGACTATACTTGCAACAAACTCAAAGTAGCAGTTAGGTCAAACTTATCAGGTGATCAATATTTATGTGAACATGAGATGTTAGGCAAATAAATGTACAAGATATGTATCTCATTTGTAAATATTAAGAGAAAACTCACTATCTAGGGTTCACACAAAACCCTAGAAAACTTGGATGAGGAGATGAGAGAGTGAGGACTTGAAGGTGTTTTGAATGCTTCACTTGAAGAATCTTTAAGTCTCCTTAACCACCAATAAATGCTCCCAACTACCTTAGGATTTCCAATAAGTGTTTGAAGGGTTTGGGATGAAAAAAAATCGCCTCTAAGGGTTTCCAAGTCGGCTCCAAAGTTTGAGATTAGGAAAATGAAATGAAATGGTCAAGGCTGGTCATTTAAAACCCACACAACCCGTCGGCGACAGTGCCCGGCGACATTACCCATGGCACTGTCACGGGGCATAGTCGCGCCCGCTCCCCTACCCACGGTACAGGTTCGGCGATTGTGACAGGGCGACATTGCCCATGTCACTCTCGCGTGTCATACTCGCCGGGGGTGTACCGAGACCACCCCCCGGCTCGCGATAGTGCCTCGCGACTATGACCATTGTCATAGTCGCTGGTCACAGTCGCCCAGTACCACAAAATCATGTTTTTCGATGTTTTCGATAAGGTTCAACATGTACGGAATCCAAGGAAATTTAACAGATCAAATGACATAATAAGGCCTTAATTCCAAGGAAGAATTCCAACAATTAGGATTGACGAAGACGCAAAGAAATTTATAAATGCTTACCTTAATTTTCCGGGTGTTACATCACTCTCACTCACTCACTACTAGTTGATCTTAAATCAGCCCTAATTCCTTCCTCAATTTCAGTAATATTTAGTACTTCATGTTCTTCATTTAATGCTTTCGATCTTCTTTAAATCTTCATCCTTATGTATGAATGCTTGTAGCTTCTCTGCAGCACTGAGAATTTTAATTCTTTACTTTGCTTTCTTTATTTTCATCTTGCATCTCTAGCCTTTCTATTTATGTTACATCTTTAATTTAATGCACTTAATTTCAAGCACTTTACATTTATGTACTTACATTTCATCTTACATTCTTGTATTTTAATTTAATGATATTTATAGTCATTTGCCTTTTAAGTCATCTACATTTCAAGTCATCATGTTTACTTTTATAGTTCTTTACACTTGCTTTCCTTTATTTCTTGCAATGAGTAGCTAATCATATTAGCTTGGGTGTGAGGCAAAGGGTGATTATGTTAACCTAAAGAAAGTAGACTTTTTGTGACATTAATGATGTTTTATTATTCCAACTCAAGTTTTATCAATATAATATAATCCCTTGACAAATTGATCACTTTGATAGTGTTAAAGTGTCATGGACCTAGAGATAGGCCATTAAATAGCACGTCAATTTGAATGACATGGAAGGTAATATCGAAAGAGTTACCTGCAATGAAAGTTGTCACTTGTGTTTTTCAAAATGATTCATTCTTGATAAGTTGTCACTTTTTCAAAGGGTTAAAAAGGAATAGACTTAGAGATAAGCTATTTGGATTACATCAACTTGGGAGGTATGGGGATTATATCGAGAGAGTAACTTTTAACAAAGAGAATTTGTTTTGTCGTATATTTTGAGAACTCCAGTCCTATCATTTCTTTATCTTGAACTCTACTCAGAGATGAGATTGTTTATGATTACTGGAATAATGGGATGGTGAGAGTCTAAGAGGAACGTGTCTTAAAATAGATAATAAAACTAGTTATTGTCTGCAGCATTCCTATAGTATCGTGTTGTAGCACTTATGTAGCATTGGTCTGCTGGAATTCAGGTTAACATATCATCATAAGTCTTACACCCTTTTTTATCTTTTATTCTTGTTTATTTAAATATGATAACATCAACCAACCAAAAATATTTGTTCAAAATCATCATCTGAAATCACATATTTCATTATACTGTAATAGCACTTTTTACTCCAATCTCTGTGGGACGATATTCGGTACTACACCACTTTATTACTTGAAAGGCAACATAATCCCAATTTGTATACTTGCTTATTGGTACTATTTCTTACATCTTAAGGTGTATAAAAAGGGTCTGTCAAAATTTTAGCGCCGTTACCAAGGATTGGTAAGCTAAAAGTCTCTAAAAGTATTTTAAAAGATTTGGTTTTTCTAACACGGTTGGGAATTTTTTAATTTGTTTTGAAAGTAGTGTATGCCAAGAATACAACGTGGGGAGCTTTTTGAATTAGATCCAGATATTGACAGAACATTCCGTCAAAGAAGGAGAATTCAAAGAACATCACAAAACATGAATCCTCCCAATATGGATGGACCTCCCTCGGGTTTTGAAAAAGGCCACCTAGACGACCACTTTTGGAAAATCAACCACCACCTTTGGAAAATCAAATGAGACCACCTTTAGAATATCTAATTCGTCCACCACCAATTTTTTCAAATAATCCACCACTTCATCCTTTTCAATAAAATCTACCACATCATAATGAGGATGAGGATGAGGATGAAGTTGGATCTGTTGGTAATGTTGAACCTTTTAACATCATTGATCTTGCAAACTCAAAAGATGGGATAATCATGGACTATGTAATCCCTAATTTTGAGCAATTAAACTCAGAGATTGTTAGGCCACAATTGCAAACTTTACATTTTGAACCAAAACCCATCATGTTTCATATGTTGCAAGCCAATGGTCAATTTGTCGGATTACCATTGGAAGATCCACATTCACAATTAAAATCTTTTATGGAGATCAACGATGTTTTTCTGATTCATGGGGTATCTGTTGATGCCTTAAGGCTCACTTTGTTCCCATTTTCTCTAAGAGACCGGGAAGAAATTTGGTTCAATTCATTAGCACCAGGTTCAGTACCATCATGGAGTGACATGGTTGAGAAAGTTTTGCGAAAATATTTTCCACCTACCCAGAATGCCAAATCCATAAATGAATTTGCATGTTTAGACAAATGGACGATGAAGCGATTCCTGATGTGTGGGAAAGATTTAAAGAACTGTTGAGGAAATGCCCTCATCATGGCATTCCCTACTGTATTCAGATCAAGACGTTTTACCATGGGCTTGTTCCCAATGCTAAACAAATGCTCAATGCGACTTTAGGAGGGAATTTTACTTCTAATACCTACAATGTCGGGTATGAGATTCTTGAAAAGATTTCAACAAACAATGCACATTGGGCTGATCCAAGGGCCCAAACTCAAAGAAAGACAGCTGGAATGCATGATGTAGATGCTTACACTGCATTGACAGCTCTGCTTTCTTCCATGACCAATATGCTTAAAAACATAACTTCTGGTCAAGGAACACAACCGATTGTCACCACACCAACTGCAGTTGTCCTCTCTGTGCAATGTGTGTGTTGTGGTAGGGAACATTCTTATGAACACTATTCACATAATTCTGAATCTGTAAACTTTGTTCAAAATAGACCTAATCCCCACTCCAACCATTACAATGTCAGTTGCAAACAACGCCCAAACTTTTCTTGGAATAGTACATGTTTAAATCTATCAGCACAAAAGCAGCAAGCGAACTCTAATTTTCAAAATCAAGCAAGAAATTCCCAAAACCGGTACAAAGGAAACTTTCAAAACAATCATCATCAGAATAATCGTAATCAAGGTTTTCAAAACACTCAACCACCTTTTCAACATCAAAATCACTCACCTCCATAGGATGATTCAAATCTCTCTCTGTTAGCAATGATAAGAGGATTCATGAATCAAACACAAGCTGGTCTCTGAAGCTTGGAAACACAAGTCAGTCAAATTGCACTCAACCAGATCAACAGGGCCTTAGGAACTTTGCCTAGTAACACGTAAATTCCCAAGGCCCTAGGAAAAGAACATGTGAAAGTTGTCACCCTTAGGAGTGGTAAAGAGTTACCTGAATCTATGGAAAAGAAATTTGGCCCATTAACCAAAACTAATTTTGAAAGGATGTCCAAATTCATTCCTATTCCAGAGATTCATGTTATTCCAAAACTACCAAGTCAAATAGAAAACCAAGATCCTAAGATCATAAGTTCAAGTCCAACACTGTTGAACCAAAGGCTACTGTTGTGATTCCACCCAGTGAGACCAAGACCAAAGGCATATTAGACCCATCTTGCTCAAAACAATCAAACAAAGTTGTCATAAAACCAGTTCCCCCTTATGTTCCTTACCCCCAAAGGTTAAGAAATGAAAAGAAAGAATTGTAATTTAAAAACTTTTTTAGATGTTTTCAAAGCATTGCACATCAACATACCTCTTGTTGAGGCAATTGAGCAGATGCCTAGTTATGCCAAGTTCCTAAAAGACATCTTGAGCAAGAAAAAGAAATTGAATGAATATGAGACTGTTGCCCTCACAGATGGATGCAGTGCTCTCCTGACCAACAAAATTCCCCCTAAGCAAAAAGATTCAGAGAGTTTTACTATTCCTTGTTCCATAGGTGGGAAAGAAGTTGGGAAAGCCTTGTGTGATTTAGTTGTCAGTGTCAACCTTATGTCATTGTCAATCTTCAAAAGCCTAGGTATAGGAGAGGCCAGACCCACCACAGTCACGTTCATCCTAGCAGATAAGACCATTGCTTATCCAAAAGGAAAGATTGAAGATGTTTTAGTCCAGGTTGATAAATTCATCTTTCTAGATGATTTTTATCATTTTAGACTTTGAGGCTGACAAAGATATTCCTATACTTTTAGGAAGACCTTTCTTTGCCACTGGTAGAACTTTGATAGATGTTTAGAAGGAAGAATTGACCATGAGACTTCAAGACCAAAAAGTCACATTTAATGTCTTCAATTCTTTGAAATACCCTAGTGATAAAGAGGATTGTTCAAGCTTAAGTGTCAATGAATCATTGTGTCATGAAGAAGGAGTCAAAAAAGCATGTGAAGTAGAGGAGGATGAGGAAAACCTGACCTCGGAAGATGATGATGATCAGGACTCTACATTGAGAAAAGAAGAGTTTGTCCCCTTGACTGCTGCAACATTTGAGCTGCTGGAAAATAATGAACAAAAGTCATTCACCCCTTCCATCATCTCACCACCTAACATGGAGTTGAAACAACTCCCATCTCATCTAAAGTATGCCTTTCTAGGAGAAGAAGACAAATTACTTATCATCATATCAGCTACCCTAAAATTGCATCAAGAAAAGAAGTTAGTAGATATGTTAAAGTTGCACACAAAAGCCATAGGATGGATTATTGCTGACCTTAAAGGGATTAGTCCTTCTATCTATCAGCATAAGATCATCTTAGAAGACAAGAATTTCACTTCCATAGAACCTCAAAGAAGATTGAACCTTGTCATGAAAGAGGTAGTGAAAAAGGAAATTTTAAAATGGTTAGATGCACGAATCATTTTCCCAATAGCCAGTAGTTCTTGGGTCAATCCAGACCAATGTGTACCAAAGAAGGGAGGGATCACTGTCATTTCCCCTCTGCTGTTGAAATCTTAGGAAGTGAGGATAGGAAAACTCTTGTTCCTTCCATAGAATGTGCTCCAGACTTAGAACTGAAACAACTCCCCTCACATTTGAAATATGCCTTTTTAGGAGATCCTGGGTAGTTACCAGTCATTATTTCAGCATCTTTAGAATCTGATCAAGAGGAACAACTGATTGCCATGTTGAAACTACACACCAAGGCCATAGGATGGACCATTGTTGATTTAAAGGTCATAAGCCCTACCATCTGTCAACATAAGATTATTTTAGAAAACAAAGATTTCACCTCAGTTGAGCCTCAAAGAAGACTCAATCCTATGATGAAAGAAGTTGTGAAAAAAGAAATCTTGAAATGGCTTGATGTGGGCATAATCTATCCTATTGCCAATAGTACATGTGTCAGTCCAGTGCAATGTGTACCCAAAAAGGGTGAAGTTATTGTGGTAACCAATGAGAAAAATGAATTAATACCCACTAGGATTGTATCAGGTTGGAGGATATGTATGGACTACCGGAAGCTTAACCAAGCTACCCAAAAAGACCATTTTCCATTACCCTTCATTGACCAGATGTTGGACAGACTAGCGGGGAAATAATTCTATTGTTTCTTGGATGGATATTCAGGTTACAATCAAATTGCCATTGCACCCGAAGATCAGGAGAAAACAACCTTTACTTGTCCATATGGGACATTTGCATTTAGAAGAATGCCCTTTGGACATTGTAATGCCCCTGTCACTTTCCAAAGATGTATGATGTCTATTTTTTCAGACATGCCGAGGCAAGGATTGAAACATAAGTGGAAAGAGAAATATCGTGACAAGTTGGTCGACAACCTTATTCTCTAAAATCAATCCAAAGGCAAACAGAAACCCGACTCACCGCGAGTAGGGCAGGTTCCATCACCCACCTCTATATTTTGTTGTTGTTTAAATATGTCATGCATGTGTCTAGGAATGTTGGTTTGAGACAAAGTTGGGTTTTTTTACACACCATCATGCACACTTTCTCACTACTCACAGACATTGGTTTCACTTCGTTCCATACGGGCAACAATCATTTGGAACAACTCTCATGATTTTTTTATTTATCGCTAAAAATAAGCTTGTGATTCTTTGATTCACGGATTTTTTTTGGGTCAATGCAACATATACACTCGCACCACCTTTCCTCCAATCTCGACAATTGCCATTTTTCGTTCAATAGGGACATTGAACCTCTCAAAGTTTTGGGGAGGGGGTGATATGGTCATTCATTCATAGTCATAAACCATATCACCCATTGTTCACACATACACAAAACATAATTCCAAAGTGAATTGCAAAAAAAATGGAATCATTCGTCTAAAAATGAGCAAAGCTCTACGTTTGTCTTTCGTGCAAATTCCAAAGTGTCAAAGACAACAAGAGAATGTGTGTGTACAAATGTTCACTCAAAGAGTGATGGCAGAAAAATTGTGCCAAAAAGATGAGATGAGAAGTTGGAAAAAGGCTATGCAAATAAAATTTTACACTCACTTATATATAAGCCATATGCATATCGTTCATCCTTTCGTTGCATTGTCGATCCTAATCCGTCAAGGAATTGTGTGTTTAGCTTTTGGTTGATAGATTTTTTTTAATCATGTTGAGGGAAGCCATGATTGGTGCCATTATTTTTTACGTCATGAACTAATTGAAATGAGAAAGTGATGGTGCGTATGATGGTTTGTGTGGAAAGGAAATCTCACTTTTCTTTCAAATTTTTTGCTCAAATTTTTTTTTCCAATAAAGTTGTTCGAGACGAACAACGGTTCGAATTTGGGGTTGTGATAGGGTAATTTTATTTACCCTATTTTTACTCACTTTTTATAATTTTGAGCATTTTTATTTTCCCAATTGAGTCTTTTTATTATCCATTTTTTAGTGTTTTCATTTAAATAAATGTTTTACGCTTTTTGTCGTTTTTATATTTGTTTTGAAAGAAAACGTCGCAAAAATCTTATTTTTATATATATGTTCGTTTCAGGATCAGTTATGAGGCCGTGAGGAGTCTAAATTTAGCTATTACGCGGAAACGAAGACGAACTTCTCCTTTTTGGGCTGACTCTACGATTTTTGAACGGGCTCGACTTTTGCGTAATAGACCAAATTTTGATGGGCCGAATTTCTTGTAGATTATTGAAGACATCACATGGGCCGAAAATCACAAGTATTGGGCTAAATTTTTGTGGGCTAAAATTAGGTAGTCTATTTCTTTATTGGAGGCCCATGACATTATTTTTGTTATAAATAGGATGCTTGCGTGATGGATGAGAACACAACACAACATTTTTTTCACCTACATCTTTTTCTTTTTCTTTTTCTTTTTCTCTTTCTCATCCTCATCCTCTCTCTCTCTCTCTCTCTCTCTCTCTCTCTCTCTCTCTTTGTAAAGTCTAGATTCATTGAATCTAGACATATTCTAACATCACCATATTTAGAAGTTTTTGGGATCATTGTCTTGTATTGGGTTTGAAGAGAGGAGCCATTAGCTAACGGTTGGAAGCTTTGGTTCACGAATCAAACCGGTTTTTTTTAGTAATATATGTTTCTTTTCGATTTGAATTCCGGTATTTCGTCATCGTCACTTATTATTCTCGTATTACGTTTCTTCGTAGTTAGATAACTCTTGGTTTTTATTTTGGTCTCATTGAGGCTTTAGTTCTATTACAAACCGGAAGTCTGGAAAATAATTTCGGATTCCCAACTTTTGTTGGTTCACGGTTTGTTGTAGCTTATTAAATCCATTTTATGTTTCCAATTTTATAAAAATCAATTGTACGATTGGTTAGTTTTCCTTTACGTCATTACCTCGTTAAAACACCATGAATTCTTCAAGTTCGAATTCCACATTTGAAACAAGATTTTCCGTCGCCATTTCTAATCATGTCTTAGTTTTATAATTCTCGTTTTACTTTACTGCTATTAATTTTTAACGCACTTTAGTTCCCGCGATTTAATTCCTGCAATTTATTTTCTGCTTTGTAGATTCCTGTCTTTTACTTTCTGTCATTTAAATTCTGCAAATTACTTTACGTTATTTACTTTCAGTCTTTTATTTCACGCAACTTTATTTCATTGTCCAAAGAGAGGTTAAGGGCACAACACTCTTACGATTTTTATCGTTGATTGTTTGAAAACGCCAACCATCTCTTTTAGAAAGGCTAAGGGCACAACACTCCTACGATTGATATCGTTGATTGTTTGAAAACGCCAACCACCTCTTTTAGTTAAAATTACATTTACTTTTCTGTTGTATTTAGAATCAGTACAAAGTTAAGCTGAGACCGGGACTGATAAAAAGTTAAAATGGTGTATCGTACCGCATGATTGTCCGACGTTATTTAAATTAAAGTTATATTTTATGGTGGACTGCAATTAATCAATTGACAACTGGTTTATTGTATGACGGCTTATTTAAGTTACATAAAATATCGACTTTAAGATAACGAAGGAATGCGATCTCATCTTTTTATCCAATTATTAATCTTATCCCAACGAAGCATTGTACCGTGTGCTTATTTTTAATTAACTGTTCAGTAGTGTTAATCAAAACCCCAATCAAAAATATTGTTTTCGAATTCGCCATCTGAAACTCGCTTTTACAGACCCGACTTTCAAGGAGAACTTTTCCACGCTTCCCTGTGGGATCGATATTCGGTACTTTGTACCATTATTACTTGTTACATACGGCAGTAGATTAAGATGTATACTTGCGTTGAGATCTATTTTCTTGCATTTTAAAAAATGGTGTAAACACGAAAAGCCGCGACAAGTTTTTAACGCCGTTGTCGGGGATTGTGAAAGTCATTTTAAGCAAGAATTTGATTTACGTCATTTTAAGCAAGAATTTGATTTTCCAATAAAGGTCTTTTTGCTTAGTTTTTGGCGCCGTTGTCGGGGATTGTGAAAGTCGGGAGTGTTGGTGCTACATCTCCTACTCTGGTTCCTCTCTATATTCCTTATCCCCAGAGATTAAGAAATCAAAGGGATGAATTGCAATTCAAAAAGTTTTTAGATGTTTTTAAACAATTGCATATCAACATACCTTTGGTGGAAGCCATTGAACAAATGCCTAATTATGAAAAGTTTTTAAAGGACATTTTAAGCAAGAAGAAAAAGTTGAATGACTATGAGACTGTAGCTCTGACTGAAGAGTGTAGTGCTATGTTGTCTAGCAAAATCCCTCTGAAGCTAAAAGATACAGGGACTTTCACAATCCCATGTTCCATAGGAGGAAAAGAAGTAGGAAAAGCCCTATGTGACTTAGGTGCCAGCATAAACCTTATGCCTTTATCTGTCTTTAACACCTTAGGAATAGGTAAGGCTAGACTTACCACTGTTTCACTATTGTTAGCAGACAAGTCCATAGCTTGGCCAAAGGGTAAGATTGAGGATGTCCTTGTCCAAGTTGATAAATTTATTTCAGCAGACTTTATCATTTTGGATTTTGAAGCTGACAAAGACATTCCCATTATCTTAGGAAGACCATTCCTAGCAACAGGAAGAACTTTAATAGATGTCCAAAAGGGAGAGCTCACCATGAGAGTTCAAGACCAACAAGTGACTTTCAATGTGTTGGATTCCCTTAGATATCCTAAAGAGAAGGAGGAATGTTCTACATTAAGTTTGATTGAATCTTGGTGTCAAGACCAAAGTTTTGGGGAGATCTTGGGAATTGATGAGTCTGATAGTGAGGAATATGCAGCAGAGTTTGAGGAATTAGAAGACATACAGGTTACCTCTGTTGTTGAAATCTTAGGAAGTGAGGATATGAAAACTCTTGTTCCTTCCATAGAATGTGCTCCAAACTTAGAACTGAAACAACTCCCATCACATTTGAAATATGCCTTTTTAGGAGATTCAGGGAATCTACCAGTCATTATTTCAACATCTTTAGAATCTGATCAAGAGGAACAGTTGATTGACATGTTAAAACTGCACACCAAGGCCATAGGATGGACAATTGATGATTTGAAGGGCATAAGCCCAACCATTTGTCAGCATAAAATCATTTTAGAAAACAAAGATTTCACCTCAGTTGGGCCTCAAAGAAGAGTCAATCCTATGATGAAAGAAGTTGTGAAAAAGGAAATCTTGAAATGGCTTGATGATGGCATAATTTATCTTATTGCTAGTAGTACATGTGTCAGTCCAGTGCAGTGTGTACCCAAAAAGGGTGGAGTTACTGTGGTAACCAATGAGAAAAATGAATTAATACCCACTAGGATTGTATCAGGTTGGAGGATTTGTATGAACTACCGGAAGCTTAACCAAGCTACCCAAAAAGACCATTTTCCATTACCCTTCATTGACTAGATGTTGGACAGACTAGCGGGGAAAGAATTCTATTGTTTCTTGGATGGATATTCAGGTTACAATCAAATTGCCATTGCACCCGAAGATCAGGAGAAAACAACCTTTACTTGTCCATATGGGACATTTGCATTTAGAAGAATGCCTTTTGGACTTTGTAATGCCCCTGTCACTTTCCAAAGATGTATGATGTCTATTTTTTCAGACATGTCGAGGCAAGGATTGAAACATAAGTGGAAAGAGAAATATTGTGACAAGTTGGTCGACAACCTTGTTCTCCAAAATCAATGCAAAGGCAAACAGAAACCCTACTCAACGCGAGTAGGGCAGGTTCCATCATCCACCTCTTTATTTTGTTGTTGTTTAAATATGTCATGCATTTGTCTGGGAATGTTAGTTTGAGACAAAGTTGGATTTTTTTTTACACGCCATCATGCACACATTCTCACTACTCACAGACATTGGTTTCACTTCGTTCCATACGGGCAACAATCATTTGGAACAACTCTCATGATTTTTTTATTTATCGCTAAAAATAAGCTTGTGATTCTTTGATTCACGGATTTTTTTTGGGTCAATGCAACATATACACTCACACCACCTTTCCTCCAATCTCGACAATTGCCATTTTTCGTTCAATAGGGACATTGAACCTCTCAAAGTTTTGGGGAGGGGGTGATATGGTCATTCATTCATAGTCATAAACCATATCACCCATTGTTCACACATACACAAAACATAATTCCAAAGTGAATTGCAAAAAAAAATGGAATCATTCGTCTAAAAATGAGCAAAGTTCTACGTTTGTCTTACGTGCAAATTCCAAAGTGTCAAAGACACCAAGAGAATGTGTGTACAAATGTTCACTCAAAGAGTGATGGCAGAAAAATTGTGCCAAAAAGATGAGATGAGAAGTTGGAAAAAGGCTATGCAAATAAAATTTTACACTCACTTATAAGCCATATGCATATCGTTCATCCTTTCGTTGCATTGTCGATCCTAATCCGTCAAGGAATTGTGTGTTTAGCTTTTGGTTGATAGATTTTTTTAATCATGTTGAGGAAGCCATGATTGGTGCCATTATTTTTTACGTCATGAACTAATTGAAATGAGAAAGTGATGGTGCGTATGATGGTTTGTGTGGAAAGGAAATCTCACTTTTCTTTCAAATTTTTTGCTCAAAATTGTTTTTTTTCCCAATAAAGTTGTTCGAGACGAACAATACTTCAATCAGGATTTTATTAGCCAATTATCTTCAAAGATGCACATAATTTTGCTCAAAGATGTAATGAATGTCAGAGAAATGGTTCCATTTCTCAGAAAAATGAAATGCCTTTGAATGGGATTTTAGAAGTTGAGTTATTTGATGTTTGGGGGATTGATTTTATGGGACCATTCCCCCCATCAAACAATTGCCAATACATTTTAGTTGTTGTTGATTATGTATCAAAATGGGTGGAGGCAATGGCTTTTGTTTCAAATGATGCTAAAACTGTGGTTAAGTTTTTACAAAAGAAATTTTTTACAAGGTTTGGTACTCCCCGGGAACTAATTAGTGATGGGGGTACCCACTTTATAAACAATTTTTACAGCATTTCTCTATGGAGATGATTACTCTATGCTAAAAAGCTTCAAACAAAGATGGGAACTATCTCAAAGTTCCAAAATTTGTGTAAATATTATTTTTAAAGCTTTTCATCATGTTTCTCTGTGAGTTATAGCTAATATGCGTGTTAGTGTGTAGTTGATCTCAAGAAACAGGGCAATACAGGTGATGTTGGATCCATTCCGCATCATCATAAACCCTAGCTTTTTACAAAATTGAGATGGTTTGAGAGGGAAATTGGATTAACAATCTTTGAATTGGCTTTAAGAATAGTACATTTTTGACATAAGCTTTCATCACCTTGGAATAAAAGTACAAAAATGTCTACTCAAATTCAGGTAATCATAGCCTTCTTTCATAAGATCCTTCCATTTTGATACTCTTTTGTAATATCCTTAATTAAAACCAAAGGGTAATACCCATATGCCAACTGGATACTCTTAATTAAACCCATCAAAGGACAAAATCAACCTTATATTAACTGACTTTTCAGTTTTCATTGTTCTAAAAACCAAATTCTAGAAGGTAACCGTTCTTCCCTCCCATCTCTCCCAACGATCTAAAATCACCAAGAACACCCACCATTATCCTTCCTCTTCGTTTCTCTGTGATTTTCATGGCTCGGGTGAAGAGAGTGTTGCCCAAGACCAAGCACCCGAAGGGAATCGGCCTAATGTTCGAAGAAGTCGCTGAAACCAACCTGCTGTAGGACCCCCGATTGCTAACCCGGACCCTGAAACCATTGAACTAGAGGATGAGTCAATCCCTCCTCTGGTTCGAAAGCCATCCTCACAAACAATACAACCTCAACCTAGGTATGGAATCGAGCAAGGAATGGTGAAAAGGGGGAAAAGTTCGAAAGTTGTTACATGGGAAAGTTCAAATAATGTTGTTGTGGAATCACCACTATTAGATCATCTCGCCATCATCGTATACACAGACCCAAAATCAGTCTCAAGGTCAAGCACTACCAATACAGAAAAAACCACAGGTACATTCTCTTCCCTCTGAAACTACAATCGATGGACAACTCACCTCCTGCTCTAAGGATGACACTGAGAGGCCCATTGCCTCTACAAAAATAGATGCTAGATTCATTCAAGCACATGAGAGTGCAAAGCCATTTGGGTTTCTGTCATCTAAGTGAAATTTAGCCATGGCCATTTCCAGTAGGGAAGCCATTCCCACCCCTCAAGATGAAATTGACACTGAAAACTCCTAAGAGAAGTAGAATTTGCCAGTGCAAGCATTGAGGGGCTCTCTGATTTAGATGAGCATGTGGGTAGTAGGGGTGTACGCGGGTTGGGTTGGGTGGTTTGGGACATTTTTACAACCCAACCCAATTACGGCGGTTTGAAAAATCTCAACCCAACCCAACCCATTCAAAAGTATAACCCAACCCAACCCCTGCGAGTTATGGCGGGTTAGTCTTTTCCACAATAATTACACACACATCTAGAGTTCTTTTTGGAAAAGTGATCCCAAACATTTGAAGTTCTACCGCCCCTTTTTTTAGACGTATTTTGTTCATCATTATCTTCAATTTTTGGAGATTTAGGAGTATTTTCCATTGCTCCTATAAATATTTGATAAAACATATATTTAGATTCAATAGTATACTTCAAACAGTAGACTTGATGAAAATCAGATTGATGCAGTGGACTTGATGAAAATCAATCTCTAAGAATGAAAATAAAAAAGTTTGATGCAGTAGATGCAAATTCATACAAATCATACCCTAAGTTCATCCACAATAAAAACCCAAAACAATAACATCATTCTAGTGCAATGTCAATATGTAAACATTACTCCAATCTTTTTGACTTGGATGTAAAAAAAACTTCAAATATTGATATAAATTTTAGAATATCGAACATATATAAAGCCATCAACTAAAAATGTGAATCAAACAATATATGCAGTCGGTAGCAAGTAAAAGTCAGACTTAGTTTTTAATTTGGACTATATATATATATAATTTTATAAAAAAATATATTAGCGGCGGGTTGGCGGTTTGGGTTGGGTAGAGTTTTCCTAACCCAATTTCAACTCTTATAATTGGCGGTTCGGCGGTTTCGCGGGTTAGGTTTAATTGGGTTGGGAGCGGGTTGGGTTGGTCGGTTTTCGTGGGTTGAGGATTTTCTGTACACCCCTAGTGGGTAGGATGGTCACTAAAAAGAAAAGAAAGGCCTTAGGTAAGGCCCATGCTACAAAATCCAAGACTGAGAATAGGGAACCAGCTAAGAAAAAGACAAAGATAGTGCAATTTGAGGAAGAGTCATCTAGAGTAGAACCCTTAGAGACCAACTATCATGTTGCGGCATCTGTGTAGCATGAGCAAACAGTGAGAAAGAAAGGTAAAAAGGGAAGGGAAGGGAAGTTGTGGAATCTATACCTAGACCAGAAAGACCATACAATGGGTTTAGTTCAAAAGCTGCTGCTAAGGTATGGTCTAATCATAACACTAGAGTGGGGTTGCCTGACAAAGGTTTTGATGCACAAAGTTTGAAGGAATTCCAATTTATTGGTGAGGTAGTAGACACCCAAGGACTAGAAAAGGTTTGTGAGGTCTACTCTTCCTACAACCTAACATTGATGAGAGAGTTCTACTGTGAGGTATCTGTCACTTCTGCACCAAAAATTCAGATTAAGGAGGTGACCATACAGCTCACATCAAAGAAAATCAATGAGTTCTTTGGCCTATCACCACCTAAACAGACAGAGTACCACAAGATGATGAACAATGCTAGCCCAAGGGATTTGGCAGAGGTTGTTTATGTTATAGGGAAGCCAAATTCAGAATGGGAGCCCCATACCAACTTCATGCTAAGGACCTTCAAATCACTCAACCTCACAACCAACTCCAATATGTGGATAAATTTTGTGAGGTATTCTATCTCACCAACCACTCATGATATAACAATTTATGTGGATAGAATGTTTCTGCTCTATTGTCTTATCACAGGTAGAAATGTGAATCTTGGAAGGATAATGCTAAGAAACATTAGGGAGTGTGCAACAAGAACAAGGGGTAAGCTATACTTTCTAGGAATGCTCACTAAGATGCTAGTAAAGGCTGGAGTCCCTCAATACAATGATGATATCATTGTTAAGGATTAGAGAGAGAAATGGGAGATTGATATGAAGACAGTCACAAGGTTGAGCAACAGAAAGGAAAAAAGTGTGTGTGTTGCTGATTTGATAACCATGGTTCAAGATTTGTTGAGTCAAAACAATAATGTGATGGAGGAAATGAAAAAACAAAGAAATGAGAACTTGGACAAGTTGGAGAGTTTGAGGGTGGAGTTGACTAAGTTGGTAGAGGGAAAGAAAAAGGTTGGAGAAGGATATGGGGTTGAGAAGGAAGTGTTTAGGTTGAAGAAGATGTTGAAGGCAAAGGATGCAATGATTGCCAAATTGAGAAAGGAGAATGTAGCTTTGAAGGCAGAAGTTGTTGCCAACTCTGGTGCTGTAGCATCCAGTGATGCTGGACAACACATCACTACTACTGCTGGAAGGGATTAGCCTATTCCCCACCGAGTAGGACAGATTCAAATCATGCATTCAGCTCCATTTTTATTTCTTTTTTATTTTATGAGTCTGGGATTTGTTTTTACACTTTTAGGATTTATTTTACACGCATTGGGATCATGTTGTGTTTGTTTCAATTACTTGCGTAGCCCAAATAAATCTTAAAGTTCACACCACATTTCTAGGGCTGATTTTTGCTAGAACTAGCCTTGCACTTTCTTGGGACACAATTTGGTCCACATTCCACACATATCACAGAAATAAGCTAAGCTTTGGGTTCTTTCTCACATTTTTATCCACCTAGATCTATTGTCAAACACATCCGTTCCTCCAATACAATGAGGACATTGTATAATTCTTAGTTTGGGGTGGGGGTGTCTAAAAATGGCAAGAGCAAAAGCTCTATACACTCTGAAAAAGTGCCAAGGACAATTGATTAAAACACCAAAAATACTCCATAGGGGCAGGTGTATATATCCAACAAAAAGAGCACAAAAAGTGTCAAATTTTGAAAATTTTATAAGTTTAGATACAGGGAGTGAGAAAAGGCAAGGTAAGGAAAATTATGCCAAAAAGAGAGAAATTCATTCCACCTATAGCCTTAGCAATATGTGATGAGGATTGTGTGACCATAACAAAGAGAACGAAAGGTTAGCTTATGGTTCATAGTCACAAATAGGATGAACTGTTGATCACTTTAGAATTATAAAAGGCTATGCTATGTATTTTTGACATATTCAAACTCATGATGTGCACTTAATGCTATCCCTTTACAAATCTTTTAAAAATTAAGTCCTTTCTTTTATTCTTTTATTTGCTTGGGGACAAGCAAAGTTTTTAGTTTGGGGTGGTGATAAGTACCCACTTTTGAGTACTTAAACACTTTATTTCTAACTTTTTAGACTAGATTTTACACTTTATAATCCCAACTCTAAGTTATTTATTTCATAATTTTCCACTTTCTTGATTTGGAGCTTAGGTTAATGATTTGCTTGTTTACATGGGGTTGTTTAGACTAATCTTAATGTGTTTTGGAAAATCTCTTTTTGGAATAGGTCATGCTGCAGCATCACCGAAGCACTGGACCTGATGGTTATCGCTAGGAAGGAATTGGAAGTTGATTAATGGGGATTGGAAATAATCTTTTTGTTGACCAATGGACAAAGCCATGTACCAGCTGATGTGAACTTAGTCTTTTGTAATTTAATTAGCTTTTATACTTCCTATTTAGTTTGCTAAACTAGTGGTTGCATCCTCGTAGATTTAGTTGCTAAACTTACACTTTTGATCCCTCTCTAGTCTCTACTACTATAAATAGGGAGCCTTGGGACATTTATTATGTACTTACTCTCACTCACTCCTTACTAGCTGATCTTAATCAGCTCTAATTCGTTTCTCAATTTCAGTAATATTTAGTACTTCATGTCCTTCATTTAATGTTTTCAATCTTCTTTAAATCTTCATCCTTATGTATGAATGCTTGTAGCATCTCTGCAGCACTGGGGATTTTAATTCTTTACTTTGCTTTCTTTATTTTCTTCTTGCATCTCTAGCCTTTCTATTTATGTTACATTTTTATTTTATGCACATAATTTCAAGCACTTTACATTTATGTACTTACATTCCATCATACATTCTTGTCTTTTTATTTAAAGATATTTATAGTCATTTACCTTTTTAAGTCATCTACATTTCAAGTCATCATATTTACTTTTATAGTTCTTTACATTTGCTTTTCTTTATTTCTTGCAAAGAGTAGCTAATCATATTAGCTTGGGTGTGAGGCAAAGGGTGATTATGTTAACCTAAATAAAGTAGACTTTTTGTGACATTAATGATGTTTTATTATTCTCAAGTTTTATCAAGATAATACAATCCCTTGACAAATTGATCACTTTGATAGTGTTAAAGTGTCTTGGACCTAGAGATAGGTCATTGAATAACACGTCAATTTGAATGACATAGAAGGTAATATCGAAATAGTTACTTACAATGAAAGTGGTCACTTGTGTTTTTTAAATTGATTCATTCTTGATAAGTTGTCACTTTTTCAAAGGGTTAAAATGGAATAGACTTAGAGATAAGCTATTTGGATTACATCAACTTGGGAGATAGGGTTCCCCTGTTTTGGAACTCTCAAGAATAGACCTAGAGGGGTTGACTTGATGTTTTCGAGCAATAGACTTAGAGGAGTTGATCTCGGTATGTTTTATGGGTATAACCCATATGATTTGGTTTCCTACATAGTTATGTGACCTACTTTTGTGTTACGTCACATACTATGTATTCGGGTCTCCCCCGTCATCGTAAGGTGTTGTTTTGATTATGGAGTTTTATAATCCATGTTTTCGGTGACCTTTTGAGTATGGTTTGCTATCCATGTTTTTGGGTTTTGCATACTGAACTTTATCCATGTCTTTGGAGTATTTTGGATGATAGAGTTATCCACGTTTTCAGTATTTGATTAGTAAAGTGTCAGTTTTGTATTATGCGAGTTTTGGGTTTGGATTTATTTTCGGAGGAGCGTTTTGTTCTATGGTTTTAATCACGAAAATGGTTAATGGTGAAAAAGAAATTGTTTTCAGATTAATGTATTTCATTTTGGTTGCTATCAAATTAAATGTATTTCATTTTGGAAATCACGATTTAAATAACATCATTAAAGTTATTGCTTTATATATATCTATGGAAAACTATTGAGCTCACTAGGCGTTAAGCCTAACGTTTTTATTTGTTGGTATGTGCATCAGGTTTCAGTTTGGGAAATGGTTCTAGCAGTACTATGAAGAGATGAGCACTAGATTTACTCGAGGGTAAGTAGTTTGGTGAAGTCTTCCGCAGTTGGAGATAGTGACTGTTATTAGGTTTTAGTAACATCCGTACTTATTATAGATCATGTGTAAGGATTGAAATGCGTTTATTGAAATTAAACCTTAAATTGTTGTTGTAGATGATTCTGTTATTGATGTATTTAGAAAATTTTAAATTAATTGTTATTTCCATATTTGAGGGTGTTACATGTCATCTAGCCGAAAAGAAGATCCATACAAGATAAAGTCAACTAGTAGTCTGATAAATACTACTACTGACAAACTGGATTTTGGAGTGCAAACTTATCCAACAAGGTTTTGCTCATCAACTCTCCCAAACTCCTATTCTAAGTATGGGAACATGCAAAAGCATGTCAACTAAAGTAAGTGTTAAAGCATTCTTTTATTAATGTCATACTATCTTTACTGTTCCCTCTGCATACGAAAGGATGAGATCTGTTAACAAGTATTTTCATCAACTACAAAGGCTAAAGTGAAAAGTACAAACATGCATGGATCAGTAAATCAGATAAAGACACATGTTAAAGTTGGAAAATTGCATTTAATGCAAAGATTGCTATAAAAGGTCACCTTGTCATTAGTTGCAACTCACCCATATTGAAAGAACTTTTCTATGAAAACTTCTTAGGCGAAATCGGCATCACTATCTGAAGGACTATCTTAGTTCTTCATATCTAAAAGAGAACCTTCTTTCAAATTAAAAAACACGCTCATTCTCATTCCGTCTCTGAAAAACCATTCCCAAACAAAAATCTTCTTAATACTTTATAGACAGATTAAACCTCACCGACCGTTTTATGATTGAATAGTAAACCAACCAAACAATTTTTAGATGAGATAATATTTGGTGCGGTCGCGGGTCAAGTAGTCCGATCGCGACGAGTGAAATGTGAGTCGTATATTCGGTGAGAGAAAACATATACGTATGACGTGTGAAGTGGCGTTGGGTGATTGCAAGTGGTTTGTGGTTGGGAAAGATATAACATAAGGCCGAGGTCCTCTACATTTTGTGGTGGTCAAGAGGGTTTGTTCCATAACACAAAAAATAAAAACCTACAACGAACAACAACAAGATTGAGCTCAGATTATACAAAACTTCACCTAAATCTTCTCTCTACTTCTTGTATCTGTGACTTCCTGTGTTCTTCTTCTCCTTTTCCACATATCTATCTTCATCATCTTATCTTTTATATTGTTAGAATCGGCGATGGATCCATTTTATATGGTTTCTTCAATCATCGAGCTACGCAAAGGTAAGAATTCAGCACATACAGCTTGTGCTACAATCAGATCTTATGAATTTACTCTACTTTATGAGATCTCTGAGAATTGGTGATTCAATAATGTGTCAAGTTGTGGTTTTGACTGATTTTGATTTGTATAACTTTGTGTTCTTTGCTTAGCTATATTAGTTTCATGTGTTTGCTATCGGTTTATTAACGTATGTTATGAAAGCACTTATTATTGTAATTTGGTTAATTGTAATTATGTGGTAATCAGGAGTTCTGAAAAGGGGGTTTTGTTGGATCTGGTTTACCTTCTTAATGCAGTAAATTGTGAAAAATTATTCTTTTGGCCCTTTTTATTTGGGTTTTTGAAGGTTTACTCATCTTAAGTCGATGTTTGATTGTTTAAAAGGGAGCTTATTCATTTTTGGTGAATATATGCTATGTTTGTATGGAGTGGTATCTTTAGTGCATTAGTTTCTTGTCTTATTTGGACAGCGGGCATTGCGAAATGGAAGTTTGAGATTTTGCTTGTTTTATGATGTTAAACAGTCATTTGTGAAGCTATCTTTGATGTTCCAAAAACTTTTCATTCCTTACAGCTAGTCATGGGTCTGCGAAAGACTAACAAGTGCTCTATTCAAGTTCAAGGCTTCAAATAGAAATCTCCAATAGGCCTTTATGATCTTAATTTTATGGTGATAGTGCATGTTACTCCTCTGTCCCATGGAAACTGCAATAGTTTTCTTTATGATCTTGACTTTGACAGTACATGTTACTCCTATTGCCCATGGAAACTGCAATAGTTTTCATTTTGGGATGTTTCTTGGGAAAAATGTCAAGCTACAACCGCTTATTTTCCAATCGTCATCTCTGTTTTGGTCCAAAATATTCCTTCTTTTTGCTGTTTAAAAGTTTCCTAAAGACATTTGACTAACATTCGAGTATTTTTAGTAAACAAATAGTCAAACATTTTTATCAAGCAATGCATAAAAGCAAATGTTGCAACTTTCCTGGGATGGAGGGGTTGTAACTAAGTCCTTTGTAGAATCTAGTGATTGAGGAGATTACACAAATTGGTTTGCAAATGAAGTTTTTTTAAGTTGGCTTAATAAATAACTAGTCACTTATGTTGGTGGTATTGTTGTTAGAAAGAGATTCCAAGTTGTCTATGGAGACACACAGAACAACTAAACTTGAGTCACACATAAAAAGTGACAACTTTTTTTCGCGGCACGCGCCGGGGGGGGGGGGGGGGGGGGGAATCTAGGAGTTTGGATGACAATGACAGTTCAGTGCCATATTTATACATGATTTTGTGTGGGGTATCTCTGTCACCACACACATATGGTCAGGAACTGGGTGAGTAAGTTCGATATATAGGACCCTCAAGGTTAACATAATTTACTAGTTTATGAGTGCTGAATCAGAAACTGTGTTATTTTTCTTTAAGAGAATGCAGAATCTCCAATTATTGACTAGCAAGGAAAGGATTGTAAATGCTCCAAGCAAAATTCCAGTTGCACTAA
The DNA here is from genome assembly GCA_954870635.1 of Arctium minus. NCBI lineage: Eukaryota > Viridiplantae > Streptophyta > Magnoliopsida > Asterales > Asteraceae > Arctium > Arctium minus. The sequence goes on along the minus strand of OX941080.1, from coordinate 172,827,147 downwards.
GGATGCTTTTTGTTCATTATAACCCCAAAACATTGTTTTATAGCTCCATTGATGTCTGCTACCACATAAATGTCTTTTCTCTTAAGCATCTTTCTATTTTGGAAACAGTACTCATGAGCTGTCTTAAGGGCGTCTTTTCTTCACTGTCTTACAATCACACAGACAATGACCATTCTACTCTGAAAAGAGACTAAAAAAGAAAGAAGATTTAAGTTTTATTTCATGTAGGATCCTTGTCTTTAATATGAGTTACCAATTTATTACCAAATTGTGATTTGCTTAAGTATGATTTCTCATCAAGTATTTTCAATTATGTAGCTTCTTATTTGTCAGAAGCCATGTTAGCATAAGTGAATATCATCTAAGATATGTGTTTTGCAGGATTTGGGTAATACAAGCTGCAACTTGCAGGTTTACTTTCAGAGTGTTATTATATGCCCTTAGATATAATTTTGTTTTCTGACCTTGAAGAAGAATGAGCTTTTCCAATAAAGCGGCTTCTGCCATTGACAAAAAGCTTAGTGCAACAGGAAAGACACTAAGTTTAAATCCAGACGCAGCAGAATTTGTTCCATTTGCTCTAAGATCACCTTCTGCAACCATTCGTGCTCCAGATGTGTCGTCAAGTTTTAGTAAATTTGGTGCTACATCACCAGGGAAAGCAGTACTAGATAGATCAGAGTCATCAGTGTCAAATAATTCAGATGACGAGGCACACCAATACTGGCGTCACCAGCTACCTGATGATATAACTCCCGACTTTAATGTTGCAGGAGACGAAGATTCTCAAGCAATCAATATGCTTCCTTTTTCGACTTTGTCTTTAGCAGATGTCAATGAAACATCACGTTTCACTGCATCAGCAGGAAGTGGTTTTATGTTAAAGGAGCAGCAGGAATTATCTCCTCATCAAACAAACGGCAGTGGCTTTCCCAAGAAGATGGGATATCCGATTTCATCATATGGTGAAAATTCACCCTCAGCTAGTTTTCAACAATTGTCTGCTAAACCGTGGGATATGCATGGTGATCAGCTGCTCACCAATATTAGAGACGGGCCTTCCTACAATGGCGGTGATCCTGGGCATGGGTACCTAGATGACATGTTTAATGAGCAACAGATGGAGGGTACAGAAGTAAACCCTCTTGAATTTTTGGCTTCCCAATTTGCAGGTTTTGCAGCTGAAAGTCTTGCGGAGGTTTTTTTTGCAAATGGAGGAGACTTGAATTTGACAATTGAGATGCTTACTCAGCTCGAGGTATGTCATACGTCTAACATCTTTAACTTATCTGGGTTAAATCGTATACATTCTAGTTAGTACCTCCAGGAAGCTACCTTTTACTCAATCAAACAGAGTTGCATGATGTGCTACTAACTTATTGTGTCATGTAACAACCTCAACTCATTATATTTTCCCATCTTGTCCCGACATACATACCAAAGAAATAGAGTGGGAGAAGTCTTCAGTTCATCTACTCACTTTCATCTGAGTGATAGCTGCAATAAGTCAATTAGAAGCTCTATAAGTGGCTCAATTTTTGGTTCATTTGTCTTTGTCTTGTATCTATTTTTTGTTCCAATTTGCATAGGGCCCTAAAGGTATAATATCCAAGCTATTGATAATAAATTGTATGGCCATTATAGACACATGTACTCCTAGCTTTCATCTTGCTGCCTAAAATTTCTATACCTTATGTGACTTGCTACTTGTAAAGCAACATGCTTGGTAACATACATGACCTGTGCGCCTTTGATTACTACCTTGATAGGCTCATTATTGTATTCTATTTGTATTTTAGGTACTTCCAGTTTGTTTGTTGTAGTTGCTCTTTTTCTATGTCTCTGTTTAATTTTTTAATTAATGTTTTAGACCAATAAATATAGAAGGTAGATAACTTTCCTAAGGCCTTCCTTCAATTAATAACTGCATTTGTTATTAGTTCTTTGGCTTCTTGTAATGATCCTAAGGCATAAGGCCATCCAATGTGCATTACATAGATGACTTTTCTAAGGTCATTCTAAATGTAATTATCGTGCTCCATGGTACATAGTGACGGTCAAAACATTAATGGCCCTTCTCCTTCCAATCTGTTTGTCTTCTCTTCAGCAATAATTGTTGTGATGATTTTCTTTCTTGCCTTCTTCTATCGCTCTTGATAATTAACAGTTTATATTTCTCTGAACTTTATATTATAGTTGATAACCTCCATCGTAACTCTATTTATCAGCTTATTTGTACTTCAGTCTTGTTTGTGTAAAACTTCTCCTGATGTTTTCTCGATTACTTTCATCAAAGGAGTTTATTAATGTTCAAATTAATATACTTGGTAGAAGTATGGTTATTGAATTCTCTATATTAATGTAGTTGGTTTTTGTTAATGAAACCGTTACTGTTCAAATTAATTCATTAGCTCTCCAGTCTAACACAGAATTAAGACTTGGACTTCTAAAATTGGTAGCCAAGTTGGAGTATGAAACAAGGAATCCCATATGGTGAGAACTATCTTGTGTCGGACTTGTTAGTTGTAGCATTATTCTTTGGTACAAGAGAGAATTGTTTTATTGTCATCTCTGTTCAATTAATAGGGGCCCTTGTTCTGTTTTTCCATATTTTTCTTCTTTGCTAATTTACTGCCGTCAGATTACAGTGTTCAAATCGTTTGTATAAGGAATAACTCTTTTGAAAGCTGGGTGTTTGTACAGGGTGCACAAGTCTAGACAATTTATCTTCTGGCTCAGAAACGGCTTTCACAAAATGTTTTAATTTCTGATTGCAGCTTCAAGTAGATGGTGGGTTTAATCAGAATCTGAACTCCAAGGCCTTGTCTGCTCCAAATCTTAGTGCTATGGATTTTCCCGCACTCTCTCCTACAGAGGGTCAAAATGGTGTGCCCAAATTCTTGGGAGATGATCACCAACAGCATATTAATCCTTATCATCCTTTGGAGAAGGACAACTTGCTCATGTTCAAATCTTCCTCTGCCGCTCCATCTGGTGGTGCTACAGATTTTGCTTCTGCTGTTAGAAAAATGGCTTCACAGGACTCGAGCATATGGAAGTACAATAGAAACCCTTCTCAAGATGCCACAATTGGATCAAGCAGAAGTTCTCATGTCTTGGCCAGCGCTTATAATGGTGGGCATGGAAGGGCCAATTATGGAGATAGATTGGCCAATCGGAATTCAAGCCGTTCAGCTCCGGTGTGGCTTGAAACTGGAGAAGCCGTCGGTAATGTTCTTGATGAAACATAATACTTATTAAATTAGCTTCTTTTAATTGAATGCCTTGTGCGTGTATGCATGCTTTAACTTTGTCGAGGATGACAGCAAATATGTATTCTGAGATGCGTGGTGAAGCTCGTGATCATGCACGTCTGCGGAATGCATACTTTGAACAGGTATACTTATTTACATTAGATGCATGACTTTCTCTCTGTCTCCCTCCAGCTGATATGATGAAAAATAGTAAGAAAGACAAGAATCACATCATGCATCCACACTTCTTGAACGCTTGTGGCATCTGCTTTCTGTGCTGTATGTTTGTGAGGGTTTCAGACATTTCAATTGATTTGGGTTTTTGTGGCATGCTGTACCTCTACTTTGGGTTTAACCAACCTGGCACATGTTGCATCCCTTTCTGGTCTGATCCATGCAAAATTGCACTTTGTTAGTCCTACGTAAGTCTTGGGAACACATACACTTACCGGAAGTGGGATGGAAAATCCTTGAAACAATGAAGCATACATATTAAACATAATCTGGGCCTGACTGGCTCTAGACTGGAGGGTGTTAAGTGTATATATAGAGGGTGATGTGCAGATAATAAAAGCTTGAAGTGTAACTTCTGTTGGGGGAGACTGTTAGAAGGGGTGGACCAGTAACTCTGGCCCAATTGCCCTTGAACTTATGTATACAGAGACTAATTGTGTTGAAAATAATATTCCCCACATTACTATTCTAAGGACATCCACATGAAGCCAGATAAGATCAGGAAATTTTCAAAAATAGGATGAATGTTCTTGGAATTTTTTTAAGAAAATCAGTTTGCTGGACATTAAAGTATCAAGGTATGTAATAACTTAACTCCAATGTTGGACTGATGATATGATCTGATCTGATCATACGAGTATGATATGATTCGAGGCAGATGCAAATATGTGTGTTCACTGTTTCTTTGTTCTTAACCATTTTATAGAATTTTGACAGTCAGTGTCTTCCCTTTCAAGCAATTGCATCCATAGTCCCTTACAAAGTGATGTTTCTTTTTCTTTCTTTGCTTCATGTAGCTCATTCCCTAACTAAAAGATCATCCTCATTGGTTAAATATACTATGATCATAAGGTTCGATGATCCTTTATGCATAATAACGTAGACTCAAATAGTTCTAGTAAACAAAGAGACCTTTTAGAAACTTGTGTCAGAAAAGTTGGTGAGACATAGACCTACCAAAGTGTGTGAAGGTTAACTTTTAACTAATGGAACCAAGGTTACTCCCAACCCTCCAAAACCAAGTAGCCTTAGGGGCTGTTTACTAACCACCTCTTACTGGGTAAGAGATGCTTACCTGTTAAGAGGTGAGGTTGTTTACTATACACTCTGACCGACAAATGATACCTGACTTGGTAAGGAAGGAAATTCTCTGTTACTCAGCATTTAACGAAACCGAACAGAACAAAGACCACACTCTTACCCTGTTAGTACTTACCCAATTTGTGTTGGTAAATAGCCCCTTAGTAAAATGAGTATGTCAAGTTGCAAGGTTCTGAGTACTATATAACTTGCTAACATTTGTCTCTTTAAAATGCTTGCCATAATAATAGGCACGACAGGCTTACCTTGTCGGATACAAGGCTTTAGCTAAAGAACTAAGTGTAAAGGGGCAACTGCACAATATGCAAATGAAGGCGGCTCATGGAAAAGCTCAAGAAGCTATATATCGTCAGAGGTTAGTTTTATCTCTACTCTTTGAGATAGGTGTCTAGTCCACTTTTTGCTAGCTCAGCAAGTTTTTGGAGTACATTATGCAGCTTTTATTGTGCTCTCAACAGTAAATTGAAAATTCATGCTTTGAAAAACCTTATAATTTAGATGTATGTGTTCATGTTGTGGACCCTTTTTATTGATCCAGATCCTTTCCAGCTACACGTCACACGTTATATTTTGAAAACCAAATATAAATAGTGCCATATGTCAAGTTTATCAATTTTTGTTTAAAGGAAAACATCCAGTTCTGGTGAAAATTCTTAGAATCTTTATAAGGTCCTAAAATTATTTATTGTATGAGGGAGAAGTTGACGGAAATGCATCTTAAATTGAGCCAGTTTTAAAATGATGTGATGTTTTCAGGTGCGTTTGGTATGCGGGATAGGACAGAAAGAACAAAAACTTGTTCCACATTTAGACTAGGACAGGACAAGACTGAGTGGGACAAAAATGCATTTTTCCCCACCAAAATAGGTGGAACAAAGATGGGACAAGATTGGAAAATTACTAACCTACCCATGTCAAATTAAACCTTGCACAGTTCTTTCACCCGCCTACCTCACTATCGCCTGAACAGTCCTTTCATGCTTACCAAACGCACAACGTGATTACTTGGTGGAATATAAGCAAAAATATCAATATTGATGGAAAAGTTTTCCTAATTTATAGGACCTGGGAGCATGTAACATTTATGCACTTTGACATTTAAGTTTTTCGTTGCAATCATTTCGTTTCTGGGGATGGGTCTTGTGTACATACTCCTGCAGGAATCCAGTGAGCCCAAGTATGCAGGGGAATGGAAGAGGAGGACAGGAAAGGTTAATAGACCTCCATGGGCTACATGTGACTGAAGCCATTCATGTCCTAAAACGAGACCTCACAATGCTGAGGAACGTTGCCAGGTCAGCAGATCAGCATCTCCAGGTGTACATATGTGTTGGAACAGGCCACCACACTAGAGGGACCCGCACTCCAGCTAGACTTCCTGTTGCTGTCCAGAGATATCTACTCGAGGAAGAGGGCCTCGACTACTCTGAGCCCCAGCCTGGGCTCCTCCGAGTTGTGTTATATTGAAGACATATCACCCAGGTATAGCAGTTTCTTTTTGACACAATAAAACACAAAAAAGAAAAAAAAAAAAAAAAAAAGCTTAACCCCATGAAAAATCGAAAAAGAAAATGAAAGATTGATATTCATGCGTTTGTATATGGGAAAGAGAGATTAGTCGATAGCCTGGAAAATTGAAAGCGGAAGGGGGAAAAACAAAAGCTAGAAAACGAAAAGAAAAATGTACCTGTGTATCATTAAGGTGTAACCATCCAACAGCAGAATTACCTTTTGGTAGGGGAGGATTTCATCTTATTTTTTGTTAAATGTACTGTTATTTTTTTTTTGTTACACAGTTTGCAGGTGTAATGTATGATGGATAGAATTGTTTTTATATGATAGCTTTTGCAAAATTTAGAAAATTTAATATGGCAGAGCACTTGGCTTCTTAAGTTTTCATTTGTTTGTATCCATTTTGTGCTTTTTCATGTTAGTGTTTAGATTTTCCAGGCTGTTATATTCATGGCCCCATATGATTAGTTGATGTGTGCACAAGCTGACCCAGTTCTCCTTAGGACCACTGGCAATTTTCTACTATAATCTTCAGGTCTCATAGGATTAGTCGATGTGCGTACAAGTGCCCTAGTTCTCCGTTAAGACCACATGGATTTTACTGATTGTTATCTTTAGGACCCTATAGGATCAGTTGAAGTATGCACAAGCTGGCTCAGTTCTCATTAGGGCTAATGGGATTTTCCTGACTGTTATCCTTAGGTCCATTAGGGTCCTAGGGATTGAGTTAAGGTCTACAATACATATATCGTGTGTGTGTATATATATAGGCGAAGGATCATGTGAGAAGTTGAGTTAACGTGAGAAGTGGTTATCAACCGTTGGGTGTGCATTATGATGAGATGCACCGGATCAATTCCCTTATGAAGCACGATTCATGGGTAGGTGGGTTTGAGATTATAAATTTATAAGTGACCAGGGGTTCATATCCACTTCTCACGCTTCTCATGTTAACTCAACTTCTCACACAGTCATTCGCCTATATATAGATTGGGTTTGGATCTCATGGCACCCATTAGGCCATTACCCATATTGTGCGCCTGTGTGTTCTTGAACTTGGGGTGTTCATCTGTTGAACCCCAATGGATTTAGGTGGATCCGATCTTATCCAATCATCCATTGAATGTTGGATTTGTCATCCGATCCAATTTTATTAACATTGGACAACCGTCCAATTCTATCCAATGGATGATTGTATTTGGTTGGTTTTATCCATTGGTTATTGTTAGTAGTTATCCATCAAATATTTTGATCCAATTTATAACCAATTAATCCATCATTTCAACTGATTATTTATAAATTTTTCTACTTTTGTAAAGAATACTATATACAAACATCAACTAAAATTAATATTGTAAAAATATTATCAATTATGTATTTACAAATTGGATGGTAATTACATAAATGATTGGATGGTAATTGGATCGATTCGGTTTTATTGGATTCTAAACTGTCATCCAAGAACTGACCTATCCAATTTGGATGTCAAATTTGGATCTAGTCCAATTACAATGAATACCCAATTATGGTTAGTACGATTTAATTAGATTCGATGACTTTTTGCTGCTACTTTTTACCGATTTGATCAGGGAATCCCTTAATATAGAAATTAGGATGGGGTGGAGATAGAGATACACCTTGTGTCGTAGAAGCCAAACTCAAACATAAATAATAGATTACAGAGTAAATTATGGATTTCATTCTTTTGGTAATATGGTGTTCTTCGTTTTCGTCATTGTATAGTTCATTTATCATCAAAAAGAACTTTGTTGTACGAATTTTGTTGTGGTTTTAGTTTCGCTTCACCCAACGGTTGTTATGTTTCAGCCATTAGGGTGCGTTTGGTACGCAGAACAGGGTGGAACATGACAGAACAGAACAGACTTGTCCCATGTTTGGCATGATCATATGTGGGACACGCTAGAACTAAGTGGAACAAGCATGGGACACACTTGTCCCACTCCAACCCCCTAGAACTAAGTAGAACAACAATATTTTGACTAATATACCCTTTGTTAAAAACCAAAACCTTAAACCCGAATAGTCCAAAATCCGAATCCAAACCGAAAATAAGATGTTTTTGCAAAACCCGAATACCCTGAAATCCGATAGTCCGAAACCCGACATTTGGGAGGATATCTAGGCTCGGATTGGGTTTGATCGTTGGCCACCCGACCCATCCGAAAACCCGAAATAACATACATCTATATTTTAAATATGTTATATATATATATATATATATATATATATATATCTAATTATCTTTTGAAAATCGTAAATTATAGTCTGTTGAAATATTTTTTAAATTTTAAATTTGCTATCGATTTCATCAATCTATCAATCGATTGTAATCATCCTAAAAAACGATTGAATTCATATCTAACTTTTGCATTATATAATATCCGAACCCGACCGACATCAATCCAAAACCCGACCAACCCAAACCCGAAACAACCTAAAATCCGAAACTTAAAATTTGGATTTTGATATCCATATCCAAAATCCAATCGTGATAAATTAGTTGTATGTTTTTGATAATCAATTGCACTATGTATTAGTAATGTAAATTTGTTTTATGTGATGTAATCTATGATTTTTCATCAGGGGCAAATTCGTCATTTAATCAGTATAGTCATGTTCTGTCAAGTTCTGTCATGTCTTGCCAAACGCTGGACAACTGTCCTGTTCTGTTCTGTCCCGTCCTGTCCTGTTCCATCTTGTCCTGTCCTGTCTGTGTACCAAACGCACCCTTAAAGACTTCCATATACCTCTCATATGAGGGGTTGAGGGCATTTTGCATTTTTTTATAAATTAATGTTTATTTGTACAAAAACTTTCAAAACAATTACTATGAACATAAATTACACAAGAATATTAAAACCAAAAATTACAAATTTGTGCAAACTCATTCAAAAAGTTTATCATACAAAACCAATGTGCTCCAAATCAAAATCCTAGATCAAAATTGTAAACTAAAAATGAGATTAATATCAAAAATCAAAAACCTAAAATCAACTAATCAGGAAATCCTAAAATTCATCCGTTGTTGCAGGAGCGTTAAGCAAGTAGTGTCAGCTAGTGAGATTAATACCAAAAATCAAAACCCTAAAACCTAAATCAACTAACCAGGAAACCCTAAAATTCATTTGTTGTTGCAGAAGCATTAAGCAACTAGTGTCAGCTAGTGAGATTAATACCAAAAATCAAAACCCTAAAAACCTATAATCAACAAACCAGGAAAACCCTAAAATTCATCTGTTATTGCGGAAGAATATGTATTTTCCACTATAGTGGTGCATAAAGAATATGTATTTTCCACTATAGCTATACATAAAGAATATGTATTCTCCACTTATAGCTATAGTGGAAAATACATATTCTTTATGCACCACTATAGTTACTTCAGTATGACATTTGTGAGTAATAACCCTATCTACCATATTAACAAAATTTAATGAAGTCATATCTTCTTTTGTAAGACTAGAAGCGTATTCGCGCAATGCAGCGAGATACATCACGATTTTAATGTTTCATTTTATTTTTTTGTCGATTTACAGTACGATTTGGATGATTTTGAGAAAGTGATAATGTTTTTTTATAAATTTGTTTAATTTAGGTTTAATAATATAATTTTTTTTATATAAAAAATTAAGTATTTTGTTAGAATTCAATGACATCTAGAAAAAATAACCAATTACATATTTAATAATAATATAATTAAAACAAAATTATAGTAATATAATATATTAATTAATAGTGATACATGAAAAGATCTGCATAAAAGGAAGGCCCTGCACATACCAAATTGGTGGGTGTTAGAAGCCTGCAAGAGTAATATGTATCTTGTAAATTAAGAGATTTTTAAAATCTTGCATAAAATGATGGTACCTTGTGCCTAATAATTTGTATTTAAGAGTTTTTTTATCTGTACTTTATAATATAGTATTTTTATATAAAAAAATTAAGTATTTTGTTAAAATTCAATGATTATCTTATATATTTTAATGACATCTAGAAAAAATAACCAATTACATATTTAATAATAATATAATTATAACAAAATTATAGTAATATAATATATTAATTAATAGTGATACGTGAAAATGTCTGCATAAAAGAAAGGCCCTGCACATGCCAAATTGGTGGGTGTTAGAAGTCTGCAGTAGTAATATGCATTTTGTGCTTTGATACTTGTAAATTAAGATATTTTTAAAATATTGCATAAAATGATGATACCTTGTGCCTAATAATTTGTATTTAAGAGTTTTTTATCTGTACTTTATAATATAGTATAGATAATTTTTATCCTTTTTATTTTTTGGCTTTTCTTCTCCTGTCATAATAGGTTTTAATTCAAGAGCATAAACTCTTGTTTTTACTTCTTTTTTTATATCACTCTCCGTAGTTGATTTTAGGAGAACCAACTCTTTTTTAAGAGTGTTTACCTTATGCCTTAAATCTTCTATACTAACTTCATTTTGCATTGAAGGCATTTGATTAGAAGTAGAAGCCTCATTTTTAACTCGATCTATAAGTGTTTTAAGATTATAAACCTCTGGCTCTTTTTTTCAAAAAAATATTACTCTTATTAGAGTGAGACTTAAGATATCTTTTAAGTATTTCCTTCTTGGTCTCCGGTTCGGTTATTTTATCAATTAAGTCTAAAAAAAATTCTCGTCTTTAGATAAACCATAAAGACCATTAGCTTTACATAAAGCTTTGTAATAATCACAATTTCCATCACATTTATCATCAGAAGATTTACTTGATTCAGTATCATCTTCTGATATATCTTCAGTAATAACCGAAATTTTTAAATTTTTCTGTTCAAAATCTATAATAAAATCTTTAAGAGTATGGACTAAGTTTTCTGTTAAATCTTCTTCAATATCAAAACTTAAAACCTTTTTCTTACACTTATTAGCGTAATGACCCGCGGTTTTACATTTAAAACAAATAGGTACATTTTTCTCCCTTTTAGGAGACCGTTTCCTTGATTTTTTATAAAAAAAAGTTGATTTTATCTTCGTTCTCAAAATTCCTTTTCTTTTTAACATATTTATAAGATTTTTTAAAACATTTTCGAGAAATTTTCCTAGAAGGACCGGGAGTAGATAACCCAAATTGTTCACAAAAATTTCCAAACGTTTGCTTACCAAACAACTTTTCCTTTTGCAACTGTTTTTGTAGTTTAATTTTGTTACATAAACAAAGTCCTTCAACAATGATTTCAGAAGATAAATCACTATAAGTATAAAGGTGGTAGGGTATATATAACCCCATTATGTTGTTGTCTAATACGATTTTTAACCCTTTCTGCAAATAAGGTAGGAAGGCCTGATAAAAAAATTTCTTTCCAAAAATTAGCCTTACTATCTTCTCTAGATATAACTTTAACAAAAAAAACATATTTATACCATTTAAACTGTGATAAGTTATGACATCTAAGATTCATCAGTTGCTCCTGAGTTTTATCAATTTGCAACCAAGTTTTTCCCACAAAATGTTTCAACAAAGTAAAATTAGTGTATTAACACTATCTGATTGTTCTACATTATTTTCTATTTTTATAGCTTTAATAATATGTTGTCTTGCTTCATCTGCTAAGGGAAAATCCTACCAACCTTTTAGTTGCTTTGAATAATGGCTTTAACTATTTCTGCACCATTATTACCTTTGATGCGACATGCGACAATAGTCATATAATGAAGTTTTAATAAAACTTGATATTCGGAATATCCATCTATATTTCATTCCATAATAGAGCTACCATCAAAGGATGTTGCTCCAAAGTCATTAGCCTCTTCATATAGAGTATCAACTGGAATTGGTCTGTGATAATAAGGTTTTTTATAAGGAGTATTAGAATTGTATTTAATTTCATTTACCTGATAAGGTTGTTTTTGTTCATTCAAAAACATTTGCTCTAAATCTGATATTTCAGATATTTCATCATAATCAATATCTTCTTCTGATGTTGTATAGCCATCTGAAGGAGTTGTTGTTAATGGAGCCATTTCATTTTCTTTTAATCCTAGACATAATTTCTTCTATAAACTCAGGACTATTAGTACCCTCATTTATTTTAAGTTTTATTTTTTCTGATGATAAAGGTTTAAATAAAACCTTATCGGTATTTATAACCGAGGTTGTAGAGTTTGCCTTATTAGACTTAGAAACCATATTCTCATGATTAGAATATTTTTCATCATTTATCTTAGTTTCAATTCTAATTAATTGTTTCCGAATCGATTGTAAAGAAAGGTTTGTAAAATTATTTTGTTCAACAATCGATTTTAAGTCTTCACTCTTTTTATAAGGAGTGATTGTAAATTTTTCTTTATCTATCTCAATAGATAAACTAATTTATGGAGGATAAACACTTTTTATAATTCTGCCTTGTTTTGAGATTAAATCTTGATACTTAGACTCTATTTTAAGATCTTCATTAAAGTTTTCAAAATCAGGAAAGGTTTTTGTAGAAAATATTTTATACAAAGCCTTTAGAGCTTCAAAAAATTCAACATCTTCTTCCATTTGTATTAAAAATCTTTTATAAAGATCAAACCATTTTTTCTGAGTTTTTTTTTTTACTTTTCATAAAAAAAATACCTTCTTTTTGTTTTATTTTCGGGAGAATAAAATAATTCTTTCAAATTTCCCTCTATAGGAAATTCTTTATCTTTTTCTTCAAGAATTATAGTCAAAATTCTATAACTACTTCCATTTCCCATATCTGATGGGGTATGAGACATCCTTCCTGAAGATGATGGAGGTATTTCAACCTTATATTGAGGTTGAGTTACTCCGTTTGAAGTATTTTTTAAAATAACATCTTCTTTCCTGAATGAAGGAATTGGAGAAATAGAATTTCTAACTTCATCTTTATAAAATGAAGGGATGGAAGAATTAGAACTTCTACTAGACATAAATTCTTATCTATAAGAAGATTTAGAATATGTAAAATTATTTGTAAAATTATCAAACTTTAATTTTACTTTTCCATCAGGTAATTCAATAATTTCTTTTAAAACACTACTTTCCTGTTTAATGGGTTCTATAGCTTCCTCTATCACTCATTCCTCAGGAAGATTTACCTTATCCCAACTGATTGTTTTAGGAATAACAACGTTACTTTTAGCAACATCAGTTATAAACATAGTAGTTGTTCGAGTTTTATCAAAAGGAATCTTTTTCATATCAGGAACAACGGAATTCATAACCTTATAATATATCCTATAAATAAAGATAGCGTTTTGAACTCTTGGTTGCATTTTAAACCCTTGAGATTTTATATCCAAACATAAAGCATTGTTTATATATGGATTTGTTAAAGATAAAGTAAAATTTGGAAAACACGAAAAATAAATCGGTCCATCACAAAGACTAGATTGAACAACTCCTAATAAAGAATCATGAAATATTAAATGTTTTTTATCTCTGACAGCAAAAACTGCCGACGTATTAAGTCTCAATCTTGTAGTTGGTTTAACTGCTACTTGGACCATTCCAATATGAAGAAATTTGTATTTTTCTTTATGCAAAGCTATAAGCCTTTTGGAAAATAAATTAAAAGAATTATTTCCTTCTAATAAAGGAACCGCTTCTTCTACAGTTTTTATAATATAATTAGATTTTTGCAAAAAACTGCATGTTTTATATATTTTTTAGGCTGGATAAGCCGGAATTTTCCAATAATCTAGATTTTTATCTAGATTTTCATTAACTATAAGTTCTTTATTTTTATTTAAATTATTTAATTCTAAAGCCTTAATAGAATCATTACTATTACCTCTTAAAGTAAAATATCGAACTAATCTATCCATAGTATATTCCCGTCACTGTTAACGTTTTACGCCAAACCTCTCATAACGCCAATCTCGGCAAAATCGGAGGACTGAAAAGTCTAACACCCGTAAATTTCTTCAATCAGTAAAAGTGGCCCCGGGTCAGCGTGGAGGTTTATATGTATGAGCCTTGTGTACGGGAGGAATTGTCTTAGATCTCTAAAAGCGTCAGAAGCATTTCGAGCGAGAAAAATGGATTTTTGGACTTTGGTACGAGTTAGGCGATAGTGCCCCACGATAGTGACAGAGTCACTATCGTCGTGTCATAATCGCCGAGGGCAAAAGACCAACGGTACACCTTCGGCGAGAGTGTCTCGCGATTGTGACATTGGTCACAATCGCTTGGCACAATCGCAGAGAGCTGGGAGCTCTCGGTACAAGGCCGACGAGAGTGCCTCGCAATAGTGACCATGTCACTATCACTTGGCACAATCGCATTCGCGGTCTGATGGTTTAAAATCGAGTTTTTAGCTCTTTTCTCATTTGTTACTTCACCCATTTCATCCCTCTCTCCCAAGAACCGAAACTCTTTGCCCCACTGTCGATTTTGAGCGTTTGAGACACCAAACTTGAGATTTCAAGTGATTCTTCATCCTTTAGCAAATTTTTGTAAGCTAGAACTAAAATTCTCTCATCTTCATCTTCTTCACCATCTTCATCAATTTTCTAGGGTTTTCACCCAAACCCTTTTCATCATTTTGAAGATTGAGAATTTATGGCTCGTCTTGGTGACCTAGAAGTATTTTGGTTGGTGGATTGAAGTTATGGTTAAGGTAATCTCCTATTTTCTTCATTTATGGAAATTAGGGTTTTGGTATAAGTTGAGGTTTTCATGTAAAATGTTTAGGGAACGATTCTAAATAGTTGAATATGATTATTTATGGTGGGAAACTTGTGGATCTAGGTTTTTGGAAGAATTTTGCTTATGGGTTCAAGTTTCTTTAAAGGAGCTCAAGTTGGGGAAAATCTAGATTTAGCCTAAATCTAGCAAGGTGAGTTCAAGTTGATTTGTGAAAATGTTGTACATGCCAAAATGTTTATTTTAAAGTGTTTATATGTTTTGCATGAAATTATTATTAGTTGAGTCATTTGGTGGGTTTTGATTATTTGAGGTGTTTGACTTTATAAACATTGCAAAACACCCACATGGGATTTTTAGGCATCTTAATGAATAAGACATAAATGAAAGTGTTTTGATGATTTGTTGCATCAATGGAAATTATTTGGTAAAAAAGGCACTTTTAGTGTTTGTTTGGGAGGAAGGCTTGATTTTGTGTTATGGGACGTTTTGAAAGAATAAAGAGTATAAATCCATTTGGAAAACCATTTGTCCCAATTTAAAATTGTATTGGAGTCTGCACATGTATTTTGGAGTGTGTTTGCATGACGTGAGTCGATTGCATTATTTATTTGGGGATTGTTGATCGTTGGTCAAAAAGGGTTTTGAGGATTTTAGCTCGGTGTTGACTTAAAAGAGTCTTGGGGACACTTGTCCGGCTTTAGCGGCTCAATGTAGAGCCCGGTTATGGTTTACATATTAATGCACCGTGTTGCATATTGATGTTTATTACATGTTCGAGTGTGTTGGTCATTCCTGTGTAGTCATGTAATGTTAGACTGTGTTGCATTGATCCATTGGCACGTAAGTCAGTCTGTTTTGGATGGTCAATTGGGTATTGCGGGGTTGAACTCCGGTACCCATGTTTTACGACCGGAAACTTTACAAGTAGGCACTAGGAGGGTTGAGTCTGGAGGTGCTACCTGGGAGGTAGGCAGTAGGACCTCCGCCGCTTGAAGTAATGCCTGGGAGGTAGTCTTTAAGTGTGTCGGGCCTTCGAGGTGGAGTTCTTTGTAATGTTCACCAAGGTCAACTGTCTCTTAAGGTGAAACTTGTTAAGAAGTCGTAGGTACACTTGGGCTTTTATGTCGTGAGGTGTCATGCGATTAACTTTGCAAGGGTGACATACTTTTGTGTTCCTCCACTCTCAACGAATACGGGTCTCCCCCGTCGTCGGTCAACAGTATTTTTATGCTAACGCTTTATTCTATTATTGTTGGATTTGTGTGGTCGATTGTAAATGATGACCGTAATATTGGGTTTCCCCCGCGTATATTAAGGTTTGAATGAAATACGTCTTTCCCATGTTTTGATATTTGGTTTCCTTCCATCTTATGGTCGCGTGAGTATTGGGCCTAGTGTCCATGTTTTCGATGACGTATTGTTTATATTGTAACACCGTCAATTTGGTAAGAGCAACTAATTAAAAATTTCGACATTACATCAAGTAAAAGATAACTCTCTAAATTAAAACTTTCTATTTAACTTCAACAAATATAAACTCCAATCTTAAATAAGGACTAGACCAAATTCGGTGTTACTTAATCCCAACTATAAGATGCTCTTCCCGGAAACAAGTGCGGAATACTTCACTAAAACTTCCACCTCTTGAGCACACGACTAACACTCCTCTCAGCACAATGTCACTAGAGTTATTCCCAACCGGAACCTGTTGCACATGCCGACAAATGAAAAGGTTAGGCTAACGCCTAGTGAGTTCAAGAGTTTTCCACATGAATGAAGATACCTTTGAAAAGAGGTAATGCAGTTTAAATCATAATCTTTCAATCGATATACTTTGAATATGAAAACGACTCATTTTCCAATAACATACACTTTGGAAAAAATCACCAATATAACCGTTTTCAATTCCAAACTACTTCGGGGACAAGATCCCAATATAAAACGTTATTTCGTAAATAGGTTCCAACTTAAAACTCACTCGAACGTCAATAGAAATCGAACTCTCCATTTATAAAAATGCGGATTGAACTTTGTATCCCGAAACACCCAAAACAACGGGTGAGGCATAATACTCGACCCATAAATCATATATAAACTCTGTAAATGTAAAATGTCACCGAAAACATGGATGCTAAATAAAATGCCCAAAACAACACCTTTCGGTGACGGGGAAGACCCGATTCCATATAGTGTGGCGAAAACAAGATAAGTCACACTCTATGTTAGTAATGCAAAATTCATAATAAAGTACACTCAGGGATATATCCTTGAAGAGCTCTAAAAAACGAAACCATGGCAACTTGAATCATCAAAATCGGAGTTAGGAGGAGAAAGTTATGAGGAAATGAAGTTAGACCTCCAAAAATCACGAATAAAACCCTCAGATTGACTCCCGGGGTTTGGCCCGTGGCTTGTAAGCCGCGAGGTAAACCGCACGCTTCCTCAATGCCCATCCAGAGGGTCCCGCGGCCTAGGGTCGCCCACCAACCCGCGGGCCTCCGAAAACCTCCATTTCTCGCGTCTGATCACTGTTTTGACCATAACTTCTTCGTTATAGCTCCGTTTTCGCTCCGGAAAAGACCGTTGGACTCGTAATTGAATCCTTCATCCAACAAGACTATAAAATATAAGATTCAATCTCAAAATATTAATTCTTATATTTCTCTTAAAATATTGATTTTTGTATTAACTTGAACGACACTTTTCGAAATTCGGGGTGTTACATATATGATTTATTAACCATGAATTATGGGTTGTGTATCATGCCCCACCCGTGTTTCGAGATATGAAGTTTTATTCACATTTTTCATAAATTGGGAGTCGATTATATTCACGTTTTGAGTAAGTTTTGGGTTGCATCATTTTATAAAGAATGTTTTATATTGGAGCATTGTCTTTAAAGATGCATGTTTTTGGAAAACAAGTCGCTTCCATGGGAAAAACATGTAAGAAAAATAAAAACTTGTAAAACCTAAAAAATTCAATATACCCCATAAGTCTGTGTAGCCTCCCCATATTCGTTGTCAATGTCCTTATCAAATGGTACCTCATTCTTGAAATCACCCCCCTTCAAGAATTTCAAAATGCATAATCGAATTGTAATTCTTTAAAGTTTAACAATATAGCAACATTATGGTTGTTGCATGTATACAAACCAGGAAAAAACCAATAGTAAGATGTTATAACCAGATACGGATAAATAGATTCAAACGTCCAACTTTGGACTCCGAGGTGTAAATTGATTGATAACCATGTTCGGATAAAATTGGTTCAGATACCATGAAAATAATAAAAAGAATCGCATTACAGGTTACCATAAGATAAAAAGTTAATCAACCGGCAAACAGAAGAGTGGGATTGCTAACAGGAATTACTTACAATCATGTGTTGGCATTCAACCAGTTGATGTCCAATGCATCTTCAGCAACTGCAATTAGGTTTTACTATCCAAAGCAAAAAAATATATCTCTGTTGATACATAGAAGTACTTCTTGAAAACTTAAAAGATGTCAACTAGAAATATTCACTCTGTTATAGGAAAAAAGGGAACAATTTGACACAGATTGAAAGTAAAAAAATGATTTTCTAATAAACATTTTCCCATATGCTTTATTTTCTGCAGTTCTGAAGAAAATTACAGACATCTTGGGCGGGAACTTGCAGAGAATTGATTATCAAAGACAACAACACAAGAAATCGATTATCATTAGATAGAGAAGCTTGTGGAATCAAGAAATCGATTATCATAAGCACAAAAACGAAAACATCGAATACCAATTCCAATATCGAATACAAAAACAACTCTTAATCCAAAAAAGAATAGAAACAAAAGTGTTTAATAAAGAAAACTATTATCATATACAAACCGAAATCAGAGAGGCAACTATAGAATATCATTGAACAAAAATTTGTTACAAGAAAAATACCAAACCCATAGAGCAATGGTGAAGGCACGACGAAAAAATCAAGTAGACATTGTAATCGAGACGGTGCTTGAAATTAAAAACTAAAAAGGAATAATATAAAAATAATATTATATAATATAATGTATATATTTTTCAGTAAAAAAAGAAATAATTTAAAAATGTAATATATTCATACTTTTCCCCCTCTTCTTTTCCCCCTTTCCCTTTCCCTCACCTCATATACCTTCGTCTTCTACTACTGCCGCCTCCACAACTGTCACCGTAGCTTCCACAACCACCGCCCCCATTCACTGCCTTCTACACAACCATCATTGTGGTTCCTACCAATGTGGATCGCCGGTTCAATACACGATGATGAACACCACAGAGGAATGGAAATCCTTGTGGACAATCTCATTAGTCCACTCTCCACCACTCCTCCTCTCCCCTTCCACCATAACCACCGGCACCAGACAAATTGGACCCCTCATCTTCAAACCACAATCCCATCACGATCTCTTCACTTCATCTTCCGTTTCTCCTCACATCCCTCCTCCTTTCCCTAACCTCTCTCTCTCTAGATTCCTCTACACATCCTCCTCTTCTCTCCTCCCTTCCACCACCATTTCTATCGCCTCACAACTATTCTCCTCTTCCTCGAATCCCGATCGACTTCTGCCACACAATTCCCTTCAATTGCTCACATGTTTAGCTCATGGTTAGCTCTCCTTTCTGAACATCAATCAAAGTTCTTCTGGTGGCTAGAAAGGGTCTTCCCAAGAGGATGGGAATATCCTTATCATCCTCAAAATCCAAGATAATAAAATCTGCCGGAAAAATGAACTTGTCAACCTGAACTAAGACATCTTCTATTTTTCCTTTTGGGTAGGCAATGGTCTTGTTAGCCAATGGAGTGTGACTGTGGTAGGTCTGACTTTTCCTATCCCTAAGTTGTTGAAAACAGACAGCGGCATGAGATTGATACTGGCTCCTAAATCACAAAGAGCCTTTCCAACTTCCTTCCCACCTATTGAACATGGAATGGTAAAACTCCCAGGATCTTTCAGCTTAGGGGGTATTCTATTGGTCAAGAGAGCACTACATCCCTCAGTAAGAGCTACAGTCTCATATTCATTCAACTTCTTGTTCTTACTGAGGATGTCCTTGAGGAACTTGGCATAACTAGGCAATTGTTCAATTTCCTCAACAAGGGGTATGTTGATATGCAATTCTTTAAACACATCCAAAAATTTCTTAAATTGCAATTCCTCCTTTTGATTCCTTAACCTTTAGGGGTAAGGTACATAGGGAGGAACTGGTTTTATAACAGCTTTGTTTGCAAGTGTTGAACAAGATGGTTTTGCTATGCCTTTTGTTGTACTCTCTTGTGAGATGGTTGGAATACTACTCTCCACTGTCTTTTCCCTAGTGTCATCTTTTGGGAATAATGTAGGATAATCAGTCCTAAGAGGGATATTATTGGTGACAACAGGCTCTTGGTCTCCAAGTGGTTTGGAAAGTATCTCATCAACAGGGGGCAATGCTGTAGCATTGGGTTCTGACTGTATGGTTTTTTCAAATTCTGATTTAGTCATTGGTCCAAATTCTTTTGGCACTGTCTCTATTAATTCCTTACCACTCCTAAGGGTCACAACTTTTACATGTTCTTTTCCTGGGGCCTTTGGGATTTCTGTGTCACTAGGCAAAGTGCCTATAGCCCTATTGTTCTGGTTTTATGCAATTTGACTGACTTGAGTCTCTAAGTTCCGAAGTGCAGTCTGAGTTTGGGTCATGAAACCCCTCATCATAGCTTCCAGGGAAGATGATGATTCAGCCTGTGGAGGTGGTTTTTGAAAATGTTGCTGGTTATTTTGAAAATTCCGGTTTTGATGATGTTGTGAACTTTGGTTTTGTTGGTGTTGAGACCCTTGGTTATGATGTTGTGAACCTTGGTTTTGATGATGTGAACCTTGGTTTTGATGATGTTGTGAACTACTAGCATGATGTTGTGACTGAAAATTTGAAGTTTCTTGTGGCTTAGGAGCTGGCTGATTTAGACATGGACTGTTCCAAGAAAAATTTGGGTGCTGCCTCCAACTAGCATTGTAATTGTTGCCGTAGGGAGCATTCCTATTGTGAACATAGTTTACTGATTCAGAATTTTGAGGACAGTGTTCATAAGAATGTTCCCCACCACAACAAACACATTGTACAGAAAGTACTGAATGAGTGGATGCAGCAGCAACTGGCTGTACTCCTTGGCCTGTAGATAAATTTTTAAGCATTGTGGTCATAGAAGCAAGTTGTGCTGTCAATGCAATATATGCATCTACATCATGAATCCCAGATGTTTTCTTTTGAGGTTGGGCACGTGGATCAGCCCAATGTCCATTGTTTGTTGAATTTTTTTCAAGAATTTCATACCCGTTATTGTAGGTATTGACTGTAAAGGCCCCTCCTGATGTCGCGTCGAGCATTTGTTTTGCCATGGGGTTTAACCCATTGTAAAATGTCTCGAGTTGAATACAGTAGGGAATGCCATGGTGAGGGAATGTCCTTAGTAGCTCTTTAAACCTTTCCCAAGCATCGGGAATTGCTTCATCGTCCATTTGTTTAAACATGCAGATTTCGTTTCTGGACTTAGCATTACGGGTAGGTGGAAAATATTTTCGCAAAAATTTCTCAGCCATATTGCTCCACGATGGTACAGAACCAGGTGCCAAAGAATTAAACCAAGACTTTGTCCGATCCCTTAGAGAGAAAGGAAATAAAGTGAGTCTCAAAGCATCGTTAGATACCCCAGGGATCAGGAATGCATCAGTGATCTCCATGAAAGATTTTAAATGTGAGTGGGGGTCCTCTGATGGCATTCCGGAAAATTGTCCGTTTGTTTGCAACATATGAAACATAATAGGTTTTAGTTCAAAATGGAGGGTTGCCATATGGGGTCTAACTATTCCTGAATTTAATTGCTCAAAATCAGGGATAGCGTAGTCCATAATTTTTCCCTCTTTGGAATTTGCAAGATTAATGATGTTTGGAATCTCATTCCTATGCTCATTGTTGTTAGATTCTGTATCATCATCACCATTATTATGATTATGGTTTTGATTTGGTCCTTGTTGTTGAAAAGGGTGCTCGGGTGGATTTCCAAAAATTTGTGGTGCATCATGAAAGATTGGTTGTCTTACTTGATTTTCTAAAAGCGGTGGTTGTCTAGGTCCCCTATTTTCAAAACCTGGTGGGGGTGGTTCCATGATGGGAGGATCTATGGTCAATGTAATTCTTCGCGCTCTCCTCCTATTACGAAACGTTCTTTCAATGTCCGGGTCAAATTCAAACAATTCCTCACGTGGTATTCTGGGCATAAACCACTACAAAATGAGATCAAAAAGATGTTAGAAAAATCAAATCTTTTAACAAACTTTTATAGACTTTTAGCGAGCCAATCCCCGGCAACGGCGCCAAAAACTTGATACGAAATGTTTGCACACCTCTACGACATGTGATAATTGAATCCCAAAGCAAGTATATAATATGATCCAATATCGTCTTTCAAGTAATAAGATGGTAGGATACCAGATATCGTCCCACAGAGATTGTTGTAAAAGTGCAATAAAAGTGTAGTAAAAGAAGAGATTTCAGATGGCGAATTTGAAGACTTTGTTTGAGTTGGTTAACAGTAATATGATTAACAAGATATAAAAAGATAGAATGGGTGAAAGACTTAAAGTGAGGAGTAAACACAAATTCTGGAGGCCAATGCTATAGCATTAGTTCAGCAACAACAAGTTCCACCATGTACTTTAAAGAGTATCCTTCCGGATATCTACCATTGCACTTTTGTTTAGCCTTCAATCAACATATGCCTATGCAAATGTCCGGACCAGTGTGAGTGTCAAATGGTTTCTTTAAAGTATATGGAAAAACAAATGCCTTTGTTTAAAAATCACCCTTCCGAGTTGATTCCCATATCATTCAAGTTGACGTGTTCTTAGTGGCTCATTCCTGAGTCCACTACACTTTAACACTTTGACTAGTGATCAACCCGTCAAGAATCAATCGGTTTGAAAAACAAAGATAGCAAGTTCCCTTGCTAGCAACTCTTCCAAGTATACTTCCCGTATCATTCAAACTGACGTGCTTTTTCATGGCTTATTCCTAAGTCCATGTCACTTTCACACTTTAAGAAGTGATCAATTCGTCAAGAAGTGCGTTTGGATTTATAAAACTTAAAATGACATAGTGGAATAATGTTATTGAAGAACAAAGTCCACTAGTTTTTGGTTTAAAACCTCCCTTTTTGTCTCACACCCAAACTATAAAATTAGCTACTCATTACGTAAAATAAATTGCAAGAAATGTAAATGACATAAAGTAAAAACATAATGTAAATGACGGAAAATAAATGACGGAATGTAAATGACGGAAAATAAATGACGGAATGTAAATTACTAAATATAAATGACTGAAAGTAAAGAGCATAAAGTAAATGACATAAAGCAATAAATTAAAGTAGAAGAATCTGTCATGCAATGCTATAGCAACCCATGTGTAAGAACAAGAATTCCAAAAAGAAATTCGAAACTAATATTAAATGTGAATCTTCCACCACAAGCTTTTTCAGTCCTAGATTAAGTCTGGAAATTACTTACCATCAAACACAACCCACTCCTCTTGAAATAGGTTCCAAGAGGGGACAAAAAGCACTAAAGCAAATAGGAAAAAGTACAAAAGCAACTTATAGTAAACTAATAGTTCAAAAAGCTAACTAGAAGTACACATAACCATAGTTACAATCTGATTCATTTCAAAATAGCAATTGATCATTAACTTGACTAGAATAGTTGGCAATCACTTCTGACTTTGACCGATTTTCTCCATTAAGCTTGCAAAAGGCCCGGACATAAATCTGTGATCAAATGTTGTGGCATCAAATTTCAGCATTGCAGCCTGCACATTTTTAGATGATATTAGCCTACCTAATAAGTAAAAGCAAGTAAACCACAAACTTAGCTCCATATAACAGAAAAGGAAAAATAAGATAAGAAAAATGGACTTAAAGTTGGGATTTAAACAAAATGATCTACCTAAAAAGAAAGAAAAAATGTTCTTATGCATTGAATTCTCAATGCATATCATCAATGGAGAATTTTGTTTTCAAGGATGAGAAACATACTAATCTAGTTTTTAGAGTTGGTCAAAAGGATGAGAGCAAGTTTTTTGACTCGGATTGCCCGTTGAAATTTAAATTTGATGAACAAGCCACAAGTTTTGGACCAAAAGAAGTGAAGGCATACAAGTTACTAAAGAGGCAATATTATAATTTTAAAGAAGCTTTTAGTAGTTACCAAGACTATATGACTAAGTCTAACATCCATAAGTAAGTCTTCAAATTTAATGTGCTTCCTCTTGAACATTAGGGTGCTTTTGGTATACATAACAGAACAGGGATCACTATTCCACGTTTGGCAGAACTTTTATATGGGACAGACAATAACAAAGTGGAACAAGGTAAAACAGGTGTGTTCCATCCCCACCCCATGGAACAGACCTATATTTTACTAGTACAACCTCAAAATAAAACCTAATTCTTTTATAAAACATCAAATATGTGTTGGTCATTTTATGTGTTATGTCCTTCCAATTATGTCTTACCAAACGTTGAACAACTGTTCTGTTCTGTTCTGTCCTGTCCTATATATTGTCTGGATACCAAACGCGCCCTTAATGAACTACACCAGTATCCCCTCCGTCCCAAAATAAATGTCCGCATTTCTATTTTAGTTTGTCCCAAAATAAGAGTCCATTATAACAAGTAATTGCCTACTTTCCAATTCTACCCTTAATTATGAGATGGAGAAAATTATTACGCTTTTCTCTATTATTAACGGTAGAGTTAATTAAAAGTGTACTAATGATATTTATTTTTGGGACGGAGGAAGTATTATACTTCCTTGCTTTTGTTGTTAATTAGTTTGGTCTTTTGATGCTTTCTTACTACTACTAATAGGTCGTGAAAGACTTATTGATGGAAATGTGCTTTGAAGCTCTTCGTGAAACAATTATAAACCTTGATTTGGGTACGATTCCTTTAATGTTAATTTTTCATCATTCCTCTTTTGACCATTTTTATTAATGTTGTTTTTACAATTTCTGATATGCTAAATAACTTTGGTTTCTAAAAATTCTTAGCCACCTCTTTGAATCCCAATGTTCACGCAACCAAAGCACACGTGAATTTGATTCTCACTAGATTTTTGTGAAGAAGCTAAATTAAAATCCTATTAAGCTCATTAAGGTGCTAACAAGCAGACCCTTAGACATATTTGGTGTCCTATAAAACCGATTTTGTTGTAGTGAGACCTTGATTTTGATCTTCTTGTAATTGTATTAAGATAGTGCTCATCTATATAGAATTTGCTGACATGGGTTTGATGATTCATGTTATTGAGGTGTGGAAAGGCTTAAAAGTTATAACATTTATACTTTTACAATTGCACAACTAGAGTTCGATTTTAGGCTACTATTCATGCATGCTAGCACAGCTCTAACATGTTATTTGATGGCTGAAGAGAACACTTAGGAGACCTTGGAATGAAATTAGAAGAATTGTTCTCTGAAATCAAAAGCATGATAACAATGGGGAATAAAGATTATGTTGTAGATCTACTTGAAGCAAATTATGAAGTTGTGAGAGAAGAAATGCTTGCATGAGGTAAAACCGTAGCAGAAGCTGCTATTCTGGACGTCATAGCCTTGGGTTACATGGCTATTGGAGACTTCAAGATGGTTGAGTTTGTCTTGAATATGGTACTGTACTTCCTTCCTTGCACATCAAAATCAATATTTTATGCTTATTGGTCACATATCTTCGCCTGATTGATGGATATCTCTTGTTGATTCGAGTAATATCTAGTGGAATTTGTTGTATGTATAATCCTTAGAGTACTTTTTTCTCCTTTCATCATAACCATCCATTGTTTTTATCTAATCAACTATATATATATATATATATATATATATATATATATTCCTTAGTTAAACTGTATAATTCTGTTGTGCTCCACTTGGACAAGATTAGTTGTATATATTTTGTTTTTATCTAATCAACTATATATATATATATATATATAGGGTTGAGATCTTTTGTTAACCTTGTATTTCTTGTTAACTATGTGAACTAATCCAAGTCATCCATCTATAGATCGGATGGTTAAGATTAAATGTAATTTTTTTAATAAAAAAATGTTTCATTAAATACAATTGTAAGTGAACATGAATGGAAAAGGGTATTTTGGGAAAAAAACACTCAAAACATTAATTCCTTGGAAACGCTTTAAACACATTTATTACACTAAATTAGTAACCGACGAGTAACAACATTGATTCTGTAACCGACGTATTATGCAACTAATAAACATTTATACCATAAACATATATGTTATCATATTATGCAACTATAATGCTTATGTTAACATATTCAATTTCTCACGATATGAACAATCATTGACTGCTAAAGATGATATTCAAATTGAAATTTGAATTATATGTTAACAAATGTGAACATATATGCATAACATGAACACATTTGTTAACATGGATGCATATGAACACTACTGTTAACGTACTTAATTTCACATATTATGAACAATTATCACCTTCTAATGTTCGTAGTTAAATTGAAGTTTAAATTAGATGAACAGATGTGATCTAAAATTGATATTTAAATTGAACGTAATTCCAAATCATATATCGTATATGTTATCTAAAGAAATTTATGTGAATCACATCTTTTGTGATGATACTATAGTTGCATACAAACAATTACGTTAACCTCATTTTTTTCATCATGAACAAACTTGAACATATATGCATAACATGAACATATCTATGTAAGCATGGTTAACTATGAACAGATATGAATAACATGAACTCATACGTTAGCATAAATACATATGAACGGTTCTGTTGACATTTTTACTTAAACAATATTGAAATGATTCAAAAAAAATATGAAAAAGGATAAAATTGTGAAATCGTATCCTACACACCAATTTTGGAATCTTCATTTTTGTAACTCTCATACAATTAATTACAAAAGATTACATATCAAAATGACGTTAATACCCTTTTGTATTAAATAAATGAATAAAACATCAACTAACCTTGCAATCATATTGGTTGATCAAGGTTCACATAGTTAGTAAGAAATACAAGGTTAACAAATGATCCTACCTCTCTCTCTCTCTCTATATATATATATATATATATATATATATATATATATATGGGAGAACTGATTATTTTGTGATAACCGTGAGATCCAATCTCAACCACAAATCAAAGAATAATTTAGGAAATAAATAAATTTGGCAGTTTTGATTTAAAATTATAATTAAAGGACATTTTAGGTATTTTTAAAAATCTCCTCTCTCCTCCCTCCTCTATCCGACAGACGGTGAAACTAATTCCAGCGAAATACACTGTGATACCGTTTTTGATACAAAATAGACGATGATATCCAATGTGAAACAAATGTGGTACAAAATACATTGTGATACAAAATACACTATGATACCTAATGCACTATGATACCCACCGTGATACAAAATGCAATGTCATACATAAAATACGTACGATACCTAATGTGATACACAAAATACATTAAACACCCACTGTGATACCCAGAGTGATTCTAAGTGTGACACTTATTGTGATACCGGTTGTGATACCCAATCACGTGATACCCAATCACGTGATACCGATTGTGATACCAATTATAATACTAATTGTGATACCTAATAGGATACCAGTGGGATACCAATTGTGATACCATTGTGACACCGATTGTGATACCACAGTGATACCACCGAGAGAATGATAATAAGGATGTTTAAATTGTAGCCTTTTCGATAAAAGCAGTAGCGACCTACAACAAATCTCATGGGTATCACTGCATCTGAACACCATTGTAAACAGATTCATCGTGAACTGATTAACCTAGAAAACACGATCAAGAAATAGTGGTAGATGAACATAAAACAACAAAAAGTTCAAGATTTTGATGATCGAAAATCAAGAAACCAGAATAACACATTTTCCTTTTGTTGGTGGTACCAAGATCGATCCCTTACAGACGAAGACGACGAATTTTGTGTTTTTTAATCCATGGTTCAGATATGATGAGAAACGAAGTTGTGTCATTTGGTTGTTTCGATATCGGACTCGGAATCAATTTTGGTGGAGTCCAGGACAACACCTACAAACCAATAAACCTGTTGATTCTTCTGCAGTGCCCACGTCATCGACAAGGATTGGTGGTTGCCGCTCGTTTCGACTTTCTTAAGAAGAAACAAAAGCCCAAGTTCAGGCGTGGTTCTTTCGCCAACAACGTCCCAACCACGATGGATCCAAAGAGCAACATAGACGTTCCGAGATCTATACATATCGGTCCCTTTATGTTGACGGAGATGGAGGGAACAAGCAAGCTTCTCTGATATGGGTTTCGTCGGAATCACAGGAAAAAGGCTTTGGGGAGGAGGATGATAGTCGCCTCAAGAAATTAGGGTTTTGTGTAAAGTCTCACTTTCCCATTTTAATAATTCTATATATAAAAGAAACTAAAATTAAATTAATTATAATAATAAAATTATTTTCAGCAACGTATTTAAAAGATTTGATGAGTTGTCCAAACAATCAAATTACTAGATTACCCTTTCTGTTTAATTAAAAAATATATTTAATTATCTTAAATGAGTGGTTCATATTGGATCTCACAGTTATTACAAACAACGAAGTTCTCATTTGATTAAGCCCATATATATATATATATCCCTTAGTTAAACTGTTTATATATTTTGAAACTGCTCATACATAACCATCAATAGTTGTCTTTGATGTTGTATTGGTATGCACTTGATGTCTTATTTGAAATAATACAAATTTTGGCTTCTTCAACTAGGCATGGGTGACTTATCTGGATTCATGGACAAAATTCATGAAGTTGTTCCTATGGATCAGCAGCCTGAGCTTCTGCAAAAACTGTCAGAAGGAAATTTCACATTGAGGATTATGTATGAGTAGTGTAACACCCTAAAAATTAGCGGAATAAAAAAATTCGAAATTTCTGCAATATGACTGCTATAATTAGATAAAAACCTGGATATAAAATCTGCTAAAATCAATCCCAAAGTATCATCCCGATAGGACGGGGAAACAATACTATAATCATTACAATGAATCAAATGAATGATAGACTAACAACCTAATAATCTAACTTAAGTAAGAAAGATTAATATCGGGTGTTGCTATTCTTCCAAAAGGGTATGATCACTATTTCAAAATGCCGGTCTATACATCTCCCAAAAAGACCGCTCTTGGCCCAAAGCTATCCGCTCAGTCCCGACGAACCCCACCGGAGACCTCACCTGTTATACATGTCATTTTAAGAAAAAGTGTTAGGCTAAAGCCTAGTGAGATCAAACATTTGAAATTTAAGAGATTTAATATAAAAATAAGTAAAAGGTTTCCTTTTATACAACAACAATAATGATAATGATAATGATAACAATAATGCTCTTTGAAATATAACCAATACCTCTTGGGTTAACGGGGGAGACCCGGCTACTAACCCGAATGACGGAACACAAAAGTAAGCCATTCGATGGGTCAGTAAAGCCAATAAACACATAAAGTACACGCAAGGGATGTCAGGCTCAGTGGCTTTAAACGTACACCCACGGAAACTCGAGTTCAACCCCGTCGGGTTCCTATGTCGAGCTCCTCATCCAATATCGTAATACTTGAGCCCGAAGGACTTATACCGCACCCGGTACCTAACGTGCAACACGAAGGAATTATACCGCACCCGGTACCTAACGTGCCTCGACGTGGAAAACTAGCCGTCCCAACGCCGGAACAATAATAACCAAATACGAGGTCATGACTCCCAATGCATCAATTAAACCAAATAATGCACATAAGGCTCAACAAATAATTCCAACAATGGTTAATATGCATAAGTAATATGAAGGGTGATTTCCCCCAAAACCATTTCCATCGTTTACCAACAGATCTATAATCAAAATATATTTGGTCTATCTTTCATTTCCAAATCCCAAAACATGGTGCTAGTTGATTTACAAACTTATCAGCAGTTAACCACAATTTCCATATTCTTAAAATCGTAGATTCCATATAGTAATTACCATTCCCTTAAAAGTATAACCCAAGTAAAAACAAGATAAAGAACATTATTACAGTTCATAATTCGCCATTCCCCAAAAGTTAGGTTTAGCACAAATTTATACAAATCAAGTATATAAAAAAAGGAGATATTAGGTATCCAAAATCGATCTTTTGACATGTATAAGGTTTAGTAAAAAGTGTAAGAACTCACCTTAGTAGTTTTCTTACAAGAAAACTAAGTACTTGGAAATGGAGGAGATGAGGAACCACTTGAGAGCTCACCAAACACACCTCCTAAATGTTAAGGACCACCATTAATGACCTAGAATCACCATAAATGATGAAAGAGGTTGTAAGGAAGACTTACCTACTGATTTTCGGCAGAGAAGATCGCACACCAAACCCTAGAATCAGATATAATGACTAAAAATCGCGACCTAGGCTTTTTATACCTAAACACTCGCCGACGATAGTGACACGGCGAGAGTGACATTTGTCACTCTCGCGGGCATAATCGCGCCAACACCCCCACCCGCGGTACAATCTGGGCGATAGTGCCCGGCGATTGTGACCCTGTCACTCTCGCATGGCACTATCGCGAGAGACGTACCGAGAGTTCTTGACCCCCGGCGATTGTGCCTTTGCGATTGTGACATCCTGTCACTCTCGCGGTCACTGTCGCGAGCCATCCCGAACTTCACAATTTTGACACTTTTTAGCCCACGATGCTTAAATCTAATAGGTTCAATATAAAACTGATAAATCCTTAAAACTAAGAGGTTTCCAAAACGAGAACGATAATACATAGGCTCTCAAAATTCGGGGTGTTACAATCCTCCCCAACTTGGAAATGATTTCGTCCCCGAAATCCTACTAACTAAACAAGAGAGGGTATCTACGCCTCATGTCTTCTTCCGCTTCCCAAGTCACATTGGTGCAGTGATGGTGCTTCCATTGAACCTTTACCATCGCCACCTCTTTATGTCGGAGCTTCTTAATTACCCTTTCCAAAATTGCCTCGGGCTCTTCGATACGACGATTGTCATCCACTCGAATTTCGGACAAAGGTATGACACTTTCTTCTTCCGCTAAGCACTTCCGTAAATAGCACACGTGGAATGTGGGATGAATCCCGTCCATCTCCGGCGGCAAGTCCAACTTGTAAGCTTGGAGTCCGATACGTTCCAGAATAGTAAACGGCCTAAGGAAACGGGGACTTAGCTTCCCACGCTTCCCAAACCAAATCAATCCCTTCCAAGGGGACACCTTTAGCATCACGCGATCTCCCACTTGAAACTCTACCGGTCTCCTCTTTTTGTTGGCGTAACTTTTCTGACGATCTTGCGCCGCTTTCAACCGTTCCCGAATAGATTTAACATTGTCGGCCGTCTCTTGCACAATTTCCGGGCCGGAAAACTGCTTTTCTCCCGCCTCTAGCCAACACACGGGGGTTCTACACTTCCGCTCGTACAAAGCTTCAAATGGCCCCATTCCGATACTAGAATGATAACTATTGTTGTACGCAAATTCCACCAAAGGTAGATGGGTGTCCCAACTACCGCCAAAATCGATCATGCATGATCTAAGCATGTCTTCAAGCGTTTGAATCGTTCTTTCACTTTGTCCGTATTTTTGTGGGTGGTAAGTCGTGCTCAAATTTATCCGTGTGCCCAACTCTTGATGCAAGGCTCCCCAAAATCTCGACGTGAACCGACTATCACGATCGGACACTATCTACAAAGGTATGCCGTGTCTAGAGACTACCTCGTCTATGTAGAGTTTTGCCAACTTATCCATCGGCAAGGTTTCCCGCATTGCTAGAAAGTGAGCACTCTTAGTCAAACGGTCAACAATAACCCAAATAGTGTCGTTCCCTCTCAAGGTCTTCGGTAGTTTGGTCACGAAGTCCATGGTAATCTTGTCCCATTTCCATTCGGGTATCTCAAGCGATTGAAGACTTCCATAGGGTCGTTGATGCTCGGCCTTCACTTGTGAACAAGTTACGCATCGCTCCACATAATGTGCTACATCCAATTTCATAACTGGCCACCAAAAGTGTAGCTTCAAATCCCGATACATCTTGGTGCTTCCCGGGTGGATAGAATACTTGGATTTGTGTGCGTCCTCCAAACTTTGGTACCCAAACTCGCCCGTTGAAGCACTTGATCCCTCGGCTATCTTCGGTCAACAATAACTGTTGCTTGATCATCACTTCATCCTTGAGGTTTTCTTCTTTTAATGCTTCGGTTTGCGCCTCTTTAATCTTTTCCATGAGACTTGACACCAACTCAATTCTTGTAAGTTTGGCTTGAAGTCTCCCGCTATACTTTTTCCGACTCAAGGCGTCAGCTACCACGTTTGCTTTACCCGGGTGGTAGAGTAATTCACAGTCGTAATCCTTAAGTAGCTCTAACCACCTTCGTTGTCTCATGTTGAGTTCTTTCTGATCAAAAACATACTTCAGACTCTTATGATCCGTATATAAGGTACACTTTGTGCCGTAAAGGTAATGTCGCCATGATTTTAGCGCGAACACTACCGCCGCCAACTCCAAATCATGAGTGGGGTAGTTCTTCTCGTGCACTTTCAATTGTCTAGACGCGTACGCGATCACCTTCCCTCTTTGGATTAGTACACATCCAAGCCCCATTTTGGATGCATCGCTAAAGACCACAAAATCCTCCGATCCCTCCGGCAAAGATAAGATCGGAGCTTCGCATAACTTCTTTTGCAAAGTCCTAAATGCCTTCTCTTGTTCTTCAGCCCATACAAACTTTACATTCTTCTTGGTCAACATTGTCAATGAAGAAGCAATCTTGGAGAAGTCTTGTATGAACCTTCGGTAATATCCCGCCAATCCTAGAAAACTTCGAATCTCGGATGGACTTTTGGGAGGTTCCCAACTCATCATAGCTTCAATCTTGGTCAGGTCCACCTTTACTCCGTCCTTCGAGACTATGTGCCCCAAAAACTGCACTTCCTTCAACCAAAACTCACACTTGGAAAACTTTGCATAAAGTTTCTCTCTCCTCAAGATCTCTAAAACGTCCCGAAGGTGTCGAGCATGATCGACCTCATCCTTTGAGTAGATAAGGATGTCATCAATGAACACGATAACCGACTTATCTAAGAAGGGTCGGCACACGCGATTCATTAAATCCATAAACACCGCTGGAGCGTTCGTCAAACCGAATGGCATCACTAGAAACTCATAGTGGCCATAACGTGTCCTAAAAGCAGTTTTAGGAATATCTTCCTCTTTGACCTTCACTTGATGGTAACCCGAACGGAGATCAATCTTCGAAAAGCAACCCGCTCCTTGCAGTTGGTCGAATAAATCATCCATTCTAGGGAGTGGGTATTTGTTCTTCACGGTCACCTTATTCAACTCCCTATAGTCGATGCACATTCGCATAGTACCATCCTTCTTCTTCACAAATAAGACCGGGGCTCCCCAAGGCGAGGAACTCGGTCTTACAAATCCCTTTTCCAAAAGATCTTGCAATTGGCTCATCATTTCCTTCATCTCTGACGGAGCCAAACGGTATGGGGCTCGGGCTATCGGAGCCGCTCCCGGTGTCAGATCAATCTTAAACTTCACTTGACGATCGGGAGGTAAACCAGGAAAGTCGTCCGGAAATACGTCGGAAAACTCCCTTACCACTTCGACATCTTCTAGCGTCTTCTTCTCAAGTTTGGCATCTAACAAATATGCCAAAAAGGATGAGCATCCTTTCTCCAAACATTTTCGTGCCTTCACCATACTGATGATTGCGACTTCACCCTTTCGTCTTTCACCATACACGGTCACCGCTTGACTATCTGAATCCGGGATTCGGATCAGCTTCTTTGCACAAAGAATTTCAGCATGATTAGTTGACAACCAATCCATACCGACTACAACATCGAATCCCCCGATGACCATAGGCATAAGATCGATCGGAAATTCTCTTCCTTCGATTTCGAGCTTGCACTTCCTTAGAATATCCCGAACCACTACTTGATCACCATCAGCTAGCTCTACCACTAACGCATCTTCTAAGCTAGTAGTGGGCATGGATAGTTTTGGGCAAAACAAACTTGACACAAAATAGTAACTATCTCCCGAATCAAATAGTACACGCGTAGGCACAGAGTTTAGGAGAAACGTACCCGACACTACATCCGTTGACGCCTTCGCCTCTTCAGTGGTCATCTAAAAAGCTCTCCCTGTTGCCTTGGGAGTGTCCACTTTCTTTCCTCCACTATAGTTCACCATTGCCTTCGGACATTCACTTCTAACATGGCCCGACTCTTTACACCCGAAACAGATACGCTCTTTAATTGGACAGTCATTGTAACGGTGGTCGGGCTTACCACATTTGTAGCACGGTTCGGACTTCGAGTTGCAAGGGCCGGTGTGTTTACTTCGGCATCTTGAACACCACGGGGAATCCCGTCTCGGACCACCTCCCCGTTGATTGTTGTTGAAGTGGCTCGGCCTCTTCGAAAACATGGGGCCTCCTTCCCATTTCCTCTTCTCAATTGCTCCACTTCTCTCTGCCTTACTCAAACCGTAGGAATCCTCCACAAGTTGTGCCTCCTATATAGCCTCTCGAAGGGTAGAGGCCTTGGACACTCGAACCATATTCATCATTTCTGTAGGCAAACCCTTGATGTACGCCTTGATTTTCTCTCTTTCGGTGGGGACCAGATGTCCCACCAAACCTAGCTTGTCCATAAACAGTTTGTTGTAATCCTTCACCAATAAATTCCCCTTTTTCAAACTTCGGAACTCATCGATGATCCGGTCCATAGCTCGTTCGTTGCAAAATTCTTCCATAACCTTCTTCTTGAAGGTCTCCCAGCTTAGTTGAGCCAATACAGTGGCTTCAATAGAAGCGGAATATACATTCCACCATGTGAGGGTCGCCCCTCTAAGCATTTGAGATCCAAATACGGCTTTTTGGTTCTCCCCGCACCCGCTCGATCGGAAGGCTTGCTCCAACTCCCTAATCCAGTTCATACATTCTACCGGGTCGTCGGTGCCTTTGAACTCCGGCGGTCGACATCCGAGAAATGCCTTGAATGTACAAGACTTTGCCTCAGGTCTTGCGGTCGGGATTGTCGTCTCATTGGTAGGGATACGGGGTCCCGAACCTCCGGATCCCGCCATAATCACATTCTCCTTCACCGTCTCCAGCCTACGGTGGTTAGCATCTCTGTCATCCAATAGTTTCAGGAAGGCCTCTTGCTGCTGAGCCATAGTTGCATTCATTGCTTGCATCATTCATTCCATCATTCTGGTTTCCGGAGTTACCTCTTCCATGATTGGATGAGTTGCAGCTATGTTACGTCGAGGTACATGCTCCGGTCCTCCTCCCAGCGCATTTATAAGCGGTGGGGGCAAATCGTTATTCGTCACCCTCGGTTGATCGGCCGTAGACGCTGCCGTATCTTGCCTCTCCGGTCGATTACGCGTATCAACCATAGTCTGCCACACACGCGAGAATATAGATAAGATAAGACTACACAGTTATAAGCAAGAAAACGTACCACTACATTCATCGATTATCATAACAACGGAAAACAAGCATAATCACGTAAAACATCTTCATAATAACGTTAGCTAGGCGAAATTATGAACATGCAATACATAAAAATTTTCATTCCCATTACCATAACTCTTAACTTGTGTAGCTTCCGTCGACTCTAGAACTATCTTATCTTAATAGTTCTACCCCATCTCACAATATCATTGCCTAATTTCACAGCTTAAGTCTAGGTACCCTACATCCATACCTAGTTCACTTAAACTAAAGCTCTGATACCAACTTGTAACACCCTAAAAATTAGCGGAATAAAAAAATTCGAAATTTCTGCAATATGACTGCTATAATTAGATAAAAACCTGGATATAAAACCTGCTAAAATCAATCCCAAAGTATCATCCCGATAGGACGGGGAAACAGTACTATAATCATTACAATGAATCAAATGAAGGATAGACTAACAACCTAATAATCTAACTTAAGTAAGAAAGATTAATATCGGGTGTTGCTATTCTTCCAAAAGGGTATGATCACTATTTCAAAATGCCGGTCTATACATCTCCCAAAAAGACCGCTCTTGGCCCAAAGCTATTCGCTCAGTCCCGACGAACCCCACCGGAGACCTCACCTGTTATACATGTCATTTTAAGAAAAAGTGTTAGGCTAAAGCCTAGTGAGATCAAACATTTGAAATTTAAGAGATTTAATATAAAAATAAGTAAAAGGTTTCCTTTTATACAACAACAATAATGATAATGATAATGATAACAATAATGCTCTTTGAAATATAACCAATACCTCTTGGGTTAACGGGGGAGACCCGCCTACTAACCCGAATGACGGAACACAAAAGTAAGCCATTCGATGGGTCAGTAAAGCCAATAAACACATAAAGTACACGCAAGGGATGTCAGGCTCAGTGGCTTTAAACGTATACCCACGGAAACTCGAGTTCAACCCCGTCGGGTTCCTATGTCGAGCTCCTCATCCAATATCGTAATACTTGAGCCCGAAGGACTTATACCGCACCCGGTACCTAACGTGCAACACGAAGGACTTATACCGCACCCGGTACCTAACGTGCCTCGACGTGGAAAACTAGCCGTCCCAACGCCGGAACAATAATAACCAAATACGAGGTCATGACTCCCAATGCATCAATTAAACCAAATAATGCACATAAGGCTCAACAAATAATTCCAACAATGGTTAATATGCATAAGTAATATGAAGGGTGATTTCCCCCAAAACCATTTCCATCGTTTACCAACAGATCTATAATCAAAATATATTTGGTCTATCTTTCATTTCCAAATCCCAAAACATGGTGCTAGTTGATTTACAAACTTATCAGCAGTTAACCACAATTTCCATATTCTTAAAATCGTAGATTCCATATAGTAATTACCATTCCCTTAAAAGTATAACCCAAGTAAAAACAAGATAAAGAACATTATTACAGTTCATAATTCGCCATTCCCCAAAAGTTAGGTTTAGCACAAATTTATACAAATCAAGTATATAAAAAAAGGAGATATTAGGTATCCAAAATCGATCTTTTGACATGTATAAGGTTTAGTAAAAAGTGTAAGAACTCACCTTAGTAGTTTTCTTACAAGAAAACTAAGTACTTGGAAATGGAGGAGATGAGGAACCACTTGAGAGCTCACCAAACACACATCCTAAATGTTAAGGACCACCATTAATGACCTAGAATCACCATAAATGATGAAAGAGGTTGTAAGGAAGACTTACCTACTGATTTTCGGCAGAGAAGATCGCACATCAAACCCTAGAATCAGATATAATGACTAAAAATCGCGACCTAGGCTTTTTATACCTAAACACTCGCCGACGATAGTGACACGGCGAGAGTGACATTTGTCACTCTCGCGGGCATAATCGCGCCAACACCCCCACCCGCGGTACAATCTGGGCGATAGTGCCCGGCGATTGTGACCCTGTCACTCTCGCATGGCACTATCGCGAGAGACGTACCGAGAGTTCTTGACCCCCGGCGATTGTGCCTTTGCGATTGTGACATCCTGTCACTCTCGCGGGCACTGTCGCGAGCCATCCCGAACTTCACAATTTTGACACTTTTTAGCCCACGATGCTTAAATCTAATAGGTTCAATATAAAATTGATAAATCCTTAAAATTAAGAGGTTTCCAAAACGAGAACGATAATACATAGGCTCTCAGAATTCGGGGTGTTACAAGTAGTTTCAAAACATACTCAAAATGGGTCCTATCAATCAGGTTTTTCCATGCTTTTACTTTAGTTGTTTTAAGTTTAATATTTATGTTATATGACAAAAGTATGGAATCCAACTAGAACCAATAGACCATAATTGGATTGGATCGGATCCAAAATTTCAACATCAAAATCAGATTTGTCGATCCTTGGATTGCAGTCTATAATCCAATAAAACCGAACCAATCGAATCAAAAGGCAATCCAATTACCATCCAATTAATAAATATACATAATAAATAATATTTTTACTATATTTTTTTAAATATCATAAAATTTCAAGTTGTATGTAGCGCTTTTAAGGAAATTAAGAGAATATATCAATAATTGGTTGAAATGATGGATTAATTGGATGGAAATTTGAATCAAAGTATTGGATGGATCCGGTCCGATCCAATGGATAACCAATAGTGTCATCCAATGGATGGAACCGCACCAATCCAATCAACCATTTAATTGCATAGGTTGGAAAAATCCAACATTCAATTAATGATGTAATCGGATCGGTTCCACCTAATCCATTGGACGCCGAACACCCATCATCCTAATTGAAATACTTTTTTTTCAGAGTTGGATAGCACCAACCCAAAGCTCATAAACGATTGCAGGATCATGCGAATAGCAAGAGATGCTGGTTGTCAAGTGAGGGAAGTTGTCGAAATGTTTGAAGAATACAAACGTCTCGCCAAAATCTAGAGCAAAATGAAGGCTCTTAAAATTCCAAAAAGGGCGACATGAGGGCACTTTCCAGAAACATGAATGCACAACACATAAGTAAGGTCCTTCCGCCACAGATGCTGAAGTAGATCGGTGGCATGGGCGACTTACAAAATCTAATGAAGCAAATGAGTTCTAGCAAAGACATGTTGGGTATGTTTGGCGGCGACGATAAGTAGACCACCACCATTCTCTTCCACATCACATCGGCTACGCTATTGGCGGACTTTGGCGGTAGATGGAAATTGTTCCAGTTTCTTAGGCCATGGCTTAGTCACCCCAAGAGAAATATCATCGTATTATACATTTGGGTAGAAATGTTTGAAACTAGATTTGGTTATAGATTGTTCTACATCACCCTTTGTAAAGACCATGAACACGTTTATGAAGATGTACATGACCATAAGCCCTTTAATTTCATGAATGCTCTTTGTGACATTTAATTAACGATGGTTTCAAATAGTAAATTTCAATTACAGATGATACCGAGTTGGTTTGGTTTTGTATAGTTTATGGGGTATATTAGGTTGGTTTGATTTGATGGTGGGATAAAGCATTCCCTTAGCCTTCTTTCAACGATAAACTTTGTCGTCATTCCACATGAGATTCAACTACAACTTCAACTTGATATACAAAATCAATATGTACTTGAGATTGTTTTTGTTCCAAATTAAAGGAAGTTTAAGAACGAGAACCAGTAAAATGTACAAACTAGGGACAAAAACCTAGCAACGAAAATGGTCGAAGTCCTAATACTTTTGTAAAGGCAAGTATGTACTCACCAAAAAATGGATAAATCCTACGTCCCAATGTCTTTTGTTAACGATAATATAAGCACCTACATTAGGTTCCAAATTCAACTATCTGCATTCATACATTTAATATCCAATCATAACATTGCACTTTATAAAACTCACAGGCAGACGGTTGTCTAGTAAGTTTTATAAAGAAATAATATAAACCAACGAATTGTATTGCAATAGATTCGTTGATCAATTTGGTTTCCTCGGGTTGTAGATTTTATTTATTAACTTATTTTTTTTATCTTATTAGTAATCGGTAATCAAAAAGCATTGATAAAATATTAAGATTTTTATAAAGATATTATGCCCTTCAACTAATACGTTTTTTTATTTTTATTTTTATTTTAATAAGTTTATAGAAGATATATATATATATATATATATATATATATATATATATATATATATATATATATATATATATATATATATATAGGGGTGAGTTCAAATGAAAACTCATCTTTCATTGTGCACATGAGAACAAATCTTAACCATTGATCAAAACTTAGAAAACTAATCAATGGTTAATACATAATAAGGTTAATTGGGAAGTGATTAAGAACAAAATTGTAATTTTGAATCAACGCTTACCTTCTTTGACTTTTTATTTTTTTTTAATTAAAAAAATTTACCCCCTTAAACTTTAAAATAATTTATCTTAAAAATTACTAATATTTGAATAAAACAAATTAAATAAAAAAAACGAGAATTTCGTGCTCTTCGATATGACATCCATCTCGATATAGTTTTTTTTTCGTTTTAACCGTTTTTTACTTGAAATTCTATATACGTGTTATATTCATTATGAATATGCATGCACGTCTTCAGGTGTCCACATTCAGTATGAATAACAAAGGTGAACGTTCATTCACTATTCATGATGAATAATACCGTATGCAGGATGAATAATACAATATTCATGATTTTTTCGTTTTAACCGTTTTTTACGTGAAATTCTATATATGTGTTATATTCATTATGAATATGCATGCACGTCTTCGGGTGTCCACATTCAGTATTAATAACAAAGGTGAACGTTCATTCACTATTCATGATGAATAATACAGTATTCAGGATGAATAATACACGAATCTATGATTCTTGTATTATTTATCATGAATCGTGTATTATTCACCTTGAATCGTGTATTATTCATCCTGAATGATACATTATTCATGACGAATAATATATGAATGACCCGTGAAGATGTAGATACATGGCGCACTCTCTTTTGTTTCCCAATTCACAACCGAAATTTGGTTTAATTCATTATGAATATGTATGCGCATCCCCGGATGTCCCACATTCAGTATGAATAACAAATGTGAATGTTCATTCATTATTCATGATGAATAATATAATATTCAGGATAAATTACACAACATTCATAACAAATAATACACGAATTCATGAATCGTGAATTATTCACCCTGAATGTTGTATTATACATCCTGATTGATACTTTATTCATGATGAATAATACATGAATGATCTGTGAAGATGTGGAGACGTGACACGCTCTCTTTTGTTCCCCGATTCACAACAGAATTACTCGATAGGTTTCTCAATTTGTCTTGATAGGTGTTGGGTTACGGTGCTGAAGAAACGTGATGCCTTACGACGTTGAAGAAAGTGTTGAAGAAGGTGATGTCGAGTTACATACTTACGGTGTCGAGGCGTTGTACAAACTTGAACGTACATAAATATTCATAATGAATATAACACATATATAGCATTTCACGTAAAAAACGGTTAAAACGACAAAAAAAACTATATCGAGATCGATGTCATATCGAAGAGCACGAAATTCTCGTTTTTTTGATGTAATTTGTTTGATTAAAATATTAGTAATTTTTAAGATAATTTATTTTAAACTTTAATTGGGTAAAAAAATTTTAATTAAAAAAGAAAATAAAAAGTCAAATATGGTAGACGTATGTTTAAATTTTCTTTCATTTTTACCCCTAAGCATTTTAAAATTAAAAACTCTATTTAATATTTAGTTGTTGGATCAAAAGAGATCGAGTGACTAAGATTTGTCCTCACGTGCACAATGAAAAATGAGTTTTCATTTGAACTTTCATCTCTCTTTCTATATATATTATATAATTAAGTTTAATATAAAAATTGTTTATGAAATATACTTATTAATTTTGTTTACTTTTTGTTTAATGTGTTTCTTTTAATACGTTTAATTTTCTAATAAACAAAAATATATAAATAAATTTATATAATCATCCATATATACAAACAAATAAAATGTATTTTATTTTGTTTAATTATTTAAAATATATTGAATACTACACTTTAATAAATAAATTAATATTATTGTAATTTATACGAATTCATAACTTATAAATTAAAAAATAATATGAATTAATATAAAAGTTATAAATTAATAACTATAAAATAAAAAACAAAGTAGATAATTATCTTGTTTTAATATTTAAAATAAATTAAACAAAATTTAATATTTAAAAATAAACAACTTACTTAGGGGTTGTTTTTTTTTTTTTAAATCTTAATGACTCTTAAGTCTGAATCGTTCAGACTTTTTTACACACCACCTCTTATTAATCATAACTAAAATAAGACTTTAGACTTTAGAACTCTTAAAAAACAAACGGCACCTTAGTTGGTAAAGAGACGAAATGACTAATTCAAATACAAGACATGTTTTGGGTTTGACCTTGGCCCCTCCTAGCCTCATCAGTTGAGTAAGCAAAAAATGTCCCATCACATTGGTATATTTGAAGACGGTTCGTATAGGGACGATTTAAATTGCTTGTACATGATGATCAACTTTTTATTCAAATATTTAAATATAAATAATTGAATTATATAAAAAAATAAAAATTGATAAAAGAAATTCATACAAATCTATAAAGAAATTGTAGGTTCCTATAGTAGTGAAATAATTTTTTTACAAAACTTCATATTATATCGAAGTGCTAAAAAATAAAGAGTAAATTATGTTTTTCGTCCCTGTGGTTTGTTAAAAATTTCGGATTTCATTTCTATGATTTTAAACTTCGGTTTTCGTCCCTATGGCTTGCAATTCATTTCTATTTTTGTCCCTGAGGTCAAAACACTAATTTTAAGTATGAAGGACTAAAATGAAAATGAATTATAAACCATAGGGATGAAAAAAGTAATAAAATTTATTTTATAAGGACAAAAGAAGTAAAGATTATAAACCATAGGGATGAAAATTGTAATTTTAAAATCATAAGGACGAAACTAAAAAATTTCAACAAACCATAGGGACTAAAAACGTAATATTTTGAGTTTGTTGTAATCACCCCACAATCCCACAAATGCTCCAACCTCAAAACCCTTTCTGAAACCTGCAAAAGCAAACGATGAATGATGATTCTCCCACCCACTCAAAATATTATTCCAACGCAATTTTTATGAAGAAGAACAATGAAAACCCTTTTCGTGTTTCTAG
Organism: Arctium minus; assembly: GCA_954870635.1. Lineage (NCBI taxonomy): Eukaryota > Viridiplantae > Streptophyta > Magnoliopsida > Asterales > Asteraceae > Arctium > Arctium minus. The sequence continues at coordinate 172,784,545 of OX941080.1, read as the reverse complement.
CAATTGACAAGTTGCCATAAACTTCTACATTCTTATCGAATTCACAGAGAACTTGTGTCTTCTCCGATAACAAAAGCTATTCTGGATTATTTCTCAGTTCATCGGAAACATGCAGTCCTCGGAGACTTTAGTGAACCCAACAAACCCTTTGAAAAGAAGGTTTCAAACCATGATGAATGATTCTTCTAATAACCAAGAACCAATACCGTAAGTGTTTCAAGTTTCTTCAATTTTATAATTGAAAACTGTTATTAACATTTGAAACTATGTCCTGATTAATGTCTGTTTATTTGATCAAGTTCGGAAGCCACGATCATTCCCCAACCTAATTTGACTCCCAGAGAGTAAGTTCTTAAGAAAATTAAATTTGGGTTTCTTATTTCACTTTGTCGTTGGTTAAATTTATGTTTTCGTTGTTGTTGAATTTAGGTATCAGTTGGATGTGTTTAAGATGGCTATGCGGCGAAATACCATAGCACATCTTGACACCGGAGCAGGAAAAACAATGATAGCCGTCATGATCATCAAAGAAGTTGCACATTCTCTTAAAAACCAATCATCTGAAAAGAAATTGATGATTTTCTTGGCCCCAACTCGTAATCTTGTAGAACAGGTATACTATAATTGTTATATCATTAATTTGTTCATTGCTATTTATAGTTATTGGGTACTTTGAGTTTATGGCGAAGATATAGTGAGAAGTTGAGTTAACGGTGAGAGGCGTATGAAGTGGATCTGAACCGTTAGATCTCTTTTAATCTCAAGCCCTCCCTTGAATTGCGGCTTGAATTGCGGCTTAGAAGAGAATTGATCCGGTGCATCTTATCTCGGTGCATCTTATCTCGGTGCATCTCATCCTAATGTCCTTCCATTTCTCATCCAACGGTTGATAACCACTTCTCACGCTTATCACCGTTAACTCAACCTCTCACCGGAACCTAACCTTTGACCTTATTAGGGTGTGCTTTTAGTTGAAGATGTGGAACAAGATCACCAATGAGAGAGAGTTTTACTTTTTTGGTCAAATGACTAATCTTTCTCTTCAATTTTTGTTGTGGATCCTTTTGAGTTTTGGAGAAACTTTTAAGAAATTAGCTAAACTTTCTTAATAATACCATCATTAGAAAACAAATTGGTGCTAATTTTGTTAAATTATCCAAACTTTCTTATAAACCTTTAATCACTTGTATTGGACAAAGGAAGTGTTTGATTGGACTGCCACTGGTTCCTTCCCTTGATTATTATGTCTTTATTTTCTCCTTCATAAGCTTAGGGGTTGTGTGGTTGGTTTTTCATTAAGTCCTGTATGGATAAAGCTATTTGTATAGATTGGAAAGGTTTTTGTTTGGGAGGGTTCTTTATAGATGGAAAGAGTGTGCTTTTTAATTGGGAGGGGCAGGTTTGGAAAAAAACTTGGCTTTCTACATAAAGCTCCCCCTAAAAGCTTACTGAGTAAGCCACTTTCTATATTATTATGTCACTACCAAAGAGTCATGTATAGCTGACTGAATAAGTTGAGTCCCATTAAGCTCATTAAGTTGTTTACAAACAAGCCCTTAGTTCCCTTTGATGTGTTAAATTAAGCGAAGCCTAAACATGAGCTTATTGGACCAAGTTTGCCATAGGTATATTCCTTGTGTTTTACCCTTTCTCATTTATATGTTGTTGAGATGCTCTTTCCACTTTCTTTTGTTTTGCCCTCTTCATCTATTCACCTTTTGAAAGTAAGTTTTTTTAAATTTTGTTGCAGCAATGTAAGGTTCTTAGGGAAACCACTGATCTAATGGTTGATTTTTACCATGGGGCTAAAGTGGGTTTTGGTGAAAATATTGATGGAAAGAAGGTTGATGAATGGGATGCTGCCGTGTGGGAACACGAGACAAAAAAGAATCAAGTGAGTTTGTTTCTAATTTTTTTTTCTCACTCAAAGCTGTTTTTATGAAAGATTAGAAGTGCCCATTGTTTGCTTTCTTTTTTCTTTTCTTTTTTATAACAAAGTTGTAAGAGTCGAATGTTCTTATTGTTTTCTCTTTTCATTTCTTATCCAGGTAATGGTTATGACACCTCAAATCTTGTTGGATGCTTTGAGGAATGCATTTGTGAATTTTGAAATGATATGTTTATTGATAATTGATGAGTGTCATCGTGCTAGTGGTAATCATCCTTATGCAAATATAATGAAGGTAATCATCTATTGTATCACCATGTTGCATATATTTGATTTTGATGGAAAAATATGTTGCTGAGGTTTTATCTTATTCTTTTCTTGTGAAGGAATTTTATCTCAAAGCCGTTAACAAACCAAAGGTTTTTGGCATGACTGCATCCCCAGTAACTAAAAAAGGTTTGGGTTGTTTTAGGTTTTTATATTAAAGGACTTTGAAATTGATTACAATGGTGGACCTTAAGCATGTAATTTTGTCTTGCGGGTTGTAAATGGTTTTGCACGTTTTTAACAAGGTAGGCGTAATTTAAGCAGACTTTGTCATCCATGATTGGCTCAATACTTGCATGCTCACTCTGCGTCGCTCAATATGATTTGAAATACACGAATCATATTTAGTGATGCAGGCTGAGAACGTGAGTGGCAGGGAACAGATGGGTGGTAGATCTTGTTTTTACGACTAGTGACATTCCAATCATATTTAGTTATCACATGATCAGTGACATTCCAATCTTTTTGGAGGCCCTGTTACACCTAAGCCTTTCGATTACAATGCAAAGTGAGATAACAAATATACATATATACAAATTACCGAGGCGATGATACGGTATATTATTTTTGTTTTCTGATGTAAATTAGTGAGGCACTAAGGTGGGCTGTAGTTTTACATTCGTTGATTAAATACTCTAAACAACGTAAAATTGGGCCCCAAAATTTTGGGGGCTCTGTTCAAAATCACACGTTTAACATGCTAAAGAATGGCCCTGCACGTGATCTTTCAGATAGTAAAACGGTCAAATTCTTGAAATTTGTATCATGGTTGGGGGGGGGGGGGTTTGGGAGGTTGGAGATTCTTGAAGTATCATTCTTTAAATATTTGTCTTAAATTTTGCATGCGTTTTCCAATGGTTATGCAAATGAACATATAACTCTGCATCTTTGTAATGTGATTTCTGCATTAGGTGTCTCTTCGGCCGAAGACTGTGAATCACAGATAACAGCGCTTGAAGGTGTCTTGGATTCTCTGGTAGTAATATGTCATTTTACAATTTTACCCTTTATTTGAAAGTTAGCTTGGACTATGAAATTTGATTGTAACAACGATGAGTGAAAGTTTTGTTGTGAATTTGCAAGGTTTACACGTTACAAAACAGGACAGAGCTGGAGAATGTCATCCCATCTGCCTCACATATCTATTGTTTCTACCAGCCATCCAAGGTTTCCCATTCAGAACTAAAAGCCGAACTGGAATCCTCAAAATTGAAGGTGAATATTTTAAAATTCCCCCGATGTTCTTCTACGATAAACAAAATGAGCCCTGAGAATCAAGTCATTATTTTCTCTGTCTTCTTCCATAGTTTGAAGCGCAACTGATCAAGATGCAAGTGTCACTGCAAAGTAGTTACAAAGATACCGACGAAAAGCATGAGGTTATGCGAAAGAGGTTATCTAATGATCACGCTAAGATTATTTATTGCATTGATGAACTGGGTCTTTTGTGTGCTTATGAGGTATGTTTATAATGCAACTTAAAGAGTAAATTTTATCTTTTTGATCTTGAGTTGGTTTTTCTATATGAGATATGATTTATTGTTTTTTAGGCTGTTAAAATCTGTATAGCGAAAGCCCCAAAAGCCATAGAAGAATGCGATTTCTTTCAGCAAAGCCAATCAAAGTGTTTTTATTTTCTAGAGGAAACGTTGTCTATTATGGGGAAATCTTTGCCAAATGGTATGTTATCTGGTACCTTCTATTTTTTGTAATCTTTTTCCTTTGGTCTTTGTTTATTCTTTGACTAGCATCATTCATAGTAACTAATATTATGAGTTTGTGGAATGAGTAGTTTCTGCATTCTTTTAATGTAAGTTTTTTGTTAATTTCTCAGGCCATGAAAATATTTTAGATGCTGGATGTGATTATGAAAAGATGGTAGCAGCTGGCCATATCTCACCAAAGCTATATCAACTCTTTCAACTTTTCCGCTCATTTGGGTAACATATATTTCCTCATTTCATCATCGAGTCTCCACCTTGATATAAATTAATATTTAATATTTTGCTCAAAACATAATATTAAGCCTATCTTTTCTTTGAGCTGTAAATCACTGCACATGAATATATTACTTGTAATTAGGGGGTAATTTTTGCTTAATTCTTAACGAAGGGTCAAATTGGGTAAATATTTTCATTTCTTAACGAAGGGTCAAATTGGGTAAATATTTTCATTTATCAGATTTTCGACCTGGGTAAACACTCATTTAACTTGGGATGGAAGAGAACATATATACTTCTTTAGGTAAGTTGAAAATTGAGATTTAACACTTCTAACAACTATTCTGGTGTTTCCACTTTCAGGGAAGCTACAAAAGTATTGTGCCTCATTTTTGTAGAGAGAATTATAACAGCTAAAGTTATTAACATTATTGTGAAGAGAGTTGCAGACTTGTCTCATTTGGAAGTTTCATATTTAACTGGTAGTAGTACTTCGGTCGATTCAATGTCGGCAAAACTGCAAAAGGAGACTCTTGAATCTTTTCGGTCTGGGCAGGTATATTTATCCTGTTTGAAATCCCAATTCAATTCCATCTGGTGCTGCCATAAATTTTGATGCATTAATCAGATTTTGTTTGAAATCCAATTCCTTGATGGCAATACGTCAATATTAAGTCTTCAGTCCGTTCGACCTTAAACGTCAGAATGTTGCATTACATTTTTGTTCCATGTTGTTTCGGTTGGGGGAGGGAAGGGACAAATTAGGTGTATATTCAAGTGTTTGTACATATCTTTACATATTAGAAACTTTACATTTTAAGATGTCTCTCATGATGAATATGCTTTTTGAAGAGAAATTGCCATACACATGTAAGGGCCTGAGGTACAACACTAACACACCATATCTCGTCAGAACTCCGCTGTTAAGCGTGTTTGAGCGAGAGTAATACTAGGTTGGTTAACCCCTGTGAAGTCCTCGTGTTGCACCCCTTTAGCAAGTGGGATATACTGGACTTGTTTGGTTTGGTATGTAAGGGTCCGAGGATAGTGCACATCCAAGAGCATGGCAAAATCACAAAAGTGAATACTGAATGTGTCCCTCTTGATGTCGTTTTTTGAATGTGGCCATAAACTTCCTCGTTCTTATTCCCTTTGCTTGGAGTCTCATGTGATCAAGAGTAAATGAATGTGATTCTCTATTAGGTGAATCTACTATTTGCTACGGATGTTGTTGAGGAGGGGATTCATGTGCCGAACTGTTCAACAGTGATTCGTTTCGATATCCCAAAAACGGTTTGTAGCAATGTCCAATCACGAGGACGGGCCCGTCAAAGTGGCTCCCAGTTTATCATAATGCTCGAGAGGTAATCAAATGCGTTCGTTTCATAAAGAAACCTCGAAAATGGGAACTTTTATCAGACAGGTTTCTTTTATATACTTTATAAGATGTATTCAACAGGGGAAATGCAAGGCAAAGAGAACATGTTTGTGACATCATTCGGAGTGAGCATTCCATGATGGACAGTGCTAAAATGAGAGACCCTAACACATGCACCGTAAAACCTTATAACTTCAAAGAAACGGAAACATACTGTGTCGAGGCGACAGGAGCTTCTGTCACGGCTGATTCTAGTGTCAGTCTCATTCATCGATATTGCGCAAAACTCCCAGGCGACAAGTATGATTCTTTTTTACTCCCTCCGTCCCAAAATAAGTGTCTAGTGTCTGCATTTTTATTAAAATTCGTCCCAAAATAAGTGTCTACTTTCAAAAGTAAATGCCACTTTTAAATTCTACCCTTGGGGTTGTTTGGTTCATGGATTTTGGAGGAATTAGAAGGGATAGTTCCTTTGACCAGATTCCAAATCCTATGTTTGGTTCACATAATGAAAATGAGGGAATCCTTTAAATTCCACAATTTAAGGAATTCATCATTCCTTGGCTTAAGTGTGAAGGAATTGAATTCCTACCAACCAAACTCATGGTCAAATTTCATCAAATTCCATTCAAATTCCATCAAATTCCATTATGCGAACCAAACGCCCCCTTAATTATGAGATGGAGAAATTCATTACTCCCTCTACTATTACGGGTAAAATTGGCAATTAGTTAATTACAAAATGTGTAATAATTGCAGATTTCCAAAACTGTTTGCCTTTTTTTTAATGGACATTTATTTTGGGAGAGAGGGAGTATTAGCCTTGTCCCTAGATATTTTGAACTTTGCTGTTCAAATTGTAAAATAACTTATTTGCTCCATAGGTACTATGCACCGAAACCAAATTTCCAGTTCTTATTGGTGGAAGGTTCATACCAGTGCAAAATGACGTTTCCGCCGAACGCTGCTTTGCAAACGATAACCGGTCCTCCGTGTAAGACCTCACATCATTCAAAGCAGCTTGTATGCTTGGAGGCCTGCAAAAGGTTGCACCAAATGGGAGCGCTCACCGACCATCTAGTCCCTCACAATGAAGATCCTTCAGGGAACAAATCTTCAAAAAGTATGAAAGAACCATCTTCTGGTGCAGGTAATCCAAGCAGAAATGGAACATTCTAGAACTGAAATAGAAATTATATTGTCGTTTCTTTCTTATATTGTCGTTTCTAAGATTTAGCATATTTGTCTCTATTATCTGGTTTCTCATTTTTTAATATATTCGTTTTTTTTCTCCTTTTCGCACAGAGACAACCACTGCTCTTTAGGGTTAGGTTAGGTCTGAGTATATCACCCCCCCCCCCCCCCCCCCCCCCCCTTGAGTGGGGTATACTGGCCTCGTGTATTTTGATTTATAACGGAAATAGAAAGTTTTTTTTTTTTTGGAAACTCTTTGGGTCTTTTAGTGTAATTGAACTCTTTCATGTTGTTTTGTTATTATAGGGACTACAAAGAGGAAGGAGTTACATGGGACCACACCCATTCGTGCTTTGTCCGGTACTTGGGGGGACAAACATGATGACGGTGCTGATTTTTATGCTTATAAAATCAGTTTCTCATGTAACATTGTCCATGTGAAGTATTCAAGTTTCGTTCTTTTGACCGGATCGAAGCTCGATGATGATGTGGGAAATATCAAGATGGAGTTGTACTTGGTCTCAAAGTCTGTAAAATGCAAGGTTTCTTCATCTGTGGAATTGCATCTCAGTTCAGAACAGGTTTGCGTAAATCTTTGTGTAGTGTCTTGTGTTTAATACTGACTTCAAATTGTTACTACTTCCATCCCATAAAATTGTAGGAGTAAATTACAAATTTCTAGCGATTTGGTCCCTGAATCATTAATATTAGTCACATGTGCATCTCATGTGGTAAAAAGGATATTTTTGTCTTTTTTACTTCTTCAATCTCTCATCTAAAATAAAACTTTAATCTGATGAAATGAACCCTTAAAAATCGAACATTTTATGCATGAGACGAAACTTAACAGCAAATAATTAACGGTGTTAATTCAGGGACTGAATCATTAAAAAATGTCTGTAGTGGATACCAATACAAAACAAAGAAGTAGGACTATGCCTGCAGATAAAGGAATAGTCCACGGACGAAATTTGCAATTTACTGTAACTGTAGTGTTATATTATCGAAGATGATTAGTAAACTTGGTTGGCTGCTAAATGTATACCTAAATGTCCTCACTCTTGAAGGAGTAACTGTATTAGAAATAATATCCATAAGCTACTTTTATAACAGTTATTATAGGTGTAATTAGGTTATCAATATATGGGAAATCCCTAACAAGAGAGATTGTTGTTGTTGTTATCACTGCAGGGAGGAAATGGGGATTCCGTTTTGATGGGATTTTGTATCCCAAAATGAAAAGATATGCGGATCTTAGGATCCAACAATTCTAAAAGATTGTATATATGATTCTGTGTGTCTCTGCATATGTATGTATGTTTATTTAATTCTAAAAACTAACTGACTGAAGGACAAGATTATCTCATAATTCATTAATCAAATATGAACAAAAAGAAAACATGAGTTTAAGTCTTATTGTGTTTTTTGTTTCTACTTAATGCACCCATATTAGCGTAAAATTATAAGGAAAAAACTTTCTTACTTCTCATGCTATATTTTTGGTTTCTTTTGTTTAGGTAGCAAAGGCAAAGTGCTTCCAAGCATTATTCTTCAATGGGATATTTGGGAAACTGTATATCGGCTCCAAACAATCAGGATTGGCAAGAGAATTCTTACTTCAAACTGACCAAACATTGTGGAACCCATCATATATTTACTTGCTCTTGCCATTGGAGTTGCTAGAACCAGTGACGATCAATTGGAAGGAGGTTGACTCTTGTGTATCTGTGGTTGACTTTGTGAAGACAAATTCCCAGTTCAGGGCCAAGAAGCAGGCTCGTGATGGCGGAATTACAACACTAGAGAACATAGATTCAGTTATGACCGATTCTGATAACGTAGATATGGTTCACTTCGCAAACAAATCTGTTCATAAAGACGAGGTCGAAAATGTCGTTGCTTTGGCCATTCACTCTGGGAAGATCTATTCTGTTCTAGAGCTTCTTGAAGATGCAACTGCTGAAAGTCCTTTTGATGGAGATACGGGCTCGAACCCTCCAAGATTTTCATCGTTCACCAATTATTTCAAGAAGAAATATGGAATTGTTCTTGCCTACCCGAAACAACGCTTGTTGCTGCTAAAACAAAGCCATAGGGCACATAACCTTCTTGTGGACTTCAATGGTGAAGGTTCGTTGAAGCTTGTGCTGTTTTTGTTTATAACAAATTGGATTCTCTTGATTGATGGTTTTTTCTCTTGATCTTGAAGGCATTTTACATGGAAAGAAAATACGGGCCGAGAGTTGTAAGGTGAATACCGACAGGCTGAGAAATCATGTTCGTATACCACCAGAACTTCTAGTCATCATCGACGCAAGGCTAGATGTTGTGAAATCGTTCTATTTGCTACCATCATTAATGCACCGACTCGAGTCATTAATGTTGGCTAGCCAGCTTCGTAAAGAGATTACCGGCCATTCTACTGACTTGTGCATCTCAAGCTCATTGGTTTGTGCTTTAGTTTCATTAATGTTCTTTTTGTGGTAACTAACATCAGCAGTCCTGCTTTTCTGGGGACCATTGCCATCCCATTAATATCGTGATTCTTGTTTCATATAGATTTTGGAAGCCATCACGACTCTCAGATGCAACGAGAGTTTCTCCATGGAACGATTGGAGTTGCTTGGTGATTCAGTGCTAAAATATGCAGTGAGTTGTGATCTCTATCTTAAACACCCAACAAAACATGAAGGGCAGCTTTCTTCTCATCGTTCGTGGCAAGTTTGTAACTCGACCTTGTACGAGTTGGGAATCGACCGTCAATTACAGGTATGCTGTCAAGGTTGTCTTATATGCATATTTGACAATATATTTCATAGATTTGGTATACATCCAATCTAGCTGAATAATTGTTTTATTTTAGCAATATTTGACCCTCGATGAATCTTTGAAAGAAATTTCGTGGAACGTTACAGGGTTACATAAGAGATAGTGCGTTTGATCCTACTCGGTGGACTGCACCAGGCCAGCTTCCGTTACGGATTCACCCTTGTAAACATGGTGTCGAGACGATAGAAGTGCCTATCGACAGCAAATACCATTCCAAAGATGCACAAAATTTGATCGGGAAGTGTTGTGATATGGGCCACAGATGGATGGGATCAAAGACCGTGTCTGACTGCGTCGAGGCTCTGATAGGAGCTCATTATGTTGGCAGCGGGTTGAACGCTGCTATCCACTGTATGAAATGGCTCGGTGTCAGTTGCGAGCTTGATGAAATACGCATCGATGAAGCCATTCGAATCGCGTCACTCCACACGCTCACTCCGAAACTGAATGTGATTGAGAGTTTACAGTCGAAGCTTGGATATGAATTCCGGGTCAAGGGTTTGTTGTTGGAAGCTATCACACATGCATCTGATCAAGAGCAAGGAGTTGGATACTGTTATCAGGTAATTTTCTCACTTTGGTAAAATTTAGATTTTTTTGCGTGGGTAGGAAGGGAATAAATGTATTTCATGGTTATATTGACTCTCTTTTTTCTATCTTTTGTACATGCTTTCTTGTAGAGATTAGAATTTCTTGGTGACTCGGTATTGGACCTACTTATTACTTGGTATCTTTACGAGAAGCACAAGGATATCGATCCGGGAGAATTAACGGACTTACGTTCAGCCTCGGTTAATAACGAAAATTTTGCTTATGCTGCTGTGAGACGGAATCTTCATCCCCACCTCCAGTATCGCTCCGGTTATCTCCAAAGTCATATTGCCGAGTACGAAAAGTTTGTAGCTACCTCTTCCACCGATACAAACTCGCTCCAAACCAAGAAAAGCCCGAAGGTGCGTTGATTCTTTTATCATGTATTTCTTGCTTTTATCTGCATAGATGAATTCAAGACTTATCTTATGTTTCCAAAGCATTTTGATTTGTGTATTTTATTGACGTATAATCTTCATGTTATAGGCACTGGGCGACCTAGTTGAGAGTATTGCAGGTGCCATATTGCTCGATACAAAACTCAATCTTGATGAAGTTTGGAGAATCTTTGAGCCATTACTATCTCCAATAGTAACACCCGATAAACTCGAGCTTCCTCCTTTACGTGAACTGATGGAATTATGCGACTCGATGGGTTATTTCACGAAAGACATGTGTAGAAGCAAGGGTGATACTGTAATAGCTGAGCTACGATTGCAGCTCAAAGATGCCTTATTGACTGGTGAGGGCGTCGGTGCAACTAGGAAAATTGCAAGGGGTCAAGCCGCTCTTCAATTGTTGAAGGAGCTCGAGGTTTGTGTTCCTTTCTATTTTTTACTTTGCCGTGCTCATTAATTATACGATTAATGTTGTCTTTGACATGTTCATGTCGTTTTGTTTGACAGAAAAGAGGAATTTCGAGGAAAACCCAAGGTCAAGACAATAGAGATGGGGAAATTGATGATAAAAATAATGAAAAAAGTGACACGACCCCATCAAAGCCGGATCTCGTCAGGAATACGAAGATAACGCTCTTGGATCCTCCACCACCTGTAGATACCTCCGTTGTCAATGAATGTGCAATGGAGGAACAATCCGATTCTAAGGTTGAAATCCCAGGTAATCATCATTGAAGTTTGTTCATTTTTAGGACAAAACAACCGCATAACTAACCGAAACCAAACTAACCCAGTATACCCCACTCGAAAGTAGGGTCTGGGTGGGCCCGGTTGTTTCTGTGAATACCCCTGACTTGTGCAAAAGTATGATAAAATGGCCAATTGGGTGACTATTGACAACCTTTTCAATGGCAGTCCTAAAGTCGATAAATATGAAAAAGGGAGGACCAAGAACTGCTCTTTATGAGCTGTGCAAAAAAATGCAGTGGCCGATCCCTACTTTTACGCCTTCAGAGCAGAAATCAAGGTTGGTAATCATTTGCAGAATCCTGTTTTCTTATCGTTTCATTCGAGTTGTGGCTTTAAAAACTGGAGCATGATTTTTGTAGATCCCTGGTTGAAATTGGCGAAGGGGTCGAGAAAAGAACAGCGTTTAATAGCTTCGAGTCTCATATACGCTTGACGATTCCTGATTATGGAGTTATTGAACTCACCGGAGATCCACGAGCAGATAAGAAGAGTTCATTCGACTCTGCTGCTCTACTCATGCTCTATGAGCTCCAACGACTCCAAAAGCTCAAAATCGGCTAGAAAGTCAACAGATTCGATATGGTAAGTCAAAGTAAAATCTAAAATTGGGGAAATTATATTATTTTGTCGGCAAATATTATGGGCAATGGTTTATTGCAGAACTGCAGCTGTTGCTCTTGCAATTTTGATGAACCTAAGGGACTTTTCTTAGAAATGAAGAATATTAGATCTCGTTCAAGTAAGGTCGTACATTAGAGACTTATTTTGACTGCTAGCCCCGTTTTTGGAGCATTATGCAAGTTTCTTTTTAAGTATGGCATGTTTGCTCTCGGTTTGTGGGAACTACCTTGTTTATAGCCATAAGATTGCTAAATTCGTTAGTTTGTTTGAAGCAGTTGCTTTCTTTAGCGTCATTTGTGTTCGTCATACTATCGTAAATATATGCTTGTTAATGTGCATAACTAGAAACATACCAAATGAGCCCATTATATCCCTCCTTAAGGTAGGTTTGGGAGGTTGAGATGTACGCATACCTAAATGAACCCTTATTTGGTAAAATGCAACAAAGTTTGTTACTTGGTGTAAGAAGATTTTTTTTTTCTCAATGGATGTTACAAAGTTTTAAAATTTCTTGTTTTGTACCCAGTTTGACCGGTAACCTGTTGATCTTGTAACATTTGATAATGTGGATACCTGTTGATGAAAGGGTTACAGCGTCAATCAATGTAAAAAACAGGAAAAATTTGAACTTCGTTATATTAAATTGGTAATTTTGAAACTTCTATATTAATTGAGAAAAAAAAATTCTTTGTTACACCAAATAGGAAAGACAAATTTTGTTATATTTTGAAGCATTTTGCCCGATACGAAAGGATGTGGTGGATCTGACAGGCCTGGTATCATGTTCTGTACTACATGCTCGTAAAATGGCCCATGGCAAGTTACATTCGTGGTGCTCGTGGTCTAGACTCCTTGTCAACAGGTTCGTTGACTATGCTCGTGTCAACAACTCGTACACGTTATTATTGTTGTCTCCAGGTATGCGCCTGAGCATTTCAAAGCTTTTACGACTCCCTAAGAAGTCGATACGTTTGAGTTCCACAAAACCGCACCTTGCAGCTTTGTTGCTCGAGTACATTGACCGTAGCCGGTCAGCATGCCTTGAATCGGTGTGGATTGCTAACTCTATCTCAGACATCGACAGGTTCTCCTAAAAATACCGTAAACAACAAATGATGTAGGTTATGTGCAAGTGTCGGTTTTTCAGGTGACTGATTGATCTATGAACGAGATTGTTCAGTTACCTGATAAAATGCGTAGATGTGATCTAACAACTGTGAACATGTGAACCCTGTATCGCTGAAGAACGTCCTTGAACAAGGCCCCATTTCGAGAAACCGGTCCACCGGAAATAGTATCGTAATGAAATGGTTCCCGAAAACGAGCTCACTCTTTTCCCTACACGAAAAAGAAGATTCAAAGATGCAGGTGAGATTCGCGGACTTGTGAGGGGTTGCATGACGAGTCAAGAGTAGAGATGCACAAGGTCCGGGTCTTCAAAAACCAGACGTGTGTGAAAATGGGCTTTTTAGGGCCTTTTCGGGTTTTTGCAGATTGGGTTTTAACCGGGTCTTGAAAAAAAAATACTTCACCTAATCAGACTTTTTGGCATGGCTTGTGTCCTTGCACATTAGGACCGGACTTTTTTACACATCTCTAGTCGAGACTGGCCAGCTGGGTAAGATCGGGCTTAACTTGGGACTCAAAACACCCCTATGCATATCGACACAAAGGGAAAGGAAATACGATTGTAAAAAAGTAACCTTTCAGAGAGTGGCCTCAAGAAATTCACGAAACATGCCTCGGGTTCCTTCGTATTCCCGTCGACAAATTCAGATGTCTTGGAATCATCGAAACTGAATGAGTCCATACAGATAGATGCGGTTGTTGATGGCTCGGACATACTCCAATTGATCGAATCAAGAAGGACGTTTCGAGCCAATGGTTTTATCGGTGTTTGATACACCTGTAATCACAATCCGAACTCTAGTTTCGCTCGATGATCGATTTCAATAAATGTGATAACACAAAGCGAAAAGTTAAGATATTGTCGAGGCTTTTACCTGCATACGGCGATTCCTGACCCCTTTTTTTGCAAGGATCGCGATGCTTTGCTTCTCTTTGAGGCTCGATTTAGGTTCATCTCGACAACCATCAACCCTATTGCTATCCTACAACACGTCAAGACCAAAAAGCATCTCAAATTCATCAACTGAGAACTCGAAACATTTGATATTCGAGTTAAAGTTCAAACCAATAAAAAATGACATGTTGTCCCAGTAGGGTCGTTTACTTAATTCAATCTACCAGACTACACTCTCGTGTGGCCCGACTGAGTGAACTTGATCTTATATGAAGGTCTTAGAACATACCTTTAGATCGATGCCACCTGGACCGTTCCCGAGCATCATTCCTACATGGCGTGCCAAGTCAGAGGACAAATGGACGAGTCCCTGTGACTGTATCTCCCTCGCAGTCTTCAGAACCCATTGGGGCTGAGGCACATCATTCACGATCAGTAGAACACACCGACCGTAAACAACTATTGTATAAATTTTCTAACAGCAATCATACAGTAGAAACTTACTGAAACAAGATTATTGGAGTGACCAAGATATTTTCGAACAGAAGAACCGTCACACACAACATGAGTTGCATTGTGACCGACTAACCACCGGTTCGCTAGCAAAGCACCTTCTTCGAGAGCAGCCTCGACAACCTACGAAACACACAAATTTTTGACCATATTTATATATAATGACATCATGCACGGACTGAATGATTATTGATGAATGAGTATCGTATCGATCATACACGATACCTTGTTCCGCAGCTCAGCAGAAACGTCGGGATCAATGTAAACAGTTTGACACGAAAAATTAGAACCTCTTCTTTTTTGGTCTTCTGATGAATGTAGTCTTGATCTTTGGATGAAGTTAGATTGTTTGGCATTTTCAAGCATAGCAACAGGAAGACAAGAATTCCCGAAACTGATCCTGTTTAGATCGTCGTTTGCCATATGGTTTTCTCCGAAACTCTTGGCAGCGTATAGTGATTCGTTCAATCTCACTGAACACAAAAAAAAGAACGATCGATGTTAATTCGAATAACAGAATGGATCTCGTTGTGCACCAGAAATGAGAAAAGAACCATTCGGAGCTAAAGGGCAAATTGCATAAAAAGGCAATCTACTTTGTCTTAATTCCTATTTTGGGTAATGTACTTTCAAAACATTCGTTTTGGTATCTAAGATGTGAAATTTCAAGCATTTAAGTACGTAAGTAACTGGTTTAAGCATTAACCGGTTACCATGCATGTGGCGAGTGATGTGGCATCCAACTCAATATTATTTGCCGACGTGGCTACCGACATGGATTTTTAGTTTTAAATTTATTTACTTTATTAAAAGTTATATATTATAATTATTTGTAAATTATATATTTATAAAACTGAAATATCAAGACTGGGGAAACATGTTAAACTTTGCGATGTAATCCATGACTACTCATGAAGAAATATAAATGGCTGTGTTAAAAAAACAGTTCTGTTGAAGTTACACGTAGTTAGACTTTCACCCTTTCTTCTCAATATATGTTGGAACTTCACTTCTCGGGCTCTTTTAAATGACCCAAAAAGTCAGTCTGTTTAATGGGGTTCCACATATTCGAATAGGAGCGAAAGAAGCATTAGAAATGGAAAGATTTTACCGTTTCTTCTTACGCTATCGACAAACCATCCAAGTGTAACGATAAAGAGACGGCCTCCGTGCTTCAAAGCATACGAAGATTTACGTTCATGGGAGCTGTAGATATGCGTTAAGTTATTCAACAAGACCATAAAAGAATGCAAATTGATGGTATTAATTTAGGTCCACAAGATAGTTTCGTTTTGTTTTTATCGATGTTGTATAGATATTTGACCAGTGGCCGGCCAAAATTTGGCATTATTATTCGATTAATCTTAAAGCAAACATCAAAACATGTCGTTTTTTTGGAACCGAAGCATCTTTTAATACAACCGCATGCATAAAATCGACCGAATATGACAAGATAAACACCAAAATGAAGATGGAAAAGGATATCTGAAGCACCAAATGTGTACAATGAGGGTTCAAATGGGGACTGTATTCACCACCCAATCTCTCAGTTGCATCCATCACTTGTTTTCTTGCTTCTGTAAGTCAACATCAACAAGAAAGTCAATGATTTGGCCAGCAAGACTTCTTCTAATTCACATGTAAAACAATTAGATGAATCCAACCACAAGAGTTGGTCTATTCATATATGAATGCACTTCAGGACACAAGAAATGAATGAACAAGAACAAGTCCAAGGACCATCATCTTGTTGAATTCTAAACTCCCACAAATCAACTTTAAGCTTCCAAATTAGGCAAATTTAAGGGGTTGTTTGGCAGTTGCTGAATGGTTTGGTACAAAATGATCAAGTGGTCAAAATGATTTAAGAGGTTTTTATGATATAGTGCAAAATGAAATATGGTTGTTTTGTAATTGTTCAGGATGAAATTAGGGAGCTGTATGATTAAGGGAGGCCGAAGATACAAAATCATTAAAAGGGTTTTAGAACCATTAAGAGACGATTTTTTTTTTTGTCGAACAAGATTCACCTCTTAACGATTCAGAGGTCGCCTCTTAATGGAACTATTAAGAGGTAAACAAACAAACCTTAGAGGGATTTCTTTCAAAATCAACCTATTGATATTGGAAGACCCATTTCATTAGATTTCAAAGTAAGAACAGGGTCATGGTTAATGTGAATTTGGAATTTGACTTTTTGTTTGACTATGAGTCAAGATGGCCAAGAACACCCAATATATAAGTGATTTGGTGACCAAGATCAATACAATCACAAACACAAATTGAAAGCAAATTGCTTGAACACATCAAAAGAGATCAAACTAAAGAAAACAAGATTCAAATATATAGACAGATTGAAGGAAGATGTGATGATCACCTTTGGATAAACCAGTAACACAAATAACAAGACCAGAAAATGGAGAATTTGATGTTGAATGAAAGAGAGAAGCAGAAGTAGCCATTGAAGGACGTGGAGGTTGAAGATCTCTGAAAGAATTAGTACCCAATGTACAACTTACATCTGAAAACACCTTTGAACAACCCTTGCTAGTAATCATCTCCACTTTACCACCCCTAACCATCTCTGATTTCAACAATTTACCACCAAAACTGAGATGGGTGTTCAAATTTTTTTGCATAATTGAAATGGGTTTTTGAATTCAATCAAAATATGAGATGGGTTTTGGATTTAAACATCAAACACAAACCCAAGAATCAAAATCTTGAAAGGGGTTGGTTTTAAAAAGAATAGAGAAAGGGGAAGCTTTTATCATGCAAAGAGAATGAAGAATCGCATGGGGCTATTGGAATGATGAAAAAGGAGAATAGAAAGGAAGGTCTTATCTGTATCGAAGATTGTATTCAAAATCATGAAACGAAATCAAATTTTTCTGAAATTTGTGGATGCTTTTTTACACTTTGGGTTGGTGTTGGTTCAAGAAAAGATGGGTATTGGCAGTGACGAGTGAGAAAAAAGAGGAAGGAAGGGGCTTTTTGACGGGTCTTTTTAGAATCACGCCATTGCTCATCTTTTGTTTTTCTTCAATTTCTACTCCAAATGGTCTCCCTCCTTTTCTTAAGAAAACTACCATTTGCCTAAATATTTATGTTTCTAACCCCCATCGTTTTTGTAGCAATGCCACAAGATTACACCTATATTTTATCATTTCAAAAAAGTAAACACTTTTTATTTGGACATGAAGTTATGTTTTTATAGGCATCGGTTCAAATTCGAAGGTAAATATCGTAAGGAGGTAAGAAAGGAAGGTTAATAGAAGGTTTATATGTGAATTATTGAAAAAATAATTATATTTTTTTATTTGAAGATGCATATGTGAATCGATTTTAAGTTACAAACTATTCAAATGGATTTTTTTCAATAATTCCATTATTGGCTTCTCACGGTATATATTTTTTTATTTGGACCTCCCACTGTTTTTATATACAACGAGTTGTGTATTTGTGCAGTACATTAAAATGTAAACTTTTTAATGCTTATCATGTATTTTAACATGTTAATCGGTTAGTTATAAGTTAGTTTTATGGAATTTAAATGTGTAGCTTCAAGAAGTTGAATATATAACCACTTGGGTTGTGGCGCACTGATAAAGCCTTTGGGGGATGTAGTAGGAGATCTCATCTACCTAGGGTTTAAATCCAGGCCCTGCCAAAGCTCTTGTGGCCATGGAGGTTCACCTGCGATGACTCCGGACCATTCGAGGGTAGGTTTATTATGTCCCCATTCACCATTCAATATTAGGGTTAAAGTAGTTTAGGTGTTTATTGATTGTTTACGATAAACTATTGATGGTTATAAGTTGAAAAATGTACTTGCATTATAAAAAATAGAGTAAATTACGTTTTCGTCACTACAGTTTGTTAAAAGTTATGACTTTCATCCCTGTTGTTTTGAAATTGCAATTTTCATCCTGTAGTCTGTAATTCATTGTTATTTTCGTTCATAAGACTACTCCTACCATTAAGTATGAGAGACGAAAGCAATATTGAATTATAAACCACAAGAAAGAATATAATAATAAATTATAAATCACAAAGTCTACAAAAGACAATCAATTGTAATCTATAGGGATGAAAATCATAATTTTACAAGTGCATGGACGAAATTAACAATTTTTAACATACCACGGAGACAAAAAAAACATATATGAATACTCTTTGTATGTGATTTTTTTTGCATTATAAATATTAAATAATGTGAAGGGAAAAATAACCCAATAAATCATTGTGACGATTAAAAAGTTCTCTTAAGTTAATGATTTGTGATTGATGGAAAGCAAAACCATTATTAAAGCATTGCTAAAGAAATGAGTGGTTATAGCCCATTTGATTCAAATACATAGTTGACAAAAAAAAATATAAAATAAAACTTTCAAAATATGTTACATCCTAAAATTTAAACAATAAAATAGAGAAATTCTGAAAAATGGGTAAAATAAAAACTTTTAAAATACATCAACTAAAACCCATGAAAGTTGGGATAGTTTACACAATATCTAAAGTGCTAAATATTGAGATATAAAGCACAACAACCTACTTAATCTATAAACAAATTAAACTAGATTAACATGGGAGTCACTATATCTCCAAAAATCTCTCTCTCAAAAGTTCCCCAAAAGCCCGACACTTCAAGTGCTCCTAAATACGCGGTCGGCAAATCAAAGCGTCCTAGTCGCACCGCTAGTGGGACCTGTGAACCAACAAACACCACAACAAGTGTTAAGCTAAAAGCCTAGTAAGATCTTATAAGATAAACAGTTCACGAGTGAGATAATAATATTATAAATTAAATGTTACCAGCTCCACTTTGATTTGTATAAATACCAATTCTCAACTTTGCAAACGATGTTCCACACCTGAACATAAACACACAAGAGATATCCCTTGAAATACGGGGGAGACCCGTTTCAATCTAGGTGACGAGAACACGTGAGTGTAGTCACCCAAAATGTTATTGGGTTACACCTCATATCCCAGTTTTAGTTCCCATGCCATTAAGACATCACAACCTTAAACCATCTCATGTCTTTATTTCCTACTCCGTCGGGTTACACCTCAAGGACTTACAGGACATTATTGTCTACCCAATCTAGACGAGTTACACCTCAAGGACTTCTATGTTCTTTATTGCTTACTCGCTAGTGGCCCAAAGTGGCCAAATCAATATGAACATATATCCATACGGTCTAAATCTTTGTGCACAAGGATATAGACATCAAAACTTCACCATATGAACATAAGCAAGTTTAAGTAACAATACCAAAGCACATTACACTATCAAACCCATAAATATAGTATTTGCCATATAAAGTTCACAAGTTTATGTCATTGCACATTCCATGCTCATATTAAACCCAATATGTTTCCAATTCCAAGAAGCCATTAAAGTAGCTTGATAATAATAAGGTCTAGCTACAAATATGATTCCTTTGGGTTTAACATCTTATTTTATAAAAATGAAGCATGAAAAGAGTTCCTCATTTTCACATTTTTAACCTTTACTTTTTTTGAGTTATAAATTTATGCAAAGCTATTAATTGAAAATAACAATGAGTAAAACCCTTATTCAACCATAACTCATAAAACCCTAGATTTAGGTTAAAATCCCAAATAACCATAAAATTCGTATTTAAAGCAAATAATAACATTTAATGTACTTTTGTAGGTTAAGAAACTCACTTAGGGGTTTATATGAGAAAACCCTAGAATTTATGGAACTCTAGAAATAGGTAGGGATGAAATCTTGAGCTTTAAAGGGAGCTTAGATCTTGACACAAGAAGTGGTAGTAACCCTAAATTAACATTTATTAAACACAAAATGGATTAGGTTGCAATAAATGCAAAGGGGAGAGGGGGAAGAGGTAAAAAATCGCACCTAGATGGAGAGGAAATCGGTTCCCAAAAGTTGAGTTGTGTTTGTGATAAATGAGAAATAAACGAAATGGGATTTAAAGGGATCTGGTCCGCAGGCGATAGTGACAGGGCGATAGTGCCCTTGTCACAATCACACAAATTGTACCGTGACCTCCCTTCTTCCTGCGACAGTGCCACGGTGAGAGTGACATTGTCACAATCGCCAACACTCTCGCTCGCCTTGTACCGAATAGGTTTAAACCTCACGACTATGCCCCATGCGAGTATGCCCCTAGCAAGGTCGCGGACATACTCGTCCAAACTGTACCGAACCCTAATTTTTTTCTAATTGAACCTGATTCCGCCAAATATTCCAAGGTCTAAACCATAAATCAAGTTCTCAAACATCGATAGATAACCACAAGGGTTGTGGCATACTGGTTAAGGCCTTGGGGGATGTGGTGGAATATCCCATCTGCCCAGGGTTCGAATCCAGTCGTACACAACAATTGTGGCCACTGAGGTTTAATTAGGGTTAATGTATTACAGTCATAATTTGCCAAGGGATTAGTCTAGGCATAGCTGTTAGTCCCAATTCTGTAATATAAAAGTATTGAAAATATTTCAAGTCTTCCTCTGAAGACGTTTAGAGACTGCTGCAAAGAAAGCCAAGTCTACCTCTGAAGTCAGTTCAGAGATAGACTCTTCAGCCAAGAAGATATCAGAGATAGCTTCATCAGAGATCTAAGTCAGAGCTCTGAAGACATTCTCTCAAAAGATCAAGCTGAAAAAAATTCTACAAGTGTTGACAGAAGAAAAGAAGACACGTCACATATTGATTAACTTACTTTTTAGAGTAGGTTACTATTCAAGCATGTCTTGAGTTTACCTTTTAGGTAAAACACTGTTCAAGCATGCTTCTTATGTCAGGATAGTACACTGTTCCCTTTATGGTCCTATAAATATGACCATCACCCTATTGCTAGAAGTGTGTTTTTCTTTAAATCTTGTATTTGAATTATCTTTAATATACTGAAAAGTATTCTAAGAAGATCTTGTAAGATTTATCCACCTTTTTGGTGTTTTTATAAATCTACCTGATTTATCTGGTGAATATTAAGCTTGTTCTTATATTTACCTTATTGGATATCTTCTTATAAACTATGAGTTGAATCTACTTTGATATTAAACTGTATTGCTTCCGCTGTCTTTATTATTATCTGTTTATATCATTGTTATAAGATTAAATCTGGGATCCAACAATTGGTATCAGAGCTTTCTTTGTTTTCTAAAACAAACAAGATCATATCTGCATACTCGGATAGATTTATATCGTATTGATTCAAGCTTTCATGATCTGTGCATGTTCATATAAACTTTGGTTTATTTAAAAAGAACTTCATATGTTCCAGGTTTGAAAGTCACTCACAGTATTACTTGTTGGTAAAAGATCTTCTTAAAAGAATCAGTTCTTCAAATCTTCATCTTTTCTTTACAAAATGGCAAATTCCAATATCAATCCCATTTATACAGCTGATTCATTAACAAAACCTCCTACACTTCTAAGGGATGAATATCCCTAATGGAAAATAAGGATGGTAAATTTTTTGGAAGGTATGGATAGGGATCTTTTAAGATCAGTGAATGATGGACCTCACCAACCAATGGTGTTGGTACCAAGAGTTCCAGCAACATCAGATACTGCTGAAATACCTGCATACTATGAAAAGAAAACTTCAAACTTTACTGAGGAAGAAACCCAAATGATGAAAATGATTCCAAATCTGTTAGATTATTGATTATGGACATTCCCAATGATATCTTCCAAGAACTTGATTCTTGTGTAACTGCAAAAGAGATATGGGATCAGTTATTAAACCAACTTGAAGGTGGCCTACAAACTCATAAAAACAGGAGAAATTAATGCATTAATGAATACCATGACTTTCATGCACTACCTGAAGAAACCCTGCACCAAACTTATTCCATACTCAACATTCTCATTAACAAATGCAAAAAGTTTGGAGTTATCAGGACAAAAGAGGAATACAATGTTCTTTTCCTTAAAAGCTTAAATGAAGAATGGTCACAACTGTCCATGTCTATTCAAGCTAATCAAAATCTTGAATCTTGGTCATTAACTAACATTTATGGCACCCTAGTTGCCCAGGAAAAAGAAGTTGTTAAACAAAAGTCAAAAACCTCTTTAGGTGGATCACTTGCCCTCATTTCAAAACAAAAAGGTGTTTCAAAAGAAGGTCATGATGAAGATTCAAAGAACTCAAAAGAAAAGTCATTGAAAAGAGAGTAAAAAAGAAAATCCAAAAAAGCCATGCTAGATGAAGAAGATGATCATTCAGACTCAGACTCAGATGAAGACATTAATGCTTTTGTCAAATCTCTTGCTTTGATTACCCATCAATTCAACAAGAAATTTGGTAAGAAAGTTTTTGAAGGAAGAAGAGATGATGAATAAAGTAAAGGAAATCCAGAAAGAAGATTTCAGAAAGCTGAATATCAACAAGAACCTAGATCTACTCTACAAAGTGATCAAAAGGGTGTTCATTTCAACAATCATGAAGCTGTTCAACAATCAAGAACTCAACCATTTCAACCAAAGTATCATAAACCTCAGAGATACTTCTAACCCCAACCTCAAGCTCAGAAGACTGAAACAGTTGTTGCTCTTCCACCAAACCAAAATGATGGGAGATGCTTTAGATGTGGAAAACTAGGCCATTTTTCTGCAAACTGCAGAGGTAGACTGATCAAGGATCAGGACTACTACAAAAACAAGTACAAGTACAATGTCAGAGAAAGAGTACTTGTTGCAAAAATGGAAGACTGGATGTCAGACTCAACAAGTGATGGAGAGAAAGAGCCTACCAACCTCTGTGGTATGGCTATTGCAGATGGTGATCAGACTGATGGATCATCAGAAGACTGCTTTGAAAAGTTAAATTCTCCATCCACCTCTGAAAGTAAACTTGAAATGGATGTTCTTAAATTAACAGACGAGTTTCAGAGTTTAAAGTAAAAACTCATTGAAGAAAAAGAAAAGAGAAAACAAATGACAAAATACCTAAACTTTTATAAAAGAGAAAAAGATCTTCTTGAATCAAAAAAGAAAGAAAATTTTAATGAAAAATTTGAGCTTGAAAAATCTCAGAGACTAAAAGAAAATTCTTTTTCTGCAAAATTCAAAGAACTTGAAAAGGTTTTAAAGGCAAAAGAAGAGGAAGTAAAGAAATCTGAGTATGAAAGGCTCAATTATGTTGCTCTAACCAACTTCTTTCAAAAGGAAAGAGAAGTCTTACATCAATCTCTGGAAAGAAAGGAACTTCAGATCAAGAGTTATCAAGATGCACAAGATGTGCACATTAAAATAAATTCTCAGATGGATACTCAAGGGCTGGGATTCAATGAATTGGATCCATTCACTGGATTGAAGAAAACTTCACATTCTTCCACTTTATGTATAGGAAAGGTCCAGAGGCATGACTTTCCATCTCTGGTTAATTCTAACATTTTCAAAAGGATAAGACTTCAGAGGGATCAAGAATCAGAGCTCTAAATTTCAAAAATACCTCATACTCTGAAGTAAAAACTGTTTCAGAATCTATCTTAAAAATAGAAAAAGAAACTTCAGAGGTTCATTTTTCAAAACCTCAGAGCAATGATCCCAAAGAGATATTTAGAATTGATTCATTCATCACTAAAGAACCAAAGGTCTCTGAAGCTAGTACCTCTGAAGTAAAACCTCAGAGCTTACTGAATCCAAAAGCACCTCTGTATTCTCCTCAAACAGATGAATGCATCAGAACTACTTTTGAAGATGACATTAGAAAATTTTACAAAGAAAATGTCATATATGATTTTATCAAAGAATCATGCAAGAAAAGGATAATCAAACTCTCCAAACCTAAAGATATTGTGAAAACTTCAGAGGTAGTCATCTCTGACAAGGTTAAAAGAGACTTTCTTGATTCTGATTCTGAATCTGAACAGAGGTAGATGAACAAATTTTCTATACACCAGAGAAGGTAATTCATAAAACAAAACAGACTGTTGGTTTTGGAATTTTGAACATCCCTATTCCTGTTTCAAAAAAAATCTAGAATTCCAATATGTCCTGATTTTGTAGACATGTGTCTACAAGCAAAAACCTCTCTGGAGTTAGAAAAAGAGTTAAAGGAAAAGGCTAAGAATAAAACTAACACTTCTCAATTCTACACCTACAAACCTATCAAATTCACTCCTGAACAAATAGACAAATGGCAAGAAATTAACCATTTTGATCCTGTTTGTGCAGTGAGCAAGAAAGAGAAGAAGATGTTTTGGACCAAGAAAAAACGAATTGAAAAGAAGGCCAATTTCCAAGCCAAAAAGTTAGAAGTAGTT
Organism: Arctium minus; assembly: GCA_954870635.1. Lineage (NCBI taxonomy): Eukaryota > Viridiplantae > Streptophyta > Magnoliopsida > Asterales > Asteraceae > Arctium > Arctium minus. The sequence goes on along the minus strand of OX941080.1, from coordinate 172,759,821 downwards.
AGGAATACTTGTAATATTCCTAGTGCTAGTTTTAAGAAGGTTCAAAAGAAACATGTACCAAATGTTTTAAATGAAATGAAAAACTTTGCTCCTACTTCATCTTGCTCTGTTACTTGTAATTGCATTCAACTCATGATTAAGCTGAAAAATCATTTCAGAGGTTCTCATTGCTTTTTGAATCAGTCTCTGAACAAGACTTCAGAGACAAAGCCTCAGAAGCAAAAGAAAAAACATTCTGGCAAAACATCAAAAGATGGAATGCCAAATATTGATAAAAATCCTCCAAAGCCTAACAAAAGAGGACCCATAATGAGATGGGTACCTAAAACTCTCTAATCTGTCTTGCAGAAACAGTATATGCCTATCTGGCACTTAGATTCTGAATGCTCAAGGCATATGACTAGAGATAAGAAGTTGCTATCCTCTTTCAAAGCAAAATCTGGAGGACCAGTAACTTTTGGGGACAATATGCAAGGTCAAATTAAAGGTTATGGTGAGTTAACAAGAGGTAATGTATCTGTTTCCAAAGTTGCTTATGTTGATGGACTCAAGCATAACTTAATAAGCATAAGTCAACTTTATGATCATGGTTTTGATGTGAAATTTCAAGAAAAACATTGTTCACTTCTTCACTCAAAAACAGGTCAAGAAATGCTAAGAGTAGACAGAAAAGCTAATTTATATAGAATGAATTTTACCAAACATATAGACATTGGTTCAAAGAAGCTCTGTCTAGTATATCTGAATAGTGAAGATGTCTGGCTCTGGCATAAGAAGTTCTCTCATTTGAACTTTTCATCACTTGATAAGTTAGTCAAACTTAATCTGGTTAAGGGATTACCATCTCTAAAGTTTAACAAAGATCATATTTGTTCTGCATGTGAGATGGGAAAAATGAAAAGATCTTCCTACAAAACCAAGAGTGATAATAATTGTCCTAGACCTCTGCATATGCTTCATGTGGACCTATGTGGTCCTATCTCTGTGCAGAGTCTGTCAGGTAAAAAGTATAATTGATGAATACATAAGATATACTTGGATAAAATTCATCAGAGCCAAGTCTGATGTACCTGAAATTTTGATAAAGTTGTTAAGAAGATTGCAAGTTCTATTCAATAGCAAAATTTAGAAGTTGAGAAGTGATAATGGAACAGAGTTCAGAAATAACAAAATCAACTCCTATCTTTCAGAGGAAGGCATAACTCCCAACTTCTCTGCAGCTAGGACACCTCAACAAAATGGTGTTGTTGAGAGGAAAAACAAGACTCTTGTTGAAGCTGTAAGAACAATGCTTGCAGCCTCTGATCTTACAACCAACTTTTGGGCAGAAGTAGTGGCAACATGTTTTACCCAAAACAGAGCCACTATTGTTAAAATATTCAAGAAAACATCATATGAACTCATTAACAACAGAAAACCAAATGTCAAATATTTTCATGTTTTTGGGTGCAGGTAGGGGTGTATGCGGGTTGGGTTGGGCGGTTTTTGACATTTTTACAACCCAACCCAATTACGACGGTTTGAAAATTCTCAACCCAACCCAACCCAATCAAAAGTATAACCCAACCCAACCCTTGCGGGTTAGGGCGGGTTGGGTTGACGGGTTATAAGTATACATAAAGTTGACGATTGAAATACGATAAATAATACTAAAAATGTAGCCAACAAAGTTATTAGTGATTACAAATGTTCGAGGTTCTACATCCCTTTTCTTAAACGTGTTGATTTATCATTGTCTTCGATTTTGGGAGACTTAGGAGTATTTTTCATTGCTCGTATACATAGTAAATATGATATAAAAATACAAAGTTACAACCTACAAAAAAAACATATGATATTTCTCTACGCAATAAAAATCAAACTTAACAACATCAATGCAATGAAAACAAAAATTCATGGTTCCAACTTCTATTTGAAAACATACTCCTTATCTCATTTATGTTTATACTTCTAATTTAAAATCTATTGTTTGAAAACATACTTCATATGTTTAGTTATGCAATGAAAACAAAAACGTAGATCTAGTTGTTTCAGTACTCGTTCATTCGTGCTTATTGAGACATATCGATTGACCTAATTGAATTAATTCGAGCCTTGACGTAGTTGGATTAGTTTTGAGTTTTGGGTTGTAAATTGAACTAATATTTGTATATATATTTTGGGTTGTTAATTAGACTATAATATGTATATATTTTTTGGGTTGAAAATTATAATGATTGTAAATATTATATATATATATAGGGGTTGTTTTATTTGCAATCCTTAAAAAGGTTGCAAACCTTGCAACCCACCTCTTAACCGTCGGATTCATGATCGGCGGTTACAATAGATATGGGGCCCAATATTTTTAATTAAAAAAACAAAAAATAAAAATAAAATAACCGTCGATCATGAATCCAACGGTTAAGATGTGGATTGAAAGGGTTGCAACTTTTTTAAGGGTTGCAAAATATCCTTCCACTATATATATATATATATTGAAATAATATATATTAGCGGCGGGTTGGCGGGTTGGGTTGGGTTGAGTTATGCTAACCTAATTTTAACCCTCCTAATTAGCGGGTTGGCGGGTTGGCGGTTTAGCGGGTGAGCGGGTTGGGTTTGATTGGGTTGTTAGCGGGTTGGGTTGGGCGGGGTTCGCGGGTTGACGATTTCTTGTACACCCCTAGGTGCAGGTGTTACATCTTGAATGACAAAGAATCTCTTGGCAAATTTGACAAAAAGGCATATGAAGGAAAATTAATTGGTTGTTCTTTAGCCTCAAAAGCCTTTAGAGTGTTCAATCTAAGAACAAAGACCATCCAAGAGAGTATCAATGTCTCTTTTGATGATACAAGAAGCTCTGACAAACAACTGTCAAAATCACAGCTAAGAATGCCTCTGAATCATCAAAATTAAGGGAATCTGAGCTAAACAACATATTTGAAGATTTCTTTGATGATGATGATAAGGTGAAGAGTGTCTAGTCAGCACGCGTGGTAATTTATTTGAATATTTATCTTTTGGCAACCACTTCCAATTTTTTGGCAACTAAGCACTTATGTGCTACAGTTACCAAAAACAAGTGTCACCACAGGGATAAGAGAAAGGTAGAACGACCTCAACCCAAAAGGTCTAATCACTGCCGTTTCACCTTTTTACACTCGAGTGTTATTTTCCACATTTGGGTATAAAATAAATTTTATATTCGAATGTTCATTTTTCATGCGCACAATCACTCTCGAGCATTCTTTTCACTCTAAAAACTTCATCTTCTTCACCACGATCTTTCAAATGGCTCAACCTGCAACTACCACTGAATGGTACAAACCCATTCCCCAATCTGGGGAAATCTCGCACATTCATCAATTTCCAATCAAAGATAACAACCACATGGTGAGACTCGATTCACCGAAGTTTGAAGCAACTTACCACTTGATCTGTGAGTTTCTCGCAAACTGCGAACTCACCTATGCTCTCACTGCTACAACAAATAAAGTACCACTGACATTCGTCCAGGAATGGTTGTCGACAAGCCATTACAGCGAAACACATCGAGGAATAGTTGGGGAGTTTGAAATCTCCCAAGTGGTCAAATGCCAGGTTATCATCACACCAACTATTCTTCGTGATGTAATCTATTTACTAAAGGCTGAATAACTCTGAAACCCTCATTCTATTTCTACGATTTTTGGGATACAATACTGAAATTACTCGCTTGTGTAAGTTTCGAAGACAACATCTACCCCCAATCTGGAACTTCATGTTCTCAGTTTTAAACCGAATCCTAACCTGCAAACTTGGAAGCATGGACCGGACCACTCCTGAAATCCTCACTATCATGTATGCATTGTTCTTTAACCGCAACATTGACATGGCTGACATCTTCTTTGATCAAATCGTCACTGCAGTGGAGAAGAAGAACAAATGTCTTGTCAAGGATCCTGAACAACTTCAATCATCCACCACAGTACCCTCAATCTCCTTTCCTAGATTCCTTGCACTGATCATCAAGGTTGCAATCGACATACTTCATATTCTGACTTATGATGATCAGAGCAAAACTCCTTTCTACATCATGAATAGCTTCAAGCTAACGATTCTTCCAGAAGGATATCCAGGGGCAAGGAGAATTCCTCAGATGATGATGAAACAGGTAAATTCTAATTTTGTAGCATTAGCTTCTTACCTCTGTGTTGCCCAAGAACTAGAACCAGTTCTAGGAACACCAACACACTTAGGTCCCAAACCAGTGAGAGAGAGCCAGAGTGGTTCTGCTTCAGAGGGATCAGAGGACCCTGAAGTACAGAGCACAGAGGGATCAGAGGACCCTGAAGTACAGAGCACTCTAAGGGATGAACCAGAGGGTATCCCTTTCAGAGAAGCCGATGTTGATATATATGACAAAGTATCTAAGGAGGCTGTCGACGAGGGTGTTGTTGAGTCACCTTCAGAGACTAGAGAAGAGAGTAGCTCTTCTAGCTCTGAAGGGAGTGAGAGTGAGTCTTTAGAGACTATCTCTGAGGATTCAGAGATAAGAGAGTCCCCTACGGACTGTGTGATTCCAGAGAGTTCTACCCTCTTAGAAACCACAGAGTTAGTAGTAGAAAAAGATGCCTCTAGGAACATACGTTTTAGGACTCCTACACCAACTCCCAGTGCTTCCACGCCATCTAGCCAGCATGATCCAGATGCTCAGGCTATTGAATCAGAGATGCAAACCTCGAACCTTAATCAGCAAGCCACTTCAGAGGTACCTTTTTCCACCTCTGAAGTCCACAAGCCAGAGGAAGCCTCAATTTGGACAAGTCCTCCCAAAAGGACTTGGCCATTGAACAAATAAGTACCCTCTTGCCTCGGAGTACGATACACACATCCACACTTAATGATGACTATGTGGCTCATTCCTCTCTGAACCCTAGTCCTCTAAAATCTTTTCAGATTTCACGTAGCACATGTCCAACTCAGGGACATTGGTTGAATCTAAAAGCACAAGGATTGACCTGTCAGGATCACAGGGTCAACTCCCACATCCACTTCCATTCCTATGATTCTGAGGCCAAGAATATAGAAGAGGACAGAACGCTTGGAGATGAAACAAAGTTGCATCAAGGACATGGCGGAAGTCTTTCCAGAGATAACATCAAACAATCTCTAACTGAAGGCTCTTCTAAACTCGAGGACAAATTGGCAGCATGTGTTACTGCCAAGTTACCCATCTCTGATCTTCTCACTAAGTCAGAGTTCGAAAGATTCAGTGAAGAGATCAGAGGCTCCTTGAAAGAGCATAAAATTCAAGGAATTAACAGCCTAGAGGCCTCTTCCCTTGATTCTACCAATGATAAACTCAAGACAGAAGTTTTAACTCTAAAGACCCAACTCCTTGATTCTACCAATAGAATTTAGGAGTTGGAAAAGCAAGTCTGGGAGCAGAACACAGTTTCATCTCTGGAGATAGAAGCAGTGAAGGCCCAAATTGCAAAGCTCAGAGGCCAATCAACTACTTCAGTATATATCTCCAATCTTCTAACATAAATGTAGAATCTGAAGAACATTGTCTCTAAATCCACTTCTCAATCAAAATCCAATTTAGAGAAGTTACAATCAGATGTTCAGAATTTACGATCAAAGTTAGTCGCCAAACAATCAATGTCTCTCTCTTCAGAACAAATGGTGTCTATCTCTGAACTCATCAAATCCACCATCACTGCCTCACTTCCCACCTCTGCACTAAATTTAGAGCCTCTACCTTCATGCAATGCAGAGGATCTGGTCAGCAAGGCTGACCTAGCAGACTTCAAGGCAGGCATTATGGGTTGAATGCTATCTTGTTCCTCAAAGATAAGCATGGTCGCACAAAAGAAGGTTCAAGCCGCCCTTGCCATTCACAAGTTTAATGTTGAGGACCAGGTCTCTGACATTCTTACTGCTGCTGCTGATGCTATAGAGGCCATAAAAAAGGCCTCTATAAATGACAAAGTCAAAGGTGCGATCGATGAGAAACCCTTCCCCAAATATCAGAAGAAGCGCGCTGCCTCTGACCTTTGCAGAGAGGAGACGAAGTAACATAAGTTTGATGATTCAGAGGACCTTGAAGAGGATGGAGCCTCTGATCATCAAAAGGGGGAGAAGCGATAGAATGTCAGAACTGAAGCCACAAAAGCTAGTGGCTCTGCCCCCTCTCCCTCTACAAGAAAAGGCAAAAGAGTTCAAGATGAGAGTGAACCAAAGAGGTCACTCCACCTCTGCTGAAGACAACTAAACAATCTTGAAGTCTCCAATACCTGTTGTATTTCTAGCACCAACAACTTCAGAAGCACCTATCATCCATGTAGTAAATGCTATTCAAGAGACTATAGGTGCTCTGGACGAAGAATAAGAAGATGAACAATTGATTGACTTCTCCAACTCTGAAGACGCATTCTCATCAACTGAAAGGCCAACTATAATAATGAGAGATGCATTCGGTTCTGAGTCTGAAGAAGAAGATGCTGATGTGGAAGAAGCAGAAGAATGTGAGGTAGTTGAAGTTGAAGAGTATGTCTACAAGAATGCTCAATCTCATCATCCTTCTACATCAGAGGTAGAGCATAAAGTTGAAGACACTGCTCAAATAGAAAATCTAATCTTCTCTGCCATCCTCAAAGATAACCATGGTTGATGAACAGGCCCCTCCAGAGGTACCTGTTCAGAAGACAAGCATTGGGCATCCTGTTGGGTCTGAATATGCTAAGTATGGTTTATACTGCTGATTAATGTTGCTAAGTAATTACTACATCCAAACTATCAAGATTACTACTGCTAGTAGAATTAATATTGCTTGAAGAGTTAGTACGGCTAGTAGTTAGTACTGTTGAAGATTAATACTGCTGAAGATGATTAATACTTCTGAAGATAATTAGTGTTGCTTCTAAAGATAAAGATGATTTGGAGATAAAGACAAGCTGGAGATAAGACTGAAGATAATTATGGTATTGATACTGAAGATCAATTGTATTTTGATAATTATCGTGTATTCAGTTTTGTATATATAGTATAGAAATATTTGATAGAAAAAACAATTTCATTCATAAGTTTTGTTTTAGAGAGAATTAACCTCAAGACTAGTTTAGATCCTTTCTATAGAGAAGTATAGAACGTCTGTTGAGTCTGTTCAACAGATTGAGGTTTTGTGTGTAATCATCAAGTTGAATCAATATAAACTTGTGATTTGAGTTTGATATACTGTTTCATTGATTGTTAGTGTTAAAGTGTTTTTCCGCAACTTCTTTAGCATTGTTTCTGAGTGTGTTTGAATTTCGATCCTGACAAGTGGTATCAGAGCTTTGTTAAATTCAGAAAAACAACAATCATCATGGACAGTTCAAGTGATAGTGTTCTCGTCTCAAAGGTTCCAATGCTCAGATCTAATGAGTTTGACATGTGGAAGATTAGGATCAGGCAATACATCCTTCTCACAGATTACTCTATGTGGGACATCATTGAGAATGACCCATCTAAAGAAGGAAAGATTGGAGCAGATGGAAAAAGAATCCCACCAAAGACAGATGGAGAGAGGAAGATAAGGCAGACAGAGATGAAAGCCTTGAGCACACTGCTCTTGGCTATTCCTAATGAGTATCAACACCAATTCTGCAACTGCAGTGATGCACAGATGCTTTGGAATTCTCTAGAGAAGAGATTCTCTGGTACCAAAAGTACCAAGAGAAATCAAAAGTCAATACTGAAGCAACAGTATGAAAACTTCATGTCAACTAAGAATGAGTCCATGACTCAAACTTTTGACAGGTTTAACAAGCTGATTGGTGAACTAGCTACTGTTGGAGTGCAGATTGATCAAGATGATGTAAACAGAAAGTTTTTAAGGTCCCTTGGAGATGAATGGACCATGTATACTGTCTCCTTCAAACAGGATGACAAGCTGGAGGACAAAGAACTAGACGATCTTTATAATGACTTAAGGGTGTTTGAGGCTGAAGTTGAAGCCAAGAAAAGACCATCTGGATACACTCATAATGCTACCCTTTTATCATCTTCTTCTTCTACTGTTTCTGCTTCTAATACAGAATCAGTTAGTGCTGCTTATTTATCTAAGCAGGATGTATCTAATGACTCTGTATTAGAAGCTTTTCTTGCTAGTCATGCTAATTCTGGTTTAATTAATGATGATCTTGAACAAATTAATGCAGATGACCTTGAGGAGATGGATATAAAGTGGCAGATGGCCATGCTAACTATGAGGGTAAAGAGATTCATAAAAAGGACTGGAAGGAACAACTTTTTTCAGAGGAGAGAAGATAGTGTTGGGTTTGACAAGTCAAAGGTGGAGTGCTACAAGTGTCACAAGATGGGACACTTTGCAAAAGAACGCAGAGGAGGAACTCCTCAACAATATGGCAGCAACCACCAACAAGCACATTCCTCAAGCTTCCAAAACAACAGAAACTCCACTCAAGCTCTTGTTTTTCAAGAAGGAATGGGATTTGATTGGAGTGATCAAGCAGAAGAAGCTGTTCAGAATCAAGCCCTGATGGCAGAAGTCTCAGAATCATCAAGCACAAATATTCCAACAGAGGTAAAAACAAAACTGTGCGCTAAAGAGTGTCTTCAGACTGTTCCAAAGTACAGGGATCATAACCAAAGCATGTGTGATGACCTTAAAAGGTTAGAGAGAGATACAAGAGAGTATAAAGTGATTGTGGAGAAGTTTGAAGATCAAATAAAGGCTTACAAGGCCAATGAACTTCAGCATTACTATGACACAAGTTACTGGAAGTGGGAGAAAGATCAATTAGAGATCCAAATAGAAAAATCTAAAGAGGAGTGTGCGAAGATAAATAGTGAGTATGAGAAAGCTAAGCTTGGCATTGAGAAGTTTTCTTATGCTTCCAAAGCAATGGACTCTTTGCTTAAAGCTCAAGTTCATGATAAGATCAAGAGTGGTATAGGATACGTTGCAACACCTCCACCTTATAACAATAATTATATCCCTCCCTCTTCAGATCTCTTAGAAAACCAAAATAAGGACTTACCTATAGGAGCAACAGAAGTAGATCCTATAGATAGTGTGGTGGTTGAAGAAGAGAATGAGAAAGAGAATTCTGAGAATAAGAATGCAGAAGAGATTCCTGTAGAAAATCATATTCTTACCAATGAAGGGGGAGGTAAACCATTCATCAAGAGTGAAAAGGTTGATAGCTCAAAGAGTGAAAAGGTGGAAAGCTCAAAGAGAGAAAAGGGAAAGGTACAAGGAGTCCACTATATGCAGACCACAGTTGTGAATCCCTGTACATGTAAACAGCATCAACCCCAAAAACATGATAAAACAAGGGGTAATCAAAGAAACTGGAATAATCAGTGGGCACAAAAACAAGGGGTTGATCTGAGTAAAATCAATAGACCAAAACCTTGTTTTATTTGTGGAAAGCTTAACCATATTGCCAAATACTGTTATTTCAATCCTATGAACCAAAGGATAAACTTTCAAAGACATATACAAAATCCTGTTGGTTATAGGAATCAAAGAAGGAATCATATGGATGAAAATGTAAAAAAAGCACCTTTAAAAGCTCATGCTCAAAACAAGTTTGCAAAATCAAAGAAAAATACTCCAAATAAGTCAAGGAGTAACTTAAAGAAAAATAAAGCAAACAATTTTGTTCAGGTTTGGGTTCCAATAGTAAAGAAATCTGTTAGTACTGCTACTTCAAATAGTACTGCTGACAGAAATAATGCTGCTGCAAGCAATACTACTGCTAATGAAGTTAGTACTGCTAATCCAATTAGTACTGCTAATGATGTTAGTACTGCTAACAAAGTTAGTACTTCCAATCAAGTTAGTACTGCTTCCAGTAACAAACCCATTATTGTGACAAAGTATTCAAGCCATAAGATTCCCCAGTCTGAAAAGCTCATCAAAACTGATTGTGAATATGTTGATGAGAATGGGAAACCCAAGACCACTTTGGCTTGGGTTCCTACTAAAAACTAACTGTTCCACTTTATGTGCAGGGCAACCAACAGCAAAAAGGGAAGAGCATTTGGCATATTGATAGTGGTTGCTCTAGGCACATGACAGGCAACAAGTCCTGCCTACAAAACTTCAAAAGAATTGATAGGGGACATGTTGCATGTGGTGATAATCCATCTGGAGGAAAGATTAGTGGAAAAGGTAATGTGTCAAAGGGTAAGATGACCTTTGAAGATGTCTACTATGTTGAGCAATTGAGATACAACCTGTTAAGTGTATCACAGGTTTGTGACAAGAAACATAGTATATTGTTTACTGATACTGAATGTATTATCTTTGCTAAAGGGTTCAAGGTAGTTGATGAAAGTATGATACTACTGAGAACACCAAGAAAGGACAATGTTTATTGCTTGGATTTAGAGAATGTATCTAATGATTCATCATTTAATTGTCTATTTTCAAAAGCTTCTGTTGATGAATCATTTCTATGGCACAGAAGGATGTGTCACATGAACTTTAAAACAATGAATAATCTTGTGAAAAACAACCTTGTAAGAGGTTTACCACAAAAGGTATTTTCATGTGATGATCATTGTGTTGCATGTCTTAAAGGCAAACAACACAAAACTTCTCATAAGTCCAAATAGTTAAATACAATCTCTTCACCTCTTATCTTACTGCATATGGATCTGTTTGGCCCAACAAATGTGATGAGTATTGGCAAGAAATCTTACTGCTTAGTTATTGTTGATGATTTCTCTAGATTCACTTGAGTCTATTTTCTGAGGACAAAGGATGAGACAAATGGACTGATCAAATCCTTTATTCTCAGAGTTGAAAACCAAACAAATCAAAGAGTTAAAATCATCAGATCTGATAATGGAACTGAATTTAAACACCATGATCTAAACAGCTTCTGTGAGGAAAAAGGTATTGAAAGACAATACAGTGCTCCTAGGACCCCTCAACAGAATGGAGTTGCTGAGAGGAGAAATAGGACACTGATTGAAGCTGCAAGATCCTTGTTGGCAGATTCAAAACCGTCAGTTACATTTTGGGCAGAAGCAGTTAATACTGCTTGTTATGTTCAAAATAGGGTTCTAATAGTTAAATCTCAAGGCAAGACACCATATGAACTTTTTAACAAGAAGAAACCTTTTATTGGATTTTTCAAACCATTTGGGTGTCCTTGTACAATTCTTAATACCAAAACTCACTTAGGCAAGTTTGATAGAAAAGCAGATGATGGATTTCTGGTTGGTTACTCATCCCATAGTAAGGCTTACAGAGTATTTAATACCTCTTCTAGAATAATTGAGGAAAGTGACAATGTCAAATGCAAAAAAAACACACCAAATAAACTTGGTACAGGCCCTGATTGGCTTTTTGACGTTGATTCACTAACTAATTCTTTGGGTTTCAGTATTGAGAATAATGCAGGAACAGGGACAGAATCAGTACAAAACAAAAGACAAGAGTTTGTGCTATTCCCAATTCCTACAACAGATTCTACTGAACTCTGTGTTCAAGAGAAGAAAGATGCTTCAGATTCAAAGGATACTGAAACCACTCAGAATGAAGAGGAGAGAGGTGAAAAGGAGGATCAACTTTTGACTTCAGAACAGCTAGAACCTGAGATGCCTGCATTGGCAGAAGATGATAGTGATGATGAGAACTCCTCAGTGTTTGGGGGCAGATCTCCTGAAAAGAATGACTCTAATCTGGATGCAGACATCAATGAAGAGGCTATTCATCAAACAAAAGTGCATAAAGATCATCCTCCTCAGTTGGTGATTGGTGACATCAATTCTCCAATCATCACAAGGAATCAGAGTAAGTTGGGAGGATTAAAAGACATACAATCAGGCTTACTATCTTGCTTTCTATCTCAGGTTGAGCCCAAAAAGGCACATGATGCAATGAAAGATCCAAGCTGGATAGAAGCAATGCAAGAGGAGCTGCTGCAGTTTGTACTGCAAAATGTATGGGATTTGGTAGAACTGCCTAAAGGACACAGAGTTATAGGGACAAAATGGATTTTCAGAAACAAGAAGGATGAGAGAGGGATAGTGATCAAGAACAAGGCTATATTGGTAGTACAGGGGTACACTCAAGAAGAAGGAATTGATTATGAAGAGGTTTTTGCACCAGTGGCTAGGATTGAGGCAATTAGGCTGTTTTTAGCCTATGCTTCCTTCATGAAGTTCAAAGTCTAACAAATGGATGTGAAAAGTGCTTTTCTATATGGAAAAATTGAAGAAGAAGTGTATGTCTGTCAGCCCCCAGGGTTTGAAAATCCCAAGTACCCTGACAGAATATACAAATTGAAGAAAGCACTGTATGGACTACATCAAGCACCAAGAGATTGGTATGACACTTTGTCTACCTATCTCTTGGAAAATGGTTTTGAGAGAGGAATCATTGACAAGACTCTGTTCATTCAAAGGAAGAAGAAGGACATCCTGTTAGTGCAAATCTATGTGGATGACATCATCTTTGGATCCATAAAAGATCAATTGTGCAGAGATTTTGAAGAGTTAATGCATAAGAGATTCAAGATGAGTTCTATGGGTGAACTTACTTTCTTCCTTGGGCTACAGGTTAAGCAGAAACACGATGGAATCTTCATAAGCCAAACCAAGTATGTGCAGGACATTTTAACCAAGTTTGGGTTCTCAGATTCCAAGCCTGCAAGCACACCCATGGAGACACACAAACAGATTACTATAGATCTTGAGGGGGAGGATGTGGATGTTCATTATTACAGATCCATGATTGGCTCTCTCATGTATCTCACAATTTCTAGACCATATATCATGTTCCCTGTTTGTGTATGTGCAAGATTTCAAGTTAGGCCAAAGCAATCACATTTTCAAGCAGTCAAGAGGATATTCAGATATCTCAAAGGTCAACCCAGATTAGGACTTTGGTATCCTCATGACTCACCATTTGACCTACTTGCATATTCAGATAGTGATTTGGGTGGAGCTAACTTGGACAGAAAGTCTACAACTGGAGGATGTCAGTTTTTGGGTGCAAGACTCGTATCATGGCAGTGTAAGAAGCAAACCACAATGTCCACATCAACAACAGAAGCAGAATACATAGCTGCTGCAAGCTGCTGCTCACAAGTGCTATGGATTCAGAATCAAATGTTGGACTATGGTATGACATTTCTTCACACTCCTATTTTCATAGACAACAGCAGTGCTATTAACATTGTTAATAATCCTGTCAAGCATTCAAAAACAAAGCATATAGAAATAAGGTATCATTTTATCAGAGACTGTAATGAGAAAAAGCTAATTCAGGTTCAGAAAGTACACACAAGTAACCAGTTTGCTGATCTATTCACAAAAGCTTTTGATGTGGGTAGATTCACATTCTTGGTCACAAGTGTGGGCATGATGAACAATGAATAAGTATATTCTCATTCTCTTTATGTACCTATATAGATTCCTCCTTAGTTACTTTCTTTAAATTGGTGCTATTAACTCCTGTGTGTTTAAGTGTTTCAGATTGTTTAGAGTGGATACTTGGTACTTCTCGTTCAGTTAATACGGCTCACTACATTACTCATAATAATAGTTCAAAAATGGTTAAGTATGGTTACTACTGCTAGGTGGTTTATACTGCCAGTGCAAAGTTACTACTGCTTGCCTTATTTATACTGCTAATCATTGTTACTACTGCTGGTACATGTTAATACTGCTAGTATGTGTTAATACTTCTAGTCTGTGTTAGTACTGCCAGTATGTGTTACTACTGCTGTTATGAGTTAATACTGCGAGTTCGTTAATACTGCTAAGGTAATTAGTACTGCTTCTAACGTACTCCCTTCACCTATAAATACCCTGTGTGACCGCCAAAATCACAAACGGCTCTTTGAATTTCCTACTAGTGTACTCTCTCTCTCTTGTTCTCTTGAATTCTCTCTTACCAGTGCATAACCCTAGCTTTGACCAATCGCTCAAGAAGATGGCTGAACTGATGTTTGTCGATGAACACAATGAATTGGCAATGCTATTCAAACCAAAGCAAGCAGAGGGATTTCATCAGATTGTGGATTTCCTAATATCCTCACACATAGCCCACGCATTAACTGTCAATCCCACAATCTGTGTGGAACACCAAAGGCAGTTTTGGGCCAATGTTGCTATTCATACTGAAGATGGCAATCAGGTCATCCAAACAAGGGTGTGTGATAAACCCCTGACAATCACAGAAGGAGCTATTCGCATTCATATATAACTAGATGATGCCTCAGGTATAACCTCTTTACTCAAGGAAGATCTCTTCCAAGCTCTTAGTAACATGGGGTATGAAGGTCCCACTGATGTCTTCAAATTTTTCAAGAACAGATTCTCACCACAGTGGAGATTCTTTGTTCATACCCTTCAGCACTGTATTTCAAGGAAAACAACTGGCTGGAGTGAGTTCAGCAGTACCATTGCCTATGCTATGGTCTGCTTAGCAACCTCCAGGAAGTTCAAGTTTTCTCAAATGATCTTCAATGACTTACTGTCAAACCTGGATACCAAAACAAAATCCTTTTATATGTATCCCAGGTTTGTGCAAGCTTTACTGAATAAAGAATTGACGGATTTACCTCAGTTTAATGAGGTATATGTACCAAAGGTCCCGAAAGGGAAGGTGTTTTCTAATATGAGGAGGCCTAGTAAGGACTTCTCAGGTATTGACACACCATTGTTCTCTACAATGATGGGTGTGTCTCCTTCCCATGGTGAGGCATCAGTGTCAAAGCCCTCATCTGACAACCAAACTGATGACCTACCCACACCACTCATTTCTATTAACATCCCTCAGTCCCTTCTTCAAAAGCCAACATCACGCATCACTCACACTTATATAAGGAAAAAGGTAAAGAAGGTTCCTTCCCTTCTTGTACCTTCACCCCCACAGCCTTCAAGCCCTCTAATGGAGCATTCTCCATTAGAGAATATCCAAAGGGAAACCACAGGGGTGTCTCCCAACCCCAAGAAGGTGCGCAATAAGGAGAGGGAAGAGCATATGGGCTGTAAGGCTCACACTACTGACTTTGCACAAAGTGCAGGGCAGGACAGTGTGAACATATCTAAGACCTTCCCCATGGAAACTTTGGGTGAGCAATCATCCAAAGGTCCCAGGTGCCAAGAAACCAAGGGGGTAGAGGATGCTTCTGCTAGGCAGAAGACCTCTACTACTAAAAGATCCAAGGATCCTTCAAGGGTGGTAAACACACCCAAAGGTGGTGAGGACAGATATAACTACCAGGAATTGTTGGATACTATGGGAAACATTAATCTTGATGTCATCAAGCAAGGCTCAGATATAGAGGAGATGAAATTGGTAATTCTGTCTCAACAAGTGCAGATTACCAAATTGAAGAAGATGGTGATGAAGTTGGTACAGAAAAAGAAAAGAAAGAAGTATGTCTTGAAGAAGAGGGGAGATGCTTTCAACAAGGGGGAGAAACAAGATGAAGGGGAGAAACACAATCCTACTGGTATGGAAGCTCAGTTTGAGGGGGAGCTGAATAAGGAAACAGAAAATAGCAAAGCAGTAGAAACTGAATCAGCAGCAGTAACTGAGAAAGAAGTAGAAACAGAACCAGCAGCAGAAACATCATTGTCCATAGAGGAAATGGAGATTGCAGAAACCTTGGTCAAAGCTAAGAATGACACTCCCAAAGCCACTCAAAAGGCTAAGGGAGTAATAATCAAAGAAGGAGGTTTAGAAAAGAAAGAAAAAGAGGTCAGCATGGAGGATGCAAAGAAAAAGGGAAAGGAGAAGGTGGTTGAAACTGATCAACCTTTAAAGAAAAAGAATCAGATAGAGTTAGATGAAGAAGTGGCCAAACAACTTCAAGCAGAGTTGGCAAAGGAAGAAGAAATACAATCTGCCAAAGACAGAGAGCTTACACTGGATATGGCTAAAAAGCTCAATGAAGAATATCAAAAGAGTTTGAAGGATGCAGCTGCTGCTAATATAGTTACAAAGAAGGCTTCAAGGCAAAGGCTGGCATTAAAGCAAAGACAGAGACAACCCTCAAAGACCTTCCTGGATAATCAAGAAAGGAGGAAAATGATAAACTTTCTGAAAGGATCTCTTGGAGTTCCTGAAGGAATGTTTACTAACATGGCCTATGGTAGGATAGAGGAGTTGTATACAAAGGAGATGTCAAATCTGAAAGGGGACTCCACTCAAAGGGAAGAAGCTGAAAGGAGAATGAAAGAGAGGCATGATCTCAACATACAACAACCCTTACCTGAAAGTGAAGAAGGCACTCCTATCAAGGAAAAGAAAGAAGAAAAGAAAGAAGAAACTTTGGCTCAGCAAATTGGAGTCATCAAAAGAAAGAAATCCATTGCCACCAAGCCAAAGACAAAAAGGGCAAGAATTGAAGAAGAAAGAGCAGAAACAGAAGCAGAACCTAATGTTACACCTTCAGCAGAACCAGAGCAGACTCCAGAGCAGTCAAATCAGCAACAAAATGAGCAGTTTGACTTGTATATGACTGTGACAGATAAAGATCCTGTACAAGCTGATCCAATTTCTGTCCAAGCCCCTGAGATTATCTTTTGGGACATCCTGGAAGATCAAAGGAAGAAATATTTCAGGATTAAAAGGATGGGAGATCAGTATGAGGTTTACTCTACTTGGGGAAAAATCATCAGAAGCTGTTCCAGATCAGATTTAGAAGAAATGTTCAAAGTTGGAATGAGCCTGTATGAAATGGTTTTAACAGGAGAAGAAAGGAGCTTAATCAGATTAGCCTTGGAGTACTTATGCATGATGTTTGATCCCAGCAAAGTTCAACATGTGATCAGAGATTTGCATCTGAAGAATAAATTCCAAAGAATAGAAAATTGGATGCTATTTGAAAGGTGTGGACTCTATGTCATAACTGTAGACAGAGCCTATCATAAGTACTACCTGGTGGATAAGATCTATGATCACAGCAAGGCTAAACTTCAAGCAATGTTGAATGCTAAGTTGACACGTTCAAAGGATTCAGAAATGGCCAGGATAGTAGTCAGAAGAATCATCAATCAAAGTCTGGGACTGGATCCAAATTTAGGCAATTAAACTGAAGTGTTGAAAGCATCATGAAGACCATATCATGAAGAACTTAACTTCTTTTTCTGAAAAGTTAAGTTAGGGGGAGATTGTTGGGTCTGAATATGCTAAGTATGGTTTATACTGCTGATTAATGTTGCTAAGTAATTACTACTGCCAAACTATCAAGATTTCTACTGCTAGTAGAATTAATACTGCTTGAAGAGTTAGTACTGCTAGTAGTTAGTACTGCTGAAGATTAATACTGCTAAAGATGGTTAATACTTCTGAAGATAATTAGTGTTGCTTCTAAAGATAAAGATGATTTGGAGATAAAGACAAGCTGGAGATAAGACTGGAGATAATTATGGTATTGATACTGAAGATCAATTGTATTTTGATAATTATCATGTATTCAGTTTTGTATATATAGTATAGAAATATTTGATAGAAAAAACAATTTCATTCATAAGTTTTGTTTTAGAGAGAATTAACCTCAAGACTATTTTAGATCCTTTCTATAGAGAAGTATAGAACGTCTGTTGAGTATGTTCAACAGATTGAGGTTTTGTGTGTAATCATCAAGTTGAATCAATATAAACTTGTGATTTGAGTTTGATATACTGTTTCATTGATTGTTAGTGTTAAAGTGTTTTTCCGCAACTTCTTTAGCATTGTTTCTGAGTGTGTGTGAATTAAATTCTTGTTTGAATTTCGATCCTGACACATCCCTACACTCTCCAAGTTCACTCAACCCCTTGTATTTCTTGCCTCTGAGCCAGAGACTTCGATAGAGGACCATTTCAGATACCTCTACTGCGAGTTCAACCTAGAAGATACTCAAGTCCTCCCTCTGAATCCAAGAATCAGGGAGAACATGGAAGATTATGAGCAAAGATTTATCAGAGATAAGACCAGTCCAGGAGCAAGTGTCCTCTCAGATACCTCACCTACAGACATTTTGAGGTGATTCGCTCTGATGGGAAGGTTTATGAGTTTAATGACAATGATCTCGTAAATCTAAACCATTATGACCTGCCTTATCTCTACGCCTACTGCTTAGCAAAGTATGAAAGAGGAAGAATGTTCAGAATGGGCCTATATGAAGTCAGGCGTGCTATGGAAGCTCATGTCAAGCTAAGGGACAGACTTGATTTTCAGATTGCTCTAAATTTGGGAGAAGCAAGACTTGGAGTTACTGAACCAGTGGAGACAATTGCAAGTCTGGACAAGTATAAGACCGGTTCAATAATTGTTGAGCCTCTGGGATTAGTTAGAGTCAATCTTATCAAGAAAATCTTCCTGGCTTCAGAGGTGTCCAAGTATTCAGATGAGACTTTGAGAGGTGTACTAAGGATGATACATATGAAGGAAAAATGGCACAGAGCTGACCTATTGGCGAAACTAGACATGGAAATTAGCTTAATGATTAACTTTAGAGAGCTCATTATGAAGTTCCATAGGATCAACTCTAGTGATAGACTTTAGTTATTTTCCTTTTTTTTGTTATCTTCTCTGTTTATAGTTCATATCATTTGAGAAGTAACATTTAAGAGGATGATTTTCTCCTCTATGCTTTCTAGATTAAATTTCTCTGCTATTTTTGAAATTTTTTATTTTCAATACTTAGGGGGAGATTGTTAGTTCCAATTCTGTAATATAAAAGTATTGAAAATATTTCAAGTCTTCCTCTGAAGACATTCAGAGACTGCTGCAAAGAAAGCCAAGTCTACCTCTGAAGTCAGTTCAGAGATAGACTCTTCAGCCAAGAAGATATCAGAGATAGCTTCATCATAGATCTAAGTCAGAGTTCTGAAGACATTATTTCTGAAGATCAAGCTGAAGAAATTCTACAAGTGTTGATAGAAGAACAGAAGACACGTCACATATTGATTAGCTTACTTTTTAGAGTAGGTTACTGTTCAAGCATGTCTTGAGTTTACCTTTTAGATAAAACACTATTCAAGCATGCTTCTTATGTCAGGATAGTACACTGTTCCCTTTATGGTCCTATAAATAGGACCATCACCCCATTGCTAGAAGTGTGCTTTTTTTTAAATCTTGTATTTGAATTATCTTTAATATACTGAAAAGTATTCTAAGAAGATCTTGTAAGATTTATCCACCTTTTTGGTGTTCTTATTAATCTACCTGATTTATCCGGTGAATATTAAGCTTGTTCTTATATTTACCTTATTGGATATCTTCTTATAATCTGTGAGTTGAATCTATTTTGATATTAAACTGTATTGCTTCCGCTGTCTTTATTATTATCTGTTTATATCATTGTTATAAGATTAAATTTGGGATCCAACAATAGCCTAGGACACCCTTCTAAAAAAACATCGATAGATATCTACTTAAAAACATGAACACGTATATTAACCAAAAGGGACTAAAAGAGTTAAAGGAGACACTTGACACACTTAGATTAAATAGGATTACTTACCAAAATTCGGGGTGTTACACGGTACATAGTGAACCTATGGAGAGTGAATTGATGAACGCTAATCATGTAACACCCTCATTTCCAAAATAAGGTGCCACGTCATTCTCATTAAATAACCATTACAATTCTGTAATATAATGACTAATTAACCAAGTCACATCGGAAGACTTTTAAAGTTTTAAATGCAATTTAAAACATCCCAAAGAGAACCCGTCCAAAACTGGATTATGCTAAAAATAAAAAAAATCATAAAGTCTAAACATTCTTCCAACTTATTTCTTAAACGGTAGAAACGAAACCTTCTAGGCAAGACCTTTTCCCTTGTCCAACCTGGAACCCCCTGCTTCTTAGATGCACAATAATAGTCAGCTTTATAAAGCTTAGTGAGGTCATGGTTTACGTGCAACAAACATATAAAGAAAATGGAACATGCATAAGTGCTTAAAACACCATTTTCAAATAATTACAAGATCTCTTAAACTATCACATCGAGTAAAGGGTTTTTTTTCACCGATGTTCCCCGGGTTTACGACTCACCCTTGTCCGTTCACCCATTCTTAACGAAGAGTCATCCCTTATGACATGTAAAACCAAATCCCAACCCGATTAACCAATCTTGTACTAAAACCCTTTTTATGGCATGCTAAATCATGTTTTGAAAAACAATAAACAATTAGAATGCAAATTATAACACAAATTATTGTTGGTCCTGGACCACAATGACTCACACATAAAGTGTTTGTAGAAGGGGGTTGAATACAAACACAATAAGTTTTCTTTTTTTAATTTTAGTTTATTTCAAACATAAAATTACAGATATGTTGCGGAAGCTATGAGGCAAGACCCATATCCTAAATCATCTAAGAGGACAAATTCACACACTAATCTTTGACTTTGCTGAAGGCTTTTTACTCTTGGAATAATACATATAGTAATAAGACTTCTACAAGTAAATATCCTATTTGTCTATTCTGAAGTATACGTTATACAACAGTTACCAGTTATAGACATTTATGAAGGATAATTTTTTTCCAGATATCAAATGCATGTAATAGTTCAAAGAAGTATATAAAATCCGATGAAGGTAACAATACGATGGTTGCTTAGAAGCTTTCATCGGATTGTGACCTTTACTCTAAGGCATTCAATCCGATGGTTGTAAATCCGATGGTTCTTGAGATTGTTTCCTTTTTGAGAAAACATCGGATCTAAACCTTATTGAATGACTAATCCGATGTGTGAAGTATACATCGGATTGGTCCTATTTTTGTTGACAAAGAATAGAATTTATTTCTAGGTGTTTGAACTTCAGATGTCTATATATATTATGTACAACTCTGATGATTGAGACTATCAATCTTCCCCTATTTGTATATAATACAAATAGATATCCATAGAGAAAGTGAAATACTTTAGAAATAAAAAAATGGTACTGAAACTCATAAAGGGGATATAAGATCTGAACTTATAAATTTCTTTTGATCCAATTTCACATTCTTATTGCCATTTTCTGTTTTTCTATTTTTTTCTTTTTCTTTTTGTTTCTTTTTCTTTTTCCTTTTTCTTTTTTCCTTTTCCTTTTCATTTCTTTTTCTTTTTATCGAATTACAGAGAGAAACAAAAATATGTACAAAAACATAAAAATAAGACTGGTAAAAAAATAAGATAAGTAATCAAGCTTCTTTTATATCATAAGGGGATATAATCAAAGGATGAATTACACGTTTACAAAATGTAACACCCTCGAATTTGATAAGAGAAACTAATAAAATTTTCGATATAACATCAAATAAAGACAACACATCTTCCTACAAATCAAAACTCAATATGCCTCAAATATAAAATTCGATAAATAACCTCAACAAATACAAACTCCAATTTACAAGGACTAGACTGAAGTCGGGTGTTACTTAACCCAATTACAAGTTGCTCTTCCCAACCTAATGTGGAAGACTCATCAAGCTATTCACTCATCGGGTACATAACTAGTACTTCTCTCTTCACTGTGTTACTAGAACTATTCACAACCGAAACCTATTGCACATGCCGACAAATAAAAATGGTACCCTAATGCCTAGTGAGTTCAAGAGTTTTCAACATGAATAAATATATCATTGAAAAGAAGGAATGCAATTGAAATCATAACCTTTCAAAATGAAATGCTTCAAATATGAAAACGACTCGTTTTCCCATAATATGCATTTTAGGCGGATGAAAAACCAATATAAACGTTTTCCAACCCAAACTATTTTAAGGGCGAAGGCCACAATATAAAACGTTCTCTTGTAAATTAAATTCAACCCAAAACTCACTCAAAATAAGAATAGAAATCGAACTCCCAATTTATGAAATGCGGATAAAACTTTATATCCCGAAACACCCAAAACACGGGTGAGGCATAATACTCAACCCATAAACTATGGATAAAAAATCATATATACAAAACGTCACCGAAAACATGGATACTAAAACTCAATACCCAAACAACACCTTTCGGTGACGGGGGAGACCCGAATTCCATCGAATGTGGCGGGCACACAAAGTTACGCCACTTATCAATGTTCTCGAGCTTCACATAGAGCCATGGATCCCCGTATACGGATCCCTACCGAGAAACCACCGCAAGATACCCAAATGACCCTAGTGTCTACTCGACCTCTAGATGAGTGTCACCACAAAAGCCACAAGTCCCCGTATCTGGCTCACAATGGGCACCACCGCAAGACTTAGCTCCGTATACGGCTCTACAGAGCACCGCCGCAAGCTTACATAAAAACACGACTTGGGGAACACTCACTAGACTTCAACCGCGGACACTAAATTCCACGATGAGTAACCAGACTGGATTACACGGGCATCGAGTTCAACCACCTACGATCTATACCTTGAGATCCCGCTAGCCATAAATAATTTCTAGTCCCAAAACAGGGATAAAGTTCCCAACTAAACCAACTGACTGACTCATATGCCTATGGATCCAATGCATTACAGTCTAAAACGTTTCATGAATCCAACAAATGAACTAACACATTCAAAACATGTAACTCTCAATAAGATGCAACTAAATACACCATAAGTCAAAGGCTCCTTATCGAGCTGCTAAAACTGAACAAATGTTCCAAAGACTCATCTGAGTATAAATCAAGCCCCAAAAGGCATAATGAACGTGTGGCTAAAATACGTGAGCCAATAAGGTTACATAAACCAAAATACCTCCTTTCCCAAAAATCTTTGTCTCTCAAATCACAATTGGCCTTCGACCTAAAACCAAAAAGGTTTACAGTTTCTAAAATGTTCGCAAAGTTGGGAACTACCAAAATCAAAGGACTCACACATTCGTACTTTCAAAAAGTCCCATTACATGAATGATACATATTTCCAACAAACACTAAAAGTGTATTTTGACCCAAATAATCTTCATTTATGAATAAATCATCAAAACACTTTCATTTATGACTTATTTATCAAAATGTCCAAAAATCCCAAATGTAGGTGTTTTACAAGGTTTATAAAATCAAACACCTCAAATGATCAAAACCCATCAAATAACTCAACAAGTGATAATTTCATGTAAAACACATAAACACTTTAAAATGGATATTTTTGGCATGTACAACGTTTTCACAAATCAACTTGAACTCACCTTGCTAGATTTAGGCTAAATCTAGATTTTTACCCAAAACTTGAGTTTCCTTTGTTGAAGACATGAGATCTCTTAGCAAGCCATTCAACCTTAGATCAAAAGCTTCCACATGGTTTCCTTTATCATACATACTCCCAAGGTTACATAAAATAGGAAGAAATGGGAAAGAGGATGAAAAACACTAAAACCCTAGCTTTTTGGTGTGAGAGATGAGAAGATTACCTTAGTCAAAATGCTCTTGAATCCACCAAGAATCCTTCTCCAACCATCAAAATCGAACCCTAATCTTCCAAGAACTCCAATTAGAGAGAAAATGGCGTGGGATAAGTATTGGGGTGAAGAATATGAAGAAAACCCCAAAAAATTGGACTTTTTAGAGCTTATAGACGCTAATGCGGGTTTCATACGGGTAAAGTCTCCCCAAAGTCGCCCGCTTCTCAGAAAGTCGCCCCAAAGTCGCATTAGACACTGCTCGCTTGATTTCTTTGTTTTTCATGCCCGATCACTGTTTTGGCCATAACTTCTTCGTTTTAACTCCGATTTTGCTTCGGAAAGAACCGATGGACTCGTATTTGAATCCTTCATCCAACAAGACTATAAAATCTAGGACCCAAGCCCAAAATCCTACTTCTTCTATTTCTCTTGAACTATGATTCCTGTACTAACTTGAAATAATACCTTCCTTAAAAATTGGGGTGTTACACAAAAATGATAGATAGTCAACTAACTTCTAAGCCGATAAAACTACTTTGTGAGTTTACTCTTTTTGATCCGGTCATCTTCTTGAGTTATCTTCCTTTTTTCTTTCCTTTACTCTGCCTCACGTTGTTGCCACCCCTTAGTTTGATGTGTTTCCATGTTGCTGGAGAGAGTGTTCCATGTTTTTATCTTTCAGCAACATGGGGGAAAGGCAATAAGGAGTCGACGTTAGAGGAAAGTTGTTTGAGGGAATCGGCAATCGAGGCATGACTTTATTTATGTTGGATTATCCGATTTCGGTTTTCAAGTGTGAGCGTAGTTGGATGCGTCACTTCTGATCGAGGAACTGAACAAAGTGTTTGTAATTGATCGGACTGAGCATCGATCTTGGCATGCAAGGTGTCCAAAGAGTTGACTAGACAATATATGAGATGTAAAGCAATCTTAGATTGTGTGTGTGCAACAAGTTGTGATTGTTTCATATCACATACCTGTTTTTGAAGACCGGAGATATGTTGTTGAAGAGAGAAATATGGGGATGGGGTGTTGTGGTAGTGGGTGGAGGGATGGAAGCCGGAGGTGGAAGATTGGTTGGTCTTAAATGGAAGAGATAGGGTTTGGTCAGAAAATAGATCTTCGATTCATAAGGAATCCGAAGACTGAAAAGGTGAGGTTGGTTTGGTGAGGTGAGAAACAAAAGCTTGGTGAAGGAAGTTGATTTCGGATTCATCAAATCCGATGGAAGGTGATTCTGAAAGGTGAAATGCAGAGAGGGCTAGGTTATCAAGGTCTTGGGTTGGGGATGAGATTGTTGTAGATGCCAATATGTCTGTTTGTAACACCCATGATTTTTGGTCAATACAGGCCACCCGGACGTTTTTGTAACTTGTAAATGGTGGGATTTTTGTTGGGAAAACATTATTTAAAGTCCCTTGGAGTAAAGGGAGTCTTGCCGCTGAAAAAGTCGAGTTTCAGAGCTTGGTACGGGCACGACTATAATGACTGTCATAGTCGCAACGGGCAATGTAGCAACAAAAGTCAGAACAAGGGGGGAGGCTGGCGACTATGACCAGTGACATTTCCCAGGGCAATGTCACACCAGGAGACTGTCATGTTGTTAAATTCGGGAATTTGGCTTCTTGCTTCATTTCTCACCTCACTATTCACTCTCAACTCTCTCTAAAATCTCCAAGACCACCTAAACCCATCTATGGTGGTTTTAATCCATCAAATTCCTCCATCCTCAAGTATTGAAGTGTCATCAAAGGGTAGAAGCTACACACCAGGAATCTCCATCTCCATCCTCATCTTCAACCTCAAGCTCAATTTTTGGGTTTTCTAGGTTTTCATCAAAACCTAAGTGATAAGTGCATCATTCCCATTTCTAAACCTTATTATAAGATATAAATGCTCTCTTGACGATTTCCTAGTGATTGGTTTATCAAATTTTGGGTTTGATGATCTTAGAGAAATTAGGTCAAAAATTAGGGTTTTTGCCAAATTGGGGATTTTGATGTAATATGTTTGAGGATCGATTCTAAATGGTTGAATGAGTATATTTATGGTTGGAAACTTGTGAATCTAGATTTTTGGAAGGATTTGCTTGTGGATTCAAGTTTCTTCAAGGAAGCCCAAGTTGGGGTAAAATCTAGATTTAGCCTAAATCTAGCAAGGTGAGTTCAAGTTGATTTGTGAAAATGTTGTACATGCCAAAATGTTCATTTTAAAGTATTTATGTGTCTATCATGAAATTATTACTTGTTGAGTTATTTTGTGGGTTTTGATCATTTGAGGTGTTTGGCTTTAAAATCTTGTAACCCCCCCCCCCCCCCAATTTGGGATTTTTGAGTATCTTGGAAAATAAGTCATTTTAAAGTGTTTTGATAATTTATTGCATAAATGGAAATTATTAGGTAAAAAGACAATTTTAGTGTTTGTTTGGGTAAAAGGTTTGATTTCGTGTTATGGGACGTTTTGAAAGGATAAAGAGTATAAATCCATTTGAAAAATCATTTGTCCCAATATAAACTGTATTGGAGTTTATTCAAGTATTTTAGAGCATATGTTTGCATGATGTGGGTCGAGTGCGTTTATCATTTGGGGATCGTTAATCGTTGGTCAAAAAGAGTTTTGAGCACTTTAGCTCGGTGTGACTCAAAAGAGTCAAGGGGACACTTGTCCGGGTTTTAATGGCTCCATATAAAGCCGGTTATGGTTTGCATATTAATGCACCGTGTTGCATATTGATGTTAATTACATGCTCGAGTGTGTTGGTCATTATTGTGTAGTCGTGTAATGTTAGACTATGTTGCATTGGATCCATAGGCACGTAAGTCAGTTGGTTTTGGATGGTCAATTGGGTATTTCGGGGTTGGACTCCGGTACCCATGTTTTACGACCGAAAACTTTACAAGTAGGCACTAGGAGGGTTGAGTCTGGAGGTGCTACCTGGGAGGTAGGCACTAGGACCTCCGTCGCTTGAAGTAATGCCTGGGAGGTAGTCTTTAAGTGTTCCGGGCTTTCGGGGTGAAGTTCTTTTTAATGTTCACCAAGGTCAACCGTCTCTTGAGGTGAAACTTGTTATGAAGTCGTAGGGACACTTGGGATTTTATGTCGTGAGGTGTCTTGCGATTAAAGTTACAATAGTGGCATACTTTTGTGTTCCTCCACTCTCAATTGATACGGGTCTCCTCCGTTGTCGGCTAATTGTATTTTAAAGATATTGACGCTTTACTTTATTATCATTGGTCTAATGTGGTCGACAGTAACTGAGGACCTTAATATTGGATCTTCCTCCACGTATATTACGGTTTGAATGAAATACGTCTTTCCCGTGTTTTGATATTAGGTTTCCTTCCATTTTATGATCGAGTGAGTATTAGGCCTAGTGTCCATGTTTTCGGACGTATTGTATATGTGGGTTTTAATAATGATTTATGGGTTGTGTATTTTTCCCCACCTGTGCTTGGGTGTTTTGGGGATACAACGCTTTATCCACGATTATTAAAATCGGAGTCAATTCATATTATCGTTTCGAGTGAGTTTGAGTTGCATCATTTTATAAAGAATGTTTTGTAATGGGGTGTCCATCTTTGAAAATGCATGATATTGGAAAAGATTCGTCTCCAAGTTTAAAGTAAATCAGTTGAAGGATTATGATTTTAAATGAGGTTCATTTCTTTTAAAGATATATCTACCCATGTAAAACTCTTGAACTCACTAGGCGTTAGCCTAACCTTTTTATTTATCGGCATTTGCAACAGGCTTCGTTGGGAATAGTCCTAGTGACACTGAGAAGAGAGAAGTGCTAGTTGTGTGCTCAAGATGTGAGTAGTTGGTGAAGTTCCGCTTGGGGTTTTGTGAAGAGCAGCTCGTGTTGGGGTTAAGTAGCACCCGACTCCAATTTAGTCTTTGTATATTATTGGAGCTTTAGTTATTGATATTAACTATAGGATGTTATCTTGGAGTATATTGAGTTTTAATTTATAAAAAGGGATTTTTACCCTTCTTTTGATGCATTGATGAAAATAAAATTAATTAGTTGCTCTTATCAAATTCGAGGGTGTTACACTGTTGGTATAATGATCTCTGAGAGAGAAGGGATCGGATGATGTTGTCCGAATGACCCAATATCCAAATCCGACAAAGGGATCGATAAAGTTAGCATTGTTGGATAGGGATGTTGAGTCGATATAGATGGAGGGTATGGGGAAATTAATTATGAACAGATTTCCCTGAGGATAGCTATTTTGGCCTCAAGGAATAGCCTAGGAGCATCTTGACAAGCAGAATTCGCCCATTTTATTTCTGGATGTTGAGAGAAGGTTATCATACCTGTAGGGATGGCAAGATCAGACGGAAAGATATGAGTATTGACATTTTGAAATTTCATCCTAGCAGCATGCAAATCAAATGGGATATCTTCGGAAATGGTCTTTCCAAGCATGTGACAGTGTCTCTGATGAGGTTAATTTATTAACCTCATTTACATCACTTTTATTATATTTTAGTGTCAAATTATCTAAATAAATCGAGTCTTTTATTAATTCCTTTACAGTTTATCTAGATTTTATGATTTTGAATAAGAGGTGAATAGGATGTGAAATTATGCATATTGTCATAGAAAATTTCTCATTTTTATGTCTTGTTCATGTAGGATGTTTTGGAAGATGCTTTTGGTACAAATTATGAAGATGATCGATTTGGACGAATTTTTGAAGACGAAGAATCGATTGAATTTGTGAAGACTTGTGTGAGGAAATGGGCTGAGATTTTTGGACATTTGGAACTAACTAATCGGTTGGGCCATAGGCCACAATTTTTGTAAAGGGTTGTGGGCCGGTTAATGTAAAAAAAAACAATTTATTGATTATGATATTAATTGTAATTTTATTTAGTTAGGAAAACCCCTTACGGATATTTTAGTCATTATACCCCATCTATTTTTAATATCAATAGATGGGTTGTGTTAGTGTTTTGGAGAGACTTCAATCATCAACTATTTCACCCACTCTTTTCTTCTCTCTCATTTCTTCACTTACAAAGTGGAGAAATGAGTAAGTAAAGATTAGGAGTGTGTTAAGGGTGTGCAAAAATTTTAGTTGTCATGTTACATTCGGTTTTTTGGTTTCCATCCATAACCAACGAGAAGTTTGTTTTAAGCAATCAAGTTCAGTTTCAAGTATTAAAGTATTCTCCAAGTTTCTTTCATCTCATTTACATACTATTCCTTTCACGTCGTAAAGTTTTTATAAATCGTTTTGACAAATTTTTCGTTTTTCGCCCTGTAATTTTAACAAGGTTCGATTCTCACATTTTTGTGACCAAAGTTCCTTGTGATTATTGACTGATTATGATTACATGTTTTCTAAATTCATATTTTAACTTGGAATTTTATAATTCAGTTTTTACTTTTCGGGGAACGTTTGATTGTGGTTTTACGTTGGATTTTTTAAATCCGATTGTGGCTCGTCACTATTACCCAAAGGCCGAAACATGACTTTCCTAAGAGAAATGAACAAGAATTTAATTTCTGAATTGATCCTTAGTGCAACAAGTTACCAATTTCTTTCTTGCATTTATTTTCTAATCATTTACTTTATGCAATTTATTTTATAGTCCTTATTTTATGCAATTTATTTTATTGCACTTACTTTCAACAATTTATTTTACCGCACTTTATTTTCCATAATTTAATCACCGTTGTTTACATTTCCATGAAATTTAATTTTAGTATTTTCTTAAATAAGTCGTTACTTGCGCAACAAGCTTATGTTCCTAAATTTTAGTACTTGTAATTTATTCATGCATTTTCCATCTCCGTTATTTACTTTTTACGTCTTTACATTTTGTTTGAAAAGAAACCGAGCGATGATGGGCTGACAACCTTATCTTGGGGTGTAAAGCAAAGTTAGGATTTAAACTGGTAAAAAAGTGTATCGAATATAGTCTTATCGTTATTTAAATTAGATTTCAAATATTTCATTGAAGATTACATATAATTAATTGACGACTAATTATTTGTTTGAAAATGAGTTAATTTTTCAGAAGTTACTTAAATATTAAATTTGAGATAACGTATTATAATATCTTTTTACCGGATTATCTGTTTTTATCTTAACAAAGCTTTGCACCCTTTGCTTCTTTTTACAACTGATTTTTCGTAGTTGATAATGAAACACCCAACAAAAGATTTTCTTTGAATTGCCATCTGAAACCAGTCTTTAAGGACTAGACTTTTTGAGAAACTTTTTCAAACCTTTCCCTGTGGATCGATATCCGGTACTTGTACTGTTATTACTTGTTTAAAAGAACGACAGTAGATCAAGATGTATACTCATGGTCAAGATCTATGTACACGTATTTTGAGGTTGTGTACACAACAACAACAGTCTCTTTGGCACAATGATCTTCTTTTTAAGATCATCGAAGAAATATCGAGCAACGTCGATATTTTTCTGAAAAATGAGAGAGTATGCCAATTTTGTAGTGTAACTAGGAATTTGGTCATACGTCGTGGTTTTATTGCTCAAGCAGAAGGTGAGTTGAGAGAAGAAGAAATACCACACACTGCCTAGGTATTTTCGGTTCAAGGTTCCTTTGGAAAATGCTTTGGCACCCTTTTTTGATTTTCTGTACTCAATTATGGTGAGTACATATTCAATGTATGAGTTATTGGGAAGTTCTTCGAAGAGTTGATTGTCACGTCTTGGAAGCTTGAGTGCTTTCGCTAGATCATATTTAGTGAATACAAGGTCGTCTTCAAAGAGTATGCTAGCACATAATTCTTGATCATTAAGGTTGAATTATCAAGAGTTCCAAAAGTTTTGGAGTAGAAGTTTACTCATTCTTGGTTCGGTAGTGAGAGCATATAAAATCCATGATAATATGGTGATCAGAATGACCAGTGACCTTGTTGAGATAACTCACATAGTTTGTGAGTTTGAACTTGACAGGGTTTATGGGAGCACCGAGAGATTTATGAGCTTTGAAAAGGTTGTCCATGGAAGAGAACTTGAAGAAGATAGATTGGAGAATTCAAGAAGGTTTGATTTACCATGAGGATTAGTGAAATATCCTCACACACACCATGGATTATAAAATCACAAATGATCATTATGAGTTTTATTGGGAAAAGAAGAATCATACTTGAGGGGTGCACCGACTCTTCTACTTCTGACATGCAATCATGAAGATGACGTTTGGATTGCATTAGGGTTTTAGAGTCGGCGGTTGAAATGACATCATTTCAGACAACGTCAGAATCCGACATAACAAGTTGTCAGATTGAAGAAGAAACTCCGAAGATTCATCATGAATAAGGAGGTGTTCATAGAAGGGATATAGGATTAAGGATAATCGATGGTATAGAAGAAAATTCGAATGCTCATTTTGTTTCAAGGAAATCCGATGGTATACGAAGAAGAAGAAAAATGCCTAATCAGACTATGGATAATCCAATTAGAATCAAATGGAGAAGAATCCGAGTGAAGTGAATATGAGAAACTTAGAGTAGTCCGAAAAGAAAGTCTTATCTATTACACCATTTTATCACCTTTTTGTATGATGATTTTGCTCAGGTCATGATGAAAAACTTTAGCTACCTTGAAAAGACTTTGACAACAGACAAATTTTATTTGAACCCCTTTTAAAACAAATGCAAAATTTGGAGAATTAACAAAGATATATTAATTTTCCAAGTTTAGCATTCCTAATTCACTGATTAAAATATTAAACCTAGAATCAATTAGTGTTTTTGTGAATAGATCATATAGTTGGTGTTCAGTGGGAATAAAATGAATCTCCACATTTCCTTTTGAAATGTGATCACGAATAAAATTGTATCTTATGTCAATGTGTTTGCTTTTGGAATGAAGTACTGGATTGTTAGAAATGGCCATAGCACTAGAATTATCACAAAGAATTGGTATAGCAGAAAATCTTATGTCATAATCAGCAAGTTGATTTTTCATCCATAAGAATTGAGTTGTACAACTTCCAGCAGCAACATACTCAACTTCAGCTGTAGAGGTGGAAACTGAGTTTTGCTTTTTACTAGACCAACTGACCAATTTTCCTCCAAGAAGTTGACAACTTCCCAGAGTACTTTTTCTGTCTAATTGGCATCCAACAAATCTGAATCCGAAAATCCCACTAGCTTAAATCCAGTATTTTTGGGATACCAATGTAACACCCCCTTCCTACTAGACATAAAATGGGGCATGTCACAGCTGAAAGCGAATCAAAAGTCTACAATTCACAGTACAGAGCTCTAACATAACTCCCAAAAGATTACATTACATCCATCAGTAGTTATACGATTAACATATTTACATATTTACATAACAAAAGCCTTGATTAAACTACTCTTTAAGCATCCTAAGCCATCTCGACCATTCATCATGCCCCTGGGTTAGATCCTGAACCTGTCGACGTAAAACAAAACAAACCTCGGCTGAGCAAAATTGCCCAGTGAACGAATAATAACACAAGGAATACCGAATAAGAAATATGTACCTGAAAAGAAACATAACGATAAAAGTTGAAATCGGTTTGAATGTAAAACTCTAAAATTGAAACTTATATAATTAAAAATTCAAGGAAAAAAGGTTATCCGATCCGTATCATTAAGATACGTTATTCCCGATGGATGATCAGTCCTATCAGGCGTCTTAATGGAATGGAATTGTCGGGCACTACACCGTATCATTCCCCGGTAACCAGATATATCTTGTATTCATCTCTATCCGGTAACCAATATTAGCGGCATTCGGCTCTATCCAGTAACCAATACAAGTGGTATCCAGCTTTAAGGATGCATCCAACGTTCTCTATATGGCTTGGCTAGAGCCTTCACGAGAACGCCATGACTATTTTAGCCATCATGGAGGCGTCTCAACATCCGTTCCCCGATTGTTGATCCAAGTCAAAGTGAAATTCAATAACTCAAACTCAATAACCAAATCTAAAGAATAAACTTTGGATAACGAGTTCAACACACTCATTGAGAAATATAAATAATATATAATCGTATGGAATTTAAAAACATATGGTTTTCATCAAAACCTAAGTGGTAAGTGCATCCATCCCATTTCTAAACCTTATTATAAGATATAAATGCTATCTTGACGATTTCCTAGTGATTGGTTTATCAAATTTCGGGTTTGATGATCTTGGAGAAATTAGGTCAAAAATTAGGGTTTTGGCCAAATTGGGGATTTTGATGTAATATGTTTGGGGATCGATTCTAAATGGTTGAATGAGTATATTTATGGTTGGAAAGTTGTGAATCTAGATTTTTGGAAGGATTTGTTTGTGGATTCAAATTTCTTCAAGGAAGCTCAAGTTGGGTAAAATCTAGATTTAGCCTAAATCTAGCAAGGTGAGTTCAAGTTGATTTGTGAAAACGTTGTACATGCCAAAATGTTCATTTTAAAGTATTTATGTATCTATCATGAAATTATTACTTGTTGAGTTATTTGGTGGGTTTTGATCATTTGAGGTGTTTGGCTTTAAAATCTTGTAAAAGCTCCCCCCCACATTTGGGATTTTTGGGTATCTTGGAAAATAAGTCATTTTAAAGTGTTTTGGTGATTTATTGCATAGATGGAAATTATTAGGTAAAAAGACAATCTTAGTGTTTGTTTGGGTAAAAGGTTTGATTTCGTGTTATGGGACGTTTTGAATGGATAAAGAGTATAAATCCATTTGGAAAATCATTTGTCCCAATCTAAACTGTATTGGAGTCTATTCAAGTATTTTAGAGCATGTGTTTGCATGATGTGGGTCGAGTGTGTTTATCATTTGGAGATCGTTAATCGTTGGTCAAAAAGAGTTTTGAGCACTTTAGCTCGGTGTGACTCAAAAGAGTCAAGGGGACACTTGCCCGGGTTTTAATGGCTCCATGTAGAGTCGGTTATGGTTTGCATATTAATGCACCGTGTTGCATATTGATGTTAATTACATGCTCGAGTGCATTGGTCATTCCTATGTAGTCGTGTAATGTTAGACTGTGTTGCATTGGATCCATAGGCACGTAAGTCAGTCGGTTTTGGATGGTCAATTGGGTATTTCGGGGTTGGACTCCGGTACCCATGTTTTACGACCGAAAACTTTACAAGTAGGCACTAGGAGGGTTGAGTCTGGAGGTGCTACCTGGGAGGTAGGCACTAGGACCTCCGCCGCTTGAAGTAATGCCTGGGAGGTAGTCTTTAAGTGTGTCGGGATTTCGGGGTAGAGTTCTTTGTGTTCACCAAGGTCAACAGTCTCTTGAGGTGAAACTTGTTAAAAAGTTGTAGGGACACTTGGACTTTTATGTCGTGAGGTGTCATGCGATTAACGTTGCAATAGTAGCATAATTTTGTGTTCCTCCACTCTCAACGGATACGGGTCTCCCCCATTGTCGGCTAATTGTATTTTAAAGATATTGACGCTTTACTTTATTATCATTGGTCTAATGTGGTCGACAGTAACTGAGGACCATAATATTGGATCTTCCTCCACGTATATTAAGGTTTGAATGAAATAAGCCATTCCCGTGTTTTGATATTTGGTTTCTTCCATTTTATGGTCGCGTGAGTATTAGGCCTAGTGTCCATGTTTTCAGACGTATTGTATATGTGGGTTTTAAGTTTTAACAATGATTTATGGGTTGTGTATTTTTCCCCACCTGTGCTTGGGTGTTTTGGGGATACAACGCTTTATCCACGATTCTTAAAGTCGAAGTCAATTCATATTATCGTTTCGAGTGAGTTTGAGTTGCATCATTTTATAAAGAATGTTTTGTAATGGGGTGTCCATCTTTGAAAATGCATGATATTGGAAAAGAGTCGTCTCCAAGTTTAAAGTAAATCAATTGAAGGATTATGATTTCAAATGAGGTTCATTTCTTTTAAAGATATATCTACCCATGTAAAACTCTTGAACTCACTAGGCGTTAGCCTAACCTTTTTATTTATCGGCATTTGCAACAGGCTTCGTTGGGAATAGTCCTAGTGACACTGAGAAGAGAGAAGTGCTAGTTGTGTGCTCAAGATGTGAGTAGTTGGTGAAGTTCCGCTTGGGGTTTTGTGAAGAGCAGCTCGTGTTGGGGTTAAGTAGCACCCGACTCCAATTTAGTCTTTGTATATTATTGGAGCTTTAGTTATTGATATTAACTATAGGATGTTATCTTGGAGTATATTGAGTTTTAATTTATAAAAAGGGATTTTTACCCTTCTTTTGATGCATTGATGAAAATAAAATTAATTAGTTGCTCTTATCAAATTCGAGGGTGTTACACTGTTGGTATAATGATCTCTGAGAGAGAAGGGATCGGATGATGTTGTCCGAATGACCCAATATCCAAATCCGACAAAGGGATCGATAAAGTTAGCATTGTTGGATAGGGATGTTGAGTCGATATAGATGGAGGGTATGGGGAAATTAATTATGAACAGATTTCCCTGAGGATAGCTATTTTGGCCTCAAGGAATAGCCTAGGAGCATCTTGACAAGCAGAATTCGCCCATTTTATTTCTGGATGTTGAGAGAAGGTTATCATACCTGTAGGGATGGCAAGATCAGACGAAAAGATATGAGTATTGACATTTTGAAATTTCATCCTAGCAGCATGCAAATCAAATGGGATATCTTCGGAAATGGTCTTTCCAAGCTTGTGCAAAATCATAAGGGAGATAAGCAAGCATGTGACAGTGTCTCTGATGAGGTTAATTTATTAACCTCATTTACATCACTTTTATTATATTTTAGTGTCAAATTATCTAAATAAATCGAGTCTTTTATTAATTCCTTTACAGTTTATCTAGATTTTATGATTTGGAATAAGAGGTGAATAGGATGTGAAATTATGCATATTGTCATAGAAAATATCTCATTTTTATGTCTTGTTCATGTAGGATGTTTTGGAAGATGCTTTTGGTACAAATTATGAAGATGATCGATTTGGACGAATTTTTGAAGACGAAGAATCGATTGATTTTGTGAAGACTTGTGTGAGGAAATGGGCCGAGATTTTTGGACATTTGGAACTAACTAATCGGTTGGGCCATAGGCCACAATTTTTGTAAAGGGTTGTGGGCCGGTTTTTAGTACTTGTAATTTATTCATGCATTTTCCATCTCCGTTATTTACTTTTTACGTCTTTACATTTTTTGTGAAAAGAAACCTAATTTCTTGACAAAGCTTTGCACCCTTTGCTTCCTTTTACAACTGATTTTTCGTAGTTGATAATGAAACACCCAACAAAAGATTTTTCGTAGTTGATATGATTAAGCTTGTGTATCATATATGATTAAATATTTCTCGCCTTCTCGCAAAATGTTTAGCTTCTCGTTTGAACATGCCCCCATATACATATATGCACATATATACATAATACGTGGCAACCAAACAACACATAAACATTGTCTATACATTCACATATACACATGCATATAAATCTATATACAACACATAAACACCATAATATATACATATATTCAATTGTTGTTATCAACCAACAGACACATCATGTATACAAATATAGAACACGGAGCGAAGGATACACAAAATACGTACACAACTATACATATATCATATAAATGTCTACATATAATGAGAAAACATGAAAAGAAAAAAACCAATCCCTCGCTAATCCCTCACTAATTAGCGACAGATTAGCGACGGATGCTTGGTGTCCCTCGTTAATCCCTCGCTAATTAGTGAGGAATTAGCGAGGGATTGTGTTTGTGGTCAATCCCTCGCTAATCCCTCACTAATTTAGCGAGGGATTAGTGGGGGATTGACCACAAACACAATCCCTCACTAATTAGCAAGGGATTAGCGAGGGATTGACCACAAACTCATTCAGTCGCTAATCCCTCACTAATTAGTGAGGGATTAGCGAGGGATTGGGTTTTTATGGTCAATATCTCGCTAATTAACTTATGAATATTTGATAACCGTCTTTTTATGGCTTGTGAGGATTTTGATGATGAAAACCATACGATTTTGGGCCTTCGTCCATTGTGCGAACTTAATCGTGTTGTAGGTGTTATATGTTTATTGAAGGTTGGAAAATATGTTTTTCTGCTCATGTGGTTTATATTGACTTTATTTATTTAGTCAAATGCATTATGGGCCTACATTGGCTTGATTTTAACTCAGATAAGTTTTGTGGACATTTGTCCAATTTTAACAGTCAAATGTGGAGCTTTAAACATATGATCATTTATTGCATAATTGTTGGAATTACATGTTTTGGGTGCATTGGTCATTCTTTTTAGAGTCATGCAATTTAGACTGTAAATGCATTAGATCCATAGGCATGTGAGTCGGTCGTATTGATATTTGAGGAGTCTTGATGTCCTCGTTTTGA
This sequence comes from Arctium minus, assembly GCA_954870635.1. Classification (NCBI taxonomy): domain Eukaryota; kingdom Viridiplantae; phylum Streptophyta; class Magnoliopsida; order Asterales; family Asteraceae; genus Arctium; species Arctium minus. Next base: position 172,723,166 of record OX941080.1, on the reverse strand, counting down.
GACCAATTCTGCATAGGCATCATAGTAGTCGGTATTGTGGAGAGGAACTCGTGAGTTGGACTCCGGGACCCTGGGTATTACGGTGATGAACTCGTGACGAGTCGGGCACCGAGACCCATGTGTAGAGGTTGTGCATGGCCTAGTAGGGTTTACACTAAGTCATCAGTGATATTTTGGTGATGAACTCGTGTGGAGTCGGTCCCCAGGATCATTGGTTTGTAGGTGTAACTCTATAGTGTGTAAGTAGGCATTAAGGTTGGGGTATTGCAGGGATGAACTTGTATGGGTCGGGCTCTGGGACATAAGGTATTGCGGTGGAAACTTGAGATGAGTCAGAGACCAGGATCGTGACCTTAAGGTGCTACTCGATAACGTTGACACATGGCTTACTTTGTGTTTTGCCTTAGTCGATGGAAGTGGGTCTCCCTCGTCAGTGAAAAGTGTTGCTTGGGTATTGAGTCTATCTGTTCTTTCGGTGGTTTTAGGGTATTGTATATCTTATTTCGGACGTTTTGTGGGTTGGATTTTATTTTTATTCTCAAGGGTGAGTTTGAATGATGGTTTTGATGTTAAAGCAGTATTTAATTATAGTATCTCATTTTTGAAACAGTGGGCTTTCCGAATATATTCCCTTGATTTTGAATGCTAATTTAATAAGGAATTATTGGGAAGGGGAACCATATCGGGTTTCACTGTTTTATGCATATGTGATAAACTACTTTAAGTCACTAAGCGTTAAGCCTAACACTTTTTTATCAACGTGTATATCAGGTCTTAGAGAGATCTGAGTTGCATATGTAGCTTTGTAAAGATTCTGGTAGGATGGCTTTAGAGACGTCATCCAATTTTAAAGATAACATATTTGGTGATTTTAGTGACACCCGACTTATCCAAATTCAATGTGGAATTTAGATAGTCAGGCTTAGAACTTTGATACACGTTTTGTACTCCTTTGGGCAAACTTTAAGTATTTTGGTATTAAATTGTTTTAATTTGAAGGAGTTTGGAAAGTTTTAAATTTTTGCTATTTTTTAAATTTAGGGGTCTTACAATAGATATGTAGAACGGTAATCAAATGATAACCACAAAAAATGTTACAAACCTGTGATAACTGGAAAAAAAGTAAACATGCATTTTTTAACACATTGTGAAATATATATATATATATATATATATATATATATATACATATATATATATATATATAGGGAGAAGTTCATTTGAGAAATGGTAAATATATGAGAAATAATCTTAACCATTCATCTGGTCAACATTTGCGGCTTTGACCGCGATGCACCGGATAATTCCTTGTGTGGTCTATAGAAGGTAGATGGGTAATTTCGTAAAACACACGGGATGAGTTCATATATGAATCTGTATGAATCACAAAGATTCATATATGAATCTGTTAATTAGTTCAACTGATTCATATATGAATCTTTGTGATTCATACAGATTCATATATGAATCTTTGTGATTCACAAAGGTTCATATATAAATCTTTGTGATTCATACAGATTCATATATGAATCTTTGTGATTCATACAGATTCATATATGAATCACAAAGGTTCATATATGAATATGTTAGTTAGTTCAACTGATTCATATATGAATCACAAAGGTTCATATATGAATCAGTTAAAAGAGTTCAGTTGTGAATTGCACTGGTTCATATATGAACATATAGTTCATATGTGAATTATACATGTTCATATATGAACACAGCCCGTGTGTTTTGTAAAATTTACGAAATTGTCCTTCTATTTTTGGGATAGCCGCAACTTTTGACCAGTCAAAGCCGCAACTTTTGACCGGTCAAAGCCGCAATATTTGACTAGTCAAATCCGATCTTGACCATATGAATGCCTAGGATTACTTCTCTATTTCTCATATATTTACCATTTCTCAAATGAACCAAACACTATATATATATATATATATATATATATATATATATATTAAGTTATTTAAAATATATATTTAATATATCTTAACATATTTCTTTGATTTTTAAGTTTTGATAAAGTTTAAATAAAAATTAAATAATCCGTCTGTAATCACTGAAGGATTATTTAATTTTTATTTGAGTGAATTACACTGGTGGTCCCTGTGGTTTATTTAAATTTTGGATTTGGTCCTAAAACAAATTATCTACACTGACGGTCTCTAATTTTTAATTTTCATAACACCATGGTCCCTCCACTTAATAAAATTAGTTAACAACCGTTATGACGGACTAACCGATCTTTAAACAAATAATAGGGACCAAAAGTGTAATCTGCTCAAAAATTTGATGTAATTCACGTTTTTTTTATTAAAAAATATTTTACATATTTAATCATAAATCTAATTTATTAAAATAAAAATCATATATTAAATAAAAAGTTTAGATTTATTTAAAAACTATTAAATTTATAAAAAATAGCATTAAAACAAGGGAAATTAATTAAAATGGGCGTATTTCAAATCCGTATTACCCAAATGCCCCAAATCTCGTTCAAATCGCCGAAATACCCCTTTTGTCCGGGAATAGTGGCCGGGAATCCCGGTTTTGGAAGCGTTCGGCCGAAATGTGACTCGATGAGGGTTAGGGCCGGGATTCCCGGGGTTATGGCCGAGTTTCCCGGGGTTAGGGTCGGGTTTCCTGGGGTTAGGCGGGGATTGTTTTAGGGTTTGAGAAAAAATTAGGGTTTGAGAAAATTAGGGTTTTGGGAACTATCATTTTATGTGTTTTCATTGTTTTTCACGTGTTTGTTGCCTGATTTCAATTGTTTTTTCCACTTTTCATACCATAAACATATATTTGTCATCGAATGTACGATTAACTTTCATCTTTGGCTATAAATTTTGCCTATAAGAGTCAGTATAATTCAAGGTAAATACGTTCATCATCACATCCATTCCATTTTTCTTTCTTCCTTCATTGTTCATACTATTGAAAAAATGAGTTCAGCTGTTGTAAAAGCTAAGCTCTATTTATGTTTCGATGGTCAGTGGGTTCAAAACAACAATGAGTGGGATTATATTGGGTACACAAAGTGTGGTGTACAGATTCCAGTAATCTATACATATAAGAGGTTTCTTCGTTACGCCATGGAAAAATGTGGAATCGAAGATTCTGCTACTTGCAAGTTGGTGTTCAAACGTACAGATCGCTCACTAGTGGAGCTAAACAACGACGAACTAATATTTGGTTTTATGCAAATTGCAGTCGATTCAGAAAGACCTCTAAAAGTCTTTGTGTATGACGCAACATTGATGTGCGACGAAGGTGATGACGAAGATGATGCCGGAGGTGATGACGAAATCCACGTCGGTGGTAGTCAAAATGAGCCTGATTATCAATTCCAGGCATCATATGACACCACACTTTATACTGATCATTCATATCGTCCTAACGACTCTTATCCCGATGTTGTTCCGGAGACGCAACTAGAAGAAGAACAACAAGCAGAAGAAGCTGAAGAAGAAGAAGACGAAGAAAGACGGTTTTCTGAAGTTGCTCATGACGAAACCCATGTTTTCACAACGGGTATATCTGATCTGGACAGATCAAATACCGATACTGATGAGGACGAAGAAGAAGAGACATATACCCCTAGCAATAAATCACTTGTTGAGTTAAACGATTATTTTGATATGTCTCCTTCCCTTCCAAACTCGGAGACCAATATACCACCCTACCAACTTGTACCTTACAATCGCGGTACAAGTATACATGAAGGACAAGTATTTGATACGAAGGAGCAAATGTCCATACAGCTCGAAATTAAGTTCTTGGAAGAGGGTTTCGTGTTTAGAACGGAGAAATCTGACAAAAGCAGATATGTGGCTGTCTGTGAGCAAACAAATTGTAAGAAGTCCGTGGGCCCTAAAGGAGGGATGTTTGTCGTTAGGAAGTTGATCGATGTACACACTTGTTCGAGGACGCAACTGAATTCTAGACACCAGCAGGCCAATAAAAGGACTTTGGGCCACATATTGAAAGGTAAGTTTATTGACGCTAGCAGGTAAGGGGCCTAAGTTGTAATAAACCAAAGTCTAGGGGCCTAAGTTGTAAGTTTATCAAAGTTAAGGGGCCTAAGTGGTAAATTATTCAAAGTTAAGGGGCCTAAGTTGTAATAAACCAAAGCTTAGGGCCTAAGTTGTAAGTTTATCAAAGTTAAGGGCCTAAGTTGTAAATTATCCAAAGTTAAGGGCCTAAGTTGTAAATTATCCAAAGTTAAGGGGCCTAATTTGTAATAAACCAAAGCCTAGGGGCCTAAGTTGTAAGTTTATCAAAGTTAAGGGCCTAAGTTGTAAATTATCCAAAGTTAAGGGGCCTAAGTTGTAATAAACCAAAGTCTAGGGAGCTAAGTTGTAATAAACCAAAGTCTAGGGGCCAAATATTTATTAAAAAAAAACACAACACTCTAAAAAAAACGTAACACTCTAACATGTTATTAACGCAATCTCTAAAATTAACCCAGTCTCCAAAAAACATGTCATCTCTAAAATATTTATAAAATATAACACAACACTCTCAAAAAACGTAACACTCTAACATGTTATTAACGCAATCTCTAAAATTAACCCAGTCTCCAAAAAACATGTCATCTCTAAAATATTTAAAAAAAACACACAACACTCTAAAAAAACGTAACACTCTAACATGTTATTAACGCAATCTCTAAAATTAACCCAATCTCCAAAAAACATGTCATCTCTAAAATATTTATAAAAAAAAACATATTATCTGACGTAAACATAACACATAATCTCATATATAAAAGCATAATCGAACATATAGTCTAACAAACATACAATAAATATTTTAGAAAATATAAAACTACAATGGGGTTAAGAAAACTTACAGAAGTAAGTAGACGAGACATATCCGAGCGTGATATACACGATTGCAATGAGAGAGTTAGAAATGAGTGAGAGAGTTAGAATGTTGTGTGGGGTGTCAAATGGTCCCCCTCTCCCTTTTATAATCGAACCCAACACTCTATAACCCTAATTCCTTTTAATCCACACCGTTCAAGGCCATCGATCACCTCATACCCACTTTTCCCGGCCCCCAACCCGGGATACCCGGCCATAAACCCGGGATTCCCGGCCATACGTCGACACCCGGGATTCCCGACCACTATTCCCGGACAAAAGGGGTATTTCGGCGATTTGAACGAGATTTGGGGTATTTGGGTAATACGGATTTGAAATACGCCCATTTTAATTAATTTCCCTTAAAAAAATCTCAAGTTTATAAAAACAAATGAAAGATAAATTCACATATATTTTAAGCTGAGAATTAAAATATGCGAGCAAAATATTAAAAATTAAGTTCGGTTAACGTGAGATTATTAATATATAGTCAAACAACAAATAATTAAAAAAAATAAAAGTTATATTTAAGATTTTAAAAACACTGATTATTCAAACGATTAATAAAAATTATCACTACAACAAAATTAGGTTTATATGACGTCGAAAAAATTAAGCACCTTAATAGCCTACTTTATAAAACTTAATTTATAGGACAAAAAAATAAAGTGTTTTATATAAAGGCGTTGCAATAAATTAATAGAACGCTTTTAGGCGTCCTAACATGTTTTTAGGACATTTATAAAACAAAGTTTCGCATTAGCAATTTTATATGACACTACTTAAAAAAGTTTCATATAAAAACAAACGTCTTATAAAAAGATGGTTGTTTAGGACGTTTAATTTTTTTTTTGGTGTCATATAAACCTAATTTGGTTGTAGTGATAGTTTTTCTTAATTGTTTGAATAATCAGTGTTTTTTAATCTTAATTTTATTTTTTTTATTTTGTTGTTATTTTAATTATTTGTAGTTTGACTATATATTAATAATCTCATGTTAGCTGTAACACCCCGAAATCTTTGGTCGAAAAGAAGACGGAAAATGGCGACAGTGCTCCGCGATACTGCTCGCGTTGGTCGAACAGCGCGGTGATCCACGCGAAACCTTGTCCAGAGTTCTGCGCTACTGCCCGCGCTAGTCGGGTCGCGCCACCACTTGCGCGGAGCCACTGCACGCACATAAAGGAGAAAAATCGGCCTACAACCCCATTTTCTCACCTTGTTAGCTCCAAATCAATGTATAGAAGTATTGAAAAATAGGCTAAGTATAGAAGCTTCAGAAGACTGCCCTAAAACACCAATTGCATCACAAAAGTTGCTATGCTCAAAAGACTCTGTCGACCATGTACCGAGAAGATCACAACCTGAAGACTCGACTTAGACCATAGAGCCTCTGTGATCCCTTACAAAGCCTCTTTGGTGGCTATCCTCTGGAGATGGAAGACTTGAAGATTAAAATACAATGGTTCAAGACAAGATCACATGCAGAACACGTGAGCCTGCTGTACGAAGATTCTTAGGATCATTTGTGCGCGTCCCACGTTGTTTTACTTTCCAGGTGGCATTCTTTTTGTGGAATGTCAGCCTTTGTCTTGTACTATTGTGTGCTCCTCGTCCTATATAAGGGGAGCGTTTTGTAAATCAGGCGAGCACACACTAATCTGAGAGCATCCTGTAATTTTTTTGAGCATATTTGCACACACAAGTGCGTGTTCTTGGTGTAATAGCAAGTTAATGAAACAGATTCTTCGGCAATCAACTCTTATTTGTTTTATGATTCTGATTATTACTTGCTAGTGTGTTTACTACCATTCAAAGACTATATTACTACATTCTAAAACGCTTTTGCACTCTAAATTATCTATTTTGTGTAGTTTATAGTTAATCATCGTATAGAACACTGTATTTGGGATCAACACACCCAAAACTCAAATCTCTCCCTTTTTCTCTCCCAAACCGACCCCATCCTCCCCAAACGAACCCTAACTCATTTTTTGGGGATTTCCTCCTAAAATCACATGATTCTTCATCATCTAGCAAGCTTGGAGGTGAGAAACATAATCCTTCATCAAGTTATCTAGAGTTTCATCCATCCTTGTTTTCCCTTTTGTAGATTTGGAGTTTGTGGTTTATTTTGTTGACCTAGAGGTGTGTTGGTGGTGGATTCAAGTTATTGGTTAAGGTAAGCTTCTATCTTCTTCATCTATGAAAATTAGGGTTTTGGGGTATAAATGAGATCTTCATGTAAAATGTTGGGGAACGATTCTATACGGTTGAATATCTATGTTTATGGTTGGAATTTTGTGGATCTAGGTTTTTGAGGTTTTGTCTTTGAGGATTCAAGTTTCTTCAAGGAAGCTCTAAGTGGGTAAAATCTAGATTTAGCCTAAATCTAGCAAGGTGAGTTCAAGTTGCTTTGTGAGAACTATGTACATGCCAAAATATGTATTTTGAAGTAAAAATATGTTTTACTTGGTAACTGTCAATGCATGGAGTATTTTGATAAGTTTTCATATTCGGTAAACATGGGTTGTTTTAATCTCATGAAATGCTCATTTTGGGAATTGAATATTTGATAAATAAATAGCATGATTGATGCATTTTTGGTGATTTTGTACAAATGAAGTCTATTTTATTATTTAGGCATTTTTGGAGATTTTGTACAAATGAAGTCTATTTTACTACTTATGCGTTTTTGGTGTATTTAATTTCATAAACCCTTTGAAAAATACATGTCTCCGTATTATGAGACATTTTGTAAACGTAAGGGTATGAGCCTATTTGGAAAATCGTTTGTCCCAATTCGTGATGAGTTTTGGGCTAGTCTCATCTGTGAGGTATGTGTCGGTGTAAATGTCGTTTAAATACGTTTTATTGTTTGGGGACTGTTAATTGTTGGCCAATTGATTTTTGAGCATTTTAGCTTGGTTTTGATTTGAAAGAGCCTTGAGGACATTTATCCGGTTTTAATGGCTCAATGTGGACCCCATTTATGATTTGCATCTAAATGCATCATGTGGTATTTTAATGATAATTGCATGCTCGAGTGCGTTGGTCATTCCTGTGTAGTCATGTAATTTTATACTGTGTTGCATTTGATCCATAGGCACGTAAGTCAGTCTTTATTTGATGGTCAATTGGGTATTACGGGGTTGGACTCCAGGACCTATGTTTTATGACCTTAACCTTTTAAGTGTACACTGGGAGGGCTGAGTACGGTTATGCTATCGTGTTGATGGGCATTTGGGGCCTCCACCATGTCGGGGCAATGCCTTGGTTGTAACCTCTGACTATGTCGGGCCTTTGGTAGTATTCATGGTATTATTTACTAAGGTCAGTTGTCTCTTTTGGTGTAGCTAGACAAGGAGTCGTAGGGACACTTGGGTTTTTATGTCGTGAAGTGTCATACGATTAACGTTGTATGAGTGACATACTTTTGTGTTCCTCCACCCTCAATGGATACGGGTCTCCCCCGTTGTCAGCCAACAGTATTTTGGATATTTAATTGTCCATGCTTTAACATTTGGATTTCATTCCATTTTATGGTCACGTGAGTATTTAATTTTAGTTCCATGTTTTCGATGGCATATTATATTTATATGGATTGTTTTCCATGATTTATGAGTTGAGTATTATGCCCCACCCGTGTTTTGGGTGTTTTGGGATATAAAGTTTTATCCGCGTTTTTATAATTGGGAGTTCGTTTTCTATTCACGTTTGAGTGAGTTTTGGGCGGCATCATTTTAAGAATGTTTTATATTGGGACGTTCGTCCTTAAAAATGCATGTTATTGGAAAACGAGTCGTTTTCATATTTAAGATAAATCATTTTGAAAGATCATGATTTAAATTGCATTATTTCCTTTTAACGATATATTTATTAATGTTGAAAACTCTTGAACTCACTAGGCGTTAGCTTAACCTTTTTATTTGTCGGCATATACATCAGGTCCCGGCTGGGTATGGTACTAGCAACACTGTGAAGAGATGAGAAATAGATTTATGCTTGAGGGTGAGTAGTTTGGTGAAATCTTCCCCGTTATCTTGGGTATAGAAATTTGTATTTGGGTTTTGTAACACCCGACCTTTAATTAGTCTATGTGTAAGACTTTATTTATTTTTGTTGATGGTTAAATCTAGAAACAGTATTTCAAGAATGGACTTGTCGTAAGATATTTTATCTTTCTTGGAGGCATTATTGAAAATTTTAAATTAGTTGCTCCTTTCAAATTTGAGGGTGTTACATTAGCCGAACTTAATTTTCAATATTTTACTTGCATATTTCAATTTCTTAAAGAAATGTGAATTTATTTTGATTTCATTAATTTGTTTTTCTAAACTTGAGATTTTTTAACGCTAATTTTTTTTTGTAAATTTAATAGTTTTTAAATAAATATAAATTTATTATTTAATATATGTTTTTTATTTTAATAAATTATATTTGTGATTAAATATATAAAGTATTTTTTAATAAAAAATTAAAAAAACGTGAATTACATCAAATTTTTGTGCAGATTACACTTTTGGTCCCTATAGTTCGTTTAAAGATCGATTAGTCCTTCATAACGGTTGTTAACTAATTTTGTTAAGTGAGGGGACCATGGGTGTTATGAAAAGTAAAAGTTAGGGACCATCAATATAGATATTTTGTTTTAGGGACTAAATCCAAATTTTGAACAAACCATAGGGACCATCAATGTAATTCACTCTTTTTATTTTATTCCTTTAATTTTTGAGTTTTGAAAAAAAAAATTAAATAATTCTTCAATAATCCGTTGATAATTCGATGTATTATTTAATTTTTAATTAATCAATCCGTCCGAAATCAGATATACATCGGTGGACGCATTTGAAATCCGTCAGTAATTATTGACAAGATAATTTATTTTTTATTTTTTTTAATTAATAAATTTCGAACCAGTTAGTAATTCGATGAATTTTGGCCGTCGTTAAATATCCATTGGTGATAGTTTATTTTCTACTAATGGATATAATATGAGCATACAAATATATGTTTTCTTTAGAAACAAAGTATGTTTCGCATCATGTTAAAAGAAAATATATATAATTTAAAAAACAAAATGTATTCAGTATAAATCTTGCGTATACAACTTTTCTTTTAGATGGAAATTTTTTATATATTTAATTATGATAAAAGTTATCATATATTTATAATAGTCTCTTAATTCTTTGGACTTAGGGGTTAACAACGTTTGGTACAAGTAGCTCACAATTTAAAATTGGTCCCAACTCTCAACATTCCTACAAAGCGACATTTGGTTCAAAATAATATTTTTGGATGAAATGGAATATGTTAAAGAAATTTGACTTTGAAGGAATTTGAATGAAATGTTATCTGGTTTGATCACATGTTTGGTTAACAGACATTGGAATTAAATATGTTGAAGGAATTGTAATTTGTTTGTTTGGTTCACATAATGTAGCTTTGGAATTGGAATGAACTATTAGTAAATGACCAAAATACCTTCTTTTTTTAAAATTGAAATCGAAATCCAACTATTGTGGTACAGATTGGTGGTTGAAAACGATGGTGATCAGCGGTGGTGGTTCAAAACGGTGGTCGACGGTGGTTTAGATTGGTGGTCGGCAGTGGATTAGATCGGTGGTGGTTGGCGACTGTTCAGATCGGTGGTGGTCAACAGTGATTCAGATAGGTGGTGCTCGACGGTGGTGATGGGTGGCAGTGGTTCAAAACTGTGGTTCAGATCGGTTGTGGTTGGTGGTGGTTCGCATCGATGGTTGGCGGTGGTTCAAACCGGTGGTGCCCGACAGTTGTTCAAAACAGTAGTGGTCGGCGGTGGTGGAGGTTCTGAACAGTGGTTCACATTGGTGCTGGTCGACGGTGGTGGTCAGCGACGGTTTAGATCAGTGGTGGTCAGTGTGGTTTAGATCGGTGTTGGTTGGCGATGGTCGAGCGGAGACTCATATGGGTAGGTAAATCAAGTAGGGAAGATGGGAATAATTTTTTTCTTTTTGAGAAAATGAAATAGAATGGAATTGAGTTTCTTCTCAATTGTGATGGAAATAATCAGAATAGATATAAAGGCTATGTTTGGCAAACTAAGCTAACTGATGACTGATAAACTAGCTGATGAAAAAGTCAAGTTTGACAAAAACTAGCTTATAAACATGTAAAAATACCAAAAAAGACATAAAAAAATAATCAATTACAATATTTAATAATATTATTAAAACAAATTTATAGTAATATAATATCTTAATTAATATAAATAAGGTAGTAAATAATATAATATGTTAATTAAAAGAATTTGAAATTTATTATTATATATATTATAAATTTTGAGTTTTAAACCAAATTTAAAAAAAAATCTACATTAACTTATGATTTTAAATAACCGTTACATATAATATGGAAAAAATAATAATAATTGATAACTAAGATATATTGATCAATATTAAAAATTTGATATAATTATCAATAATTCTAAATTAATATCAATATATAATTAAAATTTATGTTATAATTTTTAGATAATATTAATTAATAATAATAAATTTTAACAATTAATATTTATTTATAATTAATAGTTAATATATAATAATAAATATTAATGAGAGTATAATTGAAATAATCATAAAAAGGTTCTCATAAACTACTCCATAGCTTATCAAAAAGTTAACTTCCATCTAAACATGTACCTAGAAAATAAGTAACTTATAAGCTAGCTTATTTTTACCAAACGATGCCAAAATGTCCAATCCCTCAAATTTGATTAGGTATAAAAATTAATGATTCCGGGTAATAAACGCCACCTAATTTTTAAGAGCGTCTCTAATATGAAATTTTGAGTCCAATAGAATACCTAAATCATTTCCCATAGTAAAGAATGAATAGAGAAAACATGAAATTCTCAATATGTACATAAACCTACTAATTTTATCTTATAGAAGAAAAATATGCATTGATTGTTTCTTTTTAAGGAAATTAAACGTGTACTGATCTTTTCAAAAAATTAATTTTTATTATTTTATTTTCTGAAATATCATCGATTAATTCTAGAATTTATAAAATAGCAAATACTGCAAATTACATATATTTTCTGTTTAAAGATTATGATATTTATTTATTTATATATTAAATGCTATATATATACAGTAACCAAATCGAACCAAAAGAGCACTCGTTACAAAGATTTGGTAGGTATCATTCAAAACACACAAAATGGGTGGTGGGAAAAGAAGAAAACACACCCAACAATCGATAACTACGAATTTAATGCAGTTTCGAACCTTCCAACTACAATACATAATTAATTACTCCCTTTTAAGTACACACCAATGTCTCTTTTCATCTCCATAATTCAATTCATGGCAGCTACCGGAGAACAAAACCATCTATCCACAGAAATCATCAATCGGGGAATTCAACCGTCGGGTCCTGACGCCGGCTCCATCACTTTTTCCGTCAGGGTTCGCCGTAGACTACCGGACTTTCTCCACTCCGTGAAGCTCAAGTATGTGAAGCTTGGTTACCATTACCTGATCAACCATGGAATCTACTTGGCCACCGTCCCGCTGCTGCTCCTGGTCTTTGGTGCGGAGGTCGGCCGCCTCGGCAGGGAGGAGCTATGGCGGAAGCTCTCGGAAAACACTGCTGGCTATGATCTTGCTACTCTCCTTGCCTTATTTGCTCTCTTTATCTTCACTCTCACCGTTTACTTCTTCTCCCGCCCTCCATCCATCTATCTCATCGATTTTGCATGCTTCAAACCACCTCAAGATCTTAAGGTCCCTAAATCACTTTTATATATATAATCTTGTTTAATTCTGAATCTATATATATTAAATACATATAGGGTTGAGTTCTGATGACAAGTTGAGGTTAATGTGAGAAGGGTGAGACGCATGAAAATGGTTATCAACCGTTAGATAAGAAATTAATGCACATTATGATAAGATGCACCAAAATAAGATGCACTGGATCAATTCCCTTTTAAGTTGCAATTCATGAGAGGATATTTGATTAAAATAATCAGTGATTCAGATCTACTTCTCACGTTAACCTCAACTTTTCACGCGATCATTTGCATATATATATATATATTCTTGTGGGATGTTGAGTTCACGTCATAAGCATGGTTATCAACCATTAGATGCATATTATGATGAGGTGCACCAGATCAATTCTCTTATGATGAATTTGAGATTACATTCTTTGTCTATATATAATCTCTTGAATTAACTAACTGTAGGTGACCAAGGAGCAATTTATCGAGCTAGCAAGAAAATCCAGGAAATTCGATGAAGTGAGCCTCGATTTCCAGAAAAAGATACTTGAATCATCGGGAATAGGAGACGAGACGTATGTCCCAAAGGCTATAATGTCGCCTAAAAAAATCGCCACCATGAAAGAAGGAAGAGCAGAGGCATCCATGGTGATATTCGGAGCACTTGACGAACTCTTCCAAAAAACCGGCATCCGTCCAAAAGACATCGGAATCCTAGTCGTAAACTGCAGCATCTTCAACCCGACGCCATCACTATCGGCAATGGTAGTCAACCACTACAAGATGAGAGGAAACATCTTGAGTTTCAACTTAGGTGGCATGGGTTGCAGCGCCGGAATCATAGCAGTCGATTTGGCACGTGACATGCTCCAATCCAACCCTAACAACGTGGCAGTGGTGGTGTCCACGGAGATGGTAGGGTTCAACTGGTACACGGGTCGTGATCGGTCAATGCTCCTCCCCAACTGCTTTTTCCGGATGGGTTGCTCCGCCATCATGTTGTCCAACCGCCGTCGTGACCACCGTCGAGCCAAGTACAACCTTGAACACATCGTTCGAACCCACAAGGGTGGCGATGACGCCAGCTTCAGAAGCGTATATCAAGAAGAAGACGAACAACGATTTAGAGGGTTGAGGATCAACAAAGATGTCGTCGAGATCGCCGGCGACACCATTAAGACCAACGTCACCACCTTAGGTCCGTTAGTTCTCCCATTTTCCGAGCAACTTTTCTTCTTCTCCACCCTTGTCAAAAGGTACTTTTTCGGCGCCACCAAAGGAGAAAGCGGTGATGCCACCAAGCCCTACATTCCTGATTTCAAGTTGGCATTCGAGCACTTTTGTGTTCACGCCGCCAGCAAGACGGCGGTGAAGGAGGTGCAACGTAACCTGGGGCTCAGTGATGCGAAAATGGAGGCGTCGTGGGCCACACTCCAGCGATTTGGGAACACGTCATCCAGTAGCATCTGGTACGAGTTGGCGTACCTAGAGGCGAAGGGCCGGGTTAAACGGGGTGATCGGGTTTGGCAACTGGCATATGGGTCGGGTTTTAAATGTAATAGCGCCATTTGGAAGTCTGTTCGTCGCATAGAAAAGGCATCCAGCAATAACCCTTGGATTGATTGCGTGGATAGGTACCCTAGGGTTATGGAGGCTTTTTCTTAGTCTAGTTAAATTTAGCCCCTCAACTTTCATTGAATTACACTTTGGTCCCTTGTTAAAATAAGAGGTGTAAATTCCTTTAAGAAAAAGGGAAAACATTATAGAAGGATTTTAGGAGTCTAGAATTGATCCATAAGCTTAAACATTATACACGTTTTACATGATGATATAAATATAGACGATACATATTTATATTTTTTAGGTTAATCATAATTGTTGTGTTTGTGCTACATCCTAAAAATTAGGGTGAAGTTAAAATTCGAAATTTCGGCAATATGACCACGTCTATAACTGGAGTAGACCTGCTCACCCTAACATAGGGATCGATTAAACCTTAATAATATGTTAGTGATATTTCAAAGCTAAAGTATATCATCCCAAAACGGGGAAATAAAGTATGGCGATTTACAAACCCAATAAGAATGAAGAATAAAATCGACAACCTAATAATCTAAATTCGTTAAATAGATTAGTCGGGTGTCGCTATCCTTCCAAAATATGTATCTTCAAAATCAAATGTGTTGGTCACTATATTTCCAAAAATACCACTCACAACCCCAAGGTCGTACACTCAGTCCCGACGAGCCCCACCGCTAAGATGACATGTCATACATGACAACCAAAGAAACAAGTGTTAGGCTAAAGCCTAGTGAAGATAAATAAATTGGAAATGGAAATAATAAACCCATTTGTCGTTGTACGGTGGATATAGCCGTGAGCTAAATCAAAGCAAACAAGTAAACCATTAGTGATCATATCATGGTACAAATAAACACCAATCACTTAGTGAGCTCAACTCCTCTAAGTCTATTGCTCGAAAACATCAAGTCAACCCCTCTAGGTCTATTCTTGAGAGTTCCAAAACGGGAAATCATGCACAATGGAATTACACCTTACTGTCCATGGGACGTTGCCCGACCATATAGGAGCTATGGCGGAAGCTCTCCGAAAACACTGTTGGCTATGATCTTGCTACTCTCCTTGCCTTATTTGCTCTCTTCATCTTAACTCTCACCATTTACTTCTTCTCCCGCCCTCCATCCACCTATCTCATCGATTTTGCATGCTTCAAACCACCTCAAGATCTTAAGGTCCCTAAATCACTTTTATATATAATCTTGTTTAATTCTGAATCTATATATATATATATATATATACAGGGTTGGGTTCCGGTGAGAAGTTGATGTTAATGTGAGAAGGGTGAGAAGCATGAGAAGTGGTTATCAACCGTTAGATAAGAAATTAATGCACATTATGATGAGATGCACCAGATCAATTCATTTTTAAGCTGCAATTCATGAGAGGATATTTGATTAAAATAATCAATGATTCAGATGTACTTCTCACGCGATCATCTGCACACACACACACACACATATACATATATATAGGGGCATAATCAAATGAGAAATGGTTGTTTTGTGGTAACCGTGAGATCCAACCACAACCAATCATTTTAGATAATTAATGTTATTTACTAAAATAAAATAAAGGGTAAATTTGTAATTTAAATTTTTTTGACAACTCATCAAACCCTAACCTTTTCTAGCCGCTGCACTCCAAATACTGCACACTATTTTTCCTTTTCATAAAAATGTGATAGTATGAACAGGAGACTTCATCCTGGAAGAGTCTCCACGCCGCACACATCATCTCTCGTAGGATAAACTTTTTAAACAATGATTTCTCCGCAGAAAATCAAGGGGAACAATATCAAACATCTCTCCTTCTATGGCTTCTTCGATGGCACCGAGATGTTGTTACTAGACAACCAAGTCATCCACCGTTCTTGAAAACTAGGTATGAAAACTCCATTGAAACCATGTATGGAAGCTTCAGATCTCTAACCCCATCGAAGCAGTCCACCATTCTTGAGTCTCCATCTTCATCAAAACCGAGTAATGAAACTCCAGATTTACCAATATTGAAGGTTATGCGTCAAAGAAAATGTATCGATATCGAAGGACCGCCTCATACCCAAAACTAAAAACCCTATATCTCCATTAAACTCCAGATCTGAATAATCGAAGTTTCTGCGTCAAAGAAAAGTTTCGATATCAAAGGTCTGCATCATTTACATGTGTTATCACAGTGTATCACATTTGGTATCACATTGTATCACATTTGGTATCACATGCATCACTTTGGTTTTGTTGGTATCACACTGAGGATAGAGGTCTGGATCTTTGTATGTATTTTTTGTATCACATTTGGTCTTGTTTTGTATTATGGGTGGTCTTGTATGTATTTTGGATATCGAAGTATGCATCGTTTCTTTCTGGGTATCACAATGGCATCACATTTGGTATTACAATTATATCACATTTGGTATTGTATGTGTTACTTGATGTTCACCGGAATAACGTTTACCGACGAGATGAGAGAGGAGAGAGAATTTTTAGGATACCTAAAACGCCCTTTGATTAAAATTTTAAGTCAAATTACCAAAATTATTATTTTCCTAATTTATCCATTGATTTGTGGTTGAGATTGGATCTCATGGTTATCACAAACAACTGAGTTCTCCCTTGAATGGCCCCCTATATATATATATATATATATATATATATATATATATATATATATATATATATATATATTCCTGTGAGATGTTGAGTTCGCGTGATAAGCATTAAAAGTGGTTATCAACCATTAGATGCATATTATGATGAGGTGCACCGAGATAAGATGCACCAGATCAATTCCCTTATGAAACACGATTCTTGATGAATTTGAGATTATAAGTGATCACAGGTTCAGATCCACTTTTCTCACGTTAACTCAACTTCTCACACGATTTTTCTTTGTCTATATATAATCTCTTGAATTAACTAACTGCGGGTGACGAAGGAGCAATTTATCGAGTTAGCAAGAAAATCCAGGAAATTCGATGAAGCGAGCCTCGATTTCCAAAAGAAGATACTTGAATCATCGGGAATAGGAGACGAGACGTACGTCCCAAAGGCTATAATGTCGCCGGAAAACATCGCCACCATGAAAGAAGGAATATCAGAGGCATCCATGGTGATATTCGGAGCACTTGACGAACTGTTCCAAAAAAACCGACATCCGTCCAAAAGACATCGGAATCCTAGTCGTAAACTGCAGCATCTTCAACCCGACGCCATCGCTCTCTGCCATGGTAGTCAACCACTACAAAATGAGAGGAAACATCTTGAGTTTCAACTTAGGTGGGATGGGTTGCAGCGCCGGAATTATAGCAATCGATTTGGCACGTGACATGCTCCAATCCAACCCTAACAACGTGGCGGTGGTGGTGTCCACGGAGATGGTAGGGTTCAACTGGTACACGGGTCGTGATCGGTCAATGCTCCTCCCCAACTGCTTTTTCCGGATGGATTGTTCCGCCGTTATGTTGTCCAACCACCGTCATGACCACCCCCGAGCCAAGTACAGCCTTGAACACATCGTTCGAACCCACAAGGGTGGCGATGATGCCAGCTTCAGAAGCGTATATCAAGAAGAAGACGAACAACGATTTAGAGGGTTGAGGGTCAGCAAAGATGTCGTCGAGATCGCCGGCGACGCCATTAAGACCAACATCACCACCTTAGGTCCATTAGTTCTCCCATTTTCCGAGCAACTTTTCTTCTTCTCCACCCTCTTCGAAAGGTACTTTTCCGGCGCCACCAAAGGCGAAAGCGGCGGCACCACCAAGCCATACATTCCTGATTTCAAGCTGGCATTCGAGCACTTTTGTGTTCACGCCGCCAGCAAGACGGCAGTGAAGGAGGTGCAACGTAACATGAGGCTTAGTGATGCGAACATGGAGGCGTCGTGGGCCACACTCCAGCGATTTGGGAACACGTCATCCAGTATCATCTGGTATGAGTTGGCGTACCTGGAGGCGAAGGTTCGGGTTAAACGGGGTGATCGGGTTTGGCAACTGACATATGGGTCGGGTTTTAAATGTAACAGTGCCGTTTGGAAGTATGTTCGTCGCATAGAAAAGGCATCCAACGACAACCCTTGGATTGATTGCATGGATAGGTACCCTACGGTTATGGAGGATTTTTCTCGGTCGAGTTAAATGTAGCCCCTCAACTTTCATTGAATTACACTTTGGCCCCTTGTTAAAATAAGAGGTTTAAATTCCTTTAAGAAAAAAGGAAAACACTATAGAAGTGTTTTAGGAGTCTAGAATTGAGCCATAGGCTTAAACATATACACGTTTTACATCATGATATAAATATAGACGATACATATTTATATACTAGTTGTTGAGGTTGATCATAATTGTTGTGTTGGTTTGGTATTTGTAAAACATACTTATTGTTAATTAACATATGTCATAGGTTCAAAAGAGAAATGTTAAAGGATTGTTTACCAAATTTTCAATTAAGTTATGTATGAATAAATTTATCTTTCTGGATAAAAATGTGTTATTATTTACTTTTTATCTTGAATCAACTATCTGAATTATATAAATGTCATTTTTACCCCTCGGTATGAAATAAATATTATTTGATATTTTTAAATGACAAAAAAAGAAACGTACATAAAACAATGTTTGATATTTCAATTTATAAAAGATGTCAATTTACATAAATTTTAAAAACTTATTAAAATAACATATTATATCTAAACCTAATAAAAATCACCTAAAGAATTTGGTAGTGGCGGTGTAAATGAATTAAGGGGTGGAGCTGGATTCAATCTCAAAGGATGAGGAAGCAAAAATCAAAGCGAATCAATTTTGGGGAGAAGCATCAATGAGGAAGTATCGTAGAGAGAAACAACGGAGAGAAGGGGTTGTTTACTTGCAGGAGATGAGTTGCAGGCCAAAATTTACAATGGTTTTTGAAGGTCAAAATCGAAAACAACAACGAAGACGACGATGGAGATGGAGGTCGAAATCTACTAGAGTTTTTGCAGGATATGAAGTTTGGAGATGGTGGAGATGAGATGAAGTTTGTAGATGGTGGATGTAATAACCCAACTCGTAGCATAGAGCAAAACTAAGGATTTTTAACTAAAAACACCAAACGGCCCAAAACAAACATCTACAATACTAGGTTTGCGGAAAGAAAACAACCTATTACACAACTGAGATTACGAAGAAAGATAAACTAGAATGACAGTCTTCTAGCTAACTCCAGCTTGCACTTTCTCTTTGCCCTTATCTGCTCTTACTACCTCATGCCTACCTGAAAAGGGTTTTAGTTTTGAAAGAGCGAGGGTTAGACCAACGGTCTAGTGAGTCCCCTCTAATAACAGTTTAAAACTCAACAAACAATCAAAAGTTTTATCAATAAATAAACCATTTTCAGATTTACAGAAACATTCATTCTTTCAATAAACCTCTCAGCTCACACTACCGTCACCCTAAGGTGACAGCGTGTCTGTGGCTCACACTGCCTTATTGGGACACACCCCCAATGACATAAACGGAACACACCCTCCGGTATGAGCACAGGCGGGCCACACACCCCGACTTTGAGCTTAACACACTTATGACTATGTATGCATACATATTCACTTAATCAACAGTAACAGAAACATCTTGAACATTTAAATAAAACTCCCAGGTAGTTAATAACCAACATCATTTCAAAACATGCAAATAACTTTATAAACATAACTTCTTTGTCATAAAAGACATTAGTTTAGAAAACTCACCTGGTGTCCCTTGCTTAAGTCCTTGCGCCTACTTGAAACGAAACCTATAAGAAAACCATTGGCCGGTAAACTTCCGATACTTTATAATTCGCAACGGTAACCGAACCTTAACCCACTATAAACGTAAGCGGTTGAATACTACTAAAACTGATAATCTAGGCTCATAAGATAAATAATACCGAACTTATTCTCATGGTCGAAATACTCTGTCAGAACCTCGATCCACTAATTAAACTTTGACCCAACTCAAAATAACAAGTCCAAAACAAACTAGTGCAATTGGGCCAGTTGCTAACTGCCAAGCCCAAATGAGAATAGGGCATGGGCTACGGCCCATGCGGTAGTCGCCCGGCCCAAACCTGACCGGGACTTCCCCGCGACCGGGGCCTGACCAAAGCGGTCGCCCGGACTTCCTTTGACCGGGACCGGTGTCGACCGGTATTAAGCCTCTCGGGGTTGCCCGAGACTTCAGCGACCAGGGTCCCCCGGTCCCCCACCCAAGATCCGGTCGATATACAACAGGTTCTCAAACCAGAGGGGTTTTCGACTTCCCCAACCAACAGAGATTGGGAATCGATTAAAACCTGAACCCCCCCCTTCCTGGATTTGATTACAACAATACAAAATAAACTACAACCTCAAAAATCTAGAACTCCATAACAGATTAAACAATTTAACCTCAATTTCCCCCAAAACCAAAACCATCAGACCACTCCATCCATCCCAACCTCAAAGATTAAAACTGATACAAAAATCCCTAGCAGTGAAGATGATGATTAAGAGGAAGGTTACCTTGATGAAGAATAATTGAAACTTGAAATCTTGATCAGTGCCCTCTCCCTTGCTCGATCGCCAAAATCGCCCTCCCTCTCTATTTTTTCTCAGCTGACACTTGACAAATGAGAGGTTTTAGGGTTAAATCCCTTCCTATTTCAATGTTGCCTCTTACCCCCTTTTATCTTTGAGCCTTGGTCAAATAAACCCCCAACTTTACATTTTTAAGATTTATACCCGGTTATTACAGTATAGATGGAGATAGTAATGTGGAAGGAGGCATGTCTCTAATCTCAAGTATAAGGGGTGGTGATGTCTTTTTTTTGGCTGAATGGAGACAACACAACATATCCATCTGGGCGATTAAGTCACCTTGTGTGGGAATAAGCCACAAGTAAACAGCCTAAAAGGGTTGTAAAAATAAGCTGATTACACTATTAAGCTCATTAAGCCACAAGTAAATACTCCCTAAGTGTGTGAGAAATAGAGAAGTAATTCTAGCCATTTATACAGTCAAGATTAGATTTGACCAGTCAAAAATTGCGGCTTTGACTGGTCAGGAATTGCGGCTTTGACTGGTCAAAAATTGCGGCTATTCCAAAAATAGAAAGGCAGTTTCGTAACTTTTACAAATATGTGGGACGAGTTCATATGTGAATCTGTGTGACTCACTTAGGATTCAACGATAGTACTCCAAGTATTTCAACGGTCCTTGGCCTCGAAACCAAAATTTGACACTTAATATCACATAATGATTCGAACCACAAAACAAATATTTTACTCACAAAAACTCATCCACCGATCTTACCACCTTTTAACAACGGTTAATAACATGGCATCCCAAGAGTTCCACACAACTCGGATGCAAATAATTGCCCAAACCTCTAATTCAAGGAGCACTAAAAATGGATGATTCACTACTAGATAGGGGTGCTCACGAGTTGGGTTGATCGGGTTGAAGGTGTTTCAACAACCCAGCCCAATGTTGGCGGTTTGAGAATTTTCAACCCAACCCAACCCAAATAAAAGTGCAACCCAACCCAACCTAACCCGTTCGGGTTGGTCGGTTTGGTCGGGTTGATCGGGTTGTGTTCAAACAAAGTAAAAACAATATTGAAAACATAAAAATAAGGAATTTTTTCTTTGAAATACGATCCATCATTTAAAAGAATATACGAGTTCGTCAAATATTTAGGTATTATCTATAACTTTTCAATAATATCCTCTTATGAGTTCCATTTCTCGTTATTGTCGAGTTGTTTTTGGTAACTTATCCATATTAAAGAGAAATATAAATAATGTTAGAGAAGTCGCTAAAACGTTTATCGGGTTATCGGGTTGGTCGGGTTACTTTGAGCCTAACCCAATATCAACCCAATAGCTTCGGGTTGTCCTAATTTTATATCGATTATATGTCGGG
Source organism: Arctium minus (assembly GCA_954870635.1). NCBI lineage: Eukaryota > Viridiplantae > Streptophyta > Magnoliopsida > Asterales > Asteraceae > Arctium > Arctium minus. The sequence continues at coordinate 172,701,034 of OX941080.1, read as the reverse complement.
TTACCTCGGGTTTATTTTTTCCGGGTTGGGTTGATCGGGTTGGTCGGTTTTTTGAGCACTCCTGCTACTAGATCTATCGGAAAAATCTCACGAGTTTAATGCTTCAGAACCCAAAATTCACTGGTTTTTCGAACTGAAGCACTCAAAATGCAATATTATCACTAGTCCATCTATCCATCACTTTCACTCCCAAGGCTCTCTTAGCCCTCACCATTCACAATGGGCTTACATCTATGGTTCTAACGAGTTCAATGTTTTTCAAGTGTAAGACTCAACAGATATGTCAATTTACAATTTTATGAGACTTATTGAGCACAAAATCTTTATAACAATTTAATTATACAATAAATATTATTAATTATTATTAATTATTTATAAATATTATTAACTATATCAATTAATTTTTAATTATTATTCAATATATTTTGATATCAAAAGGCAAGATATAACAATTCTAAAAATATTTATGTAAGTTACATAAAAACTAAAGTTATACTTATTTTATTTCATAAATAATTAAAATATGCTAAATAATTTTAAAAAAATATTTCATTTAATTATTAATTATATTTTTGACGAAAAAATATTAATTAATTAGGATGTGTGAGGTTGGCCAATTTTATTGTTATTCATATTATATGTAATGATTATTTAAAATCATAGATTAATATAGATTTTTTCTAAAATTTGTTTTAACAAATTCAAATTTTTTAGTATATATATAATAATCAATTTTAAATTATTTCAATTAACATATTATATTAATTAATTTTACTTTATTATCTTGTTTGCATTAATTAACATATTATATTACTAGAAATCTGTTTTAATTATATTATTAGTAATTTAATTGAATTATATTATAAAATATTTGTAACCAGATATTTTTTCAAGATGCCCTTTTTAGTATTTTACATGCTTATAAGCTAGTTTTTACCAAACATAATAGATGATTAGCTAGCTTATGAGCTAGTTTGTCAAACATAGCCAAAGTCTGCAATCTGAAAAATTAAGGTGGCGTTTGGTTCGAAAAATGTTTTTGGATGAAATAGAATTTGTCGAATGATTTTGACTTTAAACGAATTGGAATGAAATTTTGTCTGGTTTGACCACATGTTTGGTTAGCAGATATTAGAATGAAATATATTAAGGAATTGCAATATGTCTGTTTGGTTCACAAATGTAGCTCTGGAATTGGAATGAAATATTGATAAATGACCAAAATGTTATTTTTGAAAAAAAAAATTTAACTAAAAATACTTCGAAAAAATAAATAAATAAATAAAATATTAAATACTTCCAAAAAATAAGAGAATATATTTTAAAAAATTAGAAAATATTAAATTAAAAAAAGAAAACAAAACAAAAGTATTAGATTAAATTAACTAGATTATATTTGGATTAAAGGGTATATTTGAGATTATAAAAATATAACATTTCATTTTATCAAAGTCCTAAAGTTATTGTAAAAGAATATTGAAATCCATTATTTGTGGTATTTGATGGAATTTAAAGATTACCTATTTAAAAAAGAATGAATCGAACAAAAAAAAGAAATTTGGCAAAAAAATTCAACATTACAATTTCATTATATTCCTTCGTAACCAAATGGCACCTAAGTTTAGCAACACTTAGGGGTTGTTTGTTTTTATTAAAAAAAACTCTTAGGGTGCGTTTGGTTTGCGGGATTGGAATGGATTTGGAGGGATTTGGATTTCAAATCCATTTCAATCCTGTGTTTGGTTTGCATGAATGAAATTTGTTGACCGGATTTGAAATCCTTTAACCCTTTTAAAATTCTTAACTTGATGGATTTGGAATTCCTTTGCAATGTGCCGGGATTTCAAATCCCCCCAAATACAAATCTCTCCAAATCCAAATTCTTACATGAAATCCAATCCATTCTCGCAAACCAAACACGCCCTTAATGACTTTTAAGTCTGAATCGTTCAGACCTTTTTACATATCACCTCTTATTAATCATAACTAATATAAGACTTTAGACTTTAGATATCTTAAAAAACAAACGGCACCTTAATTTCTTGGAAGGGTGGTTCCGGGGTAAATGCAGGACCAACTATTTACTTTTTTTATATTTCCATATTAGTTTTTATTATATTAATTGGAAAAGTTCAAAAAAACCAAAAACATTTTTTTTAATAAATAAACCATCAAACTTCTAAAAATTTGTTACATTTTTTCTAAAGATACCTGAAACTGAAATTGATTATGAATGTTTTAAAGTAAAAACAAATCTAAATCAGTTTTACAGTTCTCAAACGCTATCTCATTAAAGCCCCTCACAAACAATCGTATCGCTTTGCCTCGTCAATCCCTATTGCCCGAACGTTGTCTGTTCTCCATATCGTCTAACATGTTGTTCGCCCCTGTCATCGATTTCGCTCTTTTTGATCTATTTTTATCTATCAAAAGAGGAAGAATCAAAAGATAACCGGTTACAGGTAGTTTTTTTTTTGTTAAAATGATGTAAGTAACCAATTTTAGAAATTCGATGATTTAATTTATTGAAAAAATATGGTCAGGGACTTGATCATTCAAAATGAGAAAATTTAATTGTTTTTTCATTCAAAATAAGAAAGTTTAATTATTTTTTCATTCAAAATAAGAAAGTTTAATTATTTTTTCATTCAAAAAAATAATTCAAGGATTTAATCATTCAAAATGGGAAAGTTTAATCATTTTTCATTCAAAAAATTAGTTCAAGGACTTAATCATTCAAAATGAAATAGTTCGTTGGGTTTTTATGAATTTTTTCCTATATTAATAGAAAAACTTGAATATATCTCAATGTCATAGGGGCGGATCTATGAAGTCTCGAGCGGGGTTCTTTGTACTCATTCAACTTATTTTTTCAAGTAGATTATATTAGATATGAAGGTACACCTGCTAAACTTTGAAGGGTGCTCCGCGATATTAGAAAATACAAGGAAGATCAACAAAACAAAACCGAAAAAAGTCCATTGAAATCAACCAAAAACCCGGAAAAAAAACATCTCGAAATCAAACAAAAAAAACATGAAAAAGTCCCTCAAAATCAATCAAAAACTTAAAAATTCTTCGAAATCAACCAAAAAACTTAAAATATCTCTAGAAATGGTGGAATTGGGCTAAAAACACAACGGACATTTTTACGGGGATTTGGTCCACCTTAAAAGTACACTCGTTTGGCAAAAATATTGGGTCTAACTACTATAATTTCATTTTCAGTTTATAAATTATTAAATATGTTAGAAATACTTAAATTTATAATTACACAATTATCTAATCGTATATTCTTTTAGTAGTTGTATAGTACTTAAAACATATTTATATAATGACAATTTTGGATAGTTGTAGTTTCATCAATGAAATTGAAGCTAATAGAATATATAAAGAGTTACCTCCAATTTTTACATTTGTTGTTGTCTCAAACCCCACAATATATACAGTCGGATTAGACGTGTTGATAAATGTATTGTTGATGCATTTAGTCACAAACTATTTGTGCATATATAAACCCTTATGATTCACATATGAACCTGTGTGATTAGTTAAATAGTTTATATGTGAATCATAATGGTTCATATAAGCACAAATAGTTCATATGTGAATCATAACTAATCATATGGGTTCATATGTGAATCGGTTAAATAGTTCATATATGAAGCACAATGATTCATATAGGCACAAATAGTTCATATGTGAATCACATGAGTTCACATGTGAACCTGTTTGCCACTTAGTTGTAAAGGTTACAAGACTACCTCTCTATCTTCCGCATACCATGCGACCGAATTACTTGGTGCTTAACAGTCAAGACAAAACCATAAATGACCAGATGAAGGACTAGAATCACTTCTCTACTTCTCAAACATTTAGCACTTCTTATTTGAACCTATGGATATATATTTAAATCATATAATGACAAATTCCATAAAGATAAAAATGCTCATGAGGTTTTAGGTATAAGTAAAGAGGTATAACATAGTGGTGGGACGGGTAGCAGCAAGAGAAACATTTCAATGACATTTAATACTTGATAGTAATATAATTAACCAATCTAGCAAATGCTCAAGAAGTAGATCTGATCTTACTGAATTAGGTATTTGTATGAGGGTCTAATAACTGCAATTTTTGATCCTCGCTTCCAAAACAAAAAGTAAATAAAAAATAGGGATGGCGCTTCCAAGAGGAACAAAGACTTACATGGTGTTGCCATGGGACATTCACCGAGGTGCTTCTTACTAAATCTCAAGATTGAATTGGTAGTTGTACAATTGAACCTAATACAAGAACTACAACCCAAGCTTAAGGCTAAAGCCGTGGATGAAACATGGCACCGAACTAAGGGTTTGATCTAAGTGAAACTCTTGGCATCCTCCTCTTATGAGGGGATCGTCAGGGATTTACTAAAAAGCTACCATCGTTGCTTTTGGATCCGCCTTTTCTTTTTGGTAGCAAGGTGTTTTGGGAACGAAGGTTGTGATTTGTATTAGAATCATTCAAAGTTTGTGTTTGTCTCGAGACTTACTTGGATAGATAAGACCGGATACAAAATACACATCACTCGAGATTGAACTTCCCTGGAAAATCATATTCAGAAACCCCACAACGAAAGACAAGGATTTAGATGCAATACTCATATATCCATATTGAACTACAAGATATGGTTGATGATTATTAGTATTTATGAGTGTCTTTTCACAATTTCAATTTTCATGTATCAACATCTATGATTTTTAAATTTATACGATTATTAATAAATTGGGGTTCTTCTTAATTACATTTATAACTCAATAAATAAAGTAATATTTGATTGGAGTAAAAAACATTTTATATTTTGTGTTAATAACAATATTATATATTAATAAAAAAAGTTAAGTTAAAAAACTTATTATTAATAACATAAGGAAAAGAAAATAATAGTAAATATTAATAGTGTTATTGGTTTATATATATATATATATATATATATATATATATATATATATATATATGGAGTATATATTAAAATAGTTAATAATTAAAAAATAGTTCTGTCATGCGATCATAGTCAATTATTGAATTATTTCATAGAGATCGTTACGGATCAAGACCAGTTACAAAAGACCGGTTGAGATTGCGGGAGACAAGAAGTGAGACAAACCAATTAATTGAAATGCCCATTTCTAAGCATATGTATTTCTTGTTGATAATATGGTTTTTGATAAATCAAGTTCCGTCGAATTGGTCATGCTGACATACAAAGTGATATAAAGTTGATCAAATATTTATGGCAAATTTGATTCAATGTTTGTGACATAAATATGATATATTTGTATTCAATAGTTTCTCAACTTAGCAACTTTTGTTTTTGTTCCCATTAAATTAATTATTCCAGCGAAATGGATGTGGAATTTTCACAACAAGAACTCGGGTTTAAATCTATGTTATAATGCATAAATATGTAGTATGCAAAGAGACTGTAAAATAAATACAAAATATCGTTGAGTTCAAGAATATAAGACAATTACAATGATGAATTCGGTTTTATAAATGGAATCACATTTTTTTTTTGAAGGGTGTCCTAGGCTATGCCTAGACTAATTCTTTGGCAAATTATGACTGTAAGACATCAGCCCTGATTAAACCTCAGTAGCCATAATTGTTGTGTACGCCTGGATTCGAACGTTGGACAGATGGGATATTCCACCACATCCCACAGGGTCTTAACCAGTACATCACAACCCTTATGGTTGGAATCACATTTTATGTGATGGGTTCAACCCAATTAACGAACAATATGGTGAAATTAACGTTGTTAAAGGCTCCAACTAAGTAACATATTACGGGATATGGAAAACTGAAAAACGAGCTTTCTAATGTTTTAAAGAAAGTTCGATTTTCACGACCAAAAAAATTACATGGTTCAAAACCAAGGAAGTAAACATCTCGTGTGAATATACCGACTTTTGACTTTTCATTCAGTTTTGGATTGATATATGAGTTATGTATATGTTTTTAGTATGAACTTATGATAAAATATTGCCATAATCATAGATATGCATTTATAATAGGGGTTATGTGCGGTTTTCTTGTTTTAGTGTGAAATGTTTGACAAATGAACCCGTTGGAACCGATCCATTTAAGTTCGGCCATGATATACGATACAAGAATTAACAGTTTTAGAATCTTCATGGCACTGTTACCGACCTTGGCTTAGTATCTCAAACCGGATTCGTTGGAAAGAATTGTGATGAAATAAGTGAATTTATCTTCACAGTAGAGATGCACAAAAAAACCCGAGCCCAAAACTTGGTCCAGGCCCAGGTTAGGCCTTAAAATCCGATCATGCATACTTATTTGAAAAAGCCCGACCTAAAAAAGATTGTTCGAGCCTATTTTACACCCAAAAGCCAGGCCCAAAAAAGCCCTTTTTTTTGCTTAAAACGAGTTTGGAAGGCCTGAACTGCCTTGTGTATCTCTAACTCCACACTCGACGGGGTCACGTAAATTTGATCTTGGTCCTCTGACAAGGGGACCAAATTGAGCCCATAGTGAAGCACATGTCAAGGGAAGTTGCATTTTCTTATACATGAATATGCATAATGAATGGTGATATTTATGTAGTTATGGAAATTTTACTAAAATTGCATGTGAATATTGTGAAATATGAAGAAAAAAAAGATCATATAATCACCCGATAACGTTGTTGCTTACAACCTATTTTCATGTATCACAAGTTGAAAACATATCCGCTCTAAAACTTATAGTGTTTATATATTTGTGATTGCAAAAGTTGTAAAAACCGAAATGTGTCACATCCATGGGATTTCAGGGTGTTACAAGGAACCTCGACTCTAGAAAGTAATGTAAACCCTTTTCCCACAACTGAAAAGGGTTTCCATAAATTAAGAAAAAGAAACGGAAAAAAAAATAATAAAATATAGCCATAAATTGATACCTAAAAAACAATCAGGCTAGCCACTCCCCATCCATCCCTTCGATTTCACCTATATCCATCCTGCATTTTCAAAATTTAACCCCACACACACACACACACAATCTTAGTTATATGTTAAATAAACATGTAAAACCAATATTTCCCAAAAACGATATAAACCAAACGTATCCGGTATATCTCGACTAATCATCTGTATAGTATAACTTAAGATGAAAATGAATCATCATCATTTAAGAAGAAAATCAGGTAATGAAAAGGAATGAAGAAGGAGAATCTGACTGACCAAGGCAAAGCCGGATCTTGCGAGCAGTAATCATCAGAAAAATGGTGATCATGCAAGCAGGAGCTCTCATTTGCATTGATCAACCATGGTGGGAATTCCATGACTTGTTCAAAGGGATGATACCCATCATCTTCATCATCTGCAGGTCCAATTTCAGTGGTCTTGATGGACTTGCACACCCGATTTAACGATCTGATCTCCTTCATCTCGTCACTCTCCAGGACGACTCCACCCGAAGAGTTGGCAGTACTGTGGTAAACACTGGTGTTTAAGTCATTGAAATCTTGAAAATTGAGATTTAAGCCCAAGGTTTGATTAGGGAGTGCCAAATTGAGATGTTGGTGATGCAGTGGCAGTGGTGGTGGAACAATTATTGTTGAGATAGGATAATAATTATTGTTGGAAGTACTAGTCCCTTGTTGTTGTTGTTGATGATGATTAGCACCTGCACCTGCTTCTTGTTGGTTCATAGAAGCTCTATGGAACTTGAGGGCAGTGGCAATCTCCCTCCTGGCCTCAGCCATATTCAAAAGCCTTTCTTGATAAGGTTTGTTGCTGTGGAGTCTCCTCCTAATTACTTGTTTCTTCATCCCACCAGATAATAATAATCAATCACTCTCTTCTTTATCAACTTTCTCTATTTCCATTGATGATTGCTTTCAAGATCATCTACTAGATCTATCTCTCTCTATAAACAGTCTCTCAAGAATTATTATTGTTCCCTTTTTCTTTCTGCAACTGCAAGCAAAAAAGACATACAGTTTCCACATATTTCCAAGAATATATATAACTATATAAATATCTAGCTTTCAATCTAGTTTTTTCTATATTGTTTTCCGAGCATCTCCGACAACTTCTCTAAAATGAGCATTTTGGGGTTTTTTTTTTCTCCAATAGATTCTCCAAAATGAAGAAAGTAGGAGAGATGATGAAAATCTTAAAAATTGGAGATATCTCCAAAAATGATTACTTATGAGAGAGAAATAATTTTGTATTCCTTCTAGCAATAAAATTGTTTTAAATTAAATGATTATGAAAGAGAAATAATACTTTATGAGTTATATTAAATATTTTAATAATAAAATTAATTATGTAATTTCCAAAATAAAGAATTTGTTGAAAATAATAGTGATTTTTTTTAAAAGATTTTGATGTTTTTACTTCTCTAAATTTACAAATACTGACACAATCTTTTTCTTGTGCCACCATTATTGGAATCTTGATCCAAAATGGCAGTGTATCCTATCCCACCCCACTTGATATATATCCACCAACCACCTCATCATTCAACAACTTTTTAAATCCTATCCCTTACCATATATAATAATACTCTTGTTATATTAAAAAACAATATCAAAACCTAACAAACATAATAACTTTATATAAATATATATACACATTCAAAAGGATACATTCCACAGACCTAACCAAAAGGAGGTTAAAATGCATGATCATGATTATTAGCCTTGTCTAATGTCTTTAGCCAACTTCCAAACCAATCTTGTTCAAATTCAAAGCAGAATCAATCTCATATTTTACTTGTAAAACAAAAACAATTCAGATCTTTCTTTAATGATATTAGATGATGCAATTGCAATAGCATTGATATGCATTGGTTTAAGTCAATCTAGGCCAAATAATGTAGTCTCTAACATGTAATTTTTTATGAGTTCTGGGGTGATGGGTATGTAATTAAACAAGGGCAGTTGGGTCATTAACTTGTTTGAAGGGCTAATAATAATAATATATTAAGTTCTAAAAAGCTTGTCAACCTCTAAAACTTCAGTACAAGGCAATGGGAACTAACAGGACAATCTCTATTATTGTTTTTTTTTTAATGGTGTCCTAGGCTATATCTAAACTAATCCCTTGGCAAATTAGGACTATAAGACATCAGCCCTGATTAAACCTCAATGACCACAATTGTTGTATACGCCTGGATTCAAACCTAGACATATGAGATATTCCACCACATCCCCCAGGACCTTAACCAGTACGTCACAACCCTTTGTGGTTAATCTCAGATAAACTTGGTAATTGTGTATTGTATTATTGTGTGAAACACGATTACAATCAAGGGTATATATAAAAGAAACATTTACACTCTAAACCCTCTAATATAAATATGTACGTATATCACATTTATTGTCTAACATTCCCACGCAAGCTAAGGTCGGGGAGCGACCTGTAGCTTGGACCGTAATAGGAGAAACCGTTGTGAAGGTAGCGGCTTAGTGAACACGTCTGCAATCTGATCATCTGTAGATATAAACTGAACTGAGAGCTTCCGTTGGGCAACCATTTCTCGAACAAAGTGAAAGTCCACTTCTACATGCTTGGTACGGGATAGGTGGAGACGTAGGGATTTGGGGTGGTTGGAGTAGGGGTGGGTGTAGGAGATGTTTGGAAAGGAAATGATTATTCATTGAATTGAACATGACGGGCCACGTAAATACGATCAGACTGTGGGTCGTAACACCGATAGCCATGATGAGTGGTGTTGTAACCAAGGAACACACAAGGTGTAGAACGAAAGTCCATTTTGTGTTTATTGTATAGACGGAGATGAGGGTAGCATTGACATCCAAAAACCCGAAGAAAGGAAAAATCAGGTTTGTGCTTGAACACATGTTCAAAGGGTGAGGTGTTTGAGTTGGTTCTTGATGGCATTCGATTAATAAGATAGACTGTGGTGTCGAAAGCAAAATTCCAAAACCGTTGTGGAACTAGGATTGAGCGAGCAAAGTAAGGCCGGTTTCAACAACATGTCGATGTCGTCGTTCAACAAACCCATTTTGCTCGCTTGTATGTGGACATGAAAGGCGATGGGTGATGCCGAGAGGAGAGAAGAATTGGGAGAGATTCCGAAACTCGCCTCCCCAGTCGGTTTGGACAAATTTTAGTTTGGTTTGAAAATGTCTTTCAGCCATTGCAAGGAACCGTTTGAAAATGGCATAAACAGCAGACTTTGATTTTAATGGAAAAATCCACATAAATCTGGAGTAATGATCAACACACAGCAGAAAATAATTGTGATCATCAAAAGAAGGAACAGGAGCGGGGGCCCATACATCACAGAAAACTAAATCCAAAATATGCGAATTTTTATAAGTAGATGGTAACAAATGAAGTTTAAACGATTTGCCAAAAGAACATGAGTCACAAAAAACACTAGCACATTTATTTTGTAAAGGTAAACTGTATTTAGACAACATGGATTTCAAAAGTTGTGGATGTGGATGTCCAAGTCTTTGATGCCATGTAGTGAAAGAAGCACGAGTGGTGGAAAATGACAGTTTTTGAACATGTTGAGTCTGAGGAAGACGGAAGGAGTAGAGACCACCATTACTTGGACCCGTGAAGAGGAGAGTGTGTGTAAACTTGTCCTTTACGGCAAAGAAAGTAGAGTGAAATTCAAAATACACATGATTATCAAGACAAAATTTTTGGACAAAAAGTAGGTTTTGTTTTATGTCAAGTACGTGTAGTATGTTTGTAAGGGAAAAGGTTTTGTTTGGTGAAGAAAGATGTGAGGAACCAATGTGTATAGGATGGGTAAACCCTTACCATTGCCAACGTGAAGGTTGTCCTCACCGTAGTAGGCCTCAGAGTTATCGAAGCTAGATAGGTCCGGTGCAACATGATGGCTAGAGCCGGTGTTCGGAAGCCAAGCTTGTGACCGGTACTCTGTAAAGTTGGCAGAAGGTGGTTGTCTCGTCCTCATAGTGGCAGGGTCGCGATTAGGGCAAAGAGACGGGATATGGCCAATCCCACACCTGTTGCATGTGCCAAAAACAGTGTTTTGATAACTAAATTGATTACGATTACCTCCTCCTTGACTTCTGTTGTTGTAGTTTCCGCGTTCACGTCTAAAATCACGTCCATGGCCACGGTTATTCCCAGATCTGTTGGTGTAAAAGGCATGTGCAGGTTGTGCATTAACAGGCTTAACTTGAAGACCAAATTGTGACAGAAGCTGTTGAATCGCTTGAAGCTGATCCGGTTGAGGAGTAGACGAGATTGGAGTGAAGGATGTCATGTTTGTCATCGTTGTTTAGAGTCGGAAGGTACTATTCACGCCGGGAAACACTATTCACGTCGGAAACACTGTTCACAACGGAAACATTGTTCACGACGGTGGCTGACAGAAATTGGGACGGCTGCTATTAGGGTTTTGGGAGCGGCGACTATTAGGGTTTTAGGAGCGGTGGCTCTGATACCAAGATAAACTTGGTAATTGTGTATCGTATTATTGTGTAAAACACGATTACAATCAAGGGTATATATAAGAGAAATATTTACACTCTAAACCCTCTAATATAAATATGTACGTGTATCACACTTATTGTCTAACAATCTTCATTATTGTTGTAACCTTCTTTCTTTATGTTATATACAAAAGGTGTATGTATGAATGTTATATTTACATATGTTTATAAGTACATGTATATATAGATAGAAATACGGAAGCGATAAAATAGTTTTTTTTTTTTTTTTTTAAGTCGACCAATACGATTGGTGTCTAGTTTTAAAGTAGAGAATCTGGACTTTTTCTGAGGACAATAAACCAGCCTGCAAAAATCAAAATTTAGCCATACCATTCTACTCCCTTTCTCCGGTTTACTATTCATTTATGTTTTATTTCTCATAATAGTTCTTCACAGCTATTAATTTTTCACACCAAATGGAGTATGACAGATGCATGGCTTCTGACATTTTCAGCAATATTTTCTATTTTGAGAAGGGGTGATCCCCCATGGCAAATAATGTAAATCTCCCACAAGCACATATGGTGGTGGCAGGATTTGAACCAGGTTGATTTTATCATTCCCTTGTTTTTATCCACCACGTTACCACCTTTGTGGTTATTTTCAGCAATGTCCATTCAGTAAAAACGGTCACTAGGAATATCACCCTACATCCGATAGCACTAATTAAGGGGCTGTGTGGCAGTTGCTAAATGGTTTAGTGCAGAATCATTAAGTGGTCTGAATGATTAAGAGGTTTTCATGATATAATGTAAAATGAAATATGGTTGTTTGATAATTGTTTATACTGAAATAAGTGCGCTTAATGGTTAAGGGAGGGTCAGGATACAAAATAATCATTCAGAATATTTTGGAACCATTAAGAAACAGCCTTTTTTTTTGCCAAACAAGATTTACCTCTTAAGAGGTAAACAAACAACCTCTAAGTTCACCTCCGAGTAACTTTTAGATTTTCGGAACACCAAACATGATAAATATCTATTGCATGAATTTAGGAATTTATGTTATTATTTTCAGCTGTGATTTCTTTTTTTATATAACAAGATGAAACATATCAAGATGGGATTAAAAGATGATGTTAGAAATGTTGAAATTTAAATCATAAACACACACACAAACACTTGGAAATTGAAAGATTTATTATTATTATTATTATTCTGGAATACTACTTACTAGATGATAGAAAAACAGATTAAAAAATTAATGGGTATTTTTGAGATGATCTATTCTACAACATGTGAGGAGGGACAGAAATCAAGAATACAAAATATATTATAAATAAATAAATGAAGATAATAAAAAAGGGGGATTCTGCAATAGAGATGGTGATTGTTTAGATAATAAAGATGAAGAAACCCAATTCCGCCAATCACAAAATTTATCTCTTCCCTCCCGCCTCATCTTTTAGATTCCATTCACACTTACACATGGGAAAACTAAAAAATTAAAACTTACATACATCTAGCATCTCAGCATCTGTTTTGTTAAATCAACTCGTTTAAATAATTTTTTTTTTTTTTAAAAGAATTGCAATAAAGGCTTTGAACACTTACATATGAAAAGTAAGGCATCCAGCCAATAAAAAAATATGGTGAAAACTTCTATTCTCCACCCAAACAATGGATGTGGGATCTCACAGTTTCAGCCAATAGATAGATAGTTTATCATCAAAGAAAGTCCAACTGCTTCAATTTGAAACACAAAATCCATCAAAAAAGCAAAGTTCCCTAGCAAACCATAACTAGCAACACAAAGTCTGGTCTGGATCAACTATTACCAACATCAAGCAGAAATAAAGAGAAAGCAAATTATTGGCATTCCCAGATAATCACCGAAATTTACACAACATGCTATCGTTGGTCTCTGAATCACATAGAACCGATCTACCGTTGGGGAAAGACTATAATTTATGAAAATAATTCATATAAAATGTCAAAAAGAAGTAAACTCAAACAGCAAACTTTCAAAGCAGCCAGGTCTTTGCCCCACACTTGATCTTTAACAAATACGAAATCTCCGGTCGTGGTTCAGATAGCCAACATTAAAGCTCGTTAACCCACATTCCAGAAGTCGATGCAGATGTTTATCAACTGCCAACCAATAAATATTTGATCATTTTGATGGGTTACTTGCATACGTGATACTTATGCAGTTCCAAGAAACAGGTATACTTTGAGAGGTCAAATGGGTTTTAATTGTTAACTAATATGTGTATATGAAGTATTGAGTTCAAGAAATTAAGACATAACCTATCTTTTGGTCATTGTGGTTTAAATTTAAGATTAATAGAATGAATTTCTGTGATTTAATAGGCCATCAAATATGTCTTAATAAACTGTTTTATAAGATTTATTATATGATCAAATAATTGTGCACCCTTTTAGAAATAAAGAGTCTTATTAGTCGGTTTATATAACATTATCTGAAAAGTGTTTTATAAAAGAACATGTGTCCTTAAAAAAAGACTTGTTCATAGGACACTTGTGCTATTAAAAAAAAACTAATAAGATACTTTATTTCAAAAGTGTCTTAAAAAACTTCTTTTACCTTAGACCAGAATTGTTTGGTTTATTAGGAGATTTAAAACATATTATGAAGCCGATTTTGTTGTAGCGAGTATTAGAACTAGAGTAAGGAGCCATGGAGTAAACTTACATCATGCATAGGTCGGTTCCTTGATCAAACTTCCATCGGATCCTCCTGAAAGTTCGGCAAGCTCGGCCTGCAATTGTTCGTATTTCTCTTTAATGGCTGCAGAACTCATCACCTCAGCAACACCCTGCTTTATTTGCTGCTCCAAAACCTCCATCTTTGCCTTTGATTCGTGACTAGGAGTCTTGTTCTTCACGGCCTCTAATTTCAACATCTCGATTTTGTTTTTCAAATCTGGGGTTGATTCAATAACATCTTGGATTATCTGGTTGATTTCTGCATTAAGTTCATCGACTTTTGCTTTGACCATGGCCATCGAAGATTGACCAACCCGTGAAGCTACATGAACACCTGAAGCTTCGAGAGCGTTAACAAATTCGGATTCCACTTCTTCCCTAACCTCCAAAACTTTCTCCTTTAACTCCTTATCCAGTTCTTCAATGGCAGAAACCCCAGATTTTTCAAGTTCATCTTTCAGTCCCAGAATTTTCTGCTTCAGATTGGGCTTTTCCAAAACTTGTCTGAATTTTTCGTTCACTTTAGCCTTCAATGGAAGGCTCTTTTTGTAATTTTCAGCAAAGATTTTGGCTTCGGAAATTTCCTTTAACAAGTTTAGCTTGTATTGCAGCCTTCCATGGTTAGGAGCCGTTGCCAGATTCTCGTTAAACTCATTCTTTAGATCCTCAAGATCCTTAAACTGAGCAGGAGTCAGCTGTTGGCCCGTTGCTTTAGCAAATTCTTCGCGCATTTTAGTTAATTTTTCTTCGATGCCCAAAGCTTTAGCTGCTTCAGAAATTTCGTAATTTATCTCTCTTTTCAGCTTCTCAATCAACCCGTTTTGATCCATATCTGGAGCTACTGAAGATGATTCCTTTGCTTTCAGAATTTGCTCCTTTAGTTTATTTACCTCACCCTGCAACACTTTATCAGAAATAAGTCCAGGTCTTGGTTCCTCTTTCCGTTTCATGTTAACTTTCTTTTCGGGCTCGACGGGTAGTCCTTCTTGGAATCCACCAATCTTGCGAAACTTGAGCATTCGATGTCTTAATAGCTCTTCTGTACCCATCTTCTCAAGCTCCTATTTATACAAAAAACATATCTGTAAGCATAATCTAAAGCATAAACTTTGGACTTAACGGTAATTATGGAACTGAGTTAATGTACTCACATCCATTGATTCAAGAATGGCAGCTTTTATTTGTCCGGAAGTCCAGTGCGGATCTGCATGTGCACCACCAAGCGGTTCCTGCAATTATGGTGGGAAAAGTTGCAAGCAGCCTCACATAAGATGGATGGGAGTAGATCAATGGAAGTTCAAAAACAAATGAAAATCACTTGAATTCCCTATCAGCTGGGAATCTAAGTCCTATGGTAGGTAGGTGCAGTAGCCAGGAGTAACGTTTGTGAGAGTTCTATCAGGAAGAGGTCTTTTGGATCACTAACGTGTTAGGTTGCCTAGATGACTAATACTTTCCCTTTTGCTTTCGTTGTTCCTACTTGTTCTATGCATATTTCATAGCTTCAACTGTGCATACTTCAAGCTATTTTGAACTCGCCAAAACCTCTTTTCTTGCTTTTATTAGTTATACTCTTTGCACACAAAAAATCACAAGGCATGGACCTTCAAGGAAACAGTCTCTTTACCCTGTTGGAGTAGGCGAAAGATTGCATACATCTTACCGACCCACTTCACGTGGAATTGACAGGGTTCGCTTATGTGTGTGTGTGCCGGGGGGGGGGGGGGGGGGGGGGGGGGGGGAGGTTCAAATAAACCCAGTAAAAATCCATTTGAAGATGAATACATGAACCAACGTTTGTTTACCAACCTTTTTACCAATTATTCACATATGAAGATGCATATGTGAACCCGCGTTTTCTTTTACGGTGAATTACAAATGAGTCATTTATTCATATGTTCTTAACCTTTTTGTCTTTCTTATTTAAAACTCCCTATATATATGTGTGTGTGAGTGTGGTTTGGCACATAATATGGTTCCTACTTTCAAATTTATGAATTTGAAACTTTTCTACAAGATATCTTATGTTCATCTCTACCATTCTTCCTCCATTTCTCCATTCAATATATCCCTTCTTGTTTTATTTAGATGGATGAATGAAATTAGAGTTAGGGGAAAAGGGAGGAACAGATGTGTATATGCCAGAAAACAGCAGAATCTTACAGGGATGGTGCCATCAGCAATCTGTAGCTTGCAGAGCTCTGTAGCTGTGATCTTGAGCTTCTCAGCTGCCTATAAATGAGAAAAAACTATATAAGCTTTGAGCATCATATGCTATTGATATACCAATAAAGACAAGAAGACAACTGTTTCACCACCTTTGGAGAGGCTTTAGCAGTCTTCCACAGAATTGCTGCACATGCTTCGGGGCTACACCATGGAAATTAAATAATTTTAGGGAAGAAATGTAATGAATGATTTAGCAAAAACGCAACTATCTTTACAGAAGCTTCCTACTTCAAAAGACTGTAATTTGATTGGTTGATTTAGAAGGTTAGATATATAGGACATGCACACAGATTAGAAGAAAACAAACTATAAATACAAACACTGCTCCCACTTTTGCTGAGAATATTAAAGGGTCTGTCTGGTTGGATGAAATGGAAAACGGAATGCGACATTACATTCCATTATCATGTTTGATCTGTGCTTGTAGGAATGGAAAGAACCATTAAAACATGTTGGGTATGCATGAATAGACGGTTGAATTAAATTAAAGTATTTTTTAATGAAATTAAATTACGACTAGAACTGGAAATTACCATATAAGTTGCATGTAAAAGTACTATATGTTCATTTAAAAATATTTTTCTGCTCAAATTCTAAAACATATTTTAGATAATTTAATAAATAGTCAAAAGCAATATATGTTAACATTTTAAAGGTTTCTTTTCTTGAAATTTAACTTTTTAATAATCATAATGAATTATTATAAAATGCACTTATAAATATGATATTTTCTTTTTCATCAGTTTCTCTTTTGAATTATCATTAACCATGACATGTTCAGAAAAAAATAAATCAATACCTGTATTTTTATTTTTCTAAAAGGTAAATAGTAGTTTTCCTATTTATTTTTCATGTTATATATTAATACAAATGTATACTTCTGGTTGGTACATAATTTAATAAAAGAGTAAATTACGTTTTTCGTCCCTATGGTTTGTTAAAAATTTGGATTTCATCCCTGTGATTTAGAAATTTCAGTTTTCGTCCCTATGGTTTGTAATTATTGCTATTTTCATCCTTACGGTTTACAAATTATTGTTGTTTCGGTCCATGTGGTTTACAATTCTTTACTGTTTTGGTCCCTTGTGTTTAAAAGTAGGAATTAGTCCAGGGACGAAAATAGCTACAAATCGCAAACCATAGGGACGAAAATCATAAATTCTAAACCACAAGGAGGAAAATCAAAATTATTGACAAACCACAGGGACGAAAATCATAATTTACTCTTAATAAAATCATTGAAATTTTTATTTACAAAAATAAAATAAAGAATACACAAAATATAAGATCAAGTAAATCTTAATAATATCTATAGTAGTAATTTTTTAATAATATCAAAATAATTTAATCAAAGTTGTGAATTATTTTAGAGGAATTGGTGTTATGAAAGATTATAGATATAAAAATAGAGCATTACATTATAATTTTTCAAACACCACTCCTCCAAGGAATGAAAATCTATCAAATGAAGAATCATATTCCTTAAGGCATGATTAATTTCATTTCTATGTAAACAAATGCGTTTTTTCGTTCCATCTTATTGGTCCATTCCATTCTTCCTCTCATTATGGCATAACGAAGGGGACAAAGGGTCTGTTGATTTACATCATCTTTAACTTTTAACTTGTAGGTTTTTGACCATTTGTGTCAAACAGGCTGTCCAATAAGACTTTTGGAAATAAAAAGGTCTCCAAAAACCAGCTATTCTATGAAGAGGGTGAAACAAACCCAAAGTGAAAGGATGAAGTGGTGTAAACAAATTGACCCTATAATTTACTTGCTCAATCCACAAATAGCCTCGGGTGTTTTGCTCACAGGCAGCCATGAAATTTCAACTATAAATAAGATTACGAATTCATGGGAACATGATGATGCAATATCTAACCTATATTTATAGCAGAAGTTAGAAAACTTTCTAGTCACCTGGCAACATAGAAGACTGCATTTTCAAGCATTAGCAATTTATTAGCACAACCAATTGCCAAAGCACCTCCAGATCCACCTTCACCAATCACAATGGAAACGATTGGCACCTTCAGACCGAACATAGTCCTTAAATTGTGGGCAATGGCTTCACCCTGCATAGAAACAAATTAACCACTAAGTCAAGCACTGCATAAACAATAATGGGTCACTTAGCCATATCATTAAAGATAATCAGCTTTATATATGTATCTACATACTTGTCCTAGTTCCTCTGATTTAAGGTCAGCAAATGCCCCTGGGGTATCGATGAATGTGACAATAGGGAATCCATGGTGGTCTGCATAGTACATCATGCGTAGAGCTTTGCGGTAGCTATAAGAAACATTGCATCAATGTTAGCAGGACTTCTAAAACCAAACAATCAAAGTATATCCCACCCGTAGGTGGGTTCCCCCCCCCCCCCCCCCCCCCCCCCCTCTCCCACCGGACTTGTACTCTACCGGGAGAGTAGAGCAGTTGTTTCCATGAAGACCCCCAACTTGCAAAAAGTGTGAAAAAATAAGTTTGCCCAAAAAAAGAGAAGAAACGGAAAAGGGAAAGATGACTTAGGCTAGAGAAAAGAAAGCAGCACGATGTAATGAAAAGATAGCAGGACTTATAATAATATAGCATGTCTATAATGTAAATCTATAAGACCTATTGACATTGATTTCACCAAGAGTACCTCCAAATAACTTATATTGTTAACCAATATGCTTACCCATGTGGTGTAGGCATTCCGAAGTTGCGTTGAATATTCTCTTTGGTATTTCTACCCTTCTGATGACCCATAAACATGAAACGCCTACCATCTATTGTTCCAATGCCCGTCACTATTGCAGGATCATCGTAGCCGCCTCGGTCACCATGAAGCTCAACAAACTGTAGATTTTGATACACAAAAGGGTCTATCATATGGGATTCTTTCAAGTAATATTTTAAGTTTTTTAATTCAGAAAAATTAGAGAGCTTTGAGAGCATCAAGTACCAGACCTTATCAGTAATGCTGAAGACATGATCAAGAAAAGTAGGCCTGTTAGGGTGTCGGGCAATATTAACCCGCTGTATTGGAGTCAGATGTGTATAGAGATCTTTAAGAGCCTGTAAATGAGTAGATAATAAGATTAAGCAGACGTGACAGATCAGCAACATGACTTTAAATTATAACTTAAAATAAAGCACCGGGAAAAAGGATTCATTTTAGAGATTTGTAATACCTATTTTAGAGTTAGACTTCTAACACAAACTCATCCAAGGGATTTAGTTAGGGGTTGTTTACCAAATTTTCTATTAAGTCCTGTATGGATAAATGTGTCTGTCTGGATAAATTTGTCTGTCTGGATAAATTGATGTTGTTGTTTACTTTTTTATCTGAATTAACAGTCTGAATAACAGAAATGACCAATTTACCCCTGAACATGAATTTTAAGTTTTTTTATAAATTGTTGTTTATTTTTTAAACCATATATTCATAAATTCATTGATATAATCCAAAAATCAAACAAAAATTCATTAATTACTTAAACTTCCAAGTTCAAACACAATGTAGCCAAGTTCAAACAAAAAGTAGCAAGTATGAAACAAGTATGAAATCGACATTGTAGAAATCATGGTTACAAAAATCTACATTGCAGAAATGTCGAGCAACTATGGAGAAGAAACAAGTATGGAACAAAAATCGACTGAAAAAACAAGTAAGGAACAACAATCGACTGAAGAAAACAAGTATGAAACAACAATCGACTTAAGAAATAAGTATGAAACAACAATCGACTGAAGAAACGAGTATGGAACAACAATCGAGTATGGAGAAGAAACAAGTATCGAATAATCAGTAAAATCATTACCTTTGGAGAAATCGACCATAGGAAATTATTGTCTAGGGTTGAAATCGAACCAGCAGTGAATTGAAATAGTGTAATTGAACCAGCAATGAACTCAAAGCAGTAAAATCGAACGAGAGGTGAAGTTGAAATCGAAATCGAACAAGCAGTGAAGGTGAAATCGAACAGCTAGGTTTTTATTGCGTGATTATTGAGTAGGAGGGTAGGTATGTCTTTATTTTTAAAGGGTAGAAATGTCAAAGATGTGTCTTAATGGGGACAACACATCTTTCCCCTACTTAGTGAATAAGCCATAAATGTCTGCGCGAATAAGCCGGTTTTGTCATTAAGCCCCAAGTAAACACTCCAAACGTCTGCGCGAATAAGCCAGTTTTGTCATTAAGCCCATTAAGCCCCAAGTAAACACCCCCTTAATCTATTTGTTATACTTCATCATCACAAGGAAGGTAGGATGGTCAATGACTTAATGCAGATTATATACATTAATAGTTCTATCCCGAGCACAAAATTTATCATATCTGCCTTTCTGGTCTCAAGTTCTTCTTTTTCAATGTCTTCCTCTTTCTTTATATTTCCGCAAACTTTTTGGGCTAACTTTCTCTCTTTCACACACTTTCCACAAGTCAGGGGTCTTCACGGGTAGAGGTCAAGTGTAAATTTTCCCCCCAGACCCTACCTCGGTGGGATATTCTGGGCTCGTTTGGTTTGGTTATTCCAAGCACAAAATTTCAAAATTATGTCAGCTTCTCAACCAAACATCAACATTTCCAACAGAACTGAACCAAATCAATAAACAAATACCTGCTGCATGCAATTAGTCTAGTATCCCCAAACGGCAGCAAATACTCCTAGTTACAACAAATGAACACTTTACCTACTATTAAATAAAACCAAAAAATAATAATTTGGATCTTTCATTCATACAACATGAGGATTTATATTTAACATTTTAACATTCAGCTTATGGACTAATAAAAATCCAAATAAGTAATTGAACCTGCTGATATTTGTTCTCTAATGAGATGATTTGATCACTGAAGTCCAGACCAGTTTCATTAGCCATCTTTTGCACCTGCATACAAACAAAAAATGAAGTTTTAGACATCTTCCACATCTTACTACCAAGTGACGACATTAGAGCGGTTTAGGAGGCTTTACATCAATAATTTTCTTCTGTAGATCCATAAGAGGCTTCTCAAATTCCAAGGTAACTGGCTTCGGCTTTTCCTTTAAAGGCTTGAATGGAGAAAGATGACTAAGAACTCCACCCTTCACATTGGGATCAGGATCCTGGGGCCACGGGTACTCATGCTTCTTCACCTTCCTTACCTTTGCAGAGATACTTAAACGTTTCTTCCTTGTGTCAGTATGTCCTCTGCTTAACGTTCTTAGTGGTACACCATTAACACCATTACTAGAGCTTCGAAGAAGTTCTGAAGCTGCAATTCCAGAAGACAAACTCCCAGAAAAGGTAACCGTAGACTGAGATACTGAAGCCATCACCGGACCCAAAAGTATAGCACTTCAAATTCTCACCCTAATCGACCCACAAACAACAAAGTAAATCAGATGAAATGGGAAAATATCAAAATACACATCAAGCTGAAAGCAGCGTCAGAAATATAAATAGTATAAAAAGTCAGCATTTTAGTTAAACTCCCAACAAATCCCAAATTTTATTCCACTCCACCTAGGTTAGCTAACTGTAGAAAATCTGAAGAATTCATAAGCAGCTAAAGGCAATATACATAAGTATGAAACTGAAAAATCTTCTTCATTTCAGACTAATTCAACTAATCTGCAGAATAGATGATATATTAATGAACCATCCACACATGACCTGGAGCTGGAAACTAATATAAACTTTATACATGGAAATGATTTCCTCTATCTATTTCAATCAAATTATTCACCCTGATAGGCAGGGAAATGAAATAAACATAATACTTTCCTAGTTTAATCTCCCTGCATACTACTACAACAGTTTTCTAGTAAACCAAACAACAAAAACATTCAAGTAATCAGGATACTCTATTTGGAATGATCCATAAAACAAGCAGCAGCTATACCCATAACACTAACTTTTACCAGCAAATGAAGCCCAAAACACATCTTACCTCTTTTAAATTTCCCTAAACATTAAGAAATTGAAGTAATTAGTAACAAAAGCATGATCTAATCTCACTGCATGCATGCTGTATATATTTTCCAACAAAATCAAACAACATAAACATAAGCATTTCAGTACCAAATTAATCAAATCAACCTCAGGTTAACTCGAAACATTAGGTAAAAAACAGTGAGTTCGCCTACTTAACAAATGATTAAAACATAAAGAAATACAAAAAACTCATGAAGCATTCAACAGTTGAAAAAGAAAGCATGGAAAGAAAAGATAGTGAAGTAAATTGAAATTGATTACCTGAGTAGAAAGATCTGAGATTGAAGGAAGGAGAGAGAGAGAAAGAGGGAGATATATTAGCGAGGAATGAGGAGAGAGGGGAGCAACATCGAGAAGATCGTCAGTGGTTTTTGGGTGTTTATGTGAAGTTTAATTGTTCGTTCGATACTTCTTATGCGTTTTTGATTGAGGCGGAGGCAGTTGAGCCAGCTATGATCCGTTTGGCAGTTAAATGTTGTGGTCGAACCCGTGAGTTAGTTCCTTCCATCCATGATTGTTTGTATTGTTGCTCTATCGATCGAGTTTAGACCTCGTTCGATTTGAGCCAGACTGCCAGAGCCAGAGCCAGAGCCAGAGCCAGCTGGAATCTGGACATGGACTTGGGCTTGGATTGGAATTGGATACAAACTTAAAAAAGTGGACTGGACTTTGAAAGTGAAGGGCACGAATATATACAATAGATATGGGCCCAATATTTTTAATTAAAAAAAAAACAGAAAAATAAAAATAAAATAATCGTCAATCATAAATTCAACGGTTAAGATGTGGGTTACAAGAGTTGCAACATTTTTCAGGGTTGCAAAATATCGTTTTTTTTCAGGGTTGCAAAATATCCTTCCAATATATATATATATATATATATATATATATATATATATATATATATATAGAGAGAGAGAGAGAGAGAGAGAGACACCTTCAAATACAAACTTTTTAATGGTGCAAACCATGCAACCCACTTATCTACCACATATTTTGTTTTTACCTTTTTAATAAAAAAACGGGAAAATAAAATATGTGGTATATAAGTGGGTTGCATGGGTTTGCACCATTAAAAAGTTTGCATTTGAACACCCCTCTATATATATATATATATATATATAGGGTGCGTTTCTTTTGCAAACCAAGCAATTTATACAAACTATGCAAACCACTATATTAGGAAACAATAGATATATTTATGGATAATGATTATGATTCATTAATAATGATTGTGATATATATGGAAAATGTTAAGTTTATTAATTATAATCATGATTTTAAATTAGAAAATGTTAAGTTTATTCATTATAATCATGATTTTAAATTAGGAAACATAATAAAATCATATATTCATTAGACTTGATGAACGACTAAGATTGGTTTGCATAGTTTGTACAAATTGTTTGGTTTGCAAAAGAAACGCACCCTATATATATATATATATATATATATATATATATTGTCAGGATCGAATTCTCAACAAGAATTAATTCTCAGAAACAATATCAAAGAAGTTTGCGGAATAACACTTTGATATTCAATGAAACAGTAAATCAACACAGAAAATATGAATAACAAACTGAAAGCTTTTATTTGATGCTTTGAAGTTACAAGATTACTCACTCAACCTCAATATTGATGAACAGGCTCACCAATACGAATTCTACTTCTCTAGAATTAGGATCTATGCCTTGAGGTTGTTTTTCTCTAAAAGAATGAAAACTAAAAATTTTCTAACTATTCTAAACAATTCAATATATATACTGAATACAAAGATAATTACAATAAATAAAATATCTTCAGTATATCTTCTATGTATATCTCTAAGCTTCCATGTATATCCTTTCATACGAATCTTCATCATATAAGCAGTATTAATCTTCAGCAGCATTAACTTCCTTCTAGCAGCATTAACTCTGAACCAGCAGCATTAACCATACTTGAGTTTTTCTTCAGTTCCCAACAATCTCCCCCTAACTTGACTTTTAGGAAAAGAAGTCAAGTTCTTCAGATCTTCTTCAAGATGCTCCCAAAACTCCATCATGACCTAAATTCCAGTATTTGCATCCAATCCCAAACTTTGATTAATTGTTCTTTGGATCAAATATTTAGCCATTTCTGAATTTTCACCACATCCAAGCTTCTTCTTCAACATTAAATGAAGTTTCAATCTGCTATGGTTGTATACTTTATCCACTAGGAAGTATTCAATGTGATTTCTATCCAAAGTCACAGAATATACGCCACTAGTTTCATACAAAGTCCAATTGGTAACTGCTTGAAAAACGCTCCTTATGATCTCCTCCACTTCATCAGGTTTGAACATCATACACAGATACTCCATCACCAGTTTTGTAATAGAAATCCCTGGAGCTTTCAACTGATCTGCATACAACTTCATCCCTATATCAAACATTTCTTCAATATCAGACCTTGAGCATGTTCTGACAATTTTAGCCCAAGTACTATAGACTTCATACTTTTCATCTTTTCTCTTCAGTCTGATATACTTCTTGCCATCTACTTCCAAAACATCCCAGTGAATGACTTCAGGAGGTTTAACTCCTACAGGTTCTGCTGCAATTGGTTCAGGCACTTTGTCCATCACAACCATGTACATCTTGACATCCTCAGTACTTGCAGGTTCTTTCATTGTAGATGACTCAGGTGCCTCTTTTTCTTCAACAACCTTTTCAGCCTCTTCTTCCACTAATCTAGGCTTCTTTGTAGGCTTTCTCCTGGCAATCATCTTTGTTCTTTTTAAAGTCCTTAGACTTTCACCAATTGTTGTTTCCTTCTCTGGAGTTTCTTGCTCATCAGGGAATGGTTTTTGTAGGAAATCATTGCTTTCTTTCATTCTTTTCTCCATTTCAACCCTTGCAAGATCATCCCCTTGAAGCTTTATCATCTCAGCATCATACATCTTCTTGAGCTTCTCAAAAGACATCTTTGAAAACATCTCTACCTTGACACCTACTGCACCCTTGAGGAAAGTAATCATTTTCTTTCTCTCTTGAGCACCCAGGTATGTCTTTGAAGGTTGTCTTTTCCTTGCAGCCATTTTGATCTTAGCAGGCTTCCTCAAAGATGTGGCTTTCTTCTTGGCTTGTTCTGTTGCTAAGCTTTGTTGATAGGCTTTGTTTAACTCTGCAGCCATTGCTTTAGCTATCTCTCTATCCTTTTGCACTTGCATGGTTTCTGCTTCTTCAAGTTCAGCCTGTATCTTCCTAGCTAGAGCTTCATCTGATTCAATCAGCTTCTGCTTTTTCATTGGTTTATCAGATTCAACTAGCTTTGCCTTACCTTTCTCTTTACCCATCACCTTCTCAATGCTAGAGTTCTTTGCTGCATCACCTCTTTCTTTTATGACAACTCATTTGGCCTTTGAGGTGACCTTGGGAGTATCATGTTTGGCTTTGATGAGTGTTTCTGCAATCTCAAGCTCTGTAAGGACCTCTTTTACTGTTTCTGCTGCTTCTTTCAGCTCAGCAGTATTAACCATTTCTGCTGCTTTACTTGAACTGGCAGTATTAATGGTTTCTGCTGCTGGCTCTGTTTCTGCTGCTTGCTCATTCTCCCCCTCAACATCATGTTTTTCCTCTTGCTCCCCCTTAGCTTTGGCATCAGCTTCTGACTCCCCCTTTTTGGGAGCATCAGTCACTGGTTTCCTCCTTCTGAGCACAAATTGTTTCTTCTTCCTTTGCAGAATCAGTTTCCTTACCATTTGCTTCAATTTGATGATTTGTTCTTGTTGTGACAGAACTATGAATTTAAGCTCTTCTATATCTTTGCCCTGTTTGAGTACATCCATGTTGATGTTGCCCATGGTTTCCATCAATTCATAATAGTTATATCTGTCCTCACCTTCTCCAGAAGTGTTACCCTCTTTTGAAGGATCATTGGATCTTTTTGTAGTGGAAGTCTTCTGCCTAGCAGAAGCACTATCCACCCCCTTGGGTTCTTGGCACCTGGGACCTTTGGATGATTGCTCACCCAAAGTTGCCATGGGGGAGGTCTTATTGATGTTACCACTTTCCTCCTCTGTACTAGCAGGAGTAGTGGCAGCCTCATCACCCATATGCTCTAACTCCTCCTCAGAGAGCACCTCCTTTGGGTTGGGAGACACCCTTGTGGTTTCCCTTTGGATATTCTCTAGGGGAGAATTCTCCCTTAGAGGGCTTATAGGCTTAGTGGGTAATGGTACAAGAAGGGAAGGAGCCTTCTTTACCTGTTTTCTCTTGTAAGTTTGGGTGATGGGAGAGGTTGGTTTTTCAAGAAGGGACTGGGGAATTGATTTTGAGAGGGAAGGTTGGGCTTGGCTAGCAGTGGGTTGGTCTAATGGGGGCCTTGACCCTGCTGCCATACCTTCATTGGTTTGGGACACCACCATCATTGTAGAGAACAATGGGGTGTCAACTCCTTCAGAGTCCCCAGCAGATCTTCTCATATTTGAGAAAACCTTGCCTTTGGGGGGTTTAGGTACATATACCCCAACAGGTTGAGGTATATCCGGCAATTGATTAGTAATAACTTCTTGAACAAACCTGGGATACATAAAGAAACTCTTTTTGTTTCCCATGTTTGAGACAAGATCATTGAAAATCATTTTAGAAAAATTGTACTTTCTGGCAGTGGCCAAGCACACCAAAGCATAAGCAATAGTGCTGCTGAACTCACTCCATCCAGTAGTCTTTTTGGATATACAATGCATAAGAGTATGGACAAAGAAACGCCATTGGGGTGAGAATTTTGCTTTAGAAAATTTGAAAACACCCAATGGGCCTCCATACCCCATTCTTGTAAGAGTTGTAAACAGTTCATCATTTGGGATAGAAGTTATACCAGAGGCATCGTCTAGACGTAGACTGATGCGAATAACCTCTTCAGTAACTGTTAGTGATTGATCACAGATTCTTGTCTTGATCATTTGCACACCATTTTCCACAACAATGGTTGCATTAGCCCAGAACTGCCTTTGATGCTCAATGTAGATTGTAGGTGATACAATAAGAGCATGAGCAATGTGGCTTGTCTTGAGGAAATCCACAATCTGATGAAATCCTGAAGCTTGCTTTGGCTTTTGTAGCATCGCAATCTCGTTGTGCTCGTCGATGAAAGTCATGGATGCCATTGATCTTAGTGGAAAGCGTGCCTGAAAACTTCGAACTTGAGAGAGAAAAGGTTTTGAGCGCAAGAGAACAGTATGCAAAGAGTCGTTATGAACTTTTAGGCGGGCAAAAAGTATTTGTAGTATTCGGAATATAAGCAGTATTAACCTAGAGCAGTATTAACTACTAGCAGTATTAACTGAAAGCAGTATTAACCACTAGCAGTATTAACTGAAAGCAGTATTAACCACTAGCAGTATTAACTGAAAGCAGTATTAACCACTAGCAGTATTAACTGAAAGCAGTATTAACCACTAGCAGTATTAACTGAAAGCAGTATTAACCACTAGCAGTATTAACTGAAAGCAGTATTAACCACTAGCAGTATTAGCTGAAAGCAGTATTAAACACTAGCAGTATTAACTATACTTACTCCTTTTAAACTTGCTAAACACTGAGTACTGCTATGCATATCCTGAAAAAGAAGATTAGTAACACCAAGAAAAAATATACAGATATAAAACCACTTTTTGAGAAGAAGATTATTCAGAGTTTATCATTCCCACACTTGTTACCAAGAAAGTGAATCTACCCACATCAAAAGCTTTAGTGAATAGATCAGCAAACTGATTATCAGTGTGAACTTTGACAACTTGAATAAGTTTCTTTTCATTACAATCTCTTATAAAGTGATACCTGATTTCAATGTGCTTTGTCTTTGAGTGCTTGACTGGATTATTTACAATGCTAATAGCACTGCTGTTGTCAATAAAGATTGGAGTGTGTAGAAAGGTTACCCCATAATCCAACATTTGATTCTGAATCCATAAGACTTGAGAACAGCAACTTGCAGCTGCTATGTACTCTGCCTCTGTTGTAGATGTGGATACTGTGGTTTGTTTCTTGCACTGCCATGAGACTAGTCTAGCACCCAAAAACTGACATCCTCCAGAAGTAGATTTTCTGTCCAAGTTTGCCCCACCTAGATCACTGTCTGAGTATGCTATTAGGTCAAAAGGTGAGTTGTGAGGATACCAAAGTCCCAATCTGGGTTGCCCTTTGAGATATCTGAATATCCTCTTAACAGCTTGAAAGTGAGATTGCTTTGGCCTAACTTGAAATCTTGCACATACACAGACTGGAAACATTATATCTGGCCTTGATGCTGTGAGATACATGAGAGAGCCAATCATGGATCTATAATAATGCACATCCATGTCCTCCCCCTCAAGATCTGTTGTGATCTGCTTGTGTGTTTCCATAGGTGTGCTGGCAGTTTTTGATTCTGAGAAACCAAACTTGGTTAGAATATCCTGCACATACTTGGATTGACATATGAAAATGCCATCTGACTTCTGTTGAACTTGGAGTCCAAGGAAGAAAGTAAGTTCCCCCATGGAACTCATTTTGAACCTTTGATGCATTAAATCCTCAAACTCCTTGCACATGTTGTTTCTTGTAGATCCAAAGATAATGTCATCAACATAGATTTGGACCAGCAAGATATCATTCTTCTTTCTTTTGATAAATAAAGTCTTATCAATGACTCCTCTTTCAAAGTCATTTTCCAAGAGATAGGATGACAGAGTGTCATACCATGCTCTTGGGGCTTGATGTAGTCCATAAAGTGCTTTCTTTAATTTGTATACCCTGTCTGGATAGCTTGGGTTTTCAAACCCTGGTGGTTGACAGACATATACTTCTTCTTCAATTGATCCATAGAGAAAAGCACTTTTTACATCCATTTGATAGACTTTGAAGTTCATGTAAGAAGCATAGGCTAGGAATAGTCTGATTGCTTCTATCCTAGCCACAGGTGCAAAAACTTCTTCATAATCTATACCCTCTTCTTGAGTATAGCCTTGAGCCACCAGCCTTGCTTTGTTCCTTATGACAATACCTCTTTCATCTCTCTTGTTTCTGAAAATCCACTTTGTGCCAATTGCTCTGTGACCTTTAGGAAGGTCTACTAGATCCCATACATCTTGTAGCTTGAACTGTAACAGTTCTTCTTGCATTGCTTCTATCCAGCTAGATTCTTTCATAGCATCATGTGCCTTTTTAGGCTCAAGCTGGGATAGAAAACAAGAAAGGACTGTATGCTGTTGGTCTTGCATTTCTTGAAGCCTGCTTTGATGTCTAGTCATCATAGGAGAAGAGATATCTCCTATTACCAGCTGTGGAGGATGATTCTTTTGAACTCTGGTGTTATGACTAGGTTCTTCATTCAGTCCAGCCTCTAGATTAGAGTCATGCAACTCAACTGAAGTGTTTTCAGAAGCCACTTCTGATTCTTTATTTTCTTGAGTCTCCTCATCTGTAGTTTCTTCTTCACTCTGATTTGGTCCAGAAAATGATTCCTTTTCACAGTCTTCACTAGAATTTACTGTGGATATGGGAAATATCACAGATTTAGATATACTTTCTGAGATTTGTGTGGTCCCTGATCCTTCACATCCTGTTCCTGTAGAATCATCACTACTGAAACCAAAAGAATTAGTTAGTGAATCAATGTCAAATAGCCACTGAGGTCCAGATCCAACAGGATTTGGTGTGTTCTCATTGCATTTGACATTGTCACTTTCTTCAATTATTCTAGAAGAAGAGTTAAATATTCTGTAGGCCTTACTCTGAGATGAATATCCCACAAGAAATCCATCATCTGCTTTGCTATCAAACTTACCTAAGTGAGATTTGGTATTTAGAATTGTACAAGGACACCCAAAAGGTTTGAAGAAACCAATGAACGGTTTTCTTTTATTTAAAAGCTCATATGGGGTCTTGTTCTTTTGCTTGACCACTAGAACTCTGTTTTGGACATAACAAGCAGTATTAACTGCTTCAGCCCAGAAGGTAATTGGCAATTTTGAATCAGCCAACAGAGATCTAGCAGACTCTATTAGTGTTCTATTCCTCCTTTCAGCAATACCATTCTGTTGAGGAGTCCTAGGAGCACTATATTGCCTCTCAATACCTTTTTCTTCACAAAAGGTGTTTAGATCATGATTTTTAAACTCAGTTCCATTATCTGATCTAATGACTTTTACTCTTTGATTAGTTTGGTTTTCAATTCTTAGAATAAAGGATTTGATAAGACCACTTGTTTCATCCTTAGTCCTTAGAAAATATACCCAAGTAAATCTGGAGTAATCATCAACAATAACTAAGCAGTAAGATTTCTTGCCTATACTCATAACATTTGTAGGACCAAACAGATCCATATGTAATAACAGGAGACAAGTAGAAACAGAATTTAACTCTTTGGTCTTATGAGAAGTTTTGTGTTGTTTGCCTTTAAGACAAGCAACACAATGATCATCACATGAAAAGACTTTTGAAGGTAACCCTCTTACAAGGTTATTTTTAACAAGATTGTTCATAGTCTTGAAATTCATGTGACACATCCTTCTGTGCCATAGAGAGGATTCATCTACAGAAGCTTTTGAAACAAGACAATTTAGAGATGAATCACTATCAACATTGTCCATATCAAGACAGTAAACATTGTCCTTCCTTGGAGTTCTAAGTAGTATCATGCTTTCATCAACTACCTTGAACCCTGGAGCAAGGATCATACACTCAGTATTTGTAAATAATATACTATGTTGTTTGTCACAAACCTGTGATACACTTAACAGGTTGTACTTTAATTGATCAACATAGTAGACATCCTCAAATGTCATCTTACCTTTGGTGACATTACCTTTTCCACTTATCTTACCACCAGTAAGATTGTCTCCAAATGCAACATGTCCTCCATTGATATGTTTGAAATCCTGAAGGCATGACATGTTGCCTGTCATGTGCCTAGAGCAACCACTATCAACATGCCAAATGCTCTTTCCCTTGAGCTGTTGGTTGCCCTGCACATTAGATAAATCAATTAGTATGATTTAGGAACCCAAGCCAAAGTGGTCTTGGGTACCCCTTTCTCATCAAAATATTTGCATTCTTTCTTGACAAGATTTTTGAACTTTAATTCCTCATTCTTGGAGTACTTTGTTACAATAATAGACTTGGAACTATGTTTGCTAGAATCAGTACTAGTTTTAGAAGTACTAACTACCTTGGCAGCACTTGCATGCTTAGCAGCACTAACTTTGTTAGAAGTAGTAACTGTGTTAGCAGCAGTAACTGTGTTGGCAGTATTAACTTTTGAAGAGGTATTAACAGTATTAGTAGCATTAATATTTTCAGCAGTACTAGCACTGTTAGCAGTAGTAACTGTGTTAGCAGTACTAATATTGTTAGCAGTACTAATACTGTTAGTACTTCTAGGCACCCACATTTTGATACTTTCTTTTAAAATCTTTTTCTTTAAAGTGCCTTTACTTTCAACATATTTCTTTATCACATGTTTCTTTCCAGCCTTCCTATAACCCACAGATTTTTGCACAAATCTTTGAAAGTTCATCTGTTGGTTAATAGGGTTAAAGTAACAATACTTAGCCAAATGATTCAACTTGCCACATATAAAACAAGGTTTTGGTCTATTGATTTTATTCAGATCAACTCCTTGTTTCTGAGCCCATTTATTATTCCAGTTTCTTTGATTTCCTCTTTTTAAACCAGAATTTAGGCTCTTGGCTTTATTGCAATCACACTGTTCACAAGATCCAGGATTCACAACTGTGGTTTGTTTGTAATGGACCTTGTTATCATTTCCATTAGTCTTTTCTATCTCTTTGGACTTGATCCAGTGCTTTCCACATCCCTCATTGGTGATAATGTGATTTTCTTTAGGAATCTCACCACTCACAGTATTGTCCTTATCCTTGACAACTTCTTTCTCAGTTTTATCCTTAACAACCACTTCATCTAAGGGATCTATTTCAGTGGCTCCCTTAGGTAGGTCCTTCCTATCCTTTGTTTCTAACAGCTCTGAACTAGGAGGGATGTAGTTGTTGTTATAGGGTGGTGGTGTGGTATTGTACCCTATACCTCTTCTCAGTTTATCATGAATCTGAGTTTGTAGTAAAGAATCCATTGCTTTGGAAGCATTAGAAAACTTTTCTACATCAAGTTTGACTTTAGCTAGCTCTCCTCTTAGCTTTTCACTTTCTTCTTTAGATCTGGTCAGTTGAAGCTCTAAGTCATTCTTCTCCCACTTCCAGTAATTTGTGTCATAAGAGTGTTGAAGCTCATTAGCTTGAAAACCCTTAATCTGTTCTTCAAATCTCTCAACAATCCTCACATAATCTTTTATGTCTTTTTCCAATCTCTTAAGGTCATCACTCATGTTTTGGTTGTGATCCCTATATCTTTTAACAGTGTTAATGCAATTTTGAGAGCAAAGATTTGAAGTTACCTCTGTAGGAATACCAGACACCTCTGCCATTAGAGCTTGATTCTGAATAGCCTCTTCAGCTTGATCACTCCAATCAAACCCCATACCTTGTTGAGAGACAAGGGCTTGTGCAGAGTTTCTGTTGAAGCTTCCAGATTGAGCTTGTTGGTGGTTGTTATTCTGAGACATTCCACTTCTGCATTCTCTAGCAAAGTGTCCCTTTTGATGGCATTTGTAACATTCCACCTTGGACTTGTCAAATCCTGCTCCATCTTCTCTTCTTTGGGAGAAGTTGTTCCTCCCAGTTCTTTTGATGAACTTTTTAACTCTCATGGAGAGCATGGCCATCTGCCATTTAATATCCATCTCTTCAAGATCATCTGGATTGAGTTGTTCCAAGTCATCATTAATGAGAGAAGAGTTTCCATGACTTGCCAGAAAGGCCTCAAACACAGTTTCAGTGCCTTTCTCTTGGTTTGTTCCATTTGCAGGACTAACTGATTCAAGGTTGGAAGTAGAATCAGTTGATGCTGAAAGGAGTGCAGCATTGTGAACATACCCAGAAGGCCTCTTTTTAGCCTCTATCTCAGATTCAAAAACTCTTAGATCATTATAAAGATCATCAAGTTCCTTTTCTTCCAATTGATCATTCTGTCTGAAAGACACAGTATACATGGTCCATTCATCACTCAAGGACCTTAGAAACTTTCTGTTCATATAATCTTGATCAATTTGTACTCCCACTGTAGCTAGTTCACCAATAAGTTTGTTGAACCTGTCAAAAGTTTGAGTCATGGACTCATTCTTGGTTGACATAAAGTTCTCATATTGTTGTTTCAGAATGGCTTTCTGATTTCTCTTGGTACTTTTGGTACCAGAGAATCTCTTCTCCAGAGCATTCCAGAGCATCTCTGCATCAGTGCAGTTACAGAACTGATGTTGATATTCATTGGGAATAGCCAAGAGCAAGGTGCTCAAGGCTTTCATCTCTGTCTGTCTGATCTTTCTTTCTGCATCAGTTTTTGGTGGAGTTCTCTTTCCATCTGCACCAATCTTTCCTGCTTCAGAAGGACCATTCTCTATGATGTCCCACATAGAATAGTCAGTGAGGAGTATGTACTGCTTGATTCTGATCTTCCACATATCAAATTCATTGGGTCTAAGCATTGGAACCTTTGAGACCAACGTACTGCTTGATTCTGCAAGATTTTCCATGATGAATAGTTGTTTCTGAGAAATCAGGCTCTGATACCACTTGTCAGGATCGAATTCTCAACAAGAATTAATTCTCAGAAACAATATCAAAGAAGTTTGCGGAATAACACTTTGATATTCAATGAAACAGTAAATCAACACAGAAAATATGAATAACAAACTGAAAGCTTTTATTTGATGCTTTGAAGTTACAAGATTACTCACTCAACCTCAATATTGATGAACAGGCTCACCAATACGAATTCTACTTCTCTAGAATTAGGATCTATGCCTTGAGGTTGTTTTTCTCTAAAAGAATGAAAACTAAAAAATTTCTAACTATTCTAAACAATTCAATATATATACTGAATACAAAGATAATTACAATAAATAAAATATCTTCAGTATATCTTCTATGTATATCTCTAAGCTTCCATGTATATCCTTTCATACGAATCTTCATCATATAAGCAGTATTAATCTTCAGCAGCATTAACTTCCTTCTAGCAGCATTAACTCTGAACCAGCAGCATTAACCATACTTGAGTTTTTCTTCAGTTCCCAACATATATATATATATATATATATATATGATATCCAAAAATTTGTATTTATAAAGGGCCTCTGTTTATGAAGGAAAGAAATAATAATGATATTTAATGATATATTATTTATTAATTACATTTTATTATAAAATAAAGAGTAAAGTTCATTTTTGGTTCTTAACGTTTCACCATTTCAACAATTTTCATCCCTAAAGTTTATTTTCTCACTTTAGCCCCTCACCTGTCACACTCTTCAACGGTCTTCGTGTAACTCCGTTTGTGTTCTACCGTTAACACCTCCCCACGTGCTTGGCACACGAGGGTATTTATGTCATTTCACTTTTCCCTCCTATTTCTCTTTTCTCCTTAAAACAATTGTTCCAATAAAATCCTCTCTCTCTCGCTCTTTGACACCTCTCTGCTACACATCAAGACTCCAATTTCTTCTTCAACCTTTTTGCTACACCTTTGCATCAATGGTGATATGCAAATGTGATGCAAATGTGGAGCACAATCAACAATCCAAACCTCGTGGACAAGTTCTAATCCAGGGCGTTGGTTTCTTTGTTGTTCAAGAACTGTAAGTGACTAATTTGGTAAACTTTTTTGTCTTTTGACCTAATCTCCATTTGTCCTGCAACAGGTAAAAAAAATGTGGCTTTAATTGTTGGTTGGACCAACCTGTGTTTCGTCGTTCCAATGAAGTCATTGTTGGCTTATTGAGACCTAAAAGCATTGTTAAAGAAGCTTCTGCAATAGATGTTCAAGAAGCTCGGAGGGTGAAGACCCTTTTGGTTATTACGTGGATGTCCATTTTAATCTATTTTTTTTGGGGGGGGGGGGTGTTTGAGTGAAGGTTAATTAGATGAGTGGTTTTGAAAACAATGGTTTAGTTAAGTTAATGTTGTGTTTTGGAACCATGTCAAGTTCTGTTATGGTTTAGATAAGTCAATGTATTGATCTTGGAACCATGTCAATGTTGTTTAGTAATGAAATATTTTGTTATGTTAATGATCAAATAGTATGTGAAATGGAAAGTGAGCATATGGATTATGATCAAATATGCTTATGACCAAAATTGTGTTAATATGCAATAACAAACTAACCAAACCAACCATTTTATTGTATGATCAAATCTGCTTACTCTATGTGGAACAATTAAAACAATGATTAATTTACCAAATAGGATTCCATTGCCAAATGGATTGTGTACTTTAACCAAAAGTTTTGTCAACCAAAAGTATTGTCAACCTAAATTACCAGTTTAAGTTGGATGCCCAAAACATAACACAAACACAGTTTAAAAACATAACACAACCTCATAAGTAATTGTCTTCCCTATCTTTTGCATGTTCTAGCATTGTGTCCAAGTTGATTGCATATGTGGCAAGTAACTGTCTTCCCTATCTTTTGCAACTTATAACCTTTCACCAATGGTTGACTGAGTTCATCTGATGTCTTCCTTCTACTTTTCTTGGGTCTTCCAATTTGCTTATGATGTTTTGGTGGAAGAATCTTTATTGGACAATCTGATTTAGGCCATATTGACCTTCCATTCAGTTGCTTAATCTTGAAATCATACATCTTCTTCCAAGTATCAACATGATAGTAAGGGTGCACCCAAGTTTATGGTAAATCAACTTTACCTCCATTCACAACACTATACCAGATTGCAACTACAACATGTTTACAGGGAACGCCAGTTAACTTCCATCTTCTACATGAGCAAACTTTATTCAAAAAATCAACACCTACCCATGGTTCATTTACCTGATAAGTATGCAAAACAATGAGTATGCAAAACAGTTTTACCAATACAATTTTACCAATGAGTATGCAAAACAGTTTGAGCCAGTTTTACCTGATAAGGATGTTCACCATTCCATAGTACCACATATTGGGATGCTTCCCCCTTGATTTTGTCAAGCAGTTTTGTAGCAGTTGGTGTCAAATGTTTACCTTCACACTTGCCAATGGCCTTTTGCACAATCATCAATTTTTTCATCAAATACTCACGACAGAACTCCAAGGCAGTTATGATAGGCTTTTCTCTTCCACCTACTAGTTGTCTGTTGAAAACTTCACACATGTTGTTGAGTAGGACATCACAATGGGCCCTTCCTGTTTAAGAAATTAACAAAACTTTAGCACTGCTTACCATTACCACAATATCATACACAATAGTTAAAAAAAATTACCACTGAAATGGGATCTTGACCAGTGGTGGGGTAGAATTTGTTTCAACCAATTATAAGCCTCTACATTGAATTTTTGTATTTCTTCCATTTCTCTATTAAACTGTGGGACAGTGGTGGCTATTGCACACTTCCAAAGCAAATCCTTGTAGACTTTTCCCTTCCAACTTAACTTCATATTCTCATGAATATGCCTAATATAGAATATGTGCTCAGCTGATGGAAAAATCTTTGCGATTGCAGGTAGAATCCCCTAACAATTTTAGAATAAAACTGGTTCACATTATTAAAGAACAATAAACAAATAATGAACAAAAAACAAGTGAAGAATAAAGCACATACCTTTTGTCTGTCACTAATAAAAGTGAAGTTGGAATTTGGAGCCAAGTCAAGGTCATCTCCCAAGCATTCCAAGAACCATGTCCATGAGTTTGTTGATTCAGCCTCAACAATGGCATAAGCCAAAGGATAAGTTCCATTGTTTGGATCCACACCCACAACAGTTAACAACTGTCCAGGAAAGGGGTCTTTCATAAAGGATCCATCAAGCCCTAATAAATCCCTCCCCATTGATTTGAAACCATGCTTCAAAGCCCCTAAACAAATGTACAACCTCTTGAACACCCTTGTGGGTGTATCTGGGTTTGGTTCGCATCCCATCTCTAGCTTCACAGTTTTGTCTGGATTTGCTCTTTGAAACTCTAGTATGTAGTCCCGTAGTGAAGCATATTGTTGTGCATAGTCTCCCCTTACTTTCTTTGTTGCCATTTTCCTGGCCCTAAAAACTTGTTGTGGTGAGACCCTAAGTTGAAACTTCTTCTGCAACTGTTCTTGAATGGTCTTTAAAGGTAGGTCTAGGTTTGGTTCAAGAGTATCAATGATTTGTTGTGATAAAACTGTTGTTGTGCACAATTTAACCCTCCATGCGTTTAGACAAGTGTGGGTCCCAACATATGTCTTTACTACCGAAGTTGACTCACTTTTTGTTGTAAGCCAAGGACAATATGGCACACTTGCCTCCTCTTTACTGGACCCACAAACCTCACTATTAAATGCAGGTGTTTTTCCTTTACATATGGCCCTCACTCTGGCTTTATCATTCTTTACAATTCTTATGTCCCTTCTAGAATGTATGGAATGCATAGTGTAACACCCGGAGTTTTCGGTAAGAAATAGCGTTTCCTTAGTCAAGGGATGTTTTACCTTGGACCCTAAGTGCATCGAGATCATTCGAGAGCATGAGAAAGAAAGCTTTTCGAGTCCCACATGGTATGGGCGACAGTGCCCGGATACTATGAAATGTGTCACTATCGTCGGGGCCAGGTCGTGGGAGGGAGGAGCCTCTCGGTACATGCGGGGCGACAGTGCCCGACGATTATGCCAGGGTCACTGTCGCGGGGAATAATCGCGGACCTTGTACCGCAGATGGTTGGATGCGGGCGACAATGCCACACAACTATTCCCAGGGCATAGTCGCCGATCATAGTCATGGTCGGGGGCAGTAGCCTTTAAACTCGATTTTTTCCTACCTCCTCTCATTTGTTGCAACCCTCCTCAACCATACCCTCTCCTATTCTCTCTAAACCGAATCCCCTCACCCCAATTGTTGATTTTGAGCATTTGAGACTCAATATCTCGGGATTTCAAGTGATACTTCACCATCCAACAAGGTTTTGGAAGCTTAAACTCAATCTCTTCACTTTATCATCTTCATGACCAACTTTCTAGGGTTTTATCAAACCCTCTACAAGACCTTTTCCATTCTCTTAAAGATTTGGGGTTAAGGCTCACATTGGTGACCTAGAGGAGTATAGTTGATCGTTTCAAACTATTGTAAAGGTAATATCCTCTTTTCTTCATATATGGAAATTAGGGTTTTGGTATAAGTTGAGATCTTTATGTAAAATGTTTGGGGAACGATTCTAAATGGTTGGTTATAAATATTTATGGTTGGAAATTTGTGGATCTATGTTTTGAAAGTTTTGGCTTGAGGATTCAATTTTCTTCAAATGAGCTCAAGTTGGGGAAAAATCTAGATTTAGCCTAAATCTAGCAAGGTGAGTTCAAGTAGATTTGTGAAAACGTTGTACATGCCAAAATGTCCATTTTAAAGTGTTTATGTGTTTTACATTAAATTATCAACTGTTGAGTTATTTGGTAACTTTTGATTATTTGAAGTGTTTAGCTTTATAAACTTTGTAAAACACCCACATTTATGATTTTTGGGCATTTTGATAAATATGTCGTGTATGAAGGTGTTTTAATGATTTATTCATAAATGAAGATTATTTGGGTCGAAATACACTTTTAGTGTTTGTTGGAAATATGCATCATACAGGTAGTGGGACGTTTTGAAAGTACGAATGTGTGAGTCCTTTGAGTTTGGTAGTTCCCGACTTTGCAAACATTTTAGAAATAGTAAACTTTTTAGTTTTGGGCCAAAGGCCAATTGTGAATTGAGAGACAAAGATTCTTGGGAAAAGATGCATTTTGATTTATGTAACCTTATTGGCTCACGTATTATAGCCAAACGTTCATTATGCCTTTTGGGGCTTGGTTTATACTAAGACGAGTCTTTGAAACATTTGTTCAGTTTTGGTAGCTCGTTAAGGAGCCTTGGACGTATGGTGTACTTAGTTGCATCTTATTTGAGAGTTACATGTTTTGAATGCGTTAGTTCATTCATTTGAGTCATGTAACATTTTAGACTGTAATACATTGGATCCATAGGCATATAAGTCAGTCAGTTGGTTTAGTTGGGGACTTTATCCCTGTTTTGGGACTGGAAATTATTTATGGCTAGCGGGAGATCGAGGTATAGATCGTGGGTGGTTGAACTCGATAACCGCGTAACCTTTAGTGAAGGGCTCGAGGTATAGATCGTGGGTGGTTGAACTCGATGCCCGTTTGTAATCCAGTCTGGTTATTCATCGTGGAATTTAGTGTCCGCGTTTGAAGTTTAGTGAATGGTCCCCAAGTCATGTTTTTATGTAAGCTTGCGGTGGTGCTCTATAGAGCCGTATACGGAGCTAAGTCTTGCGGTAGTGCCCATTGTGAGCCAGATATGGGGACTTGTGGCTTTTGTGGTGACACTCATCTAGAGGTCGAGTAGACACTAGGGTCATTTGGGTATCTTGTAGTGGTTGCTCGGTAGGGAGCCAAATACGGGGATCCATGACTCTATGTGAAGCTCGAGAACATCGAGAAGTGGCTTAACTTTGTGTGCCCGCCACTTTCGATGGAATTCGGGTCTCCCCCGTCACCGAAAGGTGTTGTTTTGGGTATTGAGTTTTATTATCCATGTTTTCGGTGACGTTTTATTTATATGGGTTTTTATCCATGGTTTATGGGTTGAGTATTATGCCCCACCCATGTTTTGGGTGTTTTGGGATATAAAGTTTATCCGTGTTTCATAAATTGGAGTTCCGCTTTCTATTCTTATTTTGAGGGAGTTTTGGGTTGAATTTAATTTACGAAAGAACGTTTTATATCGGGACCTTAGTCCTTAAAACTGTTAGGTTTGGAAAACGTTTATATTGGTATCTCCTTCGTCTAAAATGAATATTATTGGAAAACGAGTCGTTT
This sequence comes from Arctium minus, assembly GCA_954870635.1. Classification (NCBI taxonomy): domain Eukaryota; kingdom Viridiplantae; phylum Streptophyta; class Magnoliopsida; order Asterales; family Asteraceae; genus Arctium; species Arctium minus. Next base: position 172,660,755 of record OX941080.1, on the reverse strand, counting down.
TCATATTTGAAGCATACCATTTTGAAAGATTATGATTTCAATTACAATTTTCATTTTTAACGATATATTTATTAATGTTGAAAACTCTTGAACTCACTAGGCGTTAGCCTAACCTTTTTATTTGTCGGCATGTGCAACAGGCTTCCTTGGGAATACACTAGTGACACTGTGAAGAGAAGAGTGCTAATTGCGTGCTCGGAGAGTGATTAGCTTGTTGAAGTCTTCCGCGTTTGTTCTGGGAAGAGCAACTTGTGTTAGGGGTTAAATAACACCCGACTTTGATTTAGTACTTGTATATTATTGAGGTTTATGTTTTGTTGAGGTTAGTTATGGAATTTTAACTTGAGGTATACCGAGTTTTGAATTGTATGAGGAAGTTTTGTTCCTGATGTTGATATGATACCGAAATTTTTAATTAGTTGCTCTTACCAAATTTGAGGGTGTTACACATAGTGATCATATTATTCACTTCCTCTTTTGTGGCAAAACATTGGCCAAGATAAAAACTGCAATCAGGCCCAAGGTTGTCTTCTTGTTGTTGTTTATGAATCTTTTTCAACTTCCTCAGCTCCCTTTTCCTTACTGACTCAAGGTTACCACTGGAACCACTCTCAAACTCTTCAAAGTCCATTGGTTCATCAGAACCTTCTCCTACTCCATCCTCACTTTTTTGTGTCTCATTACCCACCCACTTAGCTTCCCAATCCACATTTTCATTGATGGCACTCATGTCTACTTCAGCCATGTAGTCAAAGTCATCATCCTCCATGGTAAAGTCCACATCATCTTCATCTTCACAGCTGGACTCATCAATAGCTACATCCCCTTCATCCACACCCTTCCCTTCATCCACATGTTTACCTTCCCCATTCCCTCCCCCAGTAGCACTACAATCCTCTCCAAAGAATTTGTCAAAATCATCTAAACCTTTGAAATCTAAAACATAGTCTTCTACTGGAGCCACTGAATCACCCACCCTTTCTGCACATTGATGGGGTCCAAGTTTTTCTTCACCAGTACCAGTAGCATCCTTACCTTCATCAACCCTATCCCCATAATAGGTTTATCCACATGTTTATCCTCATCAAAGTCAACTACCTTACACATATTATCAACCCTATCCCCAGACTTACCTTCATCTATCCTATTCCCTTCACCTTGTTTCTCATGCCATGGTAAACATAAATTTTTCCTACGTTTACTAGACCCATCATCCACTGACTTCTTTCTTATTTTATTATAAGGTGGTGAATGTTCATCAGGTAACTCCTCAATGATAACCTTTTTAGGTGAAGGTGACATAAAATAGATAATCAAGTTTGTCTTCCCATGTTCAACATAAACATTAAGAATGGAACACTTTGGAACATATTTGAGTAAGTGAATGACATCTTGATCACTAGCAAAAGCATGTAGCCCAAAGTCTAGGTCACTGTTTGGTATGAGAAAATGGTAATACATCATGTAAGTACCTGGGTAACCTAGTTCTTTCATCATCACGTTCACTTCATGGATTGATAACTCATCAGGGTCTATCAAATCGATGAAGGTTTTTTCCCATTCAAATATTGCCTCCCTGGACTCCTATAGAAAACCCCACCATGGTGAACCTTGAACGAAAAGTATTCTGGATACAAACCTGTCAAGGATTAAAACCAAAAATCAACCCCATTGAAGTACCCATGGAACTGGAAAAAAAACATACAAAAAAGGAATCATAAACTGAAAAAAACGCACCATATATGTCGTCTGGAACCAAGTCTTCAAATCGTGCTTGAATGGTCCACATTGAAGTACCCATGGAACCGTGGAATGAAACTTTAAGCTTGAATATGAAACCGTGGAATGAAGATTCAATCGTGAACAAGGATTATACAATTGAAACGACGTGAATGGGTTTAGGAGGTGATAGGTTTCAGTAATGGAGTGTTTTAGAGGGAAACATTATGTAAAAGTGAAATGACTAGGGCTGTAAACAAACCGAACGGAGGCTTGTTCGTGTTCGTTCGTTTAACTTAACCGAACTAACGAAAGAACACGAACAGTAAACGAACGAATTTTTTTGTGTTCGTGTTCGTTCGTTAATTAAGAAAATATGTTTGTTCGTGTTCGTTTATGTTCGTTCATTAAGATATAAACGAACGAACATAAATAAACGAACACAAATGAACAAAAAACAACCACCGTTACTCATAATTTCGTTCGTAAAAAATAACATAATAAAATGAAAAACCGGGTAATCTTAAGATATAAAAATGAATTCTAAAAAATTAACTTAATTAATGATTTAACATATTAATGTCATATAAATGTGTAAACGAACATAAACGAATGTAATTAAACGAACATAAACAAACGTAATTAATGATTTAACATATTAATGTCATATATATATATATATAGAGAGAGAGGTGGTTTCAATTGGAAACCATATTAGATTGGAAACTTTGAAAACCGTCAATTTTATTGGTTAAATTAATGAAACTGGTTCATAAAGTTGTTTAATATGATCAAGTTGTTTCATGTAATTCTTTTGTTAATGAAATTGTTTCATATATTTGTGTTTTTTATGTAGTTTCATCTATTTTTCTCATTCTGATGAAATTGTTTCATGTATTTTCGCAGTCTGATGAAACTTTTTTATTTTTACATAAAAAACACAAATATATGCAACGATTTCATCAATAAAATAATTATATAAAATAATTTCATCAAATTAAACAATTTCATTAACTTAACCAATGAAATCGAGGGTTTCCACGGTTTTCAAAATTAGAGTGGTTTCCATTTGATCGCTCCCCTATATATATATATATATATATATATATATATATATATAGAGAGAGAGAGAGAGAGAGGTTCATTTGAGAAATGGTAAATATATGAGAAATAGAGAAGTAATCTTAGCCATTCATCTGGTCAACATTTGCGGCTTTGACCGCAAAGCACCGGATAATTCCTTGTGTGGTCTATAGAAGGTAGAGGGGTAATTTCGTAAAATACACGGGATGAGTTCATATATGAATCTGTATGAATCACAAAGATTCATATATGAATCTGTTAGTTAGTTCAACTGATTCATATATGAATCACAAAGGTTCATATATGAATCAGTTAAAATAGTTCAGTTGTGAATTGCACTGGTTCATATATGAACATATAGTTCATATGTGAATTATAATGTTCATATATGAACACAACTCCTGTGTTTTGTAAAATTTACGAAATTGTTCTTCTATTTTTGGGATAGCCGCAACTTTTGACCAGTCAAAGCCGCAACTTTTGACCGGTCAAAGCCGCAATATTTGACTAGTCAAATCCGATCTTGACCATATGAATGGCTAGGATTACTTCTCTATTTCTCATATATTTACTATTTCTCAAATGAACCAAACACTATATATATATATATAGGGAGAGGTTCATTTGAGAAATGGTAAATATATGAGAAATAGAGAAGTAATCTTAGCCATTCATATGGTCAACATTTGCGGCTTTGACCGCGAAGCACCGGATAATTCCTTGTGTGGTCTATAGAAGGTAGAGGGGTAATTTCGTAAAATACACGGGATGAGTTCATATATGAATCTGTATGAATCACAAAGATTCATATATGAATATGTTAATTAGTTCAATTGATTCATATATGAATCTTTGTGATTCATATAGATTCATATATGAATCTTTGTGATTCACAAAGGTTCATATATGAATATGTTTGTTAGTTCAACTGATTCATATATGAATCACGAAGGTTCATATATGAATCAGTTAAAAGAGTTCAGTTGTGAATTGCACTGGTTCATATATGAATATATAGTTCATATGTGAACACAGCCCGTGTGTTTTGTAAAATTTACGAAATTGTCCTTCTATTTTTGGGATAGCCGCAACTTTTGACCAGTCAAAGCCGCAACTTTTGACCGGTCAAAGCCGCAATATTTGACTAGTCAAATCCGATCTTGACCATATGAATGGCTAGGATTACTTCTCTATTTCTCATATATTTATCATTTCTCAAATGAACCAAACACTATATATATATATATAAACAAACATAAACGAACATAAATGAACGAACGAGACCATTGTTCATGTTCGTTCATTTAACTAAACAAACAAAAAATGTGTTCATGTTCGTTCATTTATTAAATAAACGAATATAAACGAACTTTCTGCCGAACGGTTCACGAATGGTTCACTGAACGTTCAGTTCGTTTACAACCCTAAAAATGACATAAATACCCTCGCGTGCCAAGCACATGGGGAGGTGTTAACGGTAGAACACAAACATTGTTAGGACCATGGACGAAGACCGTTGAAGAGTGTGATAGGTGAGGGGGCTAAAGTGAGAAAATAAACTTTAGGGACGAAAACCGTTGAAATGGTGAAACGTTAAGGACCAAAAATGAACTTTACTCTAAAATAAATAAGGGAATATTAATAAATTTGACATTTTTTTTCTTTTCTTTCTCTCTTGTTCAAGAATATGAAACTTTATTTTCTCTTATTTTTCTTCATTTCCCTTTCTTTTCTTTTTTTCTTAAATTGAAGAACACGATGATGGAAAAAAAATCATGAAAAACAGTTCACTCCAATAGGCCTTGTAAAAAGGCGGTGCTCTTACTTCATTCTTGAAGAAAGATAAATATATAGATGTTCATTTAAACTGCATTAACTGTTCATATTGTATTAAACATTGCAGTTTAAAATTACTGTGTTATGAGTAGTATTTATTTTTGTCAAACGTATTATGCGGTTCTATTTATGGTTTCGGTTCAAACTACATTCGGCCTGCATAATTAAATCTATATTATATATTACATTTTAAAAGTTTTGATCAACTTTATTATACTTTTGGATTTGATTATGTTATTTGTATTGAAAGATAGGAACTTTTCTACATGTACTATCAAACTTATAAATTTATTTTAAACTCTTGATTATAAGTATTATAATATAATTAATAGTATATTCTAATATATAGTTTGATTTAGGTTTGGGAAAAATACACGAAATAGTTGAAGGCATTATCTTTGCTTTTCGTACACATGGAAAAAAAAATGTTAAAAGTCTATTAATGGGGTTATTATCGTAAATACATGGAGAAAAGTTATATTTTTAGCGACTTTCAAAAAAAAAAATTTAAAAATAGCTAAGAAACCTCAAGCACAACACCATAAAATCTATATCTATACTATATTATAAAGTACGGATAAAAAACTCTTAAATATAAATTATTAGGCACAAGGTACCATCATTTTATGCAAGATTTTAAAAATCTCTTAATTTACAAGTATCAAAGCAAAAAATACATATTACTACTGGAGACTTCTAACACCCACCAATTTGGTATGTGCAGAACATTCCTTTTATGCAGACCTTTCCATGTATCACTATTAATTAATATATTATATTACTATAAATTTGTTTTAATTATATTATTAAATATGTAATTGGTTATTTTTTCTAGATGTCATTAAAATATATAAGACAATCATTGAATTTTAACAAAATACTTAATTTTTTTTATATAAAAAACATTATATTATTAAGTCTAAATTAAACAAATTTATAAAAAAAAGAGTAAATTACACCGTGGGTCCCTGTGGTTTGCTCAGAATTTGGATTCGGTCCTTCTTTCAAAGTAATTACACTCAAGGTCCTCATGGTTTTCATTTTGTTACGAGTTGGATCCCTTCCTTTAACACTGCTAACTCTTATCCGTTAACTAGGGGACAATTTGGTCAATTTTCTATTTTATTTAATTTTCTATTAAAAACTATAAATCATATTAAATTATATTTTATATAATAATGAGATATATATTAGTGAAAGGCGTACCGGCCACCCCCATTAGTTTTCACCATTGCCGTTAATCATTTTCGGTTTCCACCACCGTCGTTATCCATTTCCGTATATCACCCCCATACACAATATTCTCCAGTTTCCATTCACTCTAAGAGTTGCTCTCCTTATTCCCACCTACAACATTCATGATGATCTGGCCTTCATTGAAGCTTCATTACTGCAACCTGCACCATTCACTATTTGATCTTAACTAGCACCATTACAAGTTCCATTTTTTTGTTCATAATTGACCGTGAAATCTTATCATTTTCAGCACAAAAATCCCACAAACCCAACTCTGGCAAAGATGTGGAGCCGTTTCTTCTCATTTGACGTTTTCAATATTTACACATCACCCTTGTTTCTAGGTGCTACCTTTCTCCTCATTTGATTTTACACTTGTTCACCATCAAAAAACTGCCACCTTCACCACCACGGTTGCCTGTGCTGTGATCGGCAACCTCCACCACTCGTTTTTCTCTCTAGTAAGACGTTATGGTGACTCACTCATGCTCAGCTCCTCTACATCGGATCAGTCCCAAGCCTCGTGGTCTCCTCAACCGAAGCAGCTCGCGAGATCATGAAAACCATAACGTCCCCATAACACAAGGATGTTTAGAAGTAGGGGTTCAAACAAGTCGAGCTTTTAACGAGCTACTAGAGCTCGAGCTTGTTTATCTCGAGATCGAGTCGATCTCAAACACAAAATAGAACTCGTTTAACTTAACGAGCAAGGCTTTATAACATCAATGTTCGACTCGACTCGTTCAAAAACTCGATTCAAAATTTTCGAGCCGAACCGAACCATTCGAGTATACCTTTTTCGAGCCACACATGCTCATATATTTATTAACCAATAAATAAAAATATAAAAATTATCGAGCTTAAGCCGATAAACGAGTTAATCGATCGCGAGTTCGAACCCATAAACGAGCATCGAGCTTGATAACTCAAAAAATATTGGAGCTCGAGCCCTATATTGAAAAGTTAATCGAGCTTGAGTCGAGCTCGAGCCCAATATTAATTTTTTGAGCTCGGCTCGATTAACCTACTACTCGACTCGACTCGTTTACACCCCTATTTAGAGCTCACTGATATCACATTCGCCTGCAGGCCAAGCACAAGGATGTTTAGAGCCATCTCCTATGAATTCAAGGAAATAACAATGGCTCTTTATGGTGAATACTGGAGGCAAGCGAAAAGCATTCTAACCCTCCAGCTTCTAGGTAACAAAAAGGTCCAAACTTTTGATGGATTGAGGGAAAAGATAATCGGCGAATGTGTAAATAAAATCATCCGTGGATTTGAGCGACTTGTTTAGCTCGCTTACAAACGATATTACATGTATGGGGATGTTTGGGGGGACGTATAATGAAGGGGAGATTGGGAGGAAGTTCAAGAAGATTTTGCAAGAGTTTTTGGAGGTACTTGGTAGCTTTTACTTCATCATCAATAAAAAAAAAAAAAAAAGAGTTCATGTAGATCTTCTCAAAGTAGTTTTTCTGGGTATCATTTGTGGGTTTGTGAACTTTTAACTACAATGATTTATAAAGATGTTTGGATGTGTGGGTTTCACTAACAACATATAAATTAGGAAGATTTATGGGTTTATAGGTTTCATTAACAATAAAATGGAAATAATGAATTCCACAAAAATGGAAGCCGGTGCTTTTATGTGCGATGGACCAACTGTAAACATGAAAATAATTACTTCACAAAATTGGGGACAGGAACATCCATATTGGAGTGGGGGTATTTTTGTTGGACAGAGAGTTCCCAATGGTGAAAGAGAGGAAGACGGAGAAGGAGACACATAGCGTGTTTTAAGCGGTAGTTTAAAAAGGTTTTAGTTAATAGATAAAATGACTAATTTGTCCTTGAGTTAACAGATAGGATTTAACGGTGTTAGTGAAAGGGATCCAGATTGAAACGAAATGCAAACCACGGGGACCTTGAGTGTAATTATTTAGAAAGAGGGACCATATCCAAATACTAAACAAACCACAAGGACCAATGGTGTAATTTACTCTAAAAAAAAAACATTATTACTATCTCAAAACTATCCAAAATCGTACTGTAAATCGACAAAAAAATAAAATGAAACATTAAAATCGTGATGTATCTCGCTCCATTGCGCGAGTACGCTTCTAGTTTATTTTAAAGAGGATAAAATAACGATTTTTATTTAAATCACTAATTATATAAGATAAGAGTGAATTACATTTTTGGTCTCTCGTGAATAACTGTCTTTTTGGTTTTCATCCCTCCAAAACATAAAATACATTTTTGGTCCAAAAATCATGTTTTTTAGCTCTTGTGCCTCCAACTAACGCTGTTAGAGGAGGCCCCGTTAAGTCCATCATATGCCCCTCACCTAAGGGGTATTTTAGTCTTTTTACCTTAATTTTTTTCTTTAAAAAAAATACTAAGATCATCTTCACTCCTTGATGCCTACACACCATGGGTGTGTTTGGTACATTGGACATGACAGAACAGAACAAAGATCACTGTTTCATGTTTGGCAGAACTTTTATGTGGAACAGAATGGAACAAACTGGAACAGGATTGTTCCAGCCCAACCCATAAAACAAAGTGGAACAGACTTATATTTTACTAATATAACCTCAAAATAAAACCTAATTTTCTTCTAAAACATCAAATACACATCCCTTTTTACATTTTATTCATTGTTTAAATTCTATTTAGTGTAGTTTATGTTACTTAAATTATCCTGTTCCAGCCCAACCCATAAAACAAAGTGGAACAGACTTATATTTTACTAATATAACCTCAAAATAAAACCTAATTTTCTTCTAAAACATCAAATACACATCCCTTTTTACATTTTATTCATTGTTTAAATTCTATTTAGTGTAGTTTATGTTACTTAAATTTTCACTTGTTGTCCTCAAAATATTATTTTTACATGGTTTTAATATTTTGGTTAATTTATGTAATTTATTAAATATACTAATAATAAAAAATATATAGAAATGGTATAAAAAATTTGGAAACTACATAAAATTTTTATTTTGATGTCATTTTAATCGTATGACGAAAAATTTTAATGACATTTTTGTTATAAAAATATTTATTTTATTATAATTTAATAAATTACATAAATAAATCAAAATATAAAAAAAGATATAAACAACCCATTAGGAGTAAATTGGTCGTTTTATCTGTTTTGTCATGTCCAGTTCTATCTTACGAAACGCTGGACAGTTGTTTTGTCATATTCTGTCTGGATATCAAACGCACCCTATGAGAACCCGAGACTAGATCCTTAGCCGACCATCCCCTTCTCCATCATCGAATCAACACCACCATCAGATCCATTCTGTTTCCTGCGTGAAACACCACCACCAGCATCTTCACCCTCACCTTTCTCTCTGTCCCGTTTCTGGCAACTCCCACCTTCACCCTTCCTCCCCGTCCTGTCTCCGACGACCCCCGGCGGTTCAATTCAGAATGGAACTTGAATGGACACACCACCTCCAGATTCATGAACGGAACTCGAAAGGAAATGAAACATTGCACCACATAGGTGAAGTAATAATGAGATGATCAATTTCGGAGGTGGTTTGTTATTCGTTACTATAATGGATAGATTTTTTTTTAAAGTACACTAATAAGAAATGGAAGGTACATTGTTGTTGGAAAAAAGGGGGGGGGGGGTTGTGTTATTAAAGAGACAAATTTCGAATTTGAACCTGAGACTTTGTTTTGAGAACATCCCATTTCCGCTGGAACAATTCAATGGAAACCGAAAATACATTATTATTTCTTGCATTTTGTCATTTTCTTCACAATACTAACGATCCACAACATGCGATCATAAACATGTATATGATGATAAATCTATCAAAGTTGAACCGATGGTCTTAAAAGTCTTGAAAATATGAACCCAAAATGATTGTATATGATGATAAATTCTGTGGTCGTTTCTCTTTAGAGGCATGTAAGCGTGAGAAGCCCTTTCGGATTAGTATGCAAATATGTAGAGACATAAAATACTTACATTTGAGCCTGTGCGGGTATTGTGTAAGATACGAGTAGAGGGATTGGATTAAGCAGTTAGGTCGACGGTGAGTAATAAGATTATGGAAGAATAGTTAAGCATAGGGTATAAATTGGCATCAAGAAAATGAGCATACTGTTTGATAGCTAGCTCTCTTTCAGGGAGGTCATGGCTTAGGTAATCGAATGGTGCGGGCTTGCTCGTGTCCACCAACGGTTCCCACTTGTAGCCCGGTCTTTCTGGCAATGTAACCATAACTGGTAAATGACTAGTGTTGAAGGCAATATACAGTTCTCCTTTCACCGAGTCCATCTGCATTATACACACCCACATCAAGCATATGATTATGAGATGCTTGATGGTGAAAAAGTAGAAAGAGTGTATAATGAAAGACATACTCTCCCAGTCGTACGAGAATTGCAATCTTTGACCTACAGATGCACAAGGCCCGGGTCTTACAAACCCATTGCCAGTAAGTGAAAACGAGCCCATGCTTTTGGGGCCGGGTCGGGCCGAGCCCAGACTTTGGGAGTGAAAATAGGCCCGTTCAGGCTTTTCCAGACTTTTGAAAAAAAAAAACCTGGCCAATCGGGCTTTTAGGCCTGGCCTTGACCTTGGCCTCGGCTTCGGGCTTTTTCAGGCCGACCCGAGCCAAGTTTCGGCCTTTTTGTGCATCTCTACTTTTGATCTGACATGTATTAGTTTAGTGGAAATGTGCGGATGTTTGTTAAATGTATAGAAAGTACCCTTTGATGATGACAAAACAGTGATGTAATGATGGTTATGAGGAAATGCCAAATATGCAAGTTCAGCTTGTAGCTTTGAAAACAAAGAATGTAACCTTTAACCAAAAAAAAAATCCTCATCAAAAAGAAAAAATAAACTAATTGACGTAAAGCAATTTTGATAGAACATTTGAAAAATGGAGTTTGTTGCAGTTTTCATTGGATAGAGAGGAGTAACATCTTTCATACCAATTGTATTATGTGGTTATCTTTATATGGACAAAAAATTACGGGAATGCTTATGAAGATCTAAATTACGGAAAACCATGAACGAAAGCATGAATGATGCATAAAAATGATGGAAGTTAAGGAAAATGACATTGCATACCATGGTGAAGGCCACAAATCTGCTTGTTTCAGACCAATCTGGTGTTCCAGGGACATGTCCATGCCACTGCAACCTCTCTGCCGTTGGAAAGTCAACTAAGCCAAGTGCCTCACATTCACTGTTGAAATCATTAGTTTTAGGGATGTGATGTAAACAAAGTGAAACGGAAGCTGATCAGGTTTAGACGATGCCCTTACTGGCGGAAATTGGTTATTAAACGGCAAAATCTGAAGAAGTCCGACGAGGACTCTTCTTTCTTATCCCATTGGAAATAGTTCATCTGCAGATAAAGCTGTAGTTAGCTCACAAAACATATGGTTCTTTCATAGAAATTAAAATGATCAGGAAGCAGAATGGTACATAGTTATCATGGCAATATGTGTTGTTGTTTCCCCCTTTTGTGTGACCATATTCATCTCCCATATGTATCATAGGTACACCCTGGAAAGAAAAGATCCTAGTCAGAAATGCAATCAGCAGTTGCTAGAATCAAGAAGTAGGAAGCAACAACCACTTTTGGATTGACTGATAGGAACGAAGACAAGCAACCATGGTGGGTTACTGTAAATGTCATTGCCACCTCCACCCCTGCCCCTAAAAAAAATCTTGAAAGAATTTACTGTGTCATTTGGTTTAAGAGAGAACAAGCATAACAGCCTTCAAGATGTTCGATTTCAAACCTAAAAAGGCATATACAACATGTCTCACGGAAAGATCCAGGTTGCAGCCTTGTAAACTGAAGAAATAATGTAGCAACTCAGATCAATGTGCATTGACAGTGAAACACTACACCAAGGTTAAGCAGTAAACTCTCGTCACATTGTTTTGGTAAGGACGAGCTTGAAGGACATGCAAGGCAAAATAACACTTGTTTGACAAGGATTTCATGATAATACCTATGCAAAACTAGAGATATTGAGAAGCACTTTCATTGGAAACACCACTCCACTCTACTCTTTTGGGTAGTGATCAGGTTTGCATACATCTTATCCCCTCCAGACCCTACTTCTGAGTAGGACATATTGGGGTATGTTCGGCTTTTTAAGGGAGTTAAAAGATTCAAATCAAGCCAAACTGAAATAGAACTCCAAAGATGCAACTTTTTTGCAGTTCTGGCGGAAGATGTAGAAAGCATGTCTAAATAAGAGGCATCTAAGAAGGATATTTTTCACTATCTTTAATAAGATATACTTTTAGGTTAGAGATTGACGCTGCTGTGCTTTTCATAGGATAAGAGCAGGGGGGATGGTGTCGCAACATCCATCAGAACATTTGAAACCATAAAATTCCACTAAAAATGAACACTTTTGGGTAACATTGTTGGACCATGAGGAGTTGGCATGAAGTAAAGACTGAGTCTAGCAAAAATGTGCACTCCATGGATTTGATGTTACATTGTAACTATACAAGGAAGGGTATAACTAGAAATGAGCACATCCATGAGTAGATTAGGATGAATCAATTGAGGAGATTGAGACACTGATCGCTTAAGAGGGTTAGGTTAGTTCCATGCTTTGGATATTTTAATGAGAAAGGGAGAACTCCACCAAGAAGATGGGTTAGGAGAGGTAGCAGTGAACCAGAATTAACACAAGGGCAAGTAGTCAAAAGAAATATTCACATCAAACCTATCAAGGACTTGGCCACAGATGGGGAAAGCTGGAAGGATTTAGATCTATGATTCGAGTCCTAGGACAGGTGTTGTGTACATCTCATGGGTCTGAGTTTGAGCTCATCCCAATGAAGTAGGATAAAAGGCATGTTGTTTTTTATGCATAAAGAAAATTTTGAATGATGGAATATAGATGGTATTTAAATCTAAGCTGGGATCTTTTTGTATTGCTGGTAGACTATGTAACACCCGGAAAATTATAAGGTAAGTAATCGTTCCCTTAAATTCATTTATTGTGTTTATCTGAGATTATGAGACCCGTTATGTGCACATGTTCACTATTAAAAATGCCATCATGTTATATGAACTGTATATTTGTAATTACCGTTTAAACCTCGCACTAAGAATCGTTATTCGGTTGAATTTTCGGACCTTTCTGGCTGTTGGCGACATTGCCCGCGACAATGCCCACGGGCAAAGTCGCAGGGCATAGTCGCCCAGAGTGTACCGTGAGGGTCACTCACACTATGCCCTTGGGCAATGTCGCAGGGACATAGTCGCCCGTGTTGAGGTACCTGCTGATTAATACCGAAATTTGTTCCCATTTTACCATTTTAACTTCTAAAAACGGGAGAGCACTCCTTTAGGCGATTTTTGAGCAGCCAAGTTCCCTCCTCTTCAACACTTTAGGGTTTGGTAGTTGAGGTCATTTATGGTGCATTAAACCACCATCCAAGGTCATTCATTGAAGCATTCTACCCAAGATCTTCTCTTCTCAACCAAACTTCACCTATCATCATCTAGGGTTTCCATCTTTTCTAGGTTTTGGTCAAAAACCTAGATTGTGAGTTTACTAAACCTTTGTTAAAACTAGATACACATCATAATCTTCTATTTGCTATTTTATCTCTATGTGTTCAAGTATTTGGGATTTCTTGATGAAAATAGTTGGAAATATAGATATTGGTGATATGATATGCCTTATGTTATGAGTGCCATTATTTGGGGCTTTTCTCATGGATACACAATGTGATTAACTTGATATGAAATGTACGCATGTATGGGTATTATGATGGTTCTAGTTGGAATACCACTTTGATGACATATTTATATGCATGATGAATATAAGTGTCATTTGGGTCTTTTGTTGGACTGCATGAGGATAGGATGGTAATATTGTACCCGTAGTTGGTATTGAAATATGTTGGGTTGAAATACACCTAAAGGACCTCCTATATGCGTTATGTGGACGAACCAAGTCAGTACACTAGGAGGATGTAGTCTTGGGCGCCACTGTGATGGTATGTGCCTAGACCTCCGCCATTCGGGGAATTTTCTTAGCGATAGTCTTCGGGTGTGCCGGGCCTTTAGGGTGTTCCTTGTTAAGGGCATCAAGGTATATCGAGTTATCGACTCTTGGGTGGGACTTGATTGGTGCTTTGGGTCTCCCCTAATGACTCCACATATATTGAACACTGGTTAACTGCTGATAAGAACTGTAACTGTTCATGCATGCTTATTATTGTTCAACTCACTAGGCTTTTTAGCCTAACACTTGTTTGGTGTCGATGTGTATCTCAGGTTCTAGCGGCGCCGGTCCTAAGCAGGCTTAGTTGCTTTGGGGTGAGAGCTTGGGGATTTTTGCACATGGACATATTATAGTTCTGAAAGTGAACCGTTTGGGTTCTTAGATGACAACCCTTTTGTAATCTCTTTTCTAGTTGTAGAAATTAGATTAGTTGGTTGTTATTTATTGTCCGTTGAATTACAGTTGTAATTAAACAGGTAGTTTATACATTTCCCCATTTTTGGGAGGCTCTTGCTATGGCTATTTTGCATACCTCGTGTCCGTTTTGCGGATTTTTGTTATCCCTATTTTTAGGGTGTTACAGACTAGGAGACACTTTACGTAAATGAACGTCTCTTTTCATGGCTCAGATTTGCAATGTTCTTGGACTTCCGTGTACCAGTTATATAAATTATGGCCTCTTCAAAATAAGCATGCTCTTTTTTATTCATCTGACTCAAACTTCAAAAGATTCTCATTAGAATAGCTTTTTCCCTTGGTTGCATATTACATGCCATATGCCATGTGGGTCATGTTGTGATGTCCTGCCTCCGGAGTATATATACGTGTAAAACTCTAGCATGAAGGATTCCTTGTTCACAATACGAATCTTTGAAATCAGTGATACTTTATCAGAGGTAACATATGTATCAGTATGGTACTAAAAACCAACATTCAAGTTCAAGAAACTTACTTGTGAAACCATCAGACAAAGGAAGAAGTTTCTCATTTGTCGCTTCCTCAATCTTTTTACTGAGATGCTCACAAACTCTCCTTCCTATATGGTCATATATTTATTCAGAAAATGCAACAAATACCAGTGAAACATCAAAAGGAGAAGCTCATACTATGCGATAATGTGACAAGTGTTCAAATTCCACAGCCACTGTTTGCATTATTTCAAGGAAATGCAAGTGTCTGCTCAGTTCTCATATAAAACCAAAATATCAAAAGATGCATAGCATATCACACTTGTCATGACATCCAAGAAACACAAAAGTGCTGTTTGTTTTTAAGAGGTGTTGAAGTCTGAAATCTTATTTCACTTATGATTGATAAGATCTGGTGCTGAAGTCTGAAAACAGGATCATTAAGAGACTTTGTTTTTGTAAAGTGATAAATGTCTGAAAGTGTATAATTGTTCATTTTAGATAAGAGGTGAATAAGAGGGTTTTTTTTACAAAAACAAACAGCACCAAAGTTTGTGTGAAATAAACATCAACTAAAAAATAGCAGAGCAATGCTAGTGACTGCACATGCTGAAGGACCCAACAGCAAGTACGAAGAGCTTAGTGCAAAAGCTAAGATATGCCATAGTAGGAACAAATTTACCTGTCCACAATTCCAGCTATTGTTGTGACTTTCTCCATCTTTGTTGTCTTCTCCATTTGCCAGATTATGTTTGTCATTGTACGTAACTAGGTCAGCCAGTGTAAAGCCATCATGAGCACATATGAAGTTTATACTGTTCCATGGTTTCCTGCCACCTTCCTGGTGCAGAACATGAACGAAATCACATCCAATAAAAATAATACAGAACACGTAAGCAAGTGGTGGAATAGAGTTTGTAAAATACTTACAGAGCTCTATATTCAGGGATGATGCAAGCAAGAATAATTTCTCAAATTTGGGAAAAAAGACGTACTTGTACAATAAACAAGACATGAGAGCATCAAACGCAAATGATATATCCCACGTAGAGGTAGGCACGGGGTAGGATATACGCAGACCTTGCCGCTACCCCAAGGGGTAAAGAGCCTTTTCCAGTGAAGACCCCCGACTTGTAAATCAAAATTTAAAAGAATACAAGAGAGCAAGCTGCAAATGAGAAAAGTAGCATAGGAGTGTGTGCAAACAAACAACATCTATAGTGAACAAACAAGGCAGCAAGGACAAACGAGAGAGAAAAGCAAACAAGGAATCACAAAGGGCAGTACTAACAACTACTAGGAGAAGAAAAGAAACTAAGGGGCCATTTACTAAATGTTTACCCGGTAAGTGCTTACCAACTCACTTTACCTTATCGGATGAACATGACAAGGATTGAAAATCTTACCCGGTAAGAGCGATGACAAGGACCGAGAGTCTCACCTGGTAAATGAGAGTGACAACTTTTACCCGGTAAGCGCTTAGCGGATAAAAATGTTGCATACAATGTCGATTTAATGGACTAAAATCTTACCTGGTAAGTTAAATGAAAGTGTTATCTATTACACGGCCCCTTAGACTGGCAGTAGTCCAGAAGCTTATCAATGATTAAGTTAACTCCCCTCTTCACCCAGCCAGAAAAATCGCCAGATTCCCCCTTTTGACCTCAAAATTCATTTCCATATGTAGAATACATATGGAACTAAATGGACAGCTAGAACATAGGGCCATCCTCATCCCTTTGGATGCCTTCTTTTACTAGCAAATAAAAGAAAGGTATACAACCCTTTCCAGATATAACCTGTACAAAGTCTAAAATACTGTTTTGAAGTCTGGAGTAGCTTTTTGAGCCACAGGTAGTAGAAGAAAGAGATACCTGGTATAGGTTAGGGCTCCCACAAAGGCATTCAGCAAAAGCACCAGCAAATCCATCTGTACCCTTGATGAACTGCCTTACTGTATCGCGATACTGAAATAATCAAAAGGAATGGATTTGGGATTCAGGTCTACTTAACATATGTGCATTGTAGCTTGCTACAGATGTAATACACATCCCATCTTTCTCATTGTCTCTTTCACTTTTTACAGGCTAATGTAGTTATGACTTATCAAATAAACAACTGTCACCTTAAAGAAAGAAACTAAATGAGCTACAGCCTACAACTACAAAAATAATAATAAAATATGATGCCTTAAAAGGCCAATAATAATCACTAGTAAGACACATTGAGAAGTGCCTGCAGTGTCAACTCTGAACTATATAACAAAAAAGAACAGGAAGATACGAAGAGTTATGTCCACCATTATATACTTTGATTCTTTGGTAATATATTTTAGAGATGAATAGAACTTTTCATATTCAAGTGACAGTATCTAACTAACATTATAAACCAAGAATGAGCATACAGTTGACTTCTTGTCTAGAGCTTAACAGTTGATATAACGTTTCACATAAATAACATCTCCAATCATATTATTTTCTTATCTCAATGGATGCTTAGAAGGCTACCTAAGATGCATGTATTCCTCCAAACCTACAGATGGGCACAAATGGCTTCCTTTGGCAGAGTTCTGGTATAACACAAAGTATCATACAGCCATTAGATGTGCTCCTTATGAGATGGCCAATGGCAAGGCACCACCTACTCATATGTTTTATCCACCTGCTGAAAGCAAAGTTGACTCGGTTGATAGGAGTATTACAGCCAGAGAGAACACAAATTCAGTTGCTGAAACAAAACTTACTTAAAGCCCAAAATAGAATGAAGCAATTACCAGATATGCATAGATCCACGAAGGGATTTGAGAATGGCGATCTGGTATACCTCATATTACAACCTTACAGGCAATCCTCAATGGAATTCAGAGCCAACCAAAAGCTGTCAACTAAGTACCATGGACCCTATCCTATAACAACTGGAGTGGGCAAGTTGCTTACACATTGCAATTACCTCCTGGTGCTTCCATACACCCAACATCCCATGTCTCCCTTCTGGAAAAACATCATGGTCCCGTGACACTCTTTTCTGAACTACCAGCTTCACACATGAACACTCACAGAAAACCCATGAGACCCTCACTAGAATGGTGAAAAATAAAACCATGCCAAGATGGAGTGGCTTGTCAAATGGAAAAATAGTCCTGCAGAAGAAACTATGGGAATTAGCCGAGTTAATGAAGAAACTGTATCCATCATTTGATCATTGGGGTCAAGGATCTAAGGATGGGGAGGGCAATGTTGCATATGCATTGCATGAACATGGACCAACTGATGCATACATAACCCAGGCCCAAGTTCTAAAAGATAATATATGCTGGCATTAAAGAGAAAATGGTCCAAGCCTCCTAGAAAACTTGACAGCCCAGCATGCCAGAAGGAGGTTGAGGAGAATTTATTATATTTGTGTTATCACCTGATACCAAACATTGGCAATAGAGAGGAGAGACTCTTATGGAGAGAGAATAGCCCATAGATATGGTAACATGGCTGATGTAAGTAATAAAAAGTTAAAAACTAGGAAATGTACCGTTCATATCTAAGGAAAGAACAACTCTTAGTGCAAAACATTCAACTTTCTTCAGTTATTCATAGTTTAGACCAACAGTAGCCATCATAATTGTGATGCAAATCAACAAATCCAAATTCAGAAAGAGAATGCCTCAACATTCAACTAGTATAAAATACAAAAGAAGAGGCCCGTGGTTTCAGTGCAAACAAAATTTCATATGAAACAAAAGAGAAACCCCGTTATCTTTTAGAATAAACAAAATCTTACAATTATGAGTCTGACCTCAATTATCAAGGCTTGCCACTATTTTAAGAAATTATCTATACTATATTATAAAGCATGGATAAAAAACTCTTACATACAAATTATTAGGCACAAGGTACCATCATTTTATGCAAGATTTTAAAAATCTCTTAATTTACAAGTATCAAAGCACAAGATACATATTACTACTGCAGGCTTCTAACACCCACCAATTTGGTATGTGCAGGGCCTTCCTTTTATTTTATGCAGACCTTTCCATGTATCACTATTAATTAATATATTATATTACTATAATTTTGTTTTAATTATATTATTAAATATGTAATTGGTTATTTTTTCTAGATGTCATTAAAATATATAAGATAATCATTGAATTTTAATAAAATACTTAATTTTTTTATATAAAAACATTATATTATTAAGCCTAAATTAAACAAGTTTATAAAAAAACATTATCATTTTCTCAAAACCATCCAAAATCGTACTGTAAATCGACAAAAAAATAAAATGAAACATTAAAATCGTGATGTATCTCGCTGCATTGCGCGAGTACGCTTCTAGTTAAAGATATAATGGCTAATGGAGATATCTATACAAAATGTTTCTGCAGCCTCGTGTATTTCTGCATTCTATTCCAAATGACAAAGCCACCAGTGAGTATAATCAAATATAAAAAAAAACAAAGCATGTGAACAGACCTTTCCATTCCATTCCGACCAAATGCCCCAGTGAGGAAAGATGCCAACTTGGTAAAGGCCTCCACAATCCCATGCTTCAGCTATAAGCTGTTGGAAATGGCATGAAATAACGAGCATAGTTGGTGCATGATCTAATTAACAGGCTGTCAATAGAAAATTTTATAGTACTAGAATAAGCATAAATTAATGGGATTACAGAAAAGCCAGTTCTACAAGAAACTAAAGTTAAGTCTTAATAAGATAAGAACAATCAGTTCAATAACGTTTGTACTCACAAGCAATAAAAGAATGGTCCAACTTGTAGCTTAATGAATAAGTTGAACTACTAGCAGATTATTCATGGGCGGCAGTATTTGTTTCAACTATTCCAAACTCTTCGATATAAAAAGGCACCTTAATCATGATACACGCCCACGGTTTATAACTGGTGGTGCATCCACACAAATTACCTTCACTCCTCGAAGTATTGGGTCATTGCTAATCATGTCAACCAATGGTGGGCTGCTGAGAGGTGATCCAGTTGTCAGCAAATCATCTTCCAATTGATTCCCATATACATTTACTGCATCCCAGAGGCTGAGACCAGGTCGCACATAATAAGTACAAATGAATGGTTGTGTTTTGTAATGTCAGCAATATAAGAATCAGGTGTGCAATAGACCAGATAACCTGCTGCCCCTTGTCAGGATAGAAGCAAGATCAAAGCGAAATCCATCAACATGCATCTCCGTTACCCAATATCTGTAGGAAGGTTTCATATAACAGATACTAAATCAATTAAGGATCAAAATGCATATATATATATATATATATTAGTTGCAAAAGAAGAATGAGTCCTTGATGGCAAACTAGTTGGGGTAGGATATAATTCAAAATAAAAACAAAGAAAAACAGAAAATGTGTGGCTCGGTTTCTCATAGAAAATAGTAAAGATTTAAGAACTAAAATTTTGATGAAAAATAGAATAGTGTGAAACTTCACTTATTATCCTCCAAATATAAAAATAGAACTTTCTGCAAAATTTACTTGTTACAGCTTATGGAGAAGTTTTCTCATTGTACATGCCACGCTACCAATAATGTGGACAGGTACCCTTCTTTTTGTCTCATCAACACAAATTCAAACTAAAACCAGAAATCACATTATAGAAATATGGTGCACATGCAAGCACACCCAACCAAACACACTTTCCCAAGCCTTCACACAAACACGTGTAGGGGTTCATGTAAGTAGTATTTTTATCTACCTCAAGGAATCTACTATGAACTGGCGTACGACAGGATGGTTGCAATTGAAGGTGTTTCCACAACCTGAATAGTTGTAAAACTCCCCCTGCAAAACCGTGTATAAAATTTTCCTCAAGCTCATAATATATCCTTGTGGATAAAAAATATACAGTTCCCTGGACAGAAACAGATGATAGATTCCACATCTTTCGATACTTGCTTTGAATTGGTAATCAATTGTTACCACTTACCGCCACCAAATCCACATCAAATAAGAGTATTTATACAAAAGGGAAAATTTGGTATCTGCTGACTGCTGTTATATAGATTAAAAGCTGATTTTAGTTCAGTTATCAAATATAATGCCGCTTCAAGTGGCTCTTTTATTTTCTTCCTTCTCGTTTGGGGAGGCAGGACAGGATTTATTTCAGTTCCAAGGAGTACTAACTATTTGGCTTGTAGAAATGGAATGGGTTATTCAAGTATGTTGTTTGGTATCAATGAATAGACTTCTGAAATGAATTGAATTGGTAAACAAAGACAAAAGAGTCCTTTAGTATAAATATTTTCAATTCAAATTGAGACATATTACTAAATAAGTTGCGTATAAAGGTATTATGTGTTCACATAAATATATTTTACATACTTCACAAATAGTCAAACAAATATTCATTCAACATTTTAAGTTTCTTATGAAATCGAGTTTTAAATAACCATGAAAAATGATTACAAAATGTATTTTGTAAATCTGATGCTTTTGTTTCCATTGTTTTGTCTTCAATAAATAGTGATCTTCACAACAATTTTGTAGACTATGTAAATACACATGTAAGTTTTTCTAGTTATTATATAATGTAATAAAAATTATTGAAAATTGTATTTACAAGAATATAAAATTAAAGAAAATCTCAAATAAGATTATAAGGAAAAATATACATTTTCTAGTTATTATGGAAAATAAAAAAAAAATTAATTTAACTAAAGTCTCGAGTTTTTTTTGAGGAATTGGTGTTACTTGGAGATTATAGAAAAAGAAAGAACGCGTCACATTGTAAATTTTCATTTCATTACATGATGGAATCGACCAAAAACAGCCCTTTCCCACGAATATAAATCAACCAAATGGAAGGAATCACATTCCTCGGGAATGCCTCATTCCATTCCATCTGAAAACTCATAAGATAAAACGCATTTTTCTCATTCCATCATATTAGTCCATTCCATCACTATATACCGAACATGACATAGGAAATCTCAGGAAACATAGAGTAAGTGGGAGTAAAATATTATAGTGTACCCAACTTGCAAACGAGTTCTATAAGAAAAGGTATGAAAGCATGTGTAGCTAAATGCAAGCATATAAAAGACATCATCAATACCTTAAAGAAGCAAAATGACAATTCATATTCCTTCAACTTCATGAGCGAAAAAACATACAGTAGTGCTGCTATACCTTAGGTGCAAGCATATAAAAGACGCTGTTATCAACACCTCGAAAAGACAATATGGGACCATTCTCATTCCCTTCAGCAGTGTGATTGAAAACCACATCCATGAGTACCTGTTAAAATCTGAATCAGATGACAACTCGTCAAACTTAAAGAAAACAAATAAATCTGTGATGACACAAGTTGTCACCTCGATTCCACGTTTGTGTGCCTCTTTAATAAGCTGTTTGAACTCATTTATTGCATCAAGGCCACAATTACTAGCAGCAGCAGATGCATATCTCGACATTGGTGAAAAGTAGTTGATAGTCGAATACCCCCAATAATTTAACCTGGAGTAAGAATTTGATAATCCATAATCCATATGATATACTAGTACTTTAAAACAAAGCTCATCAACGCAACTTGCAACTAGAAAATGATCAACTAAATTCAATATTGGAAGCACAAGAGATGGCATAAAAATTTACAGACTGCCTCCATCCCAAGTTAATGTAATAATTTATTTTTCTGGATATCCAGAACTAGATGCAACATTTCTCTTTTGACAAAGTTTCAATCCAAATTATTTCTTTGTCCATCCGTAATCATTATAAAATACTGATAGCACTAATATTGATCCACAAGATTTCTCTATTTTGTTATTATTTGTAGAATGTCAGGATCCAAAAAATAGTGTAACGCATTTTATTTCCACACTAAATTAGATATTCTGCATATTCTTTCCTAATTTCCATAATTCTATTTCACAACAGAATCTCACAAATAGTTTCCTAAGGAGCAGATCTGCATTCCCATGTATATATACTTTGGCCATAAGTTTGTATAATGCAGAGAAAATTTCAGTTAAAAACTTCTATATGGTATCAGAGCTAACCTCTGAAACCTAGCTTTGCTTGTTGCCGCACTTACCAAGCCATCATCCAATCATCAATGAGTACTCTCGTGGATTCCTCTTCCTCAGGAATAAAGTCTTAGTCAATCCTTCCTCCTGTCACAAGTACTTCTCAAGTTCTTGATGGTTCTCCTCTCCCATCACTTGTGACAAACACAGCGAACACACAACTACCTTCCATGATCGGAATCCGTCCTCGTGTATGTCTTAGAAATTGGTGATGTCATGGCTAATCAACTCCATACTCTCCGAAAGTTGGAGAAAATGTTCTTCTCTATTGAATTGCCCAAGAAATCTAGAATGCCGCCCATGACGGCATGACCTACTCAAGTTCTGCAAACACTTCACTGCTCTTTGAAACATAAGCCAAACTTTTAGAACTCAAGCAAGGTGACTCAAATACTACACAATACTACTAAACACTCGCAAGGTATTCGCAACATCTTGATATTTTTAAGGTATATCCTTGGAAGTGTCCAAATGATGTTGCTCTTCACAAAGAACTCATCGGGAGAAAAAGTCTGGGTCTGAATCATGAATCTTAAACCCCTCCCTCCAATCTAAAGGTTTTCTCTTAAATCCGAAGGGAGGAAAACCAAGAGGTTGATCATGCCGAACTGTATATCACACCCATACAGTCTTCTATGCTCACTGACTCATCCTCTTTAGACAACAGATCTCGAAAAGGAAGACCAAGGTGTGAACACTACAAACGACCTGGTCATTATCGTAAAACTTGCTAAAAATCAATGGCAAGCCTGTCGATTGGAAAGCTAGAAGCCGAGTTGATCAAACACGATAGTTGCCAATATTGAAGGAACATCAAATGAAATCAGCCATTTTATAAAGAATCATATCAATGCACTTATTAACTATTTGGGCAGATTAAAAAGCAGCCAAGTTTGTCTTCAGCCGAAGAAAACCGCAGTGTTATGAATCATCAAGGTACTACTGCTCATGCATTTGCTAAAACCTCCAACACACCCTATCCATGGATAGTGGATTTAAAGGCATCAACCACATGGCGGGTGATTTACAAGTCTTCAACACCTTCAAACTATGTGCTAATTCTTTACATGGTCAGATTTGCAAATGGTTCCCTCTTCAAAGTGATAGGAAAGGGATCTGTAAAACTATGAGATGATCTTCTCCTCTCAATCTCTCATATGTTCTCTTTGTTCCTAAATTAAATGGCAACCGACCCTCAATCGGAAAACTCATTAGAGTACTAAAAGGTGTGTGTAAATTCAACCCAGATCTTTGTGATTTTCAGGTAGTGAGGTCGGAGAAGGTGATTGGCAGTGCTAAAATGCATGTGGCCTTTAGATTCTCACCGACTCTTCTACAAGTAAAGAAGTTCACAAATAAAGTTGTGATTTCCATTCCAATTAAACTTCAGCTTTTGATCTCGTCTCTAACTCGAATGAAAAACTTGTTACGTTATGGCATTTTTGCTTTGGACACGTAAATTTTAGTTATCTCAAAAAACTCTCTCCATTTATTCATCAATAAAATGCCAAAAATGTTCCATTGCTATGTTGGTCAACTTGCTAAACATATTTGAAATATTTACTCCAACTATTTCTATCTTTAAAATTTTACGTTCCATGATTCAAAATCAATTCGAAATTTTGAAAACCGACAATATAGAGGAATGTTTTAACTCCATTCTTGGTCCATATTTATTAGATCAAGAAATTGTTCACTTTCACTCATGTGTTGACACTCTATAGCCATTTATTTTGCCAGGTCTAGATTTCACAAGTATATGATACCACAATCAACTTTCCGCCCTTATTCCCCATGTAACCACAATCAACCCCCAACAGTTGAAGGGTATGTGCAATTCACCTGAATGAGCATCAAAATATTTCTCCGAAAGGCAGGATTTGCATACCTATAGTCACCCAAGACAGGATTGTAGCTGAAGTACTCCAGCTCATTGAACTCATGGCAAGGCATTAACTCTATGCAGTTCACACCAAGTTCCTACACCAGAAATAATAGTTTTAACAAAAAACTATACAGTATCAACCTTTCATGATTCTTAATATGAAAGTAAAACTAAATAATAGTACCCCAAAATGCAAGAACCATTACAAGAAAAATCATCTGAGATCCCAATACATCAGCTTTAATAGCATTCATAATGTCGTTCCTATTAAAGAAACAAAGGGAAAAGAAATTAAAAAAATTTTGTTGGTGATTTATTCCTAGTGTGAAACAAGTCTTTTGTTTCAAACCAATTGGAGTAGGCTAAAAATGAACCAAAAGAAACTAAAAACAATGACACCTAAAAGAAAACATGAACAGGCAAAACCCTAGAGCTCAATCGTGGACAATGGCAATCCAAAAGGAAAGTAAAAGTTTCACAGACAAATTATGAAGAAAGGTGGGTTTTGGTGTCAAAAGAACCTTTCGATTGAAGGAAGAATGACCAAAGGTTTTGAGGATAAAGTGAAGAAACCAAAACTGAAGGGGTCAAAGTTGACAATTAAACCATATGACTGTATCCACATGCCATACATTGGAGGCAACTTATGGCGGATTTACAAACTTGACTGAATAATTTACCTCCATTTTCTTATCCTTTCCATTAAAATTTCAAAAACTTGAGCCGCAGAGGGAGAACAGAGGGCAGAGAGATGGGTTTGGGTTTTTCAATTTCAGATTCAAAGTTGGTTAGGATTGGCTTTATTAATTTATGCATGGAGTTCTACTCAAGGTGTAGAAAAGGGTTTTTACCATGTTATTGCCCACCCATTTGTTCATAATCAAATGCAGAGAGGTAGGGCGTAGTCTGACGGAGGTACAAGTTGACTCCTGATTCGGGTCCCTGGTGGCCCAGCTGGTCACCCTTTGTGGGCAACAGGGTGCAATAGCGGGTGGCAGAGCCACTATACCATGGACTAGCCACCTCTCGTATTGGTGGGACCCTGTTTTGAGGTTTTGCTAAATGGGGTAGTAAATAGAGTAAATGGGTTGAGAGACCCACTTGCCAATAGGGATGATGAAGGGTGAACTAAGGAGTAACTTGTCACGTTATTGCTTGTAGTTTTAAAGATTTGCATGTTAGTTTGGAAATTGGGATGTTAACAAGATCAGCTCTGAATGTTATTAGAAGTGTACTATAGGTAATAATCAACAAGTGGGCCCTGTGATTTATAGAAATGGAAATTAGTTGAACATCTATAACCTTACAATTTGGATGTTGACAAAAAGAACTCCAGGATGTAATTTTACTTCAAAGATTATTTAATGTATTTTCACTAATCACTACTAAATTCTAATGCTTAGGTATATTCTGGTAACTCATGAAAACCACACAAGTGATGAAAGCCAAAGCCACGAAAATTATACTAATCCCCTTAAGATGGACGGAAGTGGTTAGCTTGCTTTCTGCTGACATTGTAAATGGAAAAATGCAATGGTTGACCTTTGATTTTCAAAATTGAATGTAGGAAGATTACACAGTTAGAAATATGTAAAGAATATTCCTGGAATTTTAGGGAAAATGTAAATGACCAAAACGCCATGGAATCAAGATTTGACCACAATCTGGACTTCTTAATAAAAGCTTAATTGAAGATGTCATGAATTAAATAAGTTATACAAGTCAGTAAGATCAAATTGGTATGAAATAAGCAACAACTTTTGTCCAAATGTCTTAAAGACTTAAACTTGGATGTTTTCTTAATCAAATATTGTAAAGGCTGTGCCTTACAAATAAAACCATTAAGAGATGACAAAACACAGTAGTAGAAGCTACATGAATGATCGCCTCAAAAATATTCAAAATAAGACCAATGAATTATGGATTTACAGAATCCTTGTGAAATTCAGATATGATAGAAGATGACTATGATCTAGGAAAAGATTACAAAGTACATATTGCAAACAAGAAAAACTAATACTTTAAACATGTAAGTAAAAAATATAATGTGTTTTCTCGCATATAATTAAGTACCTATCCTTCACTCCTGCTAAGCTAATGGTGTTTTGCATTTGGTGCTTTCCGTTTTATTGTTTTATGAGTAGAACGCTGCCTACAAAAATACTGAGTAGATTAATCAAGCTGCCGCAAAGCACTGTGTATGCTTGATGCATGTTAAAGTTAACAATGAATATGATTTTCCAATTAATACATGCAACAGCACTACAAACACATATGCATACATGCACAGGGAAGGGGTAACAGATATTAGTGTGTATACAGATAGAAACAAGCATACTCAAAAGGCAATTCATTTAACATAACTCTATAGTGTTATATACTATATTTTGGGGAAATTTAAGCCCAGTATCTCACACGTAGAATCATAGATTAGGATTTCCCGTGTTAGCACTTTAAGATAACAACCCTAAGGTTAAAATCATAAAAGGTAAAGTCTATTTTACATGTACCTTCAAATGATCAAGTTTGTCTATTACACCCAGGTAAGTGCCACGAGATCCTGTCTGGCTGGACTCATGCCTTGTAAATCCACGAACATGCATTTCATAAATTACCAGATCTCTTTGTGCGAATGCCAGGGGTAGGTCTCCTTCCCAGTCAAACTAAATCAAACAAAATTATTAAACATATAACGAATACAAGTCAATTGCAACAAGATGTGGTATGATGTGGAATGTGATGAATCAAGAAAAAAACATTGATCCCCTGTTTTCTATAATAAATAAAACGTGCCAAAAAGATTAAACATGTTGACGTACCATATTTTAAATAATCATGTGATATTAACTTCTAAGGGGGCGTTTGGTTCACAGAATGGAATTTGATGGAATTAGAATCCATCGAAGGAATTTGACTTTTAAGGAATTGAAATAGAATTTGATGGAATTTGACCACACGTTTGGTTGATAGGAATTCAATTCCTTCCCGTAAGTCAAGGAATGATGAATTCCTTAAATTGTGGAATTCAACGGAATTGGAAGGATTCCATCGCTTTCATTCCGTGAACCAAACATGGGCTTGGAATTTGGTCAATGGAATTGGCATTCCAATTCCTTCAAATTCATTCAAATTCCATGAACCAAACAACCCCTAATTCTCAAATCTACAGAAGTAAATGACAAAATGTAACCCCTGTCCAATTATATTTCTCCGCTTTCCTTTCTTTAAAATTATACTTTACTTTATATGTCCTACAATAATGACGAGATATTGAGATTTGGGTAAATAGTAATTTCAAGATGTTATTTTACTTTACCTAGTGTTTAACTGGGTAGAATATTTTGATATTAACTTTTGATTAGTACATGGGATTTTATTTAGAATCAAGTATTTCTTCATTAATAGCATTTTTTCCTGCTCTCCAAGTAGTATTAGGAATCTGTTTCATTGTAAATAAAATTGTGATCCATAATAAATGAGATGGTTAAACGGTATGTTGTTTCTGATCAAATTCATTGTTTTTGTTGACTGAATCAACCTCTGGAGTGAAGCCTTTATGACATGTCTAAATCCCTAGTGGATTCCATAGTTCCCCCAAAACCTTTCATTCAATTACCTGTCTTACATCACATAACCTGGTTAAACTATTTATCTTTCAAATATTCGCAGTATAAGTTACGATACAAAATTGAAACGATGGCATGCAAGAAGATAAAGAAGAAAACATGAAAAGTAGTTGCAATCAATGAGAGTAAAGAGAAATAATAAAGTAACAAGTTGTGAGAGTAGAGAGGGAAAAAAGAGGAAAAAAAGAGGAAAAAAAAAGGAAAGAATATGTTGAAAGAAAGTCTCACTCAATTGAGTGGGAAGATTTGGACTAGGATACAAGGAAACAAAATATACAACAAAAATAAAGTGAGTATCATTGGTAGTGGATCATTCATTGAACTTGTTCTCATATCTTACTCATTTCCATCCAATCAAGTGATTAGAGAATATATTAGGGCGTGCTTACTAAATACCTTTGTGAGTAATGAATCATTTAATTAGAGACAGAAGGAAATATGTGGTAGCTTCTATGATATTTGTTTATTACCAATAGACAAGACATTAAGTATATGTACCGTAAGGACACACCTTGTTTTACAAAACGATATGAAATGACATCATTATATGACCAAGGTGCCATCTTAGGGTGGACTATACATACTGTCACTAGCAACATGTGAATATTATTTACGAGACGTGATTTAGAAAAACACTCTAACTACGTGAACTTAACCAGATGCCATTAACTCACTTTAAAATTGGAATGAACCAACTTACACAATTGCTTAACAGTAACATAGGATACAGCAACGTAATCTCTTCAAGTATGCTGCTCATACATCAATTACGACCAGCATAAAGGAAACTCTGACATTCATTTGTTCTTGAGATATTGAAGTGATCAAGAATGATAGTACCTCATGAATAGTAGGAATTTTGCAGACCATTTGGCTCCAGCAATCATCATCAGGTCCTAAAACACCAAACTCCCCCCTGCTTACAACAGCCTGAATAAGCACCAACAAGGTCACTGCCTATCACTTTTTAAGAAGGTATATTGAAATTGAGCATAGGTGCAAGTCCCAAGGTGCAAGCACAGTCCAGATAAAGGAAAGAAAATACTATATCTAAACAATTTGAGTAATAATAAAAATTCAAACATAATAGATGAAAGAGGCTACCAACTTTAGCATAAGGATCTAATAAGATCTGAGAAGAATCATAATAGTGTCCTTCCTCAGGACAAAACTCTCCAGAAAATTTGTAGCCATAGAGCATATCTGTAAAATCTCCTTTCAGAAACACATGCCAGACATCTCCAGTCTTATTGGTAAGTTGATCCAGAGGTATCTGCTCAGTAACTCTTTTCTGCATCAAGTGAGAATCATAAAAAAAATCATGCCTATGAACTAATAATAACTTATTATATACACTAATCAACAAGACTCCAGCACAGTAATTTAACTGCAAAGTAGATAATCTAAAATAAATATCTTAGAATATGTACTTGCAAATTATAAGATCTAATAATATATAGATACTTTGTACATAAAGTATTCTAATAATTAGAATGATGGTACAATTAATTAGTTGTATTTATACACATGCATAATTAGACAAACACAAACCACCTTTGTTCCTATTCAACTATATCAAATTCTTAAATTACTTGTAAAGAAATTGCATCAATTGGCCCACCATAAATTATAGATGTCTATCAATGCACCACTGGTCAAAACACGTCAAATATAGCAAACATGTCAATGTGGCATCCCATTGGCAAAATCTTGATGATATAGGCAACTCGATTATTTAATATTGATCACATATTCACATGCTAGTTTAGGTACTTAGAGGTATTGTGGCCACTGTCTTCGTCCCTTTAAAAACCGCAAGGGGTATAATCATGGCAATAAAATACAAAAAAGCTACAACCTTAAAACTTCATATGTCAAATGTATATTCTTCTTCCAGCAAAACTCGATGTTGAATGTAGATTCAGCAGGCCAGTGGTTGTTGCAGTCAAAAAGTGGAGGTCAAGTGGGGAAGGCATCACTTTTAACCTAACTTATTTGCTGAAATATCCGAGGGCTAGAAAGTCTATGAACAACTGTATTCGGAATGCTTTAAGAATATTGCTACCACCAACAGTCATTCTTCTATTATATTAATAAACATGTAAAAATGCAAGTACAGGGGGACTACTTCATGCGAATGAGCGCTGCATGTTTTCTAGAGTGGACTGCTAGCTATATAAAGGACTGGTAGGTAATATCTTTCTTTGGAGATTGAGCAAATGAAGGTTCACTCAATCTCCACAATCGCTATAGGCCCCACATATAGTCAAAGGACGACAGGCCCCACATATAGTCAAAGGACGACATGTCAGACAAATGCGCTCATGTAGTCATGTCAGGGATTTTGTTTGGAAAAGTTTTACTTCCCATATTAGAAACACAAGTCAGCTCTTGATGGTTCATATAGCTTCATTGCCCCATGTAAGAGCCGGTTTATAAATATTTCAGAAATTAGATCTTTCACCCATGCAGTTAAAATTCCAAGGCTATCTGCTTTGCGAAATAATGTGAATTGTGCAAATTTTACCAGACCTTCTTTGCTACTCAAAAGAAAAGGATGTTTAAAAGTTAAAACACAATTTGACATTACTTTATTTCTATGTGGAGATCTTAAGGACTCAATATACACTCATATCACTTGATCAATTGTTGCTAGATGAACAATAAGGTTTAATGCTGCACTGAAGATTTTATAAGACTGATTATAGCCCCTGTAGTGTTAAAAAATGAGAAAGATGATCACATCTGTACACCCAATAGATTTCAAAATCTTCCACGTTATCAATATTTTGCCAACACCAATACCATGTTGTACAAAACAGATATTTCAATGATCTATCCAGTTGGCGGGTACATTGATAATAGTCTTAACTCTTAAGCTATGATGGGGCATTTGATGCAAATATTTAGGTGGCTGATTTGAGATTTTGGCCACAACCAAATGGAAAAGGGGGGTTTTTCACACAAATCACAAGACAATAACTTAATATTCTAAATCAAAATGTTTTAAGAGATTAAATTAAGGGGTGATAACGAATATAGAAACAGATACTAATGAATCCGATTTTATGAAAATACTTCTATTTTTGCCAAAGCACTTGATCTATTCTAGAGGTTGCAATATTCTTTTTACATCTAGTCTCGATCACAGCCTTTTAATAACGTACTATTTAGGATCGATTGTAGATAGCGACAGGTGGTGCATTAAAAATTATTTTTGACATAATTACACTTAATGTTGGTGAAGCATCCCAATCTCATGAACATTTTCGTGTCACTGTGTACGTCTACAGAAAACAAAAGTATACGAAAATAAATGTAAGTAAAAACACACAGAAAAGATAAACGTAAACCTCAGGCAAATCGGAGGGACTCATTAAGCATAGAGTCGCAGATGTGGCATTGCGTGAATATATCGCGAAATTGACCCCATCTTTTTTAGCAGTGGCACCAAACGGCGTCGGAGAACCCTGTAACACCTGAAACCGCGGCGGCGATACTTTTAGCTTCTCCTTTTCCACCACCGCCGTATCCAGTTCTCCTCCTCCTCCTCCTCCTCCATCGCTTGCATTAACCACTAAGGCATTGCTGTTCCTCCGGGTTGGCCATTTGATTTGTACGTTGGGGTTTAGGAATTCAAAATTGTGCGTAGAAGTGAGTTTTGGAGTGTGAATTGAAGAGTATGAGGCACATCGAAGTAGTTTTTCCATTACAGAAGTATCCATAACTCCTTGGAGATTGTGCAGGGTTTGGCAGGAGAGATGCCTGAACTGAGTATGAATGTGGGGTTGGGGTTTGTACTTTTATTTATTTCCATTTTTTTAGTATTTATCCTCATATTCTTCCCCTTCATTCCTTTTTTCTTTTGACTCTTTAATTCATAGTATAACTTTTTATTTTATTTTAATTCTTAGTATTTTTTTTTTTTTTTTATTTTTAGTACTAATTTCATGAACCGAGTATGTTTTATATTTGATATTTGTTGGTATCTAAGTTTCATTAGGAACCTAAATTTGATTAGGAACTCCGGAATCACCCCAATATGATATGTGACATATTCATCCTGAATAAACGTATTATTTATCATTAATGTTGTAACATATTCATTATAAATGTATTATTCATGATCAATAACATTTTCATATTTATTATGAATGTGTTATTTGTGATTAATATTCATCCTGAAGAGAGATACGTGGAGCATTGTGGGAGGTTCCTTGGTTTTTAATCAAATTTGGGTTTCTAACGGAACTTCCTAGTGACATTTTTTAAATCTTTATTAACAAAAATGTAATGTGACAATACTTCTTTCATGTATTTCGGAAAGTCGTCATTTATTTTTTATGTATGTTTTGTTTTATGAATATACCAATTTGTTGTATTTTATCGTTCTATTTGTTACCAATTTAGTGTCTCATCGCCAATATACACAAGCATAACATATCATAGGACCCTTTGTTTATATGAATTGTAAACCTTTAGATTTCATAAAGAGATTGATTGTTTTGACAATGACAGAAGGTGGATATAAATTGTCTATCAAAATATATCCATAAATTCACATGGAAAATCCCTATTCACTTTCCTACCATCTAGAGTATGATCACGAGAGGGGAGAATTGATGTGCACGACAATAAACAGGGTTGCATTTGAACTCGTTAGAGTGAAGCCAACTCAATATCCATAGTTAGGTTGATCAGTCTTGCTTCAACGTTGCATATTTCTCTAGGCTCGATGGCCCTTAAGTAGAGGTGTTAACAAGTTGAGTTAAGTTGCGTAATAGGATTTTAGGGCTCGGTTTAGAAATAAATACTCGACTTGAAGTCAAATAGTTTTTTCATAATTTGCTCGATGTTTCTGATAGTTTGCATATCTTGTTTTGTCCTGGAATTCACGCTCCATTAATTTGAGACCGATCTTGAATAAACTCGTTTTTTTTTAATTCAAAACATAGATTTTAAAGCTCAAATAGAAGGTTGGAAAATCCATTATTCAGCTATAACTAGATCAACGTTTGTATATGAGATACCTATGCTTATATATTGTGTACCCATGAGCGCACTCACGCTCATACACATATATAAAATGACAAACTCTCTACAAATAGTAAATACATTTACTCAATTTTCATTCTCGTAAATATTCGGTCAAAATCAACGTTTTAGTTATATAGCATTAAAAAGTGCCTATGTACTACCGCTTGATCGGTAGGGTTCATGTCAACCTAGTTGGGTTCATATATGAATATGCGTGTTTTTTGAAACATAGATAAAAAAATGTTGATTATAAAAAGTATAATCACAAGATAATGAACTTCATCATGAATTACCGCCATATATATACAGTTATATATATATATATATATATATATATATATATATATATATATATATATATATATATATATATTTAGGAATGTTGATATCGTAAAAACCAATTACATTTTATAAATATTAAGTAGGCAAGGTTAGTTTTTTTCCAAAAAAGATTGGTTTCCATTATTTCTCATGTGAAATGATCAAATAAGTACATTGACAACTTTTTAAAATATGAGTGTTCTTTGCCGTTAATATTTAATTTTACTAATTTTGATAAGCCACCAGGGACGTTTCAATCTTTTTGGAGTCCCTGTTACACACAAACCTTTCGATTACAATGTAAAGTGAGATAACAAATATACAAATTACCGAGGCGATGATACGACATATTATTTTTGTTTTCTCATAGAAACTAGTGTGACACTAAGGTGGACTGGTAGTTTTACATTCGCTTGATTAAAGACTCTAAACAACGTAAAATTGGGCCCCAAAATTATGGGGACCTTGTTCAAAATCACACATTTAGCATGCTAAAGAACGGCCCTGTAAGCCACTTTTTATTAATCTCGTGGAGTATGTGGATTGTCAAACCAAATATTTTGTCTTCCTCTACGTAACTTTCGGTGGCTCTAACCTTTAAGTTGAATATGTATTCTTTTGGGTTATGGTTGCCTGTTTTGGTTTCAACTGTGTTTTGAGGATGGGGTCTTGTTTTTATATTTGTTTTGTGTTTGTTTCAATAAATTATTGTTCTTCAAAACAAAATTTGATAATAACAAATATACTACAATATAATCGGAGTTGTAACGTATTTTTAAATATAATTAAACAATCATCATAATTCTTCCTAATTTAAAATATTAGACATTATAAAATAAATACCATGCTAACAAAATTGCTTTTATTTTAAAATATCAATAATAGTTATTTATTATTACAAAGGTTTATTACATTTAAAACACATTTTATTCTAGTTGATTCATACATATATCAAATAAAATGGATTTTCTTATAATTTATACCAACAAAATATATCTAAACGTCAAGATATAATAATATTTCCGTATTTTCCCAATATTATATTATTTCAATATTATATTTAACAAACTAACTAATAAGCTAGTTGTTAATTGTTTTTTCAAAAGCTAGTTATTTAGTAATAGGTTAGCTCTTAATTAATAAGTTAAATCATAAATACCCTAAAAAAACATGTTAAAATAAAATAAATTGGAAAAAAAAAAAACTCTACATTTATTGAAAAGCTATCTAAAATAGTATCTCAAAAGATCCAAGTTATGATTTTTATCAAACAAATTCATAATTTAGATGATCAAAATATTTTTCTAAAATCATGTGAAATACTTGGCAAGATCGTATTGAGTTCATATTTACATAAATATATATATATATATATATATATATAGGCAAAAGATCGTGTGAGAAATTGAGTTAACTTTAAGAAACGTGAGAAATAGATCTGAACCGTTAATTTTTTTTAATCTCAAGCCCTCCCATGAATTTCGGCCTAGGAGGGAATTGATTATCCTAATGTGCATTCATTTCTCATCCAATGGTTGATAAACAATTCTCCCTGTTAATTCAACTTCTTATCGGAACCCAACTTTGGGCCCAACATGGGTTACGTCACCTACACACCCTTACGTTAATCGTTAATATAAAATCATATATCATATAACCGTTTTCATATTCTCTTATTTAATTACTGTTTTGAAAGCTCCACCTTGTAATGTTCATATATAGATTCATGTAAATATAAAATAGTACTATTGGAAAAAGGGTATATGGTATGATTATGCTTGTTTAGCCATTAAGATGCACAGTTTTCTAAGTCGCATTTCTTTAATGGTGGTAAACATAATCAAACAATAATGGCAGAATTAGGGAGGAAGGGCTAGAATCACGCCGAGCATCAAAGTACGCAACCAACATAGTCAAACAAGGGGAACAGCTTTAGACATAACTTCATCATCAATTCAAACTACAAAATATTTCATCATCATCAATCGCAACTACCACAATCGTCCCACATGATTTTGTTACTGAAAAAGAAAAAAAGAAAAAGAAAAAAAAAACCTAGCATCCCCCAAAATTGGGATAACTTCATCACATTGAAACCCAATTTTAATCAGACATTATCATCAATAGATTTGGGTTCAAGGATGCTGGGAAATTGGAGAAAAAAACTAGAAGGGGACGAATTCAATCAATCCACCATCTATGCAAAAATCTGAAAAAAAACCAGACCCTAGACCTAAACCTAACCCTTCGCCTACTCCCGTTTGACAAAAGAGAACGGGAAACAAACCTGTGACATTGCACAAGATCTATCTGGTAGGCATTTGATTTGCACTTCGACTCAAACCCTAGTTTTCTGTAACAGGGGACTAAAGCTATTGCAGTTAGAATTGTTAGCATCCTTACAGTACGAAATAGAATCGATCGTCATATCGGCAAACATCGCTGTGAAATCGTCCAAATCCAGCGCACCGAATCCTCTCTCGTTTCTCTCCAAACTCTTCAACAACCTCTTGAAGAAAATCACATCGCAAGGGAGCACCAATCCGCCTGTTTTCTGGAATCCAAACTCCTCCTCAGCCTTGTTGAGTAACTCCCGAAACACCGGCAGATTCAGAAACCTCGTCGGAATGACGAATCGGCGTCGTTCAATGCCGACGTAAACGGCAAGAGATCCAGGCGACGGGATACGACGTCGTTGGCGGTCGATTTCGGAATCGGAATCGGAGGTGAGGGAATGAGTGGTGATGCAGCGGCGACGCCATCGTTGCATGACCTGCTTGAGGCGGACGATTTGGCTGATCTTGTTTCCCTTCTTGAGTGCAGACGCCATTCGAGAGATTGGAAGCGAACAGTTGGTTGGGAAAAGGGTTACGATGAGTTGAAGAGAGAAGAAGAAGCAATTCGAGTCAAATTCTGCTGCATCTCCAATAGGGATTGAAGCAGTTGCTACCGTTTTCCTTTTATATTTAAATTTCATTCTTTTAGATTACTTTTTTATATAATTTTTAATTATTATTTGTAATATAATCTCTATATTCACATTTAATATATTTTTTATTAATAAAAAATAAAAATAAAAATAAAAAAAGTTCGTGGGTCAATCGGACCCGATCCGATTTTGGTCCGCACGTTCATCAGTCACACATGTTTTTTTTCTATTTTATTGGTTTGATTTAATGTATTTAATAAAATATTATTTTATGTATTTTAATTGTTGTATGTCAAATTTTTTAGAGAATTTTCAAAGGATTTTTTTAAAATAAATAACGAAATTTTAAAATCTTTGAAAGAAAAATAAATTCAACCTCAACAGATTATCTGTTTTAAAGATTACAACATTAATTATATTAATAAAATATTTTATTTAATATAACAAAATATTATTTCCCTCATTAAATATTTGATTTCATAGTTTTCAATTGATGAAAATATATTAAAAATATTTCTCCCTCTTTAAAATCATTTTTTAATTTAGAGAATTTTACACCATCTCTCTTACTTTCTCTATTTTGCATAAACTTTGGAGAATATTTTGAAATAAATAAATAAAAAAAAAACATGTCCAAAATCCCCAAAATCCCCCTTTGGAGAGAATGTTGAGTCTTGAAGATGCTCTTATTTAGTGGAATATAATAAAAAAAATGTTTAATTTTTTATCTCTCTTACTTTCTCTATTTTGGTACATGGTTTTGTTTCTATTAATAAAGTTGATTGTTGCCTTTCAAAAAAAAAAGACTTTGGAGAATATTTTCAAAAAAAAACATGTCCAAAATCCCCAAAATCTCCCTTTCGAGACAATGTTGAAGTCTTGAAGATGCTCTTATTTAATGGAATATAATAAAAAAAATGTTTATCTTTTATAGTAATTATTTTTTGGAGTTCTTCAAATTTAGAGAATTTCATACTCTATTTTTCTTCTACTTTCTACATTTTAGAGAATTTTTTAAACCTTTTGGACCAAAAAATGTCCAAAATTCATAATTTTTCATTTTGGACAGTCTGTCGAAGATGTTTAATATTTTTTTACGTTTTTCCCTAGCTTTTCTTTTAAAGTTGTTACAATAGTGATCATAAAACCCATATTCGATGAAGAATTTGGTACCGACCCCGATTTGACTGGGGAATCCCTAAGTTGACCGGGAGATCCCATTCCCGAGTATAAGAAATAATTTTTAATACATATGTATAATAATAATTTTTTAATATAGAATATGTAATAATAAAGTTTTTGATATAAAATACAAAATGATAAATATAAAAATATGTATAAGAATGTGGAGGAACCTTTTTATAATAACGTGGGATATTTATGTTTGGTTGTCGTGGATTTTTTTTTTTGAGAAATTAATTAAAATAGTTATTTTTCACCAATTGTTTTATTTTTTAATCATTTCTCTTCTGATTTTACGAAAATAGTCATAGGTCTGCAATTACGGACGTAATTAAATGACAAAACATAATTACATTTCTACCCCTTTCTGCAAAAAACTACATCCGCAATTACGGACCTGGCCCCTAAACTTTTAAAATTTACACTTTATACCTGCAAAAAGATACCTCCGCAATTGCAGACCTATGTTTGCCGACCTATGACTATTTTGTAAAACATGGAGAGAATTGGGTAAGAGGTAAAACCATTGACGAAAAATAACTATTTTAATTAATTTTCAATTTTTTTTATTTGGATAAATTTTTAGTGATGTTTCAATCTTTCTTATAGTGTGAATAAACTAATTTATAATATTTGTATTATTATTTGTGAATAAACTTTTAATGATATTATAATGTGAAAGTTTCAACTATTTTAAACTGGATTTGTTGATGTTAATTTTATATAACTAGAGTAATTAAAATTTGTTTGATTAAAATTTTAGTATGACATGTCATTTAACATGAATTTGGTATATACATTTATAAATATTTTATTTAGAGAAATGAAATCAAGAAGACAGAGATTGATATATGATTTCTCTAACAAATTCTCCAAAAAAGAGAAAATAGAGATTTTGGCTTCATTTTTTGTTCCAACAGATTCTCTAACATTGAAAAAAGTAGAAGATATTCTAAAATTCTCTAAATTTGTAGAACTTCCAAAAAATAATTGTTTAGTATATAAATGTTTTTTTTATTATTTCCAACAAGAAAAATATTCGAAATTAAAAGTTTAACAAAGAGAAATATAAAATGTATTTAATATTTTAATAATATAATTAATATTGTAATCTCTAAAAATAAATAAGTTTTTGTAGTTTAATGTAAATTTTTAGAGATTTTTTTATTTTAAAGAATTTGTTGGAAATGTTTATATTCCCCAATGGAGACGAGGATAATGAATGGGAGCTGGAATCAAGGATGGAAACAGGAATCCGTGTTCCGATACACCCTCCCCCTCAATTCCATTGCCATCTCTACTTTTTTTTTTTTTTTGACAATCCTTCCTTGAAGACATCTCTCTATACATTCGTCTAAAATTGTTTCAAATTACTGAAAGTTATAAACATTCAGACATATTTATTAGAACAAGAATCATTGTCCCAGTTGGGTTGACATTATTTTGTCCATTAAATCTAAATTTTCCTTAGTTGTATGATTTGTTTTAATGACCCAAATTTTCTATATGGATCATACATGTATATTTGGAGAAGAAAATTGATCAAATTACCAAAAAGAAAATCTGAAAAATGCCATTCATACATTTACTTTAGTATTAAAAGCCTTTCAGACAATTCCCCTTTTTATATCATAGGATCACAAAAACAATTTGATACTTTGAAAATTATATATATATATATATACACACATCTATATTTATTATATATAAAGCAGGCCATATATATATACATAAAATATATAAAGCAGGCCACATAAAGTAATAGTGGAATCACTTTTCCGATAAGACGTTTGAAATGGTAGTACCCAACCGTACATACACTTTTGACGCTCTCAACTCAAGTCAAACATAGAGATTTCAACATACACGTTGGACTCCATTTACTTGGTCCTTAACAAGTAATTTCATTTTTGGTCCTTAACGTTTGTTATTTTCAACTGTTTTTGTTCCTAAACTTTGTTTTAAAAGATTAGTCCCTAACATATGTCGTCGATTCTTAATGGATTTCGTCCCACCTTTTAACGGTCGTTAATTTTTTCCGTTAAATCCAATTTAATAAAAGGTATTTTTGTCAATTTGGATATCAAAATAAATCAAGTTTTTGATATCCTTATTAATTTTTGATATCCTTATTATTATATTTATATGTATATGTATATGTATATGTGTGTGTATATATATACATATATATAGGGGTTGTTTTATTTGCAACCCTTAAAAATGTTGTAAACCTTGCAACCCACATCTTAACCGTCGGATTCATGATCGGCGGTTACAATAGATATGGGGCCCAATATTTTTAATTAAAAAAAACAGAAAAATAAAAATAACATAATCGTCGATCATGAATCCAACGGTTAAGACGTGGGTTTACAAGGGTTGTAACCTTTTTCAGGGTTGCAAAATATCCTTTCAATATATATATATATATATATATATATATATATATATATATATATATTAATAGGAAAAAACCCAAAAAAATAGACAAAAAGATAAAAATGGCCCATGATTTAACTCAGCTAATGGATTTATCTTAAAGGTGTTAGTCAGAGGGACAATAACCAAGACAAATTAAGTACCACAAGTA
Organism: Arctium minus; assembly: GCA_954870635.1. Classification (NCBI taxonomy): domain Eukaryota; kingdom Viridiplantae; phylum Streptophyta; class Magnoliopsida; order Asterales; family Asteraceae; genus Arctium; species Arctium minus. Next base: position 172,620,325 of record OX941080.1, on the reverse strand, counting down.
CTAAAATCATAATAAACATATCATAGGGAGTTAGGGACCCTGGTCAGAAAAAAAAAACATTAGAACATAGAAACCAAATCCGTAATTCACTCCATATAAATACGAGGCAGATGCTTTAAAAAAATAAAATATGTTAAAGGGAAAAACAAATGAAACAACAATATGGAGAGAATAACAATAAGACAGAGAGAAGAAGTCTATAATTCTCATTAATCATAAGCCCTTTAAATAGGGAGGAGTTACAAGTAGATAGTTAGGAGATATTTCAGTTCTAGTCTAACTCTGATATACTTATCTCTATCTCTATCTTTATCTTTATCATCATATCCTTTAGACGATGGCACATTATCCTACAACACTCCCCCTTGTGCCGAGTTAAAGGAGTGACGGTGCATAATTGTTGCCTCGTTAAAACCTTACGCCAAAATAAAAACCCAGTGGGAAAAAATAAAAGTCTGTCGAAGGAAAGAGTACAACGCATCAACTTCTTTGCAATACATAGACTTTTCCTTCAGTCTAGTTTTCTCTTAGACTCGTACTTTAATCTTGAGAGTTAGGAAAGCATGATGGTATATAAACAGTTGTCTCACTAAAACCTTACACCAAGGAACAAAACCCAATGGGAAAAATAAAACATTGGTTGAAGGAAAGAGCACAACATACCAATATCAAATATATAGTAGACTCCCCCTTTTGTCTACTACTCCCCCTGATTCGTGCATTAAACAAGGGAGTTTGGAAAATATTTGCATTTAGTTTCCACATGTTTTCCAATATATGGTTTTAGGTAATGACTTGGTAAAATATGTCACATTCTTTTAACACCTTACTTGATTCACTTGAATCTAAAGGAGAGTCTTTTATTGTGATTGTATAGAAACTTAAGCAGAATATGTTTTGTGTTATTACCCTTGATGTATCTTATGTTCATTTCTTTGATACATGATGCATCATTTCCATATATGCAAGTAGGATACTGGTTGAACCCAAAATTACTAGCTCCTCTAATATATGTAATGATAGTCCTTAATCATATACATTTTTTTAATTATCTCATGGAGAGTAATATTATTGGATTAGTTCAAGGAGGTAGTTACAAGGGTTTGCTTAGTTTACTTCCAAGCAATCGACATGTTCCTTGTGGTAATTATTTATCCAGTTTGGGTACAACCTTTGTATGAATCAGGCAGATACATAATATCAGCAAAGACATACCAATACATTGTTTGGTGTTTCTATAAGAGCTAGTACTTTTGCTGCTTACATTATAATTAGGTATTGAAGTTCCATTATCAATCCCATTTTTCTTTCTATAGGGAAAGTATAAGTCCATGTCAATGGATCCCAAAGATTAATTTGATATCATTCCAATGACTTTGCGTTGGCGCTGAGCTAAATCTAGCTAACAAGTTCACTGAGTAATATAATATATGGTCAAGTGTATTATGCTAAGTACGATAATGCGCATATTGTACTTAGATAGGGAATTCTAACTCCCAGTATTTTTCGTCATCATCCTTTAGACGAAATGGATATTTTCTTATATACAACACTTCGACTGATCATGGGAGTGCTAACCGGATGCGCTTTGTCCATATTAAATTGCCTGATTATTTTCTGGACATATGCGATCGGTGAATTAATATTTCACAAACTCGGTGTCCTAGCTCAAATATCTAGACAAAACCAAGTTTTCCTAAGATCTTTCCTCTCAAAATCAGATTTCAAGTAGCTTGTGGTTCCTCTCATTTCATCAAGAATGCCTATTATGTTCATAACATTGACATATATAGTTACTTTGAAAATCTGGAACTTGTTTTCCATAATAAATACGCAAGAGAACAGTTCATCATTCTTATATATCATTTCCCAATCAAGTATTCCATTAGGCGGGTATACCACATCCGCTTAGATTGCTTTAATTTATAAAGTGGGCGTTTCAATTTTATTGCAAACGCATTTCGTGGTTTAAAGTTACTTGATTTTGGTAATGTAATATCATCAAGCACTTTTATATATCTCTCTAAATCTAGATCCCCGTAGAGATATGTGGTAACCACATTCATGAGTTGCATTTCCAGTCCTTCGGAAACTACTAGGCTAACAAATTATCCGGATGTCATAACATCCATCATGAGAGAGTAAGTCTCCTCGTGGTCAATCCAGGGCGTTGTGAGAAATCTTGCGCCAAAGGAGAGTCTTACATATTAGGACTTCATTATTCTCGTTACGCTTTCTGACAAAGACTCAGTTATGTCCTACGGGTTTTACACTTGGTAGGTTAGCACTACCTGACCAAATACCCGATCCTTTGTCAAAGAATATAATTCTTTCTGGATTGTTTCTTTACATTTAGGCCAATATTCTCTTTGTCGATATTATTCAACTGAGCTTGGTTCGATGTCGTCGTGCTCGATCATCTTATGAGCCATCGTATATGCGAATAAATCATGAATGATTATATATGATCTGTCCATCGACTCATATGTACTCTCATAGTTCATTTGAGATTAATATTCATCTCTAGAATCAATATTAACTTCGGAGCATCCTCTAGTGATGATTCATGGACATAATTATAATTAGAGACAATCTCATGAGAGTTTTATGTATTGATGATAAATGGATGTGCCTAATTATTCTCTTCCTTTAGAATAGTATCCATCGAACCAAGTAGCTTCCACCACTTCCATTTGGTAGCTACGACCTCAACCACACCTCCACTATGTGTGATTGCAACGCATTTTCCAATGGCGTTGTGCCCTTGTTGGGGACTTTTTTTTAACCTTGCGAGTATATTTGTAGCTCGTATATGTGATTTTGTCACTTTTGGAATATTAAACGTATCAGGTATCGAGTCTGATTTGTTTGACTTCAACATTACGTTGTGAAGTTTTGGGGATCAAAATGAGACAGAGTGAGAATATTCAATGACACTTCATGTCGTTCCCATAGAAAATCCTTTATCCTATCTCCCCCTAACGACGGGAAGACTGTCTCATGAAAGTTACAACCCGCAAATCTAGCGGTAAAGAGATCACTAGTCAAATATTCTAATTAGCGGATAATTGTTGGGGGTTCATATCCAACATTTACCAAATCGTCTTTAAGGACCCATTTCGATGCGCTGTGGGGGCGCAATTGGCACATATAATCAAACATGCGTAAATGTAAAGTATCAGGCTTATATCCAGTTACCAACTGGTACGCATGAGGCTGGTTAGCAAGTAGTGGGTCTAAAGACGACAAAAAAAACTGCATATAATAATTACATATCCCCAGGTAGATGTGGATAAATTGATGCGCATTACTAATACCCTAGATGTCATCATATTCTTTTGATAACAACTTCTATGAGACCATTTTATATATACACATGGGGTATAGGAAACTCTACATTGATCCTAATACATATGCAATTAACATCAAATCCTTATGATGTAAATTCTCCAGCATTCCAGGTCATGTAGACTTGATGAAATAATAAGGGTGGTGAGCCCTTAAACATATAACTAGTGCTAGGAGTGCAGTATTTCATGTGGACAATAATACGACATTTGTTCATCGTGTCGAAGCCAGAACCATAAAGTACTTTAATGGCCCGCATTCTGGATGTTTATGTCCATAAATACCACCTTGTATTCGTTGTAACAATGGAATATTTTTGTATAATGTCCTTAGCTTTAGGACGATCTCATTCTTGTATTGGCTAAGGATTAGGGTATATACAAAAGTTTTATGTATTCTAGAGGGCATATTATGATAGCAATGTTGTTTCTTATGTTGCAGAAGTCAACAGTTGCAATTTGCCTTGTTTTGCCTTTCACTCGAAAGAAAATGTGTTTATGTGTATTTTGCAATACACGGATCACTATGTCATAACCACGGTGTCCCACATGGTCATGTCGAAACATATATGTGTTATTGCCCCCAAAAGTTCTTTATTGGTGACAAAATATGTTTCGATGACCCAATAATCTATTAGTTTCCATGATATATGTTTCCTTTCATATTAATTGGAATTTATGTATATATGTTCATTTTCATTTCTATTTGATACGAATATCTTTACAAGGTTCCTATTAAACTTGTTCCACCAAGAAAGTGACAGTCCATCGTCTAAGTAATTTGGTTGGATGTATTATAAAACAAGTATTAGTCTATCTTTTTTTTCGATTGTGTGATAGATAAAAAAAAATCAATTCTCCTCGATACATTCCTAAACGGAACGGAGAATATTGAATTTTTTTTGTATTTGTTTTGATGTATTTCTTTACATCTATAATGGTTACATATTCGATTTTACTTTAGCAAAGAAATTAATTTTTGTACTTAAAATTAATTTCAAAGAAACATATGCATAATCAATATTAAATATTAAAACAAATATGTTATATTTCATTTTCAACGTGTTCCCTTTTTGATAGAAGCACTTTTTAGTGCATATCTTATTTGATTGTCCATTATCACTTGGGTAGTAGTTGTATCCTACTCCAGGTGTTGAAAAATTCTTCATGACTCTTACCAAGACCCTGACCCTTTCTAGGGTCTCATCCACATGGTGCAGAAATGTCACATATGTGAAATTGTTTTTAACTCACAATCCTTTGGAGTTGTTTCCACCTTTAACACTTTCATTATCGATATCGGGAATTTTCTTTATCCCGACATATGTGATGTTATTCGAAAGAACCTTGTTATGTCTCTCAACCACTTGCATTAGGTTGATGAGTTTGTCTAAAGGTTGCATTCCAACTTATATTTATATTTACTTATATATGAAAGGTGTAAATAATGTTAAAAATCATGTCATCTTCTGTGAGTTCCTTGCCACAGATATTGAGACGCGTTTTGGATATAACATTTCTTTGTTGACATCAGTTACCTTTTTGTAATCGAGTAAGTGGATTTCATTCCACTATACGATTAGTTCGGGAAGTACATATTCATGAGTACCCCGATTATTCCTTTCGGGACATCCCACATTTCTTTGGGGGTTTCTAGTAAAGGTATTCCTATGAAATTTAGGATTTATATGTCGCCTCAAAACATGAAGGTATTTGTTTGTACCTTTTCAAGAGGTTGGTTTTAAAGTCAATAGAGAGTTGATGGACTTTAGGTATTTTCTTGTACCTTTTCAAAAGGAGGTTTATATACTCATTTACGATACTCAGATTCTTTTGAGTTTACGACGTTGATTTTGGGATGAGTTATTTCAACCATTTACATATATAAAGGATAATATATGATTTTCTTTTTGATAAGAAAATGGATTATGGTTATGAAATTTCATTATCATAACAATATTGGATTTTGTATGCTTTAATTTTATTGATAATACTTCATCAATATTTCAATTTTTGCGAAAAAGAAATCACTCAATCTATTGGATTTTCAGGTAGTAGGGGAATCACATGGATTTCTTAAATCCCTACAAACCTTAGAGCTATTTACACCCGTTTGACAAAATTCTTTCGATGTATTGCGATTAATTCATCAATGAAATACATAGATAACATTTGTTATTTGGTAAATTTTGACATGAGGTAAAAAAAATTCATACCATATTGGTGTTTTGGATCTTTTGGCAAGAGGCCAAAGTGACTATGAGTTTGGCATATGAAGCAATTTTAATACCTTAATAGCATTTTTTGGAGCTTTTGGTAAAGATCAAAATATATGAGCTTGGAAGTGTAACTTCCAAAAATTAATTATATATTTTAAAATTATGAGTAGGAACCTACAATCAAGATAAATGTTTGATTTAACATTTTCATGCGATTTTTGGAGCTTTTTACAAATAACAAAAGTTATGGGGGTTGGAAGTGTAACTTCCAAATATTAATTATAAGATTATGAATTATAATGAAGATAAACATTTAAATATTAACATAATCAAATAATAAATAAATAATTAATTAATATTGTAAACTAATTGACGTGAATGATTGAACAAAACGTCAAAACAAGTTAAATAAATTTACTATTCATAATAAATGATTATGATATCACACAACAATATATTAGTAAAACCCAAATAGGAAAATTGTATTAGCATAATTAAATTAACCAATACACATATTAATATTGTAAGTAATTAATGATGCATAAATAGGAAATATTATATTAAAAATTATACTAGCACAATTAAAATTAAATTAACTAATAGTCTAATTTTTTTTTGAACTAGCCTAAAAAGATGGGTTTAATTGATCAATTAAATAAAACTAATACAATAAAATATTCATAAAATAAAAAAACAATAGATAATTAATAGAGAGAACAATTAATATTTATTTAACTAATAAAGAAAAACCATAGGTTTAGAAGTGGATTCGGGATAGTTTCTATTCAATTTTTTTTATACGGTTAAAAGAATCTAATTAAAATTGTATATAATTATTTAATTTAGATAACTTCAATAAAATCACAAATGAAATCTCATATAAATTCAAATAATTATTTTTAATGTAATTTTATATTCCTTGTCAACATTAATTTTTATTTCTTTAATTACTTTAATAAAAAAAATTAAATAATGATAAATTCGATTTGGTTAGTAAAAAAAAATTTCAATTCAATTGGTATCATTTATCAACAATAAAAAATATAATGAAAGTATTATATACATCAAATCATAAACTTATATTATTCTAACATGATATCATAATATTCAATTATAAAGAAGTTAATAGAAAACTTACTATAATTTTTGACAGACATGGCAACGAACAAGCGGTAACGGAATAACGAAGCAATTTTGCGACAATACATTCAACGGCGGCAGACAACAAACAAAACAACTGTCTAGCGATGTTGGAGATTTTGAGTTTTACGTGCTGATAACGTGTTAAAGGGAAAAACAGATGAAACAACAATATGGAGAGAATAACAATAAGACAGAGAGAAGAAGTCTATAATTCTCATTAATCATAAGCCCTTTAAATAGGAGGAGTTACAAGTAGATAGTTAGGAGATATTTCAGTTCTAATCTAACTCTGATATACTTATCTCTATCTTTATCTTTATCGTCATATCCTTTAGACGATGACACACTTATCCTACAACAAAATATTATTTATTTTAAAAATTACAACATTGATTATATTATTATCATAATATTTTAATTATCTAAACATTTATTTTCAAAAAAAATTATTAGAGAAAATATAATAGAAAATTTATTTTATCTTATTATAATGTTTAACAAGAAATCTAATATATTTTAACACAATAATAAAATTCATGTAGATGAAATAATGAAAAGAGTATGTAGAAGATGAGTAATGGAGTATATATATAAAAGATTATAGACAAAAATAGTTTTTAGATAGGGAATTTAATAAAACTACCCGTATTTCAAACATGTATTACGGATATGCCCAAAATCTCCTATTTTTTTTTTGCCAAAATACCCATTTTGTCCGGGATCTCGTGCCGGGATTTGACCCATCCCGGGGTTATGTAACACCCTCAAATATGGAAATAACAACTAATTTAAAATTTTCTAAATACGTCGACAACTTAATCAACTACAACAACAATTTAAGGTTGACTTCAATAAACACAATTCATTCTCTATACACAATCTATAATAAGTACGGATGTTACTAAAACCCAATAACAGTCACTATCTCCAACTGCGGAAGACTTCACCAAAATACTCACCCTTGTGTAAATCTAGTGCTCATCTCTTCATAGCACCACTAGAACCAAACCCCAACTGGAACCTGATGCACATGCCGACAAATAAAAGGTTAGGCTTAACGCCTAGTGAGATCAAGAGTTTTCATTAGCTATTTATAAAACAATAACTTTAAGTACGTTAATTAGATCGTGATTTCCAAAATGAAATACGACCAATCTGAAAGCAACCAAAATGAAATACATTAAATCTGGGAACAATCTCTTTTTCAACATTCATCCTCTTCGTGATTAAAATCATAAAACCAAACGTTTCTTCGAATATAAACCCAAAACTTAAAACTCGCGTAATACATAACTGACACTTTAATAATCAAATATTAAAAACGTGGATAAACTTTATCATCCAAAATATTCCAAAAACATGGATAAAGTTCAGTATGCAGAAGCCAAAAACATGGATAACAATCCATACTCAAAACGTCACCGAAAACATGGATTATAAAACTCCATAACCAACACAACACCTTACGGTGACGGGGGAGACCCGATTACATAGTATGTGACGGAACACAAAAGTAGGTCACATAACTATGTAGGAAAATCAAAACGTGTGGATTACACACATAAAACCTACCGAGCTCAACTCCTCTAAGTCTGTTGCTCGAAAACATCAAGTCAACCCCTTTGGGTCTATTCTTGAGAGTTCCAAAACGGGAACTTATGCACAAGGGAATTACACCTTACTGCCCATGGGACGTTGCCCGACCATATAGGTCCACACCTTACTTACCATGGTGACCCGATGCCTATTCTGTGCCAAAGTAGTGAACTCGTCCAAAACGGGACATAAGAACACCGTGCCTATGGATCCATTGCACTAACTAAAACATTACATGACTCAAAATGAATGAACTAACGCATTCAAAACATGTAATTCTCAAATAAGATGCAGTAAATGCAAGTCATGACCAAACGCTCTACATTGAGCTATTAAAATCGGACAAGTGTCCCCAAGACCCAACAAAATCCAAACTGAGCCATAAGCTCAACAAAACCAAAGACCCATCGTTGAAAATCATGAAATGAAATCAAACGTAAACAACCCGTAATAATGCAAACCCATGCTCCAAAATACACAAATAACTCCAACATAGTTTAGATTGGGACAAAACATTTTCCAAGTGGGTTTATACCATCTATCATTTCAAAACATCCCATAACACACGATAAAATACCTTTATACTCAAAAATCTACTTCCATAAAATAACTCATTAAAATACCAATACTCAAGATTTATTTATCAAAATGCCCAAAATCCCAAACGTGGGTGGTTTACAAAGTTTATAAAACCAAACACTTCAATTAATCAAGATTCGTTAAATAACTCAACAGTTAATAATTTTGTGTAAACCATATAAACACTTTAAAATAAACATTTTGGCATGTACACCGTTTTCACAAATCAACTTGAACTCACCTTGCTAGATTTAGGCTAAATTTAGATTTTACCCCAACTTAAGCTTCCTTGAAGAAACTTTGGATCCATAAGCAAAACCTTCCCAAAACCTATATTCACAATTTCCAACCATGAATATACTCATTCAATCAATAAGAATCGATCCCCAAACATTTACATCAAAATCTTCATTTTTACCGAAACCCTAATTTCCATAGACGAGGAGAAGAGAGGATTACCTTGACCAAACTTGAATCCACCACCAATGCATTTCTAGGGTCATTAGAATGATTTCAAATTTAACTCTTCAAACGAAATGGAGAGGGTTTGCTGAAACCCTAAAACTTATAGATTCTTGAAATGGAGAAGAAGGTGAAGAACTCTAGGTATAGCTTCCAAATCCCACCAAATATGAGGTCCAAACATGAATAAGTAGGGGAGATTGACTTTTAGATGCAACCAAAATCGAAATTTTAGAGGGTTGGAGAGTTGGGAGAGTTTAGGGTAAGGAGAATGGGGAGTTATGAAGAAGAATGCCCAAAAATCGGACTTAATAACGTCTTGGAGCCCGCGGGCGATAGTGTCACACGATAGTGACAATGTCACTATCGCCGGTCACAATCGACGGGTCTGTATCGCGGGTACTCCCCCTCCAGCGACTATGCCTCGCGATAGTGACACATATCACAGTCGCGGGCAATGTCGCCCCAAGTAGAGCAGGACCCCGAAACTTCCCTTTTTCGACCCGGAACGTTCCCGTCACGCGTAGGATTCAAAACACCACGATTCATACTCCTAAATCATGGCATAACGGTCAATTCCCCATAATTACAAACATACTCACATAAGCGATTACCTTTATCGAAAATTACGGGTGTTACAAGTTAGCCAAAAAAACCGGCCTAACCCCGGGATGAACAGTGAAATCCCGACCTAACCCCGGGATATCACCCTAAACCTCGGGGTAACCCCACTATCTTCAAAAAAATTTGCTAACCCCGGGATATATCAAATCCCGGCCCAAGATCCCAGCGTTAATGGGTATTTCGGCAAAAAATGAGAGATTTTGGGTATTTCGGTAATACACTTTTGAAATACGGGTACTTTAATTAAATTCCCTTTTAGATGTTAGCACTAGATAAAAAAAATACTTAGAGAAAAAAATAAGCAATACTATAAAATGAAAAACTAAATAACTTTTTCCAAATTTTCTTATCCAATGTAATTAATTAATACATGTTTGGGCCCTTGATATAATGTTAAATTCTTTTTCGATCCTATTATATACTAATGTTTTTGTCTTTTTTATTTATAATTTTTTAAACTACTAATATATAGTATATACTAAAAAATTTGGGCTCTTATTTTCTTTGAGCCCTGGGCGTGCGCGTGCGCCCGGCCCGCCCTCCCCCTGGAACAACCCTGATTTTGATAAATGTATTAAAGATGCTCTAGTACTTATAGTTATAACATGAGTATTTGAGTGTATATAATTTGAAAATTGTCTACTTGAAGGTTTATATAGAAAAATATGTTTATTTTTAAAAATTAGAAGTGTACTCGCGCAATGCAGCTAGATACATCACGATTTTAATGTTTCATTTTATTTTCTGTTTTTTGTCGATTTACATTACGATTTTGGATGGTTGTGATAGAGTGATAATGATTTTTTTATATAAATTTGTTTAATTTAGACTTAATAATATAATGTAATTTATTTTGGTTTAATAATATAATTTTTTTTATAAAATATTCTGTAAGATTTTTTAATTATATTTTAGATTTTTTATATCTAAAATATGGTGAGAGTTATTTTAGAGGAGTTAAAGTGGGAAATGATTTTAGGGGAGTTAAAATGGTTAGAGATAATGATTGAAAATTAATGAATAGCATTAAATGTAGTACATACAGCTTTTATGGTTGTTTTTTAAGTAATTAGCATTAAATAGCGGTACATTAAACTTTAAGACTTGTTTTTAAGAGTTTTTTATACCATCTTTATAATATAGTATAGAAATATACATTTATATTACGTAAAATATCACGTCAATATTGAGCATTGGTGAACTATTTTCAAACTTTAAACTTTTAAGCATTGTTTGGTAAAAATAAGCTAGTTTATTTTTTCAGTAATTATTTGTATATATATAAGTTACCTTATTGATAAGTTACTCTGAGTAACTTATGAGAAGTTTTTTTGACAATATTTCCGATTATAACTCTGATTAATATTAAATATAAATAAATATTAATTATTAATAAATTTAAACTAGTAATTATAAATAAATATTATCATTAATAAACAATAATTTATAGTAATTAAACGCAAAAATTATAGTATATATATATATATAACAATCAATTTTAAATTCTTTAAGTTAACATATTATATTATTTAATTACTATCTTATTTGTATTAATTAACATATTATATTATTTAATTACTATCTTATTTGTATTAATTAACATATTATATTATTAGAAATTTATTTGAATTATATTATGAACTATATATTGGTAATTGACTATCATTTTAAGATGTCATTTTTCGTCATTTACATGTTTATAAGTTAGTTTTGCTAAACATAATTTGTTCATCACCTAGCTTATCAGTTACCAACTAGCTTATCAATCATCAGCTAGATTATCAGTCATCAACTTTGTTTATCAACTACTTTGGCGAATATAGCCTTAAATATAACTGTAATAACCATGTTCCCATTTGATGAGAAGAATAGAACTTCAGGGTGTGTGGTGTAAATTTATAAGTGTTAAGGGACTTGAATGCAAATTTGAAAAATAAATAAAAAGGGGGTAAAAACCCTTCCTAAAACCTCAGCTCATTCACGTTTTGGAGAGGCTGGAAAAGAGACTTGGAGAGCAAGGGTGTGGTGTGTGTGTGTGTGTGTTCTTGAAGAAAATCAAAGGATGAAATCAGATTTGGGAAGGTTCATCTTCTTCTACACCAAGGTAAGCACCTCCTCCATTGATTTCTTATGTTGTTTGATGAGTTTAGATGTTGGGGAGTATGAGAGTTTTCTTATCTATGTATTTTTGGATTGGAATATTTTGGTTTGAAGGTTTCTATTGAGTTTTGGGTGTGTTCTTGGGGTTTTAGGTCAAAACCACCTTTAATGGTGTTCATCTTCAAGAACTATCCATTTGGTAGGTTTTGTGAAGAAGATGGTCATTTAATAAATGGATTTATTAGGTAAATTGATGATTTATTGTAAGATTATTGTTGGGAAAGGTTTTGAGCATTGATTACCTCCAATTGGAGGCTTAAAATCGACTTGGAATGGGTTGGGATTGAGAAATGGTGAGGTTTTTTTTACTGAAAATGCGTGCAGGGATGTACAATGCTCCGCGTGGGTTTTGGCGCAAGTTTGGGGTATTGGCGCAGGATACTGGCGCAGGTTTTGGCGCGGGCTTGATCGCACGGGAAGCCGCGCCAGGCTCTGTCGGGTGATTTCATTTATCGTTAGGGGCTAAGAGCGAGGCACCGATTAGGGGTTGACTTAGAGGTTGTAAGTGGTGTTTTTGGGGGATAATTAAGTAGTTTAATACCCTTGTTTGTCGCGTGATTTAAGTTTCAGTTTGGACATCCGTAGCATAAAGTGTGAGCTAAAGCGTGGACGACATGTGAGTTTTTCTTAACTCACTTTATTTGACATATGAGCTCTAAATACATATGATATTTTGTGGTGCGATGCTAAAACTTGAGGGAACTCACTAGACCTTCGGTCTAACCCTCGCTTTTATAAAACTGAAAACCTTTTCAGGCAAGTGTATGGTGGGATTTCGTCTAAGGGGAAAGAAAAGAGGTGACGTAGTGTAACACCTATATCTTCAAGAAAGTTATAAGGCTCAATTTTTCCTTGAAATAAATTATTTGTAATTAGTAAATTAGAGTAAGAAAGGTTACTTACGTTTCCCTAATCATAGAGCGTCCTCTGTGCGAGAAAAAGTGAAATCTTGGGCTCCGTCATGGTTGGAGCGACTATGCCCGGTGACTGTGACAGGATCACTGTCACCTAGGGCACAATTGCGAGGCTGAAGTGCCTTGCGGTACACACGGGGTAAGAGTGCCCGGTGATTGTGACGCTGTCACTCTCGCCGAGGCACAATCGTGGGGATACTTGGAGTCGCGGTACCATCACCGCGAGAGTGACTCGCGACAATGCCTTGGGCACTATCGCCTGGCAAGGTCGCGGTCGGGTGCAACGCCCATTTAATCCGATTTTCTCACTTTCCTCGTTTATTCTTTCATCCACTTTCTCCTAAAACCCTCCCAACCGAACCCTATGCTCCCATGAGTGATTTTGAGCATGGGAGACACCAAGATTTGAGGTTTGAAGTGATTCTTCGCAATCTAGCAAGGTTTTGGAAGCTATAACTTATATACCTTCATCTTCTTCATCACCATCAAGTTTTCTAGGGTTTCATCCAAACCTTTTTATCATTTTGAAGATTGGGACTTGGGAGTTTGTGACTCATTTTGGTGACTTGGAAGTGTATTGTTTATGGATTCAAGTTATGGTCAAGGTAGCCTTATCTTTTCTTCATCTATGGAAATTAGGGTTTTGACATAAGTTGAGATCTTCATGTATAATGTTTGGGGAACGATTCTTTTGTGGTTGAATATGTATATTTATGGGTGGAAACTTGTGGATCTAGGTTTTTGGAAGTTTTGGCTTGAAGATCCAAGTTTCTTCAAAGGAGCTCAAGTTGGGGAAAAATCTAGATTTACCCTAAATCTAGCAAAGTGAGTTCAAGTTGATTTGTGAAAACGGTGTACATGCCAAAATGTATATTTTAAAGTGTTTATATGTTTTACATGAAATTATTAACTGTTGAGTTATTTGATGAATTTTGATTATTTGAAGTGTCTAACTTTATAAACTTGCAAAACACCCACCTTTGGGATTTTGGGCATTTTGATAAATAATTCATATATTTTGGTATCTTAATGATTTAATTCATGGAAGTAGATTTTTGAGTATAAATGTATTTCATTGTGTGTTTTGGAGAAATGCTTGATTTTGTGTTATGGGACGTTTTGAAAGGATAAATATTATAAGCTTACTTGGAAAATGTCTTGTTCCAATCTAAATTATGTTGGAGTTATCTCCATATTTTGGAGCATGGGTTTTCATAAATTCAGGTTGTTTATGCTCGATTTCATTTTATGATTCTCTTACAATTGGTCTTTTGATTCGTTGAGCCTATGGCTCGGTTTGGACCTCGTCGGATCTTGGGGGACATTTGTCTGATTTTAATAACTCATGTAGAGCTTTGGTTATGATTTGCATTTATTGCATTTTATTTGAGAATTGCATGTTTTGGATGCGATAGTTCATTCATTTGGAGTGATGTTAAGTTCTAGATTGTAGTGCAATGAATCCATAAGCACGGTGTTCTTAATGTCCCGTTTTGGACAAGTTCACCACTTTGGCACGGAATAGGCATCGGGTCACCATGGTAAGTAAGGTGTGGACATATATGGTCGGGCAGCGTCCCATGGGCAATAAGGTTCCAGTTGGGGAATGGTTCTAGCGATATTATGAAGAGATGAGCACTAGTTTTACATACTTCGCGCATCCTTTGCTATGCGCGAAGTGAGAACTCGCATACCGAAGGGTGCGCGTTCTACACTTTGCGCAAGCAATGATGTGCGCGAAGTTAAAACTCGCATGACACATCGTGCACGTTTTGACACTTAGAAAAATTTTGGGATTTTTCCAAAAATGGAAACTTTCTAAAAAAACTTTCTAAGCATAAAATAACATCTTTTTCTCTTGAAAAAACCTTCAGATTTCAAAACCTTTTTAACACAGACTCACACACACACTTACATACTTTTCAATTAAGCTCCCCTTGGAAGTGTGCACTGGTCAAATAACTCCCCCTTGATATATGCATTCAGCTCAACATACTGAAGCATGAGTCCTGATCTGAATTGATCAGAAGTCAATCATCTTGACATTGAAGATCGGGTCCTGATCTATTTTAATCAGAAACCAATATTCTTGCTCGGAGGTACGAGTCCTAGACTGCTTTGTCTAGAAGTCATTTCTCTTGCTCCCCCTAAACCTGTGGTTCTTGCAAAACAATTTTCACATGTTTTGGAACCCATTGAAATTTGGGTCCTGGTTGGTTAGATTTAGGAATCCACTTCTCAATAGATTTAAACTTTTTACCTACATTTTTCTGATAAGTTATTCTGTAAGTTCCATACCAGTGATGAGCAGATATCTTTGAACAAAATCATTCTCTCCACAGTAAGAACAACATATCTTCTTCTCAAACAACCTGATAATATGATTAGTAGAATAAAACATATCAGGTGTACCAAAAGAATTACCTTTATGAACTCTGTTCTTCTTAGTTTTTGATGTGGAAGCAGATGATTTTTGAACAACTTTGCCATCTGAATAACCTTTGACAACCCAAACCATCCGATCTGTCTTTGAAAAATGCTTTCCAAGAGATTTATTATAAGATCTAGCTGAGCCATCAACAGATTGATTGTAAAACAGATTAGTAAGACGAATCTGATTTGTATCAACGGTTTTTGTTTTGACACTTGTTCTTTTTGAAGTATTCTCTTTTATGAAACTGGAAGCAGTTTTAAATAAACAAACTGATTCAGTTGAATTGTCAAAAGGTGATTGATTAATCACGTCTACAAAAATTTTCTCTGACAACTCAACATTTGCAACTTCCAGATCTTTTATCTTTTTAGATAAAATGTTCTTTTCTTCAAGAACTGTGTCAAACTTCTTCTGTAAATCAAATCTGACCTTCTGTTCTTTTAAAATGTCTGATGATAGAACATATAGTCTTTTAGAGAGCTTAGAAATTTCATTTTCAAAGTTTTGACGCTCTAGCTCAAAGTCTTTTTCAAGGTTCTTGTTCTTTTCAGATATTTCCTTGATAATCCCAACATTTCTCTTTTTAGATTTTTTCTTTTCTGCATCAAAAGACTTCTTCTTTTCTTGGAAAGGTTTTCTTTCTTTTTCAAGTAAGTCTTGTAATGTAGAAATTTGTTTGGGAAATTCAATAACCTTATCATCAAGAATTTTTCTCTCTTTTGCAAATATGTCTCTTTCAGTTATTAAAATCTTTTCAAATTCTGACACTTGCTTTGAGAGTTTTAAACATCTATGCTCTAAATCTTTCTTCTCTTGTAAAGATTTCTTAGAGAAATTAGACAGTTTTTGGTTGTAAACTTTCTCCAGATCAACTTTTTCTTTATCTGCAGATAGACTTTTCATTAGATCAACATTCTTTGTCTCCAATGCAGATATCTTATCTTCAAAAGTTTCGAACTTGCTGTGTAGACCAACTGATTCAGCTTCAAGTTCTGATGATTTATGTTCAGTTGTCTTTAGTTTGTTTTGAAGATTGGTTATCTCTCTTTCTTTCATTTTGATTTCCTTCTCTCTTTTCTTGATGATACCTGCAAAATCAGAGTTAGAATCATTAATACATTTTGCACAATCAGATGTTTTCTCAGAATTTACAAATTTAGCTTTCAACTCCTGAACCTGTTTTAGAAGAACTGAATTCTGATTCTTCAATTTATCACGTTCAGCTTCTATGACAGGTATCTCAGGCATATACATGATGGCATAGTCTCTGTTTGATAATACTGTAGACATCTTGATCAATATACTTGCTTGATGTGATCTGTAACATCCGTGAATTGGAGTTTTCCTTTAGTAATAATTCGGGAGCCGTTTGACTATTGGAACGAAAAGGTGCCAAGAAATCAGGTGAGTTTTACTATGGAATCATCGAGGATCGAACCAGGCGCGAAGACGCGAGAAAACATAGTTTCAGGTTACCGCGAGTTGTGGCGCGACTTGGAGTCGCGGCACAAGCCGCGTAACTCACTGGAAGTGAGTTCTGGGGAAACGGGCGACTTATGCCGTGACTTAAGGTCGCGACGTAACCTGCATAATCCCACTGTCGAACTAAAAACCGATTTTTCAGCCTTTAGCCTCATTTCTTTCAATCCCAAACCCTAAATCTTCTTCCCCTTTCTCTCCCAAACCGACCCCCAAACCCCCAAAGTCGAACCTAACCTATTTTGAGGGTTTTTCCCTCTTGAACCACAAAACCTCCATCTTCATCTTCCTCATCAAGTTCAAAGTGTGGGAGCTCGGGTTGAAGAGTTGGATTGGGTGTCTTCGGAAAGTCTCGTCATCTTTAATGGTAAGCTTCTTTGATTTAAGGTTATAAATGTTCTTTGGATGTTTCCCTAGTGTTTGGTTTTTCAGATCTCGGATTTGTTAGTTTTGGAGAAACT
The DNA here is from genome assembly GCA_954870635.1 of Arctium minus. NCBI lineage: Eukaryota > Viridiplantae > Streptophyta > Magnoliopsida > Asterales > Asteraceae > Arctium > Arctium minus. The sequence goes on along the minus strand of OX941080.1, from coordinate 172,602,907 downwards.
AAGGTTTTGATCTCGTTTAGGGATTTTGGTATATAATGTTGGGGAATGTTTCTATGTGGTTGATTATGGATATTTATTGTTTGGAGTGTTTGGATCTAGGTTTTGGAAGTTTTCGGCTTGAGGATTCAAGCGCCCTTCAAAAGAGCTCGTTGGGTAAAACCTAGATTTAGCCTAAATCTAGCAAGGTGGGTTCAAGTTGATTTGTGAAAACGGTGTACATGCCAAAATGTTTATTTTAAAGTGTTTTACATAAAATGGTTAACTACTGTTAAGTTTTGTGTATTTTGAAGTAAAAAATATATGTTTTACTTGGTTATATGTCAAAGAGTGAGTATTTTGGTAAGTTCTCATATTTAGTAAACTTGGGTTGTGTTTGTTGGTCCCGAAGGTGCTTAACAAGTTTGTAGAAGGGGGGGGGGGGTTGAATACAAACACAGAAATTAAAGTTTAATAAATTGTTTATTGATAAATCAAAATACAATTTACAAGTTTGTTGCGGAATAAGATTAAGACAGACTCAATCTAAACAAACTTAAGAAACACTAAGATAGTTGCACAAGAAATTCAGAGAATGGGGGATTTTTGGCGTCTGTTGACACGCATGTCAACAGTCTCGGAGAAAAGGTGGACGCACTCACCAACACCATCAATGAAACCACCAGCGCCGTAAATCAGGCTGGTGAGGAGCTGAAGAAGTTAACCGCCACTTGCTCATCTAAAGCTGAGAACTCCCAACTTTCAGCTGTTGAAGAACAAGTCGTCCAACTCAGAGAGTCCTCTCGACTCTTTCAAGGGCGATTTGAGTCTCTTACCGCTGAAGTTCAGGGTCTCTCTTCAAAGGTTGACCTCTGCACGTCCCTTCTTCAGCAAATTCTACAGAAAGTGAATGCACCAGCTCCAGCGCTGCCTCCCTCCTTCACTGAAGATGATCGTACCAACCTCAACATCGCTGTGGAATTCATTCATGATGCCACATGCGACATCCCTGCGGTTGAAGACCGGATTAAGCGTCTGGAGGCTGACGTTCAAGTGCTAAAAGCTTCAACAGCTACTCCAGCAGCTGAACAATCCCCTACCGCTGATAATGACAAAGTGGGGGAGAAAACTGAAGAAACTTCTATTGCTGCTGCTGGGGAAGCTAAGACTCCAAAGGAACCTCCCTCTCAATCTGAGGGGGAGAAGGCAAAAGAATCATCAATTCACTCCATTCTCTTTGAAGAGGATGAGGAAGAAGACGATGAAGAGGAAGATGATCTAGATCTTGATGATCAAGAAAAGGATCAGCCCTCCGATGACGACGACGACGATGAAGACCAATCTCTGTGGTTCTCTAAGCCGAACGTCGTATCAGGGACAACTTCGCAAGAGGTTGTCAAAACAGGGGTGAGAGGTGATACATCTTCAAGTGTTCCTTCGCAAAGCAAAGACAAGCAACCGATCGCTGAAGAATGCTTGAGGACTGGATCACAATCTGAGGGGGAGCATCCGTCTCAGGTATGTCTTTCAATTGTACCACTCTCCTACTCTTTCCAAACCCCTATTCCTTTCTAGCCTTTATCTCTCTCGTTCTAAAAATACACTTATCCCTTCTTTCCTTCTTTTTCTAACCAGACAGTTCTCACCCCTGCTTAAGGGTTCTGAACTACAAATAATTCCAGCTGCTATAGCTGAAGAAATAATCCCAATCTCTATCGATGAGATTGATGAAGAAGAAGAAGAAGATTCCCTGGTCCATCCAGGAAGGCCCTCTCGACCATCTCATTGGTCAGAGGAAGTGGTAAAGAAAAGAGTTGAAATGATCGCTCAACTAGAAAGTCAACGGCTGAAAATCCCTCTTCAAACATCCACAGAGCTCGACTTCCTCACTGACGCTGAAAGAGAAGAATCTGCCAAAGCTGAGAAGCTGATCGCTGAATGCAAACGAGATGCCCAACTCACTTTAAAGATTCAATCCTCTCAAGTTAAGGACAAAAAGCTGAAAAGCAGACCTGTGGAAGTTCAAGCAGCACTACTGAAAGAAATTGAAGAGGAACGCTTCAAAGAACAAGAGATCAACGATAAGTCTATCGAATGGTGCAAACAAAAGATGGATTATCGTTCTGATCTTCTTCCAATATCAGCCGTGACTATCTCTGGTCGCAAGAAGAAAGATCAACTCTCAGTGACCATGGAGATTACCAGAGAGGATGGAACCCAAAAAGCAATGTACGTATCAAAACTGGAGAGCTTCGGATTTACGGAATGGTTAGAGTTCTGGGATGCGCTGAAGAAATCCAAATCTACATACAGAGGCTACGTTGAAGGACTTCTTGAAGCCCTCATAAATAGAGTCGTTTCTGTACTAAAGCTGCCATCTCCTCTTCCTCCCAAATCTTTGAAACTCAAGAGAAAAATTGGGTCCTCCTCCTCTGAAGATGTCGCCATCATCAGGAATGAAACTTCTATCAAATTTTCAAGAGATGCACTGTTTGGTCCTCCTCCTGATCTTTCAGTTCTGGACTTATCTCTGCCTCCTGGTGGTCCTTTCCAAGCTGGTCAAGTAATCAACAATCCTTATGGAATATTCTTCAGAGATGATGATGAGGAACTCAGATTTCAAAGAATCTCTGAGATTCCTATCTGTCCTCTGAATCATCTCAAGGATCTCTTATGCTTATGGTGTGACTTCTTCCCTGCTGCTGAAGAAATTAAAGAAATTATCAGTAAAGAATCTTTGGAACGAAGACAGAAAGGAGAAGAAATACCTGAGTATATGATCAATCCTCCCAAATCTTCTTTTAATAGCTGATAGATTAGTTTCCTTCTCTGTAATCTGTTAGTTATACTTACAGTAGTTAGTTGCTCACTTGTAATGTTTTTCATATCTTGTAATTCCATCCCTGAATTAAATGAAAATAGCAGTGATGTACTTAACCCTATCAGTACTGTAAAAGATCTCTCAAAATAGTAATTGGGACATGCATTCTATGAGTCCTTTTTATTCCTATATTTTGAATCAAAGTAATTTTCTTTTGTTACTTTGTCATTATCAAATAGGGGGAGATTGTTGATCCAAACTCTCTCAGTGATTTGATAACGACCCTCTTTTATACTTAGTGAAAATTACGTTATTATATGTATTAGTGTTTTATCATCAGCGATCAGACTGAGTCTGTTCAGTTATCGCTGATGACCTTTCTGTAAACATTAATATGTATGTGTTTCACTTTCAGCGATCAAACTGAGTCTGTTCAGTCATCACTGATCGTTTCCTATGTAACACAGTTAACGTAATCCCTGAAGACAAGTCTCGCGTCAACATAGTTCATAGCTGAATCGAAGACGAAGCCACTGAACAATAGATAAGTCTACTAGTGACCTGATGCGGATATCAGCGAAGATCAGACATCTACTTATGCGAAGAAGCCTGAGGAAAAGCTTCAGCGATAGCTGAACTTCTTTATCTCTGGAATAAGAGATACTCAGCGATCAACGATCACAAAGCTTATGCCTCAAGTTTTCTTTTGTCTTACCTTGCACAACCAGTACGATGTGTCAGAACGGACACGTCTCTGCCACAAATCGTACACCAACTCTGTCAACTACACTGTTCATAAAGCGGCCAAAAGCATGTCTCCAAAAGTGAGACTATCAAAGCCAATCTATGAATGCCACGTGTAAAGTACCCTGCCATGCATTTAATGCATAGGGTATAAATAGGAAGCTCACCCCTTCATCTGAAGGTGTGCTCAATCCTTGAACTCCAAAATAGAAACCCTTGTTTTCTATCTCTCTAAAAATCCCCCATTCTCTGAATTTCTTGTGCAACTATCTTAGTGTTTCTTAAGTTTGTTTAGATTGAGTCTGTCTTAATCTTATTCCGCAACAAACTTGTAAATTGTATTTTGATTTATCAATAAACAATTTATTAAACTTTAATTTCTGTGTTTGTATTCAACCCCCCCTTCTACAAACTTGTTAAGCACCTTCGGGACCAACAGTGTTAACCTCTTAAAATGCTTATATTGGGTTTTGAACGTTTCAACAACTAAATAGCATGAATTACGTATTCTTGGTGATTTGTGCAAGTAAGATCTATTTTATGAGATATGCATCTTTGACGATTTTGTACAAATGAAGTCTATTTCATGTTATATGCATTTTGGTGTATTTGCATTCATAAACCCCTTTGGAAAACCTTTGGTCCCATTACGCGTGAGTTTTGGGTTAATCTCGTCTTTGAGGTATGTGTCTTCGTAAACGTTGTTTAAAGACATTTCATTATTTGGGGAACCGGTAATTGTTGGTCAAGTGGATTTTGAGCATTTTAGCTCGGTATTGGCTTAAAAGAGTCTTGAGGACAATTGTCCGGTTTTAACGGCTCGATGTAGAGTCCCATTTGTGATTTACATCTTAATGCATTTTATAGCATATTATCGATAGTTATAGGCTCGAGTGCTTTAGTCATTCATGAGTAGTCGTGTAATTTTAGACTGTGTTGCATTGGATCCATAGGCACGTACGTCAGTCTTAATTGATGGTCAATTGAGTGGCATGGGGTTGGACTCCGGGACTCATGGTTTATGACCTTGTCTTTACGAGTAGGCACTAGGAGGGGCTGAGTCCGGTTGAGCTATTATGACTATAGGTAGTCCTCTGATGGGCGTTTGAGACCTTCGCCATGTGGGGCAATGCCTTCGTTGTATCCGGTGGTGTTTGCTAAGGTCAGCTGTCTCTTTGGGTGAAACTTGTCAAGAGGTCGTAGGGGCACTTGGGCTTTCATGTCGTGAAGTGTCATACGATCAACGTTGTTGAGTGGCATACTTTTGTGTTCCTCCGCTCTCAACGGATACGGGTATCCCCAGTCGTCGGCCCGCTGTATTTTGGATATTTAATTGTCCATGTTTTAATATTCAGATTTCATTCCATTTTATGGTCGCGTGAGTATGAAGTTTCAGTTCCATGTTTTAATGGCGTATCATATTTATATGGATTGCTTTCCGTTATTTAAGGGGCGAGTATTATGTTCCACCCGAGTTTTGGGTGTTTTGGGCTATGAAGTATTATTTACATTTTAGCACATTTGAGTATCGAACTATGACCCCGTTTTGGGTGAGTTATGGGTTGCATCGTTTTATAAGAAATGCATGTTTGGGAAGCATTGTCTTTAAAAGTGTATATTATGGGAAAATGTGTCGTCTCCATTTTGAAGTATAATATTTCGAAGGATCTTACTTTAAAACTGATTTCCTGTCTTTTAAAGATATATTCATTCATGTTAAAAACTCTTGAGCTCACTAGGCGTTAAGCCTAACCTTTTTATTTGTCGGCATGTGCATCAGGTTCCAGTTGGGGTTTCGGTTCTAGCAAGTGCAATGAGAATTGTGCCTTAGCTTTATACAAGAGTGAGGAGTCGGTGAAGTCTTCCGCAGGTTGGAGTTAGTAATTGTTATTGGGTTCAGTAACACCCGTCCTTTTCATAGAGTGTATGTATAGGATGAATGTGAGCGTTGAAGTTAATTCTCAATTGATGTTGTAGTTCGAAGTATTTATTGATGTATTTAGAAAATTTTTATAAGTTGCTATCTTCAGATTTAAGGGTGTTACATGATCGTCCCAAAATATTCAGAAATCCTTGACTTGAGTAGTCAAACTAGGTCAACACTTGAAAAGATCAAAAAATTCGTCTAACTGTCAGAACTCGCGGACAACTAAAACTCGCAGAACACTGTTGAACTACTTCGCGCAAGCTGGCTTGTGCGCGTTGTTGGTTTGTGCAGAACACTACGTGTGCGTTTGAGGTTCGCGCTAGAAGAGACGTGCGCGTTTCTGGACTTTACTTCTCGCACTTCCTTTGCGTGTTTTGGACTTAGAAATTTTTTTGATCCCTTAGCTTCGCGTAATGTCGTTGCGTGTTTCCACACTTAGAAAAAAATTTGGAAATCTAAGAACTCGCAGATGCTTCTCGCAGAACACAAAACTCGCAGATCAAAGGCTTCAGAAAACAAAACTCGCAAAGTGTCATGCGCGTTTTCACTTCCCGCAGAACACTATTAGCGCGTATTGATCAAGAACTCGCATAAAACACAGAAACATGAAATGTCTTCATTGTGCGCGTTCTTCGTTGCTTGCGTTTTCTGTATCGTGCGTGTTCTTCACTTGCACGAAATTTGGATCTAGCGTGTTCTTCAATCTTGAATACGAAATCAATCAAAATCTTTAATGGCCTGCAATCAAAGCTTCAAAATGCACAATGATGATCGAATAGTGATATTGAACACTTTTCTAATACAAGTATACGACTAAAAACCTCAAAATTACAGTGCAATCATCAAGATACAGTGTTCGACATATTTTTCAAAAAAATATCCAAAAAATCCAAAATTTAGTTCGATTTAGTGATTAATTCGTGATCTAATGTGAATAAGAAAGTTTCTAATACAACCAACGATCACTATGAACCCATTTTCAAACACTAAAATCGACTAAACAAAGTGAATTTGATCAAACAGTAAAATCTCAGAATACGTTTTGTGTGTTCTTCGAAAAAAACAGAAAATCAATCTAATCCAAGTGTAACTAATCAATCTGAATGATTTTGGTCTGCTTTTATACCAAATGTTAGTCCACAAAATCAAGCAAACATCAATTAATCACACAATTAACACAGAATCTAGAGAGAGAAAGTAGTGAGAGAATTAGGCTGTCATATATCTGTTGAAGTCACAAGTACGCTCAAAACAATGGTTCACTCTCAAGGTTACAAATGACAAAAGCTACTTTACAACATACAATACAAAATACTTATATAGGGTCAAACACATCTTGACCACCACACAAGATTACATGAAAATTCAACTTACAAAAGAAACTTATTTGATCTAAACTATGCATTAACAGGTGAAGTCTTCCGCATTTTGGAGATAGTGTCTGTTATTGGGTTTTAGTAACATCCGTCCCTATTATAGACCGTGTATGAAGATTGAAATGTGTTTTTTTGAAGTTAAACCTTAAATTGTTGTTGTAGATGAACCAGTTATCGATGTATTTAGAAAATTTTAAATTAGTTGCTATTTCCAGATTTGAGGGTGTTACACGTAGTAGAAGAGGCATGACGAAGGCTTGTAGTCACCGGTAGCTAGGTTATATTAATATCAGTTGTGGTTGTGTATATCCGTTGCGGATGAATTGATTGAGTTTGTGTATTTAGTTTATTTGGGACCATTTCGACTATAATGCTATATTTACGTTATTGTTGAAGTTTGGGTCGTTAAAATAACTTTTTGGAAATATGGTCAACAAATATAAATGGGATGAAAGTAAAAAAGAATATATAATTATATATTTTTAATATCTCAAAGTTAGGGGTAATTTTGATTCATTTGTCAAATTAACTTATTTTTGAATTTGTTGAAAACTTGGTTTACCATAAATTGGCTCATTGAAATGCAAAATAAGATTTAATGAGTTTTGTTTTCATTTTCAATTATAGCTTGGGCGTTTGGTTTGTAGAATGAAATTTGATGGAATTGGAATCCATTGAAGAAATTTGATTTTGAAGGAATTAGAATGAAATTTGACCACGCGTTTGGTTGATAGGAATTGGATGGAATTTAAATAATTCCATCATGATCAATATGTGAACCAAACAAAAGAATTGAAATTTGGTCAAAGAAGTTATCCATTCCAATTTCTTCCATTTCCTTCAAAATCCATGAACCAAACACCCCTTTAATGTAAATGTTGAATACTCTATCCTTTTTAAATACCATGTATCTTTTTATAGAATGAATTATGTGTTTGGTTTATGTGTTTTGATATTCTTTTTATTAGGGTCCCTATGGTATGTTTTATTGTGGATTTGGTCCTTGTGGTGTTCAATTTGTTTTGGCAATGGTCTCTTTGACTACGCCTCTGTTAACTCCGTTAAATCAAGAGTCATTTTAGTTTTTTTTTTTTGTCTTTTTCTTATAAAAACGTAAAAACAATATATATATATATATATATATAATGATATCAAAATAACTAAAATAAGATATTGTTTTATAATTTGATTTGTTTATACTAAATACGATTTAATTTTATTGTTTTAGTATTTTGTCTATTTGGGTACGAAAATCTGGTTGAAGTTTATATATGGATTTGTCCAGTTTTAAGCTACAAAGATGATAGTATGTATAAATCTTTCATTTGGTTAAAATCTAAATAGTTGATTTTGAATTTTTGAATGAAAAAAATATGAAAACTAGAAACCCTAATTTTAGAATGATAAATTGGCGTTCATTTCTTAGTGGTTTTCCATTATTTTGGTGTTAAAATGTCGATAATAAGTTTGTTTATTGCAATGATAGAAAAAGAACAATAAAAATAAATCGTCTTTAACATAATTAATTTTTTAATTTAAACAAATCAACATAAAACCATATCTTATTTTATTCGTTTCAAATAAAATATGATATGGTTCTATTATTTGATTTGTTTTTAAATTAAAATTTTTAATTACATCAAAACAATAAAACCATATTTTTTCCATCATTACAATAAAACAATGAAATTAAGTCATGTTTAATATATATATATATATATTTAAAAATTTAGACAAATCAAATCATACAATAATATATTATTTTATTTATTTTGATATCATTATATATATATATAGACACACACATATATATATATATATGTATATGTGTGTGTATAAAAATATGGCTTTTACATTTTTATAGCAAAAAAAAACAAAAGAATAAGTAAAAAGGCTAAAATGATAATTGATTTAACAGAGTTAACGAAAGCATTAGTGAGAAGGACCATGACCAAAATAAATTGAATACCACAAGAATCAAATCTATAATAAACATACCATAGGACCTAGTAAAAAATTATCTATCTATCTATCTATCTATCTATCTATATATCTATCTATCTATCTATATATATATATATATATAACATGGGGGTCATTCAAAGGAGATCCTGATTGTTTGTGATAACCGTGAGATCCAATATGAGCCACATATTGGATGATAAATTAGGAAATTATTAAGTTTGGTAATTTTGACTGAAGTTTAATTAAAAGGGCATTTTAGGTATTTGAAAAAAAAATCTCTCTCCTCTCACCTCTTTCTAGCCTCCATCAGTCGACTTCTGATGAACTTTATTCCGACGAATACCCAAAATACATTGTGTTACAATGTGATTACCAATGTGATGCACTCAAAGTATATTGTGTTACATTGTGATTAACTTTGTGTTACACTGTGATTACTATTGTGATGCACTCAAAAAATATTGTGTTACACTGTGATTAACATCGTGTTACACTATAATTACTATTGTGATGCACTCAAAAAACATTGTGTTACATTGTGATTAACATTATATTAAATTGTGATTAACATTGTGTTACAATGTGATTAACATACAAATGTGATACCCATTATGATACGACGGTAATACCAAATGTGGTACCACTATGATACCAACTATGTTACATTGTGATTACCATACAAAATCCTCTATTTCTTCATAGTAAATTAGGGTAATTGAAATTAGAATAGGTAAGCGTGTGATTGAAATTTGGAATGTGTCAAATAAGGAATTGATTTTTTTTATAAAAAGAAAATTCAAATTATCAATTTACCAAATTATCCTTTTACTTTATTTTAAAAACAAAATTAGTTATATTAAATGAGTGGCTCACGTTGGATCTCACGGTTACCACAAACAATCTAGATCTCATTTGATTAGGCCCCTATATAACATAGGGACCAAATCCACACTTCACTCTTTTTTATATTATAGTTTTTTTAGGATTATTGTCATAGGTGAGGGTTCGAACGACACATCCTTGTTTTGTGAAAATGCAAGAACAGTTTTGGACCTCCAAGTTACTTAACACATTGTTAAAATAAAAAATAAAATAAAGTAAATAATTACGGATAATCATGTAATTTCATATTTATCTGTAAAATAAAATAAAGTAACTAATTAAGGATAATCATTTGATTTCGTATTTATCTGTAATCTTGGTGACTTTCTTATCCCTAAAATCACGTACAAATAAAATAATCACTAATGATAATGTATCACATCATTAGCATATTATTATCACAACAAAAATAAATCACATGATGAATAGACAAAGCGATGATTGTGTACGTGATTGTTACTGGTTTCGATTATCGCAACATTATCACATCGTTATATATCATAGCAAAATCACATAATTACCATATCATTATTACAACAAAATCACATCATAAGAAGTCTTCGATTTATCAAAACATTATCGAATTATTATCACAACACTATCAATTATTATCACAACATTATCACATCATTATCGACGACGGAGGCATCGACATAAGAAGTCACCAATGATAGTAGCAACATGTAGGGGATAAGAACAATTCTAAGATAATAGAAATTTATTGATAAATACTTATTTATTTTTATTTATATTAATTTGTGTTAATTAATTTCGAGGCCCATAAATGTTTTTGCATTTTTGAAAAATATGGGTGTTTTTGTAGGGTTGGCAACGGGTAGGGTATGGGTAGGGTAAGGGTTAATCCGTTATCCAATCAATTTAAAATTGTGGGTAACGAAACGGGTAATTATCCATCTCATAAAACCTTTATCCGTATCCTACCTTACCCATTAAAAATTGCAGGTAACGAAACGGGTAATGGATAAATGGTAAAACAAAATTTCATTTTGGACTACAATTGATATTGTTATACCTCAAACATATAAGTAAAACGTAAGTTCATAAATATAGTTATTATTTTATATCTAATTTGTTGTAGTAAACATTTTATTACTCTAAATATAATCATAGTATTGTTAATGCCAAAAATTACCTAAAGAATAATTTAAGGTCGATGTGGATCTTTATCCAACTAAAGAAAGTAATCGGACGACAATATGCGCAATATTAAATAAAATAGAGAGACAAGAGAATTGGTGAAGCGGAAAAACCTCAACAAGGAAAAAACCGCATACGACTAAGGAGTGTCGTCGTGCACTATGATCACCAAACATGGGTGATATCCTTCAATGTTGCAATATTTCACACGATGGATACTATTAGTAAGTATATGAACTAATGGCAAATGTAAATTGTGTGTAAAAACACTTGTGTTGTGTGGATAATATCCTTATCGTGTGTTGCTGGAGAAAAGATTGCAATTGTTCTTTGTAGAGCTTGTAAATTTCGTGGTTCGGATCTCAGATGTCCCAATGAAATGTGTATCTTCGGTATTTATAACCTTGAATCTCTATAGGTATGTCTTTGTAACGTTCGGTTCTCCATAATTGACTTTGATTGCCTTGATCAGTTATAGCCGTTGGTATTTAAGAGCATTAAACCTGCATTAAATGAACAAGAAAGGAACGTTGAGTCGTGCGTCAGTATGGTCAAGGTCGAGAGTAATCTCATGACGGTCATACGACGTTCGACCGACTTTCGAATTAATCTCGACGGATGTCTGGGTTATGCTTGGTCGATAAGATCTTATCTTAATACAAGACAAGTCGTGTGAAAAGTACATCTTCGTCGTGGTCGTGTATTTTTGACCCAAACTGTTTGACCCCAAAATTTGAAATTTAAGCGGGAATTTTAAATTTTAATTTTCAAAATTTGAAAGTTTTTGCCACGTGTCACTCCAGGGGAGGCTCTCGTTGTGGTGGAACCGAATCGGTTCATTTCTGATCAGACTCATGATGGTTTGACTGACACACGTGATGTCATGAGGGCGTGAATTTGTATGCGTGACAGTTATCAGGACAGGTGTCGAAGATCTAACGATATACTAGAAAAGACGATCGACACGTGTCGACCACTGAGTGACTGAACTCGATAAGGATTTCGCGTTTAAATAGAGTAACCATGGAGGGTTTCTTTTTACGTGTTAATAGTATTTTTAGATAAAGATTTCAGCGAATCCTTCCTAAGTTCTACTGAATCCTTGCCAAAAATCCACACGATCCTTGCCAGTTTTAGGTTTCGACCGAGGTTTTAGAGCGACTATTTAAGGTACGATTATCCTTAAATTCTTATATGCATTTTAAGACTTGTGCTAGAAAGCCTAGGAAGAACTGGGATATATTAGGTTTAATTGCTTTAAAGATTAACCTAACCGTCTTAGAGATGTCGAGTGAACCTGCTAGTACAATCCAGAGTCAAGACGACCTGGATAGTCTTAGGCGCTTGGCGCAAATTCCGGCGGAAATCGCCATTAAGTCTCCGGGTCAGGCTCGACCTGACATGTGTCCGGAAGGGTTTTTCGTGGTATACGAATACCCTTTCAAGATAGGGTTTAAATGGACCTATTCTGCTTTATCGAGGTTGTTCATGCTGACGTTCAACCTCGCGCCGGGGCAACTCATGCCCCAGTTTTGGAGAGTTGTCTCAGTTATTGAGCGACTGACGAGTGAGTGGGGGTCGTCGTTCGATGTGAGCCAGAAGTATTAAAGGAATGGCCATAGGAATGGGCGCATCATGACATCGTAAGATGTCTCGCCTGAATGAATTAGTTGGTCCTAGAAACGTTAGAAAAAGTGAACGAAAAGAGTAATAAGAAGTGAAAAGGACAGAGACATTTCCCAAACAGAATGCAAAGTTCCCACTGATGGTATACTTAGTGTAAGCGAGCTCTAAGATCACATCTTTGGAATAAAATCCAGTTGGAAAAGGAAATCCAATTAGAGATAAGTTGCCCATGAGCATCATGGCATAGGTAAAAGGGAATGAGGAGGCAAGCCACCTTCTTACTGCCTACACTGTGAAGGTTGACATTTTTCACCATTATAGTCTTCATTCTAAGTATCGACGAGACTGTACCTTGGTCCTCAACACCGCGATTAATGATCGTAGGTGGAAGTCAAGATACACCTTTGTGTGTATAGCCTCGCTGGGTCCAGATATGGATTGGCTCGAACCGGACTGGAACACGTCGAGTGAGTCTGTCTTTATTTTTCTCTTTCATCATATGTTTTTTGTCGTTTACGCTTTGTTTTTAATGTTTTCTCTTGTTGTCTGCAGCCATCAGGTTTGACGACGTGAAGCCGAATAGCGATTCGATTTACAAGGTAACCCGATTCCTGGGTTACAGTGTGGTTGACCAGTCTTATTCCCCACTATCCTCGACAGGTGACGACGACAAGGTAACTATCGTCGACCCTTCTGAGGTCGAGGCAGAGGAGGTCGAGGAAGAGAGAAAAGAAGAAAGAGAAGTAGAGATGGCAGGTAAATCGCGTGACTCTATTTTGGTTTTTCTTCTTTCTGCCTTTCTTTATACTAACGTCGTCGTGTGATTTTCTGAGCTTCTAGGTGGTTCTGCGTCGGCCGACCTGAGAAAAGCTCAACTGGAGTTGCCCAAAAGGGCAAGGAAAAAAGAAAGGCAGTGGCCACAGCTGCAGGATCGACCCTGCCTAAGCGGTTGAGGACGACGGTCCCGAGGGAACCGTTATCGAGGGGAGGCGGCGCGTCGAGCATCACGAGCCCCGAGAAGGCGAAGATGGGAGATCCGATCCAGGCGGTCCCCATAAGTGTTGCGCCTCCAATGACAGAGTCTCCGGAGGAGCCGGGCGTCGAGCGTTCACCTCCGGAGGGTGTTCAGGCGACGGAGGCCTCTGGGTCCATTCCTTCATCAGGCGACAAAGGGAAGGGACCCACGGAAGTCCAGACGATCAACTTCACGTTGCCGTCGGACTTCATGGCAGATGATATCCTCGATCGGGCGAGGATATTTCCCCACCTGGGAAAGTACTTGATTCCCCACTTCAAAAAGAAGTTCAAGGAAATGTCCGTCGACGACGTCGGATCCCACGTTTTGGGCCTCACTTTCATGGTAAGGTTTTATATATTTTTTATACATACATTTCGTTTGCCGTGTACTAACTGTCGTGTGTCATTTATTGCAGAAATTCCAGACCTCTCTTGGTCTCTACGGGGAGATGGAGAGGATCCGGTGTAACACCCTAAAAATAGGGATAACAAAATTTCCAGAAAATGGAAACATAGTATTGAATTTTCCAAAACAATCGAGCCTCCCAAAAATGGGGAATAAATAAACCTGTTTAATTACAGTTGTAATTTATCGGAAAATAGACAACAACCAACTAATCTAGTTTCTAAACTAGATAGAAGATTACAAAAAGGGTGTCATCTATAGACCCAAACGTCTTCACAAAAAGTGTGTCCAAGTGCACCTTCCCCAAGCTCTCACCCACGGGCAACTATACCTGCTTAGAAGAGGCACCACTAGAACCTGAGATACACATCGACACCAAACAAGTGTTAGGCCAAAAAGCCTAGTGAGTTTGTACAATAAATAACATGTAGGTCCAATTACAATTCTTATCAGCAGTTAACCAAAGTTCATTAAATGTGGAGTCAATAGGGGAGACTCATAACACCAATCAAGTTCCACCCAAAGAGTCGATATACCTTGATGCCAACTACCACGAGTGACACCCGAAAGGCCCGACACATCCGAGGACTACAACCATGACATTAACCCGAATGACAGAGGTCTAGGTACATACCATTACGGTGGCACCCGATACTACATCCTCCTAGTGTCTACTGACTTGGTTCGTCCAACATAAACTTATAGAAGGTCTCAAGGCACATTTTAACCAATAATATCTCAATACCAACCATGGGTACAATATTACTATCCCCATTTAATCATGTAGTTGTGATACCACCAAATGGTGTCTCAAGCAAGAAATCATCTCAATAAGAATATATGTATTCCATCTAGTCATGGAAAGTTACATATAAACAAGTATTTATAGAGAAAACCCCCAAATACTTAAGCATTAGAAATGAACATTTCAAGTTAAGATGCAAGCTAGTAACAAGTAGTAGATTATGATGTGTATCTAGTTTTAACAAAGGTTTAGTAAACTCACAATCTAGGTTTTGGTTAAAACCTAGAAAATGCCAAGGGAAGACTTGATGGAGGAGAGTGAGGATCCTTGACAAATACTTTAATAAATGCTCTTGAATGAGTGTGGATGATCAATAAATGGATCTACCAACCCAAAACCCTAGAGATAAGTGTGGAGGGTGTTGAGTTACCCAAAAATCGCCCCAAGATAATCTCTCCCGTTTTCAAAGTGATAAGTGTGGAAATGAGAGTCAGATTGGAATTTAAATCAGAAGACTGGGCCACGCGGGCGACATTGCCCAACGACTTTGCCCATGAGCATTGCCACAGGGGTTCCCCATCCTTCTGGATGGCTTTAGGCGACATTTCCTGCGACTTTTCCCATGACATTGTCGCCGGGGCATTGTCGCACAAACACCCCCCACTGCTGTGGTTTTCAAGTTTTTCACGAAAAGGTCTCCAATTAACACCTAAAATAAGACCTTTATTAAAAGTAGCAATTAATAGATATATCCTACTTCATTAGGCACATAACTATAAGATTAAAGAAGTCCCTAGACTTACATGAAATTCTGAGTGTTACAATCCTCCCCACCTAGTTTGGATTTCGTCCCCGAAATCTCATTCCAAAATAAACAATCGGGGATAACGCTTTTTCATGTCTTCCTCGGAATCCCACGTGATGTTACCACCACGATGGTGATTCCATTGCACCTTGACCATGACCACGTCTTTATGTCGTAGCCTCTTCGTCATTGATTCCAAGATTGCCTCCGGTTCCTCTACGCAACGATTCCCATTACCCACACGTATTTACGATAAAGTAATCACACTTTCTTCTTCGGCTAGACACTTCCGAAGATAACACACGTGGAAGGTAGGATGGATTCCATCCATCTCGGGTGGCAGATCCAACTGGTAAGCTTGTCGCCCAATTTTCTCTAAGATGACGAAGGGTCCGAGAAAACGGGGACTAAGCTTCCCTCTCTTCCCAAACCGAATAATACCTTTCCATGGAGACACTTTCAACATGACACGATCGCTCACTTGGAATTCTATCGGTCTTCTCTTCTTATCCGTATAACTTTTCTGTCGGTCTTGAGCCACCTTCAATCGTTCTCGAATTTCCTTCACCTTGTCCGCCGTTTCTTGAACTATTTCTGGTCCGACGAATTGATTTTCGCCTGCTTCGAGCCAACAAACCGGGGTTCTACACTTTCGTCCATACAACGCCTCGAACGGTGCCATTCCGATACTAGAATGGTAACTTTATTATAAGCGAACTCCACAAAAGGTAGGTGCGAGTCCCAACTTCCTCCGAAATCTATGACACACGACCTCAACATATCCTCGAGCATCTGAATCATTCTCTCGCTTTGACCATCCATTTGAGGATGGTACGCCGTGCTCAGATTTAATCTGGTGCCCAACTCTTTTTGTAAGCTAGCCCAAAATTTCGATGTGAACCGACTGTCCTGATCCGACACGATAGATTGCGGGACTCCATGCATCGACACCACCTCATCGATATAGAGCTTCGCCAATTTCTCCATTGGCAAGGTCTCTCGCATAGCAAGGAAATGCGCACTCTTGGTTAAACGACCTACGATCACCCATATGGTATCATGACCTCACAAGGTCTTTGGTAGCTTTGTTACGAAGTCCATGGTGATGTTGTCCCACTTCCATTCGGGAATGGACAACGGTTGTAAACTTCCGTACGGTCTTTGATGTTCCGCCTTGACTTGAAGACACGTGACACACCTCTCCACGTAGTTGGCCACGTCTAGCTTCATCACCGGCCACCAATAGTTCAACTTTAAGTCTCTATACATCTTGGTGCTACCAGGATGTATAAAATATTTCGATTTATGCGCTTCTTATAGAAGTAACTCCCGATTTTAACCAAACTTTGGTACCCAAATTCGACCTTGAAAGAGTGTAAGTCCACGACCGTCTTCCGTCAAAATTTCCCTTTGCTTCATCATAATCTCGGATTTGAGATTTTCTTCTTTGAGTGCTTCCATTTGACACGTCTTGATGCTCTCCAACAGACTCGATACTACATTAATTCTAGTGAGGGATAATTTGACACCACCATCATAGCTCCTTCGACTCAACGCATCCGCCACCACGTTGGCCTTATCGGGATGGTAGAGCAAATCACAATCGTAGTCCTTTAGTAGCTCAAACCACCTTCTTTGTCACATGTTGAGTTCTTTTTGATCGAAAATGTACTTAAGACTCTTGAGATTGGTAAAGAGAGTACACTTCATCCCATACAAATAGTGCCGCCATAAATTCAATGCAAAGACCACCTCTGCCAATTCCAAGTCATGAGTCGGGTAGTTCTTTTCATGGTCTTTTAGTTTCCGCGACATATAAGCTATCAGTTTTTCCCGTTGCATTAGCACACACCCTAGACCCATCTTGGAAGCATCGCCATACACTACGAAGTCATCCGATCTTTCGGGCAGGGATATAATAGGGGCTTCACACAGCCTTTTCTTGAGCGTTTGGAAGGCTCGGTCTTGCGCATCGGTCCAAAGAAACTTGACATTCTTTCTTGTGAGTGAGGTGAGCGGCGAAGATATCTTGGAGAAGTCTTGAATGAAACGCCTGTAGTAACCCGCCAACCCCAAGAAACATTGGATTTCCGTCGGATTCGTTGGCGGTTCCCAACTCATCATCGCCTCTATCTTTGCCGGGTCTACCTTCACCACGTCTTCTGACACCATGTAGCCCAAGAATTACACTTCTTGGAGCCAAAACTCGCACTTTGAGAACTTCGCATACAACTTCTCTTTTCGGAGAACTTCTAGCACCTCTCGTAGATGTTTCTCATGTTCGACCTCATCCTTTGAGTAGATCAGGATGTCGTCGATGAAGACAATCACAGACTTGTCCAAGAATGGGCGACACACACGGTTCATCAAATCCATGAATACGGCTGGAGCATTGGTCAAGCCAAAGGGCATCACCAAAAACTCGTAGTGTCTGTAGCGCGTTCGAAAAGCCGTCTTCGGAATGTTCTCCTTTTTCACCCTTACTTGGTGGTAACCGAACCTATGGTCAATCTTTGAAAAGCATCCCGCGCCTTGGAGTTGATCAAAAAGGTCGTCGATGCGAGGTAAGGGGTATTTGTTCTTTACCGTGACTTTGTTCAATTCCCGATAGTCGATACACATCCGCATGGACCCATCCTTCTTCTTCACGAATAGAACTGGAGCTCCCCAAGGTGACGAGCTCAGTCGAATGAATCCTTTCTCAAGAAGCTCTTAAAGTTGCATCATCATCATCTCCCGCATTTCTGTCGGGGCCAAACGATAGGGTGCACGAGCTATCGGAGCCGCTCCCGAAGTGAGTTCAATTTGGAACTCCACTTGTCGTTCCGGCGGTAACCCGGGTAAATCTTCCGGGAACACGTCCGGGTAGTCTTGTACAATCTTCACGTCCCCCACCGACTTCTTCTCCTTCTTCGCGTCCACTACGTAAGCCAAATACGAAGGGTAACCCTTCGCTAGAAATTTGCGAGCCTTAAGAGAGGAGATGATAGGGTTACTTCCCTTCCCTTTCTCCCCGTAGATGGTTACCACACCGTTTCCCGACAAAGGCACTTGGATCATCTTTTTGGAGCAAAAGATGTCGGCCTTATACCTTGACAACCAATACATACCTATGACTACGTCGAATCCCCCTATAGCCATAGGTAGCAAGTCTACTCCAAAGGAATTCCCATCGATCTCTAGAGTACAATCACAAAAACGATCCCGGATGATCACTTGATCCTCATTTGCTACTTCTACTACTAATGCATCGGGAAGAATACTGATAGGAGTGACGAACTGTTTACAGAAATTATTCGATATGAAGGAACACGTAACACCCGAATTAAAGAACACACGAGGGGGCAAGGAGTTTACTAGGAACGTACTCGAAACAACATCGGTGGTCTCTTTCGCCTCCTCGGTAGTCATCCGAAAAGTTCGGCTTGGCGCTCTCGACGGTTGCTCGACTCGTGCCGTCGACCCAAAAGAACTTCCACGGTTTCCACCCACAAGCTTTGGGCAATCCTTCTTCATGTGTCCCGGTTCCCGACATTCGAAGCATACCGGCCCCCGGATAGGGCACTCCCGAATGGCATGACCCTTCTTGCCACACTTGGCACATTCGACGGGACCCGAGTGAGATCTTGGATTGCATGTGCCAGAGTGCTTGATCTTGCACTTGTGGCACCATCGATCTTCACCGATTGTCTTCAACTCTCTCGCTTACAAATGGCTTAGATTGACGAACGGGCCTAGATGGTCCTTCCCACTTTCGATTATCCCCCACTTGTCCTCTCTCTTCTTTCTCCTCCACCAAATCGTCTTCTACCAGTAAAGACTCCTCTATTACATCCTTAAGTGTCAACCCTCTAGCATTCCTTATTGTCATCCTCATTCCGGCCGACAACCCATGCTGGTAGGCCTTGATCTTTGACCTCTCATCAGGGACCAGGTGTCCCACCAGATTTAGCTTTTCCAAGAAAATCTTGGAGTAGTCAGCGACAGACAGAGTCCCTTTTATCAACCCACTGAACTCTTCTTCCAGTTTGTCCAACGATCTCTCACTACAGTACTTGTCCATAATTTTCTGTTTGAAAACCGTCCAAGTTAGCTTAGCTTGAACTTCGGGAGTGAGGGCGGACCGTGTGAGATTCCACCAGATCAAAGCCTCACCCCTAAGTAGCTGGGAAGAGAACTTAACCCGTTGTGAGACATCACATTCACTAGACTCAAAAACCATCTCCACTTCTTTGAGCCAATACATACAAACAACTGGATTGGCGGAACTTGCAAACTCCTTCGGGTTGCATCCCAGAAAATCTTTGTAGGTGCATCCCTTGAACTTTCCTTTGCTTCCATTCTCTAGTTGATCCTCAGTTATCATAACGGCCGGTCCATCGCCCGACCCATTCACGATATTCTCTGCCATTGTCTCAGGTTGTCGGTGACTAGCATCTCTATCCTCCAGTAGCTTCATAAAGAACTCTTGTTGTTGTGCCATGGCCGAATTCATGGCTTGCATCATGCTATCCCTTATCCTTGTTTCCATAGTCACTTCCTCCATGACTTGATCAACGGGTTCGAGATTCCGTCATGGTATGTGTTCGGGTCCCCCGCCTAGGACATTGACCGCGGGTGTCCCTTCAGTAGCCACGACCAAAGCAGGCTGATCGGCAGTAGACTCGTCTTCAACATGACCATCCGTTGGGTTTTGCAGTCTGCTCCGTGTGTTTACCATGGTTATCTGCCACACACGTACGAGAAAAGAGGTTGAGAAAAGACTAAGTGAGTTAAACTCATGGTACGTACTACTACACATTTCAATCATCATAATTACAGTAATTCAAGCATGCTCACGTAACAACACATTCATAATAGCAGTAGCTAAGTGAAATTATGAACGAATTATACACAAGGATTCTTGTCACCATCATTACAACTCTTAAATAGTGTAATTCCATGAATCCTAACGCTCTCCCCACCTAAGACTTTTACCCCAAGGTGGAAAACTTAACTTTATGCTTAAAGCTTAAGTCTAGGTATACTCAGGTAAATACCTAGTTCACTTAAACTAAAGCTCTGATACCAACTTGTAACACCCTAAAAATAGGGATAACAAAATTTCTAGAAAATGGAAACATAGTATATAAATTTACCAAAGCAATCGAGCCTCCCAAAAATGGGGAATAAATAAACCTGTTTAATTACAGTTGTAATTGTCGCCGGGGTTCCCCATCCTTCTGGATGGCTTTAGGCGACATTGCCCAACGACTTTGCCCATGGCATTGTCGTCGGGGCATTGTCGCACA
The DNA here is from genome assembly GCA_954870635.1 of Arctium minus. NCBI lineage: Eukaryota > Viridiplantae > Streptophyta > Magnoliopsida > Asterales > Asteraceae > Arctium > Arctium minus. The sequence goes on along the minus strand of OX941080.1, from coordinate 172,582,168 downwards.
AACACCCCCCCGCTGTTGTGGTGTTCAGGTTTTGCACGAAAAGGTCTCCAATTAACACCTAAAATAAGACCTTTATTAAAAGTAGCATTTAACAGATATATTCTACTTCATTAGGCACATAACTATAATATTAAAGAAGTTCCTAGACTTACCTGAAATTCCGAGTGTTACATCTGGCGTCTCCTGCCCACTGCTCTCGATAGAGAGAAGGCGACCTAGAGCGAGAGAAGGTTACCCTTGCCAGGGAAAAGGAGGCCATGTCTTGATGGAGTCATTAACCGTGAGGCTCGAGGAGGCTCATAAGATCACAGAGGTCCCCAATTGCCAGGTGGATGGTCTGCAGACACGTCTTAGAGTGTCGTGTCATAAGGTCGGATTTTAACCTTATTAAAGATCTAAAAATGAGTAGAGTTTTGAGTTTTAGAGGAGAATAGTGATGTATTTTTGACCATTGAGCATAAGTTAATACATGTCGATAAATATTGAAGAAAAGAGGGAAACACGACTAATTCAGTCAAAGGAACAGAGTTAGACAAGAAACCGATGAAGAGTCATGCAAAAAAGGCTACAAGTTCAATTTTTGGTGCTGAGAAGTGGACAAACAGTGTAAAATGCGGGTCCCACGCGAGTTAAGCCTACCCGCGAATTTCAGCATAGCGGGCGACTTTGGCGCGGGTTTACCTGCGTGGAATCAGCATTCGTCCCAGATCTGGCGTATAACTTCCTGCAGTTAGGTTTGTAGCCGACACTCTTGGAGGAGACATTTACTGGGCAGCTGAAGAAAGAGGACGAATTTGAAGAAGACGAAAGGGCAATTTTGAAGTAAGATCCGGGGAGAGAGATTATTGATTAAGCCATTGATCTATATTTCGATTCTTGTGCTTGGACAATCGCATCTCAGGGAGTTAAAATACTTTTGAATTTGTTTGAGATAAATATGTTCAATTTTGTGATTTCCTTTATGAATGTGTTGTTTTACACAACCCCCAACATGAACTAACTTTAGATGTTGGGGGTTGGATGATTCTTGGATGTACTTTGGATTCAAACAATTGATTGGGTTTTGTATTTTCTCTCTAGTAATTCAATGAAGCATATGACTTGTTTTAATAAATTTGTTAGTCTGATCATCTAATGAATCATTTCTTGATCTTTTTATCCTTTGAGAAATGTGTTTAAAGATTTGATGTTAATGTTATATGCCTGAGGAGTGGATTGGATAGAGATATACTGATTCAACCATGGAATTGTTGTTAATCTTGTTCCTATGAGTAATTTGGATTTATCTTGTTAATATCGAGAGATGAAACAATTTTCCTAATTACCAATGTTACTTTGGCTTGAGAAAGTATAGTAGCGATATTTTGGGTGATTAATTTAATTGATTAATGAAATGAAATTTTTTTAACCTATTCACTGTTTGATTCAATTGAACCCAAGAGGATTCCAACCCTTAACTGCTATTCATAATCTAAAACTTTATTCTTTCCTTCAACGGGTTTTCAGTGGTGTTAATCGAAGTCAACTTTTAAGCAAACTCAAACCAATTTTATTTCGTCTAGTTAATAGTCGCTATAGTCTTGTGGTACTTAATACCAAGTTCCTACGGTTCGATACTCGTACTTCCATACGTGTTACTTGATACGACACCGTACACTTGCGGTTCATTTGGGAATGGTGTAAACCCGACCTATCATCGTGCGAGATCCTAAAGGGACTAGGGAGGAGCTGGAGCGGGCCCAAGTGTCCGTGATCGAGAATGAAAAAGAGATCACGTGCATGAAGGCGAAGGAGGTCGAGCAGAAGGTCAGGATCGAGGAGCTGGAAGAAGAGCTTAAGTGCATCGAGGCTTTCACTCGATGGACGACGAAGGCAGCGATTATGCGGCGTCACTTAGCGGGGAAGAATCCACTGGCCAACGCGAACGAAGACCTCCAGACCTATCTTGCAAAGATCGGGAATGAACAAGACCTGGACTCCGAAGATGAGAAAGATGTCGAAGAGGTCGAGGTCAACAAAGAGGAGGCCAAGGTGGACGAGTTCCTAACTGGTGATGTTTCCGCGTCGCAGCCGACGAAAAATGCTCCTCCGTCATGAGCTTTATATTTTTATATCTTTTTGTTTTTTCTTAGGTTGACCGTTGGTGGTCGAGCCTTCCATTGTAACCATTGATTTTGGTTTTTAATACAAATGGTTTTCATTATGCCGAGTACTATATATATTTTACTCTTCGTAAAAGACATACATGATATCGTAAAAATGTTTAGGATCACACGACCAAACAGTCAATCATACAATCCAAAGAGACATAAGTAATATATTCCAAGTATACTTGCGACTGAGGCACTTTAAACAATTTCACCCAAGGATACTTGTGACTAAGGCAATCCAAGTAGTGTAATCTAAAAATTCTTGCGACTAAGGCATTTATTCATAGAAGAATTGTTCTAAGTTGGACTTGGATTACAAATCTTGGAGTTTTTACAAGACTAAGGGGTTGTTCGTTAGTGGCTTAATGGGCTGAATGGTGGATATGGCTTATTCGCACAGCCATATCGAGGTGTTCGGTACCGGCTTATTTGCTCAGCCGATGGCTGAATCGATCAGCTAGAAACCATGAGTCATATACATTCAGCCAATTAATTTCCACAACTACACTTACCTTTGCAACAAGAAAAAACCCTTATTTTAGAAAAAGACCTGCTCACGCCTCTTCTAATCTAGTTCATGCTTCCAATCGATTTCCCGCATAGACACTCTCATCTTCTTAAAGTCGTCTGCAGTATGATTCATCTAAGGTTTTCGGTTAAACACATTCCACCTCTAGTAAACATGTCAGGCCCATTAATGGCGGTCCAAACTTTAGCAGGAAATTTGAGAAGCCGACATATTTCTCGAGATAGTGGGGACTACCTCATTAACACTCCAAATTCTGAAGCAGATGGTCTGCATTCTGCTGGTGGAACTCATGGTGTCAGTGCTACCGAACTACACACGACCTTACAGATGTGATCTGCATTCTGCTCGTTGACTCCCTGTGTGTTTTCGATCTGTTTATTCTTCTATCAAATGTGGTTTCTCCTTGTGGTTTTCGATTTCTCCCTAAATCAATTGTTAGTTTGTTCAATTTGTTAATACTCAAGTATGTGCTTCTTGTTTGTGGTTCCTTATCACAGATCTAGCATGCCTTTTAAGTTTTTTGGTATGCTGTAATTTTTTGGTTTTTTCATGTTGCTAGTTCTACATAGATGCTATAATTTAGTTGCTATTGTTTGTGAATGTAAATATTTATCAAACTATTTTATTTGGACGAAAATATAGAATGAGGGGTAAAGTGGTCATTTTCGATATTCAGATAGTTTATTCAGCACAACAGCCGAACAATAATTTATCTGATAGCATAAAGACAACTTTATTAACACAGACAACTTTATTCATACAGATCTTAATGGAAAACGAACCGAATAACCCCTAAGTCATATAAAAGACTCATGGTTTTATGTTGTGCGACCCTGCGAGGAAACAATGTCAGGAGTTAGTCATTGGCTAACCAATGACCCTCCGATGCTTAAGTCAGTACTGAGTCGTATCAAATAATCATAATGAAATAATTTAAGAGACTTAGAAAAAATACCTCTTCAGATGCGTTGCATTCCAACTATGTGGGATATCTTGGTTGTCGAGGGTTTGGAGCTTGTAAGCGCATTTTCCCATGACCTTAGATATACGATATGGATCTTATCATTTAATGGAAAGCTTACCCGCGTTTGGTTCTTGAGTATTTTGATATACTCTACGTAAGAGGTGATCGCCCTTTTGGAAGACTTTAGCCCTCATGTTTTGGTTGAAACGACGTTCGACTGATTGTTTCTGGGACGCCATTCGAATCAATGCTGATTCTCTCATTTCTTCAAGGGTATCGAGATTGTAACTTAGGTCGACTAAGTTATGATCGACCGAATTATGCCTCGATGTCGGTAGTTGGATTTCGATTGGTAAGACTACTTCACAACCGTAGACCAAAGAGAAGGGAGTTTGACCTGTGGACGTACGTGGGGTCGTGTGTTTTGCCTATAGGACCGAAGAAAGTTCTTCGACCCACCTTCCCTTTGCTTCTTTCAAGCGCTTTTTGATCGAGTTTAAAATAGTCTTGTTGCTCGATTCTATAAGTCCATTCGACTGAGGATATCATGGTGTCGATGTCGTGAGTTTTATGTTGTAATTCTCACAGAATTGCTGAGTCCTTTCACTTATAAATTGAGACCCATTATCACATACGATCTCAGATGGTATTCCAAACATGTACATAATGTTAGTGTGGATATAGGATATAACATCTTTATCCTGAACTTGGGAAAAAGCGGTTGCCTCTACCCATTTGGAGAAATAATCCGTAAGAACGAGTAAAAATACCTTTTGCCCAGGGGCAGGTGGTAACTTACCGACGATATCCATTCCGCACCTCATAAAAGTCCAGGGAACTAACGTCGAGTGTAAAGGTTCAGAAGGTTTATGTGTCGTACCTGAGTGTCGCTGGAATGCGTCACAATTTTGTACATACCTGATAGCGTCCTGTCATAATGTCGACCAATAGTAGCCCTGCCATGATACTCGATTGGCTAGGCTACGACTGCCTGAGTGATTACCACAATCGCCGTCGTGCATTTCCTGTAAGATGATCTGGACTTGTGTTTTGCTAGTAACACATTGTAGATTAAGTCTAATAGATGATCGTCGATACAGTCTACCTTGTATAATGATATATCTGGATGCTTTGAATTTGATCTTTCGAGCTTCCATCCTGTCGTCAGGAAGTTGGTCGTGCGTTAAATAGTTCATTATATCTAGTGACCAATCTCCTTCTTCATTATCAATTTGGGCGACGTCGTTGTGATCAATAGACGACGTCTTGAGATGTACCATGGGTATTGTGTCGAACAAAGGTTTACTAAGTGCCAATCCAAGATTGGCTAAAGCATCTGCTTTACTATTCAAATATCCTGGGATTTGTTCAATCGTAAAAAGTTTGAATTTTTTTAGATTTCGTCTTGGCTATTCTGAGGTATGATGTTATTTTTGAATCTTTAGCCGTGAATTCACCATTCATTTGGTTCACGACAAGGATACAGTCACTCTTAACGTGCAACCCTTTTGCCCTTAAGTCGTGCGCCATGTTCATCCTTATGATCAGATCTTCATACTCTGTTTCGTTGTTGGTTGCTTTGAAATCGCATCGTATAGAGTATACCATTTTCCCCCCTTGTGGCGACTTTAAGACGACGCCCAGTCCTTTGCCTCTAGCTTTGGACGATCCGTCGACATGTAGAGTCCAGGGTTTGTCGTCATGAGTCGCCACATCACAAACCTCGTCTTGTGCTTCTTTCTCTAGTTCAGGACTAAAGTCGGCGACAAAGTCTGCTAGAACTTGCCATTTGATCGCGGTCCGGGGTTTGAAGTCGATGTCGTAATTGTTGAGGGTATATACTCCATTTTGCTAGTCGACCTATCAATTCTGGTTTTCGCAAGATAGACTTAAGTGGAAAGTTAGTAACGACAGTTATAGGATGCGATTCAAAATAATGTCGTAGTTTTTTAGCTGTTGTAACTAACGAAAATAGTAAATTTTCCATTGAAGAGTACCTGGTTTCATCATCGAGTAAAGACTTACTTATGTAGTAGATAGGCAATTGGTGTCTGTCGTCTTCTCTTACCAGGACTGCACTTACTGCGTTGGAGCTGACGGCTAAATATAGCGGCAATACTTCGTTGTCTTGTGGTTTTGATAGTAATGGAAGTGACACCATATATTCTTTCAATTTTTGTAATGCTTGTTCGTGGTCGTCCGTCCATTGGAAGTCTTTGTTTTTTCGTAAGACATTGTAAAATAGGTGACATTTATCTGACGACCGAGATATGAACCTGTTTAAGGCTGCCACTCGACCCGTCAAACGTTGTACCTCTTTGAAGTTTCTTGGTGATTTGATCTCGACGATTGATTTAATCTGGTCAGGGTTGGCTTCAATGCCTCGTTAATTCACCATGTATCTTAGGAATTTTCCAGCACTGACTCCAAAGGAGCATTTTGTAGGATTGAGCTTCATGTCGTATTTTCGGAGGATATCGAATGATTGTCGTAAGTGATCGATATGATCGATAACTTGTCGTGACTTGACGAGCATGTCGTCAATATATACTTCCATGGTGTCGCCCAATAGATCTTTGAACATTTTGTTGACCAGACGCTGGTACATAGAACCTGCATTTTTCAAACCAAAAGGCATAACCTTATAGCAATAAATACCTCGATCTGTCATGAAAGCTGTTTTTTCTTGGTCGTTGACGTGCATTAGTATTTTATTGTAGCCCGAGTATGCATCCATGAACGTCAAGAGTTCATGTCCAGCAGTCGCGTAGACTAGTGCGTCAATATGTGGCAAAGGAAATGGATCCTTTGGACATTCCTTATTCAGATCTGTAAAGTCTATGCACACCCTCCATTTGCCATTTTTCTTTTGTACGACCACGACATTGGCTAGCCATTCGGAGTATTTTACTTCTCGAATCTTCCCGGTCTTGAGGAGGTTGTCGACTTCATCATTGATCACTTTGTTCCTCTCTGGAGCGAATTTTCGACCTTTTTGCTTTATTGGTTTGAACGATGGGTCCACATTCAATTTATGTGAAATAACATCAGGGTCGATGCCGACCATGTCCTCGTGTGTCCAGGCGAAACAATCAGCATGTTCCTGGAAGAAAGATATTAGTTCCTTTTTAATGGAGGGCTCAAGATATGAACCTACGAAGACGACTTGGTCCGGTTTGCTTTGGTCCTGGATAACCTCCTCCAAACGATAGTAATCAGGAGTATCCTGGTTCTGTAATTTCTAGATGGATTGCTTTTGAGGTTTCATCGTTGTCTTGTAGCAATCCCGAGCAACTTTCGGTTCACTTTTGATCTTTGGGATTCCCCATGGTGTTGGAAACTTCATTGTCTGATGATACGTCGAAGGGACTGCCTTCATGTTGGGGATCCAAGGTCGACCAAGAATGATGTTGTACACCGATGAACAATCGAGGACGTTGAATCTGGTCTGCTTGTTGATTCCCTTGGCGTAGACCGGTAAAGTGATCTCCCCAAAGGTGCTCGTCGCGTCCCTATTGAATCTTACCAGTGTTGTTGAGCGATGAACGGTTTCTGACTTATCGAGTCCCATAGCCTTAATGGTGTCGAGAAAGATTATATTTGCGGAGCTTCCCATCGACTAACACCCTCCGGGTTAAACAATTACTAACCTTGAGTTGTATGATTAACATGTCGTGATGTTTCTGATGTTGGTCGCCCAAATCATCCTGATCGAATGTTATCTTCATTGAGTCGAGTTCCAATTCTTCCTTCGACCGTAAGGACAGAGGGATTGGCTGATTGTTTGTCCCTTCAATAGCGTGCCTTTTTGCTGCGGAATACGTTAGAACACAGACGTCGGATCCACCAGTAACACAGTTCACGATTTTCTCATGGTCAAGAGATGGTGGTCGAACGTTGTTATTTGGTGTCGTTAGTTCGTCGAAGATACTTTTGAGGTTACCTTTAGGAATGTGCCAGGCGAGCTCCTTTTTAAGTGCTATGCAGTCGTCTGTCGTATGACCATGGTCGTCATGGAAGTCACATCATTTAGTCATGTATTTCTTGTCGTCGGCTTTGTCACTTTTCCTTGGCCACGGATCGGTTACTTGTGCGGTTCTCAATGCTTCGACCAAGTCTTTAGAAGTACCCTTAAATCCATAGGAGGAAATCTTAGGGTATTGGGGAAACTTAGTTGTGGTTGAGACCTTCTTCTTGTCGAACCTGACGTTCAATATTTGTCTCGACGACTCAATCTTAACCATCGTCTTGGCCTTGAACTCAGGTTTCTTTACACTTAACAATTTTTTGTCGTTAGAGTGTTTACGTCGAAAGGTAATGTCCTCCTCGACTCTCATATAATCCAGAGTCCTCGCTCGTACGTCTTCAAAGTTTTCAGGAGGATATTTTGTTAGATCGGTGTGGAGACCTGAGCTTTCGTCCAGACCACGTTTGTATGCCTCGATCGTTGTTTTGATATCACAGTTCCGGACACTGATCATTTCCGCGTTGAATCGATTGAAGTAACTTCAGATGGATTCGCCCACTTTCCGCACGACATAATACAGGTCGCTAGTTTGCTTCTCCATCTTGCAACTACTGGCGAATTATTGGGAGAATTGGTTTACTAGTTCAGCGAATGATCCAATGGACTTTGGTTTGAGGCCAATTAACCATTGCAGAGCTGCACCGGTGAGGGTTGCCCCAAAACTCTTGCACACACATACTTCTTAATATTGGTGCGGGATAGACACTGTCCACGTCAGCTGTTTGTACTGGGTGACGTGTTCAGTTGGATCTGAGATACCGGAGTATTTTGGCGTGAACGTCGGGATACTATACTTCTTCGGGACGTCGACCATTGCGATCTCATCGACGAAGGGTGACGCCTAGAACCCAGTGCGAGGCTCAACGTCGACAGGTACTGCTGCGCCTGGAAGCTTGGCAAGTAGCGATAGGACACGCTCATTTTGTTCTTCTAACATCCTCAATCTTTGGGCGACATGATCGTCCTGAGTATTCCCTTGAACAACCGGTGGGACATGTCCTGAACTTTGAAACCCGTTCCGCTGCGACGAGTCAGAAGCATATCCGTTATACTGGAAAGACGACATTGGCATAGAGGGAATCGATGCTGCAAGAGGCATTGCGAGGATTGGAGTTGTCGAGTGGAAGAAAGGAGGAATTGATGTCACGAATGGCATCGATGGGATCTGTGCCGTCGAAGGGAAAAAGGATGGGGGTGGAGGTGGCAACGTCGGCATTGGCTGACTGGAGATGCCAGGGAAAAGTGGTCTTGGGTGGTTGGGAAGTGGAGGTCCCGACCAGGGCATGATTAAACCACTTTGACCATGTGAATGTCCTGCTACATTGCTTGCGTTCTGATTCCTTAAGGATTCAAGTTCTTCCACTGATTGCCTGTGTTGATTTGTCAAAGCCACAATTCGAGCACGAGTCGCGTTCAACTCCATATTCATTTGAGCCACAATATGTTATTGAGTTCCTTGTGGAGCTGCCATTGTTCTGTAAAAAGAAAAAAAAAACACTCGAGGAAACTATTAGTACGACGCACTATTGTCGAGGATTTTCTTTAGATGGGCCCCACGGTGGGCGCCAAACTGTTAATGCCAAAAATTACCCAAAGAATAATTTAAGGTCGATGTGGAGCTTTATCCAACTAAAGAAAGTAATCGGACGACAATATGCTCAATATTAAATAAAATAGAGAGATAAGAGAATTGGTGACGCGGAAAAACCTCAACGAGGAAAAAACCGCGGATGACTAAGGAGTGTCGTCGTGCACTATGATCACCAAACAGGTGTGATATCCTTCAATGTTACAATATTTCACACGATGGATACTATTAGTAAGTATATGAACTAATGACAAATGTAAATCGTGTGTAAAAACACTTGTGTCGTGTGAATAATATCGTTATCGTGTGTTGCTGGAGAAAAAGATTGCAACTGTTCTTTATAGATCTTGTAAATTTCGTGGTTCGGATCTCAGATGTCCCAATGAAATGTGTATCTTCGGTATTTATAACCTTGAATCTCTATAGGTATGTCTTTGTAACGTTCGGTTCTCAATAATTGACTTTGATTGCCTTGATCAGTTATAATCGTTGGTATTTAAGAGCATTAAACCTGCATTTAATGAACAAGAAAGGAACGTTGAGTCGTGCGTTAGTATGGTCATGGTCGAGAGTAATCTCATGACGGTCGTACGACGTTCGACCGACTTTCGAATTAGTCTCGACGGATGTTTGGGTTATGCTTGGTCGACAAGATCTTATCTTAATACAGGTCAAGTCGTGTGAAAAGTGCATCTTCATCATGGTCATGTATTTTTGACCCAAACAAGTATAATATTTTTAAAAACAATATAAAAATTATAAGACTAACACTTTTCGTTTTATTTATTTTTCTAAATTCGTCTTGTTTCTCATTTAATTAGTATGAAATCTTTTACCCGATAAATATAAAAAATAAATTAAAGTACTTGTTAATATACGACAACATTATAAAAAAATATTAATAATTAACTTAATATAATTATGTGTATATACACTAATAGTTAGTTTTATATAATTAGGGGGTCATTCAAGGGAGAACTGTGTATTTTGTGATAACTGTGAGATCTAATCTCATCCACACATCAAAGAATAAATTAGGAAATTAATATATTTGGTAATTTGACTTTAAATTTTAATTAAAGGGCATTTTAGGTATTATGAACTTTTTTTTCTCTCTCTCCTCTCTCTGTCTCTCAAATTTGACCCTCGAGACCCACATACAAACATTTATCAGTGTGATACCCAAACATTCATCAGTGTGATACCCAAAGTAAATATAAGACGTATTGTGATACAACTATAATGCCACTATGATACAACTATAATACACAATGTGATACCTATAAAAACATTGACAGTGTTAAAAAAAATTTACATTCAAACGATCATGAGCATGATACTCAAATACATACAAGATGCATTGTGATACCCATCGTGATACATTGTGATACCACTATGGAAAGGTGTGAGTTATCATTCGTTTCAAAAAGCTAAGTAGGGTAAATTGTAATAAATTAGGTAATTATTGATTGAGTAATTAATGATTTTATTTATAATAAAAAAATACAAATTGTTAAATTACCAAATTATTCTTTTACTTTATTTTAAGAATAACATTAATTATATGGAATGAGGGGCTCATATTGGATCTCACGGTTACCACAGACTACCTAGTTCTCATTTGATTAGGCCCCTACATAAATATGTATTATATCGTAACGGGTAACGAGTAATGAAAAACCGTTTATCCATATTCTACCCACTAAAATTTTGGGTAAACGGGTAATGGATAAATGAATAATATTTTCTTTATCCATACTCTTATCCAACAGGTCTAAACATAACGGGTAACAAGTTTACTATTACCCATTGTCAGTCCTATGTTTTCGTTTGAAACTCTCCCTATTATTATAATAGTTACAATTATAATTATAATACTAGTTGTCTACCCGTGCAATGCACGGGATGTGAAATTTTCTTGTAACCAAGGATACAAAATCGACTCAATTTTTCGTTAGAAAAACATAAAACTTATTTGAGTATTTTACATTGTTAAGTAGGATTCATCGTCTATCTTTTAGTTGAACGTCTTTCAATTAGTTTCATGGAATTCAATTATGAAGTCATATAAAATTGCATGTATGTAATAAGTTGTATGCTTAAGTTTTAAGGAATTTTATTGTAAACCGAGAACGGAAAATTAATTAAATCTCTTATTTTATGATTGAATATAATAGAAATCACAAGTGGTGGTTGAAAATGTATTGCAAACTCTCGTTTTTAGGTTTATAATATATTTAATTGAATTTTTATTTATAAAATATAATAAAATGAAATTATTTTTTGTTTTAATGTTTAAGTTTTTTTAATAGAAATAATTATATAGTATTCTGACTTAAATGATTTATGTACGAAATTACCGGCGCATTGCCGCGTGATGCATCTAAATCTACATCCCGAAAATTCGAACCCTCAATACTTAACTCGTTTTACATTTCATTATCTAGATTTTTAGTTTTTTTATGTTTTTGGTGTGCTTTAATTTAACTTGAAAGACAAAGAGAATCTTAAGTTATATTTTATGGTTTTCAATTGAGAAGTTTGAGAATTTTAAGTTGGTTATCACTTTTATTACAAATATATTTTTATACAAAAAATTTAGAAAAATGCACATTTAAATCGTATATATGTGCAGAAGTATTTTGGTAAAATCTCCATTCAAACTCTTTTACAACAAACCCAAGATACAACACAAGAAACGGTCCAAAGCTGCATCATAAGTATCTTCAGAAGGTGTCATCCTAACCCCCACCTCAAATAGTTGCATCAATATTCAACAAACATTTTTTTCAGCATACCCCAATATCAATCACTATATATGATAAGCATGCTTTCTAGTGTAAAAGAATCAGACCTTGTGATGGATGACATTGTTGCCACAATTCCTGCACATGCATATATGATATGAATCAAAGTCTTGGGCTTGTTTTTCCTTTAGCCACATCAAAGATCCCAATGCAGCAAGTGGCAGACTCGGCATCTGCATTTTAATCCCAACACACTTTTTTCAACATCAAAGGACACTAAGGGGTCGTTTCTTAAACGCTTACCTGATAAACATTTACCAGTAAGATTCAACACTCTAACTTACTTTACCGAGTAAGATTGTAGTCCATAAAAACGGTATTATATACAATAAATTACCTGGTAAGCGATTACCACCGGGTAAGAGTCGTCATCCTCACTTACCGGGTAAGACTCTCACTCCATCCTTATCGTCGCTCTTACGGGGTAAGATTATCGGCCCTTGATATGTTCATCTGGTAAGGTAAATGGGCCGGTAAATGCTCACCGAGCAGCCCAAATCTAGATGAAACCAAAGCTTTGACACCTACCGATTGAGCATGATATGGATCAAGAATCTTACCTGATAAGAGGCATAACAAGGACCGAGAGTCTTACCTGGTAAGTGAGAAAAAAGACTTACCTGGTAAGCACTTACCAAGTTTCAAGTTTAAGATGCTTAACAACAATCCATTTTGATGATTGAAAATGTTACAGGTCCGGTAAGTGAGGGAAATTTATCTTCTCGATAAGCACTTAGTCGGTATGCGATTTATCAATGGCCCCTTAGTTTATAAGAACACATTTCTATTGTTGAAATAAATCTAAAAGGTAAGTGTTTTGAGCCAATATGATATGGGGTTGTCTTACGTTTATGAACCTAGAGTACTTGCAAGAAAAAGAAAGATAAACATGCACCAAGCAAGCATATTGGAATTACAAACTTGAATTAGCATAAATTACTAAACTAATGACATATCTACTCATAGCATTTGCTCTCAAAGCTACTTGATTCATCATGAAACAAAATGGAAAATGAAAGCAACAAACTAACTATTTCAGGGACTTGCAGGCATATTAAGAGATCAAGACAGTACCAACTTAACTCTTCTCTTCACCATATGCAAGCTCCTTTCCTCCTTCGCAAAATTTATCGTTGTTCCCGAGTAACATTTCGATCTTATTTAAATATAATCATTATTCATGGTAACCTACAAGCATAGTCTGGTAGAACTGATGCAATCAGAAACGCATATTATATAATTATACAAATAGTTGTTTGTAAACAATATATCCATACCACATGAAGGTTTTCCGGTGAGACATCCGCCTCCGGTATCCAACATTTCTCTTCCGTAAATCGACACATGAATTCGTCAAGCTCCTGACAGCAAGAACAGGCGCTGGATCTCCTACAGGAATTATTCTCTCTAAAAATTTCATCGAACATATTCGATATATCTGGCGGATAAGAATCAAACACGAACCAACTTAAAACAAGTGATTTCTACTTCAAAAGACGACCGTGTGACATATTTGATTCTTCAACGAATCTTAAATAAACCCAACAGAAAGTTGATAAATTGTTTAATCATAACTTGACTTCAACTCTTAATAGCACTAAAATTCGAATGCAAATTAAAGCAGAAAGAAATCGTGCAACTCTCAAAATTGTTGCAAAACTGAAAATCATGATTATGATTTATGTCTTGCAAGCGCATAAACACACACCAAACACATGACATTGCTACACACATTTTATGCCTTTTCCATTGCAGATCCAACTGTAACTGAATCTAGCAGATTATAAAACATAAAAGCTAACCTGATACATACATACGTATACGTTCAAGTTTCTCTCTCTCTCTCACACACACACACAAACATAATCGTACCTTTTGGTACGACGATGTAAGCTTGAAGGCTGGAGCAACTTAGGTCCATGACATTCCTCCGCCCTTGATTCAAAAACGTCATCTTCTATAAAAACATTGAAATACACTAAATGGTCCAAATGAAGAGTGTTGTTTAGATCCATGACATTCTGCTGGTTTTTAAACATTATTGCATACAATTTTTGTCCTACCACCTGAAAACCATACACAGAGATTAAAGAAGATCAAAGAAAGGAAAAATAAACAATAAGATCACTTATATATAACTTGATAACCAGCCAGATATGAGTTCTAGGTTGTGTCAAGTTTGAATCTGAAAGGGGGAAAAATACAGCAGGAATGAAGATAGAAGCTGCTACTATTGCACCAAGGGAAAGGAAGGATGACCAAATTATTTACATATTTTCAAAATTGCACCAATGAATCCAAATTGGTCTTCCATGAGCAGGTAATTTCCAGAACACAAATGCTGAAAATTTCCTAAGTCTTGATCTTCAAGAAAAATGTGCAAATTTTACATCGTCAAGTATTTGCTCGGATCTTCCATTGTTGGCTTCTTATAATCAATATCACTGCCTACATACACAAGTGGCAGAACCATAAAAGTTCAAAAGTGAACCAAAAGATTTCTCATCCCTCACCTTAAGTGTTAACCATCCTATGTTTCAGTTTTGTTCTTTAGATTTAAAAAGCAACAACCCACCATCCATCAAACTCAAAGATAACCTGTATAAGACTTTTACATACCAACATAAACCTAGCATTTAACAGCAGCCAATAGGAAAAAAAATTTCATCTCAAACAATCTAAGACTCACAACAACAGCCAACGTATTGAAAAAAACACCAAATTTAATTTGGACAACAACCAAACCGAAAATAATAGCACCCAAAAACTTAAAAACAGGATTGGTGAGAAAAAACTTGAAAGGAAAAAGGCTGGAAAATGAGGTAATTTTCTGAATAACTACTTATCTAAGTTGACATATTCGTTAGTCGAAACCTTATACTTTTTTGTAGAATAATGTTCTTTTGAAGATGGATAAATTCATTGAAAAGTACTCCAAAAAAGATCAAGAACATCCCAATTGGATTAATTAACCTTTTCTAGATGACTTCAAAGATAATGAGAACTAACTACATGAGTACACAAATACTCTCTGATTTCAACCAAATTTACAAACAATCTACTGTAATCAATAGATCTGAGGACTAAACCACAAAAACAAGAAAATGCCTTTGAAATAGATCATATAATGTATCCAAATTACATATAGAAATCTCTACGAAATCCAATTAAGTAAAAACATTACATAAAACAGGAAAATTTATAACAAATTCAAGCAAAAGGGTTGAGCGATTGTTGGTCAAACATGGCAAAACTCCCAGAAATCAAACAAGAAATGGAATTTGAGCTACAAAATCAGTAATTTAAACGTTTTTAATACATACCCGGAAGATCAAGATTCCCGTAAACCAAAAAGATGGTTGGAAAGAAAGCTCGGAAGATTAGCCTTATCAAACTAACTGTTTATTTAAATTATTCATCATATACACTACACAAAGCATCTTTTTTTTTCAGTTTCCACAATTAGAAAGGGTGATCCTAACTTTAAATTAGAAAGTCCAAAATCCTATAAAAAATTCCAAGGTTCTTGATTGTTCTTCAGTTTCCACAATTAGCAAATGTTATCTTTATAAATGTAAATAAATTCCAAGGTTCCTGATTGTTTTTCTTCAAAAAAAACTAAGATAACACCAAACTCCAAAAAATGCCACCTAAATAATACCAAAATACCATAACAAAAGAGAAAGAAATCACAGAATTCATTTGGGTAAACATAGGACAACTGTGGGTTTGGTAAGACAGGTCATTGTGTTTCCATCATCCATCTACATTTCAAATTTATTACATTTGTATTAAAGTCCATATATGCTTTGTCTGTCTTAGGATCTGGAACATAGTTTTCCTTTCATATTCTCTCTTCTATACTGTTTTTTCCATGTACTTAAAACTCACTCAACCTTATGTATTTTCTATGTGTGTGTGATTGTTCACTATTGCTTGGTTACTTATTACCCACAATAATAGATGGTATCTAATCATAGTGTATCTTTTTACTTAAAGAAAAAATGTAACATATTTGTCCAAAAAGTCTAGCAAACTTGTTCCTGTCTCCAAAAGAATTATTGATCAGCCCCAACCATTAGAATTGATTTTGGGAACCCTTCTTACTGTATGTGGATCTTCTTTTAAAATGAATCGCAATTCTAAGGAAACATGTATTTAAAAAAGATTAATTGTGTTTTTCTAACTCCTACGAAATGCAAAGTAACGTTTCACACCTATAACAATCATGGTGCATGGCAATATAACAAACCCGAAAGTGAGTCGCAAATGTGTGCAATTTTCATAATCAAAACAATCTAGAAGTTAAAAGCAACAACACTAATAAGTAGAGAACTTGATTATAATACATCTAAATTCATACAATCATTAGTCATCACAACAATAAGCAAAATATGACTTGTGGTACGTTACTACCAGTTAACTTTCTTATATAATCAACGATGGCGGTATTTTCTTATTGATATACTCAATCGGATACATACCTACTTTTATTCGTTATTCCATAAAGCTTTTATCCAGAATACTATCATTTTCTAAACACGCATCATAAATGAAAGCTTAACATGCTAGGTTAATGAACAACGAAAAAAGGACATTATAGCATATTAAATATTTACTTGATTATGTTAATTGTAAACATCTACATGAAAGATTAAAGATTTGTAATACTTAAAATGACTAAAGACATTTCCTCGCATGAATGCTTGTTAGAATGAACGACATTTCCTCACCCCCCTTTCTACTTGCTATTTGGGCAGGAGCTTATCGTCTATCCTAATCCTATCTCAAGTGTCTTGCCAAGATGCATCCGAAAACCTCATTTTATTTAAAAGACTTGAGAAACCACACCAAAAGGATGAAGCTTTTGCCATCCCCATTCATGGACCCTGGCAATTCACAAAGTGGTCAAACCACTTGGAGAACCCCAAAACCTCACATTGACTATACTACCAAAACCTCACATTCACTTTCATTCTCTCATAGTTGGTCACTAATTACACACATCCAAAGGGGGGTGAAGAAATAGTAAGAAAAGGGCTCCCAAAAACTGTAACAAATGAACTTTTCACCAATCATCCATAAAAGGAAACTAAACTTGACCTAAATATCCCAATACCCACAAAAAATTGAACAAACCCCAGATGGGAATTAAATATATCTTTAAAAATTGTGAAATCAAACCCCAATTTACAGGCAAAAATCTCGTTAATTATCAACAAGCAACAAGAAATATCAAAGTATGACTCTAAATCGGCAGAAAGTTAATGGGGGGTTTTGTTGAAAAGATGAGTAAACTTCTCTCGAGAACTTTCAGCGCCAATGAAAGCAGCGGCGGCGGACTTCTGGTCGGCTGGTGGTCGTCCTCGAACCGACAAGATTCATCAATAGAACACAACTAGTGAACTAAATACGTCTTCAACCTACAAAAATCGGAAATGTAAGTAGAGAAATACAAACATATTACACTTGTTCGTTGAATTTGTGAAGCTTTTGGTAGTCAATTACCTCGAGCAAACCGATTTTAGTTTGAATTGTGGTACGACTAGGGTTTGGAGAAGAGAACGATTGGGGAGAGGGGTAATAATAGATAGATCCGTGCTTGGATAGGTTGTACAAAACATTAAGAAATTGTAAATTAAGTAATTGGCTTTAATTAGTTGTAACTTGTGCTTAAAATGTTGTAATTAAGAGTTTTTTATGTCGTTTTTATAATATAGTATAGATTATTCTTATTATATTAAAACATAATAACGATAGTATTTAATTAACTAATATTAAATGTTTAGTAATATATTAATATATTATAGAGTAAATTACGGATTTAGTTCATCTAGTTTTAAGTTTGTTTTAGATTTAGTCGCAAGAGTTTTTTTTTAATTATAGAAGAGCCCTTGGTGTTTGCATTTTCGTAATGTTTTGGTCCATGTCACTAATGATTGTTAACTACCATCCATTAAGTAAGGGGCAATTTGGTCATTTCCATTTTTTGGCCTTTTTTTAATTAAAATTTGTGACCGTTAATTGAGGGTAATTTGGTCATTTTAATTCTCTTTTTTTTCCATCTTTGTTTGTCTTTTTTCTATTTAGTATTTTGTACTCATCGTGATGCGATCCCCACCCCCACCCTAACATCTCAGATTACTCCCTCCGACTCAAGTCAGAATCCTTCAATGACAAAAAAAAATGTCCCATGATCAAAACCCAATCTTCCCCACCTGCATCAATCAAACCCCTCCACCTCACTATCTCATCTTGTATTTGCATCAATCTATTTGACATATATAGGTATAGGGAGAGGAATGTGTGTATGTGCGTGTTCAAAACCCATATATTTTTTATGCTTTCAAAACCCACTCTCTCGATTGCTCTTGCCCGAGCCTACCTCGTTCTGGATATGCTCCTTGTTTTTCGTTGATGCTTCTCGGTTTCATATTCTTGGAGAAAGGGTTTTGGATAGAGAGAAAGACGATAAGGGTTTTACTTAGGGTTTCAAAGAAATGGGTTTTGCGTAGAGGTCATAGGAGAAGACGACTGTTGAAGGGTATTTGCTAGAGGTGCTTCACAATATGTGGGAGTTAGGAACATCGGTTTGGAGAAGAGAGTGGAATGGGTGATGGTGGGGGTTGTAGATGCATAAGGGGGCGACAATGGGGCTTGAACGAAACAGGATGGGCGTCGAAAAGGCCTCGTCAGAATAAGGAAAATCGACAAGAAGGGGAAGACTGAAGAGCATGTGGTCTCATTTGTTAGGGAAGACAAAGGTGTTGAGGTGGGGGAATGTGGTATATATATTTTATTTTTTATATGATATAAATAATTTATATTTGTGTTTATTTAAATGATAAAATGAGAAAATGTGAGAAAGGACCAAAATGACCTTCACTTAATGAGAAAGTTAATAGTCGTCAGTGGCAGGGACCAAAACATTACGAACATGCAAACTCCAAAGGCTATTTTGGAATAAAAATCTCTGAAGAACTAAATTTAAGAAAAACTTAAAATCATAGGTACCAATTCCATAATTTACTCTATCTTATATTATGAAAACATACTAATATATATTAAATATTTTTATTAACATATTACAATCTTTTAGTTTTAGGTAAATCATATTACATTTATAATTTCATCAACATATTTATATTATTTAGTTTTTTTTAAGGGAAAAGTTCAGAAAATCCAATGAACTTTAGTATTTGGAGTGATTAAGTCCTTGAACAATTTTTTGGAACAAATAAGTCCTTAGACAATTCAAAATACATTAAATAAATCCTTGGACTTTTGGAAACCTATTAAATACATCTTTATTACTTAAAAATATAACTTGCAACCTAAATAACAGGTAAAACTACAAATTGAAAAAAAAAAGATATCATCGACTTTATCATCCTACAAATAAAAAAATGGAGAAATTAACTAAAATAACCAATCTCATCAACCAAATACATTTTTTAAGCATTTTTCAAAGTCTCTTATTAAAATAGTCAAAGTTTAGGCATAATTTTTTTTTGCCTTAAGAATTGTTTTTGGCAACAAAAAAAACATCTTTATAATTTGTTATTTAATTTACTTTATATCTTCTATTTTTCTTTTTCATTTAAACCCTTTTATTATATTAACACACGTAATCGTATATTAACTAAAATACAAAAAATACGTTTTTTTACAAATTATACCATTATAATTTTCTTGTTAATACGTTTAAAATGAGCCTATTATTAACTTTTTTTTTAATTTAATCTCATATTATTAAATATCATAAATACGTACGAATTATATTTAATAATTACACATTCAATCCTTTATGGTTATTTATTTAATAATATAAGATTAATCTGTAACTATAATAGTATAAAGTGTAAGTATTAAGAATAATTAATATATATTTAGGATATTGAATAGTATAAGATTAAATTCAAAAACAATCTTGAGTTCAATTTGAATGTATTAACGAAACGATTATTGTAATTTGTAAGAAAAAATAAACTAATTGTTTTGATATATTTTAGGGAATTTAATTAAAATACCCAAACATAAAAAAATCAGTACCCAAAATGCCCAAAATCTTAAAGTTTTTGCCAAACTACCCAACAATCCCGTGTTTTTGGGTCGTGTAAATGGGAAAGCGCGGGGTTCTGTTTTTTTGTCCGTGTATCCAACGAAACACGGGGAAAGCACGGGGTGAAACGATTTTTTTCCGCGTATGGGGACAAAACACGGGTTTACCCCGCGTTTTAATTGTGTAACGCGGGGTTAGGCCTCTTCACAAACACATGGCTGGAACAATTAAAACGCAGGGTTAAACTTTTTTACATAAATATCTTATAATCTATACTATATTATAAAGATGGCATAAAAAAACTCTTAATTACAACTCACTAAGCTTTATGTACTATCATTTAAAGTTATCTACTTAAAATATCTTAAAAATAACTACTAAAGTCTAATGTACTACCTGTAAAGCTTTTAACCCTAATTAATATATTTCATCTTTATCCCCCAAAATCCTTATCTCTAATCCCCAAACCCTAAAATTATGAAATTTGAATTCTGATAAACATAATCAAAACAGGATAAACATCTCAATTTAAATATAAAAAATTTAAAATATATAAGATAATTAATGAATTTTAACAAACTACTTAATTTTTTTTATATAAAAAACATTATATTGTTAAGCCTAAATTAAACAAATTTATATATAAAAAACCATTATCACTCAATAAAAATCATCCAAAATCGTACTGTAAATCAATAAAAAACAAAAAATAAAAATAAACATTAAAATCGTGATGTATTAAGCATTATGTACTATTATTTAATGCTAATCTACTTAAAATCTCTTAAAAAACAATTAATGAAGCAATATGTACTACTTTTAAATGTTTTTAACCCTAATTAATAAATTTCATCCTTATCCCCCAAAATCCTTATCTCTAATCCCCAAATCCTAAAATTATGAAATTTGAATTCTGATAAATATAATCAAAACAGGATAAACATCTCAATTTAAATATAAAAAATTTAAAATATATAAGATAATTAATGAATTTTAACAAACTACTTAATTTTTTTTATATAAAAAACATTATATTGTTAAGCCTAAATTAAACAAATTTATGTATAAAAAAACCATTATCACTCAATAAAAACCATCCAAAATCGTATTGTAAATCAATAAAAAACAAAAAATAAAAATAAACATTAAAATCGTGATGTATCTCACTGTATTGCGTGAGTACGCTTCTAGTATAGTGTATATACATACATTGAATAAATAGGAAGAGGGGGACATAAATGGTGGAATTATGTTGCAAACCATTTGCATTTCCAATTTATTTATTATTTTGTAAATAAAATAATTAGTGGAAGTTAAAACGTGTAAGAACCCCCAACCCCGCGTTACACAATTAAAACGCGGGGTAACCCCGTGTTTTGTCCCCATACGCGGACCAAAATCGTTTCACCCTGTGTTTTCCCCGTGTTTCGTTGGATACACAGACAAAAAAACAGAACCCCGCGTTTTCCCATTTACACGGCCCAAAAACACGGGGTTGTTGGGTATTTTGGCAAAAATTTCAAGATTTTGGGTATTTTGGGTACTGATTTTTTATGTTTGGGTATTTTAATTAAATTTTCTATATTTTAGTTAATATATGATTATGTGAGTTAATATAATAAAATATAAAATGAAAAAATAATTGATATAAAATAAATTAAATAACTAATTATAATTTTATAAGGATGCAAAGTGTAAATTTGTAGGTGACATTTTTTTTAATTTGTAGTTTTACCTGCTATGTAGGTTGCAAGTTACATTTTTAAGTAATAAGAATGTATTCAACAGGTTACCAAAAGTTCAAGGATTTATTTAACAGGTTTGAAATGTCCAATGACTTATTTGTTCAAAAAAATTGTTCAGGGACTTAATCACTTCAAACACTAAAGTCCATTGCGTTTTTTTGAACTTTTCCCTTTTTTTTAAATACTTAACTTTATTATTTCAACCAACAAACATTGATAAATATAATTTAGATAATATTAAAATAGTATAATTACATTTAATTCAAAATTCGATTTTGAATTTATTATCTGAATATATCTCGATCTATTTAAATAACATTTATCTCCAATCGTTTATTAAAAACCATAATCACTATAATTTTCTTTATTATAAATGACAAATTGTTTTGAATGTTATTAATTCAAGGTTTTGGGTGGGTTAATATACAATATATTGTGATCGAATCATAAGTCTCCTTTACACATTAGATGTCCACCATTTCCTCTCTCTCTCTCTCTCTCTCTCTCTCTCTCTCTCTCTCTCTCTCTCTCTCTCTCTCTCTCTCTCTCAATATATATATATATATATATAGGTGAGTTATTGTACAATCTTTTTAATGGTGTAATTCATGCAACTCACCTATCTACCACTCATTTTATTTTCACCTTTTAATTAAAAATATAAAAACAAAATTAGTGGTATATAGGTAGGTTGTATAGGGTTGCACTATTAAAAATGGTTGCATTTAAACACTCCTCTCTCTCTCTCTATATATATATATATAAGGGGGTGTTTACTTGTGGCTTAATGACAAAAATGGCTTATTCGCACAAACGTTGGGGATGTTTACTTGTGGCTTAATGGCTTATTCGCACAGTCAAATATGGCTTATTCGCAAAGTATGGTAGAAGTGTGTTGTCCCCATTAAGCCAAAAAATTGACCATTATACCCCCCTCATGAACCCTTCCCCTTCAATCCCACATGCTCCAATTCAAACCCTAACACCATCGCCTCTGGAACATACCTTCACTTCTCCCCGTCATTGAACCTTTTCTCCGACGACCTTTCTCCGGCCGGCGACCTTCTTCCCTTCAGTTTTCATCATCGACGGTGATTTTATTTTTATAAGCTCGTGTTGGTTTCCTTCCCATCATCGACCTTCTTCCCTTCAGTTTTCATCATCGACGACGAACTTCAGAATGTTGGTTTCTTTTCCAATCATAGGCCTGTAAATTTGCCATTGCCGAGAAACTTGATGAAGTAGGTAAATTTCATTTTTTGGGTAAATTTTGAGAAGGCTGTGATTTGGTTTTGTTTTTTATTTCCACCAAGCATCTCGATGTGATAATTTGTGTTTTTTGGAATTGTATTTACTGGTATTCTAAATAATATGTTATCTCTTCTAAATTGATCAATCCTTCACTTTTAAGAATAGAATTATGTTCAACTAGTTTTATGTCATTTAAAATATTAAACAATGTGTATTTCGTACTTAAGGGTAAAATAGTAATTTTTATCATTCAGACTGTTGATTCAGATAAAAAAGTAAACAATATCACCAAATTTATCCAGACAGACAAATTTATCTAGACAGACAAATTTATCCATACAGGACTTAATGAAAAATTTGGTAAACAACCCCTAAGTCTATATAATATTTATAGAATAAATGATTCTAGATGATAGTACCGAACCGTACGTATGCTTTGACCCATTTATAATTGAAGATAGTGACTCCAATTGGTTGATAAACTTAAACCGACACGTAATTAAAGATAGTGACTCCATTTGCTTAATCAAATAAAGGTTTGAAAATGACTCTATTATTGTTTAAATGGTTCTTATGTCAACAAGTCGTACAAAAGCATCTGTACCTTTTCAATGCTAGTTTTAAAAAATAAATAAATTAAATACTCATAATTTCGAGTAGACCCGCATCTTAATGTGTCCAGCAATGGTTTTGGAAATTATCCAACTTACGATTTTTTTTTAATTCTAATATTAGAAATTTTATAGCACCACAAATTCTTAATTTAATTTTTTTGATTGAATTATTTCAAGATTTAAAGATCGGTCTATTTCGAATACGACTTGGTATTTATGATATTTAATAATATAAGATTAAATAACATAAATATTCAATATTTGGTCATTTTAGATGTATTTAATAATATAACGATGTAATTTGTAAAAAAAATCGTATTTTTGATGTATTTTAGTTAATATACGATTATGTAAAATAAAAAATGAAAAAAATAAAGGATATAAAGTAATTTAAATAAAAAATTATTAAGACATATGTATAAAATTACCTGAAAACTTAACGTAGAAATTTAGAAACTTTAGACACAAATACATTTTCCATGTAAAGATACTTTTTTGTTTTCCCCCAAAACAATCCTTATTTTCTACGTAATGTTTTTACTTTTTGCATGACTATTTTACAAAAATGTTTTGAAAAATGGTTAAAAAGTAAATTTAATTAATGTTATTGGCTATTTTTAGTAAATTTCCCAATGAAAAATTAAGAATTATACTAATTTCAGTATATTACAGTAATATATTTATTTTGGATTTTTATAAAGTTTCAAACTTTTCGGTGGGTCAATATAAAATATTATCACGACTCACGAGTCTCCTTTACACATTACTTGTCCACTATTGCTTGGTATTTTCCTATTTATTTATATATTTACTTGTTTTTTGTAAATTAATTTATAGTGCCGATTAAATACAAACTAAGGGGCCGTTTATTCAAATACATACCAGGTAAGTGTTTACCAATAAAATTCGACACACTAACTTGCTTTACCGGGTAAGATTTTAATCATCACGATAGTATCTTATACAACAATTTACCCGGTAAGCGCTTACCCGGGTAAGAATTGTCACTCTCTCTTACCGGGTAAGACTCTTCATCCTTATCCTCGCTCTTACCGGGTAAGATCCTATCCTCTTGTCATGTTCATCCGTTATGGTAAATTCCCCGGTAAACATTTTTTTTTTGAAAAGGTGTTCTGGGCCTTTGGCCCAGACTAATCGCTTGACAATGAAACCGACTGCTAAAGCATCCAGCCCTGTGGTTATACCCAGTGGCCACAAAGTTGCGAATGCAAGGAATCGAACCCGGGTTGAGCGCTATAAACTCCCCAGGCGATTACCGCTACACCACAAGCCTTGTGGTTCCCCGGTATCGCTAGTATAAACTGTACTATAACAACACAAAATCTAAATAACGAGAACTAACAAAAATGGCTAAACAGACACCAAAAGTTTATTAGTAAAAAACAACAACCATGACTAAAATTTAATACATAGTCTAGAGCTAAGCTTGAATAACTAAGGCTTAACTAATAGAAGAATCTCAACTTGCTCTTTCTCCTTAGAAGAATTCGCCGCAAGAAACTTTCATGAATCTGGTTTAGTTTTGAAAAAAACGAGAGTTAGACCAAAAAGTTTAGTGAATTCCCTTGTTTTCACCATCAACAGGTAAAACATTTAAAATAGCAATGTAATATGGAAACACCATGACCAAGTAAATATGCATACTTTCCACACACGGACTTTGCACAATGTTTGTAGCCACACGATCACACCCTTGTGACATTTACATTCAAGGCCCCCAATAGATGCACATCCAATGTGCACAAGAAACGAATTCAAGGCACATAGATTATCACACATAAGAGAAATCTTTATCGCAAGTTACCTACTCGCGCTCTGCAAATCCACACATCCCACATAGCCACATACTGTTCAATAAACAACAAATGTACAAAATGTTAATTTGCATAATAAAAGCATCAATGCATAAAAACCATAATCAGTACTTTAGAAACGTCCACAAACAATCACATGCTTATAAAATCATGGTAAGAGAACTCACTTGGTGCTTTGCACCCCACCTTAAGCCTAACGACTAATAAGCTCAAACCGAACGCCTGAATTAACCAAATTAGGAAAGGCGTTAAACTCTCTCAATTATCCCAAAGTTCACCTTTTATAACCCTCTAAGAAATCCCTTAGAACAATGCTTCAACCCCAGGGGCGGAGCCAGGATTAAAGATTAGGGGGAGCACCAATTGCATATAATCCGTCAACTCTAAACCACTTCAATTTTAACATTTCTTTTTGCAACATATGGTTTTAACCTCATTAAGGGACCGTTTACCAAATGTTAAACGAGTAAACATTTACCATATTACTTACTTTATCGAATGAGCATAACAAAAATGATTATTTTACTTGGTAAGAAAAATGATAAAGACTAAGAATCGTATCCGGTAAGTGGGGTGGTGACTCTTACCCGGTGAGCGGGGGTGACGACTCTTACTCGTTTAGTGTTTATTGTGTAAAAGACGTTTACCGACAACCTTACTATGTAAGGTAGGTGAGGAGGATAACTTTTACCGATAAACACCTACCCGATTAATGGTTGATAAACGGCCCCTAAAAACGCTAAAGTAGCAATACCAAAAGTTTTTAAAGGAGCATCAAATACACTAATAAGTTATCAAGAAAGCTCAACATCAGTTCCATCAATATTATGTGGGGCCCCAATGGGTAATGTAAATACACATGGCTAAAGCATAAAGCAACAACAAATACTAAGAGTTTATGTGAGAGGGTATGAAATGCAAATTGGAATGTTAAAAAAATAGTAAGGGGGAGCACGTGCACCTTCTGGTGCTCATGTGGCTCCGACCATGTTCGACCCTGGCCCGAAACGAGAAACGGAGCAAATGGAGCCGTGATGAAACAGTAGCTTAAGCAACTTGCGACGCGACCTTGCGCATCTTCCTGTTTGTGCTGTTCATTCCAGAATTCCCAAAACTAGTTCCCAACACTCAAATCTTCCATTCAACTCACGATTTTGAGTTGAAAATGGCATAATAACAATAGTAACTTCCCCAAAACAAATCCAATTCAAATCTAACAATTTAACACCAGACCAAACCCATTTCTCAAATCCAATTATAGATCAGTCCCCTTTTTAAATGAAACTCCCAAAACTTAGATGGATTGCATTCAAATTATAGGATTCATGAGAAAAACATACTTAACCCAAAATCTAGTACCAAAATCGATCAAATGATAGATTTCTATGAAGAACACAACAATTTCTCATAAAATCTCATATGAACCCTTGATCGATTTCTATGAAGAACACAACATTTTCTCATAAAATCTCATATGAACCCTAGATTCCCAAATCAAATATAAATACTCCACTAATGGAAGAAGCTAAACAACAAATATGAAGAATATTACCTGTTAGGATTGAAAGTCCTAGAGCGTTGAAAGTTGTATAACGCATTTATAAGGGTTTGAATTGTATTTATTTGATAGTTGGTTTGTAAATGGGCCTCAAGCCCATTAGCATGTCACGTCCATATTTATAGGTTTTCTTGACCTAGATTAGGTTAGAAGGTTAAGAGACGTCATAATTCTAGTCGATAGGTTTACATTTGCTTATCAGAAATTCTCTCTGTAAACCTAAACCTTTATTGAGTATTAATCATATGACTAGAAGTTGTGGCTCATTCATTGTTCTTCATTGATTACTATTGTTCGTGATTGCACTGTATCTAGGATCTACAATTGGTATCAGAGCAGGATCGAATTAATTTTATTCGATACGATCAACAGGTTTGTCTAAATCCATTTTTATCGACTTCTATTGTTAACCGTCTTTGGTTCTACCGTGGTCATCATATTCGATTTGAATCTGTGTTTGTGTTTGATTGGGTTTGATAAACGAAATCTGTCTTCACTTTTTTTTTGGTTTTAAAAGGTGATTTTGTGTTATGATTAATCGCCGCCATGAAAGTAACCCAGATTTTTGGTTCAATCGATACTGCGTTCATCAAAATTGAAGTGGTTAGTTTATGATTTTAGTGGTTTTTTTATTTAAATTAAATCTGAGTTTGAGTTTAGTTTGGTTTGAGTTTTTGGTTAAATATTTGGAAAAGTTTGATCGAGTTTTTAAAATTGTTTAAAGAAATCGATAAGATCTGGATATTTGTGGTCGAGTTCTTCAAGTTCTTTAAAAAAAAAAAGAAAAAAAAAGATTTGATTTCAATTAATTTTATTTCATTTTTAGTCCTTTTTCAGTTAGTGTCCAGTTAAGTCCGTTAGAAGTTTCTTTTTTTACTCTTTTAGTCCCTCTAGTTAGTAGTTTTAGTATATGTCATTTTTAGTCCTTCTAGTTTTAAGTTTCAGTTTGTGTCACTTTTAGTCCTTGCAGTTTTAAGTTTCAGTTTGTGTCACTTTTAGTCCTTGCAGTTTTAAGTTTTAGTTTGTGTCACTTTTAGCCCCCGTATTTCATAGTTTCTGTCGTTTGTTATTTGTGACCCCTAATCTTTCAAGTTTCACTCATTGTCACTTTTGGTCCTTGCACATTGATTCTTTCATATTTTGTCAAGTTTAGTCCCTAGACTTCAAGTTTTTCAAGCAACAATGTCTCATCCAACTTATTCTGAGCTAGAAGAGAAAGTTTCTTGTTTAGAAGCTAGAGTTGAAAGACTGCTTGACAAATATGATAATCAACGCATATAAATTGCTGGCAACTTGTGCATAATTTCAAATCTAAAGGAGGAATGTGCGAGTTTTTCAAAAGAGTCTGAAGAGTTAAAGACCAAAGTAGATGATCTTACTTACAAGCTTCGTATGTCAGAAAATGAGAAAATTGATATTGTGACTAAAAGCGTGACTTATAAAAATGAAAATCAAAGGTTATCTACCCAGTTAAAGGATCTCGAACTGAAACTTTACAAAATTGGTCAATCTAAACAAACGATGCATCTGAATGCACCCAAAGAATTCAAATATTCAGAGACGGGTCTCGGTTACGATAACCCACATTATCTGAAAAAGGCCTTGACCAAAGTTCCCACGTTATATGCGTTTGAATTTTTTGGAATAGACAAAACCTACCCAGAGTACAAAATCAATTGTACCAAACCACTTGATGATGAGGATCTGGAACAGGAAACTTTGAGAAGGAAAAACACTACCACGATGCAACTTCCTTTTGTTTATGACTCATTGAATGCGTCATACAACACCGAAAAACCATGTTTTCTGTCAAATGACTATTTTCGAAGCTATTCTCAGGCTGAACTTGATTCCAAAACCGTTGAAACTGAGGAGGAACCAATGGACCACAAAATCTATGTTCCACCTCTGATTTTAGAAAAGAAAATTGTTCAACTAGAAGAGTCATTTGCACAGGAAAGGCTCATTTTTCAAAAGGAAAAATAAGAGTTATTATCCAAACTTGAGTGCCTCAATTCCAATAAAAGGGAAACTGGGTCGAGGGAGGAAAAAGAATATCTTCAGACAGAGATAAATAAGTTTAATTCACAACTGTCTGCCTTGGCAATAGATCTGATGAAAGAGCAACTTCACAAAGTTGAGCTTCAAGCTAAGCTTGACTTACTCCAAGAGGAGAAGATTAATCTGTCAGAACATTCTTCTCCACCCTTTGATACTTCTTCCTATAAAGCTTTTTTGGGTGACTCGTCACCAAATTCTTCAAACAAAGGAAAAGAGCCTCAATCTTTCGAAACAGATCATCATTCTGATTTTCAAAATGCTTCCGCTAATGATCCGCTTCAAAGCACAAATCCTTCCAGTCTCCTCAATCCTTCAAGTGATAAGACTCCTTCTGATGAGGAAATGGAATTCTCAGCCTTTCTGAATTCTGAGGTGTGTCCAGGCAGTCAGCTAGACCAGTTTGATTTCGATCCAAAACTTCCAAGTCATGTTGACTTTTTAGATTCAACTGGTGAGCCACCGGTCAAATTTTGTAAAGGCGAATGTTCAACTTCTGTCTCTCAAAAGGTTTCTGTGAACAAATCTTCAAAGCAAAAATCTAAAAGACATTCACAGAAACAAAGAAAGACCGACATCTCTAACAAAAGACATACTTACTACTCTAGTTCTTCTGATTGCGAGCTTAATGATTCTTCAGATAATCATTTCTTCAGAAAAGTAAAGATGGTTTGGAGAAAGAAACCAACTACAGAAGACAGTGAAGGAAACAAGTCTCATGATTCTCCTGTAGTTGATACAAAGTCATCTATTTCCAAGACTGATTCACCTACTTATGTTTATTCTACAGGAAAGCTGATCAGTCTAAACCGAGCAAAGATCTGTTGCACTCACTGTGGAAATAGTGACTTTGTGGATTCAAGGTATGTTAATAATTGGTATGGTACTTATAGCATCCCCAATCCTCAGTTTAGTAGCTTCAAAGCCAAGGCAACTAACCATCAAGGATCCATCACAACATAGATACCAAAACCAAAATCTTCCTAATCTGTTGTGTAGGAATGTCATGTGTGATTTAATTCAGCTTATTCACGTCACATGACTACAATCAAGGGTTATGCCACTTTTGAGGGGGAGTACCATGTTTGTTTAAATTTATATATCGACTTCTGAACACTTCAGTTCAGGACTCGTTCTTAAATGTTTTTGATTTCTGATTATCTCAAATCAGAAATTTTACTTCAATGTTTTATCTTGGTGAGTTAAAGGAGTGTTAGGGCTATTAATGTTTCTATGGTCAATCCAGAACCGGAAGGACCTACCCAAGAAACACATCCCATTCATAGATATCAGTGAGGGGTCTAGATTGATAGATGAGTTCGGAGTGTTTAAAAAAAAAGAGGTGAGGATGTGACAGGACTTAAGAGAATTATTGGTCCTTACCAAACCGAGTCAGTTATCCGGGTTACCACACAATCTATTCATTCTCGTTCTTTGGAGATGGATATAGAAACAGACATGGAACCAATGTCGATAACTCGTGTCACCCCACCTAGCCACTCAAGTATCTCTCAAAAGATACTTGTTTCATATTTGCACGGAGATTTAGCACATAATCTATCTATTCCTCACTCGGAGGTCTTAGATATTGAAAAAGGAAGACATCAGCTCCGGTCTCCGAACTTCATATTCATCTCACTGTGTGTATTGATTTCTAACCTGTGTCCCAGGTTGAATCAATCTTTGAGCCTAATCGAATTGAGTTATACTTCTTTCACACACGCACGAATTGTATTTAAGAGGGAAAGAAGATCAAGGCTGAAGTTTTCAAGAAGATAAATGCCTTATTCAACTTTAGGGGGAGATTGTTAGGACTGAAAGTCCTAGTGCGTTGAAAGTTGTATAATGCATTTATAAGGGGTTGAATTGTATTTATTTGATAGTTGGTTTGTAAATGGGCCTCAAGCCCATTAGCATGTCACGTCCATATTTATAGGTTTTCTTAACCAAGATTAGGTTAGAAGGTTAAGAGACGTCATACTTCTAGTCGATAGGTTTACATTTGCTTATCAGAAGTTCTCTCTGTAAACCTAAACCTTTATTGAGTATTAATCACATGACTAGAAGTTGTGGCTCATTCATTGTTCTTCATTGATTACTATTGTTCGTGATTGCACTGTATCTGGGATCTACATTACCTTAGGATAATGATCTCCACGTACTTTCTTCTTCAATTCATCAAGATTTCTTCGTTATGATCAGCTTCCTTTAAAAATTCCTTTTCTATTCTCCCAAGTTTTCTCTTCATAGACACACACACACATTAGAGAAAGAGAGTATGTATGAAATGGGTAGGAGAGACCCCATATGGACCACTAATTACATAATTGATCGTGCTAGTTACAAGGTTCAACCTAAAAAATCCTTGCCCTTTTATATTATGACAAAAAGAAACAACGGTTATTATAACCTCTCCCCATTAACATAATTTTGTCCCAGAATTCCTTCAAGTGAATAAGGGTATTTAGGTTTCATTTCGCGCTTGACTTCTTACGTCTCTTTTGAACCCTCATGGTATTTCAATTGAACTTTCACCGATCCACATTCTTTGTTTATTAAACTTTTAGGTCGTGTTCGATTCATCATAAAAAATTTCAACCTCTCATCTATTCGCATGCCTTGTAATTTCACCGCTATATCACATCATCCAATAATTGCACCCAGTCTAAAGCAATGTAGGCTCAAACTTCCGTTCATTACCAAATCAAACTATTCGCATCCAATGCGAGGTCTTTAACATCATATTACGTCCCACTCCGGACTCTATAGGCTTCCGTCACTTATCTACATGGCTCCTTTGTTGATCTTGAGCTACCTTCGATCGTTCACAAATTTGACCAACTTTAACAACCGTCAGCTGAACTATCTCTCGTCCTTCTAACTGTGTCACCCTGCCTCAATCCAATGCATCGACATTTCTAAACTTTCTACTCCATAGTACTCCATATAGAGCAATTAGAATGCTTGCATGATAACTGTTGATACACATAAATTTAATCAAAGGCAAATGCTCTTCCCACATACCATTAAAGTCGATGACACATGCTCTCAACATATCTTCAAATGTCTTAATAGATCTTACTCTGATCGATTGTGTAAGAATGACACAATGTACTCCACTTGGTATGACACATGCTCGCTGATAACTCTTCCAACCTAAATAAGTGTACCGATCATCGTAACCCCACATCATCGGTCATGTCACTAGTGCCTTAACCTAATCTCATCAATGAACCATTTAATCAACTTCTCCACATAATACGTCTTTTCATTGGCAAAATGGTCTGATTTAGAACATCGATCCATAAATACCCAATTTGCAATACGACCCTCTAGAGATCTTGAGAACTCCATCGCAAAGTCGCTCACAATATGGTTCCATTTTTCACACAATAACATCTTAGATAATGCTCCATTTTCACTTGTAGAAAAATCCCAACACTACTCGACATATTGGCTATGTCTTTCTTTATACCCGGACACCAAATAAGGCGAAGATCTCCTTACATTTAGTAGTGCCTGGATGGATAAAGTGAGAAAACTTATACATACCCACAACACCTTTGTCTAGATACCGCTCAAATTGGGAACTCGACTCAATTACCAAAATATCTTTAACCATGAATATTCTTTTCTACGGTTGATACACTTACAACATTATTTAACACTTTACATGCTTCGATACATATGAAATTCTCCTTGATTTCACCATTGGTGACTACGTGCCCCAAACATTTAATCTCTCTGAACTAAACTCACAATTTGAAATTTTGCGAATCATTCTCTCTCTCCAACAAACCCGAGCGAAGATGTTGGTATACACCTTTTGACCGGATTTAGCCCCAAGATTTTGTCAACGAAACAATCATAAATTTTTCCCAGACAAGGATTATGTACACTCATCACCAATTTACAAACTTTTCAACATTTACACAAAACAATCTCACACATACTGACAATGGATTGTGAATTTTAAATTTCCCTAGATATTCTTCCATAACCACTCATTAACTACCCCAATTCTAAATCAAAACATACGTTCAAAATACAATATCACATGCTATAACATATAATTCCCGACTTTTCCATATTTTATCTTTTAAGAAATTTTCTTTCCCAATGCGTAGTTCCAAACTCGCTACTGCCAGAATTCCACAATCCTAACCAAATCACGTGCCAAGATTTTGTTAATTTCACCATGTGACCGATTCGATTCCTTCTAAATTAATGATTCATATAAATCTCTCACAAATAAAATCTTCCTCGCTTGAAGCTTCATAATCTAATATTCAAGCCCGAACAACTCATTTCCATGGCTACATCCTTTCTAGCAAAATTATATGCATATTGAACGTAGTCTCATAAGACTACGTTATTGCTTAGATAATTATACAAAACATTTGTCTCATCATACACATGTGGCTATTTTGACAATATAACAATCCATGTCAGACCATTACAACCACGAGAACAAGTTCAGGTAGCTTAAGAAAACAACATTCCCGCTTGGACCATCATAGTTCCTCATGCACCCATTTCTGTTGTGTCAGTTATCCAAACCCCATACGGATCATTCAATTCTATATGAAGTCCTGTGTCCAAAACCTAGCTATACTCTAGCTTCCATAACGTACAAGGTAATTCACATCACGTCAGATTTACATCTTGACCTGACGACCACTCACACCATTAACTACTCGTGACAAAATAACTACATTAGAGTTACCCTTTTGAATTTCCAATTACATGCTAGAATTTTGACGGAATCTGTAGCAAACACTTTAAGCAACCTCTGACTTTAAATCAACAATCAAACACACACTGATATCTCAACTAACTATACAGACAATTATGTATACCCACCGAGGAATACCACATTTATGACCTCGATCGCATTGCAACTGTAACATCCCAGGCTAACTGTACCAGATATTGTCCGTTTTGTCCATACACATAGACTCATGGTTTTAAAACGCGTCTGATAGAGGAGGTATCAAGTTTCTTATAAGAAAATCTTTGTTCCCCTCCTCAACCAATGTGGGATCTTACAATCCGCCCCCCTTGGGAGCCCAACGTCCTCGCTGGCACACTAGTCCGGTTCCCGACTCTGATTGTGCAATTTTTTTGTATCTAAAATTAAGATATATGGTATTTAAAATTGATGATCTTTTGGAGAATATCCTGGTACTATCTTATTATTGATTAGAGATTACATTCAAGTTGAGATGTTAAATAAGATTTTGAAATAATTTTGGTCTTTTATATCTTGTACTAAGATTGAATTGTGACTTGTAAGTATTGATAAGTTGAGACTTTGGGTATATAAATTTAGAGGACCAAATTCTTTAAGTTGGGTGGATTGTAATTACCTTATCGTTTGTATATTTTGGAGATTAAGATATCTTAATAAGTATTTAGTGATCAATATTTTGATTTTATTTTGAGAACTTGCGAGCTAAAGTAAATTAAACCATTTATGCTCGGAATTTAGAAGGTTGGTATTTGATTATTTGATTGATAACATGGGTTGCTTAAATTCTGACGACGGAATTTTTATAAGGGGGGTAGATTGTAATATCCCATAATTAATAAGCATACATATTGGTTCAAGTTTGGAAATCTTATGAAATTAGAGGGGCTAGATATGTAATGGGCCAAAATTTAAAAAAAAATAAATAAATAAAGGATTTGGATATATATCTCCTAAGTTTGGTGGTGGTTTGGTAGAGTTTATCAGTTTAATTAGGATTCCAACAAAAAAAAAGGGATTTGGGTTCCAATCCTATTGATATTTGCCGATGGAAGCTTTAAGAAAGAATTTTTTTTCGAAAGTTAGGTTGAATCAGTTGAAGTTCCAAGTAACAATTTTTAGGTTTTAAGTCAGATTCATGTTGAATGTTTTGATCGTGATTTGAAGGACTTTGCATTCGTAGAAGGCATATAAGGGATATCATTGGTTAAGGTACATATTCTTTATATTCCTCTCTTTCGTGCTTATTGGTTACGTTATATATGTGTATGAATTCCTATTTCCAATTGTGTTTATTCGATTTGTTGAATATGTGTACGGTTCATTGTTTTTCTTTCGAGTCGTTCCATTCGGTTTGGTGAATAATATGTTTTTACTTCAAATCAAAATTATTTTGCGTTTCTATTCATTTAGTTGATCGCTTGATCGTGTGTATTCTTGGGTGTGTATTCTTTCAGTTTTACATATGATAAATCGATATTCAAATATTCTAGAAACATCGAACTCTATTTATAATCCGCTGAATTTTATTCTGAAAATTTTGTGTTATTTGTAAAAATCATAACGAATCGCTCGTTTATCAGATTAAGGCAACAATATGGTTTTGAAAATATGGAGATGTGTAATACGAATTGTTATCACATGAGCAAACTGTGATTCTTATGCTAAAGTGTCTAAAATCTCGGGTTTCTGAATCTGGTCTTGTTTTAAACGAGAATAGCACAACTGTTTTAAAAAATTTGTATAAAATCTATTTTAAATCTGATTCAGTCCATTCTTGATTCATTGGAATCCTAAGACGTTTATTTAAATTTTTCTTTTAGATATTGTTTTCTAAAACCTACGGGAAATATGATAAATTGTTGGATTTGTAAATATGTAAAGTGCTGAAACTGATACAACTCGATTTTGAAAAGTTGTGAGTGTGAAATTCCTAGTCTATGTTCGGATTTGATTCGCTGTACGTTTTTTGTTTCAACTCTTTTGTAAAGGTTCGTACATGAAGTTACGTCAACGGATTACTAAACTTGTCCCATTTAATTATCTTTTCGATTTGTAAGTCTCTTAGTTTTAGAGTGTTCGAAAAATAAAGCTTTTAAGTGGGGCGGTCAATATTTTTGTACATTCAAATACCCTTTTTATTCGTTTTGTAATTAGTATGATTTGATATTCATTTAGTGTGATCACATGTGTTGTGACATACTTTTGAAGTTTATACGTTAAGGTGTACCGAGCTACTAACCACCTATGGGGGTACCATAGGCACGTCATTGTGGCACTAATGGCGTGACACCAACCGCGGCGGTGTGATCAGTCCATGGCGTCTCCTTTCGATTTATTTTTGTGCTCTGATAAGAGCTGGCCATGGTGTGATGGGTGATTTTGTTCAGGAGGCGTATGGGTCGGCCCTAGCATATTTGATTTATTTGTAGGGTGGATGACAGCGTAATGCCCAACACCGCATCTCACATTATTTAGTACAGTTGGATGTGCATGTCCAATGTACGTGCATGTGTGGCTTATGTCTGACACTTGTTGTATCTATCTATGTGCGACATGAAATGCAAGCGTATGCGATTATTTGTTCGAGCTCGGTATGCAATCTTGTGATATGATTTTGATTTGAGTTTCTCAGATTCGTTTGGTATTTAGTTGACAATATTTATTTTGATTTGACAGTCCTGCTATTTCACAAATTTTACTGTCTCAATATAATGAATTTGGATACATTCATTTTGTTAGGACTTTTGATTAAGCAATTGAATTGAGTTATTTGGTCTGAATTCTTTTGGTTTAGTTTTATTTGTTTTGGAGTATTTCGGTCTGTTGTTGAAGTTAGATGTGGAATGAATTATACTCAACATAACTTTCATGAACACTTAAAAATTCGATTATTGTGTCTAAAATTCATATTTTTATTATATTCGGTATTGTGTTCGATTATTCGTTTGTTATATATTGTATTTGTGCACTGAGCGTTTGGCCCAGTCGCATTTCTTTCTTCGTGGCAGGTTTTCGAAGGGAATCTAAGGAGTAAGGGATCCGAAGTATTCTCATATCTAAGAGGTTTGTTGGTAAGAATTTATAGGTTTTGCTGATATTGTAAAACAAGTTTTAGAGAAAAAAAATGCATCGTTCGAGACAAATGTTTTTTTTTATGGTGTTTATTCTATATAAAGGTTAAATAGTGCTCTGTATGCTTTTACTATCGGTTTGTTTTAGGTTTGAATGTAACCTCGTTTTCCATCTCGGGAAGGGGGTGTTACAGCAACTATTAATGACGACCCGAAATCCTCCCTCACCATCAGGATAAAACCTCTTTGCCACATAAACTAATTACAAGCTTACCTTAAGCACCCATGAACCACTTGATACATAATTCCATTTATTTCTTTCCATACCGGTGTCCATCAACATGACATTCCACTACTCAATGTCATGATACTCTTAATGTATCTCGTGCTTTCCAATTTATTAATTATTACCATATATAAACATTCACCACTAATCGTATCCTGACAACCTGAAACACATTTGAAACATTGATAGTAGGAAAAAAAATTATGGATTCAACACTTCAGATTCATATTAAGCAATGACTTCCCCAAACTGAAATACAAAGATCATACCTCGACCACAAATGGCTCAAATGACGAATTTCATCTTTTGAGATCTTCCATTGCCCTTAATTGCAATATCCTCTGAAACGGAAGTTAGACCTCAAAAGCCCAACGAGTTCATATCGTTCATGCATGATGACACAATCAATGAATACAGATGAAAATCGTTTTGCACTTTCAAAAAGTTAATAAATATAGCAATTGTTCAATAAACTCGTGTATGCATTACACCACACCATCACAATTGGATAGTCCTACAAAGAGTTCTTAAAGACCGCTTACATGTGATTAAAGGATAAAACATCGTTTTATCGATCCAACAATGTCGATATTAAATGAAAATACATAAAATGAAATCCCCCGCCCCATATGGCTATTATAGCTCGTGCGCATTTAACCACTAGGTGAATCAACAAACTCTCACATTATCTGTTGCAATAACAACGTGCTCATGCAGGTTCAATAAAAAAACTACTTAACGGTATGTTTCATGACTTCCACGATAAAAGGTTAAATCATCCAGAGATAATAGTTTTTTTTTACAATACAATATGCGCCAACAATAAGTTCATGTATTTCAAAATATAGACTCTATGATTGCATGCATCCATTTGTTCTTCGAAATTTGAAACTCAACATGTATGTAGATATTTTCAATATGGAGTGACTCATGCAACTTTTAAAAAAAATGTAATCCATGAAACTCGTCTTACGACTGTAGGTATTTCACTTTAAAAAAGGATCACAAGTTTTGCATTGGCTCTTCGATTTCCTGTTAGTGGCTAAACGAGTGGGTTTCCCACAGTTACAACAACTTTTAGTACATGTCCTCTTTGGCATACTCGATTACCCTTCATACATGGTTTCCAATCTGATTATTGGCTTAATGGTTGTCCGGTTTCGACAACTTTGACTTCTTTAGGTCTTTAGCCAGTTCTTTCCATTTCTTTTTACCCCTACTTCACTTTCCGAATTGACGATCCATTCTTTCCCAATCATCTTCGTTGCAATACACTGTTGACTGTTAAGGTTTCACTTATTACTCGCTTTCCATAGGAAACTTTCAAATGCCAAATGTCCTTCATCCTATATTATTCACTTGATACAAATAGTTCCACAAATGGGAATTTATCCAGATATTAGGTGTATACTCTTAAGCCATCATACTTCCCTATTTAAATCTTATAAATTCTGCCTCTAGCTAATTTGCTGATACTCTTGGACACCTTCTTGAAAATCATAAAGTTTACGCCAGAAACAGTCTCAAATAACATATCGAAACCTATGTTAATTCTTTACAAGATTAACAATTAATACGTACTCATACGATCATCCATCATTGCAAATATAGTAATCAAGTAACTCATGCACCTATAAATTAATTATGACATTGGCCAACTGCGATCTTGAATTTGCCTTATGATATGCATTGAGAATTCAATGCAAAAGAACACCTTTTTTTTCTTTTTAGATAGATCATTTTGTTTAATCCCAACTTTGAGTCCATTCTTCTTATCTTATTTTCCCTTTTCTGTTATATGGAGCTAAGTTTATGATTTTCCTGGCTTTTACTACTTATGGAAGCTAACATATGTTTTACGCTGATTTCATTACTGCCAGTCAATGCTACAACATCCCGATCTGCTTGTTGGAAGAGCCATGGACGAATTTGATGAAGATGGCCAACGAAATTAATCCAAATCCAACCTTTTGTTACAATGGAACCAGATATTTTTGGCAATAATAGAAGTAGTAGTTGGCTGGAGTTGGAGTATTGGCATCACTTGGAGTGTAACTTTGAAAAAAAACCTTTAGTTGTTGTACTTTTATTATTATTTTAAACTTTTTATTTACATCTTTGCCATCCTTGTTTGGTATAAATATGGGTGATGGCTTTGTGTTTCTAAGAGGTAATAAAATCAGTTTAGAACTGATATTGTGCCTCTCTCTATAGAACTTTTAATATCAAGTCTTTAATCTTTTAGAATTCTTGTTCTTCATTATTAGTTGCTGTAGCATTGCTTCATCATTACTTGTCTTTACATTTCTTTATTGCTTATAGTCTTTACTTTATGCACTTTACATTTCCGTCATTTAATTTCCGTCATTTACATTATGTCTTTACTTTATGTCATTTACATTTCTTGCAATTTATTTTACGTAATGAGTAGCTAATTTTATAGTTTGGGTGTGAGGCAAATGATGAGTTTTTAAACCAAAAGAAAGTGGACATCGTTTCTCAATAATGATGTTCCACCATTTCATTCTAAGTTTTATAAATCTAAACGCACTTCTTGACGAATTGATCACTTTGAAAGTGGTAAAGTGTAGTGGACTCAGGCATGAGCCACATGAATACACGTCAATTTGAATGATATGGGAAGTATACTTGGAAGAGTTGCTAACAAGGGAACTTGTTATCTATGTTTTTCAAACAGATTGATTCTTGACGGGTTGATCACTAGTCAAAGTGTTAAAGTGTGGTGGACTCAGGAATGAGCCACTTGGAACACGTCAGACACCGTTGGCACTATCACTGGTTCTGATACTGCACATGAATGTGTCTAGTAGAAGCTAAATACAAGTGTCACGGTGAGAATTCGGAAGGATCACTTTCAAAGTAGATGGTGGAACTAGTTGTTGAAAAACACAATGTTGTAGCATTCCTACAGCATTGGTCCACATAAACTTGTGTTTAATACTCACCAAAAGTCTTACACCCTTGCTTTCTTTATTCTCTGTCATCTTAATTAACTGTTCACTCAAACCACTCAAAGTCTTCAAACTCGCCATCTGAAGTTAGTTTTTCATCTCGAAATCTTGCAATATAAGATAGCTATCCCTGTGGAATACGATACTTGGTTCTTACCATTTTATTACTTGAAAGACGATATTGGATCCCATTGTATACTTGCTTTGAGGTTCAATTATCACATGTCTACAGGTGTGCAAACATTCGCGTCAAGTTTTTGGCGCTGTTGCCGGGGATAGGCGTAAATCTGTGGTTGTGGAGAGATTGAGTCTTGTTAAGCTAATTTTTCTACCATCTTTGTTGCTTGTCAAACGTCTCCACGTATGTACGAGTAACAAATCTTTGAGTTTTTCTTTCTGTGAATATGGATTCCATGGGACATTCGTTTGGGCCGTATGAAACTATTTTCTGTGACTATTGTGGTGGAAATCATTTCTCGTACAATTGTCCTTCGAACCCCGAATCCCATTATTTCATGGGAGATAGTAATTGGGATACCTCACACTTCAATGGTTACAATCAATCATGGGAGGACCATCCTAATTTGTTTTTAAATAGTCAAGATCATGGCACTTTCACATCACCATTACCTCCCTACCAAGATTGGAGTAACACTTACTCGAATACTTTTGACCAATCTTGGGAGGAACAAGTTGATTTTTCTGGAAGTTTTCAAGGGGATGATTTTAACAACTCATTTTTATCCCCTACACCCTCTTTAGAACAAACTGAAAACTTTGAATCTCTTGAAGCTTTGATGAATGATTTCTTACAGAACATAAATGGAGTTGTTATTAACATAACGACCTGTGTTGGAGAGATCATTAGTGAGCGTAATAGAAAAATTCAAAATCCTATATCAAGCGAGATTGAAAAATTTGAGAGTATTGGTAAGGATAAGGATGATGTCAATACTTTGGAAAATAGTCAAGAGATAGAGCGTTCCGAGGAAGAATCTGAGCATTTGAGCAACCCCTCTTCACTTCAAAATAGTGAAGAGGTGCAACAAAATGCCAAGATTGTCATTAACCAATGCTTTGATTCTGTGCAGAACAACCATATTATTGCAGATGCTGCAACATCCTTGCAGCAAAGTTGTGCAGAAGGTCTTCAAGTTGTTTTGAAAAGGGGACGCAACGATCAATTCAAAGGCCAGGGAAGCTTCAGAAAATCAAGTTCTATTGTTGGTGAGGTGGTGTGGAAAAATCATGATGAGATGAAATATTCCCCCATATGTGCCATCAAAGTCTTGTATCGTGATCAAGGAGTGAAGAAAGTGATAAGGGAAATATATAAGCATAAGTGGAAAGAGAAACACCAAAATGAGTTGGTGAGGATCGTTCAGGCTGAGGAGCATACTGATGTGCTCCAACAAATTCCACCATTCCTCAAGAAGTTGTCAACAAGTTATCCATCAGCTGAAGAAGGAGAGCACCTTACTAAAAAATGCAGAAATTGGACAGCAACATGCAACATCAGCAATACAGGCTTCACAACCTACTCCTAAGGAGTAGGGCAGTAGAGCAGGTTCAAATCACTTCACTTAGTCTCCATATTTTTTATGTTATTTCTTTTGTTTTGTGTCTGGGATTAATTTGCTGATTCATAGAATTATTTTCATGTTAAGATCATCACATGTTACTTGCATATCTTTTGAATTCATAGCCTAAATAATTTTTTTTGGAACACATCATTGCACCTAGTCTATGTATGCATTAGAGTTAGCTTTCACTTTCTTGGGACAGATTGGAAATGAAAAATCTGTTTAGGACATGATGTAGGCCATCTTTCACTCACCATAAACCACTTGTAGCCATTATACACCAAAGCACATTATTTCCTCACAATGAGGACATTGTGAATTTCAAAGTTTGATCAGGTTGTAAAGTTTGGGGATATGGAAGTTGCATAATGGCAAAACAAGGCTTGAACATAAATACAAAAGAGCATAGCTCTAACTTGATGCCTTAACAAAACACCCAAAAATACCCCATAGGGGTAAGGTGCACACAAATGTCCCATAGGGTCAAGATGCACAAAAACAGAAAAAAGAGCACAAAAGTGCCAAAATTGGAAAAAAAAATTGTTGGGAATTTGTGTAGAAAAAGGCTAGGTGAGACAAAAATTGCCAAAAATGAGTGACCCTACCAAAGCCCTTTTGATCCTAAATTTGATTGTGATAAGTTGAGAAAGAAGAAAGTGGATACTAGCTTATGAATCATGCACATACCTAGGCTAGTAATGGATGACTAGGAATTTATGAAAGGTTATGGATTTTATGTGGTATCTTTTCACAATGTGTGTGCACTTAATGCCATGATCTTGCATATCTTTTAATTGAGTCATTTTCTTTCTTTTATTTTATTTGCTTGGGGACAAGCAAAATTTCAAGTTTGAGGTTGTGATATGCATTGAGAATTCAAAGCATAAGAACACCTTTTCTTTCTTTTTAGATAGATCATTTTGTTTAATCCCAACTTTGAGTCCAATTTTCTTATCTTATTTTCCCTTTTCTGTTATATGGAGCTAATTTTATGATTTTCCTTTCTTTTACTACTTATGGAAGCTAACGTATGTTTTACGCTGATTTCATTACTGCCAGTCAATGCTACAACATCCCGATCTGCTTGTTGGAAGAGCCATGGACGAATTTGATGAAGATGGCCAACGAAATTAATCCAAATCCAACCTTTTGTTACAATAGAACCAAATATTTTTGGCAATAATAGAAGTAGTAGTTGGCTGGAGTTGGAGTATTGGCATCACTTGCGCTGTGTTCTCGAAACTCATTTAACGAAAGAAAGGAAAGGAAAGGGAGGGAAAGGGGAGGAAAGTAAAAAAATCTCGTGTTCTCGAAACTTTTTTAGGAGAGAAAGGAAAGGAAACGGAAGGAAAGAATTGATAACTTTCCTTCCAAACCTTTCCTCCCAAATGTGGGAGGAAAGGGAAGGAAAGGGAGGGAAAGAAATTAAAACAATTTAAAAAAATTACTGAAATTATTAAAATTACAAAACTACCCAATCTTTCATTAT
The DNA here is from genome assembly GCA_954870635.1 of Arctium minus. Lineage (NCBI taxonomy): Eukaryota > Viridiplantae > Streptophyta > Magnoliopsida > Asterales > Asteraceae > Arctium > Arctium minus. The sequence continues at coordinate 172,538,826 of OX941080.1, read as the reverse complement.
AAAGAATATATTTTTATAAGGGTATATTTGTAAAATTGACATATTTCCTTTCCTTTCTCTCCTGTTCAAGAACATGAAAAACTATTTTCTTTCTTTTCCTTTCCTTCCTTTTCCTTTCCTTCCTTTTCCTTCCATGTCGAGAACACAATTGAAAAAATTATTTTCCTTCCCTTTCTTTTCCCTTCCTTTCTTTTCCATCCATTTCTTTTCTTTTCTTTTCTGTCCAGATTAGAGAACACAACGTTGGAGTGTAACTTTGGAAAAAAACCTTTAGTTGTTGTACTTTTATTATTATTTTAAGCTTTTTATTTACATCTTTGCCATCCTTGTTTGGTATAAATAGGGGTGATGGCTTTGTGTTTCTAAGAGGTAATAAAATCAGTTTAGAACTGATATTGTGACTCTCTCTCTAGAACTTTTAATATCAAGTCTTTAATCTTTTAGAATTCTTGTTCTTCATTATTAGTTGCTGTAGCATCGCTTCATCATTACTTGTCTTAACATTTCTTTATTGCTTATAGTCTTTACTTTATGCACTTTACATTTCCGTCATTTAATTTCCGTCATTTAATTTCCGTCATTTACATTATGTCTTTACTTTATGTCATTTACATTTCTTGCAATTTATTTTACGTAATGAGTAGCTAATTTTATAGTTTGGGTGTGAGGCAAATGGTGAGTTTTTAAACCAAAAGAAAGTGGACATCGTTTCTCAATAATGATGTTCCACCATTTCATTCTAAGTTTTAAAAATCCAAACGCACTTCTTGACGAATTGATCACTTTGAAAGTGGTAAAGTGTAGTGGACTCAGGCATGAGCCACATGAATACACGTCAATTTGAATGATATGGGAAGTATACTTGGAAGAGTTGCTAACAAAGGAACTTGTTATCTATGTTTTTCAAACTGATTGATTCTTGACGAGTTGATCACTAGTCAAAGTGTTAAAGTGTGGTGGACTCAGGAATGAGCCACTTGGAGCATGTCAACTTGGATGATATGGGAATCGACTCGGAAGAGTGATTTTTAACAAAGGAATTTGTTTATCCATATACTTTGAAGACACCGTTGGCACTATCACTGGTTCTGATACTGCACATGAATGTGTCTAGTAGAAGCTAAATACAAGTGTCACGGTGAGAATTCGGAAGGATCACTTTCAAAGTAGATGGTGGAACTAGTTGTTGAAAAACACAATGCTATAGCTTTACTACAACATTGGTCCACAGAAACTTGTGTTTAATAATCACCAAAAGTCTTACACCCTTACTTTCTTTATTATCTGTTATTTTAATTAACTGTTCGCTCAACCCAAACAAAGTCTTCAAACTCGCCATCTGAAGTTAGTTTTTCGTCTCGAAATCTTGCAACATAAGATACCTATCCCTGTGGAATACGATATTTTGTTCTTACCATTTTATTACTTGAAAAGACGATATTGGATCCCATTGTATACTTGCTTTGAGGTTCTTACCATCACCTTACATGAGCATTCTTACTACAATCATCATGATTCTTGACGATCAGTTTCCGTCGTCATAAGACATTTCTAACTTAGGATTTCTAATCCAATACACAGATAACTACCCCTACTAGTTTAAGTCTAGGCATCTACACTGACACCTAAATCTCTTAAACTAAGGCTATGATACCAATTGTAATGACCTAAAATCTGAATTAACGACAACTAACAAAAATGGCCAAACAATCACCAAAAGTTTACAAGTAAAAAGATTTCACCCTTATATCTCATGAACTTGCAATGGAAAATAATGTCCACGACTAAAATTACAAAGTCTAAAGGCTAAGACCATCTCCAATCCAACACTAACAAAACCAAAAAGCACAAAAATGAAGTTGTTTTTCTCTCCAACCCGACACTAAAACACTAAAAAAATGGAGGTGAATAAAGGTGGCCTCTATATTTAGAGGCCAATAAAGTAGACCTCTAAAATCAAATAATAATATTATATTCAACTTTTATAATTATATATAGATCAATAGTTTAATACATTAAATACTATTATTTTATTGTTATTATAATATTATATATGTTTTTCGTGTTTTTTTAGTGTGTGGTTGGAGTTGGGTTTTTTTAGTGTTTAAGGGACCCACCATTTTTAGCGTTTTAGTGCTCTTTTTTTAGTGGTTAGGTTGGAGATACCCTAAGCTTGAACAAAGCCTTAACTAATAGAAGAATCTTAGCTTGTGATTCTCCTTTGAAGAATTCGCCACAAGAAACTTTCCTGAAAATGGTTTAGTTTTGAAAAGCGAGGGTTAGACCAAAAGGTCTATTGAATTCATTTGTTTTCACCTTCAACTTAAAACATTTAAAATAGTCATGTAATATGAAAACACCATGACCAAGTAAATACGTACACTTTCCACACACGAACTTTGCACAACCTTCGTAGCCACACCGTCACACCCTTGTGACATTCTCACACAAGGCCCACCGTAGATGCTTATCCAATGTGCACAAGAAACAAATTCAAGACACACGAATTATCACTTGTTGGGTTACGGGATCTCAAGCACAACAAAAAATAAAATTGTAACCCTCTAAGGACCTATACGAACCAGAATAAATCGGGTGTTTTGAAAATATACCTCACATAGTTAGCGAGACTTTGAATCACAACAACATACAAAGCTTGATGCCTCTACGGTATCCACACGAACAATCTGAATCCTTTGCCTTCTCGTGATACTAGTCACAGTTTCAAAACTTAGAAAGAAAAGAGAGCATATGGTTGTGGCTGATTTTTGAGAGAAAATTGCAAGACTCATTTCTTGAATAAAATGTCATTATTTTATATGGATATGAGAATATGGCATAACCACCACCAACCCTACACCTTACTTGAGTGTAAGAGTTTCCGTACACCATCACTATCTTACAAAGACCATCCCTAGTAAAACTTATTTATGTGCAACATAAATAATATCTTATTTTTATTTAATCAAATTAAATCAATACAAATCAGATATAATAATTAAACATTTTAATTATTAAAACTCCTTATTCGGATATGTTCAAAACGTGCGACTCAATGGGTTCTCGACATGTTGTTAATAAACATAAATCTCGTATTTATAGTTATAAGCGATGAGTGGTATCTAGCGATACATCACCGTCACCCAAATAACGAGAATTGGTGATACAACAAATTATCGGGTTGTAGTCAATTTTAGTTTTCACATTTAATTGTTTTGTTGTTGATATCCATATTAAACACGAGACATTGAATGTGTCATTCTCGTTATGTCCAATCTCTAGTTTCTTGATTCCCTAATATACTGATAAAAATAGATCATGATATCTCATATCAATTATCTGAGCATCCATGCATTTTCTTTGTATATATTTATTAAGGGGTCCAAAGACACCACTTCCGTCATAAAGGAGGACATATCCTATCTCGATACATGCTAGTTCTACCATTTGATTTATAACATATCCAACTATCATTCTGTCACCCAATTACGGAATGATTAAATAAATGTCAAAATACATCACTCATACACATCACACTCCATGTTCTCAAGTCAAAGAATTACATGTACAATGACCACATGAGAAACATTATGATACTCATATGACATCCAATGCAGTGTTCTCATAGCGAGTCACATCTGGTACACAAAATCTCCATCTTGTACCCATATGCGGATTCGATACCTCTATATGAATCCCTACATATGTGTAACACCCTAAAAATTGAGGTGAAATTAAACATAATGACGTAAGATCGGCATATATATATATATATATGGGTGGTTTCAATTGGAAACCAAATTTCATTGGAAACTTTGGAAACCAAATTTCAATCATTGATCTTTTTAATCAATGGTCAAGATTCATTTGAATTATATATGGTAATAAATTAATTAATTTATTAATAAAACATAATAATAATATGTCAAAAGGGTAAATGTGTCTTTTTCTTTTGTGTTTCAAATTTGGCAATAAAGATGAAATATGCTTAAATATAGAAAAGCGTATATTTCTTAAAAAAAAACAGAGCATATCAAGACTACCATTTTATTACCTGTTCATCAATATGCAGTATGTAAAACCCAATTAAGTTTCATTACCATTATTGTTTCATTACTTTTCCATTATGTTTCACTATATCAAATCTGTTTCATCAGGTTTCACTATATTAATATTTTGTTTCATTACCTTTCCATTATGTTTCACTATATCAAATCTGTTTCATCAGGTTTCACTATATTAACATTTTATGTTTCATCAGGTTTCACTATATTAACATTTTATGTTTTATCAGGTTTCACTATATTAATATTTTATTTCACTATATCAAATCCATTATGTTTCACTATTTTAATATTTTGTGCCTGGAGATAATATTGAAGATTTCATATGAATATCAACTTTCATTCATTGGATGAATCAATCACTGATTCATAAGAATTAAAAATAATAATTTGATTTGTAGCTTGCTTATGAATCAATTTGTGTTTACCTAAATTAAATGTTTCATGTTTAAATTAATAAAGGATCAATATTGCCATATATAAAATAAATTAAAATTAAATAATTAAAATAATAATAATAATAACACTTACCATATATATTATGAAATTATATAAAAGACTAAAATAACCTTATCAATTAAAAATGAAAATAAAAAAAGGAAATTCAATGATTGGTTAATTTCGGTTTCCAAAGTTTTCAATGTAATATTGGTTTCCAATTGATCCCTCCCCTATATATATATATATATATATATAATGGATCATTTAGAAACCACTCTTATTGATAAGGGCAATGTTGTCCTTTTTATAATAAAGGTGTGCTATATATGGTAGTTATACATTTTTTTTTAATAGTAACAGATTGTTTATGGAATTGTTTTTAACATATTCCATAATATTGACTTAATTTGTTTTCTTCTTCCTCTCAACAAGAAAGCTGCAATTCATTTTTAACCTGCAACTCGTTTTGATGAAGACGAAGAAGAAATCTGGAAGAAGAAGCTCTAGAAGATCGTTCCGGCCACCAGAATCAAAATGACCCACATCAGAACCGGCGAACCGGTGGTTGTTCCAATAATGGTATTCTTCGTTAATCTTCGTGTCATCACCGTTTCATCTCCGCTCATCCCCGTTTTCATCTCCGTTCATCGTTGTTCATCTCTGTCCATCTCCGTGTCATGTACGTTTCATCTCCGTTCATCATCGTTCATCTCCGTGTCATCCCGATTTTCATCTCCGTTCATCCCTGTTTTCATCTCCATTCATCGCCATTCATCTTCGTCCATTTCCGTGTCATGTCCTTTTCATCTCCCTCTATCTCCGTTTCATCTCCATTTTCATCGGATTTCATCACTATTAGAATATCTCTATGTTATGCATTTTGTGGAAAATCCATATGAAACTTGCCTTTGGTACTGCTGCTCATATTTTGGCTTTCAATTTCATGTACTCGTAGTTGTTTTTGCTGAAGAAAGGAATGACGAATACGAAACTTGCCTTTGTATCATATGTTTCCTATTTTTGAAATTAAATGTGTAATAGACCATTATGCCCTTCCAAGATATTTTAATTAGAGTAATAAATTTAATTTAATTCTTACTTACCAAAAATATCCCAAGTTCATCTAGACCTTTGATTATTCTAATCTATGGTCATTAGGTGTGTTGCAAAGTTTGCAATATAAGCGTGGTTTTCAAATGAAAGGGACTATATATATATATATATATATATATATATATATATATATATATATATATATATATATATATATATATATATATATATATATTATATAAGATAATCACCCAAGAGGGGGAAATATAATAGTGTTTAGAACTTAATAAATGACAACGATAATTGATAACATACTAATCTAAACTATATTAGCTTAGATTACAGACGGGTGTCATTATCATTCCCTAAAAGAATCCGTCAATAGAGTGCACGTCCAACTGATCAAAAGTTGACTATTCCCAAAAGATTGCCCCTAACAGGATCCAACTCTCCTCTCATGACTTTGCAACCCTTCCACTAAGAGAACCTGATATACATATCAATTTGAGAAAAAGTGTTAGACTTGGAGCCTAGTAAGAACAAACAGTATAAAAATAAGGCTATGAAATAGTAAAACATAAAAGAATAGCTTTCACCAACCCACACAATGTAAAAACATTAATACAATATTTTAAAAAGGCATTTACCAATATAACATGACGGGGGAGACCCAATTTACCATATGTAATATCCGGGTTCGTGTGTAATTCTAGAGGTTTGGTGAAAAGTTGAGCAAAGCCCAAAGTTGGAGGGGCTAGTTGTAAATTCTGGAATAAGAGGGTTTTAACCTAGGGTTGTAAATTCGTGTGTAATTCTAGAGGTTGTGTATTAGGTTGCCTTCCACAAACCTTGAACCTTTAAATGTTTTTTTGGGACCGTACGTCATGATTATGTTATTTTTCGCTTATGATATTTCTGCTGTGAGTTTTGGGTTGTTACAATTGGTATCAGTGCCATAGTTTAAGAGATTAGGTGACCGGACGGGCCTAGACTGAAACTAGTGAAGTAGAAACACAACTGAGAAATAGGAAGACCTTAGGGAGACCAGTAATAGGGTGGTGAGGACTAACATGTAAGGTAAATTTGGGATTACATCTGGCCAATGTAATTACGAGTTACAGGTACATGTGTGTGTGTGCTCGATTTACCTTATTACTTTGAACCTGTTGGATTGAATGTGTGTGTGTTTGCGCCTTTTCAGTAAGCATGTCTGAGCGAGTAACAAGGAGTAGATCTGCGCCAGTAGCTGAGGCAGTACCGGTGAATGAAGTTATTGTGGATGGACTAGCAGCCGCTCCTAAGCAGGCTGCCACTCGAGGAAAGGGTCATGGCCGACCTAAGGGGAAAGGAAAGACGACTCGGAAGGCTGTCACCCAAGTGGAGGAACCTGAGGAGGGAGCTGGGAGGCGTAAGACGACTTGTGTCGGACGCCGAGCAAGAAGTGTGAAGGTTAGAGCTAAATAAGAACTTTCTCTTTAAGAGAGTTCAACTACCGTGAGGGGAAGAGGAAGTTCGAAGAGCCGAGGTGGGGGTCGAACGTAAGAAATTGTAACCCAAGAGACCTTCGCTACTGAAATGGGGAAGTTACAGGAAACTCTGCAAGTCTTATTGTCTCATCAGACTAGAGAAGCAACGACCAGTAAGGAGAAGAGTGAAGAGAAGGACACATCTGAGATGTCTGAACCGCCGGTGACTGGGGTGGGCAGTCACTCACAATCGACCCCGGTCTTAGCTGCTACGACATCGATGGAGAAGGGATGTAGCTACAAATCCTTTGCAACATGCAATCCCCCTGTCTTCAAGGGGGAATGCGATCCAATTGTGGTTATCAAGTGGATCGGCGAGATGGAGCTGGCCTTTGACACCAGTAAGTGCGCTGAAGAGGACAAGGTAGTATTTGCATTGTCCATGCTGAGAGACAATGCCGTGTTTTGGTGGGAGGCTGAGATCGGAGGAAAGGGTTTGAAAGAGGCTAAGGGAATGGCTTGGGAACTTTTGTCGCCAGATTCAAACGACAATTTTGCCCATTACCAGCCGTGAAGAAGTTGGAAGAGGAATTCCTGAATTGGAGCAAGGAGAGATGATGGTTAGAGAGTATACGACTAAGTTTCTGGAAAAGGCACGTTTTGCTGAGATATACGTGCCAAATGAGGAACGGAGAATAGACATATATCTGTTTGGGTTAAGGAGCAACATTCGAGAGCTGGCAGCAGCAAGAGAACCTGCTACCTTTCAGACGACCGTTAATGCTGCGGAGATGACAGGAAAGAACAAGAATCGTCAAATGTCTGAAAGAAGTAATGAAAAGTGAAAGTGGGAAGGACCTATACGTGATGCTAAGAGAGCAAAGTCTGCAAGACCCAAGCAGCGGGCAACGCCAAGGTTTGAGAACAAGTCGTGCAACAAGTGTAACCGGATGCATAAGGGGGAGTGTTTGATGGACAGAGATGGTTGTTTTAAGTGCAGGAAGGCGGGTCACATGGCTCAGGACTGTCAAGGATCGAGGACTTGTTACCAGTGTGGTTCTCCAGACCACATCAAAACAGATTATCCACAACTGTAGAAGGAAGCTGTCGAAAATTTTGGAGGGAAAGGAGGAGAAAGGAAAGTGGAACCCTCCCGAGCAAGATCAAGGGCGTTTAACATGACAGCAGAGGAGGCGGTGGAAACATCGGATGTGGTGACAGGTACTTTCCCTATAGACTCGACTTTTGCTAAGGTGTTGTTTGATTCAGGCGCAAACCGTTCGTTTGTGTCACCGAACTTTGTTCATAATTTTCATGTGAAACCCAAGAAGCTAAGCCATGGGTTTGAAGTAGAGGTAGCCGATGATAGTCGAGTCTTGGTGGGGGAAGTATATGAAGGGTGTACAATTGACATCGACGGTCATTTATTCCCGTTACGGCTATATCCAATGGGTATGGGGGAATACGATGTCATTGTGGGAATGGACTGGTTGGCATCTAACGATGCCAATATAGTATGCAATAAGAAGTTGATTCGTATTGTTTTGCCTGATAAGGTAGAAGTGGTAGTTTATGGTGATCGTCAGGATAGGAAGTCGTGCTTGATCTCGATGGTCAAGGCTAGGCGGTTCTTAGTAAAGGGGTGTGTGGGGTACCTAGTGTATGTGTTAGATGCCAAGAAGGAGAAGAAGGGGCTTGAGTCGGTCCTGATGGTAAGTGAGTACCCGGAGGTGTTTCCGGAAGACTTGACCACTTTGCCTCCAGATCGGCAAGTGGAGTTCCGAATAGATTTGATGCCTGGAGCGACACCTATCGCAAGAGCACCCTACTGCTAGGCAACGGCCGAAATGAAGGAGATGATGACCCAATTGAAAGAATTGCTCGACAAGGGGTTTATTCGTCCCAGCACATCACCGTGGGGAGCGTCGGTGTTGTTCGTTAACAAGAAGGATGGGTCTATGCGGATATGCATAGACTATCGCTAGCTTAATAAAGTAACAATCAAGAATAAGTACCCGCTACCTAGAATTGATGATCTTTTCGATCAGCTGCAAAGAGCGAGCTACTTTTCAAAGATAGACCTGCGATCGGACTATCATCAGCTAAAGGTGAGAGAGGAGGATGTGCCTAAGACCGCTTTTCGTTCGAGGTACGGGTACTATGAGTTCTTAGTCATGCCCTTTGGTTTGACTAATGCTCCGACAGTATTCATAGACCCGATGAATAGGGTGTGTAGTCCACTCTTGGACAAGTGTGTCATTGTCTTTATTGATGACATACTAATTTATTCATGGTCCATGAGTGAGCACGAGTCACACCTGCGATCGGTGTTGGAATTGCTTAAACGCGAGAAGTTGTACGCCAAATTCTCGAAATGTGAATTTTGTTTATGGGAGGTGCAATTCCTAGGGCTCGTGGTGTCGGAAGATGGAATCAAGGTTGATCAAGCGAAGATTGAAGCTATCAAGGATTGGGAAGCGCCGAAATCACCGTTAGAAGTAAGAAGTTTCCTTGGGTTGGCGAGCTATTACCGGAAGTTCATTCAGGACTTCTCAAGAATAGCCATGCCGTTAATTGCCCTAACAAGGAAAAACCTTAAGTTTGTATGGGCTGAAGCTCAAGAGAATGCGTTTGGTAAGCTGAAGGAAAGCCTAAGTAGTGCACCCATCTTATCCCTGCCCAACGGATTAGAGGAATTCGTGATTTACAGTTATGCTTCTAAGTTGGGTTTAGGGTGCGTATTGATGCAGGAAGGTAAAGTAATTGCTTATGCGTCTCGTCAGTTGAAAGAGCATGAGAAGAATTACCCGACGCATGACCTGGAACTGGCAGCTGTAGTTTTCGCTTTGAAGATTTGGAGGCATTATCTGTATGGAGTTAAGTGTCAGATTTATACTGACCACAAGAGTCTCCAACATCTATTCAACCAGAAAGAGCTGAATATGAGGCAACGAAGATGGATGGAGCTGTTAAGCGACTATGACTGTGAGATTCTTTACCATCCAGGTAAAGCCAATGTGGTGGCCGACGCCTTAAGTCGGAAGGAGAGAGTAGATTCGACGAAGGTAGTGGCCTTTCGAGTTGAAGCAACATCCAATTTATTGGAGGAGGTCAAGAGGTTCCAAGAGGAAGCACTCTTGGATGAGAATTTGAAGAGTGAGAGAATTGTCGGAGTTGTATCTGCGTTAACCGTGGACAGTCATGGAGTGAAATGTTTTGATGATCGGGTGTGGATTCTGAAATTGGGCGACCTCCAGAAGAAGGTGTTGGAAGAAGAACATAAGTCTCGCTATTCCATACATCAGGGAACCAATAAAATGTATCGAGACCTGAAGCAGAGTTATTGGTGGCCAGGTTTGAAGAAAGACATTGCTTACTTCGTCGAGCGATGCCTGAATTGTTTGAAACTGAAAACGGAGCATCAAAGACCTTACGGTGAGTTGCAACCGTTGGAAATACCGGTATGGAAGTGGGATGAAATCACGATGGACTTTGTCACCGGACTTCCGCGATCAACCAAAGGGCATGACGCCATTTGGTGATAGTGGATCGACTTACAAAGTTAACTCATTTCCTACCGATTAAGGAGACGTACCTTTTGGAGAAATTGGCTAAGTTGTACATAGACGAGATAATATCCAAGCATGGGGTGCCGACGTCTATTGTATCTGATCGAGATGGCCGTTTCACATCGTCGATTTGGAGAAGTTTACAAAGATAATTGGGCTCGCAACTCAAGTTGAGTACCGCGTATCATCCTCAAACGGATGGGCAAAGCGAGAGAACAATCCAAACGTTGGAAGACATGCTTCGAGCATGTGCGATTGACTTTAAGGGCTAGTGGGAAGTTCATCTACCGCTGATAGAGTTCTCCTATAACAACAGTTATCATGCGAGTATTCAAGCAGCACCGTTCGAAGCCTTGTATGGACGCAAATGTAGAACACCCTTGTGTTGGAACGAGGTGGGAGAAAGATAGATGGCAGGTCCAGAAATAGTGCAAGTGACAGCTGATAAGGTGAATCTAACAAGGTAGAATCTAAGGACAGCTCAAGATCGACAGAAAATGTACGTGAATAAGAGAAGGAAACCCATTGAATTCCAAGTGGGGGACAAAGTGATGCTTAAGGTCTCGCCTTGGAAGGGAGTAGTTCATTTCGGGAAGAAGGGGAAGTTGAGACCAAGGTTCATTGTATCTTTTGTTATTACCGAACGTGTTAGAGAGGTAGCGTACCAGTTAGAGCTACCCAAAAATCTACGGGGGATCCACCCCACGTTCCATGTCTCGAATATGAAGAAGTGTTTGGCCGAAGTCGATGTGGCGGTGCCGTTGGATGATGTGCGTGTGGATGAGAAATTATGCTATCTTGAAGAACAAGTGGCTATCTTGGATCACAAAGTGAAGAAGCTAAGGAATAAAGAGATCCGCTTGGTAAAGGTGAAGTGGAAATTCCATAAAGGATAAGAAGCAACGCAGGAAGTGGAGGCGGACATGAGGTCCCAATACCCTAGTTTGTTCAGCGATGGAATTCCGGGGACGAAATTCTTTTGAGGAGGGGATATTGTAATATCCGGATTCGTGTGTAATTCTAGAGGTTGGGTGAAAAGTTGATCAAAGCCCAAAGTTGGAGGGGATAGTTGTAAATTCTGGAATAAGAGGGTTTTAACCTAGGGAACCTCCTCATTTGCTCTTGGCGGCTGGGAATTTTAATAGAGAGGAAGAAAGAGAGAGTCGTGAAAGCGATTTGGGGAAGAAAGTAAAAGAAACTGTGGATTTGGGAAGGAGCTCTACATTAATCATCAAGGTAACCTTCTAATCTATTAATCTAGTATTGTTGGTCTACGATTCAACCTCCTAATCTAGTTTTGATTAGATTTTAGTGAGGATTGAATCCTAATCTGATTTCCTCCCGAATAGTTGGATTTTTGGGTTGTTGAGGTGAAATTAATGGAGTTTTACCTCCTAACTCTCTATTAGTAATGTTGGAGGAATACCTTTCTTGGAAGGATTTCGTTCCTGTGTTATTCTTTGTCCCGTTGATTGAAATCGCCCAGGGGTTCGAGGGTTTTCTCGTTCGAATGAAAGCCCACTGGTTAACACTCGGGAGTAGAGGGTCCCGGGGAAACGGGATGAACTGGGGGAGACCCAGGAGTGGGAACCCCAGGAGTCGAGGGAGACCCGGGGGAGACCCGGGAGTGGGGAACCCCAGGAGTCGGGGGTGGGGGAGGACCCGGGAGGCGGGCTCCCCGTGGCAGATTCATGAATCAAGTGACCTGGGCGACGGGCACTTGCTGTGAGCATTTGATTTATGGTCTTCGCTCTGTTTTAGGTGCCTATTCGAGTCGTAAAGCATTAGGGAAGGATTCTTGTCGAATATCAGGTGAGTTTTTCTGAACCAAAATCTCTTATGATAATGATGCTATATTTTATGCATGTGAGTTTTCTAAATAAAAGCTTTAAAGATGATGATGACATATTTATTGCATGCGAGATTTGTTTAAATGTGAGAAATGTTTTATCGTTACTAAATTAGTGGAAATGTATGCATACATTGTTGCCAGTGCATTATGCTCAAACTTGGGGGGTGTGTTCCGCTTGTGCTCATACCGAGGGGTGTGTCCCGTTTATGCCATTGGGTGGTGTGTCCCAAGAAAGGCAGTGTGAGCCAGACACGCTGTCACCTCCGGGTGTCGGTAGTGTGAGCCAAAACGTATGTTGAAAGTATGAATGCGTTTACAAGGCTGAATTGGTTTATTTTATTATAAATCTTTTATATTTTTGCTTGGGCTCAAACTGCTGCTAGAGGGGACTCACTAGACCGTTGGTCTAACCCTCGCTCTTTCAAACTAAAAACCTTTTCAGACAGGCGCGAAGTAGGAAGGGCAAATAAGGGCAAGGAGAAGGTCTGAGCTGGAGTTGGATTAGAAGACATCCTTTTTTAGCTTTAATTTTTGTATTCTCAGCTGTGTATTAGGTTGCCTTCCGCAAACCTTGAACCTTTAAATGTTATTTTGGGATCGTACGACATGATTATGTTATTTTTCGCTTATGATATTTCTGCTGTGAGTTTTGGGTTGTTACACCATAGGTTGTGACGGAACACAAAAGTAAGCCACAACATACATAGTGCATACATCAAGGATGGATATTTTCTGACATCAACGCTATCAAGGTCTTTTGTCATTTTGAACATCAACTCTATCCAAGTCTTTTGTTCGTCATAAAAATGAGTTCAACTATACCCAAGTCTTTTACCCAAAGGATCACCAAGTTCAATCCTATGCAGGTCTTTACCTTGGGACCTTACCATCCAAGACAAACTTATTCCTTTAAGAATCATATCATGCAATTAATGTCAATTCCAAACATATAAATTGTAAAACTCATCTTCCCATTATGAGATAACCCTATTTTTATGCCTATGGATCCATTGCATTATAGTCTAACATAACTCCACCATTATGGTATGTTACTTCAATTATACAACAATTACCTTTACCCTATAAATACCTCTAGAATTAAAATACAAGTTTCCATGTCAATAAAACCCAAAATTGTAGTAAATACACATTTGGTCTCAAAATTATCCAAGATCAAAGATAATAATCATTTGTGCAAATAAGATCATGTTCTACCGTCACTTTCTCTAAGTATCTCAAAATGGCCAAAACCCTAGTTTTGACCTAACTTTTCCAAAACCATTCCAATGAGAAACCATGAAGTGAAATATTTGTAAAATCATAAAAGAAACATTTTAACATGTATAAAGTGTTAGAAATAAGTTGGATGGACTTACAATATTAGGTTTTGATAAAAACCTAAAACCCTAGAAATGTTCTTTGAAGATGTAGATGGAGATGAAGAATCTTTAACTCCTAGCTTCCAATCCTAGTAGACAAAACTTGCAATAAATAAGGAGAAAGTGCCTTGAATGATCTTGGGACCGAATTGAACGAAGAGGGTTTCTTTTTGGGAGAATTTAGGGTGAAGTAGATGAGAACAATAAATCGGGTTTATACACTCTCAGACCCTGCAGACGATCATGCCAAGCGAAAGTGACATTGTCACAATCGCTAGGCATTCTCGCCGAAAGTGTATCGAGAGGGCTCAACCCTTGGCGACTGTGACACGACAATAGTGACCCTGTCACTATCGCCCCACTCGTACCGAAGCCATATAGTTGGCCTTTCTCACTCGCACTCTCCTACGACTCGATCGAAGATAGAAGGTACTCAAGTCCTAAGTTAGTAAACTACAATTTAACTTCTATAGGCATTAAATGTTAACTTTATTTACCGGAAAATTCGAGTGTTACAATATGCTAGTCATTATTATATTACTTCAACCTTAAAACCCGAAATAATATTTAACTAGGGACATTTAGAATACAATATTCTAAGATTATTTATTATGAATAACTAAAACATAAAATATGATATAGACATACTAAAATGGGCAATGCCTTTTATTTATTTAACCATCATATGATTGGTTTTCGGGCATTCACTAACATCACTCCTAAGAGATATCTCTATCTCAAGGTATCATATTCCCGCTGTGCAAATCCACACTTCCCACATATCCACATATTGTCCAATAAACAACAAATGTATGAAATGGTAATTTGCATAATAAAGCATCAATGCATAAAAACCATAATCAGTACTTTAGAAATGTCCACAAATGATCACATGTTTATAAAATCATGGTAAGAGAACTCACTTGGTGCTCTGCACCCCACCAAATAGCGTTAAACTCTCTCAATTATCCCAAAATTCACCTTTTATAACCCTCTAAGAAATCCCTTAGAACAATACTTCGACCCTAGCCTGAAACGAGAAACAGAGCAAATGGAGCTGGGATGAAACAGTAGCTTACGCATGCCAAGTCATGCAACTTACTGTTTGCACTGGTTCGTGAATTCCCAAATCAATTCCCTACACTCAAATATTCCATTCGACTCATGATTTTAAGCTCAAAATAACTTCCGCAAAACAAATCCAATTCAAATCCAATTCAAATCTAACAATTTAACACCAAACCAAACCCATTTATCAAATGAAATGATAGATCAATCCTTTTTTTCAAATGAAACTCCCAAAACTTAGGATTCATGAGGAAAACATATTTAACCCAAAATCTAGTACCAAAATCAATAGAATGATAGATTTCTATGAAGAACACAACATTTTCTCATAAAATCTCATATGAACCGTAGACTCAAAAATCAAATATAAATACTCCATTAATGGAGGAAGCTAAGCAACAAATATGAAGAATATTACCTTAGGATAATGATCCCCGCATACTTTCTTCTTCATTTTATCAAGTTTTTTCTTCACACACCCACACACATTAGAGAGAGATAGAGAGAGTATGAAATGGGTAGGATCGTAGGAGAGACCCATATGCACCACCAATTACACAATTGCTCCTCCAAGTTACAAGGTTCAACCCAAACAACAACCCTTGCACTTTTATTATTACAAAAAGACACACCAGTTATCACATGTTCAAACTATTTGGTCATCGATCTTTTTCCTCTTTTTTATTTTTTTTCGGTTTGAATTTTGGCAAGTCGTAATCCGGTCTTTTGGTATATAATTGGATAGTACATTTAATTTAATTGTTATTAATTACCAGATTTGTTTTCTTATTTTATTGGGATTCTTATTCAAATTTAGTAACCGTTTCTCAAATTTTTAGAAGATATTTCTAGTCGTTTTGAAAATTTTCATTTATATTTTGGCATATTTTTTTATTTATTTGGTAACTGTATTTTTTATGGAATGTATCATCATCGATTGTAGTTTCATTAATGAAAATAAATTAGATTTTGTAGATTTTGTTTCATATTTGGTTTCATAAATGAAATTGGGTTATGTTTTAGTTTCATAAATGAAATTGAGTTTTGTACCAGTAAAACTAAAACGATCGCAAAACCAAAACAAAAATTTATAAAAATATAAATAAAAATGTATGAAACTTGACTAGTAATATCTTCGAGTTACTCAATAAGAAAATCACAAAAAATACTGTAATTACTATTATCAATTAAGGTATTATCCAGTCAACTAAAAAAATCGGATTACCTTTTTCCAATAATTAAAAACGGGAAAATAAATAAATATGCAACTTGTTACAAAAAATATCGCTTATTCATTATCATTCTTTCTAACAACTAGTCCCATATGGATAGAAAATGAGATTTGTGAGCTCCTTATAAGCCTCAAGTTACGGGCTACCAATAATTTCCATCATGGTTTTATGTTGGATTCGAAGTTATTGGCCAACTTGTTGCTTTGGAATTTAGGGTGTATAAATAGTATCAGAGTCGATCTTTATACCATCGGGATAGTGGGGCAAACCTCATTGGGTATGATGATTCCTCGAGGGGGTGTTTTGTGTAACACCCGTAATTTTCGGTAAGTAAAAGTCACCCTGTGGTCTCTTGAGGTTTCCAAATTATGAATTTGTGCTTTGAAACATACTACCTTTGATCTCTATCAGTGTCGAGAGCGTTACAGTTGGAAAAAATCAAATTTCGAGACTCGGAGGGGGTGGGGCGATAGTGCCTGCGACAGTGACAAGTGTCACTGTCGCCGTGTCAATATCGCTGGAATGGTACCACGAGCTTGGGGAAGTGGGCGACTATGCCCTGCGACTATGCCAAGGGCATTGTTGTTGTGTCAATGTCGCCGACAGGTAGCAGTGTTGTTAAGGTCGCGAGTTTTAGCCATTTTTCTCCATTTCTCATTTCTACTCCTTCTTCTCCTCTCCCAAAACCGACCCCTCTCATCCTCTTATAAACCCTAGCCTATTTTGGAGATTTTCTTTTTATAAACCAAGTGTTTCTCCTAAATCTAGCATGGTTGGAAGCTAGAGCTAAGATATCTTCACCTTCTTAATCATCTCCATCAATTTTCTAGGGTTTCCACCTAACCCTTTTCATCATTTCGAAGTTGGGAGTTTATGGCTCATTTTGGTAACCTAGGAGTGCATTGTTGATGGATTCAAGTTGTGGGAAAGGTAACCTTCTCATTTCTTCATCTATGGAAATTAGGGTTTTGGAGATAAGATGAGATCTTCATGTTAAATGTTTGGGGAACAATTAAATGTGGTTGAATATGTATGCTTATAGTTGGAAATCTATGGATGTAGGTTTTGGAAGTATTTTGCTTGTGGATTCGGATTTCTTCAAGAAAGCTCAAGTCGGGGTAAAATCTGGATTTAGCCTAAATCTTGCGAGGTGAGTTTAAGTTGATTTGTGAAAACGTTGTACATGCCTAAAATGTTCATTTTAAAGTGTTTATATGTTTGCATGAAAATATCATTTGTTGGGTTATTTGGTGAGTTGATTATTTGAAGTATTTAACTTGATAAACTTTGCAAAACACCCACTTTGGGATTTTTGGGCATCTTGATAAGTAAGTCATTTTAAAGTGTTTTAACGATTTATTACATGAATGGAGATTATTTGGTAAAAAGGACACTTTAGTGTTTGTTTGAGAACAAGACGTGATTTTGGGTTATGGGACGTTTTGAAAGAATAAAGAGTATAAATCCATTTGGAAAACCAATTGTCCCAATCTATAGTGTATTGGAGTCTACACATGTATTTGGAGTATGAATTGCTTAAACAATCCCAATCTGCCCCTCTCGCGGTGGAAGAACAGATACTGACTATTTATACCGGAACAAACGGTTATCTCGATTCATTAAAAGTTGTTTGCATGACGTGAGTCGATTGCGTTTATTATTTGGGAATTATTAATCGTTGGTCAAAAAGGGTTTTGAGCATTTTAGCTCGATATTGACTTAAAAGAATCTTGGGGGCACTTGTCCGGTTTTAATGGCTCGATGTAGAGTCCGGTTATGGTTTACATATTAATGCACCGTGTTCCATACTGATGTTTATCATATGCTCGAGTGTGTTGGTCATTCATGTGAAGTCGTGTAATGTTAGACTGTGTTGCATTGGATCCATAGGCACGTAAGTCAGTCTGTTTTGGATGGTCAATTGGGTATTGCAGGGTTGTACCCCAGTACCCATGCTTTACGACCAGAAACTTTACAAGTAGGCTCTAGGAGGGTTGAGTCTGGTGGTGCTACCGAGGAGGTAGGCACTAGGACCTCCGCCGCTTGAAGTAATGCCTGAGAGGTAGTCTTTAAGTGTGTCGGGACTTCGGGGTGTAGTTCTTCGGAATGTTCATCAAGGTCAACTGTCTCGAGGTGAAACTTGTTAAAGAAGTCGCAGGGACACTTGAGCTTTTATGTCGTGAGGTGTCATGCGATTAACGTTGCATGGGTGGCATACTTTTGTGTTCCTCTACTCTCAACGAATGCGGGTCTCCCCTGTTGTCGGCTAACAACATTTTAAATATATTGACGTTTTACTTTATTGTCATTGGACTTATGTGGTTGATAGTAAATGAGAACCTTAATATTGGATCTCCCTCCACGTATATTAAGGTTTGAATGAAATACGTCCTCCCCATGCTTTAATAATTGGTTTCCTTTCAGTTCATGGTCGTGTGAGTATTAGGCCTAGTGTCCATGTTTTCGGTAACATATTGAACATGCGGGTTTTAACCATGATTTATGGGTTGAGTATCTTGCCCCATCCGTGTTTGGGTGTTTTGGTATATAACGTTTTACCCACGTTTCTTAAATCGGGAGTCAATCCCTATTCTCGTTTCGAGTAAGATTGGGTTGCATCATTTTATAAAGAATGTTTTGTAATAAGATGTTCATCTTTGAAAATGCACGATATTGGAAAAGAGTCGTCTATGGGTTTAAAGTAAAACATCTGAAAGGTTATGATTTCTAAGTGGAGTTGTTCCTTTTAAAAATATATTTATTCATGTAAACCTCTTGAACTCACTAGGCGTTAGCCTAACCTTTTTATTTGTCGGCATGTGCAACAGGCTTCGTTCGGGAATAGTTTTAGTGACACTTTGAAGAGAGAAGTGCTAGTTATGTGCTCGTGAATGTGAAGTCTTCCACGTTGGTCTTGTGGAGAGCAACTTGTTTGGAGTTGGGTAGCACCCGTCCTTGGTTTAGTCCTTGTATAAGTCTGGAATTTATTAACGATGAGGTCGTATGTAAAATTCTATTTTGGAGATTCTTCAGGTTCTGAATTATAGGAAGAAGATTTATTGTTTTCCTGTTGTAAGATTAAATGTTTTAATTAGTTGCTCTTACCAAATTCTAGGGTGTTACATTTTGTAACATCTTAGCTGAATCCCATATCGCCGATTACAAGGAGGAAGATTTTTGGCAAGCCTTAAGAGGACGTCAGGAAATTGGATTCGTGAGCTCTTTATAAGACTCAAGTTAAGGGATAACAATAACTTCCACCATGACTTTAAGTTGGATTCGACTTTATTTGGCCAACTTATTGCTTTGGGTTTTGGGGTGTTACATCCGTAGATCAAAGAAATCAATGGGTAAGATTGGTTTGTACAATTTACCAAGTTTGTGGTTTGTAAAATAAATCTCACATATATATATATATAGAGAGAGAGAGAGAGCGAGAGAGAGGTTCACGGGAAAACCATAAAAAAATTGAAAAACATAAGAATACTCTAATAAATATCAATCTGTAGAGTGTGCACATGTGCATAGAAACCAGGAAACATCTTCAATTACTTGAATGCACATGTGAGTACCGTATATATGAATGGTTATGAGGGTGTTCCTTAGTTTTTCATTTATGGGGGGGGGGGTGTTCTCCTGAACCTCTCTCTCTCTCTCTCTCTCTCACATACACACACAGACACCCACCCACCCACCCACCTACACTCTCTCTCTCTCTAAATATATATATATATATGTATGTATAGAGTTTGTTTCCGACAATAATAGTAGTTATCGTGAGAATGGTAAGAAGGGATCTCCATCCTTTGATCAATCCTAATTGAAGATCAATTGAAAATACACTTCTAAGCTAATTCTTGGGTTATTTTGGAACTTAATCTGAAGCATTTGGTCAACACTACTTAAAAGTGATCAATGGTTTAAATCCCTTCTTACACTTCTCATCATAACTTCTATTTGCACACGATCCTTCGTCTGTATGTATACATGTGAGTAGGAAGTTTCAAATACATACCATACAAACCAATCTTAATCGTCCATCTAGTCTAATAATTATCTGGTTCCATAAAAATCTCGATTATTTTCTAATCTAAAGACATGATCATAATGAATGAACCTTATCATCTTGTATAAATATCTCAATCATAATGAATGAATATGACTATTGTCCATAAACATCTTAATTGTATCCTAAATAAGCGGTGTACGAATTACATTATGTGTATTTGAAACCTCATATATATATATATATATTAGTTGTATGATACAATGGGCAATGACAGAAAATCAGTGTCATTTCTTATCAATAAATAAAAGCTAAAACCTATATTTAAATAAAATAGAAATTACAAGTGCTGGTTAAACATGTCTTGCTAATTTGAAGTTAGAAAACCTCGAAACAAAATGTTGATATTGGTACCGAAGTAAGGATTAAAAAGATCTGATTTTTTTATAATTTATTTAATTCGAAATTTTAATAGGAAAAAAAGTTAGGATATAAAAATAAATATGTAATTTATTTTTGTTTTAATGATGGATTATTCTTTTGATAAAAATAATGATGGAATAGTCTGTTCGGGTTCAATGGTTAACATGTATTTTAACGTATTTATCAGTTGGTTCTTAGTTAGTTTTGTGGAGTTTGAAAGAGTTTTGAGTAGGGGTGGCAAAAAGTGACTCAATCCGCCAACCCAACCTAAAATTAGCAGGTTGAGTCGAGATTTTCATCCCATTTAAGTAAATTGGTTAACCCGCCTAACCCATTTATTTAAATGGGCTGAGTTGGGTTGAACTTTCTGACCCGTTTTCAACACGTTTTCAGCCCATTTAAAATATTATACAATTTTATTTAATTTTTGATTAAATATCATTTTTTTAATTATAATATCTATTTAAAATTATGCACATCAAGTCTCAATACTACCTATAAATAATATTACAGATAAACTTGCAACTTAGGACATTCCTACAAAATAACATATTTCTCAATTGGACGGTTATTTTCAAAATATTCTCACCCTGAAAAGGACTTAACGTGGTGCTTTCATAAGTTGAACCAGAGGTGTATAAAGATGCAAACCACATGTACAAGCTTGAAATGACATTGACATTAAAAGAGTTTGAGACCTCACCTGAATTTAGATTTTACGCTTAATAAGTTTGTTGTGAAATAACAATTACGTTCAATTTTAACTCACTTACATATTTTATAACAAAATATTTTTTATCAACCGCGCAATGCGCGGTGCCACACTCTAGTATATATATAAAAGCAAAATGTGGAGTTGCTTAGGTGGCACAATGAAAAACCTTCATTCACATTTTTTTAATTTCTCATTATTTTGAATTTCTTTTAAATAAAAAGTTTCTCACTAAATGAGTTTTAACCTTTCATTTTCTTTAGAGTAAACTTCACTTTTGGTCCCTAACGTTTTTTAATTTTAACGGATATCGTCCATAAACTATCGAACCTCGGATTTGGTCCCTCACATTTGTCATTTCCTTTTGGTTTTGGTCCCTCCCACTAACGACCGTTAACTTTTTCCGTTGACCAAGTAAGCAAATTTGCATCCCACCACAACACAACGCCACCATCGGATTTGCATCGAACTTTTACTCCATCACGAAGCAGCCACCACTAGTTCTATAATCAGATGCCCACCATCGCTACCAATTTTTTCAGCACCTCCGCCTTGGATTTTTGGTGCTACCACACATCGGTCTCTAACTCCCCCTCGATCTCTTTCCTTTATCTCTGACGTGAACGAACCAGATATGTGATGTAATCAGATCCATGAATAGCTTGAACCCAAATCTGTGCCAAACCGTAAGATCATAATCTGAATAACCCTTAAAATCAAAAATCTAGTTCCGCACAGATCTGGGTTCAAGCTATTCATGGATGTGATTACATCACATATCTGGTTCGTTCACGTCAGAGATAAGGGAAAGAGATCGAGGTTGAAGGGAGCCGGAGACCGATGTGTTGCAACACCACAAATCCAAGGCGGAGGTACTGAAAAAATTGGTAGCGATGGTGGAAGTCTGATTGTAGAACTGGTGGTGGTGGCTTCGTGATGGAGTAGGAGTTTGATGCAAATCTGATGGTGACGTTGTGTTGTGTTGGGATGCATATTTGCTTACTTGGTCAACGGAAAAAGTTAATGGTCGTTAGTGGGAGGGACCAAAAGCAAAGGGAAATGACAAACGTGAGGGACCGAATCTGAGTTTTGATAGTTTAGGGACGATATCCGTTAAAATTGAAAAACGTTAGGGACCAAAAGTGAAGTTTACTCTAAAGAAAATGAAAGGTTAAAACTCATTTAATGAGAAACCTTTTATTTAAAAGAAATTCAAAATAATGAGAAATTAAAAAAATGTGAATGAAGGTTTTTCATTGTGTCACCTAAGCAACTCCACATTTTGCTTATATATATATATATATATATATATATATATATAGGGGGCCTTTCATGGGAGACCCTATTATTTCGTGGTAACTGTGAGATCCAATCTCATCTATCCATTTAATTAATCAATGGTCTAAAATACCTAATATAAAATAATATTTAAAAAATGATTTTATGCCACTAAATAAGGAAAAAAGGGTAAATTTGTCAAATAACATTACAATTTGTCTTTATCTGATTTAGGCGGCAAGCGATAATTTAGGAAGGGATAATTTGTCATTATTTTGTGTGTTACATATTGTATCACGAAATTGTTTTGATTACATTGTGTATCACGTCTACCTATTTGGGTACTTTGATTACATATTGTATCACGTCTACCTATTTGGGTATTTTGATATCGAGGACAATAACGAAGGAGGTAAGTTTGTGTGTTACATATTGTATCATGTCTACCTATTTGGGTATCATGAAATTGTTTTGATTACATTATGAATACAAATTCAAAAAACATCATCCAAATGGAATTGTTTTAGTTGTAACATATCACCATGTATAACCCGGTGTACCACAGACTATCACAAATCATATTTGCAAACACAACTGCAGTATCCCATAAATTTCACAATGTGTGACTCTGTGATACATCTATTTTCTACACATATCATATCACCTGTAGTTTCATCGTTCACCTTGTTGGAATACGGGAGATAGCACCCATCGTTTTCACCTTGTTGTATTCCAATTCATTGGGACTAACGGACGAAGATCGATCGGAATCTATAGAATTTTCATTATCCATTGAATGAAATATAATGAGATTAATAAAGAATAACTAGAATTGCAGGCTAATGTAAAAAAAACAATGGCAACCATGGAAGGGATGAAACGATATGAATAAATAAGAAATAGAATTGAAATCTACTGTTAAAAAAACTCAACGTCAACGATGTAAGGGATTAAACGAGATGAATCAATAGGAAATCGAATTGCAAAATACTTTTAACAAAAACCAATGACAACGATGGAAGGGATAATGTAGTCGATAATATGTTTAAATTTCCAGACGACCAAATCAAATAATCAAAATAAGAATATCTAATCATTAGTTGGTTGAGATAAATAAGGATATAAAATATTTGATTTATCCTTGATTGAAATTTGTCTGTTACAATTTTGATTTTAATATTAAGTAATTTAGTAAATGACTACAATATCCTTCATTATTTATAAAAAAAAAATAGATGGATGGCTGAGATTGGATCTCACAGTTACCACAATCTAATAAGGTCTCATTTGATTAGGCCCCTATATATATATATATAGACTAGATTTTTGATTTTAAGGGTTATTATTCAGGTTATGATCTTACGGTTTGATTTATGTTATATGGTTTGTATACATCTCATTTTCATCTCTATCTCTATCTCTATCTCTATCTCCATCTCCATTTTCATTTGATTTAGTTTTTGTTTGATTTATGGTTTTGGGTTTTGATTTGGGATCAATTTAGGTTTAGGGTTTTATGGTATTGATTTAATTTTGATTATGTATCTCTTTGAAGGAACTATTTTAGGTTTTATTAAGATTTTTGAGTTTGGACATATGTTTCAATTACGATGTTGAATACCTATTTTTTGTGTTTGGATTTGTGATTGTGGTAGACGGTGGTCCGAGGTGGTGGATGGTGGTCATTGATGATGGTTGGTGGTGATTTTGGATTTTTATTATATCATATATTTAAACTTTAATAGGAAACTAAAAAAATAGGGAAAATGGCCATAATACCCCTTATTTAATTGGAGTTAACAGAAATAATTAACAGTCGTTAGTAGGAGGGACCAAAACCAAAGTGAAATGACAAACATGAAGGACCAAATCCGAGTTTCAATAGTTTGGAGACGATATCCATTAAAACTGACAAACGTTAAGGACAAAAAGTGAAGTTTACTATTTTCTTTATTATTTTATATATTATTTTTATTGGCACAACATAAATACATCAACAATTATTTTTTATTATTTTTTATCGGGTTAACCGTATACTTCACATATTTCTAGCGATTCACATGACATCATCAAATGATACAAATATTCGAAATATGTAGTTAGTATATGAAATGAGGGGGTATACCTTTAAGATTAAAAAAGTTGGTTGGCTAAAAATGTGATACTTGTCATTTGGATTAAATGACAATTTTGAAGTCATGTGATAAAAATATTTTATTTAAAAAATAACAATTTTCACTTATGATTTCATTAAATAAAAAATATTCATTTGAATCGAATCAAGACAATCATTAATATAAATATAATTATAATAAATAGCAATATGAAAGAAATGTTGGCTAGAAAGTATTGACATGATACAATGAGAATTTTGTATGTTCTCAAATAATGAACTGTAGTTGAGTTTTGTTTATCCCACATTGATGAATATATGAAAGGAGGAGAGATGTCTTGATATATTAGAAGAGTATTGACAAATGTAAGACGATAATTTTGTATTCTCAAGTTTTGGTTGATGTAGCATCATAAGATTCTTATATCTTATTTAGCATGTGTTTTGATCATCGTGCAACACGCGATGTTGAATACTAGTTTATAAATAATAATAAGAATAGTTAAAATTACCTTTTATTAAGTGATTATTACAAAACGAATGTTTTTAACATACTTTAAAACATTATTACAACAAATCTTATGAAATCCCATGAAAGACCAATCACATCCATAGGATTTCTAAATCAAATGTTTGTGGGATTTCAGTTCCAGTTTTTTCTTTAAACCAAACGTGGGATTAGAATGAAATTTCAATTCCAAATTCCACCAAATCCTGCAAACTAAACTCCCATTTGGTTTGATGAAATGTTTTGGAGGGATTTGAATTTCGTGGAAGGATTTAGAATTGGAAAGATTTGGAATCATTGGTGTGCTTGGGTTGTAGGATTTGGAATTTAAGTTACATTCTTTATAAATAAACTATAAAAATAATTAAATGACCTTTTTATTAACTGTTTATTACAAAATAAATGTTTTTAACATATTTTAAAACATTATTACAAACAAATCATGTGAAATCCCGCGAAATACCAACTATCTCCATGAAATCTCTAAATCCCATGTTTATGTGATTTCATTTCATTGAAATTCTAGGATTTCAATTCCGAACTTTCCTTTAAACCAAACGCGAGACTGGAATGAAACAAATTCCAAATCCAACAAAATCTCACAAACCTAACCGATTCTCAGGGGTGTTTGGTTTGATGGAATGGTTTTGAGGGATTTGGATTTTGTGGAAGAATTTGGAATTCGAGGGATTTGGATTTGGAATATCTGGGGTGTTTGGTTTGTAGGATTGGAATGTAATTGAATTCCACTCTTTATAAATAACTTAGAGAGAATCACACTTTTTACTACTAATAAAAAAATGAGCAAATCCCACGAAATATTACCGACGGTCGAAATCAATCCGGATATTACCGACAGACTATCGTGGATCCGTCAGAAATTTGGTCGGTGATACCTTCGCCGACAGCGTCTAATCCGACAGAGGTTACCGACGGATCCGACTTTCACCGACGAATTACCGACAGATTATTCTGTCGGTGAAATTCATTTCTTTTATAGAAAATGGATTGACCAACCCACCTCTTAAATATCCTGCATCTAGAAAGGTCTTAGCTTGTGTACTAGCCTGTTTTTGGGGGAAAAAGGGGGAGTACTTTATTTGGGCTACTCTTTCTATATCAGTCTTTGAGCAAAACCTCTTTCGTTTCGAGATGCCCAACCCTTTGGGCCTCTTGAGGTAGGAGTTCAACAAATGTCGTCTTATCTCTTGACTGCCCAGCCTATTGGGCCTCTCGAGGTATGAGTTTAACAGTTCGCTTCTGACGACTAGCTTCTACCGCTAGCGCTTGGACTTGGAAGCAAGCTAAAGATACCTTGAATCAAATCAATAAATGAATGAAAAAAAAAACAGAAATCTCACTCACCGGCCTAAATGACGAGCAAACACTCGAACGTGAGAGCGCCACCCATCCCCTTCACCACGCTACTTCCAGTCGCAGACACATACTTTGGGTGTTAAGTCCTGAAGTTTGTTGATTTCTTTGAAAGTGGGACTTGTATTTTGTAACACCCTCAAATTTGGTAAGAGCAACTAATTAAAAATTTTCTATATAACATCAAAATAGGGACGAGACTTCCCCTAACAATTCAAAACTCAATATACCTCAAGTTAAAAATCTATAATTACCTCAACAAATACAAACTCCAATAAGATACAAGGTCTAAGCCAGAGTCGGGTGCTACATAACCCCGATACCAATTGCTCTTCACAAATCTACGCGGAAGACTTCACATTCACGAGCACACAACTAGCACTTCTCTCTTCTTAGTGTCACTAGAATTATTCCCAAATGAAGCCTGTTGCACATGCCGACAAATAAAAAGGTTAGGCTAACGCCTAGTGAGTTCAAGAGTTTTCAGCCTGAATAAATATATCATTAAGAGGAAAGAATTCAATTCAAATCATGACCTTTCAAAAATATTTACTTTTAAATATGGAAGCGACTCGTTTTCCAATAACATGCGTTTTTAAAGACAATGCTTCAATACAAAACATTCTCTAAGATGATGCAACCCAAAACTCACTCAAAACGTGAATATAATTGACTCCCAATTTATGAAAAACGTGAATAAAACTTCATATCCCGAAACACTCAAAACATGGGTGGGGCATGATACTCAACCCATAAGTCATGGTTAATAAATCATGTTTATGATACGTCACCGGAAACATGGACACTAGGTCCAATCCTCCCACGACCATAAGATGGAAGGAAACCAAATATCAAAACATGGGAATATGTATTTCATTCAAACCTTAATATACGCGGGGGATACCCGTATCCGTTGAGAGTGGAGGAACACAAAAGTAGGCCACTCATACAACGTTAATCGCATGACACCTCACGACATAACAAGCCAACTGTCCCTACGACTTCTTAACAAGTTTCGTCTCGCGAGACAGTTGACCTTGATGAACATTACAAAGAACTCCACCATAAAAGGCCTGACACACTTAAAGACTACCATCAAGGCATTACTTCAAGCGACGAAGGTCCTAATGCCTACCTCCTCGGTAGCACTACCAAACTCAACCCTCTTTGACGCCTACTTGAAAAGTTTTCGGTCGTAAAACATGGGTACCGGAGTTCAACCACGCAATACCCAATTGACCATCAAAATAGACTGACTTACGTGCCTATGGATCTAGTGCAACACAGTCTAACATTACATGACTACACCGGAATGACCAACGCACTCGAGCATGTAATAAACATCAATATGTAAAATGGTGCATTAATATGTAAACCATAACCGGGCTCTACATCAAGCCATTAAAAACCGGACAATTATCTCCAAGACTCTTTTAAGTCAACATCGAGCTAAAACGCTCAAAATCCTTTTTATCCAACGGTTAACAATCTCCGAACAATAAACGCACTTGACGCACGCCATGCACACACATGCTCCTAAAATACTTGAATAGACTCCAATACAGTTTAGGTTGGGACAAATGGTTTTCCAAATAGATTTAAACTATTTATCTTTTCAAAACGTCCCATAACACAAAATCAAATCTTTTACCCAAACAAACACTAAAAGTGTATTTTCACCAAACAATCTCAATTTATGCAATAAACCTTAAAAATACTTTAAACTTACTTATCTATCGAGATACCTAAAAATCTCAAACGTGAGTGTTTTGAAAAGTTTATAAAGTCAAATACTTCAAATAATCAACTCACCAAATAACCAACATATGATAATTTCGTGCAAAACATATAAATATTTTAAAATGAACATTTTGGCTTGTACAACTTTTTCACAAATCAACTTGAACTCGTCTTGCTAGATTTAGGCTAAATCTAGATTTTTCCCCAACTTAAGCTGCTTTGAAGAAACTTGGATCCTCAAGCCAAAACTTCCAAAAACCTAGATCCTCAAGTTTCCAACCATAAATACACATATCCAAGTGTTTAGAATCATTCCCCAAACATCTTATATCCAAATCTCCATTTTGGTCAAAAACCCTAATTGACCTAACTTTTCTCAAAATCTTCCAAACCGAAATTGGAGAAATAAAACACTAGATTGACATCAATAGAGAATTTATAACTCATAAAAAAGTTTGGAAGTGGAAGGTATGAACTTACCATTTAGGTTTTGGTAAAAACATAGAAAACCCCAAATTTTTTGAAGATGGAGGTGATGATGATGAGCTCTTGTCTTTGCTTCCAATCCACCACCAAATACTCTTATATATACCCAAAACTAACAATCTAACCTTGAAAATATCTGAAAAAGGAAACCATAGCAACTTGAATCGCCAAAAACGGAGTTGAAATGAGAGAGTTATGAAGAAATGAAGAATGAGGCTGAAAATTGTGAATTTATGTACTCTGATACCTCCAGGCTATTGTGCCAAGCTATAGTGACAATGTCATAATCGCGGGAACAATCGCTGAGATTGTACCGAGAGTTTTTGGACTTCGGCGATTGTGACATGCTATAGTGACAGCGTCATGATCGCCGGGCACTATAGCCAAGCATGTACCGAACACTGTTTTGGCCATAACTTTTTTCGTTTTAACTCCGATTTCGCTCCGGAAAGAACCATTGGACTCGTAGTTGAATTAATCATATAGAAAGACCATAAAATCTATAATTTAATCCCAAAACCCCATTTCCTCTATTTCCCTCAAAAGATCGATTTCTACACTTACTTGAAATAGAACTTACCCAAAAATTACGGGTGTTACAGTATTGTCATAAATACATGGAACATTCGTTGGGACGACAAACCACTTGGTAAACTCCGTCGCTATTGTGACATATGTCACAACTGCATGGCACTATATCCGGGACTACCACACTTTTAGTACCATTGGTGCTATTATGATAGATGTCACAACCTTATGTCACTATAACCAAGACGACCATACTCTCAGTACCATTGGTGCTATTTTGACAAGTGTCACAATCACATGGCACTATAGCCGAGACGACCATACTCTCAGTACCGTTGGTGATATTGTGACAAATGTCACAACCACATGGCACTATAGCCGTACTCCATATGTGGTTCTTCCTTTACTGATTCACCTAGTTCAACACTCTTCTTTAATAGGGATAAAAATTTCAAGGTGTTACAATCCTCCCAACCTTAAAAGATATTTCGTCCTTGAAATCTAGTTCATTTATTAAACATTTTAATACCACACAATACTTAGCATCAGTCCGATAAAAACCTTTACCATATCAAGAAAGTCTTAACTATCGATACTTACATACCGACATCTAATTTCCTGAAAGTTTTACCACTGAGAGGCTAACACTTCTTATGATCCAATGGGAGTACCTCCAACATTCCAAAGATTCATTGGCCTCAAAAGAACAAGTCGACGCCTAAAACCAAAATGGTAATACCGAAAACGTGGATATACCGCCAAATATTTCATTCCAGATGCATTGTCGTATTAAAGTTGACACTTAGCATGACACTAAAATTCCCAATCTTACATCTCTAACAAACGGACTACAATATTCTCTTTATTCACAAAGGATCATTAGGATGATACACCGCCAACACATAACATGATGTCTAGGGAACCAGCAACCCATCAAATCAAACCCAACCATACGTAAATAATCACACCAGGTTTCAACTCGAAAACTTACCGAAAAGGAAAGCTCACCACTTGCTTAACTGGGATAGTAATATAAATCTACTACCTTAAATAGTCATACCTGATCAGACTTCATGGGGTTGAATTTCCACATTTCAAATCTGCCAACCAATCGGATCATTCGTATTTTTAATTCCCAAGGCATCTCTAGACCCTTATCACAACTTCTTTCTCAAGAGGATTTAAATCTATAGTTCTAATGATTTCAAGGTTTTTCAACTATATGACTCAACAAATATGCCAATTGAAAATTTATAAGACTTTCAAACGCAAAATCTTTATAACCAATAATTGTACGTATAGAAATCCGCTACCGTTCACCCGAAAATTGTGCAAAGTGGTCACAAACGCCACACACATAAAACCATTTTGAAAAGCATTTGGTAACTACTCACGCTGATATGACAATAACAAAACAGGTGCAACAATTTTTCAAATGGACCCCTATGGTCCTAGCATGCATAAATCTATGTCGTGTACGTAAGATAATTGTAACACCCCGATTTTCGAAGGGTAACATTTCGAGTTATTACAGAAACCAATATATCAAGGAAAAATAATATATTTGATTTTGGACTTAAATCTTGGATTTTATAGTCTTGATAGATAAAGGATTCAATTACGAGCCCAACGGTTCTTTCCGGAGCAAAAACGGAGCAAAAACGAAGAAGTTATGGCCAAAACAGTGTTCGGTACATGCTTGGCTATAGTGCCCGGCGATTGTGACACTGTCACTATAGCCGTCACAATAGCCAGAGCCAAGAATCTCACGGTACAATCTTGAAGATTGTTCCAGCGATTGTGCCACTGGCACAATAGCCTGGCACTATAGCCTACGGGTACCAGAGTGTTAAAAGTCGCGATTTTTAGCCTCATTCTTCATTTCTTCATAACTCTCTCATTTCAACTCCGATTTTGGTGATTCAAGTTGCTATGGTTTCGTATTTGAGAGCTTTTCAAGGTTAGATTGTTATTTTTGGGAATATTCAAGAGTATTTTGTGGTGTATTGGAAGCAAAGGTCAAGAGTTCATCATCATCACCTCCATCTTCAAGAATTTTTGGGTTTTCTAGGTTTTCATCAAAACCTAAATGGTAAGTGTATCCCTTCCATTTCTAAACCTTAAAATAAGTTATAAATGCTCTATTGGTGGTTTCTTAGTGTTTGGTATCTCAAATCTCGGATTTGATGGTCTTGGAGGAATTTGGGTTTTGACCTTGTTTGGGATTTTGGTATATAATGTTTGGAGAATGTTTCTAAATGGTTAAATATGGGTATTTATGGTTTGAAATATTTGGATCTAGGTTTTGGAAGGTTTCGGATTGAGGATTCAAGTGGCCTTCAAAATAGCTCGTTGGGTGAAATCTAGATTTAGCCTAAATCTAGCAAGGTGAGTTCAAGTTGATTTGTGAAAACGGATGCCAAAATGTGTATTTTAAAGTGTTTTACATGAAATGGTTAACTGCTGATAAGTTTTGAGTATTTAGAAGTAAAATGTGTTTTACTTAGTTATTTGTCAAAGTGTGAGTATTTTGATAAGTTTTCATATTTGGTAAACTTGGGCTGTGTTAACCTCTTAAAATGCTTCTATTGGGTTTTGAACGTTTCCAACAACTAAATAACATGAATTACGTATTCTTGGTGATTTTGTACAAGTATTTTATGAGTTATACGTCTTTGACGATTTTGTACAAGTAAAGTCTAATTCATGTTATATGCATTTGGTCTATTTGCATTCATAAACACTTTGGAAATCTTGAGTTCCATATCGTATGAAGTTTTGGGTAAATCTAGTCTTTGAAGTATGTGTCTTCATAAACGGTATTTAAAGACATTTCACTATTTTGGAGACCGGTAATTATTGGTCAAACGGATTTTGAGCTATTTAGTTCAGTATTGGCTTAAACGAGTCGTGTGGACATTTGTCCGGATTTTTAACCGTCATGGGTTTTGGATATGATGACACTTAATTTGTGTCATTGGTGAGTTACATGTTTTGGGAGCTTTGGTCTTTCAATTGGAGTCATATAACGTTAGACAGTGTGTAATGGATCCATAGGCACGTGAGTCAGTCTGTTTTGGATGGTCAATTGGGTATTGTGGGGTTGAACTTTGGTACCTATGTTTTATGACCGGAAACTTTACAAGTGATCGTTAGGAGGGTTGAGTCGGCTAGTGCTACCGGAATAGTAGGCGCTAGGACCTCCGCCGCTTGAAGTAATGCCGGGGAGGTAGTCTTTAAGTGTGTCGGGCCTTCGGGATGGAGTTCTTCGGAATGATCCATCAAGGTCAACTGACTTGGGGTGACACTTGTAAAGGAGTCATAGGGACACCGGGCTGTGACGTCGGGAGGTGTCATGCAATTAACGTTGCATGGGTGGTATACTTCTGTGTTTCCTCCACTCTCAACGGATATAGGTCTCCCCCGTTGTCGGCTATCAGTATTTTGAATTAAGGACGTCTTATTTTATTGTCATGGGTTCCTTACGGTCGAGTGAGTATTGGACCTAGCGTCCATGTTTTCGGACGTACAGTATATGTGGTTTTGATAACGATTCATGGGTCGAGCATTTTGTCCCGCCCGCGTTTTGGGTGCTTTGGGTTATGAATTGTCATTCATGTTTTACCAATTAAGTGTTGAACTATGATCCCGTTTGGGTGAGTTATGTGTTGCACATTTTATAAGAACGTGTGTTTTGGGAACATTGTCTTTAAAAGTGCATAGTAGGGGAGAATGTATCGTTTCCATTTTTATGTATAATATTTCGAAGGACCATGCGTTAAACTGAATTCTTTCCTTTTAAAGCTATATTCTTTATGTTAAAACTCTTGAGCTCAGTAGGCGTTAAGCCTAACCTTTTTATTTGTCGGCATGTGCATCAGGTTTCAAGGTTGGGAGTTGGTTCTAGCAGTCCTATGAAGAGTAGAGCCTTAGCTAGATCCGAAAGTAAGTATTTGGCGAAGTCTTCCGCTTTATGTAGATAGTGACTATGCATGGGTATTAGTAGCACCCGTCCTTTATAGTCCGCATGTATAAGATAGTATATGTGTATGGCAGTTGAATCTAATTTCGTGGTTGTAGAGGATTCATTTATGGATGTAATTATATAAACTTTAAATAAGTTGCTATTTCCAGATTTGAGGGTGTTACAAGTTGGTATCAGAGCTTAAGTTTGAGAGATTTAGGTATTGATTTTGGATGCCTAGACTCAAGCTAGCGTTCTTATAAGTAATTGTAAGTGAAGTTTCACATTAGGTACCCTAAGATAAGATATTTTGAGGATTGATTGAGTCGCTAGAAACGGGAAACTTGTCGAGCGTCGCAAGGATAACTATGTACTGTACGTTCATAATGACACCTGGCTAGTGTTATGGTGAACCTACGTGCTACATATGTATACTTGAACTACCTTGACATGATGACCGTTGGGGTAGCGAGAAAGTTTCTAAGCGAGTGATCTAAAGAAAGGTTGATGTTAATAGCAATGTCACTTGGGAATGATAAGTAAGTGCGATAAGTGCATTAAGTTGACCATCTTGGGTCAGGGTTATTGGTTGGAATAGAACTATAGGTTGTTGAACCAATTCTATTTTGAGAAGAGATTATAGGTTAACCGAATTGGTGGGTTTGTTGATCTAAGATGTTCGATACATCCGAATGACAATAGTATGAATTGAGAAGTACAGTCCTAAGATGTTGCATGCCGACTAAAATCCATGTCCAAGACTTATTTCTAAATAAGTTTGCATAAATTGTTTCTCATATTTTCAAAACATAAAGTGAGTTATGTTGCAAAGTTTTGGTAAAACATTTAGCACTCATCAGATTTTGAACGTGATCTTAAGCATGCATGGAACGGTTTTGTTGCATATGATTGCAAATTATATTGAAAATCTCTCCGTCCCTGTTTTGTGTTTAACGCTATTTCTGGATATTGTAATGTCCATGTTTTAATGTCATTTGGGTATCGGGCAAGTAACTATGAGATTTTGACCTAGACATTGGATCACCTCCACTTATGTCAATGGTTTTAAAGGAAAAGTTAATCCCATGTTTTGAGTCGGAATTTCTTGAGAATTTTAGTTTGTACGAGTTTTGCTAAATTTCATAGTGTATTGTTTTGCAATGTCTTTTGATGCGTGGGTTTCACTTTTGCTTCGTCTTAACTGGCGAGTTTATTCGGCGTCGTGTCCAATGTAAATTTTGCCGAAAAGTGTCACTTTATCTTCCATTGCAGTAAAAAAGAGGAAACTCTTAGAAGTTTAACATTTTAGACATATTGTCGTTTTATGCTCTTTGTTCAGAAATGAATTTTGATAACACGTGATTTTAGCGTTAATGAGTTTACGAAAATTCAGTGGGTTTGTGGTGCCTCATCTTACGTCATTTTGCGCCACGTAAACAATTTTGGGAGCATGTGCATATGCATTATGGGGTACGTTATTTTATGATTTTGTTAATCGATATCATCCCACACGTTGTTTTGGGAAATTTCATTATTATGTGAGTTATCTTTGGGCTTTATACGAATGTCAATCGTTGCATATTATTTGCATCTGGAGTAAATTATAGCGTTGGTGTGAGTAAACATATAAAGGATTTACGTCATTCAAACAGAGCTTCTGTTCTGGACATATTTCGATCGTTAACTTTTATTGTGAGAAACTTCCGCTATGCATTTAACAAATTAGCAGTACTCATGCCGCTATAATTTCTATTATGGTTAAGTGTGTTTACCTCTACGACCGGAGGCTTTAAACTCTATTTGAAAATTTATTTGTATTTCCACCATTTTACCGAACTGTGGGGATTAAACGGCTGCTTATGGGGTTGCTGAAAATTATTTTTGCCACAACGCCTTTTGGTTAAAGAGGAAGAACTTTAAGGTTAAATTTGCGAATCTCTCTTTTGGAGTGTACAAACATTTATGGCACGTATGATGGTGCAGAAACCTATTTTCACGTATAGTGTAAATTGTTGCACATATTTTATTATTGCCGCTATTAGCGTGAGTAATGATCAAATGATTTCGAAATATTTACTTATCTGTGGGACGTTGTGACCCTTTGTGCACCTACCGCGTAAATGGTAGTTGATTTTTACTCGCATGGTTAATTGTTATAAAGCTTATGAACTTGGAGGTTTTATAAAATGTTAGATTGGCATTATAGCTTGAAAAACCCTTGAACTCATTAGAGCCATAACTTTAAACACTCTCTGTGAAAGGACTTGTTAATAAGATCTAGAGGCGTCCTTGGGGTTTTGAAACGTCGGATAAGGCGACCGGTGGTCAGTCCGGATTTTGGAATTTTGATTCTTGGATTGGCTCGCACAGAAGTAATGGAGGTGTTAGGCTTGTGCTTTCTCCCAGTTAGTTAAGTAATGATCTTTATGCTTCGTTAAACCTGGGGGTTGAAACCGTGTACGGTTGATTGGGTATGGTTGGTTTTGAATTTGTGGATTTATGGTATGACGACATGCTATGTATCTATGGTGTATCACCTTAATGGGTATCTGTGAATATTGACGATGTTATGTTGGCTAGTAAGGATGTTTGATTTGGGTGATCATTTCCAAGAGTAGGTGTCAACTTTGAATCGACATTGCTAATCGGTAATGAAATATTTGGTAGTATACCCATGTTGGCAGAATGGCCATTCAGAGGTTAGGTGTCGACACTCGATATTGAGGACAATAACTATTGGTGTGCTTCTGTGTACTACCGTTAGATTGGGTGTGTCTGCGGGACAAGCGGTAACCTTAAGGAGATTAGATGTTGTTAATTAAGAATCAATCATTGGTGTTTCGGTAATCGTCAAGGCTTTCGTTGATTCATCGAGCAATGATTGAAAGCAGTATTGGAGTTGTGTAACCATGGGATTTGGGATAATCTACTATCTGTAGAGCGTAATGGTGTGTTTCTGGTGGAAACACAATGCTTGGGTCTATGGAAGCGTGGGAGCCCTTACAGACAATGTGTCTGGGGTCAACTTTGAGGAACGAATTTAGAGGTTGCGATGGTGCAGACCAAACTAGTCGTTAGGAAATTTCGTCAAAGGACAATAACTCTTTGGTGGTAATGTTTATTGGAGACATTTGGTGAGAATGTCGTGGTAGACTTTAAGTACAAATCAATTATTGAAGAGACCTTGATGTGTCGTATTTAGAGGTATCTAAGGGAATTTTTTGCTTTGGAGTATTCTTGGTGGAAATGACTGATTAAGGTCATACGTTACTCTTGAGGTAATATGAGCAACATAAGGTTGGGAGACCACTGAGATTTAATGATTAAGAAAATGATTAAGCAAGGACTCAATGTTCATTCCGTCATCGGTGAGTTATATCAAAAGTTGAGATTGAGTTTGCAACGACGCATTATGAGAAACGCAGCGACAACCTCAACCGAGATGCAATCGGGTGCGTATATGAGGTGAGGTTTCAGGAAGGCATTCCTTTTGGATAGGAAATCAATCGATCTCTCCAAATGCGATGTTGGGTGCTTGGTGGTGCTAGATTTCGAGGACGAAATCTCTTTTAAGGTTGGGAGGATTGTAACACCCCGATTTTCGAAGGGTAACATTTCGAGTTATTACAGAAACCGATATATCAAGGAAAAATAATATATTTGATTTTGGACTTGAATCTTGGATTTTATAGTCTTGATAGATAAATAATTCAATTACGAGTCCAACGGTTCTTTCCGGAGCGAAAACGAAGAAGGTATGGCCAAAACAATGTTCGGTACATGCTTGGCTATAGTGCCCGGCGATTGTGACACTGTCACTATAGCCGTCAGAATAGCCAGATCCAAGAAGCTCACGGTACAATCTTGGCGATTGTGCCAGCGATTGTGCCACTGGCACAATAGCCTGGCACTATAGCCTACGGGTACCAGAGTGTTAAAAGTCACGATTTTCAGCCTCATTCTTCATTTCTTCATAACTCTCTTATTTCAACTCCGATTTTGGTGATTCAAGTTGCCATGGTTTCGTATTTGAGAGCTTTTCAAGGTTAGATTGTTATTTTTGGGAAGATTCAAGAGTATTTGGTGGTGGATTGGAAGCAAAGGTCAAGAGTTCATCATCATCACCTCCATCTTCAAGAATTTTTGGGTTTTCTAGGTTTTCATCAAAACCTAAATGGTAAGTGTATCCCTTACATTTCTAAACCTTAAAATAAGTTATAAATGCTCTATTGGTGGTTTCTTAGTGTTTGGTATCTCAAATCTCGGATTTGATGGTCTTGAAGGAATTAGGGTTTTGACCTTGTTTGGGATTTTGGTATATAATGTTTGGAGAATGTTTCTAAATGGTTAAATATGGGTATTTATGGTTTGAAATATTTGGATCTAGGTTTTGGAAGGTTTCGGATTGAGGATTCAAGTGGCCTTCAAAATAGCTCGTTGGGTGAAATCAAGATTTAGCCTAAATCTAGCAAGGTGAGTTCAAGTTGATTTGTGAAAACGGTGTACATGCCAAAATGTGTATTTTAAAGTGTTTTACATGAAATGGTTAACTGCTGATAAGTTTTGAGTATTTAGAAGTAAAATGTGTTTTACTTAGTTATTTGTCAAAGTGTGAGTATTTTGATAAGTTTTAATATTTGGTAAACTTGGGCTGTGTTAACCTCTTAAAATGCTTCTATTGGGTTTTGAACATTTCCAACAACTAAATAACATGAATTACATATTCTTGGTGATTTTGTATAAGTAAGGTCTATTTTATGAGTTATACGTCTTTGACGATTTTGTACAAGTAAAGTCTAATTCATGTTATATGCATTTGGTCTATTTGCATTCATAAACACTTTGGAAATCTTGAGTTCCATCTCGTATGGAGTTTTGGGTAAATCTAGTCTTTGAAGTACGTGTCTTCATAAACGGTATTTAAAGACATTTCACTATTTTGGAGACCGGTAATTATTGGTCAAACGGATTTTGAGCTCTTTAGTTTGGTATTGGCTTAAACGAGTCGTGTGGACATTTGTCCGGATTTTTAACCGTCATGGGTTTTGGATATGATGACACTTAATTTGTGTCATTGGTGAGTTACATGTTTTGGGAGCTTTGGTCTTTCAATTGGAGTCAACCGTCGGGTTCCTATGTCGAGCCCCTCATCTAATATCGTAATACTTGAGCACGAAGGACTTATACCGCACCCGGTACCTTAACGTGCAGCACGAAGGACTTACATCGCACCCGATACCTAACGTGCTTCAACCAATAAAGCCAACAAGGCTCGAAGCCGAACTACCAACACTGGACAATTGTCCAAAACTCCATCAAAATAACAATGCCAAGCCCCAAGCTTAGCAATCCAATTGACTCATTGATAAATGCAAATAAAAATACGATAAAACGCACTCGACATTAGTTGAGACAACCCATTTTCCAAATGAACTTATACCCTTATAATTTTTCCAAATGTCTCATAACACAAAATATGCATTTTCCAAC
Source organism: Arctium minus (assembly GCA_954870635.1). NCBI lineage: Eukaryota > Viridiplantae > Streptophyta > Magnoliopsida > Asterales > Asteraceae > Arctium > Arctium minus. The sequence continues at coordinate 172,500,080 of OX941080.1, read as the reverse complement.
TTTAACTGCTGATAATAACGAAAATCATGAAATGTGTCTATAACCATTCTTTGAAGTACCTCACATAAGTGTGCAACTAATACTTTACAAAACATTCCATTTCGTGAATGATGCATAAAACCCGACAAACATTTAAAAGTGTATTTCTTTGACCAAGAATTTATTTATGCAATGAGACCTCAAAACACATTCATTTGTGTGACATTTATCAAAATGCCCAAAAATCCCAAATGTGGGTATTATACAAAGTTTGTAAAGATTAAATACGTCAAATAATCAAAGATTAGCAATTAACCCAACATTTGATAATTTCATGTAGAACACAAACACTTTAAAATAGACGTTTTGGCATGTACAACGTTTTCACAAATCAACTTGAACTCACCTTGCTAGATTTAGGCTAAATCTAGATTTTACCCAACGAGCTCTTTTGAAGACCACTTGAATCCTCAAGCCGAAATCTTCCAAAACCTAGATCCGAACATTCCAACCCATAAATATCCATAATCGACCATAAGGAAACATTCTCCGAACATAAAAATACCAAGATCCCAACAAGATCAAAGCCCTAATTTCTCCAAAACCATCAGATCCGAGATTTGAGATATCAAACACTAAGAAACCACCAATAGAGCATTTATAACTGTTGGAAATTCAGAATTGCACAAGTATGGTTAATACTGCTAATCAAGATTACTACTGCTTGATGAAGTTAGTACTGCCAGATCAAAGTTAATACTGCTGAGCACAGTTACTACTGCTGGAGAAGATTAATACTGCTCAGAGTGTTAATACTGCTACAACTTAATGCTGCTTAAGAGATAATCAAGATACGTGCAGATCAAGAATGAAGATAATCATGGAAAGCTTAGAGATAACTATGGAAGATTATACTAAAGATCTTTTATATTTTGTAATTATCTTTTATCTTTAGTATATGTATAGAATTATTGTGAATAGTTTAGAATAAGAAGTTAGACAATATTATGAGTTTTTGCTTTCATAGAGAGAATCAACCTCAAGGTTTATAATCCTAGTTCTAGAGAAGTAGAATTCGTATTGGTGAGCCTGTTCATCAATATTGAGGTTGTGTGTGAAATCTTGTAGCTTTAAATCATTCAATAAAGTTTACAAGTTGTGATTCATATTCACTGTTTCATTGATATTCTGAATATTAAAGTGTTATTCCGCAAACTCCTTTAATATTGTTTCTGAGTGTTTATTCTTGTTAAGAATCAGATCCTGACAAGTGGTATTAGAGCTAGTATTCTCAGAAACCTTCATTCATCATGGAAAACACTGTTGAATCAAAAGTACTCTTGTCTCAAAGGTTCCAATGCTCAGATCTAATGAGTATGACATGTGGAAGATAAGGATCAAGCAATACATTCTCCTCACAGATTACTCTATGTGGGACATAATTGAGAATGGCCCATCTGATGAAGGAAAAATAGGTGCAGATGGAAAAAGAACTCCACCAAAGACAGATGCAGAAAAGAAGGTAAGGCAAACAGAGATGAAAGCCTTGAGCACACTGCTCTTGGCTATTCCCAATGAATATCAACACCAATTCTGCAATTGCACTGATGCACAGATGCTTTGGAATGCTCTAGAGAAAAGATTCTCTGGTACCAAAAGTACCAAGAGAAATCAGAAGGCAATACTGAAGCAATTGTATGAAAACTTTATGTCAACTAAGAATGAGTCCATGACTCAAACTTTTGACAAGTTTAACAAGCTGATTGGTGAACTAGCTACTATGGGAGTACAAATTGATCAAGATGATGTAAACAGAAAGTTTTTAAGGTCCCTTGGAGATGAATGGACCATGTATACTGTTTCATTCAGACAGAATGGACAATTGGAAGAAAAAGAACTTGATGATCTGTACAATGACCTTAGAGTATTTGAAGCTGAGGTGGAGGCAAAGAAGAAGCCTTCTGGATATGTTCATAATGTTGCATTCCTATCAGCATCAATTGATTCTACTGCTAACCCTGAATCAGTTAATGCTGCTAATGGAGCAAATCAAGAAAAAGGCACTGAATCTGTTTTTGAAGCCTTTCTGTCCAGTCATGGAAACTCTTCTTTAATCAATGATGACTTGGAACAACTTCATCCTGATGATCTTGAAGAGATGGATATTAAATGGCAGATGGCCATGCTTTCCATGAGGGTAAAGAAGTTCATCAAGAGGACTGGGAGGAATAACTTCTCCCAAAGAAGAGAAGATGGAGCAGGTTTTGACAAGTCAAAGGTAGAATGCTATAAATGTCATATGAAGGGACACTTTGCCAGGGAATGCAGAAGTGGAGTGTCTCACAATAACCACCAACAAGCTCAGACTGGTAGCTTCAACCAGAACAGAAACTCTGCTCAAGCCCTTGTTTCTCAACAAGGAATGGGGTTTGACTGGAGTGATCAAGCAGAAGAGGCTATTCAAAATCAAGCTCTCATGGCAGAGGTATCTGATCTCCCAACTGAGGTAAGTTCTAATCTCTGTTCTAAAACTTGCATAGACATTGTTAAAAGGTACAGGGATCACAACCAGAATATGAGTGATGACCTTAAGAGGTTAGCAAAAGATATAAAAGACTATGTGAGAATTGTTGAGAGGTTTGAGGAACAAATTAAAGGTTTCCAAGCCAATGAACTTCAACACTCATATGACACAAACTACTGGAAGTGGGAGAAAAAGGATCTAGAACTCCAACTGACAAAGTCTAAAGAGGAGAGTGAAAAGTTGAGAGGGGAGCTAGCCAAAGTTAAGCTAGATGTAGAAAAGTTTTCCAATGCTTCTAAAGCAATGGACTCTTTACTACAAACTCAGATTCATGACAAACTGAGAAGAGGAATTGGGTACAATACCACACCACCACCATACAACAACAACTACATTCCTCCTACATCAGACTTGCTAGAAACCAAAGATAGGAAGGACTTGCCTAAGGGAGCCACTGAGATAGATCCCTTAGATGAGGTAGTTGTTGAGGACAAGACTGAGAAAGAGGTTGGTAAGAGTAAGGAGAACACTGTGAGTGATGAGATTCCTCTAGAAAACCACATTGTTACCAATGAGGGGTGTGGAAAGATTTGGGTAAAATCTAAGGACATAGAGAAGACTGAGGGAAAGTCTGGTAAGGTCCATTACAAGCAGACCACAGTTGTGAATCCTGTTCCTTGCAAACAGTGTGCTTGTACTAAATCTGAGCCCCTAAAACATGATAAAAGGAGGGGTAATCAAAGAAACTGGAATAATCAGTGGGCCCAAAAACAAGGGGTTGATCTGAGTAAAATCAATAGACCAAAACCTTGTTTTATTTGTGGAAAGATCAATCATATTTCTAAATACTGTTATTTCAATCCTATAAACCAAAGGATGAGTTTTCAAAGATCTGTGCAAAAACCCTTTGGTTATAGGAAGAATGAAAGGAACCATGTGGCTAAGAAATCTGTTAAATCTAAAAGCCACATGAAGAAAAAGACTGTTGTGGAAAGTGTCAAGATGTAGATTCCTAAAAGCACTAAAACTGTTAGTACTACTACCACAAATAGTACTGCTGACAATGATAGTGCTGCTAGAAGCAATACTACTGCTACCAATGTTAGTGCTGCTAAGACTATTAGTACTGCTAAAACTAACATTGTTAGTACTTCTTCTAATGTTAATACTGCTAACTCTGTTAGTACTTCTAACAAGGTTAGTACTGCTAAATCTGTTAGTGCTGCTAACTCTGTTAGTACTTCTAAGGTTAGTACTGCTTCTAGTGTTTGTGCTGCTAATCCAATCATCTTGACAAAGTACTCTAGTAAAGAGTGCTCTGAGTTTAAAAATCTCATCAAAAAGGAATGTAAATACTTTGATGAGAAAGGGAGACCCAAGACCACTTTGGCTTGGGTTCCCAATCAATACTAATTGTATTATCTTATGTGCAGAGCAACCAGCAGCTCAAGGGGAAGAGCATCTGGCATGTTGATAGTGGTTGCTCTAGGCACATGACAGGGAACATGTCTTGCCTCAAGAATTTCAAGAACATTGATGGTGGGCATGTTGCTTTTGGTAATACTCCATATGAAGGTAAGATCAGTGGTAAGGGTGATGTAACCAAAGGTAAAATGACCTTTGAAGATGTATTCTATGTTGAGCAATTAAGGTACAATCTGTTAAGTGTATCACAGGTTTGTGACAAAAAGCATAGTTTATTATTTACAAATTCTGAATGCATTATCCTTGCTCCTGGATTCAAGGTAGTTGATGAAAATATGATACTACTAAGAACTCCCAGAAAGGATAATGTTTATTGTTTAGATATGGAAAGTGTTTCAACTGATTCATCCCTAAACTGTCTTGTTTCAAAAGCATCTTTGGATGAATCATCACTTTGGCACAGAAGGATGTGTCACATGAACTTTAAAACTATGAATAAACTTGTTAAAAACAACCTTGTAAGAGGTTTGCCTTCAAAAGTCTTTTCATGTGATGATCATTGTGTTGCCTGTCTCAAAGGCAAACAACACAAAACTTCTCATAAGTCCAAAGAGTTGAACACTATCTCTAATTCTCTTCAGTTGTTGCATATGGATCTGTTTGGTCCTACAAATGTTATGAGTATAGGCAAGAAATCATACTGCTTAGTTATTGTTGATGATTACTCTAGATTTACTTGGGTATATTTTCTAAGGACTAAGGATGAGACAAGTGGACTGATCAAATCCTTTATTCTAAGAATTGAAAACCAAACAAATCAAAAGGTAAAAGTCATTAGGTCAGACAATGGTACTGAATTTAAAAATCATGACCTAAACACCTTTTGTGAGGAAAAAGGAATTGAGAGGCAATACATTGCTCCTAGGACTCCACAACAAAATGGTGTTGCTGAGAGAAGGAATAGGACACTGATTGAAGCTGCTAGATCTCTGTTAGCTGATTCAAAACTACCAATTACTTTCTGGGCTGAAGCAGTTAATACTGCTTGCTATGTCCAAAACAGAGTTCTAGTAGTCAAGCCTAAAAACAAGACACCTTATGAGCTTTTAAATAAAAGAAAACCATTTATTGGATTTTTCAAACCTTTTGGGTGTCCTTGTACCATTCTCAATACCAAAACTCACTTAGGAAAGTTTGATAGCAAGGCAGATGATGGTTTTCTTGTTGGTTACTCATCTCAGAGTAAGGCTTACAGAGTGTTTAATTCTTCTTCTAGAATAATTGAGGAAAGTGACAATGTCAAATGCAATGAGAACACACCAAATCCTATTGGTTCAGGTCCTCAATGGTTGTTTAACATTGATTCACTAACTAACTCTTTGGGTTTCAGTAGTGATAATCATGCAGGTTCAGGAAGTGGAGGATCAGGGAATGAACAAGTACAAGTACAAGACATTATTCCTCAGTCTGTGATCTTTCCCATTCCTACAATGGAACCTGTTGATTTCTGTGAAAAAGAGACTATGACTGAACCAATTCAGAGTGAAGAAGAAAGAAGAGACGAGGAGAATCAAGTGCATGAAGAGCCAGAATCAGCTGGTGAGATCACCTCAGCTGACTTAAATGAGTCAAATTTAGAAGTTGGACTCAATGAAGAACCTAGTCATCAGACTAGAACTCAAAAGAACCATCCTCCAGAGCTAGTCATAGGAGACATCTCTTCTCCTATGATAACAAGGAATCAAAGCAGACTTCAAGAGCTGCAGGATCAGCAACACACAGTACTCTCTTGCTTTCTATCTCAGATTGAGCCTAAGAAGGTTTTTGATGCAATGAAAGACTCCAGTTGGATAGAAGCTATGCAAGAAGAGTTACTGCAGTTCAAATTGCAAGAAGTTTGGGACTTGGTAGACCTTCCAAAAGGTCATAGAGCTATTGGCACCAAATGGATTTTCGGGAATAAAAAGGATGAGAGAGGAATTGTGATCAAGAACAAAGCAAGGCTAGTGGCACAAGGGTACACTCAGGAAGAAGGCATAGATTATGAAGAAGTGTTTGCCCCAGTTGCAAAGGTAGAGGCAATTAGGCTATTTCTAGCCTATGCCTCATACATGAAGTTCAAGGTCTATCAAATGGATGTAAAGAGTGCCTTTCTATATGGTACAATTGATGAAGAAGTATATGTCTGTCAGCCCCCTGGATTTGAAAATCCATCATATCCTGACAGAGTATACAAACTGAAGAAAGCACTTTATGGTCTACATCAAGCCCCAAGAGCATGGTATGATACTCTGTCTACCTATCTCTTAGAAAATGGGTTTGAAAGGGGAATAATTGACAAGACCCTATTCATTAAAAGGAGTAAGAAGGACATCCTACTTGTTCAGATCTATGTGGATGACATCATCTTTGGATTCACACAAGATCAGATGTGTAGAGACTTTGAAAAGTTGATGCACAAGAGCTTTAAAATGAGTTCAATGGGTGAACCTACCTTCTTCCTTGGGCTTCAAGTGAAACAGCAGAAAGATGGAATCTTCATAAGCCAATCAAAATATGTGAAAGACATCCTGGACAAATATGGTTTATCAGACTCAAAGCCAGCAAGCACACCTATGGAAACACACAAACAGATCACTGCTGATCTTGAGGGGGAGGATGTTGATGTTCATCTTTATAGATCAATGATTGGATCTCTCATGTATCTCACAGCCTCAAGACCAGATATTATGTTTCCAGTGTGTGTTTGTGCCAGATTCCAAGTCAAGCCAAAACAATCACATCTTCAAGCTGTTAAGAGGATTTTCAGATACTTAAGAGGGCAACCTATATTTGGTCTTCGGTATCCCTATGAATCCAACTTTGACTTGATTGCATATTCAGACAGTGACTTGGGTGGTGCTAATATGGATAGAAAGTCTACTTCAGGTGGATGTCAGCTTTTGGGTGCAAGACTAGTATCTTGGCAGTGTAAGAAACAAACCACAGTGTCCTTATCAACAACATAAGCTGAGTACATTGCTGCTGCAAGTTGCTGCTCTCAGGTTCTATGGATTCAGAATCAGATGCTGGACTATGGGGTAACCTTTCTTCACACTCCAATCTTCATTGACAATAGCAGTGCTATAAGCATTGTTAACAATCCAGTCAAGCACTCCAAAACAAAGCACATTGAGATCAGGTATCACTTTATTAGAGATTGTAGTGAAAAGAAGCTTATTCAAGTTGCTAAAGTTCATACTGACAACCAGTTTGTTGATCTATTCACTAAATCTTTTGATGTGGGTAGATTCACTTTCTTGGTCACAAGTATGGGCATGATCAATTCTGAATGAGCTCATGTTTAAAAAGTGATTGTATACCTGTTATTTGGTTGTTTTTGGTTGTTACTAATCATCTTTCTCAGGAAGTATGTTGCCTTGTTCAGACCTTCACAAGCTTCAAAAAGTGTAAGTGCAGTTAATGCTGCCAGTGCAGGTTTAATATTGCTAGTGGTTAATACTGCTCTTAGTTAATACTGCTAGTTAGTTAATACTGCTAGTAGTTAATACTGCTCTTAGTTAATACTGCTAGTTAGTTAATACTGCTAGTAGTTAATACTGCTCTTAGTTAATACTGCTAGTTAGTTAATACTGCTAGTAGTTAATACTACTAGTTAGTTAATACTTCTAGTAGTTAATACTGCTCTCAGTTAATACTGCTAGTTAGTTAATACTGCTAGTGGTTAATACTGCTTATGTCCCGAATCGTATAAATACCCTTTTTGCCCGCCTAAAAGTTCATAACGATTCTTTGATTACTATTCATCTGCTCTCTAACCCTTTTTCTCTCAAGCTCATAGTAAGTTTCAGGCAAGAACTCTTAAGCTCAATGGCATCCATGGCGTTCATTGATGAGCACAACGAAATCGTGATGTTTCAAAAGCCGAAGCAGGCTGATGGATTTCACCAGATAGTCGATTTTCTCAAGACAAGCCATATTGCGTATGCTCTTACAGCGTCTCCAACAATCTACATAGAGCATCAGAGACAATTCTGGGCAAATGCCACCATTGTTACTGAAAATGGTGTGCAAGTTATCAAGACAAGGGTGTGTGACAAACCCTTGTCAATTTCTGAAGAGGTGATTCGCATCTGTCTACGTCTAGACGATGCTGCAGGTATTACCTCTATTCCTAATGAGGACTTGTTCTCAAAACTTTCAAGAATGGGGTATGGAGGCCAATTGGGTGTTTTCAAATTCTCAAAAGCTAAATTTTATACCCAATGGCGTTTTCTTGTTCATACCCTTATGCATTGTATTTCCAAAAAGGCTACTGGCTGGAGTGAGTTCAGTAGTACTATTGCCTATGCTTTGGTCTGCTTGGCCACTGCCAGAAAGTACAATTTTTCAAAAATGATTTTTACTGATCTTGTGTCAAACTTGGGAAACAAAAAAAAGTTTTATATGTACCCAAGATTTGTACAGATAGTTATAACCAATGAATTGACGGATATGCCTCAATCTGATGAGGTATATGTACCCAAAATCCCCAAAGGCAAGGTCTTTTCAAATATGAAGAGATCTCCATTGGACTCGGAAGGAGTTGACACCCCATTGTTCTCTACAATGATGGTGGTGTCCCACAATGAAGAAGGTATGGCTTCAGGGTCAAGGCCCTCATTAGACCATCCCACTGAAAGCCAATCCCAACCTTCAATCACCATATCAATCCCACAGTCCCTTATTCAAAAACCAACTTCTCCAATCACCAATACCTACATCAGGAAAAAGGTAAAGAAGGCTCCTTCCCTTCTTGTACCTTTACCCACAAAGCCTTTAAGCCCTCTAATGGAGAATTCTCCATTAGAGAATATCTATAGGGAAACCACAGGGGTGTCTCCCAACCCCAAGGAGGTGCTCAATGAGGAGATGTATGAGCATATGGGTGAGCAGGCTGCCACTACTCCTGCTAGCACAGAGGAGGACATTGGTAACATCAATAAGACCTCCCCCATGGCAACTTTGAATGATCAATCATTCAAAGGTCCCAGGTGCCAAGAAACTAAGGGGGTGGAGGGTGCTTCTGCTAGGCAGAAGACTTCCACTACTAAAAGATCCCATGATCCTTCAAGAGGGGGTAACACTCCTGGAGAAGGTGAGGACAGATATGACTACAATGAATTGATGGAAACAATGGGCAACATCAATCTGGATGTAATCAAGCAAGGCAAAGACATAGAAGAAATGAAAATGGTGATTATGTCTCAACAAGTACAGATTACCAACTTGAAGAAAATGGTGAAGAGATTGGTTTAGAAAAAGAAAAGGAAACAGTTTGTGCTCAGAAGAAGGAAACCAGTGGATGATGCTCCCAAAAAGGGGGAGTCAGAAGCTGATGAAAACATGGAAGATGCTAATGATAAGGGGGAGAAATTTGATTTTGAGGGGGTACAAGCAGCTGAAACAGTACAAGCAGCTGAAACAGAACAAGCAGCAGTAACAGTTAATGCTGCTGAAACAAGCAAAGCAGCAGAAACTGTTAATACTGCTAAATTGAATGAAGCAGCAGAAATGGTTTGTTGGGAACTGAAGAATTTACCAAGTATGGTTAATGCTGCCAGTACAAGATTAGTACTGCCAGAGGACTTCAATAGTTAATACTGCTGAGTATTACTACTGCTAGTAGAATTAATACTGCTAGTCAAAGTTAGTGTTGCTTGAACAAAGTTAGTACTGCTTAGCTAGTTAGTGCTGCTAGTGGTTAGTGCTGCTTAGTAGTTAATACTGCCAAGCCGATTAGTGCTGCTTATAAGATGAAGATTTGAATTAGAAGAATGACAGCTGTATATTCTGAAGATATTCATGGAAGATATACTGAAGATATTCTATTTATTGTAATTATCTTTTTGTTCAGTATATATATAGTTTTGACAGTATAGTTTTAAAATAGATTTAAAAATATATGTTTATGTTCTAGAGAGAATCAACCTCAAGGTATAGATCCTAATTCTAGAGAAGTAGAATTCGTCTTGAAAGAGTCTGTTCTTCAAGATTGAGGTTGAGTGTGTAATCTTGTGATTTGATCATTGAATACAAGTTTACAAGTTGTTAATCATATACTGTTTGTTTACTGTTATATTGAATATCAAAGTGTTATTCCGCAACTTCTTTGATATTGTTTCTGAGACTTTATTCTTGTTAAGAATTCGATCCTGACAAGTGGTATCAGAGCAAGTTCTCTCACAACAATCTATTCATTCATCATGGAAAACTTTGCAGAATCAAACAGTACTCTGGTCTCAAAGGTTCCAATGCTCAGATCCAATGAATTCGATATGTGGAAGATCAGAATCAAGCAGTACATACTCCTCACTAACTATTCTATGTGGGACATCATTGAGAATGGCCCTTCTGAAGCAGGAAAGATTGGTGCAGATGGAAAGAGAACTCCACCAAAAACTGATGCTGAAAGAAAGACTAGACAGACAGAGATGAAAGCCTTGAGCACTTTGCTCTTGGCTATTCCCAATGAATATCAACATCAGTTCTGCAACTGCACTGATGCAGAGATGCTCTGGAATGCTCTAGAGAAGAGATTCTCAGGTACCAAAAGTACCAAGAGAAATCAGAAAGCCATTCTGAAGCAACAATATGAGAACTTTATGTCAACCAAGAATGAGTCCATGACTCAAACTTTTGACAGGTTCAACAAGCTTATTGGTGAACTAGCTACAGTGGGAGTACAAATAGATCAAGATGATCTAAACAGGAAGTTCCTAAGGTCCCTGAGTGATGAATGGACCATGTATACTGTGTCCTTCAGACAGAATGATCAACTGGAAGAAAAGGAACTTGATGATCTATATAATGATCTAAGAGTTTTTGAATCTGAGGTAGAGGCTAAGAAGAAGCCTTCTGGATATGTTCACAATGCTGCATTCCTTTCAGCATCAATTGATTCTACTTCAAATCCTGAATCAGTTAGTGCTGCCAATGGAGCAAATCAAGAGAAAGGCACTGAAACTGTATTTGAAGCCTTTCTGTCCAATCATGGAAACTCTTCTCTTATTAATGATGACTTGGAACAGCTCCATCCAGATGATCTTGAAGAGATGGACATTAAATGGTAGATGGCCATGCTCTCTATGAGAGTTAAGAAGTTCATCAAAAGAACTGGGAGGAACAACTTCTCCCAAAGAAGAGAAGATGGAGCAGGTTTTGACAAGTCTAAGGTGGAATGCTATAAATGCCATCAAAAGGGACACTTTGCTAGGGAATGCAGAATTGGAGTGTCTCACAACAACAACCATCAGCAGACACAATCTGGAAGCATCAATAATAACAGAAACTCTGCACAAGCCCTTGTCTCTCAACAAGGTATGGGGTTTGATTGGAGTGATCAAGCTGAAGAGGCAATTCAAAACCAAGCTCTAATGGCAGAGGTGTCTGATCTCCCAACAGAGGTAACTTCCAATCTATGTTCTCAAAATTGCATTAACACTGTTAAAAGGTATAGGGATCACAATCAGAACATGAGTGATGACCTTAAGAGATTGGAAAAGGGCATAAAAGATTATGTGAGGGTAGTTGAGAGATTTGAAGAGCAGATTAAGGGTTTTCAAGCCAATGAGCTTCAACACTCTTATGACACAAACTACTGGAAGTGGGAGAAGAATGACTTAGAACTTCAACTGACCAGATCCAAAGAAGAGAGTGAAAAGCTAAGAGGAGAGCTAGCTAAAGTCAAACTAGATGTAGAAAAGTTTTCCAATGCTTCCAAAGCAATGGATTCTTTGCTACAAACTCAGATTCATGATAAACTGAGAAGAGGAATAGGGTACAATACCACACCACCACCCTATAACAACAACTACATCCCTCCTAGTTCAGATTTGTTAGAAACAAAGGATAGGAAGGACCTACCTAAGGGAGCCACTGAGATAGATCCCTTAGATGAAGTAGTTGTTAAGGATAAAACTGAGAAAGAAGTTGTCAAGGATAAGGACAACACTGTGAGTGGTGAGATTCCTATAGAAAACCACATAATCACCAATGAGGGATGTGGAAAGCATTGGATCAAGTCCAATGAGACAGAGAAGACTGAGGGAAAGCACAAGAAGGTTCACTATAAGCAGACCACTGTTGTGAACCCTATCCCTTGCAAGCAGTGTGCATGCAATAAATCTAAGCCCCAAAAACATGATAAACCAAGGGGAAATCAGAGAAACTGGAATAACCAATGGGCACAAAAACAAGGCATTGATCTGAGTAAAATCAATAGACCAAAGCCTTGTTTCATATGTGGAAAGTTAAACCATTTGGCTAAGTACTATTTCTTTAACCCTATTAACCAACAGATGAACTTTCAAAGATTTGTGCAAAAACCTATTGGTTATAGGAAGGCTGGAAAGAAACATGTGATGAAGAAATCTGTTGAAACTAAAGGCCCCATAAAGAAAAAGGTTTTAAAAGAAAGTATTAAAATGTGGGTGCCTAGAAGCACTAAAACTGTTAGTACTGCTGACAGGGATAGTGCTGCTGGAAGCATTACTGCTGCTACCAGTGTTAGTACTGCTGAAAATATTAATGCTGCTAATACTGTTAGTACCTCTTCAAAGGTTAATACTTCCAACACAGTTACTGTTGCTAACATAGTTACTACTTCTAACAAGGTTAGTACTGCTAAGCATGTAAGTGCTACTAAGGCAGTTAGTACTTCTAAAACCAGTACTGCTTCTAGCAAAAGTGTTTCCAAGCCTATCATTGTGACAAAGTACTCCAAAAATGAGGAGTCAAAGTTTAAAAATCTTGTCAAGAAAGAATGCAAGTATTTTGATGAGAAAGGGGTACCCAAGACCACTTTGGCTTGGGTTCCTAATTCATACTAACTGATTTATCTTATGTGCAGGGCAATCAACAGCTCAAGGGAAGGAGCATATGGCATGTTGATAGTGGTTGTTCTAGGCACATGACAGGCAACATGTCATGTCTTCAGAATTTCAAGCATATCAATGGAGGACATGTTGCATTTGGAGATAATCTTACTGGAGGTAAAATAAGTGGAAAAGGTAATGTTACAAAAGATAAGATGACATTTGAGAATGTCTACTATGTTGATCAATTGAAGTACAACCTGTTAAGTGTATCACAGGTTTGTGACAAACAACATAGCATATTATTTACTAATACAGAGTGTATGATCCTTGCTCCAGGGTTCAAGGTAGTTGATGAAAGCATGATACTACTTAGAACTCCAAGAAAGGACAATGTTTATTGTCTAGATATGGACAATGTTGATAGTGATTCATCCCTGAACTGTCTGGTTTCAAAAGCTTCTGTGGATGAATCCTCCCTATGGCACAGAAGGATGTGTCACATGAATTTCAAGACTATGAACAAACTTGTTAAAAACAACCTTGTAAGAGGTTTACCATCAAAAGTCTTTTCATGTGATGATCATTGTGTTGCTTGTATTAAAGGCAAACAACACAAAACTTCTCATAAGACCAAAGAGTTAAATACAATTTCTTCTTGTCTCCAGTTATTGCATATGGATCTGTTTGGTCCTACAAATGTCATGAGTATAGGCAAGAAATCTTACTGCTTAGTTATTGTTGATGATTACTCTAGATTTACCTGGGTATATTTTCTAAGGACTAAGGATGAGACAAGTGGACTGATCAAATCCTTTATTCTAAGAATTGAAAACCAAACTAATCAAAAAGTAAAAGTCATTAGATCAGATAATGGGACTGAATTTAAAAATCTTGATCTAAACACCTTTTGTGAAGAAAAAGGAATTGAAAGACAATATAGTGCTCCTAGGACTCCTCAACAGAATGGAGTTGCTGAAAGGAGAAATAGGACACTAATAGAGGCTACTAGATCTCTGTTGGCTGATTCAAAACTGCCAATTACCTTCTGGGCTGAAGCAGTTAATACTGCCTGTTATGTCCAAAACAGAGTTATAGTGGTCAAGCCAAAGAACAAGACCCCATATGAGCTTTTAAATAAAAGAAAACCCTTTATTGGATTTTTCAAACCTTTTAGGTGTCCTTGTACAATTCTCAATACTAAATCTCACTTAGGTAAGTTTGATAGCAAAGCAGATGATGGATTTCTTGTTGGTTACTCATCTCAGAGTAAGGCTTACAGAGTTTTTAACTCTTCTTCAAGAATAATTGAAGAAAGTGACAATGTCAAATGCAATGAGAACACACCAAATCCTATTGGGTCTGGTCCTCAGTGGCTATTTGACATTGATTCACTAACTAACTCTTTTGGTTTCAGTAGTGATGATTATGCAGGTTCAGGGAGTGGAGGATCAGGAACTACCCAAGTCCAAGACAGTATATCTAAATATGTGATCTTTCCCATACCCACAGTGGATCCTATTGAAAACTGTGAAAAGAAACCATCTACTGGACCAAGTCAGAGTGAAGAAGAAAGTAGAGATGAGGAGACTCAAGACAACAAAGAATCAGAAGTAGCTGCTGAAAACACCTCAGTTGAGTTGAATGACTCCAATCTAGAGGCGGGACTTAATGAAGAACCTAATCATCACACCAGAATTCAAAAGAATCATCCTCCACAGCTGGTAATAGGAGACATATCCTCTCCTATGATGACTAGAAATCAAAGCAGGCTGCAAGAAATGCAAGACCAACAGCACACAGTGCTTTCTTGCTTTTTATCCCAACTTGAGCCTAAGAAGACACATGATGCTATGAAAGAGTCCAGTTGGATAGAAGCAATGCAAGAAGAGCTACTGCAATTCAAGCTGCAAGATGTTTGGGATCTGGTAGACCTTCCTAGAGGCCAAAGAGCAATAGGAACAAAATGGGTCTTCAGGAATAAGAGAGATGAAAGAGGCATAGTAATAAGAAACAAAGCAAGGTTGGTGGCTCAAGGGTATACACAAGAAGAGGGAATTGATTATGAAGAAGTATTTGCACCTGTAGCCAGGATAGAAGCAATTAGATTATTCCTGGCTTATGCTTCTTATATGAAATTCAGAGTATATCAAATGGATGTAAAAAGTGCATTTCTCTATGGCTCGATTGAAGAAGAGGTATATGTCTGTCAACCACCAGGGTTTGAAAACCCAAGCTATCCAGACAGGGTATACAAATTGAAGAAAGCACTTTATGGACTGCATCAAGCTCCAAGAGCATGGTATGACACTCTGTCATCCTATTTCTTGGAAAATGGCTTTGAAAGAGGATTCATTGATAAGACTCTATTTATCAAGAGAAAGAAGAAGGATATCTTGCTGGTCCAAATCTATGTTGATGATATCATCTTTGGATCTACAAGAGACAACATGTGCAAGGAGTTTGAGGAACTAATGTATCAAAGATTCAAAATGAGTTCCATGGGGGAACTTACTTTCTTCCTTGGCCTCCAAGTTCAACAGAAGTCAGATGGAATATTTATCTGTCAGTCCAAGTATGTGCAGGACATTCTAACCAAGTTTGGTTTCTCAGATTCAAAACCTGCCAGCACACCTATGGAGACACACAAGCAAATAACAACAGATCTTGAGGGGGAGGATATGGATGTTCATCATTATAGATCCATGATTGGCTCTCTCATGTATCTTACAGCCTCTAGGCCAGATATAATGTTTCCAGTCTGTGTATGTGCAAGATTCCAAGTTAGGCCAAAGCAATCTCACTATCAAGCTGTTAAGAGGATATTCAGATATCTCAAAGGGCAACCCAGATTGGGGCTTTGGTATCCTCATGACTCATCTTTTGACTTACTTGCATACTCAGACAGTGATCTAGGTGGAGCAAACTTGGACAAAAAATCTACTTCTGGAGGATGTCAGTTTTTGGGTGCAAGACTAGTTTCATGGCAATGCAAGAAACAAACCACAGTGTCCACATCTACAACAGAGGCAGAGTACATAGCAGCTGCAAGTTGCTGTTCTCAAGTCTTATGGATTCAGAATCAAATGTTGGACTATGGGGTAACCTTTCTACACACTCCAATTTTTATTGATAATAGCAGTGCTATTAGCATTGTGAATAATCCTGTCAAGCACTCAAAGACAAAGCACATTGAGATCAGGTATCACTTCATAAGAGACTGCAATGAAAAGAAACTTATTCAAGTTGTAAAAGTTCATACTGCTAACCAGTTTGCTGATCTATTCACCAAAGCATTTGATGTGGGTAGATTCACTTTCTTGGTAACAAGTGTGGGAATGATCAACTCTGAATAAGCTCCTTCTCAAAAAGTGGTTACATACCTGTATATTATTTATTCTTGGTGTTACTAATCTTCCTTTTCAGGGAATACATAGCAGTACTCAGTTCATCACAAGCTTAAAAGAGTAAGTATTGTTAATACTGCCAGTGCATTGTTAATACTGCCAGTGCACAGTTAATACTGCTAAGTAGTTAATACTGCTAGTTAGTTAATACTGCTAGTGGTTAATACTGCTCTCAGTTAATACTGTTAGTTAGTTAATACTGCTTTCAGTTAATACTGCTCTCAGTTAATACTGCAAGTTAGTTAATACTGCTAGTGGTTAATACTGCTCTCAGTTAATACTGCTAGTTAGTTAATACTGCTAGTGGTTAATACTGCTCTCAGTTAATACTGCTAGTTAGTTAATACTGCTAGTGGTTAATACTGCTGTTAGTTACTACTGCTCTAGGTTAATACTGCTTATATCCCGAATACTATAAATACCCTTTGCCCGCCTAAAAAGTTCATAACGACTCTTTGCCTACTGTTCACTTGCGCTCTAAACCCTTTCTCTCTCAAGTTCAAAGTTTTCAGGCAAGAAACTTCAAGATCAATGGCATCAATGGCATTCATAGACGAGCACAATGAAATCGCGATGCTACAGAAGCCCAAACAGGCCGCTGGTTTCCACCAGATTGTGGATTTCCTCAAGACAAGCCATATTGCCCATGCTCTCACTGTGTCGCCATCCATCTATATCGAGCATCAAAGGCAATTCTGGGCAAATGCCACCATTGTTACTGAGAATGGTGTGCAAATGATCAAGACAAGGGTGTGTAACAAACCCTTGACAGTTACTGAAGAGGTAATTCGCTTCAGTCTACGTCTAGACGATGCCTCTGGTATAACTTCTATCTCTAATGATGAACTGTTCTCTACTCTTACAAGAATGGGGTATGGAGGCCCATTGGGTGTGTTCAAGTTCTCAAAAGCAAAATTTTCACCTCAATGGCGTTTCTTTGTCCATACCCTTATGCATTGTATCTCTAAAAAGACTACTGGATGGAGTGAGTTCAGTAGCACCATTGCTTATGCTTTGGTGCGCTTGGCCACTGCCAGAAAGTATAATTTTTCTAAAATGATTTTCAGTGATCTTGTCTCAAACCTGGGAAGCAAAAAGAGCTTTATATGTACCCCAGGTTTGTCCAAGAAGTTATCACCCACGAATTAACGGATATGCCTCATTTTGATGGGGTATATGTACCTAAACCCCCTAAAGGCAAGGTTTTCTCAAATATGAGAAGATCTGCTGGGGACTCGGAAGGAGTTGACATCCCATTGTTCTCTACAATGATGGTGGTGTCCCACACTGATGAAGGTATGGCAGCAGGGTCAAGACCCCCATTAGACCATCCCACTGCTAGCCAATCCCAACCTTCCCACTCTAAATCCATTCCCCAGTCTCTTCTTGATAAACCAACTTCACCAATCACCCAAACATACAAAAGGAAACAGGCAAAGAAGGCTCCTTCCCTTCTTGTACCTTCACCCTCTAAGCCTTTAATCCCTCTAAGGGAGGATTCTCCCTTAGAGAATATCTTCAGGGAAACCACAGGGGTGTCCCCCAACCCCAAGGAGGTGCTCTCTGAGGAGGAGGATGAGCATATGGGTGAGCAGGCTGCCACTACTTCTGCTAGCACAGAGAAGGACAGTGGTAACATAAATAAGACCTCCCCCATGGCAACTTTGAATGAGCAATCATTCAAAGGTCCCAGGTGCCAAGAAACCAAGGGGGTGGATAGTGCTTCTGCTAGGCAGAAGACTTCCACTACTAAAAGATCCCATGATCCTTCAATAGAGGGTAACAATTCTGGAGAAGGTGAGGACAAATATAACTACTATGAATTGATGGAAACAATGGGCAACATCAACCAAGATGTTCTTAAACGAGGGAAAGAAATAGAAGAAATGAAGCTGGTAATTTTGTCCCAACAAGTGCAAATTACCAAACTCAAGAAGCTGGTGAAGAGGTTGGTACTTAAAAAGAAAAAGAAGCAATTTGTGCTGAAGAAGAGGGCAAATGTTCAAGATACTTTCAACAAGGGGGAGAAGCCAGAGGGAGAAACAGAGAAAGAAATCTCAGCTGTAAAGGAAGTTGAAGTTGAGGGGGAGACAGAACATGGAACAACAGCAGAAACTGTTAATGCTGCTACAACAGCAGAAACTGTTAATGCTACTAAAATACAAGAAGCAGCAGAAACAGAAGCAGAAGAAACTGTTAATGTTGCTACAACAGCAGAAACTGTTAATGCTGCTAAAATACAAGAAGCAGCAGAAACAGAAGCAGAAGAAACAGGGCTCTCTTTAGAGGTAATGGAGATAGCAGAAACTTTGGTTAAAGCCAAAAATGATACTCCTAAGGCTACTCAAAAGGCCAAGGGAGTAGTCATCAATGAAGGAGGGATCTCAAAGAAGGAAAAAGAGAAGGAAGTCTTGAAGAATATAAAGGGAAAAGAAAAGGAAAAGATGGTTGAAGAAGCTGAACTGCCTGCAAAGAAGAAGACTCAGATTGAAATAGATGAGGCAATAGCAAAGCAGCTTCAAGATCAATTGGAAAAGGAGGAGCAGATTCAAACAGAAACAGATAGAGAACTGGCAAAGATAATGGCCAGAAAGTTGAATGCAGAATATCAGAAAAGCATAAAAGAAGCAGCTCAAGCCAAGAAACTTCAAGTCAAAAAGATGCCAATTCAAAAACAGAAAAGACAACCTTCCAAAACATTTTTGGCCAATCAGGAAAGAAGAAAGATGATAAATTTCCTGAAAGGTGCAATTGGTGTTAAAGGGGAGATGTTCACCAACATGGCATACACTCAGGTTGAAGAGCTGTACCAGAAAGAGAGGTCTAAGCTTCAAGGGGATTCAGTTCAAAGGGAAGAGGCTGAGAGAAGAATGAAGGAAAGGCATGATCTGAATATTCAGAAACCATTTCCTGAGGAGACCACACCTTCAAAAGATAAAGCTGAAGAAATGAAGGAAGAACATGAGGGTGTTGGTGTAGAAGCTAAATCTGGGAAGAGGGTGAAGACAATTGCTTCCAAAAAGCAGTCTAAAAGGCCTAGAGTGGAAGAAATAGCAGAATATGCAGCAGAGCCTTCAGATGTACCTTTAGCAGAATCAGTACAAATTCCAGAACAGTTTAATAAGCAAACTGATGAGGGTATGGATCTCTACATGATAATAGTAGAACCTTTGAAGGCTGTTCCAATCTCTATACAAGCTCCAGAGATCATTTTCTGGGACATTCTAAGAGATAGTGGAAAGAATTTCTTCAGAATCAAGAGAGTTGATGGTTTATTTGAAGCATATTCAACATGGGGGAGAGTTATCAGAAGTTGTTCAAGAGCTGATATAGAAGAATTGTACAAAGTGGGGATGAAACTCTATGAGCATGTGTTGAAAGGTACTGAAGAAAATCTTCTCAAGGTAACAATGGAATACTTGTGTATGATGTTTGATCCAGAAAGAGTGGCTTATAGGATTAAAGATCATAATCATGAGTTTATATTCAAGAAGATTGATAAATGGATACTATTTGAAAACTGTGGAGTATACATGATTACTATTGACAACTGTTATCATGAATATTACCTGGTGGACAAAATCTATGAGCATAGCAAGGAGAAGCTACAAGGGATGCTTAAAGCTACACTGGTATGCACAAAGGATTCAGATATGGCTAAAATTGTGGTAAGAAGAACTGTAAATCAAAGTCTGGGGCTAGATCCAAATTTGGGAAACTGAACCTGAGGTGTTGAAAGCATCTTGAAGATCAGATCTGAAGAACTTGACTTCTCTTCCTAAAAGTCAAGTTAGGGGGAGATTGTTGGGAACTGAAGAATTTACCAAGTATGGTTAATGCTGCCAGTACAAGATTACTACTGCCAGAGGACTTCAATAGTTAATACTGCTGAGTATTACTACTGCTAGTAGAATTAATACTGCTAGTCAAAGTTAGTGCTGCTTGAACAAAGTTAGTACTGCTTAGCTAGTTAGTGCTGCTAGTGGTTAGTGCTGCTTAGTAGTTAATACTGCCAAGCCGATTAGTGCTGCTTATAAGATGAAGATTTGAATTAGAAGAATGACAGCTGGATATTCTGAAGATATTCATGGAAGATATACTGAAGATATTCTATTTATTGTAATTATCTTTTTGTTCAGTATATATATAGTTTTGACAGTATAGTTTTAAAATAGATTTAAAAATATATGTTTATGTTCTAGAGAGAATCAACCTCAAGGTATAGATCCTAATTCTAGAGAAGTAGAATTCGTCTTGAAATAGTCTGTTTTTCAAGATTGAGGTTGAGTGTGTAATCTTGTGATTTGATCATTGAATACAAGTTTACAAGTTGTTAATCATATACTGTTTGTTTACTGTTATATTGAATATCAAAGTGTTATTCTGCAACTTCTTTGATATTGTTTATGAGACTTTATTCTTGTTAAAAATTCGATCCTGACATGGTTCAAGAGGTATTAACAAACCTTCTTAGCAGCAATGTGCAAGAACTTGAGACAGCTGAAGCATTAATCAAAGCTAAACATGATACTCCTAAGGTCACTTCAAAGACCAAAGGAGTTGTCATCAAAGACAATGTTGAAGTTATCAAGAAAGTTAGTGTTGATAAAGTAAACAGCAAGGACAAAGGCAAAGCTAAGATGGTGGAATCTGATCAACCAATTAAAAAGCAAAAGTTGGTTGAGTCAGATGAAGCATTGGCCAAGAAGATTCAGGCTGAACTTGAGCAAGAAGAAAAGGTTCAAGTGGAAAAAGACAGAGAGATGGCTAAGGCTCTAGCTGCAGAGTTAAATGAAGTTTATCAACAGAGTTTGGCAACTGAGATAGCAAAGAAGAAAGCTAAAACTCTAAAGAAGCCTGGAATGATCAGAATGGGTACAAAGAAGAGACAACCTTCACAGACCTTCCTTGGCACTCAAGAGAGAAACAAGATGATTACTTTTCTCAAAGGTGCTGTGGGAGTTAAAAAGGAAATGTTCACAAAGATGTCTTTTGAACAAATCAAAGGTTTGTATGAAGCTGAGATGACCAAGTTACAAGGAAATGACAGAGCAAGAGTTAAAGTAGAAAAGAAGATGAAAGAAAGACATAATCTTCAAATTAAAAAACCTTTCCCTGATGAGCAAGAATCACCAAGGAAGGAAGCTACTCTAGGTGACAGTTTGAGGAACTTGAAAAGAACTAAAATGATGGCAAGAAGAACACCAGCCAAGAAACCTAGAGTGGAAGAAGCTGAGAAAGAACAGAAAGAAGCTGAAGAAGAAGGAGCATCTAAATCTGTTGAACAGGAGGCTCAAACTCAGCAAAAACCATCAAGTACTGCTGATGTGAATCTATACATGGTAGTGATTGACAAAGTGCCTGAGCCTATATCAGTTGAACCTGTTGGTGTTAAGCCTCCAGAGATCATTCACTGGGATACACTGGAAGTTGATGGAAAAGAGTATATCAGGCTCAAGAGGAAAGATGAGAAGTATGAAGTATATCATACTTGGGCCAAGATTGTCAGAACATGTTCCAGATCTGATCTAGAAGAGATGTTTGAAGTAGGAATGGAATTGTATGCTGATCAACTGAAAGCTCCAGGGATATCAATCACAAAACTTGTGATGGAGTATCTATGTATGTTGTTCAAGCCAGAAGAAGTGAAGGATATTATCATAAATGTGTTTCAAACAGTTAACAACTGGACTCTATATGAAACTAGTGGAGTATATGCACTGACTATGGATATAAATCACATAGAATACTTCCTAGTGGATAGAGTTTACAACCACAGCAGATTGAAGCTGCATGCCATGTTGAAGAAAAAGCTTGGTTGTGCACCAGATTCAGAAATGGCAAGGTATTTGATCCAAAGAACAATTAATCAAAGTTTGGGGTTGAATGCTGATACAGGGCTATGAATAATGGAGTTTTGGGAGCATCTGAAGAACTTGACTTCTCTTCCTAAAAGTCAAGTTAGGGGGAGATTGTTGGGAATTCAGAATTGCACAAGTATGGTTAATACTGCTAATCAAGATTACTACTGCTTGATGAATTTAGTACTGCCAGATCAAAGTTAACACTGCTGAGTACAGTTACTACTGCTGGAGAAGATTAATACTGCTCAGAGTGTTAATACTGCTACAACTTAATGTTGCTTAAGAGATAATCAAGATACGTGCAGATCAAGAATGAAGATAATCATGGAAAGCTTAGAGATAACTATGGAAGATTATACTAAAGATCTTTTATATTTTGTAATTATCTTTTATCTTTAGTATATGTATAGAATTATTGTGAATAGTTTAGAATAAGAAGTTAGACAATATTATGAGTTTTTGCTTTCATAGAGAGAATCAACCTCAAGGTTTATAATCCTAGTTCTAGAGAAGTAGAATTCGTATTGGTGAGCCTGTTCATCAATATTGAGGTTGTGTGTGAAATCTTGTAGCTTTAAATCATTCAATAAAGTTTACAAGTTGTGATTCATATTCACTGTTTCATTGATATTCTGAATATTAAAGTGTTATTCCGCAAACTCCTTTAATATTGTTTCTGAGTGTTTATTTTGTTAAGAATCAGATCCTGACAATAACCTTAATACAAGAAAACTTACCCTTGAAGACGATGAGACTTCCGAGAACACCCAATCCAACACTTCAACCCGAGCTCCCAACCGTTGAACTTGATGAGGAAGATGAAGATGAAGGTTTTGTGGTTCAAGCTCCCAACTAGCTAGATGATTGAGAATCATGAGGTTTGGGGAGAGAAAAACCCCCAAAATAGGTTAGGGTTCGGTTTTGGTGTTTGGGAGAGAAAAGGGAAGAAGATAGAAGTGAGAGTGAGGGAAATGGTTGAGAATCGCGACTCTTAAAAGACCCTGGGGCGGACCGCGGTTGTGCCCGGCGATTGTGCCAGGGCACTATCGCCCGAAACGTACCGCGGGCACACCCCCGCTGGCGATTGTGCCCAGGGCACTATCGCCAGGGCACTATCGCCCAGAGTGTACTGAGGCTCGTTTCTTCCCATTTTCCGCAAGGACCACTCATGACGCGATAAGGCTTAAATAGGTAAGATATAGGGGATGAAATCCTACGATAAGAAACAAGAATTTCTCAAAGGGTTGGCTTTCACAGACAGGAATTTACGGGTGTTACAGATATGATGATACTTAATTTGTGTCACTGGTGAGTTACATGTTTTGGGAGCTTTGGTCTTTCAATTGGAGTCATGTAACGTTAGACAGTGTGTAATGGATACATAGGCACGTGAGTCAATCTGTTTTTGATGGTCAATTGGGTATTGCGGGGTTGAACTTTGGTACCTATGTTTTATGACCGGAAACTTTACAAGTGATCGCTAGGAGGGTTGAGTCGGCTAGTGCTACCAGAATAGTAGGCGCTAGGACCTCCGCCGCTTAAAGTAATTCCTGGGAGGTAGTCTTTAAGTTTGTCGGGCCTTTAGGATGGAGTTCTTCGGAATGATCCATCAAGGTCAACTGACTTGGGGTGACACTTATAAAGGAGTCGTAGGGACACCGGGCTGTGACGTCGGGAGGTGTCATGCGATTAACGTTGCATGGGTGGTATACTTCTGTGTTTCCTCTACTCTCAACGGATACGGGTCTCCCCCGTTGTCGGCTATCAGTATTTTGAATTAAGGACGTCTTATTTTATTATCATGGGTTCCTTACGGTCGAGTGAGTATTGGACCTAGCGTCCATGTTTTCAGACGTACAGTATATGTGGTTTTGATAACGATTCATGGGTCGAGCATTTTGTCCCGCCCACGTTTTGGGTGCTTTGGGTTATGAATTGTCATTCATGTTTTACCAATTAAGTATTGAACTATGAACCCGTTTGGGTGAGTTATGCGTTGCACATTTTATATGAACGTGTGTTTTGGGAACATTGTCTTTAAAAGTGCATAGTAGGGGAAAATGTATCGTTTCCATTTTTAAGTATAATATTTCGAAGGACCTTGCGTTAAACTGAATTCTTTCCTTTTAAAGCTATATTCTTTATGTTAAAACTCTTGAGCTTAGTAGGCGTTAAGCCTAACCTTTTTATTTGTCGGCATGTGCATCAGGTTTCAAGGTTGGGAGTTGGTTCTAGCAGTCCTATGAAGAGTAGAGTCTTAGCTAGATCCGAAAGTAAGTATTCGGCGAAGTCTTCCGCTTTATGGAGATAGTGACTATGCATGGGTATTAGTAGCACCCGTCCTTTATAGTCCGCGTGTATAAGATAGTATATGTGTATGGCAGTTGAATCTAATTTCGTGGTTGTAGAGGATTCATTTATGGATGTAATTATATAAATTTTAAATAAGTTGCTATTTCCATATTTGAGGGTGTTACAATAATTTTCTGCACTAAGACTTTGTGCAACAATTGTTGGTGCGAACCCCAAAAGAGGAACTTCACAATTTCAAGTTCCAAAATTCTCTCTCTTAACCATAAAAAAATGTCATGGAATAAAATTTCAAAAAAGACCCACATACCTTAGTTTATTATCCAAATTTAGTAAAACGATAGGTGCATGCTATTTGGTCAACGTAAACTAATCTAAATCGATTTCAAACTTTTAAGCTGCATAAATAAAACGCTCTTTGTCCCAAAATAGTGGTTATAATGACATGCATACCGATAAACCAATGTAATGCATTGCGTGAAACTATGATAGTAAAATCAACAACCGAAGAAGGTATAAAGCAAAAGTTCAGCTCGAATCACCATGGGTCCTTCATATGTTTACTCACACAAAAGTGTAAATCAATTCATACTAAGTAATGTATCACGAAATATGCTTGTATAAAACTCAAAAGTACAATCATTCAATATCCGGACCCTTGAGACGTCTCTTACGGTTGCGAAAAGACATGCGCAAAACCCGTGTGAGACAGGAAGCTCAATAAAACTCATAAAATACATGCAACATAACTAAAGCCTATGCATTTCGAAGTTCATATACGCGACGCAAAATGTCGAGAAGTAGAACTCTATAAGACCCAACAAGATTTCCATAAAACTCAATGAAACCCAACGACACCCAAAATCAAATGGAGCCAAAATTTTCGTTTACAATAATCAAATATCATAATACAAAGTTATAACTAGAGTGTCGTGACTTAAAAAAAATCTATTTTATCGCATCGTGATATAAGGTGGCACTTTTCAATAAAACTCGCATGGAATAAAAATTCCCAATAAAGCTCAATCACCAAAATAATGGAAGGTAACTCTTCGTCCAAAACCTTAACATACATGGAGGAGATCCAATGTTAAAGTCATAAATTGTAGTTAGTTGTCCAAGACCCGAAACAACATTAAAACGGGAATATTTAAATATACAAAAATAGTGTTGGACATCAACGAGGATAAAAAGAGTTTCAACAAAGCTTGCAACCACATGCAATAAAATAGTTTTATGCATGTTTAAAATCATGGTTTAAAAACTTGTGTGTACTAAACATTTTTCCAAGATTTCGTAATATAATCAACATGGTGATTTGGAAACATGAGAAATAATCGATGCAATTTATTTCAGAAATAAATTTTGTGCATGAATTTGGTCGGCACTCAACGTCTTAGAACCACGCTTCTCAATTTCCTATCCACACTATCGTCATCCGGATGCTCAAACATCTTAAGGCAATAATCACACTAAATTGGTTAACCTTACAATTTCTTCTTGAAAGAAAGTCAATTCAATAAGCCTATGGTTCTAATTCAACCAATAACCCTAACCCAAAATGGTTAACTTAATGTATTCATCATGCTTAACCATCACTCCAAATGACAATGTTATAAACATCAACTATCCTATCGGCTACTCGCTTAGAAACTTTCTCACTACCCCAACGGTCATCATACCAAGGCAGTTCAAGCATATACATGTAACATGTAGGTTCACCATAACACTGGCCAGGTTCAATTATGAACGTACCGTACATGATCATCCTTGCAACCCTCGTCGAGTTTCCCGTTTCTAGCGACTCTATCAACCCCAAAATATCATATCTTAAAGTGCCTAATGGTGCAATTTCACTTTCAATCACATAAAACAACGCTAGTTTGAGTCTAGGCATCCAAAATCAACACCTAATTCTCTCAAACTTAAGCTCTGATACCAACTTCTAACACCCTCAAATTTGGTAAGAGCAACTAATTAAAATTTTTCTATATAACATCAAAATAGGGACGAGACTTCCCCATACAATTCAAAACTCAATATACCTCAAGTTAAAAATCTATAATTACCTCAACAAATACAAACTCCAATAAGATATAAGGTCTAATCCAGAGTCGGGTGATAAATAACCCCAATACCATTTGCTCTTCACAAACCTACGCGGAAGACTTCTCATTCACGAGCACACAACTAGCACTTCTCTCTTCATAGTGTCACTAGAACTATTCCCAAATGAAGCCTGTTGCACATGCCGACAAATAAAAAGGTTAGGCTAACGCCTTGTGAGTTCAAGAGTTTTCAACCTGAATAAATATATCGTTAAGAGGAAATAATTCAATTCAAATCATGATCTTTCAAAAAGATTTACTTTAAATATGGAAGCGACTTGTTTTCCAATAACATGCGTTTTTAAAGACAATGCTCCAATACAAAACATTCTCTAAGATGATGCAACCCAAAACTCACTCAAAACGTGAATATAATTGACTCCCAATTTATGAAAAACGTGAATAAAACTTCATATCCCGAAACACCCAAAACACGGGTGGGGCATGATACTCAACCCATAAGTCATGGTTAATAAATCACGTTTATGATACATCACCGAAAACATGGACACTAGGTCCAATCCTCCCACGACCATAAGATGGATGGAAACCAAATATCAAAACATGGGAAGACGTATTTCATTCAAACCTTAATATACGCGGGGGAAACCCATTATTAAGGTCATCATTTACAGTCGACCACATACAAATCCAACGATAATAAAATAAGGCGTTAACACATAAAATATTGTTGGCCGACGACGGGGAAGACCCGTATCCGTTGAGAGTGGAGGAACACAAAAGTAGGTCACCCATACAACGTTAATCGCATGACTCCTCACGACATAACAACCCAAGTGTCCCTACGACTTCTTAACAAGTTTCGTCTTGCGAGACAGTTGACCTTGATGAGCATTACAAAGAACTCCACTATAAAAGGCCCGACACACTTAAAGACTACCATCAAGGCATTACTACAAGCGGCGGAGGTCCTAATGCCTACCTCCTCGGTAGCACTACCAGACTCAACCCTCTTTGACGCCTACTTGAAAGTTTCCGGTCGTAAAACATGGGTACCGGAGTTCAACCACGTAATGTCCAATTGACCATCAAAACAGACTGACTTACGTGCCTATGGATCCAATGCAACACAGTCTAACATTACATGACTACACCAGAATGACCAACGCACTCGAGCATGTAATAAACATCAATATGTAACACGGTGCATTAATATGTAAACCATAACCGGGCTCTACATCGAGCCATTAAAAACCGGACAATTGTCCCCAAGACTCTTTTAAGTCAACACCGAGCTAAAATGCTCAAAATCCTTTTTGACCAACGGTTAACAATCTCTGAACTATAAATGCACTCGACCCACGCCATGCAAACACATGCTCCAAAAATACATGAATAGACTCCAATACAGTTTAGGCTGGGACAAATGGTTTTCCAAATAGATTTATACTCTTTATCTTTTCAAAACATCCCATAACACAAAATCAAACATTTTACTCAAACAAACACTAAAAGTGTATATTCACCAAAAAATCTCCATTTATGCAATAAACCATCAAAATATACTTTAAAATGACTTTTTTATCGAGATACCCAAAAATCTCAAACGTTAGTGTTTTGCAAAGTTTATAAAGTCAAATACTTCAAATAATCAACTCACCAAATAACCAACATATGATAATTTCATGCAAAACATATAAATATTTTAAAATGAACATTTTGGCATGTACAACTTTTTCACAAATCAACTTGAACTTGCCTTGCTATATTTAGGCTAAATCTAGATTTTTCCCTAACTTGAGCTCCTTTGAAGAAAATTGGATCCTCAAGCCAAAACTTCCAAAAAACCTAGATCCTCAAGTTTCCAACCATAAATACACATATCCAAGTGTTTAGAATCATTCCCCAAACATCTTATATCAAAATCTCCATTTTGGTAAAAAACCCTAATTTGACCTAACTTTTCTCAAAATCTTCCAAACCGAAATTGGAGAAATAAAAACCACTAAATTACAATCCGTTAGAGTCAGGGATATTTTCGTCCAACCATGTTTTTCCTTTTTTTGTAAAAACCACTAAGTTACAGGGACCAACCACGTAATTAACTTATATATGTATATATGTATATATGTATATAGAGGAAAGTTCAAATAAATTTATCTTTCATTATGTACGTGAGGACAAATCTCAGTCATTCCATCTCTTTTGATCCAATAACTCATATTAAATAGAGTTTTTAATTTTAAGATGCCTAGGGGTAAAAATGGAAGATAATTTAAAGTCATGCCTACCATATTTGACTTTTTTTTTTTTTTTAATTAAAAACTTTTACCCAATTAAAGTTTAAAATCAATTATCTTAAAAATTACTAATATTTTAATCAAACAAATTACATCAAAAAAGCGAGAATGTCGTGTTCTTCGATATGATATCCATCTCGATATAGTTTTTTTTGACGTTTTAACCATTTTTTACGTGAAATGCTATATATGTGTTATATTCATTATGAATATTTATGTATGTTCAAGTTTGTACAACACCTCTACACCGTAAGTATGTAACTCGACATCATCTTCTTCAACACTTTCTTCAACGTCGTAAGGCATCACGTTTCTTCAGCACCGTAACCCAACACCCATCAAGACGAATCGAGAACCTATCGAGTAATTCTGTTGTGAGCCGGGGAACAGAAGAGAGTGTGTCAAGTCTCCACATCTTCACAAGTCATTCATGTATTATTTATCATGAATAATGTATCATTCAGGATGAATAATAAAACATTCAGGGTGAATAATTCACGATTCATGAATTCGTGTATTATTCATCATGAATGTTGTGTAATTCTTTCTGAATACTATTCATCATGAAAAATGAATGAACGTTCACAGGTCATTCATGTATTATTCATCATGAATAATGTATCATTCATGATGAATAATATAACATTCAGGGTGAATAATTCACGATTCATGAATTCGTGTATTATTCATCATGAATGTTGTGTAATTCATCATGAATAATGAATGAACGTTCACATTTTTATTCATACTGAATGTGGGACGTTCGGGGATGCGTATACAAATTCATAATGAATTAAACCAAATTTCGGTTGTGAATTGGAAAACAAAAGAGAGTGTGCCATGTGTCTTGTTTTACATTGTTTCTGGGATAACACTACATCTTCACGGGTCATTCACATATTATTCATCATGAATAATGTATCACTCAGGATGAATAATACAACATTCAAGGTGAATAATACATGATTCATGATAAATAATACATGAATCATGGATTTGTGTATTATTATCCTGAATACTGTATTATTCATCATGAATAGTGAATGAATGTTCACGTTTGTTATTCATACTGAATGTGGACACCCGAGGATATGCATGCATATTCATAATGAATATAACACATATATAGAATTTCACGTAAAAAACGGTTAAAACGAAGAAAAAAAACTATATCGAGATGGATGTTATATCGAAGAACACGAAATTCTTGTTTTTTTGATGTAATTTGTTTGGTTAAAATATTAGTAATTTTTAAGATAATTTATTTTAAAGTTTAAGTGGGCAAATTTTTTTTAGTTAAAAATAAAATACAAAGTCAAACAAGGTAGGCGCTGATTCAAATTTCTAATTTTATCCTTAATCACTTCTCAATTAACCTTATTACGTATTAACCATTGATTAGTTTCCTATGTTTTGATCAATGGTTAAAAAATTTCCTAATGTGCACAATGAAAAATGAGTTTTCATTTGAACCCCCTATGTATGTATATATATATATATAGGGGTTAAATCTAATGAAAACCAAAAAAGGTTACAAACTTAAGGACTAATCTAAACCCTTGATTAGAAAAAATCAAGGGTCATTAAGAAAAAAGCTTATTTGTAATAAAGGGAAAACATAAGGGTAGTTTTGACATTTTGCAATGATTTTTAAGGGTATAATTGAAATTATATTATATTATTAAATTCAAAAACATATTTACACGGATTTCAAATCTAATATAAATGAAATTGTATTATTTATTAAATCCAAATACTTATTTACACAGATTTCAAATATAATTCATAATTGATTAATTGCTACTCCAGTTCATTCATCGTCTCCGTCGACCTTATGCACCATCAATTTCATCTCTGATAAAGATCAATCACTGGAGCTTGATTAACAATCTGTAATCGAATGGCAACTGATAAAGTTCATTCACTGCCGAAGATAAGGATCAAAGGTATTGTTCATTACTAAATCTTTAACATTCAAATTTTAGGGTTTTAATAGGAGTTAAAATCGATATCTTGATCTGCAGTTGGTAGAAAGAGTGAGAGGTTGGTAGAGAAAACAAATCAAGATGAGAATGTACCTCTTCGCAACATTATTGAAGAAGCTAAGAAACAATCTGATCCAAAGGTGTCGAAAGAAGGTATTTTAGTTTTGATTTTTAGTTATTTACTGTTATTCAAATTTATCTATCAGATTCATAAGGTGAATTTTTTACTGTTTTTAGTTTTGATTTAGGTTTGATTCATAAGGTGAAACAATCAATTTTGACCTACCTAAACCTATCTATCAGATTCATAAGGTGAAACAATCTAACTATGTTTCACCGAAACGATAAAACTATGTTTCACGAGGTGTTTTTTTAACTATGTTTCATATGGTGAAATAATGTTTCATAAGGTGAAATAATGTTTATGTAACTATGTTTCATAAGGTGAAATAATGTGAAGACAATGAATTTATTGATGTTTCACAATGTGTTTTTTAACTATGTTTCATAAGGTGAAGACAATGAATTTATTGATGTTTCATAAGGTGAAATAATGTCATTTTGTTTCATAATGTGAACCTATTTCATAACGTGAATATGTTTATGTTTTCATAAGGTGAATATACTGTCATTTTGTTTCACAATGTGAACCTATTTCACAAGGTGAATATGTTTATTTGTTCATAAGGTGAAGCACTGTTTATTTGCACAATAAAATGTTATTTGCACAGCAGCTATCGCTTGTTTATGTTTTCATAAGGTGAATATACTGTCATTTTGTTTCACAAATAAACATCACAATAAAATGTTATTTGCACAGCAGCTATCGCTTGTTTATATTTTCATAAGGTGAATATACTGTCATTTTGTTTCACAATGTGAACCTATTTCACAAGGTGAATATGTTTATTTGTTCATAAGGTGAAAAACTGCCATTAACATAAGGTGAATATGTTTATGTTTTCATAAGGTGAAGCACTGCCATTTTGTTTCACAAACTGATCCACGACATGAATAATTTCACAACATGAATCACTGATTCATATATAAATGACTATTATACGGAATATTTGCACAGGGGATAAAAATGAGGAACAAATGCGTAATGTTGAAGACAAAGAGACAGGTGCACATTTTTTCTTAAAGTTATATATAAACATTGCCATTCACCTATATAGTTTTATTTAACATCACAATAAAATGTTATTTGCACAGGGGACAAGGTTGAGGATCAAATGCAGACTGTTCAAACCAAACAGACAGTTGAAGGCATGGTTCTTAATGCATCTGGGATTGATAAAGGTATGAATTTTTAAACTTTGTAAATGGTAATGATATATTGATATGGATAATAATTCAAGTTACAATATATTTATCTATGCAAAAAATGTGAATATGACAAGGGAAACGATCAAGAAAAGAAAGAAAACTGACAAAGTAAGCATTTCAAAGGATTCAAACCCTACAAGTACTTGCATCAATTCACCACATGAATAATTTCACAACATGAATCACTGATTCATTTAATCACTTATGTATGAAATATTTCTACTAGTAAATGAAATGTATCAGTTATAATAGTATATGAAATGTGATTTGAACAGAGGATAATATTGGTAAGCAAATGCATATTATTCAAGCAAAAGAGAGAGGTGCAGGTATAGATCCTAAGGAATCTGTGACTGAAAAAGGTATTGTTCATAATATATTATTGTTCATAATATAAATATAAAATGAATTTGTTTATGTTTATATTTAGATGATCAACCACCTAAGAAAAAAATCAAAGCTACAGCAAAGAGTGATAAAAAAGTTGCTATTACTCAAAAAAGCCCTAACACAAGATCTGTTGCAAAGAACAAGTTTGTTGGTAAATCGAAGGGCAATGAAAAGAAAGTGATAAATTCAATTGTTAGATCACTATCACTAACAAAGGGCAACAAGAAGGTTGTAAGAAAGAATAAGGAAAAGGTTGTTATGAATCAGGACTATAATACATTAAAGATAAGGACATCTCCAAAGTCACTGTATTTGGCAATGCAAAGCCTAACCATTGAACAAAAGGAATGGGTGATTAGGATGGGTTTTGAATCAATTCTGAAAATGAAGATAGATTCAATACCATCAAAGATGGCTTTCTATATTGTTGACAATCTTGATACTGATAACATGAGGTTAAATCTCAGGGAAGCTTCAATAGAAATAACACCAGACAGTGTGCATCAAATGTTAGGAGTGCCTATTGGAGGATTAGATTTGAATTCACCGGATTGTGCACAAGAAGAAGAAGACATTACTAGCGAATGGAGACAACAATTTGAGAATCCGAAAGTTCGACCAATGGAAATCATGAAGAAGATCAAGAATTCAAAGGTTACTGATTTCAATTTCAAGATCAACTTCATAACTTTGTTTGTGAATACAATGGCAGATTGCAATAAGATGGGTTGTTGCAATTTGGGGTTCCTATCACACCTGCGTAAAGACATGGACTTAGGAAACATTGACTGGTGCAAGTTCATATTTGATTTTCTTAAGACTAGTAAGCAGGGATGGAAGAGAGCCAGTGAATTAAGTTTCTATTCTGGGCCAATAACTTTCTTGACGGTACGTCTTATAATAATATTTATATAAAGTCATAGTCAATCAAATGGAACATTGACTTTACATTAAACATTTTCATGTAGTTGTTATATGTTGATTCCACCATATGTTCAACTCCGGATGTTGTGAGGCGACGACCTACAATAGGGTCATGGGACACAGACCTTCTAAATCGGTGTGAAACAGCAGAGATTGATAGAGGGGGTTTTGGACTAGGAAAAGTTGTTGAAAAACAAACAGAAGAGGATATAATGGAGGTACTTTAATTCTTGTAGATTTATAGAATTTGTTTCATGATATGGATATAACTGTACATTACATAACTTATCAAATATATTCATATAAATCAATAGTTTCATGAGGTGAAATTTTCATTTGAATATTATAATTTTGCAGGGATACATAAATAGACTCCATGAAAAGCTATCATGGATGATTGCTGAAAAGATAACAATAGAAGCAACACTAAATGAGGCACTTTCAAAGTTTCCAGATGCAGAATACTTTGTGGAGTTCAAAGAGAAGTTAGAAAGCTTGTTCATGGTCGGTCAAAAAAACATGGATGATGAGGTTGAAAGAAGTTTGAATAAGAGGACACCCGATGCTACTTGTGATAGTGGAAATGATAACGATGTCAATGCAGAAGAAGTCAGTAATCAAGAAGAGAAGACTAACCCCGAGCCTCCAAAAGAGTCTGTGCAACTTCAAAAGGAGATCGGAGTACAACAAGCCGATGCAACAATTGATGATCCATATGCGCCATCGCAATACTGGTACAATCCACGATTCATTGACTCGTGTGACAAAACCATTGAACGTATAACAACAGTAGATGCTACTGGTGCACCAAGTTTCAGTCTTGATTTTAGTCCAATGGAAAGAGAAAAAACTCAGATCCAAACAACAAAGACAATAGAAGCTGAAGTTGGGGAGGGTGCAAGGCGAGCACTTAACCTTGGTCAACACCTCCGGTCTCCTTATGTTAAAAGAATAGTTGACATTTCTGCATTACAGAATAAAGATGAGAAAATGGTTTGCAATTGGATTATTGCCGGTTTAGAACCATCAAAGTAAGTATATTTAACAATTGTTCATCTGATGAATCTTCTGTTTCTCCTATAATTTGTTTGTTAAGAAATTTTGCTAACTTCAATTGTTTTGTTTGAAATTTATGCTCCAGTGAGGTTGTTTCTGAAACAACTTCATTCAAAACATTCAGAGGTGCAATGGAAGCACTTGTAGCAGGACTTCCAATTCCAGTGAATGTCATTGATAGTTGGATATTTGTCTTAAATGATGAGGAGAAATACAGAAGCGATGAAGCTATGCGAAGAATATTCTTCAATACCAAAGTCATGGTAAGATTCTAACAAATATACAATATAATATATGCAAATTATACTCTTTCTAACATTATAGCATTTCAATGAAACAGG
This sequence comes from Arctium minus, assembly GCA_954870635.1. Classification (NCBI taxonomy): domain Eukaryota; kingdom Viridiplantae; phylum Streptophyta; class Magnoliopsida; order Asterales; family Asteraceae; genus Arctium; species Arctium minus. The sequence continues at coordinate 172,465,322 of OX941080.1, read as the reverse complement.
TAGGAATTATGAACGAGACATTACAAATGCAAACACGTTTTGATATGTTCACTACCAACTTAACTGCTGCAGCTCCACTAAAAGAGACCGTTACAATGAGGAATGTTGATCTGGTACTTTTATCTATTTTTTTTTGTATTATTAACCATATAACTAAGATAAGTAATTGTTTCATAATATTATTCCTATATGACTAAAATCATACTAATTACTAATTATTCATCATAGTTGTTTTTCCCAATGGTGCATGGATATCACTACTATCTGATGGTGTTCAACCTCAAGAACCCTGTTGTTGTCATTATTGACAACAATGCAAATGATGATGAAGTAGAAAATATATATGGAAGAGTGCCTAGTAATCTGGTACGTATACTACTTCAATCATATTAATAATAACATGTATTATATAATAATATTATATATTTTTTGGATTGCAGCAACACCTAATGTCAAGATATCTTAGGGTTGTCCATCATCCTTCATGTGATGAAATAGCAGAAGCAGAAATTGAAAATCTATCAATGCGGTGGTGTACAACAATGAATGAAAAGGACAATGGAGTGTTCGTTATGCGGCATATGGAGACGTATATGGGAGAACCAGTTCACAAATGGAAATCTGGATTGTACAAGGAGTGTACGCGGCAAACAAATCAACTGCATAATTTGAGGATGAAATATGCTGCAAAGATACTGCTATCGGATATCAACAATCATCGCCCAAAAGTTATAGCACATAGCGAGAAGTTTAATGCTTTGAGTGACGGTGAAAAGGTTGAACTTTATGAAGTTGCTCAGAAAACAAGGGGAGAAAGATTGAAGTCTTACAAAATATGATGTTGGTTGTTTTGGAAAACATATTGGGATATGGTTAGGAACTAATATGGTTTTGTTAGCTTTTGGTAAAACGATGTTGATATTAGTATTTTGGAAAAACTGTGTCAAAATTAGGTCTATTGCTTGAATATGGGTTTGTTTTGTTTTGGAAAACATTTAACATGGGATGAAATTTGCTCTTAATGACCAGTTGCTTGTTAATCTGTTGTTCACTTATACTTTTGCATTGATTTTGATCTGCATATTCAGATTACCATTTCTTGGTTTCTTTATTATAGATGGATATTGTTTTGGTGCATTACTTGTTTTTAATTTGAGTCAAAGTTCAAGTTCATTATTGCTTCTGAACTTTATGCACTTTACAAATTTGTCAAGTTTTGATTAGATGAGACAATCTTGAGCTTGGTTTCTGGTTTCTGTTTGTAATAACCATGGCTGTTGTATTATAGTCAAAGTTTATGTAAAATGCATTTGGTGTCAGACGTGGTTCTTCATTTGGTGACACGTTTGTCTTTTTTGTTAAATATATGGTCCATTTAGATAGTTTCACATTGTTAAAAGTTTTCTTGGACTACAATAGATAATGGAGTATAGTATTTTCATAAGGTGAAATCTTCTTTAATAAGGTTGGTTATATTACAAAGTAAAACAACATATGGCTTGCTGTTTTATTACAAAGTAAAAACTGATAGTTTCACAATACGAACCTATTTCATAAGGTTAATATATTTATGTTTTCATAAGGTGAAATACTATCATTTTGATAAATATATAGTAATGTGAGATGAATATATACTAATTCACATTACACAATATTAGAAAACGCAATCAACTTTATTAGAAAACACAATCAACTTTATTATGCACCGTAAACACTTCAATGTATCCAACAAGTTCTATATGGTATCTGGTAGAATATGAAAGAAAACAATCAACAGCTGCAACTTGTTATTCCTCAATCTCCCAAGACAATAGTCCACTGTCGACAGAATATCATTGAAAAGTTTTTCTCGTTCCTCATCTAAATCTCCGTATCTTAAGCGACTATGTTGCAATTCAACGGGCATTGAATCTCTTTTCCACCTCCGAATGATATACTTTTCTGGGATCTGATCAATATTAGTGTTGATCAAAACCTTAAACACATGTCGACATAAGAACCCGTGTCGAACAAAATGATTACAGCTGCAAACAATCGTTGATTCCTTCTTATTTTGAACAACCTACAAAGAAAATTTTGAATATTAAATTGAATGAAATGGATATTTGTTTATGAATGATATGAATGCATCTAAAGTTCAAGATATTACCTTATGATGTGATTTGACTATTGAGGTTTTGTCTTTTTGCAATATCATATATGTATCACAGTCATATTCTGAAAAAACACTTTCGATTGAACAAAACCAGGCTGCTCTATATATCTCGATCTGCACATCATTGAATATTCCACGAGTATAGACATCACATGCATGCCTTTCAATTCGACAAGGAGTCAACCATTTCGGCAAGGTTGACCTTGTTACATGATCAAGATTTCGTTGTGAAAAACGTTGTTTATCCAAAGCAACATCAAAACAATTGACAAAAAAACAAGAGTATTGCCAAAATGCGAGAATGCGTTGAAAAACGAGTTGATACTCTCCGAACGAGACGTTGTCTTCATCAAACAGCACAGTAGAATGTCCCTAAAATACGCCGGGATCCAACTTTCACGGATGTTGAACAAATCTTGAAGCCACTTGTTATTAGTAAGGCAAAAATCTTCCAACAAAATACTCCATTTCATCTCAAATTCATTTGGTTCAATGAACACATTCCACACAATTCTATTCAATTGTTTCCTGAAAGTTGTTTCATTTAGCAATTATGAGCTAAAATGCAAGACAAAAAAGAATAATTAAAGTTAAAAAATTAGGAATTAGATCAAGAATGTATACACAAATAACTTAATGATAAATTGGACTAAAATATTTCATGGGGTGAAACACGCATATCATGACTAAATAGTAGATGGTCTGGTGAAAAAGTTAGGGAGTAAGGGTACTAAATACTAAAGCATTCAAAGAATAATATTATACTGTATATGATTACCTTACTAGGAAGTTTGCTCATGATGTGCCACATACAGAGCCTGTGTTTTGAATCTGGAAAGACAGCAGCTATCGCTTGTTTCATTGTTGCACATTGGTCTGTCAAAACCAATGTAGGTTGTTTTTGATGAGCTTTCAAAAATGCTTCTAAAACCCACTTGAAATTATCGATAGTTTCCTTATTCACAAACGCAGCGCCAACAACCACAGTCTTTTTGTGGTTGTCCACAACAGTGAAAGGAATGAAGATCATGGCATACCTAAATACAAAACATATACAAATAATATACTTAAAAGTAAAAATATATGATAATGAATGAACACAAACATATAATGAACACTTACCTATTAGTTCGGAACGTTGCATCAAAGGACATAACATCCCCAAACTCTGCATAATTGAACCTTGCTGTCTCATCTGCCCAAAAGGTACAAACCAACTCGCTATCGCAGACTTTATAATCAAAGAAAAAGTTTGGGGCAATCTCTTTCCTTTTACTCATCATGTTTACGAACATTTGTGCATCACCACCAGTAACAACGTATTTATCCATGTCCCTTTTAAAATTTTGGAAGTCTACTGTAGAACAGGAAGCAAATTCATATCCACCTCTCAAATTGGTTCTCATCTTATGGATCCTAGTTGCACCTATGTTCAAACTATTTGCTCGATGTATTAACCTTTGTTCTCCAAAACCAAGTTGCCTACGTTTACGAGAAAAACATATGTCATCTGGATCTATAAGAGGGTGATTATGTTGTTCTATAAAACTATACAACTCATATGTTCCTCTCCCATTCAACAAACGGAAACGAACACCAGCTTTACATCCACACCTCTTCACATTTGAATTCCGAACTTCTCTTTTACCATGAGCAAGATCAAGAGAGTTTTAAGACTTCTTTGGTGGTTGTCCATTCCTACTACATACAATGTACCTTATTTGAACAACCCTAAACTTGTTCATCTTTTTTGATGATAACCGAACGTCAAAACCAGATTTCTCAGCATAATTCCTATACATCATTACCGCTTCTTCCAGTGTATCAAAATAAGAACGAATAGTAGGTTTCAACGATTCAGTTACAATAGGAATCCAACTTTTAGTTCCTCCTGCAGATTCCAAAACATAGCTAGAATACAATTCATCAACCGGATGACTTGCATCTTCTAAAATAGATATAATCACACAGTGAAACACAACAAATATGTGATCATTTATATAAATATAAATGATGATTCACTATATGAAAAAGAACAATATAAGTTTTTATAAAATGAACTCCATCGATATAATTTGACTCAAATAAACATAAAAAACCTCATTTAAACATAAACACAAAAAATCAAACATAAATAAAGATCAAATAGTGAAACATATCAGATTAAACATATAATAACTCAGTTTTAGGATTGATACCAACAATACATGATGTTTCACAATACGAAGCTCTACTATTATCATATAAATAATTAAACATGAAACAACTAATCAAATAAACTTAAAATCAAAATTCTGAAACTCAAATATTAAACATATCATAACTCAGATTTAAGATTTATAGAGGAAATGTATACTGTTTCACCATGTGAAGCTCTACTATTATCATATGAATAATTACACATGAAACAACTAATCAAATAAACCTAAAATCAAAATTCTGAAACTCAACAGATGAAGCGTATCATAACTCAGATTTATGATCTATAGAAAAAATAAATAATGTTTCACCATGTGAAGCTCTACTATTATCATATGAATAATAAAACATGAAACAACTAATCACATAAACCTAAAGTCAAATTTCTGAAACTCAACAGATTAAATCGTATCATAACTCATATTTAGGATCTATAGAGGAAACATATGATATTTCACCATATGAACTCTACATATGAAAGAAGAAGAAATAGAACTTTCTTACAATGTTCAAGAACAACACACGTTAGTGGAACCGAAATCAAATTACTGGAATTGAAATCACATTACTGGAACTGAAATCAAATATACAAAGTAAAATTGGAGTCCTATTAGTTAGTTACGACTAAACAAAAGCAAAATCTAAAAAATCATAATCACAACAATAACATAATTGAAAATCTGAAAGAACACAAGAATAAGTTATAAAATCGATAAAATAAGAAGAAAGAAAAACCTGTTTCAACCATTCGATCCTTCAGATCGTTATTGATAAAATCTAAAAGTCGATCTTCATCCAAATCTTCATCAGCGAGATTATACTCTGCAGATTCCATTGATCTTGAAGAACAAAGAGACGAGGATTGGGATGAGTACTAAAATCTGGAGCTCAAATTCGTGAATATGAATCTGAATTATGAATATGTAAAGGAACGATCATATATATATGGAACAGAATTGGCGTAAAAAAGGAAACTGTGTTTTATAAAATAATAAAATAAAAAATATTATTATATTTGTTACCAAAATTACTATTATGCCCATTTTAGTTTAAAATCACCATTTAATTTAAACCATAGGATTAAAATCTATTTAGGGCTTAGATTAGTCCTTAAGTTTGTAACATTTTTTTGGTTTTTATTTGATTACCGTCCTATATATATATATATATATATATATATATATATAGAGAGAGAGAGAGAGAGAGAGAGAGAGGGACAATCATTTGCAAACTTTTTGAATCATGCAAACTTACAAACCCATCTAGATCATCCGAATTTTTGATCAACGGTTGAGGATTTTTAGGATTTAGATTTATTAAAAAAAATAGGGAAAGAGTAGTTTGAAAATAGTTTTAGCTATTTTAAATTTTAAATCTATTCATTAATTTGAATTAATCTAATTATGGTTACATTATCTCTTTAATTTTCTCCATATTTACCTAATCTCTCTCTCTCAAAAATCCGGCCACCATCTCTCTCTTTCTCTCTAAAAAATCCGACCGCCATGATAAACAAGAATCCGACCACCATGGCATGATGAACAAAAATCCGGCCACCATGATGAACAAGAAAATGAACCTGTCTCTCTCTCTCTCTCTCTCAAAAATTCCGGCCACCATAATGAACAAAAAAGTGAAACCGAAAGGGATGCCAAACTCCGGCGAATCCTTCTAAACTCCGATGGATTTTCTGCATTTTCATATATAGGTTCATATGTTTTTTCTCATATGAAACATGAAAAATTCGAAATAATCATATATTTTTATATAATTTAATATATTTTTATAATCGATTTCAAATTTTTCATAAATGGTTTCATATATTTTCCTCTCATAAAAATAACCTGATTTTAAAGTTTCATATATTTCTCCTATATGAATATTCACATTTTTTCGAAATAATCATATATTTTCGAAGTTTCATATGTTTTTTTCTCATATGAATTGTGAAAATTTCGAAGTTTCTTATGTTCTTTCTCATATAAAACTCGTGGGAAATGGGGGAGGTCGCCGGAGTGGGAGGACGTCGCCGGAAGTGGATGGTGACGGTGGATCGTGTGTGTGTGTGTGAGAGAGAGAGATATATATATATAGAGAGAGAGAGGCAAGATAATTAAGGAAGTTGATTTTTTCCTAAAAATACGAAATTTGTAAATAGACAGAAATACCCTTGGGTTGCATGGTTTGTACTAATAAAAAGTTTCTATTTGAAGGAGTCTCTCTCTCTCTCTCTCTTTATATATATATATATATATATATATATATATATAGAGAGAGAGAGAGAGAGAGAAAGAGATGAGTTCAAACGAGAATGATACTTATTTAAAAGAATAAGAGAATAATTCTTGGTCAATCATTTTATTAAATAATACCTTAAATAAAACTTTTTTAAAAATCGCCTAAAAGGGCATATGCATCATTTGTTGTATACATATTATATATGGAAACTCATTTATTTTTATATAAATTATGTAACAAATTTAATTAAGGTATTTATTCATGAATTTTTTTTATAATTTCTTACAACATTAAAATAAATGTGATTTAGTTTTTCATTTTAAATATTTATTTTTATTGAATTAATTTATTTTAAAAAAATTTACAATTTTTCTCAAAAATCACATGTGGTATCCACAATTAATCGACATTTTTTTTCTAAAAAATACTCGCTAATTTTATTTTATGTATCATTATGTGATCTTATACATTTTAAATGTGTTTTGCTACAGATCACATATGATTCTATTTTCATTTTGTTCAATGTTTAATTTGAAATATCGTTTTTCAAATTTTAAATCATATATGATTAGGAAAACATTTTGAAAAAAAAATCAATTCATTGTGAATCACATGTGATTTTGATGAAAATTATGAATTACGTTTTGAAGTATATGTGATCTTATAAATTAATTTTAATTGTGTTTTGCTACAGATCAAATATGATTTTGTTTTCATTAATTTTTTTTCCAATGTTTAATTTGAATAATTGTTTTTCAAATTTTAAATCACATATAATTAGGAAAATATTTTGAAAAAAATTAATTGTGAATCACATGTGATTTTAATGAAAAATTATGAATTACGTTTAGAAATACATGTGATCTTATACATTAATTTTAATTGTGTTTTGCTACATATCACATATGATTCTGTTTTCATTATTTTTTTCTTTTCAATGTTTAATTTGAATTATTGTTTTTCAAATTTTAAATCACATATGATTAGGAAAAAATTTTGAAAAAAAATTAATTTATTATGAATCACATGAGATTTTTATGAAAATTGTAATTTTTTAAATATTACTTTAAATAAAAAAAGAATTCTTTAGATGAAAATTAAATATGTTTAATTTAAATATATTAAATAAAAAAATTTATTTAATAAAAAATTAAATCATATTAAATTTACAAATATGGTAAAAGTAGAATCTTAAATAAATACCTAAAATAACTTTTATATAACTAAAAATTACTTTTATACCCTTACTTATTTATTTTTAGAATTAATTATTTAATGCATTATTTAATAAAATGATTGGCCTAAAATTATTCTCTTATTCTTTTAAATAGTTAGCATTCTCGTTTGATTCTCCCTATATATATATATATATATATATATATATATATATATATATATATCACATGGATGAGATCGCCATCTCCGGCCAAAACAGGGATCAACCCACCACCACAGGGACCATTCTTTCCTTCCTTTTGTAACACCCTCAAATCTGGAAAGAGCGACTAAACTAAAATTTTCAATAATACATCAAATGAAGGTTACTTCCCTTTTTACAACTCAACACTTATATTAACTTCGAATACAAAGTTGGATTTAACATCAACAAATGGTAATCAAACCTTACGTCATGACTAAGTAAGGTTGGGTGTTACTAAAACTCCATAATAGTTTCTATCTCCGAATGCGCAGAAAACATCACCCAATAGCTACATCCTTCTTGTGCAATCTAACTAGCACTCACCTCTTCACGGTGTCGCTAGTACATTTTCCCTAACTAGGACAGCACACGCCGAAAATAAAAAGGTTAGGCTTAACGCCTAGTGAGTTCAAGCAGTTTTTTATCATATTTATAAATACTAAAACTGAAAGGTGGCTTATTTAAAACTTAAATCATTATGAAATACAATTATCATAAAAGCAACACCTTTCCAAAACCCACTATTTTCATGATGAAAAACACTAAATCAAAATACACATTTAATATGAATTCAAAACCCAACACTCGCTCCAAAACACAATGGAGTTAAATAACCAAATCTTGAAAACGAAGATAGAACTCTATTATCCAAATCATCCAAAAACATGTATGAAACTCAATAATACAAAACCACAAATCATGGATATCAATCCGTACTCAAAACGTCACCGAAAACATGGATAATACTCAAAACCCCAAATAACACCTTTCAGTGACGGGGAAGACCCGTTTCCATTGAACGTGGTGGAACACAAATTTAAGCCATATATCTATGTTATCGAACTACACCTCAGATCATGACTTTATTGCATGCTTTAATAAGTTACACCTCAAGTCCCCAATTTCCTTTACTACACCCATGGGTGTCACCTCAATGACACAATACCTCTAGTGCGCATGCCTTGCCAGGCTCCACCTCAAGGATACCCGATCTTATTGCATCTTCGTTCTCTATTGGAGTTACAACCTCAAGGTTCACATTTGACCTTTAGTGCATACTCACTAGCATTCAAGATAGGAGCCTCAACTCCTTACTTGATAACCCAAGATGTCTAACTCTCATGCATAAAAGTTAGAGCATCAAAACCACAAATCCCACGGTCTCGGAGTCCAACCCATAAAGGTTCATCTCCACAATACCGGGACGACAACAATGCCAACTTAGGCATTTTTCCCAAAGTGATCAAATATGACCGACTCATATGCCTATAGATCCATGCATTACAGTCTAAAATACATGACTATAATTGAATGACACACACACTCAAAACCTGTATTCTCCAATAAAATGCAATAAATGCAAACCATATCCAAGGCTCTACATTGAGTTATCAAAACCGAACAAATGTCCCCAAGACTATTCGGAGTCAAAATCGAGCCAAAAGTTCAACAAGTCAATAGACCAATAATTAAAGATCCTTAAATCAATAAGGCACGTTTAACCGAACTTTATGCAAAAACATATCTCAAAGATATGATTAACCCAAAAACTCATCATTGGTTGAGATAAACCATTTTCCAAATGAAATCATACCCTTATATTTCCAAAATGCCTCATAACACTATAACGTGCATTTTCCAAATGGTTTATGAAACCAATTACCCCAAAAATGCATAAATCATCAAAAGACTCCATTTGTACAATAAATCATGAAAAGGACACATTTTTTAGATGTACTCATCAAAATGTCCAAAACTCCAAATATAGACATTTCATAAGATTTATCAACCCAAATTTACCAAATATGAAAACTTTGTCAAATACTCAACATAAATACCAAGTAAACTCATTATTACTTCAAAATACACATTTTGGAATGTATATAGTTTTCACAAAGCAACTTGAACTCACCTTGCTAGATTTAGGCTAAATCTAGTTTTTATCCCAAATTTTGAGTTTTCTTGGTAAAACCTTGAACCCACAAGCAACACCTCATTAATTTTAGATCCAACACTTACCAAGTGTTTCGTTCACCTCTAAAGATCCAAAACCTAAGACAAAATGGAAAGAAGAGGAAAGAAAATGAAGAACACATCAAACCCTAGCTTAAAATCGAGAGAGATGAGAAGTTTACCACCACAAAATACTCTTGAATATTCCAATAAACTTCAACACTCACAATCTATCCTTGAAGAGCTCTCAAAAACAAAGTCATAGCAAAAAGAATCACCAAAATCGAAGCTAAAATGAGGGAGATATGAGAAAATGAAGAAAACCTAAGAAAATCGGGCATTTAACCCTCTGGACCCCGACCGCGATTGTCCCATGCGATTGTGCCATATGGCACAATCGCGGGTACAATCGCCCCATATGTACTGAGACTTTTTTTTGTACGATAGTGCCATGCTATAGTGACATCTGTCACATTCGCGGGCATAATCGCCCAACTTCTCCTCGACCGTTTTCCCCGGCCGTTCCTCGACCGTTTACTAGGCCATTCCACGACTGTTCTCTCGGCCGTTCACCGAATGTTTTCTCGGTCGTTCCTCGACCTTTTTCTCGACTGTTCACCGACCAATCCTCGACCATTTTCTCGACTGTTCACCGATCGTTCACCCGACTATTCCTCGACCATTTCTCGGTCCCTCCTATAAATTTATTTTATAAATAACACTGAAATTATGGGTGTTACACCTTTTCACCATCACCAAGCCATGGGGACGATACACATGTCTTTTTCTTTCTGACTTCAGTGAGCTTGGCGCCAATCTTAGTTGCAAGGACATGGTAAGGGGAACGATCCATGCACGGGGAGGTTAAGCCGATTGGGGTTGGTGATCGAGGTTAGGCCGGTTGGGGGTGATGATCGGAGGTTACTTGCGTTGTGGTATGTCCCTGTGTTTCATGTGTCTATATCGTCTCTATTGTTCATGTGCTCCCTTACTGGTAAGTTAGGGTAAGTTACGGATTTGGTCCTTAAGGTTTGTGATTTATTATTGGATTTGGTCTTTTAACTTCATTTATTACTTAATAACTCTCCTCATATGCAATTTGTTATGGATTGGTCTCTTGTACAAACTGCCGTCCATTGTGTCCGTTAAATATGAGGGTAAATTTGTCCTTTTACCTTTAATTTTATTTTTCCATTTTCTGATCAACCATATGTTTTTCCTTGAATCTTCATCTTCTACACCATCAAGAACACCATGAACAAACCCTAAATCAAATCCAAAATCTAACCTTAAATCAAAAACCTAAATCAAAGTGAAAAACTAAAACCAAAATCAAAATCAAAATCAAAATCAAAAACCAAAGTCAAATCATAAATGGAGTTACATCTTCTTCTTCCCCCACACTCTGCTCTTCCTCTCCCCTTCCCTATCGCCTCCTTCGGTTCCAAACACGCCACCGACAAAACCTTGGTATCGTCTCACTGGGATTTCCCCAGAATCGCCTTTCTCTCCTCACATCTCTTCACCCCAAACTTCGATCCCATCGCCATCGAACACTTTTTCGATTTCTTAATCGTCAATTTAACCACATCGTTAGAGGAGATCTGTGGGTTGCTCATTAAATGTCCTCACATCCTCGAATCAGACCCAAAGTTGTGTTTGAAACCGACACTCGATTACCTCAAAAAGTTGGGGATTAAGTAGTTGAGGTCTCTAACTACCTTGAATGCTCATCTACATGATACAGGAGTAGATAAATTAGAAGATGTTGGGTCATCTAAAGATTTGAAGATGACCTCCCGATCTTCCATTTTGTATCATCCTACTTAGAATATTTTTGAGGTTATTTCTAGCAGCTTAGTTACAATACAAATGTTCGGTGAAGTCGAAGCTCAACCGAAAAGTCAAAGAAGAAGTGTATCTGTCAGAGCGGATTGAGGATGGACTTCTCATCCAAAAGCTAAGTTATCTACCTATGTGGATCAACACCATCGGCCATGATGGTGCCGATCTCACATCTTCAGGAATCCTGAAGATGTATGTGGTGATCTATCATATGTGCCAACTTGTCTGATAAGTTTTTGTGGGAAAATATCATCGGCACAAACACATTGTATTTTTCTGAGAAAGTATATTTATGATATCTTGCATTGATGTGGGCCTCATCTGAAGATCAGAAAAAGTGAGTTTTGTCTCCTACACTCTTTTACGGAAAGGTCTACACCATTCTCTACAGGTCAACACTTCAAGCCAAAAACACTCCAAGACAAAAGGTACATCCTTTACCATGCAAAATACCTGTGTCCATCCCTTGCTCAACAGGTGTCCCATGCATTAAATGCATGAGGCTCTATATATAGAGGATGCTCCATCACATGCAAAGATGAACCAGTTCCACAAGTCTTCAAGTTTTCTATGTGTTGGCTATTTTCTCTCTACGAAGTTCATTGTTTTCTAAGTGTTTTTCAATGTTCTTCATTCTTTTTGTGTAAGATTGTTTGAACAGATTTAATCTGTTCTCTTCTGCAACAATCAAAGTTTTCTTGATTTTATATCAATAAGAATTAAATTAAGTGAAAAATCTTGAGTATTGTATTCAAACCCCCTTCTACAATACTTGTTGTGTTTAATTTTTGTTAACTGGGACCAACAAGTGGTATCAGAGCAAGTTAGTTTAACTCAATAAACTAGATCTGCAATGGCATCCTCTTCATCTTCTTTAAACAATGTTTCTTCTCAAAACACTACTATTGTATCATACGATAATGGCTCTATAGCCAAACCACCAAAGTTCAATCCTAATAACTTGTCCCTGTGGAAAAGTCGTACGATACTCTTCTTAGAAGGAGTTGACAACAGATATCCTACTGTTTTACATGAAGGTCCTTTTATTCCTAGAGTTTGGGACCGGTATAATGCCAAAAAGACAAACAAGGAAAATGTTGATGAGGACTCTTCTGAGGAAGAAAGAACTCCTGGGAGATACATTGTAAAGGATCCCAGTAAATATAATGATGAAGACGGACGTCTTATAGCTCTTGATACTAAAGTCAGAACCATCATTGCCCTTTCTCTGCCTGATGAGATCTATCACTCTCTTGTTAACTTTTCTTCTGCTAAAGAAATGTGGTATACTCTGTGCATTGTTTATGAAGGTACATCTGAGGTGAAAAAGAGCAGCAAGATTACTCTTGTAAGAAAGTATGAACTATTTTCGTATGAAAAGGGAGAATCTCTCTCAGACTACTATAACCATTTTAACGATCTTAAACTTGTGGGACACATTTATTATAATGAGGAAGTCTTGTGCAAGTTCATGGACTGTCTTCCCGAGTTTTGGGAAAAGTTTTGTACTTGCATCAATTCAACCAAGGATCTTGAATCTATGCCACTCACTGCTTTGTATGACACTCTTTTCAACTATGAGAAGACTAAACTACTAAGGAAGTCTATCATTAAAGATATAAAGAGCTCCTCTATAACTCTTATTAGTTATTCTTCCAAAAACTATATGTGTGTTCCAAGAATCACCTATCCCTCCGATTCTGAACATAATAGTCAATAGGACCCTAATGATCCTTCAGAAGCCTATCTTAGTGAGGTTGATGATGAAGGTGAGGAAACTGCCAGTGACCCTCATTTTTCTTCTGGAAAATCTAAGTTTGGCCGAAAATCTTCTTCTATCTCAAAATTCTGTCCCACCGATAAAGCAATTGAAAAATGCTACAACTGTGGGAAGAAAGACCATTTTGCTTCTGGGTGTAGGAGTAAACATTCAGGAAGATTCAAAAGTTTATCCTCATCCTTCCAATTTTCTTCTAAATCAGAAAGAAGTAGACCTGAAATCTTCAGTCGATCTCCCTCCCGAAGATCTAGAAAATCCTCCCTCTCAACCAATTCTAAGCGTGCTGAAAAATACAAGGCCAAATACAAAGATAGAAAGAAAGAATTGAAACCTTGTTCAAAAATGGAAAAGGTCAAATGACTAAAACCCATGACAGGGTAGATGAACCAACTTCTGAAAGCGAGAAGGATATCTCCAACATTTGCCTTATGGCAAAAATAAATGATATGGAAGATCCTGAGGGACATTCATCCTCCACCGCTTTAGTATCTACTGAGTGCTCCTCATCCTCCTCTTAGGTGTTTGAGCATCAACAAATCTTATGAATGAATTTTCGTAGGATATTCTCTCTCTTCAAAGTCCTACCGGGTTTACAATCATCGGAGAAAATGCATGAATGAATATACTCATATGAAGTTTGATGATCTTAAGTCATGTGATGACGATGAATTAAATTGGTGGATTTCATCATGTGTTGGTGAAGATTCTAAAAATCTTTCATCTAGCTTAAATCCATATGTTTTCCTTTCTCCTCAGACACATCTCATCAAAATGGTGACCTACCTATCTTCTCATTTCCATTCCCTGATTTTCAGTTAGTCATCTCTGATGATCAAGATCTCTCCTCTCCTATTCTTCTCCACTTCTCATCATATCACTTCTCCTCTCTCTCCATCAATCCTGAAGATCAAAATCCCTCTGACCCTATTCCTCTAAATCTTGCTCAACCTGAACCTTCCTCCATCATTACATTTGATAATTTATATTTTCAATTGTTATGTAAATAACAATATATATATATATATGTATTAATGTAAATAAAAATTATATGTAGTTTTGTCTATTTAAGGATTCTAATTTCATTTATAAACTAAAGGAATGAAATTAAAAAAGCAAGAAAATGAAAGGTTTAGCAATTAATGGAGTTTAGTTTATATTAAAAATAAATCAAGAAATGAGAAAAAAGATAAATAGGCTTGAAAGGTTCTAATTGAACCATCTCTTGGTTGTTCTTTTAATATATATATATATATATAGATGTCATGTAAATAACAATATATATGTATTAATGTAAATAAAAGTTACATGTAGTTTTATCTATTTAAGGACTCTAATTTCATTTATAAACTAAAGGAATGAAATTAAAAAAGTAAGAAAATGAAAGGTTTAGCTGTAACACCCGGAAAATTCAGATAAGAATTATTGGCGTGTCGTGTCTCATCTTCGGGGTTAGAGGTGTCTCGAGCTTAATTTTCCGTCTAGGATCTCTCGATAATCCTAGACCCTTAAGCTTGGGCTCGTATGTGTCGAAACGAAGAGTTTTCGAAGCGAATCAAGTTTGGCGCGAGAGTGACTCGCGATTGTGACATTGGCACAATCGTCTGTCACAATCGCATGACTTGTACCGCGAAGGGGGAAGGCTCAGCTACAATGCCCCGACGACATTGCCACTAAGCATAGTCGCCGGGCATAGTCTCCCCCGGCGTCTGTGTGTATAAAACGTGAACTCAACCCATTTAAACCCTATTTCTTCTACCACTCGTTTTGGAGACAATTTTTGGAGGCTTGGGGATAATTTTCTCTCTTCCAAACCTTCTCCTTGGTCAAATCTTCATCTAAGGTAAGGGAATCATCTTCTCAGTCTCAAGTACTGTATTTGGGTTAATTATTGAAGGGTTTCCTTGTGTAAGTTCAAGAATTGAGACACTCCTTCCTCATTTCCCTAAATTTCTAGGGTTTCATCATTCTATCTCCCATCTTTTGAAGAACTTGAGTTTGGTGTCACAATAGTAACCCTAAAAGCTTATTATTGGTGGGTACAAGTTTGGTTAAGGTAATCATCTCTTCTCCTCAACTTTGGAAAAATTAGGGTTTCGGGTTATGATGAAACTTCGTGTAAAATGATTTGGGGAAAGATTCCAGATGGTTGAATATGGTTATTTACAGTTGGAAATTTGTGGATCTAGGTTTAGAAGAATTTTGCTCATGTATTTAGATTTCTTCAAGGAAGTTCAAGATGGGGTAAAATCTAGATTTAGCCTAAATCTAGCAAGGTGAGTTCAAGTTGATTTGTGAAAACGTGTACATGCCAAAATGTTTATTTTAAAGTGTTTTGCGTCTTACATGAAATTGTTAACTGCTGATAAGTTTGGTTATTTTGAAAGTGTTTAACTTTATAAACTTATATAGCACGCATCTTTGTGATTTTTGGGCATTTCAATAAATGTATCATAAATGAATGGGTTTTGATGAATTATTGCATAAATATGTATTTGGTCAAAAATGCACTTTTAAGTGTTTGTCGGGTTTTATGCATCATTCATGAAATGAGATGTTTTGAAAAGTACGAATGTGTGAGTCCTTTGGTTTTGGGTCATTCCCGACTTTGGGGAAACATTTTAGAAATGGAAAACCTTTTGAGTTTTGGGCCGAAGGCCAATGGTAATTTGAGAATCAAAGATTTTGGGAAAATGTGTATTTTGGTTTATGTAACCATATTGGCTCTCGTGTTTTAGCCAAACGTCTATTAAGCCTCTTGGGGCTTGATTTGTAATCGGTGGAGTCTTTGGAACACTTGTTAGATTTTGGTAGCTCGTTGAGGAGCTTTGGACGTATGGCGTACTTAGTTGCATCTTATGTGAGAGTTACATGTGTTGAATGCATTAGTTCATTCGTTTGAGTCACGTAACGTTTTAGACTATAATGCATTGGATCCATAGGCATATGAGTCAGTCAGTTGGTTTAGTTGGGGACTTTATCCCCGTGTTGGGACTGGATATTGTTTATGGCTAAGCGGGAGCTCGAGGTATAGATCGTGGGTGGTTGAACTCGAAAACCGTGTAACCTCTATTGAAGGGCTCGAGGTATAGATCGTGGGTGGTTGAACTCGATGCCCGTTTGTAATCCAGTCTAGTTACTCATCGTGGAATTTAGTGTCCGCGTTTGAAGTCTAGTGAGTGGTCCCCAAGTCATGTTTTTATGTAAGCTTGCGGTGGTGCTCTGCAGAGCCGTATACGGAGCTAAGTCTTGCGGTGGTGCCCATTGTGAGCCGGATACGGGGACTTGTGGCTTTTGTGGTGACACTCATTAGAGGTCGAGTTGACACTAGGGTCATTTGGGTATCTTGCGGTGGTAGCTCAGTTGGGAGCCGTATACGGGGATCCATGGCTCTGTGTGCCCGCCACTTTCGATGGAATTCGGGTATCCCCCGTCACCGAGAGGTGTTGTTTTGGGTATTAAGTTTTATTATCTAATTTTTCGGCGACGTTTTGTATATATGGATCTTATCCATGATTTCTGGGTTGAGTATTATACCTCACCCATGTTTTGGGTGTTTAGGGATATAAAGTTTTATCCACGTTTCATAAATTAGGAGTCCGCTTTCTATTCTCATTTTGAGTGAGTTCTGTGTTGAAATTAATTTATGAAGGAACGTTGTTATTTTGGGGTCTTAGTCCTTAAAACAGTTTGGTATGGAAAATGTTTATTATGGTACCTCATTCGTCTAAAATGCATATTATTGGAAAACGAGTCGTTTTCACATTTGAAGCATATCATTTTGAAAGATTATGATTTCAATTGTATTCTTTTTTTTTAAACGATTAATTTATATATGTTGAAAACTCTTGAGCTCAGTAGGCGTTAAGCCTAACTTTTTTTATTTGTCGGCATGTGCATCAGGTTCCAAATGGGGGTTTGGTTCTAGTAGTATTATGAAGAGATGTGCTTAGTTTTTCACAATTGTAAGTATTTGGTGAAGTCTTCCGCAGTTTGGAGATAGTGACTATTATTGGGTTTTTGTAGCACCCGTCCTTGTTATAGACTGTATATAGAGAATAAATTGTGTGTGTTGAGGTTAAACCATAAATTATGATTGTGTATGAATCAATTATTGGTGTATTTAGAAAATTTTAAATTAGTTGCTATTTCCAGATTTGAGGGTGTTACATTAGCAATTAATGGTGTTTAGTTTATATTAAAAATAAATCAAAAATGAGAAAAAAGATAAATAGGCTTGAAAGGTTCTCATTGAATCATCTCTTGGTTGTTCTTTTAATATATATATATATATAGATAGATTAAATTAAGTGAAAAATCTTGAGTATTGTATTCAACCCCTTCCCCCCTTCTACAATACTTGTTGTGTTTACTTTCTGTTAACTGGGATCAACAGAAGATAAGATGAGGTTTTTACGAGGCGTTGGGTTTTTCGATGAGGCGTTAGATCGCCGACGATGGAAATGGCTGGTGGTTGGGTCTGCCGACGGTAATGGAAAGGGAATAGAGGCGGTAATAGTCCGATGAAGATTTGGTCCTTGTGGGTTTGAAGATACGGGTTTTACAGATCTGTGTTTCAAAATAATTTTGAGTAAGTTACAGCTTTGGTCCTTGTGGTTTGAAAAAAATGGTAAAATAAAGAAAAAAAATAAAAAGACCAATTTACCCTCATACTTAATGGACAAAATAGACGATCGTTAGTGTGAAGGACCAAATGCATAAGAATTTGCATACCTGGAGGTTTCTTATGTAATAAATGAAGTTAAGGGACCTAATCAGTAATTTTTGACATACCTTAGGGACCAAATCGGTAAATTACTCTATAAGTTAATTACATAGAGGCCCCTATAATTTCATTGTTTTTACAAAAAAAAAAGGAAGAGAACATGGTTGGACGAAAATACCATTGGCTCTAACGGAGCTTTTTAACGAAGTTAGTGACTAGGTCCTACTTTCAAAGCTAAATCCAAACCTTTGGGACTTCAACTTGACTTATTGAACTACAGGTCCACTTTCAAAGAAATCAACAAACGTCTGAGACCAAAAGTGTAATTCCCTCAATAATTTATAGAAACAAATTATAAATAATTCTAAAAAATTATAAATTTACCTATTTATTATAAAAAAAATGTTTTCCACATAATTTAAAACATTATTATACCCAAATCGTATTAAATCCCGCGAAATACCAACAACCGCCATGAGATTTCTAAATCATATGTTTGTATTTCAATGAAATCCTATATAGGATCTCAAATTCAAGCAATCCTTCAAACCAAACATGGGATTAAAATGAAATTGAATTATAAATCATCCAAATTATATCCAATCCTACAAATCAAAAGAGACGTAAGGGTTTGTTTGGTTTGATGAAATATTTTTGAGAGATTTTGATTTCGTGGAAGAATTTGGAATCTCTAGTGTGTTTGGTTGTAGATTTGGAATAAAATTGAATTTCATTTTTATAAATAATTTATAAAAGCAAATTATAAATAATTAAACTACCATTTTATTAAATAATTATTACAAAACAAGTTTTTATAACATATTCCAAAACTAATTTCAAACAAATCCTAAGAAATCCTGTAAAATATCAACTATCTTTAATTCTCCATGAAATTTTAAATCACGTGTTTGTGGGGATTTCAATCAAATCCCAGGATTTCAAATTCATACAATCTTTTAAACCAAACATGAGACTGAAATGGAGTTGAATTCCAAAGCCCTCCAAATCCTATCCAATCATATAAACCATAGTTTAATATTTTTTTCAATAATAAATTTTTATTTACAAAGTTAAAATAATATTATCTTAATTGCATAAAAATCATTATACATTTTCTAAGATTGAAAATTTAAAAGTATATATGTCTAAAAAATTAGAAATCGAAATAAAATACATTTTATTTTAATAAAAATTTCTTTTACTGATAGACACAAAAAACATTAAACATGGCCACATCTCATGTTTTTCACAGTATGACAACAGAATTTTGTTTCTTTTTCACATGGAGTGCCAAAAGTTATGGACGACATCATATTAGCATATTTTTGAGGTAGGGAGCAAGAGCATGTACATGCCCATGTGGATTCTTGTGTGTTTCTAGCAACTTGTTCACCTCAAGTGCAACCCAAGCTAGGCCAGCTAGGGTGAGCCCGTTGGATGGTGGGGTGTTCCCGAGGTCCTAATGTATTGGTTCATTGTTTTCGGTCTCCACTGATTGGTTCAGACACTAATTCGACTTTTTTTCGGAACGATCAACTTGATCATTATGTTTTAAATTTTATGTTGTTTCAACGTTGTGTAATTTCATTGCTGACAAATTGTCCGATTCTACGTTTGATTACATTTCAATTGACCTTTTTTTTTTCCTGATGTGTATTGCTCTGAGGATCGGTTTTGTGCACACAAAAAACATAAGTCAAGAGTAAACAAACGGTTGATCGGGTTCATATTGCTCACTCATGGCTTGGGGTTTCAAAATATATGATTTAAGTTTATTTTTACAGTTACTTATGTCCCTTATTAGTTGATTCTTAAAAACCATTTGTAGTATTACACTTGGTTCAAAATCATAAACAATAAAACAACGGTCGCTAATTGGGTTTTCAACAAGACGAGATCGGGCCGGGAATTGTTTAGCAAGGTTCAATTGTGTGCTTTTAATTGGGTTAAAATTAGAAAAAAGAAAGGGGTTGAGGTCAATTGGGAGAGTTGGTGCAGTAGTCCCCGTAATGCTCTTGTAGTTCATTTGTAATCTCTAGCGCATGACTAGCTTTTCGTTTAATATATTTCGTGCCGTTAAAAAAAAAATCGGTTTACGTTCGTTTCTTACTCGAAATGCAAGTATTTTGTTATTTTAACTTGATTAAAGGCTGGTTCATGATGAGTCATTAGTAAATTGACCTTACATAAGTTTTCAATTCGGTCTTGAAAAAATAAACTCAATAATATTAAACACCAGATCTCTTAGCGCGTAAAACAATTTGTTCCCGTAAAATCTTCCTAGGAAAAGAAAACCCATTTGTCTCACCCCCAATTATGTCTGCAAGTCGGATCGCTCAATATCCGATAACAACAACAAGTACTAGCTATTGCTAAATTTCATCAAAACATGTAGCCGAATATATATATATATATATATATATAATATATATATATATATACACTCTATTTATTACACGCTTATACATGAAACCCTATAATATAAGAAATTATTATGTATATATTGTATTTGACTTATTTGTTGGGCAATCTAAATCTTCCTAGTGGGCTAGGAGTAAATAAAACCCCAACATAACAACTATACCAATTTTCGGACTCCAAGTATCCTTAAACTTTTTTGGTCAACCTCGGTGCACCATTCATACCTGCGCGACGTGTGCTCGCAAACAAGGCTAGCTGTGATCCAAAGCCATTTTGGTCGAAGTTTCGCAAGTCATCAAGAGAACCTTCTAGCCATGGTCATCTACTTATTGCTACTAGGAAATCATATATAAACTCACG
Source organism: Arctium minus (assembly GCA_954870635.1). NCBI lineage: Eukaryota > Viridiplantae > Streptophyta > Magnoliopsida > Asterales > Asteraceae > Arctium > Arctium minus. Next base: position 172,444,228 of record OX941080.1, on the reverse strand, counting down.
AATTGTTATATTCCCCAACTATGTGGCCCAATGATTTTCTCACCCAATCATTCGTTTCGGTTGCAACAATTTGACGATCAATTCCTCGTTTATTAAAACTTCATTTTAGGCATATAATATATTAAAACGAAGCTCTCACATAGGACAACATAAACCCACAAACATCTTTGCGATTAACATCTGGACTTGAGTTTCTTTTTGGGTCCGAAATGGCATAAAACCCATCATCTTTCCCCTTCTTTTTCCAACAAAAGTAAACTAGAAAACTCATGGTGAATTCGCATATATTGTAGCAGATATTTTTAGCTATAATTTGGAGTATGTTAGCCAACATTTTTGACATGGTGCTTGCATCTTGCAAGCAAGCTAGACAATTTTTACTTCAAACGCCACCTAACAGGCTTATTTTTGTGATGCATAATTTGAAATGGTACTCTTTTAGCAGGAAAAGAACTTGTAAGACCTTGGATTTACTTTCTAGAGGTCACCCGTTCAAGTCTATTCATAGCTGTCGAAAGGTCTGTTTAGCTGTTAACTTCAAGGTCCATGCATGAGACTAACCAATCGTGGTTTGGAAACTAACGGTTACTAATTAAAAAAAGAACAAAGATTTTTGGGTTGATGTTGAGATGGAGGAAATTTTGCATGTACAAGTAATCTCATCTAGTAATACGCGTTTAGTTCAAAAGACATGCATTTGCATTGATTTTTGGAACAAATTAGCTAGAAAATCCAATTTGATGCAATTTGGAAGCAAGACACAGTTAAAAAAAAGACCAAAACCTTATGGCCGATTGCCCAAAATGGGTAGTTTAAAGTTGTTGAAAATTTTATAAATACATGGGTAACAAAATGCAAAAGATGTTTCCCGATCTTTCTATAACATTTGTCCTAGAATTTTGAATATCCTTCCGGTACAAATTACTCGACCGACATAAGATGTTTTAACACACACATAGACACTGTCTTATAAGATTTTTTATGTATACTGGATTGTCAATACAAAATCTACAATAACGGAAGTAATACATCTTAAGACAATAATTTTATGTTGTCAGCAATAATCTCATGCTAGTTTGTTTAAGATCATAACCTTGCGTTTTCTGTAATAACCGGGTTAAAAGTAGAAATCTTATAGTTTTGGGGTGAGAATGTTAAAAAGGGGTTTTGGGTGTTCATATCGGAACTTTGAGAATTTAGGAATAAAACCCTAGAGTATTGGGTTTTGTAGGCGGCTGAAAAGAATTATCATAGGGAGAGAGAGAGAGCTTCTTCAAGCAACCGGTCGATAGAGAGAGGGAAAGAGCAGAGGATTCAAGGCCTGATTTTTTCAAGCTCAGTAAGGTAAAATTCTAATCTACATCTCTTTTATAGTAAAGATTTATTGTTTATATCTAAAACCATTAATGGAGCTCGACCTGAGAGTTATTCTGAAGTTGGAAATCCTTGGGTGAAATGTTGAAATTGAAATAATCTGATCTGGGTAGAAATTGAATTAGTAAATGGATTGTTTATCAAATTAAAGTGGCTGCATCATCTAGTGGTTGGATTAAATCTGCTGTATGGGATGTTGGGGTTTTCATATTCAATCTGAGCGAAGGTATTAGAGACCTGGGTTTTTCGTTCAAAAGCCCGGACATCTTAAACACCGGTCGAGACTTTATTTTTGGTCCGGTCGCCCGATAAGGGGGATATCGGTCGATCAATCGAAGGGAGACCCCGGTCGCCCGCTAAGGGGACCCCGGTCGATCCTCTTTGCCAGTCTCTTGTATGCATCGGTCATGTTTTAGCTCGGTCGATCCCTCCATCATTTCGGTTGGGTCTTAGAGCATCGGTCAATACCGGTCGTGTTGGGAAGTAATCTCGGTCGAAGGGAAGGAGGGGACCACGGTCACCAAAGCCACCCCGGTCGCCAAGCATACCGGTCGGCCAAGGCATACCGGTCGGTCGCCAAATTTATTTAGAGTTTGGGCCGAAGCCCAAGGTGGTAGAAATCTGTGTTGGTTGTGGATTTATATTCATGGCCCATTCAAATAATTAGTAATTAGTTAGAATTTGCAATTTTATTCTATAGGAAAATTTAGTGATTTATGTAGTAGGAATTTTTGTAGTGGTTTAGGGGGGGGGGGGTTAAGGTCAAGTTTCGTTAAAATAAGGAGGATCGAGCGTTCATCGGTGGATGTTTCCTTTATAGGTCTCGAATTGGATTTTAGGCGTAAGCAAGAGTTCAAGCTAAGGACGTCAGGTGAGTTTTTCTCAACTAAACATTTTGATGATAAAAGCATATGAAGTTTATATTAAACTTTGATTTATTTATGATGGCATGATTTTATTAAATTGTTCAAGTATGTTATAAATTGTTGTGGTTTAAATGTATGCATACATTATTTGTGGGTTACGTGACCTAAGTCGGGGAGTGTGGACCGCCTACTCGTGCCGGGGAGTGTGGCCCGTTTATGTCGTTGGGGGCATGTCCCAACATTAAGGCAGCGCGAGTTAGACACATCGTCTTTGACGGTCGTGTGGTCTGTAACGTGTTTTATTCGTGTGCCATTATGAAATGTTATTTCTAATTCTGAAAAGTATATTATGTTGCTTATCTGCACTAGACCTATGGTCTAACCCTCGCTATTTCAAAACTAAAAATCTTTTCAGGTCATCGTGTTGTAGACAAAGCAGCTAAGGGTAAAGAGAAGATCTAGCGGGGCGTATAGAAGACCGGCACTTAGTTTATTCTTCATTATCTCAGTTGTGTATAGGTTGTTTACTGCAAACCTTGAATTAACTATTGTAAGTTTGGGACCGTTATGGCTTGGATTATTACTTCGATCATTGAGAATTTTATCTTAAGAATCGATCCGCTTGTTTATTTTTGGTTGGGATGTTATAGTTGGTATCAGAGCCATAGTTTAAGGGATCTAGGCGACCAGTTGAGCTTAGACTTAAACTTAGTGCGTGAATCACAACTGAGATTATAGGATGGCCGTAGGAAGTCGGGTAATAGGGTGGTGAGGACTAACATGTAAGGTAAATTTAGAATTACACCTGACCAGTGTAATTGTTAATTTACAGGTACATGTGTGTGGTTAACTTGCTTTATTGCTTTGGGGGTTACCATAATGGAGTTTTATTGGTGTTTTAATTGTAGCTATGAGCGAAAGAGGAACTAGGAGCAGATTGGTGCCAGCAGTAGAGGTGGCACCTGTTAATGAAGTGGTTGAGGATGGACCTGTTGCTCCTCCTCATACAGCTGCTAACCGAGGGAAGGGTCGCGGACGACCCAAAGGGAAGGCAACAAAGAAAGCGACCACGCAAGTTAATGGACCAGTTGCGGGGGCTAGAGGTGGAAAGACGACTTGTGTTGCGCGTCGAGCTAGAAGCGTGGATGCGAGACCAGGACTAGAAACCTCACTTCAAGAAAGTTCGGCTTCAGTAAGGGGTCGAAGGCAGAATAGAAATCGTGGCGGGGACGAACACAGGGGTTTGTCACGCAAGAAACCTTTGCGGCTGAGATGGGGAAACTGCAAGAAACTTTGAACGCATTGTTGACGCAACGATCCAATGAGGCATCGGCAAGTAAGGAGAAGAGTGAGAGAAAAGAGACAACTGAAGTGGTGGATTCACCGGTGACTATGGTAGGGAGTCACTCGCAGGCAACTTCTGCAGTGATGACCAAATCAACAGTTGAAAAGGGGTGTAGCTTTAAGGAGTTTGCTGCCTGCAAACCTCCTACCTACAAGGGTGAGTGCGATCCTGTTTTAGCAATGAAATGGGTGAAAGGGATGGAATTGGCATTCGACACCAGCAAGTGTTCTGAAAGGGATAGAGTTGTTTACGTTTTGGCCATGCTGAAGGATGAAGCAGTCATATGGTGGGATGTGGAGTCTGGTGGTCGTGGTTCAACATCATCTAGGGAAATGTCATGGGCAGAGTTTGTAAAGAGGTTCAAAGCACAATTTTTCCCTCTGGTGGCAATTAAGAAGTTAGAAGAGGAATTCTTAAGTCTGGAGCAGAAAGATATGACCGTTCGAGATTATACAACCAAGTTCATTGAGAAATCCAGATTTGCAGAGAGTTATGTGCCTAACGAGGAAAGGCCCAAAAATCCCAAGAGTGGGTGTTTTACAAAGTTTATAAAGTTAAATACTTCAAATAATCAAAGATTACCAACTAACCCAACGTTTGATAATTTCATGTAAAACACATAAACACTTTAAAATAGACATTTTGGCATGTACAACGTTTTCACAAATCAACTTGAACTCACCTTGCTAGATTTAGGCTAAATCTAGATTTTACCCACTTAGAGCTTTCCTTGAAGAACTTGATTCTTCAAACCAAATCTTCCAAAACCTAGATCCACAAGGTTCCAACCAACAATATACATAATCAACCACAAATAATCGATCCCTAACCTTATACATGAATACCTCAACTTATACTGAAACCCTAACTTCCATAAATGAATAGAATAGAAGATTACCTTGACCCAAGATTGAATCCACCAACCAAAACACCTCTAGTTCACCAAAATGGTTACAAACTTCCAATCTATGAAAGGGGGAACAAAGGGTGGATGAAAACCCAAGAAAACTTGGTGAAGAAGATGAAGTGGGAGAGATGAGGATCTTACCACCACAAAATACTCTTGTATACTCCAATAGACTTATAATCTCTTTCTAGATCCTTGAAGAGCTCTCAAAAACGAAACCGTAGCAACTTGAATCATCAAAATCGGAGTTGTGGAGCAAAAGTTATGAAGGAATGAAGTTTTGGGAGAAAATGCGGTTGAATCAGGTTTTAACCTGATCTGGGCCTTCTGCCCGGCACACGACCCATGCGTATTTGTGAAGGGGAAGCGCACGGCCCGTGCGCCCCCTCCAGTCCGCTAGTGATTTGCCCGAAAACCGTTTTGGTCATAACTTCTTCGTTATAGCTCCGTTTTTGCTCCGGAAAGAACCGTTGGACTCGTAATTGAATCATTTATCCATCAAGACTATAAAATCAAGGATTCAAGCCAAAATCAAATATATTATTTTTTCTTAATATATCGGTTTCTGTATTAACTTGAAATGATACATTTCGAAAATCGGGGTGTTACAATCCTCCCAACCTTAAAAGAGATTTCGTCCTCGAAATCTGGAACCACTAAGCACCCAACATTACATCTGGAAAGATCGATTGATTCCCTATCCCAAAGGTATGCCTTCACGAAACTTCACCTCATATACGGACCCGATTACATTCCGGTTGAGGTTGTCGCTGTGTTTCTCATTACGTGCCGCTACAAAACTCAATCTCAACGTTCAATATATTTCACCGACGTCAGGATGAACTTTGAGTCCTTGATTAACCATTTTCTTAATCATTAGATCTCGGTTGTCTCCCAACCTTATGTTGCTCATATTACCTCAAGAATAACTTACGTTCTTATTCAGTCATTTCCACCAAGAATATCCCAAAGAAAACATTTCCCTAAGATACCTCTAAATGCGACGCGTCAAGGTCTCCTCGATAAACGATTTATATTTAAAGTCCACCTCGACAATCTCACTAAATGTATCCAATAAACATTACCACCAACTCCCACCATGCACTCTAGCATCGATTGCCAAATCAGCGAAAGTCCTGACAATTATCAAAACACCAATGATTGATTCTTAATTGACAACATCTAATTTCCTTAAGGTTACCGCTTGTCCTGCAGACACACCAGATCTAACAGAAGTACACTGAAGCACACCAACAACTATTGTCCTCAAAATATAGTGTCGACACCTATGCACGGAATGGCCATTTTGCTAACGTGGATATACCACCCAACATTTCGCTCCCGATTTGCAATGTCGATTCGAGGTTGACACCTATTCTTGGAAATGATCACCCAAATCAAACATCCTTACTAGCCAACATAACATCATCAATATTCCCAGCTACCCATTAAGGTGATACACCATAGATACATAGCATGTCGTCGTACCATTAGTCCACAAATTCAAAACCAACCATGCCCAAACAACCGTACACGGTTTGAACCCGCAGGTTTAACGAAGCACAAAGATCATTACTTAACTAACTGGGAGAAAACATAGGTCTAACGCCTCAAACTTCAAGGACTCTTTTAGTCCTTAATCTCGACCTCTAACACGAGGGGCTTACACCTATAGCTCTAATGAGTTCAAGGTTTTTCACACCACTATGCCAATTCGAACTTTTATAAAATCTCAAAACGTAAAGGATTTATAAAGATTAATCGTACGAATAAAATCTACTACCTTAACTCGGTAGATGTATAGAGTGGTCACAACCGCCACACACATATAAAACCATTTCAGAAAATAATTGATCAAGAATCAAGGTAATACTGACACCAACGAAAGATATTTCAACAATCATTTTCAAAAGAACTGCTATGTTCTCAACGCGTAAAAATTGGTGACACAAAAGAGAAGTAGTTTTACGTACTAAAACAGTGCATAACGAAGCGTTTGTACAAAACTTCAGAAGGGAAAAAATATTCACGAAATCGAATCCCAAAATCTTGCATTTAACCATGAAATGTCATGAAATAAAACTTCCCGACGTGAATCGCATACATCGGTTTATTCCCCAAAATTTAGTAAAGACATAAGCATGCGATTCGAGCAATTGTAAGAGTAATTTAGTTTGGTTCCAAACTTTAGGTTGTACAAATAAAATGTTTGCAAAACCCAACACCACATGTTCATGATATCGAACTCTCAAAGTTTTCTCTCTTTTAGCCCCAATGAAATACGGAATAAGATTTCACAACAAAACTTGCATGCGACCGTTTATTTCACAAAACTAGTAGGATGATATGCGTATGCACTTGGTTAAAACATGAAATAATTTATGTCGGTTACACATTCAAGGACAAATAATAATATGCTCTCATCGTCCTAAAATGTTTGTTAAAACTTGTTGACGGGAGTTCCAAATAGACATGTATGCATACTATATGCAACTCACACAAAGCTCAAGGAAAACGGTACCACTTGACGCCATTAAAGTCACCCCATTAACTCCACAAAATCGCATGGATTAAAATTCTCAATAAAACTCAAACATCAAAATAATGAAAGGTAACTCTTCGTCCAAAACCTTAACATACGTGGAAGGGATCCAATATTAAGATCATAAGCCGTAGTTACTTGTCCAAGACTCTAAATAGTGTCAAAATACGAACATTACCATATTCGAAAATAACGTTAGGCAACAATGAGAATAAACAAAGTCTCGACAAAGCCTGCAATCACATGTAATAAAATAATTTTATGCATGTTTAAGATCATGGTCTAAAACTTTTGCGTGTTAAACATTTCAAGATTTCGTGGTATGATCCACATGGTGATTTTGGAAACATGAGAAATGATCGATGCAATTTATTTCAGAAATATATTTCGTGCATGAATTTGATCGACACTTAACACCTCAAAACCACGATCCTCCATTTTCTTAGTTATATTATCGTCAACCGGATGCTCAACATCATAAGGCAAAGATCACAGACTTCATAGGTTCACCTCACAAATTTCTCCTCGAAATACATTGATCAAGAAGTCTATGGTTCTAATCCAACCAACCAATTCGACCCAAAATGGTTCACTTAATGCAATCACCATGCTTATCGTCACTCCAAGTGACGAATACTAACATCATCAACTTCTTCTAATGGCTACCCATATAGAAACTGTTTCACTACCCTAACGGTTATCATACTAAAGCAGTTCAAGCATACACACGTAATTCGTAGGTTCACCATAACACTGGCCAGGTGCCATTATGAACGTACTTTACATGATTATCCTTGCCATTTCCGGCGTGATTCCCGTTCCTAGTGACTTCACTCACCTCGAATCATCAAATCTTAAAGTGCCTAATTGTGAAATCTCACATTCAATCACTTAAAATCACGCTAGTCTGAGTCTAGGTATTCAAAATCAACACCTAAATCTCTCAAACTTAAGCTCTGATACCAACTTGTAACACCCTCAAATTTGGAAAGAGCGACTAATTAAAAGCTTTCAACAATACCTTAAAGGATAATAAATCTCTTACTACCAGTCAATAATTTAAATACATTTCTAGGTTAAACCATCAACAGATAATTAAAATCTTACATAAAGACTAACTAAAGTCGAGTGTTACTATAACCCAATACGAAATCGCTATCTCCAATAATAACGCAGAAGACTTCATCAAGCTAAATCACTTCATCGAGCACACAACTAGCACTCATCACTTCATGGTGTCGCTAGAACTAATCCCGAAATGAAACCTGATGCACATGCCGACAAATAAAAAGGTTAGGCTAACGCCTAGTGAGTTCAAGAGTTTTATATCATGATTATAGAGGAAAGCGTAAAATGGAAACATTGTAACTTATAATCATGATCCTTTAAAATGATTTACTTTGAAATAAGAGAACAACTCGTTTACCAACAATATGCATTTTATAGATGGACGCCTCAACGCCAAACATTCTTTCATGAAACAATGTAATCCAACACTTACTTAAAACAAGAATAATGGTAATGCTCAAATAATGACATTTGAATAAGCTTTATAAAAACAAACGACCAAAATATGAGTAAACTCAAGTCTCCAAAATTATAGCATAAGGAGATAACCCAAATCTCAAACGTCACTGAAAACGAGGATAAAATCAAATACCTCAAAACAACACCTCACGGTGACGGGGGAATCCCGAATTCCAAGGCTAGTGGCGGAACACAAAAGTAGGCCACATTCCAAGTTATTGAGCTCACCATACTATGACTCATGGCCACGAGCACGCCGACTCGTACTAAGATGTGAGGGAGGGCCCCCGAGGATCCTAATCATGCTCATTCGCTAGAATTACATTTACGACCCATGGCTAGTAACCGGTCCCACATAACCGTACCAAACGCCCCCGAGGATCCAATGTCTCAACTAGCTACAAATGGGAAGTGACTATCCCATAAAATACAGGCTCAGAAATTAACTCTCGGATGCAGGTCTGGTCTTGGACTCCACGAGCCCTCACAGTATTATCCTCGAAATCCCTAGAGACTAATTCTGACACCCACATATAATTAATAGCCCATTTTTCTTTTTAAATAACACGACCGACTCATATGCCTATGGATCCACTGCATTATAGTCTAAACAGTACATGACTCAAATTGAATGACTAACGCACTCAAACATGTAAATCTCAATTGATGCGCATTAACCGCCATCATACTTGGTATTTCACAATCGGGCTATTAAACCGGACCGAAGTCCTAAAGACTCATTTATTTGCAAATATGCATTTCCAAGTTTAACTGCTGATAAGAATGGAAATCATAAAATGAGACCATACACATTCTTTCAAGTACTTCACATAAATGTGCAAGTAATACTTCATAAAACATTCCATTTTATGAATGATGCACAAAACCCGACAAACATTAAAAAGTGTATTTTCGACCAAAAACCCATTTATGCAATAAATCATCAAAACCCATTAATTTATAACACATTTATCGAAATGCCCAAAAATCCCAAGAGTGGGTGTTTTACAAAGTTTATAAAGTTAAATACTTCAAATAATCAAAGATTACCAACTAACCCAACGTTTGATAATTTCATGTAAAACACATAAACACTTTAAAATAGACATTTTGGCATGTACAACGTTTTCACAAATTAACTTGAACTCACCTTTCTAAATTTATGCTAAATCTAGATTTTACCCACTTAGAGCTTTCCTTGAAGAACTTGATTCTTCAAACCAAATCTTCCAAAACCTAGATCCACAAGGTTCCAACCAACAATATACATAATCAACCACAAATAATCGATCCCCAACCTTATACATGAATACCTCAACTGATACCGAAACCCTAACTTCCATAAATGAAGAGAATAGAAGATTACCTTGACCCAAGCTTGAATCCACCAACCAAAACACCTCTAGTTCACCAAAATGGTTACAAACTTCCAATCTATGAAAGGGGGAACAAATGGTGGATGAAAACCCAAGAAAATTTGGTGAAGAAGATGAAGTGGGAGAGATGAGGAGCTTACCACCACAAAATACTCTTATATACTCCAATAGACTTCTAATCTCTTGCTATATCCTTGAAGATCTCTCAAAAACGAAACCTTAACAACTTGAATCATCAAAATCGGAGTTGTGGAGCAAAAGTTATGAAGGAATGAAGTTTTGGGAGAAAATGCGGCTGAATCAGGTTTTAACCTGATCTGGGCCTTCTGCCCGGCGCACGACCCGTGCGTATTTGTGAAGGGGAAGCGCACGGCCCGTGCGCCCCCTCCAGTACGCTAGTGATTTGTCCGAAAACCGTTTTGGTCATAACTTCTTCGTTATAGCTCCGTTTTTGCTCCGAAAAGAACCGTTGGACTCGTAATTGAATCCTTTATCCATCAAGACTATAAAATCAAGGATTCAAGCCCAAAATAAAATATCTTATTTTTCCTTAATATATCGGTTTCTGTATTAACTTGAAATGATACCTTTCGAAAATCGGGGTGTTACTTGATTTCAAGACGTTCAAAACGGCAAAAACTGATCATCGGAGTAATTCGAAGTTTGAGAGAAAACCATGCAGTAAGTGTAATAGGGTCCACAAGGGGGAATGTATGTTGGAACGAGAAAGGTGCTACAAATGTGGGAAAATAGGGCATATGGCTCATGACTACCGCGGGTCCAGTTCGTGTTATCAGTGTGGATCTCCTGATCATATCAAGACTGATTGCCCTCAGCTGAAGAGGGGAACTGCTGGGGTGTTTGGAGATAAAGGAATCGAGAAGAAGATGGAGCCAGCTCGGGCGAGAGCAAGGGCTTTTAACATGACAGCTGAGGACGCGGTTGAGACGCCAGATGTGGTAACAGGTACTTTTCCCATAGACTCGATTTTTGCTAAAGTATTGTTCGATTCGGGTGCAAACCATTCGTTTGTGTCACCGAATTTTGTGCACAAACTGCTAGTGAAACCCAAGAAGCTTAGTCAAAGGTTCAAAGTAGAAGTAGCCGATGATAGTCGAGTCTTAGTGGGAGAAGTATATGATGGGTGTAGTATAGACATTGACGGTCATACCTTCCCATTGCGGCTATATCCAATGGGTATGGGGGAATTTGACGTCATTGTGGGGATGGACTGGTTAGCGTCTAACGATGCCAGTATCGTTTGTAATTAGAAGCTAATCCGGATAGCTTTGCCGAATCAGAAAGAAGTTATAGTTTATGGGGATCGTCGGGATAGAAAGTCGTGCTTGATCTCGATGATCAAGGCTAGGCGTTGCTTAGTAAAGGGGTGTGTGGGGTTTTTAGCATATGTGGTAGACGCTAAGAAAGAGAAGAAGGGATTAGAATCTGTTCCGATAGTGTGTGAGTATCCGGAGGTGTTTCCGGAAGACTTAACCACTCTGTCATCGGATAGGCAAGTGGAGTTCAGGATAGATTTGATGCCGGGAGCGGCACCAATAGCGAGGTCTCCTTATCGCTTGGCTCCGGCCGGAATGAAGGAGGTGATGACTCAATTGAAGGAGCTGTTGGATAAAGGTTTTATCCGACCCAACACGTCGCCGTGGGGAGAACCAATATTGTTTGTCAAGAAGAAGGACGGGTCAATGAGAATGTGCATAGACTACCGGGAACTCAACAAGGTGATAGTTAAGAATAAGTACCTGCTTCCTAGAATTGACGATCTCTTTGATCAGTTGCAAGGAGAGAGTTACTTCTCGAAGATAGATTTGCGTTCGGGTTATCATCAGCTGAAGGTGAGAGAAGAGGGTGTACCCAAGACTGCGTTTCGTACGAGGTACGGACACTTCGAGTTTCTAGTCATGCTATTTGGGCTGACGAACGCACCGGAAACGTTCATGGATCTGATGAATAGAGTATGTAGTCCCTTCTTGGACAAGTGTGTCATCGTCTTCATTGATGACATACTGATTTACTCACAGTCCATGAGTGACCATGAAGTACACCTGAGAGTTGTGCTAGAGTTACTCAAGCGGGAGAAGTTGTATGCCAAATTTTTGAAGTGTGAATTTTGGCTAAGAGAAGTGCAGTTCTTAGGACACGTGGTGTCGGAAGACAGGATCAAAGTGGATCCAGCGAAGGTTAAGGCAATCGAAGAATGGGAGGTGCCAAAGACGCCGTCTGAAGTAAGAAATATCCTCGGTTTGGCGGGCTACTATCGAAGGTTCATTCAGGACTTCTCGAGAATAGCCACGCCATTGACTACTTTAACAAGGAAAAATGTTAAGTTCTCATGGAAGGAAACTCAGGAGGATGCGTTCAGCGAATTGAAGAAAAGGTTGAGTAGTGCACCGATCCTGTGATTACCTAAAGGTACAGAAGGATTTGTGATTTTCAGTGACGCTTCAAAGTTTGGTCTGGGATGTATTTTGATGCAATATGGAAAGGTAATAGCTTATGCGTCTCGGCAATTGAAAGAGCACGAAAGGAATTATCCGACACACGATCTGGAACTGGCAGCCGTGGTGTTCGCCTTGAAGATATGGAGGCATTACTTGTATGGAGTTAAATGCCAAATTTATACCGACCATAAGAGCCTTCAGCATCTATTCAATCAAAAGGAGTTAAATATGAGGCAGCGAAGATGGATGGAATTGCTGAGTGATTATGACTGTGAGATCTTATACCACCCAGGTAAAGCTAATGTGGTAGCGGACGCTCTAAGTCGGAAATAACATAGTTCAGTGTCCAAAGTAGTAGCGTATCGGGTTGAGGCAATTTCAAGCTTTCTGAAAGAAGTCAAGAAATATCAAGAGGAAGCAGTGACTGGGGAAAACTGGAAAAGCGAAAGAATTGTGGGAATCGTTGATTTGTTAACCGTTGACAATCGTGGAGTTAGATGTTTCGAGCAGAGAGTGTGGATTCCGAAACGGGGAGATCTTTGGAAGAGAGTATTGGAAGAAGCTCATAAGTCGCGATACTCGATACACCCGGGAACAAACAAAATGTACAGAGATCTAAAGCAAAGTTACTGGTGTCCAGGCTTGAAGAAAGATATCGCTTATTTTGTGGAGAGATGTTTAACGTGTTTGAAAGTAAAGGCGAAACATCAAAGACCGTACGGGGAGCTGCAGTCGTTGGAAATACCGGTATGGAAGTGGGATGATATGTCAATGGACTTCGTGACGGGATTGCCGCGATCGTCTAAAGGGCACGATGCTATATGGGTGATAGTGGATCGACTCACTAAATCTGCTCACTTTCTACCGATTAAGGAGGCATACCCATTGGAAAAGTTGGCAAAACTTTATATTGATGAGATAGTATCCAGGCATGGAGTGCCATCATCTATCGTGTCAGATCGAGATGCTTGCTTCACATCAAAGTTTTGGAAAAGCCTTCAAAGAGAGTTGGGGTCACAACTCAGATTGAGTACGGCGTATCACCCTCAAACGGACGGACAGAGTCAAAGGACTATTCAGACGTTAGAAGACATGCTTCGGGCTTGTGTGATCGATTTCAAAGGCTCATGGGAGACTCATCTACCTCTGATAGAGTTCTCTTATAACAATAGTTATCACGCCAGTATTCAAGCTGCTCCGTTTGAAGCATTGTATGGGAGGAAGTGCAGAACACCGTTATGTTGGAATGAAGTGGGTGAGAAGCAGTTAGCGGGACCGGAAATCGTGCAAGTGACGGCCGATAAGGTTAATCAGATTCGAGAACGGTTGAAGATGGCTCAAGATCGCCAGAAGATGTATGCAAACAAGCGAAGGAAGTCGATAGAATTCCAAGTAGGAGACAGGGTGATGTTAAAAGTTTCACCGTGGAAGGGTGTCGTTCGTTTCGGCAAGAAGGGCAAGTTGAGACCAAGATATGTAGGACCGTTTCCTATAACGAAGCGTGTTGGGGAGGCAGCTTATAATTTGGATCTACCGGTGAATTTGCAAGGAGTTCACCCTGTTTTCCATGTATCCAACCTAAAAAGGTGTTTAGCAGAAAGTGACGTTGTGATACCGTTAGAAGATGTCCAAATAGATGAAAGGATAAGCTTTGTAGAGGAACCAGTAGCGATTTTGGATCGTAAAGTGAAAAAGTTAAGGAATAAGGAAATTTCCTTGGTAAAGGTTCAGTGGCAATTTCACAAAGGACAAGAAGCAACTTGGGAGTTAGAGTCGGTTATGAAGAGTCAATATCCCAGTCTATTTTAATGAAGGAATTCCGGGGACGGAATTCTTTTGAGGGGGGGATATTGTAATAACCGGGTTAAAAGTAGAAATCTTATAGTTTTGGGGTGAGAATGTTAAAAAGGGGTTTTGGGGATTCAATATTGGAACTTTGAGAATTTAGGAATAAAACCCTAGAGTATTGGGTTTTGTAGGCGGCTGAAAAGAATTATCATAGGGAGAGAGAGAGAGCTTCTTCAAGCAACCGGTCGATAGAGAGGGAGAGAGCAGAGGATTCAAGGCCTGATTTCTTCAAGCTCAGTAAGGTAAAATTCTAATCTACATCTCTTTTATAGTAAGGATTTATTGTTTATATCTAAAACCATTAATGGAGCTCGACCTGAGAGCTATTCTGAAGTTGGAAATCCTTGGGTGAAATGTTGAAATTGAAATAATCTGATCTGGGTAGAAATTGAATTAGTAAATGGATTGTTTATCAAATTAAAGTGGTTGCATCATCTAGTGGTTGGATTAAATCTGTTGTATGGGATGTTGGGGTTTTCATATTCGATCTGAACGAAGGTATTAGAGACCTGGGTTTTTCGTTCAACAGCCCGGACATCTTAAACACCGGTCGAGACTTTATTTTTGGTCCGGTCGCCCGATAAGGGGGATATCGGTCGATCAATCGAAGGGAGACCCCGGTCGCCCGCTAAGGGGACCCCGGTCGATCCTCTTTGTCGGTCTCTTGTATGCACCGGTCAAGTTTTAGCTCGGTCGATCCCTCCCATCATTCCGGTCGGATCTTAGAGCATCGGTCAATACCGGTCATGTTGGGAAGTAATCCCGGTCGAAGGGAAGGAGGGGACCTCGGTCTCCAAAGCCACCCCGGTCGCCAAGCATACCGGTCGGCCAAGGCATACCGGTCGGTCGCCAAATTTATTTAGAGTTTGGGCCGAAGCCCAAGGTGGTAGAAATCTGTGTTGGTTGTGGATTTATATTCATGGCCCATTCAAATAATTAGTAATTAGTTAGAATTTGCAATTTTATTCTATAGGAAAATTTAGTGATTTATGTAGTAGGAATTTTTGTAGTGGTTTAGGGGAGGGGGGGTTAAGGTCAAGTTTCGTTAAAATAAAGAGGATCGAGCGTTTATCGGTCGATGTTTCCTTTATAGGTCTCGAATTGGATTTTAGGCGTAAGCGAGAGTTCAAGCTAAGGACGTCAGATGAGTTTTTCTCAACTAAACCTTTTGATGATAAAAGGATATGAAGTTTATATTAAACTTTGATTTATTTATGATGGCATGATTTTATTAAATTGTTCAAGTATGTTATAAATTGTTGTGGTTTAAATGTATGCATACATTATTTGTGGGTTACGTGACCTAAGTTGGGGAGTATGGCCCGTTTATGTCATTGGGGGCATGTCCCAACATTAAGGCAACGCGAGTTAGACACATCGTCTTTGACGGTCGTGTGGTCCGTAACGTGTTTTATTCGTGTGCCATTATTAAATGTTATTTCTAATTCTGAAAAGTATATTATGTTGCTTATCTGTTAGAGGGAACTCACTAGACCTATGGTCTAACCCTCGCTATTTCAAAACTAAAAATATTTTCAGGCCATCGTGTTGTAGACAAAGCAGCTAAGGGTAAAGAGAAGATCTAGCGGGGCGGATAGAAGACCGGCACTTAGTTTATTCTTCATTATCTCAGTTGTGTGTAGGTTGTTTACTGCAAACCTTGAATTAACTATTGTAAGTTTGGGACCGTTATGGCTTGAATTATTACTTCGATCATTGAGAATTTTATCTTAAGAATCGATCCGCTTGTTTATTTTTGGTTGGGATGTTATATTTTCTTTGTTGAGGTATTATATTAAAACTTGTTTCATTGATAAGGAATTGTCGAGCGTTTGGTTCTAAAAATGGTTTTGAAAGGAACTATGTTTGTCGACGTGATTGTAATTTGAGGAATTCAAAATGAAATCCGATTTCCTTTGATCGTAGCGCATTTGGTTGGCATACAATAAAACGGAATTGAACTTTCTATTTGATTCACTAAATACAATTAACTTTGGAATTTGAATCTAAATACTAATAAAACGATTCTATTGTCTTTAATTTAATTTAAAAATTCCATCCCCTAAACCAATGCAAAATATAAATAAAGAAGAAAAACATGTCTATAATTCTAAAAAAAAGAAAAAAAAAACTGATTGGAGGAGGACATTTTTGATAATTATCCGAACTTATATTAAAAAAATCTCTCCATCATTTCAAACCATAAGGTTGTTGAATTATGATCAATAGATTCTTTAAAATATTAAATAAAATTTTAAAATAAAATACATTAACTCCAACTGATTCTTCGTTTTAGAGATTTCAGAATTATATTATTAATATATTTCATTCATCTAATAAAATATTAGTTTTTTCTTTAAAAAATTAATTTCAAAGTTTTTTATTGAGAGAGTATATTAAAAATTACTTATATCTTATTGTAATCACTTTTAGGGAGTTTTCAACTTTGGAGAATTTTATACTCTCTTTTTTACTTTTTCCATTTTGGAGATTCTATTGGAACAAAAAAAGTAGGGGTGACAATTTTCTACCAAACAAAACCAGCCAACATGTGTACCAGTCGTACCAATTTAAATTGACTGGTTGTACCGTACCAAGTGTTTGAACTTGGTTGATACACGGTATTGAATGTTGTGTACCACGGTAGTACCGTGGTCCCGATTTTTATAATAATTCAATTAATTATTATTTTTATTAATCAATGTTATTATTAATTTTGAGTTTAAAATTTAAAAATCGTTAATTTTTTTTTTGTTTTCACCTTATCGCCTAAAGGCCAAAAAAAGTGAAAAAACCTAATTAGAAACCCAATTGATCATGTATTGAATATTAAACAATACTACATTCAACTTTTTTGTTTGATCATTTGCACATTTTGAATTAGTTTTTTTCAATATTCTAAAAAACTCGTCGCACGGCCGCCATGGCGCGCCATGGCACGAAGACTTGTGTGTCACGCCACGTTAAGCCCATGGCACGCCATGGCCTAATGCGCGGTTATTGTAATGAGATATTTGATTTTCTTTACGTTTTTAATGTCTTATTTGCATGTTTTTTATATATACAACCTAATTTAACTTACCTATTACTATAGACTCACTGAGTAACACTACAAAACATACGTTTTATATATAATATTATATATGAAATAGAAATTTTACGCCATAAGTCACGCCTTGAAAACGCCGTGGCTCCTAAGGCTTGAGGCTTGGCCTCGCCGCCACGCCACACCTCACGCATTTAGAACCTTGGTTTTTTTTCTTATTTCGTATATGTAACATGAAGTTTGTACAAAACCGATACCAACATGTACCAACCGAAAAAATTCGGTACCAATTAAGTTGGTACCAATTACAATTGGTTGGTGCATGGTATAAGATTTTGCAAACCAATTATAATTGGTTGGTACAGGGTATTGGCAAAAAAAAGTCGGTACCGTACCGATTCCACCCATTTAGAACCTTGGTTTTTTTCTTATTTCGTATATGTAACATGAAGTTTGTACAAAACCGATACCAACATGTACCAACCGAAAAAAGTCGGTACCAATTACAATTGGTTGGTACATGGTATAAGATTTTGCAAACCAATTATAATTGGTTGGTACAGGGTATTGATCGACAAAAAAAAGTCGGTACCGTACCGATTCCACCCCTACAAAAAAGCATGCCCAAAATCACTAAAATTTCCATTTTTTTTCCAAAATCACTAAAATCTCTATTTTCTTTATTTTGGAAAATCTATTGGAGATGTTATAAATTATTACAAAAGAAGAAAATTAAATTGCATCAAAAATATATATGCACGTTTTTATTTGGTATGTACTATAAATTATCTCAAACTATAATATTTAATAACAATGTTTAAAAATAACTTTTTGTTTATAAAGTTATAAAACATTTTCTGTAAAAAATTATAATTGCATAAAAAACATAGATGTTTCCTAAATTACATTTAAACACAATATAATCTTCAAAATAAACTTTTAAAAATACTAGAAGCTTACTCGTGCAATGCAACGAGATACATCACGATTTTAATGTTTCATTTTATTTTTTGTTTTTTTGTCGATTTACGGTACGATTTTGGATGGTTTTGAGAAAGTGGTAATGTTTTTTTTTATATAAATTTGTTTAATTTAGGTTTAATAATATAATGTTTTTTATATAAAAAAATGAAGTATTTTGTTATAATTCAATAATTATATTATATATTTTAATGACATCTAGAAAAAAAAATCAATTACATATTTAATAATATAATTAAAATAAATTTATAGCAATATAATATATTAATTAATAGTGATACATGAAAAGGTCTGCATAAAAGGAAGACTCTGCACATACCAAATTGTTGAGTGTTAGAAGTCTGCAGTAGTAATATGTATCTTGTGATTTGATACTTATAAATTAAGAGATTTTTAAAATCTTACATAAAATGATGATATCTTATGCCCAATAATTTGTATTTAAAAGTTTGTTATCTCTGCTTTATAATATAGTATAGACTAGTTCTTCAAAACAAAATATATTTTATTTTGGTACAACTTACACCGAGGAAAAAAAAAAACAATGTGTAATTAATCTTTTACTACAAAATAATTGAAGTATATTTAAGTTAACACGGAGTGTACGCGCAAGAATAATCAATTCAATTAATTCACAAATCATGCAATAAATAATTAATAAACATCATGAATTATTGCTATATAATATAAGTCAAAAACGTTTTTTTATTTGTTAAGTTGAGACTTTGAAACAGGTACAGTACTGCGAGGCATATGATAACGATGAATTAACTATACTTATTATTTTTTTTTAAATAAATGTCGTTTTTGATTTGAATTCAACAAAATATACGAACCCTCAGGTGTAGATCTATACTTTTTTAAAATAAAAATATAGCAGAAAAATCTTATCAACTGTAACTATTCTTAAAAATATTTTATAATATTACAGTAATTAAAATCTAGTTAAATTAGAATTAAAATTTAATATTGTTGGAATTTGATGTTTTTGTTTATTTATTTAAAACATATTAGTGATTTATTAAGAGAAATTATTATGTTTTTAGGACACTTATAATACATCAGTTTTATTTTCTTTATTTCCCATAAGATTAACTTCCCCCTCTTTGGTTATTTAACGGTCATTTATGAATTCGCTATGATATGATTTACATTCCTTAATTTTACTAGCTTATAGATTTTGAAAAACTATATATATACGAAGCTTCCGAAAAACCGTCTTGATCTAAACTATAAGTCAAGAGTTATTATGACCACACAAAGTTCAATATGAAAAATGGTTGTGAAATATTTATGAAATGTTGAAGTTAACCGATAATTGTTAAGTGATAGTGTTTTTTTTAGTACTTGTATTAGAGTTCAGTATTTCAATTGTAATAGTTATTAGCACCAGAGTTTCTAGACGATTGTTTAGTTGTACAAGTCTTTATTGCTACACTTAGGTGCCGTTTGTTTTTTAAGAGGTGAAGTGTAAAAAGGTCTGAACGATTCAGATTTAAGAGTCATTAAGAGGTTTTAAAAAAAAAAAAAAACAACCCCTTAGTCATAAGATGTTTATAATTTTAGTTGATATTTTCCTCTATGATCAGTATATGTCATTGCTTATGAAAGTAATTAAGGTGTGATAAAAATCCAACAAAGTTTATAAAAATTAAATGACAATATTTTATATTTCAAAAATTATAAAATATAAAAGTATTAGTTCAAAATTTCAATCATGGTGGACAAATAAGATGGAGGAAATCATTGATGTTAGAAAAACCACAATAATTCATATCATGCCCATAAGCTAAAGAAAAAAAAATCCAAGTGCCGTAACCCTGGGTTCAATGACCCTGACTCAACAAAAAATAATCGAATATTAATAATTCTAATAAAATTATATTATTTTTATTTAATAATTTCTTATAATTATTAATTGAAATTTGCTAAGTTTATATTCTTACAATTATATTATTTTTATTTAATAATTTCTAATAAAATAATCGAATATTAACAATTAGCGAAGATACAAATGATAGCAATTCACGGTTGAAGACATCCTTAATTTCTTGAAATTTGCTAAACCATCTTCTAAAAATAAATTAATGATGATAATATGGTTAGATATCGGGTTTAAGGTTCATTAAAAATTCCGGTAACACTTGGATAAAGATATGAGATCGTGTAAAATGATTTTCCTTAAAGATATTGCGATCCTTTATCTATCAAGGTTGTAAGAAATTAAGTTTGTCGAGGATAATCTTAACTCACACTCACAATTTTGGCGAAAGCTAAAACCACAAAGTAATTCTTAAAGATTTGTACATTAAAACCGAGAACAATCGAATGTTCCATTAAAGGTAAAAGATTACAAAAAATTATGATCAATTATTGGATGGTTACGAGAGGCTACAAAGCGGTTACGGGCGAACGGGTGGCATCAATGGGTAAAGAACAAGATTCTAAATGACATGAGACGTGACATGTCGGCGATCTCAAGCCTCAAGCAATACACGCGATGATTAGAACGCGACATTTTTCAAGCGCAACATATATAAGACAATAAAGTTGTATGTCATATATATATAGGGGTGAGATCGGGAAATATCCTTAAAAAAGAAAGAGTCGAAGAACCCTTCCAAGCCATTAGATTAAGATGATCCAATAGTTAGGATTAAAAGGGTTGTTATAACCAACTTTTTAAAAATAAAAAAATATCATCCTATTTTTTAAATCAATTAAAAGTTGGTGAAATATAACAAAAATTGAAGCGAAACAAATTACACCAAAAAATCGATAATTTTATTATTTTTAATTTGACATCCATTTTGATATATTTTTTCATCGTCTTTTCATGGTTCTTCGGTTCTTTTTTTTCAAGGCTCTCCCTTGATCTTTGTAACACCCTCAAATCAGAAAGGAGCAGCTAATTTAAAATTTCCAAAAATGCCTCAAATAAAGACAAAGTATCTTACAACAAATCTATTCATGAAATACTGTTCTAGATTTAACCATCAACAAATATAAATAAAGCCTTACACATAGACTAATCAAAAGTCGGATGTTACTAAACCCCAATACAAAATGCTATAACCCAAGATAACGGGGGAAGACTTCACCAAACTACTCACCCTCGAGCATAATCTATTTCTCATCTCTTCACAGTGTCGCTAGTACCACACCCAACCGGGACCTGATGCACATACCGACAAATAAAAAGGTTAGGCTAACGCCTAGTGAGTTCAAGAGTTTTCAACATGAATAAATAAATCGTTAAAAGGAAAGAATGCAATTTAAATCATAATATTTCAAGGCGATTTACCTCAAATATGAAAACGACTCGTTTTCCAATAACATGCATTTTTTTAGGGCAAACACTCCGATACAAAATATTCTTCATAAAATGATGTCGCCCAAAACTCGCTCAAATGTGAATAGAGAACGGACTCCCAATTATAAAAACATGGATAAAACTTTGCATCCCGAAACACCAAAAAACATCCAAAAACACAGGTGAGGCGTAATACTCAATTCGTAAATCATGGAAGGCAATCCATATAAATGTAATATGCCATCGGAAACATGGAACTAAAATCCAATACTCACGCGACCATAAAATGGGATGAAACCCAATGTTAAAACATGGACAATTAAATATCCAAAATACTGCTGGCCGACAACGGGGGAGACCCGTATCCGTTGAGAATGGAGAAACACAAAAGTATGCCACTCATACAACGTTAATCGTATGACACTTCACGACATTAAAGCCCAAGTGCCCCTACGACTCTCTTCAAGCTACACCCAAAGAGACAGTTGACCTTAGCGAATATTACCATGAATACCGCCAAAGGCCTGACAACACTCGAGGACTACAACCATGACATTACCTCGAATGGCGGAGGTCCAAAATGCCCATCAATCATGATAGCACAACCGGACTCAGCCCTCCTAGTGTACACTTGAAAGGTTAAGGTCATAAAACATAGATTCCAGAGTCCAACCCCTTAATACACATTTGACCATCAAATAAAGACTGACTTACGTGCCTATGGATCAAATGCAACACAGTCTAACATTACATTACTACACATGAATGACCAACACACTCGAACATGTAATTATCATAATTATGCAATAAGATGCATTAAGGTGTAAATCGTAAATGGGCTCTACATAGAGCCATTAAAACTGGACAAGTGTCCACGCGACTCTTTTAAGTCGAAAATGAGCTAAAATGCTCATACCCCATTCGACCAACAAACATCGGTCCCCAAATAGAAAAACGCATTCAAACGACGTTTATGCAGACACACACCTCAAATATGTGATTAACCCAAAACTCGTCACGGATTGGGACAAAAGGTTTTCCAAATGGGTTCATACCCTTATATTTTTCCAAAATTTCTCATAACACGGAGACAAACGTTTTCCAAATGATTTATGAAATTAAATACACAAAAAATGCATAAATCATAGATTAGACTTCATGTGTACAAAATCATCAAAAATGCATAAATCATAAAATATACTTCATTTGTGCAAAATTACCAAATGCATAAGTCATATTATTTACTTATCAAATATTCAATTCCCACATATGGCTTTTCATGAAATTCAAATAACCCAAGTTTAATAAATGTGAAAACTTATCAAGATACTTAACACATTAACAACTACCAAGTGAAACATATTTTTACTTCAAAAATACTCATTTTGACATGTACATAGTTTTCATAAAGCAACTTGAACTCACCTTGCTAGATTTAGGGTAAATCTAGATTTTACCCACTTAGAGTTTCCTTGAAGAAACTTGAATCCTCAAAGCCAAGACTTCTAAAACCTAGATCAACAAGATTCCAAACATAAACATAGATATTCAACCGTATGAAAATGTTCCCCAATATTTTACATGAAGATCTCATCTATACCCAAAACTCTAATGTCCAAAGATAAAGAGGATAGAAGCTTACCTTAACCAATAGTTTGAACCCACCATCCACACACCTCTAGGTCACCAAAATAACCACAAATTTCGAATCTACAAAAGGAAGAAGAAGGGTGGATGAAACACTAAATAACTTGGTGAAGAAGATGAAGATGAAGGATTATGCTTCTCACCTCCAAGCTTTCTAGATGAGGAAGAATCACATCGTTTTAGGAGGAAACCCCCCAAAGATGAGTTAGGGTTTGTTTGAGAGGGTGAATGGTCGTTTTGGGAGAGAAGAGAGGAAAAGATTTAAGGGTTTGGTGAGAAAATGAGGTGGAGGTCGGTTTTCCCTCTTTTATATGCGCACAGTGCGCGCGCGGATGGTGGCGCGACCTGAGCCGCGCGGAGAGTCGCGCAGACCACTGGAGCCGCGAGGAGACAGAGCCTCGCGCGGTTCATGGCGCGACTCAACTCGCACGGAGAGCCGCGCGGGGCACTTTTGGTCTTTTCTTCCGCTTCTCTTTGGCCAACGATTTCGGGGTGTTACAATCCTCCCAACCTTAAAGAAGATTTCGTCCTCGAAATCTAACTCTGACCAAACACACAACGTCGCATCAGCGAGATTAATTGGTCCTCTAACAAAAAAAAATACTTTCACGATACCTTGCCTCGTAAACGAAACCAATCACATCTCGGTTAAGGTTGTCACTGTATTTCTCATAATAGGCCGCCATACACCCGATCTCAATGTTCGATGTACCTTAACGATGACGGAATGAACATCGAGTCCTTATCGAATCATTTCCTATCATTAGGATCTCTGTTGTCTCCCAACCTTAGGTTGCCCTTATCACCACAATAGCAACTTACGATCTTAATTAACTACTTCCACCAAGGATGCCTCAAGGCGAGCTTTACTATTAAATGCTTCCAATTGTCCCTCATGGAATTATGCTACACTCTTTTCTTGCCTTCAAGAACACGACAACCTTTGCAGAAAAGATTCAACCATCGCTTGCCCATACTGCTTTCAATTCCGAGCATCCTCAACCAGGTTGACTTTACCCGAGTGGTGAAGGAATCCGCGTACAACTGCTGAGCTGATCACCCACCGTTGTTATAGAAACGCTACTTTTAATTCCAACACATCACAGTCTCCTCAATAATCGATTTGTACTTAAAGTCTACCTCGACATTCTCGCCAAATTTCTCCAATAATCAACACCACCAAAGATTTATCGTCCTTTTCCTGACGAAATTCCTAACACTAGTTTGGTCTGATCCAGACTACAATAAGTAACAGCTGCAGGCAGAGGATTGCCCCAAACCCCACGGTTACACTTCTCCCGTAATGCTTTCAAGCATCGATTATTAAATCAGCGAAAACCTCAATGATTACAGGATTACCAATGATTGATCCCTAATTGCCAGCATCTGATATCCTTAAGGTTATCACTTAACTTGCAAACACACCAAATTCAACGAAAGTGCACTGAAGCACCCAAGCAGTCACTGTCCTCAAAATCGAATGTCGACTCCTATCTTTAGAACAACTATCTGCAATGTGGATATACTACCAACCATTCCATTCCCAAATTGCAACGTTGATTCCAAGTTGACACCTATTTTCTGGGATAATCACCCAAATCATACATCCCTATTAGCCAACCATAACATCATCATCATTATTCACAATTGCCCGCTAAGGTGGTACACCACAGGCACACATCATGCTGTCGTACCATCAACCCCCAAATCAAGATCAACAAAAGCAAGCAGCCACCCAAAGCTTATCACATTGAATTCACTGAAATCAAAGATCACCACTTAATAATTGGGAGAGTACTTAAATCTAATACCTTAATTATTCATACGAGCATCGGTTCATAAACTGAACCCAAAATTTAGAACCGACCACCAGTCGGATCATCCGACGCTTCAAATCCCAAGGATTCCTCTAGCTCTTATTAACCAGTCCTTTCACAAAGAGGGGTTTGAAACTATGGTTCTAATGAGTTCAAGGTTTTTTCAAGCTAATATGCCAATTTAACATTTTATAAAACTTTCAAATACACAAGCTTTATAACAGTTAATCATGCGAGTAAAAATCCACTACCGTTTACTCGGTAGGTGTACAAAGTGATCTCAAACGCCACACACATAAAACCATTTCGAAATCGTTTGGTTCTCACTTAAGCTAATAAAGACAATAAACAAGGATACACAACAACCTTTTCAAATGGACCACTATGGTCCTAACATGCATCAATTTGCGCCATAGACGAGAAATAATTTTACGTACTAAAATAGTGTACAACAAGGCGTTTGTACAAAACTCCCAAAGAGAAGGTTTATGTAATTAAGTTTCCAAAAATTTCTCATTTAACCATATGACGACATGGGATAAAAATTTCCAACAAGGCCCACAAACATCAGTTTAATTCTCAAACTTAGTAAAATGATAAGTGCTTGCGATTTGGTCAAACATAAAATAATTTAAATCGACTTCAACTTTTAGCCGCACGGATAAAAACGCTCCTTGACCGAAAATGGTGGCTATTATGCCATGCATACGAGTAAATAAATACAATGCATTACGTGAGACTATAGTAGTAAAACTAACAACCGAAAGGTGTTCAAAGCAAAAGTTTAACATGAACCATTACAAGCTATTCGTATGCTTACCCACACCAAAAAATAATTCAAATGCAATATTAAGTAATGTGCAACGAGATATACTCATATAAAACTCAAAGAGGAATCACCCGGTATATAGGTTCCAAATAGCATATGGGATAACATCTACCAATAAAACTCTCACGACGTTTTTACGGTTGCGAAAAGACATGTGTCAAACTTGCATGAGACAAAATATTACACAAAACTCATAAGTTAACGCACACAATAATTCGAGTATACGTGTTTCAAAGCTCGTCTTCGCGATGCAAAATGTCGTAAAATGAAACTCCATAAGTCCCAATAAAATTTCCGTAAAACTCAATGACACCCAAAAATCAAACTGTGTCAAAATTTTCGTTCCCAATAATCAAATAGCATAAGAACAAAGTTGTGACTAAAATGTCATAATTTCAAAGATTTCCTTTTTATTGCAATATGATATAAAGTAACACTTTTCAACAGAACTTGAATGAAATCAAACTTCCAATAAACTCAAGCACCAAAACATGGGAATAACTTCTCCCTCTACAACCTTAACATACGTGAAGGAGATCCAATGTCAAGGTCATAAATCGTAGTTATTTGTCCGAGACTCTAAGTAAGGTTAAATCATGGATACTTATAATATCCGAAAATGACGTTCGACAAAACAGGGATAAAGAAGATCTGTACAACGTTGGCAACCATGTGCAATAAAACAATTTTTTTAATGCATGTTCAAACTCATGGTTTAAAATCTCGTGCGTATTAAACGCCTTTCTACGGATCCAAAATACGACCCACATGAAAATTTGGAAAAGTATGAAACACTTTATGCAAAATAATTTAAGAGTAAGTTTCGTGCATGAATTTTGGTCGAGACCCAAAACCTTAGGATCGAACTCCCCAAGTCCAACGATCTCGCTACCGACACCCGGACGCTCAACATCTTAAGGTAACGATAGGCAACTAAACCAGTTAACCTCATAATTTCTCCTCGAAATGAAGTCGATTCAATAGACTTATGGTTCTAATTCAACCACTGATTGGGACCCGAAGCGGTCACCTTAACGTATTCACCAGGCTTATCGTCACTCCAAGTGACGAATGCTAAGATCATTAACTCCTTCTACTGGTTACCCATCTAATAACTTCTTCACTACCCCAACGGTCATCATACCAAGGCAGTTCGAGCATACAAATGTACCATGTAGGTTCACCATAACACTGGTCAGGTGCAATTATGAACGTATTGTACATGGTCATCCTTGCTACTCTCGACGTGATTCCCGTTCCTAGTGACTCCATCAACCTCAAAATATCCAATCTTAATGTGCCTAATGGTGCAACTTCACTTTCAATCACTTAAAATAACGCTAGTTTGAGTCTAGGCATCCAAAATCAATACCTAATTCTCTCAAACTTAAGCTCTGATACCAACTTATAACACCCTCAAATCAGAAAGGAACAGCTAATTTAAAATTTTCAAAAATGCCTCAAAGAAAGACAAAGTATCTTACAACAAGTCTATTCATGAAATAATGTTCTAGATTTAATCATCAACAAATATAAATAAAGCCTTACACATAGACTAATCAAAAGTCGGATGTTACTAAACCCAAATACAAAATGCTATAACCCAAGATAACGGGGGAAGGCTTCACCAAACTACTCACCCTCGAGCATAATCTATTTCTCATCTCTTCACAGTGTCACTAGTACCACACCCAACCGGGACCTGATGCACATGCCGACAAATAAAAAGGTTAGGCTAACGCCTAGTGAGTTCAAGAGTTTTCAACATGAATAAATAAATCGTTAAAAGGAAAGAATGCAATTTAAATCATAATCTTTCAAGATGATTTACCTCAAATATGAAAACGACTCGTTTTCCAATAACATGCATTTTTAAAGGCAAACGCCCCGATAAAAAATATTCTTTATAAAATGATGCCGCCCAAAACTCGCTCAAACATGAATAGAAAACGGACTCCCAATTATAAAAACGCGGATAAAACTTTGCATCCCGAAACACCCAAAAATACGGGTGGGGCGTAATACTCAATTCGTAAATCATGGAAGGCAATCCATATAAATGTAATATGCCATCGGAAACATGGAACTAAAATCCAATACTCACGCGACCATAAAATGGGATGAAACCCAATGTTAAAACATGGACAATTAAATATCCAAAATACTGTTGGCCGACAACGGGGGAGACCCGTATCCGTTGAGAGTGGAGAAACACAAAAGTATGTCACTCATACAGCGTTAATCGTATGACACTTCACGACATGAAAGCCCAAGTGCCCCTACGACTCCCTTCAAGCTACACCTAAAGAGACAGTTGACCTTAGCGAATATTACCATGAATACCGCCAAAGGCCCGACAACACTCGAGGACTACAACCATGGCATTACCTCGAATGACAGAGGTCCAAAACGCCCATCAATCATGATAGCACAACCGGACTCAGCCCTCCTAATGTACACTTGAAAGGTTAAGGTCATAAAACATAGATTCCAGAGTCCAACCCCTTAATACCCATTTGACCATCAAATAAAGACTGACTTACGTGCCTATGGATCCAATACAACAAAGTCTAACATTACATGACTACACATGAATGACCAACGCACTCAAGCATGTAATTATCATAATTATGCAATAAGATGCATTAAGGTGTAAATCGTAAATGGGCTCTACATAGAGCCATTAAAACTGGACAAGTGTCCACGCAACTCTTTTAAGTCGAAAATGAGCTAAAATGCTCATACCCCATTCGACCAACAAACATCGGTCCCCAAATAGAAAAACGCATTCAAACGACGTTTATGCAGACACACACCTCAAATATGTGATTAACCCAAAACTCGTCACGGATTGGGACAAAAGGTTTTCCAAATGGGTTCATACCCTTATATTTTTCCAAAATGTCTCATAACACGGAGACAAACGTTTTCCAAATGATTTATGAAATTAAATACACAAAAAATGCATAAATCATAGATTAGACTTCATGTGTACAAAATCATCAAAAATGCATAAATCATAAAATATACTTCATTTGTGCAAAATTACCAAATGCATAAGTCATATTATTTACTTATCAAATATTCAATTCCCACATATGGCTTTTCATGAAATTCAAATAACCCAAGTTTAATAAATGTGAAAACTTATCAAGATACTTAACACATTAACAACTACCAAGTGAAACATATTTTTACTTCAAAAATACTCATTTTGGCATGTACATAGTTTTCATAAAGCAACTTGAACTCACCTTGCTAGATTTAGGGTAAATCTAGATTTTACCCACTTAGAGTTTCCTTGAAGAAACTTGAATCCTCAAAGCCAAGACCTCCAAAACCTAGATCCATAAGATTCCAACCATAAACATAGATATTCAACCGTATGGAAATGTTCCCCAATATTTTACATGAAGATCTCATCTATACCCAAAACCCTAATTTCCAAAGATAAAGAGGATAGAAGCTTACCTTAACCAATAGTTTGAACCCACCATCCACACACCTCTAGGTCACCAAAATAACCACAAATTTCGAATCTACAAAAGGAAGAAGAAGGGTGGATGAAACCCTAAATAACTTGGTGAAGAAGATGAAGATGAAGATGAAGATGAAGGATTATGCTTCTCACCTCCAAGCTTGCTAGATGAGGGCGAATCACATGGTTTTAGGAGAAAACCCCCCAAAGATGAGTTAGGGTTTGTTTGAGAGGGTGAGGGGTCATTTTGGGAGAGAAGAGAGGAAAAGATTTAAGGGTTTGGTGAGAAAATGAGGTGGAGGTTGGTTTTCCCCCTTTTATGTGCGCACAGTGCGCGTGCGTTGGTGGTGGCGCGACCTGACCAGCGCGGAGAGTCGCGTGGACCACTGGAGCCACGAGGAGACAGAGCCTCGCACGGTTTGTGGTGCGGCTCAACTCGTACGGAGAGTCGTGCAAGGCACTGTTGGTGTTTTCTTCCGCTTCTCTTCGGCCAACAATTTCGGGGTGTTACAATATTAACTATATATATATATATATATATATGCGAAGGATCGTTTGAGAAATTGAATTAACGTGAGAAACATGGGAAGTGAATCTGAACCATTGATCACTTATAATATCAAAACCACCCATGCATCACACTTCATAAGGGAATTGATCTGGTGCATCTTATTTCGGTGCATCTCATCCTAATGTGCATCAAACAGTTGATAACCACTTCTCACGTTAACTCAACTTCTCACTGGAACCTAACCTTATATAGAGAAGTGAAATTATGGTGAGAAGCGTAAGAAGGGATGTCCACCTTTAAATGCACATTAGGAAGAGATGCACTGCGATGCACCAGATCAATTTCCGTATCAAGTGTGATTCATGGGTGGGTTTGAGATTAAAAGTGATCAAGGGTTCAAATCCTTCTTACACTTATCACCTTAACTACTCTTCTCACACGATCCTTCGCCTCTCCCTCTCCTTCTCTCTCTATCTCTCTCTTTATATATATATATATATATATATAATATAGGGTTGGGTCTGGTGAG
Source organism: Arctium minus (assembly GCA_954870635.1). NCBI lineage: Eukaryota > Viridiplantae > Streptophyta > Magnoliopsida > Asterales > Asteraceae > Arctium > Arctium minus. The sequence goes on along the minus strand of OX941080.1, from coordinate 172,413,833 downwards.
AATAAAGTTACTGTGAGAAGGGTAAGAAGAGATCTCCACCCTTGGATGCACATTAGGATGAGATATAACGAGATGCACCGGATCAATTCTTGTATCAAACACAATTCATGTGGTGGGTTTAAGATTAAAAGTGATCAAAGGTCCAGATCCCTTCTTAACTTCTCACCGTACTCTTCTTCTCACATTATCCTTCGTCTATATATATAGGGGTTAAATCTTTTTAGGACCTTGAGGACTAATATAATCAATGAATTAGTATAAATCAAGGGTCATTAAAAAAACATATTTGTGATAAAAGCAAAATATAAGTGTACTTTTGTCAATTTGCAAGGAAATTGAAAGGGTATTTTGGATATTATTTTATTAACCTCAACTTAAAACTAAATCACGAAAACCAAATAACAATTATTAGATAAATCTTTTTCACCTCCGTTACTATTCATCTCCACCTCCATTACTATTCATCTCCACTTACTGTTCATCAACAACACCAAATCAAGATCCATGGATTTCTCACAAAAGCTTAGAAGCCAACCACAACCGTTGAATGGTTGGAGAACAAATCCAGACCATACCCATCACCGACAACCATCTCATCGCCAGAAACCATCTCCATCCATCTTCGTCGCTGACAACCAGGTCGTCTCCATTTTCACATCCCAGACCAGAACCATCGACGATATAGAACTACCACTATTCGTCTTCGGTATCACATCGTTCATTTTCTCCGGTCGATTCATCTCACCAGCGTCACACCCATCAATGTTATTTGTAGAAGGTTTTTTCAAACGAATTTGGTCACTGGATCCTCTCGCTCCCTCTCATCTCTCTCAACCTCTGCAAACCACGTCGATTCTTCCGATTAACCATTGATTTCACTCCCAAGCCGAGAATTGGTTTCTCATATATAAATAGGGATGGTTTGGTTTAATGTTTTTATTTGGTTAATGTTTTTGATAGAATGAAGTAATAGGAAGTTATATTTGAGTTCATTTTATTTTTTATCTAGGGTTTGTTCATTCATTTTGTTTGCTACAGAAAGCGTTAAGTCGGCTTTGTAACAAATTTGGTTGTTTCCCAAAGAGTTTGATTTCATGTGGTGAAATAACATATAAAAGAAAATTGTGTTTATTTTCATGAGCTGAAATAACATATAGACGAAAATTACGTTTGATTTCTTGGGTGAAATACATAATAGATGAAAATTGTGTTCGATTTCATGTGGTGAAATAACATAAATATGAAAATTATGTTGGATTTCACGAGGTGAAATAACATATAGATGAAAATTGTGTTTTATTTCATGAGGTGAAATAACATGGAGATGATGTGTTTCATTTGGTGAATCTCTGTTAACAAAATGATGATAATTTGATTTTCTAATTAAAGCTATTTTAAATTAAAATCATAAAATCAAAACCAAATTAGGGCTTTTATCAGTCCTCACGGTCTTAACTTTTTTGTGGTTCTCATTTGATTACCATCCTATGTGTGTATGTATGTATGTATGGAGATATATATATATATATATATATATATAATGAGGTTCAAATGAGAAGTCCCAAAAATTTAAGAATGAAAGAAATAATCTCAACCACTAGTTTAAAATTTCTATTTCCAAATCTTTCTCACTCATTAAGATATCTATAAAAACAAAACAAATCAAATATCCTAGTTTATCTTCTATTTTTTCTATAACATTTTTTGGATATTGATAATCATCGATTTTTATCCATTTCCACCTTCAAATAATTGGCGGTTTTATAATCTACAAATTGAATTAAATCTCATTTACCTAAACCATATGTGAATGCGAATATAGATTTTTCTCATTGGTTCATATGTAAACATGTGAGTCATAACATAGATTCACATGCGAATTTTAATCATAACCTATGCGTGAATCAATTTAAAAATTATAACCGAGATTCTGAATCAACTTAAAATTTATATGTGAACATGTGAATCTTAACATTGATTCACATGTGAATAATAATATAGATTCACGTGTGAATCTTAATTGTAACTTGTAACATAGTCAATTTACAATTTATAATCAACATTGAGAAACAGTTTAAAATTTATGTGTGAATTCTTAAAAGATATAAATATTATCATAGATCTTAAAATAAAGATAATCAAATTCTCATTTTTTGGTATACTTTATTTAAATAAAATATTGGTTATATTTTAGATAATATAATTTTAAAAAAATAGGTAATCTAATTTTTACTTAAAAAACAAAGGGGGTAAATTTTTTGAAAAATGAGCGCATTGGTAAGTTAATGTCTTGAATTAGTCATTTAATTATACAAAAATTAATTCAAAATACCTCCATCAACTTTCTTAGGTTCTTTAAATTATCACAATTTTTTCTATACTTACATATTTTTTTATGATCTTATCCATTAAAAAAATCTCATCTAATGGTTGAGAACGGTTGTTAACTTTTTCCGTTAAGTCCAGTTAAATGAAGTATATTTTAGTCATTTTCACTATTTTCTTAATTTTATATTAAAATTAAAAAAACATAATATATTTTGAATTTGAAATTGTAAAAAAAAGGATAACCACCACATTTCGTTTTCCTTTTTTTTTACAATTCAAAAAATTATAACATGTATTTTTATTTTAATATAATGAAAAATGTGAAAATGACTAACATACCCCTCATTTAGTTGGATTTAACGGAGAAAGTTAACGACGGTTTGACAAATGGACCAAAACCATTGGAAATTGATAAACGTGAGAGACCAAATATGAGTTTTCGAGGTTTAGGGACGATATACAATTGAAAATTGCAAATGTTAAAGATTAGAATTGAACTTCTCTCTCTCTCTCTATATATATATATTCTATTTTTATTCGATGAGATAATGATATTAAAAAAGTTTACATTCATATTAGAATGTGAAAAATCATATATATTATTATCATATAAAAAGTCTGTGATCAAATATTTAAAATAGAAATTGAAAGGTTTTACAACTTTGTTTTAACTGTGGATTAATGACGTGTGTGAATCCATGAAACTGTGAATGATGTTATTAGATAATTTTGTAGAAGTGTAAAATTTAAAGTTATAAGTGTACATTGAAAAAAAATCATGCTTTGTGAAATACGAACGCCGTTACACGCCAAGGTGGTGCGCCTCAAGGCGTCATGGCGCGAGTCACACCTTACACAAACATTATAGGCCTTATCGTAAGAACGAAGACGCCTCTTACACCATGGTGTCTACCATAATGCGCCTTTTAGAACCCTAGTAAAAAAATGATCATCAACAGTGTTATATTGATCAACATCAATAGGTAAACACTAATCAACGTCAACAAGTAGATACCAATCAACATTAGTGTTACACTGATAAGCATTAGTGGGTTCATCCATTGATTAGTCCCATAGATAGGAAATTTGTCAGTATTAGAAGTGATCATTTATAGGATTGGATTGAATCTAACATATTTTTTTTGTCCAACGTGCCTAATATAGCAAACCCCTCGGACTTACCCACTAGCTAACGGGCCAATTTTTTCTTTATTATATATAAATTAGAAACAAAAGTTACATAATATCACAAGTCATATAAAATCATTCAAATTACATAATTTTCTTTCCAACATAAAATAAGATGTAAATTATACCAATGTACATAGCGTAAGAAAAAAATAGTTTCACAAAAATATGGAGTATGAAGATTTCCTCTCCAAATGATTTATTAACTTTCATAGCCCGAGGTTTTCAACAACAAAATATTCAACCACCTAGTTTATATGGTTATTCATTCATATTCAACAACAAAATATTCAACCACCTCAATCAACTTTCATAGCCCGGGTTCTAGCTAGTTTATATGAGTGTGCATTCTGCACCTCCTAACTACTCTAGTTTTTGTCTAACTAACAACCGTTCGTTCTTTTGTGAGTCAAATTACATAAAACGGCCCAATGATTCACTAAAATCACTAACACACACACACAACACATACACACACACACACATATATATATATATAGGACGATAATCAAATGAGAACCATAAAAATATTGAGAACCGTAAAAATCAATCTAAGCCATTCATTGATTTTAATCTATGGACATGGAATGATCTCCTGTTATTACTTGTCTTGGTTTTGGATTTCGTATCATGGGACCTTCGACGAGATAAAAGAGAGTGCGGAAAAAGCAGCTACAACTACAAATACAGGAATTTTGAAAATATTTAGATCTTTGTGGTTTATTATGGATTAAAATTGAAATTGAAAGGGCATCTTGGGTTTTTTCTAATCCAATCAACGATTAAATCGGGCTTCATTGGCCCAACCTCTTTTGAAACCCCCCATTTAGAGTTTCTTCAAACTCCAGTCATGACGACCTCAACCCTAGTCTGGTTGAAATCTAAACCATTCTCTCAGTCGTATGACGAACATACCGATCAAAGACGAACCTATGATTTTCGTTCAACCCTGATTAAAAACCCTAGTGTGCCCCTCTTTCTCCTCTCTCTCTTTATCAAGACTAAAATTTGGCAATTGCCGCCGAGCATGACAACCTCAATGTGGTTCGTTATTTAAATGAAGAACACGCAGATCAAACTCTAATTAAACTGGAGTTCTAGGTTTCTCCGAGGTTCTGTATACTAATGACAAACCATGAGAAATTCGAGGGTTTTGATACAAAGGTTGAAATTAGGGTTTCAATCATCTTAATTAGGTTTTTGATGATATTTGATCGACATGAATTCAAGATCTCTTTGTAGAAATTCGTATGTTAAAGGTAATACAATCTTTTTGTTTTTTTTCAAGTAACAAAAAATTAACGATATTTTGATTTTTTTCTGATTTTGATTATTTAGCATCGATAGATTATTTTCCATCAAGAATTTTTCGTTTTTGTACTATAACCGGAAGTGTGGTTATTTTGAATGAAGATTATCTCCCTAGTAAGTTGAAATTAGGGATTGAATTTGATTGTTGTAAATATGTGTTTTTGATAGGTTGGAGAATTGTAAATGATTTGGGGGATTTGATGGAAAATATTATAACCCCAATTGTGATTGATTTGGGTTTTTTTGTTTCCAGATTCAAATCCAAATTGTTAAGTAATTGGAAGTGAAACGATGGTGGGAACTCGGTGACCCATAATAATGCTCGCTCGAACGAGGTGTGCCATGGCGGAGAGAAGATTAGGAAAACATATTTTTAGGTTGGATGATTTGGGGTTTTTTGTTTCCAAAAATTGTGTTTGATTTTATGGGATGAAATAACATATAGATGAAAATTGTTTTTGATTTTATAGGTGAAATAATTGTAGATGAAAATTATGTTTGATTTCATGTGGTGAAAGAACATATATATGAATATTATGTTTGGATTTCATGAAGTGATATAACATATTTATGAAAATTATGCATTAGTTCATGAGGTGAAATAGCGTGATATGTGTTTCATTTGGTGAAATAGCATGTGTTTCATTTGGTGAATCTATGTTACCAAAATGACGATTATGCCCCTTTTCTAATTAAAAACAAATTTAAATTAAAACCATCAGATCAAAACCAAAAAAGGCATTAGATCGGTTATCACGATTCTCAACTTTTTTTTGGTTCTCACATGATTTAACCCTATATATGTATGCATATTCTCCATCAACCATAGATCGGTTTTATCAGTTGTTAATAATAGGTCAATTGCAATTTTCATAACTAACTCAACAATTATAGGGGCGCACCACAACAACATTGGGTTTATAGGACGACATCAATTTGTAAATTTCCTAATACACTGCTTTATAAGATTTAATTTATAGGATCAAAAAATAAAACGTCTTATCTAAAGGTGTTGTAATAAGTTAATAGGACACTTTTGGGTGTCTTAACAAGTTTTTAGGAGACTTTTAATACAAAGCATCACATTAGCTATTTTATAGGATACTTTTGAGAAATTGTCCTATAAACTCATCATTTTATAGGACACTGTTTTTATAAGAAACTTTTTCAAGTAGTGTCATATAAAATAGCTAATACGATTTTTATTTATAAAAATGTCCTAAAATACTTGTTGTGACACACAAAAAAGAACTATAAACTTAAAACGCCTTTAGATATGACACTTTATTTTTTGTATTTATAAATTAAGCCTTATACAGTGGCCTATTAAGAGCTTAGAAAATTTTGGCGTCTTATAAACCCAAATTTGTTGTAGGAGTTAAATGCAAATTTGGCCCGTCTGGTTTACATAAATTACCAAGTCAGGTCCTTGAAAAGAATTTTTAACGAGAGATGTCCTTATAGTTTCATTTTTATGATCTCTCCCTCTAACACCGTCAATCAATTTTCGTTAGTGCCCCTCTTCTCCCTCGACTTTAATGTTATTTTAACAGATTTAGTCCCTGCAACAACTTTCAATTTATAACATATTTGGTCCCACAAAGTACTTTACATTTTTATAACATTTTTGGTCCCTCCCTCAACCCTCTTTTTTAGGATTTGGTCTCTCTCTCTCTCTCTCTAATCAATAATTTTTTTGATACAAAGATATATCTTCTAAATATAATAAGCAAAATAATTAAATAAAACTTAAATATTAGATTTTACCATTAAAATATATTTTCTTTTCTGAAATTTTATTTCATAAAATCGTTTGGCTCAAAATATAATTTTGATAAATGTTTTGTTTTAATTAGTTGAAAATTAAAAAAAAAAAACATGGCTGAAACTAAATATCCGACTATATGTTGGATAATAAGATATAAAAGTAAAATTTTAATTAAGTAATTTACTAGAACTAATTATTATATAAAAAATATTATAGTTAAATAAGATATAAAAATATAAATTTAACTAGTTTACTTAAACTAATGTTAATAAGTATATCAAGTATATAAAAATGTTATACTTTAGTATTAACCGGTTGAATATTATTAGTTTATTATGATAAATAGTGAAAATTTGAGCAGTGTTCAAGTATAACATTATTAATCACATTAAAACTAATAGTCTTCAACCGGTTAATGCTAAATTATAACGTTTTTATATAGTTGGCATATATTTATTAATTATAATTTAACTATAACCAGTTCTAGTATATATTAATTAGTTTAAATAAATTAGTTAAATTTATATTTTTATATCTAATTTAACTAAATAATTTTTTTGTATATTAACTAGTTTTAGTAAATTATTTAGATTTCTACTTTTATATCTTATTATATAACATATTTTCGGATATTTAATTTTAGCAGTTCCTTTGTTTGTTTTCAAAATTTATCAAAATTGTATTTTATTTGAGCTAAACGGTTTCATGAAAATAAAGTTATGAAAAATAAAATATTTTAATGGCAAAATCTAAGCTTGAAATTTTATATAGTTATTTTGCTCATTATACTTAGAACATATGTGTTTTTGCTCCAAATTTTATTGATTAAAGGGAGGAACCAAATCCTAGAAATGAAAGTTGAGGGAGAGACCGAATCTGTTATCAAAATGAAAAGTACTTTGAGGACTAAATCTGTTACAAATTGAAAAGTAGTTGTAGGAACTAAATTTGTTAATAAAAATGAAAGTTGAGGGAGAGGAAGGTCACCAACGGAAATTAATTGACGCCGTTAGAAAGAGGGACCATATCCGTTATAAAAATGAGACATCCCTGTTAAAAATTCTTTTCAAGGACCTTATTTCGTTAATTTATGTAAAACCATAGGGACAAAATTTGCATTTAACTCTTGTTGTTTATATTCAAATATGATTTGTCCATTTTTAAGATCCAATAATTGATGGGAGTGTTCTATCGTTCTCATTTTTTGGGATTCTATCTTGAAGCCCCCTATATATCAACCACCCATGCCTTTATTGATCTATGTCCTTTGCACTCATTACATTGGAGAGTATATAAAGGATGGAGGTAGCACCTTGCTACTCACGCTTTCAGCTCAAGAATTCTCCTTTGCAAGATTTCAAGCAGGTTGATAGCTATTTTTTTCTATCTAAGATTTAGTCTTTGTGTTCTTTAAAAGTCTTCTTAGTGTTAGATTGTTTGAGTAGTTCTTAGCTATTCATTTTCCGCAACAATATTTTTTCCTTTGTGTAATTCTTGATATTTATATTAATAAAATAATTAAAAACTAAGCAAAATTTGTATATTGTATTCAACCCCCCCTTCTACAATACTTGTTTTGCTAACTTGGGACCAACAAGTGGTATCAGAGCGGTTGATTTAATTTGATAAATCAGATCCGTGATGGCATCTTCGTCAAAAGTTGATCCTTCTTTTTCTTCTCAAAATGATAATGGTTCTATGGTCAAACCTCCAAGGTTTAATGCTAACAACTTTTCTCTCTGGAAAAGCAGAATGATGTTTTTCCTAGAAGGAGCCGATAGTCGTTATCTGACCGTTCTTCGTGAAGGTCCACTTGTTCCTAAAGTATGTGTTGATCCAAACTCTCTAAGTGATTTGATAACGACCCTCTTTTATACTTAGTGAAAATTACGTTTAATATGTATTAGTGTTTCACCATCAGCGATCAGACTGAGTCTGTTCAGTTATCGCTGATAGTCTTTCTTACAAACATTTATATGTATTAGTGTTTCACTATCAGTGATCAGACTGAGTTTGTTCAGTTATCGCTGATGGTTTCTGATGTAAACAGTAACGTAATCCCTAAAGACAAGTCTCGCGTCAACAGATGTTCATAGCTGAATCGAAGACAAAGCTGCTGAACAAAGACAAGTCTACTAATGACCTGATGCGGATATCAGTGAAGCAAAGACGAATCTACTTATACGCGAAGGAACATGAGGAAAAGCTTCAGCGATAGCTGAACCTCTCTATATCTCTGAAGGAAGAGATATTCAGCAATCAAACGATTACGAAGCTTATGCCTCAAGTCTCCTTTTGTCTTACCTTGCACAACCAGTACGATGTGTCAGAATGGACATACCTCTGCCACAATTCGTACAACAACTCTGTCAACTACACTGTTCATGATACGGCCGAAAGCATGTCTCCCAAAGTCAGACTCTCTCAGCCAATCAATGAAGGATACGTGTAAAGTGCCTTGCCATGCATTTAATGCATAGGGTATAAATAGAAAGATCACCTCTCCATCTGAGAGTGTGCTCACCTCTGGCCTTCATCTTTCTACATTATAGAAATCCTTGTTTTCTATACTCTCAATCCCCCATTCTCTATATTCTTGTGCAACCATCTTAGTGTTTCTTAAGTTTATTTAGATTGAGTCTGTCTTAATCTTATTCCGCAACAAACATGTAAATTGTATTTGATTTATCAATAAACAATTTATTAAACTTTAAATTCTGTGTTTGTATTCAACCCCCCCCCCCCTTCTACAAACTTGTTAAGCACCTCCGGGACCAACAAGTGGTATAAGAGCAGACTGTTTAATCTGATAAACAAGATCTTTCTTTATTCTCTTCCTTGCTATTCTAAAATGACACTTAACACAAACACAAACTACTATGATAATGGTTTACTTTCCAAACCTCCTCGATTTAGCAGAGATAACTTCTCTCTGTGGAAGAATCGAATGATGCTATTTCTTGAAGGTGCAGATCCCACTATACCTGAGTACGTAGCAAACGGACCATATGAACCTGTCCAAATCATAGCTTCCGTTCCAGCTACTGCTACCACTCCATTTGTTCCTGAACGCTATATTGCTAAGGAAATCAGACAATGGAGTGATGAGGACAAAAAGAAGGTTGGTATTAATGCAAGGGCAAAGACCATTATCTCTATGGCTCTGCCTGATGAAGTTTTCCATTCCATCATGCATCTTAAAACTTCTAAAGAAATGTGGGAAACCATATGTGTTCAATATGAAGGCACCACTGAAATCCAAGAGACTCGAAAGATTAACTTGGTAAGACAGTATGAAAGTTTTATCGCTGGTAAGAGTGAATCTCTCTCTGATGTTCATCAACGGTTTAACTGCTTAATCATTGATCTAAGAATCGTTGGTAGGACCTATTCTAATTCTGAGGTCTTAACAAAATTCTTGGAATGTCTTCCTGAATGCTGGGACAGTTATTCAATATGTCTCAAGCTGACAAAAGACTTAAACTCTCTTTCTCTCAACACCTTGTATGGAATATTGCTTAACTATGAGCAATCAAACCTGTTGAAGAAGAATCTTATAAAAGATTCTAAAGACTCCAAAAGCACTCCTGTTGCTTTAGTCTCTTCAAAGATAATTCCATCTCAGCGATCTACTCTCACCATCACTGAGTTAGATTCTGAATCTGAGGATCTATCAGACACTAATCTTTCAGAGTTTGATGAGTCCTTAGCACTCTTGACAAACTCTTTTAAGAGATTTGCAAGAAAGAGCAATTTCAGAAGAAATAAGCCTCTCTCTCTCACTGACAAGCCAAAATCAACCCCTGTTGATAAGGCTACTGCTACTTGCTTTAACTGTGAAAAGATTGGACACTTTGCAAGTGAGTGCAGGTCGAAGAAAGTCTTCAAACCTTCTACCTCAAGAAGATCCAGCAATGACAAATACCTAAAGTTGAAAGATAAATATTAAAAGCTGAAAAGCTACAAGCGAAAAGGTAAAGGTCTCATTGCTGAAGAACATGACTGGGCTAAATCAGAAGAATCAAGTTCTGATGAAGAAGAAGTCGCTAATCTTTGCCTTATGGCTGAGATTAAAGAAGAAGTGGAAGAACAATCTGAAACTTCTATGAGCTATATATCATCTCAGGTATCTATCTCTACTAATCCCTATCTACCTGAATCAGAGAGAAGTCGCGCAGTTGATGTGCTGACGATTGATCTTTACAATGCTCTAAACGGCAAATCTCTAGCTGAAACCAAAAACAATGACTTAACTGAACAGTTGGAAAAATGTCATGAAAAGATCAGAGAACTGACTCTTTTAGAGGAAAGTTTGAAAGATCAAGTTGTTGTAAATAAAATCATCAGCATAGAACGCGAACAAGCCATCGCTGCTCTAAAAGCAGAAAAGGCTACTGTTGAAAAATGGTGCAATTCTTCAACAAAGATAACTGACATAATAAATGCTCAAACTACTGGTGGTGATAAAACCGGTCTTGGTTTTTGGAAACCACATGATGAGCCTAAAGAAGACTGTTCCATGCTTAAGTTTGGGACATTTGTCACTTCTATCTCTGACACTTCTTATAATCAGTTTTATCCTTCTTCTTCTTCTAATTCTATCCCTGAGTAAAAATCCAAAGGCTCTAAGTCTGCGGATAAAGGAAAATCCATTCTTCGTCCTCAGAAGGCTTCCAAGAAAGCAAAGTTGAAAGTTCCCTCTAAACCTTCAGCGAATCAATCCTCTAGCTCTGTGATAGAAATCTTTGATCTCTGTCCTCCAAAGCTAAAGATTGATCTCAAGACTAAGAGATCTGAAGAAATCAAAATTCCTCCCAGATCTTATGCTAAAAGAATTCTTGGACCTGGCCCTGGTCATCTTAAATTCTCAAAACCTTTCACTACTGGTCCTAAAACCACATTCAAATATAGAAAATGCTATCACTGTGGATTTACTGACCATATTGCAAGCAAATGTCCAACTGCCACTAAAGCTGATAAATCAGCCAACGTGAAGATGAATACCTCCAAGGCTGAGAAGGTCATCAAAGCTGAAAAAATGACCAAGCTGAAGAATACCACTAAGGTTAAGAAATTAACCAAAGTGAAGATTACCACTGAAGCTGAATCTTCATCTGCTGTGAATATTACTGAACCTTCCATCTCCACTAACCCCAAAGGACCCATTGAAAAGTGGGTATCAAACAAAGCTTAATCTTCCTTATGTGTGCAGGGATCAAAGGGCATCTGGTATCTCGATAGTGGATGTTCTCGTCATATGACTGGACAAAAAGACCTGCTCACTGAATACAAGGAAGAGAAAGGTCCCTCTGTGACCTTTGGTGGAAATGGAAAAGGATATACCCTAGGGTTTGGTGTCCTCAGCAATGGGACAACTACCTTCAGAAGAGTCGCTTATGTAGATGGACTGAAGCATAATCTTCTAAGCATCAGTCAGCTATGTGACAAAGACTATGAAGTTCGCTTTTCTAAGAAAGCATGTTCAGTGGTGAATAAGAAAGGAAAACTGGCTCTCAGTGGTTTTCGTAAAGAAAATGTCTATGTAATAGATATGGACTCTACTACCACTGAGAATGTGTGTTTTCTCTCTAAAGCCTCTTCTGATGTCAATTGGCTATGGCACAAAAGGCTCTCTCATCTGAACTTCAAAACCCTGAATTCTCTCTCTTATAAGGAACTGGTTTCTGGTCTCCCTCAGCACTCATATGCTAAAGAATCTCTCTGTTCAGCATGTGAAAAAGGAAAACAGACAAAAGCTAGTTTCAAGTCTAAACAAGTTTCCTCAGTGACAAGTCCTCTTCAGCTCTTACATATGGATCTGTTTGGCCCTGTCAACATCCAATCAATAGCTGGAAAGAAATATACGCTTGTCATAGTAGATGAATACTCTCGCTACACCTGGGTTATCTTTCTTCGCTGCAAGAGTGATACTCCAAAAGAACTAATATCCTTCGTTAAGAAGATGGAAGTGCTGAATAACCTTACTGTTCGTTCAATAAGAAGTGATCATGGAACTGAATTCAAAAACAGTTCTCTGAACAATTTCTTTGAGAACAAGGGAATTTCTCACAACTTCTCTTCAGTAAGAACACCTCAGCAAAATGGAGTCGCTGAAAGAAGAAACAGAACGATCATTGAAGATGCTAGGTCAATGCTCAACGATTCTCATCTCCCTACTCAATTTTGGGCTGAAGATGTAAACACTGCATGTTTTACTCAAAACAGATCGCTGATCGTAAAGTGATTTGGAAAGACAGCTTATGAACTTTTTCATGGAAGAAAGCCCTCTATAAGCTTTCTTCATATCTTTGGTTGTCAGTGCTTTATTCTAAACAACAAAGATCATCTTGGAAAGTTCGACCCAAAAGCTGATGATGGAATATTTCTAGGATATTCCTCCATCTCCAAAGCCTACAGAGTTTTCAACAAGAGAAGACAATCTGTGGAAGAAACAATTCATGTCACTTTTGATGAAACTCGCTCAGCGAACTCTAAACCAATCGCTGACAATGAAGAACTAAATGCTTGGATGTTTTCTCACTACAGAGAAACAGAACCCTACTTCTCAAACCATCAGCATTTAAATCCTCTAATTGCTGATGATGATCCAAACATCATACCTCCTAATGCTGAATCCAACTCATGGATCTCAGCAGAGCCTCTAAACACACTTCTACCATCAGAACCATCTTTGTCTGAACATCTCTCAGAAAACAATGGCATGTCTGAAAATCAACAGTTGATCGCTGATGAGCCTCAAGCTTCTTCATCAGTGAACATTCCTATTGTTGATCCAATCTCTGAAGTAAGCGATCATGCCCCTACTCAGCGATGGACCAGAGATCACCCCATTGATCAAATCCTTGGTGATCCCGATGAAGGTATTCAGACACGACGAAGTTCAGGTAATATCTGCCTCTTTGTTAACTTTATTTCTTTAATAGAACCAAAGAAGGCTGATGATGCCCTCAGAGATCCAAACTGGGTCAGCGCTATGCAAGAAGAGCTGACTGAGTTATTCGTAACAAAGTTTGGAATCTCGTTCCTAGACCATCTGACAAAACTGTTATAGGCACCAAATGGGTGTTTAGAAACAAGTTAGATGAACATGGAACTGTAACCCACAACAAGGCTCGACTTGTTGCTCAGGGATATAGACAAGAGGAAGGCATAGACTCTGATGAAACCTTTGCACCTGTGGCTAGGCTCGAAGTAATTCGACTATTCTTAGCTTATGCAGTCTATAAAGACTTCATTGTTTATCAAATGGATGTAAAATTAGCGTTCCTAAATGGAAAGCTGAATGAAAAAGTCTATGTAGAACAACCTCCAGGGTTTTATGACCCTAAGTATCCAAATTATGTTTATAAATTGGATAAGGCTCTCTATGGTCTCAAACAAGCCCCTCGTTCTTGGTATGACACTCTCTCATCCTTTCTTATCTCTGAAAATTTTGGACGTGGCAAAATTGATAATACTTTATTTTTCAGAAAGATAAAAGGTCATATTATTCTTGTACAAATATATGTCGATGACATCATATTTGGTTCTACTAACCCATCGCTATGTACTCGATTCGCTGAAAAAATGAAGAAAGAATACAAAATGAGTATGATGGGTGAGCTGACATATTTTCTTGGTCTTCAGATCAAACAATCTAACAAAGGTACTTTTATCAGCCAAGGTAAGTATGTTAAAGACATGCTGAAAAAGTTTGATTTAACACAAACTTCAGCGATGAAGACTCCTATGGCACCTCCCCTGACACTTAACAAAGATCCGTCTGGAAAATCTGTTAATGTCACTGCCTATAGAGGAATGATAGGCTCCCTGCTGTACCTTACAGCGAGCCGACCTGACATCATGTACTCTACTTGTTTATGTGCACGCTATCAATCTGAACCCAAGGAATCTCATCTGATCTCTGTTAAGCGAATTTTCAGATATCTGAAAGGGACTCCTAATATCGGTCTTTGGTATCCCAAAGACTTAGGGTTCGATCTAACTAGATATTATGATAGTGATTTTTTAGGTTGTAAACTCGATAGAAAGAGCACCACTGGTGGATGTCAACTCCTAGGAGGAAAGCTGGTAAGCTGGACAAGTAAAAAGAAAAATTCAGTGTCCACTTCCACAGCTGAAGCTGAATACGTAGCCGCTGGAATTGTTGTGCTCAGGTCTTATGGATGAGAAATCAACTATTAGACTATGACCTTCAGCTATCAAAGATTCCAATCTATTGCGACAGTACTAGTGCTATCGCTATAACAAACAATCCAGTGCTACATTCAAAGACTAAACACATAGAGATCATATATCATTTTATCAGAGATCATGTGATGAATGGTGATATTGAACTTCATTTCATCCCTACTGACTATCAGCTTACTGATTTATTCACCAAACCTCGTGATGAGACAGGGTTCAACTTTCTCATCAGTGAGCTTGGAATGCTGAATCTCGAAGAGTAAATCTTCAGCATTCATGCATTAAGTTAGTGATTATAAGTTCCCCTTTATCATTCAATCTCTGATTAAAACTCTGACTCTCAGGTATTTTCTCTTACTTTCAATCACTGAATCTTCAGCCAGTAAGACGTTTTAAATAAAACTTTGATCATTGAAGTTTTCTTTAATCATGATTAAAAGTTTTTTTAAAAACAAAATCTATCACTGAGTTTTCTCTTCAGTGATCCTTCTTAAATAAGAATCAATCTCTGAGTTTTCATCAGGGATTCTTTCGAAGGAAAACCTATCTCTGACTTTTCTTCAGAGATAATTTCAAAAGGACAAATGAAACGTTTTTCTCTTTCCTATGACGTAATTTGAACCAACAATCCACGACATGCCTTTTTCTGACACGTTCGTCTGTTGCCCTTCTATCCAATCAACTTCGTGGGATGTGTCCATGTCATGATGAACATTTGTATTCCCTCCTCTTTCTCTCTCCTACTCTCTACGTATAAAAGGAATGTTTCTTTTCATTCTTATCTTTTACGCTCTCTGGAAATCCTTTTCAAGCAAGAACTCTCTAAAGCATTTGCAAGAACATCTTTCAAATCATTTGCATCTTCTTCCTTAAGGATTAACATGTTATTTTGATCTTTCTTTTACTTAAATCTTGTTACGTAATCCTACTTATGTTCCATCATTATGGATTTTTATAAGATTTTCTACTCACTAAAATTGTAACACCCCGAATTCCGTTTGGCCGTTTTGCAAAGATGATTAAAGTAAAGGAGGTTTCTGTGCTGGTCTACAGGGCGCACGGGTCATGCGCCCTCCTTCAGAATTTTCGCACGGGTCGTGCGCAAGGGTCAGGGGCTCGGCAGTGGCTTTCCGCACGGGCCGTGCACCCTCCCTTCTTTGAAAACGCACGGGCCGTGCGCTGTGTTGGGACTGATGAGATATTTTGTTAAATATCTCATTTTGGTTGTTTTGTTGATTAAAAATCTCAGATCTCAGCCTCTCTCTTTCTCTTTCTCCTTTTTCTTCTTTCAATCTTCGAGGCTTCGTTTGGTTGCTAGTTTACGGTGTTTCTAGCAAGGGGTCGGTGTTTTAAGCTTCACCTCTACGTCGTGATCGTTATCTGGTTTTCCGGGTTTTATTCTAAAAACCTACCGGTGAGTTTCTACTACCATTTTACAAACTTTATACATGTCAAAACTCTTATTTGCGAAATCCGAAGTATTTCTACGATATGATTTTATGTTCTCTACATTTTGATATAAATGAAGTTTTTGGTGATTTTCGGGGTTCCCGATCAGTATTGACTAAAATGACGGGTTCCGCCTTATCAGAAGTAAAATGATGTTTTACTTGCCCATGTTTGTGGCTTATTGAAAGAATGTATATAAATTGGGTTTATGATTATCTTTCTTACCAGCAGTTGGTCTGGAAAATGGCATTTTGAAATATAAATGTGTTGATAGCTATTTATCTAGCTTTGATGGTCACATGAAATATTGTGACAAGTCATGACTATACTAGTGGATCCCTAGGTATCGAGTCGGCTTATGGCTGGGAAGGATATGCCGCTTCTGTTGTAGTTAGATACATTTGATCCTCAGGGGCAACTTGGTACGGTTATGTGAGACCGGTTACTAGCCATGGGTCAAATGTAGTCTAACGAACGAGTATGACATGGTTCCTCGGGGGCCCTCCCTCACATCGTAGTACGGACCGAAGCGTTCGTGGCCATGGTTCCATGTATTTAGCTCATAACTCGGATTTGTGGCTTACTTTGTGTTCCACTATAATCCTTGGTAAATCGGGTAATCCCCGTCATCGGAAGATGCGTTTTGGACCGGTTGTCCATTTATTATCAAAGAACTGTATTTTGCATAACTAAACCTTTGAAAAGATTTACTTTGATGCATTTGATTATATCTCTTGAGATTTATGAACTGTATGTTCTCACTAGGCTTTAAGCCTAACACTTTTTCTCAAATGATGTGTATAACAGGTTTCCCTTTGCGGTGGGTTGCCGGGGTTTTAGAGAGACGGGTTTAGTCTCAAGGCATTTTGAGATGACTAGTATTGTATCTGGGCATTTGTTAAGTCCCATTCTTTTGGTGAATTATGGATTGTCAACTGATGTAATCTTGATATAGGTGTCTAGATTAGTTTGTTGATGAACCCTATATCTGTACAGGTTTTGTAAAGTCTCAAGGACTGATCCCCTTTATGGGAGGTTTATATCAATACGAATGTCATGTTTCCAGGTTTTCCAGGTTTTAATTTACTCTGATTTTTAGGGTGTTACAAGTTGGTATCAGAGCTCTAGTTTAAGCGAACTAGGCATGAATGTAAGATGTCTAGACTTAGACTGAGTATGCTAAGAATTGATCTGCGAGATTGGGTAGAGCTTCTAAGTTGGGTTAGTCTCATAGTCGACGGAAAGTACGTTTATCAGGCGTTGTAGTGGTGGTGACAAGAACCGTTATGTGTTATATGTTCATAATTTCACTTAGCTAATGTTATTATGAGGATATTATACGTAAGAGTGCTTGATTTGCTGTTAATATGACAATTGGTGATGTGGTAGTACGTTTCCTTGGTGTTTATTCAATCTCTCTTTTATCTCTTTCTCTGTTTTGTGAAGCAGTTCAGTATGGTGAATACGCGTGGTAGACCGCGTACGCGTGTTGATGGTCTGGAAGCGACAGCCTCCACCGCTGATCAGCCGGAGGGAGTTGAGGTTGTTGTGCGTCCACCTGTTCAACAAATACTAGGTGGGGGGCCAGAGGTCATTTCGCCTGTAGACCTGGCTTCGTCCCACCCAGTCATCAGGGATGCTAGTTCCCCGTCTGAGTTGATGGCCAGCATGATGTTGGCAATGAGGGAAGAGATGACAAAGCAGCAAGAGTTTCTGCTGAAAGTGATTGAGGACCGCGATGTGAACAATCGTAGAAGTGAGACGGTTATGGAGAACATTGTAGCGGGTTCTGGAGGCACTGGTACAGGGGTCAGGGCTGAGGAACGCAGGATTATTGGTGCTCCGGGAAATAGGAAAAGTTGTTCCTACAAGTCCTTTTTGGGTTGCGGACCTCCAGAGTTCTTTGGTTCTGATGACCCGGCCGTGTGTGTGAAATGGATCCGAGTGGTTGAGAAAGCTTTTGGCTCTTCCGAATGCGGAGATGATCAGAGAGTGCGGTTCGGTACCCAACTGCTGAGGGATACTGCGCTCATATGGTGGAATGTCATCCAATCCACTCTATCTCCTGCGGTGTTGGCTCAGTTGTCTTGGGCCGAGTTCAAGAAAAAGTTGTTAGAAGAATTTTGCAATGAAAGAACTATGGATCGAATCGAGAAAGAATTCCGGTCTCTAGTAAAGGGAAGCCTGACGGTGAGGGAGTATACCCGTCAGTTCATGGAGAAGCTTGGTCTGGTGGGGCACGCTGCCCCAACAGAGAAAGACAAGATGAAAGCATATCTCAATGGCTTACCCGCGGACATGCAATCTATGGTCCACAATTCCAAAGCTTCTAACCTCCGAGAGATGGTCGAGGAAGCTCAGTTCATTGAAGAGATGTTCGCGAGAAGCAAATCTGAGAAAGCAGTGGTGGTGTCTGATAAGAGAAAGTGGGAGAGCAGTTCAGTACCTCCCAAGCGGACCCGATCTTTTGTCGGAAACCGCAACTTCAACAGTTATTAAGAAGCAAAGTGGTGCCCAAAGTGTCGAACCAAGCACCATGGTAACTGTAACTTCACTTCTAGATTCTGCTTCAAGTGTGGTAAGAATGATCACACCGCCCACGACTGTTCTGTCGTGGGGATGGTCTGCTTCAAGTGTAAGGCACCGAGGCATGTGAAGAGAGATTGCCCGAAGCTTAAGTCGGGTAGTGTGGCGGCAAAGAAGGAGAACCCTCCAAGGGTTCCGGGTCGAGCTTTTCAGATGACGACCGATGAGGCCAGGGCATCCGCTGATGTGGTATCGGGTACTTTCTTATAAACTCTGTACCTTCTCGTATTTTATTCGATACAGGTGCCAGTTTCTCTTTCGTATCTGATTTGTTCCGTCAGAAAATTTCTATGCCCACTACTAGTCTTGAGGATGCATTAGTGGTAGAAATAGCCGATGGTAGTCAAGTTCTGATCCACGATGTTCTGAAGTAGTGTACTCTTAGTATCGAAGGGAGAGAATTCTCGATCGATCTACTGCCGATGTTAATCGGGGGTTTTGATGTTGTGGTCGGCATGGATTGGTTGTCAAACAATCATGCCGAGATCGTATGTTCCAAGAAGTTGATTCGACTTCCCAACCCCTCTGGCGAAGTCGTTGTCATCTATGGTGAAAAGAGAAAAGGTGAAGTGGCAATAATCACAATGGCAAAGGCACGCAATTGCTTAGTAAAAGGATGTTCGTCTTTCCTAGCCTATGTGATCGATGCCAAGTTAGAGAAATCAAATATGGAAGATGTGAAGATCGTGCGTGAGTTTCCAGATGTCTTTCCGGACGACTTGCCCGGGTTACCACCCGATCGTCAGGTAGAGTTTCGGATTGATCTTGTGCCTGGAGCAGCACCAATCGCTAAAGCACCTTACCGTTTAGCACCATCGGAGATGCAAGAGATGATGGCACAACTCCAAGAGCTATTGGAGAAAGGCTTTATAAGACCGAGTTCGTCACCTTGGGGAGCTCCGGTCTTATTTGTCAAAAATAAGGATGGCACAATGAGAATGTGCATTGACTATCGTGAGTTGAATAAAGCTACAATAAAGAACAAATATCCGCTTCCAAGAATAGACGACTTGTTCGATCAACTTCAAGGAGCGGGTTGTTTTTCCAAAATCGACTTACATTCGGGTTATCACCAAGTGAAGGTAAGAGAAGAAGATGTTCCGAAGACGACTTTCAGAACGCGTTACGGCCATTACGAGTTTCTTGTAATTCCTTTTGGTCTAACGAACGCACCAGTTGTGTTTATGGACTTAATGAATAGAGTGTGCCGACCATTCCTCGACAAGTCGGTCATTGTATTCATTGATGACATACTATTGTACTCCAAGAGTGAGTCAGAGCACGAGCAACATTTGCGTGAAGTTCTGGAAGTGTTGAGAAAAGAAAGGTTGTACGCCAAGTTTTCCAAGTGCGACTTTTGGCTTAAAGAAGTACAGTTTCTGGGTCACGTAGTCTCTCGGGTAGGAGTGAAAGTAGACCCCTCCAAGGTTGAAGCTATGATGAATTGGGAGCCTCCTAAGAGTCCGTCCGAGATCCGAAGTTTCTTGGGTCTGGCGGGATACTACAGGAGATTTATCCAAGACTTTTCAAAGATCGCTTCTTCCTTGACAGTTCTGACTCGGAAGAATGTGAAGTTTGAATGGACCGAAACCCAAGAGAAGGTGTTCCGGATCCTTCAAAAGAAGTTGTGTGAAGCTCCGATCTTGACGTTACCTGAAGGATCAGAAGATTTCGTGGTTTACAGCGACGCTTCAAAGATGGGACTGGGTTGTGTGTTGATGCAACGAGGCAAGGTGATCGCTTATGCCTCGAGGCAGCTTAAAATACACGAACAGAATTATCCAACTCATGATCTGGAGTTAGCAGCGGTGGTGTTCGCTTTGAAGCTTTGGCGACATTACCTCTACGGCACGAAAGGCACTCTATACACGGATCACAAGAGCCTGAAGTATGTTTTTGATCAGAAAGAGCTGAATATGAGGCAAAGGCGGTGGCTCGAGTTGCTCAAAGATTATGACTGTGAATTGCTTTACCATCCCGGTAAGGCGAATGTGGTGGCCGATGCGTTAAGTCGAAAGGACTATAGCGGATGTATTCGAGCCACCCATTCGAGGATCGAGCTAGTGTCTAGTCTTGTTGAGAAGATCAAGACATCACAGGTGGAAGCACTGTTAGAAGAGAATCTAAAAGATGAAGTCATGACGAAGTAGCGTTTACTCTTAACGGAAGATAGTCGTGGAGTAAAACTGTTCAGCGGTCGTGTGTGGGTACCCAAGATTGGGGGTAACCGTGAGCTATTGCTAGAAGATGCACACAAGTCCAAGTATTCCATTCATCCGGGGAGTACAAAGATGTACAGGGACTTGAAGCTGCACTATTGGTGGCCGGTAATGAAACTTGACGTGGCGCGTTACGTTGAGCGTTGTGTGACGTGTTCGCAAGTTAAGGCCGAACATCAGTGACCGTATGGGAGTCTACAGTCTTTAGAGATTCCCGAATGGAAGTGGGAGCATATCACCATGGACTTCGTGACAAAGTTGCCTAAAACTCTTCGAGGTCACGATACCGTTTGGGTGATAGTTGACAGATTGACAAAGAGCGCTCACTTCTTGCCTATGCGCGAGAATTTACCGATGGATAAGTTAGCAAAACTTTATATCGATGAAGTGGTCTCGAGGCATGGAATACCATTGTCGATCGTGTCGGATCGCGACAGTTGGTTCACTTCGAACTTCTGGGATGGGTTTCAGAAAGAACTTGGTACTCGAGTGAAGTTAAGTACGGCTTACCATCTGCAAACCGACGGGCAGAGCGAGCGAACGATCCAAACTTTGGAAGACATGTTGAGGTCTTGTGTCATCGATTTCGGGGGTAGTTGGGACTCTCACCTGCCTTTGGTGGAGTTTGCTTACAACAATAGCTACCACTCGAGTATTGGAATGGCACCTTTTGAGGCATTGTATGGGCGAAAGTGTCGGACTCCCGTGTGCTGGCTTGAAGTGGGAGAAAAGCAGTTCGCCGGACCTAAAATCGTGCAAGAGACTGCCGATAAAGTCAAGTGCATTTGTGAAAGAATGAAAGCGGCTCAGGATCATCAGAAAAGTTATGCAGATAAGAAGAAACGACCGATGGAATTCCAAGTGGGAGACCGCGTTATGCTTAAGGTGTCTCCGTTGAAAGGCATTATACGGTTCGGAAAATGTGGGAAGTTGAGTCCCCGTTTCCTCGGACCTTTCAAAGTGCTTAAGCGGGTGGGTTTGCAAGCCTACCAGTTGGAACTGCCACCGGAGTTGAGCAGAATACACAACACGTTTCATGTTTGCTACCTCCGAAAATGTTTGGCGGTGGAAGACAATGTCATTCCCCTTTCAGAGTTAAGGGTAGACGAAGGTAACCGTTGTGTGGAAGAACCCGACGCCATCTTAGAAATTAAGTCTAAGAAGTTGCGCCACAAAGAGGTCACTATGGTCAAGGTGCAGTGGAAGCATCACCGGGGAGCAAATGTGACGTGGGAAGCCGAGGAGGATATGAAGCGAAGATATCCTCACCTTTTTGAGTAGCTGGGATTTCGGGGACGAAATCATTCCCAAGTTGGGGAGGATTGTAACACCCCGAATTCCGTTTGGCCGTTTTGCGAAGATGATTAAAGTAAAGGAGGTTTCTGTGCTGGTCTACAGGGCGCACGGGTCGTGCGCCCTCCTTCAGGATTTTCGCACGGGTCGTGCGCAAGGGTCAGGGGCTCGGCAGTAGCTTTCCACACGGGCCGTGCGCCCTCCCTTCTTTGAAAACGCACGGGTCGTGCGTTGTGTTGGGACTGATGAGATATTTTGTTAAATATCTCATTTTGGTTGTTTTGTT
The DNA here is from genome assembly GCA_954870635.1 of Arctium minus. Lineage (NCBI taxonomy): Eukaryota > Viridiplantae > Streptophyta > Magnoliopsida > Asterales > Asteraceae > Arctium > Arctium minus. The sequence goes on along the minus strand of OX941080.1, from coordinate 172,391,197 downwards.
GATTAAAAATCTCAGATCTCAGCCTCTCTCTTTCTCTTTCTCCTTTTTCTTCTTTCAATCTTCGAGGCTTCGTTTGGTTGCTAGTTTGCGATGTTTCTAGCAAGGGGTCGGTGTTTTAAGCTTCACCTCTACGTCGTGATCGTTATCTGGTTTTCCGAGTTTTATTCTAAAAACCTACCGGTGAGTTCCTACTACCATTTTACAAACTTTATACATGTCAAAACTCTTATTTGCGAAATCCGAAGTATTTCTACGATATGATTTTATGTTCTCTACATTTTGATATAAATGAAGTTTTTGGTGATTTTCGGGGTTCCCGATCAGTATTGACTAAAATGACGGGTTCCGCCTTATCAGAAGTAAAATGATGTTTTACTTGCCCATGTTTGTGGCTTATTGAAAGAATGTATATAAACTGGGTTTATGATTATCTTTCTTACCAGCAGTTGGTCTGGAAAATGGCATTTTGAAATATAAATGTGTTGATAGCTATTTATCTAGCTTTGATGGTCACATGAAATATTGTGACAAGTCATGACTATACTAGTGGATCCCTAGGTATCGAGTCGGCTTATGGCTGGGAAGGATATGCCGCTTCTGTTGTAGTTAGATACATTTGATCCTCAGGGGCAACTTGGTACGGTTATGTGAGACCGGTTACTAGCCATGGGTCAAATGTAGTCTAACGAACGAGTATGACATGGTTCCTCGGGGGCCCTCCCTCACATCGTAGTACGGACCGAAGCGTTCGTGGCCATGGTTCCATGTATTTAGCTCATAACTCGGATTTGTGGCTTACTTTGTGTTCCACTATAATCCTTGGTAAATCGGGTAATCCCCGTCATCGGAAGATGCGTTTTGGACCGGTTGTCCATTTATTATCAAAGAACTGTATTTTGCATAACTAAACCTTTGAAAAGATTTACTTTGATGCATTTGATTATATCTCTTGAGATTTATGAACTGTATGTTCTCACTAGGCTTTAAGCCTAACACTTTTTCTCAAATGATGTGTATAACAGGTTTCCCTTAGCGGTGGGTTGCCGGGGTTTTAGAGAGACGGGTTTAGTCTCGAGGCATTTTGAGATGACTAGTATTGTATCTGGGCATTTGTTAAGTCCCATTCTTTTGGTGAATTATGGATTGTCAACTGATGTAATCTTGATATAGGTGTCTAGATTAGTTTGTTGATGAACCCTATATCTGTACAGGTTTTGTAAAGTCTCAAGGACTGATCCCCTTTATGGGAGGTTTATATCAATACGAATGTCATGTTGCCAGGTTTTCCAGGTTTTAATTTACTTTGATTTTTAGGGTGTTACAAAAATCATTCTTTTTGATTTTATTCTTTCAAAACCTTTGGTTTTCTCATTGTTCTTCCTTCTTAAACTAAGAACAATGTCTTAATCTTCAAATATCTTTTTGTTTTTATCTTAATCTGGTAAAAACTTCTTTATTTTTAGACTTTAATCCTTCCCTTCTATTCTTTATTTCTTTCCTTATTCAGCAATGGCACAGTCAACACTTGTTTCCTCCAAGAACGTCAAGTTAGCTATCATTGACTCTGAAGTCCCCAAGAACAACCATCTTGGACGCCTAGACTTCGATGGAATCAAATACCCACACTTAGTGGATGCTGCTAAATTCTTGAAGCAATCTTGCATTGCTTACGCTCTCACTGTTGATCCAAAACCCTCCAAAACTCTACTTCAACATTTTTGGTTCACAGTTGAAGAATCGACCATCACCAACAAGAAAGGTGATCAGGTCCCTGCCATTTCTTTCTGCACTAACCTCGACAAAGGAATGATGACCGCTTTCAGCTTAAGAAAGGCTCTCAGGTTTCCTGACAAACCTAAGAGTGGCTTTGAAGCTCTGCCTACTGACGCTGAACTCATCCGGTTTCTGGATGAAATGGAGTACTGCTGGGACAACAAGCCCCGCTCCACTATCCCCAACAAGAAGCTGACTCTCATCAAGAAGGCGAACATGCCTTCTCAGCTGAACTATATCTTTTCTCACTTCATTCAATGCATGAGTGGGAAAAGTGGTTCCCTTGATCAGGCCAGCAAGGTACAACTCCAGATGGCCTACTCGGTAATCGCTGGCAAAAACTTTGACTTTGCCACTGCTATCTTTGACGATCTAAGGTCAAAGATAGAGAAGACGGAGAGGGATCCCAAGATCACATATGTACGGTTCATCTGTGCATACCTGAAGTTCCTCTATGCCAACGCTTATCCCACCACTGCTGATGGCTCCTTCGCCAAAGTGGGTCAGCGTTCTCTAGAAGTCAAACCGCTGGACAACGAGGTAAGTATTTCTACCCTATGCTCTTTCCTCTCTCTCCATTCTTCTACTTCAACGGCCACGCAGGAGGTTCATTCTTCTGATAACCCTGCCGCTACCACTGGTTCCAAACGCCCATCAGTTAGTTCCTTTGGCCCTTCGAAAAAGGCCAAAGTGACTAAGGAGACAAGCGCCTCTAGTTCAAGGCATGAGGAAGTTTCTCGACAAACTTCCTTGGATGATTTTGTGGTCCTCTCCTCCACGTCTGCTGCTGTGATAACATCAACCGTGCCAGCGACCTCGGTCGCTGTCACAACAATAGTGACTCAACCTGAAATCTCAGTTCTTCAATCAACTGAGGTACCTTTTCAACCCCAAACTTATTCTATCCCCATCTCTAATCCCTCTATTTCTTTGGTCTCTGACCCTCCTCTCATGCAGCAACCTCATGTTGCATTTTTAGGACCTGATGCTCAAACCTTTGAAAGAGACATGCAATTTTACAAAATGTTTGAATCATCAGGTATACCTAAACCCACCTATACCTCTCCCATCTCTACATCTAAGCCTGTTACTCATATGCTAACTTTTCTTTCAGGTCCTAGTTTGGCAACTGTTGACGCGAATGTCAACAGTTTGGGTGAACAGGTGGTCTCTCTCACCGCCGCTGTCAACGAAACCACCAGCGCAGTCAATACCGCTGGTGAAGAACTGAAGACTTTGACAGCTGCCTGCTCCACCAAAGCTGAAGCCTCTCAATTCTTCACTCTTCATGAAGAGATTGTCAGAGTAAAGGAGGATACTCAGCGACAGATGGATGCTCTATCCACAAAAGTGGATTTCGGCACAGCTCTTCTTCAGCAAGTCCTTGACAAGCTGAATGCACCAGCTCTGACTCTTTCTCCTTCCTTCACATCGGACGATCGCACCCAACTACACATAGCTGTTGAATTTATTCATCAGGCTACTTCAGATATACCGGTGATTGAAGGACGACTAGACAGTCTGGAGGCTGAAGTCCGAAAGTTGGCCTCTGCACAACCTTCCTCTCCATCCAAAGATCTCTCCCTCGCTGATAATGACAAAGAGGGGGAGAAAGCAGTTGAAGAAATTAAAGAGGGGGAGACAACAGCTGAAGTTGCTGAGGTTCAACTTGAAGATCCTCCTTCTCATGTTGAGGGGGAGAAGGTTGCTGACCAAGCCCTTTCTTCTTTCAAAGACTTTGTCGAAGAAGAATAAGAGGACGATGAAGAAGAAGAAGATCTTGATCTTGAAGATCAAGAGGAAGAGCAACCTCATCAAGAAGATGATGATGATGACGATGAAGAAGATCAGTCCTTGTGGTGTTCTGCAGCCATCACATCTTCAGTGATAACTTCGAAAGAAGTTGTCACAGCAGGGGGGAGTCATGGAACATCCTCAGGAACCTCTTCCCAAAGCAAACCCAAAGGTGCGGTTGTTGAGGGAAACCTGAAGACAGTTTCACTATATGAGGAGAATCCTTCTCAGGTATGCCTCTCACTTGTCCCTGTTTCTTTCTACAAACCCTCTATCTCTTTCTATCCTTTATCTTCTCTCTTTCCAAAACATACACTAACTCCTTTCTTTCTATTTTCTGTCCAGACAGTTCTCTCCCCTGCTTAAGGGTAAAGAACTACAAATAATCCCAGCTCCCAAAGCTGATGAAGAAATAATCCCAATCTCTGTAAGAAAGATTGATGAAGAAGAAGAAGAAGAAACCCTGCAACATCCAGGAAGGCCCTCTAGACCAGATTTCAAAGAGCCTTTTGGAATCTTTTTCAGAGATGATGAGGAAGAGCTCAGATTTCAAAGAGTATATGAAATTCCTATATGTCCCCTCAGTCATCTCAAGGATCTCTTATGCTTATGGTGTGACTTCTCTCCTTCTGCTGAACCGATCAAGGCAATCATCTCTCAAGAATCTTCAGATCGAAGACAAAAAGGAGAATAAATACCTGAGTATATGATCAATCCTCCTAAGTCTTCTTTAGATAGCTGATAGATTAGTTTCCGACTTTCTATAATCTATTAGTAAACTTACAGTAGTTAGTACATCACTTTTACTTATAATTTTCATACCTTGTAATTCTTTTCTTGAACTTATGAAAATTTCAGTGAAGTACTTAACTCTATCAGTACTGTAAAAGATCCCTCAAAATAGTAATTGGGACATGTATGTTATGAGTCCTGATTATTCCTTATTTTGAACTATAAAGTAATTTTCTTCAGTTACTTTGTCATTATCAAATAGGGGGAGATTGTTGATCCAAACTCTCTCAGTGATTTGATAACGACCCTCTTTTATACTTAGTGAAAATTACGTTTAATATGTATTAGTGTTTCACCATCATCGATCAGACTGAGTCTGTTCAGTTATCGCTGATAGTCTTTCTTACAAACATTTATATGTATTAGTGTTTCACTATCAGTGATCAGACTGAGTCTGTTTAGTTATCGCTGATGGTTTCTGATGTAAACAGTAACGTAATCCCTAAAGACAAGTCTCGCGTCAATAGATGTTCATAGCTGAATCGAAGACAAAGCTGCTGAACAAAGACAAGTCTACTAATGACCTGATGCGGATATCAGTGAAGTAAAGACGAATCTACTTATACGCGAAGGAACATGAGGAAAAGCTTCAGCGATAGCTGAACCTCTCTATATCTCTAAAGGAAGAGATATTCAGCGATCAAACGATTACGAAGCTTATGCCTCAAGTCTCCTTTTGTCTTAACTTGCACAACCAGTACGATGTGTCAGAACGGACATACCTCTGCCACAATTCGTACAACAACTCTGTCAACTACACTGTTCATGATACGGCCGAAAGCATGTCTCCCAAAGTCAGACTCTCTCAGCCAATCAATGAAGGACACGTGTAAAGTGCCCTGCCATGCATTTAATGCATAGGGTATAAATAGAAAGATTACCTCTCCATCTGAGAGTGTGCTCACCTCTGGCCTTCATCTTTCTACATTATAGAAATCCTTGTTTTCTATACTCTCATTCCCCCATTCTCTATATTCTTGTGCAACCATCTTGGTGTTTCTTAAGTTTGTCTAGATTGAGTTTATCTTAATCTTATTCCGCAACAAACTTGTAAATTGTATTTGATTTATCAATAAACAAACTTGTAAATTGTATTTGTATTTACCAACACATTTCGAAATAACCAAAAATTTTCTTCTTCTTCATCTAGAAATTCTTTAAACAAATCCAAGGAGGATTGCTACGTATGTGGTAAGAAAGGCTATTTTGCTTCTGAGTGTAGAAGCAATCCTCCTAGGATCTCTAAATCCAATTCTTCTAATTCTTCTAAGAGAAGAAATCTCAGATCTATTTCTACAGGTAGATCGCATCCTCAAAAACCTTCTCCTTCTTCATCATTCAAAGAACTCTCTGATAAAGCTGATAAATATAAAGCCAAGTAAAAGAGAGAGAAAGAAAGAAATTTCATCTCTCAAAGAAGAGGCAAAGGCTTTATGGCAGAAACTCTTGACTGGGCAGACCAACCTACCTCTGACAGCGAAAAGGAAGTATCAAGTAAATGCCTTATGGCAAAACTTGATGAAGAAACAAAAGACTCCTGCTCAAGGATGGACTTTACATCTGAGTGCTCCTTCTCTTCTTCTCAGGTCTATCGGCATCATCATACATGATATCTTGATAGTGGATGCTTACGACATATGAAAGGAAACAAAACTCTTCTTCTAGACTTTATGAAAGAAAAGGGACCAACTGTAACTTTTAGTGACAACTCTCGTGGTTCCACTAAAGGTTATGGAACTCTTTCTAATGGATCCATTACTTTCAACAAAGTAGCCTATGTGGAAGGACTAATGCATAATCTTCTAAGCATTAGTCAACTGTGTGATTTAGGTTACTATGTGATTTTCAGAGAGCACTATTGTCTCATTTATGATAAACAATTTCACACTGTCCTATCTGGCTTTAGAAAGGACAATGTGTATGTCATCAATATGAGTGTCAAATCAACTGAAGACGAAAGCATATGTTTTATTTCTAAAGATTCAGAAAGGAAGAACTGGCTCTGGCATAAACGTCTCTCTCATCTCAACTTCAAGACGTTGAATGCTCTCTCCCAAATGGAGCTAGTTGTTGGCTTGCCGAAAATCTCTTTCTCTAAAGAGAAGCTATGTGCTGCATGTGAGAAAGGAAAGCTGACAAAATCCTTTTTCAAGTCAAAGCAGTGTTTCTATATCTCCACTCCTCTTCAAATGCTACACATGGATCTCTGTGGTCTAGTCAGCACACCTAGTCTTGGTGGTAAAAGATACATTCTTGTCATTATTGATGAATTCACACGTTACACTTGGGTATTTTTTCTCAGGTACAAAAGTGATACATCTGAAGAAATCATCAATTTTATCAAGAAATCTGAAGTTCTCAACGGTCAACTAGTCAGATCTATCAGAAGTGACAATGGGACCGAATTCAAAAATTCTACCTTAGATTCCTTTCTCAGTGACAAAGGTATCTCTCAAAACTTTGCAGCAGTTAGAGCTCCGCAACAAAATGGTGTTGTGGAAAGGAAGAATCGTACACTATGTGAAGCTGCAAGGTCTATGCTAAGTGAATCAAATCTACCTACCTATTTCTGGGCTGAGGCTGTCAATACAACCTGCTTTACTCAAAACCAATCTATTATTGTGAAAAGACACAACAAGACTTCCTATGAAGTCTTCTATGGCCGAAAACCAAACATCGGTTTTCTTCATGTTTTCGGTTGCTTGTGTTTTATCTTGAATGATCGAGAACATCTTGGGAAATTTGATCCCAAGGCTGATGAAGTTATCTTTATGGGCTACTCTCTTTCCTCTAAAGCCTATAGAGTTTACAATCTTAGAAGAAAATGTATTGATGAATCAATACATGTGAAGTTCGATGATCACAAGATGTCCTCCTTATCTTGTGATGATAATGAACTTCATGAATGGATCACTTCGTGTGTAGGAGAAGATACCTCATACCCTCTTTCTACAAGATCTCCCTATATTCCATTTTTGGCAGCTTCTCCTTCTGTTCCCAATACTTCGGCTGATCTTCTACCGAATATAGAAGATATAACCCCTACCGAACCAACCTTTCCCTCTTCACCCCTTCATCATACTCACCCCATATCTATCGATCCTTCTCCCTCGTACTCTCCTAGCACCATTCCTGCACCTCTCCCTCCAGCCCTTAAATGGACCAAGGATCATCCAATTGATCAGATTATTGGTGATCAGCAAGCTGGTGTCCAAACAAGAAGAGGTGTTGGAAGCATTTGTCTCTATGTAAATTTCCTCCCCTTAATAGAGCCCAAGAAAATTGAAGAAGCTCTTGTCGATCCTTGTTGGATCACTGCCATGCAAGAAGAGTTGTCTCAATTCGAAAGAAACAAAGTATGGAGACTTGTACCTCGTCCTTTCGGTAAGACCATTATCGACACTAAGTGGGTCTTCCGTAACAAGATGGATGAGGTGGGCACCGTTATCCGAAATAAAGCTCGTCTTGTTGCTCAAGGATATAGACAGGAAAAATGTATTGATTATGATGAAACCTTTGCCCCTGTTGCTAGACTTGAACCTATAAGGATCTTTCTTGCTCATGCTGCTCACAAGAACTTCCGGGTCTTCCAAATGGATGTTAAAAGTGCATTTCTCAATGGAGAACTTGTTGAAGAAGTCTATGTGAAGCAACCTCCTGGTTTTGAAGATCCAGCTCATCCTCACAATGTGTTCAGACTTGACAAAGCATTGTATGGTCTGAAACAAGCCCCTCGTGCCTGGTATGATACTCTATCAAATTTTCTTCTCTCAAACCGATATACCAGAGGTAAAATTGACAATACTCTCTTTCTCAAGAAAACCAAAGGTAATATAATTTTTGTCCAAATTTATGTCGATGACATCATCTTTGGTGCTACTGATGAATTTCTTTGTCAGGAATTTGCTTCTCTCATGCAAAGCAAGTATGAGATGATTATGATGGGTGTTAGACCACAGTCTCATTGGATTCAAGATCATCCAATCTGAAGATCCAATCTGAAGCTACCGCTAAAAAGTCGCTCTCGATATAAAGTCTAATGTCGTTTGTAATAAATGTCGAAGTAAATTATTGTCTATTGTAATTTTAATATTTAGTTTAACTTAGTTTAAATATCTTGTTATGTTAGATATTAGTTTATTTATTTAGTTAGTTATTATGTTAGAAATTAGGTGTTAGATAATATCTATATATTAGTTTTAGTTTAATATCTAAGTTTAGATATTAGTTTGGTAGTGTGTTAGAGAAGCTAGAGTTGTTCAACATATCAGATCACATTTTACACACACACTCAAGGTGTAAACTAGAGAGAACACACAGAAAAGCTTCAATCTATCAACCTTGTAACCATTGTTATTAATCAAACATGTTGGTAATCGTTTATGTGTATGAGTCGATAAGAACTTGATATATATTGTCATGGGTGAGAACACTTTCTTTCTTGGTCTTCAAATTAAACAATCTTCTGAAGGTATTTTCATAAATCAGAGTAAATATATTCGTGATCTTTTGAAAAAGTTTGATTTTGAAAATTGCTCTCCCATGAAAACTCCAATGGCACCACCTCTTAAGATTCATGCTGATTTAGCTGGTAAGTCAGTTGACATCACACATTATAGAGGGATGATAGGGTCTCTTCTTTATCTAACTGCTAGTAGATCTGATATTATGTATGCTACGTGTCTGTGTGCATGTTATCAAGCCAATCCCAAGGAATCTCACTTGGCGGCTGTAAAACGCATCTTTCGGTACCTCAAGGGTACTATGAATTTGGGTCTTTGGTATCCCAAAGACTCAGGTTTTGAACTAATGGGTTATTCAGACTCTGACTTTGTAGGTTCTAAGGTGGATAGGAAAAGTACAACTGGTAGCTGTCAATTTCTATGTGGCAATCTAGTCAGCTGGTCCAGTAAGAAACATAACTCTGTGTCTACCTCTACAACTGAAGCTGAATATGTTGCAGCTGACAGTTGTTGTGCTCAAAACTTGTGGATGAAGAATCAACTACAAGACTATGACCAGTTCTATTCTCATATACCCATACTATGTGATAACTCAAGTGCCATAGCTATTGCTAACAATCCTGTGTTGCACTCTCGCTCCAAGCACATTGATATTCTATATCACTTTATAAGAGATCACATCTCTAAAGGTGATATCGAACTTCATTTCATCTCTACTGATCTTCAGCTTGCAGATCTTTTCACCAAGCCTTTGGATGAATCACGATTCAACTTCCTTGTTGGGTCATTGGGTATGTTAAATTATAAGTAAAAAAAAAATATTTTGAAGTATTTTTGGCAAGTTTACATTTTCCGAAACTTGGCCTTCTTCGGTATTTCCTCCTCTCTTTTCAGTATTTCTTCCTTTACCAACAATATTCGGTATAAACCCTTTTCAGTACACCTCACGTATACCGAAACCTCTTTCGGTACACCTCACTTAAAGAGGTTATCAAGCTAAATGATAACAATACCTCGTTGACTATGTCGGTGGCTGCTCTCAAGGCCGCCTCAGATGCACGAGATCAGGATCTTATCCGTCTTCGGGAGCAGGCTTCGACACAAGCCTCCATTAATTCTCAGATTCTCGACGTCTTGCAGAATATAAATCGGCGTCTTGATTCTCTCCCTGCCGATATCACTCAGTATTGTGCTCATTTTCTAGATATCGACATCACTGAGTCAGCATTCACTCCGGAAGATCGCAAGGTTTTGGAACGGGTGGACCGCCATATAGGCCGTGTGTCGGCAAAGATTGGTATCTCTTCCCTGACACGTACTGAGGGGGAGAAACCAATTGAGGGGGAGAAAATTACCCCTCACATTATTATTTCCAGTATGGGTCGGGGAGAATCTTCTGCTGCAGGTACCGAAAAGGAAGAAACCGATCACCCCAAAGTGATCGAAGAATCTGAGGGGAAGAAATTGCCCAACAAAGATAAGGGCAAAAAGATACTTACACCGGAAGAAGTAGCTGCTGAAGAGAAGCGTCTTAAAGATGCTATTATAAAGAAAGCTGCAGATGGTGGTGGTATTCATCTTCCTCCCCCAAAGATTACTTCTCCGAGTCTGGGTTTATCTGAGGAAGAAATTCAAGCCGCTAAATTAGCCCAGATGGCCCATGACGAGGATTCTGAGCTTGCCTTGAAAATAGATGAGGAGGAGGCTAATCTAAATAAAGCTCCCTCCGATGCTATTAAGGCTCAGGAAAGTGCCTTGGAAGGTTCGGCAAAGAGAAACGAGGAGACTAAAGCCAAGTGCATTGACTGGTACCGAAAATCCCTCAGCCGACGACATTGCCGCGACAAAATCACCGACGTGAAAATTATCAGACCTTTTACAAGCTGCAAAGTTATTCGAATCTCAATCACAAGAGAGGATACATCACGATCGGTGGATAGACTGGACTCGCTGGTTCGGTTTGGAGTTTCGGAATGGATGGAAATTGCTATCTGTTTGGAGAAAAGTAGAAATGCTCTAAAGCCTGAAGTTGATAAATATCTCGCTGATCTACAAACAAAATTTCGAACCTACCGAAGAACTTACAACATTGTTCACACTCCTGCCGAAAAAGAGCTAATTGAGAATCTCAAGTCTGGTCTTCCTCCTCCCTCTAAGCCGAAGTCAAAATCTAAGAAAGAAAATGTGTTTGCACAGATGGCCAGAGAAGGAAAAGTTCCTGACACTTCAAATCTTGATCTTACTAATCCAACTCTGGTCCCTCATCCTTCTACCACGATACTAAGTGAGCCGACTCGTGGGATCTTCTTCAACGATGCCTTCGGTCAGACTCGTTTCTTCAGAATGAGTTAGATTCCTATCGCCGACACTACCTTCTTGCATGGGATCATTCAGATCATCCCCATTACTGCAGGAGACATCTATGTGGCGGCTACCGATGAGCTCAAGAAAAGAGATGCCAATTCTTCTTTTCCTTTTGAATAGCTTATTTCCTTTCCTTCATTGTATTTTATCTTTAATTAAGCTTGTATTGTAATATTCTCATAAGATTAATACAATGTGCTATGTTTAGTAAATAGCATGTACATTTCATTATTTCATTCTTTTATACCTGTAAATATCGGATACTCTAAAAAATCCAAAAAGAAACAAAAGAATGGTCTATGTGAAAAAGAACCCAAAAGAGTATGAAAAAGGGTTAAAATGCATTATTCATTTACTTTCAGTTATATGAGATGTTATCATCAAATAGGGGAAGATTGTTGGGTCATCTAAGATTTAAAGATAACCTCTCCTTAGTCTTTATTGATGTTTAAACTTTGTACTGTGATTTCTGGTTTTTTGTAATAGCTTAGTTATGTATAAACAGATCGGTGAGTCGAAGACAAACCGAATTCAACATGAAGGAAGTCTCTATGAGGATTGAGATGAACTTCAAAGTGAACTAAGCTTGGTCTGCCGATTTCCTATTCGGCAGATCACCCCTTGTGCCAATTCCCTATTCGGCAAACCTTTCCTCTGCCGAATCATCCTTGTTCGGCATTCTATGCCACTTCTTCAGCAGTTTCCCATCTTACTGATTACTCCTTTATCGGTAAGATCATTTATGTCAAACCCTCTTGATTTGACATACTTTCTCATTCCCAATGATCTTCTGACAATGGGAATGAAAGCTTCCTTCTATGAGAAGATATACACTTGGGTCTAAATTTGATTGAGACGTTTATTTTCTAAAAGATCTCAAAAAGATTTCCCCCAAGTATATTTTATTTAGATATTGTACTTTCATAGTACAAAAGTTGCCTTTTGTATTGTGATAAGTCACATCAAATATCTTATAATTTATTTACAATATCTCAACCACCCATGCCTTTATTGATCTATGTCCTTTGCACTAACTACATTGGAGAGTATATAAAGGATGGAGGTAGCACCTTGCTACTCACGCTTTCAGCTCAAGAATTCTCCTTTGCAAGATTTCAAGATGCTTGATAGCTACTTCTTTCTCTCTAAGATTTAGTCTTTGTGTTCTTTAAAAGTCTTTTTAGTGTTAGATTGTTTGAGTAGTTCTTAGCTATTATTTTCCGCAACAATATTTGTTTCCTTTATGTAGTTCTTGATATTTATATCAATAAAAGAATTAAAAATTAAGCAAAATTTGTATATTGTATTCACCCCCCTTCTACAATACTTGTTTTGCTAACTTGGGACCAACAAGTGACATAATAAATCGCCGGAAATGGTGAATTCTGTCAGTGATAGTGCGTCGGCCAAACATTGGTGGGTAATGCTATCACCAACGGATCATCAAAGGTACTAATACTGATGGATTAGCGACAGGCTAATCATCGACGGATTAGCGGCTTTCTAATCACCAATAGATTATCGACGGACTACACTTCCTTTATAGACAGATTTTCGTCGGTAACTCGTCGATGGTTTTTAGTAATTTTAAAAAAATTAAATAAAAATAGCACATTTCCTGTATATTTTGTACAAAACCTGCCCATAAATTCAAAATACCTATCAAAATTGCCCAACAATTCAAAAATAACAAATTCATACAATTCAAAATACCAAATTCAAATGTCCAGTCGATAATAATCTAACTTTGGGTAGGGGAAAGGGGTCCACCATACTGCTACATAAAACAGTAAACTGAGTCGATAACGAGACATGCTGAGCTAACTGGGCAAAGTACTCGGCTTGTCGTAACTCCAGTTTTGCCCTCCTCTTCCATTGGGCATCTAACTCGACATGGTACTCATCCTCCCGCCACCTCCCATCCTCCTATAATTTCAACAATTTCTCTTGCAACTCGGCTACCTGCAAATATTCAATTTTGACAAAAATCAGTAATTTATTGGCAATGAAAGTAATGACATGATATATAATAATATAAGAAACATACTTTCGTGGACGATCCAATGATGTATGATCTCCCGGTGCTGCTAATGGTGCTATAATCACCGGTAATAGCATAATGGGGATCCTGGGAGGTCCCGGACTTAAAAAGAAACCCTTCATCAGGATGGGTATGGTACCTGGATCTACGCTAGCCTGCACCTCATCCCTAAGCTACGCATACCGCTCATATGGTTTTATCAAAACAAAAACGAATAAGCTTATATTTGTAGTCATTTCAGCAATATAACGACCGTAAATCAAACATATTCAATGCATGTTTTTAATAATTATAATATTCTAATTTACCAATTGTAGTCACATTGTCAACCAACCTATCTATCTAAATAATGTGTGCCCAACAGTGGAAACTCAAACTAATAGGATCATTACGTTTATTAAAATGTATTACTTTAAACTTACCAACAAACCTATAAAACAAAGTAATTATTTTAGAAAGCTCTAGCCACTTTGGGGTAAATGAAGATTGGAGGATTAGTAAGCGGACCGGACGAACCCTCAGCCACCTTCCGGTTCGTGCAGTGGATCCTCTCAAACACCTCAGTAAGTAATTAGTGACGAATTACCGACATACACATTTTTTAATTTTCTTAATCGAAATTCTACATGGCCGTCGGTAATTCGTTGCTAATCAGCGATGGCCAAGTTTCCCACATGATCCGTCACTGATTACCGACGACCACATGGAATTTCGATTAAAAAAAATTAAAAAGCGAAATCCCACGTGTTCGTTGGTAATTTGTCGATAGTCAATGACGAATAATGTTTTCGTGGACAATCCGTTGGAAGTTGCCTATGAAATCTAGCTGTCAGTAAAAGTCTTTGTTGATACCCTATTTTGTAATAGTGATGAGAGAGGAAAGAGGAGGGAGTATGACGCAGCGTAGGTTTGCGGAAGGATCGACAAGCGTCTAAACCCTTTTGACAACGAGATTACAAATTGTAAAACTCGAGAAATTAAGAGAAAACTCTTAAAAGCTGAACTTTTATTGATCGATAACTTGATTAAATTGATTAACAATGAAACCTAGCTATCCTATTTATAGCTAAACTAACTAAGAAATAACTATGGAAATTAGAACTATCCTAATTATAAACTAACTAGGAAGCTATTTAAATAACTAATAAAAGGAAACTAAATAATCCTAAATTATTATCTAATATAATTATTAATTAACTAAAACTAATAAAAAACAAAACAAAGGAAATAGAATTGTAATGGAATCAGGATGACATGTATGAGAATTGGCACGTGGCATCTTCTTTTAGAATTGGTGTCTTGTTATGATTTTATAGTAGACTCCACAGTGAGTTTGGCGGACAGTGCTTTACGCGGGTGTTGTGCGGGTAAATGCGCATGACACCCGCTTTTGATTATGTTTTCGATTTACGATTTGCTCTTCGATTTCTGTCGCCATTCTCTCTATATCAGAGTACTATAAAGCTAAGATGAGAAATGGGAGAGATATGTGATTTAAGAGGAGAATATCAATTACAATTTAAATATATAGAATAAATAAGGGAAAATCGCATCAAAATGGAACCAACTTTCATTGATTTCTATTTTGGAAACCAACTTTCAAAATCGTCATTTAAGGGATTGGACCAAACTTTTTGTTTATTTAAGGGTCTCGTTAACTTGTTGACCTGCTAATGATTACATCACCCTATTTTTTTTTGTCAACTAGGGTTCCACATCATTATTATAATTTCACAAAATTCTTTTATTTGAAAAACAATTATTCTACATCTCATTTTTCAATATCTCCTTTCTTATTTCAATTAAAATTAATTCAATAAAAAGTTAATACCATAAAATTTGTTTTTTATTTCACACATCTCGTTTCATCAAGGTAGTTGATTTTTTCCAAAAAAAAATGTCAAAGATTAAATTAAAATTTGTTTTCTTATTAATGGAATAAAAAAATTAACTTTAACAAATACTCCTATCAAATTAAACCACCATAGCCATGAGAAAGAGAGGTTTGTGGTTTCCGATAAATTGGATGAAAAACCACTATGAAATAAAGGGAGTGGCAGTGCTAGGCGGAGCCACCACCATTAAAACCCTCACCGCCACCACAACCTGCAAGTCCTTCTATTTTATAGATTTGGGATTTTTAGGATAGTTAAAATTATTCATACCTGATGATCGCCTGCTGGAGAAGGAGTACTGCCAGTAGAAGGCGACGGAGGGGGTTAGGGCTGCGATGGAGGAAGGGAGACGAGTTAGAGACGATCACGATTTGGGATGAGGGGAGATACGATTGATTTTCTTTATTTTGATTTGTAAATGTTTTTTTTTTCAATAGAAATATTAATAATAATGATTTGGCATAATAATATCCACCTAATATTTTTTTAAATAATTATATGGCAAGTCATATTAAAATTACCGATTACCTATTAAATAGATTAATCAGGCCTTAAATAAACAAAAAGTTTGGTCCAATCCCTTAAATGATGATTTTGAAAGCCGATTCTCCAAAATAGGAATATGATGAAGGTTTGTTTTATTTTAATGCAATTTTCCCAATAAATAATTCATTTACATGTACATGTAAGCTAAGAGTACCATATTGATATAAAATCATTTACTTTTACCTAAAACATATAAGCACTGGTGTAAGGATTTATTGCATCTTGATTATCTCACTCATTCTTCTGGAAATATATAAAATTCACATGTGATTTATATTTACTATTTTTATCAAAAATATCAATTTAAAAAACGAATCAAATATAATAAAATACTTGTTTTTAATTTAATTTATTTACCTGAAAAGTTATTCTACTTAAGATAATTTATATTTAAAAAATTGTAAAGTTATTTTGGATTTGGAAATTTGAAATTAAGTAATGTTACTCCTTCCTATAACTAATGGGGGTTTCTAATATTTTATTGTCTCTTTTTGTACAATGTACAAAATGCTAGCTATATCCAATTAATAAAAATTGCTATTAATAATGATTAGTGGATAAAATAGATGGATATATAGTTGATTAAGGTTTTCAATTCAAGCCGAAGTATATAACAATTAACTTAATCATCAAATGAATAACTTAACGTTATAGGGTTCCTTTAGAAGAATACAAAAGCAACCATGATTATATTCCACCACCGTATCTTAATTGTCTTACAAAAATAAAAATTAAATAAGTTTTGACATGTTTGAGAGAAAATTTGAAAAGACCATAATACCCCCCAAGTCAATCTATATATACCCTCCCTATATGTACCCAACTCAAAACACTCAAACATACCACTCAATCTTCTCCATTGCCAAACACTTGAACTCTTCTCATTTCTCTGGCAATTAATTAACCTTCAACAATGGTGGTCGTTTCCTATCTTGGAAACAAACTACAACAACTTTATAACTCTTCATTTTTCGCGATCTCGTGTTTTTGTCGATTCATATGGCTTTTACTCACTTGTTTTTCTCATTATGTCTTGCAACGTATGAACCACTTCTCTATCGAACTCTTCTATTTTCTCTTCCTTTCTTCCATCGGATTCCTTATCCTCAATTCAACCCATCCAAGAACCACCAAATTTACCCCTAAAAAGTTAGACTTATTCTTTACCTCCGTCTCCGCATCCACCGTTTCTAGCATGTCCGTAGTCGAAATGGAGGTTTTCTCCAACACCCAACTCATCATTATGACAATCTTGATGTTCATTGGGGGTGAGGTCTTCACTTCAATGGTGGGACTTCATGTTTCACATCATCAGCGATCTGTTAAAAAGGGTGGTAGAGTGAATGACTCCATGAGTGATCTCGGTATCCCAGCGAACTTTCATGACCAACAAATCGAGCTAGGCACCATAGCCAACCCTGAATTCGAGAGTTCGAAATCAGATATTTTTGATTTCGGTAATTATGATCCAGAACCTGTGGCCCATACCGAGGAATTGAAGTGCAAATCCATCAAATTTCTGGGGTTTGTAGCATTGGGTTACTTATTTGTGGTTCAAATCTTGGGTGTGGTCTCAGTTTTGGTGTATCTAAATGTCATCTCTAGTGCCAAAAAGGTACTTGAACAAAAGGGTCTAAAGACATTCACTTTTTCTCTATTCACCGTTGTTTCCACCTTTGGTAGCTGTGGGTTTGTTCCCACCAATGAAAACATGATGGTCTTTAGGAAGAACTCTGGCCTATTATTACTTCTAATCCCTCAAATTCTTTTAGGTAACAATTTGTACCCTTCAGCTTTGAGGTTTTCCGTTTGGGCCATCGGAAAATTCAAAAAGAAAGCCGAAACTCGTTACTTGTTGAACAATGGCCATGACATACAATTCCATCATTTTCTTTCTCACTTACACTCGTCGTATCTTGTGGTGACGGTGTTGGGTTTTATTCTTGTCCAATTCGTATTATTTTCGGCCTTGGAATGGGGTTCTGATTCTTTGAATGCTCTGAACCATTATCAAAAATTCATCGGGGTTTTGTTTCAGACTATTAATACGAGACATACGGGTGAAACCATTGTTGATCTATCCACCATCGGTGCTGCCTCATTGGTGTTGATCGTGGTCATGATGTTAGTAATTTCTCTTCCTTTGATCTCTCGATTAAATTTTATCGAAATCTATAGACATTTTCACCATCAAATTCAACTACAATCATGACCTTCATAGTAATTTAAGAAATGGTATAAGATGCATTCAAGAATGCTCACATGGTTGCATTATTCTTGTTATGAATTCATAATATTGAAACATTTTTATATAGTATAAAAAGAATATACTTATTGGCTTGAAGTCAAAGCTAAATAAATAATTACAATTTAATGTTAATAAAAAACTCAATCAGTAGTTTGGATTTGATGATTATTAGTACAGGTTGAATCGGTATTCTAGGATATGTCGATGAGTAATTTATAAGAATATAATAATGACGTTTTAAAATAAAATATATAGATGAGTTGAATTTTAATCGTTACAACACACATGAAAATTAATTTTAGAAAACTCGACAAAAATGCACGACTTAATAACAATGAAAGCATGATTCGAAGCTTATCTTTTGACCCATAAAATATAAAAGTAGTTCACAAAAGAGTTCTATGCTTACCTTTTCATTTTAGTACCTTTGACTTTTTTTTATTTCTTAGTTAAAACAATATCTTTTATTAATTAACTAGTTGTTTTTGACTCGTATGTTTTATATCCTATTTTATATATGATTTCAATGTTCTGAAACATCAAATACCCTCAATTTGATCGTGAATTTATGTTTTCCTTACAAGTTTACTGTTTTTTCACACCAAATATTTTTTTTTGAAAATTAAAAAGAAAAGATGCTATTTTGTTACTAATCGCATTTTTGACGGAAATAGTTACTTTATTTTCTGGATAGAGAACAAGTATTTATCTCATTAATATACCCCACTTTCGAATAACTTAAAAATAAAGGTTGTTAGAGCATCTCTAACATCATTGCTAAATTTTTTTTAAAATAGAAAATGAAAAGTCAAAATCTCTAAAAACATTTTTTCTAACTCTAACAGCTTTTCTATTTTAGAGAATCAATCATTATTTATATTATTATAATATTCCATAATTTATCATCTCAATACATTTTTTTTTAAAACTTAAAATAAAATGTTGAAAAATGAATCTTATTGGTTAGATTAAATAAAATAATATTTTCTCTTTCTAATTTAGAGATTATAGAGAATTCTCTATATTTAGAGATTTTTTGATATTTCTCTATTTTAGCAAACCATATAGCAAAGCTGTTGGAGAGGAATAGCAAAAAAAAAACCAAAATTTTCTATTTTAGCAATGCTGTTGGAGATGCTTTTATTGCATCAAGTTTTTTATGTTTCAAACTCAAACTTTTTATAAGTTTTGAAAAATTATTATTTTTGAAATAAAAAACTTAATGGATTTGAATCCACGTCTATTTCAACGAAATTGACACCGTATAACACTTAGCCAAGTGGTAAACAGGTATAGCAACAACGGTGCCTAATTATCATATTTTTAATTAGTTAAATTTATTTTTTTATGTTTATTAAAAAAAGGTTTTTTTTTTCTTTTTAGCCATAAGCCTATATTTAATAAATTAATTGATAAACTAAGTAATACAATTAGAAAAAAAGTGATTTTTTTAAACGGTACTTAAAAATTAATTTTTAAAATAACTATCTTATAATTATCAACTAAACGTTATTTTCTTAATAAACTTAAAAAACAAGTTAACTTATAGTTGCAAAGCTATTTGATACAAGTTATTGAGATTTTGGTTTCACTTCTTTTACCAATTATGCTTCAAATTACTTAAATGTAACTTAATTTTTTCTTGTCATTCCGTGTTGTTATCTTGTTTATCAACTTATTTTTACCTAATATAAACTACAGGTATCTTCCTCCATATACTTCGTTTTTACCGTTATCGGCAAAAGGAATTAAGTGCCAAGGAAATAGTGATCAAAGAAAAAAGAAAAGCAACAAAGTTTTGTTGGATAATCTTGTCTTCTCACAACTCTCTTATCTTGTCATCTTCATCATCCTTGTTTGCATAACCGAGAGGAAAAAGATTAAACAAGATCCCCTCAATTTCAACGTTCTCAATATCATTGTTGAAGTCATAAGGTAACCCTAATACTCCTCTCTCTCTCTCTCTCTCTATATATATATATATATATCAAGTTGGATGATATCAAGATCACATGGTGCTTCCGTTTAGCAAGGGTTATGCAGAAAAATAATGCTACTAAAATATAAAACTTAGAATCAATTATTTATTTTGGTACAAATTGAAGGTTTGATTCTACTACGTCACATATATAACTATATATGTACTTAAACTACTGGAACATATAGCTAATTATGAATCTCATTTAACTTTAATATTTGCAACTTTTGAACTACTTATTGCAGTGCATACGGAAACGTGGGGTTCACAATGGGCTACAGTTGTGATCGTCTACTAAAACCAGATGGCGTTTGTGAAAACAAATGGTACGGATTCTCGGGAAAATGGAGCGACGAGGGTAAACTAATTCTGATTGTAGTTATGTTTTTTGGTAGGCTTAAGAAATTTAATATGACCGGAGGAAAAGCATGGAAACTCTTGTAAATATATATATATATATATATATATATATATATATATAGGTATCAAGCAGAAGCACAAAAAAGAAACTTGCTTGATGGTGATACGTAAATCAATGTATTTTTCATTATTAATTGTTTTTACGGTTTATAATGTGATCTAACGTATTATTGAAGTCACCGCAGATGTGTTGGAAGGTTTGGCGTCTACCTTTTTAACCTATTACTGCATTATTAATAAGTTGTGTATTGTGTTTCATTGATTTAATATATATATATATATATATTAAGTATGTTACTCTTTTAATTATCGTAGTGAAATTCTTTGATGAATTAGAGTCTTGATGGAAGAGTACTCTAATTCTTAATTTAATGGACGAGGAAAAGTTTTCCGTTATCTTAACATGGATTACCTTGCTTGATCAATCATCATCTCGTAACTCAAATTAATTAATTCACTAGTAACCAAAAAATGGTCGCTAATGGAGTTACCGAATAAAAAATCCGCCATCGAATCGATACCCATGGAAGCTACCAACGGATGAAAAGCAATTAATGTCAGTAATCTATCACTAAATTAAATTTATACATTGAAAAATCAAACATAAAACCACTGATCATCGGAAAATTAATGACGGAGTTTGAGTGGCCTTGAGCGACACACTACTGACAAATTCCCTTTTCCACGGATATTTCAGTTGGTAAAAGTTCTTTACTTTAGACATATATCCAAGTTTCCCGATTTTTAACATCGTCGTGGATTTTTGTTCATCATCATAATTAAAAAAAAAAAACCAGAAATCTAAGCAAAGATCGAAAATAAGACCAAACTACTGTCCTTCACCGATCTGTACAGCCTCCTCTATTTTTTTTGAACAACAAGAATGCATTTCAACCGAATGAGCTAGTGAGAAGCTAGGAGTACAAGTAGGAGTACAAGGGACATCAAACCAAGACTAAAGGACTACAACGCCATTTCTCCCGATTAATATCCTCTCCCTTTCTAATTTTATTCTTCACCCATATAAAAGAGTTTGACATCACCTCAAACGCAATAACGCTGGACGGGGTCCCTTTATTGTTGAAGTTTACAGAGTTGCCAAACGGACTAGAAATAAGCAGCGATGACAGCGCCCAGAATCGAGACCTTCTTGTTAATTGAGTGATCAGCTACGGCCGCGTCGAGAAGTTCTGGAATAGATCTGCCCATGAAGGGAACTTGATGCACCAAGGAAGAGATCAAAGTTCTGATTTCTTTGTTGGTTGAGCAATGAAGGAAAAGATGAGTTTCTGATTCTTATGCTGTCACAAGTCAGAGTTGAGCCCAATGCCTCTCCTGATCAGATTTAATTTGGTTGGTAATCTTCCTATCTTGCCCTCCATAACAATAATCTGACTTTGCCCGACACCAAGCGATATCATTTGGTGTTGTGCTCCAGAGAGTAGTCAAGGATGATGTTAATGTATATAGAGCCCAGGCCCATGTTCGGGTCCAAGCCCATTTAGTCTTCGTATTTATTTGTTGTATTCTCTAAATTAGGTTAAGATAACTCTCATAATATTATTTCTGTATTGTAAGTTTTCTCTCAATCAATACATCGAGGTTTCAAACCTTCGGCATATTCATCGTGTTCTTCAACCCTATTCATCTTCTAACATGGTATCAGAGCTATAGGTTGTTTCTCCAATTTTATTGTTCATCATCTCGGTTCGTTTGATTCCTTTACTGTTCATACGAATTGATTCTGTTGATTATTCAATTTTATTGTTCATCATCTTGGTTCGTTTGATTCCTTTACTGTTCATACGAATTGATTATGTTTTGGATCAATCGCTTGTGGTTTTGGCAATTGCCTGTGATCGATTGCTTGTTGTGATCGATCTGTGTGTTTTTTTTTTACCGCCGCTGCTGTTTGTGTTTATCGGTTGACCCCATTTTACCGGTCGAATACCCGTTCGGTCGAATTCAACCTTCGGTCTAAGCCACCTTCGGTCTAAACCCACCTTCGGTCTAAGCCACCTTCGGTCTAAAGCCACCTTCGGTATAAAGCCCTTCGGTCTAATCCCCTTCGGTCTAAACCCTTCCTCCGGTCGAGTTTTCCTCCGGTCAAATACAACCTTCGGTCGAACACCCCCTTCGGTCGAACTTTTCTCCGGTCTTTAATACTGTTTCTCAGTATCTTTTCCTTATTTCATGGCTACCAATTTCAGTCACTCAAATCCCATCTCCGTTGTTTTCAACGGTAGCAACTATGTTCTTTGGCATCACCATATGACAATTCTGTTAAAGTCTTATGGTCTTCACACCTATGTTACTGGCGCATCCAAAGCTCCAAGGACCCATACGAACCGGAATAAATCGGGTGTTTCGAAATTATACCTCACAATTAACGAGACTTTGAATCACAACAACAAACAAAGGTTGGTGCCTCCACAGTATCCACGTGAACAATCTGAATCCTTTGCCTTCTCGTGATGCTAGTCACGGTTTCAAAGACTTAGAAAGAAAATGAAGCAATAGTTGTAGGTAATTTTTGAGAGAGAATTGCAAGAGCAAACTCTTGCAAAATGTCATGCATTTTATATGGTGATGGAAGTATGGCCTAAAAATTCCACACCTTACTTGAGTGTAAGAGTGACCATGCACCATCACTTTCTTACACAACCATACCTAGTCAACTTATTTAATGTCCAACAAAAAATAATATCTGATTTTTATTTAATCAGATTAAATCAATACAAATCAGATATAATAATTAAACATTTTAATTATTGAAACTCCTTATTCGGATATGTTCAAAGCGTGTGACCCAATGGGTTCTCAACATGTTGGTAATAAATATAAATCTCCTATTTATAGTTATAAACGATGAGCGGCATCTAGCAATACATCATCGTCACCCGAATGACGAGAATCGGTGATACAACAATTTATTGTTTTGTAGTCAATTTTAGTTTACACTTTTAATTCTTTTGTCCTTGATGTCCATATTGAACACGAGACATTGAATGTGTCATTCTCGTTATGTCCAATCTATAGTTTATTGATTCCCTAATATACTAATAAAACAGATCATGATATCTCATATCAATTATTTGAGCATGCATGCATTTTCTTAGTAAATGCATAAATGAGGGATAAATCATATCTCGATACATGCTAGTTCTACCATGTGATTTATAACATACCCAACAATTATTCAGTCACCCAGTTACGGAATGATTAGAACCAATGTCAAAATATATTACTCCCACATAACAAACTCCATATTTCTCAAATCAAAGAATTACATGTATATTGACCACATGAGAAACACTTATGACACTCACATGACATCCAATGAAGTGTTCTCATAGCGAGTCACGTCCGATACACAAAATATCCATTTTGTACCCATATGTAGATTCAATATCTCTATATGAATCCCTATATATGCTAGTCATTATCATATTACTTCAACCTTAAAACCCAAAATAATATTTAACTAGGGACATTTAGAATACATTATTCTAAGGTTATTTATTATTAATAATTAAAACACATAATATAACATAGACATAATAAAGTGGGCAATGCCTTTTATTTATGTATTAGTTTCATGAAACAAAACTCAAAATTACAATCATCGTATGATTAGATTTTGGGCATTCACTAACAATCTCCCACTTGTACTAAAGCCAATCATCCATGCATCGTATACCAATGGATCTACAATGGCCATCATGATTCTGCTGTGTTAACGACTTGGTTAGTGGATCAGTAATATTGCTGTCAGTTGACACTCTGCTTATACTAACATCACCTCTTTCAATAATCTCTCTAATGAGATGATATCTTCTAAGAATATGTTTAGATCTTTGGCGAGATCTAGGTTCCTTGGCTTGTGCTATAGCTCCATTGTTGTCGCATAACAACTCTATAGGACAATCACTTCTAGGAACAACTCCATGTTGAGAAATAAATTTCTTGATCCAAACGGCTTCCTTGATTGCATCTGATGCTGCGATGTACTCAGCTTCCGTTGTAGAATCAGCTACTGTTGCTTGCTTGGAACTCTTCCAGCTTAAAACACCACCATTAAAACAAAACACAAAACCTGCCTGCGATCGAAAATCATCTTTATCCATTTGGAAACTTGCATCAGTGTAACCCTTTACACTCAACTCTTCTTCACCGCCATATACCAAGAATGAATCCTTTGTTCTTCTTAAGTATTTTAGGATATTCTTGACGGCAATCCAGTGACTATCACCTGGATTGGATTGGTATCTACTCGTCATGCTTAAAGCATACGATACATTAGGCCAAGTACATATCATGGCATACATGATAGATCCAATTGTCGAAGCATATGGAATCTTACTCATTCGTTCACTCTCTTGAGATGTAGTAGGGCACTGTGTCTTAGAAAGTGATATGGCATGAGACATAGGTAAGAACCCTTTCTTGCTATCATACATGTTGAACCACTTCAACACTTTGTCTATATATGTACTATGACTTAAGCCAAGTAATTTCCGCGATCTATCTTTATAGATCCGAACGCCTAACACATAGGCAACTTCACCTAAGTCTTTCATTGAAAAACATTTTCCTAACCAAGGCTTTACAGACTAAAGTGTCGGAATATCATTTCCAATGTATGTCATCTACATACAATAAAAGAAATGATATGGTGCTCCCACTAATCTTTTTGTAGAAACAAGGTTCATCCTCATTTTTTGAGAATCCAAACTCTTTGATCGCTTCATCAAAACGGTGATTCCAACTCCTTGAATCTTGCTTCAATCCATTATTAGATCGTTGCAACTTGCATACCTTATAAGATTTTTCAGGAGTGACAAAACGTTCAGGTTGTATCATATATACGCCCTCAAGTAACTTTCCATTAAGGAAAGCTGTTTTGACATCCATTTGCCAAATCTAATAATCGTGATATGCTACAATGGCTAGTAAAATTCTAATAGACTTAATCATTGCGATTGGAGAGAAAGTTTCATCATAATCAACACCTTGAATTTGTTTGAAACCTTTTGCAACCAATCGAGCTTTATAGATAATCACATTACCATCCATGTCGGTCTTTTTCTTGAATACCCATTTGCACCCAATAGTTCGTACCTAGTTGGGTGGGTCAATTAAGTTCCAAACTTGGTTTTTATACATGGAGTCAATTTCTATTCTCATGGCATCTAGCCATTTCTCGGAGTCAATGCTTTCCATAGCATCTTGGTAACTAGTGGGCTCATCATCCATGAGCATCACATCCCCGGCATGAGTGATGAGAAATCCATATCTCTCAGGCTCATTTCGTTTTGTACTAGATCTATGAGCACTTTGTGTTACAACATCAGACTGCCTTTCCACATCACTTTGTGGATCCACAAATACTTGTGGTCTCTGTGTTGGTTCCATCTGTGTTGACATATTTTGATCTAGAAAAACTTCAAGTTCTACATTCCTCCCACTGATACTTTTGGAAATAAATTCCTTCTCCATGAAGACACCAGTACGCCCAACAAACACTTTATTGTCGTAAGGATGATATAAGTAGTATCCCATAGTTTCTTTGGGATATCCTACAAATATGCATTTATCAGATTTTGATTCTAATTTAGTTGTGATTAGATGGCATACTTAAACCTCACAACCCCAAATCTTCATAAAAGATAATTTAGGACTTTTCTCAGTCCATATCTCATATGGTGTATTTTCAACATATTTTGATGGCACTCGGTTTAGTGTGAAATCTGCTATCTTTAGATCATATCCCCAAAAGGATGTCGTAAGGTCAGCTTGACTCATCATAGATCGTACCATGTCTAACAGGGTACGATTCCTCCTTTCGGAGACACCATTCCATTGTGGTGTTCCAGGTGGAGTGAGTTGTGATACAATACCAAAATTTCTAAGATGGTCAAGAAAAGCATGGCTAAGTATTCGCCACCTCGATCAGATTGAAGAATCTTAATACTCTTTTCAAGTTGGTTTTGTACTTCATTTTGAAATTCTTTGAACATTTCAAAGGACTAGGACTTATGTCGCATTAAATATACATAGCTGAATCTACTGAGATCATCAGTAAATGTAATGAAGTATCTATAACCACCTCTAACATGTATGTTCATCGGACCACATACATCACTTTGTATGATTCCCAATACATAACTTGCTCTCTCACTTTGTCCAACAAAATGATCCTTTGTCATCTTTCGAATTAAACAAGCTTCACGCGTCCCATATGATTCAAAATCTAATTTGTTCAATTATCCATCTTTATGGAGTTTGGAAATGCGAGTTTCGTTTATATGGCCAAGACGAAAATGCTAGAGATAGGTTAAATTTGAACTATTCGATTTGACCTCCCTTTTATCTAAGTTATAAATCGGATTATCCATATTAAGAACATAAAGACTATTAATCAAACTTGCATCACTATAATGTATATTATCAAAAGAGAATGAACAACATTTGTTCCCAATATTAAAGGTAAAACCTTTCCTACGCAAACAAGATACAGAAATCAAATTTCTAGAAATAGATGGTACACAATAACAGTCATCAAGTTCTAATAATAATGCGGTCGGTAAAGTTAAAAAAAAATAGATCCAACGGCTATAGCAACAACCTTTGCCCCATTTCCAAACGCAGATCAACTTCACTTTTGCTCAACCTTCTATTCCTTTTGCTCAACCTTCTAGTCCTTTTTAGCTTCTATCACATAGATACTTGAAGTGGAAGTTACACTTCCTATCTTCTTTTCCTGAAGGTAGAGAGGACAATTCCTCTTCCAATGCCCGGGTTTGTTGCAATGAAAGCACTCACCCTCCTTAGGTATAGTTACCTTGGGTTTCTTAATGCCTCCTTTTGGCTTCAAAGATTTAGAAGTGGGTTTGGCAATGGACTTTCCTTTGCCTTTCCCTTTCTTGTCCTTACGGACCATCAAAATAGTGGACTTGTTCTTTGCAAGCTCTTGCTCGGCTGTTCGTAACATATTGAGCAATTCTAGAAGGGATTTGTCAAAGTCGTGCATGTTGTAGTTCATCACGAATTGACTGTAGCTATTTGGCAACGATTGTAAAACTACATCAATGGACAACTCCTTTCGTTAAGAAAAACCTAGTCCTTCAAGACGCTCAATATGCCCAATCATTTTAAGCATATGAGTGCCAACGGGACTACCTACGGACATTCTACAACATAACAGTTCCTTGGATGTTTCATACCTCTCATGTCTAGCTTGCTCTTGGAACAACAACTTTAGGTGTTCGATCATATCAAACGCCCCCATGTTTTCATGTTGCTTCTGAAGATCAGGTTCCATGGTTATTAACATTAGACATGAGACATCCAAAGCATCCTCATCATGTTTTTTAAAAGTATCCCTTTCAGTTCTAGAAGCACTGGAATTAGGCTCTTCAGGGATTTGTTGCTCCAAGACATACGGTTTCTTTTCAGCTTTGAGGACAATTCTCAAATTACGATACAAATTGATGAAATTTGTTCCATTTAGTTTTTCTTTCTCGAGAATCGATCGCAAAATGCTTTTGTTTCCATTGTTGATTTGTGCCATTGATAATCTACAATAGAAAAGCAGAGTTCTTAGTGTTATGAAATTTTATTGTTTAATAAGGACTTTCATCAAACAAGCTCCTACTATTTTAATCAAAACAACAACCCTCTTTTATTGTTTCGGAAAACGTCATAAGCTTTCTAGCGGGCCAAGATCCATATTCTCATTATCGATCAATTTAACTCTAGCTATCCGATCAACCACTAATATTTTAGGTAAGTAACAACATTGCTAAT
Source organism: Arctium minus (assembly GCA_954870635.1). NCBI lineage: Eukaryota > Viridiplantae > Streptophyta > Magnoliopsida > Asterales > Asteraceae > Arctium > Arctium minus. Next base: position 172,363,074 of record OX941080.1, on the reverse strand, counting down.
TACATCTCTATGTAACTCTTGGATAATTAGGTGAATAACTTTTATTTAAATTCATCATATGAATGTTCCCAACACATGCCTCGAAATCCCAAACCCTTGCCTTCAAATCCCAAACCCTATTAAGATTAATTTGGTTAAGTCTGACCCAAAATGGCTTGTAGGAATCCTATGCTTCCCTTATCTTACTAAGATTAAAGAGAGTACCCAACTTTAGCATGACCAACCCTCGATGATCAGTCTTGACAAGTGTCATGTTTGGAAGGCATCTTAAAATTAATATTTTGGTGAGGGATTTTAGTTAGTTTGATTTTACCATTCTTTCTTTTGTAATAGATCGTTTCCTCATGATTTGATTTAACCGGAATCCAGATTGGAGGAGGATCACGAGGATCACTTGAATACCTTCCTTTCTTTGGCAGTTTAGGCCTTTGTGACAAAACCGGTTAAAATATTACTATGATGTACTAAAAACTTATCACTCAAGATCGACGGTCCATTTTATATCTTATATAAATACCAATTTTTATTTTATCAAAACTCATTTTAATTTGTAAAACTCCTTTTACTTATATATATATATATATATATATATTTAAATCATATTTTGATTTAAAATGTTGTAACAAGTATCACATACATACAAACACACATAATATATCACAATATATAAAGCGTAAAAATAAATGTGAGATGGTTATACCCCCCATGTGGTATTCATAGAGCTAAGTATGAATATCATTACATAAAATAAACTTTTATGGTTCTAAGTCTTCTCATCTTCATCACTTCATAATGCCTCCATCTCTTGCTTTCTTTTTATACAAAATACTTTACATTTCAAACAAAGAAACCTCGAGTTACATTCGAGGGGATTGGATGAGAGGAGAATGTACAAAGAGAGTATATAGACACTACAAGAAAAAACTTAGTTTGTGACCAAAATTTTAGTGACAACTTATATTTTGGTCACTAATTATGACGTTAGTGACGATGACAAAGGTTGTCATTAATTCTTCGTCACTAAAATGAATTTTAGTGACAAAAAATAAATTTGGTCACTAAGTGGTCACTAATTCTCACATAATTTCTTTTACGACATAGTGTTATGTAAGACCCTAAAATTTCAAGGTAAAATAAAACTTAAAATTTCAGCAATATAACGCCTAAAATAAGGTGAATCCAAAACTTGTAAATGTGTCGACTAAAACCCAAAAGAGACGGGGTAGTTCTATAATGAAGTAGCGGAATAATTAAGACATATACATGACAACCTATTTAATATAGAACAATTAACAACTAGATTAGGGTGGGTGTCACTATGACTTCAAAAGCGCTCTTTCTCAATTCCCAAAAATGCCCGGTTCAAGGAGGAATCCTAGGCGCGATCCCGACAGATCAAGACATCTTACTCGCACCGCTAACGGAACCTGTGAACCATTTAAACATGAACACAAATGTTAGAACGTAGTCTATTGGTTGTTATGTCGATACCAATTATGATGTAAACAAGAACAATAATTAAATGTTACCGGCTCCCAATGCATTGAGGTCAATGCGAAACCTCCCAATAGGGACATTGTAATTTCCTGTACAAATAATACACAAATATCTTCCATATAAAGCGGGGTAACCCGCGATCTAGATTGGATTTCATCGTCCAGCCCGGTTCTAGTTCCCATGCCACGCCGGACATCACAATCCTCAAACCCTCTCTACCTCTAGTGCTTACCCCGTCGGGTTACACCTCAAGGTCTTACAGGCAAGGGTGTCTATCCAATCTAGCCGAGTGTACAACTAAGGGACTTGCGCCCCCTATTGTCTACTCAAAATGCCCAACGGCAATAACCATGCAATAATCATGCATACCATCTAAATCCTCGTGCACAAGGAAAATATACATAAGACTTCCCATATAAATCATGAGCAAGTAGGATTAACAACTTTCATGCAATCATATACTTGACAAATAACATAATCATGCTTGATACATATTTCTCATAATAAACTTAAACTCCTTTAGCCACATACAAGTTCCCAATAATAGTTTGACTCCAACTGTTGATAAGAATCTATGCCCTTGATAGTAACCCTTAAAAGTGTAGCCATTTATTCTAATCCACATTTCATCCATTAATTTACTTAAATGAATCCTCACAAGATGTTAGGACCCTCACACTCACTTCATGATTTTTTACTTCAAGACATGCCAAACCCTAAATTTTGGGTTAACATCCAATACCACATAAAACACAAATAAGCAAGTAATGGAGCATGAGTGAATATTTATGAGTAAGAAAACTTACATTGAGATTGATTGAGAAAACCCTAGAAATGTGGTGTGAATGGAAGAAGACTTGGATTCTTTGAAATCCTAAAGAAGGCACACTTCTACAAACTTAGAGCCTTACCAAATACCAAAACTTAAAGATTTAACCTACCACATTAAATGAAGAGAGATAGGGGAGGGAAGTGTGTGAATCGCACCTTAGAGTGTGTGAAAAACGTCTCTATGAGTTGCTGCAACCAAATAAGGATTCTAAACTCAAAAATGGCATTTATAGTGAAAATCCCGACTGAACCAGGGCTCGCGCGACAATGCTCTGGCGACATTGCCCCTGGCATAGTCGCCGGTCTCTCACCCGATGCTGCCCGGTCTGGATTCGACGCTAAAAACTCAACCCAAACGGTACCAAAATCATTAAAATAGTTTGGGAGCTCTAAATAACCAATAATACTGATATTAAACCATCGAGGTCCAAAATTCGGGGTGTTACAATCCTCCACCCCTTAGAATGGATTTCATCCTCGAAATCCTAACTAGTCAAACAAATGAGGGTATCGCCTCCTCATGTCTTCTTCCGACTCCCAAGTCACGTTGGTCCTGCGATGGTGCTTCCATTGAACCTTCACCATAACCACCTCTTTGTGCTGTAGCTTCTTCGTCTTCCTTTCCAGGATAGATTCGGGCTACTCTATGCAACGACTGTTATCCACTCTAATTTCCAACAGTGGGATGACACTCTCTTATTCGACTAGGCATTTTCGTAAGTAACACACATGAAAGGTGGGGTGAATTCCGTCCATCTCCGGCGGAAGATCCAACTTGTAGGCTTGTAGGCCTATACGTTCAAGGATAGTGAAAGGCCCAAGGAAACGGGGACTGAGTTTCCCCCGCTTTCCGAACCTTATCAATCCTTTCCATGGTGATACTTTCAGCATCACACGTTCCCCCACTTGGAACTCGACTGGCCTCCTCTTTTTGTCCGCGTAGCTCTTTTGCCGATCTTGTGCCGCTTGCAAACGCTCTCTGATGACCTTCACTTTGTCGGCCGTTTCTTGAACGCTCTCCGGTCCGGAAAATTGTTTCTCACCCGTTTCCAACCAACATACGTGTGTCCTACACTTTCTTCCGTACAATGCCTCGAATGGTGCCATACCAATACTTGAGTGATAACTGTTGTTGTAGGCGAATTCCACTAGTGGTAGGTGTGTTAGCTCCAAATCATCTGTTAAAGTGTTGAAAATAACCGTCCTATTTCAGAGGACTTCAGAGGACGAAGACTTCAGAGGACAAACCTGCCTCTGAAGTACTTATCAGATTGCAACTCAGAAGACATCAGAGGACGAAGACCAGAGGACAAACCTGCCTCTGAAGTACTTATCAGAGATTGCAACTTACATCAGAGATAGCTTCATCAGAGGCTCTGAAGACAACGTCAGAGCTCTGAAGACATTCTCTCTGAATGCACAAGTTTTCTAATGAACAGAAGAACAGATGACACGTCACTTAGTGATAAGATTTACTTTCTAGAGTAGGTCACTGTTCAGCATGCTCTTTTTGTCATGCAAGTACACTGCTTACTTTATGGTCCTATAAATAGGACCATCACCTTATTGTTCAAGTGTGCTTAAGAAGATATATATCTGATAATATAAGTTGAATATTTTATTCTAAGAATATCTTGTTTATCTTTATCTGCTTTATGAACTGTGATATTTGAATCTCCTTTGATATTAAACTGTATTGCTTCCGCTGTCATTACTCTTATTGTTTATATCATTGTTACGAGATTAGATCTGGGATCCAACAATTGGTATCAGAGCTTCCTTTGTTTCTAAACAAAGAAAGATCATATCTGCATACTCGGATAGATTTACATCTCATTGATTCTAAACTTTCATTATCTGTGCATGTTCATATAAACCCAGTTTATTAAAGAATATCATATGCTCTAGATTTGATAGTAAATCTCAGTTCATTACAAAAAAAAACATCAGTTCTTCAAATCTTCATTTTTACAAATGGCAAACTCAAGCATAAGTGCCATTTATACAGCTGGGTCATTAACAAAACCTCCTACACTTTTAAGGGATGAATATCCCCAATGGAAAATAAGGATGGTAAATTTCCTAGAAGGTATGGACAGGGATCTTTTCAGATCTGTGAACATTAGACCTCACATTCCAATGGTGTTGGTGCCAAGAGTTCCTGCAACAGCAGATACTGCCGAAATACCTGCATATTATGAAAAGAAAACCACAAACTTCACTGATGAAGAAAATAATATGATGGATAATGACTCAAAAGCTGTTAGATTACTCATAATGGCCATTCCCAATGATATCTTTCAAGAACTTGATTCTTGTAAAACTGCAAAAGAGATATGGGATCAGTTGTTAAATCAACTTGAAGGTGGCCTACAAACCCAGAAAAATAGAAGAAATCTATGCATCAATGAATATCATGATTTTCATGCTCTACCAGAAGAAACATTACACCAAACTTACTCAAGATTCAACATTCTAATAAACAAATGCAGAAAGTTTGGAGTAATGAGAACAAAAGAGGAAAACAATGTTCTTTTTTTGAAAAGCTTGAATGAAGAATGGTCACAACTGTCCATGTCTATACAGGCTAATCAAGATCTTGAGTCATGGTCATTAACTGACATTTATGGTACTCTTGTTGCACATGAAAAAGAAGTTATGAAGCAAAAATCAAAAACCTCTTTGGGTGGACCCCTTGCGCTTGTTTCAAAACAAATATCAAAAGAAAACAACTGTGAAGAGTCACAAAAATGTTTGGAAACAAAAAGAAGATCCAAAAAGGTCTTGATGGCAGAAGAAACTCATTCAGATTCAGACTCAGATGAAGATATCAATGCCTTTGCCAAATCTCTTGCATTAATCACTCATCAATTTAACAAGAAATTTGGTAAGAAGGTATTTGAAGGAAAGAGAGAGAATGAAGAAAGAAGAAATCCGGAAAAAAGATTTCAACAAGAACCCAGATTCACTCCATATAGTGATAAAAAGGGTGCAAACTTCAATCATGATGATGCAACACAACAAACAAGACCACAACAACCATTCCAACCAAAGTATCCACAACCACAGAGATACTTCAAACCTCAAGAACAGAAGCCAGGGACAAGTACTGCCACTCTTCCAACAAATCAAAATGATGGAAGATGCTTCAGATGTGGAAAACCAGGCCACTTCTCTGCAAACTGCAGAGGAAAACTTGTCAAAGATCAAGATTACTACAAGAACAAATACAAATACAATGTAAAAGAAAGAGTTCTTGTAGCATAAGTGGCAGACTGGCTATCTGACTCGACAAGTGATGGTGAGGAAGAGCCTACCAATCTCTGTGGTATGGCTTTTTCAGATGGAAATCAAACTGATGAAGCATCCGAAGACAACTCTGAAAAGGTAAACTCTCTTTACACCTCTGACAGTGATCCTGAAATAGATGCTTTTAAACTAATTAATGAACTTCAGGATTTAGAGCAAAAATTTGTTGAAGAAAAACAGAAAAGAGAGCAAGCAACAAAAGAGCTCATCTTTTACAAAAGAGAAAAGAATCTTCTGGAATCAGAAAAGAAAGATATTTTTCTTGAAAAAACTAAACTTGAAGAAACCTTCAAGCAAAAAGAAAAATCATTTTCAGAAGAAATAAGAGAAATAGAGAAAGTTTTAAAAGGAAAAGAAGAAGAAGTAAAGAAATCTGAGTATGAAAGGCTCAATTCTATTGCCTTAACCAAATTTTTTCAAAAGGAAAGAGAAATCTTACATCAATCTCTAGATAGAAAAAATCTTCAAATCAAAAGCTATGTTAATGCACAAAGTGTCTTTGACAAAATAAAATCACAAATGGACTCTCAAGGACTAGGATTCAATGAGTTGAATTCATTCAATGGATTGGAGAAAACTTCACTTTCTTCCACTTTCTGTATGGGAAAGGTCCAAAGATTTGAAAGTCCATCTCTGAATAATTTCAAAAGAATGAAAACATCAGAGGGATCAAAAGCAAGAGCTTTGAATTTCAAAAATACTACGTACTCTGAAGTAAAAGACATTCAAGAGTCTGTGTTACAGGTAAAAGAAGAAACTTCAGAAGTACTCTTTACAAAACCTCAAAGCTATGATCCCAAAGAAATTTTCAGATTTGATGCCTTCATCTCAAGTGAATCAGAGACATTTGAACCAAGTACCTCTGATACAAGTACTTCTGAAAATGAATCTCAGAGTTCACTTAATCCAAATGCTCCTCTGTATTCACCAAAGTCAGATGAAAACATCAGAACCACGTTTGAAGATGATGTTCAAAGGATATGGAAAGAAAATGTCATGGAGGACTTAAAAAGAAAAGAAAGCATGAAACGGATCATCAAAGTCTCTAGATCAAAAGAAATTAAAAAACCAATAGAGGTAGATATCTCTATCAAATCTAAGAGAGACTTTCTTGACTCTGATTCAGAATCTGATTTAGAGATTGATGAACAGATTTTTTGTAAACCAGGGAATGTAATTCACAAAAAGATAGAAACTGTTGGCTCTGGTATTTTGAATGTTCCAATTTCAGTATTGAAAACCAAAACCAGAATACCAATAAGTCCTGATTTTGCAAATATGTGTTTACAAGCAAAAACATCTCTGGAACTTGAAAAAGAGTTGCAAGAAAAGGCAAAGAATAAAACAAACACTTCTGGCTCTAACACCTATAAAACAATAAAATTCTCTCCTGAACAAAAGGGCAAATGGACAAAAACTAATCATATTGATCCTGTTTATGCAGTAAGCAGCAAAGAAAAGAAGATGTTTTTGAACAAGAAAAAGCAACTTGAAAAGAAGACTGTCTTTCAAGCAAAAAGAAAAGAAGTAGTTAGGGATAAATGTAATATTCCTAGTGCTAGTTTCAAAAAAAGTCAAAATGTAACAAATGCTTTTAATAAAAAGAAAAACTTTGCTCCTACTTCTTCTTGTTCTATTAATTGTAACTGCATTTATCTCCTGATGAAACTGAAGAATCATTTTAAAGGATCACACTGCCTTTTGAATCAATCTCTGAAAAATATCTCAGAGACAAAATCTCAAAAGAAGACACGTAAAGGCAAGACATCAAAAGATGAGATGCCAAAAAGTCATTCAAATCCACCAAAGTCTAACACAAAAGGACCCATAATGAGGTGGGTACCTAAGAAACAATAATCTGTCTTGCAGAAACAGTCAATGCCAATATGGTACCTAGATTCTGGATGTTCAAGGCATATGACTGGAGATAAAGAACTGTTATCCTCATTTAAAGCAAAATCTGGAGGAGCAGTTACTTTTGGAGACAACAAGCAAGGACAGATTAAAGGATATGGTTCTATTCAGCAGCAAAGTTCAGAAACTAAGAAGTGATAATGGAACAGAGTTCAGAAATGCCAAAATCAATTCTTATCTATCAGAAGAAGGCATTACCCCTAACTTCTCTGCAGCAAGAACTCCTCAACAAAATGGAGTAGTTGAAAGGAAAAACAGAACACTTGTTGAAGCTGCCAGAACAATGCTTGCTGAATCTGATCTTTCAACAAATTTTTGGGCAGAAGCAGTAGCAACAGCCTGCTTCACTCAGATTAGAGCTACAATTGTCAAGAGATTTCAGAAAACATCCTATGAACTCATTAACAATAGGAAACCTAATATTAAATATTTTCATGTTTTTGGATGCAGGTGTTATATTCTGAAAGATAGAGAATATCTTGGAAAGTTTGACAAGAAAGCTGATGAGGGCAAATTCATTGGATATTCATTAGCCTCAAAAGCTTTTAGAGTGTTCAATCTTAGAACAAGAACTATACAAGAGAGCATCAATATCACTTTTGACGACAATAAAAGCTCTGAACAACAAGAAAGTTCATCACCAATCTTTGAATCATCAAGGGAATCTGAATTAAACAAAATATTTGAAGATTTCTTTGATGATGAAGATATCTCTGAAGTTATCTTCAGAGATAGACAGAGAGAGAATTCAGAAGAACCTCAAGAAACAGGTACAACCCTTTCAGGGCCCTCTGAACCAACACCTTCTGTTTCACCAAATGCAGATCAGCAAAGTGAATCAGAAGATGATCAAGAAGTATCTGAAGCAACTCCAGAACCAAATGATGAACAAAAATCTGCATCTCCGGAACAAAACTCAGAGCCTCTGAACAGTACAACAGAGGCATCACCAACAGAGCCTCTGAACAATACAACAGAGGTGTCACCAACTGTCAGAGACTCTGAAGCTCAAACTCCACCCCAAATTTATGCTCCAATTACAAGATGGACAAAAGATCATCCAATTGATCAAATAATTGGATCCTCATCCGAAGGAGTTAAAACAAGATCTGCCACCATCAATGAATGCTTCTATGTAAACTTTTTGAGCATTATTGAACCAAAGAAGGTAAAAGAAGCTCTTGAAGATCCTCATTGAATTTTTGCAATGCAGGATGAACTTCAAGAGTTTATAAAAAACAAAGTCTGGACCCTAGTTCCCCTTCCCAAAGGAAAATTTGCAATTGGAACGAAATGGGTTTTCAGAAACAAAAAGGATGAGGATGGAATAATAATCAGAAACAAAGCCAGGTTGGTTGCAAAAGGATATTGCCAGGAAGAAGGCATTGATTATGATGAAACCTTTGCACCTGTAGCTAGGCTAGAAGCAATCAGAATCTTCTTGGCCTATGCTGCACACAAAGGATTCAAAGTTTATCAAATGGATGTTAAATCTGCCTTTCTTCATGGTAAATTAAATGAAGAAGTTTATGTCCAGCAACCACCTGGATTTGAAAGTACAGAGTATCCTAATCATGTTTATTATTTGGATAAAGCTCTATATGGACTTAAACAAGCTCCAAGAGCCTGGTATGAAACTCTGTCCACCTTTCTAACTCAAAATGGATTTGAAAAAGGCACAATTGATACTACCTTATTCATCAAAAGGTACAAGAACGAGATGCTTTTAGTACAAATTTATGTTGATGACATTATATTTGGCTCTACAAATCAAAAGTATTGTGACAAGTTCTCAGAGTTGATGAAGAGTGAATTTGAGATGAGCCTCATGGGAGAATTAACTTTCTTTCTGGGCTTACAAGTAAAACAAACTTCAGAAGGTACATTCATAAGTCAATCTAAGTATGTCTCTGAAATTTTGCAAAAATACAAACTCAATGATTCAACTTCGATGAGAACTCCTCTATCCACCGGAGTCAAACTTGACTCCGATCCTTCAGGAGAATCTGTGGATATAAAAACCTACAGAGGTATGATAGGTTCACTATTATACTTAACTGCAAGTAGGCCTGACATAATGTTTGCAACATGTCTTTGTGCTAGATATCAAGCAAATCCAAAAGAATCTCATTTATCTGCTGTCAAGAGAATTTTCAGATACCTCAGAGGGTCACACTCATTAGGCCTCTGGTATCCAAAACTTTCTAGTTTTGATCTAACAGCTTACACTGATGCAGATCATGCCGGATGTAAGTTTGACAGAAAAAGTACCTCAGGATGCTGTCAGTTATTGGGCAATAAGCTGGTAAGTTGGTCATCCAAGAAGCAAAACTGTGTTTCAACTTCAACAGCAGAGGCAGAATATGTTGCTGCTGCTAGTTGCTGCTCACAAGTAATATGGATGAAAACTCAGCTCAGTGATTATGGCCAACAAATTGAAAGAATTCCAATTCTCTGTGATTCAAAAAGTGCCATAGCCATCTCTGCCAATCCAGTACAACACTCCAAAACCAAGCACATCGATGTAAGGTACCACTTTCTAAAAGATCATGTTGAAAAGGGAACAATAGAGATGTATTTTGTACCAACTGAACTACAACTTGCTAATATTTTCACAAAAGCTTTAGATGAACGAAGGTTCAATTTTTTAGTTAGCAAGTTGGGAATGTTGAATATGTCTACCTAACAAAAAAATTGGTAAACTCAGTCTCTGATCAATTATCAGAGACTCTGAACCAAGTAGCATATGTCAACACAAGAAAACTTCAGAGTCTCTGATCCTTTAAATCAGAGCCTCTGGACTTTTTCACCAATGGTAAAAATCACTTGTTTTCTCCAAGCATGTGTCAAGGGGGAGAACATCAAAGACTTCTTTCTTTGGTCAAGGGGGAGACAAAGACCCTTTCAGCTTTTCAAGGGGAAGAAAAGTCTCTGATATTTATATCAGAGCCTCTGATCTTGTCTCTGATATTTATATCAGAGCCTCTGATCTTGTCTGATATTTATATCAGAGCCTCTGATCTTGTCTGATATTTATATCAGAGCCTCTGATCTTGTCTCTGATATTTATATCAGAGCCTCTGATCTTGTCTCTGATATTTATATCAGAGCCTCTGATCTTGTCTCTGATATTTATATCAGAGCCTCTGATCTTGTCTCTGATATTTATATCAGAGCCTCTGATCTTGTCTCTGATATTTATATCAAAGCCTCTGATCTTGTCTCTGATATTTATATCAGAGCTTCTGATCTTTTCTCATTAAACGAATATTCCAGGAAATTCGATTAAATAATAAATCTTTTTGGATAACCATTCGTTTCTTTTTAAACCCAACTGGCGGTTTTCTGACACAAAGCGGCTCTCCCCTACATACCTAAACGTGTCACCTATTAATTAGGGGATGATGGAACGTCCTTTCTGACATTAGGACTCTCATTCGCCGTTTCCATAACCTCTCCCTCTACCCTTTGTCTATAAAAACCCTGTTTCCCTTTTTTTATTATCCTTTACGCTCTCAAAATCCAAAATCCCAAATCTCTCTAAGCTTTCATCTTTATCAACCTGCAACAATGGCGGCTCATTCCCAAACTTCAGATAACTCAAGCAAACTTGCTCCAAGCTTGAATATGGTACAGTTCGATGTTCCAGTCAAAGGAAACAACTACTTTCTGGACGTCACCCCATCAAAATACGATGAACAGTTTCGCCCAATCCTCGACTTTTTTACCAACTGCGAACTCAATGATGTTCTAACCAAACATGCCTCAGATATTCCCCTTCGCTTTGTCCAACAATGGTGGTATTCAAGTGAATACGACGATGAAAAGAAAGGACTGGTTGGGCACATTGACCTAGGAGAACAAAGCCTGACAATAAGAATAACCCCACAAACCCTGACTCGTCGATTCAACCTCCTCACGACAACTGATCTTCAAATATATGCTTTTGAGAAACTACCAAGTCAAGAAGTCCTTCTTCAGTTCCTCCACCACTTGGGCTACAACAAAGAAATAACACGCCTAAGTCAATTCAGACGTCAGTACCTGCCTCCCAAATGGAACTTTATGTTCAGTGTTCTCAACCGAACAATAACCTGCAAGATTGGAAGTCAGGATCAGACTCATCCAGCGATAATAGCCATAATGTATGCTCTCTTTTTCAACAGAAGCATCAATATGTCTCACATTCTCTTCTGTGAGATGCTGACGGCGGTGGACAAGAAGAACAAGGACTTGGCCAAAGGAAAACAACCAATATCGGTACTGTTTCCTCGATTCATCTCTGTGGTCATTCAACGAGCAATGGAGAAATTCTCCATCACTGAGGAGGGCCCAATGACACCTCTGTTTATGATGAACTCATTCAAAGCAACAGAGGTTCCTCCTTATCCACATGACCGACGATTCCCACACACCATGAATGAGGTAATTCCTACTGACTCTCCTACCCATCTCCTACTTAGTCGTGTTGCCCAATCATCAGAACCAATGATGGGATCCCCAACACACTTAGGTTCTGAGCCTGAGCCTGAATCAGAGAGTGATATCTCTAATACTGCTCAAAACATTAACAGAGCGCAACCAGAGGGTGGCTCTGAGAGGGTGAGGAAGAGAGAACATGAGAACCCTCCCTCTGACGAAGAGAATATCTCTGTCAGAGCAGAGGAAAGTGAGAAAGAGAGAATTCCAGAGGGTGAGTTTCTAAACTTAGAATCTGAGGGCGGTGAGGTAGAAAAAGATGTCCTTGACGACACAAATGAGAGAATCCAAAGCCCAAATCCCAGTGCAACCAAATTTACTGTCCAAGGTGGTCCAACATCAATGGACATTGAAACAGAGGTGCACACCTCGAACCCTACCCATCCTAACCGCTCAGAGGCATCTGTTTCTGTCTCTGAAGCATGCACCAGAGGGGAAACCTCTGATACGGCTAAGTCCTCCCAAAAGGACTTAGACCAAGATAAAAATACTCAATCACCCCAGAGTATGTCACCTCTACCTACACATGATGCCTTTGTGGCTCAAACTAAGTTGGACCGTCCCTTAGAACGTAAGCATTGCCTGTCAGAAAAAGAATGGCACGACCTTCTTGCACAAGGAATCCTTAGCCTGGACAGCAAGGTTTCCAAACACATTCGGTTCTCATCATCAGATTCTGACTCTGATGATCAGAGACCAATCGGAACCATTATAGGGAAATCCTTGAAAAAGGGTCCCCAAGGATTAATGGGAAGTCCTTCCGGAGAAAACATCAAACCACCTCCGAAAGAAGGCCCCTCTGAACTCGAGGGAAACTTAGAATCATGTGTTGATCCTAAGGTTACCCCCTCTGATTACGTTACCAAAGAAGAGTTCAAAATCTTTGGTGATGAAATCAGAGAATCTCTGAAGGAGATAAAACTTCAAATGGAGAAGACCTCAGAGGCCTCTGCCTCTAACTCTGAAGTTGAAAAGCTCACTTCAGAGGTCTCTGAGCTGCGCACGACGGTTCTCAATCAGAACGAAAAACTGGATGCTCTGGAAAGCTTGGTCATAAAAAATGACTCCGTATTGTCCAGGGAAATTCAGAACTCGAAAACAGAGCTCCTCCAGGCGATTCTACCTACCTCTGCCCCCACTCCAACAAATGCAGACTTTTCTCAATTCAAAGAGGAAGTCTTGCGTTCTTTGGTAGAGGTACTTGCATAGATCCCTACCTCTACTGCTGCTCCTGCTACAGAGTTTATTACAAAGGCTGACCTGACCAACTTCTCCAAGAAGATCACCAGCAATGTAATGACTATATCCAGCAAGTTCGTCTCCAAGACCACTCAGCAGAACAAGAAGATTGAAGACCTTCTGAAGAATGTCAAATCTTCAGAGGGAGTATTGAAGAGAAAGGAACCAGAGGTCGCATGCTCTGAGGAAGCGCGGAAGAAGGCTAGGTATGAAGATTCTGATGACGAAGATGACCAACCTCAGGGGTCATCCGATCTTCATAAGGGGGAGAAGACTCCTACTCCAAAACCTGTTGAAACACAAAAGGAGTCCACTCCCTCTGAATTAAACCAACACAAGGAGAAAGGAACAGAGAGACGTTCAACCTCCACCTCTGCTGAAGATATTCAGACCACTCTAAAGTCGCCAGTACCTGTCATCTTTCTAGCACCATCCACTTCAGGTGCTCCAATAGTTCCAATCACAGCTGAACAAATCACAGCTGCATCTCAAGAAACTATTGGAGCTCTGGACGAAGAAGAAGATGAACAGCTCGTAGACTTCTCAACATCAGAAGATGCATTCTCATCACCAGAAAGATCAACTTATGTGATGAGAGATGCTTACAAATCAGAATCTGAAAAAGAAGAAAAAAACAGATTCTGGAAAAGAGATTGAAGAAGAAGTTGAAGTAGTTAATGTCGAAGAATATGTCTTCAAGAATGCTCAACCACATCATACTTCAACAACGTCAGAGCTAAGGGAATCACCAGAGATAGATGGCTACATCTCTGAACCCTCAAAAGAAGATCCTCCACAGACGAAGGAACCAGAAACCATGGTTGTTGATGAACAGGCTCCTTCAGAGAATCCTGTTCAGAAAACAAGCATCGGTCTTCCAGCAAAAGTGTTCAATAAACCTCCCACATTCCTCGAATCAAATCCCGAAGCTTCCATAGAAGACCACTTCAGATACATCTACTGTGAGTTCAACATGGCAGACACACTAGTCATTCCTCTGAATCCAAGAATCAGAGAGGACATGTCAGACTATGAGCGAAGATTTATCAGAGATAAAACCAAACCAAGAGCACAGGTCCTCTCTGATGATCCAATCATCAAAATCAACAAAATCTCAGAAAAGACCTTTGCTTACAACAAGATTATCTATAGGAATTATGTGGTAACTCGATCTGATCAGAAGATTTACGAGTTCAATGATAATGATCTCGTAAATCTAAATCCATATGATTTACCACATCTATATGCCTATTGCTCTGCCAGGTATGATCATGGAAGAAGGGAAATCAGGATGGGCATGGTTGAAGTCCGACGGGCAATGGAGGCCTATGTCAAACACCGAGCAAAACGTGACTTTCAAATAGCTCTGAACCTAGGGGAAGAGAAGCTGGAGGTAACTGAACCTGTGGAGTCATTTGACAAACTTAAAGAACAGAAGACTGGATCAATCGTTGCAGAACCTCTGGGTTTCGTCTTCAGAGTAAATCAAGAAAAGAAGATCTTTCTAGCTTCAGAAGTGTCGAAGTATTCTGATGAAACCTTGAGAGGTATAAAGAAATTGATCCATGCAAAAGAATAAAGGCACAGAGCAGATTTACTGGCAAAGCTTGACTTAGAGATTGACTCGATGATCAACTTCAGAGCTCTGATCATGAAATTCCATAGAATCTGTTCAAGTGACAAATTGTAGTCTGTTTCTTTATTTTTTGATATTACTTTGTATTAAACTTCCAAATGTTTAAGGAGTAATACTTAAGAGGATGATTTTCTCCTCTATGCTTTCTAGTTTAAAATTCAATTCTCTGTTATTTTTGTATCTTTTATTTTCGACACTTAGGGGGAGATTGTTAGCTCCAAATCATCTGTTAAAGTGTTGAAAATAACCGTCCTATTTCAGAGGACTTCAGAGGACGAAGACTTCAGAGGACGAAGACTTCAGAGGACAAACCTGCCTCTGAAGTACTTATCAGATTGCAACTCAGAAGACATCAGAGGACGAAGACCAGAGGACAAACCTGCCTCTGAAGTACTTATCAGAGATTGCAACTTACATCAGAGATAGCTTCATCAGAGGCTCTGAAGACAACGTCAGAGCTCTGAAGACATTCTCTCTGAATGCACAAGTTTTCTAATGAACAGAAGAACAGATGACACGTCACTTAGTGATAAGATTTACTTTCTAGAGTAGGTCACTGTTCAGCATGCTCTTTTTGTCATGCAAGTACACTGCTTACTTTATGGTCCTATAAATAGGACCATCACCTTATTGTTCAAGTGTGCTTAAGAAGATATATATCTGATAATATAAGTTGAATATTTTATTCTAAGAATATCTTGTTTATCTTTATCTGCTTTATGAACTGTGATATTTGAATCTCCTTTGATATTAAACTGTATTGCTTCCGCTGTCATTACTCTTATTGTTTATATCATTGTTACGAGATTAGATCTGGGATCCAACAAGGTGCGCGTCCCAACTTCCCCCGAAGTCAATAACGCACGACCGTAACATGTCCTCGAGAGTTTGAATAGTCCTCTCGCTCTGGCCATCCGTCTGCGGGTGATACACGGTACTCAACTTAACTCTTGTGCCCAACTCCTTCTGTAAACTATCCCAAAAGTGCGATGTAAATCGGCTATCTCGGTCGGACATAATAGAAAGTGGCACTCCATGCCTCGAGACTACCTCATCTATGTATAATTTGGCCAACTTGTCCATCGGTAGGGTCTCCCGCATGGACAAGAAATGCGCGTTCTTGGTCAAACGATCCACTATTACCCAAATGGTATCGTGGTTCCTTAAAGTCCTCGGTAGCTTGGTTACAAAGTCCATGGTGATGTGCTCCTACTTCCACTCCGGTATTTCCAACGATTGAAGACTACCGTATGGTCGTTGGTGCTCCGCCTTCACTTGTAGGCAAGTTATGCATTGCTCCACATAACTAGCCACGTCTAGTTTCATCACTGGCCACCAATAATTGAGCTTTAAATCCCGATACATCTTGGAATTGTGTGCGTCTTCCAACAATAAATCCCGACATCCTCCAATCTTTGGTACCCAAACTCGACCTTGATATAACTTCAAGCCTCTTCCATCCTCGGTCAATTGGAGGTGTTGCTTCACCATTACTTTGCTTTTGAGATTGGTCTCAAGAAGTGCTTCCGACTGTGCTACTTTGATTTTATCGATTAAGCTTGAGACCACATCCATCCTTGCAAAGGTGGCTTGAACCCCATAACTATACTCCTTTCGGCTCAAGGCGTCCGCGAACACGTTTGCTTTCCCGGGGTGGTATTGAAGCTCACAATCATAATCTTTGAGTAGCTCGAGCCATCTCCTTTGTCGCATATTCAACTCTTTCTGATCGAAGACGTACTTCAGACTTTTGTGGTCGGTAAAAAGGGTGCACATCGTACCGTATAGGTAGTGTCTCCATAACTTCAAGGCGAAAACTACCGCCGCTAGTTCGAGATCGTGGGTTGGGTAGTTCTTTTCGTGCTCTTTCAATTGCCTTGATGCGTAAGCTATGACTTTCCCTCTTTGCATTAAGACACACCCCAAACCCATTTTGGACGCATCACTGTAGACTACAAAGTCTTCTGTCCCCTCCGGTAGAGATAAGATTGGATCTTCACACAATTTCCTTTGGAGGTCCCGAAAGGCTTGTTCTTGATTCTCGGTCCAAAGGAACTTCACATTCTTCCTTGTCAGGGATGTCAATGGTGATGCGATTTTGGAAAAATCTTGGATGAATCTTCTATAGTAACCGGATAGACCCAAGAAACTCCGGATTTCCGTGGGACTTTTTGGCGGTTCCCAATTCATCATAGCCTCAATCTTTGATGGGTCCACCTTTACTCCTTCACTTGACACCACATGACCCAAAAACTGGATCTCTTTTAGCCAAAATTCACACTTGGAGAATTTGGCATAGAGTTTCTTGTCCCTTAACACCTCTAACACTTCTCAGAGATGTCGCTCATGCTCTTCATCATTCTTCGAGTACACCAAGATATCATCGATGAACACTATGACCGACTTGTCTAGGAAAGGCCGGCAAACACGGTTCATCAAATCCATGAATACCTCTGGCGCGTTGGTTAGCCCGAAGGGCATAACCAAGAACTCGTAGTGACCATAACGGGTTCTAAAGGCGGTCTTGGAAACGCCTTCTTCTCGAACTCTAACTTGATGATAACCCGATCGAAGGTCGATCTTTGAGAAACATCCGGCTCCTTGCAGTTGATCGAAGAGATCGTCGATTCGGGGTAATGGATACTTGTTCTTTACGGTTACCTTGTTCAACTCCCGATAGTCGATGCATATCCGCATCAATCCATCCTTCTTCTTGACGAAGAGTACCGGAGCTCCCCAAGGCGAGGAACTCGGCCTCACGAATCCCTTCTCCAACAACTCCTGAAGTTGTGACATCATTTCTTGCATTTCGGTCAGAGCAAGACGGTACGGTGCACGGGCAATCGGCGCTGCCCCCGGGATTAAATCAATTCGAAACTCCACTTGGCGGTCGGGTGGCAAACCCGGAAGATCGTCAGGAAAGACGTCTGGGTACTCACTAACGACTCGAACATCTTCAATCTTCTTCTTCTCCGGTTTGGCATCTAGCACATAGGCAAGGAAGGACGGACAACTCTTCAAGAGACATTTACATGCTTTGATGGATGAAATGAGAGCGACTTCACCCTTGCGCTTCTCCCCATAGACAAAAATAAAACCTCCGCTTGGAATCGGTAATTTGATCATCTTCTTTGAACATAAGATCTCTGCCTTGTGATGAGACAACTAGTCCATTCCGATCACCACATCGAAACTCCCGATTGCCATAGGGAGTAGGTCCACAACGAACAATTCCCCACTAATATCTAGCTGACACTTTTCCAACACTTCGCGCAAGATCACTTGTTCCCCATTTGCTATCTCTACTACTAAGGCATCGCTAAGAGTACTAATAGGCACGTTCAATTCTTTGCAAAAGTCAAGAGACACGAAAGAGAAATTCGCACCAGAATCAAATAGCACCTTAGCAGCAAGTGAGTTGAGTAAGAACATACCCGACACCACGTCGGTGGTTTCCTTCGCTTCCTCTCTGGTCATTTGGAAGGCTCTCCCTTGAGCTTTAGGGACGACTTCCCTCTTTGGTTGAACCGGTGGATTTCCTTCTCTAACTCCACCCCTTAACTTGGGGCAATCCCTCCTCTTGTGCCCCGACTCCTGGCATTCGAAACAGAGTGTCCCCGACATGGGACATCGCGGACTTGCGTGACCCGGCTTATTACACTTTAAGCACACGACTTGTCAGGGGTTGGAGTTGCAAGGACCAAAATGCTTGCTTTTGCACTTGGGACACAAATTCGCCTCTCGGCCATCATCAAAGTTTCTAACATTCGGTTGTAACTTCGGTCGCTTGAATGAACTCTGCGGCACTTCACTCTTCCTCTTTTCTGTGGCCTTCGACTTCTCTTCCTTGTCTATAGCGTAGACTCTTTCCATTACTTTGGCTTCCTCAATGATCTCTCGTAGGTTTGTAGCTTTCGAGTTTTGGACTCGGTTTCCCATGTCCGCGGGTAGGCCCTTCAGATAGGCTTTTATCTGCTCCTTCTCGGTCGGAGCCACATGTCCTACAAGATTCAGCTTCTCCATGACAACAGTAGCTAATTGAAATTATGAACATAATTGAAATTTTGAACAGTAGCTAATTGAAATTATGAACATACACTACATAAAAATTCTCGCTACCACTTTTACAATTCTCAACGACGTAGTTTCTGTCGACTCTAGGGTCGTCCCATCTTAGAAATTCTACCCAAAGCTCACAGTTCATAGCTTAATAATCTCAGCTTAAGTCTAGGCATCGTGTCTACATACCTAGTTCACTTAAACTAGAGCTCTGATACCAACTTGTAACACCCTAAAATTTCAAGGTAAAATAAAACTTAAAATTTCAGCAATATAACGCCTATAATAAGGCGAATCCAAAACCTGTAAACGTGTCGACTAAAACCCAAAAGAGACGGGGTAGTTCTATAATGAAGTAGCGGAATAATTAAGACATATACATGACAACCTATTTAATCTAGAACAATTAACAACTAGATTAGGGTGGGTGTCACTATGACTTCAAAAGCGCTCTTTCTCAATTCCCAAAAATGCCCGGTTCAAGGAGGAATCCTAGGCCCGATCCCGACAGATCAAGACATCCTACTCGCACCGCTAACGGAACCTGTGAACCATTTAAACATGAACACAAATGTTAGAACGGAGTCTATTGGTTGTTATGTCGATACCAATTATGATGTAAACAAGAACAATAATTAAATGTTACCGGCTCCCAATCACATTGAGGTCAATGCCAAACCTCCCAATAGGGACATTGTAATTTCCTGTACAAATAATACACAAATATCTTCCATATAAAGCGGGGTAACCCGCGATCTAGATTGGATTTCACCGTCCAGCCCGGTTCTAGTTCCCATGCCACGCCAGACATCACAATCCTTAAACCCTCTCTACCTCTAGTGCTTACCCCGTCGGGTTACACCTCAAGGTCTTACAGGCAAGGGTGCCTATCCAATCTAGCCGAGTGTACAACTAAGGGACTTGTGCCCCCTATTGTCTACTCAAAATTCCCAACGGCAATAACCATGCAATAATCATGCATACCATCTAAATCCTCGTGCACAAGAAAAATAGACATAAGACTTCCCATATAAATCATGAGCAAGTAGGATTAACAACTTTCATGCAATCATATACTTGACAAATAACATAATCATGCTTGATACATATTTCTCATAATAAACTTAAACTCCTTTAGCCACATACAAGTTCCCAATAATAGTTTGACTCCAACTGTTGATAAGAATCTATGCCCTTGATAGTAACCCTTAAAAGTGTAGCCATTTATTCTAATCCACATTTCATCCATTAATTTACTTAAATGAATCCTCACAAGATGTTAGGACCCTCACACTCACTTCACGATTATTTACTTCAAGACATGCCAAATCCTAAATTTTGGGTTAACATCCAATACCACATAAAACACAAATAAGCAAGTAATGGAGCATGAGTGAATGTTTATGAGTAAGAAAACTTACAATGAGATTGATTGAGCAAACCCTAGAAATGTGGTGTGAATGGAAGAAGACTTGGATTCTTTGAAATCCTAAAGAAGGCACACTTCTACAAACTTAGAGCCTTACCGAATACCAAAACTTAAAGATTTAACCTACCACATTAAATGAAGAGAGATAGGGGAGGGAAGTGTGTGTAAATCGCACCTTAGAGTGTGTGAAAAACGTCTCTATGAGCTGCTGCAACCAAATAAGGATTCTAAACTCAAAAATGGCATTTAGAGTGAAAATCCCGACTGAACCAGGGCTCGCGCGACAATGCCCTGGCGACATTGCCCCTGGCATAGTCGCGGCGGACGTACCACCTACGGTACACCTCGCGCGACATTGCCTCTGGCATAGTCGCGGGGCATAGTCGCTGGTCTCTCACCCGATGCTACCCGGTCTGGATTCGACGCTAAAAACTCAACCCAAACGGCACCAAAATCATTAAAATAGTTTGGGAGCTCTAAATAACCAATAATACTGATATTAAACCATCGAGGTCCAAAATTCGGGGTTTTACATGTTACGTCACAAGAAGTAGTGTTCATTTCATGAAAGTATTAGTGACTAATAAATAGTGGTCACTATATGTGATTTATTAGTTGTAATTGAGTTGGATGTGTTAGTGACAAAAAGAAGTTGTCACTAAATTGAAAGTGTTAATTACCAACTAAAGGTAGTCACTAAATGTTGTTTATAAATCATAGAGTTAAAAGGGTTATTGACTAAAAAATGGTAGTGTCTAAATTAAATGTGTTAGTGACAAAAAAAATGGTCACTAAGTGTGATTTATTAGTTGTACATTGAGTTGGATGAGTTGTGACCAAAAAAGGTGGTCATTAAATTGAAAGTATTAATGACCAACAAAAAGTAGTCACTAAATGGTGTTTGTAAATCATAAAGTTGGAAGGATTAGTAACCAAAAAGTGGTAGTCACTAAATTAAATGTGTTAGTGACCAAAAAATAGTGGTCACTAGGTGTGATTTATTAGTTGTAATTGAGTTGGATGTGTTAGTGACAAAAAAAAGATGGTCAATAAATTGAAAGTGTTAATGACCAACAAAATATAGACACTAAATGGTGTTTATTGATCATAGAGTTTGAAGGGTTAGTGACCAAAAAATGGAGTCACTAAATTAAATATGTTAGTGACCAAAAAATAGTGGTCACTAAGTGTAATTCATTAGTTGTAATTGAGTTGGATGAGTTAGTGACAAAAAAAAAATGGTCACTAAATTGAAAGTGTTAATGACTAACAAAAACTAGTCCCTAAATTCCAAGTGTTAGTGACCAAAAAAATATTGGTCACTAAATAATACCCAAAAAAATAGTAACTAATTAGTAAGATCATGACATAAATATAAGAATCTGAACTCCGGGGGCTCAAACTACCAACCTTCTATTCTTTTTTTAAAAACACGCGGATATAATATTCCATTAGGTTCGACCCGCATTTATGCTATTCAGTTATTTTCTCCTGAAACTCCCAACTGGAAGCGAACCCTAGGTGCTCTGCATTGGACCGACTTTCCATGGACCATCCCTGAATCGAGTTTCCAGTGACACCTCGTCTACCACCTCAAAGCGGTCATCGTATTACTTGTGTTGCAAAGGTCGATGTCTCTTTGTCGATGTCTCTCTGTTCGATATCTCTCTGTCGATCTCTGAAAAAGTCTACGGTAATATGTTTTTTCCTTCATGATTTTATTTTTGTGTTAGATGAATTTTGTATGGTTTCACTTCTGTTACACCACAAGTAGATGAATTTTGTATGATTTATAGCTTTGGTAGGCCGAGTTCGTGAAGAGGATTTTTCTATGGTTCCTCCTGAGACTTTTCCCTAGAATAGATGCTCTCAATTACGCCATACCGGAGCGATTGACTGAACTATGGAACGAATTTACACACTATAAAAGAACCTAGACTAATCCTCCACTTTCTCTTCTTGAATCTCGACTTTCACTTGGTTGGGGGTTCCAAATCCCTAATCACACACGGTTGAAGTGTTTGATTTCACCCTAAATCGATTCTTCACCCTTCAACCCTACATGTAAGTTTTTCTGTTCATGGGCTTCAATTGAGTTTATGATTTCCACCATCAATCTTCAATTCTTCATGTTAATAGTTAAGCTATATAAACTATAGCATATTGATTAGGATTTTAGATGATTTCTTTTTTAGGTTTTAAGTTTTTGGATTATATGATGTATAATTCTCGTTTTGTTTTGGTTATTGGTTTTTGACACTTAAAATATTGACGCTTGAAATGGATTTTTCGTAATATTGTGAACTTTATTATTAGAGAGCAGTTGTCAGTGACTAGTGCATTGCCGGTACCGATTCTAAATAGGTAAACAGGGTCTTTATTGGTACAGTTCTGATTCTCTATTTGGTATTTCTTGAATTTTCTATTTTACTTTTTATAAATGTTATTAGCTAATGAAACCATGTTCATATGAAGATCACTATGTTAAAAGCAAGTTATGGTTATGGTTTGTAGAAATGGGCAAAAAGGTCCATGTCCACATCTAATGGCCTGTTCTAGGTTCTCAAGCCAACAATGTAGAAATGATGATGGAAGTGCTTTGCTGCTAATTGGCCTAGATTTGACTCTTGTGTGGTCCTAGTCTTTTAAGGCATGATTGATTTTTTATCTTATACACAACTTACTAGGAATCTTTTGTTTAAGGTTGCTTATTTTTATATTGGTAATGGATCTTCTAAACTAGTTTTTAGGGATTTGAATTGTGATCATCTTGAGGTTTGATTAGAATCAATATATAACTTTCTAACTGGTTGATTGATGTTATCAATATAGAACTTTCTAACTTTTTAGAAAGATTTTTATTTTAGGATGGAATTTAGCATAACCTGGCCTCATCACGTGCCCATCATCGACTTATCATGTGACTTATTCTTCTCCTCTAACTCTTCCTCTTCCAGCCTACCCCCAAACCAATCACCACCTCTCTACTTTCTCTCTCTTCTTCCCCTGTATTTCCTTTCCTCCATCACTAAGCTTCACAACAACCAACCCCACAAAAATATCTAGGAACTTCATCACAACAGCTACAACCAAGTTTTATGTGAAAAAGTTTCATCAAGAATGGGTTGTTTTCAGTCCAAAACTGCCAATGTTCAAAGGTTTGAGGGAAGAGCGTGGGCTTGAGGCAATTATTGAGATGACTAGTATTTGACCTTGGGCATTAATTAAGTCCCTTTATTTTGGTGATTTTGGTTGACAACCGATGTAATCTAGATAGGATATGTTTAGAATAGTTTGTTATCAATTTCTATATCCATTCACAGTTTTTTGTAAATGCCTTATACATTTGCCCTTGTTGGGTGGTTTATTCCAAATACAAACGCCATTTTGCCAAATTTTCAAATTTTATGCTACTCTAATTTTTAGGGTGTTACACGTGCACTTAAATAGACACACTCCATCAAGCATAAAAAATATTAAGCACTAATTAAATAGTATGCATATTGTTTTCAGAAAACATTCGATACCAATGAGATTTCCTAAACCTCTTCGCCGGGTAGGTCCGCTATGTCACTGGCATTCCCTGGGTCGCATGACTCACACCCGTCCGACACCCATTACGGGGTCGTGCCACCCCTAGACGTGACATGTCGATCCCGATCCCATACCCAATATCAGCACCAAAATGTGCCACATGAAATCAACCCATAAATATAACATCTAAAAATGTTTATAAATCAATTAAACAATAGTATGCAATCTCCTATATAAAAATTACGTACATGGAACATTCACCCGTAAACATGTACATAAAATAATTTATCATGCATAACATACGTACTCCAATAAATGACATATATTTATTTCATGTAATCATACATCATAAACATGCACATAAAAATGTATCAATTTGCGCCATATACGTACTCCAAAATAATTATTATGCCAACATAATTTTAATTACGTATATATGCATCCCAGAAAAGTCTCATGAAGACTCACGTTGATTTAGTGTAGGCTCACCTTTCACAAAGTAGCTCCCGAATCCTACATAAATCTTAATAGTTTCTAAGTACCATTTTATTATTAATAATTTGCTATTTACGAGCGTCTTAAAATAATCTCGTAAAATTTTATTTAACCCCTTAATAAGCTAGGTTCTAAAAAACTCGGACATCTCACATACCATTTCGTTAGATGTCAGAATATATATATATATATAATATATATTATATATAATATGTATATATTAGCACCCCCTTTAGAAAAAAAATACATGTGTGTCTTGTCGTACATATGTATGATGACACACCCATCATCCATACCCATATATATATATACACACATATATACACTATAAAAAGACTTTCACCATAAAGTAGCCTTCAAGCTACTGTTAAGTATTAGAGCCACCATCATGCATAGTACTATGTGTGTGTATATATATATATACACGCTTCCTATTAATTAACCATCTTACCACCACATACTTACACACCTTATTTCATTGATTTTATAATATGTATATATATATATATATATTTATACACATAGATAGGGGTTCATTTGAGAAATGGTAAATTTATGAGAAATAGAGAAATAATCTTAGTCATTCATCTGGTCAACATTTGCAGCTTTGACCGCGAAGCACCGGATAATTCCTTGCATGGTCTATAGAAGATAGAGGGGTATTTTCGTAAAATACGCAGGATGAGTTCATATATAAACCTATATGATTCACATATGAACTATATATTCATATATGAATCTGTTAATTAATTCAATTGATTCATATATGAACTTACAATTAATTAGTTCATATATGAATTACACTGATTCACATATGAACATATAGTTCATATGTGAATTATACAGGTTTATATATGAACACAGTCTGTGTACTTTGTAAAAATTACGAAAGTGTCCTTTTATTTTTGGAATAGCCGTAACTTTTGACCAGTCAAAGCCCCAACTTTTGACCAGTCAAAGCCGAAATATTTGACCAGTCAAATCCGATCTTGACCGTATGAATGACTAGGATTACTTCTCTATTTCTCATATATTTACTATTTCTCAAATGAACCTAAGACTATACACATATTAACATGTAACTCCAAAATCTACTTGCATTTCCATCAACAGAAACATCCAACCTCAATACCCAGACATATTTTTATCAAAAAGAGATTTCACCATTTTGTGCCTTTAAAGGCTATTGGGTAAAAGGATGAGTCCTTAATGCTTTTCCAAATATATATATATATACACACACACACCTTTATTCTTTCAAGCCATACATCACGTGTATATATATATATATGCACATGTATGTATATATATAGTTTCCTTCCACACATGGAACCTTACAAAAAGGAAGTTTTTCTCCTTTTCTTTTCCATTTACATACATACACACACGTTACATATATACACATGTATGTATATATTTGGTTTTCTTCTTCCATGGAACTTGACAATAACAAGTTCTCTCCTTACCCCCGACCCTTTTTATTTACATACACATGCACGTATACATCACTAGGATGCCATCAATTAAACAAAACATAAAGGATTTCTTACCCTTCGTCGTCGGAAGTTGATTTTCGACACGAACTCTGCTTCCCGCTTTCTCGATCAATTATCTCTCTCAAACCTCAATCGTTTTGCACATCGCCAATATAACTTCACTTAGAGCAGATGGAAAACTAAAAATGATGTTAAGGAATGCTCCATCAATGTTTTTATGGATTCCTAAAACATTCCCGTAACCACTGCCGCTTCATGGAGAAACCACCAACGACTAAAATTCAAACTTTTCAAACTTGGCAAAACAGTCCCCTGAGGGTTACATTCTCCACCCTTATTATTCTCTCTCTTTTTCACTTTTAACCCTTCACTTTTGTTTGAATTATTTTCTCCCCTCAACCTTTATTCCCAATTATTACGTTTTTTTCCGAGTGTTACAACTCTCCCCTCCTTTTACGAATTTCTGCCCTCGGAATTCACACCACTTGAAAATAGTTGAGGGTATTTCCTCCTCATCTCCTGCTCGAGCTCCCAGGTCATTTCCGACCCTTTATAAAATCTCCATTTGACTAGCACCAAAGGTGTAATTTTGCTCCTCAATCGTTTCATTTTCTGGTCCAACACCTGGATTGGCTTCTCAATATAGTCGAGCTTATCGTTAAGCTCAACTTCTCCTAAATTCACCATGGCTAAATCGTCAGCTAAACACTTCCTTAAATTTGACACGTGGTATGTGTTATGTATACCTTTGAGCTCTTCCGACAACTTTAACCGATAAGCCACCGCTCCTATCCGTGCAATAACCTCAAACGGTCCAACATATCTTGAACTTAGCTTGCCCTTCCTTCCGAATCTTACGATTCCTTTCCATGGCGATATCTTTAACATCACCTTATCTCGTACTTGAAACTCCAAAGGTCGACGCCTCTTATCTGCATAATTTTTCTGCCTGTCACGCGCAATTTTCAACCTTTCACGTTTTTGCATTATCTTGTCTGAAGTTTGCTGGACTAACTCTAGTCCAGCCAACTGTCTTTCTCCGACGTCATCCCAACACACTAGCATCCAATATTTATGGCCATATAAGGCCTCAAACGGCGCTGCCTTGATACTAGAGTGGTAACTATTATTATAAGCGAATTCAACTCCCTCCAAAATCGATAGTGCAAGCTCTTAACATATCCTACAGAGTTTGTATCATCCTCTCACTTTGACCATCAGTCTGAGGATGATATACAGTGCTCAAGTTTAACCGATTTCCCATTTCTTGTTGAAAACTAGCCCAAAATCTCGACGTGAACCTTGTATCCCTATCCGAGACAATCGATAGTATCACTCTATGACTTGAAACTATCTCGTTGACATACAATTGTGCTAACCTTTCAAGAGAATATTTTTCCCTGATCGGTATAAGTGAGCAGACCTTATGAGTTAGTCAACTATCACCCATATCGCATCATGCTCTTTCACCGTTTTTGGCAACTTAGTCACGAAATTCATCGTGATCATCTCCCATTTCCATACTAGAATCTCCATTTGTTGTAACATACCTGATGACTTCTGATGTTCCGTCTTCACCTGTTGGCATGTCAAACATTTCTCTACATACTTTGCTACTGCCTTCTTCATGCCAGGCCACTAGTAGCTCTCTTTTAAACTTTTGTACATCTTATCACTACTTGGGTGCATAGTGTATTTGGCTTTATGCTCTTCACCTAACATTATGTCCCTTAGATATCCTTTGCAAGGAATCCAAACCCGATTCCCAAACCTATATACACCATCTGACCCGACGGTCAACAGTTTAACCTGTTCGACCATCCTCTCCTTCTTGATGTTGTCCTCCAATAGGGCCTCCTTTTGAGCTCCTCGTATTTGGTCAATCAAATCTACCTGAATATTCATCTACATGGAATGAACCTTAATCGGTTCGGCCCTCTCCTTTCTACTTAGGGCGTCAGCGACCACGTTCGCCTTACCCAGGTGGTAATGAATCTCACAATCATAATCTTTTAATAGCTCAATCCACCTTCTCTGCCTCATGTTTAGCTTCTTCTAATCGAAGATATACTTCAAGCTCTTAACACACGGTGTAAATTAGGCATTTCGTGTCATACAGGTAGTGCCTCCAAATTTTCAATGCAAAAACCACTATGGTTAACTCCATGTCATGTGTTGGATACTTCTTTTCATGCTCCTTTATTTGGCGTTAAGCATAGGCAATAACCTTGCCTCTTTGCATCAATATGCACCCTAGTCCCATTTTTGAAGCATCACTATACACAACGAAGTCCTCTGTTCCCTCTGGTAGGGACAGTACTGGTGCACTGCTCAACCTCTTCTTAAGCGTTTGGAACACTTCTTCTTGTTTCTGACCAATCAAACTTAACTTCCTTTCTAGTCACGATCGTCAATGGCGTCGCTATCTTTGAGAAATCTTGGATGAATCTTCTATAATAGCCTGTTAAGCCTAGGAAACTTCGGATTTTTGACGCTGATTTAGATGACACCCAATCCATTACTACCTCAATTTTGGCTGGATCCACGTTGATCCCCTCTACGTTAACCACATGACCAAGAAATTGCACCTCTCGTAGCCAGAATTCACATTTCGAGAATTTGGCGTATAACCTCTCCTTAGCCAATAACTCGAGAATCGCTCTCAAATGTTTCTCATGCCCTTTTTTGCTCCTCGAATAGATAAGGATGTCGTCAATGAAGACTATGAAAAACTTATCTAGGTAGGGTCCACAAACCCTATTCATCAAATCCATGAATGCAGCTGGTGCATTCCAACCCAAAAGGCATTACCAGAAACTCATATTGCCCATAACGAGTTTTGAAAGATGTTTTTGGTATATCCTCATCTCGAACCTTCAACTGGTGGTAACCAGATCTCAAATCAATCTTTGAGAAATAACTGGCTCCCTGAAGCTGATAAAAAAAAGTCATCGATCCTTGGTAATGGGTACCTATTCTTGATCGTGATCTTATTTAGCACCCGATAATCAACGCACATCATCATCGTACCGTCTTTCTTCTTGACGAACAATATCGGTGCTCCCCAGGGTGACGAACTCGATCGTATGAACCCCTTATCCAATAGCTCTTGGAGTTGCTTCATCAATTCTTCCATCTCCGTCGGAGCCAACCGATATGGTGTCTTTGTGATTGGTGTTGCTCTTTGCACCAAGTCAATTTGGAATTCCACCTGACGTTCCGGTGGTATCCCTGGAAATTCCTCCGGGAACACTTCTGGGTATTCCCTTACTACTAGTACACTTGTTACCGTCTTCTCCTTTAGTTAGGTGTCTATATCATAAGCTAAGTAAGCTATGCACCCTTTTTTAAGACACTTTCTCGCCTTCAAGGCCGTGATCACTCTAGTGTCGTCTTTCTTTCGATCCCCGTAGACGTGAACCGTCTTCTAAATATTGATCAACTTCTTATTGCATACGATTTGAGCATGGTTGTCGGATAACCAATCCATGCCTAAGACCACATCAAAACCTCCTAAACATATCGGCATTAGTCTAACAGGCAACTCCTTACCATCTATATAGACCGTGAAACCATCAATTATCTCTTATACCTTAACTTGACCACCGTCAGTCGTTTCTACAGTGTAGCTTTTCTCTAATCTACAGGCATCTTTGTTCCAAGTAGTGGCGGAAAGCAGTAGACATAAAACTACCATTTGCACCCGAATTGAATAATACATAAGCATAGACATTGTTAATAGGGAACATACCTGATACGACGCCAGGGGTATCCCTAGCCTCCTCCAATGTCAAGTTATACGCTCGGCCACGTCCCTTGGGCACCTCATTCCTTTTGTCAAAACTCCTTCCTACACCTTCAGCCGATGATTTCACACTATTTTGTGCTTCTTTATGAATCTTAGGGCACTCATACCGCAGATAATCTTCCGCGCCACACTCATAAAAAGCCTTCCTTTCTGGACATTCACACACTGTATGCCCTATTTTCCATACCTATAGCAAGAAATACTCTTAGTCCGACACTCACCCCTATGCCTTCGCCTACATTTACTACACTAAGGAACAACGATCTCTCCTCCTTTTATCTCCACCGCCGATGAACTCACCTTTTCCTTCTTAACTATCTTGCTTGGGCCTTCCTACTTTCTCTTATTGTCCCGCCTCTCACCCATTGCCTTAGCATTATTCTCCTCTGCTACTGTCGCCATCTCCACATCTTGAACGAATGTCTTTGGGGCGTTCATGTCAACATATTGCTTTATTTCTATCCAGAGACCGTCCTTAAAACACTCTATCTTTCTTTGCTCTGTTGCCACCTGATAACTTGCAAACCTTGCCTTCTCCAAGAATTCGTTGACATATTCATGAACTGAAGATGACCCTTGCTCCAACCTCAAGAATTCTGACTCCAATTTCTTCACCTCTGACTGGGTGTAGTACTTCTCCATCATTAGTTTCTTCATTTGCTCCCAATACATAGAAGCAATTTCATCGTCTCCTATAATCTCACACTCGGTATCCCACCAGTAAAGTACCGAGTCAACCAGGGTAGTATCCACATATGTCACCTTTTAATCCTCAGAACACTTGCAGATCTTGAAGCAGCTCTGCATTTTCTTTATCTAGTTCATTAGGGCTATTCCCCCTCGATACCCTTAAACTATTTCGGACGTGTGTTACTGAAGTCCTTAAAGTTGCATCCCTTCTCTTTTATGGTTGGAATCACTATCTTGTCCTATTCATTCATACTCACCTTAGTATTCTTTTGGTTGCTTGCTTCAGTATCTTTCTGGTCTCCTATATCAGTATTTATTAGTTTAGTCTTCTCTTCTTCTGTCTGTTTCTTTAGTCTGGACTCTAATGCTGCCTCTATCATACCGGGTAGGGTTTTCTGGAGGATCCGTGTCATTCTATCAACCATCGTCTCCTCTGTCATAGGGTTTCCGCCTCTTCCTTGTTGTTCCCTCCCACGTCCTCGGCCTCTCCCTGTGGCTGTACTAGCATGCATAGATGGGGTGGCACTAGAGCTGGCGGTATGACTATCGCTACGACCTCGACCTCGGTCTTGGCCTTCGCCTTGTCCCACCGGCGGAACCGCATCATTGGCACCTTCCCCGATGAGTTCAATTCTCCTTGATCCTCTAAACACCATACTGATACAAAAGGCACTGTTAGTCTCCATATTTACTACTAACCATAGTCTAAATAGACATCATCGCACAAGGTCACATACTAAAAGAAACGACATTTTCATTCACATAACTAATAAGTTTGTACATTAGTAAATGTTATTGAACATAAATAAAGGATAACCAAGATAAGATAACTGAGTCTAATGTCGGCCACTCATGCATGGCAAAATACAAACTCCTAATGTAAACAAAATACTAAGGCATAACATTTCCCTGCATAACGCCATCTCTCAATGCATGTCGTATGGATAGTAAATGGATCTCACCTCCTCCTCATAGCTACTCTCTGGATGGTGCCTCCAGAGAAACCTCAGGTCAGGCGTTGGCAGAACAAGTGCCTCCAACAAGAGAAGTACCATCGAATCATGCCGAAATACACCGATGCTGCAGCATGGTAGTATTGGGTACGATCTTCTATGTGAGTCCTCCAAGATCTACTCTGTAGCACCCCAAAAACTTAGACCAAAGAGAAGACGAAAACAGCAACAGTGTTCCACGCGACTTCCTGCACGACTCGAGCCGCACCGTGATCCACGCGAGGCTCTGGACTCCAGAGATCCACGCGACTCCCCGCGCGAGTCTACTCGTGCCAGTGCTCGCACGGAGCAACTATGCGGACATAAAAGGGGAGAACCGACCTCCCACCCTATTTCTCACAAAACCCTCAAAACTCCTCCCCCTTTCTCTCCCAAAACGACCCCTCACCCTCTCAAATGAACCCTAACCCTTTCATATTCATCTTCCTTCATCTAGCAATTTTGGAGCTAGAATCATAACTGCTAGCTCCATTTCATTGTATAGAAGTATTGAAAAATAGGCTAACTGTAAAAACTTCAGAAGACTGCCAAATACACCAAGGTGAATCGCAGAAGTGCCAAGCTCAGATGCTTTGTCAACCATCTACCCGAGAAGTTCACAACCAGAAGATCATTCTCAGATCACATAGCCTCTATGATGGCTAACCTCTGGAGATGGAAGACTTGAAGATTTCAAGACACAATGGTCAAAACAAGATCACATGCAGATCATGTGAGCCTGCTGTATGAAGATTCTCAATATCATGGTATGCGACTCCATGATGTTTCTACTTTCCAGGTGGCATTCCTCATATGGAATGTCAGCCTTTGTCTTGTACTATTATGTGCTCCTCGTTCTATATGAGGGGATCACCTTGTGAATTGTAATCACGCGAGCACACACATTAAAGAGAACCTTGTAATTTCAGTATCATCTTTTGAGAGAATTTTGAACACACTTGTGTGTGTTCTTGGTGTATCTTACAAGTTAATGAAGCATTTGATTCAATGACTAAATCATATCTTGCTTATTGATTGGTTTGTTAACTGATTGTGCGTTTACTACCAAACTAAACCGTTCTACTACTGTGGTTTATGTAGTTTAGTGGTTTATCATTAGATTGGAACACATATTGGGATCAACAATTGGTATCAGAGCAAACTTTGATCATTAATATCAAAGGATCCTGTTCTATCCATGATCTCTTGTTGTTTGGTAGTATTCTGAGTTGTTCTTCATCTTGGTTCTCACTCAAAAGGAACATACTCTGTTTTTTGAGTTTCTATCAACAAGTTTGATTTAGATTCAAGAATAGATCTGGTTCTCTTTTTGGAACAACTCAAAGCTTGTAAGCTGAGTTAATAGACTCCATTTCATCGTATTCTCATTATATTATTTCCTTTTTTCATCCCTGTTTAAATCACCCCATTCATACCCTGTTTTGTCACCATTTTTGTTTCATTACAAATGGAAAATGCAATAAACTTTTTCCGTTCAGGATCTCAGTCCAAACCTCCTACTCTCCTAAAGGATGAATATCCCCAATGGAAAATCCATATGGTCCACTTTCTTGAGGGAGTGGATGCTGGACTTGTTGAGTTTCTTGACAATCCTCCTTTCATTCCCATGACCATTGTTCCCAGGGTACCTGGAACTGCCACTACCCCAGAGGTCCCTGAATATCAACATCCCAAGCCCATTGGTGAGTGGAGTGAATAAGAGAGTGCTCTACATAAGCTTGCTAAGAAAGCCAAAAGGCTACTCATCATATCCATTCCAAATGACATTTTTCAGTCATTGGAATCTTGTGAAACATCAAAAGATCTGTGGCTAGAGCTTGAGAAACAGCTTGAGGGAGGTGCTAAGACTCAAAAGAACAACATAGCCTTGTGCATCAATGAGTATTATGCTTTCAAAGCTCTGGCTAATGAAACCATTCAGAGCACCTATGACAGATTCAACTCTCTGATCAACAAGTGCAAGAGATATGGCATCTACAATGTCAGGTTTCTTCAGAGCCTCAATGATGAATGGCTGCATTCGACTATGTCTCTGCAAGAAACTCTGAACCTTGATGTTTGGTCCATATATGATCTCTTTGGGACTTTGGTAAGCCAAGAGAATCGCATTTCAAAGATTAAAGCACATATTTGTGGACCTCTTGCACTGGTGGGTAAAGCAACAGAGGGCCAGGAGAAAGGAAAAAAAGAGAAAGCTGGAGAGGAGATTCTGAAGAAAAAGAAGAAGAAAGTTCTGGTAGCTGATAGTGAGGATGATGATAGTTCTGAGGAGGAAATGGACATGGCTTCTATGGCTAAGACTCTGGCCCTTATGACGAAATAGTACAAAGGTCAAAGGAAGAAGCCCATGTTCAACAGAGGAAGGGATGAGAGAGACGACAGAAGAAGATATGGTGAACACGATCAAAGGAAGTTTGGGAGAGAAGAGCATGAAGAAAATAGAGATGACAGAAGAATGAAGGCTGCTTCAAGTGTAGGAAACCAGGACATTTTGCAGCTGAGTGCAGAACCAACAACACTAAAGGCAAACTGGTCAGAGATGTTGCCTTTTTCAAAAAGAAGGTATAGTATTATACAAAGAGGTCACTGATGGCCGAACAATAAAATCTTGTGAACGATGAGTCCTCGGATGAAGGGGACACGAATGCACTCTTCTGTGGAATGGCAGAAGTCAACACCTCTGATGCTGATAGTGAGGTATCCACTTATGAATCTATCTCTCAAGACTCTGAAAACAAACTTTTTGAACTTCAAAATGATTTCCTTACTTGTAAAACACATGCTCAGAGTTAGAGAAGAAGATTGCTTTCTATGAGCGAGAGGCTAGACACTCAAGGGAAGGATAAGCTTTATCTTGAAAAGTTCTCACTTGTTTCTGAGCATATTTCTGAAAAGAAAATATTAAAAGAAAAGGTCTCTTCCCTTGATAAATCTTTGAAATAAAAGATTAAAGAGCTAAGGAACAGTGAAAGTGATCGTTTAAATGCTATATTTTTAAAGAAATTTTTTCAAAAGGAAAGAGAAGTCCTTCACCAAGACGTGCTTGACAGAGACTTACTCACAAAAAAATATCAGGATGCACAAAAGGTGCATGAAAAGGTAAACACCCAAGTTGGCAAAAGAGGTATAGGGTTTACTAACATTGACCCCTATACTGGGAATAAAAGGAACAAATCTTTGGCAAATATCTTTTGTCTAGGAAAATTCTTAAAGCCAAGTCTAAAAAGGGTTGTAGTAAAAAATGCTCTGTACCCTCCTTTGATATATTTAATGAAAAGTTCAAGAAATTTGCTTCTGGAGTCTCACATTGTAAATGTTTTGATCTTATGCATGCTCTTATCCAACATTTCTCTAGGCCAACCTGCCTTATTTCTCCCCCCATGTCCAAGAATGCCAAAGTCAGGGGTGAGAAAGGGCAAAATGGTACCTCTGTGAAAGAGGGTAATGCCAAACCGAAGAGTGCCAAGGCTACTCTTAAGACTCCTAACAAAAATGGACCCATTTGGAAATGGGTACCTAAATCTCCTTAATTTGCCCACAGAAGAAGCAGCGTGTGTCAATCTGTTACCTAGACTCCGGGTGCTCAAGACACATGACTGGCAACAGAGGGTTGCTAACCTCGTACAAAGAGAAACTTGGAGGAGGTTCTGTGACCTTTGGAGATAATAGAAAGGTTCAAATAAAAGGCTATGGAGTCATCTCTAAGGAGGACATTGATGTATGCAAAGTGGCTTATGTGGATGGCCTTAAGCACAACTTATTAAGTGTCAGTCAACTTTGTGACAATTGAGTAGATGTGATGTTTAAACGCCAATACTGCTCTCTGCTGAAAGAGGATACTTGAACAGAACTTCCGCGAGCCAACAGAAAAGGTGATTTATACCTCATGAACTTCAAGGCAACCTAACAAAGAAGAAAAACTTTGTTTGGTATCTAGTAAGAATGAGGAGGCTTGGCTCTGGCATAACATGTTCTGTCATTTAAATTTCCGTACTCTTGACAAACTTGTGAAATTAAATTTGGTAAATGGTCTTCCAAGTATTAAGTTTGACAGAGACCATCTATGCTCTTCTTGTGAAATGAGCAAACTCAAAAGGGTTGCCCATAAAAGCAAGTCAGACATATCCTACACTAGGCCTCTGCAGATGTTGTATGTCGGCCTCTGTGGTCCCATATCTGTGCAGAACCTAGGTGGCAAGAAGTACATTCTTGTTCTAGTAGATGAGTTCTCTAGATACACTTGGGTAGAGTTTTTCCGTAAGAAGTCTGACGTCCCTATGGTACTAATCAATCTTTTAAAGAGGATACACGTTCTTTATGAATGCAGGGTGCAGAGGATTCGAAGTGACAATGGTACTGAGTTCATAAACTCAACCATTGAGGCCTATTTTACAAAAGAGGGCATTTCACATAACTTCTCGGCTGCAAAAACTCCACAACAAAACGATGTTGTTGAACGAAAGAACAGAACACTGGTGGAGGCCGCAAGAACTATGCTCACTGCCTCAGGGTTGCCAATTTCGTTTTGGGCAGAAGCTATTTCCACAACGTGCTTCACCCAAAGGCAATGTTTGGCAAAAAAAAAAGCAAGCTTATAAGCTAGTTTTTTTTTGGGTACATGTTCAGATGACCATAAGCTAGTGTAACAACCTGTATCTTTATACATATATCAAAATAACATTTCTGTCTAAAAACTGCCCCAGGCTTACATTACAGAGTACAAGTATTACAACTATCACCTATTACACAACTGAGTCAAAAAGTAAACTATTGCAGGAAGTCTTCTAGATCCTGGAAATAGCTCACATCTTCTCTTTACCCTTATCTGTCCCTGTTATATTTCGAAAACCTGAAAGAGGATTATAATTTTGAAAGAGCGAGGGTTAGACCAATGGTCTAGTGAGTCCCTCCAATCACTACTACAACAGTTCAAATATTATTTAAAACATTTAAACAAAGCTTTATATCTCAAAAACATAACTTACTCTTTTAATCAAACGTTAAAATACTTTATGCTACGCAGGCATAACTCAATCTACTGACCATCACTGACCACTTTTTACGCTTCGCAAGCGTACCTTAAGCTACTGACCAACACTGCCGTCAAAGACGGTATGTCTGTCTCATACTGCCTTAATAAAGGGACACACCCTAATGGCATAAACGGGCTACACTCCCCGGTACGAGCAGGCGAGTCACACTTCCCGACTTAGGTCAGACTTCTGACCCAAATGTATGCATACACTTAGTCCTTACTATATATAAAACAAGTTTATATAAACAGAGCATAAACATGCCAAACTGATTAAATCAACCTTTTTCAATAAATCTGCATAACTTTCAATACTATAAACGTGCAGTTTATAAAACCCACATTTATCAAATAACTGTCAAAATCGTAAAAGATTTAGTTTGAAAGACTCGCCTCTGATTCTTCTTGCTTAAACTCTATCTTCTAACGATTAACACCACCTACGATGGTATCAAAATACAAAAGTAAGCTAACTCTTAACTAACATTCTGTCCTTCTCTAAATAATTCAACAAAATCAACACATTGCTACTACCCCAGTCGAGACCACTTCGGTAGACACACCCCGGTGCACCTTACCGGTCGCTAAATATATATCGGTCGACTACATATCGGTCATCAACACACCGGTCGACGAGCTATACCGGTCAATCAACATACCGGTCAACGAGTTATACCGGTCAATCAACATACCGGTCGACGAGCTATACCGGTCAATCAACATACCGGTCGACTTATACCGGTCAATTAATTATATCGGTCAATCAACATACCGGTCGACTTATACCGGTCAATGTTCATACAGAGTCGACAACTTTTACAGAAAACCCAGAAAACCTCAAATCTCTAAATCGATCGAATATACGGTTAAAAGCTTGAATAACAAGACTATTTACCGACTATAACATGTAGATAGAAGTATTAAGCTAGAATCATACCTTTATTTGACCAAAAATGGATCGATTCTTCAAACTTCTTCTTTCTCCCTACCTTTGCTCTGAACTCTTTCTTTAAGGTCGGTTTCAAAAAAAATTTATCAGACTTTGTTATGAAAACAAAAATCTTAAGG
This sequence comes from Arctium minus, assembly GCA_954870635.1. Classification (NCBI taxonomy): domain Eukaryota; kingdom Viridiplantae; phylum Streptophyta; class Magnoliopsida; order Asterales; family Asteraceae; genus Arctium; species Arctium minus. The sequence goes on along the minus strand of OX941080.1, from coordinate 172,325,545 downwards.
GTTTAGGTTATATATAACCAAAGTTTCAAATAACCCCCCGAACTTTGGGTCTCGTTTAACTTTTCACCCAACTTCCAAAATAATTAAAGATTTCGGATCCGGTTATTACAATCTTCCCCCTTTAAAAGAATTCTGTCTTCGGAATTTCATCGCTAAACAAATGGGGATACTGAGATCTCATGTCCGCCTCTACTTCCCACGTTGACTCTTCTCCTTTGTGAAATTTCCACTGGACTTTCACTAATCGGATCCCCTTGCTTCTCAACTTCTTTACTTTGAGGTCCGAAATTGCTACGGGTTCCTCAATATAACTTAATTTTTCATCTACCCTAATGTCTTCTAAAGGAACTACTACATCTGCTTCTGCCAAACACTTTTTCAAGTTTGACACATGAAATGTGGGATGAATCCCACACAAACTTTCTGGTAGATCAAGTTCGTAGGCCACTTCACCAATACGTCCCGTGACGATAAATGGTCCAACAAACCTTGGTCTCAATTTTCCTTTCTTTCCGAATCGGAATACCCCTTTCCAGGGCGAGACTTTCAACATTACTTTGTATCCTATCTGAAACTCTATCGGTTTCCTTCGCTTATCGGCATACATTTTCTGACGATCTTGAGCAATCTTTAATCTTGCTCGAATCTTGTTGACCTTATCAGCTGTCACCTGTACTATTTCTGGTCCCGCTAGCTGTCTTTCACCCACCTCATTCCAACATAAAGGTGTTCTACATTTACGACCATACAATGCTTCGAACGGGGCCGCTTGTATGCTAGCATGATAACTATTGTTGTAAGAAAATTCAATTAATGGCAAATGAATTTCCCATGAACCTTTGAAATCAATAACACATGCACGAAGCATATCTTCCAATGTCTGAATGGTTCTCTCACTCTGGCCATCAGTTTGTGGATGATAGGCCGTACTCAGCTTAAGTTGAGAGCCTAACTCCCTTTGCAAACTTCTCCAGAAAGCTGATGTAAAACAAGCATCCCTGTCTGACATAATTGACGACGGTACTCCATGTCTGGTTACTATCTCGTCGATATACAATCAAGACAAATTCTCTAGTGAGTACGTCTCCTTGATCGGTAGGAAGTGAGCTGACTTTGTGAGTCTATCCACTATCACCCAAATGGCATCATGTCCCTTAGGTGATCGCGGTAATCCAGTAACAAGATCCATCGTAATCTCGTCCCACTTCCAAACTGGATATTCTAACGATTGAAGCTCCCCGTAAGGTCTCTGATGCTCAGCTTTAACTTTCAAACATGTCAGGCATCGCTCAACGAAGTGAGCAATATCTTTCTTTAAACCTGGCCACCAATAGCTTTGTTTCAGATCTCTATACATCTTGTTGGTTCCCAGATGTACTGAATAACGTGATTTATGCGCTTCTTCCAATACTTTCTGTCGCAGTTCTCCTGCTTTTGGAATCCATACTCTCTTATTGAAGCACTTTACTCCGCGATTGTCAACAACTAACGAGTTAACAATTCCAACTATTCTTTCACTTTTCCAGTTTTCTTTTGACGCTGCTTCTTCTTGATACTTTATAACTTCTTCTAAGAAATTAGAAACAACATCAACTCGATATGCCACCACTTTTGTCATTTCTCCATGCTCCTTACGACTTTGAGCAACCACTACTACATTGGCCTTGCCTGGATGGTACAAAATATCACAGTCATAATCGCTTAACAATTCCATCCACCTACGTTGCCTCATATTAAGCTCCTTCTGTTTGAAAAGATATTGAAGGCTCTTGTGATCCGTGTAAATCTGACACTTGATCCCATACAGATAATGCCTCCAAATTTTCAAAGCAAAGACTACTGCTGCCAACTCTAAATCATGCGTTGGGTAATTCTTTTCATGTTCTTTCAGCTGACGAGATGCATAAGCAATATGTTTGTCCCTGAATCTAGTTTCTAAACAAGATTAATCAAACACAACAAGGTTTACAATCAATTACCTGTTTGATTAATTTCTCAATTTCAAGATTACAATATCTCTCTTTATAATCTCTCTCTAACGAACTCTCTCTCTCTCTCTCTCAAGCTTTCTCTCTCTAGAACACAACAGTAAGATATTCTCTAATTCGTATATGTACATATTACAAAGAAAGGAAACTATTTATACTAATACCTAATACAAGGAAAATACCAAATACAAAATACATTGACTTATTACAAATAAACTTTGACTTTGAATGAGATTTGACTTTAGCAGCTTTGACTTTCTCAACTTTGACCTTCAGTCTTCTTGATCTTGTATCCAACAGATTTATGCTCTAACAATCTCCCCCTTTGGATTCAAGATCACTGTTGAAAGATCTAGCAATTTAGTTCTTCACTTTAAGCTCTGTCAAAAATAATCTCCCCTTTTTCATTGATAGTCTTCTTTCCAAAACTGTCTTCAAATGATGAACAATCTTCCCAAAGCTTGCATAGAACACTTTCAGACTTTTGGAAAGAAATTATCTTCAGAATCAGCTCGAATGCTTTAGCAAATAATCTTCAAAGAAAATTTCCTCAAAACTTCATAAATTCTTTGATCATCTTCAAATCTTCAAATCTTTACCATTTCTTTGAAACCATCTCCCTTTAACTTCAAAAACTTTAACATTTCTTCATACCATCTCCCCCTTTTTGATGAATGGAGCATCTAGATCATCAAAACTTTGCTTCCAAGAAATGTCTTTGACCATTCTAATATGATAACGAGCCTCTGATTCTGTGATCCACAACCAGTATTCATCCAGATCTTTTCAAATCCGAACAAAATAAGAACATGTAACTCCTGAATCAACAGATGAATCAGTTAATATGCATGTCAGTAACACAAAGTCACTGTGTGTAACGAATACACAATATAAAGGAGCTTTTTAATGTTCACTCCCCCAGGGCTTCCATCCAATCATCGAAATACCACAAAGGCAATTTCTATGAATGTTATGACAAAGAAACGAATTCCTTGTGTGCTCGTGCAAATGTAGAAAGAATTAAGCACGAAAATTGCTTTTATAAGGCTCAACATAGTGTAAACCACAGAGACAACAGTAGATAAACACAGACTCTAAGTGCATGATCGAAGTGCGAAGGTGGGGCAGACTTCCTTCTGTTTCAATATCCAGATTTTCCAAATGAAAACCAGATAGATAATATGCTGCGTCCCCTTGAAAATGTGAAACATTTTCTTGTTGAGAAGAAAATGAGTGGTTGGTGGGGTTTAAACAAGAGTTGGCATGGGCTATTTGCCTGTTTCAATAACATTCACCTAAGAATTGTGAAATGCTAGTAATGTGGTTGCCCGACTCAGAAAGTAGTTGGTGCAGAGTTTGATATTCTTTTACTCTGATCTCAAACCCTCTTTCTTTTTATCAATAAGCTCACATCTAACCAAACTCTCTTTTCCATTTTACCTCATCACACCCACACTCATTTCTTTTAGACTCCTCACACTCAATCACTAAAGGATTAACTTCTTGGGTAGGAAACACTGGTTAACGTGAATCCATAGAAGTTCAGTTAATTCCTAGCACAAAGAACCCATGTAATCCTATAAAGCATGAGTTGCTCAAATGATTTAACAATAGCAGTTAAAACTCATATACAAATGTCAGATGAATGTATGCTCATAAAATATAATCATGAATATTTGAGCATTTTTAAACATTGAAGTATTTTCAAACAAGTATATTGAATGAATGAATATGAATGCAAAAAACTTGTTTGAAAATCTGACATTGTATGAAAAATGATCAGAAATGAATGATATATCAATTAAGGCTTATGGTCAAGAATAACAGATATTTGTCTATACGAAACAAAATATAGACATTCTTGAAAAACCGTTTCAAAATGAAATATCGCTCAAAATTCTTTGAATACAAACGGAGTGTCTTACCATCGAAGAAAAATTGTTTCAATTTAGAGACATGGTAAGAACATTTTGAACAAAAATTCAAACCGGTGTGTGTGAATACTTGAAAGTATATAGAAAAGACAATACGCAAGTAATTATCTTTGGAAACACACGGTTTGTATATCGATTAAGCACAAAAATAAAATGAAAACATTTAAAATCACACTTCCAAATTATAAAATCTGTTTAAGAATCGGGAAGTGGTTTGAACATTTAAGAACATGTTTTATGTACCTGAAAGTTGTCATTCTTTCAGATATATTTGAGATTAAGATAAGAAATTTACCTTTTCGTGCAATCTTAATTCTCAGAAAGTCAAGCTGTAGTCATTTAGATATGATCTTGTCAGCTTCTCTCATCCTGCAAGTCTCAAAGTCTAGTCAAAAATTTATTCACAAAATTTATTCTAAAAGAAAAATGACATAAAGCAATAAAACGATTAATATACGAGTTCTGATTTGAAGTAATCAGAAATCATAGTCTTACTCCTTTTGACTTATAGTCTCCCCCTAAAATCATGCATCACAAAAATTTTGTCAGTTAAAATGTATAATGCAGAAATTAGTTTTGCTCCCCCTCAAATGAATGTAGATCATCTAAAATCTTCTCTAACTCCCCCTGAGATCATGAGCAAACAAATAAAGTGCAGATATCCTTCAGACATAAAGATAAAAAAATGATGAAAAATAACAATACATAACTTTAGTAAGTAACAACCGATTACGTCTTAAGATTTAACATACCAAGCTTAGAGACAAGAAAATTAAATCTCTTTTCATCTAAGGGTTTGGTAAATAAATCTGCAAGTTGATAATCTGTTTTTACAAAATAAAGTTCAATTGTTCCTTTTTCAACATTATCTTTAATAAAATGATACCTTACATCAATGTGTTTAGTTTTCGTATGTTGAACCGGATTAGCAGATATGGCAATCGCGCTCTTCGAGTCACAGTATATCGGAATTTTGTCATATTTGAATCCAAAGTCTCGTAGCTGTGTTCGCATCCACAAGACTTGAGAGCAGCAACTGGCAGCAGCTACGTACTCTGCTTCAGCAGTCGATGTGGAAACGCATAACTGTTTCTTTGAAGCCCAGCTAACGAGCTTGTCTCCAAGAAATTGTACGTGACCAAAAGTACTCTTTCTGTCCAACATGCAACCTGCATGATCTGCATCTGAATATGTAGTCAGTTGAAACCCTGTATCCTTAGGATACCACAGACCAAGGTCTGCAGTCCCCTTCAGATATCTAAAGATCCGTTTGACAACGGCCAAATGAGATTCTTTGGAAGCAGCTTGATATCTAGAACAAAGACATGTTGAGAACATAATATATGGTCTACTCGAAGTAAGATACATCAACGATCCTATCATACCTCTGTAAGTTCTAACATCTACACTTTTACCCGAAGGATCAGTGTGAATCTTAGTACCAGGTGCCATCGGGGTTCCAATTGATTTACAATTTTCCATTTTGTACTTCCGTAAAATGTCCAAAATGTACTTAGATTGATTTATAAAAATCCCCGTAGAAAGCTGTTTAACTTGTAATCCGAGAAAGAAATTCATCTCTCCCATCATACTCATTTGAAAACGTGACACCATGAGGTTAGAAAAGTTTTTGCAAAATTTTGGATTAGTAGAACCAAATATTATATCATCAACATATATCTGGATAAGTATAATATCAGCTTTTTCTTTTTTTATGAATAAAGTGGTATCGATCTTACCTTTAGAGAAACCAGACTTGACCAAGAATTTGGATAAGACGTCATACCAGGCTCGAGGGGCTTGTTTTAATCCATAAAGGGCTTTGTCCAAGATATATACATAATCTGGCTTGTCTTGATTAACGAACCCTTCAGGTTGAGACACGTACACTTCTTCTTTAAGAATGCCGTTCAGAAAGGCTGTTTTCACATCCATCTGAAAGACTGTGAAGTTCTTATGAGCGGCGTAGGCGAGAAACATTCTGATTGCCTCTATGCGCGCTACTGGAGCATACGTCTCATCATAATCGATGCCTTCCTCTTGCCGGTAGCCTTTGGCAACAAGTCTAGCTTTGTTTCTGATGACGACACCATCTTCATCCTTTTTGTTCTTGAATACCCACTTAGTGCCGATCACGGTTTTGCCTTCTGGTTTAGGAACCAGTCTCCAAACATTTAAGGCTTCAAACTGATTGATCTCTTCTTGCATTGCAGATACCCAGTCCGAATCAGCAAGAGCCTCAGATACTCGAGTTGGCTCAATCTTACTGAGGAATGAGTCATGCATACACTGATTAAGAGTCGCTGACCTAGTTTGAATAGGCTTGTTAAGATCTCCAATTACTTGATGTAATGGATGGTCTTTGGTCCAGCGATGCTCATGAGGGAGTGGAGTAGATACTGATTGAATATAATCATCATCTTGAAATCCACTTGTAGAATCTTCAGTTTGAATTACAGGAGGGGAGTTTTTAGTTGAAATATCAGTTGCAGAAGTATCAGTTGGGACAGCAGGAATAGGCTGTTGAGTAGACAATGTAGTACACCCAACTGAAATAGTTACTTCTGGCTCAGCATTTGCTTGTTCATCTTCAACTGTAGGAGTAACAATAGGAATATGAGTTTCTGTCTGAACTGGGGAAGCTTGTTCAGTAATAATATCTGAAGTGACTGGATGATGACTGCTTGTATCTTCAGACCTGTCAGTCACAGCAGATTTAGGTATATTAGATCCAAGAAACTCATCATGAAAGAATTCAAATAACAAATCTAAATCAGTTAAATGAGAAGTAGATGTAGAAGCGTTATCCGAATTTGTCGCTGTAGACACAGGTTCTGGACTGATCTGCCCAGAAGCTAATACACCAGTAATAACGGGTTCTGAACTGATTTGATCAGAAGCCATTTCTTCATCAAATGTAACATTGACACTCTCCACAACTGTCTTTGACTTCTTTATATAAACACGATATGCAGCAGAAGTTGAAGAATAACCGATAAAGATGCCTTCATTCGCCTTAGCACTGAATTTATTCAGAATCTCTCTATCGTTAAGCACAAAACATTTACACCTAAATATATGAAAGTATTTGATGGTAGGTGTTCTGTTGTTGATCATCTCATAAGGAGTCTTCTGAAATCGACGGTGAATTATGGATCGATTTTGTGTATGGCATGCAGTCGACACAGCTTCCGCCAACAAGAATAGAGGTAGATCTGATTGACTAAGCATAGTCCGAGCGGCCTCGACTAGCGTCCGATTACGTCTTTCTACTACTCCATTTTGTTGAGGCGTTCTAGCAGCAGAATACTGATGTGAAATCCCAGCTGATTCGAGATATTCATCAACAATCTTGTTCTTGAATTTTGTGCCATTGTCAGTTCGAAGGAACTTGACTTGTCGCTACAATTTCACCTGGGTCGTCTTTAAGAATGAAATGAGAACTTCAGATGTCTCATCTTTTGATCGAAGAAATTTGACCCACGTGTATCTTGAGTAATCGTCCACAATGACCAACACATATTTCTTACCACCCAAACTCTGAGTTCTCATTGGACCACATAAATCCATGTGTATCAGTTCCAACGGAGAACTACTGCTTGGTTCAGGCTTCGGTTTGTGAGCGGATCTATTCATCTTACCCTTCTCACAAGCTGCGCATAAGTATTCTTTTTCGTATTTCAGCTCAGGAAGTCCCTTTACCAATTTCCCACGAACCAGCTTGTTGATATAACGAAAGTTCAAATGAGATAAACGTCTATGCCAGAGCCAACTTTGCTGCAGTGAAGCTTTTGTCATCAAGCATACCTGTTTGTCAATCTGAACTTTGGACAAGTTGATGGTGTAGAGGTTTGTCTTTCGATGTCCACCTAAGAGTTTTGTGCCGTCTTCAGTACGAACTGAGCAACTCTTAGACTTGAAGTTGACCTCTAACCCTTTATCACAGAATTGACCTATGCTGAATAAGTTGTGCCCCAAACCTTCGACATAACTCACCTTACTTATTGTTATATTATCTTGAATGATGTCACCATATCCTAAGATAGGTGAAAGCTGATCGTTTCCAAATCTGACATTTCCACTGAATTTCTCTGTATAGTTAGACAATAAAGCTTTTTGCCCAGTCATATGCTTGGAACATCCACTATCCAAGTACCACATATGTCAGGTCTGCAAGAGAAATCAGGAAACAATAACTTTAGGTACCCATTTAAAAACGGGTCCTAACAGATTAGCACAGGATTTTGGTATCCACTTGAAAATGGACCCTCTGTTCTTTTGAAAACTTTGAAAAACATTTGATCTTGAAGAATTAACATGATAAGATCCATACCAATCAGAAGAATTATGAGAATAAGCAAAATCATTTCTCTGATAAGGATAAGATGTAGTAGTAATAGGAGACAATTGAATCAATTGCTTTATTGAATATCTCTTGTAAGAAGTTACAAGGTTTTGATTATTAGAAGCAATTTCATCAATCACATCAGTATCACTACTAACTGATCTATTACAAGTATTATCAGAAACTGATTCCACTATCTCATCCTCCTTCCGTTTTGGTCTCCATTCGGATTGAGCTTTCAACTTTTTCTTCCTTAAATCTGAAACATAAGATATAGATTTATTAGGAAAAGCAGATTTCCGAGACTGAATATTCTTTCGTCTACCAGTGTATTTCTGTTTCTGTAATCGTTGTTTCTTACCTTAAGCATAGTAATCAGCAGTTACAGAAACTGATTCACCAACCTTAGTTGATGAGTCCACAATATTTACACCACTTGGTAACACTTTATCATTTTTAAGACAAGTAGAATGATCAGGAAGTGTAGTATTGACATCAAACATATCAAATTCTTCCATGCACCCATCATCAGAATTTAGAAAATCATTTGCAGACTCAAATAAGTCATCAGAATTATCAGATGAAGATTGAGATGCCTTAGAAACTGTAGAACATTTTGTAGATTTAGTTTGAAAAACAGTGTTCTTTATAACTGTAGAAAATACATTTTGTTGAATATCAGCCAAAAATTTTTCATCAGATAAAACATTTTCAAGCTCGACTATTTTGCTTTCAAGAATAGATGTAGGAACATAAACCTTTGCAATCACAGGTTTTGCCTTCATCTCAGAAGCTGAATAACTAACAAAATAGTCAGTTGAAATAACTCTTGGTGTTTTGGAAAGATAACAATCATTTAACTTGTCAAAGTTAAACGGTAGTTGCATTTTCTTTTTATTCTTTCTATTTTCAGTTTCTTGGTCCTCAACTTCTTCTGGCAATTTGGTAACAAATTTGGGTTTTAAATGAGTATGTTTACCAGCACAAACAAGAAAATCATAGTTATAAAGTGCCGGCTGTTTTCTGATGGCTTTCTTAAGATAATGGGGGTTTTCAAAACCAAGTCCCCATTTCTCTTTAACATCAGCCTCTTCATTAGGTACATTGAGAAAAATGGTTTGATCTGTTTGACCTCTTGCATAAAGTTTTGCTTCCAGACCATTTACCTTCTTATTCAAATTCTTGTTTTCAACCTGCAGTTTATAAACAGTTAGTGCAGATTCATTTTTCTCAAACTCATATTTAGACACTTTACCATCAAACTCAGAAATCTTCTTTTCAAAACAATCTACTTTAGATTTAGAATCAAAATCAGATTTGCGTAAAGAATCAATCAGATCTTTGTTTGAAATAACAGACATATTAAGCTCAAAGATCTTCTTGTTCTTTTTAACAACTCTTTCTTTTTCCTTTTTCAGATTATTTTGTAAATTTTGTAGCTCAACCACCATGGTTTCCATTTTGGTAATAAAATCTTTTTCAGATAAGTTTAATACCTCATTTATTGCCTCATCATCTGACTCGTCATCTTTAACTTCTTTGCCCATGAGACAAATATGAGCTATTTCTTCTTTCTTGTCATCCTCTTCTCCTTCTGAGTAATCCAGCCAAAACTCATCTTCATCCATTAGAGCGACACCCGCTTCTTGTTGTCTTTCCAAAAGCAACTTGTTCTGATAGTACTGAGAGTTGCGAACTTTCGGCTTTCGACAATCTTTTGCAAAATAACCCATCTTGCCGCAATTGTAGCACTTGATTGATTCAGTTGCTGGATTTTCAGCTGCTGTGTAATCATTCATAAATTTCTTCTTCTCAATTGGTTGCTTCTCAACATATCTATCCTCTTCATGTCTCTTTCCTTCCACTCTCACTCGGTGCTCATGGTTCTTTGAACTTGAAGAAGAATACCTTTGAGAATTTGATCCCGGCTTCTTGTAGAATTTCTTCTGAAAGGCACGGGTCAGCAACAACATAGCTTGTTTCAGACTTTCACCATCATCACTATCTGAAACAGAATCTGACTCAGAAGATGTAATAACTTTCTTCTTTTTCTTCTCTTTCTTTTCTTTCTTCTTTTCTCCAGCTACTAAAGCAATCGGATCAGGAACTTTTTCTGCCTTCTTCTTCTCAGCTCTTTTCTCTTCAACCTCTTCTTCATTCTGCCTTAAGGTCTCAAATACCTCATGTAGTGGAATTTCATTCAAATCCTTCATCTGCTTCATTCTTCTTGTATGCTTTTTCCATTCCGGACGTAAGATGCTCAGAAATTTAACATTGTTTTCCAACTGCTTCTTTTTTACTTTGTTCTTTGTCAACTCATTTAGAAGCAACACAAACCTCTCATAGGTATCTTCCAGACTCTCATTCTCCTTTGCTTTGAACTCTTCATAACTATTTATGCAGTTCGCCACTTTCATTTGATTTCCATCCTTGGATCCCATCATCATCTTTTGCAACTGATCCTACATCTTCTTAGCATTGGCTTTATAACTGTCAATCTTGATGTAGATCTCATTTTGGATGCTTTGAAGAAGTAGTGTTCTCGCTTGTTTATCTGCTTTGTATCGGCTTTTCTGCTCTTCAGAATATTGAGAAATATCCACTGTCATTGTTTTCATCTTTTGCTCTATTTCCTCAGTTCCATCTTCACTATCAGAAGAGTCAACATCAGGTACTTGAACTGTTATTGGAACCATTGAACCTTCGGTGATAGACAGTAAAATATTCTCTCCATTTGAATGCCGATCTATGAAATCCAGGAATCTCTCTTTCCATTGCTCATATTCACCTTTGAATAAAACTAGAGGTTTCACATCAGTTCCAATTAAAAGTGCATCTTTGGAAGTCATCTTGTTTAACCTGTTTGAGAAATATATCAATAAGAAACTAGAACTGATCGTTAGTCCAAATGAAACAATCAAGAAAATACAGAAAACTTGAAATATAAAATCAGAAATTTTAATCACAAAAAGAACTATGTCCCCCTAGGCAGACTTAGCACGGGGGTCCCGCTAGAGAAAAAAATTTCACTATTAAAGGGCATATTTCAATTTCGAAAAAAAAAATTAAAAAAATATTCCAAGTCTTTTATACTATGCGTGTCACTCAAGAATCGCATTCAACAACAATGCGTGTCATACTGAAAACGCATTCCACAACTATGCGTGTTACACTGGAAACGCATTTCACAATTATGCGTGTCATACAGGAAACGCATTTCTCATCAATGCCTGTCTCACTTGACCCGAATTTCACACTATGCGTGTCGCACTTGACCCGAATTTCACACTATGCGTGTCGCACTTGACCCGAATTTCTCCAAAATCCGTGTCAGGTAGGAACCGCATTCTTTGCTTTGAGTTTAACAAAGGTACCGCATTCCTTTACTTTACGTGTATGAATGTTGATGAGTGACCCGCATTCTTCGATGATAGACCCGCATTACTCAAGAACAACCCGCATTCCTCTAAAAACGTCCAAATTCACCAAAAACTTATTTCTGGCTAGAATTCCAACTTGAAACTTCGACAATTTGACCTTCTAAACAACTCGAACACAAAACTAACACTGATTTTTCGATCAAAAACACAAAAATTACAATTCTGAATAAGAACAGTGTCAAGAACTCGTGTAAACTCAAAACCACAAAATTCGAAAATTCGAATTCAATACAGTGCAATAGACAAATCTTTCTATACAAACTCGATCGATTTCACTTTCCTAACAAAACCTAATCGATTACAACTCTAAAAACTCACTCAAACTCAGAATCAAATCTGGACACGATGAACAGTAAAAACGAACTTTCTTGAATTTCTTGATTTTTCTATTTGGATCTGCTCTGATACCAATTGTTTGTCCCTGAATCTAGTTTCTAAACAAGATTAATCAAACACAACAAGGTTTACAATCAATTACCTGTTTGATTAATTTCTCAATTTCAAGATTACAATATCTCTCTTTATAATCTCTCTCTAACGAACTCTCTCTCTCTCTCTCAAGCTTTCTCTCTCTAGAACACAACAGTAAGATATTCTCTAATTCGTATATGTACATATTACAAAGAAAGGAAACTATTTATACTAATACCTAATACAAGGAAAATACCAAATACAAAATACATTGACTTATTACAAATAAACTTTGACTTTGAATGAGATTTGACTTTAGCAGCTTTGACTTTCTCAACTTTGACCTTCCGTCTTCTTGATCTTGTATCCAACAGATTTATGCTCTAACACAACCACCTTGCCTTCTTGCATTAACACACATCCCAGACCCAACTTTGAAGCATCGCTATAAATTACAAATCCTTCCGTTCCGTTGGGTAGAGACAAAACAGGAGCACTACTTAGACTCCTTTTCAATTTACTGAACGCTTCTATCTGATCTTCTACCCATACAAACTTGACATTCTTTCTAGTTAACGTTGTTAGTGGCGTAGCTATCCTTGAAAAGTCCTGAATGAACTTTCTATAATAACCCGCCAATCCTATAAAACTTCTTACTTCTGATGGTGTTTTTGGCGCTTCCCACCCTTTAATGGCTTCAATCGTAGCCGGATTAACCTTAATTCCCTCTTTCGACACCACATGACCTAGAAACTGAACTTCTTTCAGCCAAAATTCACATTTTGAGTACTTGGAATACAATTTCTCGCGTTTAAGCAATTCTAAAATTGCTCGCAAATGAGTTTCATGATCTTCTTTGGACCGTGAATAAATCAGTATATCATCTATAAAGACTATGACATACTTGTCTAAAAACGGACTACACACTCTATTCATCAAGTCCATGAAAGCTGCTGGCGCATTAGTCAGACCAAATGGCATAACTAGAAACTCATAGTGTCCGTACCTTGTACGAAATGCAGTCTTAGGTACATCCTCCTCCCTCACCTTCAACTGGTGATACCCAGATCGTAGATCTATTTTCGAAAAGTAACTCGCTCCTTGAAGTTGATCAAAAAGATCATCAATCCTGGGAAGAGGATACTTATTTTTGACAGTCACCTTATTGAGCTCACGATAGTCTATACACATTCTCATAGACCCGTCTTTCTTCTTCACAAACAATACTGGCGCTCCCCATGGTGAGGTACTAGGACGAATAAACCCCTTGTCTAACAACTCTTGCAGTTGAGTCGTCATTTCTTTCATTTCTGCCGGTGCCAATCTATAAGGTGCTCTTGCTATCGTCGCTGCCCCGAGTACTAAATCAATACGAAATTCCACTTGCCGATCAGGAGGTAGAGTGGTTAAATCTTCCAGAAATACTTCTGGATATTCACATACTACCGGAACAGACTCTAATCCTTTCTTTTCTTTCTTAGCATCTATAACATAAGCTAAGAACCCTACACACCCTTTTACTAGACACCGCTTAGCCTTAATCATTGAAATCAAGCACGATTTTCTATCCCTCCGATCTCTAAACACTACTATCTCTTCTTTACCTGGCTGCACTATGCGAATTAATTTCTTATTGCATACTATATAAGCATCATTAAACGCCAACCAGTCCATTCCCACAATAACATCAAATTCTCCCATACCCATCGGGTACAGTCAAAGTGGAAATGACTGCCCATCGATGACAATACTACACCCATCATACACTTCCTCCACTAAGATTTGACTATTATCAGCCACTTCTACTTTCAATTCATGCCTAAGCTTCTTAGGTTTTTCATTCAATTTATGCACGAAATTTGGAGACACAAACGAACGATTTGCGCCTGAATCAAACAACACTTTTACATAATTCGAATTTATAAAGAAAGTACTTGTCACTACATCCGATATCTCCGCCGCTTCTTCTGCCGTCAAATTGAAAACTCTAGCCCTCGACTTAGCTTGCTCCACCTTTTTCTCACCTCCCTTAACTACATAACTTCCGACCGATCCCTTTTTCAATTGTGGACAATTAGTCCTTATATGATCAGGAGATCCACACTGATAACAAGACCTCGAACTCTGGCAATCCCGAGCCATATGCCCCATCTTTCCGCATTTATAACAACCCTCTTGATCAATCTTACATTCTCCTTTATGCCTTCGGTTACACTTTCTACATGGCTTACTTTCAAACTTATTAACAGACCGCTGATCAAATTTTGCAGCTTTAAACGGTTTGGAGTCACGGACCGTTCCGTCCCATTTCCTTTTATCTCCACTTCTTTCAGTAGCTTGCCGATTCTTTTCCTTCTCTCTCATTTCAGCTGTATTTACCGCCAACGTAGACGGTTCCTTGTTCGAGACAAATTCTCGAATATCACTTCTCAGCCCAAAGACGAAACGTTCTACTCATCTTCCTTCATTAGGCACGTAAATTTCTGCAAATCGAGACTTTTCAATAAACTTTGTAGTATATTCTCGAACTGACATCCCCTTCTTCTCTAAACTCAGAAACTCTTCTTCCAACTTTTTAACTGCCGCCAGAGGGCAAAACTACGCTTTAAATTTTTTCACAAACTCACCCCAAGACATTTCTTTGGCTACCGTCGAACTTTGACCTCCTACTTCAACATCCCACCACATTACGGCTTCATCTTTCAACATTGACAAAGCATAAACTACTTTATCTTACTCAGCACATTTACTAGTATCAAATGCTAGCTCCATCCCTTTTACCCATATCAGTGCTAACACTGGGTCGCATTCCCCTTTATAGGTAGGAGGTTTGCAGGCAACAAACTCCTTAAAACTACATCCTCTCCCAGCTACAACTTTAGTGGTCACAATGGGGTTTGACTGAGGGTGGCTACCCTCTACAGTTACTGGTGATTCTGCTACCTCAGTCGCTACTTTTTCTTCACTCTTTTTTTGTTTTTGACGAAACCTCATTATTGCGCTGAGCCAATAAAGCGTTCAACGTTTCCTGTAATTTTCCCATTTCTGTAGCGAAGGTTTCTTGAGTAACAAAACCCTGTGTTCGACCTCCACCATGATTTCCTGTCTGCTTTCGACCCCTCACAGAAGCCGAACTTTCTTGATGAGAAGTCTCTTGTTCAGATCTTACCTCTACACTTTCAGCTTGACGAATACCACGAGTCGTCTTCCCGCCTCGAGTCCCCACAGTGGAAACCCTTGCCTGAGTAGTTATTTTCTGAACTGTCTTACCTCTAGGTCGACCGCGACTCTTTCCTTGGATAGCAGTCGGGTTGACCGCAGTCATTCGCTCTTCGGCAACGACTTCATTAACTAGGTCAATTTCAGGATTCGGCATAGACCTACTCCTTGTCACTCGCTCAGACATACTTCTAATAAAAAGAAACATAAGACATTCAATCTAACATGCTACACATTACGGTTAGTTAAGCACAAGCATGTACTTGTAAATTCACAATTACACTGGCTAGATGAAATTCCAAATTTACCTTACATGCTAATCCTTATTACCTTAATGTTATCTTCCTACGGTCTCCTACTGCTCAGTTGCGCTTCTACTTTCTCAGTTTAAGTCTAGGCCCATCTGGTCACCTAGATCCCTTAAACTAATGCTCCGATACCAATTGTAACAACCTGTATCTTTATACATATATCAAAATAACATTTCTGTCTAAAAACTGCCCCAGGCTTACATTACAGAGTACAAGGCTTACAACTATCACCTACTACACAACTGAGTCAAAAAGTAAACTATTGCATGAAGTCTTCTAGCTCCTGTAAATAGCTCACATCTTCTCTTTACCCTTATCTATACTTGTTATATTTCGAAAACCTGAAACAGGATTATAATTTTGAAAGAGCGAGGTTTAGACCAATGGTCTAGTGAGTCCCCTCCAATCACTACTGCAACAGTTCAAATATTATTTAAAACATTTAAACAAAACTTTATATCTCAAAAACATAACTTGCTCTTTTAATCAAACGTTAAAATACTTTATGCTACGCATGCATAACTCAATCTACTGGCCATCACTGACCACTTTTTACCCTTCGCAAGCGTACCTTAAGCTACTGACCAACACTGCCGTCAAAGACGGTATGTCTGTCTCGTACTGCCTTAATATAGGGACACACCCTAATGGCATAAACGGGCTACACTCCCCGGTACGAGCAGGCGGGTCACACTTCCCGACTTAGGTCAGACTTCTGACTCAAATGTATGCATACACTTAGTCCTTACTATATATAAAACAAGTTTATATAAACGGAGCATAAACATGCCAAACTGATTAAATCAACCTTTTTCAATAAATCTGCATAACTTTCAATACTATAAACGTGCAGTTTATAAAACCCACATTTATCAAATAACTGTCAAAATCATAAAAGATTTAGTTTGAAAGACTCGCCTCTGGTTCTTCTTGCTTAAACTCTGTCTTCTAACGATTGACACCACCTACGATGGTATCAAAATACAAAGGTAAGCTAACTCTTAACTAACATTCTGTCCTTCTCTAAACAATTCAACAAAATCAACACATTGCTACTACCCCAGTCGAGACCACTTCGGTAGACACACCCCGGTGCACCTTACCGGTCGCTAAATATATATCGGTCGACTACATATCGGTCATCAACATACCAATCGACGAGCTATACCGGTCAATCAACATACCGGTCAATCAACATACCGGTCGACGAGCTATACCGGTCAATCAACATATCAGTCGACTTATACCGGTCAATTAATTATACCGGTCAATCAACATATCGGTCGACTTATACCGGTCAATGTTCATACAGAGTCGACAACTTTTACAGAAAACCCAGAAAACCTCAAATCTCTAAATCGATCGAATATACGGTTAAAAGCTTGAATAACAAGACTATTTACCGACTATAACATGCAGATAGAAGTATTAATCTAGAATCATACCTCTATTTGACCAAAAACGGATCGATTCTTCAAACTTCTTCTTTCTTCCTGCCTTTGCTCTGAACTATTTCTCTAAGGTCAGTTTCAAAAAAAATTTATCAGACTTTGTTATGAAAACAAAAATCTTAAGGGTTTAGGTTATATATAACCAAAGTTTCAAATAACCCCCCTGAACTTTGGGTCTCGTTTAACTTTTCACGCAACTTCCAAAATAATTAAAGATTTCGGATCCGGATATTACAGCTAGCTTATTGAAAACCTAGTAGAAGTAGCATTTTATCAAGTGAAGTAGCGTTTCATTTTTTTCTTCCAAGTATGCCCTTACTATTTTATTTAACTGAAAAAATTACCCATTCCCTAAACAAATATGCCAAACGACCAGATCCAAACCTGTTGGAATTCTCGTGGAGCAGAGGCGATTTCTGCTCTTCTTCTTCACAATCGATCGTTCCAGGTATGTATTCCAAATCATTCTCCACTAGTTCTTCAGAATCGATCGTTCAATCAGGTAGACATTCGATTGGGATTTCTTCTTCACATTCGATTAGGATTTCTTCTTCACATTCGATTGGGATTTGTTCTTCATAATCAGGTATACAACTTATTACTGTTCTTCTTCACAATCAGGTATACAACTTATTATGTATTTCTTCTTCACATTCTTGGATTGTCGATGTCTAGGGTTTGGGGTCTTTCTTTATTTGATAGACAAACATAGCCTTGGACCGATTCTTGATGAATATAGCTCTGAACAAGAAAGCTTGCAGGTGACCATTGTTCAGATAATGCTTGTAAAAACCCATTATTTGTAGTGTTGTTGTGATCATTATTTTGGGAACTAATCTAGGCACTTACTTTTAAAAGTTCAACAAAAAGTATTGAAAAACATCTGATTTTCTTTTAAAACTTTTAAAATTAGCTTTGTTTTCGGCAAACTTCAACAAAAAGTTCAAAACTAGAGACTTGTGATCGTCGTGTTCAACAATTTTCAACTCAAAAACACCTTTTACGATTCGCGTATACAGCCTTTCTAGCGTATTCGGAGAGTCTGTATTTTCTGTTTGTGATCTAATTACTGATACATAGAACAACTAACAGCTACGTCGGGTAGTTTTTCTATGTGTATAATCGACGTTTGTGCTTCTAAGATATGTCTATTGATTGTTTCTAGTTAAAACTAAACTTGTTTTACTTTTCTCGGTTGTATTTGAGTTGATTCATATATGCTTTCCTCGCATTGATTGTTTTAGCATTAATTAATTAGCATAATGAAATTTCTATACATGTGTGGCCGCTTCCTCAAAGAAATAAAATTCTATTAAGGCATATTTGTGTTTGGTAAGAGAATAATGTTTTCATGTGTGATAACCAATCAGTGCTTCTATTTCAATTTCTGGATTGGTTTAATGCATATTTTTCCTTATAAAGTGGATGTTAATCACTT
Organism: Arctium minus; assembly: GCA_954870635.1. NCBI lineage: Eukaryota > Viridiplantae > Streptophyta > Magnoliopsida > Asterales > Asteraceae > Arctium > Arctium minus. Next base: position 172,307,008 of record OX941080.1, on the reverse strand, counting down.
TATTTTGATGCAAATCGAATTAGGTTACAAGCCTATAGAAAATCTAAGGTAAAAAAATAGGCACTTGTATTGTAAAATTGTTGATATATTTTAAAGTTTTGGCTCTTTAGGACTACTAAAAATATGTAAGTATTTTAGAAATGGCCAGAATATGCCAAAATTGTCTAGGAACCAGAGGTAGCATACACAGGACAAAACTTATGGAGGTCACAATAAAGTGGCTCATCTAACAATAACTAAGATCGTTAATTATTTTAAGGTTAACTTTGATTTGGTTTATTTTAAGGTGATTGTAGAGAATATGCCATAATAAACAGGGAGTTACTAGAAGTGGTGCAAAGTTGTTGATTATAACAATGTGGTCTACCTGCATATATATGATAAAATGTTTCTATTATGAAAGTATTATGAAAGTAGATACAGGTCTGTCAAGGCATGATTGATTATATTGTTAGGATATATTGTTTCCTTTTGCTCATGTATACATACTTTAGCCTACAAATGTTTGTCCGGTTAGGATGCAAAATCTTATTTATCACCTACTGCTCATTGCTAAAACGTGTTTTTTTGTTCGATATAGGTGTAAATATGTCTACTAAAAATGATGATGGGGTAGCTATTAGTTGGACCGACGAATATATTGCGATCTTTTGTGATGTTTGTATCAATTTCATCACCAAGAATGGACGTAGTCAAACTTTTAGATGGTGTGATATACAAGATCAGTTTACGGAAAAAATTGGTAAAAAGTCTAACCACAAAAGCTTAAAAAACAAATATGATTCAATGAAAAAATATTGGCGTCTTTGGAAGTATTTAAAAAGAGGAGAAACCGGTTTAGGTTGGAATTCCACAACCGGGAAGCTTGATTGTTCAGATGAATGGTGGGAAAAAAGTTACAGGTATTACTTAATCATTTTAATTATATATTACTCTTTTAATTGATATATAAATTATAATATATTATTAATTGATTATTTAGGAGAGACCTGAAGCCAAAAAATTTCGATTTAAGTGTTTTTCTCCACTAGTTGAAGAAAGGAATGTTCACTTGTTCGGAGATGTCGTGGCAACAGTGGAGAGTTGTGTAGCACCCTCATCAACTCCAGAGTTTGTAGATCAATCGCTTAGTCAAGTGGAGGAGATTCAAGATAAAGAATATGGGACTAAAGATGCTTATAATGATTGTTCTCAACATTCTAATAGATTGGAAAGTCTAGATGTTCAAGAAGATGGATTTTGGCAAGATTTTTTAGAAGATGTTAGAGGTATTGCACCAAAGAGTAACCTCCCAAATTCTGTTGGACAAAAAAGTAACCTCCCAAATACATGTGGTCTAAATGCTACTAAAGGAGTGAAGCACAAAAGAAGGGAGTCGGGGGGGTCAACTTTTTTAAGGCAACATCTAAAAAAGGTTGATGAAAGACATTATGAGATTATGGGTTTGATCAAGCAAGGCACCAACACTAAAAAAGATGAGGTAAGTATTGATGAAATTATGGACATTATAAATTGGATAGCTGCAAATAGTGATTTTGAGGTTGGCGGAGATACTTGGTGCCATATGTTGGGGCTGATATGTGCTAAGGATGGATACTACTGCTAAGTCTTGTTGGTTACTACTGTTGAAAATTTAGTACTGCTAGACTTAAAGAGTAATACTACTGAGGAATTTACTACTGCTTATAGGATTACTACTGCTAGAGGTATTAATACTGCTTGAAAGTTAATACTGCTAGTAATTAGTACTGCTTGAAGAATTACTACTGCAAGCATGGTTAGTACTGCTGAGGATGAAGTTAATACTGCTTATGAAGATAAATATGGATTAGAACGAAAGACTAGGAGCTGAAGATAATGATGAAGATAATTATAGAATGGATGTTGAAGATCAATATCTCTTTAGTAATTATCTTGTAATCAATTCTGTATATATAGTCTAGTAGTTTTTGATAGTTTAACAAGTTTTACAAGTCTTATTCATACGAATATACGTTTAGAGAGAATTAACCTCAATATTCTTAGAAATCCTTTCTTTAGAGAAGTATAGAACGTCTGTTGAGTATGTTCAATAGATTGAGGTTTTGTTTGTAATCATTAAGTTAATTCAATATAACTTGTGATTTGAGTTCATACACTGTTTGATTGATTTATTGTTAAAGTGTTATTCCGCGACTTCTTTAACATAGTTTCTGAGTGTTTAGTTTAAATTCTTGTTTCGAATTTCGATCCTGACACCATGCGATGCTTATGTTTCGGGATCCCACTAGTAGGGAAATCTTCTTTAAGATGTCGAGTGATGATGCTAGGTTATCTTGGTTGGAGTTTGCTAAAACACAAAACAAGTTTTGAATATTTTAGGATGGTATCTTTTGGAGTAGGATGGTATATTTTGAACTTTATATGATGGTATTTTTTTGTAGTAGGATGGTATATTTTGTACTTTATGTGATGGTATCTTTTGAAATTTGGATGGTATATTTTGTACTTTATATGATGGTGGTTTATTTTATTTATATGATGTTAAAAATATGTTAATGTTTTATTTTAGTTATATAATGTTAAAAATACGTTAGTATTTTATTTTAATTATATAATGTGGTTACAACTTTTAAAATGGATGACGCTCAAAGGAACCAACTTCTTTTACTTTTGGACTTGGCTAATTTGGAAGAAAATGTAGTACTAGTTACCTATTATTACACTCGTATTCACAAGGAGCCATGTATGACATCGACACAAACGGGACATGCATGGGTGAAGGAAATTTTAGGTGGTCATCCAATCCGGTGTGTTAATGCCTTTAGAATGATTGCAAGTTTGTTTATGGAACTTTGTAAAGAGTTACAACAAAAGTATGGGTTAATGTCAAGTCGTAAAATCTCGGTGCAAGAAAAGGTTGGAATATTCTTCTTTACACTTGCTTTAGGTCCTTCGAACAGAGATGTTAGTGAAAGGTTCCAACGTTTTGGAGAAACAATCAGTCGAGCTTTTCATGATGTGTTGGAATCCATATGCGGACGGAGCAGAGGATTCATGGGTCTTGCACGTGACTATATTAGACCGAAAGATTCAACATTAAAAGGCATACCACTACATATTGAAAATGACAGTCGGTACATGCCTTACTTCAAGGTAAATGCTTATTTATACATCAACTATGATTACCTCAAGTTCATAAATAGTAATTCAATCAACTTTGTTTACAGGACTGCATCATATAGATGCTTGTATTCCAGTTGCAGACTAAATGAGATATAGGGGCAGAAAAGGAGTTCCCACCTTCAATGTAATGGCCGTATGTGACTTTGACATGTGTTTTATGTTCATATCCGTTGGGTGGGAAGGATCCGCACATGATACCCGAGTCTTTATTCATGCAATTGAGACACTATCTATGAATTTTCCTAAGCCACCAGAAGGTACAACTAATTTGACATTCCTTTGTATTTTATGTGTTAATAACCTCATGAAATTTGTTTTTTCTTTCTCATAGGAAAATATAACATAGTAGAAAAAGGATATTCTGACCGAAAAAGATATCTAGCTAGCACCGTATTCTCGTATTAGATATCACCAATCACAATTTGAACATGTGCTTCCAACTAATGCTGAAGAGGCTTTCAATCGTGTACATTCATCTCTTCGGAGTTGTATTGAACGATCATTTGGAGTTTTCAAGAAAAGGTGGAAAATATTGAATAGAATGCCAAGGTTTAGCGAGAAAACACAAATTGATGTTATAATGGCAACATTTGCTCTTCGTAATTACATTAGAAGGAATGACGCGGAAGATATGGTTTTCAACGTTGTTCAACAACATGGTGATTACATACCTATGGAAGAGTTAGATGGTGAAACGAGTTCTAATCAAGGTAACATGCGAGGGTCAAGCAATGAGATGCGAGAAATTCGTAACAACATTGCAAATATGATATGGAATGCAAATAATGTCTTTTAAACCTAAGTAATTGAAATGTGTTAGTAGGTTGTTATTGTTTTGTATTGCTAGTTATTTTAAATATGATGTTAAAAGACCTTATTGTTTTTGTTGCTATGGATTTTAATATGATTTCATGTGTTGGTGGTTTATTTTAATTATATGATGTTAAAAATATGTTAGTGCTTTATTTTAATTATATAATGTTAAAAATACGTTAGTATTTTTTTTAATTATATAATGTTAGAATGGAGTAATGTTAAACAATATTTGTTTAATTATATAATGTTAAATTTCAATAATTTTTAAACATGTCATTTTTAGTCATTTCACATTTGTCAGCTAGTTTTTGCCAAACGTGACTTTTTCATCAGCTAGCTTATCAGCTAGCAGCTAGCTTTTCAGCAACCAGCTAGCTTATCAGCTAGTTATCCAAACATAGCCAAATAGATTATTGATTGTGAAAAGGCACTCCAAGACCCCCTACCATCTACTCAATCAGAAGAAGCCTAACACCAAGTACTTCCATGTGTTTGGCTGCAGATGTTTCGTCCTCGACGACAAAGAGAATATTGGAAAGTTTAATCCAAAAGCAGATGAAGCCAAATTCATTGGCTATTCATCAACCTCGAAAGCATACAGAGTCTACATGCTAAATTCAAAACATATACTGGAAAGTATTAATATTTCTTTTGATGAGTCGTTTCAGGTGACTTCTGAGAAAATCAGCTTATGAGTCAAACTTCAAGAGAAAGACTCTAGGGAATCATCCAGAGCAAATGATCATCACTTATTTGAAGAGATGTTCAATGATGATGGACCCTCTGAAGATGATCGCAGAGCCTCTGAAGCCGAGGCCTCTAAGGACCAAACATGTACTTCCCTAACTGGTCCTAGTAATACTTCACCCTCTTCCACTACTTTTGTAGGTGCAAATGTCGAGGGGGAGCATATAGAGACCAATAACGAACAAGGCTATATGCTCAACCAAGGAGAAGATCATCTTCCTGCAATTTCTGAGGTGTCAACACCAGAGCAATCACAGAATTTTGTTCAAGGTACCATAAAGCTCTCCACATCAACTCAAGGAGCTCAATCGAGTCCTACAGTAAGTACAAATGATCAACCTACTCTAACAGAGGTTGATCAAGAACAAGAAAATGCTCCCGAAGTACAATTGGAAGGTTCCAATGATCATCTACCCCGAATGACTAAGTGGACTAAGAGTCACCCACAGAGCCAAATCATTGGTGACCTTTCTGACAGAGTAAAGATTCGCTCTGCTACTGCCAATTTTTGTTTCTTAACAAATTTTGTAAGTATCATCGATCCTAAGAAAGTCTCTAAAGCCCTAGAAGATCCTAACTAGGTGGTATCTATGCAAGAGGAGCTTATACAGTTTGAGCGTAATAAAGTATGGACCCTAGTGCCTCTACCGAAAGGCAAAACTGCAATAGGGACCAAATGGGACTTTAGGAATAGGAAGGATGAATATGGGATAGTAATCAGGAACAAGGCAAGATTGGTGGCAAAGAGATATTGCCAAGAGGAAGGGATCGACTATGAAGAAACTTTTGCCCCTGTGGCAAGGCTTGAAGCAATAAGTATTTTCCTTGCCTTTGCAGCCCACAAAGGTTTTAAAGTTTATCAAATGGATGTTTAGTCAGCCTTTCTGAATGGGAAAATTCAAGTAGAATTATATGTCCAACAACCACCAGGGTTTGAAAGTTCTAAGTACCCAAATCATGTATACTTTTGGACAAGGCTCTATATGGACTGAAGCAAGCCCCAGAGCCTGGTATGATAGACTTTCAAACTTTCTTCTTGCAATTGGTTTTGAAAGAGGTACAACTGATACTACTTTATTTTATAAAAAGAGAAAATGTGAGATTCTGCTTGTACAGATCTATGTAGATGACATTATTTTTGGATCTACTAATGATTCATATTGCAAAAAGTTTGAAACTTTGATGAAGAGTGAATTTGAGATGAGTATGATGGGAGAACTCACATTCTTCCTGGGATTACAAGTCAAACAAACTACAGAGGGTATTCTCCTAAATCAATCAAAATATGTCTCTGACATACTTGAAAAATACAAACTCTCTGTCTCTTCACCATTGAAGACCCTAATGGCCACTGGATCTAAACTCTTTGCAGATCCAGAGGGCAAATATGTGCAATGTAAGCTCTACAAAGGTATGATAGTGTCCCTATTGTACTTAACTGCTAGTAGACCTGACATAATGTTTGCTACATGCCTCTGTGCAAGATTACAAGCTAACCCCAAAGAATCTTGTTGGGTCTGAATATGCTAAGGATGGATACTACTGCTAGTTGAAAGGTATTACTACTGCTTGTATTTTTAATACTGCTAGTAGAATTAATACTGCTTGAAAAGTTAGTGCTGCTACTTGAATAGTTAGTACTGCTTGGAGAGTTAGTACTGCTAGTAGTTAGTACTGTTGAAGATTACTACTGCAAGCATGGTTAGTACTGCTCAAGGATTAATACTGCAAGATGATTAATACTGCTAAAAGAAGGTTAGTGATGCTTCTAATGATAAAGAAGACTTGAAGATAAAGATGAGCTGGAGATAAGGTTGAAGATAATTATGGTATTGATACTGAAGATCAATTTTATTTTGATAATTATCTTGTAATCAACTCTGTATATATAGTATAGAAGTCTTTGTTAGAATTAACAATTAGTCATACGTTTTGTTTAGAGAGAATTAACCTCAAGAATAGTTTAGATCCTTTCTATAAAGAAGTATAGAACGTCTGTTGAGCATGTTCAACAGATTGAGGTTTTATGTGTAATCATTAATTTTTATGCAATATAAACTTATGATTTGAGTTTTTATATACTGTTCCATTGATTTTCTGTTAAAGTGTTTTTCCGCAACTTCTTTAACATAAGTTTCTGAGTGTGTTATTTAAATTCTGTTTGAGTTTCGTTCCTGACAAGTGGTATCAAAGGCTGAAAATTCAGAAACCTTTAATCATGGACAGTTCAAGCGTCAGTGTTTTGGTATCAAAGGTTCCCATGCTCAAAACCAATGAGTTTGACATGTGGAAGATCAGAATCAAGCAGTACATTCTTCTCACAGACTTCTCAATGTGGGACATCATTGAGAATGGTCCTTCTGATGGAGGAAAGATGGATGCAGAAGGAAAGAGACCTCCACCAAAGACAGATGGAGAGAGAAAGTTGAGGCAGACAGAGATGAAAGCTTTGAGCACTCTACTTTTGGCTATACCTAATGAGTATCAACATCAATTCTGCAACTGTTCTAATGCACAAATTCTTTGGAATTCTCTAGAGAAAAGATTTTCTGGTACCAAAAGTACCAAGAGAAATCAGAAGGCCATCCTAAAGCAGCAGTATGAGAACTTCATGTCTACAAAGAATGAGTCCATGACTCAAACTTTTGATAGATTTAACAAGCTAATTGGTGAATTGGCTACTGTTGGTGTCCAGATAGATCAAGATGATGTTAACAGAAAATTTCTAAGATCTCTTGGTGATGAATGGACTATGTACATTGTCTCCTTCAGACAGAATGACCAATTGAAGGACAAGGAATTGGATGACCTCTATAATGACCTTAGGGTGTTTGAAGCAGAGGTAGAAGCAAAGAAGAGGCCCTCTGGATACTCATACAATGTTGCTCTTTTATCATCCTCTATTGATTCTGCTACTAATACAGAATCAATTAGTGTTTCACATGGATCAAAGCAAGATGGATCCAATGACTCAGTTTTAGAAGCTTTTCTAGCCAGTCATGCTAATTCCACTCTAAGCAATGATGACTTAGAACAGATAAATGTTGATGATCTGGAAGAGATGGATATCAAGTGGCAGATGGCTATGCTGACTATGAGGGTAAAAAGATTCATCAAAAGGACTGGAAGGAACAACTTTGCTCAGAAAAGAGAAGATGGGGTTGGATTTGATAAATCCAAGGTTGAATGTTACAAGTGTCACAAGCTGGGGCACTTTGCAAGAGAATGCAGAAGTGGAATGCCTCAACAACATACTAGCAACCATCAACCATCACAGTCCACTAGCTTCAACAGTACGAACTCTTCTCAAGCTCTTGTTTCCCAAGAAGGAATGGGATTTGATTGGAGTGACCAAGCAGAAGAAGCAGTTCAGAATCAAGCTTTAATGGCTAAAGTTTCAGAATCAGCAAGCACTGATATTCCCACAGAGGTAACTTCTAATCTTTGCTCTAAAACCTGTATTGAAACTGTTAAAAAGTACAGGGATCACAATCAAAGTATGTGTGATGACCTTAAAAGGTTAGAGAAAGACAGAAGAGAGTGTGTTCTGATAATTGAGAGGTTTGAAGAACAAACTACTGGAAGTGAGAAAAATCAGTTAGAGGTTAAGCTTAAAAAGTCTGAAGAGGAATGTGAGAAGATAAGGAGTGATTTTGAGAAAGCCAAGCTAGATATTGAGAAATATTCCAATGCTTCTAAAGCAATGGACTCACTTCTAAAAGCTCAAGTCCAACACAAACTGAGAAGAGGAATAGGCTATAACACCACCCCTCCACCATACAACAATAATTATAAACCACCCACCTCAGATCTCTTAGAAAGACAGGACAAGAAGGAATTACCTGAGAGAGCCACTGAAGTGATCCTTTAGACAAAGTAGTGGTTGAGGCAGATTCTGAAGAAGAGGACTCTGAGAGTAAGAATGAGGAAGACCACAAAGATATTCCCATAGAAAACCACATACTGACAAATGAAAGGGGGGGTAAACCATTTGTCAAGAGTGAGAAAGTGAAGTATGGGGAAGAAACTGTTAAGAATGAAAAAGCTAAGACTCCTAAGAGAGGAAAGGAAAAGGTACAAGGAGTCCATTACATGCAAACCACTGTTGTTAATCCCTGTACTTGTAAACAGAATCAGCTCCAACAACATGATAAAACAAGGGGAAATCAAAGAAATAGAAATAATCAGTGGGCTTTAAAACAAGGAATTGATCTGAGAAAAATTAACAGACCAAAGCCTTGTTTTATATGTGGCAAGTTAAATCATCTACCAAACACTGTTATTTCAATCCTATCAACCAAAGGATCACTTTTCAAAGAAATATACAAAATCCTGCTGGTTATAGGAAGCAGATAAAGAATCATATGGCTGAGAATAGTGCACCTGTAAAATCTCATGCTCAGAATAAGTTTGCTAATTCAAAGAAAAATACTCCAAATAAGCCTAGGAGTAACTTAAAGAAAAAGAAAACAAACAACTTGGTCTAGGTTTAGGTTCCAAAAGTAAAGAAATATGTTAGTACTGCTACTTCAAATAGTACTGCTGACAGAAATAATGATGCTGCAAGCAATACTACTGCTAACCCAGTTAGTACTACTAACAAAGTTAGTACTGCTAAACCTCTTAGTACTGCTAATGATGTTAGTACTGGTAACAAAGTTAGTACTGCCAATCAAGTTAGTACTGCTTCCAGTGACAGACCCATTATTGTGACAAAGTATTCAAGCAATAAGATTTCTCAGTATGATAATCTCATCAAGTCTGAATATGAATATGTTGATAAGAATGGAAAACCCAAGACCACTTTGGCTTGGGTTCCTATTAAAAACTAACTGCTTTATTAAATGTGCAGGGCAACCAAAACAGCTCAAGGGAAGGAGCATTTGGCATGTTGATAGTGGTTGTTCCAGGCACATGACAGGTAACATGACCTGCCTTCAAAACTTCAAAAGAATTTATGAAGGACATGTTACCTTTGGTGATAATCCAGCAGGTGGAAAAATAAGTGGAAAAGGTAATGTGTCAAAAGGTAAGATGATCTTTGAGGATGTATACTATGTTGAGCAATTGAGATACAACCTGTTAAGTGTATCACAGGTCTGTGACAAGAAACATAGCATATTATTCAATGATACTGAATGTATTATCCTTGCTCCAGGGTTCAAGGTAGTTGATGAAAGTATGATACTACTTAGAACTCCTAGAAAGGACAATGTTTATTGCTTAGATTTGGAGAGTGTAGCTTTTGATTCATCTTTAAACTTTTTATTTTCAAAAGCCTCTTTGGATGAATCATCTCTTTGGCACAGAAGGATGTGTCACATGAACTTTAAAACAATGAACAAACTTGTGAAAAACAACCTTGTAAGAGGTTTGCCACAAAAGATATTTTCATGTGATGATCATTGTGTTGCATGTCTTAAAGGCAAACAACACAAAACTTCTCATAAGTCCAAAGAGATAAATACAATCTCTTCACCTCTAAACTGCATATGGATTTGTTTGGCCCTACAAATGTGATGAGTATTGGCAAGAAATCCTACTGCTTGGTTATTGTTGATGATTTCTCTAGATTCACCTGGGTCTATTTTCTAAGGACAAAGGATGGGACAAGTGGACTGATCAAATTCTTTGTTCTTAGAGTTGAAAACCAAACAAATCTAAGAGTCAAAGTCATTAGGTCTGATAATGGAACTGAATTTAAAAACAATGACCTAAACAGCTTTTGTGAGGAAAAGGGCATTGAGAGACAATACAGTGCTCCTAGAACTCCTCAACAGAATGGTGTTGCTGAAAGGAGAAATAGGACTCTGATAGAAGCTGCTAGATCTCTGTTGGCAGATTCAAAACTTCCAATTACTTTTTGGGCAGAAGCAATTAATATTGCCTGCTATGTTCAAAACAGAGTTCTGGTAGTAAAATCTCAAGACAAGACACCATATGAGCTTTTTAAAAAGAAGAAACTTTTTATTGGATTTTTCAAACCATTTGGGTGTCCTTGCACAATTCTCAATACCAAAACTCACCTAGGCATGTTTGACAGCAAAGCTGAGGATGGATTTCTTGTTGGTTATTCATCTCAAAGTAAGGCCTACAGAGTTTTTAACACCTCTTCTAGGATTATTGAGGAAAGTGACAATGTCAAATGTAATGAGAACACACCAAATCAACTTGGCTCAGGTCCTAATTGGCTATTTGACATTGATTCACTAACTAATTCTTTGGGTTTCAGTACTGAGCATAATACAGGAACAGGGACAGAACAGGTACAAGTACAAAGACAAGAGTTTGTGCTGTTCCCAACACCTACTGCTGATCCTGTTGAATTATGTGACCAAGATAAGAAAGAGTCTTCAGATTCAAAGGACACTGAACCAGATCAGAATGAAGAGGACAGAGGTGAAAAGGAAGATCAACCTTCAAATTCAGAAATCAAAGGCCCTGAGATGCCATTTTTGGAAGAGAATGACACAGATGATGATTCTTCAGTATATGGGGGAAGCACTCCAGAAAAGAATGACACCAATCTTGAAGTCAATCTTAATGAAGAGGCTGTCAATGCTACAAGAACTCAGAAGAATCATGCTCCTCAATTAGTGATTGGTGACATCAATTCTCCAATGATCACAAGGCAACAAAGCAAGATAGGGGGATTGAAAGGCCTACAATCAGGTTTATTATCTTGCTTTCTATCCAATGTTGAACCCAAAAAGGCATATGATGCAATGAAAGATCCAAGCTGGATAGAAGCAATGCAAGAGGAGCTACTGCAGTTTGTATTGCAAGATGTATGGATCTGGTGGATCTTCTAAAAGGACACAGAGCAATTGGCACAAGATGGATCTTTAGGAACAAGAAAGATAAGAGACGAATAGTAATAAAGAACAAGGTCAGATTAGTGGCACAAGGGTACACTCAAGAAGAAGGAATTGACTATGAAGAGGTATTTGCACCAGTGGCAAGGATAGAGGCCATCAGGCTATTTTTAGCCTATGCTTCTTTCATGAAGTTCAGGGTCTATCAGATGGATGTAAAGAGTGCTTTCCTGTATGGAAAAATTAAAGAATAAGTGTATGTCTGTCAGCCTCCAGGATTTGAGAATCCAAAGTATCCTGACAGAGTTTACAAATTGAAGAAGGCACTCTATGGGCTACATCAAGCACCAAGGGCATGGTATGACACTCTGTCTACCTATCTCTTAGAAAATGGTTTTCAAAGAGGAATCATAGACAAGACTCTGTTCATTCAGAGGAAGAAGAAGTACATCCTAATAGTGCAAATCTATGTGGATGATATTATCTTTGGATCCACAAAAGATCAAATGTGCAGAGATTTTGAAGATTTGATGCACAAGAGATTCAAGATGAGTTCTATGGGTGAACTTACCTTCTTCCTTGGCCTACAAGTTAAACAGAAGAAAGATGGGATATTTATAAGTCAATCCAAGTATGTGCAGGACATTCTTAATAAGTTTGGATTCTCAAATTCAAAGCCTGCAAGCACATCCATGGAGACACACAAACAGATCACTGCAGATCTTGAGGGGGAGGATGTGGATGTTCATCACTACAGATCCATGATTGGCTCCCTCATGTATCTCACTGCTTCAAGACCAGATATCATGTTTCCTGTTTGTGTGTGTGCAAGATTTCAAGTAAGGCCTAAGCAGTTACACTTTCAAGCAGTCAAGAGGATATTCAGATATCTCAAAGGCCAACCTAGATTAGGTCTTTGGTATCCTCATGACTCACCTTTTGACCTACTTGCTTATTCAAACAGTGACTTGGGTGGTGCAAATTTGGATAGAAAGTCAACTTCAGAGGGATGTCAGTTTTTGGGTGCAAGACTAGTGTCATGGCAGTGCAAGAAACAAACCACAATGTCCACCTCTACAATAGAAGCAGAGTATATAGCTGTTGCAAGCTGCTGCTCTCAAGTACTCTGGATTCAGAATCAAATGCTGGACTATGGTATGACTTTTCTTCACACTCCAATCTTCATAGACAACAACAGTGCTATTAGCATTGTTAATAATCCAGTCAAGCACTCCAAAACAAAGTATATAGAAATCAGGTACCACTTCATCAAAGACTGTAATGAAAAGAAGCTCATTCAGGTTGTGAAAGTCCATACAAGTAACCAATTTGATGATCTATTCACCAAAGCTTTTGATGTGAGTAGATTCACATTTTTGGTCACAAGTGTGGGCATGATAAACTCTGAATAAGCCTCCTTTGATCTGCTTTATGTACCATTTCTGTATAGACTCCTTCCTGTCTACGTTCTTATATTGTATTGTGCATGGTGCTACTAACCTTGTGTGTTTCAGTGTTTCAGATTGCTTCAAATGGATACTTGGTACTTCTAAATCAATTAATATTGTTCGCTATATTACTCATGATAACTTTTCAAAAATGGTCAAGTATGGTTACTACTGCTAGGTGGTTTATACTGCCAGTGCAAAGTTACTACTGCTTGCCTTATTTATACTGCTAATCAGTGTTACTACTGCTGGTATATGTTAATACTGCTAGTCTATGTTAATACTGCTAGTCCGTGTTAGTACTGCCAGTATGTGTTACTACTGCTAATATGAGTTAATACTGCGAGTTAGTTAATACTGCTAGGGTACTTAGTACTGCTTCTAACCGAAACTCTCCACCTATAAATACCCTGTGTGACCACCAAAATACAAACGGCTCTTTGAACTTCCATTGCGTCTCTTTCTCTCTCTCTCTCGATTTCTTGCTTACCAGTGTCAACCCTAGTCACGATTAGAACGCTAGAATCAATCAGAAAGATGGCAGGATGAGCATTCTTTGATGAACACAACGAGCTCGCCATGTTACAGAAACCAAAGCAAGCTGAAGGTTTCCATGCCATAGTGGATTTCCTCAAATCCTCACACATCGCCCACGCTCTAACTGTCAATCCCACAATCTATGTGGAACATCAAAGACAGTTCTGGGCCAATGCTGCTATTCAATCTAAAGAGGGCAATCAGGTCATCAAAACAAGGGTATGTAATAAACCCCTGACCATCACAGAAGGCTGTATTCGCATCCATCTACGTTTAGATGATGCCTCAGGTATAACCTCTTTACCTAAGGAAGATCTTTTCCAAACTCTTAGTAATATGGGGTATGAAGGTCCCACTGATGTATTCAAGTTTTTCAACAACAGATTTTCACCACAGTGGAGATTTTTTGTTCATACCCTACAACATTGCATTTCACGAAAAACAACTGGATGGAGTGAGTTTAGCAGTACCTTAGCTTATGCTTTGGTCTGCTTAGCCACCTCTAGAAAGTTTAATTTCTCACAAATGATTTTCAATGATTTTATGTCAAACCTGGATACCAAATCCAAAAGATTTTATATGTATCCTAGGTTTGTACAAGAGATTATACTAAAGGAATTGACGGATCTACCCTCTTTTCAAGAGGTGTATGTACCAAAACCTCCCAAAGGGAAGGTACTCTCAAACATGAAAAGGCCTAGCAAGGACTTTTCTGGACAACAGACACCATTGTTCTCTACAATGATGGTTATATCTCCTTCCCATGGTGAGGCATCAGGGTCACAACCCACATCTGACCACCCAACTGATGACCTACCCACACCATTTCATTCTAGTAATCCTCCTCAGATTCCTATTGAAAAGCCTACATCCCCCATCACCAAAATTTATATAAGGAAAAAGGTACAGAAGGTTCCTTCCCTTCTTATACCTTCACCCCCACAGCCTTCAAGCCCTCTAATAGAGCATTCTCCATTAGAGAATATCGATAGGGAAACCACAGGGGTGTCTCCCAACCCCAAGAAGGTGCTCACTAAGGAGCAGGTTGAGCATGTGGGCAGTGAGGCTCACACTACTGACTTTGCACAAAGTGCAGGGCAGGACAGTGTGAACATCCCTAAGACCTTCCCCACGGCAACTTTGGGTGAGCAATCATCCAAAGGTCCCAGGTGCCAAGAAATCAAGGGGGTAGAGGGTGCTTCTGCTAGGCAGAAGACTCCTACTAAAACTTCCAAGGATCCTTCCAGGGTGGTCAACACACCTAAAGAAGGTGGGGATAGATATAACTATGAGGAATTGATGGAAACTATTGCTAATGTCAATATGGATGTACTCAAACAAGGTGCAGAAATAGAGGAGATGAAACTGGTAATTCTGTCACAACAAGTGCAAATCACCAAATTAAAGAAGATGGTTTAGAAGTTGGTCCAGAAGAAGAAAAGAACACAGTTTGTCTTGAAGAAAAGGGGAGATGTAAAAGATGCTTTCAAAAAGGGGGAGAGTAAAGCTGAAGCAGAAAAGCAAAGCCCTGTTGACATGGAATCAAAGTTTGAGGGGGAGTTGGGTACAGAAGCAGAAAGTAACAAAGCAGCAGAAACAGTTAAACTAGCAGCAGAAAAAGCAAAAGAAGTAGAAACCACACCAGCAGCAGTAACTACTACACCAGAAGTAGTAACAACAGAAGTAGAAACAGAGAAAGCTACAGCAGAAACAGCGCTGACTATGGAAGAAATTGCAATTGCAGAGACTTTATTAAAGGCAAAGACTGACACTCCCAAGGCCACTCAAAAGCCTAAGGGAGTGGTCATTAAAGAAGGAGGAGCAGATCAGAGAAAGAAAAAGATCAGTGTGGAGGATGAAAAGAAGAAGGGAAAGGAGAAGATGGTTGAATCTGAGCAACCATTGAAGAAACAGAAACAGATTGAGTTGGATGAAGAAGTGGCCAAAAAGCTTCAAGAAGAGATGGAAAAGGAGGAACAAATTCAATCTGCCAAAGACAGAGATATTGCTTTGGAGATGGCTGCTAAACTTAATGAAGAATATCAAAAGAGTCGGAAGTCTGCAGCTGATGCTAAGAAAGTCACAAAGAAGGCTTCAAGGCAAAGGCTACCACTGAAGACTAGACAAAGACAACCTTCCAAGACATACTTAGCAAACCAAGAAAGAAGGAAGATGATAAACTTCCTGAGAAGAGCTATTGGAGTTCCTGAGGGAATGTTTACAGGTATGTCTTTTGGAAAGCTTGAAGAACTTTACCAGAAGGAGATGGCCAAACTGAAAGGGGACTTCACTCAAAGGGAAGAAGCTGAAAGAAAGATGAAAGAGAGGCATGATCTCAACATACAATAACCCTTCCCTGAAAGTGAAGAAGCCACTCCTATCAAGGAAAAGAAAGAAGAAAAGAAAGAAGAGACATTGGCTCATCAAATTGGAGTAATCAAAAGAAAGAAAACAATTGCCACCAAGCCAAAGGTAAAAAGGGCAAGAATTGAAGAAGAAAGAGCAGAAGCAGAAGCAACTGTTGCACCTTCAGCAGAGCCAGAGCAGAATCCAGAGCAGAATTCAGAGCAGTCCAATCAACAATCAAATGAGCAGTTTGACTTGTACATGACAGTGACAGATGATGATCCAGTACAAGCTGATCCTATTTCCATGAAAGCACCAGAAATTATCTTTTGGGATATTCTGAAGGACAACAAGAAAGAATACTTCAGATTCAAAAGAATGGGTGATCAGTTTGAAGTGTATACAACTTGGGGAAAAGTGATCAGAAGTTGTTCTAGGTCTGACCTAGAGGAAATGTACAAGGTTGGAACAAAGTT
Organism: Arctium minus; assembly: GCA_954870635.1. NCBI lineage: Eukaryota > Viridiplantae > Streptophyta > Magnoliopsida > Asterales > Asteraceae > Arctium > Arctium minus. The sequence goes on along the minus strand of OX941080.1, from coordinate 172,290,658 downwards.
GTATGAGTCTGTGTTGCAAGGGACTGAAATGATCCTACTCAAGATTGCTATGGAATACTTATGCATGATGTTTGAGCCTGAGAAAGTGAAGCATAGGATCAAAGATCTACATCATGAGTATGGTTTTAAAAGGGTTGATCATTGGATGTTATTTGAAAACTGTGGTGTCTATATGATAACAATTGACAAGAGTTATCATGAATACTATCTAGTGGACAAGATTTATGATCACAACAAGGCTAAACTGCAAGAAATGTTGAAATCAAAGTTGGTATGTCCAAAGAACTCAGAAATGGCAAAGATAGTAGTAAAGAGAACCATCAATCAGAGTCTAGGTCTGAATCCTGATTTGGGAATCTAAGCTGAAGTGTTGAAAGCATCATGAAGACTCTATGCTGAAGAACTTAACATCTCATTCTGAAAAGTTAAGTTAGGGGGAGATTGTTGGGTCTGAATATGCTAAGGATGGATACTACTGCTAGTTGAAAGGTATTACTACTGCTTGTATTTTTAATACTGCTAGTAGAATTAATACTTCTTGAAAAGTTAGTGCTGCTACTTGAATAGTTAGTACTGCTTGGAGAGTTACTACTGCTAGTAGTTAGTACTGTTGAAGATTACTACTGCAAGCATGGTTAGTACTGCTCAAGGATTAATACTGCTGAGGATGTTAATGCTGCAAGATGATTAATACTGCTAAAAGAAGGTTAGTGCTGCTTCTAATGATAAAGAAGACTTGAAGATAAAGATGAGCTGGAGATAAGGTTGAAGATAATTATGGTATTGATACTGAAGATCAATTTTATTTTGATAATTATCTTGTAATCAACTCTGTATATATAGTATAGAAGTCTTTGTTAGAATTAACAATTATTCATACGTTTTGTTTAGAGAGAATTAACCTCAAGAATAGTTTAGATCATTTCTATAAAGAAGTATAGAACGTCTGTTGAGCATGTTCAACAGATTGAGGTTTTATGTGTAATCATTAAGTTTTATGCAATATAAACTTATGATTTGAGTTTTTATATACTGTTCCATTGATTTTCTGTTAAAGTGTTTTTCCGCAACTTCTTTAACATAAGTTTCTGAGTGTGTTATTTAAATTCTGTTTGATGCACATTGAGTCTGTGTTTCACTTACTATTGTCTCAGTGGTTTACACAATTTTGAGCCAATAAGCAATCATCACGTGCTTAATTCTTTCTATCACAAGCACAAACACACAAGGAATTTGTTTCTTTGTCATAACATTTATAGAAATTATCTTTGTGGTGTTTAGATGATTAAATGGAATCCCTAGGGGAGTCAACATCAAACAGCTCCTTTACAATGTGTATTCGTTACACATAGTGACTTGGTGTTACTGACATGCATGTTAACTGATTCATTAGTTGATTCAGGTGTTACACGACTATTTTGTCTGGATTTGAAAAGATCTGGATGAATATCTTTTGAATTGACGGATCAGAGGCTCCAAGTGGTTGACATTTCTTACTAAAAGTTTTGATGAAGTCGTTGCACTTTTCATCAAAAAGGGGGAGAATCTAAAGCTTGAAGAAATGTTCAGTCCATTAAATTACAAGACATTGGAGAAGAGAAAAAAAAAAGAGAAAAGCTAACCAAGAACTACGAGATCAAAGTATTCTGAAGACATGCTGATTTCAGATAAATTTTCTTTGAAGATACTTTGCTAAATCATTCTGAGCTAGAGAAAGAGATTGCATCTTCTGAGCTGAAGAAGAAGACTGAATTGCTAAAATCTTTTTAGTAATGATCTTAATCCAAAGGGGGAGATTGTTAGATCACATATCTTTTGGATTCAAGATCATCCAATCTGAAGATCCAATCTGAAGCTAATGCCGGAAAGTCGACTCTCAATACAAAGTCTAATGTCGTTTGTAATAAAATAGTCAAAGTTAATTATTGTTTATTGTATTTTAGTTTAAATTAGTTTAAATATCTAATTATGATTAGATATTAGTTATTAGATATTAATTAGTTAGTTTTAGATAATATCTAGCTAATATCTAGATATTAGTTTAGTAAGTTAGATATTAGTTTGTTAGTGTGTTGAGAAAGAAATCAAGTAAGAAATCAGATCACTTTCAAACACGCATACTCACGGTGTAAATCAGAGAGAACATTGAGAGCTTCAAACCGAACAAACATCAATCCTTGTAATCCATTGATTATTAATCATTCAGGTTGGTAATCTTGTTGTTGTTGTTTTGATAAGAACTTGATATTAAATTGTGGACCGACAAATACGTCGTTTCCATGTTTAGATATTTGGTTTCCTTCATTTTATGGTCATATGAGTATTGGGCCTAGTGTTCTTGTTTTCGGTGACGTGTCGTATATGTGGGTCATTCACTATGACCTGCTAAGCATCCATGTGTTCCACTTATTGAACAGGGTTCTATGGTCGATCCATGACCCCTGGATGTCGAAGCGTTACTCACCCGTCCGCCACTGGAAACACCACTTCTCGGAGCAATGTCGCGTGGAGGTAGAAACCATGATTTATGGGTTGAGTATTTTGCCCCACCTGTGCTTGGGTGTTTTGGGATACAAAGTTTTATCCACGTTTCTTAAATCGGGAGTATCATTTATGGGTTGTATCATTTTATAAATAATGCTTTATATTGAGGTGCTAATTTTTGGAAATGCATGATAATGGGAAATAGTCGTTTCCAAGTTTAAAGTAAATTATTTGGAAGATTATGATTTTAAGTAAGGTTCATTCCTTTTAAAGATATATTTATTCATGTAAAACTCTTGAACTCACTAGGCGTTAGCTTAACATTTTTATTTGTCGGCATGTGCAACAGGCTGTGTCTGGGAATATTTCTAGTGACACAGTGCAGAGAGAAGTGCTAGTTGTGTGCTCGTGAAGTGAGTAGCTTGATGAATTCTTCCGTTTTTTGTTTAGAGAGAGTAACTTGTATTCGGATTAAGTAACACTCGAATTCAGTTGAGCCCTTGTATGTTATTGGATGTTATAATTTTTTAGGATATTTATAGAATCTGTATTTGAGGCATATTGAGTTTTGATTTGTAGGAGGAAGTTTTGTCCCTTACTTGATGTTATATCAAAATTGTTAATTAGTTGTTCTTACCAAATTCGAGGGTGTTACATACTCTCTATCCTCAAATCGCACTCCAATTCGACAATCTGCCAATTAAGTATGTCGTTCATCTCTTGAATCGCATGTTGGTCTGCGTGCACCTTTTGCAGATGGTGCATCATGTCCCTCACTCCGGCGTTCTCCTCCTGGGATCGGGATAGATCATCCCTCAACATAGAAATCTCACCATGTAGTCTGTGCGCCTCCACCTGATACTCCTCCCGGGTGGGTGTCCTGGGGCTATACTCCTCGTATGAGTGCTCAGATGGTGTGACTGACCGCTACTCCTCCAGCTCCGACACGACCTGAATGTCCCTCGTGCTAGGGTTGCGCACGGCTCACACTGCATCGACTGCTACTGGGGCCACTCCTACTAGAGATGTTGTGATGGTGGTCACTGGATCCACCCTTCACACCTAGCCCTACTGCCACTGCGCCACCTCTCACGCGACCTCCTCGAGCTCGAGCTGCAACCCAACCGTCTCTAGGCATGCTCCTATAAAACCACATAAGGACATTGGGTCAGGTATCATAGTGGGATCAAACTTAATATAAAGCAAGATAATGCTAGGACATAAATAATCATATATACATACTCCCGCCTAACGAAATCTCTATCCCCTCCTCTCCAAAACAGAAGTTTAAGCTTAGGTTACTACTTAACTTAATTCTCTTAAACTACAACTCTGATACCAACCTGTAACACCCCCAAATATTACCTTATGTCATTGAATATGACTATAAGATAAAATCAAAACCACGACCACAACAGAAGTCTTAACGTAAAATAATATAAGTCTCCAACATTAGTTTGTCCCATACCGGACTATGTCACATAAAACCCAAATTACATAATAAGTAAGTTTCAACTAGCAAATCATTAAATAACATAACCATAATAAATCTATCTGGGCCTTGCCCTTCCCTTTGTCCACACCTGAACCACTGGCTCCTGAGATGCATACTAATAGTTAGCTAAAAAGCTAAGTGAGTTCATGGTTTACGTGCACTTAAATACACACACTCCATCAAGCATAAAAAATATTAAACACCAATTAAATAGTATGCATATTGTTTTCAGAAAACATTTGATACCAATGAGATCTCCTAAACCTCTTCACCAAGTAGGTTCACTCTGTCACTGGCATTCCCTGGGTCGCACGACTCACACCCGTCTGGCACCCATTACGGGGTCGTGTCACCCCTAGACGTGACATATCAAGCCCGATCCCATACCCAATATCAGCACCAAAATGTGCCACATAAAATCAACCCATAAATATAACATGCTAAAAATGTTTATAAATCAATTAAACAATAGCATGCAATCTCCTATATAAAAATTACGTACATGGAACATTCACCCATAAACATGTACATAAAATAATTTATCATGCATAACATACGTACTCCAATAAATGACATATTTATATACATGTAATCATACACCGTAAACATGCACATAAAAATGTATCAATTTGCACCATATACGTACTCCAAAATAATTATTATGCCAACATAATTTTAATTACGTATGTATGCATCCCAGAAAAATCTCATGAAGACTCACCTTGATTTAGTGTAGGTTCACCTTTCACAAAGTAGCTCCCGAATCCTACATAAATCGTAATAGTTTCTAGGTACCATTTTCTTATAAATAATTTGCTATTTACGAGCCTCTTAAAATAATCTCGTAATATTTTATTAAACCCTTAATAAGGGATATCTCACATACCATTTTGTTAGATGCCATGATATATATATATATATATATATATATATATATAGAGAGAGAGAGAGAGAGAGAGAGTCGGGTTCAAACGAGAACAATACTTATTTAAAAGAATACGAGAACTAACAAAATCATTAGTGATTTTACATTAACACACGAAAAAAGGACTTTGGCCACGACTTCAGGTTAGCGTGGCTTTTTTGCACGTTAATGTAAAATCACTAATGATTTTGTTAGTTCTCGTGTTCTTTTAAATAGTTATTGTTCTCGTTTGATCCTCCCTCTATATATATAGGGGAGCGATCAATTGGAAACCAGTATTACATTGGAAACCGAAATCAACCAATCAGGGAATTTCCTTTTTTTTATTTTTATTTTTAATTGAAAAGGTTATTTTTGTCTTTTACATTATTTCATAATATATATGGTAACTATTATTATTATATTAATAATTATTTAATTTTAATTTAGCTTATATATGGCAATAATAATCATTGATTAATTTAAAAATGAGATATTTAATTTAGGTAAATTATTTAATTTTAATTTAGCTTATATATGATAATAATGAAACAATAATGCTAACACGATTAACCTGATGAATCTATTTTCATTATGAAACAATAATGCTAACACGATGAACCTAATGCATCTATTTTCATATACGGATATGCAACTGAACAGGTAATGAAACAAAAATGGAAAGTTAACAAAAATGACACAAATTTATCATGTTTCATTATGAAACAATAATGGTAACACGATGAACCTGATGAATCTATTTTCATTATGAAATAATAATGCTAACACGATGAACCTGATGAAATCTGTAATCCAATGAAATCTGTAATCCACAAATTCATTCTGTTTCATCACAATATTAGATTGCGTGGGAAATTTTATAATAAAATGAAATTAAAAAAAATATTTTCTTACATTTTAAAAGAAAAATAATTTTTTTGATTAAAAGACAAATGCTCCTCGTTTTCATAGGAACAAAAATCAAAATTTAGATTGCGTGGGAAATTTTATTTTGGTTTCAATTAATCTAAATAAAATAAACCTTTCTTGCCATATTTGAGACACAAAATCAAAAGACATATTTACCCTTTTCATCTATTATTTTTATTTATTATTAATAAATTAATTACTTTACTACCATATATAATTCAAATGAATCTTAACCATTGATTATAAAGATTAATGACTGAAATTTGGTTTCCAAAGTTTCCAATGAAACTTGGTTTCCAATTGATACCACTCCTATATATATATATTATATTATATATATATATATAATATGTAAATATTAGCACCCCTTTAGAAAAAAAAAACTTGTGTGCCTTGTGGTACATATGTATGATGACACACCTATCATCCATACCCATACATATATATACATACATATATATATATATATACTATGAAAAGACTTTCACCATAAGGTAGCCTTCAAGCTACCATCAGTATTAGAGCCACCATCATGCATAGTACTATGTATGTAATATATATATATATACATGCTTCCTATTAATTCACCATCTTACCACCACATACTTACACACCTTATTTCATTGATTTTATAATATGTACATGGCCGTTCTTTAGGGTGTTCCGAGCGGTGCTAGCGCACAGGGCCTCCGATCGTCGAGGGCCTCCGAATAATTTTTGTTCTTTTACAAGTAATAAAATTACTATGTATATCAACTAATTCAATAAGTTAACATAAGACAGCTTTAGCGCAGCGGGAATTGTCTTTTTGTGCTAAAGGCTATTTTATTTTAAACCCAAGTTCGAATCCCGTAACATGCAATTTTAAAGTTTTGTGATCCGCTTTTAAAAAAAGATAGCTTTTATTTTATTATAGATTTATTTGGGATGAATTAAATATGTAAATCTTTTAACGATTTCATTATTTTTAAAATTCCTTTTTTCAAGGATGACTTAATTAAATTCCTTAATTCGTATTTTGTTTTTTAATTTTGTATAATGTTTTCTTAAAAGTGTTCTAAAATGATAAATTTTAAATATTTTAATAATATAATCAGTGTTGAAATTGTTAAAATAAAGTAACTATTGGAGTTAAATATAATTTTATTAGAGAGTTTAAATTTAGATTTTCTATTTTAGAAAAATTATAAAATAGTTGATAGAGATGCATTGAATAACTTGTTTAGTGTCTTTTTAATGGTTTATCTTATACTTTTCTTTGAATATTTAATAGAATTAGATTTTTTAGTATTTGTTAATTTTTTTCATATGTTTTTTTTGGCACATTTTTTATTTCTAATATATTGTTTTTAATGATGATACATTAAAAAGGTTCTAGTTAATATGAGTTTTGTAATTATCGATAATGATTGATCAGTACTATATAAAGATGATTGTTATTCATATCCCCTCCTAACTTAATACCATGTTATTTCATACGTCCTATTTCACTTACGATGTGTTCTCGAAACTCATTTAACGAAGGAAAGGAAAGGGAGGGAAAGGAGAGGAAAGTGAAAAACTCATGTTCTCGAAACTTTTTTAGGAGAGAAAGGAAAGGAAAGGAAAGAATTGATAATTTTCCTCCCAAACCTTTCCTCCCAAATGTGGGAGGAAAGGGAAGGAAACGAAACGAAAAAAATTAAAACCATTTAAAAAAATTACTGAAATTATTAAAATTACAAAACAACTCAATCTTTCATTATAAGAATATATTTTTACAAGGGTATATTTGTAAAATTGACATCTTTTCTTTCCTTTTTCTCCTGTTCAAAAACATGAAAAATTATTTCTTTTCCTTTCCTTTCCTTCCTTTTCCTTCCATTTCGAGAACACAAATGAACAAATTATTTTCATTTCCTTTCTCTTCTCTCCCTTTCTTTTCCATCTATTTCTTTTATTTTCTTTTCTCTCCAGATTAGAGAACACAGCGTTAGAGACCCCTTGTTGGAGGAGTTATGAATGAAAAAAAAACACTAACATTAAAAGTTAAAGAACTAATTATAAATTTTGAATCCACACTAATAACATTAAAAATTAAAATTTAGTAGAAAAAAAAATAATTTGTTCAAATTCACATATGAGTTATTTTGGTTGATTTATTATAAAATAAATATAGTAAAAAACAATTTAATAAATAATATAAATAAAAAATTTAAGCACAGAGCCTCCAAAATATCAGGAACGGCCCTGAATATGTAAATATATATAAATACACATATTAACATGTAACTCCAAAATCCACTTGCATTTTCATCAACAGAAACATTCAACCTCAATATCCAGACATATTATTATCAAAAAGAGATTTCACCATTATGTGCCTTTAAAGGCTATTGGGTAAAAGGATGAACCCTTAATGCTTTTCAAAAAAAAATATATATATACACCTTTATTCTTTCAAGCCATACATCATTCTTTCAAGCCATACATCACGTGTGTATATATATATCTATACTACCTTATAATGCATTCATGTAAAACTCTTAAAGACAAATCACAATGCACAGATTACTACCATTTCATGCAATAAGTTTGAAAAACTATGAATTACAAACTATGAAGCATAAGGTACAAGTTTTTTGTGCTAAGGGTTTTTAACCCACGACACCACCGAGAATAGATGCCTAAGACCTTGCTTTCTTTCCTCACAGTCTTCTTTTTCCTAATATTACGTCTTCCCTCTGTCCCAAAAGGGGTTTGGGTAGCTTCAGACCTTGCTTTCTTCCTGGTCATTCCTGCTACCTTTGCACAAATGGAAGATTTGGTGTATCAAATTTCTCCATGAACAGCTGTATAGTGTGGCTCCCAAGACGACCTCATCGTTTGCATATAACTCAGGCTCTGAGGTTTTGATTTCTCCACACAGGTTCTTCAAAACCCTAGAGATTTCTCTGAGGTATGCTATCGATTTTAATTTCGATTTATATTTAGATTTCCATTTCATTTTGATTTAGACTTCCATTTCGATTTTGCAGCTAAACATCATAACCTGTATTGATTTCTCCATTGATTTCGATGAGGTATGTTGATGATTTCCATCTCGATTTAGATTTTGACATCTGAGTCCACATTTGTAAACTTGAGTCCATATTTCCACTTGATGTTTTGCTAAACGTTGGATAATTTCCATTGATTTTGTGTTTTTGTGTTTTCATTCATGAGCCCATATTGAAGCTATTCAAGATGGTTAGATAGTAAATTCTTAAATATTTCTTTTAAATATCGCATAAGGGAATATAACATACTTGATTTGTTGGAAATGAAGTGATGAAAAACTCCTCATCCTATGAAAGTAAAGGTTAGGCTCGAATACCTTTTAAGCATTAAAAGTTTAATGATGAATGTTGACATGATATTTGAAGCATAGTCTAAATCTGAGTGTTGAACAGATAGTTTCATATTGAGTTGAACCAACAAGCTGAATATATACTTTGTATTACCATTGCATTTCTAAATTTTAAAGAGCTATATTTGTATTGATTGAACTGGATGAAAGATATAGAGAATCTTGGATGATATCTAATCTAGCAAATAGACGATTGTTAATATGAACCACATTTACTTAAACCTTTTCTTTTAAGATTTTCTCAAAACCATGGTTGTTAGACTAAAATAGAGGGCTGGTCAAAGCACCGATCATACAAGTTATGCAAAAGTTACTACTTCTAACATTCTTTTTAAAGGTAAATAGCAATGACAGCTTACATTACAATGAATAGTAACAAAATGTTGGTCTATCGTCATAGGGGTGAGTGTGGGTCGGGTCGGGGCTGAAAAGTGGAAACCCGATCAGGGTTCGGGTAAGGAAATCCATCCCCCGAATATCACAAACATGGTGTGAGGGTTATCGGGGTTCGGACCATGTCGAGGTTGGGTAAGTTCGGGTCGGGGGCTCGGGTTTATATATATTTTTTCCCTTTTTTTCAGTTTATAACTTTCTGCTTCGGCTATTGTAAAAAAAAAACTTTCTGCTTCTGCTTCTTATGCACAACCCTATATGCACGAGAGCTTCGGCTCTGCTTTCTGGAATCTGGACAATAATTCAAATATTCAATACAGAAGCAATGTTGGCATGTTGCAGATTACTTTAAAAAAAACAATGTAGTAGATCAACATATTACTAAAGTGATTAAATTTAGGGACTTAGAGTCTATTTAAGTTTTAACCCATGAAGTCATGAACATGCAAACAATGAAACAAAAGTACATACATGAAAGTGAAGTCGTAGTCGTGAAAGAGTGAAGATCTGATCAACGTGAAGCGGTGAAGACGTGAAGAAAAACAGAAGTACAGGACTGTCGAGTGTAGTAAATGTAATTGTAAATCATGGACTTGCTTGCAGACGGATGAACGACGATGAGGGCTTAGAGCTTAGCCGCTTAGGGGAGAATTGTTGATGTCGATGATTGACTACGTAAATATGGTATGGCGTATGTATGATCATTGATCATTATTCATTACGCATTAGGGTTTTATACTTTTATTAAACTAGAATAAATTAGGAAAAAAAATATATACTATATCTCAGTCGGGTTTCGGACGGGTTCGGGGTGGGGATTTGAAGACCCCAACCGAACCTTCTAACCCACTTAAATCGTCGGGGTTCGGGGGTCGGGTAAGATCGGGGCATATGGGGAGGGGCAATTTCGGGTTTTTTCGGTTCGGGTATTCGGGTTTTTCGGGTTGAATCGGGTTCTGCACAGCCCTATCTATCGATATATGTACTAATGTATGGTCTTCACAACCCCTGGAAAACAAAAGGGAAGACAGAAAAAGATGAAAGCGAGATGTACCATCAGCACTCACACTATGCAACTGCTTTATTAGTTTATCAACCTAAAATCACAAACATAAAACTGCATAAAATCTCTAAATTTAGTTCCAAATTACCAGCCATATACCTTTTGCTGCATGCAACTTATTAGCTTGCTTGATATATATTATATATACACAATGTATTTATTGGATTTGGCGAAGGATCGTGGGATAAGTTGAGTTAATGGTGAGAAGCGTGAGTAGTGGATAACCATTATCTCATGCTAATGTACGTCCATTTCTCATCCAACAGTGGATAACCACTTCTCATGCTTCTCATCATTAACTCAACTTCTCACCGGAACCCTGCCCTGTATTTATCATTGATATTTGATGGAGATATGCACTGCATTCACTTGACAGCTTAGACAACAGATTTTTATGTTCAATCTTTGGTTAAAGATTTTTATGTACTACCTGGTATTTATTTTGGTCTAGACTATGTGTTATAGGTTGGTCTCTAAAAATATATGAATCTAATGTTATTTCCACTGTTTCATTTTCTATAAGTAGTTTAAGCACTTCTGTTTTGTAACTTAGATTTGGATGAACATTTGAAATAACTTTGACTTGGCATCTGCATGTTAAATTTGATTTTATTTGTTAATCTTACTTAAGTAGTTTCAGAACTTATGTTTTATGATTCTTATACATCATTCTTCTTTGTCAATTTGGATTTCTATCACCTCTAATCATGTAAACAACAGTTCCTTTCAGATGGATCTATTTATTCCTAAGCTTTGCATCGCAAACAAGACTTCAGGCGGTGGGAGGCAAAACAGGACTTCAAACTCAGAACATGGGTTAGTATTTACGGTTGCTTGTGACACTAGCTTCTTGTATCACTTAAACCTTTTCAGTCACTGAATAGGGCCAAAATTCACTTGATGATTCCATGGGGAGTATTACCCGGTAAGTGAGGGTGACGACTCTTACTTGGTAATTGGTTACTGGGTAAACTAGGGCATATGATACCTTTTTGACGGGCTACAATCATTCCCCATAAAATAAGTTACAGTGTTAAGACTTTACTGGGTAAACACTTTCCGGATAAACGTTTGGGTAAATGACCCCTAAGTCAACATTTTACCAAAAATGTTATTAAAAGGGAAACCAACAGAGAGCAAATCCAGTACTTTGTTTTAAATTTACTTTAATTGCTCTATTTATGGGTGCTTGTGCTGAGAATGTGGAGTGTATCACATTTTGTTTTTGATGGTCTGTGAACAAATGAACCACATAACATCACCTTCTTTCATTTTAAATCAACTTTATTTTGATAAAGTTTCATACGATTTAGGGGTTGGAATCAAAGAAAAAATTGTTGCTTTTTTAGAACTTTTTCGTTTTAGTTTCTGTTTTTTTAGATCGATGGTTCTTCATCAATATGAGATTTCAAAATTTAACTAATTTTGCTGTTTTTATTTTTTGGCTCCAATAACTGGTGCTATAAATGCAACTGGTTGGGAAGTTGTCGTATCCAACGTTCGAAAAAGATGGAGCTTGTTTTGAAATTATGGTAGCCCTTGCATCAACTAAAAATAGGAAGGTAATACATGGGTGTTTTTGTGTTTTTCATTGTTGCCTTGGCTGGGAGAAACATAGGTAGTTTAATTAGCATATAGTAGTAAATATGATTTGTTACATCTTGGTGTAATCTATCTACTATGTACAAAGGCTTGTCACCTCAATCCCTGCCAAAACAAAGCATCCATTAAGATTTATCATATATTTTTACTTTCTGTTATTGAACTTGGTGGTGGAAATCAACCTACAAGAGTAAGTTGTTTTACATCAAATTATATCTTTCTTCAGTGCATAGAAACAACTTGATGTAAGTTTCTGTTTTTTTCTTAAGTTTATAATCGCAGTTTTTCGTATGATTGATTCATCATTGAGTGGATTGCTATATTCTGTTTCTAGGCCTACCAACCCGATAAGGTAAGTCATCAAAATGGATTGTTGGGTGGTTGGATATAATAGGTTGTAAAAACCAGAAAAAGGATGCACCATCTAAGGAAAAAAATCCAGTTGGTAGGCCTAGAGGCAGTGGTTCAATTAGGGGTTCAAGAGAGAAGGGGTTGGTCAAGTTCCACCGATTATCGTAAGTAAACTTGTAATTCTGTATGTTTTTATTTATTTATTTAAATTTGCTCAAGTTGTTTGGTAAGTAACATGATTTTTTATATATTTGAAGTTGAAGCAGGAGAAACGGAAGAAACTCCATCTAAAAGGACTAATGAAGCGGGGCTTGATTGAGCATTGACGACGTATTAGAACATTTTGGTTTATAATTGATAGCCGGTGTTATGTTATTTTGGTTTATAATTGATCTTATTGCATTTTTGTAAAAATATTTAACCATTGACAATATTTTGTTTAATTATCTTATCAAAGTTTTTTTTATTATTATTTTGGTCTTGTTAAGTTAATAAAAATTTCAACAAACAGTAGGCCTAAAAATGTTACTGAAATAACAATCCTATAAAAATAATTACAATCATTTTTCTAAATGAAATTACAAGTTTGATAGATTGAAAACAAATTTAAAAAAAAATGGCTTGATTTTTTAATATTTTACGTGGGGGAAATGGCGTCAATTTTTAATAGCTGAAAATTACAGATTTAAAAAAAATTAAAAATACGAGGAAAAACTTAAAGATAGACAATTCCGATCATACGTGTTTATCTACTGGAATTATTGTTTTCGTATGACCAACTTTATGTGGCGTTGTACATAGGGATATCACTAGGTAAGTAGGTAATACAAAGGTATCAGTGTAGACTACAAAAAATTAAATCATGCTGTATTCTACACATCAAACTTCGTCTATAAAGAAATTTTACGTGATAAATATGATACAATCAACTAATTATTATTATTACAGATTTAAAATAATTCGTTTCTATCAAAATAACTATATGTTTTTTGCAGGACATGTTTACAGATGGATGTTATGTTCAACATTGTGAGGGACATAGAATGAACTGAAACAATAAACATGATTGAAAGCTGACTTATTTACTTCAAAGTTATGATTCACCCGCGCTGCATCGCGCGGGTAGACAGCTAGTATATATATATATGCACATGTATGTATATATATAGCTTCATTCCACACATGGAACCTTACAAAAAGAAAGTTTTTCTCTTTTTCTTTTCTATTTGCATACATACACACACGTTACATATATACACATGTATGTATATATTTGGCTTTCTTCTTCCATGGAACTTCACAATAACAAGTTCTCTCCTTACCACCCCCCCCCCCTTTTTATTTACATAGACATACACGTATACATCATTGGGATGCCATCAATTAAACAAAACAGAAAGGATTTCTTACTCGTCGTCATCGGAAGTGGATTTTCGACACGAACTCCACTTCCCGCTTTCTCGATCAATTATCTCTCTCAAACCTCAATCGTTTTGCACATCGCCAATATAACTTTACTCAGAGCAGATGGAGAACTAAAAATGGCGTAAAGGAATGCTCCATTGATGTTTTTATGGCTTCCTAAACATTTTTGTAACCACTGCCGCTTCATGGAGAAACCACCCACGACTAAAATTCAAACTTGGAAAACTTGGAAAAACAGGCCCTAAGATTTACATTCTCCACCCTTATTCTCCTCTCTCTTTTTCACTTTTAACCCTTCACTTTCGTTTAAATTATTTTCTCCCCTCAACCTTTATTCCCAATTATTACGTTTTCTTTTTTCGAGTGTTACACTAAACCCTCTAGAATGTTTTTCTTGCTTTTACACAACTAAACTTTGTGTGCGACCCAATAGGCCCATGCATTTTAGGATAATTACTATTTTGTTGTGTTAAATGGGCATACCTCCAACACGAAGAAACTGAAAGTGAACCGGTTAAGGACAATCCCAAGCTAACAAAACATTTGTCACACGATGTCAAGGAGGTTGAACCCAAAGAGGATACTTCCGATATTTTAGCACCGAAATCTCCGGATCAAACCAAAACAGTTCCCGATAAGTTTCCTTGAGTCCCTTACCCTTTCGAGTTTGATAGAGTATTGTTTGTGTACGTGGAGACAACCGCAACGACATCCTTTGAGACTTGAAGATTGGTCATCTTTTTCATATTTTGAAAACCAGGATGCGGATCCAATTATTTTGAAGATAAGAATGTTCTATGAGTCGGGTGTAGATGTGTTTAAAGTGAACTCGAGGTCGATTCCTTTTCAAGGGAGGGTGTCTGATACAGAGAGAATTCAAGACTTAAAAAAGTTTTTCGCCGATAATTGGAAAAGAAGTAGAGCTCAAAAGAAACCCAGAACTTGGAATCGAAAATGGGATACAGTTTTTAGCGCGACTTGTCCCGCGATTTAAATTGCGTTCAAAGTCGCGGCCACGTCATAACTAGTCCCAAAATTGAACATTATTCGGAATGAAATTGAACATTATTCGAGTTTCAATCTAGGATTTGATTTTAGTTTTAAGGTTTTTATGATGTTCTTGGATTTTACTTTTGATTTTCTATAAAAAAGAGTTTCTAACAAAACAAAATGTTCTTAATTTTATTGTTGTTCAAACGAGATGTTCTTGATGTTCATAAGAGATGTTCTTGATGTTCATAGGTGAACAGGTTTTGGAATGATATGTTTAATTGGGTTGGTGTTCTTGATGATAATGTTTCGATTATATATATATTTTCTGAACTATTTTTTAAAACTTCGAACACTTCTACTTAAGCTTAAAATATTTGTACAATATATTTTTTTATAAATACTGTATAAAATGACCAAATTACCCCTCGCATGCTAGTCACATGGGGGAACTTAACGTCTTTTCTTAACGGTCGTTAAACCAGGGACCTAAACGAAAGTAAAACGCAAACCACAAGGGCTATGATGTAATTAGTGAAGTCGAGGGACGAGAACCAGGTTATTGGTAAACGACGGGGACAAAAATATAATTCACTCTAAAACTCATATATATTTTTAAAGGAAAAAGTAAAAAGACAAAAATACCTTCAATTTAATGGAGTTAAGGTTAACAGTACTAGGAGCAAGGGACAAAATCCATAACAAAAGTGAAACCACAATAACTATATATGTAACTATTTCGTTTAAGGGACCCAATCCAAATTTTCAAATATATAACTACCAGATGAAATTTGTAATTTACTCTTTTTTTTTAATCAACATTCATAGCCATAAAAATTAGATTACATGATCCCCCATCAAGAGATTTTGTTGTTTACCCCCAACATGTCTTTTTTATTATATAACTTTTAATATGGTTGACTGTATACAAAAAAAATATATAGAGAGAGAGAGACGGGTTCAAACGAGAACAATACTTATTTAAAAGAACACGAGAACTAACAAAATCATTAGTGATTTTACATTAACACACAAAAAAGGGACTTTGGCCGCGGCTTCAGGTCTGCGTAACTTTTTTGCCCGTTAATGTAAAATCACTAATGATTTTGTTAGTTCTCGTGTTCTTTTAAATAGTTATTGTTCTCGTTTGATCCTCCTTCTATATATATATATATATATATATATATATATATATATATATATGAGCAACAATGAAATTAAGACACATCAGATTTTATATATTTTTTATTTGTTTTAATTCAAGTATATATTCTTTCTTCGATGACGTGTACTTATGTGATTGATGGACATGAATGATACATGATAATTTGGGAGAGAGATTTTATTCCTGATGATGAAAGACCTATGGATGAGTTAGGAAGAATAGAGACTTCATAACCATCCTGTCTCATTATATGACACCATCCCAGGTACCCAGCATACATACATACATAATAAAGGAGCCAATTAATCATTATACGATTTGAAGATGTTGCCAGTCGTAGTCGTCTTTTGCTTACTTCACTCGATCGATCGATCGTCATTCCATATCAATGTCTTGGTAGAACACCTTCTGAAAATCCTCCATATACCTCGCCTGCAAACACAATGCAACAACCAATGATCCATCTCCATCTTTGCCATGAAGAATCAAAGAATCACCATCGGAATCATGTGTTCCTGGACCCATATGAATCTCCTTCCCCCAACCAAAATCCGCACCATACAATGGTAAAGTTAACCAACTTATCACTCCAAGATTTGGATTACCATAAAAATGTCCATCATTACTTGATGGTTGCAAGTCTCTGAACTTCGATAAGTCTTCTTGACCCTTGAGAAAATCGATAACCGAGTTCACATGCTCATCATCAACCTTCTCAATCGCATCGCGTATTTTACTCGAACTGTATCCTATCGGGTTCGAAACTATCTCACCTGAATTTCCTGTGGCAATCACATTGATAATAGCATTTCCGAAGTACTTTCTTGGCAACGGTGGCCTCATCTTACTTCGTACGTCAATGCAGATAGCCAACGCAGTTGGCTGCTCGGGTTTGTGATTACGCGCTTTGCACGCGGTTCTCCATATATGCGCAGTTATAGCCTCGTATCGCGTAAAACCATGGCTTATCTCGCTTTTTCGACTAGTGTTAGCTTTGTTACGTAATTTCTCTACTTGGGTTGGTGTTAATTTCAACATTGTGACCTCGGTTTCCTTCTCGTGCTCGCTTCCATTTTGGTCTATAAGGATTGGTGGAGGATCGAACTCTGCATGTTCGAGCCTCGAGCTAGCCCTTGGAGGATCCCCAGCTCGCAAAACTTTTCTATCAAGATACGGCGATGACTCTAACGACTCGCCTCGAGAAACCCTAGCCCATTCGGACACAAAGTGAAGCGCGCTTTGGCCGTCGGCAACGACATGAGATATGCTCAAACCGAGACTAAACCCTCCACAAACAAACCTCGTGACCTGCAAAACTAACAATGGAATTTCCTCAAGAGGTGCATTAACATAATCTATTGAAGGAATAAGTTGGTGATATATGGGAGACGGTAAGAGAGTATCAAGATCGGTAAGTTTCTTGTCGGCATAAGCATCCACGAATTGCACACCGGCTGCATTGCAATCGAGCTCTAGACGGCCTCCAGCAATCGCGGATAGACGGCCGGCTAAAGGGTAGAAATGAACCAGGGTACAACTGAGTGAACCTTTTAGAGTTTGTAGAACAGTGAGCCAGTCATCAGGAGAGTGTTTGTAGAAGTACATGGTTGGGACATGAGTGGTGACACCAGTTTGGTCAAGTTCAGATAAGGCCAGCTTACCGGACCATGTTTGATCAGCTGGTTTAACCATGCAAGAAGTCTTGTTGGAAACCTTGATCATTTTGAAGAAAGAAAGTAGCTAGGGTTCGCCAAATAGGTTTTGTTGTTGAGGGATATTTATAGGCGAAATGAAAGCCATTATAATTGTGTGACCCTAAACTTAGGCCTAAAAAACAATGGATTACAGAATATGCAGAGTGCATGATCATGAGACGTGCATTTTGTTTGTTGCTTGCTAACTGGAACCAAAAGTCGATAAATTTAATATGGCAAATCATCAAACTTTCAGGTCTATCACATAGATCAGCTTTGAAACCGCAAATCCAACTCAACAAATCGCAAATCTGTGTTGGGCAGGCGCCTACGTTGTGTCATATAAGCATTTTATTTTGTATTTTTTATTTTATAAAACTTACTTCATAACCATAAATCCTTGCAGTTTCATAACTAATTCTTCTAAGTTTTTTCCTTCTTAATTTAAACTAAAAACTAACACTTAAAAAAAGGTTTTCGCCTACGAAAAAATCCGTCGGTAAATGTAACAGTTGTCGGAAGTCCGTCAATAAAGGTCGATCGTCCAAACTTTGTATATTTAAACGTTTTATCAGTTGATTATTAGTTAATTTTAAGGAGTTTAATGAGCTTTAAATAATTATACATATGTATAAATTACTTGTAAATTTGAAATTCATTGTTTTGAGTATTATTAAACAATATCTAATGCTTATATAATAAGTATTTAGGTTAAAGGGAAACTGCTAAATAAATAGAAAACCGAAAAACCAAGAATAAACAGATGAAAATATATTAATATAGATGTCAAATTAACGAGAAAAATGTGATTGATTTTTAGGTGTAATTTGTTTTGTTCAGATTCTGATCATATTTCGTATTTTTTCAATTTACGAATTAGGAGTTGATAGATTTTTTAATTTAGAAATATGGGTCTGTTTGTTTATCTCTTAATGGTTCCATTAAGAGACAACCTCTGAATCGCTATAGAGGGTCATACTAAAACTTGTTTGGCAAAAAAAAAGGTTGTCTCTTAATGGTTCCAAAATCCTCTAAATGATCTTGTATCGTAACCCTCTCTTAACCATTAAGCGCCCTGATTTCATTATGAACAATTAACAAACAACCATATTTCGTTTTACACTATATCTTAAAACCTCTTAATCATTCAGACCACTTAATTATTCTGCACTAAACCATTCAGCAACTGTCAAACAACCCCTAAAGTTGTAATCGCCTCTTTAATTACATCCATTGGATCAACTAATCTAACGGTTGATGGTGGGTTTTTCGGTTTTTCATTTATTTAGAGTTTTCCCCTAAACCTCCCTTACACTTTATAATAGTGTATATATAGCCCCCTATATATATATATATATATATATATATATATAGAGAGAGAGAGAGAGAGAGAGATGGAGGTTTAACCGTTTAAGGGAAAACCTTAAAAAATGGAAAACTAAGGAATGCCCTGGTACCCTTTGATCTGGACGGTATGCACTTGTACATAAAAGTAATTAAGTTGTTTTTTGGTTTTTATGCATGTATACATTATGCACTTGTGCATATACACGTGTGCATGTTACAAATTAATTGTATGCACAATTGCATACCGTCCAGATGAAAAGGGCTATCAGAATGTTTCTCAGTTTTCCTTTTTTTGAAGTTTACCTTGAACATATTATACACACATATATCGAGGTGTAATTTATTGCATTCAGATTTTGATCATATTTCGTATTTTTTCGATTTTAAAAAGTAGGGAGTTAATAGTTTTTTTAATTTAAAAAATATAGTTGTAATCGTCTCCTTAATCACATTCATTGGATCAATTAATCTTATAGTTGACAGTGTGTTTTTTGATCTTTTATTTATTTAAGGTTTCCCCTGCACCTCCCTCTATATAGATATGATTTTATATGTTTGTATGTAGTCCATATGTGTGTATGTATATATGTAAGTGTATATGTATGTAGTATGTATGTATATTTAGTCCATATGTGTGTATGCATATATGTAGTGGAAATTTGTATGTAGTATGTATGTGTATGTGGTGGATATATGTATATATGATACATTCATATATTATAGAATGAATTACATTAGTCCTCCCTGTGGGTTTGCTCAATATGGTCTTTGGGTTATTTGGAAAAGCATAAATGAGAAAGTCTTCAGCATAAGTCTACAAGTCCCTTGGTGCATTCTAATGAGATTCAATCCATTGTTTTTCATTGGATTAGACTAGAGCTCCGTTGGGTAATTAAGCTTATAAGTTGGACATATTGGTATTATAATGTGAGCCTAGTCTTTGCCTTGAGTTTGTATTCGTAGCTTCTTGCTAGAAGTTGTTGTGTTTTTATAAAACTTGTTGTTCAAAAAAAAAAAAGAACCGAAAGTGACATATATTAGAACTTATTATTAAGTCCAAGATAGAACTGATTATATCGACTGATATTTGAGTGTAATGTTTCACTTATTTTTAATTTTAGTTTGATACTTCTCTAACACTGTGATCTTAGTTTTTTTTTTACTAATGAAAGGAAGGAAAAAGTTTGTGTTCTCGAGTTTTTTTTAGGAGGAAAAGGAAAGGAAATGGAAGGAAAAGAAATTTGAACAACAAGATTTAATTCCAAACCAACAAGCTAGCGAGACCTAGAGAACAATAAGAGTACAAGGAAACATCAAACCAAAACGGGATTACATCGCCACTTCTCCCTAGTAATAGTGTCCCCCCTTCTAATTCTGTTTTTAACCCACAGAAAGGAGGTCGAAATCACCTCGGACGCGGTGATGCCAGATGGGGACCCTTTTTTGTTGAAGGTTGGGGAATTCCGCAATTTCCAAATGGACCAAACATAAGTCGGGATGACTGCTCCCAAAGTCGAGACCTTGATTGTTGTTGTGTTACCATCACCTGTCGCATCTAGGAGATCAGGAATTGAACCAACTGCAAAGAGGAACTTCTTACACAAGGAATGATCAGTGCCATGATTTTTGTGCTAGTTGAGCAATGGATAAAAAGATGGTCTTCCGGTTCAGGTGTAGAGTGACAAAGGGGACACAGGTCAGAGTTGAGCCCGATACCTCTTCTGATTAGATTTACTTTGGTTGGTAATATGCCCAATCTCGTCCTCCACATCAATAAGTTGACTTTTCTCGGCATCAAGCGATTCCAACTCGTACTATGCCCGAGAATGATTAGGGATGCGTCATCAATCGCATTCCTCTGCGAGGAGATAGAGAATCTGCCGTATTTTTCCATCTTCCAACCCCAAGACATGTTTTGCACATTAAAAGAAAAGAGATCATGTAACATAATATTATAAACATATGCCTCTTTATCCACTTTCCTGATGGTGCTCCAAGTCCCGCCTGTATAGTCCCTCTCATCTCTAAAAACGAGACCCCATCATTAGGACTAAATAGGGAAGAAATAACCTCCCACCATAACCCCTCGGTGTCGGTTCAAAATCTCCACCACCACTTTCCGAGAAGAGCTAAGTTAAGTTCCCGAAGACTCCCAATACCATTACCGCCATGATTTTTACTATTAATGGTTGAATTCTAAGCAACCCAAGAGATTTTAGATTTATCCGCGTTTCGAGAATTTTAATCAACTTTTTAGGAGCTTTGTAAGTTGAAAACAAATACAACCCGAGACTTCCTAGCACCACCTTGCAAAGAAATAATCTACCTTCAAACAAAAGATTTTTGGCTTTCTAACTAGAAAGTTTAGTTTGAAAATTTTCAATTAGGAGAAGCCAACTTTCAACCTTGGACATTTTTGCCCCTACCGGCAATTCGAGATAAGAAAAAAGGAGAGAGCCATCTATACAATTCATTCTCCTAGCCATGACTGACATCTCCTCCGGATTAACACCAATCCACCTTATTTTGCTTTTGTTGAAGTTGACCTTGAGGGCGGAGGCTAGATAAAAGTAACTTAAAATTCTCACCATGTTCAAAATATTCGTTCGCGACCATTCCCCGAGAAAAATAGTGTCATCAGCATACTAAAGGATTGAGATATTAGGGCCAATAATGTTAGGAAGCGAAACATCCCGAAACAGCCCATTGTTGACAACCTCTTCCATTGCAATTTTCAATCCCTCGACAACTAAAATAAACAGAAAAGGGGCAATGGGATCTCCTTGCCTCACTCCTTTTTCCATCAAAAACTCTTTTATCGGGGATCCGTTAACTAGAACCGACATTTTGGCGGTCGACAGACATCCTCGCACCCAAGCTCCCCATTTCTCCCAGAAGCCCATTTGATTCATTATGTCGTCCAAATAACCCCAGTTAAGCGAATCGAAGGTTTTTTCATAGTCCACTTTAATAATGTTGATTTTCTTTCCAAAACTTTTCTTCCAAATGTGGGAGGATAAGGAAAGAAAGAAAAGAAGAGAATTTTAAAAAAAAATTAAAAATCTTTATAAAATTACACATATACCCATCAATTACATTCCACTACAAAATAAATAAAGGTATATTTGTAAAATGACATCTTCTCTTTCCTTTCTCTCCTACTCAAGAACATGGAAATTTATTTTCTTTCCTTCCATTTCCTTTATTTACGTTCAATCTCGAGAATACAAATAAAAATCTTTCTTTCTTTTTCTTCCCTTTCTTTTCTTTTCTTTTCTTTTCTTTTCTTTCTCTTTCTTTTATTTTGTTTCCTTCCAAAATTCGAAAACAGAGTAAATCCCTTTGTGATTACCAAAGGATTTTGGAATTTTATTTTTCATCCTCTAAAATTTAATCTTTTTCAAAATCTTTCAGTAATCACCTACAAATATTTAAATTTTTGTTTTTCGATTTTTTAAATATAATATGTTTCTACCAATGATTATTTAAATATTGTTTTTCTATTTTTAGTATGATATTTCTCGAGTGTAGCTGGGCATGGAAATCAGAAAAGCGTTGAACCGTTGGTGGAGTCTGATCCGAGTTTAATGTTCTAGAGCAACTCTTAATAGGAAGCTTCGAACCTCAACAATTTACCTCCAAAACTGAGGCCGATCCTAGATGTGAATACAGACATTTTTCTAGGTTATTTGGAATTACATAAACGAGAAAGTCTTCAGCAATAAGTCTGCTAGTCCTTTGGTGCTCGCGAATGAGATTCAATCCATTGCTTTTCATTGGATTAGGCATAGAGTTCCGTTTGGTCACTCATTAGTTAGACATAGTCATATTGTTGTAATCCGAGCGCAATATTTGCCTCGAATTTGTATTCCTACCTTCTCGCTAGTGGTTGTGTTGTACTTAAAATTGTCATTCCAAAAAAAATCTTTCAATAATTGCATAGATCAGTTAAAATAAGAAAGGGTCTTTTTTATATATGGTTAACTGTTAACTGTATATGAAAATTGTTGGAACAATTAGTATTTATCATTTGTTATGTTTGTCCCACATAGGAGGAGTGAAGATAAATTTATTGGTTTAAAAGGTGAAATACATTTAAATTGTTTGGAAGTGATTTGGAGGGAACACAAAAAGGGCAAAGTCTAGAGGGGGTTTTTGGAAATATTATATAGTTGAGTGATGAGTGACTATATATATAATCAAAGACTTAGCAAATTCCTTACATTTTTGGTCCAAATAGTTAACGGTTGGTTAACTCTATTAGTTAATTCAGTTATATTTGGAGGGAAAAACCGAACCATTGCATCTGTTCGTAAACCATTGCACCTTTACTTGAAAAGTTGCACCTTTTCGTGAAAGGTTGTGACTGTTGGGATATATATATATATATATATATAGGCCGATAATCAAATGAAAACCAAAAATATGTTACAAACCCTTGAGAACCGATATAAAAATATTTTTTTACATGATTTTTTTCATCAAAACCTATGATAAGATATTGTTTCATATATGTTTTTGTTCACCTTGTGAAAAGATTACACGTGAAAAATAAAATTTGATTCACCTAGTGAAATGAAAAAGACAAGTAAAAAATATTCATGTGGTAAAACAAATACATGTAAAACTATCATATTATGAAACAAATATATGGGAAGAAATATATTAAATCCAAGCATTTGGTGAAAATATATCATGTGAAAAAATATTTTTATATTGGTTCTCACATGTTTATAACATATTTGTGGTTTTCATTTGATTTAGCCCCTATATATATATATATATATATATATATATATATATGGTCGTTTCCTTCATTTTTTTTTTCAGTTTGTTAGGTCCATGATCACAATCAAATCAATGTAAGAAGATTAACAAGAGATGAATTAGGGAAGGAATTGATTTTTTATTCACACAACTAGAGAGAGCAAAATGTTTCTCTCTCTAGAAACACATAGTTCACGTACAGGCTACATTTTGAAATAAAAGTTACATACAAACTACAATACAATTCCTATTTATACCCTCATCACCCTTGTTTACAATTAAGCCCAAACCCAATGCTAAATACAAGGCCCAAATACAAAATATGATGACTTTACAAAACTTCTAATACTTAGAACATTTTATGTTCTAACATTCTCCCCCTAAGTTTTGTACAGGAATCATCATCTTTAGCTTCAACTCTTCTCCCCCTTGATTCCTTTAGAAAACTTAGCGTTGCTTAAACTTTAAAACAACTCTGGCTCCCCCTTAAAAATAACTCTTATCCTTTAAAGTTTCAACTTTAATACCAGATTCGATGTAGACAATAACCTCGACTGAGTGCACAAAATACAGCTTTTACCTCTAGTAAATTCAACACATTTGTTATGCCTACAAGAAAGAAATGTGTGAATTATGACGTGACAACCAAAGTGCATCTTCAGTTTATAACACCGAATCAGTCTTTGAACCACAAGTTGAATAGGAATTCAGCTTAAGAACTTAATCTGATCAGCTTGCAGGAGGAAGCATCTTATAGCAAACACTACTAGGAAAGGATTAGAATAAAATTCTGATATCTGTTCAACAACTGATGAAAGACGCTCATTTTCTAATTTCTTTCCAGAACACTAAACAAATGAACTCGGAACTCCTTTCTTCACGAATCAATTGGATGATTATAAGCACTCAAATTCTAGATCACAATCAAAGCACCAGAACAATGATTGCAGTCACTTACACTTTTAATTGATCAGGTCAGAAGAATGATTAAGAGCACTAAAAGATCTAGCATCGTAGAGAAAAACTCCAGACTGATGATTGCAGATACTTAAGCTGCTAATCCAATCCAATCAGAGACTAAATCCAAACACCCAGTATTTGAAAATCTTGACTGGCATGAGCACTCGTGAAAATCTGATCATTTGCTAAAAATATGTGACCAACAGAAGATAAGAATGATGTCACATATGCATTACGCGGAAAATCTCAGGAATAGGGCAAACTTGTAGCAAAATGGGTTCTGCACATTAACTTTTCGCATCCTACATGAACAAACTTTTCGCTTAACAACAATTCGCAGATCATTAAACATTTAAGGGCACAATTCGCATGAGGCCTGAGCCGAATCCTCCACTTTTGTCTTCAAGAGATATATGACTAAAGATTTGTGACTACTTTCTCTCTCTAGATTCTTGTTAATCTTTACTTAATCTTTGATTGTTAAATGCTTGAATCTGGAATCACAATTGATATCAGATCCGAATCAGATTAATTGGAAAGATCTACATTCATCAATTAATCCCAAGATCAAGAAAATTACTGTTCATTTTCAAGAACTCGCAAGTTACTGTTCCATTGATCGATTTTGATTTTTTGTGTTGTTTTTTATGTTAGATTGATTGCACTGTATTTGATTAGTGATTTAGATCAATTGTCATTCACATTGTAATCACTAAGTCACATAATTTCAGTGTCAATTGTTCATTTTTTGTAAAATTTTCGAGTTCATATTCTACGCACTATAATATGTCGAATCCTGATGATCATGTCGATTCTTGGTGGAATTGATTGTAAAGTGTTGTTCACGATGGTACATCGATCAAATTTACAAAGTTTTGTGTCCTGATTCAAAGATTTTGGTGAAACCAGTGGAAAATCAAGTCGAAAAGTTTGGAAGTAAAAAATTGACTAAGGGAGGAATTCGCATCACACTGAGAGTTGTGCGAAAAGTTAAAATTTTTGGAAGTTGAAAATTCAACTAAGTCCAGAACTCGCATCCTTCATTCTGCAAAAAGTAGGAACTCGCATCCTACTACGTGGGAATAGTTAGAACTCGCATCTAACTTCGTGCAAAAAGTGAAGATTTCTCATCCCTTTGGTGTGCGAATTGTTTGTTTCTGCGAATTGTTTTCTACTTGGTGTGCGAATTGTTTCTTGTGTGCGAATTTTATTTCACTGTGGTGTGCGAATTTTACACTTAGAATATTTGTGTGTATTCTTCTGTTAATTTTCAAAGTTGATATTTCTGGTTATCTGACTAACGATCATTTCAAGGATTATTTCAGATAAAATTTTCACAATGCCTTACATTGATGAAAAGGGAAACAATGTTCTCTCAAACAGAGATTGTGCTATGGCATACATGCCTGAGATACAAAAGATTGAAGCTGAAAATGAAAAGCTTAAACTTCAGAATGCAGAGCTGAAAGCTGAGATTGCTGAACTGAATGTCAAATTGAAGAAAGTTGAAAAGCAGGTGTCTACATATCAGACAAAAGGAGCTGAATGAATTAAAAAGTTTGAAGAGAGAAGCAAGAATGAAAAAGCTGATCTAGAGAAAACTTTCAATCTGAGATTATCTGATCTTTCAAAGAAAGCTAAAAAAGAAAAGAAAGATTTATAAATCATATGTGTAAAAATTTCTAAGCAGTTCCTCAATTTGAAAAGATCCTAATCACTGAAAGAGATATCTTTGAAAAAGAGGAGAAAAATACTGAAAAGAAAAATATTGCTCTTTTCAAAGAAATTTCAGGGAAAAATCAGAGCTTAGAAAAGGATTTTGAATCAGAGAGAAAAGTTTTGAAACTGAGATTTCAAAACTAACTAAAAAGTTAGTTGTTTTATCTTCAAATATTCTGAAAGGACAAAAGAGTAAATCTGATCTGCAAAGTAAGTTTGATAAGCTTTGTAATGAAAAATCAAAATTAACTGATATCAAACAGCTGGAAATAGAAAATGTTGATTTGTCAGATAAAATAACAGCTGATACAACTGACTTATCTTATGATGATGATTCAGCTGAATCAGTTTGTTCTTTTCAATCTGTTTCCAGTTTATTTCAGAAAATGGTTTTCAAGAAAAAGGATGTCAAATCAAAAGTCTTAAAACCAGATCATATTAAATCTCAAAGTTCATTTTATGTTAAATATGTTGATAAACAAGCTGCTTATTTTTCAAAATCTATATATAATCAAAGACTTAGCAAATTCCTTACATTTTTGGTCCTAACAGTTAACGGGCGGTTAATTTTTCTGTTAACTCCATTAGTTAATTCAGTTATTTTTTGGAGGGAAAACCCGAACCATTGCATCTGTTCGTAAACCATTTCACCTTTTCTTGAAAAGTTGCACCTTTTCGTGAAAGATTGAGACTGTTGGGATATATATATATATATATGGTCGTTTCCTTCATATTTTTTTCAATTCGTTTTCATCTTCTTCACTACATCAGAACCATGATCATGAGAAGAACTTGTAAGATCATTGCCTACAGTTCATAAACTCGAGGAGGTCCTGGGAGGAATTAGCCTAGATCCATCAACTACCTAGTGGGGGCTAATACTCCTTAAGGATAGTGATTTAATCACGTACTTGTTTTATTGTTTTGATCATCTTTCTTTCTGTCACATTACTCACGTCTGACAAAAACATATATGAGAGGCCGCAAAGAGAAGAATTTACTGATGATATAGACCTATGGGTCAATTAAGAAGAATAGAGTCCTTGGAGTATCCACAATTAATATGGAGACCATTGAGGATGCTCTTATAACATTACAATCAAATCTCAGCATATGACAGTACCATGACCATCCCAGCTGCTAGGTGGCTAATTATATATATATATATATATATATATATATAGGGAGGTTCAGGGGAAAACCTCAAAAAACGGAAAACTAAAGAAAACTGTGGTAGCCCTTCATATGGACGGTATGCACTTGTGCATATAGGTAAATTATGTTATCTTTTTGGTTATTATGCACTTGTGCATATGCACATGTGCATGTTACAAATTACTTGTATGCACAAGTGCATACCGTGCAGGTGAAGGGCTACCAGGTTGTTCTTCAGTTTTCCATTTTTTTGAGATTTTCCCCTGAACCTGACCATGTATATATATATATAGGGAGAGGTTCATTTGAGAAATGCTAAATATATGAGAAACAAGGTTCTAAATGGCGTGAGGCGTGGCATGGCGGAGAGGCCAAGCCTTAGGAGCCAAGGCGAAGCCATGGCGTTTTCAAGGTGTGACTTAAGGTGTCAAATTTCTAATTTATATATAATATTATATATAAACACGTATGTTTTGTAGTGTTACTCAATGAGTCAATAGTAATAAGCAAGTTAAATTACGTTATATATTAAAAACTTGCAAATAAGACATTAAAAACGTAAAGAAAAATCAAATATCTCATTACGATAGTTGCGCATTTGGCCATGGCGTGCCATGGGCTTAACGTGGCGTGACACACAAGCCTTGGTGCCATGGCGTGCCATGGCGGCTGTGCGGCGAGTTTTTTAGAACATTGATGAGAAATAGAGAAGTAATCATAACCTTTCATTCGGTCAAGATTGGCAGTCAAATATTGCGTCTTTGACTGGTCAATAATTACGGCTTTGACTGCTCAAAAGTTGCGGCTATTCCAAAAATAGAATGACGGTTTCGTAAATTTTACAAATACATGGGACTAGTTCATATATGAACCTGTATGATTGACATATGAACTATATGTTCATATGTGAACCAGTGTAATTCACATATGAACTCTTTTAACTAATTCATAAATGAACCTTTGTGATTCATATATGAACCAATTAACTGATTCACATATGAACTAATTAACTGTAAGTTCATATGTGAATCGGTTGAACTAATTAATATATTCATATTTGAACCTTTGTAATTCACATATGAACTAATTAACCGATTCATATATGAACGTATAGTTCATATATGAATCACAAAGGTTCATATATGAATCAGTTAAAAGAGTTCATATGTGAATTATACTGGTTCATATATGAACATATAAGTCATATGTGAATCATACAGGTTCATATATGAACTTCTCCTGCGTATTTTACGAAACTACCCCTCTATCTTCTACAGACCACACAAGGAATTATCTGATGCTTAACGATCAAAGCCGCAAATGTTGACCAGATAAAGGGTTATGATCATTTCTTTATTTCTCATATTTTTGGCATTTCTCAAATGAACCTAATTATATATATATATATATATATATATATATATATATATATGTGGAGCACTAAGTTACTTACGTTACGGTCTTTAGCAGGTAGGTTGCATGCGGTTAGCTACGTCCCAATAAAGTTACATGGAGTTCATAATTGCATAAAAGGAGTCAAAGTAAAGTAGTACTATATATATGAGGAACAGCTTGAAGATCTGCGACTTGTCTTTTAGTTGTTATTTTTACTAATCATTCCATATCAATATCTTGGTAGAACAGCTTCTAGAAATCCTCCATATGCCTCGCCTGAAAACATAATGCAACAACCAAGGATCCATCTCCATCCTCCCCATGAAGAATCAAATAACCATCATCAGTATCATGTGTTCCTGGACTCATATGAACCTCATTCCCCCAACCGAAATATGTACCATAGATTGGTAGTGTTAGCCAACTTGTCACTCTAAGATTTGGATTGCCCCAAAAACCTCCATCATTACTTTTTGGTTGCAACTCTCAGAATTTTGATAAGAATTCTCGAATCTTCAGAAAGTCTATCACCGACTTCACATAGTCATCATCAACCCTTTCAATCACATCTCGTATTTTACTCGAACTGTATCCTAAAGGCTTTGAAACTATCTCATCTGCGCATCCGGTCACAATCACATTGATAACATCATTTCCAAAGTACTTTCTTGGCAATGCATTTACAAAGTACTTTCTTGGCAATGGTGACCTCATCTTACTTCGAACGTCTATTGGAGTTGCCAATGCAGTTGGTTGCTCTGGTTTGTGATTACAGGCTTTGCATGCACTTCTCCATATGTGGGTAGTTATAACCTCATTTAGTGTAAAACCATGGCTCATTTCTGTATTCCGATTATTGTTGTCTTTGTTCCGCAATTTCTCTACTTAGGTTGGTGTTAATTTCAACATTGCGACCTTGGTTTATTTCTTTCATTCTAGGATTCGTTGTCTAACTGATCTATAAGGATCGGTGGAGGTTTGGATTTTGCATGTTCAAACCTCGAGCTTGCCCATGGAGGATCCCCAGCTCGCAAAACTTTTTTATCAAGATATGGAAGTGACTCTAACAACTCACCTCGAGAAGTCATAGTCCATTCGCACACGAAGTGGAATGCACTTTGTCCATCGACAACAACATGTCACATACTCAAACCAAGACTGAACCCTCTACAAACGAACCTAGTGACCTGCAAAACTAACAATGGGATTTCCTCAAGAGGTGTATTGTGATAATCTATTGAAGGAATTAGTTGGTGATATATCAGAGACGGTAAGAAAGTATAGAGATCGGTAAGTTTCTTGTCTACATAAGCTTCCACGAACTGCACACCGGCCACATTGCAATCAAGCTCTAGACGCCCTCCAACAAGCGCGGATAGAAGGTCAGCCAAAAGAAAGAAATGAACCAGGGTGCAACTGAGTGAACTCTTTAGGGTCTGTAGAACAACGATCCAGTCGTTAGGGGATTGTGTGTAGAAGTAAAAGGTTGGGATATGACCGAAGATGCTAGTTTTATCCAGTTCTGATAAGGGCAGCTTACGGGTACATGTTCGTTCAGCCGGTTTAACCATGTAAGTAGTCTTGATGGAAACCCTGATCATGAGAGAGATAGATATAGAGAGAGAGACTAAGGATGGTTTGTCAAAGAATCCTTTAAGGTGATGATGGAAAAACGCGACACAACGGTAACGATAAATGCAGAATAAACCTTCGTTAGACAAAACTTGTCTGACTTATATGAACCTTTGAGGATGCAAACAAATAGGGTATACTAAATGCAATGATAATCAACTACAAATGTCTTCTCTAGATAAAACTAGAGGCACACCACAATCATCATACTCTTGGAACAAATCATCAAGAAGTATGGAATCAAACCAAAAGGAAAAGAGGAAGAAACATCACCTAGAAAATAGCAAACAATCGAACAGCAAAAGGGAGATTTCCGGATCTCCAAAACCGATCTCCACCATTCAGAATGTAGATAAGGATGTATTGAAGATAATTTCGAAAAATCACGACGATCCGATGGTTCTACATACGGGAATAGACGAAACGGCACGGTTGCACTTGCCCAAAAAGTGCAGTCAACTTTTCTCTCTTTTCTCTCACTTTTGTATTTTATGGACTATCTCTTCTTTTGTTATAAAACCCTAGGATACAAGGCAATATATAGCTTGTATCGGGCAACTATTGTTGGGCTATTTTAACTATTCCTCATGGGCCAGAAATAATCAAAACATAAAACCCAACAAATCTCCCTCTTTCTGCCTATGAAGAAGAGTTCGCCATCCCGACGATCCCACAACATATCTTTAACTTTTCCTTTGATATGGCCTTTGTCAACATATCAAAACCATTATCATTGGTATGAACTTTATCAAGTTCAAGTAATCCATCTTCAAGAGCTTCTTGATCCAATGATACTTCATCTTGATATGATTCATTCTTCCGTGAAAAGTTGAATTATTTGCAAGACAAATGGTACTTTGATTATCACAAAGAACCACGTAGCGTTGTTGCTTGAAACCAAGATCCTTCAGAAAATCTTTCAGCCATAGTAATTCTTTGCATGCTTCACTTGTCACGATATATTCAGACTCTGTTGTAAACAAGGCAATACATTTTTGCAGCCTTGATTGCCATGATACTGCTCCCCTCATAAAATATCCATATGTGGATCTCATGTTGTCCATATTTCCTCCCATATCAGAATTAGTATACCCAACAAGCATTGGATTTTCATTCCCAAATGTTATACCTAACTTGGAAGTACCTCGCAGATATCGGAGAATCCATTTAACTGATTCCCAATGCTTTTTACCTGGATTTGACATAAATCGACTAACAACACCTATTGCATGGGCTATATCAGCCCTATACATACCATCGCATACATCAAACTCCCAATGGCTGATGCATATGGAACTCAATCCATCTCTTCAATCTCCTTCTTTGAAGAGGGACAATCCTTATTGGTTAGCTTAAAGTTGATAGTTAGGGATAAATTGACCACTTTAGCTTTTTCAATGTTGAATTTGCAAAGCAGCTTCTCAATGTATTGCTCCTGTGACATGTGAAGCTTCTTGGTAACTCTATTTCGATGGATCACAGACGGTATCTCCCCATGGCCTTTCGCCTCTGAAAGCGTCCTTCCTTCTCAATGCCCGGGCATGTGATCCGTTTCCCAAGAATCTGTTTTGCTGGCCCTATGTAACACTCTAAAATTTAAGCGGGAATAAAACTCGAAATTTCAGCAACATGACGTTTGAAAATAGAGAAAACCAGTCACCCTAAAAAGGGGATAAATTAAACCTGTGAAATAAGGTAAGACAATTCAAAACCCAAGTGTATCATCCCCAATGAGGTATATTGTAAGGCATTTACAAACCCAATAAATGAAGCATAAGACGACAACCTACTAATCTAAAATAGGTTAACTAGATTATGGTCGGGTGTCGCTATCCTTCCAAAATGTGTATCTTCAAATTCATTGAATGTTGGTCACTATATTTCCTCAAAAAGACCACTCACGACCCCAAAGTTGTTCCCTCAGTCCCGACGTGCCCCATCGCTAAGATGACCTGTCAAGCATGACAACACAGAACAAGTGTTAGGCTAAAGCCTAGTGAGAACAAGTCAAATAATAATTGAAGTACTAAACCCATTCGGAGTCACGCAGAGGATATAGCCATGAGCTAAAACCAACAAATCAAATAAACCATTAGTGATTAAATACGGTACAAATAACACCAATCACATAATGAGCTCAAATCCTCTAAGTCTATTGCTCGAAAACATCAAGTCAACCCCTCTAGGTCTATTCTTGAGAGTTCCAAAACGGGGAACTCTAGCACAAGGGAATTACACCTTACTGCCAATGAGACGTTGCCCGACCTTATAGGTCCACATCTTACGTATG
Organism: Arctium minus; assembly: GCA_954870635.1. Classification (NCBI taxonomy): domain Eukaryota; kingdom Viridiplantae; phylum Streptophyta; class Magnoliopsida; order Asterales; family Asteraceae; genus Arctium; species Arctium minus. Next base: position 172,257,509 of record OX941080.1, on the reverse strand, counting down.
ATGGTGACCCGATGCCCATTCTGTGCCAATTGGTGAACCCAATGCCCAAAACGGGGGCATAGGAACATCGTGCCTATGGATCCATTGCACTAAGACCAAATACCAAAACAAGTAAATACATTCACGTCGGATCACGTATAATGGAGTTAAAACCAAATATGTAGATATAAAGTTCAACGGGTAGTCGGATCATCTTCTTAGAACACACGATCTCCGCTGGGTTTCCCGACAACCAATCCATCCCCACTACTACATCGAATCCGCCGATTTGCATACGCATCAAATCTATGGGGAATTTCTTCCCTTCGAATCCAAAAGTGCAACCTCTCACGATATCCCGAATTACTACTTGACAACCATCAGCTATTTCTACCACTAAGGTATTCTCTAGACTACTCTTAGGCATGGCAAGCTTTGGACAAAATACATCTGATATGAAAGATTAGCTAGCACCCGAGTCAAATAACACACGTCCAGGTACGGAGTTTAGAAGAAACGTACCCGAAACCACATCGGTAGATGCCTTGGTTTCCTCTGCGGTCATTTGGAAGGCTCTTACGGATGCTCTTGGAGGCTCCATTTTCTTCCCACCGATCCCTCCGACCTTCAACTTTGGGCATTCTGCCATGACGTGCCCTTGCTCCTTGCATTCAAAACATATTTGCCCCTTGACGGGACAATCTTTAAACGTATGCCCGGGTTTCCCTCACTTGTAGCAAGTCTCGGGGGCGAAGTTACATGGGCCGAAATGCTTGCTCCGGCATTTGGAACACCACTTGGCATCACGCCTAGGGTCGGAGCCACGGTGATTGTTGCTGACATATCTAGGCTTCTTTAAGAGCACTGAACCGCCCTCCCATCTCCTCTTCTCGACTTGATGACTACCTTCCTCTTTGCCGAGGTTGTAAGTGTCTTCCATAAGTTGTGCCTCTTCAATCGCCTCTCGAAGAGTGGAGGCTTTTGACACCCGCACCATTGACATCATGTCTGATGGAAGACCCTTGATGTACGCCTTGATCTTTTCCTTTTCCGTCGGGACCAAATGTCCCACTAGCCCCACCTTGTCCATGAATAGACGGTTGTATTCCTTCACAGACAAGTTACCCTTCTTCAAATTTATGAAACCTTCCACTATTCGGTCCATCGACCTCTTGTTGCAGTACTCCTCTAATAATTTCTCCTTGAATGTTGCCCAAGTCAGTTTTTCCAAAACATTCGCCTCGATGGAAGAGGAATACACGTTCCACCAAGTGAGGGTCGCGCCCCTCAACATTTGTGAGCCAAAGACTGCCTTCTATTCTTCTCTGCATTCACTCGATCGGAAGGCTTGTTCCATCTCCCGTAACCAATTCACACAGGCTATCGGGTCATCTGAACCCTAAAATTCTGGTGGCCGACAACCCAGAAAGGCCTTGAATGTGCAACTTCTCGCCGCTTGTTTGACTCCTGGGGTTGCGGTCTCGTTAGAGGGAATTATAGGTCCGGTACCCCCGTATCCCGCCACGAAGATGTTCTCGTCCACCGTTTCATGCCTACGGTTGTTGGTATCTCGGTCTTCCACGAGTTTGAGGAACAATTCTTGTTGTTGTGCCATATCTCTGTTCATGGCCAGCATCATACGGTCCATCATTCTCGTCTCTGCCGTCACTTCCTCCATAATGGGTTCATCTGTTTCTAAGTTGCGTTGGGGAATGTGCTCGGGTCCCCCGCCCAACACATTAACCACACGAGAGGGTTCCTCTACAGCAGTCACCCGCGGATAGTCGACCGTGGATGTTGTGGCCTCTTGACCTTCCGGTCGGTTTATGGTATTAACCATGAGTCTGCCACACATAAATACGCAATAGAATGAGAAACGAGCTCACAGAATTAACACAAGGAAACATACTACTACACTTATCAATTATTATAACAACAGTAGATCAAGTATGCTCACGTAAAACATCTTCATAATAATGTTAGCTAAGTGAAATTATGAACACATGATACGTAAGGGTTCTCGTTACCATCACTGCGACTTTTAACTTGTGTAAGTTCCGTCGACTCTAAGACCATCCTATCTTAAGAGTTCTACCCCATCTCACGATTTATAGCTTAATAGTCTCAGCTTAAGTCTAGGCATCTTGCAAACATACCTATTTCACTTAAACTAATGCTCTGATACCAACTTGTAACACTCTAAAATTTAAGCGGGAATAAAACTCGAAATTTCGGCAACATGACATTTGAAAATAGAGAAAACCTGTCACCCTAAAAAGGGGATAAATTAAACCTGTAAAATAAGGTAAGACAAATCAAAACCCAAGTGTATCATCCCCAACGAGGTATATTGTAAGGCATTTACAAACCCAATAAATGAAGCATAAGACGACAACCTACTAATCTAAAATAGGTTAACTAGATTATGGTTGGGTGTCGCTATCCTTCCAAAATGTGTATCTTCAAATTCATTGAATGTTGGTCACTATATTTCCTCAAAAAGAGTACTCACGACCCCAAAGTCATTCCCTCAGTCCCGACGTGCCCCACCGCTAAGATGACCTGTCAAGCATGACAACACAGAACAAGTGTTAGGCTAAAGACTAGTGAGAACAAGTCAAATAAGAATTGAAGTACTAAACCCATTCGGAGTCACGCGGAGGATATAGCCATGAGCTAAAACCAACAAATCAAATAAACCATTAGTGATTAAATATGGTACAAATAACACCAATCACATAATGAGCTCAACTCCTCTAAGTCTATTGCTCGAAAACATCAAGTCAACCCCTCTAGGTCTATTCTTGAGAGATCCAAAACAGGGAACTCTAGCACAAGGGAATTACACCTTACTGCCTATGAGACGCTGCCCGACCGTATAGGTCCACACCTTACTTATCATGGTGACCCGATGCCTATTCCGTGCCAAGTGGTGAACCTAATGCCCAAAAAAGGGGGATAGGAACACTATGCCTATGGATCAATTGCACTAAGACCAAATACCAAAACATGTAAATACATTCACATCGGATCACGTATAATGGAGTTAAAACCAAATTTGTAGATATAAAGTTTAACCATATGGAGTCTTGACTCCCCAACTTGGAAGAAGACATTTCTCAACCCATAATATAATATTATACATCTCATTCCAATTTACAACAATAACAACAACTAAACCAACATTTGGATTCTTTTCCGAAACCCTAGCTTCATCTTGAGGTACTAAAATCACACCAAACAAAATTTGTTCTCAAATAAGTATAAATCTAGAAAACCATTAAATAATAACTCAACTATCACATTCAAACATTTTTGTTTAGATTCCAAAACCCTAGTATCCTTAAAACCCATAGTTAGGTCAAAATACCACAAACCTAAATACTTGTCTATGAGACATAGATGAAACCTACAACACATAAACCCTAGTATATTACTTAGGGATAGAGGATAGAAACTCACCTTGAAGAGGTTGTAGAAACCCTAGTAGATGAATGAAGTAGAGAAGATGGTAGAGGATGAACTTGACACTTGGTCACCAACACCCCACAATAAATGCAAACAACCCTACACCAACCATAATAATCATCTTACAAAGTTCCTTCAAGAGTAAAGAATGAAGAGATATGTAAGGCTTACCTTTTCTCTCCCAAAAGTCGGACCACCCAAGAAGAAATGAGAAAATGAGACAATTTGGCCGATTTTCAGCATTTAAGGGGCTGATCCCCGCCCGCGACTATGCCCATGCGAGAGTAACATGGTCATTCTCGCCGAGCAATGTCACCCGAGCCAAGTACCCTGGGGTACCGGCTCAACGATTATGCCCTGCGAGTTTGACACATGTCATTCTCGCTTGGCATAGTCGCACCACCCCACCACCATTCGGTACACTTCTCACGATTGTGCCCCGCGAGAGTGACTTCTATCACAATCGCGGGCACAGTCGCCCCAACCGTACTAAAGCCTAATTTCACCCGTTTTTGACCCGAAACATACACGGTTCCAACATTAACTTAGTAACAAGTTTTATGACTTAAAAATAGGGACGTACCGGGATCGAGGGGGTTACAATCCTCCCCAACTTGGAGGAGATTTCGTCCTCAAAATCTTGGCTAGGTGAAGAGGTGAGGATATCTCCGCTTCATGTCCTCCTCGGCTTCCCACGTCACGTTAGCTCCTCGATGGTGCTTCCATTGTACCTTTACCATAGTGACTTCTTTGTGACGAAGCTTCTTCGTCTTCTTTTCTAAGATCGCCTCGGGTTCCTCAATGCAACGATTTCCTTCATCAATTCTGATCTCGGAGAGTGGAATAATGCTCTCCTCCTCTGCTAAACATTTACGGAGGTAGCACACATGAAAGGTGTTATGAATTTCATTCATTTCTGGAGGGAGTTCGAACTGGTAAGCTTGAAGCCCGACTCGTTTAAGCATTTTAAAGGGTCCAAGGAAACGGGGACTTAACTTCCCACGCTTTCCGAACCAAATAATCCCCTTCCAAGGGGACACCTTCAACATAACACGATCTCCCACTTGGAACTCTATTGGTCGTCTCTTCTTGTCGGCAAAAACTTTTATGTCGGTCTTGAGTCGCCTTTAAGCATTCATGTATACCTTTCACTTTATCCGACGTCTCTTGAATATTTTCGGGTCCGGAAAATTATTTATCCCCTGCTTCCAGCCAACATACGGGAGTCCGGCACTTGCGACCGTATAAAGCTTCAAACGGTGCCATCCCTATACTTGAGTGGTAGCTATTGTTGTACACGAATTCCACCAAAGGTAGGTATGAGTCCCAACTACCACCAAAATCGATCACACAAGATCTCAATATATCCTCTAGCGTTTGAATTGTCCTCTCACTTTGGCCATCGGTCTGAGGATGATAAGTTGTGCTCAACTTCACACACGTGCCCAATTCCTTTTGCAACCCATCCTAAAAATGTGACATGAACCGACTGTCGTGATCTGAGACAATAGATAACGGTACACCATGACGAGATATCACTTCATCGATATACAACTTCGCCAATTTGTCCATAGGTAAGGTCTCCTGCATGGCCAAGAAATGAGCGTTCTTGGTCAAACGTTCCACTATCACCCAAATTGTGTCACGACCTCACAATGTTTTTGGCAATTTTGTCACGAAATCCATCGTGATATGCTCCCACTTCCATTCCAGGATATCCAAAGATTGTAGACTTCCGTAAGGTCGTTGGTGCTCGGCCTTTACTTGCAAACAAGTCACGCATCGCTCTACGTAGTGCGCCACATCGAGCTTCATAACCGGCCACCAATAATGTAATTTTAAGTCTCGGTACATTTTCATACTTCCCGGATGGATAGAATACTTTGATTTGTGGGATTCCTCGAGAAGAAGTTCTCGATTTCCCCAGATCTTTGGCACCCAAATTCGCCCATTGAAGAGTTTCACTCCTCGACTATCTTCTGTCAAAAGTAGGTGTTGTTTTGTCATGACCTCTCCCTTGAGGTTCTCTTCCCGCAAGGCTTCGGCTTGCGACGTTTTAATCCGGTCGATGAGGGTCGAAGCTAATTCAATTCGTACGAAAACATCTTTAGAATTTTCCCTGTAATCCTTTCGACTAAGAGCATCAACGACTACGTTTGCCTTACCCGGATGGTAAAGCAACTTGCAATCGTAATCCTTTAGTAATTCCAACCACCTTCGTTGCCTCATATTCAGCTCCTTTTGGTCAAAAATATGCCTCAAACTCTTGTGATCAGTGTAAAGAGTGCACTTCGTACCGTAGAGATAGTGCTGCCATAGATTTAATGCAAACACCACCGCCGCTAATTCCATGTCATGAGTAGGGTAATTGACTTCATGGACTTTGAGTTTCCTATACGCGTAAGCAATCACTTTACCCCTTTGCATTAGGACGCAACCCAAACCCATCTTTGATGCATCACTATACACTACAAAGTCTTCTGTCCCATCGGGTAAGGATAGGATTGGAGTTTCGCAAAGTTTTCTTTGTAGCGTTCGGAACGCCTTCTCTTGACTCTCGGTCCATACAAATTTAACATTCTTTCGCGTTAGAGTCGTTAGTGATAAAGCTATCTTCGAAAAGTCTTAAATGAATCTTCGGTAGTATCCCGCCAATCCTAGGAAACTTCGAATCTCGGACGGACTTTTGGGAGGTTCCCAGTTCATCATTGCTTCGATCTTCGCGGGATACACCTTTACTCCTTCCTTTGTAACCACATGACCTAAAAACTGCACTTCTTGGAGCCAAAAGTCGCACTTTGAAAACTTCGCGTAGAGCTTTTCTTGCGTTAGCACTTCCAACACTTCCCGGAGATGATGCTCACGCTCCGTCTCACCCTTGGAGTATACTAAGATGTCGTCGATGAACACTATTACCGACTTGTCAAGGAATGGTCGGCACACTAGGTTCATCAAATCCATAAATATTGCCGGTATGTTGGTTAGGCCGAACGGCATTACTAGGAACTCGTAATGACCGTAACGTGTCCTAAATGCCGTCTTTGGAATGTCGCCTTTCGCCACCTTCACTTGGTGATAACCCGACCGAAGATCAATCTTGGAGAAACAACCCGCGCCTTGTAGTTGATCAAACAAATCATCAATTCTCGGAAGTGGATACTTGTTCTTCACTGTTACCTTGTTCAACTCTCTGTAGTCGATGCACATCCTCATGGAGCCATCTTTCTTCTTGACAAACAAGATCGGAGCTCCCCAAGGCGACGAGCTCGATCGTATGAAACCCTTCTCAAGAAGGTCTTGAAGTTGTGCCATCATTTCTTGCATCTCAGTAGGGGCCAACCGGTAGGGAGCTCGGGCAAATCGGAGTTGCCCCCGGAATGAGATCAATTTTGAACTCCACTAGGCGATCGGGTGGCAAGCCTGGCAAGTCTTCCGGAAATACATCAGAAAATTCTCGCATCACTCTAACATCTTCTAGCTTCTTCTTCTCAAGCTTGGTGTCGATTGCATAGGCCAAGAAGGATGAACATCCCTTTGCCAAACACTTTCGCGCCTTAACCATAGAGATAATCGCCACCTCGCCTTTCCTCCTCTCACCATAAATTATAGTCGACTCTCCATCCTCAACGGGTAGTCGGATCATCTTCTAAGAACACACGATCTCCGCTTGGTTTCCCGACAACTAATCCATCCCCACTACTACATCGAATCCACCGATTTGCATAGGCATCAAATCTATGGGGAATTTCTTCCCTTCGAATCCAAAAGTGCAACCTCTCACGATATCCCGAATTACTACTTGACTACCATCAACTATTTCTACCACTAAGGCATTCTCTAGACTACTCTTAGGCATGGCAAGCTTTGGACAAAATACATCTGATATGAACGAGTAGCTAGCACCCGAGTCAAATAACACACGTGTAGGTACGGAGTTTAGAAGAAACGTACCCGACACCACATCGGTAGATGCCTTGGCTTCCTCTGTGGTCATTTGGAAGGCTCTTACGGATGCTCTTGGAGGCTCCATTTTCTTCCCACCGATCCCTCCGACCTTCAACTTTGGGCATTCCGCCCTGACGTGCCCTTGCTCCTTGGATTCAAAACATATTTCCCCTTGACGGGACAATCTTTAAACGTATGCCCGGGTTTCCCGCACTTGTAGCAAGTCTCGGGGACGAAGTTACATGGGCCGAAGTGTTTGCTCCGTCATTTGGAACACCACTTGGCATCACACCTAGGGTCGGAGCCACGGTGATTGTTGCTGACATATCTAGGCTTCTTTAAGAGCATTGAACCACCCTCCCATCTCCTCTTTTCGACTTGACGACTACCTTCCTATTTGTCGAGGTTGTAAGCGTCTTCCAAAAGTTGTGCCTCTTCAATCGCCTCTTGAAGAGTGAAGGCTTTTGACACCCGCACCATTGACATCATGTCTGATGGAAGACCCTTGATGTACGCCTTGATCTTTTCCTTTTCCGTCGGGACCAAATGTCCCACTTGCCCCAGCTTGTCCATGAACATACGGTTGTATTCCTTCACGAACAAGTTACCTTTCTTCAAATTTCTGAAACCTTCCACTATTCGGTCCATCGACCTCTCGTTGCAGTACTCCTCTAATAATTTCTCCTTGAATGTTGCCCAAGTCAGTTTTGCCAAAACAGTTGCCTCGATGGAAGCGGAATACACGTTCTACCAAGTGAGGGTCGCGCCCATCAACATTTGTGAGCCAAAGACTGCCTTTTGTTCTTCTCCGCATTCACTCGATCAGAAGGTTTGTTCCATCTCCCGTAACCAGTTCACACAGGCTATTGGGTTATTTGAACCCTTAAATTCTGATGGTCGGCAACCCAGAAAGGCCTTGAATGTGAACTTCTTGTCGCTTATTTGACTCCCGGGGTTGCGGTCTCGTTAGAGGGAATTACAGGTCCGGTACCCCCGGATCCCGCCACGACGATGTTCTCGTCCACTGTTTCATGCCTACGGTTGTTGGTGTCTCGGTCCTCCAGGAGTTTGAGGAACAATTCTTGTTGTTGTATCATAGCTCTGTTCACGGCCAGCACCATACGGTCCATCATTCTCGTCTCTGCCGTCACTTCCTCTATAATGGGTTCATCTATTTCTAAGTTGCGTCGGGGAATGTGCTCGGGTCCCCCGCCCAACACATTAACCACACGAGAGGGTTCCTCTACAGCAGTCACCTGCAGATGGTCGGTCGTGGATGTTGTGGCCTCTTGACCTTCCGGTCGGTTTCTGGTATTAACCATGAGTCTGCCACACATAAATACGCAATAGAATGAGAAACGAGCTCACAGAATTAACACAAGGAAACGTACTACTACACTTATCACTTATTATAACAACAGTAGATCAAGTATGCTCACGTAAAACATCTTCATAATAACATTAGCTAAGTGAAATTATGAACACATGATACGTAAGGGTTCTCGTTACCATCACTACAACTTTTAACTTGTGTAAGTTCCGTCGACTCTAAGACCATCCAATCTTAAGAATTCTACCCCCATCTCATGATTTATAGCTTAATAGTCTCAGCTTAAGTCTAGGCATCTTGCAAACATACCTAGTTCACTTAAACTAAGGCTCTGATACCAACTTGTAACACTCTAAAATTTAAGCGGGAATAAAACTCTAAATTTCGGCAACATGGCGTTTGAAAATAGAGAAAAATGTCACCCTAAAAAGGGGATAAATAAAACCGGTGAAATAAGGTAAGACAATTCAAAACCCAAGTGTATCATCCCCAACGTGGTATATTGTAAGGCATTTACAAACCCAATAAATGAAGCATAAGACGATAACCTACTAATCTAAAATAGGTTAACTAGATTATGGTCGGGTGTCGCTATCCTTCCAAAATGTGTATCTTCAAATTCATTGAATGTTGGTCACTATATTTCCTCAAAAAGACCACTCACGACCCCAAAGTTGCTCGCTCAGTCCTGACGTGCCCCACCGCTAAGATGACCTGTCAAGCATGACAACACAGAACAAGTGTTAGGCTAAAGCCTAGTGAGAACAAGTCAAATAATAATTGAAGTACTAAACCCATTCGGAGTCACGCGGAGGATATAGCCATGAGCTAAAACCAACAAATCAAATAAACCATTAGTGATTAAATACGGTACAAATAACACCAATCACATAATGATCTCAACTCCTCTAAGTCTATTGCTCGAAAACATCAAGTCAACCCCTCTAGGTCTATTCTTGAGAGTTCCAAAACGGGGAACTCTAGCACAAGGGAATTACACCTTACTGCCAATGAGACGTTGCCCGACCTTATAGGTCCACATCTTACGTATGATGGTGACCCGATGCCCATTCTGTGCCAATTGGTGAACCCAATGCCCAAAACGGGGGCATAGGAACATCGTGCCTATGGATCCATTGCACTAAGACCAAATACCAAAACAAGTAAATACATTCACGTCGGATCACGTATAATGGAGTTAAAACCAAATATGTAGATATAAAGTTTAACCATATGGAGTCTTGACTCCCCAACTTGGAAGAATACATTTCTCAACCTATAATAGAATATTATACATCTCATTCCAATTTACAACAATAACAACAACTAAACCAACATTTGGATTCTTTTCCGAAACCCTAGCTTCATCTTGAGGTACTAAAATAACATCAAACAAAAGTTGTTCTCAAATAAGTATAAAATCTAGAAAACCATTAAATAATAACTCAACTATCTTATTCAAACATTTTTTTTTAGATTCCAAAACCCTAGTATCCTTAAAACCCATAGTTAGGTCAAAATACCACAAACCTAAATACTTGTCTATGAGACATAGATGAAACCTACAACACATAAACCCTAGTAGATTACTTAGGGATAGAGGATAGAAACTCACCTTGAAGAGGTTGTAGAAACCCTAGTAGATGAATGAAGTAGAGAAGATGGTAGAGGATGAACTTGACACTTGGTCACCAACACCCCACAATAAATGCAAACAACCCTACACCAACCATAATAATCATCTTACAAAGTTCCTTCAAGAGTAAAGAATGAAGAGAGATGTAAGGCTTACCTTTTCTCTCCCAAAAGTCGGACCAACCAAGAAGAAATGAGAAAATGAGACAATTTGGCCGATTTTCAGCATTTAAGGGGCTGATCCCCGCCCGCGACTATGCCCATGCGAGAGTGACATGGTCATTCTCGTCGGGCAATGTCTCTCGAGCCAAGTATCCCGCGGTACCGGCTCAGTGATTATGCCCTGCGAGTTTGACACATGTCATTCTCGCTTGGCATAGTCGCACCACCCCACCACCATCCGGTACACTTCTCGCGATTGTGCCCCGCAAGAGTGACTTCTGTCACAATCGCGGGTACAGTCGCCCCAACCGTACTAAAGCCCAATTTCACCCGTTTTCGACCCGAAACATACACGGTTCCAACATTAACTTAGTAACAAGTTTTATGACTTAAAAATAGGGACGTTCCGGGATCGAGGGTTTTTTCACCCTAAGTCTTTCATTGCAAAAGATTTACTTAACTGCTGCTTCAACTTGACAATCCTTTCTTTATTCTTACCAACAATAAACATGTCATCAACATATAACAAAAAAATGATGAAATCATCATCCCCAAACCTCTGAAAGAAAACACAGTGATTTAAGTAGTTTTTCAGTAGTCGTGTTTCCCCATAATCGACTCAAATTTTTTGTACCTCTGTCTGGGTGCTTGCTTCAAACCATATAGACTTTTCTGAAGTCTACACACATAATCTTCTTTACCCTTAACTTGAAATCCTTCAGGTTGCTCCATGGAGATTTCCTTTTCCAAGTCACCATGAAGGAAAGTTGTCATGACATCCATTTGCTCAACCTCAAGATTAAGACTAGCTGTTAAGCCAAGAACCACACGGATAGATCCCATCTTCACGACCGGATAGAAAATCTCATCAAAGTCAATACATTTTTTTTGACTCAAGCCTTTGACCACTAATCTAGCTTTGTAACAGGGTCGTGAAGTATATTCTTCTATCTTCACTTTGTAGACGCACTTGTTCTTCAAATCTCTTTTGCCTTTAGGCAACTTTACCAACTCAAATGTATTATTCTCATGGAACAAATTCATCTCGTCTTGCATGGATTCAACCCACTCTTTCTTGTGCTCATCTTCCATGGCCTCGGCATAGCACTTAGGCTCTCCCCTATCAGTGAGTAAGACATACTCATTAGCAGAGTATCGTGTAGAAGGATGAAGGTCTCTCATAGACCGCCTAAGTGAGATAAATGATGGCATACCAGGAACTGGTAACTCTAGATGAACTTCTGCATCCATCTCATTTTGCTCCGAAACATTAGTATCATCAATGCCATCTTGTTCATCATTCTGAACACCATGTTCTTCATGTGTCTCAACATGCTTAGAAGGAACTAGATCCAAATCAGTAAGATCATCATTATGTTGAGGAATCGTGTCTTCCTTCTCAACATCTTTCAAAGTCTGATCTTCCATGAAAACAACGTCTCGGTTTCAAACAAGTTTCTTTTGAACCAAATCATATAATCTATAGCCGAACTCATCTTGGCCATAACCAAAGAACACATATGGCTTAGTCTTCACATCGAGCTTCGACCTTTCATCTTTGGGAATGAACACAAAAGCCTTGCTTACAAAGACCCGTAAGTGACGGTACGAAACATCTTTGCCGCTCCAAACCCTTTAGGAACATTTCAATGCAAAGGAACACAAGGAGTTAGATTAATAACATGTACCGCCGTATTCAAAGCTTTTCCTCAAAGGGAACTCAGCAAACCTGCATGTGAGAGCAAACATTTGACTCGCTCAACCAATGTTCTATTCATCCGTTCTGCTAAACCATTCAACTGTGATGTCTTCGGATGAGTCTTTCGATGTCGAATACCTTGTTCTCTACAATAAGCATCAAATGCCCAATGTATTCACCTCCATTATCTGTTCGAATACACTTGAGCTTCTTCCCAGTCTGTCTCTCTACTGAGGCATGAAACTGCTTAAACACATCTAATACTTGATCTTTAGACTTCAAGGTATAAGTCCACACCTTCCTCGAGTGATCATCAATGAATGTGACAAAACATGAGCAGCCACCAAACGTCTTAGTCTTCATAGGACCACAAACATCAAAATTCATCAAATCAAGTATATTCTCCTTTCGAGAATGAAACTGACTCTTGAAAGTAACTCGAGTCTACTTTCCTGCCAAACAGTGAGAACACTTCTTCAAATGAACAATATGCACACCACCTTTCATTGTAGGCTATTGTGGTGTAGTGTTTAATTTTTAATAGAGCAAAGTTTTGTTAGCAAAGTTTAATTTTTAATAGTCGTTACTACTAGCATACTTTAATAGTTATCTAACTTATTATTAGTTTATTAACATGGTTTTTTGGTCTAAAAATATACCAGTTTCCCCGTTGGGGATGGGATGTGATCGTATTCCTCGGTGGGGACAGGGAGGGAGACGGATATGGGGGATCGTGGACGAGGATGGGGATTGGGATCCCCGCCCCATTTCCATGCCTACGAACAGATTCAACTCAACAAATCGCAAATCAATATATAATATCATGTAGAGAGAATTGCATTTTTTTGTCCACGTGCTTTGTGATTTTAACGGTGTGGGCGGTTTGGAGGAACACCCTAATTTGCCATGTCACCATGGTAACCAGTTAATGGTTAAACCGGTTGACCAGGTACTTAAAAGTTTGAGATATCACATGTCAAGTACCAAAATAAAGGTTTTGAAAGTATGTTACCTTAAATAATAATACAATGAAAGTACGTTACATTTTCATTTAATTTGTTCAATTAAAAACTATTCATTTTATTACAGAACTTTTGAAATACTATATAGAGTAGCTAATGTAGCAACAAAAAGAACAAGGAGTACCATTTGTGGTGGTCATAAGATGGGTCACATAAAAAGTGGAACTTGGACTCTTTAGTAAGAGCATCTCCAACCGGCTGCTAAATCGTTCTTTTTGTCGGTCAGAGATCTCCAATCGAGCGGTATAAAGTTTTTTTTTTTTGCCGGCCAATGCTTTCACACGGCAAATATGGCGATCACTCTTTCACACGACATTTCATTTAACCTAGCTGACCCCACCACTTTCTAGTATTTCTTTTAATATCAAAATTCATTTATACCAATATTAAAATTTTAACATTAATAATTTATTTTTAAAATTAACATATTTATATTAAGTAAATTATATATACATTTAATTTTTTTTAATTTTATCATGTTTTTAATTTCTGTTATTTGAATTAATGTAATTTTATTTAAATATAATATTAATTAAAAATTTATCGTTTTTATTTTAACAAGTCTTCATTAAATAAATTAATTACTGATTATTAATTATTATTATATGTATTTACAATATATAATTATCATTATTAAAAATAGTTAGTAGTAAATAAAATATGTTATTTTAATTAGGGTCCACAAATTTAGTAGTTTTTTAGAGTGTGGTTGGAGTTGGGGGTTTTTTTCGTGTTGATGGGCCACAAATTTGAAGTAGGTTAGAAATTTGGTCTATATGTATATACTAGTTGGGTACCCACACAAAATTGCGGGATGTAATTTTTCTAAATGACATGAGACGTGGCGATGATGTCAGACCTTAAGCTTTAGAAGTCATAACGGTGTAACTTATAGCGATGTATTCAAAATAATGTATATGTACAAATAATTATGTATATGTAAATTATGCATATGTAAAATATGTAACTTATAGCGACGAATTCGTAATTGTATATGTTATAATTATGTTATATATACTAATTGTATATGTAAATTATGTTATATATACTAAAAAGTAAAATACAAAAAAGTAAGACAATCAAATATCACATTATAAAAACAATGCATTAAACTATGACATTCCACAAGCTTAAAACAGTAATGTTAACTCACTAATAAGGAATATGTATCTAACAACAATAAAATTAATTTTTCTATTACAATCAAAATGTTAGATAAGATTAACCATTATAATTACAAAATTAGCATTTCCAAAATAATATTTTTAGATACATTGTCTTTTTTTAATGCAAAAAGTAATATACAAGAGGAACTTTAAAAAAAATTATAAAACAAGGGGTGGGAAAAGACATAACATGAAGGGCAGACTAGCAGTATGGAGAAAGATCAATCTGATGGTTTCTTATTGGCTTTCGCATCTTCAACTCGCCTTCTCTTTTAACTCTTCGATCTCTCTTTACTTTTGCATCTTCAACTCGACTTCTTTTTTGTCCATATTATTTAAAAATAAATAAAATGTAAGAAAAAACCTATCCTATTGGAATTCTAGGAAGTGGGTTTTGATTTTTAGAACCAATGATTACTAACAAAACTTAACCCCATGACTGAAATGGATGGATTCATGAGAAATCTTGGGATATATAGGGCTTGTATAAAACAAGCAAGAATCAATGTCATCACATGAAGATTCAATAATTCAAGTGCAAGGAAATCATAGGTTAACCCAGAAGAAGAAAAAGTTGGAGCCCATAAGAAAGACTGAGATGCTTACTGATAACTCTCGATTCTTGAGAATTATTGCCTCTCTTTTCTCATTTCTTTTTACCACTTTCTTACCCAATTTGCCCATCTTTTCATTCATTTGGTCTAATTTGTTCCAACATTGTAATGAAGTTTCAAGGATGCAAAAATTCGATTTTTCTAACTTTTTGTGCAGTAAAGTGGCCCTAATGGCGACAGTGGCTAGAAGTTTGTGGATAAGCCTTGGACATTTATGGTAATGTGCTTTTTGAAATAGAAGAAAGGAGAACCTGAGATTTTACAGGAATAATCAAGGAAAAAGACAAATTTTGGAAGTCAAATGAAGCTTCAACACTCTTCCTTAAAGTGACTTTTTAGGATTTGTCACATCAATTTTTTCTCTTCAAAATCACTATATAAGGAGGCTTTGGGGCAACATTGGAGATCATCAATTCCAGGAGAAATCTCTCATATCTGGAGCTTAGCATTTACTTCTCATTCTCTCATTAAGTTTTTAGTTGTAGTTGCATTTATTTTTCTTGTAATTTTATTTTCTTGTAACAGCATCACCACTGTGGCGACATAAGTGTCAGCTTTCTACTTTCATTTATGCAAGTTATGTTTGTGTATCTTTCTTCTTCTTCCATGTCTTTTACTTTTATCATGAACTAAACACCCCTTTGGGTGTGGGTATGAGCCAAGGCTAAGACTAGTAGGCAACACTTGGGTGTTGCCATCGTTGCTAACTCTTAGAGACTTGGTCACTTGAGTCGGGACTTCAACTCAACACGGAAAAGCCGATCACTTGTAAGTATTAATATTAGATCTTAGACCTAGAGATGGGCGGGTCCGGAAATACGGCTTGAGTGATGCAAGAAGATTTGAGATAGTCTTTTATAACTACGTAGAGATATGGGTTTTTGCATGATTCTAACCAAGGTTCAAAATGTCGGTCGATATAGGTGTCACAAAGAGATTTGGGCATCTATATCCATACTGGTGGAATTGAAATCCTTAGAGATTTACTTAGTTAAATCGGTAAGTCTTGAGTCGGCAATAGTGGCAACTTTGTGGGTACAAGTGGCCACTTTTTGTGGAAATTCACTTTCGAGAGAAACGGGTTTTTATAGATGTTTTAGGTCACTTGTTTCTGACCATAATGTTACTACATATGTCTTAGTTAATGCTTGTACCCACATCCTCTCTTTTAAATATTTGATTACTTTAATCGTTACTTAGCATAACTTAAGACTCACAAATATTGATATTGTTCTCAAAACTTAAACAAGCACTAGACGTTCATGAATGTCTTTGATTCTTAGTTGACTAGTCCCTGTGGAAACGATATTGGTACTCTACCACTTTATTACTTAACAGCGATCATAGTGTCCGGTGTGCACTTGCACCGCCACTGTGGCAACACAGGTGGCCACTTTATGGACCTATACGATTTTCCGCTATCACTTACCCTGTAAGAGAGGGAATGCAAGGATCGAAGGTCTTACATGGTAGGTGAGGGTGATGACTTCCACTCGGGAAATGCAGCCGAATGTAACATTTAACCCAGATCCGCATTCCCAACGATCATTCAAATCAAGAGTAATTGCAATTCTATTAGCTATTAATCAACATCATCTATGGGTAAAATAAGAATTATGCAGTGCTTAATCTAATACTTAAGTTTTACCAGCAACATAAAGCCTTACTTTGCTCAAGAATTCCCAAATGGATCAAATTTATTCCGTGCATCTATTGTTATAGCATTTCTGCATCCATCTTCTAATATGGAAAAAAGCGAATATGTTTTTCAAAGACTTGCAACAAACACGTGATAGACATAATGTTTAAGTATTTAATAAGTATAGACGCACAAATCCCTCTATCAATCATAGATACACTATAACATAGTTTAAAATCAGTAGAAACTTAACGGGCAACATACTCACCAAAAATTCGTCAAGGGATTGTTCAAATATTTCTTGGAAAGTTTCTTAACCCTACCAGGCATGGTTGCTGAGAAAAGCATGCTTTTCCTCTATGATTGGAAGTTTCTCTAAGATAACTTCCACGTCTTCCAACAAGCATTGGATCAGCTTCATCAAGAACCAAGATTTGAACCTCTCCTAATTTCAGAATATTATATTGACAAGGTCAAAAAGCCTTCTGAAGTGCTAACCACAATATCAAATCTAAGAGACAATGCGGTTTTCTGTAAAGTATATGAGACACCACCGTAGACACAAACAGTGCGGAAATAAGGGGCAGACTCTTTGATTTCTGTTACTACTTACTAACTCCATAACATGGCATTGCATCAACTACATAAGACAAGAGTTATTCATTAGCGATCATCCATACTTTAGCAAAAGAACAGGATAGACCGAAATTGATTGAGAAACAAAAAACCAAACGAAACAAAGCTCACAGCAATGGGAAAAAATAGGGTAGAGAAAAATGGTTCAAATAATAGAGGCTTTTTATTTGGAGATTTATCAACCGAGATAGACAAAAAGAAAGGCCATCATCACTTTCCTCCACCACAAAGGCCATATTCCCACAATTTCTTAAAACAAACAAAGAGGGAGGAAGATGGCATATGGGTGAAACTAACAGTGGTGTGTTTGGACACCAAATTAGGCTTGGAAGCAACGATATAAAGGAGAAAAAGGCATTGGAGAAGATAAGGCACAATAAAATACCTAAGATAAATATAATGTTTTATGCACGTTGATACTTGAATTGATACCATTGTGTATATCCTTGATCTTTGTGGTTGTGGCATATGTAATATTTATACGGAATGCGTTAAAAAAATTTGCTACTTTTTGAAACCTCTACGAGAAATTCAAACATAATTAAAGGTAAGTTCTTTGTTTTGAAATATCTCAAATGGGACATTTCATTAGATGTGTGGTATCTATTTCCCCACAAGTTAGATGAAACTGGTTATCTGGTATATATTTACCCATCTAATATAACAAACTCTTGTTAAACTGCAGGAATTAACATTTGATTGTATTGTAAAAGTAGACATTGGATGATGATGAACAATGATTCTTTTGTCATGATTTAGTTGGAGATGGCAAGAATTGAACCCCATTAAAATCAATACAATGGTAAAAGAACAAAATCAAAAAGTAGATGAGTTGAAAAGGCCAAAACCTGATGCAAAGCTGGAAAGCACATCCAAAAATGGTTTGTTGTTATCAATTTCGAGTTGTATACAATCGAAAACATGTCAATACAAAAAAAACATATACAATCTTACATAAACCTGAGGGAGGGAAAATAGGAGCATAATAAACAAAATTAGAAAAGGGAGAGAGACTCGAGATGAAGATAGAACAAATAGAAATCTGAAACCAGACAAGCATAGTAGGTTTAAACAAATAGTCACGAACAAAATAACCTATGTTTAAAACCAGGCAAGCATACAATCGAGGATTGAACCTCTTAATAGAAGAAGTATACAAAAGTAAACTTCAAAATCAAGAATGTGAAATGAACAGTGAGGAGCGGGAGAAAGATATCGAGAGAACAGAACTGGAAAAGCCACATCTGAAAGTCTCAAAAACAAAAATAAACCCTAAGATTCCTTACCTGATGCAAATCGATTTGTAGAGGAGATTCACGCAGAGACTTCATTGGCAAATAAGGGGAATGGATGAAACTTGAAAGGTGAAAATTCAAATAAGATTGAGAATGGTAAGATTCAACTCTGTCTAAAAAATTGGTTTGGGAAGAGGAAGAGGCGGGGATTAAAGGCTGAAAATGTCTCGAGAAAGCCAACATAGAGAAATAGTACTCTTTAATGACTTGTACATTGTGTTTTAGATGTTGTTTTTAATGCTTTTTAAGACTTCGTGTATAAAACAGCAATACATTGTGCATAAAATGTTGTAATTAAGACTTTTGGCAAATCTCTTTTATAAGGTAGTATAGATGTATAAAACAACAATACATTATGCATAAAAAGTAGTAATTAAGACTTTTGGCAAATCTCCTTTAAGGTACTATAGATTAATTGAAAATGGTTGCCAACAAGTGTTTTGAAGTACATGTTTACCAATAAAAAATCGGGGGAGGCTATTTGCACCAAGACTATTGCTATTTGCACCAAAAGTAATTGCACAATGATTATGTTTTTTTTGTTTTTTTGTTTTTTTGTTGTCTTTTTTTAGAGTAAACTACAAATTTGGTCCCTGAGGTTTACCAAAAAATACGAAAGTGGTCCCTGAACTTCAATAAGTGCAGATTTCATCCTTGAGGTTTCGATTTTGCTACGAAAATGGTCCCTCGTCCGTTAGCTCCGTTAGATTTCTCTGTTAAGTCAAGGGTATTTTCGTCTTTTTATTACACAAGGATAAGTTTTTCAATTTTGCTTGAACTTGAGGGATCAAATTGTAATTTAGTCTAATTATATTAATATTATATTTATATATATTATATATATGGTATATATATATACGAACACATACAGGGCACTCCGACCAACTCCTCTGACGGACTTCTCCGACACCCTCCTCCGGCGACCACTCTGACCAACTCCGATCGGCGACCCCCAACCCCTCCCCTTTGTATGTGTGTGTTAATTATATAGGTGTGTCTATATATATATATATCTGTGTGTGTGTGTGATATATATATATATATATGTGTGTGTGTGTGATATATATATATATATATATATATATATATATATGTATGTATGTGGGTGTGTGTGGGTGTTAATTATATAGGTGAGGTCGCCGGATATGGTGACCGGCGACCCCAACCTCTCCCCTTTTCTTCGTTGGCGTCACCCACCCTCTCCCCTTTTCTTGCATCGATCTCGTGATTATATATATATATATATATGTGTGTGTGTGTGTGCGCGCGTGTGTGTCTAAATATATATATATATATGTGTGTGTGTGTGTGTCTGTGTGTGTATATATACATGTGTGTGTAATATATATATATATATATGTGTGTGTGTGTGTGTTAATTATATAGGTGAGGTCGCCGGAGATGGTGACCGGCAACCCCCAACCTCTCCCCTTTTCTTCGTCGGCGTCACCCACCATCTTCCCTTTTCTTGCGTCGATCTCGTGATTATATATATGTGTGTGATTATATATATATATATATATATATGTGTGTGTGTGTGTGTGTGTGTGTGATTATGTATTGTGTGTATATATATATATATTTGTGTATATATATGTGTGTGTGTAAATATATATATATATATATATATATATGTGTGTGTGTGTGTGTGTATATATGTATATGTGTATGATTATATGTGTGATATATATATATATATATATATATATGTAGGTGTCATGTACAAGAGAGAGAGAATAAGACAAAAAAACGTATAAAAAGATGAAATTACCCCTGCCTTAACATACGATTTAACGGAGCTAACGCCAGAGGGACCATTTTCATAGCAAAATTGAAACCTCAGGAATGAAATCTGCACTTATTGAAGTTCAGGGACCACTTTCGTATTTTTTGGTAAACCTCAGGGACCAAATTTGTAGTTTACTCTTATTTTTATTATATATTTTTATTTATTTGTATTATATAGTTTTAAAAGTTTTTTTTTTACTTTGTGTTTTGATTTGAAAAGAAATAAATATTTATAAATATAAATATTACTAATTTTTTATAATATTATAATTATAAAAATAAAACATAAATATTGCGATTTAACATATAAATAGAACATAAAATAATCTATATTACATAGATTATTCTAAAATAACATTATCCGTAGTATAATTAACACGTAAAAGCTGCATATACTTCTTTATTCGCTTTGAATACGGGGTAGCCCATCTAGCAGCACACGGATAACTGTAATGGAAAAAATGTCCTACAATTTGCGGAAACGAGTATCTTTCTGCCATATCTAATTTCACATAATGGTTACCATTAAGGTACCCGATTGTAAAAACAACATGTTTATACCACACTGGCGGAGTGGACCTAAGCGGCAAGTACGTCCCACTGTCGGTCATACTTATAACATGTAATATCCCATTATATTTTGAAGCAATCAAGACACCTATTTCAGGCATTGTCATCCAGTGTTCAAATTGTGCACCTTGATCTGATCGAAAGAAGTTTAAAGTGTTGTAAGTAATATCCCAATGTTCACCTCCAAAAACGTTGATGTACTATGTCTTGTATGTATCTAACTCTTCCATCAAGTTATACCGAATTGTCGGTCATGCATCTTCATGAAGAGCTAGAGAGACAGCTATTGCTCGGAATCCGCAATTTCCATCACCTATCACATCATGTACCTGTTTGATGTAAGGGTGAAACAATGTTGGAAATTGATTGATGTATGGATGTGCATTATAATTTTTGAACATGAAAGAACTGTGTCTCATTGGTTCTTGAAAGCTCATTTTTTCCTTGTCAACAAATCTAGACGCGTTCGAACTACTACGTCTAATGGGTCTTTCTAACTTACCAACTTAAATATGTAAGTTTATACCTCTAGGAAGAAGTTTATACCTACACTAACTTACCAACTTAAATAACTTAAGAAAATTTTATATCTCTAGGAAGGATTCGAAGCGTAGATTCTGAATATGTAATTGATTCGTCCATTACTTCAATGGATTGAGAGCAAATCTAGATAGTAGTTGGAGAGAATTTTAGAGAGAGAGATATATGAAAGCTTGAATAAGAAGAAGTGCACGATATGTGTCTCTAATCATATATATATAGATAGAGTAAATTACAGATTTGGTCCCTAACGTTTGGCGTTTGTTACGGAATTGGTAACGTTTGTACATTATTGTTTCGATATGGTCCCTAACAAACTCAAAATAATAATAAATTTACGCAAACTCAATAATGTACTTTTTGTTTGTTACAAAAATAATAATAAATATTTATAAATATAAATTTATAAAATAAAATAAAATCAAAAGTTACAAATTTTATAAATTTATAAACAAATTTAATAAATTTATAAAATCAAAACAGACACATATTATATATATATATAAAGATAATATGTTTATATATAAACAAAAATAATAATAATATATATATATATATAATAATATATATAAAGTGAAATGTCATTTAATAAAAATAATTGGATTGGAAAAAAATGCAATCAAAATTTGCACTTTTTGGTGCAAATAGCAACCCCCCCCAAAAAAAAAAAGCATCCTTATAATATTTTATATAATTAGATGTTAAATACAATAATAAATAAAATAAACTATAAATTGTAACATACATCTTAGACCATCTCTAACCCAACACTAAAAACACTAAAAAAAATGGAGATCGATAAAGTATTCATCTATATTTGAAAGCTAATAAAGTAGGCTTTTAAAATTAAATACTAATAGTATATTCAACTTTTAAAATTATTTATATAGATTAATAGTTTAAATACATTAAGTAATATTATTTGATTATTATTATAATATTAAAGATGTTTTTAATGTGTGGTTAGAGTTGGGTTTTTTATATTCAAAGGACCCACCATTTTTAGTATTTTTAGTGGTTGGGGTTGGAGTTGCCCGTAAGGGTCTTTTACTTAGCTTAAGTCATCTCCAACTCAACACTAAAAACACGAAAATGTTTTCATTTCTAACCCAACACTAAGAAAATGGAGGTCTATAAAGTATCCCTCTAAATTTGGAAACCAATAAAGGATGCCTCTAAAATATTTAGTGTTTTTTTTAGTGTGTGGTTGGAATTAGTTTTCTTTTTTAGTGTTCAAATGACCTACCATTTTTAGTGTTTTTAGTATTGTTTTTTTAGTGGTTGTGTTGGAGACAGGGACGAACCCAGAATTTTTTTCATACGGTGACACCACATAATATAGACAAAAAATAATTACAAAAAACACACTTTTTATTGACGTGTCTTCACTTTTTACCGACGTTAAAAATTGTCTGATATGTTTTTAGTCTAATTCCACCATTTCGAAGAAATTATAAAGTTTTTTAATTTGCTTGATTTCGACGGATTTTTAATTTTTTTTATCGATTTCGAGGGATTTTTTCGGTTTTTTTTGGTTGATGTCAATAGTTATCTTCGGTTTTTTGGTTGATTTAAAAAGTTTTTTTTGTTTTTTGGTTGATTACGAGGTACGGTTGCACCTTCTTGAAGTTTCCAAAATAAACGGTAGCACATTTCAAAACGATACGGTTGCACTTTTCACGAATTGAACCAAAAAAATTTACCCGTCGTCGGAGAAATAATACAGTGGCACATGCCACCGTCGCCACTAAGGTGGGTCCGTCCCTGGTTGGGGTGCGTTTGGTACGCAGACTGGATGAGACAGGACGGGACAAAAAAAATAGTCTCATGTTTGGTATGCCATGGGAAAAAAACTAGATGAGACAACATGGGACAAAAACTAAGTTTCATGGGACAAAAGTTGAGATTTTTTGTTCCACCAAAATAGGTGGAACAACATGGGACTAAATGACAGATTACTATATTGCCCTTCTTATATTAACTGATACCTAAACCTAAAACATAAAACATACAATTAGTCTTGTTATGTCCTGTCCAGTCCCGTCATATCCTATCCAATCCGGTCAGCATACCAAACGCAATTTAAGAGACAAAACACCTTGTCCCACATAGGGGCGGACCTACTAAGGACCGAGAGGGGTCTTGTACACCCGCTCACTTGATTAACACAAGGAAAAAAAATTATGTGTCATAAAGATGCATCAAAATCTGAGTATACCATCAAATATTCTAAAACCAACCATGGAACAAAAATGAAAGCTGGGTGGGACGGTCATGGGCATGGAGTAAAGGGCTTTGTAGGACGCTAGGAGGTCTTGAGATTCAATAATCTCTATTTCCACTTTTACTTTTTCTTTGATAAATCACAATAAAAAAAAATTCCACTCTTACATTTTTCAATCATTAATCACTTTTACAAAAGCCAACATTAAGGGAGCGTTTGGTTCATTATAAGAGCATCCACAGTGTATGTGTTTTTCACTGAGTTTTTTCATAGCTTTTTTCTTACATATTATTGCCACCTCAACAATTTAAAAATCTTTATATACCTTCACTATGTGAAAAACCTCACCCAAGCTTTTTCATTACTTTTTTAAACTATTCAGGGTCCCACTATTTTAACTTTATATAATTTTTATTCTTATTTTTAAAAGTATGTACAATAAAATTAATAAAAATTAGGTTATTAAGAAATATATAAAAGTTGTATAAAAAATATGTAAAATAAAAATTAAAAAATGTTAAATTTAAAAGTATGTATAACCGAAAATAAAAATTGGGTCATTAAAAATCTGTTAGAATTGTATAAAAATGTCAAATTTGAGATATTATTTTAAAAATATAATTACTTTCATTATGTATTTATTTATATTATTTATTTAATAATTATATTTAAATAAGATTAATTTAAATACATTAATAAATAAAAATGGTTAATAAATAAAACTGATTAAATACGAAATTTTTATAAAATTCTATAAAGTTAAAACTGATTAAATACGAAAAAGCTACGAAAAAATAGGTCGTGCAGTTACGAGCTATGACGAAAAACCTCAATTGAAAAACCTCTTCACTATGTGAAAAACCTCAAAAGGAGGTTTTTGCTTTTTGAAAAACCTCCCAAAAACCTCACGAAAAACCTCCCTACGAGCACATTGTAGATGCTCTAAGGAATGAAAATAAAATTAAAATGGGAATGCAGGAGAATGAGAATATAAATGAGCATTACATTGATACTGTTTGGTTAAACCAATATAATTAATAAAAAAAATGTTTTAAATAGTATTTTTAATACAAATATGTGACATCCAACATCATAATAAAAAATATTTTACATTCAACATCGACAAATGAAGAAACACATGAGAAAAGATGCCTGGACAGGAATAAAATTTTCATTCCCCCCAATTTGGTCATGAATGTAAATTAATGGGTTTGGAGTTCTGTTTTCATTATATTATATCAAACCAAACAACAATTTTCATTATCATTCATATTTCTTACCTCTCAATACCCCCAACCAAACACCCCCTAAATATTCTATTAGTTTTCAAATTTTGTTTCCCTTTTTTGCTTATTATCTATATCCTCACATCCTCTTCTAAATTGTCATGTTCTTGATAATTAAGTTTCCTCGAAAATATGAGATTTTCTTTTTGATTTGTGTGTATTTTGAATTTTTTTTACTTATTAATTTGATTATTGTTGAAATCTTATACCGATACGAAACGAAATAAGATGCATAGTTGATTTGATTTACGAAACATCTTATTTAACACTAGGAGCTCTAGATGCATAATACAACAAAGTTAAAAAACCTAGAAAAAAACAAAGAACAATATCAAAAACTTAAATTTGGAATTTTTTTATAAAATCAACCAAAAAATCAAATAAGTTCACCGTAACGATATAATTCGACTAAAAACATGTCGGGCGTAAGACATATAATTGAGCAAAAGGTCAAAATCAAATCACATAGAAAAGGTGTATTATATCTTAATTCGACATAATTGGCTTTTCCTCGGATCAAACCGTGTCGACTTTTGCCACTAATCAAACCCGCAATTTTAAGGGCCTTTGATCCGGGTGCACCCGCTCAAGAAAATCCTTGATCCGTCATTGGTTGGAGCTGGATAGTACTGATTATGACGCAATTTAGCTATGAAGGGTGGTGGGAACGTGGAAGACCAAACCTAAAATCTACATGGTCTCTAGTCCTTGCTTGCCTAAAGGTCTTTACATGGTTATTACTCAAATCATAAACTCGAAATTGACATGGTAACCAAGTAAATTGACATGGTAAGTGAAAAATAATGTTAGACAGAACCTTCAGTTAAATCAATTTCTAAGGTGTCATTTGTTTTTTAAGAGGTCTAAAGTCTAAAATCTTATTTTAGTTATGATTAATAAGAGGTGGTATGTAAAAAGGTCTGAATGATTCAGACTTCACTACTAGAAAAAGGGGTATCAGTGACGGAAATTTCCGTCACTAATTACCGACGGATTAGCGACGGAATTTATTTAAAAAATAAATAAAAAAGAAATTCCACGTGTCTGTCGCTAATCCGTCACTAATATATAATAAAAATAAATAAATATTAAAATATTAAAGGGTCCGTCGGTAATCCGTCGGTAATTACCGACGGATTTTTAATTCAAAAAAAAAATAATAATTTAATTATTTACCGACGGATTACCGACGGAATATATAATAAAAAAAATTTATTTATTTTTTTAAAAAATTTCGTCGCTAATCCGTCACTAATTAGCGACGGATTAGCGACGGATTTAGTATCCGTCGCTAATTAGTGACGGATTAGTGACGGGATTTTTAAATTTTCTTTTTTTCTCATGATTGTGTTATATATATGCATGTTTATGTGTTATATATATATCCACGGGTCTGTGTTATATGTGTGTGTGTGTTATATATATCCACGAGTCTGTGTTATATGTGTGTGTATATATATATATATGTATACATGTGTTGTTTGCTAACCCGCGATGGATCTATGTATATTGTTGTATATGTGTGTATAGACTTGAGATCATGTGAGACCAGACTATTTCCGTGAGACCCGTGAGACCACAAAAATAACACTAAACCTTCACAGCAAAAGACTGTGAAGGTATTGTAAAGGTAAACCTTCACAGTGTTTTTGTTGTGAAGGTTTGCTGTTTTTCGTTCCTTCACAATGAATCACTGTGAAGTTTTAGTGTTATTTTCTGGTCTCACCGGTCTCACGAAAACTGGTTGGTCTCACGTGAACCCAACCCTGTGTGTGTGTGTGTATATATATATATATATATATATATATGTTGATATGAATTTATAGATAATGTGTGTACGTGTGTACGTTGTTTGGTAATCGCATATGATGTATATATGTGTTGTATGTATGTGTACATGTTAATGTATCGATAGTATGTGTGTGTGTGTGTGTGTGTCGTTGTTATTGTACCTTAATAAGTCATAGTGTGTTCTATTGTGTTTTAAATGGTTCTATCGGGCTTTAAAGGGTTCAATCGGGATTTAAATGGTTTCATTGGGTCTTAATAGATCTATTGGGCTTTAAAGGGTTTCACTGGGTCTTAATTGATACATTGGGCTTTAAAGGGTTCAATCGGGCTTTAAAGGGTTTCATTGGGCTTTAATGGATCTATCAGACTTTAAAGGGTTCTACTGGGCTTTAAAGGGTTTCATTGAGTCTTAATGGATCTATCGGGGTTTAAATGGTTATATTGGGCTCTAAAAGGTTTCATTGGGTGTTAATGAATATATTGGGCTTTAATTAATTATATTGGACTTTAATCGGTTCTATTGGGCTTTAAAGGTTTTCATTAAGCCTTAACCGATCTATAGGGCTTTAAAGGGTTATATTGTGCTTTAAATGGTTTCATTGGGCCTTAATGGATCTATCGGGCTTTAAAGGGTTTTATCGGGCTTTAACGGGTTTAATTGGGCCTTAATGGAACTATGGGGCTTTAAATGGTTCAATCAAGCTTAAAGGGTTTCATTGGAGCTATCGGGCTTTAAAGGGTTCAATCAGGCTTTAAAGGGTTTAATTGGGTCCTAATGGACCTATAGGGCTTTTAAAGGATTTCATCGGTTCTATTGGCCTTTAATGAGTTTCATAGAGCCTTAATGGATATATCAGACTTAAAAAGGTTCTATTGGAAGCATATAGGAAATTAAACCTGGCCACAAACCCCATCATATCCCTCGCTTTATAAGGAAATTGATCTAGTGTATCTTATTACTGTTGATCTAGTGGTTCTTTTCAATTAGACAGCTCGATTCGAGACATGCATACAACATTACGGAATGATTTAATAAATAAAAATATTTATTATATAATTTTTAATAATTAGATAACTTAATTAATAATAAATAAAAAATAATTTAATAAATAAATATAATTATTTAAATATTTAATAATTAGTGAATCTAAAAATATTTTTATAAACAAAAATACGAATTATTTAATTTTAATTAATGATATTAATAAAAAAACATATATATAATTATTTTAAAAATGGATTCCGTCGGAAATCCGTCGCAAATTAGCGGCGAAAATTTCGGTCGGTAATTTGCGACGGAATTTCCGTCGGTAATCCGTCGCTATCAAAGTAAAATTATTATAACCCTAGACTTTACTTTTCAACTTTCACTCTCTTCTCTGTTTCTCTTTTCTCACATCGAAGACTATTTCAATTTCTCACAGAAGCAGAAACGAGGGTTGTCAATCGTCATCGTCAATCGTCATCGTCAATCGTCATCGTCAATCATCATCTCGATCTCTCATCTCGATTTCGATCTCTCATCTCGATTTCGATTTCTCACAGAAGCAGAAACGATTTCGATTTCGATTTCTCATCTCGATTCTCGATCCACCCATCTCAGAACTCAATCGGTGACGCCCACCGGCGATTGGGGTTTTGGTTTTGGAGTTTTGGTTCTTCTGAATCTTGATTGAATCTGTAAGTAATAAGTTTTCTTATTTTGGATGAACGAATTTGTATACTGTGGTTTCGTTTATTTGATTTTCTTTTGTTAATAAACTAGGTTAGAGCTTCAAGAGGATTTCTCACTGTTAGCATCTTCAATTTTTTTTTCTTTTGGATGAACGATTTTTTTTTTACTTGGGTCCACAATATTCCTGTAGTTATCACAATATCTAACAAATACTTAAAATCGTTTTCCCAAAACTATATCTCTGATCAAAATGTTGCAATTTTCATGGAAGAAATATCATTACCATGATTTGTTGATCTCCATACTCATATCCATGTGAGACAATTGAATAAGATAGTATATTATTGAATAATATAATATATATTTTTTTTCGTTTACATTTTGGGGGGGATTTATAGGTGTATCCAACAAATTTAAGAACAAGAGGAGTTGGAATAGCAACAGCTATAGGCAGAGTAGGGGGTATGGTATGCCCTCTGATAGCAGTTGGAATGGGTAGTGGTTGCCACCAAACACTTCCTGTAATTCTGTTTGAGGTTACAATACTTCTATCAGGAGTAAGTGTTGTATTGCTTCCATTTGAGACCAAGGGGAAAGAATTAGCAGACACTATAGATTTACCTGCTTGCATCAATCAAAGCTAATTTACATGCAACAACCAATTTTAAATAAATGAATTTCACTGTCGATATTTTTGTTACTTTCATCAACTTCATTGTTTCATCTTAAATATTTTAACAGTTCCATTTTGTGCTTATTTTTGTCGATATTTATGTGTTAAATTAGACATGTATGTGGCTTCCGGGAACTGTTCTGGTTAAAAGGGATCTGTCTTTATATCGTCTCTTGTTAACTAAGTTGCATAAATATAATCTTTTCTCCATCTTTGCATAGGCTTATATATGATCAATTCAAAATAGTTTGTATCTATGCATACCATGTTGACCACTACAAATGAGAAAGTGAAACATCCTTTGGCTTTTACAATGATAGCAATGGCAGGCTGTACATATAATCAATTCAAAACCGTTTGTATCTATGCATATTTTTTATATTTAATTTTTAAAAATAAAATTACAATCTCATGTACAAGTGTATGTTGTTAGATTTGATTTGTTTTTCCCAACATGCCATCTTTTTGTGAGTTCGTAACTTTTCTCTCGTAACTTGGATCGGAATTATTATTTTTTTGAATTTATTTATTTGAGATCTAAATGTTGGAAATTTCCTATGATTTGTTGAACAAATATCGAAGAGTTATCATGCTTTTTTCGTTTATAACATGCATATAAGAGACGTACTTTAAAAAAATGGTAACTCCAAAAATTTCCCGGCATTTAGTTTTCATAGAAATGAACAGCTTTGAAAAACATTATCATATATGTCTTAACATTATCTCATATATGTCTAACATCCACAATATCATAGTCCAGGCCAAGATACAATTTGTTTGAAAATAGATAAATATTATCTCACAGATTACTCCACATCATTGTAGCCTCATTTTTATTTTATTTCACTTATGTTTTGCATTTATTTAATTTCTCATGGCCACTGCTTTGATGCTATAAACTAGTGGAGTAGTGGGTTAAATTTCTTAACAGAGAAACAGTCATTTCCCTCATGGTAGGCAAGTCTGCTTAAAATAAACACTCCAAATACATCCTTAGAATCCAAAAAATGAAATTTTGCATAACAGTAGTAAGTAGTATTTGATAGTTGATATTTGATGGTGGTTTATGGGAACAACAAGTCAAAACATGGCTGTGGAATTCTAAACAAATCAGTTCCCTTTTGAAACACAAACTTCTAAAGTTCCCATTCACCCTGATTTTATAGATAGGTGCTTAAAAGACAAATCATCTCTTGAAATGGAAATGGAAATGCAAGAGAAGTCTAATGCAAATAAAGCACATCCCACTCAAGATACCTTACCCTTTTAAGCCCATAAAATTCAGTCCTGAATAGAAATCCAAGGCATTGTGATTGATGAATGTAATCTTTCTGGTACAGTGAACAAAAGAAAGAAAAAGAAAAGATGGGTGGAAAATGGTTTTCATCAACAGATGAATGTCATATAATTAGGGGATAGAGCACCCACTAACAACCATATAAGAATGGAGGTAAATCATGTTGGTTTGACTGTCATCGGAGATTTCGAATGCTCGGAAGTGGTGTGCTCTAGGCAACCATCTCCGATGACAGTCAAACCAACATGATTTCCCTCCATTTTTCAACTAAAAGGAATCCACCGTGCTCATGCAGTCGATGCTCATGACGGTGACGATGGACCTGTTAATGAAGATAGCGAAGAAGAAGCAGAATTTGAAGACACAGAATTCTCCCATTTTGTTTTATAAAATAGAAGTTGCATTTTTTTTCAGGTGATGGCACGTCGTCCACAGGGTGATAGAGGTAGAGGCAGCAGTAGCACAGAGCCCTAATGGCACCAGATGATAGAACATGTTTTTATCTATAGTTTCTGATTTGTGCATTATCTTTGTTTTATATCCACTTATGTGTTATGATTTTTACAGGAGTGGGATATTGAGCGTTGGAAAGCAAAGTCTAGGACCGGTAAGGCCAATCGATTGACCGAGTTTGATGGGGTGTCCTCACGGCATGTTGGGGGATCGATTAGTACTGGACAGCACCGATACAAGATGGTAAGTCTTCAATTTTTTGAATATGTACCCGAGATTAGTTTGTATGTTTACTAACAACTTATCTTAATTTTCTATCGTAGGCACAGGCATGGGGTCGCGATCTCACCTCTAGTGAGGTGTTTGAGCGGATGTACTGTGGGAACCGGACGGGCCCTGCGGGTTCCAACCCGCCTACTGATCCTCCGGTGTACGTTTACCCTAAAGCGGCTATAATCCACGAAAGTTTTCTAAAACCATTACACTTAATATATGTATTGTATATGTTTATATGCATGTGTATACAAATATGTTCAACGTATGTTTTGTTTGGTAACCGCAATGGATATATATATATATATATATATGTGTGTGTGTGTGTGTGTGTTGTATACATGTAGTTTGGGCTGCCACTGTTGGGCAGACGTTAGGCTATGTTAGAAGATAAGTTAGATATGTTTGATTTAGAGCCGTTATGCTGCTAAAATTTCTTCTTACCCGTTTTTGTTTTGGTAACCATAGAGACGCTTTCGGGAGCTTAAGGATGATGTGGAAGCTAGCCAGACTCCCGATTCCCCTCCGATTGACGAGGCAGCTCTTTGGGAGCAGAGTGCCGGAGGGCGGAAGAAGGGTCGTATTTTTGGTTGGTCGACCCAGGATCCCCGTTATGCTATGACCGGTGAGTGTAGTAGCAGCAGCGGTGGGAGATCATCTGGGACTGCATCGGCAGATGAGGTATGTTGGTTATGTTTGTTATATTAGTTATGTATCATATTGTTACTTTTCATTGCTAACAAATACTAATTTTTGTCAATTACTGTATTTACAGTTAGCGGCGTTGAGAGAGCAGATGGCAAAGATTAAGGAGGATGCGAGGCTGCGGGAGGAGCGCTATTTGGCTCAGTTGGAGATCGAAAGGAAGCGCAACGAAGAGTTGCAGGCGGAACAGGTCAGACATGCTACCCAGCTAGCTGAGCAGCTCACATTATCGCAGCAGTTTGCTGCCTTTATGCAGCAACAGGGATACGATTTCCCCCTCCCCGCCCTCCCCCCTAGTTAGATTGCTACATTGTTTTGTATGAATTCAGAATCGTATGAATTTGGATTTTTATTTTATTGGGATGATTCGTAATTTAATGGACAGGTTATTTGTGTCAACTTAATGGGCAGATTATTTGTATAAAATACAGGAAATGCTGATTTCTGAATTTATTTATTTTTAATTTTTTTTAATATTAGCGACGGAATTTGTGACGGAAATCCGTCGCTAATTCGTCGCTAACTATTTCCGTCGTAAATCCGTCGCTAAAATAATCCGTCGCTAAATATTTCCGTCGCTAATCTGTCGCTAAATTATGGTCGTCGCTAAATCCATCTCTAATAATTCCATCTCTAATCCGTCGCTAATATCCGTCGCTGATAAGCATTAGCTACCACGTATTTAGCGACAGACTTTCAGTGACGGATTAGCGACGGAATTTTCCGTCGCTGATAGGCCTCTTTTTTGTAGTGCTTAAGAGCCATTAAGAGATTTTTTTTAAAAACAAACAACCCCTAAATAAACATGTTGATTTTGACAAAATCTATTGTGTTGATTAGTCTTCGGTGAATAGCCCCAAATTACAATTTGGGTTTTTAAGGTTGGATACTAAAAAGGTCGGGTGTTGATTATTAAATATTGATTTTAATGGTCAGTTTACCAAACGGTTATACGGTTGTCATTTATCTTACCAGATGAGTATGTCAAAAATCAATAATCTTACATGATAAGTAAAGGAGAAGATTCTTTCCAGTCAGCATTTACCGTCCAACCGGGTAGAAAACTTTTACCAACAATCCATTTTAATAGCTAAAATTGTTACCTGATAAGATAAGTAAAGGTGGTGACTCTTGTTAGTTAAGTCTTACCAGATAAGCATTTGGTGAACTCCGTTAAACCCTAACGCGGTGTTCTCTAATTTAGAGAGAAAAGAAAAGAAAGGAAAATAGTTTTTTCATTTGTGTTTTCGAAATGGAAGGAAAAAGAAGGAAGGGAAAGGAAAGAAAATAGTTTTCATGTTCTTGAACAGGAGAGAAAGGAAAAGAAAGATGTCATTTTTACAAATATACCCTTATAAAATATATTCTTTATAATTAAAGATTGGGTAGTTTTGTAATTTTATTAATTTTAGTAATTTTATTTTTAATTTCTTTCATTTCATTTCCTTTCCTTTCCTCCCACATTTGGGAGGAAAGTTTTGAGTGGAAACTTATCATTATTTTCTTTTCGTTTATTTTCCTTTCTCTCCTAAAAATGTTTCTAGAACACGGTTTTTTTTACTTTTCTTTCCTTTCATTCGTAAAAAGAGTTTCGAGAACACAAAGTAAGATTCAGAAAATGAAGGTGGTAGGATCTAAGAGCATCTCCAACAAATTCTTTATAATTTCTCTAAAATAGAGAACCAAACGTCAAAATCTCTAAAATAAATTACATTCAACTCTAACAGATTATCTACTTTAGAGATCTTATCATCAAATATTATTTAAATATTCTATAATTTTATGATCCAAAACACATTTTTTTAATTTTTTTTTTATATGGAATGATACTTATTCAACCCTCATTGGTGGACTCGATTAAAAAAAACTCATTCATCTCTCCTCTCTTTATAGTTTTAGAATTCTCTATATTGGGAGTTTTCTTCATTAAAGAATAAGATAGAGAAACTATTGGAGTATTATAGAGAACAAAAAATTGATTTTCTCTAATTTTTAATAAGTTGTTGGAGATGCTCTAACGGGCTTAAATATTAATTGGGCTTCAACCGAAACTTAGATTGTTTTTGTTCAATTACTTAATTTGATATTTTTCATATCCATTTTTGGGCTAATATTTTGATTATTTTAAGTTAACAATTTAACATTTCAATATTAATCAAACGACCATCTTATATATTAGTCGGTTTGTGACGTACTGTTTAAGCCTTAAGGGAATGTAGTGAAAAATCTCATCTATCCCAGATTCAAATTCAAACGCTGTCAAAGCCCTTATGGCCATTAAGGTTCACATGCGATGACTCCAGGCCATTCGTAGTCGCCCGGAGGATTAGTCGGTGCACGTAAGCTAACCCGAAAACCAACGGTTACCCAAAAAAAACAACTATCGTACATATATTATCATTTCAATTTTAACAATACCTCAAAATATTATTAGTAATACAAGAAAAAACAAAGAATTTGATAAATACATCAAGTCATATGCTTGCATCAAGAAGTAATTAAAAATATTTAAAACGTAACAAATAGGTTTGGGCTCAGTATTGATCAAAGTTTGGCCCCTAACTAGATTTTAGTAGAAAGCGTATGTTTGAGTTTAGGTGACCAACAATTTTGATCGTTTTATCAAAAGAAAATACCCAGTTTTCTTTAAAAGTTCAAATCTTATCAAATATGTGAGTTTAATTTATCGGATATAAATATAATATACTTCATAAAAAAATAAAATTTTAATCAAGCTCGAGCAGTATCAAACTTTTTAAGCCCGACCCAGTCAAAACGCGTCTCTAACCCTACCCCACCTCTCAAACTCTCTCTCTCACTCCCTTAAATTATTTTGACATATGTAATTTAACTCTCATTTTGTTTTATTTGTCCAAACCAGACCAACAATTTGTACGTTAGCTCTTGACCCATATGGCATGGGCCAAGAGACACAATATCTTTATTTTTGCAAAATTATTTACAACAAGTATATTTTTAAACGTCAAAATCGCTTAATTATGGCATGTCCCATAAGACTTCTTTTACGTAGGAACCTTGCTTGTAATGTGAGTTGTCTTGATCACCAACAATATGCATTATTGGTATGTGTATGTATGTATGTATGATGGGTTTCTTATTTCTTGGACATTTAATAATTGAAATTATGTGTTGTTTCCTT
Organism: Arctium minus; assembly: GCA_954870635.1. Taxonomy (NCBI): domain Eukaryota; kingdom Viridiplantae; phylum Streptophyta; class Magnoliopsida; order Asterales; family Asteraceae; genus Arctium; species Arctium minus. The sequence continues at coordinate 172,222,484 of OX941080.1, read as the reverse complement.
TACTTAGGGTCAAGCTTGTTGATGGCATGTGTGAGTGTTTGTGCCTGTTGGAAAGGTTTATTTATGTCAATCTTGTCATTTCAATGTTTATTTTATCTGTTGTTATTTGTAGGGCGTTGTTGTGTTGAAATGTTGATTGTTGAAGGAGTGAAAGTGTCATGAAATAATTTTGCTGGAATGGAGATCAATAAAATAGAAGTGAGAGGATAGCAGAGCAATTTGGGAAAATATGTAGATAATTATCTTGCACAGAGAATTATTAACACAAAGTTTCTTTCTGAGTTCTTTCAATAGTTCAACCATTTTCAAGACATTTCTTAGTTTTTTTTTCTCAAATTAGGGTTTGTATTGATTCATTCAAATCTGGTGTATGAGTGAATACTGAATAAAAGTTGAGAAAGTTTACATTCATACTTGTTAATAAGTGCCAAAGTGGACATCCTCCTGAGGGAATGTCTGAGCATTCTCTTTATGTTAATAGATCTGCTAGGAAGTCAGCTCGTATGTCTAATTTCCCTAAGAGGTTTGATGATTATGTGGTTAAAGGAAAAGTAAAATATGGGATTGAAAAAGTGGTAAACTATTCATGTTTAGATTCTATTTATGCTTGTTCTGTGTCAAACTTAATAAAAGTGTAGAACCCAAGTCTTTTTATGATGCTTGTAAAGATAAAATTTGGGTAGATGCCATGAATGCAGAAATGGAGGCCTTATATATGAATGGCACATGGGCTATTACAAATCTTCCTCCAGGTGGAAAAGTTATAGGTCGTAGGTGGATTTTCAAAATCAAGTATAAGTCTACGAGGGAAATAGAAAGGTACAAGGCCTGTTTAGTGGCTAAGGGATATAGTCAAATAGGAGGGATAGACTATGAAAAAACGTTTTCTTCCATAGTTAAAATGGTTACTATTCGTTCTCTTGTTAGTCTTGCTATTCAAAATAATTGGTCTTTATATCAACTTGATATTAATAATGCATTTCTTTATGGAGATTTGATTGAGGAAGTTTACAAGTCTTGGCCTGAGGGTTATTTTTCCAAAAATGATAATAGAGTTTGTAAATTGATTTAGTCCTTATATGGGTTGAAACAAGCTCCTCATCAATGGAATGAAAAATTAACTCCTTGTCTTCGTGAAAATGATTTTGTTCAAAGTAAGAGTGATTATTCTTTATGCAAAATCTATCAAAGATGTTTTTGTTGTATTGTTAGTATATGTAGATTACATAGTTTTGACTGGTAATTGTGAGCATGAACTAGCTAATGTAAAAGAGCTTCTAAGAACCATGTTCATGATTGAAGATTTTGGTAAAATGAAGTTTTTTCTTGGCATTTAAGTGTTTGAACATGAAGAAGGATTGTGCATGTCGCAAGTAAGTATTGTCTTGAATTGTTAAATGATTATGGGTATTTAGGCTGCAAACCTATTAATACACCTATGGAAATGAATTTATTTGTTACAAGTGTTGTTGGTTCTAATAGACAGGATCGTTGTCTAATGTGATTGATTTTCAAAGGTTGGTTGGCAACTTGATCTATTTGACAGCCACCAGGCTTGATATTTCTTTTTTTGTTCATTGTTTGAGTAAATTTATGCATGCTCCTAGACAGTCTCATCTCAAGTTGGCGTTTCGAGTTCTGAGATATTTAAAAAAAAGTCTCCATGTAAAGGAATTGCATTTCTTTGGTTTGAGAGGTTTGTTCTTAGTGCTTATTTTGATTCATATTGGGGTAAATATGTGGCGGATAGAAGATCTATTAATGGTTATTTTTTGTTTCTCGGAAAGTCGTTAGTTTCTTGGCAAAGTAAGAAGTAGACTGTTGTACCATGATCTTCTACTGAAGCAGAATATTGTGATATGAGTTCTGCAACTTGTGAAATAATCTGGGTTGTTAGTTTGTTGGTTGATCTTAAAATCTTTTCATTACTTCATAGTTTATGTTGTGATAATAAATATGCTATGCAAACAGCTGCTAATCCAATTTTTCATGAAAAAAACTGAACATATTGATATAGATGTACATATTGTTAGAGAAAAGGTATGTTCAGGTTTTTTAAAGATTGTAAAGATCAGTTCTTCTAATCAAATTGTTGATATTCTTACTAAATCATTGAGTGCACGTCAACATAATTTTTTGTGTGACAAATTAAATCTGATTGATTTGTTCCAATGGCAAGATTGAGGGGAGATGTTGAAAGGTATATTTTTGTGAATCTTGTCATTTTTGTTGTTTATTTTATTTGTTGTTATTTGTAGGGTGTTGTTGTGTTGAAATGTTGATTGTTGAAGGACTGAAAGTGTCAAGAAATAATTTTGTTGGACTGTAGATCAATAAAATAGAAGTGAGAGGATAGTGGAGCAATTTGGGAAAATATGTTGATAAGTATCTTGCACAGAGAGTTATTAACGAAGTTTCTTTCTGAGTTGTTTCAATAGTTCAACAATTTTCAAAACGTGTCTTAGTTTTTTTTTTCCTCATATTAAGGTTTGTATTAAGTCATTAAAACCTGGTGTATTAGTGAGTATTGTATTAATTCGTACATCTCTAAAAGTGCTACATACCAATCTCTTCACATTCATAATAAAAAAAGATTTGATGTTTATTAAGTTATCTTTTGAATCTGTAAAACGAATTAAACGAAGTTGAAGATAATAACTATGAGTATAAACAAATTTGATCGGAATCAGCTCGACTTGGATATTGACGAGGGTTTTTCATGTTTCATTGACTTTGATCGAACTTCATTAGCATGTATAAACTGGAATAGTAGTACGTAGAGTCAGAAAATGGGTGAGGGCGTCTACACTGCTGACCCTTGGCTCCGTCCGAGATTAAAGTCTAAGAATTTCAATACATAACGATTTTGGGGTTTAAACCATGAATCTATACACCACATAATAATGCAATTTGGATGCAGATTTTTCATTGGATACACAAAATACAAAACGAAGTCAACTAAGGGGGTGTTTACTAGGGGCTTAATGAGCTTAATGAGGGTGAGTGGCTTATTCGCACAGACAACTGAAGTGTTTACTTGGGGCTTAATGGCTTATTCGCACAGATGAAAACGACTTATTCCCTCAGTAAGAAAATAGGTGTTGTCCCCATTAAGCCACAATTTTGACATTTCTACCCTTAACCAAAAATAAATGTATCAGTCATAGATAACCTAATAGCTTCCCTCCCAACATACACCGCCTCCATCGTGGATGATTGGCTGCTCCTCACATGAGCTTCTCCTTCAAACCACGACGCTGCCATCACTTTCTCATCCCCGGCGACCCCTGCAACTCCGACGACCGGCTGCTCCTCACCTGCGCTTTTCCTTCAAACCACGACGCTGCTCCTTATCTTCTCCTTCAAACCACGCCGCTGCTCCTCACCTTCAAACCACAGCGATCGTCCCTGCTCCTCGTCTCCGGCGACCACTTAGGGGGTGTTTACTTGTGGCTGCGGTTGGGGTCTCGGAGACGCCGTGATGCCGTCATATCGACGATCAGGACGAATTTGGTGGAGAAATTGAGATCTGATTGAGATCTGGTGCAGATTTAATTTGGTGTCCTATTTATGTATATGAAATGTTTTGTTTTGCTTAAATGGACTTCACAGTGGGAAGTCACAATCCCATAATCTTCCCCAAATCCTTAAAGAAATAATTGTTTTAAATTATTGTAATTTATGATATACAAAGAATTAAACTTTAATAAGGTTCACAGTTATTGCTTCAGATGAATGATGATGGAGCTACTGGGTTTTCTTCAATTGTTGCTTCAATTTTGCCATCTATTGTTGCTATAGGTTGTTTTATTAAAAAAATCTGTAACAATTTATCAAACAATGGATAATTCATACTGAGGTGTAAATTGGTCATTTCTGTCATTCAGACCGTTGTTTCAGAAAAAAAAAAGTAAACAACTGTAACAATTTATTTGGACAGACAAATTTATCCAAACAGACACATTTATCCATACAGGACTTAATAGAAAATTTAGTAAACAGCCCCTAAGCAATCCTAAAATCAACAAACCTTCTTGTACATTATATATATATATATATATATATATATATATATATATATATAGGACGGTAATCAAATGAGAACCACAAAAATGTTGAAAACCTAAATAACCAATTTCAACCTTCTAATCACTTCAATCTAACAACTTTAATTAATGTTACATTTACAATTAAGGAATGACGTGATGGTAATTTTTCCTTTTCTTGATTATTTTCTAGTTCCTTTTTTTATAGATATCAAAATTAAGAATCAATTATTATTTTATTTTTATTCAATCTTATGCAATATAATTTATATGTAATAATAAGATATTTTAATTTTCATTAATTGATAATAATCTTTTATATTTCATTTGTTGATTGTATTATTATTATTTTTTTACTCGTTTAATTTCTCACATATATATTATTTAATGGTAACATATAGAAAAACATACATTTTTATATAATATATTTGACTATTTTAAATAATAAAAACATCATATGGGAAAAAACATAGTAAATATAAAAATATTGTAATTAAAACATCACTTGGAATTCTGGATACACCAAAGATTTATTTCACACGACGAATAATACAATGTCGCTAAAATTAAACAAATTTAGTATTGTTTGAGAATGTGAAAACAAAACATAGTTGATGTAAAATGTGATGTTAGATTGAAACACGTACTGACGTGTTCTTTTTATAATGTGAAACAATATAATGTCACTAAAGTGAAACAATAAAATGTTGTTTCATAAGGTGAAAAAATGTAGTGTTGCGTCACAATTTTGAAAAATAAAAATTGACGTGAAATGTAATGTGAAACACTATAATATTGTTTCATATTGTGAAACAACACAATTAGTACTGTTTCACATTGTAAAACAATGTACTGTTCTATTATATTGTGAAATAATATAATGTCGTTAAAGTGAAACAATGTAGTGTTGTTTCACAATTTGAAAACAAAACAAAGTTGGCATGAAATGTGATGTGAAACACTAAAGTGTTGTTTCATATTGTGAAACAACACAATGTTGTTATTGCGAAACAATGTAATGTTGTTTCACATTGTGAAACAATATAGTGATGTTTCACAATGTTAAAAAAAACCAAAATGATATGAAATGTACTGTGGAATAATAACGAGTTAAATCACTTTTATTGTTTCATGTAAAAAATTGCAATTATTAAAGAAAATGTAAAAAAAAAAATATAATGATACTTGTGTCAAATTAAAGAATATAAAATGTTCGTTTTTTATATAAATTTTTTGATTTAAATTTTATTGTAATTAATATAATTTTGATTTAAAAAGAAGGTAGTGTTTAATTTAAGTTATAGAATTTCAATAAGAGATAAAAATGAAAGAGATTTACTTTTTATGCCCTTTTAAGAGTTACGTTTGTGTGTAAATAACACTATATATGCAAAATGTTACCTCTCAACTCTCATCATTAATTAATCTTGATAGTGGTTGAGATTGGTTCTTATAATTCTCAATTTTTTTGTGATTCTCAATTGATTTAACCCCTATATATATATATATATATTTTGAATATTAATAAATAAAAAAGAAAGAGAGACCCACAAAGAGTACAATCAACATAATTGAACCAAATACAATCCACAAAAAACAAACAAGTATATATTATTGGCTCATCTTGACCATCAATAGATCGCTCAGGTTTAGGTCCATAAACGCAATTCCAATGGGTCCCATTAACCTTTTTTAATATATTAATACATCAGTTTTGTTACCCGTTAAGAATAATTATATTGTTCATATTGATTTAGATTCACATGCTTTCTTGTTTGTAATTATTGAAACACATTTAGATATATGATTATTACTTGAAGTCATTCATAAAGTTATACGTCAAATAAATGTTACGTTCATTCAAGACAAGGGCAAAACATTCCAGTGCTTAAATCGAGAAAGTACATTATATTTTTAAACAATTAACATTGATAGCAGGCGAAATAAACAGAAAAACAACGAAAAAGGAGATTCAATTTGCATCGTTATGTATTTATGTCGTATTACCTCATCATGTATCTTGGTTTTACGTGATAAAATAACCAAGCATGTTGACGTTGTCACCAAACTAACAAACTTTTCCTCTCACATACGATTATATTGAAAACGAAACTCTGATTTCAAACATAATTACCCTAATTTACCTAATTTACAACCGCACACGTGATAAAATTATTGATGTAAAATTCATTTGAGTATTGTATATAGGGGCCTTCTTTGAGAACCTATGAAATTGTGATAAACTTAAGAACTAGTGCATCATGTGTTATTTCATATGATTTTTTTCATCTAAGATTAGCATTTAGAAATTGATTGAAATATATTTGTTTCATAATGTGTTTGATTTACATGTATTTGTTTCACAATGTGAATCTTTTTAGGCTGTTTATGAAAGAAAAGTTACACGTAAAAAAGTTTCACATTGTGAACCGAATACATATGACACAAACAATTGTGAAACAAATATATGTTTATCAATACATTAAATGCTAACCTTTGATGAAAAAATCATAGGAAACAATACCTTAAGGTAAAAGTTGTCACAAATATCATAAATTTTAGAGTTTTCAAATGATACATACATACATACATACATACACATACACACACACACACACACATATATATATATATATATATATACATATACATATACATATATATAGAGAGTCAGGTTCAAACGAGAACAATAACTATTTAAAAGAATACGAGAACTAACAAAATCATTAGTGATTTTACATTAACACACGAAAAATGGACTTTGGCCACAGTTTCAGGTCCGCGTGGCTTTTTTGCGCATTAAGGTAAAATCACTAATGATTTTGTTAGTTCTCGTGTTCTTTTAAATACTTATTGTTCTCGTTTGATCCTCTCTCTCTCTCTCTCTCTCTCTCTCTATATATATATATATATATATGGGTAGGTTATTATGCAACCTTTTACATGGTGCAACCCATTGCAACCCCTCTATCCACCACTCATTTTATTTTCAGATTTTTTAATTAAAAAGTGAAAATAAAATGAGTGGTGGATATAGGGGGTTGCATGGGGCTGCACCATATAAAGGGGTTGCATTTGAACACCCCTCTCTCTCTCTCTCTCTCTCTCTAAAGGTTACAAACAATACAAACCAGGGCATTTATGTCTTTTTACAAATTTCGTAATTTTAGGAAAAAATTAAATTCTTTAATTATCTCTTCCTTAATTATCTCTCCATCTCTTTCTCTCTCTCACACACACACACACTCACGATCCACCGTCACCATCCACTTTCAGTGACCTCCTCCCACTTTCGGTGACCTCCTCCCACTCCGGCGACCTCCCCATTTCCGACAAGTTTCATAGTTTTTTCGACTTTCATATATAAACTGTTTTTTCGAAAGTTTCAAGTTTTTTTGGTTTCATAAAATGTTTTTTTGAAATTTTCACGTCTAATCATCTGATCATTCATATTGGATAAATGTATGAAACTTAAAAATTTTATTATTCATATAGGAGAAAAATATATGAAACTTAAAAAATATATGATTATTTCAAAAAAATCTGAATATTCATATGAGAGACAAATATATGAAACTTTAAAATATGATTATTCATATGGAGAAAAATATATGAAACCGTTTATGAAAATATATGAAACTATAAAATTTCAAAAAAACACTTTATGAAACTCGAACAAACATTGTATGAACTTGAAATTTCATAAACTCGTCGGAGATTCAGGGGAGGAGGTCACTATACGTGGGGTGGCGAAGGAGGCTCCTGGCGGATGGCGGGGGTGCACGACAGTCGTCGGATGGAGTAGTGGAGAACCGCGGTGGTTCTCGGTCGCCAGCGTAGTGATGACGATGGAGATGATGGTGGTGGTGGCCGGATTATTTTTTAGATAGAATGAGAGATAAATATGGAGAAAATCAAGGATATCTTGTAACCATAATTATATAATTCAAATTAATTAATAAAATTTAAATTTAAATTTAAAATAATTAAAACTATTCCTAAACTACCCTTTCCCTATTTTCTCCCTATTTTTTTAATTAATTTAAGTCCTAAAATTTCTCAACCGTTGATCAAAAATTTGGATGGCCTAGATGGGTTTGTATAGTTTGTAACATTTAGAAGGATTCTAAATGATTATCCCTCTCTCTCTCTCTCTCTATATATATATATATATATATCCTCATATATCCTACAGAGTTGGGTTTCAATGAGAATGAAAGTTACGATGAGAAAGGTAAAAAGGGATCTCCATCCTTGGATGCACATTAGGATGAGATGTACCAGATCAGTTTCCGTATCAAACACGATTCATGGGTGGGTTTGAGATTAAAAGTGATCAAGTGTTCAGATATCTTTTTCCCTTCTCACCTTAACTCGTCTTCTCACACGATCCTCTGTTATATCCTATATATATAGATACATATACACACACACACACACATATATATATATATGGGCCTTCTTTTGAGATCTTTCTAATTTGTGAGATCTGTGATATTCATTCTAGTAACTTTGGAAACATTGTAATTTTAGTAATTTTGACTAATATATTTAATAAATTACATTATTGATGTTTAGTAAGGGGTTGTTTGTTTGTTTTTAAAAACCTCTTAATGACTCTTAAGTCTGAATCGTTTAGACCTTTTTACACACCACCTCTTATTAATCATAACTAAAATAAGACTTCAGACTTTAGACCTCTTAAAAAACAAACGACACCTAAATCTCTCTACTCTCTTATCTCTTCTATTTACTCTCTCCATCGAAAAATAGACTATCCCATATAATGTGCACAATAACAAGCTATGATGTGTACAGGAAGTGATAATAACATTCACACTGTGTATACACTTAGTTGGTGTGCATATTATGATACGTCTGGTTCACAATGTGATAGTATCACAATGTGCACATGTACATGACAATATAACATTATTGTTTTAGTGTGTTCATAATATGATTTCAGTATGTTCTTTATTTGAGACCTTATTGTTTTAGTATGTTCACATTGTGATTTCGGTATGTTCATTGCTTGAAACCATGTTGTTTTATTATGTTCACACTCTATACATAATCTGATAGTTAGAGTGAGGCGTTGGATGAAGACGAGAGAGATGAGGTGGTGAGAAAAAAAAATGGACACTTACATTTGAGAGTAAGAGAGAGATATTTATTATAGTAAATGACTTTCCTGAAAAATGGTTTGATTAGTTGTATATATATATACACACACATGGCAAATCAAATGCAAACATTCTAACTTATAGGAATGATAAAAGTTTATTTATTATGATTTGAATATTTGTGGAAGATTATCAATGTTCATTAATTATGATCAACGCTTTATATTATGAAAGAATCGATATATTTATGAAACAATGATATTCGTTAGAGTGAATGAACGATTGAGATTGATTTATATGATTTGTAACATTTGTATGAATAATATTTGATTAGGACTCTCTCTCTCTATATATATATATTATAATGGGGTTAGTTAGGCCCGGAAACAAGGGAATGATAGGAAGAAATGGGGGAAAGTATAAATGAATACTTTAAGACACCACTCTATTAAAATGACAACTTTCATTCTTTATATATTTATTATTTTATAAAAAAAGGGTATGAGTTTAAGTTTCGTCCTTGAAATTTAGTGAAATGTTTCAAATTGGATCTTAAGTCTTAACCATGATAAATCTAAAAATCATTCTTGTGATTTGCATTTTACTCTAAAAATGATCCTTGATCACTAATTCCGCTAAATCAATAGTACTTTTTGTTTTGTTTCTTAAATCTATTTCCCTAATTCTCTTTTAAAAAAATTAAATATATAAAATATAATTTATATTGTATTATACTATATATATATAGGGGACGTTTCATTTACAAAACCATCAAATTCTAACAAACTATGCAAACTAATATTAGTCGTCCATATAGTCTAATAAATAACCGATTTCATTTAGTTTCCTAATCTAAAACCATTATATATATATAGGGGTCTAATCATACGAGATCTTAGTATTTTGTGGTAACCGTGAGATCCAACCACAACCAATCATTTTTTTTATTTACTGTTTTTTATATATTAATTGTTGAGGGTATATTGGTAATTTGATTAATTTTTGTTTAATAAATAACTATTTTATTTTACAGATTTATATCAATCAAGATTACGTTTCCTAATAATACTCAACTAATTGATTTATCAAAATAAAACTTATTCAACATTCACGTTTCCAAATTTTTTTGCAGGTCTGAAGAACTGCTCAACGAAGAAGAAGTTGTTGGATTAAAGGAAGAAGGACCGTGTTCAAAAAAGGTTGTTGCTTGTGTTTGTTGAAGTTGGCTCCCCTTAGTTGGTTTGTGGTTCAATGTGATCATCTTATTAATCCCATTTTGACATCCATGGTGGTTCACTGTGAGGATCCCTGCATCCCATTTCGATTCATATTGTGATGTCTTTATTCGATAAACATGTATAAAAACCACAAAATAGTCGGTTCTCACAGTTACCATTGATTATGATTTTGTATGGTAATCACAATGTAACATGTTACCCCCTCGAATCTGTAAATAGCAACCAATTTAATATTTTCTAAATACATCGATAATTGCTTCATCTACAATCACAATTTAAGATTTAACCTCAATACACATGTATCATTTTATACATACTATCTACAATAAGGACGAGTGTTACTAAAACTCAATAATAGTTACTACCTCCAAGCCGTGGAAGATTTCACCAACTACTTACACTTGTATAAAGCTAAGGCTCAACTCTTCATAGAGCTGCTATAATCCAAACCCCCAACTGGGACCTGATGCACATGCCGACAAATAAAAATGTTAGACTTAACGCCTAGTGAGTTCAAGAGTTTTCAACATTAGTAAATAAATAGTTAAAAGGAAAGAATGCAATTTAAATCATAGTCTTTCAAAAGGATTTTTCTCAAATATGAAAACGACTCGTTTTCCAATAACATGCAGTTTTAAGGGCAAACGCCCCGATTTAAAACATTCTTTATAAAATGAAGTCGCCCAAAACTTACCCAAAACGGGATTATAATTCGACACCCAAATTGGTAAAAACGTGAATGACACTTCATATCCCAAAACACCCAAAACCCGGGCGGGACATAATGCTCGACCCTCAAATAACGGAAAACAATCCATATAGGTATGATACGTCATCGAAAGCATGGAACTGAACTTAATACTCACACGACCATAAAAATGGAATGAAATCCAAACATTTAGGTAAGGACAATTAAATATCCAAAATACTCTGGGTCGACAGCGGGGGATACCCGCATCCGTTGAGAGTGGAGGAACCCAAGTTTATCGAATATGAAAACTTATCAAAATACCCACACTTTGACAATTACTAAGTAAAATATATTTTTACTTCAAAATACCCATTTTGGCATGTACATAGTTTTCGTAAAGCAACTTGAACTCACCTTGCTAGATTTAGGCTAAATCTAGATTTTTTTCCCAACTTGAGCTTCCTTGAAGAAATCTGAACTTTCAAGCCAAAACCTCAAAAACCTAGATCCAAACATTTACAACCATAAATAACCATATTCAACCATGTAGAACATTCCCCAAACATTTTATATCAAACCTCAACTTATACCCAAAACCCTAATTTTGACCCCGAACCTTCCAAAATCTTACAAACCGAAACTGAAGGAATCAAATACTAGAAGATCATCAATGAAGAATTTACAACTTATTTTAAGGTTTAGAAAGAAAGTGGATGAACTTACAATAGTGGGTTTTGATAGAACTCAAAACCCTAAATTTTCTTGAAGGAGACTTCAATGGACATGGTGGAGTGGTAGCTTCTTGAATCCTAGTCTTCCAAGACTTGGATGGTGATGGAAATGCTTCAAAAATCAAGGTGGATGGCCATAGGAATGGCTAGGGTTCGAACCAAGGGTGTGGGAATCGGTTTGGGAGAGAAAGGAGGGAATTTGAGAAGTGAGAAAAGAGAAAAAGGTTGAAATTCGCACTTAACAGCGCCCTGGACCCTTTGTGCGACAATGTCCAGCGACATTGCCCTGGACAATGTCGCCTGGCAATGTCGCCAGGTGCCCCCAGGCCGCGGTACCTCCTCTGCGATTGTGACAGTGCGACTATGACACTGTCATAGTCGCCGGGCATTGTCGTGGGACCTTTCCGGAGCCCCAAAACTCGACTTTTTCACTGCCAATACTCCCGATACTCCAAGGGACTTTAAACAAAACATTTTCCAACAAAACCCCACTGTTTACAAGTCACAAAAACGACCGGGTGACAATTACTTACCGAAAATTACGGGTGTTACATAACACAGTTGGTATCATAGTGGTAGCACATTTGGTATTACCGTCGTATCATAATGGGTATCACATTTGTATGTTAATCACAGTGTAACACAATGTTCTTTAAGTGCATCACAATAGTAATCAGAGTGTAACACGATGTTAATCAGAGTGTAACACAATGTTCTTTAAGTGCATCACAGTGGTACATTGGGTAAACTTGTAGTGAATGAGAGGACTGATCACAACGTATCACCACCTTTTGAATTAGCAACAGTTTTCCCATCATTGTATCATCAAGGAGATCAGATTTTTGCAAGATGATCATAGTGTATCACATCCCATTTGCTGTAACAAAACCCGTTTCCTTTTAAATTTGTAAGACCATAGTGTAACACGGTTTATTATATCACCAAGAAAATACGTATACAGTTTCAATATTTTGAGATTATCGCCAATTGATTCCATGCCAAAATTATCGGACACACCTAAATTAGATCACACTTAATTATAATATTTTTTGACATTCCTGTTTTAATGGCCTAAATTTGTGTTTTTAATTATTATTTCTCTTAATTATTTTACACCATTGATTATTAAAATGGATGGATGAGATTGGATCTCATAGTTACCACAAAATAGTAAGATCTCCCTTGAAAGGCCCCCTATATATATATATATATATATATATAGAGGCACCTTCAAATACAAACTTTTTAATGGTACAAACCATGCAACCCACTTATCTACCACATATTTTGTTTTTACCTTTTTAATAAAAAATGGGAAAATAAAATATGTGGTAGATAAGTGGATTGCATGGGTTTGCACCATTAAAAAGTTTGCATTTGAACATCCCTCTCTCTCTCTCTATATATATATATATAGGGGTTAAATCATGTGACAACCAAAAAAATGTTGAGAACCGTGAGAACTGATCTAAGTCGTAATTTGGTTTTGATGGTTTTAATTAAAAGTTATTTCACCATATGAAAAGTGCACAATCGTCATTTTGGTAACAGAAATTCACCAGATGAAATACATACCGTTTCACCTCATGAAATAAAAACAAATTTTTTTATAAATATGATATTTCATCTTATGAAATCCAAACATAATATGTTATTTCACTACATGAAATCGAACACGATTTTCATCTCTAATTTATTTCACCTCATGAAATCAACGTAATTTTATCCAATATGTTATTTCACCTCATGAAATAATACACAAATTTCATATATGTTATTACCCCATGAAATCAAACAAAAATTTTGAAAACAAAAAAGCCTAAATCAATGACAACCAAAGAAGATCTTTTGCTCTCCACTTAATCCTCTTTGAAGCAGATGAAGCTGATAATGCTTCACCCTCAATTCCTCCAACTGTTCCCATTTTGAAACTTTCCATCCTCCCACTCTGCAACACACACTTTCCACTCTTACTCTGTCAACAGGACGTCGTCTTCGATCCCCAAATCACCGCTCGGAATCTCGATCTTGAGAAACCGAATCTTGTTGAAGTTTTTGAGGACTTGAGTAGTGGAATGATGAGTAACTCCGCCGCGGTGCTCCACCTCATCATCACCGTCGACGTTTTCGACGGAGAGAGACGCCGCCGATAACGAAGAAGAAAGTAGGGTTAAATGGTTGAGGAAGATGAGGTGGGTAGTTGCATCTATACGTTTTCTTAATTAGAATTCAAAGAGATCAGATTTTTTAATACCCAGTATGCCCTTGGAGTTTTTATTTCAATCCAAAATAGATCATAAAGTTCTTAATTATTTCAAAATTGTCATTGTCATTATTGTCCATAGATTAAAATCAATTAATGGTTTAGATCGGTTTTCACGGTTCTCAACCTATTTTTGGTTCTCATTTGATTATCGTCATATATATATATATATATACATATATATATATATTATATAGGGGCAGGTTCAAACGAGAAGCTAAACATTTTGCGAGAAGGCAAGAAATATTTAATCATATATGATACACAAGCTTAATCATATATGATTAAACACATGCTATATAGGTAATACATAGACGTTTAATCATATATGATTAATTAAGCACACCCACAGGCCGTGTAATCATATATGATATCACACTTCTCGCCTTCTCGCAAAATGTTTAACTTCTCGCATGATCCTTCCTCTCTCTCTCTCTCTCTATATATATATATATGTAGAGAGAGAAAGAGGCCATTTCATTTGCAAACCACACTTATAGTGCAAACTTTGCAACCCACTTAATAACCATAGATTAGAATAATCAAGGGTCTAGATGAAATTGATCTATTTTTGTTAAGTAAGGATTAAATTAAATTTAATATTCTAATTAAAATACTTTGGAAGGGCATGATGGTCCATTTCACCTTCAATTTCAAAATAGGAAACAAGATCAAATCCCATTTAATCAGGGTAAGTGATAACTACCACCACTGTCCATATATACGACTCCGGCCGCCCTTGTTGGCAGCCCTTTTCTCCGGCAATGAAAACTGAGATGAATCAGAGATGAAACGGTTTGTTTTTGATGAAAATGGAAATGAACGAAGATGAGACAGAGATAAACGTGTTTCATTTTCATGAAAATAGAGATGAAAACGAAGATGAACCTTTGTTTTTTTTTAATGAAAACGGAGATGAACTAGAGATAAACATGTTTCATCAAAAATATAGATGAAAACGGAAATGAAACGGAGATGAACCTGTTTTTTTAAAAATGAAAACGAAGATGAAACGGATATGAAACATGGATGAAACTTGTGATAAAAACCATTGCACTACGATGAATATGAAACTGGTACTGAAAGACACAATTCTGTAAAGCCATAAAAACCAAATCTCAAGCTTGGTGGACAAAGAAATAGTTGCTCCACTATTGAAGGAGCCTTCACCCTAGTGGGACGGTGATTGCATTATTGTGGGTTTTTTCATCAAGATTGTTTTGTTGTGTGGTGTAATAGGTGCTCTTCCATTTGACCTCCTAGTCAACATATTGGAGAACAACTTGCTGCATAGTGGGGATGTGATACATGGTGGGACGGTAGAACTAAGTTATTAAGGGATGCCTGCATCTTTGGTTCCTTCAATAGGAGTTATTTTAGTATATATCCGAAAATAAAATAAAATCATAATTACCATAATTAATACCATTGAGTTCAAATTGACCATATTAAGCCCCTATAATTAAATAAAATAAAATTGAAAATGAAAATTAGTGATTGGTTGATTTCAGTGTGCAAAGTTTGTATAATAATATTGTTCAAATGATCGCTCCCCTATATATATATATAGAGAGAGAGAGAGAGAGGGGGGGGGGATCAAACGAGAACACTAACTATTTAAGAAAACACGAGAACAATCAAATCACATACAAAATCACATGTAATGTTACATTAACAGTAAAAAAAAGGTGTGCGGGCGACTTTGGCCACATCTTCAGGTCGCGGGGCAAAGTCGCGTTAATCTCATGTGATTTTGTACATGATGTTAGTGTAAAATCATATGTTATTTAGTCGTTCTCGTATTTTCTTAAATAGATATCGTTCTCGTTTGAACCCGACTCTTTCTCTCTCTATATATATATATATGTATGTATAATCTCCCAGGAACGAAATTGTTGCACACCACCGCCCTAACCCCCTATCGCCCCTTCCTTTTCAGTAACCCTCTTTCCCTTTCCTCCACAGACAACACACACACACACACACACAAAACCACAGGGACGAGATCTGTAATCAAAACCATCTCCGCTCACCCCCTATGCTCCGATCAATCACCCCCTAAACCCTATGAGATGGAAACTCGTATTTCAATTTTTTTGGGGGGTGAGTGTACAAGATTTATTGGAAAACCATATTAATATGTTTCATCCCTGTGAGTAGAGATGAAATTTCTACCCATAGAGGCGGGAATTCCCCGAATTGGTGGGTAATGGGGCGGCGACGATGATTTATTTTCATACCCAAAGTGGGGTTGGAGAGGGGTCGTGGTCTCGGGGATGGCGTTACCTGCTCTTAATCCAAACCCGATTAAACGTTTATTTTATTTAATATATGTATATGGTGGTGTATAAATAGTATATGTAGAACTTTTACTTTAAGTTATTGTTTTATATGATTTTTATTTTCCCATCTAAGGCATTTAAGGTATTAATGAGCATATATTTGTTTCACACTATGTTTGCTTTATATGTATTCGGTTCACAATGTGAAATTCTTTTACGTGTAACTTTTATTTCACAAACAAGCTAAAAAAGTTCACATTGTGAAATAAATACATGTAAATCAAACACATTGAAAAACAAATACATGTTGATCAGTTTTCTAAAGGCTAGTCTTAAAAAAAATCGTATATCATAACACATGATACACTAGTTATCAAGATTATAAATTTCTATCACATTGTAAATGCTGTAATTAAAAATGTACGATTTTACTTGACAACTATCGTAATATTTCATACTTTATTCAATAGTAAATGCTCTTATAAAAAAATGTACGGTTTTATTTGACAACTATCGTAATATTTAATATTTGTTTATCCAAGAGTAAACTACAATTTTGGTCCCTGATGTTTACACATTTCTCCGAAAATGGTCCATAGACTTCAATAACTATAGTGAGCGTCCCTACTGTTTACATTTTGCTTTGAAAATCGTCCCTCGACTTAACTCTGTTAAAAAATTTCCGTTAACTAAAGGGTATTTTCTTCTTTTTACTTTTACAAGGGCAAGTTATACAATTGTGTTTAAACTATATGGACCAAATTGTAATTTACTTTAATTAATATTGATACACACACAAACACACACACATATATATTGTAACACCCTAAAAATAGGGATAACAAAAAATCCGAAAAGCGGACATGTGGTACATAAAATTTCCATAGCAAAAGCCTCCCAAAAATGGGGAAATATACAAACCTGTTTAATTACAGTTGCAATTTAGCGGACAATAAATAACAACCAACTAATCTAATTTCTATAACTAGAAAGAATATTACAAAAGGGGTGTCATTCATAACCCAAACGTTCTTCTACCAAAAATATGTCCAATTGCAAGTAATCCCCAAGCTCTCACTCAAGCAACTATGCCAGCTTAGAGCCGACGCCGCTAGAACCTGAGATACACATCGACACCAAACAAGTGTTAGGCCAAAAAGCCTAGTGAGTTGAACAAATAGCATGTTAGAGCATCTACAATTCTTATCAGCAGTTAACCAAATTCAACATATGTGGAGTCAACGGGGGATACCCATAGCACCAATCAAGTTCCACCCAAAGAGACAATGTACCTTAATGCCAACTACTAAGAGTGACATCCCAAAGACCCGGCACACCCGAGGACTACAACCATGGCATTACCCCGAATGGCGGAGGTCTAGGCACATACTCACATGGTGGCGCCCAAGACTACATCCTCCTAATGTCTACTGACTTGGTTCGTCCAACATAAAACATATAGGAGGTTCGTGAGGTATATTTCAACCAAGTATATTTCAATACCAACCATGGGTACAATATCACCATCCCAATCAAGTAAGCTCAACATATACCCATATAACATCCATATTCATCATGGAGATACAATATTGCCCAAATGGCCTTCCAAGTAGAAATTATCATAATACCAAGATATACATTTATTAAATCACGGTAAGGTACTCATATACACATATCCATGGGATATCCCCAAATACTTACACATTTGATAGGAACATTTGAGTAATAATAATAATGATAACAAGTAGGAGATAATGATGTGTATCTAGTTTTAACAAAAGGGTAAGTAAACTCACAATCTAGGTTTTTGATTAAAACCTAGAAAATATGGAACCCTAGCTTTGAGAAGATGAGACTTGGAGAAGATGAAGATCTTGAAGAATACTTCAATGTAACCACTTGGATGAATCTTCAATGATGACCTAATGCTCTAACCAACCCAAAACCTAGAAAATAATGAGGTAGGAGATGAAGATGGAGATGGTGGTGAAGCTTCCAAACCGAAACCTTGGATGATGCTCTTAACTTTAGCAATAAATGGTGGAGGTTTGGTGGTTGAATAAACCCTAGATGAAGTTAATGGAGAGGGAGGGCTTTGAGAGAGAATACTTGGAGATAGAAATGAGAAGTGATTGAATTTTGGGGAAAAAATCTCATTTAACCCGAGTTGTGTCTTCTGATGCCACGCACGGCCCGTGCCAATTTTGTAAAGACAAGAGCACGACCCGTGCCAATGCTTCTGTGACTAGGCACGACCCGTGCCGAAATTGTGAAGAATGGCACACGACTCGTGCGCCCCACAGACCATCGAAAACTGCCCTTTTTCTTCCTTTCTTCTTCTTATTTGGCCAAACGAAATTCGGGGTGTTACAATCCTCCCCACCTAATAAGGATTTCGTCCTTGAAATCTTACCCTAAATTGAACAGCTGTGGATAACGCTTTTTCATATAATCTTCCGACTCCCAAGTAATATTAGCACCCCGATGGTGCTTCCATTGAACCTTAACCATGACTACCTCCTTGTGCCGCAACTTCTTCACTTTCGACTCCAAAATCGGCTCTGGTTCTTCCACGCAACGGTTCCCATTATCTATCCGAATCTCTGTCAAAGGAATCACGCTTTCCTCCTTGGCTAGACACTTCTGAAGGTAACACACGTGAAAGGTAGGATGTATTCCATCCATTTCCGGTGGCAAGTCTAAACGATAGGCTTGCAATCCGATCTTTTCTAGGATGACGAAGGGTCCAAGGAAACGAGGACTAAGCTTCCCACGCTTCCCAAATCGGATAATACCCTTCCATGGAGATACTTTCAACATGACACGGTCGCCCACTTGAAACTCGACCGGTCTTCTTTTCTTGTCCGCATAACTTTTCTGTCGGTCTTGCGCCGCCTTAAGTCTCTCCCGAATCTCTTTCACCTTGTCGTCCGTCTCTTGAACTATTTCCGGTCCGGAAAATTGCTTCTCGCCCGCTTCTAGCCAACAAACCGGGGTTCTACACTTCCGTCCATACAATGCCTCGAACGGTGCCATTCCGATACTAGAATGGTAACTGTTATTGTATGCGAACTCTACCAAAGGTAGATGTGAATCCCAGCTTCCCCCGAAATCTATTACACACGATCTCAACATATCCTCTAGCGTCTAGATTGTTCTCTCGCTTTGGCCATCCGTTTGAGGGTGATACACCGTGCTCAAATTCAGTCTAGTGCCCAACTCTTTCTGTAAGCTTGCCCAAAAATTCGACGTGAAGCGACTATCCCGATCCGATACAATTGTCAGGATCGAAATTCTAAACAAGAATTTAAACTAAACACTCAGAAACTATGTTAAAGAAGTTGTGGAAAAACACTTTAACAATAAACCACTCAAACAGTGTATATACTTAAATCACAAGTTATATTGATTAACTTAATGATTACAAACAAAACCTCAATCTGTTGAACAGACTCAACAGACGTTCAATACTTCTCTATTGAAAGGACTTCTAAGAACCTTGAGGTTAATTCTCTCTTAAACAAACGTATATCAAAAACTATATATAAATTCTATCAAAGACTTCTAGACTATATATACAGAATTAATTACAAGATAATTATCAAAACAAAATTGGTCTTCATCTCTATCTTCAGCATCCTTATCTTCATAAGCAGTATTAACTTCATCCTTATCCAACATCATTAATCTTTCAACAGCATTAACATCCTCAACAGTACTAACTATGCTTGCAGTATTAATCATGCTAGCAGTAGTAATTCTTCTCTTGCAGTAGTAATCTTTAAGCAGTACTAACTACTAGCAGTACTAACTCTCCAAGCAGTACTAACTATTCTTCTAGCAGTACTAACTCTTCAAGCAGTAGTAATTCTACTAGCAGTAGTATCCATCCTTAGCACATTTCAGCCCCAACAATCTCCCCCTAACTTAACTTTTCAAAATTGAGAAGTTAAGTTCTTTAGCATAGGGTCTTCATGATGCTTTCAAAACTTCAGTTCAATTCCTCAAATTAGGATCCAGACCCAGACTTTGATTAATTGTTCTTCTAACCACAATTCTGGCCATTTCTGAGTCTTTAGGGCATACCAACTTTGCATTCAGCATCCCTTGTAGCTTTGCTCTGTTGTGGTCATACACCTTGTCCACCAAGAAGTATTCATGATAGCTTTTGTCAATAGTAATCATGTAGACTCCATAATTTTTAAATAGCATCCAATGATCAATCTTTTTAAATCCATATTCATGATGCACATCTTTGATCCTATTCTTCACTCTTTCAGGCTCAAACATCATGCATAGGTACTCCATGGCTATCTTGATTAGGTTCATTTCTACTCCTTTCAACATATCTTCATATAGAGTCTGTCCAACTTTGTGCATTTCTTCTAAATCAGCCCTTGTACAGCTTCTGATGACTTTGCCCCAAGTTGCATAAACCTCAAACCGATCACCCATTCTCTTGATTCTGAAATATTCTTTTCTGTTATCCTTCAGAGTATCCCAATGAATAATCTCTGGTGCTTTCATTGAGATAGGGTCAGCTTGCATAGGTTCTTCATTGGTCACAGTTAAGTACAAATTCACCTGCTCATTTGATTGTCTAGGCTGATCTGAAGATTGTTGGATTGTTTGCTCTAGTCTTTGCTCTTGATATTAAACCTCTACTTCTGTTTGTTCACTTCCCAACTCTGTCTTTCCTTCTTCAGTTCTAGTTCTTTTTGCCTTTGGTTTTGTGGCAATGGATTTCTTTCTTTTTATAGCTCCAATTTTCTGAGCTAAGGTTTCTTCTTCCTTCACTTTTGTCTTTTCTTTTATAGGAGTGCCTTCTTCACTGTCAGGGAAGGGTTGTTGTATGTTGAGGTCATGCCTTTCTTTCATCTTTCTTTCAACCTCTACCCTTTGAGTGAAGTCCCCTTTCAGCTTGGCCATCTCCTTCTTGTATAGTTCTTCTATCCTTCCAAATGCCATGCTGGTAAACATTCCTTCAGGAACTCCAATAGCTCCTTTCAGAAAGTTTATCATTTTCCTTGTTTCTTGATTGGCCAGAAATGTCTTTGAAGGCTTTCTTTTGCTTTGTTTAGTTGCTCTCAATGTCACTTTCTTGGCAGCAACAACAGTCTTCAACCTCCTTTGATATTCTTCATTAAGCTTAGTATACAGATCTAAAGCAATTTCTCTGTCTTTTGCAGATTGGATCTCTACTTCCTTTTCCAATTCCTCTTGCAAGTTCTTAGCCATCTCTTCATCCAATTCTAATTGAGTTAGCTTCTTTGATGCTTTTACTGGTTCAACCATCTTTTCTTTTCCTTTCCTTTTGGCCTCAGCAACACTGACTTCTGTTCTTTTCTTCTCTGTTCCACCTTCTTTGATTACCACTCCCTTGGCCTTTTGAGAAGCCTTGGGGGTCTCATTATTTGCTTTGACCAAAGTTTCAGCAATCTCAACCTCCTCTACAGACATACCAGTTTCTGCTGCAACTTTTTCTGTTTCTACTGCTTTTGCAGTTTCTACTTCTGGTGTAGTTACTGCTGCTTGTTTCTTTTCTGCTTCACTATTCAACTCCCCCTCAAACAGAAATTCCATTCCAACTGGCTTCTTCTCCTTTTTATCTTTAGTTGCTTGAGTCTCCCCCTTTTTGGAAGCATCATGATCAATGCTCCTCTTCTTCAAAACAAACTTGGTTTTCTTCTTTTTATGCACCAGCCTTAGAACCATCTTTTTGAGTTTGGTAATCTGCACTTGTTGAGAAGTGGTCACCTTTTTCATCTCTTTGATCTCTAATTCTTGATTGTGGACTTCCAGACTTATGGTACCAAGAGTATCCATCAATTCATCATAAGTATATATGTCATCACCTCCTTTAGGTGTTTTTACCACCCTTGAAGGATCCTTGGATCTTTTAGTAGAGGTCTTCTGCCTAGCAGAAACACCTGCTACCCCCTTGGTTTCTTGGCACCTGGGACTTTTAGATGATTGCTCATCTAAAGTTGCCGTGGGGAAGGTCTTAGGTATGTTCACACTGCCCTGTCCTACACCTTGTGCAGAAACAGTAGTGTGAGCCTTGCTGCCCACATGCTCATCCTTTTCCTTATAGATCACCTTCTTAGGGTTGGGAGACACCCCTGTGGTTTCCCTTTGGATATTCTCTAATGGAGAATGCTCCATTAGAGGGTTTGAAGGCTTTGGGGGTGAAGGTACAAGAAGGGAAGGAACCTTCTGTACCTTTTTCCTTGTATATGTTTTGGTGATGGGGGATGTTGGCTTGACAATAGGAATCTGAGGAGTATCAATTGAAACAAGTGGTGTGGGTAGGTCATCAGTTTGGTGGTCAGATGTGGGCTTTGACACTGATGCCTCACCATGGGAATGAGACATAACCATCATTGTAGAGAATAATGGTGTCTCTTGTCCAGAAAAGTCCTTACATGGTCTTTTCATGCTTGAGAATACCTTCCCTTTGGGAGGTTTTGGTACATACATCTCTTGAAAAGAGGGTAGATCTATCAATTCATTATTTAGTACTTCTTGCACAAACCTTGGATACATATAAAAGCTTTTGGTTTTGGTATCCAGGTTTGACATTAAATCATTTAAGATCATTTGTGAAAAGTTAAACTTTCTAAAGGTAGCTAAGCAGACTAGAGCAAAAGCTAAGGTACTGCTGAACTCACTCCATCCAGTTGGTTTTCTAGAAATACAATGCTGAAGGGTATGAACAAAGAATCTCCACTGAGGTGAAAATTTGCTCTTGAAGAACTTGTAAACCTCAGTGGGACCTTCATACCCCATACGATTAATAGACTGGAAGAGATCTTCCTTGGACAGAGAGGTAATACCTGAGGCATCATCTAGTCGTAGATGAATGCGAATACAGACTTCTGTGATGGTTAGAGGTTTATCACAAACCCTTGATTTGATGACCTGATTGCCATCTTCAGTGTGAATGGAGGCATTGGCCTAGAACTGACGCATGTGCTCCACATAAATTGTGGGATTGACAGTTAAAGATTAGGCAATATGGGAGGATTTGAGAAAATCCACAATCTGATGAAAATCTTCTGCTTGCTTGGGTTTCTGTAGCATTGCCAACTCATTGTGATCATCAATAAACACCAGTCTTGCCATCGTCTTGATTGAAACTAGGGGTACGCACTGGTAAGGAAGGAGTCGAGAGAAAGAGAGAGAAAGAACACTCGTAGGAAATTCAAAGAGCCGTTTGGATTTTGGCGGTCAAAAAGGGTATTTATAGGTGGAGGGTTTCAGTTAGAAGCAGTACTAAGTACCCTAGCAGTATTAACAAGCCCGCAGTACTAACCCATATTAGCAGTAGTAACACATACTAGCAGCATTAACACAAACTAGCAGTAGTAACACACACTAGCAGCATTAATATAGAATAGCAGTATTAACACAGACTAGTAGTGGTAACACTGTCTGGCAGTAGAAATAAGGTAAGCAGTAGTAACTTTGCATTAGCAGTATAAACCACCAAGCAGTAGTAACCATACTTTAACCATTTTTGAACTGGCAGCAGGATTAATAGTGAGAGCAGTATTAACTAAACTAGAAATACCAAGTATCCAATTGAAGCAATCTGAAACACTTAAACACACAAGGTTAGCAGCACCATGCACAATAAAATATGAGAAAGTAAACATGAAGGAATTTATATAGAAAAGGTACATAAAGAAAATCAAAAGATGCTTATTCAATGTTTATCATGCCCACACTTGTGACCAAGAATGTGAATCTACCCACATCAAAAGCTTTGGTGAATAGATCAACAAATTGGTTACTTGTGTGTACTTTCACAACCTAAATTAGCTTCTTTTCATTGCAGTCTCTAATGAAATGATACCTTATTTCTATATGCTTGGTTTTTGAGTGTTTCACTGGATTATTAACAATGCTTATGGCACTGTTGTTGCCAATGAAGATTGGAGTGTGCAAAAAAGTAACACCATAGTCCAACATCTGATTTTGAATCCATAGCACTTGTGAGTAGCAGCTTGCAGCAACTATGTACTCTGCTTTTGTTGTTGAGGTGGACACTGTGGTTTGCTTTTTGCACTGCCATGAGACTAGTCTTGCACCCAAAAACTGACATCCTCCTGAGGTAGACTTTCTATCCAAGTTTGCACCACCCAAATCACTATCAAAATATGCAAGTAGATCAAATGGTGAGTCATGAGGATACCAAAGACCCAACCTAGGTTGTCCTTTGAGATATCTGAAGATCCTCTTGACTGCTTGAAAGTGAGATTGCTTAGGTCTTACTTGAAATCTGGCACACACACAGATAGCAAACATAATATCTGGCCTTGAAGCTGTTAGATACATGAGGGAGCCTATCATAGATCTATAGTGATGAACATCTACATCCTCCCCCTCAAGATCTGCAGTGATCTGTTTGTGTGTTTCCATAGGTGTGCTTGCAGGCTTTGAATCTGAGAATCCAAACTTTATAAGGATATCCTGCACATACTTGGATTGACTGATGAAGATACTATCATTCTTCTGTTTAACCTGTAGCCCAAGGAAGAATGTAAGTTCACCTATAGAGCTCATCTTGAATCTTTTGTGCATCAGCTCCTCAAACTCTTTGCACATATAATCTTTTGTGGATCCAAAGATGATGTCATCCACATAGATCTGCACAAGTAGGATGTCCTTCTTCTTCCTTTTGATGAACAGAGTCTTGTCTATTATTCCCCTTTCAAAACCATTTTCCAAGAGATAGGTAGACAGAGTGTCATACCATGCTCTTGGTGCTTGATGTAGCCCATAGAGTGCCTTCTTTAATTTGTATACTTTGTCAGGAAAGTTAGGATTTTCAAACCCTGGAGGCTGACAAACATATACTTTTTCATCAATTGTCCCATAAAGGAAAGCACTCTTGACATCCATCTGATAAACTCTGAACCTCATGAAAGAAGCATAGGCTAGAAACAACCTAATCGCCTCAATTCTGGCTACTGGAGCAAATACTTCTTCATAGTCTATTCCCTCTTCTTGTGTGTACCCTTGTGCCACAAGTCTGGCCTTGTTCTTTATTACTATTCCTCTCTCATCTTTCTTATTCCTGAAGATCCATCTTGTGCCAATTGCTCTGTGTCCTTTTGGAAGATCAACCAGATCCCATACATCTTGCAGCACAAACTACAGTAGCTCCTCTTGCATTGCTTCTATCCATCTTGGGTCTTTCATTGCATCATAGACCTTCTTGGGTTCAATCTGGGATAGAAAGCAAGATAACAAGCATGTCTGTATGTCTTTCAATCCCCCTAACTTGCTTTGTTGCCTTGTGATCATTGGGGAATTGATGTCACCAATCACCAATTGAGGAGAATGATTCTTCTGAGTTCTTGTAGCATTGACAGCCTCCTCATTAAGATTTGCTTCAAGGTTGGTGTCATTCTTTTCTGGAGTGCTTCCACCATACACTGAAGAATTTTCATCATCAGTGTCATCTTCTGATAGTTAGGCATCTCAGGTCCTGTGTTTTCTGAATTATGAGAATCTTCTTCATCACCTTTGTCCTCTTCATTTGCTTTGGCATCTTCATCTGGATCAGAATCTTCTGAATCATCTTTCTTTTCTTGCTGGCAAAATTCAACAGGATCAACAGTAGGTATGGAGAACATCACAAACTCTTGTTTCTGTGCTTGTACCTGTTCTGAAGTTGTTCCTGCAGTTTGCACATTACTAAAACCCAAAGCATTAGTTAGTGAATCAATGTCAAACAACCAATCAGGACCTGTACCAATTTTATTTGGTGTGTTCTCATTGCATTTGACATTGTCACTTTCCTCTATAATCCTTGAAGAACTATTAAAAACTCTATATGCCTTACTCTAAGATGAGTATCCAACAAGAAATCCATCTTCAGCTTTGCTTTCAAACTAACCTAAGTGAGATTTGGTGTTGAGAATTGTGCAAGGACACCCAAAAGGTTTGAAAAAGCCAATAAAATGTTTCTTCTTGTTAAAAAGTTCATAAGGTGTCTTGCCTTGAGATTTGACTACTAGGACCCTGTTTTGGACATAACAGGCAGTATTAACTGCTTCTGCCCAGAATGTAATTGGTAACTTTGAATCTGCCAACAGAGATCTAGCAGCCTCAATTAGTGTCCTATTTCTCCTCTCAGCTACACCATTTTGTTGAGGAGTTCTAGGAGCACTATATTGTTTCTCAATACCTTTAGCCTCACAAAAGCTGTTTAAGTCATTATTTTTAAATTCAGTTCCATTATCAGATCTGATGACTTTAACTCTTAGATTAGTTTGGTTTTCAATCCTAAGAACAAATGATTTGATCAGTCCACTTGTCTCATCCTTAGTCCTCAGAAAATATACCCAAGTAAATCTAGAGAAATCATCAACAATGACTAAGCAATAGGATTTCTTTCCAATACTCATCACATTAGTAGGACCAAAGAGATCCATATGCAGTAATTGAAGAGGTGAAGAGATTGTATTTATTTCTTTGGACTTATGAGAAGTTTTGTGCTGCTTGCCTTTAAGACAAGCAACACAGTGATCATCACATGAAAACACTTTTTGAGGTAAACCTCTTACAAGGTTGTTTTTCACAAGAATGTTCATTATTTTAAAATTCATGTGACACATCCTTCTGTGCCAAAGAGATGATTCATCTACAGAAGCTTTTGAAAAAAGACAATTTAAAGATGAATCAGATGAAACATTCTCTAAGTCCAAACAATAAACATTATCCTTCCTAGGAGTTCTAAGTTGTATCATATTTTCATCAACTACCTTGAATCCTGGAACAAGGATAATACATTCAGTCTCAGTAAATAATATGCTATGTTTCTTGTCACAGACCTGAGATACACTTAACAAGTTGTATCTCAATTGCTCAACATAGTACACATCATCAAAGGATATCTTACCTTTTGATACCATACCTTTTCCACTGATCTTACCTCCTGCTGGATTGTCACCAAAAGCAACATGTCCTCCATCAAACTTTTTGAATTTTTGAAGGCAGGCCATGTTACCTGTCATGTGCCTAGAGCAACCACTATCTACATGACAAATGCTCTTCTTCTTGAGCTATTGGTTGCCCTGCACATAAGATAAAATAGTTAGTTTTTAGAGGGAACCCAAGCCAAAGTGGTCTTGGGTTGTCCTTTCTCATCAACATATTTATAATCAGTAATCTTAGTCTGGATGAGATGATCAGATTTAGGAATCTTATGGTTGGAATACTTTGTCAAAATTATGGGCTTGGCAGCATTAACACTGGTAGCAGCACTAACCTTGTTAGCAGTACTAACTAGGTTAGCAGTACTAACTTGGTTAGCAGTAGTATTGCTATCAGCAGCACTAATTCTATTAGCAGTACTATTTGAGGTAGCAGTACTAACAGGTTTCTTGACTTTTGGAACCCAAATCTTGACAAAGTTGTTTGCTCTCTTGTTCTGTGAGTTACTCCTTGACTTTCTTGGAGTATTTTATTTTGATTTAGCAAACTTATTCTGAATATGAGATTTTGCAGTCCCAGTTTTCATTGGTACTGTTCTCATATTAGCAGCCATGTGATTTCTTGATTGCTTCCTATAACCAAAAGAATTTTGTGTTTGTCTTTGAAAAGTAACTCTTTGGTTAATAGGATTGAAATAACAGTATTTGGCAAGATGATTCAATTTGCCACAGATAAAACAGGGCTTTGGTCTATTGATTTTGCTTAGATCAATTCCCTGTTTTTGAGCCCACTGATTATTTCTATTTCTCTGATTTCCCCTTATTTTATCATGTTTATGAGGCTTGTTCTGTTGACAAGTACAGGGATTTATAACAGAGGTTTGCATGTAGTGAATTCCCTGTACCTTTTCCTTTCCTTTCCTGGAGGTCTCAGCTTTCTCACTCTTAACAGTCTCTTTCACTGTATTGGTCATCTCCACTTTATCACTTTTGATAAATGGTTTCCCTCCCTTCTCATTTGTCAGAATGTGGTTTTCTAAGGAAATATCCTTATGGTCTTCCTCATTCTTACTCTCAGAGTCTTCTTCTTCAGAGTCTGCTTCAACCACTACTTTGTCTAAAGGATCTACTTCTGTGGCTCCTGCAGGTAATTCCTTCTTGTCTTGCCTTTCTAAGAGGTCTGAGGTGGGAGGAATGTAGTTATTATTGTATGGTGGAGGGGTGGTGTTGTAGCCTATACCTCTTCTTAGTTTGTCATGAACTTGAGTTTTGAGTAAAGAGTCCATTGCTTTAGAAGCATTGGAATATTTCTCAATATCTAATTTAGCCTTCTCAAATTCACTCTTTACTTTTTCACACTCCTCTCTAGACTTTTCTAGCTCAATCTCTAACTGATTCTTCTCCCACTTCCAGTAGTTAAGATCATATGAATGTTGAAGTTCATTAGCTTGATATGCCTTTATTTGTTCTTCAAACTTCTCAACAATCACAACATACTCTCTTCTATCTTTCTCTAACCTTTTAAGGTCATCACACATGCTCTGATTATGATCCCTGTACTTTTTAACAGTTTCAATACAAACTTTAGAGCAAAGGTTAGATTTTACCTCTGTGGGAAGTGCAGTGCTTGATGACTCTGAAACCTCTGCCATCAATGCTTGGTTCTGAATGGCCTCCTCTGCTTGATCACTCCAATCAAAGCCCATTTCTTCTTGTGAGACAAGGGCTTGAGATGAATTCCTGCTATAGTTAGTGGACTTTGGTTGATGATTATTGCTTCCATGCTGTTGGGCAGTTCCTCCTCTGCACTCTCTTGCAAAGTGTCCCAGATTATGGCATTTGTAGCATTCCACCTTGGATTTATCAAATCCAACACCATCTTCTCTTTTCATGGAAAAATTGTTTCTACCTGTTCTTTTGATGAATCTTTTGACTCTCATGGTGAGCATTGCCATCTGCCACTTGATATCCATCTCTTCAAGATCATCAGCATTGATCTGTTTCAGATCATCATTGATAAGAGCAGATTTAGCATGACTAGCAAGGAATGCCTCTAAAACAGAATCATTAGACTCATCCTGTTTTGAGCCATAAGAAGTACTAACTGATTCTGTATTAGCAGTATAATCAGTAGTGGATGATAGGAGGGCAGCATTATGAGAATATCCAGATGGCCTTTTCTTAGATTCAACTTCTGCTTCAAACACCCTTAGATCATTGTAGAGATCATCAAGCTCCTTATCCTCCAGATTATCATTCTGTCTAAAGGATACAATGTACATCACCCATTCTTCACCAAGAGATCTTAGAAATTTTCTGTTGACATCATCCTGGTCCATCTTGACACCAACAGTGGCCAACTCTCCAATCAACTTGTTAAATCTATCAAAAGTTTGAGTCATGGACTCATTCTTTGTAGACATAAAATTCTCATACTGTTGTTTGAGAATAGCCTTCTGATTTCTCTTAGTGCTTTTAGTCCCTGAAAATCTCTTCTCCAATGCATTCCACAGGATTTGAGCATCAGAACAGTGGCATAATTGATGTTGGTATTCATTAGGAATTGCCAAGAGCAGAGTGCTCAAGGCATTCATCTCAGTCTGCTTCAATTTTCTTTCTCCATCAGTCTTTGGTGGAGTTCTCTTTCCATCTGCTCCCATCTTTCCTCCATCAGAGGGGCCATCCCGATCCGATACAATTGTCAGGATCGAAATTCTAAACAAGAATTTAAACTAAACACTCAGAAACTATGTTAAAGAAGTTGCGGAAAAACACTTTTAACAATAAACCAATCAAACAGTGTATATACTTAAATCACAAGTTATATTGATTAACTTAATGATTACAAACAAAACATCAATCTGTTGAACAGACTCAACAGACGTTCAATACTTCTCTATTGAAAGGACTTCTAAGAACCTTGAGGTTAATTCTCTCTTAAACAAACGTATATCAAAAACTATATATAAATTCTATCAACGACTTCTAGACTATATATACAGAATTAATTACAAGATAATTATCAAAACAAAATTGATCTTCATCTCTATCTTCAGCATCCTTATCTTCATAAGCAGTATTAACTTCATCCTTATCCAGCATCATTAATCTTTCAACAACATTAACATCCTCAGCAATACTAACTATGCTTGCAGTATTAATCATGCTAGCAGTAGTAATTCTTCTCTTGCAGTAGTAATCTTTAAGCAGTACTAACTCTCCAAGCAGTACTAACTATTCTTCTAGCAGTACTAACTCTTCAAGCAGTAGTAATTCTACTAGCAGTAGTATCCATCCTTAGCACATTTCAGCCCCAACAACAATGAATTGCGAAACTCCGTGCCTCGACACCACCTCATCGATATAAAGTTTGACCAATTTCTCCATTGGCAACGTCTCCCGTATTGCAAGAAAATGCGCACTCTTGGTTAGCCGATCCACACTTACCCAAATAGTGTCGTGACCGCACAAGGTCTTCGGTAGCTTTGTCACAAAATCCATAGTGATGTTGTCCCACTTCCACTCTGGAATGGACAACGGTTGCAAAATCCCATACGGTCTTTGGTGTTCCGCCTTGACTTGAAGGCACGTGACACACTTCTCCACGTAATTGGCCACGTCCAATTTCATCACCGGCCACCAATA
Source organism: Arctium minus (assembly GCA_954870635.1). Taxonomy (NCBI): domain Eukaryota; kingdom Viridiplantae; phylum Streptophyta; class Magnoliopsida; order Asterales; family Asteraceae; genus Arctium; species Arctium minus. The sequence goes on along the minus strand of OX941080.1, from coordinate 172,191,519 downwards.
ATTCAATTTCAAGTCCCGATACATTTTGGTGCTACCGGGGTGTATAGATTACTTCGACTTGTGCACTTCCTCGAGAAGTAACTCCCGATTTCCTCCCAACTTCGGTACCCAAATACTCCCTTGGAAGAGCTTAAGTCCCTCACCGTCCTCCGTCAAAAGTCCGCTTTGCTTCACCATGATCTCGGACTTGAGATTCTCCTCCTTAAGTGCTTCCACTTGACTCGTCTTTATTCTTTCCAACAAACTCGATACCACCTCGATTCTTGTGAGGGACATCTTGATACCACCATCATAGCTCCTTCGGCTCAATGCATCCGCTACCACATTGGCCTTACTGGGATGGTAGAGTAGATCACAATCGTAATCCTTCAAAAGCTCAAGCCATCTTCTTTGCCGCATGTTGAGTTCCTTTTGATCGAAGATGTATTTGAGACTCTTGTGATCCGTGAAGAGAGTACACTTTGTCCCATATAAGTAGTGCCGCCACAACTTCAACGCGAAAACTACCGCCGCCAATTCTAAGTCATGAGTCGGATAATTCTTCTCATGATCCTTTAATTGTCGCGACGCATAGGCTATTACTTTCCCCTTTTGCATAAGTACGCATCCAAGCCCCATCTTGGAAGCGTCGCTATACACTAAAAAGTCTTCCGATCCTTCGGGTAAGGATAAGATCAGAGCTTCGCACAACTTCCTCTTGAGTGTTTGAAAGGCTTGCTTTTGAGCATCGGTCCAAAGAAACTTGACGTTCTTTCTTGTGAGTGAAGTGAGCGGTGTAGCTATCTTGGAAAAGTCTTGAATGAAACGCCGGTAGTAACCCGCCAAACCCAAGAAACTTCGAATCTTTGTCGGGCTAGTTGGAGGCTCCCAACTCATCATCGCCTCGATCTTTGCCGGGTCCACCTTTACTCCGTCTTTAGACACCACATGCCCCAAGAATTGCACCTTCTGGAGCCAGAATTCGCACTTCGAGAACTTTGCAAACAACTTCTCCTTCCTTAGGACTTCTAGCATTTCCAGCAAATGTTTCCCAAGTCCGGACTCGTCCTTTGAGTATATTAAAATATCGTCAATGAAGACGATCACGGATTTATTCAAGAATGGGCGACATACACGGTTCATCAAATCCATAAATACGACTGGAGCGTTGGTTAAGCCGAAAGGCATCACCAAGAACTCATAGTGACCGTACCGTGTCCGGAAAGCTATCTTCGTAATATCCTCTTTCTTCACTCTCACTTGATGATATCCGGATCGAAGATTAATCTTTGAGAAGGATCCTGCACCTTGAAGTTGATCAAAAAGATCGTCGATGTGAGGTAGAGGATACTTATTCTTCACCGTGACTTTGTTTAGCTCTCGGTAGTCGATACACATCCACATAGACCCGTCCTTCTTCTTCACGAACAAAACCGGTGCTCCCCAAGGTGACGAACTCGGTTGGATGAAACCCTTCTCCAACAACTCTTGTAGTTACGTCATCATCTATTTCATTTCCGTCGGGGCCAAACGATATGGAGCACGGGCTATCGGAGCCGCTCCCGGAGTGAGGTCGATTTGGAATTCCACTTGGCGTTCTGGCGGTAACCCGGGTAAGTCTTTCGGAAAGACGTCCGGATAGTTTTGCACGACCTTCACATCTTCCACCGACTTCTTTTCTTTCTTCGCGTCCACCACATAAGCCATGTACGAAGGGGTAACCCTTTGCTAGAAACTTGCGTGCCTTAAGAGAGGAGATGATAGGATTGCTCATCTTCCCTTTCTCCCCGTATATGGTGACCACACCATTTTCCGGCAAAGGCACTTGGATCATCTTTTTGGAGCAAAAGATGTCCGCCTTATGCCTTACCAACCAATCCATGCCTATGACCACGTCAAAACCTCCTATAGCCATGGGTAGCAAGTCTACTCCGAAAGGATTTCCATCGATTTCTATAGTGCAACCACAATAACGGTATCGAATGATCACTTGATCTCCATTAGCTACTTCTACTACTAGTGCATCGGGAAGGACACTAATATGAGTGACAAATTGTTTACAGAAAACATCCGATACAAAAGAACACGTAGCACCCGAATCAAACAATACGCGAGCAGGCAAGGAGTTTACTAGGAACGTACCCGAAACAACATCCGCGGTCTCCTTCGCCTCTTCGGTAGTCATCCGGAAAGCTCGACTCGGCGCCCTCGGCGATTGCTCGACTTTAGCCGACGATCCGACAGAATTTCCGTGATTGCTACCCACTAACTTTGGGCAATCCCTCTTCATGTGCCCCGGTTCCCGGCACTCAAAACACACCGGCCCCCGAATAGGGCAATCCCGAATAGCATGGCCCTTCTTGACACACTTGGCACACTCAACCGGACTTGAGTGAGGTTTTGGGTCGCATGGGCCAGAGTGCTTGGCTTTGCACTTGTGACACCACCGCCACTCACGACGATTATCATTGGCTCTTCCGCCCACGAATGGTTTAGATTGACGAATGGGCCCAGACGACCCTTCCCACTTTCTCTTCTCCCCCACAACAGCTCTCTCATCCTTCTCTGCTTCAAAATCGTCCTCTATCAGCAAAGACTCCTCGATCACATCCTGAAGGGGCAAACCCCTAGCATTCCTTACTGCCGTCCTCATCTTTGCCGACAACCCTTGCTGATAAGCTTTTATCTTGGATCTCTCATCCGGGATGAGATGTCCCACCAAATTCAGTTTTTCCAAGAAGATCTTGGAGTAGTCAGCGACCGATAGAGTCCCTTTCTTCAATCCTCGGAATTCCGCTTCCAGCTTGTCCAAAGACCTTTCACTGCAGTATTTGTCCATGATCTTCTTCTTGAAAACCGGCCAAGTCAACTTCGCCAAAACTTCGGGAGTAAGGGCGGACCGTGTGAGGTTCCACCAGATCATAGCCTCACCCCGAAGTAACTGGGAAGCGAACTTCACCCGTTGCGAGACATCACACTCGCTAGACTCGAAGGCCATCTCCACTTATTTCAGCCAGTACATGCACGCAACTGGATTTGCAGAACCTGAAAACTCCTTCGGATTGCACCCAAGAAAAGCTTTGTAGGTGCACCCCTTGGCCTTCGCCTTATTCCCGTTAACTGCTGGTTCTTCAACAGTCACAACAGCCGGTCCACCCGACCCCATGCCGACGTTCTCTACCATAGTCTTCGGTTGTCGGTGACTGGCGTCCCTATCTTCCAGAAGCTTCATGAAAAACTCTTGTTGTTGAGCCATGGCCGAATTCATGGCTAGCATCATACTATCTCTGATCCGGGTCTCAATAGTTACCTCTTCCATGATAACATTGTTAGCCGTGAGGTTCACGCGTGGAATCTGTTCGGGTCCCCCTCCCAAGAGATTGGGCATGGGAGGTCCCTCGAAGGTTATGCCCAAGGGAGGTCGGTCTGCGGTAGATTCCACCTCCACATGGCCCTCTGGTGTACCCGGAATCCTACTCCGAGTGTTTACCATTTCAATCTGCCACACATGTACGAGAAAATAGATTGATAAAAGACTAAACGAGTTGAACTCATTGTACGTACTAATACCTTCATCAATTATCATAACAATAGTAAACCAAGTATACTCACGTAACAATGCATTCATAATAGCAGTAGCTAAGTGAAATTATGAACGAACCATACACAATAATTCTTGTCACCATCATCATAACTTTCAATTAAAGTAATTCCATAAATCCTAACGCTCTCCCCACCTAGGATTTCTACCCCAAGTGGACAGTGAGGCTATAAAGTCTAAAGCTTAAGTCTAGATATGCTAAAACAATACATAGTTCACTTAAACTAAAGCTCTGATACCAACTTGTAACACCCTAAAAATAGGGATAACAAAAAATCCGAAAAACGGACATGTGGTATATAAAATTGCCATAGCAAGAGTCTCCCAAAAACGGGGAAACATACAAACCTGTTTAATTACAGTTGCAATTTAGCGGACAATAAATAACAACCAACTAATCTAATTTCTATAACTAGAAAGAAGATTACAAAAGGGGTGTCATTCATAACCCAAACGTTCTTCTACCAAAAATATGTCCAATTGCAAGTAATCCCCAAGCTCTCACTCAAGCAACTATGCCAACTTAGAGTCGGCGCCGCTAGAACCTGAGATACACATCGACACCAAACAAGTGTTAGGCCAAAAAGCCTAGTGAGTTGAACAAGAAATAGCATGTTAGAGCATCTACAATTCTTATCAGCAGTTAACCAAATTCAACATATGTGGAGTCAACGGGGGATACCCATAGCACCAATCAAGTTCCACCCAAAGAGACAATGTACCTTAATGCCAACTACTAAGAGTGACATCCCAAAGGCCCGACACACCGGAGGACTACAACCATGACATTACCCCGAATGGCGGAGGTTTAGGTACATACCCACATGGTGGCGTCCAAGACTACATCCTCCTAGTGTCTACTAACTTGGTTCGTCCAACATAAAACATATAAGAGGTTCGTGAGGTATATTTCAACCAAGTATATTTCAATACCAACCATGTGTACAATATCACCATCCCAATCAAGTAAGCTCAACATATACCCATATAACATCCATATTCATCATGGAGATACAATATTGCCCAAATGGCCTTCCAAGTAGAAATCATCATAATACAAAGATATACATTTATTAAATCATGGTAAGGTACTCATATACACATATCCATGGGAGATACCCAAATACTTACACATTTGATAGGAACATTTGAGTAATAATAATAATGATAACAATTAGGAGATAATGATGTGTATCTAGTTTTAACAAAAGGGTAAGTAAACTCACAATCTAGGTTTTTGATTAAAACCTAGAAAATATGGAACCCTAGCTTTGAGAAGATGAGACCTGGAGAAGATGAAGATCTTGAAGAATACTTCAATGTAACCACTTGGATGAATCTTAAATGATGACCTAATGCTCTCACCAACCCAAAACCTAGAAAATAATGAGGTAGGAGATGAAGATGGAGATGGTGGTGAAGCTTCCAAACCGAAACCTTGGATGATGCTCTTAACTTTAGCAATAAATGGTGGAGGTTTGGTGGTTGAAGAAACCCTAGATGAAGTTAATGGAGAGGGAGGGCTTTGAGAGAGAATACTTGGAGATAGAAATGAGAAGTGATTGAATTTTGGGGAAAAAATCGCATTTAACCCGAGCTGTGTCTTCTGATGCCACACACGACCCGTGCCAATTTTTTGAAGACAAGAGCACAACCCGTGCAAATGCTTCTGTGACTAGGCACGACCCGTGCCGAAATTATGAAGAATGGCGCACGGCCCGTGCGCCCCACAGACCATCAAAAACTGCCATTTTTCTTCCTTTCTTCTTCTTATTTGGCCAAACGAAATTCGGGGTGTTACATATATACACACACAACACCCACTCCATCTCAGACAGTCGTGTCGTTAACCCCATCTCCGGCGGTCTGCAGCGATCACTGCACGCCGACGACTAAGAGCATCGCAGCAGCCACCCCCCTGTGAGGGTTGTATCCTCAAACCTAGAAACAAATCAGATATGGTCGGTGAAACTTTAATCAGTGGTTATGGAAGATGGAAGGGGTAAGTTAGGGGGTGGTGGGAACGGGAACACAAAGAGAAAGGTTGTGCTTTGAGGAAGAGAACTGGAATACAAAGGTGATGGAAGGTTGTGCTTTGACGAACTTCTTCCACATCTCCCCCTAGAACAATCTGGTGACCCTCGGGTGAATCAGGATTGCTCCAACAACACACATTTGCAGGTTTGTGGGTCATGATGGTCGATGGGGGTCTTAACGAGGAAGGAGGAAATGAAAGGGACAGAGACCGTTGAGCAGTGGGAAGGCGAGGAAGGGCTTCCACATGAACGATACCACATGCACGATGAGTTATAGAGACAAAACGACACATGGGGCCGATCACGGGTGAAAGTGGTGGCCCGAGGATGGAGATGGAGGTGCTACGTGGATGAACAGATGGGTGGTTGATCACAAGCGAGGGTGGTGGCTGGAGGTGGGGTCGGTCACGGTGTAGGTTGGTTATAGGTGAGGATGGTGGCTGGAGGTTTGAGATGCTCACAGATTAAAGATGGTCACGGGTAAAGGTGGTGTCCGGAGGTTGGCTATAGGTGAAGGTGGTGGCCAGAATAACAAGGTGAAGGGGGTAGCCGGGTAAGGTGGTTTGGTGAAGAAGACAAAAAGGAGGACAAAATAAGAAAAGGACAAAAACAAGAAAAAGACAAAAAATGTGTTAAAAGACGAAAGTACCCCTTACGTAACTGAGTTTTTTTAACAGAGTTAACGACGAGGGACCACTTTCAAAGCAAAATTCAAACAGTAGGGTTGCTCACTGTAGTTATCGAAGCCGAGGGACCATTGTCGGAGAAATGTGTAAACATCAGGGACCAAAATTGTAGTTTACTCTTTATTCAATCTTCCACAATTTGAGTAGCGAGAAAGAGAGCTTTGTGAGAGAGAAGATTCAGACATGAGTCTTTAGAGAGAGAAAGTGACTCTGGAGTGGGTGGTGCTGGTGGCAGTTGCCGCATTTGGTGTCGTCTGCAAATACTCACCAAACTCCCCTTTTCTGAAGCATCTACTCTCCCCCTTCTTTTTGGATAGAATTCACCTTTCCGTAAATTTGTTACTTTCCGGCGTAGTTTGCCGCCGGAAACACTGCTGACCACCAATTTTTCTTACGCAAAGTATTTTAATCAGCCTTTATAATCAATAGACTCTCGAAAGCTCCGATGAATCTCTAGTGGTAGGATTCCGTTCAATTTTTCAGACGAGTACGTAGGTCACCGGAATTTCAGCTAGCAATGAAGGTGCCGCCGGCGAACTGTCCTGGCGCCACTTTGATAGCGACTAATCACGGCGAAGGTCAGCTATATATTCTTCTCTCGTATTTTTTTTTAAAATGGCGTTGTGGTCCAGAAAACAAGCTATAATTTTAATTTTGATATTTTTTTTCCCTCCTTTCGGTGTTCTTACCAAATTGTGGCACCTTCATATCAATCTTCAACGGAATTTTCAGAAATAGTTGGTTAGAAAAAACAGTTTTTCTTCTTATAATCGAATTTCTTATTTTCGAAACAGGCGCTGAGAAGTTCATGATAAATCCGGAGCTATGGCAAGCTTGCGCCGGACCTCTGGTCAATTTACCGGCGGCTGGGACCCACGTCGTCTATTTCCCTCAAGGACACAGCGAACAGGTATGCTCTTGCTATCTTACGCCGTACCAGGCTAAAGTACGCCGTTGATTGATCAAATTTCTAGGGTTTCTTTGTTTCTCATGTAAGTGGTGCTTTTACATAAAAGTTTATTTCAAGAAAGAAAATCGTTTGGAGACATAATTTTCTGTACATGAACTGCATCGCTGCTTGTACGGTACAAGTGTTTAATGCATTCGTGCACACAGCACCTTCTGGCCCTCTAGCATTGGTAATTGGTAGATAGGTTGCTATAAAGAATGTATTATGAGGATCATAATTGAACTTTAGCCTCTTGGATAAGTTGTACGGTACAACTGTTTAATGCATAAAAGGAAATAGCAAATTGAAGAGAGATATTGGAATCATTGTGAAATGGGCAATTATTATTTGTAAATTATAGTACAAAAGCTGCATAAATTAATAATTTGACATTAAATTAAAGTAGAGAATTAATTGGATCTTTTAGGAAATTATTGATGCATGAGTAATTTCAGAGTATTGTTAAAACTGATATGACTTGAAGTGTAATTTGGAAAGAATTATGTCAATTTTTTTTCTTTTTTTTTATGAATTTTGCATTTTGTTTTGTGGCTGGAGGGAGTTACATGTTGTTATCATTAGTCATCACCATGCTTTCTTGTAGGACCAAACTAAAATTTCCCATCTAAAATCGATTTCCTTGGGGTACGAATAGATCATATGATATTGAGCTAACTTTTATGGAAGTTATTCCTAAATGAACAACTTCTAGCACATGAGGTACAAGTATGATCATCACACTGCATTCAAAACTTGTAATTCCGATGTGTAGTTATTGTTTTCATAATCACTATAGCTACTATGGTAAACCCCAAAAACAAATCACCAATTTCGAAATTCCATGTCCCTAAACTGTTCCTACCAATCAACTCCTGACACATCGTTACTTTTACTTAATATATATTTATTTAATAGGGTAGCTAGCACACCTATATATTGTTAAATGTAGACCTACATGCTAATTTTCTCCTCACATATATCAATATCAAGACTCACTTTCTACCTTTTCAATGTATGATTTGACCAGGGTTTTTTGACATAAATAAGTGTGCATATAGCAACACCCTTAGAGCATCTCCAACAGCTTCTTCAAAATGGAGAAAGTGGAGAAAATAGAGATTTTGAGCTATAATATTGCTCCAACAGCTTCTCCAAAACTATCCCAAAAATAGAGAAAGTAGGAGAGAGAATGAGTTTTTCTCCAAATATGGAGATCACCCCAAAAATTATTACTAAATGGAAGCACCAATAGAAAACTTGGAAATTAGATATTTAAGAGAGAGAAATACTATTTTTATAGATGAATATAATCTTTTAATATTATAATCAATGTTGGATTCTTCAAAATGGGGAATTTGTTGGAGATGAATGTAGTTTTTTTTGGAGATTTTGACTTTTGATTCTCTATTTTGGAAAAAATTTGGAGAATCTGTTGGAAATGCTCTTATTTAATTCATCATTTTATTCTCTTTGTTCAATAAAGTTATTATGTGTCAGATGTTGATTAGTGGACAAGGTGGGGACATGGATTTTGGGAACATATGATTTGTATTCTACTATTTTTTTTTTCATTGTAACTTAGTACCCACCAAATGTGGTTTGGTCACTTGACCCTATTTACCAACGGGAAGACATAGGCTTATTTCCCGGATAGAGGTAAGGTCCGTGTATATTCTACTCTCAGATTCTACCTTTGCAGGATTTATCGGGCCCGTATAGTTTGGTTTGATATGGTTAAAAGATAGGCTTATTTGTGTATGACGCTTTACCTTAGAAAGTTCATATGAAGTCCTGATGGTGTAATAACACTTGGTAAAACCACTAAAAATGTGTTCTTTTTGTTTATTATAAATGTTTTCAGGTTTCGGCATCTATGAAGAAGGGTGTGGATGCTCAAATTCCAAGTTATCCTAATCTTCAGTCGAAGTTGTTATGTATTCTTCATAATGTCACGTTGCATGTATGCCGGTTTGTTAATCATAGTATATCTTTAAAACTTGTTTCCGGGATTCCAATATTTAAATAGGCGAAATCTTTGACGTTTGTAATGTTATTTGCTATTATTATTGTTAATTTTTATTTTAGGCGGATCCTGAGACAGATGAAGTATATGCTCAGATGACACTCCAACCTGTTACTGCTGTATGCTACTTCATAATTCAACATTTTGAAACTACTCTTTTTATCCTATGATAATTGCAAACTTTTATTTACCTATTAAGTTTGCAATTTATGCAGTTTGATAAGGAAGCATTATTGAGATCAGATCTGTCGATGAAAGCATACAAGCCACAAACAGAGTTTTTTTGCAAAACTCTTACAGCAAGTGATACAAGCACTCATGGAGGATTTTCTGTACCTCGCCGAGCAGCCGAGAAAATATTCCCACCTCTCGTAAGCAAAGTTTCTTTTTTTTTCCTTGTTAGGGGGGGTGGGGTAGTTGATGAAACATGAAATCTTTGTCGTATGTAAGAGCAAACTGTTTTCTTGTTCTTCATAGGATTTTTCAATGCAACCACCTGCACAAGAACTTGTGGCAAGAGATTTACATGATAGTGTATGGACATTTCGCCATATCTTTCGTGGTATGTTCATCTTGCTTTTCATGAGCCAAAATGTTCCACAACAAGCCTTTGAAGTCCAAAATGTTTGAATTTCAGGGCAACCAAAACGGCACTTGCTCACGACTGGTTGGAGCCTGTTTGTTAGTGGAAAAAGGCTTTCTGCTGGAGATTCGGTCTTGTTTATTAGGTAAAGCTACATACTATCGTATAGTTTGGGTGCAAATGTTTGTTTGCTATTCAGTTTGGTCATTTCATATATTTTCGTTTTTGTGGACACCCCATATATATGATAGAGAGAAATAAGTGCGATTGTGGATCCCTATTTACTTGATGAACACCTGCCCAAGCTTAACGTTGTCTATGGTGTATGTATTCCTGCATATGCATTGAACTCAATTTGGTGTATGTGAGAATATGTGGAATCCCATTAGGCTACTCTCCAAAAGAGCCCTGGAGGAGAGGGGGGGGGGGGTGCCGCATATATTGAAGAGAGTGTCCCAAGTCTAGCCATCGTGGGACTCTAACAATGTATGTTCTAAACAGGGATGAAAAGCAGCAGCTTCTATTGGGTATTAGACGAGCCACCAGGCAACCGACCAATTTATCATCATCAGTTTTGTCCAGTGATAGCATGCACATCGGAGTCTTGGCTGCTGCCGCCCATGCAGCTGCGAACAACAGCCCTTTCACCGTGTTTTATAATCCAAGGTACTTGACTTTTAAGTTTTAACATCAAACCACACACACACAAAAAAAAGATATCGTTGAACTTAAGATGTTCTTCGAAAGAAAGATGGAAATTTTTATGAAAAAAGAAAAATGCAAAGCTGAAGAGTTATCCTGCAGGGCTAGTCCTTCGGAATTTGTTATTCCCTTAGCTAAGTACTACAAAGCAGTGTGCAGTAACCAACTATCTCTTGGCATGCGCTTCCGTATGATGTTCGAGACTGAAGAGTCTGGAACAAGAAGGTCAGAAGGCTTATAACTTTCAGCTTCTTTTTAAACGTATTTCCGCTTCTTACTTGAGGTTCTACATTGTGCAGGTATATGGGTACAATTACAGGTATTAATGATCTGGATGGAGTGAGATGGAAGAATTCACAATGGCGTAATATACAGGTATGCATTGTAGAATGTATTCTCATACACACATATACATATATACAACCGTTTTATCTTCTTGAGTAGGTAGGATGGGACGAGTCAACTGCTGGCGAAAGGAGGAACCGTGTCTCGATTTGGGAGATTGAACCTGTTACGGCTCCTTTTTTCATATGCCCGACTCCCTTTTACGGATTAAATCGTCCAAGATATCCCGGAATTCCAGGTAAATTTGACTAATTAACAAAATGTCGTATATAACCTCAGTCATATAGACCCAAACTGAAACAGTTCTTTATGATGATCACAATATGCCCGTAATTCTAGATTAAAGAGTAACAATTTTTATAGAAGGGAGACGGTAAAAGAAGTTGGGTAAAAGTGAAGCATAGAAGACACAATACTTGGGGGATCAGATTCTCTTGTTGTCTTGTCTCTGTCATTCTTTGACATACCAAGGTATCTATTTTTATGGTCCTTGAATGAACATAAAGGCAAATGTGTCGAAAGACTATGATTAGAACCCGAAGATGCTCTTTGTTTGAATAACTTTCAGGCCTGTGAGAATATATCGAACCTCATTGGCTTACTCTCTAAAAGAGCCTTTAATGAGAGAAGGAAGGTTCCAACATATATTGAAGAGAAATGGTCAAAGTCTAGCCAATGTGGGACTCTAACATGCCCCCTCCAACGGAGGCTAGACGAGTACAGATTACTCCATAGTGTCGAGTCCCTAGAGTGATCGAACTTGGAATGAGAGAATATGTGGAGCCTCATTAGATTGCTTTCTAAAATTGAGAAGAGAAGAGAAGATAAGAGAGGTTCCAACATGTATTGAGGAGAAATGGTCCAAGTCTAGCCGATATGGGACTCTAACAAAGCCAACTAATGATAATTAGTGATCACAAATGTTAAAAGAAATCCAAGAATCTTTTTATTTCTAAATGTACAGATGGTGAATCTGCTGACCTAGACAACTTGTTCAAGAGAACAATGCCTTGGCTTGGTGAAGATATGTCGATGAAAGATACTGGCCTAAGCTTAGTCCAATGGATGAATATGCAGCAAAGCTCAATACAATCCAGCTACTTGAATCCATTGGCTGCACCTGTTTTGCAAAACTATGGTGGACCAGATGTTTCACGAATTCTTCCACACGACAGCTTACAGTTCAATAGTCAAAGGCCAACAACACAGCTTGATCAGCTAAAAACCCAACCAATGCCTGCCGCCATGAACCCATTAGCCTCCATGATGCAACCACTGCAACAATTGCCTGGATCGAGTCTGCAAACAACTAAACAAAACGTAATCAATCAATCGCTGCCTCAGAACCGAGTCCAGTCCCATATTCAACCTCAAAATGCTCTTCAGCAGCAGTCATTGTTACAAAATCATCAGCTCCATAGAAACCTTCCACAGCAGATGGCTGAGGTGAGTCAAAGTCAACAGAAAAGCTTGTTGCCGCCCCAGTTTCCCGATCAACAACAATTACAGATGCCGGAAAATCAAGTTCAACTTCTACAAAAGCTTCATCAGCGACAACAATCACTTTTAGCTCACCAATCTGCACAGCTACAACCCCAAGATCAGCAAAAACCATTAGCTGATCCTCAGCAAATGCTAAGAAATAATAGCCAAACGAATATTTGGTTTTCCCATCTTTCTCAGCAACCAAAGCAGCCTGATCAACTCTCAACATATGGCAACAGTTTATTGATGGGGACTGCAGGCACAGGAGGTCAATCTGGTATAACTGATGATGTTCCTTCGGGTTCCACCTCACCTTCAACAAATAACGGCCCGAACATGCTTCCATCAGTTATTGATGGTAGATCCTACCGGAGCACAAATATGGGCGGTGAAGAGATCACTCAAGATTCTGCTCATCTGATGAATACCAGTGGTTTAGAAACTGTATCACCAAATATCGAGTTTTTTAAAGAATTGCAGCAAACATCTGGTATGAGGCCGAGTGTTAACATCTCAGAGAGTCAGAATAAAGGATTTATAGCTCCACAAACATACTTGCATCATGTGTTTGGAACCCAAGTCGATTACTTGGACAGTTCATCTTCAGGAACTTCAGCTTGTGTTTCTCAAAATGATGTTCATTTGCAACATCAAAACTCCAATCAGCTGTCTTTCGATTCTCAACCGTTGCCAATTCAAGATGGGGAAGTTGAAGGTGATCATATTCCATTTGGGGCAAACAACGATAACCATTTGGGTATGATTCCTGACCCTTTGATCACAAAGAGAATGATGGGATGTGGTAAAGACTTCCAAAACAATCAACCAGACGTCTCTTCGCAGTCATTTGGGGTTCCAGATATGAGTTTCAACTCCATTGATTCCACAATAAACGGTAGCAGTTTGTTGAATAGTGGCGTGTGGGCTCCAGTACCACCACAACCGCAACCTTTTCAACGGATGCGGACTTATACCAAGGTCGATTGTCACTTTTCAGCAACATATATATAGGTATAATGTTTTGTTGATGTTGGGAATTTGCGTTTAGTTTTGGTTGTGTGTATACATGATATAGGTATACAAGCGTGGAGCAGTAGGAAGATCGATTGATATTACTGCTTATTCAGGCTACAAAGAACTGAAACAGGACCTGGCTCGACGATTTGGTATAGAGGGACAACTGGAAGATGGGCAAAGAATAGGGTGGAAACTTGTGTACGTTGATCACGAGAACGATGTTCTCCTAGTTGGTGATGACCCTTGGGAGTAAGTCCACAATTCTCGACAGAAAACATCTGATTATTCATTATGAATAAATAATAGTTGGTTTCGTGGTTCTCATTTCATATGGATGCTGTTTAATTTATTATGCACTTGCAGGGAGTTTGTGAGCTGTGTATGCTACATCAAGATTTTGTCCCCTCAAGAAGTACAGCAGATGAGTTTGGATGGAGATTTTGGCCACCCGAATCAACCTTGCACAAGCTCCGACCTCTAGTATATGTATATTCTTCCAATTATTAGCATAGTCACACGTGGAAGCCTTCTATTGGTTATTTAGGCAGCCATAAAATTAAGAACATACAAGGTTAAAAGAAATATTATTAGGTTGGGATTGGCATGTATTGATTTGAAAGGGAGAATTATTATTATTATTATTATTAATTATTAATCTCATCTTCTTAATTCCATCATCATCATGTTTTCAATGTAGTGCATTCTTTTATTAATCATTTTATTAGGTGGAAGGGTGTTTTTTGTCTTTTAACCTCTTTGGTTATTAACTGTTGATGTTGTTAGTTGTTACGGGTTAAAGGTGGTTTTGACTTTTGTGTATTGTTAGGCAGGTTTCTTTTCTCTGTTCGATTGCTTGATAGCCTAGTATAACTAGTAGTTGTAAAGTTTCATTTTATTACTAAGTCATTTACATAAATACTAGGCATATACCTGCGCACGATGTGGTGCGAAGCATTTCGAACGCAATAATTTTCTTATTCTATTTCCTTCCTTCTTGATGTTAATTTTATGGATCTATGTGGTTTTATATTGCGGAGCATCTCAATTCTGAAGTTCAAAACCTGAAACGGCAATCTAATTTCATGTTTGTTTAATTTTTTGTACCTCTGAATGCTAATTTTATGGTTGTTGCTGTTAAAAGGCTTAGTTTATGAAGTTATCAGGGACTGCAGTATGACAGATAAATATTTACAAATGCACATCAACTTACATCTATAACATATTCAAAATTTGGAGTAGCTCACTTAATGATAGGGTCCTCTCTAGCATATGTGCCTGAAGGAAGCACACAGTAAAAGAAAGAAATAGTTATATGCAAAATTCAGACTATATAAATAAAACCATTATCTATTAATGGGGGCCAAAATAGGCATATCCTTTGATTGAAAAAAACATTGTTCTTATGAAATACATATGAACTTTGTTAGAGCAGAAAATTATCAAAAAAAAGACGACCGAGAAGAGAGAGATATAAAGGGATATCAAATCAATATCAGGGTTTGGATAGATGGCTTATGGAATTGGTAGCATGGACCGTCATCAAGAAGACATGGAGTTCAGCAATACATCACCTTCACATAGTAGGAAAGTAAAAGGATGCTAAATCTCCTAAGCGCATATTTAACTTCTTCCCACGGGGGGTGGGGGGGGGGGTATTTGAAAAGTATCTGGAAGTAATAAGAAGATAAAAATGAAACAAAACGTAAAAAAATATCAGCACTTGGTATAATAGAAACTAGAAATAAGACCATGGGTTTTTAAGTTATAGGCATACTTGCTTATGAAGGAAATTGCAGAAAATCTTCTTCATTCCAAAATTGCAAACTTACTTTCATGAGAAACATCTTATATGAAAAACATTCATAAAACAGAATATCCCATAGTTCATATATTACTCTTATTGAAGAATGCAAAATACAAATGGGGAAGATGCAAAAAACTCACCTTTGCAAGAAGGGTTTGGTGAGACTGAGCTTGGTTCTCTTGGTTCTGCGGATAGTTCAGAGTCCTCCAGAACAACATGATGTGTGGCTCTGGTCGGTGGATCGCATAGTGCACCCATCCTCGACTTTGTTGCACTCCAATTGCATGTCATTCAGTCTATACAAACAAAATCACAAACCCACTCTCATAAAAAATTCTACTTCAAACAACATAAATATCAAATTTAGGGCTGTAAACGAACCGAACGAACACGAACGGAGGCTTGTTCGTGTTCGTTCGTTTAACTTAACCGAACAAACGAACGAACACGAACGGTAAACGAACGAAAATTTTTGTGTTCATGTTCGTTCGTTAAGAAAATATGTTTGTTCGTGTTCGTTTATGTTCGTTCATTAAGAGCTAAACGAACGTAAACGAACGAACATAAACGAACGAACAGAAATGAACATATACGAACGTAAATGAACGAACATAAATGAACATAAACGAACGTAAACGAACGATCATAAATGAACATATACGAACGTAAACGAACGAACATAAATGAGCACAAATGAATAAAAAACAACCACCGTTACTCATAATTTCGTTCGTAAAAAATAACATAACAAAATAAAAAAAATGGATATACTTAGGAGGTATAAAAAAGGAATTTTAAAAAATTAATTTAATTAATGCTTTGACAAATTAATGTCATAATACATATAAATATATTTATATATATAAACAAATATAAACGAACATAAATGAACGAACGTAAACGAACATAAATGAACGAACGTAAACGAACATAAATGAACGAACATTAACGAACATAAATGAACGAACGAGACCATTGCTCATGTTCGTTCATTTAACTAAACGAACAAAAAAATGTGTTCATGTTCGTTCATTTATTAAATAAACGAACATAAACGAACTTCCCGCCGAACAGTTCACGAACGGATCACTGAACGTTCGGTTCGTTTACAACCCTAATCAAATTCCCTCTTTAGATACGAATAACATCACTTAGGAGCTTCATTTTTGAAGCAAGTTAAAAAAAAGTAAGGTTTAATAATTTGTGCCCAAACGATAAAAAATCAACTATTTCACCAAATCATTTATATACATGTAAGCAAATACAATCACGAAAAAGATTACAGGTTGTCTATACAGAAACCAGACGAAACGAAATAAGATGAATGAACAAAGACTTTAACTTAAAAATAGAATAATGGCTAGCATTGTCCTAAAAAACATTCTAGTACCTAAAAAACAATCTAGTACTTATAATATGTTGGGGAGTGTGTGCAGAAATCGATGGGTAGAGAGAAAAGATGGAGTGATCGGAACTCGGATAAGAACGTGAGATCGCGTGAGAGCTCGCTTTCTTTAAGTGATATTTCGACCCTATTCTACCAGGTTATCACGAAATTCACTCGAAGATAATCTCAAATTCATCGGTATCGATTCTGGCAGAAATCGATCCTATTTAAACACCAAGAGAATCGTAACCGAAGCTATGTGTCAATTATTTTACTAGAACTAAATTCTAGCCTAACTAAGCCGCGTCCAAGAATGGAAACATTTGACTCGTTCCCCATGTGTAGCACGGATCCGTCTTCAACCGGTTCCAAAGAGGTGAACCAACGTCGATCCTTGCACACATGACTCGAGGCACCCGTGTCAATCCACCAAGCATCATCATCATCCTGTACATAAAATGATTCGGATATTAGTGGTACATAATTCAAATTTGAATTAACACCAAAGTCAAGAACTGACCTTGCCGTGGGTTTTGATCATTGGATCTTTGCCCACCACCACTTGAGCTTGCTCCATTCTTATTCTTGACAACCCGACAATCCCGTTTGAGATGGCCGGTCATCCCACAAGTTGTAACACCCTAAAAATAGGGATAACAAAAATCCGGAAAACGGACATGAGGTATACTAAAATTGCCATAGCAAGAGCCTCCCAAAAATGGGGAATATATAAGTATAAATAACCTGTTTAATCACAATTGTAATTTAACGGACAATAAACAACAACTAACTAATCTAATTTCTACATCTAGAAAAGAGATTACAAAAAGGGTTGTTATCTATAAACCCCAAACGGTCTATATCCAAAAGTATAACGCGTCCATGTGCAATTCCCCAAGCTCTCACCCCAAATCAACTAAACCTGCTTAGGACCGCCGCCGCTAGAACCTGAGATACACATCGACACCAAACAAGTGTTAGGCCAAAAAGCCTAGTGAGTTGAACAATAATAAGCATGCATGAACAATCACATTTCTTATCAGCAGTTAACCATAGTTCAACAAATGTGGAGTCAATAGGGGAGACCCATAGCACCAATCAAGTCCCACCCAAGAGTCGATATACCTTGATGCCCTTAACAAGGAACACCCCAAAGGCCCGGCACACCCGAAGACTATCGCTAAGAAAATTCCCCGAATGGCGGAGGTCTAGGCACATACCATCACAGTGGCGCCCAAGACTATATCCTCCTAGTGTACTGACTTGGTTCGTCCACGTAACATTTATAAGGGGTCCTTTAGGTATATTTCAACCCACATAATTCAATACCAACTACGGTTATAATATTACCACCTTATCCTCGTGATGTCTAACAAAAGACCCAATGTAAATCATGCTCATCATGCATATAAACATATCACCAAAAGGGTGTTCCAACTAGAATCATCATAATACCCATATATGTATACATTTAACATATCAAGGTACCCACATTGTATATCCATGAGACAAATCCCAAATAATGATACATATAACAATAATCATGGCAAATCACCCATATATATACATCTTCCAACTATTTTCATGAAGAAATCCCCAAACATTTGAACATATGGAGATAAAGTAACAAATAGGAGATTATGATGTGTATCTAGTTTTAACAAAGGGTTAGTAAACTCACAATCTAGGTTTTGTACCAAAACCTAGAAAATATGGAAACCCTAGAAGTTGGAGGATGAACTTGAAGATGAGAAGTTGCCTTGAAGAAACCCTAGAAACCTTCCTTGGATGATAATAAATGCTAGTATTCAAGTCCCAACCACCAAAAGGTTTGTATTTAAGAGGGTTAGGGTTTTGAGAGCAAGAAATCGGTTTGGGAGTTCCCAAAATCGCCAAAGAGAAGAGGGTGGTTGATAACAATGAATTAGGAATTTGATAAGGACTCATTTAAGGTACTGCACCCCGACGGCGAGAGTGCCCGGCGATAGTGCCAAGGGCACTCTCGCGAGTCACTATCGCGAACACCCACACACACCCACGGTACAAATTCGGCGAGTATGCCTGGCGATAGTGACAATGTCACTATCGCGATGGCACTATCGTGAGACTCCTACCCCTCTCGGTACAATCCTGCCGATTGTGCCCGGCGATAGTGACAATGTCACTATCGCGATGGCACTATCGCGCCAAGCTCATCCCAGCCCGAAAACTTAGCAAATTTCGAAAATGAGCACGAGGTCTAAACACATGCAATTATTATATTAATCAGATAGCATCTTAGTCCCATAATCAAGATCATATGCATATATAAAACTCACATTTTCAGATAAACACAATTAAAGTATTAGAGGACAAATATTTACCTTATAAATTCCCGGGTGTTACACAAGTCCCATAGGTTAATTTAACCTTTTTGTTGGGACCTTTCTTAGCTTCATTGAACTTACGTTTTCCCTTGAAATTGTTGGATCTTACCTCTTCCACCATGTTCACCGAAGGTGCAGAAACCTCTTTCATCTTAGGTTTCTCAGCCTCTTGTGCCCGAAGAGATTCCTCTATGCGCAAGTGACTACCAAGTTGTACAAGAGACAACTCTTCCTTCTTGTGTTTCAACATGTGTTTGAAATCTTTCCAAGAGGGAGGCAATTTATCAATTATGCTCGATACGGAGATGGATTCGTCCATCTTCATATCATGTTGAGCATATTGGCCTAAAATGCGTAGGAACTCATTATATTCCTCCATCACAGACCTTGAATCCACCATTTTGTAATTATTGAAATTACTCACGAGGAACTTCTTACTAGAAGCATCCTCCGCCATGTATTTAGACTCAAGAGAGTCCCATAGCTCTTTAGCGGATTCAACGTTTTGATAAATATCGAAGAGGGAGTCACACATACCTTTTAAGATGTGGCCGCGACATATGTAGTCGTTGTTTTCCCATTTGTCGCGATGCCGGGTCATTTCCAACGTCTCGTCCTCCATTACTTCCAGCATTGGCATGCTCAACACGTACACAACGTTCAACGTGGTCAACAAGAAGTGCATCTTCTTTTGCCATCGCCGAAAGTCGACGCCTTCGAACTTCTCCAGTTTCGTGAACTTGCTTGTCATGTCTCTCACAGATTGATCACTCGCCATCTCTCATGAAGGAAATATCACCTAAGATTGTTGGGGAGTGTGTGCAGAAATCGATGGGTAGAGAGAAAAGATGGAGTGATCGGAACTCGGATAAGAACGTGAGATCGCGTGAGAGCTCACTTTCCTTAAGTGATATTTCGCCCCTATTCTGCCTGGGTATCACGAAATTCACTCGAGGATAATCTCAAATTCACCGCTATCGATTCTGGCAGAAATCGATCCTATTTAAACACCAAGAGAATCGTAACCGAAGCTATATTAAAGACCGATAATAATTACCCATTTAATGGTATTGATTGTTGGACATAATGGTGTAGGTTACAAATTGATTTGGGAGTTACAAAGAGATTTGGGGGTTACAGAATCGAGTCTGCAACAGTGCACCGCGTGGGTAGCCGTACGGGTTAACCCGCGGTACAACCCGCGTGAGCCACTATTTCGTCCCATACTCCAGTGCACCACGCGGGTAGCCGCGCGGGTTAACCCGCGTGAGCCACTGTTTCGTTCCACAATCACCAAACGACTGTCCAACAATCTCGAGTCATAGTTGGCTTACACGAGTGTGCACTCCACACCTCCTAACTCGTGTTATATCTTAGCTACCAACCCCATTATTATCTTGTGAACCCAATTACATAAAATGACCGATGATTTCACTAAAATCACCAACATAATAATAAGTAGAGGTTAAGCAGAAGCATTAAATGGTTCACCTCAATATAGATAATATAATTACAAAATCACTGAATAATCCTACTTAATTTTTTAATCACATAATTCAACAGTTAGTTACAAATCAAAGTTGTATTAACAACTTTCTGCCAAATTACTTGATCATTGTGTTTGAAAGCATTACTAACAAAAACACATAATCACTTACTCCATCCAATGGATACAATGTAATACACTTTCGGTTTGAAGATCAAAAGTGAAATACAACGATGATTAGTAAAATTGGCAGAAAGTGAAAGCAAATAGTGGGCTTAAACGAGCTATATACAGAATGTGTCAAAATCATGACTAACTTTATGGATTTTCCGTATTCAAGTCTTCACCAATTTAAAATAAATAATAACTTTATGGATTTTCCATATTCAAGTCTTCAGGGTGAAGTTTTCAAAGTTCAAAATGTTGGCAGGAAGATCACCATGTTATTGCCAAAAGATTCTACATATATATGTGGGTAAAGTCTGAATAGTTCAAAAGCCAGATGAATGGGACAACTCTTAGTAATAAGATCGAGATAACTAAACCTTGTACATATTTGCATATTGACAATACCTATATATATATATATATATATATATATATATTTTGAGGTCTCAATGCAAAACCTTTCGGAACACACAACTTTTAATCACTTTAGTACCCAAACAACTAAAACCATACCGAAAAACAACATTGTCAATCAACAAATGACAATGAACCCATACCTTGAACTAGATTATAATAAAATAGCATATAGAAACAATATCCTATGCTAAAACTCTTTGTTGTGCATCCAGATTCCGAAAGGCCTTGAGCACTCGTGAAATCAAACTTCACTGTAATTTGTGATAAAATCATCTTCTTCATTTCATCCAATAAACCTAATTCTTTGGTAAGTCCTCCATAATCATCAGTGGTCTTATCAACAAACCTCTTTTTAGTGAGTACTTCTGGACCATGATTCTAACTTATGTCCATTAGTTACCTACTCAAAGACCATGAGGGATTATAAGAAATGCCATGAGGTTCATAGTGTCTTCTAGTGGGTGTTTTTTTTTTCTTTTTTTTTTTTTTGTGTGTGTGTGGGGGGGGGGGGGTTCTTACTAAAAAAACATACAAACAACAATTGCCATGTATATGTAACATCTTGTGTTATGTTACAACTTTATGGGGTGCATTAGTGCTTCCAAACTGACTTCATAACCAAGATGTTGATTATGTACGATTTAACAGTATTACTAAGGTGATCAACTCATACCAAGTAAAATGCATGCCTTTAGGTACTAAACAATATGAAACATGTTAAACCAGTTAAACAAGCCTATTTGACCAATATAAACAATTTGTCTCTAGACATGTATGGTATAATTAGATTGTCCCGATAGATACACTAACCTCCCTTGACTGATATTTTTTGTTTCAAGTTCCAATGACGATTCCAATAAAGCAGTTGTATAATCAGAAAACACTTGCTGGACACTGTTCCCAATGGGAACTAACTGCACCTCCAAAAAGTATAGGCAATTCTTCATACATTTGCCTCAGCTCATCCAACTGCATTTGGTTATGAAGGAAATATTTGTCAAAAGAGTGGAACATATGCATAGAAATAGAATGGACATAAATAGAGAGCATATGATGTGAGCGAATGAAATCCATTTACAATGTCCTTAACCTCATCAAATAAACCATATTTCACCATTGTCTCAACCTTTATCTTTAGTCCTGTTTACATATATTACCTATGGATATAACATCCGCATACAGAAAAGAATGAGGGAGAGAGTATGTAGCAGAGAGCAGGAATTCAGTGAAGAAAATCTATGAAATAGCTCAGTTTTTTAGTTTTAAAATGAAAGGAAGAAACACAGCAGAACACAAAAAGAAGGTAACTAACTGGTTCATATACATAAGCCAAATCCATTGAGATGCATGAGGCAGCCTGTCAAAACTCAAAAGGCAATTAATAGCCTGCCAACTAAAGTAATGGTATCAAAACAAATTACAAGAAAATCCAACCTTACCACACAGTGAAAAATAGTTTGGTACCTTCTCATAAACACTTAAACTGTGAACATGCTCCTGAAGTAGTAGAATGACTTTTTCCGTGAAGACCCCCAACTTATTACAAAAATTGATTTGGACAAATGTTTTCCAAATTAATCTATGTAATCATGCAATTTGGTTTCATAACACAACTAAAAAAAATAAAAAGCCAAAACCAAAACTAAAAGAAAACGTGAAGAGCAAGAGAATAGTGCATGTTCAAGAAGAAAAATGATACTTAGGTCAAAACTTGCACTTGACCATAACGAGATACATGTATCTATGATCCATTAAACAAGAGACCAAAACCATTAAAACACATTTAAACGACCAATCAATCAGTCTTGACAAGAAAATGTTATAAATAAATAAGTAACCAAATGAAAAACGATCAATCAAGAGTTTCTTTTAAAATGAAAAAGTTAAATAATTTTCTTATGGGGTTACATGAGTCTTTTTTTTTTACGAAAGGGAAATTTTTATTAAGAAAGACGGAAAATCGGTAAAACAAAAACATGAAACTTTGGGGCAAACTTGTTCATCCTGATGACAACCTACATAGAAACACGATTCCTTAGCGATGCCATGAGCAACCTTGTTCGCAGATCGTTCGACAAAAAGGACTGATGTATAGCTTATATCGAACATAATTCCCTTGCAAGTCCTGGATGATGGATCCAAACGACGAGCTTAGACTCATGATGCTGCTCATGGCTTGGATCACCATGAGTCTTATTCTCAAGTTTGTGGTCAAATTCTTCTTATGGATCTGATTCCTCCAATTAATCGAGTTTATTCGGTATTGGCTCAAGAAGAACAACAACAAACCACTACAAATACGAGACAACAGTTATTCAATGACGGTAACGGACAACAAAGTTTAGCATTTAATGTAATGTCTGGTTTCAAGAAGAACTCTTCGCATTCTAATAATTCATCCAGTAGCAACAATCGAAATTATGGTCGTAATCGTTTGTTTTGTACTCATCGCAAGATACAAAGACACACCATGTAGAAGTGTTATAAACTCCATGGTTATACTGTTGGATACAAACAGTAGTAGAAGATCAATAATGTGTTTTCTAATGAAGATGTTCCATGTTATCAAGAGTTAAATTCTACAATAAATGTTCAACACTTAATGGCTTCCTTATCAAGTCACATGGCCTCTATGAACGTTGCTGAAGAAAGTCCTGATCATACACATATCAATCAAGGTATCTATCTATTACTTCTATTGAATGATGTAAAACAACATGATTGGATACTTGATTCAGGAGCTTCAATACACATGTGCCGAAATGCTGATTGTTTTTAAACCTTAGAAAGGCTTTTAGATTTACGATTGTTTTGCTAAATGATGATAAGTTGGATGTTAAATTGGTAGGAAATGTTTTTTTTAATATCTATGATGAACTCATAATGAAGGAGGTGTTATTCATTCCTGATTTCACATTGAATCTTATATCAGCATGTACACTCACCGATGAGAAGAAATTACTTGTGCAATTTTTTTTAACAAAGATGCTGAAATACAAGAATTAGAAAACAAGATGATGATTGGCAAGGTCAATAGGATTTATGGATTATATGTGCTTCATGTTGCTGAACAGAAGTCTGGAGAAGTTTTTTCCATAAGGGCATGTTAAACTTCAATGGATACTTGGCATAAACGATTTGGTCATCCCACAGATTCAAGACTTTTATCTATTAAGTCTTTGTCGAACATTAAAAATACATATGAGAATAAAGTTTGTTCAATTTGTCCTTTAGCAAAGCAGAATCATATTCCATTTGTTTTTCTTAATCAAATATGTGATGAAACTTTTATGTTGAATCATTGTGACATTTGGGGGACCCTTTCATGTTCCTTCTCATTAAGGATGTCAATATTCATAACATTGGTGGATGATTTTAGTAGGTTTACATGGGTTTATCTCATTAAACATAAATCAGATGTATTGAATATATTTCCACAGTTTAATAACATGGTGAATATGCGGTCCCATAAGAAGATAAAAGATGGTAACAAGTGATAATGCCAAGGAGTTGAATTTTTATGGAGCTTTCAAGGAAAAGGGGTCATTCATCAATGTTCTTGTGTTGCTCGTCCAAAATAGAATTTTGTAGTAGAAAGAAAGCATCAACATTTATTAAATGTGGCTAGAGTTGTGTTCTTTCAATCAACAATGGCAACAACTTTTTGATCCGAATGTATTATGGCAGCATGCCTATGTCATCAACTATTCACCATCAGAATTTTTGAAGAACATGACCCCAATGAAGTTTTATTTAACAAAGTTCCTGATTTTGCAGGGCTAAGAACTTTTGGGTGTTGGTGTTTGTTTCTACTCTATTACAGACACGAAACAAGTTCAGCAAACGAGCAATGCCTTGTGTATTTGTGGGATATTCGGTAGCAATGAAGGCATATAGAATCTATGACTTGGAGATTAAACAATTTTTTTTGTTCAAGGGATATGGTGTTCCATGAAGAAGTCTTTCCTTTTCATAATTCTCAAAATGGGAGTTGTGATATTGATATGTTTCCCTACAACGTTGTTCCTATGATGTTCAATGTTGAGTACCTAATACCAAATATGGTTCCTTCTTCAAATAATGATATTACTCCAGGTGTTTATTTTTCAGATGATGAGACAACAGCATATTGTATATCACAATTTGCATCGTTATCATAACCAACCATGCGACAGGAACGAGTGCCAACCCGAAGATACACTCGAGTTCATAATCCTCCTTCATATCCCAGAGATTATCATTGCGATGTTGTGAAAATGATACCTTGAAAGAATGTAAGGTATCTGATAGAAAAACAAGTTGGATAAGATTTTTAATCTGAGTAGTTTCGAGACTTTACTTTGGTTGTGTCTACTGTGTTTGAGCCTAAAACATATGCGCAAGCAACTGCTTATCCATAATGGTGTCTAGCTATGAAAGAAGAACTTCCAACAATAGAAGATTATCAAAATGGAGTGTTGTTGCATTACTTGAAGGTAGGGATAGTAACGGGGCAGGTTTCCATTACTCGACCCCGACCCCGGTTTAGAGTAAAGGACCCCGACCCCAGTCCTCAGCGGGTACGGGGATTAAGCTCCCACCCTCGGTCAATTTAATGGTCAACCCCGGTTCATCCCCCGTCCCCCATCCCCGGTTTATACCCGGTTACCCGATCCGATTTTGAAATTTCCACCTTGCTACTGTTTTCTATGGTCCAAACTCCAAATTAGAGGTACATCCTTGCAGAACATGGATAAACAATATATATGCATATAAATGCTTCTTCAATCAAATATATATATATATATATATATATATACATAGGGGTTAAATCATGTGAGAACCAAAAAAAGATTAAGGACCGTGAGAATCGATCTAAGCCGTAATTTAGTTTTGATCCAATGGTTTTAATTAAAAGTTGTTTCACAACATGAAAATGGCATAATCGTCATTTTGATAACAAAATTGACCAGGTGAAACATACAAGTTCATTCATCAGATGAAACACATGGATTCACCATATGAAACACACATATTCACCATATTAAACACATATTAACCTTATTTCACCACATGAAATAAATCACAATTTTCTTGAATATGCTATTTCATCTGATCAATCCAAACATAAGTTCATGTATATCTTAATTCACCACATGAAATCAAACAAAAATTTCATCTCTAATCTATTTTCACCTAATGAAATCAAATAAAATTTATGTCTATAATCATAGATTCATATCCGACGTGCTTAGATTTGGATATGGGCGACTTCAACGATAAGGAATGGAGATTCATGCTCCGTCCATGTTACCTTTCTCGATTGCCTTCTTGACTTTTGAGCTTCTCGATTACCGGTAAGGTTTTTAATGAAAATCTGCATCTATTAAGGAATTAAAAAAAATTCAGATACAGATTCAACAACTTGTTAACCACACAATTCATCTCCTACACAGATCTACTTAAAATTCATTAAAAAAACAATGAATATGTTCTTTCAAATTCAAACAGAAAGCCCTCAGATCATGAATTTGTAAAATACCAACAGAAAACGATATTGCCAACTCTATTATTGCCAATAAGAATTTGTTCTGTAAACCATTTCATGATGGAGAATGGAGCTTTGATCAACGATATTGCTAACTCTACTATCACGGTTACACAAAAACAACAAGGACATAAACAACTCAACACCAGCCTATATCAATATAGAAATCTATAATCAACCACAAATCTGCAAAAAAAAACTCAAGTATGGAATCGAAATCAGAATTTCATGTTTTGTTTTTGTTAAATCTGTGACTTCCCTTTCAGAAATCACTCGAAAATTACAACATAAAAATTATATTTTATCCATCCTGGTATATTTAGTAGCTTCGTTTAGCAAAAAGAGCATCAAAACAACGGTATGAAATTGAGAAACTAATATTTAGTAGCTTCGTTTAGCAAAAAGAGCATCAAAACAACGGTATGAAATTGAGAAACTAACATGATGATCTAGATGACGACTCCAACGAGAGAGAGGATAAGGGTGACTAAGGTGAACGGTAGGCCTAAAAGAAACCCTAACGGCCATCATTTACAGTCATCGTCACCACCGCCACAACAACACATTTCTTCTTTGACTTGTTCTTACGATTTTGCTTCTGAATTGAGATTGTTCGATTGAAGTTCCTGTAGATTGTATTGAATTTTGAATTGGAAGAAGAAGAAGGGAAGGGGGATATTGAAATATTGTTGACGGAGAACACAAAGGAGATGACAATTGGAAGGAAATCCCAATGAAAATCAATGATTCGAAGGAAATCCCAAGGAATGAGATCTAAAAAATGACCTGCCCTTTTCACTTTGCTATTTATTAAATAAATGGTTTTGAATTTCAAAAAAATCACAAAAATACCATTGTCTTTTATAACCATTGATTAAAATCAATTAATGGTTTAGATCGGTTTTCGCGGTTCTCAACATATTTTTGGTTCCCATTTGATTATCGTCCTATATACATATGCATATATAGAGAGAGGTGGGTTCATACGAGAACAATATCTATTTAAGAAAACACGAGAATGTCCGAGTACATACAAAATCATATATGATTCACGTACAAAATCATATATGATTCTCCGCGACTTCAAAGTCGCGGGAAAAGTTGCGCGTGTCCAGTTTTTGGCCGTTAATGCTGAATCATATATGATTTTACACATTATTTGTTGTTTTCTTGTTTTCTTAAATAGTTAGTGTTCTTCTTTGAACCTTCCTATATATATATATATATATATATATATATATATATATATATATATACCGGGTACCAGACGGGTCGGGTGATATGTTACCCGACCCCGGTTTGAGCCTACCAGGGATCCCCGACCCCATCCGGGTAGGGTGAACCTGGTTCCCCACCGGGTCGAGGCAAATCATCGTCCCTACTTGAAGGCAAGAATGTTGTTGGATGCCGATGGGTTTTTCAAGGTAAACTACGATGTTGATGCAAAAGTTGAAAGATATAAAACGATCTTAGTTGCTAAAGGTTTCCATCAACAAGAAAAGCTTGATTCACTAGTACAAAAGGTCATATAGGTCACGGTTAAAAACCATGGCCGTAGGCCTTTTGACGTGTTTTTTTTCCAACTATCTGTAGCCTATTCTTCCGTGACTTTTAATACCTTTTTTTGGAAGGGTGTCCTAGGCTATGCCTAGACTAATCCCTTGGCAAATTATGACCGTAAGACATCAACCTTGATTAAATCTCAGTGGCCACAATTGTTGTGTACGTCTAGATTTGAACCCTGGGCAGATGGGATATTCTACCACATCCCCCAGGGCCTTAACTAGTACGCACAACCCTTGTGGTTAACTTTTAATACCCTTATGGAAACATTTAAATTGTGTTATTATATCCCATGAAAAAATGTAGCCATGACATAAAAATCGTGGCCATAAGGTTATAAATTGTTTTTAGCATTTTTCATATAACTGTGGCCATAAACTACATTTAGGTGTTGTTCGGTTTGTATATTGTTAAGAGTTGAATGGATATAGTTGTATGTATATTAACAAATAAGTTGTTGTTCGGTTGTTGTGCTGCATAAACAGTCTGAATGTCAGAAATGACCATTTTACCCCTGATCTTTGTTTTTGTCTGAAAAAAACAACTGTTTGACACAAATGTTGAATAAATGACTTATAATTATTAAAAGATATCAATTTAAATGTTTTTTTAAATAAAACAACTTGATTTAACATAATAATATGAATTCAATGTTATAATCAAAACAACATTAATGAGTATTTATAATAAAAAAACAAGTCAACATCATGGTTATAGATTTAAAAATTTCAAACATTTTAAACTAGTCCATTTGCAATTTGATAACGCAAATTAGCCATATATTGTGTGCTATTAGCACCCAATTGTGATCCATCTAGTTTCGCTTCTGCACTTCCAACATCTTCTTCTTCATTGGCAAAAATGGTGTATTCGTTGTACTCTATAAAAAGTTGATCTTGAATATTATATTTTCTTATAAAGTGATGTGTCACGAAGCAAGTAATGACCACATTTCTTTGTTTTGTAAATGGAAAAGGAGTTTGCTTCAAGAATGAGAACCTAGCTTTAAAGACACCATAAGTACGCTCAACGACATTTCAAAGTTGTGCATGCGCATGATTAAACTTTTCTTCTTTAGTTAAAGCACGTTTGCGTCGATAATCTGCTAACCAATACCTTGTGTTACTATACGGAGCTAAAAATCCACGAGCGTTGGAATATGCGGCATCACAAAGATAATATTTATCTGCAATCGATAATTGATTAGGCAAACATGTAACACCCGTGATTTTTGGTAAGTAAAAGTCACCTCGTGCGTCTTTGTGATCCCTAAGTTGTGGTTTTGAGTTAGGAATTTATTGCTTTTGATGTGTTTTAAGTTTATAACCGCAAGCGTATGGTAGTGTAGCATACGGGTCGATCACAGGGAGGCGATGGACTAAACACGGACTCGTTCTAGACTATGACCTAGCTACGGGAATTATCAATATTTTTCCTTTTTTTTATATTGAAATTAATTAAATAAACAAATAAACGAATGGAACAAAACAAACTAACGGACATTAGTTAATGTCAACTTCAGATTTTTGGTAATGGTGGGAATTCGTTATGCAAAATTACTTCAACCCTCTTTCGAGATGGAAAAGTTTTTCTAACCCAAGACTCATATTTATTTTCGCAATATGTGTACGTTGGGAAGAAACATTATGATTTAAAACGAATATTTTTCCCAATCAACATCCCTAACTATTTATCATATTAGGACCATTGTCATCAACCAATTTAATCTAAGTAAAAGACCAAACTTTCGTTTCATCAAAAACCAATCGAATTAACTAAATGATTTGTTACAAGCCAATTAAATCAATTTCAACTTTCGTTAAAATCGAAATGGATTAAAACTCAACTTCCGTTTTAAAAACAATTGATCAATACCAACACCTTCGATCCAAAGAGACGATTACCCAAATGAACGAAAGTTAAACTACGTCACAAAAGGTAGACATAAATCTAACAAAAACAATAAAATTAATCTATGAAAACTATAAAGATCGATTTAAGGAGTGTCACTCTCCAATAATCGTTTTTAATCTAAGAAAGCGGTAAATTAAATTAAGAACGGTGCAATAAATTAAAAAGGCGCAAGAAATAAATATAAGGAGAAAACATTAACAATAGATAAAATAAAATTTAACTAATTAAACATTAAAAAAAAGGTATGGAGAAAGTGAATCGTTACAACGGATGTCATATGTTGGATGAGAATCTGTTACATTCCACCTTTATCGTTGATCCATCAAAACGGTTGCATCTTCATCCAATCTTCACCGACTCAAGGAAGAAGAAAATTACAAACAAACGAAAAATAAAACTAAGTCTAAACCTAAACCTAATTCTAAATAAAAAGGATTGAATATACAAACAAAAATAACTAAAAACTAAAAACTAAAAGAAAAGAAAAGAAAAGAAAAAATAGAAGAAGAAGAAGACGGCTTGGCCGTGGAGAGGAAGAGAAAGATTGCCCCCAAAACCTAAAAGCAATTTCTATTTATAAAACAAACTTTTCAAAACAGTCCCCTCAACTTTGCTGCTACTTCAAGATCTACCTTCTTCTTTTATAATTATCAAAATCTTCCCTCATGAATTATTTCTTTCAAATATACTCTAACTTGGTCCTATGCTTCTTGAATTGGTCCACCGTGTAAGGATTAATCAAATACTTCAAATCTATCGTCATCCATGTTCACACTTTCAACGTACATTACCTGTCAAAACCCGACAAAACTCGACAAAACCACAAAAATACCAATGTAATATCCCCAACGATGATTATATGAAAATTAACTAAAAAATAAAATAAAAACTATATGCAAACGACTAAACACGACACAAAGTGCAATTTTAAACTAAAATGATGCATGTATAAAATGCACTTAACAACTTTTAGTTCCTAAGAGTATCGGGGGTGTTTCGTGTGTGAAAAGTCGAGTTTCGGGGATCGGTACAGGCCCGAGACTATGACAGTGTCACAGTCGCCCTGGCAAAGTCGCATTGGTTGGGGAACCTTCGGTACACTTGGTGCGACAATGTCATGGTAAAGTCGCCTGGCAATGTCACCAAGTGGTACCAGATCAGTTTAAAGACGAGATTTCAGTTATGCTTCTCGTTTCTCACTTCTCAAATCTTTCCTTTCTCTCCCAAATCAGTTTCCCTTCACCTAATACGACCTCTAACTGATTTTGGGCTTCTTCATGGAGATTGGAGTGTTTCGTCTCCAACAAAGCTAGTGATTTCATCTTCTAGTGCTAGACCAAGTATCCATCTTCAATTCTAGAGATTTTTGGGGTTTTCTAGGCTACCATCAAAACCTAAGTGGTAAGTTCATTCTCTTCTTTTATAGACTTTTACTTGAGTCATAAATGCTCCATTTATGGCTTCCTAGTGCTTTATTTCTCAAATTTCGGTTTGGATGATTTTGGGAAAAGTTAGGCCAAAATTAGGGTTTTGGTCAAAATTAGAGTTCTGGTCAAAATGGAGATTCTTGGTGAGAGATGTTTGGAGAAAGATTCTAAGTACTTGGGTTTGTATGCTTATGTTTGCAAACTTGTGGATCTAGGATTTAGAAGGATTGCTTGTAGAATCAAGTTTTTCAAGGAAGCTCAAGATGGGAGTAAAATCTAGATTTAGCTTAAATCTAGTCAGGTGAGTTCAAGTTGCTTTGTAAAAACTTTGTACATGCCAAAAATGTCCTTTTTGAAGTATTTATGTGTTTACTTGAAAATTATCAAATGTTGGAATATTTGATGAGTTTTGATCATTAAGAGTATTTGATCTTACAAATCTTGTGAAACACATATTTTTGGGATTTTTTGGAATTTCGATAAATAAATCATACGTATATATTTCAATGATTTATTTGGTAAATGGAGATTATTTTGTGACAATGCATTGTTAGTGTGCGTGTTTGGAAAATGCATATTATTGCTTTATTGGATGTTTGGATATATATATATATATATACACACACACACACGTTATGGTTTCATTCGGAAAATGATTTGTCCCAACTAAAGTTGAGTTTTTAGAGATTAATCATGTTGTGGAGCTTGTGGTTGCATAAACATGGGTCAAATACGTTTTTATCACATATCATGATTTTTATTGATTAGTCAATTGATTTGTTGAGTTTTTAGTGCGGTTTTGACTCCGAAGAGTGTTGGGGACATTCATCCTGTTTTAATAGCTCGATGCAGAGTTTTGGTTATGGTTTGCATTTATTGCAATTATTGTAGAATGCATGTTTTGAGTGCGTGTGTCATTCAATTGGAGTCATGTATTTTAGACTATAATGCATTAGATCCATAGGCATACGAGTCATTCATATTTGAATAGTGAGGAGTCTTGATGTTCTCACGTTGGGGAAAAATGCCTAAGTAGGCATTGTTGTCATCTCGATGTTGCGGAGATGAACCTTTATGAGTTAGACTCCGGGATCGCAGATTTTGTTGGTTTGATTCTCTAACCCTTATACATGAGGGTTAAGCATCTTGGGTTATCAAGTAGGGAGTTGAGACTCCTATTTTGAATGCTAGAGAGTATACACTAAAGGTCGAGTGAGAACCTTGAGGTTAGAACTTCCCTAGAGAACAAACATGCAATAAGATCAAGTATCATTGGGGTGGAGCCTAGAGCTGTTCATGAACGGTACGACCCGCTAGACCCGGCCCGTCCAGCCTGTTAGAAAAGCTGGCTTGGACAATAATTTTAGAAAATATGAGCAGGCTTGGGCGAGACCGTTCAAGTTAACGGGCGGGCTCGGGCAATGAAAAACGAAATTTAGATAGGCCCGTCTGACCCGTTATATAATTATAACAAATTGATTTTTTTTATATAATTAATATTGTATTAAAAAAAGTTCAGAAGTGGTTTTGGGTTAGATTCCCTCTACTAAGTACTAACCACGTCCTAAATATATATTATATGTCATATGTCATATAGTATGTCTAGAATCTTGATCTTGAAATATTAGGAGGTTAAATATTTTCTTGTTGAGGAATCCGAGCTTCGAAGGGTGATAAAGAGGAAAAGTCCATACTCCATATATTGTGAAAAATACTTTTTTCTTACTTTGTGTACATTAGTATATTTACGGTTTTTAGTTGGAAAAATATATGTATTTTGGATAACTTTACACAACTTACCATTTTATATAAGTTTTTTTAAATGTAAATTTGCAGGCCCGTTAGCCCGTTGGCAAGCCCGACATGTTTATAGGATGGGTATGGGAAAGTTCTCAAGCCCATAAAAATGGTCTTGGGTTTGCTATATTAGACTCGTTGGACAAGAAAAACATGTTAGACCTGACACGTGGCCCGCCCAAGATCATAAATGATCACCTTTGGAGCCCAGTGAGGCGTGCGTACCAGAGGTACTATGTCCTTGAGGTGACACCCACATTGAGTGGGTACACTAAAGGAATTGAGGACTTGAGGTGTAGCTTAATGAATCATGCAATAAAGTCATGATTTGAGGTGTAGTTCGATAACATAGATATGTGATTTAACATTGTGGTATGCCACGTTCAATGGAAACGGGTCTCCCCCATCACCGAAAGGTATTGTTTTGGGTATTGAATATTATCCATGTTTTCGGCGACGTTTTGAGGATGGATTAACATCCATGATTTGTGGTTTTGGATTATTGAATTTTATAAATGTTTTTGGGTGATTTGGATAATAGAGTTTTATATATGTTTTCTGGATTTGGATATTTAACTTCATTGTGTTTTGGAGTGAGTGTTGGGTTTTGAATATGTTTTAAATGGGTGTTTTGATTTAGTGTTTTTCATCACGAAAATAGTGGGTTTGGAAAGATGTTGCTTTTTACAATAAATGCATTTCATAATGAGAAGTTATGTTCTAAATAAGCCTTTAAGTTTTACTATTTTATATCTATGATAAAACTGCTTGAACTCACTAGGCGTTAGCCTAACCTTTTTATTTGTCGGCATGTGCATCAGGTCCTTGTTGGGGAATGGTACTAGCGATACCTTGAAGAGTTGAGTTCTAGTTAGATGTACGAGAAGAGTGTAACTATTGGATGAAGCCTCCCGCACTTCTGGAGATGGCAATTTGGTAATAGGTTTAGTCATACCCGATCTTTATTTAGTCCTTGTATAAGACTTTGGTTAATAAATGTTGAGGTTAATGCTAGATTTCAATATGAGTTATTTCATGAGTTGATTTGTATAAAAGGATTTTATCCTTCATCGGTTGTATTATTGAAAGTTTTAAAAGAGTTGTTCTTTCCAAATTTGAGAGTGTTACAAAACATGCAAGCATTATTTCAAACTCCGATTGCCCTAAGGCAAGTAACTGAACTTCAAGCTGGGGAAGGAAAAAAAAGAAAGGCTACAAAGGAAAGTGAGGAAGCAAATCACATAATAAAGAGTAGGCATCGAATGCTTAAACAAGTTTGATATAATTAAGAATGATGTATACCTTCGGGTGGAAAAGGAAAACCATAATTTAGGTTAAATGCAACTTCAGTTAGTACTCTAGAATCATACGTTATGCCTTCCCATCCGGCCTAAACAAATGTGAATATCATATTGAAATCAGAAATTCCTAGAACATTTTGGTAGCATCAACCACCTCCTCTTCCTCTATATGCAGTTTGATGACTATCAGGCACGACTGCATGTATGAGAGTCCCATCTAGTGCACCAGTTGCACCCTTCATTGATGAAAAAACATTTTAAATGTCAAAGATTTTTACGTCACTATAAAAAACTATAAAAACAAAGCATACCGAAAATATTTCTCTCAAACGACTTTGTTGATTTGACATAAATCTGCGTGCTTGTTTCAGACGTTGCTAGACATACAATTTATCTTGCAAACTTCATCATTCCTCGTAGAACTTCATGAAAACAACTATGGACAGTGTTGGTGAAATGTTGAAATCTTCATTTGATCACTCTATAACGTTCGTTATGTCCGATCATTATCAAAGACGTAGCTAATTTCTCCTGGACACTTACAAATCTACCATCTTTTACCCAACACCTTTGTTTAAAGTGATTGAATAGTAACACATATGCTTCACAAGACATACGCATCAACTCTTGACATTGCAAACTAGATCCATATAACAACTCGTGTGTATATACATGTCCACTCATAGCCGAATTGTTATCACGTACCCTTTCAATACTCGTTTAAGAATTCCTTCTTCGTCTTAGATACCAAAACAATAAAATTATGAACAAACGTTCTTCCTTGTAAGTCAACATATCTATAAAATTGCAAAAATAATCGTAAATCAACTTGTAAACATCATTTATATCTCTACAATTGCAAAAATAATCGTAAATCAACTTGCTCACATCATTTGTAAAATTGCAAAAATAATCGTAAATCAACTTGCACACATCATTTGCAAAATTCCAAAAATAATCGTAACACAACATGATAACATAAAGTCAAATATCATAAAACCAACCATTCCAATTACATCAAAGGCCAAAGTCATTAACAAAAAAAAGCCATTAGAATGTCATAAGCATCAATAAGAAAGCCATTGGAAATGTATCATAAGCATCAACAAGAATCAAGCATAATCATAAACATCAATGGCCAAAAATCTATCATCAACCGACAACCACCTACTTGTAGCCTTGTTAATCTCCAACCGTCTTAACCCAGTCAACCGCAGATTCGGACGGTATTATCAACCAAGGCTCTCTATTCTCCTTGTCACCAAGAAGAGTTGTTGCAATATGGTACAATGGACTATCTTTTGGCCACCCAAGTTTATTGATTTTTTGAAGACAAACCAAGTAGGAAGGAGGCTCAACACCATCGAGGTTCCCGTGTTTTACGACCAAAGCTTTTAAAATTGACAATATCTCCTCATCTATGTCAGATTGGGTAATTTTCTATTGTTGGTTCTCATTTGAGTATGAGCTAAAGATACGGGAGTTGAGGATGTGGGCTTGGGAATTGGAGATCTCCACTTCCTCGTTGTTGGAAAGAAAGAAAGGCTTGACAGAATGCTCAGGATCATTTGATAGCAGTCCAAAGCTTTTGACGCCTGTGGAAACACCGCCTTCAAACAATTGTCTACACAAACTTGGGGAATGGAAGATTTTAGTTGTCCTTAATGATTCAACATATTTATTTGATTGTGTTAAAAAAGTAATTATAAGTAACCAATTAACTAATTTGAAGTAGAAGAAAAAAATATAAGAAGAAAGTGACCTGAATCTCAAGTTCCCATTAGATCGGGTGTCAAATTAAATGAGTTCGTTGAAGGATCACACACATTCCCCATCTTAATTTTAAGGCTTCAACCACACCCCATATTTTCCCTTTAAATAATCATAATGATTACACATTTGTTTTCTAGCTTCAAAGTTGTGGATCTCTTTCAAAGTTTCAGAAACTTTCAAACTTTCTTTCAATGATACAAGTTTCTAAAATGGTTTCCACAACAACCATGTTTTTCCAGGTTATCCTAGTCCTTTTCGACTGTTGTGAATCGACCGTTTGTTCCATACCTAATGATTTATATAAACAAGTAAACTACTGGAAACACATATATACACAGATGGAAACATACATGAATATTACTTCACAGATGGGAACATATATGAATATTACTGCAGTGGAACAAAATCCATATCATCGAAACACATATTACTGCACAGATGAAAACATACATGATGGAAACACATATTTTATGATGGAAACATATAACGGAAACATACCTGATGGAAACATATAATGGAAACACATAGTTACTGCACGAATGAAAACACATATTACTACAGTGGAACAAAATCCATATAATGGAAACACATATTTTATGATGGAAATATATAACGAAAAAATATATTTTATGATGATCGAAAGTGGAACAAAATCCTGTTGTAGGACAGAAGGAACCAATATACAAAGAGAAAATCGATACACAAAGATCATCTCATTTCATGTTGAAAATCAATACTGTTGTAGGACAATTTCATGACGCAGATATCAATATACAGAGAGAAGATTATTACACAGATATCAATATATTTACAAACAAAATCGATACACATGAGGCAGATACCTGTATGAAATCGATACACAGAGGCAAATACCTATTTGAAATCGATACGCTGATATCAACTTCATGGAGAAAATTGATATTGTCATGAAGAGAAAGATATGAAATCGATGGAGAGAAGTCAATTAACAAACTGTTTTTAACGGTAGGGTTTCGATGGAGAGAATTCGTGGTCATGTTGAAACATATAAGTGTCATTGTCCCAAAGTTCTTTATTGATAACAAATATGATTTAATGACCTAGATAATCCACTAACTTGACACGTCAATTTCTCTAATATATGTTCCTTTCATATCATTAGAGTTGATGTACATATACCCATTTCCATTCTTATAATATGATTTCCATTTGATATAGTGTTTTAGTGACTATTATTCTTGTACTAACAAGAAAATGACAATCCATGTCTAAGTATTATGGTGGGGGGGGGGGAATAAATATTAGTCTTTCTCTTTAGATTATGTGGGAGGTCCCCAAAAAAAACCCAAGTTCTCCTCGAGGAACAGAGAATATTGAGAGTTTTGTATTTGTTTTGATATATTTATTTACATCTATAATGGTTAGAATTTCGGGTGGATATATACAAATACAATTAATTTGATACTTCAAATTTCAAATAATCCAATAATCAACCAACATAAAAAAAGAATGATCTAGTTCATAAGAGATGGTTTAAATAGCTAGTATGCAGTGATATCGTACATGTATCAATGTTTATTTTCAAACAGTCCATTATCACATGGGGCAGTAGTTGTATATCTGCTCTAGGTATTGAAAAATCTTTCGTGACTTTTACCATGACCCTGACCCTTTCGAGGGTCTCATCCATATGGTGCATATATGTCACATGTGTGAAATTGTTTTTAACTTACAATCATCTGGAGTTGTTCCAGCTCTAACGCTTTCATTATTGATCTCAGTAATTTTCTTTGTCCCGACATACTTGCAGTAGGTTAATAACTTTGTTTAAAAGTTACATTCCAACTTATATTGGTTCATTAATATTTACTGACTATGAAAGGTGGAAATAATGTTTTGAATCATGTCATCTTCTGTGAGTTCCTTGCCACAGAGATTGAGACGCTTTTTGGGATACCACATTTCTTTGTTGAAATCATTTATCTTTTTGTAATCGAGCAAGTGAGTTTCATTCCGCTGTACGATTAGTTCGGTAAGTACATGTTCATGAATACTCCCGATTCTCCCTTTTGGGGCATCCCACGTTCTTTGGGGGCTTCTAGTAAAGGTATTCCTATGAAAGTTAGGATTTATATGTCGTCTCAAAACATAATGGTATTTGTTTGTACCTTTTCAGGATGTTGGTTTTAGGGTCAATAGGGAGTTGATGGACTTTAGGTATATTCTTATACCTTTCCGACAAAAGTAGTTTTTACATTGCATATTCATATTTGTACTCAAGTTCTTTTGAGTTTAGGACATTGAATCACGGATGAGTTGTTTCAACCATTTATATGTGATTTTTTTTCAAAAGATAATAAATCATGATTTATGTGAAATTTCATTATCATGGCAATATTGGATTTTTATATGCTTATATTTTGTTGATAATACTTTATCAACATTTCAATTTGCGAAAAGAAATCATCCAATCTATTGGATTTCCAGATAGTAAGGGCAGGGGCGGACCTAGTAAGAAGGGAGTGGGGTCTCGCGCACCTGCTCACTCAATTATTACAAGAGAAAAAAATTTAAACGTCTAAAAGGTGCACTCGCTTGATTTTAAGGGGTGCCCTTAAATACTTTGAAATCAAATTTACAACAAAAATTAAGTGTTTGTGGGATGGTTTGACTAACACTTTACAAATAAGAGGTCATGGGTTCTAATCTTATTTTAGGTAGAGTTTTTACTTTTTATCTTTTAATTTTAGCCTCTAGGCAAGCCCTAAACTCTTTGTTAATTTTTCTCCCATTTTGATTATATTATTTTTCTTTCATGATTTATTTTTCTTCTCAATGTCAATTCATCATAAAAACCATCCCCTTTTTATCTCATTTTCAAACAAACCCTATATTTATTTTAAAGATCAAGATCGATTCCGTTTGAAAAAATGTACTTTATTCCCAAAATCGATACAATTGACTCTTCTATGGTCAAACCATATTGATTTCCTCTAGGTCAAACCCCAATTTTGCAGACTCACTTTAAGGGTGCACGTGCTCAGAGAAATTCTTGAGTCCGCCACTGAGTAGGGGAATCACATGGATCTCTTAAGTTCCTACCTTAGGGTTTTTACACATGTTTGACAAAATCCAATTGATATCTTGCGATTTATTTCATCTGAAAATAACATTGTTAATTATAGAGCTTTTGACATGCGACCAACATGAATATGAGTTTGACATATGAAGTCGATTTCA
This sequence comes from Arctium minus, assembly GCA_954870635.1. Lineage (NCBI taxonomy): Eukaryota > Viridiplantae > Streptophyta > Magnoliopsida > Asterales > Asteraceae > Arctium > Arctium minus. The sequence goes on along the minus strand of OX941080.1, from coordinate 172,151,964 downwards.
ATGTTTTAATACCTTAACAGTATTTTAAGAGATTTTGTCATTAGACAAATAAATATTGGTTTTTGATATAAAGTCAAATTCAAACTTTTAACATCTTAATAGTATTTTTGGAGCTTTTGGTAAAAGACCAAAATATATTGCAGGTTGGAAGTGTAATTTCCAAAAAAAAATTATATAGTTGAAAATTATGAGTAGGAACTCACAATCAAGATAAACATTTGAATTTAATTATAGCAATTATGAATTAATTAAGATAGGCATTTGAATAAAATAAAACATTTGAAATAAAAAAAAATGTTATGAATTTTAAGATAAACATATGAACATTTATGCGCACAAAACAATTCAAATACTTCAAAAAAAATGTAATTAAACAACAAGATCTAACAAATCAAATGAACAAGATTATATTGATATATAACATTAGCTTTTAAACTAATTAAAGTAAAAATTATTGATATATCTATTAAAAAAATAAGGGTTTACACAAAATATTAAAGTTTAGGGTGGAGGCTTATCAACCCCAACCTTGCTTATAAAGAAAAATAGTCCATTGTAACATAAGTATAAAATATTTTCTCTAAAAGAAATTATTTTTCACAAAAATATAACAATTTTACAATAATTGATTTTGTATGGTTGGTAACATCAATTAGATAATTAGGATATTTGATAAAGTAAAAGCAAAAACAACCTTTAAAACTTGGTGAACAAAAAAAATAGTTTACTACATAATTTATTATTAAAATGATAAATGTTGTGTTAAGATTCTTTAATTTCAAATACATAAACACCTACATTATTCATTATCAATGAAATACAAACAATATGAGTAAAAAACAATTATTTTATATTTATAATAAGAAATTACATATTTAAAATAATCCTATCAGCAAAATTAGAGGTGTTCATCGGTTGACATCCAATGGATGTGAGGGGAACCGAACCTATCCAATCATCCATTGGATGTTGGATTTCCCCAACCGAACCGAACCGATCCAATCATCCATTGGATGTTGGATTTTTCCAATCCAATGGATAATTGGATCGGTTCGGTTCCATCCATTGGATGTTCTTATTGGATATCCATTGGATCAGATTGGATCCATCCGACATCCAATGGATGATCGGATCGGATCCATCCAACGTGTTAATTTAATGCAATGTTCTAACTAATTACTTTTAATTTGTGTTAAAACCAACACAAGTGAGACTAAGAATTAAAAAACCAACACAAAACAAATTAAGATTTAAGCAAATTGCAAAAAAAATAATTGGATGATAGTTGGATGGAAAACTGGATGGTAATCGGATGGTTAATTGGATGGGTAATTGGATGTTGGTCGGTTCGGTTCGGTCGGTTTTGGTCGGTTCTGGACTGTCATCCAAGAACCGACCGATCCAAATTGGATTTTGAGATTTTCAATCCGATCCGATCCAATTATAATTGGATATCCAATTATGGTCGGTCGGTTCTAATTGGATCGGTTGAATTTCTGCACACCCCTAAGCAAAAATATAGAAAAGATTTTAAAACTAAATCCATAATAAAATTAAATAAACAATTAAACATGGTCATTATAGTAAAAAAATAACAATATTCTTTTTACATAACAAAGGTAAGCAACGAAATTAAACAAATGTTTTTTTAGTTCTTTTTTCTGCCTTTGTTTACAAGCATGAATAAATATTAAAGATTTGCTATCAAATCTTGTTAATTAAAATATAAAAGAACCAAAAGTGTACCTGATTTAATTGACGGAATTGTAGCGTACATGAGATTATTTCATAACAAAAACAATGATTCATGTCTGGTGCGGATTTGATAATATTCATAGAGTGTACATGATGATAACGTATTATAGGAACAATGGAACAGAACAACAGTAAAGTAAAGATAATGAAATCTGTAATTCTCATTAATCGTAAACCCTTTAAATAGGGGATGTGTAACACCCTCAATTCTGAAAATAACAACTAATTTAAAATTTTCTAAATACATCGATAATTGCTTCATCTACAATCACAATTTAAGATTTAACCTCAATACATACGTATCATTCTATACATACGATCTACAATAAGGATAGGTGTTACTAAAACCCAATAATAGTTACTACCTCCAAGCCGCAGAAGACTTCACCAACTACTTACACTTGTATAAAGTTAAGGCTCAACTCTTCATAGAGTTGCTAGAATCCAAACCCCCAACTGGAACCTGATGCACATGCCGACAAATAAAAAGGTTAGGCTTAACGCCTAGTGAGCTCAAGAGTTTTAACATGAATGAATATAACTTTAAAGAAAGGAATTCAATTCAAATCTAGATCTTCGAAATGGTTTTTTTTTGGAAGGCATAGCGGCATCGAACCAACGAACGACTACCACGAACACACGCACACACGCACACACACCTCCCCGGCGGTATCAGACATCCACGGGCAGCCCACTAATCCGCCGCTGTCCCGGCCCAGCTTACGCTGAACCTAGAGCCCAACCACATTCTTAAGACTAGGCTGGGGGGCAGCCCAGTCAACGACTGGACCGGCCCAAAGACTGGGTACTCTTCATGCCCTCAGAATGACTCCCCTTGGATTCGAACCCGGGTAGATTGGGATACCATCCACAACCCCTCCCAGGATGTTACCGCCCTTGGGGAAACCAACTGAGCTAGACATGATTTGTTCTTCGAAATGGTTTACTTTAGAAATGGAAACGACTCGTTTTCCCCATAATATGCATCTTTAAAGACAACGCTTCAAAACAAACATTCTTTATAAAATGATGCAACCCATAACTCACCCAAAACGGGATTATAATTCGACACCCAATTTGTAAAAACGTGAATGACACTTCATATCCCAAAACACCCAAAACCCGGGCGGGGCATAATACTCGACCCTTAAATAACGGAAAACACTCCAAATAGATATGATACGCCATCAAAACATGGAACTGAAATTTAATACTCACGCGACCATAAAATGGGATGAAATCCAAACATTAAAGCATGGACAATTAAAATATCCAAAATACTGTTGGCCGACAACGGGGGAGACCCGTATCCGTTGAGGGTGGAGGAACACAAAAGTATGTCACCTTTACAATGTTAATCGCATGACACCTCACGACATAAAACGCCCAAGTGTCCCTACGACTTCTTGACAAGTTTCACCCAAAGAGACAATTGACCTTGGTGACCGTTATAAAGAACTCCACCCCGAAGGCCCGACACACTCAAAGACTACCTCTCAGGCATTACTTCAAGCGACGGAGGTCCTAGTGCCTACCTCCCAGGTAGCACCTCCAGACTCAACCCTCCTAGTGCCTACTTGTAAAGTTTCGGTCGTAAAACATGGGTATCGGAGTCCAACCCCGAAATACCCAATTGACCATCCAAAACAGACTGACTTACGTGCCTATGGATCCAATGCAAGACAGTCTAACATTACATGACTACCCATGAATGACCAACGCACTCGAGCATGTAATTATCATAAATATGCAATAAAATGCATTAGTATGTAAATCATAGATTGGACTCTACATCGAGCCATTAAAACCGGACAAATGCCTTCAAGACTCTTTTAAGTCAACGTCGATCTAAAATGCTCAAAAATCCATTTGACCAATAAACAATGGACCCCCAAATAATGAAGTGCCTTTAAACGACGTTTATGCATACACATAACCCACAGATTTGATTAACCCAAAACTCGTCACACATTGGAACCAAGGATTTTTCCCAAATGGTTTATGAACTCAAATACATCAAAATGCCGAACATCATGAATTAGACTTCATTTGTACAAAAATCACCGAAGATGCGTAAATCATAAAATGGACTTTATTTGAACAAGATCACCAAGAATACATAAGTCATGCTATTTACTTGTTGAAATATTACAAACCTGTATATGAGCATTTCATGAGATTAATACAACCCAAGTTTACCAAATATGAAAACTTATTAAAATACTCACACTTTGACAATTACCAAGTAAAATATATTTTTACTTCAAAATACACAAAATTTATCAGCAGTTAACAATTTCATGTAAAACACAAAAACACTTTAAAATAAACATTTTGGCATGTACACCGTTTTAACAAATCAACTTGAACTCACCTTGCTAGATTTAGGCTAAATCTAGATTTTACCCACTTTGAACTTTCTTGAAGAAACTTGGATCCTCAAGCCAAAATCTCCAAAAACCTAGATCCATAAATTTCAATCATAAATAAACATATCCGACCATATAGAAACATTCCCCAAACATTTTACATCAAACCTAACCTTATACCCAAAACCCTAATTTTGACCTAACTCCTCCAAAATCTTCCAAACCGAAAATGGAGAAACATAATACTTAGGAAATCAAAAATGGAGCATTTATATCTTATATTAGGGTTTAGAGATGGAAGAGATACACTTACCACTTAGGTTTTGGTGAAAACCTAGAAAACTCTACCATGGAGCTTGAGGTTGAAGATGACAATGGTGGACACTTTGCCAAAGCTCCCAATCTACCACTTGATGAAGGAACACTTTAAGAACTCAAGAAATTAACCCAAAATGAGTTAGGGTTTGAGGAGAATGAAGAAGGGACAGTTTGGGAGAGAGTGGAGAAGTTTTAGAGAAGAGAAATGAGAAAATAGGCTGAAATCCCGCACTTAACAGCTCCCTGCACCCATGTGCGACATTGACCATGCGACATTGCCCTGGGCAATGTCGCTGGTCATAGTCGCTGGTATGTACCAGCTCACAGTACACCCCATGCGACTGTGACTCGTCATAGTCGTCGGACATTGTCGCGGGACCTTTTTGGAGCCCCGAAACTCGACTTTTTCACTGCCAAGACTCTCAATACTCCAAGGGACTTTAAACAATACATTTCCCAACAAAACCCCACTATTTACAAGTCGCATAAATGTCCGGTTGACATTTACTTACCGAAAATTACGGGTGTTACAAGATGCGTTACAAGTAAATATATATGAGATATAAAAGTTGTAGAGGTGGGTTCATACGCGAACAACATTTATTTAAGAAAACACGAAAACGATCGAGTACATACAAAATCATATATAATCCACGTGGCTTTCCCCGCGTCCATTTTTTTTGCTGTTAATACTAAATCATATAATTTTTCCAGGGGTTCCGTCCCCTTTTCCCAAAAAAAATACTGAATCATATATGATTTTGCACATTATTTGTTGTTTTCTTGAATAGTTAGATTTCTTGTTTGAATATTTCTCTACGATTCTAATATAACTCTAATATATTTATCTCTGTTTCTATATTATATTGTTAGAAGTCAGAACATCTCCAACAGCTTCTCTAAAATGGAGAAAATGAGGATTTTGGGCCTTTTTATGCTCCAACAGATTCTCCAAATCTTTCTCCAAAATGGAGAAAGTAGGAGAGAGAGTGTAATTTTCTCTAAATTTGGAGAACTCTTCAAAAATGATTAGCATGAGAGATAATTTTTTTTATTATATTCCACCAATAAGAAATCTTGAAATAAAATGTGTAGGAGAGATAAATAATATTTTATTAGATATACATAATATTTTAATAATATAAGTAATGATATCATCTTCAAAATAAAGAATTTGTTGGAGTTAATGCAATTTTTGTTAGAGATTTTAGACTTTGATTTTCCATTTTAGAAAAAATTTGAGGAATCTGTTGAAGATGCTCTCATGATTGCCAAACTTAGAGCATCTCCAATGCAAAGTTCTTATAAGCAAAAAGTGCAATGACTTGTAAGAACTAACATTGTGAAGAGTTCTTATAAGAACCCAAACCCCTTGGTTCTTATCATTAAATGTGTGAGATGTGATATTTTCTTTATTTTTTTATTGACTTTATAATATATAATAATTATATATATATTTAATATTTACAAATAATAATTATTATTGAAGATAATAAAATGTATGGGACCTATAGAAAGAGGTTTTATAAGAACTACCATTGTGGACTTTTATGTGAATTTTTAATTTAATGAGGTGGCACCAAAAAGTACAAAAAAGAATTGGAGATGCTCTTATACGACAACAATTTTCAGCTTTTTTAATGGTCAAATTGCATAAAAAAGTAACATACTTTGGTATGATTCATATATTGGGTAACATTGTTTCAAAATCTTCATTTTGGTACATAGGATTAAGTACATATTTCTTTAAATTAAGGGGCAATTCTGTCTTTTTATTATTTCTTTAATTTTCTTTAAAAGTGAACTCTTATTGTACAATTTGTAACACCCTGAATTTTTATCCTAATTGGAGAAGAGTGTTGAATTGGGTGAATCGGTAAAGGAAGAAACACATATGGTTGTCTCGGCCATAGTGCCATGTGGTTGTGACTTTGTCACAATAGCACCAATGGTACTAAGAGTATGGTCGTCTCGGCTATAGTGCCATGCAGTTGTGACATATGTCATAATAGCAACAGAGATTACCAAGTGGTTGGTCATCCCAACGAATGTGCCATGTAATTATGTCAATGATGTAACACCCGAAATTTTTGGGTAAGTACTATTTCGAGTTAGTATAGGAATCGATCTTTTGAGAGAAATAAAGGAAATGGGATTTTGGGATTAAATTCTAGATTATATAGTCTTGGTAGATGAGGAATTCAGTTACGAGAACAACGGTTCTTTCCGGAGCTAAAACGAAGCTAAAACGAAGAAGTTATGGCAAAAACAGCGGTCCGTACAAGTTCGGCTAAAGTGCCTAGCGAAAGTGACATGTGTCACTTTAGCTTGGCACTATCGCTGAGAGTATAAAACTCTCGGTACATATGGCGCGAGAGTGCCTAGCGAAAGCGACATATGTCACTTTAGCTAGGCACTATCGCGGAGCGGGCCTGGAGGTTAAAAATCCGATTTTTGAGGGTTTTCTTCATTTTCTCATATCTCTTTCACCATAACTCCGTTTGAGACGATTCTTTTTGCTATGGATTCGTATTTGAGAGATTTTCAAGATTATATTCTTAGTTTTGGGAAGATTCAAGAGTATTAGGTGGTGGATTTGAAGCAAATGTCAAGAGTTCATCATCATCACCTCCACCTTCAAGAAATTTGGAGTTTTCTAGGTTTTCACCAAAACCTAAGTGGTAAGTTTATCCTCTCCATTTATAAATCTTATTAGGTGATATAAATGCTTCATTGATGATTTTATAGTGTTTGGTTTCTCTAATTTCGGTTTGGAAGATTTTGGAGGATTTAGGTCAAAAAATAGGGTTTTGACCAAAATGGAGGTTTTGATGTAAAGTGTTTGGGGATCGATTCTATATGGTTTTAGATGTATATTTATGGTGGAAAGTTTATGTATCTAGGTTTATGGGAGTTTTGACCTTGAAGATTCAAGTTTCTTCAAAGGAGCTCGAAGTGGGGTAAAATTTAGATTTAGCCTAAATCTAGCAAGGTGAGTTCAAGTTGATTTGTGAAAACAGTGTAAATGCCAAAATATTTATTTTAAAGTGTTTGTATTTTACATTAAATTGTTAACTGCTGATAAGTTTTGGTTATTTGAATATATTTAACTTTAAAATTTATGTAACACACATCTTTGTGATTTTTGAGCATTTTGATAAATAAATCATTTTGATATATTTCTTTGACGATGTAATATATAAATGGAGGTCATTTTATATAATTGTCTATTTTGGTGCATACGATTTTATAAACCGTTGGAAAATGCATATCATTGAACTATGAGTCATTTTGGCAACATGAAGAGAAAGAGTTTATTTGGAAAACATTTTGTTTCAACCAATGAGAAGTTCTGGGTTAATTAACTTTTTGGTCGTGGTGTTTGCATAATTGTTGGTCAAACGTATTTCGATGTCTCTACTGGCTTTCATTGGGTATTTACGTAAACTGTTGGGTCGTTGGCTCGGTTTTAACTAAATGGAGTCTTGAGGACATTTGTCCGGTTTAAAAACAGTTGTGGAATTTTAGAGTATGATGGTGATTATTTCATGCCATTTGGGTGTTACATGTTTTGGGAGCTTTGGTCTTTCAATTGGAGTCATGTAACGTTAGACAGTGTTGTAATGGATCCATAGGCACGTAAGTCTGTCTGTTTTGTAAGGCCTGAGATTTTGGTTATATTTATTGACCACTTGGGTTCGCTAGCGAGTAGGCAATAGGTGGCTCGAGCCGCTGAGTTGAAACTCGTCTAGATTGGATAGGCATCCATGTCCGTAAGACCTTGGGGTGGAACTCGACGGAGTATGGCAAGAGGCAACAAACGGTCTGAGGATTGTGATGTCTGGTATGGCATGGGAACTAGGACCGGGATATGTGGTGAAATCCAATAACATCACGGGTGGACCCATTCACGTGTTCTCGCCACCTAAGATAGAGACGTTTAGATGGCATGCGAGAAAGTTGTATGGGCGGCCTACTTGTGTGTTCCTTTATTCTCAATGTATACGGATCTCTCCGTCGTAGATCCGTGGTATTTTAAATGTTAATGTCATATTTTACCAACTTTGGTTTGTGTGGTCGACGATAAATGATGGCCTTAATATTGGGTTTTTCTCACGTATATTAAGGTTTGAATGGAATGCGTCATTTCCACGTTTCGGTATTTGATTTCGTTCATTTTATGGTCGTGTGAGTTTTGGGCCTAATGTCCGTGTTCACGGCAATATTTATTTATATAGATTTTCATCTATGGTTTATGAGTTGTGTATCATGTTCCACCCGTGTTGGGTATTTCGAGGTATAACATTTTTACCCGCGTTTTATAAAATTGGGAGTCCTCTCTCTATTCTCATTTGAGCAAGTTTTGGGTTAAATCTAAGTTTACGAAAGAACGTTTTATATTGGGATCTTAGTCTGTAAAACAGTTTGGATTGGTTAACGATTAACTCGGTGTCTCTTTCGTTTAAAATGCATATTTACTGGTAAACGAGTCGTTTTCATAAACGAATCATATCATTTTGAAAGATTATGATTTTAATTGCATTCTTCTTTTTTTTTAAACGATTTATTTATATATGTTGAAAACTCTTGAGCTTACTAGGCGTTAAGCCTAACCTTTTAATTTGTCGGAATGTGCATCAGGTTCCAGTTGGGTTTGGATTCTAGCAGTTCTATTGTAACACCCTGTTTTTCGTAAGTAAGTTTCCGCCCTTCGTTGGCAATCTCTCCGCCTTTTGCCTATCTTTTTGGGCGAGAAATGTTGTGCTATCGAACCTTGAGTCGACCCATGCGAAAATCTCGAGTTTTGACCTTTTCTGGCCTCAGTGCGAGTGGTGCGATTGTGACTCGCGATAGTGACATGTGTCACTATCGCGTGGCACAATCGCCGGGGGTGTACCACCCGCGGTACAATCTCCGCGAGAGTGCCCTCGCGATAGTGACAATGTCACTATCGCGTGGTAAGGTCGCCCACGGCCCCTGTCTTCTAAAATATCCGAATTCTCACCCAAACTTCTCATTTCTCATTTCTATCTTCTTCCCTTTTCTCTCCCAAACACCAAAACCGAACCCTAACCCATTTTGGGGGTTTTTCCTCCTCAAACCACATGATTATTCACCATCTAGCTACTTGGGATCTTGAATCACAAAACCTCCATCTTCATCTTCCTCATCAATTTCAACGGTTGGGAGCTCGGGTTGAAGTGTTGGATAGGGTGTTCTCGGAAAGTCTCATCATCTTAAGTGGTAAGATTTCTTGAAATAATGTTATAAATGCTCCATTGGTGGTTTTTTAGTGTTTGGTATCTCAAATCTCGGATTTTACGGTCTTGGAGTAATTAGGGTTTTGACCTTGTTTGGGATTTTGGTATATAATGTTTGGAGAATGTTTCTAAATGGTTAAATATGGGTATTTATGGTTTGAAATATTTGGATCTAGGTTTTGGAAGGTTTCGATTTGAGGATTCAAGTAGCCTTCAAAAGAGCTCGTTGGGTGAAATCTAGATTTAGCCTAAATCTAGCAAGGTGAGTTCAAGTTGATTTGTGAAAACGATGTACATGCCAAAATGTTTATTTTAAAGTGTTTTACATGAAATGGTTAACTGCTGATAAGTTTTGTGTATGTTGAAGTAAAAGCAGGTTTTATTGGGTTATTTGTCAAAGTGTGAGTATTTTGTTAAGTGTTCATATTTGGTAAACTTGGGTTGTGTAACCTCTTAAAATGCTTATATTGGGTTTTGAACATTTCAACAATTAAATAGCATGACTTAAGTATTCTTGGTGATTTTGTACAAGAAAGATCTATTTTATGATTTATGCATCTTTGACGGTTTTGCACAAATGAAGTCTATTTCATGTTACATGCAGCTTGGTGTAATGGTATTCATAAACCCTTTGGAAAACCTTTAGTCTAATTATGTGTTGAGTTTTGGGTTAATCTCGCCTTTGAAGTATGTGTCGTCGTAAACGTTATTTAAAGACATTTCATTAGTTGGGGGACCGTTTATTGTTGGTCAAATGGATTTTGAGCAGTTTAGCTCGGTATTGGCTTAAAAGAGTCTTGAGGACATTTGTCCGGTTTTAATGGCTCGATGTAGAGTCCAATTTATGATTTACATCTTAATGCATTTTGTTGTATATTATCGATAGTTACAAACTCGAGTGCTGTAGTCATTCATGAGTAGTCAGGTAACTTTAGACTGAGTTGCATTGGATCCATAGGCACATAAGTCAGTCTTGTTTGATGGTTAATTGGGTGGTACGGAGTTGGACTCCGGGACTCATGGTTTATGACCTTGTCTTTGCAAGTAGGCACTAGGAGGGCTGAGCCCGGTTGAGCTATCGTGACTGAGGGGAGTCCTTTGCTGGGCGTTTGGGGCCTTCACCGTGTGGGGAAATGCCTTCGGGGTACCCCCTGTGTGCCGAGCCTTTGGCTATAATTTCCGGTGGTATTCTCTAAGGTCAGTTGTCTCTTGGGTGAAACTTGTCAAGGAGTCGTTGTAACACCCCGAGTTTCGTGAGGTATCAATTCAAGTTAATACAGAAACCGATATATCAAGGAAAAATAAGATTTTTGATTTTGGACTTGGATCCTAGGTTTTATAGTCTAGATGGATGAAGGATTCAATTACGAGTCCAACGGTTCTTTCCGGAGCGAAAACGGAGCTATAACGAAGAAGTTATGGCCAAAACAGTTTCGGTACGCGCTAGGCTATAATGCCCGGCGATTGTGACAGTGTCACAATCGCCTGTCAAGGTCGCCAGAGCCCAGAAACGCTCGGTTCAATCTCAGCGATTGTGCCCGGCGATTATGACATTGTCACTATAGCCTGGCACAATCGCCTGGGTGTTTCAGGGTGTTAAAATCGCGATTTTCAGCCCCAAACTTCATTTCTTCATAACTCTCTCATTTCAACTCCGATTTGGGCGATTCAAGTTGCTACGGTTTCGTTTTTGAGAGCTTTTCAAGGAGATGGAAAGATATTGGAAGTATATTGGAGTATACTATAGTATTTGGTGGTGGTAAGCTTCTCATCTCTGACTATTCATCTTCTTCCCCAAAGTTTTCTTGGTTTTTATCCACCCTTTGTTCTCCCTTTCATAGATTGGAGTTTTGTAACCATTTTGGTGAACTAGAAGTGTTTTGGTTGGTGGATTCAAGCTTGGGTTAAGGTAATCTTCTATTCTCTTCGGTTATGGAAGTTAGGGTTTCGGTAGTAATGGAGGTATTCATGTAGATAGTTTGGGAAACGATTCTTTGTGGTTAATTATGTTTATTTGTGGTTGAATATGTATGGATTTAGGTTTTGGAAGTTTGATCTTTAGAATCCAAGTGTTCTTCAAAGGATCTCTAATTGGGGGAAAATTTAGATTTAGCCTAAATATAGCGAGGTGAGTTCAAGTTGATTTGTGAAAACGTTGTACATGCCAAAATGTTTATTTTAAAAGTGTTTATGTGTTCTACATGAAATTATCAAATTTTGGGTTAGTTGCTAATCTTTTATTATTGGAAGTATTTAACTTTATAACTTTGTATAATACCCACAATTGGGATGTTTGGGCATTTTGATAAAGGTGTTACAAATGAATGTGTTTTGAGGTCTTATTTCATAAATAGATCTTTGGTCACAGAAATACACTTTTAAATGTTTATCGAGTCTCATGCATCATTCATGGAATGGAGTGTTTTATAAAGTATTACTTGCACTTTTAGGTGAGGCATTTGAAAGAGCGTGTATAGTTTCATTTCATGATTTTCATTCTTATCAGCAGTTAAATTTGGAAAATGCATATTATGTGTTATGGGGCATTTGGAAAATATAAGAGCATAAGTTTATTTGGAAAATGGGTACCTCAACTAATGTCGAGTTTTGAACTAATCTTACTTTTAGTCGTAGTGTTTGCATATCTGTTGGTCGAGTGCGTTTTATCGTATTTTTATTTGATTTGGGGTCTTTGGACAATTGTCCAGTTTTGGTAGCTCGACTTCGAGCCTTGTTGGGCCGTATGCGTATTATTTGGCTCATTTGATGTATTTGGGAGTCATGACCCCGTATTTGGTTTATTATTGTTCCGGCGTTGGGACGATTAGTTTTCCACGTCGAGGCACGTTCGACATCGGATTGGGTTATAAGTCCTTCGTGCTGCACGTTTAGGCTTCGGATTGGGTTATAAGTCCTACGTGCTCAAGTATTACGATATTAGATGAGGGGCTCGACATAGGAACCCAACGGGGTTGAACTCGAGTTTCCGTGGGTGTACGTTTAAAGCTACTGAGCCTGACATCTCTTGCGTGTACTTTTGTTTATATGACTAGTCATAACAACATAAAATGGGCTTACTTTGTGGACAGTCACATTTTATGGAATCGGGAATCCCCCGTCACCGAAAGGTGTTGTTTTTGGGTATTGAGTTTTATTATCCAAGTTTTCGGTGACGTTTTGTATATTTGGGTTTTACCCTTGATTTATGGGTTGAGTATTATGCCCCACCCGTGTTTTGGGTGTTTTGAAATATAAGGTTTTACCGTACCTTCTTAAATGGAGAGTTCAATTTATATTTACGCTTTGAGTGAGTTTTGGGTTAAAGCTAATTTATGAAGGGGCGGTTTACATTGGTATCATCATGTTGTAGTCGTTTGATTTGGAAAATGTCCAAATTGGTGTTCTCCGTCTAAAACGCATATTATTGGAAAACGAGTCGTTTGCATATTCAAAGCATACATTTTGAAAGATTATGATTTAAACATCATTATCTATTTTCACAGACATCTTTATATATGTTGAAAACTCTTGAGCTCACTAGGTGTTAAGCCTAACCTTTTTATTTGTCGGCATGTGCATCAGGTTCCAGTTGGGTTTTGGTTCTAGCAGCCATGAAGAGTTGAGCCTTAGCTTTATGTAAATGTAAGTAGTTGGTAAAGTCTTCCGCAATTTTGGAGATAGTGACTATTATGGGGTTTTAGTAGCACCCGTTCTTATCATAGGCTTTTGTATAGAATGAATGTTTGTATTGAGATTAAATCTTAATTTATGGTTGTAGATAATTCTTTTATTGATGTATTTAGAAATTTTTAAATAAGTTGCTATTTCCAGATTTGAGGGTGTTACAGTCTAGGGACACTTGGGCGTTTGGGTCGGGAAGTGTCATGCGACAACGTTGTTGAGTGGCATACTCTTGTGTTCCTCCGCTCCCAACGGATATGGGTAGCCCCCGTTGTCGGCCCGCGGTATTTTGGATATTTAATTGTCCATGCTTTAATACTTGGATTTCATTACATTTTATGGTCGCGTGAGTATTATGTTTCAGTTCCATGTTTTAACGGCGTATCATATTATGTGGATTGTTTTCCGTTATTTAAGGGTCGAGTATTATGTCCCACCCGAGTTTTTGGGTGTTTTGAGCTATGAAGTATTATTTACATTTTTACAATTTTGAGTGTCGAACCATGACCCCGTTTGGGTGAGTTGCGGATTGCATCATCTTGCAAGAAATGTGTGTTTGGGAGCTTTGTCTTTAAAAGTGCATATTATGGGAAATTGTGTCGTTTCTATTTTGATGTATAATATTTCGAAAGACCTTGCTTTAAACTGCATTCTTTCCTTTAAAGATATATTTATTCATATTAAAACTCTTGCGCTCACTAGGCGTTAAGCCTAACCCTTTTTATTTGTCGGCATGTGCATCAGGTCCCGGCCGGGGGTTTTGGTTCTAGCAATCCTATGAAGAGTAGAGCCTTAGCTAGATTCGAAAGTAAGGATTCGGTGAAGTCTTCCGCATTATGGAGATAGTGACTATGCATGGGTATTGGTAGCACCCGTCCTTTATAGTCCGTATATATAAGATGGTATATGTGCATTGTAGCTGAATCTAAATTTGTGGTTGTAGATGATTCATTTATTGATGTATTTAGAAAAATTTTAATAAGTTGTTATCTTCATATTTCAGGGTGTTATATCTATGAAGAGTTGAGGCTTAGCTTTGCTCAAGGGTAAGTAGTTGGTGAAGTCTTCCGTAGTTGGAGGTAGCGACAGTTATTGGGTTTTTAGTAGCACCCGTCATTATTATTGTTAGATCACAGATTTATTGGATTCAAGATCATCCAATCTGAAGATGGCAAGGAACTCTTGGTCGGCACTCGAAAGTCCAACCTCTACACAATCAATTTGTCAAACGTCCAGACTGACAAGCAGGTGTGTCTACTCTCAAAAGCCTCGATGCAACAAAGTTGGTTATGGTATCGACGACTCTCTCACCTCAATTTTCGGTACACCAATAAACTGGTCAGTGGAAAGTTAGTGAACGGACTTCCTGAGCTAAACTATGTCAAAGAACATCTATGTGCAGCGTGTGAAAAAGGTAAGATGAAGAGAGCTCCGCACAAACCAAAGCCTGAACCGAGTACCAACTCTCCATTAGAGTTGTTGCATATGGATCTCTGTGGTCCGATGCGAACGCAAAGGTTAGGCGGAAAGAAGTACATATTAGTTATCGTGGACGATTATTCGCGATACACGTGGGTCAAATTTCTACGTTCAAAAGATGAGACGCCCGAAGTACTCATCACATTTCTGAAGACGACCCAGGTGAATCTGCAGAAACCAGTCAAGCTTCTCATAACTGACAACGACACAGAGTTTAAGAACAAAACAGTCGAATAATATCTCGAATCAGTCGGGATATCACATCAATACTCTGTTGCTCGCACGCCTCAACAGAATGGAGTGGTCGAAAGGCGAAATCGTACGCTAGTCGAGGCCGCTCGAACTATGCTAAGCCAATTTGACTTACCTCTAACGAATCTGTATCGACTGCGTTTTACACTCAGAATCGTTCCATAATACACCGCAGATTTAAGAAGACTCCGTATGCGTTAATCAACAACCGAACACCGACAATCAAATATTTTCATATATTTGGGTGTAAGTGTTATGTTCTAAACGACAGAGAGAGTCTGAACAAGTTCAGTGCTAAGGCGGATGAGGGCTTATTTATTGGCTATTCCTCTACATCTACTGCATATCGTGTATACTTGAAGAAGTCAAAGACTGTTGTTGAAAGCGTCAACGTTACATTTGATGAGGAAATGGCTTTTGAGCACGATCGTTCAGACCCCGTGATAACCGGAGTACTAGCTTATGGGCAAATCAGTCCAGAACCTGTGTCTCAAGCGAACAAATTAGATGGGGCATCAAAGTCTACTAATCATTTATCTGATTTAGATTTACTATTTGAACTGTTTTATGATGAATTTCTTGGATCTAATGTGACTAAATCTGTTGTGGTTGACAGGATGGAAGACTCAATGACTACTCATCCAACCATTTCAGATATTTCTACTGAATCCGACTCCCCGATTCAATAAGAATTTCAAGTTCAAATACCTACTCCGACAGTTGAAGCTGTGACCAATAATGAAGAGACAGAAGCTGCTGAATCAGTAGGGTGTACTGTAAGGACTGATCAACAGACTGATCAAGCTGAACCCACTGAAACTTCTGCACCTACTACTTCAACTGAACCCCCCCATTCCTACTGAACATCCTGAAGAAGATAAAAGTGGATTCATATATGATGATATTGATCTATCTACATATAATCCACTCCCTCATGAACACAAATGGACCAAAGAGCACCCGATAAGCCAAATCATTGGAGATCCAACAAAACCGGTGCAAACTAGGTCTACTTCTATGAATATGTGTATGCATGAATCCTTTCTGAGCAAGATCGAGCCTACTCGCGTATCTGAGGCCCTTGCTGATTCCGATTGGGTGACTGCAATGCAAGAAGAACTGAATCAGTTTGAAGCACTTGAAGTCTGGAGACTTGTACCCAAACCTCAAGGTAAATCTATTATCGGTATGAAATGGGTTTTCAAAATCAAGAAAGATGAAGATGGCACTGTTATCCGAAATAAAGCAAGACTTGTCGCCAAGGGATATAGGCAAGAGGAAGGAATAGATTACAACGAGACTTATGCTCCAGTGGCACGTTTAGAGGCAATTCGGATGTTTCTGGCCTACGCAGCCCACAAGAACTTCACGGTCTTTCAAATGGACGTGAAGACAGCATTTCTGAATGGAATACTCAAGGAGGAAGTCTACGTCTCGCAGCCATAAGGCTTTGCCAATCAAGAGAAACCGAATCATGTATATGTTCTCGACAAAGCACTTTATGGACTGAAAAAACTCCTCGCGCCTGGTATGATGTCTTATCTAA
The DNA here is from genome assembly GCA_954870635.1 of Arctium minus. NCBI lineage: Eukaryota > Viridiplantae > Streptophyta > Magnoliopsida > Asterales > Asteraceae > Arctium > Arctium minus. The sequence goes on along the minus strand of OX941080.1, from coordinate 172,135,303 downwards.
GTTTTTGGTCAAGTCAGGTTTTACAAAAGGTACGGTCGATACCACTTAATTCCTTAAAAGGGAGAAAGCCGATATCATTCTAATTCAAATATATGTGGATGATATTATTTTTGGCTCTATAAATCCTAAATACTGTAAAAAAATTTCAAACCTTATGGTGTCACGTTTTCAGATGAATATGATGGGAGAGATGAATTTCTTTCTCGGATTACAAGTCAAACAATTTTCATCAGGGATTTTCATCAATCAATCTAAATACATTCTAGATATTCTTCGGAAGTTCAAAATGGAAAATTGTAAACCGATTGGTACCCCAATGGCACCTGGTACTAAGATTGGCACCGATCCTTCGGGAAAGGCTGTTGATGTTAGGACTTATAGAGGAATGATAGGTTCTTTAATGTATCTTACTTCCAGTAGGCCGGATATAATGTTTTCTACATGTTTATGTTCTAGATATCAGGCCAATCCTAAAGAATCCCATGTATCTGTAGTTAAGCGCATTTTTAGGAATCTGAAGGGGACTGCAGATCTTGGTCTGTGGTATCCTAAAGATACTAGCTTTGAACTAACAGCATATACAGACGCAGATCATGCTGGTTGCATGCTAGACATGAAGAGCACGTCAGGTCATATACAGTTCCTCGGTGATAAACTCGTCAGTTGGGCATCGAAGAAGCAATTATGTGTCTCAACTTCAACGGCCGAAGTAGAATATGTGGCTGCTGCTAGCTGCTGTTCTCATGTCTTGTGGATGAGAATGCAACTGCGAGACTACGGTTTTCACTTCAACAAAATCCCGATCTACTGTGACTCGAAGAGAGCTATCGCAATAACAACTAATCCTGTTCAGCATACAAACACCAAACACATTGATGTCAGGTATCATTTTATAAAAGATAATGTCGAAAAAGGAACAATTGAACTTTACTTTGTAAAAACTGATTATCAGCTTGCAGATTTGTTTACCAAACCCTTGGACGAAAAGAGATTCAATTTTCTTGTCTCTAGGCTTGGTATGCTAAATCTTAAGACCTAATCGGTGGTTACCTATTAAAGTTTCTTATTGTAAATTTTTCATCATCTCTTTATCTTTATGTCCGCAAGATATCTGCACTTTAATAGTCTGTTCATGATCTAAGGGGGAGTGTGAGAAGAAATTCATATATGATCAATGTTATTTTGAGGGGGAGCATACCTAATTTCTGCATTTACTTTTTATGTCAAATTTTTGTGATGCATGATTTTAGGGGGAGCTCTTTAAGTCAAAGGAGTTAGACTATGACTTCTGATTATTTCTGATCAGAACTCGTACTTTCATTGTTTTACTGCTTTTTGTCTTTTTAATTTCAGTGAATAAAGTTGCTTTGACTATGACTTAAGACTTTTGCAGTTTGAGAGATGCTTACAAGATCATATCTTTATGACTTTAAGCTTGATTTCATGAGATATAAGATTGCACTTAAAGGTATAATTCTTTATCTTAATCTCATATATGATTGAAAGAAGGACAACTTTCAATCATTGAAAACATGTTCTCAAATGTTCAAATCACTTCTCGATTCTTCATCAGATTTTATAATTTGGAAGTGTAATTTTCAATGTTTTCTTAATTCATTTTTGAGCTTTAACTGATATAGTTAAACCATTTTGAGCATCATATGCTTCATAGGAAAACATGGGATTTCATTGTGCTAGGACTTAACACAACTTCTACGGATACACGTTAACCAGTGTTTCCTACCCAAGAGGTTAATCCATAGTGATTGAATGTGAGGAGTCAAAAGAAATGAGTGTGGGTTGTGTGATGAGGTATACAGAAAAAGAGAGTTTGGTTAGAGTGAGCTTAATGTTTAAAAGAAAGAGGGTGTAAGAACAAAGTTAAAAAGAATATCAGAACTCTGCACCAACTTTTTCTGAGTCGGGCAACCACAATTCTAATGTTTCACAACTCTTTGGTGAACATTAGAAACAGGCAACTAGCCCATGCCAACTTTTGATTAACCAAACCAGCTACTTATTTTCTTCTTAACAGGAAAATGTTTCACATTTTCAAAGGGGAAGCAGCATATTTGCTATCTGATTTTCATTTGGAAAATCTGGATATTGAAAAGAAGGAAGTATGCCCCACCTTCGCACTTCAATCATGCACATTGAGTCTGTGTTTAACTTACTGTTGTCTCAGTGGTTTACACAATTTTGAGCCTATAATCAATCATCAGTGCTTAAATTCTTTCTATCACATGCACGAACACACAAGGAATTTGTTTCTTTGTCATAACGTTCATAGAAATTGCCTTTGTGGTGTTTCGATGATTGAATGGAAGCCCTGGGGGAGTGAACATCAAAAAGCTCATTTCCAATGTGTATTCGTTACACACAGTACCTTTGTGTTACTGACAGACATGTTAACTGATTCATTTGTTGATTCAGGTGTTACACAATTATTTTGTCTGGATTTGCAAAGATCTGGATGAATATCTTTTGGATTGACGAATCAGAGGCTCCTTATGAATGACATTTCTTACTAAAAGTTTTGATGAAATTGTTGCTCTTTTCATCAAAAAGGGGGAGAAGAGCTAACCAAGAAATGGCAGAGATCAAAAGTTTAGAGAATTTTTCAAAGACAAAGTATTCTGAACACATGCTGATTTGAGAGAAATTTTCTTTGAAGATACTTTGTTAAAGCATTCCGAGCTAAAACTGGAGATTGTTATATCTTGAAGACAAAGAAGGAGATTGCATCTTCTGAGCTGAAAGAGAAGACTGAATTGTTAAATCCTTTTAGTAATGATCTTGATCCAAAGGGGGAGATTGTTAGATCACAGATTTATTAGATTCAAGATCATCCAATCTGAAGATTGAAATGTGAAGCTAAAGCTGAAAAGTCACTCTCAATATTAGTCTAATGTTAGTTTGTAATAATTGTCAAAGTTAATTATTGTATTTTATTATTATTCCTAAATATCTATTAAATAGATATTTTAGGATATTTAGTTTTAGATATTATTATTATTAGATATTAAGTTAGATATTATAGGTAGAAGTAAGAAAAGATCTCATAATCTAATAATCAAGAAAACTGTTCATCCAGAGAGAAAAACAGAGAGAGCTTCAAAGAGAAAAACCGCAAACATCAAATCTGTAATCCGTGGTTTGTAATCTAACAGGTTGGTTTATCATATATTTGTGATTGTGTTTGTTTGATAACAACTTGATCAAAGATAAGGGACCGACAATTATTGACCGTATGTATAGAATGAAATGTGTGTATTGAGGATAAATCTTAATTCGTGATTGTAGATGAATCAATTTTTGATGTATTTAGAAAATTTTAATTTAGTTGTTGTTTCCAGATTTGAGGGTGTTATACAATTGCTCAAAGCATTGGTACAAGTATTGAAGCATCAATAAATCAAAACCCTAACTTTTGTTTTCTCACAATAGCTGGACCGGTGACCTCCTCCATTCCATCCCTTTGCATTCTTTATCGGGTCAATTTGACTTTGAATTTTTTATCTGGTTCGATCCCTTTGCGAATCACAAAATCAAATTCCCTCATGTTTCTTGCTCTACAGTTCAATAACTTTTCTGGGTTTCTTTCGGATTCATGGGGGAATGGTGAAAATGGAGTCAAACCCATGTTCAAATCGTTGACTTTTGACCATAATTTTTTCCTAGGACCCTACCCGTTTCTTTAAGCAAGTTGACTAAAATTGAAGAGGTTTCATTTAGACATAATCGAATCAGTGGAAGTGTACAGTTGAATTTGGTGGGCTTTTTAAGGTTAATTGAAGATTTTCAAATTTAACTTTGCTTAATGGAAGCATTCCAAGAAGTTTTTCAAATTTAACTTTGCTTTATTCGTTAAATTTGGCTCATAACAATCTCATCGGAGAAATCCGAGTTTTCTTGGGTGATCAACTCAATCTTACTTCATTCAATGTGTCATACAACAATCTATCTGGTTCAGTCCCAACACAACTTCCTTCAAAATTTGATTCAAGTGCTTTCAATGGTAATCTTGATCTGTGTGGATTCAGCCCTTCAACCCCATGCCCCATATCTCCTCCTCCTCCGCCTTCCACCGCCCCATCTCCGCCGTTGAACCATGACGGCGGAAACAAACTAACGGTAACCTCCGCCATTAGTTTAATCACAGACTCAAAGCTCCTCCACTCCTCTACTAACGGTGACCCCCTCCGTCCACCTCTGCATTTAAAATCTCCATTGGTACCCAACTCCAGGAAGTAAAAGGAAAGCATAGATGCAACTTAGACATTTTTGCATCTCTCCATCAATAATGATTGGAAACTTTAGAAAATGATACGAGTTCGAAAAAATGGGTTGCATTGGCAGGAGATGAACCCAATTAAAAGAGACTACAATTATTGATTAAAAAAAGTTAGGGTTTTGATTTATTGATGTTTCAATACTTGTACCAATGCTTTGAGCAATTGTACAATAAAAGTTTAATTTTAAAGAAAATTAAAGAAATAATAAAAAGACAAAATTGCCCCTTAAATAGGTTATTAAATGTTTGATATATCACATCCTAGGTAAAGATTTTGAAACTACCTTTACCCAAAATAGGAATCTTAACAAAAACAAAGTATGTTACCTTCTTATATCCAATTTTTTTTTCCCGTTTTTAAACATCCCTGCAAATTATATAAAGTCACTCAAAAGGGTTCTACTCATCTTCTCTTCCAAAAACTTCAGGCCTCGATTTGCTTCTGCTCCAACAACTTGAGCATCTTCATTCAAATTGTGGTAGGTTTTTCTGCCTCTGCAAGCCTCAATTTTATTTTCTTGCCGCCCAATCAATTACGATGAAATATTTTACACCCTAATCCCCAAATAACAACAACAATAGAGAAATTTTCAATAATTCTTGTTGGCTCAAACGAACTACAAACAGGCTGCTTAGCTTGCTGCAGAATCTCCTCCACCCATTCTTCCTACACCAGATACAGTTGCGAGATTTCAGGTATCACTTACTGCAATATTATCACTCTGCTTCTGATTGTTACCTCTAAAAACACGTATTCTTTGAGTAGTTTGATCATGGTGGACTAAAGTTGCTTCACCACTTTTTTCTGGTTCGGGATCCTTTCATTAGTTTGCACAGTGTCACTGCCTCTTGATAAGCAATGACCCAATTTCCAGTAATTAAGTGGTTCAAACTTGAAGAATATTATTAGATTCTGATGGATTGGAGCTATTAATTTCAAAATGTATTTATTTCGACAAATTAAGTGGTACATATAGATTTTAGTACATATAACTAAAAGCCATAACATGAGAATTTGATGATATTTATTTGAACTTTCCATGTTATCCCCTGACCATTCTTTATGACATTGGATTCAAACTGCTATGTTGATTTTAAATTGATCTTCTTGTCCAATTGTATTTGAAGTAATTAATCATTCAGTGTTTATCATTCGATTTCATCAAACAATCTTTTTTGGAAAATAATTCAAAAGGTTAGAACTCAAATTTTCTATCATTCAGATTTTTCATTCAAATCACTTATCAGACAATCAGTTTTCATCCAACATCAATTCCAGACAAAGCCTTTAAAATCTTTCAGGACTCTTATTCATTTAAATATGGAAGCTATATCGGTTCTCTCTGCAACTCATCCTGTTGAAACCAAAGTGATCCGTTTGAATACGTTCTGCAATCATAAGATCTCAGACAGTAGAGGTTCAGCTTGGAAGGTAAGCCATTTTTTGTGTCTAATTTTCATACTTGTGTGTTGTTATTAAGTTGTTATATGTGTTTATCAGTTTAATTAGAGCATAAATTCCAAGTTATCTATGTGCATTTTGTAATTATTTTTGTTTAGCAAAGGCAAACATCAATTTCTAGTTTAGTACTTCATGAAATTTGAGGAATATGTGGATTTGACTTGTGTAAGGAAATGTTTCTTGTACTAATATCATATAGTTCTGAAAAACTGTGTTTAGAATTATAGAAAACTATCAACATGAAATCCATTCAGATTTTCATGAGTTCAACTTCTTGATTTGCCTATGTGATTAATATAGCATCCATGCTCATTTATTTTGTGTATTAACTCGTGTATATGTATGAAGATTTATAATTCTCTCTCTCTCTCTATATATATATATGTGTGTGTGTGTGTGTGTCTATGGGGGTTCTTATTCTTCCCTATGTCATGATAGAATAACATTCTACTTGTTTTTGTATGAGTGGGCTGTGGGCATGCTTTAATCTTGTGTTGGATCTCACCCAACAAACAATAAAGAATTTACCATTGGGCCGGTGGTAAAAAAAACCTTTATCATATTTTGGAAGTCTCATAATGGAAATAACTCATGATGCACTTATTGTTTCTCCCTGATCCTTTTGGGTTTGCTTGCATCAGGACAATAAACAATATGGAGGCTTTAAGAAGATTAATAATCATGACGATCGTGCTTCTATCATTCAAAGTTTAAGCAGAAAGAGATTACCCCATATTGCTAATGAGCTTGTTGTCGGATTGCAATCTGAAGGTGTTCTTCCCAACAATTCTACCTTAACAACTTTGATGTTGTACTATGCCAATAACGGATTCTTCACCCAATCAGATGCCATATGGAATGAAATTATAAACAGTTCTTATAGTCTTGATCTTCATATAGTTTCAGAACTAATTGATGCTTATATTGGGGTGGGGCTTTTTGATGAGGTAATCAGAATTATACGTCAAATTAGTCTTAGGCATCCTCAATTACAATGTGAAGTTTATGCACACACCATATCTTGTTTTGGTAAGATTGGAGAGCTTGATCTAATGGAAGATACATTGAAGGATATGGTCTCAAAGGGATTTCTTGTTGATTCTGCTATAGGTAATGCTTATGTCGTGTATTATAGTCGTTTTGGTTCAATATCCATGATGGAAAATGCTTACAAGCGTCTAAAAAGTTCAAGACTTCTCATAGAAAAAGATGGGATTAGGGCGATTTCTGTTGCTTACATAAGGGATAAAAAGTTTCATAGTTTGGGCAAGTTTTTAAGGGATGTAGGCCTTGGTAGGAGAAATGCTGGAAACCTTCTTTGGAACTTTTTGCTATTGTCGTATGCTGCCAATTTCAAGATGAAGAGTTTGCAAAGAGAGTTTCTAAATATGGTGGAAGCGGGATTCCATCCTGATCTCACCACTTTTAATATTCGAGCTGTGGCCTTCTCAAAGATGTCTTTATTCTGGGATCTCCATCTAAGCCTCGAGCATATGAACCATAATGGAGTTATCCCGGATCTTGTCACATATGGCTGTGTTGTTGATGCATATTTGGACCGGAGATTAGGGAGAAATTTGGAATTTGCTCTAAGGAAAATGAACGTGAAAGATTCCGCTCTTGTATCAACCGACCCAATTGTGTTTGAGGTGTTGGGAAAAGGGGAATTTCACTCTAGCTCGGAGGCACTTTTAGAATTTAAGAGGCAGAAGACATGGACCTATAAGGAATTGATTGCAACATATCTTAAGAAAAAATATCGGAGTAATCAAGTCTTCTGGAACTACTGATGTGTTATTGAAGATGAGGAATGTGTTTTTTAGTCGAACCTTAAGGCATGTGGCCGGTGTTCCTTGGTGATTGATGGAGGAGTTAAAAAGATCCTAACACCACTTCCAGAAATTCTGGAATACATTTATTCTATTGCTTATCATCTGTTATGTGCACTTCCGGGAAACAAAGTATTGAGCTTGAGAGTCACTTATTTTGGCCTGCAAAAGAGTAAATTGCGATTCACTGAGGGGTAAAACAGTCATTTCCGTCATTCAGGTCGTTAATTCCGGGAAAAAAGAAACAAGAACGCTTAATGGAAAGAAGTATGCAACCCCTTAGCTTGTTAAGCTTGGGCAACACTACCAAACCAGGATCAGGTCTATCTTTACTCATCGCAGCACACTGGAGTGTAACCGGCCAGTGTTGGCTCAATATAACTCATCAGTGCAGCTTTGCTAGGTACTTATTACATTAAAGCTTTTGATGCACCTCCGCTGGTCTTGGCTAGATCTTCTAGTCTCCATTGCTTATATGATCTTCTTACATGTAGCAAATGTTGAATAACTGGCTTTGAGTTGAAGAGACTGCATTTTGACTTCAAATTTGATATGGGTTTTGTTAAGATTCTAGAATATTTTTGAAATCCACATTAAAAATTGTAATAGAAGGCTTCAACTAGAAAGAAATGTTGTGTTAAATTAGTAATATCACCGCCGAGAAAGTGGTAATCCAGCTCAATATGTTTAGTTTGTGCATGGAGAACAGGATTTGCGGAGGAGCTATCACAATGTAGTGATAAGGGATATGCAATAGGAATAGTAAGATCACTGTCTTAATTAAGTTACCCCAAGTGGTATATGGGTATTGTAGCATACGGTAGAGGTGAGCAAACATCAGGCCTTGTCTATAACTAGCCCGGTTTTTGTTGGTCATTCCACAACCGGTCCTAGCAGTAATCGGTCCCGGTCCTTAACCGGTCTTCTCGGAAAAAGATTGTAACCGGTTATAACCATTAATCCTGCAACCGGTCTCTAAGGCTCGGTTCATTTAACTTGATTTATTTATCTTTTCCGCTTCTTTTTCAATTTAATTCGCACGGGATCCATTCTTCTTGTCCTTCCCCTTTCCCCTTTTTTCTTCAACTAGCTTCTCGATCTCGTTCATTATTTTGTCCTTTTCTCTCTATGAATGAAAAAAGATGTTAGGGTAATAGTATATAGGGGAATCTGTATTTTATTCAAAAAATATATGAAAAGAAGGAATTTCTTCTAACAGAATATGGCAATGTAATTTAGTCCAAGTGTGAAGGCTCAAGGGATTGTAGTTCTTTATCTAATGCTTCCACCCAATTAGCTAGGATCTTTTAAAACTTAGGTTCAAATATATTATTCACAGGATTGATGACATATTGAGAGGATGAAGAAAATGAAGAATAGCCTAAGTAATGTGAGTGAGGATGTTTTTTTTATCAAGAAAGAAGCAGATTCTAACATGAAAAATTCTTGGTGGGTGGAAAGATGAAGATGAACTGAATCTGAAGGAGGAGAGTATTAGCTGATGAATGATTTGGTATGAGAGGTTGAGAATCTGTATTCAGGACATGAGGAGATGAGTTGTTGATTTGTGGTGGCTCAATAGTTTGGACTGGTTTGCACTTGAGTATCTGATTAATTAATTAGAGTTGGCATATGAATTGATTGAGGTGATGATGAAGAATTTAGAAAGGTTGAATTTGGTGTGCTAAATTGCTATACCAGTTTGTCCTTGTGATTGTGTAGAGATGTGTGGTTGGGAGACAAATTGTTTAAACAATGATGTATCTTGACTATCAAATCATAGAGTAAGTAATCCTTTTGGTAGGGTGGATAGCCCAAGAAAACAGTCTGACTTTAAGGTCAAACTTATAAAAATGTTGCTAGATTGCATATAGCAAGAATATGTGCAACCCCTTTGATTATTTATCTATCTATCTAAAAGAGCCCTTATAGAGAGGGGAAATGTTCCAACATATATAGTTAGATGGATTGTGTTTAGCTGATGTAGGACTCCAACACGCCATCTCAAAGGGAGGCTAGACACACGCTCTTGAGTGGAGGCTAGATTGAGTGTATTGGGCTCCTCGAGATGCTAGATGCCAGCTCTGATACCATGTGAATTTAGAAGAAATTATCTGCTTAATTACACAATGGTAACATTAACATATTAATTACACTATGAGAACATTAACATATTAATTTATATACTACAGTCGAGTTTGGAGAAGGATTTAACGAGGTGTTTTATGGTCGACATGTTAGTTGCTATCAAAAGATGTATGTATCCCTAGAATCAGATTGGCATGAAATAGGTTTGAACTTCATGATTAACAAACTGTGTTTCATTATCAGTCTTACAAATCTGGCACTCATTTAGAATTGGTTTTTGACATGTAAGTAAAAGATTTTTAGGGAACATGTTGAGTATCAAGAAAGTCCAAGTGCATCTAGATAAGTTGTCAACAATGATAATTGATAAGATAATACTTTTGAGTTTTAACCATGCATGGTGGCATGATGAAATGTGTATAAGCTCAAACAATTGAGGTACCTGCTCATTCATAGGAAAGGAAGCTTATAGCTAAAGGACAAACATCAAAGTAGCATTCACCAAGGTAGGGATATCTGTTTCATAGTGTGCATAGAGGAATGTCCATGTCTGTCATACTAAACATTAAAACTGCCATTCTTTTATCAAAAACAAAACATGTACAGAGATATAAAAAAAAAGGTATTCACCAACCTCTCAGTGCCTCCATCGCACTGGTCCATGGTCATCATGGGGGAAGTAAATCGCGCATGCATCCAATTGGTAGAGGGGCGGTGCCCGGCTCGAACCTGGGATCTCACACATATGGATTACACCCACACCTCTATTGTTAGGACAGATCTGCCTGTACAGGCTGTCATGCCCATCGCTTTGGTCTGATTGTGGCCGTGGAAAATGCAAACATTAAAATGAAAGAGAACTTGGCAATGCTCTTCTGAAACAAGTTTGCACATGGAGATAAGATTGAATGAAATTTGGAAGTAGAAGAACATCATGAAGAATGAAATGAGTTGTGAAACTGACAGATCCGTTGAGTGACAATAATTGTGTGTCTACTAGATAATGAAAATAAAGGTAGACCGAAACATTTCTTGTATAAATCAAATGAATCGAGGTGCAAATTTGATCAGTGGCACCTGTTTCTATGACCCAATCTGTGAATCATAAAAGAGTGCCATGTGAGGGATAACACTCGTTTCAGGATTATCTTTGTGCTGCAACATAACCATCACCTTTTTGAATAGAACATATCCATTTTGGCCAATATATACAACATCAGGTTGCAACATCATGTTCCTGAAACAATCTGTCCCGTTTATCATTTTTCACATGTTGCTGAATATGTCATAACCTTTTACATTAAGGTTTACCGGAATCTTTTCAATTTTTTCTAGTTACTTGGATATATGTTGGTCCATAAGGTTTCAGGAATTTTCATTATATTGAGAGTATTCTAGTATTGTACAAAAGATGGGACGTGATAGCATATTGTTCTGAATCCATCTTGAAGGCCATGATACGTGTGGCCAATAGGAGTTATTCTTGAACAGACTTCATACAATCTTAGTAATTGAAAAGCTTTGTTTCTTGTTTAATAGTTTCGGAGTATAACATCATGTGATTTGATCGGTGCAAGGAGTTTGATCGGTGCACAGAGTAAGGACTTGCTCCCAACAAAGGTGTATGACGACACTTCTTTTTGAAGAGCTGAGAAACTTCATCTTGAGATAACTAAAGCCAAGGTGAAAACTCGTTTTGTTTGTCCGCTGACATACCCTTAGGAATTCATTGGTCCTCAAGTGCTATGTGCTACATTTGAAATCACAAACCATAGGTTATATAGGAGAATCATATAAAAGCAGAATATGGCGGATGAGGATCACATGCCCGAAATGATCTTGTTATAGCCAAACTGGTGATTCTGTAACCTTTAAGCCAGAAAAATTACATTGATCAGAATCACATAAACGTGTAGCTAGATTGCATCCCAAATGGTACTGTTTTCGAGATTGAAATACCCTGAATCGATTTATCTTCCATAGCCTGTTGAAATGCCGCCTCAGGGAAGAAATATGATTTACAAGGACCTTTCCAGTAGTACCTCATCAGAAGTGACTTGGGTTTCATAATTCATGGAAAATGCACTTCAAATTGATGAAACCGGCCATTTCTAACCAACCGAAAGGCTCCACCTTCTAAGTGATATATCAAATCATCCATGTGTAGTTTTAGCTGGTGAAGTCACACGAGTGTCCTATTGAAGATCCCTTGTCCGTCTCGCTACTATAAGTCGAGTAAAAGTCGTCTTCCACGCTGTCCTTTTCTTTCACTTCCTCAATTCTCTCCACGACCTGTTTAATTTCCATCCTCTTGTTGGTGTCTGTTTCGCAACAACTCAAACCAATTTTCAACAGCTTCATCATCTCCCCTTCATTGCTCTTGTCGAATCCCGTCATTTCCTTATCAAACATGTCAATGTTGAACTCCTGGTCGGCCATAGAATTAATGAAGTCTGCAAGATCAGTGTCATTCCCTTTGCCTTGGTGGAGAGTGTTCCCTGGGATCTTTCCGGTCATGATCTCAAGGATTAAGATCCCAAGACACCATATGTCCGTCCTTTTTGAGATGCGGCCTGTTTGCTTGTACTCTGGTGACTTGTAGGCCATCATGAAGTCACGTGCTAGTTCTGGGTTGGTTAATGGAACCAACCCATAATCAGTGAGGAGTGGCTCGTAGTTCTTGTTGAGAAGGACATTTGATGACTTGAGGTGACCATGAGGCACGATTAGGCTTGGCAGCTTGTTGTAAAGGTTTTGAAGCCCTCTAACTACTCCTTTAACTATCTTCAACCGAGTAGGCCAATTTGGGCTTCGAATTTCATTAGACTGTTTGCCTGAGATCATCACAACAAATGGAAGTGTAAACCAGACCAAATCAGACCAGACCAAACCAAACAATCCTAGTGTATTCCCACCCATAGGTGAGGTTAGGGCCTGACCTCTACCTCAAATAGTAGAGTGGATGTTTCCGTGAAGACCCCCTGTTTGTGCAAAATGTGTGAAAAGAAAGAAGTGAACTTGCTAAAAGAATTTGAATTAGGGTTTTGTATAAATCCATGAAGATGTAGAGCAGAAGCATACTATGGAGATGAAAGGCCAAACTAATGTTGTCAATGTAATCGGAAACCAAAAGCTTCTCTTCTTTTCGGTAGTAGAAAGCCACAAGTGTTGTTACATTCGGATGTCTCAAACTGCCTAACCTTGTCATATGCTTGCAAAACTCTTCTTTCCTGGCATTATTCATTTGCTTGAACCTTTTCACCACCACCAGTTTCCCACCGTCTAGAGCAACCTTATAACTGGATCCAAACATCCCACTTCCCAATACCTCGGCTGACGCCTTGAGCAAGTCTGCAAGGTTAAATGTTTCCACATCGTCTCTCAAGAAAGTCAACTGCATAGAAAGATCCACCTTTTTGCCATTATGAGCTGATACTCCACCTTTCTCCTGCGTGCTAAGGTTAGCTGAGGCTGCTAGAACTGTTGAACCCTGGTTTTGAGCTCCTGGCATCGGACCTAGCTGCCGCTGGTGGTGGTGGTGGCGGCTTAGGATTACAACAGCAAAAATCATTGCAGCAACTGCTGTTGCCACCACCAATGCTATGATGATGATTGTGGAGGTAGAAGTACCTGCAACCCTATGACATTCTGTCAATGGTGTTCCACAAAGTTCTCCGTTACCTGTCAGTCGAAAATATCACCATCTCTTTTGTATGATTCAAATTATACAAATTCAATTCCTTTCAACAAAGATCATTGACATTGTTTATCAAATCTGATATTTGAACCACAATTATCCGATGGATTACACCTTGAATCAAAGATACATTGTTGATGGGCATGTATATTCATGCATAAAGAATCTGTATATATGACATGAAACCAGAATGCATGCTTTCAGAAAAGGAAAAAAAGACGAGATTTTATAACTCACCTGAAAATCGGCTTGCAGGAGAATCTCGAAGCCCTTCTGGGATACGGCCATGAAAATGATTGTTAGCGAAATTTGCAAGAGTCAACTTACCACGATCAAAATTCGGGATTTGACCATCGAAATGATTGTTGTCAAGCACCAACTCTTTTAGTTTAGGCAACGTGGTCAAGGACATAGGGATATGGCCCATGAGCTCGTTATTAGCCAGGTATAGCTTGGTGAGGCGGTTGAGGCCTTTGAAAGCATTGGCCTTAATCTCACCATAAAACTTGTTGTTGGACAAGAAAATCTCTTGCAATTCATCAAGCTTTCTGAAATCAGGGAGGGAACCCTCCAAGCTGTTGTTTTTGAAGCTTATACTGACCAAAGATGGCAATCTGGCTAATATAGTGGGATCAATGCTACCTTCAAGTCCCTTCCCCTCAAGTTTTATCCCCCAAATGTTCCCATCTGTGCAAAGAAGACCTTCCCAATTGGGACTGCTATTATTGCATGGGGCGTTGTCGATGATCCAGGTGGTTAGGTTGTCGCCATTGATGAGGGAATCCTTGAACTCAATGAGCGTTTCGGAATCTGAACCATTCACATGATGAACGGTAGACAATATAATAATAGCAGCTAGGAGGAGAATAACGGAATGGGCCAACATCAACATGGAAGTGGTGCCTCCAGCGGAGGATGGCGGTGGTGCGCGCACATACAAGTGCGCGCCCATTGGAGGGGGTATTGCAGATGGCAATGGTGGCTGGCGTTGGGGTTACAGAAGACTTGAAAATCAAATGAATATGTGTGGGCATGAAGAAAGAAAGGTGACGAAAGAGAAAGAAAGACATGTTAGAGGAAAGAAAGAAAGATAAAACAGAAAGAGAAAGAGAAAAGGGAAAGAGAGATAAGAGGGAGAAGGTTCCAAGAATAGTTTGTTATAAGATGGGACCAGTTCTTCCATCAGATTTATGCGGCCTGAAAAATCTTCAATTTCTTACACAAATCAGTCTGCCACCGATTTATTATGCAAACGGATAATGTTTCACGACAAGCAGTTTTTCTTAAACTATAATTCTAATTTCAAGGTTATATATAGAGTAAACTACGATTTTCGTCCCTATGGTTTGATGCTTATTTCCATTTTCGTCCTTGGTCTTTGAAAATTGCTTTTTTCGTTATTATGGTTTGTCATTTGTTGCTTTTTCCGTCCCTCTATCTAACTCTAACTCTGTTAAAAAATCCATCAAATCAGGGATAGTTTGGTCTTTCTACTATCTTGTTTATTAATAATATATAATTTAGAGGACGATAGGTTATTAAAGTAAAGCATTTATTAATTTAAAAAAAAAACTAATAATCCCATAATAGCCACTTTTAGTTCCTTTCCTCTCTTCCCCACCCCCACATAATAACCACTGTTACAACCCTTCCTCTATTTTTTTCCTTTCTCTCGATTTCACTGTTACACAAATTATTTTTTACACCACACTCAAACCAACATCGACTCTGTAATTATTTGTTCGTCTCCAACTATAATGCATGCATGGAAAATATGATTGAAAATCTCATGCATGGCATATGGATAAAAGCTACTTGGATTTAAAAGGTTGATGCATGGACTTCCACATGCCTAATGCAAAAGAGAAAGTCAAATGAGATTTAAAAGTCAACAAAGGAGGCTTAAATGGTGGCTATGCACAGTGATCAACGCGACTTTGCTGCTACTTTGTTGTGTTATCTAACTTCATACTCACGTTATACACTGTGGTTGCTATGAAGATTAAACCACGTGACTTTGATGCATCCAAACTCACGCCCAAAAGAAGTGGGCGGTTATGGCCTTATGTGGTTCCAAGTTTTGTTCCATGTTGAAACATCTGCAATGAAGATTGTCGAAGATCTCTCCCAACAAAATAGATATTACGATTAGCTTTAAATCTGTAATTTTCTTCATCGTTTTCTCCTATTTCCAAGTATTGTAACATCAATCAAGTATAGTCGACTTCTCGGTGGTCTCCTCTGCCCGTGGTTTTTCCCGTTTTGGGTTTTCCACGTAAATCCGGTGTCATTTTCTCTCTTATTCAATTCCGTTAAGTTTTCGATTATTATTTTGTGGTTGTTTATTATTCCGTTGAGAGATACGAGTTTATCGTTTCCGCATTACGAACTCGTTTTAGTTTATTTTGGATCTTGGGTTGATTTCGATTAAGTTTCTACTTGGTTCGGTCTCGTTTTGTGGGGCTCGATCGAGTGTGGTGTGATCGGAATTTTGCAACAGACTCCATCTACCCCTTCCATCGAACAAGTAAATTTCAGAAATTTTTGGAGATTTAAACACCTGATTTTCAGATTTCTAGAAGATAGTAGCTGCGTTTTGATCATGGTAAAGTGTAATTTTGGTATAAGGTTTCCAAACGCAGAAACGAGCATCCCATTTGTCGGAAATCAGAAACGAGCATCCCATTTCACACACACACCGTTGTGGCGGAGTATTAGTCCCGTGGAAAAATTGAATCCCAAGTTCGTTGGGTGGAGGGATCTGTTCGCCACCGTTATGGCAGAGTATTAGTCCGTCGGATAGTCCAGTACGGTTCAACAATCCACGGTTTATGTCACCGTCATCACGAGCTCAAGCGATCGCTAGAGGACAGAGGGAGATGGTGGAGAACATGCCGGAAACGTCCTATGAATTGTCGTTGAAAGATATAGCTGAATAGAGACGAGATCTTACTGATGAAACGCAGAGTATGGACGAAGGGGAGGAGAGATCGATATTAAACGGTGGTCAAACCGAAAGTCAACGGTGGAGAAAGAACAAGAAAGGAAGTGTGAAGAGGCAAGAGAGCAATAAAACTGGAAGGATCATCGTCAAAAATGGGAGTCTGAATCACAACAAAGGGCTTTTAATCAACATGTTTTTTTCCCATTTTCAATCGGATCGAAGCAGAAGAAGAAGAAAACTAGTATTACGACTAGTTCATCTTTTGGGAACAGTAGCAACCATATTGCTTCTGCAAAATTCTCTTCGAAGCCTGAAGTATTGGATAAATCCTCAAAGAACGACGGCGGCGGAGGTGATCGGAGAGATGGGTGGTGGAAGAAATTCACGGGTTCGAGTGATAGCGAAAGCATAAGGGTTACTAGTAGCAGCAACGGCGAGAGCACCGATACACAAAACAGAGTGATCTGAGAGATTAGCGTGGGTGGTTTTGGAAGTTAGTAGAGAAGAAGAGAGGAATGAGGTTTTGTCCATGAGGGAAAAAAGCAATGGAGGTCGCAGGAGGGGGAATGGCAGTGACTACAAGAAAGGAGATTGTATAATTAGTATATAATATAATAAAGAAAAAACTCATAAAATTGTGAAAAGACTATAATATCCCTGAGTTAACAGACATCTTTTAACAGAGTCAGCCTAAGGGACAAAAATCAAAACAAATTAGAAACCACAAGGATGAAAAAAGCAATTTTTAAATACCAGGGACGAAAATAGAAAGAAACAACAAACCATAGGGACGAAAATCGTAGTTTTAAATACCAAGTTTAGAACTTTTTTGCATTAAATGATAATTTTAAATATCTATTACATATAATATGATTAAAAAATAAAGTTGGTTAGCCTTGCATGTCTTAATTAATTAATAATGCCTCAAAAAATTTAATAATTAGATTAAATGGTTTATCAAATCATTTATCAAAATTTTATTATTTATCAATCAAAAGAAATTAATATAACTTTAATATTTACGTAACTTATATAAACATTTTAAAAATTGTTATATTTACTTTTTGACGACTAAATGTATCAAATAATACTAAGAGATTGTTTAGTAACCTCTTACCACCTCTTATCCAGTAAGAGGTTCTTACCGAGTAAGCAAAGAAGCGTTTACCAAAACAAAATGTTCGCTCTTACCGCTACTTATTGTTGACCATGTCTCTGACCGAGGACATACATCATAACCATGCTTACTACGGTTAGTGGTGATTTTTCTTTATTTACCCCTCCTCAAAATGAGATTGCCTTCTCTAAACCCCCTCCCTTCATCCCGTGTTTCTTCTTCCTAAAACGTATCAGAAGGCATCGACATCCATGGTTTTCTTCTAGACGAAGGAGATGAAAATGTAGGTTCCCCTCTGTTGTCGACTTATGAGGGAATCACCATCCACCACCACCTCAATTGAACGTTCAACACCCACATAACAGATACACGATTCTTTCACAATCATTTTTTTCCCTAATTCCCAAATTATCAAGATCTGGTCTGCCATGAAATAGAACTCAACAAAAGAAAATCGGCACATTAGGGTTCTTGTCAAACTCAACAAAAGAATACATGAACTCAATGTTTTTTTATGTGATACGTATTTTGAGCTTATGAAGATGATGTGATACCCACTTTCATCGTATTTGTGCCATCTATTTAGGTTAGGTACAATGAATCTCTCACTGTAACCAAGGCACCAAGCCCATCAATGGGTCGTTTATTTTGTCAATTTTAAACTAGATGCAGAGATAAAAAAAATGAAGGTGAAAATGATGACGGGTTTTGCCTGGATTAAAACAGGGAAAGAAGTAACACGTGACGGAATGATAAGGGTTATATTGGTCTTTTTGGTCTTAATTAGCTCTTATTACAAAATGTTTGGTAAATAATAGATTTTAGTTACCACTTATCTAAGTTAGACCTCTTTCCCTAATCAGATCTCTTACCCCAATTAGTACTTACTCATAAATTTAAGTAAACAACCAATATTATTATTTATTATTATAAAAATGATTGATATGATTTATAATAATTCTAAACAATTATTAATGAATAATTTACAATCAAATTTAATTACTAATCTGCAATATTAATTAATAGCTAATAACTAATAATTATTAATTTATAATTAATTAATAGTTTAAAATTAATATTTGTTAATAACTAATTATAATAAATAACAATTAATATCAATCAGGGTTAAAAACGAAAGAAAATGACAAAAAACTCCAGTAGTTTAGTTTTTGTCCATCCAAATAGGATTTTTGCGATAAGCTCAAAAAATAAGTTAGCTTATGGTTGCCAAACATGACCTAAATGTAATAAATTGTCCTACTCAATTCCTTTCTTTTCTCTTTTACTCCAATGGAAAATCTGACTTAAGAACCCTAAATTCTAAGTGCCTGAGATTTCATCAAATTGCAAAAACCTTAAAACCATGAAATGCTAAGAATTCTCCTCCACACATGAATTTCTAGAAGAATACAACATCGGCAATATTGGATGAAAAATCATGAGTAAAGTCTTTTTCTTTAGTCGAAGGATGGTCGCAGACAAGGACGGTGGTGGCGAACCCCTAGAGCAGGGGTGTAAATGAGACGAGACAACTCGCGAGCTACTCGAGATCGACTCGGTCAAAACTCGAGCTCGACTCGACATACTAACGAGTCGAGTCGAGCGACCTGATACTCGACTTGATAAGCTCGTGAGATACTCGAATATATATTATATATATAATTAATTTATATTATAATTTATTAGTATAATGTAAAAAAAATTAATAATAATTATTTTAATACAATACATTAATGTTAAGATAATAAATCAAAATTGATAATTGAATTAAAAAAAACTAAGGAGGATGAGAAGTGAGAAGAGATATCTTCTCCCATCCCACATTGGTCCCTTAACTCCTTTTTGACTCTTTACTCTAGTATATATATGGGTAGACCTCCACCATTTTCTTTGCATTCTTCTACTAGTGGCTTGAGGCTCTTTGCTTGAGCTAGTGAAAGAGTTTTATAGGAGCACGTTATCAAAATAGGTGCAACTTCTTTTTATTTAAGTTTGTATATGTTTGTTTTTAGTTTTAATTTGACGAACATAAACGAACACGAACATACCTATTTCCTTAATGAACGAATACGAACACTAGTTCGAGTTCGAGCTTGATTCGAGCTTGAAATGAGTTCGAGTTCGAGCTTTGGGAATTGGTTATCGAGTTCGCGCTTGGATTTTCACTACTCGCGAGCTTTCGAGTTGAGTTCGAGCTTGATAATTTTATTTCGAGTTCGAGTCGAGTTTACTGATACTCGAGCTCGACTCGCATCATTTACACCCCTACCCTAGAGCAACACTAATATTGTTTTTTGTAGAACAAATCAAAACAAATTACTCAAAGATTATAGACAAAACTAATGGGTTCGATCTAGGACACAAAAAATGAACCAAACACAAACAACAACAAACGTCCATGAATTAAATTCTTACATTGTACCAAGAAATTTGTAGAGCACATCAAGCCTTTTGTCTCTCCCCTCTCATTGCCTTCATCGAGTTTTGTCAAAACCCCTCGAACCTCGGAGTTTCATCAAACCTTTGAGCTTTGTCGAATAGACCGAGCACATTTAAAGGTTGATCATTCCGTTATCTCACTCTCACTAAATGCATTCACGAGCAGGTTGAGCCACCCTGTTGTATACAATCTTCTCGTCTCCAAAGGAAACGAAAACCCAACTTGCAAAAACATAATCCAATATCTAAAAGGGAAAACAACTTGTGAAGGAAGAAAATACCAAAAATCATGGGGATATTTTGTAACACCCGTGATTTTCGACAAGTGAATGTAACCTAATAATTGATTTATAGTTTACAAGTTATAAGTGATCAAGTAGGGTTAATGTACCTCGGGTCCATAGAATTGTTGAGAAGGTTCGAATAAGAAAAGTGGAATTTTCGAGCTTCGGGGCATACGGGGTGACTATGCCCGGGAAACTGTGACATTGTCACTGTCGCCGAGGCAAAGGTTGTAGGGAAGCAGTGGCACTCAGTACCATTTCGGCGATAATGCCCGCAATTGTGCCATAAGGCACTTTCGCGAGGCAAGGTCGCGGGCAGGGGGGATGTTGCGGTACAGTTTCAGGGATAGTGTCGACGACTGTGCCATGGGCAATGTCGCCGGGCACAATCGCGGTCAGCCCCCACCGATTTTTTAACCCGATTTTTGGCAGTTTCTCTTCACTTGTTTCTACTCTTTGCATCCTTTCTCTCTCAAAAACCTATCCTCATCATTTATATCGATTTGAAGAACATTAAAGGCTTAGAATTGGAGTTTTAAAGTGATCCTTTACATTTTTGGCTAGGCTTTAGAGACAAAGGAGTGGATCTCTTCATCTCACACTCATTTTCAAGGGTTTTAAGCTTCTAGGGTTTCATCAAACCCTCCCCAAACCCTTTTCCATTTCTTTTGGTGATTTGGAGTTTGAGGTCCAAACTTGTAGCCCTAGAGGTGCATTATGGGTGGATTCAAGAGTTGTGGTTAAGGATCTTTGTAGCAAGCTTGAAGCTAAGATCTAAAAGGTTTCAAGTCTTCATCCAAGAAACTTAAGTTTTGTGGGTAAAACCTAGATTTAGTCTAAATCTAGCAAGGTGAGTTCTAGTTGCTTTACAAAACTATATACATGTCAAAATATAAATATTTTGGGTTTTGAACATATACTCATATGCTCACTTTACATTCGATGAGTTTTGTGATTTTTGGATACTTGAGCATATTTAAGTTATCAAGTATTTATAAATGATTTACGATATGTTATTGGGAGTTTTGGCCACCAAAAAGGAGTTTGATCCACTAAATAAGACTTCTCGGATATTGGAAAATTTGGACAATATCTTTCGTCGGTTTCTAATATGTGCAAATTGGGTTACAAATGGTTTTAATGGAATTATTGTGTGAGTTGGGGTATGTACAGACTGTTATTGAATTATGATTATTTTGGATTTTAGCCAACTTAAGAGTTTTAGATATTGGAGCTTTAAGCTCTTTTGACTTTAAAGGTGTGAGTTATTGGAAACGGTCATTCATTTGACCTTATGAATATTTGGGAAAATGTGATGCGTCCGGCTTGGGCCTTCAACCAATCATACTTTGGGGAAAATATCAATTTTGGAAAGGTTGTACTTTGGCTTATGTAGCCATATTGGATTTATTATTATTATCGAACGTTTTATGATGCTTAATGACTTGTTTGATACTCAAATGAGTTTTGGGACGTTGCTCGGTATTAAATGGCTCAATGTGGAGCTTTATATGAAAAATACAATTATTGCATAAGTGTTGATTATTACATGTTTGAGTGCGTTAGTCATTCAATTGAGTCATGTAATGTCTTAAACTGTAATGCAGTGAATCCATAGGCATAGGAGTCTGTTTATTCAACATGGAGTTTTGATGTACATGTTTGTGTCTAGTGAGTGGTCCCCAAGTCATGTTCTATTTAAAGCTTGTGGTGGTACTCATGGGAGCCGTATACGGAACTAAGTCTTGTGGTGGTGCCCATGGTGAGCCAGATACGAGGACTTGTGACTTTTGTGTTGAGACTCATCTAGAGGTCGCGTAGACACTAAGGTCATTTGGGTATCTTGTGGTGGTTGCTCAATGGAGCCGTATACGGGGATCCATGGCCCAAAGTGAATTTCGAGAACGTTGATAATAACTATGTATTCCCGCCACATTCGATGGAATCAGGTCTCTCCCGTCACCGAAAGATGTTATTTTCAAGTATCCCCTTACCCATACTTTCGGTGTTGAAACGTACAATTTATTTATACAAACAGTATTTTGGTGAAGCATCTTGTGTGTGCGTTTTGAGAACTTTGAAGGTTGGTCGTTACTAAAATGGGTGTTGGTATTGGCAGTAACATTATTTGTGAATAAAGCCCTTTTTATAGTTCATGATTTAAAAGAATGATTGCAATTATAGTAGAACATCTGTTTAACTGTTTTATGATTTTATACGATGAAAACTGTTTTAACTCACCAGGCGTTAAGCCTAATATTTTCTCTTATTGACATGTATATCAGGTTTTAGATGGATCTGAGTGGCTTTTGGAGCTTGGTAGAAGTTCTGGTAGGACGGCTTTAGAGGCATCATCTAGTTTTGAGAAGATAGCGGACTTTGGAGTTTAGTAATACCTAACTAATTCTATATCCATTCGAGGGATTAGATAGTTCCGTTAGGGTGCGTTTGGTATGCAGACTGAGTGGGACATGACGGGACAAGAAAATAGTCCCATGTACGCCATGGGACAAAAATGAGATGGGACAACATGGGACAAAATCTTAATTTCATGGGACAAAACTTGAAATTTTTTGTTCCACCAAAATAGGTGGAACATGGGAGTAAATGACAAATTACAATATTACCCCATTTTTTACACACTGATAACCTAAACCTAATCAAATGGACGCTCCATCTTCTTCCACACTAGTTCATTGCGTCCATCTTTTTCCAGATTCATCGTCTTCTTTCAGTTTCTTCATCGACTTCATCTCCAGATTCTACTGACAAGTTTTTCTATTAGGTTTTGGATTAGGTTCTTCATCGATTTCATTTCTACTCCAGATTTTGTTTTCATTCACGAGTTACTGTGTTGAAATGCTTTCTGATTTCAAAATGGTTGTTGAGCCAATGTTTGAAAGGCTTTCTGATTTGAAATGTTGTGTTGAAATGCTACTGTATGTGTTGATGGTGGAAGAACTCAAGAACTTTGAAAAACACAACGTGCGACTGCCTGGAGACGAGGAAGAAACATGGATTGGGCTTTTTCTCCTATTAGGGTTAGGGACTTGATGGGGTTGTTTAATTTCATTTTTTATTGTTTAGTTTTTTTAAATGGTTTGTAGAATATTTTAAATAATTTTACATTAATAAATTATAAATATGATTTATATAATCTATTCTAGTTTTTATGAATAAATTAGGTAAATATTTAGTTGATTTATAACTATTATATAATAAAAAAAATACTAAATATTATGTTTAGGGGTAATCTAGTAATTTTAACAGTTTAGTCATGTCTTGTCCAACTTACCAAATGCAAAACAGACAATTAGTCCAGTCTCGTTCTAGTCGTACCAAACGCGAAATAGATAATTAATTCTATCTCGTCCTGTCCAGTCCCGTCATGTCCCATTCAGTCTGCATACCAAACGCTACCTTATAACTCTGATACGTGTTTTAGTATTCCTTCCTTTGTAAACTTTTGAAATTTCATGTTTTATAATTAAATGATTTTGTAAGTTTTTATTTTTCTGCTATTTTGAAATTTTAAGGATGTTCCATATTTTTGTCATTACAAAAAGTTGAAAACATGTATTTGAGAGTATTTTTTTTAGGGAAGATCAAGGGAAATTGACTAAAATAGTTATTTTGAACTCTCAAATTCACTTTATAGTTACCTTTTAAACTAATTGACCGATTTAGTTGGAAATTACACAAGTGACAGTACGCAACTTGCATAATCCACTTTTCGGACTAAAATAATGAGAAAAAAAATGGGTATTACGCAAGTTGTACAAGTGCTACTTGCATATTACCTAAGGGGACCCCCTATATTCATCTACGCGACTTATGCAACTTGCATAATTCCCATTTTTTCTCATTTATAATCCGAAAAGTGGATTATACTAGTTGCGTAACCGTCAACGTGTTTAAAAGATGCCTATAAAGGGAATATGAACGACCAAGCATAGAAACTCAAATTTCTCTTTTTGTTTTTTGATTCCTGAAGCATAAAACTCAAATTCACTTTTAATAAAGGTGAAGCCTTCAGAGGAACTTGCCCACTGCTACTGAAATCAATGGCTTCTTCCAACTCTATCTCTCTCTACTTCTCCATATTCATCATAATCTCTCTTCTTCTTCTTAACTCCACTGAATCCTTATGCAGCACCAGACCTCTCATTTTCAATTTCGGTGATTCCAACTCCGACACCGGCGGCCTCGTCGCCGGTCTCGGTTACTCTGTAATCTCTCCCTATGGTCGCACTTTCTTTCGCAGATCCACTGGTCGTCTCTCCGACGGTCGCCTCGTCATTGATTTTCTCTGTAAGTTCGTTATTGCTTCTACTTTGTGATTAGTCATTATGTTAATTACTCTCAAATCAGTTGTTTTTTTCTTCTTCTTCTTTCAAAATGATAATGCGTTTTGATGCTACTGAATGAACTTAACACAATTAGCAAAATGGATTCTATATTTGAGGATGCTTTTTTTTTCATATCCAGCTGTTGTGGTACTTCGATTAAATGAGGTGATATGAATCGGATTGAAAAACGCACCGACATCCTTACATCCATAAACGAAGTTGTAATACTCTGTAAATCCTACCTGAATTTGATTACCATATATTATTATATACACAGATTTTTGTCTATAGTTTCACGTGTTTTGTAGTAACGTCATGTGCTATGATTTGGATGGATCCGTGACTGACGTTTTGGAAGTTTATATTTAAAAGGTGGATTATTAAAATCTGAATAGTCTTTTACCCTCAGATTTTTGGGTTTTTGTTCTTGCAGACAAATGAAGTGCTAGAGCGACAGAATCAAATTTAAGCTATGTATCAACATATATAATCCAGTAATTACTTTTTGCATTTGATTTGAGATCAAAACCTAAACGTTATTTATAGATCTGTGTTTTCTTTTCAAAATTGGATGTTCAGTGTGTTAGATTCGAGTGATAGGTTGCCTGGAATTTTTGTTTATTTTGTTCCCAGTGATCAAGAATTTAGGTGTATTGTGCTTTTTGGTGGTGATGAAGGGGAATAGGGGATGAGTTTGAACACAAAAAGAACCGAGAGAGAAGAAAGAGACCCTAACTATTAGGATTTGGGGGTATGTGGTGATGTGGCGAGAATGTTGGAAAAGGAAAAAGAAGTGGCATATTTTCACTTTATACCCTCCAAAGGTAATCAAATGCTATTACAACCCCCAAAGAGTTTAATTTTGGCTTTGAGCATAGTGAGTCATTCTTAACTTCATAACTGATAGTAGATACCCTCTTGTTGTAGAAAAATTGGTAACTTCATTTTAATTACATAAAATATTATGATATAATAGAAATATTTTTCTGCTATTATTTCCGTGGTGCACCATATTTAGATGTCTCCTCAAGCTTCGTATTTTCTCTTCCGTATGAGGTATGGTACATGTTTGCCCAAAGAAACATAAACTGGGTTTGAACAATGAAACACGACCCGTCTACCATATTCTCCTTTATAACAATTCAATCCACTACAATTTTAAATGGTCAAATCTCATATGCCAAAACCAAGAGGAAACTATGACACGTCTTCATACATCTTGGATGGTCAACCTTTGCATTAAGCCATAAGATTCTATTCTCTGACATGGGCATTCTTGCTGTCAATTATCAGTTTCATCATTCAAAATTAAATAAGCAGTTTTTTGAGTGAATGCCAAATACAATCTTAAGTAATTGTCAAAGCTTAAGATCTATGTTTTTTAATAAGGAACATGATAGACTTCAATTATATATTCGTATCATTAACAAAAAATAATAAGGCCTTCATGTCTCTCATCAAGGTTTTTGAATACATCCTTGTTGCCATTTATATGACTGCTAGCACCCATGTCAAGATACTGCAAAAAAGTTGCCCCTTTTGCGTTTTATAGCTAAAAAGAAGGCCCATTCTTCCTTGATGTTCATTTCAACAAGATGGGCCTCCTTAGTTCTTTGTAGGACTCTAACATTCATAAGCATAATACTCATATTTGTGGCAACTATGGCACAAAAATATAAGATTCATCAAACCTTCTTCCTACTCTCTTATAGACATCATGCCTGTGCCCTCTACATCTTTATAGTTGTAGGCATGACTCTACCTGGGTGGGTTATGATCGATTCTGTCTTTTATGATCAGAAGCACTACCACCACGACAGCATCTATCTTTTTCTTTTCCTTGTGATCTAGCATACATACTCTTGCATTTTATCTTTCAAAAAGATCATTGCCAGAAGTTCTTGCAAAGATCCTTGTAGTTTGGTCATGGTTCTGATTTTTGTGCTTATAAATGCGATGAGAACAAGATCTCATTTTGAGTCAAGTAAATGAATAACTTCACCTACTACACGAGGATCTTTAAAATTCTCCCTATGTTTACTCACTTGAAAGACAATCACCAATACAGCAATACTCATGAATTGACTCAGAGTCCGTGTTTAAGGATTCAATCTCCTCTCTAAAGAGGTTGTAGACAGAGCTATGTACTTTGGATGATCTCCAATGCTTCATTCGTCTTTGTTGCACAAAAAACCTTCTAGAACATCGAGTCATCTAGTGCCCTTGTAGTAATGCTAATAGCATGTTGACCCTATTTTGATTCTTTTGCAAATTGTTTATTTCTTTGTACATGACTTGATGCTCTATTTTCTGGTTCACCGTTCATGATATCCATTCTCTGCCATCTACATGCTTCTTGTGAGCCCCAAAATGGCATCATGCGAACACACCAAGGATCACGATTCTCTTATGTGTGAAGGAGATAGTGTAGAAGGAATACACTGCACTATAAGCTCTTAGAAACTACTTGATTTGATTTCTTGGCTTGAACTGGATGCTAAAAGATGACTATATATAACTATACAAAGTGTCTACCTCCAGAATATTAGTGAACATGTTAAGTACATGCACAGGTAAGAGAATGTTCCTTTTTTCTTGTCCGGATCAACAAGTTAATTAGACGATGCTTCTTTAATTTACCCAATGCTAGTGAAATTTGTAAACCTACACATGCATGAATATAGAGGTACATGAGCAGCAGATAATTTCAATCTAGTTTAATTTTATTTCAGTTTCCAACATATTATTTATTCTAATATGGGGCATACTACATTTTTTGAACCGTTTATACAACAGTAGATCATAGTGCCACATGTAAGATGATACATAAATTTCACTCGTGGGATATATATTTAATGATTTATTTAACTGTTGTCGATCAAATTGGCATAACAATTGTTTATGTTTATGGGGTGGCTTGGTGCAGGCCAAAGTGTGAAGGCTGGGTTGTTGCCCCCATACATGGAGTCATTGGGTTCGACATTTTCAAATGGGGCTAACTTTGCTGTGGTGGGGTCCTCGACGCTCCCTAAGTTTATACCCTTTGCTTTAAACGTTCAGGTTATGCAGTTCCTTCACTTCAAGTCCAGGTCCAATGAGCTTCGTGCTGCAGGTAATTCAACTGATTCCTTGATTTCACCCTTTGAGCATTGATCAAATATCAGGTACTTGAACAAATTGTTGTTGCTGTTATTACTCCACCTGGTTCCTGGAAAACGAGGTATACTTTTTGCTTTCAGATCTACCACGCTTTGAAAGCAAACTCTTTATGAATTCTTTTTGAAGTATGTGATATTTATATACGGCAAATTGAACTCTATCACCCAGAGTTTTCAATCTGTATTATCTGTAAATTTAAGGTTGTAAATTGTAATTAGGTTTTTACAGAAAATCAGAATTCATGACACTTACAGCCCAAATATAACAATTTGATGACATATGTCTTTCTTTTCAGAACCAAGGGAGTATTACCTGTTAAAAATTTCTGGTTATAGTAGTGGAAGTTTGGCTTTTGTTGGTGGTATGCAATGTGGATTTGAACTGCTAGAGTTTTGGGAGGAAGTCATGCAGTAGAAATTCAGATATTTATGTTGTAATTTCAAATTTTCAATCGACAACTTAGAGTTTAGTTTATAGTCAATTCCTGGGAGCATAAAGGGAACTCAAAATTGAATCTTGATCCACTGTCTCTTTGTGTGTAGATGATCTCCTGTGTAGTTAAAACTTGTATCATGAGTAATTACTGTAGTTAAAATTTCGTCTCTGGACTGTTCTTCAACTTCCAGGTTCAATGCAATGAGAACTTTCTTTTTTGCACTTTTATCATCCATATTATCAAAACATCCAACTGAAGTTCGATTCTGTAGAGGGATTTGGATTGTTGGATATTATCTATAATTTCTTTTAGCCTTGACAAAAATATATTTGTTTGAGGATACTAATATATGCATGCAAAGGAAATCAATGAAACTCTTGAACTGTATTCAGGTTCAGAGAAGATGATAAATGGTGATGGGTTCCAACAAGCACTTTATATGATTGACATTGGCCAAAATGACCTCTCTGATGCATTTGCCAAGAAGTATTCATATGCCAAAGTCGTCAAAAGAATACCATTCATACTGGCAGAAATCAAGAATGCCATCAAGGTGAGCTTAAGTTGTTGAAGAGGCTTGCTGTTGCTGATATAAAAAGAGATGTATATAGATTGAGTCACAGTTAATGTTTTCAATTTATATGAAGTTAAATCCTATTGAGTATTGAGAACTAAGATTTAAAGTAAAATATATAAACAAGCCGGGGATCTTCACGGAAAAAAGCCTCTCTACTCTTTAAGGTAGAGGTCAGTTTTGCGTACATCTTACCCCTCCAGACCCCACCTCCTGGTGGGATATACTGGCCCCATTTCGTTTCGTTTAGTTTGATTTGGTTTATATATAAACAAGATTATGTATTTGTATTTTACTTGATTCTTGGTCTTGTCACTATTTCTCATTTTATGTTTTCTTTTACTTTCTTTGTCCAACAGGGTATACACGATAATGGTGGCAGGAAATTTTGGGTTCACAATACTGGTCCATTGGGTTGTCTGCCTCAGAAACTGTGGTTAGTTCAACCAAGTTCTAGAGAATTGGATCCCCATGGTTGTATTTCAACTTACAACTCTGCTGCAAACTTGTTTAATGAGGGACTCCGCCGTTTATGCGCACAAATGAGATCAGAATTGAAGGATGCGACTGTTGTTTATGTTGATATTTACTCAATCAAGTATGACCTAATTGCCAATGCTGGCAAATATGGTATGTCCAATAGCCTATAGCTTCATATTTATGTTCTACTTGCACATTTACATGATTGTGGCCTTTGGGTTTTCACATAAACAATCTCTCAACCCTTTGGGATAGAGGCAAGGTCTGTATACATCCTACCCAGACCCTATCTTTGTGTGAGATATGTCATTATATTGGGTTCGTTTGGTTTGGGTTGTGATTGAGATGGGATGAACTCGCTTTTTGTACCCTTTGTGATCCCACTCTCACATCAATGATTTCATTAGGTTTCTCGAGCCCATTGATGGCATGTTGTGGCTTTGGAGGGCCTCCGTATAACTACAACATCAATGTCACATGTGGTCATGGCGGCGCTCAAGCGTGTAATGGAGGATCTAAATTCGTAAGTTGGGATGGGATTCATCTTACTGAAGCAGCTAATTCCTTTCTAGCCTCCAAAATACTTTCTCAACAATATTCCACACCTCGGGTGCCATTTGATTTCTTTTGTCATTGATCGTAATTTTATGCCTTTGGAAATGTGCACGTACGTCTTATAGTTTAATTTACCATAATAGTAGTTTTGATTAGCATTATTACAATCCACTTTGCCAAACTAACTTTAATCTGTATGCTCAAATCATCACTTTTTTTTAAGTTATTTGATGGACGAAATGTTATTGCTTCTTACTTGGTAGATAGTTGGGTTTGGATTTTTCTACTTCGATTTACGGGGTTTATAACAGTTGATGCAACTATATAATGCAAGATGTGTGCAAGTTAGCTGCGACTTGAAGTCGCATAGGTCATCAAGGACGCGTGACCTATGGTGTGAGCCAGGTCGTGTGAAACCCTACAGGCATGTCTTCTTGTTGGCTAGTTGTTTCTTGCAAACCATTCTTCACCCAATTTTCTTATGCTCTCTCCAAATGAGTATAGAATAATTGTTGTGTGGTTTATGGAATCTAATTTCAAGGGAATTGTAATGGTCAATTGACCAAATTTCAATTAATTTGTTTCGTTCACTTTTTTTGAAATGGATGGAAATTTTCAAGTTCCTTTGAACTCCACACATTAATTATTTAATCATTTCTTGGCATAAGTGAATGAATTGAACTCCATCCATTTACATTCAACTTAACCAACACCACCCACCTCCAACCTGCATCGCTACCACGCCACTATTGTTCGTCGTTACTGATAGGCGGGTTTACACCCCTTAATCTAACCGCAAGTATACGGGTCGAATCAAGTAACATGTACTTGGAAGTATGAGTATCGAACCAAGGGAACTAGGAACTGAGTATCAGAATTACTATATATATTCACTATTAACTGGACGGTCCAAATGGTGAATTGTTGGAACTAGAATAATTAACTACTAGCAAATAAATCAAAAACGGAACAATAAACGACTTAAGGAACTTTATATGGAGAAAATAGTTGAGGGTTGGAAATCCTATGGTTTTCACTAGTGAACACTTTACTCACAACAACTACCAGTTAATCCCTTTAATGAATACCCAATCTCTAAAATCACTGTTGTTCTTTCTCAAGCAACAACGGATCTTATTTTGAAAACACATGTTTCATCTCTCGATCTCAACACATGAGCTCAAAACACATTAAACATCAAGATTATAATGGTACTAAGGCTTACTTGGTATACCTCTATCCAATTTCTCACCTTAGGCATATAATTCTAGTTCTTGTTAACAAGTAATTCTCTCGAACTTAATTTATAACGAACAAATCAGATGAAAGTTGATCAGACTCACAAAAGCATTAAAACCCAAATCATATGCTTCATTAATTAGGAAAAACTGATAAGAATCTCAAGTCACATGTTCATAAGCTTAAACCAAAGTCAAACCAACACCCAACATCTAAAGATTAGTTCATGTTGGGGGTATTAAGAAACAAAATCATAGAGTAATACATAAATCTAAGAAAAAATCTCTCGAAGAATCAAAGATTATAAAACTCCCTTGATTGTGTAATACCAACGAAGATTCACAAGAAATCCGAGTAGAAATTGCTTCCTAAATCGTTTTGGAATTAATTATTGGGGACAGACAGACCGGTAAAACAGCAGTAGCAACAGATACAATTCTAAATCAACAAGGCCAAAATGTAATCCTCGGTTCCGCTGCTACCGCGGGCTTTACGCAATCGATCGGATTATATAGATATCCCTTCAACACAACATAGGTCATCGAAAGGATCTCGGAGACCCACCAAAGCAATTGGATGTCCAATTCGGGCCTATATGACATGACCGATCAATAGAAATACTCCAACACTCCACTTTTGTCATATATTCCATACAATTCTTTTAGTTCTAATAAATCAGGAGGAATTTAATGACAGGACATGAATTCAAGTTTCCTTCAAAACGATGTTTCTCCTTTGCCAAAATCGCCTAAAATTGTTCCTTGGTCATCCTCCCATTGATAGAATGATAGATGAATGAAACCCTAGGTGAAGAAGCCTTTAAAAACGTCCAGCACTGTTAAATCTAGTTTGAAGTTAGTTGCAGTTAAGTCAACTAGCTCTGATTTCAACTTCAGGTGAGTTTTAAGTGAGTTCAGCTTCAGTAACTAGCATCAAAGTCTCTTCTGCTACTGTTTTGGAAAAATTAATTCCTCTTTAAAATTTAACAAATGGCCATTTTTCACACTTGCATCTTGAGAACTTTAATAATCGACTTTTTACTCGGAAAACCCATACTTCTCGTACACATTCTTCGCTTTTTTATAACATCACATAAATCCTGAAACACTTGTTTTAAACTATAAAAAATCGGATTTATTTGCTTGGAAATAAACAAATTTACTTGGAAAGTGATGAAAATAACACCAAAAATTGGTGTTATCAGTTACATCCAAACATTCCTTCAAATCAAACATAAGATTGGAATATAATTCAATTCAATTCCAAATCCTATTAAATCCTGCAAACCAAATGAGACTGAATAGTCTATCTCCATTGATTTATCGTTCTAATCTCTTAAGGAACATTGTAAAAGTAGTAGTGGATCAGTTCTCAACATCATCCGTTTGTGATTTGTCTCTTTTTGGGTTCTCCATGTAAAGTTCTCAGGTGTCCGTCTCTCCTTATTGCTTTATTTACTTTATTGGGTTGATTATTGTTTGCATTAGATTGGTGATTGATTATTTTGTATATTACAATCTATTTCGGCTTAGAACTCAATATATAACTTAGTTTATTAAATTTTGGGATATTTTTATTAGTGTATATCATATTAGTGTACATCATTGTAGCCTATGTATTCGACTCATGCCCTATATTTGTATTCTTGTATATATATTTTGTAAAGCAATGGATGAATCTCAATTATTGGGAAATAATCATTTCTACATGGTATCAGCCTAATCTCTTCCATAATTCTCTCCACCTTCCTCCTTTTTCTCCCTTATGATCACATTACCACCATCATCCTTTATCGCATGCCTTTGCCGACATTTCTTCAAGCACACTCTATGCTTCTCCTTGAGGAGCAACGACATACCCGCCATCGACTTCCCGATCCGTCTCATGATGATCACTCGTCTTCTCCAATGATCCTGCACATCGCCAACATCTCACCTCCGACAACCACTCGCGGACAACAGTCTCGCCAACCTGTTGTCGTGGTCAGACTTCTCGTTGAGGCAGCGTCAATGACCAGCATCGCCTGCCTTCAGCCTCCAGTTCTTCCAGCGCCCTGTCGCACCACCCACCCACTGTCGCTGTTGCTGGATCTTCGTTCCCTCTCTGGGGTCTCCTGTGTGGCCTAAGTTCCCATATGGATGTCGTACTCTGTCATCATCACTTCCCCTGCTCTGCCACCACCTTCTCGGCATCAAGTACAACCATTTGTTGTTCCTGGCCTTCTCGGCCAACCTCCTGCTCAAGCTCTACATGCAGATTCATCTCCCGTACCTCCACACCTCCTGCTTCCCCATGGCAATGGTTTCAACTGGTCAATAACGATCAACCCACAGATCTTTCTCAAGTTTTCAACATGATGACCCTTCATGACAACCCCAATGCCGCATGGTTCATGGACACCGGTGCCACTTCTCATCTCGCCTCGAACTCAGGTATTCTCACATCCCTTAGTGATAAAAGCAATTTTAATTATGTTATTATCGGCAATAGATCACCTATTCATGTTACCCACATTGGTCACACCACATTGCCTACCCATTGTCACCCCCTATATCTACCTAATGTTCTTGTCACCCCTCGTATCATTAAAAAACATAATTATGTTAGACAATTTACTAAAGACAACAAATGCTCCATTGAATTTCATGAGTTTGGTTTTTCGATCAAGGATCGGCAGACTCATCAAACCCTCCTGAGGACTGAGGTGTGACAGCTCCATGTACCTTTATCCCGCAACTCCGTCAAAACATACCCCTCTTGCCCTTGTCTCAAGTGCTTCGTTGTGGCATCAACGCCTTGGTCATCCTGGTGCCTGTGTTCTTTAGTCTTTAATTTCACGTAATTTTATTTCTTGTAATAAACGCTTGACAAACACAAACTATCAAGCCTGTCAAATTGGGAAGCATGTTCGGCTTCCATTTACTATTTCAGAGTATGTAGTCAATTCTAGTTTCAAACTTGTTCATTATGATGTTTGGACTTCACCTATTCGAAGTATTAGTGGAATCTCATATTATATCATTTTTGGATCATTTCTCTCATTTCCTATCGGTATACCCTTTATGCAAGAAATCCGATGTGTTTGCCAAAATTTTGCACTTTCGCTCATATATTAACAACCAATTTAACTGTGAAATTAAAGTTTTTCAATGTGACCATGTGGCGAATTTGACAATCAAAAAATTCTATGATTTATTTTCTCAAAATGGTATTCAAATGCGCTTTTCTTGTCCCCAAACGTCCCAACAAAATGGCAAATTCGAACGCATTATTCGCACCACCAATAACGTCATTCGCACTCTCTTATTTCATGCTCACCTACCTCATATCTATTGGGTCGAAGCTCTACATATGACAACACATCTCCTGAATATAACCCCTTCTACAACAATTAACAACGACATCCCATTTACCAAATTATTTGACAAATCACCCTCTTACTTTCATCTTCGCGTCTTTAGGTGTCTTTGTTATCCCTAATTCACCACTCCACATAAACTTGCCCCACGGTCCACTCCATGTGTTTTTCTTGGCTGTCCTTCTCAACATTGAGGCTACCATTGTCTCGACCTCTCCACCAAACGGATAATCATCTCTCATCATGTCATCTTTAACGAGACTATCTTTCCTTTTCGCTCCATGACTTCATCTCAACCTCCATCCTGCTCCTTTCTTGAGGACAAACTAGATCCCTCTCCTTTCACTTCGCATCCTCTCATCTCCCCTACTCCACCCGTGGCTGTCACACCCACCCCTACTACCCCACCCGATGGCACTTTACCCTCACCCTCCATTTTACCCGACAACCCCCTCCCCTACCTCCCAAACACACACCACGACAACACATCCTGACTCGCCTGTTACCTCCACCCACCCCATGATCACCCAAGCTAAACACGAAATTTTAAACCTATCCATCGAATTAACCTCCACACCCCCACTGATTCCCCTATCCCATGCCCCCACCTTCAGGCATTACATGATCCTTATTGGCACAAGGCAATACAGGATGAATTTCATGCTCTTATTACTAACGGTACGTGGAAACTTGTTCCGAGTCCCCAAGGGGTCAACATTGTCAGGTCCATGTGGTTGTTTAAAAAGAAATATCATGTAGATGGATCACTTGACACGCTACAAGCCTGATTGGTTACTAGTGGTAAGAGTCAGAGGTTGTGCATCGACTGTGATGAGACTTTCAGCCTGATGGTCAAATCGGCTACTATTTGCACAGTTCTTAGTCTCGTTATGTCTCGTCAGTGCCGATACATCAACTAGATGTCACCAAATGCCTTCCTTCATGGACATTTGAATGAGACTGTTTATAAGTTTCAGCCACCAGGGTTTCATGATATTGTTCATCTTGATCATGTCTGACTCTTATAAAATTTACTCTATGGTCTGAAATAGGCTCATCGCGCCTGATTTCAGTGGTTTGCCAGTTTCATCACCCATAGCGACTTCACTCATAGAAAATCCGATTTGTCGTTATTTATTTATCAGCAGGATCGGTATGTGGCTTACCTTCTTTTATATGTTGATGATATTGTGCTAACGAATTTGACTTCTGACCTCTTGAATCACATCTTCAAATTGCTCACTCAAGAATTTGCTATGACTGATTTGGGATCTCTCTCCTACTTTCTCGGTATATCGGCATCTCGAGATACAACTAGTATTTTTCTTTGCCAGCAACAGTATGCTTTGGATATTCTTAAGTGGGCCAATATGCTCAATTGTAACCCTAGTCGCATGCTAGTTGATACTCAGTCAAAACTTAATCTTTTTGGTCTAGTCATTGACCCCGCTTTGTACAGAAGTCTAACTGGAGCTTTACTATTTTGCCCCGTGACTTAAGTCGCGACCAAAGTCGCCTGCGTCCAATTTTAGCCCTTAATGTAAAATCACATATGATTTTGAACATGATTTGTTGTTTTCTTGTTTTCTTAAATAGTTGACGTTCTAGTTTGAACATTCCTCATACATGTGTGTGTGTGTATATATATATATCATGTTCTTTTGTTAACCGTTTAATTAGTACATTATTTCATCTTTTTGATATATTGATATCACAATCCTTAATTGTTTCATTTACTTATCATTTTGAAATAAAACCGTAATGAACTTTAAATAAAAATCATTATTTGACCTATGAATTTTAAACAAAAATCATTATTTCACCTATAAACTTTGTTTAAACTACCTTAATTATGTCATTTATTTTCGGGTTTCACCTATAAACTTTAGTACAAAATTTAGAACAACCAAAGTTCATACACGAATGAAAAGGAATTTAATGTTGGTGATTTTAGTGTCACCGACCATTTAAGTGTAATTGGATATAACACGAGTGCTAATGGGTTTCAAACTATGATCTAATATGTAACACCCCGAATTTTCGGTACGTTTAATCTTTTCCTCGGTCTATTTTCGTTTTTGTTATCGGTGTTTATCCGTAAGTTTGGAGTTACCTCGAAGTCCAGTTGTGGCGTGAGGATTTCGGGAGTGTTTCGTCTAACTTTTTTGGCCTGGCACCGCTGGGGCGACATTGCCCGATGATAATGCCATAGGGCAAAGTCGCAGGGAGAACGACCCCTACGGTACATCCGTAGCGATAATGACTGGCGATTGTGACATGGGCATTTTCGTCGTGTCACTGTCGCCGAAGTTGGGGACCCCGTGGTACATCTGCGGCGACAATGCCCCGCGAGAATGAAAAGGGCATAGTCGCCGAGTCATTCTCGCCGGTGGGCAACATAGGGATTAAAAGCTCTTTCTCCTCATTCATTTCTCATAACTCTCTTCACCAACCTCAAACTCTCTCATTTGGCGATTTTTAGGCATTTATTGTTACTTCAAGATCCTTCAAGTCATTCAATCTTGGTTTCCAAGTGTTTCTTCATTATTCATCTAAAGGTTCAAGTTGGGAGTTTTAAATCACCTCCTCTATTGTCATCTTCTCCAAAGAGTCAAAACCTAGGGTTTTGGGTTTTCTTCAAAAAAAACCCACTTGGTGAGTTCCTACTATCATTTTCTAAACCTTATACATGTCAAAGCTTACATTTTGAACTCCTATATATCTCCTTGGTTTTGGATTTAAGTTTATTACATTTTTTACCTAACTTGAGTTTTGGGAGATTTTAGGGTTCCCAATGATTTTCAACTAAACTAAAGGGTTCCACCTTATATGAAGTAAAATGATTTATTACTTGCACATTTATGTGAGATACTTGAAGGAATGTTTATAATCTCATTTTATGATTTTCATTCTTATCAGCAGTTAAACTTGGAAATGCATTTTTGAAATAAATGTTATTGGAAGCTATGTGTTTAGCTTTGGTTAGTCACAAATGAAATTGTGACGAGTCTAGACTATTCCTAGTGGGTCCATAGGTATTGAGTCGGCTTAATTTTCGGATGTTATTCCCCTTGTAGCTAGTTGAGACATTTGATCCTCGGGGGCCATTTGGTACGGTTATGTGAGACCGGTTACTAGCCATGGATCATAGTGTAATTCTAGTGAACGAGTTTGACTCGGATATCCTCGGGGGCCCTCCCTCACATCTTAGTACGGACCGATGTTGTTCGTGGTCATGGATTCCGAGGGTTTAACTCATAACTCGGATTGTGGCCTACTCTTGTGTTCCACTACAATCCTTGGTAAATCGGATACCCCTTGTCATCGTAAGATGAGTTTTGGATCGAAAGGCCCTTTCGTGGAAAATATTTCAACTGTAAACTCTTTTGTCTTGAAAAGATTTCCTTTCGTTACATTGTCAATGTTTCTGTAAATTATAAACTGTATGTTCTCACTTGGCATTAAGCCTAACACTTTTTCTCAAAATGATATGTATAACAGGTTCCTTTAGCAGTGGGTTGCCAAGGGCTTGAGTGACGAGCATGGTCTTGAGGCATTTTTGAGATGATTAGTATTTGATGTTGGGCATTGATTAAGTCCCTTTATTTTGGTGATTTGGGTTGACAATTGATGTAATCTAGATAGTATATGTTTAGATTAGTTTGTTGTCAATTTGTATATCCGTTCTCAGGTTTTGTAAATGCCTATTACATTTGCCCTTATTGGGTGGTTTATACCGAATACAAACGTCATTTTGCCAAATTTTCGAATTTTATGTTACGCTAATTTTTAGGGTGTTACATAATACAAGTTAGGTGATGCAGAGTGCACACTTGTTATAAGACGAGTTTGATCCCGGATACGACGAAATGGCAGGGGTCAAGGTGCAGCGCCCCTTGCAGGGTCCAAGGGGTAGAGCCCTTGGCAGTGGTCCCGCTAACCGATCAGCGGGTGGGGTTGAGGGGCGGCGCCCCTTGCGGGGTCCAAGGGGCAGAGCCTCTGGCTGTTATTGGTTGTTTCTAAACTTGCAGTTATTGAACATTTAATGCTCAGTTATTTTCAGCCCATGATTTTAGCTAAATTGATTGTAACCGACTATAATTGCTAATAATTTGCAATTATTGCCATTTCAGTTATTTTCCTATTTTACGGATGGGACTAGTATATATACCATATATACTTATATTTTAGACTTACGAAGTTACGATTTTGAACAATCCTTTCATACTCTCCATCAAGTTTGCTCTCATTTTTTGTGCCTAAAAACGATAGTGTTCCTGAGTCTTATCCCAGATTGGATTTCGTGCAATCCAGTCATAGGGTCGAAATACCAATTCGGAAAGTGAAAGACACGATTCTCAAGAAATCCGATCACCTGGTCGATTGATTGCCCTATCGTCTCTAACATTTAATTCCAAAAATAGTGGAATTTAAGGGATAAATGGAATTAAAACCAAATTTAAGGGATAAAGGAAAGAAATTTAATTTCAAAAATAAATTACAATTTGTTCCAATATTTTAATTCTATTTAATTCATTTATTTTTCATCAATCCATAAAAGAGAGAAGAAGAGTATTTGATTATAATAATTGATAAAAAAAAAATGAATGACTCAAATAAGTTTGTAAAGTTATATAGTACTAATTAATTAGTTTTGGTATTGAAAATAAACTGAGTATTTTTAACATACATTTGTTATTGCAGAGGGATGTATTTGTCATGATGTCCGTTTTTTATACTGTATAAAATAAATTTAATTTAACTTGCCTTTTGAAAAATTGAATAAATAAATTTCCATTTTTGTTTTATTATCTATATCTATATTCTATATCTATACTATATTATACAGTAGGGATAAAAAACTCTTAAATACAAATTATTAGGCACAAGGTATCATCATTTTATGCAAAATTTTAAAAATCTCTTAATTTACAAATATAAAAGCACAAGATACATATTACTACTGCAAGCTTTTAACATCCATCAATTTGGTATGTGCAGGGTCTTCCTTTTATGCAGATCTTTCCATATATCACTATTAATTAATATATTATATTACTATAAATTTGTTTTAATTATATTATTAAATATGTAATTGGTTATTTTTTCTAGATGTCATTAAAATATATAAGATAATCATTGAATTCTAACAAAATACTTAATTTTTTTATATAAAAATGTTATATTATTAAGCCTAAATTAAACAAATTTATCAAAAAAAAACATTATCACTTTCTTAAAACCATCCAAAATCGTACTGTAAATCGACAAAAAAACAAAAAATAAAATGAAACATTAAAATCGTGATGTATCTCACTGCATTGCGCGAGTACGCTTCTAGTTATATTATAAAGCACGGATAAAAAACTCTTAAATACAAATTATTACGCACAAGGTATCATCATTTTATGCAAGATTTTAAAAATCTCTTAATTTACATGTATCAAAGCACAAGATACATATTACTACTGCAGACTTCTAACACCCACCAATTTGGTATGTGCGGGAGTTAGTGCATTATATTGTATCCAAGATTTAATATGTTTAGTCAAAGATGTAAAGTCAACAATGGCTTAGTCAATGTTAGTTAAGTCTGTATAAGTTCCTTGTCAAGTTTAGTCTTTGTGTTTAGCTTGTGGTATAAATAGGCTTAGTGCCTTGTTTGTAGGAAAGAACTTAATTGTACACATTCAGTTGAAGAGATATATGACTGATTGGCTTTCTCACTCTACTCTCTCTCTCTAGTTCTTGACATTGTTAGATCTTGTTTGAGAGATTGCTTGATTTGAATAGGGAATTTTACATTCACAATTGGTATCAGAGCAAGACCAAACAATTTCAGAAAGATTTGCACAGAAAATTAGATTGATTTTCTGAATTTTTGGATCAAACAGTTGAAATTTCTTGAAAATATCAAGAACACTGGAATTTGATCTTTTTCACAAATTTTCATTGAATTGATGTATTTTGATTGTGAATCTTTGTGCTTTGATCACAAATTCATTGATTGAACAGGTGGATTTGAAGTTGTGGATTGAATTCTGGAAAAATCAAGAACGCAGTCGACTTTTGGTTATTCATTGATTAAATCAAATTTGTGGTTGATAATTGTTAGTTGAGTGTATAAATGATCAATGTGTGATCGATTTCAGTATAGAAACACATTACATTCACACAATTTCACAGATTAACCACAAAATCATATTCAATTTTAGAATTCTTGAATTTTGTTGATAAAAATGTCGATCACTGTATTTGGTGATTGCACTGTGATTTCGAGTTTTTAGATAGATTTGTTACTTAGATATGTGTTTAGTATTGATTTTTGATTGTATTGATACGATTTTGAGAACTAATTTGCAGGATTGAATTTTCTTGGATCGATCTGTGGAACAAGCAGCTTGCGAGTTCATGAAGAACAATCAAACCACTGGGTTGAAATTGATCCTTTGATCTGCGAGTTTCACAGAACACGCAAGGCATTGGGTCGATATTCTACTTCAATCTGCGAGTTTGGTGTTCAATTTGACTTGCGAGTTCCAATTTATTTGATTTGCGCGTTCTAAGGTCCAGATTATGTGATATGCGCCAACACCATACAATCTGCGCCAACACCATACAATCTGCGAGTTTGTTTTGCGCCAACACCTTCATCAACCTTACGCCAACATCATCAATATGCGCCAACATCATAAGATTTGCGCCAGATTATGTGATTTGTTCATTTGATTTGCGCCAATCGTTCTAGTCCCAATTGATTTGCGCCAATCATTCTTGTCCCAATTTGATTTGCGCCAATTGTTTTGCGTGTCCTGGTTCTAAATTGATTTGTGCCATTCAAGTTTCAAATTCATTTGATTTGCAGATTTTCAGTTCAAGTTTTTGCGAGTTTCATGCTTAAGTGATCTGCGAGTTTGTGATCACTCAATCTGATCTGCGAGTTTTAAGTGATACTAGTTCATATGATCTGTAAATTTTGATCACTTGACTTGCGAATTTCAAGTTCTTTGATCTGAGAATTTCAAGTTCCTTGATCTGAAAATTTCAAGTTACTTGATCTGCGGGTTCTAGAGTTACAAACTCATTTGCTTTGCAAGTTCTAAGGTTTCAAGTTACTTGGTTTGAGAATTTCAGTTCTGTAATCTGAGAATTCAAGAATTTTGAGAGTTCCAGAGATAGAAAATTTTTCAGCAATTATTTTTATTGTGCTGATCTAAGTTTGACTTTGAGTCAAATTTTTCAGAATTGTTTGGGAACGATCATTCTTATCAAACTGATTTCTCATTCAAGATGTCTATTCTGTACAAGCCTGAGATATCTGTTATAGAAGCTGAACGAAATACACTAAAAATTCAGAATTCAGAGTTTCTCAAACAGATTCAGGAGTTGCAATTTAAATTGTTCAAATTGTCAAACTCTGATAAAACTCCTGACTGTATAGAGTGTAATACTAATAAATATAATTTTGCAGGTATCATCAGTGGAAAAGAGAAAGAGATAAAAGAGAAAGAGAAAATTATTGTTCTAAAAGAGAATACTATTCAGACTTGTGAAAAGGAAGTCGAGATGAAAGAGAGAAAGATTATAAATCTTCAAAGCCAACTGAAGACAACTGAACAGAAAACATCAGAACTGCAAGCGGAATCAGTTGAGCTTCAAAACAAGTTTAAGGCTTTCGAAGAGAAAATATCTGCCTTGGAGATACAGAATGATAAACTGACAAAAAGCATCCAAGAAGATAAAGTTAAATCAAATTTGGAAACATCTTCTATTCAACATATGTCTGAACTTTCCAAGAAAACTCTCCAAGAGAAAAAGGATTTGGAGCATATATGCATTAAACTTTCCAAACAAGTGTCAGAATTTGAGAAAATTCTGATTACTGAAAGAGACACTTTTGCGAAAGAAAGACAAGTTCTTGAAAATAAAATTACTGAATTTCCCAAACAGATTTCTACTTTACAAGACTTGCTCGAAAAAGAAAGACAAATTTTCAAAGAAAAGAAAAAGTCTTTTGAGCTTGAAAAGAAAAATGCCGAAAAGAGAAATACTGGGATTTTCAAAGATATTTCTGAGAAAACCAAGAACATGGAAAAGGATTTTGAGCTTGAACGTTTACATTTTGAATCTGAAATATCTAAGCTCACATCCAAAATAACTGCTCTATCATTATTTTCAAATGAGCTACATATTTTATATGCTTTCATACTTAATGTATCATTTTTATGAGAAGATATGATCATCTGATAAGTTTGACCTAACTGCTAACTTTGGTATTGTTGGTATCTTATCCTTGAATCTGGTTGTGGACATGGATGAGGTTATTATTTCGATGTTTGAGCATGTTTACATATTTGTCTTGTGAGCCATGGATAACATTGAGCAATTGCATGTCTTAGAGTTTTGTACCTAAGTTATGCTTGGGATTGTTGGAGTATTATACATGTATCTTATGGGTATGAAATTATGTATAGAGACGGACAAGGTAAGTGCACAGAACGAACCATGAGTAAGTTCTAGGAGGATGTAGTCTTAGGTGCCGCTATGATGGTATGCGCCTAGACCTCCGCCATTTGGAGTAATGCTTGGGAGGTAGTCTTCAAGTGTGTCGGGCCTTCGGGATGTTGCTCAAGCGAGTGAACATCAAGGTACATTAAATCGAGGTAAAACTCATTGGTGTGATGGGTCTCCCCCATGATTTGACCCCATAAGGATTTTGGTGATTGAAGTGTCATAATTGTTCAATAATATGTTTTATGTGAATATGCCATGTTTTTATGTAACTCACTAGACCCGTTTGGTCTAACACTTGATTGTTGGTATGTATCTCAGGTTCTAGTGGTGCGAGCGCCTAGGAAGCTTAATCGACTGTAGTGGTGAGTTTGGGAGCATTTTGGGATGCCAATATTGAAGACAATATTTTGGACATAGTTGACAACCTTTTTGTAATCTTGTGTCTAGCGAGACTTAGATTAG
Organism: Arctium minus; assembly: GCA_954870635.1. Taxonomy (NCBI): domain Eukaryota; kingdom Viridiplantae; phylum Streptophyta; class Magnoliopsida; order Asterales; family Asteraceae; genus Arctium; species Arctium minus. Next base: position 172,092,023 of record OX941080.1, on the reverse strand, counting down.
GGAGTTGTCATCTATTACTGTGTCTTATTGCAATCTTGTAATTAACAGGCAATTGTTGTTCCTTTTTGTATGAGATCATGATTTAGCATTTTACGTATACCAATTTCCACTTCACGGAAATTTTGTTAGTCCCATTTTTGGGGTGTTACAAGTTGGTATCAGAGCTCTAGTTTAAGTGAACTAGGTGTTGACCTTAATATACCAAGGCTGGTTATGCTTATAGGATCACTGTCTAATTGGGTAGAGCATTCCTAGGTGGGGAGAGTACTAGAATTTCGGAAATTGCATCGATTGAGACTTATAATGATGATAACAAGAACTCTTGTGTAAAATACGTTCACAATCTCACTTGGCCAGTGTTGTTCTGAATATATGATTACATAAGCATGCTTGAAATTGTTGTTATGATGATTGGTCTTTGTATGTAGTACGTATTGAACCGGTTATCTTTTAAAGAATTAACCGGTATGATTTTATCATGTGAAACAGTTCATAATGGTAAACACGAGGAGTCAAGTAGGGATGACCGAGGATGCGAACGAGGCAAGTGTAACCACCCCGGGGGCAAATCGTCAAGCGAATCCAACGGCGGACCGAGTCATCCCGCCGATACCCCCAATGCTAGAGGGAATTGTAGACGCGGTTCCTTAAGGGAACTTGGAAGCTGAAGAACCGGTAATTCAAGAGGCGGACCCTCAGTCGGTCCTATTGGCTAGTATAATGCAGATGATGAACTCTGCAATGGACAAGCGGGATGAGAAACTCCTTAAAGTTCTGGAGGATCGAGATGCAAGTAATCGGAGACATGAGACGGTGGAGGACAACGCCGTGTTGGGATCCGGTGGTGCTGATAATGCAGTTGGGACAGAGGAACATGCGACCAGGGTTGACAAGAGAAAAGAAGGGGGTTGTTCTTTCAAGACCTTCCTATGCAGTCGAGCTCCGGAATTCACTGGAACGACCGACCCATTAGCCTGCATGAAGTGGATTCAGGATGTGGAGATGGCTTTCGAGTCAAGCGAGTGCGCGGACTCTCAGAGAGTCAAGTTTGCCTCTCAACTACTTAGAGGGGATGCTCTGAGTTGGTAGAGCGTCACCCGAAGAGCGCTCACACCGGAGGTTTTAGCCAAGCTCACTTGGCCAACATTAAAGAAGAAAATCATGGAGAAGTATTGTGATGAGAGAGCGCTTGACAAGATAGAGGAGGAGTTCCGAAGTCTGAAGAAGGGTAACCTGTCGGTCGCCGATTACGCAAAACAATTTTTGGACAAGCTCAGTTTGGTCGAGCATTTGGCAACGGACGAAGGGTCCAAAATAAAGGCGTTTGTGAAGGGACTACCGGCGGATATGAAGACGGGCGTGAGGAACGCCCAAAAGGCTACTTTGCAGGAAGTGATTGAGGAATCTCAGTTGGTGGAAGATGATCTTCTACAAGAGAGAGAGGAGAAGAAATTGCAAGGTGAAAAGCGTAAATGGGAGGGGCCAACCGGGCCCGTACGATCTTCCAAACCCTTCAACGGGGGGAGGAGCACTGACCTGCGACGAGAGGCAAGGTGGTTCCCCAAATGTAAGAGTAAGCACTTCGGGCCTTGTAATCCGAGGCCGTTTTCTGGAGCTATGGAATGTTTCAAGTATGGACGAAAGGACCACATGAGTCGGGATTGCCCCTCGCGGGGAGTTTGTTACGAGTGTCGGGAACCGGGGCACATCAAGCGCGATTGCCCTAAGTTAGCAAGGGGTAACCAAGGGGCGCCAAGTGGGGCCTTACCGAAGAAAGAAGTTCAACCAAAGGCTCCAAGTCGGGCCTTCCAGATGTCAACTAGTGAAGCAAAGGAAGCGGCGGACGTAGTGTCGGGTACGTTTCTAGTGAACTCTCTACCTATCCGTGTTTTATTCGATTCCGGTGCGAACCGATCTTTTGTGTCTACCTCTTTTTGCAAGAACCTCGCTACTCCTTGTAGTTTGTTGAATGATGCTCTAGTGGTAGAGGTAGCCAATGGGAAGCATATGGTTGTTCGGAATTGTTATGTAGGATGTACCTTAGAGATAGGTGGGGAGCCTTTCATCATAGATTTGTTGCCGGCCAATATTGGGGGATTTTATGTAATAGTGGGAATGGATTGGTTAGCTAAGCACGACGCTGGCATCTTTTGTTCTAAGAAGTTGATTCGGGTACCCCTGTCCAAGGGTGGTGAAGTGTTAGTTTACGAAGAGAAGAACCGAGGAACCAAAATGATTATATCGTTACTCAAGGCACGCAAGAGCCTAGCCAAAGGATGTGAGTCGTACCTAGCCTATGTGATCGACGCGAGGCTAGAGAAGAAGAAGTTGGAAGCAGTGGAGGTGGTGCGCGACTACCCGGATGTCTTTCCGGACGACCTGCCTGGACTTCCACCGGAACGACAAGTGGAGTTCCACATCTAACTTACCCCGGGAGCTGCTCCAATCGCTCGTGCTCCCTACAGTTTAGCCCCGACATAAATGCAAGAGATGATGACGCAACTCCAGGAACTAATTGAGAAAGGATTTATTCGACCGAGCTCGTCGCCTTGGGGAGCGCCGGTGTTATTTGTGAAGAAGAAGGATGGGTCTATGCGAATGTGTATAGACTACCGTGAACTCAACAAAGTTACCGTGAAGAACAAATATCCACTACTGTAACACCATGGTTACGTAACAAACACTTACCGAACCACCGTTAAACTAATTTAGTTTCAAAAACCTCAGATTACGGGATAACAATATACAACCCAAAATACATAATTTAAGGCTTAATAATTACAAAACAAACCATAACATAACCATCGGGGACATATTTACCCGGAATGTTCTAACTATATACAATCCCAAAAGTTTGATGTATAAATACCTAAACCAAAAGTAAGCTTCACGCTTCAGTCCCTACCGATCAACCGACCTTGTTCTTACCTTTGTCGACTTGCCCTGAAAAGTTAATAACCACTAAAAGGTAAGCTATAAAGCTTAGTGAATTCATGTGGAAATATGTGGTTACAATGTAGTATAAAAGCGTACATACTAGGAAACAAAGAAGGCTCGAAAACAAGTTTACATAACAACAATGAAACAACTTACTTATACCATATGAAATCATATACATAAAACGCATTTTCAACGAGGGAATCACAAAGAAAACATCAATGAATTCAACATTATTTTTAGAGACCATATAAGTTCAATGCCAATTAACTTTTACACAAACATAAGACTTGACACCAAATCCATCCTTCATCTCCCGGATTATGCCAAAGTCCTATACTCACCCCCTGACTCCCACTGGGCAGTGAGTACGACAGCCCCTCCGATTGTCTCACCGGACTCCATGGAATATCGACAATCGGCGCCCAAAACGCATCACAAGATCAATACAAGCAATTTGACAATTCAAGAGGATATCCAGGCTCTAGCATGATTTATGGATGAACAATAAATCACATAAGCATGTATAACCACAAAGTAATGCATATGTCCACATAAACTCACGGTGTTGTTCATTGAATTCGGTTAACCAAACCGAAAGCCAAACCGAAAGGTCGAATCCCAACTTCTGTTCAATGGTTGGAAAACACTTCCAAGACCTTCAATTATGCTTAAATTACACCTGAAGTTCATAAATAGAGTCCCATTAGCAATGCACAATAATAATACAAATTTAACCCTTTTTAATTCAAGCATTCTACTTTGTTTTTACTACACAACACCTACTTGCAGACCTGTTTTGCCCATCTTAAACTCAAAATCATCAAATTACTTCTAAATATGGATTGTACCTCTTTATCCTACCTTTTCAGAGCCTGTTTATACAGATTTTTTGGATTTTTATACAATTTTCTATGAATTTTATAACACAACAGCACAAAGCTGTCAATAATCAGCTTTACAACACAGAATACATGGCACTTTTTACCCACCTTAAAGTTGGAATTAGATTTAAATGTCTGAATACAAAACAACAAATACAATCCTAGCTTTCTAATGCCTCTGACCTCATAATTTTCTGATTTTTCTATGATTTTCTATGATTTTTCTAAAACAGTGCTGTAACATGATTTCAAACTAAAAAAAATCACACTTTTGTGCAATTAAGTATCCAATTCCATTCCAATACTAACCCAATTCAGATGTTAACTTAAACTTATCATTATCAAAGTAAAACCAACAAGAAACCATGGTTCATTCATCCATTTCTACCAATTTCATCAAAATCCAACTTTGTATAACAAAGAGTTAACTTGTTCTTTGTGAAAATTCACTTTCCTTTCCATCTTCTTGCAAATCAATCAACATAAAACCTTAATCTTACAAAATTATCCACTAATCAGAAACATGCAAACCCTAATCTCCTTAATTAACACTACTTATAATGATTAAACTTAGTATTAGGAGTATACCTTCACTAATCTTCACATATACTTCAAGATTTCATCACTTTGAGCTTTGATTCTTCAAAGATTGGATGTATTTGAGCTTAAGTGTGTGAGAATCGCACCATAATTGTGTGTGGATGTTCTTGAACTGAAAATGGCATAAAATGGGCCTAAAATTCGTTTTTTCTAAGTTGAATCCGAGTTGGGTCGGGTTTGACCCGCATGGGTACCCATTTTGACCACTTAACACTAAAAATGACATAACTTTTCGCTCGGAACTCCGTTTTCGATGAGGTTTTCGTCTACGCGTTCATAACGAGATAATGAACAACTTCCAACAAAAATATTTCAGAAAAGATCTACCAATAAAAGCAGTTTTACATATTTGCGGACGTTATGCTTTCCTTTGAAATTTCGTCGTTTTTGATTTTTAGCTCGGAATCCCGTAAAAGTTTCCCGACACTTCCCACAACTCCCAATAGGTCCACAACTTAGTTCCAAAGCTTAAAATCCCATCGAACACCTCCCGCTTGAGTGTTGTGCACATAGTTTACCGAAATAGCAACGTATTTGTAAAACTTGTATAAAATGCAATCTACGCGACTTTTTGACATCTGACACTTCTAGCACTTCATATTAACTTAATCAAAGATGTTCCAACTTTTACATCACCATTTAGATCATTCGTTCAATCTTTGGGTAGATATTTCCCATTTAGGCACTCTAGTGACCTACCTGATTTCCATTTAAGCAATGCATTTTGTATTTTGAACCCTCTCATCATCTAATTATGACATTTGTGAGGTGTTAGCACCAATATTACCTCCTACATATCAATCAAACTATGGGCTCTACTGATAGCTAACTATAACACTTAACATTTTAGCAAATTCTCTTTTTACATAAACAACACATAAAACATGTTTTAACATATAATACATATTTAGAAGGGTGGATGTTACAACTACCCCGGATCGACGATCTCTTCGATCAACTCCAAGGAGCGGGTTGTTTCTCCAAAATAGATTTACGATCCGGCTATCATCAAGTGCGGGTGAGAGAGAGCGATATACCGAAGACGGCGTTTCAGACGAGGTACGGTCACTATGAGTTTTTAGTCATGCCATTCGGATTGACTAATGCTCCGGCCGTGTTCATGGACTTGATGAACCGAGTATGCCGACCCTTTCTAGATAAGTCGGTCATAGTCTTCATCGATGACATCTTGATCTATTCGCGGGATGAAGAGGAGCATCGACAACATTTGCGGGAAGTTTTAGAGATCCTTCGACGAGAGAAATTATTCGCCAAATTCTCAAAGTGCGAATTCTGGCTACAAGAAGTGCAATTCTTGGGCCACATGGTGTCAAAGGATGGAGTAAAGGTGGACCTGGCCAAGATCGAGGCAATGATGAATTGGGAACCATCGACGAGCCCAACGGAGATAAGGAGCTTCTTGGGTTTAGCCGGTTACTACCGACGGTTTATCCAAGACTTTTCGAAGATTGCGTCTCCACTCACGTCTCTGACAAGAAAGAATGTAAAGTTCTCATTGACCGAGGCGCAAGAGAAAGCCTTCCGAACCCTCCAAAGGAGATTATGCGAAGCACCAATCCTATCCTTGCCTAAAGGATCCGAAGATTTCGTGGTTTATAGCGACGCCTCCAAGCTTGGACTCGGGTGTGTTTTAATGCAAAGGGGAAGGTGATCGCGTATGCATCGCGACAACTCAAGGATCATGAGAAGAATTACCCCACGCATGACTTAGAGTTAGCGACAGTGGTTTTTGCCTTAAAGCTATGGCGGCATTACCTGTATGGGACGAAGTGCACATTGTTCACCGATCATAAAAGTCTGAAATACATCTTCGACCAAAAGGAACTCAATATGCGACAAAGGAGATGGTTGGAACTCTTGAAGTATTATGATTGTGAATTGCTTTACCACTCCGGTAAAGCCAATGTGGTAGCGGACGCCTTAAGACGAAAGAGCTACGGAGGGGAAAGTAAAGAAACGTTTGCTAGAATCGAAGTGATGTCAAGTCTTGTGGAGGACATCAAGAGGAGCCAAGTCGAAGCACTTCGTGAAGAAAATCTCAAGGCCGAAGTCATGGTGAAGCAACGGGAGTTGTTATCGGAGGATAGTCGCGGCCTTAAGTTGTTTCAAGGAAGAATTTGGGTGCCAAGGATCAAGGGAAACCGCGAGTTGCTTTTAGCGGAAGCACACAAGTCCAAATTATAATAACCGGACATTTCATATCGAATTTTAAGTGAAAAGTTAGTGTTTAGAGTTGGTCATTGCTTTGTATGCTTGTACATATAGCATATGGGCTTAAACCGAACTAACTTTGTCAAACATAACCATTAGAGGGGTTAAACATGGATAAGTGAAACGATAATTAAACCAAAAATGTAAAGAAATTCTCCAAACATGGTAAATATGTAATTTATGAAACTTGAGGGACTAAAAGTGAAAATTCTGAAAATATATAAACAAATATTGAGATTAATAATCTCATAATCAGATTTATTTCTCCTCTCCTTCACGTTTCTCCTCCAAAACCCTAGACCAAACCTTATTCCATGAAATTAAGCTTCAAAACTTGATGAAATGATGAGATTTTGAAGATTTGGAGCTAAATCATGAAGATAAATCATTGGGTAAGATTATAATCTTGAAATTTAGGTTATTTGGTTGAAATACATATTAAGATTATATGTATTCTTGTTGTTAGGGGCTGGAGTTTGTAAGGAAATGAAGGAATCCACATCTTGAAGACATTTTAATCATCCTTAAGGTAAGAAATTAGGAAATCTTTGATTAGATGTTTGGTAACCTAAACTTTTAGTGAGTTTTTGATTATGTGATGTTCAAGGCTGTAAAACCAAAATGAAAATACTTCAAATTGGTTCATAGATGGTTTAGAATGGTTACCAAATCAAAATGGTAGTGTTGATATCTTGAAATAGTTAAAAATGATGTTGTTGGAAGGAAGCAGAAAGTTAATGTTACTTTACAAATTTGTATAAAATTAACCATTGATCCAAATGAGGTGTGTGATATGTGGTTGGAAACCTTAGTAAGTCTAGAACAGTTGTTATGTAGAGTCCAAATCCTAATTTTGAGCTTAAGTGTGTCAAAACAGCAAATTACAGTAGTTGGTCTCTGTAAACTCGGGAACTGCACATTGTTAGTGCAAAATTCATATAAAATCAATCATAGCTTCAAACAGAATGAATCCAGTGCTATTGGATTCCTAAGAAGCATAGGTACAACTTCCATTTAGATAATATCATGAAATTTAGCACCTAAGTATGAGCAATATGTCCAACACAGAGATGGACAGAAGCTGAAATGTGCAGGGGAGTTTTTCCTTGCAATATTTTGATTGTTATGTTATATTCATTTAGCATCCTTTTCATAACAATGACATTGAACTATAAGACTATAAAGAAGGAAATAAGGTTAGATTAAGCTAATATAAGGGAGTCAATAGGCTAAGTAGATCAAACAAATATACGAAATCATTGCATAATTCTAAGTGCATATATATTACTTGTGATAGGAAAATCCGACTAGCAAGGATTTTGGACACTTTGGCATTTGGGCATCGTATTTTGGTTATCTCGACTATATAAAGGTATGGATCTCTTATTTTCTTGGAACGGGATTGACCTATTGTTGAGGGTTAATCCATTCAAATATGATTTACGAATTGTAAACTTGAGATACGAAAATACCTCATTGATGTTGATTCTTGGATTTTTATCGTGTAATTTCTTTGTTGAATTCCATTTGGTGTTCCATTAGTTGAGCACGACTTAGGACTTTTCCAAAGTTTGTTGCTCCTAATAGGGACCGTTGGCCCGGTTCTTGAGTTTTACTCTGAATGCTGAGGCGCGAATGGAATGTGATAAATATGGTTTGTTGAATCGGTCCAATGACCGTGATATTATCAGATTGAGAATGACACGACTAGATAGAGTCAAGCCATATTGACATTGTTCATTGATTGTTGTTATATCTTTGTGATTCGGTTAGATCACATATGTTGTGATCCTTTACCCAGACACTTAGTCGGGGCACCGACTTTGTGATGCTTCCATGGTGGCTATAATCACTATGACATCCTTGTGTATGCGTAGAAAGTGCGTTGGCCCTGATCCGGCCATAGGGGTGAATGGATATCCTAGGAATAGAACAGAACCAGGACTGCTTTAATAGTAGTCGAGGGCTAGTGGGTGTCGTGCCCACACCGCTAGTTCTCACTTATGCCCATAGAACCGTACATTCTTTGGGAACAACGGGTTTAGTGTATTCGGGTGATTTATGTGAACTTGAATAACACGAAACACGGAACGGGTGATTACGTGAACCCTTTGTTATATCTTTGTGATATTCGATTGCTTATTTTATCGTTTCATGATTATAGGGATAACTTGTACTTACCCTATATTGTTTATTGTTGATTTCATTGATCTGTTCACTGAGTTATTGCTCAGCCACGTTTGTTATTCTATGGCAGGTTCTAGAGACAGATTTGGGGAATATCCGGGTTGAGAGACCAAGAGTGGATAATTTGAAGACTAACTTACCGGACAACCTTACTTTTGTATAGAAACTTTTGGGATTGTATATATTTATATATGTACCTTAACATCCGGTTGTCTATAACTATTACTATATTGCTATAAAGGTTACTTAGTTGCTCTGTATGCGTTTAAGCGAGTATAGCTAGTATGGGATGTTACACAAATACTCTATACATCCCGGTAGCACCAAAATGTATGGAGACTTAAAATTGCATTATTGGTGGCCGGTGATGAAACTCGACGTGGCCAATTATGTGGAAAGGTGCGTCACTTGCCTTCAAGTCAAGGAGGAAAATCAGAAGCCTTATGGGAGTTTGCAGCCGTTAACCATTCCGGAGTGGAAGTGGGAGCACATCACGACGGACTTCGTCACTAAGCTACCGAGGACCTTGAAAGGACATGATACTATTTGGGTAGTGGTGGACAGACTTACCAAGAGTGCACATTTCTTGGCAATGCGGGAGACGTTAACGATAGACAAATTAGCTAAGCTCTATATTGATGAAGTGGTGTCTCGTCACGGTGTTCCGTTATCCATAGTCTCGGATAGAGATAGCCGATTTACTTCCAAGTTTTGGGATGGATTGCAAAGGGAGTTGGGCACGAAGGTCAAGTTGAGTACGACATATCACCCTCAAACCGACGGATAGAGTGAGAGGACGATCCAAACTCTTGAGGACATGCTTCGATCGTGCGTCATAGACTTCGGAGGGACTTGGGATTCGCACTTACCGTTAGTAGAGTTCGCCTACAATAACAGTTACCATTCGAGTATCGGGATGGCTCCATTCGAGGCACTTTACGGGCGGAAATGTAGGACACCGGTGTGTTGGCTCGAGGCGGGAGAAAAACAATTTGCGGGTACGGAAATTGTGCAAGCAAAGGCGGATAAAGTGAAGGATATTAGAGAGCGATTGAAGGCGGCCCAAGACCGACAAAAGAGCTACGCGGACAAGAAGCGAAGACCGGTTGACTTTCAAGTGGGAGATTGGGTTATGCTGAAGGTGTCGCCTTGGAAAGGAATCATCCGTTTCGGAAAGCGCGGGAAGCTTAGTCCCTGTTTCCTTGGGCCCTTCACGATTTTGGAAAAGATCGGGCTTCAAGCTTATCGGTTGGACCTACCGCCGGAGATGGACGAAATCCATCCTACTTTTCATGTCTGTTACCTCCGTAAGTGTTTGGCCGAAGAGGAAAGTGTTATCCCTTTGACGGAAATTCGGATGGACAATGGGAATCGATGTGTAGAAGAACTGGAATCTATTCTAGAGTCAAAGACAAAACAGTTGCGGCATAAAGAAGTGACTATGTTGAAGGTTCAATGGAAGCACCATCGAGGTGCTAATGTGACGTGGGAATCGGAGGAGGACATGCGGAAGAGATATCCTCATTTATTCTAGCGTTTAAGATTTCGGGGACGAAATCCTCATTAGGTGGGGAGGATTGTAACACCCGAAAAATTAAGGTAAGTATTTATAATTTTCTTCGTGTTTGCATCAATCAAAATTGTTGGAATTCTTACTTGGGTTAAGGTCTCATTATGTCATTTTACCTGTTAACTTTCATTGGATTCCGTACATGTTGAACGTTATCGAAAACGACGAAAAATGGGATTTTTGGAGTGTTGGGCGACTGTGACCAGCGACTATGACAATGGTCATAGTCGCGAGGCACTATCGCGGGCCAGGGGGTGGTATCGGTACACCCCCAGTGACTATGACCTGCGAGAGTGACAAGGGCAATGTCGCCCTGTCACAATCGCCGAACAGGTACCGCGAGCATCAAGAGACGCGCGACCATGACCTCGCGACTATGCCCATGGCACAATCGCCGGACAATGTCGCCGTCGGGGTCTGAGAGTATAAAAACTCAGTTTTGACCATTTAGACTCCACTTCCTCATCTCACACGTTTTGTTCCGGTCAAGAGCTCATTTAGGGCGATTTTCTTCATCCCAAAACCCTCCCACACTTACTAAAAACCTAGTGGTAGTTGGGAACATTTATTGGTGGATTAGGGAAGCTTCAAGAATCATCAAGTGAAGCATTTAAAGCACCTTCAAGTTATCACCCTCTCATCTTCTCATCCGAGTTTTCTAGGGTTTTGTGTGAAACCCTAGATAATGAGTTTCTTACATTATTTTCAAATGAGCTACATATTTTATATGCTTTCATACTTAATGTATCATTTTTATGAGAAGATCTGATCATCTGATAAGTTTGACCTAACTGCTAACTTTGGTATTGTTAGTATCTTAGCCTTGAATCTGGTTGTGGACATGGATGAGGTTATTATTTCGATGTTTGAGCATGTTTACATATTTGTCTTGTGAGCCATGGATAACATTGAGCAATTGCATGTCTTAGAGTTTTGTACCTAAGTTATGCTTGGGATTGTTGGAGTCTTATACATGTATCTTATGGGTATGAAATTATGTATAGAGACGGACAAGGTAAGTGCACAGAACGAACCATGAGTAAGTGCTAGGAGGATGTAGTCTTAGGTGTCGCTATGATGGTATGCGCCTAGACCTCCGCCATTTGGAGTAATGCCTGGGAGGTAGTCTTCAAGTGTGTCGGGCCTTGGGGATGTTGATCAAACGAGTGAACATCAAGGTACATTGACTCGAGGTAAAACTCATTGGTGTGATGGGTCTCCCCCATGATTTGACCCCGTAAGGACTTTGGTGATTGAAGTGTCATAATTGTTCAATAATATGTTTTATGTGAATATGCCATTTTTTATGTAACTCACTAGACCCGTTTGGTCTAACACTTGATTGTTGGTATGTATCTCAGGTTCTAGTGGTGCGAGCGTCAAGGAAGCTTAATCGACTATAATGGTGAGCTTGGGAGCATTTTGGGATGCCAATATTGAAGACAATCTTTTGGACATAGTTGACAACCTTTTTGTAATCTTGTGTCTAGTGAGACTTAGATTAGGGAGTTGTCATCTATTACTGTGTCTTATTGCAATCTTGTAATTAACAAACAATTGTTGTTCCTTTTTGTATGAGCTCATGATTTAGCATTTTACGTGTACCAATTTCCACTTCACGGAAATTTTGTTAGTCCCATTTTTGGGGTGTTACATCTTCAGATGAAGAGAAGAAGAATGACAAAGCATCTGCATCCACATCCAATGCCAAAAAGAACAGTGTGTATAAAGGTAAATCTTTTGGTAATTCTGATATGTTTTATTCTACTAATCATCTTATCAGGATTGCTCAGAAGAAAATATGTTGTTCTTACTGTGGAGCACATGACTTTGTAAGTAACAACTTTGTCAACTACTGGTATGGTTCTTATTATGTTACCCCCACAAGAACTGCAACTAACACATAAGGACCCAAATACCAGTGGGTACCAAAAGCTGAATCTGTGTTGCAGGCACCTAAAGTTTAAGGGGGAGCATAGAACGTAGGATTTTGAACAAAACAGTTCAAAACCCGGACTTTAATGTCAAGTCTATGGCTTCTAAGTAAATCAGCTTAGAACCCGTACTTCAACGGAGTTTGACTTCTAAACACAACAGTTTAGGACTCGTACTTCAGTGATCAAAAGACCTTACTCCTGCGCTGATAAGAGATTGTACTCTAATACTCGAATGAGGAAATCAACCATCAAGGGGGAGTACATTCTTGTCTGAAATATTTTGCATCCGATAGATATGACGATCTACAATTCACAAGGGAGTTGTATCTGATCTCTATCATGTGCTTTTTCATTGACAATATATTTGGAGGATATGACGATCTTCAATTCAAAAGGGAGTTGTATCTGATCTCTATCATGTGCTTTTTCATTGAAAAATTATAGATGCATAATTTAAGGGGGAGTAAAGGTGATGGCTTCTGATTACAACATATCAGGACCCGTTCTTCAATGTTCAGATAAGGATATTTTGTAAATATCCAGGGGGAGCTTATCTGACTTAAATCATTATATCATGATTTGAGGGGGAGCTAAATTGTAAGTATCTTCTGATCTAGATCTCTGATTGTTTGGAAGAAGAACAACTTTCAAGCATGAAAAACGTTTTCTTAAATGTTCAAACCACTTCTGATTCTCAAAAGGTTTCATGAATTTAGAAGTGTAATTTTAAATGTTTTTCAATTTTGAGCTTTAATGTTTAACTGACCGTGTGTTTCCAACGATCAATACTTGCGTATTATCTTGTCTTTATACTGTAAAGTATTCTTACACACCGGTTTAGTACTTCATTTGAATTTGTTATTACCATGTCTCATAACGAATAAATTTTTCGATGGTAATACCCTCGTTTGAAATTCAATGTTGTTGAGCTTCAATCATCATTTCTAAATTTGTGCTTTCATTGCTAAAATTGTTTATATTTGTTCATATAAACAAAATATCCAGTTCTTTGATACCCTAACCATTTCATTTGATCTGATTGATACATTGTCAGATTCTCAAAACAATTCTCTTGATTTCATTTCATTCATTCAATATCTTTGTTTTGAGAAATCTTCAAAGTTCAATTGCTCAAATCTCATGAGTATACATTTTGACAATGTTATCATACATTTTTGTGCTTAACTGTTCAAGTTAAACTGTTGAGCAACCATTCTTTTTAGGACTTACATGGGATTCGTGTGAGAGCTTATAAGAACTTCCATGGATTCACATAAACCAGTGTTTCCTACCCCGGAAGTTATCCTAGAGTGATTGAGGGGTGAGGGGTCAAAAATCAAAGAGTGAGGGAGATAACTCATCCGGTTGAGTTTTTCTCAGTGTGTGGAGCGGAAAAATGGAAAAGAGAGTTTGGTTAGAAGTGAGCTTAAATGTTTAAAACAAAGAGGGTGTGAGTTCAGAGTTAAAAGAATATCAACACTCTGCACCAACCACTTTCTGAGTCGGGCAGCCACATCTTCTGATTGATTCACATTCTTTGGTGACCATCATTGAAAAAAGGCAGTGAGCTCATGCCAACTCTTGCAATTACCCCACCAGCCACTCGTTGCTTTCTTAACAAAGAAATGTTTCATTTTCTTTGGGGACGCAGCACATCTGCTATCTGATCTTCACTCGGAAGATTTAGATATTGAAAAAGAAGGAAAGTTGCCCCACCTTCGCACCTCTTTCATGCACATTGAGTCCGTGTAATATCTGTTGTTGTCTCAACAGTTTACACAACCTGATCAAGCTAAGTAGCTTCAATCATTCTACACTTTCACGAACACACAAGGAATATGTTTTCTTGTCATAACATTAATAGAAAATTCCTTCGTGGTTTTTCGATGATTGAATGGAAGACCTAGGGGAGTGAACATCACAAAAGCTCCTTTCCAATGTACATCCGTTGTACAAAGTAGCTTCGTCCTACTTACAGGAATGTTAACTGTTTCATCTGTTGAATCAGGGTTACATTGTTCATTATGTCTGAATTTGAAAAGATTCGGATATATACATTTCATGAATTGACGGGTACTCAGATCAAAGGGAGGAGAATGTCAAATTATCATGAAGGGAAGATTGTTAGTCATTACAAAGGGGAAATCAAAGAAAGTGCTGAAATTGAAGAAGTTTTGATGATCATGATACTCACTATCATAAAAAAGGGGGAGAAATTTACAATGTTCAATTTCATAGCCGAGATGTCAAAATTGGGGAGAAATTTCTGAAAGATAAATTTCAAAGCCATCAAGAAGACGTCAAAGTGAAGATAGACTTGGAAAGAAATTCTGAAAGTTCTGTCAAAGAATTTAAAAGATTCTGAAGATAGATGATTCGAGAAAGTTTGTTTTTCTGAAGACAGTCAAGAGATTAGAGTGATGAAGATACAGTTTTGAAAGATTCCTCGAAGTCTCAAAAGTTTCAAAGATTTCAAAGAAGTTTAAAGAGTTTCAAAGTTTTATTCAAGACATGTTGACTTTCAAAGATGCAAAGTGCAAAAGACTTTTTAAGATTCTTCAAAGACTGGAAGATTGAAGACTGTCAGTGCTACAAAGATCAAAGCTATCAGAGACAAAAGCTGAAGAATCAAGAGTTGAAGACTAGTGTCAAATTTTTATTAAATCTTGAATACAAAGGGGGAGATTGTTAGTGCATTATATTGTATCCAAGATTTAATGTGTTTAGTCAAAGATGTAAAGTCAACAATGTCTTAATCAATGTTAGTTAAGTCTGTATAAGTTCCTTGTCAAGTTTAGTATTTGTGTTTAGCTTGTGGTATAAATAGGCTTAGTGCCTTGTTTGTAGGAAAGAACTTAATTGTACACATTCAGTTGAAGAGATATATGACTGGTTGGCTTTCTCTCTCTCTACTCTCTCTCTCTCTATGTAGTTCTTGACATTGTTAGATCTTGTTTGAGAGATTGCTTGATTTGAATAGGGAATTTTACATTCACAACAGGACATTCCTTTTATGCAGACATTTTCATGTATCACTATTAATTAATATATTATATTACTATAATTTTGTTTTAATTATATTATTAAATATGTAATTGGTTATTTTTTTTTCTAAATGTCATTAAAATATATAAAATAATCATTGAATTCTAACAAAATACTTAATTTTTTTATATAAAAAACATTATATTATTAAGCCTAAATTAAATAAATTTATAAAAAAAACATTATCACTTTCTCAAAACTATCCAAAATCATACTGTAAATCGACAAAAAAATAAAATGAAACATTAAAATTGTGGTGTATCTCGTTGCATTGCGCGAGTACGCTTCTAGTTAATATATTATATTACTATAATTTTGTTTTAATAATATATATTATTAAATATGTAATTGGTTATTTTTTCTAGATGTCATTAAAATATATAAGATAATTATTGAATTCTAACAAAATACTTAATTTTTTTATATAAAAAACATTATATTATTAAGCCTAAATTAAACAAATTTATAAAAAAAACATTTTCACTTTCTCAAAACCATCCAAAATCGTACTGTAAATCGACAAAAAAATAAAATGAAACATTAAAATCATGATGTATCCCGCTGCACGCTTCTAATATCTTAGGAATAAAAGAGAAAAGCAAAATGAATATTTATGACTACTTAACTCTATGAAACCAAAATTGAATTAAAAATACGAACAACGTCAACTAACAGGTAATATTGACTTGTACAGTACAATTTAAACTGCGTGTCAAAACAATCAAAGATCTAGGGCTGGCAATGGGTAAGGGTAAACACGTTACCCGTTATGTTTCGACCCGTTGGATAAGGATATGGATAAGGAAAATTTTATACATTTATCCACTTATCCATTACCCGTTTACCCGAAATTTTAGTGGGTAGGATATGAATAAACGGTTTTTCGTTACCCATTACCCGTTACGATATAATATATATATGTATCTATAATTATATAAAAATAAATATTAGTGTATATATACATAATTATATTAAGTTAATTTTAATATTTTTTTAATAATGTTGTCGTATTTTAACATGTACTTTAATTTATTTTTATATTTGTTGAGTAAAGATTTC
Source organism: Arctium minus (assembly GCA_954870635.1). Lineage (NCBI taxonomy): Eukaryota > Viridiplantae > Streptophyta > Magnoliopsida > Asterales > Asteraceae > Arctium > Arctium minus. The sequence continues at coordinate 172,075,572 of OX941080.1, read as the reverse complement.
ATGTTGATTAAATGAGAAACAAGATGGATTTAGAAAATAATCACAACGAAAAGTGTTAGTCTTACACTTTTTAAATTGTTTTCAAAATATTATACTATGATTATATTTAGAGTAATTAAATGTTTACTACAACAAATTAGATATAAAATAATAACTATATTTATGAACTTATGTTTTACTTATATGTTTGAGGTTTAACAATATCAATTGTAGTTCAAAATGAAATTTTGTTTTACCATTTATCCATTACCCGTTTCGTTACCCGCTACTTTTAATGGGTAGGGTAGGATAGGATACGGATAATGGTTTTATGAGATGAATAATTATTCGTTTCGTTACCCACTATTTTAAATGAATTGGATAACGGATTAACCTTTACCCTACCCATATCCTACCCGTTGCCAACCCTACAAAGATCACACAAGGAAGGCCAACTATTTTTTTATACCAAATATGGTTTTATATATGTTTTAGTATGTTGTGTTTTCAAATTAAATAAATAATTATAAGAGTATAATGTTTTGTTTTTTTTTCTTTTCTTTCCTTTTATTTCAAGAATACAGATAAATACTCTAACTTCTTTTCATTTTCATTTTCTTTTTCTTTTTCCTTATTTTCTTTCTTCTTTTATTCTCTCAATTTATACACCGTTACATATTCTTTTAATTTTGATTTTATTTAATTTCCCTTTTCAAAAGAAAGAGTAATGAATAAATAAATTACCATATTTGTTTTATCATACATCCGTTTAAGGAGAAAAGTCAATGAGTATTTAATGATTAATTATATATTATAAAAGCAAAATTGATAGTATATAACTATATATCAAAGAAATTTAAAATATACATATATATGGACAGCCTCACTTAACATGTAATATTTACTTGTATAGTTGTATAGTACAACGTTATGTTGCATGTCAAGACAAAGTCAAAGATCACATATTGTTTTTATGAGTAAATTACAAATTTGGTCCATGTGGTTCATACCTTTTATCAAGATTAGTTCTAAAATCAAAATAAATACAAAGATGAGACTCGTGGTTCACATTTTCGTACGCCCTGAGTCATTACCACTAACGGAATAAAAAAAATGTTAAACTAAGTTAATAAGAGTGTATTTTAGTCTTTTTCACTTTTTATATTCTTTATCCTATTTTTTTCTGTCTTGGTCCCTAACCGTTCTCAATCGTCATCCACGACCCATCTCCACTGACAACCACCCACCTACACACATATATACACATACACACAACCATTGTTAAACACCCACGCACATTGTCATTGTTATACACATATCACCACGTTAAATGACTATAAACTCACAAATTGATCTTCCTCATCAGAAAAATCTTGAAAAGAAGAAATCGAAAAATGGCAGGTAAATTGTTCTCCGGAGATGGGTGGTTGCAGTTGATGGATGTGCAGTGGTATTTGCTGGAGGAAGAGGTGGTTAGTGTGATGTGGTGGTCACCGGAGGGAGAAGGTGGTGGATGAAGGTGAGGGAGGTGTTCGTTGGATGTTGTGTGTATACAAGTGGTTGTATATATATATATGTGTGTGTGTGTGTGTACATATAGATGTGGATTCATACAAGAACAATATCTACTAAGAAAACACGAGAATCGTCGAGTACATACAAATATATTATTCACACAACTTTGCCACGACTTAAGTCGTAGGCAAAGTCGTCGGCGTCCATTTTTTGGCCGTTAATGTCGAATCGTATATGATTTTGCACATGATTTATTGTTTTCTTAAATAGTTATCATTTTCATTTGAACCCTCCCCTCTCTCTCTCTCTCTCTCTCTCTCTCTATATATATATATATATATATATATATATGTGAGCTAGTGTGTGCGTGTGCACGCGTGTATGCAAGTATGTGTATACATATAAGCAGGGGTGTGTATATATACAAAAAAAAAGACAAAAAATGTGAAAAGGACTAAAATACCCCCTTATTTAACGGGTTGATAGATTTTTTTTTTTATTTCATTAGTGGCATGGACTTGGGGGTGCGAAAATGTAAACCACAAGTCTCATATTTGTATTATGTTGATTTTAGGACTAGTATGGGTAAAATGTGTGAACCATAGGGACCAAATTTGTAATTTACTCTATTTTTATTTACCAAATTAAAAGTTTATTATTTCTAATCCTTTTGATGTTATTAATTAGTATTAAATTATATTGTTATTTTCAAGGTCTTGAATCTATTTTTCTAATTAATCCCTAGAAGGTAGAATTACACATCATTTATATATAAACCCCATTTCTAACCCCCCGCCACTCCCTTCTGCTACTTCTGCTATATTTTATCAAGGTCCTTGTTAAACTTATTCCTTCAATTAATTCCCTGCATTTTATATCAATCTATATATACATTTATATGCACTTTGTTTAATTATTTTGATATCTTCAAGAATCTTTTTTGCATCACTTGTATTTAATTTTTGTTTAGGTTACAAATTCAATGTCGGATTTTATTTTATCATATACATAAATATCTACAAGAGATAGCTAGATTCGGGTAATGGGGTGTGTGTATATAATATAGTATATATATATATATATATATATATATATATATATATATGATAGGAAAATTTGATGCTAATTCTTTAGGGTGAAAAATGAAAAAAGGGTGGTTAATCAATTGCACGTACAAAACTCATGCTAGTTGGGAACAAAAGTTAATTGATCTCCTTTTCTTTTAGTTTCATTTTTTTATGATATTTATATGTGATTAATAACAAGTCTTTCATATGTCGTTCGTTTATATATGATATTTATAGGGTGGCACGTACACTATCGGTACCTACAATCTACCTACTTTAACCATTTTACAATCAACATTAAAAATTAAAGGTTTTCGTTACTTATTATAATTTCTAGATGAATCTTTTTGGGTCACTTACAACGAAGATTAATATTTGGTTTAACTTCAGAACATATATACGAGTAAGAGATGAAAGAGTGCAAAGACGGGAGCATATGTTTTTCGATGGTGATGATTTGCGTGGTTGTGGTGGTGTCTGCTCTTGCCTCATTCGTCATACGTAGCTTCTTGTTGAAACAAAAAAAATGGTTCCCAGAAGAAGTTGCTGAAAATAATTATGTCAATGATGAAGTTATGCCTATGGAAGAACATGATTTCACCAGCGATGCAGCAATGAATGAATATCTTAAATAATATATTAATTTATATGATATATTTTGTATCAAAATAATTTAATTTCTCAATTAATTAAAAGTTTCCTTCGCTTGCCATCTCCAGGGATATATATGATGAGTTATTTACTGGATAATGACATCCTGAAACATGAATGTTAATTAATTATGGATCCTTTTAGGGAAAAAAAAATTATATATATATATATATAGAGAGAGAGAGAGAGAGAAAAAAAAAAAAGAGGGGGTTATTATGCAACCTATTTCGATGATACAACCTATTTAACCCCTTTATCCATCACTCATTTTATGTAAATGAGTTGCATTTAAACGCCTCTCTATAGTATATATATATATACTATATATATATATACTATAGAGAGGCGTTTAAATGCAATTCATTTACATGATGTAACCCTTCAAAAAAAAATATATATAGATATATACATATATATTTGCATGAGAACATGGATTGGATTTTCATTGATATAGGGACGGACCTACCTTAAGGTGGCCCGTGCTACAGTAAGATGTTCCATTTTAATAGGGAAAAAAATTCAATCCTTAAAGTGCAACCGTAATGTTTGCTTGTGCGTCCCTATATATATTTCTTAATACTAAACTTAGAAGATATAACAGAAGATGGCCACCACTTGAAAAAATTTCTGAGCCTGCCTAGACTTGCACTTTAACAAATGGAATTGCGATGAGCCAGAAGTTAAAATATCGCCTAACTAGCTGTCTCCGTCTCCTGTAGTGTCCCCCCCCCCCCCCGGTCGAGTCAAGAAGGCAGTATTGAGCCCAACAAAATTTTGGAATTTAGGAGCGCAACTCTTTTCTTAGTCCAAGGGCCTATTCGTTTGTGGCTTAATGGTCTGTATGGAAGATATGGCTGATTCGCACAGCCATATCTGGGTGTTCGAAATCGGCTTATTCGGTCAGCCCATGGCTTAATCGGTCAGCTTAAAATTTGGAGTCCTCTAGATTCAGCCATTAATTTCCCCAACCTACCTTTCTCTCAACTACTCACCATTAAAAAAAACCTATTCTTTTCTCCATCGATCTGCTACCTTTTCTTCTCCATCGTCTACCTTTTCTTCTCCATCGTCTCCATCAATCTGCTACCTTAAAAAAACCTATTCTTTTCTCCATCGTGTCCATCGATCTGCTTCCTCTTCTCCATCGATCTGCTACCTTTTCTTAAACATCGATCTGCTCCCTCACCACAAACGATGAGATCGATTTTCAACAGCATAGATCTTCTCTCAAACATCTCCATCGATCTGCAACATCATAGATCGATCTGCTCCCTTTTCTCAAACATCTCCATCGATCTTCTCTCAAACCACGAAGGGTTTTCGTTTTGACGATTTGGTGCCACAAATGATGAGATCGATCTTCAACAGCATCTCTAAAGCTTTTCGTGTTGATGATTTGGTGCCACAAAATCGATGAGATGCCACAAAATCGATGAGATCGATCTTCAACAGCATCTCTAAAGCTTTTCGTTTTGATGATTTGGTGCCACAAAATCGATGAGATGCCATAAACGATGAGATCGATCTTCAACAGCATCGATTTTGTATTGAATGTTTTGTTGACATCGATTTTCTTTGTATATATTTTGTATTTCAAATCATGAGTATAGAAGGGTTTGTTTGAATTATGGGAAATCCAAAGAAAGGGGCTGAAGAGGTGATCTGATACTTTTCTTTGAAAAAGAAATCACTGAATCTGAAGATAAAGATTAAAATTTAAACTTTTCAACATATTTTATAAATAAGGGTAAAATGGTCATTTTTCTCATTTAAACTGTTTATTCAGCACAACAACCGAACAACAACTTATCTGTTAACATACAGACAACTTTATCAATACAGACAGCTATATCCATTCAGGTCTTAACAGAAAATGAACCGAACAACACCCAAGTCCATTAGTCATTTAGTCCAAACCCTCAAAACTCAAATTCAATCGGTGTATTTTTTCTTCATCTCTAATCGCTGTTATCTCCAATCGCTCCAAATCTCCAATCACTCATCTCCGCCAGTCCGGCTCATCTCCAATCGCTCATCTCCGGCCCCCAATTGCAGCAGGTCGACTGTCGACAACCACATCCGACTACTGCTCTGCTTCTCATCTCAGTTCTCGGTCAGTCGGTCGGGAACACAGCAGGTCATCGGGAAGGAAGGAACACAAGTTACACAAATGAAAGAGGAAGAGCAACAACAAAATCAGGGGTGAAATCATCCAAATACAAATGAAAACCCAGTGATTTTAACTTCATCTTCAACAAATAATCTTCCAATAACCCCTAAATCACACAAGTTTTTTTTTTTTTGCTCTTTATTCAAGTTTTAATTTTAGAGTGCCATTGCTCATAAATCATAATCTCATTACTTGTTTGAGTTTGAAATTGTTTGATTATCTAAGCTAGGTTTAACTTTATTTGAAATTGTTTCGTTAATTGATTAGCTAGGTTTAACTTTATTTGAAATTGTTTGATTAATTTACTTTGATTGGATTTTAATTTGTTTGATGCATTTCTATGCGGCTATGCCTCTATGAAATGTCTACTTTAGGACTCTAGGTTGTTCACTTGTTTAACCGTTTAATTGTTTAATTTGTTTGATTACTTTGATTGGGTTTTAATTTGTTTGATTGAATATTTGGGTCTTTATGAAATGTCTACCACTGAATTTAGATTGTTTGATAGAACATAGAAGATTAGAAGTAGATGTTGTTTGAACTTTGAAGTGGAGTTTAGGTTGCAAAAGAAATCCACTTTTATAGAAGTGATCAAGTGGAGTTTATGTTGTTTGATAGAATTGCATTCACTTCATCAACCAATGTGCTTTTAGCCTAATTCCACTGTTTCAAGGGATTTTTATAGTTTTTTGCTAGATTTTGATGGATTTTTTCGGGGTTTTGGGTTGATTTCAAGAGTTTTTTTTTAGGTTTTTTGGTTGATTACAAGGTACGGTTGTACCTTCTTCAGATTCGTCCCTCGTTGGAAAGCTTGTGTTCCGCCCCTGCAAGAAGCAACTCATTTTTAAGTTAAAAAAGGTTTAAATAAAGGGCGATTTCCATGTTTCAAGGAGTATTGGCGAAGTGGGCTATTTAGATTGGAGTGAAATAGGTTTTAGAAGGTACAAGTATTCAAATTATCTAGGAAAAAAAAGAAAAACCAAGGAAGGGACAAGCCACATTGACAAGTACAATCAAATTGCTAAGTTACAACTACTCTTAGTGTGAAGAAAAAAAAAGGGACAAATGCATTCTTAGTGTCAGGGAATTGACTTCCATCCGCCTAAATGAAAGAAGGACTTTAAGGAGTCACTTTTATAATTAGCAGCCGCTTTCTTTGGAAGGCAAGATACTTTGCGGGACAGAGGGCTTGTTGCTAGTTCGAAACTCCCCTATCTATTTGAATTGTTTTACAGCGCCTATTGCATTTGTTCTACCATAATCAGTATCCGATTACCTTTTTACAAACATTTTGGAACCTTAGCGGCCAATATTCTTATATATAGAATTCAATTTACCACGACATCTTCGAGTTCTTAGATGCTACCTTCTTAATTAGTTTTAATCCACAAAAAGCATGGTGTAGACTTTGGAACCTTTTTATCTCATCTCACATTAAAGATATTTACATGATGGGGGTATAAATCATATAAAAACCGACTAAAACTTAATTAGAAACCATGAAAAATCAATTTGTATATGTTAGTTTCATAAATGAAACACCACATATAAAATCAATTTATACATGAAACACACACTCATAGCAATATGATTCATAGCTTAAAATCAAATTTATTGGATGCTTTTGATTAATTTTCACGAGTTTTATTTTCACATGTGTTGTTTCATCTACAAAACAATATACATGAAACTAGTTTTCATTATTTCTAATTTTTAATTAGACAGTTTCTATATGATTTACAGTCTTTTACATGATATCCGAATTTCTTTCACAGAGGGTGCTAAATAAATATGAGTTCAATTATAGGCTAATTTTTTCTAATTAGGCAAGGAATTTTATTAAGAATTAACAAGTAGCTGCAAAGATGAAGTTGAGTTCTAACCTCCACCTGTAGTGGAAGAATTGAATACCAAACAGAAAAAGAAGAAAAAGAAGAAAAAAATGGCATCTAACAACTAAACTACAAACAGCCATATATTATAAGAACTAGAAATAACTTCAATACATAGCTATGTGTTCTAGAAATGCATAAAGTCTTTTAGAAACCGAATAGAACCCGACTTTGTCAGGATCTTAAATTCTTAACAAGAATAAACTCTCAGAAAACAATATCAAAGAAGTTTGCGGAATAACACTTTGATATTCAATGGAACAGTAAACAAAAAGTAAATCAATGATCACAACTTGTAAACTTGTATTGAATGATTAAAAGTCACAAGCTTTTACACACAACCTCAATATTGATGAACAGACTCACCAATACGAATTCTACTTCTCTAGAATCAGGGATCTAACCTTGAGGTTGATTCTCTCTATCAAAACTAAAAACTTAGAATGAATGTTACATCTAAAGAAACAAACTATTCTATACATATACTGAAGATAAAAGATAATTACAAAATAATACAAGATCTTCAATATAATCTTCCATCATTATCTCTAAGCTTCCATTAATATCTTCAATCCAGCTGTCATCCTTTCCATACGGATATTCATCTCATAAGCAGCATTAATACTTCAGCAGCATTAATACTCTGAGCAGTATTAACTCCAGCAGTACTAACTATGCTCAGCAGTATTAATCTCTTCAAGCAGTACTAACCTTGAACTAGCAGTACTAATATTGATGAGCAGCATTAATCTTGTATTAGCAGCATTAACTTCAACTAGCAGTAGTAATTCTGTTGTAGCAGCATTAACCATACTTGATCATTTCTGAATTTCCCAACAATCTCCCCCTAACTTGACTTTTAGGAAGGGAAGTCAAGTTCTTCATATGCTCTTCTTAGATGCTCCCAAAACTTCATCATGGCTTATATTCCAGTATTTGCATCCAACCCCAAACTCTGATTGATTGTTCTTTGGATCAAATACTTACCCATCTCTGAATCTTCAACACATCCCAGCTTCTTCTTCAATATTGCATGAAGCTTCAGTCTGCTGTGGTTGTATACTCTATCCACTAGGAAGTATTCTATGTGATTTGTATCCAAAGTCACTGCATATGCTCCACTAGTTTCATATAGAGTCCAATTGGTGACTGCTTGAAACACATTTCTTATGACATGCTCCACTTCTTCAGGTTTGAACATCATACACAGATACTCCATCACCAGTTTTGTAATTGAAATCCCTGGAGCTTTTAACTGATCTGCATACAACTTTATCCCTATTTCAAACATTTCTTCTATATCAGACCTGGAGCATATTCTGACAATCTTGGCCCAAGTGTTGAATACCTCATACTTATCATCCTTCCTCTTAAGTCTGATATACTCCTTTCCATCCACTGTCAATGTATCCCAGTGAATAACTTCAGGAGGCTTTACACCAACAGGTTCTGCTGTAATTGGTTCAGGCACTTTGTCCATAACTACCATGTACATCTTTACATCATCAGTACTTGAAGGCTCTTTCTTCTCAGATGACTCAGGTGCCCCTTCCTCTTCAGCAACCTTTTCAGCCTCTGTTTCAGCTATTCTAGGCTTCTTTGTTGACTTTCTCCTGGCAATCATCTTTGTTCTTTTCCTTAGACTTTCACCAATAGTGACTTCTTTCTTTGGAGTTTCTTGATCATCAGGGAAAGGTTTTTCTATGAAATCATTGCTTTCTTTCATTCTCTTCTCCATCTCCACCCTGGCAGTTTCATTTCCTTGAAGCTTTGTCATCTCTGCATCATAGAGCCCTTTGATTTTCTCAAAAGACATCTTTGAGAACATTTCCACTTTGACACCTACAGCACCCTTGAGGAAAGTAATCATTTTCTTTCTCTCTTGAGCACCAAGGTATGTCTTTGAAGGTTGTCTTCTCTTTGCAGTCATTTTGATCTTTCCAGGCATCCTTAGAGATGTGGCTTTCTTCTTGGCTAGTTCTGTTGCAAGACTCTGTTGATAAGCTTTATTGAGTTCTGCAGCCATAGCTTTTGCTATCTCTCTATCTTTTGACACTTGAACCTGTTCTTCTTTCTCAAGTTCATCCTGAATCTGCCTAGCCAAAGCTTCATCTGACTCAATCAACTTTTGCTTTTTCGTTGGTTGATCAGATTCCACTAGCTTTGCTTTGCCTTTCTCTTTACTCATCACCTTCTCAGTGCTTGATTTCTTTACAGCCTCACCTCTTTCTTTTATGACAACTCCTTTGGCCTTTGAGATGACCTTGGGAGTATCATGCTTGGCTTTGATTAGTGTTTCTGCAATCTCAAGCTCTGTAAGTACTTCTTTCACTATTTCTGTTGCTTCACTTATGTCAGCAGTATTAACCATTTCTGCTGCTTTGCTTGTACCAGCAGTATTAATGGTTTCTACTGCTTGCTCTTTTACTGCTGCTTTCTCTTTTGTTACTGCTGCTGCTTGAGTTTCTATTTCTGTTTCTGCTTCTGGCTCCCCCTCAACATCATGTTTTTCCCCATCAAGCTCCCCCTTATCTGTGGCTTCTTCCATGTTAAACTCCCCCTTTTTGGGAGCATCAGCCCCTGATTTTCTTCTTCTTAGCACAAATTGTCTCTTCTTCTTTTTCTGGACTAGCTTCATCACCAATTTCTTGAGTTTGGTAATTTGCACTTGTTGGGACAAGATTACCAGCTTCATTTCATCTATCTCTTTTCTTTGTTGAATAACATCCAGGTTGATGTTGCCCATTGTTTCCATCAATTCATTATAGTCATATATGTCCTCACCTTCTCCAGGAGTGTTACCCCCTTTTGAAGGATCATTGGATCTTTTAGTAGTGGAAGTCTTCTGCCTAGCAGAAGCACTATCCACCCCCTTGGTTTCTTGGCACCTGGGACCTTTGGATGATTGCTCATTCAAAGTTGCCATGGGGGAGGTCTTAGTTATGTTACCACTGTCCTCCTCTAAGTTAGCAGGAGTAGTGGCAGCCTGCTCACCCATATGCTCATACATCTCCTCATTGAGCACCTCCTTGGGGTTGGGAGACACCCCTTTGGTTTCCCTGTTGATATTCTCTAAGGGAGAATTCTCCCTTAGAGGGCTTAAAGGCTCAGTGGGTGAGGATACAAGAAGGGAAGGAGCCTTCTTGACCTTTTTCCTTATATATGTTTGGGTGATTGGTGAAGTTGGTTTATGAAGTAGAGACTGGGGAATAGATATAGAGTGGGAAGGTTGGGATTGGCTAGCAGTGGGATGGTCTAATGAGGGCCTTGACCCTGCTGCCATACCTTCTTCAGTGTGGGACACTACCATCATTGTAGAGAACAGTGGGGTGTCAACTCCTTCCGAGTCCAAAAGGTATCTCTTCATGTTTGAAAAGACCTTACCTTTGGGAATTTTTGGTACATATACCTCATCAAAGTGAGGCATATCCGTCAATTCATGTGTTATAAATTCTTGTACAAACCTAGGGTACGTATAAAAGCTCTTTTTACTTCCCAGGTTTGAGACAAGATCACTGAAAATCATTTTAGAAAAATTATACCTTCTGGCAGTGGCCAGACAGACCAAAGCATAAGCAATGGTGCTGCTGAACTCACTCCATCCAGTAGTCTTTTTAGAGATACAATGCATAAGGGTATGGACAAAGAAACGCCATTGGGGTGAAAATTTAGCTTTTGAGAACTTGAACACACCCAACTGGCCTCCATACCCCATTTTTGACAAAGTTGAGAATAATTCTTCATTAGGAATAGAGGTTATACCTGCAGCATTGTCTAGACGTAGACAGATGCGTATCACCTCTTCAGTAACTGTTAAGGTTTTTTCACACACCCTTGTCTTGATCATTTGCACACCATTCTCAGTAACAATGGTGGCATTAGCCCAAAATTGCCTTTGATGCTCTATGTAAATAGTTGGTGATACAGTTAGAGCATAGGCAATGTGGTTTGTCTTGAGAAAATCCACAATCTGGTGGAGTCCAGCGGCCTGTTTGGGCTTCTGTAGCATTCCAATCTCGTTATGCTCATCTACGAATGACATGGATGCCATTGATTCTTGAGTATGCTAGACTGAAACACTTGTTCTTTGAGAGAAAAGGATTACAGAGCAGATGAACAGTATACAAAGAGTCGTTATGATCTTTTAGGCGGACAAAGAGTATTTATAGTATACGGGACATAAGCAGTATTAACCACTAGCAGTATTAACTAACTAGCAGTATTAACTGAGAGCAGCATTAACTGAGAGCAGTATTAACAACTAGCAGTATTAACTAACTAGCAGTATTAACTGAGATCAGTATTAACAGAGAGCAGTATTAACTGAGAGCAGTATTAACCACTAGCAATATTAACTTTGCATTGGCAGTATTAAAACTGTACTGGCAGCATTAACTACACTTACACTTTTTGACACCATCCTTTTACACATACTTTTTACTACTTTGTTCATCCCCTGATCCTTTTCTTCTTGATCCTTCATGATCATCACTCCCTCTGGAGTCTTACTAAATGCAACCTGAAACACTTAAACACACAGGTTAGTAGCATCATGCTCAATGAAATCTTCCAAAGTCAACTTACCTTTTAACTCATGCCTTGAGCATTTATTATACTTCCTTCTGAATCAAATGCACCATGTCCTCCATCAAATCTTTTGACGAATTTGAAGGCAGTCCATGTTCCCTGTTATGTGCCAAGAGCAACCATTATCAACATGCCAAATGCTCTTCCTCTTGAGTTATTGGTTGCCCTGCACACTAGATAAATCAGTTAGTTTTGGAAGGAACCCAAGCCAAAGTGGTCTTGGGTTGTCCTTTCTCATTTATATAATCTGTCAGTTTGGTCTGGATGAGTTGTTTAGGAATCTCATGGCTGGAATACTTTGTCAAGATTATAAGCTTGGCAGCATTACTACTAGAAGCAGTACTAGCCTTGTTAGCAGTACTAACTTGGTTAGCAGCACTATTTCTGTTAGCAGTACTATCTGGTATAGCAGTACTAACAGGTTTCTTTACAATTGGAACCCAAGCCTAAACAAAGTTGTTTGCTTTCTTTGTTTTTAAATTTCTCCTTGGCTTATTTGGAGTATTTTTCCTACAATTCGCAAACTTGTTCTGAGCATGATAATTTTTAGGTGCTCTTTTCTCGGCCATTTGATTCCTTCTTTGATTCCTATAACCAAAAGAGTTTTGTGGTTGTCTTTGAAAAGTGACTCTTTGGTTAATAGGATTGAAATAACAGTATTTGGCAAGATGATTCAATTTGCCACAGATAAAACAAGGTTTTGGTCTATTGATTTTACTCAGTTCAACCCCTTGTTTTTGTGCCCACTGATTATTCCAGTTTCTCTGATTTCCCCTTGGTTTATCATGTTTTTGGGGCTCAGATTTATTGCATGCACACTGTTTGCAAGGGACAGGATTCACAACTGTGGTTTGCTTATAATGGACCTTCCCAGACTCTCCCTCTGTCTTTTCTATGTCCTTAGATTTGACCCAAGTCTTTCCACATCCCTCATTGGTGATAATGTGATTTTCTAGAGGAATCTCACCACTCATAGTGTTCTCCTTACTCTTATCATTAGAGTTCTCTTCTTCAGAGTCTGTTTCAACCACCACTTTGTCTAATGGATCTACCTTAGTGGCTTCATCAGACAATTCCTTCCTATTCTTGGTCTCTAGCAAGTCTGATATAGGAGGGATGTAATTGTTGTTGTATGGTGGTGGTGTGGTGTTATAGCCTATTCCTCTTCTAAGTTTGTCATGGATTTGAGTTTGGAGCAAAGAGTCCATTGCTTTAGAAGCATTGGAAAATTTCTCAATATCCAGCTTGGCTTTCTCAAACTCACTCTTTATCTTCTCATTCTCCTCTTCTTTCTGTTTAAGCTTAAACTCATACTGATCTTTCTCCCACTTCCAGTAGTTGGTGTCATATGAGTGTTGGAGTTCATTGGCTTGGAAACTCTTAATCTGTTCCTCAAAACTCTCAACAATTCTTACATAGTCTTTTATATCTCTCTCTAATCTTTTAAGGTCATCACTCATTGTCTGGTTGTGATCTCTGTACCTTTTAACAGTTTCAATACAGGATTTAGAACAAAGATTAGATGTTACCTCTGTAGGAATTTCTGAGCTTGAAGACTCTGACACTTTAGCCATGATGATTTTTGATTTTAAGAAAGAATGATGATTGAAGGTTTCTGAGAATACTAGCTCTGATACCACTTGTCAGGATCTTAAATTCTTAACAAGAATAAACTCTCAGAAAACAATATCAAAGACGTTTGCGGAATAACACTTTGATATTCAATGGAACAGTAAACAAACAGTAAATCAATGATCACAACTTGTAAACTTGTATTGAATGATTAAAAGTCACAAGTTTTTACACACAAACTCAATATTGATGAACAGACTCACCAATACGATTCTACTTCTCTAGAATCAGGGATCTAACCTTGAGGTTGATTCTCTCTATCAAAACTAAAAACTTAGAATGAATGTTACATCTAAAGAAACAAACTATTCTATACATATACTGAAGATAAAAGATAATTACAAAATAATACAAGATCTTCAGTATAATCTTCCATCATTCTCTCTAAGCTTCCATTAATATCTTCAATCCAGCTGTCATCCTTTCCATACGGATATTCATCTCATAAGCAGCATTAATACTTTAGCAGCATTAATACTCTGAGTAGTATTAACTCCAGCAGTACTAACTATGCTCAGCAGTATTAATCTCTTCAAGCAGTACTAATATTGATGAGCAACATTAATCTTGTATTAGCAGCATTAACTTCAACTGGCAGTAGTAATTCTGTTGTAGCAGCATTAACCATACTTGATCATTTCTGAATTTCCCAACAGATTTCTTCCAATCCTATCAAAAATTAATCTCCGACTGTTGGCAAGGTGATGATGAAAAAGGTTATTTCGGTTGATCAACACGTTTTCATCAACTAAAGCAAAATGTTGTCACTTTCAATTCTAGGAACAAATTAATTCATGACTTACGTATGTTATTTGAGATCTCAAAGAGGTCCGCATGCATTTATTCGTATGTACGTATAATAGACACTGAAATAGTCGAACATTTTTACTTGTCATTTCTTCTATATATGTATTCCAGTTTTCGCTTTGAAAGGCAAATAAAAATTTTATGTCCATTCCAAAAAGGCAATGATATCTAAAGTAAACAGGTAGCTAGCTAGTTATATATGTTTTATGTAACTGGATGATAGATTATGCGTAGATCGATTAAAAGTCTTTTATAGATTAAATGCAAAATAAAAAATGACTATTTCTGGCAAGAGTTTTGAACGGACAAAATTATCATTTTAACCTTGATCACCTGACAGATTTTCCGATGTATTAGTGACACATCCGTAGACCAAAACTAATGACAAAATTTCAACAGAAGATCAATCACTAATTTGGCGATACTTACACACAGACAGATAAGGGATTCCATTGTTGTTGGTAGAAGTTTTTATTATTTATTTACTTTTTTTATAAAGCTTGTTGGTATTCTGTCAGTAAATACGTTAATGACGAGTTAGCTATAGTGTTTTTATTTTTTATATATGGAAAACACATACACATTCAGAGAGAGCGCTAGGGACGAAAAGAAGAGAGAGGAAGAGGGAAAAAAAGATAATTCCGTGGATCGCTTTTAGCTGAAACTCAAAAGAAGTAACATGTTTATGATCCTTGTGAGTGGAGAATGACAGTGGTATGTATTGGGTTCGAAACTTCGTTCGATTTCATTCAGATTCCAGCAGCGTGGAGATCGAATTAGTTTCTGGTTTCGTGCGACCATATTTAACAGTAAGTGTACGAGTGTTTAGAGGAATGAATCGAACAAGAAGAAACACACAAGACAATACTGTTAATTTATTGCAACTGATAAATATACAGCTTAAATACACAATGAAACGGTGTCATGGAGAAGACACAACGTTTCAACAGAGGTGTCAATTTGACAGTTTTAACTGTCAACTTATTCATATTTACAATACACCCCTCCTAGTTCATTAGTTCATACTACTAAACACTACATAATACTTAACAACATTTAACGGGATTAATTCGTTAATCCAACAGTCACCCCCTTAACGATTTAATCATGTTCTTCATCGTCGTCTTCAAGGGTAACAATTAATGTGTCACCATCTTCCTCTTCTATCTTGGCCATGAGTCCACAATCTTCCTTAAAAACAGCTTTAGTTTCTTCACACATCATGGGTGTCTCTTTCACGTGCAACTCATTTGCTTCTACTCCCTTTGTGTCCTTTTTACATGCAACAACAGACACAAATTCTTCTCGGGGGTATTCCTTTGCTACTCCATAGTAGGCTTCCAAGATACTAAGGTGAGTATTATAATACTCCCTTAAATCCTTCCCATTATGTTTTGGAAATCCTAAAGCTTCGGCAACTTGGGTCCATTTTTCTTTATTGGTTACCCGTGCGTGTCCTCCTAGGACTTTTACGATTAGGTATAAGTCTAGTAAACATACCTCGGTATCGTTTATCTTTGTGGCTTTTGGTGTTTCTCCATTTTTCATAAAAACAATGTGAAACTATGTCACCAACTTTCCAAAATGATCGATCACCAAATCCTTACACCCTTCGTGGATTTCTTGTTCGTTCACCATTTCAAGAAATCCGATAAGGCTTTCGAAGTCATTTCGGGGTGGTGTTTCCGTTTCTCCTTCATCTACAATGCTATCCTTAAAATAAAGAGATTCGTAATACCTCATAATGGACCGTATCGCCTTCTCTTTATTTTGATCCAAGGTGTCTTCTTCCATCTCGGTTTTGCCTTCGACTTCACTTCCCATCTTGATATTCGCGTTCTCCATGTTGCTTGTGTCAAACAATCCTTCAATATGACATTTGAGTCCATCAAATGTTATCTTAAAGCCTTGATGTTCAAGTTTACTTTGGCTTAAGATATTAAGATCAACGGTTGGAACGTAAAGCGCGCCGGGAATCACAAATCTGTGTTTGTCCGTCTCGACCAACACATCTCCGGTGCCTTTGACATCAAACCCATCTTTACTGACGGTACTTGTACCAATCGGTTCTTTAGTGAACTTGTAAAAAAGTTCCAAGTTTGGTGTCATATGGGTTGTGTGTTCTTCCGAGATATACCATATCTCATTCCACCCTTTTCCGTCCGAACCTACAACGTCGCGAATAGAGGCAGGGATCGAGATTGGGCTTCGTTCTTTCCTCCAATTTTCTGTAGTAACTTTCTTTCCTCTCCTGATTTCGTCCCTACGATTCTTATTCGGGCAATTCCAATAGAAATTCCTCCGTAAGTGGCAAAGATAACATCTTGACCGTTTTATCCTTCTTGAATTCTTGAAGAAAAGAGTATCCGGTTGATGCACACGAACTTGTTCGTTCAAGGTTAAATTGTGTAGATTCATAAGAACTTCTTTCTTTCGTTGACTCCATAAATCGTTCTTGAACTCTCGTCTGCGTCGAACAGTATTTTTTTTCTTCCTCCGAACAAACTGATCATTGGTCCTAAGAATCGGTTTGGCGCTCTGATACCAAGTATTGGGTTCGAAACTTCGTTCGATTTCATTCAGATTCCAGCAGCGTGGAGATCGAATTAGTTTCTGGTTTCGTGCGACCATATTTAACAGTAAGTGTACGAGTGTTTAGAGGAATGAATTGAACAAGAAGAAACACACAAGAGAATACTGTTAATTTATTGCAACTGATAAATATACAGCTTAAATACACAATGAAACGGTGTCATGGAGAAGACACAACGTTTCAACAGAGGTGTCAAATTGACAGTTTTAACTGTCAACTTATTCATATTTACAATACACCCCTCCTAGTTCACTAGTTCATACTACTAAACACTACATAATACTTAACAACATTTAACGGGATTAATTCGTTAATCCAACAGTCACCCCCTTAACGATTTAATCATGTTCTTCATCGTCGTCTTCAAGGGTAACAATTAATGTGTCACCATCTTCCTCTTCTATCTTGGCCATGAGTCCACAATCTTCCTTAAAAACAGCTTTAGTTTCTTCACACATCATGGGTGTCTCTTTCACGTGCAACTCATTTGCTTCTACTCCCTTTGTGTCCTTTTTACATGCAACAACAGACACAAATTCTTCTCGGGGGTATTCCTTTGCTACTCCATAGTAGGCTTCCAAGATACTAAGGTGAGTATTATAATACTCCCTTAAATCCTTCCCATTATGTTTTGGAAATCCTAAAGCTTCGGCAACTTGGGTCCATTTTTCTTTATTGGTTACCCGTGCGTGTCCTCCTAGGCCTTTTACGATTAGGTATAAGTCTAGTAAACATACCTCGGTATCGTTTATCTTTGTGGCTTTTGGTGTTTCTCCATTTTTCATAAAAACAATGTGAAACTATGTCACCAACTTTCCAAAATGATCGATCACCAAATCCTTACACCCTTTGTGGATTTCTTGTTCGTTCACCATTTCAAGAAATCCGATAAGGCTTTCGAAGTCATTTCGGGGTGGTGTTTCCGTTTCTCCTTCATCTAAAATGCTATCCTTAAAATAAAGAGATTCGTAATACCTCATAATGGACCGTATCGCCTTCTCTTTATTTTGATCCAAGGTGTCTTCTTCCATCTCGGTTTTGCCTTCGACTTCACTTCCCATCTTGATATTCGCGTTCTCCATGTTGCTTGTGTCAAACAATCCTTCAATATGACATTTGAGTCCATCAAATGTTATCTTAAAGCCTTGATGTTCAAGTTTACTTTGGCTTAAGATATTAAGATCAACGGTTGGAACGTAAAGCGCGCCGGGAATCACAAATCTGTGTTTGTCCGTCTCGACCAACACATCTCCGGTGCCTTTGACATCAAACCCATCTTTACTGACGGTACTTGTACCAATCGGTTCTTTAGTGAACTTGTAAAAAAGTTCCAAGTTTGGTGTCATATGGGTTGTGTGTTCTTCCGAGATATACCATATCTCATTCCACCCTTTTCCGTCCGAACCTACAACGTCGCGAATAGAGGCAGGGATCGAGATTGGGCTTCGTTCTTTCCTCCAATTTTCTGTAGTAACTTTCTTTCCTCTCCTGATTTCGTCCCTACGATTCTTATTCGGGCAATTCCAATAGAAATTCCCCCGTAAGTGGCAAAGATAACATCTTGACCGTTTTATCCTTCTTGAATTCTTGAAGAAAAGAGTATCCGGTTGATGCACACGAACTTGTTCGTTCAAGGTTAAATTGTGTAGATTCATAAGAACTTCTTTCTTTCGTTGACTCCATAAATCGTTCTTGAACTCTCGTCTGCGTCGAACAGTATTTTTTTTCTTCCTCCGAACAAACTGATCATTGGTCCTAAGAATCGGTTTGGCGCTCTGATACCAAGTATTGGGTTCGAAACTTCGTTCGATTTCATTCAGATTCCAGCAGCGTGGAGATCGAATTAGTTTCTGGTTTCGTGCGACCATATTTAACAGTAAGTGTACGAGTGTTTAGAGGAATGAATCGAACAAGAAGAAACACACAAGAGAATACTGTTAATTTATTGCAACTGATAAATATACAGCTTAAATACACAATGAAACGGTGTCATGGAGAAGACACAACGTTTCAACAGAGGTGTCAAATTGACAGTTTTAACTGTCAACTTATTCATATTTACAATACACCCCTCCTAGTTCACTAGTTCATACTACTAAACACTACATAATACTTAACAACATTTAACGGGATTAATTCGTTAATCCAACAGTATGATCGAGATCGTATTGTGGCGGAGTGGGTAACATCAAACTTGAGGTGATTATGCGTGTTCTTCATTTTTTTAATACATGGATTAAATATATGTTTTCAGTGTGAGAGTACTATTATTATTTTATTGACAACAAACATAAACACATACATTCATGATTTCGATTATAACGGGTTTCTTGTTTCTATGTGGAATGATAAAGTATCCAATGCACACGGTACCAGGGTTCCAAACCCACCATTCAACATCATACCATTTGAAAAATAAATTATACTTTGTCTTTGTGGTTACCACTTACTATCAACCCTCGTTCTTGAAATGAAATAATTACACTTGTGGTCATTACGGTTGCCAGTTTGTTTCAGATTTGATCCCTCTGATTAACTTTCAGTAAAAAGATCCATTAACTCAGAGGTATTTTGGTCTTTTTTTATCATTTTTTTTTAATTTTCAATTAAAAAAACTAAATTAATTATTATAGTATTAATTATTATATTATATTGTTATTATATACATATATAAGGTGTCATTCAAGGGAGAATATTCTACAAGATCCCTAAGATAGAATCTAAGCCATAAATTATATTTAGTCAAGAGTTAATATAAATCATATCATATTTGGCAACTTTGAATAAACAATAAAGACAAAGGGCATTATGGGTATTTTGTAATTATTTTTTTATTTCTCCTCTCTCCTTTTTTTTGGGAAGGGTGTTAGGCATGTCGTCTGACTCGGTAAACCCCATATGCTAAAGCATGCATCCCACATAATTACGATAGCGACAAGTGTAGGGGAATGAATCGAGCCCAGAGAAGATGAAGATAGGAAGCCATCCTCATCCCCCTAGACCTCAACCAACCCGGCTCTACCCGTGGGGAAGATGGGATGCTACTCTTTTCTTTTTTTTCTCCCCTCTTTTCTCTGTTCACTCTAGGGGAAAGATTGTAGACGGATGCCCATTACACACAGTGAACACCATATGATTACACAAGTGAACACTTGTTCCAAAAACACATTGTGTACACATGTTTCCATAACACACTATATGAACACCATTATGATTATAATCTTGTAAAAGTCCAACCTCATATGTGATTACACATTTGTGAATACCAATGTTAAAACCTTGTGCAATTCCAACCTAACATGTCATTACACATTGTGAACACCATTGTGAACAACTTGTGATTACAAAAAATTAGAACCCTAATATAATATAAAAAATCTAACCCAAATATTGCTTTACAAAATCTACAAATTAATTTATATCAAAAACCAAATGCTAAAAACGAATTTATGTTTTTGAAGAAAAAAAAAATGAATCTGATGGTTGATGGTGGGTAATCTTCCAGAGATGGTGAAGATGTAATTTAGATCAAGGGTTAAGCTTAAGTGTAGATTTAGGTTCCGATTGCATAAGCCCCATCGGAAAACAAAAATCCCATTGCTTCATGGCCTCGATCGACAACGAAGACCCGCTTCACCAAGATCTCTTCGTTGTCGACTGGATCTGCTGCGAACCCTTCTTCATTGGCTGGATCGTGGTCTTTATGTGACCGGTGGTATAAACCATCATGGTGGTGGTGGTTGCCGGTGATACGACACAGTTTTACCCACTAGATATTTCAATAATCTTTACTAGATATTCAATAATCTTTTACTTTTTTCGATAAGTGTGGGTCACCATCCGCCACATGTCGTGTTGGTATTGGTCCTATAACAAATCTATTAGGGATAGTCTAGAAGCTTCTTGTGTAGAGTTGATATAAGGCCATACCTTCCTGATGTAAGGATATCTTTTATCACTTTTCTGATATGAGTATGAAAACACCTGAGTTGTTCTCTGTGTCATTTGAGTAACCTAGAGTTGTTCTCTATGGTTTACAACTATTTCATCATTGAATTCGTATTGTGCATCTATCAGTGGTATCAGAGCCTCATCCTTCCCCTGTGTGGTGTATGGTTAAGGTAACCAAAGTTCAACTGATGGAGAGGTATGAAGAATTGAGGCAAAATATTGATGGTCACGATGAGGTTCTTAAGCAGATCATGCATGCACGAGAGCATCTCAGATTTAACAGTTGCAGTGAAGCTTTTGGTTGTGGCCCAAGGTAAGAAACCAAACCTGGAACAGAGGATGTTAATTCTTATTCTTATGTGTTCAATTATGGGGGAGCTGAAGGAGCTCAGCAGGAGGGAGCATGAACAGGTAAACCACCCCTAAACCAAGGGTATAGTAAATCGAATTACCAAATTGGAGTTTCCATCATTTGAGGGAGATGATTTCAAGGAATGGCACTATAAGTGCATTCAATTTTTTGAGCTGAATAACACACCTGGAAATATGAAGATCCGTCTGGTAGCCATTCATTTGAAGGGTAGAGCATTGCAATGGCACCAAGGATTCATGAAGGAAATGGAAGGCAAATATGTTAGTTGGAATTATCCCAGATGAACTCAGAGAGTAATTTGTTGGAGGTATTGTCTCAAAGCCTCTCATAGATTTTCAAAATCTAAAGCTCACCACCGTTGTAAGTGATTACAACTTGCAATTTAATGCTCTAAGGAACCAAGTAGATGTCCCTTCAGAGGTGTTAGATTTGTACATTGGTGGCCTCCGAAATGAGATAATGAATATAGTTCATCTTATGGATCCAAAACTCTTAGGGGACGTTTGGTTCGTAGAATGTTTTTGGATGGAATGGAATATGTCAAAATAATTTGACTTTGAAGGAATTGAAATGGAATGTTGTCAGGTTTGACCAACTGTTTTGGGTGACAAAATTGGAATGGAATCTGTTAAAGGAATTGAAATATGTCTGTTTGATTCACAGATCGTAGCTTCGGAATTGGAATGGAATTTTGGTAAATGACCAAAATACCCTTTTTCATTATTTTTTTAAACAAAACTTGCTTTAATCCAGCTCAATATCGTATCTCTGCAAATTCCCATACTTATCTTCTCTATTTCCAATTTCGAAACCCTAATGTCTCCCAACTTACAATATTTAGTATCAGATATGGCTCCTAGAACATCTTGTAAGAAGGAACAACAAAGTTAAGCATCGTTGAGATAAAGTATTCGCAAACATTATGTTCAATCAACGAATCCATTGTTTTACCTTTAAGAAGAGAGAGGGTTGAGGGCGAAAATCGTCGCTGATTTTGGGGTAGATGAAGTGAGAAAGATTAAACCGCGGGGAAGCGATTACTTGTGATAGAAATAGAAGCAAGAAATTGATTCGGTGATGATCATCGTTGATCGAATTCTGATTTTGGAGGTTTGATTTTCTGTTCAATCAACAATTTTTCGAAGTGGAATAACACTTGGGTCGATTTCAACCATTTTCCCACTTTCCTGGTTTTGGGTTGTGAACTATTTTCCCACTTTCCAGATTGCAATGGAGAAGACGAGAGAGAGAGAGAGAGAGAGAGATGATTTCTTATGTATGATAGTGATAAAAAAGAGTGGTAAAGGGTAATTTTGGAATTATAAAATATCAAATTCCGTTTCATTGAAATTCTTGGGTTTTATGATGGATTGTTAAAATCCTCTATGTATGGAATTTATTGGAATCGGAAGATTCCTTTCCATTGAAAAGCTTGAACCAAACAATGAAATGGAATCTGGTCAAAGGAATTCAACATTCCAATTCCACCAGATTCCATCACATTCTGCGAACCAAACGTCCCCTTAATCAAGCTATGAAATTAGCAAGAATTCAGGAAGGAGCATACTATGCTCTGTGGGATTTGGAGCCACCATGAAACAAACTCCCGTACTCCTACTTCTCTTCCATCCCCTATTTTTCTACCCTTTGTGCCCCCAAATTCTACCAAAAGTCCTAACTATAAACCACTCCTGAGCCAATTGTCTCAGAAACCTTTGGTAGAATCTCAAGTTCTGATACCCCAAAACACGCAAAATAAGACCACTCCTTTGAAGCAACTGTCAAGGAGTGAACATGAAGAGAAAAGAAGGAATAATCAATGTTTTTTTTGTAATGAAAAATATGTTCCTCGTCAGAGGTGTAGAGACAACAAGTTGTACACATTGATTGTCCAGAAAATATGTACATGGCAGAGGAGGTGATTATGGAGGTAATGGGGAAGAAGGAAAACAGGTTAACATTGGAAGCATGAGGGCATGGGAGCAACTTGGATCAAGAAGACTGCTCTCTTGAAGACTAAACACTTCTTGGAGTCTGATGTAGGCTCGGTGTTATCCTTGAGGTCAAGGATAATTTGATGAGGAGGGAATTGATACGACAACGTTTTACCTACTAGACATTTCAATAAGCTTTTACTTTTTTCCACAAGTGTGGGTCACCATCTGCCACATGTCGTGTTGGTATTGGTCCTATAACAAATCTGTTAGGGTTGTCTAGAAGCTTCTTGCGTAGAGTTGATATCAGACCATACCTTGATGTAAGGATATCTTTTGATCACTTTTCTGATATGAATATGAAAATACACAACTTTGTGTGATTTGAGTAACCCAAAGCTATTCTATGTGGTTTACACCTGTTTCATCATTGAATATTTGAATTCATATTGTGCATCTATCAGCCAGTGATGGAGCGTCCGGTTAGCGTTCAAAAATAGGGTTTTCTTTATTCAATCTCCATTTTTGCAGGTTGAGAGGGGGGGGGGGGCGGCAACTGTTATATGGAAAGTGAGGAAAAAAATTAGGGTCGTTAGAGATCATGTAAAGAGAGAGAAGATAAATAACATAAATAATAAGTTGATGACGTATACATACATATTGTCCAACTCCCCTACCCCTTTTTCTCCGACTCCATTGTAAAATTTCATCTCACGTGATACAACTAGGCATTGGATTAGGGTTTCAATGTTGGATACATTAATTGTTGAAAATTGTGAGGATGATCGAGTCTGGTAGCCTATCGAAGCCGTCGGTGGCACTTTCCAGCACCGATTCCATTCTAGAAATTGTAGTTATCATTCAGAAGGAGAGAGTTGAATCAATGGAGCATCGGCAAGGAAGCCATGGCTTTGACATCCCTTCACTTAACAAATAGAGTTACAACCGTTAATGTTAAGGACCAAAATGGAACAAAATAGCAAACCACAACAGCAAAAAAAAATGGAATAAACAAACTATAAGAACGAAAACGGAATAAAAAATAGATATAAAATACAGGGACAAAAACATAATTTTACACAACTTATATATAAGAGTAAACTACGATTTTCGTCCCTGTGGTTTGTTGTTTTTTTCTATTTTCATCCCTGGTATTTAAAAATTTCTTTTTTCATCCTTGTGGTTTCTAATTTGTTTTGATTTTTGTCCCTTAGGCTGACTCTGTTAAAAGATGTCTGTTAACTCAGGGATTATTATAGTCTTTTCACAATTTTATGAGTTTTTTCTTTATTATATTATACTAATTATATTATCTCCTTTCTTGTAGTCACTGCCATTCCCCCTCTTGTGACCTCCATTGCTTTTTTCCCTCATAGACAAAACCTCATTCCTCTCTTCTTCTCTACTAACTTCCAAAACCACCCACGCTAATCTCTCAGATCACTCTGTTTTGTGTATTGGTGTTCTCGCCGTTGCTGCTACTAGTAACCCTTATGCTTTCGCTATCACTCGAACCCGTGAATTTCTTCCACCACCCATCTCTCCGATCATCTCCGCCGCTGTCGTTCTTTGAGGATTTGTCCAATACTTCAGGCTTCGAAGAGAATTTTGTAGAAGCAATATGGTTGCTACTGTTCCCAAAAGATGAACTAGTCGTAATACTAGTTTTCTTCTTCTTCTGCTTCGATCTGATTGAAAATGGGAAAAAAACATGTTGATTAAAAGCCCTTTGTTGTGATTCAGACTCCCATTTTTGACGATTCTTCCAGTTTTATTGCTCTCTTGCCTCTTCACACTTCCTTTCTTGTTCTTTCTCCACCGTTGACTGTCGGTTTGACCACCGTTTAATATCAATCTCTCCTCCCCTTCGTCCATACTCTGCGTTTCATCAGTAAGATATCGTCTCTATTCAGTTATATCTTTCAACGACAATTCATACGACGTTTCTGGCATGTTCTCCACCATCTCCCTCTGTCCTCTAGCGATCGCTTGAGCTCGTGATGACGGTGACATAAACCATGGATTGTTGAACCGTACTGGACTATCCGACGGACTAATACTCTGCCATAACGGTGGCGAATAGATCCCTCCACCCAACGAACTTGGGATTCAATTTTTCCACGGGACTAATACTCCGCCACAACGGTGTGTGTGTGTAAATGGGATGCTCGTTTCTGATTTCCGACAAATGGGATGCTCGTTTCTGCGTTTGGAAACCTTATACCAAAATTACACTTTACCATGATCAAAACGCAGCTGCTATCTTCTAGAAATCTGAAAATCATGTGTTTAAATCTCCAAAAATTCCTGAAATTTACTTGTTCGATGGAAGGGGTAGATGGAGTCTGTTGCAAAATTTCGATCACACCACACTCGATCGAGCCCCACAAAACGAGACCGAACCAAGTAGAAACTTAATCGAAATCAACCCAAGATCCAAAATAAACTAAAACGAGTTCGTAATGCGGAAACGATAAACTCGTATCTCTCAACAGAATAATAAACAACCACAAAATAATAATCGAAAACTTGATGGAATTGAATAAGAGAGAAAACGACACCGGATTTACGTGGAAAACCCAAAACGGGAAAAACCACAGGCAGAGGAGACCACCGAGAAGTCGACTATACTTGATTGATGTTACAATACTTGGAAATAGGAGAAAACGATGAAGAAAATTACAGATTTAAAGCTAATCGTAATATCTATTTTGTTGGGAGAGATCTTCGACAATCTTCATTGCAGATGTTTCAACATGGAACAAAACTTGGAACCACATAAGGCCATAACCGCCCACTTCTTTTGGGCGTGAGTTTTCAAGTGAGTTTGGATGCATCAAAGTCACGCGGTTTAATCTTCATAGCAACCACAATGTATAACGTGAGTATGAAGTTAGATAAGACAACAAAGTAGCAGCAAAGTCGCGTTGATCACTGTGCATAGCCACCATTTAAGCCTCCTTTGTTGACTTTTAAATCTCATTTGACTTTCTCTTTTGCATCAGGCATGTGGAAGTGGATGCATCAACCTTTTAAATCCAAGTAGCTTTTATCCATATGCCATGCATGAGATTTTCAATCATATTTTCCATGCATGCATTATAGTTGGAGACAAACAAATAATTACAGAGTCGATGTTGGTTTGAGTGTGGTGTAAAAAATAATTTGTGTAACAGTGAAATCGAGAGAAAGGAAAAAAAATAGAGGAAGGGTTGTAACAGTGGTTATTATGTGGGGGTGGGGAAGAGAGGAAAGGAACTAAAAGTGGCTATTATGGGATTATTAGTTTTTTTTTAAATTAATAAATGCTTTACTTTAATAACCTATCGTCCTCTAAATTATATATTATTAATAAACAAGATAGTAGAAAGACCAAAATATCCCTGATTTGATGGATTTTTTTAACAGAGTTAGATAGAGGGACGGAAAAAGCAACAAATGACAAACCATAATGACGAAAAAAGCAATTTTCAAAGACCAAGGACGAAAATGGAAATAAGCATCAAACCACAGGGACGAAAATCGTAGTTTACTCAATCCAAAATTTACAATATATATATATATATATATCTTATGATTTTAAATAATACATATATTAACGTAATAATTAAATTAAATATTAAAATATTTATCAAAATTTTATTATTTAGGGAACAAAATAAATAAATTTAATTTTTATGTAATGTATAAAAAAAAATTAAAATGGTTATATTTGTTTTTTTGATGACTAAATATATTAAAAAATAATGATATTAAACTAACTATAATTAATACCGACTAATAAATTATAACTAAAGTTAATTAATAATTTAAAATTAATATTAATTATAAATTATAAATTAATTTTAGTTTATAATTAATAATAATTAATATTAATCACGGGTATAATTAGAAGAAAAAGGTGATAAGAGAAAAAACTCCTTAAACTTAGTGAAACACTAACTTAGTGAAACACTAATACAAGTAGCATTTCAATAAACTATCTTATAAATTTACTTTTTGTCTATCCAAATGGGCGTCATATTGAAAAAACACTCAAAAAATAAGCTAGTTTATATCTGCCATACATGACGTTAGAGAGAGTATTTTTTGAAAACATGTGAATTTCAAACATATTTTGAAAATATGTAAGCATGATTTTGAAATTTGAGACGACATTAAGAATAAAAACTCAAATATCCAATAAAAATGAGTCTCCTCTATTATCTTCTTACAAATATACGAAAGAGCCCGGTTAAATCAACTCCTTGTCAAAATCATAGTATTTGTTAAAAGAAAAACCAAACAGAACAATAATAAATGAATAAAATGAATATGTTATTCTCATTAATCATAAGCCCTTTAAATAGGGAGGATTACAAAGAGATCATGATAAACATGGAAAGAGATTTATTCCATAAATAACTCTAATTGTTTATATTTATCTCTATCGTCACATCCTTTAGATGATGACACACTTATCCTCCAATACTCCCCCTTGTGCCGAGTCAAAGGAGTGATGGTGCACAGTTGGTGTCTCGTTAAAACCTTACGCCAAAATAAAACCTAGTAATTGCTTCATTAGATTGATACTCGTAAATGTCTGCCATATTGAAGGTATATGAGTTGTGAATTGATTTCGGAAGGGAGACGACATAGACATTCTCGTTAATCTACTTAGTATTTTTTAATGGCACATACTTCCGTGGTTGGAGCTTACGGTAAGTACCGACGAGGAATCTTTCTTTCTGGAGAAGTACCATCACTTCTTCGCCTTCATTGAAAAGCTTTTTCAGCGATGTTTTGCAGCCGCATTTTTATTCTCAAGCCAATTGCTTCTAGTTGGGCTTTTATAGCTTCTTTGGTGGCTTAAATCTCCTTACCCAGATTTCTTGTGACTATGCTAACTTCGGGATCTCGGGGTAGGTTGAGCAAGTCGACTACGTGCCTCGAAGGTGAAGTGTAAACCAAGGAGAAAAGAGAGTATCATGTGGCAGTGTGCACGACGCTATTGTAGGCGAATTCGATTTTTGCTAAGGCCACATCCCATTGCTTGGGTTTCTCCCCACATACACTTTGAAGCAATTCCTCAACATTCGATTAGTATCTTCCTTTTGGCCATCGATTTGGGGATGAGCGATGCTACTTTTCTTGAGAGTTTTCCCAAACATTCATCATAGTGTGATCAAAAAGTGGCTAAGAAATTTGGTGTTGCAATTGGAAGTGATAGACTTCAGGACCCCATGTGGGCGCACCACCTCTTTGAAGAAAAGTCGAGCGATATTGCTTGCATCGGCGGTTTTCTTGCAAGCGATAAAATGGCTCATGTTTGAAAAACGGTCAAACACCATGAATATGGAGTCGACACCTCTATGGGTCCGGTGGAGGCCCAAAACGAAGTCCTTACATAGATTTTGTGAAATGTCTTCGGGGACCGGTAACGGTGTGTAGAAGCCCGTATTTTATGACCGACCATTTGCGGTTTGGAAAGTGTATCACTTTCAGACAATTGCACCCCCATCTAGTCTCAAGTAGTGTGGACAATAGTACCTTTCTTCCAAGCTTGTGAAAGTCTTGTCTCGGCCAAGATGTCCACTTAGTCCTCCATCGTGTAGATCTTTAATTAGTTTTTCTCGAAGGGAGGAATCGGGGATGCATAGTTGGTTGCCTTTGAAAAGGAAACCGTCCCAGACATAGATGTAACACCCTCAATCTGTAAATAGCAACTAATTTGAAATTTTCTAAATACATCAATAAATGATTCATCTACAATCCCAATATAATATTTAACCTCAATACATAAATTCATTCTATATCTTACAGTCTATAAAAAGAACGGGTGCTACTAAAACCCAATAATAGTCACTATTTCCAAACGGCGGAAGACTTCACAAACCACTTACACTTGTGTAAAGCTAAGGCTCAACTCTTCAAAGAGCTGCTAGGATCCAAACCCCCAACTGGAACCTGATGCACATGCCGACAAATAAAAAAATGTTAGGCTTAACGCCTAGTGAGCTCAAGAGTTTTAATCATGAATGCATATATCTTTAAAGAAAGAAATTCAGTTCAAATCTAGACCTTTCGTAATGGTTAACTTTAGAAATGGAAATGACTCGTTTTCCCCGAAATATGCATCTTTAAGACCACACTCCAAAACAAACATTCTTTATAAAACGATGCAATCCGTAACTCACTTAAAATACCCAAAACACCCAAAACGTGAAATAACACTTCATATCCTAAAATACCCAAAACACGGGTAGGGCATAATACTCGACTCTTAAATAGCGGAAAACAATCCATATAACAATGATACGTCATCGAAAACATGGAACTGAAATCTAATACTCACGCTACCATTAAATGGAATGAAATCCAAATATTAAAGTATGGACAATTAAATAACCAAAATACTATGGGCCGCCAACGGGGGATACTCGTATCCGTTGAGAGTGGAGGAACACAAAAGTATGCCACCCATACAACGTTAATCGCATGACACCTCACGACATAAACTCCCAAGTGTCCCTACGACTTCTTGACAAGTTTCACCCAAAGAGACAGTTGACCTTGGTGACCGTTATAAAGAACTCCACCCCGAAGGCCCGACACACTTAAAGACTACCTATTAGGCATTACTTCAAGCGGCGGAGATCCTAGTGCCTACCTCCCAGGTAGCACCTCCAGACTCAATCCTCCTAGTGCCTACTTGTAAAGTTTTGGTCGTAAAACATAGGTACCGGAGTCCAACCCCGAAATACCCAATTGACCATCCAAAACAGACTGACTTACGTGCCTATGGATCCAATGCAACACAGTCTAAGATTACATGACTACACATGAATGACTAAAGCAATCGAGTCTGTAATTATCATGAATATGCAATAAAATGCATTAAGATGTATATTGAACATGGTCTCTTCGAAGAGCCATAAAAACTGGGACAAATGTCCACGATACTCTTTTAAGTCAAAACCGAGTTTAAATGCTCAAAACCCATTTGACCAACAATTACCGTTTCCCCAAATAATACAACGTATCTAAACAACTTTTATGCAGACACATACTTCAAAGATGTGATTAACCCAAAAATCTACGCGGATTGGGACATATCATTTTCCAAAGGGGTTTACGAAATCAAGTACACTAAAGATGCATATATCATGAATTAGGCTTCATTTTTACAAAATCACTAAAGATGTATAAATCATAAAATAGACTTTATTTGTACAAAATCACCAAAAATGCATAAATCACACTATTACTTGTCAAGATATCAAAATCCCAAATATGGGCATTTTATGAGATTAAAACAACTCAAGTTTATCAAATATGAAAACTTATCAAAATACCCAACACGTTGACAATTACCAAGTAAAACATATTTTTACTTCAAAATACTCATTTTGGCACGTACATATTTTTCACAAAGCAACTTGAACTCACTTTGCTAGATTTAGGCTAAATCTAGGTTTTACCCCCAAAACTTGAACCACCATTGATGAAGGCTTGAAATCTCCAAGCAATCTCCCTAGAGCTTACCTTCACATCTACAAGGTTACCTTCACCACACAAGTCAACAAAATCACACCCAAGAGGAAGTATGAAAGGGAAAAGGATGAAATCATCAAACCCTAACTTAACATTGAGAGAGATGAGGACCTTACCACCACAAAATACTCTTGTATACTCCAATAGACTTACAATATCTTGATAAATCCTTGAAGATATCTCAAAAACGAAACCATGTCAACTTGAATCACTGAAATCGGAGTTGGGATGAAGAAGATATGAAGAAATGAAGTTCTAGGACTGAAAATCGGGTTTTATGCTCGACCAGGGGATTTCGCGACTTACCACGCGACCTTAAGTCGCGGTATAAGTCTCCCTCTTCACTAAGTCTCGGCATAAGTCCTAAGTCGCGACATAAGTCCTAAGTCGCGGCATAAGTCGCGAGATGCACTGTTCGCCCGGTTTTCTTCTCATTCACTGTTTTGGCCATAACTTCTTCGTTATAGCTCCGATTTTGCTCCGGAAAGAACCGTTGGACTCGTAATTGAATCCTTAATTCACTAAGACTATAAAATATAGGATTCAAGTCCAAAATAATTTATCTTATTTTTCCCTAATATATCGGTTTCAGTATTAACTTGAAATGATACCTTTCGAGAATCGGGGTGTTACTATAGAACTCGCCATTAAGGGTGCCATTATTGCATTTTCTCCATATGTTTCTAAACTCCCCATATTCCTCATAGAATTCTTTCAACGTCTCGAAACCAATGATCTAATGTGATATGATAACGAGTAAATGGCCCTCCGGCTAAGGGTATCAACTACTTACTGAGAGTGACAGATTTATGCTTGATCACAAAAGGAAATTTATGTAGAAAACTTACCCAACGAGCATGCATCTTGTTGATCGTTTTCTGACAGTTGATGAATTTTAGGGACTGATGATCAGTGAACAAGACGAACTCCTTTTGAACCAAATAGTCTTCCCATTGTCTAAGTGCTCGAACCACAACATAGAATTCTTGATCATACGTGCTCCACTTCTGTCGGACTTCACTTAGCTTTTCACTGAAAAAGACGATCTGGTCACGGATCTCGAGCTATAACGCCCTCAAATCTGGAAAGAGCAACTAATTAACAATTTTCAGTATTACACCAAATAAAGGATAACATCCATTTCTACAAATCAATTATCAAAATACCTCAAATTGAATTCTAGGTTTAACTTCACCAAGTAATAAACTAGGTCTTAGACAAGGAATAAATATAGGTCGGGTGTTATTAAACCCATATACAATTGCTATCTCAAAATATGCGGAAGACTTCACCCAAAAGCTACTCTTTTCTCGTACATCTAGCTAGCGTTCATTTATTCACAGTGTCGCTGGTACCATACCCCAACCATAACCTGATGCAAATGC
This sequence comes from Arctium minus, assembly GCA_954870635.1. Lineage (NCBI taxonomy): Eukaryota > Viridiplantae > Streptophyta > Magnoliopsida > Asterales > Asteraceae > Arctium > Arctium minus. The sequence continues at coordinate 172,043,503 of OX941080.1, read as the reverse complement.
CGACAAATAAAAATGTTAGGCTAACGCCTAGTGAGTTCAAAAGGTTTCATCATGATTATGTAAATCGTTAAACGGAAAGAATGCAACTTAAATCATGATTTCCAAAAGGATTTATATTAAATATGCAACCAACCCATTTTCCAATACACACACACACATTTTTTTTGTGACGAAAGCTCAAACATATTTCCTCAAGATGTGAACTCAAACCCAAAACTCACTCAAAATGTGACTAATAATTTAATTCCCATATAATGTAAACGTGGACAAAACTCTATTATCTAAAATATTCAAAACATAGATGAGACATAAATACTCAACCCATAAATCATAGATAACAATCCATATATAAAACGTCAACCAAAATCATGGATAATATTCAACACCCCAAAATAACCAATATAAACAATAAACAACATTGTAAGCGTCAAATCGTATATAATCTTTGTCTCCAAAGAATATATCCAAAATCCACCATTCTGTGACGGGAGAAACCCGATTCCATTGCATGTGACAAAACACAAAAGTAGGTCACATATCTATGTTATATGAGTGTCATTTAAGGATTAAACACATGTTAACATCAATATTTCCGGGTCTATAGTTAACGATGTTAACATCAATCTTTCCGGGTCTATAGTTAACGAGTCACCAAGCTCAACACCTCTATGTCTATTGCTTGGATAGTCATCATGTTCAACCCCCTAGGTCTATACCTTAGAATTTTCGTGCACTCATCAAGTTCAACCCCTCTAGGTCTGTACCTTGGAATTTCCAAACATCCCAGTTAAGCTCGTTCACAAGAAATTGCAATTATTGGTCAATGAACGATATCCGACTCAAAGAGCCCACATCTTACTCCCATAAGACCCCATGCCTATTTCAAGTTACATTATGGGTATATTTATCCCACTCAAATCGACTCATATGCCTATTGGTCCATTGCATTATAGTCCAAAACATTACATGACTTCAAACGGATGAACTAGTGCATTCAAAACATGTAATTCTCAAATAAGATGCAATAAATGTAAATCATAACCAAAACTCTATATTGAGCTATTAAAACCGGACAAACGTCTCCAAGACCCAACATAGCCTAAAACCAAGCCATAAGCTCAACAAATCAATTGACCATTTGTTATAAGTTATGAAATACAATAAAACGTAAATAACCCACGTTTATGCAACTGCATGCTCCAAATATGTGAACAACCCAAAACACAATTTTAGACTGGGACAAATCATTTTCCAAATGCATTTATACCATTTATTATTTCAAAACGTCTCATGACCTAAGAACAAACATTTCTCCAAAACACATACTAAAAGTGAACTTATATCAAAATATTTCCATTCATAAGATAAATCATTAAAAATACCTATACTTATGATTTATTTATCAAAATGCCCAAAAATCCCAAATGTAGGTGTTTCACAAGATTTATAAAACCAAATAACCTAAATAAGTAAAACCCTTCAAATATTATAACTTTTAATAAATATCACGTAAACACATAATCCCCTTAAAATGGACATTTTTGGTATGTACAACGTTTTAACAAATCAACTTGAACCCACCTTGCTAGATTTAAGATAAATCTAGATTTTATCCCAATATGAGCTCCTTGAAGAAACTTGAATCCACAAGCAATTCCTCCAAACCCTAGATTCACAAGTTTTCCAAACATAAATATACATATCTAAACACTTAGAATCATTCCTCAAACATCTTATATCAAAATCTCCATTTTGGCCAAAAACCTAGTTTTGACCTAACTTCCCCAAAATCCTGCAAACCGAAATTTGAGAAACATAAACACTATAAAGTCATCAATGGAGAATTTATAACTCATAATAAAGTTTAGAAACTAGGAGGATGAACTCACCACTTAGCTTTTGGTGAAAACCTAGAAAACCTTAAATTTCTTGAAGATGGAGGTGATGATGATGAGCTCTTGATATTTGCTTCCACTCCACTACCAAATACTCTTGGATCTTCTCAATAATAACAACCTATCATGGAAAAGCTCTCAAAAACAAAACCGTAGCACTTTGAATCACCAAAAACGGAGTAGAAATGAGAGAAATATGAAGAAACGAAGAATGAGACTGAAAATCATGACTTTATGCACACTTGTACCCCCCATGCGATTGTGACATGCTACAGTGACAATGTCACAATCGTGGGCACAATCGCTCAAATTGTACTTAACACTGGTTTGGCCATAACGTCTTCGTTTTAGCTCCGATTTTGCTCCGGAAAGAACCATTAGACTCGTATTTGAATTCACCATCTAGCAAGATTATAAAATCTAGTATTTAAGCACAAAATCGTATTTCCTCTATTTCTCTTAAAAGATCGATTTCTACACTAACTTGAAATAATATGTACCCAAAAATTACGGGTGTTACACCATTGTCATAATTACATGGCACATTCGTTGGGACAACCAACCGCTTGGTAATCGCCGCTGATATTGTAACATGTCACAACTGCATGGCACTATAGCGGAGACGAAGTACCATTGGTGTTATTGTGACATATGTCACAACCCACATGGCACTAAATCCATACTACATATTTGGTTCCTCCTTTACTGATTTCCCCAGTTCAACATTTTTCTTTAATTGGCATAAAAATCAGGGTGTTACACGAGCCTTGGTTGCATTCAAGATACATCTTGTAGAGGATATGCTCATAATCTTTGGGTAGAAATTGTTCTATCATCAATTATTTCATTCTCCGCCAAGATCGAACTGGTCCTCTTCTTTGTCGTTGTCGTTGAACCATTAGCTTATCCCACGTCATACAACGATGATACTTTTAAGCCAAAAAGCTACCATTTTTATCTGTTTATCATCAGGTACTTCCATGATGTCGAAAAATCTGTCAACTTTGATTTCCAGTATAAGAACCCTTCTACTCCCATAGTCCCATAGAAAAACAGAATGTCCGCTTTCATACGGTATTCGTGTTTGTTCCTTCTTACGTTTAAAGGTTCTTCTTCCTCATCTTCTTATGATTCAGAACTTGATAGATTCACTCGGTGTAACACCCTAAAAATAGGGATAACAAAAATCCGAAAAAACGGACATGAGGTATACTAAAATTGTCATAGCAAGAGCCTCCCAAAAATTAACAATTGTAATTTAAACGGACAATAAATTAACAACCAACTAATCTAATTTCTACAACTAAAAAAGAGATTACAAAAGGGTTGTTAACTATAAACCCAACGATTCATTTTCAAAAGTAATGAGCGTCCAAGTGCAAAATCCCCCAAGCTCTCACCCCAAAGAATCTAAACCTGCTTAGGACCGGCCCCACTAGAACCTGAGATACACATCGATACCAAACAAGTGTTAGGCCAAAAAACCTAGTGAGTTGAACAATAAGAAGCATGCATGAACATTTACAATTCTTATCAGCAGTTAACCATGGTTCAATATATGTGGAGTCAATAGGGGATATCCATAGCACCAATCAAGTTCCATCCAAGAGTCGATATACCTTGATGCCCTTCACAAGGAACATCCAAAAGGCCCGACACACTCGAGGACTACACCAAAAGAAAATTCCTCGAATAGCGGAGGTCTAGGCACATACCATCACAGTGGTGCCCAAGACTACATCCTCCTAGTGTCTACTGACTTGATTCGTCCAACATAACGCATATAGGAGGTCCTTTAGGTATATTTCAACCCAACATATTTCGATACCAACTACGGGTACAATATTACCATCCCAATTCCAAAAAGTCTAACAAGAGACCCAAATAACCATTTTGCTTATCATGCATATTAAATATTATCACAAAGATAATCCAACTAGAAACCATCTTCATATCGATACATGTATACATTTACCATATTCGACATATACATATTATGCATCCGAGAGGAAAAGCCCCGATACTTGCACATTTAGAGTATACCATAGTATTTCACATATAACCACATCTCTTCATAATAAAATCCCAAGTATTTGAACATATAGAGATAAACAACCATAAATAAAAGTATAAGATGTGTATCCAGTTTTGACAAAGGTTTAGTAAACTCACAATCTAGGTTTTGAACCAAAACCTAGAAAATATGGAAACCCTAGAAGTTGCCCAAAGGAGACTTGATGTAGGGGAGGAGTAGCTTGATAAGGATCTTCAATAAATGCATTTGGTTGAGGTTTGAAGAACAAGGACCCCAACAACCCAAAACCCTAGCAATAAATGTGTATGTGTTTGAAACCCCCAAAAATCGCCCAAATCGTTTTTGTAAAGTCAAAGTGAGAAATGAGGTATTAAAATTCATTTAAAACCACAGACTAGACCACGCGGGCGATAGTGCCCGGCGATAGTGCCAAGGGCACTATCGCGAGTCACAATCGCGAGGCCTTCCCTGCACACGGTACCAATTCGGCGATAGTGCCTTCGGCGATAGTGCCAAGGCACAATCGCGTGGCACAATCGCTGGCATCCTCCAGCCTACGGTACATCCTTGGCGATAGTGCCAATGGCACAATCGCCAGGCACAATTGTGCCAACCCCAAAACAGCCCTAAAACTCAACCGAAAACATTAACGAGCACAAGGTTTGTACGATTAAAGATGGTAAATCAATATATAACATTTTGACATAATAATGATCATAAAATGCACACAAGGACACATATTCCCACATAAGCGCAATTAATGCATTAAGGGAGACAAAATACTTACCTTGCGAATTTTCGGGTGTTACACTCGGTCACGACGGTCAAGGCATAGGTTCCTAACCGGTCCTTCACCTCGGTCTCTAGTTTATCCGACGATCCTCGTTGATGACATTGGGTTGAAGTCTGTTAACAGCCGCTGTCTGGTTGGTGAGGGCCACGGTAATGGCGACGTGCAAATTTGTCAAGTCTGCTTTGATAACGGTCTTGGTCTGCCATTGTTAGTGAAAAGGCAGGCGAATCCTTCACTGATACCAACTATCGCAGCGGTAAATTGCAGAAGGATTGACAAACGTCTAAATACTTTGATAAACAATAACTACGAAACGTAAAACTCAAAGAACTAGAGAATTCTCTCCACAGATGAACTTTATTAGTTGATAACTTAATAGCAATAAAAACCCTATTTATAATCTTAAAACTAAAAGATAACTATGGAAACTATTAATATCATTGCTAGTAAAAGGGAAATATTAAAAAAACTATGTAAACTCACTCGACGATTTAGGAGGCTGTGGCGACTTTCGGCGCTAGTTTGACTAGCGTGGAAAGTCACGATAGTTACTATTCAGGCTCGGGCGAATTTGGACGCTAGTTTAACTAGCGTGGAAAGTCACGGTAGTTACTGTTGAAGGCTCGAAAACAGTGGCTGGGGTGACTTTTGGTGCTTGTTTAACTGGCGTGGAAAGTTGAGGTGCTCTTTGTATGTCCTTTTTCCCCGTTTGATTTGTTCCTCAATTTCAATGGTCATCCTCTCTATATCATGTTATTCTAAAAGTGTCCTTAAAGCTTGTTGAAACGTCAATAAACGTCCTATAAACCGATTGTAACACCTTTTTAGATAGGACGCTTTTTGGTTTGGTTCTACAAACATAAGTCTTGTAAAACATTTTCTTTAGGACGCTTAGACATTTTAAGCGTCCTATAAAGTTAATTTTGTTGTAGTGACGTAATGTGCACGAAACTCCTTCCTCATCCTCCACAATCTCAAATCTCTCCAAAATAGTGTTCCAAATAGCACACGTCAAAAAAAATACTTGTTTGAGTTCGTGTTTCGTACAATCATCTCCAAGCTTCTTTATTGAACTTTAGTCACTTAAAGAACTATATACAACATTTAGTTAACATGGAAAAAAAATTACACTATAATTTAGATATTCATGTGTTTTAAGTTTATAAACCCGTTTAACAATTTGTACAAACAAGCTTTCTTTGAAGACAAAATAAACCAAAGGTTGGACCTTTTTTTTAGTTATTTATTATAAGAACGTAAAAATTATGTATTATTTTCAAAACTTCATTAGGGTTTCGATATAAGTAATGCTTATAGTAGGTAAGTGCTACAACATGTATCGTGTCTTAAACTTGTCTATTGCTTAAATTTAACTGTATTAACGTCCAACATATCATATAGTTAAAGATTTCAAATTGATAAAAAAAATAAAATAAATAAATAACGTAACTACAATTAATGGTACGTGATTTTTTAATTAAAACCCGTATCGGTGGTCAAAGTAAAGATTTTAGATAATTTTGTGCTAGAAGTGCAAATTTTTCATTAAAGAATATAAGAAAGTACGGAACCAAATAATTAAACAATTTTTAAATATCTTGTTTGGGGAAAAGTGACACCAATGACCAACCCTTTCTTGGTTATGTGAATGCTATTGTTTTCTGTATTTTTCTTGAAGTAAAAAACATGCCCATTAATTAAGAAATATATTAAAGACATATCCATTGGAGTTTGGTGACCATTAAGAAAGATTTGAACACATTACTATAAAATTGAGTTTTTAAGATAAAGTGTTATATTTACGAGGCGTAATTAAATTATAACATTATTTTGAACATTTTTACAAGTTTTTTAGGGCTTTTTTAACCCAAAACATCACATTAACTATTTTTTATAACACTTTTTAGAAAGTGTCATATAAACCCATTTTTTATAAGACAGTTGTTTTTGTAGGTCATTTTTTTTATTGAACGTCATATAAAATAGCTAATACGACTCTTTTTGATAAAAATGTTTTAAAAACCTTGCTATAACGCCCAAAAAATGGCGTATAAACTTATTACAATGCCTTTAGATAAGGCATTTTTATTTTTTGGTCCTATAAATTAAGTCTTGTAAATTGGTCTATTCTAACGCTTAGAAAATTTTAGGTAATATTGAACTAATTTTGTTGTAGTGATACAATTAATGGTTGCAAAAATTAAATGTGTTCCTATAACTTTATTTAAACGAGGTGGGATTAATGCCCGTACGTTGCTGCGGATGGAAAGAAATATTAAGACCATAAATTTGAGCATCACCAATTATGAGAACAAAACATTTTGTTTCTGTTAGCAGCATCACTATAATTTACAAAATGCCCTATGAGAATGATGAGTGTGTATGATACGAAGCGAAAATAAATTGGCAAATGGTACATTACATCATTAAACTTAAAAAAAGTTACATTGTTATTAAACCTAAATTAAATTATAATAAAAATATGAATTAAACAAATTTTACATAGGTTTTGGGTTGGAGAAGACACAGTCATTGAGATGCGATGCATGTTAAGGGATCTTTATTTTATGTTTATATAATAAAAATAATTTTTATAATATAACTTTTATTTATTTAAATTAGAAAATGAAAAAGTTATAAATGATCGAAATGTCATTTACTTAACGGTCAGGAGCTAACAACTTTTAGTTTCGAGGACCAAAACGTTACGCAAATGCAAAATCGAAAGTCTATTTTGGAATCAACAAATTATGGGGACTAAATCCAAGAGGAAAATAAAACTATAGGGACCAAATCTGTAACTCTACAAACATAGAAAAAAAAAAGATAAAAGCTCAAGGACCAAATCTGTAAGTTACTAAAACCTGAAGGACCAAATATGTAAGTTACTGTTCATGAACAGTGAAATTCCTTCCAGATAAATGTTATTACTTATAAATGTATTATACATTAGATATGTTATTACTAAATTTAAAAATGAATTCTTAAAAGCTTAGATCACATAGTGAGAAACATGAAATAATTATAATCAACATTAAAGAACCAAACTAACATTTACATCGGTAAAATCTTGTTTTACGATTAATTTGCTGATAAAAACAATTAAATAATTAAAATTAATCACATAATACATCTAACATAAAATATAGTAAAATTAATCCAAATGGCCATAGTAAGGGGAGGGATTGGCCTCTCGTAGCCATCCCTCTCCCTTTTTTTTTTAAAATGTCATTGCCTGAACAAAAAAGGGGGTGCGTAATTGCATAGCCCTATGTAATTGCGCACCCCTTTTTATGCGCAAAAAAGGTAGCAGATGCGTAGCAAATAAGCAAAAAATGTGCAAATGTATTTTCTATAAAGGTAAAGGGGGTGCGCAATTACGCAGGGGTGCGCAACTACGTTATGCGTACCACCTTTTTTGTGCAGATAGTGACATTTTTATAAAAAATGGAGAGGAATGGCTAGGAGGCCAATCCCTCCCTTTTTATCGCCATTTGAGCCAATCTCTCTAAAATATAGTAATAAGTAATTGATTTGGTAGTGTGATATAAATGTCGTAATAAATCTGATGGACTGATGTTATTAAAGCACATTTTATCAAAGAGTTGGAAGCCATAGCAGAAATTGTTTATGGGTTGCTGCTAAAAATAAGAAAACACCGATGCACACGTGATTCTGATCACACCATCACTATAAGTCTACAAGATAAGAGAAGACACATTACACATGCATATATATATATATATATATATATATATATATATAATACGCACGTGATTCTTACCACATGACCATCACTAAAGATATATATATATATATATATATATATATATGTGTGTGTGTATGTGTGTTATGGAGACGCCAGCTTTGACAATAGGCTTATGATAATGTTGTTCTCTTCCAAAAAAGAAAAGGAATATTGTTGTTGCATGAAGCAATAGTAGTATAAAACCGCTGCAATCCCATCAATGAAATTGCAAATAAACCACAATGGCATCTTCTCAAAGCCTCACCTGTCACTTCTTCTTCTTCTTTTCTCTTGTAACCTTCTCTTACGCTGCTACAGATTCATCCAAACCCACTGCGGCCTATCATTTTTCCATAAGAAAAAACGAAACAACCCGCCAGTACTACTTCGAGTATGAGCTTGGAATCCCACCTACTTTGGTTGATGCATTGATTGATCTTGGTGCACCATCCGTTTGGATAGATTGCAGGTCCTTCGTCTCGTCTTCGTATAAACGAGTATCTTGTGGTTCAGACAGATGTAAGAAAGCCCATGGGTCCATGTGTATAGACTGCAACTCGATTCCTAATCCTCATCCTAAACCAGGGTGCTCCAACACCACCTGTGCTGTACTTGGTTACAACCGCTTTCGACAATACTTGACTGCTCAAGAGCTTAGTCTCGACACATTGAAGGTATCATCGACAGATGGTCGTTATATTCATTTAGATTACGATCTGCCCAAATTTCAATTCTCTTGCTCATACGATGACACCATTGTTACAAACTTCCCCGGTGAATATACTAAAGGGTTGGTTGGGTTTGCAAGGACCAAAATTTCTTACGCTTCACAAATTTCATCTTCATTCAAATTGGCTAAAAAGTTTGCTCTTTGCATCCCTTCATCAACTGAAAATGGACTAGGGTCCGTATTCATTGGCGGAGGCCCATATTACATGCCTCCCCGTATCGAGGATCAATCTTTGTCTTTCGTAAGCACCCCACTCCTTGTCAATCCGGTCAACATTGGCCCATCTTATTCTACTTATGCAGATCCTTCCGATGAGTATTTCATCATTGTCAAAGGCATTGAAGTCAGCGGTAAACGTGCAGCTTTTAATTCATCTTTGCTATCTTTCGACAAAGAGGGATATGGGGGCACCAAGATCAGTACTATAGATCCTTTTACCACTTTGCAGTCATCTATTTATAACCGTCTGGTTAAAGATTTCGTCAAGGCCGCTACTGGGAACAAGATCAAAAGGGTGAAATCCGTGGCACCGTTTGGGGCTTGCTTTGATTCAAGAACCGCTCCAAAGACGATAACCGGACCAGCGGTTCCTGATATCGACTTAGTTTTGGAAGGGAAGACTAGTGTGCGGTTGAGACTGTACGGTTCGAACTCGATGGTGGAAGTTAAGAAGAATGTGATCTGCCTTGCATTTATTGACGGAGGAGCTCAGCCAAATCAATCTATTGTGTTAGGTGGACATCAGTTGGAGGATCGGCTTCTAGAGTTCGATCTAGCTGCATCAAAGCTGGGGTTCACCTCTTCTCTGCTGGTCTCAAATACAAGTTGCTCTCATGACAGGCTATTTTGATAGACTTTTAGGTGGTGTTTGTTTTTTCAAAATAAATTCTTAATTACCACTTATGTTTGATTCGGTCAGACATAAAATAATTCATACTGTTTGGTTTTTATTTCTATTCAGAGTCTTTTAACCCTTAATGTCCTCTGAATAATTAAGTGATAACCCAGACACTTAATTACCTCTTATTTCCGTCCAATATCATTTTTTCGATTTCAACATCGGTTTTAGCCCAAATGCACCTGAATTTGCAAAACACAAAACATGAATATTGTAGTTTTGTGTGTTTGCTCTTCGAAACGCATCCTGAATTGCTTAAATTGACGCTTCGGTGTTTGAAATATGATTAAAACTCTACAACCTCGCAAATCTGTTAGCATCCTTCTTTTGTTTCTTTTTTTTTTCGTTCCGTTCTTAGATGCTCACTTCAATTGACGTAGTTAAGTTGAATTTTTGAGGGATAAAATAGACAATTATACATATTCAGACGTTTGTCAGTTTACAAAAACAAACAACCTTGTTGATTCAGATGTCATATTTCAGCACCATCTCTTAAAAATCAGAAGTGAAATCAGACTTCAGACTTCAACACCTTTTAAAAAACAAACAGCACCTTAAGATTTGGAGTTGTTTTTTTAATTCATCATGCATGTCTCTTTCCCTTCTAGTTAATTAATGTTTAATTTGTGTCGGTGTGGGTTTTCATGACAATTAATTACATCGACTTGTTTTTGTATATATTAATTCCAAAGAGATATTCATGTTGAATTGAATGGGAAAAAGTGAAGAAAGAATATTAACTAATGGCCTTTTTAAGATGTTTTGAAATCAAATTAATTAATTGCCTCTCTGGATTCCTTTGGTTCTTCTGGAATTATTAATATTATTTGTAGAAACATTAATTTAACATGGACCATTGTTTGAAATATATTAAGATTAGATGCGAGATTTATATGAAAAATGTAGATGGGAAAGAAGAATATTATTAATTAATAGAGCAGTCAAAGAAAGTCAATGGTTGGTTGCTGATTGTTATAGTTATGTTAGAAGTATGGTAAAGTAATTAGCTGCTTACGTGTGAGTTTTGTTAAAGTAGTTGTGCTATCGTTTCTTGTATAAATAGACCAGTAAATCTGTGTAGTTGATTTCAAGAAATAAAAATACAGAGACACTATTTTCTCTCTCTAAACTTCTTCTCTCTTTCTTTTCTTTATCCTCGTTTCTTTCTTTATCCTTTGGTTTTCTTTTTATGGTATCAGAGCATCCACTACAAGAAAAAAAAAACCTTTAGAGAAAAGATTTTATTTGGTACTTAAAAGTCTAAAAAGTTTATCTAAAGGCTTTAGAGAAGCTTTTCAATTATGTCACAAAGCTTCCCTATATAAGGGTAGCTAAATGTTTTAGAGAGGGTTTTCATAGGGTTTGTTTATAGGGTATGTTTAAGTCAACTTTTAGATACACTTGTTTTAGGTTTTAGGTATGCTTTGAAAACTTCTCTAAATGCCAGTTGATTTTTCTCGAAAAGCTTCTCTAAAAATATGTTTTAGTGACGCTTTTCAAGCATTAGTGACAGTTTACAAGTGTCACTAAAAAGTACCTTTACAGAAGGTTTTAGAAAAGTTTTTATTAAAGTATAGGTTTTAGCGACACTCTTAGTAGACCTTCCCTAAAAGTATCGTTTAGATACACTTTTGCAAACCTTCTCTAAAAGTTAGAGCATCTCCAATGGTAAATTTAATGAAAAATGATTTGATAAAGACTTGATAGAGAATTTCACTATTGGAGGAAAAGCTTGAATAATAGCTTGACATCCAAGGACTTGGTGGATGTCCAAGTCTTTGAGCAAAAGCTTGAAGAATAGGTAAGAGTGTTTATATATATTAAAAATGAATTAAAAATGCAAAAAAAAACTTTTGAAACACTTGACCATTGGAGTAATTATTTGAAGATGAATTTTTGATGACGTGACAAGTAGATCAAGTCTTTAAAAGACTTGACCATTGCGGATGCCCTTATCTTTAGATACCCATAACAAAAACCTTCTCTAAAGGTCATCTTTAGATACCCTTTAATAAACATCAAATCCTTAGGTATATGATATATATTCTATACTTATATATGATTATATAATAATAATAAAATAATAAATAAAAATTAATCAACAATATAAAAATCCTAAAACAAATGAAATTTCATATATTTGCCGTATAAAAGATAGAATTTTTCAAAACAAACCCTAATGTTCAACCAATCTGTACATTCGTCCTAAATTTTAAAATAACATACTAAGGGGTTGTTTTTTTTTTAAAAAACTCTTAATAGCTCTTAAGTCTGAATCATTCAGACACTTTTACACACAACCTTTTATTAATCATAACTAAAATAAAACTTCAAACATTAGATCTCTTAAAAAACAAACGGCACCTAAATCATATTACTAATGTTCCAATTTTAGTGCATTCAACGCTCTTGTCAACTCATCTGCAACAACATATGACAAAAGTTAGTACAAAATCCGCAAAAATTATCGTTGTTAAACATGACGTTTGAATTAAAGATGTCATACCACCACCGACATCATCCAACATGTTGAAATCATCTTCATCATTATCAAAATCAATGTTTTGCACAGTTAATGTATTTACAATAAATACATATGCATCTTTATTCAACAATTACCATTAGAGACCCTATTTATGCAAGATCTAAAAGACAACTAAAGTGTTTTAACTTTTAACAAGAGAAACTCTAAAAACTGGAAACCATACATACGTGTGTGTGTGTGTGTATATATATATATATATATATATATATATATATATATATATATAACATACCTGTTCATAGTCCTCACCGCCATCCTCTTCTTCATCCAAAACATTTTCATTGTGCTCATCCTCTTTTTTCTACTTATCACCATCATCTTGACCCTAGGCAACAGAATCCAAATTACACCATGCTTTGTTTAAAGGAACTTTCAGATTTTGAAAATGATAAAAGAAAATTTTACCAATATAGGACTAGGTTACACATTGAGAATATATGGAATCCCATTAGATTACTCTTCAAAAGAAAGAACCCTTATATGTTATTTGAGCAAACAAGATAGATAGCTTGTAGGGTCATTAATGGCGTTTTGAGATGGATTGATACAACTTACATCTTTAGAAAACTTTGGTCGATTTCAATGTTCAATTCTGGATTCACGGTGGCAAGTTTCATCTATAAAAACTACATGCATTTCAAAACAAATTATATTATTTGGAAATTAAAGAATGAATTTCTAAACATGTAAAAATTATGAAAGCTCCAAATAGAAAGCTTCATCAATGGCATGCCTCGACCTGTTGTTGGAGGGATTGCATGTAGTTGATGATCTCATCAAGCATTACAACTTTTCCGGTGTCTTGAATCAATTTAACAAAGAGTGTATGAGTTGAGTTACATATAGGTATAAACTTTAAAAAAAGTTTAAAAAAAGAGCATAGAATGAGAAAACATCTTGTTAATTGAATTACCTTATTGCAGCCAGGAACAAGGTCTTGAAGCAACTTCATTCTCTCACTGATCCTCTCTCTTCTAACCTAAATAAAGCAATTAAGCAAGCTCTATGATTATGACTATGATCATTCAAAAAGATAAAAAATATTTTTTTATTTATTAAAAAAAAGGAGAAAGAAAGAGATAGAGATAGAGATAGAGATAGAGATGGGAAGTTTTACCCTTTCTGCAAGGTTGTGACTGTTTGTATCCTGGCCTCTTTTGACTCTCACATGAATGTAGTCTTCTTTACCACTATCAGAACTATTAAGAGATAGGTTCTGAAAATAATAGAAAAACAAATGGTCTGAATTATAAAACATCTGACCGAATCAAACATAAGTGGTGATTAAGAGCTTAAAATGAAAAAAACAAACAAGGCCTTAATCTCACAGAAACGAAGTTAACTGTCAACAAAACCCTTCGGTAAAGTTTGTCCTTTGACTTAGGGGTCATTTACTAAACACTTATTTTGGTAAGCGCTCAAAAGTTCAATTACCTTACAGGATGGAACATAACAAGGACCGAAAATTTTACCCAGGAAGAGGGAGACAAGGATCGAGAGTCTTTCCCTGTAAGTGAGGATGATGACCCTTACCCGGTAAGTGCTTACCATGTTATAAACGCTTACCATCAGTCCATTTTGATGGCCGAGAATGTTACCCCATAAGATAAATTGGAGTGGTGACTTTCCCGGTATGCGTTTGGTAAACCGTCCCTTAATCTCATAGAACCGAAGTGAAAAAACCCTTCGATGTGAGAGAACTTGAACTGATGAAACTAAAGATTTCACCAATTGAGCTATACCGAAAAGTGGGTTTGACACTTGCAAATTACCAAAAAAAAAGAAGAAGAAGCATATAGATATTATAGTGGGAGAAAGTGGTATGTTAAAGCTAGAAACTTGAAATTTATAAAAAAGAAACTCCTACAAATGCACACCATAAAGTGGTTTGTCACAACTTTAGGAGGACAAAAAGAGCTAAAATACAACCTTTAAAGAGTTTCTTTATGTTAATAATAGTATTATTGTGTGTTACAACTTACAACTATCCATGCATCATGGTACAAGTAAGTAAAGCAGCACAACTCATTCTAGTCTGGTAACAAAGATGGATGTAGATGTAATCATAACATAAGAAAGAGTTGTCAATGTCAGCAACTACGAAGAAAAAAATCAAGATTTTTTTATAAATAATAGTACAAAGGGAGAAGAGAAGAAAAAAATTGTCTTGAAATTTCCCAAGTGGAGCAAATCTTTTAAGATTTGTTGGTTGAGGATGAACAAGGGAAATTAAGCATTCAAAATATATAGATTCATTGCTTAAAGATTCAAAATCAAACAGATATTTGGACTAAAAAATTTATACAATCCCCAACTTGAAAGCCCATTTCCAATCATAACTTATGACGCCATAACTTTTAGAGCTAAACCCTAACAACCCAATTGACCAGAAAAACAAAAACCATTCATGGCGCCATAACTTTTAGAGCTAAACCCTAACAACCCAATAGACCAGAAAAACAAAAACCATTTTCAGCAAAACAAAACATACTATGTATGTAATGGCGATTTTGAAATGCCAAAAAAACATCACATAAACTTATTGCAATACTTTTGAAAACCCGATATTGTTGACAAGTATACAGAATAAAGATGGATCTTTTGGTACCTTAATTTGATTGAAGGTAGAAGAATGGCAGCTCTTGTTTTCTCACTCCTATCCGCAGATGAAGCATTGTTATTGGGTTCAGATACTAAGGTACCTGAAAAATATCAGGGATGAACTATGATTTTAATTTTTACTAAAGTTGGGTATCCCAAATTTTCATGTTTTTCTTGAAGAGTCTGATAAAGTAGAAAAAGTCTCCTCCCTACGCCCTACGGATGTTCTCTCCGAACAGAATATCCTCTCTTACTCACCCATGATCATTTCCATTCCAACAAACAAGAAGACAAGTCTATTTCCCTCCTCCCCGGTGTATCCTTGTTTTCTCTCTGTTACCCATAAATAACATATACAAGAGGTTGTATCTGCATCCATTTACCCAATATCTGCAAATAAATGTCAAAATGTAGCATAACACATAGATATCAACTTTCACAACTGATTCAGATGGTAGGGAACTCCAATCACCCAACTAAAACTTACTTTCTTTGATAACTAAGTTGTGTCCTAGAAATAAGAACCTCTTACTTCGGTAAACTTTAAGATGGAATACCTTTCCTAAAGAACAATCAACATTTTTGGCATGATCATATGATAACCTTTACAAGTCAAAGACACATCAATAAAATTGTTGACGATAAGTTTACAGAATCATGAAACATTTTTAATTTAACTTCTTAACGGTTAAAATTGTGGCTATCATGCTACTTTCTTATAAACAAAATGATTGAGATGCTTCGTAGAGTATCTCATTATGTTAAGAACTGGGGAACTGCGATAGTTTAAGACTTCAAAGAGATTAAAACACAGAGCTCATAAACTATAAAGATGATGTGCATTGAAACCTAAATGTCGTGCAATTAGCCTACTGGACAACTTAAGAAGTCACCTCTTTATAGATAAGGAGGATTAAGATGTAACTGTATATGTGGTTCACACCATATTTATATCTCACAAAATGAATTATAAGGATAAGGAATATGATGGCTACCTGACCCACCCATGTCACCAAGTATAAGATCGCCATCAGTCTCCCGCTCCAATGCAATATCTGAATTAGGTAATTTTATATATAGGTGTGCACAATAGATAATCCACCTCTAAAGTTTTTAAGAAGAGAGAAAGAGAGAGATGGAAAAATAAATTGAATTGAACAAACCCAACTTATTGCATACCAAGCATCGAGCATAATAAATTAGCTACAAGTAACAGAAACCACCATGATACCTTAGCTGAAATAGAGAATCCACAGGGCCGATTTCATCTGTGATTGAGGCTTGAGAGGAAACGTAGTGTGAGGGAACGTGGGAGGTAGTCGTGGAGCGCAAATTTTGGCTTTCCAAGAAACTGAATAACGAGTTTAGAACTTTAATAATATAGTAGAGATATAAAGGTTCTAAAGCAGAATCATGCTACTACAAAATAGAATCATGCTACTACAAAATGATCATCAGAATTTTCAGTTCTAGGAACTTAACTTCTAATTACATAAAAATTGAGAAAATAAAGTGTGGCAACAAATGAGGCATGATGGTTTCTTTGTAAAGGTTGTAATATGTGAACTTATGATGGGTGAAATAGTAATGAAAACCTGGTACGAAAACCATTTTACTTTTGACTCTCTTTAGAATGGATGTTGATCCGTAGCTAACATTTTCTATGGAGCATTTCTTAACTTGATGATGTTTTGACTTTTCGAACCTATCCTACGGCTGAAACTAATTCACTCTATCCACCCTTCAACAAAGCAGATCAAATAACCCATGTGATATTTGACATTAATCCATCTTCTATGGTTAATTAATGTGTAAAATAACATGGTTTACAATGGGGAAAAGTTCATATGCACTAACATTGGCCGCTTAAAAACGAAAATACGTAAGCTTTTATGGAAAATAATAAGGAAATAAACAAATGATCAAAGGGATTACCAAGCTACTATGATAAGGAGGGTGATTATATTTGCACTTGCTACCATATCCACATGTCCCAGTTCCATTATAGTAAGCACAAAGCACAATCCGCCATTCCATGTCGCTCCAGATAAAACTCTCCTCTTCCGCCCCACAACCCCAACTGCCTCATGGATTCTACATACATTCCCCAATAAACAAAATCAGTTAACCACATCTAACTGATTTATTGATAAGAAATCAAAGAACTAAGCTAAAGTCTAAAATCAATCACAATGTATTAAAAACATGGGAAATAAACTCTAATTTTCGAGAAAATAAAGATCTTACAAGGAATAAAACTTACTTGTCGAGCAAAAATGTAATAAAATTGCTTCTTCCGCAAAAGATCAGGACAAGATGTGAATACCTGCTTCATATTCTGCCAAACAAAAATCAAATGCGATATCAGAACCCTAACATCCGAGTGAGAGTTCCAATCAGACAACCTGAACAGAGAGCAAGGTAGAACGAATCTCCATCGGAATTGAGCAATTTGTGAGTGTTAGGATGTGGAGAGGTTATTGTTCAAGCCCTAACTCGAAGATTGAAGACGATTTGAGTTCAAGTCGACATCAAAGACCAGCAGTCGAGAATCAAAATTGCGAGATCAACAAGAAACCGTGAAATCGCATCTCGTGCAGAACCCTAATTCGAAGAGTAGTCGTGGAATCGCATAACTCTGTTGATTTCTAATTAATGAGTTATTTAATAATTTTGATTTATTTTAAAAAGAAAAACCTTTAGATACACTTTAAAAAGTTATAAAAGTGTAACTGGAAATTATTTATTAATTTAAAAATAAAAATAAAAATAAAAATAAAAATCATTTATTCTTTAGACATTTTGAAAAAGCGTTGCTAAAGCTTTTTTACTTGACTTTTAGAGACAATTTACTTAAAAAGTGTCTCTAAAAGCTTTAAAGACGGTTTCTGTAGCGAATAATTTGGTTTCAAATCCTTCTCTGAAAATCGTCTTACATTCAGTTACATTTCTCACTTTTGTCATGTAGTTCCTTCTCTAAAAATCACCTTTAGATACGCTTCCAATTGCTTCTCTAAAAACCTTATTTCTTGTAGTGCTCCTTAGGGCTTCTTTTTTTTTTCTTCTCTTTCAGCAAAGAAAATTCAGACTCTTTAGTTCTGCAACAACAATGACTGAAGAAAGAGCTACATCGAACACTTACACTAATTTTTCAATACCAAATTTGACGAATTTTGTCTCAATAAAGTTGAATGGAGAAAATTATCTTTCCTGGAAATATCAGATTCTTACGGTCTTGAAGACTCTTGAATTTCAGAAGCATATAGATCTATCAATCGTTGCTCCATCAACACCTCCAGAAGTTGTAGATCGATGGCAAAAGGAAGATATCTTTGTTTCAGCATGCATTAATGCCACGTTAGATTCATCTATTGCATATCTTGCAATATACACCAAATCTGCTGCAAATTTGTGGAAAGTAATTGAGGATTCCTACTTGCAGCAAGCGTTTGAAAAACGTTCTCAGTTGAAGACTCAATTTCAGACAACTAAACAGGTATCAAACTCAGTCTCTGCATATTGTCATTCAATGAAAAAGATTTGTGATTCTTTGAAAGCTATTGGAGAAAAAGTTTCAGAAGCAGATATGGTTCTACAAATTCTTCATGGTTTAAATCCAACCTACAACATATTTGATCTCAATATTGAAAACTCAGATTCACAACCAAATTTTGCTCAACTGAGATCCAGGCTTCTGATGTATGAAGAACGAATAAATCAACAGTATGAAACTATACCTATTTCAGCCATGTCTGCGTTGAAATTGGGAGATCCACCGCCTCCTTATGTTTTATCAAAAGGCATTGTGAATGAAATCTCCTGTCAAATTTGTTGAAAGCATGGCCACACAGCAGATAAGTGTTTCTTTCGATACAATAATGGTGGCTTTGGCAACGGTGATCGACGGGACAGTGGTGGTCGGAATCAGACTCGTGGCTGGCGTGGCTCGTTTAATTCTCGTGGCAACAGAGGTGGAAGGAGCATAGGATATCAAGGAGGTAACTCATCTAATAAAGGATGGAACATGAACCCTAACTCACCTGTTGGCTACTTCACGATGACAAAATCAGGTTATGGTTTTGGTAATATGAGTCTATTTGCAAATTATGATGGGCCAAGTTATGGTAAACCAGTTGGGCCTGAATTTAATAGAGTTAGTGGTATGCAGAATGGGCCTCATAATTTCAATACACCAAGTCAGTTCAATCATGCTTATACAACTGATTTTGGACAATTTGGACCAGATCATTTTGCTAAATGGGCAGCACAACACGGGACAGTTACAAATCTTTCATTTTCTGATACATGTTCTCTTATAAACTCATGGATTCTTGATTTTGGTGCTACAACACACATGACTCCCAATCCAAATATGGTACAAGGAGCGGTGGCCTATACTGGTCCTGAAAGGGTAATTGCAGGTAATGGAAACTCTCTTCGCATCTCTCATATTGGTCATGGTTTTATCTCACTTCCTAAATGTCATCTTGTATTGAAATGTGTTCTTCTTGTTCCTGATCTTACCAAAAATCTCTTGTCTATTTGTCAATTAGTTGTTGATAATCCATATACTGTCACTTTCTCACTTTTTGGTTTTTCTATTCAGACAAACATGGGAATTCCGCTCCACTACATTCCTCATAGCTATGGAAATCTCTACTCCTTTTATGCTGCCATTCTTGCATCCTCGAATTTGTGGCACTCTCGACTTGGGCATCCTTCAAACTATGTACTACAAAAACTTTGTATTCCTTTAGATTCAATTAAAGAGAATAATCATTGTAGTGCTTGTAGTTTGTCAAAAAGTACTCGTTTACCGTTTTCTGTTCACAACTCTCGAAGTATGTACCCATTACATATAATACATTCTGATATTTGGGGACCTTCACCAGTTGTTTCTCATTCTGGTTTTCGGTATTTTATACTTTCATTGACGATTACAGTCGATTTACTTGGATGTATCCTTTGTCACAAAGATCTCAAGCATGTGACTCGTTTAAACATTTCAAATCTCAAGTCTAAAATCTATTTTCCACTAAAATCAAATATTTTCAATGTGATGGAGCTCCCAAATTAGTCAAAGGGTCTATGCGTCAATTTCTTGATGAGTCGGGTATATCTCTTCGAATATCTTGTCCATATACTCCACAACAAAATGGAGTTGCCGAACGTAAAAATCGTCATTTATCCGAGATGGCTCGTGCTTTATTATTTCACTCTCGTCTACCAAAAAATTTATGGTATGATGGTTACGCTACGTCGACTTTTCTCATAAATCGTTTACCTTCTCCAATTCTGTCTCATTCATCTCCATATGAATTGTTGTTTCATAAAACTCCTGATTATGGTCTCCTTCGTACTTTTGGGTGCTTATGCTATCCTTTTCTTGGGGCTACTCGCCAAGATAAATTATCTCCCAAGTCAATTGCTTGCATTTTTCTTGGTTATGCTCCACATCACAAGGGGTATATGTGCTATGATCATATTTCTTCCACTACATACATGTCGAGACATGTGCAATTTCATGAAACCATGTTTCCTTCTTTAAACACATTCTCCACTTCTATTGATACTACTGTTCTACCGTCTTTTTCCATTGTTTCAGAGTCAAATACACCATCTTCTTCACCTAGTACTAATCCACCGTCTCCAGACTCCCATCACCTTCTTTTTCTTCTACTAGTACTAATTCTAATTCCTCAACACCTCCACCTCCACAACCTACTCATCCTATGGTGACATGAACTCGTGATCAAACTCATCAATCCAAAAAGTTTTCTGATTATTTTCTTTATCAGGCTATATCCAATGTTGTGCCTGATTCTGAGCCAAACACCTTTTCTCAAGCTCAGAAATGGTCTGTATGGTGGGATGCGAAGGGGGAAGAAATTTCTGCTCTTCACTCTAATAGAACTTGGTTATTAATGTCACCTCCTCCAAGTGTTAACATTGTTGGTTGTAAGTGGGTGTACAGGATCAAGAGACACCCCGATGGTACAGTTAGTCGATATAAAGCCCAATTAGTTGCTAAGGGTTTTCTTAAGACTGAAGGAATCGATTGTACTGAAACTTTTAGTCCTGTGATAAAACCCACAACTGTTAGATTGGTATTATCTATAGCATTTTCTCGTGGATGGGACATAAGGCAAGTGGATGTGAACAATGCCTTCCTTCATGGAGATCTTTCCGAAACTGTCTATATGACACAACCTCTGGGATTTGTTGATGCTAATTGTCCAAATCATGTATGTTTGTTTAAAAAGGTCCTTTACAGACTCAAGCAAGCACCTCGTGCTTGGTTTGCTAAATTGTTTAATGCCTTGCTCACGTTGGTTTTCTCTCGATGTGTTTCTGACACGTCGTTGTTTGTCTATTCATCCCCTACAGTTACGGCTTATATCTTGGTATATTTTGATGATATAATTCTCACGGGTAGTGACTCTGGGTTTATTTCTGATTTAATTCAGAAATTACATGCCAAGTTTGCTTTAAAAGATTTGGGACAGTTGAGTTATTTATTGGGTGTGCCGCAGGCTATATTTTCTGGAAACAATTTTCATTTGTCTCAACAGTGATATCTTCTTGATCTTCTTAAACGAACAGGTTTGAGCCAATGTAAGCCACTTTCATCACCAGTCTCACCTGAGCGACAATTATCTAGATTTTCTAGTGTTCCACTAGATGATCCTTTGCTATGTTGGAGTATTGTTGGTGCTTTACAGTATCTTGCTCTGATAGTGTAAAATTCCCTATTCAATCAAGCACAATTAATTCAAGATTTAACTTTGAATATCTTAGAGAGAGAGTAGATAGAAAAACTAAGTCGTATGTATTTCAATATGACAATTACAATACACGCATAATGCTTTGTTACATGGTTCCCTTACAATACAAAGCTATTTATACCCTGACACACTTCTCTCAAGACATTAAACACTCTAAACAAGAATTCTCTCACAAGCTTAAACACTTACAACATAGAAACTCTCAAGACACTAATGTTGACTTTGTTGACTTTACAGACTTAGACTTTTCACATTAAATCTTGGATACAATTTATACACTAACATTCTCCCCCTTTGTATTCAAGATTTAATAAAAAAAAATTGACAATCGTCTTCAACACTTGATTCTTCAAAACTTTAACTCTGACAGCTCTGAACTTTGAAGCTCTGACAATCTTTAACCGATCAGCTTTTGAAGAATCTTGAAAAGTCTTTCACAAAGTCTTTAAACTTTCATCAGGTCTTGAACAAACCTTTGAAATCTCTTTGAAATCTTTGAACTATGAGGAATCTTTGATCTCGTATCTTTATCTCTCTGATCTCTGAATCGTCTTCAGAAGAACAAACTTTCTCGTATTATCTTTGAAACATTATCTTCAGAATTCGTTGACTTTCAACTGTCTTGAACTTGAAATTTCAGAAAGTATCTCTTCTTTTTCTTCAGAAAATCTCTTCCTTTGTCACTTTGACAGCTCTTTATGACTTTGAAATTGAACTTTTAGATATCTCCCCCTTTTTGATGATTGTGAGAATCAAAATCATCCAAACTCATTTCAAAGTCAGCTCGGTCGTTGAAAACTTCTTCCCCAATTTGATCAATGTAGAACAGTCTTCATGATCTCTTTTGATAAAATACTAACATTCTCCCCCAACTGATCTGATAATGAGCCGCCAATTCATAAATGTATTCATCTGAATATTTTCATATTCAGAAAAATTAGAATGATAACTCTGAATCAACAAATGAAACAGTTAAGAATGTCTGTCAGTAATACAAAGTTACTTTGTACAACGAATGTACAAATTAAGGAGCTGGTTTGATGTTGACTCCCCAGGACTTCCATTCAATCATTGAAAAACACAAGGTATTTTCTATGAATGTTCTGATAGAAAAACAAATTTTCTGTGTGCTCGTGCTTGTGTTATGAAAGAATTAGCACAATGATTGTTGTTTAGGCTCAAAATTATGTAAACCAATGAAACAACAAAGGTTATACATAGACTCAATGTGCATGATGAAGGGTCGAAGGTGGGGCAACTTTCCTTCTTTTCAATATCAGTATCTTCCAAATGAAGAACCAATAGCATATGTGTTGCTTCCCCAGAAAATGTGAAACATTCTCTTTTTAAGAAAAAAAAATGAGTAGCTGGTGGGGTTGTATGCAAGAGATGGCATGGGCTAGGTGCCTTTTTCAATGTCATTCACGAAGAAATGTGAAACAACAGTAATGTGACTGCCCGACTCAGAAAGAAGTTTGGTGCAGAGTTTATTATTCTTTTACTCTGATCTCTCACCCTCTTTCTTTTAAACATTGAATCTCACTTCTAACCAATCTCTCATTTCCATTTTACCTCTTCACACATCAACACTCAAATCTTTTGACCCCTCTCCCCTTAATCACTCAGGGAATACTTCCGGGGTAAGAAACACTAGTTATCGTGAATCCATGGAAGTTCTTTTAAGCTCTCACATTGAATCCCATGTATTTATCCTAAAAAAAATATGTATCTCAATGATTTTCTTGACATTAAAACAAAAGAAATCAATTGTCAGTATATGTATGCTCGTAAAGATAAGAGTGAATTTTGAGCATTTTAAGCATTTAAGATTTCTCAAAACAATTTGAATGAATGAATAATCATGAAAAAATAAAAATGTTTTGAGAATCTAACAATGATTAAGATCAGATCAAAATTCATGAAGAATAATATTTTGGGAAATCAAAGACGTAAGATGTTTATATGAACAATATATAAACATATTAACAATGAAAGCACATGTAATAATGAAATGATGTATGATTCAAACAACAATAAATAACAAGCGGGAGTATTAACATAGAAAGATTAAACTTTAGATACATGGTAATAACAAAATCAATATGAAATACTGAACCGGTGTGTGTGAATACTTGACAGTAAATAGATAAGATAATACACAAGTATTGATCTTTGGAAACACACGGTCAGTTAAACTTTAAAGCTCAATAATGAAAAACATTTAAAAATCACACTTCTAAATTCATGAAATCTTTTAAGAACCAGAAGTGGTTTGAACATTTAAGAAATATTTTTCATGCTTGAAAGTTGTTCTTCTTTCAAACAATCAGAGATTAGATCAGAAGATACTTACCATTTAGCTCCCTTTCAAATCATGATAAAATGATTTAGTTTCAGATAAGCGCCCCTAGATATTTGCACTTATCCTTAAACATTGAAGACCGAGTCCTAAACTGATGTGTTTAGAAGTCATAGTCCTTTAACATTGTAGTTTGAGTTCTAAGTTGTAGTACTTAGAAGTCAATATCTTTGACATTAAAGTCTGAGTTCTGATATGTTGTAATCAGAAGTCTTTGTTCTTTGTTCTTACACGTCTCGAAATTGCTTATGTCGTAAGTAAAGTTTCTCAATTCTTGCACCAACCAATTGATCGACATTGGATAGCGGTAACGCGTATCTTACGTTATCTAAAAGGTACAAGTACTCATGGCTTATTGATTCAAAGATCTTCCTCTACTGTGATGCATACCTATACGGATGATGATTGGGTTGGCTATCCAGATGATAGAAGATCTACAAGTGGTTATTGCGTTTATCTTGGACCAAATTTGATCAGTTGGAGTTCTAAAAAGCAACACATTGTTGCTCGCTCTAGCACAGAAGCAGAGTACCGTGCCTTAGCTCATGCTGCTATGGAGCTATGTTGGCTTATGTCTTTGACTCGTGAGTTGCGATTGGGTCTTTGTTGTCCACCAACGATACGGTGCGATAACATTGGAGCTACGTATTTAGCTATGAATCCAGTGTTTCATCAACTAACAAAGCATATGGAAATTGATTTGCACTTTATTCGTGATATGGTAGTCTCAAAGCAACTCATGATACGTTATGTTCCCACCAAAGTTCAGATTGTTGATATATTAACAAAGGGACTTACATCCTCTCAATTTTCTATGTTAAAGTCCAAGCTTCACATCCTTCACGACGTTTCGCTTGAGGGGGGATAATAGAGCAGTCAAAGAAAGTCAATGGTTGGTTGCTGATTGTTATAGTTCTGTTAGAAGTATATTGAAGTAGTTAGTTGCTTACGTGTGAGTTTTGTTAAAATAGTTGTGCTATTGTTTCTTGTATAAATATAACAGTAAGTCTGTGTAGTTGATTTCAAGAAATAAAAATACAGAGACAATATTTTCTCTCTCTAAACTTCTTCTCTCTTTCTTTTCTTTATCCTCTATTTTTCGTTTTATTAATTAAGATTGCTTATCTTAATAAAGTTGTCGACATTACATAAATACTAGAATTGTACTCGCGCAATGCAGCGAAATACATCATGATTTTAATGTTTCATTTTATTTTTTTGTTGTTTTACAGTACGATTATGGATGATTTTGAGAAAGTGGTAATGTTTTTTTTATAAATTTGTTTAATTTAGGCTTAATAATATAATGTTTTTTATATAAAAAATTAAGTATTTTGTTATAATTCAATGATTATCTATATTTTAATGACATCTAGAAAAAATATTCAATTACATATTTAATAATATAATTAAAACAAAATTATAGTAATATAATATATTAATTAATAGTGATACATGAAAAAGTCTGCATGAAGGCCCTACACATACCAAATTGGTGGGTGTTAGAAGTCTGCAGTAGTAATATGTATCTTATGCTTTAATACTTGTAAATTAAGATATTTTTAAAATCTTGCATAAAATGATGGTACCTTGTGCCTAATAATTTGTATTTAAGATATTTTTATCCATGCTTTATAATATAGTATAGATATTAAATTTGTATAGTAGTATAATCATGTGTACTAATTAAAAGCACATATATAAAACGTTAGTCGACCATCAGTTGGAGCTTTCCAAAATGATTCTTTTAGATATAATAATTCTTTCAACTCAAATTAAATGTGTTTACATTTATATTTTAGTTTGTTCCAAAATAATTGTCCAATTTCAAAAGTAATTTTTCACTTTTTCCATTTTACCCTTAATTATGTAAATGAAGAAAATTCGCTCTATTATCAAAGGTAAATGTGTAATCTATATATATATATTAAAGAAAAACCATGAAAAGATGATGTGGCCTCTTGAGAAGCCTTGATTCATTATTATCTTTTTTCTCATGTTTTTGAATTATTTTTTAATAAAAAGTGCTAATAAATTAGCAACCTTTCATTTTCTCTTTAATTTTTTTAATATTTCTAAATATTAAATAATAATACTCTTATTCATTAATAAAATATTTTATTTATGTTTTTAAATATCTTTAAATATAAAATTATTAACACTCTTATTTATTAATATAATATTTTATTCATATTGAAAAAAACATATTCATATATATAATTTTATATTCATTTTAATAAATGTGTGTACATATAAAGATAAAAGAATTAAATTTAGAAATTTTAAAAACTTGAAAAACATATTAAAATTATTATATAAAAATCTATATCTATATCTATATATTAAAGCAAAACCAAGAAGTAGTGATGTGCCACTCTCTTAGAGTAGGATTCTTAGCTAGAAATTTTGTGGTTTTTTTGATTTTTTTTAAATGTTAAATATATTAAAGACTTTAATGCCCCTCTATGAAAATGTATTTTTTGTTGCAAGGATGCTACTTTGGTAATTTTGGCACCACTTTGATTAACTTTCAATACATAAACAATCCATCTTCTTATATTAATCATTTGTTTTATTGCAATTTATGTTAATTAATCATTTGTTTTATTGCAATTTATGTTAATTAATCATTTGTTTTCACCTTTTTATGTTATTAACCATTCATTTTCCTTCATTTATTTTAATTAATCATCCATTTCCCCTTATTTAAACACAAGTGGTTTTTTTGTTTTTGTTGGATATGTTATTAGGTTTTCCACTTCTTTGTCATACAACAACCGACCTCCTTTATTTTTTTCTAACACATTTTCTCTTACTAAAAGATCGATCTAAGCTATGGACTTTTGTTATATTCAAGTTCTTTATCATTATGTTGATTTCATATGATGTTTATGTTGTGTTTTTTTGTAGTAAGTGACACAAGTAGAAACATGCTCTTAAGATCGCCAAATATCCGAAAGAGCATCAAAGCCTCATCACCATGGTACACATATACGTTACTACATGTAAGTCTTTCATTCAACTACTCCTTCAATTTCAATATATTATTGATTTTGTCTATTTTAGAATTTCATGATATATTATTACCTTAATTCTTATTTATATATTTTTTTCTCAGAAGCATAACACACGATGGTAAAAGAATATTTGTGTATTGTTTATTCAAATATTACATTGTTACTCGCAAAAGAGTTGTAAATCTACATTTTTATATTCGTTTATTGTTTGATGTATATACTAATAGATTTTTAGTGTTACATTTGAGAAATTGAAGTTTTATTAGAATGTAAATCGACTAATATTATCCAAAGTTTTTTTCTTGACCTTCAATGATTGAGTCATTTTTAAAACTAGACTAATTTTCATTTACGAATTTACTTTTTTGCTTCATATAAATTAAGAGTTCCAACCATGAAACTTTGCTACAATTTAATGACATTCATACCATTGTCAACAATGTTATTGGAGACTATCAATTTAGAAAATGAAACTCACTACAAGAAAATGCTTAATTAGTGACCAAAATTTTAGTGACGACATATATTTTGTACTGGTGAATCACATACACAAAAGAAAAGTGAAAAAACTGACGTGTTTGACAATGCTATGTAATCGTGTTTAAGTGGCACATGCCTCAATCAAAATTTTGACCTAGATTGCAAAAAAAAAAAAGTTTTAAATTCAAAAAATTACTATTGAAAAAGAAGAAAATAACTCTACGCCTAAATGAAAAAGAAGGTGGACTATTGATAGTTTTTTATTTAAATTAGATTTTAAATACTTCTATGTCATTTTTTATAAAAAGATAATAATATATGATAAATAAAAATACTTTTTATGTGAGATGTTCAAATGCAACCCTTTTTAATGGTGCAACCCCATGCAACCCATCTATCTACCACTCATTTTGTTTTCACCTTTTTAATTAAAAAGGTGAAAATAAAATGAGTGATAGATAAGTGGCTTGCATGAGTTGCACCATTAAAAAGGTTACACAATAACTCACCTCTACTTTTTATATTACATTTAATCATGTATTATGTTATTTTATTAAAGACGATTATAATTTTAAAAAAGATTATAATATTTGGTATTTAAGTATGAAGATTATTTAAACTACATATTTGAATAATAATAATAATAATAATATATTTGATAATATAGTTTTATTAAGTAATTATTGATATATTTTGTTTATCTATTGTTTTTATTTATTCTAAATCTATATATTTATAATTTTTTTTAGCTATTGTGGTGTTGGAGTTATGTTTATTCTAAATCTTTCACTATGTTGTAGGATTTTGGCTTATTTTTTATTTTTATGTTATTTTTGTATCAGTTTATTTTAAACGACGTCAATAAATGTTATATATAAAGATTTAAACTATATTTGTTATTAATAAATTTCAATCACAAATCCAACATATTTCATAACTCTATTAATTTAATAGGCTCAAAACCAATATTTATTTAAATTAAAGTATTGTACACGGGCTTGCACGTATTCTATATTTAGAAATGTTTAATTAACATAAATTGCAATAGATATGTAAATTACTAAAAAGCCCCTCACTTTTAATGAAAATATAAGTTACGTATGAACATAGAGAAGTCTTTAACATATTCAACATTTTAAAAAATCAAAAATTTGAGAAAAAAAAAGATAAGAGATTCTAAGTATTAAAATATGCGACATTATCTCTTTAAGACTTCTCTTATGTACAAAAATATATAGACTTGGGATAATGCGAGACCATGATATTTTCGTGAGACCGTTGAAACCACAAAATAACACTGAAACTTCACAGCAAAACATTGTGAAATTAAAAAAAAGTTCGCATCTTCATAGGAAAAATATGTGAAGGTTACCTTCACAGAATACCCAACACTCTCTCTCTCTATATATATATTTATAGTCAATGAAAATAATCTTTAAATTTTTGTTAGCATTTATTTTGATCATCGTGCAACGCGCGATATCAAACACTAGTATAGATAATTAAAAAATATAATAATTAGATATTTCAAAAATTGTATCTCCTTTTCATTCTAAACATTTATTTTGGGACAAGGGTAGTAATAGTATGCAAGTGTAAATTCATTCTTGAAGCTCCATACAATTAATTGATAAATAAACAAGATAAGATGAATAGCTAAAGGGAAAATAACATGAGAATCAATCTCAAATATCTATGTTAAAATTAGTAATCATTCGGCTTCACTACTAGACAATAGATCTTTAACAATGGTTTTGACTCACGAACATATTTGTTGGTGATTATCGGCTGATTATGTAACACCCTCAAATCTGGTAAAAGCAACTAATCAAAAATCCCGATATAATATCTAATAAAGGACGAAACTTCCACTTACAAATCAAAACTTCATATACCTCAATTTAAAATTCTATAATTAACCACAACAATTATAAGACTCCAGTCTTATAAACAAGGACTAAATCGAAGTCGGGTGTTACTTAACCCAAATACTAGGAGAAGACCCCATACTCAAAACTACCGAAATATGAGGAATACTCAAACCCCAAAATTATAACGTATGGAGAAGACCCCATACTCAAAACGTCACCGAAAACATGGATAACACTAAATACCCAAAACAACACCTTTCGGTGACAGGGGAGACCCGAATTCCATGGCTAGTGGCGGAACACAAAAGTAGGCCACATTCCAAGTTATTGAGCTCATCATACTAGGATCAAGGCCACGAACTCGCCGGCTCGTACTCCGCTGTGGGGGAGGGCACCCACTGATTTCTAATCATGCTCATTCGCTAAGATTTATATTTACGACCCATGACTAGTATCTGGTCCCACATAACCGTACCAAGTTGCCACCCTAGGGTCCAAGTCTCAACTAGCTACAAATGGGAAATGACCATCCCATAAAAACAGAGTCAGAAATTACATCACGGGGTCGATGGCACCATGAGGCCCTCGATGACCCTATAACTAATCCTGGTCCCAACATGAAATAATAACCCTTTTTAAAATATTAAATACCGACTCATATGCCTATGGATCCATTACATTACAGTCTATAACAATATATGACTCCAATTGAATGACCAACGCGCTCAAAACATGTAATTCTCAAATGATGCGCAATGACCACCATCATACTCAAAACTCCACGATGGGCTATTAAAACTGGACGAATGTCCCCAAGACTCATTTTAGTCAAAACCGAGCCAAAGCTCCCCAATTTACTTTATTGTACAATAAAAGCCAGTGTAAACAATTAAACTCATTTAACCAACGGTTATGCAAACACAACGACCAAGAGTATGATTAACTCAAACGTTATCATTAGTTGAGACAAACCATTTTCCAAAATGAACTCATACCCTTATATTTCCAAAATGTCTCATAACACCTTAATATGCATTTTCCAAACGGTTTAAAAGATCAATTACACAAAAATGATATTTACATCAAATGAACTTCATTTATATATAAAATCATCAAGGAACATATCAACATGATTTATCTACCAAAATGTTCAAAAATCCCAAATGTGGGTGTTTCACAAAATTTATAAAACCAAATAATCCAAATGAGTAAAACTCTTCAAATATCCCAACCTTTAATAAAAATCATGTAAACACATAATCGTTTTAAAATGGACATTTTTGGCATGTACAACGTTTTCACAAATCAACTTGAACTCACCTTGCTAGATTTAGGCTAAATCTAGATTTTATCCAACTTGAGCTCCTTTGAAGAACACTTGGATCCTCAAGTCAAAAACTTCCAAAAAACCTAGATCCATACATTTCCAACCATAAATATTTACATCAAACCATTTGGAATCATTCCTCAAACATTATACATAAATATCTAAACTTATACCAAAATCCTAATGTTAGACCACAGTCTCATTGGATTCAAGACCATCCAAATTGAAGATCGCAATCTGAAGCTAAAGCCGAAACGTCGACTCTCAATGTTAAAGTCTATGTCGTTTGTAATAAATGTCAATGTAATTGTATTAGTTTACTTAGATTTAATATCTAAGTTATAATATTGTAATAGTTAGATAAAGTTAATTTAGTTAGTTTCTAGTAACTTAGTTAATATTAGATATAATATCTAGATCTAATATCTAGATATTATGTTAGATTGTGTGTTCAACACACTTGGATAGATTAGTTGTGTATCTCAATCTCTCAAGATCAGATAACGATTTTCACACATACAAACACACACTTAAAGGTGTAAAAGAGAGAAAAACAGAGAACACAAATCCAAGCTTAAAATCGATCAACCTTGTAACTCGTTTGTTATAATCAATACAGGTTGGTAATCATTTTGTGTTGTTATTCTATAAAACTTGATAGTATTGTTGAACCGACAATTGGTATCAGAGCCTGATTAAGATCAAAACAAGTTTTCAGAAAAACGACTCTGTGTTCTTCAAGAAAAATTGACTTTGTGATTTTGAGTGTTTTAGGTGTTAGAATCGATCAGGTTGTGATCGTAATACATGCTAGATCGAGTTGTTGATATTTGATTTCACTTTTAAGCTTAAATCGAGTTCCAATTTGTGGATTTTATGTGAAAAAGTCGAAGTGGGTAAGTTCACTGTGCCATCGATTTTATTTCGAAAAAGTGTGTTTTAGAGAGATCGAGTGCTTACATACTTTTCTAAAAGTGTTTCTAGACACATTGGTAGGGTTTGGTATTGCTAAATCGTTTCAGGAACAGATTTTAGTCGATCTTTAGAAGTTCAGGACGAACACACACATACCAGAGGAAGAACAGCCGGCAAAGTCTTACTGTACGCGTCCCAAAGGACCCGCAAAGCATACTTCTCGGCTCCCAAAGCACCCGCAAAGCACATATCAGCTCACTTCTCGGTTCCAAGTTAGACCAGCAAACCTCAGTGTGCGCTTCTCACTAGACCCGCATACCTCAGTATGCGCTTCTCACTAGACCCGCATACCTCAGTGTGCGCTTCTCACTAGATCCGCATACCTCAGTGTGCGCTTCTCACTAGGCCCGCAAACCTCAGTGTGCGCTCCTCATTTGACACGCAAACCTGAATTTTGCTCAAATTTCCCACTTAGACAATTTTTTGGAAACTGTAATAGGGTCTTTATTAGTCATAAAATTTTTCTCTAGGGGCGCTGCCCCCATACCCCCGCAAGGGCGTTGCCCCCGTGCTAAGTCTGCCTAGGGGGACAAAATTTCTTGTGTGATCAAATTTTATCTGATCATATTCAAGTTTTCTATTCAAGTTTTCTAATCAATACAGGATGACATCCAGAGAAGCCCTTGCAATAGGAACTGACACCAAGCCACCAATTCTCTTCAAAGGAGAATACGAACAGTGGAAGGATCGGTTTCTGAACTTCATTGACAGACATGAGCTGGGTGATTTCATCAGGACATCTATAGAAGAAGGGGTTATGAGACCACCAATGACGACTCGTGTAGTTGATAATGTGCCGACTCAGGTTGAACTTAAGTATCATGAACTACAAGATGATAACCTCAGAAGAGCCAAAGGCGACAAATTAGCTAAGTCATACATCTTACAAGGAATCCCAAATGAAATATACGTAAAGATTGACAGCTACAAGGCCTCCGGTAAAGAAATGTGGGATCAGCTTGAAAAGATGATGTTGGGCTCAAAGGTTGGAAATCAGCTGAAAATCTCCAACTGCCTAAATAATTATGAAGAATTTAGAGGCAGGGTGGGAGAAACTTTAGAAGAAACCTATGACAGGTTTGTGACTTTGCTGAACGAACTTAGCAAGAACAAAGTTCACAAAACTCAAATTGAGCTGAACGTCAAATTCTTGAGCATTCTTCAACCGGAATGGAAAAGATTTGCTAGGCAGATGAAGCAGATAAAAGACTTGAATGGGATTCCACTTCACGAGGTGTATGAAACCCTCCGACAGAATGAAGAAGAGGTGGATGAAATTCTAGCTGAGAATAGACAGAGAGGAAAGACAGTTGATGACACAGTCGCTCTTGTAGTTAGGAGGAAAAAGAACAAGACGATTGTGTATGAATCAGAAGAAGATGAAGCTTATGCAAACTCTGACACAGATGAAAATGATCAGTTAAAGCAAGCAATGATGATGCTGACAAATGCTTTTCAGAAAAGGTTCTACAAAAAGCCAACATCAAACAGTCAGAGGTACTCATCTGGTCCGAACAACTACATCCACAAGGAAAGGGTTGAAGGAAGCAGATATGAAGGAAAGAGATTTGAAGGGAAGAGAACAGAAGAGAGGAAACCTGAAGAGAGAAGGTATCAGTATGAAGGAAAGAGATTAGAGGAGAGGAAATCGGAAGATAGAAAGTTTAAAGCTGAAGGATCCAGTCAGCCAGAACCACCAACGTGCTACAACTGTGGCAAAATCGGTCACTTTGCCAAGGACTGCCGTAGATCAAAGGTCAGAAACTCCGACTACTACAAGAACAAGTTGCTTCTTGCAAAGCAACAGGAGGATGGCAAGGCACTGATGGCTGAGGATGAATACTGGCTTGATCACTCAGATGAAGAAGAAGAGGATGAAGAAAAAGATGAAGCCGTCAACATGTGTTTGATGGGCCAGATAGAATCAGATGCTAATGCTGATTCAGATGATGAAGAAGAAGAGGTATGTAATCTATCAGATTTAGAGTTTATGAATAAAATGCATGCCATGAGTTTAAAAAAAAAGAGTTAGAATCTAATCTTGAGCGAGAAAATGGTGTTAGAACTGACAAAAACCAATTGATACAGAAACTTCGCAATGAAATTGTTGAGAAGAAAGTATTGGTTGAGGTTTTACATAAAGATAATGACACCAACGCTAAGGAAAAGACAATAAATCTTAAAGAGAATTCAGATCTCAAGTCTAAACTGCTAAAATGTGAGATTGATAAATATGAGCTTACAAAATTGCTTTCTTCATGTGTTGAAGAAAACAAAACTTTAATTGCAAAAATAGATGCTTTGGAAAAGAAGTTGTACTCATTAGGTCAGAGTGAACAAACCATTCATCTTAACAAACCGTTAGAAAACAAAGGCAATTGGGGAATCGGTTATAAGAATCCTCACTGTCTACAAAAAGGGATGTCTGAAGTGCCAGGACTTTATGATCATCTTAATATGCTATTAGCTCGCAGAATCCCTGAGTTTAAAACTTTTTGGACTAAACTAAAGGATGAAGCCAATGAAACGGAAAAACGGTTGAAATCAGCTAAAGTTCATCTTCCATTTTGTTATGCGAAACTGAATAATAGTTATAATGAAAATCCAATATATCAAAAGAAGAAAACTCTTTCAAGTGATTTCTTTCCAAGTTATTCTGAAAAGGAAATGGAGGCGAAGTCTATTAAAGGTAAACTATATGTCCCTTCTCTCATTTTAGAAATTAAAATTTCTGAACTCGAGAATTCTTTATCAGATGAAAGACTTTTGATAAATATTGAGCAAAATGTTTTTTCAACTGTGTTTTCAAATTCTGTTATTTCAAAAGCTTCAAACTCTGAGGATACGTTTGGTTCATCAAATAAAGAGCTTAATTTTCTTAACTCTAACGGTAGTTTCGATGGTTGTTTTGAACAATTTGACTGTAATACAAAACTTCCTAACCATTCATCCTTTGTTAAGAAATCTTCAAGAAAAACCAGTATGCCTGTGAACGGTGCAAAATCAACGAAAGTTGATAATTCAGTCTCTGTGAAAGCTAAACATGCTAAAGGTAAGAAAATATCTCAGCATTCACAGAAACCGAACACTACTGGTAATCCGAAGAAGAAGCAATCGCTTGTTGCTCAAAGGTCTAACTCACCAGCTTTACATGTTTCAAATCTGAGCAAGCAAAGGCCAGACGTAAATTCTCAATGGCAACCCAAACGGAAGCTTTACAAGACCGTTTTATCGTTTAGTAGTGTTAATTGTAATAAGACTTCGCTTACTAAAGATGTTGTGATTGATGATATTGCTGTTTTGAACCCAAAACTTGCTGTTTCTCGGAAACAATATACAATGAAGCAATTATTTCAGTTATCTTTATTTGCTGGAAAGTCTTCTATTTATGATAAACATGTCTCTATTTCTTGTCAAGATTCTGGAGATTGGTTTGGCAACTACCATGTGCATACATCTCATACTAATTCTTCACATGCATTTCAAAAGAAAAGAGGACCCAATTTGAAATGGGTACCAAAAACTTGTGCTAACACAGCAGGACCCAAATTACAGTGGGTACCTAAGGCTAAATCTGTGTTGCAGGCACACAAAGCTTAAAGAGAAAGCGACTTCTGATTATGTACAGATCAGGACTCGTTCTTCAATGTCAAAAATAGGTTTTTGGATAATGATTATGTGCATTATTCAAAAGCCTATATTAACTCTGATTGATATCTGCACTTCTATCAAATGTTCATGATCCAAGGGGGAGAATGAGAAGAAATTGACATATGGTCAATATTATTTCGAGGGGGAGCTCATAAAATTTGTGCTGTACCTTTTAATGTCAAATTTTTTTTTGTAATGCAAGATTTTAGAGGGATCTCTTCAAGTCAAAAGGGAGTTCGGATATGACTTCTGATTATTTCTGATCAGAACTCGTTCTTTAAAAAGTTTTACTGCTTTTTTGTCTTTTCATTATAAGTGAATAATTTTTACTTTGACTTGACATAAGACTTTTGCAGAATTTTTGAGAGAAGCTTAAAAGTTCATATGTTTATGACTTAAAGCTTAGCTTCATGGGATGTAAGATCGAACGTAAAGGTATAATCCTTTATCTTAATCTCATATATGGTTGAAAGAAGGACAACTTTCAATCATTGGAAAACATTGTTTTTTTAATGTTCAAAACACTTCCTGATTTTTCAACAGATTTTATATTTTGGGAGTGTATTTTAAATGTTTTCATGATCAATATTGTGCTTTAACTGAAATAGTTAAACCAATCTGAGCATCACATGCATCATAGGAAAACAAGAATCATTGTGCTAGGAATTAACACAACTTCTATGGAATCACCTTAACCAGTGATTTCTACCCAAGAAGTTAATCCTTAGTGATTGAGTGTGAGAAAGCGAAAAGAAATGAGTGTGATTAGAGTAAGCAAACTGTTTAAAAGAAAGAGCGTGTGAGAACAGAGTTAAAAGAATATCACAACTCTGCACCAACTTTTTCTGAGCCGGGTAGCCACAATTCTAGTGATTCACAATTCTTTGGTGATCATTATTGAAACAGGCAACTAACCCATGCCAACTCTTGATCAAACCTCACCATCTACTCATTTTCTTCTTCACAAGAAAGTGTTTCACATTTTCAAAGAGGATGCAACACATATGCTATCTGATTTTCATTCGGAAAATCTGGATATTGAAAAGAAGGAAGCCTGCCCCACCTTCGCACTTCAATCATGCACATTGAGTCTGTGTTGAACTTACTGTTGTCTCAGTAGTTTACACAATTTTGAGCCTATAAGCAATCATCAAGTGCTTAATTCTTTCTAACACAAGCACGAATACACAAGGAATTAGTTTCTTTGTCATAACGTTTATAGAAATAACCTTTGTGGTGTTTCGATGATTAAATGGAAGCCCTGGGGGAGTCAACATCAAAACAGCTCCTTTCCAATGTGTATTAGTTACACACAGTGACTTAGTGTTACTGACAGGCATGTTAACTGATTCATTAGTTGATTCAGGTGTTACACGATTACTTTGTCTAGA
Organism: Arctium minus; assembly: GCA_954870635.1. Taxonomy (NCBI): domain Eukaryota; kingdom Viridiplantae; phylum Streptophyta; class Magnoliopsida; order Asterales; family Asteraceae; genus Arctium; species Arctium minus. The sequence continues at coordinate 172,006,402 of OX941080.1, read as the reverse complement.
TTTGCAAAGATCTGGATGAATCTCTTATGAATTGACGAATCAAGGGCTCTAACCGCAAGATTGACATTTCTTACCAAAAATTTTGATGAAGTCGTTGCACTTAACATCAAAAAGGGGGAGAATGACTACACAAGAAATGGCAAAGATCACATGTTTCAAGAATCACGTCCACTCTTCAAAAGGGGAGATTGTTAGATGGAAGACATGCTGATTTCAGAGCTAAAGAAAGAGATTGCATCTTCTGAGCTAAACAAGAAGACTGAATTGCTAAAATCATTTTCGTAATGATCTTGATCCAAAGGGGGAGATTGTTAGACCACAGTCTCATTGGATTCAAGATCATCCAAACTGAAGATCGCAATCTGAAGCTAAAGCCGAAACGTCGACTCTCAATGTTAAAGTCTATGTCATTTGTAATAAATGTCAATGTACTTGTATTAGTTTACTTAGATTTAATATCTAAGTTATAATATTGTAATAGTTAGATAAAGTTAATTTAGTTAGTTTCTAGTAACTTAGTTAATATTAGATATAATATCTAGATCTAATATCTAGATATTATGTTAGATTGTGTGTTCAACACACTTGGTTAGATTAGTTGTGTATCTCAATCTCTTAAGATCAGATAACGATTTTCACACATACAAACACACACTTAAAGGTGTAAAAGAGAGAAAAACAGAGAACACAAATCCAAGCTTAAAATCGATCAACCTTGTAACTCGTTTGTTATAATCAATATAGGTTGGTAATCATTTTGTGTTGTTATTCTATAAAACTTGATAGTATTGTTGGACCGACACCTAATTTCCATAGTTGAAGAGAATAAAAGATTACCTTTACCAAAGCTTGAACCCTTCAACAATACTCTTCTAGATCTCCAAAATAAACCACAAACTTCTAATCTTCAAGATGGTGAAAAGGGTTGGATGAAACCCTAGAAACTTTTGTGTAGAAGATGAAGATGAAAGGTTTATAGCTCTAGCTTCTAAAACTTGCTAGGTGAAGAAGAATCATTGATTTTAGAAGGAAGACTCCCAAAAATGAGTTAGGGTTCGATTTTGGGGTTTGGGGGTCGGTTTGGGAGAGAAAGGGGAATAGATTTGAGTTTTGGGTGAGAAAATGGGGTTCTAGGCCGATTTCCCCCCTTTTTGTGCGTGCAGCGGATCCGCGCGGATGGCGACGCTGATCCATCCGCGCAGAGCACTGTCGCCCGATTTTCTTCATATCTCTTACCCGAACACTGTTTTGGTCATAACTTCTTTGTTTTAACTCCGATTTTGCTTCGGAAAGAACTGTTGGACTCGTAATTGAACCCTTCATCCAACAAGGATATAAAATATAGGATTCAAGTCCAAAAATCCTATTTCTTCTTTTCCCTTAAAATATCCATTTGTATTAACTTAAAATTATATTTTCCTAAAAATAGGGGTGTTACAATCCTCCCAACCTTAAAAGAGATTTCGTACTCGAAATCTAACCCCGAACAAACACCTAACGTTGTATTTAGTGAGATCAATTGGCTCTTTATCCAAAAGGGATACTCTCACGATGCCTTGTCTCATATACAAAACCGATTACGTCCCGATTATGGTTGTCACTGCATTTCTCATGATAGACCGCCACACACCCGATCTCAACGTTCGATATACCTTACGGATGACAGAATGTACATCGAGTCCTTATCGAACCACTTTCCAATCGTTTAGATCTCGGTCGTCTCCCAACCTTAGGTTGCCCTTATCACCTCAAGAGCAGCTTACGATCTTAATTAACCACTTCCACCAAGGTTACCCCAAGGCGAACATTACCCTTAAATACTTCTAATTCCGACACATCACGGTCTCCTCAATAATCGATTTCTACTTAAGGTCTACTTCGACGGTCTCACTACTTCCTCCAATAATTAATACCATAAAGGTTTATCGTCCTTCCCTTGACGAAATTCCTAGCACTAGATTGGTCCGATCCAATATTCAATAAATTGGTTCCTCAAACCGACACAAACACAACATGTGTAGATATCAGATTACCCCAAACTCCATGGTTACACAATTCCCGTAATGCATTCAAACATCGACTGGCAAATCAGCAGAAACCTTGCTGATTATAGAATTACCAATGATCGACCCCTAATTTCCAGCTCCTACTATCGTTAAGGTTTCCACTTAACTTGCAGCCACACAGGATACATCGGAAGCGCACTGGAGTATCCCAACAATCATTGCCCTCAAAATCGAGTGTCGACACCTAGTGCGACACTAAAATTCCAATCTTACATCTTTAACAACGAATCATAGTATTTCCTTTATTCACGAAGGTCCAATAAGTGGACACACCACTAACACATGACATGTCGTCGAACAAGCAACCCATCAATTCGAACCCAACAATACGCGAGCAACCATACAAGGCTCAACCCAAAGATTTACCGAAGATGAAAGGTCGCCACTTAAATAACTGAATAATTCATGAACCTAATACCTCAATTATTCATACGTAAACCGACTCATAAGACTGAAAATCAATTACAAAATGAACCGCAAGTCGGATCGTCCGATGCTTCAATTCTCAAGGACTTCTCTAGTCCCTAACCACAACTCCTTTCACAAGAGGGTTTAAAATCCATAGCTCTAATGAGTTCAAGGTTTTTCAACTATTGGACTCAACAAATGTGCCAGTTGAAATTTTATTAGACTTTCAAACACAAAATATTTTTAAAAATTAATCATGCGTGTAAAGAATTTCTACACCTACTCGGTAGTTGTGAAAAGTGGTCACAAATGCCACACGTATAAAAGCATTTCGAAAATCGTTTAATTATTATTCAAGATAATAATGTTGACAACGAAAGACGTTCAACAAACCTTTCAAAGGAACCACTATGGTCCCAACATGCAACTCTTGTGCCTTGAATGAAAAACACCTTTACGTATTAAGACGGTGTATAACAAGACGTTTGTACAAAATTCCCCTAAGGGAAAATTCACGTAATTGAGTCCCAAATATCTATCATTTAACCATATAATGTCATGAAATTTTTTTTCCAACAAGGCCCACATACGTCAATTTCTCAAACTTAGTAAAACGATACGTACATACGATTTATCAAATGCTGATAACTTTTAAATCGATTTCAAATTTTAGGCCGTGTGAATAAAATGCTCTTGACCAATGATAGTGGCTACGAAGCCATGCATACTAGCAAATCAATATAACATGTTTGCATGAAACTTCAAAAGTGGTGCCAACAACCGCAACACACAAAACAACCCTTAGTATGAGCTATCACAGACTCCTCATACGTTTACTCACGCCATGGTGTAAATTTATATGTGCACTAAACAACATATGACAAAATGCTTGAAAAACTCAAAACATAATTTTTATGATATCAAACTCCCAAAGTTTTATTTCTTTAGTCACAACACGACGCAGAATAAGATTCCACAACAAAAATTGCATGAGACGTTTATTTCACAAAACTAGTAAAGTGATATGTGTATGCGCTCTGGTAAAAAAAACCATGAAGTAATCTATGTCGGTTTCAAGTTCAAAGCCAAACAATGACATGCTCTCATCGTTCTAAAATGTTGGTTAAAAAAACACTACGACGGAAGTTCCAAATAGACAAGTATGCATACTATATGCAACCAAACAACCCACACAAAGCTCAAGGAAAACAATACCACTGTATGCCATTAAAATCACCATATCGAATCCGCAAAACCTCATAAAATAAAATTCTCAATAAAACTCAGACATCAAAATAATGGAAGATAACTATTCGTCCAAAACTTTAACATATATGGAGGAGGTCCAATGTTAAAGTCATAACCGCAATTACTTGTCCAAGACCCTAAACAACATCAAAATACGCATGTCACAATGTTCGAAAATAGTGTTGGACAATAATGAGAACATGGAAAGTCCCGACAAAGTTTGTAACCTATGCAATCAAGTAATCTTATGCATATTTAAAATCATGGTTTAAAACCTTGTGTATGCTAAACATCTTTCCAAAATTTTGTAATAAAAGTCCACATGATGATTTTAGAAACATGAGAAATAATTGATGCAATTTACGTTAGAATAAAATTTTGTGCATGAATTTGATCGGCATTCAAGGTCTCGAAACCACGCTCCTCAATTTTCCAATCACGTTATCGTCATCCGGATGTTCAAATCTCTTAAGGCAATCATCGAAGATTTCATCGGTTCACCTTACAATTTCTCCTCGAATAATGTTGATTCCCTAAATCTATGGTTCTAAACCAACCAATAACTCCGACCCAAAATGGTCAACTTAATGTATTTATCATGCTTATCCACCACTCCAAATGACAATGCTATAAACATCAACTCTTCTATCGAATGCTCGCTTAGAAACTTCTTCACTACCCCAACGGTCATCACATCAAGGCAGTTCGAGCATACTCATGTAACATGTAGGTTCACCATAACACTGGCCAGGTGCAATTATGAACGTACCGTGCATGATCATCCTTGCTACCCTCGACGAGTTTCCCGTTTCTAGCAACTCTATCAACCTCAAAATATATTTTCTTAAAGTGCCAAATGGTGCAATTTCACTTTCAATCACTTAAAAGCACGTAGTTTGAGTCTAGGCATCCAAAATCAACACCTAATTCTCTCAAACTTAAGCTCTGATACCAACTTGTAACACCCTCAAATCTGATAAGATCAACTAATCAAAAATCCCGATATAATATCTAATAAAGGACTAAACTTCCACTTACAAATCAAAACACCATATACCTCAATTTAAAATTCTATAATTAACCACAACAATTATAAGACTCCAGTCTTATAAACAAGGACTAAATCGAAGTCGGGTGTTACTTAACACAAATACTAGTCGCTCTTCCCAAAACAATACAGAAGACTTCACTAGGACATTCACTTCTCGAGAACACCACTAGCACTCTTTTCTCCATGGTGACACTAGAACTATTCCCAACCGGAACATGTTGCACATGCGGAAAAATAAAAGGTTAGGATAACGCCTAGTGAGTTCAAAAGTTTTATCATGAATAAATATATCTTTGAAAAGGAAAGAGTGCGTTTAAAACTGTGTTCCTTCGAAATTATTTACATTAAATATGAAAACGATCCATTTCCAATAACACACACTTTTAAAGATGAACGCCCCGTACAAAAACTTTCTTTTGTGAGGTAATACAACTCAAAACTCACCCAAATGTGAATAGGAATCAAACTCCCATTTTATGAAAACATAAATAAACTTTATTGTTCAACTACCGAAATATGAGGAAGACTCAAACCCCAAAATTATAACGTATGGAGAAGAACCCATACTCAAAACGTCACTGAAAACATGACCTTTCGGTGACGGGGGAGACCCGAATTCCATGGATAGTGGCGGAACACAAAAGTAGGCTACATTCCAATTTATTGAGCTCACCATACTAGGATCAAGGCCACGAACTCTCCGGCTCGTACTCCGATGTGGGGGAGGGCACCCAATGATTCCTAATCATGCTCATTCGCTAAGATTTACATTTACGACCCACGACTAGTATCTGGTCCCACATAACCGTACCAAGTTGCCACCCTAGGGTCCAAGTCTCAACTAGCTACAAATGGGAAATGACCATCCCATAAAAACAGACTCAGAAATTACATCACGGAGTCGATGGCACCATGAGGTCCTCGATAACCCTATAACTAATCCTGGTCCCAACATGAAATAATAGCCCTTTTTAAAATATTAAAGACCGACTCATATGCCTATGGATCCATTACATTACAGTCTATAACAATACATGACTCCAATTGAATGACCAACGTACTCAAAACATGTAATTCTCAAATGATGCATAATAACCACCATCATACTCCAAACTCCACGACGGGCTATTAAAACTGGACAAATGTCCCCAAGACTCATTTTAGTCAAAATTGAGCCAAAGCTCCCCAATTTAATTTATTGTACAATAAAAGCCAGTGTAAACAATTAAACTCATTTAACCAACGGTTATGCAAACACAACGACCAAGAGTATGATTAACTCAAACGTTATCATTGGTTGAGATAAACCATTTTCCAAAATGAACTAATACCCTTATATTTCCAAAATGTCTCATAACACATTAATATGCATTTTCCAAACGGTTTACAAGATCAATTACACAAAAATGACATTTACATCAAATGAACTTCATTTATATATAAAATCATCAAGGAACATATCAACATGATTTATCTACCAAAATGTTCAAAAATCCCAAATGTGGGTGTTTCACAAAATTTATAAAACCAAATAATCCAAATGAGTAAAACTCTTCAAATATCCCAACCTTTAATAAAAATCATGTAAACACATAATCGCTTTAAAATGGACATTTTTGGCATGTACAACGTTTTCACAAATCAACTTGAACTCACCTTGCTAGATTTAGGCTAAATCTTGATTTTATCCAACTTGAGCTCATTTGAAGAACACTTGGATCCTCAAACCAAAAACTTCCAAAAAACCTAGATCCATACATTTTTCCAACCATAAATATTTACATCAAACCATTTGGAATCATTCCTCAAACATTATACATAAAGATCTCAACTTATACCAAAACCCTAATTTTCATAGTTGAAGAGAAGAGAATATTACCTTTACCAAAGCTTGAACCCTTCAACAATACTCTTCTAGATCTCCAAAATAAACCACAAACTTCTAATCCTCAAGATGGTGAAAAGGGTTGGATGAAACCCTAGAAACTTTGGTGAAGAAGATGAAGATGAAAGGTTTATAACTGTAGCTTCCAAAACTTGCTAGGTGAAGAAGAATCATTGATTTTAGAAGGAAGACTCCCAAAAATGAGTTAGGGTTCGATTTTGGGGTTTGGGGGTCGGTTTGGGAGAGAAAGGGGAAGAGATTTGAGTTTTGGGTGAGAAAATGGGGTTCTAGGCCGATTTCCCCCTTTTTGTGCGTGCAACGGCTCTGCGCGGATGGCGACTCTGATCCATCTGCGCGGAACACTACCGCCCAATTTTCTTCATTATTCTTGCCCGAACACTGTTTTGGTCATAACTTCTTTGTTTTAACTCCCATTTTGCTTCGGAAAGAACCGTTGGACTCGTAATTGAACCCTTCATCCAACAAGGCTATAAAATATAGGATTCAAGTCCAAAAATCCTATTTCTTCTTTTCCCTTAAAATACCCATTTGTATTAACTTAAAATTATATTTTCCTAAAAATCGGGGTGTTACAGATTATGCAAAAAACCATATCTCTATGTGATTACTGAAGATTTTCTCAAACCTTCTTGCATCACCCAAGCAGTATTCGAATACACCCCTTTTGAGGTCTAAGATCTAATATTAACACAAACAAGTGATCGGCTTATCCGGATTGAGTTAAAGATTCAACTTGGATGACCAAACCGAGAAGTTAGCCAAAATGCGGTAACACCCAAGTGTTACATTTTAACCTCTCGGGTTTGAATTACACCCACACCCAGGGGGGTTAGATACTAATCATAAATAAAGACAAAGAAGAAGATAAAAAATACTCAAAATTAAACTGCATATAATATTAAAACGTTTCTGTGGTGGCAGGTGTCACCACAGTGGTACAGAAATAAAAAGACGGAAATTAAAATTACAACTAAATTGCTCAAAGGAAATTACTATACTTAAATCTGCTGAATCTCCTCAAGAGTTTATAAATGGATGATTTACAAATGGCCCTCCAAGCTCCAATTTATAGTGGAAGAGTGGAGAGATGTGAAAGGGACTTGAGAGAACAAGCTTCAAGAGAGAAAGGGACCTCTGATGGTGTCTTCTTCCTATCCTATGTCTTCATTCTCCTTGTCCATATCTCCTCTAATTTCATGAATACTTCAGAGTTCGACCAAGGCTCATGCTTTTTTGCATTTCACCGATTTAGAAACAAAATCTCTACATTATCTCCAAAGGTGGTGCTGGTTGCCACAATGATGAGCTTTATGGCCACTTTGATGAGTTTTCTTACCAAATCCGAACTTTCAGTTATTTCTCTCTTAAGGAACAATTTGGACCAAAGAAGTAGAAAAATGTTCAAATGGGTTTAAAAAGATGAACAAACAATTCTAAAATTTGAAGGTTATCATACAACAAAAATATTAGTTGATAGTTATTATGATTTTGACAATTAATTTCTGGCTATTAACTATCAAGATATAGTTATATATGTCATGTATAAATATATGCATGTAGTCCTTGTAATCAGTAGTTTTATTCCCTCCAAAACAGTGTAAAAACCTATTAAATAAAATTTCTCATTTCTGTAGTATTTGCCTTTTCTCATTCCTGCAATATTTTTCCTCTCATGTTTTCTCTCTAGAAATTTTCTGTTGATCAAGAGCAAATTTTATTTCCAATATCTAACAAAGTGGTATCAGAGTGTGGTTCCAGAAAACTTACATCACCTATAACAGAAAATGGCCACCACGAACAACAATAATTTGCAGCCCCAACTTCCTCGTTCAACCGGAAGAATTATCCTCGATGGAGCACAATGATGAAGGTGTTGCATGAGTCCCAAGCTCTTCAAACATAATCGAGAATGAGGTTAAAAATCTGGAAAATGTTGGTGCATTAACGGTGAAACAAACAAACGAATTGAAGGAATTGAAAAAAGAAATACATGATGGATCAGCTAAGGATCTTTCACTACTAGAAAAATGCTTATTTCTGACCAAAATCACCGACAGATTAAATCCATCAGTATTTTTCGACGGATCAGCTAAGGATTACCGACGGATCCGACTTTCACCGACAGATTTTCGACAGATCAGCTACGGATTACCATCGGTAAAGTCAATCTCCCACGACTTTTTTTGCGACAGACTTTCTGTTAGCATATCATGTACATGATTAGAATATTATATGTATCTCCATATAATAGGCATGTAAATATCTTGTAAATAGGCTTGATCCCCTCGTGATATCGAGCCTAAAATAGAGTTGTACTTCTGTGATAAAGTTATCGCCATCTATCTTTCCAGAAACCCGGTTCAACATCAACGTACCAAGCACATTGAGCTCGATATCCACTTTGTGCGCAAAAAATGTCCCTTCTCGCTATCAAATAGCGACATCTTCACCAAACGACTCCCACACATACTCTTCGAGGTTTTTCGAGACAGTCTCAGCATCCGTCATCCTCTCGCTTCCACTGCGGGGGAGTGTTAGCATATCATGTACATGATTAGAATATTATGTGTATCTCCATATAATAGGCATGTAAATATCTTGTAAATAGGCTTGATCCCCTCGTGATATCGAGTCTAAAATAAAGTTGTACTTATGCTATATATATTGTAACCATATGGAAATGAAAGGGCAAGGAGTTCATTCCTACACTTTCACCGACGGATTTCCGATGGATCCAACTTTCACCAACGGATTTCTGACGGATTTTTCTGTCGGTGAAAGTCTGTTGTTTTGTAGTGTTTAACAATGGTCTTTGTTAGGATCAAACGCTTACCACTACGCCAAAAGCAATTGCTGATGGAGAAGGCACAACTTTATTTCCTTATAGCGTAACAACCATCGCCACGTTTCGATTTAGGAAGATGCTGGTCAATGACCCAACAATCCCCCCCTAGCATCTGCCAGGACTAACAAGATTTTCGCTAGAAGTCAATGGTTGCACAGCATGCCTTTGGCATTTAAATGCACTCCATGGGATTCGAACCCGTGACCTGCTCTAATACCACATGTTAGGATCAAGCGCTTACCACTACGCCAAAAGCAATTGCTGATGGAGAAGGCGCAACTTTATTTCTTATAACGTAGCACCACGTTTCAATTTAGGAAGATGCTGGTCAATGACCCAACAATTTTCACAGATGAACATTTTTGTTGGTGACTAACGGCTGATCACCAACATGATGGGCTTTTTAAAAACTCTACCAATGGTTTTCATGTCGGTCGGTGATCATGTACATGCATGTACATTCACCGATGATCATCGACCAACTAGAAAAACATGGTTTGGAAAAAAGCAAATTAAAAAACAAATAATAAACAATCAGAAGTTACTTGTAATCATCAAAAAAGATACGCATGGGTGAAATTTACTTTTGTCATATCAACGACCAAAAAGTCCATCGCTCAGAGTCCTATTTTTTGTAATGCATGCTCAAAAGATCCAATAATATTTTATTTTGTTTTGCCATGAAAATGCAATATTTTAATTTTCAATTTAAAACTTAATTATAATTATATGTATAAATATATAAATTAATTTGTAACCTGTATAAATCTTACAACGTATGCAATTCACATCTTAACCATTGAATTCATGATCGATTGTTTTAATAAATACGAGCCAAATATTTCCAACTAAAAAAACCAAAAACCAAAATAACCGTTTATCATGAATCCAACGGTCAAAATATGGGTTTTAATAATATATTTAATTGTTAATTAAAAGTTTCTTTTAAAGAATTATTATTAATTAAAAAATTGGTTGACAAGCATTGGTTTTATTCATATCATGTATAACAATTACAAAAATCATCCATTGAACCTAAACTAGTGTGCCCCGGGCGATGTACAGTAGTAATAATTTTTTAAGGAGTATTTGATCGAGATAAAATAAAATGTAATTTCACGGTAAACAATTAATGAGATATAACCTAACAACGAATGAATTTCCTTAATTTATTAATTTGCATATATTGATAATCATTTGTTATACGAATAGTTTGAGATTCATCGGTATTAATTTATTATTATATATGTTATTTATAATCCAAACGACATATCCCCCAACCATATCATATTGTTATTATTAGTATTTGAATATTATATATTATTTTTCTAAAAAGGGATCGGCTAAAATTAGCCAATCCTATGAGGTGCCGCAAATAAACATGATCTCCATGTTTTTTAATATAAACTCACAACTTATATAAAAATACATCAAACGTGATATTACCAAACTCACCATATTTCAAAATTTATATAAAACTTTCATTTCTCGTTTCTTGTAGCCACCTTCATTTTTAGTCTAACATTCTCTCATCAATGTGTGATGATTAAAACAACACCACAATGCACAATTTGAGAATATTCAAATCTCACAACGCCACCATATACGCCATTTGTTACTTCCTTTATACTTATACAGAAAGAAAGATAAAATTTTAAAGACTTGTTTATTTATATATAGAGAGAGATTTATGGTATTTGTGTAAAATTATACTATTAAGGGTTGGTCAAAACACATTTTTAGGCAAACAAACCTTAATTCTCAAAGTCATTCATCCTCGTTTCTTATAGACATCTTTATTTCTCAAATCTAACATTCCCTAATCAATTTCTGACGACTTAAACGACACCAAAATATAAATACCCAAATATGACATTATCACCTAATATATATATATATATATATATGTTGGGTTCATTTGTTATAGGTTGGTTAATACGAGAATGATATCTATTTAAGAAAACAAGAAAAAAGTCGAGTATGTACAAAATCATATGTGATTCACGTACAAAATCACATGTGATTTCCCGCGACTTTGCACGAAACTTGAAGTCGCGGGAAAAGTCGTCCGTGTCCCTTTTTCCGGATTAATGCAGAATTGTTGGTGATTCAAAGCAAAAACACAAATATAACATTTATATATACACGCAGCGGAAAGAAATCACCAAAAGGAATCAACGTATTGCCAATATGATTAAACGAAAAATACAAATAACGGTATACCTTTGTAGCGTGATTTGTAGACGAAATGGATCCGCTTGTGTGTTCCTTTGAGACCAAGTATTCAATGGTGAATACCTCTAAAGTAGTCCACACTACACTTCCTTGATCACCACCGGATGCTAGTCCTCCTTTGTAACGATCTTAGAACCTCGATTAACCAAGAACAAAGGTAGAAGATCAAACGGAAAAACTTAGAGAGAGCAAGGGGAGGGGGCGCCGATTTAAGAGAGAGAGGAGGAGAGATTAGGTTAAAACCTAATGGGTTTATTTGATATCCTTATATAAATAAACCTTAGAGCTCTCTTGGGCTTTTAACAAATTTCTCTTCTAAATCTTTTATGGGTCCAGTATTAAATTAAGTTAATGGGCTTGCTATTAACTTAAATTTAATACAAACCCAATAAGTCTAATTTAATGTTAATGCCCTTTTAATTTTCCCACGTTACTTAGGCTATATAATGTAAATACAATAATTACATTATATTAAATGGTATCTCAGTGTATATGTGTGTGACCTTATAGCCCCCACGTGTGTCTAGCCATATAATTATCTATTATGACACGAGCATATTCCAATAGCTCCCACTTACACACGTCATAATAACAAGTAATCATACAGGCAAAGGTTAGCGTTTAGCAACACACCAATGCCCCTAGAGACACATGAGGTTAGTTTCTTAAACGTCTCATTTTAAATGGTTTATTAAATCAGTCATCCCTTTGTTACATATACCTTGTTGAATACTAGACATGGATCATATGTCATTCTAGTTGTTCAACGATTCTGTTTCTTGATCTGTTTGTTGAATTAGATTACCAAATTAATCAAGCATCATCTTAATTAAATTTGGGTACGACCGTACAAACATCTATTCAATTCATCGAGGGACCCAGTAGTATCTAACTCTATTATCTATAGAGGAACAAATCCCATTTTGACTTCACGTGTCTGTCATGTGCTTCATATCAGTCCTGAAGATGATTTTTATAACAACCTTATTTAGGACAACGTTTAACCATTTCAAAGACTGACATTCCACCCACACAAATGCTTGCATCTCAAGTCTAAGGAGGAGTGACATAACCATCTGCGAGATTCACTGGTGACACCGATCCATGCAATGAACTCTCGTAGGTTGGGTCAGTCCAATGTTCATCACCAATGAACAACATGTGAGTTTGGTAGCATCATCACCAATACGCTCACATTTGCCTTAACTTGATGATACTCCCGTATCATCAACTGACAATGGACAATTTAGAACAAATAATTTATTCATGGATTAAACATGCAAATATAGAACACAATTGATATACATGAAAACGACCATACCTAGTACATCAATTCATTGTAAAATAAAAACTGTTCAACGTTCCAGTTATTCAAATACTAAAACAGATCTACATGAGACTACTAGCTGGTCGAAGTCCAATGTTCCTATCATGTTCGATATGTTTGGTACAAGACATTGGTTTCGTAAAGGGATGAGCTAAGTTGTCATCTGTGTGAACTTTGAGAAGACAAATTTCACCCATCTCGATAACCTCTCGAATGTAGTGAGTCTTCCTGCGAAAGTGTCTGGCGCCCTTTTGAACTCCAGGTTCGTTGGCTATGATAATGGTACCAGAATTATCGTAGTACATATCCATGGGTCTTTCATTACTGGGGACAACACCAAGCCCATAAATGAATTTCTGTATCCAGAAAACCTCCATTGCAGCTTCGGAAGCATCTATGTATTCAGCTTCTGTAGAAGACATCGCAATATTGCTTTGTTAGCACTCTTCCAGTCAACAGCGCCTCCGTTCATGACGAAAATGAATCCAGTCTAAGATCGAGTGTCATCTCGATCTGTTTCGAAACCAGCATCAGTGTAGCAAGTAACACTGAGCTCTCTTTCTGTATCACCACCATAAACAAGGAACATATCTCTAGTATTTCGAAGATACTTTAATATGTTCTTAACAGCAGTCCAGTGACTCTCTCCTGGATTTTGTTGGTATCTACTCGTAAGGTTATGAGAGAACGCTACATCAGGTCTAGTGCACCTCACTGCATACATGATGGATCCCACAACCGAAGCATAGGGGATTCCCTTCATCCGCTTCACCTCATCAGGTGTGGAGGGTCCCCGAGTCTTACTCAAGTTTACATTGTGTTGCATTGGAAGTTTTCCACGTTTGGAAGCATCCATTCTGAACCGTTTTAGAATTTTTTCAATGTATGCACTTTGACTTAAACCAATTAACCGCTTCAATCTATCCCTATAGATCTTGATTCCTAAGATGTACGTCGCTTCACCAAAATCTTTCATGGCAAAGCATTTTACAAGCCATGATTTTACATCTTGTAGCATTAGAATATTGTTCCCCATGAGTAATATGTCATCAACATATAAGATTAGAAAAACGACAATGCTCCCACTAGATCTCATATATACACATGGCTCATCAAGGTTTTGGGTGAAACCATACGTTTTGATTTCCTCATCGAACCTTTTATTCCAGCTTCTGGATGCTTGCTTCAGTCCATAAATGGATCTTTGAAGCTTGCATACTTTATTGGGATGTTTCGGACTCACAAAACCCTCAGGTTGCACCATATAGACATCTTCATTAAGGTGACCATTCAAGAAAGCGGTTTTGACATCCATTTGCCAAATCTCATAGTCAGAATATGCTACTATGGCTATAAGAATCCTAATACGTCAGCAACAGGCGAGAAGGTTTCTTCATAGTCAACCCCGTAGGTTTGAGTGTAACCTTTTGCTACTAGACGAGCTTTATAGGTGTGTACATTGCCATCCATGTCGGTCTTCTTCTTGAATATCCACTTGCTCCCGACAGTCTTGCTGTTCTGAGGAAGATCAACCAAGTTCCAGACTTGATTATCTTTCATGGATTGCATTTCAACATTCATAGCTTCAAACCATTTATCAGATTCTGGATCCAACAATGCCGCTTAATAGTTAGAGGGCTCACCATGATCCCCCAAATTCTGCTCCTCAGAATCGACCCAAAAACTATATCGTTTAGGTGCTTGAGGTGTCCTTGTAGATCTACGAATGGGAATTACATCATTCTGTGGTTCATCATCTGTATGTTTAGCCTCAACGTGATGTTCGCTAGTGTTACCAGAACGTTGTGCATCTTCTCTTTGAATCTCGTCAAGGTCTACAGTGCTCCCACTTGCTTCTTGTAAAATGAGACTGTTCTCAAGAAACTCAGCATACCGAGCAATAAATATTTTGTTTTCAGGTGGGTAGTAGAAATAGTAACCCATTGTTGTCTTTTGGGTACCCTACGAAGATACATTTGATAGATCTAGGCTCAAGTTTGTTCGGTGTGTCTCTTTCACAAGAGCCTCACAACCCCAAACATTCAAGTAAGACAGATTAGGGACTTTCCCGTGCCATATTTCATATGGAGTCTTATCAACCTTCTTGTTCGGAACCATATTGAGTATGCGAGCAACAGACTCTAGAGCACAACCCCAAAAGGATAATGGCAAAGTAGTTAGACTCATCATTGATCGAACCATGTCTAGCAAAGTTCGATTTCTCCTTTCAGACACACCATTATGTTGTGGAGTGTATGGAGGAGTGAATTGTGAGACAATCCCACACTTAGTCAGATGATCTAAAAACTCTTGACTCATATACTCTCTTCCTCGATCAGATCGGAGAGCCTTAATAGTCTTGCTGAGTTGATTTTCTACTTCATTTTGAAAGGCTTTGAATGTTTCAAAGGCTTCATGTTTATGTTTAATCAAGTAAACATAACCATAGCGACTGAAATCATCAGTGAAAGTAATGAAGTAGCTAGCACCTTCCCTAGACACAGTTCTAAATGGGCCACATACATCAGTATGTATGAGTCCAAGTAGATCTTTGGCTCTTTCACCTATATGGGATAAAGGTTTTCTTGTCATCTTCCCAGATATGCAAGAGAGACATTTTTCAAATGACTCATCGTCGGTTGACTTTAGAAGCCCATCGTGTTGCAGCTTTATAATGCGCTTCTTGCTTATGTGGCAAAGACGGCAGTGCCATAGGTAAGTTGAATCCAAATTATGTTTGGATTTTTTAGTGCTACATGTATATATAGAACTATCGTTTGAAATAAGACCATGCATGTCAATTTCACAAATACCATCACGAGGAATAGCATTAAAATAAAATATATTATCTTTAGAAACCGAAATACCATAATCCGTAAAAGTTTTAATAAAACCGTTATCTTTCAAACGAAAAAGCGAAACAATACCCCTAGTAATAGTGGGTGCATAATGTCAATTGTCTAAAACAATGATCAGTCCATTAGGGAGGATAAGATCATAGCTCCCTATAGCTTCAACAGCTGCACGCATTCCATTGCCTACGTACAGGTCCAAAGCTCCTTTGTTTAGCTTTCTACTTCTTCTTAGTCCCTGCACATTATTACAAATGTGAGTTCCACAACCAGTGTCATAAACCCAGGATTTATTAGGAAAATCATAAAGTTCTATAGTGAAGATACCTGATGTGCTAGCCGGGGTAGCTTTGTTCTTCTTCAACTCTGCCAGGTAGGCAGGACAGTTCCTCCTCCAGTGGCCTATCACTCCACAGTGATGACATGTGGCGTCCTTTGCAGGGTGCTCCTTTTTAGCAGGTGGGGGAATCTTAGGTTTGGATTTGTAAACATGCTTACCCTTGCCACGACCCTTGCCTAGTGCTTGCGGTTTGGGTTTCTGGATTTTACCTGTCCTGATTGCTAGAACAACAGGAGCTTTCTTGGGCATCCCTTGCTCTGCAAGTTTTAGCATAACATGCAGTTCTGAGATAGTCTTCCCCATGCTATGCATGTTATAGTTTATAACAAACTGATTGTAGTCCTTGGAGAGTGAGGTAAGAATCAAACTCACTCCAAGAACTTGTGGCATGGGGTAACCAAGACGCTCCATTTGGTCAAGATAGCCTTTCATCTTCAAGACGTAAGCGCTAACTGACTGGCCATCCTCCTGTTTGCAAGCGTGGAATGCTTTGACTGTTTCAAACAGTTCCTGTTCTCCTTGTTGTTGAAACATGGTTTTCAACTCTCGTAGCATCTCAAAAGCTGTGAGTTCCTCCAAGTTCTTTTGGATCTCGGGTGTCATGCTCACCAGCATAAGAGCAGCTACTTCTTGTTGCTCGTTAAACCTACGTGTGTAGGCTGCACGAACTGCAGCAGAAGCAGTGACAGGAGGTGCCTCAGGTAAGGCCTCTTCCAGATGCATCAACTTATTTTCAGACCTGAGGACAATCCTCAGATTTCGATACCAGTCGATGAAGTTGATACCTGTCAGTTTCTCTTTTTCAAGAACTGACCTGATTGTTGATTTGCTTAGGGTTTGATTGTTGTCATCTACAAACATACAAAGTTCAAGATTTAGTATTTTCAATAATTAATCCTTTTTTCTTTAAGTTAATTACCCAATTATAATTTTAATTTTCACGAAAAAGATTAAGATCCTCATTGAGGTTCTATCATTACATCAGTTGATCTGCTAGCAATGATAGAGTCAATAGGTAGGTGACGTTAACTAATTACATTACTAGTGCAATTCTTATATCCTTATGGGACCCATGGCATCTAGTGGCCGAGCAACTAGTGTCAAGCTGACATGTTTAGTCCCATCTTTGACTCGGGTCAAGGTCTCACCTGCTTAACTCGATTAAGTCATCCAATTTGAAATCATGTCAAAATAGATCTAGGTCTCACGCATAGATAATAATCACCACGGGATTACAATTCAACCTAGGTCTCACGCATAGGCAAAAGGTAATGGCGAGTGATTTCAATCCGATTGGACGGCATGACTTAAATTTGTGACGGGTATGATATTTTGATACGCTAAAAAAATGTACGAAAGAAGCATGCATTCTTCATTCGTAGCATAAGTTAAAAACATTTCTTAACTTAGAGTCTAATTTGTTTTATTTTATGTGTGTCGAGATGTCCATTAATAAACTTGGACATTACATAAATTAAATAATCGATAAAACCCTTTTAAACGTTATTTATATAAAACAATAGTTTTAAGTTTTAAATCCAATTCAAACTTATGTATTAACCAAAACTAACGATTTAGTTTCAAAAGTGGTATGTGTTTAATTTTAGGTTTGAAAAACCCATTTACAAGTTATAACATCCGAGATATACATAACAACGCAATATGAAATAAAACACACAACCAATATGCGCAAAACCTCAACCGATGAAAAAAACCTATGCTTGATCTCGTGAGCCATTACAACGGACCAAGAGGGCAACTAAGGACGGGCCAACATAAACCCTTAATGGGCTCCCACTTGCTCCAAGACCATCAAGAGCAAGTAGAACCCATATGAAAAATCGAACACCAAAACTGTCCGGAAAAACGCAGCAGCTTCGGGGCCCGAAACGACATGCAAGGAATCTTCCCCAACTGAAACATCCTTCTGCAAAGTTGTTCTCCTATGCGATACGCAACTCCAGCAATAAGAATCAGCACATTCCGAGTTGTGAAACTCCGGGAAATCCATTTTTCGTGCGGGCTGTCCAACAGCTACGGAAATTCCTTTTCGTCTTTAACTTTGTTGCCATTCCATTCCAAGCAACGGTTACAATTTTTTGACTAAATACATTTATTCTAACACTAAACTAAGTGAAAATAAATGAAATAATAATCTAAATTATTACAATCCAAAACCCCGATAAACAAAGAAACAAGGCACACAAACGGTCACGGTTTTCATCGGTTTTGCACATCAACACAAACATAAAAGTGTTGGCTTGGTCCATGGGAAAAAATGCATTTTTTTTTACTATGGATCTAAAAAATAGAGCAAGCCAACGAATCGAAGAACAACTACAATAATTAATCTACGACTAGTATATGCAATTTGTGGCAAAAAAAAAAAAATCGATCCACAAGGAGAAGGAAAAAGAAAATGTTTTTAGCCACTTTTACATATACACGCTAATCATATGGCACATACGGTGGCTCTGATACCACTGTTGGTGATTCAAAGCAAAAACACAAATATAACATTTATATATACACGCAGCGGAAATAAATCACCAAAAGGAATCAACGTATTGCCAATATGATTAAACGAAAAATACAAATAACGGTATACCTTTGTAGCGTGATTTGTAGACGAAATGGATCCGCTTGTGTGTTCCTTTGATACCAAGTATTCAATGGTGAATACCTCTAAAGTAGTCCACACTACACTTCCTTGATCACCACCGGATGTTAGTCCTCCTTTGTAACGATCTTAGAACCTCGATTAACCAAGAACCAAGATAGAAGATCAAACGGGAAAACTTAGAGAGAGCAAGGGGAGGGGGAGCCGATTTGAGAGAGAGAGGAGGAGAGATTAGGTTAAAACCTAATGGGTTTATTTGATATCCTTATATAAATAAAACTTAGAGCTCTCTTGGGCTTTTAACAATTTTCTCTTCTAAATCTTTTATGGGCCCAGTATTAAATTAAGTTAATGGGCTTGCTATTAACTTAAATTCAATACAAACCCAATAAGTCTAATTTAATGTTAATGTCCTTTTAATTTTCCCACGTTACTTAGGCTATATAATGTAAATACAATAATTATATTATATTAAATGGCATCTCAGTGTATATGTGTGTGACCCTATAGGCCCCACGTGTGTCTAACCATATAATTATCTATTATGACACGAGCATATTCCAACAAGAATCACATTTGATTTTGTACATGATTTGTTGTATCTTATTTCGTGCAAAGGCTAACCCCATGAGTATATATGGTGAACCAAATTAAGCTAACCCAATGAGTAGTTTCCACAAAGACAAGCCTCCTCCTAATAAATACTCACATCATCCTTCAATTCCATCATTTAATTTCTCACCAATGTCGGGTGAACAAAACACACTAAATTTCAAATTTTGAGAAATACTCAAATCTCATTTAGCCATCTTATTATCCCTTCTTTGTTTTTTAATAGTAGTAGTGTACCCGCACAATACGACGGGATGTAAAACTTTTACTTTTACATCTCAAATTTACTTAAGAAGTCAAGCGATAGGGACCGAAATGGTGGTTGAAGATTATAATGGGACCAATTTCATGCTCGATAAAATCAAATCAGGATAAAAAATATCACTTCCTTTTATGGAATGCGGTAATTGATCATTTTTAAAAAATTATTTCAGTGTGTATTATTTTTTGGAATCTGTGTTATAGAGTAGCTTTCAAAATAAATGTGTGTTCTATGGATTTCCAGGATACCACACTTCATATTAAACAGGTTTTGTGCACCTATGAGTTCTCCAAGTCTTAGTTATCAATCATCACATTCCATAAACAATTTCAACCCATCGTTGAATTCATGGTGTTTATCAAAAAAACACATGGGCATGATTCATGGCACCATACAAAATATATTTGAACCAAATTACGACTCAACAATTTTATAATTTGTGCTTCAAAGCAATACAATACAATTCAGTTCAGTAATGGTAAATGGCTTTCCACCATTGTTTCTTGACACCATGTTTACAAGAGAAAAAAGTTTGTGCACTTAATTTGCTCTCTTACTTTAATCTTCCGTCTTGTTATAAAGAACACAACGATCCCCACATTGTTGAATGGTTTCATGTAACAATTAATAACTGAATGTAACTTTGTGGCAACAATTCATGTAAAAAACACTAAATCTACTATAAATGCAAGAGATGTTGACTAACTTAACAGTCTACTCTACCTTTAATGTTGCAGAAGAGTCGCATATGAAATCTTTGAAAGTTTGATCATCGGCATCAAGTTCTTTCCCACCAGTGAAAACTATGATCATGTAATCATAAAGCTTTCCAAATACTATGAGTGAAGGACGAAAGTTGTCTGAAATTTCTTAGGCAAAATGGAACCGAAGATAAAACGCAATTGCACCCGAATCAAAGAGCATGCATTATGATATATGGTTTT
The DNA here is from genome assembly GCA_954870635.1 of Arctium minus. Taxonomy (NCBI): domain Eukaryota; kingdom Viridiplantae; phylum Streptophyta; class Magnoliopsida; order Asterales; family Asteraceae; genus Arctium; species Arctium minus. The sequence continues at coordinate 171,985,686 of OX941080.1, read as the reverse complement.
TAGCCATTACCAAAAAGCAAAGTCAAAATCCAACTTCTCGAATCAATGAGCATTCAAAGTCAAACTAAGTATTTAAACTCTAAATAAAAAATAATCCACAAAAAGTGATAGTTTCTTGGACTCTAGAAAAAAAGAATAAACATTTGACTTTCAAAAGCTCAAATAGCTCCTCAAACCAAATAAAAACATTAAAAAAAATGAATGAAATACAAACGTGCTGCCATGATTCCCATAGTGCATTGAGCCTGTTGGCAAAACTCCATCCACAATTCCCTTATTGTTATACACAGTTTACATTTTAAAAAAAGGAGAATTATTAATGGCCAAGACTTAACTGCATCCACATATTAAATTAAGAACACCTGAAACATGAAGTGAAAATTTACTTGAAGTGCTACAAAACTTTAATCGACAACAATAGTTATACGATTTAGCTTCAAAACAACCCATAAAACTTAACTTATACTAGAAGACCATAATTAATGCTAGATCTCATCCCTTCAATTTGGACCTAAAACACAACAAATGAGACAGGATTTGTCCCTCATGTCCACCTCATACAAGAGAGTAAACACCATATAAATAAAATAAAGCTTCGTTGAGAAAACAAACAAAACAAAGACTCGTGAGTTATTGATGGAGAATATTGCCATATGAGTTATTTGACCAATCTCCTACAATTTTCTGAAACCACGAAATAAAAAAAATTCAATTTTAGAAAGAAAAAAAAAAAAACTGAATGCAATTCTTATCAGAAGTCATCTTATAAATTAAGAAATACAAAAAGTTGTAAAGTACTTTTAGCACAACACCTAAACCGCTTCCCATATGGGCAAAACAATAGTACTTTAAGTGCAGAAAAACGGAAAAAGAGCTTATATCTTGACAACTAACTAAATGTTATAAATACATTTTGGTTTCAGTTTTTTATTGTCCATTTGTACAAAGTCCCTTCATGATGGTAACAAGCACATCATCTAAGATATATAGTGTAAGTTAACTATTACACTATATGCTTAACACACGAATTGAATTAGTATCTATTTGATCAAGAAATTCATGAACATACCTTGTACAGTAGGAGAAGATGCAGTCCTTGTGTTGCTTTGTTATTCATTCATCGTTTTGCAAGATCCACACTTTATATCTATTCCATGATGGATTTTGGTTTTCAATAGTTCTTCGGTGTTCTTGATAGAGAATGAATATATGTTGGCGCCAAACCAATTTGTTAGGATCGAAATTCAAACAAGAATTTACTAAACACTCAGAAACTTATGTTAAAGAAGTTGCGGAAAAACACTTTAACAATAAATCAATGGAACAGTATATAAACTGAAATCACAAGTTATATTGATTAACTTAATGATTACAAACAAAACCTCAATCTGTTGAACAGGCTCAACAGACGTTCAATACTTCTCTATTGAAAGGACTTCTAAGAACCTTGAGGTTAATTTTCTCTAAAACAAACGTATATCAAAAACTATATGTCTAACAAAGACTTCTAGACTATATATACAAAATTAATTACAAGATAATTATCAAAATAAAATTGATCTTAATTCCATAATTATCTTCATCTCTATCTCCAGCTCCTATTCTTTTGCTTCAAGCATCCTTATCTTCATAAGCAGTATTAATCATCCAGCAGCATTAATCTTCAATCCTCAGCAGTCTTAACATGCTTGGAGTATTAACTCCCCTCTTGCAGTAGTAATCTTCAAGCAGTACTAACTACTAGCAGTATTAACTTACAAACATTATTAATACATCTAGCAGTAGTAATTCTTCAACTAACAGTATTAACTTTAAATATGAGCATTAACCATACTTAGCATATTTTCTGACCCAACAATCTCCCCCTAACTTAACTTTTCAAAATGAGAAGTTAAGTTCTTCAGGATAGGGTCTTCATGATGCTTTCAAAACTGTTGCTCAGTTCCCCAGATTAGGATCCAAACCCAGACTTTGATTAATGGTTCTTCTGATTACAATCTTTGCCATTTCAGAACCTGTAGGGCAGACCAACTTGGCATTCAACATCCCTTGCAGTTTAGTCTTGCTATGAGCATACACCTTGTCTACCAAGAAGTACTCATGGTAGCTTTTATCTATGGTTAGGACATATACTCCACATCTTTCAATGAGCATCCAGTGGTCAATGCTTCTGAAAACCTTTTCATAATTCACATATCTGATAATATGCTTAACCCTGTCAGGGTCAAACATCATACATAGGTACTCCATGGCTATCTTGATTAGACTCATTCCAGCTTCTTCCAACACTTTACCATACAAGCTCATCCCAACTTTGTGCATTTCTTCCAAATCAGACCTACAACAGCTTCTGATAATTTTACCTCATGTAGCATACACTTCATAGTGATCTCCTAATCTCTTGATCCTAAAGTATTCTTTGCCTTGGTCTTTCAAAATATCGCAATGAATGATTTCAGGAGCATTCACTGAAATATGATCAACCTTTCAGAGGTTTTTTATCAGATATTGTCATGTACAAATCAAATTGCACATCAGATTGTCTTGATTGACTTGTATGATCTTGATTCTGCTTTAGCACATGTTCTGCTGATTCTGCTTTTGCTCTCTCACTTTCATTCTCTTTTTTTTTTCTTCAATTCTTGGCCTCTTTGCCTGTTTCTTTGTAGAAATGAATTTCTTTCTTTTTATAGCTCCAATTTTCTGAGCTAAGGTCTCTTCTTCCTTCACTTTTGCCTTTTCTTTGATAGGAGTGCCTTCTTCACTATCAGGGAAGGGCTGTTGTATGTTGAGATCATGCTTTTCTTTCATCTTTCTTTCAACCTCTACCCTTTGTGTGAAATCCCCTTTCAGCTTGGCCATCTCCTTCTTGTATAGCTCTTCTATCCTTCCAAATGACATGCTGGTAAACATTCCTTCAGGAACTCCAATAGCTCCTTTCAGAAAGTTTATCATTTTCCTTCTTTCTTGATTGTCCAGGAAGGTCTTTGAAGGCTTTCTTTGGCTTTGTTTAGTTGCTCTCAGTGTCACTTTCTTAGCAGCAGCAACAGTCTTCAATCTCCTTTGATATTCTTCATTAAGCTTAGTAGACAAATCTAAAGCAATCTTTCTGTCTTTTGCAGATTGAATCTCTTCCTCCTTTTCCAACTCTTCTTGCAGCTTTTTAGCCATTTCTTCATCAGGATCTATTTGAGTCTGCTTCTTTGATGGCTTCTCAGACTCAATCATCTTCTCCTTCCCTTTCTTTTTGGTCTCAGCTACACTGAATTCTTTTCTTTTCATTTATGTTTCAACTTCTTTGATTTTCACTCCCTTAGCCTTTGGAGTAGCTTTGGGAGTGTCAAGCTTTGCCTTCACCAATGTTTCAGCAATTTCTATCTCCTCTGCAGACATACTTGTTTCAGCTGCAACTTTATCTGTTTCTACTGTTGTTTCAGTTTCTACTGCTTTTACAAAAGTTTCTGCTGCTGATTCAGTTTCTACTTCTTTCTCAGTTTCTACTGCTTTTGATGTTTCTGCTGCTTGTTTCTTTTCTGCTTCACTATTCCACTCCCCCTCAAAATGAGATTCCATGCCAACAGGGCTTTTCATTTCACTTTCATTCTTTTGAGTCTCCCCCTTTTTGGAAGCATCATGATCAATGCTCCTCTTCTTCAAAACAAACTTGGTTTTCTTCTTTTTGTGCACCAGCCTTAGAACCATCCTTTTGAGTTTGGTAATTTTCACTTGTTGAGAAGTGATCACCTTCTTCATGTCTTTTATCTCCAATTCTTGATTGTGAACTTCCAGATTTATTGTACCAAGAGTATCCATCAATTCATCATAAGTATATCTGTCCTCACCTCCTTTAGGTGTTTTTACCACCCTTGAAGGATCCTTGGATCTTTTAGTAGAGGTCTTCTGCCTAGCAGAAGCACTTGCTACCCCCGTGGTTTCTTGGCACCTGGGACCTTTAGATGATTGCTCATCTAAAGTTGCCGTGGGGAAGGTCTTAGGTATGTTCACACTATCCTGTCCTACACCTTGTGCAGAAACAGTAGTGTGAGTCTCACTGCCCACATGCTCATCCTTCTCCTTATAGAGCACCTTCTTGAGGTTGGGAGACACCCCTGTGGTTTCCCTTTGGATATTCTCTAATGGAGAATGCTCCATTAGAAGTCTTGAAGGCTTTAGGAGTGAAGATACAAGAAGGGAAGGAACCTTCTGTACCTTTTTCCTTTGATATGTTTTGGTGATGGGGGAAGTTGGCTTGACAATAGGGATCTGAGGAATATCAATTGAACTGAATGGTGTGGGTAGGTCATCAGTTGGGTGGTCAGATGTGGGCTTTGACACTGATGCCTCACCATGGGAATGGGACAGAACCATCATTGTAGAGAATAATGGTGTCTCTTGTCCAGAAAAGTCCTTACTTGGTCTTTTCATGTTTGAGAATACCTTCCCTTTGGGAGGTTTTGGTACATACACCTCTTGAAAAGAGGGTAGATCAGTCAATTCATTATTTAGTACTTTTTGCACAAACCTTGGATACATATAAAAGCTTTTGGTTTTGGTATCCAGGTTTGACATTAAATCATTTAAGATCATTTGAGAGAAGTTAAACTTTCTAGAGGTAGCTAAGCAGACTAGAGCATAAGCTAAGGTACTGCTGAACTCACTCCGTCCAGTTGTTTTTCTAGAAATGCAATGCTGAAGGGTATGAACAAAGAATCTCCACTGAGGTGAAAATCTGTTCTTGAAAAACTTATATACATCAGTGGGACCTTCAAACCCCATTTGACTAAGAACTTGGAAGAGATCTTCCTTAGGTAAAGAGGTCATACCTGAGGCATCATCTAGTCGTAGATGAGTGCGAATACTGTCCTCTGTGATGGTGATGGGTTTATCACAAACCCTTGAGTGAATGACCTGATTGCCTTGATCATTCTGGATGGTCGTATTTGCCCAGAACTGTCGCAGATGTTCCACATAGATTGTGGGATTGATAGTTAATGCGTAGGCGATGTGTGAGGATTTTAGGAAATCCACAATCTGATGAAAACCCTCTGCTTGGTTGGGTTTGTGTAGCATTGCCAACTCATTGTGATCATCAACGAACATCAGTCCTGCCATCTTCTTGATCGATTAGACGAAGCTAGGGTTACGCACTGATAAGTAAGAACTTGAGAGAAAGAGAGAGAAAGAACACTCGTAGAAAATTCAAAGAGCCGTTTGGATTTTGGCGGTCAAAGAGGGTATTTATAGGTGGAGGGTTTCAGTTAGAAGCAGTACTAAGTACCCTAGCAGTATTAACAAGCTCGCAGTATTAACTCATATTAGCAGTAGTAACACATACTGACAGTACTAACACAGACTAGCAGTATTAACACAGACTAGCAGTATTAACACATACCAGCAGTAGTAACACTGATTAGCAGTAGAAATAAGGCAAGTAGTAGTAACTGTGCAATGGCAGTATAAACCACCTAGAAGTAGTAACCATACTTAACTATATTTGAACTGTCATCATGAGTAATATAGAGAGCAATATTGACTGAACTAGAAGTACCAAGTATCCAATTGAAGCAATCTGAAACACTTAAACACACAAGGTTAGCAGCACCATGCACAATAAAATATGATAAAGTAAGCAGGAAGGAATCTATACAGAAATGGTACATAAAGAAAATCAAAGGAGGCTTATTCAGTGTTTATCATGCCACACTTGTGACCAACAATGTGAATCTACCCACATCAAAGGCTTTGGTGAATAGATCAGCAAATTGGTTACTTGTGTGTACCTTCACAACCTGAATTAGCTTTTTTTCATTGCAGTCTCTAATGAAATGGTACCTTATTTCTATATGCTTGGTTTTTGAGTGCTTCACTGGATTATTAACAATGCTTATGGAACTGTTGTTGTCAATGAAGATTGGAGTGTGCAGAAAAGTAACCCCATAGTCCAGCATCTGATTCTGAATCCATAGCACTTGTGAGCAGCAGCTTGCAGCAGCTATGTACTCTGCTTCTGTTGTAGAGGTGGACAATGTGGTTTGCTTTTTACACTGTCATGAAACTAGTCTTGCACCCAAAAACTGACATTCTCCTAATGTAGACTTTCTATCCAAATTTGTACCACCCAAATCACTATCAGAATAAGCAAGTAGATCAAATGGTGAGTCATGAGGATACCAAAGACCCAACCTAGGTTGTCCTTTGAGATATCTGAAGATGCTCTTGACTGCTTGAAAATGAGATTGCTTAGGTCTTACTTGAAATCTGACACACACACAGACAGCAAACATAATATCTGGTCTTGAAGCTGTTAGATACATGAGGGAGCCAGTCATAGATCTATAGTGATGAACATCTACATCCTCCCCCTCAAGATCTGCAGTGATCTGTTTGTGTTTCCATGGGTGTGCTTGCAGGCTTTGAATCTGAAAATCCAAATTTGGTAAGTATATCCTGCACATACTTGGATTGGCTGATGAAGATACCATATTTCTTCTATTTAACCTGTAGCCCAAGGAAGAATGTAAGTTCACCCACAGAGCTCATCTTGAATCTTTTGTGCATTAGTTCCTCAAACTCCTTGCACATATAATCTTTTGTGGATCCAAAGATGATGTCATCCATATAGATCTGCACAAGTAGGATGTCCTTTTTCTTCCTTTTGATGAACAAAGTCTTGTCTATTATTCCCCTTCCAAAACCATTTTCCAAGAGATAGGTAGACAGAGTGTCATACCATGCTCTTGGTGCTTGATGTAACCCATAGAGTGCTTTCTTTAATTTGTATACTCTGTCAGGAAAGTTAGGATTTTCAAACCCTGGAGGCTGACAAACATATACTTCTTCATCAATTGTCCCATATAGGAATGCACTCTTGACATCCATCTGATAAACTCTGAACTTCATGAAAGAAGCATAGGCTAGAAATAGCCTAATTGCCTCAATTCTGGCCACTGGAGCAAATACTTCTTCATAGTCTATTCCCTCTTCTTGTGTGTACCCTTGTGCCACAAGTCTGGCCTTATTCTTTATCACAATTCCTCTCTCATCCTTCTTATTTCTGAAAACCCATTTTGTACCAATTGCCCTTTGTCCTTTTGGAAGTTCAACCAGATCCCAAACATCTTGTAGCACAAACTACAACAACTCCTCTTGCATTGCTTCTATCCAGCTTGGGTCTTTCATTACATCATAAGCCTTTTTGAGGAGGATGATTCTTCTGAGTTCTTTCATTGCATCATATAAAACAAGATAACAAACCTGTTTGTAGGTCTTTCAATCCCCCTAACTTGCTTTGTTGCCTTGTGATCATTGGGGAATTAATGTCACCAATCATCAATTGAGGAGGATGATTCTTCTGAGTTCTTGTAGCATTGACAGCCTCCTCATTAAGATTTTCTTCAAGATTGGAGTCATTCTTCTCTGGAGTGCTTCCACCATACACTGAAGAATTGTCCTCATCAGTGTCATCTTCTGATAGTATGCGCATCTCTGGTCCTGTGTTTCCTGGATTATGATCATCCTCTTTATCACTCTTATTCTCTTCATCACCTTTGTCCTCTTCATCTGCTTTAGCATCTTCACCCTGGTCTGGATCAGAATCTTCTGATTCTGAATCATCTTTCTTTTCTAGCTGGCAAAATTCAGCAGGATCAACAGCAGGTATGGGGAACAACACAAACTCTTGTTTCTGTGCTTGTACCTGTTCTGAAGTGGTTCCTGCAGTTTGCACATTACTAAAACCCAAAGCATTAGTTAGTGAATCAATGTCAAACAACCAATCAGGACCTGTACCAATTTGATTTGGGGTGTTCTCATTGCATTTGTGTTAGATCACATATCTATTGGATTCAAGATCATCCAAACTGAAGATCGCAATCTGAAGCTAAAGCCGGAACGCCGACTCTCGATATTAAAGTCTAATGTCGTTTGTAATAAATGTCAAAGTTAGTTTTATTGTATTTTATCTATTTCTAAGTAACTAGTTAGTTAGTTTAGTTAGCTTTATAATATCTAAGCTAGATTAGATATTATTTGGTTTATATTGTTTAATATTGTAACTTGTTGTTGCAAGTGGTGGTTTTAGGAAGTGTGTTGAAGAAGCTAAGATCTAATATCAAATCTTACAACTCTCTCATCTCTCAAAAATCAGATAATCAGACACACACAAAACACACACTTAAAAGGTGTAATACAGAGAGAACACATCGAAGCTTAAATCTGATCAACCTTGTAATCGTTGTTATTAATCAATACAGGTTGGTAATCGTTATTGTGTCGTATTCTATAAACTTGATAAGTATTGTTGGACTGACAATTGGTATCAGAGCCTGATTAAGATCAAAATCAAGTTTTTAAAGAAAACGACTCTGTGTTCTTATTTGAAAATCGAGTTTGAGATTTTGTGTGTTTTAGGTGTTAAAATCGATCAGGTTGTGATCGATATACATGCTAGATCGAGTTGTTGTTGTTTGATTTCACTATAAAGCTTTAATCGAGTTCCATTTTTTGATTTTAGTGAGAAAACAGTCGAGTTTAGAAAGTCACTGTGCGATCAAATTTATTTTCAAAAAGTGTGTTTTATCGAGATCGAGTGATAGCATTCAGTTCTAGAAGTGTTTCTAGACATATTGGTAGAGTTTGGGTCTGTTAATCTTGAAAAAACAGGTTGAAAAGTCGAAATTATTGAAGTACAGACGAACTTGCGCAAACCAGAAGACGAACACACGCAAAGCTTACTTTGCGCAACACGCCTGATACGCAAACCCAACTTTGCGCATCCAACGTCATATGCAAAGTCCACTTTGCGCAACCAACGTGAAACACAAAGTCCACTTTGCGCATCTCAAGCAACACGCAAAGCATACTTCACGCATCCAACGACTTACGCAAACCTCGAACTTCACTTCTCGCAACAAGAAGGATACGCAAAGCTCAGTTTGCGCAACCCTCCTAATACGCAAAGCTCAGTTTTCGCAACTCAACACGCAAACCTCAGTTCAAGTGAAAATCTCTTCACGAAAAGATCAAGTCCAGTTTGCGCAACCCTCTCGAAACGCAAAGTTCACTTTGCGCATCTAACGTGATACGCAAACCTCAGTTTGCGCAACCCGCTTGATACGCAAACCTCAATTTGCGCAACCTACTTGACACGCAAACCTCCATTTACGCACGCAAACCTTGATATACAAACCTCTCTTTGCTCCAATCCAGACTTAGAATTTTCTTCAAAATGACATCCAGAGAAGCCCTTGCAATCGGAACTGACACCAAGCCACCAGTTCTCTTTAAAGGAGAATACGAACAGTGGAAGGATCGGTTTCTGAACTTTGTTGACAGACATGAGGTGGGTGAATTCATCAGGAAATCTATAGAAGAAGGGGTTATGAAACCAGTCATGATGACTCATTTGGTTGGAACCGTGCCGACTCAGGTTGAACTTAAGTATCATGAGCTAGAAGATGATAACCTCAGAAGAGCTAAAGGCGACAGATTAGCTAAGTCATACATTCTACAAGGAATTCCAAATGAAATCTATGTAAAGATTGACAGCTACAAGGCCTCCGACAAAGAAATGTGAGATCAACTTGAGAAGATGATGCTGGGTTCAAAGGTAAGAAATCAGCTTAAAATCTCCAACTGCCTAAATAATTATGAAGAATTTAGAGGCAGAGTGGGAGAATGTTTAGAAGAAACCTATGATAGGTTTGTGACATTGCTGAACGAACTAAGCAAGAACAAGGTCCACAAATCTCAAATTGAGCTGAATGTCAAATTCCTGAGTATTTTACAACCAGAATGGAAAAGATTTGCCAGACAGATGAAGCAGATCAAGGATCTGAATGAGATTCCACTTCATGAGGTGTATGAAACCCTCAGACAAAATGAAGAAGAGGTGGATGAAATTCTATATGAGAAGAGGCAGAAAGGAAAGACAGTTGAAGACACAGTTACTCTTGTTGTCAGGAAGAAGAAGAACAAGACAATTGTGTATGAATCAGAAGAAGTTGAAGGTTATGTAAACTCTGACATGGATGAAAATGAACAACTGAAGCAAGCAATGATTCTGCTGTCAAATGCTTTTCAGAAAAAGTTCTACACGAAGCCAAGTTCAAACAGTCAGAGATATTCTTCTGGTCTGAACAACTACATCAACAAGGAAAGGGTTGAAGGAAGTAGATATGAAGGAAAGAGATTTGAAGGGAAAAGAACAGAGGAGAGGAAACCTGAAGAGAAAAGATATCAATCTGAAGGAAAAAGAATAGAGGAGAGGAAACCAGAAGAGAGAAAGTTTAAAGTTAAAGGATCCAGTCAGACAGAACCACCAACGTGCTACAACTGTGGCAAAACAGGTCATTATGCCAGAGACTGACGAAGACCAAAAGTCAGAAACTCCGATTATTACAAGAACAAGATGCTTCTTGCAAAGCAACAGGAGGCTGGTAAGGCACTGATGGCTGAAGATGAATACTGGCTTGATCATTCAGACGAGGAAGAAGAGGATGAAGAAAAGAATGAAGCCGTCAACATGTGCTTGATGGGAAAGCAAGAATCGGATGCTGAAGCTGATTCAGATAATGAAGAAGAGGAGGTATGTGATTTATCATATTCAGACTTCATGAATAAAATGAATGCCATGTTTTTAAAACAACAAGATTTAGAGTCGATTCTTAAGCGTGAAAATGGTGTTATAACTGACAAAAACCAACTAATACAGAAACTTAGCAATGAAATTGCTGAGAAGAAAGTATTGGTTGAGGTTTTACATTGAGATAATGACACCAACGCAAAGGAAAAGACAATAATTCTTAAAGAGAATTCTGAACTCAAGTCTAAGCTGACAAAAAGTGAGATTGATATATATGAGCTTACAAAATTGCATTCTTCTTGTACCAAAGAAAACTTTTCTTTACTGGGTAAATTAAAAAGTTTGGAAGAGAAGTTATACAAAATGGGTCAAACTGAATAGACTATTCATCTGAACAAACCCAAAGAGGAAATAGAGAGATAGGGAATCGGTTATAAGAATCCTCACTGTCTTCAAAAAGGAATCTCTGAAGTGCCTGCACTTTATGATCATCTTTCTATGAAATTAGCTCGACGAATCTCTGAGTTTAAAACTTTCTGGACTAAACTATCAGAAGAGGATGAAGCCAACGAAACTGAAAAACGGTTGAAATCATCTAAAGTTCATCTTCCATTTTATTATGCGAAGATGAATAATAGTTATAATGAAAATCCAATATATCAAAAGAAGAAAACACTTTCAAGTGATTTATTTCAAAGTTATTCTGAAAAAGAAATGGAGGCGAAGCCTATTCAAGGTAAACTATATGTCCCTCCTCTCGTTTTAGAAAGTAAAATTTCTGAACTTGAGAATTCTTTAACAGATGAAAGACTTTTGATGAATATTGAACAAAATGTTTTTTCAACTGTGTTAAAAAATGTTATTATTTCTAAGGCTTCAAACTCTGAGGATATGTTTGGTTTAGCAAATAAAGGGTTTGATTTTCTGAAAGCTGACGGTGGTTTAGATGTTTGTTCTAATCAATTTGACTTTAATGCAAAACTTCCTAACCATTCATCTTTTGTTAAGAAATCTTTAGGAAAGACCAATATGCCTGTTAACAGTTCAAAATCAACGAAAGTTGATAAGTCAGTCTCTGTGAAAGCTAAAAATGGTAAAGGTAAGAATATATCTCAGCATTCACAGAAACCGAACACTACTGGTAATCCGAAGAAGAAGCATTCGTTTGTTGCTCCAAAGTCTAACTCCACAGTTTCACATGTTTCAGATCTGAGCAAGCAAAGGCCAGAAGTTATATCTCTGTGGCAACCGAAACAGAAGCTTGACAAGACCGTTAAATCGTTTAGTAGTGTTAATTGTAGTAAGATTTCGCTTAGTAAAGATGTTTTAATTGTTGATGTTGTGATTTTGAACCCAAAACTTGCTGTTTCTCGTAAACAATATTTAATGAAGCAATTATTTCAGTTATCTTTATCTGCTAGAAAGTCTTCTATTTATAATAAACATGTTTCTATCTCTTGTGAAGATTCTGACGATTGGTTTGGCAATTATCATGTGCATTCATCTCATTCTAATTCTTCAAATGCATTTCAAAAGAAAAGAGGACCCAATTTGAAATGGGTACCAAAATCTTGTGCTAACACAGTAGGACCCAAATTCCAGTGGGTACCTAAGGCTAAATCTGTGTTGCAGGCACATCAAGTTTAAAAAGGGAGCTTACAGATATGACTTATAGACAAAACAGTCTAGGACTCGTTCCTCAAAGAAAATAGGTTCTTGAATACATCAGTTCAAGATCCGCTCCTCAATGCTCAAGAGTCTTAATTCAATCTTTGTTTTAAGTCTATATCAATTGTTTCATTATTTCTCTTGTGCAGAATCCGTCATATGTGGTACATAGATAGCGGATGCTCCAAGCATATGACTGGACAAAAAGATATGTTGTCCAATTTTAAAGAGAAATATTGCGGATCAGTCAGATTCGGCAACGACCAGTTTTCTCCAATAATGGGATATGGTGATGTACAACATGACAATGTCACGATAAAGAAGGTGAGCTATGTAGAAGGCTTACGGCACAACCTGTTCAGTATTGGTCAGTTCTGTGACAAAAGCTTAGAGGTCAATTTCAAAGCCAAGACGTGTTCAGTTCGCACTGAAGAAGGCGAGGAACTCTTGGTCGACACAAGAAAGTCAAACCTTTACACAATTAACTTGTCAAAAATCCAGAACGACAACCAGGTTTGTCTATTGACGAAAGCCTCGAAGCAACAAAGTTGGCTATGGCATCGAAGGCTCTCTCACCTCAACTTCAGGTACATCAACAATCTGGTCAGAGGAAAGCTCATCAAAGGACTTCCAACGCTCAAATATGAAAGAGAACATCTTTGTGCAGCATGTGAAAAAGGAAAAATGAAGAGGGCTCCACATAAACCAAAGCCTGAATCGAGTACAAGCGCTCCATTAGAGTTATTGCATATGGACTTATGCGGTCCAATGCGAACTCAAAGTCTAGGCGAAAAGAAGTACATACTCGTGATCGTGGACGATTACTCGCGATACACATGGGTCAAGTTTCTACGTTCAAAGGATGAGACACCAGATGTTCTCATCACATTCCTAAAGACGACACAAGTAAATCTGCAGAAACCGGTCAAATTTCTAAGAACAGACAACGGCACAGAGTTCAAGAACCAAAAGGTTGAAGAATATCTCGAATCTGTCGGGATTTCACATTAATACTCTGCTGCTCGTACGCCTCAACAAAATGGAGTGGTCGAAAGAAGAAATCGAACGCTAGTCGAGGTTGTTCGTACTATGCTAAGTCAATCAGACTTACCTCTATTTTTGTGGGCAGAAGCTGTATCGACCACGTGCTACACACAAAATCGCTCCATGGTACATCGCAGATTCAAGAAGACTCCTTATGTGTTAATCAACAACCGAACACCGACAATCAAATATTTCCATATATTTGGGTGTAAGTGTTTCGTTTTAAACGATAGGGAGAGTCTCAACAAGTTCAGTGCCAAGGCGGACGAAGGGATCTTCATTGGTTATTCTTCGACATCAACTGCATTCCGTGTTTATCTGAAGAAGTCAAAGACGGTGATTGAAAGCATCAACGTCACGTTTGATGAAGAGATGGATTCCGAACAACACAGTTCAGAACCCGTGATAACCGGAGTACTAGCTTCTAGGAAAATCAGTCCAGAACCTGCGTCTCAACAGAATAAATCAGATGAAGAATCAACGTCAACTAATCATTTATCTGATTTAGACTTATTATTTGAATTGTTTTATGATGAATTTCTTGGATCTAATGTAAAGAAATCTATTGTGGTTGACAGGATGGAAGACTTAACGACTACTCATCCAACCAGTTCAGATGTTCCTATTGAATCCAACACCCCGATTCAACAAGAAGTTCCAATTCAAATGCAAACTCCATCAGTTGAAGAAGTGACAAATGATGAAGAGACAGAAGTAGCTGCATCAGTAGGATGTTTTGTACAGATCAATCTACAGCCAGAGCAAGCTGTACCTGCTGAGCCTTCTGCACCTATCACTTCAACTGCAATCATCATTCATCCTGAACAAGCTGAAGAAGGTACAAGTGGATTTATAGATGATACAACTGACATACATTCATATAATCCACTACCTCATGAACATAAATGGACCAAAGAGCACCCGATAAGCCATATCATTGGCGATCCATTAAAACCGGTGCAAACTAGGTCAACATCTATGAATATGTGCATGCATGACTCCTTTCTGAGCAAGTTCGAGCCAACTCGCGTATCAGAGGCACTTGCTGATCCAGAATGGGTGATCTCAATGCAAGAAGAGCTGAACCAGTTCGACACACTTCAAGTCTAGAGACTCGTACCAAAGCCTCAAGGTAAAATCATTATAGGTACGAAATGGGTTTTCAAGATAAAGAAAGAAAAGATGGTACCGTTATCCGAAACAAGGCAAGACTAGTAGCCAAATGATACAGACAAGAGGAAGGAATCTACTATGACGAGACATATGCTCCTGTGGCGCGATTAGAGGCAATCAGAATGTTTCTAGCCTACGCAGCCCACAAGAACTTCACGGTCTTTCAAATGGACGTGAAGACAGCATTCCTGAATGGAATTCTAAAGGAAGAAGTCTACGTCTCTCAGCCAGAGGGTTTTGTCAATCAAGAGAAGCCGAATCACGTCTACATTCTGGACAAACCACTCTGCGGTCTGAAAACAAGCTCCTAGAGCCTGGTATGATGTCCTTTCCAAATTTCTAGTTAAGTTTGGTTTTTCAAAAGGTACGGTGGATACCACTTTGTTTATCAAAAAGGAAAAAGCCGATATCATTTTAATTCAAATCTATATAGATGATATTATTTTTGGCTCTACAAATCCTAAGTACTGTAAGAATTTTTCAAACCTTATGGTGTCTAGATTTCAAATGAATTTGATGGGAGAGATGAATTTCTTTCTCGGATTACAAGTCAAACAGTTTTCTACGGGGATTTTTATCAATCAATCAAAATACATTATGGATATTCTTCGGAAGTTCAAAATGTAAAATTCAAAACCGATTGGTACCCCAATGGCACCAGGTACTAAGATTGGCACCGATCTTTCGGGTAAGGCTGTTGATGTTAGGACTTATCGAGGGATGATAGGTTCTTTAATGTATCTTACTTCTAGTAGGCCAGATATAATGTTTTCAACATGCTTATGTGCACGATATCAGGCCAATCCTAAAGAAATCCATATGTCTGCTGTGAAGCGCATATTTGGGTATCTAAAGGGCACTGCAGATCTTGGTCTGTGGTATCCTAAAGATACTAGTTTTGAACTAACAGCCTACAGAGATGAAGATCATGCAGGTTGTATGTTAGACAGGAAGAGCACGTCGGGACATGTACAGTTCCTTAGTGATAACCTCGTAAGTTGGGCATCGAAGAAGCAGCTTTGTGTTTCAACTTCCACGGCCGAAGCAGAATATGTAGCTGCTGCTAGCTGCTGTTCTCAGGTCTTATGGATGAGAACTCAATTGCGCGACTATGGTTTCCACTTCAAAAAGATCCCAATATACTGTGACTCCAAGAGCGCCATCGCAATATCAGCGAATCCTGTTCAACACACCAAGACTAAGCACATAGACGTCAGGTATCATTTTATTAAAGATCATGTTGAAAAAGGAACAATTGAACTTTTCTTTGTAAAAACTGATTATCAACTTACCGATTTGTTTACCAAACCTTTAGACGAAAAGAGGTTTACCTTTCTTGTCTCTAAGCTTGGTATGCTAAATCTAAAGATTTAATCAGTAGTTACCTATCAAAGTTTTCTAAATTGTATACTTTTTCATCATTTCTTCATTCTTAACTCTAATTGATATCTGCACTTCTCTATTCTGTTCATGAACCAAGGGGGAGTATGAGAAGAAATTGACATGTGGTCAATCTTACTTCGAGAGGGAGCTCATAAAGTTTTGCATGAACCTTTTAATGCCAATTTTTTTTTGTAATGCAAGAATTTAGGGGGAGCTCTTCAAGACAAAAGGGGAGTACGAATATGACCTCTGATTATTTCTGATCAGAACTCGTACTTTAAAAAGTTTTACTGCTTTTTGTCTTTTCAATTTAAGTGAATAAATTTTACTTTGACTTTGACTTAAGACTTTTGCAGAATTTTTGAGAGATGCTTACAAGTTCATATGTTTATGACTTTAAGCTTAGCTTCATGAGATGTAAGATCGCACGTTAAGCTATAATCCTTTATCTTAATCTCATATATGGTTGAAAGAAGGGCAACTTTCAATCATTGAAAACATCGTTCTAAAACGTTCAAATCACTTCCCGATTCTTCAACCAGATTTTATAATTCGGAAGTGTGATTTTCAATGTTTTCTTATTTAATTGAGCTTTAACTGTTAAGTTAAACCAATCTGAGCATCATATGCATAATAAGAAAACAAGGATTTATTGTGCTAGGAATTAACACAACTTCTATGGAATCACCTTAACTAGTGATTTCTACCCAAGAAGTTAATCCATAGTGATTGAGTGTAAGAAGTCGAAAAGAAATGAGTGTGATTAGAGTGAGCTAAATGTTTAAAAGAAAGAGCGTGTGAGAACAGAGTTAAAAGAATATCACAACTCTGCACCAACTTTTTCTGAGCCGGGTAGCCACATTACTAGTGTTTCACAATTCTTTGGTGAACATTATTGAAATAAGCAACTAGCCCATGCCAACTCTTGATCAAACCTCACCAACTACTCATTTTCTACTCAAATAGAAAGTGTTTCACATTTTCAAAGGGGATGCAACACATATGCTATCTGATTTTCATTTGGAAAAGCTGGATATTGAAAAGAAGGAAGTATGCCCCACCTTCGCACTTCACTCATGCACATTGCGTCCGTGTTTAACTTACTGTTGTCTCAGTGGTTTACACAAATTTTGAGCCAATAAGCAATCATCCGTACTTAATTCTTTCAACACAAGCACGAACACACAAGGAATTAGTTTCTTTGTCATAACGTTTATAGAAATTTACCTTTGTGGTGTTTCGATGATTAAATGGAAGCCCTGGGGGAGTCAACATCAAACAACTCCTTTCTAATGTGTATTCGTTACAGACAGTGACTTAGTGTTACTGACAGGCATGTTAACTGATTCATTAGTTGATTCAGGTTTTACACGACTAATTTGTCTGGATTTGCAAAGATCCAGATGAATATCTTATGAATTGACGAATCAGAGGCTCTAACTGAAGGACATTTCTTACAAAAAGTTTTGATGAAGTCATTGCACTTATCATCAAAAAGGGGGAGAATGACTACACAAGAAATGGCAAAGATCACATGTTTCAAGAATCACGTCCAAGATTGATCTCTTCAAAAGCAAGTATTCTGAAGACATGCTAATTTCAGAGTTAGAGAAATAGATTGCATCTTCTGAGCTGAAGAAGAAGATTGAATTGCTAAATTCTTTTTAGTAATGATCTTGATCCAAAGGGGGAGATTGTTAGATCACATATCTATTGGATTCAAGATCATCCAAACTGAAGATCGCAATCTGAAGCTAAAGCCGGAACGTCGACTCTCGATATTAAAGTCTAATGTCGTTTGTAATAAATGTCAAAGTTAGTTTTATTGTATTTTATTTATTTCTAAGTAACTAGTTAGTTAGTTTAGTTAGCTTTATAATATCTAAGTTAGATTAGATATTATTTGGTTTATATTGTTTAATATTGCAACTTGTTATTGCAAGTGGTGGTTTTAGGAAGTGTGTTAAAGAAGCTAAGATCTAATATCAGATCTTACAACTCTCTCATCTCTCAAAAATCAGATAATCAGACACAAACAAAACACACACTTAAAAGGTGTAATACAGAGAGAACACATCGAAGCTTAAATCTGATCAACCTTGTAATCGTTGTTATTAATCAATACAGGTTGGTAATCGTTATTGTGTCGTATTCTATAAACTTGATAAGTATTGTTGGACCGACAATTTGGCATTGTCACTTTCCTCTATAATCCTTGAAGAACTATTAAATACTCTATAGGCCTTACTCTGAGATGAGTATCCAACAAGAAATCCATCTTCAGCTTTGCTTTCAAACTTGCCTAAGTGAGATTTGGTGTTGAGAATAGTGCAAGGACACCCAAAAGGTTTGAAGAAGCCAATAAAATGTTTCTTCTTGTTAAAAAGTTCATAAGGTGTCTTGCCTTGAGATTTGACTACTAGAACTCTGTTTTGGACATAACAAGCAGTATTAACTGCTTCTGCCCAGAAAGTAATTGGTAACTTTGAATCTGCCAACAGAGATCTAGCAGCCTCAATTAGTGTCCTATTTCTCCTCTCAGCAACACCATTTTGTTGAGGAGTTCTAGGAGCACTATATTGTTTCTCAATACCTTTAGCCTCACAAAAGCTGTTTAAGTCATTGTTTTTAAATTCAGTTCCATTAACAGATCTGATGACTTTAACTCTTTGATTAGTTTGGTTTTCAATCCTAAGAACAAAGGAATCGATCAGTCCACTTGTCTCATCCTTAGTCCTCAGAAAATATACCCAAGTAAATCTAGAGAAATCATCTACAATGACTAAGCAATAGGATTTCTTTCCAATACTCATCACATTTGTAGGACCAAAGAGATCCATATGCAATAATTGAAGAGGTGAAGAGATAGTATTTATTTCTTTGGACTTATGAGAAGTTTTGTGCTGCTTGCCTTTAAGACAGGCAACACAATGATCATCACATGAGAAAACTTTTTGAGGTAAACCTCTTACAAGGTTGTTTTTCACAAGAATGTTCATTGTTTTAAAATTCATGTGACACATCCTTCTGTGCCAAAGAGATGATTCATCTAAGGAGGCTTTTGAAAATAAACAGTTTAATGATGAATTAGATGATACATTCTCTAAATCCAAACAATAAACATTATCGTTTCTAGGAGTTCTAAGTAATATCATATTTTCATCAACTACCTTGAATCCTGGAGCAAGGATAATACATTCAGACTCAGTAAATAATATACTATGTTTCTTGTCACAAACCTGTGATACACTTAACAGGTTGTATCTTAATTGCTCAACATAGTATACATCTTCAAAGGACATATTACCTTTAGATATCATACCTTTTCCACTGATCTTACCTCCTTCTGGATTGTCACCAAATGCAACATGTCCTCCATCAAACTTTTTGAAGTTTTGAAGGCAGGCCATGTTACCTGTCATGTGCCTAGAGCAACCACTGTCTACATGCCAAATGCTCTTTTTCTTGAGCTGTTGGTTGCCCTGCACATAAGATAAAACAATTAGTTTTTAGAAGGAACCTAAGCCAAGGTGGTCTTGGGTTGGCCTTTCTCATCAACATATTTATAATCAGTAATCTTAGTCTGGATGAGATAATCAGATTTAGGAATCTTATGGCTGTAATACTTTGTCAAAATTATGGGCTTGGCAGCATTAACACTGGTAGCAGCACTATCCTTGTTAGCAGTACTAACTTGGTTAGCAGTACTAACTTGGTTAGCAGTAATATTGCTATCAGCAACACTATTTCTGTTAGCAGTACTATTTGAGGTAGCAGTACTAACAGGTTTCTTGACTTTTGGAACCCAAATCTTGACAGAGGTGTTTGCTTTTTTGTTCTGAGAGTTACTCCTTGACTTGCTTGGAGTATTTTCTTTTGATTTAGCAAACTTATTATGTATATGAGATTTTGCAGTCCCAGTTTTCATTGGTACTGTTCTCATATTAGCAGCCATGTGATTTCTTGATTGATTCCTATAACCAAAAGAATTGTTTGTTTGTCTTTGAAAAGTAACTCTTTGGTTAATAGGATTGAAATAACAGTATTTGGCAAGATGATTCAATTTGCCACCGATAAAACAGGGCTTTGGTCTATTGATTTTGCTAAGATCAATTCCCTGTTTTTGAGCCCACTGATTATTTCTATTTCTCTGATTTCCCCTTATTTTATCATGTTTATGGGGCTTGTTCTGTTGACAAGTACAGGGATTTATAACAGAGGTTTGCAAGTAGTGAATTCCCTGTACCTTTTCCTTTCCTTTCCTGGAGGTCTCAACTTTGTCACTCTTAATAGTCTCTAAGGGAGTATCTTTATGGTCTTCCTCATTCTTACTCTCAGAGTCTTCTTTTTTAGAGTCTGCATCAACCACTACTTTGTCTAAAGGGTCTACTTCTGTGGCTCCTGCAGGTAATTCCTTATTGTCCTGTCTTTCTAAGAGGTCTGAGGTGGGAGGGATATAGTTATTATTGTAAGGTGGAGGGGTGTTGTTGTAGCCTATACCTCTCTTTAGTTTGCCATGAGTTTGAGATTTAAGTAAAGAATCCATTGCTTTAGAAGCATTGGAATATTTCTCAATATCTAGTTGGCCTTCTCAAATTCACTCTTAACTTTCTCACACTCCTCTTTGGCCTTCTCTAGTTCAATCTCTAACTGATTTTTCTCCTACTTCCAGTAGTTGGTATCATATGAATGTTGAAGATCATTGGCTTGATATGCCTTAATCTGTTCTTCAAACTTCTCAACAATCAAAACATACTCTCTTTTATCTTTCTCTAACCTTTTAAGGTCATCACACATTCTCTGATTGTGATCCCTGTACTTTTTAACATTTTCAATACAGGTTTTAGAGCAAAGGTTAGATTTTACCTCTGTGGGAAGTGCAGTGCTTGATGACTCAAAAACTTCTGCCATTAATGATTGGTTCTGAATGGCCTCCTCAGCTTGATCACTCCAATGAAAACCCATTCCTTCTTGTGAGACAAGAGCTTGAGATGAATTCCTGCTATAGTTAGTGGACTTTGGTTGATGATTATTGCTTCCATGCTGTTGAGTAGTTCCTCCTCTGCACTCTCTGGCAAAGTGTCCCAGATTATGGCATTTGTAACATTCCACCTTGGATTTATCAAATCCAACACCAACACCATCTTCCCTTTTCATGGCAAAATTGTTTCTACCTGTTCTTTTGATGAATCTTTTGACTCTCATGGTGAGCATTGCCATCTGCCACTTGATATCCATTTCTTCAAGATCATCAGCATTGATCTGCTCCAGATCATCATTGATAAGAGCAGATTTAGCATGACTAGCAATGAATGCCTCCAAAACAGAATAATTGGATCCATCCTGTTTTGAGCCATAAGAAGTACTAACTGATTCTGTATGAGCAGAAGAATCAGTAGTAGATGATAGAAGGGCAACATTATGAGAGTATCCAGAAGGCCTTTTCTTAGATTCAACTTCTGCTTCAAATACCCTTAGATCATTGTAGAGATCATCAAGCTCCTTATCCTCCAGATTGTCATTTTGTCTAAAGGATACAGTGTACATCACCCATTCTTCACCAAGAGATCTTAGAAATTTTCTGTTGACATCATCCTGGTCCATCTTGACACCAACAGTCGCCAACTCTCCAATCAACTTGTTGAATCTATCAAAGGTTTGAGTCATGGACTCATTCTTTGTAGACATAAAATTCTCATATTGTTGTTTGAGAATTGCCTTCTGATTCCTCTTAGTGCTTTTAGTGCCTGAAAATCTCTTCTCCAATGCATTCCACAGAATTTGAGCATCAGAACAGTTGCAGAATTGATGTTGATACTCATTAGGAATAGCCAAGAGCAGAGCGCTCAAGGCTTTCATCTCTATCTGCCTCATCTTTCTTTCTCCATCAGTCTTTGGTGGAGGTCTCTTGCCATCTGTAAGAAGAATGTACTGCCTGATTCTGATTTTGCACATGTCAAACTCATTGGGTTTGAGCATGGGGACCTTTGAAACAAGAACACTTTCATGAGATCCTTCCATGCTGATTTTTGATTTTTGATTTCTAAGTTGAAGGCTCTGATACCACTTGTCAGGATCGAAATTCAAACAAGAATTTACTAAACACTCAGAAACTTATGTTAAAGAAGTTGCGGAAAAACACTTTAACAATAAATCAATGGAACAATATATAAACTCAAATCACAAGTTATATTGATTAACTTAATGATTACAAACAAAACCTCAATCTGTTGAACAGGCTCAACAGACATTCAATACTTCTCTATTGAAAGGATTTCTAAGAACCTTGAGGTTAATTCTCTCTAAAACAAACGTATATCAAAAACTATATGTCTAACAAAGACTTCTAGACTATATATACAGAATTAATTACAAGATAATTATCAAAACAAAATTGATCTTCATTCCATAATTATCTTCATCTCTATCTCTATCTCCAGCTCCTATTCTTTTGCTTCAAGCATCCTTATCTTCATAAGCAATATTAATCATCCAGCAGGATTAATCTTCAATCCTCAGCAGTATTAACATGCTTGCAGTATTAACTCCCCTCTTGCAGTAGTAATCTTCAAGCAGTACTAACTACTAGCAATATTAACTTACAAGCAGTATTAATACCTCTAGCAGTAGTAATTCTTCAACTAGCAGTATTAACTTTAAATATCAACATTAACCATACTTAGCATATTTTCTGACCCAACACAATTTATATAAACTGTCGCTCAATGAGAGGGTCTAAAAACGGTTCTCTCCATCAGAGAACCAAACATTAACTGTCATTAATTAAATTAATTCGGTACCCTTTATTTGTGACATAGTATTAAACAAATTTCTATCTGATATATATACGAAGATATGATATATATCCTAATTCCAATGTAACAGTATTATATTAATGTAAATCATATAATCGTTATCTTATAATTATCTTGTTCTCAATTATAATATATATTACAATCTCTCACTGAACAAGATAATGTTTAAAACAACAGTTATACTGAATTGCGCACTTGATTTACTTCATTACATCAGTTCTTTAGCTTCTCAACAATTGAAACTAATCATTAGATCGTGGAAGTTAACTGATCAATAAAATTGTGCAGGCTTCCATGGTCATAATGTTAAAATTTCAATAAAGATCGACTCTAATTGGTACCTCATCCTCATTTGATCAACACTACGATTCTCAATTATTAATCAAATATACCCTCAGACACTTAACATCCTGATCAAATTTGCTTAAAACTTGAAGAGGAATGCTTTTATGTATTCATGTGAATATCCCAATTTGTACAAATATACATATAATTACATATAACATATGTTCATATTACAAGGAAATGTAAACTATGATGTTGCAACTTATCAATCCTTTAAAATCAACAGAATTCGATATCCCCATATCTTTAACATGTTTCTTAAAGCATTCAACTGGGAGTGCTTGTCACACCCCGCTAAAGCGGAAACACGAGGCATAACAGCTCCGATGTCATAGCACAAGATTATAAACATGCCAACATTTACTTAACTTTCAAAATACATTACATTTTTAAGAACATAGTATTGTCATTGTTTACAATTCCCAAACTTAAAATGTAACGATACGCATAAAGCAAAATAATCTTGCTTCAAAATATGAAGTGCACTGCTAAAACATCATGGAATTACCTTCTCGATTCCTGAAAAGCATGAATAAAAACCAAGGTCAACTACAAAGAGTTGGTGAGTTCACAGGTTTTAGATATGCACAAATCAATATATATGCAAGTTATCATTTGTAAAACATATGTTTAAACCAAACTTCAATTTCTTTGATTCATGAGTGTCATAACTTAGTTTATATGACAAGAGGTATGCAATGATAAATATTACGTTGAGCCACTACTAAGCCGTCCCTGACCAATTTCAACGCCCCCGATGAACTAACTCAGCGGTGGTTCGAGCCACATGTTTAGTCATCTTCTCTAGTATAGTGCACCCCTGCTCGTCAGCATTAAGGTGGGTTTGTCACACCAAATAGCGCTATCCACTAATACTATAGGCCCGATTTTCTTCGAGTTAATAGTAGTGTCACGGGGTCTTAACATTTAATACTCAACACATCAGTTGCATACTTATCAATTGCCAATTCGCAATACTTTCAACAATTCTCATGAATCTTTAAATACGCAACTAAAGCATGCTTTTCACCCCAAAATCAGTTAAAACGATAAAAGAGGGGCTGTGAATACTCACCTTAACGAATGGAACGGGTGAAACTTTACTTTAATACTTATGGAATTTGCCACGCCCTTAGTTTCCCTATACAAGAGTTGCCATAGAGAAACACATTAATGCCCTATTCCGATGTCCAACCAATATGTCCAATTGTCCCATGAAATGTCATTATATAAATTCCTTAGTCCATATCCATTTTTAAACTATACAAAGTTCCAAAATACAAATAAACAAAATTTAGACTTAAGAAGATTACCTTTCTGGATTCAGCATATGCTGTCCAGAAAGTTATTCGATAAAATCAACACGGAAGCTTAACTTCCCAAGAGAATTATTTAATCACAAATTTTGTGATGATACTATAATATGTTTAGAGTAAATCTGCATTTTTTTTTAATTTTTGAATAACTTTTGATACCTCAAATAATTTTTACAAAACAGAGTGTCACTGATTTTCGGATCAGTGACATACCTCACTTGTAACAGACTTTTGGGGTATCAATTCTTGGAATTATATAATGATCCTTATATGGATGTAAACCTAACTCAAAATCCTATCTTTTGGAAAAAGATTCACTTATTTTGGATGAATAATGTGGGAGTTATGGCCTTTACAAGTTGGGTGTATGATTCTGTCCTCATTGGACAGATTGCACCCCTTTTTATAAATTCCATTTAAGTGCCCAATTCAACTCCAAATTCAGTGTTTTCGGACTTTTTAGAAAGCTAACACTCTAAATTAAGGTTTAGAAGCAAAACCCCCAAATTTGGACATGTGGGTTGCGAGTTGTGCAAGCTAGAAGTGAAGTCCATTTTCTGGACAGATTCTAAAATGAATAAAGTACTATTTTAAACCAAAATGATGATCATTAGACATGGTTTTTGATTATAAACCATGTCTTCACTCCTCATTACATGATAGACTAACTTATGCATCATGGATTCATTGCAATCAAAATGCTCATCCAAATGCATGCATGAACACAACACCAAATAAATGACATTATTACTAAGTTCTTAATCATGTGGAATTATAGGGAAATTCCTTCATAAGAACATTTCTATACTAACATTTCATTATGATAATATAATCATAATTTCAATAATACCAACATTTTAGTGGTTTATGATACCAAAATTCAACATTATAATCAAAAACCCTAAATTTGATAATAAATAAATTTTTCTTTGAAAACAAGAATCAAAAACTCATTTTATGATACTATATACATCAAATGTAATCCATCTCATCATCAAAAATCCAATTTATACAACATTTAGATGTAAATTTTTACTTCTCAAACCCAAAATTCGAAAATGAGAACATGCATAAGAGAAATGTAGTTTTTGAGATTACCTTGAAGATTTGAGAAGGAAACTTGATTCTAACTTCAAATTGATGATGGTTTCTTGCTTGGATTTTGATTTTTAACAAAGAAAAAAAAAATGGAATGGTGGTGGTGGTGGGTTTCTTCGGCCGAACAAGAGGGAGGAGAGGGAAGAGAGGAGATGAAGAGTTGATTTTGAAAAAATGAGGATGTATCTTGATTTTAATTTGTTTTTAATAAATAAAATAATTAGAATATGTTATAATTAAGACAAGTGTCCTAATGACTCATCATCATAAAAAAAAATTTAATTTAATATTATTAATTAAATTACTAGTTTAATTTATAAAGTATCAGCTATAATTGAGAACCGAAATACCCGATTCTCAATATTTGCTAAATAAATGTCAAATTTGAAAATTTTGCAATGCAAGAGAAATTAACATACTGATTTTTATAGTTTAAGGATTTTGGACTTTTATTCAATTATTTGGCATTTCTGGACAGTGACGGTCAGATACGGAACTGTTACGGGTTTTTAACGCAACTTCTAAATTTTTCGGGAACTTTTATCTTAAAGGTTTTTAATAAAAAAATCTATAAGTGACAAAACTTATAATATAATCTAAGGGTGCTAACCTTAATATTCAGAATTTGACAGGTGTCACAGTCTCCCCTTCTTCGAAAAATTTCGTCCCGAAATTTATAACTGTTATTTCTGGACAGGCTTTTCATTAAACAATTGAGGATACTTGCGTTTCATGAAATCTTCTCTTTCCCAAGTATATTCAGGTCCATGACGTGGATTCCAACGGACCTTTAAAATTGGAATTTTACTGCGCCTAAGACGTTTAGTTTCACGATCAAGAATCTCGATAGGTTCCTCTCTAAAACACAGGGGCCCATCAACTTTTACTTCATTTGGGGACACAATCAATGATTTGTCTATCAGACATTTCTTTAAATTTGACACATGAAAAGTGTCATGAATAGCACTTAACTCTGGAGGTAAGCTCAGCTTATAGGCTACCGATCCAATTCTCTCCAGTATCTCAAACGGACCAATATATCTTGGATTTAGCTTACCTCTTTTCCCGAATCTGATCATTCCCTTCCATGGTGATACTTTCAGAAGAACTTTATCACCTTTTTGAAATTCTAAAGGTCTTCTGCGATTATCAGCGTAACTTTTCTGACGATCTCTCGCAGCTTTGAGTCTGTCCTGAATGGTTGATATTTTATCCGTGGTTTCTTGTATAATGTCAGGCCCAATCAGTTGACTATCGCCAATTTCCACCCAACTGAGTGGAGATCTACACTTACGTCCATAGAGAGCTTCGTATGGCGCACATTGAATGCTGGTGTGATAGTTGTTATCGTAAGAGAATTCAACTAACGGCAGATGCTTATCCCAGCTTCCTCCAAAATCTATAGCACAAGCGCGTAACATATCTTCCAAAGTTTGAATGGTCCTTTCCGTTTGTCCGTCTGTCTGTGGGTGGTATGCAGTACTCAGATCCAACCTGGTACCCAGCGCTTTCTGAACTGTTAGCCAAAATCGGGAAGTAAAACGACTATCTCTGTCAGAAATGATAGATAGGGGTACTCCATGCCGAGAGACAATTTCGTCTATGTACAACTGTGCCAATCTTTCTATTTTGAAATCCTCTCTTATAGGAAGAAAATGTGCAGATTTCGTAAGTCGGTCCACAATGACCCAAATTGCGTCGTTCCCTTTTCCAGTCCTGGGTAGTTTGGTGATAAATCCATAGATACCTGATCCCATTTCCATTGTGGTATCTCAGGTTGTTGAAGAAGTCCAGAAGGTTTTTGATGCTCTGCTTTAACTTTCGCACAAGTCAAACACTTGCTTACAAACTTAGCAATATCCTTCTTCATTCCTGGCCACCAATAATATTCCTTCAATCCTTTGTACATTTTATCGGCTCCTGGGTGAACCGAATACCTCGATCGGTGAGCTTCTTCCAAAATAGTCGATCGTAGATCATCAACCTTTGGTACCCAAACTTTATTCTTAAAATATCGTACTCCATCTGATTGTGATTCGAACTCTTTTTCCAAATTATGCAAAGTTTCGCAACAAAGATTTTCTGCTTTCAGTGCTTTCTCTTGAGCTTCACGAATTTGTGTCTTAAAGCTTGATTGAACCAACATTCCCAAAGCTCGTGCCCTTGTCGGTTTTACTCTTTCTTTCCTGCTTAATGCATCTGCTACCACATTAGCTTTACCAGGATGATACTTTATTTCGCAATCATAATCATTAAGCAGCTCAACCCATCTCCGCTGTCTCATGTTCAACATTTTCTGATCAAAAATATGCTGAAGACTTTTGTGATCAGTATAAATGGTACATTTAGTGCCTTAAAGGTAATGTCTCCAGATTTTTAAAGCAAAAACCACTGCTCCCAATTCCAAGTCATGAGTGGTGTAGTTCTTTTCATGAACTTTGAGTTGTCTTGACGCATAAGCTATAACCTTATTCCTCTGCATTAATACACATCCCAAGCCTTGATGGGATGCGTCACAATACACCACAAAACCATCTGTGCCTTCCGGTAGCGCAAGAATTGGTACGTCACATAACTTGCGTTTAAGCATTTGAAATGCTTCCTCCTGATTTTCTTCCCAGATAAATTTCTTATCTTTCTGAGTCAGTGCTATCAGTGGTTGAGCGATTTTTGAAAAATTCGCTATGAACCTTCGGTAATAACCTGCCAGACCAAGAAATTGACGAATTTCCGTTGGTGTCCTTGGAGTTTCCCATATCTTAATGGCTTCAACTTTTGCCAGGTCAACATGAATTCCTTTTTCATTAATCACATGACCCAGAAAATGTACCTCTCGAAGCCAAAATTCACATTTGGAAAACTTAGCATACAACTTCTGATCTTTGAGTAGTTCTAAGATCAACTTCAAATGTTTCTTATGATCTTCCTTACTTCGCGAATAGATCAAAATGTCGTCTATGAATACAATTACGAACTTGTCTAAATACGGCCGACATACTCTATTCATCAAATCCATGAAAACTGCTGGTGCGTTCGTCAATCCAAAGAGCATAACTAGAAACTCATAATGTCCATAACGAGTTCTAAATGTCGTCTTATCAATATCCTCTTCACGGACTCTCATTTGATGATATCCAGATCGCAAGTCAATCTTTGAGAAGTATGTTGCGCCTTCCAGTTGATTAAACAGATCGTCAATTCGAGGAAGTGGGTATCGATTCTTGAGGGTTAGCTTATTGAGTTCTCTGTAATCGATACACATTCGGAATGTTCCATCTTTCTTCTTAACAAAAAGGACTGGAGCTCCCCATGGCGAAGAACTGGGTCTGATAAATCCTTTGTCAAGCAGCTCTTGAAGTTGTTCAGACAGTTCTTGCATTTCGGATGGCGCCAAACGATATGGTGTTTTAGCCACTGGTGCAGCTCCCGGAATTAAATCAATGCGGAATTCGACTTGTCTCGGTGGAGGTAGTCCGGGTAAGTCTTCAGGAAATACTTTAGGAAAGTCTCGAACTACAGGAATATCTTGCAAACACTTCTCCTTGGTCTCTTTATTGACTACATGAGCTAAAAACGCAATATATTCTTTCCTTAAATACTTCTGCATCTTCATGCAGGACACTATTCTTAACTTCCTTTTGGATTTTTCTCCATGTACTATAAGTACTTCTCCTTGAAGTTTCCTCGACCTTCCTTTTTCCTTTGACTTTATCGTAAGTGAAAAGTCCCGATCGATTGGCATTATTGGTGAGCTTGGTTGCCAGATTTACCGCCTCCTGAATGGTTTTTGGATTACCCGAAGTCACATCCCCTCGGATTTCTGGAGCTAAACCCCAGACATACCTGTCTACCCGATTCTCTTCTGGTGTAACCAGATGTGGCACCATCTTCGTCAACTCATGAAATCGTGTCGTGTACGTATCTATGTCGTTTCCTTTCATTTCATGCTCCCATAGCTCTGCTTGTAATTTCTGCATTTCACTTCTTGAACAATATTCTTCCTTAAGCATTTCCTTAAACTCATTCCAAGTAAGTTTGTTAGCTGCTTCTCTTCCTCGAGTCTGCACTTGAGTGTTCCACCACGTCAGTGCTCTTCCTTGTAGTAAGCAAGCTGCGAATTCCACTTTGTTTGCTTCCGAGCATTTACTTATGTGAAGAACGGATTCCATTCCTTCAATCCAAGATAATAACCCAACCGCTCCTTCGGTACCGAGGAATTCTTTTGGATTACAAGACCTAAAAGTCTTATATGTACATTCTTTTTCTATATTTGTACCGACTCTTGGTTGATTACGTTGGTTAGCATTTAGACCTGCTGCTATCTGACTGACTATGTTAGGAAGTGTGGCTAAGATTTGCTCGGATACGAGTCGTGCAATATCAGGATTTTCTCTTCTTGGCGGCATAATTCTAATACAACAATTTATTTTAAAGCCTCGTCAATATTTAATTCCATATTCTTATTTCCCTTATTTCTATCCTACAATATAAATTATATTTGCTTATTCATACATCCAATATATCATACATCAACCTCATAGTATTAAAATTCACAATTTATAAACCAACATAATCAATATATCATAAACATATCCAATGTCAATAAAATACTACATCAAATATTCAACATTCATCCAAAAGTAATAATAATCATGCTGATTATAAATGTTTTAATACGACGAGTTACATAACTCCAAAAAGAAAGTTAATCATCCAAATATCCATCAATGAACCACACTACTGATGCCTGAAAAACAACATCATCACCCATGCTATCACAATCACCAAAAGTCCCATCATCACAGATAAGCAAGAGTGCAGCCATGCTACCATCGCCCTAGTTTCCACCAGCTCCCTCATAATCCTACTCATAGTTTGATCACCCGTACTTACTATTGATATAAGTCCATTTAAAATCTGATCACTTGAATTCATTATAAACATGAGTGCATCAATGGAATGCTCATGATGATCTATCTCCATTCTAACTCTCTCCACCTCTCGAGCCATACCCGAGACCCAGTAGTTTTCTAACGCTGTCATACCGGATGGTTGAGACACCGGTATCCCAGTACATGGTGGTGGCGATACCCTTCGACCCCTAAGTCGAGAAGGCCCCGCCACATCCCTACGTGGGACAGGTGTATTCTCTCGCTCGAATGTGGCAGGTGGAGTCGGCTCCGATGTAGGTGTGACCGATCTCTCCAGTGATCGATCGGAATCTGAATAACCGTGCTCAGACGGGTCAAAATCATCACTCATCGGAGTATTTTCTCTAGGTATGTAGGTGAGGTAGCCTGATTCGTCAGGCGACTGTTCTCGGTGAGATGGTGATCGTGACATATTGACTGCGATAATTAATAAAGTTTAATTGTCAATCATGCTATAATTTTTATTAAAAACCAAAAATACCATGCAAACTCACATAACAGTCATGCTTTTCGTTTTTGTATCAAAAAGTTTCAATTTTTAGTAATTCCTAGTATAGCCAATCCATGTCCCCTTTATACACACTTAAACTAAACAAAGGTGATCAAGCTTTGTTTAAGTTAAAATATAATAATGTGAGACACATCTTAGTTATACTAACAGCGCACCTAAATTTGAAAACTTTATTTATAAAAGGTTATAGTGTAAGGTTTTCAGAAATAAAACCGGTATTCCCTATAACCTATAGCTCTGATACCAAATCTGTCACACCCCGCTAAAGCGGAAACACGAGGCATAACAACTCCGATGTCATAGCACAAGATTATAAACATACCAACATTTACTTAACTTTCAAAATACATTACATTTTTAAGAACATAGTATTGTCATTGTTTACAATTCCCAAACTTAAAATGTAACGATACGCATAAAACAAAATAATCTTGCTTCAAAATATGAAGTGCACTGCTAAAACATCATGGAATTACCTTCTCGATTCCTGAAAAGCATGAATAAAAACCAAGGTCAACTACAAAGAGTTGGTGAGTTCACAGGTTTTAGATATGCACAAATCAATATATATGCAAGTTATCATTTGTAAAACATATGTTTAAACCAAACTTCAATTTCTTTGATTCATGAGTGTCATAACTTAGTTTATATGACAAGAGGTATGCAATGATAAATATTACGTTGAGCCACTACTAAGCCGTCCCTGACCAATTTCAACGCCCCCGATGAACTAACTCAGCGGAGGTTCGAGCCACATGTTTAGTCATCTTCTCTAGTATAGTGCACCCCTGCTCGTCAGCATTAAGGTGGGTTTGTCACACCAAATAGCGCTATCCACTAATACTATAGGCCCGACTTTCTTCGAGTTAATAGTAGTGTCACGGGGTCTTAACATTTAATACTCAACACATCAGTTGCATACTTATCATATAGCTTATAATTCCAAACGCTTTTAACAAAGCCTTATAAATTGCCAATTCGCAATACTTTCAACAATTCTCATGAATCTTTAAATACGCAACTAAAGCATGCTTTTCACCCCAAAATCAGTTAAAACGATAAAAGAGGGGCTGTGAATACTCACCTTAACGAATGGAACGGTTGAAACTTTACTTTAATACTTATGGAATTTGCCACGCCCTTAGTTTCCCTATACAAGAGTTGCCATAGAGAAACACATTAATGCCCTATTCCGATGTCCAACCAATATGTCCAATTGTCCCATGAAATGTCATTATATAAATTCCTTAGTCCATATCCATTTTTAAACTATACAAAGTTCCAAAATACAAATAAACAAAATTTAGACTTAAGAAGATTACCTTTCTGGATTCAGCATATGCTGTCCAGAAAGTTATTCGATAAAATCAACACGGAAGCTTAACTTCCCAAGAGAATTATTTAATCATAAATTTTGTGATGATACTATAATATGTTTAGAGTAAATCTGCATTTTTTTATAATTTTTGAATAATTTTTGATACCTCAAATAAGTTTTACAAAACAGAGTGTCACTGATTTTCGGATCAGTGACATACCTCACTTGTAACAGACTTTTGGGGTATAAATTCTTGGAATTATATAATGATCCTTATATGGATGCAAACCTAACTCAAAATCCTATCTTTTGGAAAAAGATTCACTTATTTTGGATGAATAATGTGGGAGTTATGGCCTTTACAAGTTGGGTGTATGATTCTGTCCTCATTGGACAGATTGCACCCCTTTCTTATAAATTCCATTTAAGTGCCCAATTCAACTCCAAATTCAGTGTTTTCGGACTTTTTAGAAAGCTAACACTCTAAATTAAAGTTTAGAAGCAAAAACCCCAAATTTGGACATGTGGGTTGTGAGTTGTGCAAGCTAGAAGTGAAGTCCATTTTCTGGACAGATTCTAAAATGAATAAAGTACTATTTTAAACCAAAATGATGATCATTAGACATGGTTTTTGATTATAAACCATGTCTTCACTCCTCATTACATGATAGAGATTCATTGCAATCAAAATGCTCATCCAAATGCATGCATGAACACAACACCAAATAAATGACATTATTACTAAGTTCTTAATCATGTGGAATTATAGGGAAATTCCTTCATAAGAACATTTCTATACTAACATTTCATTATGATAATATAATCATAATTTCAATAATACCAACATTTTAGTGGTTTATGATACCAAAATTCAACATTATAATCAAAAACCCTAAATTTGATAATAAATAAATTTTTCTTTGAAAACAAGAATCAAAAACTCATTTTATGATACTATATACATCAAATGTAATCCATCTCATCATCAAAAATCCAATTTATACAACATTTAGATGTAAATTTTTACTTCTCAAACCCAAAATTCGAAAATGAGAACATGCATAAGAGAAATGTAGTTTTTGAGATTACCTTGAAGATTTGAGAAGGAAACTTGATTCTAACTTCAAATTGATGATGGTTTCTTGCTTGGATTTTGATTTTTAACAAAGAAAAAAAAAATGGAATGGTGGTGGTGGTGGGTTTCTTCGGCCGAACAAGAGGGAGGAGAGGGAAGAGAGGAGATGAAGAGTTGATTTTGAAAAAATGAGGATGTATCTTGATTTTAATTTGTTTTTAATAAATAAAATAATTAGAATATGTTATAATTAAGACAAGTGTCCTAATGACTCATCATCATAAAAAAAAATTTAATTTAATATTATTAATTAAATTACTAGTCTAATTTATAAAGTATCAGCTATAATTGAGAACCGAAATACCCGATTCTCAATTTTTGCTAAATAAATGTCAAATTTGAAAATTTTGCAATGCAAGAGAAATTAATATACTGATTTTTATAGTTTAAGGATTTTGGACTTTTATTCACTTATTTGGCATTTCTGGACAGTGACGGTCAGATACGGAACTGTTCCGGGTTTTTAACGCAAATTCTAAATTTTTCGGGAACTTTTATCTTAAAGGTTTTTAATAAAAAAATCTAGAAGTGACAAAACTTATAATATAATCTAAGGGTGCTAACCTTAATATTCAGAATTTGACAGGTGTCACAGTGCTTTTGTAAAAGGATCCGCTAATTGTTCCTTTGTACCTATCTTCAAGACTTCTATTTCCTTGTCTCTGACATTTTCCCTCACCGCAAAGTACTTGACATCTATATTTTTGGAACTGCTTCTCTTATTGTTCTTAGTGAAAAATACGACAACAACATTGTCACAATACATTGTAAGTGGTTTTTCAATTGAATCCATAATTTTTAATCCCACGATGAAATTCTTATGCCAAATGGCATGAGATGTTGCATCATAGATTGCTATATATTCTGCTTGAAAAGTGGAAGTAGCAGTTAGAGACTACTTACTTGCTTTACATGACATTGCACCTCCCGCCAACATAAAGATATAACCAGAGATAGACTTAAGATCATCATGATCTTGTTTGTAAGAGGCATCAGTATAGCATTCTATCTTTAATTCCTGATCATCAATTCTTCTATATGACAACATGTGATTTACTGTCCCTTTTAGGTATCTTAGTACCTTTTTTCCTGCTACCCAATGTGTATGACCAACATATGACCAACATTAGATTGAAATCTAGACAACATATTTACTACAAAGGCTATATCAGGCCTGGTACACACTTGCGCATACATTAAACTTCCTACCAATCTTGCATATGGTATTTTTTCCATCTCCTTCTTTTCCAACGTATTATTAGGACATTGTCCCTTGTGCAATTTGTCCCCTTTTGAGATTGGTGCTTCTCCTCTTTTGCAATTTTCCATTCCAAACCTTTTCAATACCTTCTCAATGTAGCCCTTCTGGGATAATCCCAAGGTTCGAATCCTTCTGTTTCTAATGATCTTAATTCCCAATACATAATGTGTTTCTCCCATATCTTTCATACCAAAGCTTTTCATGAGAAATGCTTTTGTGGTTTGTAGAAGATTCTTACTATTAGTTGCTAGTAAGATATCATCTACATATAGTATAAGAAATATGAAATTGCTCCCGCTGGTCTTTGAGTATATACATTCATCTAGTTTGTTTTCCTCAAAACCAAAACTATTCATAACAGTATCAAATTTCTTATACCATTCCCTTGATGCTTGTTTTAAACCATAAACGGATTCAACTTGCAAACCGGGTTATTGTTAAATGCAAATCCTTCTGGTTGAGTCATATGAATTTCTTTTTCTAAATCTCCATTTAAGAAGGTTGTCTTTACATCCATTTGATGTAATTCCAGGTCAAAGTGTGCTACAAGAGGTGAAAATGTTTCATTATAATTGATGCCTTCCTTTTGATTATAGCCCTTAGCCACTAATATGGCCTTATATTTCTCAACCTTTCCATTTGCATCCCTTTTGGTTTTAAACACCCATTTGCATCCTATTGGCTTTATAGAGTTTGGTTTGTCAATTAGGTCCCATACTTTGTTGTTTGACATACTTGTAAATTCATCTTCCATGGCATTAATTTAGCCACTTATCTTTATTTGATGATTCCATAGCTTCTCTAAAACTGGTTGGATCATCATCTTCCCCTAAATCAAACTCTATTTCTGCTAAGTATACATGGTAATCATCTGGTACAGGTTCAAGTACATGTTCTGTTTTAGATTCATATACTTGATCTTGTGAAGGCTCCAAAGATGGATTTTCAGCGACTTTATCTGTATCTTCAACTATATTGCTACTTATAATAGGTATGGATTGCAATGTTATATTTCCATCTTTAGAAATTAAAGATGAATTACTTTCATGGTATGTCATCCAGTCATCTAAATTCTGTGGAATTTGAGATGAACTTCCCATGTCATCATCTTCATTGAACATTTCATCATAAAATACTGCCTTGTTTGTTTCAAAGATCCTTTGTCCTCTTCATGGGTTATAAAACTTATAACCTTTTGATTTTTCTAGTATCCAATGAAGAAGGCTGATAGTGACCTTGAATCCAGTTTACTATATTTTTCAACATGGTATTCTCTGGTTTGTGCCTTGCATCCCCATACATGAAAATGGTTTAGACTGGGTTTATAGCCATTCCATAGTTCAAATGGTGTACCTTTTATTGCGTTGGTTGGTGTTCTGTTGCATATGTAGTTTTCTATTTTTAATGCTTCTCCCCAGAGGAATTTTGGTAGACTGGATCTTGCAAAAATGCTTCTAACCATGTCCATCAGTGTCCTGTTCTTTCTTTCTGCTACACCATTATGTGTAGGAGTATAAGGTGCTATATATTCAGCTTTAATCCTAACTTGTTCCAAATATATAGCAAAGGGTCCTTTATGTTGTCCCTTCTCAGAATATTTACCAAAATATTCTCCCCCTCTGTCTGATCTAACTACTTTGATAACCTATTCAGATTGTCTTTCCACTTCTGTCTTAAATTGTATAAAACGATCTAAGACTTGTGATTTTTCTGACATGAGAAATATATGACATAATCTTGAAAAGTCATCAATGAATGTAACAAAGTATTGATTTCTACACATTTTCTCAATTGTAAAAGGTCCACATATGTCTGTATGTATGAATTTGAGAATACACTGACTTCTTTTAGAGTGAAAAATTATGGAATTGGTCATTTTTCCTTTGAGACAGTCTATACAAGTTTCAAAGTCATCAAAATTCAATTCTGGCAGAATCTTCTGTTAGATCACAGATTTATTGGATTCAAGATCATCCAATCTGAAGACTGGAATATGAAGCTAAAGCTGAAAAGGCACTCTCAATATTAGTCTAATGTTAGTTTGTAATAATTGTCAAAGTTAATTATTGTGTTAATTATAGTATTTTAATATTATTCCTAAATATCTAATAAATAGATATTTAGGATATTAGATATTTAGTTTAGATATTATATTATGTTGTTGTTGGTTGATATTAGGTGAGATATCTGATCATATCTCACAACACACAATCTGATCTACATCGCCAACATATCCAACTATCGATCAAGAGAGAAAAATGAGAGCTTCAAACAGAAGAACATCAACCTTGTAATCGATTGTTTGTAATCTAAACAGGTTGGTTAATCTATATATTTGTGTTTGTTATCATCCGATAAAGATCGTGTTCAAACATAAATGACCGACAATTGGTATCAGAGCTTGAATCCAGATTCAAATCAAATTTATAAAAACTCTCTGTGTTCTTCATTTTCAAACACAGTGTACCATCGATCAAAAACTTCAAACAATGTTTGTTTTTGAAATCTCTTGGTTGTAAGTTTTTGCAAAAGGTTAGGCGATCGTTTTGTCAAAGTTTAGAGTTGTAGAACGTTTTCTAGATTGGTGTATTTGAGTGTTTACAGAGCAGATTATCGAAGAAGAAACACACACCGGTTGACACCGGTTACACGCACATCGGTCCATACCGGTCCGAACACACCGGTCCATACCGGTCGCTCTACCCCGGTCGAAAAATCCACACCGATCGAACAACCCCGGTCGAAGGTTCCACCCCGGTCGCACCAACCTCGGTCGAAGACATAACCCCGGTCGCTACATAACCCCGGTCCAACATCTCACCGGTCGCAGTCCGGTCAAGCAACAGTCCGGTCAATACATCACTCCGGTCAAGACACCGGTCGACGCATTACACCGGTCGAGCAACGGTCCGGTCGAACAACACACCGGTCGCAACATATTACAGGTCGACAACTCCGGTTTGCGCCATCAACTATTCGCGCAAAACTCTAATTCGCGCGACCAACTACTCATGCAAACTTCATTTCGCGCGACCTTCTTATCACGCAAAGTTTGTTTTGCGCCAACCACTACTCGCGCAAAGTTCTCAGTTCGCGCGACCCGCTTCTCGCGCAAAACTCTTTTGCGCCAGATCCAAATAGCGCAAAGTTGAATTTTTGAGCTACCTTCAAGTAGCGCAAACTTGTGTTTTTGCGCTAGTTCTAGACTTGGTCTTAATTTTCAGTATTTATCTGATTTTATCTGGACTAACGATCATTTCAAGTTCTTTTTGTTACAGGAATCATGGATGATGATTATTTTGAGGATTATAGTCCTGCAAGGCGAAAAGAGATATTTCTGAAACAGAAAATTTTAGAATTTCAAGAACAACATAGAATAGATCGGATTTCTACTTCCAAAGAAGCTTTCATAGTTGAATCAGATGTAAAACCTCCTGGTTTAGTCAAAGGAGAGTTTGAGTAATGGAAGATTAGTTTTCTAGATCTCATAGATAAACATGAGTCTGGAAAATATATCAGATTATCTTTGCAAGAAGGAATGATGAAAACTCCAACGAAGTTTTACTATTATCCGGGAGCATATGGAATGAAAGAAAAAGGAGAATGTGTTTTACCACTTGAGGAATACTCAGATGAGCAAAGAAAAAGATTTGAAACTGATAAATTGGCCAAAGTGTTTATTTTGAAAGGAATTTCAGATGAAATTTGTATCAATTTAAATATCAAAGAGGCTACAGCAAAACAGTTGTGGGATCAACTTGAAAATAAATCAAAGTTGTCTTTAAGCGAAAAAGCAAAAGATTTGGAAGCTGAGAACTCTGAGCTAAAAAGAATGATTTCTGATATGGAAGCTAAAATCCAGAAGCTAGATCTTGTTGGGAGCAATGAGAAGAAATCTAAGGATTTGGAGAGTGCAGATGCTGATCTTCAAAAGAAGAAGTTCTCAGACTTTTCCAAGAAGAGTATTGAAGAGAAGAAGGTGATTGAACTTAAATGTATAAAGCTTTCTCAACAAGTTAGTAACTTTGAGAAAGTAATCATTTTAGAAAGAGATTTGTTTGCCAAAGAGAAGAAGGCAATAGAACGAAAGAATGTTGGATTCTTAAAAGAGATATCAGATGGAAGAAAGGGTGCAAAGAAGGAATTTGAAAATGAAAGAAGCATCCTTGAAGCTGAAATTAGGAAGCTTACCGAGAAGCTATCTGTACTGTCTAAAAGTGCACTGAAAGAGAAGAAAAAGAAGTCTGAGTTTGAGACGAAGATTGACCTTCTTATCAAAAGAAGAGACAATTATTCATCAAAGATTAATGAGTTTGAAAAGATTATTTCAATGGTGGTGGTGACTGAGTACAAGACTCCAGAGTCAATTGTCCACTCACCTAGAGATGATTCAGTTGATTCAGAATGCTCATTCAAGTTAGCTGCAAGTTCAACATCTAGAACTGCTTCCTCCAAAAGGTCAGTTAAATCTTCTAATCAGATTCGTAGTACTAACCTTTTCTTTGATAGAAATATAGATGTTTCAGGTACACATCAAAGAAGGAGAAATACCTATAAAGAAGAAGAACTGGTCTGGAACAGGAAACCAGTTGAAGCAAAGAAGAAATATGAGCTGAAAAGTAAGAAGTCATGTGTACATACGCAGAATGCCAAGAAGAACAATGCGCGTAAAGGTAAACCTGATTTTATCTACACGAGAGATCAATCAATCAGTTTGTCAGGTAAGAAATTCTATTGTTCTTATTGTCGTACACATGATCCTGTTCATAAAACGAGTGACCATTACTGGTATGGTTCTTACTCAATTTCTCCCATAAGAACTGCAACTAACACAGTTGGATCCAAATGGAAATGGATACCAAAGAAAAGGGATGATTCTGTGTTGCAGGCACCTACTGTCAAGGGGGAGTAGGAGATCAGTGGTTTCTGAATAAATCAGTTCAGAACCCGTGCTTCAATGAACAGAGGCTTCTAAGTAAATCAACTTAGGACCCGTACTTCAATGAAGATTGACTTCTAAACACAACAGTTTAGGACTCGTACTTCAATGATCAAAAGACCTTACTCCTGTGCTGATATGAAAAGTGTGCTCCAATACTCGAATGAGGAAATCAACCATCAAGAGGGAGTACATATTTTTCTGAAATTTTAAATGCATATCTTTTTGAATGGTAATTTTCAATTGCATAATTTCAGGGGGAGTAAAAGACTTATGACTTTTGATTATTTCAGATCAGAACTCGTACTTTCATTCTTTTACTAATTTGTTTAAATGCATATTTGTTTCATTATAATTGATGCCTTCCTTTTGATTATAGCCTTAGCCACTAATCTGGCCTTATATCTCTCAACCTTTCCATTTGCATCCCTTTTGGTTTTAAACACCCATTTGCATCCTATTGGCTTTATAGAGTTTGGTTTGTCAATTAGGTCCCATACTTTGTTGTTTGACATACTTGTCAATTCATCTTCCATGGCCTTTAGCCACTTATCTTTATTTGATGATTCCATAGCTTCTCTGAAACTGGTTGAATCATCATCTTCCCCTAAATCAAACTCTATTTCTGTTAAATATACATGGTAATCATCTGGTACAGGTTCAAGTACATGTTCTGTTTCAGATTCATATACTTGATCTTGTGAAGGTTCCAAAGATGGATTTTCAGCGACTTTATCTATATCTTCCGCTACATTGCTACTTACAATAGGTATGGATTGCAATGTTATATTTCCATCTTTAGAAATTAAAGATGAATTACTTTCATGGTATGTCATCCAGTCATCTAAATTTTGTGGAATTTGAGATGAACTTCCCATGTCATCATCTTCATTGAACATTTCATCATAAAATACTGCCTTGTTTGTTTCAAAGATTCTTTGTCCTCTTCCTGGGTTATAAAACTTATAACCTTTTGATTTTTCTGAATGAAGAAGGCTGATAGTGACCTCTTCCTGGATATTTGAGGTGGCATTGTGAGAATTGAATATTCCCAAATATTGCATTGTGGTATTGCTTTAGTTATCCCACATTGATTAAATATTAGATTTGAGAATTAGGATGGTTATAAGAAAGGAGGATGGATGACTTTGATGATTAAAATATTTACTTGGCTAAAAATATGTTTCAACTAATCCCTCAATATAAAGTTTTTACAAAACATTACATAAATCTTTGTTATATGTACAAAAGAAATAACCAAGGGTATTTGAGTTGGTATTGTAATATTCGTGTATTCCCAAATCTTGCATTTTGATGTTTTTTAGTCATCCCACATGGATGAGCGAAAGCTAGATTGGAGATTTTTAGGTGACTATGAGAAAATGAGGAATGCATGTTTATATAAATATGAAACTTGGTGAGTTTTATAATCGTATACAGGTGAGAAGATTAATTTTTTTATGAAACGTGTGATTTTATATTGACAAGAGGAGAGGATGTCAAATTGTTGCAACTCATAAGGTTAGCTAATTTTAGTCGAACCTTTCGTAACAACAATATTGATATCGTTTTTTGACATGTGGTTTAAGTTCTAAAAAGCGTAACATAAAAAATTATAACCGATACATCTTAAACTTTTCATAACAACAAAAAAATTATAAAAAATTATAACCGATACATCTTACACTTTTGACATGCGTTACAATTGGCATATGCTTTATATATGGAATTAATTTCTTTATTCATTTGAAATTTTATGTCAAGCTATTGTAGATGAATTGGTGGAACGGAATGATTATATTAGCCAGAAAACTGATTGAGGAGATGGAAACATTCTCTCTTTTGAGGATGGAAGTTTTCATTTAGTTATCTTCTCTGGTTGGTGAAGTACATGTATATCCACTTTTATTTCATTTGAGGATGGTCATGTGGTATGTGTCTCCTCTTGAATTATTTCTTTAATGTTGTTGTTATTAGCACGGTGTTGGGTTTAATATACTTGTATTGTTGGTTATAATTTTTTATTAGGTTCACATTCTCCTGCTGCATGCTTTTTTGCAGATTCATGTAATTGTAAACGACTATATTCTCTTGAGTTTTGTGTAGGCCGTTGTTGTCTTGTAGATAAAATATGGATTTGCAAAACAATTAACAACATATTTGCACGACATTCTTGATAGCCGTGGTAGTATAAGAATTTCTTTCCCAAGGAGGACTCTGGATACCACACCATTTGCGTAAATCTGTAGTTGTCACCAAACTTGTCACATTTCTTTTATTAAAGACGTGGGGTATACATTTTCTCTCTTCATAATCACATTATCCACTTCAAAAAAGGGAAAAATGATGAGTTTGATGGCCTCCAAATGCTCATACAACTAATTGAGGATGACAATGAGGTCTAACCAAAACTCGATCTAAGTTATTCTCTCCATATGTGTGTATTTGTGTATATGTGAACAATGCATTCACACCTATTTTTATTTGATTTTCCTTTTTGCATCAAGGCTCTATAGATCAATCATTCTTTCTGGAAAAATCGTGTATTTGCCAGGGAATCGTTCATCTATTATTGTGGGCTTATGGGCTAATATAAACAGGTTGCAACTATATATTGTGCAAAAAGAACTCGAAGGCCTTCCAAAAGTCTATGTATGGGATGGTGAAGGTAATCTCAGCTGAATAATAATATCTTTGAAACATTCTCATGATTAAAAAATCCCGATGAATTAGATATGTTTTGCTACTGTTGTTTGACATTTAAGTTTTTGTATCTTGTCAATTTAGAACCAAATCCACAAATGGGACATCTAGCTTGGGCAGCTTTCATTGTCACAGCGGATTCAGTCAGCATGTTAAGCGAAGCTACGGAAATGGAACGTTAACGATGAAGAAATGACAATCACAAGGTTTGTGGTGTGGTGGTAAAGGCTTGGGGAGTTCATAGCGCTTAACCCGGGTTCGAGCCCCACTAGCAGCTATTGTGGCCACTGAGGATAAACTCAGGGCTGCACGCTTTAGTAGCTGGGCCAAAGGCCCTAATTGCCAGGGATTAGTCTGTACCCTTTCCAAAAAAAAACGATGAAGAAATGACAGATGAAGAATGAAAGAACATAACCCATATCGCATTTTCCATTTCTTTAACGATGGAATTAAAATGCTAGGGGTGTACAAAATATGTAATTTTACTCTAATAATATTAACGAAATATGTAAATTACTATAATAATAGTAACAAAATCAACAGCTAACACAGCAAAGAAACTGCTACAAACCACATGAACGAAATATGTAATTTACTCTAATAATAGTAACAAAATCAACAACTAACAACAAAGAAAGTGCTACAAACCACATGAACGAAATATGGAATTTACTAGGGGTGAGCATCTGAAGCGGGTACCCGCCTTTGGAACCGGAACCGAACTGGAACCGAACCGATGTGATTGGTTCGGTTCCGGTTCCTAAAATATGGAACCGATCAGGACCCGTTCTGGTTCTCATTTGTTTGGAACCGTTACCCGTTGGGTACCCGATGGACCGGTTCCGGGACCGGGTACCCGGTCCTGCTGGGTACCCAGAACCGAAACCGGTGGGTACCCACTATTTTTTTAAAAAATTATATTTTATTTATTTATAAAAAAAATAATAAACTACCTTTTAGTGGACCATCGTTTGTAGTATTTATTAGCATCAACTAAATTATAATGACGTGAAGTGTTTTGGAAGCACCGTTTGTAGTATTTATTTGTTTTGTAATGTTAAGTTGGTTTTATAGTAATAATTGTATTTATAGGCTTGGTCTTATACTGTGTTTTTAGTCTATCTGTGTTGTATCTGACCAACGATATTTAAGTCCCTTTGGTCTTTGTTCTGTGTAAGAAACTCACGCACACATCTATTCAATTCTTACTTGGCGCATACTTACTCTCTCTCTTTACTTTCTCTCTCTAAAGATTCATTGGTCTTGGACTATCAATTGGTATCAGAGCCATCTGAATCTTGAGAGAATTGAGAGAAGTCTTTTTCATTTCTGAATTTGTTGATTAAAATCGAAAATTTGATCGATTTTCTTGATTTTTTCAAGAAAATCTCGTTTTCTTGAGTTTTCATCAAATTTGGGATCATTTTTGAACGAATTTTTGTGAAAATCGGTTTGATGGATTCGTTTTTGATTTCTAAACATCTTTGATTCTCATCGTTTTTCAAGAAATTCAAGTTTTGATTGTTGATTTTGAAATTTTAAATGTTTCTGGAAAACACATTTTCGGTACTGTTCATATACGAATTTTTGAAATTGTGTGTTTTAATCGAAAATTTTGATTGAAAAGTGTTTAAAAGTTGTTTTCGAACGTGTTGTTATAAGAAAACTTCATCAAAATCTGTTTTGAAATCAATTTTTTTGGAGTTTTTCTTGATTTTGTGAACTTTGCGCAAGATCTAAAGTTTGCGCGAGATTTATATTGCTTTGCGTAAGTTCTTCCTACTTTGCGCTGCATGTTCTACTAATTGTGTTCTTTTGTTTCAGGTTTTATCACGCAAAGCTTAAACTTTGCGTATCAAGTGCATTCCGAAAAGTTCTTGTCCTCCAGTTTGCGCATTCAACATAAAACGCAAAGTGAAATTTGCGTTACAAGCTAATCACGCAAAGCTACTTTGCGTATCCTTCTACTAACGTAAAGTCCGGTTTGCGTTTCCTCCGTGTTACGCAAAGTCTAGTTTGCGTTTCCTCCGTATCAAGTTCAAGTTCATTACGCAAAAGCAAGGTTTGTGCAACAAGTGACTCACGCAAAGTCCAATTTGCGTATCTTTCTTCTAACGCAAAGCTCAGTTTGCGTATCTGCCTGCTCACGCAAAGTCTACTTTATGCAATAGCCTTCTCACGCAAAGCTCATCTTTGCGCAAGCTTGTCACTTAGCAATTTTTCTGAATATCTGAAATGGATTCTGACAAGTTTTCTTATCAAGCTCAGTTCTACAAAAGTGATCTTATGATGACTTTGGGTACAGACAGTCGTCCACCAGTACTGATAGATGAAAATGAATTTACTCAGTGGCAAGATCGGCTCCTGAACTTCATTGAACGACAAAAGAATGGAAATGACATGATGATCATTTTATCTGAAGGACCATTCGA
This sequence comes from Arctium minus, assembly GCA_954870635.1. NCBI lineage: Eukaryota > Viridiplantae > Streptophyta > Magnoliopsida > Asterales > Asteraceae > Arctium > Arctium minus. Next base: position 171,941,032 of record OX941080.1, on the reverse strand, counting down.
AAGACCCAAATTGGCTTCTGGATTATACAAGCCTACTAAAGAGTACACACATGAAGAATTGTCCGCATATCAAGCTGATCGGGATATTAAAGAAAATCTAATGCTGACCTTGCCAAACTCATCCTAATCTGATGTGGCAACAACTTGAGAAAATTATGCTTGGTTCTTCAGTAGCAACTCAACTCAGGCATACACGCTACATGAATAATTTTGAGCAATTCAAAGCCAAGGACGGGGAGCCACTAAAGACTGTGTTTGATCGTTTTTGTGTCGTGATCAATGATCTTAGGAAGATTAAAGTTGTAAAGACTGAGCTTGAGACAAATCTGAAGTTCCTCAACACATTGCAACCTGAATGGAATAAAACTTGTCACAGATTGAGGAATGATGTCAGAATCTCTACAATGCAGATCCAAGAGATGTTCGAGATTATGCTAATTGATGAGTGTATTGTGCTTGAGAAGAGAGCTAAACTTGAGAAAAAGAAGAAGTTAGTAGATCTGGTTGCTCTCCTCACAAAGCAATTATCTGAACAAGCGTTGTCTGATAACGCTTACAACGGGTCAACTGATGACGATGGTGAGGCATTGCAGAAAGCTATGATTCTTCTCTCTCAGCATTACAAGAAAAAGTTCCAACCAAGAACGGGTTCCAATTCTTCTCGCTTCACTACTGGTTCAACAGTCAAAGTGCCCGAGCCAAAATCTACTGCCTGTTATAACTGTGGAAAGTCGGGCCACTACTCAAAGGAGTGTCGAGCGAAGAAGGTTAGAGACTCGGCTTATTATAGAAAGAAAATGGAGCTAGCTGAAAAGAGAGATAACGGAACTGCTCTGCTGGCCGAAGAAGAATTCTGGCTGGATCACTCTGACGACGAAGCTGCAAACGTAGAGATCGCTCAAATGTGCTTGGTTGGAGTTGATCAGTCAGACGATTCTGAAACAGATGAAGACGAGGTATATTCTGAATTTGATTATAATTTCATTACCTCTCAGATGAATATCATGATAACTGCTTTATCTGATTTACGTTTAAAGTTATTATCTGAAAAGAATTTAAATTCTGAAAAGTCAGATTTGATTGACAAACTGAAAATTTCTTTGAAAGATGAAAAATCTATTTTAGAAAATACTAAAGCCATCTTTCAAAAGAAATTGGATGATTTGGAAAATTCAAATAAGACTTATCTAGAGTCTTTGACTAAATTGACTGAATTAAAAGATGAATTTTCAGATAAAATAAATAAGTTAGAAGAAAAGCTTTATCGAAGGAACCAATCTGAACAAACAATTTTTATGAATAAACCGCGGAGTGAAGAAGCTTTAAAACAAAGGTGGGGACTTGGTTTTGACAATCCTCATTGTTTAAACAAAGTGATAAACGAAGTTCCTACTTTATATAAATACGACTATCTAACTCTTGCACACTATGCTCCTCAGTTTAAATTCTTTTGGACTAGTGAAAAGCAAATTTTAGAAGTTGAAAATGAGAAAAGGATAAATAACAAGAAAAATGAAATTCCTTTTGTTTATACGTATGAAAATGCCAAATATTTTCTTGAAAAATCAAGGAGAGGAAGAAGAGTTTTAAATGATATATCTCCCGTCAAATTTTCAGTATCTGATGATTTTGTTCCTTTTTATGCCCCTGATTCTGATAAGGAAAATATTTCTTCAATCATTTATGATTCAAAGAAATATACTCCTCCATTAGTTTTAGAAGGCAAAATCATCGATCTTGTAGATAAGATAGAAGATCAAAATATTTTGAAGAAAATTGAATCTGATATTATTCTTTCTTTCATGGCATCTAGTCTTGAAGAAAAATTATTTTCTCAAAAATCAGATTCTATTTTCAGCCTTTCTTCTGATTCTAAGGAAAACAAAAAGGAAATTTCTAATTTTAAAATATTTTCTCAAAATAATTCAGACTCCGAGCCAAATTCAGATTTATTAGTTGATCAGATTGGTTGCTTAGATAAATTTATTTCTTCTGATTTAAATATTAAGTCTAAAATTCTTGATGGTTCTTTTACGCTAAATGATCAATATTATAAACCTAAGCGTAAAAGAAAACGTTCAAAGAAGTCAAAGAAACGGGATACAGTTCTTTCTGACAGTTCTAATTCTTCCGATTCAATTCTTACAGATAGGACGTTGAGCAAGTCAAAGAGGCAAATTTGGAGAATGAAGCAGACATTTACTGATTCTATGATTGATGAGGATTTATATGTAGACAAATATTATAAAAGTGATTCATTTGCTATGTGTAATAAAATTTCCAAATATTCTAGAAAGCAAATGATTCAAATTTCCAAAAATGTCTCATATTCGTCTTCTGATTCTAGTTCAGATGATTATGTTTTCTCTTCTGATGATTGTGATTATTTTTCTGATCATATTCCTCGTGCTTTAAATGTTAAATCTAACAAATATTTTCCCATACGAACTACAACTAACAAACACGGACCCAAATTCAAGTGGGTACCCAAATCTTTAACTGATTCAAAGTTGCAGGCATCACATGTTAAGGGGGAGTAATAAAACGTTGGCTTCTGAGTACTTCAGCTCAGGACCCGTACTTCATAGACTTCGACTTCTAAACAAATCAGTTTAGAACTCGTTCTTCAATGATTTAAGCTTCTGACTAAATGAGATATTGTTAGTACATCATTTTTATTTCCGCTGCATTTTATCTCTGATTATGATGTGTTTCAGTTTTTTTCTCATTATTTTTCAAGAATCTGAGCTTGTTCAACTATTTCTTAATTTTGTATAACCCAATTTTTTAATTTGAGACACAAATTATTTTTATAATGTGAAAGATGAAATAACTGAATTTCATTTTGTTCCAACTAAATATCAATTTGCCGAATTCTTTACATTTTGTCTTTAAGGAAAATTTTTAACATAGGCATATTGAGTTTAACAGTTTAAATCTTTACAAATTTTATTCTATAAAGTAAAGTTTTACATTTTTTCTTTCTTTTGAAAAAAATATGTGTCTAGGATAAATTTTCAAGTTCTTTTGTTTATATTAAAGTTTTTATATGATCAATTTTCAAGTCTTACAAAAGTCGAAAAGTCAGCAACATGTTTGAAACTTTTATTACTGCTTTAAAGTTGTGTGATTCGGGATATTTATAGTTTACAATGCTTGAAAAATTCTAAAAAGTCAAAATTTTGATTGTAATGAAAATATGGACTAAGTACTTTTATGTAAAACTGAGTGATTGAGATGAATATTAAATTCTTAAAATTCAGAAATCTCTAAGTTTAAAAGTTTGTACTTGTGGCCTTTCTGATTTGGGAAAGTAAGTTCCGTGGGATGCTCGTCATCTGGTCCCCTAAGGTCAATTGATCTGGGAGTGATCGAACCCAAATCCGTCTATAGAATCAGATCGAAAGTCATGTTCTACTGGTATGAATGGGTTTAGGATATGTCGATGTAGCCTTTCTGATCCGGGAAAGTAAGTTCCAAGGGGTGCTTGACACCTAGTCCCCTAAGGCCAACTGGTCTGGGAGCGGCTGACCCAAATCCTGCAATAGGGTCAGATAGAAAGTTACGTTTACGGCATGTTCTTTACTTAATAAACTTTTTGATCAAAAGATGCCAAAGTGCACAAGCTTAAAAGATGCCAAAAAGCACACTCATGTTAAGATGTCAATGTGCACACTACTAAAAAGATGCCAATGAGCACACATCTCATGATACTTGGTGATATGTTTAAGTTGCGATAAACCTATAAATTTGTGATAATCTTAATTTTTGATGGATTAGTGTAGGTACATGCAAAGTTCTCTATTATATTTTGAGAATTGCATTTTCTTGAAGCTAATCGAAGATTCGCATGTGAGCACACTGAATAGATTGCTGGAAGTTTTTGAAACTGAACATGTTTTAACTTGATATGCAATAAAACTTGTTCTTGTATCCAACAACACACGCTTGATTTCAACTGATTGATAAATTTGTGATATTTTATAGAGTAGACTTTAATTTGTTTAGTGTTTAAAATTTTATATGTTTAGTCGTTTCAAAATTTACATTCAGTATATTTTTCTTTCTACATTAATATTTGATCATTGTGTTCTCATAAATATATTTTAATGGCTTTATGCATTATTCAAGGGGGAGTGAACAAAGAGAATATTTTTAAAAGTTTATATCTGTTTTTGAGGGGGAGTATCTGATTCTTTATATGAATGCTAACTTGAATTGTCAAATTTAGTGCATTTATGTAGGGGGAGTCAAAGAGCTAATCAGGTAAAAATTTTCGGACTCCAAGTCAGCTTTGCGCATCCAGCGTGAGTCGCAAACCTCACTTTGCGCATCCAGCGTGACGCGCAAACCTCACTTTGCGCCACTAGCGTGACGCGCAAACTTTACTTTGCGCAACCAACGTGATGCGCAAACCTTCCCTATTTTCTCTGTTTCTTTGATTTTGCAGATTTTAAGCTGTCTCGTCTCCAACATTTGCATGACCTAGTTGAACCAGTTCATCAAGGTCATGAGGGGGAGAAATCAGAGAAGTCAAGGAGATTTTAAAGAGACAAAGAGCACAAAAGTTTATCTACTGATCAAGAATCGCTCAAAGATTCTATTTTCTCAGCTACAACTTCATCTTTTGATGTTTCTGCTCCGATCTCCACAGTTCATTCAAGGTCATTTAAAAGAGGTGTGTCGTTTAGAGCTCAAGCTGATGCAAAGAAAACTCAATCTGAAAAATGATGAGAAGAAGTTTTTTCTTAAAAGTCAGAAAGCTTCACAAAGTCGCTTTGTTGGTCCGTGCTGATTTAGAAGATTAATTTTTGAAGACCAAAGCGCCAATGATTACTAAGGGGGAGATTGTTAAGTCTGATTTTATAGTAATCATTGTATTTATAGGGCTTGGTCATATACTGTGTTTTTAGTCTATCTGTGTTGTATCTGACCAAGGGTATTTAAGTCCCTTTGGTCTTTGTTCTGTGTAAGAAACTCACGCACAAATCTATTCAATTCTTACTTTGCGCATACTTGCTCTCTCTCTTTACTCTCTCTCTAAAGATTCATTGATCTTGGACTATCATGTAAGCACCGTTTGTAATATTTATTTGTTTTGTAAGCATTGTTTGTAGTATTTATTAGTTTTTAGTTTATATCTTATTAGTTTTAATGTTTGTGGTATTTATTTATTTACGTTACGTTTGGATTTCTGTAATATAATTAATATTTATCTCTTTATAATATGAATGATAAAAAAAAGTTAAAAATTAGACGATGGGTACCCAGTACCGGAGGTTCCGGTTCCGGTTCCTTCATTCCAGGAACCGCCGTTCCGTTCCACGAATTTTAGGCGGGTACCTGCCTTTGCTCACCCCTAGAATTTACTCTAATAATAGTAACAAAATCAACAGCTAACAACATAGAAATTGCTAATCTATGTGATTTTGTAAGGATTGTTGATTTCTGAAGAATTTACTCTAATAATAGTAACAAAATCAACATCTAACAACAAAGTCAAAATCAGACTTTGTTATCAAGAGAGGGGGGCAACAATCCTTACAAACCATCATCTTTATCCCTAGAACAGACTATGTGTTAGGGTTGAAAACCCTCGAACAAATTCAAGATGGAAAAAATGGCTTATTTGAAGCTTTTGATATATCCCCTAAAAAAAGGTGGAAAATCAGATTAGGGTTGAAAACCCTCGAACAAAACCCAGATGAACAAAACCCAATACCTTTTACAAAAGGGTTGTCAAGGAGGTGTAAAAGAGAAGCAGAACGTACCTGAGAAGAAACCCCTTGAATAGATTGAGAGAAAGAGGTGTGAGACAAGTATAACTCGACGATTTAAACCCGAGAAGAAACCCCCTGGCGATTGGAAAGGGCTGAACCTGAATCGACACCTTGATAAAAGGAAAAAGATAAAAGGAATTGCTTCAGCTAGTTTTTACTAAGCGTGACTTATCCACCAGCCAACTTATTAGCTACCAACTACTTATCAGTCTAGTTTGCCAAACATAGCTTAAATATGTAATAAGTAGTGGTACATAAAGCTTAAAAGATTCTATTTAAGAGTTTTATCCTAAATGTTTTATAAAGTAGTATATATAAATGTGTATATATATATATTGATATCGATTTTTACATAAATGTGACTACCTTAACCTTATAGTGATTTTAGCTACTTTATTATAATAACGTGTGTGCAGAAAATATGTTACAAATTTAGCTTATAAATCTAACTTTGTAATGTAATTTTATTAAAACAGTTCATAGATGCGATTAAGTAGACACCAAATAGCTATATCGTATATTTTTATTTGTAATAAGAGAGAGTCAGTGAAAAATAACCAACCCATAAGGCGAAATGGTTAGCCAAAATTAGCCAACCACATCAATATATAGGGTCAACCAAATTAAGCTAACCCCATCAATTTCAACAAAGGCTTTAATCTCCTCCTAATAAATACCCACATCATCATTCAATTCCATCATTTTCTCACCAATGTGGGATGAACAAAATACATCACACTTTAAATTTAAAGGAATATTCAAATGTCATTAAGCCACCTCATTATCCCTTGGTTGTTCATTCAATATTTTTTTTGAACGGCAGAAGTAAATTTTATTACCACCCCAAACACAATTATTCACAAGATGAAACAGATACAGCAGGTAAGGATTAAACCCGAAACACAAACCCAACAACACAACACTAATGAACACAACACGTGAATGACGAAACGACAGGAAACAGAGCAAGCCGAGGGGAAAAAGTAGTTTGCGAGTAGCAAACTAACAGTGCCGCAATTAACCCTGAGATTCCAAACGAGACAGCCGCATCGTCTCCCACAAAGCTGTCATTGTCATGCCCGAACTTCCCTTCAAACAACCCCGAACGAACTTTCTGTCAATTATCTTTCCCGGGCAGCGTCGTCTTCGCTGTCTGCAGAATTCGTCCAACCACAGATACCCGAAATGAGATTGACAGCAGCACCCATGGATACCCGAAGTAAGTATGACAGCAGCAACGTCATGTAGTGTAGCAGCAACGAGTTTAGCAGCAAGTGTGTCTGATCGCGGTCTGATCCTGCCCTTCACGAACTAGTATTCCGTAAAGTTGTGTTCTAGCTTGATCGCGGGTTCGATAACCAATCTGTCAAGCAGTAGGTTAGGGGACAATATCTTTTTGTGATCCAATCGAACATCCTTAGTTACATTTCAAAGAACCTATCCGAGATCTCACCTTCTTTTTTCTCAAAAACCAGTTTGTTACGATTGGCCCAAACAAGATACAACATACACCAACCTACCGCTTCCCACCTCTGTGCCCCTTTTACGTTACCTCCTAACTGCGCCGAAGCATCTAACAAATCAGTTACATAATAAGCAATCGACTCAGAGTCAGATTCCACCATTTCCCCGTCTCTTGCCACAATATTTTTAATTTCGCACAACTCACTAACGCGTGGTCTACCGTCTCCACCTCTACCCCACATCTTGGGCATAAGATCGATCCTAGTTCTATGCCGAAACTGTCCAGAACCCCCTCACTCATCACTGGAATCCTCCCTAATCTCACCCTCCACATAAAGATAGCAACTCTCTTTGGAACCGCTTTAGGCCACTTCGTTTCAATTCCAATCGGACCATCATTAACTCTCCTATCATCTAGAAATTGCCTTAGTTTCCTTACAGTGAAGCCTCCGATAGGGTCCAAACTCCACCTAGCCCGATCCTTTCCTTCTCTTTTTGTAACAACGCTTCGAATGAGTTTGCCTTGATTGATCAAGTCCCCTAATTCCCTCCTCCTTGGCTCCCGTATCCACCCTCATCTCCATACCCACTCTTCATCTCTCCACTCTCCTCTCTCGACCACCGATACCTCTTTACATGTTTCAAGTTGATATAACCGTGGGAAGACATCCTTGAGTCTTTGTGTTGACACCCACCTATCCTCCCAAAATCGCGTTTCCGACCCCTTCCCTAATTCCTTTCCAAAAGAACCCGAGAAAGCTAATCCCTCTTTATCCAAATCCCTCCCCACTTCCAATATGCTATTCCATACTGAACACCCCCCCAAACTTCTATGCGATTCCCCTTCGAGACCACCATCCCTCCCGTATAGACTCCTAGTCACCTCTACCCAAAGAGAGTCACTCTCTTCGTGGAATCTCCACCACCATTTCCCAAGAAGCCCCCAATTTGCGTCCCTCAAAGACCCAATGTTAAGCCCTTCAATTTTAAAGCTCCCTAAGACTTTATCCCATTTGACCCAAGCCACCCTCTTTGATTTGAGCACATCCTCACCTCTCCCCCTCCTCCCCAAAAGAAATTTTTCCTCACACTCTCAAGTGAATTTAGCACACCTTGCGGGGCACGTAACAAAGAGAACAAATACAACGAAACACTACCTAAAACCGATCGCACCAAAGTCCATCTTCCTTCGAACGAGACCATTCTTGCCTTCCACATTGCAAGTTTATTTTTCACATTTTCGATTACCGACTTCCAATGATCAATTTTTCGCATTGAGGCACCAACCGGTAGTCCAAGATATGTGAACGGAAATATGTCACTTCCACACACCTAACCGCCTGCCCATGCTTGAACTTCATCATCCGCTACTCCCACCCCGATGAGCTTACTTTTTCTCACGTTTATCTTGAGCCCCGATATGAGATGAAAGCATTCTAGTATCTTCATTAGATTTTTCAAGTTTGCCAATCTCCATTCACCAAAAAACACCACATCGTCCGTATACTGTAGGTGAGAAACGGGAATCTCATCTCTTTCTACTTTTAAGCCTTTGAAGAGTCCCTTTACCATATCTTCTTCTACCATTAGATGCAGGCCTTCAGCTACCATCAAGAAGAGGAATGGAGCAAGCGGGTCCCCTTGCCTCAATCCTTTCCTCATAGGGAATTCTTTTGTAGGTGCTCCGTTAACCAATACGAACACCTTGGATGAGTACAGACATGCTTTAATCCATCATCTCCATTTTTTACCGAACCCCATCTCCTTCATTATGTCAAGAAGAAAGAACCAATCAATCGTATCATATGCCTTTTTTAAGTCGACTTTGAATATCATTCATTTCCTCTTCATTTTCTTGAGATAAGCCACAATCTCATTAGCTATTAGCACCCCGTCAAGAATATATGTTCCTTTAATAAAGGCACTTTGCACTTTGCTCTTTACTAATTACTTTTCCCATGACCTTTTTTAATCGTTCCGCCAACACTTTCGCCACAATTTTATAAAAAATCCCAACGAGACTGATTGGTCTAAAGTCATTGAGATCAATCGGGCTCTCAATCTTTGGGATGAAAGTCAAGGAAGACGCATTGCACCCCTCGCTTAGTTCCCCCTTCTCCAATACCCACTTTATTGCCGCCATAACGTCATCTTTTATCGTTCCCCAAAAATCCTTTATAAACCCGATTGTGAATCTATCCCGTCCCGGTGATTTGTTGGTTCCACACTCCCTAATCGCATTCCAAACCTCGTCTTCCGTTATTCCTCTCTCAAGATTTTCAGCCTCCTCCTCCGACAATTTCTTTATTCGCTCCAATCGCAATTGTGGCCAAACCTTCCTTTGGTTTGAGAATTTGTCTTTGAAGAAAGTGAATATGAACTCTTTTATACTTTTTGAATCCTCCGTCCATTCCAAACCCAATGTTGAGCCCCCGAATACAATTTTGTCTTTCTCTATATCTTATTGCCGCGTGGAACATTCTTGAATTTTTATCTCCTTCTTTAATCCATTTTATCTTTGCTCTTTGCTTTGCCATGTCCAAACTTTTTTCTTCCAAATTGAGCCATTTTTTCCGGTCGTCGATCCATTTTTTTCTGTCGACCGTAGTCAAGCGGTTTCCATCGGCCTCCTCTTCCCATTTTTTCATCTCTTCCCTCTTAGTTGCCAACTCTCTACCAACATCTCCCCAATTCACTTTGCACCATCGTTTTAGCGCGATCTTGACATTCTTGAGTTTATCCCGAAGTATACAATCCAGCTTTGATGAGATGACCTCTTTATTCCACGCCTCCCTTACCACACACCCATGCTTTCGTCTTTGAGCCAAGCGTTGTAGAACTTAAATGGTTTTGGTCCAAAGTCTTGTCCTTGATCGTTTAGCATAATCGGCGCGTGGTCCGACCATTTTCTCTCCAAAACCTTAGCTCCCAAATTTTTCCATAAAGCACCAAAATCTTCCGTAACCAAAAAACGGTCCAATTTACTATGTTTTTTTACCATCGTCACTAACTCGTGTAAATTTCTTTCTGCCCATTGGGACATCGAAGAGCTTGTCCCTTCTAATAAATTCGTTAAATTCCTCCGTACACTTTACATTGACAACCGAGTTTAGTCTTTCTTGCTCACTTCGAACTTCATTAAAGTCGCCAAAAAAAACCTATCGTATCTCTTCTCGTTCACATAGGAACTCCAATTTCCTCCACAAATCGGTCCTCTCTATTTATTCCCTTAGACCATATACATTAACGCACCCTACCAACCCTTCTTGATCCTCCCACTTTCCCACTATCGCGATAAAGTTATCTTCCTGAATTATATACTCACCCCGAAATGATTTTTTTCTCCAAACTGTCAAAAGTCCACCCGAATTCCCAATTGCCGAGACTTGGACAAAGTCCCCGTCTTTTTCACCCCAGAATTCTGAAATAAGCCTATCGTTTATATCCTTCATCTTCATTTCCTGTATAGCTAACATACACGGATGCTCTTTTCTGTAAATTTCTTTTAGCCAATCTCTCTTACACTTCGACCCCATCCTCTCACGTTTATGGATATTATCATCATATTTAAACAAAAGATATTCGACACTGACCTTTTGATTGCTGTCCCTCACCGTTTATCTTCATCCTTGCGTTGTTCGCACTTCGATTTCCAAGTGACTCCGATCAAATTCCCAAATGCTTCCAAGGTCTCATTGCTATCTATGTTGTTGAGTTCGTTAGAGAGTACCACGTTGGTCGAATCGGAAATGGAACCCCCACTTTGCAATTTTTTCTTTCCTGTTTTTTTATCGCCTCCGTCGTCTAACACTTTTTTCCTTGCTAACTGTTTCATGTAATGGAAGCTTACCCGTCCTCCTCCAAAACCCACATTTTCGATTCTCCTTATAGTCGACTTATCCTTGCTAAACGTCGCAAGCTTTATCCTTTTCCCACGATGTCGTGAGCTTTCTTCCACGGACCGTACTGTGTTTTGCTGTAATTTTCCATCATTCTGTGCTTGGTAATCACTCTGATATTTTTGTATTGGATTTTCTTTATTATTCGGCCCATCAATTGTTGCCCTGAATCCACCAGATTATTATCTATTACCACTTTTGACTTGGATTTATTATTGTGTAACACCCGGAATTTCTAGTAAGTATAGGGCTTCGTTAGTCTTATGGCTATGTGCTAAATGATGTAGGAAATTTATGTTAATTGTTACTTTGTTTAGAGTTTGTTGTTGTTAATATTTTGGGCATCACAAATCAGAATTTGAAAGTCAGTGGCTTGCACAACTTGCAGCACGGGTTGCAAGTCGCGGCACGAGCCGCAAAACCCTCTAGAGTACAGACCTCTGAGCACACGGACGACTTATGCCACGGGCTCCAAGCCGCGGCGCAAGCCGCGGGACTACCTGCAGGTACCCAAAATCCAATTTTGCTCGATTTCAAATCAGAAACACATACATACACATTTTGAGGAGCGATTTTTAGGGTTTTTAGACTACCTTCTCCCTCTTGCTACTTCAGCACATTTATTGTAAGTATTGGGAGGTTAAAAATCATTTATTGAAGCTTCAACTTACTTGGAGGACCATTTATTTGGTATGGTCTCATCAAAGAATCTCAAGACTTCATTTCCTTATCATTCCATCTATTTTTCTAGAGTTTTTATCTAAAACCTAGGTGGTGAGTATTCTAAACCTTTTACAAACGAGATACATGTATTTATTTGCATATTTGTTAACATCTCCTTCAAATGAAAACTAGGGTTTCTTCTTAGTTTGTTTAATTGACTCAATGAAATTTGGAGTATGGAATGGGAACTTGTATGATAGAAAGGTGTAGGTGTTGGTGATATAAGCAAGTGAAGAATGATATTTTATTGACACAATCTTATGATATGACCATTTGTGTGTATGGAAATGTTTCTTACATGTGTGCATTTATTTCCTTGATTAGACATATATGTTTAAGTAAGGTAGAAATGATATCATATTTTCCTCGCATTTAATGAGGGTGAAGAAAATATTTGGGACAATGATATACATTGGTGTTTAATACACCTTGTAAGAGTTATGATACTCTTTGGTCATACATGACAGGTACGGATGAACCAAGTCAGATGGTCACTAGGAGGACATAGTCTTGGGCGCCACCGTGTTGGTATGTGCCTAGACCTCCGCCATTTGGGGCAATGCCTTCGTTGTACCCCCCGAATGTGTCGGGCCTTGAGGTGCCGCTCTTGGAGCTTGGCACTAGGGTATCTCGTCTCTTGGGTGAAATTTGTTTGGTGTTGTGGGTCTCCCCCATTGATTTCAGTTGTGGAACCCATCTTTGGCAGATAAGTGTTGGAATAATTCACGTACATATATTAACTGTCATATTACTCACTAGGCTTTTTGGCCTAACACTTGCTTGATGTATACTTGTATCTCAGGTTATAGTGTCGCCGTTTCCAAGAAGGTTTAGTCGAGACTGTGTGAGCTTGGGGAGATCAAAGGATCATTTTGGAAGACCGTCATTGGACTATAGACGACACCCTTTTTGTAATCTTGTTTCCGTTGAGAAATTAGATTAGGTGGTTGTTGTTTTATTTTCCCTTACAATTACAACTGTAATTAAACAGGTATTTTATTTCCCCGTTTTTGGTCTCATGCTATGGCATTTTTATACCACATTTCCAGTTTAGTGGAAATTTTGTTAGCCCGTTTTAGGGTGTTACAAGTTGGTATCATAGTTTTAGTTTAAACGAACTAGGTATCGACCTTAGTATGCCTAGACTTAGACTGTAAATGGTTTTGATGAGCCTTTCACCTATGGGTAGAAATTTTAGGTGGGGAGAGTGTTAGGACTTATGGAATTATGCAGATTAAGAGTTGTAATTGTGGTAACAAGAATCCTTGTGTATGATATGTTCATAATTTCACTTAGCTACTGCTATTATGAATGCATTCTTACGTGAGTATGCTTGCAAATGCCATTATTATGATAATTGAAATGTGTATTAGTACGTACAATGAGTTTAACTCACTTAGTCTTTTCTCAACCTCCTTCTCGTACATGTATGGCAGATAACCATGGTAAACACTCGTAGCAGGCTCCCAAACCCGCAAGAGGGTCGTGTAGAAGTGGAATCTACTGCCGACCAACCTCCTTTGGTCGAGACCTCTACGGGACCTCCCAGACCCGCTATCTTGGGAAGGGGGCCCTAACGTATCCTACGAGTAAACGTAGTCGATAATGCTCCGCTTATTGAGGAGTTAACTATGGAAACAAGAATCAGGGATAACATGATGCAAGCCTTGAACTCGGCCATGGCCCAACAACGAAGAGTTATTTATGAAACTACTGGAGGATCGAGATGCTAGTCACTGTCAACCCGAGACAATGGCGGAGAACATCGTGAACGGGTCAGGCGGTGACCGACCACTGTGGAACGGAAGAGCATGCTACTGTTTGAGAGAAGCGAAGGGAATCCGGGTGCACGTACAAAACTTTTCTGGGGTGCCATCCAAAGGAGTTTTCGGGTACCTCAAATCCGGTCGGTTGCATGTATTGGCTAAATGAGGTAGAAATGGCCTTTGAATCCAGCGAGTGCGATGACTCACAACGAGTCAAATTCGCCTCTCAACTGCTTAGGGGTGAGGCCTTGATCTGGTGGAATCTCACCCGATCCGTTCTTACTCCCGAAGTTCTCGCCAAGTTAACTTGGCTGGTTTTCAAGCAGATGATTCTGGATAAATATTGCAGTGAAAGATCGTTGGACAAGATTGAAGAAAAGTTCAAAAACTTGAAGAAAGGGGCCTTCTGTCAACGACTACTCCAAGCTCTTCTTGAAGAAACTAACTTAGTGGCACCTGTCTCCCGATGAGCGATCAAAAATCAAGGCTTATCAGCGTGGGTTACCGGCCGAGATGAAGACGTCCGTGAGGAATGTTAGAGGGTCGACGTTACAAGAAGTCATTGAAGAGTCCTTGCTCGTAGAAGACGACATGATTTCAGGAAAGGAGGAGAAGGGATTGGTTGGAGAGAAGAGAAAGCGGGAGGGGTCATCCGGACCAAATCGTCAATTCAAACCGGCATTTGGGGGAAAGGGAAGGGACCCTCGCCGGGAAGTGAGGTGGTGTCATCGGTGTAAAAGCAAGCATAGTGGCCCATACAGTCAGAGAACTAATTTGGGGGCCTCCGAGTGTGCCAAATGTGGAAAGAGAGACCACATGACCCGCGACTGTCCTATTCTAGGATTCGTTTGCTACGAATGCCGGGAGCCGGGACACATGAAGATAGAATGCCCAAAATTGATCAGGAGCAACCGCAACCACACTAGCGAACCAACCCCAAAGAAGGAGAATCCGTCGAGAGTACCGAGCCGATCCTTCTAAATGTCCGCCGAGGAGGCAAGAGAGACCGCTGATGTACTATCGGGTACGTTTCTTGCCTGCTCATGTTTTATTCGACTCGGATGCAAATCGATCCTTTATGTCAAATTCATTTTGTGTAATGTTTTCTACTCCTGTTAGTGTCCTTCCCTATGCCTTGGTAGTAGAAGTAGCCAATGGGGATCATGTATTGATTCGGGATTATTACCATGACTGTGTTATAGAGATAGATGGAATTCCTTTCAAGTTAAACCTTTTGCCAATGTCCATTGGAGGTTTTGATGTAGTGATAGGCATGGATTGGTTGACTGAAAATTACGCCGACATTATTTGTTCCAAGAAGATGATCAGGGTACTGGTACCGAGTGGTATACTCACTATTTATGGGGAGAAAAGAAAGGGATCCACTCCCGTGATTTCTTACTTGAAAGCTCTCAAGCACTTAGCTGAAGGATGTTCATCGTATTTAGCTTACATCTTGGATGCAAAGTTGGAAAAGAAGTCAGTGGATGATGTAAAATTGTTCGAGATTACCCGGATGTCTTCCCGGAAGATCTACCTAGTTTGCCGTCAGTATGCCAGGTAGAGTTTCAGATTGACCTTACTCCGGGAGCGTCCGCAATAGCCTGTGCTCCCTACCGATTAGCGCCGACGGAAATGCAAGAGATGATGACTCAACTGCAAGACTTATTAGAGAAGGGTTTCATCCGACCGAGCTCGTCTCCATGGGGAGCCCCAGTTTTGTTCGTTAAGAAGAAAGATGGGTCTATGCGGATGTACATAGACTACCGGGAGTTGAATAAGGTCACAATGAATAACAAGTACCCTTTACCCCGGAACGACGACCTATTTGATCAACTTCAAGGTGCGGGATGCTTCTCAAAGATTGACCTTCGGTCCGGATATCACCAAGTGAAGGTGAAGAAAGAGGATATCCCGAAGAAGACATTTTGAACGAGGTACGATCATTACGAGTTTTTGGTGATGCCTTTCGGTTTGACCAATGCTCCGGTCATATTCATGGATTTGATGAACCGCGTGTGTCTCCCTTTCGGTTTGACCAATACTCAGGAACAAGCTTTTCATACCCTTAAGAAGAAGTTGTGTGAAGCATCGGTTCTATCCCTACCCGAGGGATCGGACAATTTTGTTGTGTATAGCGACGCCTCCAAGATGGGCCTCGGTTGTGTACTCAAGCAAAGGGGGAAGGTAATAGCCTACGCGTCGCGTCAATTGAAAGATCACGAGAAGAACTACCCGACCCACAACTTGGAGCTAGCAGCGGTGGTCTTCGCGTTAAAGTTGTGGCGCCACTATCTTTATGGAACCATATATACTCTCTTCACCGATCACAAAAGCTTGAGGCACATTTTTGATCAAAAGGAGCTCAACATGCGGCAACGAAGATGGCTCGAACTACTCAAGGATTATGACTGTGAGTTGCATTACCATCCGGGTAAGGCCAACATGGTGGCGGATGCTTTGAGTCGACGGAGTCATGGTAGGGGTGCCGTTTTGTCACTCACCAGAATTAACGTTGTGTCAAGAAAATCAAGAGGTTTCAGATCGAAGCACTTCGAGAAGAGAACCTCAAGGTTGAAGTAATGATAAAGCAACGAGATCTATTGACGGAAGATGGTCGCGGCTTGAGGTTATTCCAAGGCCGAGTATGGGTACCAAAGTTGGGAGGAAATCGTGAAATCCTCCTAGAAGAAGCTCATAAGTCCAAGTATTCCATATACCCCGGTAGTACAAAGATGTATAGAGACCTCAAATTGAACTATTGGTGTCCGGTGATGAAACTCGACGTGGAAAATTAAGTGGAGAAATGTGTCACACGCTTACAAGTGAAGGCGGAACACCAAAGGCCATACGAAAGTCTGCAACCCTTGTCAATTCCGGAATGGAAGTGGGAACACATCACGATGGATTTCGTCACCAAACTACCGAAAACTTTGAAGGGCCACGACATGATTTGGGTGGTGGTGGACCGACTCACCAAAAGCGCGCATTTCTTGGTGATGTGAGAGATGTTGCCCATGGACAAATTAGCTAAATTGTACATCGATGAAATTGTGTCAAGACACGGTGTTCTTCTATCTATCGTGTCAGATCGAGATAGCCGATTCACTTCAAAGTTTTGGGACGGTTTACAAAAGGAGTTGGGCACAAAAGTTAATTTGAGCACGACCTACCATCCTCAGACGGACGGACAAAGCGAGAGGACCATTCAGACTCTCGAGGACATGCTAAGATCGTGTGCCATCGATTTCGGGGGAAATTGGGACTCGCACCTACTATTGGTAGAGTTTGCCTATAATAATAACTACCACTCGAGCATCGGAATGGCTCCATTTGAAGCTCTTTACGGGCAGAAATGTAGGACCCCAACTTGTTGGCTAGAAGCGGGGGAAAAGAAATTTTCCGAACTAGAAATCGTTCAACAGACTGCGGATAAAGTGAAGGACATCCGAGAGCGATTAAAAGTTGCCCAAGATCGACAGAAAAGCTATGCGGACAAGAAGAGAAGACTAGTTGAATTCCAAGTAGGTGATCGAGTAATGTTGAAGGTGTCACCGTGGAAAGGGATAATCCGTTTTGGGAAACGCGGAAAGCTT
Organism: Arctium minus; assembly: GCA_954870635.1. NCBI lineage: Eukaryota > Viridiplantae > Streptophyta > Magnoliopsida > Asterales > Asteraceae > Arctium > Arctium minus. The sequence continues at coordinate 171,923,804 of OX941080.1, read as the reverse complement.
AGCCCCCGTTTCCTTGGACCCTTTGTAGTCTTAGAGAAGATGGGAATCCAAGCGTATTGGTTGGATTTACCACCGGAAATGGACGGGATACATCCTACCTTCCATGTTTGCTACCTTCTTAAGTGTCTGGCCGGAGAAGAAAGCGTCATCCCTTTGTCAGAAATCCGGGTAGATAATGGAAATCGTTGCGTGAAGGAATCGGAGGCAATCTTAGAATCAAAGACGAAAAGAATACGACATAAAGATATGGTCATGATCAAGGTGCAATGGAAACACCATCGTGGTGCTAACGTCATGTGGGAGTCCGAGGAGGACATGAAAAAGCGTTATCCCTAATTGTTTAGTTCGGAATGAGATTTCGGGGACGAAATCCAAATTAGGTGGGGAGGATTGTAACATCCGGAATTTCTAGTAAGTATAGGGCTTCGTTAGTCTTATGGTTATGTGCTAAATGACGTAGGACATTTATGTTAATTGTTACTTTGTTTAGAGTTTGTTGTTGTTAATGTTTTAGGCATCACAAATCAGAATTTGAAAGTCAGTGGCTTGCGCGGCTTCCAGCGCGGGTTGCAAGCCGCGACACAAGCCGCGGAACCCTCTGGAGTGCAGGCCTCTGAGCACGCGGGCGACTTATGTTGCGGGCTCCAAGCTGCGGTACTACCTGCAGGTCCCCAAAACCCCATTTTTCTCGATTTCAAATCAGAAACAGACACATACTCATTATGAGGAGTGATTTATTGCAAGTATTGGGAGGTTAAAAATCATTTATTGAAGCTTCAACTTACTTGGAGGACCATTTATTTGGTGTGGTCTCATCAAAGAATCTCAAGACTTCATTTCCTTATCATTCCATCTATTTTTCTAGAGTTTTTATCTAAAACCTAGGTGGTGAGTATTCTAAACCTTTTACAAACGAGATACATGTATTTATTTACATATTTGTTAACATCTCCTTCAATTAAAAACTAGGGTTTCTTCTTAGTTTGTTTAATTGACTCAATGAAATTTAGAGTATGGAATGGGAACTTGTATGATAGAAATGTGTAGATGTTGGTGATATAAGCAAGTGAAGAATGATATTTTTTTGACACAATCTTATGATATGACCAATTGTGTGTTGGAAATGTTTCTTACATGTGTGCATTTATTTCCTTGATTAGACATATATGTTTAAGTAAGGTAGAAATGATATCATATTATCCTCGCATTTAATGAGGGTGAAGTAAATATTTGGGACAATGATATACATTGGTGTTGAATACACCTTGTAAGAGTTATGATACTCTTTGGTCATACATGAGAGGTATGGATGAACCAAGTCAGATTGTCACTAGGAGGACATAGTTTTGGGCGCCACCGTGTTGGTATGTTCCTAGACCTCCGCCATTTGGGGAATTGCCTTCGTTGTACCCCCTAATGTGTCGGGCCTTGAGGTGTCGCTCTTGGAGCTTGGCACCAAGGTATCTCGTCTCTTGGGTAAAATTTGTTTGGTGTTATGGGTCTCCCCCATTGATTTCAGTTGTGGAACCCATCTTTGGCAGATAAGTGTTGGAATAATTCACGTACATATATTAACTGTCATATTACTCACTAGACTTTTTGGCCTAACACTTGCTTGATGTATACGTGTATCTCATGTTCTAGTGTTGCCGTTTCCAAGAAGGTTTAGTCGAGACTGTGTGAGCTTGGGGAGATCAAAGGATCATTTTTGGAAGACCGTCATTGGACTATAGACAACACCCTTTTTGTAATCTTGTTTCCGTTAATAAATTAGATTATGTGGTTGTTGTGTTATTTTCCCTTACAATTACAACTGTAATTAAACAGGTATTTTATTTCCCCATTTTTGGATAGATCATGCTATGGCATTTTTATACCACGTTTCCAATTTAGTGGAAATTTTGTTAGCCCGTTTTAGGGTGTTACATATTGAGTGGCCCATGTTCCACCACGTACAAATCCAACCCATATTCCTCCATGAACTTATTCGGTCCACAATTCTCATTCAATGGCCCACCCCTACCATAAGACCCGTTTGAATTATCTGTTATTTCTTTTTCTAATGTACCCTGCAAATTTTTGGAGGTGTGTTGCCCCTCAAGGCTTTGTCTGACGGCTTGTCTTTGGGACTCGATACTTGACTTTGGCAATTACTTGATCTCTTCGCCGACCCTTCATCTCCACCATGATCTCCGAGGAACTCCCCCTCAGCCGATGAGTTCTCCGTTGGATTTTCCGATTGTTTTTCCGGCGAGTTCGGTAATGGTTTTTTCGATGTGTTTTTTGGTACCGCTCCCTGTGGTTGTTCTGAAAAAATGCTTTCCTCGATTCGCTCTCCCTCGTCACTTAACTCCTCACTCTATTCAGACTGAATAGTCGAATCAGACCCATCCCCCTCGTTGTCCCATGTCTCGTCCACTTCGTCATTGTCTGGCAGAATTTCCAACAAGATTTGGTCTTCTTCTTCAACCTTGATCACGTAAAACAGATTACCCACTTTGATACTTTTAATTTCGCAGATTTTTGAGACAAGGCCCGAGCTTATTAGAGCCTTTCCCCACATTAAGTTTGAGTGATTATTTATGTCACAATTTTTTGTTTTTAAGACTTTCCCCCAATTGTTAGCGATCTCTATGAACGTTTCTTCCTTCCAAACATGCAGCGGAACCCCCTCTATTCTTATCCAAAATAGCCTATCCGATGCTCGGAATCCAACCAACCACTTCCTTAGATCCTTAACCCAGTGATGAATGCCATGCACCATGTTGTCCACTACTTTGTCCCTTGCTTCCTTGGATTCAAATTTTATCAAGATGTTTCATCCTTCAATTAGTTTGACTCCCCCAATATCCCTTCTTTCCGGGTTGCATATTTCTTTCACCGCCTGTATGTTATCCATTGTCACAAGAGATCCCACTGCACATTCTTGTAGATACTCCAAGCTCGCTTTATCTGGTTCCCATCTTCCCAAAACCTGTTGTGTTGTATTATCTTTATCACTTTCCACTAACCTGCCTTTTTTCACCACATCAGCAAAAGACCTACCTGTTTCGACCCCTTCTCTTCTGCTTTTCTCACCACATCAGCAAAAGGCTTACCTGTTTCGACCCCTTGTGTTTCTTCTTTAGCGTGACCCCTCATCTCGATCTGGTCTTTCCGGTGACAGTACGACTCCCTAACAAGTTTTTCATTGTCACCGTTGTTTGCGATAAACACTCTTAATTGGTAAGTTCCAAGCCAAATATGATTCAATTTAACTTCCAACGCTTTCATGATCTGAAACGGACGAACCCGAATCTGTCTCCATTTCTCATTCATCTTCTTGCCATGTATATGTCCGATATTTTTCCGTACTTCTTGAATATTTTCCATAAGTTAGACACCTCCCAACCTTCGGGAAAGGTATGAGGTCTGATTTGGATTTGTATGCCTATTGGTAAATCGGATTGGTAGATGATCGTTATGCCTACTCTTGTTCTAGTGCCCGATGTCTCTCCTATCACACCCTGTCAGGATCGAAATTCAAAACAAGAATTTAAATAAACACTCAGAAACTTTGTTAAAGAAGTTGCGGAATAACACTTTAACAATAAATCAATGGAACAGTATATGAATTCATCTTGCCACAAATCAAACAAGGCTTTGGTCTATTGATTTTGCTTAGATCAATTCCTTGTTTTTGAGCCCACTGGTTATTTCTGTTTCTCTGATTTCCCCTTATTTTATCATGTTGATGGGGCTTGATCTGTTGACAAGTGCAGGGATTTACAACAGTAGTTTGCATATAGTAAACTCCCTGTACCTTTTCCTTCCCTTTCCTAGAAGTTTCTACATTCTTACTCTTTTTCTCTTTCTTAGAGGTCTCAGCTTTCTCACTCTTAACAAATGGTTTACCCCCCTCTCATTTGTAAGAATATGGTTTTCTAGGGGAATTTCTTTCTGGTCTTCCTTATTCTTATCCTCAGTGTTCTCTTCTTCAGACTCTACCTCAACCACTACTTTTGTCTAGTGGATCTACTTTTGTGGCTCCTGCAGGTAAGTCCTTATTATCTTGTCTTTCTAAGAGGTCTGAGGTGGGAGGAATATAGTTGTTATTGTAAGGTGGAGGGGTGTTGTTGTAACCTATACCTCTCTTTAGTTTGTCATGAACTTGAGATTTGAGTAAAGTGTCCATTGCTTTAGAAGCATTGGAAAATTTCTCAATGTCTAATTTGGCCTTCTCAAATTCACTCCTAACTTTCTCACATTCCTCTATAGCCTTCTCTAGCTTAATCTCTAACTCCTTCTTCTCCCACTTCCAATAGTTGTGATCATATGAATGTTGAAGTTCATTGGCCTGATATGCCTTGATCTGTTCTTCAAAATTCACAATGATCAAACTAGACTCTCTCCTATGTTTCTCCAACCGTTTAAGATCATCACACATGCTCTGATTGTGATCCCTGTACTTTCTAACAGTTTCAAGACAGGCTTTAGAGCAAAGTTTAGATTTTACCTCTGTGGGGATTGCTGTGCTTGAAGACTCTGAAACCTCAGCCATCAATGCTTGATTCTGGATTGCCTCATCTGCTTGATCACTCCAATCAAAGCCCATTCCTTCTTGTGAGACAAGTGCTTGAGATGAGTTCCTGTTGTTGTTGTAGTTTGTGGACTTTAATTGTTGATTGTTGCTCCCATGCTGTTGAGAAATTCCTCCTCTACATTCTCTTGCAAAGTGCCCCAGTTTATGACATTTGTAGCATTCCACCTTGGATTTGTCAAATCCAACACCATCTTCTCTTCTCATGGCAAAGTTGTTTCTTCCTGTTCTTTTAATGAATCTTTTGATTCTCATGGTGAGCATTGCCATTTGCCACTTGATGTCCATCTCTTCAAGATCATCAACATTGATCTGCTCCAGATCATCATTGATAAGAGAAGATTTAGCATGGCTAGCAAGGAAAGCTTCCAAAACAGAATCATTGGGTCCATCCTGTTTTGAGCCATAAGCAGCACTAACTGATTCTGTATTAGCAGAAAAATCAGTAGTAGATGATAGGAGAGAAGCATTGTGAGAATATCCAGATGGATTCTTCTTTGATTCAACCTCTGCTTCAAACACCCTGAGATCATTGTAGAGGTCATCAAGTTCCTTATCCTCCAGATTATCATTCTGCCTGAAGGATACTGTATACATTATCCATTCTTCACCAAGAGATCTTAGAAACTTTCTGTTGACATCATCCTGGTCCATCTTGACACCAACAGTGGCCAATTCTCCAATCAACTTCTTGAACCTATCAAAGGTTTGAGTCATAGACTCATTCTTTGTAGACATAAAATTTTCATATTGTTGCTTGAGAATTGCTTTCTGATTTCTCTTAGTGCTTTTGGTACCTGAAAACCTCTTCTCCAAAGCATTCTACAAGATTTTGGCATCATCACAGTTGCAAAAATGATGTTGATATTCATTAGGAATTGCCAAGAGCAGAGTGCTCAAGGCTTTCATCTCAGTCTGCCTCATCTTTCTTTCTCCATCAGTCTTTGGTGAAGGTCTCTTGCCATCTGCTCCCATCTCTCCTTCACTAGAGGGACCATTCTCACTGATGTCCCACATTGAGTAGTCTGTAAGAAGTATATACTGCCTAATCCTGATTTTCCACATGTCAAACTCATTAGGTTTGAGCATGAGAACCTTTGAAACAAGAACACTATCGTTTGATCCGTCCATGATGATTATTGATTTCTGAGTTCCTAATGCTCTGATATCACTTTTCAGGATCGAAATTCAAAACAAAAATTTAAATAAACACTCAGAAACTTTGTTAAAGAAGTTGCGGAATAACACTTTAACAATAAATCAATGGAACAATATATGAATTCAAATCACAAGTTTTATTGAATTAACTTGATGATTACAACCAAAGCCTCAATCTGTTAAACAGGCTCAACAGACGTTCAAAACTTCTCTAATGAAAGGATCACAAAGAATCTTCAGTCTAATTCTCTCTAAAAACAAAATACGCATATCTCTCCATAATCTAAGACTTCTAGACTATATATTTTCAAAACAGATTACAAGATAATTATGAAAATAACATTAATCTTCAACATCCATTCCATAATTATCTTCAACTCCTTGTCTTTCGCTTCAAGTAACCAACCATTCTTATCAACATCAGCAGCATTAATTCTTCTAGCAGTACTAACCCTTCAAGCAGTACTAATACTACTACCAGTAGTAATTTCTTCAAGAAGCAGTACTAATGTCTTCAGAATTAGTAATCTTCAAGTCTCAGCAGCACTATCCAGACTTAGCATATTTCAGACCCAACACACCCCCTCTCCGGATCTCTCCGCTCTCTCTCTCTCTCTGCCCTCTCTCTTGCCACTCTCTCTCTCTCAGAATTTTATTTTTATTTTTGTTACTACTAACTTTAATATGATAAAATGTATTAGTGATTAATTACAATTATATAATGTAATGCTAGAATTAAGTAATATATTTTAACATATTATTTTAGGTCATTAATTACTTTAACATTTGTCATCTAGCTTAACCATCAACTAGTTTTACTAGAAATAAATAGTTTATGATTTAGCTAGATTTTCACCTACCGACTAAATCCTCAGTTAATAGATTTTCAACTAACAACTAAATTATCTAAGTATTTTCCCTAACTTAGGGGCCGTTTAATAAACGCTTACCCGGTAAGCTCTTACCAAGTTACTTACCTTACCGGATGAACATTACAACTACCGAGAATCTTACCCGGTAAGAACGATGGCAATGACCAAAACTCTTACCCGATAAATGTGGGCGGCAAGTCTTACCGGGTAAGCACTTACAAAGTATATTGTTGCATACGATGCCGTTTAAATGAACTAGAATCTTACGCGGGAAGGCAAGTGAAAGTGTTAATTTTTACCGGTAAGCACTTACCGGGTAAGCATTTGGGTAAACGGCCCCTTAGTCTAAGTTAAAAAAATAATCTAAAAATAAAATTTTGTATTTCTAAAATAATAAAAATTGGTAAGTGTTGTAATTTTTGGACAAATGAAGTACAACTTTTCGTTTCATATGTAATCCGATTACAAAATTTGAATAATAAACAAATAACTAATAAGTTAGTCTTACGGTTTTTGATGCCCTATATGAAAATGCTAAAAATATGTTCCTATGCCTACTTTTTTAAGCAAATGAAACGACGAAACATACAATTTTTCCAATGGTTTTGAACCTAGTCAAGCTAGACACTTCCTCACTACATCAATTTCTATTAGTTATAATATAAAAAAAATACAAATTTGGGACACAAAATCCAAAACCCCTAATTACAAAATATAAATATATATCACCTAAGATGATGTCTTTGTGCATTTCTTGAAGCAAAAATATCAATTAATTTTTCATATTCGAAATCCGCTAAAAGTTTATTTTCATACTCAGAATTGCTAACCATTTAGCCTTTCTTGATTCATGGTAGAACATAAACATGAAGTTGTGATCTAGGAAATATGTTCAATGTCTTTTGAAAATCAACCAAAAAATATCCAAACAATGCTAGTCAAGCATAGAAGGATAAAACCTGGATTAAGATCGTGCTTCCTTCTTTTCCGATTTTCCTTTTTCCAAATTGAAATTAGCACAATAGAACATTTACTTGAAATCCGGAAGAGTGGAATTTAAAAGACAAGAAAACTATAATTAGTTTTAACCAAAATAATAAATTACATCAAAGTTAATGTCATAGTAAGGAAAAAGTAATCTCAGAAAATTACAAGGTCTAAAGACTAAAGTCTAAACTAGTAATAGATGAAAAGTTGAAGCCGCTTTGGGCTTTGATGTCCTGTACGGTCGCACGAGTTGCACGTAGGGCCGTGTCTGTGTCAACTTGAAATTTTAAAATTGTAAGAACTCATGTAAATCAAAACCATATATAATAAATGTTATCTTGTAATGGTTGTAAATCAATGATCACATATATCTATAGAGAGTGTGTGTTTCAAATACAAACCATTGAATTTTTATAAACCATGATCAATGCTTATATTATGAAACAATCAAGATATTTATGAAAGATGTCCATGGTTCATTTATTATGCTCTCTTCACTTCTATTCTCTTTTCTCTTCTCACTCTCTCTCTCTCTCTCTCTCTCTCTCTCTCTTTATATATATATAGAGAGAGAGAGGGGGGGGCTCATTCAAATGCAAACCTCACATATGTTGCACCCCTTACAAACTAATCCTATCCTTCCATTTTTTCATCTAATGGTCTAGATTAAAAAGGGTATGAATTGTAAATATATGAATTTTAGTTACCAAATCTGAAAAACACGGGAAAGGCAAATTGGGAAGAATTCATCAGATTTCAAATTAGGAAATAGAAATAGCGACCGAATTCTATGCTTCCCACCTCTGACGACGACGGTTGTGCACAACACAAATCATGCGATTTTGTGGATTTCTCTTACCCTCGTTGAAGCGATATTGAACGGTTTTTGACAAAAAAAATCATTAAATCGTAGATGAACATCGCAAAAACAACGAAATTCAAAGAACTTGAGGTGCGCTTTTTCCCTCTAAAAGTTGTGCATATAAGTTGTTGTGAGAAGTTAATTTCATACTACATTTTACAGTCAAGGAAGAGGACCGAGGTGATGTAATGCTTGGAAATTTGAAAATAGCCTTTCATATGTGAGGTGATGGTAACTTTGAATGATGCATACATGCAACCTTTTTACATTTGTATGTCATCTACGTATAACACTACTAGAAAAAGGGCTATCACCGATGGCCGTTTCCGACGGATTTCCGGCGGATTCCACAAAAGTCAACATCACCTTAAATCCGTCGGAAATCCGTCACTGGAATTAAAAAAAATATATGTACTTATATTCTCTTTAACATTTGTGACGAATTTTGTGACGGATCTATTATATATCCGCCACAAATACACCACAAATCCGTCACAAATCTTTGTTTAATTGAAATTAAATTAGTTAATTAAATAAATTAGTAACTAAACATGCAATTAGAAAATAATTAAATTAAATTGAATTAATTTTCGAAGGAAATTAATTTAATTTTAAATTAAATTAATTTCTGTCGGAAATTCGTCGGAAATTAATTAGAATTTTTTTAATCATTTTTTTAAATAATGTTTATTTTAAAACATTTTCTCAAAATATTGGTTATTTAAACTTTTAAGAAATTTGAATAATTGTTTCGGATATGTGGCTTGAGGTTTGGTAAATAATTGTTTTCGGCATCAAGACTTGAGTTTTGTTGCAAATGAGTTGTCAAATTGTTGTTGCATGAGTCTATGTTTTTTTTTACTTTAGTTTTGGAAATTTTTTAGTTGAATATGAATATTTTTGTAATTTTGAACGTTTAGTAATTTGTAATATTATTTGCTATTTGAATAAAATTCTAATTAATAGAGAGAATTACAGTTTTGGTCCCTGAGGTTTGGTGATTTTTTTGAAGTGGAACCTATACTTCAATAAGTCAAGTTGTAATCTCTGAGGTTTGAATTTTGCTTTGAAAGTGGGACCTGACCACTAACTCCGCTAAGAAACTCAGTTAAAGTCAGGGGCAAAATCGTCCAACCATGTTATTATCATTTTTTATACGTTTTTTTGTTTCTTCTTTTTATTGTAAAAACAATCAAAACATAGGACCAAGTAGTAATTAACACGCCTGAAAACCTCAACCTTTTGTTTAAGGATTCCAGCAGAGCTCTTTGCTTGCCTTGCCTACCCACTCCCTTCACCTCCATACTGCCAAACTCAAAGATGGAGTTGGTTTTAGAAAGCTCCATCAACTTTATCCAAGCATGAGTGCCTTGTATGGAAAGCAACCGGAGATATTTTATCTGCTTCAACAAAGGATATTGCAAATCATATATCTCTCTCTCTCTATATATATATATATCGTTGAAATATTAAAATTTATATAATTTAGTGACAGTTTGTGTTAGGTATGATCAATCACAATTCTCAAAACTTGTATATATATTGGAATTAAATATAAAAAATAGGAATTCTTTTACAACCTTATGTAGTAAACATAAAAATAATAACATAATCATAAATCTTACTTGAAATTGACGATTCTTCGTAGTTGTGAAATCGATTGAGGCCCGCGATGTACGCAGTATCCTAAGACAAAATTCGCCCGGTGTATCGGCGTTGTCTAGAGGATACAACAATCTATTCAAGTTTATAACTTGAATCTATCGAATTTTCATATGTTTGATGATGGATTGTAGAGAGGGAGAACCTAGAAAATGATGAATTTTCGTAGTCAATAATTGTGGGAAAAAGTGTAGGAATTTATATGTGCAGCCTGTTAACCGAATAAACTGTCAGGCGTTCTGCGCGACTTGTGGCGCGAGTGAACCCGCGCGGAGACCCACGCCAGTCTCTGTTCGTGGGAAAACTCCCTCTGTTTCACAGAGCACCGTGCGTGCGCTTGCGCGACTCGGGTCGTGCCGTGACCCGTGCCAAACCCTGTCAAGCCTGCACCATCGATTCCACAATCATTGTATCTTGACCCTACCAAGGCCCAAGGCCCAATCTTTGACATTTAATATTTATTACTAATGTCAAGGAGAGCCCACTAAGCATACCACAATCTAAGCCCAAGCAATTAAATGATTCATTTAATGTTCAATGAATTAGATTTATTAATGGAGTAGACTTTAACTTGGCTACTATGTGAGACAAGGTTTCTCAACTCTACACTAAGTTCCAACATTTGATCATAAAGTTTCATGCAAGTGATTAAATAATGTAATGGTGTCAAGCACTAAGAGTGGTGAACATGGACATGTGCACAGATGGAACGCATTGGGTTGGGTGTGCAAAAGGGGAAGAAGATGCCTTCATTGATTTCCTCAGTTTGAGTGGGTTTGTGGTGCTTATTTATATATAACACCATGGGGACGATGACGTTTACAGCGCACCACCCCCTCCTAAACCGGCAGTCGTGGTTCCCATTGCTCTGTGTTTTGTTCCTTGTATTGATGACTGATGCCTTCGTTTGGTAATATAAGTTTAGTTACTGTTCAAAAAAAAAGATAGCAGGGCTTCACCGGAAAAGAAATGGTGTTTGGGGAGCTTCACCGGTAAAAATGGTGATGTCGGAAACAGAGGCCGGGAAGCCGATTAAATCACACGAATGGGTCTTCGTTAGAGAGAGGAGATGGGAAAAAATGAACAATGGACTTCGTGTTTGGCCGGCGAAGGGTCGACGATGGAGATGTAAAGGTCCATGTGGTATCGTCCCGCCGTTTCAGACTCTTTGTTTTGTTTGTGTATATATATGCACTATATATATAGAAGAATTAATTACAACTTGGACCCTATAGTTTGATGTTTTTCACGAAGTTAAAGGAAAAAAAAAAAGAATGCAAAAGGTGAATAAAACATGTTTGGACGAATTTGCCCTTGGCTCTATCGGATCTTTTTAACGAAGTTTGTGGTCAGGTCCCCTTTCAAAGTAAAACCCAAACCTCAGGGACTAAAACTTGACTTATTGAAGTATAGGTTCCACTTTCAAAGAAATCACCAAACCTCGTGAACCAAAATTGTAATTCTCTCTAATTAATATGAAAATTCAATATTTTATAGTTAATTTATGGTGGATTTTCGACGGATTATCCGTCGGTGAAGTACAAGAAATAATTTTATAATATTTCAATTATAATTTAAAAAAAACTTATGGTGGATTTTCGACGGATTATTTAAATAATAATTTAAAAAGAAAAAGAAAAAATAATTTTCTGGCGGATTTATCGACGGATTTCTGGCGGATATTCCGTCGGAAATTTATTTTCCTTTTTTTATTGCCTTTCTAATTAATTTAATAAATAAAAAATAAAAAATAAATTAAGTAATAAATTGTTTTATCTGTCGATCGGAAGTTCGTCGGAAACTAATTAATCAGATCAAGAAAATGTTGATTAATCGAGGTTTCTTAAAAAATGTGGAAAAAGTTTCCGTCGGATTTCTGACGGAAAAATCCGTCGAAAATGGTAAATCCGCCAGAAATCCGTCGAAAATGTCATTTTCTGGCTGGGGATCTTGCGACAGCCGAATCCGCCCGAAAATCCGCCGGTAAATGCCAGTTCCGACGAGTTTTGCCGTCGGAAATGAGATTTTGTTTTGTAGTGTATGGACATTGAGTTATGCAACTTCAATAAGAGGAAAAACACGGTGAACAAGTGCAAGCATGGTAAAGCTGGTAATTTGCATATGTGAAAATTGTTTATCAACGGTATGTCATTTGTAGAGTATGCATATTCACATATGCAACTTCAATAAGAGGAATCCGTCGGAAATCCGCTTAAGGATTAAGATTGGTTTGTAAGGGTGCAACAAATACAAGATTTATATTTGATTTCCCATATATATATATATATATATATATTTGAATTTAAATATATGTTGTCTAGTTGTGAAACCAAAGGATTACTAATTTTAATAAAGGTATTTGAGATTTATTCTCATTACGTTTTATTAAAAATATTTATTACGAAAGCTTCAATTGATGTGGAAATATTTATTACACATGATTATACAAATTAATGTAATATTCATTTATTGTGAACCATGCAGCTTTATTAAATATGCAATCTTAATTAGATAATATTCTTCGTACGTAGTTCTTTCCCATCTAATATATATATATATATATATATATATATATATATATATATAAATCACGCATGTAATCTTAATATATTTTAAGCAGTGGTACATGTTAAAATGTTTCTAATCGTGCGACAAAGAATATTATTTCCTGAAGAGCCAAAGGAACCCCGAGAGGCAATTAGAAAAGACCATCAGACATCAGTGATGACTCTTTCTTCACTCTTTCACATTCAATATAATTCTTGGAATACAAAAACAAGTGGTTGTAATTATCAATCTTTCGACCCAAATTAAACATTAATTAACTAGAAGGGAAACATAGACATGCATGATGAAATAAGAAAACAACTCCAAATCTTAATTAAAATGTCGTTCAAAATAGCCTGGATTGAGAGCAACTTGTATTCCAGACCAGCAGAGAGGAGGTGAATCCCAGCTTCGATGCAGCTAGATCGAACTCTAGAAGACGCTCTTCCAACTGATACCCACCTAAAACAATCGATGTTCGTGGCTCAACTCCTCCGTCTATAAATGCAAGGCAGATCACATTCTTCTTAACTTCCACCATCGAGTTTGAACCATACAGTCTCAATCGTGCCGTATTCCCTTCCAAAACTAAGTCGATATCTGGAACCGCCGGTCCAGTTATCGTCTTAGGAGCTATTTTCGAATCAAAACAAGCCCCAAATGGTGCTACAGATTTTACCCTTTTGATTTTGTTCAAAGCAGCCGCCTTGATGAAATCTTTAACCAAACGCTTATAAATGGATGCGTGCAAAATGGTATAAGGTGCTATAGTACTGATCTTGGTTCCCCCAACTCCATTTTTATCGAAAGATAGCAAAGATGAATCAAAAGCGACGCGTTTACCTCTGATTTCAATGTCTTTGACATTGATGAAATACTCGTCCGAAGGATCTCCTTCGGAGTAAGCCGGGGCAGTGCTGACAGGATTGATAACGAGTGGGGTGCTTACAAGTGACAATGATAGATCCTCATTAAGAGGAGGCATATAATATGGCCCTCCACCAATAAACATAGACCCTAGTCCATTTTCAGTTGATGATGGGATACAAAGAGCAAATTTTTGAGGCAACTTGAATGAAGATGAAATTTGTGAAGTCAATGAAACTTGGGTCCTTGCAAGGCCAACCAACCCTTTAGTATAATCACCAGGTAAGCCTTCTACAATGGAGGCATCTGCACAAGAGAATTGGAATTTGGGTACATCGTAATATAATTGAACATAGCGACCATCTGTCGATGATATACTCGTCATCGTGTCCACACCAAGCTCTTGGGAAGTCAAGTATTCTCGAAAGGGATTGTAAGCAAATACACCACAGGTGTTGTTGGAGCACCCTGGTCTAGGAGTCGAGTTGCATCCGAGACAGACCGACCCTTTGGCCTTTTTACATCGGTTTGAACCGCAGGATGCTCGTTTATATGAAGACGAGACGTAGGACGTACAATCAAACCAAACATCTGGTGCACCAAGATCAATCAATGCACCAACAATTATATTTGCTTCACCAAAAGTAAAGGTGGTGTAGTACTGGCGAGTTGTTTCGTTTCTTCTTATGGAGAAAAGAATGGCAGTGCGTTTAGGCTGTTTATATGAATTTGTAGCAGCATAACAGAAGGCTACAAGAGAAGAGAACAAGAAGAGACCGGTGAGGGTTTGAGAAGATGCCATTGTGGTTGTACATGCAAATTCATTGATGGGATTGCAGCTGTTTTATACTACTCTTGCTTCAATATTTAAGACACTTTTAAAGTTTTAAAGCTGGTCAAAACTGGCCGGCGTCTCGCTGGTTGAATTCAGATCTTATCCTATTGCCAAATATATATAGAGGGAGTATATATTATAGTACCATCTACTCGTGAATTCAGGAATATTAACTTAAAAAGACTATAGCTTACCTAAAAGGGATAATACAACGCGCGTCTTGCAGATCCTACTTTGGCTTTGAAGATCTTACTTTTAGTTCTTGTCAACCTGTGAATTGAGCAACACACAGACCAAAGAAGTAGAGAGAGAAGGAGAGAGGAATTGGGAAAAATGATATCTCTTAGGTGCGTTTGGTTCGCAGAATGTGATGAAATCTGATTGCGGAATTGGAATGTTGAATTCCTTTGACCAGATTACATTCCCTTCGTAATTTGGTTCAAGCTTTTCAATTGAATGGAATCTTCCAATTCCATTAAATTCCATACCTAAAGGATTTTAACATTCCATCATCAAACCCAAGTATTTCAATGGAATGAAATTTGTTGTTTTCATAATTCCAAAATTACCCCTTACCCCAAATAAACCCTACCTTTTTATCAAAGACATTAGACGATCAACCCATTGCATCTGCTCTTCTCCATTCCATTGTCCAAATTCGAAGGTCTCCTCTTCTCTAAAATCGATTGCTCAACTTCTCCATTGCAAGAATACACATGTTTTCTCTCTCTCTCTCTCTCTCTCTCTCTCTCTCTCTCTCCTCCTAGACGATTTCTCCATTTCGATGTACGATTTCACTGTTTGTGATGGACGATTTCACTGTTTGTCGATGCTCAGAATTGATTTCTCAAAACCGATTTCTGAAAATCCTTTTCTCTATATCGATTTCTCCTGTTTGTTCATTGTTTTTCATGGATTAATGCTTGTTATAGAACGATGCTCTATACATTTGACAGAAAGTTGTTGAGCAAGTCAATTCATAATGAAATATGGATTTGGTTAAAATACTCTAACATCTTACAAATTTGAAGTTAAGTGGGGGATTTGTCATATTTTCATGTGATGTTTCTGTTAGTAACTAAACAAGAAGAAAATGACTGGGAGTTCATAGGAAGGATCAAAATTAAATTGTACTGGTATTTTGTATATCAAACTTGTTTTGATGTAGCACTAGCAGCAGTATAATATAATTCCTAATGTAGCAATGTTAATTAAAATAATGAAAAGGGGTATTTTGGTCATTTACCAAAATTCCATTCCAATTCCGTAGCTACAATCTGTGAACCAAACAGACGGATTTCAATTCCTTTAACAGACTTCATTCCAATTATATCAACCAAACAGGTGGTCAAACCTGACAATATTCCATTCAAATTCCTTCAAAGTCAAATTCCATTGACAGATTCAATTTCATCCAAAAACATTCTACGAACCAAACGCCCCCTTACTTTCATGTCAAACATCGGACACGACAATATACATTGACTCTACAAAAGGAATCTTTCTAAGGTGGCCTTTGGTTCCCGGAATGTTTTTTGGGATGTAATGGAATCTGTAAAAGAAATTTGACTTCGAAGGAATTGACATGGAATGTTGTTAGGTTTGACCACCTGTTAAAGGAATTGGAATTTGTGTATTTGGTTCACAGAATGTAGCTTTGGAAATTAGAATGAAATGTTGATAAATGACCAAAATACCCTTTTTGATAATTTTAATTTTTATAACCAAAACATGCTTTAATAAAATAGCCATTAAAATACTTTATTTCTAATGGTGGTTCAGATTGGTAGCCAGTGATGGTTTAGAATGGTGGTTCAGATCGGATGAGGTCGACGGTGGTTTAGATAGATCGATGGTGGTTGGTGATGGTTCAGATCAGCGGTCGTTCAAATCGGCCGTGGTCGACGGTGGGCAGTGGTTTAGATCGGGACAAAATAAATCATACGTAAACATACGAGACAAAATAAATCATATGCATTTCAAGTTTTTTTTCCATGAGCCACTAAACACGAAATAAAATTTTAATAAAACTTTGCATATAAGCATCTGCAATCAAGTGATTTCATGTATTCAAAATTTTGACTCAAATATCTTGTGCGTCAATTTATAAATCAATATGTGCAATATAACATGCTCATTCAAAATTCAAAGTAAATGTCACACAACAATCGTGTTTCCAGAATTTCTCATTTAGCAACAAAATGACATGAAATAAAATTCCAACAAAACTCAAATGAGATTTATACAAATGAATGATGTCAAGATTCTTACCTCAAATGATAAAATCGCATTAGAGCAAATTCTCAATAAAATATCAAAAATCATTCAATGAATGCAAACTCACGTAATAAGTCAAACTTGTGCCCTATTCAAAATTTCCCTTTTTAACTCCAAAACGCATGAGGTAAGGTTTCAAATAAGGCTTTGCATGCAAGCACATGAAAGCAAGCGATCTCATGTATTTAGAAACTTTACCAAACTTAAATTCAAAATCTGCAACATCACGACAATGTGTATTATGGGCATTAAATGAAATAATTTCATCTGTGTTTTAAAATTTAAAGCTACTCGAAAATATACCTTCAACATTTGCGATACCGGCAAGACAACATGGAAAAATCTTCCGACAAAATTCATATGTAAATTATATGAAATAAACAATTCATGTATCTCAAATTATGGGTTACAGTTCAGAGTGTGCCAAACATACTCTAAATTCTAACACGTCATGTCAATGATTTGACAAGTCACAAGATCGACATAGGAAGGCTCAAAATATCTTTGTAGACAATCTACAACCAAGTCGATTAACCTTACAATTCCCCATATAAATGATGATTTAACAAGCCTATGGTTTGATCTTAACCAATATCTTGGACCCACAATCGTTGGTTTAACGAAATCATCTGACTTAATTGTCACTCAACGTGGCAACACTACAAACATCAATTCCTCTACCGATTATTCATTGAGGATTCACTCACTACCCAATTAATCATCATAGGAAGACAATTTAAGAACACACATGTAACTGTGAATTCATAATAACACTGGCCATGTGCAACTATGAACGTACCATACATGAAGATCTTTGATGGTCATGATTCCCAATGCTAGTGTCTCTATTAACCTCAAAATATCCTATCTTAAATTTCCTAACCATACAATATCATTTTCATCCACTTAGAAAAACACTAATTTGAGTCTAGGTATCCTAATTCAACACCTAAATCTCTCAAACTTATGCTCTGATACCAACTTGTAATACCCTCAAATCTGAAAATATCGACTAATTTTAAATTTTCGATAATACATCAAACAAGGAATAATTCCTTTCTAAAAGTCAATACTTGATTACCTATAATGGCAATCTAAGATTTAACATTAACAATAAATAATTCAGATGTTACATATAGTCTAAATTAAGAGCGGTGAACGGTTGCTATCTCCAAATATGGAAGACATCATCAATTTGCTAATTACTTATTGTGCCTATAACTAGCACTTATTTTTTCATAGCGTCACTAGTACTATTCCCCAACGAGGACCTTGTAACACCCTCGAATTTGGTAAGAGCAACTAATTTAAAATTTCGATATAACATCAAAATAGGGACAATAATTCCTCTTATAATTCAAAACTCAATATATCTCAAGTTAAAAATCTATAATTAACCTCGACAAATATAAACTCCTATAAGATACAAGATCTAAACTGAGGTCGGGTGCTACATAACCCCAATACAAGTTGCTCTTCACAAAACCTACGTGGAAGACGTCATAATCACGAGCACACAACTAGCACTTCTCTCTTCATAGTGCCACAAGAACTATTCCCAAACGAAGTTTGTTGCACATGCCGACAAATAAAAAGGTTAGGCTAACGCCTAGTGAGTTCAAGAGTTTTCATCATGAATAAACATATCGTTAAGAGGAAATAATTCAATACAAATCATGATCTTTCAAAATGATTTACTTTAAATATGGAAGCGATTCGTTTTCCAAAAACATGCATCTTTAAAGACAATGCTCCAATACAAAACATTCTTTATAAAATGATGCAACCCAAAACTCACTCAAAACGTGAATATAATCGACTCCCAATTTATGAATAATGTGAATAAAACTTCATATCCCGAAACACGGGTGGGGCATGATACTCAACCCATAAGTCATGGTTAATAAATCATATAAACAATACGTCACCTAAAATATGGACACTAGGCCCAATACTCACGCGACCATAAGATGGAAGGAAACCAAATATCAAAACATGGGAAAGACGTATTTCATTCAAACCTTAATATACGCGGGGGAAACCCAATATTACGGTCATCATTTACAATCGACCACACGAATCCAATGATAAGAGAAAAGGGCGTTAGCATATAAAATACTGTTGATCGACGATGGGGGAGACCTTGCAACGTTAATCGCAAAATACGTTGATTGAGAGTGGAGGAACACAAAAGTATGTCACCCTTGCAACGTTAATCGCATGACACCTCATGACATAAAAGCCCAAGTGTCCCTACGACTTTTTAACAAGTTTCACCTTAAAAGACAATTGACCTTGGTGAACATTACAAAGAACTCCACCCCGAAGGCCCGACACACTTAAAGTCTACATCTCAGGCATTACTTCAAGCGGCGGAGGTCCTAGTGCGTACCTCCCAGGTAGCACCTCGAGACTCAACCCTCCTAGTGCCTACTTGTAAAGTTTTCGGTCGTAAAACATGGGTACCGAAGTTTAACCCTGCAATACCCAATTGACCATCTAAAATAGACTGACTTACGTGCCTATGGATCTAATGCAACACAGTCTAACATGAGCATGTAATAAACATCAATATGTAACACGGTGCATTAGTATGTAGACCATAACCGGGCTCTACATTGAGCCGCTAAAATCGGACAAGTGTCTTCAAGACTCTTTTAAGTCAACACCGAGCTAAAATGCTCAAAACCCTTTTTGACCAACGATTAACAATCCTCAAAATAAATAACGCAATCGACTCACGTCATGCAAACACACTCCAAAATACATGTGCAAACTCCAATACAATTTAGATTGGGACAAATGGTTTTCCAAATGGATTTATACTTTTTATTCTTTCAAAACGTCCCATAACACAAAATCAAGCCTTCCTCCCAAACAAACACTAAAAGTGCATTTTTACCAAATAATTTCCATTTATGCAATAAATCATCAAAACACTTTCATTTATGTCTTATTCATTAAGATGCCCAAAAATCCCAAATGTGTGTGTTTTGCAATGTTTATAAAGCCAATCACCTCAAATAATCCAAACCCACCAAATGACTCAACTAATGATAATTTCATGCAAAACATATAAACACTTTAAAATGAACATTTTGGCATGTACAACATTTTCACAAATCAATTTGAACTCACCTTGCTAGATTTAGGCTAAATCTAGATTTTCCCTAACTTGAGCTCCTTTGAAGAAACTTGAATCTTCAAGCCAAAACATCCCAAAAACCTAGATCCACAAGTTTCCATCCATTAATATCCACATTCAACCATTTAGAATCGTTCCCCAGACATTATATACCAAAATCACCATTTTGGCCAAAACCCTAGTTTTGACTTAATTTCTCCAAAACCATTAAACCTGAAATTTGAGAAACATAAACACTAGGAAATCATCAATGGAGCATTTTATAACTTATAATAAGGATTAGAAGTTACGAGGATGAACTCACCACTTAGGTTTTGGTGAAAACCTAGAAAACCTAAATTAATTAAAATTCTTGAAGATGGAGGTGAAGATGATGAGCTCTTGACATTTGCTTCCAATCCACCACCAAATACTCTTTAATCTTCCAAAAACTAACAATATAACCTTGAAAATCTCTAAAAAATGAAACCATATCATTTTGAATCGCCCAAAACGGAGTTATGGTGAAGGAGATATGAGGAAATGGAAAACCCCCCAAAAATCGAATTTTTAACCTCCTGACCCGCTCCGCGATAGTGCCTGGATAAAGTGACATATGTCACTTTTGCTAGGAACTCTCGTGCCAGACGTACCGAGAGTTTTATACTCTCCGCGATAGTGCCTGGCTAAAGTGACATATGTCACTTTCGCTAGACACTTTAGCCAAACTTGTACCAAACACTATTTTGGCCATAACTTTCTTCGTTTTAACTCCAATTTTGCGCCAGAAAGAACCATTGGACTTGTAATTGAATTCTTCATCTAGCAAAACGTCATCATATTTCATGCTACGATTACGGTTTTAAGAAATAAATTGTTTTTCTAATACACCTAAGGTGACGATTTTTAGCTTATGGTAATGGTTTTTGATGTGATTTGGTAAAGGTTTTTAAACATAACAAAAAGTTTATCAAAAGTGATGGGAAAATATGTGACGATTTTTATGTCTACAGAAACCGTTACCATATACCTATGGTAACGGTTTTTAACCGTCACATTTGACCACTTTTGTACTAGTTCATTAAGTTTCTTAAAGTCAACACATATTCTATAAATGTTCCTTAGGATTCAACGATAGTACTCCAAGTACTTCAATAGTTCATGGCCACAAAATCAAAAGTTGACAACTAATATCATGTACTAATTCAGACCACAAAACAATTCTTTCAATTGCAAAAACTTACTCATATATAGTGGACATTAACATGGTATCCCAAGAGTTCTGCACAACTCAGATGAAAACGAGCTTTCAAACCCCTAACCCAAGGATTACCTAAACAGAAGGCTCACTACTAAAGTAATCAAAAATCATACGACTCTAATACTTCATAATCTAAAAGTACATCGCCTTTTCAAACTGAAGCACTCAACTTACAATATTACCACTAGTCACTGTATTCGAACTTCAACTCCCAAGGATCTCTATGTCCTTACACTTCACAAAAGGGCTTACTTCTCTGGTTCTAAAAGGTTCAAGGCTTTTCAAGTGTAAGACTCAACAGATATGCCGATTTACAATTTTATAAGACTTATCGAGCACAAAATCTTTATAACAATAGTATGTGTGCGTAAAATTTACTACCACTTATTAGGTAGTCATGCAAAGTGGTCACTAATGCCACACATATTGTAACACTCGTAAATCCATACCCGTGAAGTTAACCCTTTGAGAAATTCTTGTTTCTTATCGTAGAATTTCATCCCCTATATCTTACCTATTAAGCCTTATCGCGTCATGGGTGGTCTGTATGGAAAATGGGAAGAAACGAGCTTCGGTACACTCTGGACGATAGTGCCCTGGCGAGAGTGCCCTGGGCACAATCGCCAGCGGGGGTGTGCCCACGGTACGTTTTGGACGATAGTGCCCTGGCACAATCGCCGGGCACAATCGCAGTCGGCCCCAGGGTCTTTTAAGAGTCGCGATTCTCAACCATTTCCCTCATTCTCACTTCTATCTTCTTCCCTTTTCTCTCCCAAACACCAAAACCAAACCCTAACATATTTTGGGGGGTTTTTCCTCCTCAAATCACATGATTATTCACCATATAGCTAGTTGGGAGCTTAAGCCACAAAACCTCCCTCTTCATCTTCCTCATCAAGTTCAACGGTTGGAAGCTCAGGTTGAAGAGTTGGATTGGGTGTTCTCGGCAAGTCTCGTCATCTCTAGTGGTAAGCTTTCTTGATTTAATGTTATGAATGTTCCATTGGTGGTTTCTTAGTGTTTGGTATCTCTAATCTCGGATTTGCTAGTTTTGGAGAAACTAGGGTTTTGATCTCGTTTTGGGATTTTGGTATATAATGTTGGGGAATGTTTCTATGTGGTTGACTATGGATATTTATGGTTTGGAATGTAAGGATCTAGGTTTTGGAAGTTTCAGCTTGAGGATTCAAGCGGCCTTCAAAAGAGCTCTTTGGGTGAAATCTAGATTTAGCCTAAATCTGCAAAGGTGAATTCAAGTTGATTTGTGAAAATGGTGTACATGGAAAAATGTTTATTTTAAAGTGTTTTACATGAAATGGTTAACTGCTGATAAGTTTTGAGTATTTTGAAGTAAAATATGTTTTAAGTGGTTATTTGTCAAAGTGTGAGTATTTTGATAAGTTTTCATATTTGGTAAGCTTGGGTTGTGTTAACGTCTTAAAATGCTTATATTGGGTTTTGAACGCTTCAACAACTAAATAGCATGAATTACGTATTCTTGGTAATCTTGTACAAGCAAGATCTATTTTACGAGTTATACATCTTTGACGATTATGCACAAATGAAGTCTATTTCATGTTACATGCATTTTGGTGTATTTGCATTTATAAATCATTTGGAAAATCTTGGTCCCAATACGTGTTGAGTTTTGGGTTAATCACGTCTTTGAGGTACGTGTCTTCGTATTTGTCGTTTAAAGACATTTCATATTTTGGGGGACCGGTAATTGTTGGTCAAATGGATTTCGAGCATTTTTAGCTCGGTGTTGGCTTAAAAGAGTCTTGAGAACATTTGTCCGGTTTTAATGGCACGATGTAGAGTCCAATTTATGATTTACATCTTAATGCATTTTATTGCATGTTATTGATAATTACAGACTCGAGTGCTTTAGTCATTCAGGGATAGTCATGTAATCTTAGACTGTGTTGCATTGGATCCATAGGCACATAAGTCAGTCTTATTTGATGGTCAATTGAGTGGTACGGGGTTGGACTCCGGTACTCATGGTTTATGACCTTGTCTTTACGAGTAGGCACTAAGAGTGGTTGAGTTCCGGTTGAGCTATTATGACTATGGGGAGTCCTCTGATGGGCGTTGGGACCTTTGCCATGTGGGGCAATGCCTTCGTGGTATCCCCCGTGTGCCGAGCCTTTGGCGGTAATTCCGGTGTTGTTCGCTAAGGTCAATTATCTCTTCGGGTGAAACTTGTTAAGAGATTGTAGGGACACTTGGGCTTGCGTGTCGTGAAGTGTCGTACGATCAACGTTGTTTGAGTGGCATACTTTTGTGTTCCTCCGCTCTCAACGGATACGGGTATCCCCCGTTGTCGGCCCGCTGTATTTTGGATATTTAATTGTCCATGCTTTTATATTTGGCTTTCATTCCACTTTATGGTCGCGTGAGTATTAAGATTCAGTTTCATGTTTTAATGGCGTATCATATTTATATGGATTGTTTTCCGTTATTTAAGGGTCGAGTATTATGTCCTACCCGAGTTTTTGGGGGGTTTTGGGCTACGAGGTGTTATTTACATTTTAGCACATTTGAGTATCGAACTATGACCCCGTTATGGATGAGTTACGGGTTGCATCGTTTTATAAGAAATGTGCGTTTGGGAGCATTGTCTTTAAAAGTGCATATTATGAGAAAATGTGTCGTTCCCATTTGAAGTATAATATTTTGAAGGATCTTGTTTTAAACTGATTTCTTTTCTTTTAAAGATATATTCATTCATGTTAAAACTCTTGAGCTCACTAGGCGTTAAGCCTAACCTTTTTATTTGTCGGCATGTGCACCAGTTCCTGTCGGGGGTTTCGGTTCTAGCAGTGCTATGAAGAGTCGAGCTTTAGCTAGGTTCGAAAGTAAGTTTTCGGTGAAGTCTTCTGCAAGTTGAAGATAGTGACTATGCATGGGTTTTAGTAGCACCCGTCCTTACCATAGATTGTTGTATAGATTATTCATGTGTTTTGAAGTTGAATCTAAATTGTGGTTGTAGATGATTCATTTATTGATGTATTTAGAAAATTTTTAATAAGTTGCTATCTTCAGAATTAAGGGTGTTACACATATAACCATTTCAAAGCTATTTAATCATTAATCAAGCTAATAATGACAACAAGAAAAGATGCTCAACAACATTTTCATATGAACCACTATGGTCCTAACATGCATCAATTTATGTCATGTACATAAAATAATTCCCTGCACTAAAACAGTGTGCAACAAAATGTTGGTACAAAACTTCAAAAGAGGAACTACACGTAATCAAGCTCCAAAAGTTATCTATTTTAACCATAAAACAACATGAAATAAAACTCCCTAACAAGACCTACATGCATTTATTTTTCAAAAATTAATAAAACGATATGTGCATACGATTTGGTTGAAACGTGAAATAATTTAGGTTGATTTTAGACTTAGAACCAAATAATCAATATGCTATTTGTTTCAAAATAGTGGTTATAGTGTCATACATGTCAAGCAAATCAATATAACGCATTTGTGTGGACCAATAATAATGGTAACAACAGACGAAAACGCGCAAAACAAAAGATTAACATGAACCATCATAGTCCCTCGTACACTTACTCACGCCATGAGTATAAATCAATTCGTGTGCTAAATAGTGTGTGATGAAATATATTAGGACAAAACTCAAAAGAGAAACTACATGATATCAAGCTTCCAACACTTTTCTTTTGGCTACAAAACAACATGGGATAACATTCCTCAACAAAATTTGCATAGAATAAAATTCTCAATAAAACCCATAAACTAACACACGCAATAAATCAAGCCTATGTATTTCAAAGTTTCATCCGTGTACCACAAAACGACATAAAATAAATATCAATGAAACTCAAGGAGCATTCTAACAACTGAATAATGCCAAAATTCTCACCTCCAACGGTAAAATCATATAAGACAAGGTCATCAATAAAATATTATAAAAATTTTCAAAGAATACAAACTCACGCAATAAACCAAACTTATGCTCTTTCGAAATTTCACTCTTTAGTCACTAAGACAACATAAGATAAATCCCAACAAAGTTTACAATCATATGAAATAAAACAATTCATACATTCTTAAATCATGGTTTATACTCTTGTGTGTTTCCAAAATTTCGTAACACAATCTGCACGATGATTTGGCAAAGTATGAAGTAATTTATGCAATTTCTTATAGAAATAAATTATGTGCATAAATTTGGTCGAAACTCAAAGTCTTAGAGCAAACTCACCAAGTGTACTAGTCACATTAATAACCTTGGGAAAGTTCAATGATCTTAAGGCGGTAACTCGCAATAAAGTCAGTCAACCTTACATTTTCTTTCCAAAATGATGATGATTTAACAAGCCTAGTTCAATCTTAACCAATATTTTTGACCCACAACAGTCGACTTAACGTAATCATCATACTCTACTGTTACTCCAAGTGACAATGCTATAAAACATCAACTCTTTTAATGACTATCCATTAAGAATTCACTCATTACGTCATCAATCATCACATGAAAGAGATTCAAGCACACACATGTAACTGGAAATTCATATTAACATTGGCCATGTGCAATCATGAACGTACCATACATAAGGATCCTTGCTACCGTCGTCATGATTCTCTATGCTAGTATCTCTATCGACCTCAAAACATCCTATCTTAAATTGCCTAATAGTACCTTCTCACTTTCATTTACTTAGAAAACGCTAGTTTGAGTCAAGGCATATTAAATTCAATACTTATATCTCTCAAACTCATGCTCTGATAGCAACTTGTAACACCATCGGATTTGGATAAAGTGATTAATTTAAATTTTTCAATAATACATAGAATAAATGATAAATCCCTTTCTATAACTTGATACTTGATAATCTCAAAAAGTGAAACTAAATTTTGACATACACATATGGTAAACCAAACCTTACATAAAGTATAAGTTAAGACATCACCAAATCACTACATCCTTCTTGTGCATCTTAGTAGCATTTAACTCTTCACGGGGTCGCTAGTACCATTCCCCAACACGGATCTGATGCACATGCCGACAAATAAAAAGGTTAGGCTTAATGTCTAGTGAGTTCAAGAGTTTACATCATTTATATAAAACGGTAAACTATAAGAATGCTATTTTAAATCAGGATTTCTAAAGTGATATGTATAAATATGAAAGCAACATCTTTCTCAAAACTCACCATTTTCGTGATGTAAAACACCAATACAAAACATTCATTCAAATATGACTACGAAACACAATACTCACCCAAAACAGAAATAAGGATTTATATTCAAATATTGAAAACGTGGATAAAACTCAAATATACAAAATATCCAAAAACATGGATAAGGTTTAATACTTAATACCATAAATCATGGATAACAATCCATACTCAAAACGTCACCGAAAATATGGATAATACTCAATACCCAAAACAACACCGTTCGGTGACCGGGGAGACTCGACTCCATAGAATGTGGCAGAAACACAAAGTGAAGCCACTTATCAACGTTAATCACATAACACTTCATGACTTAAAGTCCAAATGTCCCTAAGACTCCTTAATAAATGTCACCTCAAGAGTCGGTTGACTTTAGTGTCTATTCTTACGAATTCCACCTCAAGGCCCAACACATTTATGGACTACCTCTAAGGCATTACCTCAAGTGGCGGAGATCCTAGTGTCTACCTCAAGGTAGCATATCAAGATTTAACCCTCTACGTGCATACTTGAAAAGTTTAAATTCATAAAACATGGGTCCCGCAGTCCAACCCCGTAATACCCATTCGACCATCAACACAAGACCGACTCAGATGCGTATGGATCCAGTGCATCACAATCTAAATTATGTGACTCCAAAAGAATGTCCAACACTTTCAAAACATGTAATTTACAAATAAATATGCCTCAAATGCATATAACTCCCAAAAGCCCAACATAGAGCAATTTAAATCATACTAATGTCCTCACAACTCTTTTAAGTCAAAACCGAGCCAAAAGCTCAACAAATCAATTGACTATTTGATAACAGTAATAATATGCGATAACACATAATTTACGAACTTTTATGTAGACACATGCTCAAAAGACATGAATAACTCACAAACACAAATTTAGATTACGACAAATTATTTTCCAAATGAAATTATACTATTTATACTTTGAAAACGTCTCATAACACGAGAATATGCATTTCTTCAAACCACACACTAAAAATGCATTTTTACCGAATGATCCCCATTAATAAAATAAGTCAGACTTGTTTGCTCTGTATGGAGTTCCCCGTGGTTCCTAGAGTGCTTCCGAAGTCGAGCAGTCTCAATTTGACTACAAGACTTTAGAATGAATGTTGGATCATACAAGTATGACCCTGAAACTCGAAAATTTGCCAATGTCGATCCTAATGCTATAGTTTCTATCGATTGCTAGCCTGCTCGGACGACACTGACACTGCGAGACACTGAGAGACGAAAGCTAGGGAAGCGAATGGGTATTAAAATACATGTACTGATGATTTATTTATCAAAATATTCAAAAATCTCAAATATGGGTGTTTAATTAGATTTATAAAATCAAATACTCTAAATAAGCAAAACTCGTCAAAGATTCCGGCATTTGATAATTATCTAGTAAAATACATAAATAATTCAAAATGGACTTTTTTGGCATGTACAAAGTTTTCACAAAGTGATTTAAACTCACCTTGCTAGATTTAGGCTAAAATCTAGGTGTTATCCCAAACTTGAGTTTTCTTGAAGAAAACTTGAATCCACGAGAAAAGCCTCCTAAGTCTTATATCCAATACTTCCAAAGAGGCTCATCCACTTTCAAAGAGCCAATACCTAAGGCAAAATGGGAGAGAAGAGAAAATGAAGAACACGTCAAACCCTAACTTTAAACTTGAAAGAAATGGGAAGATTAACCATACCAAATGCTTTTGAATCCACTAAATACTTCAAATCTCTTGATCTTGACATGAAGAACTTCGAAAATCAAGCTCATAAAAAAAAATCGCAAAAAATCGGAGCCAAAATGAGGAAGATATGACCAAATGAAGAAAACCCTATAAAACCGGATTTTTAAGACCTGCACCCGTTCACAACTACGCCCTGCGACTATGCCGTGGCATTGTCGCTGGGCATTATCGCTCGGGATGTACCGAGGCTGGTACACACCCCACGAATTTTCCCTGCGATTATGCCATCGGGTATTGTTGCCGGGCAATGTAGCCCCAACCGTACCGAGGGTTTTTCGACTGCTTTACTAAACATTTTTCGACCGTTCTCCCAACCGTTCCTCGGTCGTTTTCCCAATCATTCCTTGATAATTTTACCGAACTTTCCTCGACCGTTTTTCTGGCTGTTCATCGTCCCTTTTCTGGGTCATTCCTCTACCGTTTTCCCAGTCGTTCACCAATCGTTTTCTCGGTCGTTCCTCAACCGTTTCCTCGACCGTTTTCTCGGCCGTTCATCTACCATTTTACCGTCCTTTCACCAACTGTTTATAGAAAATTTGGGGTGTTACATACTGTATTTTCATGGATGTTTCAATAGTGCATATATCGCACTAGGGATGATCGACATTCTCTAAATGTCGCACAATATCATGCGACATGTCCATATGTTGTCATATCTACTTATCGTAAAGCATAGATAATCGATTTTGGTTCATTTTTGCAGCTAAGTTTTGTGTTTATCACAAGCCAATCGAGTTCATGTTCCGTTAAGTGTCCGTTAGTGTTGTTAGTTTTGTTACATTTTTAGTCCTTTTTCCGTTAAGTGTTCGTTAAGTTCGTTAAAAGTTTTTCAATTTTAGTCATTTTTTTGTTAGTGTTGTTAATTCTGATAGAGTTAACTTGTTGTTAATTTCTTTACAAAGTTAGTCCTTCCTTGTTATCTTCATTAGGAACTTTCAGTTTTGTACACTTTTAGTACGTGGACTTTGAAGTTTCATATATTGTCACTTTCAATCCCTAGACTTTAAGTTTCAAATTTTGTCACTTTTAGCACTTGTACTTGAAGTTTGAAAGTTTTACCTTTTCAATCCTTGTACTTGTGTTTTTGTATTTTAGTAATTTTGTGTCTTTCAAGGTGTGCACAATTCAGCTTCTAACCGAAGTTTCTATCGACGATCATATCGGTCAGGTAATAATTATTTCATATTTTTTTATATATTCAAGATCTGATTTCAGTGTTTGATTTTTTAGGACTATATCAAGATGACTCATGCATATAAATTTGAACATGGAAAAAATGACCATGCTGAAGCTAAAGCCAAGATCAATCATTTTGTTGGGCAGTTATCAATTTACACTGGTATGTTTGATGATTGTTGTTAGTGCACATATTTGTTGGATACAAGATCATGGAAACTGAAGCTAAATGTCAAGCAAGTCAAATGCTCAAAGTCAACTCTCAAGCAAGAAAGTCAAAGTCATTTGTAATAAGTCAAAGTCAAAGTAATTGTGTTTTCTTTTCTTGTTGTTGATGGTAGGTATAAATAGTTCTTAGTTCTTGCCTTTGTAATCAGAGTACACACACGGAGCTTATTAGAGAAGAGTTCATTATTGTATATTCTAGTGAGAGAAAGTAGTGAGAGAGTGATTGTAATCTGTGGAGATTAAATCAATGACATGTGATTACAAAATTGTTCATCTTGATTCTTGTTATTTGTAATTGCAATTAGAACTTGATAATTTGGGAATTATCAATTGGTATTAGAGCAGAGTTTGAGTGAAATCATTCAAGAAAATGGAGTCGCACTGTTTTGTTGGAGTTTAGATCGAATTTCAAATTTTTACAAGTTTTTGGAGTTGTAATTGATTTGATTGTATTCGTATAATGATATAGATGAATCTTGTATAGGCTTGATACAGAATTGCACTGTAATTTTGGGTTAATTTTTGGATTTTGTTGGTTTTGAAAGTTCACGAGTTCGAACACTGTGAAAGGATCGATGTGTACATTTAAGTGAATATTATTGAAATTCAACGGTTGAAATCGATTCAAGAAGTGTTGGTGAGCAAATTGTCGAAGTTTGAGATCGAAATTTGAAGAATTAATGGATTTTTGAGCCAAACAGAGTGGATTTTCATCGAGATCTCAAGAACTCGCAGATACTTCAAGAACTCGCAAGATGAACTCGCAGATTCATTGGATTTCGTAGATTTAATTAGATTCCGCATATTTTTTTATTCTAAAAATTTTTAAGTGTAGAATTCGCAGATGGGTCTTGTGCGAATTGCATAGAATTCGCATTTGTGTGTGTTGAGAATTTGTTAAGTCTGATTTTATAGTAATCATTATATTTATAGGCTTGGTCTTATACATTGTTTAGTGTCGTATTCTGTGTTGTATTTGACCAGGGTATTTAAGTCCCTTTGGTCCTTGTTCCTTGTAACACTTGACACGCTCATATCAATACAGTTTACTGTTTGCGCTACTTGTTCTCTTTCTCTCTACTTTCTCTCTCTAGGATTTAGGAGATCTTGGATTAACAATTGGTTTTTATCAAGTTCACGCAAAGTGCAATTTGCGTTTCTTGTGCATCACGCAAAGTTTACTTTGCGTCTTCAACCCATCACGCAAACCTAGTTCGAGAGAAAGTAGAGAGAGAGAACAAGTAGCGTAAACAATAAACTGTATTGATATGAGCGTGTCAAGTGTTACATGGAACAAGGACCAAAGGGACTTAAATACCCTGGTCAGATACAACACAAAATACAACACTAAACACTGTATAAGACTAAGCCTATAAATACAATGATTACTATAAAATCAGACTTAACAATCTCCCCCTTAGTAATCATTGGCGCTGTAGTCTTCAAAATCAATCTTTTAAATCAGCATGGACCATCTAAGCGACTTTGCGAAGCAGCTTCTTGACTAAAAAAAAATTCCTCTCATCTTCTTTTAAACACAGTTGACTTTGCTGCCTTGACAATACTGGATAACATCTTGTGCTCTAGACGACACCTCTTATAAAAGAACTTTGAAGAATCTGTGATGGTCGGAGCTTGAACAGCAAAAGACAAGTATTGTTGAAGAAATTTTGAATCTTGAGCGAATCTTGAAGCGAATCTTGATCAGCAGATTAACAATTGAGCTCTTTCTCTCTTTATCATCTCCTTAACTTCTTTTCACTTCTCCCCCTCATGACCTTGATGATCTGGATCAACTTCGTCATGCATATGTTGGAGAGGAGACAGCTTAAGATCTGCAAAATCAAAGAAACGGAGAAAACAGGAGAAGTTTGCGCTAACCATTAGTGGCGCAAAGTAAGGTTTGCGCTAACAGAAGAAAGCGCAAAGTGAGGTTTGCGTTTTTAGCTGATCACGCAAAGCATCGTTTGCGTCTTACTCGACTCACACAAACCTCATATGTGTCTCATACTGCTCACGTAAATCAGCATTTGCGCCTTTGGTTACTCAAGCAAAGCTTGGTTTGCGACTTCTTCTGCTCGCGAAAAGTCTCATCTTGCGCCACTTAAAGCTCACGCAAAGTTTAATATACGTCTTCAGTGACTCACGCAAATCCAAGTTTGCATTTCACACGGTTCACGCAAATCCTAGTTTGCGTCTCCTTCTACTCACGCAAAGTTGGTTTGCGTTTCCAACTGCTCGCGACTATCTCACGTTTGCGCCAGTTCTCAGTCCACACTTAGAATATTTCTGAGTTTCTGAAATATGGATTCTGCAAAGTTTGCTTTCCAAGCTCAATTTTACAAGAGTGATCTGATGATGCAATTTGGCACAGAAACTCGTCCTAGAGTTCTAGTTGACGAAAATGAATTCACTCAATGGCATGATAGGTTCCTGAACTTTATCGAGCGTCAAGCTAACGGAGATAACATGATGATGTCTCTAACTGAAAGACCCTTCATAAAGCCTAATAAAGAGACTCCTGCAACAACTGAAGAGGCTTTGCGGATGAAAGCTGATAAAGAATTAAAAGCTAATCTGATGCTAGCTTTACCAAACTCTGTCTACAACCGGGTTGATCATTGCAAGGATTATCTAAATCTGTTGTGGGTACAGTTGGAAAAGATCATGCTTGGTTCATCAGTCGCAACTCAACTCCGCCATACATATTATATGAACAATTTTGAGGAGTTTAAAGCCAAAGAATCTGAGTCTCTAAGGAGTGTTTTCGACAAGTTCTGTACAGTGCTGAATGATCTGCAAAAGATAAATGTGAACAAGACAGAGCTTGAGACGAATCTGAAATTCCTCAATGTTCTTCAGCCTGAATGGAACAAATCTTGTCACAGACTGAGGAACGATGTTCGGGTATCCACTATGCAGATTCAGGAATTATATGAGATTCTGATGACTGATGAGAGCTTGGTGCTAGAGAAGAAATCAAAGCTTGAAAAGAAGAACAAAAAGTCAGTGGACCCGATTGCTCTCCTCACGAAACAATTGACAGAACAAGCATTGTCTGATAATGCTTACAACGGGGCTACTGATGACAATGACAAGGCGCTTGAGAAAGCTATGATCCTTCTCTCTCAGCACTACCAGAAAAAGTTCCAACCACGGTCGGGTTCCAACACTTCTCATTTCACTTCTAGGTCCAAGAATGCTCAAGTGCCCGAGGCAAAGAAACCTACTGCATGTTACAACTGTGGAAAACCGGGTCATTTTTCAAAGGAGTGTCGAGTGAAGAAGGTTCAGGATTCGGCATGCTACAGAAAGAAATTTGAGCTAGCCGAAAAGAGAGAGAATGGAACTGCTCTACTTGCCGAAGAAGAATTCTGGTTGGATCACTCTGATGATGGAGCTGCAAATGTCGAGATCGCTCAGATGTGCTTGGTTGGAGATGATCAGTCAGATAATGATTCTGATACAGATGAAGACGAGGTAATTTCTGATTTTGATTACACTTTCATTTCTTCTCAGATTAATGTTATAATTACTGCTTTACATGCTCTTCGCTTAAAGTTATTATCTGAAAAGAACTTAGATTCAGAAAAGTCAGATTTGATTGACAAACTGAAAATTTCTTTGAAAGATGAAAAATCTATTTTGGAAAATACAGAAGACATCTTTCAAAAGAAATTAGATGATTTGGAAAAATCAAATAAGACTTATCTTGAATCTTTGACTGAAATGACCAATTTAAAAGATAGTCTTTCGGATAAAATAAATAAATTAGAAGAAAAGTTATATCGAAGAAACCAATCTGAGCAAACAATTTTTATGAATAAACCAAGGAGTGAGGAAGCTTTAAAAGAAAAATGGGGACTTGGTTTTAAAAATCCACATTGTTTAAACAATGCGATCGAAAAATCCCAAACTTTATATAAATACGATTATCTAACACTTGCTCAATATGCTCCTCAATTTAAAATTGATTGGATGAATGAAAAGCAAGTATTAGAAATCGAAAATGAGAAAAGAACAAATAAAAAGAAAAAGGAAATTCCTTTTGTTTATACGCGTGAAAATGCAAAATATTTTCCTGATAAATCAAGAAGAGGCATAAAAGGTTTGAATGATATATCTCCTGTCAAATCTTCAATGTCTGATGATTTTGTTGATGTTTATGCCACTGAAACTAATAAGGAAAATATTTCTCCAATCATTTATGATTCTAAGAAATATACTCCTCCGTTAGTATTAGAAGGTCAAATCATTGATCTTGAAGATAAGATAGAAGATCAAAACATTTTAAAAGAAATTGAATCTGATGTTATTCTTTCTTTCATGACTTCTAGTCTTAAAGAAAATTTATTTTCTCAAAAACAAGATTCTATTTCTAGCCTTTCTTCTGATTGTGAAGTAAATAGAAAGAAAGTTTCAAATTTTAAAATCTTTTCTCAAAATAATTCTGACTCCGAGGAAAATTCAGATTTATTGTCTGATCAGATTGGTTGCTTAGGTAAAATTATTTCTTCTGATTTAAATATTAATTCGGAAATTCTTGATGAATCTTTTACACTAAATGATCAGTATTATAAACCAAAGCGTAAAAGAAGAAGGTCAAAGAAGTTAAAGAAACAAGATAAAGTTATTTCTGACAGTTCAAATTCTTCTGATTCTAATCTTTCAGATAGGACTTTGAGCAAGTCATCGAAGCATGTAGATCCCAGTGCAGTGCAAAACAGAATAACAACAATCAAAGATGAACAGATTACAGGCCACATCAACTAGTCATATGATTGATATTACTTCAAAGGGTTTAGGTTTACAGAGAGAATTTCTGATAAGAGTTTGTAAACCTAATGACTAGAAAACCGAATAAATGAACTTTTTACTCTTTCTAAACTGTTTTTCACCCTAATTATGAGATAAATAAAGCCTTTATATACCAGGCTTACAGGCCTAATGGGCTAATGGTCTTAGGCCCATCTAATTAATCAACTATTAAAGAATTACAATATAAACCCTTATAAATACTTTATTCCACTTTCAACACATAGGACTTTTAGTCCTAACAATCTCCCCCTAAAGTTGAATAAAGCATTTTTCTTCTTGAATACTTCATGCCTTGATCTTTTTTCCCTCTTAAATCTTTGAAGAACTTTGGTGTTGCTTGACTTCATGTCTTTCCACGCTCCCCCTTGAATAAAGTTCTTGGTCTTCATAGTTTCAACTTTGTAACCAGATTCAATGTACAGTAGCCTCGACTGAACGCACTATCAAGCAGCTTTGAGCTGTAGAAACTCAATCACATCGGATTAGCACACAAGAAAGATAATGAGAGAGTTACTTGACATTCTACGGTGCATCTTCAGTTTAAAACAAAGAATCTGTCTTTGAACCGCGAGTTGAATAAGCTTTCAGTTTAAGAACTTGTTTCAATCAGCGTGTAGGAGGAATGAGAAACAAACTTGTAGCACACACCACAAGATACAGAAAAGAATCAATACAATCTTTGAAATCTCTTTGAAAATTGAAATAGAAGAATCTTCATCTCTTTGATCTCTAGACTGTCTTCAGAAATAACTTTCTTTCTTTAAAACTTTGAAATTGAACATTGTAAACATTTCTCCCCCTTTTTGATGATTGTGAGTATCATGATCATCAAAACTCTTCAATTTCAACATATTCTTTGATCTCCCCTTTATGATAAGATGACATTCTCCGCATTTTGATCTGAGTATCCGTCAATTCATGAAATATATATATCCGAATCTTTTCAAATTCAGATATAATAGCAATTGAAAACCTGAATCAACAAATGATACAGTTAGTATGCCTGTAAGTAGCACAGAGCCACTTTGTACAACGGATGTACTTTGGAAAGGAGCTTTTGTGATGTTCACTCCCCCAGGTCTTCCATTCAATCATCGAAAATCCACAAAGGAATTTTCTATGAATGTTATGACAAGAAAACTCATTCCTTGTGTGTACGTGCAAGTGTAGAATGATTGAAGCTACTTAGCTTTCTCAGGCTCAAAATTGTGTAAACTGTTGAGACAGCAACAGATATTACATTGACTCAATGTGCATGAAAGAGGTGCGAAGGTGGGGCAACTTTCCTTCTTTTTCAATATCTAAATCTTCCAAATGAAGAGTAGATAGCAGATATGCTGCATCCCCAAAGAAAATGAAACATTTCTTTGTTAAGAAAGAAATGAGTGGCTGGTGGGGTTATAGCAAGAGTTAGCATGGGCTCACTGCCTGTTTCAATGATTGTCACCAAAGAATGTGAACCAATTAGAATATGTGGCTGCCCGGCTCAGAAAGTGGTTGGTGCAGAGTTCTGATATTCTTTTAACGCTGTTCTCACACCCTCTTTCTTTTTAACATTAAAGCTCACTTCTAACCAAACTCTCTTTTTCATTTTTCCGCTCCACACAATGAGAAAAACTCAATCAGATGAGTTATCTCCCCCACTCTTTGATTTATGACCCCTCACCCCTCAAATCACTCTAAGATAACTTCCGGGGTAGGAAACACTGGTTAACGTGAATCCATGGAACTTTTGTTTAAGTTCTCACACAAAACCCATGTAAGTCCTAAAAAGAATAGTAGCTCAACAGTTTAACTTGAACATTTAAGCTCAAATAAGATAACACTGTCAGAAAGTATGCTTAGGAGATTTGAGCAATTGATCTTTGAACAGACTGACAATGTACCAATCAGATACCCTAAACAAGTTAGGGTATCAAAGAACCGGATATTTTGTTTATATGAACAAATATAAACAATTTAGCAATGAAAGCACAAAATTAGAAATTATGATTGAAGCTCAACAACATTGAATTTCTAACGGGGATATTACCATCGAAAAATTGGTTCATTATGAGACATGGTAATAACAAATACAAACGAAGTACTGAACCTGTGTGTGTGAATACGTTACAGTATAAAGACAAGATAATACGCAAGTATTGATCTTTAGAAACACACATTTAGTTAAACATTAAAGCTCAAAACTGAAAAACATTTAAAATCACACTTCTATATTCATAAAATCTTTTGAGAACCAGAAGTGGTTTGAACATTTCAGAAACTGTTTTTCATGCTTGAAAGTTGTTCTTCTTTCAAACAATCAGAGATCTAGGATTAGAAGATATTTACCTTTTAAGCTCCCCCTCAAATCATGATAGAATGATATAAATCTATTAAGCTCCCCCTGGATATTTGCAACATATCCAAGTCTGAACGTTGACGAACATGTCCTGATCTGTCATATGATCAGAAGCCAAACTTCGTTGAAGTCCGGGTTCTAAGCTGATTTACTTAGAAGCCATCGTTCTTCTACTCCCCCTTGACAGTAGGTGCCTGCAACAAAGAATCGGTTTTCGGCTTTGGTACCCACTGGTATTCGGGTCCATGAATGTTAGTTGAAGTTCTTGTGGGGGAAATAGAATAAGAACCATACCAGAAATGATCACTGGTTTTGTGAATGTGATCATGTGTATGACAATAAGAACAGTGGTATTTCTTACCTGATAACCTGAGTAATTGATCTCTCGAGTAGATATGATCAGGTTTACCTTTATGCACTTTGTTCTTCTTGGCATTGACCGCATGTACACATGATTTTTTTTCTTTCAGCTCATCTTCAACTGGTTTCTTTTTCCAGACCAGTTCCTCATCTTTGTATCTCCTTCTTCTTTGATGTGTACCTGAAACATCTATATTGCTATCATAGAAAAGGTTAGTTTTACGAATCCGATCAAAAGATTTAACTGACCTTTGTGGAGAGACAGATTTCTGATTTGTACTTGATACAAACTTTTCAAGCACTTTAATCGTTGAAGCAAAGTTGTCTCTTTCTTGAACAAGCAGGTCAATCTTCTTCGTGAACTCAGACTTCGTTTTCTGCTCTTTTAGAGCCTTCTCAGATAGTTCAGATAACTTGGCAGTAAACTTTTTGATCTCAGTCTCAAACAAGCTTCTTTCTTCTTCAAATCCCTTCTCAGCATTGTTTCTTTGGCCAGATATTTCTTTGAAGAATCCCACATTCTTTTGTTCAATGGACTTCTTTTCTTTTGCAAACTTTTCTCTTTCAAGGATGATTAGTTTCTGAAAATCAGAAACTTGCTGAGAAAGTTTTATGCATTTCAGCTCAACTTCTTTCTTCTCATCTGCACATTTTCTCGAAAAATCTGAGAACTTCTTTCCGAACGATTTCTCAAACTCGGATTTATTTTTAGCATGCTTTTGCTCCAAATTAGATATTCGCTTTTGAAGATCGACATTTGCATCTTTCAGTTCAGAGATCTTTTCCTCATATCTTTGAACATAGACTGTTTGCTGAGGTTTAGCTTCCAAAATAGAAATCTTTCCTTTTAGCTCAGAGATTTCAGCTTCCAGTTTTCTTCCTTTTAAAATCTCATTTGGCCCTAACACCAACCATTCAGTACAATCCCACAACTCTTTTCCTGTCATGTTGTTGGTATTTATTTGATCAATAAGTTCACTAAAAATGTCACGAAAAAAATCATTAGAGATACTACTTGTCATATAATTTCGAGCTACATTGTTAGCCCTTTCTCTTTCCACCTTTTCCACAGGTGAAGCTTCTGTAGGAATCTGGGATTGCATCTCCCCTTCAATCAAAGATAATCTGATGTAGGGACCCACCTCATGTTCGTCCACACAGTTCAAAAAATAAACTTTCCACTCTTCATATTCTCTTTTTGGACTGCAGCCTTGGTAGGTACACCATTTTGATCGTTTCGAATAGAATGTATTCGCTCCGGCTTTGAAGAGAGATGAAACTTGAAAGTGCAGGGACCAAAAGTGACAAAATGTGAAACTTGAAAATTTAGGGTCACAAATGACACGCTGAATCCTTGAAGTACGGGGGCTAAAATAAATGCACTGCAAAATGATCGTGAGACAAAAAATTTGACCCTTTTGTACTTTTTTTTTAAGGTACCGGTCGAAGGTAAGACCGGAGTAAGCAAGTACCCGGTCGAAGGGTAAGACCGGAGTAGCAAGTACCCGGTCGAATGGCAAGACCGGAGTAGCAAGTACCCGGTCGAAGGACGAAGACCGAAATAGCCGAGTATCGGTCGAATGCTAGACCGGAAACCACTGAGGTCCGGTCGATGCACCTACCCGATCGAAGGGAAAGACCGGGGAATGCTAAGGTCCGGTCGAAGGGAATGACCGGAGATCACAACTACCCGGTCGAAGTAAGGACCGGTGTTTACAAACTCTCGGTCGAAGGCTCGGGTCGAATAACTATCGGTCAGAACAATAAAATCGATAAACACGTAACAGACACGATCGAGTAGGCCGATAAATACGATGAATCAACCGAATAACACGATGAATTTCTGGGATTCGACCGAAACTAAACCCAGAAACTTCGATCCTTCGATCGAATGAAACACAAATAATCAATAAACAAATCGTCCGGATGATAACACAGAGAACTCACTTAGACCGATAGGTTGCAAATATTTGATATTTCCAGATTCGATCGATAGCTATTAAATTTTTTAGAAAAGAGATTTCGATCGAATCATAGACACAAAAAAACTTAACTTTGCAGATATCGATTAATCAGATAAACACAGAATGCAAACACTAACAATCAATTAAAGCAAATAAAGCAATTATCACAAGTAATTGATTTTAGGGTTTTAGACAAACCTTTTTACTGGATCAAACCTTTTTGCCTATCTGCTCTGATACCAATTGTAGATCCCAGTGCAGTGCAAAACAGAATAACAACAATCAAAGATGAACAGATTACAGGCCACAGCAACTAGTCATATGATTGATATTACTTCAAAGGGTTTAGGTTTACAGAGAGAATTTCTGATAAGAGTTTGTAAACCTAATGACTAGAAAACTGAATAAATGAACTTCTTACTCTTTCTAAACTGTTTTTCACCCTAATTATGAGATAAATAAAGCCTTTATATACCAGGCTTACAGGCCTAATGGGCTAATGGGCTTGGGCCCATCTAATTAATCAACTATTAAAGAATTACAATATAAACCCTTATAAATACTTTATTCCACTTTCAACACATAGGATTTTTAGTCCTAACAAAGCAGCTTTGGAGAGCGAAGCGGATATCGGATGAATTTCAGATTGATGGGGATAAATGTGTAGACAAACTTTATAAAAGTGATTCATTTGCTAATTGTAATAAAATTTCAAAATACTCTAGAAAGCAAATGATTCGAATTTCCAAATATGTCTCATATTCTTCCTCTGATTCTAGTTCAGATGATTATGCTTTGTATTCATCTGATGACTGTGCTTATTTTTCTGATAATCTTTCTCATGTTTCTCGTGTCAAATCTAATCAATATTTCTCAATAAGAACTGCAACTAACAATCATGGGCCCAAATTCAAGTGGGTACCAAAATCTCAATCTGATTCAAAGTTGCAGGCACCTCATGTCAAGGGGGGGGGTAAGAGAAATATGGCTCTTGAGTAAATCAGTTCAAGACCCGAACTTCAATGTCAAGATTTTGGCTTCTAAGTACTTTAGCTTAGAACCCGTGCTTCAAAGACTCCGACTTCTAGACAAGTCAGTCTAGGACTCGTTCTTCAAAGAACTTAGCTTCTGACTAATGAGAAACTGTGAGTACATCTACTTTATTCCGCTGCATTTATCTCTGATAATGATGTTGTTCCAGTTTTCTCAATTTTTTTTAAAAAAAATCTGAGCATTTCAATTTCAAACTCCTGAATTTGTTCAACCTAATTTTTTTCTAATGAGACACATATTCTTTATACATTGTGTGAAAGATAATATTATTGAATTATATTTTGTTTCAACTGAATATAGACTTGCCGATCAAATGTTTCTATTTTTAAATCTCGGCATGTTGTTTTAAAAGTTTAAATCTTTACAAATTTTATTCTATAAAGTAAAAGTTTTAATTTTTCTCTCTTTTGAATAAAATGTGTGTCTAGGATAAATTTTCAAAGTTGATTTGTTTATATTAAAGTTTTTATATGTTCATCTTTCAAGTCTAACAAAAGTCGAAAAGTCAGCAACATGTTTGTAGCTTTTGATACTGCTTTAAAGTTGTGTGATTCGGAATATTTATAGTTTAAAAAGCCTAGAAAACCTAAAAAGTCGAAAATTTTGGATTGTAATGAAAATATGGGCTAAGCTCTTAGACGTAAAACCTTGTGTTTGAGATGATTATTAAATTCTTAAATCAGAAATCTCTAAGTTTAAAAGTTTGTACCTGTGACCTTTCTGGTTTGGGAAAGTAAGTTCTGTGGGATGCTTGTCATCTGGTCCCCTAAGGTCATTTGATCTGGGAGTGATCGAACCCAAATCCTTCAATAGGGTCAGATAGAAAGTTACGTTTACGGCATGTTCTTTACTTAATAAACTTTTTGATTAAAAAGATGCCAAAAGTGCACAAGATTAAAAGATGCCAAAGAGCACACTCATGTGAAGATGCCATAGTGCACAATGCTAAAAGATGCCAATGTGCACACATCTCATGATACTTGGTTATATATTTCTGAGTTGCAATAAACCTGTAATTTTGTGAAAGTCTGAATTTTTGATGGATTCGTGTGATTATTTGCAAAGTTCTCTATTATATTTTTTAGAATTGCATTTTCTTGAAGCTAGTCAAAGTTCACATGCGAGCACACTGAATAGATTGATGAAAGTTTTTTAATCTGAACATGTCATAACTTGATATACAATGAAACTTGTTTCTGTATCCAATCACATACATTTGATTTCATCTGATGGATTTTATTGTAATATTTTACTAAGTAGAATTCTATTTGTTTATGTTTAAATTTTTATATATTTAGTCGTTTCAAAATACATATTCAGTATATTTTTCTTTCTACATTGATGTTTCAATTCTTGTGTTCTCATATTTTTTTAAATAGGTTTGTGCATTATTCAAGGGGGAGTGAAAAAGGAGATTTTTTTTTCTGAAAAGATCATATCTGTTTTTGAGGGGGAGTATCTGATTTTCTATATGAATGCTAACATGAATTGTCAAATTTAGTGCATTTGTGTAGGGGGAGTCAAAGAGCTTAACAGGTAAAATTTCTCAGACTCCAAGTCAGATTTGCGTCACCAGTTGGTAGAGCAAAGTTTAATTTGCGCCAATAGCTTCTAGCCCAAAACAAGCTTTGCGTTTCCTGCATGTCGCGCAAACCTCACTTTGCGCTTTCTTCTGTTAGCGCAAACCTTGCTTTGCGCCACTAATGGTTAGCGCAAACTTCTCATGTTTTCTCCGTTTCTTTGATTTTGCAGATCTTAAGTTGTCTCCTCTCCAACATATGCATGACCAAGTTGATCCAGATCATCAAGGTCATGAGGGGGAGAAGTTAAAAGAAGTTAAGGAGATGATAAAGAGACAAAGAGCTCAATTGTTAATCTGCTGATCAAGATTCGCTTCAAGATTCGCTCAAGATTCAAAATTTCTTCAACTATACTTGTCTTTTGCTGTTCAAGCTCCGACCATCACAGATTCTTCAAAGTTCTTTTATAAGAGGTGTGTCGTCTAGAGCACAAGATGTTATCCAGTCTTGTCAAGGCAGCAAAGTCAACTGTGTTTAAAAGAAGATGAGAAGATTTTTTTTTAGTCAAGAAGCTGCTTCGCAAAGTCGCTTAGATGGTCCATGCTGATTTAAAAGATTGATTTTGAAGACCACAGCGCCAATGATTACTAAGGGGGAGATTGTTAAGTCTGATTTTATAGTAATCATTGTATTTATAGGCTTGGTCTTATACAGTGTTGTATCTGACTAGGGTATTTAAGTCCCTTTGGTCCTTGTTCCTTGTAACACTTGACACGCTCATATCAATATAGTTTACTGTTTGCATTACTTGTTCTCTTTCTCTCTCTAGGATTTAGGAGATCTTGGATTAACAGAATTCTCAGAATTCGCATAGGTGTTATACGAAAAGTTTTCAGTGAAAAATCATTCCAAGGCACGAATTCGCATAAGCTAGCTGTGCGAAAAGTGAAAGAAGTCGCATATCTCTTTATACGAATTTCTAGAATTCGCATAAGAGTTAGATACGAATTCCTTAGAATTCACTTAAGGGCATCATACGAATTCTTTGTTTTATCATAAAAGTTTAAATTTTTCTAAGTGTAGAATTCGTGTGAGGTTGTCATGCGAAAAGCTGTATGCGAATTTTCAAGGTTTCTTGTATGCGAATTCTAAAATATTCTTGTGTACGAATTCTTGTTTGATTGGTCTTGTGTGTGAATTCTTGTAAGAATTGTGAAGTGTGTGAATTCTTGTTGGTTTGTCTTGTATACGAATTCTGATTTGTGTGTGTCTGTGAATTCTGTCATTTGTACTTGTTTGCGAATTTTGCATACGAATTACTAGCATTTCGGTGTGGTGTGAATTCCATACTTGGAAATTTTTGAAAATCTTATTTTCTGAATTTTCTTTGAGTTTTTCTGTATTTTTCTGATTTCACTTGGACTAACGGTCATTTGTCAAGTTCTTATTGAATATTTTGAAACAGGATGACAGCAAGGGAAGCACTTGCGATCGGAACTGACGTAAAACCACCGGTACTCTTCAAAGGAGAGTATGAGCAGTGGAAAGATCGCTTCCTAGATTTCATCGACCGCAATGACTTGGGAGATTATATCAGAATATCTCTAAAGGAAGGACTAATGAAAACTCCAACAAAGATTCACACAGTTGTAGAAGAGACTGGAGAAGAAGAACAAAGAGAGTATCCTCTACCACTTGAGGAGTACACTGATGAACAAAGAAGAAGACATAAAGCTGATAGATTGACTAGATCTTTCATTCTACAAGGCATTCCTAATGAGATCTATGTCAAGATTGATAGTTACAACTCAACGGTCAAACAAATGTGGGATCAATTAGAAAAGATGATGCTTGGATCAAAGATCGGCAACCAACTCAAAGTCTCCAACTGCCTCAACAACTACGAAGAGTTCAAGGCCAAGGAGGGAGAATCTTTGGAGACAACTTATGATAGATTTGTGACTTTGCTGAACGAGCTCAGCAATAAAAAAGTCAAAAAGTCTCAGATAGAGCTTAATGTCAAATTTGTAAGCATTCTTCATCCTCAATGGAAAAGGTTTACAAGACAAATGAAGCAGATGAAAGATCTGAACGAGATTCCACTGCATGAGGTCTATGAGACTCTTAGGCAAAACGAAGAAGAGGTAGAGGAAATCAAAGAGGAAAAGAAAAAGGTTGAGAAGGTGGTTGCTGATCCGATTGCCCTGGTTGTCAAGAATAAGTCTGTGAGCCTCAAGAAGAAGAAGAAAGTAGTAGTTTCTGAGCCTGAGGAAGTGGACAGTGATGATAACTCAGATTTCGATGACTGTGAGAACTATGCTAATGCTGACAAAAGCCTTTCAGAAGAAATTTACAAAAAGCCTGGCTCGAACAGTCAAAGGTATTCCTCGGGTTCACGTAACTATGAACATAAAGAGAGGGTAGAAGGAAAGAGAATGGAAGAGAAAAGGTCTGATGAGAAGAGGTATAGAAGTAAAGAGAAGAAAGAGCCAGAATCGACAAAGTGCTACAACTGTGGCAAACTCGGACATTTTGCAAAG
This sequence comes from Arctium minus, assembly GCA_954870635.1. Lineage (NCBI taxonomy): Eukaryota > Viridiplantae > Streptophyta > Magnoliopsida > Asterales > Asteraceae > Arctium > Arctium minus. Next base: position 171,879,798 of record OX941080.1, on the reverse strand, counting down.
GACTGCCGAAAGCCCAAGGTTCGAAACTCCGAGTACTATAAAAATAAGATGTTATTGGCCAAGCAGCAAGAGGCTGGCAAGGCACTTATGGCTGAAGATGAGTTATGGCTTGACCATTCAGAAGACGAGGAAGAGAAAGAAGAGAAAGCCCACTTGTGCTTTATGGGCAAGAAAGTGACTGACGATGAAGCTGATTCAGATGGAGAAGACAATGAAGAGGTATGTGATATGACTGAATCAGACTTTCTAAATGAAATGAATGTCATGATGATTAAACTCCAAGAATTAGAGTCTAAACTTAAGCGTGAAAGAGGTATCAATAAATAAAACAACCAATCAATACTGAAACTTAGTAATGATATTGCTGAGAAGAACGTATTGATTGAGGCCTTACATAAAAACATTGATACCAGCGCGAAAGAGAAGACTATAATTCACAATGAATTATCTGAAACTACTTCGAAATATAAACTGTGTCAATTTGATTCCAAAGAGATTGCTAAAAAGTGTTCATTTATTTCAAAAGAAAATAAATCTTTAACTGATAAAGTGAATGTGTTGGAAGAAAAACTTTACACTTTAGGTCAAACTGAACAGACCATTCATTTGAATAAACCTAAAGAGAGTAGTGAGTGTTGGGGTCTTGGTTACGAGAACTCACACTACCTCAAAAAGGGTATTTCTAAAGTGACTGCGCTTTATGACTTTGGATTTTTAAAACTGGCACCACAATACCCCGAACTCAAAGTTAAGTGGACTAAATTGTCTGAAGAGGATGAAGCTAAAGAAAAAGAGAAAAGGAAGAACACAACTAAAATGCAACTTTCATTTCGTTATGGAAAGTTGAATTATAGTTACAGTTCTGATAAATCAAAATTTCTTTCTAATGAGTATTTCGAAAGTTATTCTTTAAAAGAGTTGAAGGCTAAGCCTATTGAAGGTAAGCTTTATGTACCTCCTCTCGTGTTGTAAAATTTCTGAACTCGAAAATACTCTAGCAGAAGAAAGGATTTTGATGGATCTAGAACAAAATGTGTTTTCAACTGTCCTTAAAAATTCTACTTTTTCAAAAATCTCTAAAGCTTCAAAACCTGATGACTTTAGTGGTCTACTTGATGAAGAGTTTGATTTCTTAAACTCTTAAGGTTATTTAGATGAGTGTGTTGCTCAATTTGATTTTAATGCTAAACTTCCTGATCATTTCAAATTTGTGATAAATTCTTTTGGATTACCAAGTGTGTATGAAAAGGGTGAAACATCAATGAAAGTTGATGAATCAGTTTCTGCGAATCCCAAGAAGGCCAAAGGTAAGAAGAAGAAATCTAGGCATTCACAGAAACAGAAAACCACTGGTAAACCAAAGAAAAAGCAATCTTTCAAATCTCACAATTCTAACTCTAAAGTTTCAAATATTTCAGATGTGAATAAAAGAAAGACTGGAGTTAGATCAGAATGGAAACTAAAGAAGAAGGTTGATGAGAATGCTAAATCATTTTCTGATCTTGATTGTAATAGAGGAACTAGTAGTCAAACTGATGTAGTTGTGAATGTTGCTTTAAATAAACAAAAATTTGTAACTTCTTACAAGAAATATTCAATAAAGCAATTGTTCCAATTATCTCCATCTACTAGAAAGTCTTCTAATTATAAAAGAAATGGTTATGCGTCTCGTAAACATTCTGATGTTTGGTTTGGCACATATCATGCATACTCTTATCATTCTCATGCTTTAAATATTTTTCAAAAGGTCAAAGGGTCCATATACAAATGGATGCCAAAATCTTGTGCTAACACTGTAGGACCCATCTATAAATGGGTACCTAAATCTATTGTTTCGTGATTTCTCCTGTGCAGACCCATCATATGTGGTACTTGGATTCTGGTTGCTCTAAGCATATGATCGGGCGGAAAGATTTATTATCTAATTATACAGAGAAATATTGCGGAACAGTGAGATTCGAGAACGATCAGTTTTCACCAATTATGGGTTATGGTGATGTGGTTCAAGAGAACGTGACGATTACGAAGGTGAGCTACGTGGAAGGTTTAGGACATAACCTATTCAGCATTGGTCAGTTATGTGACAAAGATCTAGAGGTTAATTTCAAGGCCAAAAGATGTTTGTGCGTACTGAAGATGGTAAGGAACTTTTGGTCGGCACTAGAAAGTCAAACCTCTACACAATTAATCTGTCAAAAGTCCAGACTGACAATGAGGTGTGTCTACTGTCAAAAGCCTCGCTGCAACAAATTTGTTTATGGCACCGAAGGCTTTCTCACCTGAATTTTCATTACATCAACAAACTAGTCACCGGAAAGTTAGTAAAAGGACTTCCTGAGCTTAAATATGTGAAAGAACATCTGTGCGCAACGTGCGAGAAGGGAAAGATGAAGAGAACTGCTCATAAGCCGAAACCTAAGCCAAGTACAAGTTCATCCTTGAAACTTCTGCATATGGATCTCTGAGGTCCTATGCATACACAGAGCATAAACGACAAGAATATATGTTTTAGTAATTGTAGACGATTACTCGCGGTATACTTGGGTCAAATTTCTGCGAACAAAGGATGAGACACCCGAAGTCATCATCACTTTTCTAAAGACTACCCAAGTGAATCTGCAAAAGACAGTCAAGCTTATACGAACAGATAATGGCACATAATTTAAGAACAAAACTGTAGAAGATTATCTCGAATAGGTCGGGATAACACATAAGTATTCTGCTGCCAGAACGCCATAACAGAACAGAGTTGTAGAAAGATGGAACCGCATGCTAGTCGAGGCCGCTCAAACTATGCTGAGTCAAGCGGATCTACCTCTGTTTCTATGGGTCGAAGCTGTGTCGACTGCTTGCTACACGCAGAATCGTTCTATAATCCACCACCAGTTTGGTAAAACTCCATATGCTTTGATAAATAACTGTACACCTAGAATTAAACATTTCCATGTTTTTGGATGCAGGTGTTTTGTACTAAATGACAAGGATAACTTAAACAAGTTCAGTCCGAAGGCTGAAGAAGGCATCTTTATCGGCTACTCTCAAACATCTGCAACTTACAGAGTTTATCTGAAGAAGTCAAAGATCGTCGTAGAGAGCGTAAACGTTACATTTAACGACGAGATGGCTTCTATTCAAGACAGTTCAGAACTCGTTATCACTGGTGTATTAGCTTCTGGGCAGATCAGTCCAGAACCTGTGTATGATGCTACTAAATCAGATGAAGCGTCATCGTCTACTTCACACTTATCTGATTTAGATTTACTGTTTGAATTGTTTTATGATGAATTTCTTGGAGCTAAAGTGTCTAAACCTATTGTGGTTGACATATCAGATGATTCACGAAGAAATCAACCAACCACTTGAGATATATCTACTGAATCAAATTCCTCGATTCAGCAAGAGATTCCAATTCAAACGCCTACTCCAACAGTTGAAGCTGTGAACGTTAACGAAGAGACAGAAGTTCCTGAATCAGTTGGTTGCACTGTAACGACTAATCAACAGCCAAATACTGTTATACCAACTGAAGCTTCTACACAAAACACTTCAACTGCACCCCTATCAATTACTGAGCAAACTGATGAAGCTGACAGTGGATTTCTTGATGAAAATCATGATCAATATATATCAAATCCACTACCTCATAAACATAGGTGGACCAAAGAGCACCCGATAAGACAAATCATTGGAGACCCATCTAAACCGGTGCAAACTAGGTCTGCTACATTAAACATGTGTATGCATGACTCATTTATGAGTAAGATAGAGCCAACTCGTCTATCTGAAGCTCTAGCTGACTCAGATTGGGTAACTGCAATGTAAGATGAGCTGAATCAGTTTGAAGCACTCAAAGTCTGGAGACTCGTGCCTAAGCCAGAAGGTAAAACCATTATCGGCACGAAATGGGTATTCAAGAATAAAAAGGACGAAGATGGTATCATGATCTGAAATAAAACAAGACTAGTGGCTAAGGGATATAGGAAAGAGGAAGGTATTGACTATGACGAGACTTATGATCCAGTGGCACACATCGAAGCTATCGGAATGTTTCTCGCATATGTCGCTCACAAGAACTTCACCGTCTATCAAATGGACATGAAGACTGCCTTTCTGAATGACTTTCTCAAGGAGAAAGTCTACGTCTCTCAGCATGAAGGCTTTGTCAATACAGAGAAACCGAATCATGTGTATATTCTGGACAAAGAACTTTCCGGATTGCAGCAAGCCCCTCGAGCCTGTTACGAAGTATTATCTAAATTCCTAGTCAAGTCTGGCTTCTCTAAAGGTAAGATCGATACTAATTTGTTTATTAAAAAGCAAAAAGATGATATCATATTAATCCAGATTTATGTGGATGACATCATATTTGGATCAACAAATCCAAAATACTGTAAGAATTTTTCTAACCTTATGGTGTCCAGATTTCAGATGAGTATGATGGGAGAGATGAATTTCTTTCTCGAATTACAAGTCAAACAATTTTCAATGGGGATTTTTATAAATCAATCAAAGTACATTTTCGATATTCCTAGAAAATTCAAAATGGAAAATGGTACACATATTGGAACCCCGATGGCACCAGGCACTAAGATTGGCATTGATCCATCGGGAAAAGCTGTCGATGTTAGGACCTACAGAGGGATGATTGGTTCATTGATGTATTTAACTTCTAGTAGGCCAGATATAATGTTCTCTACATGTTTATGTGCTCGATATCAGGCTAATCCAAAAAGAATCCCATTTGTCTGCAGTCAAAAGAATTTTTAGATATCTGAAGGGCACTACAGATCTTGGTCTGTGGTATCCTAAGGATACAGGTTTTGAACTGACAGCATATTCAGATGCAGCCATGCAGGTTGTATGCTTGACAGGAAAAGTATGTCGGGGCATATACAATTTCTTGGCGATAAACTCATGAGTTGGGCTTCAAAGAAACAACTCTGTGTTTCCACTTCAACAGCTGAGGCAGAGTACGTCGCTGCGGTGAGCTGCTGTTCTCAAGTGTTGTGGATGAGAAAACAACTCCGAGATTATGGCTTTCAATACAACAAGATCCCGATATACTGTGATTCGAAGAGCGCGATTGCCATATCTGCGAATCCTGTTCAACATACGAAGACCAAACACATTGATGTACGATATCACTTTATTAACGATAATGTCGAAAAAGGTACAATCGAACTTTATTTTGTAAACATTGATTACGAACTTGCTGGTTTATTTACCAAGCCTTTAGATGAAAAAAGATTTAATTTTCTTGTTTCAAAACTTGGTATGTTAAATCTCAAGACTTAATCTGTGTTTACCTACTAAAGTTTTTGTTATTGTTATTTTTCTTCATTTCTTTATTTTTAATCTGAAAGATATCTGCACTTAATATTTGTTCATGATCTCAGGGGGGGGGGGTGAGAGGAGAAATTTAAGATGATCTACATTCATTTGAGGGGGAGTTCATATTTCTGTATATGTTTATCACCGATAAATTTTTCTGATGCATAATTGCAGGGGGAGTAAAAGATAAGGAGTATGGTATATGATTTCTGATTACATTTGTTCAGAACTCGTACATTCAAAGTTTTATTGCTTTATGTCATTTACTTTTCAATAAATGTTGTGAATAAAGCTTTGCACTTTGACAACTTTGTGACTTTTGCAGAATTGAGAGAGAGCTTACACGATCATATCATATATGACTTAGAGCTGAATTGATGAGATTTAAGACTAAGCGAAAATGTTTATTTCTAATCTTAATCTCATACGTATCTGAAAGAAGGACAACATTCAGATATGAAAACATGTTCTTAAATGTTCAAACCACTTCTGATTCTTAAAAGATTTCATGAATATAGAAGTGTGATTTTAAATGTTTTCATGTAATCTATGCTTAAATGATTTATAAACCATGTGTTTCCAGAGATAAATACTTGTGTATTGTCTTTTCCATATACTGTCAAGTATTCATACACACTGGTTTAAATTTCTGTTGAAAATGCTATCACCATGTCTCAAACTGAACAAATTTTTCGATGGTGATACACCCCAATTGAATTTCAATGAATTTTGAGCGTTGATTTCATTTCAATACATTTCTTTCAAGAATGTCTATATTTTGGTTCGTATAGACAATATCCTATTTTTGCTGACCTAAGCCTTAATTGCTAAATCATTTTTGTTTGATCTGTTTATATCATTGTAAGATTTTCAAAACACTTCACTTGACTTTGTTTCATTTGTTCAATTTCATTGTTTTAAGAAATCTTAAATGTTCAAAAGCTCACACATTGATAATGTGACGTATACATACACTAACTATGGTATTTTGTGCTTAATTGTCAAGAAAATCGTTGAGCAACATGTTCTTTTAGGAAAATACATGGGTTCATTGTGTGAGGACTTAACTGAAACTTCTATGGATTCACGTTAACCAATCTTTCCTACCCAAGAAGTTAATCCTTGAGTGATTGAATGTGTGAGGAGTAAAAATAACTGAGTGTGGGTTGTGTGATGAGATAAAATGGAAATGAGAGTTTGGTTAGATGTGGGCTTAAAGATTAAAAGAAAGAGGGTGAGAGAACAGAGTAAAAAAATATCAAACTCTGCACCAACTTTTTATGAGTCGGGCAACCACATTGCTGGTGTTTCACAATCCTTCGTGAATATCATTGAAACAGGCATCTAGCCCATGCCAACTCTTGATAAAAACCCCATTAGCTACTCATTTTCTTCTAAAAAAGAAGATGTTTCATATTTCAAGGGGATGTAATACATAATCTATCTGGTTTTCATTTGGATAATCTGGATATTGAAAAAGAAGGAAGTCTGCCCCACCTTCGCACTTCGATCATGCACAATCGACTCTGTGTTTAACTATTTGTGTTTCAATGGTTTACACAATTTTGAGCCTTATCAAAAGCAATCATCTGTGCTTAATTCTTTCAAACACAAGAACGTACACATAGAGAATTTGTTTTTCTGTCAAAACGTTCATAGAATAAACTTGTGTTATTCGATGATTGGATGGAAGACCTGGGGAAGTGAACTTCACAAAATCTCCTTTCCAATGTGTATATGTTACACAGTGACTTCGTGTTACTGACAGACACTTTAACTGATTCATTTGTTGATTTAGGTGTTACACTCATAACTTGTCTGAATTTGCAAATATTCGGATGAATATATTTTTGGATCGATGAATAATCAGAGGCTCATTGTTGAAAGATCAGTGGTCAGGACTATTCAAAGACATTTCTTGTAAAGTTTTGATGATCTCATGCTTTATTCATCAAAAAGGGGAGAGATAATAAAGAAATGTTATACATGGGAGACATAATCAAGAAATATTTGTGAAGTGATCAAGAATTATCAATTTGAAGAAATATTATTGAAGTTTGTTCAAATATGAAAGAGATATTTCAAAGATTTCTGAAAAGCGAGCAAAGATTACTGAAAATTTTCTTTGAATACTATTTTGCTGAAGCAGATTGAGCGAAACCTGAAGATAATTTATTTTCTGTATCTGAAAGAGGTTTTACAACCTTTGGGGTGATTGTTACTATTTTTGTAGACAGACTTTGGGAAGATTACAAAAGTTTTGAAGACAGATTTATCAAAGAAAAGGGAGATTGTTCTGAGTATACGAAGGGGAGATTTCACTTCAATGCTTATTTCTCTAGAGATGATCTTTATTGTAAGAAATCTACAAAAGGGGAGGATAAAGTTGATAAAGTTCTTCATCTTAACAAAGGGGGAGTTTAATGTTAAAGATCAACTGAAAGGGGGAGATTGTACAAATTGAGCATAAAGGGGAGATAAATTCTTAAAGTTCGTCAATGCAACGAAAAGGGGAGACTGAATTGCAAAATCTTTCAGAAATGATCTTGCATCCAAAGGGAGAGATTGTTAGTGCACATATTTGTTGGATACAAGATCATGGAAACTGAAGCTAAAAGTCAAGCAAGTCAAATGCTCAAAAGTCAACTCTCAAGCAAGAAAGTCAAAGTCATTTGTAATAAGTCAAAGTCAAAGTAATTGTGTTTTGTTTCCTTGTTATTGATGGTAAATGTAGTATCCGGATCCAAAATTTCGATAAATTTTGATAGTTGGGTGAAAAATTAAGCGAGACCTAAAGTTCAAGGGGGTTAAATGAAACTTGGGTTATATATATGTTTTAACCCTAATATTTTTTATCAAAATTCATTCTGATTTTGGATGAGAGCGGCTGAAGGAGACGAGATCAGGAGAAGGGGAGGACTAGGTCTTGAAGGATCGATCGTTTTTCTTCAAATCAAGGTATGATTCTAGTCTAATACTCCCTTTTGCATTAAGTTAGTCGGTAAATGATATCGTTGTCAAGATTTTAGCCGTTGTATTCGAGATTTGAGAGTTATTTTGGTTCTGCTCGAAGTTTTGGAATCGCCTGAGTTTGAATATCGACCGGACCGGACCGGGGAGACCGGTGTCGACCGGTGTGATATCGACCGGTGACGACCGGTGTGGGTCGACCGGTGTGGGGAGCCCGGGGTGGTCTCGACCGGGGAGGTCTTGACTGGGGTGTCACATAGTATTTTATGATCTGAGTAAGTAAGTTATCTATGTTTTGGCTTACCGATTTATCAGTGTTGTCATAGGTGGTGAGAACGTTAGAAAGCAGACTTTAAGCGAAAAGGATCTGAGGTGAGTCTTTCAAACTAAATCCTTTACGATTTCGAAAGTTATTTGATAAATGTGAGTTTTATGAACTGCACATTTATATTATCGAAAGTTGAGAAGGTTTATTGAAAAGGTTGATTTAATTATGTTGGAATATTCATGTTATGTTTATATAAACGCGTTTTATATAATGTTGTTAATTAGATGTATGCATACATTTAAGTCGTGAGTTTTGACCTAAGTCGGGAAGTGTAACCCGCCTGATCGTACCGGGGAGTGTGACCCGTTTATGCCATTGGGGTGTGTCCTCAAAATAAGGCAGTACGAGACAGACATACCGTCTTTGACGACAGTGTTGGTCAATAGTTTGAGTTACGCTTGCGAAGCGTAAAGTATGGCCGTGTTGGTCAGTAGTGCGAATTACGCTTGCGAAGCGTAAAATGTGGTAAAAGTTTGGTTAGTAGAGTGAGTTACGCTTGTGAGGCGTAAAGCTTTATTTAAATGTTTAAGTTACGCTCGTGAGGTGTAAGACTTTGTTTAAATGTTTTAAACACGCCAGACCAACGCTATCGTTCAATTATGGAACTCACTACTCAAAACTACACCCTCCAACTAAGTTACGCTCGTGAGTCGTCGGTTGGTAGTTTGTGATGTCGATCATGGACATCAGGAGAGTTCACCCCAAGAATCGAATAATAGATTTGAGCCTTTTGAATCAGTAGTTAACTGAAGGTTGGCGAGGGTAGCTGAGATACGGTATTCGTGTTGACTAAGAAATGGAATGAAGACAGAATGGAAATGAGTTATTGTTGGTAAGCATAGTTAGACCAAAGTAAGGACGCAAGAATTGCGAATAAATGGTCGCGTTGGTTACTGGTAGTGGAACATACCAGAATGTTGGGAATCGTTGATGCTGAAGATAGATGCTATTGTGAGGGACCTGACTGGTTGGTCGGGAGTTAGGGTCGATGGTATATTGGTGTGAGTGTAAGCGGTCGACCTTACGAGAGCGAATAACCTTCAATGAAGTGGGAGTATCATGCATGGTGTTTTCGAATAAGTTGTTTGAGTTTTTCATATCAAGTTTATTGGTGTGTGTGCACCTTTGAGTCATTTGCTTTGAAAATGAGTTAGCGTGTGTAAACGTGTATGGGTTTTAGAAAAAGGGCAAGTTTATTGCTCGGTTCGTTAAATTTCGAACTCAGTAAATTGGTAGAATTGCATTTTTATAAAGGAGTCATCTTCTGTGGAAAATATAACATCTTTTGACCGTGTGATGTTATAAGGAAGACTAGTATGAATTAGTCATGCCAGCAAGGGTGGAAGTCGACTAACTCACTCAGCATAAGTAATTTTGTTAGAACTTATTGAAATCGCTTGAGTAAAGTTTCATTGAAAAGATTTTCAAATGTGTCAAATGATTTCAAATTAATATGTTGTCATGCATGAAGGTTATGAACTCGCTAGATCGTAAGGAAGCATTGAAGTTAAGGATAAGAAAAGGGGTGAAGGATGAGAGTGTGACGTTCGGGCCGTTGACGGTCAATTCATGATCCTGTTATTCCTTCTAGGGAAATGCGGAGAATGATAGAGTCCTTTGCCCTTGAGTGTTAGAAATGATTCGTTTTGTGGTAGCATGCATTCCTAACCTGAGATGGTGTAGTCGGCGAGTGGTGTTGTTTTGGGAGGAATTCGAAGTCGTTAAGGTACTCCTTTTAGCAGCGTGTTGTTACGTAACGTTGTGGTTTTTGGATGAAAAGTTATTGACATCGAGATGGAGTTTTATGTTGATCTGCTAATCAGATTCTATCAAGTGAGACATGTGCCTTCAACATGCGAAGTCGGTAGGATACCGAGATAGTTATGATGTGTTGGAAGGAGTAGGTTCCTTTGGGAATCCTTGTTAGTCGAAAACATTGTTGAAGTATCACTATGTCGAATGTGATGTTGAATTCAGCGACAAATGGTTGAAGCCATTGCCGGGACGCTGAAAAATGGGAAAAGTGGCTACGATCATGCTTTTCTGAGTTTCTTAAGGAAGCTAGAGGTCATTCGGGAACGGTGTGTATCTGGAATGGTATAGGACCACTTCGAGGGGACTTTTCAAAATGGAAGATGGTTAGTTGGTCAGGTAAATTCCCATGAGGATTCTAATGGTTCGTGTGGGAGTAAAGTATATGGAGCAATAGGGTAGTTGCACTTCGAGCAAGTTAAACAGTGAGAGTGTACACTTAATCTTACCGACTACCTGACTTTGTATATGGCAGATCACGATAAGCCGATCAAAAGTGAAATCGTGTTGAGTGGTTTAGATGTTCAAAAGTTTGTGGGCGGTCCAGATTTGAGCAGAACGACTTTATCTCAAATATTGGTGTTACGAGCAGCATGATGAGGAGGGTATCTGTTATGTGTACCAAGTGTTGCGGAGATTTTTTGGTGTCATGGTGATGATGTGGTAGGGAGATAAATGGTTAGATGAGATGGTGTTACTTTTTATGCCAAAGTGGTCATTCGAGTCATTATAGTGGTAAGGAGCTTCTTTGAGGTTAAGTTATAGACTTGTGTTAGTGTTATAGGATGAGCATTGGCGAAAACCCTTGCTCAGTGATTCTCAGTGAGTTTTTCGAAAATGTCAAGTTTTTGGCAGAGACGCCTAGATGTTGGTTGGGTTGGTGATTTTTCTAATATGAAGTTTATGGGTTCGAAAGATAGTTGGAGGCAACTTTATGGAGGAACCTTGGGTTCCTGGGTCGTAGAGAGGTGTTGGACAAGCTCATCTTATTTCAGTAACATATTTATGTGAATATCGAACGATTTAGTTCATGGTGGGTTGTAAAATCCGTAAGGATGTCGAAGTATTCTTCGAACGTGAAGAAACCCTACAGATGGCGAAGGGGAGTGAGGAACGTAAGGTGTATTTCATCAGTGAGTAATGTCGTAGGAAAGCGTGGTTTAATGTCTCGAGTGTGGATTGTCGGTAACCGTTTGATGAAGTGTAGTAATGTAGTTTGTGTGTTGACGAGTTGGAACTGTTGACCTGAGAGTAAGAAGTTTGCAAAGTAGCGCAAGATTTGGGAGTTTATGTTTTCATAATTTCTGTTAAGTAAGTTTAGAAACCCTAGTGAGGGCGTGAGAAAGGGGATTAGAGTGTATGCTATGGTTTGAGAGTGGATAAAGCTAAAACGGTTGGTTGGTCTAAGGATTTGGGGCTAGCTAGTGAGCCTATCACTAGAAGCATGTTCATGTTTTCGAGAAGGAAAAGAGAGAAGCGATTAGAGGTAGTGCTTGGAGTGAGTCAACTTGGTAATTAAGTAGGAAAGGTTCCAAGTGAACCTGTCTTCTAGTGTTAAATTGGAGTAATGATGGGAGCATGATCACTCTATGTTAGAACGGGTAAAGCTTGGATTTATTTCAATTACGACCTGACAATTGTTGGATGCGACGAGAAGTGAAGTGGGAGTCATTATGATTCGTTCAGTTGGAATTAGTGGGCTGTGAGGGTAAGGTAATGTGGAATTTTCTTTTATTATGGAAATGAAGTGACGACCTTTAGGGCGATGTATGTTACTGTGTATGAGTTGAGTATCACCGCTGAATGGTGAACAATATAGTATGGGAAAGAAAATGCTTTTACGTTCGACGTATGCCGAACCGAGAGAAGTTACTATGAAATGGCTGATTACCGGATGAAGAAATTCATAATTATGCAGTTATTGTGGTAACAAAGGTTTACTATATGCATGTTGACACAGGAGTTGACCTGGGATGTTACGGCCTTGGTTTTGGAATAGAATGCTTGGAGCATTTGAGGGAAGTTAAGTCGGAATGAATGAAAGAACGTGAGTCTTGTAAATCTTAAGATGTGAAAGGGAGCGACTTGATGCAGAAGTTGTTCCCATAGATTGGAGAAGTCTACAAAGAGAGTTAGGTACGCAACTCAAGTTAAGTACGACTTATCACCCGCAAACGGATGGTCAGAGTGAGAGGACCATACAGGCGTTAGAGGACATGCTGCGAGCATGTGTCATTGATTTCAAGGGTTCGTGGGAAATTCATTTGTCGTTGATTGAATTTTCTTACAACAATAGTTACCATGCTAGCATTCGAGCGGCTCCGTTCGAAGCATTGTATGGACGTAAATGTAGAACACCTTTATGCTGGAATGAGGTGGGTGAAAGACAGCTAGCGGGACCGTAAATCGTGCAGGTGACAGCCGATAAGGTCAACCAGATTCGAGAAAGATTAAAGGTAGAAAGATCGTCAGAAGATGTACGCCGATAAGCGGAGTAAACCGATAGAGTTTCAGATAGGAGACAATGTAATGTTGAAAGTCTCGCCCTGGAAAGGGGTAGTCTGCTTCGGAAAGAAAGGGAAATTGAGACCAAGGTTTGTTGGACCATTTACCATCACTGCGCGTGTTGGTGAAGTGGCTTTGATGTACCAGAGAACTTACGTGGGATTCATCCTACCTTTCATGTATCAAACTTAAAAAAGTGTTTGGTAGAAGCAGATGTAGTAGTTCCATTAGAGGACATTCAAGTGGATGAGAAATTAAGTTATATTGAAGAACCCTTAGCAGTTTTAGATCGCAAAGTAAAGAAGCTAAGAAACAAGGAGATCCGGTTGGTGAAAGTCCAGTGGAAATTTCACAAAGGACAAGAGTCAACATGGGAAGTAGAGGCAGACATGAGATCTCAGTATCCCCATCTGTTTAATGATGGAATTCCGGGGACAGAATTATATTGAGGGGGGATATTGTAATATCCGGATCCAAAATTTCGATAAATTTTGATAGTTGGGTGAAAAGTTAAGCGAGACCTAAAGTTCAAGGGGGTTAAATGAAACTTGGGTTATATATTGTTTTAACCCTAAGATTTTTTATCAGAATTCATTCTGATTTTGGATGAGAGCGGCTGAAGGAGACGAGAGCAGGAGAAGGGGAGGACTTGGTCTTGAAGGATCGATCGTTTTTCTTCAAATCAAGGTATGATTCTAGTCTAATACTCCCTTCTGCTGTAAGTTAGTCGGTAAATGATATCGTTGTCAAGCTTTTAGCCGTTGTATTCGAGATTTGAGAGTTATTTTGGTTCTGCTCGAAGTTTTGGAATCGCCTGAGTTTGAATATCGACCGGACCGGACCGGGGAGACCGGTGCCGACCGGTGTGATGTCGACCGGTGTCGACCGGTGTGGGCCGACCGGTGGCGACCGGTGTGGGGAGCCCGAGGTGTGTCGCCCAGGGTGGTCTCGACCGGGGAGGTCTTGACTGGGGTGGCACATAGTATTTTATGATCTGAGTAAGTGAGTTATCTATGTTTTGGCTTACCAATTTATCGGTGTTGTCATAGGTGGTGAGAACGTTAGAAAGCAGATTTTAAGCGAGAAGGATCTGAGGTGAGTCTTTCAAACTAAATCCTTTACGATTTCGAAAGTTATTTGATAAATGTGAGTTTTATGAACTGCACGTTTATATTATCGAAAGTTGAGAAGGTTTATTGAAAAGGTTGATTTAATTATGTTGGAATATTCATGTTATGTTTATATAAACGCGTTTTATATAATGTTATTTATTAGATGTATGCATACATTTAATTCGTGAGTTTTGACCTAAGTCGGAAAGTGTGACCCGCCTGATCGTACCGGGGAGTGTGGCCCGTTTATGCCATTGCGGTGTGTCCCCAAAATAAGGCAGTACGAGACAGACAAACCGTCTTTGACGGTAGTGTTGGTCAATAGTTTGAGTTACGCTTGCGAAGCGTAAAGTATGGCCGTGTTGGTTAGTAGTGTGAGTTACGCTTGCGAAGCGTAAAATGTGGTAAAAGTTTGGTTAGTAGAGTTAGTTACGCTCGTGAGGCGTAAAGCTTTATTTAAATGTTTGAGTTACGCTCGTGAGGCGTAAGACTTTGTTTAAATGTTTTAAATAATATTTAAACTGTTGCAGTAGTGCTTGGAGGGGACTCACTAGACCATCGGTCTAACCCTCGCTCTTTCAAAACTATAATCCTGTTTCAGGTTTTCGCAAAGTAGTAGGTTCTGGTTACGGATAAAGAGAATTTGTGAGCTTTTCCATGAAGCTAGAAGACTCCTTGTAATAGTTTTTCCTTTTTACTCAGTTATGTAATAAGTTGTAGTTCCAAACCTTGTTTGAATTGTAGGCTTGGGGCCATTGTTTTTGGTATGTATAATTACATTTTGATGTAATTAAAGTTCGGGTTGTTACAGTAGGTATAAATAGTTCTTAGTTCTTGCCTTTGTAATCAGAGTACACACACGGAGCTTATTAGAGAAGAGTTCATTGTTGTATATTCTAGTGACAGAAAGTAGAGAGAGTGATTGTAATATGTGGAGATTAAATCAATGACATGTGATTACAAAGTTGTTCATCTTGATTCTTGTTATTTGTAACTGCAATTAGAACTTGATAATTTAGGAATTATCAATTGTTCAAGAGAAAAAGCAAAGATTAGATCTGAGAAATCCATTTTGGAAGAAAAAGTCTCTTCTTTTGAAACTGAGATAAAAGATCTGAAAGGAAAGATTGCAGTTTTTGAAGCCATACAAAGGCATTTGAGAAATCATGTCTTCAGGATGATATGAAGAAGCTTGAAGAGAATAGAAAAGCGTTGAATAGTGAAAATGTTGAGCTGAAGGAAAATATTGGTTTTTGAAAAATTCGCACTTCAATCATGCAAATTGTTTCCGTGGAAAACTTGTTGTGTCTCAACAGTTTACATAGTTTGAGCATGATCAAGCATAAGTTGCTTCAATCATTTCATACACTTGCACATACACACAGAGAGTATGTTTTTCTGTCAAAACATTCGTTGAAATTCCTATGTATTCTCAATGATTGAATGGAAGTCGTGTCAGAGTGAAGATAAAAAAGCTCCTTTCCAAAGTACATTTGTTGTACTAAGTGGCACCGTGCTACTTACATGCACTTTTAACTGTTTCATATGTTGATTCAGGGTTACAACTTTTATTCTGTCTGAATTTGAAAAGATTTGGATGCATATCTTTTCGAATTGACGATTATTCAGATCAAATGGGGAGATTGTTACATGTGTTACTACGTTGTTGCAGAAATTGAGAAAAGTTTTGATGAGCATGATGCTCACAATCATCAAAAAGGGGGAGATATAAGTCAAAGTCAAGAAATTGGAAAATATTTTTGATATATCGTGGGAGATAAGTCAAAGTTTACTTAAGAAAGTTTGTTCTGGGGAGATATATGTCAAGCTAAAGATGGTTCAAGATGTTTTGAGAGAAATCAAAGTTCAAAGATTGTTCATGTTTATAGAAGTCTTTTACAAGATTATCGCCAAAGATCAAAGCAGTCAAAGATAAATTTTGAAGATTGAAGCAACAAGTTCAAAGTGAAGATAAAGTTTGTTTGAAGATTCTTCGAGAGCTGATGTAGAAAACGATTTCTCAAAGCTACTTTCAAGAAAACAAAGAGATTGTATGGGATTGAAGAATGTTGTAAGAAGATCTAAATTGTTTTTGATAGAAGACGGAGATTGTTAAAGAAAAAGATTTCTGAAGAAAGTGTCAAAGTTTCGAAGACAAAGAGCTGAAGACTGTTGTCAATTTTTTTTAAATCTTGAATCAAAAGGGGGAGATTGTTAGGATGAAATTATTATATTCAAGATTTAATAGTGGTCAAAGTTGTAAAATTCAAAGTCATGTAAAGGCAATGTTTTAGAGTTTAATGCTTCATAAATTAGATGTAGCTACATAAGCATTGTTTTAGTTTGCTTAGTAAGTAAGCAAGTTCTTCATTTGTAATATCATAGAGAGAGAAACATATAGAGATTCTAGAGAGAGAAAGTTCATAAATATGATGTATACCAATTCTTTCAAAGATGAATAATTATGAGATTTGATTCAAGTGTTATCTGATCAAGTTCTTTCATCTTCTTTCATCTGTTGTACTAAAATTTCATGTTTTATTATTATGTCACCAATGATATTAAGACACGTCAGATTTTATATATTTTTAATTTAATTTAATTTAAGTTCATATCCTATCTCCGATGACGTGTATTCATGTGATTGCTAGACATGAATGAGAAGTAATAATTTAGGACATGGGATTTTATTCGATTGAAGGAGCTCTTGAAGGAAATAAATGAGGTGCTTGGTTCTGCATTTTTAAAGGTGTATTTCTAACTCTTGATGGTTAAATTACTTCCATTGTCGGAGTTCTTGATCTAAGTAGGGTTCTTCTATTTTAATTTATCTTCTCCTTGGGAAAGAGTAATTTTATGATAGAAATCTTGTTGTGACCCTATTTTGATGGAGGTTTTGGGTTTTGATTTTAGTATTATTCAAAATCATTAAGTTTATGCAATCCTCATATTTTGGGAAGAATGATTCATGATTTGGGCATTTAGGGCTCATATCTTGATATCTTAAATGATTAGTTGTTTATTATATCGTTTATCCTGTGATAATGTTTTGGATATATGGTTGGATTTGCACACGTGGGTTTAGTGTACCTTGAGATAGGAATCTCTTGGAGTTTATTATTCCATGTGCCTTGAATTTGTTTCACAAGCACATTAGATAGGCATCTACTAGGGGCCTTTGTTATGAATGTCACACAGGAGTGAAGGTGTGTTTATGATCACTATGCAAAGTTTGCTTGTTTTGTAATTGGTTATCTACTTGGTTATTTTTGGTTATTTATGGTGCTTTATTATTTCATCAAATGTCTTATGCTTCTTTATTTTTATTTAAGGGGAGTTCATTAGACCTTTTGGTCTAAACCTAGCTTTTAAATCTAAAGAATTTTCAGGAAGATTTAATGTTGAAAGTTCATCCAAGGGATATGGAAACTGGAAAGTTGTGAATCACCATACTTGGATTTAGCAACGATATGTGTTTCTTGAGACCATCGAGAAAAATAAATGCGGAAATACATGTGGGCTATGTTAACCATACTTGGATTTAGCAACGTGGGTGTCTTAGGAAGGATTTGAAAGTTAAACATATTATTCAAATAATCTCAAACATGGAGCGCATTTATATATTCGTGACAACATTAATCATAAAACTTCGTAAAATAATTGCCAATGTTGGAAGAGGAAAGTTTCATAAACATGAACCAGTTCTGATGTAGGGAGAATTCGAGAGCTATCATGGTGTTTCTTCTATCTTCGGAAAAGAAGAAAACGAGCTCAAAGAAGGTTCAGAAATTGGCATCGAAGAAGGAGCAAACAACCCCTACCAGTAGTTACATCGAGACCTAAGTCCCGGTACAAGTACCGGTGCCCCATTGGAGCATGCAGAAGCTACCGAGAGTTTCACCGAGACTTAAGTGTCAGGACAAATCTCGGTGACCACTGACCAGAAACTACCGAGAGTTTCACCGAGACTTAAGTCTCGGGACAACTCTCGAAAACTTATTTCCTTATTTTAATTATTAGGATAATTATTGTTAGCTTTATTTATTATTAGGATTATTATTTAGTTTCCTTTTAACATTGCTTATTTAAATAGTTTCCTAGTTGGTTTATAATTAGGATGGATTCAATTTCGTTAGTTAAGCTTAGTTATAAATAGGATTAATTCCTTTATTGTTTTCAAATTCAATTTATCAAGTTTTAATAAAAGTTTTCTTAGAGAGTTTGAGTTTTCTCCATATATTTTGAGTCTTACGCTTGTAAACTCAAAATCCTTTTCGGGTTTGACGTTTGTCAATCCTTCCGCGTATTCCTGTTGAATCAAGTTCTTCATTAGATTGGTGGCACCCAATCCAATTAAATAGTTGTAAACAATTAGAGTTTAGGTTATGGACCAGTTTATGATTAGGGACAGAAACTTTATAAAATGTGTAAGAAAGAAAATCTATGTGCCAGTCAAGAACTTATTAACAGTTTCATGACTGAGACTCCCTTAGTTTCCTTTGGAGGCTCTCTTTCGTCGAAAATAACAAGTTTGGTTTTTGATTCTAGGCTTCAAAAAAGGTCACGCTTTGAAAAATAATCTCTTGTTTACCAACAACCTAAAGAGACTCAAAGTACTTGAACAAGTTGGGTCACGTATTCTAAGGACTCTCTCATTGCAGTGATCTAGCCCACTCCACCAGGTTGTGCTCTCGGCTCTTGGCTCGCCTGCTGTCCATGGTTCTCCTCCCAATCAACATCTCAACAAGCACCACACCGGTCACTTAGCTATCAAGTGCCCTAAACATTTCACCTATGTATATATCCAACAAAGACCATATGAGACCTTAAAATAAATAATACCTACTTTAGATCCTACTATAACATTTTGTAAGATAAATTTCACGCATTTATGTAGTTAATGTACCATCAAAATTTGAAAGTTTTAGCTGCTAGAGGGTCTTTGGTAGTTAAATGATTTGGTACAGAATAATTAATAGATTCTGTATAATATAATGCCGAATGAAGACTTGGTTGTTTGGTAAATTCCATTTAAAGCAAGTCCTAATAAATAATACGTGTTCCTGCTCCATGGGGAAAAGCAAGTCCATTTAGCACAATCTTCATTCTGGTTGACCAATTAAGTCAACATAGACGATACTCTTTTCAGACCTAAAATAATGGATAGTATGTTAGGAGATCCAAAAACATTCAATCGACTTATTCTAATATGTTTATATAGAAGAATGCATATTTGTTTATTCCTATAAATTTTAGTCCTATTATGTAGACTATTAAGACATTTGTAAAATCTGCAGGAATTAATTCTTCTACTAATTTTTTTTCTTTTTTCTAAAGTAGGTGAATATGAACTCAACCCATACCTTCGGAATTCGCATATACGGTAATGCACCAAAAATGTGATCAATTTGAGCCATTGCACCAAACTACTAGATATATATATATATATATATATATATTTTTTGAAGGATATTGGGATAATTTAAAACGATTCCATCTGTATTTGACATGTAAAGTTTCATAAGGTTTAGGAGCTACGCACTGCAAAAGATATATGATGATTTTCCTTGCATCAATACTCAATGAGCTTCACAAGATTTGTGTTGCACTAATCCTAAATAATTGACTTCAGCATGGAAAACAGGTAAGAACGGTTTAACGACTAAATTATTCCTTCAAAAAGTGAGCATTCACAACAATTGAAGCATCAATTCATAATAAAATGCTCGATCAAACTAATCTAGAAAACAAAACGATCACTCATTGATCAATTCTTTTTTTTAGAGTCCCACATCGAGTAGACTTGGACCTTTATATTATCTTCAAGAACCTCACTTCTCTCCTCAAATGCTCTTTTGGAGGTTAATCTATTACGTCTCACATAATATTAGAGCCAAGTTCATCACTCTAGGGACAATTCTATGTCGGTCTAGCCTTCATCACATCCTTTAGACTTGCAGTCTAGAACAATATTTGTTGGAACCTTCTTTCTTTCTTCAAGGGCTCTTTTGGAAAACGCAATTCTAGAACAATAGCATGCAGTCCATGTACAAAAAATAAAAAACAAACAAACAAAATGGAATGGAAGCACATACATATATACCAGCAGTTTCCTGTCACCTTGTATTCCTTCTTGATCGAGCTCCTCAATGGCAACTTGAGTATTACCATAACCAGGCCCCACATTCTCATCTATAACTCCTTTATAAACAACCCCAAATCCGTCCTCATCAAGAACTTTAACATCTTTGGTGATTCTTAGGACTTTTTATATCTAGTAACAGCAGAGTTCTTGGTTCAGTTTCGAGATGGTCCAGTTCCACCTGAAACTTTGCAAATTAAAATCAAACTTTTAAATCTTTCAACTCTAGAAAAAGGGTTTTGACTCGAGTAGAGCATGGGATTTGCATACAAAGATCAATAGCATTGATAACCAGTATCCATCACAAAGGGCAAACAAAGTAAATTTAGATTGGAATTTGTCAAAAAAGTTGCAATTTCAGGGCACACTATTATATCTCGTAAGCCATTGTTGATGATTGATTTGATTCAAACTTTCGATTGTTCTTATCTTTAGATTAGTCTTATCTCTTAGGAAATGTTTATCTATTTGGTTTGTTTCCTGTTTTCTAGCTATTTAATTTTATCTTTTCTAACTTGATGTAGGCCTATTTAACGTCCTTATCTATACTATATTATAAAGCACGGATAAAAAACTCTTAAATACAAATTATTAGGTACAATATACCATCATTTTATGCAAGATATTAAAATTCTCTTAATTTACAAGTATCAAAGCACAAGATACATATTACTATTGCAGGCTTCTAACACCCACCAATTTGGTATGTGCAGGACTTCCTTTTATGCAGACATTTCCATGTATCACTATAATTAATATATTATATTACTATAATTGTGTTTTAATTATATTATTAAATATGTAATTGGTTATTTTTTCTAGATGTCATTAAAATATTTAAGATAATAATTGAATTCTAACAAAATAATTAATTTTTTATATAAAAAACATTATATTATTAAGACTAAATAAAACTAATTTATAAAAAACATTATCACTTTGTCAAAACCATCCAAAATCTTACACTTCAAAAAGTGTTTATAAACTCATAACGTATATGATAAAGTAAGTCTAAGAACTCCAAAATTTCACGCTCAATCTCATGTCCCGTCCCTGTAAACGTCACTTCGAACCAGTCGTGTCAGAAAACAAAAACACGACTGAGCACATGGCTCAGTGAATGAATTATAATATAAATTCGTAAATAATAATGAAAACAACGATAACGAAGCGGAAGACTTAAAAATTCAATTCGAAGAAAGTTCTTGAGACTGAAGTTCATAGTTCATTTAAATCAAAAGAAACGTTTGGTAATATAATAAAAAACAATAATCTCAAGAACAATTCACACTTTAACTTCAAAACGTAATATAAATAAAGTCCGTCAATTCCTGTCTGTTCGTGGGGTGATCAGCCACACGAACTGGGTCGGCATGCGGGCACACACAACGAATCCCCCGTGAATTTAACCACGGTCACATATTCTGTGGGTAAACTTATAGAATCGATTCATCCGCCCTGGAGCCAACAAAGTCAACCAAGTCCCCCATAGTGGGTTGACGTAAGCCACATAGGCTTAACTCTGGTGGACCATCATCTGCAGGACGCCATGACAACAAAGCCGCCATAGAAGGCATCCCAAATAATGTGCCCATTTATTGGGTTATTCTAAAATCAACGAAAACTAAACATATGTCACTTACCCAAATGGCGATCATAGAAATTATAGTCCATATACTTCACAAGTTTCACAATTTTTATAAACAATTTCATACGAGACGCATTTTAATAAAACGCTAACAGTTTCAACAAATGATTCATAATCCAATCTCAATATGAAACAACAAAAAATGAAAACGTTCAAACATAAGATTCAGATCAAAAATCAATGTGTATGTGTGTGTATAATTACACGTTCGTTGATCACATTCAGTTGATCAATCACAAGGCGGTGAACCACCATTAGGAAGGGTCAACTACAACAAATAGTTGCCCACGATTCAAGAGAATTGAAATCCATACCTTAACCAAATTGAGACGCATCACGCAATTAACCGAGACTCACGACGAAGCTTAACCCGATCGATTGCCTATTTAAACCATAAATTACTATTACTCGCATAACATAAAACTCAAAGGCTATCATCTTAAGCTTAATCATGA
This sequence comes from Arctium minus, assembly GCA_954870635.1. Lineage (NCBI taxonomy): Eukaryota > Viridiplantae > Streptophyta > Magnoliopsida > Asterales > Asteraceae > Arctium > Arctium minus. The sequence continues at coordinate 171,857,495 of OX941080.1, read as the reverse complement.
ATTTTTATTCTCTTAGGCATTAAACCGATCATTTTGTATGCGGTTAAAAATTGTTAGGACTGAAAGTCCTATGTGTTGAAAGTGGTATAAAGCATTTATAAGGGGTTGATTTGTAATTAATTGATAGTTGTTTTGTTATTGGGCCTAAAGCCCATCAGCCCAATACGCCCCATATATAAGGGGTTTTATTGTTCAGTTTGTGAGGTTAGATGAATTGTTAGATGAAATTATTGTTAGGAAGTTTAGATCTCATTCATAATTCTCTAGTCAATAGGTTTACTTTGCTTATCAGATATTCTCTCTGTAATCCTAATCCTTTCTTGAATATTAATCATATGACTAGAGGTTGTGGCAATATTATTGTTCTTCATTGATATTACTGTTCGTAATTGCACTGTACTGGGATCTACAATTGGTATCAGAGCAAAGAGACAGAAGTTTTGATCCAAAAAAGTTTGTCTAAAACCCTTTAATTCGATGATTTGATTATATTCTGTGCTTACCTGATTATCTGAATTCTTTTTTGATTGATCTATGTTTCTGTCAAATTGATTTTCTAAAATCCTTGTTGATTAAAAAAAAATTTCTCTGGAATCGATTAAATCTGGGTTTACACAGGTCGATTGATTGGAAAAATTGATTGAGTTGATTCTGATAGACTGTCGATTCAATTTTTTTTTGAAGTTGGGTCGATAGCTTTCTGATTTTTTTTCTGGAAAAACAGTGAAGTTGGTTGTTTTCTGTTCAAATTCGATCGATTAAAATCTTGTTATCTGGGTCGACTATTTGGTCTTTGATTGATTGAGTTTATGATTTTCGACTAATTGAGTTTCTGAGTCCTTATCTGCATATTTGATTTTGTGATTAAATCTGCATATTTGATTAAGTCTGCATAATTTTTCATTGAAATCGATTTCTGGGTTAAGATAGAACGTTTGTTTTTCATTGCTCTTATCTTACATATTTGATTACGTTTGATTTTCTGGGTTCAAGTGCGATTTCGATCGATTTTCAGATTCGTCGATTTTATCGGTCGATTATCTGTCAATCGTATTATCTGTTATTAAAAGTGCTTATCTTGATATCGACCGGACCCCTGCGACCGGAGCTCTTTTGCAACCGGACCTTGTGGACCGGTATCTTGACTTGACCGGATCGCTTTGGCGACCGGTGTTTTACGACCGGATCCTTGTTTGGACCGGTGTCTTGTCTTGACCGGTGCTTGACTTGACCGGTGCCTTGACTAGACCGGATCGCTTTGGCGACCGGTAGTTTATTTGACCGGACTCGTGTCTCGACCGGTACCGCGACCGACCCTTCTTGACCGGTGCCTTGCGCCCGGTGTCTTCTCGACCGGACCCTTGCTTCGACTGGACTCACTTTTGCGCATCAGTTACTAGCGAAAATCTCAATTTTGCGCCATTGCCTATTCGCGCAAACCTAACTTTGCGCTACCTTCTCTTCGCGCAAAGTTTTACTTTGCGCCACCTATTGTTCGCGCAAAACTCACTTCGCGCGCCCCTTTACTCGCACAAAACCTATTCTTGCGCCACCCTCTTGTAGCGCAAACTTTACTTGGAATTTTTTTTCCTCCCTCTCTTCTGATTTTCGACCGGATCCTTGTTTGACCGGGTCTTTGCTCGACCGGGTCCTTGCTCGACCGGGTCCTTGCTCGACCGGTCCTTGTCCTGTCCTGTCCTGTCCTGTTTTTTTATTTTTTATTTTTTTTTGGATCAATTTGTTTGGCTCACGATCGCTACAGTGCAATTAAGATTAAAGTTTAAACCCGTTTAAGTTTCATCTCTTGTCAAGTTTAGTCCCTGGATATCATGCTTTTCTGAGCCGGATCGAATTAATTCTATTCGATACGATCAAAAAGGAGAATCAGGGAGAGACATAAACCAAGTACAGAATCCAGAGAAGACAAGTCCTCTCGGTGTTCTTTTTGTATCAGATAATTCAAGATGGGATATTTTTATGGACTTCAAGCGAAGGTTGACAAGCTCGAATTAGAGAACATAAATCTTGCTTTATCTGTTGATTTCTACTTGAAGAGATCAAAACAATATAATGATGAAAGCAAGTTACTGAAAAAAGAAGTTAGTGCATTAAAGACAATTAATAAAGATCTTCTGAAAAAGACTTCTGGGCAGAATAATGAGAAAATACTGAGTTTGGAATATGAAAACTCTGAGCTGAAAAGAAAGATCTCTGATATCCAGCAAGCAGTATATGTTGAAAAGTATGATGAGAAGACTAAGAGTCTGGAGGATTCTAATGCTAAGCTTCAAAAGAAAATATCTGATTTGGAGCAAAAGATTGCAAAAGATAAATCCGATTTTGAGACTAAAGAGAAATCATTTGCAAAGAATTTCTCAGATATTTCAAGAAAATGTGCTGATGAAAAGAAAGCAGTTGAGCTGAAATGTATCAAACTTTCTCAGAAAGTCTCTGATTTTGAGAAAGTAATAATCTTGGAAAGAGAAAAGTTTGTCAAGCAGAAGAAGGAGATTGAACAAAAGAATGTTGGATTCTTTAAAGAAATATCCGGCCAAAGAAAGGATGCTGAGGAGGGATTTGAAGAAGAAAGAAGCATATTTGAGGCTGAGATCAAAAAGCTTACTGAGAAGCTATCTGAACTATCTGAAAGTGTGCTGAAAGAGAAGAACACGAAGTCTGAATGCGAGACGAAGATTGACCTTCTTGTCAAAGAGAGAGACATATTTGCTTCAAATATTAAAGAGCTTGAAAAGACAGCATCAAGTTCAAATCAGAAAACTGTTTCTTCACAAAGGTCAGTTAAATCAGTTAATCAGATTCGTAGTACTAACATTTTCTATGATAGAAATATAGATGGTTCAGGTACACATCTAAGAAGAAGGAGATACAAAAAAGAAGAATTGGTCTGGAGAAAGAAACCAGTTGAAGATGAGAAGAAAGATGGGAAGAAAGAGCTGAAAGGAAAGAAATCATGTGTACATACACACAAAGCCAAAAAGAACAATGCGCGTAAAGGTAAACCTGATCATATCTACTCGAGAGATCAATTAATCAGGTTGTCAGGTAAGAAATACTATTGTTCTTATTGTCGTACACATGATCCTATTCACAAGACTAGTGATCATTACTGGTATGGTTCTTATTCCATTACTCCCATTCGAACTGCAACTAACATTCATGGACCCAAATACTAGTGGGTACCAAATCCTAAAATTGATTCTGTGTTGCAGGCACCTACTGTCAAGGGGGAGTAGAAGAACTAAGGCTTCTAAGTAAATCAGCTTAGAACCCGTACTTCAACGGAGTTCGACTTCTGAACACTTCAGTTCAGGACTCATTCTTAAATGCCTATCTGACCTAAATCATTTAATCATGATTTGAGGGGAAGCTTAAAGGTGAATATCTTCTGATCTAGATCTCTGATTGGTTGAACGAAGAACAATTTTCGAACATGAAAAACGTTTTCTGAAATGTTCAAACCACTTCTGGTTCTCAAAAGATTTTATGAATTTAGAAGTGTGATTTTAAATGTTTTTCAAATTTTGAGCTTTAATGTTTAACTGACCGTGTGTTTCCAAAGATCAATACTTGCGTATTATCTTGTCCATATACTGTCAAGTATTCATACACACCGGTTCAGTATTTTATTTGAAATTGTTATTACCATGTCTCATAATGAACCAATTTTTCGATATTCAATGTTGTTGAGCATCAATCATAATTTCTAATCTTGTGCTTTCATTGCAAAATTGTTTATATTCGTTTATATAAACAAAATATCCAATTCTTTGATACCCTAACCATTTCATTTGATCTGATTGATACATTGTCAGATTCTCAAAACAATTCTTTTGATTTCATTTCTTTCATTCAATATCTTTGTTTTGAGAAATCTTCAAAGTTCAATTGCTCAAATCTTATGAGCATACATTTTGACAGTGTTATCATAAACTTTGTACTTAACTGTTTAGTTAAACTGTTGAGCATCTATTCTTTGTTAGGACTTACATGGGATTTATGTGAGAACTTAAACAACACTTCCATGGATTCACGTTAATCAGTGTTTCCTACCCCGGAAGTTATCCTTGAGTGATTGAGGGGTGAGGGGTCTTAAATCAAAGAGTGGGGGAGATAACTCATCCGGTTGAGTTTTTCTCATTGTGCTGAACGGTAAAATGTAAATGAGAGTTTGGTTAGAAGTGAGCTTTAATGACAAAAAGAAAGAGGGTGTGAAAACAGAGTTAAAAGAATATCAGAACTCTGCACCAACCACTTTCTGAGCCGGGTATCTTCTGATTGGTTCACATTCTTTGGTGACCATCATTGAAACAGGCAGTGAGCCCATGCCAACTCTTGCTATAACCCCACCAGCCACTCATTTATTTCCCGAAAAAGAAATGTTTCATTTTCATTGGGGACGCAACACATATGCTATCTAGTCTTCATTCGGAAGATTTAGATATTGAAAAAGAAGGAAAGTTGCCCCACCTTCGCACCTCTTTCATGCACATTGAGTCCGTGTAATATCTGTTGCTGTCTCAACAATTTACACAATTTTGAGCCTGAGAAAGCTAAGTAGCTTCAATCATTCTACACTTGCACGTACACACAAGGAATGAGTTTTCTTGTCATAACATTCATAGAAAATTCCTTTGTGGTTTTTCGATGATTGAATGGAATCCCTGGGGAGTGAATATCACAAAAGCTCATTTCCAAAGTACATCCGTTGTACAAAGTGGCTTCGTGCTACTTACAGGCATACTAATTGTATCATTTGTTGATTCAGGTTTACAATTCCTATTATATCTGAATTTAAAAAGATTCGGATATATACATTTCATGAATTGACGGATACTCAGATCAAAGGGCGGAGAATGTGAAATTATCATAAAGGGGAATGTGTTGAAATTGATGAGTTTTGATGATCATGATGTTCACAATCATCAAAAAGGGGGAGAGATTTACAAAGTTCAATTTCAAAGTCAAATCTTAAATCTGAGGTTGAAAAGTTTTTGGATTCAAAGATTGCAGCTGAGCAGAAAAGATTTTATTGCATTTCTTCTATCCCGTATCTTGTGGTGTCTGCTACAAGTTTGTTCCTCCTACGAGCTGATTGAAACAAGTTCTTAAGCTGAAAGTTTATTCAACTCGCGGTTCAAAGACAGATTCTTTGTTATTAAACTGAAGTTGCACCGTGGAAAGTCACGTAACTCGCACATTATCTTTCTTGTGTGCTGATCCGATGTGTTGAGTTTCTACAGTTGAAAGCTGCTTAATAGTGCGTTCAGTCGAGGCTATTGTACATTGAATCTGGTTACAAAGTTGAATTATGAAGACCAAGAGCTTTATTCAAGGGGAAGCTTGGAAGCAAATGAAGACATGCAACACCAAAGTTCTTCAAATATTCAAGAGGGAAAGAAGATCAAACCTGAAGATTGAAAGAAGATCAATGCCTGAAGTTTTCAAGAAGATAAATGCCTTATTCAACTTTAGGGGGAGATTGTTAGGACTGAAAGTCCTGTGTGTTGAAAGTGGTATAAAACATTTATAAGGGGTTGATTTGTAATTAATTGATAGTTGTTTTGTTATTGGGCCTAAAGCCCATTAGCCCAATACGCCCCATATATAAGGGGTTTTATTTTTCAGTTTGTGAGGTTAGATGAATTGTTAGATGAAATTATTGTTAGGAAGTTTAGATCTCATTCATAATTCTCTAGTCAATAGGTTACTTTGCTTATCAGATATTATCTCTGAAAACCTAATATTTTCTTGAATATTAATCATATGACTAGAGGTTGTGGCAATATTATTGTTCTTCATTGATATTACTGTTCATAATTGCACTGTACTGGGATCTACAAAAATCTAAATACAATTATCATCATTTTGATTCTAAACTTTATCCTTTTGTAATTTTGACAAACCTAAGCATTTCTAAACATATATTTGATCATAACTTTGCAATAACACAACATAATTTACCAACCAACTTCAACTACCCTAACCTACCAACTTAAATAACATAAAAAGAAATTTATACCTCTAAGAAGGGTTCGAAGAGTGGATTCCGAATATACGATTGAATCTTTCATTACTTCAATGGATTGATAGATATTGTAGAGAGAAGTTTGAAAGTTTAGAGAGAGAGAGAATGAAAAAAAAATGGCGGTGATGTATACATGAAGAAGACGACGAAAACAAAAAATATCTACACATTTTTTTTATAATATAGAGTTTGTAATTCTTTTTATTTAATATAATATATATATAATATAATATTTATATATATATATATATAAAGAGTTTAGGTTAATGACAGTTTTAACCCCTAACTATCTTTGGTTATCATTTTCAATTACGGTTCAATTCGGGTAAAAATAATTATACGTTTTTTTTAAAACCGAGTCTTACAATCGTAATGTAAATCGAAAATAAAATAAAATGAAACATTAAAATTGTGATGTATCTCGCTGCATTGCGCGAGTACGCTTCTAGTTTTATAATAATAAAGCATCCATTCTTCTGTAGTAAATTCTTTCTCTTGCTCTGTTTCTCTCTAACATTGTGGTATTAGAGCCACGTTCCTATCTAGGTTTCTGTGATGGCATCCAACAGTTCTGCAGTCAATATATCTCAACCCCAGATTGCACTCTTCAAAGGAGATTCGTACGAGTTCTCGAGTGTGAAGATGAGGACATTTTTTAGAGCACAAAATTTGCGGGATCTGTTGGAAAAAGGAGTTGAAGAGGGTCACGATAAGACAGGAAAAAAAGAAGCTCAGAAAAAGGACGCAATAGCATTATTTATCATTCAACAAGCCGTAGATGAGAGCATATTCTCAAGGGTAGCATCAGCAACCACAACACATGAAGAATGGAACATACTCAAGACCGAGTATCAAGGTTCTGCCAAAGTAATCACTGTGAAATTGTAATTTCCTAGAAAGGATTTTCAAACTGCAAGTATGAAAAATAATGAGACAATACAAGAGTATCATATCTTCCACTTTTAACCAAATGAGAGCATATGGTGAAAAGATCACTAATGAGACGATTGTTTGGAAGATTTTGAGAAGCTTATCTCCCAAGTTCGATCATGTGGTTGCAACCATTGAAGAATCTAAGGACCTTGCCTCCTATTATGTTGATGGACTCATGGGGTCACTGCAAACTCATTAGATGAGGATCAACAAGAACAATTCAAAATGAGAAGATCAAGCGTTTGAAGTTCAAGAAGAACACACAAGGATCTCGTATAATAGAGAAAGAGGTAGAGGATCCTTTAGAGGAAGAGGGCGTGGCAGAATGAGTAGCATCATATGCACTTTTTGCAAAAAAAAAAATAGCCACAAAGATGATGACTGCTCGAGCAAAAATAAACAAGCACAATACGGAGAAGAAGAAGATTACATGTTCATGACGTTTGTAAGTCCTCAACAATCATCCCAAGATATTTGGTATCTTGATAGTGCTTATTCAATGCACCTGGTAGGACATGTAACAAAGTTCAAGAATTTGGATGAGACTCACAAATCTCAAGCCAGATTGGGCAATAACAATCATATCCAAATTGAGGAAAAAGGTATTGTTGTTGTCGACATTGATGGAAAAGAAAAGAGGATTCAAAACGTCAACTATTCTCGTGGTTTGGCTTATAACCTTATAAGTGTGAGATAACTTATGGACTTTGGCTATTCTGTAACATTTGAAAACAATGTATGGATTGTTAAAAAACAATCTGGTGAAATATTGTTATAAGCTAAGATGAGTGATAACAAAATGTTCCCTGTCAATTTTTCTTGTAAAGAGATTATGGGTTAATGAGTAGCACGATAAGTGACTCCATAGTTTGGCACCTACGCTATGGACATCTCAATATCAAAGGACTGCAATTACTTGCCCGAAAAAATATGGTAAAAGACTTACCTAACATCAAAGAACTTGATAATGTGTGGAAAGGATGTGTTTTAGAAAAGCAAACAAGAAGATCTTTTGCGGTTGGACAGTCAAAAAGGGCAGAAAAGATGTTGGAACTATTGCATCCAGACATTTGAGGACAGACATTTGAGGACAGATGAAAACATAGTCTCTTGCCGATAATAAGTACTTTCTCCTCTTTATTGATGATTTCACAAGAATGAGTTGGGTGTATTTCCTTATGTTAGGAGTAATCAATCACATGAACAATAATCGTATATATATGGACAAAATTATAATGAAAAATAGAAATTCTTATACATAAAATCAATGTAATTAACATAGTAGAACAACAATCCAATGAGAAAACACCACTTAAATCCTTACTTGAATTGAAGATTCGTGTAGGGATTGAAATCAAATGAGGCATGCACACATAGCAGTGTCTTAAGACAGAATTTCAACCGTACAACGTCCGTCTAGAGGATATAACAATCGTATTCGAGTGTGGAACTTGAATCTATCGAATCATGGATGTTTGGTGAAGAATGTAGAAGGAGAAACCCAGAAATATTGAGAGAGAATGATGAATTTTCGTAGTAAAAAAACAAGAGGGAAAAGTGCAGGTTATATAGGTTCAGGCGCCAACCGAAATTACTGTCACGAAGTCGCGTGACTAGTGGCGCGGGTGAACCCGTGTGGTAACTCGTGCCAGACTCTGGACGAGAATCCTTCAAGTGCACCGCACGACCCGTGGCACGGGTAAGGTCGTGTCGTAACCCGCGTCGGGCCCTGTCAACAGAACACCAAGCGTGTGGCCACGCGACTTAGGTCGTGCATGACCCGCGCCAGTCTCTGTTAACCTGCAACACATTTTCCACCATCAATCTATCTCGACCCCAAGGCCCAAGGCCCATCTTTGACATTTAATATATATATTAATGTCAAAGAGAGCCCACAAATCACACCACAATCCAAGCCAAGCAATTAAATGATTCATTTAATGCTCATTGGTTTGGATTTATTAAGTGATGTGTAGTTTGTCTTGGATCCTATGTGGGACAAGTTCCTCCTTTTCTTAACTAAGTTCCAACAATACCCCACATTTTCTATTCAAACCTAAGTAATACCCCATATTTGAATAGAAAATAAGCAATATTATGGAACTTATGTTTCTATCACCAAGCTAGTTATAATATGCATCGAAAGAGGTGTCTTTTGGACTTGAACCTTTCCTAGTGAATACCTATCGGATCTACTTCGTGGATAGTGAACGGAGGTCTTGAACTAGCCACTTTTTGTAGTAAATCAAGACAATAGGTAACACAAATATTATATCTATACATACATAAATTCTTACCATTGTGTTCATTTCGGTCGTGAACAAATCCTTTCTTCATGAGAGTTTTAGAAGACGTGGCCATATATGTCCTCAAAGATGCGACCACACATCAGTCTCACATAGGTAATGCCGATCAAGAATATTTCGTGGTATTCTACTAAGAAGCTATCAGCATTATTAAGAATATAAAATTCAACCCTAAATCATCAACGGAAAATAAAAAGGAAACATCACAGGAATAGGCATACCTTTGTTTGATTATTGCTTGAGTTGACCCAGACTAGTTTGCCTATTGAACCTAGACCATGGGATCTCCAATTTCACTAGGTTAGGTTGCTGTCGAGGAAACTCATTGTATTGGCTTTAAGCCCATTCCTTTCGATGAAAAGGATACTTGCTCTCTACTTAGGCCTTTTGTCAAAGGATCGACTATATTCTCCTTTGACTTTACGTAGTCAATGGAAATGATTCCATTTTTCAGCAAGTCCTTAATTGTATTGTGGCGTCTTCTTATATGTCGACACTTGCCATTGTAGATTTGGTTCTTTGCTCTTGTGAGAGCAACCATACTATCACAAAGGATACAAATGGCATAGACAGGTTTTGGCCACAATGGAATACCTTCTAGGAAGCTCTTTATCCATTCGGCTTCTTCAGCGGCTTTGTCTAGAGCGAAAAATTCTGCTTCCATAGTTGATCTTGTATTCACTGTTTGTTTAGATGATTTCTATGAGATCGATGCACCACCAAGTGTAAACACATATCCACTTGTGGACTTATTCTCAGAATGGTTGGAAATCCAATTAGCATCACAATACCTTTCTATCATCGGAGGATATTTGGTATAGTGTAACCCGTAATTCATGGTGTATTTCAAGTATCTAAGCACTCTCACTAGTGCATACCTACGATCTTTTCCCAGGTTATGTGAGTATCGACGAAGTCTACTCACACTGTATGCTATATATGGTCATATGCAATTCATGCTATACATCAAGCTTCCAAGAACTTGAGTGTATTCTAATTGAGCCACACTTTCTCCATGATTCTTCTTTAGTTGACTAGAAGGATCAAATGGAGTCACTACCGGTTTGTCATCATAGTGATCGAACTTACAAAGTACCTTCTCAATATAGTGAGATTGGGTGAGGATGTAACCATTTGGATTTCTTTGAATCTTTATACCAAGGATTACATCTGCTACTCCCAAGTCCTTCATGTCAAACAAGGAGTGCAACATCTTCTTGCTTTGATTGATTACATCTAAGTTCGATCCTAAGATTAGCATATCATCTACATATAAACTTATAATGACATATGCATTTTTGTATTGCTTCACATAGACACACTTATCACACTCGTTTATTTGAAACCCGTTTGATATCAAAGTGTTATAAAACTTTTTGTGCTATTGTTTAGGCGCTTGCTGAAGTCCATAAAGGGACTTGATCAATTTACAGACTTTATTTTCTTGACCTTTAACAACAAACCCTTCCGGTTGTTGCATATAAATTTCTTCATCTAACTCTCCATTCAAGAAAGTAGTTTTCACATCCATTTGGTGGATTTCCAAATTATGAATTGCTGCTATGGCCATCAATGTTCGTATAGACGTTATTCTTGTGACCGGAGAGTAGGTATCGAAGAAGTCTCGACCTTCCTTTTGTCGATATCCTTTGGCAACTAGTCGAGCTTTGTATTTCTCGATAGTGCCATCGGGTCTCAACTTCTTCTTGAATATCCATTTATGGCCTATTATTTTATGACCCGGAGGTAGGTCAACCAATCTCCATGTATTGTTTTGCACTATAGAGTCTATCTCCCTTTGGATTGCCTCTTCCTAATAAGGTGCCTCGGATGATTCCATGTCGGCCGTATAAGATAGAGGTTCTCCTTCAACATTAAATGCCATAAAATCAGGGCCAAAGTCTTTGGCTATTATACCACGTTTACTTCTCCTCGGTTCCAAATCTTCTTGAACTTGGGAGGTTTCACCTCTATGTGTTGGATCAAGTTCTATTGATTCATCTAGAATGTGTGTGTCATCATGCAACCTTTTCCTTGAACTAGAGGCTTGATCCTCCTTTTCTTTGTAAGGAAAGGTAGTCTCAAAGAATTCTGCTTCTGTAGATTCTATGATTGTATTGTTACTTATGTCATTTACACTAGATTTATATACTAAGAATCTATATGCAACACTATTACGAGCAGGTCCAATATATACACAATCAATAGTTGTTACTTATGTCAAGTTTGATCATTCTTTGAATGGATCTAAAGTTAACATGTCCTAATCTAGAGTGCCAAATATTAGAAGGAACAATCATGTACATGGAACAATCATGTACATGGAACTAGCAGTGCTAGGGTCTGACTTATTATTATTTACATTGGCGGCAACCAAACTATTTACAATGCTAAGTTTGAAGAGCCCCTCATTGAGGCAACCCTTCCCAACGTACACACCACCCTTGGTGATGACAATCTTATTAGATTCGATTACAACTTTGAACCCTTTCTTACTTAGAACAGTTCCATAAATAAAATTTTTAGTTATGCTAGGTATATGTATAACATCAGTCAAAATAAGATCTTTGCCGGAAGTCAGATTCAAGTTGACCTTCCCTTTTCCTTCAACCCTTGCAGTCGTGGCGTTCCCCATGAAAATCGGCTCCCCATCGCTCACCTTTTGGTAACATACACACAAGTTTTCCGAATTGCAAATGTGTTTGGTTCCCCGGTGTCAAACCACCAATCCACCATGTTTGTAACCATGTGGGTGAGATTGGCATGACTAGAAGATGTCCCATGTCCTCCACCACCACTTCCTCCGGTGCCACCATGGTCACGCTTGTGTCAGAAATCCTTGGCTTGGTGTCCCGGCTTACCACATACCCAACAACAAGTCATCCTCTTGAATTGTTTCTTTTGTGGGCCCAAGGGGCCTTTTCCGGTATTGAAAGGCCTCTCGGTAGCAATCCTTTTTCCCTTAAATTTTGGGAACTTTGACTTGGATGAACTTCCTTCCACCATGTTGGCATGCGGTTCATTTGGAATGGTATCAGCTTTGTCATTCAGTCGGTTGTCCTCCTCAACTCGGATCTTAAGAAGCAACTGTTCAAATGTGATCTCCTCCGTGAGATGCTTCAAATACAGCTTGAAGTTCTTCCACGAAGGAGGTAGCTTTTCAATGATTGAACCGACCACAAAATTGGTATTCAAGCCCGTACCCTCAACCTCGAGCTCGTGGACAAGTACTTGCAATTCTTCCACTTGCTTTACCACTGGCTGTTGGGTCAGAATATGCTAAGGATGGATACTACTGCTAGTTGAAAGGTATTACTATTGCTTGTAATTTTAATACTGCTAGTAGAATTAATACTGCTTTAAAAGTTAGTACTGCTACTTGAATAGTTAGTACTGCTTGGAGAGTTAGTACTGCTAGTAGTTAATACTGTTGAAGATTACTACTGCAAGAATGGTTAATATTGCTCAATGATTAATACTGCTAAAAGAAGGGAAGGTTAGTGTGCTTCTAAAGATACAGAAGACTTGAAGATAAAGATGAGTTGGAGATATGGTTGAAGATAATTATGGTATTGATGTTGAAAATCAATTTTATTTTGATAATTATCTTGTACTCAGTCTTGTATATATAGTATAGAAGTCTTTGTTAGAATTAACAATTATTCATACGTTTTGTTTAGAGAGAATTAACCTCAAGAATACTTTAGATCCTTTCTATAGAGAAGTATCGAACGTCTGTTTAGCCTGTTAAACAGATTGAGGTTTTGTGTGTAATCATCAAGTTGAATCAATATAAACTTGTGATTTGAGATATATATATTGTTCTATTGATTTTCTGCTAAAGTCTTTTTCCGCAACTTCTTTAACATAATTTTCTGAGTGTGTTATTTAAATTCTTGTTTAAATTTCGATCCTGACAAGTGGTATCAAAGCTAGAAAATTCAGAAACTTTTAATAATGGACAGTTCAAGCGATAGTGTTTTGGTATCAAAGGTTCTCATGCTCAAACCCAATGAGTTTGACATGTGGAAGATCAGAATCAAGCAGTACATTCTTCTCACAGACTTCTCAATGTGGGACATCATTGAGAATGGTCCTTCTGATGGAGGAAAGATGGATGCAGAAGGAAAGAGACCTCCACCAAAGACAGATGGAGAGAGAAAGTTAAGGCAGACAGAGATGAAAGCCTTGAGCACTCTGCTTTTGGCTATACCTAATGAGTACCAACATCAATTCTGCAACTGTTCTGATGCACAAATTCTTTGGAATTCTCTGGAGAAAAGATTTTCTGGTACAAAAAGTACCAAGAGAAATCAGAAGGCCATCCTAAAGCAATAGTATGAAAACTTTATGTCTACAAAGAATGAGTCCATGACTCAAGCTTTTGATAGATTTAATAAGCTAATTGGTGAGTTGGCTACTGTTGGTGTCCAGATAGATCAAGATGATGTTAACAGAAAATTTCTAAGATCTCTTGGTGATGAATGGACTATGTACACTGTCTCCTTCAGACAGAATGACCAATTGGAGGACAAGGAATTGGATGACCTCTATAATGACCTTAGGGTATTTGAAGCAGAGGTAGAAGCAAAGAAGAGACCCTCTAGATACTCATACAATGCTGCTCTTTTATCATCCTCTACTGATACTGCTGCTAACACAGAATCAGTTAATGCTGCCCATGGATCAAAGCAAGATGGATCCAATGACTCAGTCTTAGAAGCTTTTCTAGCCAGTCATGCTAATTCCACTCTAATTAATGATGACTTAGAACAGATAAATGCTGATGATCTGGAAGAGATGGATATCAAGTGGCAGATGGCTATGCTGACTATGAGGGTAAAAAGATTCATCAAAAGGACTGGAAGGAACAACTTTGCTCAGAAAAGAGAAGATGGGTTGGATTTGATAAATCCAAGGTTGAATGTTACAAGTGTCACAGGCTGGGGCACTTTGCAAGAGAATGCAGAAGTGGAATGCCTCAACAACATACTAGCAACCATCAACCATCAAAGTCCACTAGCTTCAACAATAGGAACTCTTCTCAAGCTCTTGTTTCCCAAGAAGGAATGGGATTTGATTGGAGTGACCAAGCAGAAGAAGCAGTTCAGAATCATGCTTTAATGGCTAAAGTTTCAGAGTCAGCAAGTACTGATATTCCCACAAAGGTAACTTCTAATCTTTGCTCTAAATTCTGTATTGAAACTGTTAAAAAGTACAGGGATCACAATCAGAGCATGTATGATGACCTTAAAAGGTGGGAGAAAGATAGAAGAGAGTATATTGTGATCGTTGAGAATTTTGAAGAACAAATTAAGGCATACCAGGCCAATGAACTTCAACATTCATATGATACCAACTACTGGAAGTGGGAGAAGAATCAGTTAGAGATTCAACTAGAGAAGGCCAAAAAGGAATGTGAGAAAATAAGGAGTGAATTTGAGAAGGCTAAATTAGATATTGAGAAATATTCCAATCCTTCTAAAGCAATGGACTATTTACTCAAAACTCAAGTTCATGACAAACTGAGAAGAGGAATAGGCTACAACACCAGCCCTCCACCATACAACAATAACTACATTCCTCCCACCTCAGACCTCTTAGAAAGACAAGACAAGAAGGAATTACCTAGAGGAGCCACAGAAGTAGATCCTTTAGACAAAGTAGTGGTTGAGGTAGACTCTGAAGAAGAAGACTCTAAGAGTAAGAATGAGGAAGACCATAAAGATATTCCCTTAGAAAACCACATTCTGACAAATGAGAAGGGAGGTAAACCATTTATCAAAAGTGATAAAGTGGAGATGACCAAGACAGAGAAAGAGACTGTTAAGAGTGAGAAAGCTGAGACCTCCAGGAAAGGAAAGGAAAAGGTACAGGGAATTCACTACATGCACACCTCTGTTATAAATCCCTGTACTTGTCAACAGAACAAGCCCCATAAACATGATAAAATAAGGGGAAATCAGAGAAACAGAAATAATCAGTGGGCTCAAAAACAGGGAATTGATCTAAGCAAAATCAATAGACCAAAGCCCTGTTTTATCTGTGGCAAATTGAATCATCTTGCCAAATACTGTTATTTCAATCCTATTAACCAAAGAGTTACTTTTCAAAGACAAACACAAAATTCTTTTGGTAATAGGAAACAATCAAGAAATCACATGGCTGCCAATATGAGAACAGTACCAATGAAAAATGGGACTGCAAAATCTCATATTCAGAATAAGTTTGCTAAATCAAAAGAAAATACTCCAAGCAAGTCAAGGAGTAACTCACAGAACAAGAAAGAAAACAACTTTGTCAAGATTTGGGTTCCAAAAGTCAAGAAACCTATTAGTACTGCTACCTCAAATAGTACTGCTAACAGAAATAGTGCTGCTGATAGCAATACTACTGTTGACCAAGTTAGTACTGCTAACAAGGATAGTGCTGCTACCAGTATTAATGCTGCCAAGCCTATAACTTTGACAAAGTATTCCAGCCATGAGATTCCAAATTCTGATAATCTCATCAAGACCAATCTTACCGATTATGAATATGTTGATGAGAAAGGGCAACCCAAGACCACTTTGGCTTGGGTTCCCTCCACAAACTAACTGTTTTATCTAGTGTGCAGGGCAACCAATAGCTCAAGAGGAAGAGCATTTGGCACGTAGATAGTGGTTGCTCTAGGCACATTACAGGTAACATAGACTGCCTTCAATACTTCAAAAGATTTGATGGAGGACATGTTGTTGTTGATCCAGCAAGAGGTAAGATAAGTGACAAAGGTATGGTTTCAAAAGGTAAGTTGACTTTTGAAAATTTCATAGTGCATGATGTTGCTAACTGTGTGTTTAAGTGTTTCAGATTGTTTTGATTGGATACTTGGTACTCCTGGTTCAGTTAATACTGCTCGCTATATTACTCATGATAATTTTTCAAAAATGGTTAAGTATGGTTACTACTGCTAGGTGGTTTATACTGCCAGTGCAAAGTTACTACTACTTGACTTATTTAATACTGCTAATCAGGGTTACTACTGCTGGTCTGTGTTAATACTGCTAGTCTGTGTTAATACTGCTAGTCCGTGTTAGTACTGCCAGTATGTGTTACTACTGCTAATATGAGTTAATACCGTGAGTTAGTTAATACTGCTAGGGTACTTAGTACTGCTTCTAACTGAAACCCTCCACCTATAAATACCCTTTGTGATCGCCAAAATACAAACGACTCTTTGAACTTCCATTGTTTCTTCTTCTCTCTCTCGATTTCTTGCTTACCAGTGTCAACCCTAGTAACGATTCGAACGCTAGATTTAACCAGAACGATGGCAGGACGAGCATTCTTTGATGAACACAACGAGCTCGCCATGTTACAGAAACCAAAGCAAGCTGAAGGTTTCCATGCCATAGTGGATTTCCTCAAATCCTCTCACATTGCCCACGCTCTAACTGTCAATCCCACAATCTATGTGGAACATCAAAGATAGTTATGGGCCAATGCTGCTATTCAATCTGAAGAGGGCAAACAGGTCATCCAAACAAGGGTATGTGATAAACCACTGACCATCACAGAGGAGTGTATTCGCATCCATCTACGATTAGATGATGCCTCAGGTATAACCTCTTTACCTAAGGAAGATCTCTTCCAAACTCTTAGTCTTATGGGGTATGAAGGTCCCACTGATGTATTCAAGTTTTTCAAGAACAGATTTTCACCACAGTGGAGATTTTTTTTTTCATACCCATCAACATTGCATTTCAAGAAAAACAACTGGATGGAGTGAGTTTAGCAGTACCTTAGCTTATGCTTTGGTCTGCTTAGCTACCTCTAGAAAGTTCAATTTCTCTCAAATGATTTTCAATGATTTTATGTCAAACCTGGATACCAAATCCAAAAGCTTTTACATGTATCCCAGGTTTGTACAAGAGATTATACTGAAGGAATTGACGGATCTACCCTCTTTTCAAGAGGTGTATGTACCAAAACCTCCCAAAGGGAAGGTATTCTCAAACATGAAAAGGCCCTCTAAGGACTTTTCTGGCCAAGACACCCAATTGTTCTCTACAATGATGGGTGTGTCACATTCCCATGGTGAGGCATCAGTGTCAAAGCCCTCATTAGACAACCAAACTGATGACCTACCCACACCACTCATTTCTAGTAATCCTCCTCAGATTCCTTTTGACAAGCCCACATCCCCCATCACCAAAATATATATAAGGAAAAAGGTAAAGAAGGTTCCTTCCCTTCTTGTACCTTCACCCCCACAGCCTTCAAGCCCTCTAATGGAGCATTCTCCATTAGAGAATATCGATAGGGAAACCACAGGGGTGTCTCCCAACCCTAAGAAGGTGCTCACTAAGGAGCAGGTTAAGCATGTGGGCAGTGAGGCTCACACTACTGACTTTGCACAAAGTGCAGAGCAGGACAGTGTGAACATTCCTAAGACCTTCCCCACGGCAACTTTGGGTGAGCAATCATCTAGAGGTCCCCGGTGCCAAGAAACCAAGGGGGTAGAAGGTGCCTCTGCTAGGCAGAGGACCCCTACTAAACGTTCCAGTGATCCTCCAAAGGTGGTAAACACACCTAAAGGTTGTGAGGATAGATATACCTATGATGAATTGATGGAAACGTTGGCAAATATAAATGAGGATGTCCTATCTCAGGGGAAACTCATAGAGGAGATGCAACAGATAATCCTCTCCCAACAGGTACAGATCAGCAACCTCAAGAAATTGGTTCTAAAGCAAGTGCAAAAGAAGAAAAGAACCAAGTTCATAATGAAAAAGAGGAGCATCCTTCATGATGCTTCCAAAAAGGGGGAGAATAAGGGGAAGTCAAGAGCTGGATCTGACAAGCAAAGTCCTGATGGGATAAAGTCTACAGTTGAGGGGGGCAGGGTAATGAAACAGGGCCAGCAACAAAAACTTTCAAGCGAGCAGCACAAATTAGGCTAGCAGCAGTAACAGAGGCAACAACAGTAATAGGGCTATCTGTTGAAGAGATAGAAATAGCAGAAACTCTTCTAAAGGCCAAAACAGACACTCCCAAAGCCACTCAAAAGGCCAAGGGAATGGAAATTAAAGAAGGAGGTCTTGAGCAGAAAAGAAAAGAAATCAGTGAGGCAGAAATGAAAAGAAAAGGCAAGGCGAAAGTGGATGAATCTGTACAACCTCCCAAGAAGCTAAAACAGATAGAGATTGATGAGGAATTGGCAAAGAAGCTGCAGGCTGAGCTAGAACAAGAAGAAGAGACTCAAAAGGCCAAAGATAGGCAGATTGCTCTAGATCTGTCTACTAAGCTGAATGAGGAATATCAAAAGAGCTTGAAAGCTGCAGCTGAGGTCAAGAAAAGTACAGTGAAAGTATCCAAGCACAGACTGCCAGCAAAGACTCAGAAAAGACAACGTTCTAAGACCTATTTGGCCAATCAAAAAGGAGAAAAATGATAAACTTTCTGAAAGGCTCAATTGGTGTAAAAGAAGAGATGTTTGCTAGCATGTCATACAGCAGAGTTGAAGAGCTATATAAAAAGGAAATGGCAAAGCTTTAAGGGGACTTCACTCAAAGGGTTGAGTTTGAAAGACAAATGAAAGAGAGACATGATTTCAATATCCAACAACCCTTCCCTGAGGGTGAGGAAACCACCCCTTCAAAAGAAAAGGCTGAAGAAAAGAAGGAAGAACCTGTTGCTGTGGAAGTGAAATATGCCAAGAGAGTGAAAACTATAGCTTCCAAGAAAGAGTCCAAAATGTCAAGGGTTGAAGGAGCAGAAAAAGAGGCAGAACCATCTGTTACAGGTCATACAGAGCAATCAATTCAAAGTACACAACAACCAAGTCAATCTGATGTGCATTTTGGTCTTTACATGACTGTAACAGATGATGAACCAGTAAAAACAGATCCCATTTCAGTTCAAGCCCCTGAAATCATCCACTGGGATATTCTGGAAGATCAAGAAAAAGAGTATTTCAGAATCAAGAGGATGGGTGATCACTTTGAAGTTTATTCTACTTGGGGCAAGATAGTCAGAAGTTGTTCAAGGTCAGACTTGGAAGAAATGTTCAAAGTAGGAATGACTCTGTATGGGGATGTGCTGAAGAAATCAGGGATGAACATCAAGAAACTAGCAATGGAGTATCTATGCATGATGTTCAGTCCAGACCTTGTCAAGCATGTAATCAAGAAAGTTTTCAAGTCTGTGGACAACTGGATGCTCATAGAAAGGTGTGGGGTGTATATCTTAGCCATTGACAAAAGCTTCCATGAATATTACCTGGTGGATAAGATATATGACCATAGCCTAGCCAAGCTACAGGGGATGCTGAAAGCCAAACTAATCTGTAATCAAGGTTCTGAAATGGCAAGGATTGTGATTAGCAGGATCATTAATCAAAGTCTGTGTCTGGATCCTAATTTGGGGAACTAAGCTGAAGTGTTGAAAGTATCATGAAGACTCTAAGTTGAAGAACTTAACTTCTCATCCTGAAAAGTTAAGTTAGGGGGAGATTGTTCGGTCAGAATATGCTAAGGATGGATACTACTGCTAGTTGAAAGGTATTACTATTGCTTGTAATTTTAATACTGCTAGTAGAATTAATACTGCTTGAAAAGTTAGTACTGCTACTTGAATAGTTAGTACTGGTTGGAGAGTTAGTACTGGTAGTAGTTAATATTGTTGAAGATTACTACTGCAAGAATGGTTAATACTGCTCAATGATTAATACTGCTAAAAGAAGAGAAGGTTAGTGTTGCTTCTAAAGATACAGAAGACTTGAAGATAAAGATGAGTTGGAGATATGGTTGAAGATAATTATAGTATTGATGCTGAAGATCAATTTTATTTTGATAATTATCTTGTACTCAGTCTTGTATATATAGTATAGAAGTCTTTGTTAGAATTAACAATTATTCATACGTTTTGTTTAGAGAGAATTAACCTCAAGAATAGTTTAGATCCTTTATATAGAGAAGTATAGAACGTCTGTTTATCCTGTTAAACAGATTGAGGTTTTGTGTGTAATCATCAAGTTGAATCAATATAAACTTGTGATTTGAGATATATATATTGTTCCATTGATTTTCTGTTAAAGTGTTTTTCCGCAACTTCTTTAACATAATTTTCTGAGTGTGTTATTTAAATTCTTGTTTGAATTTCGATCCTGACACTGGCTTCGCATCAATCATCCGAAAATTCAGAAATTTTCCCACTGCGAACCTCTTGGAACACGCCACATCAGTTTTGTACTTGGCATCAAAGGATTCCCAAATATCCCTTGCCGTTTGGAAGGTAGAATATATGTCGTAGAGGGAATCGTCGAGAGCATTGAGTATATAGTTTCTACAACTATACTCATTCGATCTCCAATTCTCAACCGATCTTTGATGTGCGAACACTTGGATTTGCGATGGCGCAGACCCGTCCGCCCCTTCTGGAGGATTTGCCAGTGGTTCTTCCTTAGTGAGCACGTTGGCAACCCTATGTGTTATCAAATAGAACAACATCTTTTGTTCCCAGCGTCGAAAGTCCGAACCCTTAAACTTCTCGGGTTTCTCCACATGACTTTTCAACGGATGTGATTGATCCATCGCTCCACAACAAAATTATGTCTTAGATTGTTAGGAGTAATCAATCACATGAACAATAATCGTATATATACGAACAAAATTATAATGAAAAATAGAAATTCTTATACATAAAATCTATGTAATTAACATAGTAGAACAACAATCCAATGACAAAACACCAATTAAATCCTTACTTGAATTGATGATTCGTGTAGGGATTGAAATTAATTGAGGCATGCACAAATAGCAGTGTCTTAAGACAGGATTTCCTCCGTACAACGTCCGTCTAGAGAATACAACAATCGTATTCAAGTGTGGATATTGAATCTATCGAATCATGGATGTTCGGTGAAGAATGTAGAAGGAGAAACCCAGAAATATTGAGAGATAATGATGAATTTTCGTAGTAAAAAATGAGAGGGAAAAGTGCAGGTTATATAGGTTCAGGCGCCAACCAAAATTAACTGTCAGGAAGCTGCGTGACTAGTAGCGCGGGTGAACCCGCACGGTAACTCGCGCCAGACTCTGGACGAGAATCCTTCCAGTGTACCACACGACCCGTGGTGCGGGTAAGGCCATGATGTAACCCACGTCGGCCCTGTCATTAGAACAACACGCGTGTGGTCGCACGACTCAGGTCGCGCTGTGACCCGCGCCAGCCTTTGTTAACCTACAACACATTGTCCACCGTCAATCTATCTCGACCCCATCGAGACCCCAAGAGCCCCAAGGACCAAGGCCCATCTTTGACATTTAATATATATATTAATGTCAAAGAGAGCCCACAAATCACACCACAATCTAAGCCAAGCAATTAAATGATTCATTTAATGCTCAATGGTATAGATTTATTAAGTGATGTGTAGTTTTTCTTGGCTCCTATGTGGGACAAGTTCCTCCTTTTCTTAACTAAGTTCTAACACCTTACTCACAAATATGAAGCATATGAATGTTTCAAGAAGTTTAAAGCATTCATATGAATGGTATAGTTGAGCGTAAGAACAGAACAATTGTTGAAACGACGAGGTGTATGATGAAGGCAAATGATCTTACTGATGAAGGCAAAGGATCTTACTAATGATTTCTGGGCTGAAGCATGTGCTACTACCATGTATCTGATCAACATCTCACCTACGAAGGTTGTGTGGAACAAAAACACCTTTTGAGGCCTGATATGAATTTAAACCATCTGTAAAACATCTTCGAATTTTTGGTACTTTATACTATGCTCTACTCACATCTCATAGGCATAAAATTGAATAAAAAAATGAAATATGTTTTTGTTGGCTATTCCTCGAATTCAAAAGCATACAGGTTGTACGATCAGGAAGAAAAAAATTTGTTGTGAGCTGGGATGTTCAATTCGATGAAAACCAGAAGTTTGATGATGCTGATGCCAACTAATGTGAAGACAACCATCGAATGTGATGCCTGGAACAAATCTATGGATGAAGAATTAAGGTCCATTGAAAAAATGGAACGTAGGAACTTACCGATCTACCGGAGTCAAAAAAAGCTATAAGCTTGAAGTGGATATTCAAGACTAAATATAACTCTGATGGCAGTGTCCAGAAACACAAAGCAAGGTTGGTGGCTCGTGGATATGTGAACGAACATGGAGTTGTTTTTCAAGAAACCTTCTCTCCGGTGATAAGGTTTGAGACACCACAAGGATTTATTATTCAAGGAAATAAAGCAAGATTTACAAGTTAAAAAAGGCCTTGTATGGCCTAAAGCAAGTCCCGAGAGCCTGGTACAGCGAAATAGATGATTTCTTTTGGCAAAATGGTTTTCAAAGGAGTTCAAATGAGCCCACTCTCTACATAAAGTGACAATGATATGATATATATAGGGTCGTCAATGCAACTTATTGAAGAATTTAAGGATGTTATGATGAACAAGTTCGAGATGACCGACATGGGAAGACTAGGCTACTTTCTCAGGATGGAAGTCAAATAGAACAACAATGGAATATTTTTATCACAACAGAAATATGCCGTTGATCTCCTCAAGCAATTTGGCATGATGAACTGTAAGACTACCTTAACTCCGATAAATACAAATGAAAAGTTAACAGTCAATGATGGCATTGGGATCACAGACGCAAGGGAATAGAAGCCTAGTAGGTAGACTCATCTATCTTACTCACACAAGGCCAGACTTGTCATTTGTTGTTGGCTTAATCTCAAGGTTTATGCATAGTCCAACAAAGCAACACTTTGGGGCTGCAAAAAGGGTACTTCGGTATGTTGCTGGTACCAATGATTTTGGCATTTAGTATGTGAAAAATAAGAGTTTTCTATTAACCGGATACACACTGATAGTGATTGGGCTGGTTCTCAAGGTGATCGGAAGAGCACAACCGGTAACTGTTTCGTATTAGGCTCTCGGCCTATTGCATGGGGTTCAAAGAAACAAGAGACTGTGGCTTTATCGTCAACTCAAGCGGAGTATGTAACAGCTACAATTGCCTCCTGTCAAGTAGTATGACTTAGAAGACTACTTATAGACGTAAATCAAAAACAAATTCATGCTACTCATATCTTGTGTGATAATGTGTCTGCTGTGGCTTTGACCAAAAATCCGATTATGCATGGAAGAACGAAACACATTGAGATTAAACACCATTTTATTCGTGAACTGATTGAAAGAAATAATGAGTTGGTTGATATGTTTACCAAAGCCCTCCCACCAATAAAGTTTGAAGATATGAGAGATCGACTCTTCATCACGAGTTTTGAATCAAGGGAGGATATTGAAGATTGATTTGATTCAAACTTCGGATAGTTCTTATCTTTAGATTAGTCTTATCTCTTAGGAAGTATTTATATATTTTGTTTATTTCCTGTTTTCTAGCTATTTAGTTTTATCTTTTCCATCTTGATGTAGGCCTATTTAAAGCCCTTATTTTATCATAATAAAGCATACATTCTTCTGCAGTAAATTCTTTCTCTTGCTCTATTTCTCTCTAACAACCATAACTAAAAAACCAAATTTAGGAGATATCAATTTATAGTAGAAGTAATAGATTACAATAATGGGATTTCTTGAAAAATTGCAATCTTTGAATCAATAATAAAAAATCAAGAATTACCTGGCTTGTTTTTGTTCATCATACTAATTAAGAACTATGAAACAAGTACCCATGATTCACATTTCTAATCAGCAACACACTCTAAAGACTTGTCAGTAATAAATACTCTTTCAATTGAGAAACCTTCATCAATTTTTACTTTACTCTCAACCTTTTCAATTGGGGCTTTCAAAATTTTCAAAAGAATCATCATATTTTCCTTTTATTTTATCAGATTTCAGTCTTGGTCCCACTCATCGAAAAAAACCACAATGGCTAAAGAGAATCATATTCGTCGATTTACGGCATTACATGGTCGAATTATGGCATTACTGTGTCGAGTTATCGTTTATGTTATGCATGGGTTTTGAAGACGGTTAAAAGTTTTGAAGTAAAAAATGACTCAAAAACGGAATTATAGACGGGGTTGTGGCCTCGGATAGAAACAAAAACATCCATGAAAGGGTGTGTACATACATATGTATGACCATAAGATTTACAGCAGGTTTATGAATTTTTTTGAAAAGATTGGGGTGACTTGCATATTACTGTGTATATAAACGTATGTATATATGTGTATAAGGGTATGTGTTATGTAGTATGGTATGTGCATGAGAGATTATATATACGCTTATATATAAACTTTGTGTTAATGCATTGGTTGGATTCTTGTTCATACACATATGGATGGAGGTGGGATGCTCTAAGGAAGAAAACCCAAAAGGTATTATTATGGTCATGTATAATGAGGATGAAGTTTAATAATTTATTCTTCAAGATTGGGGTATATTTGACATGAGGGAGGTTCAAGGGAAAATTTCAAAAAAATGGAAAACTGAGGAACATCCCGGTAGTCCTTGATCCGGACAGTGTGCATACGACTATGCACTTGTGCATACGAGTAAATTAAGTTGTTTTTGGTTTTTATGCACTTGTGCTTATGCATGTGTGCATGCTACAAATTACTTCACTTTCTAGTTTTTTTAATGTGTTCTCAACTTGACCCTATTTGACAAACCATTTAAATTTTATTAAATGAATTGATAAATTAGATTAACAACGTGTCGTATTTCATGTTTGAGAATCGTTACAAGCATTTTAATCTTGGATTGGGAGAATTTATAAAAATTTAAAATGTCGAGTTGACAAGAGACATGGTTGGGCTTGTAGGCTCTGGGGTTAAGTCATTGTTGACTTTTACTGAATTAGGTCGCTAATGGCTAATGAGATGTTATGGTGTGTAATTTGTATGTCGCGAATCAAGAGCTATTATTAACTGATCTACCCAATTAGGTGAGCTTTTATGTGAATTACCCTAGGATATATACATACATATATATATATATATATGTGTACAAGTCTATTACTTTGGAGCATGCTTTATTTAGTGAAAAGTTTTATTGATATGTATGCTATTTATTGGAGTTTATTACATGTTATTGCTTATCATCCATGTTACACCCATAATTTTGCTATGAAAGGTGTTACGCAATCTAAAACAATTCTCCAAAATAACGGCTAAATTACAACCGTTTACAACGGAAGACTTTAAATTAATAAATATGTAACTTAAATGCAAATTCATCCCATACCGGATTGCATTACAAATTTATCTACCATAGATACCTGAACAGGAATATTGAACTTAAATGGGCTAGGCAAGTCTCTATATGTGCCCCTTTTTCCGTTGTCCACCCGGAAACCTTCTGTCCCTGAGATGCATACTATAGTCAGCTTATAAACCTCAGTGAGTTCATGGTTTGCGTGAATAAAAATCATATCACATCATACATATCAACTTGTAAACTATGTACCAAATAGTATGTGTTTTCTTAAAACATGCAACATTGAAAGAAAAGAGATCTCATAAACTGTCTCGTTGGGTATGGGTCATTTAGCCACAGATACGCCCTGGGTTGATATGTTTGTCATAATTGATCACCCACCTGTCTGGGTCGTGTCTTATACTGGTCGTGACATACTGGTCAAATGCCCACCCGCTAAAACTGATCATAAAACTTGCGTATGAAATAGAATGGTAGAGTTATTTGAAAACAAAATAAACACATAGCATGCATCTGATCATAATTAATCATACATGTAAAATATTATGTATCATGTATGTAAACTGAAACATCATGCATATGTACATATCACCATACAAATCATATAATGCTCATAATAATTTTGTACATAGGTATGCATCCCATTGTAAGTCTCATGAAGACTCACGTGTTCTTGTAGATCAACTATTGATAGCTCTTGATCGAAGACCTTGAATCGAAGAAAAACCGAAATATTGAGTTTGGTCTTCAAGCCCATATTTCTATCTCGAAACTTGCTCATTTTACGAATTACTTGAACCAACGTAATCCCTAACTAGTGATCTTCATATATATCAAGAAATTTTGGCGTATTAGTTGACAAAGACGAGCCAATAGCGAGCCAAAAATGTAAGGTTCCCATCAACCTCTATTTTTCAAACAGAGGTGTACTTGTTACATAACAGGTCCTCTGACTTTTAGAATTCTTACACTAATTGGCCCCCCAACTTTCTAAATATACATCCGTCCCCCTAATCTCACTATTTTGGTCAATATTACACTTTTCACCACCTGATTAGACATTTTCTTCCATTTTTAGTCCGGTTGAACATAAACCCCTTTTATTCACTTCTCACTTTCATTAAATGGCATAATAGACCCATTTTCACATTTTTCTTTACATTTTTGTTATAATAAAATAAAACGTTTTTTTTTTTATTATTATTTTTCCTTTTTCCTTTCTTTTCCTATTTATTTATTTGCCCCATTTTGGGGTGTCACAAATCTTCCCTCCTTTAAGAAATTCTCTCCTTGGAATTATGCTGGTTAGGCTATTGAGGATTCTTAGTCTTTACCTATTCTCTTGCTATCATGTCATTTCTGAAACTTAAACTTCTAATTTCATCAATACCATCACAAATACCAAAGACGTACTTTTGTTCCTTTTATCCTTTCGTGTTCTTGACCATCTCTTCAAGGGTCTCTTCTACATAATCAAGCTTGTCACCAAAGCTTGATACCTTTCAAATTTACAACAATTGAAACATCAACTAAACGTTTCCTTGAATTTGACACATGAAAAGTGTCAAGAATTTAACTTATAACTTAGTGGCCAACTTGGTTGATAGATACTCTATCAACTATTGCAACTAACTCTTCGATCCATATTACTTTGATTTTTATTTATCTTACTCATCATATATGACTATACCCTTTCCAAGCGATGTCTTTAATATCATTCTATCTTATCCCTGAACTCTAGCGGTTTATGTTGCTCATTAGCATAAATCTCCATGTACTATGTATATCTACTTTTCTCACGTCGTTAATCAACTCATACTGGTAACATATTTGACTACTGCACTTTTATGCATATATTTGACAACTTCTTGCACATAAGCTATGCAACACACCTCATGGCTAAAAACCCAATGATTAATATAGTGTGCGTTAACATGAACATTGTTGGGAATACTCATCAAACCTAAGAGAAAATGAACACCACTAGGAATACTTTATCGCAAGTGATGCATAATGCCAATGTTCTTGCTAATACTCTTATGCATACTCAAGGCACATAGTGATAACTAATGGAGTCACTAAGGCTTACTTAACATTCATACTAAAAACTTCTTGAGGTATTATGGCATAACTTATAATATATACTCTACCTCACTTTAACGTCTCTTTATGTTGTAGGGAACACGTGTTGTATCACATACTTACCATCTCTTGAAGGCTCTCAAATCAATGCTTACCTTACTAATTTGAATTTGTACATAGGCCCTCCGGCATATACTAGTCCTTACTAAAACTTGGAGATTTAATTAACTTACTGTAACTGATTTGGCATCTTAACGTGTTTTTTTTCACATTCTAAAACGTATTTTTAAATTTTTGCACATCTTATAACTATCGGTGTTCCCTAGGCACATGGATTTACATAATCCTTCTAACATTGTATTTCTTAGACCTCCCATGTTGAACCCAATTTTGTTCCAAAATCTACCAGATTTCGTCTGAGTCTATTAGTAGAAACTCAAGGTGGTTAATCGTTATTTATTTCTTATCATTCTCTTTATCATATAGTTTCTTACTAATCTAATTGAGTCTGCTTTTCAGCACTCAATGTGATGGCTATCATTGCAACTTACCATTTCCTTAACTCTGATCCTTCTTTGCGTGTCTGGATGATAGTGTAATTTCACTATCAAAATTCTTCAACGATGTTGATCAACGTCTCTAGCTCAAACTTCATCCCTTAAAATTAAACATGGATACTTACCTATCGTGATATATGTACATAGTACACTTTGAGCCATCTTGGTAATGTCTCATAAAATTCCGAGCGTAAGTACCATGTCACTAACTCTTTATCATGTCTTGCATTAGGCTTGTTATGTTCTTACAATTGACTTAATGTGTAGGCGATAAACTTGCCTCATGGCATTAATATTAAATCTAATTCAAAATTTGTGGTATCACTGAGAACTATAAGGTTTTCTATTCTTTCTGACAACCATCAAATTTATACATAGATTTACTTTTTCTTTCAATAATTGAAAGACTTGTTCTATCTGACCTCAGTCTAACTTAGTTGTCTGGGTCTATGCTGACATTAAAGTCTGCAATTTAGGGAACCCTGAATGGATCCCCGAGAATAATCTAGTAACCAAAATAAACCTCTATCTCAATTACTGATCTTGACCGCTATAGATATGACATAACCTCCGAGTTTGTTGGCTTTTACTTAGATGTCCTTTTTGTCACTACGTGATCAATAAAACTGAAACTTTGCATCTACAATTCACAAGATTTTTTTTACAACTTATTTTCTTTAATGGTTGTGGGACCAACTTTTGACGTTATACATGCTTAACCTTATTTCTCAAATAACTGGGCACACTACAAATAACGATTGAAACAACTTCTCTATGTATGGTCTACACATTATGCTTATTGGGTCTATAGCGTTATTGTCGCATTTCTCAATCCAAATGGCGTAACAGAAAGCCTATGATTTTAAAGTCAAAATTATATGGGCAAAAGTTACTTCAAAGCATGTAACATTTAAGTTGATCTAAAATAAGAATCCGATATCTAAAAACCCTCAACAATTTGTATTTAAACATAATATGAGGCCAAACACTTTCGAGATCTTGACCCTCTTGGCGTAGTGTGGGGGTTATCTATTTATCTGAACCGTCCATGTGCATTGACCATAATTGTAACACCCTAAAATCCAGAGTGAATTTAAAACGTGGAAACTGGACAAATAAGCATCAACCCTTGGTCCTAGCTCCACTTCCCCAGAAAGCAACGGTGGCATGCCCGAAGGAATGATGGTCGCCACCCTAACCACTGGATCTCGCTCGGGCGAGCTATCGTCACGCAAATCTCCATCGACTAACGGTCGACTGCGTGTATTCACCATCCTAAAAATGGTTGCCACTCAAGCACAAAAAGAATAAGAGACAGATCAACAGAATGAACACGAAAGAACAAATACCACATTACCAATTGTCATAGTAATGGTACATTAAGCACAATCACATATAAATATTCTCATAATAACATTAGCTATGTGAAATTATGAACATACAATACATAATGGTTCTTAGTACCATCGCTACAACGTTTGATGACTATAATTTCCGTCGACTCTAAGACCAATCAATCTTAGAAATTCTACCCAAGCTCACGAATCAATGCTTAACATACTCAGTCTAAGTCTAGACATCTTACATTCATGCCTAGATCACTTAAACCTGGCTCTGATACCAACTTGTAAAACCCTAAAATCCAAAGTGAATTTAAAACGCGTAAACTGGACAAATAAGCATCAACACTTGGTATAAACCTCCCAAAAAAAGGGAAAATGTACTTAACCTTTACAAACCTTAATACTGATATGGAATTCAACAACAAACTAATCTAAACATAAACTATCTAGATTACATCAGTTGTTAATCCAATATCACCAAAAGAATGGGACTTAAACAATTGCCCAACATCAATACTAGTCATCTCAAAAATCCCCGAGACCAAGCTCGTTACTCAAGCCCTTAGCAACCCACCGCTAACGGAAACCTGTTATACACATCATTTGAGAAAAAGTGTTAGGCTTAAAGCCTAGCGAGAACATACAGTTTATAAATTTCAAGAGATATAAACAATTGTATCATAAGGAAATCTTTTCAATAAGGTTTAATTTCAAATGAAACCTTTGCCACAACCGGGCCTTTTAAATGTAAACTCATCATACGATGACAAAGATAACCAATTTTACCAAGGATTGTAGCGTAACACAAAGTAGGTCACAATCCGAGTTATGAGTCGAAACACTTGGAATCCATGGCCACGAACTACAAAGGTCCGTACTACGATGTGAGGGAGGGCCCTCGAGTACACCAAGTCAAACTCGTTCACTAGGACTGCCATATGACCCTTAGCTAGTAACCGATCTCACATAATCGTACCAAATTGCCCCCGAGGATCATATGCATCCATAGCTACAAATAAGGGGAAAATATGATCCATGGCTAGTAACCGGTCTTGCAAAACCGTACCAAATGGCTCTTGAGGATCATATACATCTATTTACAAAGAGGGGAAAAGACATCCCAAATATAAGTCGACTCAATACCTAGGGATCCACTAGTAATGGTACAGACTCGTCACAACAACATATGTGACCAACCATAGATAGTTATATGGTATAAAACAACATTTATAAACAGAAATGCATTTTCAAGTTTAACTTCTGGTAAGAATGAAAATCATCAAAATGACTTATAAACATTCTTTCAAGTAACCCACATAAATGTGCAAGTAAAACCTCCTTTTACTTCAAATAAGGCGGAACCCATCATTTTAGTCAAAACTGATCGGGAACCCCGAAATCACCAAAAACTCAAGTTATGTCAAAATGTAGAGAACTTAAATCCATATCGTAGAAATACTTTGGATTTCAAAAATATAATTTTTGACATGTATAAAGTTTAGAAAAAGGTAGTAGGAACTCACCAAACAGGTTTTAGAATAAAACTCAGAAAACCAGATATCGACCCCGACGAAGAGGTGAAACTTTTAACACCGAACCCTTGCTAGTAACACGAAATCTAGCAACCAAACTTGGTACCACTGAGATCTAGAAAGAGAGAGAACTTGAGAGAGAAAGAGAAAGATAACTCCAAAATGAGATATTTTGGAGTGAAACTTGACTAAGTCGGCCAGGCTTTCTCGCGGGTTATGCCGCGACTTCAACTTGCGGCATAACTCGCCCGTGTCCCACAAACCCAAAACTCCAGTGGGTTTCGCGGGTTGTGCCGCGACCTCAAGTCACGGTGCAACTCGTGTAGCTTCATAAAACCCAAACAAACAGAGGGTTACGCGGGTTGTGCCGCGACTTCAAGTCACGGTACAACTCGCGTGGTTTACTGTGGTTAATCCAAAACCACCAAAATCCAAACTCGAACATCAAACCAAACGCGGTGCTAATGACAACGCTTAAACACAAGAATAACATGATTACAGAACGGAAATCCGGGGTGTTACAATCCTCCCCAACATGGGAATGATTTCGTCCCCGAAATCCAACTACTCGAAAAGACGAGGATATCTTCGCTTCATATCCTCCTCAGCTTCACACGTCACGTTGGCTCCCCGATGATGCTTCCACTGCACCTTGACCATAGTGACCATTTTGTGATGCAACTTCTTAGACTTTCTCTCTAAGATAGTGTAAGGTTCTTCTACACAATGGTTACCCTCATCCACTCTTAACTCTGAGAGGGGAATGACGCTTTCTTCCTCCGCCAAACACTTCCGAAGGTAACAAATATGGAACGTGTTGTGGATTCTGCTCAACTCCGGTGGCAGTTCCAATTGGTAGGCTTGCAAGCCTACCCGTTTAAGCACTTTGAAAGATCCAAGGAAACGGGGACTCAGCTTCCCACGCTTTCCGAACCTTATAATGCCCTTCCACGGCGATACCTTAAGCAACACACGGTCGCCCACTTGGAATTCCATCGGTCGCCTCTTCTTATCGGCATAACTCTTCTGCCGATCCTGAGCCGCTTTCAATCTTTCACGAATTCTCTTGACCTTATCGGCCGTCTCTTGCACGATTTCAGGTCCGACGAACTGCTTTTCTCCCACTTCAAGCCAAGACACGGAAGTTCGGCACTTTCGCCCGTACAATGCCTTAAAAGGTGACATTCCAATACTCGAGTGGTAGCTATTGTTTTAAGCAAACTCTACCAAAGGTAGGTGAGAGTCCCAACTACCCCCGAAATCGATGACACAAGACCTCAACATGTCTTCCAACGTTTGAATCGTTCTCTGGCTTTGCCTGTCGGTCTGTGGATGGTAAGTCGTACTCAACTTAACTCACGTACCAAGCTCTTTCTGAAACCCATCCCAAAAGTTCGAAGTGAAACGACTGTCGCGATCCGACACGATCGACAAGGGTATTCCATGCCTCGAGACCACTTCATCGATGTAAAGTTTTGCTAACTTGTCCATCGGTAAAGTCTCGCGCATAGCCAAGAAGTGAGCGCTCTTAGTCAATCTATCGACTATTACCCAGATGGTATCGTGACCTCGAAGAGTTTTAGGCAACTTTGTCACGAAATCCACGGTGATATGCTCCCACTTCCACTCGGGAATCTCTAGAGACTGAAGACTCCCATACGGTCGTTGATGTTCGGCCTTAACTTGCGAGCACCTAACACAACGCGCCACATAACGCGCCATATCAAGCTTCATTACCGGCCACCAATAATGCAATTTCAAGTCCCTGTACATCTTTGTACTTCCCGGATGAATGGAATACTTGGAGTTGTGAGCATCCTCAAGCAATAGATCACGGCTACCCCCAACTTTGGGCACCCACACACGACCGCTAAACAGTTTCACCCCACGGCTATCTTCCGTTAAGAGCAAACGCTGTTTCGTCATGACTTCCTCCTTAAGATTTTCTTCCAACAAAGATATAACCTGCGATGTCTTGATCTTCTCAACAAGATTAGATACTAACTCGATTCTCGAAAGTGTAGTCCGAATACTTCCGCTATAGTCCTTCCGACTTAACGCATCGTCTACAACGTTAGCCTTACTGGGATGGTAAAGCAATTCACAATCGTAATCCTTGAGCAACTCGAGCCACCGCCTTTGACTCATGTTCAACTCCTTTTGATCAAAGACGTATTTCAAACTCTTATGATCTGTGTAGAGCGTACATTTTGTGCCATAGAGGTAATGTCGCCAAAGCTTTAAGGCGAACACCACCGTTGCTAACTCCAAATCGTGGGTAGGATAGTTCTTCTCGTGTATCTTAAGTAGGCGTAAGCGATTACTTTGCCTCTTTTCATCAACACACATCCTAATCCCATCTTCGAAGCGTCGCTATAGACCACGAAATCTTCTGACCCTTCCGGCAACGACAAGATTAGAGCTTCACACAACTTCTTTTGCAGAATTTGGAACGCCTTCTCCTGCGTTTCGGTCCAATCAAATTTCACATTCTTCCGAGTTAAAACTGTCAAGGAAGAAGCGATCTTCGAAAAGTCTTGAATGAATCTCCGGTAGTACCCCGCCAGACCCAAGAAATTGCGGATCTCTGACGGACTCTTGGGAGGTTCCCAATTCATCATAACTTCAATCTTGGAGGGGTCCACTTTCACTCCGTCTCGAGTGACAACGTGACCTAAGAATTGCACTTCTTCAAGCCAAAAGTCGCATTTGGAAAATTTGGCGTACAATCTTTCTTTTCTCAACACATCGAGAACTTCGCGTAGGTGTTGCTCATGCTCTAACTCGCTCTTAGAGTACACGAGTATGTCATCAATGAATACGATGACCGACTTGTCGAGAAAAGGTCGGCACACCTTATTCATCAGATCCATAAATACCGCTGGTGCGTTCGTTAGGCCAAAAGGCATTACAAGAAACTCATAATGGCCGTAACGCGTTCTGAAAGCTGTCTTCGGCACGTCTTCTTCTCTTACCTTCACTTGGTGGTAACCCGAACGTAAGTCGATTTTGGAAAAGCACCCTGCTCCCTGGAGTTGATCGAACAAGTCGTCAATCCTGGGAAGCGGATACTTGTTCTCTACCGTAGCTTTGTTCAACTCACGATAGTCGATGCACATTCTCATTGTGCCATCCTTCTTCTTGATGAACAAGACCGGAGATCCCCACGGCGACGAGCTCGGTCTTACGAATCCCTTCTCCAAAAGCTCTTGGAGTTGGTCCATCATCTCTTGCATATCAACTGGCGCTAACCGATAAGGGGCTCTAGCAACAGGAGCCGCTCCCGGTACGAGATTAATCCGAAACTCTACTTGGCGATCGGGTGGTAACCCGGGCAAGTCGTCCAGAAAGACGTCTGGAAACTTACGCACAATCTTCACATCTTCAAGATTTAACTTCTCAAGCTTGGCATCGATCACGTAGGCTAAAAAAGACGAGCATCCTTTCACCAAACATCTGCGTGCTTTAGTCATGGTGATTATTGCCACATCTCCCTTCCTCTTCTCAGCATAAATCACAACAACTTCGCCATTGGGACTGGGAAGTCGAATTAATTTCTTGGAACATACGAACTCGACATGATTGTTAGCTAACCAATCCATTCTGACCACGACATCAAAACCCCCGATTAACATCGGCAATAAATCGATTGGGAAATCTCGCCCTTCGATTCCTAGAGTACACTTCTTCAGAACATCGCAGATCAGAACTTGACTACCATTTGCTATCTCAACTACTAACGCATCCTCAAGACTAGTAGTGGGCATAGAAATCTTTGGATGCAACAACTCAGATATAAAAGAGAAACTGGCACCCGTATCGAATAAAACACGAGCAGGTACAGAGTTTATAAGAAATGTACCCGATACCACATCAGCTGATGCCTTGGCCTCATCGGCCGTCATCTGAAACGCTCGACCCGGAACCCTAGATGGATTCTCTTTCTTCACTGGCGCGCTACCCGACATGAGCTTCGGGAAATCTCTCTTCATGTGCCCCGGTGTCTTGCACTCATAACAAACAAGACCTCTGATCGGACAGTCACGAGCGATGTGATCAGATTTACCACACTTGTAGCAAGATTGAGGAGTGGTGTTACAGTTACCGTGGTGCTTGGTTCTGCACTTATGGCACCACCTAGCTTCTTGATAACTGCTGAAATTTCGGTTTCCGACAGATGGTTGGGTTCTCTTGGGAGGTACTGAACTGCTCTCCCATTTCCTCTACTCAATAACAGCCACAACCTTTTCCGGTTCACCTCTCGCGTAAACCTCTTCCATAAACTGCGCCTCTTCGATAGTCTCCCGAAGGTTAGAAGCCTTCGAGTTTCGGACCATAGTCATCATGTCCGACGGTAGACCCTTCAGATAGGCCTTAATCTTCTCCTTCTCAGTTGAGGCCACATGCCCCACTAAACCCAGCTTTTCCATGAATTGACGGGTATACTCTCTCACCGTCAAATTCCATTTCTTAAGCGCTCGGAAATCTGCCTCGATCCGATCCACAACCCTCTCATTGCAGTATTCTTCCAAAAGTTTTCCCTTGAAATCGCCCCAAGTTAGTTGGGCCAAGACAGTAGGAGAGAGAGTGGACTGGATAACATTCCACCACGTCAGCGCCGTATCTTTGAGCAGTTGCGTACCGAATCTCACCCTTTGGTTAATCCCCACACTCGGATGAACCGAGAGCCTGCTCGACCGCTCGGATCCATTTA
Source organism: Arctium minus (assembly GCA_954870635.1). Lineage (NCBI taxonomy): Eukaryota > Viridiplantae > Streptophyta > Magnoliopsida > Asterales > Asteraceae > Arctium > Arctium minus. Next base: position 171,821,792 of record OX941080.1, on the reverse strand, counting down.
ACACATGCAACTGGGTCTTCGGAACCAGAGAACTCTGGTGGTCCGCAAACCAGAAAAGATTTGTAGGAACAAATCTTCCCACCTCTCAGAGCACCAACAACCATGTGCTCTTCAGTTCTGACTCCGCTCCCAGAGCCCCCAGAGCCAGTCAGCACATTCTCTTCTACTTCCCCATGCTGTTGGGTCTGAAATATGCTAAGTCTAGATAGTGCTGCTGAGAAATTAAGATTACTACTGCTGAAGAGATTAGTACTGCTACTTGAAGAGATTACTACTGCTAGTAGTATTAGTATTGCTTGGAGAGTTAGTACTGCTAGTTGGAAGTTACTACTGCTATCTTATTAGTACTGCTGATGATAAGAAGATTTTGATAGAAAAATTAATGCTGCTGAGATTGATAAGGATGGTTTGTTACTTGAAGCGAAAGACAAGGAACTGAAGATAAGTATGGAATGGATGCTAAAGATAAATGTTTCTTTAATAATTATCTTGGAATCTGTTTTGTTTATATAGTCTAGAAGTCTTAGATTAATGATATGCGTCTTTTGTGTTTCAGAGAGAATTAGCCTCAAGATTATTAGTGATCCTTTCATTAGAGAGGTTTTGAACGTCTGTTGAGCCTGTTCAACAGATTGAGGCTTTGTTTGTAATCATCAAGTTAATTCAATAAAACTTGTGATTTGAAGTAATACATTGTTTCATTGATATCTTGTTAAAGTGTTATTCCGCAACTTCTTTAACAAAGTTTCTGAGTATTTATTTAAATTATTGTTTTGAATTTCGATCCTGACAAGTGGTATCAGAGTTCTTGTTTCAAAAGTTCCCATGCTCAAACCTAATGAGTTTGACATGTGGAAAATCAGGATCAGGCAGTATATACTTCTTACAGACTACTCAATGTGGGACATCATTGAGAATGGTCCCTCCAGTGAAGGAGAGATAGGAGCAGATGGCAAGAGACCTCCACCAAAGACTGATGGAGAAAGAAAGATGAGGCAGACTGAGATGAAAGCCTTGAGCACTCTGCTCTTGGCAATTCCTAATGAATATCAACATCAATTTTGCAACTGTGCTGATGCCAAAATCTTGTGGAATGCTTTGGAGAAGAGATTTTCAGGTACCAAAAGCACTAAGAGAAATCAGAAAGCAATTCTCAAGCAACAATATGAAAATTTTATATCTACAAAGAATGAGTCTATGACTCAAACCTTTGATAGATTCAACAAGCTGATTGGAGAATTGGCCACTGTTGGTGTCAAGATGGACCAGGATGATGTCAACAGAAGGTTTCTAAGATCTCTTGGTGAAGAATGGATAATGTATACAGTATCCTTCAGGTAGAATGATAATCTGGAGGATAAGGAACTTGATGATCTCTACAATGATCTCAGGGTGTTTGAAGCAGAGGTTGAATCAAAGAAGAAGCCATCTGGATATTTTCACAATGCTGCTCTCCTATCATCTACTACTGATACTTCTGCTAATACAAAATCAGATAGTACTACTTATGGCTCAAAACAAAATGGACCTAATGATTATGTTTTGGAAGCTTTTCTTACTAGCCATGCTAAATCTTCTCTTATTAATGATGATCTGAAGCAGAGACATCAAGTGGCAAATGGCAATGCTCACCATGAGAATCAAAAGATTCATTAAAAGAACAGGAAGAAACAACTTTGCCATGAGAAGAGAAGATGGTGCTGGATTTGACAAATCAAGGTGGAATGCTACAAGTGTCATAAACTGGGGCACTTTGTGTTAGATCCCATTTCCAGCAACAAAAGAAGATACTCCATAGAAATGTAGAGATAAAAGAGAAATGAAAAACAATTAATCATAAAACTCATCTCATATGCTTTGATTTCATTAATGGAGGGGAAAAGGGAAGAACACCACACTTAACATTAATCGACTCTCATCTGATTCACCTAGTCTGTGTGTGTTAAAAGTGTCTTCTCCAAAACCTAATGATACAATGAGCCATGGGAACCTTTATATAGGGCCCATTTACAATAAAAAGGCTCAAGCCCACACAACTAATTATAAAGCCCAAAATACAATTCTTTATAAAACATTCAATTAAATTAGGGGCTAATTTAATCTAACAATCTCCCCCTAATGTTTTATAAAGAAAGCATCATCATATAGTCTCCCCCTTGCTTTCTTTAGAAGCTTTCGTGTGTCGTTCTTCGAGTCTTCGAAGCATCATAAGCTCCCCCTCAAATGTAGGCTCATATTCTTGAAAGACTTAGACGAATTATCCCAATTTGTCCAGCTTTCATGTCTCAACTTCACCGCTGCTTTTGACCATCAAGCAGTTATATTGAGAGAAAACATAAAGCATGCATATTAAACTCCAGCCTCTTAGATTTTCAAAAAGCTTTGATTCATCCATTTTGGATGAAAATTGAGTGAGTTGTGCAAGATTTCCCTCAGCTGCGCAAAATGGTCGTCAAAACAGAAAATTTGACTCTTCAAACCGCGTTGAGTAAACATTAAGCACCGAGCCTTAAACTTGAATAATGGAGGAGGGAGTGAAAAACTATGTTTCACAGTAGCAGCTTGAAACCATGAAGAAACGTCTAGAGAACACCGTTCTTGAAAGAGGAAAGAGCGCGAGTGAAATGCGATGCTTTCGGTCCAGCACTCTAATGCAGACTTTGAAACAGATTCTGACATATCAGCTCACGGAATTTGAGAAAACTCAAAACATCAAAGTCGTTCGTCTGTGTTTTAGAAATCCAACGCAACTGGACTCAAGTAAATCAGAGCTTCGAGAAAAAAGTTGTGCGCATGTTTCTGAAACAGCGCAATGCTGTCAGAAAATTCGAAAAATTCGGGCTTCGGGCACTTGGCTCATTACGACTTCTGGACCATCGACCTCTGATATGCGTTCTTGGGTCTACCTCTGGTCCTCCCCTTCTGGTCGCTGTTCTTCAGAGGTTTTGGTCCACAGAGGCTCTGTGGACAAGTTAAGAGCTCTGAATTTTACTTCTGCACGTGCTCTGGACTGCCTCAGAGGCTCTGCACATCCTCTGATGTGTACTTACTGCCTCTGAACTTCTGCGCTTGCGTATTTTAGAATCTAGACAGCTTCTGAGTTTGCTCTGATTAAATTTTTTGCTCAGAGCCTCTTGGCACAGCAACCTCTGAACATCTTCACAGAGGCTCTGCACAGGTCTCTGATCTGCACATTTCGAACTCTTGAATCTTTTAGCATTTTGCCAAACTTGGTGTTGATGTACTCATTGTATAGCTCATGCATATCCAGGTCGCATCCATAATGTTGTTGTTGCACAAACATAACACAGATAACACAAGACAGATTCGCACAAAAAATTTGAGTTCTCTGAATATCAATTTCTGCCCACGCAGAGCTTCTGGCAGAGGCTCTGTATTAGCCTCTGATGTGAATAGTACCTCTGGAGATACCACAAAACCATCTTCTGGACTGCTTCTGTTTGTGCAATGAGGCTCTGTGATCTCCCTCTGATGTGTACGTTTTGCATCTCGCAGCCTCTGAAGGTTCTGGAAGTTCACAGAGGTTCTGGACAGCTTCTGCGTGTTTGGACAGCATCTGCCTAACTTTCTAGACAGCTGCAGAGGCTCTGTGCACCAACCTCAGAGGCTCTGCAATCTGCCTCTGATGTTAACACGAACTTCTGCACGTGCACAACTTCTGGATCAGCTTCTGGATAGGCACAGAGCTCTGCACAGATCTGCAACAGCAACTTCTGTTTTTATCAGAGGTTCTGATCGTTTTCTAGACAACTTTACAGAGGTTCTGGACAATCCTCTGCACTGCATGTTAGCCCTCTTGTCGTGTTAATCTTTGGTCACTTGATCGTTGTCCTTGACCAGAGCTTATGGTTCATGGATGGCCTCTGATCAATCTCTAGATATATACAAACAACTATGCATATACACTCTCCCATGAAGAGTCAAGCTCTGCACTTTTCTAATAGATAGATTTTCGCACTTGCTGTCCTAACTTTGTATTAGTTGTTGGTGCTCTGATTACACAAAGGATCAAGCTCTGGTTTGTCGTGATCAGAGTGATCAACACCTTGTCTACTGCTGCTGCTGCACTTTACAATCACCTATATGCTTATGAATCTGTTTTAGATACATCATTTAAACACATGATCAACAGGATCTGCACATTTTGTGATCAACAACACAAAAATGAAATATGTATGTTGCACATCGAATCTGTTACTTGATCAAAAAAAATTTGCAGCTTGCTGCAGTTTTCTGCAGCTTAACAGCAGCTTGCTGCATCTTAACAGCAACATAACAGCAAAATAACAACAAGCAGCAGCAGCTCAACAACAACTTAACAGCATAACAGCAGCTTAACAGCAACTTGACAGCAGCTATATACTGACTTTAACACAGATTCTGGCCAAACATCCCACTGATTCAGAACAAGCTCAAAACATGAAAAATGTTCATCTATGTCTTAGGAATCTAACCCATTTGGACTCGTCAAATTTGGATCTTCGAGGAGGGAGATATGAGCAAAATTCGACAGGCGCGCAAAGCTGTCATAATTCTGATTTACCTTGAACCAACTCTGGATAGCTTTCAATTTTAACTGTTGTTAACTTTACAAATCTGCACATATCGAATGTCCACAACTCTGGAGCATCTTTGGTAAAATTCTGGACAACTCTGGATAAGCTAAACATGAAATCTGAAATGCCTGATTGACCATTTTGATGAAACAAACCTTGATATCTGGAAGTTTATTCCATGTTCCATTTCTCTGAATGCTTGAATACTCACCTACCAAAGTCTGAATATACTTTATGATCTGTTAAAGCTCTTAGACAAAGCCAAGATTATGATTACACAGAACCATCCAGATTCCCTTGCTGTGTCCTTATCTCTCTGAATTTGGATCAAGCAACATTTTCCAAGACCCAAATGAATTAGTCTTTCATTTTAATCAATTATGAGCAGCGGAATTTTGAACAAAATTTGGATCAAAGAGAGTCCAATCTCGAATGATATCAAGGTCAGATCTGAGATCAATAACCTAACTATCGAGATGCTAAAAATAGCAATGGACTAAGCACACACAAGGATGAGATCATAGGTCAATCATCTACTTAGTACTTATCAAATGTTAGACCAATAAATGAGAAAGGATCAAGAACACACACATGTAATAAAACTGATCAGATTTAACCAAAATGAAATTTTATCTTCACATAGACATTTCATCAAACATGTGGTGTGCAGAAACATATTTTGTGTAGAATCAAGCAAATAATCTATCAAAGATCATCCAAATCTCATTTAAATGAAGAAATAGATTTGCAATAAGCACAAAACAGTGAATAAATCACAGAAATGATATTTGTGTCAAGGCTCATGTGATTGAATCAATCTAAGCACCAAAACAACAAAATAATCATTCAATCTTCCATTGTTGCCATTGATGACCGAAATGAAGAAGAGTTTCTTCATTTGGCTCTGATACCAATTGTTAGATCCCATTTCCAGCAACAAAAGAAGATACTCCATAGAAATGTAGAGATAAAAGAGAAATGAAAAACAATTAATCATAAAACTCATCTCATATGCTTTGATTTCATTAATGGAGGGGAAAAGGGAAGAACACCACACTTAACATTAATCGACTCTCATCTGATTCACCTAGTCTGTGTGTGTTAAAAGTGTCTTCTCCAAAACCTAATGATACAATGAGCCATGGGAACCTTTATATAGGGCCCATTTACAATAAAAAGGCTCAAGCCCACACAACTAATTATAAAGGCCAAAATACAATTCTTTATAAAACATTCAATTAAATTAGGGGCTAATTTAATCTAACACTTTGCAAGAGAATGCAGAGGAGGAATTTCTCAATAGCATGAGAGCAACAATCAACAAATAAAGTCCACAAACTACAACAACAACAGGAACTCATCTCAAACACTTGTCTCACAAGATGGAATGGGATTTGACTGGAGTGATCAAGCTGATGAGGCAATCCAAAATCAAGCATTGATGGCTGAGGCTTCAGAGTCTTCAAGCACAGAAATCCCCACAGAGGTAAAATCTAAACTTTGCTCTAAAGCCTGTCTTGAAACTGTTAGAAAGTACAGGGATCACAATCAGAGCATGTGTGATGATCTTAAAAGGTTGGAGAAACATAGAAGAGAGTCTAGTTTGATCATTGTGAATTTTGAAGAACAGATCAAGGCATATCAGGTCAATGAACTTCAACATTCATATGATCACAACTATTGGAAGTGGGAGAAGAAGGAGTTAGAGATTAAGCTAGAGAAGGCTAGAGAGGAATGTGAGAAAGTTAAGAGTGAATTTGAGAAGGCTAAATTAGACATTGAAAAATTTTCCAATGCTTCTAAAGCAATGGACACTTTACTCAAAACTCAAGTTCATGACAAACTGAAGAGAGGTATAGGCTACAACAACACCCCTACACCTTACAATAACAACTATATTCCACCCACCTCATACCTCTTAGAAAGACAAGATATGAAGGACTTACCTACAGGAACCACAGAAGTAGATCCACTGGACAAAGTAGTAGTTGAGGTAGAATCTGAAGAAGAGAACACTAAGGATAAGAATAAGGAAGATCAGAAAGAAGTTCATCTAGAAAACCATATTCTTACAAATGAGAGGGGGGGTAAACCATTTGTCAAGAGTGAGAAAGTGGAGATGTCTAACATAGTGATAGAGAATGTTAAGAGTGAGAAAGCTGAGATCTCTGGGAATGAGAAGGAAAGGGTACAGGGAGTTCACTATATGCAAACTACTGTTGTAAATCCCTATACTTGTCAACAAATCAAGCCCCATCAACATGATAAAATAAGGGGAAATCAGAGAAACAGAAATTACCAGTGGGCTCAAAAACAAGGAATTGATCTGAACAAAATCAATAGACCAAAGCCTTGTTTTATTTGTGGCAAGTTGAATCATTTAGCCAAACACTTATTTCAATCCTGTTAACCAAAGAATTACTTTTCAAAGACAAACACGAAATTCTGTTGATTATAGGAAGCAATCAAGACAACCAAGGAACCACATGGCTGATAATGTGAGAACATCACCAATGAAAACTGGCACTGCAAAATCTCATATTCAGAATATGTTTGCTAAAGCAAAAGAAAATACTCCGAGCAAATCAAGGAGTAACTCAAAGAGTAGGAAAACAAACAACTTTGTCAAAATTTGGGTTCCAAAAAGCACTAAACCTGTTAGTACTGCTACCTCAGATGATACTGCTAACAGAAATAGTGCTGGTGATAGCAATACTACTGCTAAACAAGTTAGTATTGCTAACAAAGTTAGTACTGCTGATCAAGTTAGTACTGCTAACAAGGATAATACTGCTATCAGTGTTAATACTGTCAAGCCTATAATTATGACAAAGTATTCCAGCCATGAGATTCCTAATTCTGATCATTTCATCAAGACTAAGCTTAATGAGTATGAGTATGTTGATGAGAAAGGACAACCTAAGACCATTTTGTCTTGGGTTCCCTCAAGACACTAACTGTTTTATCTTCTGTGTAGGGCAATCAACAACTCAAGAGGAAGAGCATTTGGCATGTAGATAGTGGTTGCTCTAGGCACATGACAGGTAACATGGACTGCCTTCAAAATTTCAAAAGGTTTGATGGAGGACGTGTTGCTTTTGGTGACAATCCAGTAGGAGATAAGATAAGTGGTAAAGGTATGGTTTCAAAAGGTAAGATGAGTTTTGAAGATGTTTACTATGTTGAGCAATTGAGATACAACCTGTTAAGTGTATCACATGTTTGTGACAAGAAACATAGTATATTATTTAGTGATACTGAATGTATTATCCTTGCTCCAGGATTCAAGGTAGTTGATGAAAATATGATACTACTTATAACTCCTAGAAAGGATAATGTTTATTGTTTGGACTTAGAGAGTGTTTCATCTGATTCAACACTAAACTGTTTGTTTTCAAAAGCTTCTTTAGATGAATCATCTCTTTGGCACGAAAGGATGTGTCACATGAATTTTAAAATTATGAACAAACTTGTGAAAAACAACCTTGTGAGAGGTTTGCCTCAAAAAGTGTTTTCATGTGATGATCATTGTGTTGCATGTCTTAAAGGCAAGCAGCACAAAACTTCTCATAAGACCAAAGAAATAAACACAATCTCTTCACCCCTTCAGTTATTGCACATGGATCTTTTTGGTTTTACAAATGTGATGAGTATTGGTAAGAAATCCTATTGCTTAGTCATTGTTGATGACTTCTCTAGATTTACTTGGGTATATTTTCTGAGGACTAAGGATGAGACAAGTGGACTGATCAAATACTTTGTTCTTAGGATTGAAAACCAAACAAATCTAAGAGTTAAAGTCATCATATCTTGTGGGTCCAACAATGTTTATATCAAGTTCTATAGAATAACAACACAATATGATTACCAACCTGTATTGATATATAACAAAGGTTACAAGGTTGATCGATTCAAGCTATTTTGTGTTCTTTGTTTTCTCTCTGATTTACACCTATAAGTGTGTGTTTTTGTGTTCTTGATAATATCTGATCTTTAGAGAGTTGTTGAGAGATACACAATATCTAATCTAAAGTGTGTCTAACACACTATCATAATATCTAGATTTAATATCTAAATATTATTTCTAACTAAATAATATAACTAACTAAACTAAATCTAATAACTAACTAAGTTAACTAATATCTAACAAACTAGATATTAACTTAACTAATATAATAACAAACAATTACATTGACATTTATTACAAATAAACATTAGACATTGATATCGAGAGTCGACGTTCCGGATTTAGCTTCAGATTGCGATCTTCAGATTGGATGATCTTGAATCCAATAGATATGTGATCTAACAATCTCCCCCTTTGGATCAAGATCATTACTAAAAAGATTTAAGCAATTCAGTCTTCTTGTTCAGCATGTCTTCAGAATACTTGCTTTTGAAGATTTCAATCTTGGACGTGATTCTTGAAACATGTGATCTTTGCCATTTCTTGTGTAGTCATTCTCCCCCTTTTTGATGTTAAGTGTAACGACTTCATCAAAACTATTTGTAAGAAATGTCTATCTTACAGTTAGAGCCTCTGATTCGTCAATTCATAAGATATTCATCCAGATCTTTGCAAATCTAGACAAAGTAGTCATGTAACACCTGAATCAACTAATGAATCAGTTAACATGCTTGTCAGTAACACTAAGTCACTGTGTGTAACGAATACACATTGGAAAGGAGCTGTTTGATGTTGACTCCCCCAGGGCTTCCATTTAATCATCGAAACACCACAAAGGTAATTTCTATAAACGTTATGACAAAGAAACTAATTCCTTGTGTGTTCGTGCTTGTGTTAGAAAGAATGAAGCACTTGATGATTGCTTATTTGGCTCAAAATTTGTGTAAACCACTGAGACAACAGTAAGTGGAACACATACTCAATGTGCATGATTGAAGTGCGAAGGTGGGGCAAACTTCCTTCTTTTCAATATCCAGATTTTCCATATGAAAATCAGATATCATATGTGTTGCATCCCCTTAGAAAATGTGAAACACTTTCTTGTTGAGAAGAAAGTGTGTAGATAGTGAGGTTTGATCAAGAGTTGGCATGGGCTAGTTGCCTGTTTCAATAATGTTCACCAAAGAATTGTGAAACACTAGTAATGTGGCTACCCGACTCAGAAAAAGTTGGTGCAGAGTTGTGATATTCTTTTAACTCTGTTCTCACACCCCTCTTTCTTTTAAACATTTAGCACACTCTAATCAAACTTTCTTTCTTTGTTTGACACACTCATTTCTTTTCGCTTCTCACACTCAATCACTGGTTAAGGTGATTCCATAGAAGTTGTGTTAAGTCCTAGCACAATGAAATCCTTGTTTTCCTATGATGCATATGATGCTCAGAATGGTTTAACTAATTCAGTTAAAGCACAATTTAGATCTTCGAAAACATTTAAAGTCCACTCCCAAAATATAAAATCTATTGAAAAATCGGGAAGTGGTTTGAACATTAAAAATAATGTTTTTCAAATGATTGAAAGTTGTCCTTCTTTCAACCATATATGAGATTAAGAAAAAGGATTGTACCTTAATGTACGATCTTATATCTCATGAAGATAAGCTTAAAGTCATAAACATATGAACTTGTAAGCATCTCTCAAAAATTCTGCAAAAGTCTTATGTCAAGTCAAAGTAAAATTTATTCACTTAAATTGAAAAGACAAAAAGCAGTAAAACTTTTAAAGTACGAGTTCTGATCAGAAATAATCAGAAGTCATTTCCAAACTCCTTTGACTTGAAGAGCTCCCCCTAAAATCTTGCATTACAAAATTTTGACATAAAAGGTAAATGCAGAAATCTTATGAGCTCCCCCTCAAAATAAGATTGACCACTTGTCAATTTCTTCTCATACTCCCCCTTGGATCATGAACAGTATATAGAAGTGCAGATATCTTGCGGAAATGAAGAAATGATGAAAAAGTATACAATTAGAAAAAAATTGATAGGTAACTACTGATTAAATCTTTAGATTTAGCATACCAAGCTTAGAGACAAGAAAGTTAAACCTCTTTTCGTCTAAGGGTTTGGTAAACAAATCGGTAAGTTGATAATCAGTTTTTACAAAGAAAAGTTCAATTGTTCCTTTTTCAACATGATCTTTAATAAAGTGATATCTGACGTCTATGTGCTTAGTCTTGGTGTGCTGAACAGGATTCGCTGTTATTACGATGGCGCTCTTGGAGTCACAGTATATCGGGATTTTATTGAAGTGGAAACCGTAGTCGCGCAATTGAGTTCTCATACATAAGACCTGAGAACAGCAGCTAGCAGCAGCTACATATTCTGCTTCGGCCGTGGAAATTGAAACACAAAGTTGCTTCTTCGATGCCCAACTTACTAGCTTGTCACCGAGAAACTGTACATGTCCTGACGTGCTCTTCCTGTCTAACATACAACCTGCATGATCTGCATCTGTGTAGGCTGTTAGTTCAAAACTAGTATCTTTAGGATACCACAGACCAAGATCTCCAGTCCCCTTCAGATACCTGAATATGCGCTTCACAGCAGACATATGGATTTCTTTAGGATTGGCCTGATACCTTGCACATAAGCATGTTGAGAACATTATATCTGGTCTACTGGAAGTAAGATACATTAAATAACCTATCATTCCTCGATAAGTCCTAACATCAACAGCCTTTCCCGAAGGATCGATGCCAATCTTAGTACCTGGTGCCATTGGGGTACCAATCGGTTTTGAATTTTCCATTTTGAACTTCCGAAGAATATCCATAATGTATTTTGATTGATTGATAAAAATACCTGATGAAAATTGTTTGACTTGTAAACCGAGAAAGAAATTCATCTCTCCCATCAAATTCATCTGAAATCTAGACACCATAAGGTTTGCAAAATTCTTACAGTACTTAGTATTTCTAGAGCCAAAGATAATATCATCTACATAGATTTGAATTAAAATGATATTGGCTTTTTCCTTTTTGATAAACAAAGTGGTATCCACCGTACCTTTTGAAAACCCAGACTTGACTAGAAAAGTGGAAAGGACATCATACCAGGCTCGAGGTGCTTGTTTCAGACCGTAGAGTGCTTTGTCGAGAATGTAAACGTGATTCGGCTTCTCTTGATTGACAAAAACCTCTGGCTGAGAGACGTAGACTTCCTCCTTTAGATTTACATTCAGGAATGCTGTCTTCACGTCCATTTGAAAGACCGTGAAGTTCTTGTGGGCTGCGTAGGCTAGAAACATTCTGATTGCCTCTAATCGCGCTACAGGAGCATATGTCTCGTCGTAGTCGATTCCTTCCTCTTGTTTGTATCCTTTGGCTACTAGTCTTGCCTTGTTTCGGATAACGATACCCTCTTCGTCTTTCTTTATCTTGAAAACCCACTTCGTACCTATTATGGTTTTACCTTGAGGCTTTGGTACGAGTCTCCAGACTTGAAGTGCATCAAACTGATTCAGCTCTTCTTGCATTGAGATTATTAAGTCCAAATATTGTATCCAAGATTTAATAGGAAAGTCAACTTTGTTAAAGTCAAAATTGTCTATGTCAAAGCTTGTATTTGTTTCCTTAGCCATTAAGGCTTTGTAATAGTTAGGTAGTATATAAGGGTTTGCCTTTGTAATCTTGTGAGAACGAACAAGAGGCATTTTGTATATTATAATTCTAGAGTGTGTGTAATACAAGATCTACTTTCTCTCTCTAGACTTTTTCTCTCTAGTTCTTGTGCATAATGTTCATATCTTCAGTAATTAGCTTGATTGATTGGGATTTTATGTTTAACAATTGGTATCAGAGCTGAAAAAAATTTTGTAGAAACGATTTGATCATGATTTGAATTGAAATCTGAAGTTTTAAAATTGAAAATTTGAAATTTTCGAAAATTTTCAAGAACACGAGTTTGGGTATTGTTCATCCGAATTTCATGTGAAAAATCGTTTTTGATGCAAGAAAATGGATTCATTGGATTCATTTTATATGTAGGATTGATTCTTGTTCTGATTACATTTCATAATTCTATCAATTTCGATATCAATTTTCGAAATTTGATTTTTCTGGAAATATCGAGTTCGAACTCTGTTCTTGATCAAATTCCTTTGATTTGTTGTTTTAATCGAAAATTGATTGTGTTTGTGTGTTTAGAACTGTTTTTCGATGATGCTGACAGGTTCTTGAGATCAATTGTGCAGGTTTTGATCGATTTAAGTTTGAATCTGTCAAGAACTCGACTTTGCGTTTCATTCATCATGGTTTGCGTTTCATTCATAAAGTTTGCGTTTCTATCATAAAAAGTTATACTTTGCGCGTCATTTCTTCATCCGAAAAGTTACACTTTGCGTTTCTATCTTCACCCGCAAAGTATCAGTTTGCACCTCTCACTACAAACGCAAACCTCCAGTTTACGCGTCTCTCATCAAACGCAAAGTTCATTTTGCGCTTCTCATTGGAAACGCAAATCTTAGTTTGCGCATCCTTCAGGACCCACAAACCTCCTTGACCCGCAAACCTCTTCAGGACCCGCAAACCTCCTGGAAATATTTTTTTTTAGTCATCTATGAAATTTTTTTTAACTTTGCGCCATAATTCGTGTTGTTCAAATTTTCAATTTTCACGAAATATTTTTTTAAGATTTCAATTTGATCTGATTTTTGATTTTCTGATACATAAGTTTGGAACGGTCATTCACTTCAAGTTGATTAATTTTTCAAGATGTCAATTTACTACAGATCTGATATTTCTGGTATTGAAGCTGAACGCAATGATCTGAAATTGAAAAATTCAGAGTATCTCAGAAGGATTCAAGAGTTGCAACTAAAATTGTTCACATGTGTTAAAACTCCTGAATGCATAAATTGTACTAAAAATAGTTCTAATTTTGCAGGTATTCTTTATGAAAAGGAGAAAGAGATAAAAGAGAAAGAAAGAGAGATTATGAATCTTCAAAGTCAACTGAAGACAACTGAACAGAAATCACCTAAGCTACAAGCAGAATCAGTTGAGCTTCAAAACAAGTTGAAGGCTTTCGAAGAGAATATATCTGTTTTGGAATCTGAAAACACTGAGCTTAGAAAGAATTTATTTGTTTTGGAAAAACAGCTTGTTGCAAATAAAGCTGATTTTGATTCTAAAAAGAAAAATTTTTCGAAAAAGTTCTCAGATTTTTCAAAGAAATGTTTTGAGGAAAAGAAGTCGTTGGATCTTAAATGCATAAAACTTTCTCAACAAATCTCCGATTTTGAGAAAGTACTGATCATGGAAAGAGAGAAGTTTGATAAAGAAAAGAAGGCCATAGAACAAAAAAATGTAGGATTCTTTAAAGAATTATCTGGCCAGAGAAATGAATCAGAAAAAGGATTTGAGGAAGAAAGATCCATCTTTGAAAATGAAATTAAAAAGCTGACTTCTAAGTTGTCTGAACTGTCTGCAGCTGCGCTGAATGAACAAAGAACGAAGTCTGAATTCAAGACAAAGATTGACCAGCTTGTGAAAGAAAGAGACGACTTCGCCTCAAAGATCAAAGAGCTTGAAAAATCTATTTCAAGTTCAAATCAGAAATTTATCTCTTCACAAAGGTCAGTCAAATCCTTTAATCAGATTCGTCGCACTAACCTTTTCTATGATGATTATTTAGATGGTTCAGATACTTTTCCAAGGAGAACAAGTTTCAAGAAAGAGAAACTGGTGTGGAAAAAGAAACCAGTCAAAGATGATAAGGAAAATGAGCTGAAAGAGAAGAAATCATGTGTACCTGTACACAAAGCAAAGAAGAACAAAGCACCTAACGGTAAGAAATTTTATTGTTCTATTTGTTGTACACATGATCATTTTCACAAAACAAATGATCATTTCTGGTATGGTTCTTACTCCATTACCCCTACACGCAATGCAACTAACATTTCTGGACCCAAATACCAGTGGGTACCAAAGAAGAAAATTGATACTGTGTTGCAGGCACCTCAATCCAAGGGGGAGTGAGAGATCAATGGCTCTTGAATAACACAGTTCAAGACCCGCACCTAAATGTCAAGATTATGGCTTCTAAGCAAAATAGCTTAGGACCCATACCTCAGAGATCAAAAAGACCTTACTCCTGTATGCTTGCATCCGGTGGATATTGATGGTCTTCATCTCGAGTGAATTGATCTGATCTCTATCCTATACTTTTTCTTTGCTAGATTTTTCTGATATTGATGGTCTACCAATTCAAAAGGGAGTGTTTGATCTCTATCCTGTTTTAACTAACATATTTCAGATGCTTAATTTAAGGGGGAGTAAAGGTGATGACTTCTGATTACTTCAGATAAGAACTCACTCTATAAACCGTTTTACTACTTTCTGTCTTTTATTTTTGAATAAATAAAATGAATAAATTGGTTTCTTATCACATGACAAATCAGGACCCGTTTTTCAACGTTCAAAGAAGGATATTATGCTAATATCCAGGGGGAGCTTAAAAGATTAAATCTTTATATCATGTTTTGAGGGGGAGCCGAAAAGGTAAAAATCTTTTGATCCTAGATCTCTGATTGTTTGAAAGAAGGACAACTTTCGAACATGAAAAACCTTTTCTTAAATGTTCAAACCACTTCTTATTCTCAAACGATTTCATGAATATAGAAGTGTGATTTTTAAAATTATTTTCATTTTTTTGCGCTTAATTGTTTAACTGACCGTGTGTTTCCAAAGATCAATACTTGTGTATTATCTTGTCCATATACTGTCAAAGTATACTTGTGTCAAGTATTCACACATACCGGTTCAGTATTTCATTTGAATCTGTTATTACCATGTCTCATAAAGAAACAATTTTTTTTTTGATGGTAATACCCCCGTTTGCGTTCAAAGTTGTTGTGAATCATTCATCTTATTCATATTTGTGCTTTCTTTGATAAATTGTTTATATTCGTTCATATAAACAAAATTACCAATTCTTTGATACCCTAACCATTTGATTTGATCTGATTGATTCATTGTCAGATTCTCAAAACAATTCTCTTGACTTCATATTCATTCATTCAATATCCTTGTTTTGAGAAATCTTCAAAGAACAAATGCGCAAATTTCATTCATATTTTTCAATGAGCATACATACTCTGACATATGATTTCTTGTGCTTTACATGTCAAGAAAAATCATTGACCAGCATGTACTTTTAGGAACATGGGATTCAGTGTGAGTGCTTAATAGATCTTCCATGGATTCACGATAACCAGTGTTTCCTACACCGGAAGAAATCCTTTGAGTGATTAAGGGGAGAGGGGTCTAAAAGAATAGAGTGTGGGAGTGGGCAGAGGTAAAATGGAAATGAGAGATTGGTTAGATGCGAGTATAATGATTAAAAGAAAGAAGGTGTGAGATCAGAGTTAAAAGAATATCAGAACTCTGCACCTACCACTTTATGAGTCGGGCAGCCACATTACTGATTGGTTCACATTTCTTTGGTGACCATCATTGAAATAGGCAAATAGCCCATGCCATCTCTTGCATACAACCTCACCAGCTACTCATTCTTTTCTTAAAAAGAGAATGTTTCACATTTTCTGGGGAAGCAACACATAAACTATCGGATCTTCTCTTGGAAGATACTGATATTGAAAAAGAAGGAAAGTTGCCCCACCTTCGACCCTTTCTCATGCACATTGAGTCCATGTATAATCATTACTGTCTCAGTGATTTACATACTTTGAGCCTTAATGAAACACAATCATTGTGCTTGAATTCTTTCATACACAAGCACGAGCACACAGAATGGAAGTCCTTGGGAGTCATCATCAAACAAGCTCCTTATATTGTACATTCGTTGTATACAGTAACTTTGTGTTACTGACAGGCATTCCTAACTGTTTCATATGTTGAATCAGGGTTACACGCTCATTATGTCTGAATTTGAAAAGATTCGGATATATACAGTTCATGATTCGGCTCTTCAGATCAAAGTGCGGAAATTGTCAAAGGAGAGATTGTTAGTTGATCTAAAAGGGGAAAATCAAAGTCTGAGCTGAAATTGATGAAGTTTTGATGATAATGATGCTCACATCATCAAAAAGGGGGATAATGTTAAAAAGATCAATTTCAAAGATGAAGAGTTGTCAAAGTTTGTCAATGTTCAAGTCAGAAATTCAAATTGCTTCCGCTGTTTTAAAGTTCAAGTCTGATAAAGAATGTTCAATGTCAATTCAAGATGATTCGTGAAAGCTTGTTCTTCCAAAGACGGTTTAGAGATCATGTGATGAAGATACAAGTTTGTACAAGATTACTCAAAGTCGTTTCAAAGTTTTAAGACAATGCTTCATTTCTGGTTTTCGTTCAAGGCTTGTTGACTTTTCAGTGCTTCAATGGTTAAAAAGACTTTTCAAGATTCTTCAAAGGCTGAAAGAGCTTCAAAGTTCTTTGTTCAACAGACAAAAGCTGAAGAATCAAGAGCTGAAGATCTACATCATTTTTTTATTAAATCTTGAATCCAAAGGGGGAGATTGTTAAGTCCAAATATTGTATCCAAGATTTAATAGGAAAGTCAACTTTGTTAAAGTCAAAATTGTCTATGTCAAAGCTTGTATTTGTTTCCTTAGCCATTAAGGCTTTGTAATAGTTAGGTAGTATATAAGGGTTTGCCTTTGTAATCGTGTGAGAACGAACAAGAGGCATTTTGTATATTGTAATTCTAGAGTGTGTGTAATACAAGATCTACTTTCTCTCTCTAGACTTTTTCTCTCTAGTTGTTGTGCATAATGTTCATATCTGGAGTAATTAGCTTGATTGATTGGGATTTTATGTTTAACAGAGATCACCCACTCTGGATCAGCAAGTGCCTCTGATACGCGTGTTGGCTCAAAATTGCTCAGAAAGGAGTCATGCATGTACATATTCATTGATGTTGACCTAGTTTGCACCGGTTTTGATGGATCGCCAATGATCTGACTTATCGGGTGCTCTTTGGTCCATTTATGTTCATAAGGTAGTGGATTATATGAATGTATGTCAGTTGTATCATCTATAAATCCACTTGTACCTTCTTCAGCTTGTTCAGGAGAAATTATGATTGCAGTTGAAGTGGTAGGTTCAGAAGGCTCAGCAGGTACAGCTTGTACCGGCTGTGGATGGATCTGTACAGAACATCCTACTGGTTCAGCTACTTCTGTCTCTTCATCACATGTAACTTCTTAAACTGTTGGAGTCGGCATTTGAATTGGGATTCAATAGGAACATCTGATCTGGTTGGATGAGTAGTTGTTAAGTCTTCCATCCTGTCAACCATAACAGATTTCTTTACATTAGATCCAAGAAATTCATCATAAAACAATTCAAATAATAAGTCTAAATCAGATATATGATTAGTTGATGTTGATGTTTCATCTGATTTATTCTGTTGAGACGCAGGTTCTGGACTGATTTGACCAGAAGCTAGTATTCCTGTTATAACGGGTTCTGAACTGCGTTGTTTGGAAGCCATTTCTTCATCAAACGTGACGTTGATTCTTTCAATCACTGTTTTGACTTCTTCAGATAAACACGGAATGCAGTTGATGTCGAGGAATAACCAATGAAGATTCCTTCATCCGCCTTAGCACTGAACTTATTTAGACTCTCCCTATCGTTTATAACGAAACACTTACACCCAAATATATGGAAATATTTGATTGTCGGTGTTCGGTTGTTGATTAAAGCATAAGGAGTCTTCTTGAATCTGTGATGTATCATGGAGCGATTCTGTGTGTAGCACGCGGTCGATACAACTTCTGCCCACAAAAATAGAGGTATGTCTGATTGACTTAGCATAGTATGAGCAGCCTCGACTAGCGTACGGTTTCTTCTTTCGACCACTCCATTTTGTTGAGGCGTACGAGCAGCAGAGTATTGATGTGAACTCCCGACAGATTCGAGATATTCTTCAACTTTATTGTTCTTGAACTCTGTGCCGTTGTCTGTTATTAGAAACTTGACCGGTGTCTGCAGATTCACCTGGGTCGTCTTTAGGAATGTGATGAGAATATCTAGTGTCTCATCCTTTGAACGTAGAAACTTAACCCGTGTGTATCGTGAGTAATCGTCCACGATCACGAGTATGTACTTCTTTCCGCCTAGAATTTGAGTTCGCATCGGACCGCATAAGTCCATATGCAATAACTCTAACGGAGCGCTTGTACTTGGTTCAGGCTTTGGTTTATGAGGTGCCCTCTTCATCTTGCCCTTTTCACAAGCTGCACAAAGATGTTCTCTTTCATATTTGAGATCTGGAAGTCCTTTGACGAGCTTTCCACTAACAAGATTGTTGATGTACCTGAAGTTGAGGTGAGAGAGCCTTTGATGCCATAACTAGCTTTGTTGCTTCGAGGCTTTCGTCAGTAGAAAAACCTGGTTATCGTTCTGGATTTTTGACAAGTTAATTGTGTAGAGGTCTGACTTTCTTGTGCCGACCAAGAGTTCCTCGCCTTCTTCAGTGCGAACTGAACACGTCTTGGCTTTGAAATTGACCTCTAACCTTTTGTCACAGAACTGACCAATACTGAACAGGTTGTGCCATAAGCCTTCAACATAGCTCACCTTCTTTATCGTAACATTGTCATGTTGTACATCACCGTATCCCATGATTGGAGAAAACTGGTCGTTGCCGAATCTGACTGATCCGCAATATTTCTCTTTAAAATTGGACAACATATCTTTTTGTCCAGTCATATGCTTGGAGCATTCTCTATCCAAGTACCACATATGACGGATCTGCATAAGAGAAATTACAAATTTAGATATTCATACGACAACATTGGAATATTCACTTTGATTATCGAAGTGCGGGTCTTGAACTGATTTGTTCAAAAGCCTATTTTGACTTTGATGTTCGGGTTTTGAACTTCATTATCCAAAAACCTATTTTGACATTGAAGAACGAGTCCTGATCTGTACATAATCAGAATTCGACTTCTCTTTAAGCTTTGTGTGCCTGCAACACAGATTTAGCCTTAGGTGCCCACCGGAATTTGGGTCCTTCTGTGTTAGCACAAGATTTTGGTACCCATTTCAAATTGGGTCCTCTTTTCTTTTGAAATGCATTTGAATAATTAGAATGAGATGAATGCACATGATAATTACCAAACCAATCGTCAGAATCTTGACAAGAGATAGAAACATGTTTATTATAAATAGAAGACTTTCTAGCAGATAAAGATAACTGAAATAATTGCTTTATTGAATATTGTTTACGAGAAACAGCAAGTTTTGGGTTCAAAATCACAACATCAGCAATTAAAACATCTTTACTAAGTGAAGTCTTACTACAATTAACACTACTAAACGATTTAACGGTCTTGTCAAGCTTCTGT
Organism: Arctium minus; assembly: GCA_954870635.1. Lineage (NCBI taxonomy): Eukaryota > Viridiplantae > Streptophyta > Magnoliopsida > Asterales > Asteraceae > Arctium > Arctium minus. Next base: position 171,801,929 of record OX941080.1, on the reverse strand, counting down.
TTTGGTTGCCACAGAGATTTAACTTCTGGCCTTTGCTTACTCAGATCTGAAACATGTGAAACTGTGGAGTTAGACTTTGGAGCAACAAACGAATGCTTCTTTTTCGGATGACCAGTAGTGTTCGGTTTCTGTGAATGCTGAGATATATTCTTACCTTTAGTATTTTTAGCTTTCACAGAGACTGAGTTATCAACTTTCGTTGATTTTGCACTGTTAACAGGCATACTGGTCTTTCTTGAAGATTTCTTAACAAAATATGAATGGTTAGGAAGTTTTGCATTAAAGTGAAATTGTTCAGAACAATCATTTAAACCACAGTTAGAGTTCAAAAAATCAAGCTCTTTATTTGCTAAACTAAACATATCCTTAGAGTTTGAAGCCTTAGAAATAACAGAATTTGAAAACACAGTTGAAAAAACTTTTTGCTCAATATTCATCAGAAGTCTTTCATCTGTTAAAGAATTCTCGAGTTCAGAAATTTTACTTTCTAAAACGAGAGGAGGGACATATAGTTTACCTTGACTAGGCTTCGCCTCCGTTTCTTTTTCAGAATAACTTTGAAAGAAATCACTTGAAAGAGTTTTCTTCTTTTGATATATTGGATTTTGATTATAACTATTATTCATCTTCGCATAATAAAATGGAAGATGAACTTTAGATGATTTCAAACGTTTTTCAGTTTCGTTGGCTTCATCCTCTTCCGACAGTTTAGTCCAAAAAGTTTTAAACTCAGGGATTCTTCGAGATAGTTTCATAGAAAGATGGTCATAAAGTGTTGGCACTTCAGACATCCCTTTTTGTAGATAGTGAGGATTCTTATAGCCGATTCCCCATCTCTCTATTTCCTCTTTGGGTTTGTTCAGATGAATAGTCTGTTCAGTTTGACCCATTTTGTATAACTTCTCTTCCAAACTTTTTAATTTACCCAGTAAAGAAAAGATTTCTTTGGTACAAGAAGAATGCAAATTTGTAAGCTCATATAAATCAATCCCACTTTTTGTCAATTGAGACTTGAGTTCATAATTCTCTTTAAGAATTATTGTCTTTTCCTTTGCGTTGGTGTCATTATCTTTATGTAAAATCTCAACCAATACTTTCTTCTCAGCAATTTCATTGCTAAGTTTCTGTATCAATTGTTTTTTGTCAGTTATGACACCATTTTCTTGCTCAAGATTATATTCTAACTCTTTTTGTTTTAAACTCATGGCATGCATTTTATTCATGAAATTTGAATCTGGTAGATTACATACCTCCTCTTCTTCATTATCTGAATCAGCTTCAGCATTTGATTCTATCTTTCCCATCAAGCACATGTTGACGACTTCATGTTTCTCTTCATCCCCTTCTTCATCATCTGAGTGATCAAGCCAGTATTCATCCTCAGCCATCAGTGCCTTGCCAGCCTCCTGTTGCTTTGCAAGAAGCATCTTGTTCTTGTAATAATCGGAGTTTCTGACCTTTGATCTTCGGCAGTCTCTGGCATAGTGACCTGTTTTGCCACAGTTGTAGCACGTTGGTGGTTCTGGCTGACTGGATCCTTCAACTTTAAACTTTCTCTCTTCTGGTTTCCTCTCCTCTATTCTCTTTCCTTCAGACTGATATCTTCTCTCTTCAGGTTTCCTCTCCTCTGTTCTTTTCTCTTCATATCTCTTTCCTTCATATCTACTTCCTTCAACCTTTTCCTTGTGGATGTAGTTGTTCGGACCAGAAGAATATCTCTGACTGTTTGAACTTGGCTTCGTGTAGAACTTTTTCTGAAAAGCATTTGACAGCAGAATCATTGCTTGCTTCAGTTGTTTATTTTCATCCATGTCAGAGTTTGCATAACCTTCATCTTCTTCTGATTCATACACAATTGTCTTGTTCTTCTTCTTCCTGACAACAAGAGCAACGGTGTCTTCAACTGTCTTTCCTTTCTGCCTCTTCTCATCTAGAATTTCATCCACCTCTTCTTCATTTTGTCTGAGGGTTTCATACACCTCATGAAGTGGAATCTCATTCAAATCTTTGATCTGCTTCATCTGCCTAGCAAATATTTTCCATTCAGGTTGAAGAATACTTAGGAATTTGACGTTCAGCTCAATTTGAGATTTGTGGAATTTTTTCTTGCTAAGTTCGTTCAGCAAAGTCACAAACCTGTCGTAGGTTTCTTCTAAAGTTTCTCCCACCCTTCCTCTAAATTCTTCATAATTATTTAGGCAGTTGGAGATTTTCAGCTGATTCCCAACTTTCGAACCCAGCATCATCTTTTCGAGCTGATCCCACATTTCTTTGCCGGAGGCTTTGTAGCTGTCAATATTTACATAGATTTCATTTGGAATTCCTTGTAGAATGTATGACTTAGCTAATCTATCGCCTTTAGCTCTTCTGAGGTTATCATCTTCTATCTCATGAAACTTAAGGTCAACCTCAGTCGGCACATTTCCAACAAAGCGAGTCGTCTTAACTGGTTTCATAACCCCTTCTTCTATAGATTTCCTGATGAATTCACCCACCTCATGTCTGTCAATAAAGTTCAGAAACCGATCATTCCACTATTCGTATTCTCCTTTAAAGAGAACTGGTGGCTTGGTGTCAGTTCCTATAGCAAGGGCTTCTCTGGATGTCATTTTGAAGAAAAATCTAAGTCTGGATTGGAGCAGAGAGGTTTGCGTATCAAGGTTTGCGTGCGCAAATGGAGGTTTGCGTAACAAGGTTTGCGTGCGCAAATGGAGGTTTGCGTATCAAGGTTTGCGTGCGCAAATGGAGGTTTGTGTATCAAGCGGGATGTGCAAAGTGAAGTTTGCGTATCACGTTAGATGCGCAAAGTAAACTTTGTGTTTCAAGTTGGAAGAGATGAACTCGTGAACTGAGAGAACTAAGCTTTGTGTATCCTTGGGTTGCGTGAAGTGAGCTTTGCGGATTAAGAGTGTTGCGAAAACTGAGCTTTGCGTATGCTCTTTGATGCGAGAAGTGGAGTTCGAGCTTTGCGTAAACAGTGTGATGCGAAAAGTAGTGTTAGCGTATGTTGTTGGATCCGAGAAGTGAGGTTTGCGGATTGCTTGATATGCGCAAAGTAGGGTTTGCGTATCAGGCGTGATGCGCAATGTGAAGTTTGCGTATCACGTTAGATGCGCAAAGTAAGGTACACAAAGTTGGCTTTGCGTGTGTTCTTCTTCTGGTTTGCGCAAGTTCGTCCTGTACTTCGAAAATTAACTAAAAACTTGTTTCTTCGTCGATTAGCAGTACCAAACTTTACCAATAAGTCTAAAAACACTTCTATAACAGTTTGCTATCACTCGATCGCAATAAAAACCACTTTTTGAAAATAAGTTTGATGGTACAGTAACTTTCTGTTCTCGACTTTAGACCACTAAATCACCAAAATGGAACTCGATTAAAGCTTTAAACTGAAATCAAATACTCACAACTCTATCTAGCAACCTAATCGATCACAACTTGATCGATTTTAACACCTAAAACACTCAAAAACTCAAAATCGATTTTCAAACTAGAACACATAGTCGTTTTTTCTTAAAACTTGATTTTGATCTTAATCAGGCTCTGATACCAATTGTGGGTCCAACAATGTTTATATCAAGTTCTATAGAATAACAACACAATTTGATTACCAACCTGTATTGATATATAACAAAGGTTACAAGGTTGATCGATTCAAGCTATTTTGTGTTCTCTGTTTTCTCTCTGATTTACACCTTTAAGTGTGTGTTTTTGTGTTCTTGATAATATCTGATCTTTAGAGAGTTGTTGAGAGATACACAATATCTAATCTAAAGTGTGTCTAACACACTATCATAATATCTAGATTTAATATCTAGATATTATTTCTAACTAAATAATATAACTAACTAAACTAAATCTAATAACTAACTAAGTTAACTAATATCTAACAAACTAGATATCAACTTAACTAATATAATAACAAACAATTACATTGACATTTATTACAAATAAACATTAGACTTTAATATCGAGAGTCGACGTTCCGGCTTTAGCTTTAGATTGCGATCTTCAAATTGGATGATCTTGAATCCAATAGATATGTGATCTAACAGATCTGATAATGGAACTGAGTTTAAAAACAGTGACTTAAACAACTTTTGTGAGACTAAAGGTGTCAGGATCTCAATTCTTAACAAGAACACACACTCAGAAAATAATATTAAAGAAAAGCTGCGGAATAGCACTTTAATATTCTGAAAACAATGCAATAGTAAATCAATGATCACAAGTTGTAAACTTCTATTGAATGATTGAAAGTCAAAAGCTTTTACAAACAACCTCAATATTGATGAACATGCTCACCAATACGAATTCTACTTCTCTAGAATTAGGGTTCTAACCTTGAGGTTGATTCTCTCTATTGAAAGCTAAACTCAGAATAATAATCTCACAAAAGTTACTTAGCTATTCTAAACAAATCTATACATATATTGAAGATAAAAGATAATTACAAAATAATAAAAGATCTTCAATATAAACTTCCATCTTTATCTCCAACTTCCATGAATATCTTCAGTCCATCCAGCTGTCATCCTTCCATGCGAAGTCTTCATCTTATAAGTAGCATTAATCTTCAGCAGCATTAATACTCTGAGCAGTATTAACTCCAGCAGTACTAACTATGCTCAGCAGTATTAATTTCTTCAAGCAGTACTAACTTTGAACTAGCAGTACTAATCTTGTTCAGCAGTATTAATCTTCAACTGGCAGTATTAACCTCAGAAGTAGTAACCAGAAGTAGTAACCATGTTCTTCTAGCAACATTAACTTTACTTAGCATTTCTTCAGTTCCCAACAATCTCCCCCTAACTTAACTTTTAGGAAAAGAAGTCAAGTTCTTCAGATCTGATCTTCAAGATGCTTTCAACACCTTAGATTTAGTTGCCCAAATTTGGATGTAGGCCCAGACTTTGATTGATAGTTCTTCTCACCACAATTCTGGCCATTTCTGAATCCTTAGTACATACTAGTTTAGCTTTTAGCATCCCTTATAGGTTCTCCTTGCTATGATCATAAATTTTGTCCACCAGGTAGTATTCATGATAACATTTGTCAATAGTAATCATGTATACACCACAGTTTTCAAAGAGTATCCAATGATCAATCTTTTTGAACACATACTCATGATGAAGATCTTTAATCCTATGCACCACTTTCTCTGGATCAAACATCATACACAGATATTCCATAGCTACCTTGAGAAGGATTTCTTCAGTACCTTTCAACACTGGTTCATAAAGCTTCATTCCAACCTTATGCATCTCTTCTAAGTCAGCCCTGGAGCAACTTCTGACTAAATTCCCCCAAGTAGAATGTACTTCAAATACATCTCCAACTCTTTTTAGCCTGAAGTAATCCTTTCTGTTGTCCCTTAAGATATCCCAGAAGATGATCTATGGAGCCTTCATTGAAATTGGGACAGCTGGAACTGGTTCTAAAATTGTCATATACATCCCCATATGCTCATCAGTTTGCTTATTAGTCTGTTCTGGATTCTGTACTGATTCTGCTGAAGGTATAACTGAAGGTTCTGCTTCAGTTTCTGCTCTTTCTTCCATTCTTGGCCTCTTGGACTGCTTTTTGGAAGCAATGGTCTTTACCCTCTTTGCAGATTTAGCTTCTACACTTACATTCTCAGTCTCTTCCTTCTTTTATTTTGTTGGTGTGACTTCCTCAGGAAATGGTTGTTGAATGTTGAGATCATGTCTCTCTTTCATTCTTCTTTCAGCCTCTTCCCTTTGTGAGGAGTCCCCTTGGAGCTTATCCATTTCTTTCTTGTACAATTCCTCAACCTGACTGTATGCCATATTGGTAAACATTTCCCCTTTGACACCAATTGAACCTCTCAGGAAATTAATCATTTTTTTCCTTTCCTGATTGGCCAAAAAGGTCTTGGAGGGTTGTCTTTTCTGCTTTTGAATTGGCATTCTTTTGACTGGTAATTTCTTGGCCTCATCTGCTGCTTTTAAGCTCTTTTGATACTCTGCATTGAGTTTTCTGGCCATAATCAGTGCAAGCTCTCTATCTGTTTCAGTTTGAAGCTGTTCCTCCTTTTCCGTTTGCTCTTGAAGCTGCTTTGCCATTTCCTCATCCATTTCAATCTGATTCTTTTTCTTTGAAGGCAGTTCAGTTTCAACAATCTTTTCCTTTCCCTTTCCCTTTGTATCCTTCAAAGTTGCTTTACTTGTTTCTTTTCTTTTCTTTGAAATTCCTCCTTCATTGATGACCACTCCCTTGGCCTTTTGACTAGCCTTAGGAGTGTCATTCTTGGCTTTTACTAGTGTCTCTGCAATCTCCAATTCCTCCATAGAGAGTTCAGTTACTGCTTCTTCTGTTTCTGCTGCTTCTTTTGCATCAGCAGCATTAACTGTTTCTGCTGCTTCTTTTGCTTCAGCAGTATTAACTGTTTCTACTGCAGCTTTAGACTTTATTTCATCCTCTTTCTCCCCCTCAACTTCAACTCTTTTTGCATATGAACTGTCTTTCTCTGTTTCAGCCTCTTTCTCCCCCTTGTTGGAAGCATCTTGTTCAATTGATCTTTTCTTCAACACAAACTGCTTTCTTCTCTTCTTATGCACCAACTTGGTCACCATTTTCTTCAACTTTGCAATATGTACTTGTTGTGATAGAATAACCATCTTCATCTCATCTATCTCCTTTCCCTGTTTGATCACATCCATGTTGATGTTTCCCATGGTTTCCATCAATTCAAAATAGTTATACCTGTCCTCACCTTCTCCAGAAGTGTTACCCTCTTTTGAAGGATCATTGGATCTTTTTGTAGTGGAAGTCTTCTGCCTAGCAGAAGCACTATCCACCCCCTTGGTTTCTTGGCACCTGGGACCTTTGGATGATTGCTCACCCAAAGTTGCCATGGGGAAGGTCTTATGTATGTTACCACTGACCTCCTCTGTGCTAGCAGGAGTAGTGGCATCCTTAGCACCCATATGCTCAACCTCCACCTTAGTGAGCACCTCCTTGGGGTTGGGAGACACCCCTTTGGTTTCCCTGTTGATATTCTCTAAGGGAGAATTCTCCCTTAGAGGGCTTAAAGGCTCAGTGGGTGATGGTACAGGAAGGGAAGGAGCCTTCTTTACCTTTTTCCTTGTATAAGTATGGGTGATTGGTGAAATTGGCTTATGAATTAGGGACTGAGGGATTGATATAGAGTGGGAAGGTTGGGATTTGCTAACAGTGGGATGATCTGATGAGGGCCTTGACCCTGCTGCCATACCTTCTTCAGTGTGGGACACCACCATCATTGTAGAGAACAATGGGGTGTCAACTCCTTCCGAGTCCAGAGGGGATCTTTTCATGTTTGAAAAGACCTTACCTTTAGGGATTTTTGGTACATATACCTCATCAAAATGAGGTATATCCGTCAATTCATGGGTTATTACTTCTTGTACAAACCTGGGGTACATATAAAAACTCTTTTTACTTCCCAGGTTTGAGACAAGATCATTAAAAAGCATTTGAGAAAAATTGTACTTTCTGGAAGTGGCCAAGCACACCAAGACATAAGCAATGGTGCTACTGAACTCACTCCATCCAATAGTCTTTTTAGAGATACAATGCATTAAGGTATGAACAAGAAAACGCCATTGGGTATAAAATTTAGTCTTTGAGAATTTAAAACCACCCAACTGGCCTCCATACCCCATTCTTGACAAAGTTGAGAATAATTCCTTATTAGGAATAGAGGTTATACCTGCAGCATCATCTAGACGTAGACAGATGCGTATCACCTCTTCAGTAACTGTTAAGGGTTTTTCACACACCCTTGTCTTGATCATTTGCACACCATTCTCAGTAACAATGGTGGCATTAGCCCAAAATTGCCTTTGATGCTCTATGTAAATAGTTGGCGATACAGTGAGAGCATGGGCAAGGTGGCTTGACTTGAGAAAATCTACAATTTGATGAAATCCTGCAGCTTGCTTTGGCTTTTGTAGCATCGCGATTTCATTATGCTCGTCAATAAATGCCATAGACGCCATTGAGCTTGAATAATCTGTACTGGAACACTTGGTTCTTGAGAGAAAAGGTTAGACAGCAGATGAATAGAAAGCAAAGAGTCGTTATGAACTTTTGGGCGGGCAAAAAGGGTATTTATACGATTCGGAACATAAGCAGTATTAACACCTAGCAGTATTAAGTAACTAGCAGTATTAACTAACTAGCAGTATTAACTGAGAGCAATATTAACCACTAGCAGTATTAACTAACTAGCAGTATTAACTGAGAGCAGTATTAACTACTAGCAGTATTAACTAACTAGCAGTATTAACTGAGAGCAGTATTAACTACTAGCAGTATTAACTGTGCACTGGCAGTAATAAAACTGCACTGGCAGCATTAACTATACTTACCCTTTTTGAAGTTTGAGGTACTCTGAGCAAGGTAATAGACTTCCTTTATTTGTACCTTATTTGCTCAACATCATCTCCCTTACCTTTATCACTTATCATACCTACTTCTGCATCAAATGAAACATGTCCTCCAACAAATCTTTTGATGAATTTGAAGGCAATCCATGTTCCCTGTTATGTGCCAAGAGCAACCACTATCTACATGCCAAATGCTCTTCCTCTTGAGCTGTTGGTTGCCCTGCACACTTGATAAATCAGTTAGTTTTGGAGGGAACCCAAGCCAAAGTGGTCTTGGGTTGTCCTTTCTCATCAATATAATCTGTAAGTTTAGTCTGGATGAGTTGTTTAGGAATCTCATGGCTGGAATACTTTGTCAAGATTATAGGCTTAGCAGCATTACTACTAGAAGCAGCACCAGCCTTGTTAGCAGTATTAACTTGGTTAGCAGTACTAACTAAGTTAGCAGCACTATTTCTGTTAGCAGTACTATCTGGGATAGCAGTACATACAGGTTTCTTTACTTTTGGAACCCAAACCTGAACAAAGTTGGTTGCTTTCTTTGTCTTTAAGTTACTCCTTGGCTTATTTGGAATATTTTTCTTTGTATTAGCGAGCTTGTTCTGAGCATGGGACTTTAAAGGTGCTCTTCTCACATTCTCAGCCATGTGATTCCTTTTTTGATTTCTATAACCAAAAGAGTTTTGTGTTTGTCTTTGAAAAGTGACTCTTTGGTTAATAGGATTGAAATAACAGTATTTGGCAAGATGATTCAATTTGCCACAGATAAAACAGGGTTTTGGTCTATTGATTTTATTCAGATCAATCCCTTGTTTTTGTGCCCACTGATTATTCCAGTTTCTCTGATTTCCCCTTGGTTTATCATGTTTTTGGGACTCAGATTTATTGCAAGCACACTGTTTGCAAGGGACAGGATTCACAACTGTGGTCTGCTTACAATGGACATTCTCAGACTTTCCCTCAGTCTTCTCTATGTCCTTAGATTTGACCCAAGTCTTTCCACATCCCTCATTGGTGATAATGTGATTTTCTAGAGGAATCTCACCACTTACAGTGTTCTTCTTACTCTTATCATTAGAGTTCTCTTCTTCAGAGTCTGTTTCAACCACCACTTTGTCTAATGGATCTACCTTAGTGGCTTCATCAGACAATTCCTTCCTATTCTTGGTCTCTAGCAAGTCTGATATAGGAGGGATGTAATTGTTGTTGTATGGTGGTGGTGTGGTGTTATAGCCTATTCATCTTCTAAGTTTGTCATGGATTTGAGTTTGGAGCAAAGAGTCCATTGCTTTAGAAGCATTGGAAAATTTCTCAATATCCAGCTTGGCTTTCTCAAACTCACTCTTTATCTTCTCATTCTCCTCTTCTTTCTGTTTAAGCTTAAACTCATACTGATCTTTCTCCCACTTCCAGTAGTTGGTGTCATATGAGTGTTGGAGTTCATTGGCTTGGAAACTCTTAATCTGTTCCTCAAAACTCTCAACAATTCTTACATAGTCTTTTATATCTCTCTCTAATCTTTTAAGGTCATCACTCATTGTCTGGTTGTGATCCCTGTACCTTTTAACAGTTTCAATACAGGATTTAGAACAAAGATTAGATGTTAGATCTGTAGGAATTTCTGAGCTTGAAGACTCTGAACCTTTAGCCATGATGATGTGATTTTGAATGTAGGTTTCTGAGAATACTAGCTCTAATACCACTTGTCAGGATCTCAATTCTTAACAAGAACACACACTCAGAAAATAATATTAAAGAAGCTGCGGAATAGCACTTTAATATTCTGAAAACAATGCAATAGTAAATCAATGATCACAACTTGTAAACTTCTATTGAATGATTGAAAGTCACAAGCTTTTACAAACAACCTCAATATTGATGAACAGGCTCACCAATACGAATTCTACTTCTCTGGAATTAGGGTTCTAACCTTGAGGTTGATTCTCTCTATTGAAAGCTAAACTCAGAATAATAATTCTCACAAAAGTTACTTAGCTATTCTAAACAAATCTATACATATATTGAAGATAAAAGATAATTACAAAATAATAAAAGATCTTCAATATAAACTTCCATCTTTATCTCCAACTTCCATGGATATCTTCAGTCCATCCAGCTGTCATCCTTCCATGCGAAGTCTTCATCTTATAAGTAGCATTAATCTTCAGCAGCATTAATACTCTGAGCAATATTAACTCCAGCAGTACTAACTATGCTCAGCAGTATTAATTTCTTCAAGCAGTACTAACTTTGAACTAGTAGTACTAATCTTGTTCAGCAGTATTAATCTTCAACTGGCAGTATTAACCTCAGAAGTAGTAACCAGAAGTAGTAACCATGTTCTTCTAGCAGCATTAACTTTACTTAGCATTTCTTCAGTTCCCAACAAAAGGGATTGAGAGACAATTCAGTGCTCCGAGGACTCCTCAACAGAATGGTGTTGCTGAGAGGAGAAATAGGACATTGATTGAGGCTGCTAGATCTCTGTTGGCAGATTCAAAGCTACCCATTACATTTTGGGCAGAAGCAATTAATACTGCTTGTTATGTCCAAAACAGAGTTCTAGTAGTTAAATCTCAAGAAAAGACACCTTATGAACTTTTCAAAAAGAAGAAACCTTTTATTGGATTTTTCAAACCTTTTGGGTGTCCTTGCACAATTCTCAACACCAAATCTCATTTAGGCAAGTTTGAAAGCAAAGCTGAGGATGGATTTCTTGTTGGATACTCCTCACAGAGCAAGGCATACAAAGTATCCAACAGTTCTTCCAGGATTATAGAGGAAAGTAACAATGTCTGTCGGTCCAACAATACTATCAAGTTTTATAGAATAACAACACAAAATGATTACCAACCTGTATTGATTATAACAAACGAGTTACAAGGTTGATCGATTTTAAGCTTGGATTTGTGTTCTCTGTTTTTCTATCTTTTACACCTTTAAGTGTGTGTTTGTATGTGTGAATTATGATCTGATCTTGTTAGAGAGATTGAGATATCACATCTAATCTAAGTGTGTCTAACACACTATCTACAACTTGCAAGAGCAAGTTATAATATTAAACAATAAAACTAACTACTAAATATCTAGATATACAATATCTAGATATTATATAGCTAACTAAACTGGAAACTAACTTAGCTTTTACAATACTAGAAACTAGATATTTAAACTAAGTTAACTTAATATAATAAACAAATACATTGATTACTTTGACATTTATTACAAACAACATAGACTTTAATATCGAGAGTCGACGTTCCGGCTTTAGCTTCAGATTGCGATCTTCAGATTGGATGATCTTGAATCCAATGAGACTGTGTCTTAACAATCTCCCCCTTTGGATCAAGATCATTACGAAAATGATTTTAGCAATTCAGTCTTCTTGTTCAGCTCAGAAGATGCAATCTCTTTCTCTAGCTCTGAAATCAACATGTCTTCAATCTAATAATCTCCCCCTTTGAAAAGTAGACGTGATTCTTGAAACATGTGATCTTTGCCATTTCTTATGTAGTCATTCTCCCCCTTTTTGATGATAAGTGTAACGAGTTCATCAAAACTTTTTGTAAGAAATGTCCTTCAGTTAGAGCCCCTGATCCGTCAATTCATAAGAGATTCATCTAGAGCTTTGCAAATCCAGACAAATGTGTCGTGTAACACCTGAATCAACTAATGAATCAGTTAGAATGCTTGTCAGTAACACTAAGTCACTGAGTGTAACGAATACACATTGGAAAGGAGTTGTTTGATGTTGACTCCCCCAGGGCTTCCATTTAATCATCGAAACACCACAAAGGTTATTTCTATAAACGTTATGACAAAGAAACTAATTCCTTGTGTGTTCGTGCTTGTGTTAGAAAGAATTAAGCACTTGATGATTGCTTATTAGGCTCAAAATTGTGTAAACCACTGAGACAACAGTAAGTTAAACACAAACTCAATTGTGCATGATTGAAGTGCGAAGGTGGGGCAGACTTCCTTCTTTTCAATATCCAGATTTTCCAACTGAAAATCAGATAGCAAATGTGCTGCATCCCCTTTGAAAATGTGAAACATTTTCTTGTTGAGAAGAAAATGAGTAGATGGTGAGGTTTGATCAAGAGTTGGCATGGGTTAGTTGCCTGTTTCAATAATGATCACCAAAGAATTGTGAATCACTAGAATGGTGGCTACCCGGCTCAGAAAAAGTTGGTGCAGAGTTGTGATATTCTTTTAACTCTGTTCTCACACGCTCTTTCTTTTAAACATTTGGCTTTCTCTAATCATACTCATTTCTTTTCTATTTGCAAACTCAATCACTAAGGATTAACTTCTTGGGTAGAAATCACTGGTTAAGGTGATTCCATTGAAGTTGTGTTAATTCCTAGCACAATGATTCTTTGTTTTCCTATGATGCATGTGATGCTCAGATTGGTTTAACTATGTCAGTTAAAGCACAATTTAGATCATGAAAATATTTAAGATACACTCCCAAAATATAAAATCTGATGAAAAATCAGGAAGTGTTTTGAACATTAAAAACAATGTTTTCCAATGATTGAAAGTTGTCCTTCTTTCAAGCATATATGAGATGAAGATAAAGGATTGTACCTTTACGTATGATCTTACATCTCACGAAGCTAAGCTTTAAGTCATAGACATATGAACTTGTAAGCTTCTCTCAAAAATTCTGCAAAAGTCTTATATCAAGTCAAAGTAAAAATTATTCACTTAAAATTGAAAAGACAAAAAGCAGTAAAACTTTTAATGTACGAGTTCTGATCAGAAATAATCAGAAGTCATATCCGTACTCCTTTGTCTTGAAGAGCTCCCACTAAATTCGTGCATTACAAAAAAAATTTGGCATTAAAAGGTACATGCAAAATTTTATGAGCTCCCCCTCGAAGTAATATTGACCACTTGTCAATTTCTTCTCATTCTCCCCCTTGGATCATGAACATTTGATAGAAGTGCAGATATCAATCAGAGTTAAGAATGAAGAAATGATGAAAAAGTATACAATTTAGAAAACTTTGATAGGTAACTACTGATTAAATCTTAAGATTTAGCATACCAAGCTTAGAGATAAGGAAGTTAAACCTCTTTTCGTCTAAGGGTTTGGTGAACAAATCGGCAAGCTGATAATCAGTTTTTACAAAGAAAAGTTCAAGTATTCCTTTTTTCAACATCATCTTTAATAAAATGATACCTGACATCTATGTGCTTAGTCTTGGTGTGTTGAACAGGATTCGCTGATATTGCAATGGCGCTCTTGGAGTCACAGTATATCGGGATTTTGTTGAAGTGGAAACCGTAGTCGCGTAATTGAGTTCGCATCCATAAGACCTGAGAACAGCAGCTAGCAGCAGCTACATATTCTGCTTCGGCCGTGGACGTTGAAACACAAAGTTGCTTCTTCGATGCCCAACTTACTAGCTTGTCACCGAGGAACTGTACGTGTCCTGACGTGCTCTTCCTGTCTAACATACAACCTGCATGATCTGCATCTGTGTAGGCTGTTAGATCAAAACTAGTATCTTTAGGATACCACAGACCAAGATCTGCAGTGCCCTTTAGATACCTAAATATGCGCTTCACAGCAGGCATATGGATTTCTTTAGGATTGGCCTGATATCGTGCACATAAGCATATTGAAAACATTATATCTGGCCTACTAGAAGTAAGATACATTAAAGAGCCTATCATCCCTCGATAAGTCCTAACATCAATAGCCTTTCCCGAAGGATCGGTGCCAATCTTAGTACCTGGTGCCATTGGGGTACCAATCGGTTTTGAATTTTCCATTTGGAACTTCCGAAGAATATCCCTAATGTATTTTGATTGATTGATAAAAATACCCGATGAAAATTGTTTTACTTGTAAACCGAGAAAGAAATTCATCTCTCCCATCAAGTTCATCTAAAATCTAGACACCATAAGGTTTGCAAAATTCTTACAGTACTTAGTATTTGTAGAACCAAAGATAATATCATCTACATAGATTTGAATTAAAATGATATCGCCTTTTTCCTTTTTGATAAACAAAGTGGTATCCACCGTACCTTTTGAAAACCCAGACTTGACTAGAAAAGTGGAAAGGACATCATACCAGGCTCGAGGTGCTTGTTTCAGACCGTAGAGTGCTTTGTCGAGAATGTAAACATGATTCGGCTTCTCTTGATTGACAAAACCTTCGGGCTGAGAGACGTAGACTTCCTCCTTCAGAATTCCATTTAGGAATGCTGTCAGGATCGAATTCTCAACAAGAATAAATTCTCAGAAACTAATATCAAAGAAGTTTGCGGAATAACACTTTGATATTTAATGAAACAATAAAACAAACAGTAAATATGATGAATAACTTGTAAACTTGTATTGAATGGTTTAAATCACAAGATTACACACACAACCTCAATCTTGAAGAACAGATTCTTTCAAGACGAATTCTACTTCTCTAGAATTAGGAACTATGCCTTGAGGTTGATTCTCTCTCTAACAAAAACTCAGAATTTTTATCACCTTTAAAACTACTCTATCAATTCTATACATATACTGAACAAAAGATAATTACAATTAATAAAATATCTTCAGAATATCTTCCATGAATATCTTCAATCTATCCAGCTGTCATTCTTTTAATCCGGATCTTCATCTCATAAGCAGCACTAATCACCTTGGAAGTATTAAATCAAACTTGGCAGCATTAACTACTAAGCAGCACTAACTTCTAGCAGTACTAACTAGCTAAGCAGTACTAACTTTGTTCAAGCAGCACTAACTTTGACTAGCAGCATTAATTCTACTAGAAGCAGTAATACCTAGCAGTATTAAACTTGAATTCCTCTGGCAGTAGTAATTCTGTACTAGCAGCATTAAACACTTAAGCTTTTCTTCAGTTCCCAACAATCTCCCCCTAACTTGACTTTTAGGAAAAGAAGTCAAGTTCTTCAGATCTTCTTCAAGATGCTCCCAAAACTCCATCATGACCTAAATTCCAGTATTTGCATCCAATCCCAAACTTTGATTAATTGTTCTTTGGATCAAATATTTAGCCATTTCTGAATTTGGAATACATCCTAGCTTCTTCTTCAGCATGGCATGAAGCTTCAGTCTGCTATGGTTGTACACTCTATCCACTAGGAAGTACTCAGTGTGATTCAAATCCAAAGTCACTACATATACTCCACTAGTTTCATATAGAGTCCAATTATTCACTGTTTGAAAGACATTCCTTATTATCTCCTCCACTTCATCAGGTTTGAACATCATGCACAGATACTCCATTATCAGCTTTGTAATTGAAATCACTGGAGCTTTCATTTCATCTGCATATAACTTCATCCCTATTTCAAACATTTCTTCAATATCAGACCTTGAGCAGGTTCTGACAATCTTGTTCCAAGTGTTGTACACTTCATATTTCTCATCTTTTCTCTTCAGTCTGATATACTCCTTGCCATCTACCTCCAAAACATCCCAGTGAATGACTTCAGGAGGTTTAACTCCTACAGGTTCTGCTGAAATTGGTTCAGGCACTTTGTCCATCACTACCATGTACATTTTGACATCTTCAGTACTTGCAGGTTCTTTCATTGTAGATGACTCAGGTGCCTCTTCTTCTTCAGCAACCTTTTCAGCCTCTTCTTCCACTAATCTAGGCTTCTTTGTAGGCTTTCTCCTGGCAATCATCTTTGTTCTTTTTAAAGTCCTTAGACTTTCACCAATTGTTGCTTCCTTCTCTGGAGTTTCTTGCTCATCAGGGAATGGTTTTTGTAAGAAATAATTTCTTTCTTTCATTCTTTTCTCCATTTCAACCCGTGCAAGATCATCCCCTTGAAGCTTTATCATCTCAGCATCATACATCTTCTTGAGCTTCTCAAAAGACATCTTTGAAAACATCTCTACCTTGACACCTACTGCACCCTTGAGGAAAATAATCATTTTTTTTCTCTCTTGAGCACCCAGGTATGTCTTTGAAGGTTGTCTTTTTCTTGCAGCCATTTTGATCTTAGCAGGCTTCCTCAAAGATGTGGCTTTCTGCTTGGCTTGTTCTGTTGCTAAGCTTTGTTGATAGGCTTTGTTTAACTCTGCAGCCATTACTTTAGCTATCTCTCTATCCTTTTGCACTTGCATGGTTTCTGCTTCTTCAAGCTCAGCCTGTATTTTCCTAGCTAGAGCTTCATCTGAATCAATCAATTTTTGCTTTTTCATTGGTTGATCAGGTTGAACTAGCTTTTCCTTGCCCTTCTCTTTACTCATTTCCTTCTCTTTACTTGATCTCTTTGAAGCATCACCTCTTTCTTTGATGACAACTCCTTTGGCCTTTGAGATGACCTTGGGAGTATCATGCTTTGCTTTGATTAGAGTTTCTGCAATTTCAAGATCTGTGAGCACTTCTTTCATTATTTCTGCTGCTTCCATTGGTTCAGCAGTATTAACCATTTCTGTTGCTCTGCTTGAACCAGCAGTATTAATGGTTTCTGCTGCTGCTTGTGTTTCTGCTTCTTGTGCCACCTTTTCTGCAGTTATTTGCTCCCCCTCAAACTTTGCATTCTCTTGCTCCCCCTTAGCTTTATATCTTCCATATTTTCATCAGCTTCTGACTCCCCCTTTTTGGGAGCATCAGTCACTGGTTTCCTCCTTCTGAGTACAAATTGCTTCTTCTTCTTTTGGAGAAGCAATTTCCTTACCATTTGCTTCAAGTTGAGGATCTGTTCTTGTTGTGACAGAACAATGAGTTTAAGCTCTTCAATCTCTTGACCTTGTTTGATCACATTCATATTGATGTTTCCCATGGTTTCCATCAATTCGTCATAGTTATATCTGTCCTCACCTTCTCCAGGAGTGTTACCCCCTTTTGAATGATCATTGGATCTTTTAGTAGTGGAAGCCTTCTGCCTAGCAGAAGCACTATCCACCCCCTTAGGTTCTTGGAACCTGGGACCTTTGGATGATTTCTCACCCAAAGTTGCCATGGGGAAGGTCTTAGAGATGTTACCACTGTCCTTCTCTGTGCTAGCAGAAGTAGTGGCAGCCTTCTCACCCATATGCTCTTCCATCTCCTTAGAGAGCACCTCCTGAAGGTTGGGAGACACCCTATTGGATTCCCTTTGGATATTCTCTATTGGAGAATGCTCCAATAGAGGGCTTAAAGGCTTAGTGGGGGAAGGTACAAGAAGGGAAGGAGCCTTCTTGACTTGTTTCCTTTTGTAAGTTTGGGTAATTGAAGAAGTGGGCTTTTGAAGTAGAGACTGGGGAATAGATATAGAGTGGGAAGGTTGGGATTGGCTAGCAGTGGGATGGTCTGAGGAGGGCTTTGACCCTGCTGCCATACCTTCATCAGTGTGGGATACCACCATCATTGTAGAGAACAATGGGGTGTCAACTCCTTCCGAGTCCCCAGCAGATCTTCTCATGTTTGAGAAAACCTTGCCTTTAGGGGGTTTAGGTACATATACCCCATCAAAGTGAGGTATATCCATCAATTCATTAGTGATAACTGCCTGTACAAACCTGGGATACATGAAGAAACTCTTCTTGTTTTCCAGGTTTGAGACAAGATCATTGAAGATCATCAGAGAAAAATTATATTTTCTAGCCGTAGATAAACAAACCAAAGCATATGCAATGGGACTGCTAAATTGGCTCCAACCAGTAGTTTTCTTTGAAATACAGTGCATCAGGGTATGAACAAAGAACCTCCATTGGGATGAAAATTTAGCTTTGAAAAACTTGAAAATTCCCATTTGGCCTTCATACCCCATTCTTGTAAGAGTTGAGAATAATTCCTCATTAGGAATAGAGGTTATACCTGCAGCATCATCTAGACGTAGACAGATGCGTATCACCTCTTCAGTAACTGTTAGGGGTTTTTCACACACCCTTGTATTGATCATTTGGACACCATCTTCAGTAACGATGGTGGCATTGGCCCAGAATTGCCTCTGATGCTCTATGTAGATGGTAGGGGACACAGTGAGAGCATGAGCAATATGACTTGTCCTCAAAAAGTCGACTATCTGGTGAAAACCTTCGGCTTGTTTTGGCTTTTGGAGCATGGCTATCTCGTTGTGTTCATCAATAAACGCCATTGAAGCCATTGAACTTGAGTGTTCTTGTCTGAAAACTTGGTACTTGAGAGAAAAGGGTTAGAGCGCAAGTGAACAGTATGCAAAGAGTCGTTATGAACTTTTTAGGCGGGCAAAGGGTATTTATAGTATTCGGATTAAAAGCAGTATTAATCTTAAAAAGAATAGGGAAAGCAGTATTAACAGTGAGCAGTATTAACAGTGAGCAGTATTAACCACTAGCAGTATTAACTGAGAGCAGTATTAACCACTAGCAGTATTATCTGAGAGCAGTATTAACCACTAGCAGTATTAACTAACTAGTAGTATTAACTGAGAGTAGTATTAACCACTAGCAGTATTAACTGAGAGCAGTATTAACCACTAGAAGTATTAACTAACTAGCAGTATTAACTGTGCACTGGCAGAATACTGTACTGGCAGTATTAACCATACTTACACTTTTAAGCTTGTGAAAAACTGAGTACTGCTATACATTTCTTGAGAAAGAAAGTTAGTAACACCAAGAATAAACTATAGACAGGTAGTGAACCACTTTTAGGAAGGTGCTTATTCAGAGTTGATCATTCCCACACTTGTTACCAAGAAAGTGAATCTACCCACATCAAAGGCTTTGGTGAATAGATCAGCAAACTGGTTATCAGTATGAACTTTTACAACTTGAATAAGTTTCTTTTCATTGCAGTCTCTTATAAAGTGATACCTGATCTCAATGTGCTTTGTCTTTGAGTGCTTGACAGGATTGTTAACAATGCTAATAGCACTGTTATTATCAATGAAGATTGGAGTGTGTAGAAAGGTTACCCCATAGTCCAGCATTTGATTCTGAATCCATTAGCTGATCAACATAATAGACATCCTCAAATGTCATCTTACCTTTTGTAACATTACTTTTCCCACTTATTTTACCACCTGTTAGATTGTCTCCAAATGCAACATGTCCTCCATTGATAGGCTTGAAATCCTGAAGGCATGACATGTTGCCTGTCATGTGCCAAGAGCAACCACTATCCACATGCCATATGCTCTTCCCCTTGAGCTGTTGGTTGCCCTGCACATATGATAAATCAGTTAGTATGGACTAGGAACCCAAGCCAAAGTGGTCTTGGGTACCCCTTTCTCATCAAAATATTTACATTCTTTCTTGACAAGATTTTTAAACTTTGACTCCTCATTACTGGAGTACTTTGTTACAATAATGGGTTTGGATGCATATTTGCTAGAAGCAGTACTGTTTTTAGAAGAACTAACTGCATTAGCAGCACTTGCATGCTTAGCAGTACTAACCTTGTTAGAAGTATTAACTGTTTTAGCAGCAGTAACTGTGTTAGCAGTAGTAACCTTTGAAGAAGTACTAACAGTGTTAGAAGCATTAAAATTCTCAGCAGTACTAACACTGTTAGCAGCAGTATTGCTACTGGCAGCACTATCCCTGTCAGCAGTACTAACAGTTTTAGTGCTTCTAGGCACCCACATTTTAGTACTCTCTTTTAAAACCTTTTTCTTCATTTGGCCTTTGGTTTCAACAGACTTCTTAGCCACATGTTTCTTTCCAGCCTTCCTATAACCAACAGGTTTTTGCACAAATCTTTGAAAGTTCATCTGTTGGTTAATAGGGTTAAAGAAACAGTATTTAGCCAAATGATTCAACTTGCCACATATGAAACAAGGTTTTGGTCTGATTATTTTATTCAGATCAACTCCTTGTTTCTGAGCCCATTGATTATTCCAGTTTCTTTGGTTACCTCTTTTTATACCAGAATTTAGGCTCTCAAATTTATTGCAAGCACACTGTTTACAAGGGCCAGGATTCACAACAGTGGTCTGTTTGTAATGGACCTTGTTAGCCTTTCCTTTGGTCTTCTCTATCTCTTTAGACTTGACCCAGATCCTTCCACCACCCTCATTGGTAACAATGTTGTTTTCTAAGGGTATCTCTTTACTCACATCATTGTTCCTCTTCTTACTAGCTTCTTTCTCAGTCATATCTTTAACAACTACCTCATCCAAAGGATCTATTTCAAAAGCTTTCTCAGACAAGTCCTTTTTCTCCTTGGTCTCTAACAGATCTGATGTAGGAGAGATATAGATGTTGTTGTAAGGAGGGGGTGTGTTGTTGTATCCAACACCAGACTTCATCTTATCATGAATCTGAGCCTTTAGAAGAGAATTCATTGCTTTTGAAGCATATGAAAACTTTTCTATATCAAGCTTAACCTTATCTAATTCTTCTTTCAACCTATCATTCTCTTCTTTGGACTTAGACAGTTTGGTCTCTAACTCCTTCTTTTCCCACTTCCAGTAGTTTCTGTCATAAGAGTGTTGAAGTTCATTGGCTTGAAAGCCTTTGATTTGTTCTTCAAACCTCTCCACTATCAACACATAATCTCTTCTGTCCTTTTCTATTCTTTTGAGGTCATCACACATGCTTTGGTTATGATCCCTGTACCTTTTGACAGTATCTATGCAAGATTTAGTGCAAAGATTAGAAATTACCTTAGAAGAGAGATCAGACACCTCTGCCATAAGAGCTTGGTTCTGAATGGCTTCCTCAGCCTGGTCACTCCAGTCAAACCCCATTCCTTATTGAGAAACAAGGGCTTGAGTAGAGTTCTTGTTTTGATTGAAACCACCATTCTGGGCTTGTTGGTGGTTGTTGTTTGGCACACCACTTCTGCACTCTTTAGCAAAGTGTCCCTTCATGTGGCACTTGTAACATTCCACCTTTGTTTTGTCAAAACCATCTCCATCTTCTCTTCCTTGAGAGAAGTTGTTCTTCCCAGTTCTTTTAATAAACTTCTTTACCCTCATAGATAAGATGGCCATCTGCCATTTAATGTCCATCTCCTCCAGATCATCAGGGTGAAGTTGTTCCAGATCATCATTAATCAAGGAGTTGTTGCTGTGACTGGACAAAAAGGCTTCAAAGATAGTTTCAGTGCCTTTTTCTGAATTCACTCCACTGGCAGCACTAACTGCTTAAGGGTTGGCAGCAGTATCAGTAGATGCTGATAGAAGTGCAGCATTGTGAATGTACCCAGTGGGCTTTTTCTTGGCTTCTACCTCAGATTCAAATACTCTTAGATCATTATACAAATCATCTAGTTCCTTCTCTTCCAGATTGTCACTCTGTCTATATGAGACAGTGTACATAGTCCATTCATCTCTAAGAGATCTGAGGAACTTCCTGTTGATATCATCTTGCTCCATCTTCACTCCAACAGTAGCCAATTCACCAATAAGCTTGTTGAATCTGTCAAAAGTTTGAGTCATTGACTCATTCTTTGAAGAAGTGAAGTTCTCATACTGCTGCTTTATAACATCCCTTTGATTTCTTTTGATGCTTTTAGTTCCAGCAAATCTTTTCTCTAGAGCATTCCAGAGAATCTGAGCATCAGTGCAGTTGCAAAATTGATGCTGATATTCATTGGGGATGGCCAAGAGCAGAGTGCTCAAGGCCTTCATCTCTGTTTGTCTGATCTTTCTCTCACCATCTGTCTTTGGTGGAGGTCTTTTCCCATCTGGTCCAATCTTTCCTGCTTCAGAGGGTCCATTCTCAATGATGTCCCACATTGAGTAGTCTGTGAGAAGAATGTATTGCCTGATTCTGATCTTCCACATGTCAAACTCACTGGGTTTGAGCATTGGGACCTTAGAAACAAGAGTACTGTTTGATTCTGCAAAGTTTTCCATGATGAATGAATAGATGTTTCTGAGAGAACAGGGCTCTGATAACACTTGTCAGGATCGAATTCTCAACAAGAATAAATTCTCAGAAACTAATATCAAAGGAGTTTGCGGAATAACACTTTGATATTCAATGAAACAATAAAACAAACAGTAAATATGATGAATAACTTGTAAACTTGTATTGAATGGTTTAAATCACAAGATTACACACACAACCTCAATCTTGAAGAACATATTCTTTCAAGACGAATTCTACTTCTCTAGAATTAGGAACTATGCCTTGAGGTTGATTCTCTCTCTAACAAAAACTAAGAATTTTTATCACCTTTAAAACTACTCTATCAATTCTATACATATACTGAACAAAAGATAATTACAATTAATAAAATATCTTCAGAATATCTTCCATGAATATCTTCAATCTATCCAGCTGTCATTCTTTTAATCCGGATCTTCATCTCATAAGCAGCACTAATCACCTTGGAAGTATTAAATCAAACTTGGCAGCATTAACTACTAAGCAGCACTAACTTCTAGCAGTACTAACTAGCTAAGCAGTACTAACTTTGTTCAAGCAGCACTAACTTTGACTAGCAGCATTAATTCTACTAGAAGCAGTAATACCTAGCAGTATTAAACTTGAATTCCTCTGGCAGTAGTAATTCTGTACTAGCAGCATTAAACACTTAAGCTTTTCTTCAGTTCCCAACGAATGCTGTCTTCACGTCTATTTGAAAGACCGTGAAGTTCTTGTGGGTTGTGTAGGCTAGAAACATTCTGATTGCCTCTAATCGCGCCACAGGAGCATATGTCTCGTCATAGTCAATTCCTTCCTCTTGTCTGTATCCTTTGGCTACTAGTCTTGCCTTGTTTCGGATAACGGTACCATCTTCGTCTTTCTTTATCTTGAAAATCTACTTCGTACCTATAATGGTTTTACCTTTAGGCTTTGGTACGAGTCTCCAGACTTGAAGTGCGTCGAACTGATTTAGCTCTTCTTGCATTGAGATCACCCATTCTGGATCAGCAAGTGCTTCTGATACTCAAGTTGGCTCCAACTTGCTCAGAAAGGAGTCATGCATGCACATGTTCATTGATGTTGACCTTGTTTGCACCGGTTTTGATGGATCGCCAATGATCTGGCTTAGTGGGTGCTCTTTGGTCCATTTATGTTCATGAGGCAATAGATTAGATGATTGTATTTCAGTTCTATCATCTACAAATCCACTTGTACCTTCTTCGTTTTGTTCAGGAGGATTGATGGTTTCAGTTGAAGTGGCAGGTTCAGAAGGCTCAGCAGGTACAGCTTGATCTGGATGTAGATTGATCTGTAAAGTATCTCCTACTGTTTCAGCTACTTCTGTCTCTTTATCAGTTGTCACTTCTTCAACTGTTGGAGTCGGCATTTGAATTGTAATCTCTTGTTGAATCGGGGCATTTGATTCAATAGGAATATCTGAACTGGTTAGATGAGTAGTCGTTAAGTCTTCCATCCTGTCAACTACAACAGATTTCTTTACATTAGATCCAAGAAATTCATCATAAAAAAATTCAAATAATAAATCTAAATCAGATAAATGGTTAGTAGAAGTTGATGCTTCATCTGATTTATTCTGTTGAGACGTAGGTCCTGAACTGAGTTGCCCAGAAGCTAGTATTCCTGTTATAACGGGTTCTGAACGTTGTTGTTCAGAAGCCATTTCTTCATCAAAGGTGACGTTGATGCTTTCAATCACCGTTCTTGACTTCTTCAGATAAACACGGAATGCAGTTGATGTTGAGGAATATCCAATGAAGATTCCTTCATCTGCCTTAGCATTGAACTTATTAAGACTCTCCCTATCGTTTAGCACAAAACACTTACATCCAAATATATGGAAATATTTGATTGTCGGTGTTCGGTTGTTGATTAACGCATAAGGAGTCTTTTTGAACCTTCGATGTACCATGGATCGATTCTGTGTGTAGCACACGGTCGAAACAGCTTCTGCCCACAAAAATAGAGGTAAGTCTGATTGACTTAGCATAGTACGGGCAGCCTCGACTAGCGTTCGATTTCTTCTTTCAACCACTCCATTTTGTTGAGGCGTTCGAGCAGCAGAGTATTGATGTGAAATCCCGACAGATTCGATATATTCTTCAACCTTTTGGTTCTTGAACTCTGTGCCGTTGTCTGTTCGTAGAAACTTGACCGGTTTCTGCAGATTAACCTGGGTCGTCTTTAGGAATGTGATGAGAACATCTGGTGTCTCATCCTTTGAACGTAGAAACTTGACCCATGTGTATCGCGAGTAATCGTCCATGATCACGAGTATGTACTTCTTACCGCCTAAGCTTTGAGTTCGCATCGGACCGCATAAGTCCATATGCAATAACTCTAAAGGAGCATTTGTACTTGGTTCAGGCTTCGGTTTATGTGGAGCCCTCTTCATCTTCCCCTTTTCACAAGCTGCACAAAGATGTTCTCTTTCATACTTGAGCTCTGGAAGTCCTTTGACGAGCTTTCCAATGACCAGATTGTTGATGTACCTGAAGTTGAGGTGAGAGAGCCTTCGATACCATAACCAACTTTGTTGCATCGATGCTTTCGTCAGTAGACAAACTTGCTTGTCAGTATGGACATTTGATAAATTGATTGTGTAGAGGTCTGATTCTCGAGTACCGGCCAAGAGTTCTTCGCCTTCTTCATTGCGAACTGAATATCTCTTGGCTTTGAAGTTGACCTCTAAGTCTTTGTCACAGAACTGGCCTATACTGAACAAGTTGTGTCGTAAGCCTTGAACATAGCTCACCTTCTTGATCGTGACATTGTCATGTTGTACATCACCATATCCCATGATTGATGAAAACTGGTTGTTGCCGAATTTGACTGTTCCACAATATTTGTTTTTAAAATTGGACAGTATATCTTTTTGTCCTGTCATGTGCTTGGAACATCCGTTGTCCAAGAACCATGTATGACTAGTCTGCATAAGAGAAATTATAAATTTAGAGATTTATACGACAACATTGGAATAATCACTTTGATTATCGAAGTGCGGGTCTTGAACTGATTTGTTCAAAAGCCTATTTTGACTTTGATGTTCGGGTTTTGAATTGAATTATCCAAAAACCTATTTTGTCATTGAAGAACGAGTCCTGATCTGTACATAATCAGAAGTCGTATTCTCTTTAAGCTTTGTGTGCCTGCAACACAGATTTAGCCTTAGGTACCCATTGGAATTTGGGTCCTTCTGTGTTAGCACAAGATTTTGGTACCCATTTCAAATTGGGTCCTCTTTTCTTTTGAAAAGCATTTGAAGAATTAGTATGAGATGAATGCACATGATAAATGCCAAACCAATCTCCAGAATCTTGACAAGGAATAGAAACATGTTTATCATAAATAGAAGACTTTCTATCAGATAAAGATAACTGAAATAATTGCTTCATTGTATATTGTTTACGGGAAACAACAAGTTTTGAGTTCAAAAGAGCAACATCAGCAATTAAGACATCTTTACTAAGCGAAGTCTTGCTACAATTAACACTACTAAACGATATAACGGTCTTGTCAAGCTTCCGTTTTGGTTGCCATTGAGAATTAACTTCTGGCCTTTGCTTGCTCAGATCTGAAACATGTGAAACTGGTGAGTTAGACTTCTGAGCAACAAGCGATTGCTTCTTCTTAGAATGACCAGTAGTGTTCGGTTTCTGTGAATGCTGAGATATATTCTTACCTTTAGCAATTTTAGCGTTCACAGAGACTGAGTTATCAACTTTCGTTGATTTTGCACTCTTCATAGGCTTACTGGTTTTTCTTGAAGATTTCTTAACGAAGGATGAATGGTTAGGAAGTTTTGTATTCAAGTCAATTTGTTCAAAACAACCATCGAAACTACCGTTAGAGTTAAGAAAATTAAGCTCTTTATTTGATGAACCAAACGTATCCTCAGAGTTTGAAGCTTTTGAAATAATAGAATTTGAAAACACGGTTGAAAAAACATTTTGCTCAATATTTATCAAAAGTCTTTCATCTGATAAAGAATTCTCGAGTTCAGAAATTTTACTTTCTAAAACGAGAGGAGGGACATATAGTTTACCTTTAATAGGCTTCGCCTCCATTTTTTTTTCAGAATAACATGGAAAGAAATCACTTGAAAGAGTTTTCTTTTTTTGATATATTGGATTTTCATCATAACTATTATTCAGTTTCGCATAACAAAATGGAAGATGAACTTTAGCTGATTTCAACCGTTTTTCCGTTTCATTGGCTTCATCCTTTTCCGATAGTTTAGTCCAAAAAATTTTAAATTCAGGGATTCTGTGAGCTAATAGCATATTAAGATGATCATAAAGTCCTGGCACTTCAGACATCCCTTTTTGTAGACAGTGAGGATTCTTATAACCGATTCCCCAATTGCCTTTGTTTTCCAACGGTTTGTTAAGATGAATGGTTTGTTCACTCTGACCTAATGAGTACAACTTCTTTTCCAAAGCATCTATTTTTGCAATTAAAGTTTTGTTTTCTTCAACACATAAAGAATGCAATTTTGTAAGCTCATATTTATCAATCTCACATTTTAGCAGTTTAGACTTGAGATCTGAATTCTCTTTAAGAATTATTGTCTTTTCCTTAGCGTTGGTGTCATTATCTTTATGTAAAACCTCAACCAATACTTTCTTCTTAGCAATTTCATTGCGAAATTTCTGTATCAATTGGTTTTTGTCAGTTCTAACACCATTTTCTCGCTCAAGATTAGATTCTAACTCTTTTTGTTTTAAACTCATGGCATGCATTTTATTCATAAACTCTAAATCTGATAGATTACATACCTCTTCTTCTTCATCATCTGAATCAGTATCAGCATCTGATTCTATCTGGCCCATCAAACACATGTTGACGGCT
The DNA here is from genome assembly GCA_954870635.1 of Arctium minus. Classification (NCBI taxonomy): domain Eukaryota; kingdom Viridiplantae; phylum Streptophyta; class Magnoliopsida; order Asterales; family Asteraceae; genus Arctium; species Arctium minus. Next base: position 171,774,891 of record OX941080.1, on the reverse strand, counting down.
TCATCTTTTTCTTCATCCTCTTCTTCTTCATCTGAGTGATCAAGCCAGTATTCATCCTCAGCCATCAGTGCCTTGCCAGCCTCCTGTTACTTTGCAAGAAGCATCTTGTTCTTGTAGTAGTCGGAGTTTCTGACCTTTGATCTACGGCAGTCCTTGGCAAAGTGACCTGTTTTGCCATAGTTGTAGCACGTTGGTGGTTCTGGCTGACTGGATCCTTCAGCTTTAAACTTTCTCTCTTCCGGTTTCCTCTCCTCTAATCTCTTTCCTTCATATTGATACCTTCTCTCTTCAGGTTTCCTCTCTTCTAATCTCTTTCCTTCATACTGATACCTTCTCTCTTCAGGTTTCCTCTCTTCTGTTCTCTTTCCTTCAAATCTCTTCCCTTCATACCTACTGCCTTCAACCCTTTCTTTGTGGATGTAGTTGTTCGGACCAGAAGAGTATCTCTGACTGTTTGAACTTGGCTTTGTGTAGAACCTTTTCTGAAAAGCACTTGTCAGCATCATCATTGCTTGCTTCAGCTGATCATTTTCATCTGTGTCAGAGTTTGTATTAGCTTCATCTTCTTCTGATTCGTACACAATCGTCTTGTTCTTCTTCTTCCTGACTACAAGAGCGACTGTGTCATCAACTGTCTTTCCTCTCTGCCTCTTCTCATCTAGAATTTCATCCACCTCTTCTTCATTCTGTCGGAGGGTTTCATACACCTCATGAAGTGGAATCTCATTCAAGTCTTTGATCTGCTTCATCTATCTTTCAAATCTTTTCCATTCTGGTTGAAGAATGCTCAGGAACTTGACATTCAGCTCAATTTGAGATTTGTGGACTTTGTTCTTGCTAAGTTCGTTCAGCAAAGTCACAAACCTGTCATAGGTTTCTTCTAAAGTTTCTCCCACTCTGCCTCTAAATTCTTCATAGTTATTTAGGTAGTTGGAGATTTTTAGCTGATTCCCAACCTTCGAACCAAGCATCATCTTTTCAAGCTGATCCCACATTTCTTTGTCGGAGGCCTTGTAGCTGACAATCTTTACGTATATCTCATTTGGGATTCCTTGTAAGATGTATGACTTAGCTAATCTGTCGCCTTTGGCTCTTCTGAGGTTATCATCTTGTAGTTCATGATACTTAAGTTCAACCTGAGTCGGCACATTATCAACTACACGAGTCGTCATTGGTGGTCTCATAACCCCTTCTTCTATAAATGTCCTGATGAAATCACCCAGCTCATGTCTGTCAATGAAGTTCAGAAACCGATCCTTCCACTGTTCGTATTCTCCTTTGAAGAGAACTGGTGGCTTGGTGTTAGTTCCTATTGCAAGGGCTTCTCTGGATGTCATCCTGTATTGATATATAAAACTTGAATATGATCGTTAACCCAAATAAAATTTGATCACACAAGAAATTTTGTCCCCCTAGGCAGACTTAGCACGGGGGTCCCTAAATTAAAGACCCTATTTCAGTTTCGAAAAATTCTCAAAAAAAATATTCTAAGTATGGAATAGAAGCTTTGCGTTTGAGAAGGTTTGCGTTTCAAATGAGGAGCGCAAATGGAAGTTTGCGGGTCTAGTGAGGAGCGCAAACTGAGGTTTGCGGGTCTAGTGGGAAGCGTAAACTGAGGTTTGCGGGTCTAGTGGGAAGCGCAAAGTTGAGGTTTGCGTTTCTGAGGTTTGATCCGAGAAGTGAAGTTGAGGTTTGCGATTGCTCTTTGAAGCGAGAAGTGTGCTTTGCGTTTGGCTTGAGAGGCGCAAAGTGACGTTTGCGGGTCACTTAAGGAGCACAAAGTTGGACTTTGTGTTTCACTTGAGACGCGCAAAGTGGGACTTTGCGTTTCACTTGGGACGCGCAAAGTGGGACTTTGCGTTTGATTTGAGACGCGCAAAGTTGGACTTTGCGTGTGTTCTTCTTCTACTTTGCGTATGTTCGTCCTTAAACTTCGAAAATCGACTAGAACTTGATCCTGAAACGATTAGCAGTACCAAAACACTACCCTTATGTCTAGAAACACTTCTAGAACTAATTGTAAGCACTCGATCTCAATAACACACACTTTTTCGAAATTAATTTGATAGCACAGTGACTTAAAGCTTTCGACTGTTTCTTCACTAAAATCATAAAATGGAACTCGATAGATGATTTAAAATGAAATCAAACAACAAAAACTCTATCTAGCATGCTAATCGATCACAACCTGATCGATTTTAACACCTAAAACACTTAAACACTCAAAATCGATTTCCAAACAAGAACACAGGGTCGTTTTTCAGAAAAACTTGATTTGATCTTAATCAGACTCTGATACCAATTGTCGGTCCAACAATACTATCAAGTTTTATAGAATAACAACACAAAATGATTACCAACCTGTATTGATTATAACAAACGAGTTACAAGGTTGATCGATTTTAAGCTTGGATTTGTGTTCTCTGTTTTTTCTCTCTTTTACACCTTTAAGTGTCTGTTTGTATGTGTGAATTATGATCTGATCTTGTTAGAGAGATTGAGATATCACATCTAATCTAAGTTTGTCTAACACACTATCTACAACTTGCAAGAGCAAGTTGTAATATTAAACAATAAAACTAACTACTAAATATCTAGATATACAATATCTAGATATTATATAGCTAACTAAACTAGAAACTAACTTAGCTTTTACAATACTAGAAACTAGATATTTAAACTAAGTTAACTTAATATAATAAAAAAATACATTGAATACTTTGACATTTATTACAAACAACATAAACTTTAATATCGAGAGTCGACGTTCCGGCTTTAACTTCAGATTGCGATCTTCAGATTGGATGATCTTGAATCCAATGAGACTGTATCTTAACAATCTCCCCCTTTGGATCAAGATCATTACGAAAATGATTTTAGCAATTCAGTCTTCTAGTTCAGCTCAGAATATGCAATCTCTTTCTCTATCTCTGAAATCAACATGTCTTCAATCTAATAATCTCCCTCTTTGAAGAGTGGACGTGATTCTTGAAACATGTGATCTTTGCCATTTTTTGTGTAGTCAATGTCAAATGCAATGAGAACACACCAAATCAAATTAGGACAGGCCCTGATTGGCTGTTTGACATTGAATCTCTAACTAATTCTTTGGGTTTTAGTAATGTGCAAATTGTAGGAACAGGTTCAGAAAAGGTACAAGCATAGAGACAAGAGTTTGTGTTGTTCACTATACCTACAGTTGATCCTGTTGAATTTTGTCAACAAGAAAAGAAAGATGATTAAGAATCAAAGGATTATGATCCAGCACAGGATGAAGATGATAAAGGTGATGAAGAGGATAAAGGTGAAAAAGAGGATGCTCATCCTTCAGGTTCAGGAAACACAGGTCCTGAAATACCCACATTGTCAGAGGATGATACCGATGAAGAAAATTCTTCAGTTTTTGGTGGAAACACTCCTGAAAAGAATGACTCCAATCTTGATGCAAATGTTAATGAGGAGGTTGTCAATCATACAAGAACTCAGAAGAATCATCCTCCTCAGTTGGTGATTGGTGATATCAATTCTCCCATACTCACAAGGCATCAAAGTAAGTTAGGAGGATTGAAAGACTTACAGTCAGGATTGTTGTCTTGTTTTCTATCCCAGATTGAACCCAAGAAGGCTTGTGATGCAATGAAAGACCCAAGATGAATAGAAGCAATGCAAGAGGAGTTGCTGCAGTTTGTGCTACAAAATGTGTGGGATCTGGTTGACCTTCCACAAGGACACAGGGCAATTGGAACTAAATGGATTTTCAGGAATAAGAAAGATCAGAGAGGGATAGTGATAAAGAATAACGCACGGACTTGTGGCACAAGGGTATACACAAGAAGAGGGGATAGACTATGAAGAAGTGTTTGCACCAGTAGCCAGAATTGAGGCCATTAGGTTGTTTGTAGCCTATGCTTCTTTCATGAAGTTCAGAGTCTATCAGATGGATGTTAAGAGTGCATTTCTATATGGGAAAATTGATGAAGAAGTGTATGTGTGTCAGCCTCCAGGATTTGAGAATCCTAACTTTCCTGACAAAGTATACAAATTAAAGAAGGCACTCTATGGGCTACATCAAGCACCAAGAGCATGGTATGACACTCTGTCTACCTATCTCTTGGAAAATGATTTTGAAAGGGGAATCATTGACAAGAGCCTTTTCATTCAAAAGAAGAAGAAGGACATCCTGCTTGTACAAATCTATGTGGATGATATCATCTTTGGATCCACAACAGATCATATGTGCAAGGAGTTTGAGGAGTTGATGCACAAAAGATTCAAGATGATCTCTATGGGTGAACTCACATTCTTCCTTGGGCTACATGTTAATCAGAAGAAAGATGGCATTTTCATAAGTCAATCCAAGTATGTGCAGGATATACTTACAAAGTTTGGATTTAAAGAAGCAAAGCTTGCAAGCACACCTATGGAAACACACAAACAGATCACTGCAGATCTTGAGGGGGAGGATGTGGATGTTCATCATTACACATCCATGATAGGCTCCCTCATGTATCTAACAGCTTCAAGACCAGACATTATGTTTGTTGTATGTGTGTGTGCCAGATTTCAAGTGAGGCCTAAGCAATCTCACTTTCAAGCAGTCAAAAGGATCTTCAGATATCTCAAAGGACAACCTAGGCTGGGTCTTTATCCTCATGACTCACCATTTGATCTACTTGCCTATTCTGATAGTGATTTGGGTGGTGAAAACTTAGATAGAAAGTCTACATCAGGTGGTTGTCAGTTTTTGGGTGTAAGGCTAGTTTCATGGCAGTGTAAAAAGCAAACCACAGTGTCCACCTCTACAACAGAAGCAGAGTATATAACTGCTGCAAGCTGTTGCTCTCAAGTGCTATGGATTCAGAATCAGATGTTGGACTATGGTATTACTTTTCTTCACAATCCCATCTTCATTGATAACAACAGTGCTATAAGCATTGTTCATAATCCAGTGAAGCACTCAAAAACCAAGCATATAGAAATCAGGTACCATTTTATTAGAGATTGCAATGAAAAGAAGTTTGTCAGGATCGAACTCTAAACAAGAATTATGAATACTCAGAAACAATATTAAAGAAGTCGCGGAAAAACATTTTAATATTTAATGAACAGAAAAACAGTATGAATCACAACTTGCAAACTTTACTTAATGATTCAAGTTACAAGCTTTTCACTCACAACCTCAATCTTGAAGAACAGGCTCTTTCAAGACGAATTCTACTTCTCTAGAATTAGGAACGATGCCTTGAGGTTGATTCTCTCTCTAGAACAAAAACTCAGAATAATTTATATATTCTAACTATTCTAAACAATTCTATACATATACTGAAGATAAAGATAATTACAAAAGAATAAAAGATCTTCAATATAAACTTCATAATTATCTTCAAGCTTTCCATGTTTATCTCCAGACGCGGTCTCTTCAACAATATCTTCAAATTATCTCAGAAGCAGCATTAATCACCTTGGAAGCATTAACTGAGTCTTGGCAGTATTAACTACTAAGCAGCACTAACTTTGACTAGCAGTATTAATTCTACTAGAAGTAGTAATACCTAGCAGTATTAACTTTGAGATCCTCTGGCAGTACTGACTCTTAACTAGCAGCATTAATGACTTGATCACATCTTCAGTTCCCAACAATCTCCCCCTAACTTGACTTTTAGAAAGAGAAGTCAAGTTCTTCAGATGCTTCCAAAACTTTCATTGATTCAATCCAATGTTAGGATCCAGTCCCATACTCTGATTGATAGTTCTCTGAATTAGATACTTTGCCATTTCTGAATTTGGTGCACAACCTAGCTTCTTCTTTAACATGGCATGAAGCTTCAGACTTGTGTGATTGTAGACCCTATCCACCAAGTAATACTCCATGTGAAAAGTATCCATGGACAATTCATAGACTCCACTCCTTTCATACAGAGTCCATCCTCTAACAACTTCAAACACATCTCTGATTATATGCTTTACTGCTTCTGGATTGAATAACATACACAAATACTCCATAACCAGCTTCACAATTGGTAACCCTGGAGCTTTCAACTGATCTGCATGTAATTTCATACCAACTTCAAACATCTCTTCTAAATCAGATCTTGAACATTCTCTGACAATTTTATTCCATGTTGAAAACACATAATACTTCTCATCCTTTCTTTTCAACCTGATATACTCCTTACCATCCACCACCATAGTATCCCAGTGGATGACTTCAGGAGGTTTGAATCCAACAGGTTCAGCTGTGATAGGCTTTGGAATTTTATCCATTACCACCATGTACATATTTACATGTGAACCCTGTGGTACTTCCTGAGATTCAGCTCTCTTTTCTTCATTCTTAGGTGCCTCTTCTTCTTCAGCAGCCTTTTTCTCTACTTCTACTCTAGGCTTCTTGTCAATTTTCTTTCTTTTGGCCATCATCTTGGTTCTCTTCAGAATCCTTTGACTTTGTCCTATAGTAGCTTCCTTCTTCTTTTCTTCCTTTTTCCTTTCCTCTGATCTAGGACCTTTAGAAGCAATAGACTTAACTATTTTTATTTTCTTGATCTTCTAAGCTAAAGTCTCTTCTTCCTTAATCTCTGCCTTTTCTTTTGTTGGAGTTCCCTCTTCACTTTCAGGGAAGGGTTGATTAATGTTCACATCATTCCTCTCCTTAGCTTTCTTTTCAAACTCCACTCTGGCCTTTTCATTACTCTGCAGTTTTCCCATTTCTTTCTCATATAAGCCCTTGACTTGATCAAAAGTCATCTTTATAAACATTTCTTTCTTCACACCAATTGCACTCCTCAAGAAAGTTATCATCTTGTTTCTTTCCTGAGTTGCAAGGTAAGTTTGTGAAGGCCTTCTCTTCTTTGCACTTGATCTGGTCATCATAGCCTTTCTCATGCTTATTGCCCTTTGCTTTGCTTTCTCTATTTCCAAACCTTTCTGAAATGCTTCATTTAGTGCATTGGCTAGTGCTCTGGCTATCTCTCTATCTTTCTCAACCTGCTCTTTCTCTGCTTGATTTATCTCTTCTTGCAGTTTCTTGGCTAATGCTTCATCTGACTCAACCATCTTTTGCTTTTTGGTTGGTTGATCAGATTCTATCATCTTTTCTTTTCCTTTTCTCTTTGCATCTGCAGCCATGTCTTTCTTTTCTGTTCTCTTTGCTCCCCCTTCATTTATGACCACTCCCTTTGCTTTGGGAGTGTCATTCTTTGCTTTTACAAGCATCTCTGCTACTTCAACTTCTTCAGGGGTTAACCCTGTTACTGCTGCTTGTGTAGTTTCAGCAGCACTAACAGTTTCTGTTGCTCCTTTTGGCTCAGCAGTAGTAACAGTTTCTACTGCTGGGGTTGTTACTGCTGCTGGTATTGTTTCTGCTGCTTTGCCAATTTCTGCTTCTGTCACACCTTCAGCTTTTTCTGCAGCCCTCTCTTCAACAACCTCTCCCTCAATCTGTTGATCCATCTTTTCTGACCTTGAACTCTCCCCCTTTTTGGAAGCATTCTCCTCCCTCTTTTTGTGTGCCCCCTCTCTCCTCCTTAGAACAAACTGCTTTCTTCTTTTCTTGGCAATGAGTTTTCCCACCAATTGCTTGAGTTTTGAAATCTGCTCTTGTTGGGAGATGACCACTTGCTGCAATGCCTTAATTTCCTTTCCTTGATTAACCACATCAACATTGATGTTGGCTATTGTTTCCATCAATTCCAAGTAAGTATAGCTATCCTCACCTTCTTTAGGTGTTTTACCCACCCTTGAAGGATCATTGGAACCTTCTGCCATCAATTCATCAGTTTCAGTTCTGTCCTCACCCTTTTTGGATGTTTTGCCCATCCTTGAGGGATCCTTGGATCTTGTAGTAGTGGCCTTCTGCCTAGCAGAAGCACCAACTACCCCCTTGGTTTCTTGGCGCCAGGGTCCTTTGGTTGATTTCTCTCCCAAAGTTGCCATGGGGAAGGTGTTAGAGATGTTACCACTATCCTTCTCTGTGCTAGCAGAAGTAGTGGCAGCCTTCTCACCCATATGCTCATTCATCTCCTTATAGAGCACCTCCTCAGGGTTGGGAGACACCCTACTGGTTTCCCTTTGGATATTCTCTATTGGAGAATGCTCCAATAGAGGGCTTTGAGGCTCTTGGTTAATAGTAGGTACAACAAGGGAAGGAGCCTTGTGTACCTTTCTCTTGACATAAGTCTTGGATATCATAGGAGTGGGTTTAGCAGCAAAGGATGGAGGAAAAATTTGAGAGAGGGAAGGTTGGGATTGGCTCTCAGTGGGTTAGTCTAATGAGGGCCCTGACCCTGAGGCCATACCTTCTTGTGGTTGGGACACCACCATCATTGTTGAGAACAATGGGGTGTCAACTCCTTCCGAGTCCCTAGCAGATCTTCTCATGTTGGAGAAGACCTTGCCTTTAGGGGGTTTAGGTACATATACCTCATCAAAGTGAGGTATATCCGTCAACTCATTGGTTATAACTGCCTGTACAAACCTGGGATACATGAAGAAACTCTTCTTGTTGTCCAGGTTTGAGACAAGATCATTGAAGATCATCAGAGAAAAGTTATATTTTCGAGCAGTAGATAAGCATACCAAAGCATAGGCAATGGGACTACTAAATTGGCTCCAGCCAGTAGTTTTCTTGGAAATACAGTGCATCAGGGCATGAACAAAGAACCTCCATTGGGGTGAAAATTGAGCTTTGAAAAACTTGAAAATCCCCATTTGGCCTTCATACCCCATTCTGGTGAGGTTTGAAAACAAATCCCCATTTGGAATAGAAGATATACCTGAAGCATCGTCTAGACGTAGACAGATGCGAATGGTCTCCTCAGTAACTGTCAAGGGTTTGTCACAAACCCTTGTTTTGATGCACGACACTCCGTTTTCAGTGCTAGTAGTGGCATTGGCCCAGAATTGCCTTTGATGCTCTATGTAGATGGTAGGAGACACAGTAAGAGCATGAGCGATGTGGCTTGACCTCAGAAAATCGACTATCTGGTAAAAACCTTCAGCTTGTTTTGGCTTTTGAAGCATGTCTATCTCGTTGTGCTCATCAATAAACACCATTGAAGCCATATGTACGCAAGGATTCTTGACTAGCGAGCACTGGATACTTGAGAGAAAAGAGTGAGAGAGAAGATGAACAGTAGACAAAGAGTCGTTATGATCTTTTAGGCGGGGAAAGGGTATTTATAGCTTGTGGATTATAAGCAGTATTAATCCTAAAAAAATTTAGTGAAAGCAGTATTAACAGTGAGCAGTATTAACTGAGAGCAGTATTAACTGAGAGCAGTATTAACTGAGAGTAGTATTAACTGAGAGCAGTATTAACTGAGAGCAGTATTAACTGAAAGCAGTATTAACTGAGAGCAGTATTAACCACTAGCAGTATTAACTAACTAGCAGTATTAACTGAGAGCAATATTAACCACTAGCAGCATTAACTAACTAGCAGTATTAACTTTGCACTGGCAGTATTAAAACTGCACTGGCAGTACTAAAACTGTACTGACAGTATTAACCATACTTACACTTTTAAGCTTGTGATGAACTGAGTACTGCTATACATTTCCTGAGAAAGAAGATTAGTAACACCAAGCATAAACTATATACAGGTATTGAACCACTTTTTAAGTAGGAGCTTATTCAAAGTTGATCATTCCCACACTTGTTACCAAGAAAGTGAATCTGCCCACATCAAAGGCTTTGGTGAATAGATCAGCAAACTGGTTATCAGTATGAACTTTTACAACTTGAATAAGCTTCTTTTCATTGCAGTCTCTTATAAAGTGATACCTGATCTCAATGTGCTTTGTCTTTGAGTGCTTGACAGGATTATTAACAATGCTAATAGCACTGCTATTATCAATAAAGATTGGAGTGTGTAGAAAGGTTACTCCATAGTCCAGCATTTGATTCTGAATCCATAAGACTTGAGAACAGCAACTTGCAGCTGCTATGTACTCTGCTTCTGTTGTAGATGTGGACACTGTGGTTTGTTTCTTGCACTGCCATGATACTAGTCTTGCACCCAAAAATTGGCATCCTCCAGAAGTAGATTTTCTGTCCAAGTTTGCTCCACCTAGGTCACTGTCTGAGTATGCAACTAGGTCAAATGATGAGTCAAGAGGATACCAAAGTCCCAATCTAAGTTACCCTTTGAGATATCTGAATATCCTCTTAACAGCTTGATAGTGTGATTGCTTTGGCCTAACTTGAAATCTTGCACACACACAGACTGGAAACATTATATCTGGCCTAGAGGCTGTAAGATACATGAGAGAGCCAATCATGGATCTATAGTGATGAACATCCATATCCTCCCCCTCAAGATCTGCTGTTATCTGCTTGTGTGTCTCCATAGGTGTGCTGGCAGGTTTTGAGTCTGAGAAACCAAACTTGGTTAGAATGTCCTGCACATACTTGGACTGACAGATAAATATACCATCTGACTTCTGTTGGACTTGGAGTCCAAGGAAGAAAGTAAGTTCCCCCATGGAACTCATTTTGAACTTTTGATGCATTAGGTCCTCAAACTCCTTGCACATATTGTCTCTTGTGGATCCAAAGATGATATCATCCACATAGATTTGGACCAGCAAGATGTCCTTCTTCTTTCTCTTGATGAACAGAGTCTTATCAATGACTCCTCTTTCAAAGCCATTTTCCAAGAGATAGGATGACAGACTGTCATACCATGCTCTTGGTGCTTGATGCAGTCCATAAAGTGCTTTCTTCAGTTTGTATACTCTGTCTGGATAGCTTGGGTTTTCAAACCCTGGTGGTTGACAGACATATACTTCTTCTTCAATTGAGCCATATAGAAATGCACTTTTTACATCCATTTGATAGACTTTTAACTTCATATAAGAAGCATAGGCCAGGAACAATCTAATTGCTTCTATCCTAGCCACTGGTGCAAATACTTCTTCATAATCTATTCCTTCTTCTTGTGTATACCCTTGTGCCACCAACCTTGCTTTGTTCTTTATTACTATTCCTCTCTCATCTCTCTTATTCCTGAAGACCCATTTTGTGCCTATTGCTCTTTGACCTTTAGGAAGGTCTACCAGATCCCAAACATCTTGCAACTTGAATTGTAGCAGCTCTTCTTGCATGGCTTCTATCCAACTGGAATCTTTCATAGCATCATAAGCCTTCTTAGGCTCAAGCTGGGATAGAAAGCAAGAAAGCATTGTATGCTCTTGGTCTTGCATATCTTGCAGCCTGCTTTGATTTCTAGTCATCATAGGAGAAGAGATGTCTCCTATTACCAGCTGAGGGGGATGATTCTTTTGGGTTCTTGTTTGATGACTAGGTTCTTCATTGAGTCCCACCTCTAGATTGGAGTCATTCAACTCAACTGAGGTGATTTCAGCAGCTACTTCTGGTTCTTTATTTTCTTGACTCTCCGCATCTCTTCTTTCTTCTTCACTCTGATTTGGTTTAGTAGATGGCTCCTTTTCACAGTCTTCAACAGGATCCACTATAGGTATGGGAAAAATCACAGACTGAGGTATGTTTTCTTGAACTTGTGTAGCCCCTGATCCTCCACTACCTGAACCTGCATAATCATCACTACTGAAACCAAAAGAGTTAGTTAGTGAATCAATGTCAAACAGCCACTGAGGACCAGACCCAATAGGATTTGGTGTGTTCTCATTGCATTTGACATTGTCACTTTCCTCAATTATTCTAGAAGAAGTATTAAAAACTCTGTAGGCCTTACTTTGAGATGAGTAACCCACAAGAAATCCATCATCTGCCTTGCTATCAAACTTTCCTAAGTGAGATTTGGTATTGAGAATTGTACAAGGACACCCAAATGGTTTGAAAAATCCAATAAAGGGTTTTCTTTTATTCAAGAGCTCATATGGTGTCTTGTTCTTTGGCTTGACCACTAGAACTCTGTTTTGGACATAACAGGCAGTATTAACTGCTTCTGCCCAGAAAGTTATTGGAAGTTTAGAATCAGCTAACAGAGATCTAGCAGCCTCAATTAGTGTCCTATTCCTTCTCTCAGCAACTCCATTTTGTTGTGGAGTCCTAGGAGCACTGTATTGCCTCTCAATTCCTTTTTCTTCACAAAAGGTGTTTAGGTCATGATTTTTAAATTCAGTACCATTGTCTGACCTAATGATTTTTACTTTTTGATTAGTTTGGTTTTCAATTCTTAGAATAAAGGATTTGATCAGTCCACTTGTCTCATCCTTAGTCCTTAGAAAATATACCCAAGTAAATCTAGAGTAATCATCAACAATAACTAGGCAGTATGATTTCTTCCCTATGCTCATAACACTTGTAGGACCAAACAGATCCATATGTAATAACTCGAGACAAGAAGAAATTGTATTTAACTCTTTGGACTTATGAGAAGTTTTGTGCTGTTTGCCTTTAAGACAAGCAACACAATGATCATCACATGAAAAGACTTTTGATGGTAAACCTCTTACAAGGTTTTTTTTAACAAGTTTGTTCATTGTCTTGAAGTTCATGTGACACATCCTTCTGTGCCAAAGAGAGGATTCATCCACAGAAGCTTTTGAAACAAGACAGTTCAGGGATGAATCACTTGAAACATTATCCATATCGAGACAATAAACATTGTCCTTTCTTGGAGTTCTAAGTAGTATCATGCTTTCATCAACTACCTTGAATCCTGGAGCAAGGATCATACATTCTGTATTGGTAAATAATATACTATGTTGTTTGTCACAAACCTGTGATACACTTAACAGGTTGTACTTTAACTGATCAACATAGTAGACATCCTCAAATGTCATCTTACCTTTTGTAGCATTACCTTTTCCACTTATTTTTCCACCTGTAAGATTGTCTCCAAATGCAACATGTCCTCCATTGATATGCTTGAAATCCTGTAGGCATGACATGTTGCCTGTCATGTGCCTAGAGCAACCACTATCAACATGCCAGATGCTCTTGCCCTTAAGTTATTGGTTGCCCTACACATAAGATAAATCAGTTAGTATTGATTAGGAACCCAAGCCAAAGTGGTCTTGGGTACCCCTTTCTCATCAAAATATTTACATTCCTTCTTGACAAGATTTTTAAACTTTGACTCCTCATTGCTGGAGTACTTTGTCACAATAATTGGTTTGGATGCACATTTGCTAGAAGTAGTACTGGTTTTAGAAGTACTAACTGCATTAGCAGGACTTGCATGCTTAGCAGTACTAACCTTGTTAGAAATAGTAACTGTGTCAGCAGCAGTAACTGTGTTAGCAGTAACTGTGTTAGCAGTAGTAACCTTTGAAGAAGTACTAACAGTGTTAGAAGCATTAATATTCTCAGCAGTACTAACACTGGTAGCAGCAGTATTGCTTCTGTAAGCACTATCCCTGTTAGCAGTACTATTTGATGTAGCAGTACTAACAGTTTTAGTGCTTCTAGGCACCCACATTTTAATACTCTCTTTTAAAACCTTTTTCTTCATGTGGCCTTTGGTTTCAACAGATTTCTTAGCCACATGTTTCTTTCCAGCCTTCCTATAACCAATAGGTTTTTGCACAAATCTTTGAAAGTTCATCTTTTGGTTAATAGGGTTAAAGAAATAGTGCTTAGCCAAATGATTCAACTTGCCACATGTGAAACAAGGTTTTGGTCTGATTATCTTACTCAGATCAACTACTTGTTTCTGAGCCCATTGATTATTCCAGTTTCTTTGATTACCTCTCTTTGTACCAGAATTAAAGCTCTCAGTTTTATTGCAAGCACACTGTTTACAAGGGTCAGGATTCACAACAGTGGTCTGTTTGTAATGGACCTTGTTGACCTTTCCTTTGGTCTTCTCTATCTCTTTAGACTTGACCCAGATCCTTCCACCACCCTCATTGGTAACAATGTTGTTTTCTAAGGGTATCTCTTTACTCACAGCATTGTTCCTATTCTCACTGGCTTCTTTCTCAGTCATATCCTCAACAACCACCTCATCCAAAGGATCTATCTTAAATGCTTTCTCAGACAAGTCCTTTTTCTCCTTGGTCTCTAACAAGTCTGATGTAGGAGGGATGTAGTTGTTGTTGTAAGGAGGGGGTGTGTTATTGTATCCAACACCAGGATTCATCTTATCATGAATCTGAGCCTTTAGAAGAGAATCCATTGCTTTTGAAGCATATGAAAACTTTTCTACATCAAGCTTAACCTTAGCTAGTTCTTCTTTCAACTTATCATTCTCTTCTTTGGACTTAGACAGTTTGGTCTCTAACTCATTCTTTTCCCACTTCCAGTAGTTTGTGTCATAAGAGTGTTGAAGTTTATTGGCTTGGAAGCCTTTGATTTGTTCTTCAAACCTCTCAACTATCAACACATAATCTCTTCTGTCCTTTTCTAATCTTTTGAGGTCATCACACATGTTTTGTTTGTGATCCCTGTACCTGTTGACAGTGTCTATGCTAGATTGAGTACAAAGATTAGAAATTACCTCAGAGGGGAGATCAGACACCTCTGCCATAAGTGCTTGATTCTGAATGGCTTCCTCAGCTTGGTCACTCCAGTCAAACCCCATTCCTTGTTGAGAAACAAGGGCTTGAGCAGAGTTCTTGTTTTGATTGTAGCCTCTATTATGAGCTTGTTGGTGGTTGTTATTTGGCACACCACTTCTGCACTCTCTAGCAAAGTGTCCCTTCATGTGGCACTTATAGCATTCCACCTTTGTCTTGTCAAAACCAGTTCCATCTTATCTTCTTTGAGAGAAGTTGTTCCTCCCAGTTCTTTTAATAAACTTCTTCACCCTCATAGATAACATGGCCATATGCCATTTAATGTCCATCTCCTCCAGATCATCAGGGTAAAGTTGTTCTAGATCATCATTAATCAAGGAGTTGTTGCTGTGACTTGACAAAAAGGCTTCAAAGACAGCTTCAGTGCCTTTTTCTGAATTCACTCCACTAGCAGCACTAACTGCTTCAGGGTTGGCAGTAGTATCAGTGGATGCTGATAGAAGTGCAACATTATGAATATACCCAGTGGGCTTCTTCTTAGCTTCTACCTCAGATTCAAAAACTCTTAGATCATTATACAGATCATCTAGTTCCTTCTCTTCCAGATTGTCACTCTGTCTGTATGAGACAGTGTACATAGTCCATTCATCCCCAAGAGATCTGAGGAACTTCCTGTTGATATCATCTTGCTCCATCTTCACTCCAACAGTAGCCAGTTCACCAATAAGCTTGTTGAACCTGTCAAAAGTTTGAGTCATAGACTCATTCTTTGAAGAAGTGAAGTTCTCATACTGCTGCTTCAGAACATCCCTTTGATTTCTTTTGGTGCTCTTAGTTCCAGCAAATCTTTTCTCTAGAGCATTCCAGAGAATCTGAGCATCAGTGCAGTTGCAGAATTGATGCTGATATTCATTGGGAATGGCCAAGAGCAGAGTGCTCAAGGCCTTCATCACTGTCTGCCTGATCTTCCTCTCACCATCTGTCTTTGGTGGAGATCTTTTCCCATCTGGTCCAATCTGACCTTCAGTAGAGGGGCCATTCTCAATGACATCCCACATTGAGTAGTCAGTGAGGAGAATGTATTGCCTTATTCTGATCTTCCACATGTCAAACTCATTGGGTTTGATTATTGGAACCTTAGAGACAAGAGTATTGTTTGATTCTGCAAAGTTTTCCATGATGAATGAATGAATGTTTCTGAGAGAACAAGCTCTGATACCACTTGTCAGGATCGAACTCTCAACAAGAATTATGAATACTCAGAAACAATATTAAAGAAGTCGCGGAAAAACACTTTAATATTTAATTAACAGAAAAACAGTATGAATCACAACTTGAAAACTTTACTTAATGATTCAAGTTACAAGCTTTTCACTCACAACCTCAATCTTGAAGAACAGGCTCTTTCAAGACGAATTCTACTTCTCTAGAATTAGGAACGATGCCTTGAGGTTGATTCTCTCTCTAGAACAAAAACTCAGAATAATTTATATATTCTAACTATTCTAAACAATTCTATACATATACTGAAGATAAAGATAATTACAAAAGAATTAAAGATCTTCAATATAAACTTCATAATTATCTTCAAGCTTTCCATGTTTATCTCCAGACGCAGTCTCTTCAACATTATCTTCAAATTATCTCAGAAGCAGCATTAATCACCTTGGAAGCATTAACTGAGTCTTGGAAGTATTAACTACTAAGCAGCACTAACCACTAGCAATACTAACTAGCTAAGCAGTACTAACTTTGTTCAAGCAGCACTAACTTTGACTAGCAGTATTAATTCTACTAGAAGTAGTAATACCTAGCAGTATTAACTTTGAGATCCTCTAGCAGTACTAACTCTGAACTAGCAGCATTAATGACTTGATCACATCTTCAGTTCCCAACAAAGTTAATTCAGGTTTTGAAAGTACACACCAGTAACCAATTTGTTGATCTATTCACCAAAGCTTTTGATGTGGGTAGATTCATATTCTTGATCACAAGTGTGGGCATGATAAACACTGAATAAGCCTCTTTTGATTTTCATCATGTACCATTTCTGTATAGATTCTTCAATGTTTACTTTCTCATATTTCATTGTGCATGGTGCTGCTAACCATTTGTGTCTAAGTGTTTCAGATTGCTTTGTTGATTAGATACTTGGTACTTCTGGTTAAGTTAATACTGCTCTCACTTTTACTCTTACTGACAGTTCAAATATGGTTAAGTATGGTTACTACTGCTAGGTGGTTTATACTGCCAGTGCAACGTTACTACTGCTTGCCTTATTTCTACTGCCTGGTAGTGTTAATACTGCTATTATGTGTTAATACTGCTAGTATGTGTTAACACTACTGGTATGTGTTACTACTGCCGATATGTGTTAATATTGCGTGTTTGTGTTAATGCTTCTAGGGTACTTAGTACTGCTTTTAACTGAATCCCTTACCCTATATATACCCTCTCTGACCGCCAAAACCCAAACGGCTCTTTGAATTTCCATTGAGTTTTCATCCTCTCACTCTCTCGAATTCTTGATTACCAGACTGTAACCCTAGTTTCGTTTCGAACCCTAGACTCGATCAGAAAGATGGTACAACTCGATTTCTTTGATGACCACAATGAGCTTGCAATGTTACAAAAACCCAAACAAGCTGAGGGTTTTCATGAAATTGTGGATTTCTTAAAGTCATCACATATTGCATATGCGCTAATGGTAAACCCTACCATCTATGTGGAACACATGCGACGGTTCTGGGCAAATGCATCCATTCAGACTATTGATGGCAATCAGTTCATACAATCCAGGGTCTGTGATCAACCTATCACATTCACAGAAGGCTGCATTCGCACTCATCTTCATCCAGATGAGGCCTCAAGTATTTCTACTCTATCAAAGGAAGATCTATTTCAAGAACTTGGTAGAATGGGGTATGAAGGTCCTACTGAGGTTTACAAGTTTTACAAAAGCAAATTTTCACCTCAGTGGAGATTCTTTGTTCATACTCTTCAACACTGCATTTCTCGCAAGACAACTGGATAGAGTGAGTTTAGTAGTACAATAGCCTATGCTCTTGTATGCCTAGCTACCTCCAGAAAGTTCAATTTTTCACAAATGATTTTAAATGATTTGCTGTCAAACTTGGATACCAAAACCAAAAGATTTTATATGTATCCAAGGTTTGTACAAGAGGTACTAAACATGGAATTGACGGATTTATCCTCTTTTGAAGAGGTATATGTACCTAAACCTTCCAAAGGGAAGGTATTTTCCAACATGAGAAGGCCTAGTAAGGACTTTTCTTGGTTATGTCCCACCCACATGGTGAGGCATCAGGGTCACAACCCTTATCTGACCAACCCACTGATGACCTACCCACACCATTCACTTCAAAAGTTCTTCCTCAGATCCTTGTTGATAAGCCAATTCCCCCAATCACTCAAACATACACAAAGAAAAAGGTACAGAAGGTTCCTTCCCTTCATGTACCTACAGCCCAACAACCTACAAGCCCTCTAATGGAGCATTCTCCATCAGAGAATATCCAAAAGGAAACCACAGGGATGTCTCCCAACCTCGAGAAGGTGCTCTCTCAGGAGAAGGATGAGCATGTGGGCAGCAAGGCTCACACTACTGATTCTGCACAAGGTGTGGGTCAGGACAGTGTGAACATGGCTAAGACCTTCCCCACGGCAACTTTGGATGAGAAATCATCTAAGGGACCCAGGTGCCAAGAAACCAAGGGGGTATTAGGTGCTTCTGCTAGGCAGAAGGCCTCTACTAACAGATCCCATGATCCTTCACGGGTGGTAAACACACCTAGAGGAGGTGAGGACATATATAACTATGACGAATTGATGGATACCATTGGCAATGTGAACTTGGATGTACTCAATCAGGGTATGGAAATAAAGGCATTGAAAAAGATGATCATTTCTCAACAGGGGCAGATAGACAAACTCAAAAAGATGGTGCTTAATTTGGTGCACACTAAGAAAAGAAAACAATTTGTCTTGAAGAAAAGGGAAAGTGCTGATGATGCTTCCAAAAAGGGGGAGAATCGAGAAGCTGAAGCTGAGAAAGAGAGTTCAATTGGTATGGAATTTCAATTTGAGGGAGAGATTGGTGGTCAAGCTGAAAAGAAGGTTGAGGAGAATAAGAAGGATCAAGGTGTGAAAGCAACAGAAACAATTGTGAAGGAAGCAGTAAGCCAACCAGCAGTAGAAACTGAAGAAGCAGCAGTAACTACTGAACCAGAAGTAGAAACTGCTAAAGTAGTAGAAACAAAGAAAGCAGCAGCAGAAACAGGAATGTCTATGGAAGAAATTTAGATTGCAGAGACGTTGGTTAAGGCAAAGAATGACACTCCTAAGGCTACTCAAAAGGCTAAGGGAGTGGTGATTAAAGAAGGAGGCACAGAGAAAAAAAGGAAAGAAATCAGTGTGACAGAGGCCAAGAAGAAAGGGAAAGAAAATATGGTTGAGCCTGTGAAACCATTAAAGAAGCAGAAGCAAATAGAATTGGATGCAGAATTGGCTAAGAAAATGCAAGAAGAACAAGAAGCAATTTCTTTGAAAGTAGCAAAGGAATTGAATGCACAGTTTGAGAAAGAATTTGAAAAGGAGGATGAGATCCAAAAAGCCAAAGACCAAAAGCTTGCAAGAGATTTGGCAACAAGGCTTAATGAAGAATACCAGAAGAGTTTGAAGACTGTTGCAAAGAGGGTTACAATGAAAACAACAACACAAAGACAGCCTTCAAAAACCTTTCTAGCTACACAGGAAAGAAGGAAGATGATAAACTTCTTGAAAGGATCTGTTGGAGTTCCTGAAGGGATGTTTACCAAAATGTCTTTTGGCAGGATAGAAGAACTGTACAAAAAGGAGATGGTTAAGCTGCAAGGAGATTTCAATCAGAGAGTTGAATTTGAAAGAAAGATGAAAGAAAGACATGATCTAAATATTCAACAGTCTTTTCCTGACAGTGAAGAAGGTACTCCTACTAAAGAAAAGGTAGAAGTTAAGAAGGAAGAGACTCTAGCTCAAAATATTGGAGCTGTCAAGAGAATGAAGTCAATTGCTACAAAGACAAAGGCAAAAAGGCCAAGAACTGATGAAGGTGAGAAAGAGCAGGGCAGTGAAAGAATGGAAGCTGAATCACCAAGAACTACAGATGCACCTCATGTGCCTGCTACTCCAGTTAGTTCAATGTTTCCAAAGATTATCTTTTGGGATGTATGTGTGGAGAAAGAAGCACTTTCTCAGGATCAAAAGAGCAAATAACAGATTTGAGATCTATACAAGTTTTCATCAGTTCATGCAAAAGTGTTCAAGAAGTGATTTGGAAGAAATGTATTCAGTTGGGATGAAGCTGTATGAAGACAAGATTCAGCAAGGAGCTCAGGATGATACAAGGCTAATCATGGACTGGATATGTCTTATGTTTGAACCTGACAGAATACAACTTGAAATACAGAATGTGTTGAGATGGCACTTGTTTAAGCAATGTGGAGTATATGTGTTGTTTATGTCAAAGGCCAAGATAGAGTATTATCTGGTGGAAAAGAAGTATAAGCATGATGTGATCAGATTGAAAGGTATGCTGCAATTAAAGCTGAGTGGTGGAAGAATATCAGAAATGGAGAAGGATCTAATCCAGTTACTCAAAGAGCAGAATCAACAGGAGCAGCATAAACCACAAGAGCAGCAGAAACAAGCAGAGTATGTTGAAACTCAAGAGCAGAGTCAAGATCAATCAAGTCAACAACCTCCAGAACAGCAAAGTCAATCTGATGAGCAGGTTGATCTGTATTTAACAGTGTCAGATGAAAAACCTTTGAAAATTGATCCTATCTCAGTGAGAGCTCCTGAAATCATTTATTGGGATACTGTGGTGGATAAAGGCATAGAATACTACAGGATCAAAAGAATGGGTGACAAGTATGAGGTCTATTCAACTTGGGGTAAGATCATCAGAAGTTGTACCAGAGTTGATTTGGAAGAAATGTACAGAGTTGGTTTGGAATTGTATAGTGACTTGTTGAGAGGAGCAAGAATGAGCTTAACAAAGATGGATCTGGAGTATTTGTGTATGATGTTTGACCCTGATAAAGTTGAATATCTTATCAAAGACTTGCATCACATAGAAGAATTTAACAGCATTGATCATTGGGTGCTTGTTGAAAAATCTGGAGTATATGTCATAACTATTGATAAGTGCTTTCATGAGTACTATCTGGTTGATAGGGTGTATGATCACAGCAAAGAAAAGTTGCAGGGGATGTTGAAGGCTAAGTTGGTATGCACTACAGGTTCAGAAATGGCAAGAATTTTGATTAGAAGAACAATCAATCAATATGCAGGATTGGATCCTAATCTGGGGAATTGAGCAGTAATTTTGAAAGCATCATGAAGACCTTATTCTGTAGAACTTAACTTCTTGATTTCAAAAGTTAAGTTAGGGGGAGATTTTTGGGTCTGAAATATGCTAAGTCTGGATAGTGCTGCTGAGAAATGAAGATTACTACTGCTGAAGAAATTAGTACTGCTACTTGAAGAGATTACTACTGCTAGTAGTATTAGTACTACTTGGAGAGTTAGTACTGCTAGTTGGAAGTTACTACTGCTATCTTATTAGTACTGCTGATGATAAGAAGATTTTGATAGAAAAATTAATGCTGTTGAGGTTGATAAGGATGGTTTGTTACTTGAAGCAAAAGACAAGGAACTGAAGATAAGTATGGAATGGATGTTGAAGATAAATGTTTCTTTAATAATTATCTTGGAATCTGTTTTGTTTATATAGTCTAGAAGTCTTAGATTAATGATATATGTCTTTTGTGTTTCAGAGAGAATTAGCCTCAAGATTATTAGTGATCCTTTCATTAGAGAAGTTTTGAACGTCTGTTGAGCCTGTTCAACAGATTGAGGCTTTGTTTGTAATCATCAAGTTAATTCAATAAAACTTGTGATTTGAAGTAATACACTATTTCATTGATATCTTGTTAAAGTGTTATTCCGCAACATCTTTAACAAAGTTTCTGAGTATTTATTTAAATTCTTGTTTTGAATTTCGATCCTGACACATGCCTTCTGAGGCTCGCGTCTCGGTCTTCCAACATTTTCTGAAAAACCTCTTGTTGTTTATCCATGGCCGACGTCACCATTTGCATAACGCTGGCCATCATATCAGCTTGAGGGCTAGCTAACTGAACAACGGGACTGGTGGACGTCAGAACTACTCTTGGTCCTAGCTCCACTTCCCTAGTAAGCAACGGTGGCATGCCCGAAGGAATGATGGTCGCCGCCCTAACCACTGGATCTCGCTCGGGCGAGCTATCGTCACGCAAATCTCCATCGACTAACGGTCGACTGCATGTATTCACCATCCTAAAAATGGTTGCCACTCAAGCACGAAAAGAATAAGAGACAGATCAACAAAATGAACACGAAAGAACGAATACCACATTAACAATTGTCATAGTAACGGTACATTAAGCACAATCACGTATAAATATTCTCATAATAACATTAGCTAAGTGAAATTATGAACATACAATACATAAAGGTTCTTAATACCATCGCTACAACGTTTGATGACTATAATTTTCGTCGACTCTAAGACCAACCAATCTTAGAAATTCTACCCAAGCTCACGAATCAATGCTTAACATACTCAGTCTAAGTCTAGACATCTTACATTCATGCCTAGATCACTTAAACCTGGCTCTGATACCAACTTGTAACACCGTAAAATCCAGAGTGAATTTAAAACGCGGAAACTGGACAAACAAGCATCAACACTTAGTATAAACCTCCCAAAAAAAGGGAAAATGTACTTAACCTTTACAAACCTGAATACTGATATGGAATTCAACAACAAACTAATCTAAACATAAACTATCTAGATTACATCAATTGTTAATCCAATATCACCAAAAGAATGGGACTTAAACAATTGCCCAACATCAATACTAGTCATCTCAAAAATCCTCGAGACCAAGCTCGACACTCAAGCCCTTAGCAAGCAACCACTAACGGGAACCTGTTATACACATCATTTGAGAAAAAGTGTTAGGCTTAAAGCCTAGTGAGAACATACAGTTTATAAATTTCAAGAGATATAAACAATTGTATCATAAGGAAATCTTTTCAATAAGGTTTAATTTCAAATGAAACCTTTGCCACAACCGGGCCTTTTAAATGTAAACTCATCATACGATGACAAAGATAACCAGTTTTACCAAGGATTGTAGCGTAACACAAAGTAGGTCACAATCCGAGTTATGAGTCGAAACACTTGGAATCCATGGCCACGAACTACAAAGGTCCGTACTACGATGTGAGGGAGGGACCTCGAGGAAACCAAGTCAAACTCGTTCACTAGGACTGCCATATGACCCTTAGCTAGTAACCGATCTCACATAATCGTACCAAATTGCCCCCGAGGATCATATGCATCCATATCTACAAATAAGGGGAAAATATGATCCATGGCTAGTAACTGGTCTTGCAAAACCGTACCAAATGGCCCTCGAGGATCATATACATCCATTTACAAAGAGGGGAAAAGACATCCCAAATATAAGTCGACTCAATACCTAGGGATCCACTAGTAATGGTACAGACTCGTCACAACAACATATGTGACCAACCATAGATAGTCATATGGTATAAAACAACATTTATAAACAGAAATGCATTTTCAAGTTTAACTTCTGGTAAGAATGAAAATCATCAAAATGAACTTATAAACATTCTTTCAAGTAACCCACATAAATGTGCAAGTAAAACCTCCTTTTACTTCAAATAAGACGGAACCCATCATTTTAGTCAAAACTGATCGGGAACCCCGAAATCACCAAAAACTCAAGTTATGTCAAAATGTATAGAACTTAAATCCATACCGTAGAAATACTTTGGATTTCAAAAATATAAGTTTTGACATGTATAAAGTTTAGAAAAAGGTAGTAGGAACTCACCAAACAGGTTTTAGAATAAAACCCGGAAAACCAGATATCGACCCTGACGAAGAGGTGAACCTTTTAACACCGAACCCTTGCTAGTAACACGAAATCTAGCAACCAAACTTGGTGCCACTGAGATCTAGAAAGAGAGAGAACTTGAGAGAGAAAGAGAAAGATAACTCCAAAATGAGATATTTTGGACTGAAACTTGACTAAGTCGGCCAGGCTTTCTCGCGTGAAGTCGCGACATAACTCACCCGTGTCCCACAAACCCAAAACTCCAGTGGGTTTCGCGGGTTGTGCCGCAACCTCAAGTCGCGGTGCAACTCGCGTAGCTTCATAAAACCCAAACAAACAGAGGGTTACGCGGGTTGTGCCGCGACTTCAAGTCGCGATGCAAGATGCAACTCGCGTGGTTCACTGTGGTTAATCCAAAACCACCAAAATCCAAACTCGAACATCAAACCAAACGCGGTGCTAACGACAACGTTTAAACACAAGAATAACATGATTACAGAACGGAAATCCGGGGTGTTACAATAATATGTGTAGGTTACTTAACTGAACTGAGCAGACATGTGAACAGTTGCACCCTCACGACCCATGTACCATTTATTCATCCTTATAGTACTGTGTTTGGACCACTCGTATCTCGGTACATGACCTTTCATACACATGCCAACTTAAAATGCATATCTGAAAGCTAATGGAGACTGGGATTGTCAACAACAAATAGATATACGAAATAACTCAAATTCTGACTAAGGCAACTGGTGCTATTAACTCAGATTTGCCTTGACATTTCTAAATCTAAACATTACATGTCTTATTTTGGGGCTAAACCCATACTAGTCATTCTGCCATATCATGTACTACTTACTTCCAAGCACTTAACGTGCATTCTTAACATCAATCATATCTAAAAGAAGAAAATTAGATCAATTTATAACTTCATTTAAACTTACTGTGTTGCAATGCAATGTTATATTGTACTTACGTTAAGTTACATTGCATCAAACATATGTTATACTGGTAGTGATCTAGGTATGATACTGATAGTGATTTGTATCTAAAGTTGACGCCTTATTCTTACACATAAAAGTTCAAGCTTAGGCTAAAGATTATAACCTATTTCTCTTCTCTTAGACTATTGCTCTGATATCAACTTGTAACACCCATAATTTTGCTATGAAAGGTGTTACGTAATCTAAAACAATTATCCAAAATAACGGCTAAATTAAAACCGTTTACAGTGGAAGACTTTAAAATAATAAATATGTAACTTAAATGCAAATTCATCCCATACCGGATTGCATTACAAATTTATCTACCATAGATGCCTGAACAGGAATATTGAACTTAAATGGGCTAGGCAAGTCTCTATATGTGCCCTTTTTTCCCTTGTCCACCCTAAACCTTTTGTCCCAGAGATGCATACTATAGTCAGCTTATAAAGTTCAGTGAGTTCATGGTTTGTGTGAATAAAAATCATATCACATCATACATATCAACTTGTAAACTCTGTACCAAATAGTATGTGTTTTCTTAAAACATGCAACATTGAAAGAAAAGAGATATCATAAATTGTCTCGTCAGGTATGGTTCATTTAGTCACAGACACGCCATGGGTTGATATGTCTCTCATAACTGATCACCCACCTGCCTGGGTCGTGTCTTATACTGGTCGTGACTTACTAGTCAAATGCCCACCCGCTAAAACTGATCATAAAACTTGTGTATGAAATAACATGCTAGAGTTATTTGAAAACAAAATAAACACATAGCATGCATCTGATCATAATTAATCATACATGTAAAGTATTATGTATCATGTATGTAAACTGAAACATCATGCATATGTACATATCACCATACAAATCATATAATGCTCAAAATAATTTTGTACATGTGTATACATCCCATTGTAAGTCTCCTGAAGACTCACCTGTTCCTGTAGATCGACTATTGATAGCTCTTGATCGAAGACCTTGAATTGAAGATAAACCGAAATATTGAGTTGGGTCTTCAAACCCATATTTCTATCTCGAAACTTGCTCATTTTACGAATTTCTTGAACCAATGTAATTCCTAACCGGTGATCTTCATATATATATCAAGAAAAGACGAGCCAATAGCGAGCCAAAAATGTAAGGTCGCTATCAACCTCTGTTTTTCAAACAGAGGTGTACTTGTTACATAACAGGTCCTCTGACTTTTAGAAGTCTTACACTTCCCCCCCCCCCCTTTCAAAATATACATTCGGCCCCCTAATCTCACTATTTTGGTCAATATTACACTTTTCATCCCCTGATTAGACATTTTCTTCCATTTTTAGTCCGGTTGAACATAAACCCCTTTTATTCACTTCTTACTTTCATTAAATGGCATAATGGACCCATTTTCACATTTTTTTTTTACATTTTTGTTCTAATAAAATAAAACGCATTTTATTTTATTATTTTCTGTTTTCCTTTTTCCTTTCTTTTCCTATTTATTTATTTGCCCCATTTTGGGGTGTCACAATCCATGACATACTTGAGGTGTTTTTGGTGCTTCGCATTATATTTAATTTTTTGTTTTAAAGTTTGTTAGCATGCATCGATTTTGGTGATTGGTGTGAAACGAGCCTTAATGTGCATTCGGATTACAAGCGGTATGCCGACAAGGCAAACGGACTTAGTAATGTAAAAGAGCACGACCGGTTCGCGTCTACCGGAGCCAAATAAAGGAGAACACAAAGAGATTAACACTACAAGAAAAATAAGCAAATCCCATGAAATATTACCGACAGTCGAAATCCATCGGTAGTTACTGACGAATCCAGATATTACCGACGGATTATCGATGGATCGGTTGGTAATCCGTCAGTAATTGCATCGATGATACCATCGCCTACGACATTTAATCTGTCAGAGATTACCGGCGGATCCGACTTTCACCGACGGATTTCGGATGGCAAATAGTCATTTGTTTTGTAGTGAAAGTAATCTCTACCATACTAATGCAAGTTAGGATATTTCATTGGTGTCAAATGTGTTCGAAATATTTTTTTATGTGGTGTTTAAATATTTATCTGCTTGATGAGGTGATTTTATGCCCGAAAACAATGAACTCACTTAGTTTTTTAGCTGACTATTAGTATGCATCTAAGGAGCGGGAGGTTCAAGTGTGGATGAAGACAAGGACCGGCTTAGATATTTTACCTTGCTTTGTTTCAAGTATTTAATTAAGGTTTAAACTTTTAGATGATATATCCTTAATTGTAACACGATTCGGTATGGGCCAAACTAAGGTGGGAGAAATTTTATTTTGATTGTAAGTCTTCCGTCGTGGTCTTGATTTTTTTATTATTTAAGATGTTATGTTTGGAGGTTTTTGGGAAACTAAAGTGTGAAAGATGTGACATCACTCATGGTGAAAATGAGGGTGTTACATCATCCTTTCTTCCTTCCCCAACCAAGCATAGACTATGATTCCTTTAGCCGCATATTAATAAACTTCAAAAAAAACAAGAGAACATGGGTTGCAATGAATATTTCCTCTAATGTAAAACCGAGCAACATAAAATATTATTTTGATGTTTTGTTCCCATGGTGCAATTGTAAAACCATCATTTTCGACGAACCTTCAATGTCTTTTCTAGACCCTCCGACGTTCGACTTTATTCACTAGGGAATTAAGCGCAAGTTGGAAGATTACAATGGTTGTAATCTCTCCCACAATTTTGCCTTTGTCGAGAAGAAAAAGATGATGCTAACCCTAACTCCCCTCCCTCTACCTCCAGTAAATCACTTCCTCATACGTCATGTAACATCCAAAAATATGGAAAATGGCGACTAATTTAAAACTTTTATAACAAAATAACTAAAAAATAAATTCCTTTCTAAAGGTTAACACTTGATTTATCTATAATGCCAAATTAAGATTCAACATCAATAATTCACGAACCAAACCTTTGATGAAGTCTAAGTTAGGGACATGTGTTACTAAAACCCACTAAAATTCGTATTCCCTAAGTACGGAAGACTCCCCCTAATAGCTAAATCATTCTCGAGCCTCTAACTAACACTCAACTTTTCTCAAGTGTCGCTAGTACCATTCCCCAAGAAGAACCTGATGCACATGCCGACAAGAAAAGTGTTAGGCTTAAAGAGTACTGGTAGCGGAAAATCATAGAGTCTATAGAGTGGCCACAATGTTCCCACAATGGGGGCGCAAGTATGCACTGACACTATGATCGATACAAGTAATAACGTGGTAAAAGTACCGAGATCGTATCCACATTTGGACTTCAAAGTTTCGAGTACTAAGTCGAGAATACACCAATTTAAATTAGAATAGAAGAAAATATTTTGAGCGAGTTTGATTCTTTTTAACAACGAAATCTAAAGAACTAACTAAAATGGGTATGGTGTAAGTTTCACTTAAGAAAATTGTAGCAACAAAATGATCAGAAACTTTATGTCACAAATATGTCTATGAAGATCCTGATCTCTCGAAAGTGAATCTTAATAGACCGTGCCCACAAAGTGCCAATTGCTACCAATTCTTAAGCTTGTCGATTTAACTAAGTTGAAAAAATATCAAGTTCTATTAGTATGGAGATTTATACCTAAATATATCTCTGTGATATAAATCTCGACCAATGTTTGAAGCTTAGCAAATCATACAAAACTCATATCTATACGTGATTATCAAAGACTTTCTCAAATCTTTGTGCATCACTTAAGTCGTATCTTGAATTCGCCCATATCTTGGTCAAGATCTAATATTAACACTTCAAGGTTATTGGCTTATTTGCGTTGAGTTTAAGTCCCGACTCAAGTGACCAAGCTTAAGAGTTAGCAACAATGGCTACACCTAAATGTTTCATATTAGTCTTAAGTTTGATTCACACCCACACCTGAAGAGGTGCTTAGCTTATAATAAAAATGAAGAACATAGTAGAATGAGAAAGATAATTGGAAAATACTTGCATTGAAATAAAATTACAAATTGTGCCCACAATGGGCAGACAATGGACAGAAAATGAAATACAAGAAGTAAATGCTTGGATAAATCTACTCTAATCTTCAAGTTTGAGAGTAAATGCTTGAAGATAAAAACTCACATTGTTCCTTCTTCTTTTTCGAATGTCTCCCCAAATCTTCATTTACAGGATAAAAAATGATGAGCAAAACCATATGGACAAAAGCTTCCTTTAATTGATAATCATGGCACTATTCAACAAATCACAACAAGACTTCGAGGGATTTTCATATCTTCTAAAATCTTCAAAATACTGCTCCCAATGTCTAGATAAAAGAAATACTCGTTCATAATTAGCTCGTCGGTGTCCACAATGGGCACAATCAAATCCAACATTTAACCCAAAAAAAATGATGCATATAACATAAAACATCCTCAACAGCTCCAAATAAAAATAAATTAATTAAAAGAAGAAACACGAACACATAAAGAGAAAACACAACTAAAACGAAAGAAAAACTCACACAAATGATGTGTAAATAACGCTCAAAATGAGAGTTACAACTACTGAGTTCACACTGTATTTATCTCAATTATACAAAATGGTAAAATTGAAAGAATGTTATTTAAATCACAATTTTTCAATTGAAATATATTTATAAAAAACAATATCTTTCTCAAAACCTACTCTTTTCGTAAATGAAAACTCAGTGACTAAAGCACCCATTTTAATACAAAACCAAAACCCAATACTCACTCAATACGTGAATAAAACTTAATATTAAAATACCGAAAACAGGAATAAAACTCTATTATGCAAAACAACAAAAATATGAATATGATTCTATATCCAAAAGAACCAAAAACATGAATAAACTTAATACCTAAAACAACACATTTCGGCGACGGGGAGACTCGTTTTTATTCAATGTGGCAGGAACATAAAAGTATGCCACATATCGATGTTATCGAATTTCACCTCAGATTCTTCGACTTTAATGCACACTCTTCCCAAGTGTCACCTCAAGTCTACAATACATTTACTGCATACCCCTACCGAGCGTCACCTCAAGGTCATAATACTTTTACTGCACACTCCATACCAATACCAAATCTTAGTGTCGATATGTTCTAGCTGAGTGCCATCTCAAGAAGTGTATACTCACTAGCATTCAAGATAGGAACTCAAAACTACCTCTTTTACGACACAAATTAATTAACCCTCATGCATAAGTGTTAAAGAGTCATACCACAAACTTGACAAATTATAACATGTAGGATCAAATATATAAACCCAATAACATTGCTCCAAGTAATTACGCAACTATAAGCATCAACTTTTCATATACACAAATGAACACCCAAAAATGATGGGCAACTCCCAACACGACGTCTTGCATGGCATAAAACCTACCAAAGGACATGACCAAGGTCTTCCTAATCTTTTTGGAGGCCCTATTACACCCGTATTAAAACTATAGATCGTCTGAAACGAGTAATAAACAAAATAAAATATAAAAGTTCATGCCATATTAAAAGTTTAACAAATTTAAACAACAAAAATATTTACAAAGTGAGAAGAATATTTTATCAACAAGTTTTGAAATGTCAAAGAGGCCTTCAATGACCCCAATTTGATTGATGAAAATTTTGAGTATTTTAGATAAAGATCGTTTTTGATCTTGAAAGAAATTAGATATGCCTTCAATGGCCCCAATTTGATTGATGAAATTTTGAGTATTTTGGATAAAGAACGCTTTTGATCTTGAAAGAAATTAGATAGGTCTTCGTTGAG
Source organism: Arctium minus (assembly GCA_954870635.1). Lineage (NCBI taxonomy): Eukaryota > Viridiplantae > Streptophyta > Magnoliopsida > Asterales > Asteraceae > Arctium > Arctium minus. The sequence continues at coordinate 171,744,727 of OX941080.1, read as the reverse complement.
GTGGATTCACAGGTTGGGAGACAAGCACAAATAAATTTGGGCCCAATGTTAATAGACAGCTCTAGCCACAACTCACAGGGCTTGTGTCTTAAAACGTCAATAACCCAAAGATATGTATTTTTTTCTAGATTTATACAAGTAAATGTGTAAAGTGCCCAAGTGAGTCTAATAATCAACCAATGGTTGTAAAAACTACAATAACTCATGGGTTTGGCCAAATCCCAAAATGAATATTTGACTCCAATTTAAGTCAACAAACTCTTCAACTTGTTTGACTAATTCAATAAATCCAAAACGCATTTTGAAACAGCTTCAGTGTTAGGATCAAGCGCTTACCACTACGCCAAAAGCAATTGCTGATGGAGAAGGCACAACTTTATTTCCTTATAGCGTAGCAGCCAGCGCCACATTTCGGTTTAGGAAGATGCTGGTCAATGACCCAAAAATCCCCCTCCCCAGCATCTGCCAACACTAACAAGATCTTCGCTAGAAGTCAATGGTTGCACAACATGCCTTTGACATTTAAATGCACTCCATGGGATTCGAACCCGTGACCTGCTCTGATACCACATGTTAGGATCAAGCGCTTACCACTACGCCAAAAGCAATTGCTGATGGAGAAGGCGCAACTTTATTTCCTTATAGTGTAGCAGCCAGCGCCACGTTTCGATTTAGGAAGATGTTGGTCAATGACCCAACATTAAGCAATCTCATGACCCAAAGTATAGTAATATTCATTAAAATACCATTTGATGAAACGAATCTCATTAACACTGAACTCTTATTATTTATATCTCATAAATATCCAATAACTCAAAATAAACATTCTTTAAAGAGTTATGGAACCCAAAATGCATTCAACAACCCAAACATATGTAATTCCCCAAATATTTGTAACGTCAATACACCAAGGTACAATAATGTCAAATATTAACATTATATATAATAAGTCACCAAAAGATCATACTTTTATGATTTGTTTATCAAAATGCCCAAAAAACCCAAATGTAAGCCTCATATAGAACTTTATAAAACGAAATGTACCAAAGATACAATTTCATCAAGTAATCAACACATTTCATAAATCTCAAAGAGAACACTTAAGACTTTAAAGTGGACATTTTGACATTACATGGTTTTCACAAAGCGACTTGAAACTCACCTTGCTAGGTTAAGTTAAACCTAGTTTTCCAACCCCATCTTTATCTTCCGTAGGTGGAGATTTGAGGTCCAAAAGAAAAACTTTCCACGTGAAAACTTCTCACAAACATAAACCAAGCCTAACAAGGCATCATAGGTGATTACAAAGTTTATATCCACAAAACCCCTAACTAAAACGCAGAACATCCAAAAACTTACCTCCTCAAGAACCTTGAAAAACCCAAGCTTAGATCCCAAAATCAAACTTCCCAAGGTACTCTAAAGCCCCTAAAGTGCTTTAACATCAAGCATCAAGCTACCAAAGTCACCACAATGGAGAGGAAATAAAGAGAGACGAAGAGAATGGGAATAAATGAGAAAACCCTAGCTGAAATTGGGCTTAAAGGCGCACAGAGTCTCCCTACGGCCTTAAACTGTACTCCACAAGGACTTACGCGACCATGGTCACGCTTGAGGTCGTGGGCCAAGTCATGAAGCCTCCCTTTTCATCGGAATCCTCGTTTTACTACTCCTTTCGACTTTCTAACTTGCCAAGGTGGTTAGATGCATTTAATCTCTTTAAAACCATGATGTCACGCCCAAATGCGATTAATTTGGTAGTTGCATTCCTCAAAATATGGGTGTTACATGTACTCCATTTCCCATAGCCACATTAGCTAATAAGAATGTTGAAAAATAAATCTAATTTCTATGATTATGCAGAAAGATTGTTGCACATCTGTGAAACGTTCATATATGCATAAACACCATATATTTTATTATATCCAGATTCATACGTACATACATATGCTTATATACAATAACAGAGACAACTGTTTTAACTACTAACTGCTATGTTAACACTAACAGTAACAGACTTCCACATATTAACTGTCATATTAAATAAACTAACTGTCTAGATTAACTTTTAAGATTCCCCCTTAAGCTAGAGGGGACATACTCCTAGCTTTTCTTTCATCTTCACAAAGTCACCAACTTTCAAAGCTTTGGTGAAGATATCCGCAACCTGATCACCCGTTTTGCAGAAGACAACTTCGATTTCTCCAAGATTTACCAACTCACGTATGAAGTGGTACTTGATCCGTACGTGTTTACTCTTCTCATGAAAGACCGTATTCTTTGTAAGTGCAATCGCGGATTTGTTATCACATTGAATCAACGTCGATTGTTCTTGTGGATGTTGTAATTCACTCAGCAAACCTCTCATCCAAATTACTTGACAGCCCACAAAAGTTACTGACATATACTCGGCTTCTGCCGATGACAAAGCAACTACTTTTTGCTTCTTGGACTACCATGAAACATCACCAGATCTCATACACAACACGTACCCAGACGTGCTCCTACTATCGTCAATACTTCCTCCATGATCGCTGTCACAAAATGCCAACAACCTCGGATGTTTGACCTTCTGATAAGTGATACCGTGATCAAAGGTTCCCTTGATGTACTTCAGAATTTTCTTCCCTGCTTCCCAATAACTTTTCTTGGGAACTTCCATAAACCTGCTGATAACACTCACGACATACATAATGTCGGGTCTTGTGGCTGTTAAATACATTAGACTCCCAACTAGACTTCTATAAACACTTGAATTCACGGTTTCTTCTTTGGAGTCCTTTGTTAACTTCAGTTCAAATTCCATTGGTATGAAACTTGACTTAGCATCCTCCATATTAAATCTTTTTAAAATGTCTAGTGCATATTTTTTTTTGTGAAATACTAATCTGATCCTTTCTTTGTTTTACTTCTATCCCCAAGAAGTAATGAAGATAACCCAAATCTGTCATTTCAAACTCAGCCTTCATCGATTTCTTGAACTCTTCTATAAGAGTTGGGCTATTTCCAGTAAAGATAAGATCATCTACGTATAAACAAACAAATAAGAATTTACCTCTGAAGTTCCTGATAAACAACGTGTGTTCATAGGGGCACTATCTGAAATCATTCTTCTCAAAATACGTATCTATACGGCTATACCAAGCACGAGGTGCTTGCGTTAGCCCGTATAAAGCTTTCTTCAACCGGCACACTTTAGATTCCTCATTCTTTTCTACATACCCAGGAGGTTGATCGATGTAAACCTCTTCACTCAAATACCCATTTAAGAACGCCGATTTGACGTCCATTTGATGTATCATCCACCTGTTTTGTGCAGCCAACGAGATCACTAAATGTATGGTTTCTAAATGGATCACAGGGCAAAGACTTCATTGTAATCTACCCCATACTTCTGCTTGTATCCCTTTACGACAAGACGGGCCTTGTGTTTTTCAACATCACCATTTTCCTTCAGTTTGGTTTTATAAACCCACTTCACACCAATTGACTTGTGACCACTTGGAAGTTCCACCAAGTCCCATGTGTTATTCCTTCGAATAGAATCAATCTCTTGATCCATGGCATCCTTCCATTTCTTGCTTCAAGATGCGGTCTCGAAATCCATAGGATCGGCATCGGCAAATAAGGCAAAATCAACAAGTTCATCATTGTAAATCTCCTGAGTTCTGTCATATATTTCGTTAATTCCTCTATATCCACGCGGTGGTGAATTAGATGAAGAAGATTGTTGGGAACTGAAGAATTCATCAAGTATGGTTAATGCTGCTGGTTCAGAGTTAGTACTGCTAGAAGATTTAAAGGTTAGTACTGCTGAGTGTTACTACTGCTAGTACTATTAACACTGCTAGTCAAAGTTAGTGCTGCTTGAACAAAGTTAGTACTGCTTAGCTAGTTAGTACTGCTAGTGGTTAGTACTGCTTAGTAGTTAATGCTGCTAGAAGAAAGTTAATGCTGCTGAAGATTAATACTGCTTATATGATGAAGATTCGTATGAAAGGATATACATGGAAGCTTAGAGAAATACATAGAAGATATACTGAAGATATTTTATTCATTGTAATTATCTTTGTATTCAGTATATATATATTGTATTGTTTAGAATAGTGAGATAACTTTAACTTTAAGTTTTCATTCTTTTAGAGAAAAACAACCTCAAGGCATAGATCCTAATTCTAGAGAAGTAGAATTCGTATTGGTGAGCCTGTTCATCAATATTGAGGTTGAGTGTGTTGATCCAAACTCTCTCAGTGATTTGATAACGACCCTCTTTTATACTTAGTGAAAATTACGTTATTATATGTATTAGTGTTTCATCATCAGCGATCAGACTGAGTCTGTTCAGTTATCGCTGATGACCTTTCTGTAAACATTAATATGTATTAGTGTTTCACTTTCAGCGATCAAACTGAGTCTGTTCAGTTATCACTGATAGTTTCCTATGTAACACAGTTAACGTAATCCCTGAAGACAAGTCTCGCGTCAACATAGTTCATAGCTGAATCGAAGACGAAGCCACTGAACAATAGATAAGTCTACTAGTGACCTGATGCGGATATCAGCGAAGACCAGACAAATCTACTTACGCGAAGAAGCCTGAGGAAAAGCTTCAGCGATAGCTGAACTTCTTTATCTCTGGAAGAAGAGATACTCAGCGATCAACGATCACAAAGCTTATGCCTCAAGTTTTCTTTTGTCTTACCTTGCACAACCAGTACGATGTGTCAGAACGGACAAGTCTCTGCCACAAATCGTACACCAACTCTGTCAACTACACTGTTCATAAAGTGGCCAAAAGCATGTCTCCAAAAGTGAGACTACCAAAGCCAATCTATGAATGCCACGTGTAAAGTACCCTGCCATGCATTTAATGCATAGGGTATAAATAGGAAGGTCACTCCTTCATCTGAAGGGGTGCTCAATCCTTGAACTCCAAAATAGAAACCCTTGTTTTCTATCTCTCTAAAAATCCCCCATTCTCTGAATTTCTTGTGCAACCATCTTAGTGTTTCTTAAGTTTGTTTAGATTGAGTCTGTCTTAATCTTATTCCGCAACAAACTTGTAAATTGTATTTTGATTTATCAATAAACAATTTATTAAACTTTAATTTCTGTGTTTGTATTCAACCCCCCCCCTTCTACAAACTTGTTAAGCACCTTCGGGACCAACAAGTGGTATCAGAGCAGTTTGTTTAATCTAATAAACAAGATCTTGCTGTATACTCTTCCTTGCTATTCTAAAATGGCACTAAACACAAACACAAACTACTATGATAATGGTTCACTTTCTAAACCTCCTCGATTTAGCAGAGATAACTTTTCTCTATGGAAAAATCGAATGATGCTATTTCTTGAAGGTGCGGATCCTACTATACCTGAATATATAGAAAACGGACCCTATGAACCTGTTAGAATTATAGCTGCTGTTCCTGCTACTGCCACCACTGAAGCTGTCCCTGAACGATATGTCGTTAAGGAAATAAGACAGTGGAGTGATGAAGATAAAAAGAAGGTAGGCATAGATGCAAGAGCAAAGACCATTATATCAATGGCTCTGCCTGATGAAGTTTTCCATTCCATCATGCATCTAAAAACTTCTAAAGAAATGTGGGAAACCATATGTGTTCAATATGAGGGCACCACTGAAATCCAAGAGACCCGAAAGATTAACTTGGTAAGACAATATGAAAGTTTTATCGCTGGTAAGAATGAATCTCTTTCTGACATTCATCAGCGGTTTAACTGCCTGATCATTGACCTAAGAACTGTTGGAAGGACCTATTCTAATTCTGAGGTCCTAACAAAATTCTTGGAAAGTCTTCCTGAAAGCTGGGACAGTTATTCAATATGTCTTAAGCTGACAAAGGATTTACATACTCTCTCTCTAAGCACTCTGTATGGAATATTGCTCAACTATGAGCAATCTAATCTCCTGAAGAAGAATCTTGTAAAAGATTCTAAAGACTCCAAAAGCACTGCTGTTGCTTTAGTCTCATCGGAGATAATTCCATCCCAGCGATCTACTCTCACCATCACTGAGTTAGATTCTGAATCTGAGGATTTATCAGACCCTGATCTTTCAGAGTTTAATGAGTCCTTAGCACTCTTGACAAACTCTTTTAAGAGATTTGCAAGAAAGAGTAACTTCCGAAGAAGTAAACCTCTCTCTCTTACTGAAAAGCCAAAATCAACTCCGGTTGATAAGGCTACAGCCACTTGCTATAACTGCGAAAAAATTGGACATTTTGCTAGTGAGTGCAGGTCTAAAAAGGTCTTCAAACCTTCTACCTCAAGAAGATCCAGTGATGACAAATACCATAAGCTGAAAAACAAATATCAAAAGCTGAAAAGCTATCAGCAAAAAGGTAAAGGTCTCATCGCTGAAGAACATGACTGGGCTGAATCAGAAGAATCATCTTCTGATGAAGAAGAAGTCGCTAATCTTTGCCTCATGGCTGAGATTAAAGAAGAAGTAGAAGAACCATCTGAACCTTCTATGAGCTACATATCATCTCAGGTATCCATCTCTACAAATCCCTCTCTGCCTGAAGCTGAGAGAAGTCGCGCTGTTGATGTGCTGACGATTGACCTTTATAATGCTCTAAACGACAAAACTCAAGCTGAAAATAAAAATGTTTATTTAACACAAGAGCTAGAGAAATGTCATGAAAAGATCAGTGAACTAAATCTTTTAGAAGAAAAGCTAAAAGATCAAGTCATTATAAATGAAATCATCAGCATTGAACGCGAACAAGCCATCGCTGCTCTAAAAGCAGAAAAGGCTCATGTTGAAAAATGGTGCAAATCATCAACAAAGATCTCTGAGATAATAAATGCTCAAACTCCTGAAAGTGATAAAACTGGTCTTGGTTTTTGGTCACCACAGGATGATCCTAAAGAAGAAAGTTCCTCGCTTAAGTTTGGAACTTTTGTCACATCTTTCTTTGACACTTCTTATAATCAATTCTATCCCTGTTCTTCTTCTAATCCCATCCCTGAGGAGATATCTGCAAGATCTAAGCCTGCAGATAAAGGAAAGTCTATTCTCCCTCAGAAGGCTTCCAAGAAAACCAAACTGAAAGTTCCCTCCAAACCTTCAGTGGATAAACCTTTTAGCTCAGTGACAGAAATCTTTGATATCTGTCCTCCAAAGCTGAAGGTTGATCTAAAGCCCGTGAAATCTGAAGAAATAAAAATTCCTCCCAGATCTCGTGCTAAAGGTATTCTTGGAGCTGGACCTGCTCATCTTAAGTTTTCAAAACCTTTTGGTTATAAATCCACCATCAGATATAGAAAATGTTATCACTGTGGATTCACTGACCATATTGCGAGTAAGTGTCCAAATACCACCGAAGCTGATAAAACAGCCAAAGTGAAGAAAAATACCACTAAGGTTAAGAAATTAACCAAAGTGAAGATTACCACTGAAGCTGAATCTTCATCAGCGGTGAAGACTGCTGAATCTTCCTTATCCACTAACTCTGAAGGACCCATTGAAAAGTGGGTACCAAACAAAGCTTAATCTTCCTTATGTATGCAGGGATCAAAGGGCATCTGGTATCTCGATAGCGGATGTTCTCGTCATATGACTGGACAAAGAGACCTGCTCACTGAATACAAGGAAGAGAAAGGTCCCTCTGTGACCTTTGGTGGAAATGGAAAAGGATTTACCCGTGGGTTTGGTGTCCTCAGCAATGGGACAACTACCTTTCGAAGAGTCGCTTATGTAGATGGACTGAAGCACAATCTTCTAAGCATCAGTCAGCTATGTGACAAAGACTACGAAGTTCGCTTTTCTAAGAAAGCATGTTCAGTGGTAGATGAAAAAGGAAAACTTGCTCTCAGTGGTTATAGAAGAGAAAATGTCTATGTAATAGATATGGACTCTACTATCACTGATAACTTATGTTTTCTCTCTAAGGCCTCTTCTGATGTCAACTGGCTATGGCATAAAAGGCTCTCTCATCTAAACTTCAAAACCCTGAATTCTCTCTCATCTAAGGAACTGGTTTCTGGTCTTCCTCAGCACTCATATGCTAAAGAATCTCTCTGCTCAGCATGTGAAAAAGGAAAACAAACAAGAGCTAGTTTCAAGTCGAAACAAGTTTCCTCAGTAACAAGTCCTCTTCAGCTCTTGCATATGGATCTATTTGGCCCTGTCAATATCCAATCAATAGCTGGAAAGAAATATACGCTTGTCATTGTAGATGAATATTCTCGCTACACCTGGGTTATTTTTCTTCGCTGCAAGAATGATACTCCAGAAGAACTAATATCTTTTGTCAAAAAGATGGAAGTGCTGAATAATCTTACTGTTCGATCAATAAGGAGTGATCATGGAACTGAATTCAAAAATAGTTCCCTGAACAATTTCTTTGAGAACAAGGGAATCTCTCACAACTTCTCTTCAGTAAGAACACCTCAGCAAAATGGAGTCGCTGAAAGAAGAAACAGAACGATCATAGAAGCTGCTAGATCAATGCTCAGCGATTCTCACCTCCCTACTCAATTTTGGGCAGAAGCTGTAAACACTGCATGTTTTACTCAAAACAGATCGCTGATAATAAAGCGATTTGGGAAGACAGCTTATGAACTCTTTCTTGGAAGGAAGCCTTCTATCAGTTTTCTTCATATCTTTGGTTGTCAGTGCTTTATCTTAAACAACAAAGATCAACTTGGAAAGTTCGACCCAAAAGCCGATGATGGAATATTTTTAGGATATTCCTCCATCTCAAAAGCCTACAGAGTTTTCAACAAAAGAAGACAAACCGTAGAAGAAACCATTCATGTCACGTTTGATGAAACGCGCTCAGCGAACTCTAAACCAATCGCTGACAATGAAGAACTGAATACTTGGATGATCTCTCACTATAGAGAAACTGAACCTTTCTTCTCAAACCAACAGCACACTGAAACTCCAGCTGCTGATGAAGAACCAAGTATCATACCTCCCACCGCTGAATCCAACTCATGGATTTCAGCTGAACCTCTAAACACACTTCTACCATCAAATCCATCTACGTCTGAAAACCCTTCTGAAAGCATTGGTGTATCTAATGTTCAACAATTACTAGCTGATGAACCTCAAGCATCTTCATCAGCGACTGCTCCTATTGTTGATCCTATCGCTGAAATAAGCAATCTTGCTCCTGCTCAGCGATGGACCAGAGATCACCCCATAGATCAAATTCTTGGTAATCCAGATGCAGGTATTCAGACACGACGAAGCTCAGGTAATATCTGTCTCTTTGTAAACTTTCTCTCCTTAATTGAACCAAAGAAGACTGATGATGCCCTCAGAGATCCAAACTGGGTCAGCGCTATGCAAGAAGAGCTGACTGAATTCTCTCGAAACAAAGTTTGGAATCTCGTTCCTAGACCATCTGATAAAACTGTAATAGGCACCAAATGGGTGTTTAGAAACAAGTTAGATGAACATGGAATTGTAACCCGCAACAAGGCTCGACTTGTTGCTCAGGGATACAGACAAGAGGAAGGCATAGACTATGATGAAACCTTTGCCCCTGTGGCCAGGCTCGAAGCAATTCGACTATTCTTAGCTTATGCAGTCTATAAAGACTTCATCGTTTATCAAATGGACGTAAAATCAGCTTTTCTGAATGGAAAACTGAATGAAGAAGTTTATGTAGAACAACCACCAGGGTTCTATGACCCTAAGCATCCAAATTATGTTTATAAATTGGATAAGGCTCTCTATGGTTTAAAACAAGCCCCTCGTGCTTGGTATGACACTCTCTCATCTTTTCTTATCTCTGAAAATTTTGAACGTGGCAAGATTGATAATACGTTATTTTTCAGGAAGATAAAAGGTCATATAATTCTTGTACAAATATATGTCGATGACATAATATTTGGTTCTACTAACCCATCTCTATGTACTCGCTTCGCTGAAAGAATGAAGAAAGAATATAAAATGAGTATGATGGGTGAGCTGACATATTTTCTTGGTCTTCAGATTAAACAATCTGACAAAGGTACTTTTATCTGCCAAGGTAAGTATGTTAAAGACATGCTGAAGAAGTTTGATTTAACACAAACTTCAGCGATGAAAACTCCTATGGCACCACCACTGACACTTAACAAGGATCCATCTGGAAAACCTGTTAATGTCACTGCCTATAGAGGAATGATAGGCTCATTGTTGTATCTTACAGCAAGCCGACCTGACATCATGTACTCTACTTGTTTATGTGCACGCTATCAATCTGAACCCAAGGAATCCCATCTGATCGCTGTAAAGCGAATTTTCAGATATCTGAAAGGAACTCCTAACCTCGGTCTTTGGTATCCCAAAGACTCAGGGTTCGATCTAACTGGTTATTCTGATAGTGATTTTGCAGGCTGTAAACTTGACAGAAAAAGTACCACTGGTGGATGTCAACTCTTGGGAGGAAAGCTAGTAAGCTGGACAAGCAAGAAGCAAAATTCTGTGTCCACTTCCACAGCTGAAGCTGAATACGTAGCCGCTGGAAGCTGTTGTTCACAAATCCTATGGATGAGAAATCAACTATTAGATTATGACCTTCAGCTGTCAAAGATTCCTATCTATTGCGACAGCACTAGTGCTATCGCTATAGCAAATAATCCAGTGCTACATTCAAAGACAAAACACATAGAGATCAGATATCACTTTATCAGAGATCATGTGATGAATGGTGATATTGAACTTCACTTTATCCCTACTGACTTTCAGCTTGCTGATATTTTCACCAAACCTCTTGATGAGACAAGGTTCAACTTTCTCATCAGTGAGCTTGGAATGCTGAACCTCGAAGAATAATCCTTCAGCGTTCATGTATTGTGTCAGTAATCAAAAGTTCCCCTCATCATTCTCTCTGATAAACATTCTGACTCTCAGGTATGTTCTCTCTCCCTCAAAGATGTTTTTCTTCAAAATATAAACTTTAATCACTGAACTTTCTTCAAATGATTAAAAGCTTTTTTTTGAAAAATACATTAATCACTGATATTTCCAATCAGTGATCTTTTAAAAGGAAAATCTATCCCTATCTTTACAATCAGGGATACTTTTAAAAAGGAAAATCTATCACTGACTTTTCTTCAGTGATCATTTGAACGGACAAATGAACAGTCTCTCTCCTCTATGACGTCATTTGAACCGACAATCCACGACATGCCTTTTCTGACACGTTCGTCCGTTGCCCTCCTATCCAATCAACTTCGTGGAACGTGTCAATGTCATGATGATTTCTTTTCCCGCTTCATTCTCTCTCTTATCTCTCTTCTCTCTCTTCGTATAAAAGGAATTCTTCTCTCCTTTATACGGTTTACGCTTTCAAAACTTTCAAAGCAAGAAACATTCTCTCAAGAACACTCAAGCAAGTAAACCCAGAATATTGAATCTGCAACTCTTTTTCTTCAAGATACACAGGTTTATTTCATGTTTATATGCTTTGTTCATATGCTTTTTATTCTTTTAAAATCCTACTCGCTTTCTATGGATTTTATAAAACGTTTGTTTTAAAACTAAAGATCATTCCTTCTGATTTTATGTTTTTAAATAAAAACCTTTTGGTTTTAAAGTGTTCTTCATTCTTTCTACCCAGAACACTATTTTTTTCTCTTAAAAATAACTTGATAATTTTTCAGTTTCCCTTCTTCTATGGAAACTGGTAATCATATTATTTTTAATCTAAATCATTTCTTCTATTATGCCTCTTTCCATAACAGAAATGACACAGTCTTCAATCGTTGCTTCCAAGCATGTAAGATTCGCTCTCACTGAAGTTGAGATTACTAAATGTAATCATTTGGCCAGACTCGACTTCAAAGCTGACAAATACCCACATCTGGTGGAAGCTGCTGAATTCCTCAAGCAGTCATGCATAGCTTACGCGATCACTGTGGATCCTAAGCCCTCCAAGACTCTACTTCAGCAGTTCTGGTTCACTGCTGATGCTACTGAACTTACAAACAGGAAAGGCGAACGAGTCCCTGCTATCTCGTTCAGCACGGAATTAGGGCCAGGGAGCATGACCGCTCTTAGCCTCAGGAAATCTTTAAGATTCCCTGACAAACCAAAGAGTGGATTTGACGCCCTCCCCACTGATGATGAGCTGATATTCTTCCTGGACGCAATGGGCTATTGTTGGGAAAACAAACCAAGATCCTCTATTCCTAACAAGAAGCTCACCAAGATTCTTAAAGCTCAGATGCCATCACAACTGAACTTTATCTTCTCGCACATAATTCAGTGCATGAGTGGGAAGAGTGGTTCGCTGGATCAAGCCAGCAAAACACAACTGCAGATGGCATACTCCGTTATCGCTGGTCAAAACTTTGACTACGCCACAGCCATCTTTGAAGATCTGAGGTCGAGATTAGAGAAGCCTGAACGAGATCCCAAGATCTCGTACGTACGTTTCATATGTACGTACATCAAGTTCCTCTATCCCAACACCTATCCCACCAAAGATGATGGCACCTTTGCCAGGGTTGGTCAACGATCACTGGAGGTCAAGCCACTCGCCGACGAGGTAAGTATCTCTCTCCTTCGCTCTCGTCTCTCTCTCCTTTCTTCTTCATCTTCAGCGACTACGCAGACGGTTCCTTCGTCTGCTATCCCTGTCGCTACCACTGCTTCTAAAAGACCATCAGCTAGTCAAATTGGTCCTTCCAAAAAGGCCAAAAAGACTAAGGAAAGTACACCTTCTAGTCCTATACCTGAGGGAGCTTCTCAACAAGCTACCTTAGATGCTTTTGTGGGTCTTTCCTCCACAACTTCAGCAGTCACTCATACTGCCGTGTCAGCGATCTCACTCGCTGTCACATCATCAGTAACCCCACCTACTATCTCATTCCCTGAGATTAACCCCATCCCTACTTCTATCCCCAAAACTCTTCCCTTCTCTCCTCATTTGGTCTCTGAACCTGCCACCTCTTCTTTCCCTATAGGACCTGAGCATCAAACTTTTGAGGAATCTATGCAGTTCTACAAAATGTTTGATACGTCAGGTACACCTATAATCCTAAACACTTCTCTCCCCCCCTCTCCAAATAAGCCCATATCTGAACTAACATTATTTTCAGGTCCTAGCTTGGCGACTGTTGACACGCATGTCAACAGTCTAGGAGAAAAGGTGGATGCTCTCACCAACACCATCAATGAAACCACCAACGCCGTCAATCAGGCTGGTGAGGAGCTGAAGAAGTTGACCGCCACTTGCTCATCTAAAGCTGAGAACTCTCAACTTTCAGCTCTTGAAGAACAAGTCGTCCAACTCAGAGAGTCCTCTCGACTCTTTCAAGGACGATTTGAGTCTCTTACAGCTGACGTTCAGGGTCTCTCTTCCAAGGTTGACCTCTGCACATCCCTTCTTCAGCAAGTTCTACAGAAAGTGAATGAACCAGCTCCAGCGCTGCCTCCCTCCTTCACTGAAGATGATCGTACCAACCTCAACATCGCTGTGGAATTCATTCATGATGCCACATGCGACATACCTGCGGTTGAAGACCGATTTAAGCGTCTGGAGGCTGACGTTCAAGTGCTAAAAGCTTCAACAGCTACTCCAGCAGCTGAACAATCCCCTACCGCTGATAATGACAAAGTGGGGGAGAAAACTGAAGAAACCTCTATTGCTGCTGGGGAAGCTAAGGAACCTCCCTCTCAATCTGAGGGGGAGAAGGCAAAAGAATCCTCATCGATTCACTCCATTCTCTTTGAAGAGGATGAGGAAGAAGACGATGAAGAGGAAGATGATCTAGATCTTGTTGATCAAGAAAAGGATCAGCCCTCCGATGACGACGACGACGATGAAGACCAATCTATGTGGTTCTCTAAGCCGAACGTCGTATCAGGGACAACTTCGCAAGAGGTTGTCAAAACAGGGGTGAGAGGTGATACATCTTCAAGTGTTCCTTCGCAAAGCAAAGACAAGCAACCAATCGCTGAAGAATGCTTGAGGACTGGATCACAATCTGAGGGGGAGCATCCTTCTCAGGTATGTCTTTCAATTGTACCACTTTTCTACTCTTTCCAAACCCCTATGTCTTTCTAGCCTTTATCTCTCTCGTTCTAAAAATACACTTATCCCTTCTTTCCTTCTTTTTCTAACCAGACAGTTCTCACCCCTGCTTAAGGGTTCTGAACTACAAATAATACCAGCGACTATCGCTGAAGAAATAATCCCAATCTCTATCGCTGAGATTGATGAAGAAGAAGAAGAAGATTCCCTGGTCCATCCAGGAAGGCCCTCTCGACCATCTCATTGGTCAGAGGAAGTGCTGAAGAAAAGAGTTGAAATGATCGCTCAACTAGAAAGTCAACGGCTGAAAATCCCTCTTCAAATATCCACAGAGCTCGACTTCCTTACTGAAGCTGAAAGAGAAGAATCTGCCAAAGCTGAGAAGCTGATCGCTGAATGCAAACGAGATGCCCAACTCGCTTTAAAGATTCAATCTTCTCAAGTCAAGGACAAAAAGCTGAAAAGCAAACCTGTGGAAGTTCAAGCTGCACTACTGAAAGAAATTGAAGAGGAACGCTTCAAAGAACAAGAGATCAACGATAAGTCTATCAAATGGTGCAAACAAAAGATGGATTATCGTTCTGATCTTCTTCCAATATCAGCCGTGACTATCTCTGGTCGCAAGAAGAAAGATCAACTCTCAGTGACCATGGAGATTACCAGAGAGGATGGAACCCAAAAAGCAATGTACGTATCAAAACTTGAAAGCTTCGGATTTACGGAATGGTTAGAGTTCTGGGATGCGCTGAAGAAATCCAAATCTACATACAGAGGCTACGTTGAAGGACTCCTTGAAGCCCTCATAAATAGAGTCGTTTCTGTACTAAAGCTGCCATCTCCTCTTCCTCCCAAATCTTTGAAACTCAAGAGAAAAACTGGGTCCTCCTCCTCTGAAGATGTCGCCATCATCAGGAATGAAACTTCTATCAAATTTTCAAGAGATGCACTGTTTGGTCCTCCTCCTGATCTTTCAGTTCTGGACTTATCTCTGCCTCCTGGTGGTCCCTTCCAAGCTGGTCAAGTAATCGACAAGCCTTATGGAATATTCTTCAGAGATGATGATGAGGAACTCAGATTTCAAAGAATCTCTGAGATTCCTATCTGTCCTCTGAATCATCTCAAGGATCTCTTATGCTTATGGTGTGACTTCTTCCCTGCCGCTGAAAAAATTAAAGAAATTATCAGTCAAGAATCTTTGGAACGAAGACAGAAAGGAGAAGAAATACCTGAGTATATGATCAATCCTCCCAAATCTTCTTATAGCTGATAGATTAGTTTTCTTATCTGTAATCTGTTAGTTATACTTACAGTAGTTAGTTAGTCACTTGTACTTATGATTTTCATATCTTGTAATTCTATCCCTGAATTAAATGAAAATTGCAGTGATGTACTTAACCCTATCAGTACTGTAAAAGATCCCTCAAAATAGTAATTGGGACATGCATTCTATGAGTCCTTGTTATTCCTATATTTTGAATTAAAAAGTAATTTTCTTTTGTTACTTTGTCATTATCAAATAGGGGGAGATTGTTGATCCAAACTCTCTCAGTGATTTGATAACGACCCTCTTTTATACTTAGTGAAAATTACGTTATTATATGTATTAGTGTTTCATCATCAGCGATCAGACTGAGTCTGTTCAGTTATCGCTGATGACCTTTCTGTAAACATTAATATGTATTAGTGTTTCACTTTCAGCGATCAAACTGAGTCTGTTCAGTTATCACTGATAGTTTCCTATGTAACACAGTTAACGTAATCCCTGAAGACAAGTCTCGCGTCAACATAGTTCATAGCTGAATCGAAGACGAAGCCACTGAACAATAGATAAGTCTACTAGTGACCTGATGCGGATATCAGCGAAGACCAGACAAATCTACTTACGCGAAGAAGCCTGAGGAAAAGCTTCAGCGATAGCTGAACTTCTTTATCTCTGGAAGAAGAGATACTCAGCGATCAACGATCACAAAGCTTATGCCTCAAGTTTTCTTTTGTCTTACCTTGCACAACCAGTACGATGTGTCAGAACGGACAAGTCTCTGCCACAAATCGTACACCAACTCTGTCAACTACACTGTTCATAAAGTGGCCAAAAGCATGTCTCCAAAAGTGAGACTACCAAAGTCAATCTATGAATGCCACGTGTAAAGTACCCTGCCATGCATTTAATGCATAGGGTATAAATAGGAAGCTCACTCCTTCATCTGAAGGGGTGCTCAATCCTTGAACTCCAAAATAGAAACCCTTGTTTTCTATCTCTCTAAAAATCCCCCATTCTCTGAATTTCTTGTGCAACCATCTTAGTGTTTCTTAAGTTTGTTTAGATTGAGTCTGTCTTAATCTTATTCCGCAACAAACTTGTAAATTGTATTTTGATTTATCAATAAACAATTTATTAAACTTTAATTTCTGTGTTTGTATTCAACCCCCCCCCCTTCTACAAACTTGTTAAGCACCTTCGGGACCAACAGAGTGTGTAATCTTGTAACTTCAAAGTATTCAATACAAGTTTACAATTTGTTCTTCATATTTACTGTGTTGATTTACTGTTTCATTGAATATCAAAGTGTTATTCCGCAAACTTCTTTGATATTGTTTCTGAGAATTAATTCTTGTTGAGAATTCGATCCTGACAAGTGGTATCAGAGCCTGTTTTCTCAGAAACAACTATTCATCATGGAAAATCTTGCAGAATCAAGCAGTACTTTGGTCTCAAAGGTTCCAATGCTTAGACCCAATGAATTCGATATGTGGAAGATCATAATCAAGCAGTACATACTCCTCACTGACTATTCTATGTGGGACATCATAGAGAATGGTCCTTCTGAAGCAGGAAAGATTGGTGCAGATGGAAAGAGAACTCCACCAAAAACTGATGCAGAAAGAAAGATCAGACAGACAGAGATGAAAGCATTGAGCACCTTGCTCTTGGCTATTCCCAATGAATATCAACATCAGTTCTGTAACTGCACTGATGCAGAGATGCTCTGGAATGCTCTAGAGAAGAGATTCTCAGGTACCAAAAGTACCAAGAGAAATCAAAAGGCAATCTTAAAGCAACAGTATGAAAACTTCATCTCAACTAAGAATGAGTCCATGACTCAAACTTTTGACAGGTTTAATAAACTAATTGGTGAACTAGCTACTATGGGAGTACAGATTGATCAAGATGATGTGAACAGAAAGTTCTTAAGGTCCCTTGGAGATGAATGGACCATGTACACTGTGTCATTCAGACAGAATGATCAGTTGGAAGAAAAAGAACTTGATGATCTGTACAATGATCTTAGAGTATTTGAAGCTGAGGTGGAGGCAAAGAAGAAGCCTTCTGGATATATTCACAATGCTTCACTCCTTTCAGCATCAACTGATTCTACTTCCAACCTTGAATCAGTTAGTACTGCCAATGGAACAAACCAAGAGAAAGGCACTGAAACTGTGTTTGAGGCCTTTCTGGCAAGTCATGGAAACCCTTCTCTCATTAATGATGACTTGGAACAACTCAATCCAGATGATCTTGAAGAGATGGATATTAAATGGCAGATGGCCATGCTCTCCATGAGAGTTAAAAAGTTCATCAAAAGAACTAGGAGGAACAACTTCTCCCAAAGAAGAGAAGATGGAGCAGGATTTGACAAGTCCAAGGTGGAATGTTACAAATGCCATCAAAAGGGACACTTTGCTAGAGAATGCAGAAGTGGAATGTCTCAGAATAACAACCACCAACAAGCTCAATCTGGAAGCTTCAACAGAAACTCTGCACAAGCCCTTGTCTCTCAACAAGGTATGGGGTTTGATTGGAGTGATCAAGCTGAAGAGGCTATTCAGAATCAAGCTCTAATGGCAGAGGTGTCTGGTCTCCCTACAGAGGTAACTTCCAATCTTTGCTCTCAAAATTGCATTAACACTGTTAAAAGGTATAGGGATCACAACCAAAACATGAGTGATGACCTTAAGAGATTGGAAAAAGACATAAAAGATTATGTGAGGATTGTTGAGAGATTTGAAGAACAGATTAAGGGTTTTCAAGCTAATGAGCTTCAACACTCTTATGACACAAATTACTGGAAGTGGGAGAAGAATGACTTAGAGCTTCAACTGACCAGATCTAAAGAAGAAAGTGAAAAGCTAAGAGGAGAGCTAGCTAAAGTCAAACTTGATGTAGAAAAGTTTTCTAATGCTTCCAAAGCAATGGATTCTTTGTTACAAACTCAGATTCATGATAAACTGAGAAGAGGTATAGGGTACAATACCACACCACCACCCTATAACAACAACTACATCCCTCCTAGTTCAGAGTTGTTAGAAACAAAGGATAGGAAGAATCTACCTAAGGGAGCCACTGAAATAGATCCCTTAGATGAAGTGGTTGTTAAGGATAAAACTGAGAAAGAAGTTGTCAAGGATAAGGACAATACTGTGAGTGATGAGATTCCTAAAGAAAATCACATTATCACCAATGAGGGATGTGGAAAGCACTGGATCAAGTCTAAAGAGATAGAAAAGACTGAGGGAAAGGACAAGAAGGTTCACTATAAGCAGACCACTGTTGTGAACCCTATTCCTTGCAAACAGTGTGATTGCAATAAAGCCAAGAGCCTAAATTCTGGTTTAAAAAGAGGAAATCAAAGAAACTGGAATAATCAATGGGCTCCGAAACAAGGAGTTGATCTGAATAAAATCAATAGACCAAAACCTTGTTTTATATGTGGCAAGTTGAATCATTTGGCTAAGTATTGTTACTTTAACCCTATTAACCAACAGATGAACTTTCAAAGATTTGTGCAAAAATCTGTGGGTTATAGGAAGGCTGGAAAGAAACATGTGATAAAGAAATATGTTGAAAGTAAAGGCACTTTAAAGAAAAAGATTTTAAAAGAAAGTATCAAAATGTGGGTGCCTAGAAGTACTAACAGTATTAGTATTGCTAACAATATTAGTACTGCTAACACAGTTACTACTGCTAACAGTGTTAGTACTGCTGAAAATATTAATGCTGCTAATACTGTTAATACCTCTTCAAAAGTTAATACTGCCAACACAGTTACTGCTGCTAACACAGTTACTACTTCTAACAAAGTTAGTGCTGCTAAGCATGCAAGTGCTGCCAAGGTAGTTAGTACTTCTAAAACTAGTACTGATTCTAGCAAACATAGTTCCAAGCCTATTATTGTAACAAAGTACTCCAAGAATGAGGAGTTGAAGTTCAAAAATCTTGTCAAGAAAGAATGCAAATATTTTGATGAGAAAGGGGTACCCAAGACCACTTTGGCTTGGGTTCCTATATCATACTAATTGATTTATCTAATGTGCAGGGCAACCAACAGCTCAAGGGAAAGAGCATTTGGCATGTTGATAGTGGTTGCTCTAGGCACATGACAGGCAACATGTCATGTCTTCAGGATTTCAAACATATCAATGGAGGACATGTTGCATTTGGAGACAATCTTACTGGTGGTAAGATAAGTGGAAAAGGTAATGTCACCAAAGGTAAGATGACATTTGAGGATGTCTACTATGTTGATCAATTAAAGTACAACCTGTTAAGTGTATCACAGGTTTGTGACAAACAACATAGTATATTATTTACTAATACTGAGTGTATGATCCTTGCTCCAGGGTTCAAGGTAGTTGATGAAAGCATGATACTACTTAGAACTCCAAGGAAGGACAATGTTTACTGTCTTGATATGGACAATGTTGATAGTGATTCATCTCTAAATTGTCTTGTTTCAAAAGCTTCTGTAGATGAATCCTCTCTATGGCACAGAAGGATGTGTCACATGAATTTCAAGACTATGAACAATCTTGTTAAAAATAACCTTGTAAGAGGGTTACCTTCAAAAGTCTTTTCATGTGATGATCATTGTGTTGCTTGTCTTAAAGGCAAACAACACAAAACTTCTCATAAGACCAAAGAGTTAAATTCTGTTTCTACTTGTCTCCAGTTATTGCATATGGATCTGTTTGGTCCTACAAATGTTATGAGTATAGGCAAGAAATCTTACTGCTTAGTTATTGTTGATGATTACTCCAGATTTACTTGGGTATATTTTCTAAGGACTAAGGATGAAACAAGTGGTCTTATCAAATCCTTTATTCTAAGAATTGAAAACCAAACTAATCAAAGAGTAAAAGTCATTAGATCAGATAATGGAACTGAGTTTAAAAATCATGATCTAAACACCTTTTGTGAAGAAAAAGGCATTGAGAGACAATATAGTGCTCCTAGGACTCCTCAACAGAATGGTGTTGCTGAAAGGAGAAATAGGACACTAATAGAGGCTGCTAGATCTCTGTTGGATGATTCAAAATTACCTATTACCTTCTGGGCTGAAGCAGTTAATACTGCTTGTTATGTCCAAAACAGAGTTCTAGTGGTCAAGCAAAAGAACAAGACCCCATATGAACTTTTAAATAAAAGAAAACCTTTTATTGGTTTCTTCAAACCTTTTGGGTGTCCTTGTACAATTCTAAATACCAAATCTCACTTAGGTAAGTTTGATAGCAAAGCAGATGATGGATTTCTTGTGGGATATTCATCTCAGAGTAAGGCCTACAGAGTATTTAACTCTTCTTCTAGAATAATTGAAGAAAGTGACAATGTCAAATGCAATGAGAACACACCAAATCCTGTTGGGTCTGGACCTCAGTGGCTATTTGACATTGACTCACTAACTAACTCTTTTGGTTTCAGTAATGAGTATACAGGAACAGGTAGTGGAGAATCAGAGATCACACAAGTTCAAGAAAGTATATCTAAATCTGTGATTTTTCCCATACCCACAGTAAATTCAGTTGAAGACTGTGAAAAGGAATCATTTACTGAACCAAGTCAGAGTGAAGAAGACACTAGAGATGAGGAGACTCTAGAATCAGAAGTGGCATCTGAAAACACTTCAGGTGAGTTGCATGACTCTAATCTAGAGAATGGAATGAACGAAGAACCTAGTTATAACACAAGAGTTCAAAAGAATCATCCTCCACAGCTGGTAATAGGAGATATCTCTTCTTCTATGATGACTAGACATCAAAGCAGGCTTCAAGAAATGCAAGATCAACAGCATACAGTCCTTTCTTGTTTTCTATCCCAGTTTGAGCCTAAAAAGGCACATGATGCTATGAAAGAATCTAGCTGGATAGAAGCAATGCAAGAAGAACTGTTACAGTTCAAGCTACAAGATGTATGGGATCTAGTAGACCTTCCTAAAGGTCACAGAGCAATTGGCACAAAGTGGATTTTCAGAAACAAGAGAGATGAAAGAGGTATTGTCATAAGGAACAAAGCAAGGCTGGTGGCTCAAGGCTATACTCAAGAAGAGGGTATAGATTATGAAGAAGTTTTTGCACCTGTGGCTAGGATAGAAGCAATCAGACTATTCCTAGCCTATGCTTCTTACTTGAACTTCAAAGTCTATCAAATGGATGTAAAAAGTGTTTTTCTCTATGGATCAATTGAAGAAGAAGTATATGTCTGTCAACCACCAGGGTTTGAAAACCCAAGCTATCCAGACAGAGTATACAAATTAAAGAAAGCACTTTATGGACTACATCAAGCCCCAAGAGCATGGTATGACACCCTGTCATCCTATCTCTTGGAAAATGACTTTGAAAGAGGAGTCATTGATAAGACTCTATTTATCAAAAGAAAGAAGAAGGATATCTTGCTGGTCCAAATCTATGTTGATGACATTATCTTTGGATCTACAAGAAACAACATGTGCAAGGAGTTTGAGGATTTAATGCATCAAAGGTTCAAAATGAGTTCCATGGGGGAACTTACTTTCTTCCTTGGACTCCAAGTTCAACAGAAGTCAGATGGCATTTTCATATGTCAATCCAAGTATGTGCAGGATATTCTAACCAAGTTTGGTTTCTCAGAATCAAAACCTGCCAGCACACCTATGGAAACACACAAGCAGATCACAGCAGATCTTGAGGGGGAGGATATGGATGTGCATCATTATAGATCCATGATTGGCTCTCTCATGTATCTCACAGCATCAAGGCCAGATATAATGTTTCCAGTCTGTGTATGTGCAAGATTTCAAGTTAGGCCAAAGCAATCTCACTTTCAAGCTGTTAAGAGGATATTCAGATATCTCAAAGGGCAACCCAGATTGGGACTTTGGTATCCTCATAACTCACCTTTTGACCTAATAGCATACTCAGACAGTGATCTAGGTGGGGCAAACTTGGACAGAAAATCTACTTCTGGAGGATGTCAGTTTTTGGGTGCTAGACTAGTCTCATGGCAGTGCAAGAAACAAACCACAGTATCCACATCTACAACAGAGGCAGAGTACATAGCAGCTGCAAGTTGCTGTTCTCAAGTCTTATGGATTCAGAATCAAATGTTGGATTATGGGGTAACCTTTCTACACACTCCAATCTTTATTGACAACAGCAGTGCTATTAGCATTGTAAATAATCCAGTCAAGCACTCAAAGACAAAGCACATTGAAATCAGGTATCACTTTATAAGAGATTGTAATGAAAAGAAACTTATTCAAGTTGTCAAAGTTCACACTGATAATCAGTTTGCTGATCTATTCACTAAAGCTTTTGATGTGGGTAGATTCACTTTCTTGGTCACAAGTGTGGGAATGATAAACTCTGAATAATCTTCTTCTCAAAAAGTGGTTTTATACCTGTATATTTTTATTCTTGGTGTTACTAATCTTCTTTTTCAGGATATGCATAGCAGTACTCAGTGTTTAGCAAGTTTAAAAGGAGTAAGTATAGTTAATACTGCTAGTTAGTTAATACTGCTAGCCGTTACTACTGCTAGTAGTTAATACTGCTTTCAGTTAATACTGCTAGTGGTTAATACTGCTTCCAGTTAATACTGCTAGTTAGTTAATACTGCTAGCCGTTACTACTGCTAGTAGTTAATACTGCTTTCAGTTAATACTGCTAGTGGTTAATACTGCTTTCAGTTAATACTGCTAGTGGTTAATACTGCTTTCAGTTAATACTGCTAGTGGTTAATACTGCTTTCAGTTAATACTGCTAGTTAGTTAATACTGCTAGCCGTTACTACTGCTAGTAGTTAATACTGCTCTAGGTTAATACTGCTTATATTCCGAATACTATAAATACTCTTTGCCCGCCTAAAAGTTCATAACGACTCTTTGCATACTGTTCTCTTGCGCTCTAAACCCTTTCTCTCTCAAAGTTCAAAGTTTTCAGGCAAGAATCTTCAAGGTCAATGGCATCAATGGCGTTCATTGACGAGCACAATGAAATCGCAATGCTCCAAAAGCCAAAACAAGCAGAAGGCTTTCATCAGATTGTGGATTTCCTCAAGACAAGCCACATTGCTCATGCTCTCATTGTATCACCTACAATCTACATTGACCATCAAAGGCAGTTCTGGGCCAATGCAACCATTGTTGTGGAAAATGGTGTGCAAATGATCAAGACAAGAATCTGTGATCAACCACTAACAGTTACTGAAGAGGTTATTCGCATCAGTCTACGTCTAGACGATGCCTCTGGTATAACTTCTATCCCAAATGATGAACTGTTTTCAAATCTTACAAGAATGGGGTATGGAGGCCCATTGGGTGTTTTCAAGTTTTCTAAAGCAAAATTCTCTCCCCAATGGCGTTTCTTTGTCCATACTCTAATGCATTGTATATCCAAAAAGACTACTGGATGGAGTGAGTTCAGCAGCACTATTGCTTATGCTTTGGTGTGCTTGGCCACTGCCAGAAGGTACAATTTTTCACAAATGATTTTCAATGATCTTGTCTCAAACATGGGAAACAAAAAGAGCTTTTATATGTATCCCAGGTTTGTTCAAGCAGTTATCAACCATGAATTGACGGATATACCTCAACCTGTTGGGGTATATGTACCTAAACCCCCCAAAGGCAAGGTTTTCTCAAATATGAGAAGATCTGCTGGGGACTCTGAAGGAGTTGACACCCCATTGTTCTCTACAATGATGGTGGTGTCCCAAACCAATGAAGGTATGGTAGCAGGGTCAAGGCCCCCATTAGACCAACCCACTGCTAGCCAAGCCCAACCTTCCCTCTCAAAATCAATTCCCCAGTCCCTTCTTGAAAAACCAACCTCTCCCATCACCCAAACCTACAAGAGAAAACAGGTAAAGAAGGCTCCTTCCCTTCTTGTACCACTACCCACTAAGCCTATAAGCCCTCTAAGGGAGAATTCTCCCCTAGAGAATATCCAAAGGGAAACCACAAGGGTGTCTCCCAACCCAAAGGAGGTGCTCTCTGAGGAGGAGGTAGAGCATATGGGTGATGAGGCTGCCACTACTCCTGCTAGCACAGAGGAGGAAAGTGGTAACATCAATAAGACCTCCCCCATGGCAACTTTGAATGAGCAATCATTTGAAGGACCCTGGTGCCAAGAAACCACAGGGGTGGATAGTGCTTCTGCTAGGCAGAAGACTTCCACTACTAAAAGATCCAATGATCCTTCAATAGGGGGTAACACTCCTGGAGAAGGTGAGGACAGATATAACTATGATGAATTGATGGAGGCAATGGGTAACATCAATCTAGATGTTTTGAAACAAGGAAAAGAAATAGAGGAGATGAAGCTGGTGATCCTGTCACAACAAGTCCAGATTGAAAAACTGAAGAAGATGGTGACCAGGCTGGTTCAAAAGAAAAGAAGGAAACAGTTTGAACTCAAAAAGAGAGACAAAGTTCAAGATTCTTTCAACAAGGGGGAGAAGCATGAAGGGGAAACTGTTGAAAAGAAAGTTGAAGTTGAGGGGGAGACAGAGGAAGAGATGGAAACTGAAGCAGCAGAAATAGGGCCCTCTGTGGAAGAAATGGAGATAGCAGAGACTTTAGTAAAAGCAAAGAATGACACTCCTAAGGCTACTAAAAAGGCCAAAGGAGTGGTCATCAATGAAGGAGAACCTCAAAAGGAGAAAATGAAGGAGGATATAAAAGGAAAAGGAAAGATGATTGAACCTGAACAACCTTCAAAGAAGAGAAGTCAGATTGAAAGGGATGAGGAGATGGCAAAGCAGCTTCAAGAGCAAATGGAAAAAGAGGAGCAATTTCAAACAGAAACTAATAGAGAGCTTGCAAGGATAATGGCCAAGAAGTTAAATGCAGAATACCAAAAGAGTTTGAAAGAAGCAGCTCAGACAGCAACTCAGGTCAAGAAACTCCAAGTTAAGAAGATGCCAATTCAGAAACAAAAGCAGAAAAGACAACCCTCCAAGACATTTTTGGCCAATCAGGAAAGAAGAAAAATGATAAACTTCCTGAAAGGTGCAATTGGTGTTAAGGGGGAGATGTTTACCCACATGGCATTCTCTCAGATTGAAGAGTTGTATAACAAGGAAATGGCCAAGCTTCAAGGGGATTCAGCACAAAGGGAGGAGGCTGAGAGAAGGATGAAAGAGAGACATGATCTCAATATCCAACAACCATTCCCTGAGGAAACAACACCTTCCAAAGAAGAAGCAGAAGAAAAGAAGGAAGAACCTGGAAATGTTGGTAGAGAAGCCAAGTCTGGAAAAAGAGTGAAATCAATTGCTCCAAAAAGGCAGTTGAAAAGGCCTAGGGTGGAAGAAACTGAAAAGGAAGCAGAACCTTCAGTCACATCCCCAACAGAGCCAGTACAGAGTCCAGAGCAGGTCACTAAGCAAACTGATGAAAGTATGGATCCGTACATGACAATAGTGGAACCTTTGAAAGCTGTTCCAATCTCTATGCAAGCTCCAGAGATCATCTTCTGGGATATTCTGAGAGACAATGGAAAGAATTTCTTCAGAATCAAGAGAGCTGATGGTTCATTTGAAGCTTATTCAACATGGGGGAAAGTCATCAGAAGTTGTTCAAGAGATGATATGGAAGAACTATATAAAGTTGGGATGAAACTTTATGAACCTGTGTTGAAAGGTACTGAAGAGAATCTTCTCAAAGTGGCAATGGAATACTTATGTATGATGTTTGATCCAGAGAAGGTGATGCATAGGATTAAAGATCTTCATCATGAGTATGTGTTCAAAAAGATTGATCATTGGATACTCTTTGAAAACTGTGGTGTATACATGATTACTATTGACAATTGTTATCATGAATACTACCTAGTTGACAAAATATATGATCATAGCAAGCAGAAACTTGAAGGGATGCTGAAAGCTAAGCTAGTATGTACTAAGGATTCAGAAATGGCCAGAATTGTGGTGAGAAGAACTATCAATCAAAGTCTGGGCCTAGATCCAAATTTGGGCAACTGAATGAGAGGTGTTTAAAGCATCTTGAAGAAGATCTGAAGAACTTGACTTCTTTTCCTAAAAGTCAAGTTAGGGGGAGATTGTTGGGAACTGAAGAATTCATCAAGTATGGTTAATGCTGCTGGTTCAGAGTTAGTACTGCTAGAAGATTTAAAGGTTAGTACTGCTGAGTGTTACTACTGCTAGTACTATTAATACTGCTAGTCAAAGTTAGTGCTGCTTGAACAAAGTTAGTACTGCTTAGCTAGTTAGTACTGCTAGTGGTTAGTACTGCTTAGTAGTTAATGCTGCTAGAAGAAAGTTAATGCTGCTGAAGATTAATACTGCTTATATGATGAAGATTCGTATGAAAGGATATACATGGAAGCTTAGAGAAATACATAGAAGATATACTGAAGATATTTTATTCATTGTAATTATCTTTGTATTCAGTATATATATATTGTATTGTTTAGAATAGTGAGATAACTTTAACTTTAAGTTTTCATTCTTTTAGAGAAAAACAACCTCAAGGCATAGATCCTAATTCTAGAGAAGTAGAATTCGTATTGGTGAGCCTGTTCATCAATATTGAGGTTGAGTGTGTAATCTTGTAACTTCAAAGTATTCAATACAAGTTTACAATTTGTTCTTCATATTTACTGTGTTGATTTACTGTTTCATTGAATATCAAAGTGTTATTCCGCAAACTTCTTTGATATTGTTTCTGAGAATTAATTCTTGTTGAGAATTCGATCCTGACAAAGAACTAGCTGAACCAACCGGAGATTAACCAACTGGAGATGACGGTTCTGATGTTACGGGACTCGTGATAGGTGAGGATTCTTGATTATTATCATTGTTCTCGTCATTTGTTTGGTGTTGTATACTTGTCTCTTTAGAAACAATTATAGGAGTTTCTCTCACTTCTTCATTCCAATTCCACGCCTTTTCTTCGGCAAAAATAACATTTCTACTGATGATCACCTTATCAGTTTCTAGATTGAATAATTTATAGGCTTTTGAGGCTTCACTATAGCCTATAAAAATGCATCTTTCGGACCGATTATCCAACTTCCCACGTTCTTCACTTGGAACATGAGAGTAAGCAAGACATCCAAACACCCTTAGGTGTATAACACAGGGTTTAAATCCGTTCAATGCCTCTTCTGGGGTGTCATGCCTTTTACACTTCAAGTACGTGCAGGATTTAGCACATATATCACACATGATACTGCTTCTGCCCAGAATTTTTCAGGAAGCCTTTTATATTTTAACATGCTCCTTGCAAGTTCCACAAAGGTCCTATTTTTTCTCTCTGCAACACCGTTTTGTTGTGGTGTGTATGGAGTGGACTCTTGGTGCTTGATCCCATTCTCTTTCAAGAAGGTTTCAAACTGAAGAGAGGTGTACTATCCTACATTATCGGAACGTAATGCCTTAATACAAAAACCACTTTGTTTCTCAACTAAAGACTTGAAGTTCTTAAAATTCTCAAAGACCTGTGATTTTTCTTTTAAGAAATAGACCCAAGTCTTTCTACTAAAGTCGTCGATAAAAGTCAGTACGTACCTGCTTCCTCCTATCGATGTCGATCTCATGGGTCCACACACATTTGTATGTACCAGTTCAAGAGGCTTGGATGCCCGCCAAGCTCTATCCTTTGGAAAGGAATTCCTTGCATGTTTGCCCAACGTACATGCATCGCACACTTCGCTTACGTTTTCAATGGTTGGTAAACCACACACCATACGAGCCTTACTCAAATACAACATTGTACTGAAACTCAAATGCCCAAATCTAAGATGCCAAAGTTCTGACTTGTCCTTAATAACCACACTAAATGCAGACAATATATCTTGATTGAAATTCAACGGAAACATTTTATTGTTAGTCATCTTGACATTACCTATTGAGTTTCCCTTTGGATCTTTTATGACACACACCCCGTCAGCGAAACGAACCTCGTAAGCGAAACGAACCTCGTAATTCTTTTGTATCAATTTTCCAACACTCAACAGATTATGTTTGAGTTCTGGAACAAAATATACATCACATATCCTCTTTGACCCATGGTTCGTGTTCACAATGATATCACCTTTTCCTTGAACGATATGTTTCTTTTCATCTGTCGTCCTTACTTCGCTTTGCGAGGTCTCATCCATGGTTACGAAGATATCTTTAATCCCAGTGATATGGTTACTACATGCACTATCAACATACCAAATTTCATTATTTACAGATGTTTGAGAGTCACTAGTCATGAACATAGTCTCAGACTCTTTAATTTCCCTTTCGTGCATAAAACTTGATTCGTTATTATCTTCGGCCTGCTTCTTTCGACAAAACTTTGCGATATGACCGAACTTTTGACAGTAATTACACTGTGTTTGAAACCATGGTTTTCCTTTTCCTCTTCCTTTTGAAGATGATTCTCCTTGAATAACTTGGCTTTGTTCGTTACTCGATCCCCTTTCATGTCCTCTACCAAATCCCTTGTTCCTCCAAGTATTCTTTCCTTTCCATTTATCGTTATAATTCGATTTGGTAGTAACTCGAGACTGAAAGGCTTGTTCCACTGCAGGTGTATCTTGTTGTTTTATATGCATCTCATGGGACTGTAATGTTCCCAATAAACCTTCTAGGGAAAGTGTCGACAGATCTTTCGATTCCTCAATTGCCACCACGATATACTCGAATTTTCGTGTGAGACTTCTTAGTATCTTTTCGACCACTCTCTTATCTTCTACACCTTCACCGTTAATTCTCATTTGATTCACCAGGGCTATTATACGATTGTAGAAATCTTCAATTGTTTCCGATTCCTTCATCTTTAAGCCATCACACCTTAGTGTTTGCAAACGTATCGTTTTTACCCTGTCTTCACCTCTGTAACATTTGTACAACATATCCCAGGCATCCTTTGATAAATTTGATGTTGATATTCGTTCAAAAATTGTCTCATCCACTGCTTGGTATGTTGGTGATTTTAGTGTCACCAGGCATTTAAGTGTAATTGGTTATAACACGAGTACTAATGGTTTTCAAACTGTGATCTAATACAAGTTGGGTGGTGCGGAGTGCACACTTGTTATAAGACGAGTTTGATCCCGGACACGATGAAATGGTGGTGGGGTCAAGGGACAACACCCCTGGCGATGATCCAAGTGGCAGAGCCTCTTAAGGC
Organism: Arctium minus; assembly: GCA_954870635.1. Classification (NCBI taxonomy): domain Eukaryota; kingdom Viridiplantae; phylum Streptophyta; class Magnoliopsida; order Asterales; family Asteraceae; genus Arctium; species Arctium minus. Next base: position 171,715,323 of record OX941080.1, on the reverse strand, counting down.
ACATCAGAGCCTCTTAAGGCATGGCAGAGCCTCTTAAGGCACGTCAGAGCCTCTGATGGTACGTCAGAGCCTCTTAAGGCATGACTGAGCCTCTTAAGGCACGTCAGAGCCTCTTAAGACACGTCAGAGCCTCTGATGGACGTCAGAGCCTCTTAAGGCACGTCAGAGCCTCTGATGGGCGTCTCTGGACCAGAAGCTGTTGGTATCTATTTTTGGACTAAATCTGCATTTACTGAACATTTAAGGCTCAGTTATTTTTTGCCCTTAATTTTAGCTAAATTGATTGTAACCGACTATAATTGATAGTGATTTACAATCATTGCCATTTCCGTTATTTCCTATTTTACGAATGGGACTAGTATATATACCGTATATACTTATGTTTTAGACTCACAATTAAATAATCATATATACTCTCCAGCAAATTTGCTCTCGTTTTTGTGCCTAAAAACATGAGTGTTCTTGAGTCTTATCCCATATTGGATTTCGTGCAACCCAGGCATAGGATCGAAATACCAATTCAGAAAGTGACTTACACGATTCTCAAGAAATCCGGTCAACTGATCGACTACTTTCCCCCGATCTCTAACAATCGAATTGGTATCTTGACATGTCGATCATGGCCGATTATGTGAAAGATATGACCTCAAAGTTTGGAAAGCTGGAGAAGTTTGAAGGCACTGACTTCAGACGTTGGCAGAAAAAGATGCACTTTCTTCTGACCACTCTGAAGGTAGTGTATGTGCTGAGTACACACATGCCAGAAGTGATGGAGGATGAGACGCTGGAGTACACAAGGAGAAGGAGCAAGTGGAAGAATGATGATTATATCTGCAGAGGACACATTTTAAACGGTATGTGCGATTTTCTTTTTTATATCTACCAAAACGTGGTAAGTACGAAGGAATTATGGGATTCCCTCAAGTCCAAGTACATCGCTGAAGATGCTTTTAGTAAGAAGTTCTTGGTTAGAGATTTTAACAGTTATAAAATGGTGGACTCAAGGCACGTAATGGAACAATATAATGAAATCCTTAGTATCTTGGGTCAATTTACACTACACAACATGCATATGGATGAATCTATTGTTGTGTCGAGTGTGATTGACAAACTACCACCTTCTTGGAAAGATTTTAAGCATAACTTGAAACATCAAAAAGAGGAACTGTCATTGGTTCAACTTGGGAGTCATTTGTGCATCGAATAATCTCTTCGAGTGCAAGAAAATGACAAATCCAAGGGGACAGTTGAATCTGGACAGCCCTCTGTTCACATGGTTGAGGATAAGAAAGCCCACTCCAACAACAACGGAAAAGGCAAGAAACGTAAGTTTGATGGACCCAACAAATCCGTTAAAAAGAAAAAGGATTTGGTGTGTTGGAGATGCAACAAGGTGGGTCATCACAAACGTGATTGCCGGGTGAAGTTGAACAATAATGGTGTTGGTTTGAGTGGAAGTGGATCAGGGTCTAATGATCGCGATCAAGTGAAAGGAGGTCAGTTTTTTACTAACTTTCATAATTCTGTCCAAAATTATGTTTTACTTATACCTGAGTCTTTTTATGTGCAGAATGATGACTGTGCATAGTGGATCGACTCGGAAGCGACAAGCCATATTTGCAAGGATCATCGGTGGTTCGAGAAATTGACACTGGTTGAAGACGATTCAGTGCTGAATATGGGAAACGAGCCGAGTGCACAAGTTTGTGGAATTGGAGTAGTTAATTTAGAGTTTTCTTCTGGAAATAATGTTAAATTGTTTGATGTTTTGTTTGTACCTAGAATTCGTAAGAACTTAGTGAGTGGTAGTTGTTTGGATACTCTTGGATTTAAACAAGTATTTGAATCGAATAGGTTTATCCTATCTCGAGGTGACCGTTTTATTGGTTTTGGTTATTTGTGTAATCGCATGTTTCGCTTAAATGTCATTAATAAAATTCAATGTTCTGAAAATTCTGCTTTTATATCGTCATCGTCTTCTTCTAAAATTGTTGATTCAATGTTATGGCATGCTAGATTGGGTCATGTGAATTTTAGAAGGATGCATGAAATGTCAAAAGATAGATTAATTCCAACCTTTGACTTTTATGCGGAGAGGTGCCAAACTTGCATGCTCACAAAAGTTACAAAACAACCTTTTTCCGAACGTTAAACGGAATACGGATGTTATGGAGCTTGTACACAGTAATCTGTGTGATTTCCACTCTACTCCTTCCTTGGGAAATAAGAAATATGTTGTCACTTTTATTGACGACAATACTAGGTTTTGTTATGTATATCTTTTGCATGCAAAGGATGAAGCTTTAGATAAGTTTAAAATTTACAAAACCAAAGTCGAACTACAATTGGGTAATTCAATTAAATGTCTTAGAGCTGATCGGGGAGGGGAATATATGGATTCCCAATATTTTCAATTAGTTGGTATCATCCATGAGACAACGGCACCATACACACCTCAACAAAACGGGGTTTCTGAACGTAAAAATCGAGTTTTAAAGGAAATGGTAAACTCGATGCTTTCTTACTCGGGATTGAGTGAGGGATTTTGGGGAGAGACCATATTAACGGCCTGTTATGTTTTGAATAGAGTTCCAAATAAAAGGAACAAAAGAACCCCATATGAACTTTGGTTCAAGAAAACTCCAAATTTGAATTATTTTTGAATTTGGGGTTGTCGGGCTGTTGTAAAACTACCCGAACCCAAAAGGAAAACTTTGGGTGAACGTGGAATTGATTGTATATTCATTGGATATGCATAAAATTCCAAGGCTTATAGGTTCTACGTAATCGAACCTAATGATTCGGTGTCGATTAACACCGTAATCGAGTCGAGTGATGCGATTTTTGATGAGATGAGATTTTCATCAATACAAAAACCTAAGGACCTGTTTCCTAGCACCAATAAAGCGCAAAATCCAGAAAGTTTGGATGGTGTTTCAAGTCCAGAAACACAGCAGGTCCGGAGAAGCCAAAGAGGTCGAATTGCCAAAAATTTCGGTCCCGAATTCCAACTGTATTTGGTGGAAGGTTCAAGGGTTGAGCTTGGGCTTCAATACACTTATTGTTATAGTATTGAGGATGACCCAAAGACTTTCAAAGAAGCGATGGAGTCTCGAGATGTCACCTTTTGGAAGGAAGCAATTGATGACGAAATATCATCAATTCTTGAGAATAACACTTGGGTGTTATCAGATTTGCCTCCAGGTTCTAAACCACTTGGATGCAAATGGATCTTAAAAAAGAAAATGAAAGTTGATGGGATGAATGATAAATTCAAGGCCCGGTTAGTAATTCAAGGGTTTCGGCAAAAACCCGGTATTGACTATTTCGATATGTATGCTCCGATGGCACGTATTTCGACTATTAGATTGTTAATCGCCTTGTCGAAAATACACAATCTGATTATTCATCAAATGGATGTTAAAACAGCGTTCTTGAATGGTGATCTTCAAGAGGAAGTTTACATGAAACAACCAGAAGGTTTCGTTATGCCCAGAAACGAACATAAGGTGTGTAAACTTGTGAAATCCTTGTATGGGTTGAAACAAGCACCTAAACAATGGCATCAAAAGTTTGATGAAGTTATTTTTTCACGTGGTTTTGCTTTAAACCAATGTGACAAATGTATTTATAGTAGATTTGATGCTACCGGTGCGGGTGTGATCATCTGCTTGTATGTAGATGACATGTTAATTTTTGGGACTGACCAAAATCATGTAGATGAGACTAAGAAATTGTTGTCATCTAAATTTTCCATGAAAGACATGGGAGAGGCTGATGTAATCCTTGGTATAAGGATTAAACGGGTTAACAAAGGGATTGTTATGACGCAATCGCATTTTATTGAAAAAATTCTCAATAAGTTTAATTACCATGAGTGTTCTCCCGTAAGCACTCCCATGGATCCAAATGTGAAATTAATGCCTAATACGGGCAAGGCTATTTCACAACTTGAATACTCTAAGGCCATCGGTAGCTTGATGTACGCTATGACAAGCACCAGGACGATATAGCTGATGTCGTGGGGCGATTGAGCCAGAATACTAGTAATCCTAGTACTCAACATTGGCAAGCGGTTCAAAGAGTATTCAAATATCTCAAAGGAACCATGGATTATGGTTTGAGTTATTTAGGATATCCTTCGGTTTTAGAAGGTTATTCGGATGCAAGTTGGATATCCAACATGGAGGATCATTCCTCAACTAGTGGTTGGGTATTTTTGCTTTGAGGAGGTGCCATCTCTTGGGAATCTAAAAAGAAAACTTGTATTACAAACTCAATAATGGAATCTGATTTTGTTGCAGTAGCCTCCGCCGGTAAAGAGGCGGAGTGGCTAAGGAATTTAATTTATTAGATTCCATTGTGGCCAAAGCCAACTGCACCTATTTCAATCCATTGTGATAGTGCGGCCACTTTGGCTAAGGTTTATAGCCAAGTTTACAATGGTAAGTCTAGACACCTGGGTGTTAGACATAGTATGATTAGAGAATTAATCATGAATGGTATAATCTCTGTTGAGCTTATTAGAACGCAACAAAATTTGGCAAATCATTTAACTAAAGGTCTGACAAGAGACTTAGTGCACAAGTCTGCGATTGGGATGGGATTAAAGTCCTTATAAATTTATAAATGTGAGACACTCAATTCCCTTCTAATATGACATTAGAAGTTGAATTCAATGTGGAAATCTCACACTTATAAATTGGAACACAAGTTGAATCGTCCCAGGTATGTGTTCAGTCCTGCAGTGGTTAGGATGAAGTTTATATTCTTAATAATTCATTTGATAAAGTGTATTTGCAGGTACACGAAGTAAAGGAATTACCTATGTGATTGTGAAGTGTAGCCTCATTTCAAAAGGTTGGGACTTGGCCTTTATACAATCATGAGAGGATTAGAACACACGGCTTTATAATTGTGTCACATTTTAATTTACTGGACATATAGAAAATTTGTATGTATTTTATCTTCAGGTATTCAAATGAGTTGTTGGGTCAGAAATAACCAAGTCTGGTTAGTACTGCTAGGTGAAGAAAGATTACTACTGCTTAGCATGTTAATACTGCTATGCAATATTAGTACTGCTAGTAGTTAATACTGCTTGGAAATTACTACTGCCATAAGAGATTAATACTGCAAGCATGGTTAGTACTGCCAGGGACAAAGTTAATACTGCTATTGAGTTAATGTTGCTTCTGAAGATAAAGATGGATTGATGTGAAAGACTAGGAGCTGAAGATAATGATGAATATAATTATGGAATGGATGCTAAAGATCAATATTTCTTTTGTAATTATCTGGTAATCAGTTTTGTATATATAGTCTAGAAGTTTTTGATAGTTGAATATAGTTTTTGATAGTCTTATTCATACGAATATATATTTAGAGAGAATTAACCTCAAAATTCTTAGAAATACTTTCTTTAGAGAAGTTTAGAACGTCTGTTGAGTTTGTTCAACAGATTGAGGTTTTGTTTGTAATCATTAAGTTAAATCAATATAACATATGATTTGAGTTCATACACTGTTTGATTGATTTACTGTTAAAGTGTTTTTCCGCGACTTCTTTAATATAGTTTCTGAGTGTTTACTTTAAATTCTTGTTTAGAATTTTCGATCTTGACAAGTGGTATCAGAGCTTAAGGAACTCAGAAATCAACAATCATCAACAAACAGAATCCAAAATCAATCATCATGGCTAAGGTTTCAGAGTCATCAAGCACAGAAATCCCCACTGAGGTAAAATCCAACCTTTGCTCTAAAACCTGTCTTGAAACTGTTAAAAAGTACAGGGATCACAATCAGAGCATGTGTGATGACCTTAAAAGGTGGGAGAAAGATAGAAGAGAGTATATTTTGATCGTTGAGAATTTTGAAGAACAAATTAAGGCATATCAAGCCAATGAACTTCAACATTCATATGATCTCAACTATGGGAAGTGGGAGAAGAATCAGTTAGAGATTGAACTAGAGAAGGCCAAAGAAGAATGTGAAAAAGTTAAGAGTGAATTTGAGAAGGCCAAACTAGACATTGAGAAATATTCCAATGCTTCTAAAGCAATGGACTCACTTCTAAAATCTCAAGTCCATGACAACCTGAAAAGAGGTTTAGGATACAATAGTACCCCTCCACCCTATAACAATAACTATATCCCTCCCACTTCAGACCTCTTGGAAAGACAAGAGAAAATAGACTTACCTGCAGGAACCACAGATGTAGATCCTCTTGACAGTGTAGTGATTGAGGAAGAGGCTGAAGAAGAGACCACTAAGGGTAAGAATAAGGATGACCTCAAAGATGTTCCCTTAGAAAACCATATTCTTACAAATGAGAGAGAGGGTAAACCATTTATTAAGAGTGATAAAGTGGAGATGTCCAAGACAGAGAAAGAGACTGTTAACAGTGAGAAAGATGAGACCTCCAGGAAAGGAAAGGAAAAGGTACAGGGAGTTCACTACATGCAAACCTCTGTTGTAAATCACTGTACTTGTCAACAGAACAAGCCTCATAAACATGATAAAATAAGGGGAAATCAGAGAAACAGAAATAATCAGTGGGCTCAAAAACAGGGAATTGATCTAAGCAAAGTAAATAGACCAAAGCCTTGTTTTATTTGTGGCAAGCTAAATCATCTAGCCAAACACTGTTATTTCAATCCTATTAACCAAAGATTTTCTTTTCAAAGACAAACACAAAATTCAGTTGGTTATAGGAAGAAATCAAGAAATCACATGGCTGCTAATATGAGAACATTACCAATGAAAACTGGGACTGCAAAATCTCATATTCAGAATAAGTTTGCTAAAGCAAAAGAAAATACTCCAAGAAAGTCAAGGAGTAACTCACAGAACAAGAAAGCAAACAAATTTGTCAAGATTTGGGTTCCAAAAGTCAAGAAACCTGTTAGTAGTGCTACCTTAAATATTACTGCTAACAGAAATAGTGTTGCTGATAGCAATACTACTGCTAATCAAGTTAGTACTGCTAACCAAGTTAGTACTGCTAACAAGGATAGTGCTGCTACCGGTGTTAATGCTGACAAGCCCATATTTTTGACAAAGTATTCCAGCCATGAGATTCCTAAATCTGATCATCTCATTCAAACTAAGATTACTGATTATAAATATGTTGATGAGATAGGGCAACCCAAGACCACTTTGGATTGGGTTCCCTCCAAAAACTAACTGGTTTATCTAGTGTGCAGGGCAACCAACAGCTCAAGGGGAAGAGCATTTGGCATGAAGACATTGGTTGCTCTAGGCACATGACAGGTAACATGGACTGCCTTCAAAACTTCAAAAAGATTTGATGGAGGACATGTTACTTTTAATGTCAATCCAGCAGGAGGTAAGATCAGTGGTAAAGGTATGAGTTCAAAAGATAAGTGGTCAGGTAGGGGTTAATGTTGCTAACCATGTGTGTTTAAGTGTTTCAGATTACTTTTCTGAATTGGATACTTAGTACTTCTAGTTAAGTTAATACTGCTCTCACTATTACTCATGCTGCCAGTTCAAATATAGTTAAGTATGGTTACTACTGCTTGGTGGTTTATACTGCTAATGCAAAGTTACTACTGCTTACCTTATTTCTACTTCCAGACGGTGTTACTACTGCTAGTCTATGTTAATACTGCTAGTTTGTGTTAATGCTGCTAGTATGTGTTACTACTGCTAGTCTGTGTTAATACTGCTAGTCTGTGTTAATGCTGCTAGTATGTGTTACTACTACTTATATGGGTTAGTACTGTGGGCTTGTTAATGTTGCTAGGGTACTTAGTACTTCTTCTAACTTAAACCCTCCACCTATAAATACCCTCTTTGACCGCCAAAATCCAAATGGCTCTTTGAATTTCCTACGATTGTTCTCTCTCTCTCTCTCTCTCTCTCTCTCAAATTCTTGCTCCCCAGTGCATAAACCCTAGTTGTGATTCAATCCAAGAACGATGGCAGGACTGGTGTTTATTGATGATCACAATGAGTTGGCAATGCTACAGAAACCCAAGCAAGCAGAAGGTTTTCATCAGATTGTGGATTTCCTAAAATCCTCCCACATCGCCTACACTTTAACTGTCAATCCCACAATCTATGTGGAGCACATGCGTCAGTTCTGGGCCAATGCCTCTATACAGACCATTGATGGCAATCAGGTCATCAAATCAAGGGTTTGTGATAAACCTCTAACCATCACAGAAGGTTGTATTCGCATTCATCTACGACTAGATGATGCCTCAGGTATTACCTCTCTGTCTAAGGAAGATCTCTTCCAATCAATTAGTCGTATGGGGTATGAAGGTCCCACTGAGGTTTACAAGTTCTTTAAAAGAAAATTTTCACCTCAGTGGAGATTCTTTGTTCATACCCTTCAGCATTGTATTTCTAGAAAAACAACTGGATGGAGTGAGTTCAGCAGTACCTTAGCTTATGCTCTAGTCTGCTTAGCTACCTCTAGAAAGTTTAATTTTTCTCAAATGATTTTCAATGATTTAATGTCAAATCTGGATACCAAAACCAAAAGCTTTTATATGTATCCAAGGTTTGTGCAAGATGTACTAAATAATGAATTGACGGATCTACCCTCTTTTCAAGAGGTGTATGTACCAAAACCTCCCAAAGGAAAGGTATTCTCCAACATGAAAAGACCAAGGACTTTTCTGGACAAGAGACACCATTATTCCCTACAATGATGGTTATGTCTCATTCCCATGGTGAGGCATCAGTGTCAAAGCCCACATCTGACCACCCAACTGATGACCTACCCACACCATTCCATTCGGTTAATATTCCTCAGATCCCTATTGTCAAGCCCAAATCCCCCATCACCAAAACATATATCAGGAAAAAGGTACAGAAGGTTCCTTCCCTTCTTGTATCTTCACCCCCAAAGCCTTCAAGCCCTCTAATGGAGCATTCTCCATTAGAGAATATCGAAAGGGAAACCATAGGAGTGTCTCCCAACCCCCAGAAGGTGCTCTATAAGGAGAAGGATAAGCATGTGGGCAGTGAGGCTCACACTACTAACTTTGCACAAAGTGCAGGGCAGGACAGTGTGAACAACTTTAAGACCTTCCCCACGGCTACTTTGGGTGAGCAATCATCCAAAGGTCCCAGGTGCCAAGAAACCAAGGGGGTAGAGGGTGCTTCTGCTAGGCAGAAGACTCCTACTAAAACTTTCAAGGATCCTTCCAGGGTGGTAAAAACACCCAAAGGAGGTGAGGATAGATATAACTATGAGGAATTGATGGAAACTATTGAAAATGTTAATCTGGATGTACTCAAACAAGGTGCAGAAATAGAGGAGTTGAAACTGGTGATTCTTTCACAACAAGTGCAGATAAGCAAACTAAAGAAGATGGTTCTAAGGTTGGTACAGAAAAAGAAAAGAAAGCAGTATGTATTGAAGAGAAGGGGAGATGTAAATGATGCTTTCAAAAAGGGGGAGAGTCAAACTGAATTTGCAAAGCAAAGCCCTGTTGGCATGGAATCTCATTTTGAGGGGGAGACCAGTGTTGAAAAAAAAGGGAGATTGGTGCTACAAGTGTGAAAGAAGCAGAAACAGATAAAGCAGCATAAACCTTTAAGCTAGCAGCAGAAACTGAAAAAGTAGCAGCAGAAACAGGGCTGACTATTGAGGAAATACAGATTGCAGAAACACTAGTGAAGGCTAAAGCTGACACTCCCAAGGCTACTCAAAAGGCTAAGGGAGTGGAAATCAAAGAAGGTGGTCTAGCAAAGAAAAGAAAAGAAGCTAGTATTGCTGAGATAAAGGGTAAAGGCAAAGAGAATGTGGTTGAATCTGTAAAAGCATCAAAGAAACAAAGTCAAATAGCTCTGGATGAAGAATTGGCAGGGAAGATGCAAGAAGACCTTGAAAAGGAAAGTGATATTCAATCTGCCAAAGACAGAGAGATTGCATTGGAGTTGGCCAAGAAGATCAATGAAGAATATCAAAAGAGTTTGAAGTTTGCAGTTGCTGCTAAGAAAGTCACAAAGAAGGCTTCAAGGCAAAGGCTACCACTGAAGACTAGACAAAGACAGCCTTCCAAGACATACTTAGCCAATCAAGAAAGAAGAAAGATGATCAACTTTCTGAAAGGGTCAGTTGGAGTCAAACAAGGGATGTTTACCAACATGTCTTATGGTAGAATAGAGGAACTATACCAGAAGGAGATGGATAAGCTGAAAGGGGACTTCATTCAAAGGGTTGAGGTTGAAAGAAAATTAAAAGAAAGACATGATCTCAACATTCAACAGCCCTTCCCTGACAGTGAAGAAGGCACTCCTATCAAAGAAAAGACAGAAGCCAAGCAAGAAGAAACTTTGGCTCAACAGATTGGAACTATAAAAAGAAAGAAGTCTATAGCTACCAAGCCAAAGGCAAAGAGGCCAAGAATTGAAGAAGTTGAAAAGGAGAATGAAAGTAAAAGAGCAGAAGCAGAAGCAAAACCTACTGTTGCAACTTCAGCAGAGCCAGAGCAGAATCAAGAGCAGTCCAATCAACAATCCAATGAGCAATTCCATTTGTACATGACTTTGACAAATGAAGAACCAGTGCAAGTTGACCCTATATCAATGCAGGCACCAGAGATCATTCACTGGGATATTCTGAAGGACAACAGAAAAGAATATTTCAAATTCAAAAGAATGGGTGATCAGTATGAGGTGTATGCAACCTGGGGAAAGATAGTGAGAAGTTGTACAAGGGCTGATGTGGAAGAATTATACAAATTTGGACTGACTCTGTATAAAGATGTGCTGGAAGAGACTGAAATGAGCTTAATCAAGATTGCCATGGAGTACTTATGTATGATGTTTGAGCCTGAAAGAGTGAAGTACAGGATCAAAGACTTACATCATGAGTATGGATTCAAAAAGATTGATCATTGGATGTTATTTGAAAACTGTGGTGTCTACATGATCACAATTGACAAAAGCTACCATGAGTACTACTTGGTTGACAAGATCTATGACCACAGCAAAGCTAAATTGCAAGGTATGTTGAATGCTAAGCTGGTATGTTCAAAGGATTCTGAAATGGCCAAGATAGTAGTCAGAAGAACTATCAATCAGAGTTTGGGTCTGGATCCTAATCTATGCAACTAATATGGAGTTTTGAAAGCATAATGGAGGAACACATCTTGAAGAACTCAACTTCTCAATCTGAAAAGTTAAGTTAGGGGGAGATTGTTGGGTCAGAAATAACCAAGTCTGGTTAGTACTGCTAGGTGAAGAAAGATTACTACTGCTTAGCATGTTAATACTGCTATGCAATATTAGTACTGCTAGTAGTTAATACTGCTTGGAAATTACTACTGTCATAAGAGATTAATACTGCAAGAATGGTTAGTACTGCCAGGGACAAAGTTAATACTGTTATTGAGTTAATGCTGCTTCTAAAGATAAAGATGGATTGATGCGAAAGACTAGGAGCTGAAGATAATGATGAAGATAATTATGGAATGGATGCTAAAGATCAATATTTCTTTTGTAATTATCTTGTAATCAGTTTTGTATATATAGTCTAGAAGTTTTTGATAGTTGAATATAGTTTTTGATAGTCTTATTCATACGAATATATGTTTAGAGAGAATTAACCTCAAGATTCTTAGAAATCCTTTCTTTAGAGAAGTTTAGAACGTCTGTTGAGTTTGTTCAACAGATTGAGGTTTTTATTGTAATCATTAAGTTAAATCAATATAACTTGTGATTTGAGTTCATACACTGTTTGATTGATTTACTGTTAAAGTGTTTTTCCGCGACTTCTTTAATATAGTTTCTGAGTGTTTAGTTTAAATTCTTGTTTAGAATTTCGATCCTGACATGAGTTGATGGGTTCAATCCTTGGGACACCTTGATTCTCGAATATTTGGAATGTGTAAAATACTAATGTGGAAATTGAATCGTTTCGATATTCACTTATGTGCAAGTTTGGTTTGTTTAATTTAATATGTTATTTCATGGGTTACACTAAAATAGGGGAGGATTGTTGGTGATTAGTGTCACCAGGCATTTAAGTGTAATTGGTTATAATACGAGTACTAATGGGTTTCAAACCATGATCTAATACAAGTTGGGTGGTGCGGAGTGCACACTTGTTATAAGACGAGTTTGATCCCAGACACGATGAAATGGCGGTGGGGTTAAGGGGCAACTCCCGTGGCAGTGATCCAAGTGGCAGAGCCTCTTAAGGCACATCAGAGCCTCTTAAGGCATGGCAGAGCGTCTTAAGGCATGGCAGAGCCTCTTAAGGAAAATCAGAGCCTCTTAACGCATGGCAGAGCCTCTTAAGACACGTCAGAGCCTCTGATGGCACGTCAGAGCCTCTTAAGGCACGACTGAGCCTCTTAAGGCACGTCAGAGCCTCTTAAGGCACGTCAGAGCCTCTGATGGACGTCAGAGCCTCTGATGGGCGTCTCTGGACCAGAAGCTCTTGGTGTCTATTTTTGGACTAAATCTGCATTTATTGAACATTTAATGCTCAGTTATTTTTTGCCCTTAATTTTAGCTAAATTGATTGTAACTGACTATAATTGATAGTGATTTACAATCATTGCCATTTCCGTTATTTCCTATTTTATGAATGGGACTAGTATATATACCGTATATACTTATGTTTTAGACTCACGATTTTAAATAATCATACATACTCTCCAGCAAATTTGCTCTCGTTTTTGTGCCTAAAAACATGAGTGTTCTTGAGTCTTATCCCATATTGGATTTCGTCAACCCAGGCATAGGGTCGAAATACCAATTCGGAAAGTGACTTACACGATTCTCAAGAAATCCGGTCAACTGATCGACTACTTTTCCCCCGATCTCTAACATGGTAGATGAAAAATAATGCCTTCTTATCCTTCTTCTTGAGTTCTTTTAATTCGTTCGTTTGTTGTGCTGTTAAACCGGCCTGATTTTCTCGTTCACTCAGGCCATTCTCCACTACACTCCAAAGATCATGTGATTCGTACAGAACTCTCATCTGGATGCTCCAATGATGATAATTTATCCCATTCGCGAAGCCATACAGACACGAATAAAATAAGAACGATTTCTTACGAACAATCAAGAACCGATAAACTAGGCTCTGATACCAATATGTTGAAAAATAAATCTAATTTCTATGATTATGCAGGAAGATTGTTGCACATCTGTGAAACGTTCATATATGCATAAACACCATATATTTTATTATATCCAGATTCATACGTACATACATATGCTTATATACAATAACAGAGACAAACTGTTTTAACTACTAATTGTTCTGTTAACACTAACAGTAACAGACTTCCACATATTACCTGTCTTATTAAATAAACTAACTGTCTAGATTAACTTTTAACAAAGAACAACTTACGCTATCTCGTGACCTAACCCTACCTTTGACAATATTGTTTGCCATGCAACTTTAGGAAACAGAAAACAAATTCGAAACTTCGTATGTTATTGTCTGTTATTATTACTTTCACAATTGAAGCAGTGATTCGAACTGACTACTTGTAGTATCGTCGGTGACGTCTCCCACAAAGCCAATTGTCTTCACATGCCTATAGTTCACCTATAATCGTCCTCATTTTAGGGTTTGTACTTTTAGATTTTAGGGTTTTCTTGATTACTGTGATTGTTGATTTCAAACTTTTCTTATTCCATATGACTGTATCAATCCATAAAAATGAAGTAGAGCTGCAAGGGTAATTTAATATTTGTAACAAAAATGTTTACTTCTATCTTCATTTTGGTGTTGGGAATGTGTATTCTTCATTGTTTGAAAATGAGCTAGAAATCTTGGGTTGAAAAATAAGTAAATTTGGCAAAACCAAGAAACTTGTTTCAAGATATTTTATTAAAAGGACATCTCAAATTATTCCATTAGGGGTGTTCGAAAAAGGAGCAAAGGTAAGGAGCGACGGATAGTAGCTAATGGTCACGAAGCAGGGCATTCGAACCTAGATCAATGATTTGGAGTGAGGAGCAAAAGATGATAAGGACCATCATAGTGGTTGGCGGCAAAGGGTTGCAAACAAGAGAAGTGAAGTGGTTTCTTGATTTTCTTTATTTTTAAGGAAAAATTCCAAAATGTGTCCTCATGTGAGGGGCAAGTGGGGCATTTAATGGGAGCCATCTAACATCATATCCATGTGAGAAAGGGACAAAATCCAAAGCAAAATGCTTACACTAGGGGTAAATTTGTAATAAATGAAGTCGAAAGATCAAAACTAGAGTTTCAACAAATCATAAGACTGGTTTTTATAACTATACTTTCTACTCCCATTTTTCTTTATTACAACAATATACTTTCATTTTTCTTTATTACAACAATGTACTTTCAAACTATTTTTTTATTAGGTACATTGATGTAATAAGGAAAAATGAAATTACATTGCTATAATAAGAAGATTTATAAAAGTAAGTTGTTATTTCGTTCATTCAACCCTTTTTGTTATATAAAACACTGTCACTCTCTAAAAGATCGTTGAGAAGAGAACCGGAGGTTTCAACATATACATAAAAGAAATTACCAAAGTCTTGCGGATGTGTGACAACCCAACTCGGTACCCATTGAGCTTCAAGCTCAAATTGGCTCAAATTTAGGTCAATTCTTCTCAAACTTTTTGCATATTACCATTAATAGCGTTGTTAACTATATTTTAACATAAAAATAACAAAGTTAAATAAAAAGGCCAAAAGTATGAGGTTTTGTTACGCCACCACCATGCCATAAGAGTGACGGTGAGTCGGTGACCAGAAGTTCTCGACCTAGCACTCGACTTTAAATAGTTATTTTTGTTGGATTAATCGGTTTGTTTTACGGGTTAGCGGGTTACGGTTTGGTAGCTTTCGGGTCGATAATCTGGTTAATTGGGTTTTATGACTTGGTCTTTAGTTGACCAAGTTTATAGGGAATAATGGGCAGCTATTGTTTAGGATCACATGGGTTTATTTGTTTTAGCTTTTATTGCTTTAAAAAGGGGTTGGTGTATTTTACTTTTTCTTTGAAGCAGTGGACGTATAACAGTTAGTTACTGCCTTTCAATATATAGCTCTTCCTTCTTGTGCTTTAATACATTGTTCTTTTTTCTCCAAGTTTACTTTTCATATGTGTGTGTGAGGTTTTTTAAGGGTTTTGATTCCAACAATTGGTATCAGAGCCACGTTCGGTTGAAAGGGGTGTGAATTTTATCGTGTTTTTGAAGCATCTCAACAGCAGCCCCGATTTCTGTTGATCGGGCTTGTTCTTATGATTGCGAGAGACTAACCGGAGGTGCGTGACAAACGGGCAGAAAGGTATCAAAGCAGGCGGCTTTGATTCGGTTCGTTTCGCGGGTGACGGAAGACGGGAAAGGTGGTTGTAACCTTGTTTTCTCGATCGGTGGAAGAGTGCTCTCGGAACAAGCTTGACAAAAGAGGTTGGGGCTGTCATGAAAGAGATAAAAATGGCGTTGGTACCGGTTAAAGAAGGAGGTTCGATGTCGTACCAAGTTCCGGTCTTGACCGCGACGAACTATCCGGTATGGGCTGTCAAGATCAAGTCGATTATGGATGCACATGGCATTTGGGAGACGGTCGAACCGAGGGCGTTGGGTGCAGAATCGGATCCAAAGAAGTCAAAACAAGCGCTTGCTTTCTTGTTCCAAGCGATACCCGAAGAAATGGTCTTGCAAATGGCGAGTTACACCGACCCGAAAAAGGTGTGGGATGGTCTAAAAACAAGCTATTTGGGAGTGGATCCGGTGAGAACGGCTCGACTTGCAACCTTGAAGAGAGAACTCGAAGGTTTGCGCATGAAGGAGGGGGAAATGGTTGATGATTTCGCGACCAAACTGACCGGTTTAGCTTCAAAGGCAAGGAGTCTTGGTTATGAACTTGAAGAAGTGGACTTGGTGAAACGGCTACTTGACTCGATACCTAAATCATTTCTCCAAATCGTGGGTTTCAATAGAGCAATGTTTCGATTTGGATACGATGTTATTTGACGAGGCCGTTGGAAGATTGAAGGCGTACGAGGAGCGTTTAAAAGGAAAGGAGGACGTTGAAGGTAGTCTGTTGTTGGTTAGTGACGAAAAGACGCATGCGTGTAAGCATTGTGGCAATGGAGGTTCAAATCGTGAAGGCTTTGGACGTGGCCGGGGAAGAGGCCGTGGGTTCGGGAAAAGTCGGGATGTTAGTGAACGTTTCCAGCGAGATAAAAGTCACGTTAAATGTTACAAATGCGGTGAGCTTGGTCACTACAATAACGAGTGTCCTAAATGGGAGAGGCAAGAGGCGAATTTAATCGAAGAGGAACCGGCATTGCTGTAATGAAGTGTTCGAACAAACCGATTAAGGGGGTGATTGTTGGATTAATCGGTTTGTTTTACGGGTTAGCGGGTTACGGTTCGGTAGCTTCCGGGTCGATAATCTGGTTAATTGGGTTTTATGACTTGGTCTTTAGTTGACCAACTTTATAGGGAATAATGGGTAGCTATTGTTTAGGATCACATGGGTTTATTTGTTTTAGCTTTAATTGCTTTAAAAAGGGGTTGGTGTATTTTACTTTTTCTTTGAAGCAGTGGACGTATAAAAGTTAGTTACTGCCTTTCAATATATAGCTCTTCCTTCTTCTGCTTTAATACGTTGTTATTTTTTCTCCAAGTTTACTTTTCATATGTGTGTGTGAGGTTTTTTAAGGGTTTTGATTCCAACAATTTTCGGTGTCATTTGATTATTCCGGGTTCCTTAAAAGTATATATACTGCAATATATTAATATATAACACCGACCAATAGCATACAAATGAACGACCGGATCAACATGTTTCACAATTCCATCGTATATATATATTACAATATATATCGTCCTTATTTTACATATTGGTAGTAGTAATTAATGACATTCGATACACGAGATAAATTGAAAGAAAAAGAGAAGTAATAATATAATTAAAGAAAACTTCATGCAAATTGAACAATACGTCGATACTCACCCAAAGCCCATATGGGGAAGATATTTCGATAAGATGAGTAATTGAGAGTACAATTCTTCATGAATACTCCTGTGATTTCCTGCAATTAATTCCAAGAAATTAAACATGTTTAAGAGCCATCGAATCCCCTTCCGAACTTGAAATGCAGAAAATTTATAAAAGAAAACCACGGATGAAATGAAGAACCTGTTGAGGAAAGTCTCCTTCTTCCATTTGTGAATTAATGAGAAGTCGTATTCCACGGTTTATTGGTGTAAGATCGATTTCGGCCTATCCACAACAATTAGCAAAATCAAGAAGTACAATTGGTCGAATGACCAGAACATTTCTCGCAATACAACAAAATCGGTTTTATAGGATACAAAAAATGTCTAAATATCCTAATAGATTGTTTTATAGGATTTTAGTTTATAGGAACAAACAATTGCAATTGTGGTCCTATGTAAATTTGTTACAATAAGTTGATAAAACGTTTTTGATCGTTCAAACAAGTTTTTAGGACAATTTGGAAATAATGCGTCATATTAGTTTCTTATATGACATTCTTTGAACAAATGTTCTATAAAAATGTTTTCATAAAAGAATTCTCAAAAATGTCCTATAAAAACCCAACACTTTATATCAAAAATGTCATAAGAAACTTGTTAGGATGCCCAAAAATGTCATAAAATCTTGTTGTTTACATACAACATACAATTGTTTGGTCTTATAAAACAATTTATTATAACATTTAGACATTTTTGGGGTCCTACAAAGTCGATTTTGTTGTAGAATTGTACTTGTTTCCTCCAAAAACTTTTCAAATTTACAGCCAACTTATCATGCTATAGGAAAAGAATGAAAACAAAGCGATTGAAATAGGCCAAAACAAGCATCAGGAACAAACCTGGCCAGCTTTCATAAGAGAGATCAAAGCCCATGATGTGTGTACTAAATTTGACCGATTTCCCTCCAAATTCGTATATTCCTAAAGAGAGAGATTAAGACAATCTTTATGTCAAGAAAGCCCCATATATATAGATATAGATATAGATGATTTCGAAATTATCATACCTTATTCGAGCTCGAAAGATAACTCTCTCCCCATCCACCATCTGGGAGTTGTTTTGATAACAAAAATTCACAAGCTTTTTGAAGGGT
Organism: Arctium minus; assembly: GCA_954870635.1. NCBI lineage: Eukaryota > Viridiplantae > Streptophyta > Magnoliopsida > Asterales > Asteraceae > Arctium > Arctium minus. Next base: position 171,697,228 of record OX941080.1, on the reverse strand, counting down.
AGGACTGTTATGAAAGTTCTTCCCACACGCTACTAGCGCATCTACTGCGAACCATGTACCATAGGTGTAACAAATTCCCCAGCAACCATACCTACATACAACATGTAAAGGGTTATAACCAGAAACCTAAACCCCAAGTGCATTATGTGATAGGCAAGTCAGTTCCACAAGTCTGCTAGGTGGTTGGTTTAAGAGCCCGGTGTATGTCTACAAGGAGCCCAATACCCAAAGGAATTATAACTCCAAATTTTCGCCTATATATGCATGTATAATATAACACCCGTGACCCTAAACCAATTGTTCTACGGTCCTGGGGGCAACATAGAATATGTATACGATAATGTATGATATAATTAGCCCTCATGCTTTGAAAGTGGAAGGTATTCAACGACTTGAAGTAGGAAAAAACGTACCATGAACCATCAAGATTTTGTGTGTCTTCGATGTACTTCACAGCTCTCGAAATGCAGTGTTCGATCTCCTTTGTTCTGTGTCCATGGTGCAACTTCTTGAAGAGTGTCAAACCTTGGATTGCAGACGAAGTGCATTCCACATACCTAAAACAACATGAATAATTCTTCATATTAGTCCTTCCAAACTTGATGACCATTGCTTGTTCTGTTAGGTGCACTACAAACAAAATCGATTTATACGAAGTTGTATCATACCTAAGTGTCCTAACAAACTGTTTAATAAGACTAACCAAAACAATTGTGCGTTCTATATAAATGTATACCATAAGTTGATAAATGCTTTTAGACGGCCTAATAAGTGTTTCACGACAAATTGGAAATAAAGTGTCCTATTGATCTTTGTATGACATTATTTAAAAGAGTGTCTTATAAAAGCAAATGTCGTATAAAAAATGTGTTCATAGAAGATTTTTTGAGAATGTCCTATAAAAAAGTTAATAGTTAATAGGACATTTTGTTTCCAAAGGTTTGTTCTAAAAAACTTATTTAGATGCTCATATATGCCCTAACATGCTATTGTAATACCTTTATATATATAGGATGCATAATTGTTAGCTCTTATAAACGTAAGTTCTGTAAAGTGGTCTATTAATACATTTTGACGTTCTATAAAGTCAATTATATGTAGTAGTGGTTAAGGTGCAATTCTTACTCTCGTTCGATCAATACATCTTCAAAAAATTCCGTCGGATTGAACTTCTGCAATCCATAACGTATACAATTAGGGGATCAGAAATTCTATATGCCGATATCTCTCTAGTGTTTCAAGAAATTAGATCATATGTACCTCTAACCAAGAATATGCCCTCTGTGGCTCCCAAGCTGGAAAACCGCCATTTTCACTCTAAATAGAATTTTAAAGATTTCATACTTGTAATAAAATATGATACCTAAATTGAAAATAAGGAAATCATAATGTAATTTACAGAAAAATCATAGTGACATACTTGTAAAGAAAGAATAACGTTGACAGAATCGTAGAGGCGCTCAGTTTCAAGTTTTTCCCCCACAAGTTCGGGGCTCATTTGGGAATACAAAAGGGCAACCTGTAAACAAATACGGAGATGATCAAGAACATAGATTTTGATTCCATTTTCAAGATCTGATTATAAGTTGATAGAATTAAATACGAACCTTCAAGCCTTCTGCGGTACAATCAGAAACTTGCCAGCCGTGATCTTGCAGAGAAAATGTCCACCCACCTTTAGAAGTGTGTCTGTACATTTTACTGAAATCTCCAGGGGGGTTATCTCGAACCTAGAAAGATCGTGTATGTATACAATTTTGCATTAGTTTCTTTCTGATGCAGATATATGTATGGGTCAGATCCATGGAAAAACCGCAAAAAAATGAAAACTTGAGGAACACCCTAATAACCGTTCATTTGTACGAGATGCACAAATGCATACAAGTAATTTGTCTGGTATATACATGTGTGGTACACATGCACAAGTGCATAGAAACCAGGAGACATCTTCAATTCCTTGTACCCACATGTGCATACTGTACAGATTATTACGTTGTTCTTCAGTTTTTCATTTTTTTTTTGTTTTCCAGAGAACCTTACTCTCTATCTATCTATCTATCTATCTCTCTCTCTCTATATATATATATATATATGCTTATCTCGAACCTAGAAACACTTATAATAAGATTTATATGACGTCAAATATGTTTAAATATCTTAATAAAGACCAAACAATTATTACAATAGGATGTTAGGTGTATTTGAGCGTTCTAAGAAGTTTTTAGGATACTTTTATAATAAAGTGTCTTATTAGCTTCTTAACCAGACACTTGTAAAAAATGTCATATAAACACATATTTTTACATGGTTGTATGACACTTTTTTAACAATGTTATATAAAAAGATTAATTGAATTTTTATTTCAAAAGTGATCTAAAATTTTTGTTAGCATGTCCAGAACTTTATTTCAACATATCGTAACACCTTTACGAATGGCGCACAATTGTTTGGTCATATAAACTTAATAATTATAAAGCATCCTATTAGGATATTTAGACATATTCAATGTCTTATAAACTGATTTTGTTGTAGTGAAAGATCAAGTATGCTTAATTACCTGTGAGGATTTTACAAAGTTGTGTGCCTTTTTAAGCATTGGTCCGTATTCTTCTGCTAGATTACTTGACAAAATAGCTTGAATAGCAAATGCTGCATCCCACATTTGACAACCAAAACTCTGCAATATTTAACATGTATATTCAAGGAAAACAGAGGAAAAGAAAACAAAAAGATGAACAGGAAGTTTCAACGCCAAGAAAGTTACGTTAAGTACCTGCATTTTCATCCCATCTTCAGCAACCCAAAAGTAGTCAGGAATTCGTGCAAGATGACGCTTATATGCATCCCCATTCGGATCTTCGACCCAGGTTGCAATCAAGCATAACACCTTGTAACATGATTTTTTTCGTGTTATAATTATGAAACTACTCAAGTAAGAGAGTTCTCTTATAGAAACGGTGAGATATGTGAAATCACATATTCCCATCAGATTACTCTTCAAAAAGATCATTAATCAGAGAAGAAGTTTCCAACATATGTTGAAGCAGAAATGAAGTCTAGGAGACATATATAGGATTTTGAAGAAACAAATACCTTTTCCACACATCCAATACAAAGATATCTACTACTCAGATCTTCATAATGAACATGCTCCATTGCAACTTTCATAGCCTTTTCTCGTAGGGTGGAAAACGGCCAACGTGTTAAAATAGGTTCAACGACATTATGAAGAAAGGCCCATGCCATATCTTGAACAAAAGGATGTGGGTAGTAAAGATCTTCCTGAAATACATAATCTATTAGTACATGACATTTTGTAGTTTTTGGGAATTTGAAACTAGAAATTCAGAGGTTTTCAAGAAAGATTAATTAGCAAACCTTTGCACAAGTATTACGCGCTTTATTCCAATTAATCTCATGATAAGGGTCCGTATAAAGCTCTTGCCTTAGGGCGTTAACCAGTGCAGTTATTCTTCCCACGTATCTTTTGCCATATAAGTACGACATCGGCATGTATACTAGGCGACAATAACACAACATTTTGCCTGTAATTTGTATGTTAAAGACGCGGGTAGTTAGATTTCATGATGGGTTGATGACTATATATATGAGTTATAAACAATTATAAGACGTGAAACCCTAAATCTTAAACCCTGAACACAACAGACCTGGATGAACTGGGAAAAATTTAGGGAGGAGCCAAAATTCTGGTGGCATAGGGTTACAGCCTCCCCACTCGTATACTCCGAGTATCTGCAAAAGATACGCAATTTATTTTGCCTACGCATCGCAAGAAATATGAATATATCGACATCTTATCTGTATGTTTGTATAAAATATATGATACACGGAGGTTCAAATGAAAATAACAAAAATATTGAAAACGTGTGATTCAAGGGATAAAAAACTTCCCCCGCCCTCAAAAATATATAAAGTCAAACAAATCATACAACAAAACGAACATTTTATTCTCTTCAAAATTATTGTACTCTTTTATCCCTTTTTTAGCGTTTCCACGTTTCCATATTTTTTTTGTTTCAATTTGAACCTCCCAATGTACAATATATATGTAGGAATTTAAGTATTATGTGTCGAGAAACAGACCGTAAGCCAAAACTTTCCCCACGAAGGAATCCCGACTGCACCACCATGGTCAAGGATCCATTTACGGCCTCTAACCACTGCCATATCTTCTGCATCGCTATCGGCTTCTTCTCCGAGCAATCTCAAGGTAATGTAACTAAGAACCGATCCAAACATTGTGCTGTGACCCTCTATATGTAATCCCCAACCTCCATCTTCATTCTGTGATCATGAAACTGTAAATGAATTGAACCCAAATGGAAATACAAAATCACAACTTAAATTTAGAAATATATATACCTGATGATTGTATATATAGCGTCTGATTTCTAGTTGATGTGCAGGTGTTAGAACAGCACTCATGGCTCCTGTCACATATAGTGCTATCACCTGCATGCGTGATTAATTCATGATCCCAATCAGACTATTCTTCAGAATAATTGCCTTATGATCAAGGAGATAAAAAGATATTCCAACACATAGATAAACACTACATTTTCACATGAAAACTGCTTGTAAGTTTGTACGATTTACTGGGTTTGTAAATGATTTATATGTAACTATATATATATATATATATATATATATATATATATAAAAGTGATGAACACAATGGGTTACCAGTGGAGGAAGGAAGAACAAAGGGCCAGCAGATTCCGCAGGCCAGTGGCCATCGTGAGCTTGAATGGTGGAGTAGAAGCCGATGGCTCGCCTGATTGTAGTTGTGACTGCTTCATTTGTTACTTCTTCTGTTTCTTTCAATTTTATGGCTTCTGGTATTTCATTGATTGGGTTCTCCTTTCTTAACTGTGAGTTCACAAGTTAGCACAAGTAAAATTAGAATAGTGTACAAATTAAATTAAACAGAAACAGTTAATTTGTACGGATATTGGTGAGTGTTACCAAAAACCAAATTGAATATATGAATTATATCTCACCAGAAAGTAGAATATGTATATAGAAGAAGGATCATATCAATTTGCGAGAAGTTTTGAGGTCATATATCATTACACATGATATTCACACTTAATCATATATGATTAAACACACCCAAACGATGTCGGTGATTTAAGTGTAATTGGAAGTAACATGAGTGCTAATTGGGTTTCAAACTGTGTTCTAATACAAGTCAGGAGATGCAGAGTGCACACTTGTATACAAGGCGAGTTTTATCTTAGACACGAAGAAATGGCGGGGTCAAGGGGGTCGCGTCCCCTTGCGGGGTCAAGGGGCTGGTGGTCCCGATGACCGATCAGCGAGCATAGGGTCGAGGGGCGGCGCCCCAAAAAGCTCTGGTTCTGGCAGAGGCTCTGGTTGGTCAGAGACTTTTGGTCGAGTCCATCTCTGGTCGCACGTATAAGGTGCCTATGTTGATGGATTGCTCGGGAATGACGAGGAGCCTCCTCTGGTTGGAGCTCTGGACCAGAACTCTAAACTCTGGTGTAGTTATTGTACAGTTATTGTTATTGTGTAGTTATTGGCAACTCATATCTTAGCTAAACGGTTGTAACCATCCATTACTAATTACTACCGCTAATAACTTGGCATGATTGTCATTTCAGTTACTTTTCCTCCATTTACGAATGGAGCTAGTATATATATAGAGAGAGAGAGAGAGTCCACTTATTTTGTAAACTCACTTTATCATGTGAACTTGTAAACTAAGGGTATTTAGGTCTTATTTCTCAAATTCATAATTTTAGGAATTATTCATATTTTTAGGAACAACCACCTTCCTTAATTTTCTCACTTATCTCCATCTCTCTCTCTTGATCCACCATCACCATCCAGTTCCCAGCGATGTCCTCCGACTCCGGTAACCTCCCTCTAATTCCGGCGAATTTCATAAACTGTTCGAGTTTCATATATTGTTTTTTCATAAGTTCTTTTTTCGAAATTTTTAAGTTTTTTAACTTTATAAACTGTTTTTTCAAAATTTTCACGTTTCATAATCTGATTATTCATATGAGAAAAGTATATGAAACTTCAAAATCCGATTATTCGTATGATATAAAATAATTGAAATTTCGAAAATACATGATTATTTCGAAATTTTCTGATTATTCATATGAGAGAAAATATATGAAACTTCAAAATCCAACAAACATATTATGAAATTGTTTATGAAATTTGAAATTTTCGAAAAAACAGTTTATGAAACTTAAAAAACTTACAAATTTCGAAAAAACGGTTAATGAAACTCAAAAAACTTGAAAATTTCGAAAAAACAGTTTATAAAATTCGTCGGAATTGGGGGAGGTCGCCGGAGTGGGAGGAGGTCGCCACCAGTGGGAGAAGGTAGCCGGAGTGGTAGGAGGATGCCGGAATTGGATGGAGAGGATGGATCATGAGAGGAAATGGTCGGAATTCGAGGGTAGGAGGTCGCCGGAATTGAGAAAATTAAGAAAATGATATAACCAAAATTTATATTAAATTCAAATTAGTTATTAATTCAAAATTTAAAATTTAAATTATTTAAAACCTCTTCCTAAACTACCTTTTCCCTCCCGTTCCCTATTTTTTTAATAAATTTAAATCTAGAAATTTCTCAACCGTTGATCAAAAATTCAAAATAATGGATGACCTAGATTGGTTTACATAGTTCACAACATTAAACGGGTTTACAAAAGAAGTTCTCTCTCTCTGTCTGTCTCTCTATATATATATATGGAGGATCAAACGAGAACCGTAACTATTTAAAAAACATGAGAACTAACAAAATCATTAGTGATTTTACATTAACGTGCAAAAAAGTCGCGCGAACCTGAAGCCGTGGCCAAAGTCCTTTTTTCGTGTGTTATTGTAAAATCACTAATGATTTTGTTAGTTCTCGTGTTCTTTTAAATAGATATTGTTCTCGTTTGAACCTGACTATATATATATATATATATATATATATATAATATACTTATGTTTTGGTACTTACGAATTTTTAACGGTCTTCAAATACTCTCCTGTAATCTTGCTTTTGTTTTTGTGCCAAAATATTCAAGTATTCTTGAGTCTTATTCCATATTGAATTTCGTGAAAATCAATTCTTTGTTGGCGAAGAGCTCAAGATCCATCCTTTAAAAAGTGATTGCTATTACGTGACTTTGAAATAAGTCACCTACTTTTGGTGTAAGAGACACAGCATTCTCTTTTTCAAATACTTCCTTCGTGAATGGAATCTTCCAACTTGTGTAAGTCTAAATCTGTTACCTCTACGCTGTTTTTGACTGCATACTAAGATTGAGTTCAAACATAGTATTAATTTAATTAATTTTTTACAACTTCACACAACCACTAAAACATCAAGCTGAACAATCACTTTAATTAATATCTTATTTGGATTTTTTTTGTGATTATTTAAAAATAAATATTGTTTGTTATTATAATAATGGCTAAATATTTTAGTAATTATTTGTGAGTCTAAATATTTTAAGGCTTACTAACTTTAGTTATTGAAACAATTTGTTAATTGCTATTTTTGATTAGGGGTGTATTTGAGATGGGTTGGGCGGTTTACGACATTTATATAATTGAACTCAATTATAGGATGGTTTGGAAAAATCTCAAAAACCTAACTCTTACCCATTTTCGTCCCTGTGGTTTGATATTTGTAACGATTTTTGTCGATGGTCTTTCAAAACTGTTTTTTTAGTCCCTATGATTTCTATTTGCTTCCATTTTCGTCCTTCCATCCAATTTTATTAAAATTAAGTGTTAATTCATTTAAAAATTGAATAATCAAATTACATATTTGGTCCTTGTAGTATATAAATTTTTACATTACATTACATTTTTTTACTTTTTCTTTATTCATTGTATTTCATCAAGACATTTATTTTTTCATTAATTATATTGTATATTTTCATAATTATTATAACTTTAATTATAAAAATAATCAAATAATTTCATTAAAAATACTGCTAAATACATGATAATTTTTTTCAAAGCTTTAAGTTTAAATTTTCTAAAATTAATATTTTTTATCTATTGATTTATTAAAAGAATTTATTTATTTTAAATTACCATTGGAAAAAGTTTAATAAAATTCGAGAAAAAAATAGTCTTATTTTATAACAACTGATTGTTTATTATTAAATTCACTTTACTCCCACTATTCCATATTTTCATTTAAATTTTATTTTTATTAATTAATCAAATTTGTTTAATAGTTAAAATAAACACACACACACACACATATATATATATATATATATATATCAAGGTTATAAATAACATGAGATATAAGACTTGTGTTTGACGTCATGTTAATTTTGTGGCACGTCATGGCCCATTGCATGATTTTTGTAACACCATATTGAAATATTCTTATCCTCTTATTGTCTTATTTTTTGTTGTTAATATATAACTTAATTAAAAATGGTGTGTGTGTGTGTGTTTGTGTTTATGTGTGTGTATGTTTTATTTAAATATTAAACAAATTTGATTAACCAATAAAAAATAAAGATTAAACGAAATTTTATAATAATGGGAGTAAAGTGTATTTAACAAAAAAAACAACTGGTTTTATAAAATAATACTATTTTTTTCTCGAATTTTATTAATTTTTTCTAATGGTAATTTAAAATAAATAAAAAGGTTTGATAAAACAATAGATAAAAAATATTAATTTTAGGAGATTTAAACCTAAAGTTTTGAAAAAAAAATATCATGTATTTATCACTATTTTTAATGAAATTATTTGATTATTTTTATAATTAAAGTTATAATAATTATGAAAATATACAATATAATTAATAGAAAAATAAATGTCTTGATAAAATACAATAAATAAATAAATAAAAAGTAAAAAAAATGTAAACCACAATAAAAATGTAAAAATTTATATACCACAAGGACCAAATATGTAATTTTCTTATTCAATTTTTAAATGAATTAACATCTTATTTTAATAAAGTTGGATAGAGGGATGAAAATTGAAGCAAATAGAGACCACAGGGACTAAAAAAATAGTTTTAAAAGACCAGGGACGAAAATCGTTATAAACATCAAACCACAGGGACGAAAATTGTAATTTACTCTAATTCCTGTTTTGGGTAACGTCATTTCAAAACATCCGTTTTGGTACCTAATATGTGAACTTTCAAACATTTAAGTACCTGAGTAATTGATTTAAGTATTAACCAGTTACCATGCTGATGTGGTCAGTGATGTGACCTCCAACTCAATATTATTTGCTAACGTGGATAGCGACATGAAATTTTAATCTAATATTAGTTTTAAATTTATCCTTAATCTTGACATTTCAATTTTATAAATATATAATTTACAAATAATTATAATATATACATTTATAAAATTAATAAATTTAAAACTAATTTTATATTAAAAATCCATGTTAGTAACCACGTAAGCAAATAATATTGAGTTGGATGCCAAAACACTCGTCACATCAACATGGTATGTTTAAACCGGTTACTCAGATACTTAAATGTTTGAAACTTTACATCATAGGTACCAAAACGGATTTTTAAAAGTACGTTACCTAAAACAGGAATTAAGGCAAAGTACGTTACCTTTTCATGCAATTTGTCCTTTTTGAAATTCTTATATTTACTTGTTGACGAATAAATATATTAATTACAACAATATAAAAATAATTTTAAATAACTAAGAATTAAGACCATCAAATTATATCCTTAATTGTTAGACAACTCATTTATCAAACACCATCTAAAACAGAATGTTAACCGATATAAAAATTAAAAAAAGGAAAACAAGATTTATTTGAACCATTACATTTTATTTTTATCGTTAAACTCTTTCTTTAAGAGATGTGTATCAACTGACAAAGTGATAATGCCATAAATTCTCAAGGAAGGATACGTGTGGCATCTTTGTGTGTCTTAGATTTGGTTACGTTTGTGTGGACCTGCTGCTTGACAGGTCTCACCCTAGAAAAATAAGATTTTAAAAGATAAAATATATACAAATTTTTTCAATTTTAATAAATAAAAAGGTTATTTTCATGAATATCCACCTTACATATTATGATATTTTATCTCAACTTGTTACTGGATATTCCATTTGTAACAACCTAGATTAATCGTACCAGATATTGTTCTTTTTGTATATTTGGACTTGCGATTTTATAACACGTTTGATAGATCAGTCATTTATAAGACAATGTTAGTTCCCCTCCCACATCCCCTTTTCTTACCAATATTATAGGATAAAAAATTAAAACAAATAAAATATATATATATATATATATATATAGGGTGCGTTTCATTTGAAAACCAAATAATTTGTGGAAACTTTGCAAACCACTATTTTAGGAAATATTTTGTTAAGTTTTCTAATCTAAAGTCATGATTATAATAAATGAATCTTATCATCTTCCATATATATCACAATCATTATTAATGAATCATAATAGTTTTCCATAAATATATATATTGTTTCCTAAAACAATGGTTTGCAGAGTTTCCACGAATTGATTGGTTTTCAAATGAAACGCACCCTATATATATATTAAGCCATGATCGACTTACTTGCATACGCATTAACAAGTCGGCACTTTGTTTGAATTTAAATCGATTAATTTTGAAGTTGAGACGAATCCTTTCGATCTCAGCTCGTTCCTCGTCGGTTCCTGCATCGGGATCGAACTCCCAATGTTGGCGACCGACATGGTTGTTGGTGGTGCTCAGCCATTCTTCACCATCTCCTGCTGCTATCTTCAACTTCCACATTTTTTCTGTAACAAATTTTCATCAACAATCAATATTAATCTAATCGGAACACGTTTTACTTAAATTTAATTTGAAAACGAAACCACTGTTGTTGTTTTTCTTTTCGTATCCACATGTTGGTACTAAAATGGAAAGAAACAATGGTTACTTAATTAAATACAAATTATATAGTAAAATGTGATTATATATATATATATATATATTATAATAGAGAGAGAGAGAGAGAGAGATTGTGTGTGTGTGTTAGTGAATAAACCTTGGTACGTAGTGGGAAGAGGGCTCAACTTTGGGGCTCAGATAAAATGGACCGTTTATATAGAAAACAAGAGAGGGGGAGGGTTGGGGGTTGGGGAGGGGAGGGGGGGTGGGGGGGATTAGTGGTGGGGGAGGAACGTGAACCATGATGTAAATGCATAGAGAGTGCAAAATGAGTATTGTGTGTGCGAACATATTTACGTAAAAGCCATGTTAAGTACATGTAGGTAGGTTGTGGCGTCCTGGTAAAGTTTTTGGGATGTAGTGAAAGTTTTTGAGATGTAGTGAAAGATTTCATTTATCCAGGGTTCAAATCCAGAAGCTGATAAAGCCCTTATGGTCATCGAGGTTCACCTGCAATGACTCCAAGCCATTCGTGGTTGCCCAGGAATTAGTCGGTACGCATAAGCTGATCCGAAAACCGACGGTTATCAAAAAAAAAAAATATGCTTCCCTTTTCAAAAGAAAAAAAAAACTGTACTACTTTTAAAACAACTTTTATATAAGAGTAAACTATGATTTTCATCCCTGTGGTTTGTTGTTTATAACTATTTTTGTTCCTGATTTTTAAAACTGTTTTTTTCGTCCCTATGGTTTTCATTTTGTTTCTCTTTTCATCCTTCTCTGTTTAAAGAATTTGTTAAATCAAGGGTAACATGGACTTTTTACTTTTTATATATTTTCCTTACTTTTATTAATAAATATAATATTGTACCATTTATTAACTAAATATAAATAAAATAAAACCAACCCTCCCCACCCCTTGTGAACACCCCTGCTGCTTCCAACCATCTTCCTCCCATCCTCGCCCCCTCGGTTCTCTTCACTTCTCTCCATCAACCATCAACAGCCCCTCAACCTCCATCTCCTTCAAAATTCACCAAACCCACAAAAACTTATGATTCATGTTTAACTTATTGAAACGCTAAATGAATTTCCCTTTTGAGTTTGTGTGTTTGAATCAAATTGGGTTTTTTGTGTTTGAATCGAGTTGCACTTCGATTTTTTTTTTTTTTTGGTTTAGAATCGATGGAGACAGGATGTGTGGGAGGGACACTGGTTCACCGGAAATGTTGTTGTTCACCGGATTGTTATTTTGACTTCGATTTTGGGGATTGTTTTTATTTTTATTTGAAAGGTGAAATCACGGGTGAGCTGAGGTCACCGACAGAGGAGATGGAGGTTGTTAGAGGAAAAGAACATGGAAGGGGTGAAGGAAGAAGAGGGGATAAATGCTAGGTCTCTTCTCTGTGATATTGGTGGGAATTAGGATAGGATGGGGTTTTGGGCAGGTCGATATATATATTTATATATATATATATATATATATATATATATATATATATATGTAGGGATTGTATTATTTGCAACCCTTAAAAAGGTTGCAAACCTTGCAACCCACATCTTAACCGTCGGATTCATGATCGACGGTTACAATAGATATGAGGCCCAATATTTTTATTTAAAAAAAACAGAAAAATAAAAATAAAATAATCGTCGATCATGAATTCAACGGTTAAGATGTGGGTTGCAAGGGTTGCAACCTTTTTCAGGGTTGCAAAATATCCTTCCAATATATATATATATATAGGGTCTCATTTATTTGCTAACCAACGCATTAATGCTAACCGTGCTAACCAATCTCAACCGTATATTAATTAGATCAATGGTTCAGATTTAATTGATTTTCTATTTATCTAAAATATGGAAAATGTTTTATAAAAATAACTTGCATCTATGCACAAGGGTAATTTTGTCCAACTACCCTAATCTTTTAACTTGGTAAGTCGGTGTAATCTAATTAGCCCAAAAAATTAGGGATTTTATCCCCAAAAATCAGTTTCCTCAAACAAAACCCCTTACAATCATTTAAATATCAATTAACAGTACATGCACATGAGCGATATGTATGCCCTCATCAATATTTCCATTTACAATCATTTAAATATCAATTAACAGTACATGCACATGTGCATATGTATGCCCTCATCAATATTTAGAAATTGTACATGTTTTACAAATTACAAAAATAACTATTTTCATTATGACTTGAATATATGCACATGTGCATATGTATGCTATCATCCATATTTAGCAATTGTACCTGCTTTACAAAGTACAAATAAATATTTTCAGTATGAATTGAGTATGTGCATATGTACGCAATTTCACAAAGTATGCACATCTCTCACAAAATGGACGATATAAAACAAACAAATTCTATAAAATAGAGGAATTGAATTGTAAAAAATCTGCATATATGACTTAAAGCCAATACGTAGTAATAAATGTTTTTTGCATATATGCAATAACATGTGCATATGTACAACAAGTTTATGTGCATTTTTTACCACGACATGAAGCTGTGTAATTTATATGAACATTGTCGTCTTAAAAAATAAATTGCAGTTCATCTTACCTGAATTAAAATTCTGTATGCATTGTACTAGAAGACGGGAAATTCTGGAAATTGGTCTCGAGGGAGATGTCATCAAGACCTGTAGAATTACCGCACTCTATCACTAATCCGGTATTCAGCGGTTGAACATCCTCATCAAGTCGTGTGCACGGAGCAACTTCATCACTTTCAAATATTGATTCCAATAAACTCTCGTTATCAATAAACTCTCGTTATCAACAACATACGTAGTTGGATTATCGCTCATTGTGATGTTACGGACAAACGAAATTTTTTTAACTCACGATCCTAATAACCAAGAAATCTGAAAAAAAAAAAAAAAAAAAAAAAAAAAACTATTGACTGATCCGATTGCTAACTAAATAAAAAAATGATAGAACGGAAAAAAAAAATTGTAAAAGATATGCAAAGATTTATGATAATCATCAACAAATTTGAATTTCAAATAATTGTATTTAATATAGAATATCATTACCATAACAAACTTTGATGTAAATATGGAAATTATTCATTTTCATGATTTAAATGTGATGGGCGGATATTAGGTAAATTACAATATTACCCTTGTATATTTAATATAATCAAAGGCATTACCAAACCTCTAGGAGCATTCTGATTGGTCGAAATCCGGTTAGCACTAATGTGTTGGTTAGCAAATGAATGACCCTCTCTCTCTCTATATATATATATATATATAGACTTAAGTTCGCATGAGACCAAATAGTTTCCGTGAGACCAAGTTTTAAAGTATGAAACTTCACACCAAAAAACTGTGAATGTAAAAAAAATCAAACTTTTCATAGGGAAAACATCGTAAATGTTACATTCACGGTGTTTTTCGCTGTGAATGTTCGTTTTTTTTACCTTCACAGCGTCTTCACTGTGAAGGTTCGGATATACCTTCACAGTTTTTTATCTGTGAAGGTTTGATTTTTTTTAAACTTGGTTTAGGTTTTTTTACCTTCATAGTGTGATTACATTATGAAGGTTCGAATGTTTTTTACCCTCACAGTGTTTCGGTGTGAAGTTTCATGTTTTAAGACTTGGTCTCACGCGGTCTCACAGAAACAGCTTGGTCTCACGTGAACCTGACCCTATATATTTATATATATATATATATATATATAGGGGTGAGTTATTATGGAAACTTTTACATGATGCAATTGCAATCCCTTTATCCACCACACATTTTACTTTTACTTTTTTTTAATTACATAAAATGTGTGGTGGATAGAGGGGTTGCAGGGGGTTGCACCATGTAAATGGGTTGCATTTATGTAGAATATATATTATTATTTTAGTTTTAATAATATAATAACATATATTTAATAATATTCTAAATTTTTTAATGAAATAATAAGAAATATGTTAAAAGACTAAAATACCCTCAATTTAACTGAGTTATTTAACTGCATTAGCTTTAGGGACGAAAAAAGAAACAAAATAGAAACCATGATGACCAAAAAAGCAAATTTTAGAAACCAGGGACGAAAATAATTATAAACAACAAACAATAAGGACTAAAATCGTAGTTTACTCTTTATATAATTAAGGAATTATAATATATATACTATATAACTATTGAATTTTGCAAAAAAGTTTTAAATATGCCGTTTTAGAAAATGTTAAATGAACTTATTAGACTTTTAAATTTTATTTAGATTAAATCTTTCAAAATATTTCAACATGCTAAAACATCTATGAGTTCAAAGTGTTTGATGGTTAAAACATTAATAAAATAAATTTTAGATTTTGATGTTTTCCTACCTTGAGATTCCGTTGTAATCATTTGGGACAAGTTTACTTGTTTGATTTCTAGCTTAATGTCAATTTTACTTGAACATTAACTGATTTGGCCGATTATTTGATATTTTTGTGGATGATTGTTAGTCAAAACCCTGGATACGCAATTGTCTAGTGTTAAGTGTATTTTATGCACCTAACTTTGTTAGTTTATAGTGCATTTTGCATTTCAATTAAGCATTTGCATTTAGTTTTAATTTTATTTTTATTTTTAGTTAAGTTTTGTATAATCATCTTTGGGGATATTATTTGGGTATCTTTGTAGTTTTATTTGGGTTTTGATAGGTATTTTGTGCTAAAAGTGTGGATAGATGACGATGACTTTTGTAGCATTGGACGAAATCACGAAATATGAAGGAAAATTAGATAGGTAAAAAAGCGAAATCAAAGTTTTCAAGTGAAGTTGGACCAAGTATGAAAGAAAACAAGTCAGGAGGGTTGTTTCTAAAAGAGGAACAATCTTGAGGGGGTTATTTAGAAAATTGCATTATCTGAAATTCCATTTAATATTTATTATATAAAAATATGTGTGTTACAGTCCTCCCAACCTTAGAATTGATTTTGTTCTCGAAATCCCAACTTAAACAAATAATTGAGAATAATGTTTTGTATGTCCTCTTCGGCTTCTCAAGTCACATTGGAACCGCGGTGGTGCTTCCATTGAACTTTGACCATTACGATTTCTTTGTGGTGCAACCTCTTCGATTTTCTTTCTACAATCTCTTTTGGCTCTTCAACACAATGGTTATTTTTGTCTACTCAAATCTCCAATAGAGGGATTACACTTTCTTCTTTTGCAAGCATTTTCGCAAATAGCATACATGGAATTTAGTGTTGTGAATCACATCCATCTCGGGTGGCAACTCCAGTTAGTAGGCTTGGAGTCCAACCGACTCAATATGGTGAATGGTCCAAGGAAACGAGGATTGAGCTTCCCACGTTTCTTAAATCTTATGATACTCTTCCAAGGAGACACCTTCGACATCACTCGTTCACCCACTTGGAATTCTATAGGTCATCTTTTTTCTTGTTAGCATAACTTTTTCTGTCGGTCTTGAGCCGCTTTCAAACGTTCCTGATTTCCCTTAACTTTTCCGGTCGTTTCTTGCACGAGACCGGGCCCAAAAAATTGTTCTCACCCGCTTCGAGCCAACAAATATCAGTCCTACACTTACGACCATATAAGGCTTCAAACGGGGCCATACCGATGCTACATTGATGACTGTTGTTGTAAGCAAATTCTATCAACAGTAAGTGAAAATCCCAATTCCTACCAAAATCAATTACACAAGATCTCAATATCTCTTCACTTTGATGTCGTATCCACGCCTCAAAAACAATATTGTATACTAGAAAAGTGTTTGTAGCCTATGAGTAGCACACCCATGAAAATTTTCTTAACATGCATGTAATCCCGCCAGGCACAATTCTATAGTACACAATGTAACCAAGAGAAATTCTTTTATTATGTGGAAGATCAAACAAAGTCGCAACCATAGAGCATACTAAAAACCCTCTAACCTGAGACTTCCTCCAATATGACCAAAAGATAGTTCTTTTCATATGTGGAAGATCAGAGAAAGCTGCAACCACATTGCATACTAAGAACCCTCTAACCAAGACCTCCCCTAACTTAGAGCTCTGATACTACTTGTAGGGAAATTGGTCTCAATATTTCCCAACAACCCAAGACAGTGAACAATTATAGAGAAAATAAAAAGACAAGAATTTACATGGAAACTCTAAAATCGGAGAAAAACCATGGGCCTCTAAGGAGAAAATCCACTATGTGAAAAATTGTTACAATCATACAGTTCTATCTCTCAAGCCTCCCCAACAATATCCACACTCCCAAAGATATAACTCATACATTTCTAATTTCTAAAACAAGAGAACAAGAAAGAAAGAATAAAATACTTAAATTGTATTTAATTACTGGGATGATTTGAAACCAAATCCTTGGACCCCTTTTTATAGGCACATATTCCCTTTCACCTTTCATTGCTCCACCGATGTGAGACAATTTTTCAAGCATAATATTTTAATTTTAGCCAAACAATTCTCATTTCTCAACAAGGGGATACATCAAAGCTTATTGAAATCCATAGAGCCCAATGAAATCAATGAAAAGGCATCTAAATTCAACCATCAAGAAGACAAAAACACGAAAGATAGCTCTCGCGTCCATTATGCATATTTTGTAACTTGTTTTAATTTAAAGGTATTTTTGGAACAATAAGATAAACATGCTTCCAAAAAACAATATCATTGAACATAATTATGATATTTGGGGTGGCATGGCGGCAAGGTCAAGCCTCAAGCCTTACACGTCATGGTAAGGAACGAAGTTTTTCAAGTCTTGACTTTAAGGCGGAAAATTTGTATGTCATATATAGAATTACATATACATATATACATATATGTTTGGGAATTTAATTAAAATACCAGTATTTCAATTGTATATTACCCAAATGCCCAAAATCTCTTCCTTTTTGCCCAAATACATAATATGTCCGCGATTTTACCCCGAGATTTTGGGCTTCCCAGGGATAGCATTTTAGAGGGGTTAACCCCGCGATTTTGGGGTGTATCGCAGGGTTGGGCCAAGAATCGCGGGGTTGGGTGCCGCGAAGAGACTATAAGGGCCGCGATTTAATTTTGGACAGTGAGATCTTCCCAAGGTTAATTAGGGTTTCGGCTTTTAAGTGTTACCCAACTCCCCCAACTACCCCCCATCCCATATAAAAAGAGAGGTCCCCCACTTCAAACCCCACCACTTCTCTTCTAATCTTACTCTCTTAAATATATCGTGTATTGTACACGCTCGGATCTCGACTTAGGTCGTTAGTGATTTTAGTTACGTTGATAATATGTTAGAGTGCTGTGTTTTTTTGAAATTTTTTTTAGAGATTGTGTTAATTTTAGAGTATTGCGTTCCCTTTTTTGGAAATATGTGTTAATTTTAGAGTGTTACGTTTACGTTGATAATATGTTAAATTATTGCGTTTTTTTAGAGTGTTGTTTATTTTTAGAAAATATTTTAGAGATTGTGTTAATTTTAGAGTATTGTGTTCCCTTTTTCGAAAATATGTGTTAATTTTAAAGTGTTACGTTTACGTTGATAATATGTTAGATTATTTCATTTTTTTAGAGTGTTGTTTTTTTTAGAAAATATTTTAGAGATTGCATTAATTACAATTTAGGTCCCTTAACTTTGCCAAATTACAACTTAGGTCCCTTAACTTTTCCAAATTACAACTTAGGCCCCTTAACTTTGCCAAATTACCACTTAGGTCCCTTAACTTTGCCAAAAAAACCTAAATAATAACTATAATCAACGTAATTAAATCGCAACATATCGATTTGGATTTTGTCAAACGAGTGTAAATAGCCCTAAGGTTTGTAGAGATTTAAGCAATCTACGTGATTCCCCTACTACCTGGAAGTCCAATCGATTGAGTGGTTTCTTTTCGAAAGTTAAAATAGATGAAATCAACAAAACATAGGCCCCTTAACTTTGCCAAAAAAAAACCAAATAATAACTATAAACAACGTAATTAAATCGCAACATATCGATTTGGATTTTGTCAAACGGGTGTAAATAGCCCTAAGGTTTGTAGGGATTTAAGCAAGTCACGTGATTCCCCTACAACCTGGAAGTTCAATCGATTGAGAGGTTTCTTTTTTAAAGTTAAAATAGATGAAATCAACAAAACTTAGGCCCCTTAGCTTCTCCAAAAAACCCAAATAATAACTATAACCATAATCTGCTGTCTTTTATTCCTTAGTTATAAGTGAGGTGCGTTGACAACATCTATTCATTACTATGTAGGGGAATTTTCATTACACCAACCTCTCATTCAAATGTCGCCTTGGATTCGCCAAGGATATTAGGAATGCTTTTGCAGCGTTTCCATCTGAACGGGCACATAATCTACTGGAAATCTTTGGACGTACACCTTTTGGACCATGGCTGGAACTTACCAAAACTGGGCAGGACCCCATCCTAGTCCACATGTTTTTACAGTTCGAGGTCGATGTCGCCAATGCAGAACTGAAAGAACTGTATTTCGACGTGTGTGGGCATTACATGAACTTTGGTCGTCTTGAGTTTTGTCTTGTAACAGGACTTCGTTTCAAACCATGGCCCTCCCTTCCTCCCTTGCCGGAAGAGTCCTTTGCCAGGAGGGTTTGGCCGGACCATGCACCAGGTAATTTGAAGCTCAAAGTCATCGTCCAGACGATGAGTACCTGGTGGAGCTATCCGATGAAGACGTTGTCCGTGTTTGCTTAGTGGTCATGGTTGAAATGATGTTCATGGGCCGTGAGACAAGCCATCTGGTTTCCGACACTGTCCTTAGGGCCGTAGATGACTTCGGGGCTTTTAACAACTATCTGTGGGGTAGCCACATCTGGAAACA
Source organism: Arctium minus (assembly GCA_954870635.1). NCBI lineage: Eukaryota > Viridiplantae > Streptophyta > Magnoliopsida > Asterales > Asteraceae > Arctium > Arctium minus. The sequence continues at coordinate 171,677,543 of OX941080.1, read as the reverse complement.
CTCGTATAAGCAAATACACAATGCCATCGCTAAACGCAAAAAAAAGGGGAACAACAACAAGATGACGATGAATGGTTTGCACACGCTTTGAAAGTTAGATAATTGGTATAACATAAATAGTAATTGGTATCTATTTTGGCTTTCTTTTTTACGTACTTGTTTATGTTGTGTAATTCCATGTATGGATATTGGAGATGTTTCCTGTCGGCCATCATAATTTCACTCGGTGCACCGACAGGGTCATTAGGGGAACCCGTTAGGACCGAGATGTTGTACTAAATAAGGGTGCATGCATTTCAATATTCAACTCATTTTGGTACGTGTGCTCTCTTACTATCTTTCTAAATTCTAGTAATTAAACAATTAATTGTGTAACCTAGTCCTGCATATTCAATGTTATATGTTTTACAATATATTTAGCAACGCCAAGGTCCTTTAGCGCGCATCACGCCTACGGATGTCGAGCATCAGACGAGTTGGTATCGAGACAACGTCGACTTTTTTGAAGCAGAGGCGGCCAGGCGACCGGCGAAGAAGTTCCGACGAAGAAGTCACGATGACGATGATGGCGATGATGACAAAGATGACGATGATGACTGTGATGACGATGATGACGAAGATGAAGATGAAGATGATGGCATGAGACATGACCATTCTTTAGGGGTAGGGATCGATATGAGGTGCCCCCTCACTCCCCCCATCATGGTGTGCCCAGTGGCGGATCCAGGATTTTTTCCTGGTGGGGGCACCTTTTAAGGTAGAATAAATGCCCGTAAAATTGTCCAGTGCATTTTTGCCTAAATCCACCGTTTCGAGAAAATTTTAAAGATTTTTGGTTGGTTTCAAGGGATCTTTAAAGTTTTTTGTCGACTTTGTGAGACTTTTTTGGTTTTTTTAGTTGATTTCAAAAATGTTTTTTGGTTTTTTAGTTGGTTTTGATTCATTTTTTTTGGTTGATGGGGTCCCAGAGAAAAAATTACTGGGGGGACGGAAGATATAAGGTTGAAAAAAAACATATTTTTACCTAAGAAAATCCTCATTTTTTCCCATTTAATGGGGGCCCATCCCCCCATTAACTCTACATTACATCCGCCCCTGGGTGTGCCGCCTCCCAACCAATACCAAGCGAGGTGGGACTACATGGAGTCGTTGCACAACTACGTCCATGGGCCCATCGAGAGACGCATAAAAGAGCTCGAGGGACTCACCACACAGTTTCACACTGTTCAAGTTTGTGTTTAACTTAATTTGGGGATATTACGTTTCATACTTGTATAATGGCTTGTCTATTGATATTACGTTCCGTACTTGTATTAGGTGTCGACGAGCATGGCACCGACCTACACGTAGCTTGGGTTCGGACACACGCAGGGGACATCGGGAGGATTTGCCTCTCTTACGACTCCATCATTCCAGCAAAGTGTAAGTGACGACGAGTAATCATTGTAGTTCTATTTTCGTTATTACTTTTGAAAATTCTTATTACGAGTGCTCATTATAATGACCTATGTCACCAGTTTGGGATGCCGAGTATGACGTCGACCTACACGTTGGGTTCGGAGATACGTAGGGGGCATCAGGAGGATTTGCCGCTTTTTCGACCACATCATTCCAGCAAAGTGTAAGTGACGACGAGTGCTCATTATTGTTCTATTTTCGTTGTTACGTTCGAAAATTCTTATAATAACCTATGTCACCCAGTTTGAGATACCGGAGGCGAACTGTTACAGACCCAAAATGATGACGAGCACCGATGTGTCAGGACCGTCGTACGTGACACCGCCACCACGCGTTGGTCAGGGACCAATTTCGCCATTCCTTAGAAGTTTGGTGGAAGATTATGTAGAACCTTCCATCCCGTATTCGATGGGGTCGGGGTTGACAACACCCAGGCGCGGATGGGCACTCTGATGGGTGGTGACATCGTTCTAGACCACCACGGAGATGATGACTTTCCCATGGATGCCCGGGCGGAGGTGACAGCACATGCGACGGAGCCAACAACACTTGCGAGGGGGAAACGAACCGTTGTAGCGGGGCCAAACTTATGTTTCACATATACCCAACAACCTTCGACCACACTGGTCCCTCGGGAAAAGACCAAGTCAAGGGTGAAGGCAAAGGTAAGGGAAAGGTTGGTTGATACACTACAATGACTTCAGCGGAGCAATCGATGCGCGTTTCGGTGGCACGTATCATTGACCAATGTCGCAATAATCAACTCCCCAAGCTGTCATGTCCATTTTATGGCGGCCTTACCCTTTCCCCTAATTTTTTCAAAGTATTGTTGGGTCTAGAGGCGAACTGGAATTTTGAGGATCTGGTTAGTATTGAAGTTTAACATTTAAATATAGTCATAAAAACGACTACATTTCTAATTACAGGTCTAACAATCTATGTTTTGTGTATAGCACGTCGACTGTTGGATCAGAATGATCCAAGAGTCCTGCTCTCCATATGTGAGGTGGGCGGTGATGAACAGTAACTTTTTTGCGTTCCTTACCCGACCAGACCAAGGTTGGGAGTCAGTGTACATGTCGTGCAATGGTGAGGAGCACATAGACCTTCCAGATTAGAAGAACATCCAGCGGGTATGGAAATCAATTTACATAACTTTTGTTTAACTTGTTTGTTACTAACTATTTGTGTGTTATTGTAATATTTCAGGTATACATCCCCATATGCATTCCACCACATCATTGGGTGCTCGGGGTTCTGGACCTTGATAAAATGATCATGTTCATATATGACAGTTTACGAGCACCCATGTTCGAGCAACAATTGGAAGAGACCCTTAACACCATCAAAATACAGCTGACGAAGTTATTAAAGGCGATCCGCGACACTCATACTCGTTACAAAGGTAGCAAAAACTTAAAATATCAATTTGAAGATGATGCACCACAACAGGTGGGCCGCCTTGGGGATTGGGTGTGTGGGTATGTCGTAACTTATCCATGTTCATTAAAGAGATGATCCTAGAAGTTGCACCAGATGTGACTGAATCTGTGGCTATGGAATGGCGGCACCATATGGCGGAGGTCTTATACTCGTTGTCTGTCCGGGTAGATTAGTAGGTTGTTTTCTGCTTTTTATTATGTAGTTCGTACCGTAATTTTTTTTTTGTTAAACGTAGGTCTAAACGAGTAAACGATGTATGTAATAAAACTTTTATATATATTACTATTGCTTTTTTAGATTTTTCGTGTCGAGAGATAGAAAACTAAATTAAGATTTGGTGAACAAAACGAACTTACAAACTGATAGAGTTCGAAAACAATCGGTACAAGTTCATCTAAACAGACTTGGAAACAAAGACATTAAACAAACTGATTAGGTCATATTATTGGTCATTTAAATGTCAAACTACGACTACACGACACTTGGTTTTTCTGGAATCCCTACCGACTTCTTATATGCTCTGGTGATACGAGTTTGGAATTGTTAAGCTCCACTTTCTCGTTGTACACTTCAATGATGGTATGGCCGTCAACATACTGACGTATGTTGGCTACATCTCCATCGGTAGCCATAGGTTCCAGTCCAATCAACAAGTCTGCATTCGGACGTTTAAAATACAACTTATAATATTTCGGTTCGTCGTAGCCTAGCTCTTTCATGATCTGGTGAAGTAGTTACATGGAAAGATCGTCGACATCTAACATGTCAACATAGACTTCTAGAGCATGGAAGTACTGTATTCTAGGTGGTTCTGTGAAGTACCCTTGATGGTGGATTTTCATGGTGAACAACTGTGGATGATCAACTGTTCATGATAGGGATTGGGATTAACAACATTAGACTTACACAATAGTCAACACAAGAAAAACCGATAAAAATATAAACACTTACCATATAACTCGGTGGTAGAGGCTGGAAGCGCTTGAGATAAACATCTGAAATTCCAAACATGAAGATTTGGGGATGCCATGTAAGAAGACTTGTTTTGTGTGCTTTAGGACCCCAGTATTCGGTATTTATAGCCAATGGTTCGCTTGTAAAAAGCCTTAAAGATTCACCTAAAAAGCCTAAAGATTCGCCTGAAAAAAGCCTTACATATTCGCCTGTAAAAAGCCTTCCAGATTCGCCTGAAAAACCTAAAGATTCGCCTGTTTTGAAAGCCTTACATATTCGCCTTTTTCTGGTTTAAGGTCGTCATTTCCAAGTTTGTTTAGATGAACTTGTTCATGTTGTACCGGTTGTTTTTGAACTCTATCAATTTATAATTTTGTTGTCGATACTTATTTTGTAGTAGTATAAAAATATAAACGCATCAAACCACAAAATAGATTAGACGATTTTATTCATGAAACAAAAGCATAGAAACTATAGGTACGAAACGACAACACAGAAACTCTAGGTACAAACTACCAACATAGAAACTCCAAATACGAAACCAACAACACTAGCACCATCTAAGGATATAGTTCTTTACATTTATCAATCCAATTTTGTTTCTCTGTTACCTGCGCTTGCAGTATTGCGAACTCTTTGCATAATCTTGTTGACTTGTACGTTGTCGTAGCGAATATGATCTTCTTTCTCCTTTATATCCCTCTTCAACCTTTTTACCTTCTCTTTGTCTGCATCGATTCTTCTCAAGTGTCCGTCCTTCTTGGCCATCATTTCCTTCCACTCTTCAGTGAGTTGTTCGATCTCTGCTTCACTTTTCTCTATCGATTTTTTCAGTCTCGATGGCATTGTTTGTGAAGACGGTGGGTTTGAAGATGATGCATTTCCAGCCATGTGTTTGGTGAAAGAGGAGACTATTATGATATCAAAATGGTGTATGGATGTTGTGACTTTTACAGTTGGTATAACAGGGGTATTTATAGCCACAAGGAGCAATTGGCTCAACAGAAACCTTCAAACTTTTCTGGGGAATCTTGATGGCTTTGCAGAGGAATCTGGCAGCCTTTTACAGGCGAATCAGGCAGGCTTTGCAGGCAAATCGTTTCAGCCTTTGTCGGAGAATCTTACAGGATTTGCAGGGGAATCATTTTAGCCTTTGCAAAGGAATCCTGACAGGCACTTTGCAGGCGAATCTTACAGGCTTTGCAGGGAATTCTGGCAAGCACTTTGCAGGGGAATCTTACAAGCTTTGCAGGGGAAACCTGGCAGACACTTTGTAAGGGAATCTTTTGACCATATGCACAAAAGCAATCACAAACATATCTCGGCATCGACTATAAGTAGATGCTCTGGTGAAGTAGTAATTCACAACTTGCTATCTATCTTCTGCCATCTACACCGTTTACAAACATTTTCTACCTTTTCATAACTTAATGGCTGGAGGTTCACGCTCTAGGGGAAAAGGTCAGCGAATGGGGTTGGCACTTCACACTCCGCCTACAACCAACAATTGAATGATGGAGCTAGAAGGATTGATTGGAAGACACCCGAGACAACGGAGGAGTGGACGCAGTTTGGGAGAATTGCAGCCTATTACCCAATTACAGATTAGGAGAGAGAACAATATCACAATGCACGGGAGGCATACTACCGTGCTCATGGGGGAGATGAACCACCAATGTATCAATCAAACCAGCGGCCGGATCTACCAATGTCTCAAGTAATGCCTGCCAGGTTGAAAGAGTCATGTATTAAGGCGAATGTGGAGATACAGAATATAAGAAGGATGTGGCTACACAACATGGAAATTCAGCAAGACAAAGAGGTGTCTCTTGCGGAGAAGAAGCAGTTCCTGACACAAATGAAGCATGATGTTAGGGAGATGCAACGAGAGATTAATGAGTTAGAAGATGAAGTGGTAGAAATCAAAGACAACTACACCGACATGGAGGAGCTGATGAGGGAAAAGTCTGACTGGATTATCAAGATCCAAAAAATCTACCCGTAGTAGGTTTCTCCAATGGTTGTTGTATGGATGCACTTTATCGATGATTTAATGTTTTCTTTGTTGCTTTAATGTTTACTTTATCGATGCTTTAATGTTGTATGGATGCACATTATCGTTTTCTTTGATTTCAATAAAATGATGCTTTAATGTTTACTTTACTTTACACACAAGAAAACTTAACAAGCACGATAAGGTAGATAAAATCAACTATAAACATAAAAAAAATATCACTTAGCAATCAAGGGAAGTCAATGTTAAGGTCAATGCTATCATGCCTTAGGGTTCAATGTGGTTCTAGCTCCGATGGGCCCTGGGAGCGACTTCTTTGGCTACCTGAACCTCTACTCCTAGGCACGGTTGAAGGGGCAGGAGTTGGAAATTCTCCACGAGTATGTCCTACTGGTCCACACCTAGTACATGTTCTGTGTATCAGACCTTCACCACGAGATGGACGTCTATCGTTCTTTCTTGGTCTTCTGACAACTCTCTTGGTTATTAACAGTGGATAGCATGGTGGAAAGGGGACGTGTGGCGTCACCCATGATTGAGGGGGTCCAACCGGATTGATTACCTCATAATATGTTGACCGGTAAGTATCGGACGTGTAGTAACTTATAGCCAAATCGATGCAATCTCTATGATTCATAGCCCTAGCAGCAACGATGGCATGACCGCACGGTAACCCAGAATATTGTCATTGCTAATATTCACAAACACGGTTGGCCATATCGATAGTCGCGTAATAACGGGTATCCCGAACCTGGAACTGACCATGTCCAATCTCGCTTACCCTCCATGTCGCAAACTTTCCCTACCTTATGCGAATTATCTCCTCCACCATTGGTGTGAGATCATTATGCATTTAACCTACAAATATGTGTTAATTGTGTTACGATTTATTAAGAACACAAAAAGAGCAACTAACATATAAGTTCAAGATTTCATAGTTTATCAACCTCCCTTTCGCTGTCGAAGTAGGTACCACTCTTGTTGAAAATCTCGAAAGTACTCCATAAGGCCGACAACCGGTAACCTGCGTGTAAAACGGGACAGTGCATTCACCGACTCTACACTATTGGAGGTCATTATGTTATATCGTTGTGCAGGAAAATGGGCCCTTGACCACCTCTCCTTACCAGCAACATCCATAACTTGTGTTCCACGATCTACTTCAAATCGTAGTGCATTCATGTACCGGTCAAACTCCCTAATCGTATATGCTTTGCATGCCTTCCAGTAGGTTGTCCTGTTTGTTGTAATACGCTTGTCCACACTTTTCACGTTCATCTCCAAATGTCAACAACATAGGGCGTGAGGGGTGGAAGGGTACACGACATAAATTGCGGCGCTTATGGAAGGAGCCCTGTCGGACATAAACACCAACCCTTCCGGGACTCCGATACATTCTCTCAACATGGACAGAAACAAACCCGACTCCTCCCCCGTCTCGGACTTGCCTACTCCGAAAGCCAAGGGCACAATGTTGTTATTTCCGTCCATTGCAACCTCCAAGAACATCATACCCAGGTAAGGTCCCTTTAAATGGACAACGTCTATTGCAAGGACAGGACACAGATTTGTCAAAAACGTGCGGATTTGCAAAAATGTTATAATATATAATATGTAAAGATACAACGTGCTAATATATGTATCGCACATCCAAGGGCAACGAAACACAACTCAAAACGTCCGTTTGAATCCGTCCTTATTCTGGTGCGTGTACCCGGATTCTTCAACTCTAAATTATATAAATACGTAGGGATTAGTTCGTACTACTCCTCGGGAGTGCCTCTCGCCATTAGTAGTGCCTTGCATCGCGCACGTCATCCTTGGCGGTAATCAATGTTGATCCCATACTGTTGGTTTATATCGTTGACGATGTCCTTCGGCATAAATGCCCTGCTAGCGTCAAGAAACTTTCCATTCAGTATGTGGCCCAAAATCCTTTTATTGGCCTGTCGGTGGCAAGCATTCAGTTGTGTCCTCGAACAAGTGTGTACGTCGTGCAACTTTCTAACGACAAACACCCTCCTTTAAGGCCCACGGACTTCGCCGACATATGACATTCACAATTCTTTTGGTCACATACATCCTTGTATCTGCTTTTGTCGGATTTATTCGTCCTAAACACGAAACCCTCTTCCAAGAACTTAATTCTGAGCTGTATGGTCATTTACTCCTTCGTATCAAATAGCTGACCTTCACGTATACTTGTACTGTGATTGTAAGGTGCGGGTTGGTAGGCTGGTAAATAGGTCTCCGGGTTTGGAAGGGAATGAGGCATATCAAAATAATCGTTTAACTCACCAAATGATTTATTGATAGGGGTATATGTGTCTTCTTCTTCGTCCTCATCATTATCGGTATCTGATCTGTCCATATCAGATATACCCATTGTGAAAACATGGGTTTCGTCATCAGCAACTCCAGGAAACCGTCTTTCTTGGTCTTCTCCTTCTTCTTGTTCTTCTTCTTCTTCTTCTTCTTCTTCTTCTTCTTCTTCTTCTTCTTCTTCTTCTTCTTCTTCTTCTTCTTCTTCTTCTTCTTCTTCTTCTTCTTCTTCTTCTTCTTATTCTTATTCTGGTTGCATCTCCGGAACAACATCGGGATAAGACTCGTTAGGACGATATGTATGATCCGAATAAAGTGGTGCGTCGTAGGATGCCTAAATTTGAGAATCAAGCTCCAGTTGCCTACCACCGACATGGATTTCGTCATCACCTTCCTCATTACCTCCGTCATCATCTTCGTCGCACATCAATGGTGAGACATACACAAAAAGTTCTGGAGGTATCTCTGAATCGGCTACAACTTGCATAAATTGAAGGATTTGTTCATCGTTGGTTAGCACCACCATTGAGCGATCTTCACGTCTGAACACCATCTTGCAAGCAGCAGAATCTTCGATTCCACATTTTTGCATGGCGTAATCAATAAACCTCTTATATGAAACGATTACTGGAATACGTACACAATGCTTTGTGTAGCCAATAAAATCCCACTCATTGTTGTTTTGCACCCATTGACCATCGTAACATAAAAAGAGCCTAGCTTTTTCAACAGGTGAGCTCATTTTTCAGTAGTATGAAAAATGAAGCAATTCAAATGATGAAAAAGAGAGTAAGAAAGAACAATGGAATGGATGTGATGAAACTTACATCTTACTAATCTTTTTATAGACGAAATTGAATGGAGAAGATGAATGTGAACCACAATTTCAATGACAATTGTACAATTATTGTATGACAATCAGACCAAAGTGTGGAAAAAGACAGTAAAATCATGAAAAAAAACGTGAAAAATGGTTAAACATAACATGAAATCATAGACCCTGAAACTCTAATTTCTCAAACCCTAATTAATTCTCGGCCCAACCCCGCGTTCCAGTCGAAAATCGCGGCCCTACCCCTCGATCCAACCCAAAATCGTGGGGTTAACCCCTCTAACTTGATATCCCCGTGAAGTGTAAAATCCCGGGGTAAAATCGCAGACATATTGGATATTTCGGCAAATTAAGGGAGATTTTAGGCATTTGGGTAAGATACAATTGAAATACGAGTATTTTAATTAAATTCCCTATATGTTTCCTATATAAAAATTGTAAAATGTAAAGTTAAAAATGTAAACACACTAGGTTAAAAAATTAAAAAATAAAATAAAAGCTGAAAAAATATATTTTTTTTTTGAAAAAAACACACCTTTTAAAAAAGGTACGTTGTGGAGCGCCATGTCGTAAGCCACGACCTTACAAAAGCACATACGCCTTATCATAATGATGAAGACGTGTCTTACATCATTATCATGCCATGACATCCACCATGACGTGCCTTTTAATATTATGATAGAAACTTAGGTGGAATTTGGTTCACATAATGGAATATGTCAGAATTGGTATCCGTCAAATGAATTGGAATTTGAATGAATTGGAATGTAATTTAATTAGATTTGATAATGTGTTTGGTTGACAAGAATTGGAATGTATGGTAGTATGTCAAAAGAATTGGACAAGTTTGTTTGGGTTTTAATATAACTTCATAATTATAATAAAATAGTGATAAATTACCATAATACCCCTTCATGATATTTTCATACTTTATTTTTTAATTAATAATTACTATATAATTATTAAGTTAATAATAATAATAATAGTTGATGGTGGTGGCGATAATAGTGGTGTTAGTAGGAGTGGCGGGGGAAGATAGTGGTGCGGCGTCGACCGTGGTGGATGCGACGATGGTGGTGGAGATTATGGTTTGTGGCAGCGATAGTAGTTATGGTGGTGGTAGGGGGGGGGGGGAGATAAGGTTAGTGGTGGTGGAGGCGACGGTGGTATGGTGAAGGTGGTGGCGGTGGGGGAGATAGGGTTAGTGGTGGTGGCAGTCAGGGGCGGATGTAGTGTGAAGTTTGGGGGAGGGGGGGGGGGGATGGCCCCCCATTAAATGGGAAAAAAAGAGAATTTTTTAAGGTAAAAATATGTTTTTTTTTAAACTTTATACCTTCAGTCTCTTTAGTAATTTTTTGTCTGAGACCTAATCAACCAAAAAATGCATTGAAACCAACCAAAAAAATCAAAAAACACTCTTAAAATCAATTAAAAAACCGAAAAAGTACCTCAAAATCAACAAAAAGGCTTAAAACCCCTTGAAATCGACAAAAAAAAAACTTTAAAAATCCCTTGAAACGGTGGATTTAGGCTAAAATGCACCGGACAACTTTACGGACATTTAATCTACCTTAAAAGATGCCCCTGCCACGAAAATATCCTGCGTCCGCCACTAATCGGCGACACTGGTGGTGACGGTATTAGTGGTGGTGAAGATCACCGTTGTGGGATGGAATATATTAGAGTAAATATAAGGACATAATAATCTTTCTTAAAAAGATTTGATTAATGGAATTTGAATTCTTTACTGAAACTCAAGGAATTTAAATTCTATCATAGGAATATTGGAATTTATAGAATTGGAATTTCGTACTAACTTCATAGAATGAACCAAACACATGAATAAAATTTGGTCAATAAAATTTACTTTTCTAATTTCATTGGATTCAAGCGAATCAAACATCACCTAAATTTCTTATATCAAAGACTTTGTGTTAAAATGGAACAAGAATTTGCAGCAAGTCGGTGTCATTTAAATATAGCATCCAGTTAAGTCTAGAAACAAGTAACATACTATCATGTCTCTATTCAATGTGGTATGGTGTCCGACTGTCCTCGGGACAACAATTTATTTATTGATTACTATTTTAGTTGTTATTTATCCCTTTTATGCATTCATATATTATATTATGTTTTATCTTCTCATTTACTCGTATTGTAGAAAAGGAGGTAGAGTAAACTATAATTTTCGTTCTTGTGGTTTGATTTTTATAACGATTTTTGTTTCTGATCTTTAAAAACTATCTTTTTTTGTCCTTGTAATTTCCATTTTGCTTCTATTTTCGTACTTACACTAATGCCGTTAAGAATTAAGTTAGAAAATCCAAAAAGTGATTTAGTAAATTACATATTTGGTCCTTGTGGTATACAAGTATTAAGTACTTATCCTTAAATTTCATTTATTACATTAGTAAACTATAAATTGGTTGTTCTGATTTGTTGAGAATAACACTACTTATATATAGTTTACTCTTTTTACTTTTTTTTCTTTACTATATTTTAATATTATATATATATATACACACACATAAATATTTTAAACACACACATATAGATATATATATATAGTTGGGTTCAAACGAGAACAATCCTTATTTAAAAAAACACGATAACTAACAAAATCATTAGTGATTTTACATTAACACACGAAAAAAGAATTTTGGCAGCGGCTTCAGGTCCGTGTGGTTTTTTTGCACGTTAATGTAAAATAACTAATGATTTTGTTAGTTCTCGTGTTCTTTTAAATAGTTATTGTTCTCGTTTGATCCTCTCTCTCTCTCTATATATATATATACATACATTTAATTTAAATATTAAAACAATTTCATTAACTAATAAAAAATAATATTGTAACACCGTGCCCCGTGCAGCCTGAGAGGGGAGTCTAAAACACCACAATTCAGAGTTGTACTAAGCTCCCCAAAAAGTAATAGTTAACTTGAAACGAAACTTAAATATAATTCAAACCCAAAATGTTATCGTCTGAACTAATCCCAAAAGATTTTACAAACCCGATATACAAAAGTTGATCTTAAGTCCTTTTAACTACCATTAATATCTCGATCTTTCAACCTATCCCTGGAGTGGGACCTAAACCTGCCGAGGAAACAGAAAACACATCGTTGAGCAAAGTTGCTCAGTGGGAGGATAAAGTGCATAACGGTGTGAACATAATATAAGTTCAAATAAAAGTTAATATAAATCAATCATAGTGAAATCATTCTGAACATAAATAAAGAATGTAAAAATCATTTATTTATTTATTTTTAAAATCAACAAGTCACCTGTTTTGCGATAATACGTTGTCTAATTGAATGATCAGTCCAATCAGACTTGGAATGTCAAAGTCGGGCACAAAACCACCCATTCCCGGTTAACCAGACATTTTCTAATTGGTTCTATCTGGTAATCGGTTATATACAGTAATAATGTTTGGTGTTCGGCTCTTGGATACATTCTACGTCCCCAATTTGCCTTAGCCTTAGCTTTTACGAGAATGCCATGGTCATTCATAGCCACCACGAAAGGCATCACAACACCCGTGGCCCAAGTGTTGAGTCTAATTCAAATTCAAGAAAACTCGTGCTCTTAAAATCAATGGTTCAATTATCATAAAGTCAAACTCTTTCATCAAAATGTTGGAATCATGAAACGTATTCAAACGGTTAGCATAAACTCAACTTTGAAATGAAATAAAACTTTCAAACGAAATAAATGTTTCATATACAAGTACTTGAAACCATAAGGTTCGAAGTCACATATATCAAGATGGATGGATTTCCGGAATGTAACCGGTTACCCTCGATTCTTAGAAATAGGATATCCGTACCTTAGTATCCATTTCCTTACTTTCGATCACCTACAATCATTTAATAAGAAACTTAACTAATGATCAACACAACCATTAAGATCTTAGGCAACATTTCCAAAATCTCATTTTTGACTTAAAAACAAAAATTGATAGCTCCTGTATGCCTTAAGTTACGATATATTTCTTCCATTTAGAAGCCAAAATCGACACTATCATCTAAATGAAAGTTGTAAATTGATATCTTAGGATTCTACAGAAACTGGATTCATGCAATTCGGAGCTACGAGCAGACCGATACTGCCTTTACAAAAATAGGGCACATGTTCTTGTATACAATGTGAGCTGATTCAAATACTCAGTGTTTTGACACATTTAGACTCATAAGTAGGACTTGCACTCTTCATAACATTTTTAAAAAATTCTAAGCTTTTCAACGATATATCCTACTGTAACAACCCAAAATAAACATAGCAATATATATTTAATTCCCAAAACGGGTCCCAATACAAGCATACGGAAGGAATAAAAAGTAACATTCTCAACCATTGAAAAAAATCTATTACAACTGAGAATCTAGAATAGCAACTAAATCGCATCTAAGGCATGAACTCCGACCACTAGCTAGACGCACTTCTCTTTCCCCTTCGAAGAACCACCAATACTTCCTTTTCCTGAAAATAGGTTTAAGAAAAGGTTGAAAGCGAGAGTTAGACCAGAGAGGTCTAGTGAATTCCCACATTGTCCACATATAAATAATCACGTTAATAAATCATTAATTTAAATGTAAACTCAACATATCCATCATATGATAATGAACCATCCTTCTCCGGGCCCCAGTAGATCCCCAATTCGGCCCCCAAGTCGATGTCGTTCCCGCGTGTAAGGAAACAAATTCAATACACGCGGGGATGGTTTATGGTAAGCCATGGCGTCCACCATCTAGTAGATAATACTCAATTCACAAATTTAAAATATATAAATATTACATGCATAATCTCTATAATTCATTTCTCAAAATAACTCGACATATACGATAATCATTTCAAACGTTAAAGAGTGAACCATTTTCAGTCTACACGTAGGGTTTTTAGATTAAGGGAACTCACCTGGTGAATTGAAAGATTTAACTCACACTCCGAAACAGATTCTGAGAGACAACTCCTACATAATTGATACATCCAACAATTAATTTTCAAATTCTCTAATATAGAATTAAATTGGAAAACTTATGGCCCATCCTTTCTAAACTAAACTAGAGAAATTGGATTACCAATACCCTATACTACAGGTGGGCTTAGGCCCAAATACCAAACTATACTCGATCCCCCACTCAACAGCACGGCCCGGGTCTATGGTCGACATCGAGATCATGAAGCCCGGTTGATGGCAAGAGGGTCTGGGTGAACCCCGCTCCCAAGCCATACGCGGGTTTGGCGAACCTCGATCATCATTGGCAATCGGGTTTGGGGCGAACCCCGGTCATTATTGTCAACCGGGTTTAGGGAGAACCCCGGTCATTATCGGTAACCGGGTTTGGGTGAACCCCTGTCATTATTGGTAACTGGGTTTGGGTGAACCCCGGTCATTGGCACGCAGCTTGCAGCGACACCCGGTTTGATTGAATCCCGGGTTCTAATGCGACCCGATTGTGTTTGGAAAACAGGTCCGAGACCTCCAATCCGACATCGCTAAGACCACAATTTGCAACTAGGGTACAACTATGGTTGGGCGGCGCTTCCGAACCCATGGTTTCATGGCGGCGTTGATTATTTGGGGATTCAAAACCCTTAATCAATTTTTCCGACAAATCCCAAACTATTAACACAGAGTCCAAAAACACAACAAGTCCTATGGGGTTTTGAGCGATGCAATTTTTTTTTCTTTTCTTAGGTGATATTGATTACCAAAGCTAAACAATAGATTAGAAATGTTTACCTCTTCAGAAGAATAACCTCTTTGCTCTGATTGATTTTCTTACAAGATGAATCTCAAATCTCCACACTTTTGCTCTTAGCTAAGAAATTGCCTCTCTCTTGATTTTCACACCCCGCCGCACACACACAAATGTTCTCAGATCCCCAAAAAAGGAATTTCTTTAGGGTTTTGGGTCTTTCATGACAAAATTTCCTAAGAGGTCCCTCAACTCTTTTATTTAAAATTTTAGCCACCATTTGCCTTATTCTAAAATTAACTCCAAGATAACGGGTGTTACACCTACACCTCATTTAGACCAACGGTTGATTCTCTACGAACTTTTTAATAACATGACAGAAACTTTAAAAATATAAAAGTCTCTCAAATATTTTATCAAACACTTGATGTGCAACCTATCTTTGAAGCTTAATTCGTTTTTAATCCCTTCATACATCAATCATTGACCTTATTAGAGTCTTCCGTGAATGAATTTATGGACGTATTTTCGGTTGAAATTCCTGGACTTCCTCCTGCTAGGGCAGTTGAGTTTACTATTGAATTGATTCCTGGAGCTGCTCCAATATCGAAACAACCGTATCTAATGGCTCCATCAGAAATGAAGGAGCTAAAAGAGCAAATACAATATTTTTTAGATAAGGGTTACATACGTCCCAGTGTATCATCTTGGGGAGCCCCTGTACTTTTTGTGAAAAAGAAATACGGCTCAATGTTGTTATGTATCAACTACCGCGGGATAAATAAAGTGACGGTGCATAACAATTACCGTTTGCCTCGTATCGACGATCTGTTCGATCAAATTCAAGGGGCAAAAAATTTCTCTAAAATTGATCTGAGGTCGAGTTACCATCAACTTAGAATTCGGGAACAAGATATACCAAAGACAACATTTTGTACCCGTTATGGTCACTATGAATTCATTGTTATACTATTTAGGTAAATAAATGCCCCAACTGTCTTTATGGACCTCATGTCAAGGATTATCTCGACGACTTCGTGATTGTATTTATCGATGATATCTTGATTTACTCTAAATCATAAGAGGAACACATAAGTCATATGCGTACAGTTTTAGAAGTTATTCAAACAAAGCAATTGTATGCTAAATTCTCAAAGTGTGAGTTCTGGCTAGAACAGGTGGCCTTTCAGGGTCACATGAAAATGAATAAAATCAAAATTTATCCGCCTACTTCTACCAACCTCACAGATCAAACCTAAAGAACTACAGGATTAATTTCTATGGTTCTGATACCACAAATTGTAACACCCCCGCCACAACACCCCCGCCACAGCCTGAGACGGGAGGTGTACAATCCGATAACCGGATCAAAACTCTAAAACACCACAATTCAGAGTTGTATTAAGCTCCCAAAAAAGTAACAGTTAACTTAAAACGAAACTTAAAGATACTTACAAACCTAAAATGTTACCGTCTGAACTAATCCCAAAAGATTATACAAACCCGATATACAAAAGTTGATCTTAAGTCCTTTTTATTCCCATTGATATCTCGATCTTTCATCTCGTCCCTGGAGTGGAACCTAAACCTACCAAAGAAACATAAAACACCTCGGCTGAACAAAGTCGCTTAGTGGGTGGATAAAGTGCATAATGGTGTATATAGTATAAGTTCAAATAAAAGTTAATATAAAACAATCGTAGTGAAATCATTCTGAACATAAGTAAAGAATGTAGAAATCATTTATTTATTTATTTTTTAAATCAACAAGTCACCCGTATTGCGATAATATGTTGTCTAATCAGGTGATCAGTCCAATCAGAATTGGAATGTTAATGTCGGGCATAACACCACCCATTCCCCGGTCTATCCGGTGTGTTCGACTCTTGTATGCATCCTACGTCCCCAATTTGACTTGGCCTTAGCTTTTACAATAATGCCATGGTCATTAATTGTCACCATGAAAGGCATCTCAACACCGTGGCCCAAGTGTTGAATCTAATTCAAATTCAAAAAAACTCGTGCTCTTAAAATCAATGGTTCAATTATCATAAAGTCAAACTCTTTCAACAAATGTTGGAATCATGAAACGTATTCAAACTGTTAGCATAAACTCAAATTTGAAATGAAAAAAATGTTTCCTATACAAGTACTCGAAACCATAAGGTTCGGAGTCACATATATCAAGATGGATGGGATTTCCGGAATGTAATCGGTTACCCTCGATTAAAAGAAATAGGATATTCATACCTCAATTATCCATTTCCTTACTTTCGATCACCTACAATCATTTAATAAAACACTTAACTAATGCTCAACACAATCATTAAGATCTTAGGCAACATTTCCAAAATCTCATTTTTGAATTAAAAACAGAAATTGACAGCTCGTGTATGCCTTAAGTTACAATATATTTCTTCCATTTAGAAGCCAAAATCGACACTATCATATAAATGAAAGTTGTAAATTGATATCTTAGGATTCTACAGAAACTGGATTCATGCAATTCGGTGCTACGAGCAGACCGATACTGCCTTTACAAAAACAGGGTGCAGGTTCTTGTATTCACTGTGAGCTTATTCAAATACTCAGTGTTTTGACATATTTAGACTCATAATTAGACTTGCGCTCTTCATAACATTTTAAAAACATTCTAAGCTTTCCAACGATATATCTTACACCATATTTGGACCAACGTTTGATTTTCTACGAATTTTTTAATAACATGACAGAAACTTTAAAAATATAAAAGTTTCTCAAACATTTTATCAAACACTTGATGTACAACCTATCTTTGAAGCTCAATCTGTTTTTAATCACTTCATACATCAATCCTTGACCTTATTAGAGTCTTCTAACCACAAATTAACAATACAAATACATTCATCACTAATTATACATAAGATAGCATTTACTTATTACCATAAATAAAATATTATTAATTTTAGGAGAATTCAACCTAAAACTATGGAAAAAAAAAATAAGATAGCACTTACTTATTACTAATTTTAATGAAATTATTTGATTTTTTATTATTACAGTTATTATAATTTTGAAATCATAAAATATAATTAATAGGCTAATAAATATCTTGATACCTTAATTAATAATTAATAATTTATGTTTTACCAAAGTTTTTATTTATTTATTTTAAAAATTGGTTAGTTTGGTTTTTATTAATAAATTTGTTTTAAAACCGGTTGATTTAAAATGGGAAAACACTATGGATCATGTAATGAACAGACATAGACTTCTTATGATGTGATTTTTTATGATAATTATATGATTTTGCTGTGATATATAATAATGTGATTATATTGTGATAATCGAAAACCAATGATGATCACATCCACAATCATCAGATCTTTTGTTCATATTATGTTTTTGTAGTTTTTCCCCATTTTAAACCAACTGGTTTTTAAAACAAATTTAATAATTAAAACCAACCGGTTTTTAAAATAAGTAAATAAAAAAACTTTGGTAAAATAATAAATAAACAATTATTAATCGAAGTATCAAGACATATTTTTTTATTAATTATGTTGTATGTTTTCAAAATTATTATAACTTTAATAATAAAAAATTAAACAATTTCATTAAAATTGTTGATAACTAAATAGTATCTTATTTTTTTTTCTCAAAATTTACGTTGAAATCTACTAAAATTAATAATTTTTTATTTATAGTATTATTTAATCTTTTTATTTATTTTAAATTACTAACTAAGAAAAATTAATAGAATCCAAGAAAAAAATTTAGTTTTATTTTATACCAACCAATTGTTGTTTTTATTAAATGCACTTACTCCCATTATTCCATATTTTCATTTAAATTTTATTTTTTTATTAATTAATCAAATTTGTTTAATACAAGTTCTCGCCCAGTGCGTACCGAGCATCATGAGCGCAAAGATCGAGGTTTGGTGTTCGGTACGTACAGGACGAGGATACCCGACGACAGTGCCATGGGGCATTGGCGACAGTGCCATGGGGCATTGGCGACAGTGCCATGGGGCATTGACGACAGTGCCATGAGGCATTGTTGCGTGTCAAAATCACGTGGCTCAAGACGCCTGTGGTACACCTGGGGGCGAGAATGTCCGACGATTGTGACACTATCACTCTCGCCAAGGCACAATCATGCGAGGCCATGTCATCTCGGTACAATCTCGGCGGAAGTGCCCGCAAAAATGACACTGACAAGGTTGTCGTGTCACTCTCGCCGGCATCTATGGGTATAAAAGTGGCAGGTCCGATTTTTAAGTCATTTGTTTTGGCTCGACAAATTGTTGGGCGATTTTCTCTGCATTTCTAGGTGAGTTATAACACCCGTGCTCCGTTAACTTGTACAAGTTGTGTTAAGTGAACTTTGGATGGAAATGTGCATAACATGTTTGTACCCTATGCTTAACTGACTTATACCTTAGACTAATTTCTGATACAATACTATACAAGGGAACACATCCGTACAAAAATGGAACTAAACATAACTTAGAATGTTAAATGATCTTCTATTAGGGCACAAAGTTAAAAAAACTAGACTTGAGGGACCAAAGCGAAAAGGTTGAAAATATAAATACCCTCAAATTTATTAAAAACATTTAAACTCTAATACCTATCTTCTTCTATCTGATTTATCTCATATCTTTAAGAGCATCCATCGATGAAACCAAATCAATTGGAGAAATCATCAAGTTAATTGAAGATAGAAAGATTAAAACTCAAGAACTCAAAGGTATGTGTATACTTTCTAGTATTCTAAGTTGAATCTTCTCTTTAGGTCAATTTTTGAATCATTAAGTTTGAAATATGTTTTAAGTTTGAAATTGTGAGAAGATTGAAGAGTTCAAGTTTGTTTGAGAATCAAAATCACCATTGGAATCAAGGTATGCTAAGCTATTGGTATGGATTGCTTTATTTTGAGGTTTTAGCTTAAGTTAGGTCTCTAATGGTAAAGTGTAGATATGAAGTTAAAAAGTATTGATTTTATGCTTCAAAGATCATTTAGGATGATGATAATTATTGGTGTTATTTGCATATTGAATAGAATGAAACTCAATTGGTTTGGTTGTGAAATTAGTTGTTGTGTACAGGGTGAATCAAAACTTTCAGCTTGTTTCAAAAATTCGTATAAATTAATTAGTTGGTCTAAATTAGATGTTCTATATATCGTTGGAAACCTTAAAGAGTCTAGTACATCTTTGTAGTTTACACTAAGAGCATATTTTGAGTCTAAATGGATCAAAATCGTGAGTTCTAGAACTGGTCAACTGAAACTCGGCATCTGCACACTGTTTTTTTAAAATTCATATAAAATTGGTCATTGATCCAGATAAGATGAATCTTGTGCGATTAGGTTCCTAAGAGTTAGTATTACAACTTTCATTTATAATTTAAAGCTTCATTTGTCCTCTAAGTATGTGTAAAACATCAAAACTTTAGAGAGGCAGAAGCTGATATGTGCAGTAACATGAACTGCAGTTGGTGCTTGTACCTTGTGCACATTTGGCTTGTACCATATGATGAATCTTACACTAATCAACCTTAAAACTATCTAGAACTACTCTAGATATAATAACGAGCAGAAATAGGGTCTAAGACTTGTTTACTCAAGCAAATATATTGATTACTATCGATATAGTAATTGGTTCTTGTTTTATGTAAAGGTGACTTTGTGTGAATTGTATCTATACTATGGACATTCGATTGTGGTATTCCATCATACACGAGGATAGCCGTTTGCATAAGGCTTCCTAATCCGGATAAATTGGTTCCAAATTGACTTCATGCTTGTTAAATACAATTGACCATTATTTTTCCTTTTGAATTATCATTTTAATTGAGATTTGGAACATGGATCTCTTGACTTGTTGGATTGCATCTATTGTGATTTTCGTCTATAGACTTAACATTGGGGACACCGATGTTGAGATGATTCTATGGTGGCTAAAACGATCATGGCGTCCTCACTATACATAGTCCTTAAAAGCGGACTTGACTAGGTAGCGGTCAAATATAGGGCATATGGATCGATCCTAGGAACCGTTATCGGAGAATATGTTGCAACCATGGTTAAATCCACGGAGAGAATTGTTGTGTTGTGTCCGCACCCCTTTCCCCACTCAATCCCAAACAAACTGATCATCCTTTTTGGGAACAAAGCGTCCTTGTGATGCGTGTTGGTTTTTAGACCTTTGACATGCCTTCGAGGTATTTATTGGACTTTGATTTCTTTTAGAAACATCTTAAATCTGGAATCATCTTAAATGTTAATTTTATCTTGAACTTGATATCTCATGTGTATTATTTAGTTGCTATTATTTGTTCATTGAGTATTAAGCTCAGTCGAGGTTTTCTTTGTCCTCGGGAGGTTAATGACTTAGTAGAGCTTTTGGGATGAAAGCTATAGAGATGACACGAGTGAAAGATAACGCATTATGATATGATTTGTTAAGCTTTTGGTAACTAATGTAGATGATATATATGTGTATTTTGGGAATGTATTTTGGTACAAATTGTTATCTCCGTTTGTGGTTTTGTAATTATATTTTGGTAAATTATAGTAATCGCTCTGTTTTAACCTTTGGGTGGACTATGTTTTGTTTTAATCTATTTGTGGCATATTCCGTCCTTAGCCACACGGGACGGGTTTGTTACAAGTTGTGGTATCAGAGTTATAGGTTATGATCCTGTAGTACAATTTAAGTTTGATCTGTGAGGAATGGGTAGAACTAAGATAGGACTATGTTAGGCACTATACATGCTAATTAATTGATATCTTGTATGCTCCATTTCTTATTGAAAATAACCGAGCAAATGATTCCTCTGTTATTTGTGTTAGTTCCAAATGCCGCCGAGAAGAGTACCGGCAATAAGAGGGGAATAAGAGGTAGACCAGGAGAAATAGAACCGGGTTTGAAAATGAAGTAAGTCATCCGCCATCAAGTCAACTAGATCCTAATGTGATTGGAGTTGTCCACCAAACGGTTAACAAGATGCTACCGGGGATTATAGCACAAACGATAGAAGCATTATGTCAAACTGGCAAAAACCCGAATCCTAACACCGGGAACTCCGGCCAGAAATCAGTGATCAGGAAACTGACATTGGTAACGAAATCAAGAAATAGACAAAAAGAGGATAAAAGAAATCAAGAAATAGACAAGAAATCAAGAAAAAGAAATCACAAATCAAGAATTTTTTTTACAAAAAAGAAGACCAATCGAGAAGAGCGCCTGATTCGTATAAGAAGACTGCATCTCGAAGTCTGAATCGTCGTCTTGGAAGAATGCGTCTAGAAGCATGTACCGTATCAATTGTCGTCTTGGAAGTTGTACAGGATTTATGGGCAGTAAAGTTGGGCGGCCCGGTAACTTTTCAAACTTATTGCTTTGATTAATAGTACATAGTGCATAAAGTGTTGTAGTTAATAGATTTTAAGAGATTGTGCATCAAATAGCAGTACATAGTGCAACAAAAATTGTTTTTAAGAGTTTTTGAAATCTGTTTTATAAGGTAGTATAGATTTTCCATCTATGTATACTCATTTGTTAAGATATCTTTTAGAAAATAATTAAATGAGATTTCACATGTTATGCTGTATTTTACTTACGCTGTTTTCTCTAATCTGGAAAGAAAAGAAATGGATGGAAAAGAAAGGGAGAGAAAAGAAAGGAAAATAAAATAATTTTTTCATTTGTGTTGTCGAAACGGAAGGAAAATGAAGGAAATGAAATAGTTTTTCATGTTCTTGAACAGGAGAGAAAGGAAAGAAAAGATGTTAATTTTATAAATATACTCTTATAAAATATATTATTTATAATAAAAGATTGGGTAGTTTTGTAATTCTAATAATTTCAGTAATTTTTTTAAATGGTTTTAATTTCTTTCATTTCATTTCCTTTCCTTCCCTTTCCTCCCACATTTGGGAGGAAAGGTTTGGAGGAAAATTATCAATTATTTCCTTCCGTTTCCTTTCCTTTCTCTCCTAAAAAAGTTTCGAGAACACAAATTTATTTACTTTCCACCCCTTTCCCTTCCTTCGTTAAATGAGTTTCGAGAACACAACGTTAGGTATTGTTTGGTAAAATAAGATAGCTTATAAGCTACCTTACTTTTTGTGTAATCATTTGAATGCATATAAGCTAGCTTATAATCTAGCTTATGGATAAGCTACTTTTAGGGCCTGTTCGGTAACGACTTAATGGGATGTATAACATGTATAGCTTATTCGGTCAACCATAACTCGTTGTTTGGAAGTGGCTTAATGGTTCAGAAAATGGCTGATTCGGTCAACCATGAAGGTAGAGTCATATCCATTAAGCTTGTTTTTTTCCATCCTTGCCCTTTTGTGAAACACGCTCCCCTTGTTAATAAAACATTCTCTTTCTCGATTTGCTGGTCTCTTTCTCCTTCTTCCCGTCGCCAGACGATCTTGTTAACCATTCGAAAATTTTAAGAAAAACCTACTTCCATCATTAACGTCGAGAGAGAAAAAGAGAAAGAAAAAGGGGAAGGGGTGAAGTACACGAAGGGAAAGTGGGTCTTAAAAATATTTATTATAAAGACAAAGGGTAAAATGGTCATTTCTGACATTCAGACTGTTTATTCAACACAACAACCGAACAATAACTTATCTGTTAACATACACATAACTTTATTAATACATACAACTATATCCATTCAGGTCTTAACAGAAAACGAACCGAACAACACCTTAGAAAGTTGAAGTAGCTTATGAAAAGTTTTTTAATATTTTTTTCAATTATAACCTTGATTAATATTAATTATTACTTATTATTATGTATAAATAAATATTAGCTATAATTAAATAATAATTGTAAGTAAAAATTAATTAATTTAAAAGATATATTATTAATTAATTTAAATTATACAATATATATTAATAATAATAATTAATTATTTATAAACGTTATTAATTATATCAATTATTTTTTTAACTATTATTCAATATATTCAGATACCAAAAACCAAATATAACAATTCTAATATTTTTGAAATCATGGATTAATGTAGATTATTTCTAAAGTTTGTTTTCAACATACTCAAAATTTATAGTATATATATATAATAATCAATTTTAAATTCTTTCAATTAACATATTATATTATTAATGTTTCTTTACTATTTTGTTTGTGTTATTTATCGTATTATATTATTAGAATTTTATTTGAGTTATGGGTAACTTGTTTAAGCATTAAGAAATTACCATGTTGACGTGGCATACAAATCAATCATGTTTGTTGAAATGGTGAATGACGGGGATTTTTAATTATAAAATATCTTTTACCTTAATGCCCCTTTGTTCTAGATCGATGAATACAAACCCTAACCCAGGGCCTATAAAATGTCAAGAACGGGTTGTTGACACTAACAATATCTTGATAGGTTAAATTAAAAATCAAATAAAAACCGATTTTTAATTATATATGTCATCATACTTAATAGTATGATTAATAAAAATAAATACTAGTTATATAATAAGAGCAAAATCCGCCAATTTTGGTGGTCAACTAACTCGAAAAACCAAACTCAAAATATATAAGTTTTGGTTAGAGTTATAATGTGTACGTGGATCATGCATGTTAGATTTAGTGAGAAAACAAACAAATTTAAGCTCGTAATCCACATGGAGTCAAGTTGTGTATGGTAGTGAGCAGAGTAAATTGGGTCAGGGTGAACTGATCCACATACTATAATTGGCTTCTTGTGTTTGGTTCGGGCTCATAAACTGGCAGCCCTAAGAAATGGGCTTCAGGTTAACCCATAAAATTAAAGGCTCATAAGAGAAGAGAAGGAAAGGAAAAAGAAACCCCTTTTCTTCATGTTCACGTGATGAGAAAGTAGGGATGTGGGGTTCAATGCACACGTTATATATATATATATATATTAGTTGTGTACCCGTGCAATGCAGCGGGATGTGTAGCTCTATTGTAAACGGATAAAACACATTTGTAGATAATGACTTAAGGAATATTTGGTAGGCGTCGTATAATTTAGTTTAGAGTTACTTAGTGCGAAATAAAAATGCTTGTTTGGTAAAACTATGGAAGAGCATCTTCAATCATAGTCCATACATTTAAATTAATGTAGGGAATCATTTGCCTAAAATTAGTGTAAATAGTGTTGTTTTAATAATATTATTTCAACCATGTTCCATGCATTATTAGCTATACATTTTTAATAATATTTTGTTTATTTCAATAGATATAATTTACCATTTCAAATTATTAATAGAACCAATGATGATAGAATAGATATATTCACGGAACTCTTTTTTTTGTAACCGTGGGTTTTCGGGACAGTTTACGTGCACTGACTAATCCTTCGGGCGACCACGAATAGCCTGGAGTCATCGCAGGTGAACCTCCATGACCACAAGGGTTTTAGCAATGCCTAGATTCGAACTCGGGATAGATGAGATTTTCCACTACATCCCACTGAGAATTACAACAACCCAAGTGGTTTTAGGGGGCTCTTCCCACGTTAGACCATGGTTTATTCACTTAACCCTTTTAGAAACAAAACCTACAGAATGTTAATATTTAATAAAGATATTTTCAATTTGTACAATGGTTTTTAGATACATTGAAAAGCAAATCTTCAAGTACTTATCAAACTGATCATCTCGTTTTTAACCTGCATATGTCTTCAACCATCAACATCATATAGACTTGCATGTCATTGAATTGGTGATGAAAGAAAATTGGCTATGAGGTATGTATTCAACAGAATTCATCTGCATGCATTGTATGCTTTAAAACTAATCTAAAACTTCAAAAATGAAGTACCATTTCTTGAGTGTTTTTTTTCCTTTTTTTTGTTATCAGCAACTTAGGGATTGTTTACCAAAATGCTTATCAGGTAAGCGCTTATCGACAAGGATATAATCCTTACTTACCTTATCGTATAACATTTTCGACCATCAAAATTGAAAATTGATTGTTGGTAAGCGTCTTAAACCCGGTAAACACTTACCGGGTAAGAGTCATTTCCCTCACTTACCAGGTAAGACTCTCGGTCTTTGTTATGACTCTTACCGGGTAAGATTATAGGTAGTTTCTACGCTGAATATACAAGGACCGTAAGGTAAATGACACCAATAAGTGCTTACCGAGGTAAGTACATACTAAACAGCCTCATAGTATAAACTAAAATAGATAATGAAAATAGACATTTACTTTTATCATTTATAATTAAAGTTAAAATAAAAAAATAGATATTTAGTTTTACAAGTGGACACTTATTTTAGAATCAAGATTTGGAATCAACATGTTATAGTTTTACTTGACATAAATGATAAGTAAAACCCCCATTTTTTTCTATATATAAAATTGTGGCTATATAGAATTTACAAGCCAATAACTTTGTTTTGAGATTAAAAAACAAAACATAGATATGTAGATCCATCTCTTTTCTATTTGGTATATAACTGTCGCCTATTGACAAGTTAGAAGCCACATTGAGTTGATAAAGAACCAACAAGGTGATTAGAACAAAACAAATAATGAAGAAACTGGGAGTTGTTAAAAATCAACACCCAACCGCATATTTGCTTCACAATACAATATAATGGTATATCAACATCTCCAATTCCACCCACAAACAATCTCATCTCCCTACCAAAAACACCAAAATCCCTTGTTATATTCCTCATTTTCTATATTCAAAAGCATCCTCATCGTCCTCATCTAGAAGTGGCTGGCCCACGGCTGCATCAAGCTCAACCTCATGCCTACAAAAAAACATCACCATCATTTACTTCATACCACACAAACACATAATTTTCTTAAAACTTAAAACCACAATTTATTTGGCTTACTATTGTCGAGCAGCAATGTCAATTTGCACTTCTAGGGGAGCAAGTGCAAGTGCAAGTGCAAGTGCAAGTGCAAGTGCAAGTGCAAGTGCAAGTGCAAGTGCAAGTGCAAGTGCAAGTGCAAGTGCAAGTGCAAGTGCAAGTGCAGGAGAGTCGAAAAAATGCATAGGATCCCCAAAAGAACAATTGTACATATTAGTTCTTAAAATATTCTCCAGTTAATTAAAACTTATCTTATAAAGTTGATAATTGTTACCGAACAAGCTTTCTAGCAAGATAGAGGAAACGCATATCAAATGTGTCATTACTCTTGGCTGAGATCTCGTAATACTGCAAGTTCAATTTTCCACCGGTATCCCTGTATCCTAGCATTAAAATTGAATCTTCCCACAGTTGCTAAAGAAATCCAAGGAGTGAACTTCAACACCTATGGTTGCTAAAGATGAACAAACATAATATCATCATTTATCCAAGTCCACAAACATAATATCATCATCACCAATGGTTATTTGTTACATTGGTAGTATATAAATATTATGCATTTTAAAAAACATAGGGTGTTCAAACAATTAAAATCCTAGCAGGAGCATCGGAGTAAAGACATGAAGAGTTAGACTCAAGAACAAAAGATTAACGGTCTAAAACTGAACAATACTCAAAATAGTCATCATGTTTTATGCCCGTTTTGGCTCTGACTCCTAATGCTCTCATGTGCCACTGCTTGAGTCTAGCACGAAGAGTCCAAGTGACTATAGCATGTTCTATTGCAGTCTTAGTGAAGTTGAGGTGTGTTTACTTCAATCATGAAGGAGATTGTTTTAACTTTTAAGTGACGTTGATGATCTAACACTTGTTTTTTCACATTGGTCTTGAAAATTGAAGCTTATACTTCAATGGTCAACTGGGATCATTGTATAGATATATTGTACCCTTGAGCACAAAAGATTCAACCTAGAAATAGTTGCCAAATTAGGGAGCAATCATTCTTGGGAAATACATAATAAACAAATTAAAACATAAAAAAAATACAACAATGCATCTCCAACAATAAATGTACAACTATAAGCCAAACAACAGAAGAGGGTAGATATTAGTAAGGTTTTATCCGAGAGCATAGAGAGTGCTTATACAATGGTATTCCAAATGTAAAAGAAACAATGCAATACGTGAAGGTATTTAAGTTTCATGCTTCCATAAACTAATCCAATAGATACGGCAGACACAAAGTCACCTAAAGTTTAGAGATTTAAAACCCATAACAACCACTTAACATAAAAGAAAATCTTCAAACTATAAGGGGCTTGCATATAATCACAAAACAACTATATGCAATTTTAGAGATGACAGATAAACTATTGAAAGAAATGGAAGATTTCCAAATTTTCTAATTAGGTGTTGTTATTCAAAAGTTGCGAAAAGAGTACTCAGGTGTCTGACATGGTTTTTTGTACTTTTGGTGGAAATGGAGTACTCTTTTAGTTACATTCCAACAACCAAATTGTTCTTTTTCCATTTTCGCATGTACTGTGGTTACTACTGAGGATCAAATTGCCAAGTATTATGGTTCAATATGATAATCAATCCTAAAGTCATTTTCAGAAAAACCTACACACAATCAATCCTAAAGTCATTTTCAGAAAAACCTACACACAATCACATCCACCCATAATACAACCCAAAAAGTGCCTTTGAAAAAAACAACATTAGAGATACAATAAACATTGGTTAGAAAAGGTGGAAGAACCCATGATTGAAAGTGGTTGTAAGGAAGACCGATTGAAAAACATCGCATGACAAATTGGATTCCTCTTTGTATCTTTCTCCCTCATATTCTCTTTTCTCCCTGAAATCTATATATTTCAATTGTGTATTCAGATTTTGTGCATCAATATGTATCCCTCCCTCCAAAAATCTGTTTCAGCAACTTGTTGACCAATTTACAGCGCATATTCATCGAACACAGAACCCTACAAACATTGCATATGAGAGAAATTCAAATAATTTACAGAAAAAATACAATTATGATATAAAATCAGGGCGATATTACCTTTTTTCTATGAGAACATGTGAAAGATCCACCTCCTTGTTCAAAGTACAAACACACCTTGAGAAGAAACACAGAACCCTACAAACATCGCTTAGAACATAAAGAAGAAACACACCTTGAGAAGAGTCAAAGCGCATCAAGAACATTTGGGAGTGAAAAAAAAGAGAGATATTAAGAGTAGGGTTGCCATTTCTTATGATACTGGATCATTTTCTTAGGGAAGGGAAGAGGCAGACATTTGAGAGGGAATGGAATGGGGCGAGGATCAAATAGAATCTGCTAAACCTTAAACCCACCCCCAATAAAGCAATCCAAGTAGAAAGTTTGGAGAAGATGAAAATGGAGCGATACAGTTGTAAACAAACAAATTGAAAACATAAATCGCAAACACTTACCTGAGATGAAGCGACGGAGAAGATGAAGATGGAGCGATGGATAACCCTTACCTGAGATGAAGCCGTATATATTGGGAAGATGGAAGATGATTGAACCGGCACCTTGGGAGGGCATGGGGAGCTTCAATCGTCATCTGGGAATCGACAACATTAAAAGGAATCGCCTTGTGACCTGTGAAAGATTTTATGCATTAGTCGAGTTGTACCAAAGCAATTAAAACTTGTAAAGTTGAAAACTAAGTAAATATGCAATAAAGGGTAGTACATAAGCCTTAAAGTGTTGTATTTAAGAAAAGTAACCCAAATGCTTTATAAAGTAGTATATATATATATATATATATATATGGAGGATCAAACGAGAACAATAACTTTTTAAAAGAACACGAGAACTAACAAAATCATTAGTGATTTTACATTACATTAACGCGCAAAAAAAGCCACGTGGACCTGAAGCCGCGACCAAAGTCCCTTTTTCGTGTGTTAATGTAAAATCACTGATGATTTTGTTAGTTCTCGTGTTTTTATAAATAGCTACTGTTCTCGTTTGAACCCGACTCTATATATATACTAACAGTGTGCCCGTGCAATGCACGGGGTGACCAAGGTGTGAAAGTTTTGTTGTAAATGAAAAATGAGAAGCCCCCGAGTGTGTAGCTAAGTTAGCAAAATTGATACGCAATAGGTTCAACTTCGAATCTTGTGAGAGACGGGCTTGAATCCCTCCGTTAGCCTTAATCGCTAAGTCAGCTCTGAAATGCATCCTGACATGTGGTAGGGAGTGTTTGGTTTAATCTAAGGAATGGGACATGAATGAAAATGAATATGTTGTCGGCTGATATGAAAGTGTGTATATTCATTGAATTATTTTACATGCTTTTACATTCCTTTCCATTGTTAATGTTTGGTGTTAAGCTCTGATACCACTTGTTTAGCTCTAATACCACTTGTTAAGCTCTGATACCACTTGTTAAACCGAGATTATAGTTGATAAACAATAACAACACAATAAAGATCAAGAGATAAATAAATCAGATTAACATACCACAGATCTCTTGATTAATCAATGAATACGTGTGTGTGTTCTTGGTACCTTGAGCGTGTACAATACAGAGAGTATACGGCTCCCTCTGTTTTCCTTATGCGATCCTCTAACCTAATTCTAGAAAAATAAAATCCTTTTATACTTAGGTCAACATGACCTACTTAATATTAACTATTAGCTAAAATATCCCCTAAGGTATTAAACATTATTACAGACTAGACCCCTTATTTAATTTAATCTTGAATACAATTATTTGATCCAACAATCTCCACCTTTGGATTGAAGATTAAAAAAATTTGGCAATTATCTTCGGGTCTTCACTTCTCTTGAAAAACTGTAGTAGATATGACATTGACAACTTCAAAACTTGTAACTTTACACAGTCTTCATCTTCCTTCAAAACTTAAGTGTCCTTCTGACGACCATCTTTAGTCAAACTCTTGATAGATCAAATAAGTTCAGACACTTTGATATCTTTGAAATCTTCAGCAGTCTTCAATTCAGAAATTCTTTTGTATTCTCCCCCTTTTTGATGAGTGGTGAGAATCAGCATCATCAAAACATAGCAAAAACAAACTACGAATGTCCTCCCCCAGATCGACAAGTAAGCGCAGTCTTCATGTATAGATCCCTGTGTGGAAATAAGAGCAGTCTCCACAAATGGAAAGAGTGATTATTTCAATCTTTACAGATTCAAATTAGTAAAAAGTGGCAACCCTGAATCAACAAATGACTCAGTTTGGAATGCCTGTCAGTAACACACAGTTACTGAGTAACACAAAGTTACTATATAAGGAGCTGGTTTTGATGTTGGCTCCCCAAAACTTCCATTCAATCATCGAATAACACATGGTTATCTATGAACGTTCTGACAGAAAACAAATTTATGTGTGCTCATGCATGTGTATGAAAGAATTAAGCACTGATGATTGCTTTTCAATATAGGCTCAAAATATGTAAACTTGTTGAGACAACAACAAATTATACAAAGACTCAATGTGCATGAGAAAGGTTCGAAGGTGGGGCAACTTTCCTTCTTTTTCAATATTAGTATCTTCCAAATGAAGAACCAATAGCGTATGTGCTGCTTCCCTAGAAAATGTGAAACATTCTTTTTTTTGAGAAAAGAATGAGTAGCTGGTGGGGTGTAATGCAAGAGATGGCATGGGCTAGGTGCCTTTTTCAATGTCGTTTACGAAGAAATGTGAAACAACAGATAATGTGGCTGCCCGACTCAGAAAGAAGTTTGGTTCAGAGTTTGATATTCTTTTACTCTGTTCTCTCACCCTCTTTCTTTTAATCTTTTAGATCTCACTTCTAACCAATCTCTATTTTCCATTTTACCTCTTCACACACCAACACTCAAATATTTTGACCCCTCTCCCCTCAATCATTGAGGGAATACTTCCTGGGTAGGAAACACTGGTTATCGTGAATCCATGGAAGTTCTGTTAAGCTTTCACACTGAATCCCATGTATTTTCTTAAAAGAACGTGCTGTTCAACAGCCTTTTGTACATGTAAGCACAAAGGAATACAAATAAACATGAAGAATAAAATGTTTGGAGAAGTCAAAGACATTTTGTTTTGACAATTCAATTCTCCCCTTCAAACAAAAAGAGTTTGTCAATTAAGTATCCAAAAATCATTTAAAATCACACTTCACAATTCATGAAAATCTTTGAAGAATAGGAAGTGTTTTGAACATTTAAGAAACTATTTTTCACAAGTGAAAGTTGTTCATCTTTCAACAAGTGATAGAGTGTAAGGATTAGAAAGATATACTTGTAAATCAGAATCCTTAACTCCCCCTGAAGTGAATATTGTCATTTAAGTGTTCTCCCCTTTTATATCTGTAAAACAACAATTCATCAGAAAAATATGATAATAATAGTATAAATCATATTTATCTCGTCCCCCTAAGAGATATAACAGTTAGCTCCCTCTCAAATAAAAAACCTCTATAAAAGATGTTATCATTTAAGCATCCTATTAGAAGAAAACATTTGAGTACGGGTTTTGAACTCTAGTATTCAAAAGCCATGATTACTTATTCTCCGGTGAGAATAGTATCATTCATTTTTACCAATGAAGAACGAGTCCTAAGCTGTTATACTTAGAAGTCATTGTTTTGACAATGATGCAAGAGTCCTGATCTGTAGTAATCATAAGTCATTGTTCTTTCTCCCCCTTAAACTTTGGGTGCCTGCAACACAGATTTAGCTTTTGGTACCCACTGGTAATTGGGTCCTAATGGGTTAGTTGCAGTTCTAGTGGGAGATATAAAATAAGAACCATACCAGTTATTCACATAATCTTTTCTTACAAAATCATTTGAGCCACAGTAGGAACAACTAATTTTCTTTTGTGCTAACCTGATCAATTGATTGATTGTGTAAACCAGATCAGGTTTGCCAAAAGTTTTACCTTTCAGAGCATTGTTCCTTTTAGCATTTGATGTATGCACAAATGATTTTTCTTTCTTCTTTTCCTCTGAAGATCCTTTAACTCTCCAGATCCAATTTTCTCTATCTTTTTCTTCATCTTTCCTTCTCCAGAACCTTTTCTTCCGAGACTTGTTCTTTTTGAAATTACCTGAATCGTCAACATTGTTGTCAAAGAAAAGGTTAGAAGGACGAATCTGATCTTTATGTTCAGAAGTATGATCATCAATTACATGAAACAAAGGATTATTAGAAACATTAGTGAAAATTGAACTTGCTGCTGAATTGAATGAGCATTCGAATGCAGTTAGATCATCTCTCGGTGATTGAGCTATTGAGTCTGGCGTCTTGTGCTCAGTCAGCTTCACTTTGAATACGATCTCTTCAAGTTCCTTTATCTTTGACGACAAACTGTTTCTTTCCTTTGCAATCAGATCAAACTTTTTATGCAATTCAGATTTTGCATTCTTCTCCTTCAAGATGTTTGTTGACAACTCAGATAGCTTTCTTATCAGCTTAGCTATCTCAGTCTCTAGATCTTTCTTTTCTTTAGAAAAGTCTTTATTGACATCCTTCTGCTCAGCTTTCTTCTTTTCTTTCTCAACCTTGTCTCTCTCCAGAATGATAACTTTCTCAAAGTCTGAAACTTGTTGAGAAAGCTTAACACATTTAAGCTCTAAGGATTTCTTCTCTTCAAAGGATTTTCTTGAGAAATCGTAGAATTTCTTAGCAAATTCTTTTCTTTCTTTCTCAATCTTTATCATCTTATCTTGGGCTTTTGTGTTGTTTCTGTCTTGGGTTGCCTTTTTCTTTCAGCATATTAATCTCAACCTCAAGACTGAAAACTTTATCTTTCAAAGAGTCTCTTTCAGCAAAAATTCGAGAATTTGACTTTCTCAGCCCTTCACATGTCTCACTTGAGATATTTGCTCTTCTTCTAAGTTCATCTAGCTCTCTTTGCATTGATTCTTTCTTTGACCAACTTGGGCTAGAATTAAAACTTTCAGACTTCTTCAGCTTTGCTCGAAGATTTAAAATCTCTTTTTCTTTAGACTCAATTATTCCTGCAAAATTAATCTTTGAGTGAGAGACACATTCTGAGCAAACAAAGTCTTTCTTTAAGTCCTTATAATTTTTTAATCTATCAACTTGTTCAAGAAGAGATGAGTTTTGAATCTTCAGATCTTTATTTTCAGCTTCCAGTGCTGGAATCTCTGGCATATATGCTAAAGCACAGTCTCTCTTGGTCAGCACTGTATTTCCCATCTCGTCTATGTAAGGCATGATGATATCTGTAGCTGTATGGTTAGTAAGCAAACTTATCTGTACCAAGAGAAGGAACTAGTAAGATCTTTGAATCAAGAATTGGATAAGAACTACACTAAAAATTTTCAGAAAAATAAATTTCCAAAAATAATCAAATGCAGAATTCGCAAATAGTATAAAGCACAAAGAAATTAGCAAGCCAAAAAAGAATCCGGCGTAAATTACAGATTGCGCTAAAGGACAGTGGCGCAAAAAGACAACTTTGCGCTAAGTGAACCTGGCGCAAAAGAAGCTTTGCGCTAAAAGAAGCTGGCGCAAAAGGAACTTTGCGCGAAGTACTCTGAAACCCTTGAGATTTGCGCGAGAAGAGGGTGGCACAAGAAGGGTTTTGCGCGAAAGGCGGGTCGCGCGAAATGGAGGTTTGCGCGAAGAGAGGGTGGCGCAAAATGTAGATTTGTGCGAAGAACTGATGGCGCAAAAGAAAGCGACCGGTGTCTTGCTTAGATCGGAGTGTTGCTCGACCGAACCAGAGTGTCGACCGGTGTTCTCGACCGGAGTCTGTCAGACCGGTGTCTGCGACCGGTGTCCCGTCGACCGGACAAATGTACCGACCGGTGTCTTGCGACCAGGGTGTATCGACCAGTGTGGACCGGTGTCGTGTGTGGCGCAAAACAACTTTGCGCTAGGAGACGGTGGCGCAAAATACACTTTTGCGCTAAGAGGCGGTGGCGCAAAACACCACTATGAACTGGCCCAAAAGTAACAAACGCGCTAGTTCTTCACAGTTCGACCCTATGATCGATTTTCAACCCAGAAAACACTCCAATCGATTGATATGCAATGTAAAAATCATACTATATATCTATAAACATGTATCGATCAATACCCAATCAAAAACAATGATTAAAAATAACTTTTTATCACTCAATTTGAATGGAACAGTACTCGACTTTTCATGAACAATACTTAAAAAAAATCATCAAAAGCCAATCGATTTGTGTTTTTAACAGTGAATAGATATTCTAATGATGTTCTATAGCATGAAACACACCTAATCAAATCGTTTTTATGCTCAAAAACACAAGAAACCAACCAATCGATCTTCACACAGTGAATTTTCGAAAAATACTGTTTTTAATCCAAAAAGCTTGATTCTTTGGCTTTAATACCACTTGTTAAGCTTTGATACCACTTGTTAAGCTCTGATACCACTTGTTAAGCTCTGATACCACTTGTTAAGCCCAGATTATAGTTGATAAACAATCACAACACAATAAAGATCAAGAGATAAATAAATCAGATTAACATACCACAGATCTCTTGATTAATGAATGAATACGTGTGTGTGTTCTTGGTACCTTGAGCGTGTACAATACAGAGAGTATACGACTCTCTCTATTTTCCTTATGCGATCCTCTAACCTAATTGTAGAAAAATAAAATCCTTTTATACTTAGGTCAACATGACCTACTTAATATTAACTATTAGCTAAAATAACCCCTAAGGTATTAAACATTATTACAGACTAGACCCCTTATTTAATTTAATCTTGAATACAATTATTTGATCCAACATTTGGCGATAAATAAACCCTTCAAAATTTCAAGATTCTCGAGCAACTCAATTTAGATAGGACATTAGAATATTTTGGCTAATTGTTATACACATAAATTACTCGACATTAATTGTTAAAATCCAAATATCATTTCAATCAACAAACATAAAAATAGTAGATGATGTTCTAACTAAAACAAAAAAAACTATCAAAAGTTTACAAAATGGTGTTCGTACAGATCAAATAAGTTACCTAATGTGGGTCATACCAACCTTTTAACCAAGATTACAAATCATATAAGTTAGTTTGTGTTACTTTCGATTCTTGTTATGGAGCAACCTCCTGTTTGAACATAACGGCTTCATACATCAACCTTTGACCTTATAAACTTCATCCACTTAAAAAGGTGAGAAAATAAAATTGAAACCATCATAAACTTCATCCACTTGAAATCTCCAAAACCCTAAACTTGCTTAATAGAATATCCTCTGTAAATAGTTTAGAGATAATTATGTTTGTATATTTCTCCTAGTTTAGACGCTATCCTTTCCTTGTAGATATCTCTTTGTACCTATATATATGTTGAGGCAATATTGGGGGCAAGAATTCTGACCTCTATCATGGTATCAGATCATTTGACCTAATTTTCTCTCCTTCTTCTACCTTCTACCTCTCACAATTTTTTTTTCTTCTTCTTGATCATTCTATGGCCGGCGGAAACACCTCCAATACAGAGGAAAAACAACCAAACTACATTTATCCCGATTACTCGAGAAATAAAAAAAGCTGCAATATGCGTCTTGGGCCGAGCTTTTCAAAATCCATGCTCGTGCTTACCAAGTGTTGAATCATATTATTCCTCCCTGTTCTGATTCAGTCGACAAAGATTTGTGGCTGCGGCTAGATGCAATCGTTCTCCAATGGATCTACGGAACGATATCGAATGACCTTCTCTACACCATTCTCGAACCTGATGCAACCACACAAATGGCGTGGGATCATTTGAAGGAAATTTTTCAGGACAATAAGCATTCACGGGCTGTCCATCTCGAACACTAGTTCTCCTGTACCCAACAGTCTAATTTTGTAAGCATCTTCGCCTATTGTCAACACCTAAAGATGCTTTCGGATCAACTTCTCAACGTTGGTGCTCCGACGCCTTGTCCTTAAACTCGTCGTGAGCCTTTCCGATGCATATGACGGGGTTGCCACTATTATCCAACAATCTGATCCATTGCCCCCTTTCTATTGCGCACACAACATGTTGACCCTTGAAGAATCTCGTAAAGCCAAGCAAGCTTCTCTTACTTCGGACCCTCTCTCGATCGGGATTCAATCTGCTCACATCACTGCCTTACACTCATCTGCCGAACCCCACCAGGATGACCACCCTTCCTCTTGAGGTCGTGTCCGTGGACGTGGTCGCGATACCCGTGGTCGAGGGGGCCGTGACTTCTCTTCATGGCAGTGCCCGGTCTGGCTGTTCCCACCACAACAATGGCGGTGGCGTTATCCTCCATGCCCTTATCCAATGAATGGCTACTCCACACCATCTTGGAAGTCTCGTGCCAATTTTCAGTAGGGAGGTGCCTCACCAGCCCCCGGTTTACTCGGCCCTCTCCCACAACAGGCGCATAATGCCACTACTTATTCCACCTATGCTCCAACGGATATCAAGATAGCGCTACATACTCTCTCTCGTTAAACCCCCCAGATGATCATTGGTACATGGATACGGGAGTAACGTCTCATATGACATCAAACCAAGGTACACTTTCCCACATTTTTAATTCAAGTACATCTAATCATATTATTGTCGGGAATGGCAATTCTCTCCCAGTTACAGCCTCAGGGACAACCAAATTACCCACTCCCTTTTCTAATCTTTCTTTACGCAATGTTTTAGTCATCCCTAACCTTGTTAAAAACCTTGTTTCTGTTCAAAAATTTACTATCGATAACTCTGTCTCTATCGAATTTGATCTGTATGGTTTTTTTTTGTGAAGGATCTTCAAATGAGGACCCACCTCATGCGATGCAATAGCAACAAGGACCTTTATCCACTCCCATATTTTCGGCTTTCTTCACCATCGGCTTTTACTACTTCTATATCTTCTGTTTGGCACAATCGCCTTGGACATCCAGGAGCACCCATTTTAAGCAAACTTATTTCTCGTCATTTACTTTCTACTTGTCGTTCTAGTTCTTATGAGTTTTGTGTTTCTTGTCAACTTGGCAAACATAATAAACTTTTGTTTTACCCTTCTACTATTGTATCCATGGCACCGTTTGACTTAATACATAGTGACATTTGGACTTCACCGATTGTTAGCTCGAGCGGTCATCGTTATTATTTATTATTCCTTGATGATTATACAAATTTGTATGGGTGTTTCCTTTAGCTAAAAAGTCTCAAACTTTTTATGTTTTTCTGCAATTTCGTGTTCGCACTCAATTCGAAAAAGAAATAAAACGCTTTAGTGTGACAATGGCCGAGAATATGACAACACTCTCTTCCAAATATTTTGTACCTAAACGGGCATCCATCTACACTTCTCGTGTCCCTATACCTCATTTCAAAACGGTAAATTGGAACGAAAATTGCAAAGCCTCAATAAAATAATGAGAACCTTACTTTTGCATGCTCACGTCCCACCTTCCTTTTGGTCTCATTCACTCCAAATGGCCACCTATCTACATAATATCCTTCCAAGAAAAACCATTTCTTACTTTTCCCCAACTGAACTTCTTTACAACAAACTCCCGTCATATCAACACCTTCGGGTATTTGGATGTTTGTGTTTTCCCCATAACCCTTCTCCCATAATTCATAAACTTGATCCCCGTTCCACCCCTTGCGTATTTTTGGGTTTCCCGTCGAATCACCGAGGCTATAAATGCTTTGACATGTCCTCCAATAAAATCATTGTGTCTCACCATGTCACTTTCGATGAACCCTCCTTTCCATTCTCCCAATCGACCACTAAACACGAAACCTATTCCTTTCTCGATGATCCACCCCAACGTTTGTCTCACCATTTCGGTCTTCCCGCTTCTCCCCATACTATTCCCACACCCTCACCACCGACTTCGACACCCCTCCAACCACCCTCACCACCGACTACGACACCCCCCAACCACACTCAACACCGACTACGACACCCCCCCAACCACCCTCACCACCGACTTCGACACCCTCACAACCGAACCACAATGTGAACCAAATACCCTCACCCGGTACTAATGATATCACATCCCCACTTCCCATCTCTCCCTCAAATCCCAGAAACCCAACCACCGTATCCACTCACTCTATGACCACTAGACGTAAACTTAGTATTGTGAAGCCAAGTCCCAAATACGCCCTCTCTCACTCCAATTCTCTACATCTTCCTTCTATCTCTCCCATTCCCAAGTCTCATCTTACTTCCTTAGAAGACGCTAATTGGAAGAATGCCATGCTCGATGAATATGATGCTTTAATTAAAAATGATACGTGTGAACTTGTACCGTGGCCTAAGGATGTTAATATTATTCGTTTCATGTGGATTTTTACTCATAAGTTCAGATCTAAGGGGGGCCTTTAGCGCCACAAAGTTCAACTTCTTGTAAATGGCAGGTCACAATAGATTGGCGTAGATTGCGGAGAGACTTTCAGCCCCGTTGTTAAACCCGCTACAATTCGCACCGTGCTCAGTTTGGCGCTTTCAAAAAAGTGGGGTATACATCAAATTGACGTGGAAAATGCTTTCCTCCATGGCAATCTTTATGAAACGCTCTACATGCATCAGCCCCCCGAGTTTAAAAATACAAGTTTTCCTCAGCATGTTTGTCGACTCAAGAAATCGTTGTATGGTTTGAAGCAGGCACCCGTGCGTGGTACCATCGCTTTGCCTCGTTCATATCCACTCTTGGGTTTCGACACAGCAGCACTTCTGATACTTCTTTATTTATTCTTCATCGGGGAAATGAAACGACCTACATCTTATTATATGTGGACGACATTGTCTTGACTCCTTCTTCCAACACCCTACGGAAGGCCATTATCACTCGCCTAAGTTCCGAGTTCGCTATGAAAGATCTCGAACCTCTTAGCTATTTTTTGGGTGTCTCCATTAAGCAACATTCTGGTGGTCTTTTTCTTTCACAAACCAAGTATGCCATGGAGATTTTGGATCAGGAAAATAGATCAAATTGCAACCCTACTACTACACCGCTTGACACTAAGTCCAAACTGAGTGTCACTTTGGGTAAACCTGTTGTCGATGCTACATTATATAGGAGTCTTGCCGGATCTTTTCAGTATCTTACGTTCACGAGGCCGGATCTATCATACGTTGTTCAACAGGTATGCCTCTTTATGCACGACCCACGTGAACCAAACATGCAAGCTCTCCATCAAATCCTACGATATGTGAAAGGCACAATTCACCTCGGTCTCCACCTAACGCCGTCCTCCATGACGGGACTAGTTTCTTACACTGATGTCGATTGGGGCGGGTGCCTGGACACTCGACGTTCCACCTCCGGCTACTGTGTCTTCCTCGGGGACAATCTCATCTCATGGTCGTCAAAACGACAACAGACTCTTTCTCGTTCAAGTACGGAGGTCGAATATCGCGGAGTTGCTAATGTCCTCTCAGAAAATTGTTGGCTTCGCAACCTCTTGCTCGAACTACATTGTCCAATCACAAAAGCTACATTGATGTATTGTGACAATGTCAGTGCCGTTTATCTTTTAGGTAATCCCGTCTAGCATCAACGAACTAAGCATGTGAAGATCGACATTCATTTTGTGCGGGAGAAAGTCGCCCGAGGCCAAGTCCGAGTGCTACATGTACCATCCCGTTACCAATTTGCTGACATATTCACCAAAGGTCTACCAATGATTCTTTTTGAGGATTTCCGGTCCAGTCTCAACATCCGCCAACCTCCCGTCTCGACTGCGGGGGAGTAATAGAATATCCTCTGTAAATAGTTTAGAGATAATTATGTTTGTATATTTCTCCTAGTTTAGACGATATCCTTTCCTTGTAGATATCTCTTTGTACCTATATTTATATATATATATATATATATATATGTTGAGGCAATATACAGATGGTGCAAGAATTCTGACCTCTATCATTGCTCACCACCATGATATAGAATACCGACTCGTGTCGGAACCACAACCTTGTTTATACACACACAAGCGTTAGGGTATTAGAAACCACATGAAGATTTGGTAGCTTAAACAACCCCCAACATAGAAAACTATGAATCGATGTGCCTGCAAATTTTAAAATGCAGATTGCCTCCACATTCAATATATGCTAGGGATAGAAATTAAGCCAACTGATGTCATGGTTGGATTTCAGTGATGAATTACAAAAGACCAAGATGAAGGTATGGTGAAGAGGGATACATTATCAAAACACATTTGAAGCTTAGAACTTGAAAGAAATGTTAAGAACACATAAAAAGTAACTTAGCATATGATGCTTTAGAGTGGCATACTGGTGCATTATATGACTTAACATTTCTTAAAGAACCAAAATCTTTCGGGATGGAAATACAAGAGATATCAGAAATTTTTTAATAGAGCATCTACAGAAAAAGATAACAATAGGAAGAGATAAATTTGTAGTACTATTTATATGTTAAACATTCATGGACAATAGTCGTTGTATATGTCTACAGAGGTCATTGTTATGAACATGTGACATGTTTTGCTCGAAAAAGTTCATGCTCAAATGACTCGGTTTGACTTGAAATTTTTGATCGATCCTTCGAACGAGCCTGGTCAAACATTGGTATATAGAACCCAACTCGTTAAGTTAAACAAGCTTTATTATGTGTTCAAGATTGACTCGAGCTTGAAAATGATTAAGTTCGAGCTCAAGCTCGAGTAAAAGTTCGAATCATTAACACCCTTGTACAATTACAAAACATGAGTGTTGGTAGTTTATATGGCTTGAAATTTTATGAGAAATCTAACACCAACATATTTCGATTTGAATTATTGAAGCATTTAGAACATAATTTGCTCTGTTTGACCTTGATGGAACAATCTAAAATTATGAAGCATTTAGAACATAATTTCTTCAGATAAACATGCCTCCACAATGAAAATATCACTTACATGCTTATTGTTGAAATATTGGAGGGCCTTTACAATAGCCTCCTCAGGTTCATCGTCTCCACATAATGTGAAATATTTTTCTTTCTTAATACCAAAAAAATAGCAAACATATCTTTAGATGCTACTGACCGCGTTGATAACTTACAGCTTAATGAGCTTTATGGTATATGCAACTTATTTTTTCATTCATACTTGACTGTTTTTTACGGCTTGAATGTTAAGGCATTAGGCCAGATTAGCAATCAAAAACCACAAAACAAACAAAGATGAAAAAAAAGATCGATGCAGGGATTCATATATATACTTGCGTGGGAGCTCCCATGGATCAAACTTGTAGGGATCAAATCCGCCGATGATGGCCACCGGAAGAGGTGCAGATGTGACCTGTTTCTTGACTGTCAAAATATTTACCAAAGAACACCCGTGAACGGGTTTAAAATGACACTTACATGAAACATTGTTGTTAACAGAGCTAAGAAAGAAGTAAAAAATCAAACCACTCGGCCATTTATAATCCTTACCGCAGAGTAAAGCTGGATGAGAATTGTACCTGATATGACAGCTACGGGGGCAGGATGGGCAAACCAAACCATCCCCACGCTTGAGCAACAGAAGTCAGAAGGGTAACTACAAGGTTGTGGCATGATGGTAAGAGCTTGGGGACTTCATAGCGATTGCCCGGGTTCGAGCCCCACTCGCAGCATTGTGGCCACGGGATGAATGCCCGTGGGCCATAGGCCTATTTTCCATGAGATTAGTCCGGGCCCAATGTGGTCTGGGATACTCCTTTACCAAAAAAAGAAGTCAGAAGGGTGTTGATGCCTCTGCCATGAAAAAAATTCGAGATAAACCAGTAAGCAACTTAAATCACAACAAATAACTTAAAAAATACGATGAAGTTGTTGAAAGAAGCTAGCTAAGGAGCTAGCTAAGGACTCAAGGTTCTATTAACATTATTCTCAAGTCTTCAATCTCTATCTTGTTTCGCAAGGAGCTCTTTCACGAAAACAATCTCTCTACCTTTTATCTCAATGTATCAAAACTTTAAATAAAAATCAATCGATGTCAAGTAAAGTGAAAATCGATTATAAGGTAAAATGTATTCGGAATAGCAAGAATTGATTGAGGAAAAAAGGGCATCATCATACTAAACAATAATTAAAACAAATTTCACAACATAAGATGTCAAATATAAAACCCAACCTGCGAGCAATCAGCTGCGGCTGCACACTCACATATCCAATTTCTGTATCACCTCCATTGAACCAATACCGTTAAAAATCTCGTTAAATCTCCTTAAAAATTGAGTAATTTCATCAACCGAGTTCATTTATCTAATTGAAGACAATATGAGAATAATACAACCTATTTGCATAGGCACTTTGATGCATTTCAACAAATGTACAAATTACAATATGCCTATTAGAATTCAACCATGGATGGGTGTTGCCAAAGTGAGGTGGACCTGGGGTTGGATGTTTCATATTTACGACATAGGAACCTCCTCTCTGTTTTGGTCAAATGAATTGCAATTCAATGATGAACATGAATTTACTTAATTGATGACTGGAATTTAAAAAAATCAGTTCCCTAGTCCTAGCAAAATAAAAAAAAATTATATATAATATCACTAAACTCAAAAACCTGATTTGCATATTCAAAATTAGAAAAGATTCCTTGAGTTGATCCCATCTCCTTCTCAATTTTGGCCTCCAATATCTAATCCATATACTCCAGACCTTAATCAACCAAACAACCAAACCAAGAAAAGGAAACAAAACATATGTATTCTTTAATCACTAACCAAACCAAAGAGAAATTTAAATTCTAAAATAGTTCGTAACTAAGAGATGAAAGAAGAACCGAAACGATTTCTTTACCTTCAGGATTTTTCCATTCAACCTTTGAACTGAGGGATCAAGAGATGGAAGGGTCATGGGTGGCTTGTATGAAATCAAAAAGAAAAACAAAAGCCAAATGGAAGGAAAAAAGAACTCCGAAATACAACAATAAATTACATTCCATGCACCTAATAAAAAATACAAAGATAAATCCCCAACACATCGCAAACAGAACACAAGTCTACATGCTGTCAAGTAGTTGAGGAATAGATGGAGTAACAGTAACACATACATACATACAAATGGAAAGTAAATATAGGAGAGGAGAATAGAGGATACTGATGATGAAGAGTTATCGATCTCAGAGGAATCAACGGCTAATGACATTCCGTCATTCGGAAATGGAATTACCATCTGTGCTCATCATCTTTGCTCTGAGGACAACAGAAACCGTATGTATGCATGCTGACATATTCTTTGCAAAAACAATCGAGTTATGAAACATTCACAAAACATGAAATTACCTGTGCTTTGAAAGTAACAAATATGGAGAAACGACTAATCTTCAATGTATGAAACGATTCGTTCACCTTTTTTGAAGGAGGGAGAGATAAAGAAAAAAGAAAGAGAGGAAACATAGAGAATCTGGCTCGGTAAGGTTAGCAATGGAGAACAGGTGGAGAAATTGGGAGCCAGAAGGTTGGAGAAGCTGAATTTGAAATTTGAATTATTGGGAACCCAATTTTGGAGTCAAGCCTCTACGATGATTAAAAACTCTAAGGGCGTGTTTGGTTTGCGGGATTAGAATGGAATGGATTAATGCATTTCGAGTAAGGATTTAGATTTGGGGGATTTAAAATCCTGGCCCATTGCAAAGGAATTCCAAATCCATCAAGTAAATGATTTTAAAGAGGTCAAAGGATTTCAACTCCTTAAAATATGGATTTGGAATTCCTTTGCAATGGGCCGGGATTTCAAATCCCCCCAAATTCAAAACCTTACTTGAAATCCAATCCATTCCCGTAAACCTGCTTATTAATGTAGTATATATATATATATATAGAGAGAGAGAGAGTTGGGTTCAAACGAGAACATTAACTATTTAAAAGAATACGAGAACTAATAAAATCATTAGTGATTTTACATTAACACACGAAAAAGGGACTTTGGCCGCGACTTCAGGTCCGCGTGGCTTTTTTGCACGTTAATGTTAAATCACTAATGATTTTGTTAGTTCTCGTGTTCTTTAAATAGTTATTGTTTTCGTTTGATCCTCCCTCTCCCTCTCTCTCTCTCTCTCTCTCTATATATATATATATATATATATATATATATAAGGGCAGGTTAAAACGAGAAGACAATCAATTTACGAGAAGAAATATGGGGGCACATAATCTATTATTTAAAAAATAGCATAAATAAAAAAATAAAAATAATTTTAGGATTGATTGGATAAATTCTTAAAAATCTCATTATATTTTTTAAATT
The DNA here is from genome assembly GCA_954870635.1 of Arctium minus. Taxonomy (NCBI): domain Eukaryota; kingdom Viridiplantae; phylum Streptophyta; class Magnoliopsida; order Asterales; family Asteraceae; genus Arctium; species Arctium minus. The sequence goes on along the minus strand of OX941080.1, from coordinate 171,632,779 downwards.
TATTTATTTTTTAATTTTGATAAATTCATAATTTTTTTATCAAGGTTTATATAATTTTATTCTAGATACACTATTGATAAAAAAAAATCATAATTTCATCAAATATCAAATGTGATATCCACAATCAATTTATTATATTTTTCATCATTTTTTTCTTATTTTTTGGATCCACATTTTGAATCACATGTGATTAACTTCGTTTAACATATAATCTATTATGTATTACATATGATCCACTAGGTGAATTTTTGTAAATATCACATATGATAATATAGGCCTGAATATAAATGATGCATTATCATATGTGATAGTATTTACATCACAAAAAGATCTATAAGTATAAATAAACATAATCACATATGATTAACTAAAATATCTACATTTATCACATGTGATAAATATGATATGTGATATGTTCAAAAGTTTACATAGTAGATCATATGTGATACGTAATAAACGTGATACCTAATCACATGTGATTCAAAACATGGATCCAGAAAATAGAGAAAAAATAATGAATTCATTATGAATATCATGTGCTATTTGATCAAAATTGTGATTTTTTTATTAAAAGCGTATCTAGAAAAAAATTATATAAAACTTAATAAAAAGTTATAAATTAATTGAAATAAATATATCTTAAAGATATAATGAAAAATTTTACGGATTTATCCAAGTCAAATTATGGTAATTATCCAAATTTCTAAAATTATTTTTCATTTTTCATTTATTGTATTTTTTAACTAATAGATTATGTGGCTCATATTTCTTTTCACAAATTAGTTTGCTGCTCGCATGATCCTCCCTCTCTCTCTCTCTCTCTATATATATATATATATATATACATATATACATATATGCAGTGCGAGTGAGTCATAATTCTGAAACATTATTTTAGCCCTGAATCATGTTTCTTCATCACTTTCGACTTTATTTCATGAGTTTGTGAGGTTAATTTGCAAGTCAACTAATATATAAAGTTGAAGGTTAATATGGTGTATTAGCAAGATCGAATGGAGAAATAATTGCACACATATTGGGCTTCTAAACCCGTATATTCATAACTCATTACAAAACTCGAAATTCTTGACTGAACAAAGAAATACAATCATTTGTAAATAATTCTCATCCGTATATCTAGAATGTTGTTTAGTTTTCTTAATGCACTCATCTATAAATATTTCCTACAAAAAACGCGCAATGATCTTAATAGAAACATATGGTACCAAATGTATAATAATATAATTGTTGATTATACCTTATTCATCACGTAAAACTTCTTGATAGAAGACGTTTGAAATGACACTGGCACGATTGAATTTTTTCGCAGGCTTCACTAACACCTTTGTATTGCCTCGTAATAATATCCCTCTGGACACGTAAAGTTGCCCGTGTGAGAATATTGATTCCGATAGATAAACACCTACATTCGGAATTGTCTGACCTTAAGTTTTATTGATTGTCATAGAAAAGTTAAGCCGAATTGGAAACTGTTTTCACTTTAGCTTAAATGGGAACATGTTATCTTCGGACAGACATAAGGGAATTCTCGGCAGGAATACTCTCTTTCGAGGATGTATTTTTGCATTGCTGACATTTTGTTGAAAGCCTCTGCATATCAATCTACTGCCATTACATAATCCATTAGAGGGATCGATATTCCGCAACAATATTATTAGGCATCCAATCTTGAGACGAAGGTAATGAGGAGGCAAACCACTAACAGTTAAAGAGTTTCAGAACTCTATCGATGTTATTCTTATCATCTTCTGCTTCGTCGAAATTGTAGTATATTTTTCATCTCCAGAAAAATTCTCAATCAACGGATCATTAATCTCATCGACATTCTCATTTTTAGTTGATAATATCACCCTCGAAATGATATAATCCGAATCAGCTCCGTTGATTTGCAGAGATAGAAAGATTGCGTCAATCAACGCATCTTTTGATTTAAATTTATTAGTATAGGGAACGGTCAGGTCATCCGGTATGCGAATAAAGCTTTCGTCCACCTCTTTTTCATCTCCATCACCGACTCTTAAGAAAAAAGTCTGAAAACCACGGATCAGTGCGTGCTCTCATAATGAGCGTTAACCATATCTTATTAATCGTTGACCAAAGAGTTGACATCTGTAGGCTAGAATCTACAATTTGTGCTCGGGTTCCATGCCTCACGAACGGTAATACTTGTCTAAAATCATCCCCCAAAACCATTTTCTTTCTGCCGAATGGGAGTGCCACCCCTATGATGTCTTGCATTGTTCGATCGAGTGCCTCTACTTCTTGCTCTTTTCCATCGACAATCCATTCCAAATGATTATTTTTGCATCTCGAATCAATTGATTAGCCCCACTTTGTTTTTCTTTATGTTGGACATTAGTTATTATCAAGGTTGACAGGAATCTTGAATCTAGAGTGAGTTGTTCTCCCTCGAGGCATATTATTAGCAGCAACACTCGACGAAGCGGTTGCGGGAGCAATAAGACCACGGGAACGGATGTTGGCAAGCAAAGCTTTCTACAAAAATGTCTTCCCGGTTCCACCCGTACCATCTATAAAGAACACTCCTGGACAATCATCATCTATGTGCCTCACGATATCATCATATGCATATTTCGGTTCGGAATTGAGAGAATCTTGGGCACGCAAGTGTTCGTCTTCCACAACTATAGAGCCTTCCTCCTGTACCTCACGCGATTGAAAATTGGCATCTACATCTACCATTGGAAGATCGAAATCATCAAAACTCTTATCCATAGATTGTAGAAAAACGAGGATATTAGTTAGAACCATATTACGAACTCGATAAACACTTTCACATTGTCATGTATAATTTTTAGAAAGTGAATCATAGTGTTCATCGCATAACTTGCGAACATCTCCTAGCTCACAATAAATCAACACTGCCGCAAATAACCTCATAAGAGTAGCGGTAAATTGAAATAAGGAGGTCTCTGGAAGACATTGGGATAAGTTATCATCGTTCTCAATTAACCCTCTCTCAAGAGATGCTTTACGAAATGTAGAGTGCAATAATCCATTGAAAGTGTATAGATATTCAAAGCAAGTAGGCCCAGTAATATGAGACAAAAGTAGGTGTAAGTTGAACTGCTCCCCTTCAGCTGGATTTGGTAGAAATCAATCGCCCTTTCATTGATCCTCGTTGTCGGGGATTCCATCGACGTGAGCTCCAATTCCACGTGTAGTGTTTTTGGAAAAACTTTGTACAATTACTTTCTCGCACCTCTATTTGTTTTATTTCTATCAAAAAATGCAGTCAACATTGTTCACTTATCTCTCTCTCTCTCTCTCTCTCTCTCTCTATCAACAATATCCTTCATTATATCATCATCTCTAAACCTAACCATCTATTTGTTAAGGAGATGGAGTTGCAATGCCATCACATAAGGGTGCATTTGAAAAAGTGTGAAGCTAAAAATTCGCCATATCGCCTCGGGAGGGGAGACATAACATGCATCTTGGAACCTTCTAATTTCGTTAATAATAACTCTTTCTTCCCCTGAATCGATATGAACAACTTGTTTGTCATGACCCTTGTAAACATACTTGAAGATATACTTCACATATGTTATACTCGAGCAAGACTCAACATTGATATGACAATTGAACATCATTAGCAGCTTTGGGTTATACGGGACTACCCATCTATTATCCAGGATATTACCTCGTACATTCACATTTATTCCACAATTTCTCCATCGATATAAAGGATATGAATCCTCGTCTTGCAACGTCTTGTCATTGAACTATTTAGGATATCTAGAACGACATTTTTTTGGCTCACCTTCCATACAAGGACTAGACGGTCATAAATGTCCGCAAGGACCATGCATCATGTGTTGGACGACCGGTTGGTGCATTTGGGGATACCTTGTTGGGTCCAGAATTTGAACATACACACTCTTGTCGTAATGATCTGGATTGTTCATTTTGTGTTCGGGTGTCATTATCAGAAGGAAATATGGATGCAACAAACCATTGTCAGGATCTGATTCTTAACGAGAATAATGAAACTCAGAAACAATATTAAAGAAGTTGCGGAAAAACACTTTAATATTCAAATATCAATGTAACAGTAAAATAGAAATCACAACTTGTAAACTTTATTGAATGATTAAAGTTACAAGCTTTCACATAAAACCTCAATCTTGATGAACAGGCTCACCAAGACGAATTCTACTTTTCTAGAACTAGGGTTGTAAACCTTGAGGTCAATTCTCTCTCTAAACAAAAACTCAGAATACTCGTCTATCAAACTATTCTGAATAATTCTATACATATACTGAAAATAAAAGATAATTACAAAACATAAAAGATCTTCAGTATATTCTTCCATAATTATCTTCAACCTTCCATGATTATCTTCAAACCTTGATATGCGCGTCTTAATCACATAAGCAGTATTAAGTCATAGCAGCATTAACACTCTGAGCAGTATTAATCTTCACCAGCAGTAGTAACTATGCTTAGCAGTATTAATTTCTACAAGCAGTAGTCATTTGGCTCAGCAGTAGTAACCATGTACTGTCAGCAATAATCATACTTAAACAAATCTTCAGTTCCCAACAATCTCCCCCTAACTTGACTTTTAGAGAAGAGAAGTCAAGTTCTTCAGATGCTCCCAAAACTCCATTGCTCATAATCCTGTATCAGGATTCAGCCCCAAACTTTGATTAAGAGTTCTGTGGATCAAGTATCTTGCCATTGCAAAATCTGGTGCACAACCAAGCTTTTTCTTCAACATAGCATGCAGCTTTAACCTGCTATGGTTGTAAACTCTATCCACTAAGAAGTATTCAATGTGATTAGTGTCCATAGTCAGTGCATATACTCCACTTCTTTCATACAGAGTCCAGTTGTTAATGGTTTTGAAAACATTTCTGATAACATGCTGAACTTCCTGTGGCTTGAACAACATGCATAGATATTCCATCACAAGTTTTGTAACTGGTATCCCTAGAGTTTTCAGCTTATCAGCATATAATTTCATCCCCACCTCAAACATTTCCTCTAAATCAGATATGGAGCATACTCTTACAATCTTGGCCCAAGTAGGATACACTTCAAACTTATCATCTTTCCTCTTAAGCCTAATATACTCCTTTCCATCTACTTTTATGGTATCCCAGTGAATAATCTCAGGAGGCTTGACACCAACCGGTTCAGCTGTTATAGGCTCAGGCACTTTTTCCATCACCACCATGTACATATTCACATCATAAGTACTAGATGGTTCTTCCTGAGATTGAGCTTCCTGTTCATCAGACTTAGGTGCCCCTTCTTCTTCAGCTACCTTCTGTCCTTTATCGGCTTCTTCCTCATCCACTCTAGGTTTCTTAGCTGGTTTTCTTCTTGCCATCATTTTTGTTCTTTTCAAAGTCCTTAAACTTTCACCTAGAGTAGCTTCCTTCCTTGGTGTTTCTTGATCATCAGGAAAGGCTTTTTGTATTTAAAGGTCATGCCTCTCTTTCATCTTCTTTCTCTCTTGAGTGCCAAGGTAGGTCTGTGAAGGTTGCCTCTTCTTTGCACCCATGTTGATCATTACAGGCTTCTTTTTAAGTGCAGTTTCCTTCTGTGCCATCTCTGTAGCCAGACTCTTTTGATATACTTCATTAAGCTCTGCAGCTAGAGCTCTTGCCATCTCCCTTTCTTTTTCCACTTGATCTTTTTCTGCTTGCTCAAGTTCTGCCTGCATTTTCTTAGCCAAAGCTTCATCTGACTCAATCAACTTTTGCTTTTTAAGTGGTTGGTCAGATTCCACTATCTTGGTTTTGCCTTTGTCCTAGCTTGCTACCTTATCAGCACTAGCTTTCTTGATAACCTCAACATTGTATTTGATGACAACTCCTTTGGTCTTTGAAGTGACCTTAGGAGTGTCATGTTTAGCCTTGATTAATGCTTCAGCTATCTCAATTTCTTCCAAATTGCTGCTAAGGAGGTCAATTAATATCTCTTGAACAATTTCTGCTGCTTCATTTATTTCAGCAGCATTAACTGTTTCTGCTGCTTTGCTTGTTTCAGCAGCATTAGTTGTTTCTGCTGCTTTGCTTGCTTCAGCAGCATTAACTGTTTCTGCTTCTTTCTCAAACACTGTTTCAGTTTCTGCTGCTTGTACCTTATCCCCACTACCACCAACAAACTCCCCCTCATCTCCATGTTTCTCCCCCTTATTCTTAGCATTCTCCATGTTGACCTCAGCTTCTGACTCCCCCTTTTTGGGAGCATCATCCACTGGGTTCCTTCTTCTGAGCTCAAATATTTTCTTTGACCTTCTTTGAACCACCTTCTTAACCAACTTCTTTAAGGTGCTGATTTCTTCTTGCTGGTTGATGATGACTTTCTTGAGTTCATTTACAACCTTCTTTTGAGAATCCAGTTCAGTTGCCATTTTGGACATTGCAGAAATCAATTCCTGGTAGTCATATCTATCCTCACCTTCTCCAGGAATGTTACCCCCTTTTGAGGGATCATTGGAATGTTTAATAGGGATCTCCAGCCAGACTGAAGCACCATCTATTCCCTTGGTTTCTGGGCACCCGGGACCTTTGAATGATTGCTCATTCAAAGTTGCCGTGGGGAAGGTCTTAGTGATGTTACCACTGGCCTCCTCTGTGCTAGCAGGAGTAGTGGCAGCCTTCTAACCCACATGCTTATGCATCTCCTTAGTGAGCACCTCCTTGGGGTTGGGAGATACCCCAGTGGTTTCCCTATGGATATTCTCTAATGGAGAATGCTCCATTAGAGGGCTTTAAGGTTCTGGGTTTGTAGGAGGTACAACAAGGGAAGGAGCCTTGTGTACCTTTCTCTTAGTATAAGTTTTGGATATAACTGGGGTTGGCTTAAGAACAAGGGACTGAGGGAGTGATATAGTGGTTGAAGGTTGGGTTTGGCTATCAGTGGGATGGTCTAGTGAGGGCCTTGACCCTGATGCAATACCTTCTTGGTTGTGGGACACCACCATCATTGTAGAGAACAATGGGGTGTCAACTCCTTCCGAGTCCTTGGCAGATCTTTTCATATTTGAAAAGACCTTGCCCTTAGAGATTTTAGGTACATATACCTCATTATACTGAGGCATATCCGTCAATTCAGAGGTGATAACTGCCTGAACAAATCTTGGATACATGTAGAAACTCTTTTTATTATCCAAGTTTGACACAAGGTCATTGAAAATCATTTTTGAGAAATTATACTTTCTGGCAGTGGACAAGCAGACCAAAGCATAAGCAATGGTACTAGTGAACTGACTCCATCCAGTAGTTTTTCGAGAAATACAGTGAATAAGGGTATGAACAAAGAAACGCCATTGGGCAGAAAAGTTAGCTTTGTAAAATTTGAAAACACCCGGTTGGCCTTCATACCCCATTCCTGTGAGATTGGAAAACAAATCCTCATGAGAGATAGAGGTAATACCTGAGGCATCGTCTAGTCGTAGACTGATACGAATGACCTCTTCAAAGACTATCAAGGGTTTGTCACACACCCTTGTCTTGATGAACTGCACACCGTTTTCACTAACCGCGGTGGTATTGGCCCAAAATTGCTACTGGTGCTCGATGTAAATTGTTGGTGACACTGTAAGAGCATGAGCTATATGACTGGACTTGAGAAAATCAACTATTTGATGGAATCCAGCAACCTGCTTAGGCTTTTGAAGCATTGCGATCTCATTGTGTTCATCAATAAACGCCATGGATGCCATCTGGCTTGAGGATTCTTGACTGAAACACAATGGTTGCTTGAGAGAAAAGAGTTAGAGAGAAAACGAACAGTATTCAAAGAGTCGTTGTGAGCTTTTAGGCGGGCAAAGAGGGTATTTATAAAATTCAGTAAATAAGCAGTATTAACCCTAATTTCAGTTAAAGCAGTACTAACTAACTAGCAGTATTAACTGACTAGCAATATTAACTAACTAGCAGTAGTAACACATACCTGAAGTAGTAACTCAGACTAGCAGTAGTAATAATGAACCTGCAGTAGTAACTTTGCACTGGCAGCATTAAAACTGCACTGGCAGCATTAACGATACTTACACTGTTGAAGCTTGTGTTAGTCTGAGCAAGGCAATAAAACTTCCTGAGAAAGATGATTAGTAGCACCAAAAAAAATAAACAAATAACAGGTATACAAACACTTTTTAAACATGAGCTCATTCAGAGTTGATCATGCCCACACTTGTGACCAAGAAAGTGAATCTACCCACATCAAAAGCTTTAGTGAATAGATCAGTAAACTGGTTATCAGTATGAACTTTAGCAACTTGAATAAGCTTCTTTTCATTGCAGTCTCTAATAAAGTGATACCTGATTTCAATGTGCTTTGTTTTGGAGTGTTTGACAGGATTGTTAATAATGCTAATAGCACTGCTATTGTCAATGAGGATTGGAGTGTGAAGAAAGGTTACCCCATAGTCCAACATTTGATTCTGAATCCATTGAACCTAAGAGCAGCAACTTGCAGCAGCAATGTACTCAACTTCTGTTATAGATAAGGACACTGTGGTTTGCTTCTTACACTGCCAAGAAACTAGTCTTGCACCCAAAAGCTGACATCCTCCTGAAGTAGACTTTCTATCCATATTAGCACCACCCAAGTCACTGTCTGAATATGCAATCAAGTCAAAAGTAGATTCATAAGGATACCAAAGACCTAATCTAGGTTGCCCTCTTAAGTATCTGAAAATCCTCTTAACTGCTTGAAGATGTGACTGCTTTGGCTTGACTTGGAATCTGGCACACACACACACTGGAAACATGATATCTGGTCTTGAGGCTGTGAGATACATGAGAGATCCAATCATTGATCTATAAAGATGGACATCAACATCCTCCCCCTCAAGATCAGCAGTTATTTGTTTGTGTGTTTCCATTGGTGTGCTTGCTGGCTTTGAGTCTGATAAACCATACTTATGTAGGATGTCTTTCACATACTTTGATTGACTTATGAAAATCCCATCTTTTTGCTGTTTCACTTGAAGCCCAAGGAAGAAAGTGAGTTCACCCATTGAACTCATTTTGAAGCTCTTGTGCATCAACTCTTCAAAGTCTCTACACATCTGATCTTTTGTGGATCCAAATATGATGTCATCCACATAGATCTGAACAAGTAGGGTGTCCTTCTTACTTCTTTTAATGAAAAGGGTCTTGTCAATGATTCCCCTTTCAAACCCATTTTCCAAGAGATAGGTAGACAGAGTATCATACCATGCTCTTGGGGCTTGATGTAGACCATAGAGTGCTTTCTTAAGTTTGTATACTCTGTCAGGATATAATGGATTTTCAAATCCAGGGGGCTGACAGACGTATACTTCTTCATCAATTGTTCCATATAGAAAGACACTCTTCACATCCATCTGATATACCTTGAACTTCATATATGAGGCATAGGCTAGAAACAGCCTAATTGCCTCTACCCGTGCAACTGGAGCAAAGACTTCCTCATAGTCTATGCCTTCTTCCTGAGTGTACCCTTGTGCCACTAGCCTTGCTTTGTTCCTGATTACTATTCCTCTCTCATCCTTTTTATTTCTGAAAATCCACTTGGTGCCAATTGCTCTATGACCTTTTGGAAGGTCCACCAAGTCCCAAACATCTTGCAATTTAAACTGTAGCAACTCTTCTTGCATGGCTTCTATCCAACTTGAATCTTTCATTGCATCATAAGCCTTCTTAGGATCAATCTGAGATAGAAAGCAAGAGAGTATTGTATGCTGCTGATCCTGCAAATCTTGAAGTCTGCATTGATTCCTAGTCATCATAGGAGAAGAGATGTCTCCTATTACCAGCTCAGGAGGATGATTCTTCTGAGTTCTTGTCTGATGATTAGGCTCTTCATTAATTCCCACATCTAAATTGGAGTCATTTAAGTCAGCAGAGGGGATCTCATCAGCTACTTCTGGCTCTTCATGCTCTGGATTCTCCTCATCTCTTCTTTCTTCTTCACTCTGAATTGGTTCAGTAACAGTCTCCCTTTCACAGATTTCAATAGGGTTCATTGTAGGTATGGGAAAGATCACAGACTGAGGAATAATATCTTGTACTTGTTCATCCCCTGATCCTCTACTTCCTGATCCTGCATGATCATCACTACAGACACTCAAAGAGTTAGTTAGTGAATCAATGTCAAATAACCACTGAGGACCTGAACCAATAGGGTTTGGTGAGTTCCCATTGAATTTGACATTGTCAGTTTCCTCAATTATTCTAGAAGAAGAATTAAACACTTTGTAGGCCTTACTCTGAGATGAGTAACCAACAAGAAAACCATCATATGCTTTGTTATCAAACTTTCCTAAGTGAGTTTTGGTATTGAGAATTGTACAAGGACACCCAAAAGGTTTGAAAAAACCAATAAATGGTTTTCTTTTATTTAAAAGCTCATATGGTGTCTTGTTCTTAGGTTTGATGTTGGGAACTGAAGATTTGCTTAAGTATGATTACTACTGCTGAGACAGATTACTACTGCTAATCAAGGTTAATACTTCTTGAAGAAGTTACTACTACTAAGCAGAATTAGTGCTGCTGGAGATTAGTACTGCTCAGAGTGGTTAATGCTGCTACAACTTAATACTGCTTATAAGATGAAGACTCAGTATGGAAGGAAGACAGCTGTATAGAAGACTTGCTAAAGTAAAGGACATAATTATGGACTGAAGATCAATTGTATTTTGATAATTATCTTGTAATATGTCTTGTATAAATAGTATAGAAGTCTTTGATAGAATTAACTTTTGATTGATAAGTTTTTAGAGAGAGAATTAACCTCAAGGTTTATAATCCTAAATCTAGAGAAGTAGAATTCGTCTTGGTGAGCCTGTTCATCAAGATTGAGGTTTTGTTTGAAAGATTGTAACTTTAATCATTCAATAAAGTTTACAAGTTGTGATTTCTGATTCACTGTTACATTGATAGTTGAATATTAAAGTGTTATTCCGCAACTCCTTTAATATTGTTTCTGAGTTCATTATTCTTGTTAAGAATTAGATCCGGACAAGTGGTTTCAGAGCAAGTATTCTCAGAAACCTTCATTCATCATGGACAACACAGGTGAATCAAACAGTACTTTTATTTTAAAGGTTCCCATGCTCAAACCTAATGAGTTTGACATGTGGAAAATTCGGATAAAGCAGTACATCCTCCTTACAGACTGTTCTATGTGGGACATTGTTGAGAATGGTCCCTCTGCTGAAGGTAAAATTGGACAAGATGGCAGAAGACCACCTCCAAAAACTGATGGTGAGAAGAAAGTCAGACAGTTGGAGATGAAAGCCTTAAGCACCCTGCTTTTGGCCATTCCTAATGAGTATCAACATCAGTTTCAACACTGCACTGATGCTCAGATTCTATGGAATGCTTTAGAGAAGAGATTTGCTGGCACCAAGAGCACTAAGAGGAATCAAAGGGATATTCTAAAGCAGCAATATGAGAATTTTACATCTTCAAAGAATAAGTCTATGACTCAAACTTTTGACAGATTTAATAAGCTAATTGGTGAGTTGGCTACTGTTGGAGTTCATATGGAACAAGATGATGTCAACCGCAAGTTTCTCAGATCTCTTGGAGATGAATGGACCATGTATACTGTCTCATTCAGACAGAATGACATGTTGGAAGAAAAGAAACTGGATGATCTGTATAATGATCTGAGAGTGTTTGAATCTGAGGTGGAAGCAAAGAAGAAGCCTACTGGATATGTGCATAATGTTGCACTCCTATCAGCATCAATTGATTCTACTGCTAACCCTGAATCATTTAATGCTGCCAGTGGAGTAAATCAAGAAAAAGGCAATGAATCTATTTTTGAAGCCTTTCTTTCCAGCCATGGTAACTTTTCTTTAATCAATGATGACTTGGAACAACTTCATCCTGATGATCTTGAAGAGGTGGATATTAAATGGCAGATGGCCATGCTTTCTATGAGGGTGAAGAAGTTCATTAGGACTGGGAGGAACAACTTCTCTCAAAGAAAAGAGAAGATGGAGCAGGCTTCGATAAGTCAAAGGTGGAGTGCTACAAGTGTCACGTGAAGGGACACTTTTCCAGGGAATGCAGAAGTGGAGTGTCTCACAACAACCACCAACAAGCACAGACTGGAAGCTTCAACCAGAACAGAAACTCTGCTCAAGCTCTTGTTTCTCAACAAGGAATGGGGTTTATTGGAGTGATCAAGTTGAAGAGGCCATTCAAAATCAAGCTCTCATGGCAGAAGTATCAGATCTCCCAACTGAGGTACTTTCTAATCTCTGTTCTCAAACTTGCATAGACACTGTTAAAAGGTACAGGGATCACAACCAGAATATGAGTGATGACTTTAAAAGGTTAGAGAAGGATATAAAAGACTATGTGAGAATTGTTGAGAGGTTTGAGGAACAAATAAAAGGTTTCCAAGCCAATGAACTTCAACACACATATGATACAAATTACTGGAAGTGGGAGAAGAATGATCTAGAAATCCAACTGAAAAAGTCCAAGGAGGAGAATGAAAAGTTGAAAGGAGAGTTAGCCAAGGTTAAGCTAGATGTGGAAAAGTTTTCCTATGCTTCTAAAGCCATGGATTCTATTCTAAAGGTCCAAATCCATGATAAGCTTAAACCAGAAATTGGGTACAATACCACACCACCACCATACAACAACAACTACATCCCTCCTAAATCAGACTTTCTAGAGTCCAAGGATAGGAAGGACTTGCATGAAGGAGCCACTGAGATAGATCCTTTATATGAAGTAGTTGTTGAGGACAAGACTAATAAAGAAGCTGGTAAGAGTAAGGATAACACTGTGAGTGGTAAGATTCCCTTAGAAAATAACATTCTTACCAATGAGGGTGGTGGAAGGGATTGGGTCAAATCCAATGGTGTAGAGAAGAGTGAGGGAAAGTCCAAAAAGGTTCATTACAAGCAGTGTGCATGTAATAAATCTGAGTCCCTAAAACAGGATAAAAGGAGGGGAAATCAAAGAAATTGGAATAATCAGTGGGCTCAGAAACAAGGAGTTGATCTGAGTAGAATCATTAGACCAAAACCTTGTTTCATATGTGGCAAATTGAATCATCTTGCCAAACACTGTTATTTTAATCCAACTAACCAAAGTCTAAATTTTCAAAGATCTATGCAAAAACCCTTTGGTTATAGGAAGAATGAAAGGAACCATGTGGCTAAGAAACATGTTAAATCTAAAAGCCATATGAAGAAAAAGACTGTAAAAGAGAGTGTCAAGATGTGGGTTCCCAAAAGAACTAAAACTGTTAGTACTGCTACCACAAATAGTGCTGCTGACAAAGATAGTGCTGCCAGAAGCAATACTACTGCTATCAATGTTAGTGCTGCTAACATTGTTAGTATTTCTTCAAATGTTAATACTGCTAACTCTGTTAGTGCTTCTAACAAGGTTAGTACTGCTAAACCTGTTAGTACTGCTAACTCTATTAGTACTGCTTCTAGTGTTTGTGATGCTCTGATTTTAAAAATCTCATCAAAAAGGAGTGTAAATACTTTGATGAGAAAAGGAGACCCAAGACCACTTTGGCTTGGGTTCCCAATCAATACTAATTGATTTATCTTATGTGCAGGGAAATCAACAGCTCAAAGGAAAGAGCATCTGGCATGTTGATAGTGGTTGCTCTAGGCACATGACAGGGAACATGGCTTGCCTCAAGAATTTCAAGAAAATTGATGGAGGACATGTTGCCTTTGGTAATACTCTAGATGGAGGTAAGATTAGTGGTAAGGGTGATGTAACAAAAGGTGAGATGACCTTTGAGGATGTTTTCTATGTTGAGCAGTTAAGGTACAACCTGTTAAGTGTATCACAGGTTTGTGACAAAAAGCATAGTATATTATTCACTGATTCAGAATGCATTATCCTTGCTCCTGGATTCAAGGTAGTTGATGAAAAGATGATACTACTAAGAACTCCTAGAAAGGATAATGTCTATTGTTTGGATATGGAAAATGTTTCAACTGATTCATCCTTAAATTGTCTAGTTTCAAAAGCATCTTTGGATGAATCATCTCTTTGGCACAGAAGGATGTGTCACATGAACTTTAAAACAATGAATAAACTTGTTAAAAACAACCTTGTAAGAGGTTTGCCTTCAAAAATATTTTCATGTGATGATCATTGTGTTGCTTGTCTCAAAGGCAAACAACACAAAACTTCTCATAAGTCCAAAGAAGTGAACACAATTTCTTGTTCTCTTCAGTTGTTGCACATGGATCTGTTTGGTCCTACAAATGTTATGAGTATAGGTAAGAAATCATACTGCTTAGTTATTGTTGATAATTACTCTAGATTTACTTGGGTATATTTTCTAAGGACTAAGGATGAGACAAATGGACTGATCAAATCCTTTATTCTAAGAATTGAAAACCAAACAAATCAAAAGGTAAAAGTCATTAGGTCAGACAATGGTACTGAATTTAAAAATCTTGACCTAAACACCTTTTGTGAGGAAAAGGGAATTGAGAGGCAACACAGTGCTCCTAGGACTCCACAACAAAATGGTGTTGCTGAGAGAAGGAATAGGACACTGATTGAAGCTGCTAGATCTCTGTTAGTTGATTCAAAACTTCCAATTACTTTCTGGGCTGAAGTAGTTAATACTGCTTGCTATGTCCAAAACAGAGTTCTAGTAGTCAAGCCTAAAAACAAGACACCATATGAGCTTTTTAATAAAAGAAAACCATTTATTGGATTTTTCAAACCTTTTGGGTGTCCTTGTACCATTCTCAATACCAAAACTCACTTAGGAAAGTTTGATAGCAAGGCAGATGATGGTTTTCTTGTTGGTTACTCATCTCAGAGTAAGGCCTACAGAGTATTTAATTCTTCTTCTAGAATAATTGAGGAAAGTGACAATGTAAAATGCAATGAGAACTCACCAAACCCTATTGGTTCTGGTCCTCAGTGGTTGTTTGACATTGATTCACTAACTAACTCTTTTGGTTTCAGAAGTGATGATCATGCAGGTTCAGGAAGCAGAGGATCAGGGGAAAAACAAGTACAGAATAGTATTCCTCAGTCTGTGATCTTTCCATTACCTAAAATGGACCCTGTTGAAATCTGTGAAAAGGAAACTGTTACTGAACCAATTAAGAGTGAAGAAGAAAGAAGAGATGAGGAGAATTCAGAGCATGAAGAGCCAGAAGCAGCTGATGTGATTCCCTCAGCTGACTGAAATGATTCCAATTTAGATGTGGGAATTAATGAAGAACCTAGTCATCAGACAAGAACTCAGAAGATTCATCCTTCTAAGCTGGTAATAGGAGACATTTCTTCTCCTATGATGACAATGAATCAAAGCAGACTTCAAGTTTTGCAGGATCAGCAACATACAATACTCTCTTGCTTTCTATCTCAAATTGAGCCTAAGAAGGCTCATGATGCAATGAAAGATTCCAGTTGGATAGAAGCCATGCAAGAAGAGTTGCTACACTTCAAATTGCAAGATGTTTGGGACTTGGTGGACCTTCCAAAAGGTCATAGAGCTATTGGCACCAATTGGATTTTTAGAAATAAAAAGGATGAGAAAGGAATAATAATCAGGAATAAAGCAAGGCTAGTGGCACAAGGGTACACTCAGGAAGAAGGCATAGACTATGAGGAAGTTTTTGCTCCAATTGTAAGGGTAGAGGCAATTAGGCTGTTTCTAGCCTATGCTTCATTTATGCAGTTCAAGGTATATCAAATGGATGTGAAGAGTGCCTTTCTATATGGAACAATTGATGAAGAAGTATATGTCTGTCAGCCCCCTGGATTTGAAAATCCATCATATCCTGACAGAGTGTACAAACTTAAGAAAGCACTCTATGGTCTACATCAAGCCCCAAGAGCTTGGTATGACACTCTGTCTACCTATCTCTTGGAAAATGGGTTTGAAAGGGGAATAATTGACAAAACCCTTTTCATTAGAAGAAGTAAGAAGGACATCCTACTTGTTCAGATCTATGTGGATGACATCATCTTTGGATCCACAAAATATCAGATGTGTAGAGACTTTGAAGAGTTGATGCACAAGAGCTTCAAAATGAGTTCAATGGGTAAACTTACATTCTTCCTTGGGCTTCAAGTGAAACAGCAGAAAGACGGGATCTTCATAAGTCAATCAAAGTATGTGAAAGACATCCTGGACAAATATGGTTTATCAGACTCAAAGCCAGCAAGCACACCTATGGAAACACACAAGCAGATCACTGCTGATCTTGAGGGGGAGGATGTTGATGTCCATCTTTATAGATCAATGATTGGATCTCTCATGTATCTCACAGCCTCAAGACCAGATATCATGTTTCCAGTGTGTGTGTGTGCCAGATTCCAAGTCAAGCCAAAGCAGTCACATCTTCAAGCTGTTAAGAGGATTTTCAGATACTTAAGAGAACAAAGTAGATTAGGTCTTTGGTATCCTTATGAATCTACTTTTGTCTTGATTGCATATTCAGACAGTGACTTGGGTGGTGCTAATATGGATAGAAAGTCTACTTCAGGGGGATGTCAATTTTTGGGTGCAAGACTAGTATCTTGGCAGTGCAAGAAGCAAACCACAGTGTCCTTATCCACAACAGAAGCTGAGTACATTGCTGCTGCAAGTTGCTGCTCTCAGGTTCTATGGATTCAGAATCAAATGCTGGACTATGGGGTAACCTTTCTTCACACTCCAATCTTCATTGACAATAACAGTGTTATTAGCATTGTGAACAATCCAGTCAAGCACTCCAAAACAAAGCACATTGAAATCAGGTATCATTTTATTAGAGATTGCAATGAAAAGAAGCTTATTCAAGTTGCTAAAGTTCATACTGATAACTAGTTTGCTGATCTATTCACTAAAGCTTTTGATGTGGGTAGATTCACTTTCTTGGTCACAAGTGTGAGCATGATCAACTCTGAATGAGCACATGTTTAAAAAGTGATTGTATACCTGTTATTTGTTTATTTTTGGTGCTACTAATCATCTTTCTCAGGAAGTGTATTGCCTTGCTCAGACTAACTCAAAGCTTCAATTGTGTAAGTTAGTTAATACTGCTAGTTAGTTAATACTGCTCTCAGTTAATACTGCTAGTTAGTTAATACTGCTAGTTAGTTAATACTGCTAGTGGTTAATACTGCTCTCAGTTAATACTGCTAGTTAGTTAATACTGCTCTCCGTTAATACTGCTAGTTGGTTAATACTGCTCTCAGTTAATACTGCTCTCAGTTAATACTGCTAGTTAGTTAATACTGCTAGTTAGTTAATATTGCTCTCAGTTAATACTGCTAGTTAGTTAATACTGCTAGTGGTTAATACTGCTCTCAGTTAATACTACTCTGAGTTAATACTGCTTCTTTCCCGAATCATATAAATACCCTATTTGCCCGCCTAAAAGCTCATAACGACTCTTTGAATACTGTTCATCTTCTCTCTAACCTTTTTCTCTGAAACACCTAGTGAGTTTCAGTCCAGTGTACTCAAGCTCGATGGCATCCATGGCGTTTATTGATGAACACAACGAGATCACAATGCTTCAAAAGCCTAAGCAGGCTGCTGGATTTCATCAAATAGTCGATTTCCTCAAGTCCAGCCATATCGCTCATGCTCTTACAGTGTCACCATCAATCTACATTAAGCACCAGAAGTAATTTGGGGCCAATGCCACTGCTATTACTGAAAATGGTGTGAAGGTTATCAAGACAAGGTTGTGTGACAAACCCTTGACAGTTTCTGAGAGGTCATTCGCATCAGTCTACGACTAGACGATGCCTCAGGTATCTCATCTATCTCTAATGATGATCTATTTTCCACTCTTACTAGAATGGGGTATGGAGGCCCATTGGGAGTTTTCAAGTTCTCCAGAGCTAAATTTTCTCCCCAATGGCGTTTCTTTGTCCATACCCTTATGCATTGCATTTCTAGAAAAACTACTGGATGGAGTGAGTTCAGTAGTACCATTGCTTACGCTTTGGTCTGCTTGGCCACTGCCAGAAAGTATAATTTCTCAAAAATGATTTTCAATGACCTTGTGTCAAACTTGGTAAATAAAAAGAGTTTCTATATGTACCCAAGATTTGTCCAGGCAGTTATAACCACTGAATTGACGGATATGCCTCAATTTGATGAGGTATATGTACCTAAAATCCCCAAGGGCAAGGTCTTTTCAAATATGAAGAGATCTCCCATGGACTCGGAAGGAGTTGACACCCCATTGTTCTCTACAATGATGGTGGTGTCCCACAATCAAGAAGGTATGGCTTCAGGGTCAAGGCCCTCATTAGACCATCCCACTGAGAGCCAATCCCAACCTTCAATCACTATATCAATCCCTCAGTCCCTTCTTCAAAAACCAACTTCACCCATAACCAATACTTACATAAGGAAAAAGGTAAAGAAGGATCCTTCCCTTCTTGTACCTTCACCCACAAAGCCTTAAGCCCTCTAATGGAGAATTCTCCATTAGAGAATATCTATAGGGAAACCACAGGGGTGTCTCCCAACCCCAAGGAGGTGCTCACTGAGGAGATGCATGGGCATATGGGTGAGAAGGCTGCCACTACTCCTGCTAGCCCAAAGGAGAACAGTGGTAACATCAATAAGACCTCCCCCATGGCAACTTTGGATGAGCAATCATCCAAAGGTCCCAGGTGCCAAGAAACCAAGGGGGTGGAGGGTGCTTCTGCTAGGCAGAAGACTTCCACTACTAAATGTTCCAATGATCCTTCAAAAGGGGGTAACACTCCTGGAGAAGGTGAGGATAGATATAACTACCAAGAATTGATGGATACAATGGGCAACATTAATCTAGATGTCATCAAACAGGGAGCAGACACAGAGGAGATGAAATTGGTTATTCTGTCTCAACAAGTGCAGATTACCAAACTGAAGAAGCTAGTGAAGAAGTTGGTGCAGAAAAGGAAAAGAAAACAGTTTGTCTTGAAGAAGAGGGCAGATGCTTTCAAAAAGGGGGAGAAACAGGATGAAAAGGAGAAACTCAGTCCTAGTGGTATGGAAGCACAATTTGAGGGGGAGCAGAATAGGGAAGCAGAAACTGTTAATCAAGCAGCAGAAACTAGTCAAGCAGCAGAAACTGCTAAACAAGCAGCAGTAACTGAAAAAGAACAAGCAACAATAACTGAAAAAGATCAAGCAGCAGTGGCAGGGCTATCTGTTGAAGAGTTGGAAATTGCAGAAACATTGGTCAAAGCCAGGAATGACACTCCTAAAGCTACTCAAAAGGCCAAGGGAGTGGTCATTAAAGAAGGAGTTATTTAACAGAAAAGAACAGAAATCTGTGAGGCAGAATTAAAGAGGAAAGGAAAGGAAAAGGTGGATGAATCTGCAAAGCCACCAAAGAAACTGAAACAGATTGAACAAGATGAGGAATTGGCTAAGAAGCTGCAGGCTGAGCTACAACAAGAAGAACAGACTTAACAGGCCAAAGATAGACAGATTGCTCTAGATCTGTCTACTAAGCTTAATGAGGAGTATCAAAAGAGCCTGAAAATTGCAGCTGAGGCCAAGAAAAGTATAGTAAAAGCAACCAAGCACAGAATGCCTTCAAAGATTCAGAAAAGACAACCCTCTAAGACCTTTTTGGCCAATCAAGAAAGGAGAAAAATGATAAACTTTCTGAGAGGCTCAATTGGTGTAAAAGGGGAGATGTTTGCTAACATGGAATATAGCAAAGTTGAGGAGCTGTATAACAAGGAAATGGAAAAACTTCAAGGGGATTCCTCTAAAAGGGAAGAAGCAGAAAGGAGGATGAAAGAGAGGTATGATCTCAACATCCAACAACCCTTTCTTGAGGAAACCACTCCTTCAACCACTCCTTCAAAGGAGTAAGCTGAAGAAAAGAAGGAAGAGCAAGTTGAAGTAGAAGCTAAATCTGCAAAGAGAGTAAAGACCATAGATTCCAAGAAACAGTCCAAAAAGCCAAGGATTGAAGAAGCAGAAAAAGAGGTAGAACCATCTATTGCAGGTCATACAGAGCAAACAAGTCAAAGTGCACAACAACCAAGTCAATCTAATGTGCATTTTGAGCTTTACATGACTGTAACAGATGATGAACCAGTACAAGTTGATCCCATTTCTATGAAAGCACCTGAAATCATCTTTTGGGATATCCTGGAAGATCAAAGAAAGAAATATTTCAGGATTAAGAGAATGGGAGACATATATGAAGTGTATTCTACATGGGGGAGAATCATCAGAAGTTGTTCAAGATCAGATCTAGAAGAGATGTTTAAAGTTGGAATGAGTCTATATGAAAAGGATCTGACAGGAGAAGAAATGAGCTTAATTAGATTAGCCATGGAGTACTTGTGTATGATGTTTGATCCTAGCAAAGTTCAACATGTGATCAGAGATTTGCATCTAAAGAATAAATTCCAAAGAATAGAAAACTGGATGATATTTGAAAGGTGTGGAGTCTATGTCATCACTGTAGACAGAGCTTATCATGAGTACTACTTGGTTGATAAGACCTATGATCACAGCAAGGGAAAACTACAAGCAATGTTGAATGCCAAGCTTACATGTTCAAAGAATTCAGAAATGGCAAAGATTGTGGTAAGCAGAATCATCAATCAAAGCTTGGGTTTGGATCCTAATCTAGGGGTGTAAACCTAGGTTTTGAAAGCATCTTGAAGAACTTATCTGAAGAACTTGACTTCTCTTTCTAAAAGTCAAGTTAGGGGAGATTGTTGGGAACTGAAGATTTGCTTAAGTATGATTACTACTGCTGAGACAGATTAGTACTGCTAATCAAGGTTAATACTGCTTGAAGAAGTTACTACTGCTAAACAGAATTAGTGCTGCTGGAGATTAGTACTGCTCAGAGTGGTTAATGCTGCTACAACTTAATACTGCTTATAAGATGAAGACTCAGTATGGAAGGAAGACAGCTGTATAGAAGACTTGCTAAAGTAAAGGACATAATTATGAACTGAAGATCAATTGTATTTTGATAATTATCTTGTAATATGTCTTGTATAAATAGTATAGAAGTCTTTGATAGAATTAACTTTTGATTGATATGTTTTTAGAGAGAGAATTAACCTCAAGGTTTATAATCCTAGTTCTACAGAAGTAGAATTCGTCTTGGTGAGCCTGTTCATCAAGATTGAGGTTTTGTTTGAAAGCTTGTAACTTTAATCATTCAATAAAGTTTACAAGTTGTGATTTCTGATTCACTGTTACATTGGTAGTTGAATATTAAAGTGTTATTCCGCAACTCCTTTAATAATGTTTCTGAGTTCATTATTCTTGTTAAGAATTAGATCCTGACACTTGACTACTAGAACTCTGTTTTGGACATAGCAAGCAGTATTAACTACTTCAGCCCAGAAAGTAATTGGAAGTTTTGAATCAGCTAACAAAGATCTAGCAGCCTCAATCAGTGTCCTATTCCTTCTCTCAGCAACACCATTTTGTTGTGGAGTCCTAGGAGCACTGTATTGCCTCTCAATTCCTTTTTCCTCACAAAAGGTGTTTAGGTCAAGTTTTTTAAATTCAGTACCATTATCTGACCTAATGACTTTTACCTTTTGATTTGTTTGGTTTTCAATTCTTAGAATAAAGGATTTGATCAGTCCATTTGTCTCATCCTTAGTCCTTAGAAAATATACCCAAGTAAATCTAGAGTAATCATCAACAATAACTAAGCAGTATGATTTCTTACCTATACTCATGACATTTGTAGGACCAAACAGATCCATATGCAACAACTAAAGAGAAGAAGAAATTGTGTTCAACTCTTTGAACTTATGAGAAGTTTTGTGTTGTTTGCCTTTGAGACAAGCAACACAAAGATCATCACATGAAAAGACTTTTGAAGGCAGACCTCTTACAAGGTTGTTTTTAACAAGTTTATTCATTGTTTTAAAGTTCATGTGACACATCCTTCTGTGCCAAAGTGATGATTCATCCAAGGAGGATTTTGAAACAAGACAGTTTAAGGATGAATACTTTGAAACAGTTTCCAAATTCAAACAATAGACATTATCCTTTCTTGGAGTTCTTAGTAGTATCATCTTTTCATCAATTACCTTGAATCCAGGAGCAAGGATAATGCATTCTGAATCAATGAATAATATACTATGCTTTTTGTCACAAACCTGTGATACACTTAACAGGTTGTACCTTAACTGCTCAACATAGTAAACATCTTCAAAGGTCATCTTACCTTTTGTTACATATCCCTTACCACTAATCTTACCTCCATCTGGAGTATTACCAAAGGCAACATGCCCTCCATCAATTTTCTTGAAATTCTTGAGGCAAGCCGTGTTCCCTGTCATGTGCCTAGAGCAACCACTATCAACATGCCAAATGCTCTTTCCCTTAAGCTGTTGGTTGCCCTGCACATAAGATAAATCAATTAGTATTGATTGGGAACCCAAGCCAAAGTGGTCTTGGGCCTGCCTTTCTCATCAAAGTACTTACACTCCTTTTTGATGAGATTTTTAAATTTAGAATACTCTTTACTGGAGTACTTTGTCAAGATGATTGGTCTAGAAGCACAAACACTAGAAGCAGTACTAATTTTAGAAGTACTAACAGAGTTAGCAGCACTAATAGGTTTAGCAGTACTAACCTTGTTAGAAGCATTAACAGAGTTAGCAGTATTAACATCTGATGAAGTACTAACAATGTTAGTTTTAGAAGTACTAATACTCTCAGCAGCACTAACATTGATAGCAGCAGTATTGCTTCTGGCAGCACTATCTTTATCAGCAGCACTATTTGTGGTAGCAGTACTAACAGTTTTAGTGCTTTTAGGAACCCACATCTTGACACTCTCTTTTACAGTCTTTTTCTTCATGTGGCTTTTAGATTTAACAAGTTTCTTAGCCACATGGTTCCTTTCATCCTTCCTATAACCAAAGGGTTTTTGCACAGATCTTTGAAAATGTATCCTTTGGTTAATAGGATTAAAATAACAGTGCTTGGCAAGATGGTTCATTTTGCCACATATGAAACAAGGTTTTGGTCTGATGATTCTACTCAGATCAACTCCTTGTTTCTGAGCCCACTGATTATTCCAATTTCTTTGATTGCCCCTCCTTTTATCATATTTTAGGGGCTCAGACTTATTACCTGCACACTGTTTGCAAAGAACAGGATTCACAACTGTAGTCTGCTTGTAATGGACCTTTTTAGACTTTCCCTCAGTCTTCTCTACGTCATCAGATTTGAACCAATCCCTTCCACCACCCTCATTGGTAAGAATGTTATTTTCTAAGGGAATCTCACCACTCACAGTATTATCCTTACTCTTACCATCTTCTTTCTCAGTCTTGTCCTCAACAACTACATCATCTAAAGGATCTATCTTAGTGGCTCCCTCATGCAAGTCCTTCCTATCCTTGGTCTCTAGAAAGTCTGATTTAGGAGGGATGTAGTTGTTGTTGTATGGTGGTGGTGTGGTATTGTACCCAATTCCTGGTTTAAGCTTATCATGGATTTGGACCTTTAGAATTGAATCCATGGCTTTAGAAGCATATGAAAACTTTTCCACATCTAGATTAACCTTGGCTAGCTCTCCTCTCAACTTTTCATTCTCCTCTCTAGACTTTGTCAGTTGGATTTCTAGATCATTTTTCTCCCACTTCCAGTAATTTGTATCATATGTGTGTTGAAGTTCATTGGCTTGGAAACCTTTGATTTGTTCCTCAAACCTCTCAACAATTTTCACATAGTCTTTTCTATCCTTTTCTAACCTCTTAAGGTCATCACTCATACTCTGGTTGTGATCCCTGTACCTTTTAACAGTGTCTATACAAGTTTGAGAACAGAGATTTGAGTGTACCTCAGTTGGAAGATCAGATACTGTTAGCTCCAAATCATCTGTTAAAGTGTTGAAAATAACCGTCCTATTTCAGAGGACTTCAGAGGATGAAGACCAGAGGACAAACCTGCCTCTGAAGTACTTATCAGATTGCAACTGAGGACTTCAGAGGACGAAGACTTCAGAGGACAAACCTGCCTCTGAAGTACTTATCAGTGCAACTCAGAAGACATCAGAGGATGAAGACCAGAGGACAAACCTGCCTCTGAAGTACTTATCAGAGATTGCAACTTACATCAGAGATAGCTTCATCAGAGGCTCTGAAGACAACGTCAGAGCTCTGAAGACATTCTCTCTGAATGAACAAGTTTTCTAATGAACAGAAGAACAGATGACACGTCACTTAGTGATAAGATTTACTTTCTAGAGTAGGTCACTGTTCAGCATGCTCTTTCTGTCATGCAAGTACACTGCTTACTTTATGGTCCTATAAATAGGACCATCACCTTATTGTTCAAGTGTGCTCAAGAAGATATATATCTGATAATATAAGTTGAATATTTTATTCTAAGAATATCTTGTTTATCTTTATCTGCTTTATGAACTGTGATATTTGAATCTCCTTTGATATTAAACTGTATTGCTTCCGCTGTCATTACTCTTAGTGTTTATATCATTGTTACGAGATTAGATCTGGGATCCAACAATTGGTATCAGAGCTTCCTTTGTTTCTAAACAAAGAAAGATCATATCTGCATACTCGGATAGATTTAAATCTCATTGATTCTAAACTTTCATTATCTGTGCATGTTCATATAAACCCAGTTTATTAAAGAATATCATATGCTCTAGATTTGATAGTAAATCTCAGTTCATTACAAAAAGCATCAGTTCTTCAAATCTTCATTTTTACAAATGGCAAACTCAAGCATAAGTGCCATTTATACAGCTGGGTCATTAACAAAACCTCCTACACTTTTAAGAGATGAATATCCCCAATGGAAAATAAGGATGGTAAATTTCCTAGAAGGTATGGACAGGGATCTTTTTAGATCTGTGAACATTGGACCTCACATTCCAATGGTGTTGGTGCCAAGAGTTCCTGCAACAGCAGATACTGCCGAAATACCTGCATATTATGAAAAGAAAACCACAAACTTCACTGATGAAGAAAATAATATGATGGATAATGACTCAAAAGCTGTTAGATTACTAATAATGGCCATTCCCAATGATATCTTTCAAGAACTTGATTCTTGTAAAACTGCAAAAGAGATATGGGATCAGTTGTTAAATCAACTTGAAGGTGGCCTACAAACCCAGAAAAATAGAAGAAATCTATGCATCAATGAATATCATGATTTTCATGCTCTACCAGAAGAAACATTACACCAAACTTACTCAAGATTCAACATTCTAATAAACAAATGCAGAAAGTTTGGAGTAATGAGAACAAAAGAGGAAAACAATGTTCTTTTTTTGAAAAGCTTGAATGAAGAATGGTCACAACTGTCCATGTCTATACAGGCTAATCAAGATCTTGAGTCATGGTCATTAACTGACATTTATGGTACTCTTGTTGCACATGAAAAAGAAGTTATGAAGCAAAAATCAAAAACCTCTTTGGGTGGACCCCTTGCGCTTGTTTCAAAACAAATATCAAAAGAAAACAACTGTGAAGAGTCACAAAAATGTTTGGAAACAAAAAGAAGATCCAAAAAGGTCTTGATGGCAGAAGAAACTCATTCAGATTCAGACTCAGATGAAGATATCAATGCCTTTGCCAAATCTCTTGCATTAATCACTCATCAATTTAACAAGAAATTTGGTAAGAAGGTATTTGAAGGAAAGAGAGAGAATGAAGAAAGAAGAAATCCGGAAAGAAGATTTCAACAAGAACCCAGATTCACTCCATATAGTGATCAAAAGGGTGCAAACTTCAATCATGATGATGCAACACAACAAACAAGACCACAACAACCATTCCAACCAAGGTATCCACAACCACAGAGATACTTCAAACCTCAAGAACAGAAGCCAGGGACAAGTACTGCCACTCTTCCAACAAATCAAAATGATGGAAGATGCTTCAGATGTGGAAAACCAGGCCACTTCTCTGCAAACTGCAGAGGAAAACTTGTCAAAGATCAAGATTACTACAAGAACAAATACAAATACAATGTAAAAGAAAGAGTTCTTGTAGCAGAAATGGAAGACTGGCTATCTGACTCGACAAGTGATGGTGAGGAAGAGCCTACCAATCTCTGTGGTATGGCTTTTTCAGATGGAAATCAAACTGATGAAGCATCCGAAGACAACTCTGGAAAGGTAAACTCTCTTTACACCTCTGACAGTGATCCTGAAATAGATGCTTTTAAACTAATTAATGAACTTCAGGATTTAGAGCAAAAATTTGTTGAAGAAAAACAGAAAAGAGAGCAAGCAACAAAAGAGCTCATCTTTTACAAAAGAGAAAAGAATCTTCTGGAATCAGAAAAGAAAGATATTTTTCTTGAAAAAACTAAACTTGAAGAAACCTTCAAGCAAAAAGAAAAATCATTTTCAGAAGAAATAAGAGAAATAGAGAAAGTTTTAAAAGGAAAAGAAGAAGAAGTAAAGAAATCTGAGTATGAAAGGCTCAATTCTATTGCCTTAACCAAATTTTTCCAAAAGGAAAGAGAAATCTTACATCAATCTCTAGATAGAAAAAATCTTCAAATCAAAAGCTATGTTAATGCACAAAGTGTCTTTGACAAAATAAAATCACAAATGGACTCTCAAGGACTAGGATTCAATGAGTTGAATTCATTCAATGGATTGGAGAAAACTTCACTTTCTTCCACTTTCTGTATGGGAAAGGTCCAAAGATTTGAAAGTCCATCTCTGAATAATTTCAAAAGAATGAAAACATCAGAGGGATCAAAAGCAAGAGCTTTGAATTTCAAAAATACTACGTACTCTGAAGTAAAAGACATTCAAAAGTCTGTGTTACAGGTAAAAGAAGAAACTTCAGAAGTACTCTTTACAAAACCTCAAAGCTATGATCCCAAAGAAATTTTCAGATTTGATGCCTTCATCTCAAGTGAATCAGAGACATTTGAACCAAGTACCTCTGATACAAGTACTTCTGAAAATGAATCTCAGAGTTCACTTAATCCAAATGCTCCTCTGTATTCACCAAAGTCAGATGAAAACATCAGAACCACGTTTGAAGATGATGTTCAAAGGATATGGAAAGAAAATGTCATGGAGGACTTAAGAAAAAAAGAAAGCATGAAACGGATCATCAAAGTCTCTAGATCAAAAGAAATTAAAAAACCAGTAGAGGTAGATATCTCTATCAAATCTAAGAGAGACTTTCTTGACTCTGATTCAGAATCTGATTTAGAGATTGATGAACAGATTTTTTGTAAACCAGGGAATGTAATTCACAAAAAGATAGAAACTGTTGGCTCTGGTATTTTGAATGTTCCAATTTCAGTATTGAAAACCAAAACCAGAATACCAATAAGTCCTGATTTTGCAAATATGTGTTTACAAGCAAAAACATCTCTGGAACTTGAAAAAGAGTTGCAAGAAAAGGCAAAGAATAAAACAAACACTTCTGGCTCTTACACCTATAAAACAATAAAATTCTTTCCTGAACAAAAGGGCAAATGGACAAAAACTAATCATATTGATCCTGTCTATGCAGTAAGCAGCAAAGAAAAGAAGATGTTTTTGAACAAGAAAAAGCAACTTGAAAAGAAGACTGTCTTTCAAGCAAAAAGAAAAGAAGTAGTTAGGGATAAATGTAATATTCCTAGTGCTAGTTTCAAAAGAAGTCAAAATGTAACAAATGCTTTTAATAAAGAGAAAAACTTTGCTCCTACTTCTTCTTGTTCTATTAATTGTAACTGCATTTATCTCCTGATGAAACTGAAGAATCATTTTAAAGGATCACACTGCCTTTTGAATCAATCTCTGAAAAATATCTCAGAGACAAAATCTCAAAAGAAGACACGTAAAGGCAAGACATCAAAAGATGAGATGCCAAAAAGTCATTCAAATCCACCAAAGTCTAACACAAAAGGACCCATAATGAGGTGGGTACCTAAGAAACTATAATCTGTCTTGCAGAAACAGTCAATGCCGATATGGTACCTAGATTCTGGATGTTCAAGGCATATGACTGGAGATAAAGAACTGCTATCCTCATTTAAAGCAAAATCTGGAGGAGCAGTTACTTTTGGAGACAACAAGCAAGGACAGATTAAAGGATATGGTGAGTTATCAAGAGGAAATGTTTCAGTATCAAAGGTTGCTTATGTGGATGGATTAAAACACAATCTGATAAGCATAAGTCAACTTTGTGATCATGGTTTTGATGTGAAATTTCAAAGAAAATATTGTTCACTTCTTCACTCAAAATCAGGTCAAGAAATGCTAAGAGCAGACAGAAAAGGTAACCTCTATAGAATGAACTTTACCAAAATCACAAACACTGATTCAGAGAAACTTTGTCTTGTATCTCTGAACAGTGAGGAAATCTGGCTCTGGCATAAAAAGTTTTCACATCTAAACTTTTCCTCACTTGATAAGTTAGTTAAACTTAATTTGGTTAAGGGATTACCATCTCTAAAGTTTAACAAAGATCATCTTTGTTCTGCTTGTGAGATGGGAAAAATGAAAAGATCTTCCCATAAAACCAAAAGTGAAAACAACTGTCCAAGACCTCTGCACATGCTACATGTGGACCTCTATGGTCCTATCTCTGTACAGAGTCTAGCAGGTAAGAAATACATTCTGGTTCTGATTGATGAATTTTCCAGATACACATGGATAGAATTCATTAGAGCTAAATCTGATGTCCCTGACACATTAATAAGGTTGTTAAAAAGATTACAGGTTCTATTCAGCAGCAAAGTTCAGAAACTAAGAAGTGATAATGGAACAGAGTTCAAAAATGCCAAAATCAATTCTTATCTATCAGAAGAAGGCATTACCCCTAACTTCTCTGCAGCAAGAACTCCTCAACAAAATGGAGTAGTTGAAAGGAAAAACAGAACACTTGTTGAAGCTGCCAGAACAATGCTTGCTGAATCTGATCTTTCAACAAATTTTTGGGCAGAAGCAGTAGCAACAGCCTGCTTCACTCAGAATAGAGCTACAATTGTCAAGAGATTTCAGAAAACATCCTATGAACTCATTAACAATAGGAAACCTAATATTAAATATTTTCATGTTTTTGGATGCAGGTGTTATATTCTGAAAGATAGAGAATATCTTGGAAAGTTTGACAAGAAAGCTGATGAGGGCAAATTCATTGGATATTCATTAGCCTCAAAAGCTTTTAGAGTATTCAATCTTAGAACAAGAACTATCCAAGAGAGCATCAATATCACTTTTGACGACAATAAAAGCTCTGAACAACAAGAAAGTTCATCACCAATCTTTGAATCATCAAGGGAATCTGAATTAAACAAAATATTTGAAGATTTCTTTGATGATGAAGATATCTCTGAAGTTATCTTCAGAGATAGACAGAGAGAGAATTCAGAAGAACCTCAAGAAACAGGTACAACCCTTTCAGGGCCCTCTGAACCAACACCTTCTGTTTCACCAAATGCAGATCAACAAAGTGAATCAGAAGATGATCAAGAAGTATCTGAAGCAACTCCAGAACCAAATGATGAACAAAAATCTGCATCTCCGGAACAAAACTCAGAGCCTCTGAACAGTACAACAGAGGCATCACCAACAGAGCCTCTGAACAATACAACAGAGGTGTCACCAACTGTCAGAGACTCTGAAGCTCAAACTCCACCCCAAATTTATGCTCCAATTACAAGATGGACAAAAGATCATCCAATTGATCAAATAATTGGATCCTCATCCGAAGGAGTTAAAACAAGATCTGCCACCATCAATGAATGCTTCTATGTAAACTTTTTGAGCATTATTGAACCAAAGAAGGTAAAAGAAGCTCTTGAAGATCCTCATTGGATTTTTGCAATGCAGGATGAACTTCAAGAGTTTGAAAAAAACAAAGTCTGGACCCTAGTTCCCCTTCCCAAAGGAAAATTTGCAATTGGAACGAAATGGGTTTTCAGAAACAAAAAGGATGAGGATGGAATAATAATCAGAAACAAAGCCAGGTTGGTTGCAAAAGGATATTGCCAGGAAGAAGGCATTGATTATGATGAAACCTTTGCACCTGTAGCTAGGCTAGAAGCAATCAGAATCTTCTTGGCCTATGCTGCACACAAAGGATTCAAAGTTTATCAAATGGATGTTAAATCTGCCTTTCTTCATGGTAAATTAAATGAAGAAGTTTATGTCCAGCAACCACCTGGATTTGAAAGTACAGAGTATCCTAATCATGTTTATTATTTGGATAAAGCTCTGTATGGACTTAAACAAGCTCCAAGAGCCTGGTATGAAACTCTGTCCACCTTTCTAACTCAAAATGGATTTGAAAAAGGCACAATTGATACTACCTTATTCATCAAAAGGTACAAGAATGAGATGCTTTTAGTACAAATTTATGTTGATGACATTATATTTGGCTCTACAAATCAAAAGTATTGTGACAAGTTCTCAGAGTTGATGAAGAGTGAATTTGAGATGAGCCTCATGGGAGAATTAACTTTCTTTCTGGGCTTACAAGTAAAACAAACTTCAGAAGGTACATTCATAAGTCAATCTAAGTATGTCTCTGAAATTTTGCAAAAATAAAAACTCAATGATTCAACTTCGATGAGAACTCCTCTATCCACCGGAGTCAAACTTGACTCTGATCCTTCAGGAGAATCTGTGGATATAAAAACATACAGAGGTATGATAGGTTCACTATTATACTTAACTGCAAGTAGGCCTGACATAATGTTTGCAACATGTCTTTGTGCTAGATATCAAGCAAATCCAAAAGAATCTCATTTATCTGCTGTCAAAAGAATTTTCAGATACCTCAGAGGGTCACACTCATTAGGCCTCTGGTATCCAAAACTTTCTAGTTTTGATCTAACAGCTTACACTGATGCAGATCATGCCGGATGTAAGCTTGATAGAAAAAGTACCTCAGGATGCTGTCAGTTATTGGGCAATAAGCTGGTAAGTTGGTCATCCAAGAAGCAAAACTGTGTTTCAACTTCAACAGCAGAGGCAGAATATGTTGCTGCTGCTAGTTGCTGCTCACAAGTAATATGGATGAAAACTCAGCTCAGTGATTATGGCCAACAAATTGAAAGAATTCCAATTCTCTGTGATTCAAAAAGTGCCATAGCCATCTCTGCCAATCCAGTACAACACTCCAAAACCAAGCACATCGATGTAAGGTACCACTTTCTAAAAGATCATGTTGAAAAGGGAACAATAGAGATGTATTTTGTACCAACTGAACTACAACTTGCTGATATTTTCACAAAAGCTTTAGATGAACGAAGGTTCAATTTTTTAGTTAGCAAGTTGGGAATGTTGAATATGTCTACCTAACAAAAAATTGGTAAACTCAGTCTCTGATCAATTATCAGAAACTCTGAACCAAGTAGCATATGTCCACAAGAAAACTTCAGAGTCTCTGATCCTTTCAATCAGAACCTCTGGACTTTTTCACCAATGGTAAAAATCACTTGTTTTCTCCAAGCATGTGTCAAGGGGGAGAACATCAAAGACTTCTTTCTTTGGTCAAGGGGGAGACAAAGACCCTTTCAGCTTTTCAAGAGGAAGAAAAGTCTCTGATATTTATATCAGAGCCTCTGATCTTGTCTCTGATATTTATATCAGAGCCTCTGATCTTGTCTCTGATATTTATATCAGAACCTCTGATCTTGTCTCTGATATTTATATCAGAGCCTCTGATCTTGTCTCTGATATTTATATCAGAGCCTCTGATCTTGTCTCTGATATTTATATCAGAGCCTCTGATCTTGTCTCTGATATTTATAGCAGAGCCTCTGATCTTGTCTCTGATATTTATATCAGAGCCTCTGATCTTGTCTCTGATACTTATATCAGAGCCTCTGATCTTGTCTCTGATATTTATATCAGAGCTTCTGATCTTTTCTCATTAAACGAATATTCCAGGAAATTCGTTTAAATAATAAATCTTTTTGGATAACCATTCGTTTCTTTTTAAAACCAACTGGCGGTTTTCTGACACAAAGCGACTCTCCCCTACATACCTAAACGTGTCACCTATTAATTAGGGGATGATGGAACGTCCTTTCTGACATTAGGACTCTCATTCGCCGTTTCCATAACCTCTCCCTCTACCCTTTGTCTATAAAAACCCTGTTTCCCTTTTTATTACCCTTTACGCTCTCAAAATCCAAAATCCCACATCTCTCCTTCTAAGCTTTCATCTTTCTCAACCTGCAACAATGGCGGCTCATTCCCAAACTTCAGATAACTCAAGCAAACTTGTTCCAAGCTTGAATATGGTACAGTTCGATGTTCCAGTCAAAGGAAACAACTACTTTCTGGACGTCACCCCATCAAAATACGATGAACAGTTTCGCCCAATCCTCGACTTTTTCACCAACTGCGAACTCAATGATGTTCTAACCAAACATGCCTCAGATATTCCCCTTCGCTTTGTCCAACAATGGTGGTATTCAAGTGAATACGACGCTGAAAAGGAAGGACTGGTTGGGCACATTGACCTAGGAGAACAAAGCCTGACAATAAGAATAACCCCACAAACCCTGACTCGTCGATTCAACCTCCTCACGACAACTGATCTTCAAATATATGCTTTTGAGAAACTACCAAGTCAAGAAGTCCTTCTTCAGTTCCTCCACCACTTGGGCTACAACAAAGAAATAACACGCCTAAGTCAATTCAGACGTCAGTACCTGCCTCCCAAATGGAACTTTATGTTCAGTGTTCTCAACCGAACAATAACCTGCAAGATTGGAAGTCAGGATCAGACTCATCCAGCGATAATAGCCATAATGTATGCTCTCTTTTTCAACAGAAGCATCAATATGGCTCACATTCTCTTCTGTGAGATGCTGACGGCGGGGGACAAGAAGAACAAGGACTTGGCCAAAGGAAAACAACCAATATCGGTACTGTTTCCTCGATTCATCTCTGTGGTCATTCAACGAGCAATGGAGAAATTCTCCATCACTGAGGAGGGCCCAATGACTCCTCTGTTTATGATGAACTCATTCAAAGCAACAGAGGTTCCTCCTTATCCACATGAC
This sequence comes from Arctium minus, assembly GCA_954870635.1. Taxonomy (NCBI): domain Eukaryota; kingdom Viridiplantae; phylum Streptophyta; class Magnoliopsida; order Asterales; family Asteraceae; genus Arctium; species Arctium minus. The sequence continues at coordinate 171,599,815 of OX941080.1, read as the reverse complement.
CGACGATTCCCACACACCATGATTGAGGTAATTCCTACTGACTCTCCTACCCATCTCCTACTTAGTCGTGTTGACCAATCATCAGAACCGATGATGGGATCCCCAACACACTTAGGTTCTGAGCCTGAGCCTGAATCAGAGAGTGATATCTCTGATACTGCTCAAAACATTAACAGAGCGCAACCAGAGGGTGGCTCTGAGAGAGTGAGGAAGAGAGAACATGAGAACCCTCCCTCTGACGAAGAGAATATCTCTGTCAGAGCAGAGGAAAGTGAGGAAGAGAGAATTCCAGAGGGTGAGTTTCTAAACTTAGAATCTGAGGGCGGTGAGGTAGAAAAAGATGTCCTTGACGACACAAATGAGAGAATCCAAAGCCCAAATCCCAGTGCAACCAAATTTACTGTCCAAGGTGGTCCAGCATCAATGGACATTGAAACAGAGGTGCACACCTCGAACCCTACCCATCCTAACCGCTCAGAGGCATCTGTTTCTGCCTCTGAAGCATGCACCAGAGGGGAAACCTCTGATACGGCTAAGTCCTCCCAAAAGGACTTAGACCAAGATAAAAATACTCAATCACCCCAGAGTATGTCACCTCTACCTACACATGATGCCTTTGTGGCTCAAACTAAGTTGGACCGTCCCTTAGAACGTAACCATTGCCTGTCAGAAAAAGAATGGCACGACCTTCTTGCACAAGGAATCCTTAGCCTGGACAGCAAGGTTTCCAAACACATTCGGTTCTCATCATCAGATTCTGACTCTGATGATCAGAGACCAATCGGAACAATTATAGGGAAATCCTTGAAAAAGGGTCCCCAAGGATTAATGGGAAGTCCTTCCGGAGAAAACCTCAAACCACCTCCGAAAGAAGGCCCCTCTGAACTCGAGGGAAACTTAGAATCATGTGTTGATCCTAAGGTTACCCCCTCTGATTACGTTACCAAAGAAGAGTTCAGAATCTTTGGTGATGAAATCAGAGAATCTCTGAAGGAGATAAAACTTCAAATGGAGAAGACCTCAGAGGCCTCTGCCTCTAACTCTGAAGTTGAAAAGCTCACTTCAGAGGTCTCTGAGCTGCGCACGACGGTTCTCAATCAGAACGAAAAACTGGATGCTCTGGAAAGCTTGGTCATAAAAAATGACTCCGTATTGTCCAGGGAAATTCAGAACTCAAAAACAAAGCTCCTCCAGGCGATTCCACCTACCTCTGCCCCCACTCCAACAAATGCAGACTTTTCTCAATTCAAAGAGGAAGTCTTGCGTTCTTTGGCAGAGGTACTTGCAAAGATCCCTACCTCTACTGCTGCTCCTGCTACAGAGTTTATTACAAAGGTTGACCTGACCAACTTCTCCAAGAAGATCACCAGCAATGTAATGACTATATCCAGCAAGTTCGTCTCCAAGACCACTCAACAGAACAAGAAAATTGAAGACCTTCTGAAGAATGTCAAATCTTCAGAGGGAGTATTGAAGAGAAAGGAACCAGAGGTCGCATGCTCTGAGGAAGCGCGGAAGAAGGCTCGGTATGAAGATTCTGATGACGAAGATGACCAATCTCAGGGGTCATCCGATCTTCAAAAGGGGGAGAAGACTCCTACTCCAAAACCTGTTGAAACACAAAAGGAGTCCACTCCCTCTGAATTAAACCAACACAAGGAGAAAGGAACAGAGAGACGTTCAACCTCCACCTTTGCTGAAGATATTCAGGCCACTCTAAAGTCGCCAGTACCTGTCATCTTTCTAGCCCCATCCACTTCAGGTGCTCCAATAGTTCCAATCACAGCTGCATCTCAAGAAACTATTGGAGCTCTGGACTAAGAAGAAGATGAACAGCTCGTAGACTTCTCAACATCAGAAGATGCATTCTCATCACCAGAAAGATCAACTTATGTGATGAGAGATGCTTACGAATCAGAATCTGAAAAAGAAAAAAAAACAGATTCTGGAAAAGAGATTGAAGAAGAAGTTGAAGTAGTTAATGTCGAAGAATATGTCTTCAAGAATGCTCAACCACATCATACTTCAACAACGTCAGAGCTAAGAGAATCACCAGAGATAGATGGCTACATCTCTGAACCCTCAAAAGAAGATCCTCCACAGACGAAGGAACCAGAAACCATGGTTGTTGATGAACAGGCTCCTTCAGAGAATCCTGTTCAGAAAACAAGCATCGGTCTTCCAGCAAAAGTGTTCAATAAACCTCCCACATTCCTCGAATCAAATCCCGAAGCTTCCATAGAAGACCACTTCAGATACATCTACTGTGAGTTCAACATGGCAGACACACTAGTCATTCCTCTGAATCCAAGAATCAGAGAGGACATGCCAGACTATGAGCGAAGATTTATCAGAGATAAAACCAAACCAAGAGCACAGGTCCTTTCTGATGATCCAATCTTCAAAATCAACAAAATCTCAGAAAAGACCTTTGCTTACAACAAGATTATCTATAGGAATTATGTGGTAACTCGATCTGATCAGAAGATTTACGAGTTCAATGACAATGATCTCGTAAATCTAAATCCATATGATTTACCACATCTATATGCCTATTGCTCTGCCAGGTATGATCATGGAAGAAGGGAAATCAGGATGGGCATGGTTGAAGTCCGACGGGCAATGGAGGCCTATGTCAAACACCGAGCAAAACGTGACTTTCAAATAGCTCTGAACCTAGGGGAAGAGAAGCTGGAGGTAACTGAACCTGTGGAGTCATTTGACAAACTTAAAGAACAGAAGACTGGATCAATCGTTGCAGAACCTCTGGGTTTCGTCTTCAGAGTAAATCAAGAAAAGAAGATCTTTCTAGCTTCAGAAGTGTCGAAGTATTCTGATGAAACCTTGAGAGGTATAAAGAAATTGATCCATGCAAAAGAAGAAAGGCACAGAGCAGATTTACTGGCAAAGCTTGACTTAGAGATTGACTCGATGATCAACTTCAGAGCTCTGATCATGAAATTCCATAGAATCTGTTCAAGTGACAAATTGTAGTCTGTTTTTTTTTTTTTTGATATTACTTTGTATTAAACTTCCAAATGTTTAAGGAGTAATATTTAAGAGGGTGATTTTCTCCTCTATGCTTTCTAGATTAAAATTCAATTCTCTGTTATTTTTGTATCTTTTATTTTCGACACTTAGGGGGAGATTGTTAGCTCCAAATCATCTGTTAAAGTGTTGAAAATAACCGTCCTATTTCAGAGGACTTCAGAGGATGAAGACCAGAGGACAAACCTGCCTCTGAAGTACTTATCAGATTGCAACTGAGGACTTCAGAGGACGAAGACTTCAGAGGACATACCTGCCTCTGAAGTACTTATCAGTGCAACTCAGAAGACATCAGAGGATGAAGACCAGAGGACAAACCTGCCTCTGAAGTACTTATCAGAGATTGCAACTTACATCAGAGATAGCTTCATCAGAGGCTCTGAAGACAACGTCAGAGCTCTGAAGACATTCTCTCTGAATGAACAAGTTTTCTAATGAACAGAAGAACAGATGACACGTCACTTAGTGATAAGATTTACTTTCTAGAGTAGGTCACTGTTCAGCATGCTCTTTCTGTCATGCAAGTACACTGCTTACTTTATGGTCCTATAAATAGGACCATCACCTTATTGTTCAAGTGTGCTCAAGAAGATATATATCTGATAATAAAAGTTGAATATTTTATTCTAAGAATATCTTGTTTATCTTTATCTGCTTTATGAACAGTGATATTTGAATCTCCTTTGATATTAAACTGTATTGCTTCCGCTGTCATTACTCTTAGTGTTTATATCATTGTTACGAGATTAGATCTGGGATCCAACAGATACCTATGCCATGAGAGCTTGATTTTGAATGGCCTCTTCTGCTTGATCACTCCAGTCAAACCCCATTCCTTGTTGAGAAACAAGAGCTTGAGCAGAGTTTCTGTTCTGGTTGAAGCTTCCAGTCTCAGCTTGTTGGTGATTGTTTTGAGACACTCCACTTCTGCATTCCCTGGCAAAGTGTTCCTTCATATGACACTTGTAGCACTCCACCTTTGACTTATCAAAGCCTGCTCCATCTTCTCTTCTTTGGGAGAAGTTGTTCCTCCCAGTCCTCTTGATGAACTTCTTCACCCTCATAGAAAGCATGGCCATCTGCCATTTAATATCCATCTCTTCAAGATCATCAGGATGAAGCTGTTCCAAGTCATTATTGATTAAAGAGGAGTTACCATGGCTGGAAAGAAAGGCTTCAAAAAACAGATTCATTGCCTTTTTCTTGATTTACTCCAATAGCAGCATTAACTGATTCAGGGTTAGCAGTAGAATCAGTTGATGCTGAAAGGAGTGCAACATTATGAATATATCCAGTAGGCTTCTTCTTTGCTTCCACCTCAGATTCAAACACTCTCAGATCATTGTACAGATCATCCAGTTCCTTTTCTTCCAATTTGTCATTATGTCTGAATGAAACAGTGTACATGGTCCATTCATCTCCAAGAGATCTGAGGAACTTTCGGTTGACATCATCTTGTTCCATCTGGACTCCAACAGTAGCCAACTCACCAATTAACTTATTGAATCTATCAAAAGTTTGAGTCATAGACTCATTCTTTGAAGATGTAAAATTCTCATATTGCTGCTTGAGAATATCCCTTTGATTCCTCTTAGTACTCTTGGTGCCAACAAATCTCTTCTCTAAAGCATTCCATAGAATCTGAGCATCAGTGCAGTGGTGAAACTGATGTTGATACTCATTAGGAATGACCAAAAGCAGGGTGCTTAAGGCTTTCATCTCCAATTGTCTCACTTTCTTCTCAGCATCAGTTTTTGGAGGTGGTCTTCTTCCACCTTGTCCAATTTTACCTTCAACAGAGGGACCATTCTCAACAATGTCCCACATAGAGAAGTCTGTAAGAACGATGTACTGCTTGATCCTAATTTTCCACATGTCAAACTCATTAGGTTTGAGCATGGGAACCTTTGAAACAAGAGTACTGTTTGAGTCCATGATGAATGAAGGTTTCTGAGAATACTAGGCTCTAATACCACTTGTCAGGATCTGATTCTTAACAAGAATAATGAAACTCAGAAACAATATTAAAGAAGTTGCGGAAAAACACTTTAATATTCAAATATCAATGTAACAGTAAAATAGAAATCACAACTTGTAAACTTTATTGAATGATTAAAGTTACAAGCTTTCACACAAAACCTCAATCTTGATGAACAGTCTCACCAAGACGAATTCTACTTCTCTAGAACTAGGGTTGTAAACCTTGAGGTCAATTCTCTCTCTAAACAAAAACTCAGAATACTCGTCTATCAAACTATTCTGAATAATTCTGTACATTTACTGAAAATAAAAGATAATTACAAAACATAAAAGATCTTCAGTATATTCTTCCATAATTATCTTCAAACTTCCATGATTATCTTCAAACCTTGATCTGCGTGTCTTAATCACATAAGCAGTATTAAGTCATAGCAGCTTTAACACTCTGAGAAGTATTAATCTTCACCAACAGTAGTAACTATGCTTAGCAGTATTAATTTCTACAAGCAGTAGTAATTGGGCTCAACAGTAGTAACCATGTACTGTCAGCAGTAATCATACTTAAACAAATCTTCAGTTCCCAACAACCATGCTTCTGAAACTCGATGACATAAACATATGCCCCGAGTTTACCGAGGATGTACTTCTTGAAGAGTTGGTCTTTTATATCCTCTAGTTTGGCATGAAAAACTCTTGCAACAAGGTCTCGCCGATCAGGTGCGGTCTGACCGGCCAATAGCTCTCTAAGGATTTCAGGCCACTTTGGATTGCACTTCATTGTAAGGAATATATAGGGCTTCCCATAATCTTGCACTAAAGTCATGGTATTAAGAAATCGTCGTCACATATCACGTGGGCCTCTGATGAAACTTACAGACAACACAACCCATTGTCCTATCTACTTGGTATCACCTCATTAGCATTGACGCAATCCACAACACTTTGGTATAAATCTGCTCTATATTGGCTTGTTTTTTATGACAAAATTCCAAACGTGAAGTCTCGATCTTGATGTAGATATCTACCACGAACTGTTGTAATAACCTTCCCTCAATAGAATTACTTTCTCGTTCGAATGAATCTGAAACTTATAACAATAGTATTCCCGCATCGTTACAGTATTCTTGTTGCTTCTCACATCAACATTTGTGTAATGTGTATGTTATGAATTAAATATAAACTGACGGCATGTATGTTTAAACTGATATTTGTTACCTTAATTAAAACGTAAAAAAATGCAACATGGTTCGTACCTTCTGAATCTTCCTCCATGTTTTCATCATCATTAACACTTTGATTCGTGCACACTCAATGTCTAGGTATTTTAGAATGCCATCTTGGTTCAGCGTTGGGAAAGAACAATGGATAGGACAACAGGTTATAACAACTGAAGTAATATTGAATATTTTGGCTATAGTTACACCTCACATACACAAAAATACTTCTGTTTTATGTAGTTATGTTGTCATTGCCTTCAACCCAAATACCAGAAACCTAGCATAATTGTAGAACTCAATTTATTTAGTGTATAATCTAATATTATTTCAAAAAAGATAAACCAAATACTTGTATTCAAACCTATAATGTGGTCGATCAGTTGTACACCCTTTGGTCAAGTTCCACCGAAGCATTCAAACTGACTCTATAGTTCTCGAGTGGTCCGAGCTCTCCAAGGCTTCGAAATGTTCTCGCATATGGGTTCATAGAAAGAATACGAGTCAAATTTTCAATGACATTTCTATCAAGATATGGCCACTCGAGTCTATGCGATAACTATGATTCTGAATCATAAAAGTACAACTATAAAGTACATAGGTTGTCCATTCCTCGGCACTAACTGATCGATTTTATGATATACAACTCTGTGTCTAAGAAATGTATATACTCTGGATGTCATGTTTGCCATTGAACTATCAAGTTTACACCCATTGACATGAATGAAAAGTTTGTATTGTATGCACGTTAGTTGTGCCTAAACATTTCGTCTAATCCAGATTGCAATGAGAAAAGACTGTATAATTTTTCAGGAATGGGTGAGTATGCTAACTTTGTCTTCCATTTCATGCAACAAAAGGAAAGGAATTCAAATTTTAACCGTTTTTCTACACAATGTTCACATGGATTTTGTTCCATCAAGACACGATGTTCTCTAGGTATACCATTATAAACAAAATCGTACAGACCCTCTGGAGGATGTCATGTTGGCTCGAAGTATTGACATCGACCCTAGTACAACCTCTTACATTATACGACACTTGAATGTTTAGAATAGTAATTAATGATTTTTTTCTCTAGAGGATGTGAAATTAAAAAGTAACTATACCTCTGAATACCTAACTGGTAACTTCTTCATCAAAAAGAGGTAGGAGTATACCACACTTACTTCGAATGCCTATGTAAGAAAGAAAATGTAATTTAAAGGAGATTTTATTTAATAGAATTGGTAAAAGAATTAAAAAATAATAAATGTACGGTTTTACCGTTAGAAGTTTTCATGTGTCAAAAATCCGAACATATTGGATTTGTTCCTTCTTTGCCTGTAACACTTTTTCCTTGTGTGTTAACACTTGTTCTATATATGTTATTTTCTTTATTTCGATGATAATAATTTATGTTATAATTTTTCTCTTTTCATCAATAGTCACTGCACTAAGGGGTTGTTTAATTAACGTTTACGTTCGATGTCTTGATAAGGTTCGTAGATTGACCACTTTCTTCACCGTTAGCTATTTTTCTCATTTTGTTCTTTTCCTTTTGTCGTTCATAATATCATCTGTTGTATTCCTTTCTTTTTCCCGAAACGATATTATTGTATATATATATATTTAATGAGTGACTATATCACGAAATATTATGATATTTACAGTGAGTTTTCCTTATACCTTTTGCTATATCTACATCAACTTGTGTTACATCACCATTTGCAATTGTCATCATCCATCCTCATTGGACACTGTAAAATGATAGAAATAGAATAATATGGTTTTATCTATGAAATGAATTGGAAATGTTGGAATTGGAATGAACAAAGTTAAGATAACAAATTTCGAGATTGAACAAAAATTAACTTGTCATCCTTGTTTTTTTTTACGTTGGTTGTCTTGGATAAAAGTTTAGTAGATAAATTTTTTAATCAAACACATCACTAAAGAGGTTTTGGCAACGACTTTTGTCATCGCTAAAAGTCAATTTATTGTCAAAAACAGTTCATAGATACGACATGTCGTCGCAATAGCCTCTTGCCGAAACATCTTGTCGCTAAAGGCCCGTCGCTGAAACTCACTTTTCTAGCATGGGTATCTAATAATTTCCTTGGTCATTTTAATTAATAATTGAAAATATATCATTAATAGACAATGGAGAGACAACAATTAAGCTTAATTAAACCAACATAATAATACATATAAAAGATACATATAAGTTCCCAAATCAAAAAGGACAAAAAATACATTATAACACTAATCAAACATTTTTATATCATCAAAATTCTAACGGCATCTGCTTCCGGCATGTGTGGTTCTTACACGATTATAGTTAACTCCGTAGAACTCAAAACAATATCTGAAAGTAATCGAATATACATTTTTAATAAAATAGAATATGTAAATAATAAAATATAATATTAAAAAATAAAAGCAACTTGTTACGTATAGGCAAATGGATGAGTTTTACTCGAGATGCATATATCATAGAATTGTCTACGATTGCACGAGCTATCTCCATAAAATGGAATCGTGTCGAATCATACAACGTCATCTTTATTATATTCCCCTATTATGAGTAATTGAAAGGTTAGTTACTATGATAATGTTAATGGGTTAATAATATACACACTTATGGTCCATCTTGGAGAAATATTTCAATGCATCCAAATCTCAAGAAACCATGAGTTCGGAAAGATCTTACTCGTCGACCAGAGATGATTTTCCCAACAACATCTAAAACAAAGATTATCATATTTTAAAAATTAGATTTACATTATCAAACATGATTTTATTGTTTTAAAAATATAAATGTGTCAAATAATTTAGATATACTGATCATGAATTTTCGCGTACTCCAATCTTCTACAAGAGTTCTTATAGAAGGCACCAATGGATAGAACGGAAAGCCATTTTCGACATCCCCCATCAACAGTATGAAGGTTGTGTTTCGACAAATTAGGATGTAAAATTCACCAAAGGCAAAAATATAACCTTCGTTCCTCACATCACCATGCAGGGCCGTTCCAATCTTTTTAGAGGCCCTGTTACACTTACGTCAAAGCTATTGATCGATAATTAGACAAATAAAAAAAGAACAAACTATAAAAGTCCATACCGTATATTATATTAAAAGTCTTATAAATTAGAACAATTTTTTCTTAAAATGATAAAGTAACATATGAAATTCATTTAAATAAAATGATTCTTCTAACGTTTTTTGAAACAAAATCTTCAATAAGTTCTTCATAATCAACTTTCTCCAAGAAACCATTTTCGATAGCTATCAAGGCTAGTCCATTAAGTCTTTCTTGTGTCATTGTGGAGCGCATATAGTTCTTCAACAACTTCAACTTTGAGAAACTTCTTTCTGCCGATGCAACTGTTACAGGAATGGTCAACAAAACTCTATAAGCAACAATAGTATTAGGAAAACAATCTACATGTTTCAAATACTCTAAAATATCAACAGGTCCCATCTTTTGATTGGGTAAAAAGTCTTTAAGTAACTTCAATTCCACATATAAGTCATTCCCATCAACATCTGATTGATATTGATTCTTTAGTGCAATTTCAAAATTAATACAATAAGACTTTAAACAATCATTATCCAAAGAACGCAGTTTATCAGAAGTAAATAAAAACCCAAACACATTTTCATATTCTTGGTATTGTTCAAATCTTCTTCTTAGTGAAGCAATTGCATGATCAACAACACATAAGAAATAATTAACTCTAAAAGACCCCTCGGCAGATTGTGAAGTAATTTCGGATGTATCACTCGAGTTTTCATCAAAATGTCTTTTCCTACGAATTTCACGTCTTTGACGAAATAGTGGATCAATATCTAACTCAGTGGAAATTTTCTTTGCAGATTCTATAGCATCTAAAAATCCTACTTCTCTATATCCCTCAAAAAAGGAAATTAACCCTTTAACTTGTTCAATAGCAACATCAATTAACATATCTTTTGATTGTAAATGCTTACTAACCAAATTTACAGCATATAATATTTCATACCAAACCACTGTTGACACTAAAAACTAATAAAAGTATCATCGACATCACCAAAATTATTTGTAGTTTTATCATTAGTAGCATCATTAACAATAACATTGTTAGCATTTTCATCCAAATTAACAGTTGCATCAACATCAATAGCATCATCATTGGCATTTTCATCTAAACTATCAGTAGCATCAACATCGATAGCATTAACATCGGTAGCATTTTCATCTAAAATAACAGTAGCATCAACATCAGGTGCATTATCAACAGAAACTTGTGATTCTTTTATAAAAAACTTATCAATAGCTCCTTTTTGGGACTGAATCATCTATTCGATTCTTTTTTTCTTTGTACGTTTTTGACATCCAGAATCATGTTTTCTAACTTTAGAAGACATGATTGAAAAAACTATTAAGATGATAACTTAGTTGAAGATAGCAAATTAGCAATTAGATAATCAAGTATTCAAGTCATTAAATAATGGAATAATACACCTGAATTTGTGACTTGATTCTCCAATTCAGCAGTTCCTTAAGACCTTGCTCAATTTGACAATTTCCAAACTCCAACCTACAAGAGTATAAGACCAGACAACTAGTAAATACTAAATAACTAAAAAATTAAAAAATCAAAATTACACAAAGTCACAAACAATTACAATAGGAAATCGAAAACAATTAACTAATTACTTACTAAAATCAGTTCTCTAGAGCCACTGCCAAGGAAATCAGGAACCAATTGACAACTGTATTGTTTGTTGAAATTAGGGCTGCTGTGCTGTTTGTGTTTCCAACTCCAAGACCCAAGTTAATCACTTAATTCAGTTAATTGACAAGAGTCAAGAAGAAATCGAACAGCAGTAAACCTGAGTTTGATCAAGTCAAGACTGAAATGAGTGAAAATGTGAAATCGAAGGCGAGAGTATCGAATTTAAACCTAGTTTTTTGTGGCCGTTGTTGGTGAAATCGAACATAGAGATATAACCGTTGTTTGATCAAGTTAATCCACATGATTCGTAGCCAGGAATCGAAGAGTTGATTTGACATCGCCGTTGCCATCGCCGAAACAAGAACAATCGATGCAAAGAGGGAGAGAATCGAGGCGAGAAGTAGGGAGATTGATTGATTGAATAGCCGATTAACTCGATTAGGGATTTTCTTGTGCGATTGTTTCTTCACGCGCTCCAAGTCCAGATCTGGACTTTTCTTTTTTATTTGGGCAATTAGGCTTAATAGTTAATAATTCATATATACATATTAAGAGTATGGAAAATATTTGGGGGCCCTCCAAATTTGGAGGCCCTGTTCGATAGGGCCTGTTTGAACAACCCAAGGCACGGGCCTGCTGATTTCCTTGGCAGTGGCTCTAGAGAACTGATTTTAGTAAGTAATTAGTTAATTGTTTTATATTTCCTATTGTAATTGTTTGTGACTTTGTGTAATTTTGATTTTTTAATTTTTTAGTTCTTTAGTATTTACTAGTTGTCTGGTCTTATACTCTTGTAGGTTTGAGTTTGGAAATTGTCAAATTGAGCAAGGTCTTAAGGAACTTCTGAATTGGAGAATCAGGTCACAAATTCAGGTGTATTATTCCATTATTTGATGACTTGAATACTTGATTATCTAATTGCTAATTTGCTATCTTCAACTAAGTTATCATCTTAATAGTTTTTTCAATCATGTCTTCTAAAGTTAGAAAACATGATTCTGGATGTCAAAAACGTAAAAAGAAAAAAAGAATCGAAGAGATGATTCAGTCCCAAAAAGGAGCTATTGATAAGTTTTTTATAAAAGAATCACAAGTTTCTGTTGATAATGCACCTGATGTTGATGCTACTGTTATTTTAGATGAAAATGCTACCGATGTTAATGCTATCGATGTTGATGCTACTGATAGTTTAGATGAAAATGCCAATGATGATGCTATTGATGTTGATGCAACTGTTAATTTGGATGAAAATGCTAACAATGTTAACGTTAATGATGCTACTGATGATAAAACTACAAATAATTTTGGTGATGTCGATGATACTTTTATTAGTTTTTAGTGTCAACAGTGGTTTGGTATGAAATATTATATGCTGTAAATTTGGTTAGTAAGCATTTACAATCAAAAGATATGTTAATTGATGTTGCTATTGAACAAGTTAAAGGGTTAATTTCCTTTTTTGAGGGATATAGAGAAGTAGGATTTTTAGATGCTATAGAATCTGCAAAGAAAATTTCCACTGAGTTAGATATTGATCCACTATTTCGTCAAAGACGTGAAATTCGTAGGAAAAGACATTTTGATGAAAACTCGAGTGATACATCCGAAATTACTTCACAATCTGCCGATGAGTCTTTTAGAGTTAATTATTTCTTATGTGTTGTTGATCATGCAATTGCTTTACTAAGAAGAAGATTTGAACAATACCAAGAATATGAAAATGTGTTTGGGTTTTTATTTACTTCTGATAAACTGCGTTCTTTGGATAATGATTGTCTAAAGTCTTATTGTATTAATTTTGAAATTGCACTAAAGAATCAAGATCAATCAGATGTTGATGGGAATGACTTATATGTGGAATTGAAGTTACTTAAAGACTTTTTACCCAATCAAAAGATGGGACCTGTTGATATTTTAGAGTATTTGAAACATGTAGATTGTTTTCCTAATGCTATTGTTGCTTATAGAGTTTTGTTGACCATTCCTGTAACAGTTGCATCGGCAGAAAGAAGTTTCTCAAAGATGAAGTTGTTGAAGAACTATATGCGCTCCACAATGACACAAGAAAGACTTAATAGACTAGCCTTGATAGCTATCGAAAATGGTTTCTTGGAGAAAGTTGATTATGAAGAACTTATTGAAGATTTTGTTTCAAAAAACGTTAGAAGAATCATTTTATTTAAATGAATTTCATATGTTACTTTATCATTTTAAGAAAAAATTGTTCTAATTTATAAGACTTTTAATATAATATACGGTATGGACTTTTATAGTTTGTTCTTTTTTTATTTGTCTAATTATCGATCAATAGCTTTGACGTAAGTGTAATAGGGCCTCTAAAAAGATTGGAACGGCCCTGACAGCAGCCACCAATTATAAAGCCATGTAATCAAATAAAAAAACCAAACCAGTTGTTTCATTATGTTAATCATCATAAGATCTCATTAGCAACTTGTTGGTTTATGATTGGTCAAGGTAGGTTTTGACAATTAGGATGGTATCCAAATCTAAAGTCTACGCATGGGAATGAGCCCCGACCCATTGGGAACCGGTCCACTCGTCCGGGTCCGGGACTGCACTCCCCGCCCCGCCCCGTCCCCTTATATATTTTAATTAATAATTAAATATATATTATTTATTTAAACTAAATCGGTCATTCATAATTTTCTATTTCCTAGTTTATAATATAAAATTGTTATTTTTTTGGATGTTTAGTATGTATTTTGGATGTCAAATCAAAATACAATTACTCGATATGGTTTTGCATGTTACTCAATATCTTTTGGTACGTGTGACGTTAAGTTTTTTTTTTTGGATTAGGTTAAATTTCTTTTGATTTTTGGTTATTAATTATTATATGATGTTGTGAGATCTTTTTGTATTAAACTAATTTCTTCCAATTTTAGGTTTATTAGAAATATGTGAGATTTAAACATGTGTGGTGTCTCATATATTTGATTTAAATAGCTTATATAAACGGGAAAAAATCCCCGTTTCCCCGTTAGGGATCCCCGTTCCCCGTTGGGGATGGGGATGTGATCATATTCGGGGGCGGGGGTGGGGTGGGGGCGAAGATGAGGGATTGGGGACGGGGATTGGAAAGTGGACATGGGATTGGAGTGGGGATGAATAGGTGATCATCGACTACTTATATTATATCAATGGTTCTATATCAAGTCTACTTATATTCTATCTGCAAACTTGGTGTAACATCTCAAAAATGGGAAAACAAAATTTCCCAGAAAAAAACGAAAATGTGGTATTCATTTGCTATAGCACGAGTCTCCCAAAAATGGGGAAAATCACAAACACCTTTTTAATTACAAGTTTGTAATTTAACGGAAACAAACGACAACTTATTAATCTAATTTCTAAATAGAAACAAGATTACAAAAAGGGTGTCGTTTCTAATCCAATAATATGCTTCACTAAAATGGTGTCCCAAAAATGCGTTCCCTAAGCTCACTCTATCCACCTACGTCTTCTTAGAATTGGCGCCGCTAGAACCTGAGATACAAGTCGACACCACACAAGTGTTAGGCCAAAACTCCTAGTGAACTTGAACAATTAACAATAACCAATAAGTAATGTAATAATAACAAGAATATCAATACGTGCATAAATAGTTGGAGTCAATGTAGGATACCAATAGCACCAATCAAGTTCCATTGAATTAGTCGAGATACCTTAGTGCCAACTACCATGAGTAGCACCAAAAGGCCCGGCACATCCGAGGGTACAACTAAGGCATTTCCCCGAATGACGGAGGTCTAGGTGCATACCCTCAAGGTGGCACCCAAGACTATGTCCTCCTAGTGTCTACTTGACTTGGTTCATCCAAAATTCCAATCTGGCCATGAGACCCTCAATCCGTGCTATTACGTGCACAATACCATCATAGGCAAATTCGTGGTCTAATTACCACCCACATCACATTGAGATACCATGCAATAATTTTCCAACATATTCTCTTTAGTCATATAACACCACATAAAGATTTTCCATGTCATAAAGATACCAATCACCTATAGTGACTCAATACCAAGATATAGGCACATGATGACTAGTGTATTACACGTTGGGGCCAAAACTTTAAAATTAGGTCAAAACCATAGATTTTGGATATTTTCATAAAAGTGAAATCAACAATGGATATTTCTAACAAGGTATAAATATGATCATCAAAAGTTAAAAAGTCTATATTTCCTACTCAAAACATCCATGGAATCATCAAGTAGAAAAATGAGATATTTACTTTCAAAACTAGTTCCATACCAACTAAAACAAGAAAAGTGTGAGAGAACATATATTGACCATGTATCTAGTTTTACAAAGTGTTCACAATATAGGTTTTGATAAAAACATAGAAAAGTTGGCAAAAAAAAAACCTTAAGAAGGTTGAGGAGATGAGAACTTGAGTTTGAAGGCTTGAATCTTCCCACTAAATGGCCTTAAATGTAGTCTTGAATGCTCCACCAAGGATTCACCAACCCAAAAGGTGAGAAGTAAATTAGGTTAGGGTTTGGTGGATGAGAATCACTTCAAAGCTCTCCAAAATCGGTCTCAAATTGAATTAGAGGAGAAAAATGGGTGAAATCTGGCTGAAGTGGGTTTTTACACGTAGGGCGATTGTGCCCCGTGACTTTGCCATTGGCATCGTCGTGGGCACTCTCACGGCCCTTCCCCCTCTTTCAGTACTATCGTACGACAATGCCTGACGATTGTGTCGTGTGTCACTGTCGCGATATGTACCACGACTCACACTTAACCCGCCACTGTGCCACGCGGTGGTGCGTGACCGTACGTCCGGATAAGCTCAAATTTTACAGGTAGAACGAGGTAAATATATGCTACAACTCTTATGAAGGGCCTCAAACCCAGCTGAGACTCTATGTGGCTTAAAACTGTGTGTTTTTGGGACTGATCACAGTGTACTCGGGATCAGTCCTTGTGTTTTTGTAAAATTTATATAAAATAGATGGATGATGCAAATTGGGTGATTCCAATTGGATTGGAACCATAAGAGGTCGTATAATAACTTTCAATTAGACATTATAATCTGATTTGGCCTCTAAGTAGGAGAAAAATGCTTGAAAAGAATAGGTACAGAAGTTGTACTTGATAACATCTTATACCTGCCTAAATTTTTCAGCGGATAACATATCGATAATGATTCTATCAACATTTGATAAACT
This sequence comes from Arctium minus, assembly GCA_954870635.1. Classification (NCBI taxonomy): domain Eukaryota; kingdom Viridiplantae; phylum Streptophyta; class Magnoliopsida; order Asterales; family Asteraceae; genus Arctium; species Arctium minus. The sequence goes on along the minus strand of OX941080.1, from coordinate 171,583,674 downwards.
TACCGGTAATACATAGAGAATTAGTTGGATATGAGCATACCTTGGTCTAGATGATTAATCCTTTAAAGCTCCAATCTCAAAAGTACCCTCACAAAAAGCGAAATGTGACACCCAAATAAATTAAACCCTAATTGTAGGAGGTGTCATGAATTCGACATTTAAACATGAAGAGAATACAAATGCAAGGGACAAAGATCAAACAACATAGCATCAAAGGTGAATATATATTAATGGCGTAAAATCTTACCCGAGCTTCTGGAACTCTGATTAGCGGTGGTCGACCTCTTTCTCCGTCTCACAGGAACTCTATGATTAATGGCGTAAAATCAAACAACGTAACCTCAAAGGAACATGAAGAGATTGGAATTGGATAGACGAGATTGAAATTGGATAGAAAAGAAGATGAACCGGATTTATATGCAATTTCGTCTTGGGAGCCATAGTAATAGCAAGAAGAATACGATCTTGGAAGCTAGAAGACGTGAACAACTCTGAAAGCCATACCCTGAGACGTGAATAAGAGAAAAAAGTCTTCTAACAAGGTATGGCCCATACCCTGAGACGTGAAATAAGAAAAAGGTTAGAAAGCATGGGCTAGATTGTACTCTTAGGTATCAACCCATTTTAAAATCCTTGCATAAAATACTTGTACATCATGCTTTATCAAATGTATTTAAGAGTTTTTTACTTTTATGCTTTAAAGACTTGTATTCATTGCTTAAAGACTTGTCTTTAAGACTTTTTTCCTAAATCCATATTAAGGTATTATATATTAAGGTAGTATATATATATATAAATCAATTGCAAACTCCATTTTCATTGTAAACATGAGGACTGATATCAGTCTTTCATCTCTATTGATCCAACAACTCACATTAAGATAGAGTTTTTAATTAAAATTATTAATTAAGGTGATTAGGGATAAAAACGAAAGTTAATTTTAAAAACTTATTAATTAAGGTGATTATGCATATCTTATTTCACCTTTTATTTTCTTTTTTAATTAAAAACTTTTACCCCTTTAAAATTTAAAATAAATTATCTTAAAAATTACTAATATTTTAATCAAACAAACTACATAAAAAACGAGAATGTCATATTCTTCGATATGACATCTATCTCGATATAATTTTTTTTCTTCATTTTAATCGTTTTTTACGTTAAATGCAATATATGTGTTATATTCATTATGAATATTTATGTACGTTCAAGTGTCTACAATAGCTCGACACCGTAAGTTTGTAACTCGACATCACCTTCTTCAACACTTTTTCAACGTCGTAAGGCACTGCGTTCTTCATCACCATAACCTAGACCGAGAGAGAACCTATCGAGAAAATCGAGAATCCATTCATTGACTTGGTGTGTGTTTATGTGTGTTAAATCACAACCTACCACATTCATTTTCCATCGAGGACCTATCAGTTGATTTATTATTTTTTGTGTGCGTAAAACCATAGGCACCACTTTCAGCTTTTATCGAGACATATCGGAACCCAATGAGACCAATCAAGAACACATCGAGATCAATTGGCAACCATCAAGACTAATCAAGAACCCATCCATTCATTTGGTGTGTGGTTGTGTGTTAAAATCATAACATAACCCGTTCATTTTTTATTGAGAGTGATTGAGAGCCTATTGATTAATTATTGAGTATATGTTTGTGTAAAACTATAACCTACCACTTTTAACTTTTATTGAGATGGATCGAGAACTCATCCAGATCAATCAAGAACCTAATAAAGAAAAAGAAAGAAAAACTAAAGTATATAGAGTTGAAACTGTAGTATATTCATGATCATACATAAATATTCATGATGAATGTTATAGTGAATTGTATATTCATGACGAGTATGAATGTTGGAAGTTGTATACACGTGAACATATATAAATATTAATGATGAATGTTATAGTAAAAATATATAATAATAATGAATATTATATTGATGTATGAATAATAGAGTTATTGTATACACGTGAACATATATATATATATGTGTGTGTATGTGTGTGTGTGTACCCACAAGGGTTGTAGTGTACTGGTTAAGGCCTAGGGATGTGGTGGAATATCTCATCTGTCCAGGGTTTGAATTCAGGCGTACATAACAATTGTGTACGTTGAGATTTAATCAGGGTTGATGTCTTACAATCATAATTTGCCAAAGGATTAGTCTAGGCATAGCCTAGGACACCATTCCAAAAAAAAATATATGTGTGTACATATATATGTTGGGAACTGAAGATTTGTTTAAGTATGATTACTGCTGCCAGTACAACATGGTTACTACTGCTGAGATAAGTTACTACTGTTGAGCCAAATTACCACTGCTTGTAGAAATTAATACTGCTAAGCATAGTTACTACTGCTGGTGAAGATTAATACTTCTCAGAGTGTTAATGCTGCTATGACTTAATACTTCTTATGTGATAATCTTGGTAAGACGCGTAGATCAAGGTTTGAAGATAATCATGGAAGATTGAAGATAATCATGGAATAATATACTGAAGATCTTTTATGTTTTGTAATTATCTTTTATTTTCAGTATATGTATAGAATTATTCAGAATAGTTTGTTACACGAGTATTCTGAGTTTTTGTTTTGAGAGAGAATTGACCTCAAGGTTTACAACCCTAGTTCTAGAGAAGTAGAATTCGTCTTGGTGAGCCTGTTCATCAAGATTGAGTTTTGTGCGAAAGCTTGTAACTTTAATCATTCAATAAAGTTTACAAGTTGTGATTTCTACTTTACTGTTACATTGATATTGAATATTAAAGTGTTTTTCCGCAACTTCTTTAATATTGTTTCTGAGTTTCATTATTCTTGTTAAGAATCAGATCCTGACAAGTGGTATCAGAGCTTAGTATTTTCAGAAACCTTCATTCATCATGGACAACACAGTTGAATCAAACAGTACTCTTGTTTCAAAGGTTCCTATGCTCAAACCTAATGAGTTTGACATGTGGAAAATTAGGATCAAGCAGTACATCCTCCTTACAGACTTTTCTATATGGGACATTGTTGAGAATGGTCCCTCTGCTGAAGGTAAAATTGGACAAGATGGAAGAAGACCACCTCCAAAAACTGATGCTAAGAAGAAAGTGAGACAATTGGAGATGAAAGCCTTAAGCACCCTGCTTTTGGCCATTCCTAATGAGTATCAACATCAGTTTCACCACTGCACTGATGCTCAGATTCTATGGAATGCTTTAGAGAAGAGATTTGCTGGCAGCAAGAGCACTAAGAGGAATCAAAGGGATATTCTCAAGCAGCAATATGAGAATTTTACATCTTCAAAGAACGAGTCTATGACTCAAACTTTTGATAGATTCAATAAGTTAATTGGTGAGTTGGCTACTGTTGGAGTCCAGATGGAACAAGATGATGTCAACCGAAAGTTCCTCAGATCTCTTGGAGATGAATGAACCATGTACACTGTTTCATTCAGACAGAATGACAAATTGGAAGAAAAGGAACTGGATGATTTGTACAATGATCTGAGAGTGTTTGAATCTGAGGTGGAAGCAAAAAAGAAGCCTACTAGATATGTTCATAATGTTACACTCCTTTCAGCATCAACTGATTCTACTGCCAACCCTGAATCAATTAATGCTGCTAATGGAGTAAATCAAGAAAAAGGCAATGAATATGTTTTTGAAGCCTTTCTTTCCAGCCATGGTAACTCCTCTTTAATCAATGATGACTTGGAACAGCTTCATCCTGATGATCTTGAAGAGATGGATATTAAATGGCAGATGGCCATGCTTTCTATGAGGGTGAAGAAGTTCATCAAGAGGACTGGGAGGAACAACTTCTCCCAAAGAAGAGAAGATGGAGCAGGCTTTGATAAGTCAAAGGTGGAGTGCTACAAGTGTCATATGAAGGAACACTTTGCCAGGGAATGCAGAAGTGGAGTGTCTCAAAACAATCACCAACAATCTGAGACTGGAAGCTTCAACCAGAACAGAAACTCTGCTCAAGCTCTTGTTTCTCAACAAGGAATGGGGTTTGACTGGAGTGATCAAGCAGAAGAGGCCATTCAAAATCAAGCTCTCATGGCAGAGGTATCTGATCTTCCAACTGAGGTACTCTGTAATCTCTATTCTCAAACGTGTATAGACACTGTTAAAAGGTACAGGGATCACAACCATTGTATGAGTGATGACCTTAAGAGGTTAGAAAAGGATAGAAAAGACTATGTGAAAAATGTTGAGAGGTTTGAGGAACAAATTAAAGGTTTCCAAGCCAATGAACTTCAACACACATATGATACAAATTACTGGAAGTGGGAGAAAAATGAGCTAGAAATCCAACTGACAAAGTCTAGAGAGGAGAATGAAAAGTTGAGAGGAGAGCTAGCCAAAGTTAAGCTGGATGTGGAAAAGTTTTCATATGCTTCTAAAGCCATGGATTCAATTCTAAAGGTCCAAATCCATGATAAGATTAAACCAGGAATTGGGTACAATACCACACCACCACCATACAACAACAACTACATCCCTCCTAAATCAGACTTGCTAGAGACCAAGGATAGGAAGGTCTTGCATGAGGGAGCCACTAAGATAGATCCTTTAGATGAAGTAGTTGTTAAGGACAAGACTGAGAAAGAAGCTGGTAAGAGTAAGGATAATACTGTGAGTGGTGAGATTCCCTTAGAAAATAACATTCTTACCAATGAGGGTGGTGGAAGGGATTTGGTCAAATCTGATGACGTAGAGAAGACTGAGGGAAAGTCTAAAAAGGTCCATTACAAGCAGACTACAGTTGTGAATCCTGTTCTTTGCAAACAGTGTGCAGGTAATAAGTCTGAGCCCCTAAAACATGATAAAAGGAGGGGCAATCAAAGAAATTGGAATAATCAGTGGGCTCAGAAACAAGGAGTTGATCTAAGTAGAATCATCAGACCAAAACCTTGTTTCATATGTGGAAAAATGAACCATCTTACCAAGCACTGTTATTTTAATCCTATTAACCAAAGGATAAATTTTCAAAGATCTGTGCAAAAACCCTTTGGTTATAGGAAGGATGAAAGGAACCATGTGGCTAAGAAACCTGTTAAATCTAAAAGCCACATGAAGAAAAAGACTGTAAAAGAGAGTGTCAAGATGTGGGTTCCCAAAAGCACTAAAACTGTTAGTACTGCTACCACAAATAGTGTTATTGACAAAGATAGTGCTGCCAGAAGCAATACTGTTGCTATCAATGTTAGTGCTGCTGAGAGTATTAGTACTTCTAAAACTAACATTGTTAGTACTTCATCATATGTTAATACTGCTAACTCTGTTAGTACTTCTAAAATTAGTACTGCTTCTAGTGTTTGTGCTTCTAGACCAATCATCTTGACAAAGTACTCCAGTGAAGAGTATTCTAAATTTAAAAATTTCATCAAAAAGGAGTGTAAGTACTTTGATGAGAAAGGCAGGCCCAAGACCACTTTGGCTTGGGTTCCCAGTCAATACTAATTGATTTATCTTATGTGCAGGGTAACCAGCAGCTCAAGGGAAAGAGTATTTGGCATGTTGATAGTGGTTGCTCTAGGCACATGACAGGGAACATGGCTTGCCTCAAGAATTTCAAGAAAATTGATGGAGGGCATGTTGCCTTTGGTAATACTCCAGATGGAGGTAAGATTAGTGGTAAGGGAGATGTAACAAAAGGTAAGATGACCTTTGAAGATGTTTACTATGTTGAGCAGTTAAGGTACAACCTGTTAAGTGTATCACAGGTTTGTGACAAAAAACATAGTATATTATTCACTGATTCAGAATGCATTATCCTTGCTCCTGGATTCAAGGTAGTTGATGAAAAGATGATACTACTAAGAACTCCAAGAAAGGATAATGTCTATTGTTTGAATATGGAAACTGTTTCAAATGATTCATCCTTAAACTGTCTTGTTTCAAAAGCCTCTTTGGATGAATCATCACTTTGGCACAGAAGGATGTGTCACATGAACTTTAAAACAATGAATAAACTTTTTAAAAACAACCTTGTAAGAGGTCTGCCTTCAAAAGTCTTTTCATGTGATGATCATTGTGTTGCTTGTCTCAAAGGCAAACAACACAAAACTTCTTAGAAGTCCAAAGAGTTGAACACAATTTCTTCTTCTCTTCAGTTGTTGCATATGGATCTGTTTGGTCCTACAAATGTCATGAGTATAGGTAAGAAATCATACTGCTTAGTTATTGTTGATGATTACTCTAGATTTACTTGGGTGTATTTTCTAAGTACTAAGGATGAGACAAGTGGACTGATCAAATCCTTAATTCTAAGAATTGAAAACCAAACAAATCAAAAGGTAAAAGTCATTAGGTCAGATAATGGTACTGAATTTAAAAATTTGACCTAAACACCTTTTGTGAGGAAAGAGGAATTGAGAGACAATACAGTGATCCTAGGACTCCACAACAAAATGGTGTTGCTGAGAGAAGGAATAGGACACTGATTGAGACTGCTAGATCTCTGTTAGCTGGTTCAAAACTTCCAATTACTTTCTGGGCTGAAGCAGTTAATACTGCTTGCTATGTACAAAACAGAGTTCTAGTAGTCAAGCCTAAGAACAAGACACCATATGAGCTTTTAAATAAAAGAAAACCATTTATTGGTTTTTTCAAACCTTTTGGGTGTCCTTGTACCATTCTCAATACCAAAACTCACTTAGGAAAGTTTGATAGCAAAGCAGATGATGGTTTTCTTGTTGGTTACTCATCTCAGAGTAAGGCCTACAGAGTGTTTAATTCTTCTTCTATAATACTTGAGGAAAGTGACAATGTAAAATGCAATGAGAACTCACCAAATCCTATTGGTTCAGGTCCTCAGTGGTTATTTGACATTGATTCACTAACTAACTCTTTGGGTTTCAGTAGTGATGATCATGCAGGATCAGGAAGTAGAGGATCAGGGGATGAACAAGTACAAGATATTATTCCTCAGTCTGTGATCATTCCCATACCTACAATGAACCCTGTTGAAATCTGTGAAACGGAGACTGTTACTGAACCAATTCAGAGTGAAGAAGAAAGAAGAGATGAGGAGAATCCAGAGCATGAAGAGCCAGAAGTAGCTGATGAGATCCCCTCAGCTGACTTAAATGACTCCAATTTAGATATGGGAATTAATGAAGAACCTAGTCATCAGACAAGAACTCAGAAGAATCATCCTCCTGAGCTGGTAATAAGAGACATCAATTCTCCTATGATGACTAGGAATCAAAGCAGACTTCAAGATTTGCAGGATCAGCAGCATACAGTATTCTCTTGCTTTCTATCTCAGATTGAGCCTAAGAAGGCTTATGATGCAATGAAAGATTCAAGTTGGATAGAAGCCATGCAAGAAGAGTTGCTACAGTTTAAATTGCAAGATGTTTGGGACTTGGTGACCTTCCAAAAGGTCATAGAGAAATTGGCACCAAGTGGATTTTCAGAAATAAAAAGGATGAGAGAGGAATAGTAATCAGGAACAAAGCAAGGCTAGTGGCACAAGGGTACACTCAGGAAGCAGGCATAGACTATGAGGAAGTCTTTGCTCCAGTTGCACGGGTAGAGGCAATTAGGTTGTTTCTAGGCTATGCCTCATATATGAAGTTCAAGGTATATCAGATGGATGTGAAGAGTGCCTTTCTATATGGAACAATTGATGAAGAAGTATACGTCTGTCAGCCCCCTGGATTTGAAAATCCATTATATCCTGACAGAGTATACAAACTTAAGAAAGCACTCTATGGTCTACATCAAGCCCCAAGAGCATGGTATGATACTTTGTCTACCAATCTCTTGGAAAATGGGTTTGAAAGGGGAATCATTGACAAGACCCTTTTCATTAAAAGAAGTAAGAAGGACACCCTACTTGTTCAGATCTATGTGGATGACATCATATTTGGATCCACAAAAGATCAGATGTGTAGAGACTTTGAAGAGTTGATGCACAAGAGCTTCAAAATGATTTCAATGGGTGAACTCACTTTCTTCCTTGGGCTTCAAGTGAAACAGTAGAAAGATAGGATTTTCATAAGTCAATCAAAGTATGTGAAAGACATCCTAGATAAATATGGTTTATCAGACTCAAAGCCAGCAAGCACACCAATGGAAACACACAAACAGATCACTGCTGATCTCGAGGGGGAGGATGTTGATGTCCATCTTTATAGATCAATGATTGGATCTCTCATGTATCTCATAGCCTCAAGACCAAATATCATGTTTCCAGTGTGTGTGTGCCAGATTCCAAGTCAAGCCAAAGCAGTCACATCTTCAAGCAGTTAAGGGGATTTTCAGATACTTAAGAGGGCAACCTAGATTAGGTCTTTGGTATCCTTATGAATCTACTTTTGACTTGATTGCATATTCAGACAGTGACTTAGGTGGTGCTAATATGGATAGAAAGTCTACTTCAGGAGGATGTCAGCTTTTGGGTGCAAGACTAGTTTCTTGGCAGTGTAAGAAGCAAACCACAGTGTCCTTATCCACAACAGAAGCTGAGTACATTGCTGTTGCAAGTTGCTGCTCTCAGGTTCTATGGATTCAGAATCAAATGTTGGACTATGGGGTAACCTTTCTTCATACTCCAATCCTCATTGACAATAGCAGTGTTATTATCATTGTTAACAATCCAGTTAAGCACTCCAAAACAAAGCACATCGAAATCAGGAAGTTTATTGCCTTGCTCAGACTAACACAAGCTTCAACAGTGTAAGTATCGTTAATGTTGCCAGTGCAGTTTTAATGCTGCCAGTGCAAAGTTACTACTGCATGTTCATTATTACTACTGCTAGTCTGAGTTACTACTTCAGGTATGTGTTACTACTGCTAGTTAGTTAATACTGTTAGTTAGTTAATACTGCTAGTTGGTTACTACTGCTCTTAGTTAATACTGCGAGTGGGTTAGTACCGCTTTAACTGAAATTAGGGTTAATACTGCTTCTTTCCTGAATTCTATAAATACCCTCTTTGCCCGCCTAAGAGCTCACAACGACTCTTTGAATATTGTTCGTCTTCTCTCTAACTCTTTTCTCTCAAGCAACCAGTGTGTTTCAGTCAAGAATCCTCATGCCAGATGGCATCCATGGCGTTTATTGATGAATACAATGAGATCGCAATGCTTCAAAAGCCTAAGCAGGCTGCTGGATTCCATCAAATAGTTGATTTTCTCAAGTCCAGTCATATAGCTCATGCTCTTACAGTCTCACCACCAATTTACATCGAGCACCAGAAACAATTTTGGGCCAATGCCACCGCGGTTACTGAAAACGGTGTGCAGTGTATCAAGACAAGGGTGTGTGACAAACCCTTGACAATCTCTGAAGAGGTCATTCGCATCAGTCTACGACTAGACGATGCCTCAGGTATTACCTCTATCTCTAATGAGGATTTGTTTTCCAATCTCACAAGAATGGGGTATGAAAGCCAACTGGGTGTTTTCAAATTTTACAAAGCTAACTTTTCTCCCCAATGGCGTTTCTTTGTTCATACTCTTATGCACTGTATTTCTCGAAAAACTACTGGATGGAGTCAGTTCAGTAGTACCATTGCTTATGCTTTGGTCTGCTTGTCCACTGCCAGAAAGTATAATTTCTCACAAATGATTTTCAATGACCTTGTGTCAAACTTGGATAATAAAAAGAGTTTCTATATGTATCCAAGATTTGTCCAGGCAGTTATCACCTCTGAATTGACGGATATGCCTCAGTCTAATGCGGTATATGTACCTAAAATCCCCAAGGTCAAGGTCTTTTCAAATATGAAAAGATCTGCCAAGGACTCGGAAGGAGTTGACACCCCATTGGTCTCTACAATGATGGTGGTGTCCCACAACCAAGAAGGTATGGCATCAGGGTCAAGCCCCTCACTAGACCATCCCACTGATAGACAAACCCAACCTTCAACCACTATATCACTCTCTCAGTCCCTTGTTCTTAAGCCAACCCCAATTATATCCAAAACTTATACTAAAGGAAAGGTACACAAGGCTCCTTCCCTTGTTGTACCTCCTACAAACCAAGAACCTCAAAGCCCTCTAATGGAGCATTCTCCATTAGAGAATATCCATAGGGAAACCACTGGGGTGTCTCCCAACCCCAAGGAGGTGCTCACTAAGGAGATGCATGAGCATGTAGGTGAGAAGGCTGCCACTACTCTTGCTAGCACAGAGGAGGCCAGTGGTAACATCACTAACACCTTCCCGACGGCAACTTTGAATGAGCAATCATTCAAAGGTCCCAGGTGCCCAGCAACTAAGGGAATAGGTGGTGCTTCAGTCTGGATGGAGATCCCTATTAAACATTCCAATGATCCCTCAAAAGGGGGTAACACTCCTGGAGAAGGTGAGGATAGATATGACTACCAGGAATTGATTTCTGCCTTGTCCAACATGGCAACTGAACTGGATTCTCACAAGAAGGTTGTAAATGAACTCAAGAAAGTCATCATCAACCAGCAAGAAGAAATCAACACCTTAAAGAAGTTGGCTAAGAAGGTGGTTCAAAAAAGGTCAAAGCAAAGATTTGAGCTCATAAGAAGGAACCCAGTGGATGATGCTCCCAAAAAGGGGGAGTCAGAAGCTGAGGTCAACATGGAGAATGCTAAGAATAAGGGGGAGAAACATGGAGATGAGGGGGAGTTTGTTGTACAAGCAGTAGAAACAGAATCAGTGTTTGAAAAAGCAGCAGTTACAGAGAAAGCAGTAGAAACAGAATCAGTGTTTGAGAAAGCAGCAGAAACAGTTAATGTTGCTGAAATAAATGAAGCAGCAGAAATTGTTCAAGAGGTATTAATTGACCTCCTTAGCAGAAATTTGGAAGAAATTGAGATAGATGAATCACTAATCAAGGCTAAACATAACACTCCTAAGGTCACTTCAAAGACCAAAGGAGTTGTCATCAAAGACAATGCTGAGGTTATCAAGAAAGCTAGTGCTGATAAGGTAGCAAGCAAGGACAAAGGCAAAACCAAGATAGTGGAATCTGACCAACCACTTAAAAAGCAAAAGTTGATTGAGTCAGATGAAGCTTTGGCTAAGAAAATTCAGGCAGAACTTGAGCAAGCAGAAAAAGATCAAGTGGAAAAAGATAGGGAGATAGCAAGAGCTCTAGCTGTAGAGCTTAATGAAGTATATCAAAAGAGTTTGGCTACAGAGATGGCACAGAAGGAAACTGCACTTAAAAAGAAGCCTGTAATGATCAAAATGAGTGCAAAGAAGAGGCAACCTTCATAGACCTACCTTGGCACTCAAGAGAGAAAGAAGATGATCACTTTCCTCAAAGGTGTTGTGGAAGTCAAAAAGGAAATGTTCACAAAAATGTCATTTGATCAAATCAAAGGTTTGTATGAGGCAGAGATGACTAAGTTACAAGGAAATGACCAAGCAAGAGTTGAAGTGGAAAAGAAGATGAAAGGGAGGCATGACATTCAAATACAAAAACCCTTTCCTGATGATCAAGAAACTCCAAGGAAGGAAGCTACTCTAGGTGAAAGTTTGAAGACTTTGAAAAGAACAAAAATGATGGCAAGAAGAAAACCAGCTAAGAAACCTAGAGTGGATGAGGAAGAAGCTGAGAAAGAACAGAAGGTAGCTGAAGAAGAAGGGGCACCTAAGTCTGATGAACAGGAAGCTTAATCTCAGGAAGAACCATCCAGTACTTCTGATGTAAATATGTACATGGTGGTGATGGAAAAAGTTCCTGAGCCTATAACAGATGAACCGGTTGGTGTCAAGCCTCCTGAGATTATTCACTGGGATACCATGGAAGTAGATGGAACGGAGTATATCAGGCTTAAGAGGAAAGATGACAAGTTTGAAGTGTATCCTACTTGGGCCAAGATTGTAAGAGTATGCTCCAGATCTGATTTAGAGGAAATGTTTGAGGTGGGGATGAAATTATATGCTGATAAGCTGAAAACTCCAGGGATACCAGTTACAAAACTTGTGATGGAATATCTATGCATGTTGTTCAAGCCAGGGGAAGTTCAACATGTTATCAGAAATGTTTTCAAAACCATTAACAACTGGACTCTGTATGAAAGAAGTGGAGTATATGCACTGGCTATGGATACAAATCACATTGAATACTTCTTAGTGGATAGAGTTTACAACCATAGCAGGCTAAAGCTGCATGCTATGTTGAAGAAAAAGCTTGGTTGTGCACCAGATTCTGAAATGGCAAGCTACTTGATTCAGAGAACTCTTAATCAAAGTTTGGGGCTGAATTCTGATATAGGATTATGAGCAATGGAGTTTTGGGAGCATCTGAAGAACTTGACTTCTCTTCTCTAAAAGTCAAGTTAGGGGGAGATTGTTGGGAACTGAAGATTTGTTTAAGTATGATTACTGCTGCCAGTACAACATGGTTACTACTGCTGAGCCAAATTACTACTGCTTGTAGAAATTAATACTGCTAAGCATAGTTACTACTGCTGGTGAAGATTAATACTGCTCAGAGTGTTAATGCTGCTATGACTTAATACTGCTTATGTGATAATCTTGGTAAGACGCGTAGATCAAGGTTTGAAGATAATCATGGAAGGTTGAAGATAATCATGGAAGAATATACTGAAGATCTTTTATGTTTTGTAATTATCTTTTATTTTCAGTATATGTATAGAATTATTCAGAATAGTTTGTTACACGAGTATTCTGAGTTTTTGTTTTGAGAGAGAATTGACCTCAAGGTTTACAACCCTAGTTCTAGAGAAGTAGAATTCGTCTTGGTGAGCCTGTTCATCAAGATTGAGGTTTTGTGCGAAAGCTTGTAACTTTAATCATTCAATAAAGTTTACAAGTTGTGATTTCTACTTTACTGTTACATTGATATTTGAATATTAAAGTGTTTTTCCGCAACTTCTTTAATATTGTTTCTGAGTTTCATTATTCTTGTTAAGAATCAGATCCTGACAATATATATATATATATATATATTCATGATGAATGTTATAAAGAAAATGTCATATTAATGATGAATGTCATAGTGATGTATGAATACTAAATATTTGTTGAATCCACGTGAAAATACATAATTATTCATGATGAATGTTACACTAATTTGTATATTCATGATGAATATTATACTAATGTATGAATATTAAATAGTTGTTGTAAACATATGAAGGTGCACAAATATCCATGATGAATATTATACAAATATACTATTTCACGTAATCAACGGTAAAAACAAAAAATATATATATATCGAGATGGATGTCAAAAAGAAGACAACGAAATTCTCGAGTTTTTGATATAATTTGTTTGATTACAATATTAGTTATTTTGAAGATAACTTAGTTTAAATACCAATGAGGTAAAAGTTTTTTTAATTAAAAAGAAATATAAAAAGTCAAATAAGATAGATGTTGATTCAAACTTCCAATTTTTCTTTTGATCACTTCTCAATTAAGCATTTTATGTTTTAACTAATGATTAGTTTAATTAATTTCGATCAATGGTCAAGATAGATCATCACGTTTACAATGATAGTGTGGTTTTTAATTGAACCTACCCCTATATATATATATATATATGTATATATAACTGAACTTGATCCTCCATCTCTATTGATCCTACAATTCACATTAAATAGAACTTTTAATAAAAAAAATATTAATTAAGGTGATTAGGGGTAAAAAATGAAGTGAATTTTAATCCCAGGTCTACCTTATTTGACGTTTTATTTTCTTTTTTAATTAAAAAATTTTACTCCTTTAAAGTTTAAAATAAATTATCTTAAAAATTATTAATACTTTAATCAAACAAATTATATAAAAAACGAGAATTTCATGTTCTTCGATATTACATCCATCTCGATATAGTTTTTCTTTTTCGTTTTAAACGTTTTTTACATGAAATACTATATATGTGTTATATTCATTATGAATATTTATTTACATTCAGTTGTGTACAACAGCTCGACACCATAAGTCTGTAACTCGACATCACATTCTTCAACGTTGTAAGGCACTACGTTCTTCATCACTGTAACCCAACACTCATCAAGACCAATTGAGAACCCATCGAGACCACACCCATCAAGACAAATTGAGAACCCATCGAGACCGAGCGAGAACATATGGAGACCGATCGAGAACCTATCGAGAAAGGTCGAGAATCCATTCATTGAGTTGGTGTGCGTTTATGTTTGTTAAACCACCATCTTCATTTTCCATCGAGAACCTATTAATTGATTTATTATTTATTTGTGTGTGCGTAAAACCATAGCCTACCACTTTCAGTTTTTATCGAGACGAATCGGAAACCCATCGAAACTAATCAAGAACACATCGAGATCGATCGAGAACCTATTGGAACCGATCGACACTAATCGAGAACCCATCAAGACTAATAAAAAACTCATCCATTGACTTGGTGTGTGGTTGTGTGTTAAAATCATAACCTAACACCTTTATTTTTGATCAAGATCGTTGAGAACCTGTTGATTAATTTATTTTGTGTTTGTTTGTGTAAAACCATAACCTACCACTTTTAACTTTTATCAAGATGGATCGGGAAATTTATCTAGACGAACTGGGAACTCATCCATATCAATCGATAATCCAATAAAAAAGAAAGAAAGAAAAACTAGAGTATGTAGAGTTTAAACTGTAGTATATTCATGATCAATAATATGTATATTGATAACTCTCATTTTTTAGAGTTATTTGTTGCTATTTTTTATAAGTTTTATTCCTCTTTTTACGCATTTTGCTTCTATCTCCTACACTTGGTCCACATTGTTTGCAATATGTGATAATTTTACCAAACTATTTAATTTTGTGTGAATTGGTGCTGATGGATCGATTTCTAGGCACGTGGATCGATTTGTGGGCATACGAAAGTTTTGTCTAGCAGAAAATACAAGGCTAAGGCTGGAGATGAGCTGGATTGCAAGTAATTTTAAGATTGCAAGTAATTTTAAGATGATCCAGGACACACATTGATGATGCAATCACCACGATTGGATGCTCAAGCCCCCCTCTATAAATGCAAGATTTTGGAAGAGCATTTAATCCATCCATCAACATCTCATCTACCATCTTCCATCATCAACATTCATCCATCATTCTCCCCTCTTTCAAGTCTAAAATACTTGATTGAAAGTATTTTGACTTGAAGTGTAAGACTTAATTCTTGTCTTTACTTCTCGTTTTTACTTTACGTCTTTTACCTTCCATCTTTTATTTCTTGTATTTAATTTCCGTACTTATTTTCTCGTATTTAATTTCCGTACTTTCCATTTACGTTTGTAGTTTACGTTTATTAATGCTAGTATTTAACGAGTATTTCCTTTATTACATTACGTCTTTTATTATTGTCTTGAGCTAAGCACCCTCTTGGGTGCGGGTGTAAGCCAACTTGGGGCTAGTAGGCAACACTTGGGTGTGGTCATCGTTACTAACTCTTGACCTTGGTCACTTGAGTCGGGACTTAAACTCAACGCGGATAAGTCGATCACTTCGAAGTGTTAATATTAAATCTTGATGTCGAGAGGGGCAGATTCGAAATACGACTTAAGTGATGCACAATGATTTGAGAAAGTATTTGATAACCACGTAGAGATACGGGTTTTGTATAATTTACTAAGGTTCAAACGCCAATCGAGATTTATATCACAAAGAGATTTGGGTATAAATCTCCATACTGGTAGAACTTGATTATTTTATCAACTTAGTTAAATCGGCAAGATCAAGAGTCGGTAAAGATGGACACTTTATGAACACTTTGTAGGACCGATCTATAAAAATCCACTTTCGAGAGATGGGGCTTTTTATAGACATCTCGTACTACAAAGCGTCCAACCATCTTGTTACTACGTTTCTCCCAAGAAAAGCTTACACCCATACCCAAAACTATAATTATAAAGTTCATTTAGCATTTTCCATTATTACTCCACCATCAAAAATAATATTTTTCCCACACTCAAAACTTGTGTAAGAAGTTCATGGAAATCAGAAATTCTCAGTAGTTCAGTCCCTGTGAGAACGATACTTGATACTTTTACCGTTATATTACTTGTAGAGATCCCAGTGTCGGTATATACTTGAGCCCTCACTTGGCACGATTTTATATACAGAGATATTGATTTTTGTTCAAGCCCTTGTCACTTGTTTCACTTTCAAATCAATTATCGTGTTGTATGTCGTAGCTACAACATGGTGAACTTTTACCTCTTGATCTTGAAATCGAAAAGACTTTAAAAAAAAAGAAGAGGTAGAGGAAATCAGCAGAATCCAGTTTTAAATCAAAACATGGTGGAAGCGGAAGCGGAAACTAACCCGCCACCACCTCCGCCTTTGGAAACAACAATTAAAATTGCTGATGACAAAGAAAGGGGAATATAGGACTATACCCGAATTTGATCAACTCAAGTCGGGGATTCTTAGGCCCAACATCACTGTGCAAAAGTTTGAACCAAAACCGGTAATGTTTCAAATGATCCAAGCAATGGGCCAGTTTAGAGGATTACCATCGGAAGATCTGCACTCTTATTTAAAATCATTTTTAGAAGTGACAGATCATTTTCTCATTCCTGGATTTTCCGCAGAAGCCTTACGGTTGACACTCTTCTCTTATACATTTAGAATCTCTTTGAGTCCAAAGATGGTGGAGGCCCTCATATGCACACACAATGCTGGTTGAAAGAGAATAACAAGGGGATTCAAACAAGTGAATATTTGGATGTAATTGCATCTTACGACTTTCTTGAAAAAGGTAAATGAACTTTGTAAATTAATTTTATAATAATGGTTTCTTTTTTCATGCTTATATATTCTTAAGAAATTGTTTAACTTTTGTTTTTCGATTGTAGAGAAACTCAAGGCAAATGCAACATTGGAATCGGAAAGGTCCAACACGGTCGTACTTGATTGATGATTTGGGTGGTTTGTGTCATCTATTATTCAAACTTTTGAAGTACTTGCTTGATGATTTGAAATATTTGATTCTAAGAGCATCCACATCCATATTGCAAATGGCCTTGCAAGATAACATTACATGTCCATGTAGATTACAAGGTCTCTTAAACTTGCTAATTTAACAAGACCATTTATAATGCCAAGTAGATAAAGACTAAGATTTTTGTTTAAATTAATTCATTTATTGTAGTTTGTTTAAACATTAATCGCGCGCACACACCATGCTCATTTTGCATTCTCTATGCATTTACATCATGGTTCATAGTAGGGGTGTTCGCAGTCCGGTTTGGGCGGTTTAACCCCTCAAACTACAAACCAAACTGCTAGTGGCGGTTTGTTGATTTTTCAAACCGAGCGGTTTGACATCAAGTGCCCAGACCGGTCAAGTCGGACCGTGGTTTAGGCGGTTTGGCCGACCGTTTAGGCGGTTTGGGCCTTTTAGTGGGCTTTAAAGTTTAAACATAAAAACATATAAAAATTTAAACTTTAAAGGTTCATTATCTTGAGTTCATTTGAAATAAATAGAAGTCTACAACAATGTTAACAAAGTCCACAAAAGTTAACAAAATATCCCAAGACAATACACAAAAAAAAAAAGTAATATGCAAAGTGCAAATAAAATCCACGGCGATTTAAAATTATCTTTGGGCCTTTTTGTATATATTTAAGTCTAAAGATTAATTGGATATTTGAGCTAAACAATAGATGATATAAAGATGTATATAAAAAATAAAAAAAATATATATAGATATATTTGGCGGTCGGTTTGGTCCAAACCGCCCAAAAAAACCTCCAAACCACAGACCAGACCGGACCGCCCGGTTTGGCGATTTTTCAGACCAGACCAGACCGCCTAAAACGCCAAAAATGGCCCAATTTGACTTGGTTCGACCGGTTTGAGCGGTCCAACGGTTTTTTTGAACACGCCTAGTTCATAGAATCCCACCACCATCGCACCATCCCCTAACCACCAACCCCCCCCCCCCCTCCTTCAATACAAACGGTTCATTTCATCCTACCCATAAAGTTGAGCCCCCTTCCCACTACGTACTATTGTTTATTCTAGGGGTGAGTATAACCGGGTACCCGCCTATTTTTCTCGGAACCGGAACCGGATGCATCGGTTCTCATTTTTTTGGAACCGGTTCCGGGTACCCGGTTAGAATATATATTTTTTTTAAATTAACATTTAATATAATAAAAAGAAAATTATAACTTTTTAAATATAATGCAAACAACAAAATACCAACTTAAACTAATAAATACAACAAATGTTAAAAACGAATCCGATAAAGCTAACTATTACATAAACAAATGACACTCTCGAGTCTTGACCGTGAGTCCGTGATAAACAAATGTCATTTTGCTATTGCTTTGTGCCTCCAAAATGCCAAATTTCAATATCCAAAAAAACAGATCCTCACTTGTTTCAACCTGCAACCCTTTAAATGAAGGAAATAAAGGTAGTAAGTGGGACTGTGGGAGGCGGCTTAGTTTGGGAAAATTCCTAAACTGATGTCGTGAAGTGAAGTCTTGAACATTGAACAACCCTAATTCCCTAAATGAGTAATAAATATTAAATGGTAATAAATAATAATCTAAATGTCTAAATTAGATTTTATTAATAATTTAATATATACAAAAATAGTTATAAAAAACAGCGGGTACCCGCCGGTTCCGGTTCTGGGTACCCAGCGGGACCGGGTCCCGGTCCCGTAACTGGTACCGGCGGGTACTCGGCGGGCGGGTATCGGTTCCAAAAAAATTAGAACCAAAACTAGTCTTAATCAGTTCCATGTTTTAGGAACCAAAACCAGAACCACTCGCATCGGTTCCGGTTCCAAAAGCGGGTACCAGTTCCGCTGCTCACCCCAAGTTTATTCAACAACACTCTCTCTCACACTCTTTTACATTATATATATATATATATATATACAAGATTTTTCCTAGCGGATGCACCTTTAAATTGGATCAAATGCATGTAAAACCGCTCAATGTGTTTTTAGCCAAATTCCCCTTTCATGGATTTTTTAAGGGTTTTTTTTGGTTGATTTCGAATGACTTTTTTGAGTTATTTTTGTTAATTTCGAGAGAATTTTTTGATTTTTTGATTGATTTGAAGAGATTTTTTAATTTTTTTTGTTGATTTTGAGAGATTTTATTGGGGTTTTTGGTTGATTTCAAGTGAATTTTTCGGTTTCCACAGTACTAAATCAATATATAGGATGTTCTGCAAATTAAACTTAAATAACCAAATTTAAATAACCTTAGATTGATCAAACAAATTAACATCAACAAGACAATAAACTCAAAACAAACAAATAATTCATGTAAACAAATCAATTAAATCATGTAAACATAATTGTATAACATTATAACTAATCAATTTAGGGCAAAGATTAATATAACAACCTTTACAAAAAAAAATTGAAACATTTTTTAAAATGTTCACCTTTAACCCTTCAATTCATCAGATATCTTGGGGCATCCCCCAAATTTTAGCAGGTGCCTTTTATACCACCAAAAAATGTATCCTTACAAAATCAGATTGAGCGGGTGCACGGGGTCCCACTCCCCTCTATGTAGGCCCGCCCATATATATATATATATATATATATATATATATGTGTGTGTGTGTGTAAGGGTGAGTTCAAATGAAAACTCATCTTTCATTGTATACATTAGGACAAATTTTAACCATTGATCAAAACTTAGAAACATAATCAATGGTTAATACAAAATAAGGTTAATTGATAAATGATTAAGGACAAAATTGTAATTTTGAATCAATGTCTACCTTGTTTGACTTTTTATTTTTATTTTTAATTAAAAATAATTTACCCTCTTAAACTTTAAAATAATTTATCTTAAAAATTACTAATATTTTAATTAAACAAATTACATCAAAAAAACGAGAATTTCGTGCTCTTCGATATGACATCCATCTCGATATAGTTTTTTTTTTTGTTTTAACCGTTTTTTACTTGAAATTCTATATACGTGTTATATTCATTATGAATATGCATGCACGTTTTCGGGTGTCCACATTCAGTATGAATAACAAAGGTGAACGTTCATTCACTATTCATGATGAATAATACAATATTCAGAATTTTTTCGTTTTAACCGTTTTTTATGTCAAATTCTATATATGTGTTATATTAATTATGAATATGCATGCACGTCCTCGGGTGTCCACATTCAGTATGAATAACAAAGTTGAACGTTCATTTACTATTCATGATGAGTAATACAATATTCAGGATGAATAATACACTAATCCATGATTCATGTATTATTTATCATGAATCGTGTATTATTCACCCTAAATGTTCTATTATTCATCCTAAATGATACATTATTCATGATGAATAATATATGAATGACCCGTGAAGGTGTAGACACATGGTGCACTCTCTTTTGTTTCCCAATTCACAACCGAAATTTGGTTTAATTTATTATGAATATGTATGTGCATCCCCGGATGTCCCACATTCAGTATGAATAACAAATGTGAACGTTCATTCATTATTCATGATGAATAATATACTATTCAGGATGAATTACACAATATTCATGACGAATAATACACGAATTCGTGAATCGTGAATTATTCACCCTGAATGTTGTATTATTCATCCTGAATGATACATTATTCATGATGAATAACACATGAATGACCTGTGAAGATGTGGAGGCGTGACGCGCTCTCTTTTGTTCCTCGATTCACAACAGAATTACTCGATAGGTTCTCAATTCGTCTTGATGGGTGTTGGGTTACGGTGCTGAAGAAACGTGATGCCTTACGACGTTGAAGAAAGTGTTGAAGAAGGTGATATCGAGTTACATACTTATGGTGTCGAGACGTTGTACAAACTTGAACATACATAAATATTCATAATGAATATAACATATATATAGCATTTCACGTAAAAAATGGTTAAAACGACAAAAACTATATCGAGATGGATGTCATATCGAAGAGCACGAAATTCTCGGTTTTTTGATGTAATTTGTTTGATTAAAATATTAGTAATTTTTAAGATAATTTATTTTAAACTTTAATTGGGTAAAAAAGTTTTTAATTAAAAATAAAAAAAAAAGTCAAATATGGTAGGCGTTGTGTTTAAATTTTCTTCCATTTTTACCCCTAAGCATTTTAAAATTAAAAACTCTATTTAATATGAGTTGTTGGATCAAAAGAGATCGAGTGACTGATATTTGTCCTCACGTGTACAATGAAAAATGAGTTTTCATTTGAACTTTCCTCTATATATGTATATGTATATATACATAGGGGAGAGATCATTTGACCAGTATTATATTGTAAACTTTGCACACCTATTTTAACCAATCAATGAATTTTTATTTATTCTCATTTTTATTTAATTAGAGGGGTGTATTGGTAAATTGGTTTGAAATGGTTTATAAATGGAAGTTATGATTTTGAGTTATTTTAAGATAGATTATTTTGATTATATGATTTTGAGTTATTTTGGGATAGATTATTTAGATTATTTTTTTTCTTTATGTAAAAACAAAATTTTTTATTATAAACAATATCCGATTTTGAACTTAAGGAGTAGTTTATATTTATCTATTTTTCTAATAAATTTACAAATTTCATTAATATTTGCATCCAAATTTTTATTATTATTATTTGCATCTAAACTTTCTTCATCGGTATATTAACGAAGGATACAAATTTGATGATTAAAACTTCATGTAAAAATGAATCTATTGAGACTTAATGAAATTGTTTCCCGGATTCATCATTTTTGATGCAATTGATGAAACGGATGATATAATTGATGAAATTGTTTCAGAGATATATCTTTTTCGATACAATTGATGAAACAACTCATGAAACATGTGAAATTGAATTTATGAAACAGATTCACTGTTATAACTTATTTGGTTTATCACAACATAATTTATTTGGTTTATCACAAGTGAAACTGATTTTATCTTTAAAAATATTAATTTTTGTTGATAAAATAAACATTAATTTACGTTTAATTTTCCTTAAATAAAAATATTAATTATCATTAATTAAAAAGATTAATATGGAAGGTTTTGTAATTACTTAAAAACATATTAATTGACTTTGGATGATTTTGTCCTTTCTAGATATTTTCATCAATTAAAAATATTAAATTTTAACTTTTATTAACTTAAATAACTCAAATAAATATTGACCCTTAATTGATACAATTATGGTGGTTAGATGGGTTGTAAAGTTTTCATTATAAAAGTGGTTTACAAATGAAACCACCTCTATATATGTATATATATATAGGCGAAAGATCGTGTGAGAAAAAGAAATTAAGGTGAGAAGTGTAAGAAATGATCTGCATCCTTGATAACTTTTAATATCAAACCCACCCATGAATCGTACTTACGTGAATTGATCTAGTACATCTCATCCTAACGTGCATCCAAGGGTGGAGATCTCTTCTCACGCTTCTCATCATCACTTCCCTTCTCACCGGAACTCAATTCTTGCTCTCTCTCTCTCTCTCTATATATATATATATATATATATATATATATATATGCTTTCATTTGAGAACCCATAAAATTGTGATAACCTTGAGGACCGGTGCATCATATGCTATTTCACACAATTTTTCAATCTATGGCTTGGATTTAGTGTATTGATTAACATATATTTGTATCACATATATTTGTATCACAATGTGAACATTTTTTATTTGTTTGTGAAATAAAACATATAACTAAAAAGTTTCACATTGCGAACCGAATATATATAAAACAAACACATAGCGAAAAAAAATATATATCTTAATTAATATATTAAGTTCTAGCTTGGATGGAAAAATCATGTGAATCAATATCTTACGATAATAGTTCTCACAGTTATCACACTACCAAATAAAAGAGCAATCCTGGCGGATTTTTCCGACGGATTTTCTGGCAGAAAATTTCCGGCACATTACAAAATAGTCAAATGACATTAACTTTCACCGGAAATCCGCTGAAAATATTTTTATAAATATCTTTAAAGAAAATAATAATAAATTCCGGGGATTTTTTTGTGGGTATTTAATATTAGAAAAAAATTAAATTCCAACGGATATAAATTCTAGATTTTTTTTCCTAAGAAAAGTTAAAAAAAAATAATATATAAAGTTACCGACGGATTTTCGGCGGAAGTTAATTAGTTAAAGTAATTAATTAAATTTTGCTGGAAATTATCCGCCAGAATTTAAATTACTTGTAATTAACTGCGGGAAGTAATTTCTAGATTTTCAAAAAAAGATAAAGTTATATCAGTCGGATTTTTTTTAAAACTAAATTCCGCCGGAAATCAACATAGGAATAATTTCAAGAATATTTTTAAAAAAAAATTTCCCGACAGATTTCCGACGGATTTTTCCAAAATTTTGAATTTAAGTTTAGTTTCCAACATATGAATTTAATATAATTTCCAAAAATCATTTGATTAATTAAAAATATTGGCGGATTTAATTTAATTTTAACTTTTAAATTATAATCCTTCCGTAAATACATCTGGTTCACATAACGGTTCACATATATACATATCAAATATATACTTTCGGTTCAAATGTGGTCGTTCAAATGCTTGAGTTCACATGTATATACATCGGTTCACATGGATATATATATATATATATATATATGTTTGTGTTCATATATATAGCGAGTCACATGTATAGTTCACATACATATAGCAGTTCACAAACATATATTTATATGTTCATATATATTGCGATGCACATGTATGAGTTCACATGCATACATATATGTAGCAGATCATATACACATAATACATTTGGTTCACCTATAGCAGTTCACATTCAAACATATATATATATATATATATATATATATATATATATGTTCATATATGTAGCTGTTCACATGTATGAGTTTATATACATAGTACATATTTATTCATTTCACATGTAGCGGTTCACATACACACACACACACACATATATATATATATATATATATATATATATATATATATATATATGTTAGTTGACTATAATGGATCCAATTAGGTTTAAATGATCCATTAAAGCTTTAATGGATCCATCTCGAATTTAATGGAAGAGACAATGCCCAGATCGTTACGCCTTTCATGCGGGTCGGAACTTACGCAATCGAGCTTTAATGAATCGATTGAGCTTTACTGGATTCAATTGAGATTTAAAGGATCCATTAAAGCTTTAATGGATGCATTTGGGATTTAATGAATCCAATCGGGCTTCAATAGATCGATTGGGCTTTAATGGATCCGTGTGAGTTTTAATGGATCAATTGGGCTCTAATGCATCCAATTGGGATTTAAAAAATCCATTAAAGCTTTAATGGATCCATTTGGGCTTTACTGGATCAATTGGGCTTTAACAGATCTTTTTGGACGTTAACGGATCTATTGGGCTTTAATGAATCCAATTGGACTTTAATATATCTTATTCGGATTTAAGGGTGTGTTTGGTTTGCAGACTGGATGGGACGGGACATGACAAAAACTCATTGTCCCATGTTTGGCGTGACATGGGACAGGACAAAAATTCGTTGTCCCACGTTTGGCGCGACATGGGACAGGGACAGAGAAAGGACAAGGTGGGACAAGATGGGACAAAAAATGGTATTTTCTTGTTCCACCAAAATAGGTGGAACAACATGGGACAAAAGTGAGACATAAACTAAAAATCATTGATCTACCGCCATTTGATGTATAATCCTAATATGGTATTAGTCATAAGGGTCACCACTACTCATCGCCGCCACTACCACCATCGCCGGCCACCAGTAGCCACCGTCGGCCACCTCTACCTATTTCTCCACTATAACAACCTCCTCCACCACCTCCACAACCATCGGCCATCGCCACCACCACTACCATCGTCGACCACCTCCACTAACACCAATCACGACCACCTTTGGCCGCCACCACCATCAACGGCCACCGGTAGCCACCACCAACCATCGTCGACCACTTCTACCTCTTCCTCCACTACTACAACAACTTCCACCACCACATCCACAACCACCGCCTATCGCCACTCCACCGATCACCACCACCCATTGCTGTCGCCACTACCGATGCTCGCCGCCAACCACCATCGGTGACCTCCGCCTCTTCCTCCACTACAATAAACTCTACCACCCATGTCCACCGCCACCACCACTACCATCGTCGGCCACCTATACCTCCACCACATCAACCATAACAACCTCCTGTACCACCTCGATTCATTTTTTCTTTATATGAATCAGATTTTTTCGAACTACTATCAATTATTTCAGATTCTTCATTCAAATTTCATACCATTGTTTTTGTATGTATTTATATGTATGAAAAATCGTTTAAAACAATAAAAATGTTTTTTAATTAAATTATTTAAAGATATACTTTATTTGTGTTATTTATAACTATTATATGACATATAAAATCATCAAACAACTTTTACGGAAAATTTTCCAGTCATGTCCTATCCAGTCCTAGCCGTACCAAACACAAGACAGATATTTGTCTTGTTCTGTCCAGTCCCATCCAGTCCTGTCCTAGCCTCTTCTTCTGTCCTGTCCAGTTCTGTCCTGTCCCGTCCAATCATGTCTGCGTACCAAACGCTACCTAAGGAATCTTTTGGACTTTTATAATCATTATTATATTATATATAATAATAATATTAATAGAAATAATAATAATGATGATGATAATAATAGTAATATAATTTATTATTAATAATAATAGTATAATAATAATAATAATAATAATAATGGTCGTGACAACTGGCATGTTGATGAGAGTAGTGACAAAGATGAAGAGTTCCAAGACTCGGATAGTGAATTTGACAACGAAGAACCTGACTTGTCTGATCACTCACGTACTATGTTAATCTTAGTCTTAGTAAACTTTGTCTAGTTGTTTCCATGTTACTTATCTATTTGTCACCTTTATGATTTAAAATGCATGGTTTGACTTTCAAATAGTCTAATAGGTGCACTTAGGGTTTTCAATTGCACAAACCCAACTCTATTTGTTCTATATGCATGGTTTGACTTCCAAATAGGCTAATAGGTGCACTTAGGGCTTTCAAGCGCATAAACCTAACTCTATTTGTTCTATATGCATGGTTTGACATCCAAATTGTCTAATAGGTGCACTTAGGGCTTTCAAGCGCACAAACTCAACTATATTTATTCTATATGCATGGTTTGACCTTCAAATAGCCTAATAGACGCACTTAGGGATTTCAAAAACACAAACCCAACCCTATTTGTTCTATATGAATGGTTTGAATTTCAAATAGTCTAATAGGTGCACTTAGGGCTTTCAAGCGCACAAACTCAACTATATTTATTCTATATGCATGTTTTGACCTTCAACTAGCATAATAGTGCACTTAGGGATTTCAAACACACAAACACAACTTTATTTGTTGTATATGCATAGTTTGACTTTCAAATAGCCTAATAGGTGCACTTAGGGCTTTCAAGCGCACAAACCCAACTTTACTTGTTCTATATGCAAGGTTTTCAAATAGTCTAATAGGTGCACTTAGGGCTTTCAAGCTTACAAACTCAACTATATTTGTTTATGTGCATGGTTTGACTTTCAAATAGCCTAATAGGTGCACTTACGGCTTTCAAACGCACAAACCTGACTCTATTTGTTCTATATGCATGGTTTGACTTTCAAATAGCCTAATAGGTGCACTTAGGTCTTTCAAGCACACAAACCCAACTCTAATTGTTCTTTATGTATGGTTTGACTTTCAAATAGCCTAATAGGTGCTCATAGGGATTTCAAGCGCACAAACCCAACTTTATTTGTTCTATATGCATGGATTGACTTTCAAATAGTCTAATAGGTGCAAGGGATTTCAAGTTCACAAACTCAACTATATTTCTTCTATATGTATGGTTTGACATTCAAATAGCCTAATAGGTGCACTTAGAGCTTTCAAGCGCACAAACCCAACTCTATTTTGTAACGCCCGGAAATCTCGGTAAGTTTTGGTGACATCATTATCCTTGTAATCATTTTAAATTAGGTCGGAAAGGAATTATCACCCTTCGGGTTAGACCGTGATCGAACCACGCACTGAAAACCCAAATTTCAGCCTTCGGTACCTCGTGGGCGAGAGTGCTCGACGATTATGCCCGGTGTAACAATTGCCACCCATGCCTTGGTCTCGGTATAAATGGGGAAACAATTCCCAGCTATTATGCCCGGATCACTATCACGGGACTCATACCGCAGGGGTCTTCTAGCGGGCTACTATGCCCGACGATTATGCCAAGGGCAAAGTCACGGAGGCAATGTCGCCGACGAGTGCTGGAAGGTTTTAAAACCCTTCTCCTCCTTTCATTCATTTCTTCCATCTACCCCTTTCTTAAAAACATTCTCAACCTCCCTCCTCATTTACTCCGATTTTAGGGTTTCTCCAAGGCTCATTTTCATCATTTATTTCAAGATTCTTGGTGCCTATATCAAGTTGGACGCTTGGATCAATCACTCACCACCATCCATTGTCATCCCCTTCAAAAGAGGTCCTAGGGTTTTGGGTTTTCATCAAAACCCATTGTTGTGAGTTTATCCTCCCTAATAAATATGATATACACCTTTAAAAACCTTTTATTTATAATGCTTCAAACTTTTACATCATTTTTACTAATATGTAAAATGTTGGGTTTTCTAGGTCAAAAGTAGGTTTGATCATACTTGAGTTATGTGATGATGTGTTGATGTAAAATGGGTGTGTGGTTACAAATAATGACTCCTTCAAATTATATGGAGTCTTGGAACCCAAATAAGGGTTAGGGTAATAATGGGGTCATGTAGTATGAAATGAGTTAAAATATCGTTGGTCTTTGGTATTGGTAATATCTTTTGTATGAGGAGTAACTTTATCATGGGCTTTACTATATGAGTAAGTTCAAGCTAATGAGAAATGAAATGATATGCCTTATGGTTGAGTCTACCTTATAGTGATAGTGAAATTAATGTGATTGCATGTTTGGGTTTGTGTTAATTGTAAGTAAGAACATGGTGAATTCATGAAACATCAAGAATGGTGAGACTCAGAGGTAAAGAATTGGATAGAGTTGAACTTGGAATTCTTAGGGGTAAAGACTTGGATAGAGTTAAACCCATGTTTATATTGGACTAAAGACTTGGATAGAGTTGATGCTCAAACGGCTAAAGACTTGGATAGAGTTGATGCCGGTAAATAACCATTCTTGATATGTGTGTCGTATGGGTTGTGGCCTACTTATATGTTTCATCACAATCTACGGTGTAACGGATATTCTTATTGCTTCAAGTCTAGCAACTCGAGCAAAGGTTTCATCATAATCAATTCCTTCCTCCTGTCGGTATCCTTGAGCAACAAGCCTAGCCTTGTTTCGAATGACATTGCCTTCTTCATCCATCTTGTTTCGAAAGACCCACTTAGTGCCAATGATGATCTTTCCAGAAGGACGAGGTACAAGTCTCCACACTTTGTTCCTTTCAAATTGAGAAATCTTCTCTTGCATAGCAGTGATCCAACATGGATCGGCTAGAGCTTCTTCAATTTTCTTGGGTTCTATGATAGAGAGAAAATTCACGTAGAGACAAATATTCCCAACACCTCTTCTGGTTTGGACACCTGCCTGTTGATCACAAATAATTTGTTCAATGGGGTGATCTTTAGTCCATTCAAGAGCTGGTGGAAGAGGTACAGGAAATGAACTTGGAGAGTATGATGGTGATGGATCGGAAGGAATGATGTGGGTATGATGATGGGGAGTTGAGTGAGATATAGGTTCAGCAGGAATAGTAGAAGTTGTAGGTTGAGAAGGAGGTTCGGCAGATTTGGTATAGGGTGAGAAAGCTGCCGAATTTGGGTTGGTTGAGGAAGAACGTTCCGCCGAAAAGGGGATATAGGGAGAATCTTCCGACATTTGGTCGGGAGAATCTTCCCCCACGCAAGAAGTGATCCATTCGTATAGTTCATTGTCATCACATGATAGAGAGGATGACTTATGATCATCAAACTTCACATGTATTGATTCGTCAATACGTTTTCTTCTAAGATTATAGACTTTATAGGCTTTAGAAGTTAGAGAGTAACCCATAAAGATTCCTTCATCTACTTTGGGATCAAATTTCCCAAGATGTTCTCGATCATTGAGAATGAAGCATACACAGCCGAAAACATGAAGAAAGTTGATGTTGGGTTTTTGGCCATAGAAGACTTCATAAGGAGTCTTGTTGTGTCTCTTCACAATGATGGACCTATTTTGAGTAAAACAGGTTATGTTGACAGCTTCAGCCCAGAAGTAGGTAGGAAGATTAGATTCACTTAGCATAGATCGTGCAGCTTCACATAGAGTTCGGTTCTTTCTTTCCACGACACCATTTTATTGTGGAGTTCTGACAGCTGCAAAGTTTTGTGAGATGCCTTTGTCAGAGAAGAAGGCATCTAAGGTAGCATTTCTGAATTCGGAGCCATTGTCACTTCTGACAGATCGTACAAGTTGTCGGTTGAGCACTTCAGATTTCTTGATGAAATTGATGATTTCTTCAGATGTGTCACTTTTGTACCTGAGAAAAGATACCCAAGTGTAACGTGTAAACTCATCAACAATTACAAGAATGTACCTTTTTCCACCTACACTTGGAGTGCTAACTGGACCACATATATCCATGTGTAGCATTTGGAGAGGAGTAGTGATGGAGAAGCATTGCTTAGATTTGAATGAAGACTCTGTCAGCTTCCTCTTTTCACAGGCTGCACATAGTTTTTCTTTACTGAAGGAGATTTTCGGCAGTCCTACAACCAGCTCTTTGTTGGAGAGAGCATTTAACGTCTTAAAGTTTAGATGAGATAGACATTTATGCCAGATCCAGTTCTTCCTTTCAGAGTCTTCAGAGATGAAACATATTCTTTCGTCTTCAGTTGATTTGAAACTCATATTGATAACATACACATTGTCCTTTCTAAAGCCAGATAGGACAGTGTGAAATTGTTTATCAGTGATAAGACAATCATGCTCTCTGAAAATCACGTAGTAACCCAAATCACACAGTTGACTAATGCTCAAAAGATTGTGCATTAGTCCTTCCACATAGGCTACTTTATTGAAAGTGATGAAACCATTAGAGAGAGTTCCATAACCTTTAGTGGAACCACGAGAGTTGTCACCAAAGGTTACGGTAGGTCCTTTTTCATTCACATAGTTATTAGAAGAAGTTTGTTGTCGATCATATGACGAGAGCATCCACTATCAAGATACCAAGTTTGATGATTTCCAATGACCTGCAATCACATCCAAATCAGTTCTTTGGTACCCATTTTGAAGTGGGTTCTTTAGGGTTAGAAGAAGAGGAAGAAGGACCATCTTGACCATATCTGTCAATACGTTCCTTTGGACAGTCTTTGGCCAAGTGAAAAGTGTCACCACAATTATAGCATTTACGGTAAATGAACACCTTTTTAGATCCTTGAGAGGACTTTTTGACTTTTCCCTTGGGCTTAGATTTGGGAAGTTTGGAGGGAGTAGGAAGAACAATAGGTATGGGTCCTTGTTAAGTGCATTTTATGCACCTAACTCTGTGTATTTTTGTTGCGTCTTTTATGCTTTTTAGTCTTTAGTCTAGTTCTTTATGCATTTTTATAGTTCTTTTTCATTTTGTTGTCTAATCACGGTTGGAATGGGTTTTGGAATAGTTTTTATGCTTTTGGTATACCTTTTGTGCAGATTATAAGCGATGTTGGAGATAATTCGGTGGAGGACTTGAAGAACGATGCGGAGAAGGAAGTTAAAGACGTGAAGGAAGCGAGGTTGGATGCACGATTTGATGAAGAGATGGAAGAAAAAGTCGAAAATTTGAAGATTGAAGATGTTGCACACTTCACGGGCGCGAATGATAGCTTCATGGATGCGAAGAATCCCCTCTGAAGTCAAGTTGACATTCTGCCTGCGGTCACTGGCGTGAAGGAATGCTTCACGCCCGTGAGAAAATTCTGAAAAATATTTCTAAAACTTTCTGCCCACTGTCACGCCAGTGAGCGGTTGCTTCACTGGCGCGAACTGCTGTTACTTTTTTATTTTGGGCCTTTATTTTCTGGGCTTTATTATTTTTGGCTATTTAAACCCTTGAGAGGGTTTGTTTTCAAAACACACATCGATTACCACCAGATTAGGGGCTGCGTTTTTTTGGTTCTTAGGAGGAGACTCTTCTTGGTCGATTTCTCAAACATTGGGGAGGAAGATCATGCTCCAAGCTTAGGCTATTGGAAACCGATTCGCAATCGGTCTTTCATACATTATAGTATCTTCTTCCCTACTCTCTTAATACATTTAGTTTTTTTTTTGTTTCTTATTTGTTTGGATTCTATTATTAATCTAATCGTTCTTGAAGTTTTTCATTATTTCTATGTTCTTAGATCGTTACAAGTTTTTATATGTTCTTAGATCGTTACAAGTTTTTAGCTTTCTTTTTCTATAGATCTCTATTGCTTATTTCTTACCCTTCATTTCTATGTATCTCTATCTCTATTCCCTATTCCCTACTCCCTACTTTAATCTATTGCATCTCAATTTCTCCCTAAACTTTTTAATTTTCTGCACGTAATTTTTGTTTATTAGATTAGGTTTAATTTTCTGCATTCCTTTATTTTCTGCACATGTTTGTTTAAGCGATTCATCGTTTGTTTTGTATTTCCGTTAGCGTTAATTTTATAGATCGAGTCTAATGTAGTTGTTTTGATAGTCTAGATCTAATTTATCTTTTATCTTATTAGAGTCTAATTAAATAACTTGTGCTTGGCTTCAATTTAGTAAATCGTTTTATTGGGTAATTGTCACTTAGGATCGAGGTTTTGGTATTTGGCCAATTGTTCTTAAAACAAATGTTGGGTTTTAATCCATTTTGATTCTAACAAGAGTTGGGGTCAATTTAATTGGTTTTTAACGAAGCATTTAGTCGATTTAATTAGTTTTTGACGAAACGAAAGTTTGATCTTTTACTTAGATTAAATTGGTCAATGACAACGGTTCTAACATTTTCGAATAGTTAGGGACGTTGATTGGGAAAATAACTTGTTTTAAATCTTAATGTTTCTTTCCTATGTACATATATTGCGAGAGTAAATATATGTCTTGGTCTAGAAAAGTTTTTCCACCTCGAGAGAGGGTTAAAGTAATTTTGCAAAACGAACTCCCACGATTACCAAAATCCTAGGTTAACGTTAACCAGTGCCCTTTTAGTTGTAGTTGTCTTTTATTTTCCTCTTTTGTCTCTCTTTCCTTTAATCTAGTTTAATTTTATGTCCATTTAGTTTAATCATCAAATCAATTATCTGATTCGCATAGCTAGACATGATTATTGAGTAGTTAGTGTTAGACCGTCACCTCCCTGTGATCGACACGTATGCTACAATACCGGAATACCCGTACGCTTGCGGTTATAAATTTAAAACACATTAGTCCTAGAATCCCTTTTCAGATGATGGAAAGGAAGAAATGGAGATTCCCTTGGATTTCTTTAAATGTACGGATCTGGGAATGAACTCTGTTGGATTTATGTGAGATTTACCTTTTGAGGAAGGTGTTATCTTTCGTTTTGAGGGTAGGTCAATGACAACAGATTTTCCTTTATCTAGAAAGGAAGGTTTCTTTACGGAGGAAGAAAAGGAAGAAGCTTCTTCAATATTCAACGTTTTTAAAAGGTCATGAACAAGTTTAACGAACTCATTTGAATCTTGATCTTCCTCAGGAAGGAGTTTGGTTTGCTTGGCAGACACGAAAATTCCAAATTTCCTGGAGTTACAAAGATCCATGGAATAGACAAAGCCAGACTCTCCTGAGTCGGTATCTGTACACTCAGGAGAGAAGGATGGAAGTTTAGAAAGAGAAGGAATATTTTGAGGAGAAGAAGGGATGTCCTGAGAAGAAACATAGTCATCCTCCATTTTTCCATATTCAAGACCAAATTTATCATCACCAGTTACCTGGTCTTTGAAAATCCTGGTCTTTGAAAATCTTTTCTCGGTTTTTGGAGGAGGTGGTCCATTTGTTAACTATCTCTTGTTCCTTTTGAAGACGTTTGAACAATTTATTCTTTTCTTTTGCAAGAACATAATTAATAGTTTTTAAGTCTTCTAATTCAACTTTTGTTTTGTCAAAAAGGTTTAGTTGAGAGAGACAGACTTGAAGTTGAGACGAAAGAAACTTGATCTGTGCATTGGCTCTTTTCTTAGCGTCTTTTTCATTGTGATAAAGAACTGTCAAGGAGTCATATCCTTCCATCTTTTTGTCATTAGAGAGAGAGTGAAAAGGATGTACCTGAGAAGAATAAGAGGAGCACTCAGCCGAGAAGTCCATCATTGAGTCAGAGTCTTTGGCTTTGCCCATATCATCAAGCTTTGCTATAAGACATTTGCTTGATATTTATTTCTCGCTATCAGATGTGGGTTCATCGATCCAATCGTGGGATTCAGCCATTAATCCCTTTCCTCTACGATGAGAGTTCTCGTTTATTTCCTTTTATCTTTTGTATTTGGCTTTCTACTTTTCAGCCCGTTCAGAATGATCCTGGAAGGAGGAAGAAGAACATTTTCTGGAGTGTGATCTACCCGTAGAGATAGATCTTAATCTTTTTCCTTTAGAGGAGTTGGATTTGGATTTCCTTGGAGGATTGCTTCTGCACTCAGATGCGAAGTGGCCTTTCTTTCCACAAGCATAGCATTCCTCTTGGGATTTGTTCAAGGAGTTTCTAGATGAAGAGGAGAATTTTCTATTAAATTTGAAACGATTAGAGGAAGAGTTGTTTCTAAATTTTGAGAAGTTGGCCAACATGCCTATTTCCTCCGTCATTTGATCAACTGAGGTTTCTTCACCTTCATCATCGGCCTCACTTAGATAGCCATCCGAATGGTGGTCAGAGTCAGTATGACTCTCTTGGTCAGAGTCATCAGAAGGATACGTAATGCGAGGAATACACACAGACTTTTTGGAACCATCACTGATAAGAGCCATAGAAGGGGCTTTTATCTCTTTTATGATTGTGTTCCTTTGAATACGAGTCTGCTCATAGTTGAAAAGAGTTCCATAGAGCACAGTAAGGGGAAGACTTTCTAAATCCTTGGTTGCCTTTATATAGGTACAGATGTTCTCCCAGAAGTCTGGAAGTCCATCTATGAACTTGCATAGGACTTCCTCATTATCATAAAGTTTTCCCAAAAGTTTGAGATCATTTAGAAGACTGTTGAAACGGTTGTAATAATCGGAAAGAGATTATCCCTTTTCATGAGATAAGACCTCATACTTTCGTACCAGATAAATTTTCCTACTTTTCTTTAGCAGTAGAGAGATTTACCAAAGAGTGATACACTTCATCTGGAAGAGCAAGAGCAATGATTGCTCGAACTTTAGAGTCAAGCCCAATGATGTGCTTGTCTTCATCAGTGTAATCTTTCGGACTTTTTTGAACATATCGGCCAGTAGCAGAAGTTCTTTCCTCGTCTGAAAGGTCATCGGAATCATGAAAAAGAGATTCTTTGTTCTTTTCTTTATTTTTATCTTTAGGAGTTTTGATAAATTTATCCCAGACTTTGGGAACAAGAGGTCCTTCATGAAGAATAGTAAGAAAACGATTGTCAACACCTTCTAGGAATAGCATCATGCGACTTTTCCATAGAGAAAAGTTGCTTGGATTGAACCTAGGTGGCTTGGCAATCGAGCCATTGTCAAGTTGAAAGGAGTTTTGAGAAGAAAGAGGATCACTTTTAGTGTTGGACGATGATGCCATAGCGGATCTGGTTTATTAAGTTAAACCAACCGCTCTGATACCACTTCTTAGTCCCAAAGAACATAATCAAGGTTTTGTAGAAAGGGGGTTTGAATACAAAACACAAAACTTTACTTAATTTTAGTTCTTTATTGATATAGAGTATCAAGAATTACACTTAGAAAAACAAAGATTGTTGCGGAAAAGAACAGTTAAAACTATTTTAACAATCAAACACTAACAAGACCTTTAGAACACAAAGACAAAGGCTATAAGAAAACACAAACTATCAACTTGCTGAAAATGCACTAAGTTCTTGAGCTGAAAGCGTGTCTTGGATGGAGGAGTCTTCACCCTTTATATACTATCCAATGCATTAAATGCAAAGGACACTTGTCATTTAAAGATTGGATCCTTTGATATCTTCAATAAAATATTAGATACTTGAAGTGACTTATCACAATACAAAAGGTAACTTTTGTACTATGTAAGGATAATGTATTTATATAATATACCTGGTACAAATCTTTTTGAGATCTTCAAAAGAGAAAGTCTCAATCAAATTAGAACACAAGTGAATATCCTTTATGCAATAAAAGTTTCCATTCCCTATGTTAGAAGATCATTGGGAATGAGGAGCTATGTCAAATCGTGAGGATTTAATGAGGTATTGCCGAGCAAGAAGTGATCGGCAGAAAGAATTTCTGCCGAAGGATCGGCAGAGTGATGCCGAAGGAAGGAATTCGGCAGGGGTTTCCTTTGTCGAACAAGAGGAACATCGGCAGAAGGAATGTCTGCCAAAGATATTGCTTTTATTCGGCAGATGTAGCTCAGTCTTCTTGAAGTTTATCTTGATCCGCATCAGTAGACTTACTTCATGTTGAATTCGGTTGGTCTTTGATTCACCGATCTTTTAAAGCACAACTAAGCTATTACAAAGAACCATAGAATTTCCTAAGTATGAAAATGTACAAACATTTTACAGATGAACAATTACAAGTTAAAGGAGAGGTCATCTTCAAATCTTAGATGACCCAACAGTTAATAATTGTTATAAGAGTGAATTACATAAATGGTCCCTCGTGAATGCCTGGATTTCACTAATCATCCCTCTAGTTCTGAAAGTACATTGGTGGTCCCTAAAAGCGAGTTTTGGAGCCCAAATTCGTCCCTGACGCCGACGCTGACGCCGTTAAGGCATGCTCCGTTAACCCCATCACGTACCCCTCACGTGAGGGGTATTTTAGTCTTTTTACCCTTTTTTGTTTTATTTAAAATGTATTATTAAATTAATATTTTTATTTCTTTATTTTAATTAAAACAAAACATGAGTATTAGATTATTAGGGAAATGAAACCATTAAAATTGGTTTTCCTCATCAAAGTCGCCGCTTCCAACAAATCTTTCTTTATTCCTCCCTCAAATCTTTCTTCTCCTTCTATTATTTTTTGTTTTATGTGTTTTGCTCATCAAAACCAGTTATTATCCTTGTTGTTTTGCTTATCAAAATCGGGTTTTTTTACAGTTTTGGTTTTCGAACTCGACGGTGAACAACTGATGAGCAGCCCCTCTCTGAGCGATGAACGAACGATTGCACCAGACCCTTCGTTTGCAAGTGTGGAACTCGAAGTTGAAAACCAGTCCCTTCGTCTGCAAGGGTTTCGATCCACATATTCCGGTTAGATTTGGTTAGGGTTTCAATTTTTTGTTTAGTGATTAACGTTTGTTTAGGGCTTCGATCGAGAGATCTAGATTAAATTGGTTTTGGCTTTCGATTTTTGTTTGTAATTTAAGAGATTGGATCTGTATTTGTATTTGGGTTGTTTCTTGTATATGAATCCGATGCTTTTCATTTCTGAATTTGATTGTTAATTTCACTGTTCTTGATTTCATAACTATTAGGGTTTTGTTGTTCTTGAATTTCATTGTTCTTGATTTTTTTCATTTCTGGGTTTGAGAAATCAGTATTGGGTTGTTAGGATTTTTTTTTAATTTATGGGTTTGAGAAATCAGTATTGGGTCATCAGAAATGTTCTCAATGTTTCTTGAATTTTATTGTTCTTAATTTTTTCATTTCTGGGTTTGAGAAATCAGTATTTGGTTGTTAGGATTTTTTTTTTCATTTATGGATTTGAGAAATCAGTATTGGTTGGTTCATCAGAAATGTTTCCAATGTTTTTTGAATTTCATTGTTCTTGAATTTCTTTGTTCTTGGTCATCAATGTTGTTAGGATGAAGAAGATGACTAAAAAAAACTAAAATGCCCCCACGTGAGGGGCACGTGATGGGGTTAACGGAGCATGCGTTAACGGTTGTCAGGATCTTAATTCTTAACAAGAATAGACTCTCAGAAAACAATATCAAAGAAGTTTGCGGAATAACACTTTGATATTCAATGAAACAGTAAACAAAACAGTAAATCTAATGAACAACTTGCAAACTTTATTTAATGATTGAAAGTCACAAGCTTTTACACACAACCTCAATATTGATGAACATGCTCACCAATACGAATTCTACTTCTCTAGAATTAGGGATCTAACCTTGAGGTTGATTCTCTCTTATGAAAGCTAAAACTCAGAATGAATGTTGTTAAAGAAAATAAACTATTCTATACATATACTGAAGATAAAAGATAATTACAAAATAATAAAAGATCTTCAATATAATCTTCCATCAATATCTTCAAGCTTCCATAGATATCTTCAATCCAGCTGTCATCCTTTCCATACGAATCTTCATCTCATAAGCAGTATTAATCTTCAGCAGCATTAATACTCTGAGCAGTATTAAGTTCAGCAGTACTAACTATGCTCAGCAGTATTAACTTTGCTCTATCAGTACTAATCTTGATGAGCAGTATTAACTTGTATCAGCAGCATTAACTTTAACTGGCAGTAGTAATTCTGTTGTAGCAGCATTAACCATACTTGAGCATTTCTGAATTTCCCAACAATCTCCCCCTAACTTGACTTTTAGGAAGAGAAGTCAAGTTCTTCAGATGCTCCCAAAATACCATTCTTCAGATCCCTGTATCAACATTTAGCCCTAAACTTTGATTGATCATTCTCTGAATCAGATACTTTGCCATTTCTGAGTTTTCAACACATCCAAGCTTCTTCTTCAACATTGCATGAAGCTTAAGTCTGTTGTGGTTGTATACTCTATCCACTAGGAAGTATTCTATGTGATTTCTATCCAAAGTCACTGCATATACTCCACTAGTTTCATATAGAGTCCAATTGTTGACTGTTTGAAACACACTTCTTATCACATGCTCCACTTCTTCAGGCTTGAACATCATACACAGATACTCCATCACCAGTTTTGTAATTGAAATCCCTGGAGCTTTTAACTGATCTGCATACAACTTCATCCCTATTTGAAACATTTCTTCTATAACAGACCTGGAGCATGTTCTGACAATCTTTGCCCAAGTGTTGAATACCTCATACTTTTCATCCTTCCTCTTGAGCCTTATGTATTCCTTTCCATCCACTGTCAATGTATCCCACTGAATAACTTCAGGAGGCTTTACACCAACAGGTTCTGCTGAAATTGGTTCAGGCACTTTGTCCATCACTACCATGTACATCTTTACATCATCAGTACTTGAAGGCTCTTTCTTTTCAGATGACTCAGGTGCCCTTTCTTCTTCAGCAACCTTCTCAGCCTCTCCTTCAGTTATTCTAGGCTTCTTGGTTATCTTTCTTCTTGCCACCATCTTGGTTCTTTTAAGAGTCCTTAGACTTTCACCAATAGTGGCCTCCTTCTTTGGAGTTTCTTGTTCATTTGGAAAAGGTTTTTGTATCAACAAGTCATTGCTCTCTTTCATCCTTTTCTCCATTTCTACCCTTGTCGTTTCATTCCCTTGAAGATTGATCATTTATGCATCATACAACCCTTTGATTTTCTCAAAAGACATCTTTGAGAACATTTCCACTTTGACACCTACAGCACCCTTGAGGAAAGTAATCATTTTCTTTCTCTCTTGAGCACCAAGGTATGTTTTTGAAGGTTGTCTTTGTCTTTTCTTTGCAGCCATTTTGATCTTTCCAGTCTTCCTCAGAGATGTAGCTTTCTTCTTGGCTAGTTCTGTTGCAAGACTTTGTTGATAGGCTTTATTCAGTTCTGCAGCCATTGCTTTTGCTATCTCTCTATCCTTTTCCACTTGCACATTTTCTGCTTCTTCAAGTTCAGCTTGTATCTTTCTAGCCAGAGCTTCATCTGACTCAATCAGCTTTTGCTTTTTCATTGGTTGATTAGATTCCACTAGCTTTGCTTTGCCTTTCTCTTTACTCATCACTTTCTGAATGCTACCTTTCTTGACAGCTTCAACATTGTCTTTGATGACAACTCCTTTGGCCTTTGAAGTGACCTTGGGAGTATCATGCTTGGCTTTTATTAATGCTTCTGCTGTCTCAAGTTCTTCCAAATTTCTGCTCTGAAGATCACTTAATACTTCTTTCACCATTTCTGCTGCTTCACTTAGTTCAACAGCATTAACAGTTTCTGCTTCTTGTACATCCTCTGAATCTTTTTCCACTGCTTGTACCCTTTCTGTACTTGTTCCTTCAATCTCCCCCTCAACTCCTTGTTTCTCCCCCTTATCTGTAGCTTCTTCCATTGTGAACTCAGCTTCTGACTCCCCCTTTTTGGGAGCATCATCCCCTGATTTCCTTCTCCTTAGCACAAATTGTCTCTTCTTCTTTTTCTGGACTAGCTTCATCACCAATTTCTTGAGTTTGGTAATTTGCATTTGTTGGGACAAGATTACCAGCTTCATTTCATCTATGTCAGCTCCTTGTTTGATAACATCCAGGTTGATGTTTCCCATAGTATCCATCAATTCTTGATAGTTATATCTGTCCTCACCTTCTCCAGGAGTGTTACCCCCTTTTGAAGGATCATTGGATCTTTTAGTGGTGGAAGTCTTCTGCCTAGCAGAAGCACTATCCACCCTCTTGGTTTCTTGGCACCAGGGACCTTTGAATGATTGCTCATTCAAAGTTGCCATGGGGGAGGTCTTATTTATGTTACCACTGTCCTCCTCTGTGTTAGCAGGAGTAGTGGCAGCCTGCTCACCCATATGCTCAACCATCTCCTCAGTGAGCACCTCCTTGGGGTTGGGAGACACCCCTGTGGTTTCCCTGTAGATATTCTCTAAAGGAGAATTCTCCCTTAGAGGGCTTAAAGGCTCAGTGGGTGATGGTACAAGAAGGGAAGGAGCCTTCTTTACCTTTTTCCTGATATAAGTTTGGGTGATAGGAGAAGTGGGCTTATGAAATAGGGACTGGGGGATTGATATAGAGTGGGAAGGTTGGGATTGGCTAGCAGTGGGATGGTCTAATGAGGGCCTTGACCCTGCTGCCATACCTTCTTCAGTGTGGGACACCACATCATTGTAGAGAACAATGGGGTGTCAACTCCTTCCGAGTCAAAAGGGGATCTCTTCATGTTTGAAAAGACCTTACCTTTGGGAATTTTTGGTACATATACCTCATCAAAGTGAGGCATATCCGTCAATTCGTGTGTTATAACTTCTTGTACAAACCTGGGGTACATATAAAAACTCTTTTTACTTCCCAGGTTTGAGACAAGATCACTGAAAATCATTTTAGAAAAATTGTACTTTCTGGCAGTGGCCAAGCAGACCAAGGCATAAGCAATGGTACTGCTAAACTCACTCCATCCAATAGTCTTTTTAGAGATGCAGTGCATAAGGGTATGAACAAGAAAACACCATTGGGTATAAAATTTTGCTTTTGAGAATTTAAAACCACTCAACTGGCCTCCATACCCCATTCTTGATAAATTTGAGAACAGGTCCTCATTAGGAAGAGAAGTAATACCTTCAGCATCGTCTAGACGTAGACAGATGCATATCACCTCTTCAGTAACAGACAAGGGTTTGTCACACACCCTTGTTTTCAGAATCTGCACACCATTCTCTGTGATTATGGTAGCTTTCGCCCAGAATTGCCTTTGATGCTCTATGTATATTGTTGGCGACACAGTTAGAGCATTGGCAATATGGCTATTCTTCAGAAAATCCACTATCTGATGAAATCCTGCAGCTTGCTTTGGCTTTTGGAGCATCGCGATTTCATTGTGCTCGTCGATGAATGCCATGGATGCCATTGAACTTGAATGTTCTTGCCTGAAATACTTGGTACTTGAGAGAAAAGGGTTAGAGAGCAAGTGATTAGTATGCAAAGAGTCGTTATGAACTTTTAGGCGGGTAAAGGGTATTTATAGTGTATGGGACATAAGAAGTATTAACCTAGAGCAGTATTAACTAATAGCAGTATTAACCACTAGCAGTAGTAACTAACTAGCAGTATTAACTGAGAGCAGTATTAACCACTAGCAGTATTAACTAACTAGCAGTATTAACTGAGAGCAGTATTAACCACTAGCAGTATTAACTAACTAGCAGTATTAACTGAGAGCAGTATTAACCACTAGCAGTATTAACTAAACTTACTCTTTTTGAAGCTTATGAAGGTCTGATCAAGGCAATAACTACCTATGAAAGATGATTAGCAGCACACAAATAACCAAAATAGCAGGTATAGGAACACTTTTAAAAACATGAGCTCATTCAGAGTTGATCATGCCCACACTTGAGACCAAGAAAGTGAATCTACCCACATCAAAAGCTTTAGTGAATAGATCTGCAAGTTGGTTGTCAGTATGAACTTTGGCAACTTGAATGAGCTTCTTTTCATTGCAATCTCTGATAAAGTGATACCTGATCTCAATGTGCTTTGTTTTGGA
Source organism: Arctium minus (assembly GCA_954870635.1). Classification (NCBI taxonomy): domain Eukaryota; kingdom Viridiplantae; phylum Streptophyta; class Magnoliopsida; order Asterales; family Asteraceae; genus Arctium; species Arctium minus. Next base: position 171,542,213 of record OX941080.1, on the reverse strand, counting down.
GTGCTTGACTGGATTGTTAACAATGCTTATAGCACTGCTATTGTCAATAAAGATTGGAGTGTGAAGAAATGTTACCCCATAGTCCAGCATCTGATTCTGAATCCATAGAACCTGAGAGCAGCAACTTGCAGCAGCAATATACTCAGCTTCTGTTGTTGATAAGGACACTGTGGTTTGTTTCTTACACTGCCAAGAAACTAGTCTTGCACCCAAAAGTTGACATCCTCCTGAAGTAGACTTTCTGTCCATGTTGGCACCACCCAAGTCACTATCTGAATAAGCAATCAAGTCAAATGAAGATTCATATGGATACCAAAGACCTAATCTAGGTTGGCCTCTTAAGTATCTGAAAATCCTCTTCATAGCTTGAAGATGTGATTGTTTAGGCTTGACTTGAAATCTGGCACATACACATACTGGAAACATGATGTCTGGTCTTGAGGCTGTGAGATACATGAGAGATCCAATCATTGATCTGTATAGATGGACATCAACATCCTCCCCCTCAAGATCAGCAGTGATCTGTTTGTGAGTTTCCATTGGTGTGCTTGCTGGCTTTGAATCTTTTAAACCATATTTCTCCAGGATGTCTTGCACATACTTTGATTGACTAATGAAGATTCCATCTGACTGTTGTTTCACCTGAAGTCCAAGGAAGAAGGTAAGTTCACCCATTGAACTCATTTTAAAGCTCTTGTGCATCAACTCTTCAAAGTCTCTACACATCTGATCTTTTGTGGATCCAAAGATGATATCATCCATATAGATCTGAACTAATAGGATGTCCTTCTTACTTCTTTTAATGAAAAGGGTCTTGTCAATGATGCCCCTTTCAAACCCATTCTCCAAGAGATAGGTAGACAGAGTGTCATACCATGCTCTAGGGGCTTGATGTAGACCATAAAGTGCTTTCTTCAGTTTGTATACTCTGTCAGGATATGAAGGATTTTCAAAACCAGGTGGCTTACAGACATATACTTCTTCATCAATTGTACCATATAGAAAGGCACTCTTTACATCCATTTGATAGACCTTGAACTTCATGTATGAGGCATAGGCTAGGAACAACCTAATTGCCTCTACCCTTGCCACTAGAGCAAACACTTCATCATAATCTATGCCCTCTTCTTGAGTGTACCCTTGTGCCACAAGCCTTGCTTTGTTCCTGATCACAATACCTCTCTCATCCTTTTTGTTCCTAAAAATCCACTTGGTGCCTATAGCTCTATGACCTTTTGGAAGGTCCACCAAGTCCCAAACATCCTGTAGCTTGAATTGAAGTAACTCTTCTTGCATGGCTTCTATCCAACTTGAATCTTTCATTGCATCATAGGCCTTCTTAGGCTCAATCTGGGATAGAAAGCAGGAGAGTACTGTGTGTTGTTGATTCTGCAGCTCTTGAAGTCTGCTTTGATTCCTTGTAATCATAGGAGAAGATATGTCTCTATTACTAGCTCTGGAGGATGATTCTTTTGTGTTCTAGTCTGAAAACTAGGTTCTTCATGGATTCCCTCCTCTAGATTGGAATCATTTAAGTCAGCTGAGGGGATCACCTCAGCTACTTCTAGCTCTTTATGCACTGAAGATTCCTCTTCTCTTCTTTCTTCTTCACTCTGTATTGGCTCAGTTATAATTTCTTTTTCACAGAATTCAACAGGTTCTTTTGTAGGCATAGGAAAGATCACAGACTGAGGACTAATTACTTGAACTTGTATGTCCCCTGATCCTCCACTTCCTGAACCTGCATAATTATCACTACTGAAACCAAAAGAGTTAGTTAGTGAATCAATGTCAAACAGCCACTGAGGACCAGACTCAATAGGATTTGGTGTGTTCTCATTGCATTTGACATTGTCACTTTCCTCAATTATTCTAGAAGAAGTATTAAAAACTCTGTAGGCCTTACTTTGAGATGAGTAACCAACAAGAAAACCATCATCAGCCTTGCTATCAAACTTTCCCAAGTGAGATTTAGTATTGAGAATAGTACAAGGACACCCAAAAGGTTTGAAAAAACCAATAAAGGGTTTTCTTTTATTAAAAAGCTCATAAGGTGTCTTGTTCTTACGCTTGACTACTAGTACTCTGTTTTGGACATAGCAAGCAGTATTAACTGCTTCTGCCCAGAAAGTTATCGGAAGTTTAGAGTCAGCTAACAGAGATCTAGCAGCCTCAATCAGTGTCCTATTCCTTCTCTCAGCAACACCATTTTGTTGTGGAGTCCTAGGGGCACTGTATTGTCTCTCAATTCCTTTTTCCTCACAAAAGGTGTTTAGGTCAATATTTTTAAATTCAGTACCATTGTCTGACCTAATGACTTTTACTTTTTGATTGGTTTGGTTTTCAATTCTTAGAATAAAGGATTTGATCAGTCCACTTGTCTCATCCTTAGTCCTCAGAAAATATACCCAAGTAAATCTAGAGTAATCATCAACAATAACTAGGCAGTATGATTTCTTACCTATACTCATAACATTTGTAGGGCCAAACAGATCCATATGCAGTAAATGAAGAGAATTAGAGATTGTGTTCACCTCTTTAGACTTATGAGAAGTTTTGTGTTGTTTGCCTTTAAGACAAGCAACACAATGATCATCACATGAATAGACTTTAGAAGGTAAACCTCTTACAAGGTTGTTTTTAACCAGCTTATTTATTGTTTTGAAGTTCATGTGACACATCCTTCTGTGCCAAAGTGATGATTCATCCAGAGAAGCTTTAGAAACAAGACAATTTAAGGATGAATCAGATGAAACACTTTCCATATCCAAACATTATACATTATCCTTTCTGGGGATTCTTAGTAGTATCATCTTTTCATCAATTACCTTGAATCCAGGAGCAAGGATAATGCATTCAGAATCTGTAAATAATATACTATGTTGTTTGTCACAAACCTGTGATACACTCAACAGGTTGTATCTTAACTGTTCAACATAGAAAACATCTTCAAAGGTCATTTTACCTTTGGTCACATCACCTTTACCACTGATTTTACCTCCATCTGGAGTATTCCCAAAAGCAACATGCCCACCATCAATCTTCCTGAAGTTCTTGAGGCAAGACATGTTCCCTGTCATGTGCCTAGAGCAACCACTATCAACATGCCAGATGCTCTTCCCTTTGAGCTGTTGGTTTCCCTGCACATAAGATTAGACAATTAGTATTGATTGGGAACCCAAGCCAAAGTGGTCTTGGGTCTCCCTTTCTCATCAAAATACTTACATTCCTTTTTGATGAGGTTTTTAAAATCAGAACATTTATTATTTGAGTACTTTGTCAAGATTATTGGTCTAGCAGCACTAATACTAGAAGCAGTAATATCTTTAGAAGTACTAACAGAGTTAGCAGTACTAACAGGTTTGGCAGTACTAACCTTGTTGGCAGTACTAACAGAGTTAGCAGTATTAACCTTGGTAGCAGTATTATTGCTTCTAACAGCACTATCACTGTCAGCAGCACTATTTGTGGTAGCAGTACTAACAGTTTTAGTGCTTTTAGGTATCCAGATCTTGACACTGTCCTCCACATTCTTTTTTTTCATGTGGCTTTTAGATTTGAAAACTTTCTTAGCCACATGGTTCTTTTCTTTCTTCCTATAACCAAAGGGTTTTTGAGTAGGTCTCTGAAAATTCAGCCTTTGGTTCATAGGATTGAAATAGCAGTATTTGGCAATGTGATTAAGCTTTCCACAAATAAAACAGGGTTTTGGTCTATTGATTTTACTCAGATCAATCCCTTGTTTTTGTGCCCACATATTATTCCAGTTTCTCTGATTACCCCTCTTTTTATCATGTTGTTGGGGCTCAGATTTATTGCATGAACACTTGTTGCAAGGGATAGGGTTCACAATAGTGGTCTGCTTATAATGAACCTTCTTATTCTTTCCCTCAGTCTTCTCTATCTCATTGGACTTGACCCAATTCTTTCCACATCCCTCATTGGTAACTATGTGATTTTCTATAGGAATCTCACCACTCACAGTGTTGTCCTTATTCTTGACAGTTTCTTTCTCAGTTTTATCCTTAACAACTACTTCATCTAAGGGATCTATCTCAGTGGCTCCCTCAGGCAGGTCCTTCCTATCCTTTGTCTCTAACAAGTCTGAACTAGGAGGGATGTAGTTGTTATTGTAGGGTGGTGGTGTGATATTATACCATATTCCTCTTCTCAGTTTATCATGAATCTGAGTTTGTAGTAAAGAGTCCATTGCTTTAGAAGCATTGGAAAACTTTTCTACATCTAGATTGACTTTAACTAACTCTCCTCTTAACTTATCACTCTCCTCTTTAGATTTGGTCAGTTGGAGTTCTAGGTCATTCTTCTCCCACTTCCAGTAGTTTGTGTCATAAGAATGTTGAAGCTCATTGGCTTGAAAACTCTTAATATGATCTTCAAACCTCTCAACAATCCTCACATAATCTTTTATGTCCTTTTCTAATCTTTTAAGGTCATCACTCATGTTCTGGTTGTGATCCCTATACCTTTTAACAGTGTTAATGCAATTTTGAGAACAAAGATTAGAAGTTACCTCTATTGGGAGATCAGACACCTCTGCCATTAGAGCTTGATTTTGGATAGCCTCTTCAGCTTGATCACTCCAATCAAACCCCATACCTTGTTGAGAGACTAGGGCTTGTGCAGAGTTTCTGTTATTATTGAAGCTTCCAGACTGTGCTTGTTGGTGGTTGTTGTTGTGAGACACTCCACTTCTGCATTCCCTAGCAAAGTGTCCCTTCTGGTGACATTTATAGCATTCCACCTTTGACTTGTCAAAACCTGCTCCATCTTCTCTTCTTTGGGAGAAGTTGTTCCTCCCAGTTCTCTTAATGAACTTCTTTACTCTCATAGAGAGCATGGCCATCTGCCATTTAATGTCCATCTCTTCAAGATCATCTGGATGGAGTTGTTCCAAGTCATCATTAATTAGAGAAGAGTTTCCATGACTGGATATAAAGGCTTCAAACACAGATTCAGTGCCTTTCTCTTGATTTGCTCCATTAGCAGCACTAACTGATTCAGGGTTGGAAGTAGAATCAATTGATGCTGATAGGAGTACAGCATTGTGAACATACCCAGAAGGCTTCTTCTTAGCCTCTACCTCAGATTCAAAAACTCTTAGATCATTGTATAGATCATCAAGTTCCTTTTCTTCCAGTTGATCATTCTGTCTGAAAGAGACAGTATACATGGTTCATTCATCACCCAGGGACCTTAAGAACTTCCTGTTTAGATCATCTTGATCAATTTGTACTCCAACTGTAGCCAGTTCACCAATTAGCTTGTTAAACCTGTCAAAAATTTGAGTCATGGACTCATTCTTGGTTGACATAAAGTTCTCATATTGTTGCTTCAATATAGCCTTCTGATTTCTTTTGGTACTTTTGGTACCTGAGAATCTCTTCTCTAGAGCATTCCAGAGCATCTGTGCATCAGTGCAACTGCAGAATTGGTGTTGATATTCATTGGGAATGGCCAAGAGCAGAGTGCTCAAGGCTTTCATCTCTGTTTGCCTTATCTTTCTTTCTACATCTGTTTTTGGTGGAGTTCTCTTTCCATCTGCACCAATTTTTCCTGCATCAGATGGGCCATTCTCAATGATGTCCCACATAGAGTAATCAGTGAGAAGAATGTATTGCTTTATTCTGATCTTCCACATGTCGAATTCATTGGATCTAAGCATTGGGACCTTTGAGACCAAGGTACTGTTTGATTCAACAATGTTTTCCATGATGAATAAGATTTCTGAGAATACAGGCTCTGATACCACTTGTCAGGATCTTAATTCTTAACAAGAATACACTCTCAGAAAACAATATCAAAGAAGTTTGCGGAATAACACTTTGATATTCAATGAAACAGTAAACAAAACAGTAAATCTAATGAACAACTTGCAAACTTTATTTAATGATTGAAAGTCACAAGCTTTTACACACAACCTCAATATTGATGAACAGGCTCACCAATACGAATTCTACTTCTCTAGAATTAGGGATCTAACCTTGAGGTTGATTCTCTCTTATGAAAGCTAAAACTCAGAATGAATGTTGTTAAAGAAAACAAACTATTCTATACATATACTGAAGATAAAAGATAATTACAAAATAATAAAAGATCTTCAATATAATCTTCCATCAATATCTCCAAGCTTCCATAGATATCTTCAATCCAGCTGTCATCCTTGCCATACGAATCTTCATCTCATAAGCAATATTAATCTTCAGCAGCATTAATACTTTGAGCAGTATTAAGTTCAGCAGTACTAACTATGCTCAGCAGTATTAACTTTGTTCTAGCAGTACTAATCTTGATGAGCAGTATTAACTTGTATCAGCAGCATTAACTTTAACTGGCAGTAGTAGTTCTGTTGTAGCAGCATTAACCATACTTGAGCATTTCTGAATTTCCCAACAACGGTGTTAGCGTCAGGGACGAATTTGGGCTCCAAAACTCGCTTTTAGGGACCACCAATGTACTTTCAGAACTGGAGGGTCGATTAGTGAAATTCATGCATTCACAAGGGACCATTTATGTAATTCACTCTTGTTATAATCATCAAAATGAGTAATATAAGAATACACATTTTCATCAATAAAAACCATATCCAAACTAATCAAATCATCATTTCTCTTTGGATTCAAAAACTTCACGGTTTACAAAATTTTATCTTCACAACCAACATTCATTGTCTAAAGACAAAGCTTTTAGTCCAACAAATTTCATGTGTATAAAAATTTGTAAACAAAAACTTATTAGGAGTAGAAAAAATAGTAAGCATGTTTATGAATAATAAGAAAGATATTAAATGATTATTTAATATAAATTAGTATAGGTAATAATCTGTTATTAAAAATTAATGATCGATGTCTATAAATAATATAAATAAATATTAAATCTTCATTAATATAAATTCATAAGTTACAAATCAATGTAAAAAAATACTTTAAAATACTAATCAAATAATGTTATTTACTATCAATAATTTAAATGCAATTTATATACAACATTAATGTTACAAATTCATAATAAAAACTAATTGATTAATATTAATTAGCATGAGACAATGAGAAATTACTGGAAGACTAATCATTTTTATATATAATATAAATGTTTTCATTAACAAACATTAAAAAATTATAAATCAATGTTATTAAAGGCTAATCAATATTATGTACTATAACAAACCATGAAACTATATGCAATTCAAAAGTCCAAATTAATTAACTATATAAATGTCACAAATTTATTAGTAATTTTTTTTCTAATATCGTGTTTTGACAAAGAAAAAGAACATTAGCTCCAAAACAAGGAAAAAAAAAGCATGGGAATACAATCTCACAACATCTATGCAAACGGTAAAAGATCAATTTCCTAACATAGACGGATAAACCAGTTAACTTTTTCTGTTAAAATATGAGAGATTTTTTTTCATGTACCTTGCCAACGTGTGATTACACAACCTTAAACTTGATCTCAAGTAGGAATCTGGCAGTGTGCGTGAATGAGGTTGTTTGAAAGATAAATAATCCATAATGAAAGTTTAAACAATTGAGAATCTAACAAAAATGAGAGCATATATAAATTTGATGATTCTATTCATATAATTTGATGAGCAAGTTTCCAAATTATTGCTTGAAACTAAAATAAAATTTGTTTTTTCTTACCAAATATCTAAAAAAAGATAACAAATCCTAAATTTACCATATTTACCTGAGGATGGACAAACTTGAAAAAATCTCTTCTCCACAGTGAGACCAAAAATAACCCTTCAAGCATAGCAGTCACAAACCACAGAGGTAGAAAATAAAATGTGTTATTTTATCAAATATCAAAAAGAAGATAACAAATCCTAAATTTATTATATTTACCTGACCGTTAACAAACTTGATAAAATCTCTTCTCCACAGCGAGACAAAAAAAACTCTTCATGCATAGCACTCACAAACGACATATGAAGAAAATAAAATGTGTTTTTTTATTACCAAATAACTAAAAGAAGATAACAAATCCAAGATTGATCATATTTATGCGAGATTGACAAACTTGAAAGAATCTCTTCTCCATAGCAAGACCCAATAAAAACCCCCTTCAAGCTTAGCAGTCACAAACGACATAGTGGTAGATGGTGAAGCGACGCCCAAGAATAATTTTAAAACCCTAAGTGAATGATTTGAAGACGGAAAAGAAATGTCGGGGTCATTGATTAGGAGATAGGATGGTGGAACGAAAGCGATAGATTATGAGATGAAAATCATAGGCGAGAGAATGGGAGATGAAAAACCTAGTTGAGAGATTTGGAGGAGAAAACGGATGGGTGAGATTTTTATTAACGGGTGGATGGTTCTTTTTAATGGATTTTGATGGAAAAGTAGAAAAAATGAGACTATGTAGAGGACAAAGGAGAAACAAGAAAAATGGGTTTGAAGGGTAATATTGTGTTTTGACAAAGAAAGAACATTAGCTCCGAAAAAAAAGGAAAAAAATACATTCGTGTACAATCTGACAACATGTGATGCAAACGGTGAAAGATCAATTTTCTAACAAAGACGGATAAATTGAGTAACTTTTCCTGTTAAAATATGCTAACGTGTGATTACACAGCTTGAAACTTGACCTCAAGTAGGAATTTGGCTGTAGTGCGTGAATGAGCTTGTTTGAACGATAAATAATCCATAAAAGTTTAAAAAATTGAAAATCTAACAAAAATGAGAGCATAAAACAAAATTGGTGATTCTATTCATATATTTTTTATGAGCAAGTTTCCAAATTATTGTTTGAAACTAAAATAAAATGTGTTTTTTCTTACCAAATATCTAAAAGAAGATGACAAATCCTAAATTACGTATTTACCTTGAGTAAGGACAAACTTGAAAGAATCTTTTCTCCACAATGAGACCAAAAATAACCCTTCAAGCATAGCAGTCACAAACGACAGAGGTGGAAAATAAAATGTGTTCTTTTACCATATATAAAAAAATAACAAATCCTAAATTTATCATATTTACCTGACGATTAACAAAGTTGATAAAATCTCTTCTCCACATCGAGACCAAAAAAACCCTCCAAGCATAGCACTAAGAAACGACATAGGAAGAAATTAAAATGTGTTTTTTATCACCAAATATCTAAAATAAGATAACAAATCCAAGATTGATCGTATTTATGTGACGGTTGACAAACTTGAAAGAATCTCTTCTCCATAGCGAGACCCAATAAAACTCCCTTCAAGCATAGCAGTCAGAAACGACATAGAGGTAGATGGTGAAGAGACGCCCGAGAAGAATTTTAAAACCCTAAGTGAATGAATTGAAGATGGAGTGGAAACGTCAGGGTCATTGATTGGGAGATAGGATGGTGAAGCGAAAGCTAGAGATTGGGAGATGAAAATCATAGGAGAGATTAGGAGGAAATCCGTTGCTAACAGAGACGGATAAACGGAGTAACTTTTTTTGTTAAAATATGAGTGAATTTTTTTTCATGTACCTTGCTATAACACAACCTCAAACTTGATCTCAAGTAGGAATTTGGCCGTGTGCATGAATGAGTTTGTTTAAACGATAAATAATCCATAATTAAAGTTTAAACAATTGAAAATCTAACAAAAATGATAGCATAAACAAAATTGGTGATTCTGTTCATATATTTTGATGAGCAAGCTTCCAAATTATTGATTGAAACTATAATAAAATGTGTTTTTTCTTACCAAATATCTAAAAGAAGATAACAAATCCTAAATTTACCATATTTACTTGAGGATGGACAAACTTGAAAGAATCTCTTCTCCACAGTGAGACCCAAAATAACATTTCAAGCATAGCAGTCACAAACGAGGAAGAAAATAAAATGTGTTTTTTTATTACCAAATATCTAAACGAAGATAACAAATCCAAGATTGATCATATTTATGCGACGATTGACAAACTTGAAATAATCTCTTCTCCATTGCGAGACTCAATAAAACGCCTTCAAGTATAACAGTCACAAACGACATAGAGGTAGATGGTGAAGCGACGCCGAAGAAGAATTTTAAAACCCTAAGTAAATGATTTGAAGATGGAGATGAAACGTCGAGGTCATTGATTGGAGATAGGATGGTGAAAAGAAAGCGAGAGATTGTGAGATGATAACCATAGGCGAGAGAATGGGAGATGAAAATCATAGGCAAAAGATTGGGAGATGAAAAACCTAGTTGAGAGATTTGGAGGAGAAAACAAATGGGTGAGATTTGTATTAACGGGTAGATGGTTCTTTTTAATTGATTTTAATGGAAAAGTAGAATGAGACTAAGTAGAGGATAAAGGAGGAAAAAAAGAAAAATGGGTTTGAAGGGTAATATTGTGTTTTGACAAATAAAGAACATTAGCTCCAAAAAAAACGAAAAAAAAACATTGGAATACAATCTCACAACATGTGATGCAAACGGTGAAAGATCAATTTTCTAACAGAGATGGATAAACCGAGTAACTTTTTCTGTTAAAATATGAGAGAATTTTTTTTCATGTACCTTGTTAGCGTGTGATTACAGTACAGCCTGAAACTTGATGTCAAGTAGGAATTTGGTTGTGTGCATGAAAGAGCTTGTTTGAACGATAAATAATCCACAATGAAAGTTTAAACAATTGAAAATCTAACAAAAATGAGAGGATAAACAAAATTGGTGATTCTATTCATATATTTTGATGAGCAAGCTTCCAAATTATTGCTTGAAACTAAAATAAAATGTGTTTTTTCTTACCAAATATCTAAAAGAAGATAACAAATCCTAAATTTATCATATTTACTTGAGGATGGACAAATTTGAAAGAATATCTTCTCCACAGTGAGACCAAAAATAACCCTTCAAGCATAACAGTCACAAACGACATAGGTAGACGACAAAGCTAGAAATTAAAATGTGTTCTTTTGCCGAATATCAAAAAAAAGATAACAAATTCTATATTTATCATATTTACTAGACGATTAACAAACTTGATAAAATCTCTTCTCCACAGTGAGACAAACAAAAACCCCCCCCTTCAAGCATAACACTCACAAGGAACATAGGAAGAAAATAAATTTTGATTTTTTTGATTACCAAATATCTAAAAGAAGATAACAAATCCAAGATTGATCATATTTATGTGACGATTGACAAACTTGAAAGAATCTCTTCTCCATAGCGAGACCCAATAAAACCTCTTTCAAGCATAGCAGTCACAAACGACATATAGGTAGATGGTGAACCAATGCCCGAGAAGAATTTTAAAACCTTAAATGAATGATTTGAAGATGGAGAGGAAACATCGGGGTCATTGATTGGAGATAGGATGATGAAACAAAAAAGAGAGCTTGGGAGATGAAAATCATAGGCAAGAGAATGGGAGATGAAAATCATAGGCGATAGAATGGGAAATGAAAAACCTAGTTGAGAGATTTGGAGGAGAAAACGAATAGGTGGCATTTTTATTAACGGGTGGATGGTTCTTGTTAATGGATTTTGAAGGAAAAGTAGAAAAAATGAGACTATGTAGAGGTCAAAGGAGATACAAGAAAAATGGGATGGAATGGTAATAATGTGTTTTGACAAAGAAAGAACATTAGCTCAAAAACAAAAGGAAACAAAAGCATTCGTGGTCGCCCGGGGATTAGTCGGTGCGCGTAAGCTGGCCCGGAAACCCACGGTTACCAAAAAAAAAAGAATTGGTATACAATCTCACAACATGTGATGCAAACGGTGAAAGTTCAATTTTCTAACAAAGACGGATCAATTTTCTAACAAAGACGGATAAACTGAGTAACTTTTTGTGTTAAAATATGAGAAAAAAATTTTCATGTACCTTGCTAACGTGTGATTACACAGCCTGAAACTTGATCTCAAGTAGGAATTTGGCCGTGTGTGTGAATGAGCTTGTTTGAACGATAAATAATCCATAATGAAAGTTTAAACAATTGAAAATCTAATAAAAATGAGAAGATAAACAAAATTGTTGATTCTATTCATATATTTTGATTAGCAAGCTTCCAATTATTGCTTGAAACAAAAATAAAATTTGTTTTTTCTTACCAACTATCTAAAAGAAGATAACAAGTCCTAAATTTACCATATTTACTTGAGGATGGACAAACTTGAAAGAATCTCTTCTCCAGAGTGAGACCAAAAATAACCCTTCAAGCATAGCAGTCATAAACGACATAGGATGAAAATAAAATGTGTTTTTTTTATTACCAAATATCTAAATGAAGATAACAAATCCAAGATTGATCATATTTATGTGACGATTGATAAACTTGAAAGAATCTCTTCTCCATAGCGAGACCCAATATAACCCCCTTCAAGCATAGCAGTCACAAGGGTGTGGCGTGGTGGTAAGAGTCGGGGGACTTCATAGCGGTTGTCCGGGTTCGAGCCTCACACGCAGCATTTGTGCCAAATATTGGCACGGGTGTCATCCTTGTGGCCACGGGATGAATGCCCGCGGGCCAAAGGCTTGTTTTCCGGAGATTAGTCTGGGCCCAATGTGGTCTGGGATACTCCTTCAAAAAAAAACATAGCAGTCACAAACGACATTGAGGTAGATGGTGAAGCGACGCCCGAGAAGAATTTTAAAACCCTAAGTAAAGGATTTGAAGATGGAGAGGAAACATCGGGGTCATTGATTGGAGATAGGATGGTGAAACGAAAGCGAGAGATTGTGAGATGATAATCATACGCGAGAGAATGGGAGATGAAAATCATAGGCGAAAGATTGGGAGATGAAAAATCTAGTTGAGAGATTTAGAGGAGAAAACTAATGGGTGGGATTTTTATTAACGGGTAGATGGTTCTTTTTAATGGATTTTGATGGAAAAGTAGAAATAATGAGACTAAGTAGAGGATAAAAGAGAAAAAGAAAAATGGGTTTGAAGGGTAATATTGTGTTTTGACAAATAAAGAACATTAGCTCCAAAAAAAAAAGGAAAAAAAAACATTGGAATACAATCTCACAACATGTGATGCAAACGGTGAAAGATCAATTTTCTAACAGAGACGGATAAACCGAGTAACTTTTTATGTTAAAATATGAGAGAATTTTTTTATGTACCTTGTTAACGTGTGATTACACAGCCTGAAACTTGATCTCAAGTAGGAATTTGGTCGTTTGTGTGAATGAGATTGTTTGAACGATAAATAATCCATAATGAAAGTTTAAACAATTGAAAATCTAACAAAAATGAGAGGATAAACAAAATTGGTGATTCTATTCATATATTTTGATGAGCAAGCTTCCAAATTATTGCTTGAAACTAATAAAATAAAATGTGTTTTTTCTTACCAAATATCTAAAAGAAGATAACAAATCCTAAATTTACCATATTTACTTGAGGATGGACAAACTTTAAAGAAAACTTGAAATAATCTCTTCTCCACAGTGAGACCAAAAATAACCCTTCAAGCATAACAGTCACAAACGACATAGATAAAAATTAAATTGTATTCTTTTACCAAATATCAAAAAGAAGATAACAAATCCTAAATTTATCATATTTACCTTACTATTAACAAACTTGATAAAATTTTTCTCTAAAACGAGACAAAAAAAACCTTTCAAGCATAACACTCACAAATGTCTAAAAGAAGATAACAAATCCAAGATTGGTCATATTTATGCAACGATTGACAAACTTGAAATAATCTTTTCATAGCGAGACCCAATAAAACCCCCTTCAAGCATAGCAGTCACAAACGACATAGAGGTAGATGGTGAAGCGACGCCCGAGAAGAATTTTAAAACCCTAAGTGAATGATTTGAAGATGGAGAGGAAACGTCGGGGTCATTGACTGGGAGATGGGATGGTGAAACGAAAGCGAGAGATTGGGAGATGAAAATCGTAGGCGAGAGAATGGGAGATGAAAATCATTGGCGAAAGAATGGGAGATGAAAAACCAGTTGAGAGATTTGGAGTAGAAAACGAATGGGTGGGATTTTTATTAACGGATGGATAGTTCTTTTTAATGGATTTTGACGGAAAAGTAGAAAAAATGAGACTAAGTAGAGGACAAAGGAGAAAGAAGAAAAATGGGTTTGAAAGGTTTAGAAGAGGCCACATCCATACCTTTGGTTTTTCTTTAATATATATATATATATATATATATATATTTTGATTGATTAAGATTCTTAACATGGCATAGGGACCATATGTATGCATTTATTGTTCGGCAACTGCAACAAGAGTTTGGTATTCTGTGTCAATTTTTTGCAACTAACCATCTTAATTTAATGATGGTATCTAATTATTCTTAAAATATTATTTATTTTGCATTGATCAAATGTCCAAATCAAAATGCATGGTTTTATTTGTTTATTTTTTAATCCTACGATATTGGTAAGATAAAGGATGATAAAATGGTAGAAGGATAGTCGAAGCATGTGTTTGTCACGGTTTGGTCGACCTAAGCTGTGCATCCGTGACCACAAGACACATGCTCGTACACAAGTTCAATGGTCCAAGATTACTTTATTTAACCTTGAAATCATTTATAAACCTATATAAGTTTCACATTTCCATCAATACCGGACAAACCCATTTGCGCTTTTCATATTCCCAATATCTATCTCTACTCACTACCTTGACGATCAATTTCTCATCCATATCAACTCCGTTTTATATGAGCAATATGTCGAAACGAAGCTTTTACTTAGAACTATGCAAACCCATAAATATCTATCCATCCCGAGTATGGGTTTATAAATTGGGTATAAAACACAAATTTTCCAACAAAAACCAATCCATGTTTGAATATAGTCATTCATATGTGTTTATAGCCACTTGAAAATGTACATCGTCGTTGTAGGACAAGCTGGACTGCTTGAATCATTCATCTACAAAAAAATTGATATAAGATTATATAAGATGTTAAGTTTAAATATTGTATTTAGATGTTTTGTTTAATTAGGATGGGATATGATTGAACGAAAAAGTTTGGCTTTGTATTTGATAAACGATGACCTTGGATTATGATGAAAGACTTAGGGGTTGTTTGTTTTTTTTTTAATCTCTTAATGGCTCTTAAGTCTAAATCGTTCAGATATTTTTACACACCACCTCTTATTAATCATAACTAAAATAAGACTTCAGACTTTAGACCTCTTAAAAAACAAACGACACCTTAGGTGGGACAATTGTGGATTTTTTTTTATGCCTACAAATGCCATGTAACGAAAGGTGAGATAAAATATCATATAGTATAAATTTGGTAGACGGTGAGTATCCATAAAACAACCTCTTTTATCTATTAAGATTGAAAAAAAAATTGTATATATTTTATCTTTGAAAATCCTATTTTCTAGTGTGACACGTGTCAAGCAGCAGGTGCAAACAAACATAGTATACACAAGAAATGCCACACATACCCCTCCTTAAGAATTTATGGCAAGATCACTTTATCAGTTGATCATACGTCTCTTTGAAAAAGAGTTTTAAAATAAAAATAAAATATAAAGGTTCAGATAAATCCTTTTTTTTTAATATCTGTTAACACGTTGTTTTAGGATGGTGTTTGATAAATGTGTTGTCTAACAATTAAGGATATAATTGATTGGTCGATCTTATATTATTGTTACTAAGTTCTTATAAATATAAAAGTATATTATTTCTAAAAGCTGTTTTAAAGTTTTTTTTTAAATATATTAATAAATTATAAAATTTTTTAATAATATAATGAATGTTAATAGCTCTAAAATATAGTATTTGTTGATGTATTGTTAGAGTTGTGTTTTTTTAGAGATCGTAACCTGGGTTGTCTCTGGTGGAGGGTGGGCTGGGCATATGTCCAGGGCCCACAAAAAATAGAGGCCCAAATTTTTTTGATATATACTCTCTCCGTTCCTAAAATAAACGTTCACAATGAAAATGACACTCAGTTTTATGAATGTACAATTATTACACTTTTTAAATAACCAAATGACTTTTTTACCCTTGATAATAGAGGAAGAAACTTTATCCACCTCATAATTAAGGGTAAAATGGGAAATTGGAAACTTATTTTTGAAAATTGAACATTTATTTTGGGACAAACTAAAATAGTAATGTGGACACTTAATTTGGGACGAAGAGAGATATATGGGTGATTCTATTAAAACACCCATCTAATAACTAATTATACACCTATCTATATATAATGATTAGTTAATTAATTTTTGTTTTACTTATTTTATCTCACTACAAGAAAAAGTACAATTAGTGACAAGAATTGGGGAGGCTAAATACACTTTTTTTTTTGTTGCTAAATACACCAAATGATTGCAAAAATCATTTTGTTTTTTTTTATTTTTTCGTCTTTTAGTTGTCTTTTTTTATTATATATTTTTGTTTATATATTTTTATTATATATTTTTGTTTTGATTTGAAAATAAATAAATATTTATAAATATAATTACTAATTTTTTTAATTATATAATTATAAAAATAAAACATAAATATTGCGATTTAATAATTATAAAAATAAAACATAAATATTGCGATTTAGCATATAAATAGAACATAAAATAATCTATATTACATTCGATTATTCTAAATTAACATTATCCGTAGTACAATTAACCCGTAAAAGCTTCATGTACTTCTTTATTCGCTCTGAATACGGGGTAACCCATCCAGCAGCACACCGATAACTGTGATGGAAAAAAAGTGATACAATTTGCGGAAACGGATATCCTTCTTTCATATCTAATTTGACATAATGGTTACCATTAACGTGCCTGATTGTAAAAACAACATGTTCATACCACACTGGAGGAGTGGACCTAAGCGGCAAGTACGTCCCACTGTCGGTCATACTTATAACATGTAATATCACATTATATTTTGAAGCAATCAAGACACCTATTTCAGGCATTGTCATCCAGTGTTCAAATGGTGCACCTTGATCTGATCGAAAGAAGTTTAAAGTGTTGTAAGTAATATCCCAATGTTCAGCTCCAAAAGCGTTGATGTACTATGTCTTGTATAAGTATCTAACTCTTCCATCAAGTTATACCGAATTGTGGGTCATGCATCTTCATGAAGACCCATCCAGACAGCTATTGCTCGGAATCCGCAATTTTCATCACCTATCACATCATGTACCTGCTTGATGTAAGGGTGAAAAAATGCTGGAAATTGATTGATGTATGGATGTGCATTATAATTTTTGAACATGAAAGAACTGTGTCTCGCTGGTTCTTGGTAGCTCATTTTTTCCTTGTCAACAAATCTAGACGCGTTTGAACTGCTACGTCTAAGGGGTCTTTCACTTGTAAAAGACGGGTCAACATGAGTCGGAAATGAGGACTCGAAGAGTAGATTCCGAATATATGATTGTTTCTTTGATTTCTTCGACGGATCGAGAAAATTTGTAGAGAGAAGTTTAAAAGAAAATTAGAGAGAGAAATGAGAAAGTAAACTACGATGGAATGCAATTTTACTCTTATGGTTTGTTAGCTATATATAGAGTAAACTACGATTTTCATCCTTATGGTTTGTTTTGTTGGCTGTAACTATTATCGTCTCTAGTCTTTAAAGTTTGCTTTTTTTCGTCAATGTGGTTTGTAATTCCTTTCGTTTTTCGTCCCTCACATTAATTTTGTTAAAAAAATCAATTAAAGGGAGGGTTCTTTTGTCATTTTGCATTTTTTAAAAATGATTTTAACATGAAAAATATCGTTATTAGTAAAATGGTAGAAATAAGAATAACATAAATTATGAATAACTTGTCCAAAATATGTAGTATATATGATATATGATACGTTTTATGTTTTATGGTAAAAAGAAAAATAACATATTCATACGTTTCATATGTTTTATGTAGTACATATGATATATAATTAAATAATTAAATCCAAAAATATTCAATATTGGGCTCATTTCGAAGGTTTCGAAGACACGATTATGATTGGTGTAACTTGTTAAAATTAAAACGTATTTTTTTAACGTATTTTAGTTAATATACGATTTTATGTGTTAATATGATAAAAATGAAAAATGAAAAATAGAAAAATAAAAGGTATAAAGTAAACTAACTAAATAATTATAGGGGTATAAAATGTAAATATATATTTAAAATCATTATCACCTACCTACTCCCCTACGTCTTCTTCCCCACAAAAATTTACAATGCCACGAATTTAATTTCTTACTCATCTCCGGTGAGCCTTGGTTCACCAGTGAATCCCTCTTCATTGTTACAAATTTATAGAATAAAATCAAAAGTTACAAATTTATGTAATACAATAAAATCAAAAGTTACAAATTTTATAAATTCACACACACACATATATATATATATAAAGATAATAATAATAATAATAATAATAATAATAATAATAATGAGGAGTGGACCTAAGCGACAAGTACGTCCCACTGCCAAGTTAAAAAACACTATGAAGGTAAAAAAATCAAACATTCACAGATAAAAGACTGTGAAGGTATATCCGAACTTTCACAGTGAAAACGCTGTGAAGGTAAAAAAATCAAAAGTTATAAATTTATAGAATAAAATAAAATTAAAAGTTATAAATTTTATAAATTTATAAAATCAAAACACACACACACACACATATATATATATATATATATATAAAGATAATAATAATAATAATAATAATAATAATAATGATTTGTATTAATGATTGGATCGGAAAAATAAAAGTTACTATTTGCACCTTTTTGGTGCAAATAGCACTCCCCCAAGAATTTTAGTGACCACTTATATTTTAGTCACTAAGAGTGACATTAGTGACTATGACAAAAGTCGTCATTAATTTTTGGTCACTAATATGGATATTAGTGACAAAAAACAAATTTGGTCACTAAGTGGTCACTAATTCTCAAGGAATGTTTTTTATGAGTTTGTGTTTCATCACAAAAAGTAGTGGTCAATTAGATTGAAAGGATTAGTGACAAAAAACGGTGGTCACTAAATTAAATATGTTTGTGACTAAAAGTTGTGGTCACTAAGTGGTATTCGTTTGTTGTTGATAATAGAGTTGGAAGAGTTAGTGACCATGAAATGGTGGTCACTATATTTGTAGGGTTAGTGACCAAAAAATTATGGTTACTAAATTGCATATGTTAGTGACCAAATAATGGTAGTCACTAAATTACAAGTTTTAGTGACAAAAGTGGTCACTAAATGGTTTCCATTAGTTGTAATGTTGGAAAGATTTATGACCAAAAATGGTGGTCACTATATTTGTAGGGTTAGTGACCAAAAAATTGTGGTTACTAAATTGCATACATTAGTGACCAAATAATGGTAGTCACTAAATTATAAGTTTTAGTGACAAAAAAAAATAGTGGTCACTAAGTGGTTTCCATTAGTTGTAGTATTGAAAAGGTTTGTGACCAAAAATGGTTGTCACTATATTTGTAGTGTTAGAGACCAAACAATAGTGGTCTCTAAGTGATATTCATTAGTTGTAGTATTATAGTGAGTTAGATGAGTTAGTGACCAAAAATAGTGGTTACTAAGGTTGTGTTTGAACATACATTTACTATTAGGGGCTAAAATATATAACAAATAAAAAAACAAAGGGGCTAAACTATAAAACAAATAAAAATGTAGGGACTATTCTAAAACGTTTTCAACTTAACTAGAAAAATACGATTTAAAAAAAAACCCATCGTTCCAATCTCTCGACTCTCTCTCTCCCCGTCGCCTTGGTCGATTTATCTACCGATTTCGCGGATCGCGGTCGCCTTCAACAATTTCTCCACCTATTTCGCCGTCACCTTCGTTGATTTCTCAGCCGTTGTTCCGTCATCGTGTCGCCATCACGAATTCTCTCAATTTGGTTTAGTTTATATACAAAAATCAGGTATGTATAATGCCCTAATCTGTTATTTGGTTTAGTTTCATCGAACCAGTTCTCAGGTCGATTTCTGTTTCACGGTTCTTCAATTGATTTTATCGAAGTCAACAAGTACCAATGCTTCTTCAGTTGATCATGTTTACAATTTCTTTACTTGTCAATTTTTGACATCTTAGTAGAAATCAATTTCGTGGCTCTGTTTGTAGAAATCATGCTTCTTCAATTAGAGTTGTGGCCCTCTTTACTTGACCTGTTTGTAGAAATCTACTTCAATTGGTTGTACATTTTCTATTGCACTTCTCTGTTTATGCTTCTTCCCTCGGTTTATTGATCCAATCGATTTTACAGGTAAGGGTAACCAAGGTTATCGGAACATCTGGTTCTGGCCATGTTCAGTCAAGCAGTTTGAGGTGGGCACCTGCTAACACCGATCAACACAAACCTAGGCCAGTAAAGCCTTCCCTAGAACCAGAAACATCAGTACCTGTGGTTGTTAATGGTCCTGAAAGCAGTAACGTTTATGATGATGGTAACAAACTTATTTTTCTATTCATTTACTTGTGAGATGAGTAATTTACCTATTTAGATTTAGTTGATTTTTTGCTCATTTAGCGTTATTATGGAAGTAAATATTTCATAGTAAATGTGGAATAAGTTTCTAATCATGTCGTGTATATGTCTACTTGTTTAGAAGAGTTTTCCTTCTTTTTACTTTCCTTTTCCTGTTAGGCTAGATTTTCCCACTGTTTGAATATACGTAATCACCAAACACTTTACGAATATGGAATTGAGCTTAGTTTTTCATATCTCTATATCCTTAAAATTTCATTTTGCATCAATTGGTTGGAACCTTTACCAAAAACAAGCTACATCAGTATATAAACTCTCGATTATAAGCTACATCAGTAACAATGTTTGTAACACCCGTAAATTCATAAGGTAAGTATTTGTTCCCTTAAATACGTTAATTGTATCTATTTGAAAATATGAGCCTTCTATGCTTTTGTCGATCGTTAATATATTGAATATCACATATATTGATTTACCATCTTTAATCATACAACCTTGTGCTCGTTATCGTTTTCGGTTGAGTTTTCGGACTGCTTTGGGGTTGGCGTGATTGCGCCTGGTGATTGTGCCATTGGCACTATCGCCAGAGGCACTATCGCCAGGAAGGTACCGAGAGTGGGGGTTGGGTCGCGATAGTGACACGCGATAGTGACAAATGTCACTATCGCCGGGCATACTCGCGCGTTTTGTACCGCGGGTGGCTTGTAGTTCGCGATCGTCGGGCACTATCGCCGTCGGGGTGCAGGGCTTTAAATGAATCTTTTGGCCGATTTTCATTTCATTTCCCATCTACCTCTCTTTTCCTTTGGCGATTTTGGAGCCTCCAAACCAGTTCCCTTCCCTCATAAAACCCTAACTATCATAAATACAACATCTTTGGTGGTTGGAGCATTGATTCTTGCAATAAATCATCTCAAGGAAAAACTTTCTAGGGTTCCTTCAAGTCAACTTCTCCTCTCCAAGTTCATCCTTCATTTTCTAGGATTTCCATCTTTTCTAGGTTTTGGTTCAAAACCTAGATTGTGAGTTTACTAAACCTTTGTTAAAACTAGATACACATCATAATCTTCTATTTGTTACTTTATCTCTATATGTTCAAGTGTTTGGGATTTCTTTATGAAAATAGTTAGAAATGTAAATATGGGTGATATGCCATGATTTATGTTATATGTATCATTATTTGGGGTTTTTCTCATAGATACATAATGTGGGTACCTTGATATGTTAAATGTATGCATATATAGGTATTATGATGATTCTAGTTGGAACACCATTTTGGTGACATATTTATATGCATGATGAGCATAACTGTCATTTGGGTCTTTTGTTAGACTTCATGAGGATATGATGGTAATATTGTACCCGTAGTTGGTATTGAAATATGTTGGGTTGAAATACACCTAAAGGACCTCCTATAGACGTTATGTGGACGAACCAAGTCAGTACACTAGGAGGATGTAGTCTTGGACGCCACTGTGATGGTATGTGCCTAGACCTCCGCCATTCGGGGAATTTCCTTAGCGGTAGTCTCCGGGTGTGCCGGGCCTTTCGGGTGTTCCTTGTTAAGGGCATCAAGGTATATCGACTCTTGGGTGGACTTGATTGGTGCTTTGGGTCTCTCCTATTGACTCCACATATATTGAACTCTGGTTAACTGCTGATAAGATTTGTAAC
Source organism: Arctium minus (assembly GCA_954870635.1). Lineage (NCBI taxonomy): Eukaryota > Viridiplantae > Streptophyta > Magnoliopsida > Asterales > Asteraceae > Arctium > Arctium minus. The sequence continues at coordinate 171,520,161 of OX941080.1, read as the reverse complement.
TGTTCATGCATGCTTATTATTGTTCAACTCACTAGACTTTTTGGCCTAACACTTGTTTGGTGTCGATGTGTATCTCAGGTTCTAGCGGCGCCGGTCCTAAGTAGGTTTAGTTGCTTTGGGGTGAGAGCTTGGGGATTTTGCACATGGACGCGTGATACTTTTGGATATGAACCGATTGGGTTTATAGATGACAACCCTTTTGTTATTTCTTTTCTAGTCGTAAAAATTAAATTAGTTGGTTGTTATTTATTGTCCGTTAAATTACAATTGTAATTAAATAGGTTGTTTATACATTTCCCCATTTTTGGGAGGCTCTTGCTATGACAATTTTAGTATACCTTATGTCCGTTTTTCGGATATTTATTATCCCTATTTTTAAGGTGTTACAATGTTTGACTTATGTTATGTAGCAGATTTGTTTATTGTTCAGTTAGTCATATATCGATCAATTGATTTTGGTATTCTTTTAAATGATTTTCGTTAGTTGGCATGTGATCTTGTATCAACCATTATATTCCTTTTCAGTATTATTGTGTCTAACTCTCTGATGTGATTTGGATACAAAATGCATGCAAAATATCCCCTCCACACAGTTTATACAAAACTCATATATCATATATAACTATTGTATTCTTATATTTTTTTCCGTCTAACACTGTCAAAAATTTCATCGAGTTCACTCTCTTTTACCAAAAAATGAAATAAAAACAACATACAATACCACTATCACCATTATTAACAATGAAGAAAACAATAATCATTATCGTAATGATTATTAATATTAATTATCACCATCATCATTGTACATCATGGTCCTTTCCATCATCATCAAATGGAGCATTCATCATCATGCTATATACTACCATACACATGGAAATAAAGAGCATGGAAACCTTAAATCATAGCATGTATGATATTGTTTTTTTCCCTTTCGACATATGAAACGATAAACTTACGCAACACTTATGAAACTTTAACTCAACCTATTGATTTTAAAGAAAAGACAAACTCAATAAAAATGAGAAACATCATTGTGCAATGAATCGATGATGGTGTCTTTATATTTATATTTTATAGTATCAACATACACATTTATATTATATAATTTTTAACGGATGGGTGTCAATTGATGCTATAGGCTTTTTAGTCTGTATTGGCATCATGCTTTTGCGAAAAAGGTACATATAATGGGCAACTATGTTTCAATCAAGTATAATAATAGTTTGGGTATTCTAAAGGGAAATTGACCCAAATGGCCCAAACATTGAACTGGATTGGCCTCCTAACCCATTCTCGCTCTGCTTTACGGAAATAGCCCTAGGGCTCCATTGCGACCCTGGGCACGTGTCAAGCCCAGGTTAACCCTAATTAGGGTTTCTCCTTGGAATTTTGTTTGTTTGCTATTTTTCATGATTTCCAGCTGCTTTTTTATGTTGATTTTTACTGTTTTTTTCAAAAAGTTGTGATATCAAATTTATTTTAGCAGCTAAATTGATTCCCTGTGTTTTTTGAAATTGATTCCCTAGATTATTGCTATAAAACCAACAACCACTGAAGTTGTAAGTCACCATTTTCATCCACAAATTTCAGACAATTGTTTTGCTTGTGTATCTGTGCGAGTTTTTTTTGAAAATATGAGATCCGGAGATGATAAAGTCAAGTTACATCTCCTAAGCGGTGGTTCATGGCAGCAGGATGGTAACGGGTGGGAGTATGTTACTGATCAACCGATAACCCGTGTCAAGGTGGCACCTAACATTACGCATCTTTGGTTGGTTAATTGTATTCACAGAAAATTTCGTATGGATCCTGCTCTTGGTACGATTAGAATATCGTATAAGGTTAATGATGGTCTTTATGAGTTATGCAACAATGACGATGTTTTGTCTTTCATTCAATTTTTTGACGGTGAAAATAATCCACCAACACTCTGTGTCTTTGTCGATCCATCGATGTCCGGTGGAAGCGATCTCGGTGGTACTTCGAATGCGGGAGGCGGTGTGGATGAATCTGATGATACCCCATATGTTGTTCTCGAAACACAACAAAGAGGAGAAGCAGAACAACAAGAAGATGACGACGACGAAGTTTATAGACATGATGAGGAGTCTCATGTTTACCACTTGGGTTTATCTGATGTTGATACTGATGAAGACGACGACGAACCAGAAAGTAGTCCTATCAAATCATACGGTGGGATAAATGATTTCTTTGATATGCCCCCTCCACTTCCATCAGCGACCCCAATCATCACACCCAACCTACCCCCACGTTATAGTCGTAGTAGAAGAGTAAGTTTGGGTCAAGTATTCCAGACGAAAGACGATCTTACACTCGCTCTCGGTTTGAAGTTTCTTGAAGAGGGTTTTGAGTTTGGAGTTCATCGATCAAACAAAACCAGATACGATGCCAGATGTAGGCAAGCCGGATGTTCTTGGCGTATCTATGAGACCTCTGTCGAAAATACCAATATGTTTCATGTTCGTATATTGGAAGACGTACACACTTGCTCGAGGACGCAGCTGCATCCCAGCCACCATCAAGCAAACAGTAGAGTGTTGGGTAATTTTATTTACCCTAAAGTGAAGGATACCAGCAGGACATACCGTGGATCCGACATTGTCAACGACGTCAGATCGGATTTGAAAATAGATATTTCTTACTGGCAAGCCTGGCGCACAAAAGCTTATGCACTCACGATGGTGCGTGGTACCCCTGAAGAATCGTTTACCCGACTCCCCTGCTTTCTCTATAATCTGGAGCTTCGGAATCCTGGTACTGTTACCTCCATAAGGACAGACAGTAGAGAACGTTTTGAGATGTGTTTCACTGCCCTCGGTTGCGCGGTACGTGGTTATTTTAATAACTTTCGTGGTTATTTTAATTGAACTGCTATATTGAATAATGTTATAATATGAAAATGCCTTAAATATCTAGATTCGATCGTTTACCACACACTTGCGTCCGGTCATTATCATCGATGCAACTCATTTGAAGGGTACTTACTTGGGCACAATGTTCTTAGCCGTTGCTATGGACGCAAATAACCAGATTGTGCCCATCGTTTTCGGAGTTGGTAGGTCTAAGAGTGGGGATGTGTGGACTTGGTTCTTAACCATGCTGAAGCGTTGTATCAGGGAACCCGAGGGGTTGGTTTTTGTATCCGACAGGGCTGCTTCGATTCACCAAGCAATTAATACGGTGTACCCGGGCGCCCATCATGCACTTTGTTGTCGCCATCTAATGATGAACGTAAAAACCAGGGACAACAGGGTCAGATACAGGAAGAAGTTATTTTGGAGGACGTGTAAAGCATATACGGTGGAGGAGTTTGAACTAAATATGACGGGTCTACGAGCTGTTTTACCTCTTGGAGCTCCGCTTATGGACCAGGTTGGACCGGAGAAATGGTCAAGGGCCCATTTCCCAGGAAAGCGTTACAACATAATGACATCGAACAGTGCCGAGTCGGTGAATGCATTGTCTCGTTTTGCACGGAGCCTGCCTATTGTGGCCCTTATGGATTATTTCCAATGTTTTCAGCAAGAATGGTATTCGATTCGTCGGAGAAATGGAGGTTATCATCCTTGGATTTTTTACTGTTTGAATTTTATGTTTTTATTTTTGCAACACTAACGTAACAAATTTGTGTTATCGCAGAAGAAATGGTGAATCGTCTCACGCCTTGGGCGGAGGCCAAAATAGAAAAGAGAATTCACAAGTCGGCAACGTGGACTGTACATGAGATTGGTCGAGGTTACTGGGAAGTCCGTGATGGGGTTAGGGACGCAGAAGTTGACTTCAATAATCGTTATTGCTCGTGCAGGAAATGGCAGCTATCAGGAATACCATGCGGCCATGTCATCGCCGTCGCAAGAAATCAACGGTGTACAGACGTCTCCCATCTGGCGACTGGTTACTACGCGTCGGATAATTTCCGACAAACTTACGCAGAGATCATACATCCAGTCGGTCCAGGAGAAGGATGGGTTGTTCCAGACCACCCGCTTATGACCGTTAGACCACCGGTCGTAATAAGAAGGGTTGGTCGACCGAGTAACCATGACCGTATCCCGTCTCAGGGCGAGGATTCCATCCAGAGAAGATGTTCTCGTTGTGGACAAACAGGACACACTCGAGCAAACTGTCCATCTCCTGCACCAGTAAATGTGAGCCGACAAAGGGCATCTGGTAGTCGACAAACTGAAAGGGCATCTGGTAGTCAACAAACTCAACCAGTATCAACCCAAGAGAATTATGAAAGTTTTAGACATGGTACTTTTGATTTAAATGTTGATCTAAACGAGTAAACCATGTCTGTAATAAACATTTTATTAATATTATTATTGCTCTATAAAGTTGACTTCCCTTTTATCCACCTTATCGTGTTTTTTAAGTTGGAAGCTGTTATTTACTAAAGTATCCATCAAACCAAAATTTTATTGAAACCAAAGAAAACGGATGAAGTGCATCGATACAACAACCATCTTTGGAGGAGCCTACTACGGGTAGATTTCCTGGATCCTGATGATCCAGTCAGACTTTTTCTTAATCATGTCCTCCATGCCGGTGTAGCTGTCTTTGATTTCTATCACTTCATCTTCTAAGTCATTAATCTCTCGTTTCATCGCCCTAACCCTGCGCTTCATTTCTTCCAAGAACTCCTTCTTCTCCGCAATACACGCCTCTTTATCTTTCTGAATATCCATGTTGCTTAGACACATCCTTCTTATGTTTTGTATATCTGCATTCGCCGAATCACATGACTCTCTCAACCTGGTAGACAGTACTTGAGACATTGGTAGACCCGGCTGCTGGTGAGCTTGATACTCTGGTGGGGATTCTCCCCCATGAGCATGGTAGTATGCCTCTCATGCATTGTTAAACTCTTCCCACTCCCGAGGCGTAATTGGACGATCGGCCGCAGTTCTACCAAACTGTGCCCACTCCTCCGTTGTCTCGGGTGCCTTTCAGTTAATCCTTCTTGATCCATCATTTAATTGTTGGATATATGTGGAGCCTGAAGTACCAACACCATTCGCTGACCTTCTACCCCTAGAACGTGAACCACCAGCCATTAAGTTATGAAAATGTAGAGAATGGTTGTAAACGGTGTGGAGGGTAGATAACAAGTTGTGAATTACTACTTCACCATAGAATCTACTTATGGTCGATGAGAAGATAGGGAGGGGCGCAATTGCATATGGGCGCAATTGTGCACCACTACTCAACTGCAAAGTGCCTGACATGATTCACTGCAAAGTTATGGAACGATTCCCCTGCAAATCCTGTTGTCAGGATTCCCTTGTAAAGCATTAAACGACAACAATTCCCCTGCAAATGTAGAGGGGCGCAATTGCGTCCGGGCGCAATTGCGTCCGGGCGCCATTGCGCCCCTGTTCTTAGATTTTGGTTATAAATAACGGGGTTATACCAAAGTTATAGTTCACACCATACAACATTTTCATAGCATAATAGTCCCCTCTTTGACCAAACACATGGCTGGAAATGCATCATCGTCAAACCCACCGTCTTCACAAATAATGCCCTCCAGACTGAAAAAAGCGATAGAGAAAAGTGAAGCGGAGATCGAACAACTCACCGAAGAGTGGAAGGAAATGATGGCCAAGAAGGATGGCCACTTGCGAAGGATCGACACGGACAAGGAGGAGATAAGAAGGTTGAAGAGGGAGATAAAAGAGAAAGAAGATCGTATTGGCCAGGACAACGTTCAAGTAAACAAGCTTATGCAAGATTTTGCAGTACTGCAAGCGCAGGTTACCCAGAAACAAAATTGGATTGATCAATGTAAAGCACTTTATCCTTAGCATTTTTGGATTTTCTATGTTGCTAGTTTGTACCCTTACTTGCTATCACTTTCTTTCATGGTGCTTGTGTTGTTGTATTTCTTTCGTTAGTTGTTTAGTTCATATGCATTGTATCCGTTCAATGTTATTAGATATGTTCAATTTATTGAAATGATGCTTGTCTAGAAATTAACTAAAACTTCCAAAAAATTTATATACGTAGATAAATATACAAGGTCCTAAAAAGGTCCTAAAAGGAATCATACATTTCGATCTGTCTGTATCATGGACCAAAAAACATCCGTCATATGACACCTCAATGCTGCCGCCCTTGTCGACTCATCCTCCTGGGCTATTGGGACCTCGTTATTCGCTAAATGGGTGAGGAACATGCATGACAAAGGACCACAATCGCCCAAAAAAACCTGCTGCTGTGGTACCCCATTTGCGTGTACCCAAGTGAAGTTATGGCTTGCAGTTGCAAGTGATTGGCAAACAACTAGGGTAAGAAGTTCCGGTAGATCGTTGGCGAACTTCGTCATCATTTCATTAAAGGTGTCCACATATGACGGGCTCCTGAAGCTATCATATATAACCATCTTCATGGTTTCTAGGTTTAAGTCGCCAACAACCCAATGCTTTTGGTCTATGCAAATGGCAATAAATACCTGAAATATTTGTTAAAAAACAAACCAACAGTGAATAACATTAAACTATACAGAAAGTTATAAATAACAAGTTTTTTTAGAAATTGAAATTCATACATGTTCAACAGACCACCATGGTACACCATCCGGCTCCTTCAACATTTTGTAGACAGATTTCGGCCCCCCACCAAAGAGCAAGACATGCATGAAATCGGACGTCATCACCGTCCAAGTGGCACTGGGCAAACGCGACTCGCGGATAAACCGAACCCATCCGTCGATGTGCTATATAAAAAATAAAAAAATGTTAAGACATAAATGGACATTATGATAGACAAAATGAAATGACGCTTTAGTACTAACATCATTTTCGAGCCACCCCGAGCCCTGCAGACCGAGTAATAATCCCCACCAGTCCCTACCGACAGCATGGGTGGGTATGCACCTAAGCCAATAATCCGGAAAATCATTATCATGCCACCTTTTGGCAATAGCGGATGAAGTGTAACTGGAAGCAGAAGAAGTGGTGGTGGCAGCAGTGGTGGCAACATCTGCTAGCCGACGAGGATGAGGGACCTTTGATGGGCGGCACTGGATAGGTGGTCGTGTACTAGGAGGCAAAGCGGTGAAAGGAGGGCGCAATGATTTCCCGGGATATTTCTCGCGCTGCGGCCTCTGGATAACAACGGCCGACGGACGAACCTGTGTGTCCTGGGACACTGCAGGATGAGGCGTATCCTGGAACAAAGCCCCAACAAACCCCTCCAAACCCATCTGTTGCGCTCCACTATCATGGAGCAACGCCCCGAATGTGCCCTGCAAAATATGTTGGGTCCTCACAACTTTGTTCTATTAAATAAATAGCAAATGTAACAAACAAATCTCTTAACTTACATGCTGAGTATGTTGGCCTTGTGTAAGCCCCGTGTACGCTGCCCCAGAGCCCTACAAAATAACATTGAGGATATTCAGTTTCCATTCATAATATAAAAATCAAATTACCCACCAAATTGAATAACTTACATGTATAATTTGTTGTGGTGGTGTAACGAACTGAGATCCTAATAGGTCATCAAACGTGCCTAAGCCTGATGAACTCTGCACATTAATCTAAGTGATGTCATATGTGGTTTAAAAATGATGTTATATGTGGTTTAAAAACGATTGAAATAACTAACATTATCCGTGTATTGGGACGACCCTCCGAAGTACGGAGATCCGAACCCATGCGGTATGTCGTCGGGCTGGGAGGGTTGTCCACCCTGCTGCTGGGATGGAATCTGGCATCAAGCATATTAAACCACGTAAAGGTTCAAAAGATAACAATTAAAACAAAGTCCGATAATTTAAGTTAAACACTTACCTGCCAAGCGCTAAACTGCCTCTCCACCTCGGCAATGCGTCTCTCAAGACTTTCTTGGTATGCACGATCAGATGCCCATTTATCGGCTTGCCGTCTCTCAAGATCTTCATGCTCTGTGCGATGAGAAGTCCGAAAGTCGTGGTAATCATCCTTCCACTGCGTAAACTCAACCCACCGATCAGCATAGGGGTCAACATGTGGACTATGCTGATAGTGGCCTGCTGCACGAAATGGTGGCTCCTCGTAAGAGCTGGCCCCATGTGGCCTGCTGACGCCTGCGTCATCGTCAGTCTGGTCGTCTCCCTCTGAATCAGTTTGAACTTCTATACCAACAATTAACAACATTATCATAAATATCAGATAATCTAGAACGACTTCTCTTTATAAAAAAAATTATAAATATCGGATAACATAGAATGACTTCTCACCCTCGTCAACATCCTGCGTAACTCTAGCCCTCTTCGTCATTCGATGCCCCGCCGTTCTACTAAACCAGCGATGGCTCTCCGTATACCATTCCTGACTCTCCTCCCACGGCGTCGGAACAAGGCGATCACGTGGCATCCTATCCTCCTAATATATTGAAAAATAACCATGTTAGAAATCCATACGAGGGCCCCACTTATCACAAATTTTTGGTCGTAGTCAATGTAACTTACCGTCGAGACATCCATGAGATTATGAGCATGATAGCTACCAATAACTGTCGAAGACCTAGCCCAACGAACCGCACGTGGCATCCTGGTGGTCAATATATAATACGTGCTGGCCATAGGAAAGGTCTCCAAAATCCATATCTGTGAATTATAATACCCAGACAGTAGTAAATATTTTCTAGAAATAGGGAATTCGTGTAGGTTGTAAAAATATTAATTTGATATCAACTTACTTACCTTGAAGGCAAATAAAAAACCAGATAACGACATCCTATATTTATGGTCCGGTCGTTTATGGATCGCTTTATTCATCTGATTGTAGGTGTGCGCCCATATATAGGATCCCCAGGGATACTGATTAAACACGTTCATATCATCAATTGCCCGAAGTACAAGGTCGGGAATATGCTGGGACAACTGATGACCGAGGAAAAACGTCTCAACCATCATCATCAGACAAATACGGACGGCAGAATCATCATCGATATGGGCCCGCCCCTCGTCAGTAGTGCCGATAATATTGAATAAATCTGTGATGTGTCGCACCGTCAACTTGCCTCGCGGGAACATCCGTCTAACAAACCCACCGGACCGATTCTTATGCAACTTCGGGTGCGGTCCGAAACGGAGTGCTGTGATAAGACAGAACTCCTCACGGCCGAACCGAAGCGCGTGCTCACCAACCTCAAAAATCATCTCGTCATCCCGTATATTTTCCGGGAAGACCTGTGTCTGCAAGAATATGTGGACCAAGGTAGGGTCGGCAGATGTATCGGTCAATTGCAACCAATGACCGAAACATGTCTCCTTGAATAGATCTAATCGCCGGGAGTTCAATTTCTGGCGAATCGAGTCCACCATGGACGTCTTACTCTTAATATTCAACTTTCCTGTGTAGAAAGTTCTTCCCTGCATAATAAGTGTCAGTTTCTAATATTCAACTTTTCTATAGGGACCTAAATTGTCAGTTTCTAATGTAGAGGGACCTAAAGTGTAAAATTCAAATGTTAAGGGACCTAAAGTGTATGTTTCTAAAGTAAATGGACCTAAAGTGTAAATTCCTTAATTTATAGGACCTAAAGTGTCACTATCTAATTTTAAGGGACCAAAAGTCTCAGTTTCTAAATTTTAGGGACCTAAAGTGTCAATTCATAAATTTCAAGGACCTAAAATGTAAATTTAAAAAGTTAAGGGACCTAAACTGAATGTTTCTAAAGTAAACGGACCTAAAGTGTAAATTCCTTAATTTATAGGACATAAAGTGTATGTTTCTCAAGTAAAGGGCCTTAAAGTCTAAATTTTAAAATTAAAGGCACCAAAAGTGTAAATTTCTAATATATAATGTCTAATTTTTTTAAAGTGTAATTTTTTAAAAAATTAAAGGATTATTGTATAATGTGTAAATTTTTACAATGTTCTATAATGTCAACATTAAATTTAAAACTAGGCTATTATTAACTATAAATTTAAACCATACATAACAACAAAACCTATCAATGGAAATGAAAATATACCAAAAAAATTCATCCAAAACTAGGCTTTTAACTACAACCATTTAAAAGTATAAACCATACATAACAACATAATCTATCCATGGAGATGAAAATATACCAAAAAAATTCATCCAAAATAATGTTTTTAACTACAACCATTTAAAACTATACAACATACACAATAACAAAATCTAACAATGGAGATGAAAATATACCAAAAAAATCATCCAAAATAATGCTTTTAACTACAACCATTTAAGACTATACAACATACACAATAACAAAATCTAACAATGGAGATGAAAATATACCAAAAAAATAATCCAAAAATAATCCGAATGTGCCCTGCAAAAATGTGCGAAATTGTAGTTTGTCGGCGAGAGAAAATGACAGCTCCGGCAAGGTGGGGTTGGATCGAGTAATTAAAAATGGGAGCTGGTCGGCGTACTTTCAGTATAAAGTGCCTAGGGGCGCAATGGAGCCCTAGGGCTATTTCCGTAAAGCAGAGCGAGAATGGGCTAAGAGGCCAATCCAGTTCAATGTTTGGGCCATTTGGGTCAATTTCCCTATTCTAAAATGCCTATAAATTACAAAAAAAAAAAAAAGAATTGGTAGACTTCATTTACTGTTTCAGGGGTTTGTGTTGTGTTATCAACAGCATCAGCAGGTGAGGTGAGGTGAGGTGAGGTGAGGTGAGGTGAGGTGAAGTGATTCTTAGTTGTATACTTCATTGTTCGTATCAATTTTATGTTGGAAATTTAGTGTAATGTTGGAATGTTTTCCATCCCACATTGGTAGAGACATAAAACAAAGTGTTGTTTATAAGACTATCATCTCAAGTGGGTCTTGAGTAAAATGGTAGACTTATGGTGGGGGTCTCAAAAAAGTGCAACGCGCGCGTGCGTGGGCGAGGGCGCGGTACTCGCGAAATGACGCGCAGGGATCGAGATATAGAGAAAAGATTAATTAAATGAAGTTAATTATTTTAAACAGATAAAATTCTATTTTTTCAGATAAATTCTCTTTTTTTTATTAAAAACGTGGGATATATGTGCAGATGAGTTGGAGACTTAGTCTCCAACTCTAACTCCAATCCCGATTCTTGGGGAGGAGTTTAGAGAATATTCCCAGGTTATTCTCTAGTATTTCAAGTATAAATAGAGGTTGCGATTATAGGTTTTACACACTGGAAAATTAATCTCCTTTCTCTCTATACGATCTGCTCTCTGCTATCTCTCTCGATCTCTGCACTCTGTCTCACGAACTGTTCATCACAGAACAGTTTTGCTGCCTACTAATTTTTCTGTCAAGCTTTGCATTAAACAGTCAATATTATAGTTGTTAGTATTCGACTAATACTGCATCAAATCCTGGGCTAAGCGATTGTAGACTCACAGCTTCATAGAGTATCGCCAAAACCTTTAAGAACAGGTTTATACCGTGCAGTTTTCTATTTCATCGTCAGAAGAAATCAGTTTGGTGTTTATTTTTTGCACTGTTTTTGTTTTCGTCCAGTAGAGTGGACACTCTATTCTCTACCCCTTCTTCTAACGTTTATATCGTTTCTATCGCGAAGGATAGAAACGTTTATAGGAATAACTGTTTTAATTTTCCCGATAATCTAAAACTGTTTTCTAAATAAAGTTCGAATCTTTATTAATAAATTTGTGATCTTTATAAATAAAGTTGTGTTTTTTATTTATAAAACTGATTTATTGTTTACAACTGAATTTTCTGATTGTTAAATAAATTTCAACAATCTTAAAGGTTTTGATATGGACTTTGGAAACTCTTCCAACGTTCGAATGGTGAATCAAGAGTTTGTGAAACTTGACCGATTCGACGGGTGCCACTACACCCGATGAGCCGAAAAGATCAAGTTTTTACTAATGGTTATTAAGCTTTATCATGTGTTGGACCCAAACCTCCTGCCTATCCCTGATGATTCGATTCCCGAAAAGGGAAAAGAACCGGATTGGTCAAGAATAGCCGAGCTTAAAAAGTTAAGGCTACTCCGCAAGGAGGAAAAATCCTTGGCCTGCGGACATATTAAAAACACCCTATCCGATAGACTCTATGAATTGTATTCTCCGATAAACGATCCTATAGAGTTGTGGAAAGCGCTTGAGTTTAAATATAAGGCACAAGAAGAGGGGACTAATAAATATCTTGTGTCCCAATTCTTACGTTTTCAAATGAATGACGAAAAACCAATTTTAGAACAAATTCATGAGCTCCAGGTTATAGTAAACAAACTCAAAGCGCTTAACATAACTCTTCCAGAAATTTTCCAAGTGGGGGCGGTGATTGATAAATTACCCCCATCTTGGAAAGATTTCTCAAAGAGAATGATGCACAAGTCTGAAGACTATTCTTTGGATGACCTGCTAAAGCACATAAGGATCGAAGAAGAGACTAGAAATCGGGAAAAAAGAGGCAAGTCTGTGATGGGTGGTGCAAACAGCGTGAAGGCTGGGAACACCAAAGGAAAGGGAAAGGTTGGAGGCTCTAAGAAGTGGAATCTGGGTCCACAAAAGAAGAGATTTAAAAGATCCGGACAACAATCCAAACCTGTGCAACAACTCAAGAGAACCGGGAAATGTCACGTCTGCGGTGAGACGGGACACTATGCCCGAGAATTCAAGGAAAGGAAATCCGGACCGCCAGTAGCCAACTCTGTTGAAGGAATCCAAAATCTTGTTGCAAACTTGCATATGGAGGAGATCGATATGATCTCGGAGGCAGCTACCAGAATCACTGCTAGTAGAGGAGGTTGGTACTTGGACACGAGAGCAACAGTTCATGTGTGTAACTCCCGGTCCAAGTTTGTTGAATATGGCCCTGTTCGAGAAGGAAAACAGGTAATCGTGGCGAACAACGGCAAGGCCGATGTTGCGGGAATGGGTACGGTGCTACTCAAGTTCACTTCCGGGAAGACTGTTACTTTGAGGAATGTTCTTCATGTTCCTTCCATCAATAAGTGCCTCGTTTCTGGGAACAAACTCGATGAACATGGGTTTGGAATCAACATCGAGTCAAGGAAGCTATTGATTTACAAACGGAAGACATTCATAGGAAAAGGATAAAACCTGTCGGGTATGTATCGATTGAACTTGAGTGATGATGAGGATGGGGTCGGGTCGAGTGGGGTTAATAATGTTTTGACTATTTCTGATGAAGTTTATGTTTCCACTATTGATGTAACTCTTTCTGGTGATTTTAATAAAGTCAATTCCTTTGAGTATTTTGCTTGTTCAATTTCTTTATGGCATAATCGTTTAGCACACACAAATGTTAAAAATATTGAAATAATGCAAAACGAAGGATTAATTAAAATTGACAACAAAGTTTTTGGAAAATGCGAAACATGTGTAAAATCAAAATTTACAAAGAAACCTTTTCCATCAGTTAAAAGGGAGACTACTATTTTAGAGTTGATTCATTCCGATATTTGTGAATTGAATGGAATACTTACCGTGGTGGTAAACGGTATTTCATTACATTCTGTGATGACTTCAGTCGGTATTTATACGTTTACTTATTACATTCAAAAGACGAAGCTTTTGATGCTTTTAAATGTTATAAAACTGAAGTGGAAAATCAACTTGAAAAACGAATCAAAATACTTCGATCAGATAGAGGCGGGGAATACTTTAACAGAGAATTTGATACTTTCTGTGAAGAGAATGGTATCAAACATGAACGCACCTCACCGTTCACCCCTCAACAAAATGGTTTGGCGGAACGAAAGAATCGTACCCTTGTTGAGATGGTCAACTGTATGTTGAACCAATCGGGTCTGCTAAACAACTTGTGGGGAGAAGCCCTATTGAACGCTTGTCATATTCACAACCGGATCACTATTCGTGTGATCCCAACTAGCCCATATGAACTATGGAAAGGAAGAAAACCCAATCTAAACTACTTTAGAGTCTGGGGTTGTGTTGCCTACTATTGGACTCCTGACCCTAAAAGATCCAAACTGGGAGTTTGTGCTATTAAAAGCATATTTGTGGGATATGCTAGAAATAGCAAGGCTTACAAGTTGTTGGATAAGGAATCAGGAGTAATAATAGAATCCAGAGATGTGGAATTCTTTGAAGACAAGTTTTCAGAAGATGCTGAAAACTCTGAGAGAAATTTGGTTTCAAATCTTCCTAATACATCTCATGATAGTTCGAAAACCTCAAACAAGGTTGACGAACCACGTAGAAGTACTAGAGTAAGAAAAGAGAAAAGTCTAGGAGATGATTTCTTCTCCTACCTAGTAGAAGGAACACAAAAGAAAGTGACTAGAGAAGTCATTTTATCGATTAACATCGAAGATGATCCTAAGACTTTTAAAGAGGCCATGTCTTCAAGGGACGCTCCACTATGGAAGGAAGCAATAAATGATGAAATGGATTCCATTTTAGGGAATGGAACTTGGGAATTGGCTGATTTGCCCAAAGGAGTGAAACCCATAGCTTCCAAGTGGGTATTTAAAAGAAAGCTGCATCCAGACGGATCAATATCAGCCTTTAAGGCAAGATTAGTGGCTAAAGGATATAGACAAAAAGAGGGAGTCGATTACTTCGACACCTATGCTCCGGTTGCTGGAATTAGTTCTATTCGAACTCTAATAGCAATCTCAACCATAAAGGGACTGTACATTCATCAAATGGATGTGAAGACAACCTTTTTGAATGGCTATCTAAACGAAGAAGTTTATATGGAGCAACCTGAAGGGTTTGTGATACCCGGACAAGAGAATAAGGTATGTAGACTTGTTAAATCTCTATATGGGTTGAAACAAGCGCCTAAACAGTGGCATGAAAGATTTGATACGACTATCACTTCTTTCGGGTTCAGACATAACGGGGTTGATCGATGCATTTACTCAAAATGCATAAAAGGATCCACTGTGGTAATCTGTCTTTATGTAGATGATATGTTGATCATTGGTACTAACCTTGAGGGTATCCTTGAAACAAAGGACTACCTCTCTTCTATCTTTAATATGAAAGATCTAGGAGAAGTAGACACTATTCTTGGAATAAAAGTAAAGAGGTCAGGATCACAAATCTTCTTATGTCAATCACACTACATTGAGAAGATACTGATAAAGTTTCAACACTTGAATATAAAGGAGTTTAACACACCTTTTAATTCATGTGTAAAACTTGATAAAAACTCTGGAAGAGCAGTGGCTCAACTAGAATATGCTAGTGCTATAGGTTGCATGATGTATGCAATGCATTGCACTAGACCGGATATTGCTTTTGTTGTGAGTAAACTAAGTCAATATACTAGCAATCCGGGTCCAGAGCACTGGAAGGCAATTAGTAGAGTATTAGGTTACTTGATAAGGACTAGTAACCTAGAACTGACATACTCTATACATCCAGGAATATTAGAGGGATATTCTGATGCCAGTTGGATAGATCACTCAAGTGACTCTAAATCCACAAGTGGGTGGATTTATACTCTAGCTGGGGGAGCGGTTTCTTGGGCAAGCAAGAAACAAACTTGTATCGCCCATTCAACAATGGAAGCCGAACTCATTGCCTTGGCAGCTGTAGGAAAAGAGGCTGAATGGATTAAAAATCTATTGACAGATATCCATTTGTGGTCTCGACCAACTCCCACGATTCCCATGTATTGTGACAGTGAGGCCACACTGTCAAAAGTGTACAATGCCGTGTATAATGGGAAGTCTCGACACATAGGTCTACGGCATAACTATGTTCGAGAATTGATCGAAAATGGTACCATTAGTATAGTATATGTCAAGTTGTGTGGAAACTTGGCAGATCCATTGACTAAGCCTCTGACGAGAGACTTAGTAGGATCAACTACCAGAGACATGGGTCTGAAACCACTCAGAATCGGTTAGTGATGGGAACCCAACTTGAATTTAGCGCTCCTATATATCAAGTTTAATGGGTAACAACCAGTCACTGGACCGATAGAAGGTACTATCAACTGATAGACCCATGTAAGGTATATGATAGTACGTCGTTGCCGAGAACTAGGAAGAGGAAAATCTCTTAACAAAATTCAGAGGCATCTTAGCAATGAAGATGTTATAGAATTTTGCCTATATGACTGAGAGGTGGTGCCGCCTCAAATGGAGAGTTATGGTTTCTCTTCTAAAAAGGTCTTGAAATAGGATTTTAGCGCATGGCCATATTCGCGCTCAATGAGAATGCAAAGGCAAAAGATGATGTGTGTGAATTAGCTGAAGTAGTTACAAGATTCAAAGTTTAAATCCAAAGGATACTTCTGAATTGATTCCTTCTTGCTTATTCACATTAAACGGGGTTTAATCTTAGTGACACTACTGTGACATCATTTTTCTTGAAAGGCAGAAAACTTTCGAACCTGGTGGGGGATTGTTGGAAATTTAGTGAAAGGTTGGAATGTTTTCCATCCCACATTGGTAGAGACATAAAACAAAGTGTTGTTTATAAGGCTATCATCTCAAGTGGGTCTTGAGTAAAATGGTAGACTTATGGTGGGGGTCTCAAAGAAGTGCAACGCACGCGCACGCGCGCGCGTGGCCGTGGCCGAGGCCGAGGGCGCGGGCGCGGTACTCGCGAAATGACACGTACTTTGCACTTCACACGCTCGCATCGGAGCTGAGGAGCCTCGCCCCGAGCTACGAGCTTTCTTTTTGGGGATCGAGATATAGAGAAAAAATTAATTAAATGAAGTTAATTATTTTAAACAGATAAAATTCTATTTTTTCAGATAAATTCTCGTTTTTTTTTATTAAAAACGTCGGATATATGTGCAGATCAGTTGGAGACTTAGTCTCCAACTCTAACTCCAATCCCGATTCTTGGGGAGGAGTTTAGAGAATATTCCCAGGTTATTCTCTAGTATTTCAAGTATAAATAGAGGCTGCGATTATAGGTTTTACACACTGGAAAATTAATCTCCTTTCTCTCTATACGATCTGCTCTCTGCTATCTCTCTCGATCTCTACACCCTGTCTCACGAACTGTTCATCACAGAACAGTTCTGCTGCCTACTAATTTTTCTGTCAAGCTTTGCATTAAACAGTCAATACTATAGCTGTTAGTATTCGACTAATACTGCATCAAATCCTGGGCTAAACGATTGTAGACTCACAGCTTCATAGAGTATTGCCAAAACCTTCAAGGACAGGTTTATACCGTGCAGTTTTCTATTTCATCGTAAGAAGAAATCAGGTTGGTGTTTATTTTCCGCACTGTTTTTGTTTTCGTCCAGTAGAGTGGACACTCTATTCTCTACCCCTTCTTCTAACGTTTCTATCGCCAAGGATAGAAACGTTTATAGGAATAACTGTTTTAATTTTCCCGATAATCTAAAACTGTTTTCTAAATAAAGTTCGAATCTTTATTAATAAATTTCTGATCTTTATAAATTAAGTTGTGTTTTTTATTTATAAAACTGATTTATTGTTTACAACTGAATTTTCTGATTGTTAAATAAATTTCAACATTTTATGCCTGAAGAATTTGAAGTTTTGTGGCGCAAAATTTTCAAATTTAGTTTGAGTTCCCATCATATTTCTTTTATAATTTTGGATTTGACTCAACTGATACTAAATGAAAATTTCAAATTAGTGATTATTGATTCGAAATTTTTAAGGTATTTGCGAAATTTTCTTTTATCGAAATTTTCTTTTATTCGAAATTTCAAACTCGTATTTGCAAAATTTTCAAATTTAGTTCGAGTTTTCATCATATTTCTTTTATCGAATTTTTTAACGGATGGGTGTCAATAAGGGAGTTATTTGAAACATTTGGTGAGGTCAAAGATGTGGTTATTAGGAGTTCCAAGAAAAAAGGATCAGCCCTTGTCGTCATGGCTACCAAAGAAGCAGTTGTAAGTTGTTTAATCGAATTACTTTTAAATCATGTTATCTTTAAGTGTCTACATGAAGGAATGCTTTAAATGGGTTCTATATTTTTGCAGATTGCTGCGACTGGAACTGTATGTGGGGATCTCTCAAATCCTTTGTTAGTGGTACCCCTACAACCAGCAGTAACTCGTGCTTTTCCAACAGCCCATGGACCTGTGGAGTCTGATGGTCCGAAGCTAAATGAAGACCTTGTTGGTGCTAGATATCAAGCATTTGAAGATTCGGTCTTACAGAAACTGCAGAAGGTTTGACCCGCACTTGAATCTCCTTTTCATGTGATCCCCTTTGCAATAGCTTAATAGATAGGTAGAACATGGCCTTGACGATTCTTGTACTTGGGGTTCAGTTGCATAGGACAATAATAGAGTCTAAGCATTCCAGCCAACTATGACCACATTGAACTATTGGGTTACCCTTATATACCGGATAGTTCTATTTACCTTGAAATATAGTTTTATCTAATTGTTCCTGTGGAATAACACACTACAAGTTGCTTATTGAGATCAGATAGTTAGAAATTAATTAAAAAAATATGGCTTTTATAATTTTCTTTTATTCTAGTGAGATCGTGATGCTGTTTTAGGTCTCTTGCTTTCGTGTCGCACAACAATTTTTTATTGGTAGATTGAAATAACTAAGGTCGTCATAAAAGCAGAAGATGCTCTGCATCAGACTTGGTATCGGCATAAATCTTGTATGTTTGAAATGGGAGCAGGTTCTAGTGAACCCACAACAGATGACAATGTTCAGGCAACGTCAGGTGAGATTAGATCCTTGTTTATGTCTGATCCTAATAAATTATGTGGAAAAAAGTGCTTTTGAAGTTCATTATCATCAACCAACCAACATTGTTTCCTTCTTTTATATGTGATTCTCTATTGCTTATGCAGAGTAATCGACTTGATTCCTAATCAACTGATGATGTATGGATCAGATAAATTATACCTCAAACCGAGATTAAGAAAATACTCAAGTGGCATACATCATCCACAATTGTTATTGAGATGTATCTTCTAAAATGTCATCAAGGATTTGGTACGCATCTATAACAACTCACTTGCCCCAGTTGTTTTGTAGCAATGATGAATGAAGAGCTTGTTCAGGCTGGCCTGAAGTCGATGGATGAGACTGATCAGGCCATTGAGTGCTCCAAACAGGTGACGTCTTGTTGATCTGATCTAACTTGTGGTTTTCTTGGTTTTTCTGATTTGGATGATGCAAGTACAGGTGGTTCAACAAACAGTTGATGTGGGAACACAAACTGCTGTTACTTTAAAAGGCCAAGTAAATGGTGATACATCCTTTTGGTCTTTTATTTATGGTATTCTCACTTGTATTATGATGACGCAAACTAAGCAAATGGGTCGCATTGTTAACGATCTGGATGCGTGTTTGTTTATGGTATTCTCACTTTTCTATGGTCATGGGTGTTTGTTTTTAGCTTGTTCAGCTAGGTTTATATAGGTTGTTTGGGGTTGCTTAGGTGATTATGATCTCCTTTGATTGTTTTGCTTCTTGCATAAACTTGTTTTCTGGTTGTTGTTCCTTTTGGTTGGTTTAATAAATTGTTGCTTTTCATTACAAGATCCGTTAAGAACACATACCAGAGGGATGAGACATGTAATACACTCTAAAACAAATGTTCGTATAAAATAAAATTATTGAAAACAAATAGCCGTGAAATTGGTTGTTGGATATGTTTTGATTTTTTCAAATGAGACTGATGATCTGATGTCGTTGTGCGTTGGCTGTTACAGGTAATGGTTGAAAGATTGGGATCGGTTTTCTATGTCCATCCACTTCCTCAAGTAAGATATTTTGATTCCTTTGATGTATAAGCAAACCGGTTTAGTTTTCTAAAGTAGGTGTGTCGGGATTTGTCCAAAATGTGTGTAAACGACCCAAAAACCGAAATGGGGAAATAAAATGGATTAAGAGAAAAGTATGCAATGAAAACTTTATGATTTTCACTTTCATCTTTGTTATGGTGGTGTGTGACCTATCTTTATTCACATGTCTATGATTATGTAAATTGTTGATGAAGGATATGGTCCCGAGTACAATCGGTTTCTCTCAAGGGTCTACGTGCTCTATCTTAACTTCGCACCAAGTCCATGTCCCTAAACACCAAGGTAATTGTTATTCTTGCCACCTGTTTGCCAGGGGTATTCATGGAAACAACCCCGATATTTTTTGGGGACCCAACTGGGATTTACACCCTCGGTTTCACTTTGGCTTTAAAGTTTTGCGATCAATTTTAAAATCTCGGATGTACGTTTTGATGCAGGAACTGGAGCGGCCCAAGCATTGCAGCTATGTGCGACGCCTCCATTTATAGCCGCGGGTGGTCAGACACCGTTTGTGTTGCTGAGCCACATTCCGATTTCGCAACCGCCGTACCCGGTGATTCGACCGATCTCAATCCCGGGATCTAATGGTTTCTTAGGGGCCGTTTACCCAAATACTTACCCGGTAAGCACTTACCGGTTAAATTCAATGTTATCGCTTACCTTATCGGATAAGATTTTAGTCCATTCAAACGGTATCATAGGCAAAAATTTACTCGTTAAGTACTAACCGGGTAAGAGACGTCGCACTCACTTACCGAGACTCTAGACCATTGCTTCTGCTCCTACTGGGTAAGACTATTATTCATTATCGTATTCGTCGGTTAAGGTAATATAACTTGGTAAGCTTGGTAAGTGCTTACCCGGGTAAGCATTTGGTAAACGGCCCCTTGGTATCAAAGTATTCTTTAATTGAGAAAAATAGAGGTTTCCCTTATTGTTGGTTTAGAGAAGATGAAAAGGTCTTGACCAAGTATTGATTTTTTGTTGAATTCTTTTTGCTTTTTTTTTTCTTTTTCTTCTTCCGAGTAATAAACATTATAGTAGAGATTAATTACAATTTTTTTATTCACATTTTATAATTAGTGACCACTTTCTTTTGTCACTAACAACTATTAACACTAGTGACCACATATTTGGTCACTAATGGATACTAACGGACTTTAATGGAGCCGTTATTTTGAACTCAATTAGTGACCTATTTTGTGGTGGTCACTAATTTGGTCACAAATTTAATCAAATTAGTGACGACTTTCTCCGTTTAGTGACGATAATTAGTGACCAAATTAGTCGTTACAAACACAGTGACCACTCTATTTTTGTCACTAATTAGTGACCATTTTTGTATTTGGTCACTAACGCAAATCAGTGACGGACCTTTAGTGACGAAAAGTGACCACTCAAATTTTGGTCACTAAAATGCATCAGTGACCAATTTTATATTGTTAGTGACCAAATTTTTTTCGTCACTAAATAACAATTTTCTTGTAGTGTCCATTTACTTTTTGTTTTTCTTTTTTCATTTATGTACCAGTCATCATTACCTTTTGTTTTCCTTTTTTATCTATTTACTAGTTATAACTATTTTTTAATTTTATATATAATAGTATTTAAAATTTTTGATTATTACTTTGATAAGTTTTCTTTACAAAGTTAATTATTTAAATTTTAAAACATAAAGATTATAAAAAAATTAGCAATCATAACATTTTAATAAATCAAAATAATAATATAAACAAATACTAGCAAATCAACACATCTTAAATCAATCAAAAATTTTAAAAAATGTTACGTTAATATAAAATCAAACATTACAAACTTTACATTAAATATCCAGTCATCTAAAACAACATGTCCTATTGTAGCTTTGGATTTATGATAATCGGTGTACCGTTTTATTCGAGCCTGATATGGGGTTGCCCATCCAATTGCACATGTATACCTCCAACGTAACCATTGTAGAGAAATAGTAGGCATCGGATACCCTCTTTCTAGTTTTACTCGAACATAATGGTTTCCATTTACAAACTCGATTGCAATAGGAGAATGTTTAGTCCAATGTTGATGTGTAAACCGAAGCGGTAAGTACGTGAAACTTCCCGTACTGTTCAAAACATGTAGTATCCGATCATACCTTGAAGCAATTAGTACACCCATCTCAGGCATACTCAACCAATGATCAATTGGTGCAAATTTCTCTTCATAAAACCAACTCAACGATGCTCCAACTTGGGCGAAATCAGAAGGGTTAAATATCATTTCATATTCTGACTTATACATATTTAACTCTTCCAGTAATTCACGCCGAATATTGGGCCAATTATCTTCGCTGAAACCTAAGCAAACTAGATATCGCTCGAAATCCACAATTTCCGTCAGGTTTCACATCTTGTACCTACATGAAATACATATCAAATATCAAAATAATTAAGGCATATGGATATATTTATATATCATGTTTTTTCTTTACTAATTGTGAGTACTATTTTTTTCTTGTGACACCCAAAATGGACAAATAAATAAATGTGAAATGAAATGAAAATAAAATAAAAAGAAGAGAAGAGAAGAAAAGAAAAGAAAAAAAAAGAAAAGAAAAGAAAAGGTAAATAAAATAAAAAGAGTTTTATTTTATTAGATAAAAAAATGTGAAGAAAAAACGTGGAAAAAAGCCAATCATGTCACTAAGTAAAAGTGAGAAGTGAAGAAATGAGTTTATGATCATTGGACTAAAAATGAAAGAAAAAGTCAAGATGGGGGTAACAAGTGTAAATTTGGAAAAACCTTTGGAGCCACGTGGCTGAGAGTTATTATCTGATAGTGTAGGGTAGTGTCAGATGTCAAGTTCCTCATACCAGAGGACCTGTTCCATAAATAGGATAAATCTGATTTTTTCAGAAATTCGAAAACGACCTGTCTGTTCAAGCTTCTTATTGGTTTGATTTGTCAACTATTAGGACAAAAAAATTATAGATAAGTAATGGTAACCGGTTGAAGATCATTTTGGTTCAAAAAAAATCAAGTTTTGGTTGAGTCTTGAAAGAGAAATTGAAGGTTGAAGTTTGAAGTTTGAAGTCGAAAAGCTCCATTTATCGACGATTTGAGGTAAAATACTCAACCAAATTTAAGTCCTTTATCGAACTTTAGTAGCCTTATGTCTCAGATTTTAGTTTTGGAGGTCCGATTTTGAGTTTTTTTTTCTGATTTTCGAGTGGTTTTTGGGACCCAACTTTAAATGAGCATGTGGGACTCAATACTTGATGGTTTTCGTTGATTCTTGTTCCTATGGTTGAGGATAATGATTTTTTAGAGTTTTAGCAAAAAAGAATCAGCAAAAACGGACCAAAAACGAGGCCAAACGGCCTGAAGAAGTCGCTGTCGGCAAAGCTATGAATGTCGGGTCAGAAACACGATTCGGGTCGGATCAGACCTGGTTCTCGGGCCCTGGTTTGAGTCCAGATCTGATGTGGTGGGTGGGCTGATTTTGTTTGACATATTCTTAGTCCATCAGTTTCAATTAAATGGGGCTCAAACTCTTTTTTTTATTGGGTATTTAATTAAACTTATTTATGAGGTTTTAATTAAGTAAATTTATTTAATTAATGGATGATTACTTAAAAATTTAGAGTTTAAGTAATTTATTTAAATTCTAATTTATATAGTATATTAATTAAATTATAGTTAATTAATATATTAATCTAATTTAGAAATTTAGATTATATTAGTTAATTATTATTTTTCTAAAAAAGAATGTTTATAATAAATCACTTAACTATTTAGATGGTTTTTATAATTAGATTGAAACGTCGTATTTGGTTAAATATTATAGAGACGCTTTAATGCGAAGCAAATGTTTTTTTTAAAGGATAAATCGATGTTAGTCGTTATTGAGTGTCACGCTTAGAGATCTACTAAGTTATTTTGATGATTTAATAATGAGATTAAAATGTTGTAATTTGAGTTAAGTATTTATTGAGATGTTTGAATTGAGAGATATGGATTTATAATATTATAAAATGATTATCTTGACGTTTTGGGACGTCGTCGCGTTTTAGACTTGGGGTTCCACTAAAGTTAGTCGATGTTGACCGAGTTGACCAAGGGTCGACTTTTACCTTGTTTGACCCACAAGTATTTTAACGATAAGATCAAATGGAGATATTTGAGGCATTGAGAGACTCAGTTTTGGAGTTTGATTTTAGGTCGAGTCGAGTTGACCATAGTTGACTTTTAGAGAAAATAAGTCATTAATTGGATATGGTGGTATCAAATGTGTAGATTTTCTGTCAAGAGTTATCAGTAACCGATCTACACGGAATCAGGTGAGTCTTCATGAGACTTACACTGGGATGCATACTTACGTACAAATTTATTTTCAGCATTATATGATTTATATGGTGATGTTTACATATGCATGATGTTTCATTTTTCATACAAGATACATTATATTTCTTATGTATGTTATTTATGATCAGTTGCATGCTATGTGTCTATTTTGTTTTCGAATAACTCTAGCATGCTATTTCATATGAAAGTTTTATGACTAGTTTTAGTGGGTGGGCATTTGACTAGTAAGTCACGGACAAGTGGCACGACCCAGTCAAGTGGGTGATCGAATAGAATAGAAAGTTCAACTCAGGGCGTGTCAGTGACAAGTGGCATGACCCAGTTAAGTGGGTGATCGAACAAAACAAAAAGTTCAACCCAGGACGTGTCAGTGACAAGTGGCATGACCCAGTCAAGTGGGTGATCGAACAGAACAGAAAGTTCAACCCAGGGCGTGTTAGTGATAAAATGACCCTTACCTGACGAGACAGTTTATGATATCTCTTTTCTTTTACCGTTGCATGTTTTCATAAAGTGCATATTATTTGATAAAATGTTTTGAAGTTGATATGTATTATGTGAAATGATTTTATTCACGCAAACCATGAAATCACTGAGCTTTATAAGCTGACTATAGTATGTATCTCAGGGACTGAAGGTTTTTCAGGTTGGATAAAGGAAAAGAGCAGACATAGAGACTTGCCTCATCTAAGTTCAATATTTATGTTTGGGCATCTATTAAGAATAAATATTGTAACGCAACTCGGTATGGGACGGGTTAGCATTTAAGTTACATATTTATTATTTTAAAGTCTTCCACTGTAAACAGTCTAAAGTTTTGATTTAGCCATTATTTTGGAGTATTTTAGAGGAATTGTTCAGATTACGTAACAGTTTTCAAGTCGAAAATATGGGTGCTACAAGTTGGTATTAGAGTCGTAGTGCAAGAGAAATAGGTTATGATCTATAGCCTAAGCTTGAATGGTTAATTGTAAGAATGATGCCATAGCTCCAGACATAAATTAATATTAGTACATCACATAGATCAGTATCAGCGTAATACATGTTAGGCACAACATAACTCAATGTAAGTACAATATGACATTGTGCGGCAACGTAATAAGTTTCAGTTTAGTTATAATTGATCTAATGATCTTCCGCTAGAGATGATTGGCGTTAAGAATGCACGTTAGTGATCAGACGTAAAGCTCGTGCAATGTAGCAGAACAACTAGTATATAGGCTTATGCCTGAGGGTAGGACATATAACTGTCCAGATTCAGAAGCATTATTGCAAATATGATTTTAATAGTACCAATAGTCTTAGTCAAAACTTGAGTTGTTTTATAAATCAGTTTATAGTTGACTAAGTTGTTTTATAAATCAATTTGCAACTGATAATTCCAGTCTCAGTTAATTTTCAGTTATGTATGTTTAGTTTGGTATGTGTGTGAGGATTCATGTATTGGGATACAGTAATTCATGCAAGGCATTGTGAAGATGAGTAGATGGTACATGTACCGCAAGGGTACCTCTCTACACATGTTGTCTAGCTTAACTTTGTAATCAGTACATATTATGGTCACTATACATGGTTGATTTAGATAGATATATGACCCCTACATTATGCCAAAAGAAACAAGATCTCGAAAGTTCTTAGCCATGTTATTATGTTTTAAAGCAAATTGTTTAGAACTTTTAGACATCAGATTCAATGTTCCAGATCAACTTAAATGTTACATGCTTCGAAGTGGCACTGGCCCATATAATTTTAGTCTAAAATCATGGGATTTAAGTAATGCCATTTGGGTTAAGAAACATGACAGTAGTGTTATGTACCTATTGAGTGTAACGTGTGGACCTTATTTGGAAACGTTGTTATAATAGTTTTTGGCAGTGTTTTTGGTTATTCGAGAAATAAGGCTAAACATGTATAACAACAAAAGTTGGTCCCACAACTGTTACAGAAGATACGTTGTAAGAAAAAGAAATTTTCTTTGTGAGTTATAAAAGCAAGGTTTCAGTTCTCTTAGTCACGTAGTTGACAAGATGGACATTTAAGTAAAAGTGTGACAAACTCAGAGGTTGTCTCGGGTTTAAAACAATCAAGGTTAGTGGTCGGGATAGAAGTTAGTTTGATTACTAGATTATTGTCGGGGATTCATTCAGTGTTCTCTACATTGCAGACTTTAATGTCAGCAAAGATCCAGACAACACAGTAAGTTAGATTGAGGTCAGAACAGTTATTGAAAGAAAATGTAAAGTTATGAATAAATTTGATGGTTGCCAGAAGGACTAGAAAACCTTGTGGTTTTCAATGATACATTGAATTTTGAATTAGACTTATATTAATGCAATGAGACAAGTTTATCACCTATGCATTAAGTCAACAATAAGAACCTGAGGAGACTAATACAACTCATGATAGAGAGTTAGCAACGTGGTGATTACACTCGAATTGTGTGAGACATTACCAAAACGGCTCAAAGAGTATCATGTAAATAAATTATGGTAGTTACAAGTCCATATTCGATTGGGAAATGATAAAGTTTGAGCTAGAGATTTTGATTAGCATCGTAGGAGAATTATGATGATGAAATTCAATGTTATCTGGATAGGCAAAGAAGAATCAGAGTTGACCAGATGGTGAGTTGCAATGATGGACATCATATTGAGTGCGGGCAATCAGACTCAAGTAGTTCAGTAAGAGACTATTTGATAAGAGGATTATAAGAAATAAAGAACGATTAACCACCGTGAGTTTCTTCTAATAGACTAAAATGAAATCTGGTAGATTTTGGAACAAAATATGGGTTCCAACATGAAATGTCTAAGAAATACAATGTTAAAAGTATTATGTAAATCTTTGTGCCTGGGGCACACCAATAGTGATAAGATGTGCAAAAAAAAGGTGTTTTAGAATGTGCAAGAGAAAAAAAAATGTCGAGACGTCAAATTAGTGACAATAAATTGGGACAAGCTTCTAGTCTCAGTAAGGACTAGTATATGACTAAGGGCTTATGTACTAAGTCAAATAAATAAGGCAATCATTGATTTGAAATCCTTCAAGTGAAAGTAAGTAAGCGATACAACATGTGTTTTCTACTATATAGAGAGTTAGTAAACGGGTTAAGGTATGTACTATAAGTTTTGCCGCAATACCTCAGCAATGTTTAGTATGAATATTACGTAGGTATCAATGTTTCCATCAGTTATCAGTATATGCATTGAGTATGGATAAGAGTATCAGCAAGAACACTAGCATTATGCATCATTTTCGATAACGTATTCCTAGTGTTGCTTATCTATCTCAGGTTTGATGAGCGTTCCCAACAATGTTCATTTTAACGCACGCTATGTTTAAACAATGTGCATCAGCCATGGAAAGTGTGTTTGCATGGGTCATATAATAATGTGTGATGTACAAGAAATTGTTCAACAGATGCCTAGAAGTGCGCTAGTCAGATATGTTATTAGTATGAGTAGAATAACGATATGAATATAGAAGAAGTACATACTGCATGGAAAGTTGTGCTAATAAGCAACATAGACAACTAGGGTTTTAGGCAATGCACAAAACTATGTTAAAGGCATGACTTGGAAAAAGCATATTCATATATGACGAGTAAGTAAATAAGGTCCAAATTATGTTAGACCACAGAGTTAGTTGCAAGAGCTGATAGAGTAGCCTACCACAAAGTTATAAATGGAATTTTCGACACTTTTTGCGTGTTGAATTCAAAAAAATGTTTAGATGATGAGTCAGCTATCATAAATTTGGAAAGTGTCGAGGTTAACGACACGTTCAGTTTGATAAAGGAGATTGTCGAAGTATAGGTCAGGAAGATGAAAAGATCAAGGAAAAAGAGTACATATTTGGTACGAATGATGGTGTTAATGAAATTAAAATCCTTAAGATTCAGAAATGACATGATAGCCAATTATTAAACAAGGACTAAGACTCTAGGTCTAACCAGTATAATTCCGAGGACAGAATTTATTTTTAGGTGGGGAGATTTGTGACACCGCAAAATGGACAAATAAATAAATGTGAAAAGAAATGAAAATAAAATAAAATGAGTTTTATTTTATTAGATAAAAAAATGTGAAGAAAAAAGTGGAAAAGAGCCAATCATGTCACTTAGTAAAAGTGAGAAGTGAAAAATGAGTTTATGATCATTGGATTAAAAATGAAATGAAAGTCAAGACGGGGTAAAAAGTGTAAATTTGGTAAAACCTTTGAAGACAGGGGGCTGAGAGTTATTATCTGATAGTGTAGGGTAGTGTCAGATGTCAAGTTCCTCATACCAGAGGGACCTGTTCCGTAAATAGGATAAATCTGATTTTTTCGGAAATTCGAAAACGACCTATTTGTTCAAGCTTCTTATTGGTTTGATTTCTCAACTATTAGGACAAAAAAATTATAGATAAGTAATGGTAACCGGTTGAAGATCATTTTGGTTCAAAAAAAATCAAGTTTTGGTTAAGTCTTGAAAGAGAAATTGAAAGTTGAAGTTTGAAGTCGAAAAGCTCCGTTTATCGACGATTGGAGGTAAAATACTCAACCAAATTTCGAGTTCTTTATATGGTTAGCTTCGTCTTTAAGTCCTTTATCGAACTTAGTAGCCTTATGTCTCAGATTTTAGTTTTGGAGGTCCGATTTTGAGTTTTTTTTTCTGATTTCGAGTGGTTTTTGGGACCCAACTTTATATGAGCATGTGGGACTCAATACTTGATGGTTTTTGTTGATTCTTGTTCCTATGGTTGAGGAAAATGATTTTTTAGAGTTTTAGCAAAAAGAATAAGCAAAAATGAGGCCAAACGGCCCGAAGAAGTCGCTGCCGACAAAGCTATGCACGTTAGGTGAGAAACACGACCCGGGTCGGATCAGACCTGGTTGTCGGGCCCTGGTTTGAGTCCAGATCTGATATGGTGGGTGGGCTGATTTTGTTTGACATATTCTTAGCCCATCAGTTTCAATTAAATGGGGCCGAAACTCTTTTTTTTATTGGGTATTTAATTAAACTTATTTATGATGTTTTAATTAAGTAAATTTATTTAATTAATGGAAGATTAATTAAGAATTCAGAGTTTAAATAATTTATTTAAATTCTAATTTATTTAGTATATTAATTAAATTATAGCTAGTTAATATATTAATCTAAATTAGAAATTTAGATTATGTTAGTTAATTATTATTTTTCTAAGGAAGATTGTTTATAATAAATCATTTAATTATTTAGATGGTTTTTATACTGGGATGCATACTTACATACAAATTTATTTTCAGCATTATATGATTTATATGGTGATGATTACGTATGCATGATGTTTCAGTTTCATACATTATACATTATATTTCGCATGTATGTTATTTATGATCAGTTGCATGCTATGTGTTTATTTTGTTTTCAAATAACTCTAGCATGCTATTTCATATGAAAGTTTTATGATTGGTTTTAGTGGGTGGGCATTTGACCAGTAAGTCACAGACAAGTGGCACGACCCAGTTAAGTGGGTGATCGAATAGAACAGAAAGTTCAACTCAGGGCGTGTCAGTGACAAGTGGCATGACCTAGTTAAGTGGGTGATCGAACAAAACAAAAAGTTCAACCCAGGACCAGGACGTGTCAGTGACAAGTGGCATGACCCAGTCAAGTGGGTGATCGAACAGAACAGAAAGTTCAACCCAGGGCGTGTTAGTGACAAAATGACCCTTACCTGACGAAACAGTTTATGATATCTTTTTTCTTTCAGCGCTGCATGTTTTTAGAAAGTGCATATTATTTGATACAATGTTTTGAAGTTGATATGTATTATGTGAAATGATTTTATTCGCGCAAACCATGAACTCACTGAGCTTTATAAGCTGACTATAGTATGCATCTCAGGGACTGAAGGTTTCAGGATGGATAAAGGAAAAGAGCAGACATAGAGTCTTGTCTCATCTAAGTTCAATATTTATGTTCGGACATCTATTAAGAATAAATATTGTAACGCAACTCGATATGGGACGAGTTAGCATTTAAGTTACATATTTATTATTTTAATGTCCTCCGCTGTAAATGGTCTAAAGTTTTACTTTAGCCGTTATTTTGGAGTATTTTAGAGGAATTTTTCAGATTACGTAACACTTTTCAAGTCGAAAATATGGGTGTTACATTTCTTATATGTTTTTAACTATTTTTTGTGTTTTTTCTGGTGTTTTTGTTGAATTTAGATTTCAAAGATAGGAATAGAAGATCGTATGAAAAGATGTGGAGGTCTCGAGCACTACAAAACAGAGGCTTATCACGGACGGACGAATCCGTCGGTGATTCATCGGTAAAATCGAAATCCGTTGGTATAAAGGTGGTCGGCGTTCAGATCACCGACGGATATTACCGACGGATCACCGACGGTTTAATTTTCCGACAGATCTCCGACGGTTACCGACGGCGTGGTTATTTTCGACGGATCACCGACGGTCGACTTTTAGCGACGGATTACCGATGGATTATTTCCGACGTATTTAGCGACGGATTTTCGAAGAATATTTTTTAAATAAAAATTAAATTAAAAAATAATTTCCGACGGATTAGCCGTTGGTAATCCGTCGGTAATTTAGATTTTTTTTAAAAAATAATTAAAAATTAAAATTTTCCAGTTTTTATCCTGTACAAAACCTGCCAATTTTTAAATATTACTAAGCCTTAAAGTGTACAAAATATCTATAAATACATAAACATAATCCTATGGAGGGGGAAAGGGGTGTTGATTGTTAAACTTGATCATGAACGCGTCAAACTGTGTCATTCGTTCCTGCATTTGTCTCTTCTCTGCTTCATCTCTATCCATTCGCTCCTGCATCCGGATCCTCTCTGCTTCCTCTCTCTGTAGTCGCTCCTGCAACTGGATTCTCTCTGCTTCCACCCTCTCTAAGCTCTGCCTCAGCTCCTCCAACTGAAATTCAACATTTGACAAACATATATAGAACATTGTCAGACAACATTTAACAAACATATGATTAACAATGTTAAACAGCATTTGACAAGCATACCTCCTCATCGAGACGGTCGCGCGTGCTCCCGCTCGAACTCGCACCTGAATCACCGGTCATAGCATAATAGGGATCCTGACTGGTCCCCCATCCAAAAATACGACCCTTACGTCGTCCTACGACACTACACTCCCACAACTCGGCGTCATTGGGAGGTACAGTGCCGGGAGGTAAGTCCGGGTACTCCTCCTCCCTAATCCGATGGTAGGCATCCTACAGTTTACCAAATTAGACATTGTCAAGTCAACTAACCTATAGAAAATTTTGCAGCATTTCAACTGTGATTTGAACATATATCCATGACCTGCTTTTATCAAAACAATCCTATCGTCTGCCCAACAATGGCAGCCAAAACTAAGTTTGCTATAATTTCTATCTATCTTATAAAACAAACAAATATCTAGTCATGCATAATTGAACTTACAATCGTATGAGCCGCCTTTGGGTAAAAGTAGATCGGAGGATCCGAGGACGGACCAGTCGCACCCGGAACAAGCTTCCTGTTGGTGCAGTGTGTAGCCTCCCAAACCTCGTCGCTGGTAGGCTCACGGCCCCATGCATCTCTCTACAATACACAACTTCAATTGTTAGTAGGTAATAAAATCATGTATATAGTACATATATTCATCAATTATATACATTTAGTCTAGTGTATGATAAATTACCATGCGGTCCCGATGCATAGCGGTACTAATAGATCCAATACAGTGTCTGGATGTCATCCCCTCATACTCAGTGGCCTGATTGGCCTTAAGGCCGCAACTACACGCCGGAACACGTCGGTGTTCCATACCTGTTAAAAAGAAGACATAAATCAATATAAATCCTAGTACAACCGGATACAAGTATTCAAAACAAAACAAACATGCTCAATCATCTGGACCCAAAACTCACTCCAGATCCACTCTGGAGGGTGTGGCGCAAGAATCCTGTAGTAACGTCCGTCGAAATGGACACCATCAATGGCTAAAGCTCTTTCCTCGGCAAAGACACGTGCATCTCTCATCATGTCGGCGTACCTATTATTTAGGTGACGCCGGAATGCAGCTACTACGTCGGCGTCCATCTCAGGAGGCCAACTATAATACAACTGCAAACACGTTGTTTGGATTAAGTAATAATAAATCCACTCAATAAGTTAAATAGAGTAAAATACCTACCCAAAATCGATCCACCAACAGTGGATAGTGCTCATTAGGGACATCCCTAAAATGAGCCCAAGGACCATCGAACATGGACTTAAAGACGGAAATGGCCCTCCGAACTGCCAACTTGTCCTTAAACCTTCACAATTGTAAAATATACAACATAAAAAACATTAGGATCGGTTTATTATGTACTAGAATAAATAATATATCACATCTACTTACTCGCCCGCTTCAGACAACAAAAGTGGCGGTTGACTCGGCTGGGGCGTCTGTGATGCCACATTCGGGCCTCTAACCCTCGAGCTCACTGCTCTGTCATCGGACTGGATCTGATCTAGTCTGTCATCGGTGAACTCATCGGCGTGGGGGTCACCACGCCCGGCGGAGCAGCTACTGTCCCTACCCCTATTACCCCTACTACCTCTACTACCCCTAGAAGGGTGTCCTGACATCTAGATCATAGAGAATGGTTAACACAAAATGATATAAGTGTACATAAATCATAAGACCCAAAAAAGTCTACATAAGAACAACAAAATAGAGAATGTTTAACACGAAAAATGTCTACATAAGAACGGAAAAATAAAGAATGTTTAACATGGAAATGTCTACATAAGAACGGCAAAATAGAGAATGTTTAACACGGAAATGTCTACATAAGAACGGCAAAATAGAGAATGTTTAACACGGAAATGTCTACATAAGAACGAAAAAATAGAGAATGTTTAACACGGAAATGCCTACATAAGAAAGACACACTAGTTATCAGACGAGTGATCAGATAACATAAGTTGATCTTCGTTATCTTCATCATCATCCATATCTTCAAATTCTTCTTCCTCGTCGCTAGCTTCGTGATCTGATGCATCTTCCTCGCTAGCTTCGTCATTTGTGGCGACTACGTTGAGCTCCCCAGTGACAAGAGGGACGGAATCGAGATCCTCATTTACCCAGTTGTTTGTATTATGAGTTACTCGTTCGTTGGTTTGAAAGAACGGTTATCCATCCACGTTATCATCATCCAACACATCGTAGCCCTTTCTGCAACTTCATATATTCCACGGGCTTTGGTCTTCACAACTGCCCATTAGTCCATAGGTTTAGATGAGCTTTGGATGACTTTAAAACCCTACGTGTAATGGTTTGACTATTTAAAAGTCAAACCGTAGGTGTCAACAAAGGTAGAAGTCTAATGAACACTACATATAATGGTTTGCCTTCTTGAAAGTCAAACCATAGGTTTAGAGGTGTTTTAGATGACTCTAAAACTCTAAGTGTAATGGTTTGACTATTGGAAAGTCAAAACCGTAGGTTACAACCAAAGAAAGGTGTTTTGGAAAGTTTAAAACCCTACGTGTAATGGTTTGACTATTTAAAAGTCAAACCGTAGGTGTCAACGAAGTTAGAAGTCTATTGAACACTACATGTAATGGTTTGCCTTCTTGAAAGTCAAACCATAGGTTTAGAGGAGTTTTGGATGACTCTAAAACTCTAAGTGTAATGGTTTGACTATTGGAAAGTCAAAACCGTAGTCTACAATCAAAGAAATGTGTTTTGGAAAGTTTAAAACCCTACGTGTAATGGTTTGACTATTTAAAAGTCAAACCGTAGGTGTCAACGAAGTTAGAAGTCTACTGAACACTACATGTAATTGTTTGCCTTCTTGAAAGTCAAACCATAGGTTTAGAGGAGTTTTGGATGACTCTAAAACTCTAAATGTAATGGTTTGATTATTGGAAAGTCAAACATATGTTTTTTAAAATTTCGGCGGCATAACGGCTATAAAATGAATATTTCCATATATCAACCTAATGTTTGCCCAACAATTGGCAACCCAACTAAAATAAATAAATAAAATCAAGTATAATCAAATCCTAAATCATACCAAATGTTTCCATTTATCAACCTAATGTTTGTCCAATAAATGACAACCCAACTAATTAATATCACAAGTTTATTGTTGGGAAATTCAGAAATACACAAGTACAGTTAATGCTGCTAGAAGAACTTGATTACTACTTCTGAGAATTAATGTTGCTGAGTGAAGTTAATACTGCTGATCAAGATTAGTACTGCTAAGTCAAGATTAATACTGCTAGAGGAGATTACTACTGCTAAGCAATTTTAGTACTGCTAGTAGTTAGTACTGCTAAACATTAATACTGCTCAAAGTATTAATACTGCTGAAGACTTAGTGCTGCTTATGAGATTATCAAGATTCGTGCAGATCAAGTTTGAAGATTATGGAAAGCTTGGAGATAAAGATGGAAGATTATTTTGAAGATCTTTTATTATTTGTAATTATATTTTATCTTCATTATATAAAGACAAGTTTAGAATTGAAAAAATATAGAATTCTGAATTTTTGTTTTGATAAAGAGAATCAACCTCAAGGTTTGTAATCCTAATTCTAGAGAAGTAGAATTCGTATTGGTGAGCCTGTTCATCAATATTGAGGTTGAGTGATTGAATCTTGTAGCTTTACAATCATTCAATAAAGTTTACAAGTTGTTCTTCTGATTCACTGTTTTCATTGATTATTGAATATTAAAGTGTTATTCCGCAAACTCCTTTAATATTGTTTCTGAGTGTTTATTCTTGTTTAGAATTAAGATCCTGACAAGTTGTATCAGAGCAAGTATTCTCATAAATCTTATTCATCATGGAAAACACAGCTGAATCAAACAGTACTCTGGTCTCAAAGGTTCCAATGCTCAGACCCAATGAATTTGACATGTGTAAGATTAGAATCAAGCAATACATTCTCCTCACAGATTACTCTATGTGGGACATCATTGATAATGGCCCATCTGATGCAGGAAAGATTGGTGAAGATGGAAAAAGAACTCCACCAAAGACTGATGCAGAAAGAAAGACAAGGCAGACAGAGATGAAAGCCTTGAGCACACTGCTCTTGGCCATTCCCAATGAATATCAACACCAATTTTGTAATTGCACAGATGCTCTGGAATGATCTAGAGAAGAGATTCTCTGGTACCAAGAGTACCAAGAGAAATCAAAAGGCAATCTTGAAGCAACAGTATGAAAACTTTATGTCAACTAAGAATGAGTCCATGACTCAAACTTTTGACAGGTTTAACAAACTGGTTGGTGAACTAGCTACTATGGGAGTACAGATTGATCAAGATGATGTAAACAGAAATTTCTTAAGGTCCCTTGGAGATGAATGGACCATGTACACTGTTTCATTCAGACAGAATGATCAGTTGGAAGAGAAAGAACTGAATGGACCATGTACACAGGTTTAACAAACTGGTTGGTGAACTAGCTTTACAATCATTCAATAAAGTTTACAAGTTGTTCTTCTGATTCACTGTTTTTCATTGATTATTGAATATTAAAGTGTTATTCCGCAAACTCCTTTAATATTGTTTCTGAGTGTTTATTCTTGTTTAGAATTAAGAACCTGACATTTATCAAACCAAATAATACCAAAATATTTTCACAAAAACCAAATCATAAGCTAAACTCATACAAAAACATTATCACAAGTTTATCAAACCAAAAATGGCATTCTCATAAGCTAAAACAACTAATATCAATTTGAATATACAATATGCTCATATCAATGTGGACAACATGTTTATATTGTCCAAAGATGAAAATTAAAATATAGTGTCCAAAGAAAGTGTCCAAGGAACAAATTTATATACACACAAATTTATACACATATCAAGGAACCAAAGTCACATGATTTGTATTTCCACATGATTTGTATTTCCACGATTTTATATACACAAATTTGTATTTCCACATGATTTGTATTTCCACAAGTCCCACAAATTTATCAAGGAACCAAAGTCATATCAAGGAACCAAAGTCACATTTCCCACACACACAAATTTATACACACAAATTTTCGTATCTAAGAAAATACACGAGTTAGGGCTCAAATTAATACCTAAAGACGGAATGTAGAGAGAAGATCGAGAGGGACGCTGGAGAGAGATCGAGAGAGACTGTGGAGAGAGATCGAGAGGGAGAGGGACTGTGGAGAGAGGGAGATGTGGTCGTTCGAGAGAGAGAGGTCGTCGCCGGTGAGTTTCTATCGCCGGTGAGAGAAGTCGTGCCGGTAAGAGTCGTCGCCGGTGAGAGAGGCCACTGTGGAGAGTGAGAGATCGCCGAGAGAGAGAGAGGGAGAGAGGTCGACGGTGAGAGGGAGTATCGAGAGGGAGAGGTCTCCAGTGAGAGGGAGTATCGAGAGATCGAGAGATTGAGATTGAGAGGGAGTATCGAGAGGGAGAGATGGAGAGCTCGAGACTGAGAGATGGAGAAACAGACTGAAATTAGGGCTTAAAGCCCGCTTATTTATTTTAGAAATTTCGTAAATTCACCTACGGATTTTATTATTATTTCCGCCGGTGAATTTACCGACGGAATTCTGACGGATTTTATTATTATTTTTTATTTTTTATTAAATAAATTACTTTTAAATTAATAAATTATATTTAATTTATCAAATTTATTAAATAAATTATTAATTAATTTATCAAATTATATTTAAAATTATTAATTAATTTATCAAATTATATTTAAATTGACTAAAATACCGGCCCCTAAAGTAACTGGACTTAATGGAAACAATTAACGACCGTTATCTTTTCCCGTTAATTCCAGTTAGTTGGGCTTTAATGTTACCAATTGGGCTTTAACGTACACAGTTGGGCTTTAATGGACCCGGTTAGGCTTTAACGTACCCAGTTGGGCTTTAAACGAATCCGGTTGGGCTTTAATGGATCTGGTTGGGATTTAATGGATTTAGTTGGGCTTTAACGTTACCAGTTGGGCTTTAACAGATCCAGTTGAGCTTTAATGGATTCAGTGGGGCTTTAACGTTCCGAGTTGGGCTTTAACGTATCCAATTGGGCTTTAACATACACAATTGTGCTTTAATGAATCCAGTTGGGCTTTAATGGACCCGGTTAGGCTTTAACGTACCCGGTTGGGCTTTAAACGAATCCGTTTGGGCTTTAATGGATTTGGTTGGGATTTAATGGATTTAGTTGGGCTTTAACGTTCCGAGTTGGGCTTTAACGTATCCAATTGGGCTTTAACGTACATAGTTGGGCTTTAATGAATCCAGTTGGGCTTTAATGGACCCATTTAGGCTTTAACGTACCCAGTTGGGCTTTAAACGAATCCGGTTGGGCTTTAAACGAATTCGGTTGGGCTTTAATGGATCTGGTTGGGCTTTAATGGATTTAGTTGGGCTTTAACGTTACCAGTTGGGCTTTAATGGACCCGGTTAGGCTTTAACGTACCCAGTTGGGCTTTAAACGAATCCGGTTGGGCTTTAATGGATCTGGTTGGGCTTTAATGGATTTAGTTGGGCTTTAATGGATTCAGTGGGGCTTTAACGTTCCTAGTTGGGCTTTAACGTATCCAATTGGGCTTTAACGTACACAGTTGGGCTTTAATGGATCTGGTTGGGCTTTAATGGATTTAGTTGGGCTTTAACATTACCAGTTAGGCTTTAATGGATTCAGTGGGGCTTTAACGTTCCCGGTTGGGCTTTAACGTATCCAATTGGGCTTTAACATACACAGTTGGGCTTTAATGGATCCAGTAGGGCTTTAATGGACCCGGTTGACTTTAATATATCTAGTTAATGGATTCAGTGGGGCTTTAACGTTCCCAGTTGGGTTTTTAATGGATCCAGTTAAGCTTTAACGTATCCAATTGGACTTTTAATGGACCCGGTTGACTTTAATGGATCAGTAAATGATGTACATACATACATGATCACATATGTACATGTACATACATATATATTACATACATGATCACATACATACTATACATGGTGTACATACATTCATGATCACATACATACATGTGTATATACATACATGAACACATATGTACATGTACATACATACATACATGATCACATACGTACATTTATATACATACATATTACATACATGATCACATACGTACTATACATGTACATGATGTACATACATACATGATCACATACGTACTATACATGGTGTACATACATTCATGATCACATACGTACATGTGTATATACATACATGATCATATATATATATATATATATATATATATATATATATATATATATATATATATACACACATACATGATCACAGAAAAATAAATATTTATTAAATTTACCGACGGATTCTTAACTGCCGTCGGTAAGCCGTCGGTAATCCGTCTGTAATTACCGACGGATTACCGACGGACGTCAGAAAAAAATAAATATTTATTAAATTATATAAATTACCAACGGATTTCCGACGGATCTAAAAATAAAAAAAAATAAAATAATTTAATATCCGTCGGTAATCCGTCGGTAAATATATACATTTACCAACGGATTACCGACGGATAGTCTATCCGTCGCAAAGTTTTAATTTCCGTCGATAATTACTGACGGATATAATCCGTCGGAAATCGTGGTCGGAAATAAGCAATTTTCCAGTAGTGGAGGAGGATCATTTTATTTATTATAAGATTTA
Organism: Arctium minus; assembly: GCA_954870635.1. Classification (NCBI taxonomy): domain Eukaryota; kingdom Viridiplantae; phylum Streptophyta; class Magnoliopsida; order Asterales; family Asteraceae; genus Arctium; species Arctium minus. The sequence goes on along the minus strand of OX941080.1, from coordinate 171,481,436 downwards.
TTTAAGGAAGAAAAAGTTTCTTTTTTTGAGAAATTTTTTGGTGGAACGTAGAAGTTTGGACAAAAAGGACAAATCCGGCAATTCCCTAGTTTGATGTTGATCCTCAAATCCATCTTGACGTTGTAACTCATCCCATAACTCTTCACACATCTTATAACTTGCAAAAATACATATAGTAAGATAAGTTTATATGTTAGTAAGTAACTAACAATGACTTATTTTTATAGTAGAAAATGGATAGTTGGGTGTTAAAAATTTATTATTTGGTTAAAAAATTTAATTTTTCAATAACTAATTAATTTAACATTTACTAATAAAAATAAAAAACTGATTACTTTAATCTTTATTTTTTATTTTTTCATATATATAAGAAAAAGTAGTTTTATAGTTTTTTAAATAGTCAAAATTAGTTTTATAAGGATAATAAAAAGTAAGAACATTAATGTAGGTGGAAGCAATAAGTATAAAGTAGTCAAAATTTATATTTCCTAATTAAGTTATTAGATTTAAGTCAAATATATCTATAATATATAGATAGGTGTTGCTATAGCAACACCCGAGATATATATATTAGTACAAAAAATTAGTAAATGAATGAGATACAAACTTTTTTAGTATCTAATATTCTAATAAGACCCAAAAAAATATTTAGTAAATGCTGAAACATGTATTAATTAATTACATTAGAGAATAATATATGTAAAAGTTAATTGGTGGTTCATTTTATAATATTGCTTATTTGGTTATTGCTTCTCTAAGTTTTTTTTTATCTAGTACCAAAATCTAAAATTACTTTGCCTAGAAAACATTGATATATTCTCCATCATTCATCTCCCACTAACTCTTCTGATTATTCTATCCGTATGAATTTTATTTTTATAATAGAATATAGTAGATTTCTCGTTATTAAGTAAAAAACTTCTAACTTTTGAAAAAAATTACCCACCATATGAGACGATCCAACTTATGACTTATCTATATTTAGAAATTCAAAGTACACTTTGTTTTTTCATACATTATTTACTCCTTATTACCTAATATCGAGTGCATGAATTTAAGTAATTTCTTATTGATTGATTTTGTGTCTAGGAATACACGGAAAAACGTTTTTATATGAAATAGCGTATTTCTTGAACTCAATGTTATTTCTAATGATAAAAAAATATATTAAAAAAATTGTATTTATTAAGGGTCCATTTTTACATCTCGTCCATGACCTCTAAAATATGGTCAGGAACAGGCCTACAAGGATGGCCCTAAAGGTCAACATGCATGGACACAGGGGAGAAAGGGAGAAAGAGAGGGAAAAAGATTTGGGAGACCATATACAAGCAAGTATGAAGGAAAAAGATACAATATTTTTCCAATTTATTTACAAGTATAAAAAGGGAAGTTGGTAGCCACCATGATAGAAATAAGTGAATTTGTACCAACCCCATCCCTCATTTTCTTCGGTTTCATATACTTTTGACATTTATAATCATATATTTAGGTTGACTTATTCTTTTATTTATTTATTATAGTCTCCTATATATAACCGTCTAATGCTTAAAGTATTGGCTTAAAATATTTTTTGTGTTTAGAGAAAAGTTTAAAAAAACTCAATAAATTATTCAATTTTGAATAATTAAGTCCCTAAACTAATTTTTTGAATGAAAAAACTATTAAACTTTCTTATTTTGAATGATTAAGTCTTTGAACTATTTTTTTTAATGACAAAACCATTAAACTTTCTCATTTTGATTAGAAAAATCACTAAATTTTCACATTTTGAATGATTAAGTTCCTGAATATTTTTTTTCAATAAATTAAATTATCGAACTTCTAAAAATTAGTTGCTTACATCATTTTAACCCAAAAAAACTATTTGTAATTGGTTATCTTTTGATTATTTCTCTTTTGACAGATAAAAAATAGATCAAAAAGAGGGAGATGGATAGCAGGAGCAACACCGTGTTAGAAGATATGGAGAACGGACAACGTTCGGGCAACATGGAGTGGCGAGACAGAGCGATACGATTGTTTGTGAAGGGTTCTAATGGCGTAGAGTTTGAGAACGGTAAAATTGATTTAGATTTGTTTGTTACTTTAAAACATTCATAGTCAGTTCCAGGTACCTTTTAAAAAAGATAACCAATTTTTAGAAGTTCGATGGTTTATTTATTTAAAAAAAAATTAGGGACTTAATCATTCAAAATTAGAAAGTTTAATGGTTTTTTCATTCAAAAAAATAGTTGAGGGACTTAATCAATCAAAATAAGAAAATTTAATAGTATTTTCATTTAAAAAAATAGTTCAATGACTTAATCATTCAAAATGGAATAGTTTGTTGGGTTTTTTGATATTTTCACTTCTTTTATTGAAATTCTATTTATCCTGATTTTTAGATACAATCTACTCTTTTCTTTCAAAAAAAAAGATACAATCTACTCTCTTCAAATATTTAAGTGTTTCAATTGTGTTGTTATTTTTATATCTTTCAAAATCTTTAACTCTAAAAATAAATCTAAACTACCAGTATGAGAAAAGAAAGCATATATATGTAACTACAATTTCAATATCTTCTTGAAACTTTATCATCTAAATAATTTTAGTTTCTCAAAATTAGATAAAATTCAAAAATATATTTATAAATGACAAAATAACCTGATCCATTATATATACAAATAGAGTGAACATTTAATTATTTGTTTACAAAACTTATTAAAACAAAACATAGTATTTAATGAATTGAATTTATTGAAAAAAATATGACAACATTTAAAAATCATTAATAACTATAACTACAACATTAAATGCTCAAAAAAATGTTAAACATTAATGGCCTTAATTGCTTAAGCCAGCCCGGCCTTGGTCTCACATTAGTTATACTTACAGAATTTTCCATTCCATCTATAAGCTACTTTATTTTAACATTTTTTTCAATTATAATCTTGATTAATATTAATTATTACTTATTATTATGTATAAATAAATATTAGCTATAAATAAATAAATAAATATTATAAGTAAAAATTAATTAATTTAAAAGATATATTATTAATTAATTTTAATTATACAACACATATTAATAATAATTATTAATAAATAATAAATGTTATTAACTATATCAATCATTTTTTAACTATTATTTAATATATTCAAATACCAAAAAGCAAATATAACAATTCTAATATTTTTGAAATCATGGATTAATGTAGATTATTTCTAAAATTTGTTTTAACAAATTCAAAATTTATAGTATATGTATAATAATCAATTTTAAATTATTTCAATTAACATATTATATTATTCATTTTTCTTTACTATTTTTTTGTGTTAATTAACGTATTATATTATTAGAATTTTATTTGAATTATATTAGAAAATATTTGTAATTGATTATTTTTTCAAGATATTTTTTTTGTTCGTTTACAAGCTTATAAGCTAGTTTTTTTTTTCAAACATAATTTGTTTATAAGCTAGCTTTTCAGCTTTTCAGCTAGTAATTTGTTTATAAACTACCTTTTCAGCTTTCAACTAGTTTTTTTTACCAAACATAACCTTAATCAGGATTTGGTTTAAGATGTGTTAGGTAGAAGAACAATAAGCAAGTTAAAATCCTTTGAAAATAAATGAAATGTTTGCATTTTTTTAATAAACAAGTTTGTTCATGTTGTGTGAATGTAGTTGAAGTATTCGTATGGGTTTGTATGAGCCTCTCATGGAAATGTAGAGTATCTTCAACAATTTTTTTTTATTATAATCATTATTCTAAATGACTTGTGATGGTGTTGTTATGGCGTCATATCACGTTAATCCCCGTGAATCCACTTTAAAGGGTCGTTTACCAAATTCTTACCGGGTAAACACTTACCGGCAAGAAATTCATCTTCATTTACCTTATTGTGTAACATCCTTGGCCATGAAAATGGATTGTTGGGAAGAATTTAAAACCGGTAAGCGCTTACCGGGTAAGAGTCATTTCTCACACTTACCGGGTAAGACTCTTGTCTCTTACCAGATAATCTTCTTGGTCCTCTCCATGCTCAATCAATAAGGTAAATGATAGTAAACACTTACCCGGTAAGCGTTTAATAAACGACCCCTAAGACTTAGCTTGCATTCTAACATGTTATATATGGTGTGTTATGAAGCGTTATTTTGTAAGGTGTGAGGTTATTTTCAATATATAACTTGAGGAATAAATGATAATTGTATACTAGACCTAACACTTTAATAAATTTAAAGCAAATTGCATGAAAATGTAGGGTTCTTTGTTTGAATTCCTATTTTGTGCGTACTTTCAAAACTCTCCTTTTGGTACCTGAGCATGTGAAATCTCAAACATTTAAAGGTGTAAATGATGTGAGTCGAGCTCGAGTATTGGTATACTCGATTTGAACTCGAAAGCCATTTTCCGAGCTCTTGAAACTCGCGTAGTTAAAATCTAAACTCGATTCGAACTCGATAGCAATTTTTTAAACTCGAACTCAAAAGTCAAATCGAGCTCTAAACAAGCTTACTCGTTGAAATATAAGAAATTTAAGGGTCTACTCTTATCTATATTTATACTATATTATAAAGCACGGATAAAAAACTCTTACTATCAAATTATTAAGCACAAGATACCATCATTTTATGCAAGATTTTAAAAATCTCTTAATTTACAAGTATCAAAGCACAAGATACATATTATTACTGCATACTTCTAACACCCACCAATTTGGTATGTGCAGGATCTTCCTTTTATGCAGAGCTTTCCATGTATCACTATTAATTAATATATTATATTACTATAAATTTGTTTTAATTATATTATTAAATATGTAATTGGTTATTTTTTATAGATGTCATTAAAATATATAAGATAATTATTGAATTCTAACAAAATACTTAATTTTTTTATATAAACATTATATTATTAAGCCTAAATTAAACAAATTTATAAAAAAACATTATCACTTTCTCAAAACCATCCAAAATCGTACTGTAAAACGACAAAAAAAATAAAACGAAACATTAAAATTGTGATGTATCTCGTTGTATTACGCGAGTACGCTTCTAATAAATTATAAAACTTAAATAGTGTAATCTTGAAATTTATAAAACTTAAATGGTGTAATCTTGAAATTTATAAAACTCAAGGGGTGTCTCTCAAATTTTATCACCAAAAAGACAAAATTACAAACTTTAATCACCTCCCTCTCTTTTTATAACACATTTTCATCTTTCCCATTACTATCTCTCTTTCAATTTGGGACAATTTTACCAACACTTTTATTGTTTTTTTGTCTTTGCTTTAAGTTATGATTTTAATAAAAAATATATTGATTAATTGCTATGGTTAAAAAATGTACATATTTGTTCAAATATCTAAAAATATATGACAAATTTCTTTTATTGGTAATATTATTACTAATTTTTACATTATATTTTACAAACTATATTATAAAACTAATTATATAAACAAATCGAGTATCTCAGGAGCTTTTCAAGTCAAGTATTGGGTAGCTCAAATCGTCTCGTTAGTATGTCGAGTTGAGCACGAGTTTCAGTCGAAACTACGCGAGTCGAGTGTTGACCGAATCGATCTCGAGTAACTCACAAATTGTCTCGTCTTATTTACACCCCTAATATCTGGGTAACTTGTTTAAGCATTAAGAAATTACCATGTTGACGTGGCATACAAATCAATAATGTTTGTTGAAATGGTTAATGACATGGATTTTTAAGTATCTTCTACTTTAACGCCCCTTTGTTCTAGATCTATGAATACAAACCATAACCCAGATCTATGGACACAAACCAAATCTCGACTTTTGTTCTTTGATTTCGATTTTGCTTGTTCTTTAATTTCGATTTTGCTTCTTCTTCGACCCATATCTGTTCTTCAAACCTTTATTATGAAAATCAAAACGAGAAATCAGTACCTCATAGATCTGGGTTACAGTTTGTATTTACAGATGTGGGGTTTTTGTTCGATTTCGAGGGGCTTTTTGGTTGTATTCGTTTTTTACTCGAACTAGGGGAAGGTTCAACAAACGTACGTGGTTTTGGCTGTGAGGGGAAAAGGTCTCCTAGATCTGGGGTACATCGGTCGTGATGGGGGTGAAGGCGAGTGGCTGATGTTCTTCATTTTCCATTAGTTACATAAATAACCCCTTCATTTTTATTCTTTTTATATTTCTTTTTAATTTGAAAACTGTTGTAAAATGGCAAAAGGACGAAACTGCTATGCATGGTAAAATAGAAGATATTTTATATCTATTTTATATAAAAATCCACGTCATTCGCGATGTTAGCAAACATTATTGATTTCTATGCCATGCCATTTTGCCACACCGGTATGGTCTCCTGTTAATGCTAACACGTTACTTAGGCACTTAAATGTTTGAGATTTCACATCTCAGCTATCAAAACGAAAGTTTGAAAGTATGTTATCCAAAATAGGAATTCAAACAAAGTAGATTACATGTTCATGCAATTTGCCCTAAATTTAAAAAAAAGAACTTAAAACAAACCATAAATAGGTAAATACCTACTCTCATTCCCGTACACTAAGTGTCGAACACAAATTCTTTGAAAATTGAAGGAAATAGTAGGTAGAGATTCAAGAGATTTAATCCAAATTTTGCACTCTTGATATCATTTTCTATAAGCTCTATATATCAATAGTCTTCTTTCTTTTTTTGTTTATTACTTTATATGAATGTAATTTGTACTAAGGTATTATTTAAAACACTAACACACAACTGTATCTCTCTCTCTCTCTCTCTCTCTCTCTCTATATATATATATATATATATATATATATATATATATATATATAACGCTAAACAAATGAGAACCGTAAAATGATTGAGGACGGTGACGACTAATCTCAATCATTCAAGGGTTCTAATAATGGCATTTTTTGTAATATTAGTGAAAGTTTTGAAAGTTTAAGGGTAAACTTGTAATTTAAGATCTCAAAACCGCCTCTCTCATCCTCATCTTCTTCCCATATGTCACTGGTGAAGAGCAGGATTTCACCCAAAATAATCGATGACTTTCACCCAAATTAATCCATTCGCTTCCTTCAATATGTTAGAATTCTTTCAGGACCCCATCGAAAACCTCCATAACTGGACCAATCTGGCTTCAATTGGTGTATTGTATGCTCCATAACAACAACCACCACCATCGCCTCCATCTCTCTTCCTCTCCTCATCATCTCCTCCAACCTCTCTCTCTCTAATACCACCTCCTTCCCTCTAACCACCAGACCATCCCCCTCCTTAACCCTTCGCCACACCCCCAAAATCATTAGGTGGCTCGACAAACTAGGGTTCGGTACACACACCCTTGTCGACGCTTCCATGGACCAGTCCTCTATTGCTTAGGTCCGATGACGACCTTCCTACTCCAACCAACAATTCTCACAGTTCGGCGCCGGTTGTTTTTCGGGCGTCGAGTTAGCGTTCCAGGTGTTACGAAGTCAGCTTTAATCTCATGAAGTCAGCTTCAAAGTCATGATTGATATGATCATGTAAGCTCCCCCTCAAAATCTACAAGTAGTCAAAAAGTCTTCAAAGCAATAAAGTCTTATTGAAACAAAAACATTTATTGAAAAATTAAAGACATAAAAGCAGTAAAACGTTTAAGAACGAGTTCTGATCAGATGAAATCAGAAGTCAAAGTCGTTACTCCCCTTGAACATATGCAACACAAAATATGTCATTGAAAAATATATGCAAAACAATACAACTCCCGTTAGAATGTAGATCATCTAAATTTTGTATTACACTCCCCCTGAAAGCATGAACAAACGTTAAGTGCAAATATCATTCAGATTAAAAATAAAGAAATGAAGAAAAATAACACAAATAAACTGTATTAGGTAACTACAGATTATGTCTTGAGGTTCAACATGCCAAGTTTCGAAATAAGAAAATTAAATCTCTTTTCGTCTAACGGCTTGGTAAGCAAATAAGCATGTTGATAATCTGTGTTTACAAAGAAAAGTTCAATTGTACCTTTTTCAACATTATCTTTGATAAAGTGATATCTCACGTCAATATGCTTGGTTTTCGTGTGTTGAACAGGGTTCGCAGATATAGCAATAGCGCTAATGGAATCACAGTAAATCGGAATTTTGTTGTATTAGAAGCCATAATCTCGAAGTTGTGTTCGCATCCACAACACTTGAGAATAGCAGCTAGCTGCAACTACGTATTATGCCTCAGTTGTTGAAGTAGATACACACAGTTGTTTCTTCGAAGTCCAACTCACGAGCTTATCCATTCGCCTCCTTTAATCTGTTAGAATTCTTTCAGGACCCCATCGGAAACCTCCATAACTGGACCAATCTGGCTTCAACTGGTGTATTGTATGCTCCATAACAACAACCACCACCACCACCACCGCCTCCATCTCTCTTCCTCTCCTTACCATCTCCTCCAACCTTTCTCTCTCTCTCTAATCCCACCTCCTTCCCTCTAACCACCAGACCATCCCCCTCCTTAACCCTTCTCCACACTCCCAAAATCATTAGGTGGCTCGGCAGACTAGGGTTCGGTACACACACCCTTGTCGAAGCTTCCATGGACCAGTCCTCTATTGCTTAGGTCCGATGACGACCTTCCTGCTCCCGGCCAACAATTCTCATTGTTCGGTGCCAGTTGTTTTTGGGGCGTCGAGTTAGTGTTCCAGGTGTTACGAAGACCGAAGTTGGTTTTACCCAAGGGGTTTATGCATAAGCCTACTTATAATGATATATTCGGAGGTTGTTAGGATTCAATATGACCCCAAAGCCTGTAGTTTTGACAGTTTGCTCGATTGCTTCTGGGAGAGGCATGATCCTACCACACTTAATAGTCAGGTTAGTACTAACCTTATCACGACTTCTTCAAATTCAGACTAAATATCTCAGTTATCATAATAGTATGAATTATAATAGTTTAGTCGATGTTAGATTGTTTATAGTTGATGCCTTTTGTTGTAGATCATAGCCGATTAACTTTTGAACCCTAATCGCTCTTGGTTCTGACTTTAAATTGTTAGATTTGAATGAGATTGAATGAAAATGGTTGTGGGAGATCATGTTTTGTCTTCTAATTAATTGTTAATTTGACAAGAATGTGAGAAAATTGATGTAATTGAAATTGGTGACAGTAATTTATGATATATTTTTCTTTGAGATATGCAATTGGGAATCGACAACTAAACTACATATCTTCCAAAAAAAAAGTATATCCCAAATACATAAATTAAACAGTCATGTCGGTTACACCATGTTCATCAGATTCTCGTCCAAATTATAACATAAATTGGTGGAAAATTTAATTCTCACAACCATTTTCAAAAAATGTTTTAACCCAAATTAACAACTCGAAGCCCGATTGGGCTTATAGCTGCAACATCTTGGTTATGGAGCATTTGGTGTATTGTATGCCTTTCGTTAAGTATGTGATCAAATTTTGATGGAATGGTAGGTTGTTGTTGGCTCTAAGTTTTATGGCGGTGTGTGTGGCTGAGCAGAAAACGACAATGGAATAAGAAGTGAAGATTAGTCGATCAATTTCAGCAATTTATCACTAGGGTTTCCGATTTTGTTTAAAATGGGGTTTTTTTTTGTTTCTCAAAACTGTATTTGATTTCATGAGGTGAAATAAAATGTAGATGAAAATTATGTTTGATTTCGTGAGGTGAAATGATATATAGACGGAACTTGTGTTTGATTTCATGAGATGAAATAGATTACTGATAAAAATTGTGTTTGATTTCATGTAGTGAAATAACATATATATGAACATTATGTTTGGATTTCATGAGGTGAAATGTCATATTTATAAAAAAAATTATTTTTATTTCATGAGCTGAAATAGTATGTGCTTCATCTGATGAATCTTCGTTACCAAAATGACTATTATGCCATTTTTATATGGTGAAACAACGTTTAATTAAAATGATAGGATCAAAATCAAATTACGGCTTAGATCGTTTCTCACAGTTCTCAAAGTTTTTTTGGTTCTCACATGATTTAACCTATATATATATATATATATATGCCGCCTTATGACATGTCTTGTAAAATGTCGTGACCTTACCTTAACTCGTAAGACTTAAGACTTGATCTTGTCATCATGCCACGCCTCACATACTTTAGAGAAAATACAACAATTAATAGCATTCAATTTCAACTATGTTTTCATTTTGAAAGTTCTAAAATTATTTATATTATTAAAAATATTCTATACATTCTATACAACACCAAACTTTTAAAATAAATTTTGGAAATTAATTAATTCTTCCTCCTCTAGTTAAAAAACAATGAATTCAGCTTCCCTTACCATCTGGTTTTAGAGATTTATCCAAATATAGAAAAAAGTGTTTTGTTCATGGATTTTAAAGGAATTGAAAGGAATTTGAATGGATAATTCATTTCACCTTCCAATTTCTTTGTTGGTTCATATATTGATAATGATGGAATCCTTTGAATTCATTTGAATTTCACAAATCAAGGAATTCATCATTCTTAGCCTAAAGTGAAAGAACCGAATTCCATTCAATTCTTACCAACCAAATGCATCGTCAAATTCCATTCCAATTCTTTCAAAGTCAAATTACTTCGATCGATTCCAATTCCATCAAATTACATTCTGCGAACCAAATGCCCCCTTTGGGGCCGTTTACAAAATGCTTACCCGGTAAGCGTTTATCGGGGAATTTACCATAACGGATGAACATAACAAGAGGATAAGATCTTACCCGATAAGAGCAAGGATAAAGATGAAGAGTCTTACCCGGTAAGAGAGAGTGACAACTCTTACCCGGGTAAGTGCTTACCGGGTAAAATTGTTGTATAAGATACCATCGTGATGATTAAAAATCTACCCGGTAAAGCAAGTTAATGTGTCGAGATTTATTGATAAACGCTTACCGGGTAAGCATTTGGATAAACAACCCCTTATTCTTTCTATGCCTTTCTCAATTCTGGATAATGATTTAAAGATTCTTTTCCAGCCAACTTTATAAAAAAAAAAAAAAAAAGTCTCCAAATCCTATTGGAGATGGTATTAAGAGCCCAAAAGGAATTCTGAAAGACATCTTATCCTCGACGCATCAACCTTTTCCATTACATGCATTTCGTCAATGATAATCATGTCATGATTAGAACGCTAGCGCACTCATAATTTTAGGGCTTATCTTATAAGCATAAACAAAATAAGAATAAATTGAGTCCCATGTATGTGATTGTGATACATGGTTAACATCTTGGATCAGGCGGCTACTAAGGACGACAAAACTATGCTTTTACACCTCTGTTTCAAGACTAAAAATTATAGTAATTTATATAATCTTTTAACAGTTTTTCAACACATTTAAAAAAGTGAAGGTCTGAATTTAACATAATTAATATACCATGTTTAGATGTACACCCGTGGATCTAAATAATCTTACATGACCTAATTAATAGTAATTTGATTTAGTCATTGGTTAGCAGACTAGGTGGGACAGGACGGGACAAAAAAAATAGTCTCATGTTTGGTATGCCATAGGACAAAAATCACATGGGACAACATGAGACAAAAATCAAATTTCATGGGACAAAACTTAAGTTTTTTAGTTCCATCAAAATATAGGTGGAACAACATGGGACTAAATATAAAATTACAATATTACTTTCTTTCAAACATATGATTTTAAACCTAAACTAAACGTGGGACAGACAGTTAGTCCCGTCCCGTCCCATCAAGTCTGTGTACCAAACGCTACATTTGGGAACAAAGCTCAGAGTTTGAGCGAGTCAAGTTTAAACCTTAGTTTTTTATTTTGAAATAAAGTTATAGCATCTTTGATTTTTGTGAAATGTTTATAATAATTAATTTGTTAGTATTAAAAAATGTTTTGAATATTTTTATTATACAAAATTAAAATGAAACAATGGATTTAGAATTAGAAGACGGGTAGCATATCGCAAATGTCATAGCGGAGGGACACACGGTGGAAAGAGATGGATGGAGACCATTTCTTCATGATAAAGGATATCATATGCACGCAATAAGAAAGAAATAACATGTTCCCACCTTTTTATATATATACTTAGGTGTCGTTTGTTTTTTAAGAGTTTTAAAGTCTGAAGTCTTATTTTAGTTATGATTAATAAGAGGTGGTGTGTAAAAAATGTCTGAATGATTCAGACTTAAGAGCCAATAAGAGGTTTTTTGAAAAAATTTGGTATTTTTAGTCTTATTTTAGTTATGATTATCAAATTTTCTAATAGATTTTGTACAAATTAAATTGTTTGTATGAACAAAATTTCTATTAAATTTGGTATTTTTAGAATCAACAACCTGAATGACAGAAATGACCCACTTACCCCTTATTATGAATAATTAAACGTTGTATAATATATATTTTTTTAAGTTAAATGATATTTCTGAAATACAAAAATTATATTTGAACATCAAAACATAAAATCATAAATTCATTCATATCATCCAAACATAAACATGAAATCATAAATTCATAAAATACAACGTTCCTTCATGAAATGATGCAACCCAAAACTCACACAAAACGTGAATAGAAAATCGAACTCCCAATTTATGAAAACGCGGATAAAACTTCATATCCCGAAACACAAAAAACATGGGTGGGGCATAATATTCAACCCATAAATCATGGATAAAATCCATATATATAAAACGTCACCGAAAACATGGATACTAAAACTCAATACCCAAAAAAACACTTTTTAGTGACAGGGGAGACCCGAATTTCATTGAATGTGGCGGACACACAAAGTTAAGCCACTTATCAAGGTTCTAGAGTGTAACACCTTAAAAATAGGGATAACAAAAACTTTCCAAAAACGGAAATGTGGTATATAATTTGCCATAGCAAGAGCCTCACAAAAATGGGGAACTATAAAAACCTGTTAATTACAATTGTAATGTAACGGAAATAAGCAACAACCAACCAATCTAATTTCTAAACTAGAAAGAATATTACAAAAGGGGTGTTGTCTAAGTCTAACCAATGGCTTCACCAAAAATGCATCCTAAGCACTTTCCCCCAAGCTCTCACCACAGATCGACTAGGCCTGCTTAGAAACGGCCCCGCTAGAACTAGAGATACACATCGACACCAAACAAGAGTTAGGCCAAAAAGCCTAGTGAGATTGCACAAGAAATAACATATAGGAGCATTTACAATTCTTATCTGCAGTTAAGCAAATTTCGTTAAATGTGGAGTCAATAGGGGAGACCCATAGCACCAATCAAGTTCCACCCAAAGAGTCGATGTACATTGATGCCAACTACTAAGAGTGACATCCGAAAGGCCCGGCACATCCGAGGACTACAAGTTTAAACCTTACTTTTTTATTTTGATCAGATAGCCGGTTACAAGTTACCGGTTTCGGTATTGATTACCTTTTTTTTTGGATCTTTAGTAGAAATATAACATTTTTTTTTTAATTTAAGTTATTTTAGAGAAATGTAATATCTTAAAACAAAAATCCAATCATAATTCTATTGGCAATTAATGGTCATTGAAATAAAGTTATAGCATCTTTGATTTTTGTGAAATGTTTATAATAATTAATTTGTTAGTATTAAAAAATGTTTTGAATATTTTTATTATACCAAATTAAAATGAAACAATGGATTTAGAATTAGAAGACGGTTGCATATCGCAAATGTCATAGCGGAGGGACACACGGTGGAAAGAGATGGATGGAGACCATTTCTTCATGATAAAGGATATCATATGCACGCAGTAAGAAAGAAATAACATGTTCCCACCTTTTTATATATATACTTAGGTGTCGTTTGTTTTTAAGAGGTTTAAAGTCTGAAGTCTTATTTTAGTTATGATTAATAAGAGGTGGTGTGTAAAAATGTCTGAATGATTCAGACTTAAGAGTCATTAAGAGATTTAAAAAAAAAAAAAACAACCCCTTAGGGTTGTTTATCAAATTTTCTATTACATTTTGTACAAATTAAATTGTTTGTATGAACAAAATTTCTATTAAATTTAGTATTTTTAGAATCAACAACCTGAATGACAGAAATGACCCACTTACCCCTTATTATGAATAATTAAACGTTGTTTGATATATTTTTTTTAAGTTAAATGATATTTCTGAAATACAAAAATTATATTTGAACATCAAAACATAAAATCACAAATTCATTCATATCATCCAAACATAAACATGAAATCATAAATTCATAAAATACAACTTGCTAGAAAAAATTTCACAATATTATGATCCTTTTTTTTTGGGAAAGGGTATCCTGAGCCTATGGCCTAGACTAATCCCTTGGGAAAAAAAACCGACCGCAAAAGCATGAAGCCCTAATATTATGAATTTATGATCCTTCCAACTAATCCTACTTCGATTTTGTTGTTGTGATTCACCCATTTATTCCATAGGGACAAAAATAAACCACAAAGCAATACATCAAAATTTATTGTTGATCACGAACAAAACAAAAAGCTATTGTTGAGAAAAGAAGCAAAAATTGATACCTTTCATGAAAAAAAGGAAGAAAAAAGATAACAATGAAATCAGTAAAGTACATGAAGTCAGATAACAAGGAAGAAAGAAACTACCGAAATTAGATAACAAGTAAGAAACATGAAATCAACACCTTTCAATTCCTTACTTGTAACACCCTAGAATCTTGATGATAAAATTTTAAATTTCCGGAAAGTGAACAACACGAAACCTTAAATGTTAAGAATAACTTTAATCCACAACGGGGAAGTTTATACAAACAAAACCATCAATATAATGAGACATAAACTAACAGCCAACTTAATCTAGTTAAAGAATGACTAGATTAGAACGGGTGTCGCTAATGTCTCCAAAAGAATTACTCTCCACAAAAGATCTCCCAAAAGCCCGACTCCTTAGGTGCTCCTAACTGCACCGGTCGGCATCTCAACTCATCCTAGATTCGTCACTAGTGGGACCTGTGAACCACGAGCACACAACAAGTGTTAGGCTAGAAGCCTAGTGAGATCATACATAAAATATTTATACAATAAAAGGCATTAATGCACAATTTAAATGTTACCGGATCCCATATTGGTAGAACAATACCAAAATCTCCAATTTCACACGATGTTCTACACCTCAACATTTACACATTATACAACTCTCGAATTACGGGAGAGACCCGTTTCCATCAAGGTGACAAGGACACGTGAGTGGAGTCGCCTATTGATATTATTGGGACTACACCTTAGCTCTTGGTTTTAGTGCACACACCATTTTGGCATCACCTCAAACTCTTTCATACCTTTAGTGCTTACTCCAACGAGTTACGCGTCAATGATTTAATGAACCTTAATGCTTACACAATCTAGACAAGTTCCACCTCTAGGACATCGATATCCTTTAGTGTATATGTAACACCTTCAAATCCGGAAGGAGCGACTAAATTAAAACTTTTAATAATACATCAAATGAAGGGTAAAATCTCTTACGACAAGTCCATACTTGAAATACGATTCTTGATTTAACCATCAATGAAATAAATAAAGTCTTATAAAATGACTATTTAAAGATCGGGTGTTACTAAAACCCCATAATAGTCGCTATCTCCAAAAGCGGAAGACATATTCAAATATCTAGATCCTTCATGCACATCTAACTAGTACTCTACTCTTTACGGTGCCCCTAATAAATTTCCGCCAACAAAGACCTAATGCACATGCCGACAAATAAAAAGGGTTAGGCTTAACGCCTAGTGAGTTCAAGAGTTTTGAACATGAATAAATATATCGTTAAAAGAAAGAATGCAACTTAAATCATAATCCTTCAAAATGATTTACTTTAAATATGAAAACGACTCGTTTTCCAATAACACACATTTTTAAAGGTGAACGCCCCAATACAAAACGTTCCTTCATGAAATGATGCAACCCAAAACTCACACAAAACGTGAATAGAAAATCGAACTCCCAATTTATGAAAACGCGGATAAAACTTCATATCCCGAAACACAAAAAACATGTGTGGGGCATAATATTCAACCCATAAATCATGGATAAAATCCATATATATAAAACGTCACCAAAAACATAGATACTAAAACTCAATACCCAAAAAAACACCTTTTAGTGACAGGGGAGACCCGAATTTCATTGAATGTGGCGGACACACAAAGTTAAGCCACTTATCAAGGTTCTAGAGTGTAACACCCTAAAAATAGGGATAACAAAAACTTTCCAAAAACGGAAATGTGGTATATAATTTGCCATAGCAAGAGCCTCACAAAAATGGGGAACTATAAAAACCTGTTAATTACAATTATAATGTAACGGAAATAAGCAACAACCAACTAATCTAATTTCTAAACTAGAAAGAAGATTACAAAAGGGGTGTTGTCTAAGTCCAACCAATGGCTTCACCAAAAATGCAACCTAAGCACTTTCCCCCAAGCTCTCACCACAGATCGACTAGGCCTGCTTAGAAACGGCGTCGCTAGAACCAGAGATACACATCGACACCAAACAAGAGTTAGACCAAAAAGCCTAGTGAGATTGCACAAGAAATAACATATAGGAGCATTTACAATTCTTATTAGCAGTTAACCAAATTTCGTTAAATGTGGAGTCAATAGGGGAGACCCATAGCACCAATCAAGTTCCACCCAAAGAGTCGATGTACATTGATGCCAACTACTAAGAGTGACATCCGAAAGGCCCGACACATCCGAGGACTACAACCATGGCATTACCTCGAATGACGGAGGTCTAGGCACATACCATCATGGTGGCACTCATATACCAAAGATATTTCAATACCAACCATGGGTACAATATCACCATCTCAATCATTATAAAGTCCACTACAAGACTAGTATGACCAAAATCTCATCATATGAACATGATACCACCAAATAGTGTCTCAGATAGAAAATCATCCCCATAACAATTTATGCATTTCATTTAGTCATGACAAGACATTTATAGACATGTAAATATAAGGAAAAACCCCAAACACTTAAACATGTAAAGATGCATTTCAAGTAAAGATACAATAATAAAAAGTAGAAGATTATGATGTGTATCTAGTTTTGACAAAAGTTTAGTAAGCTCACAATCTAGGTTTTTGAGCCAAAACCTAGAAAATAGGAAACCCTAGGTGAAGAGGTTGTGTAACACCCTCAAATCCGGAAATAGCAACTAATTTAAAATTTTTTAAATACACCAATAAAAGAAGCATCTACAACCACAATTTAGATTCAACTACAAAACACACATACCATCTTATAGAAACGGACTATAAAGGATCGGTGCTACTATTACCCACGCATAGTCATTATCTCCAACTTGCGGAAGGCTTCACCGGATACTTACTTTCGAATCTAGCTAAGACTCTATTCTTCATAGGACTGCTAGAACCACTCCCAACTGGAACCTGATGCACATGCCGACAAATAAAAAGGTCAGGCTTAACGCCTCGTGAGCTCAAGAGTTTTCATTAGAGATATACATAAGACAATAACTGCAAGTACCTTATTTAAAAATCATGATTTCCGAAATGCAATACATTTGATTTGAAAGCAATCAAAATGAAGTACATTAAATATCAAAACAATTTCCTTTCAATCATTCGCCCTTTTTCGTGATTAAAAATCATAAAGCATACGCCTCTTTAAAGAAAGCCAAAACCAAAGCGTTCGTAAAATATAACTGACATTATAAAGATCAGACACTAAAAAAACGTAGATAACTCTAACTTCCAAACATCCCAATAACTCGAATGAGTTTCAATAACCAAAACCTTAAACATAGGTAAATACCCATACTCAAACGTCTCTGAAAACATGGATTATAAAACTCCATAACCAAAACCACACCCATTGGTGACGGGGAAAACTCCCGATTACATTGTACGTGACGGAACACAAAGTAAGCCACATAGCTATGTAGTAAATCAAAACATGTGGGTTACACATAAAACGCCCACCGAGCTCAACTACTCCAAGTCTATCGCCCGAAAACATCAAGTCAACCACTCCAGGTCTATCCTTGAGAGTTCCAAAACAGGGGAACTCAGACACCCAATGGAATTACACCTTACTGTCCATGGGACGCTGCCCGACCGTATAGGCCCACACCCTACTTACCATGGAGCCCGATGCCTATTCCGTGCCAAGTGGTGAACCAACTTCCCAATCGGGGACAGAGGAACACCGTGCCTATGGATCCATGGCACTAACTAAACCATTACATGACTCCAAACGAATGAACCAAAGCATTCAAAACATGACATACTCAACTAAGATGCAGTAAATGCAAATCATAACCAAGCGCTCAACATCGAGCAATTAAAACGGACAAGTGTCCTCAAAACCCAACAAAATCTAAACCGAGCCATAAACTCAACAAATCCAAAGACCCAACGTCGAAGTTCATAAAATGAAATCAAATATAAACAACCCATACTTATATAAACCCATGCTCCAAAGCATA
This sequence comes from Arctium minus, assembly GCA_954870635.1. Lineage (NCBI taxonomy): Eukaryota > Viridiplantae > Streptophyta > Magnoliopsida > Asterales > Asteraceae > Arctium > Arctium minus. The sequence goes on along the minus strand of OX941080.1, from coordinate 171,462,974 downwards.
TAATTTACTCCAACGTAGTTTAGATTGGGACAATTCATTTTCCAATTGAGTTTACAACATTTATTCTTTCAAAACGTCCCATAACACAAAACCATGCATTTCTCCAAAACACAAATCGGAACACATTTATACTCAAAATCTACTTCCATAAAATAAATCATTAAAATACCAAAATACATGATTTATTTATCATAATGCCCAAAATCCCAAAAATGTGTGCTAAATGAGTTTATAAAGTTAAACACCCTTAAAATACTCAACTTATCAGCAGTTAACAAAACTTATCAGCAGTTAACAAAACTTATCAGCAGTTAACAATTTCATGTAAAACGCTTTAAAATAAACATTTTGGCATGTACACCGTTTTCACAAATCAACTTGAACTCACCTTGCTAGATTTAGGCAAAATCTAGATTTCACCCAACGAGCTCTTTTGAAGGCCGCTTGAATCCTCAAGCCGGAAACTTCCAAAACCTAGATCCATACAAAACCAAACCATAAATACTCATACCTAATCGTATAGGAACATTCCCCAACCTTTACATACTAAAATCTTCAACAAGATCGAAACCCTAGTTTCCCAAAACCATCAAATCTGAGATTTGAGATATCCAACACTAAGAAACCACCAATGGGGCATTTATAACATTATTTCAAGAAAACTTACCATTAGAGATGACGGGACTTTCCGAGACCTCCCAATCCAACTCTTCAACCCGAGCTCCCAACCGATGAACTTAATGAGGGAGATGAAAATGGAGGTTTTGCGGTTCATTGATCCAACTAGCTAGATGGTGAAGATTCATGTGGTTTGGGAAGGAAAAACCCCCCAAAATGGGTTAGGGTTCGGTTTTGGGGTTTGGGAGAGAAAAGGGAAGAAGATAGAAGTGAAAAATGAGTGAAATGGTGAGAAATTCGGACATTTAGGGAACCAGTGGCCGCGACGATTATGCCACGCGATAGTGACATTGTCACTATCGCGAGGGCACTCTCGCGGGGAATGTATCGCAGGTGGTACACCCCCGGCGATTGTGCCACGCGATAGTAACACATGTCACTATCGCGAGTTACAGTCGCGCTACACGTACCGAGCCCCGAAAAAGGTCGAAACTCGAGATTCTCGCATGGGTCCACTTAAGGTTCGAAAGCACAACATTTACCATTCAAAAAGATGGAAGGAAGGCGGAGAGATAACCAACGAAAGATGGAGCTTGCTTTACGAAAGACCGGGTATTACAATCCTCCCAACATTGAAATGATTTCGTCCTCAAATCTAGGTTCCCACAAAACTTTACCCGCTGCAAGATTGACCTTAACCCGTTTGCCATCACCACTAACACGACCCTTACACCGATACTCACATTTGCTGCCCCCTCTTGGGCACATTTTACTCATAACCGAGCGAGCACTTAACTCTCTAATGTAACCTCTTTCCCACAAGGTTACGGTCGTCTCCCAACCTTGGGTGACAATTACTACCTTCAGGTAGCTAGTGGCCTCAACTTCCCACCGACCAACTCCTTTCGAAACTTAACGGTTCCGAACCCAAAGACAGCGATCATAACCAAACTTTCAAAACCCTCATATTTCAACTGATCCATTCCTAATATCTTTAAAGATATTCTTCTAAGGCGCACCCATGCGTCCTTCAGGTGACTGATTAGCCCCGATTCGGTTAGCACTCAACTCCGATCCCACACTAACCTCACAACATTCCTATAATAAAACCTTTATCACCACAGAATGCTTACACACATCGATACTTAATCCTCAACACCCACACTCCTTTCAGATTCCATCACCGAAGGTCAATTTTTTTTTTCATGATCCGATCGGGATACTTTTGAACTTTGCAAGATCCAATGATCTTAAGAAAACAAGTCGACACCTAGGGCTAAACGGTGACTTCGAAAACATGGACATCCCATCCCAATATCCCATTCCAGACGGATAGCCGCACTAAGGTTGACACTTAACCGAGTGGTAAAATTCAACTCATGCATTTCTACCAGACGGACCACAAGAATTTCCTTATATCGCGAAGCCCACTAATACGGTACACCATCAACATAAAACATGATGTCACCCCGACGAGCAATTCACCCAAAACGAACCCAATCTAAACGCCGATAATCACCTAAGACCTTGTCTCGCATGATTACCGAAGTATAAAATCACCCCTTAATTATCCGGGAAGAATTAAATCTACTACCTCCACAAAACAAACACACACAGATTCAAAACTGAAACTCAAAATCCAAGACTAACCGCGAGTCAGATCATTCGACGTTTCAAATCCCAAGGACTCCTCTAGTCCCTTAATTGTAACTCATTTCACGGTAGGGGTTTTAAATCTATATCCCTAATGAGTTCGAGGTTTTTCAAACTACATGCCAACTTGAAATTTTACAAAACTTCTAAAGGTAAAACTTTATAACAATTAATTATACACGTAAAAATCCACTACCGCTTACTCGGTAGGTGTGCAAAGTGGTCACAACATCGCACATATTAAATTCTTTCGAAAACCGTTTGTTTAGTATTCAAGCTAATAATGTCGACAACGGAAAACGTTCAACAAACATTCCAAAGGAACCGCTGCGGTCCCAACATGCAAATCTTTGCACCAAGAATGAAAACACTTATACATGCTAAGACAACGTATAACAAGACGTTTGTACAAAGCTCCAGAATGGAAATTCACATAATCAGATCCCAAAAGTTTCTTATTTAACCTCACCATGATATGGGATGAATTTTTTTTTCCAACAAGACTCACATACATCAATTTGTTTTACAAACCTAGTAGAACGGCAAGTGTTTGCAATTTGGTCCATCATAAAATAATTTAAATCGACTCCAAACTTTTAGTCGTACGGATAAACTTTCTTTGACCCAAAATGGTGGCTATAATGACATGCATACAAGTAACTCAATATAAAGCATTGCATGTGACCTTAATAGTAAAATTAACAACCAGAGATTGTTTAGAACAAAAGTTTAACACGAACCATCATAAAACATGCATATGCTTACTCACACCAAACGTATAAATGAATTATAATATTAAGTTGTATGCAATGAAATACTTGTATAAATCTCAAAAGAGAAATCACCCGATCTTGAAACTTCCCAAAATAACATATGGGATAATATATATACTAACCAAAATCTCAATACGTCCCTTAGGATTGCGAAAATACCGGCGCAAGACTCACACGAGACAAAATACTAAACGAAAATTCATAAGTTAACTCACACAATAATGCAAGTATACACCTCTCAAAGTTCAACTGCATGACGCAATATGTCATAAAATAGAATTCCATAAAACCCAATAAAATTATCCACAAAATTCAATGAAACTCACTGAGACCCAACGATACTCAAAATCAAATGGTGCCAAAACCGTCGCTCCCAAAATCAAATAACATAAAACGAAGTTATGATTAAAATGTCAAAATTCCAAAATTTTATCTTTTATCGCATCTGTGATATAAGACGACACTTTTCAACAAAATTCGCATGATACCCAACGCTTCAATAAAACTCGCGAAATTTACACACAATAAAAATTAAACCCACACAATTCAAAAGACACTCGTGCGTAGTAAAGCGTCAAAAATAATATTTCATAAATTCAACACGACTCGTACAGACTAAAATTCCCAAGAACAATTCGACTCAAGAACATGGGGACAACTCTTCCTTTAAACCCTAAAATACGTGGAGAAGATCCAATGTCAAAGTCAAAAATTCCACAGTTATTTGCCCAAAAGCCCAAAAACCCAAATAACATTAAAACACGGATATTACAATATCCGAAAAAACGTAGTGTTAGACACGAAACAGGGATAAAGAGATTTTCAATAAAAATTGCAACTACGTGCAACAAACAGTCTCATGAATGTTTAAGCTCACTATTTAAAATCTGATGAGTGCTAAATGTTTTACCAAGGCTTCATAGTAGATCACAATTTATGCTTCGAAAGCATGAGAAATAATTGATGCAAACTTATTTTTAGAAATAAATTTCGTGCATGAATTTCGGTCGGCACTCACATCTTAGGACTTCACTCCTCCACTTTCCCGACATACTATTGTCATTCGGATGTATTCAACATCTTAGAGCAACAATCCCACTAATTTGTTAACATTACAATTTTCCTCGCAACAGAATCGATCTGTCGAACCGATAGTTCTACTCTAACCAATAACTCTGACCCAAGATGGTCAACTTAATGCATTCATCACACTTACCCATCACTTCCAAGTGACATTGCTATAAACATCAACCTTTCCTTAGATCACTCGCTTAGAAACTTTCTCACTACCCCAACGGTCATTCCACCAAGGTAGTTCAAGTATACACATGTAACATGTAGATTCACCATGACACTGGCCAGGTGCCATTATGAACGTACCGTACACGATCATCCTTGCGACCCTCGACAATTTTCCCGTTTCTAGCGACTCGATAAATCCTCAAAATATCTTATCTTAAGGTACATAATGCGCAACTTCACTTACAATCACTTATAAGAACTCTAGTTTGAGTCTAGGAATCCAAAAATCAATACCTAATTCTCTCAAACTTAAGCTCTGATACCAACTTGTAACACCCTCAAATCCGGAAATAGCAACTAATTTAAAATTTTCTAAATACACCAATAAAAGAATCATCTACAACCACAATTTAGATTCAACTACAAAACACACATACCATCTTATACAAACGGACTATAAAGGATGGGTGCTACTATTACCCACGCATAGTCACTATCTCCAACTTGCGGAAGGCTTCACCGGATACTTACTTTCGAATCTAGCTAAGGCTCTATTCTTCATAGGACTGCTAGAACCACTCCCAACTGAACCTGATGCACATGCCGACAAATAAAAAGGTCAAGCTTAACGCCTAGTGAGCTCAAGAGTTTTCATTAGAGATATACATAAGACAATAACTGCAAGAACCTTATTTAAAAATCATGATTTCCGAAATGCAATACATTTGATTTGAAAGCAATCAAAATGAAGTACATTAAATCTCAAAACAATTTCCTTTCCATCATTCGCCCTTTTTCGTGATTAAAAATCATAAAGCATACGCCTCTTTAAAGAAAGCCAAAAGCAAAGCGTTCGTAAAACATAACGGACATTATAAAGACCAGACACTAAAAAAACGTAGATAACTCTAACTTCCAAACATCCCAATAACTCGAATGAGTTTCAATAACCAAAACCTTAAACATAGGTAAATACCCATACTCAAACGTCTCCGAAAACATGGATTATAAAACTCCATAACCAAAACCACACCCATTGGTGATGGGGAAAACTCCCGATTACATTGTACGTGACGGAACACAAAGTAAGCCACATAGCTATGTAGTAAATCAAAACATGTGGGTTACACATAAAACACCCACCGAGCTCAACTACTCCAAGTCTATCGCCCGAAAACATCAAGTCAACCACTCCAGGTCTATCCTTGAGAGTTCCAAAACAGGGGAACTCAGACACCCAATGGAATTACACCTTACTGTCCATGGGACGCTGCCCGACCGTATAGGCCCACACCCTACTTACCATGGAGCCCGATGCCTATTCCGTGCCAGGTGGTGAACCAACTTCCCAATCGGGGACAGAGGAACACCGTGCCTATGGATCCATTGCACTAACTAAACCATTACATGACTCCAAACGAATGAACCAAAGCATTCAAAACATGACATGCTCAACTAAGATGCAGTAAATGCAAATCATAACCAAGCGCTCAACATCGAGCAATTAAAACGGACAAGTGTCCTCAAAACCCAACAAAATCTAAACCGAGCCATAAGCTCAACAAATCCAAAGACCCAACGTCGAAGTTCATAAAATGAAATCAAATATAAACAACCCATACTTATATAAACCCATGCTCCAAAGCATATAATTTACTCCAACATAGTTTAGATTGGGACAATTCATTTTCCAATTGAGTTTACAACATTTATTCTTTCAAAACGTCCCATAACACAAAACCATGCATTTCTCTAAAACACAAATCGGAACACATTTATACTCAAAATCTACTTCCATAAAATAAATCATTAAAATACCAAAATACATGATTTATTTATCATAATGCCCAAAATCCCAAAGATGTGTGCTAAATGAGTTTATAAAGTTAAACACCCTTAAAATACTCAACTTATCAGCAGTTAATAAAACTTATCAGCAGTTAACAATTTCATGTAAAACGCTTTAAAATAAACATTTTGGCATGTATACCGTTTTCACAAATCAACTTGAACTCACCTTGCTAGATTTAGGCTAAATCTAGATTTCACCCAACGAGCTCTTTTGAAGGCCGCTTGAATCCTCAAGCCGGAAACTTCCAAAACCTAGATCCATACAAAACCAAACCATAAATACTCATACCTAATCGTATAGGAACATTCCCCAACCTTTACATAATAAAATCTTCAACAAGATCGAAACCCTAGTTTACCAAAACCATCAAATCCGAGATTTGAGATATCCAACACTAAGAAACCACCAATGGGGCATTTATAACATTATTTCAAGAAAACTTACCATTAGAGATGACGGGAATTTCCGAGAACACCCAATCCAACTCTTCAACCCGAGCTCCCAACCGATGAACTTGATGAGGGAGATGAAAATGGAGGTTTTGCGGTTCATTGATCCAACTAGCTAGATGGTGAAGATTCATGTGGTTTGGGAAGGAAAAACCCCCCAAAATAGGTTAGGGTTCGGTTTTGGGGTTTGGGAGAGAAAAGGGAAGAAGATAGAAGTGAAAAATGAGAGAAATGGTGAGAAATTCGAACATTTAGGGAACCAGTGGCCGCGACGATTATGCCACGCGATAGTGACATTGTCACTATCGCGAGGGCACTCTCGCGGGGAATGTATCGCGGGTGGTACACCCCCGGCGATTGTGCCACGCGATAGTGATACATGTCACTATCGCGAGTTACAGTCGCGCTACACGTACCGAGCCCCGAAAAAGGTCGAAACTCGAGATTCTCGCATGGGTCGACTTAAGGTTCGAAAGCACAACATTTACCATTCAAAAAGATGGACGGAAGGCGGAGAGATAACCAACGAAAGATGGAGCTTGCTTTACGAAAGACCGGGTGTTACAGGTTGAGACTTGAATGAGAAGCCTTAGAGACTTGAGAAACACTAACAATGCTCCTTGAAGGATTTAATGCAAAATTAAAGGCTCCAACCACCACAAGATTTGTATTTATGAGGGTTAGGGTTTGTGAAGGGAGAAAATCGGTTTTGAGTCTCCAAAAATCGCCAAAGAAAAGAGAGAAGTGAGAAAAGTGAGGTTAAAATCGGGCAAAGAACTCATTTAAACCCTCAGCCCCCGATGGCGATAGTGCCATGGGCACTATCGCGTGTCACAATCGCGAGCCACAAGGGGCTCTCGGTACAGACCCCGCGATAGTGACTTGGCGACAGTGACCATGTCACTATCGCGAGTCACACTCGCTTCACACACACCACCCGCGGTACAAACCCCGCGATAATGACCTGCGATAGTGCCAAGCACTATCGCGTGGCACTATCGCGCCATTCCCCAAAAGTCCCAAAAATTGAACAAATTCGATAACGAACGCAAGGTCAGACATTTAGATGATTATATAACATTATAAAAGTGATTATGCACATGTAAAGGACTTCATTTACTCAATTAATTCACAATTATTGAAATGCAAGGAATAAATACTTACCTTTAGATTTTCTAGGTGTTACAATCCTCCCCACATAATTGGGATTTCGTCCCCGAAATCTTACCCTAGATTAAACAGGTGAGGATAACGCTTTTTCATATCATCTTCAGACTCCCAAGTAATGTTAGCACCCCGATGGTGCTTCCATTGAACTTTAACCATGACTACTTCTTTGTGCCGCAACTTTTTCACTTTCGACTCCAATATCGCCTCTGGTTCTTCCACACAACGATTTCCATTATCTACCCGGATATCCGATAAGGGAATCACACTTTCCTCTTCGGCTAGGCACCTACGAAGGTAACACACGTGGAAAGTAGGATGTATCCCATCCATTTCCGACGGCAAGTCCAACCGGTAGGCTTGTAATCCAATTATTTCTAGAATGACGAAGGGTCCAAGGAAACGAGGACTAAGCTTCCCGCGCTTCCCAAAACTGATAATCCCCTTCCATGGAGACACTTTTAACATGACACAGTCGCCCACTTGGAACTCAACCGGTCTTCTCTTCTTGTCCGCATAACTCTTCTGTCGGTCTTGCGCCGCATTTTATCTTTCTCGGATTTCTTTCACCTTGTCTGTCGTTTCTTGAACTATTTTCGGTCCGGCGAACTGCTTCTCGCCCGCTTCGAGCCAACAAACGGGTGTTCTACATTTCCGTCCATATAACGCCTCGAACGGTGCCATTCCGATGCTAGAATGGTAACTATTATTATAAGCGAACTCCACCAAGGGTAGGTGTGAGTCCCAACTTCCTCCGAAATCTATGACACACGACCTCAACATGTCCTCTAGCATCTGAATCATTCTCTCGCTCTGACCGTCCGTTTGAGGATGGTATGTCGTGCTCAAATTTAATCTGGTGCCCAATTCTTTCTGTAAGCTAGCCCAAAAGTTCGATGTGAATCAACTGTCCCGATCTGACACGATTGATTGAGGAACTCCGTGTCTTGACACCACTTCATCGATATAAAGCTTGGCTAATTTCTCCATTGGCAGGGTATCTTGCATTGCAAGGAAATGCACACTCTTGGTCAAACGATCCACGATCACCCAAATGGTATCGTGACCCCGCAAAGTCTTTGGTAGCTTTGTTACAAAATCCATGGTGACATTGTCCCATTTCCACTCGGGAATGGACAACGGTTGTAAACTCCCGTACGGTCTTTGATGCTCGGCTTTGACTTGGAGACATGTGACACATCTCTCCACATAATTGTCCACGTCTAGCTTCATCACCGGACACCAATAGTTCAACTTTAAGTCTCTATACATCTTAGTTCTACCGGGATGTATAGAGTACTTCGATTTGTGCGCTTCTTCAAGAAGTAGGTCACGGTTTCCCCCAAACTTCGACACCCATATACGTCCTTGAAAGAATTTAAGTCCACGACTGTCTTCCGTCAACGTTTCTCTTTGCTTCACCATAACTTCGGATTTGAGGTTTTCTTCCTTAAGTGCTTCCACTTGATACGACTTGATGTTTTCCAACAAACTTGATACCACGTCGATCCTGGTGAGGGATAATTTGACACCACCATCATAGCTCCTTCGGCTCAACGTATCCACCACGACGTTGGCCTTACTGGGATGGTAGAGTAATTCACAATCATAGTCCTTTAGAAGTTCAAGCCACCTTCTTAGTCGCATGTTGAGTTCTTTTTGATCGAAGATGTACTTAAGACTCTTATGATCGGTAAAGAGTGTACACTTCGTCCCGTACAAATAGTGTCGCCATAACTTCAAAGTAAAAACCACCATCGCCAATTCCATGTCATGAGTCAGGTAGTTCTTCTCATGGTCTTTTAGTTGCCGCGACGCATAAGCTATCACCTTTCCACGTTGCATAAGCACGCACCCGAGCCCCATCTTGGAAGCATCACTATACACCACGAAATCATCCGATCCCTCGGGTAGAGACAGGATAGGAGCTTCACACAACTTCTTTTTGAGCGTTTGAAAAGCTTGATCTTGTACATCGGTCCAAAGAAACTTGACATTCTTCCTTGTAAGAGAAGTGAGTGGCGAAGCTATCTTAGAGAAGTCTTGAATGAAACGTCTATAATAGCCCGCCAAACCCAAGAAACTTTGAATCTCCGTCGGACTCGTTGGCGCTTCCCAACTCATCATCACCTCTATCTTTGTCAACTCTACCTTCACTCCGTCTTTAGATACCACATGCCCCAAGAATTGCACTTCTTGGAGCCAAAATTCGCACTTTGAGAACTTTGCAAACAACTTCTATCTTCGGAGGACTTCTAATACTTCCCGAAAGTGTTTCCCATGCTCGGACTCGTCCTTTGAATAGATTAGAATATCGTCAATGAAGAAGATCACGGATTTGTCCAAGAATGGGAGACACACGCGGTTCATCAAGTCCATGAATACGGCCGGAGCGTTGGTCAATCCGAAAGGCATCACCAAGAACTCGTAGTGACCGTATCGCGTTCGGAAAGCCGTCTTCGGAATGTCTTCCTTCTTCACTCTCACTTGATGGTACCCGGACCGAAGGTCAATCTTTGAGAAGCATCCCGCGCCTTGGAATTGATCAAAAAGATCGTCGATGCGAGATAGAGGATACTTGTTCTTTACCATAACTTTGTTCAACTCTCGGTAATCGATACACATCCGCATGGATCCGTTCTTCTTCTTCACAAATAATACCGGGGCTCCCCATGGTGACGAACTCGGTCAGATAAAACCCTTCTCCAATAGCTCTTGAAGTTGCATCATCATCTCTTGCATTTGCGTCGAGGACAATCGGTAGGGAGCACAGGCTATCGGAGCCGCTCCCGGAGTGAGGTTGATTTGGAACTCCACTTGTCTTTCCGGTGGTAACCCGGGTAAGTCTTCCGGAAAGACATCCGGGTAGTCTTGTACGATCCTCACGTCCTCCACCGACTTCTTCTCTTTCTTCGCATCCACCACATAATCCAGATACGAAGGGTAACCCCTTCGCTAGAAACTTGTGAGCCTTAAGAGAGGAGATGATAGGGTTGTTACTCTTCCCTTTCTCCTCGTAGATGGTAATCACTCCGCGTTCCGACAACGGTACTTGGATCATCTTCTTAGAGAAAAAGATGTCGGCCTTATGCCTTGACAAGCAATCCATGCCTATGACCACGTTGAACCCCCCATAGTCATAGGTAGCAAGTCTACTCCAAATGGATTCCCATTGATCTCTAAAGAACAATCACGAAAACAGTCTCGGATGATCACTTGCTCTCCATTTGCTACTTCTACTACTAAAGCATCAGGAAGGACACTACTAGGAGTGACGAACTACTTACAGAAAATATCCGATACAAAGGAACACGTATCACCCGAATCAAACAATACACGAGCGGGCAAGGAGTTTACTAAGAACGTACCTGAAACAACATCAGCAGTCTCCTTTGCCTCCTCGGTAGTCATCCGGAAAGCTCGGCTTGGCGCCCTCGGTGGTTGATCAACTCGCGTCGTTGATCCAAAGGAATTCCCACGGCTGACACCCATTAGCTTCGGGCAATCCTTCTTCATATGGCCTGACTCCCGACACTCGAAACACACTGGTCCCCGGATAGGACATTCTCGAGTCGCGTGCTCCTTCTTGCCGCACTTGGCATAACCGACTGGACCCGAGTAAGTTCTTGGTTTGCATGAGCCTGAGTGCTTGGTCTTGCACTTGTGGCACCACCGATCTTCCCTCCGATTGCCATCAATTCCTCCACTCACAAACGGCTTAGACTTCCGAACGGGCCCAGATGGCCCTTCCCATTTCCGCTTCTTACCGACCTGCCTTCTGTCTTCTTTCTCCGCAATCATGTCGTCCTCTATAAGCAAGGACTCTTCGATGACCTCTTGCAATTTTGATCCTCTAGCATTTCTCACCGTCGTCCTCATCTCGGTCGGTAACCCTTGTTGGCAAGTTTTTATCTTCGACCTCTCATCGGGGACCAGATGTCCCACCAAATTTAACTTTTCCAAGAACAACTTGGAGTAGTCGGTAACGGACAAATTCCCCTTCTTCAAATCTCTGAACTCTCTCTCAAGCTTTTCCAACGACCTTTCACTGCAATACTTGTCCATAATCTTTTCCTTGAAAACCGGCCAAGTTAGCTTGGCCAAAACTTCAAGAGTGAGGGTAGATCGAGTGAGGTTCCACCAGATCAAAGCCTCTCCCCTAAGCAGTTGAGAAGAGAACTTGACCCGTTGCAAGATGTCACAATCACTAGACTCGAAGGCCATCTCCACCTCCTTAAGCCAGTACATGCAAGCAACCGGGTTGTCGGAACCTGCAAACTCCTTCGGGTTGCACCCCAGAAAAGCTTTGTAGGTGCATCCCTTGGCCTTTCTCTTGTCCTCGTTCTCTACCTGGTCTTCAGTTAACACAACGGCCGGTCCACCACCCGACCCCATTACGATGTTTTCCGCCATCGCCTCAGGTTGTCGGTGACTGGCATCTCGATCTTCCAGAAGCTTCATAAAGAACTCTTGTTGTTGGGCCATGGCCGAGTTCATGGCCAGCATCATACTGTCTCTGATTCTGGTCTCCATAGTCACCTCTTCCATGATAGCATTGTTAGCCGCAATGTTCGTACATGGGATATGCTCGGGTCCTCCTCCCAAGATAGTGGGTATGGGAGGTCCCCTAGAGGTTTCGACCAAAGGAGGTCGGTCTGGCGTATTCGGTAACCTGCTCCGAGTGTTTACCATTGATATCTGCCATACATGCACGAGAAATGGGATTGAGAAAAGACTAAGCGAGTTGAACTCATTGTACATAGTAACACGCATTTCAAGTATCGTAATAACGGCTTTTGCAAGCATACTTACGTAACAATGTATTCATAATAGTAGTAGCTAAGTGAAATTATGAACATATCATACACAAGGATTCTTGTTACCACAATTATAACTCTTAATTTGCGTAATTCCGTAATTCCTAACACTCTCCCCACCTAGGACTTCTACCCCAAGTGGACAGTGAGGCAATAAAATCTAAAGCTTAAGTCTAGATACTCTAAAACAATACCTAGTTCAATTAAACTAAATCTCTGATACCAACTTGTAACACCCTAAAAATAGGGATAACAAAAACTTTCCAAAAACGGAAATGTGGTATATAATTTGCCATAGCAAGAGCCTCCCAAAAATGGGGAACTATAAAAACCTGTTAATTACAATTGTAATGTAACGGAAATAAGCAACAACCAACTAATCTAATTTCTACACTTGAAAGAAGATTACAAAAGGGGTGTTGTCAAAGTCCAACCAATGGCTTCACCAAAAATGCATCCTAAGCACTTTCCCCCAAGCTCTCACCATGAACCGACTAGGCCTGCTTAGAAACGACGCCGCTAGAACCTGAGATACACATCGGCACCAAACAAGTGTTACGCCAAAAATCCTAGTGAGATTGCACAAGAAATAGCATATAGGAGCATTTACAATTCTTATCAGCAGTTAACCAAATTTCGTTAAATGTGGAGTCAATAGGGGAGACCCATAGCACCAATCAAGTTCCACCCAAAGAGTCGATGTACCTTGATGCCAACTACTAAGAGTGACATCCGAAAGGCCCGACACATCCGAGGACTGCAACCATGGCATTACCTCGAATGGCGGAGGTCTAGGCACATACCATCATGGTGGCACCCAAGACTACATCCTCCTAGTGTCTACTGACTTGGTTCGTCCAACATGCATTATAGGAGGTTTCAAGGCACAACATACCAAAGATATTTTATTACCAACCATGGGTACAATATCACTATCCCAATCATTATAAAGTCCACTACAAGACTAGTATGACCAAAATCTCATCATATGAACATGATACCACCAAATAATGTCTCAGATAGAAAATCATCCCCATAACAATTTATGCATTTCATTTAGTCATGGCAAGACATTTATAGACATGTAAATATAAGGAAAAACCCCAAATACTTAAACATGTAGAGATGAGCATTTCAAGTAAAGATACAATAATAACAAGTAGAAGATTATGATGTGTATCTAGTTTTGACAAAAGTTTAGTAAACTCACAATCTAGGTTTTTGAACCAAAACCTAGAAAATAGGAAACCCTAGGTGTAGAGGTTGAGATTTGAATGAGAAGCCTTAGAGACTTGAGAAACCCTAGCAATGCTCCTTGAAGGATTTAATGCAAAATCAAAGGATCCAACCACCATAAGATTTGTATTTATGAGGGTTAGGGTTTGTGAAGGGAGAACATCGGTTTTGAGTCTCCAAAAATCGCCAAAGAAAAGGGAGTAGTGAGAAAAGTGAGGTTAAAATCGGGCAAGAAACTCATTTAAACCCTCAGCCCCCGACGGCGATAGTGCCCGGCAATAGTTCCATGGGCACTATCGCGTGTCACAATCGCGAGCCACAAGGGGCTCTCGGTACAGACCCCGCGATAGTGACTTGGCGACAGTGACCATGTCACTATCGCGAGTCACACTCGTATCACACACACCAATCGCGGTACAAACCCCGCGATAATGACCTGCGATAGTGCCCTTGGCACTATCGCGTGGCACTATCGCGCCACTCCCCCAAAGTCCCGAAAATTGAACGAATCCGATAATGAACGCAAGGTCAGACATTCAGATGATTATATAACATTATAAAAGTGATTATGAACATGTAAAGGACTTCATTTACTCAATTAATTCACAATTATTGAAATGCAAGGAATAAATACTTACCTTTAGATTTTCCGGGTGTTACATAGAGATTCACATAGGGCCATGGATCCCCGTATACGGCTCCTCTGAGCAACACAAAATCCTATTGGATACTCCAATAAACTTCAAACCTCTTGATATATCATTGAATGTCTCTCAAAAATGAAACCATAGCAACTTGAATCACCAAAATCGGAGTTGAGATGCAAAAGTTATGAAGAAATGAAGAATGAGGGCTAAAAATCCGGTTTTATGCTCGAACAGTGTTTCACGTGGGTTTTCACGCGGCTAAACCCACGCCAAAACATGACCACATGACTTAAAGTCGCCCGAATGACCAAAAGCCGCCCCGAAAGTTTCCCCAAACACTGCTCGCCTTGTTCTCTTGCCCGATCACTATTTTGGCCATAACTTCTTCGTTTTAGCTCCGATTTTTATTCGGAAAGAACCGTTGGAATCGTATTTGAATCCTTCATCCAACAAGACTATAGAATCTAGGATTCAAGTCTAAAATCCTATTTCTTCTATTTGTCTTAAAAGATTGATTTTTCTACTAACTCAAATTTATACTTAGCCAGAAATCAGGGTGTTATAATCCTCCCAACCTTAGAATGATTTTATACTCGAAATCTAGTTCTTCACCAAGAATATAAATTCTACCCTCAACACTTACTGGATTTCCTCGGTCCCCAAAA
Organism: Arctium minus; assembly: GCA_954870635.1. Classification (NCBI taxonomy): domain Eukaryota; kingdom Viridiplantae; phylum Streptophyta; class Magnoliopsida; order Asterales; family Asteraceae; genus Arctium; species Arctium minus. The sequence continues at coordinate 171,447,855 of OX941080.1, read as the reverse complement.
GGTAACAAACTAATCATAGATCTCAATGATGTCATTCTCACAAAACAACCGTTTCCTTTTCCAAGGGGTTGTCTCTAACCCATTTCATGCTTGAGCTAAAACTCGTTAACCTCCTGACGAAATTGCCATACTGATTTTCGTGAAGACCCTCACATCCAATTTCCACCTTGACATGTTACACTCATACTAGAGTGAACATCAAACCTTAATGGAGAAATTTCTAACCATATGACATCGGTTGCCTCCCAACCTTAGGTGAAACATACTACATCAAGGGTAGCTTGACCTCAACTTCTCAATGACTAATTCGTCCCATCTCAACACGATTCTGAATCCGTATTCCAATGATCAACACCAAACCCGAAGAATTCCCAAAATTCCTTAATAATTCACCCTTGATATTGGTAAAGTCTTCCTTCCAGGACGTACCATTATGCTTTCCAGGGAGTCGGTTAATTCAATTTGGACGATTGCACAACCCCAAGTTATAGTTATACACCAAAAATTCAGTTGATAGAATTTGTACCATAACAAGAAAATCTTAACCATCGATACTTAATTACCAACATTTATTCTCCTTAAAGTTCTACGACTGTGAGGCAAACACTACTTATGATCCAACGGAAGTACTTCCAAACATACCAAAAATCATTGAACTCAAAAGAACAAGTCGACGCCTAAAATTAAAATGGCCACACTGAAAACGTGGGTGTGCCAAGAAGTATTTCATTCCTGGTTGCACTGAGTCGGTCCCTAAAAAGGACTTAAAGTTGACAGCCGATATGAAAATAAAACCCCAAATCTTACCGCTTTATCAAACAAACCACAACGTCTCCTTACTTCATGAAGACTCATTAAGATGGTACACCACCAACACATAACATGCCGTCGAACAAACAATCCATCAATTCAAATCCAACCATACGCAAGCAGCCACACAAGGCTTTAACCCATAGATTTATCGAAAGGGAAAAATCATCAGTTACATAACTGGGATAATAACATAAATCCACTACCTTACTTATTCCTACGTGAACATACTCTTGAGGTCGACTTCCCAAAATTCGAACCTGTCCACAATTTGGATCGTCTGCCGCTTCAATTCTCAAAGGCTTCTCTAGTCCTTAATTGCACCCCCGTTCACAAAAACGGGGTTTAAATTTATAGCTTTATGAATTCAAGGTTTTTCAAACTAATATGACAACTTGAAATTTTATAAGACTTTCAGACGCAAAACCTTTATAACAATTAATCATACGTATAAAAATCCACTACCGTTTACTAGGTAATTGTGCAAAGTGGTCTCAAACGTCACACACATAAAACAATTTCGAAAATCATTGGGTCATTACTCAAGCTAATAATGATAATAACAAAACATGCGCACCAAACTTTTCAAATTGACCTCTATAGTCCCAACATGCACCAATTTATGTCGTGTACGTGAAATAATTTTCTGCACTAAAACAATGTGCGACAAATTTTTGTACATACTCCAAAAGAGGAAACCTTACAATTTCAAGTTCCAAAATATTCTCTTTTAACAATAAAATAATATGGAATAAAATTTCCAACAAGACCCACATACATCAGTTTATTTCCCAAACTTAGTAAAACGATAGGTGCATGCGATCTGGTCAAACGTAAAATAATTTAGATTGATTTCAAGTTTTAGGCCGCACGAATAAAACGCACTTTGTCCCAAAATAGTGGTTACAATGCCATGCATAACAATACACGAATATAACGTATTGCGTGAAACAATAACAGTAAAATCAACAACCGAAGAAGGTATAAAGCAAAAGTTCAGCAGGAACCATCATAGGTTCTTCATATGCTTACTCACACCAAAAGTATAAATCAATTCAAATACCAAGTAGTGTATAACGAAATATACTTGTATAAAACTCAAAAGTGCCATTATGCGATATCAAGACGTCTCTTGCGGCTGCGAAAGGACATGTGCAAAACTCGCATGAGACATGACGCTCAATAAAACTCATAAATTTACACGCACCATAATTAAAGCCTACACATTTCAAAGTTCATTCATAAGTCGCAAAATGTCGTAAAATAATATTCCATAAAACTCAACAAAACTCGCATGGGATAATATTCCCAATAAAATTCAAACACCAAAACATGGAAATAACTTTTTTCTTTAAAACCTTAAGATATGTGTAGGAGATCCAATATCAAGGTCGTAAATCGTAGTTACTTGCTCAAGACCCCAACCAACAATAAAGCATGGATATGACAATATCCGAAAACAGTGTTTGACAACAACAAGGATAAGGAAAATCTCTACAAAGTTTGCAACTATATGCAATAAAACAATTTTATGCATGTTTAAACTCATGGTTTAAAATCTTGTGCATGTTAAATGTCTGTCCAAAAATTCATAATACAACCTACATGATGATTTGGGAAAGTACGAAATACTTTATGCAAATTATTTTAGAAATAAGTTTCGTGCATAAATTTTGGTCGAGACTCAAAATCTTAGGACCGAGCTCACCAAGTCCAACGATCACACTACCGACATTTGGATGCTCAACATCTTGAGGTAACGACAGACAACTAAATCGGTTAACCTTACAATTTCTCCTTGAAATAAAGTCGATTTAATAGGCCTATGGTTCTAATTAAACCAATAGTCCTAACCCAAAATGGTCAACTTAATGTATTCATCATGCTTAATCGTCACTCTAAGTGACAATGCTATAAACATCAACTTCTTTTACTAGTATTCCTAAAAAAATCGTCCACTAACCCATCGGTCATCACATAAAGGCGATTCAAGAGCGCACATGTAACATGTAAGTTTACCATGACACTAGCCAGGTGCAATTATGAACGTATCGTACATGATTATCCTTGCTACCCTTGTCATGATTCCTGATTCTTGTGACTCTATCGACCTCAAAGCATCCTATCTTAAAGTGCCTAATAGTACAATCTCACTTTCATATACTTAGAAAAACGCTAGTTTGAGTCTAGGTATCCGAAATCAACACCTAAATCTCTCAAACTTAAGCTCTGATACCAACTAGTAACACCCTCAAATCCGGAAGGAGGGACTAAATTAAAACTTTCAATAATACATCAAATGAAGGGTAAAATCTCTTACGACAAGTCCATACTTGAAATATGATTCTAGATTTAACCATCAACAAAATAAATAAAGTCTTACATAAGGACTAATTAAAGATCGGGAGTTACTAAAACTCCATAATAGTCGTTATCTCCGAAAGAGGAAGACATCTTCAAACATCTAGATCCTTCATGCACATCTAACTAGTACTCCACTCCTCACGGTGTTGCAAATAACTTTCCGCCAACAAAGACCTAATGCACATGCCGAAAAATAAAAAGGGTTAGGCTTAATGCCTAGTGACTTCAAGAGTTTTGAACATGAATAAATATATCGTTAAAAGAAAGAATGCAACTTAAATCATAATCTTTCAAAATGATTTACTTTAAATATGAAAACGACCCGTTTTCCAATAACACACATTTTTAAAGGTGAACGGCCCAATACAAAACGTTCTTTCATGAAATGATGCAACCCAAAACTCACACAAAACGTGAATAAAAAATCGAGCTCCCAATTTATGAAAACGCGGATAAAACTTCATATCCCGAAACACAAAAAACATGGGTGGGGCATAATACTCAACCCATAAATCATGGATAAAATTCATATATATAAAAAACGTCACCGAAAACATGGATACTAAAACTCAATACCCAAAACAACACCTTTCGGTGACAGAGGAGACCCGAATTCCATTGAATGTGGCGGACACACAAAGTTAAGCCACTTATCAAGGTTCTCGAGATTCACATAGGGCCATGGATCCCCGTATACGGCTCCTCTGAGCAACTACCGCAAGATACCCAAATGACACTAGTGTCTACTCGACCTTAGATGGGTGTCAACACAAAAGTCACAAGTCCCCGTATCCAGCTCACCATGGGCACCACCGCAAGACTTTGCTCTGTATACGGCTTTATAGAGCACCATAGCAAGCTTACATAAAAACATGACTTGGGGACCACTCACTAGACTCAAATGCGGACACCAAAATTCCACGTTAAATAAATAGACTGGATTTCACGGACATCGAGTTCAACCACCCACGATCTATACCCCGAGTCCTTCGCTAAAGGTTACACAGTCATTGGGTTCAACCACCAACGATCTATACCTCGAATCCCCGTTAACCATAAATATTTCCATTACCAAAACAGGGATGAAGTTCCCAATTAAACCAACTGACTGACTCTTATACCTCTGGATCCAATGCATTACAGTCTAAAATATTACATGACTTAAAAGAATGACTAACGCACTCAAACATGTAATTTCCACCAAAACACAATTAAATGCATCGTAAGACCAAAGTTCTTCATCGAGCCAATAAAATTGGGCAAATGCCCCAAGACTCTGAGTCACAACCGAGCCCAAAGCTCCACAAATCAATTGACCATTTGTCAAAAGTTATAAAATGCAATAAAACGCAATCGACCCACCTTTATGCAAACACATGCTCCAAAATACATTAATAAACTACAACACAAATTTAGATTGAGACAAATCATTTTCCAAATGAATTTATACAATTTATTCTTTCAAAACGTCCCCTAACACAAAATTAATCATTTCTCCAAAACACACACTAAAAGTGCATTTATACTCAAAAGATCCCCATCCATAAGACAAATCATTAAATACCTAAACTTATGATTTATTTGTCAAAATACCCAAAATCCCAAATGTGGGGGTTCACAAGATTTATAAAATCAAATATCCCAAATAAGTAAAACTCATAAATATTCCAACATTTGATAATTATCAAGTAAAACACATAAACACTTTAAAGTGACATTTTTGGCATGTACAACGTTTTCACAAATCAACTTGAACTCACCTTGCTAGATTTAGGCTGAATCTAGGTTTTAACCCCAAACTTTGAGTTTTCTTGGTGAAAACTTGAATCCACGAGCAACACCTCCTATCTTTTAGATCCAACACTTGCAACGTGTTTCATTCACCTCCAAAGATCCAAAACCTAAGATAAAACGGAAAGAAGAGAAGGGAAAATGAAGAACACATCAACCCTAGCTTAAAATCGAGAGAGTTGAGGAGCTTACCACCACAAAATCATCTTGGATACTCCAATAAACTTCAAACCTCTTGATATATCCTTGAATGTCTCTCAAAAACGAAACCATAGCAACTTGAATCACCAAAATCAGAGTTGAGATGCAAAAGTTATGAAGAAATGAATAACGAGGGCTAAAAATCGGGTGACCCAAAGTCTCCCCGAAAGTCGTCCCAAACACTGCTCGCCCGGTTCTCTTGCCCGATCACTGTTTTGGCCATAGCTTCTTCGTTTTAGCTCCAATTTTGCTCTAGAAAGAACTGTTGGACTCGTATTTGAATCCTTCATCCAACAAGACTATAGAATATAGAATTCAAGTCCAAAATCCTACTTCTTCTATTTGTCTTAAAAGATTGATTTCTGTACTAACTCAAAATTATACTTAGCCAGAAATCAGGGTGTTACAGTATACCGTCTAGTTGCCCAAGGTATGGCCATCTCAATACCACATTTCATCACATATTCTAAATCCTCATGTATATGGATTTAGAAATAATTATCTAATATGGTCACACAAAAGGTTAACATATAATGACTATCCACATCATAGGGTTTATTACACGTTATCCACATTTATCATTCCACAAACTTTAAGCATTTAATATCTTGACACAATACATTTTCCTTACTCACCTTGTGGTTTCATCATGTATATACATACATAAATACATATAAACGCATAGTTAAGCCCAAAAGTTGACCATCCATATATTTAGAAGCTTTAATCCATTCAATCACAAAAGTGAGGATTTCTACTTTGATGTCTAGTGTCAAAATGTCACATAGTCATTATTGATAATACATAACCAAGAGTCATCATATTTTATATAAACAAGACGGAATAAACTCAGAAATTACTTTTTTAGGTTAAAACTTTAAGCAAGCAACCCACATAATCCACATAATGATTAACATATCTAAAACACTTTAGTGATGAAGGAAAAACATAAAGACGAACTCACCAAATAGGGTTGTAAGTGAAAACCCTATAAATCCTAGTGGAGAGTAGGAGGAGAGTTGAGCTTCTAGAACCCTAAGACCTTGAAATCAATGAAGGTGGAACCTTAGAGATACAATAACTTCATTTGAGTAACTTGGATTTGCTATCAATGAGGAGAGTTGATGAAGATGGACTGAAAATCGCCTTTAGAAGGGAGAGGAACCATATTTCTGATCTCAATAAATGACCAATGCCTCTCCAATAAATCAGATTTGGCTATTAAAGGGTTTCTGCCTGATGGCGACAGTGACAAGGGCATACTCGCCCAAGTTGTACTGAGGGATGTCCCCCCCTCCACGCGATAGTGACACGCGAGTTTGCCCTTGGCATTCTCACGGGGCATACTCGCACCAGATGTACCGATATGGAGTCCCTCCCCACGACATTGACACCATGAGAATGCCCTTGGCATTCTCGTCGTGCATTCTCGCCAAAAACCTCCAGATGCCCGATTTTCAGAGTTTCGACCCAAATCGACCCTAAATGTTTGACTCACGATAAAACTCACAATTTCTTGCCACATTACGCATAAAACAAACAATACCATACTGAAATAATGGTTAACAAGACACAAGAAAAATTGAATTAACAACTAGAATAAGATAGGTTACTTACCCAAAATTCGGGGTGTTACCTTACTAATTTCAGATAACAATGAAATCACTAAAACTATCTAGAATGGAACCACTACATCAAGAAATTGATATATTTCATGAACAAATGAAGAAAAAAGAGAAAGTAGATGAACAGGGGAGAAATTGGTACATGTGATGACGAAAACCGAAGGGAAGAAGATCGTCGGCCGAAGAAGAGTCATCGGAGAAGAGGTGCAACAATGAGGGAAGTGGAGTGTGCGTTTTGGAAGCAAATGTGGCTAGGATTTGAAGTAGAGCATGCATTTTTTTAACAACAATGGAAGGAGACGTGGGATTGAAAGGGGGGCGTTTTCTTTTAACAGCGGTAGATTTGTCAACTTCTTGGCTTAATGGGGATAACACACCCCTTCCATGCTTACTGAATAAGCCAGTTAATTTATCATTAAGCTGCAAGTAAACATCTATATATGGTTGTGCGAATATGCCAAAACAACCATTAAGCTGATTAAATCAAAAGTAAACATCCCCTTAGTTTTATATTGAATATGATGTAAGGGAATGTAAAATTTACAGAATATCATGTCATATCAAAAATGTTTATCATGTATTTGAATGTGTTTATTAATTAGTTTTTAGTTAATTTATGAAGCACAAAGGTGAAATTATAAAATTTAATTTATGAAGCTCAAATATGAAATTATAAAATGTTGTACGTACACAACAATAAGTTATAAATTAACTTGAATTTTAAGAGATTATAAGAATATGTGTAAATATTTTATATTATAGTAAGGATACATTTGGGAGAGATCAAATAAGAACCCTAAAAAGATGAGAATGTGTCAGGATCGAATTCTCAACAAGAATAAAGTCTCAGAAACAATATCAAAGAAGTTGCGGAATAACACTTTGATATTCAATGTAACAGTAAACAAACAGTATATGATTAACAACTTGCAAACTTGTATTAAAATCACAAGATTACACACACAACCTCAATCTTGAAGAACAAGCTCTTTCAAGACGAATTCTACTTCTCTAGAATTAGGATCTATGCCTTGAGGTTGATTCTCTCTATTTCAAAAACTTAGAATTAAAAACTGTAACTAAACTATTCTGTCAATTCTATACAAATACTGAACAAAAGATAATTACAAAAAAATAGAATATCTTTAGTATATCTTGCATAGTTATCTTCAATCCTTCCATGAATATCTTTATTCTTTACAGCTGTCATCCTCTTCATCCAGATCTTCAATTCATAAGCAACACTAATCATAAGCAGCATTAACTACTAAGCAGCACTAACCTCTAGCAGTACTAACTAGCTAAGCAGTACTAACTTTGTTCAAGCAGCACTAACTTTGACTAGCAGTATTAATTCTACTAGAAGTAGTAATACTCAGCAGTATTAACTTTGAAGTCTTCTAGCAGTAGTAATTCTGAACTAGCAGCATTAACCATACTTGATGAATTCTTCAGTTCCCAACAATCTCCCCCTAACTTGACTTTTAGGAAGAGAAGTCAAGTTCTTCAGATCTGATCTTCAAGATGCTTTCAATACTTCAGTTCACATTCCTAGATTAGGATCCAAACCCAAACTTTGATTAATGATTCTGCTAACCACAATCTTTGCCATTTCTGAATCTTTTGAACATGTAAGCTTTGCATTTAACATTGCTTGTAATTTGGCCTTGCTGTGATCATAGATTTTATCAACTAAGTAGTACTCATGATAAGCTCTGTCCACAGTGATAACATAGACTCCACACCTTTCAAATATCATCCAGTTTTCTATTATTTGGAATTTATTCTGTAGATGCAGATCTCTGATCACATGTTGAACTTTGCTAGGATCAAACATCATGCATAAGTACTCCCTGGCTAATCTGATTAAGCTCATTCCTTCTCCTTTCAGCTCCTTTTCATACATCTCCAACCCAACTTTAAACATCTCTTCTAAATCTGATCTTGAACAGCTTCTTATGAGTCTACCCCAAGTAGAGTACACTTCATATATATCTCCCACTCTCTTAAGCCTGAAATATTTCTTCCTTTGATCTTCCAAAATATCCCAAAAGATGACTTCTAGCGCTTTCATAGAAATGGGATCAGCTGAAACTGGTTCATCAGCTGTTGTAGTTATATATAGATCAAGATTATATTGCTTAGTGGATTGTTCTGGGTTCTTTACAGATTCAGTTGTAGAAGTAACTGAAGGTTCTGCTGTTTCTGCTGTTTCTTCAACTCTTGGCCTTTTGTTCTGCTTCTTGGAGGCTATAGTCTTCATCCTCTTCCCAGTTTTGGCTTCTACACCAACACTCTCAGATTCTTCCTTCATCTCCTCAGCTTTGTCTTTTGAGGGTGTGGTCTCCTCAGGGAATGGCTTTTGAATATTAACGTCATGCCTTTCCTTCATTCTTCTCTCAGCCTCTTCCCTTTGGACTGAATCCCCTTGAAGCTTGAGCATCTCTTTCTGATACAATTCCTCAACCTGAGTGTATGCCATGTTAGAGAACATCTCCCCCTTGACACCAATTGCACCTTTCAGGAAATTTATCATCTTTCTTCTTTCCTGATTGGCCAAAAATGTTTTGGAAGGTTGTCTCTTTTGCTTTTTGAAAGACATTCTTTGCTTAGAAACTTTCACATAGCTTTTCTTGGCTTCTGCTGCATCTTTTAAACTCTCTTGATACTCAGCATTGAGTTTTCTTGCCATTATCTGTGCAAGCTCTCTATCCTTCTCTGATTGAAGTTGTTCTTCCTTTTCCAATTCAACCTGAAGTAGCTTTGCCATTTCTTCATCCAACTCAATCTGACTCCTTTTCTTGGCAGGCAGTTCAGCTTCAACCATCTTCTCCTTTCCTTTTCCTTTTGACTCCTTTGCCTTTTCTGTTTCCTTCTGTTGAATTTCTCCTTCATTGATGACCACTCCCTTGGCCTTTTGAGTAGCCTTAGGAGTGTCATTCTTTGCTTTGATCAAAGTTTCAGCAATTTCCATTTCTTCAACAGAAAGCCCTGTTACTGCTGCTTCAGCAGTATTAACAGTTTATGTTGCTTCAGCAGCATTAACAGTTTATGTTGCTTCAGCAAATTCTATTTCTTTTTCTGCCTCTTCCTCGCCCTCAACCTCAAATGCCCTCTCAGCTGTATTTTCTTTCTCTGTTTCAGCCTCTTTCTCCCCCTTGTTGGAAGCATCTTTATTATTTGACCTCTTCTTCAACACAAACTGCTTTCTCCTCTGCTTGTGCACCAACCTTGTCACCATTTTCTTTAATTTGGCAATCTGTACTTGTTGGGACAAGATTACCAATTTCATTTCCTCTATCTCTTTGCCTTGTTTAATAACATCCAGGTTGATGTTACCCATTGTTTCCATCAATTCATCATAGTCATATCTGTCCTCACCTTCTCCAGAAGTGTTACCCTCTTTTGAAGGATCATAGGATCTTTTTGTAGTGGAAGTCTTCTGCCTAGCAGAAGCACTATCCACCCCCTTGGTTTCTTGGCACCGGGGACCTTTGAATGATTGCTCATTCAAAGTTGCCATGGGGGAGGTCTTAGTTATGTTACCACTGTCCTCCTCTGTGTTAGCAGGAGTAGTGGAAGCCTACTCACCCATATGCTCTTCTTCCTCCTCAGAGAGCACCTCCTGTGGGTTGGGAGACACCCTTGTGGTTTCCCTGTAGATATTCTCTAAGGGAGAATCCTCCCTTAGAGGGCTTAAAGGCTTAGGGGTTGATGGTACAAGAAGGGAAGGAGCCTTCTTTACCTGTTTCCTTTTGTATGTTTGGGTGATTGATGAAGTTGGTTTATCAAGAAGAGACTGGGGAATTAATTTAGGGTGGGAAGGTTGGGATTGGCTAGCAGTGGGTTGGTCTAATGGGGGCCTTGACCCTGCTGCCATACCTTCATCAGTTTGGGACACCACCATCATTGTAGAGAACAATGGGGTGTCAACTCCTTCCGAGTCCAGAGGAGATCTTTTCATGTTTGAAAAGACCTTACCTTTGGGAATTTTTGGTACATATACCCCATCAAAATGAGGTATATCCATCAATTCATGGGTAATAACTTCTTGGACAAACCTGGGGTACATATAAAAACTCTTTTTACTTCCCAAGTTTGAGACAAGATCATTAAAAATCATTTGGGAAAAATTATACTTTCTGGTAGTGGCTAAGCATACCAAAGCATAAGCAATGGTGCTACTGAACTCACTCCATCCAGTAGTCTTTTTAGAGATACAATGCATAAGGGTATGGACAAAGAAACGCCATTGGGGTGAAAATTTGGCTTTTGAGAACTTGAACACACCCAATGGGCCTCCATACCCCATTCTTGTAAGAGTAGCAAACAGTTCATCATTAGAGATAGAAGTTATACCAGAGGCATCGTCTAGATGTAGACAGATGCGAAGTACCTCTTCAGTAACTGTCAAGGGTTTGTCACACACCCTTGTTTTGATCATTTGCACACCATTCTCATTAACAATGGTGGCATTTGCCCATAATTGCCTCTGATGCTCTATGAAGATGGTAGGAGATATAGTGAGAGCATGGGCAATGTGGCTGGACTTCAGAAAGTCGACTATCTGGTGAAAACCTTCAGCTTGTTTTGGCTTTTGGAGCATCGCGATTTCATTGTGCTCGTCAATAAACGCCATGGATGCCATTGACCTTGAAGGTTCTTGCCTGAAAACTTGGAACTCGAGAGAGAAAGGGTTTAGAGCGCAAGTGAACAGTATGCAAAGAGTCGTTATGAACTTTTAGGCGGGCAAAGGGTATTTATAGTATTCGGGACATAAGCAGTAGTAACCAAGAGCAGTATTAACGACAAGCAGTATTAACCACTAGCAGTATTAACTGAAAGCAGTATTAACTACTAGCAGTAGTAACCACTAGCAGTATTAACTGATAGCAGTATTAACCACTAGTAGGATTAACGACAAGCAGTATTAACTGATAGCAGTATTAACTACTAGCAGTATTAACTGAAAGAAGTATTAACTACTAGCAGTAGTAACCACTAGCAGTATTAACTGACAGCAGTATTAACAATGCACTGGCAGTATTAACAATGCACTGGCAGTATTAACAATGCACTGGCAGTATTAACAATGCTTACACTTTTAAGCTTTGTGAAGGACTGAGTACTGCTATACTTTTCCTGAAAAAGAAGATTAGGACCACCAAGAATAAACAATATACAGGTATTGAACCACTTTTTAAGTAGGATCTTATTCAGAGTTGATCATTCCCACACTTGTTACCAAGAAAGTGAATCTACCCACATCAAATGCTTTGGTGAATAGATCAGCAAACTGGTTGTCAGTATGAACCTTTACAACTTGAATAAGTTTCTTTTCATTACAGAGTCTTATGAAGTGATACCTGATCTCAATGTGCTTTGTCTTTGAGTGCTTGACAGGATTATTCACAATGCTAATAGCACTGCTATTATCAATAAAAATTGGAGTGTGTAGAAAGGTTACCCCATAGTCCAACATTTGATTCTAAATCCATAAGACTTGAGAACAGAAACTTGCAGCTGCTATGTACTCTGCCTCTGTTGTAGATGTGGACATTGTGGTTTGTTTCTTGCACTGCCATGAAACTAGTCTTGCACCTAAGAACTGACATCCTCCAGAAGTAGATTTTATGTCCAAGTTTGCTCCATCTAGATCACTGTCTGAGTATGCAAGTAGGTCAAAGGATGAGTCATGAGGATACCAAAGTCCCAATCTGGGTTACCCTTTGAGATATCTGAATATCCTCTTAATAGCTTGATAGTGAGATTGCTTTGGCCTAACTTGGAATCTTGCACATACACAGACTGGAAACATTATATCTAGCCTAGAGGCTGTAAGATACATGAGAGAGCCAATCATGGATCTATAATGATGAACATCCATATCCTCCCCCTCAAGATCTGCTGTTATCTGCTTGTGTGTCTCCATAGGTGTGCTGGCAGGTTTTGAATCTGAGAAACCAAACTTGGTTAGAATGTCCTGCACATACTTGGACTGACAGATAAAGATTCCATCTGACTTCTATTGAACTTGGAGTCCAAGGAAAAAAGTAAGTTCCCCCATGGAACTCATTTTGAACCTTTGATGCATTAGTTCCTCAAACTCCTTGCACATGTTGTCTCTTGTAGATCCAAAGATGATATCATCAACATAGATTTGGACCAGCAAGATATACTTCTTCTTTCTCTTGATGAATAAAGTCTTATCAATGACTCCTCTTTCAAAGCCATTTTCCAAGAGATAGGATGACAGAGTGTCATACCATGCTCTTGAAGCTTGATGCAGTCCATAAAGTGCTTTCTTCAATTTGTATACCCTGTCTGGATAGCTTGGGTTTTCAAACCCTGGTGGTTGACAGACATATACTTCTTCTTCAATTGAGCCATAAAGAAATGCATTTTTCACATCCATTTGATAGACTTTGAATTTCATATAAGAAGCATAAGCCAGGAATAATCTAATTGCTTCTATCCTGGCCACAGGTGCAAACACTTCATCATAGTCTATTCCCTCTTCTTGTGTATACCCTTGAGCCACCAACCTTGCTTTGTTCCTTATCACTATACCTCTTTCATCTCTCTTATTCCTGAAGACCCATTTTGTTCCTATTGCTCTTTGGCCTTTAGGAAGGTCTACCAGATCCCAAACATCTTGCAGCTTGAATTGCAGTAGCTCTTCTTGCATTGCTTCTATCCAACTAGACTCTTTCATAGCATCATGTGCCTTCTTAGGCTCAAGCTGGGATAGAAAGCAAGAAAGCACTGTATGCTGCTGATCTTGCATTTCTTGCAGTCTGCTTTGATTTCTAGTCATCATAGGAGAGGATATGTCTCCTATTACCAGTTGTGGAGGATGATTCTTTTGAATTCTAGTGTGATGATTTGGTTCTTCATTAAGTCCCACCTCTAGATTGGAGTCATTCAACTCAACTGAGGTGTTTTCAGCAACTACTTCTGATTCTTTATTGTCTTGAGTCTCCTCATCTCTACTTTCTTCTTCACTCTGACTTGGTCCAGTAGATGGTTCCTTTTCACAGTCTTCAACAGGATCCACTGTGGGTATGGGAAAGATCACAGATTTAGACATACTGTCTTGGACTTGGGTAGTTCTTGATTCTCTACTCCCTGAACCTGCATAATCATCACTACTGAAACCAAAAGAGTTAGTTAGTGAATCAATGTCAAATAGCCACTGAGGACCAGACCCAATTGGATTTGGTTTGTTCTCATTGCATTTGACATTGTCACTCTCTTCAATTATTCTAGAAGAAGAGTTAAAAACTCTGTAAGCCTTACTCTGAGATGAGTAACCAACAAGAAATCCATCATCTGCTTTGCTATCAAACTTACCTAAGTGAGATTTAGTATTGAGAATTGTACAAGGACACCCAAAAGGTTTGAAGAATCCAATAAAGGGTTTTCTTTTATTTAAAAGCTCATATGGGGTCTTGTTCTTTGACTTGACCACTAGAACTCTGTTTTGGACATAACAGGCAGTATTAACTGCATCAGCCCAGAAGGTAATTGGCAGTTTTGAATCAGCCAACAGAGATCTAGCAGCCTCTATTAGTGTCCTATTTCTCCTCTCAGCAACTCCATTCTGTTGAGGAGTCCTAGGGGCACTATATTGTCTCTCAATGCCTTTCTCTTCACAAAAGGTGTTTAGATCAAGGTTTTTAAATTCAGTCCCATTATCTGATCTAATGACTTTTACTTTTTGATTAGTTTGGTTTTCAATTCTTAGGATAAAGGATTTGATCAGTCCACTTGTCTCATCCTTAGTCCTTAGAAAATATACCCAAGTAAATCTGGAGTAATCATCAACAATAACCAAGCAGTAAGATTTCTTGCCTATACTCATAACATTTGTAGGACCAAACAGATCCATATGCAATAATTGGAGACAAGAAGAAATGGTGTTTAACTCTTTGGTCTTATGAGAAGTTTTGTGTTGTTTGCCTTTAAGACAAGCAACACAATGATCATCACATGAAAAGACTTTTGATGGTAAACCTCTTACAAGGTTGTTTTTAACAAGTTTGTTCATAGTCTTGAAATTCATGTGACACATCCTTCTGTGCCAAAGAGAGGATTCATCTACAGAAGCTTTTGAAACAAGACAGTTTATGGATGAATCACTATCAACATTGTCCATATCTAGACAATAAACATTGTCCTTTCTTGGAGTTCTAAGTAGTATCATGCTTTCATCAACTACCTTGAACCCTGGAGCAAGGATCATACACTCTGTGTTTGTAAATAATATGCTATGTTGTTTGTCACAAACCTGTGATACACTTAACAGGTTGTACTTCAACTGATCAACATAGTACACATCCTCAAATGTCATCTTACCTTTTGTAACATTACCTTTGCCACTTATTTTACCACCAGTAAGATTATCTCCAAAAGCAACATGTCCTCCATTGATATGCTTAAAATCCTGAAGGCATGACATGTTACCTGTCATGTGCCTAGAGCAACCACAATCAACATGCCTTATGCTCTTCCACTTGAGCTGTTGGTTTCCCTGCACATAAGATAAATCAGTTAGTATGAATTGGGAACCCAAGCCAAAGTGGTCTTGGGTACCCCTTTCTCATCAAAATACTTGCATTCTTTCTTGACAAGATTTTTAAACTTTGACTCCTCATTTCTGGAGTACTTTGTCACAATGATAGGCTTGGAAACACTTTTGCTAGAAGCAGTACTGGTTTTAAAAGTACTAACTGCCTTAGCACCACTTGCATGCTTAGCAGTACTAACCTTGTTAGAAGTAGTAACTGTGTTAGCAGCAGTAACTGTGTTGGCAGTATTAACCTTTGAAGAGGTACTAATAGTATTAGCAGCATTAATATTTTCAGCAGTACTAACACTGGTAGCAGCAGTAATGCTTCCAGCAGCACTATCCCTGTCAGCAGTACTAACAGTTTTAGTGCTTCTAGGCACCCACATTTTAATACTTTCTTTTAAAACCTTTTTCCTCATGGGGCCCTTACTTTCAACAGATTTCTTCATCACATGTTTCTTTCCAGCCTTCCTATAACCAACAGGTTTTTGCACAAGTCTTTGAAAGTTCATCTGTTGGTTAATAGGGTTAAAGAAACAATGCTTAGCCAAATGGTTTAACTTTCCACATATGAAACAAGGCTTTGGTCTATTGATTTTACTCAGATCAATGCCTTGTTTTTGTGCCCATTGGTTATTCCAGTTTCTCTGATTTCCCCTTGGTTTATCATGTTTTTGGGGCTTAGGTTTATTGCATGCACACTGCTTGCAAGGGATAGGGTTCACAACTGTGGTCTGCTTATAGTGAACCTTCTTGTGCTTTCCCTCAGTCTTATCTGTCTCATTGGACTTGATCCAATGCTTTCCATATCCCTCATTGGTGATTATGTGGTTTTCTACAGGAATCTCACCACACACAGTGTTGTCTTTATCCTTGACAACTTCTTTCTCAGTTTTATCCTTAACAACTACTTCATCTAAGGGATCTATATCAGTAGCTCCCTTAGGTAGCTCCTTCCTATCCTTTGTTTCTAACAAATCTGAACTAGGAGGGATGTAGTTGTTGTTATAGGGTGGTGGTGTGGTATTGTACCCTATTCCTCTTCTCAGTTTATCATGAATCTGAGATTGTAGTAAAGAATCCATAGCTTTAGAGGCATTGGAAAACTTTTCTACATCTATCTTGACTTTAGCTAGTTCTACTCTTAGCTTTTCACTTTCCTCTTTGGATCTGGTAAGTTGAAGTTCTAAGTCATTCTTCTCCCACTTCCAGTAGTTTGTGTCATAAGAGTGTTGAAGCTCATTGGCTTGAAAACCCTTAATCTGCTCTTCAAATCTCTCAACTATCCTCACATAATCTTTTATGTCCTTTTCCAATCTCTTAAGGTCATCACTCATGTTCTGATCGTGATCCCTATACCTTTTAACAGTGTTAATGCAATTTTGAGAACAAAGATTGGAAGTTACCTCTGTTGGGAGATCAGACACCTCTGCCATTAGAGCTTGGTTTTGGATGGCCTCTTCAGCTTGATCACTCCAATCAAACCCCATGCCTTGTTGAGAGACAAGGGCTTGTGCAGAGTTTCTGTTATTATTGAAGCTTCCAGATTGAGCTTGTTGGTGGTTATTGTTTTGAGGCATTCCACTTCTGCATTCTCTAACAAAGTGTCCCTTCTGATGGCATTTATAGCATTCCACCTTTGACTTGTCAAAACCTGCTCCATCTTCTCTTCTTTGTGAGAAGTTGTTCCTTCCAGTTCTTTTGATGAACTTCTTAACTCTCATAGAGAGCATGGCCATCTGCCATTTAATGTCCATCTCTTCAAGATCATCTGGATGGAGTTGTTCCAAGTCATCATTAATGAGAGAAGAGTTTCCATGACTTGCTAGAAAGGCTTCAAATACAGTTTCAGTGCCTTTCTCTTGAGTTGCTCCATTGGCAGCACTAACTGATTCAGAGTTGGAAGTAGAATCAGTTGATGCTGAAAGGAGTGCAGCATTGTGAACATATCCAGAAGGCCTCTTCTTAGCCTCTACCTCAAATTCAAAAACTCTTAGATCATTATATAGATCATCAAGTTCCTTTTCTTCCAGTTGATCATTCTGTCTGAAAGCCACAGTATACATGGTCCATTCATCACTCAGGGACCTTAGAAACTTTCTGTTCAGATCATCTTGATCAATTTGTACTCCCACTGTAGCAAGTTCACCAATAAGCTTGTTGAACCTGTCAAAAGTTTGAGTCATGGACTCATTCTTGGTTGACATAAAGTTCTCATATTGTTGCTTCAGAATGGCTTTCTGATTTCTCTTGGTACTTTTGGTACCTGAGAATCTCTTCTCTAGAGCATTCCAGAGCATCTCTGCATCAGTGCAGTTGCAGAACTGATGTTGATATTCATTGGGAATAGCCAAAAGCAAAGTGCTCAAGGCTTTCATCTCTGTCTGTCTAGCCTTTCTTTCTGCATCAGTTTTTGGTGGAGTTCTCTTTCCATCTGCACCAATCTTTCCTGCTTCAGAAGGACCATTCTCTATGATATCCCACATAGAATAGTCAGTGAGGAGTATGTACTGCTTGATTCTGATCTTCCACATATCGAATTCATTGGGTCTAAGCATTGGAACCTTTGAGACTAGAGTACTGTTTGATTCTGCAAAGTTTTCATGATGAATGAATAGATGTTTCTGAGAGAACACGCTCTGATACCACTTGTCAGGATCGAATTCTCAACAAGAATAAAGTCTCAGAAACAATATCAAAGAAGTTGCGGAATAACACTTTGATATTCAATGTAACAGTAAACAAACAGTATATGATTAACAACTTGCAAACTTGTATTAAAATCACAAGATTACACACAACCTCAATCTTGAAGAACAAGCTCTTTCAAGACGAATTCTACTTCTCTAGAATTAGGATCTATGCCTTGAGGTTGATTCTCTCTATTTCAAAAACTTAGAATTAAAAACTGTAACTAAACTATTCTGTCAATTCTATACAAATACTGAACAAAAGATAATTACAAAAAAATAGAATATCTTCAGTATATCTTGCATAGTTATCTTCAATCCTTCCATGAATATCTTTATTCTTTACAGCTGTCATCCTCTTCATCCAGATCTTCAATTCATAAGCAGCACTAATCATAAGCAGCATTAACTACTAAGCAGCACTAACCTCTAGCAGTACTAACTAGCTAAGCAGTACTAACTTTGTTCAAGCAGCACTAACTTTGACTAGCAGTATTAATTCTACTAGAAGTAGTAATACTCAGCAGTATTAACTTTGAAGTCTTCTAGCAGTAGTAATTCTGAACTAGCAGCATTAACCATACTTGATGAATTCTTCAGTTCCCAACAGAATGCAAGAACACATCTTGACCCGAGCTCTTTTCAATTCAATCAATTGGTAAGACTAAAATAAGGTAATAAATCATAAAATAACAGTTTAGTCCGGAAAGGAACTCCATGTGGGTCAAAATAGTTAGTAGTTTGTATGGTGTTGAAGGGGTGTGGGGCGGGATGAGTCTAGTAACTTTAGAGGTCAGTGAGGCATTTAGAGCAACATCATCTCTCTGGAAAGGTTTGTGGACTCCCTTGGCTTAGATTTCTCTTCCTCTTTCATTAAAAAAATGGGTGATGGGTTGTCCATTTCCTTTTGGTTGGATAATTGGTTGGGCAACTTCGTCTCTGTGATCATTTCCCACGGTTTTTTAGTTTAGAGAGGGATAACGGGGTAAAGGTTGGTAATCAGTGTTGTTGGGTAGATGGTTGTTGGGCTTGGAATTTTGAGTGGAGTAGGGACTCTAGGGGATGAGCCATCAACGAGTTACATGATCTTATAGTTTAATCCAAAATGTGAAACCTCTTCTTAATCGCAGGGACAAGTGGTGGTGGCTTTTACACAATGACGAACTATTTTTCGGTAAAAAAAGGCGTTAATTGAAGAGAAAACTCTAAATGAAGGCAGCATTCTTTCAGAAACTCGTTGGAATACCCTCCGTCCTATAAAGATCAACATCTTTGTTTGACGGGCTCTCCTTAGAAGGCTTCCAGTTCGGGTGGTGTTGGGGGATCAAGGCATCGACTTGGACTCCGTGCTTTGTTCTATTTGTATTGAAATGCAGGAAACATTGGAGCATTGTCTCGTGTGATGCAAATTCGCAAATGAAATATGGGAATTTATTCGAAAATGGTAGGGTTTTAACATCAATTTGGAGAATACACTAAACGGTGTTCTAAATTATTTAGGTGGTACTTCATTTTCAGGTTTGCTTAAAAGGATTTGGCAAAGAACTATTTGGACAACATTTTACTTGATTTGAAGTCATCGAAATAACACGGTTTTTAGAAAGAAATCATTATCTGCGAAGGCATCGTTTACCGACATATGGGTTCGAGTGTACAATTGGATTTTGAGAAGATCTCGTAAAGATTTTATCCCCTCTAATTGTTGGATTGCCTCTCCTTAAGACTTATGTATGAGCTTCTCGTTTCTCTCCGTTGGTTATGTTTTGGTTGGGTTGTTTGTATTTTCTTTGTAATCTCTTTGGGATTTTAGCTTTTGCCTTTCTCTGTCCGTTTTCTTTGCTTTGGTAGGTTGTTGCACCTCGTAGCGAGCTACCTTTTTTTTTGTAAGTTTGTTGGTTTTTTCTTAATAAATGTGCTACCTTTAAAAAAATCATAATTTATAATAGTTGCATGAAGTTGAGACGGTAATTGCATCAAAATCTGAACTCTTTCCAAATTACAATTTAGTAAATCTTTTAGGCATGGAAATGGGTCCCGACCCGTCGGGGAACCCGGTCCACCCGCCCCGATCGGGGATGGGGATTCCCCGCTAAACCGGGGATGGGGATGGGGATGGGGACGGGGATCCCCGTTTGTCTCAAACCGGGGATGGGGACGGGGACGGGTATCGCACTCCCCGTCCCCGTTATATATTTTATTTAATATTTAATATATATTATTTATTTAAACTAAATCGGTAATTCATAATTTCCTATTTCCTAACTAGGTTTATAATATAAAATTGTTATTTTTTGGATGTCAATCAAAATACAATTACTCGATATGGTTTTGAATATTACTCGATATCTTTTGGTACGTGTGAAGTTAAGTTTTTTTCCCCGAATTCGGTTGAATTTCTTTTGGTTTTAAGTTATTAATTATTATATGATGTTGTGGTTTTTTTATACTAAATTAAATTTATTTCGATTTTAGTTTTATTGGAAATATGTGATATTTAAATATGTGCGGTGTCTCATATATTTGATTTAAATAGATTACATAAACGGAAAAGAAAATCCCCGTTTCCCCGTTGGGGATGGTGATGGGGATGTGATCATATTCCCCGACGAGGATGGGGACGGGGATGAAGATGAGGGATTGGGGACGGGGATGGGGATTGAGGTCCCCGCCCCATTTCCATGCCTAAAATCTTTATCTTTAAAACTAAAATAGATTAAATATAATCAAAGTTGGAATCAAACAATTTTTACAAAAAGGAAAAAAGAAACAAGCATCTTATTCTCTTTAATTTGACACTGATATTACTTTTTCATTAGATAAAAAACTAGAGTGAATTATGGATTTGGTTTTGTGTTTTGATGTTATTTATGACTAGGGTCTTATGCTATGTTTTATTACGGATTTGGTCCCTCTGATTTTCAATTTGTCATGGCTATGGTCTATTTGACTAACACTGTTAAAATAAAGTCGTTAACTGAGTTAAATTAAGGGTTATTTTAATTAGTCAATTTCCCCATTTTTTTTGTCCCTTTCCCATTAGAAAAAGTTTTGAAATTAGTAATTTGATGTTGGATCATATCACATTGAAAAGAGTCAATTAACATTTCATCAAAACACTATACAAAGATTTTGAAAAACAGTATATAGCTTCCAATCAGGGGCGGAGCCAGAAAATTTTTCTAGGGGGTGCCTAGAAAAAATGTAAGAAAAATCATGATTTCAAGGTTAATAAACCCTTTTTAGTAAATAGTTGACCTAAATATAGTTAAAAATCATGAGTGACCTAAATAACATAACAATATCTATATTTATACAAACAAATAGAGTATGCTTTTGTTTTGTTTTTGTGAAAGTGTCCATACTCGAAGAGACGCGAAAAACAGATACATAAAAATTGGGAATATTATTAGGGAGAGAAAGTGCCTAGTTCATTATATTTTTAAAACTGAACCTTAAAACAAATACATATTTATTTTTTTAAAAGGATGAGGGGGAACCACTACACCTTCTGGTGCTAGGGTGGAGCTTCTGGTGCTAAGGTGGCTCCGCCCCTGGCTTCCATAGTAAGTCCAAGATCAATTATAAATATCAATTTTTTGAAATGTAAACGATATATTGGTATCAACAACGACTATTGGGGTAGATGAGAAATTATCTGGTCGTGATAAGAACATGCCACCATCTAAGATATTTCAGGTCTTAGAAAAATGAAATGAAATTATTAATCGAATATCCTATTTATGAATACGATACAATTCACATCTTGGATCAAATGTCTACTAATCACGACAAAGTATTGGTTTTATTTTTCCACTTCAAGACAAAACATTGATAGCTACTTGTAGAATATGATTTTCTTAACAAAAAGTCAAATTTTGAATTTAAGGTAACTACTATCAAATATCATAAAGAAGCAGATTTGAACAATGCAATATCATGCATTATTTGACTTTACGAAAAGCTTCTATTTGTAGATTGATCGATCTTTTTCTATGCGCAAGTAGGGTTAGTGTTTAAGAGAATACTGATCAAAATAAGAAAATATGAGAACATCTATATCACATGCGATTACGTAACACGGTCAACGCAAGGGTGTGCAAGCGACTTGGCACCGTGATCTAGTTAGGTCACGGCCAAAGGTTGTCCGTAATCAAATTTGATTTCTTTGCAAGATCACATGTATCTATACTATATTATAAAGATGGCATAAAAAACTCTTAATTACAACTCACTAAGCTTTATGTACTATCATTTAAAGCTATCTACTTAAAATCTCTTAAAAATAACTACTAAAGCCTAATGTACTACCTGTAAAGCTTTTAACCCTAATTTTCCGTCTCATCGATCGCACCTCATCTATTGCCGCTCAACAATTTTCCCTGATTTTCTCTTGCAGTTCATCAAGTGCTACACAAAACCGTGGCTGATGTTGATCTGAATATGGCTTTCCATTTGGCTACTGCAATCGATTTTCGCATCAATCGCCGCTCAACAATTTTCCCTGATTTTCTCTTGCAGTTCATCAAGTGCTACACAAAACCATGGCTGATGTTGATCTGAATATGGCTTTCAATTTGGCTACTGCAATCGATTTTCGGTTTGTTATCTTGGAATCGATTTTGATTTGATATCATGGCTACTGGAATCGATTTCCATTTTTCGGTTTGTTATCTTGGGCTCAATTTTCATTTGTTATAGATTTTCTGTTTGCTTCCAATCTTTCATTCTCATATTTCACATCATTCAGTGAGTTCTTAAGGGCCACAATTTCATCCTGCAACACTGGAATTTTCTGCAGTTGGATCTTGAGACTAGAATTTTCTTCTGTAAATTGTGCTCTTTCGTATTCACAAGATTTAAGGTTAGAAGCAAGCTCACTGACTGTGTTAGGGTTTATGTATCAGTATAATGCTTGATAACTTCTACGAAGACTCTTATTTGAGCTTTTACTTGTGGTTGGACCCTAAATTGCACTTACTATTGAATTAGTCACACTTGAAACTTGTTGAGTTATTATTTAGGATATGTGATTGCATGGGCTTGAAAATTTTATATTCTTATGAGGAATTGGTTCAGAGGCAATATTCTGGTCCCATTTTAAGTTTTACACCACATATAGCTTGGAAAGAAACAGTCCTGAGAGTGTTTTTTTTTACTGTTCGCGACTCATTTAATAAACAGGCATTGTGCTAGCCTCATTTCACTTAAAAGTATATTTCTTTATTAAAGCCACATCACTTTACTGGCTATGCATGTTTAAGTCATTTGAAACGGATAGAGAGGGAAGGAATTATCATGGCTACTGGAATCGATTTCCATTTTTCTATCCATCGGTACTAAAATGCTCAATAATTTTCCCTGATTTTCTCTTGCAGTTCATCAAGTGCTACACAAAACCATGGCTGATGTTGATCTAAATATGGCTTTCAATTTGGCTACTGCAATCGATTTTCGGTTTGTTTTCTTGGAATCGATTTTGATTTGATATCATGGCTACTGGAATCGATTTCCATTTTTCTATCCATGGCTACTAAATCGATTTCGGTTTTGGTTTGCATTCTTGGGCTCGATTTTCGTTTGTTATAGATTTTCTGTTTGCTTTCTATTTGATGGATATTGTTCTATGTGATTAAAACTAGGGTTTATACTTTGTATAGGGTTTATGTATCAGTGTAATACTTGATAACTTCTACGAAGACTCTTATTTGAGCTTTTAGTTGTGGTTGGACCCCAAATTGCACTTACTAACCATATTTTTAGTAGCAAACTCATTTTCCTCTGGTTTCAAACCTTCTTTCTGCTCTTCAAGGGCTTGTTTTGTTTTTGTGTATTCGTCTTTTTCCTCTTGAAGACGATTTATCTTCCACTGTAGTTGACTGTTTGACCGTTTCAGACGCCCAAGCTCAGTTTTCAATTCAGCATCCTGTGCACCTAATGCTTCTCTAGCAGTTAGATCCCCTTGAAGGCGCAAAAGCTTTTCTTCCAAGGAAATCTTATTCCGTTTATGGTCCTCCAATTCAATCATTGCCTTCTGCATGCTAGAGGCTTTCTGAAGTGATGAAGCATGTTCTTCCTTCAAATGTTGATAATCCCCAGATATCATCTGTAATGAAGCTTCCAATCTTTCATTCTCATATTTCACATCATTCAGTGAGTTCTTAAGGGCCACAATTTCATCCTGCAACACTGGAATTTTCTGCAGTTGGATCTTGAGACTAGAACTTTCTTCTGTAAATTGTGCTCTTTCGTATTCATAAGATTTAAGGTTAGAAGCAAGCTCACTGACTGTGTTTTTCAGTTTTTCTTCACTAGATCTGGTATTCTCCAACAACTCCATTAATTTCTCATGGTTGGCCACTAGAACTCCATGGTTCTGTTTGGAAGTAGCAAGCTCATTTGTCAGCTCTAGAATCCTTTTTTCGTATTCAACCTGCACAGTATCAAGCTTCTTCTCAGATGATCTAAGTTTTCCCCCAACTTCTGCAATTGCGTTGTCCAGTTTCTCCTTATCTGCACGTAATACGTGCATTTCGAGTATTGCTTCTTTAGCCATTCCATCTCTTTCATCATGGGTTGTTGATATCTGTGAACTCAAGTGTTCTACCTTTCGTTGAAGGTTTTCAACTTCAACCACTTTCTGTGAGTACATTTGATTCAACAAGTTCTCAGCACTAACACACTTCTCTGTGTGTTCTTTAAATTTTAGATGTAAACCATCGAGTTCTGAATCAAGCATCTTCTCTTTTGAGGCAATCCCTTGGAGCATTGAGGATAATTTTTCTTCCAAGTCTTCCAAATTCTTTGACAACTTCAAGAAATTATCTTGTGACTCCCTCATTTCAGCTTCAAGAACTGTGCAGCGATTATACAACTCTAATTTTTGCTGTCTTAATTCACTATTTGACTTTTGAAGCAAACTGCATTCGTCCATCAGATTTTCTGTAGTAGCTTCTAATTTGAGATTTGCTTTTTTAAGATACTCACACTCTTCTTGAGTTTTTAACCACCGCTTTTGCATGTCTTGCACTTTCTGTCTCATATCAAACTTGATCGTTTCTACTTCATTTTCCAGTCTTCTGATTTCAGCCTGTAGTTCCACAACTTGAGATTCTGAATGCTCTGCTTTTAAACGACTTGACTCTCTTGCATCAGTCAAATATCGCAATTGAGGTTCCAGTCCAGATATGCGCCCTGATAAGTGCAAATTATCTTCTTCTAATTTTGCCAAGTGCAGCTCTAACTCCTGGTTACGAGACTCTAGCTCTAGTAACTTCTTTTCAAGAATCTTATTGCCTGAAATATGGGAATCTTTTGTATCATTGACTTCTCTTTGCATAAGTTTCAAACTTTCTTCCAACTGACTATTTACTACTTGCAGATCAGACAACTAAGATTCCAAATCTCTTTGGCGGTATTTTTGAGACCGAATCTTCTCTTCCTTAAGCAAACAGTCTGATTTAAGCCCTTCTGTCTCAGAGGTTTTGGCCAACAGTTCCTCATCCATGTCTTCAACCCTGGATTGTAATTCCTTAATCAAGTTCTCAAGTCTGCTATCGTTGTCTTTCAAATTATCATCTACCTCATTCTTAAAATGATAAGAATCTTTCGACGTCAGTTTGATCTCCTCTTCACCACTTTGAATGTTAGGGTTTATACTTTCTATAGGGTTTATGTATCAGTATAATGCTTGATAACTTCTACGAAGACTCTTATTTGAGCTTTTACTTGTGGTTGGACCCCAAATTGCACTTACTATTGAATTATTCACACTTGAAACTTGTTGAGTTATTATTTAGGATATGTGATTGCATGGGCTTGAAAATTTTATATTGTGATGAGGAATTGGTTTAGAGGCAATATTCTGGTCCCATTTTAAGTTTTACACCACATATAGCTTGGAAAGAAACAATTATGAGAGTGCTTTTTTTACTGTTCGCGACTCATTTAATAAACAGGCATTGTGATGGCCTCATTTCACTTAATAGTATATTTCTTTATGAAAGCCACATCACTTTACTGGCTATGAATGTTTAAGTCATTTGAAACGGATAGAGAGGGAAGGAATTGATGAAACGAGATAGCTGAGATAGAGAAACAGAGAGGATGGAGGAAACAACTCACTCCCTCTCCCCCAGCGGTCATCTCTAAGCTATCTAAGTAGCTTAGATCCAAGCATGGCGGTAAGTATTTTTAACTTGCATTGTTGTGGGTTTGTAAGGGGAGAGATTTGATAAATGGTTCGTGATTATGTTTTAAGTTGTGATTATGTGTACCTGATGAATTGCGGGGATGGAGCTTGAGCATATGAATGGGGAAATTTGTATTTATTACAATTATCTTGCTTTTCTTAATATTTCTTTTATAAACATACACAACTAGGTTGAATTTGACATTTTGTTTTACAAGATAGTTCTTTTATTTTGTAGTTATTAATCTTTTGAGTAAATTAGTGCATGCATCACTAGGAAATGTGCAGTTCTATTTGTTTCCTGCTTTTAGAATCCATTTTACAGCCCTACTAATATCTGTTGTTCATCTACATTTTACATGTATGTCATGTCAGATCTATTTAATTTATACATACATTTCCAGCACCTTGATTTCATCAAATTGTTTTCTTTTGATGTATACAGGCAGATGTGTATTTGATATGTTCTAATGCGATGCAGTATAACCCATCTGATACTGTTTTCTTCCGGCAGGTAGGTTTCATGTTGTTTTTTTCTTGAACTATGATTTCTATATACATACCCTTTTCCACTTCTGATTTTCTGTTCTTTTAGGCGAGATCTATACAAGAGTTGGCGAAAATGGATTTTGAAAACTTGAGGCAAGAGGGTGATGATGGTGAGCTGCAACCAAAGGTAGTGAAAAGAGGTAGGCCTCCAAGCAAGCACCTAAAAAAGCCACCTGACAGACCCCCTTCGAACACTGTTGGTCCTGAATCTACCTCACTCTAGCCACTGCTGTAGACAACACGAACGAGTCTACTACTTACAACTTAAGAAGAGGACCCATGTTGTATAAGCATCAGGCTGATGGTTCACATCCATCGCATCGTTCTCGCAATGGCGAACAACACTCTAAACTTTTATCAGATCGGAATGAAGAGTTTTCAGGTTCTTTTTAACTGTTCTTCATCACTTTTAACACCTTAGATCATCTTTCCCTGTGTTCTTTTTAACTGTTCTTCATCAGTATTTTAAATTAAGAAAGAGATAAATATAGATATGCATATATTCATTAAAATAAATGAAGTGATAGAGATTGGTTTATATAAATTAATAGGAGTTTGGAAAAGATTGAGATTCTACTTTTATTTAAAATATATATAGTGTTTGGTTCAATTGAGAAATGGTAAATATATGAGAAATAGAGAAGTAATCCTAGCCATTCATATGGTCAAGATCGGATTTGACTAGTCAAATATTGCGGCTTTGACCGGTCAAAAGTTGCGGCTTTGACTGGTCAAAAGTTGCGGCTATCCCAAAAATAGAAGAACAATTTCGTAAATTTTACAAAACACACGGGCTGTGTTCATATATGAACATGTATAATTCACATATGAACTATATGTTCATATATGAACCAGTGCAATTCACAACCGAACTCTTTTAACTGATTCATATATGAACCTTTGTGATTCATATATGAATCAGTTGAACTAACTAACAGATTCATATATGAACCTTTGTGATTCATATATGAATCTGTATGAATCATAAAGATTCATATATGAACCTTTGTGAATCACAAAGATTCATATGTGAATCTGTATGAATCACAAAGATTCATATATGAATCCGTTGAACTAATTAACAGATTCATATATGAATCTTTGTGATTCATACAGATTCATATATGAACTCATCCCGTGTATTTTACGAAATTACCCCTCTACCTTCTATAGACCACACAAGGAATTATCCGGTGCTTCGCGGTCAAAGCCGCAAATGTTGACCAGATGAATGACTAAGATTACTTCTCCATTTCTCATATATTTACCATTTCTCAAATGAAGCTCTCCCTAGATAGATAGATAGATAGATAGATAGATAGATAAGAGTTTATTTATTATCATCAGTATTTTAAATTAAGAAAGAGATAAATATGGATATGCATATATTCATTAAAATAAATGAAGTGATAGAGATTGGTTTATATAAATTAATAGGAGTTTGGAAAAGATTGAGATTCTTTATTTAAAATAATAGGAGTTTGGAAAAGATTGAGATTCTACTTTTATTTAAAATATATATTAAATTATTAAGATGTTTCCATATGATATATGCTATATAGATAGATAGATAGATAGATAGATAGATAGATAGATAGATAAGAGTTATTTATTAGGGAAATTAATTAAAGTAACCATTTCAGAAAATCGGGTTTACCTCCTAGCCATTCTCTCCCTTATTTTATCAAATTAGCCATTAGGTTCGTGAAATGAGTTCGTATATACGAACACCTCCTTTGAAGTAAAAAACTTGATCCATGTTCGTAATATGTGTTCGTATATCACGAACATAACTTAAAAACTCATAAAAGAACATAAGTTCGTAAAATGGTTCGTGGAAAATGCAAGGAGTTAAAAAAAGTTACATTTTAATTTTTTTTCACGAACACAATCACGAAGTGGGGCCAAAACTGTAAAATTTTAATTTATTTTGCTATGATGAGGGCCAAAATTGTAATTATTTCATTTTTCAAAGCATATGTTCGTGTATCACAACAATTTCCACGAACTTGGGCCAAAAACATAAATATATTTGATATATGTTCCAAAGATGAGGGGCTATAATTGTAACTTGAAATAAGCAAGTTACAATTATGGCCCCTCATCTTTGGAACATATATCAAATATATTTATGTTTTTGGCCCAAGTTCGTGAAAAGTGTTGTGATATACGAACAAAAATTAAATAATTACAATTTTGGCCCTCATCATAGCAAAATAAATTAAAATTTTACAGTTTTGGCCCCACTTCGTGATTGTGTTCGTGAAAAAAAATTAAAATGTAACTTTTTTTAACTCCTTGCATTTTCCACGAACCATTTTACGAACTTATGTTTTTTTATGAGTTTTTAAGTTATGTTCGTGATATACGAACACATATTACGAACATGGATCAAGTTTTTGACTTCAAAGGAGGTGTTCGTATATACGAACTCATTTCACGAACATAATGGCTATTTTGATAAAATAAGGAAGAGAATGGCTAGGAGGTAAACCCGATTTTCTAAAATGGCTACTTTAATTAATTTCCCTATTTATTATCATCAGTATTTTAAATTAAGAAAGAGATAAATATGGATATGCATATATTCATTAAAATAAATGAAGTGATAGAGATTGGTTTATATAAATTAATAGGAGTTTGGAAAAGATTGAGATTCTTTATTTAAAATAATAAGAGTTTGGAAAATATTGAGATTCTACTTTTATTTAAAATATATATTAAATTATTAAGATGTTTCCATGTTAACCTAAGAAGTTGAAAAATGAATGAAATCCAAAGTATATAAATATATAATTACGCCTACTTTTTTTTATTATATATAGTTAATAGTTAATAGAGTTCGATATATTCAGAAACAGCAACAGCGAAGGTTCGGCTTTGAAAAAAAGGTTGGTTGGATTCAACAGGAAGAAAAAAGTTAACCAGGTAAATTTCATCTTCACCGTTAAATAATTAAGTCGATATTATTTCATTATAATTTTCATCAACAGGTTGATTATATGTTTTTGTTATTAAAACTATTAGAAATTTGTACACATGGATCATAACGGGTAATCTTGAATTTTAATTTGTTTTTAAGAGTTTCTTCGATACTTTGACAATAATTTTTTTTATAAAATAAATATTAAATATTTTGTTAGATTTTCTTAATTAGATTTTAATTTTTTTATATTTAAGATTTAATTCTTATATATATTGTATTTATTTATGTTGGGAGTGATTTTAGGGAGTTGAGTTGGAAAGTGATTTTAGATAAGTTAAAGTGGTTAGAGATAAAAATTGAAAGTTAATAAATACAATTAGAATATATGATCGACTCTGAAACCTTTTTACTATATATAAAAAGAAACATTGAAATTTTTGTAACCCAGAATTGATATATATCTATAATGGGAGGCTGTCTTATATTATTATACATGATGATGTTGGGAGTTGACAATTCCACGAGTTTGAAAATTGAATTTTAGGATTTTTAATTTATTTGTTATTTAAGAAGAATGGTTAATAAGGTTAGGTAATTAAGTATCTGACAATATGTTGGTTTCAAGCATTTAATACGATGATACATCTACATTTAATTTATATCTATAAGATAATTATTAGTTATTTTACTTATAAAAATTAACTAATAAACAAATATTTAGAATACATATTAATATAATTAATTACCAGCAATAAGCAATCATAAAAAAATATTCGCATATTTGTTTGCAATAAATAATGGGTGTTTTTCCCGAATTTTAAACTATTTGTTATAGGTGTTTTTTCATATTATAAATGGTATGCTTAAATGAAGAAAATAATATAAATAAAATGGAAATCTTCAAATTTAAAAATTTCTTTAATTTAAAAAAAATAGAAATGTAGTAGCCTAACTATTTTCAGTGTTTAATATTTTTTTACTGTATATAACTTCTCAATTACGATTATTTAATTAATCTTTTATCTTTTATGTATTACAGAATAATGGATGGGAAGAATATTACTCTTATTAACGATCTTGATATACAAAAAGATGATTTTACTGTCAAGGTTAGAATCATTCGTTTGTGGAATCTACCAATGTTCAAGAATCCCGAATAAATATTTTCCATCGAGATGATATTAATGGATGAAGAGGTAAATAACTACTTGTATTTTTTTATCTTTATAACAAGGCTAATTTTATTCGGAAACTTCGAATATAATGTAAATCCCGAACATATATTTATCTTCGTATTTTCATTAGTTTCGTAAATTCGTATTTTGTTCGGATTATTCATGTAAAAATAGTTGTCATTTTTAGCTTCGTATTCATCATAGCTTCTTATTTTTCAACAATTCTTATTTTTCTAGATCCATTTTTCAGGGCACTAAAATTCATGCTAATGTTCTACAAAAATGGGTGTCGAAGTTTAAAATTTTGTTTCATGAAGGGGTTGCCATATTCATAAAAAATCCTACAATTGCTGAGCATGTCTCAAAGTACAAGTTAATTGATAATACAAATAAGTTAAGTTTGTATTACAAAACTTCGGTTACCAGCTGCTTAGATTTTAATGGTTCCCTATTTGGTTTTTCATTTGTCAAATATCAAAACGTGATATCAAAGATGATTCCAGAACATGCAGCAGTTGGTTAGTCGATTAATTATTTTAAATTTACTATATTTCTTTAATATATGTTATTTTATGCTATCATTCATATTAGACTTTTTTATACTAATTTTTTGAATAATTATATAGATGTCATTGGTGAGGTTATTGCATGTGAGACAATGGTGAATTTTCCAGATGACAAAGGAAAAACGAAGAGAAGAATGCAGATTCTGTAGATCCCACTACAGTGCAATCAACAACAAATAATCAACAATGAAGAATAATTGTATAGCCACAACCTCTTGTCATATGATTAATATTCAATCAAAGGGTTTAGGTTTACAGAGAGAATATTTGATCAGAGAAAGTAAACCTATTGACTAGAGATCTGGAAATAATGAGACTTTTGTTACCTTCTAAACTCTAAACTGAATAAATGAACTAGAACTGCCTTTATATACTTAGGCTTACAAGTTAATGGGCTTATGGGCTTTGGTCCCAACTATCAAACAACTATTAATGAATTACATTTTACCCCCTTATAAATGTTTTAATCAACTTTCAACGCACAGGACTTTCAGTCCTAACAATCTCCCCCTAAAGTTGAATAAGGCATTTATCTTCTTGAAATCTTCATGCCTTGATCTTCTTTCCCTCTTGAATCTTTGAAAAACTTTGGTGTTGCATGTCTTCATTTCTTTCCACGCCCCCCCCCCCCCTCTTGAATAAAGCTCTTGTCTTCATAGTTTCAACTTTGTAACCAGATTCAGTGTACAATAGCCTCGACTGAATGCACTATCACGCAACTTTCAACTGTAGAAACTCAATCACATCGGATCAGCACACAAGAAAGATAATGTGAGAGTTACGTGACTTTCCACGGTGCAACTTCAGTTTAAAACAAAGAACCTGTCTTTGAACCGCGAGTTGAATAGACTTTCAGCTTAAGAACTTGTTTCAATCAGCTTGTAGGAGGAAATGACTTGAAGCAGACACCACATGATACAGGATAGAAGAAATACAATCTTTGAAACATTCATCTTTGAATATTGAAACAACATTAAATTCATATCTTCATCTCTAGACTGTCTTCAGAAAAGCAAACTTTCACTAATCATCTTTCTTTATAACTTTGAAATTGAACTTTGTAAAGCTCTCCCCCTTTTTGATGATTGTGAACATCATGATCATCAAAACTCTTCAATTTCAACATATTCTTTGATCTCCCCTTTATGATAATTTGACATTATCCGCCCTTTGATCTGAGTATCCGTCAATTCATGAAAGGTATATATCCGAGTCTTTTCAAATTCAGATATAATAGGAATTGAAAACCTGAATCAACAAATGATACAGTACTTTATGCTTGTAAGTAGCACGGAGCCACTTTGTACAACGGATGTACTTTGGAAAGGAGCTTTTGTGATATTCACTCCCCAGGGCTTCCATTCAATCATCGAAAAACCACAAAGGAATTGTCTATGAATGTTATGACAAGAAAACTCATTCCTTGTGTGTACGTGCAAGTGTAGAATAATTGAAGCTACTTAGCTTTCTCAGGCTAAAAAATGTATAAACTGTTGAGACAACAACAGATATTACACGGACTCAATGTGCATGAAAGATGTGTGAAGGTGGGACAACTTTCCTTCTTTTTCAATATCTAAATCTTCCGATTGAAGACTAGATAGCAGATATGTTGCGTCCCCAAAGAAAATGAAACATTTCTTTGTTAAGAGAGAAACGAGTGGTTGGTGGGGTTAATACAAGAGTTGGCATGGGCTATGTGCCTTTTCAATGATGGTCACCAAAGAATGTGAACCAATCAGAAGATGTGGTTGCCCGGCTCAGAAAGTGTTTGGTGCAGAGTTTTCATATTCTTTTAACTCTGTTCCCACACCCTCTTTCTTTTTAACATTAAAGCTCACTTCTAACCAAACTCTCTTTTCCATTTTTCCGTTCAGCACAATGAGAAAAACTCAACCGGATGAGTTATCTCCCCCACTCTTTGATACCAATTGTAGATCCCAGTACAGTGCAATCAACAACAAATAATCAACAATGAAGAATAATTGTATAGCCACAACCTCTAGTTATATGATTAATATTCAATCAAAGGGTTTAGGTTTACAGAGAGAATATCTGATCAGAGAAAGTAAACCTATTGATTAGAGATCTGGAAATAATGAGACTTTTGTTACCTTCTAAACTCTAAACTGAATAAATGAACTAGAACTGCCTTTATATACTTAGGCTTACAAGTTAATGGGATTATGGGCTTTGGGCCCAACTATCATACAACTATTAATGAATTACATTTTACCCCCTTATAAATGCTTTAATCAATTTTCAACGCACAGGACTTTCAGTCCTAACAGATTCAGATACAAGACTTGGAGTCAGTATTTTTATTTTAATTGACTAATGTTAATATTGACACAATATATAATTCATTTGTTAACATTTATTTAGAGGGCTAAAACGGCATGTCACATTGTGGGATGCTTTTGCTGAGCAATTCAACGAATATGTTTCAATTCATAAAGACGAGGGTCTTGTCGTTTTTGTAATTCAATTGGCAGTGGTCAAGATTTACCGAGGTTTGTCTAACTTATAAAATATGTATTTCGTTTAAGCAACGATATATTAACTTCAATTATTCATTCTTTTTCAGAAAAACCTTCTCTTTCAAATTCATTTAATGGTACGAGGCTGTTCATCAATTCTGAAATTGATGAAATCAAGGATTTCATAAATAGGTTAATAAATTTTATTTCTTTATATATCTTATGTCTTTTTTTATTTACATTGTTCCGTAATTATATTTCCTATTAAACAGTCTGCTTGGGTTGAGTGGCGAATCTAAATCGTCACAACAACTTACAATGCTTTCTGGATTGTCTTATTCATATCGTGAAGATTTTCTAGACAACAACAGTAAAGCAAATATTGCTGAAATTAGCGAAGTTGTTGAGGTACTTATTATTTAATACCATTTTCATGTATTCAATCATTGCATTATATTAATAATACACTACTTTATATAGGCGAAGTCCTTGATTATTTTAAGCACAATTAAGGCATTTAGCAAAGACATTCCTTGGTTCTACATGGGTTGCAAAAGGTGTAGCAGAAATGTTCGACCTACGT
Source organism: Arctium minus (assembly GCA_954870635.1). Classification (NCBI taxonomy): domain Eukaryota; kingdom Viridiplantae; phylum Streptophyta; class Magnoliopsida; order Asterales; family Asteraceae; genus Arctium; species Arctium minus. The sequence continues at coordinate 171,413,335 of OX941080.1, read as the reverse complement.
ACATTATCACAGACAAAAATGATGGTTCAGGTCAGGTTGAAGAGACAGAAAAATTTGAATGTGATTCTGATAAATGCAAAGGGCAAGACACTGATGTTTTGCCAAAGTAAGTATTATTTACCTTTCAATGTTTATCTGTATCTTTTATATTATTATATTGATGATGTTAAATTTAAAATTATTTAGATTCAAAATCCCTTCGAGAGTTCAAGATGATACTGGAGTTGTATCATTGACATTGTTTGATCGGGAGGCCAACAAAGTTTTGAATAAATCTGCGATAAAACTATATGAAGAGATTAAAGAGGTAATTTATTTATCATAACTGTTTACGTTAATTTTAAAATATGTGCTAATAATGTTTATTAATGTCAAAGTTATATTAATTTTTTTCCAGCATGGTGATTTGGAGATGTTTCCGGAGGATTTGAATGTTTTGCTTGATAGGAATTTTGCCATAAAGATTGAAGTTAACAACTACAACATCAAAAACAGTTGTTTTGTTTACGGTATTTCAAAATTAACTGATGATGAGAACATCTTGAATGAGCTGGAAATGAGGTTTTGTGCTCAACGGGTAATAACTATCATTTCCCGAAACTAAATCTCAATTGAGCTACATATTTTTGGTTTTCTAACATTTTTTTACAATTAATTATGTAGCCTGCGGAATCCGATTCTGTAAACGTTCTTTCACCAGATTTTGGTTATGTGGAAAAGTTAAAGGTATTATATACAACTTTTAATGTAGTTGGTAAATTTATTCATTATTAAAGAGTTTCTAAAATAATGTATGTCACTATAATCTTATTTGAAGGATGTTGTTTCATTGACGGGTGAGAATGGGACTCCAAGCAATGTTGATAAGAGCACAACTGATAGTCCGGTGTCATAAGAAAAAGCGAATCAGAAAAAAATATGTAAAAGTGTTGATCTGAAGCGTGATTTTGATGAAATTTATGATGCCGATGATGCAATGAAAGAGTCTGCAACAAAATCTTCTAAAACATGCATTCCAATTGAGAAAGAATAAGTCGTTACAAATTTGATAATCCCCAAACTTGAGAAGTAATTTGTTTTTTCATGATAGAAAACATTTTTAATTGTTTTGTTTACGGTTTTGTTTTAGTTGGATTGTTTTCTTAGGACAAAAATCTAAATTATTATGATTATTTGGTTATTAACTTTGATCTTTTATTAGGATTATATTATTAAAATAATCAATTCTATTTTCCATAAATTTCAGTTATGATTGTTCAATTCGTATGATAATGATGATGAATGTATTATGCTACATATTTTTTTTATCAACAATACATTATACTAAATATTTTTTTTATCAACAATACATATAATACAAAACGTCTGATAATAGATGAACATATGGTTTATTATAACCAATTAGTTCAATAATAGAAGACAATAAGTTGGATTTAAGTGTAATATAATTACTAAAATAACTTATTAGTAATTATTCATACCTTATAATATGATTAATCTAAGGGGGTGTTTGGGATTGCTTATCTAGCATGCCACGTGTCGTTTTTTGGTGAGTCGACTTCAGTATTTTCCTATCTAAATATGTATTTGGACGTATTTTATATTATAAGTTAATTTAACATATTCACAATTCAATGGTTATCTTATATATTCATATTCAAATTGAGATATTTATCCTGTTTTGATTATGTTTATTAGTTAGTTATGAATTCAAACATATAGCTTTAGAAAATTTGTACTCATAAATCATGACTTGCAATCTTGATTTTAAGTAAACAATACTTAACGTATAAAGTTTGTTTTTAAGAGTTGTTTCGATAGTTTAATAATAATATAATTTATTTTAAGTTTAATAATACTAGAAGCGTATTCGCGCAATGCAGCGAGATACATCACGATTTTAATATTTTTTTTATCGATTTACAGTACGATTTTGGATGGTTTTAGAGTGTGATAATGGTTTTTTTTTTATAAATTTGTTTAATTATTTTATATATTTTTAATTTTTAATTAATTTTATGTAGCTCGCTGATGTATATTTTATAACGAGGTGGGATTAATGCCCGCACGTTGCTGCGGATGGAAAGAAATATTAAGACCATAAATTTGAGCATCACCAATTATGAGAACAAAATATTTTGTGTCTGTTAGCAGCATGACTATAATTTACAAAATGCCCTATGAGGATGATGTGTGTGTATGATAGAAAGCGAAAATAAATTGGCAAATGGTACATTACATCATTAAACTTAAAAAAAGTTACATTGTTATTAAACCTAAATTAAATTATAATAAAAATATGAATTAAACAAATTTTACATCATTATTAAACATAAAATAAATTATGATAAATTACTTTATTAATAAATAAAAAATTGGTGCGTGAATCACCTACGACTGTGTGCTTGGATTGATGGGGAAGGCGGAAGGTTTTGGGTTGGGGAAGACACAGTCATTGAGATGCGATGCATGTTAAGGGATCTTTATTTTATGCTTATATAATAAAAATAATTTTTATAATATAACTTTTATTTATTTAAATTAGAAAATGAAAAACTTATAAATGATCGAAATGTCATTTACTTAACGGTCAGGAGCTAACAACTTTTACTTTCGATGACCAAAACGTTACACAAATGCAAAATCGAAAGTGTATTTTGGAATCAACAAATTATGGGGACTAAATCCAAGAGGAAAATAAAACTATAGGGACCAAATCTGTAACTCTACAAACATAGAAAAAAAAAGATAAAAGCTCAAGGACCAAATCTGTAACTTACTAAAAACCTCAAGGACCAAAAGTGTAACTTACTGTTCATCTACAGTAACTTCTTCATGATAAATGTTAGTATTCTAATGTATATTTTTAATTAGTAGATTTAAAACAAATTATAATGTAGAGAGTAAAATATATTAATTATGTACTGTAAAAATTTGTAAAAAAAAATATGTATCTCGCTGATGTATATTTTATACATTATGCTACATATTTTTTTTTATCAACAATACATTATACATTTAATTATTTTAAATATTTATCTCTAAAAAACATTATAAAAAATTAATTAATTTGTTAAAATTCATTAATTATTTTATATATTTTAAATTTTTAATATTTAAATTGAGATGTTTATCCTGTTTTAATTTGGGTATGTTTCCAAAATTTGATATGCATTTGATAAAAGGTAACATTTGTTTTGGAAAGAAAAAAAAATCAAAGTTGTTATTCTTGTTGTTTACGGAAGAAGCAAAAAATAAAAGTATTATAAAAAATAAAAGATTTTATTTGTTTATTATAAATACTTATATATTAAGGAGTTGTAAGTTAAAAAAAAACTCAAATGATATAAATACACATATATTTACAAATTTTACAAACCAATTGATTGACATATTTATTAAAATAATAATTATTTATTATGATATATATATATATGTAATAGATAGAGTTTATTTATCGTCATCAGTTTTTTTAAATTAAGAAATAATTGAGATAAATATGGTTATGCATATATTCATTAAAATAAATGAAGTGTTAGAGATTGGTTATCATGTTTTTATCATGTCGGAAGCGGATAACATTAGACTTATGAAGCGCTAAAAATATGTGGCAATGCAAGACTGTTATCATGTTTTTATTTCTATTTGTAATGATGACATTTGGTTAATATCTTTTCGTGGTGACTTTTATTTTATATTTGGTGTGATACATTTAGTGATGATATTTGGTATTTGATGCTTTTAAACATATTTAATTGATTGCATTTCACAATAATAATATGATATTTGATGTGCTTGCATTTGTTGATGATAGTTGGTAAGTCGTTGTGATTATCGAAATGACTTGATTATATAAATTTTAACCTATAAATAACGAATCATGATGAATGAAAATTCATTACAACTGGAGATCGAATTCAAATACAATGTAACATAAAACTTAGAAATTATATATTATTTTGTTATGTATTTTTGCAGTACTAAATGAGGATTGTAAATGAGGATGTATACGAAGAAAGTGATGATGGTGTTGTTACACAAGTTGATGTAGATAGGAAAAAAGGTATGTTTATAATATTTTATTAAACATTTTTACTTATATATTATAAACCTTATGCATATTATGTACAACAAAATGCTGCCAATAATTGAAAATAATGATATCTCTCAAATTGTTTTAGATATACAAAAAGTTAATTGTAATATATGAAACTCATTTATACTCTACATTTCAACTAAATACATTTGTTACAGAAAAAAGAAACAATACAATCAAGAATACTATGCACGGCAAAAGGAGCTTAAAAGGCGAAAAATAGCTAACGGTGAAAGAAGTAGTCAATCTACAACACAAATCACCAATTCCACTGTAGCGGATACAACTCAAATAAATGTCGAACGATCAGAAGAACTACGAACTGGAGCATCCCAAGAACATATTACACCATCCGTAACACAAGTTCATAATGATTTGGTTACCAACGAGACACCGGTTAGAGCATTACCTCTTGCTGAGAAGAGGAGAACTTATAACAGAAGTTACTATCTGCGAAGAAAGGAAAAAAACATTGCGAGAACAGGCGTTAACGCACAAGGAAGCACTATAGGAGAATCTACTGAGGTCATTGTCAATTCATCGAACCAAAATGACATCATCCAGGACGATCCATACGATCATATTTACGAGGGTATGCCTAGGGAACATCGCCTTTTGAATGAACAGCTTGCATGTACTCATTGTGGAGCAAAACGATTCGAATTTGAATTCTCTTCTTTCTGTTGCATGAGTGGGAAAACAAAGTTAGCGTACTCTCCCATTCTCGAAGAACTACACAATCTCTTCACATTGCAATCTGAATTGGGTGAAATGTTCAGGCACAACATACGTGCATACAACACAAACTTTTCTTTCACATCAATGGGTGTAACTTTGGATGAGACAATGAACAATATGAAATCCGGAGTATATACTTTTCGTGCACATGGAGAAATATATCATAGAATCGATCAGTTAGTTCCGAGGGATGGACAACCTAGGTATTTACAGCTGTATTTTTATGATGTTGAATCTAAGTTTTCCCTTAGACTCCAATGGCCCAATCTTGATAGAAATATCATTGAGATTTTGACGCGTGTTCTTGCTACGAACCCGTATGTGAGAAATTTTCGAAGACTTGGGGAACTAGGACCGCTCGACAACTATAGAGTTACTTTGAATGCATCGGTGGAACTTGACCAGAGGGTATACAACCGACCAACTACATCTGAGGTTTGAATACAAATATTTGTTTTTAGCTTATGTGTTTTAAATCAAATGTATCATATGCGTTTTACACGTATACATATTATCCGTATTATACACCATTCAATTTTGCTATTATTTAGGTGGCTGGTATTTGGGTTGAAGGGAATGACAACATCACTGCATATAAAAGAAGTATTATCGTGAACGGGAGGTCTAAATATAGCCAAGAAATTCAATCTCACCTTGGTTGTTACGATCCGTTGTCTTATCCTTTATTCTTTCCCAACGGTGAGTCTGGGTGGCATTCTAAAATTCCGATGCATGGAGTGTCCATTAATGAAGTTGTTGATGACAATGACTACATGGAGGATGATTTAGAAGGTACAAATGTCATCACAAATTGTAATATATATATATATAGAGATATATATAGATATATACACACACACATTTATACTGTAAAGAACATAAATATTTTTCAAAGTATACATATCATCAGTCTTGATGTTCCAAAAATTTTGCAGAGACTGGTTCGAGAAAGGGTAGGAATACTGTAACTATGCGAGAATACTATTGTTACAAGTTCCAGATCCGTTCGAATGATAATGTGATTCTACTGGGTGGAAGATTACTACAACAGTTCGTGGTAGATACCTACATCAAGATTGAGACTTCACGTTTGCTCTTTTGTCAACGTAATCAAACCAAAATAAGAGCAGATTTATATCAAGGTGTTGTGGATTGTGTTAATGCCGGTGAGGTTCAACCAAGTAGAGTTGGACAACGAGTTGTGTTGCCTGCAAGTTTCATAGGAGGCCCACGTGACATGCGACGACGATTTTTGGATGCCATGACTTTAGTTCAAGATGACGGGAAACCTGATATATTCCTTACAATGACGTGCAATCCAAAATGGCCTGAACTCCTCAGAGAACTATTGTCCGGTCAGACTGCACCAGATCAACCAGACCTTGTTGCAAGAATTTTTCGTGCAAAATTAGAGGATCTCAAAGACCAACTCTTCAAGAATAACATCCTCGGCACTGTCAAGGCGTATGTATATGTCATCGAGTTTCAGAAGCGTGGTTTGCCACATGCTCATTTCCTCCTGATAATGAGACCCAAGGACAAAATGACCAATCCAGATCATTACGACAAAAGTGTGTGTGCTGAAATTCCAAACCCGACAAAGTATCCAGAAATGCACCAGTTGGTTGTCCAACACATGATGCATGGTCCTTGCGGTCATTTACGACCGTCAAGTCCATGCATGCAAGGTGAGCCAAAAAGATGTCGTTTCAGATATCCTAGGCAATTCAATGATAAAACAGCACAGGCTGAGGACTCATATTCGTTGTATCGGAGGAGAGATAATGGAAGAGATGTGAATGTACGGGGCAATACCCTGGATAATAGATGGGTGGTCCCATATAACCCAAATTTGTTAATGATGTTCAACTGCCATATTAATGTTGAGGCTTGATCGAGTATAACATCTGTGAAATATCTCTTCAAGTATGTTTATAAGGGTCATGATAGACAAGTTATGCATATCGATCCAGACGAAGGAGGAGGTGTTATTAATGAGATTTCAAGGTTTCAAGATGCACGTTATGTCTCCCCCCGGAGGCAATATGGCGTATTTTTAGCTTTCAACTTTCTCAAATTCACCCTCATGTGATGGCTTTGCAACTCCATCCCCCTAATAAGCAGATGGTTAGGTTCAGAGATGATGATACAATGACAGATATTGTTGCAAGGGAGAGCGGTAAGCGAACAATGTTGACTGCATTTTTCGAAAGAAACAATGTAGATGAGAATGCAAGACATTATTTGTACAAAGACTTCCCAAAACATTTCACATGGAATGCGAGCTCACGTTGTTGGAATCCAAGAAAAAAAGGATCAACGATAGGCCGACTTGTTTATGCTAATCCCGCGGAAGGAGAACGGTATTACCTACGTCTGCTTTTGTCTCATATGAGTGGGCCTACATGTTTTGAAGATCTATACAGTGTCAATGGCATATTACACCCGACATTTCGAAAAGCGGCTCTTGAAAGAGGCTTAATAGAGACTGACAATTTGATAGTTTCCGTGAGGTACAAGAGGAATACTCCATAGTTGTGGAAGAAGAACACTTACGTGCCCAAGACTCCCTCAATTTCGACCAAAAATACGCAAATGATGAGATCATGAGGCACGTAGATGATGATTGTCCAGGCGTGTTCTTCATAGATGGTCCAGGTGGGACTGGAAAAACTTATTTTTACAAGGCATTGCTTGCCAACATTCGTTTCCGTGGTCTTATTGCACTTGCGACTGCTTCTTCGGGTGTTGCAGCTAATAATATGCTTGGGGGGAGAACAACTCACTCCCGATTTAAGATTCCCCTCAATGTTGATAATAATTCAATGTGCAACATAAAGAAACAAAGCGGGACTGCTCAATTGCTTCGGGATGCAAAAATAATAATCTGGGACGAAGCGTCGATGGCTAAGAGGCAGGCGGTGGAGGCACTTGATCGAACAATGCAAGACATCACAGGGGTGACACTCCCATTTGGCGGGAAGATAATGGTTATGGGAGGTGATTTTCGACAGGTGTTACCCGTCGTGAGACGTGGAACCCGAGCACAAATTGTAGATTCTAGCCTACGGATGTCACCTCTTTGGTCTTCGATTAAAAAGATACGGTTAACTCTAAATATGCGAGGAAGAGCTGATCCATGGTTTTCAGATTTTCTATTACGAGTTGGTGATGGAGATGAAGAAGCGATGGAAGAAAGCTTTATACGCATACCCGATGACATAGCCATTACCTATACTAATAAAGATAAGTCGAAGGATGATTTGATTGACGCAATATTTCCATCTCTGCAAATCAACGGTGTTGATTCAGATTATATCGTTTCGAGAGCGATATTATCAACTAAAAATGAGAATGCCGATGAGATTAATGACCAGTTAATTGATAGATTCCGCGGAGAGGAAAAAGTTTACTATAGTTTTGATGAAGCAGAAGACGACAGGAATAACTTTATCCAATGGAGTTCTTAAACTCACTAACTGTCAGTGGTTTGCCTCCTCATTACCTCCGGCTCAAAATTGGATGCCCAATAATACTATTACGAAATATCGATCCCTCTGACGACTTATGTAATGGCACCAGACTGATATGTAAAGGTTTTCAGCAAAACGTAATCGATGCAGAAATAGCCGTTGGTCAGCATTCTGGAAAGAGGGTATTTTTGCCGAGAATTCCTCTTTGTCCATCTGAAGATAACATGTTTCCCTTCAAATTGAAGAGAAAACAGTTTCCAGTCCGACTTAGCTTTTCTATGACAATCAATAAAGCTCAAGGACAGACCATTCTGAATGTTGGTGTTTATCTACCAGAATCAGTATTCTCGCACGGTCAACTTTATGTGGCATTGTCAAGGGGGACTTCGCGTGAAAATACAAAGGTATTAGTAAAGCCTGCCAAAAAATTCAATCGTGCCGGAGTCTACACATCAAATGTGGTGTATCAAGAAGTTTTACGCGATTAACAAGGTACAAACGACTACTTATTATTATACATTTGTTACAACTATATTTGGTTTGTATCTATTATAATCATATGACATTTCTTACAGGGCAAGTCTACAGATGGATGCTCCGAGTGATATCTTATCGTTTTCTGTGTGTACAAATTTGTATTGTCACAGATGATTATAATTCTATTTTGTTCAAACATACGTATCGGGTTTTATTTGTTAATTATGAGTTGCATAAAGTTACAACCATTATTCAACTCAAAGTCAAAGCAATATAAAACAATAAAATAAAATCAACTTGAACATAGAATAGAGAGAAGCATGATCAAGATTATGGGTTTTAGTTGTCAACCTCGAAATTAAAATGTATCCCGCCGCTTTGCGCGGGTACACAACTAGTGTAATATAAGGGGGGCATTTACCAAAAGCTTACCTAGTAAGCGCTTAGCGGCAGGAGACATTACCATCACTTATATACCTTATCTTATTACATCCTCAACCATCAAAATGAGATGTTGGTAAGCATCTTAAACCCGGTAAGCATTTACCGGTAAGAGTCTTCTCATTTATAGGGTAAAACTATCGGTCTTTGTTATGTCTCTTACCGGGTAAGATTATTGGTATTGTCAAGATCAACCGATAAATTAAAGTAAGTGATATTGGTAAGTGCTTACCCCATAAGCGTTTAGCGGCATCTAAGTGATCTAGTGTTTTCTTATTTCAACTATATGTTTTTTTTGGTATTTTACATACATGTCCACTACAAAACATAAGCTCATTCCGACGGCAAAATCCATCGGAAATACGCCGGAATGGAAATTATTGGCGGATTCAGCTGTCGCAAGATCCCCTGCCAGAAAATGATATTTCCGATAGATTTCTTGTGGATTTACCATTTCTGACGTAAACTTTTTCCACATTTTTTTAAGAAACTTCGATTAATCAACATTTTCTTAATCTGATTAATTAGTTTCCGACGGATAAAATAATTTATTATTTAATTTATTTTTTATAGTTTATTTATTAAAAAAATTATAAAGGTAATAAAAAAAAGAAAAACAAATTTCCGATGGAATATCCGCCGGAAATCCGTCGGAAAATCAGCCGGAAACTTGTTTTTTCTTTTTTTTAAATTACTATTTAAATCATCCGCTGGAAGTTTTTTTTTTAAATTATAATTGAAATATTGCAAAATTATTTCTTTTAATTCACCGATGGATAATCCGCCAGAAATCTGTCGGAAATTAACTGTATATATAAAAAATGATTTTAAAATTTTAAAATCCAGTAAATGCAAAAAATTGTAAATCAAATATCATACTAAATTAAAGCCGTCATCGATTATTCGGGCTCTAAAAATACAAATTGTCCCAATTGTTCACTAAAGGAAGTTCAAGTACGTTAGTTCAAATACAAATAGTTCATAACAATCAAACATCAAGACTCTGGGGTGGGGGGAGGCGGAAACTGCAATGGAGAAAACTGCGATTGAGGAAATTGTCCCGACGAAAAATTACTTTGGCTTAACTTGATCACCAACTCCATCATGTCCTGATGCTACTTCTTGCGGACCTCTTATGCTCGGCGCATCTCCTCCTTGCAGGCCTCTTCTGATTCGAGCTGTCGGGACTCTAATTCGAGCCGTCGGGCCTCTAATGCTTGATTCTACAAAAAAATGGCATAAGAAGAAGATGTACTACTCCATTATCCAAGTGAGGGCACCCCGATCAAGACCAAATTCGGATCATTGGTGTTCCCAAAGCCTTATGTTCGGCCTTTCTTGCTTCCCCCGACCGCCTGTTGCCACAAGTCTTCATCTATTATGGGATGAGAAATGGCATCATCGCCGTATTTTTGGGTGACATTGGTATGATAGGTACCTAGTGATTTAAAACACAAGTCAATTTCGACAGCATATATAACGGCTATAAATGGGACATTTCCAAATAAAACAATCCTAACGTTTGCCCAATAAATGACAACCCAGACTAAAATGGAGATATATACACCAACATTTAAACTAAACAATATTAATGTATGCCCAATAAATGGCAACCCAAACTAAAATGGAGATATATGTACCAACATTTAAACTAAAACAATCTTAATGTTTGCCCAACAAATGGAAATCCAAACTAGACAGATATATATATATATATATATATATATATATATATATATATATATATATATATATATATATATATATATATATAGACGGAGGTTCAAGGGAAAACCTCAAAAAAACGGAAAACTGAAGAACACCCTGGTAGCCTTCCATCTGGACGGTATGCACTTGTGCATACAGATAATTATGTTGTTTTTTTTGTTTTTATGCACAAGTGCATTATGCACTTGTGCATATACACGTGTGCATGTTACAAATTACCTGTATGCACAAGTGCATACCGTCCAGATGAAGGGCTATCAGGGTGTTCTTCAGTTTTCTGTTTTTTTGAGGTTTTCCCCTGAACCTGACCCTATATATATATATATATATATATATATATATATATATATATATATATATAATAACATTCTAACTTAAACAATCCCAACGATTACTAGATAAAAAATTGGAATTAAAGGTAAAAAATTATAAACTTACCGTAATCCGACTTGCCCTCGAAGTTACGTAATCCCCTAGTGACCCAATATCCGAAGAAGATGACTCTGAATTCGACCTCTTCCTATGTGTATAATCGAAGAGGTCCACACAGGTCGGTCGCACACCTTTTCTAGCTTTTGTCTACAAAGGTAAACACAAACATGTATTAACTGTAAAATACTAAAAATGAAGCTACTAAAGTAATAGTTGTTAAGGACCTACCAATCGAGCACCGTAAATAGAGAACGAGATCGACCCGGAGGTGTGTTTGGATATTTCACCATCAATCTCCGTCATCCTGTTCGCGCTAGATTCTTGGATACGCTCTTCCAATGGTCGTTGTTCCATCAGTCGATCATCTCGGCCTGGAGACGCTGAGTGAGCCATTGGGAGGGAAGTCCTTCAACAAATTCATATCTCGTTGCGAGTCTCTTTCAACATAGACCCGTCCAGCATTGACTGTCTTTTCGCCTGCTCTTCTCTTTGCTGAATTCAAGTTGTCATTGTAATTTTTAATTGATTTGGCCTCCCATGCAAATCTCCAACATACGGATGTCTAACGCTGAATCCCAGCAATAGAATCCCCTGTACATAAAGTGTTAGTTGATTTTTAAGTTCAAACCGATTACATATTAAATACATACTACAAAACTGAAATCACTCCCACATCCGGGCCCTGACCCGCTTAGGGATTTCCGTCGAAGTACACTAGGCATGATCAATCATGGTCGGACCAATTGATTTGGCTCATATGAAGATTGGCATGAGCGACGTTGAAACTATATAATGACTTCAATTTAACAAATATTTGTGACGGATTTGCGGCGGATAATATATCCGTCACAAATATTGAAGAGAATATAAAATTTTTTTTCTTAAAATTTCAGTGACGAATTTATGGTGGATTTCCGACGGATTTAAGGTGATGTTGATTTTTGTTGACTTCTGTGGATTCCATTGGAAACGACCGTCGATAATAGCCCTTTTTCTAGTAGTGGTCCATATATCAATGGAAGTAAAACGTTATTATAGATTCTTATCTATGTTAAATTACTTAGAGCAACAAACTTAAGTACATGGTTAAATAAGAAGCTAGGACATTACAGTTAAGTTTGTAAGCATCAAGTTTGGCAATTTCACTCTTTGATCATTGATCATATATTAAATGAAAATAAAGTAATTAATTAAGAATAATCATGTAATTTTGTATTTATCTGTAATATTGGTGATTTTTTTATCTCTAAATTCACATACAGAGAATATATATGCACCGATCACAATGTATCAAATCATTATCACGTTACTATCACAACAAAATCAACAGACAACGTGATGATTGTAGAGGTGATGATCACTCGTTTTCGATTATCACAACATTATCGCATGGTTATCACAACAAAATCACATAATCATCATAACAAATCACATCATAGAAAATATTCAATTTATCAAAGCAATATCACGTTATTATCACGGCAAAATCAGATCGTTATCACATCATTATCGGCAAAGAAGACATCAACATAAGAAGTCTCCGATGATATTAACAATATCTAAGGAATAAGGACAATATAAGATAATAGAAAATTATGGATAAATACTAATTTATTTTTATTTGTTCTAATGTTTATTATGTGTACAATAATTTGAAAGTCGAGAACTGTTCTAAACAGGGATGTTTTTGTTTGAACCTTTTTCCTATATATATATATATATATATATATTTACACACACACACACACACATATATATATATATATATATAGACGAAGGTTCAAGGAAAAAACTCAAAAAAACGGAAAAGTGAAGAACACTCTAGTAGCCTTTTATCTGAACGGATTATGTTGTTTTTTTGGTTTTCATGCACAAGTGCATATGCACGTGTGCATGTTACAAATTACTTGTATGCACAAGTGCATATCGTTCAGATGTTGGGCTACCAGAGTGTTCCTCAGTTTTCGTTTTTTTAGGTTTTCCCTGAACCTGAACCTGACCCTATATATATATATATATATATATATATAATTTCTATGAACTATAACATGCATGATTTTGTTGATGTCAAAATGGAGGGACACACAGGAAGAGTAAACATATGCTTAAAAGATGGAAAAGGGCAGAAAAAAAAAATACACAATTACCGACCAATAAGTGTGTGTGAAGGGGAAGTTGGCAGCCACCATGTTCGAAATAAATGAAATTGAGCCAACCCCGGTGACCATTTTCTAACAGTTTTTACACGCTTTGTTTAAGTTGACTCATTCTTTAATTTTTCTTAATTAATTAATTCGGGTTTCGTCCTGTATTTAATTTTAGGGTTATTGTTTAATTTTCGGCTACCGGCATGCATTATGTACGTCGAAGAATTAATAGTAACCAAGTTCTTCGGAACAAGCCAAAGTAGAAACTATTGCATACATACACTATAGACACATACTCATATATACATGTGTAGATATTTCGTTTTAAAGTATATAAAATTTAGCTGATACATAATTTATTAATAATAATAATAATTAATAATTAATTGTTTAAGCTATTTGAATATAAGAAAAATTGTGAAAATGCATATAACATATTTAATATACTTTTTGGTAATAATTACTTATAAACAAATAATCTTTTGTAGAAAAGATAGCGGTTGGATGTCTTTTATGACCTAAAGCAAAAGGAATTGTATTGTTTTTTAGATAAAAGGAGTAAAATATGTGTATGTATGGAGACGTAATTAAATAAGAACTTGGGATAACTATAAATTTTTTTATTTTAAGGTATTGTTTTACATGATTTTTTTTATTATCTAATGTTAGCAATTAATGTATTGATAAACATATATTTGTTTTATATGTATTTTGTTCACGATATAAAACTTTTTTAATTATGTGTAACTTCTGTTTCACAAACAAGCTAAAAAAGTTCACATTTTGAAACAAATACACGAGAAACAAATAAATTGTGAAACAAATATATGTTAATCAATATTCTAAATTTTAGTTTTAGATGAAAAAATATAAAATAACACACAGTTCTTAAGGTTATTACAATTTCATAGGTTTTTAAAAAAATGTCTTCATTTGAGAAATGGTAAATGTATGAGAAATAGAGAAGTAATCTTACCCATTCATCTGGTCAACATTTGCGGCTTTATATATATATATATATATATATATATATATATATATATATATATAGGGAGAGGTTCATTTAAGAAATGGTAAATGTATGAGAAATAGAGAAGTAATCTTACCCATTCATCTGGTCAACATTTGCGGCTTTGACCGCGAAGCACCAGATAATTCTTTGCATGGTCTATAGAAAGTAGAGGGGTAGTTTTGTAAAATACGCGGGATGAGTTCATATATGAACCTATATGATTCACATATGAACTATACGTTCATATATGAATCAGTTAATTAGTTCATATATGAATCATAAAAGTTCATATATGAATCTGTTAATTAGTTCAATTGATTCATATATGAACTTACAGTTAATTATTTCATATGTGAATCAGTTAATTAATTCATATATGAATCACAAAGGTTCATATATGAATCAATTAAAAGAGTTCAGATGTGAATTACACTGATTCATATATGAACATATAGTTCATATGTGAATTATACATGTTCATATATGAACACAACCCGTGTATTTTGTAAAAATTACGAAAGTGCTCTTCTATTTTTGGAATAGCCGCAAGTTTTGACCAGTTAAAGCGGCAACTTTTGACCAGTCAAAGCCGCAACTTTTGACCAGTCAAATCCGATATTGACCATATGAATGGCTAGGATTACTTCTCTATTTCTCATATATTTACCATTTCTCAAATGAACCTAAGGCTATATATATATATATATATATATATAGGGTCAGGTTCAAAGAAAAACCTCAAGAAAACGGAAAACTGAGGAACAACCTGGTAACGCTTCATCTGGACGTTATGCACTTGTGTATACAAGTAATTTGTAGCATGCACACATGTATATGCACAAATGCATAATGAACATGTTCATAAAAACTAAAAAACAACAACTTAATTTACTTGTAGGACAAGCGCATACCGTCCAAATGAAGGGCTACCAGGGTGTTCTTTAGTTTTCCATTTTTTTAGGTTTTCTTCTGAACCTCCCTCTCTCTCTAGAGAGCAAGAGAGAGAGAGAGAGAAAGATTCAAACGAGAACGCTAACTATTTAAGAAAATAAGAAAACAACAAAAAACAACAGATCATGTACAAAATTGTATGTGATTTTACATTAACCCAAAAAATTCAGACGCGGACGACTTTGGGCGCGACCTAAAGTCGCGTGAATCATGTATGATTTTGTACGTGAATCATATATAATTTTGTACGTTAATCATATATGATTTTGTCTGTAATCGATTGTTCTCGTGTTTTCTTAAATAAATGTTGTTCTCGTATAACCCACTTGTATATAAATATGTATATGTATCTTTATAAAAATAACTAAGCTTTTTACATTACACAAACCCAACAAATTTGTTGTCGAAATATATTTAGATGAAAAAATTATCATAAAAAATGAACCAATTTATAAAATTTCTTTGGTTTTCGTAGTTTAATTTAATTTTCGAAGTATAAGAAATAAGCTTTCAAATAATTAAATCCAAAGTCGTGCCGCATTGGGGATAGTCAACGCTTGGTTAGATACGTTACGTTGAGTCTATGAATGTATGTGGTGTGGTGGACCCACTTAAACCTAACCAAGGTCAACCCCAAAATCTGCTATTCGACTCTTCCACTGTTGCTTACTTGCTTACGTTACGAGTAGGTCTTCAAAATGTTTTAAAATAATTCTTTTATATTTTGAATAACATGTAATCTATACTATATTATAAAGATAATATAAAAAACTCTTAAAAACAAGTCTTAAAGCTTAATGTACAACTATTTAATGCTAATTACTTAAAAAACAACCATTAAAGCAGTATGTACTACACTTAATGCTATTTATTAATTTTCAATCATTATCTCTAACCATTTTAACTTTTCTAAAATCATTTCCCACTTAAACTCCCCTAAAATAACTCTCAACATAATTCAATATAACTCCCCTAAAATAACTCTCAGCATAATTAAATATAGAATAAAAATCAAATTTTAAATATAAAAATATAAAATATAATTAAAAAAATCTAACAGAATATTTTATAAAAAAATTTATATTTTTAAACCAAAATAAATTACATTATATTATTAAGTCTAAATTAAACAAATTTATATAAAAAAATCATTATCAATCTCTCACAACCAACCAAAATCGTAATGTAAATCGACAAAAAATAGAAAATAAAACGAAACATTAAAATCGTGATGTATCTAGCGGCATTGCGCGAGTACACTTCTAGTATATATATAGAGCAAGTGTCATTTGTTAGCCAAATATTTCTTATTAACTATGTGAATCTTGTTCAACCAATAGAAATGCAAGGTTATTTGATGTTTAATTTATTTAATCCAAAAGGTCATAAATGTCATAACAGTAGTAATCTTTTGTCATTAATTTCATGAAAGTTACAAAAAATGAAGATTCCAAAATTACTTTGTAGATTACGGTTTTTGAATATCATCCTTTTTCATATTACTTTTTTTGAATCATTTCAATATTATTATAATACTTTTGGTTCATGATTGGATAAACCCGCATATCGTATAGTCATTCTTCTCGAAAAGGTGAACATGGGTGAACTTATATGCATAACACGAACATAGGTGAACTTATATGCTTGGTGTTAAAAAATATGAACATATATGCATATCATGAACAAATATGTTAACATATTTGCACATGAACGTTGCTGTTAAAACATATTTTAATTTCAAATAAAGGTGAACAATCATCAACTACTAAAAGTGAATAGAGGTGAACTTATATGCATCGGGAAAAGTCATTAAATTTAATTGTGGAAAAGGGGTTTTCATTGTCATTTTATTAAATTGTGGAATAACCATTAAAATGACAATTAATGAGCCCTTTTAATGTTACGTTTATGGTTTAAGGAAAAATTAATGAGCCCTTTAATATGGTCCCCAAAAGAGTAAATGATTTAATCCCAAAATACCCTTGACCACAAATGTTCATATATCTATTTAATAAATAAACCCTATTTAATTGTTTAAAAATCTAGTTTTAATCTTAACCATCCATTACAAAGATTGATGGTCTAGATTGGTTCATATAGTTAACAAGAAAAGTAAGGTTAACAAAAGAAGCTAACCCTATATGAACTAAGCCTATATAGATCGTGGGTGGTTGAACTCGATAACCGTGTAACCTTTAGTGAAGGGCTCGAGGTATAGATCATGGGTGGTTGAACTCGATGCCCGTTTGTAATCCAGTCTAGTTATTCATCGTGGAATTTAGTGTTCGCATTTAAAGTCTAGTGAATGGTCCCTAAGTCATGTTTTTATGTAAATTTGTGGTGGTGCTCTGCAGAGTCGTATACGGGGCTAAGTCTTGCGGTGGTGCCCATGGTGAGCCGGATACGGGGATTTGTGGCTTTTGTGGTGACACTCATCTAGAGGCCGAGTTGACACTAGGGTCATTTGGGTATCTTGCGGTGGTAGCTCGGTAGGGAGCCGTATACGGGGATTCATGACTCTATGTGAAGCTCGAGAACATCGAGAAGTGGCTTAACTTTGTGTGCCGAAAGGTGTTGTTTTGGGTATTGAGTCTTATTATCCATGTTTTCGGTGACGTTTTGTTTATATGGGTTTTTACCCATGGTTTATGGGTTGAGTATTATGCCCCACCTGTGTTTTGGGATATAAAGTTTTATCCGCGTTTCATAAATTGGGAGCCCGCTTTCTATTCTCATTTTGAGTGAATTTTGGGTTGAATTTAATTTACGAGAGAATGTTTTATATTGAGATCTTAGTCCTTAAAACAGTTTGGTTTGGAAAACGTTTATATTAGTGTCTCTTTCGTAATGCATATTATGGGAAAACGAGTCGTTTTCATATTTGAAGCATGTCATTTTGAAAGATTATGATTTTAATTGCATTCCTTCTTTTCAATGATATATTTATTCATGTTGAAAACTCTTGAACTCACTAGGCATTAGCATAACCTTTTTATTTGTCGGCATGTGCAACAGGATTCATTGGGAATAGTTCTAGTGACACTGTGAAGAGAGGAGTGTTAATTGTGTGCTCGAGGAATGATTAACTTGTTGAAGTCTTCCACATTTGTTTTAGGAAGAACAACTTGTGTTTGGGGTTAAGTAACACCCGACTTAGGTTTAGTCAATGTGTATTATTGGAGTTTATATTTGTTAAGGTTAGTTATAAAATTTTAACTCAAGGTATACTTGATTTTTGAATTGTAGGAGGAAGTTTTGTTTCTTATGTTGATATTATATCGAAATTTTAATTAATTGCTTTTACCAAATTTGAGGTTGTTACACCACCGGTGGCGAGGGTGGCGAGGATGGTCGCCGGTGGTGAGGGTGGCGAGGGTTGTGATGGTGGTGGTCGGCGATGTTTTGGAATCGTCACCGAGGGAGTGCTGGCGAAGATGGGGTGGTCGGTGAAGTGCGCGTTCGATCGAGAGGGATTAAGAGTCGGAGCGATTTGGATAGTGATTTTGGGCTAAGTGGTGCCCGCTCTTTTTTTTAGAAATTTCAGTAAAATGACCGACGGATTTCCATTTTTTTAAACTAAAATAATAATTATTAAATAATATTTACTTGTAATTTATTAATAATTATTAAATTATATTGTATTTTAAATTATTAATAATTATTAAATAAATTATTAATTTATCAAATTATATTTAAATTGACTAAAATACCCCTGAACTAACTGGACTTAACGGAAAAAGTTAAAGGCCGTTAGAAGACGGAACCATAAGTGTTATAAAATTTTGTCATTTTTGTAATGTTAATTCCATTTAGCTCAGGGGTATACATTGTAACACCCCGAATTTTGGACCTTGGTTTAGGAATATCAACTATGATTTATAAGTATAAGTTCCCAAACTAATCTAGTGACTTTAGTATCGTTTGGGTCAAGTTTTTAGCGTTGTATCGGGGTCGAGCAACGGCGAGTGAGAGGCCGGCGACTGTGCTAATGGCACTGTCGCCAGGGCAATGTCGCGCGGGGTGTACCACCTACGGTACATCCGCCGCGATTATGCCCCGCGATTGTGCCATTGGCACTATCGCCGGGGCAAGGTCACGCGAAGGGGGAGACAGGCGGGTTATTTCCTTTTATGCCATTTTTGAGTTTAGAAACATTTTATTGAACCAACAGCTTCTAGAGGCGATTTTCACACACTCAAGGTACTATTTTCACACACTCTCATCTCTATCTCTCTTCATTAATTGGTAGGTGGGTGAATCATTAATGGTTGGTAATTTTTAGGGTTCTAAGTTCATAGAAGTTTTACTCCAAGTTCAAAGGATCCAAGTCCCAATTCCACCTACTCCTCATTCAAGGGTTTGTTCATTTAATCTCTAGGTATGTTTCCTTAACTTACAAACACTCATACTTGCACTATTACTTGTTTATATGAGATTTATGATATGTTGTATGTTAACCTAAAATCTAGGGTTTTATATGTTTCCCATGTTCACTACTTTGGAGTGAGTGTAAGGTTCTAAACACCTTGTGATGGCTCATTTATTCAAGTTTCATGAATGGGAGGTAGATTATCATAAGGAAGTACTCTTCTAAATGCTAAAACTAAATACATGAATTCTTATCAGCAGTTGGATTCATTTTATTTAGTTTGGGAGTTATAAGTGGCTAAATGAGCTTTAGTTTATCATGAGGAATATGTAACAAGCATGATCATATTATTTGTGCCAAGAATATGCTTACATGAAAGTTGTTAACCATACTTCTTCATAGTCTCTATGGGAAGTCTTATATCTATTTCCTTTTGCACGAGGATTTAGATAGTATATATTCTATTGCATATTTATTGTCATTGGGCATTAGCGTGTAGACAATAGGGGGCGTAAGTCCCTGAGTTGGAACTCGACTAGGTTAGATAGGCACCCTTGTCTGTAAGTCCTTGAGGTGTAACCCGACGGGGTAAGCGCTAGAGGCATAAACGGTTTGAGGATTGTGATGTCCGGCGTGGCATGGGAACTAGAATTGGGGTTTATGGTGAAATCCAATCAACATCGCGGGTGACTCCATTCACATGTTCTCGTCACCCAAGATGGTAACAGGTCACTCCGTTTTACTTGGGAGCTTTCTTTGTTATATTTGTACAGGACGTAACAATGTCCCATTTGGGAGGTTTCAGCATTGATTTCAATGCATGGGTTTTGGTAACACTTAATTATTGTTCATATCTATATTATAAATTGTCTTGGTACGTTAACCATTAGTCATCATCCTGACACTTGTGTTCATGTTTAATGGTTCACAGGTTCCGCTAGTGGTGCGAGTAGGGCACCTTGATTCGCCGGGATCGCACCTAGGATTCCTCCTTGGACCGGGCATTTTTAGGAAAACGAGAGAGAGCGTTTTGAAGTCATAGTGACACCCATCTTAATCTAGTTATTTATTGTTCTAGATTAAATAGGTTGCCATGTATATGTCTTATTTATTCCGCTACTTTAAGTTGTAGAACTACCCCAATTCTTATGGGTTACAGTCGTCACATTTGCAGGTTATAGATTCCTCTTATTTTAGGTGTAATATTGCCGAAATTTTGAGTTTTATTTTACCCAGTTTTTAGGGTGTTACAAGTTGGTATCAGAGCTCTAGTTTAAGTGAACTAGGTATGTAAATTCAATGCCTATACTTAAGCTGACACTACTAAGCTTCGGATTGCGAGCTTTGGGTAGAAAGTGTAAGATGGGATAACCTTAGAGTCAACAGAAACTACGTCGTTGAGAATTGTAAAAGTGGTAACGAGAATCTTTATGTAGTA
This sequence comes from Arctium minus, assembly GCA_954870635.1. Lineage (NCBI taxonomy): Eukaryota > Viridiplantae > Streptophyta > Magnoliopsida > Asterales > Asteraceae > Arctium > Arctium minus. The sequence goes on along the minus strand of OX941080.1, from coordinate 171,392,033 downwards.
TATGTTCATAATTCCAATTAGCTATTGTTATTATGAATATATGGTTACGTGAATATGCTTGAAATTACTGTGATTATGACAATCAATGAACCGTATGAGTATGTTTCTTGTGGAAATATTGAGTTGCTTATCTCCCTTTACTTCTAAATTGTGTGGCAGATCCGAAATGGTAAATACTCGGAGCCGACCTCTAGTCCACGGAGAAATGCACGAGGATAGTTCTTCCAATCCGAATCCGGTAGTCCGGGTGGCGACTGTTATTCCCCCCCAACATGCCGCCGATATTCACCGGAGAAGTGGAACACATACCTAGAGTGGAGTTGGCATCCAGAAATCCGGTCATTCAGGAGGCAAACTCGCAGGCCGATATGATGGGTAGTGTTATGCAGATGGTGACATCGGCCATGGAAAAGCAACAAGAAGCATTTCTGAAGATGTTAGAAGACAGGGATGCGAGTCTCCGAAGGCCGGAAGTGGTTGCGGAGAACGCGGTAGCCGGTTCAGGTGGTACCGGAGGCGAGAAACATACTGAGGGGTTGGTAGTCCTAGAGACAACACAAGCAGGGAAGGATTGCTCGTATAAATCCTTCATGGGGTGTAAACCGCCAGAGTTTGTCGGGGCCGATGATCCCGTGGCTTGCATGAAATGGTTGAGGGAAATCGAGCAGGCTTTTAGGGATTGCGGTTGTGATGAGATCCAGAAGGTGAATTTTGGTTCGCAAATGCTTTGGAGTGCGGCTTTAATCTGGTGGGATGTCCACACTGCAACTATAGGGGAAACCGTTTTAGCAAAGATGTCTTGGGCTACGTTCAAGGAGAAGGTTATGGAGGAATATTGTAACGAACAATAGATGGATTTGATCGAAGAAGAGTTCCGAGCTCTAACGAAAGGAGAACTGTCGGTGAAAGAGTATACCCGCCTCTTCATGGAGAAGTTAAATTTTGTGGGGCACGTGGCCCCAACCGAAAAAGATAAGATAAAAGCCTATCTGAAGGGCCTACCTGCGGACATGGGGAATAGGGTCCGCAACTCTAAAGCTATAAATCTTCGGGAGTTTATAGAGGAGGCCAAGATAATGGAAAAGGTCTATGCAAAGAACAAAGAAGAGAAGTCAAAGGTCGTGGAAAAGAGGAAAGGAGAGGCGCCGCCGAGTTCGTTCAAGAAACCGAGGTTTCAACCGAACGTTAGAAGCTTTGATAATCGCCGAGAAGCGAAATGGTGTTCTAAGTGCAAAAGCAAGCACTTTGGTCCTTGCAACTCTAACTCCAATCAGGTCTCGTGTTTCAAGTGTGGCAAGTCGGGTAACACAAGCCCGAACTGTCCTATGCCAGGAACACTCTGTTATGAATGCAATGAGCTGGGTCACGTGAAGAGGGATTTCCTCAAGCTAAGGGGTGGAGCAGGAGGAGGAAACCCACCAATTCAACCGAGGAAGGAAACCGTCCCTAAAGCTCAAGGGAGGGCCATCCAAATGATGAGAGAAGAAGCAAAGGAGACCACCGATGTGGTGTCGGGTACGTTCTTACTCAACTCCCTTGCCGCGAAGGTTCTATTTGATTCTGGTGCAAATTTCTATTTCATATCTCTCGCTTTTTGCAAAGAATTGAATGTGCCTACTAGTACTCTTAGTGATGCGTTAGTAGTAGAGTTAGCGAATGGGGAGCAAGTGATCTTGCAAGAAGTGTTGGAAGAGCGCCATCTATATGTTAGTGGGGAATTATTCGTTGTGAAGCTACTCCCTATGGCAATCGGGAGTTTCGACATGGTGATCAGAATGGAATTGTTGTCACGGCACAACGCGGAAATCTTATGTTCAAAGAAGCTGATCAAATTACCGACTTCAAGCGGACGTTTTGTTTTCGTCTATGGGGAGAAACGTAAGGGTGAAGTGGCTCTCATTTCATCCATTAAAGCACGTAAATGTCTCATGAAGAGTTGTCCGTCATTTCTCGCCTATGTGTTAGATGCCAAATCGGAGAAGAAGAAGATTGAAGATGTGCGGGTCGTTAGCGAGTATCCAAACGTTTTTCCTAACGATCTTCCGTACTTGTCGCCCGACCGCCAGGTGGAGTTTCGAATCGATTTAGTTCCGGGAGCAGCGCCGATTGCCCGTGCACCGTACCATCTTGCTCCGACCGAAATGCAAGAAATGATGTCGCAATTTCAAGAATTGTTGGAAAAGGGATTTGTGAGACAGAGTTCTTCGCCTTGGGGAGCTCCAATACTCTTCGTCAAGAAGAAGGATGGGTCGATGCGGATGTGCATCGACTATCGAGAGTTGAACAAGGTAACCGTAAAGAACAAGTATCCGCTACCTCGAATCGATGATCTTTTCGACCAACTAGATGGTGCCGGATGTTTCTCCAAGATCGATCTCCAATCGGGTTATCATCAAGTGAAGGTTAGAGAAGACGATGTTTCCAAGACCGCCTTTAGATCCCATTATGGTCACTACGAGTTCCTGGTTATGCCTTTTGGGCTAACTAACACGCCAGTGGTATTCATGGATTTGATGAACCGAGTTTGCCGACCCTTTTTAGATAAATCAATCATAGTGTTCATCGATGATATCTTAGTGTACTCGAAGAATGATGAAGAGCACGTGCGACACCTCAGAGAAGTGTTAGAAGTGTTGAGGGATGAGAAGCTCTATGCCAAATTTTCCAAGTATGAGTTTTGGCTAAGAGAGGTTCAGTTTTTGGGTCATGTGGTGTCAAGTGAAGGAGTAAAGGTGGATCCGTCAAAGGTCGAGGCCATGATGAATTGGGAACCGCCAAAAAGTCCCACAGAAATTCGGAGCTTCTTAGGCCTAGCTGGTTACTATAGAAGGTTCATCCAAGATTTCTCCAAGATCGCCTCACCATTGACGTCTCTGACAAGGAAGAATGTGAAATTCCTTTGGACCGAGAAGCAAGAGCAAGCCTTTCGGACCCTGCAAAGGAGGTTGTGTGAAGCGCCAATCTTATCCCTACCCGAGGGGACAAAAGATTTTGTAGTCTTTAGCGATGCATCTAAAATGGGTCTGGGCTGTGTCTTGATGCAAAGAGGCAAAGTCATAGCCTATGCGTCGAGGCAATTGAAGGAGCATGAAAAGAATTACCTAACCCACGATCTCGAGATAGCGACGGTGGTGTTCGCTTTGAAGTTATGGCGACACTACCTATATGGTTCGAAGTGCACCCTCTATACCGACCATAAAAGCCTAAAGTATGTCTTCGATCAGAAAGAATTGAATATGCGGCAAAGAAGATGTCTTGAACTACTCAAAGATTATGACAATGAGCTTCAATATCATCCCGAAAAAGCAAATGTGGTCGCGGACGCCTTGAGCCGGAAGGAGTATAGTAGTGGCGTTCAATCCACCTTTGCAAGGGTGGATGTGGTCTCAAGCTAAATTGATAAAATCAAAGTGTCATAGTTGGAAGCGCTTCTTGAATAAAACCTCAAAGGTGAAGTTATGGTGAAGCAACATCTCCAATTGACCGAAGATGGAAGGGGTTTGAAGTTATACCAAGGTTGAATCTGGGTGCCAAAGATTGGAGGATGTCAGGATTTGTTATTAGAGGACGCTCACAAGTCCAAGTACTCAATTCATCCGGGAAGTACTAAGATGTATCGGGATTTAAAGCTCAACTATTGGTGGCCAGTGATGAAACTAGATGTGGCTAATTGTGTGGAGCAATGCATAACTTGCCTACAAGTGAAGGCGGAGCATCAACGACCATACGGTAGTCTTCAATCCTTGGAAATACCGGAGTGGAAGTGGGAACACATCACCATGGACTTTGTGACTAATCTACCGAAGACTTTGAGAAACCACGATACCATTTGGGTAATAGTGGATCGCTTGACCAAAAGCGCACACTTCTTGTCCATGCGAGAGACTATACCGATGGCCAAGTTGGCCAAGTTATATATAGATGAAGTGGTTTCGAGGCATGGAGTGCCACTTTCTATTGTGTCCGACCGGGATAGCCGCTTCACATCTCACTTTTGGGATAGTTTACAAAAGGAGTTGGGCACAAGAGTTAAGTTGAGTACCGCTTATCACCCTCAGACAGACGGTCAGAGCGAGAGGACCATCCAAACCCTTAAGGACATGTTGAGGTCGTGCGTCATTGACTTCGGGGGAAGTTGGGATGCACACCTCCCACTAGTGGAATTCGACTACAACAACAGTTATCACTCAAGTATTGGCATGGAGCCATTCGAGGCATTGTACGGAAGAAAGTGTAGGACACCCATGTGTTGGTTGGAAGCGGGAGAGAACCAGTTTACCGCACCGGAGATCGTGCAAAAGATGACCGACAAAGTGAAAGTCATCAGAGAGCGTTTGAAAGCGGCACAAGATCGACAAAAGAGCTACGCGGACAAAAAGGGAAGACCGGTCGAGTTCCAAGTGGGGGAGCGGGTGATGCTGAAAGTATCACCATGGAAAGGATTGATAAGGTTCGGAAAGCGTGGGAAGCTCAGTCCCCGTTTCCTTGGACCTTTTACTATCATCGAGCGTATTGGGCTTCAAGCCTACAAGTTGGATCTTCGGCCGGAGATGGACGGGATCCACCCCACTTTCCATGTTTGTTACTTGCGGAAATGTCTCGCCGAAGAGGAGAGTGTCATTCACCTATCGGAGATTAGAGTGGACAAAAATCGATGCATATAGGAACCCAAATCTATCATCGAAAGAAAGACGAAGAAGCTACGGCACAAAGAAGTGATTATGGTGAAGGTCTAATGGAAGAACCATCGCGGGACCAATGTGACTTGGGAGTCCGAAGAAGACATGAGGAGGTAATACCCTCACTTGTTTGACTAGTTAGTATTTCGAGGGCGAAATCCATTCTAAGGGGTGGAGGATTGTAACACCCCGAATTTTGGACTTTGGTTGAGGAATATCAACTACGATTTATAAGTATAAGTTCCCAAACTAATCTAGTGACTTTAGTATCGTTTGGGTCAAGTTTTTAGCGTTGTATCGGGGTCGAGCAACGGCGAGTGAGAGGCCGGAGACTGTGCCCGGAGACTGTGCCAATGGCACTGTCGCCAGAGCAATGTCGCGCGGGGTGTTCCACCTACGGTACATCCACCGCGATTATGCCCCGCGATTGTGCCATTGGCACTATCGTCGGGGCAAGGTCGTGCGAAGGGGGAGCCAGGTGGGTTATTTCCTTTTTATGCCATTTTTGAGTTTAGAAACATTTTATTGAACCAACAACTTCTAGAGGCGATTTTCACACACTCAAGGTGCGATTTTCACACACTCTCATCTCTATCTCTCTTCATTAATTGGTAGGTGGGTGAATCATTAATGGTTGTGATTTTTAGGGTTCTAAGTTCATAGAAGTTTTACTCCTTCAAGTTTAAAGGATCCAAGTCCCAATTCCACCTACTCCTCATTCTAGGGTTTGTTCATTTAATCTCTAGGTAAGTTTCCTTAACTTACAAACACTCATACTTGCACTATTACTTGTTTATATGAGATTTATGATATGTTTTATGTTAATGGTGGGAACTGAAGAATTCATCAAGTATGGTTAATGCTGCTAGTTCAAAGTTACTACTGCTAGAAGACTTAAAGATTAATACTGCTGAGTGTTACTACTGCTAGTAGAATTAATACTGCTAGTCAAAGTTAGTGCTTCTTGAACAAAGTTAGTACTGCTTAGCTAGTTAGTACTGCTAGTAGTTAGTGCTGCTAGTAGTTAATACTGCTATAAGGAATTAATGCTGCTGAGCATAGTTAGTGCTGCTTATGTCTTGAAGATCCGAATACAAAGGATGACAGCTGGAAATATTCAAGATATCTGGAAATATTCAAGATATTCATGGAAGGCTTGAAGATAATGATGGAAGATATACTGAAGACATTTTATTTATTGTAATTATCTGTTTATTCAGTATATGTATAGATTTCATAGAATAGTTTAAAAACAGATTAATTCATTCATTCTAAGGGTGGGTTCTAGAGAGAAAATCAACCTCAAGGCATAGATCCTAATTCTAGAGAAGTAGAATTCGTATTGATGAGCCTGTTCATCAATATTGAGGTTGAGTGTGTAATCTTGTAACTTCAAAGCATTCAATACAAGTTTACAGTTGGTTCTTCATATTTACTGTGTTGATTTACTGTTTCATTGAATATCAAAGTGTTATTCCGCAAACTTCTTTGATATTGTTTCTGAGAATTAATTCTTGTTGAGAATCCGATCCTGTCAAGTGGTATCAAAGCCAAACTCTCTCAGAAGCATCTATTCATCGTGGAAAATCTTACAGAATCAAGCAGTACTTTGGTCTCTAAGGTTCCAATGCTCAAACCTAGTGAGTTTGACATGTGGAAGATCAGAATTAGACAATATATATTCTTCTCACTGACTTCTCAATGTGGGATATCATTGAGAATGGTCCTTCTGAAGCTGGAAGGATAGGAGCAGATGGGAAAAGACCTCCACCAAAGACAGATGGTGAGAGGAAGATCAGACAGACAGAGATGAAGGCCTTGAGCACTCTGCTCTTGGCCATTCCCAATGAATATCAGCATCAATTTTGCAACTGCACTGATGCTCAGATTCTCTGGAATGCTCTAGAGAAAAGATTTGCTGGAACTAAAAGCATCAAAAGAAATCAAAGAGATGTTCTAAAGCAGCAGTATGAGAACTTCACTTCCTCAAAGAATGAGTCTATGACTCAAACTTTTGATAGGTTCAACAAACTCATAGGTGTGCTGGCTACTGTAGGAGTAAAGATGGAACAAGATGATATCAACAGAAAGTTTCTCAGATCTCTTGGGGATGAATGGACTATGTACACTGTCTCATATAGACAGAGTGACAATCTGGAAGAGAAAGAACTTGATGATCTATACAATGATCTAAGAGTTTTTGAAACTGAGGTAGAAACCAAGAAGAAGCCCTCTGGTTATATCCACAATGCTGCACTTCTCTCAGCATCCACTGATACTACTGCTAACCCTGAAGCAGTTAGTACTGCCAGTGGAGTAAGTTCAGAAAAAGGCACTGAAACTATCTTTGAAGCCTTTTTGTCCAGTCATAGCAACAATTCTTTGTTTAATGATGATCTGGATCAAATTTACCCTGATGATCTGGAGGAGATGGATATTAAATGGCAGATGGCCATGTTATCAATGAGGGTGAAGAAGTTCATTAAAAGAACAGGAAGGAATAACTTCTCTCAAAGAAGAGAAAATGGAGCTGGTTTTGACAAGACCAAGGTGGAATGTTATAAGTGTCACTTGAAAGGACACTTTGCTAGAGAATGCAGGAGTACTGTTCCAAACAACAACCACCAACAAGCTCAGAATGGAGGCTATAATCAAAACAAGAATCCTGCTCAAGCTCTTGTTTCTCAACAAGGAATGGGATTTGACTGGAGTGATCAAGCTGAGGAAGCCATTCAGAATCAAGCTCTTATGGCAGAAGTGTCTGATCTTCCCTCTGAGGTAATTTCTAATCTTTGTACTAAATCTTGCATTGACACTATCACAAGATACAGGGATCACAATCAAAGTATGTGTGATGACCTCAAAAGATTAGAAAAGGATAGAAGAGATTATGTGTTGATAGTAGAGAGATTTGAAGAGCAAATCAAAGGCTTTCAAGCTAATGAACTTCAACACTCTTATGACACAAACTATTGGAAGTGGGAAAAGAATGAGTTAGAAACCAAACTGTCTAAGTCCTTAGAAGAGAATGATAGGCTGAAAGAGGAACTGTCAAAAGTTAAGCTGGACATAGAAAAGTTTTCTTATGCTTCAAAAGCAATGGATTCTCTTCTAAAGGCTCAGATTCATGATAAGATGAAGCCTGGTATTGGATACAACAATACACCCCCTCCTTACAATAACAACTATATCTCTCCTACATCAGACTTGTTAGAAACTAAGGAGAAAAATGACTTGTCTGAAGAAGCTTTTAAGATAGATCCTTTGGATGAGGTGATAGTTAAGGATTTGACTGAGAAAGAAGCAAGTGAGAACAGGGATAATACTGTGAGTAAAAAGATACCATTAGAAAACAATATTATCACCAATGAGCGATGTGGGAAAATCTGGGTCAAGTCCAAGGAGATAGAGAAGACAAAAGGAAAGGATAACAAGGTCCATTACAAACAAACCACAGTTGTGAATCCTGGATCTTGTAAACAGTGTGATTGCAGTAAAGCCAAGAGCCTAAATTCTGATTTAAAAAGAGGAAATCAAAGAAACTGGAATAATCGATGGGCTCAGAAACAAGGAGTTGATCTGAATAAAATCAATAGACCAAAACCTTGTTTCATATGTGGCAAGTTAAATCATTTGGCTAAGTATTGTTACTTTAACCCTATTAACCAACAGATGAACTTTCAAAGATTTGTGCAAAAACCTGTTGGCTATAGGAAGGCTGGAAAGAAACATGTGATAAAGAAACATGGTGAAAGGAAAAGCCCCATGAAGAAAAAGATTTTAAAAGAAAGTGTCAAAATGTGGGTGCCTAGAAGCAATAAAACTGTTAGTACTGATGACAGGGTTAGAAGCACTAAAACTATTAGTACTGCTAACATGGTTACTGCTGCTACCTGTGTTAGTACTGCTGAAAATATTAATGCTGCTAATACTGTTAGTACCTCTTCAAAGGTTAATACTGCCAACACAGATACTGCTGCTAACACAGTTACTACTGCTAACAAGGTTAGTACTGCTAAGCATGCAAGTGCTGCTAAGGCAGTTAGTACTTCTAAAACCAGTATTGCTTCTAGCAAAAATATTTTCAAGCCTATTATTATAACAAAGTACTCCAAGAATGAGGAGTTAAAGTTCAAAAATCTTGTCAAGAAAGAATGCAAGTATTTTGATGAGAAAGGGGTACCCAAGACCACTTTGGCTTGGGTTCCTAATTCATACTAACTGATCTATCTTATGTGCAGGGCAACCAACAGCTCAAGGGAAAGAGCATATGGCATGTTGATAGTGGTTGCTCTAGGCACATGACAGGCAACATGTCATGCCTTCAGGATTTCAAGCATATCAATGGAGGACATGTTGCATTTGGAGATAATCTTACTGGTGGTAAGATAAGTGGAAAAGGTAATGTCACCAAAGGTAAGATGACATTTGAGGATGTCTACTATGTTGATCAATTAAAGTACAACCTGTTAAGTGTATCACAGGTTTGTGACAAACAACATAGTATATTATTTACAAATACTGAGTGTATGATCCTTGCTCCAGGGTTCAAGGTAGTTGATGAAAGCATAATACTACTTAGAACTCCAAGGAAGGACAATGTTTATTGTCTAGATATGGACAATTTTAATAGTGATTCATCCCTGAACTGTCTTGTTTCAAAAGCTTCTGTGGATGAATCCTCTCTTTGGCACAGAAGGATGTGTCATATGAATTTCAAGACTATGAACAAACTTGTTAAAAACAACCTTGTAAGAGGTTTACCTTCAAAAGTCTTTTCATGTGATGATCATTGTGTTGCTTGTCTTAAAGGCAAACAACACAAAACTTCTCATAAGACCAAAGAGTTAAATTCTGTTTCTTCTTGTCTCCAGTTATTGCATATGGATCTGTTTGGTCCTACAAATGTTATGAGTATAGGCAAGAAATCTTACTGCTTAGTTATTGTTGATGATTACTCCAGATTTACTTGGGTATATTTTCTAAGGACTAAGGATGAGACAAGTGGACTTATCAAATCCTTTATTCTAAGAATTGAAAACCAAACTAATCAAAGAGTAAAAGTCATTAGATCAGATAATGGAATTGAGTTTAAAAATCATGATCTAAACACCTTTTGTGAAGAGAAAGGTATTGAGAGGCAATATAGTGCTCCTAGGACTCCTCAACAGAATGGTGTTGCTGAAAGGAGAAATAGGACACTAATAGAGGCTGCTAGATCTCTGTTGGCTAATTCAAAATTACCAATTACCTTCTGGGCTGAAGCAGTTAATACTGCTTGTTATGTCCAAAATAGAGTTCTAGTGGTCAAGCAAAAGAACAAGACCCCATATGAGCTTTTAAATAAAAGAAAACCTTTCATTGGTTTCTTCAAACCTTTTGGGTGTCCTTGTACAATTCTCAATACCAAATCTCACTTAGGTAAGTTTGATAGCAAAGCAGATGATGGATTTCTTGTTGGATATTCATCTCAGAGTAAGGCCTACAGAGTTTTTAACTCTTCTTCTAGAATAATTGAAGAAAGTGACAATGTCAAATGCAATGAGAACACACCAAATCCTGTTGGGTCTGGACCTCAGTGGCTATTTGACATTGATTCACTAACTAACTCTTTTGGTTTCAGTAGTGAGTATGCAGGTCCAGGAAATGGAGGATCAGGGATCACACAAGTTCAAGAAAGTATATCTAAATCTGTGATATTTCCCATACCCACAGTGAATTCTGTTGAAGACTGTGAAAAAGGAATCATTTACTGGACCAAGTCAGAGTGAAGAAGAAACTAGAGATGAGGAGACTCAAGAAAATAAAGAATCAGAAGTGTCATCTGAAAACACTTCAGTTGAGTTGCATGACTCTAATCTAGAGGCTGGACTGAATGAAGAACCTAGTCATAACACCAGAGTTCAAAAGAATCATCCTCCACAGCTGGTAATAGGAGATATCTCTTCTCCTATGATGACTAGACATCAAAGCAGGCTTCAAGAAATGCAAGATCAACAGCATACAGTGCTTTCTTGTTTTCTATCCCAGCTTGAGCCTAAAAAGGCACATGATGCTATGAAAGAATCTAGATGGATAGAAGCAATGCAAGAAGAACTGTTACAGTTCAAGTTACAAGATGTATGGGATCTAGTAGACCTTCCTAAAGGTCACAGAACAATTGGCACAAAGTGGATTTTCAGAAACAAGAGAGATGAAAGAGGTATTGTCATAAGGAACAAAGCAAGGCTGGTGGCTCAAGGATATACTCAAGAAGAGGGTATATATTATGAAGAAGTGTTTGCACCTGTGGCTAGGATAGAAGCAATCAGACTATTCCTAGCCTATGCTTCTTACATGAACTTCAAAGTCTATCAAATGGATGTAAAAAGTGCTTTTCTCTATGGCTCAATTGAAGAAGAGGTATATGTCTGTCAACCACCAGGGTTTGAAAACCCAAGCTATCCAGACAGGGTATACAAATTGAAGAAAGCCCTTTATGGACTACATCAAGCTCCAAGAGCATGGTATGACACTCTGTCATCCTATCTCTTGGAAAATGGCTTTGAAAGAGGAGTCATTGATAAGACTCTATTCATCAAGAGAAAGAAGAAGGATATCCTGTTGGTCCAAATCTATGTTGATGATATTATCTTTGGATCCACAAGAGACAACATGTGCAAAGAGTTTGAGGATTTAATGCATCAAAGGTTCAAAATGAGTTCCATGGGGGAACTTACTTTCTTCCTTGGACTCCAAGTTCAACAGAAGTCAGATGGCATCTTCATCTGTCAATCCAAGTATGTGCAGGACATTCTAACCAAGTTTGGTTTCTCAGAGTCAAAACCTGCCAGCACACCTATGGAAACACACAAGCAGATAACAGCAGATCTTGAGGGGGAGGATATGGATGTGCATCATTATAGATCCATGATTAGCTCTCTCATGTATCTCACAGCATCAAGGCCAGATATAATGTTTCCAGTCTGTGTGTGTGCAAGATTCCAAGTTAGGCCAAAGCAATCTCACTATCAAGCTGTTAAGAGGATATTTAGATATCTCAAAGGGCAACCCAGATTGGGACTTTGGTATCCTCTTGACTCACCCTTTGACCTAATTGCATACTCAGATAGTGATCTAGGTGGAGCAAACTTGGACAGAAAATCTACTTCTGGAGGATGTCAGTTTTTGGGTGCAAGACTAGTCTCATGGCAGTGCAAGAAACAAACCACAGTATCCACATCTACAACAGAGGCAGAGTACATAGCAGCTGCAAGTTGTTGTTCTCAAGTCTTATGGATTCAGAATCAAATGTTGGATTATGGGGTAACCTTTCTACACACTCCAATTTTTATTGACAACAGCAGTGCTATTAGCATTGTTAATAATCCAGTCAAGCACTCAAAGACAAAGCACATTGAAATCAGGTATCACTTCATAAGAGACTGTAATGAAAAGAAACTTATTCAAGTTGTAAAAGTTCACACTGATAATCAGTTTGCTGATCTATTCACTAAAGCTTTTGATGTGGGTAGATTCACTTTCTTGGTAACAAGTGTGGGAATGATCAACTCTGAATAATCCCCTTCTCAAAAAGTGGTTCTATACCTGTATATTATTTCTTCTTGGTGTTACTAATCTTCTTTTTCAGGATATGTATAGCAGTACTCAGTGTTTCGCAAGTTTAAAGGAGTAAGTTAGTTAATACTGCTAGTAGTTAATACTGCTCTCAGTTAATACTGTTAGTTAGTTAATACTGCTAGTAGTTAATACTGCTCTCAGTTAATACTGCTAGTTAGTTAATACTGCTAGTAGTTAATACTGCTCTCAGTTAATACTGCTAGTTAGTTAATACTGCTAGTAGTTAATACTGCTCTCAGTTAATACTGCTAGTTAGTTAATACTGCTAGTCGTTAATACTGCTTTCAGTTATTACTGCTAGTTAGTTAATACTGCTAGTCGTTAATACTGCTTTCAGTTAATACTGCTTTCAGTTAATACTGCTAGTAGTTAATACTGCTAGTAGTTAATACTGCTAGTAGTTAATACTGCTCTAGGTTACTACTGCTTATGTTCCGAATACTATAAATACTCTTTGCCCGCCTAAAAGTTCATAACGACTCTTTGCATACTGTTCTGTTGCGCTCTAAACCCTTTCTCTCTCAAGTTCGAAGCTTTCAGGCACATTGTTCACTAAGATCAATGGCATCCATGACATTCATCGACGAGCACAATGAGATCGCGATGCTACAAAAGCCAAAGCAAGCTGCAGGATTTCATCAGATTGTGGATTTCCTCAAGTCAAGCCATATTGCTCATGCTCTTATTGTATCCCCTACAATCTATATTGAGCATCAAAGGTAGTTCTGGGCTAATGCCACCATTGTTGCTGAGAATGGTGTGCAAATGATCAAGACAAGAATCTGTGATCAATCACTAACAGTTACTGAAGAGGTTATTCGCATCAGTCTACGTCTAGACGATGCCTCTGGTATAACTTCTATCCCAAACGATGAACTGTTCTCCAATCTTACAAGAATGGGGTATGGAGGCTCATTGGGGGTATTCAAATTCTCAAAAGCCAAATTTTCACCCCAATGGCGTTTCTTTGTCCATACTCTTATGCATTGTATCTCCAAAAAGACTACTGGATGGAGTGAGTTCAGCAGCACCATTGCTTATGCTTTGGTGTGCTTGGCCACTGCCAGAAAGTATAACTTTTCTAAAATGATTTTCAGTGATCTTGTCTCAAACATGGGAAACAAAAAGAGCTTCTTTATGTACCCCAGGTTTGTCCAAGAAGTTATTACTCATGAATTGCCAGATATACCTCAACCTGTTGGGTGTATGTACCTAAACCCCCCAAAGGCAAAGTTTTCTCAAATATGAGAAGATCTGCTGGGGACTCGGAAGGAGTTGACACCCCATTGTTCTCTACAATGATGGTGGTGTCCCAAACCAATGAAGGTATGGCAGCAGGGTCAAGGCCCCCATTATACCATCCTACTGCTAGCTAATCCCAACCTTCCCTCTTAAAATCTATTCCCCAGTCCCTTCTTGAAAAACCAACCTCTCCTATCACCCAAACTTACAAGAGGAAACAGGTAAAGAAGGCTCCTTCCCTTCGTGTACCATCATCCCCCAAGCCTTTAAGCCCTCTAAGGGAGAATTCTCCTTTAGGGAATATCCATAGGGAAACCAAAGGGGTGTCTCCCAACCCCAAGAGGTGCTCTCTGAGGAGGAGGAGGAAGAGCATATGGGTGATGAGGCTGCCACTACTCCTGCTAGCACAGAGGAGGAAAGTGGTAACATAAATAAGACCTCCCCCATGGCAACTTTGAACGAGCAATCATTCGAAGGTCCCTGGTGCCAAGAAACCACGGGGGTGGATAGTGCTTCTGCTAGGCAGAAGACTTCCACTACTAAAAGATCCAATGATCCTTCAAAGGAGGGTAACACTTCTAGAGAAGGTGAGGACAGATATAGTTCTATGAATTGATGGAAACAATAGGGAACATCAATCAAGATGTTCTCAAACAAGGCAAAGAAATTGAAGAAATGAAGCTGGGTATCCTGTCCCAACAAGTTCAGATTGAAAAATTGAAGATGATGGTGACCAGGCTGGTTCTAAAGAAAAGAAGGAAACAGTTTGTACTAAAAAAGAGGGACCAAGTTCAATATTCTTTCAACAAGGGGGAGAAGCATGAAGGGGAAACTGTTGAAAAGAAAGCTGAAGTTGAGGGGGAGACAGAGGAAGAGATGGAAAAAGAAACAGATACTGCTGCTGAAGTAAAAGTAGCAGCAGAAACTAAAGCAGCAGAAATAGGGCTCTCTGTGGAAGAAATGGAGATGGCAGAAACATTAGTCAAAGCAAAGAATGATACTCTTAAGGCTACTCAAAAGGCCAAGGGAGTAGTTATCAAAGAAGGAGGGATCTCAGAGAAAGAGAAGGAAGTTTTGAAAGAATCAAAGGGAAAAGGAAAAGAGAAGATGGTTGAAGCTGAAATGCCTCCAAGACAGAAGTCTCAGATTGAAATGGATGAGGTAATAGCAAAGCAGTTGCAAGACCAAATGGAGAAAGAGGAGCCGTTGCAAACAGAAAAGGATAGAGAACTGGCAAAGATTATGGCCAAAAAGTTAAATGCAGAATACCAAAAGAGTTTGAAAGAAGCAGCTCAGACAGCAGCTCAGGTCAAGAAACTTCAAATTAAGAAGATGCCTATTCAGAAGCAAAAGCAGAAAAGACAACCCTCCAAGACATTTTTGGCCAATCAGGAAAGAAGAAAAATGATAAACTTCCTGAAAGGTGTAATTGGTGTTAAGGGAGAGATGTTTATCCACATGGCATACTCTCAGGTTGAAGAGTTGTATAACAAGGAAATGGCCAAGCTCCAAGGGAATTCAGCACAAAGGGAGGAGGCTGAGAGAAGGATGAAAGAGAGACATGATCTCAACATCCAACAACCATTCCCTGAGGAAACCACACCCTCCAAAGAAGAAGTAGAAGAGAAGAAGGAGGAACCTGGAAGTGTTGGTATAGAAGCCAAGTCTGGAAAAAGAGTGAAATCAATTGCTTCAAAAAGGCAGTTGAAAAGGCCTAGGGTGGAAGAAACTGAAAAGGAAGCAGAACCTTCAGTCACATCTCCAACAGAGACAGTACAGAGTCCAGAGCAGGTCACTAAGCAAACAGATGAGAGTATGGATCCGTACATGACAATAGTCGAACCTTTGAAAGCTGTTCCAATCTCTATGCAAGCTCCAGAGATCATCTTCTGGGATATTCTGAGAGACAATGGAAAGAATTTCTTCAGAATCAAGAGAGCTGATGGTTCATTTGAAGCTTATTCAACATGGGGGAAAGTCATCAGAAGTTGTTCAAGAGCTGATATGGAAGAACTATATAAAGTTGGGATGAAACTTTATGAACCTGTGTTGAAAGGTACTGAAGAGAATCTTCTCAAAGTGACATTGGAATACTTGTGCATGATGTTTGAGCCTGAAAGAGTGCACCATAGGATTAAAGATCATATGCATGAGTTCATATTCAAGAAGATTGACAAATGGATACTGTTTGAAAACTGTGGAGTATACATGATTACTATTGACAAATGTTATCATGAATACTACCTGGTGGACAAAATCTATGAGCATAGCAAGGAGAAGTTAGAAGGGATGCTTAAAGCTACACTGGTATGTACAAAGGATTCAGAGATGGCAAACATTGTGGTGAGAAGAACTGTAAATCAAAGCTTGGGCCTAGATCCAAATTTGGGAAATTGAACCAGAGGTGTTGAAAGCATCTTGAAGATTAATTCTGAAGAACTTGACTTCTTGTCCTAAAAGTCAAGTTAGGGGGAGATTGTTGGGAACTGAAGAATTCATCAAGTATGGTTAATGCTGCTAGTTCAAAGTTACTACTGCTAGAAGACTTAAAGATTAATACTGCTGAGTGTTACTACTGCTAGTAGAATTAATACTGCTAGTCAAAGTTAGTGCTGCTTGAACAAAGTTAGTACTGCTAGTAGTTAGTGCTGCTAGTAGTTAATACTGCTAGAAGGAATTAATGCTGCTGAGCATAGTTAGTGCTGCTTATGTCTTGAAGATCCGAATACAAAGGATGACAGCTGGAAATATTCAAGATATCTGGAAATATTCAAGATATTCATGGAAGGCTTGAAGATAATGATGGAAGATATACTGAAGATATTTTATTTATTGTAATTATCTGTTTATTCAGTATATGTATAGATTTCATAGAATAGTTTAAAAACAGATTAATTCATTCATTCTAAGGGTGGGTTATAGAGAGAAAATCAACCTCAAGGCATAGATCCTAATTCTAGAGAAGTAGAATTCGTATTGATGAGCCTGTTCATCAATATTGAGGTTGAGTGTGTAATCTTGTAACTTCAAAGCATTCAATACAAGTTTACAGTTGGTTCTTCATATTTACTGTGTTGATTTACTGTTTCATTGAATATCAAAGTGTTATTCCGCAAACTTCTTTGATATTGTTTCTGAGAATTAATTCTTGTTGAGAATTCGATCCTGTCAGTTAACTTAAAATCTATGGTTTTATATGTTTCCCATGTTCACTACTTTGGAGTGAGTGTAAGGGTCTAAACACCTTGTGATGGCTCATTTATGCAAGTTTCATGAATGGGAGGTAGATTATCATAAGGGACTACTCTTCTAAATGTTAAAACTAAATACAGGAATTCTTATCAGCAGTTGGAGTCATTTTATTTAGTTTGGGAGTTATAAGTGGCTAAATGAGCTTTAGTTTATCATGAGGAATATGTAACAAGCATGATTGTTGATCCAAACTCTCTCAGTGATTTGATAACGACCCTCTTTTATACTTAGTGAAAATTACGTTTATTAATATGTATTAGTGTTTCACCATCAGCGATCAGACCGAGTCTGTTCAGTTATCACTGATGATCTTTCTTATAAACAATCATATGTATTAGTGTTTCACTATTAGCGATCAGACTGAGTTTATTCAGTTATCGCTGATGTTTTATATGTAAACCTAATCCCTGAAGACAAGTTTTGCGTCAACAGATGTTCATAGCTAAATCGAAGACGAAGCTGCTGAACAAAGACAAGTCTACTAGTGACCTGATGCGGAAATCAGTGAAGCAAAGACAACTCTACACATACGCGAAGAAACCTGAGGAAAAGCTTCAGCGATAGCTGAACTTCTTTGTATCTCTGAAGGAAGAGATATTCAGCGATCGATGATCACTTAGCTTATGGCTCAAGTCTCTTTTGTTTTTCCCTGCACACCCAGTACGATGTGTCAGAACAGACATACCTCTGCCATAATTCGTACAACATCTCTGTCAACTACATTGTTCATGATACGGCCGAAAGCATGTCTCCCAAAGTCAGACTCTCTCTGCCAATCAAAGAAAGCCACGTGTAAAGTTCCCTGCAATGCATTTAATGCATAGGGTATAAATAGAAATATTACCTCTCCATCTGGAGTGCGCATACCTCTAGCCTTCATCTTTTTAAAATATAAAAACCCTTGTTCTCTATACTTCTCAAACCCCCGATTCTCTAAAATCTTGTGCAACCATCTTAGTGTTTTCTTAAGTTTGTTTAGATTGAGTTTTACTTAATCTTATTCCGCAACAGACTTATAAATTTGTGTTTGATTTATCAATAAACAATTTATTAAACTTTAAATACTGTGTTTGTATTCAACCCCTCCCCCCCCCCCCCCCCCGCCTTCTACAAACTTGTTAAGCACCTTCGAGACCAACAAGTGGTATCAGAGCAGATTGTTTAATCTAATAAACAAGATCTTGTTTTATTCTCTTCCTTTCTATTCTAATATAGCACTCAACACAAACACAAACTACTATGATAATGGTTCATTTTCTAAACCTCCTCGATTTAGCAGAGATAACTTCTCTCTATGGAAAAATAGAATGATGCTATTTCTTGAAGGTGCAGATCCCACTATACCTGAGCACATAGCAAATGGACCCTATGAACCTGTCCAAATCATAGCTGCCGTTCCAGCTACTACCACCACTCCTTCTGTCATTGAACACTATGTTGTTAAGGAAATAAGACAATGGAGTGATGAAGACAAAAAGAAGGTTGGTATAAATGCAAAGGCAAAAACCATTATCTCTATGGCTCTGCCTGATGAAGCTTTCCATTCCATCATGCATCTTAAAACCTCCAAAGAAATGTGGGACACTATATGTGTTCAATATGAAGGCACCACTGAAATCCAAGAGACTCGAAAGATTAACTTGGTAAGAAAGTATGAAAGTTTTATCACTGGTAAGAATGAATCTCTCTCTGATGTTCATCAGCGGTTTAACCACTTAATCATTGATCTAAGAACTATTGGTAGAACCTATTCTAATTCTGAGATCCTAACAAAATTCTTAGAATGTCTTCCTGAATGCTGGGACAGTTATTCAATATGTCTCAAGCTGACAAAAGACTTCAATTCTCTTTCTCTCAGCACCTTGTATGGAATATTGCTCAACTATGAGCAATCAAACCTTCTGAAGAAGAATATTGTAAGAGATTATAAAGACTCCAAAAGCACTCCTGTTGCTTTAGTCTCTTCAGAGATACTTTCATCTAAGCGATCTACTCTCACTATCACTGACTTAGATTCTGAATCTAAGGATCTATCAGACAATGATCTTTCAGAGTTTGATGAGTCCTTAGCACTCTTGACAAACTCTTTTAAGAGATTTGCAAGAAAGAACAATTTTCGAATAAATAAGCCTCTCTCTCTGACTGACAAGCCAAAATCAACCCCTGTTGATAAGGCTACTGCTACTTGCTTTAACTGTGAAAAGATTGGACATTTTGCAAGTGAGTGCAGGTCGAAGAAAGTATTCAAACCTTCTACCTCGAGAAGATCCAGCGATGACAAATACCTTAAACTGAAAGAAAAATATCAAAAGTTGAAAAACTACAAGCGAAAAGGTAAATGTCTCATCGCTGAAGAACACGGCTGGGCTGAATCAGAAGAATCAAGTTCTGATGAAGAAGAAGTCGCTAATCACTGTCTCATGGCTGAGATTAAAGAAGAAGTGGAAGAACCAACTGAAAATTCTATGAGCTATATATCATCTCAGGTATCTATCTCTACTAATCCCTCTCTACCTGAAGCAGAGAGAAGTCGCGCTGTTGATGTGCTGGCGATTGATCTATACAATGCTCTAAACGGAAAAACTCTAGCTGAGAACGAAAATGTTGATTTAACTGAACAGGTAGAGAAATGTCATGAAAAGATCAGAGAACTGACTCTTTTAGAGGAAAGTTTGAAAGATCAAGTCATTGTTAATGAAATCATCAGCATTGAATGCGAACAAGCCATCGCTGCTCTTAAAACAGAGAAGGCTACTGTTGAAGGATGGTGCAAGTACTCAACAAAGATCACTGAGATTATAAATGCTCAAATTCCTGGTAGTGATAGAACTGGTCTTGGTTTTTTGGAAACCACAGGATGAGCCTAAAGAAGACAGTTCCATGCTTAAGTTTGGAACGTTTGTCTCTTCTATCTCTGACACTTCTTATAATCAGTTTTATTCTTCATCATCTTCTAATCCCATACCTGAGGAAATATCTAAAGACTCTAAGTCTGCGGATAAAGGAAAATCAATTTTCCATCCTCAGAAGGCTACCAAGAAAGAAAAACTGAAAGTTCCTTCTAAACCTTCAGCGAATCAATCGTCTACCTCTGTGTTAGAAATCTTTGATCTCTGTCCTCTAATGTTGAAGATTGATCTTAAGCCTAAGAGATCTGAAGAAATGAAAATACCTCCCAGATATCATGCTAAATGCATTCTTGGAGCTGGACCTGCTCATCTTAAATTCTCAAAACCTACTATTTCTGGTCCTAAAACCACATTCAAATATAGAAAATGCTATCACTGTGGATTTACTGACCATATTGCAAGCAAATGTCCAACCGCCACTAAAGCTGATAAATCAGCTAAAGTGAAGATGAATGCCTCCAAGGCTGAGAAGGTCACCAAAGCTGAAAAATCTACCATGGTGAATAATACCACTAAGGTTAAGAAATTAACCAAGGTGAAGGTTTCCACTGAAGCTGAATCTTCATCTGATGTGAAGATTGTTGAACCTTCCATCTCCACTAACCCTAAAGGACCTATTGAAAAGTGGGTACCAAACAAAGCTTAATCTTCCTTATGTTTGCAGGGATCAAAGGGCATCTGGTATCTTGATAGTGGATGCTCTCGTCATATTACAGGACAAAAAGACCTGCTCACTGAATACAAGGAAGAGAAAGGTCCCTCTGTGACCTTTGGTGGAAATGGAAAAGGATATACCCGAGGGTTTGGTGTCCTCAGCAATGGGACAACTACCTTCTGAAGAGTCGCTTATGAAGATGGACTGAAGCATAATCTTTTGAGCATCAGTCAACTATGTGACAAAGACTATGAAGTTCGCTTTACCAAGAAAGCATGTTCAGTGGTAAATGAGAAAGGAAAACTTGCTCTTAGTGGTTATCGTAAAGAAAATGTCTATGTAATAGATATGGACTCTACTACCACTGAAAACATATGTTTTCTATTTAAAGCCTCTTCTGATGTCAACTGGCTATGGCACAAAAGGCTCTCTCATCTAAACTTCAAAACCCTGAATTCTCTCTCATCTAAGGAACTGGTTTATGTTCTTCCTCAACACTCATATGCTAAAGAATATCTCTGCTCAACATGTGAAAAAGGAAAACAGACGAAAGCTAGTTTCAAGTCTAAACAAGTTTCCTCAGTGACAAGTCCTCTTCAACTCTTGCATATGGATTTGTTTGCCCTGTCAACATCCAATCAATAGCTGGAAAGAAATATACACTTCTCATCGTAGATGAATACTCTCGCTACACCTGGGTTATCTTTCTTCGCTGCAAGAGTGACACTCCAGAAGAACTAATATCTTTTGTTAAAAAGATGGAAGTGCTGAATAATCTCACTGTTCGTTCAATAAGAAGTGATCATGGAACTGAATTCAAAAACAGTTCTCTGAACAATTTCTTTGAGAACAAGGGAATTTCTCAGAACTTCTCTTCAGTAAGAACGCCTCAGCAAAACGGAGTCGCTGAAAGAAGAAACAGAACGATCATTGAAGCTGCTAGATCAATGCTCAGCGATTCTCACCTCTCTACTCAATTTTGGGCTGAAGCTGTAAACACTGCATGTTTTACTCAAAACAGATCGCTGATAGTAAAGCGATTTGGAAAGAGAACTTATGAACTTTTTCATGGAAGAAAACCATCTATCAGTTTTCTTCATATCTTTGGCTGTCAGTGCTTTATCTTAAACAACAAAGATCAACTTGGAAAGTTCGACCCAAAAGCGGATGACGGAATATTTCTTGGATATTCCTCTATCTCCAAAGCCTACAGAGTTTTCAACAAAAGAAGACAATCTGTGGAAGAAACAATTCATGTCACCTTTGATGAAACTCGCTCAGCGAACTCTAAACCAATCGCTGACAATGAAGAATTAAATGCTTGGATGTTTTCTCATTACAGAAAAACAGAACCTTTCTTCTCAAACCATCAGCATTCAGATCTTCCAGCTGCTGATGATGATCCAAACATCATACCTCCGAACGCTGAATCCATCTCATGGGTTTCAGTTGAGCCTCTAAACACACTTCTTCCATGTAACACCCTCAAATTTGCAAATAGCAACTAAATTAAAAATTTCTAAATACACCAATAAATGATTCATACACAAACATGATTTATGGTTCAACCTCAACACACACAATTTATTTTCTACAAACAGTCTATGACAGGGACGGGTGCTACAAAAACCTAATAATATCCACTATCTCCAAACTGCAGAAAACTTCACCAACTACTTATTCTTGTACAAGCTAAGGCTCAACTCTTCATAGCTGCTAGAACTAAACCCCCAATTGGAACCTGATGCACATGCCGACAAATAAAAAGGTTAGGCTTAACGCCTAGTGAGCTCAAGAGTTTTCAACATAATAAAATTAGCCGTTCAAAATAAAAGGATGCGTAAGTCTTACATATGAAATGACTCCTTTTTCAATAATGTGCATGTTAGACAAAGAACAACAATTTAAACGTTTTCCAATCTATACTACTTCAAGGACGAAGATACCAAAATAAACCGCCCATTCATAAATTTGGTTTAACACAAAACTCACTCAAAACGTGGATAGAAATTTAACTCACCGTTTAAGATGCAACTAAGTACACCATACGTCTAAGGCTCCTCAACGAGCTACCCAAATCCGAACAAATGTTCCAAAGACTCCATCGAGTACAAATCAAGCCCAAGAGGCTAAATAGACGCTTGGCTAAAACATACGAGCCAAAATAGTTATATAAACCAAAATACACATTTTTCCAAAATCTTTAATTCTCAAATTACCATTTGCCTTCGACCACAAACCCCAAAAAGGTTTTCCATTTCTAAAATGTTCCCCATAGCCGGGAATGACCCAAACCCAAAGGACTCACGTATTCATGCCTTTCAAAACATCCCATTTCATGAACGATGCATAAAACCCGACAGACACTTAAAAGTTCATTTTTTACCAAATACTTATTTATGTAATAATTTATCAAAACCCGTTCATTTATGACACATTTAACGAAATGCCCAAAAATCACAAAGATATGTGCTATATAAGTTTATAAAGTTGATAGTTTCAAAATAATCAAACTTATCACCAGTTAACAATTTCATGAAAGATGCAAAACACTTTAAAATAAACATCATGGCATGTACAACGTTTTCGCAAGTTAACTTGAACTCACCTTGCTAGGTTAAGTTAAACCTAGGTTTCAATCCCCAACCATTGGCCTCCAAAAGCATAGATCTCACCCAAAGCTTTCCGAAGACATCCATTCCAACTCTTCAACTCAAGCTTCCAAAACCTCAACTACTAGCTTGAATCCACCAATCAACACAAGTAGGTCATCAAAATGACACATAAGCTCCCAAATCTTCAAACGACGAAAAGGTTAGATGAAACACCCAAGAACTTGGTGAGGAAGATGAAGATGAAGATGAAGATGGAGATGGCAAATAAATGCTCAACCCGAGCCCCTTTAATAAAGTACCCAACAATTAGTGATACATGGGGTAGAGGAGGGTAAATGGAACCCTAGGTTCGTTTTTATGAAAAAGGGAGAAGTTGAGAGAGAATGAAAAAGAAAAGGATGAGAAAGATATGAGAAATGGAGTCTAAAAATAGGATTTAATTCAATCAGACCCCGCTCGCGACCTTGCCACGCGAGAGTGACATGAGTCACTATCGCGAGGCACTCTCGCGGGGAATGTATCGCGAGTTTTGGTGTTTCCCGCGATTGTGCCACGCGATAGTGACTCATGTCACTATCGCGAGTCACTCTCGCGCCGGACGTGCCGAACCCAGAAAAAGGTCAAAACTCGAGGTTCTCGCATGGGTCGATCTAAGGTTCGAAAGTACAACCTGTTTCGCCCCAAAAAGATAGACGGAAGGTGAAGAGATGACTGAAGATGAACGGGAACTTATTAAGCGAAAATATGGGTGTTACATTCCATTAGATCCATCTTCGTCTGAAAACCTCTCAGAAAACAATGGTCTGTCTGACACTCAACAATTAATAGCTGATGAACATCAAGCTTCTTCTTTAGTGAACATTCTTATTGTTGATCCAACCTCTGAAATGAGCGATCATGCTCCTGCTCAGCGATGGACTAGAGATCACCCCATAGATCAAATTCTTGGTGATCCCGATGCAGGTATTCAGACACGACGAAGTTCAGGTAATATCTATCTCTTTGTCAACTTTATTTCTTTAATAGAGCCAAAGAAGGCTGATGATGCCCTCAGAGATCCAAACTGGGTCAGCGCTATGCAAGAAGAGCTGACTGAGTTCTCTCGCAACAAAGTTTGGAATCTCGTTCCTAGACTATCTGATAAAACTGTTATAGGCACCAAATGGGTGTTTAGAAACAAGTTAGATGAACATGGAACTGTAACCCGCAACAAGGCTCGATATGTTGCTCAAGGATACAGACAAGAGGAAGGCATAGACTATGATGAAACCTTTGCCCCTGTGGCTAGGCTTGAAGCAATTCGACTCTTCTTAGCTTATGCAGTTTACAAAGACTTCATTGTATATCAAATGGATGTAAAATCAGCGTTCCTAAATGGAAAGCTGAATGAAGAAGTCTATGTAGAACAACCTCCAGGGTTCTATGAACCTAAGTATCCAAATTATGTTTATAAATTGGATAAGGCTCTCTATGGTCTAAAACAAGCCCCTCGTGCTTGGTATGACACTCTCTCATCTTTTCTTATCTCTGAAAATTTTGAACGTGGCAATTTCAGAAAGATAAAAGGTCATATTATTCTTGTACAAATATATGTCGATGACATCATATTTGGTTCTACTAACCCATCTCTATGTACTCGCTTCGCTGAAAGAATGAAGAAAGAATACAAAATGAGTATGATGGGTGAGCTAACGTATTTTCTTGGTCTTCAGATTAAACATTCTGACAAAGGTACTTTTATCAGCCAAGGTAAGTATGTTAAAGATATGCTGAAGAAGTTTGATCTTATACAAACTTCAGCGATGAAAACTCCTATGACACCTCCTCTGACACTTAACAAAGATCCATCTGGAAAACCTGTTAATGTCACTGCCTATAGAGGAATGATAGGCTCCCTACTGTATCTTACAGCGAGCCTACCTGACATCATGTACTCTACTTGTTTATGTGCACACTATCAATCTGAACCCAAGGAATCCTATCTGATCGCTGTTAAGCGAATTTTCAGATATCTGAAAGGGACTCCTAATCTCGGTCTTTGGTATCCCAAAGACTCAGGGTTCGATCTAATTGGATATTCCGATAGTGATTTTGTAGGATGTAAACTCGATAGAAAAAGTACCACTAGTGGATGTCAACTCCTAGGAGGAAAGCTGGTAAGCTAGACAAGCAAAAAGCAAAATTCAGTGCCCACTTCCACAGCTGAAGCTGAATACGTAGCTGCTGGAAGTTGTTGTGCTCAGGTCTTATGGATGAGAAATCAACTATTAGACTATGACCTTCAGCTATCAAAGATTCCAATCTATTGCGACAACACTAGTGCTATCGCCATAGCAAATAATCCAGTGCTACATTCAAAGACGAAACACATAGAGACCAGATATCATTTTATCAGAGATCATGTGATGAATGGTGATATTGAACTTCACTTTATTCCCACTGACTATCAGCTTGCTGATTTATTCACCAAACCTCTTGATGAGACAAGGTTCAACTTTCTCATCAGTGAGCTTGGAATGTTGAATCTTGATGAGTGACTCTTCATCGTTCATGCATTATGCTAGTGATTCTAAGTTCCCCTTTATCACTCAATCTCTGAATAAATTTCTGAATCTCAGGTATGTTCTCTTACTCTCAATCACTGAATATTCATTCAGCAAGTTGGTTTTTCAAATAAAAACTTTATTCATTTTCTTTCTTCAAATGATTAAAAGCTTTTTGAAAAAGCAAAATCTATCACTGACATTTCTCATCAGTGATCCTTCTGAAATGAAAAATCAATCTATGAATTTTTATCAGGGATTCTTTCAAAAAGGAAAACCTATCTCTGACTTTTTTTCAGAGATAATTTCGAAAAGGACAAATGAAACGTTTTTCTCTCTTCTATGCGGTCATTTGAACCGACAATCCACGACATGCCTTTTTTTTGACACGTTCGTCCGTTGCCCTTCTATCCAATCAACTTCGAACAAAGTGTCCATGTCATGATGAACATTTGTTTTCCCGCCTCTCATACTTTCTATCTCTCTCAATGTATAAAAGGAATGTTTCTTTTCATTCTTATCTTTTACGCTTTATGGTAATCTTTTCGAGCAAGAATTATCTCTCAAGGCATTTCCAACAAACACCTCCTTCAAGCATTTGCATCTTCTTCTTTCAAGATCAACAGGTTACTTTGTTCTTCTTTTCTTCGTAAATTTTGTTACAAAATCCTAAATATGTTATATTATTATGGGTTTATCACAAGTTTTCTTAAATATTAAAATCATTTTTTTGATTTTAATGATTCAAGCCTTTGGTTTTCTTCATGTTCTTTCTTCTTCAAGAACAATGTTATTCTCAAAATCATTTAAAATTTTCCTATGTTTCTTTCTGAAAACAGAAACTGGTAAAATTTGTTTTGATTCTAAACCTTTCTATCTATATTTTTCTCCTTCTTTCCATATTTAGAAATGGCACAATCAGCTCTCATTGCTTCCAAGAATGTCAAGTTTGCTCTCTTTGAATCTGAAATACCCAAGAACAATCACCTTGCACGTTTGGACTTCGATGGTGTCAAATACCCACATCTGATGGAAGCAGCTCAGTTCCTGAAGCAGTCGTCGTGTCTTGCTTACGCCATCACTGTGGATCCTAAACCATCCAAAACCCTTCTACAACAGTTTTGGTTCACTACTGACGAAACCACCATCACCAACAAGAAAGGTGACAAGGTTCCTGCTATCTCCTTCAGCACTGATTTA
The DNA here is from genome assembly GCA_954870635.1 of Arctium minus. Classification (NCBI taxonomy): domain Eukaryota; kingdom Viridiplantae; phylum Streptophyta; class Magnoliopsida; order Asterales; family Asteraceae; genus Arctium; species Arctium minus. The sequence goes on along the minus strand of OX941080.1, from coordinate 171,365,318 downwards.
GGACCAGGCATGATGACTGCATACAGCCTAAGGAAGTCACTCCGATTCCCTGACAAACCCAAGGATGGATTCAGTGCCCTTCCCACTGATTCTGAACTCATCCAGTTTCTGGATGATATGGAATACTGTTGGCATAACAAGCCACGCTCAACCATCCCCAACAAGCGCCTGACCATCATTAAGAAGTCAAACATGCCTTCCCAACTGAACTACATCTTCTCACACATCATTCAATGCATGAGTGGGAAGAGTGGCTCACTGGATCAGGCAAGCAAAGTTCAACTCCAAATAGCTTATTCTGTGATCGCTGGAAAGAACTTCGACTATGCTACTGCTATCTTTGATGATCTCAAGTCAAAGATAGAGAAGAAGAAGAGGGATCCCAAGATCACATATGTACGGTTCATCTGTGCATACCTGAAGTTTCTCTACCCTGACACTTACCCCACTACTCACGATGGATCTTTCGCCAAAGTGGGTCAGCGATCGTTGGAGGTCAAACCGGTCGACAACGAGGTAAGTATCTCAACTCTTTGCTCCCGTCTCTCTCTCCACACTTCTTCTACTTCAGCGACCACGCAGGAAGTTGTTTCTTCTGCTAGCCCTACCGCTACCACCGCTTCAAAAAGACCATCAGCTAGTCTTTCTGGTCCTTCGAAGAAGCCCAGATTGACTAAGGAGACTATCACCCCTAGCTCAAGACCTGAGCTAGTTTCTCAACAAACTACCTTAGATAGTTTTGTGTGACTCTCCTCCACATCTTCAGCTGTTATCACATCAACCGTGCCAGCGATCACGGTCCCTGCCGCAATATCAGTAACACTACCAACCATTCCAGTTCAAAAACAAACTAAGGTAACAACCCAAATCCCAACTTCTTCTATCCCCATTACTCTTCCTCCCACTTCTTTGGTCTCTAACCCTCCCTCTCTCATGCAACAACCTCAAGTTGCATTCATCAGACCTGATGCTCAAACCTTTTAAAGAGATATGCAATTTTTCAATATGTTTGAACCATCAGGTATACCTAAACACACAAATCATCCTCCCATCTCTCCATCTAAGCCTGGAACTCAGAAACTAACTTTTCTTTCAGGTTTGAATATGGCAACTGTTGAATCTCATGTCAACAGTTTGGGTGTCAAGGTGGATTCTCTCACCACCTCCATCAACGAAACCACCAGCGCTGTCAATACTGCTGGTGAAGAGCTGAAGAAACTGACGACTACTTGCTCCTCGAAAGCTTAAACCTCCCAAATCTCAACTCTTCAGGGAGAGCTTGTCAAAATCAAAGAGGACTTAGTCGTCAATCATCAACAAACTCAAATTCTCCGCAAGGACGTCCAGGATTTATCTACCAAGATCAATTCCTGCTCATTAATCCTACAATAGGTCCTGGAAAAGCTGAATGCACCAGCTCCGACGTTCACTCCTTATTTCACAGAGGCTGACCGCACCTCTCTGAATGTAGCTGTTGAATTTATTCATCAAGCTACTTTAGACATCCCTGTGATTGAAAGTCTTCTCGACCGTATGGAGGCTGAAGTCCGATCATTGGCCACTGCAAAAACTACCTCTCGCCCTGATGACCTCTCCCTCAATGATAATGACAAAGAGGGGGAGAAAGATGATAAAGAAAATGCAGAGGAAGCAGTTGCTGAGGTTCACTCGAAAGAACCTCCCTTTCATGTTGAGGGGGAGAAGGTTGCTGACAAAGCCCCTCCATCTTCTTTGTACGATCAAGTTTTATTAGAAGAAGAAGAGGAGGAGGAAGATGAAGAGGATGAAGATCTTTATGTTCAGGATCAAGACAAAGAGCAACATCAAGATGATGATGACGATGATGAAGAAGACCAATCTCTATGGTTTTCTGCAGCGCACACATCTTCAGTGATAGCTTCGATAGAAGTTGTCACAGCAGGGGGGAGAAATGAAACTTCTTCAGGAATCCCTTCCCAAAGCAAACCAAAGGGTGCAGCTGCTGAGGGAAGCCTGACAAATGTTTCACTATCTGAGGGGGAGAATCCTTCTCAGGTATGCCTCTCACTTGTCCCTATATCTTTCTATAAATCTTCAACCCCTGTTTCTTTCTAGCCTTTATCTTTCTTCTTCCCAACAAACACTAACTCTTTTATCTATTTCTGACCATACAGTTCTCTCCCCTTCTTAAAAGAAAGGAACTTCAAATAATCCCAGCGTCTATAGCTGATGAATCAATAATCCCAATCTCCTTAAATGAGATTGATGAGCAAGAAGAAGAGGAAGAAACCCTACACCATCGAGGAAGGCCCTCTAGACCATCTCACTGGTCAGAGGAAGAGCTAAAAAGAAGAACATAGATTATCTCTCATCTAGAGAGTCAACGGCTGAAGGTCCCTCTTCAAATAACTTCTACAGAGCTTGATTTCCTGACTGAAGCAGGAATTGAAGAATCTGTCAGAGTGAGAAACTGATAGCCGATTGTCAAAGAGATGCTTCTCTAGCTCTCAAGGTTCAGTCCTCTCAAGTCAAAGACAAGAAGCTGAAAAATAATCTAGTGGAAGTCCAGGCTGCTCTTCTGAAAGAAATTAAAGAGGAACGCTCAAAAGAACAAACGGTCAGCGATAATACTGTCGAATGGTGCAAACATAAAGTCGACTATCGCTCCGACCCATTAAAGATATCAATTGTTGTCATCTCTGGGAGAAAGAAGAAGGACCGAACTTTTGTAACAATGGAGATAACCAGAGAGGATGGAAGCTCGAAGGCTATGTTTGTTTCAAAGCTTGAAAGCTTCGGCCACATGGAATGACTAGAGTTCAAAGATGCGCTGAAGAAATCCAAATCAACCTACAGAGGCTATGTTGAAGGCATCCTAGAAGCTTTCATCAACAGAGTCACTCCTATGTTAAAGGTACCATCTGCTCTTCCTTCCAAGCCAAGGCAACTCAAAAGAAAGTCTGTCTCTTCCTCATATGAGAATGTTGCTACCATCAGAAATGACACCTCCATCAAATTTTCAAAAGAAGCTCTGTTTGGTCCTCCTCCTGATCTCTCAGTTCTAGATCTATCCCTGCCTCCTGGTGGACCATATCTTGTAGGACAAGTACTTAAAAATCCTTTTGGAATCTTCTTCAGAGATGATGAGGAACAACTCAGATTCCAAAGAGTCTCTGAGATCCCTATCTGTCCCCTCAGTCATCTCAAGGATCTCTTATGCTTATGGTGTGACTTATCTCCTTTATCTGAATCTATCAAGACAATCATTAGTCAAGAATCTTCAGATCGAAGGCAAAGAGGAGAAGAAATACCTGACTACATGATTAATCCTCCTAAGTCTTTTTTAGATAGTTGATAGATTAGTTTCCTACTTCTTGTAATCTATTTAGTTAAACTTACAGTAGTTAGTTCCTCACTTGTACTTATAATTTTCACATCTTGTAATTCTATCTTTGAATTAATGAAAATTTCAGTGATGTACTTAACTCTATCAGTACTGTAAAAGATCCCTCAAAATAGTAATTGGGACATGTATGTTATGAAACCTGATTATTCCTCATTTTGAATTATAAAGTAATTTTCTTCAGTTACTTTGTCATTATCAAATAGGGGGAGATTGTTGATCCAAACTCTCTCAGTGATTTGATAACGACCCTCTTTTATACTTAGTGAAAATTACGTTTATTAATATGTATTAGTGTTTCACCATCAGCGATCAGACCGAGTCTGTTCAGTTATCACTGATGATCTTTCTTATAAACAATCATATGTATTAGTGTTTCACTATCAGCGATCAGACTGAGTTTATTTAGTTATCGCTGATGTTTTATATGTAAACCTAATCCCTGAAGACAAGTTTTGCGTCAACAGATGTTCATAGCTGAATCGAAGACGAAGCTGCTAAACAAAGACAAGTCTACTAGTGACCTGATGCGGAAATCAGTGAAGCAAAGACAACTCTACACATACGCGAAGAAACCTGAGGAAAAGCTTCAGCGATAGCTGAACTTCTTTGTATCTCTGAAGGAAGAGATATTCAGCGATCGATGATCACTTAGCTTATGGCTCAAGTCTCTTTTGTCTTTCCCTGCACACCCAGTACAATGTGTCAGAACGGACATACCTCTGCCATAAGTCGTACAACATCTCTGTCAACTACACTGTTCATGATACGGCTGAAAGCATGTCTCCCAAAGTCAGACTCTCTCTGCCAATCAAAGAAAGCCATGTGTAAAGTGCCCTGCCATGCATTTAATGTATAGGGTATAAATAGAAAGATTACCTCTCCATCTGGAGTGCGCATATCTCTAGACTTCATCTTTCTAAAATATAGAAACCTTTGTTCTTTATACTTCTCAAATCCCCCATTCTCTATAATCTTTTGCAACCATCTTAGTGTTTTCTTAAGTTTGTTTAGATTGAGTTTTACTTAATCTTATTCCGCAACAGACTTGTAAATTGTGTTTGATTTATCAATAAACATTTTATTAAACTTTAAATACTGTGTTTGTATTCACCCCCCCTTCTACAAACTTGTTAAGCACCTTCGGGACCAACATCATATTATTTGTGCCAAGAATATGCTTACCTGAAAGTTGTTAACCATACTTGCTCATAGTCTCTATGGGAAGTCTTATATCTATTTCCTTGTGCACGAGGATTTAGATAGTATATATTCTATTGCATATTTATTGCAATTGGGCATTAGCGGGTAGACAATAGGGGGCGTAAGTCCCTGAGTTGGAACTCGGCTAGGTTGGATAGACATCCTTGTCTGTAAGTCCTTGAGGTGTAACCCGACGGGGTAAGCGCTAGAGGCATAAACGGTTTGAGGATTGTGATGTCCGGTGTGGCATGGGAACTAGAACTGGGATTTGTGGTGAAATCCAATCAACATCGCGGGTGACTCCATTCACGTGTTCTCGTCACCCAAGATGGTAACGGGTCACTCGTTTTACTTGGGAGCTTTCTTTGTTATATTTGTACAGGACGTAACAATGTCCCGTTTGGGAGGTTTCAGCATTGATTTCAATGCATGGGTTTCGGTAACACTTAATTATTGTTCATATCTACATTATAAATTGTCTTGGTACGTTAACCATTAGTCATCATCCTGACACTTGTGTTAATGTTTAATGGTTCACAGGTTCCGCTAGTGGTGCGAGTAGGGCACCTTGATTCGCCGGAATCACACCTAGGATTCCTCCTTGGACCGGGCATTTTTGGGAAAACAAGAGAGAGCGTTTTGAAGTCATAGTGACACCCATCTTAATCTAGTTATTTATTGTTCTAGATTAAATAGGTTGTCATGTATATGTCTTATTTATTCCGCTACTTTAAGTTGTAGAACTACCCCAATTCTTATGGGTTATAGTCGTCACATTTGCAGGTTATGGATTCCTCTTATTTTAGGTGTTATATTGCCGAAATTTTGAGTTTTATTTTACCCAGTTTTTAGGGTGTTACATACATCTATATACACACATACATATATATATATATATAAGCAATACATATGTATAAATATATATACATACATACAAGCAATACATATGTATACATATATATACACATACATATATCTATAGACTATATATATACATACATATATAGACATGTACGTACACATAGACATACACACACTTATATACATACGACATATACATATATACATGATATACATATATGTACCATATACATACGAGCAATACATATGTATACATATACATACATACATGACATAAACACACACACTTACTTATATGCATGATATACATATATGTGTTATATACATACAAGCAATACATATGTATACATATATACATACATACATCTATATACATACCTACATATAGACATGTACATGACATACACACACACACACTTATATACATACGACATATACATATATACATGATATACATATATGTGCTATATACATACAAGTAATACATGTGTATACATATATATACACATATACTTCCATCTATAGACATACATACATACATATATAGACATGTACATGACATATATACACACACACACTTATATGCATACGACGTACACATATATGCATGATATACATATATGTGCTATATACATACAAGTAATACATATGTATACATATATATATACACACATACATCCATCTATAAACATACATACATACATATATAGAGATGTACATGACAAACACACACACACATACTTATATGCATACGACATATATATATATATATATGATATACATATATATGCTATATACATACAAGCAATACATATGTATACATACATATACACACAAACATACATACATATATAGACATGTACATGACATACACACACACACACACACACTTATATGCATACGACATATCATATATACATGATATACATATATATATGTACTATATACATACAAGCAATACATATGAATACATATATATACATACATACATACATATATATATATAGACATACACACTCACTTGCATTGACATACACATATATACATGATAATACATATATAGGACGGTAATCAAATGAGAACCTTAAAAATATTAAGAACTGTGAGGACTAATCTTAATCATCGAGGGGTTTTAATCTAAGGTCATTATTCATGATGGCATTTTTTGTAATATTAGTGAAATTTTGGAAAGTTTGAGGGTAAATTTGTAAATTGAGATCTCAAATATCTTCTCCCCAAATTTCACTGACAACTTTGCGACACAAATTCACACTTCTTTTTTTCCCATCTCCCAATAAATCAATCCAATATCCACCATAGCTAAACAAATCCAAAGCTTTGTGAAGGTCATGCTTCGCCCATCCACGACTGTGTTTCAACCACTTCCCCTACTATAGAAACATCATCGCCTCCGCAACGACCGTAGTGCATCCCTCCACGATTTTCACACCAACGACGTTGCTTGTAAAGCCGGTGGTCGAACCTTCTGGTTCTGGAACACGATGGTAGAACCTTCTGGAAGCACCAAGATTCTCGTTAGCACGTCGTTAGGAAGCGCCAAGAAGTCATAGTGGTAGGACCTTCTGGAACACGACGAGAAGGACGACCGGAAGTGGTTGATTCTGGGTCGATTCAGGATGTGATTATCGATTTTTCGAGCTGGATAAAATGGAACAACACTTGAGAAGTGAGAAGTTTCTCATCTTCATTCTCATCCTGATCGCAGCTTTGTCTTTCACCGACGTTATTCTCCGGTGATTTATCCAACTGATGTTCTTCTTTAATTGTACTCGATTAATTTGTGTTGTTCAAGTGTCTATTTCCTTGTACCCATTTTTTTAACTTAGGGCTTTGAAAGGGAACGAGAAGAAAACAATGATGACAATGGTGGTGGAGGATTACAGTGGTAGCGACATATATCGCTGAAATTGAAGATATTTCTATTATCAAAATCAAAATATATATTTTTGCATCTCGATCTATAACACTATGAAATGTATTTTATTTCATGAGGTGAAATAATATAGTCAATGTGTGTTTCATCTAGTGAATCTCTGTGTGTTTCAAAAAAGATTTTTCGAAAATTATGAAAATTGTTTTTGATTTCATGTGATGAAATGATATATATATATATATATATATATATATATGAATATTATGTTTGGATTTCATGTGATGAAATAACATATATATGAACATTATATTTGGATTTATCATATTTATGAAAATCTTGTTTTTATTTCATGCGGTGAAATAATGTGTTTCATCTAGTGAATTTCTCTTACCAAAATGACGATTATGCCCTTTTCATGTGGTGAAACAACTTTTAATTAAAACCATAAAATCAAAACCAAATTACGGCTTAGATCGGTTCTCACGGTTCTCAACCTTTTTTTTGGTTCTCATTTGATTTAACCCCTACATATATATTTACTATATACATATAAGCAATACATATGAATACATATATATACACACATACATACATCTATAGAGATTAATACATACATAAATATATAAACATGTACCAGGACATACACACACTTATATGCATACGACACAGATACATACATACATCTATAGACACACATACAAACACCTACGGATCACCAACGAATTTATTGGAATAAAAAAATTTAATAAATTATTAATATATCGACGGATTAGTGACGGATGACCAATGGTCGTCGGTAATCCATCAGTAATTTGCTATGGATCACCGACGAATTATTGGAATTAAAAATTAATTATTAAATCAGTAAAGTTTCCTACGGATTACCGACAGATTTCTATATCTTAAAAAATCAAAAATAAAATAATTTTCTATCCGTCGGTGATACATTGGAAATATTTATATTCACCGACGGATTACCGACGGATTTGTTGTTTGTCACAAATTTTCTCAATCCGTTGGAAAGTGGTTAGTGATTCGTCGGTAATTACCGACGGACGGAATGGAGCCGTCAGTAATTTTTGGTCGGTGATAAGGTTTTTTCTAGTGATTTAACGACAAGGTATTAAGTTAGTAAAGTTTAGTACATATGTCATATAAACCATATACTTACTAAAAAAATTAGATTTTTCTCGAGTTAATTTTGTGGTATATTGTCAGATGTGGGTCGAAATATAACTCAAGTAAACCGACATCTCACACTGTTTCAGTTTTATCCAAGCTATTTCTCTTACGGTTTATCTCTATTTTGATATCCTGCAACAATTTCAACGTTAATTGATTCAACCATGAGCACCCAAGTTAGTGGTGTTAGGCCTAAGACCATCTCCAACCCATACACCAAAAATAACACCAAAAACACTAAAACTGGTGGGACCTTTCACACTAAAAAAAATTCCAACTCCAACCATACTTAAAAAAAAACACCAAATATCCTAAACCCAAATAAAAAAACATTTTTCATTATAATTAAACATTTTTATATACACTATCTATTATTTATAAATAATTATTATAGTAAATAAATAATTAATTAATGAGGTCTCGGTGAAAATAAAATGATAATTTATTAATTAATAAATTTTCAAGTATTTATGTATTTTTAATTTGTTATGAAATTAGATTTTGTCAATTTTATTTAATGCTATTTTTTAATTTAATTTAATATATAAAATAACATTTATTATAATTAAAATTACAAACTATATCAATTATATTCATAAAAAAAAGAAAAAAAAAACATTTTAAGTGAGCCATCTATCTTTGCAGTGTGAATAGTCACACACTAAATTTGGTGTGTTTTCAATTGAAAATACCGTGGCCTGCATTTCCATTTACAAAATGGAGTATGGTTGGAGATGACCATACTGCAAATCACTAATTTGCAGTATGGTTGGAGATGCTCTAAGGGGAGTTGGGGGGACAAGGCCCTACGCTTTTTTTACTGCATACTGCGATTGAGTTCAAATATAGTATTATTTTAATTAATTTTTTACGTGCCCCCTCAACTTCACACAACCACCAAGACATCAATATGAACAATCACTTTAATTAATATCTTATTTGGACTTCTCTTTTGTGATGATTGAAAAATAAATATTGTTTGTTATTATAATTATGGCTAAATATTTTAGTGATTATTTGTGAGTCTAAATATTTTGAGGCTTACTAGAATTTAGTTATTGAAATAATTTGTTAATTATTAATTTTTATTAGGGTCGTATGTGAGATGGGTTGGGCGGTTTACGACATTTATACAACTCAACTTAATTATGACGGTTTGGAAAAATCTCAAAAACCCAACTCTTACCTCTTCTCATGATAATTATTATTTCTTATTAGAAACCAACTCTATTAATATATATATATATATATATATATATATATATATATATATATAATAGGCTAGTCTATACATATAATAAATAAGTAACTAGAAGGACACGTGTCGCCTTCTAGTGAGCCCATTTTTTCATTTTTCCACCTAAACATGTATCTGGACCAATGTTTTAAAACCCGGGTTTTTGGTTGACCCGGTCTGGTGACCGGGTCACGGTTCAACCGGGTGGTTGACCCGGTTTCAAGAATTTCTATATATAAGACCATGAATTTGATGTCCACAAGTTCAAACATTAAAAATGCACATACCAACAAGTTTTACGTCAATCCAAAAATATTAAAAAAACACGTAACAAGTTTTATAGAACTAACCTTCAATGTTTTAATCTCTTCCAATAGTTTCTCGTTCATCTCTTTGCAATCTTGAGATTCAGATTTTAGTTGATTCGGAACTCGTATAGCATCCCCAAGTATAGCCAATTTATCTGTGGTAGCAGGCCTCCCAGGTTCCAAAGTAGAGCTCAATTCTAAGAACTTGCAAAAAAATTAACAATCTTTCATCAATAAAGTGAATAAACCATGAACATGAATCATTTGTTATTGCTAAAGGATATAACTGACTATGAAAAAGGCCATAAGCATTCATATCTTGCATGTGGTTGTTAATGACACAGTGACTGTCTAAACTCTTTTACAAAATCTGTCAAGCACAAATTAGCTGTAACTTGTAATGACACAGTGATATCTAGTTTCAGGACTTCACTAATGTGTGTAGACGCCAAAACTTGTAATCTTACCACTATGATTGTTTTTCCACGTAATGCTTCTGTATGCACTTGTGCATATCAAGTGGTAGACACATAAATACATAAGTACATAATTTATAAGTGAATCGAAATCCAATAATGGAAGATAAATAATCGAAATCCAATTGAACCTGATTGAATTGGAAAGAGCAATTTGTGGCTTTCTTGTGTCCTACAGGTACGAACATACATATGGAATTGAACATACATGTACGAACATACCAATTGAACCTGATTGTTTGTTTGACACCCAATAACTAAACTGAAATTGAACAATAACTCAATAAGCAAGTAGGTAATGATGATGAAACCTCAATCAGAATTCAGAAGCTAAAACAAATTGTAACAAAGTTATGGAATCAAATCAGTAAAAATTCGAGCAACAAGTTAACACAACAATGGATTCTTGATTGTATTCAAGATTGCGATAGCCAAATACCAAAACAGGTGATTCTGATTCAACCAAATACTCAAAATATCATTCAAAATATCATTCAACAATGGATTCTGATTCTTCTTAACAATAATCAACATATCATACAACAGTTTTCAACGAGTCTTGGAAGATATTGTGATTTTGTAACAGATTGCATCTCTCTTGAAACAGATGATTTCTAAGCTAAAAATATACATCCAATATAACAGCTTCTCAAAGCGTTCATATACAAAATAAACAAAAGCAGGAGAGGTTCGATGGTCTCAGAACTGAAATATAATCAGTTCCATGATTCCATCCTCTATATATATATACACACACACACACACATATTCGGTCTATGCATCGCAAAAAGAGTTCCAAAGAAGGGATTATTTGTTCATACCTGTCGATTGAGTATATGGAATCGATGAAGGAGCTGTCGATTGAAGACTTAAGTCGATCGAATGTCTGTCCGATTGAGTCGTTGATGAAGTCGTTGTATTGAAATGTATTGAACCGATTGAGTCGACGATTGAAGATCTGAGTCGATTGAAGGAGCTGTCGATTGAAGACCTGAGTCGAATGAAGCTCTGTCCGATTGAGTCCTCGATTGAAGACCTGAGTCGATCGAATGAATCTCTGTCCGATAACTTATAACCCTAGCCGCTAATGTCATTGAAAAATCAATTTATCACCGGGTGAAACCGGGTTAACAACGTCCGGTTCAACCGGGTTTCTCAAAAACCCGGCGGTTCAATCCGGTCCTTAAATCCTCAAAAACCCGGTGCTAGTTGACCCGGTCCCTCGACCGGTTCCCGGTTCAACCGGTTGACCCGACCGGGTTGACCCGGGTTTTAAAACATTGATCTTGACACATTTTACATTATAAGTTCATTTAGCACATCCACATTCATTCATTCTTAAATCTTTTCTTAATTCAATTTTTTAATTTATACCTTATATTTACTACCCTTATAATTAGATATGTAGTTTACTTTTAATCCCTTACTTTTTTATTTTTTATTTTAGACTCTTATCATATTAACATAAATAATATATATGAACTAAAATGTATTAAAAATATTTTTATTTTTTACAAATTATACCATTGTAATCGCTTCGTCAATACCTTCGAAATGAGTTCAATATTGAATACTTTTGGATTTAATTATATTATTAAATATCATAAATATACGAATTAATGTGTCGTCATTAGTATGAGATTTGATACAAATAATTACTAAATTGTCGTGATTTTGTTTTTGCAATTTCATATCAATTTTAACTATGTATTTTTCCATAATTTCATTTACGTTATATTATAAATTTTGTTTTATAAATTCTTAATATTTATTCATATTTTTTATTAATTTTTTGTAAAACATCATTTGTGAAAACTGCCTAAAACAGGGACATTTTGTAACCAACTGCAAAAAACAACTCTGAAAAGGAAAAAAATTTGGAAAAGTAGCATCGTATTTTCGATGATCATTCACATCTGTAATATAATTAAGTTTTCTGGCATGATTTAATTTTTTAAATTACCTCGTGTAATACACGGGGTCGAACCTAGTATATTATATATAGATAAAAATAAGATTTTATCAAAGTTGTATATATTAGCAGCGGATTGGTGGGTTGGGCTATGCTAACGTGATTTCAACCCTCTTAATTGACGGTTTAGCGGTTTGGCGATTTGGTGGATTGACGATTTACTGGGTTCGGTTTAATTGGGTTTTTAGCGGGTTGTGTTTAATTGGGTTGTTAGCGGGTTGGGTTGGACAGGTTGAGCGGTTTGACGATTTTTTCTACAACCCTATTTTTGATTGATAATTAATACGTAGATCAAGATTGAATCATGCAACCGAACCAGAAACTCATAATCGTAGCTTTTAAGCTTCTTGGTTTATCATTAGATTGATTGTTTAAAGACCCTAAATGCAACATAAAATGGAAGATGAGTTTTTTAATGGCTCGTTGGTTATGTTTACCGAAAAATAAATTGTTGAAAATTTTTAATTTAAAGAAAATTGTGCAAGATTTTGATACAGAGAGAATTCAAGATTTATTAAGGGTTTCGCCAATAATTGGAAAAGAGGAAAAAGAGCTCGCAGAGGAAAACGAGCTCGAAAGAGGCTTGGAATTCGGCATCGAAAAGAAGGTCAAACAACGCTTACCTTGACTTTCACGTTTGGATATGGCTTAAAAAAGGTTCGGGCTAGTTTCACGTTAGTTATAATAACTATAACTAGCGTGAAAGTCACGGTAACCGCTGTTTGACCTTTTTTCGATGCCAAATTCCGAGCCTCTTTTGAGCTTGTTTTCCTCTTTTCCAATTATTGGCGAAAACCCTTGTTAAATCTTGAATTCTCTCTGTATCAGATTTCAAAGCCGCAAAAAATCGACAAGTTCCACTTTGTTGAACAATGTTTAAAGATTTCATAATCTTTTCTTGTTTTAAAGTTTCAATATGTTGCACTTTGGATTATGTATTTTTTGTGTTTTTAGAAATACATATATATTATATTGAAGCGAATTAGATTTCTTTTTATTTGATCCATTTGTATCAAGAGATTAGGTTCGCCCCCGGGGTTAGAAGACTTGTGTTCCGCCCCTAACCAAAGTTGCCATCCAAACTTATAATTGATTCAACACCCGTCGATCTTAAGCAATAACTAAACCATTAAAACCGGAACTTCGCATTAATCAGAGATTACAAGAATCTGATGATGATATATGCCAAATCAAATACGTTTGAAGTTAAAATAACTACATTAAGGATGGCCATGTTCACGATATGATCATGAGTCTATGATCGTCCTAATCAACTTCTATGAACGCAGCAGAAAACATACAAAAATAAGTTAATTTGCAAAGTCTCATAACTATATATTTTGCTTATATGATCGTAATTAATTAAGTATTTGGATGCATTTGTCTTATGAAGCTTTCCTTTTCTTTTTGGAATTGAAGATAGGACTATTGAAATGTATGAGCCTTCTGACGTCATGCATGGTCGCCTATGTTTAAAGCTGTGATTGGGGTAGCCATGGAAAATAACATAAATGGAAAGAAGGACGACTTTATACATATAACCTTCATATTCTTCCCAAATCAAAAAATCAATTACAAGAATTTTTTTTTGGAAACAACAATTCAATTAAAGAAGGAGCTAGTCAGAGACTAGCAACAAAAGCAGATTACATCGAACCGAGACAAGAGGAAGGACACGACCTCCACTCAACAAAGTTTTTTTTGACTCCCCTTGCATCTATAGATCACCCATCTAAAAGACTTATCCACAGTAAAATCAAACAATTCACTCAATATAGGCTTAACCCTGTCAAAGAGGTGTTTGTTACGAAAACAAATATAATATTTTTTTTGTTTTGAATCATCATAAAAATGGATGCATTATTTTTTTACAGATACAATACGATGCTAAATATAACTTTTTACCGGTTAATATAACAAATAGTTGGTCTGCAAACTTTCTTAATTTGTTATTTTTTTTTTCAGAAGACATGTTTCAAATATTCCATTATCAGTTAAAATTTTTGTTCATTAACATATGGAGTGAATTGTGGATTTGGTCCATGTGGTTTTGTGATTTCTTTGACTATGGTCCTCATACTATGTTTATTGTGGATATAGTCCCTGTGGTATGCAATATATTGTGGCTATGGTCCCTAAACACTAACACCATTAACTTTAAGGGTTAAAGACATCATGTGTCTTGCACGCTATGGGCATAATAGTCAATTTACTTTCAACTTTCAATTTAACCTATACACTTTTAAAACAAAGAATATTAAATTGTGGATTTGGTCCCTATGCATCATTCATCATCTTTAAAATCCATTTATCATCTCTCTTAATTTTTTTCATCCAATCTTCATTATCAAAGTACAAGAAAAACTAATTTATTAAAATTCAAAACAAATTACTTGCATTTAAAAATAACAATTGTTTAAAACCAACACTACATCCTAAAAAAAGACAACATATCAAAATAACAAATGTTTGAAACCAACATTACATCCCAAAAAAGACAACTCATCAAAACGATAATTGTTTTATATCAACATTACATCCCGAAAAAGTAAACTCATCAAAATAACAATTGTTTAATATCAACATAAAAACTCGAAAAAGACAACCCATCAAAAAAATTGTCGTTTTCGATGGGTTGTCTTTTTGATGGATTGCCTATTAAACATATCATACAAGGGATGAACATAACAAAAACAATTAAAAAGGTAGAAATTAATAAATAAAATAACAAAAAGTGGCATAACGGGTATAATAGAGATAAAAACTCTCATTACATATTCATCATCAACAAAATGCTACACATGCACTAATAAAGATAAAAACTCATTACATGTTAGAATTATCAAAAAGGTTAATCAATCAATAGGAATTCTTTTATGAAATCACATAACATAAAATTATATTCAATTTAATGCATCTTTAACTAACTCTAAAAAAATGTGAATTTTATGATATTATAGAAACATGTTGAAATGCTTAGGGAGAATATAATATGAAATTATATGTGCTAATGAAGCAAAGTTGAGGAGAGGTGTGTGGAAATATGGGCAAAAAAGTAGTAGTTACCTGTCTGCTGCCTCCTTTCCCTTTGAATGAGAAACTTCTTGCCTAATAATGAAAATAACAATTGTTATATTTTATGGGTTGTCTTTTTTAAGATATTATGTTAATATCAAACAATTGTTATTTTGATAGGTTTACTTTTCCGGGATGTAATGTTGATATAAAACTAAGGGTGAGCAAAACCCGATTGTACTCGAAAAATCCGAAAAAGTGAACCGAAAAAACCCCGAACAACCCGATTGTACCTGATACATGAAGTCCGAAATTTAGGGCGGGTATATAGGTTCGGGTAGGGTATTAATCTCCGTCACCCGATCCGACCCGAAACCCGAATTTTTATTAACTAAATATAAATACTATTTTTTAATTACTTTTCCTAAAAATACTAATCATGTTTTTTTTTCATGTTCAATCTTATTATGTAATCTAATATGTACTACTCTTATATTTATGTATGCTAAATGTGGAAAACTTGAATTGCAAAAACAATACATGAGAATGGAGAGGAGGCGTTGGTGCTTTTTTGTGAAATGTTAAAGTAAGGTGCAAAACCCAATGTATTAACTTTTATTGAGAGTTATTTTTATGGTGGAAAAAGAAAAAAAAGAAAAAAATGGATTAATCCGAAATCCGATCTGATCAAACCCGAAACCCGACTAGGCCCGACACCCAAAACCTGATTCACCCGATTACAAAATTCGGGGCTTCCATTTCCTACCCGAAACCCGATCGGGGTTTTTCATTTTCCCCTCCGACCCGACCCATGCTCACCCCTATATAAAACAATTGTCATTTTAATGGGTTGTTTTTTTAGATGTAATGTTGGTTTCAAACAATTTTTATTTTGATAGGTTGTTTTTTTTAGGATGTAGTGTTGGTTTTAAACAATTGTTATTTTTAAATGCAAGTAATTTGTTTTAAACTTTAACAAATTAGTTTTTCTTCTAGTTTGACAATGAAGATTGGATGAATTTTTTTTTTAAGAGAGATGATAAATGGATTTTAAAAATGATGAGTGATGCATAGGGACCAAATCCACAATTTAATATTCTTTGTTTTAAAAGTGTATAAGTTAAATTGAAAGTTGAAAGTAAATTGACTATTATGCCCATAGTGTGCAAGACACATGATGCCTTTAACTCTTAAAGTTAATGGTGTTAGTGTTTAGGGACCATAACCACAATATATTGCATACCACAAGGACTATATCAACAATAAACATAGTATGAGGACCATAGTCAAAGAAATCACAAAACCATAGGGACCAAATCCACAATTCACTCTTAACATATATATGAAGTTAAATTTTATATTTATTTTTGGATATATAAAAGTGATTTAAGAAGCTTCTAATAATCATCTTTCAAAAAGACTATAAATGTAATTTTTAAAATCGTTCGTTCTTACGTGCTTTGGTGTGTTTTTATCTTTTTGACAAATACTCTAACGAATGTACTTTAAAAGAGAAAGTTCCACGACTATGAGATCAAGTTGATATATTAGAAAACATGTTTTTGTGTGTGAAAAGAAGACAAAAACATATGTTTGAATTTTCTTTCCAATTGTAGATTTGATTTAATATTATTAAAAAAACTTCCATCTTATAGAGAGCATTCTCTATGGTTGTAAGGAAAATTATGAATCCCCTAAATAAAATAATTACAAGTATTTGCATTATGATTGTATTTTTGTTACTGATTGACTCTTTTGCTTAACTCCGTTTATTTTTCCACCATTAAAACCTTGATATGCCCTTCACGTGAGGTTTTTTTAATGTCATTTACCTTATTTTTAAGAAGTTTATTGTTTAGATATCTTAATTTTTTTACACATGTATAAAACTAACAAAATAAAATCAAATAAAAAAAAAATACATTCTGCCACTGGTTTCCCTTATGCCACCACCTAGTTGCACCCCATGTGTACATCTCCACACATTCTGTTAAGATTCGTAAAATCAGGTAACAAAATCAAGATGCAGATCAAAATATGGGTTCAAACAGAGAGAATGGGATCAACATGTTAGGGTTTTGATCGAGTCTGAATCGAGCATTAATCGAGTTTGAATCGAGCATTTATTGAGATTCATTCAATGAATTCAACAGTCCCTGATGAATTCAATGAAAAACCGTCCCTGTAAACGTTTAATGAAAACACGACCATGACAACGATTTTATCAAACCTAGAGGAAGTTAGGCTTTTGATTTACATCTGTGTGTGTGTTTTTTGGATTCAACTGTACGTATAATTTTTAGTTGATTATGAAATATATTGTATGGTGATTTAGTGATTTTACTTGGAATTTGAAGAAATGAAGATGAATGGTGATTTAGGGTTCTATCCCATGTTTTTCATATCATTAAGTGTAAGAATGAAGTGGGTTTTTTACAAAAATCATGAATTTGAATGGCGGAGGGTGGATTTCGATTTGGGTAGTAGGCTTCAATGAGGTGGAGATGGAGGTTGCCAGTGCTTCCACGAAGATGAGGTAATGATGAGGATGGGGAAGGTTAATTTGAGATGGAGATGGGATCGGATATGGAGACTAGGGTTGACGAAGTCTAGGGTTGACGACCAGGAAGGGAGAGATGGATGGTTGGTGTTTCTATTTTTTTTTAATTATCAATTGCTTTATAGATTTGTGTACAATTGCATCACAATAAAAAATATTAAAACAATAATGTAATAAAATGATCAAAATGTCCCTCTTATGAAGGGAACATGGTAGCTTTAATTGTGAAGAATTTGCCGGAGTTAGGTCAAGTGACCTAATCCGTAATAAAAGTGAAACCACAATGATAATACTTATAATTATTTTACGTGGACCTAATCCATAATTACCATATAACCACATGGGCCAAATCCGTAATTATTTCATAGTTCAAGTATTGAATTACTAAATACGCACATATTAAGCGTTTTTTGTCTTCTCTCTCTCCATGCAAAGTTTCAAACTTAGAATCATATTAGTCTATGATATTTTCACCTCTTTTCCCACCTCTTAAAGTTGACCTCCTTAATTTACTGGTTCATATTTTCTTTCATGCAAAACTTTTTCTCTATATATACTGCTTTTGTTTTCAATCACAAAGCACTCAAACTTAACTCATCAAAACGAGATAGAGCTAATCATAAATAACAATGGATATCTTCTACGCTTCCCTCCTCTCTCTCTTTGTCATTCTCGTCTCATTCTCACTTCATTTGTTGTTCTACAAGTCTAAGCCATCCGTGGAAAGAAAACTCCCACCTGGCCAAACCGGGTGGCCTGTGATCGGAGAAAGCATAGAGTTCCTTTCCACCGGTTGGAAGGGCCACCCTGAAAAGTTCATCTTCGATCGCATGGCTAAGTTCTCACCTCAGGTCTTCAAGACCTCTCTCATGCTAGAAGATGCTGCAGTCTTTTGTGGGTCTGCAGGTAACAAGTTCTTGTTCTCCAATGAGAACAAACTTGTTCAAGCATGGTGGCCTTCTTCTGTCGACAAGATCTTCCCTTCTTCCAACCAAAAATCCAAGATTGAAGCCATCAAGATGAGAAAGATGCTTCCAAATTTCTTCAAGCCTGAAGCTTTACATCGATATGTTCCGATTATGGACATGGTGACACAGAAACACTTCGAAAACGGATGGGAAGGGAAGGACCAGATTGTGACGTATGAACTCACCAAGAACTTCACTTTCTGGCTTGCATGCAAGATCTTTGTTAGTATTGACGAACCAGAAAGAGTGAAATATTTATCTGGCCCATTTGAGAGCATTGCTCTAGGGATTCTTTCAATCCCTATAGACCTCCCTGGAACACCGTTCAGGAGAGGGATTAATGCAGCCAACTTCGTTAGAAAAGAGCTTGTTGCGATTGTTAAGCAAAGAAAGATAGATTTGGCAGAAGGGAAAGCTTCAGCTACACAAGATATACTGTCACATATGCTTTACTTTAGCGATGAAGATGGTAAATTCATGGAAGAATATGATATCGCCGACAAGATCCTTGGGTTGTTGATCGGTGGCCATGACACTGCGAGCTCGGCGTGTGCTTTCATCGTGAAGTATCTGGCTGAGTTGCCGGAGATTTACCAGGGAGTCTACAAAGGTACTAAAATTAATAGAAGAAATTATACATGCAAGCTAGCATATATATATATATATATATATATATATATATATATATATATATACCTTTAAGTTTGAGCTCTAGGTTATCAATACAACATTCATATTAAACTTTATGGGGTAATTAAATAATTAACCACTAAAACATGCAACAATTGTTGATCATTTAGAAGCTTTATTAAAATTAGTAAACTTTGTAAATTTACCATTTAGCATATATATATATACCTTAATTGTTTGACAATCTTTTTTTTTTAATGTTTTTATGTTAATTTACATTTAAAGATAAACAAAAAGTGGAATTGTATCTGATGTTTGGACAAACGTTTATCTTTTTAGAAACCTAAATTAGTTCAAAATTTCATAACTAAGTAAACTTTGTAAATTGAATATGATGGTTTTTTTTTTTTGGGAAAAAGTGTCCTATGCTATGCCTAGACTAATCCGTTGATAAATTATGATTGTAAGACATCAACCTTGATTAAACCTCAATGACCACAATTGTTGTGTACGTCTAGATTCGAACCTAGGCAGATAGGATATTTCACCACATCCCCAAGGTGAATATGATGTTATTTTATATTTGTAGATGATTTGGTTTAAAAAAACACGTTGGTTGACTTCGTTGATGAGAAACAAACATCACAATGTACATAATAAAAATATGCAAAAAGAAAACGTAAGTCTTAGTTGGCAGAAAGCATGAGTGGTGTTTCACCAACCAATTAGTTTCTCAATTAATTAAACAAAAATAGCATATTTCTATATTAAATATTCTGAAAAATTATTCATTAGAAGATATATAAGCAAGTAAATACAAAATTATAAACATGTTACTTGTTAAAACTAGATTGACCTATTTAAGATGAGTCAAAAATAACCAGGGATGGATCGAAACTTTTTCATACGGTTGTATCATATTTTTTCATTCGGTTTTTATCGATGTGTTTTCATTTTTTTACCAACGTTTAATATCACACATTGTGTTTTTACCCTAACTCCACTGTTTCGAGGGATTTTTTAAAGTTTTTTTTGTTTGATTTCAAGAATTTTTAAGTTTTTTTAGTGCTTTCTGAGAGACTTTTTCGGTTTCTTTGGTTGATTTCAAGAGTTTTGTTTTGGGTTTTTCTGGTTGATTTCAACCGTTTGTTTTTTGTTTTTGTTTTTTGTTGATTAATTAAGAGATACGGTTGCACTTCTGAAATAATATGGTTGCACTTTCTAAAACGATACGGTTGCACCTTTCACAAACCTAATTTGTTTACCTTAGGGCGGAGAAACAATACGGTGGCACGTGCCACCGTCGGCACCACCGTAGGTCCATCCATACTCAAAATGGTAATTAATAAGCATAAAGAAGATAAACAATAAACCCTAAATAACTTAAAAGTGATTAATAGATTTTGTTAATTTCTTTATAATTTTTTTTTATGTAAATGCAGAACAAATGGAAATTGCAAAATCCAAAGCATCAGGAGAATTGTTGAAATGGGAGGATGTATCAAAGATGAAGTACTCTTGGAATGTGGCATGTGAAGTTCTTAGATTAGCTCCACCTTTGCAAGGGGCTTTCAGAGAAGCCCTAACTGATTTCATGTACAATGGTTATTCCATTCCCAAGGGCTGGAAGGTAATTTACAACTGCATATACATGAATTAACTTAACCATTAAGGTTAATTGCCATTATGAATATTAGTGTTTAATTAGCTAACAGTTTTTCATTTTACAGTTATATTGGAGTGCAAACTCGACTCACAAAAACCCTGAATTCTTTCCTGAACCTCGAAAGTTTGATCCATCAAGATTTGATGGCAAAGGACCAGCACCGTATACATTCGTACCATTTGGAGGAGGACCTCGAATGTGCCCTGGAAAAGAGTATGCCCGCTTAGAAATACTCGTGTTCATGCATCATCTAGTAACAAAATTTAAGTGGGAGAAAGTAATTCCGGATGAGCAAATCATTGTCAATCCAATGCCTAGCCCTGCCAACGGACTTCCAATTCGCCTATATCCTCATAATGTTTAAAGTTGGTATTCGGGTTCCAATCAAAATTATTTCATCGTGTGCTTCAATAACAAAAAAGAAGTCGATTTCAAAAGATGCAAATAGTTCAAAAATGAAAAATAGGATCAATCTCAATGTGTACAATTGTCAATTAATTCTTCAGCTTTTAGTATGTTGTATTTCTATTATCAATATATATATATATACTCTTTCAAAGTTCAATCACAAGTAAACTACAAATTTTGTAACTGTACATTTATTTTGGGATAATTTTTTTTTTTTTTTTTTGCTTTTTTCATCTAAAATAAATGATTCCATTCCATTTGTATCTCGAGTTTATTGATTTATTGTATGTTTTACATGAAAAGAGAAGTTGAGGACATTTTTGTGCATTTGTGACTCGGGTATTTGGACCTTGGGGCATGTGTAGATCGATATCGCTGTACCGACTTGCAAACAACTAATTTGGGAATCAGGTGCCCTATGTTCGTGGCACGATATGTTCGTGGCACGAGGTCGACAGAACATCCCAATAAGAAGCCAGATTTAGGTCAATTTTGGCAAGTCCAGAAGATTAATGGAGCCATTTTGTTGATAAATATTAGAATTATTGATCTTGTCAGTTGCTTGTAATTCTCATTTGGTTAATAAAATCTATATCTCACTCCACATTGAAGTACACTATCACATAAATATTAGAACAACCTTAAATCTCAGTGTCTATAGATTGCTTATGGTAAATGCATGGATCGTTGATCACATATTGACCCATATTTCCGTATTGTTGTTAGTTTGCATCTGGATTTCAGTTGTTATATGGACCTTTATGATAATTAATTTGTTGGTTATTATATTTATGGTGGACATTTTCCCTTACATAATATTAGTCTTACCGGGTGTTTGACATGTCATATAACAACTAACAAGAAGGCTCGACATATACTGTATGCTACTGTATATATGCTGTAAGTATTTTTTCAAGATCGATTCACTACTTGGAGTTTGCGGATTTTTAGGCAAGGAGGAGTTTTAAAACAATGTTTAACAATTTCACTCATTAATTAGTCTTTTTATTAATTTCAGATTTTGAACAAGTCTTGGTCAACAAGTATGTCCAGAATGTGACTTTGTGGATCAAAAAAGTGGCTACGAGATCAGTGATTGAATTTAGTCTTAAAAAAAATTAAAAGTACTAATTAACGATGTTATAATAAATAATTTTGAAAGTAAAATGTTGTAATAATGACATCCAATGTAATTTGTATTATCCATTATTATAATGGGTAAAATATTTCAGAGTATATTGTCCTAATAGAAAAATAATTTGAAAGTATATTGCTGCAATAAGAAAATAAAATTACAATGTGTTAGAACACAGTCTCATTGGATTCAAGATCATCCAATCTGAAGATCGCAATCTGAATCTAATGTCGGAAAGTCGACTCTTAAATATTAGTCTAATGTCGTTTGTAATAAAAGTCAAAGTATTGTTTATTGTATTTGTTGTTTGTCCTAAATATCTAATTAATAGATATTAGGATATTAGTTTATTTTGTTAGATATTAGTTTAAGTTATTATATTAGTTAGATATTTAGTTTTAGTTTTTATATTGTTTAAACTTGCAAGTGGGCTTGCAAGTTGTTGGGTTGAGTGTTAAGGAAGCTTGAGTGAGATAGATCAGAACACATTCATACACACACAGAACATATATCGGTCTATCAAGATCCAGAGAGAAAAGAGAGAAAGAGCTTCAAGAACATCAACCTTGTAATACATCGTTTGTAATCGAAACAGGTTGGTAATCTATATCTTTGTGTTGTTTGATTATCTGGTAACGATCGTGTTCAATCACACGTACTTACAATTGGTATCAGAGCCCATACCAGATCAAAATCAAAATTTTAAAGTCTCTGTGTTCTTCATTTTTCATACACACTGTGTCATCGATCAAAATCTCAAAATTGTGGTTGTTTTTGAGATCAAAGTGTTGTATACTGTTGTAGTTGATAAGTCGATCAACTGGTCAAAGTTTGGTGCTATAAAACGTTTTCCAGATTGGTCAATTTGGCAGTTACAGGGCCGATCTATCGAAGAAGAAACGACACCGATCGAACTTTCTTACCGGGCGAAGGTTTCATATCGGTCGATCATTCCGGTCACAACTTTTAACTCTGTTCTCAACATACCGGTCATCCTAATCGCAACATACCGGTCTTAGTATCGGTCATCAACACTACCACCTCGGTCGAGCTTAGCATTAACCCCGGTCCAAGAAAAGTACCGGTCGGAGATCAAAGCATCGTACCGGTGGAAGGACTTTTCCAAGCATCTTACCGGTCCTAACAACTTACCGGTCAATTCCTAATACCGGTCGAAGTAACTACCGGTCACACCATCAACACAGGTATCAACCCGGTCGTGCACCATCTCCGGTCACACTCACTTTGTACCGGTCCAAGCTACACTATCGGTCCTTGCATATTACCGGTTCAAACTTCTTATCGGCCCAAGAAAGGAATTTCAGAAAAGCATCACTCTCAATACCGGTCTCAAACTTGGATACCGGTCATCACTTCAATACCGGTCCTACAAGGAACCGGTCATACTCTTAACTATTCATCATCATACCGGTCATGCACACTATTCAACAGGTCGACACTGTTAACTATCGGTCCAACACTATACCAGTCGAGAAACACATTAACACCGGTCACTTCGAAGGTCCGGTCGTGTAATACTCCGGTCGTTACATCAGTCCGGTCGAACATCTTTTCGGTTAACAAAACCCCGGTCAAGCATCCAATTTTGCAACTCGGTTCTTATCTGATTTTAACTGGAGTGACATTCAAGTAAAAGTTCTTTGCATATCAAATCAAAGTGATGACTTCCAGAGAAGTCCTCGCTATCGGAACCGACTCAAAACCACCAGTACTCTTCAGGGGAGAGTATGAACAGTGGAAGGATTGGTTCATGGACTTTATTGAAAGACATGAGTTGAGTGAATTCATCAGGAAATCGATAGAAGAATGGGTTATGGCACCAGTTTATCAGACTCGTACAAAGGGAACTGTAGAAACAAAGTTTGAACTTAAGTATCATGATCTCGATGGTGATAACCTAAAGAGCGCAAAAGGTGATAGATTAGCAAAGTCTTATATTCTTCAAGGAATTCCAAATGAAATATACATAAAGATAGACAGCTATAAGGCCTCTGGCAAACAGATGTGGGATCAACTAGAAAACATGATGCTAGGTTCAAAAGTTGGGAACCAGCTGAAGATATCCAATTGCCTAAACAATTATGAAGAATTCAAAGGCAAAGTTGGAGAGTCACTAGCAGAAACATATGACAGGTTCGTGACCTTGCTAAACGAACTAAGCAAGAACAAGGTCACCAAAATCGCAAATAGAGCTGAATGTCAAATTCTTAAGCATTCTCCAGCCTGAATGGAAGAGGTTTGCCAGGCAGATGAAACAGATCAAAGATTTAAACGAGATTCCACTTCACGAGGTGTATGAAACCCTCAAACAAAATGAAGAAGAGGTGGATGAAATCTTGGATGAAAAGAGACATGATGAAAAGACAGTTGCTGACTCAGCTGCTCTTGTTGTGAGAAAGAAAAAGAAGAAGATGCTTATGTCTGAACTAGAAGAGATTGAAGTTGAAGTTGAAGCGAACTCTAACTCGGATGACTGTGAACAACTGATGCAGGCAATGCTTATGCTGACAAAGGCTTTTCAGAAGAAGTTCTACAAGAAGCCAAGTTCTAACAGTCAGAGATATTCTTCTAGTCCGAGCAATTATGTTCACAAGGAGAGGGTTGAAGGAAATAAATTTGAAGGAAAGAGAATAGAGGAGAGGAAGTCTGAAGAGAGAAGGTTTAAAGAAGAAGGATCCAGTCAGTCAGAACCTCCAAGGTGCTATAACTGTGGTAGACCTGGACATTTTGCAAAAGACTGCCGAAGACCGAAAGTCAGGAACTCAGACTACTACAAAAACAAAATGCTTCTAGCGAAGCAACAAGAGGCTGGAAAGGCATTAATGGCAGAAGATGAGTACTGGCTTGATCACTCTGACGAAAAAAAGGAGGATGAAGAGAAGGATGAGAAAGCACATCTATGCTTCATGGGCAAGATGGAAACAGATGCTGAAGCTGATTCAGATGATGAGGAAAATGAGGTATGTGATTTAACTCATTCAGATTTCTTAAGTAAAATGCATGTCATGTTGACTAAACTCGAAGAGTTAGAGTCAAAGTTTAAGGGAGAAAAGGGTGTCATTCTTGAACAAAACCAATCAATACAGAAACTTAGCAATGTTGTTGCTGAGAAGAAAGTATTGGTTGAGACCTTACACAAAAACATTGACACCAGCGCCAAAGAACAAACTATAATTCTTCAAGAGGTTACTGAAACAAAGACTAAATTGAGAAAAAGTGAGTTTGATTTCATCGAGCTTACTAAATTGCATTCTTCAACTTCCAAAGAAAACGTTTCTTTACTTGCTAAATTAAAAAGTTTGGAAGAGAAGTTATATAAATTGGGTCAAACTGAACAAACTATTCATCTAAACAAACCTAAAGAGGAAATAGAGAAATGGGGACTCGGGTATGAGAATACTCACTACCTTAAAAAGGGTAAATCTGAAGTGCCTGCACTTTATGATCTTACATTTTTAAAACTAGCTCGAAGAATCCCTGAGCTTCAAGTTTTCTGGACTGCATTATCAAAAGAGGATGAAGCCAAGGAAACGGAAAAAACGAAAGAACACAACTAAAGTTCAACTTCCATTTCGTTATGCGAAGTTGAATAATAGTTATAATGATAATCCAATATATCAAAAGAAAACTCTTTCAAATGACTTCTTTCAGAGTTATTCTGTCAAAGAAATGGAGGCGTTGCCTATTCAAGGTAAACTATATGTCCCTCCTCTCGTTTTGGAAAGTAAAATTTCTGATCTTGAGAATTCTTTAACAGATGAAAGACTTTTGATTAATATTGAACAAAAAGTTTTTTCAACTGTGTTTAAAAATGTTGTTCTTTCTAAGGCTTCAAAATCTAATAATAGTTTTGGTCTAACTGATGGAGGGTTTGATTTTCTAAACTCTGACGATGGTTTGGATGGTTGTTTTGATCAATTTAACTTTAATGCGAAACTTCCTAACCATTCATCTTTTGTTGTAAAATCATTGGGAAAAACCAGTACGTCTGTAAAAAGTGCAAAATCAACACAAGTTGATAAATCAGTTTCTGTGAACTCTAAGAATGCTAAAGGCAAGAATAAATCTCAGTATTCACAGAAACCGATCACTACTAATATCCCAAAGAAGAAGCATTCAGTAGTTGCTCACAAGTTTAACTCACAAGTTTCAACTATTTCAGATCTGAGCAAGAAAAGGCCAGAAGTTAAAACTCAATGGAAACCAAAACAGGAGACTAACAAGACTGATAAATCTT
Organism: Arctium minus; assembly: GCA_954870635.1. Classification (NCBI taxonomy): domain Eukaryota; kingdom Viridiplantae; phylum Streptophyta; class Magnoliopsida; order Asterales; family Asteraceae; genus Arctium; species Arctium minus. The sequence goes on along the minus strand of OX941080.1, from coordinate 171,338,163 downwards.
TTTGTACTGTTGATTGTAATAAGACTTCGCCTATTAAAGATGTTTTAATTGCTGATGTTGCTATTTTGAAACCAACACTTGTCGCTTATCGCAAGAAATACTCTGTGATGCAATTATTCCAGTTATATTTATCTGCTAGAAAGTCTTCATATTATGATAAACATGTTTATGCTTCTTGTCAAGACTCTAATGTTTGGTTTGGAACTTATAATGTGCAATCTTATCAATCTAATGCTTCCAATGAATTTCAAATGAAAACCGGACCCAAATTCCAATGGGTACCAAAAGCTAAATCTGTGTTGCAGGAAGCCAAAGTTTAAAGGGGAGAATAGAACATAAGTTTTTGAGTAAATTAGCTCAAGACCCGGACATCAATGTTAAATTTGGATTTTGAACAAATCAGTTCAAAACCCGGACTTAAATGTCAAGACAATGGCTTCTAAGTATACCAGCTTAGAACCCGAACTTCAAAGAACAACGACTCTTGAATACATCAGTTCAAGACCCGCACTTCCATGTCAATGCTCAACTGTCTTTACTTAAATTTTGTATTATAGGCAATATAAATCTTTTGTTTCGTAATTTCTCTTATGCAGAAACGTCATATGTGGTACTTGGATAGCGGGTGTTCCAAGAATATGACAGGGCAGAAAGAGATGCTGTCCAATTATACAGATAAATATTGCGGGACAGTTAGATTTCGGAACGACCAGTTTTCACCAATACTGGGTTATGGTGATATGGTACACGACAATGTCATGATCAAGAAGGTGAGCTATGTTGAAGGCTTAAGACACAACTTGTTCAGTATACGCCAGTTCTGTGACAAAGGCTTAGAGGTCAATTTCAAAGCCAAGAGCTGTTCTGTTCGCACTGAAGAAGGCGAGGAACTCTTGGTCGGCACAAGAAAGTCCGACCTCTACACAATCAATTTGTCAAATGTCCAGACTGACAAGCAGGTGTGTCTACTCTCAAAAGCCTCGATGCAACAAAGCTGGCTATGGCATCGACGACTCTCTCACCTCAACTTTCGATACATTAACAAGTTGGTCAGTGAAGGACTTCCAGAGCTGAAGTATGAAAAAGAACACCTTTGTGCAGCATGTGAAAAGAGAAAGATGAAGAGAGCTCCACATAAACCAAATCCTGAACCGAGTACAAGCTCTCTATTACAATTGTTGCATATGGACATATACGGTCCGATGCGAACGCAAAGTCTAGGCGGAAAGAAGTACATACTAGTTATCGTGGACGATTACTCGTGATACACTTGGGTCAAGTTTCTACGTTCAAAAGATGAGACACCTGATGTTCTTATCACATTCCTGAAGACGACCCAGGTGAATCTGCAGAAACCGGTCAAACTTCTAAGAACAGACAACGGCACAGAGTTTAAGAACAAAAAGGTTGAAGAATATCTCGAATTTGTCGGGATATCACATCAATACTCTGCTGCTCGTACGCCTCAACAGAATGGAGTGGTTGAAAGAAGAAATCATACGCTAGTCGAGGCTGCTCGTACTATGCTAAGTCAATCTGACTTACCTCTATTCTTGTGGGCTGAAGCTATATCGACTGCATGCTACACTCAGAATCGCTCCATGATACACCGCAGATTCAAGACGACTCCTTATGCGTTAATCAACAACCGGACACCGACAATCAAATATTTCCATATATTTGGGTGTAAGTGTTACGTTCTAAACGATAGAGAGAGTCTGAACAAGTTCAGTGCCAAGGCGGACGAAAGCATCTTCATTGGCTATTCTTCTACATCAACTGCATTCCGTGTTTACTTGAAGAAGTCAAAGATCGTTATTGAAAGTGTCAACGTTACGTTTGACGAAGAGATAGCTTCTGAGCACATTCGTTCAGAACCCGTGATAACCGACGTACTAGCTTCTGGGCAAATCAGTCCAGAACCTGCGTCTCAAGCGAACAAATCAGATGACGCATCAACGTCTACTAATCATTTATCTGATTTAGATTTATTATTTGAACTGTTTGATGATGAATTTCTTGGATCTAATGTGAAGAAATCTGTTGTGGTTGACAGGATGGAAGACACAACGACTACTCATCCAACTATTTCAGATATTTCTACTGAATCTGACTCCACGTTTCAACAAGAAATTCCAGTTCAAATGCCAACTCCTACAGTTGAAGCTGTGATCAATAACGAAGCTACAGAAGTTGCTGAATCAGTAGGTTGTTCTATACGGACTGATCTATAGCCTCTCCAAGCTGTACCTACTGAGACTTCTGTACCATCTACTCCAACTGAACCCCCCATTCCTTTTTATATTGATCTATCTACATATAATCCACTCCCTCATGAACAAAAATGGACCAAAGATCACCCGATAAGCCAAGTCATTGGTGATCCATCAAAACCGGTGCAAACTAGGTCAGCTTCAATGAATATGTGTATGCATGAATCCTTTCTGAGCAAGATCGAGCCAACTCGCGTATCAGAGGCACTTGCTGATTTAGATTAGGTGACTGCAATGCAAGAAGAGCTGAATCAGTTTGAAGCACTTAAAGTATGGAGCCCAAACCTCAAGGTAAAACCATTATAGGTATGAAATGGGTTTTCAAAGTCAAGAAAGACGAAGATGGTATTGTCATCAGAAATAAAGCACGACTTGTTGCCAAAGGATATAGGCAAGAGGAAGGAATAGACTACGACGAGACTTATGCTCCTGTGGCGCGTTTAGAGGCAATTCGAATGTTTCTAGCCTACGCTGCCCACAAGAACTTCACGGTCTTTCAAATGGACGTGAAGACAACATTTCTGTATGGAGTTCTCAAAGAAGAAGTCTACGTCTCGCAGCCAGAAGGTTTTGTCAACCAAGAGAAACCAAATCATGTGTACGTTCTCGACAAAGCTCTTTATGGACTGAAACAAGCTCCTCCCGCCTGGTATGAGGTATTATCTAAATTTTTGGTCAAGTCAGGTTTTACAAAAGGTATAGTCGATACCACTCTATTCCTGGAAAAGGACAAAGTCGATATCTTTCTAATTCAAATATATGTAGATGATATTATTTTTGGCTCTACAAATCCAAAGTACTGTAAGAATTTTTCAAACCTTATGGTGTCAAGATTTCAGATGAATGTGATGGGAGAGATGAATTTCTTTCTCGGATTACAAGTCAAAGAGTTTTCAACGGGGATTTTTATCAATCAATCAAAATACATTATGGATATTCTTCAGATGTTCAAAATGGAAAATTCAAAACCGATTGGTACCCCAAAGGCACCAGGTACTAAAATTGGCACCGATCCTTCGGGAAAGGCTGTTGATGCTAGGACTTATAGAGGGATGATATGTTCTTTAATGTATCTCACTTCCAGTAGGTCAGATATAATGTTTTCAACATGTCTATGTGTAAGATATCAGGCTAATCATAAAGAATCCCATGTGTCTGTCGTTAAGCGCATTTTTAGGTATCTGAAGGGGATTGCAAATCTTGGTCTGTGGTATCCTAAAGATACTAGTTTTGAACTAACAACATATACAGATGCAGATCATGCTGGTTGCATGTTAGACAGGAAGAGCACGTCTGGTCATGTGCAGTTCATCGGAGATAAACTCGTTAGTTGGGCTTCGAAGAAACAACTGTGTGTCTCAACTTCAATGGCCGAAGCAGAATATGTAGCTGCTGCTAGCTGCTGTTCTCAGGTCTTGTGGATGAGAACTCAACTGCGAGACTATGGTTTTCACTTCAACCATATCCCGATATATTGTGTCTCAAAGAGCGCCATCGCGATAACTGCTAATCCTGTTTAGCATACAAAGACCAAACACATCGACGTGAGGTATCATTTTATAAAAGATCATGTCGAAAAAGGAACAATTGAACTTTACTTTGTAAAAACTGATTATCAGCTTGCAGATTTGTTTACCAAACCCTTAGACGAAAAGATTTTCAATTTTCTTGTCTCTAAGCTTGGTATGCTAAATCTTAAGACCTAATCGGTGGTTACCTATTAAAGTTTCTTATTGTAATTTTTTCATCATTTTCTTCATTTTCCGCACGATATCTGCACATTAACAAACTGTTCATGATCAAAGGGGGAATATGAGAAGAGATTGACAAATGGTCAATATTATTTTGAGGGGGAGCTCATAAATTCTGCATTTACCTTTTATGTCAAAGTTTTTGTAATGCATGATTTTAGGGGGAGCTCGTCAAATCAAAGGAGTATGGATATGACTTCTGATTATTTCTGATAAGAACTCGTACTTTCATAGTTTTACTGTTTTTTGTCTTTTCAATATAAGTGAATAAATTTTGCTTTGACATAGACATAAGACTTTTGCAGATTTTTGAGAGATGCTTACAAGATCATATCTTTATGACTTTAAGCTAAGCTTCATGAGATATAAGATCACACGTAAAGGTATAATCCTTTATCTTAATCTCAAATATGGTTGAAAAGTGGACAACTTTCAATCATAGAACACATTGTTCTTAAATGTTCAAACCAGTTCCTGATTCTTAAACCGATTTCATGAATTGGAAGTGTGCTTTTAAATGTTTTCAAGATCAACATTGTGCTTTAACTGAAATAGTTAAACCAAATTGAGCATCATATGCATAATAGGAGAACATGATTTCATTGTGCTAGGAATTAACACAACTTCAATGGAATCTCCTTAACCAGTAATTTCTACCCACGAAGTTAATCCATAGTGATTGAGTGTGAGAAGTCAAAAGAAATGAGTGTGTTATACATGAAAAAGAGTGTTCGGTTAGAGTAAGCTAAATGTTTAAAAGAAAGAGGGTGTGAGAATAGAGTTAAAAGAATATCAGAACTCTGCACCAACTTTTTCTGAGTCGGGCAACCACATTTCTAATGTTTCACAACTCTTTGGTGATCATTATTGAAACAGGCAACTAGCCCATGCCAACTCTTGATCAAACCTCACCAACTAATCATTTTCTTCTTAACTGGAAAATGTTTCATTTTCAAAGGGGAAGCAACACATTTGCTATCTGATTTTCATTTGGAAAATCTGGATATTGAAAAGAAGGAAGTCTGCCCCACCTTCGCACTTCACTCATGCACATTGAGTCTGTGTTTAACTTACTGTTGTCTCAGTGGTTTACACAATTTTGAGCCTATAAGCAATCATCTGTGCTTAATTCTTTCTATCACATGCACGAACACACAAGGAATTTGTTTCTTTGTCATAACGTTTATAGAAATAACCTTTGTGGTGTTTCGATGATTGAATGGAAGCCCTGGGGGAGTGAACATCAAAAATCTCCTTTCCAATGTGTATATGTTACACACAGTGACTTAGTATTACTGACAGGCATTTTTAACTGATTCATTTGTTGATTCAGGTGTTACATTACTATTTTGTCTGGATTTGAATAGATCTGTATGAATATCTTATGAATTGATGGATCAGAGACTCCATATGGAAGACATTTCTTGACATAAAGTTTTGATAAACTCGTTCCTCTTTTCATCAAAATGGGGGAGAAGCGCTAAAGAGCCAACACAAGAAATGTGGAACAACACAAGATTAGAGCAAGTATTCTGAAGACATGCTGAATTGCAAGAAATTCTCTTTGTAGATACTTTGCTACAACAATCTGAGCAACAACTAGAGATAATTTCTGACTTAGTATTACTGACAGGCATTTTTAACTGATTCATTTGTTGATTCAGGTGTTACATTACTATTTTGTCTGGATTTGAATAGATCTGTATGAATATCTTATGAATTGATGGATCAGAGACTCCATATGGAAGACATTTCTTGACATAAAGTTTTGATAAACTCGTTCCTCTTTTCATCAAAATGGGGGAGAAGCGCTAAAGAGCCAACACAAGAAATGTGGAACAACACAAGATTAGAGCAAGTATTCTGAAGACATGCTGAATTGCAAGAAATTCTCTTTGTAGATACTTTGCTACAACAATCTGAGCAACAACTAGAGATAATTTCTTCCCAACATCTGAAAGAGATTTTATCTACATCAAAGGGGAAGATTATTACATTCTAAAGACTAAAGAAGGAGATTGCAAAGAGAAGATTGAATTAAACAGATCTATTGGATAAATCCTTTTAGAATGATCTTGATCCAAAGGGGGAGATTGTTAGAGCACAGTCTCATTGGATTCAAGATCATCCAATCTGAAGATCGCAATCTGAAGCTAATGCCGGAAAGTCGACTCTTAAATATTAGTCTAATGTCGTTTGTAATAAAAGTCAAAGTATTGTTTATTGTATTTGTTGTTTGTCCTAAATATCTAATTAATAGATATTAGGATATTAGTTTATTTTGTTAGATATTAGTTTAAGTTATTATATTAGTTAGATATTTAGTTTTAGTTTTTATATTGTTTAAACTTGCAAGTGGGCTTGCAAGTTGTTGGGTTGAGTGTTAAGGAAGTTTGAGTGAGATAGATCAGAACACATTCATACACACACAGAACATATACCGGTCTATCAAGATCCAGAGAGAAAAGAGAGAAAGAGCTTCAAAACATCAACCTTGTAATACATTGTTTGTAATCGAAACAGGTTAGTAATCTATATCTTTGTGTTGTTTGATTATCTGGTAACAATCGTGTTCAATCACACGGACTCACACAATGTTATAATAAGAAAAATTATGAGAATAAGTTGTTATTTTATGCATTTAACCATATTTTCAGAGTAAGTAGAACTCAACGAGTTGATAGAGAGACTTCTACGGTTCAACTTTGATGTTTTTATCTCTATCTTACCTGATTGTTTAAAATACTAATAGAAACAACCAAAAAAGTAATAATTGACATTATTAAGTATATGCCAACTCCGGTTGAGCTATCTCTTGTACACAACTTCTCTACAGCTAGGAACTCGGAAAAATGGCCTAATAATTCTAGTATACCGGGTGGCAAAAACACTTGTCTCCGCAAAAAGGTAAGACAAGACCATGACAAAAAGAAGCTCGGATGCAATCACTTTATTGATATACGCATAATTGAGCAATGAATCACGTTTTCAGGATTTTCTCACATAGAGAACGGAACCAGTCCGACTATTTTCCCATCCCAGCCCGGGCGTAATTTCTTCACTTGCATTACATTTGATACATATAATCATCAGCTATCCTTGGCTTTTCTATGTGGTTTGATTTTCATGACTCAAACTAGTATTGCAAACAATAGTACGATGGCATGACAATCGTTTCCTACGATGACATGATGATGGCCAAGCCTTACGTAATTTTCTGTGTAACGGGCCTAATATAGCAAACTCAAACCCTTTTGTGGGCTTGTTAACTTGGCCTTACCCGCCCCTATAGACTGGCCAGGCTTGCCCATGCTAAGGAGCCTAAGTAGTCTTTAAACTTAAAAAAGAACCTAAGCAGAAGGTATATAAATTACAACCACTTTCGATTAGCCAAATGTCGACTATTAGGATAGAAACTAATAAATATATCAAGATGGTGTTTCTATTGGTGAGATTAACTTGTATCAGGCCCATGGTGTTGGAGAAGAGGAAGATATGGTGAAAGAGAAGAAAATACAAATAACAATATTCATACTTTTTTATTGAATATAAAATGGATCAGATGGCAAATACAAAGATACAGACAAATATACAAAGACGTACAGTGAAGAGTTGCAACCCTTGTACCAACAGATGCAACTATTTGAAGGGACACAACCCTTTAACCAAAGGGTTGTAACTGTCCTTTAACTGACTTTCCTAAACTGCACACGCAAACCTTTTTTTTCTTTCTTTTTTTCTTTCTTTTTTGACAATACTTGTACTAGCTTATAATTCAACACTCCCCCTTAAGTTAGACTACTTACAACACTAGAGATAGCACCCATCTTCCTAAAGTTTTTTTTTTAAACTTCAAGCATCATCCATCATCAATTTCCTTGACCTTCCCATGGAGTGTATCAACCACAGGTATACATACCTTCTTGTTTCATTTAACAAGATCATCACATTCACCATATTTGCACCATGCATCATCAACTAGAGATTCAAGTTCTTCAATTGCCAAGAACATTTTTTCTTCTTCCTTGGTTTCTATCTCATATATGAAGTTGACTTCTTCACTTCCATCCTCTTTTCGTTTCTTGCAATATGTCATAGTATGTCCGTATTTGTGGCAGTTAAAGCATTGAGTTTCTGATAGTGGTATCCTTTGAACTTGTCCTTTAGATGAACCTCACCATAGTCTTTCTTCGATGTCACACGAGAATGAAAAGCTCGTTCCAATGAAGACGTATCATCAAATTGTCTCAAACGTAATTCATGAGACTGTAATATACCCAATAAATTTTCTAATGAGAGTTTGAGACATCTTTCGATTCTTCTATGGCCACCACTATGTATTCAAACTTTCATGAAAGACTTCTTAAGATTTTTTCAACTACCCTTTTGTCATCAAGGCTTTCACCGTTAAGCCTCATTTGATTCACCATTGTGATTACTCGGTTGTAGAAATCTTCAACAATTTCTGATTCGTGCATCTTTAAACCATCAAACTCACAACGCAAAGTTTGCAAACGAACCGCCTTTACCTTATCTTCTCGACGATATGTCTTGTAGAGGGCATCCCATACTTCTTTTGATGTGTTTGATGAGGAAATCCTCTCAAAGATGTTCTCATCAACCGTCTGATAGATTAGGAACAATGCCTTTCAATCCTTCTTCTTATCTTCTTTATCTTGGAGGATCTGTTGGGGTATTGTTCCTTCCACTTTAAGAAATTCCATGTATCCGTATTCAAACAAACACCACAAATCTTGTGATTCGAACAACACTCTCATCTGTATGCTCCAATGGTGATAATTTCTCCCTGTTAGTTTTGGGAGTGGGGCTTGGAAAACAACAGTGTTTGAAGCCATCTTACTTCTGCGTTTTCTTCAAATCAACAGCCAATAACCATGGCTCTGATACCACTTTGTTGGAGAAAAGGAAGATATGATGAAAGAGAAGAAAATACAGATAACAATATTCACACTTTTTTTATTGAATATAAAATGGATCAGATGCCAAATACAAAGATACAGACAAATATATAAAGACGTACAGTGAAGAGTTGCAACCCTTGTACCAACAGATGCAACTATTTGAAGGGACACAACCCTTTAACCAAAGGGTTGTAACTGTCCTTTATCCGACTTTCCTAAACTGCACACGCAAACCTTTTTCTTTCTTTCTTTTTTTTTTTCTTTTTTGACAATACTTGTACTAGCTTATAATTCAACACATGGTGTACTTACATAGAACCATCCATCAACTTCGTATTTGATTTCAAGCTCTTCTCCAGAAACCAAGCAATGGCCCGTCCACATTATAAAAGAAAGTAAGATAAAAATCCATTGAAAGTCAGCCTACCTCATCGTCACCTACAGCGGTGAAGTCAAAAAGTGTTGTTCCAAATTCCATGTTCACAGAAGAGGATCGGTAATCATCAAGGTAAGTATAGCCACTTTCATTCCCAGCTAAGGGATTCACAAATGATTCGTAACTTTGGTGAAAAGGTGATGAGTATGGAGTTGGCTTTTATCTAATCTGAAAAGAAAAAAACAAATTAGTTGCTAATTAAATTGTATAGAGAGGTGATATAGTGAACCAGGGTATAAAGAGCCTCACCGGAGAACCATAAGCATCATAGAAAGAGGAATCAGTAGTAATATTGCTGCTTGGACCCGATGGTTCTTTAAAATCATAATAACAGTATTATAGTCTTCTTAAAAATATGTCATTATATATAATTAATGTAAAAATCTCCAAAACGGAGAAACTGTTGGAGTTGAATGTAATTTCAAACTTTTAACTATTACTTTTTCATTTTGGAAATAATATAGAGAATTCAACAAATACTAATCTTCAATTATATTTCCATCAGTTACAAACCTTGGGTTTTGACTTTGAACTGAACAATGATGTATAATTCATTCCACCAAATTGAGATGAAGGGGATGTCTCAGCTGAACCTACTGAGCCTGGGGAAGAAGAGCTAGATGAGTCGTCTTCCTGCAGAAGGTAAAGATATCTTATGGTTATGTCACTACACGCACCGACATATACACTAGGCCACATGATAGCAGGATCCTTACATCAAGTTCTATTGGCTCTAATAGAGTTTTTGCCTACATACCATCATTGGAAAATCTTGCAAAAATGTTCTCATCTTCGACATTAGGAGCATCAGTACCAGAGTCAGAAAGAAACTCGGTGGCCCTGGAAACAAACACAAAATGAGGACATTTGGTCAGATATAGAAATAGAAAAAGAGAGGTAACTTCTGTAGTATCACAAGCTTCTGATTCCTCAAAGATAACCTAGCTTATAGCAAGTCGCTGATGCTTCAAGAAACCGGCTTCTTCCTCCTATAGTTGCATCTCTTAACTTCTACTAATGTACAACACATTTTTTTGTGTGGTTTTCCTTTAACATTGTTGTGAAAATATCAAGACCCAAATATCTAAAAGCTCAAAGGTTGGTTCCCGATATATAAAACACAAATTACCCAATAACAAATGAACTAAAGTTTTATATCGAGATTCTAAGTGGAATAACGATTGACAATGCAAGATAATCAATTACTAAGTAATGTAAACAATAATCAAACACAATAAGTGCAAAATAAATCATAAGTAAGAGAGACACTGAGATTTTTACGTTGAAACCCGGAAAGGGAAAAACCACGGGTGGAGGACGTCGAGAACTGATCCACAATCATTTTGATGATGATACACTTCAGAGATTACAAGTTTTACAATGGAGAAATCAAAGGGTTCTTGAGTAGCTTAAGAGAAGCTTGGAAACCAAGTTTAGAGAGGGAGAGAGAGTACATTAATAGGATTTCAAAATCCTATTTCTATTTTTGTCTTGCGTAACTATTTAGGAGGGAAAAGGCTAGAGCCCAAAAACACTCATACGCACAGCAAGAGCATGCGGGCGACTCTACCCGCATGAAACCCGCGCAAGACACCTAGGGCGACTGATGGGTGACTAAAATCGTTGAAGACTCGCATGGATTGGATTTGGAGGTGAACGTCTCACAAATATCCACCTTTGAATTCAAACCAAAAAAAAACATATTAAGGGGTTGTTTGGCAGTTTCTGAATGGTTTGATGCAGAATGATTAAGAGGCTCTTATAATATAGTGTAAAATGAAATATGGTTGTTTGGTAATTGTTTAGAATGAAATTGGGGTGCTGAATGGTTAAGGGAGGCCCACGGTACAAAATCATTTAGAGGGTTTTGGAAACATTAAGAGGCAAAAAAAATTTACCAAACAAGATTCACCTATTAATGATTCAGAGGTTGCCTCTTAATGTAACTACTAGAAGCGTACTCACGCAATGCAACGAGATACATCATGATTTTAATGTTTCCTTTTATTTTTTGTTTTTTATCGATTTACAATACGATTTTGGATGGTTTTGAGAGAGTGATAATGGTTTTTTTTTATTTTATAATTTTGTTTAATTTAGACTTAATAATATAATATATTTTATAAAAAAATTTAAGTAATTTGTTAGAATTCAATGATTATTTTATTATATTTTAAATTTTTTATATTTAAATTGAGATGTTTATCCTGTTATTTTGATTATGTTTATCAGTTAGTTATGAATTCAAACATATAGCTTTAGAAGTTTTTACTCATGCATCATAACTTGTAATCTTGAATTTTAAGTAATGTGTATAAATAAATAGTACTTAATGTATAAAAACTTGTTTTTAAGAGTTTCTTTGATAGTTTAATAATAATGTAATTTATTTTAGGATTAATTATATAATGATTTTTTATAAAATAAACATTAAACATTTTGTTAGATTTTTTTTTATTATATTTTAGATCTTTTATATTTAAAATTTAATTTTTATCATGTATTTAGTTATGCAGGAAGTGATTTTAGGGGAGTTGAAGTGGTTAGAGATAATGATTGAAAGTTAATAAATAACATTAAAAGTAGTACTATACATTGAGCTTTATTAGTTGGTTTTAAAAGATTTTAAATAGTTAGCTTTAAATAACAATACATATAGCTTAGTGAGTTGTTTTTAAGAGTTTTTTATCCATACTTTATAATATAGTATAGATTAAGAGGTAAACAAATAACCCCTAAGAAACATATCTTCAATTTGTCTTCAAACCATGTAAACACACCAAGAACACAATCTCCACCAATCTTCATCTCAAACCAAAAACGATCACCCATAAACAAAGCAATACCAAAGTAATCAATGTTCTCGAAAAGCAATATCCTCCACCAATTTTCCCTTAAGGGTATCAACCTTGTCTTGCAACACCAACCAAGTCCACACACAAATTGAACTTGGATACATTGTAACACCCGTAATTTCCGGCAAGTAAAGAAAGTCACCCCGTATGTATTTTTGGTTTCTAAGTTACGGTTTCGGGCTAAGAATTTATTGATTTTAGTTCCTTAGAGTATCGGGGTGTTTCGTGTGAGAAAAGTCGAGTTTCGAGGCTCGGTATATGCCCAACGACAATGCCCTATGACTATGACAGTGTCACAGCCGCCCTGGCAAAGTCGCACAAGGTAAGTGTTAGTCCCAAAGAAGTAAAACAAGTATTGTAGGAGGGGGGGGGGGTTGATACAATAACACAAAATTACTTAATTTTAATTCTTTTATTGATATGAAATATCAAGAATTACACAAAGAGAAATAAAGACTGTTGCGGAATAAGAATAGTTAAGAACTACTCTAAACAATCTAACACTTAGAAGATATTAAAGAACACAAAGACTTAAACTTAGAGAGACAAGGAAAACTATTAACCTGTTTGGAAACTTGTTAATATGAGATCTTGAGCTGAAAGCGTGAATAGCAAGGTGCTACCTCTATCCTTTATATATTATCCAATGTAATGAGTACAAAGGACATAGAGCAGTAAAGGCATGGGTGGTTGAGATATTGTCAATAAATTATAAGATATTTGATGTGACTTATCACAATACAAAAGGTAACTTTTGTACTATGAAAGTACAATATCTCTATAAAATATTCATGGGAAAATCTTTTTGAGATCAAATAGAAAATAAATGTCTCAATTATATTTAGACCAAGTGTATATCTTCTCAAAGAAGGAAGCTTCCATTCCCATTGTCAGAAGATCATTGGGAATGAGGAAGTATGTCAAATCATGAGGGTTTGACATAAATGTTCTTACACATAAAGAAGCAATCTGTAAGAAAGGAGAATGCCGAATAAAGAGTTCGACAGATGAGGGCTGTGCCGAACAAGGATGATTCGGCAACATAGAAAGGACATACCGAATAGGAAATCAGCATGTGGAGGGTCTGCCGAATAGGAATCGGCAAGAGGATGATCTGCCAAATAGAAGTCGGCAGGTCAGGCTTGGTTCACTTTGAAGTTCATCTCAATCCGCATTGTAGACTTCCTTCATGTTGACTTCAGTTCCTCTTCGACTCACCGATCTGTTTAACCATAACTAAGCTATTACAAAGAACCATAGTACAAAGTACAAACATCAATAAAGACTAAGGAGAGGTTATCTTTAAATCTTAGATGACCCAACAATCTCCCCCTATTTTATGATAAAATCTCATATCACATAAAGTAAATGAATAATACATTTTGACCCTTTCTCATACTCTTTTGGGTTCTTTTTCACATAGACTATTCTTTTTGTTTCTTTTTGGATTTTTTAGAGTATCCAATATTTACAAGTATAAAAGAATGAAATAATGATATGTGCAAACTATTTACGATATACAAGAAATACTCAATGTATTAATCTTTTTAAGAAGATTTCAATACAGAGGAAAAGAAAATAAATACAAACATAGAAACTACACCGAGTTTATTCAAAAGAAAAATGTGGTTCAACATCCCTCTTCTTTAGTTCATCGGTTGTAGCCATATAGAGATCCCTTGCCGAGATTGGAATTATTTGAATAATCCCATGGAGAAAGATGGTGTCGGCAATAGGGATTTGACTTGATCTGAAAGAAGGAGATCTGCCCGAGCGCATCGTTGAAGAAGATTCCATGAGTAGGCTCTGTAATCAAAGTGGTTGAGGGAAAAGGAACCAGATTCGGTAGGGATAAATCCAGATTTGAAGTTTTCGGAACCTTTCCTTCTCTAGCCATTTGAACAAACACATCTTCCTTTTTGGATCTTGGCTTTGATTTGGGAGGGGGAAGATCAGACCTTAGACTTTCGATGATCTTCTCTTCGGCAGGAGTGTGAACGATGTTATATGTCTTTCGGTATGTTCTGAACTTCGTTTGGAGATCTGCAAGAAATTTGTCAACCTCAGGCTTGAGAGCATTTCGGCTGTTATTCAAACAAATACCAATTTCCATCCATTCCGATACTCCGAACGGAACAAGAGAATCCAGTCTGTCCATAGAACATGAAGCATCCTCCCTTATAATCCTTAGCCGAATGGTATTGCAACTTGAAGATGGTTTGATTATTTTGACATCTATGATTTTTGCAGAGATTCGACGTCTATTTAGAGCTTTGTGGTACCAATCGATACACAAGGCTTTTATCTCTTCATTTTTCTTTGTCGATTCCTTCACAGCACTCAACTGAGCTTTGATAGCATCGGTAGGAGATTTTGCAGCTTCTTCCTCGGCCAATTTCAAAGCCAGTTCGGTATCTTTGTCACGAGCGATATGGGCTAATTTTCTAGCTTTGAGTTCCTCTTTAGATAAGCCCAAGTCAGGAGAGGTAGTCTTTGGAGGAGGAAGATGAAGACCAGTAACATCTGCAACTTTCTTTATTAAAGCATCTTTATGACACCTTTCTTCAGCAGCTACTTCATCTGGTGACATAATTTCTTTGCCCTTATCTTTGTTGGGAAATTTCTCCTCTTCAGACTCTTCGACCACCAAAGGGTGTTCGGTGCCCTTATCTTCGGCAGTAGAGGGTTCAGCAGCAGCAGATTGTTTGGAAACAGAGACTTCTGCAGCAGCAGAAGGTTGTCCCTGACTCGTACTGACAACATGGATTTGAGGGAAGATTTTCTCCCCCTGAATAGGTTTCTCCCCCTCAGTATGAGCCGGGGAAGAAACACCAGCTCTAGCTGACACACGGCTAACACGGCGATCAATACGCTCCAACACTGTGCGGTTATCTGGAATGAAAGCGGACTCGGTGATGTCGATGTCCAGAGATTGAGCACAGTATTGAGCAACATCGGCAGGCATAGAATCAAGACGCCGATTTATATTCTGAAGGGCACTGAGAATTTGATAGTTGACAGATTCCTATGCCAAAGCTTGCTGCCGAAGACTGATGAGATCCTGATCCCGTGCATCAGATGCGGCTTTGAGAGCGGCCACTGACAATGTCAAGGAGGTATTATTATCATTTAGCCTGATTACCTCCTTGAGAACAGGATCTAGAGCGACAGAGAGAGGAGCACGAAGACCATCAATTTGATTATGAACCACATCCAAGCACCGAAAGATGTCTTTGTTGAGGTCAATACACTCAGCATTTTGTTCCTTGATGAGTTGAAGCAGACCGCCAAGGAGAGAATTTTGGGTTTCCAAAGAGGCCGAATTCTCAGGATCCCTCATAGTTTTTCTTAGCAACTCATAGTGAGTGCTAATAAAACGTACATGCTGATTTGTATCCAGAATATCGGCAAGCACATCTGCAGGGAGAGAGATGGGAGGCTGAGCAGCCGAAGGCCCGGGTTTGTTGGTCTGAGGAGAAGGAGACCGAGGAGGGGTAGACTGTTTGTCGGTAGGAGAGTGTTTCGGTGTAGGGGATGTTGGCTTCGGTGAAGGGAATTTTTTCGGTGAGGGATTCGGTGTTTCTAGGTGAGGAGAACCCTTCGGTGAGGATGGGGGAGTGAAGAGGTTGAGGAACATATCCTGGGATAAAACCCCAGATTGTGCAAAATCATCGGGATTGACCCCGGGTGATAGGCTGTGTTGTGAGGAAGCAGAATGTCGGCCCGGAGAGGAAACCGACTCATCTTCAATCTCCACATAAAGAGGAGGAGGAGAAGGAATATTAGGGGACTCCTTTTGTACAACCAAACCCTGTTGATAAGGTTAGGAGGAGGTGGGAGAGGGTTTAGCAGATCCCCGTGACCCTGGAGGGGGAAGATCAACATCTGCCGATTTTTGAGAATCGATAGATGGAGTGTATGGTTCGGCCGAAGGACTCCTATGTCTCTTAGAACGAGACTTAGGAGGGGATTTTGAGCCCCATCGCTTAACAGAAACAAAAGGGATAATGACTGTGGTAGCCACCGAAGGATTTGTCGGTGGCAGAGTCATAAGTGCAAGCGCGACGTTGCCGGTGGCCTTTATCTTTTTAATAGCCACCGACTTAGATCGGTAAGGTTTTGGGGGAGAGGGGACCACCGAATTGGATGGCTTGAGAGAAGATGAAGACCTTGCAGATTCACTTCGGCAAGCGTTCCCTAAATCGGATTGGGAGAAGAGATAAAAGAAAGCATACCTGAAGTGAGCGGAGAGTCGGTAGGCTTGACTTGCTTGAAAATTGTTTGCTTGCTAATTTGAGAAATTGGCAAGTCAAACTTGATCGTTGGCTCAGGCAGAGCAACATCGGCACTAAGTTGTGCAGATAGCTTGTGGTTGATAATCAGAGAGAGAAAGCGGGGAAGAGCCACATTGTGATTCCTGGGAGAAGAGATGGAAATGACCAAGGAGTCGAAAAATACCAGAGAAAAGTCGATCCGCCTCATAAAAATGAGGGCATGAGCAAGACGAGTAATGTTCACCGGAGATTGATCCCACCCCGAAGTCTTGTGAGAAAGAAAGTAGAGGAGGTGAGAAAAGTAGTTCCAAAGTGCACCCATATTCTTTCGAAGAAGGTTACCCAAACCCTTGGTTTTACCCTCGTGCACATAGTTGAGAGTTGCAACGACCTCATCATGTTCTTGATGAGTAGGAAATAGAGCATACACATTAAACTCTGGGATTTGGAGAACCGCACGAATGTCATCTACCCCAAAGGAAAGATCGGGGTGCTCTTCAGAGGATAGAACAGAAGCAGATACCTAGTGAGTAGTAGAGTTATACTTACAGGTTAGCCAAAAATTACCAAGGAGCACTTTGCTCATCTAGGTGGATGCAGTGAGAGCATGGCAGATTGGAGATCTTTGGAGAAAGAGGGAGACTTGGTTGAACTATGGATGATCAGCATCCGCAGATAGACGAGCAAACTGGTTGCAAGGAGGGAAAGTAAGAGATTCCCGAGAGAGAGGAGTGACCTTGGAAGCCTTTGTCGATTTTATTGACGCCATTGAAGAAAGAAAGAGTTATAGGTTCAGAGAATAAAAGACGAAGAAGATGATAGCGAAGGTAAAGAAGAAAAGGAAAGTGTAACACCCTGAATTTCTTTATTTAATCTTGGTATTCTATTGTTAACTCTTGTCGTTATCACCGTAATTAGTTTATCGTTCGAATTTATGTTGTTCGGTGAAGTTGGAACCTTCCAGTGAGTTCTGCGACTTGCTCGCGACTTGGAGTCGCGGTATTAGTCGCGAAAGACTCTGTTGGTTTTAGGGTTTGAGGTCACGGGCGAGTTGCACTGCGAGTTGCAGTCGCGACTTTAGTCGCGAGATTTCCTGGACCGACTTAAGGGTTTTCAAAACAAATATCTCATTTTGGTTTTACATCTCATATCTCAAACTCTCTCTTCTCTCTCTCTCTAAGTATATTTCTCTCTCTAGAGTTTGGTGATTATTATCTAGTTTTCGATCCGAGGTTCCGGTGTAGAAAGCTTCGGCTTGTCAAGAGGGTCGATTATCTGGTTCTTCGGGTTTTCGTATAAACCTATTGGGTGAGTTCCTACTACCTTTTTAACTGTTATACACATAAAAGGTTATATTTGTGAACTCCGATGTATTTCCATGGTTGGATTTATGTTTGATGCGTTTTGGATAAAACTTGAGTTTGGGGAGATTTTAGGGTTCCCGATCATTTTTGACTAAAGTGATGGGTTCCGTCTTAATTAAAGTAGAAGGATGGTTTTACTTGCACATTTATGTAGACTATTTGAAAGAATGTATATTAACTCATTTTCATGACTATCATTCTTGTCAACCGTTAAACTTGAAAAATGCATTTCGGATATAAATGTATTGAAAGCTATGTGTTTAGCTTTGTTTAGTCACAAATGAAATTGTGGCAAGTCCAGACTATTACTAGTGGATCCATAGGTATTGAGTCGACATATATTTGGGATTTTTTCCCCCGTTAACAAAATATAGAACTACATGTGCATTAAATTGTGAGGTTCTGGCCGTTAACAAAATATAGAACTACATGTGCATTAAATTGTGAGGTTCTGGCCGTTAACAAAATATAGAACTACATGTGCATTACATTTTGAGGTTCTGGCCGTTAACAAAATATAGAACTACATGTGCATTAAATTGTGAGGTTCTGGACATTATAAACTTACTGTTGGGATGTCATATACCCCTTCTTTTTGTAGCTATATGCACTTGATCTTCGGGGGCCTTTGGTACGGTTATGTGAGGCCGGTTACTAGCCATGGGTCAAATGTAGTCTAGTGAACGAGTATGACTGGTTCGTTGGGGGCCTCCCTCACATCGTAGTACGGACCGAAGCATTCGTGGCCATGGTTCCATGTATTTAGCTCATAACTCGGATTTTGTGGCTTACTTTGTGTTTCACTATAATCCATGGTAAATCGGGTAATCCTCGTCATCGGAAGATGTGTTTTGGACCGGTTGTCCGTATATTATCAAAGAACTGTATTTTGCATTACTAAAACCTTTGGAAGGATTTACTTTGATGCATTTGATTATATCTCTTGAGATTTATGAACTGTATGTTGTCACTAGGCTTTAAGCCAAACACTTTTTCTCAAATGATGTGTATAACAGGTTTCCCTTAGCGGTGGGTTACCAGGGTTTTGAGAGACGGGTTTGGTCTCGAGGCATTTTGGGATGACTAGTATTGTAATTGGGCATTTGTTAAGTCCCATTCTTTTGGTGAATTATGGATTGTCAACTGATGTAATCTTGATATAGGTGTCTAGATTAGTTTGTTGATGAATCCTATATCTGTGCAGGTTTTGTAAAGTCTTAAGGACTGATTCCCTTTATGGGAGGTTTATATCAATACGAATGTCTTGTTGCCATGTCTCCAGGTTTTATTTTATTATGATTTTTAGGGTGTTACAAGTTGGTATCAGAGCTCTAGTTTAAGCGAACTAGGCATGAATGTAAGATGTCTAGACTTAGACCGAGTTTGATAGGCATTGATTGTGAGATTGGGTAGAACTTCTAAGATGGGACAGTCTTAGAGTCGACGGAAGTTATGTTCATCAGGCGTTGTGATGACGGTAACAAGAACCCTTATGTGTTATATGTTCATAATCTCACTTAGCTAATGTGATTATGAGGATATTTTACGTGAGTGTAATTGGTTTGCTAATGTTATGACAATTGGTAGACGTAGCGGTACGTTTCTTTCGTGCGTGTTTCAGTTAAACTCTTCCTTACCCTTTCTTGTGCTTGTGTTTACCTGCTCTACCTTGGTATGTTGACCGTTAGAGTAGTGCAAAGGTTTCTAAGCGAGTAAGCTAATGAATGATTGTTGTTTATAGCAATGTCTCTTTGGGATGATAGTAAGTGTGTAGAAAGCATTAAGTTAATCATCTTGAGCCAGATTCGTTGGTGGAATTAGAACTATATCTTGTTAGATCGATTCTATTTCGAGGAGATCTGTAAGTTAATTAATGGGATGGTTGCCATATGATGCCTGAGGCAACCGGTTGATTATAGTACGTCGGGATGTTGGGAAGCATAGTATTAAGATGTGAGTGCCGACCGAATTCATGCATTAAATTTATTTCTAAAATAAGGTTGCATAAATTGCTTTTCATGATCGCCAACCATAAAGTAAATTACCTTATAACGTTTTGGCAAAACATTTAGCACTCAACATATTTTAAACTATGAGCATAAGCATGCTTAAAATGGTTTTGTTGCACCTGATTTCAAATTGTTATCAAAACTCACTTTATTCACGTCTTGTGTTTAAATGCTATTTTTGGATGTCGAAATATTTGTGTTTTAACGCTTTTTGAGTTAATGGGCAAGTAGCTGTGGAATTTTGACCTTGACATTGGATCTCTTCCACATATGTCAATGGTTTTAAAGGAAGAGTTATCCCCATGCTTTTGAGTCGGAGTTTCTTGGGAATTTTTAGTTGTGTGAGTTTTGTTGAATTTCTTGGAGTTTTGTTTTACGGATTCTTTTGTCGCGTGCATATATTTTGAGATGCGTGAGTTTAATTTCATTGCGTGCAAATTATGAGTTCTTTGGGCGTCGTGTCTCATCAAAAATCTTGTCAAAATGGTCGCCTTACTTTGTGTTGAAAAATGGAAATTTGGACACCAGTTGATTTTAGCGTTAATGAGTTTTATGAAAATCCAATTGGATTATGGTGTCTCATCTTACGACTTTTTGTGTCGCGTAAATAATTTCAGGAACATGTGCATATGCATCATTGTGTGCGTTAATTTCGGGGTTTTGTTAACAAATGTCAACCGTCGTGTACTATGTGCATTGGATTTAAGTATAACGTTGGTGTGAATGATTGCCTAAACGATTTATGTTATTTTTAAAACAGGACTTTCGTTCTGATCATAATTCCATCATTAACTCTACTGTTAAAATTTCCGCAAAGTATTTAGCGAGTTAGCGGTATTTTTGTCGTTGTAATTTCTATTTTGGTCAAATGTGTGTATCTTTACAACGTGAAGCTTTAAACTCGATTTGAAATTTTATTTGCATCCCCGTTATTTTACCGCCCTTTGGGGAATGAATTGTTTACCATGTTGAAGTGCAAGAACCTATTTTCACATTTATAGCGTAAATTATTGCGTATGTTTTACTCGGTATTTCTCAGGGTGCGAGTATTTTGTTAAGTTTTCGTATTCGGTAACTTGGATTGTTTTAACATCATAAATTGCTCATGTCGAGCTTGACTATTTCAACAAGTAAATAGCGTGATTTACATATTCTGGGTAATTTTGTACACGTAAAATCTACATTATGATTTATGCATCTTTGATGATTTTGTGCAAACAAAGTCTATTTCATGACATATGCATCTTAGTATATTTGCATTCATAAAACCTTTGGAAAATCTTTGGTCCCAATACGTGTTGAGTTTTGAGAAAACATGTCTTTGTGGTGTGGGTTTTCATAAGCATTGTTTAAAGACATTTCATTATTTGGGGAAACGTTAAATGTCGGTTAAATGTGTTTTAAGGTTTACGGGGCTTTCGTTGGAAATTTACGTGAAGTGTTGGGCCTTTGGCTCGGGTTTTGACTAAATGAGTCGTGTGGACATTTGTCCGGATTTATAACCGTAATGAAAGATTTGAGTATGATGGTGTTTATTCATGTCATTTGAGAGTTACATGCTTTGAGTGCGCTGGTCATTCAATTGGAGTCATGTAGCGTTTTAGACTGCAATGCTGTAGATCCATAGACAGTCTGTCTGTTTTGTTAAGCCTGAGGTTTTGGGTTACACTTAGTGACCGCTCGGGTTGGCTAGCGAGTAGAAAATAGGTGGCACGAGCTGCTGAGTTGGAACTCGTTTGGATTGGATAGGCACCCGTGTCCGTAAGTCCTTGAGGTGGAACTCGACGGAGTATGGCTAGAGGCAATAAACGGTTTGAAGTTGTGATGTCTGGTATGGCATGGGAACTAAGATCGGAATACGTGGTGAAATCCAATAACATCACGGGTGGCCCCATTCATTTGTTCTTGCCACCGAAGATGGAAACGTTTAGAGGTTATGCGAGGAGGTTGTATGGGCGGCCTACTTGTGTGTCCTTCTATTCTCTTTGTATACGGGTCTCTCCGTCGTAGACCCGGGGTATTTTAAACACTAATGTCATATTTTTACCAACTTTGGTTATGTGGAGTCGACGGTAAATGATGGCTTTAATATTGGGTTCTCCCCACGTATATTAAGGTTTGAATGAAATGTGTTATTTCTGCATGTTGATACTTAGTTTCTTTCGTTTTTGGTCGTGTGAGTATTGGGCCTAGTGTCCATGTTTTCGGACGTACGATGTGGCTGGTGTTACTAATGTTTCATACTTCGAGTTAGTACAAGTCGTGTCAATTTATAAAGCATCGTTGAAATGAAGGATCCATCTTTGAAATTGCATAACTTTGAAAAGGAGTTGTTCCATATTTTAAAATTCATTATTTGAAAGGTTTTGTTTTAAAGAGAAGTTCATCAATTTAATTGCTTTTACTTATGTAAAACTCTTGAGTTCTCTAGGCATTAAGCCTAATCCTCTATATTTTTCAGCATGTGCATCAAATTCCTGTTGTGGGTTTTATTAGCGCCCGTCCTTTATAGTCCGAATGTGTAGATTGGTGGTATGTTTAGAGGTTAATCTTTATTATGTGGTTGTAGACGAAGTATTTATGAAAGTATTAAGAAATTTGAATAAGGGCTACTTCCAGATTTGGAATCGGATCGGAGTTGAGTGATAACAGAATCTGTGTTAATGTTGGGAACTGAAGAATTCATCAAGTATGGTTAATACTGCTGGTTCAGAGTTAATACTGCTAGAAGACATAAAGGTTAATACTGCTGAGTGTTACTACTGCTAGTGTTAATTAATACTGCTAGTCAAAGTTAGTGCTGCTTGAACAAAGTTAGTACTGCTTAGCTAGTTAGTACTGCTAGTGGTTAGTACTGCTTAGTAGTTAATGCTGCTAGAAGGAAGTTAATGCTGCTGAAGATTAATACTGCTTATATGATGAAGATTCGTATGAAAGGATATACATGGAAGCTTAGAGATATACATAGAAGATATACTGAAGATATTTTATTTATTGTAATTATCTTTGTATTCAGTATATATTGTATAGTTTAGAATAATAATTTAACTTTCAGTTTTCATTCTTTTAGAGAGAATCAACCTCAAGGCATAGGTCCTAATTCTAGAGAAGTAGAATTCGTATTGGTGAGCCTGTTCATCAATATTGAGGTTGAGTGAGTAATCTTGTAACTTCAAAGCATTCAATACAAGTTTACAGTTTGTTGATTATATTCTGTGTTTATTTTCTGTTTGATTAAATATCAAAGTGTTATTCCGCAAACTTCTTTGATATTGTTTCTGAGAATTAATTCTTGTTAAGAATTCGATCCTGACAAGTGGTATCAGAGCTAAACTCTCTCAGAAACAGTTATTCATCATGGAAAATCTTACAGAATCAAGCAGTACTTTGGTCTCAAAAGTTCCAATGCTTAGATCCAATGAATTTGACATGTGGAAAATCAGAATCAAGCAATATATTCTCCTCACAGATTACTCTATGTGGGACATCATTGAGAATGGCCCATCTGATGAAGGAAAGATTGGTGAAGATGGCAAAAGAACCCCTCCAAAGACAGATGCAGACAGGAAGACAAGGCAGACAGAGATGAAAGCCTTGAGCACACTGCTTTTGGCCATTCCAAATGAGTATCAACACCAATTCTGCAATTGCACTGATGCACAAATGCTCTGGAATGCTCTAGAGAAGAGATTCTCAGGTACCAAAAGTACCAAGAGAAATCAAAAGGCAATCTTAAAGCAACAGTATGAAAACTTCATCTCAACTAAGAATGAGTCCATGACTCAAACTTTTGACAGGTTTAATAAACTAATTGGTGAACTAGCTACTATGGGAGTACAGATTGATCAAGATGATGTGAACAGAAAGTTCTTAAGGTCCCTTGGAGATGAATGGACCATGTACACTGTGTCATTCAGACATAATGATCAGTTGGAAGAAAAAGAACTTGATCATCTGTACAATGATCTTAGAGTATTTGAAGCTGAGGTGGAGGCAAAGAAGAAGCCTTCTGGATATATTCATAATGCTGCACTCCTATCAGCATCAATTGATTCTACTGCTAACCCTGAATCAGTTAATGCTGCTAATGGATCAAATCAAGATAAAGGCACTGATTCTGTGTTTGAAGCTTTTCTTTCTAATCATGGAAATTCCTCTTTGACTAATGATGACTTAGAACAACTCCATCCCGATGATCTGGAAGAGATGGATATTAAATGGCAGATGGCCATGCTCTCCATGAGGGTTAAGAAGTTTATAAAGAGGACTGGAAGAAACAACTTCTCCCAAAGAAGAGAAGATGGAGCAGGGTTTGATAAATCAAAGGTAGAATGCTACAAATGCCATCTGAAGGGACATTTTGCTAGAGAATGCAGAAGTGGAATGTCTCACAACAACAACCATCAACAAGCTCAATCTGGAAGCTTCAATAACAACAGAAACTCTGCTCAAGCCCTTGTTTCTCAACAAGGAATGGGGTTTGATTGGAGTGATCAAGCAGAAGAAACTATTCAGAATCAAGCTCTTATGGCTAAAGTATCTGATCTCCCATCTGAGGTAAGTTCTAATCTCTGTTCTAAAACTTGCATAGACACTGTTAAAAGGTACAGGGATCACAATCAGAAGATGAGTGATGACCTTAAGAGATTAGAAAAAGATATAAAAGACTATGTAAGGATTGTAGAGAGATTTGAAGATCAGATCAAAGGTTTTCAAGCCAATGAACTACAACACTCATATGACACAAATTACTGGCAGTGGGAGAAAAAGGATTTAGAACTTAAACTGACCAAATCTAAAGAGGAGAGTGAAAAACTGAAAGAGGAGTTAACCAAGGTTAAGCTTGATGTAGAAAAGTTTTCCAATGCTTCTAAAGCAATGGACTCTTTACTACAAAATCAGATTCATGATAAGCTGAGAAGAGGAATTGGGTACAATGCAACACCTCCACCATATAACAACAATTACATTCCTCCTACTTCAGACCTGTTAGACACCAAAGATAGGAAGGACTTGCCTGAGGGAGCCACTGAAATAGATCCCTTAGATGAGGTAGTTGTTGAAGATAAGACTGAGAAAGAGGTTGGCAAGAGTAAGGAGAACAAGGTGAGTGGTGAGATTCCTCTAGAGAATAACATTATCACCAATGATGATTGTGGAAGGGCTTGGATCAAATCCAAGGACATAGAGAAGACAGAGGGAAAGTCTGGTAAGGTCCATTACAAACAGACCACAGTTGTGAATCCAGGTCCTTGCAAACAGTGTGCATGTAAGAAGAATGAGCCCCAAAAACAGGACAAAAAGAGGGGAAATCAAAGAAACTAGAATAATCAGTGGGCACAAAAACAAGGGGTTGATCTGAGTAAAATCAATAGACCAAAACCTTGTTTTATCTGTGGCAAATTGAATCATCTTGCAAAATTCTGTTATTTCAATCCTATGAAACAAAGGATGAATTTCCAAAGATCCATGCAAAAACCCTTTGGTTATAAGAAAATTGAAAAGAACCATGTGGCTAAGAAAACTGTTAAAACTAAAAGCCACATGAAGAAAAAGTCTGTTAAAGAAAGTGTCAATATGTGGATTCCTAAAAGCACTAAAACTGTTAGTACTGCTACCACAAATAGTGTTGCTGACAATGATAGTGCTGCTAGAAGTAATACTACTGCTAACAATGTTAATGCTGCTAACAAGGTTAGTACTGCTAAACCTGTTAGTACTGCTAAACCTGTTAGTACTGCTAACTCTGTTAGTACTTCTAAGGTTAGTACTGCTTCTAGTGTTGATTCTTCTAAGTCAATCATATTGACAAAGTACTCTAATAAAGAGTGCTCTGAGTTTAAAAACCTCATTAAAAAGGAATGTAAATACTTTGATGAGAAAGGGAGACCCAAGACCACTTTTGCTTGGGTCCCCAATCATACTAATTGATTTATTTAATGTGCAGGGCAACCAACAGCTCAAGGGAAAGAGCATATGGCATGTTGATAGTGGTTGCTCTAGGCACATGACTGGCAACATGTCATGCCTTCAGGATTTCAAGCATATTAATGGAGGACATGTTGCATTTGGAGACAATCTTACTGGTGGTAAGATAAGTGGAAAAGGTAATGTCACCAAAGGTAAGATGACATTTGAGGATGTCTACTATGTTGATCAATTAAAGTACAACCTGTTAAGTGTATCACAGGTTTGTGACAAACAACATAGTATATTATTTACTAATACTGAGTGTATGATTCTTGCTCCAGGGTTCAAGGTAGTTGATGAAAGCATGATACTACTTAGAACTCCAAGAAAGGACAATGTTTACTGTCTTGATTTGGACAATGTTGATAGTGATTCATCTCTAAATTGTCTTGTTTCAAAAGCTTCTGTAGATGAATCCTCCCTTTGGCACAGAAGGATGTGTCACATGAATTTCAAGACTATGAACAATCTTGTTAAAAATAACCTTGTAAGAGGTTTACCTTCAAAAGTCTTTTCATGTGATGATCATTGTGTTGATTGTCTTAAAGACAAACAACACAAAACTTCTCATAAGACCAAAGAGTTAAATTCTGTTTCTACTTGTCTCCAGTTATTGCATATGGATCTGTTTGGTCCTACAAATGTTATGAGTATTGGCAAGAAATCTTACTGCTTGGTTATTGTTGATGATTACTCCAGATTTACTTGGGTATATTTTCTAAGGACTAAGGATGAAACAAGTGGTCTTATCAAATCCTTTATTCTAAGAATTGAAAACCAAACTAATCAAAGAGTAAAAGTCATTAGATCAGATAATGGAACTGAGTTTAAAAATCATGATCTAAACACCTTTTGTGAAGAAAAAGGTATTGAGAGACAATATAGTGCTCCTAGGACTCCGCAACAGAATGGTGTTGCTGAAAGGAGAAATAGGACACTAATAGAGGCTGCTAGATCTCTGTTGGCTGATTCAAAATTGCCAATTACCTTCTGGGCTGAAGCAGTTAATACTGCTTGTTATGTCCAAAACAGAGTTCTAATAGTCAAGCAAAAGAACAAGACCCCATATGAGCTTTTAAATAAAAGAAAACCTTTTATTGGTTTCTTTAAACCTTTTGGGTGTCCTTGTACAATTCTAAATACCAAATCTCACTTAGGTAAGTTTGATAGCAAAGCAGATGATGGATTTCTTGTTGGATATTCATCTCAGAGTAAGGCCTACAGAGTATTTAACTCTGCTTCTAGAATAATTGAAGAAAGTGACAATGTCAAATGCAATGAGAACACACCAAATCCTGTTGGGTCTGGACCTCAGTGGCTATTTGACATTGATTCACTAACTAACTCTTTTGGTTTCAGTAATGAGTATACAGGAACAGGTAGTGGAGAATCAGAGATCACACAAGTTCAAGAAAGTATATCTAAATCTGTGATTTTTCCCATACCTACAGTAAATTCAGTTGAAGACTGTGAAAAGGAATCATTTTCTGAATCAAGTCAGAGTGAAGAAGACACTAGAGATGAGGAGACTCAAGAAAACAATGAAGTGGCATCTGAAAACACTTCAGTTGAGTTGCATGAATCTAATCTTGAGGCTGGATTAAATGAAGAACCTAGTCACAACACCAGAGTTCAGAAGAATCATCCTCCACAGTTGATAATAGGAGATATCTCTTCTCCTATGATGACTAGACATCAAAGCAGACTTCAGGAAATGCAAGCTCAACAGCATACAGTGCTTTCTTGTTTTCTATCACAGCTTGAGCCTAAAAAGGCACATGATGCTATGAAAGAATCCAGCTGGATAGAAGCAATGCAAGAGGAACTGTTACAGTT
Source organism: Arctium minus (assembly GCA_954870635.1). NCBI lineage: Eukaryota > Viridiplantae > Streptophyta > Magnoliopsida > Asterales > Asteraceae > Arctium > Arctium minus. Next base: position 171,310,473 of record OX941080.1, on the reverse strand, counting down.
CAAGCTACAAGATGTGTGGGATCTAGTAGACCTTCCTAAAGGTCACAGAGCAATTGGCACAAAATGGATCTTCAGAAACAAGAGAGATGAAAGAGGTATTGTTATAAGAAACAAAGCAAGGCTGGTGGCTCAAGGCTATACTCAAGAAGAGGGTATAGATTATGAAGAAGTTTTTGCACCTGTAGCTAGGATAGAAGCAATCAGACTATTCCTAGCCTATGCTTCTTACATGAACTTCAAAGTCTACCAAATGGATGTAAAAAGTGCTTTTCTCTATGGATCAATTGAAGAAGAAGTATATGTCTGTCAACCACCAGGGTTTGAAAACCCAAGCTATCCAGACAGGGTATACAAATTAAAGAAAGCACTTTATGGACTACATCAAGCCCCAAGAGCATGGTATGACACTCTGTCATCCTATCTCTTGGAAAATGACTTTGAAAGAGGAGTCATTGATAAGACTCTATTTATCAAAAGAAAGAAGAAGGATATCTTGCTGGTCCAAATATATGTTGATGACATTATTTTTGGTTCTACAAGAAACAACATGTGCAAGGAGTTTGAGGATTTAATGCATCAAAGGTTCAAAATGAGTTCCATGGGGGAACTTACTTTCTTCCTTGGACTCCAAGTTCAACAGAAGTCAGATGGAATTTTCATATGTCAATCCAAGTATGTGCAGGATATTCTAACCAAGTTTGGTTTCTCAGAATCAAAACCTGCCAGCACACCTATGGAAACACACAAGCAGATCACAGCAGATCTTGAGGGGGAGGATATGGATGTGCATCATTATAGATCCATGATTGGCTCTCTCATGTATCTCACAGCATCAAGGCCAGATATAATGTTTCCAGTCTGTGTATGTGCAAGATTTCAAGTTAGGCCAAAGCAATCTCACTTTCAAGCTGTTAAGAGGATATTCAGATATCTCAAAGGGCAACCCAGATTGGGACTTTGGTATCCTCATAACTCACCTTTTGACCTAATAGCATACTCAGACAGTGATCTAGGTGGGGCAAACTTGGACAGAAAATCTACTTCTGGAGGATGTCAGTTTTTGGGTGCTAGACTAGTCTCATGGCAGTGCAAGAAACAAACCACAGTATCCACATCTACAACAGAGGCAGAGTACATAGCAGCTGCAAGTTGCTGTTCTCAAGTCTTATGGATTCAGAATCAAATGTTGGATTATGGGGTAACCTTTCTACACACTCCAATCTTTATTGACAACAACAGTGCTATTAGCATTGTAAATAATCCAGTCAAGCACTCAAAGACAAAGCACATTGAAATCAGGTATCACTTTATAAGAGATTCTAATGAAAAGAAACTTATTCAAATTGTCAAAGTTCACACTGATAATCAGTTTGCTGATCTATTCACTAAAGCTTTTGATGTGGGTAGATTCACTTTCTTGGTAACAAGTGTGGGAATGATAAACTCTGAATAATCTTCTTCTCAAAAAGTGGTTTTATACCTGTATATTTTTTTCTTGGTGTTACTAATCTTCTTTTTCAGGATATGCATAGCAGTACTCAGTGTTTAGCAAGGTTAAAAGGAGTAAGTGTAGTTAATACTGCTAGTGGTTAATACTGCTAGTAGTTAATACTGCTTTCAGTTAATACTGCTAGTAGTTAATACTGCTAGTGGTTAATACTGCTAGTAGTTAATACTGCTTTCAGTTAATACTGCTAGTAGTTAATACTGCTTTCAGTTAATACTGCTAGTAGTTAATACTGCTAGTGGTTAATACTGCTAGTAGTTAATACTGCTTTCAGTTAATACTGCTAGTAGTTAATACTGCTAGTAGTTAATACTGCTTTCAGTTAATACTGCTAGTAGTTAATACTGCTCTAGGTTAATACTGCTTATATTCCGAATACTATAAATACTTTTTGCCCGCCTAAAAGTTCATAACGACTCTTTGCATACTGTTCTCTTGCGCTCAAAATCTTTTCTCTCTCAAGTTCGAAGTTTTCAGGCACGCTTTCCACTAAGATCAATGGCATCCATGACTTTCATCGACGAGCACAACGAGATTGCGATGCTACAAAAGCCAAAGCAAGCTTCAGGATTTCATCAGATTGTGGATTTCCTCAAGACAAGCCACATTGCTCATGCTCTTAGTGTATCCCCTACAATCTATATCGAGCATCAAAGGCAGTTCTGGGCTAATGCAACCATTGTTGTGGAAAATGGTGTGCAAATGATCAAGACAAGAATCTGTGATCAATCACTAACAGTTACTGAAGAGGTTATTCGCATCAGTCTACGTCTAGACGATGCCTCTGGTATAACTTCTATCCCAAATGATGAACTGTTTACAACTCTTACAAGAATGGGGTATGGAGGCCCATTGGGTGTTTTCAAATTTTCTAAAGCAAAATTCTCACCCCAATGGCGTTTCTTTGTCCATACTCTTATGCATTGTATATCCAAAAAGACTACTGGATGGAGTGAGTTCAGCAGCACTATTGCTTATGCTTTGGTGTGCTTGGCCACTGCCAGAAAGTACAATTTTTCTAAAATGATTTTCAATGATCTTGTCTCAAACATGGGAAACAAAAAGAGCTTCTTTATGTATCCCAGGTTTGTTCAAGAAGTTATTACTAATCAATTGACGGATATACCTCAACCTGTTGGGGTATATGTACCTAAACCCCCCAAAGGCAAGGTTTTCTTAAATATGAGAAGATCTGCTGGGGACTCTGAAGGAGTTGACACCCCATTGTTCTCTACAATGATGGTGGGAAGGTATGGCAGCAGGGTCAAGGCCCCCATTAGACCAACCCACTGCTAGTCAAGCCCAACCTTCCCTCTCAAAATCAATTCCCCAGTCCCTTCTTGAAAAACCAACCTCTCCCATCACCCAAACATACAAGAGAAAACAGGTAAAGAAGGCTCCTTCCCTTCTTGTACCATTACCCACTAAGCCTATAAGCCCTCTAAGGGAGAATTCTCCCCTAGAGAATATCCAAAGGGAAACCACAAGGGTGTCTCCCAACCCAAAGGAGGTGCTCTCTGAGGAGGAGGTAGAGCATATGGGTGATGAGGCTGCCACTACTCCTGCTAGTACAGAGGAGGAAAGTGGTAACATCAATAAGACCTCCCCCATGGCAACTTTGGGTGAGCAATCATCCAAAGGTCCTAGGTGCCAAGAACTCAAGGGGGTGGATAGTGCTTCTGCTAGGCAGAAGACTTCCACTACAAAAAGATCCAATGATCCTTCAAAAGAGGGTAACACTTCTGGAGAAGGTGAGGACAAATATAACTATTATGAATTGATGGAAACCATGGGCAACATCAACATGGATGTACTCAAACAGGGCAAAGATATAGAAGAGCTTAAACTCATAGTACTGTCACAACAAGAACAAATCATCAAATTGAAGCAAATGGTAAGGAAACTGATTCTGCAAAGGAAGAAGAAACAATTTGTGCTCAGAAGGAGGAAACCAGTGACTGATGCTCCCAAAAAGGGGGAGTCAGAAGCTGATGCCAAAGCTAAGGGGGAGCAAGAGGAAAAACATGATGTTGAGGGGGAGAATGAGCAAGCAGCAGAAACAGAGCCAGCAGCAGAAACCATTAATACTGCCAGTTCAAGTAAAGCAGTAGAAATGGTTAATACTGCTGAGCTGAAAGAAGCAGCAGAAACAGTAAAAGAGGTCCTTACAGAGCTTGAGATTGCAGAAACACTCATCAAAGCCAAACATGATACTCCCAAGGTCACCTCAAAGGCCAAAGGAGTTGTCATAAAAGAAAGAGGTGATGCAGCAAAGAATTCTAGCATTGAGAAGGTGATGGGTAAAGAGAAAGGTAAGGCAAAGCTAATTGAATCTGATAAACCAATGAAAAAGCAGAAGCTGATTGAATCAGATGAAGCTCTAGCTAGGAAGATACAGGCTGAACTTGAAGAAGCAGAAACCATGCAAGTGCAAAAGGATAGAGAGATAACTAAAGCAATGGCTGCAGAGTTAAACAAAGCCTATCAACAAAGCTTAGCAACAGAACAAGCCAAGAAGAAAGCCACATCTTTGAGGAAGCCTGCAAAGATCAAAATGGCTGCAAGGAAAAGACAACCTTCAAAGACATACCTGGGTGCTCAAGAGAGAAAGAAAATGATTACTTTCCTCAAGGGTGCAGTAGGTGTCAAGGTAGAGATGTTTTCAGAGATGTCTTTTGAGAATCTCAAGAAGATGTATGATGCTGAGATGATAAAGCTTCAAGGGGATGATCTTGCAAGGGTTGAAATGGAGAAAAGAATGAAAGAAAGCAATGATTTCTTACAAAAACCATTCCCTGATGAGCAAGAAACTCCAGAGAAGGAAACAACAATTGGTGAAAGTCTAAGGACTTTAAAAAGAACAAAGATGATTGCCAGGAGAAAGCCTACAAAGAAGCCTAGATTAGTGGAAGAAGAGGCTGAAAAGGTTGCTGAAGAAGAAGAGGCACCTGAGTCATCTACAATGAAAGAACCTGCAAGTACTGAGGATGTCAAGATGTACATGGTTGTGATGGACAAAGTGCCTGAACCAATTGCAGCAGAACCTGTAGGAGTTAAACCTCCTGAAGTCATTCACTGGGATGTTTTGGAAGTAGATGGCAAGAAGTATATCAGACTGAAGAGAAAAGATGAAAAGTATGAAGTCTACAGTACTTGGGCTAAAATTGTCAGAACATGCTCAAGGTCTGATATTGAAGAAATGTTTGATATAGGGATGAAGTTGTATGCAGATCAGTTGAAAGCTCCAGGGATTTCAATTACAAAACTGGTGATGGAGTATCTGTGTATGATGTTCAAACCTGAAGAAGTAAAGCACTTGATCAAGGATGTCTTCAAATCAGTAAACAGTTGGACTCTATATGAAATTAGTGGAGTATATACAGTGACTTTGGATTTAAATCACACTGAATACTTCCTAGTGGATAGAGTGTATAATCATAGCAGATTGAAGCTACATGCCATGTTGAAGAAAAAGTTAAGGTGTGTTCCAGATTCAGAAATGGCTAAATACTTGATTCAAAGAACCATCAATCAGAGTTTGGGATTGGATGCAAACACAGGAATTTAGACCATAATAGAGTTTTGGGAGCATCTTGAAGAAAATTTGAAGAACTTGACTTCTCTTCCTAAAAGTCAAGTTAGGGGGAGATTGTTGGGAACTGAAGAATTCATCAAGTATGGTTAATACTGCTGGTTCAGAGTTAATACTGCTAGAAGACATAAAGGTTAATACTGCTGAGTGTTACTACTGCTAGTGTTAATTAATACTGCTAGTCAAAGTTAGTGCTGCTTGAACAAAGTTAGTACTGCTTAGCTAGTTAGTACTGCTAGTGGTTAGTACTGCTTAGTAGTTAATGCTGCTAGAAGGAAGTTAATGCTGCTGAAGATTAATACTGCTTATATGATGAAGATTCGTATGAAAGGATATACATGGAAGCTTAGAGATATACATAGAAGATATACTGAAGATATTTTATTTATTGTAATTATCTTTGTATTCAGTATATATTGTATAGTTTAGAATAATAATTTAACTTTCAGTTTTCATTCTTTTAGAGAGAATCAACCTCAAGGCATAGATCCTAATTCTAGAGAAGTAGAATTCGTATTGGTGAGCCTGTTCATCAATATTGAGGTTGAGTGAGTAATCTTGTAACTTCAAAGCATTCAATACAAGTTACAGTTTGTTGATTATATTCTGTGTTTATTTTCTGTTTGATTAAATATCAAAGTGTTATTCCGCAAACTTCTTTGATATTGTTTCTGAGAATTAATTCTTGTTAAGAATTCGATCCTGACAGTTAACCGATTGCCGGAAAGACGCATTAGTGCGCCTTGTAAGAATATCTTTATCGATATTAGGAATGGATCAGTGAAATCTGAGAGTTTTGGGAAGATTAGCGTCGACCGTTGGCTTTGAGTTCGGAACCGTGCAGTTCGAAAGAAATTGGTAGATGGAAAGTTGAGGTCGCAAATTTTCTGGAGGTAGTAATTGTCACCTAAGGTTGGGAGGTAACCGTAACCTTATGAGTAAAGGTTACTTTAGAGAGTTGAGTGTTCGCTTGGTTAGGAGTGAAATGTGCCCAAAAAGGGTAGCTAATTCGGGTGTCGGTATTAAGATCACGTTAATGATTCTGGCAAATGGGTTAAGAACGATCTTCTCTGCGGACAGTGTTCCATTGAGAAGAGTATATTTCGAGGACGAAATCATTCTAAGGTTGGGAGGATTGTAACACCCTGAATTTCGTTATTTAATCTTGGTATTCTAGTGTTAACTCTTGTCGTTATCACCGTAATAAGTTTATCGTCCGATTTTATGTTGTTCGGTGAAGTTGGAACCTTCCAGTGAGTTCTGCGACTTGCTCGCGACTTGGAGTCGCGGTATTAGTCGCGAAAGCCTCTGTTGGTTTTAGGGTTTGAGGTCACGGGCGAGTTGCACTGCGAGTTGCAGTCGCGACTTTAGTCGTGAGATTTCCTGGACCGACTTAAGGGTTTTCAAAACAAATATCTCAATTTGGTTTTACATCTCATATCTCAAACTCTCTCTTCTCTCTCTCTCTCTCTAAGTATATTTCTCTCTAGAGTTTGGTGATTATTATCTAGTTTTCGATCCGAGGTTCCGGTGTAGAAAGCTTCGGCTTGTCAAGAGGGTCGATTATCTGGTTCTTCGGGTTTTCGTATAAACCTATTGGGTGAGTTCCTACTACCTTTTTAACTGTTATACACATAAAAGGTTATATTTGTGAACTCCGATGTATTTCCATGGTTGGATTTAAGTTTGATGCGTTTTGGATAAAACTTGAGTTTGGGGAGATTTTAGGGTTCCCGATCATTTTTGACTAAAGTGATGGGTTCCGTCTTAATTAAAGTAGAAGGATGGTTTTACTTGCACATTTATGTAGACTATTTGAAAGAATGTATATTAACTCATTTTCATGACTATCATTCTTGTCAACCGTTAAACTTGAAAAATGCATTTCGGATATAAATGTATTGAAAGCTATGTGTTTAGCTTTGTTTAGTCACAAATGAAATTGTGGCAAGTCCAGACTATTACTAGTGGATCCATAGGTATTGAGTCGACATATATTTGGGATGTTTTTCCCCCGTTAACAAAATATAGAACTACATGTGCATTAAATTGTGAGGTTCTGGCCGTTAACAAAATATAGAACTACATGTGCATTAAATTGTGAGGTTCTGGCCGTTAACAAAATATAGAACTACATGTGCATTAAATTTTGAGGTTCTAGCCGTTAACAAAATATAGAACTACATGTGCATTAAATTGTGAGGTTCTGGACATTATAAACTTACTGTTGGGATGTCATATACCCCTTCTTTTTGTAGCTATATGCACTTGATCTTCGGGGGCCTTTGGTACGGTTATGTGAGGCCGGTTACTAGCCATGGGTCAAATGTAGTCTAGTGAACGAGTATGACTAGTTCGTTGGGGGCCTCCCTCACATCGTAGTACGGACCGAAGCGTTCGTGGCCATGGTTCCATGTATTTAGCTCATAACTCGGATTTTGTGGCTTACTTTGTGTTCCACTATAATCCATGGTAAATCGGGTAATCCTCGTCATCGGAAGATGTGTTTTGGACCGATTGTCCGTATATTATCAAAGAACTGTATTTTGCATTACTAAAACCTTTGGAAGGATTTACTTTGATGCATTTGATTATATCTCTTGAGATTTATGAACTGTATGTTCTCACTAGGCTTTAAGCCAAACACTTTTCTCAAATGATGTGTATAGCAGGTTTCCCTTAGCGGTGGGTTACCAGGGTTTTGAGAGACGGGTTTGGTCTCGAGGCATTTTGGGATGACTAGTATTGTAATTGGGCATTTGTTAAGTCCCATTCTTTTGGTGAATTATGGATTGTCAACTGATGTAATCTTGATAGAGGTGTCTAGATTAGTTTGTTGATGAATCCTATATCTGTGCAGGTTTTGTAAAGTCTTAAGGACTGATTCCCTTTATGGGAGGTTTATATCAATACGAATGTCTTGTTGCCATGTCTCCAGGTTTTATTTTATTATGATTTTTAGGGTGTTACAAGTTGGTATCAGAGCTCTAGTTTAAGCGAACTAGGCATGAATGTAAGATGTCTAGACTTAGACCGAGTTTGATAGGCATTGATTGTGAGATTGGGTAGAACTTCTAAGATGGGACAGTCTTAGAGTCGACGGAAGTTATGTTCATCAGGCGTTGTGATGACGGTAACAAGAACCCTTATGTGTTATATGTTCATAATCTCACTTAGCTAATGTGATTATGAGGATATTTTACGTGAGTGTAATTGGTTTGCTAATGTTATGACAATTGGTAGACGTAGCGGTACGTTTCTTTCGTGCGTGTTTAAGTTAAGCTCTTCCTTACCCTTTCTTGTGCTTGTGTTTACCTGCTCTACCTTGGTATGTTGACCGTTAGAGTAGTGCAAAAGTTTCTAAGCGAGTAAGCTAATGAATGATTGTTGTTTATAGCAATGTCTCTTTGGGATGATAGTAAGTGTGTAGAACGCATTAAGTTAATCATCTTGAGCCAGATTCGTTGGTGGAATTAGAACTATATCTTGTTAGATCGATTCTATTTCGAGGAGATTTGTAAGTTAATTAATGGGATGGTTGCCATATGATGCCTGAGGCATCCGGTTGATTATAGTACGTCGAGATGTTGGGAAGCATAGTATTAAGATGTGAGTGACGACCGAATTCATGCATTAAATTTATTTCTAAAATAAGGTTGCATAAATTGCTTTTCATGATCGCCAACCATAAAGTAAATTACCTTATAACGTTTTGGCAAAACATTTAGCACTCAACATATTTTAAACTATGAGCATAAGCATGCTTAAAATGGTTTTGTTGCACCTGATTTCAAATTGTTATCAAAACTCACTTTATTCACGTCTTGTGTTTAAATGCTATTTTTGGATGTCGAAATATTTGTGTTTTAACGCTTTTTGAGTTAATGGGCAAGTAGCTGTGGAATTTTGACCTTGACATTGGATCTCTTCCACATATGTCAATGGTTTTAAAGGAAGAGTTATCCCCATGCTTTTGAGTCGGAGTTTCTTGGGAATTTTTAGTTGTGTGAGTTTTGTTGAATTTCTTGGAGTTTTGTTTTACGGATTCTTTTGTCGCGTGCGTATATTTTGAGATGCGTGAGTTTAATTTCATTGCGTGCAAGTTATGAGTTCTTTGGGCGTCGTGTCTCATCAAAAATCTAGATTAGTTTGTTGATGAATCCTATATTTGTGCAGGTTTTGTAAAGTCTTAAGGACTGATTCCCTTTATGGGAGGTTTATATCAATACGAATGTCTTGTTGCCATGTCTCCAGGTTTTATTTTATTCTGATTTTTAGGGTGTTACAGAAAGCAAAGAAGAAGTATTTATAGGTTAGAAAAAGAAGAGGGAACAGTGGGAATTCAAAAAAATGGTAATGATGGTACGACGCAAACGTTCGTCATGGTGAAGTGGAACAGCCGAAAAACGGCTAAGTGTCAGGTCGTGGACGTCCCATCAACTGACGCACGAACCCTGAAGTGCCACGTGGCATAAGCTCATAGGGTAAAGAAAAGGTGCTGAACGTATTCGGTATGCGAGATGTGGATAAGAATGACACATCATACACTATACCGAAGGTGAGAAGTACCGAAATATGAGAGATATTTCGGTAAATGAATTCGATATGCAAAGATACTGAAATTGGAAGAAACTTCGGTGACTTCGGTTAGGTCTTTGTTACCGAAATAGAAGAGTTACCGAAAGTTTGGAGGACCGAAGTATGAGAGAGACTTCGGTAAGGGTATATACCGAAGATATATACCGAAAGAAATTCGGTTGTGAAACAATTCCTTTCCAAAAAGTTAATGGAGGTACCATCAATTATTGGGCAATAGTCAACTTTTCCAGGCAGAGACCCGATGCATTTTTTTTAGCAAAAAATTAACATACCTAAGGATCCCACAAGAAAGTTGAAACGTGCCTCATCCAGTGGTTTGGTAAAGAGGTTTGCAAGCTGAAGATCTGTAGTAATGAAGTGAAGTTCAATATCACCGTTAGAGATATGATCTCTTATGAAGTGATACCGAATGTCAATATGTTTAGATCTGGAATGCAGCACCGGATTGTTGGCAATGGCTATGGCACTGGAATTGTCACATAGAATCGGTATATGAGAATAGAACTTGTCATAATCTTGTAGTTGGTTTTTCATCCACAAGATTTGAGCACAACAACTTCCAGCTGCAACATATTCAACTTCGGCAGTGGAGGTGAATACCGAATTCTACTTCTTACTGGACCAGTTGACCAAGTTTCCACCTAGTAATTGACAGCTGCTAGTTGTACTCATTCTATCAACCTTAGACCCTGCAAAGTCAGAATCTGAATATCCAATTAGATCAAAACCTGAGTCCTTGGGATACCAAAGACCCAGATTCATAGTACCTTTTAGGTACCGAAAAATACGTTTCACAACCGCCAAGTGAGATTCCTTGGGATTGGCTTGATAACGTGCACACAGACACGTAGCATACATGATATCAGGTCTACTATCAGTTAGATAAAGAAGAGACCCTATCATTCCTCTATAATTCGTGATATCAACCGACTTGCCGGCTGAATCAGCATGAATCTTAAGAGGAGGTGCCATTGAGTTTTCATGGAAGAGCATTTTTCAAAATCAAATTTTTTCAAAAGATCACGAATGTATTTACTTTGACTTATGAAAATAACTTCTGAAGATTTTTTAATTTGAAGACCAAGAAAGAAAGTACTCATATTTACTTTTCATGAGAGAGGCAAACTACTGACAAAGATTTTCATCCGTGGCACCGAAAATGATATCATCCACATAGATTTGAACAAGAATGATATTACCTTTAGTTTTCTTGAGAAAAAGAGTATTATCAATTTTACCTCTGGTATATCGGTTGGAGAGAAGAAAGTCAGACAAGGTGTCATACCAAGCACGAGGAGCTTGTTTCAGACCGTAGAGAGCTTTGTCAAGTATGAACACATGGTAAGGATGAGCTGGATCTTAAAAAACAGGCGGTTGTTTCACATATACTTCTTCAGGATGTTCTCCATTGAGAAAAGAACTCTTAACATCCATTTGAAGGACCCGGAAGTTTTTGTGAGCAGCATGAGCGAGAAAGATTCTTATTGCTTCAAGTCTAGCAACAAGAGCAAAGGTTTCATCATAATCGATACCTTCCTCCTGCCTATATCCTTGAGCAACAAGTTTGGCTTTGTTCCGGATAAAAGTACCCACTTCATCCATTTTATTTCGGAAAACCCACTTAGTACCGATAATGGTCTTACCAAAAGGTCGTGGCACAAGTCTCCAGACTTTGTTTCTCTCAAATTGAGACAAATCTTCTTGCATGGCAGTGACCCAACAAGAGTCTGCTAGGGCTTCCTCAATTTTCTTGGGCTCGATAATAGAGAGAAAATTCACATAGAGACAAATGTTACCAACACCTCTTCTAGTTTGAACACCTACTAGCTGATCACCACCGATGATTTGATTAATCGGATGATCTTTGGTCCATTTTAGAGCTGGAGGAAGAGGTGCAGGATATGTGTTTGAAGGTGATGGATCGGTGGGTTCAGGATGTTTGATATGAATAGGTGAAGTATGTAGGGTAGGTGCGGTGGGAGATATGGGTTCGGTAGGAGCAATGGATTCAGTAGCAGGAGAGGGATCTGCCGAACCATGATGAAGGGAAGAAGAGGATACCGAGAATGGAACATATGGAGGTCTTGAAGATAGAATATTTGGAGACTCTTCTCCAACACAGGAAATAATCCATTCATGAAGTTCAGTATCATCACAAGATAAAGAAGACGTCTTGTGATCATCGAACTTCACATGTATTGACTCATCAATACATTTTCTCCTTAGATTGTATACTCTGTAGGCTTTAGAAGAGAGAGAATAACCCACAAATATACCTTCATCAGCCTTAGGATCAAATTTTCCAAGATGCTCTCGATCATTCAAGATAAAACACAGACAGCCGAAAACATGAAGAAAACCAATGTTTGGTTTTCGGCCATAAAAGACTTCATAGGAAGTCTTGTTGTGTCTTTTCACAATAATAGACCGATTTTGAGTGAAACAAACTGTATTGACAGCCTCAGCCCAAAAATAGGTTGGTAGATTTGATTTACTTAGCATGGATCTTGCAGCTTCATATAGCGTACGATTCTTCCTTTCCACAACACCATTTTGTTGTGAAGTTCTTACTGCTGCATAGTTTTGAGAAATACCTTTTTCACATAGAAAGGCATCCAAGGTAGCATTTCTGAATTCGGTCCCATTGTCACTTCTGATAGATCTGACTAATTGACCGTTGAGAACTTCAGATTTTTTGATAAAGTTGATGATTTCTTCAGGTGTATCACTTTTGTACCTGAGAAAGAATACCCAAGTGTAACGTGTGTATTCATCAATAATTACAAGAATGTACCTTTTTCCACCTAGGTTGGGTGTGCTGACAGGCCCACAAAGATCCATATGCAGCATCTGTAGAGGGGTAGAGATAGAGAAACACTGTTTTGACTTGAAAGAAGATTTTGTCAGTTTGCCTTTCTCACAAGCTGCACATCGCTTTTCTTTTGAGAAAGAGATTTTCGGCAAGCCGACAACAAGCCCTTTGTTGGAGAGAGCATTCAACATTTTGAAGTTAAGATGGGAAAGACGTTTATGCCATAGCCAGTTCTTCTTGTCAGAGTCTTCAGAGATGAAACAGATGCTTTCACTTTCATATGTTTTGACACTCATGTTGATGACGTACACATTGTCCTTTCTAAAGCCAGATAAGACAGTGTGAAAGCTTTTATTGGTAATGAGACAATCATTTTCTCTGAAAATCACATAGTAACCTAAATGACATAGTTGACTAATGCTTAATAGATTATGCATCAATCCCTCCACATAGGCAACTTTGTTAAAAGTAATGGAACCATTAGAAAGAGTTCCATGACCTTTAGTGGAACCACAAGAGTTATCACCAAAAGTTACAGTTGGTCCCTTTTCTTTCACAAAGTTTAGAAGAAGAGATTTGTTCCCGGTCATATGTCGTGAGCATCCACTATCGAGATACCATGTTTGATGATGCCCATAGACCTGCAGACATGAACAAATTAGTCCTTTGGAGCCCATTTTGAGGTGGGTCCTTTAGGGTTAGAAAAAGAAGAAGAAGGATTGTTCTGACTATATCTTTCGATACGGTCCTTTGGACAGTCTTTGGCCAAATGAAAAGTGTCACCGCAGTTGTAACACTTTCGGTAGATGAATCTTTTCTTTGGTTCAAGAGAAGCAGCTTTTACCTTTCCTTGAGGTTTGAATTTAGAAGGTTTGGAAGGGTGAGAGGGAATGGGATAGCTGTACGGAACATGAGGGTTATGGGGAGCCGGTCCAAGGATTCCCTTTTCAAAAGAAGAAGAAGGATTGATATAGATTCCTTTGGACTTCTTTACTTTTAAGGCTCTAGGAATGAAGTCCGTTATGGTCACGGGAGATTTACCTTTTGAAGAAGGTGTAATCTTTCTTTTGTTGGGAAGATCAACAAAAATGGATTTTCCTTTAGAGAGGAGAGGAGCCTCTTTAAGAGTATGGGAAGAATAAGACGAAGAAGAAAAAACTTCTTTTAGTTTTAAGGACATACGAAGATCATTTACAGGCTTGACTAACTCATTTGAGTCTTGATCTTCTGTTAGAAGAGGTTTGGAAGATTTGGCTAACACAAAGTAACCAAACTTTCTTGAATCACGAAGATCCATGGAGTAAACTGAGTTAGAATCTTCTGAGATAGAATAATCCCAATCAGAAGAATATGAGGGTAGTTTAGAAGACAGAGGAATATTATGAGTAGGAGAGGGAATGTTTTCAGAAGGAGTACACACAACATTCTCTTTCCAGTAACCTAAACCATATGTTTCACCAACAACTTGATCTTGAAAATTTTTCTCAAGATTTTTAGAAGAAGTGTTCAATTTGTTTACGGTTTCCTGTTCTTTCTGAAGCTTCTTTAGAAGCTTGTTCTTCTCCTTGGCAAGCACATAGTTTAAAGTCTTCAAGTCCTCTAACTCAGTTTTTAGTTTATCAAACTGTTTTAACTGAGATAGAGAAGCTTGGAGTTGAGAGGAGAGAGACTTGACTTGAGCATTTGCTCTTTTCTTTGCATCTTTTTCATTGTGAAAAAGTACAGTTAGAGAGTCAAAAGCCCTAATCTTCTCTTCATCAGAGAGAGAGTAGAAGGGATGTACCTAAGAAGAAGAAGAGGAGCATTCAGCTGTGAAGTCCATTCTTGAGCAGGAGTCTTTTGGTTCTTCATCGAGTTTGGCCATGAGGCATTTATTGGATACTTCCTTCTCACTATCGGAAGTAGGTTCGTCTGCCCAGTCTAAAGTTTCTGCCATTAAGCCTTTGCCTCTTCTTTGAGAGTTGAAATTTCTTTCTTTCTCTCTTTTGTATTTGGCTTTGTATTTGTCAGCTTTATCGGAAAGCTCCTTGAATGATGAGGACGGAGAAGGTTTTCTTGGATACGATCTACTTGTAGAATTAGATCGAAGATTTCTTCTTTTAGAAGAGTTAGAAGAATTAGATTTAGAAATCCTAGAAGGATTGCTTTTACACTCAGATGCAAAATGGCCTTTCTTACCACATGCATAGCAATCCTCCTTGGATTTGTTCAAGGAGTTTTTAGAGGAAGAAGAAAAATTTCTGTTGCTTTGAAATTTATTAGAAGAGTTCTTTCGGAACTTAGAGAAATTTGCAAGCATACTCATCTCCTCTGTAAAATGATCAACAAAGGGATCTTCTCCTTCATCATCAGCTTCACTTAGATAAGCCTCCGAGGAGTGATTCAGATTTTCATGATTTTCTCTATCTGAATCATCAGAAGGATAGGTTATACGAGGAACACACACAGATTTCTTGGAGCCATCACTTATAAGAGCCATAGAGGGGGCTCTTATCTCTTTGAAGATGGTCTTCCTTTGTAAATGGGTTTGTTCGTGATTATGAAACATACCATAAAGATAAGTAAGAGGAAGACTTTCCAAGTCCCTGGAAGTCTTAATGCAAGTGGAAAGGTTATTCCAGAAATCTGGAAGACCATCCATAAATTTTCATACGACTTCCTCGTTGTCATAAAGTTTTCCAACTAGTTTTAACTCGTTTAAGAGACTGTTAAAACGGTTGTAGTAGGAGGGAAGAGATTCTCCTTTTTCATGAGAGAAGAATTTGTATCTACGAACAAGAGAGATTTTCTTAGATTTCTTTACTTCATTTGTACCTTCATACAAAACACATAGAGTTGACCATATCTCTTTTGCAGTTTTAAGACTGACAAAAGATTGGTACACTTCATCAGGAAGAGATTGAGCGAGAATGGCTCGCACTTTGGAATCGAGTCCAATAGTGCATCTATCTTCATCCGTGAATTCTTTTCTCTTTTTCAAAACATAACGACCAGTGGCAGAAGTTCTTTCCTCCACTGACGAGTCATCGGAAACTTGAAAAAGAGTGTCCTTTTCTTTTTCTTTATCGTTAGGGGTTTTGACAAATTTATCCCAGACTTTTGGGATTAGAAGACCTTCACTAAGAATGGTTAGAAAACGACTGTCAGCTCCTTCCAAGAAGAGCATCATCCTACTTTTCCATAAGGAGAAATTGTTTGAATTGAACTTAGGAGGTTTGACAGTAGATCCATTGTCAGAATGGAAAGAGTTTTGAGAAGAAGACTCAGGTTTTGTAGAAGGAGAAGCCATTGCGGATCTGGTTTATTAGATTAAACCAACCGCTCTGATACCACTTGTTAGTCCCAAAGAAGTAAAATAAGTATTGTAGAAGGGGGGGGGGGTTGAATACAATAACACAAAATTACTTAATTTTAATTCTTTTATTGATATGAAATATCAAGAATTACACAAAGAGAAATAAAGACTGTTGCGGAATAAGAATAGTTAAGAACTACTCTAAACAATCTAACACTTAGAAGATATTAAAGAACACAAAGACTTAAACTTATAGAGACAAGGAAAACTATCAACCTGTTTGGAAACTTGTTAATATGAGATCTTGAGCTGAAAGCGTGAGTAGCAAGGTGCTACCTCTATCCTTTATATAATATCCAATGTAATGAGTACAAAGGACATAGAGCAGTAAAGGCATGGGTGATTGAGATATTGTCAATAAATTATAAGATATTTGATGTGACTTATCACAATACAAAACGTAACTTTTATACTATGAAAGTACAATATCTCTATAAAATATTCATGGGAAAATATTTTTGAGATCAAATAGAAAATAAACGTCTCAATCATATTTAAACTAAGTGTATATCTTCTTAAAGAAGGAAGCTTCCATTCCCATTGTCAGAAGATCATTGGGAATGAGTAAGTATGTCAAATCATGAGAGTTTGACATAAATGTTCTTACACATAAAGAAGCAACCTGTAAGAAAGGAGAATGCCGAATAAAGAGTTCGGCAGATGAGGGTTGTGTCGAACAAGGATGATTCGGCAACATAGAAAGGACATACCGAATAGGAAATCGGCATGTGGAGGGTCTGCCGAATAGGAATCGGCAAGAGGATGATCTGCCGAATAAAAGTCGGCAGGTCAGGCTTAGTTCACTTTGAAGTTCATCTCAATCCGCATTGTAGACTTCCTTCATGTTGACTTCAGTTCGTCTTCAACTCACCGATCTGTTTAACCATAACTAAGCTATTACAAAGAACCATAGTACAAAGTACAAATATCAATAAAGACTAAGGAGAGGTTATCTTTAAATCTTAGATGACCCAACAGTAAGTCACCTTCAGTATACCTTGTGTGACTATGCCATGCGATAATGCCATGGCTAAGTCGCATGGCGATGTCGCATGGGTACCAGTGTACATAAAGTCGCGATTTTCAACCTTATTCTTCATTTCTTCACATCTCTCTCATTTCTACTCCGTTTTTGGTAATTCAAAGTGCTATGGTTTAGTTTTTGAGAGATTTTCAAGGATATATTGTTAGTTGTGGGAAGATCCAAGAGTATTTGGTGGTGGTGTAGAAGCAAATATCAAGAACTCATCATCATCATCTCCATCTTCAAGCAATTTAGGATTTTCTAGGTTTTCACCAAAACCTAAGTGGTGAGTTCGTCATCCTAGTTTCTAAACTTTATTATGAGTTATAAATTCTCCATTGATGACTTTCTAGTATTTATGTTTCTCAAATTTCGGTTTGGAGGATTTTGGGGAAGTTAGGTTAGAACTAGGGTTTTGGTCATAATGAAGATTTCGATATAAGATGTTTGGGGAATGATTCCAAGTGTTTGGATATGTATATTATGTTTGGAAAACTTGTGAATCTAGGGTTTGGATGAGTTGCTTGTGGATTCAAGTTTCTTCAAGAAACTCATATTGGGGAAAATCTGGATTTAGCTTAAATCTAGCAAAATGAGTTCAAGTTTTTTTGGGAAAACTATGTGCATACCAAAATGTTTATTTTGAAGTAATAATGTGTTTACTTGATAAGTATCAAATGTCTCAAGTATTTGATGGGATTTTTGTATTCGGTAAATTTGGGTTGATAAACCTTGTAAAATGCCTATATTTGGTTTTTGAATATTTTGATGAGTAAAATCTTAAGAATGTGTTATTTTTGTGATTTATTGTACAAATGGAGTCTATTTGATGGTTTGTGCATTTTGGTGTATTTGGTTTTATAAACCGTTTGGAAAATGCACGTCATCCTGCTATGAGGTATTTTTTAAATATAAGGGTATGATTTCATTTGGAAAATTGTTTGTCTCAACCAATGACGAGTTTTTGAGTTAATCATATCTTGAGACTTGTGTTTGCATAAACACCCGTTAAATGTGTTTTATTTTTTGAGGACCTTTATTTATTTGTTGGTCAATTGAGTTTTTGAGCTTTTGGCTCGGTCTTGACTTAAAAGAGTCTTAGGGACATTATTCTGGTTTATTTTTTTCTATGTGTCGGTTTGGAGGATTTTGGGGAAGTTAGGTTAGAACTAGGGTTTTGGTCATAATGAAGATTTCGATATAAGATGTTTGGGGAATGATTCCAAGTGTTTGGATATGTATATTATGTTTGGAAAACTTGTGAATCTAGGGTTTGGATGAGTTGCTTGTGGATTCAAGTTTCTTCAAGAAACTCATATTGGGGAAAATCTAGATTTAGCTTAAATCTAGCAAAGTGAGTTCAAGTTTTTTTGGGAAAACTATGTGCATACCAAAATGTTTATTTTGAAGTAATAATGTGTTTACTTGAAAAGTATCAAATGTCTCGAGTATTTGATGGGATTTTTGTTTTCGGTAAATTTGGGTTGATAAACCTTGTAAAATGCCTATATTTGGTTTTTGAATATTTTGATGAGTAAAATCTTAAGAATGTGTTATTTTTGTGATTTATTGTACAAATGGAGTCTATTTGATGGTTTATGCATTTTGGTGTATTTGGTTTTATAAACCGTTTGGAAAATGCACGTCATCCTGCTATGAGGTATTTTTTAAATATAAGGGTATGATTTCATTTGGAAAATTGTTTGTCTCAACCAATGACGAGTTTTTGAGTTAATCATATCTTGAGACTTGTGTTTGCATAAACACCCGTTAAATGTGTTTTATTTTTTGAGGACCTTTATTTATTTGTTGGTCAATTGAGTTTTTGAGCTTTTGGCTCGGTCTTGACTTAAAAGAGTCTTAGGGACATTATTCTGGTTTATTTTTTTCTATGTGTCGGTTTGGAGGATTTTGGGGAAGTTAGGTTAGAACTAGGGTTTTGGTCATAATGAAGATTTCGATATAAGATGTTTGGGGAATGATTCCAAGTGTTTGGATATGTATATTATGTTTGGAACACTTGTGAATCTAGGGTTTGGATGAGTTGCTTGTGGATTCAAGTTTCTTCAAGAAACTCATATTGGGGAAAATCTAGATTTAGCTTAAATCTAGCAAAGTGAGTTCAAGTTTTTTTGGGAAAACTATGTGCATACCAAAATGTTTATTTTGAAGTAATAATGTGTTTACTTGATAAGTATCAAATGTCTCGAGTATTTGATGGGATTTTTGTATTCGGTAAATTTGGGTTGATAAACCTTGTAAAATGCCTATATTTGGTTTTTGAATATTTTGATGAGTAAAATCTTAAGAATGTGTTATTTTTGTGATTTATTGTACAAATGGAGTCTATTTGATGGTTTATGCATTTTGGTGTATTTGGTTTTATAAACCGTTTGGAAAATGCACGTCATCCTGCTATGAGGTATTTTTTAAATATAAGGGTATGATTTCATTTGGAAAATTGTTTGTCTCAACCAATGACGAGTTTTTGAGTTAATCATATCTTGAGACTTGTGTTTGCATAAACACCCGTTAAATGTGTTTTATTTTTTGAGGACCTTTATTTATTTGTTAGTCAATTGAGTTTTTGAGCTTTTGGCTCGGTCTTGACTTAAAAGAGTCTTAGGGACATTATTCTGGTTTATTTTTTTCTATGTTGGGCTTTTGGAGTTGCATGCTTTTAAAGCATATTTATTGTTTATTTTATTTTTTGAGAGTGTTGGATATTCTTTTGGAATTACATGCATTTGTGGCATATTTATTTGTAAATTATATGTTTGAGGATGTTAGGCATTCTTTTGGAGTCATGTGATTTTAGATTGTGTTGCATTGGATCTATATGCACGTAAGTCAGTCTTTATTTGATGGTCGAATGGGTATTGAGGATTGGACTCCGGGACCTTTGTTTTGTGACCTAAAACTTTTCAAGTAGGCACACACTAAGGTCAACCAACTCTTGAGATGAAAATTGTTAAGGAGTCGTAGGAACATTTGGACCTCTAGTCGCGAAGTGTTATGTCAGGATCTGATTCTTAACAAGAATAATGAAACTCATAAACAATATTAAAGAAGTTGTGGAGAAACACTTTAATATTCAAACTATCAATGTAACAGTAAAATATAAATCACAACTTGTAAACTTTATTGAATGATTAAAGTTACAAGCTTTCACACAAAACCTCAATCTTGATGAACAACTTCCCCAAGACGAATTCTACTTCTCTAGAACTAGGGTTGTAAACCTTGAGGTTAATTCTCTCTCTAAACAAAAACTCAGAAATCTCGTATATCAAAACTATTCTGAATAATCCTATACATATACTGAAAATAAAAGATAATTACAAAACTTAAAAGATCTTCAGTATATTCTTCCATAATTATCTTCAGCCTTCCATGATTATCATCAAATATTGACTTTATCTCCAAGGCATATTTATCACTAAAACCAGCACTAATAATCTTCAGAAGCATTAACCATCTTCAGCAGCATTAACTACTGGCAGTACTAACTCTCCAAGCAGTACTAACTATTCAAGTAGCAGCACTAACTCTTTAAGCAGTATTAATTCTACTAGCAGTAGTAATCTTGAAAGCCTGGCAGTAGTAATCACTTAGACAAATCTTCAGTTCCCAACAATCTCCCCCTAACTTGACTTTTAGAGAAAAGAAGTCAAGTTCTTCAGATGCTCCCAAAACTCTATTGGTCATAAACCTATATCAGGATTCAGCCCCAAACTTTGATTAATAATTCTCTGGATCAAGTATCTTGCCATTGCAGAAACTGGTGCACAACCTAGCTTTTTCTTCAACATAGCATGCAACTTTAACCTGCTATGGTTGTAAACTCTACCCACTAGGAAGTATTCAAAGTGACTTGTATCCATAGACAGTGCATACACTCCACTTCTTTCATACAGAGTCCAGTTGTTGATGGTTTTGAAAACATTTATGATAACATACTGAACTTCCTCTGGCTTGAACAAGGAACAGGATTATTCCAATTTCTTTGATTTCCCCTCCTTTTATCATGTTTTAGGGGCTCATATTTATTACCTGCACACTGTTTGCAAGGAACAGGATTCACAACTGTAGTGTGCTTGTAATGGACCTTTTTAGACTTTCCCTCAATCTTCTCTACACCATCAGATTTGACCCAATCCCTTCCACTACCCTCATTGGTAAGAATGTTATTTTCTAAGGGAATCTCACCACTCACAGTGTTATCCTTACTCTTACCAGCTTCTTTCTCAGTCTTGTCCTCAACAACTACTTCATCTAAAGGATCTATCTTAGTGGCTCTCTCATGCAAGTCCTTCCTATCCTTGGTCTCTAGCAAATCTGATTTAGGAGGGATGTAGTTGCTGTTGTATGGTGGTGGTGTAGTATTGTACCCAATTCCTGGTTTAAGCTTATCATGGATTTGAACCTTTAGAATTGAATCCATGGCTTTAGAAGCATATGAAAACTTTTCCACATCCAGCTTAACCTTGGCTAGCTCTCCTCTCAACTTTTCATTTTCCTCTCTAGACTTTGTCAGTTGGATTTCTAAATCATTTTTCTCCCACTTCCAGTAATTTGTATCATATGTGTGTTGAAGTTCATTGGCTTGGAAACCTTAAATTTGTTCCTCAAACCTCTCAACAATTTTCACATAGTCTTTTCTATAATTTTCTAACCTCTTAAGGTCATCACTCATACTCTGGTTGTGATCCCTGTACCTTTTAACAGTGTCTATGCAAGTTTGAGTACAGAGATTAGAAAGTACCTCAATTGGGAGATCAGATACCTCTGCCATGAGAGCTTGATTTTGAATGGCCTCTTCTGCTTGATCACTCCAGTCAAACCCCATTCCTTGTTGAGAAACAAGAGCTTGAGCAGAGTTTCTGTTCTGGTTGAAGCTTCCAGTCTGAGTTTGTTGGTGGTTGTTTTGAGACATTCCACTTCTGCATTCCCTTGCAAAGTGTCCCTTCATATGACACTTGTAGCACTCCACCTTTGACTTATCAAAGCCTGCTCCATCTTCTCTTCTTTGAGAGAAGTTGTTCCTCCCAGTCCTCTTGATAAACTTCTTCACCCTCATAGAAAGCATGGCCATCTGCCATTTAATATCCATCTCTTCAATATCATCAGGATGAAGCTATTCCAAGTCATCATTGATTAAAGAAGAGTTACCATGACTGGAAAGAAAGGCTTCAAAAACAGATTCATTGCCTTTTTCTTGATTTACTCCACTGGCAGCATTAACTGATTCAGGGTTAGCAGTAGAATCAGTTGATGCTGATAGGAGTGCAGCATTATGAACATATCCAATAGGCTTCTTCTTTGATTCCACTTCAGATTCAAACACTCTCAGATCATTGTATAGATCATCCAGTTCCTTTTCTTCAAGCATGTCATTATGTCTGAATGAGACAGTGTACATGGTCCATTCATCTCCAAGAGATCTGAGGAACTTTCGGTTGACATCATCTTGTTCCATCTGAAGTCCAACAGTAGCCAACTTACCAATTAACTTATTGAATCTATCAAAAGTTTGAGTCATAGTCTCATTCTTTGAAGATATAAAATTCTCATATTGCTGCTTGAGAATATCCCTTTGATTCCTCTTAGTGCTCTTGGTGCCAGCAAATCTCTTCTCTAAAGTATTCCATAGAATCTGAGAATCAGTGCAGTGATGAAATTGATGTTGATACTCATTAGGGATGGCCAAAAGCAGGGTGCTTAAGGCTTTCATCTCCAATTGTCTCACTTTCTTCTCAGCATCAGTTTTTGGAGGTGGTCTTCTTCCATCTTGTCCAATTTTACCTTCAGCAGAGGGACCATTCTCAATAATGTCCCACATAGAAAAGTCTGTAAGGAGGATGTACTGCTTGATCCTATTTTTCCACATGTCAAACTCATTAGGTTTGAGCATGGGAACCTTTGAAACAAGAGTACTGGTTGATTCAACTGTGTTGTCCATGATGAATGAAGGTTTCTGAGAATACTAGGCTCTGATACCACTTGTCAGAATCTGATTCTTAACAAGAATAATGAAACTCAGAAACAATATTAAAGAAGTTGCGGAGAAACACTTTAATATTCAAACTATCAATGTAACTGTAAAATATAAATCACAACTTGTAAACTTTATTGAATGATTAAAGTTACAAGCATTCACAGAAAACCTCAATCTTGATGAACAAGCTCGCCAAGACGAATTCTACTTCTCTAGAACTAGGGTTGTAAACCTTGAGGTTAATTCTCTCTCTAAACAAAAACTCAGAAATCTCGTATATCAAAACTATTCTGAATAATCCTATACATATACTGAAAATAAAAGATAATTACAAAACTTAAAAGATCTTCAGTATATTCTTCCATAATTATCTTCAGCCTTCCATGATTATCATCAAATCTTGACTTTATCCCCAAGGCATCTTTATCACTAAAATCAGCACTAATAATCTTCAGAAGCATTAACCATCTTCAGCAGCATTAACTACTAGCAATACTAACTCTCCAAGCAGTACTAACTATTCAAGTAGCAACACTAACTCTTTAAGCAGTATTAATTCTACTAGCAGTAGTAATCTTGAAAGCCTGGCAGTAGTAATCACTTAGACAAATCTTCAGTTCTCAACAATCTCCCCCTAACTTGACTTTTAGAGAAAAGAAGTCAAGTTCTTCAGATGCTCCCAAAACTCTATTGCTCATAAACCTATATCAGGATTCAGCCCCAAACTTTGATTACTAATTCTCTAGATCAAGTATCTTGCCATTGCAGAATCTGGTGCATAACCTAGCTTTTTCTTCAACATAGCATGCAGCTTTAACCTGCTATGGTTGTAAACTCTATCCACTAGGAAGTATTCGTAGTGACTTGTATCCATAGCCAGTGCATATACTCCACTTCTTTCATACAGAGTCCAGTTGTTGATGGTTTTGAAAACATTTATGATAACATACTGAACTTCCTCTGGCTTGAACAACATGCATAGATATTCCATCACAAGTTTTGTAACTGGTATCCCTGGAGCTTTTAGCTTATCAGCATATAATTTCATCCCCACCTCAAACATTTCCTCTAAATCAGATCTGGAGCATAGTCTTACAATCTTGGCCCAAGTAGGATACACTTCAAATTTGTCATCTTTCCTCTTCAGCCTGATATACTCCTTTCCATCTAATTCCATGGTATCCCAGTGAATAATCTCAGGAGGCTTGACACCAACTGGTTCAGCTGTTATAGGCTCAGGCACTTTCTCCATCACCACCATGTACATATTTACATCATAAGTACTGGATGGTTCTTCCTGAGATTGAGCTTTCTTTTCATCAGACTTAGGTGCCTCTTCTTGTTCAGCTACCTTTTGTTCTTTCTCAGCTTCTTCCTCATCCACTCTAGGTTTCTTAGATGGTTTTCTTCTAGCCATCATTTTTGTTCTTTTCAAAGTCCTCAGACTTTCACCTAGAGTAGCTTCCTTCCTTGATTATTCTTGATCATCAGGAAAGGGTTTTTGAATTTGAAGGTCATGCCTCTCTTTCATCTTCTTTTCCACTTCAACTCTTGCTTTGTCATTCCCTTGTAACTTTGTCATCTCTGCCTCATGCAAACCTTTGATTTGTTCAAATAACATTTTAGTGAACATTTCCTTTTTGACTCCCACAGCACCTTTGAGGAAAGTAATCATCTTCTTTCTCTCTTGAGTGCCAAGGTAGGTCTTTGAAGGTTGTCTCTTCCTTGCACCCAATTTGATCATTGTAGTCTTCTTTGGAATTGCAGATCTCTTCTGTGCCATCTCTGTTGCCAAACTCTTTTGATAAACTTCATTCAGCTCTGCATCTAGAGCTTTTGCCATCTCCCTATCTTTATTCACTTGAATTGTTTCTGCTTGCTCATGTTCTGCTTGAATCTTCTTAGCCAAAGCTTCATCTGACTCAATCAACTTTTGCTTTTTAATTGGTTGGTCAGATTCCACTATCTTGGTCTCAGCATTGTCTTTGATGACAATTCCTTTGGCCTTTGAAGTGACCTTAGGAGTATCATGTTTAGCTTTGATTAGTGCTTTAGCTATCTCAATTTCTTCCAAATTTCTGCTAATGAGGTCAGTTAATACCTCTTGAACAATTTATGTTGCTTCATTTATTTCAGCAGTATTAACTGTTTCTGCTGCTATGTTTGCTTCAGCAGCATTAACTGTTTCTGCTGATTTCTCAAACCCTGTTTCTGTTTCAGTAAACTCCCCCTCATCTCCATGTTTCTCCCCCTTATTCTTAGCATTCTCCATGTTAACCTCAGCTTCTGACTCCCCCTTTTTGGGAGCATCATCCACTGGGTTCCTTCTTCTGAGCACAAATCGTTGCTTCTTCTTCTTTTGAACCACCTTCTAAACCAAATTCTTTAAGCTGCTGATCTCTTCTTGTTGGTTGATGATGACTTTCTTGAGTTCATTGACAACCTTCTTTTGAGCATCCAGTTCAGTTGCCATTTTGGACATGGCAGAAATCAATTCATGGTAGACATATCTATCCTCACCTTCTCCAGGAGTGTTACCCCCTTTTGAGGGATCATTGGAATGTTTAATAGGGATCTCCATCCATGCTGAAGCACCACCTATTCCCTTGGTTTCTTGGCACCCGGGACCTTTGGATGATTGCTCATCCAATGTTGCCATGGGGAAGGTCTTAGTGATGTTACCACTGGCCTCCTCTGTGCTAGCAGGAGTAGTGGCAGCCTTCTCACCCACATGCTCATGCATCTCCTCAGTGAGCACCTTCTTGGGGTTGGGAGACACCCCAGTGGTTTCCCTATTGATGTTCTCTAATGGATAATGCTCCATCAGAGGGCTTTGAGGTTCTGGGTTTGTAGGAGGTACAACAAGGGAAGGAGCCTTATGTACCTTTCTCTTAGTATACGTTTTGGTTAAAACTGGTGTTGGCTTAAGAACAAGGGACTGAGGAAGTGATATAGTGGTTGAAGGTTGGGTTTGGCTATCAGTGGGATGGTCCAGTAAGGGCCTTGACCCTGATGCCATACCTTCTTGGTTGTGGGACACCACCATCATTGTAGAGAACAATGGGGTGTCAACTCCTTCCGAGTCCTTGGCAGATCTTTTCATATTTGAAAAGACCTTGCCCTTAGGGATTTTAGGTACATATACCTCATTAAACTGAGGTATATCCGTCAATTCAGTGGTGATAACTGCCTGGACAAATCTTGGATACATATAGAAACTCTTTTTATTATCCAAGTTTGACACAATGTCATTGAAAATCATTTTTGAGAAATTATACTTTCTGGCAGTGGACAAGCATACCAAAGCATAAGCAATGGTACTACTGAACTGACTCCATCCAGTAGTTTTTCTAGAAATACAGTGCATAAGAGTATGAATAAAGAAACGCCATTGGGGAGAAAAGTTAGCTTTGTAAAATTTGAAAACACCCTGTTGGCCTTCATACCCCATTCTTGTGAGATTGGAAAACAAATCCTCATTAGGGATAGAGGTAATACCTGAGGCATCGTCTAGACATAGACTGATGCGAATGACCTCTTCAGTGACTACCAAGGGTTTGTCACACACCCTTGTCTTGATAATCTGCACACCGTTTTCAGTAACAGCGGTGGCATTGGCCCAAAATTGCTTCTGGTGCTCGATGAAGATTGGTGGTGACACAGTAAGAGCATACGCTATATGACTGGTCTTGAGAAAATCAATTATTTGATGGAATCCATCAGCCTGCTTCGGCTTTTGAAGCATTGCGATCTCATTGTGTTCATCAATAAACGCCAAGGATGCCATCGGTCTTGAGGATTCTTGACTGAAACACACTGGTTACTTGAGAGAAAAGAGTTAGAGAGAAGATGAACAGTATTCAAAGAGTTGTTGTGAGCTTTTAGGCGGGCAAAGAGGGTATTTATATGATTCGGGAAAGAAGCAGTATTAACCCTATTTTCAGTTAAAGCAGTACTAACCCACTGACAGTATTAACTGAGAGCAGTATTAACTGAAAGCAGTATTAACAAACTAGCAGTATTAACTAACTCGCAGTATTAACACATACCTGAAGTAGTAACTCAGACTAGCAGTAGTAATAATGAACCTGCAGTAGTAACTTTGCACTGGCAGCATTAAAACTGCACTGGCAGCATTAACTATACTTACACTGTTGAAGCTTGTGTTAGTCTGAGCAGGGCAATAAACTTTCTGAGAAAGACGATTAGTAGCACCAAACAAATAACAGGTATACAAACACTTATTAAACATGAGCTCATTCAGAGTTGATCATGCCCACACTTGTAACCAAGAAAGTGAATCTACCCACATCAAAAGCTTTAGTGAATAGATCAGAAAACTGATTATCAGTATGAACTTTAGTAACTTGAATAAGCTTCTTTTCATTGCAGTCTCTAATAAAGTGATACCTGATTTCAATGTGCTTTGTTTTGGAGTGCTTAACTGGATTGTTAACAATGCTAATAGCACTGCTATTGTCAATGAAGATTGGAGTGTGAAGAAAGGTTACCCCATAGTCCATCATTTCATTCTGAATCCATAGAACCTGAGAACAGCAACTTGCAGCAGCAATGTACTCAGCTTCTGTTGTGGATAAGGACACTGTGGTTTGCTTCTTACACTGCCAAGATACTAGTCTTGCACCCAAAAGTTGACATCCCCCTGAAGTAGACTTTCTATCCATAATAGCACCACCCAAGTCACTGTCTGAATATGCAATCAACTCAAACGTAGATTCATAAGAATACCAAAGACCTAATCTAGGTTGCCCTCTTAAGTATCTGAAAATCCTCTTAACAGCTTGAAGATGTGACTGCTTTGGCTTGACTTGGAATCTGGCACATACACACACTGGAAACATGATATCTGGTCTTGAAGCTGTGAGATACATGAGAGATCCAATCATTGATCTATAAAGATGGACATCAACATCCTCCCCCTCAAGATCTGTAGTGATCTGTTTGTGTGTTTCCATTGGTGTGCTTGCTGGCTTTGAGTCTGATAGACCATACTTATCTAGGACACATACTTTGATTGACTTATGAAAATCCCATCTTTCTGCTGTTTCACTTGAAGCCCAAGGAAGAAAGTGAGTTCACCCATTGAACTCATTTTGAAGCTCTTGTGCATCAACTCTTCAAAGTCTCTACACATATAATCTTTTGTGGATCCAAATATGATGTCATGCACATATATCTGAACAAGTAGGATGTCCTTCTTACTTATTTTAATGAAAAGGGTCTTGTCAATGATTCCCCTTTCAAACCCATTTTCCAAGAGATAGGTAGACAGAATATCATACCATGCTCTTGGGGCTTGATGTAGACCATAGAGTGCTTTCTTAAGTTTATATACTCTGTCAGGATATGATGGATTCTCAAATCCAGAGGGCTGACAGACATATACTTCCTCATCAATTGTTCCATATAGAAAGGCACTCTTCACATCCATCTGATATACCTTGAACTTCATATATGAGGCATAGGCTAGAAACAGCCTAATTGCCTCTACCCGTGCCACTGGAGCAAAAACTTCCTCATAGTCTATGCCTTCTTCCTGAGTGTACCTTGTGCCACTAGCCTTGCTTTGTTCCTGATTACTATTCCTCTCTCATCATTTTTATTTCTGAAAATCCACTTGGTGCCAATTGCTCTATGACCTTTTGCAAGGTCCACCAAGTCCCAAACATCTTGCAATTTAAACTGTAGCAACTCTTCTTGCATGGCTTCTATCCAACTTGAATCTTTCATTGCATCATAAGCCTTCTTAGGCTCAATCTGAGATATAAAGCAAGACAGTATTGTATGTTGCTGATCCTGCAAATCTTGAAGTTTGCTTTGATTCCTAGTCATCATAGGAGAAGAGATGTCTCCTATTACCAACTCAGGAGGATGATTCTTCTGAGTTCTTGTCTGAAGACTAGGTTCTTCATTAATTCCTACATCTAAATTGGAATCATTTAAGTCAGCTGAGGGAATCTCATCAGCTGCTCTGGATTCTCCTCATCTCTTCTTTCTTCTTCACTCTGAATTGGTTCAGTAACAGTCTCCTTTTCACAGATTTCAACAGGGTCCATTGTAGGTATGGGAAAGATCACAGACTGAGGAATAATATCTTGTACTTGTTTATCCCCTGATTCTCTACTTCCTGATCCTGCATGATCATCACTACTGAAACCCAAAGAGTTAGTTAGTGAATCAATGTCAAATAACCACTGAGGACCTGAACCAATAGGAGTTGGTGTGTTCTCATTGCATTTGACATTGTCACTTTCCTCAATTATTCTAGAAGAAGAATTAAACACTTTATATGCCTTACTCTGAGATGAGTAACCAACAAGAAAACCATCATCTGCTTTGCTATCAAACTTTCCTAAGTGAGTTTTGGTATTGAGAATGGTACAAGGACACCCAAAAGGTTTGAAAAATCCAATAAATGGTTTTCTTTTATTTAAAAGCTCATATGGTGTCTTATTTTTAGGCTTGACTACTAGAACTCTGTTTTGGACATAGCAAGCAGTATTAACTGCTTCAGCCCAGAAAGTAATTGGAAGTTTTGAATCAGCTAACAAAGATCTAGCAGCTTCAATCAGTGTCCTATTCCTTCTCTCAGCAACACCATTTTGTTGTGGAGTCCTAGGAGCACTGTATTGCCTCTCAATTCCTTTTTCCTCACAAAAGGTGTTTAGGTCAAGATTTTTAAATTCAGAACCATTATCTGACCTAATGACTTTTACCTTTTGATTTGTTTGGTTTTCAATTTTTAGAATAAAGGATTTGATCAGTCCACTTGTCTCATCCTTAGTCCTTAGAAAATATACCCAAGTAAATCTAGAGTAATCATCAACAATAACTAAGCAGTATAATTTCTTACCTATACTCATGACATTTGTAGGACCAAACAGATCCATATGCAACAACTGAAGAGAAGAGGAAATTGTGTTCAACCATTTGGACTTATGAGAAGTTTTGTGTTGTTTGCCTTTAATACAAGCAACACAATGATCATCACATGAAAAGACTTTTGAAGGCAACCCTCTTACAAGGTTATTTTTAACAAGTTTATTCATTGTTTTAAAGTTCATGTGACACATCCTTCTGTGCCAAAGTGATGATTCATCCAAAGAGGCTTTTGAAACCAGACAGTTTAGGGATGAATCATTTGAAACATTTTCCGTATCCAAACAATAGACATTATCCTTTCTAGGAGTTCTTAGTAGTATCATCTCTTCATCAACTACCTTGAATCCAGGAGCAAGGATCATGCATTCTGAATCAGTGAATAATATGCTATGTTTTTTGTCACAAACCTGTGATACACTTAACAGGATGTATCTTAACTGTTCAACATAGAAAACATCTTCAAAGGTCATCTTACCTTTTGTTACATCTCCCTTACCACTAATCTTACCTCCATCTGGAGTATTACCAAAGGCAACATGCCCTCCATCAATTTTCTTGAAATTCTTGAGGCAAGCCATGTTCCCTGTCATGTGCCTAGAGCAACCACTATCAACATACCAAATGCTCTTTCCCTTGAGTTGTTGGTTTCCCTGCACATAAGATAAATCAATTAGTATTGACAAGGAACTCAAGCCAAAGTGGTCTTGGGCCTCCCTTTCTCATCAAAGTACTTACACTCCTTTTTGATGATATTTTTAAATTTAGAATCCTCTTGACTGGAGTACTTTGTCAAGATGATTGGTCTATAAGCACAAGCAATATTAACAGAGTTAGCAGCACTAACAGGTTTAGCAGTACTAACCTTGTTAGAAGCACTAACAGAGTAAGCAGTATTAATATTTGATGAAGTACTAACAATGTTAGTTTTAGAAGTACTAATACTATCAGCAGCACTAACATTGATAGCAGTAGTATTGCTTCTGGCAGCACTATCTTTGTCAGCAGCACTATTTGTGGTAGCAGTACTAACAGTTTTAGTGCTTTTGGGAACCCACATCTTGACACTTTCATTTAAAATCTTTTTCTTCATGTGGCTTTTATATTTAACATGTTTCTTAGCCACATGGTTCCTTTCATTCTTCCTATAACCAAAGGGTTTTTGCACAGATCTTTGAAAATTTATCCTTTGGTTAATAGGATTAAAATAACAGTGCTTGACAAGATGGTTCAATTTGCCACATATGAAACAAGATTTTGGTCTGATGATTCTACTCAGATCAACTTCTTGTTTTTGAGCCCACTGATTATTCCAATTTCTTTGATTTCCCCTCCTTTTATCATGTTTTAGGGGCTCATATTTATTACCTGCACACTGTTTGCAAGGAACATGATTCACAACTGTAGTCTGCTTGTAATATACCTTTTTAGACTTTCCCTCAGTCTTCTCTACACCATCAGATTTGACCCAATCCCTTCCACCACCCTCATTGGTAAGAATGTTATTTTCTAAGGGAATCTCACCACTCACAGTGTTATCCTTACTCTTACCAGCTTCTTTCTCAGTCTTGTCCTCAACAACTACTTCATCTAAAGGATCTATCTTAGTGGCTCCCTCATGCAAGTCCTTCCTATCCTTGGTCTCTAGCAAATCTGATTTAGGAGGGATGTAGTTGTTGTTGTATGGTGGTGGTGTAGTATTGTACCCAATTCCTGGTTTAAGCTTATCATGGATTTGAACCTTTAGAATTGAATCCATGGCTTTAGAAGCATATGAAAACTTTTCCACATCCAGCTTAACCTTGGCTAGCACTCCTCTCAACTTTTCATTTTCCTCTCCAGACTTTGTCAGTTGGATTTCTAAATCATTTTTCTCCCACTTCCAGTAATTTGTATCATATGTGTGTTGAAGTTCATTGGCTTGGAAACCTTTAATTTGTTCCTCAAACCCCTCAACAATTTTCACATAGTCTTTTCTATCCTTTTCTAACCTCTTAAGGGCATCACTCATACTCTGGTTGTGATCCCTGTACCTTTTAACAGTGTCTATGGAAGTTTGAGTACAAAGATTAGAAAGTACCTCAGTTGGGAGATCAGATACCTCTGCCATGAGAGCTTGATTTTGAATGGCCTCTTCTGCTTGATCACTCCAGTCAAACCCCATTCCTTGTTGAGAAACAAGAGCTTGAGCAGAGTTTCTGTTCTGGTTGAAGCTTCCAGTCTGAGCTTGTTGGTGGTTGTTTTGAGACGTTCCACTTCTGCATTCCCTGGCAAAGTGTCCCTTCATATGACACTTGTAGCACTCCACCTTTGACTTATCAAAGCCTGCTCCATCTTCTCTTCTTTGAGAGAAGTTGTTCCTCCTAGTCCTCTTGATGAACTTCTTCACCCTCATAGAAAGCATGGCCATCTGCCATTTAATATCCATCTCTTCAAGATCATCAGGATGAAGCTGTTCCAAGTCATCATTGATTAAAGAAGAGTTACCATGGCTGGAAAGAAAGGCTTCAGAAACAGATTCATTGCCTTTTTCTTGATTTACTCCACTGGCAGCATTAACTGATTCAGGTTTAGCAGTAGAATCAGTTGATGCTGATAGGAGTGCAACATTATGAACATATCCAGTAGGCTTCTTCTTTGCTTCCACTTCAGATTCAAACACTCTCAGATCATTGTATAGATCATCCAGTTCCTTTTCTTCCAGCATGTCATTATGTCTGAATGAGATAGTGTACATGGTCCATTCATCTCCAAGAGATCTGAGGAACTTTCGGTTGACATCATCTTGTTCCATCTGAAGTCCAACAGTAGCCAACTCACCAATTAACTTATTGAATCTATCAAAAGTTTGAGTCATAGTCTCATTCTTTGAAGATGTAAAATTCTCATATTGCTGCTTGAGAATATCCCTTTGATTCCTCTTAGTGCTCTTGGTGCCAGCAAATCTCTTCTCTAAAGTATTCCATAGAATCTGAGCATCAGTGCAGTGATGAAATTCATGTTGATACTCATTAGGGATGGCCAAAAGCAGGGTGCTTAAGGCTTTCATCTCCAATTGTCTCACTTTCTTCTCACCATCAGTTTTTGGAGGTGGTCTTCTTCCATCTTGTCCAATTTTACCTTCAGCAGAGGGACCATTCTCAACAATGTCCCACATTGAAAAGTCTGTAAGGAGGATGTACTGCTTGATCCTAATTTTCCACATATCAAACTCATTAGGTTTGAGCATGGGAACCTTTGAAACAAGAGTACTGGTTGATTCAACTGTGTTGTCCATGATGAATGAAGGTTTCTGAGAATACTAGGCTCTGAGAACCACTTGTCAGGATCTGATTCTTAACAAGAATAATGAAACTCATAAACAATATTAAAGAAGTTGTGGAGAAACACTTTAATATTCAAACTATCAATGTAACAGTAAAATATAAATCACAACTTGTAAACTTTATTGAATGATTAAAGTTACAAGCTTTCACACAAAACCTCAATCTTGATGAACAAGCTCACCAAGACGAATTCTACTTCTCTAGAACTAGGGTTGTAAACCTTGAGGTTAATTCTCTCTCTAAACAAAAACTCAGAAATCTCGTATATCAAAACTATTCTGAATAATCCTATACATATACTGAAAATAAAAGATAATTACAAAACTTAAAAGATCTTCAGTATATTCTTCCATAATTATCTTCAGCCTTCCATGATTATCATCAAATCTTGACTTTATCTCCAAGGCATCTTTATCACTAAAATCAGCACTAATAATCTTCAGAAGCATTAACCATCTTCAGCAGCATTAACTACTAGCAGTACTAACTCTCCAAGTAGTACTAACTATTCAAGTAGCAGCACTAACTCTTTAAGCAGTATTAATTCTACTAGCAGTAGTAATCTTGAAAGCCTGGCAGTAGTAATCACTTAGACAAATCTTCAGTTCCCAACATGTTATACGATTAACGTTGTACGAGTGGCATACTCATGTGTTTCCTTCACTCTCAACGGATACGAGTCTCCCCCGTTGTTGTCAAACATTATTTTTAGCTATTGTAATATCCATGATTTAATATCGTTTGGGTCTTTTGCGAGTAATTGCAATTGATGACTTTAATATTGGATTCCCTCCACATATATTAAGGCTTGCATGAAGTAATTATTGTCATGCATTGAAATTTGAATTTTATCCTATTTATGTTTCGCGTGAGTAAAGGGTTTAGTTCCATATTTTTGGAGTATTTCTATTTAACCGTTTTAACACATAAAATGGGATTTTTGGGAAAGCATCACTATTTATTCCAAACATTTTGCATAATGAGAATCATGATTTAAGTTATATTCTTTCCGTTTTATTGATTATATAGTGATGAAAACTCTTGAACTCACTAGGCGTTAGCCTAAACTTTTTATTTGTCGGCATATGCATCAGATCCTTGAAGGGGGTATGGTACTAGCGACATAGTGAAGAGTTGAGGGCTAGTTAAATGCACGAGAAGGTTCTATCTATTTTATGACGTCTTCCGCTTTTGGAGATAGGGACTGTTATTGGGTTTTGTAACACCCGTCTCTATTATAGACCTTGTATAAGGTTTTATTTGTGTTTATTGAAGTTAAACCTTAAATTGTTATTTTAGATGATTCAATTATTGATATATTTAGAAAATTTTTAATTAGTTGCTATTTCCAGATTTGAGTGTGTTACAAGTTGGTATCAGAGCTTAGGCTGGAGAGATTAGGGTGTTGATTTTGGATACCTAGACTCAAACTAGCGTTCTACTAAGTGGATGAAAGTGAGATTGTACAATTAGACACTTTAATATAAGATATTTAAGGTCGATAGAGTCATTAGAATCGGGAGTCATAATGATGATAGCAAAAAATTTCATGTATGGTACGTTTATAATTGCACATGGCCAGTGTTATGGTGAACTTACATGTTAC
This sequence comes from Arctium minus, assembly GCA_954870635.1. NCBI lineage: Eukaryota > Viridiplantae > Streptophyta > Magnoliopsida > Asterales > Asteraceae > Arctium > Arctium minus. The sequence goes on along the minus strand of OX941080.1, from coordinate 171,275,754 downwards.
ATGTGGGTGCTTGAATCGCCTTCATGTGATGATCTATGGGGTAGTGGATAAATTCTTAGTGAATGGTCAGTCATCAGAAGAAGTTGATATTTATAGCATTGTCATTTTGAGTGACAGTTAAGCATGATGAGTACATCAAGTTGAGCATTTCAGGTTAGAGTTATTGGTTGAATTAGTACCATAGGCTTATTGAATCGACCTTCTTTCAAAACTAACTTGCAAGGTTAACCGACTTAGTTTCCGATTATTGCCTTAAGATGTTTGAGCATTCAAATGTTGGTAGTGTGACCGTTGGACTTGATGAGCATAATTTTTAGACTTTGAGTCTCGACCAATTTCAAGCATGATATTTTCTTCTAAAATAAATTGTATAAGTTATTTCGTACCCTTCCGAAAATCACCGTCCAGGTTGTGTTACAAAATTTTGGCAAGACGTTTTAGCCCGCACAAGATTTTAAACTGTGACCTTAAACCTGCATAAAGTTGTTTTATTGCACATGGTTGCAATCGTTGTTGAGATTTTATCTCACGTTGATTCATAACCAAAGAGTGAAATTTCAAAAAAAAAATGTGAACTTGATTTATTGCATGAGTTTGTATTCATTGAGGAATTTATGATGTTTACTTTTAACCTTGTCTTATTGATTTAATCATTGGAAACAGGAACTTTGGCACCAAATGATTGTTGTATGCCCCTTGAATTTCTTTGAGTTTTATTGAGGTTTTGTTAGGTTGTATGATGTCTTATTTTATGACGTTGTGTGAGGCATGAATGAAACTTTGAAATGTGTATACTTGACATTTTCCTTGTGTTAATTTATGAGCTTTTATTGAGCATTTTGTCTCATGTGAGTTTTATTGGAAGATGTACCTCATGTCTCTTCGCAACCAAGAGAGTCCTTTTGGAGTTTTGATATCGCAAAATTTCACTTTTGGGTTTTGTGCTAGTATATTTCGTAGCACACAATTTATTTATACTCTTTGCGAGCAATTGTGTAGTGGTACTATGATGTTTTATGTTAATGTTTTGTTTTGTGCATTTTCGTTGTTGTTACCTTTGCTATTGTTTCACACAAATGCAATATATTGAATTGCTTGGTATGAACGGCATTATAGTTACTACCTTCGAACAAGGAACATACCGATTTTTTGGATTTAAGTTGAAAACAACCTAAATTATTTCACATTTCAACCAAATCGCATGCGGTTACCATTTTACTAAGTTCTGAGAAATAAACTGATGCATGTGACTCTTGTTGGGGAATTTCATTCCAAGTCATTTTATGGTTAAAAGAGAGAATTTTGGAGCTTGATTTCGTGAAGTTCTCTTTTGGAGTTTGTACAAACATTTTGTTGCACACCATTTTAGTGCAGGAAAGTATTTTACGTACATGACATAAATTGATGCATGTTAGGACCATAGTGGTTCATTTGAAATTTTTGTTAAACATCTTTTGTTGTTGTCATTATTAGCTTGAGTAATGATCAAATGGTTTTCGAAATGGTTTTATATGTGTGACAATTGTGACCACTTTGCTCAACTACCTAGTAAGTGGTGGTAAATTTTATGCGTACATACAATTGTTATAAAGATTTTGTGCTCGATGAGTCTCATAAAATTTTAAAGTGGCATATCTATTGAGTATTACACTTGAAGAACCTTGAACTCGTTAGAACCATAGATGTATGCCCGTTGTGAACGGTGAGGGGTAAGAGAGCCTTGGGAGTAGAAGTGATGGATAGATGGACTAGTGATAATATTGTATTTTGAGTGCTTCAGTTTGAAAAGCCAATGAATTTTAGATTCTGAAGCATTAGACTCGTGAGATTTTCCGATAACTCTAGTAGTGAGTCGCCCGTTTCAGTGCTCCTTGAGTTAGAGGTTTGGATGATTATTTGCATCTGAGTTATGGGGAACTCTTGGGATGCCATGTTATTAACCGTTGTTAGAAGGTGGTAGGCTCGGTGGATGATTTATGGTGAGTGAATTATTTGTTTTGTGGTTCGAATCATTATGTGATATTAGGCATCAAATTTTGATTTCGAGGCCAAGGACTGTTGAAGTATTTGGAGTGCTATCGTTGAATCTTTAGAGATAGCTGCAGGATATGCGGCGACTTTAAGAAGCTTAGACTTTGGTAAGTAAGTATTAGTGAATAAGATTTCCTTGATTGGTAATGATGTCATAGATTAAATGACCGATACTTGGATGTGTTATAGGAGTTGAGCAATCAATGAGTTTGAGAATAATCGATTCCTTATAAATCCTATTTGCACATTTTGGGATGTAATGCCAATCCAATAGCAAGAATTGTTGGGCTAGGAATTTTGTAAATCCTTTGTAGTGGCCATGTCTTGTGACAGCTTGGGAGTACAAATGTAGAGCATGTTGGTCTGTACCAAGCTAGTTGTTAACTAGGAAATTTCGTCCAGGAAAGAATGATGAATCCTTATGGCGCTAATTATTGGAGGAAATAGTGAGAATGTCGAAATAGACCTGTATGTGGAAATATATTATTGTGGAGATTTTGATTTGTCAAGGTTAAATTATTAACGTGGTAGTGAGTACTCTTATTCGAAGGGAGCGTGTCTAGTTGTAGTCGGATGAGCTATTGCAAAAGACATCAAGATGTTGAATGCAAAGGAGAAGAGTAACACCATCTTGATAGGGGTTGTTAAGAAAATTTAAGGGTGAATTCATTTTGAATAAGTGGTGTAATGGAGCAGTTGAAGTTGTGAACTACTGTTAAGGTAGTATGGGCCATTCTAAGGTTGGGAGGCAACTGAAATCATGCGGTCAAAAGCTACTTTAGAAAAGTTAGATGGTTACTCTGATATAAGTATAACGTATCGAAATGGATATTGGGTGCGAGAGCCATCATGGAAATCAATATGCAGTTTTGTCAGGTAGTTATCGAATATCAATTAAGGTTGAATCGAGTTGGTGACGCATCCTTGGATAAGAAATTGGACATTTTGTGAAATTGACATCACTCGAGGCTTATATCATTAGGATGTTACCATTTGGGTTGAATAGAAAACGATTCAATTATCCAACTCGTGCCCCGTGTTGTGTGGTGCGTCTAGGTAGACTCATGTTCCTCATACAATCGAGCATTGTGTGATAAATAGTATTTCATGGCATCAATGTTCAAAATGTTTTTTCGGTCAGTGTTTAATTATTGCAAAAAGGGCACTGAACTAATTTAAGGGAGTATACCGAGGAATCCCAATAAGTGTCGAGGGTAGCATCTATATGCTCGTGTAAGGACTAGATTTCGAGGACGAAATCATTCTAAGGTTGGAAGGATCCCAATAAGTAAAGAAAGTCACCCAATATGTCTTCATGGTTTCTAAGTTGCGGTTTCGGGCTAGGAATTTATTGCTTTTAGTTCCTTAGAGTATCAGGGGTGTTTCGTGTGAGAAAAGTAGAGTTTCGGGGCTCGGTATAGGCCCAACGACAATGCCCGACAACAATAACAGTGTCCCTGGCAAAGTCGCACAGGGTAAGGCACCTTCTATACACCTTGTGCGACTATGTCATGCGACAATTCCATGGCAAAGTCACATGGCAATGTAGCATGGGGGTACCGGTGTGCATAAAGTCACAATTTTCATCCTCATTCTTCATTTCTTCATATCTCTCTCATTTCTACTCCGTTTTTGGTGATTCAAAGTGCTATGGTTTCATATTTTAGAGTTTTTAAATGATAGATTGTTAGTTTTGGAAATATCCATGAGTATTTGGTGGAGTGAAACCAAAAATCAAGAGTTCATCATCATCACCTCCATCTTCAAGAAATTTAGGTTTTTCTAGGTTTTCACCAAAACCTAAATGGTGAGTTCATCCTCCTAGTTTCTAAACTTTATTATGAGTTATAAATTCTCCATTGATGACTTCCTAGTGTTTATGTTTCTCAAATTTCGGTTTGGAGGATTTGGGGGAAGTTAGGTCAAAAATAGGGTTTTGGTCAAAATGAAGATTTTAATATAAGATGTTTGGGGAATGATTCCAAGTGTCTGGATATGTATATTTATGTTTGGAAAACATGTGAATCTAGGGTTTGGAGTAATTGCTTGTGGATTCCAGTTTCTTTAAGGAGATCATATTTAGAAAATCTAGATTTAGCATAAATCTGGCAAGGTGAGTTCAAGTTGTTTTGTGAAAACTATGTGCATGACAAAATGTTTATTTTGAAGTAATAATGTGCTTACAAGATAAATATCAAATGTGTTGAGTATTTGATGGGATTTTCGTATTCTGTAAATTTGGGTTGATAAACTTTGTAAAATGCCTATATTTGGGTTTTGAATATTTTTGTGTGTCCCAATACGCAATCATTCAATCAAGTAAACAAATAATTAACACAATAATGCAAACCTGATATTGATTAATCAATTGGTTCAACAGATTACAAGCTTGAAGAAATCGATCTATCTCTCTGTTTCCTCTTGTTCACGGCGCCAACAGCTAGCCTCACAATTAATAATTTTCTTAATTAAGCTCATCATCCCTAATTAACCCTAAACAAAATCTATTTATACTTAAGCTAATAAGCCTAATGGGCTTGACAAGGTTTGGGCCCAAATTACAAAAACTAACTAATAACTAAATTATAAAACAAAAAAATAAAATACGAAAAACACACTTTTGACTATTTATTACAAAAGGACCCTAGACTATTTGTTGAGACGACTTTATCAGCTTTGACTTCAGATTTCAATCTTCAGATAATTATGATCTTGAATCCAATAAATATGTGTTTTAACAATTTTGATGAGTAAGTGTTTTCAGCTTCCAAAAACAAGACATTTTCTTCATTAAGCCCAGAAGTCTGTTTTAGCATATCTTCATTTATTTTCTTTAATGCACTGACTTCTTCTCTCAGTAGCTTCCTTTCATCATTATATCGTTTTGACCTCTTTGAGTAGTAATCAACTGAAGAAGCAAGATTTTTGTTCTCTAATTTGAGCTTTTCAATCTTCTTTTCATCATCATCAGAAAAATATCCCATCTTGAATTATCTGTTACAAAAAGAAACTTGAAATGATCGTTAGAAATTCAAAAACAGTAGATCACAATAAGAACTTTGTCCCCCTCCGCAGACTTAGCACGGGGGTCCCTGAAAGGGCATATTACAGTTTTAAAAATTTCTCAGAAAAAATTCTAAGTATGAAAACTCGCAAATCACTGTGGAACTCGCAGAAGCTCAAAACTCGCAGAACACTGAAACTCGCAGATTGTTGAAACTCGCAAGTCGCTGAAACTCGCAAGATACTATTCACTGATAAACACGCAGATAGAGACGTGCGCGTTTGAGAAACTCGCTAGTCACTACTAGCGCGTTTTGATAAAACTCGCAGATCACTGTTCCTGCTCAAACTCGCATCCTTCGATTAGCGCATTTGTAGAACTCGCAAGTGTCTACTTGCGCGTTTCAACACTTAGAAACTTTTTCCCAAATTTCAAACTCGCAGACTTAGATCTGCGCGTTTCTAGAACTCGCAGATAACACCTTGCGCGTTTGAGACCAAATTCTTCAACTTGCGCGTTCTTCCGGATGAACTTGCGCGTTTCACAGATCTTGCGTGTTCTTGGAGTTTTCGAACAAAAACTCAAACTTTCACACTGAAATCCATTGAAACTTTGGCAATTTGATCTCGATCACACCTAAAACTGTTTACAAGCAATGAATTTCAACCTAAAACACTAGAAATTGTTAATCGATCTAGAACAGTTCGTTTTGAACTTCGAATAGAAAACTTACAAAAATCAAAATTCAGATCGAATTGTTTTGATTTGAACAAAACAATACAAACTAAACTTGTTCTAAACATATAATCGAGTACAAATACACACAAATCAAATCAAAAACATCACTCGATCAACAAAATCGAATTTGAACAGTAACTTTTGTGTTCTTGAACTGTCGATCAAAAATTTCTTCAAATCGATCCATTTTTCTGAATTTCTTCTGCTCTGATACCAATTGTTATTCCCAGATTCAAGTTCTAATTTCTACAAACAATCAAGATGAGAATCGAATTCATATGTCATTGATTTCAATCTCAAATATTACAAATCTCACAACTTTATCTCACTACATTCACTCTCTCTCTAGAATGATGTTCAATAAACTTTTCTCTAATATGCTCTCTCAATCTCATTCGTGTACATCTGATTACAAAGACAAACAAAGACTATTTATACCCTTGACAATTACAAAGAAAACAAACAAATACAATTACATTGACTTTGACTTTATTAACAAAAGACTTTGACTTTGATGAGAGTTGACCTTTCAGCTTTGACTTCTTGAACTTTTGTCTTCAATCTTTATGATCTTGAATCCAACAATTATGTGCTCTAACAGTGTATGATTTCATTTGGAAAATTGTTTGTCTCAACCAATGACGAGTTTTTGAGTTAATCATATCTTGAGACATGTGTTTGCACAAACGTTGGTTAAATGTGTTTTATTATTTGAGGACCTTTATTTGTTGGTCAATTGAGTTTTTGAGCTTTTGGGTTGGTCTTGACTTAAAAGAGTTTTGGGGATATTAATCCAGTTTATTTTGCTCTATGTTGGGCTTTTGGAGTTGCATGCTTTTGAGGCATATTTATTGTTAATTTTATATTTTGAGAGTGTTGGACATTCTTTTGGAATTACATTCATTTGTGGCATATTTATTTATAAATTACATGTTTGAGGATGTTAGGCATTCTTTTAGAGTCGTGTGATTTTATATTGTGTTGAATTGGATCCATTGGCACGTAAGTCAGTCTTTATTTGATGGTCGAATGGGTATTGAGGGGTTGGACTCCGGGACCTATGTTTTGTGACCTTAAACTTTTCAAGTAGGCACTAGGAGGGTTGAGTCTGGAGGTGCTACCTTGAAGGTAGGCAATAGGACCTCCGCCGCTTGAAGGTAATGCTTTAGAGGTAGTCTTTAAGTGTGTCGGGTCTTGAGGTGGAATTCATGTGAATAGACACTAAGGTCAACCAACTCTTGAGGTGAAACTTGTTAAGGAGTCGTAGGAACATTTGGACGTCTAGTCGCGAAGTGTTATAAGAAAAATGTTGTACGAGTGGCATACTCATGTATTCCCTTCACTCTCAACGGATACGGGTCTCCCCCGTTGTTGTCAAACATTATTTTTTTGATAGTATAATATATATGTTTTAATATCGTTTGGGTCTTTCGCGAGTAATTGCAATTGATGACTTTAATATTGGACCCCCTCCACATATATTAAGGTTTGCATGAAGTAATTATTGTTATGCATTGATATTTGAATTTTATCTTATTTATGTTTCGCGTGAGTGAAGAGTTTACTTCCATATTTTTGGAGTATTTCTATTTAAGCGCTTTAACACATAAATTGGGATTTTTGGGAAAGACATCACTATTTATTCCAAACGTTTTGCATAATGAGAATCATGATTTAAATTATTTTATTTCCGTTTTATTGATTATATAGTGATGAAAACTTTTAAACTCACTAGGCGTTAGCCTGACCTTTTTATTTGTCGGCATGTGCATCATGTCCTTGATGGGGATATGGTACTATCGACACAGTGAAGAGTTGAGGGCTAGTTAAATGCAAGAGAAGGTTCTATCTATTTGATGACGCCTTCCACTTTTGGAGATAGCGACTGTTATTGGGTTTAGTAACACCCGTCCCTATTATAGACCTTGTATAAGGTTTGATTTGTGTTTATTGAAGTTAAACCTTAAATTATTATTTTAGGTCATTCAATTTTTGATATATTTAGAAAGATTTTAATTAGTTGCTATTTCCAGATTTGAGGGTGTTACATACATGGAAGTGGCTTAGTCAACATATTTGTTTCGTTGTCGTGAGTGTTAATCTTGACCACTTTAACATCACCTTTAGCTACTACCCCACGGATATAGTGATGAAGAATATCTATGTGCTTCGTCCTATTGTGAAACATCCGATCTTTGGTCAAGAGAACTGCACCTTGATTATCATAGAAAACCTCTTCGACCTTTAGACGATTACTCAGTTCACCAAAAAATTCTTGAGCCACACAACTTCTTTCACAAGTTCATTAACCGACATATATTCCACTTCCGTTGTGGATAAAGCGATGGTAGGTTGCAAATGTGCCTTCTAACTAATAGCAAACCCATCAAGAGTAAAACATATTTATCTTCTATTATCAATATCCTTGGCATGATCCGAATCCACATAGCCAAGCACCCCCAAAGAATTCTTCCCAAAATGCAAACACAAATCGGTCGTGTTCCTCAAGTAACAAAAGATCCATTGGACGACTCTCCAATGCTCTTTACCCGGGTTGGACATATATCTTCTCACCATAGAAACTGCATAGGCAAGGTCAGGACAGGTACAAATCATGGCATACATCAAGGATCCCACCACACAAGAATATGGAACTCTTGCCATATAGGCAACATCGACTTAGGTCGAAGGACTTAAAGCAGATGATAACTTGAAATGAGGTGAATACGGAGTGTTGACAAACTTTACTTCAAACATGTTGAACCGGTGAAAATGGAGTGTTGACAAACTTTGCTTCAAATCAGCAGGTCATACTTTAGATTATATTTTGGTTTGTTTACAAACCTGTGATACATACTTAAATTACTAAATTTCACATACGATTCTCAAGTTTTCTATCTCATACATGCTATTATGATAACTATGTTCATGATTTTGCTTTATATATGCATATTTATAATAATAAAGATCGCCAACGATTGCACTACCTATAAATGAATCAATTAGTTCTAATCATAAAAGGATGCTTAGAATGAGGTTTAGGAATGATGTATCACCGAGATGATATTAACCGCAGCAAGGGATTGTAGAAATGATCCCGAACTATTGATGAATGGTTCCAAAATAATACTGGAAGGCGCGACATCCATCGGTGGAAATTAGACTTTAAAATGGTGAACTTCATGAACATATTAGCATGCTTACTTTCTGTTATAAGGCTGTAAAATTTGAGTACATGATATTTGATGTATAAACTTGTAATCACTGAGCAATTAACTACTTAATAGTTAAGTATGTATTGCAGATTAGTATCATCCTATGCTTTGAAGAGGATGTTCATAGTTTAAGGAAGCTATTATAAGGTCGAGTAATGACATGTAATGAATAACAAGGACGGTATACGAGATGGAAAGTTGTGGACTAAAAGATAAGGAGTCCTTGATAGACCCTCCTTATGGAAGTAAGATGTGGTGAAAGTCTATGATGAATTAGTAAGATGTTAAAGAGGATCGATGAGGACAAAATGATTCTTTTGTAAGGCATATATATATATATATATAGGGGTGGTTTCAATTGGAAACCAAATTTCATTGGAAACTTTGGAAACCAAATTTCAACCATTGATCTTTTTAATCAATGGTCAAGATTCATTTGAATTATATATGTTAATAAATTAATTAATTTATTAATAAAAGATAATAATAATATGTCAAAAGGGTAAATGTGTCTTTTTCTTTTGTGTTTCAAATTTGGAAACAAAGATGAAATATGCTTAAATATAGAAAAGCGTATATTTCTTAAAAAAAAAGAGCATATCAAGACTACCTTTTTATTACATGTTCATCAATATGCAATATGTAAAAACCCAAATAAGTTTCATTAAGTTTCATTACCATTATTGTTTCGTTACCTTTCCATTATGTTTCACTATATCAAATTTGTTTCATCAGGTTTAACTATATTAATATTTTGTTTCATTACCTTTCTATTATATTTCACTATATCAAATCTGTTTCATCAGGTTTCACTATATCAATATTTTGTTTCACTATATCAAATCCATTATGTTTCAGTATATTAATATTTTGTGCCTGGAGGTAATATTGAAGATTTCATATGAATATCAACTTTCATTCATTGGATGAATCAATCACTGATTCATAAGAATAAAAAAAAATATTTGATTTGTAGCTTGCGTATGAATCAATTTGTGTTTACCTAAATTAAATGTTTCATGTTTAAATTAATAAAGGATCAATATTACCATATATAAAATACATTAAAATTAAATAATTAATATTATAATAATAATAACACTTACCATGTATATTATGAAATTATGTAAAAGACTAAAATAACCTTATCAATTAAAAATAAAAAAAGTAAATTCAATGATTGGTTAATTTCGGTTTCCAAAGTTTCCAATGTAATATTGGTTTCCAATTGATCCCTCCCCTATATATATATATATATATATATATATATATATATATATATATATATATATATATATGATGAACTTCATGTTATGTGAAATGACGGTCCTAATAATGAGTAGACGTAAAGAAGGTATTGATGGTAGATACAATTTTATAAGATGCAAATCTCATAGGTACTATGAAAAAGATAAATAGATGAAGATGGAAAATGGTTGCATGAGGATAACTTGGAAGATAGATGTAAAAGAGAAACATGGATGACAAGCACTTAGAGATATGAAATGACCTCTTTGATGTGTTTGAACATATAGTTTTATGTATGTGAGAATGATCGAGTGGTGTGTTGTGCCAAACACCCTGATGATTAGGTGATGAGGTGATGTCTGATGTATCAAGAAGGATATAAAGTTTATACTCGATGATGTAAGAAATTAGTTGAGAGTCCATGATCTAGATAATGATCTAGGAGGAAAGATCTCATTGTAAAGATTTGGCACACAAGTTTGTGTTTGAGTAAATGAGAGTTGACTACTAAAATTGAACAGAGATATAAATCTTGAAATGAATACTCGTAAGAGTAAATAAAAGGGCTAAGAGATAAGAAGTATGTGAAACCTAATGATATTGTTAGACCACAGTCTCATTGGATTCAAGATCATCCAATATGAAGATCCAATCTGAAGCTAATGCCGAAACGTCGACTCTCGATATTAGTCTAAAACTCAGTTTGTAATAAAAATGTCAAAGTTTTTTATTTGTATTTTATGTAATTAGATATTTAGCATAACTAAATATCTAAGTTTAGTTAGTTGTTAGTTATTATATTTGTTAGATAATATCTAAGTGTTAGATATTATTATTAGTTTATTATTATTAAGGTAGTGTGTCTAAGAAGCTTGAGATCAATATCAGATCTCAACAACTCTCTCTAACATAAGAACATTCATACACAAACACACACTCAAGGTGTAAAAACTGAGAGAACACATCAAGAGCTAAAACCGAACACCAAACCTTGTAATCGTTTGTTATTAATCAAACAGGTTGGTAATCTTGTTATTGTTGTTGTTTTGTAAGAACTTGATATAAACATTGTGGACCGACAATTGGTATCAGAGCTTGATTTTAGATTCAAATCAAGTTTTTCAAACTCGACTCTGTGTTCTTATTTTTCAAAATCGATTTCGAGATTTAGTGTGTTTTTGGGTTAGAATTCGATCAAGTTGTGATCGATATAAGTGCTAGATCGAGTTGTCATAGTTTGATTTCAGAATAGATCTTAAAACGAGTTTCAATTTGTGATTTTAGTGATAAAACAGTCGACTTTTTAAAGTCACTGTGCCATCGATTTTCTTTTCAAAAAGTGAGTTTCGTCGAGATCGAGTGGTAACTATCTGTTCTAGATAGGTTAGTGGTCTGTTTATTGCATATTGAGACTGCTAATCTTGGAAAAACAGGTTTTTAGTCGATTTATCGAAGTACAGGACGAACTCGCGCAAAGATCAATCTCGCGCCAGTTCATTGTCTCGTTTGCGCCATCAGTACATCGCGCAAACATCATCTTGCGCTACCAACAGATCACGCAAACTTCAGTTTGCACGGCCCTCTTGAAAAGCAAACTCCAACTCGCGCCACACTCGTATCACGCAAAGCTACCTTTTGCGCCATTCACATCTGACGAGAATAGTATCTCCACTTTGCGCCAACGACTATTAACGCAAAGTTCGCGTTTGCGCCATCAGTTAATCACACAAACAATACTTCGCGCAACCCACTTGAAGCGCAAACCTCAACTCTCGCGACCAACGGATCACGCAAACCTCAGTTCGCGCGATCAACTTTTCACGAAAATCACGTCTCACTTGCGCCAAACTCTTTGAAACACAAAACCTTACTTCGCGCCAACCTCCTCTAGCGCAAAGCTCTACTTAGCACTACGTACATCTCGCGCAAACTTCAATTCGTGCGATTAACTTTAAATGCAAACTTCAGTTTGCGCAAACCACACTTCACGCAAACCTATTGTACGTCAGTCTCTCATCGCGCAAACCTCATCTTGCGCCAACCACCACTAACGCAAACTTCATTTGCGCCACCTTCTCAAAACGCAAAGTTTGTCAGACTTGTTCATTCTTAAATCAAAATGACATCCGGAGAAGCCCTTGCAATCGGAACTGACACCAAGCCACCAGTTCTCTTTAGAGGAGAATACGAACAGTGGAAAGATCGGTTCTTGAACTTTATCGAAAGACATGAGTTAGGTGAATTCATCAGGAAATCGATAGAAGAAGGGATTATGAAACCAGTTAAGATGACTCGTATGGTTGTAACTGTGCCGACACAGTATGATCTTAAGTATCATGAGCTCGATGATGATAACCTAAAGAGAGCAAAAGGTGATAGATTATCAAAGTCATACATTTTACAAGGAATTCCAAACGAAATCTATGTAAAGATTGACAGCTATAAAGCTTCGGGCAAGGAGATGTGGGATCAGCTAGAGAAGATGATGTTGGGTTCAAAGGTTGGGAACCAGCTCAAAATTTCCAACTGCCTAAACAATTATGAAGAATTTAAAGGCAGAGCTGGAGAGTCTCTAGAAGGAACTTATGACAGATTCGTGACCTTGCTAAATGAACTAAGCAAGAACAAGGTCACCAAATCTCAAATCGAGCTGAATGTCAAATTTCTAAGTATTCTACAGCCGGAATGGAAGAGATTTGCCAGGCAGATGAAGCAGATCCAGGATCTGAATGAGATTCCACTTCATGAGGTGTATGAAACCCTCAAACAAAATGAAGAAGAGGTGGATGAAATTCAAGATGAGAAGAGGCAGAAAGTGAAGACAGTTGATGACACAGTTGCTCTTGTGGTCAAAAAGAAGAAGAACAAGACGATTGTGTATGAATCAGAAGAAAATGAAGCTGATGCAAGCTCTGACTCGGATGACTGTGAACAACTGAAGCAGGCTATGCTCATGCTAACAAAGGCCTTTCAGAAGAAGTTCTAAAAGAAGCCAAGTTCAAACAGTCAGAGGTATTCTTTTGGTCCTAACAACTATGTCCACAAGGAAAGGGTTGAAGGAAATCGGTTTGAAGGGAAGAGAATAGAGGAAAGGAAACCGGAAGAGAGAAGGTATCATGCTGAAGGGAAGAGAATAGAGGAAAGGAAACCGGAAGAGAAAAGGTTTCAAGCTGAAGGATCCAGTCAGTCAGAACCTCCAACGTGCTACAACTGTGGCAAAAAAGGTCACTTTGCCAGGGACTGCCGAAGACCCAAAGTCAGAAACTCCGATTATTACAAGAACAAGATGCTTCTTGCAAAGCAACAGGAGGCGGGTAAGGCACTGATGGCAGAGGATGAATACTGGCTTGATCATTCAGACGAGGAAGAAGAGGATGAAGAGAAGGATGAAGTAGTCAACATGTGCTTAATGGGAAAGCAGAAATCAGAAGCTGAAGCTGATTCAAATAATGAAGAAGATGAGGTATGTGATTTATCTTATTCATATTTCATAAATAAAATGCATGCCATGAATTTAAAACAACAAGAGTTAGAGTCGAAGCTTAAGCGAGAAAATGGTGTTATAACTGACAAAAACCAATCGATACAGAAACATAGCAATGAAATTGCTGAGAGAGAAGTATTGATTGAGGTTTTACATAGAAACAATGACACCAACGCCAAAGAAAAGACAATAATTGTTAAAGAGAATTCTGAAGTCAAGTCTAAACTGAGAAAGAGTGAGCTTGATTTAATAGAGCTTACGAAAATGCATTCTTCGTGTATTGAAGAAAATAAAACTTTAATTGCAAAATTAGCTGCTTTGGAAAAGAAGTTATACTCATTAGGTCAAAGTGAGCAAACCATTCATCTAAACAAACTGAAAGAGAATAAAGAAAATTAGGGAATCGGTTATGAGAATCCTCATTATCTTAAAAACGGTATATCTGAAGTGTCTGCACTTTATGATTTTATGTTCTTAAGACTCTCTCGTCGATGCCCTGAACTTAAAGTTTTTTGGACTGGACTATCAAAAGAGGATGAAGCCAAAGAAACGGAAAAACGATTGAAATCATCTAAAGTTCACCTTCCATTTTATTATGTGAAGCTGAATAATAGTTATAACGATGATCCTAAATCTCAAAATAAATCTCTTTCAAATGACTTCTTTCAAAGTTATTCTGTAAAAGAGATGGAGGCGAAGCCTATTAAAGGTAAAATTTACGTCCCTCCTCTTGTTCTGGAAAGTAAAATTTCCGAACTCAAGAACTCTTTAACAGATGAAAGACTTCTGATTGAGATTGAACAAAAAAAAAATTCAACCGTGCTGAAAAATGTTATTATTTCAAAGGCTTCTAAATTTGATGACATGTTTGGTTTATCAAATGGAGGGTTTGATTTTCTTAACTCTGACAATGGTTCGGATGGTTGTTTTGAACAATTTGATTTTAATGTGAAACTTCCTAACCATTCATCTTTTCTTGTGCAATCTTTGGGAAAAACCAGTATGCCTGTTAACAGTGCAAAATCAACGAAAGTTGATAAATCAGTCTCTGTGAAAGCTAAGAGTGCTAAAGGTAAGATTATATCTAAGCATTCACAGAAATCGAACACTACTGGTAATCCAAAGAAGAAGCATTCGTTTGTTGCTCAGAAGTCTAACTCACGAGTTTCACATGTTTCAGATCTGAGCAAGCGAAAGCCAGAAGTTAAATCTCAATGGAAACCGAAACAGAAGCTTGACAAGGCTGATAAATCGTTTTGTAGTGTTAATTGTAATAAGACTTTACCTAGTAAAGATGTTTTGAAAGCGAATGTTGCTACTATTTTGAAATACTCTTTTACGCAACTATTCTAGTTATCTAAATCTGCTAGAAAGTCTTCCTTTTATGATAAACATATTTCTAATTCTTGTCAAGATTCTGAGGTTTGGTTTGGAAATTATCATGTACATTCATATCATTCATCTGATTCATTTGATTTTCAAAAGAAAAGATGACCCAATTTCAAATGGGTACCAAAATCTAGTGCTAACACAGTTGGATCCAATTTCAAGTGGGTACCAAAAGCTAAATCTGTGTTGCAGGCACCCAACGTTTAAGAAGGAGAAATTATGGTTTCTGAACACATCTGTTCAGAATCCGTGCTTAAGATAAATTATGGATTTTGAACACATCAGTTCAAGACCCGCTCTTCAATACTCAAAGAGTTTATTCCAATGTTGTCGTATGAATATCTAAATTTGTAATTTCTCTTATGCAGAAACGTCATATGTGGTACTTGGATAGCAGATGTTCCAAGCATATGACTGGACAAAAAGAGATGTTGTCCAACTTTAAAGAGAAGTATTGCGGAACAGTTAAATTCGGCAACGACCAACATTCACCAATAATGGGTTATGGTGATATGGTACACAACAATGTCACGATAAAGAAGGTGAGCTATGTTGAAGGCTTAAGACACAACTTGTTCAGTATAGGCTAGTTCTGTGACAAAGACTTAGAGGTCAACTTCAAAGCCAAGAGGTGTTCTGTTCGCACTGAAGAAGGCGAGGAACTCTTGGTCGGTACTCGAGAATCAGACCTCTATAGAATCAATTTGTCAAAAGTCCAGACTGACAAGCAGGTTTGTCTACTATCGAAAGCTTCGATGCAACAAAGTTGGTTATGGCATCGACGACTTTCTCACCTCAACTTTCGGTACATCAACAATTTGGTCAGTGGAAAGCTCGTCAAAGGACTTCCAGAGCTAAAGTATGAAAGAGAACATCTTTGTGCAGCATGTGAAAAGGGAAAGATGAATAGGGCTCCACATAAACCAAATCCTAAACTGAGTATAAAATTAGCAATAAAATCACCAAACATTGAAGATTTGATAGGAGATATATCATTTAAAACTCTTCTTCCTCTTCTTGATTTTTCAGGAAAATATTTTGCATTTTCACTTGTATAAACAAAAGGAATTTCATTTTTCTTGTTATTTGTTCTTTTCTCATGTTCGATTTCTAACACTTGCTTCTCATTCATCCAATCAATTTTAAATTGAGGAGCATAATGAGCAAGAGTCAGATAATCGTATTTATATAATGTTGGGGATTTTTCAATCGCATTGTTTAAACAATGAGGATTTTCAAAACCAAGACCCCATCTTTGTTTTAAAGCCTCTTCACTCCTCGGATTGTTCATATAGATTTTTTGTTCAGATTGGTCTCTTCGATAAAGCTTTTCTTCTAACTTAATTATTTTATCAGAAAACTCATCTTTTAAAGTAGTCATTGATGTCAAAGATTCAAGATAAGTCTTGTTAGAATTTTCCAAAGCATCCAATTTCTTTTGAAAGATGTCTTTAGTATTTTATAAAATAGATTTTTCATCCTTCAAAGAAATTTTCAGCTTTTCAATTAAATCTGACTTTTCAGAATTTAAATTCTTTTCAGATAAAATCTTTGAACGCAAATCAGATAAAGCATTTATCATGATATCAAACTTAGAGGTAATAAATTTGTAGTCAAATTCAGAATATACCTCATCCTCATCCTCATCCATATCAGAATCAGAATCGTCTGACTGGTCATCTCCAACTAAGCACATCTGAGCGATCTCGACGTTTGAAGCTCCATCATCGGAATAATCCAGCCAGAATTCTTCTTCTGCCAACAAAGCTGTTCCATTCTCTCTTTTCTCGGCCAGCTCCAATTTCCTTCTGTAATAAGCTGAGTCCTTAAATTTCTTTGCTCTACACTCCTTTGAGATGTGACACGGCTTTCCGCAGTTGTAGCAAGCAGCAGTCTTTGGCTCGGGTACTTTTACTTTAGGACCGGAAGTGAAGCGAGAAGAGTTGGAACCCGATCTAGGTTGGAACTTCTTCTGATAGTGTTGGGAGAGAAGGATCATAGCTTTCTGTAAGGCCTCTCCATCGTCATCAGTTGACCCGGTGTAAGCGTTATCAGACAACGCTTGTTCATTCAGTTACTTCATGAGAAGAGCAACCGGATCAACTGTTTTCTTGTTCTTTTAAACCAGTTTGGCCTTCTTTTCCAGTACCAAACTCTCATCAGTCAGCAAAATCTCATACAGTTCCTGAATCTGCATTGTAGATATCCGAACATCGTTCTTCAGTCTATGACATGCTTTATTCCACTCAGGCTGAAGAGAATTAAGGAACTTCAGATTCGTCTCCAGATCAGTCTTTTCCACTTTAATCTTTCTAAGATCATTAATCACAGCGCAAAACCGGTCAAAGATAGCCTTCAGAGATTCATTGTCCTTCGCCTTAAATTCCTCAAAGTTGTTTATGAAGCGTGTCTGGCGTATCTGAGTAGCAACAGATGACCCAAGCATGATCTTTTCTAATTGAGTCCACATCATATTTGGATTATGTTTGAAACAATCAATTCAATTGTAGATCGTGTTAGGCAGAGCTAGCATCAAATTAGACTTTGCTTCTCTATCGGCTTTTTCACGTTTGATTTCATCAGCAGTTAAAGGAATGTCATTTTTTGGTTTGGCAAATGGTCCTTCAGATAAAGATTTCATCATATTCTCACCATTAGTCTGACGTTCAATGAAATTGATGAACCTATCTTACCACTGTGTAAACTCATCTTCGTTGATTAAGACTGGTGGACGAGTATTTGTTCCTAATTGCATCATCAGATCATTGGAGTAGAACCTAGCTTGGAGAGCAAATTTGGCAGAATCCATTTCTGATGAATTAGAAAATCAAAAATCAGATTGAATTGAAAAAAAAAATTCGAAAAATATTAAAAATTGACAATTTGAAAAACACTTGTTATGACACAAAGTTTAAAAAAAATATAGATGACACAAAAAAAAATTCCAGACTTTTTTTTTAAACTAAGTCAGGAAACAAGAGCTTTGCGGGTCAAGAGAGAGACGCAAACTGAGGTTTGCGGGTGTTGAGTTTTGCGTTTCAAGAGGGAACCGCGAACTGGACTTTGCGTTTGCTAAGTGAAACGCAAGATAAAGCTTTGCGTGCGTAGACTTTGTGGGTGTAAGCAGATGCGCAAGACAGACTTTGCGGGTGTAGTGGGAAACGCAAAGTGTGATTTGCGTATGTAGTGGGAAACGCAAAGTGGAGCTTTGCGGATGATGTGAGAAACGCAAACTTAGACTTTGCGGGTGATGTGAGAAACGCAAACTTAGACTTTGCGGGTGATGTGAGAAACGCAAATCATGATGAATGAAGCGCAAAGTAGTAAGAATGAGGCGCAAAGTGCATGAATGAAACGCAAACTTCAAAAACTCACAAATTTTCGCAAGATCAAATCAAACTAAGAAATTTATGTATGAAAAAACACACACTGAATATCGAAAACACCTTTTTGACACAAAACAAACACCAATTTCAATTAATACACACTAAAACTCAAAATACTTGAATGTAACAGTACGTTGAAAAAAACGAATTTTCAGAAAACTCAAAAACGCAAAATCGAAGATCTAAACTCAAAATTAATGCAAAACAATATGAAGCAAAAGTGATCGATTATCAAAAACGCAACTAATGAAATCAAATTCAACCAAAAACGATCACAAACACTTCCAAATTTGATGAGAAATCAAGAAAACGAGATTTTCTTGAAAAAATTCAAGAAAATCAATCAAATTTTCGATTTCAATCAACAATTCAGATTCTAAGAATGCAATCTCTCAATCCTCTCAAGATTCAGTTGGCTCTGATACCAATTGATAGTTCAAGATCACTGATTCTTTAGAGAGAGAAAGTAGAGAGAGAGTAACAAGGAAGCGCAAAGTAAGAATTCAGATTAATGTGCGTGTGAAAACTTACAAGACACAAAGACCAAAGGGACTTAAATACCCTTGGTCAATACAACACAGAATAAGCACAGTATTTGACCAAGCCCTATAAATACAATGATTACTATAAAATCAGACCTAACACAAGCTCTCCGTTAGAGTTATTGCATATGGACTTATGCGGTCCGATGCGAACTCAGAGTCTAGGCGGAAAGAAGTACATACTCGTTATCGTGGACGATTACTCACGATACACATGGGTCAAGTTTCTATGTTCAAAGGATGAGACACCAGATGTTCTCATAACATTCCTAAAGACAACCCAGGTGAATCTACAGAAACCGGTCAAGCTTCTACGAACAGACAATGGCACAGAGTTTAAGAACAAAAAGGTTGAATAATATCTCGAATCTGTCGGGATTTCACATCAATACTCTGTTTCTCGAACGCCTCAACAGAATGGAGTGGTCGAAAGAAGAAATCGTACGCTAGTCGAGGCTGCTCGTACTATGTAAGTCAATCTGACTTACCTCTATTTCTGTGGGCTGAAGCTGTATCGAATGCGTGCTACACTCATAATCGATCCATGATACATCGCATATTCAAGAAGACTCCTTATGCGTTAATCAACAACCGAACACCGACAATCAAGTATTTCCATATATTTGGGTGTAAGTGTTTCGTTCTAAACGATAGAGAGAGTCTCAACAAGTTCAGTGCCAAGGCGGACGAAGGCATCTTCATTGGTTATTCCTCGACATCAACTGCATACCATATATATCTGAAAAAGTCAAAGACGGTTATTGAAAGCGTCAACGTCTCGTTTGATGAAGAGATGGCTTCCGAACAACACAGTTCAGAACCCGTGATAACCGGAGTACTAGCTTCTGGGCAGATCAGTCCAGAACCTGCGTCTCAACAGAAGAAATCAGATGAAGAATCAACGTCAACTAATCATATATCTGATTTAGACTTATTATTTGAATTGTTTTATGATGAATTTCTTGGATCTAATGTAAAGAAATCTGTTGTGGTTGACAGGACAGAAGACTTTATGACTACTCATCCAACCAGTTCAGATATTCCTACTGAATCCAACGCCTCGATTCAGCAGAAAATTCCAATTCAAATGTCGGCTCCAACAGTTGAAGAAGTGACAAATGATGAAGAGACAGAAGTAGATGAAATAGTAGGATGTTCTGTACAGATCCATCTACAGCCGGACCAAGTTGTACCTACTGAGCCTTCTAAACCTACCACTTCAACTGCAATCATCATTCCTCCTGAACAAACTGAAGAAGGTACAAGTGGATTTATAGATGATACAATTGACATACATTCATATAATCCACTGCCTCATGAACACAAATGGACCAAAGAGCACCCGGCAAGCCAGATCATTCGCGATCCAACGAAATCGGTGCAAACTAGGTCAGCGTCAATGAACATGTGTATGTATGACTCCTTTCTGAGCAAGCTTGAGCCAACTCGCGTATCCGAGGCACTTGCGGATCCATAATGGGTGATCTCAATGCAAGAAGAGCGATACAGACAAGAGGAAGGAATCGACTACGACGAGACTTATGCTCCTGTGGCGCGATTAGAGACAATTAGAATGTTTCTAGCCTACGCAACCCACAAGAACTTCACGATCTTTCAAATGGACGTGAAGACTGCCTTTCTGAATGGAATTCTGAAGGAGGAAGTCTACGTCTCTCAGCCAGAAGGTTTTGTCAATCAAGAGAAGACGAATCACGTCTACATTCTCGACAAAGCACTCTACGGACTGAAACAAGCTCCTCGTGCCTAGTATGATGTCATTTCACAATTTTTAGTCAAGTCTGATTTTTCAAAAGGTACGGTGGATACCACTTTGTTTATAAAAAAGGAAAAAGCCGATATCATTCTAATTCAAATCTATGTAGATGATATTATTTTTGGCTCTACAAATCCTAAGTACTGTAAGAATTTTTCAAACCTTATGGTGTCCAGATTTCAGATGAATATGATAGGAGAGATGAATTTCTTTCTCGGATTACAAGTCAAACAATTTTCATCGGGTATTTTTATCAATCAATCAAAATACATTATGGATATTCTTCGGAAGTTCAAAATGGAAAATTCAAAACCGATTGGTACCCCAATGGCACCAGGTACTAAGATTGGCACCGATCGTTCGGGAAAGGCTGTTGATGTTAGGACTTACGGAGGAATGATAGGTTCTTTAATGTATCTTACTTCTAGTAGGCCAGATATAATGTTTTCAACATGCTTATGTGCAAGATATCAGGCCAATCCAAAAGAAATCCATATGTCTGCAGTAAAGCGCATATTCAGGTATTTAAAGGGCACTACAGATCTTGGTCTGTGGTATCCTAAAGATACTAGCTTTAAATTAACAGCGTACACAGATGCAGATCATGCTGGTTGTATGTTAGACAGGAAGAGCACGTCAGGACATGTACAGTTCCTCGGTGATAAGCTCGTAAGTTGGGCATCGAAGAAGCAACTTTGTGTTTCAACTTCCACGGCCGAAGCAGAATATGTAGCTGCTGCTAGCTGCTGTTCTCAGGTCTTATGGATGAGAACTCAATTGCGCGAATACGGTTTCCACTTCAACAAAATCCCGATATACTGTGACTCCAAGAGCGCCATCGCAATAACAACGAATCATGTTCAACACACAAAAACCAAACACATAGACGTTAGGTATCATTTTATTAAAGATCATGTCGAAAAAGGAACAATTGAACTTTTCTTTGTAAAAACTGATTATCAGCTTGCCGATTTGTTTACCAAACCTTTAGACGAAAAGAGGTTTTCCTTTCTTGTCTCTAAGCTTGGTATGCTAAATCTCAAGATCTAATCAGTAGTTACCTATCAAAGTTTTCTAAATTGTATACTTTTTCCTCATTTATTCATTCTTAATTCTGATTGATATCTGCACTTCTAAATTCTGTTCATGATCCAAGGGGGAGTATGAGAAGAAATTGACAAGTTGTGAGTCCGTGATCGTTACCAGATAATCAAAACAACAAACAATAGATGATAAACCAACCTGTTTGGATTACAAACGCGGATTACACGGTTGAGTTCTTTGAGTTTTTGCTCTGTTTGTTTTTCTCTCTTTTACACTTTGAATATGTGTTCTGTGTGTTTCTTGTTGTGATCGATTATACAGAGAGATAGATAATATCTATTAGTTAGATATTATCAAAACAAATATAAACTAATATAAACATAATATCTAAATTAATAATATCTAGATATTAAAACAACTTTGACAATTAATACAAATTGACCCTTAGACTATTGTTGAGAGTAACTTTCAGCTTTTACTTCAGATTGCGATCTTCGTATTTGGATGATCTTGAATCCAATGAGACTGTGCTCTAACAATCTCCCCCTTTGGAACAAGATCATTTAAATAAAAAGATTTATCTAATTCGATCTTCTCTTTCAGCTTGGAAGATGCAATCTCCATCTTTGTCTTCAAATTGTAATAATCTTCCCCTTTTGATGTAGAGAAACTCTCTTTCGGTTGTTGGGAAGAAATTTTCTTCAGTGTTAGCTTGGACATTTGTTTCTTGATCATTTCTTGTACTTTGTTTGCTCTGCTCTCCCCCTTTTTGATGGATTGAGCATCGATATCTTCAAAACTTTGTTGACAAGAAATGTCTTTGATTCGTAGCCTCTGATCCGTCAATTCATAAGATATTCATCTAGATCTTTACAAATCCAGACAAATTAGTTGTGTAACACCTGAATCAACTAATGAATCAGTTAGAATGCCTGTCAGTACCACTAAGTCACTGTGTGTAACGAATACACAATGGAAAGGAGTTGTTTGATGTTGACTCCCCCAGGGCTTCCATTTAATCATCGAAACACCACATAGGCAGTTTCTATAAACGTTATGACAAAGAAACTAATTCCTTGTGTGTTCGTGCTTGTGATAGAAAGAATTAAGCACTGATGATTGCTTTTAAGGCTCGAAATGTGTAAACCACTGAGACAACAGTAAGTTAAACACAAACTCAATGTGCATGAGTGAAGTGCGAAGGTGGGGCAGACTTCCTTCTTTTCAATATCCATATTTTCTAAGTGAAAATCAGATAGCATATGTGTTGCATCCCCTTAGAAAGTGAAACACTTTCTAATTGAGTAGAAAATGAGTAGTTGGTGAGGTTTGATCAAGAGTTGGCATGGGCTAGTTGCCTGTTTCAATAATGATCACCAAAGAATTGTGAATCACTAGAATTGTGGCTACCCGGCTCAGAAAAAGTTGGTGCAGAGTTGTGATATTCTTTTAACTCTGATCTCACACGCTCTTTCTTTTAAAGATTAAGCTCACTCTTTTGGCATTGAAACTTATTATCCAATCTACACTCATTTCTTTTGACACACTCACTCAATCACTAAGGATGAACTTCATGGGTAGAAATCATAGGTTAACATGATTCCATAGAAGTTGAAGTGATTTCAAAGAATTTCCTTCATTTGATCATAAGCAAAAGGAACTTATGCAAATATCAAACGAGGCGTTTTAGTTCTTGCACACTGATTCCGTATAACTTTTAAAGAATAAGTTGCTCAAAAAGGTTTAGCTTGTCGATTAAGCTTATGTAAAACATTTAAAGTACACTCCCAAAATATAAAATCGAATGAAAAATCGGGAAGTGGTTTGAACGTTTAAGAACGATGTTTTCAATGATTGAAAGTTGTCCTTCTTTCAACCATATTGGAGATTAAGATGAAAGGTAATACCTTAAAGTTTGATCTTATATCTCATGAAGCTTTACTGTAAGTCATAAAGATATGAACTTCTAAGCTTCTCTCAAACTTCTGCAAAAGTCTTAAGTCAAAGTCAAAGAAAATTTATTCACTTATATTGAAAAGACAAAAAGCAGTAAAACTTTTTAAAGTACGAGTTCTGATCAGAAATAATCAGAAGTCATCACCTTTTTAACTCCCCCTGAAATTATGCATTAGTACATTATTAGTTGTAAAAGATATGCATAAAATTTCAGACAAATATGTATGTACTCCCCCTTGATGGTTGATTTCCTCATTCGAGTATCTGAGTACAATCTTCATGTTCAGCACAGGAGTAAGGTCTTTTGATCACTGAAATACGAGTCCTAAACTGTTGTGTTTAGAAGTCATTAACTTCGTTGAAGTCCGGGTTCTAAGCTGATTTACTTAGAAGCCTTTTTTTTTGACATTGAAGAACGAGTCCTGATTTGTACATAATCAGAAGTCGCTGATCTTTGAAGTTCGGGTCTTGAACTGTATTATTCAAGAGCCTTTCTTCTTTGAAGTTCGGGTTTTGAACTGCTTTGTTCAAAAACCATTTCTTTTTGACATTTAAGTCCGGGTTCTGATCTGTCGTAACCTCATAAGATTTCTGCATTTACCTTTTATGTCAAATTTTTTGTAATGCAAGATTTTAGGGTGAGCTCTTCAAGTCAAAGGAGTTTGGATATGACTTATGATTATTTCTGATCAGAACTCGTACTTTAACAGTTTTACTGTTTTTTGTCTTTTCAATTTAAGTGAATAAATTTTACTTTGACTTGACATAAGACTTTTGCAGAATTTTTGAGAGATGCTTACAAGTTCATATGTTTATGACTTTAAGCTAAGCTTCATGAGATGTAAGATCACACGTTAAGGTATAATCCTTTATCTTAATCTCATATATGGTTGATAAGTGGACAACTTTCAATCATAGAAAACATTATTCTAAATGTTCAAACCACTTCCCGATTCTTAAACCGATTTCATTAATTGGAAGTGTGACTTTAAATGTTTTCAAGATCAACTTTGTGCTTTAACTGAGATAGTAAAACCATTTTGAGCATCATATACATACTAGGAAAACAAGAATCATTGTGCTAGGACTTAATTGAACTTCTATGGAATCACGTTAGCCAGTGATTTCTACCCACGAAGTTAATCTATAGTGATTAAGTGTGAGAAGTCGAAAAGAAATGAGTGTGATTAGAGTGAGCAAAATGTTTAAAAGAAAGAGCGTGTGAGATCAGAGTTAAAAGAATATCACAACTCTGCACCAACTTTTTCTGAGCCGGGCATCCACATTACTAGTGTTTCACAATTTTTTCGTGAACATTATTGAAACAGGCAACTAGCCCATGCCAACTCTTGATCAAACCTCACCAACTACTCATTTTCTTCTTAACAAGAAAGTGTTTCACATTTTCAAAGGGGAAGCAGCACATTTACTATCTGATTTTCATTTGGAAAATCTGGATATTGAAAAGAAGGAAGTCTGCCCCACCTTCGCACTTCAATCATGCACATTGAGTCTGTGTTTAACTTACTGTTGTCTCAGTGGTTTACACAATTTTGAGCCTATAAGCAATCATCAAGTGCTTAATTCTTTCTATCACAAGCACGAACACACAAGGAATTTGTTTCTTTGTCATAACGTTTATAGAAATTACCTTTGTGGTGTTTCGATGATTAAATGGAAGCCCTGGGGGAGTCAACATCAAACAGCTCCTTTCCAATGTTGACTCCAATGATTAGGAATTGTCATAGTAAGATAGATAAGTGCCTCTTCATCTATCTTGTGTCTTGCCTTTTCCACATCAGTAAAGAATTGATATGGTTTTGGCACGTATCGATCTGCGATTGCTGGAGATGTAGCTGTGGCTGCTTGTCCAGGTACAAATGATTGTGGATTTCCCGGACCATCTATGATAGATGTCATATAATCTCTGTTCTTTAGATTTAAGAACTGAATCATTCTTTTCTTCCATTGTGAATAATCTCCAACAGATAAGACCGGAGGCTTTATATGAGATCCCATAGAGAGAAATTCATTTGCCATGATTGAAAGATGTATGTACCTTCAAGATGAAAAATATTAGCTAGTAAAGATCTTTAAATCCAATCAAATCAAGAAAATTACAGAAATCTTAAAAATAATTCAGAGATTTTGATCACAGAAAGAACTTTTGTCCCCCTCCGCAGACTTAGCACGGGGGTCCCGCTAAAATTCTAAAGGGCGTGTTACAGTTTGCTTGATCATAGAAAGGGCGTGTTACAGTTTTGAAAAATTTCTTAAAAAAAATTCTAGGTGTGAAACGCAAACTACACTCATGTCAAGTGAGGAACGCAAACCAAACTATGCGTTTGTAGTGAGACCCGCACACCTTAACTATGCGTTTGTCGAGTGACCAGCACAACTTAACTATGCGTTTGTCGAATGACCCGCACAATTTTAACTATGCGTTTGTGCTGTGAATCACAAAACTCAGTATGCGTGTGTGTCTTGAAATGCAAAACTCAGAATGCGTTTGTGTCGTGAAACGCACAATACAAATTAAGCACAAGTAAACTTTCGATATGCAAACCAGTATCACACGCAAACCAAGATGAACACCAGCAAACTCTGATGATCACACGCAAACCTGGATGAATCAAACGCAAACTTCAGATGAATTACACGCACATCTCAGATGAATGAAACGCACATCTGATGAATGAAACGCATACTTCTAAAATCAACAAATTTGCATCAAAAACTTATCTAGACCTCGAATTTCAATCTGAAATTTTGACAATTCATTCACAAACACATTTCGAACACAATCATAACAAGCAAATTCGATTAAAAACACAAATCATCACATTTTAATTCAAGAACAGTACGTGAAACTCAAAAACTCGAAAAACACCAAATCTTCAAATTGATGATCAAATCACATGCATTTCAAGAATTAAAACATACAACTCGATCGATTTCACAAAACGAACATAACCTAATCGATTTCAACTCAAAATTTCCACTAAAACTCAAAATCGATTTGAACTTTTATGAACAGTGACGTGAACAGTACGACTCAAAACATTTTCTTGATTTTCAAACGGATTTGGCTCTGATACCAATTGTGACCCAAGAATTACTAGCTATAACACATTTAGATTGACACAAACACTTTTATTAGATCAAATATATGAATTACAATTAATCACAGATCTAACAATTAGTCACAGATCTCACTTATGTGTGTGTGTTCTTTGTGTGTGTGTTCTTACTCTCTCTCAACTATCACCAATATTACACCTTCACTTTTACACACTTACTCTCTTGCTAACACAAGTCTCTCTATAAACAACACAACTACTTGCTTATATATAGGTCAACATGACCAAGCAAGGTCAAACCATCTAAGTTCTCTTACAACACACACAAACAACTATTACAACAATTACAATAATGACCCTCATTTAATCTTGAATACAATTACAGTCTAACATTCGTTACACATAGTGACTTAGTGTTACTGACAGACATGTTAACTGATTCCTTAGTTGATTCAGGTGTTACACGACTATTTTTTCTAGATTTGAAAAGATCTGGATGAATATCTTTTGAATTGACGGATCAGAGTCTCCAAGTGGTTGACATTTCTTACTCGAAGTTTTGATGAAGTCATTACACTTTTCATCAAAAAGGGGGAGAATCTAAAGCTTGAAGAAATGTTCAGTCCATAACATTACAAGACATTGGAGAAGAGAAAAAGAAAAGCTAACCAAGAAATGCGAGATCAAAATATTCTGAAGACATGCTGATTTCAGATAAATTTTCTTTGAAGATACTTTGCTAAAGCATTTTGAGCTAGAGAAAGAGATTGCATCTTCTGAGCTGAAGAAGAAGACTGAATTGCTAAAATCTTTTTAGTAATGATCTTGATTCAAAGGGGGAGATTGTTAGACCACAGTCTCATTGGATTCAAGATCATCCAATCTGAAGATCTAATCTGAAGCTAATGTCGAAACGTCGACTCTCGATATTAGTCTAAAACTCAGTTTGTAATAAAAATGTCAAAGTAGTTTATTTGTATTTTATGTAATTAGATATTTAGCATAACTAAATATCTAAGTTTAGTTAGTTGTTAGTTATTATATTTGTTAGATAATATCTAAGTGTTAGATATTATTATTAGTTTATTTTTATTAAGGTAGTGTGTCTAAGAAGCTTGAGATCAATATCAGATCTCAACAACTCTCTCTAACATAAGAACATTCATACAAAAACACACACTCAAGGTGTAAAAACAGAGAGAACACATCAAGAGCTAAAACCGAACACCAAACCTTATAATCGTTTGTTATTAATCAAACAGGTTGGTAATCTTGTTATTGTTGTTGTTTTGTAAGAAATTGATATAAACATTGTGGACCGACAATTTTGAGTACTTGAAAAAAGAAAATAATGTCCACAGGATGATCAACATAACATGTGTGCAGACTATGTTAGAAAATCATGAGTGATGATGAATTTTGATGATCATTATTGTGTTAAAGGATGATAATAAGAAGTTGAGGTTAATTAGAAATAATTATTGTAGGAGCTAAAGTCGTTAAGTGAATGGGTAAAAAAAATGAGATGGTAGTATGTAGACTAAATTTGGATAGGTCTGTGATTCAACTGATTCATATATGAACTTACGATTAATTAGTTCATATGTGAATCAGTTAATTAGTTCATATATGAATCAGTTAAAAGAGTTCAAATGTGAATTACACTGATTCACATATGAACATATAATTCAAATGTGAATTATCCAGGTTCATATATGAACACATCCCGTGTATTTTGTAAACATTACGAAAGTGTTCTTCTATTTTTGGAATAGTCGCAACTTTTGACTAGTCAAAGCCGCAACTTTTGACCAGTCAAAGCCGAAATATTTGACCAGTCAAATCCGATCTTGACCATATGAATGGCTAGGATTACTTCTCTATTTATCATATATTTACCATTTCTCAAATGAACCTAAGGCTATATATATATATATATATATATATATATATATAATAGGTAGTATATTATATATAGATATAAATAAGATTTTATCGAAGTTGTATATATTAGCGGCGGATTGGTGGGTTGGGTTGAGTTATGCTAACCCAATTTCAACCCTCTTAATTAACGGTTTATCGGTTTGACGATTTGGTGGATTGACGACTTACTGGGTTCGGTTTAATTGGGTTTTTAGCGGGTTCGGTTTAATTGGGCTGTTAGCGGGTTGTGTTGGACAGATTGGGCGGTTTGACAATTTTTTGTACAACGCTATTTTTGATTGATAATTAATACGTAGATCAAGATTGAATCATGCAACCGAACCAGAAACTCATAATCGTAGCTTTTAAGCTTCTTGGTTTATCATTAGATTGAATGTTTTGTAACACCCGTAATTTTCGCCCTGTAAAGGTCTCCGGATGTTTTTGAAACTTGAAAATGGTGGGATCGTGTTAGGAAAACATTATATAAGTCCCTTGGAGTATCGGTAGCTTTTAGATACGGAAAAAGGAAGATTTTGGGATCCTGCATAGCTTGGCGACAGTACCCACGACTGTGACATGTGTCACTATCGCGGGGCAAAGTCGCGGGCCGATGTGAAGTTGCCGTACATCTCCAACGAGAGTGCCCGCGAGAGTGCCAAGGGCACAATCGCGAGGCACAATCGCGATCGGCCCCAGATTGGTTTAAGACCCCGATTTTCAGCCCTAATTCATTTGTTCTTCTCCCAACTCATTTCCTCTCTACCTCAAGATGAAAACCCTTCTCTCTTTATGGATCTTGGAGCATTCAAGACCTTGAATTTGAAGACCTAATGTGACCTATCACATTTTGGTTAAGATTTGGAAGCAAGTTAGAGCCCCATCTCATCTTCCACCTTTCATGGACTTCTAAGAGTTCATCAAACCTTCTCCACCCCTTTTGAAGTTTTGAAGGGTGATGTTCATAGTGGTGACCTAGAGGTGTTTTGTTGAGGGATTCAAGTATTGGTAAAGGTAAAGTTCTCTTCTCTTCAACTATGGAAATTAGGGTTTTGAGATATGATGAAGTCTTCATGTAAAATGTTTGGGGAACGATTCTATATGGTAGAAAGTGATTACTTATGGTTGAGAACTTGTGGATCTAGGTTTTGGAAGGATTTTGCTTGTGGATTCAGATTTCTTCAAGAAAGCTCAAGTTGGGGATAAATCTATATTTAGCCAAAATCTAGCAAGGTGAGTTCAAGTTGATTTGTGAAAACGTTGTACATGCCAAAATGTTCATTTTAAAATATTTATGTGTTTTACATGAAACTATCAACTGTTGAGTTATTTGGTATCATGTGATTAATTGAAGTGTTTAAATTTATCATAAAACACCCACATTTGGGACTTTTGGTCATCTTCATAAATAAGTCATAAAGGGGAATGTTCTAAATAATTTATTGCATAATGGAGATTTCAAATCTTAACCAAAATGTGATTAATGAAAGTATGGTATGGCACTAGCTACTATAAGAGTTGAAGGATGACCTATTAAGGTACGATAAGATGTAGCATTAGTGATAGTGGAAAAAAAAATATGAGACAAAAAAAGTACGGAAGTCAAATCCCCTTTTAGATGGCCCTTTTAGAGCTTCGTGGGCATGAAGATGGTAGCCAAACAATTGGAAATAGTTAAGGAAATTTTAATGTTGACATGATCGGTAATGCAATCGTATGAGATACTATCACTATTATATAAATGTAGAAGGAACCCTGAAGTTCATGAGGATAACTTGGAAGATAGATGTAAAAGCGAAACATGCATGACAAGCACTTAGAGATATGAAATGACCTCTTTGATGTGTTTGAACATATAGTTTTATGTATGTGAGAATGATCGAGTGGTGTGTTGTGCCAAACACCCTGATGATTAGGTGATGTCAGATGTATCAAGAAGGATATAAAGTTTATCCTCGATGATGTAAGAAATTAGTTGAGAGTCTATGATCCAGATAATGATCTAGGAGGAAATATCTCATTGTAAAGATTTGGCACACAAGCTTGTGTTTGAGTAAATGAGAGTTGACAACTAAAATTGAACAAAGATATAAATCTTGAAATGAATACTCGTAAGAGTAAATAAAAGGGGTAAGAGATAAGAAGTATGTGAAACCTAATGATATTGGTTTTGAGTACTTGGAAAAAAGAAAATAATGTCCACAGAATGATCAACATAACATGTGTGCAGACTATGTTAGAAAATCATGAGTGATGTTGAATTTTGATGATCATTATTGTGTTAAAGGATGATAATAAGAAGTTGAGGTTAATTAGAAATAATTATTGTAGGAGCTAAAGTCGTTAAGTGAATGGGTAAAAAAATGAGATGGTAGTATGTAGACTAAATTTGGATAGGTCTGTGATTTTATCCAAGATAATATTATTATATACTCGAAGAGTCAAGAAGAACATGAAGGAAATCTAAGAGCAATCTTAGAGTTGCTAGAAAAAATATGGTATGCAAAGTTCTTCGAAATGCGAGTTTTGGATTCAAGAGGTGCAATTTTTAAATCTCGTAGTGAATGTAGAAGGTATAAAGTGAATCCAAATAAGATACATGTAGAGATCGAATGCAAACCTCTGAAGCCGTCATTGAAGATTCAAAGCCTTCTAGGATCGACGTGATACTATCAGATGGTTCATTCAAGACTTCTTGCTATTAGCTACCCTGTTAACGATTTGAAGAAGAAAGCTACAAAGTTTTGTTAGTGCATTTATTGTATTCAAGATTTAATTGTAAAAGTCTTGTAATATCAATGTAATTAGAAAAGTCAAAGATAGTCAAAGAATGTTAAAAGTCAAAGTCTTGTTAGTGAAAGTCAAAATAGCTTAGTTTGTTTAGTCGGTCAATGTGTTTGTAGTTAGGTTTGGTATAGTAGGTTTGATTAGGGGTTAAGCATGAGGTCAGAAGAAGCTTTCATTGTCATATTATAGAGTGAGAAAGTTTTAGAGAGTTTAGAGAGAAAAAGTTCAATTTCATGTAATTCTTCAAGATCAATGCAAATTCATGTTTGTTGCGTAATAGATCTGGGAATTTACAATTGGTATCAGAGCTTTGGGAGAATATTTGTGCACAATTTGATCAAAATTCGTCCAAGATTCATAAAGAATTGAAGAAATTTTGAAGAAATCTCCATTTTTTAATATTTGAAGAACACAAATGGGTCATGCGATTTTGATGCGTTTTTGGATTTGATTTTGATTGCAAATTGTTTCTTCATTGTCATAAATCTGTTTTGTATCAATTTCTAATCAAGATTGCATCAAGGAATTTGAAGATTTTTTAAAAATTTTGTGTTCTTGAAAAAAAGTGATATGTGAAAACTTTTAAAATTTGATTTTGAGAATTGTAATTGATTTGATCCGTTTTTGTGAAAATTTCTTTCTAAAATGTGTTTTTAAACATGAATCTATCATAAATTTCAAGTTTTAGTTTTCAAATTTGTGTTTAGAAATTTTTTGATCCCATGGTGTTCTTGAGTTCTTCAAAATGTTCTTGAGGAAAATGGTTTAGATCTTTAATTTTGATTCAAATTTTGGTTGTGTTGTTTCAAAAAGGTGTATGTAATTTTAAACTCTCAAAGTCAACTTGCTATGTCAACTGAGAAGAACTCGTAGGCCTCTTTTATGGAACTCGCAGGGCTGCTGTACTTCATAAGATTACAGATAAATCAATTCTCTACTTCTCGCAAGCATCATACAGGATCAAATGAATTCATAAACTTCATGAATCAGATCATATTCTCACTGTGACAACAAAACTCGATGAACTCTTATTTCGCAGGACCATATGTTTGTTCATAAATTGCAACAAATTTCATAATTGGAAATCACAAGTTATCTTTTTGTTACAAATGAAAGTTTTCTTCAAGAAAATCACAAGCTTACATGAAGAACTCGTAAGTTCTTCGTAAGCTTCTTGCTTGATAGAACTCGCAAGGTCAATCTGTAGAGTCAACTGAAGATGTGTGCTTCAATCTGAGAACTCAACTCGCTACCTTCTGTTTGCATCAACTGGAGCTACTCGATTATTTCATTTTGCGTCAACCATGAACTCGCAGACTCTAAAGAACTCGTACCTTTGGTTTGCGTCTTCCTACTTCACGCAGGCTTCCATTTGCGTCAACTGCTACTTCTCACAAGGTTCATTCTGCGTGAACCTACTTCACGCACGTTGAAGGTTTCGTGAACCTCACTTCACGCAAGCTTGATTTGCGTGTTTTACACAGTTATTTTTTTTTTTGAACTTTAAGTTTCGCGCAGACGCATTGCCAGTTTCATGACTTAGAATTTTTTTTTAAATTTTTCTTTCCAGTCGTGATGAACAAGTGGGTCTACGTTTGAGCTTTTCTCGATCGATTTAATTGATTCTAACTTGTTCCTCTGTGGATTTAGAACTCAAATCAACTTACAGAATTGAATTTGGTCCAGTATTCATCGAGTTCTATACGTTTGAATGTTCGCCGGAGTTTTGCCGGAAAACCGGGATTCGCCGGAATTCATTTTTTAGCTACTTTTTTCGACGTCTTAATTCATTTCTATTGCTCCTTTAATGTTTTTCATTGTTTTCCAGGTCAAAACAGGTTATAAAAGGTCGAACTAATCTCGCCGGAAAATCGAACTTTGCCGAAGTTTCTTTACGTTGTGATACGCCTCTCAAATCGCTGCATGGTCGAAAGTTTTTTGTCGGATTCGATGCGTCTTTGATCAAGGATAATTTTTCGACAAACCTCACTCAATTTGGTGGATAAAAGAAGGAGTTATCGTTGTTCAAAGTCTGTAAATCGAATGAAGATGAAGATGAAGATGAAGATGAAGATGAAGATGAAGATGAAGATGAAGATGAAGATGAAACTAACAGAACTCCATTAGTTCTGTTAATTTTCAAACAAATTTGGTCCTTTTCCGTTAGTCCCTTAGATTTTCTTACATTTTAGTCAAATTTCAGTTAATTTCTTTTAAAAGTTAGCATTTCTAGTCCTTGTTGATAGATTTGTTAACTTTTTCGTTAAATTTGTTACAATTTGGTCCTAAATCTGTTAACTTCGTTAATCCAGTTAAGTATCTTTTAATAGTTGACAGATTTGGTCCCTTAAGTTTTAGTTTTAAATTATGTCACTTTTAGTCCTTACAGTTTATATTTTTATGTTTTTACAGTTTTAGTCCCTATAGTTTGTAGTTTCATTCCTTGTCATTTTTAGTCCTTGTAGTTTCTAAGTTTCGTGTTTTTACATTTTTAGTCCCTAGACTTTATATTTTTGTGTTTTTGTCGTTTTTAGCTCTCGTTCTTCGTCGAGTTTTAGTATTTTTCATTTTCAATTCTCGTTTTTCGTGTTAGTTTTACATTTTGTCGTTTTTAGTCCTATTTTCGTATTTTTTTTATATTTTAGTCATTTTTGCTCGTTTTTAGTCTTTTTTTGTTGATTTTTCGTTTGTGTCGTGTTTAGTCCCTGTTTTTCATTTCTTTTTCATTTTCCATCCGTTTTGTGTCATTTTTGGTTGTTTTTCTCTGTTTCTGAGCGTAACTGATATATTTTTCATAATTTTGTAGATTGAAGATTACAAGTCAAGTTTCCGCATTGATTTTTGAGAATTAATTTTTGGAAGACAAATTTACACTTTGTTTTTCAGATTTTAATTTTCTGAAAATATTTCTGACTTTAATCTTGTTATTCATATATTTTTAAGAGTGTGCACATAACTCAACTTCTAATCGAAGTTTCTCTTGACGATCACTCTATTAGGTAATATTTTTGTTATTTTTTCTGATTTATGTGTTTCATATTTTTCAGTATATCTTCAAGCATATCAAGATGTCAAATGTACTATCAAACAGAGATTGTGCAAAAATATACATGCCTGAGATACTTGTTACAGAAGCTGAACGGGATAAACTGAAAATTCAAAATTCAGATCTTCTAAATCAGATTCAGGAGTTAAAAGCTAAATTTTTAAATTCTGAGAAAACATCTGAATGTGCAAAATGTATTAACAATTCTAAATCTAATTTTTCAGGTATCATCAAGGCAAAAGAGAAAGAGATTAGATTGAAAGAGAGAGAAATATCTAATCTTCAAAACCAACCGAAGACAACTGAAAAGAAATCGTCGGAGCTGAAAGCTGAATCAGTTGATCTTCAACAAAAGTTCAAGGATTTTGAAGAGAAGATGTCTGCATTAGAAGCAAAAAATGTTGATCTAATGAAAAATCTTAATGCAGACACAATCAAAGGTGATCTGGAGAAAATCTATAATCAAAAGCTATCTGACTTTTCTAAGAAAGTTTCTCAAGAGAAGAAATATTTTAGAGCTAAGATGCATAAAACTCTCAAAGCAAGTATCCGAATTTGAAAAGATTGTTATAACTAAAAGAGATACTTTTGCAAAAGAGAGACAAGTTCTTGAATATAAAGTAATTGAATTTCTCAAGCAGATTTCTACCTTACAAGACTTACTTGAAAAGGAAAGACAAATCTTTCAAGAGAAGAAAAAGTCTTTTGATTCTGAAAAGAAAAAGTTTGAAAAGAAAAATGTTGGGATTTTCAAGGAAATTTCTGAGAAAAACAAGAACTTATAAAAAGACTTTGAGCAAGAACGTCTAATCTTTGAATCTGAAATATCTAAGCTCACATCCAAAATATTTATTCTATCTTTAGACATTTTAAAAGAACAGATGGCAAAATCTGATTTAAAAAAGAAGTTTGACACACTTTCTGACGAAAAAACATTTTGTCTGAAAAGATTAAACAACTTGAAGTTGCAAATGTTGAATTGTCAGAAAAGATTTCAGCTGATGTGATTAATCAATCACCTTATGACAATTCAACGGAATCAGTTTGTTCTTTTAAAACTGCTTTAAGTTCCATTCATGAAAAAGTTTCCAGAAAGAACAGTGTCAAATCTAAGATTGTCAAATCTAAGATTGTCAAATCAAATCAGATTCGTCCATCTAATCTGCTTTATGACAAGTCTGTTGATAGTCCAGCGAGATTTTATGTTAAATCTCTTGAGAAGAACTTTTCAAAGAAAAGAAAGATGGTATGGAGAGTGAAAGGTTCTCCTGATGACAAAAAGGACAAATCATCAGCATCCACATCCAAAACCAAGAAGAACAATGCATCTAAAGGTAAATCTTTTGGTAAACCTGATATATTTTACTCTACTAATCATTTGATCAGGATTGCTCAAAAGAAAATATGTTGTTCTTACTGTGGAGAGAATGATTTTGTTCAGAGAGAATCTGCTCATCACTGGTACGAAACTTATAGGATTACTTCTCAGAAAAATGTAATTAAAAGTGTTAAATCTAATGAGAAGTGGATTCCTAAATCTAACTTACCAGGACCCAAATACCAGTGGGTACCAAAACCTGTCAAATCTGTTTTGCAGGTACCACAGGTTTAGGGGGAGCAAGATGTTAGACTCTTGAATAACACAGTTCAAGACCCGCACTTCAATGTCAAGAATTATGATTTCTGATTACAACATATTAGGACCCGGTCTTTAATGTTAAAAGACTTAGACTTCTAAACACATCAGTTTAGGACCCCGTCTTCAATGTTTAAGGATAACGATATTATGCAAATATCCAGGGGGAGCTTATCTAAATTTATCTCAATCTAACGTGATTTGAGGGGGAGCTTAATTGTAAGTATTTTCTAATCTAGATATGTGATTGTTTGAAAGAAGAACAACTTTCGAACAAGAAAAATGCTTTCTTAAATGTTCAAACCACTTATGATCCTCAAAAGATTTCATGAATTTAGAAGTGTGATTTTTAAATGTTTTTCATACTAGAGCGTTAATGTTTAACTGACCGTGTGTTTTCAAGGATCAATACTTGTGTATTATCTTTTCTATATACTGTCAAGTATTCATACACCGGTTCAGTACTTCATTTGAAATTGTTATTACCATGTCTCATAATGAAACAATTTTCGATGGTAATACTCTCGTTTGTAATTCAATGTTCTTGAGCAACAATCATCATTTCAACTTGTGCTTTCATTGCTAAATGTAACACCCTAAAATCCAGGGTAAATTGAAAACTGCGGAAACTGTACAATTAAGCATCAACCAAAGGTATAAACCTTCTTTCCAGAACCTCACAATTTAATGCATATGTAGTTCTTCGTTTTGATAACCATATAGAACCTCACAATTTAATGCACATGTAGTTCTATATTTGTTAACGGCCAGAGCCTCACAATTTAATGCACATGTAGTTCTATATTTGTTAACGGCCAGAACCTCACAATATAATGCACATGTAGTTCTATATTTGTTAACGGCCAGAGCCTCACAATTTAATGCACATGTAGCTCTATATTTACTTTACGTGTACAAAATCACCCAGAATACGTAAATCACGCTATTTACTTGTTGAAATATTCAAGCTCGACATGAGCAATTTATGATGTTAAAACAATTCAAATTACGGAATACGAAAACTTATCAAAATACTCACACCTTGACAAATACCAAGTAAAACATACGCAACAATTTACATTATAAACGTGAAAATAGGTTTTTTCACTTCAACACGCGCAACAATTTATTCCCCAAAGGGCGGTAAGATAACGGGGATGCAAATAAAATTTAAATCGAGTTTAAAGCTTCCCGTTGCAAAGATAAATACATTTGACCAAAATAGAAACTACAACGACAAAAATACCGCTAACTCGCTAAATGCTTTGCGTAAATTTTAACAGTAAGAGTTAATGATGGAAATACGATCAGAACGAAAGTCCTGTTTTAAAAGTAACATAAATCGTTTATGCAATCATCCACACCAACGTTATACTTAAATCCAATGCACATATTACACGACGGTTGACATTTGTTAACAAAAGCTCGAAATTAACGCACACAATGATGCATATGCACATGTTCCTGAAATTATTTACGCGACACAAAAGTCGTAAGATGAGACACCATAATCCAACTGGATTTTCATGAAACTCATTAACGCTAAAATCAAGTGGTGTCCAAATTTCCATTTTTCAACACAAGGTAAGGCGACCATTTTGACAAGATTTTTGATGAGACACGACGCCCAAAGAACTCATAACTTGCACGCAATGAAATTAAACTCACGCATCTCAAAACATGCGCACGCGACAAAAGAATCCGTAAAACAAAACTCCAAGAAATTCAACAAAACTCACACAACTAAAATTCCCAAGAAACTCCGACTCAAAAGCATGGGGATAACTCTTCCTTTAAAACCATTGACATACGTGGAAGAGATCCAATGTCAAGGTCAAAATTCCACAGCTACTTGCCCATTAACTCAAAAAGCGTTAAAACACAGATATTTCGACATCCAAAAATAGCATTTAAACATAAGACGTGAATAAAGAGAGTTTTGATAACAATTTGAAATCAGGTGCAACAAAACCATTTTAAGCATGCTTATGCTCATAGTTTAAAGTATGCTGAGTGCTAAATGTTTTGCCAAAACGTTGTAAGGTAATTTACTTTATGGTTGGCGATCATGAAAAGCAATTTATGCAACTTTATTTTAGAAATAAATTTAATGCATGAATTCGGTCGGCACTCACATCTTAATACTATGCTTCCCAACATCCCGACGTACTATAATCAACCGGATGCCTCAGGCATCATAGGGCAACCATCCCATTAATTAACTTACAAATCTCCTCGAAATAGAATCGATCTAATCAAGATATAGTTCTAATTCCACCAACGAATCTGGCACAAGATGATTAACTTAATGAGTTCTACGCACTTACTATCATCCCAAAGAGACATTGCTATAAACAACAATCATTCCTTAACTTACTCGCTTAGAAACTTTCGCACTACTCTAACGGTCAACATACCAAGGTAGAGCACGTAAACACAAGCACGAGAAAGGGTAAGGAAGAGTTTAACTGAAACACGCACGAAAGAAACGTACCGCTACGTCTACCAATTGTCATAACATTAGCAAACCAATTACACTAACGTAAAATATCCTCATAATCACATTAGCTAAGTGAGATTATGAACATATAACACATAAGGGTTCTTGTTACCGTCATCACAACGCCTGATGAACATAACTTCCGTCGACTCTAAGAGTGTCCCATCTTAGAAGTTCTACCCAATCTCACAATCGATGCCTATCAAACTCAGTCTAAGTCTAGACATCTTACATTCATGCCTAGTTCGCTTAAACTAGAGCTCTGATACCAACTTGTAACACCCTAAAATCCAAGGTAAATTGAAAACTGCGGAAACTGTACAATTAAGCATTAACAAAAGGTATAAACCTTCTTTCAAGAACCTCACAATTTAATGCATATGTAGTTCTTCGTTTTGATAACCATATAGAACCTCACAATTTAATGCACATGTAGTTCTATATTTGTTAACGGCCAGAGCCTCACAATTTAATGCACATGTAGCTCTATATTTGTTAACGGCCAGAACCTCACAAATTAATGCACATGTAGTTCTATATTTGTTAACGGCCAGAACCTCACAATTTATTGCACATGTAGTTCTATATTTGTTAACGGCCAGAGCCTCACAATTTAATGCACATGTAGCTCTATATTTACTTTACTTGGTAACCTCCAAATAATATCAGTCGACTCAAAACCTAGGGATCCACTAGTAATGGTACAGACTCATCACAACAACATATGTGACCAACCATAGATAAACATATGGTATAAACACATTTTATAAACAAAATGTCATTTCCAGTTCAACTTCTGGTAAGAATGAAAATCATTAAAAATGAGTTCTTAAACATTCTTTTCACATATCCAAATAATGTGCAAGTAAAACATCATTTTACTTCAAGATCCATCATTTTAGTAAACACAAATGATCGGGAACCCTAAAATCTCCCAAAACTCAAGTTATATCAAATATGTAGAAAACTTAGATCTGAAACCATTGAGATATATAGGAGTTCCAAAAGGTAACTTTTGATATGTATAAAGTGTAAAATGATAGTAGGAACTCACCAAACAGGTTTATACGAAAACCTGAAAAACCAGATATCGACAACAACGAGGAGATGAAGCCTTCAATACCGAACCCTCGCTAGATACACGAAATACTAGCAACAACGACAACCTCGAGATCCAAAAGAAGAAAGAGAGAGAGAGAGAGAGAGAGAGAGAGAGAGAAACTTGTAAGGAAAGAAAGAAAAGAGAAAAAGAGGAAGATATTTAAGCTGAAAAGGGTATAAGTCGGCCAAGCCATCTCGTAGGTTATGCCGCGACCTCAACCGGCGGCATAACTCGCCCGCTTACACAAAACCAAACCCATCCAGAGGGTTTCGCGGGTTGTGCCGCGACCTCAAGTCGCAGTGCAATTCGCGTAATTAGTTGTGGTTTGTCCAAAACCACCAAAAGCCAAACTCAAACTTGGTACCAAACGCGGTGCTAACGACAAAAGCTTGACACTAGAATACCAAGATTATATAACGAAATTCAGGGTGTTACACTAAATTGTTTATATTTGTTCATATAAACAAACTGTCAAGTTCTTTGATACCCTAACCTTTCACGTTTATATCTCATGATATTTGATCTGATTGATACATTGTCAGATTCTCAAAATAATTCTTTTGATTTGATTTCATTCATTCAATATCCTTGTTTCGAGAGATCTTCATTGTTCAAATGCTCAAATTTCATTTATATCCTTGATGAGCATACATTTTGACAATGTTATCATATTTGTGCTTAACAATTCAAGTTAAATTGTTGAGCAACTATTCTTTTTAGGAAAATTACATGGGATTCTTGTGAGAGCTTAATAGAACTTCTATGGATTCACGTTAACCAGTGTTTCCTACCCCGAAAGTAATCCTAGAGTGATTGAGGGGTGAGGGGTCTTAAATCAAAGAGTGGGGGAGATAACTCATCCGATTGAGTTTTTCTCAGTGTGTGGAGCGGAAAAATGTAAAAGAGAGTTTGGTTAGAAGTGAGCCTAAATGTTAAAAAGAAAGAGGGTGTGAGATCAGAGCTAAAAGAATATGAAAACTCTGCACCAACCACTTTCTGATCCGGGTAGCCACATCTTCTGATTGGTTCACATTCTTTGGTGACCATCATTGAAAAAGGCAGTGAGCCCATGCCAACTCTTGCAATTACCCCATCAACCACTCGTTTCTTTCTTAACAAAGAAATGTTTCATTTTCTTTGGGGATGCAACACATATGCTATCTGATCTTCATTCAGAAGATTTAGATATTGAAAAAGAAAGAAAGTTATCCCACCTTCACACCTCTTTCATGCACATTGAGTCCGTGGAAAACTTGTTGTTGTCTCAACAATTTACACAATTTGAGCCCGTTCAAGCTTAAGTAGCTTTAATCATTTCTTACACTTGCACGTACACACAAGGAATATGTTTTCTTGTCATAACATTCATAGAAAATTCCTTTGTGGTTTTTCAATGATTGAATGGAAGCCCTGGGGGAGTGAACATCACAAAAGCTCATTTCCAATGTACATCCGGTGTACAAAGTGACTTTGTGCTACTTACAGGCATTTTAACTGTATCATTTGTTGATTCAGGGTTACAATTCTTATTATATCTGAATTTGAAAAGATTCGGGTATATACGTTTTATGAATTTACGGATACTCAGATCAAAAGGGCGGAGATTGTTATCTTATCACAAAGGCAGATAAATATTCAAAGACAGTTTTGAACTTCAAAAGTTTTGATGATCATGATGCTCACAATCATCAAAAAGGGGGGGGGGATATTTTTGAAAGTTTCAATTTCCAAAAACAGAAGATTTGTCTAAGTCAAGAAGTTCGAGATAATTTGATAAAGAAATTTGTTCCGAGAAGATTCGATATGATTCGTTATTCAAAGACAGAGAGTTCATAGATAAAAGAAATGAAGATACAAGCATTTGAAAGATTCCTCAAAGTTCAAAGTTTCAAAGATTTCATGTTCAAGACTTTATGACTTTTCAAAGGCATTGTGAAAGACTTTTCAAGCTTACCTGAACATTCTTCAAAAGTCGAATGATTGAAGATTTCCAAAGCTTCAAAGTTCAAAGTTGTTAAAGTTAAAGTTTTGAAGAATCAAGAGCTGAAGACTTTTGTCAATTTTTTTTAAATCTTGAATCCAAAGGGGGAGATTGTTAGTGCATTTATTGTATTCAAGATTTAATTGTAAAAGTCTTGTAACATCAATGTAATTAGAAAAGTCAAAGATAGTCAAAGAATGTTAAAAGTCAAAGTCTTGTTAGTGAAAGTCAAAATAGCTTAGTTTGTTTAGTCTTTGTAATTAGTCAATGTGTTTGTAGTTAGGTTTGGTATATTAGGTTTGCTTAGGGGTTAAGCATGAGGTCAGAAGAAGCTTTCATTGTCATATTCTAGAGTGAGAAAGTTTTAGAGAGTTTAGAGAGAGAAAGTTCAATTTCATGTAATTCTTCAAGATCAATGCAAATTCATGTTTGTTGCCTAATAGATCTGGGAATTTACAAGTTTGAATGGAACCATAGGTATGATCAATAATGAGGTGTTTCAACAGATGAAGGAAATACTAAGTTTGCACCGGTGTAATCACTACAGGAAGGGACAAAAGAATTTCGTATATTATGATGCCATGAAGCATGGATTGGGATGGTGTCTTGATGTAGCGGGGCAAGTGAGAACCTATATATCTTGACATTAATGGAACACATAAAGAAATATCCACACACGGTGTGGAACTGGCATACTGCTAAGATTACATGATGAGTGCTAAAGAATTCATGGTACATTTCATGTACCAATGTTAAGGGAACACTTGGTTGATGATAAGGACATAGTAGCATAATCAATTCAAGAAAGTGACAAGATAAAATAAGTTGGGAACCAATGGAAGCGATGGATACGGAGATTAAGAGGGTGAGAAAATAAATGTTCATTCAAATTGGTTAGATGGAGTTTCCACATGGGTCAACGAGGTAGAAACCCAACACCATATTGAGATTGAAGTACCCTCTACAATTCCTAATAATGTGAACTCCGAGGACGGAATTCTTATAAGAGGTAGAGAATTGTAACACCCAAGAAAAAATGATTGGAAATTAATTTGGTCCAAAATTGAAAAGTTAAAAGGAGAAAATAAAGAACTTGAGGGCCTGTTTTGCCATTCCCAAAAGTTTGAATTATGGATCCTTTCTCCATCCCGATCAAAATCTCTTTGGATTTGAGAAGAACCGTTAAGATTCGAGGGAGAAATCGGTAGACGAAACAAAGTCGAAGTTTTGGAGTTTGAGCATCGAATTGAGGTGAGTTTTCCCAGTTATGTTGAACTTAGAAGTTCCTCATTAATCGTTTGATTTTCTTAAATATGTGGAACAAGTTGTGGGTCTTAATTGGGGCTCGAAGGTCACGAAATCGACTAAAAATATCATCGGTCAAGATGTTAACCATAAAATCGGAAAGGACATGATGATCTTGAGATCATAATCAAAATTAGCTAGTAATTTATGTGCCATTAAATAGGGTTATTTAGTTGAAGGGACGTGTGAATAACAACTTAAAAATTGGAATTTGGTTTGATTTGATGAGTTGCACTTATCGTTAAAATCCATGTGGATTACGTAATTTTGAGACTAGGAAACTTGAGGTTCGTGTTCATGTTCATGGTGGAAAAGTTATTTAACCAACTATGCAAAGGCATATGCTCATCGTCGTCGGTTTGTGTTCATGGTGGAAAAGCATGTTTGCATGATAATGAGCAGTAATGGGAAGTATCGATGAACAGAAACTCAAATATGGATTGGAAATTATAATTTTGGCTCAAGTGGGTGTTAGAACATAAATATGTTATATTTAGGAAGTTTAGTAAAGTAATCTACATGTATTGTATTGGGCCTTGTAATGGGTTTAGGCTTATTGTGTACAAGGGACGTGGGGTATAAATAGGATCTGTACGTGTAATTAGTAACTAAGTTTTCATTCACAATGTAGATCATACGAATTCCTCTCACAGTAGTTTGTAGTTTACTTTAAGTATTAATAAAACTACATATTCCATCCCATAATCCTTGTTATCTTTGTATCATTCAATCAATCTTGATCCCAGGGACTTAACAAGTGGTATTAGAGCGGTGATTCGACATTTTGAAAAAAAAAAGAGTTCGTATTTGTTTTCTTGAGTTTCTTGAGTAAATTTTCGTGTGAAAATGTGTTTTTGAAAAATCTTTTGATTGGATTATGATCGAAAAATGTCTTAGAACATATTTGTGTGGTTGAATTTCACAGA
Organism: Arctium minus; assembly: GCA_954870635.1. Lineage (NCBI taxonomy): Eukaryota > Viridiplantae > Streptophyta > Magnoliopsida > Asterales > Asteraceae > Arctium > Arctium minus. The sequence goes on along the minus strand of OX941080.1, from coordinate 171,231,657 downwards.
AAAATCATTTTTGATAGTCAATTTGTGATTTTTGGTAATTTTTGTTCGAACGATGTATACTTATTGTTTCATAATGATTTTTGATGTTTGAGTGTATTTTTGATTGTGATATTGAATTGGATTGATCTTGTACTAATTTGATTGATTCTGTGAAGTTACAACCTCTAGATTGCAGATTTGGATTGGATTTTGGACTAGATTTGATATTTTAGGACCGAAACTCAAAGAACTCGCAAGATCTGTACTATTCGTACGAAGAACTCGTAGGACATTAAATTCGTAGAAAGAATTCGCATAAAGTCTTCTAAATTCATTAAGTAAAGAATTCGTATCACTGTTGTGTACGAAATGTTGTAGAATTCGCATAAAATTCTTTGAAAATCATCTAAGTGTTGGAATACGTATATCTCTATATACGAAAAGCAAGAATTCGCATAAATGTGTTATGCGAAAATTTGATTTTTGAAAGTTTTAAGGCAAGAATTCGCAAGTTTGTTATACGAATTGCACAAAATTCGCACATCTGAGTGATGCGAATTGTGTAGAATTCGCTTGTTAGAGTGGTGCGAATTGCCAAGATTTCGCATAGTTTTCATGCGAATTTTCAAAGATTTCGCATAATTCTTCAAAAAAAATTCTCAAGTCAAGAATTCGTATGAGATGCGAAATGTTTGTGTTTTTTCAAAATTTTTCTAAGTAAAAGATTCGCATCTTCTTCCCATACGAATTCATTGTGCGAAAAGCTTTTGTGCGAAAAGTTTAAGTTTCAAATTTTCTAAGGTTGGAATTCGCATTAGAGAGACATAATGTAAACCTACACTACAGAGAGAGAGCTCGTATGATCTACATTGTGAATGAAAACTTACTTACTAATTACATGTACAGATCCTATTTATACCCCACATCCCTTGTACACAATAAGCCCAAACCCATTACAAGGCCAAATACAATACATCTAGATTACTTTACTAAACTTCCTAAATAGAACATATTTATGTTCTAACATTCTCCCCCTAAGTTTTGTAAAGTAATCATTCTCTTTTAAGCTCCAGCTTCAGCTCCTCTCCCACTTGATTTCTTTATAAAACTTAGCGTTGCATAAACTTCAAAGCTCCTCTAGCTCCCCCTTGAAAGTAGCTCTTATCCTTGAAGTTTCAACTGAAATACCAGATCTGATGTAGACCATAACCTCGACTGAGTGCACATAAAGACAACTTTTGACTCTTGTAAACCCAACACATTCCTTATGCCCACAAGAATGATATGTGTTGAATATTGGAATGACAACCAAGTGCATCTTCAGTGTATAACATCTGATCTGTCTTTGAACTTTGAGTTAAAATAAGAATTTAGCTTAAGAACTTCATCTGATCAGCTTACAGGCAATAGCATCCGGTAGCAACACTACAAGGCAAGGGTTAGAAGGCAAGCACTGTTCAACAACTGATAGAAAATGCTCATTTTCTGACTACTTTCTAGAATACTAAACAATCAAACCCATAACTCCTTTCTTCACGAATCAGCTGGATGATTATAAACACTAAGAATTCTGAATCACAACTCAAGCATCAGAACAATGACTGCAGTCGCTCACACTACTGAGTGATCAGGTCAGAAGAATGATAAAGTGCTCTCAACGGTCTAACAAAAAAAGAAGCTTTCTAGACTGATGATTGCAGATGCTCAGGCAGCTAACTCAATCCGATCAGAGACTAAATCTGAAAATCCAGAATCTGAAAATCTTGAAACGCATGAGCACTCGTGAAAGAATAGATCAGTTGCTAAAGATATGTGACCAACATATGATAAGAGTGATGTCACATATGCATTCAGCGTAAAAAGCTCGGGAATAGGGCAAACTTGTATCAAACAGGGTTCAGAACAGTCAAAATTCTCAAAAACATCAAACTTTTCGCATACCATCAACAATTCGCAGATCACTATTCACTTTTAAGCACAATTCGCATGATGGCATAAGCCTAACACCACAATTCGCATAGGACTTCATGCGAATTCTCACTTCTCGCACGAGCGTAAGTGCGAATTCCTCGCATCTCGCATAACTCACATCTGCGAAATCATTAACTTCTCGCATCACACACCTGTACGAATTCAACACTTAATCAAAATTTCATCTTCAAAGAATGTTATCATGCGAATTCTGAAACAATTCGCATATAACTCTTGTGCGAATTCTGTACTTAACAAAATATCATCATCAAAGGCTATGCGAATTCAAGCATGCGAATTCTTAAGCATGCGAATTCTATGATGCAAATTCTTCCAAAAACTTTCATTCTGCGAATTCTTTCCATGCGAGTTCTTCAAACTATGCGAGTTCTTCATTCTGATCATGCGAATTATGTGGATCTCAAACGTTTTTCCAACTTTTCTTCAAATTCAGCCTCAAAACTTCGAATTTTGAGATAATATTTTGAGAGCAGGATCGAAAACAACTTTGGAGCACATTTACTATTGACGACATTGTCTAAATTCGACTCTAAACCACCATTCGATCATACCACATTAATACGACATTTTCGAACATAGAATCCTCAAAATCGACCAATTTGACTTTCTGAATTGAAATTAGAGCAATTAATTGATTCAATGATGATCAATAATAACTTCTGAATCAATATGGCAACATAGAACATCCAATCTAATGTCAATTCCATAAATCAAAAAATTTCACATTGACTGTTCTTTTCAATCCAATCTGATCTCGATCGTGCGTAGAATAAATCTGCGTTCGGCTCTGATACCACTTGTTAGTCCCTGATCTCATGATTGATTGAATGATTCAAAGATAACAAGGATTATGGGATGGAATCTGTAGTTTTATTAATGACAGAATGTAAACCTACACTACAGAGAGAGAACTCGTATGATCTACATTATGAATGAAAACTTACTTACTAATTACACGTACAGTGGGTAAAAGTTTTGGATATATATATATATATACCTCGTTTGAGGCTACTGTGATGGAAACCATTTGGGTTTTAAAGTTGTAGTTTACATCTTAATTAATGTATATAATGTGTGTGTATATATATGCTATTTTATGTGGACGAAAGATCGCTTGAGAATAAGAGTTAAGGTGAGAAGCGTAAGAATGGATATGTACCCTCGGTCCCTTTTAATCTCACCAAACTTTTATTCTCTCCGAACCCAACCCTTGTGTGTAATAGTAGGACGAGGATAAAGGATGAGGACGAGTAGTTACATGATTGATTTTGAAAATAATTGACTAAGTCTTAGGAACCCGTTCGAGAGTTTGATAATAAAATGGTTGCTTACTAAAGAAGGGTATACTTAGAAAATGTTACAATTTTTGTAGGGTCAGGAGCTACCAAGTAACGGGTGAACCTACACTAAATCGAGGTGAGTTTCATGAGACTTTTGGACATGAGATATACACATGTATGTAATTGCTCTCGAGTATGATTGCGATGTTTAATTGCTTGTGACGTTTTAATACACTCGTTATGCATTCTAATGATTTTGGACGTTTTATGATGTGAGATATTTGTGAGTATGATATACTTAAAATTATTGGATGAGTTGCATGTTACATATGATGCATATTAATTTCACAAATGATTAAATCAGAAAGATGTGATGTGGCTGGAAGTGTGGATCTCATTACTGACTACTGGTAGAGGATGGCGGGAAACCACATATGATGATTGATAGTCGGTACATGCACCGAAAGGGGTACCTCTGAGACTGCACTATGGGACGGTAGTTAAGACATGTTCTTGTGAGCACCTCTGAGCTTGACTAGAAATGGACGGATTGACGGAGCCCCACAATGCCAAGTGGACGTATGAGATCTCTAATGTGACGACTAGTTGCATGTATCGTATTTGCATGAGTTTGTTGAATATGCATGACATTTTATGAATGTTTAATTACATAAATGATTTTTATTTCCGATTTACATTGTAATGATGAGTTATGATTTAAATGATGAAACCATGAACTCACTTAGCGTAAAGCTAATGTTAGCGTGCATCTCAGGATCTTGCAAGAGCGAGAGCAGAAAGAGCAAAGGTATGATTACAGAACGTAAGATGTAGTTCGTACGAACCTATTTTACGTAATTTAAGTTATGTAGCATTGTTTCTCCCTAAGTTAAAGTGGTATGAATCGGCATTCGATGACTAAGATTGTGCAAAACTGTGATGTGTAAGTCTTCCGCTGTGATGTGACAGGTTCATTACATATTTTTAAGTCATGATTTGCCATTACGATCCTAGTAAAAAAAATTGGCCTGTGACATTATGTCTTAGTATTTGTGTATTAGAAGCTTAGACTGTGTATTGTAACTGCGATCCATCGATGGTTTTATACTAATACAATTAGGGGTGTTCGTGGTCCGGTTTGGGTGGTTTAACCCTCCAAACCACAAATGGCGGTTTAGGAAATTTTCAAACTAGGCGGTTTGGTAGCAAGTGACCAAACCGGTCAAACCGGACCACAAAAAGGCGGTCTGGTCTGACCGGTTTAGGCGGTTTTGACCTCTTATGGACTTTAAACTAAAAAAACATAAACTTTATATTCAAAATTTTCTACGAACTATAACATTATTAAATAACAACATCTCGAATTTTAAAAGAACGTTTATATATTAAATTAAAAAAAAACATTGAGCAAGTTTAAAAAAATAAATAAACAAATCCACCAACAATGGTTCAATTTTGAACAAATATTGAGAAAGTCAAATGACGATTTGGATTTAAATTTTGAATTTTAACGTATCTTAGAACTTTGTCAATTTAGATAACACATTCAATTGAGAATATGAAAACTAAAGGCATAGTTCTTTGACGAACTTTTTTTAAACGAGCCACAAAAGTTGAGCCTACAACATGAAAACTAAATATGATTAAAATATGTGTATTTTTGGCGGTCGGTTCAGTCCAGACCGCTCAAAAAAAGGGTCAAACCGCAGATCAGACCGGACCGAGCGGTTTGACTATTTTTCAAACCAGACCGGACCGCCAGACCGCTCAAACCGCCAAAAACGGTCCGGTTTAACTTGGTTCGACCGGTTTGATCGGTCCAATGGTTTTTTTGAACACCCTTAAATACAATTATGTTTTGAATTCATTCGTTTCCGCTTTACTTAAATATGTTTTATGTTTTCACATATGAATAGTTATGAAAAAAAATGTCTGTAACACCCTTCGCTTGGTTTCGGTTTAGAGATGGAAACGAGGCTAGTTACAAGCTTGAGCATTCTTGATTGAAAAAGTTGGTAGACGTATGATCAATTACGGTTGTACCGTTGTGAATCCTTGACGTGAGGCGTCGGCTTACATAGTTTAGTTGATATAACAATAATGATATACGCAATTATAATAAAATATTTCGATCAACAACAAAATTTGGAAAAATTCTACAAGTTGTACAAAGAATTTTCAAATTTTATCGTACCAAACAAAATAATACTTTGTAAATACTAATGTAATCAAAGAAAATATTATTAAATATACAAAAGACTAAAAGTGAGAACATTTAATAAAGATTCCACAAAGTCAATAATTTATGTCAAATAATACTAATGTAATAAAAAAAAAAGCTAACATATCATCAAAGAGCAAGAAATTTCTACAAATATTTTGAGTTTGCTCATTAATGTTTTTTGTACTCATTAAGTTCTAATTAATCTGGAAAAATAACTTTAAATGTTACAAAATGGCCACAATACTTTTTTTTTTCTTCAGAAAATTGGTTACTACACAAAATCCGGGGTTATTCTAGCTAGCAAATCTTAAAATTATAAAAGACCCCCCCCCCCCCCCCCCCCCTAACCGGTGATATAAACCCCCATTGCCATGCTCAACAAGGTATTCAGTTAGTAAAAGTTTAGTACGTCTGTCATATAAACCATATACTTACTAAAAATTTAGATTATTCTCGAGTTAATTTCGAGTTAAGGTTTCTCTTTATTTTCTCGACTGAAGTAAGTGGCGGAAGGCCTAAAGGGTTTGGGGGCCAAGGCCTCTACGCTTCTTTTTTTTTTACTGCATATTGAGATTGAGTTCAAACATAATATTAATTTAATTAAATTTTTACCTGGACCTTCAGCTTCACATAACCACCAAGACATCAAGCTGAACAATCACTTTAATTAATATCTTATTTGGATTTTTTTTGTGATTATTGAAAAATAAATATTGCTTGTTATTATAATTATGGCTAAATATTTTAGTGATTATTTGTGAGTCTAAATATTATGAGGCTTACTAGATTTTAGTTATTGAAACAGGTTGTTAATAGCTATTTTTGATTAGGGGTGTATGTGAGATGAGTTGGACGGTTTACGACATTTATTCAATTCAACTCAATATGACGGTTTGGAAAAATCTCAAAAACCCAACTCTTACCCTTATCATGATAACTATTATTTCTTAACAGAAAACCAACTCTACTAATATATATATATATATATATATTGGGACGTTCAAATACAACCCCTTTACATGATGTAACCCATGCAACTTCTCTATCTACCACTCATTTTATTTTCACTTTTGTAATTAAGAAAAAAAAAACTGAAAATAAAATGAATGGTGGATAGAGGGGTTGCATGGGTTGCATCATGTAAAAGGGTTGCATAATAACCCACCTCTATATATATATCAAGGTTCTAACTGGCGTGAGACATGGCGTGGCGGCGAGATCAAGTATCAAGCCTTACGAGTTATGGCGAGGCCATGGCGTATTCCAAAGCGTAACTTAACGCGACAAATTTGTATATAATTTATATGTATATGTGTGTGTGTGTGTTTATATCAATGTCATGAACAATAATGATCAAGTTATTAACAATCTAAATTCATATAAAACGATAAACAAAAGAATTTATAAATCATAATCAATACTAATGGGCAAATTCCAATCGAATTTCGAAGTACACAAATCTGTAACGCCATAACGCGCCTGGGGGCCATGGCGGGCCTTGGCGCCCCATAACAAGCTCGACGCTTTATCTCGATGCCAAGGGGCAAAACGTGGCGGCAAGGCCACGCCTCGGCGCCATGGCAGTTGCCAAGGCGCGTTTTTTAGAACCTTGATATATATATATATATATATATATATTATAATAGACTAGTATATTATATATATAGATATAAATAAGATTTTATTGAAGCTGTATATATTAGCGGCAGATTGGTGGGTTAGGTTAGGTTGAGCTATGCTAACCCGATCTCAATCCTCTTAATTAACGGTTTGGCGGTTTGATGGATTGGCGATTTAGCGGATTGAGTTTAATTGGGTTGTTAGCAGGTTAGGTTGGACAGGTTGAGCAGTTTGATGATTTTTTGTACAACCCTATTTTTTATTGATAATTAATACGTAGATCAAGATTGAATCATGCAACCGAACCAGAAACTCATAAACGTAGCTTTTAAGCTTCTTGGTTTAACTTATCTCATTAGATTGAATGTTCAGAGACTCTAAATGCAATATAAAATGGAAGATGAGTTTTTTAAATGGCTCATTGGTTATGTTTACCGGAAAATAAATTGTTGAAAATTTTTAATTTGAAGAAAATTGTGATTTCAAAGCCGTAAAAAATCGAGAAGTTCCACGTTGTTGAACAATGTTTAAAGATTTCATAATCTTGTCTTGTTTTAAAGTTTCAATATGTTACAATTTAGATTATCTATCTTTTATGTTTTTAAAAATACGTAACATCGAAGCAAATTAGATTTGTTTATGTGATCAATTTGTATCAAGAAATAAGGTTCGGCCCCGGGGGTTAGAAGGCTTGTTTTCCGCCTCTGTTTGTTGATGAAATAGTCTAAAGGCATAGGGTACCTTTATCAATAATATCAGATAGGGGTAACATATTTACATCTCAATTCTAGAGAAGTTTTGAGAAGGAAATGGGGTCGAGACTAAACTTGAGTAAAACGTATCATCCACAAACTAAAGGGGCAGAGTGAAAATCATTGGAAGGCATGTTTAAAGCTTGTGTAATTGCCTTAGGTGGTGGTTGGAAAGACCATTTATCCGTAACAGAATTCTCATACAACAATAGTTGTCATACAACTCTAAAAGATGCTCCATATGATGTTTTGTATGGTAGAAAGTTTCGAACCCCAATCTGTTGGAATAATTTTGGAAACAAAGAAATGACGGGGCCAAAGCTAATTAAACAAACTTCAGAAAACGTAAAACAAATCCGGGAAATGCTACAGGCAGCTCAAGACTGACAGAAAAACCATGTAGATAAGAGACGAAAACATATTGAATTTTAAGTAGGAGATCGGGTTTTGCTCAAAAATTCCTCGTACAAATGGTTGATTAGATTTAGAAGGCTGAGAAAGTTGACTCCTCATTATAAAGACCCTTTCGAATAATTCATAGAGTCGGAGAAGTAGCTTATCAACTTGAAATGCCAGCTGAGCTACAAAAGATACATAATACATTTCATGTATCAAACTTGATGAAGTGTCTGGCGGATGAAGAAATGAAGGTCCCATTAGAAGAGATATAAGTGAATGAAAATCTGACATATGTGGAATAACCAGAAAAAGGATAATTGATCGAGTAATTCAAAGATTGAGGAATAAAGAGGCTCTGTTGGTTAAATTACAGTAGTAATATCATAAAGGTCGCAATGCCACATGGGAAAATGAGAAGAAAATGAGGCAGATTTTCCCTATCTATTATAAGGAAAGTAGATTATAAGGACGAAATTTCTTGTAAGGAGGGTAAACTTGTAACAACTTGTTTTTAAGCTATATGGAAAAGAAAGGAAGGTTGTTAAATATTAATAAAATAAATAATAATAATAATAATAATAAAGGTTGTAAAGGGCTGGAAATGGGCTGGAAGTTGGTGATGAGGTATTCTAGTGGCATGCAGTGCTTTAGAGGAGGCCACATTAAGGGGTGAGTCACCTAATTCCAAGATTCTCAACCTTCAGTATAAATAGACAGTCTCATTCTTGTTTTTTTGTCTCTTTTTATGGCAATTTCAAGTAGAAAATTCATATACGCATACAATCCCATCTTTTGTGAGGGAGAGGAAGAAAAGGTTAGATGCCAATAAAGTTGAACTCTGCAGAAATTAAGTAGTCAAATTAAGCAGGTGACACTTTAATTTATATTTTGGTTTGTTTACAAACCTGTGATACATACTTAAGTTACTAAATTTCACATATGATTCTCAAGTTTTATGTCTTATATGTGCTATTATGATAACTATGTTCACGATTTTGCTTTATATATGCATATTTATAATAATAAAGATCACCAATGATTGCACTACCTATAAATGAATCAATTAGTTCTAATCATAAAAGGATGCTTAGAATGAGGTTTAGGAATGATGTATCACCGAGACGGTATTAACCGCGGCAAAGGGTTGTAGAAATGATCCCAAACTCTTGATGAAGGGTTCCAAAATAATACCGGAAGGCGCAACATCCACAGGTGGAAATTAGGTTTTAAAATGGTGAATTTAATGAACATATTAGCACGTTTACTTTCTGTTACAAGGCTGTAAATTTTGAGTACATGATATTTGATGTATAAACTTGTAGTCACTGAGCAATTAATTGCCTAATAGTTAAATATGTATTGCAGATTAGTATCATCCTATGCTTTAGGAGGATGTTGATAGTTTAAGGAAGCTACCGAGTTGCGGCATATCGAGTTTTTGTATCGGTTTGTATTATATGGTTTTGATATTAGATTGTGTCTTAGTATATGTGTATTAGAAGCTTATATTGTGTATTGTAACTATGATCCATCGATGGTTTTATACTAATAAAATTATGTTTTGACTTCAATCGTTTCAGCTTGTTGGTCCCGAAGGTGCTTAACAAGTTTGTAGAAGGGGGGGGGGGTTGAATACAAACACATAAATTAAAGTTTAATAAATTGTTTATTGATAAATCAAATACAATTTACAAGTTTGTTGCGGAATAAGATTAAGACAGACTCAATCTAAACAAACTTAAGAAACACTAAGATGATTGCACAAGAAATTCAGAGAATGGGGGATTAAGAGAGATAGAAAACAAGGGTTTCTATATGGAGTTCAAGGATTGAGCACACCTTCAGATGAAGGGGTGAGCTTCCTATTTATACCCTATGCATTAAATGCATGGCAGGGCACTTTACACGTGGCGTTCATAGATTGGCTTTGGGAGTCTGACTTTGGGAGACATGCTTTTGGCCGTATCATGAACAGTGTAGTTGACAGAGTTGTTGTACGATTTGTGGCAGCGACGTGTCCGTTCTGACACATCGTACTGGTTGTGCAAGATAAGACAAAAGAAAACTTGAGGCATAAGCTTTGTGATCGATTGATCACTGAGTATCTCTACTTGCAGAGAAAAAGAGGTTCAGCTATCGCTGAAGCTTTTCCTCATGTTCCTTCGCGTATATGTATAGTTGTCTTTTCTTCACTGATATCCGCATCAGGTCACTAGTAGACTTCTCTTTGTTCAGCAGCTTCGTCTTTGATTCAGCTATGAACATATGTTGATGTGAGACTTGTCTTCAGGGATTACGTTGGCTGTTTACTTTAGAAACTATCAGTGATAACTTAACAGACTCAGTTTGATCGCTGATAGTGAAACACTAATACATAGAAATGTTTATAAGAAAGACTATCAGCGATAACTGAACAGACTCAGTCTGATCGCTGATGGTGAAACACTAATACATATTAAAACGTAATTTTCACTAAGTATAGATGAGGGTCGTTATCAAATCACTGAGAGAGTTTGGATCAACAATCTCCCCCTATTTGATAATGACAAAGTAACTGAAGAAAGTTACTTTATAATTCAAAATGATGGAATAATCAGGACTCGTAACATACATGTCCCAATTACTATTTTGAGGGATCTTTTACAGTACTGATGGAGTTAAGTACTTTACTGAAATTTCATTAATCCAAGAAGAGAATTACAAGGAATGAAAATTACAAGTACAAGTGAATAACTAACTACTGTAAGTATAATTAATAGATTACAGAAAAGGAAACTAATCTATCAGCTACAAGAAGACTTAGGAGGATTGATCATATACTCAGGTATTTCTTCTCCATTCTGTCTTCGTTCCAAAGATTCTTGGCTGATAATTTCTTTAATTTTCTTAGCAGCAGGGAAGAAGTCACACCATAAGCATAAGAGATCCTTGAGATGATTCAGAGGACAGATAGGAATCTCAGAGATTCTTTGAAATCTGAGTTCCTCATCATCATCTCTGAAGAATATTCCATAAGGATTGTCAATTACTTGACCAGCTTGGAAAGGACCACCAGGAGGCAGAGATAAATCCAGAACTGAAAGATCAGGAGGAGGACCAAACAGTGCATCTCTTGAAAATTTTATAGAAGTTTCATTCCTGATGATGGCGACGTCTTCAGAGGAGGAGGACCCAATTCTTCTTTTGAGTTTCAAAGATTTGGGAGGAAGAGGAGATGGCAGCTTCAGTACATAAGTGACTCTATTTATGAGGGCTTCAAGAAGTCCTTAAACGTAGCCTCTGTATGTAGATTTGGATTTCTTCAGCGCATCCCAGAACTCTATCCATTCCGTAAATCCGAAGCTCTCAAGTTTGGATACGTACATAGCTTTTTGGGTTCCATCCTCTCTGGTAATTTCCATGGTCACTGAGAGTTGATCCTTCTTCTTGCGACCAGAGATAGTCACGGCTGATATTGGAAGAAGATCAGAACGATAATCCATCTTCTGTTTACACCATTCGATAGACCTATCGTTGATCTCTTGTTCTTTGGAGCGTTCCTATTCAATTTCTTTCAGCAGTGCAGCTTGAACTTCCACAGGTTTGCTTTTCAGCTTTTTGTCCTTGACTTGAGAAGATTGAATCTTTAAAACGAGTTGGGCATCTCGTTTGCATTCAGCGATCAGTTTCTCAGCTTTGGCAGATTCTTCTCGTTCAGCTTCAGTAAGAAAGTCGAGCTCTGAGAAGGATGTTTGAAGAGGGATTTTCAGCCGTTAACTTTCTAGTTGAGCGATCATTTCAACTCTTTTCTTTACCACTTCCTCTGACCAATGAGATGGTCGAGAGGGCCTTCCTGGATGGACCAGGGAATCTTCTTCTTCTTCTTCATCAATCTCAGCGATAAAGATTGAGATTATTTCTTCAGCGATAGTAGCTGGAATTATTTGTAGTTCAGAACCCTTAAGCAGGGGAGAGAACTGTCTGGTCAGAAAAATGAAGAAGGTTAGATTTATTTAGGAAAGGAGAGAGATAAAGGCTAGAAAGAAACAGGGGTGGGATTTTTATAAAAGGAAAAAGGAACAAGAGTAAGGCATACCTGAGAAGGATTCTCCTCAGGTACTGAGATCATCTTCAGGGTTACCTCAGCAGATGCACCTTTGCTTTGGGAAGGGGTTCCTGAAGGTGTCTCTTGTCTCCCCCCTGCTTAGATAACTTCTTTCGAAGCTATCGCTGATGATGTGGCGGCTGAAGAACACCAGAGAGATTGATCTTCTTTATCGTCATCATCATCATCTTGATGAGAATCATCCTCTTGATCTTCAAGATCAAGGTCTTCATCATCGTCTTCTTCCTCCTCTTCATCATCGACTATATCAGCGATGGTGGGAGGGGCTTTATCAGCAGCTATCTCCCCCTCAACCTGAGAGGGAGTCTCCTTTAGTTGTTCAGCAGTGACTTCAACCTCCGTATTTTCTTCAGCGGTCTTCTCCCCCTCTTTGTCATTATCAGCAAGGGAGAGATCTTTAGTAGGAGATGAAGGTTTTGCGTGAGCCAACTTCTGGACTTCAGCCTCCAGTCTTGTGAGCCGATCTTCAAGTACAGGGATGTCGGACATATCTTGTTGAATGAAATCCACAGCTACGCATAGAGCGGTTCTATCGTCATCTATAAATGAAGGAGCAGGAGTTGGAGCTGGTTCATTCAGCTTGTTGAGGACTTGCTGAAGAGTAGCAGTGCAGGAGTTGATCTTTGCAGATAGGTCATCATACTGCTGCTTGGATTCTTCCCTGACTTTGACAATCGCTTCCTGAAGAGTAGCGATTTGAGAGATATCAGCTTTAGAGGCGCAGGTGGCAGTCAGCGTCTTCAGCGCTTCACCAGCTGATTGAACAGCGTTGGTGGTGGTGTTGAGAGAAGCAGTAATTGATTCCACCTTTGCACTCAGATTGTTGACATTGTTGTCAACAGTCGCCAAGCTAGGACCTGAAAGATAAGTTAGTGTTTCAGAACCAGGCTTATATGGTGAGTTGGGAGAAGTGTTTAAGGTTATAGGGATACCTGAATTATCAAACATTTTGTAGAATTGCAAGGATTCCTCAAAAGAATGATGTTCAGGTCCTATGGGTCCAAACTGAGGAGTAGGGATAGAAGGAGGGTTAGAGACCAAAGAAATAGAAGGACTAGAGATGGGGATAGAAGATGTAGGTTGTGTTACTGTTGTTGTGACAGCGGCCGAGATTGTTGGCACTGTTGAAGTGGTTGGAGCTGAGGATGTGGAGGAGAGACCCACGAAAGCATCCAAGGAAGTTTGTAGAGAAACATCCTTAGGTATAGATCTAGAAGTAGCTTTCTCCTTGGTCACCTTGGCCTTCTTCGAAGGACCAAGGGAGCCAGTTGATGGTCGTTTGGAAGGGGTAGCGGCAGGGATAGCAGAAGAAGGAACCTCCCGCGTGGCCGCTGAAGACGAAGAAGTGAGGAGAGAGAGACGGGAGCGAAGTTCAGAAATACTTACCTCGTTGGGGAGCGGCTTGAATTCCAAGGATCGCTGACCCACTTTCGGAAAAGATGCATCCGAGTTGGTGGGGTAAGTGGTAGGGTAGAGAAACTTCAGGTACGTGCAGATGAAGCGTACGTAGGGAACTTTGGGATCCCTCTCGGTCTTCTCTATCTTTGACTTTAGGTCGTCAAAGATAGCTGTTGCGTAGTCGAAGTTGCGTCAAGCTATCACTGAGTAAGCCATATGGACCTGAACCTTGCTGGTCCAGTGACCCACTCTTCCCACTCATGCACTGAATGAAGTGTAAGAAGATGTAGTTCAGCTGGGAAGGCATCAGTGCCTTCTTCACAAGAGTCAGCTTCTTGTTGGGAATTATAGTTCTTGGTTTGGGTTCCCAAGCGTATTCCATGGCATCCAGGAATTGGATGAGTTCAGCGTCAGTTGGCAAGGCGTCGAATCCATTCCTGGGTTTGTCGGGAAAACGTAGAGCTTTCCTCAGGCCTAGGGCAGTCATCATTCCTGAGCCTAGTTGAGTGCTGAAGGAGATAGCAGGAACCTGTTCACCCTTTTTGTTGGTGATAGAGGTTTCATCAGCAGTAAACCAGAATTGCTGGAGAAGAGCTTTGGAGGGTGTTGGATCCACAGTGATAGCGTAAGCAATGCAGGATTGCTTCAGAAACATTGTGGCCTCCTTCAGATGAGGATACTTGACACCATCAAAGTCGAGGCGAGCAAGATGGTTGTTTTTTGGGAGCTCAGAGTCAGAAATTGCGAATTTGACATTCTTTGAGGCGATAAGTGCAGATTGAGTCATTCTGAATCAGAAGTAGATAAACAAGTAGAAAAAAGGTTTAGTCTCAAAATAAAGAAGATTTGCTAGTTTCTATTTTGAGGAAAGAAACGTAGGAAATCAACCTATTTGTAGAGGAAAACAGTTTATCTTAGAACAAGATTTAAGAACGAGAAGAAAAAAAAAAAACCAAAGATTCTTGAATAGAGAAAATCAAAGTAACATGGTTTTTAAAGAATAAAATCAAAAATGAAAATGATTTTATAAATGAGATTTGAGAACAGAATAAGATGAAGAAGATCAAGAATAACCTGTTGATCTTTGAGGTTGAAGATGCAAATGCTTGAGAATTGCTAGAATGCTTGAGAGTATTCTTGCTTTGAAAGTATTTGCAGAAGGCGTAAAAATGATAAGAATGGAAAAACATTCTTTTTATACGTGAGAGAGAGAAGAGAGAGAGTGTGAGAGAAGCGGGAAAAACAAATGCTCATCATGACATGGACACGTCCCACGAAGTTGATTGGATAGAAGAGCAACGGACGAACGTGTCAGAAAAGGCATGTCGTGGATTGTCGGTTCAAATGACGTCATAGTTAAGAGAGAGACTACTCATTTGTCCGTTTTGAAATTAACACTGAAGAAAAAAATCAGCGATTGATTTTCTTTTTGAAAATATCCCTGATAGTAAAGATGGGGATAGATTTTTTTTTTTTTTTTTAAAAGGATCACTGACAAGAAATATCAGTGATTAAGGTTTATATTTTTAAAAAAACATCTCAACTGAATGAAGATTCAGTTGTAGGGATTGAGAAAACATACCTGAGGGTCAGAAAATTTATCAGAGAATGATGAAAGGGGAACTCTTGATTACTGACCCAATACATGAACGCTGAAGAATTATTCTTCAAGGTTCAGCATTCCAAGCTCACTGATGAGAAAGTTGAACCTTGTCTCATCAAGAGGTTTGGTGAATATATCAGCAAGCTGAAAGTCAGTAGGGATAAAGTGAAGTTCAATATCACCATTCATCACATGATCTCTGATAAAGTGATATCTGATCTCTATGTGTTTTGTTTTTGAATGTAGCACTGGATTATTTGCTATAGCGATAGCACTAGTGCTGTCGCAATAGATAGGAATCTTTGACAGCTGAAGGTCATAATCTAATAGTTGATTTCTCATCCACAAGATTTGAGAACAACAGCTTCCAGCGGCTACGTATTCAGCTTCAGCTGTGGAAGTGGACACAGAATTTTGCTTCTTGCTTGTCCAGCTTACCAGTTTTCCTCCCAGGAGTTGACATACACCAGTGGTACTCTTTCTGTCAAGTTTACAGCCTGCAAAATCACTATCAGAATAACTAGTTAAATCGAACCCTGAGTCTTTGGGATACCAAAGACCAAGGTTAGGAGTTCCTTTCAGATATCTGAAAATTCGCTTTACAGCGATCATATGGGATTCCTTGGGTTCAGATTGATAGCGTGCACATAAACAAGTAGAGTACATGATGTCAGGTCGGTTCGTTGTGAGATACAGCAGGGAGCCTATCATTCCTCTATAGGCAGTGACATTAACAGGTTTTCCAAAAGGATCTTTGTTAAGTGTCAGGGGTGGTGCCATAGGAGTTTTCATCGCTGAAGTTTGTGTGAGATCAAACTTCTTCAGCATATCTTTAACATACTTACCTTGGCAGATAAAAGTACCTTTATCAGATTGTTTAATCTGAAGACCAAGAAAATATGTCAGCTCACCCATCATACTCATTTTATATTCTTTCTTCATTCTTTCAGCGAAGCGAGTACACAGAGATGGCTTAGTAGAACCAAATATTATGTCATCAACATATATTTGTACAAGAACTATATGACCTTTTATCTTTCTGAAAAATAACGTATTATCAATTTTGCCACGTTCAAAATTTTCAGAGATAAGAAAAGATGAGAGAGTGTCATACCAAGCACGAGGGGCTTGTTTTAGACCATAGAGAGCCTTATCCAATTTATAAACATAATTTGGATGCTTAGGGTCATAGAACCCTGGTGGTTGTTCTACATAGACTTTTTCATTCAGCTTTCCATTCAGAAATGCTGATTTTACATCCATTTGATAAACGATGAAGTCTTTATAGACTGCATAAGCTAAGAATAGTCGAATTGCTTCGAGCCTGGCCACAGGGGCAAAGGTTTCATCATAGTCTATGCCTTCCTCTTGTCTGTATCCCTGAGCAACAAGTCGAGCCTTGTTGCGGGTTACAGTTCCATGTTCATCTAACTTGTTTCTAAACACCCATTTGGTGCCTATTACAGTTTTATCAGATGGTCTAGGAACGAGATTCCAAACTTTGTTTCGAGAAAATTCAGTCAGCTCTTCTTGCATAGCGCTGACCCAGTTTGGATCTCTGAGGGCATCATCAGTCTTCTTTGGTTCTATTAAAGAGAGAAAGTTTACAAAGAGACAAATATTACCTGAGCTTCGTCGTGTCTGAATACCTGCATCTGGATTACCAAGAATTTGATCTATTGGGTGATCTTTGGTCCATCGCTGAGCAGGAGCATTATTGCTTAACTCAGAGGTTGGATCAACAATTGGAATGTTTATTGATGAGGATGTTTGAGGTTCATCAGCGATTAACTATTGAGTTGATTCACTAGAGAGGTTTTCCGACGAAGGCAGATTTGATGGTAGTAATGTGTTTAGAGGTTCAGCTGAAACCCATGAGGTGGATTCAGCGGTAGGATGTATAATGTTTGGATCATCATCAGCGGCTGAAGGATCAGAATGCTGATGGTTTGAGAAGAAGGTTTTTGTTTCTCTGTAGTGAGAAAGTATCCAAGCATTTAACTCTTCATTGTCAGCGATTGGTTTAGAGTTCGCTGAGCGAGTTTCATCAAAAGTGACGTGAATTGTTTCTTCTACAGTTTGTCTTCTCTTGTTGAAAACTCTGTAGGCTTTGGAGATGGAGGAATATCCTATAAATATTCCATCATCTGCTTTTGGGTCGAACTTTCCAAGTTGATCTCTATTGTTTAAGATAAAGCACTGACAACCAAAGATATGAAGAAAGATGATAGAAGGCTTTCTTCCAAGAAAAAGTTCATAAGCTGTCTTCCCAAACCGCTTTATTATCAGCGATCTGTTTTGAGTAAAACATGCAGTGTTTACAGCTTCTGCCCAAAATTGAGTAGGGAGGTGAGAATCGCTGAGCATTGATCTAGCAGCTTCTATGATCGTTCTGTTTCTTCTTTCAGCGACTCCATTTTGCTGAGGTGTTCTTACTGAAGAGAAGTTGTGAGAGATTCCCTTGCTCTCAAAGAAATTGTTCAGGGAACTGTTTTTGAATTCAGTTCCATGATCACTTCTTATTGAACGAACAGTAAGATTGTTCAGCACTTCCATCTTTTTGACAAAAGATATTAGTTCTTCTGGAGTATCACTCTTACAGCGAAGAAAGATAACCCAGGTGTAGCGAGAATATTCATCTACAATGACAAGCGTATATTTCTTTCCAGCTATTGATTGGATGTTGACAGGGCCAAACAGATCCATATGCAAGAGCTGAAGAGGACTTGTCACTGAGGAAACTTGTTTTGACTTGAAACTAGCTTTTGTTTGTTTTCCTTTTTCACATGCTGAGCAGAGAGATTCTTTAGCATATGAGTGCTGAGGAAGACCAGAAACCAGTTCCTTAGATGAGAGAGAATTTAGGGTTTTGAAGTTTAGATGAGAGAGCCTTTTATGCCATAGCTAGTTGACATCAGAAGAGGCCTTAGAGAGAAAACATAAGTTTTCAGTGATAGTAGAGTCCATATCTATTACATAGACATTTTCTCTGCGATAACCACTGAGAGCAAGTTTTCCTTTTTCATCTACCACTGAACATGCTTTCTTAGAAAAGCGAACTTCGTAGTCTTTATCACATAGCTGACTGATGCTTAGAAGATTGTGCTTCAGTCCATCTACATAAGCGACTCTTCGAAAGGTAGTTGTCCCATTGCTGAGGACACCAAACCCTCGGGTAAATCCTTTTCCATTTCCACCAAAGGTCACAGAGGGACCTTTCTCTTCCTTGTATTCAGTGAGCAGGTCTCTTTGTCCAGTCGTATGACGAGAACATCCACTATCGAGATACCAGATGCCCTTTGATCCCTGCATACATAAGGAAGATTAAGCATTGTTTGGTACCCACTTTTCAATGGGTCCTTCAGAGTTAGTGGATAAGGAAGATTCAGCAGTCTTCACAGCTGATGAAGATTCAGCTTCAGTGGTAATCTTTACTTTGGTTAATTTCTTAACCTTAGTGGTGTTTTTCTTCACTTTAGCTGTTTTATCAGCTTTGGTGGTATTTGGACATTTACTTGCAATATGATCAGTAAAACCACAGTGATAACATTTTCTGGATTTGAAAATAGTTTTAGCATCAGTAGAAGGTTTTGCAAGTTTAAGATGAGCAGGACCAGCTCCAAGAATGCCTTTTGCACGAGATCTGGGAGGAATTTTTATTTCTTCAGATCTCACGGGCTTTAGATCAACCTTTAGCTTTGGAGGACAGAGATCAAAAATTTCTATCACAGAGCTAGAGGATTGCTTAGCTGAAGGTTTAGAAGGAATTTTCAGCTTTGCTTTCCTGGTTGTCTTCTGAGGAAGGAGAATGGACTTTCCTTTATCCGTAGACATAGTGTCTTTGGATTTTTCCTCAGAGATGGGATTTGAAGAAGAACAGGGATAGAATTGATTATAAGAAGTGTCAAAGAAAGATGTGACAAAAGTTCCAAACTTAAGCGAGGAACTTTCTTCTTTAGGATCATCCTGAGGTGTCCAAAAACCAAGACCAGTTTTATCACTTTCAGGAGTTTGAGCATTTATTATCTCAGAGATCTTTGTTGATGATTTGCACCATTTTTCAATATGAGCCTTTTTTGCTTTTAGAGCAGCGATGGCTTGTTCGCGTTCAATGCTGATGATTTCATTTATAATGACTTGATCTTTCAACTTTTCTTCTAAAAGATTTAGTTCACTGATCTTTTCATGACATTTCTCTAGCTCTTAAGTTAAATAAACATTTTTATTTTCAGCTTGAGTTTTGTCATTTAGAGCATTATAAAGGTCAATCATCAGCACATCAACAGCGTGACTTCTCTCAGCTTCAGGCAGAGAGGGATTTGTAGAGATAGATACCTGAGATGATATGTAGCTCATAGAAGGTTCAGATGGTTCTTCTACTTCTTCTTTAATCTCAGCCATGAGGCAAAGATTAGCGACTTCTTCTTCATCAGAAGATGATTCTTCTGATTCAGCCCAGTCATGTTCTTCAGCGATGAGACCTTTACCTTTTTGCTGATAGCTTTTCAGCTTTTGATATTTGTTCTTCAGCTTATGGTATTTGTCATCACTGGATCTTCTTGAGGTAGAAGCTTTGAAGACCTTTTTTGACCTGCACTCACTAGCAAAATGTCCAATTTTTTCGCAGTTATAGCAAGTGGCTGTAGCCTTATCAACCGGAGTTGATTTTGGCTTTTCAGTAAGAGAGAGAGGTTTACTTCTTCGGAAGTTACTCTTTCTTGCAAATCTCTTAAAAGAGTTTGTCAAGAGTTCTAAGGACTCATTAAACTCTGAAAGATCAGGGTCTGATAGATCATCAGATTCAGAATCTAACTCAGTGATGGTGAGAGTAGATCGCTGAGATGGAATTATCTCTGACGAAACTAAAGCAACAGGAGTGCTTTTGGAGTCTTTAGAATCTTTTACAAGATTCTTCTTCAGGAGATTAGATTGCTCATAGTTGAGCAATATTCCATACAGAGTGCTTAGAGAGAGAGTATGTAAGTCTTTTGTCAGCTTAAGACATATTGAATAATTGTCCCAGCTTTCAGGAAGACTTTCCAAGAATTTTGTTAGGACCTCAGAATTAGAATATGTCCTACCAACAGTTCTTAGGTCAATGATTAGGCAGTTAAACCGTTGATGAACGTCAGAAAGAGATTCATTCTTTCCAGCGATAAAACTTTCATACTGTCTTACCAAGTTAATCTTTCGAGTCTCTTGGATTTCAGTGGTGCCCTCATATTGAACACATATGGTTTCCCACATTTCTTTAGAAGTTTTTAGATGCATGATGGAATGGAAAACTTCATCAGGCAGAGCCATTGAGATAATGGTCTTTGCTCTTGCATCTATGCCTACCTTCTTTTTATCTTCATCACTCCACTGTCTTATTTCCTTAACGACATATCGTTCAGGGACAGCTTCAGTGGTGGCAGTAGCGGGAACCGCAGCTATAATTCTAACAGGTTCATAGGGTCCGTTTTCTATATATTCAGGTATAGTAGGATCCGCACCTTCAAGAAATAGCATCATTCGATTTTTCCATAGAGAAAAGTTATCTCTGCTAAATCGAGGAGGTTTAGAAAGTGAACCATTATCATAGTAGTTTGTGTTTGTGTTTAGTGCCATTTTAGAATAGCAAGGAAGAGTATACAGCAAGATCTTGTTTATTAGATTAAACAAATTGCTCTGATACCACTTGTTGGTCCCGAAGGTGCTTAACAAGTTTGTAGAAGGGGGGGGGGTTGAATACAAACACAGAAATTAAAGTTTAATAAATTGTTTATTGATAAATCAAATACAATTTACAAGTTTGTTGCGGAATAAGATTAAGACAGACTTAATCTAAACAAACTTAAGAAACACTAAGATGATTGCACAAGAAATTCAGAGAATGGGGGATTAAGAGAGATAGAAAACAAGGGTTTCTATATGGAGTTCAAGGATTGAGCACACCTTCAGATGAAGGGGTGAGCTTCCTATTTATACCCTATGCATTAAATGCATGGCAGGGCACTTTACACGTGGCGTTCATAGATTGGCTTTGGGAGTCTGACTTTGGGAGACATGCTTTTGGCCGTATCATGAACAGTGTAGTTGACAGAGTTGTTGTACGATTTGTGGCAGAGACGTGTCCGTTCTGACACATCGTACTGGTTGTGCAAGATAAGACAAAAGGAAACTTGAGGCATAAGCTTTGTGATCGATTGATCGCTGAGTATCTCTACTTGCAGAGAAAAAGAGGTTCAGCTATCGCTGAAGCTTTTCCTCATGTTCCTTCGCGTATATGTATAGTTGTCTTTGCTTCACTGATATCCGCATCAGGTCACTAGTGGACTTCTCTTTGTTCAGCAACTTCGTCTTTGATTCAGCTATGAACATATGTTGACGCGAGACTTGTCTTCAGGGATTACGTTGGCTGTTTACTTCAGAAACTATCAGTGATAACTGAACAGACTCAGTTTGATCGCTGATAGTGAAACACTAATACATAGAAATGTTTATAAGAAAGACTATCAGCGATAACTGAACAGACTCAGTCTGATCGCTGATGGTGAAACACTAATACATATTAAAACGTAATTTTCACTAAGTATAGATGAGGGTCGTTATCAAATCACTGAGAGAGTTTGGATCAACACAACTTTACTTAAATATGTTTTATGTATTCACATATGAATAGTTATGAAAAAAATATATGTAACACCCTTTGCTTGGTCTCAGTTTAGAGATAAAAACGAGGGTTGTTAAAGCTTGAGCATACTTGATTGAAAAAGTTGGTAGATGGAGGATCAATTACAGTTGTACCGTTGTGAATCCTTAACGTCAGGCGTCAGCTTAAATTAGTTTAACTTGATACAACAATAATGAAAACATAATTATAATTAAATATATTGATCAACATCAAAATTTGTAAAAATTCTACAAGTTGTACAAAAAATTAATTTTTCAAATTTTATCGTACCACGCAAAAGAATACTTTGTAAATAATAATGTAATCAAAGAAAATATCATTAAATATACAAAAGACTAAAAGAGAGATCATTTAATATACATTACACAAAGTCAATAATTGATGTAAAATAATACTAATGTAATCAAAGAAAAGCTAACCTATCATCAAAGAGCAAGAACTTCTACAAATATTTTGAGTTTGCTCATTAATGTCTTTTGTACTCATTAAGTTCTAATTAATCTTCAAAAATAACTTTAAATGTTACAAAATGGCCACTATTTTTTTTTCTTCAGAAAATTGGTTGCAAATCTTGAAATTATAAAATCCCCCCCCCCCCCCCCCCCCCCAAAAAAAAAAAAAAGCCAACCCAACTAGTGATATAATGACAAGGTATTTACTTAGTAAAGTTTAGTACATGTGTCATATAAACCATATACTTACTAAAAAATTAGATTTTTCTCGAGTTAATTTCGTGGTATATTGTCAGATGTGGGTCGAAATATAACTCAAGTAAACCGACCTCTCACACGATTTCAGTATTATCCAAGCTATTCCTCTTACGGTTTCTCTCTATTTTCTCGATATCCTCCAACAATTCCAACGTTAATTGCTACAACCATGAGCACTGAAGTCGGTGGCTGAAGGCCTAAGGGGATTTGGGGGGCCAAGGCCCTATGTTTTACTACATACTGAGATTGAATTCAAATATAGTATTAATTTAATTAAATATTTATCTGCCCCTCAACTTCACACAACCACCAAGACATCAAGTTGAACAATCACTTTAATTAATATCTTATTTAGACTTTTCTTTTGTGATTATTGGAAAATAAATATTGTTTGTTATTATAATTATGGCTAAATATTTTAGTGATTATTTGTGAGTCTAAATATTTTGAGGCATACTAGATTTTAGTTATTGAAACAATTTGTTAATTGTTAATTTTTATTAGGGTTGTATGTGAGATGTGTTGGGCAGTTTACGACATTTATATAACTCAACTCAATTATGACGGTTTGAAAAAATCTCAAAAACCAAACTCTTACCTCTTTTCATGATAATTATTATTTCTTATTAGAAATCAACTCTCTCTCTCTCCATATATATATATATATAGAGAGAGAGAGAGGGACAATCATTTGCAAACTTTTTAAACCATGCAAACTTACAAACCAATCTAGACCATCCGAATTTTTAATCAACGGTTGAGAATTTTTAGGATTTAGATTTATTAAAAAAAAATAGTAAAAAGGCAGTTTGGGAATAATTTTAACAATTTTTAATTTTTAAATTTATTAATTAATTTAAATTAATCTAATTATGGTTATTATCTCCTTAATTTTCTCCATTTTTACCTAATCTCTCCCTCCTCTCAAAAATTCAGTCAACGTCTCTTTCTTTCTCTCTCAATTTCGGTCGCCGTTTTTCTCTTTCTCTCTCAAAAGTCCGGCCGCCATGATGAACAAGAATCCGGCCACAATGATGAACAAGAAAGTGAACACATCTCTCTCTCTCTCTCTCAAAAGTTACGGCCACCATTATGAACAAGAAAGTGAAATCGAAGAGGATACCAAACTCCGACGAATCCTTCTAAACTCCGGTGGGTTTTCTGCATTTTCATTAATGGGTTCATATGTTTTTTCTCATATGAAATGTGAAAATTTCATAATAATTATATATTTTTATATAACTTCATATATTTTCATTAACGATTTCAATTTTTTTTCATAAAATGGTTTCATATATTTTTCTCTCGTATAAATTATCGGATTTTTAAGTTTCATATATTTCTCCTATATGAATATTCAGATTTTTTTTCAAAATAATCATATATTTTCGAAGTTTCATATGTTTTTTTCTCATATGAATCATAAAATTTTTGAAGTTTCTTATGTTCTTTCTCATATGAAACTCGCCGGAAATGGTGGAGGTCGCCGGAGTGGGAGGATGTCGCCGGAGCCCGGAAGTAGATGGTGACAGGGGATCGTGTGTGTGAGAGAGAGAGAGAGAGAGAGAGAGAGGTGAGAGAGATAATTAAGGAAGTTGGTTATTTCCTAAAAATACGAAATTTGTAAATAGACAAAAATACCCTTGGGTTGCATAGTTTGTACTAATAAAAAGTTTCTATTTGAAGGAGGCTCTCTCTCTATATATATATACATATATATATAGAGGTGAGTTATTGTGCAACCTTTTTAATGGTGCAACTCACCTATCTACCATTCATTTTGTTTTCACCTTTTTTAATTAAAAAGGTGAAAACAAAATGAGTGGTAGATAGGTGGGTTGCATGGGTTGCACAATTAAAAAGGGTTGCATTTGAACACCCCCCTCTCTCTCTCTCTATATATATATATATATAGAGAGAGAGAGAGAGAGATTCAAACGAGGACGCTAACTATTTAAGAAAAAACAAGAAAAACAACAATCATGTACAAAATCACATGTGATTTGACATTAACCCGGAAAAATGGGACACGGGCGACTTTTCCCGCGGCTTCAAGTCGCGTGCGAAGTCGTGGAATCACATGTGATTTTGTAAGTGAATCACATGTGATTTTGTATGTACCGACATTTTTCTTGTTTTCTTAAATAGATATTGTTCTCGTATGAACCCACCTCTCTCTCTTTCTCTCTCTCTCTCTCTCTCTATATATATATATATATAATAGACTAGTATATTTTATCGAAGTTGTATATTTTAGCGGCGGATTGGTGGGTTGAGTGGAGCTATGTTAACCCGATTTCAACCCTCTTAATTGACGGTTTAACGGTTTGACGATTTGGTGGATTGGCGATTTACTGGGGTTGGGATTAATTGGGTTTTTAGCGGGTTAAGTTTAATTGGGTTGTTAGCGGGTTGGGTTGGACAGGTTGAGTAGTTTGACGATTTTTTGTACAACCCTATTTATGATTAATAATTAAATATGTAGAAACTCATAATCGTAGCTTTTAAGCTTCTTGGTTTATCATTAGATTGAAGACTCTAAATGCAACATAAAATGGAAGATGAGTTTTTTAAATGGCGTGTTGGTCATGTTTACCGAAAAATAAATTGCTGAAAATTTTTAATTTTAAGAAAATTGTGCAAGATTTTGATTCAGAGAGAATTCAAGATTTAATAAGGGTTTTCGCCAATAATTGAAAAAGAGGAAAACGAGCTCGAAAGAGGCTCGGAATTTGGCATCGAAAAAAAAGGTCAAACAACGCTTACCTTGACTTTCACGTTTGGATATGACTTAAAAAATGGTTAGGGCTAGTTTCACGTTAGTTATAATAGCTATAACTAGCGTGAAAGTCACGGTAAGCGCTGTTTGACCTTTTTTCGATGTCAAATTCCGAGCCTCTTTCGAGCTTGTTTTCTTCTTTTCTAATTATTGGCAAAAACCCTTATTAAGAATTCTCTGTATCATATTTCAAAGCCACACAAAATCGACAAGTTCCATTTTGTTGAACAATGTTTAAAGATTTCATAATCTTGTCTTGTTTAAAAGTTTCAATTAGGGGTTCTCAAAAAACCGACCAACCTGACCAACCCAATCAACCCAACTCGAAAAATCTCAAAAAAAATCAACCCATGGTAATCTGACATATAATTGATACGAAATTAGGGCAACCCCAAGTAACCAGACCAACCCGATAACCAGATAAAAGTTTTAGCGACTTCTCTAAAATTATTTGTATTTCTCTTTAATATGTATAAGTTACCAAAAACAACTTAGCAAAAATGAGCATTCGAACTCATAAGAAAACATTATTGGAAAGTTACATATAATACCTAAATATTTGATGAACTCGTATATTTTCTTGAATGATTGATCGTATTTGGAAGGAAAATTTTCTTATTTTTATGTTTTCAATGTTGTTTTTACTTTGTTTAAACACAACCCTGCCAACCCAAAACGGGTTGGGTTCGGTTGAGTTGCACTTTTGTTTGAGTTGGGTTGGGTTGAAAAATTTCAAACCACCAACATTGGGTTGGATAGTTCAAATGCATTCAACCCGATCAAACCAACCCGTGAGCACCCCTAGTTTCAATATGTTACACTTTGGATTATGTATCTTTTCTGTTTTTAGAAATACATATCTATTACATTGAAGCAAATTAGATTTTTTTTATTTGATCCATTTTTATCAAGAGATTAGGTTCGGCCCCCAGGGTTAGAAGGCTTGTGTTCTGCCCCTAACCAAAGTTGCCATCCAAATTTATATTTGACTCAACACCCGTCGA
Source organism: Arctium minus (assembly GCA_954870635.1). Classification (NCBI taxonomy): domain Eukaryota; kingdom Viridiplantae; phylum Streptophyta; class Magnoliopsida; order Asterales; family Asteraceae; genus Arctium; species Arctium minus. The sequence continues at coordinate 171,205,136 of OX941080.1, read as the reverse complement.
TCTTAAGCAATAACAAAACCATTAAAACCGGAACTTCGCATTAATCAGAGATTACATGAATCTGATGATGCATGATATATACCAAACACTTTTTTAAAAACTTCGGTTTGACATCGTATAAATTGATAAACACTTTTTAAAATAAGCATAGGTTGTTTTAAATAAGCAATCCCAATCACCCCCAAAGTCTCATAACTATAAATTTTGCTTATATGATCGTAATCAATTATGACGTCATGCATGGTCGCCTATGTTTAAAGCTGTGATTGGAGTAGCCATTGAAAATAACATAAATGGAAAAAAGGATGACTTTATACATATAGCCTTCATAGTTTTCCCAAATCAAAAAATTAACTACAAGATAATTTATAATGAATATTAGACTTATGGGGCTATTAGTTTTGTTACAAAATAAATATAATAATTTTTGTTTTGAATCATCATTAAAAAGGATGCATTATTTTTTACAGATACAATACCATGGTAAATATATATATATATATATATATATATATATGGTAAATGTATATATATATATATATAAATACCTTTTTACCGGCTAATATAACAAATAGTTGGTCTACAAACCTTCTTAATTTGTTATTTTTCTTATTTTCAGCATATATGTTTCAAATATTCCATTTTTAGTTAAAACTTGTGTTCTTTAAAATATGTATGAAGTTAAATTTTATATTTATTTTTGGATACTAGTGTTGGGCCCGCGCATTGCACGGGAGGATAAATTTTTTGTTGGAATATTGAACCGAGTTAAAATGAAACGTAATTTCTCTGTTAACAGTTAATGAAATACAATGTGAAAAACGAATGTATTTTCATAAGTGGTTAACTTGCATATATTCTTAATCGTTTGTTGTTATGAGTTTGTGCAATAATATTGATAATAGTTTTGTATTATATTATTTAAAACTCAAACGACATGTATCACAACATATTTATCTGACTATTGACTTCAAGACATCATAGTATTAATCGATAAAAATAAAGATATGTATATATATCTTATTCCCCTACTTCGAAAAATATGATTGTGGGTTTTGAAAAATATAAACAAATCCTCACTAAATAAAATAAAATATAAAAAAATAGTTTTTCAAAGAAACAAAAATATAGTGGAATACCGTTTGTTCAGTTGCAGGTTCGTCATTGACACCCGACCGTTCGTCTTCTTCTTGTACTCGGATGATACATAGAGAAGCTATATATATATATAGTGAATGTAGACAATATTTTAAAATCTTTTATTTTCATTTTCATTTTCAATTTTACATTTAAATGTAAATATATTAAAAATATGGAAGAATATTTTTATATCTACATCGTTTCTATTTTATTTTCTTTACACTTGGTTAATTTGAAAAGTATTGCGGAATATTTTTATTTTAAAGAATACGATAATTTATTAGTGTATCTCGTTATTTTTTATTTTTAATTCATATCAATCTTCTTTTTTCTTCTTTTAATGCTCGTGAAAAAAATACGTGTAGATTTTATATTATGCTAATATAAAATACGTGTAGATTTTATAAAATAAAATAGATTTTATATTAGAAAAAAAATTACGGAAGAAAAAAGAGTTTATATTACATCTAGTAAAAAGATTTTATAAAATAAAATATGGAAAAAGATTTTATAAAATAAAATATCGAAAAATCATTATGAGATGTAATATAAAAAAAATACGGGAGAAAAAAGATTTTATATTACATCTCATTAATAAAATATATAAAAAATCATTATATGATCGTAATTAATTAAGTATTTGGATGCATTTGTCTTATGAAGCTTTCCTTTTCTTTTTGGAATTGAAGATAGGACTATTGAAATGTATGAGCCTTCTGACGTCATGCATGGTCGCCTATGTTTAAAGCTGTGATTGGGGTAGCCATGGAAAATAACATAAATGGAAAGAAGGACGACTTTATACATATAACCTTCATATTCTTCCCAAATCAAAAAATCAATTACAAGATAATTTATAATGAATTTGACTTTTGGGGCTATTAGTTTTGTTACAAAATAAATATAATAATTTTTGTTATGACTTTTGGCGAAAACCCTTGTTAAATCTTGAATTCTCTCTGTATCAGATTTCAAAGCCGCAAAAAATCGACAAGTTCCACTTTGTTGAACAATGTTTAAAGATTTCATAATCTTTTCTTGTTTTAAAGTTTCAATATGTTGCACTTTGGATTATGTATTTTTTGTGTTTTTAGAAATACATATATATTATATTGAAGCGAATTAGATTTCTTTTTATTTGATCCATTTGTATCAAGAGATTAGGTTCGCCCCCGGGGTTAGAAGACTTGTGTTCCGCCCCTAACCAAAGTTGCCATCCAAACTTATAATTGATTCAACACCCGTCGATCTTAAGCAATAACTAAACCATTAAAACCGGAACTTCGCATTAATCAGAGATTACAAGAATCTGATGATGATATATGCCAAATCAAATACGTTTGAAGTTAAAATAACTACATTAAGGATGGCCATGTTCACGATATGATCATGAGTCTATGATCGTCCTAATCAACTTCTATGAACGCAGCAGAAAACATACAAAAATAAGTTAATTTGCAAAGTCTCATAACTATATATTTTGCTTATATGATCGTAATTAATTAAGTATTTGGATGCATTTGTCTTATGAAGCTTTCCTTTTCTTTTTGGAATTGAAGATAGGACTATTGAAATGTATGAGCCTTCTGACGTCATGCATGGTCGCCTATGTTTAAAGCTGTGATTGGGGTAGCCATGGAAAATAACATAAATGGAAAGAAGGACGACTTTATACATATAACCTTCATATTCTTCCCAAATCAAATAATCAATTACAAGATAATTTATAATGAATTTGACTTTTGGGGCTATTAGTTTTGTTACAAAATAAATATAATAATTTTTGTTATGACTTTTGGCGAAAACCCTTGTTAAATCTTGAATTCTCTCTGTATCAGATTTCAAAGCCGCAAAAAATCGACAAGTTCCACTTTGTTGAACAATGTTTAAAGATTTCATAATCTTTTCTTGTTTTAAAGTTTCAATATGTTGCACTTTGGATTATGTATTTTTTGTGTTTTTAGAAATACATATATATTATATTGAAGCGAATTAGATTTCTTTTTATTTGATCCATTTGTATCAAGAGATTAGGTTCGCCCCCGGGGTTAGAAGACTTGTGTTCCGCCCCTAACCAAAGTTGCCATCCAAACTTATAATTGATTCAACACCCGTCGATCTTAAGCAATAACTAAACCATTAAAACCGGAACTTCGCATTAATCAGAGATTACAAGAATCTGATGATGATATATGCCAAATCAAATACGTTTGAAGTTAAAATAACTACATTAAGGATGGCCATGTTCACGATATGATCATGAGTCTATGATCGTCCTAATCAACTTCTATGAACGCAGCAGAAAACATACAAAAATAAGTTAATTTGCAAAGTCTCATAACTATATATTTTGCTTATATGATCGTAATTAATTAAGTATTTGGATGCATTTGTCTTATGAAGCTTTCCTTTTCTTTTTGGAATTGAAGATAGGACTATTGAAATGTATGAGCCTTCTGACGTCATGCATGGTCGCCTATGTTTAAAGCTGTGATTGGGGTAGCCATGGAAAATAACATAAATGGAAAGAAGGACGACTTTATACATATAACCTTCATATTCTTCCCAAATCAAATAATCAATTACAAGATAATTTATAATGAATTTGACTTTTGGGGCTATTAGTTTTGTTACAAAATAAATATAATAATTTTTGTTTTGAATCATCATAAAAATGGATGCATTATTTTTTTACAGATACAATACCATGGTAAATATAACTTTTTACCGGTTAATATAATAAATTGTTGGTCTGCAAACTTTCTTAATTTGTTATTTTTTTTCAGCAGACATGTTTCAAATATTCTATTATTAGTTAAACTTTTTGTTCATTAACATATGTATGAAGTTAAATTTTATATTTATTTTTGGATACATGAAGGTGATTTAAGAAACTTCTAGTAATTATATTTCAAAAAGACTATAAATATAATTGTTAAAATCGTTCGTTCTTACGTGCTTTGGTGTGTTTTTTTCTTTTTGACAAATACACTAATGAATGTACTTTAAAAGAGGGGGTTGCTAACCCTACCCCCTCTATAATCCCATACCCCCTCCTACATATTTCTCTCACTCACACCGCCTCCAAAATCTGATTTTTTTTATTGATTTTTAATATATATTTATATTTTATACCCCTATAATTATTTAGTTAGTTTACTTTATACCTTTTACTTTTCTAATTTTCATTTTACACCATTATCATATTAACACATATAATCGTATATTAACTAAAATACGTTAAAAAATACGTTTTAATTTTAACAAGTTACACCATTACAATCGTATATTCGATACCTTCGAAATGAGTCCAATATTGAATATTTTTGGATTTAATTATTTTATTATATGTTAAAAAATACGTTAAGGAATCATATGTGATCTGTAGCAAATGTCGATTAATTGTTAATATCACAAATGTCGATTATTTTGGGATATCACATGTCGATCATTCGCCATTCGATATATATATATATATATATATATATATATATATATATATATATATATCAAAGTTGCAGATGACAAACATGGGAGAAGATTTGACACCAACATCAGAATTTGTCACCTACCAGGTACAATATTATGATAACTAACATTTATGTTAATTTTAACTTATGGGAACAAGTGAAAGTTATAACAAAATATAATAATTTCAGGTGTTCGAATCTCGAGAAGAAGTAACTGAATGAGTGCGTAACGTGGGACATTCGGTTGGTGTCGTTGTTGTTACCAAAAGATCAAAGACAATGACATATAATAATATAATCAAATCAAAAAGTATTCAATATTGAGCTCATTTCGAAGGTATCGACGAGACGATTATAATGGTGTAACTTGTTAAAATAAAAAATATTTTTTTAAATGTAGTACATAAAGTTTTAATGGTTGTTTTAAGAGATTTTAAGTAATTAACATTAAACATCAGTACATAAAGCTTTAATGGTTGTTTTAAGAGATTTTAAGTAATTAACATTTTAATTTTTTTTATAGATTCTTTATAATATAGTATAGCTATATGACATATAATAATATAATTAAATCAAAAAATATTTAATATTGGGCTCATTTCGAACGTATCAACTATTATAATGGTGTAACTTGTTAAAATTAAAAATTATTTTTTTAACATATTATAGTTAATATACGATTATATGTGTTAATATGATAAAAGTATAAAATGAAAAGAGTAAACTAAAAGGTATAAAGTAAATTATGAAAAATGTATAGGGACCAAACATGTAATTATAAATCAATAAAAATAAAAAAATGGATGTGAGGGGAGGGGGTATAGAAAGTTGCAAGGGGGTGGGGATAGAGCTGTAAACGAACCGAACGTTCAGCGAACCGTTCATGAACTGTTTGGCGGGAAGTTCGTTTATGTTCGTTTATTTAATAAATGAACGAACATGAACACATTTTTTTGTTCGTTTAGTTAAATGAACGAACATGAACAATGGTCTCGTTCGTTCATTTACGTTCGTGAACGCTCGTTCATTTATGTTCGTTAATGTTCGTTCATTTATGTTTGTTTACGTTCGTTTATGTTCGTTTACGTTCGTTTATTTTCGTTTATATTTGTTTATATATATAAATATATTTATATATATTATGACATTAATGTGTCAAAACATTAATTAAATTAATTTTTTAAAATTCTTTTATACCTCCTAAGTTTATCCCTTTTTTTTATTTGTTATGTTATTTTTTTACGAACGAAATGATGAGTAACGGTGGTTGGTTTTTATCATTTGTCTTCGTTTATGTTTGTTCGTTTACGTTCATATATGTTCATTTATGTTCGTTCGTTTATGTTCATTTATGTTCATTTATGTTTGTTCGTTTACGTTCGTTTAGCTCTTAATGAACGAACATAAACGAACACGAACAAAATATTTTCTTAACGAATGAACATGAACACAAAAAATTTCGTTCGTTTACCGATCTGACTACACAAGAAATGGCAAAGATCACATGTTTCAAGAATCACGTCCAAGATTGAAATCTTCAAAAGCAAGTATCCTGAAGACATGCTGATTTAAGAGCTAGAGAAAGAGATTGCATCTTCTGAGTTGAACAAGAAGACTGAATTGCTAAAAGCATTTTCGTAATGATCTTGATCCAAAGGGGGATATTGTTAAGACACAGTCTCATTGGATTCAAGATCATCCAAACTGAAGATCGTAATCTGAAGCTAAAGTCGAAACGTCGACTCTCGATATTAAAGTCTATGTCGTTTGTAATAAATGTCAATGTAATTGTTTGTTATTGTATTAGTTAAGTTAATATCTAGTTTGTTAGATATTAGTTAACTTAGTTAGTTATATTAGTTAGTTAGAAATAATATCTAGATATTAAATCTAGATATTATGGTAGTGTGTTAGACACACTTTAGTTTTAGATATTGTGTATCTCTCAACAACTCAAAAAGATCAGATATTATCAAGAACACAAAAACACACACTTAAAGGTGTAATACAGAGAGAACACATCCAAGCTTAAATCGATCAATCCTGTAACCGTTGTTATAATCAATACAGGTTGGTAATCGTTATTGTGTCGTTTCTATAGAACTTGATATAAACATCATTGTTGGACCGACAATTGGTATCAGAGCCTGATTAAGATCAAAATCAAGTTTTTAAGAAAAACCGACTCTGCGTCTCTGTGTTCTTGTTTGAAAATCGATTTCGAGTTTTTGAGTGTTTTAGGTGTTAAAATCGATCAGGTTGTGATCGATTAGCATGCTAGATCGAGTTGTTGTTGTTTGATTTAACTATTAAGCTTTAATCGAGTTCCATTTTGGTGATTTAGTGGTCTAAAGTCGAGAACAGAAAGTTACTGTGCCATCAAATTTATTTTCAAAAAGTGGTTTTTATTGCGATCGAGTGATAGCAAACTGTTATAGAAGTGTTTTTAGATTTATTGGTAAAGTTTGGTACTGCTAATCGACGAAGAAACAAGTTTTTAGTTGATTTTCGAAGTACAGGACGAACTTGCGCAAACCAGAAGAAGAACACACGCAAAGCCAACTTTGCGTACCTTACTTTGCGCATCTAACGTGATACGCAAACTTCACTTTGCGCATCACGCCTGATACGCAAACCCTACTTTGCGCATCTCAAGCAATCCGCAAACCTCACTTCTCGGATCCAACAACAAACGCTAACACTACTTTCGCATCACACTGATTACGCAAAGCTCAATTTACGCAACACTCTTGATCCACAAATCTCACTTCACGCAACCCAAGGATACGCAAAGCTCAGTTCTCTCAGTTCACGAGTTCATCTCTTCACGAAAATATCAAGTCTACTTTGCGCATCCAACTTGAAACTCAAAGTTTACTTTGCGCATCTAATGTGATACGCAAACTTCACTTTGCGCATCTCGCTTGATACGCAAACCTCAGTTTGCGCAACTTGCTTGATACGCAAACCTCCATTTGCGCACGCAAACCTTGATACGCAAACCTCTCTTTGCTCCAATTCAGACTTAGAAGTTTCTTCAAAATGACATCCAGAGAAGCCCTTGCAATAGGAACTGACACCAAGCCACCAGTTCTCTTTAAAGGAGAATACGAATAGTGGAAGGATCGGTTTCTGAACTTTATTGACAGAGATGAGGTGGGTGAATTCATCAGGAAATCTATAGAAGAAGGGGTTATGAAACCAGTTAAGACGACTCGCTTGGTTGGAAATGTGCCGACTGAGGTTGACCTTAAGTTTCATGAGCTAGAAAATGATAACCTCAGAAGAGCTAAAGGCAATAGATTAGCTAAGTCATACATTCTACAAGGAATTCCAAATGAAATCTATGTAAAGATTGACAGCTACAAAGCCTCCGGCAAAGAAATGTGGGATCAGCTCAAAAAGATGATGCTGGGTTCGAAAGTTGGGAATTAGCTGAAAATCTCCAACTGCCTAAATAATTATGAAGAATTTAGAGGCAGGGTGGGAGAAACTTTAGAAGAAACCTATGACAGGTTTGTGACTTTGCTGAACGAACTTAGCAAGAACAAAGTCCACAAATCTCAAATTGAGTTGAACGTCAAATTCCTAAGTATTCTTCAACCTGAATAGAAAAGATTTGCTAGGCAGATGAAGCAGATCAAGGATCTGAATGAGATTCCACTTCATGAGGTGTATAAAACCCTTAGACAAAATGAAGAAGAGGTGGATGAAATTCTAGATGAGAAGAGGCAGAAAGGAAAGACGGTTGAAGACACAGTTGCTCTTGTTGTTAGGAAGAAGAAGAACAAGACAATTGTGTATGAATCAGAAGAAGATGAAGGTTATGCAAACTCTGACATGGATGAAAATGAACAACTAAAGAAAGCAATGATTCTGCTGTCAAATGCTTTTCAGAAAAAGTTCTACACGAAGCCAAGTTCAAACAGTCAGAGATATTCTTCTGGTCCGAACAACTACATCCACAAGGAAATGGTTGAAGGAAGTAGATATGAAGGAAAGAGATATGAAGGGAAAAGAACAGAGGAGAGGAAACCTGAAGAGAGAAGATATCAGTCTGAAGGAAAGAGAATAGAGGAGAGGAAACCAGAAGAGAGAAAGTTTAAAGCTGAAGGATCCAGTCAGCCAGAACCACCAACGTGCTACAACTGTGGCAAAACAGGTCACTTTGCCAAGGATTGCCGAAGATCAAAAGTCATAAAATCCGATTACTACAAGAACAAGATGCTTCTTGCAAAGCAACAGGAGGCTGGCAAGGCACTGATGGCTGAGGATGAATACTGGCTTGATCACTCAGATGATGAAGAGAAAGATGAAGCCGTCAACATGTGCTTGATGGGAAAGATAGAATCAGATGTTGAAGCTGATTCAGATAATGAAGAAGAGGAGGTATGTAATTTATCGGATTCAGATTTCATGAATAAAATGCATGCCATGAGTTTAAAACAAAAAGAGATAGAATCTAATCTTGAGCAAGAAAATGGTGTCATAACTGACAAAAACCAATTGATACAGAAACTTAGCAATGAAATTGCTGAGAAGAAAGTATTGGTTGAGATTTTACATAAAAATAATGACACCAACGCAAAGGAAAAGACAATAATTCTTAAAGAAAATTCTGAACTCAAATCTCAACTGACAAAAAGTGGGATTGATTTATATGAGCTTACAAATTTGCATTCTTCTTGTACCAAAGAAAACTTTTCTTTACTGGGTAAATTAAAAAGTTTGGAAGAGAAGTTATACAAAATGGGTCAAACTGAACAGACTATTCATCTGAACAAACCCAAAGAGGAAATAGAGAGATGGGGAATCGGTTATAAGAATCCTCACTATCTACAAAAAGGGATGTCTAAAGTTCCTGCACTTTATGACCATTTTTCTATGAAACCAGCTCGAAGAATCCCTGAGTTTAAAACTTTCTGGACTAAACTGTCGGAAGAGGATGAAGCCAACGAAACTGAAAAACGTTTGAAATCATCTAAAGTTCATCTTCCATTTTATTATGCGAAGATGAATAATAGTTATAATGAAAATCCAATATATCAAAAGAAGAAAACTCTTTCAAGTGATTTCTTTCAAAGTTATTCTGAAAAAGAAATGGAGGCGAAGCCTAGTCAAGGTAAACTATATGTCCCTCCTCTCGTTTTAGAAAGTAAAATTTCTGAACTCGAGAATTCTTTAACAGATGAAAGACTTCTGATGAATATTGAGCAAAAAGTTTTTTCAACTGTGTTATCAAATTCTGTTATTTCTAAGGCTTCAAACTCTAAGGATATGTTTAGTTTAGCAAATAAAGAGCTTGATTTTCTGAACTCTAACTGTGGTTTAAATGATTGTTCTGAACAATTTGACTTTAATGCAAAACTTTCTAACCATTCATCTTTTGTTAAGAAATCTTCAAGAAAAACCAGTATGCCTGTTAATAGTGCAAAATCAATGAAAGTTGATAACTCAGTCTCTGTGAAAGCTAAAAATGCTAAAGGTAAGAATATATCTTAGCATTCACAGAAACCGAACACTACTGGTAATCCGAAGAAGAAGCATTCGTTTGTTGCTCAAAAGTCTAACTCAACAGTTTCACATGTTTCAGATCTGAGCAAGCAAAGGCCAGAAGTTAAATCTCTGTGGCAACCAGAACAGAAGCTTGACAAGACCGTTAAATCGTTTAGTAGTGTTAATTGTAGTAAGACTTCGCCTAGTAAAGATGTCTTAATTGCTGATGTTGCTATTTTGGACTCAAAACTTGTTGTTTCTCATAAACACTATACAATGAAGCAATTATTTCAGTTATCTTTATCTGCTAGAAAGTCTTCTATTTATGATAAACATATTTCTACTTCTTGTCAAGATTCTGAAGATTGGTTTGGCAATTATCATGTGCATTCATCTCATACTAATTCTTCAAATGCATTTCAAAAGAAAAGAGGACCCAATTTGAAATGGGTACCAAAATCTTGTGCTAACACAGAAGGACCCAAACTCCAATGGGTACCTAAGGCTAAATCTGTGTTGCAGGCACACAAAGCTTAAAGAGAAATCGACTTCTGATTATGTACAGATCAGGACTCGTTCTTCAATGTCAAAATAGGTTTTTGGATAATGCAGTTCAAAACCCGAACATCAAAGTCAAAATAGGCTTTTGAACAAATCAGTTCAAGACCCGCACTTCGATAATCAAAGTGAATATTCCAATGTTGTCGTATGAATATCTAAATTTGTAATTTCTCTTATGCAGATCCGTCATATGTGGTACTTGGATAGCGGATGCTCCAAGCATATGACTGGACAAAAAGATATGTTGTCCAATTTTAAAGAGAAATATTGCGGATCAGTCAGATTTGGCAACGACCAGTTTTCTCCAATCATGGGATACGGTGATGTACAACATGACAGTGTTACGATAAAGAAGGTGAGCTATGTTGAAGGCTTACGGCACAACCTATTCAGTATTGGTCAGTTCTGTGACAAAAGCTTAGAGGTCAATTTCAAAGCCAAGACGTGTTCAGTTCGCACTTAAGAAGGCGAGGAACTCTTGGTCGGCACAAGAAAGTCAGACCTCTACACAATTAACTTGTCAAAAATCCAGAACGACAACCAGGTTTGTCTACTGACAAAAGCCTTGAAGCAACAAAGCTGGTTATGGCATCGAAGGCTCTCTCACCTCAACTTCAGGTACATCAACAATCTGGTCAGTGGAAAGCTCGTCAAAGGACTTCCAGAGCTCAAATATGAAAGAGAACATCTTTGTGCAGCATGTGAAAAGAGAAAGATGAAGAGGGCACCTCATAAACCAAAGCTTGAACCAAGTACAAGTGCTCCGTTAGAGTTATTGCATATGGACTTATGTGGACCGATGCGAACTCAGAGTCTAGGCGGAAAGAAGTACATACTTGTGATCGTGGACGATTACTCGTGATACACATGAGTCAAGTTTCTACGTTCAAAAGATGAGACACCAGATGTCCTCATCAAGACGATCCAGGTGAATCTGCAGAAACCGGTCAAGTTTCTAAGAACAGACAACAGCACAGAGTTCAAGAACAACAAGGTTGAAGAATATCTCGAATCTGTTGGGATTTCACATCAATACTCTGCTGCTCGTACGCCTCAACAAAATGGAGTGGTCGAAAGAAGAAATCGTACGCTAGTCGAGGCTGCTCGTACTATGCTAAGTCAATAAGACTTACCTCTATTTTTGTGGGTTGAATTTGTATCGACTGCGTGCTACACACAGAATCGCTCCATGGTACATCGAAGATTCAAGAAGACTCCTTATACGTTAATCAACAACCGAACACCGACAATCAAATATTTCCATATATTTGGGTGTAAGTGTTTCGTTCTAAACGATAGGGAGAGTCTAAATAAGTTCAGTGCTAAGGCGGATGAAGGAATCTTCATTGGCTATTCCTCGACATCAACTGCATTCCGTGTTTATCTAAAGAAGTCAAAGACGGTGATTGAAAGCATCAACGTCTCGTTTGATGAAGAAATGGCTTCTGAATAACACAGTTCAGAACCCGCTATAACAGGAATACTAGCTTCTGGGCAACTCAGTCCAGAACCTGCGTCTCAACAGAATAAATCAGATGAAGCATCAACTTCTACTAACCATTTATCTGATTTAGATTTATTATTTGAATTGTTTTATGATGAATTTCTTGGATCTAATGTAAAGAATTCTGTTGTGGTTGACAGGATGGAAGACTTAACGACTACTCATCCAACCAATTCAGATGTTCCTATTGAATCCAATGCCCCGATTCAACAAGAAGTTCCAATTCAAATGCCGACTCCAACAGTTGAAGAAGTTCCATGTGATGAAGAGACAGAAGTAGCTGAACCAGTAGGATGTTTTGTACAAATCCATCCACAGCCGGAACAAGTTGTACCTACTGAGCCTTCTAAACCTACCACTTCAACTGCAATCATCATTCCTCCTGAACAAGCTGAAGAAGGTACAAGTGGATTTATAGATGATACAACTGACATACAATCATCTAATCCACTGCCTCATGAAAATAAATGGACCAAAGAGCACCCGATAAGCCAGATCATTGGCGATCCATCAAAACCGGTGCAAACTAGGTCAACATCAATGAATATGTGCATGCATGACTCCTTTCTGAGCAAGTTCGAGCCAACACGCGTATCAAAGGCACTTGCTGATCCAGAATGGGTGATCTCAATGCAAGAAGAGCTGAATCAGTTCGATGCACTTCAAGTCTGGAGACTCGTACCAAAACCTTAAGGTAAAACAATAATAGGTACGAAATAGGTTTTCAAGATAAAGAAAGACGAAGAGGGTACCGTTATCCGAAACAAGGCAAGACTAGTAGCCAAAGGATACAGACAAGAGGAAGGAATCAACTATGACGAGACATATGCTCCTGTGGCGCGATTAGAGGTAATCAGAATGTTTCTAGCCTACGCAGCCCACAAGAACTTCATGGTCTTTCAAATGGATGTGAAGACAACATTCCTGAATGGAATTCTGAAGGAGGAAGTCTACGTCTCTCAGCCAGAGGGTTTTGTCAATCAAGAGAAGCCGAATCACGTTTACATTCTCGACAAAGCAATCTACGGTCTGAAACAAGCACCTCGAGCCTGGTATGATGTCCTTTCCAATTTTCTAGTCAAGTCTGGGTTTTCAAAAGGTACGGTGGATAACACTTTGTTTATCAAAAAGGAAAAAGCCGATATCATTTTAATTCAAATCTATGTAGATGATATTATTTTTGGCACTACAAATACTAAGTACTGTAAGAATTTTGCAAACCTTATGGTGTCTAGATTTCAGATGAATTTGATGGGAGAGATGAATTTCTTTCTCGGATTACAAGTCAAACAATTTTCATCGGGTATTTTTATCAATCAATCAAAATACATTATGGATATTCTTCGGAAGTTCAAAATGGAAAATTCAAAACCGATTGGTACCCCAATGGCACCAGGTACTAAGATTGGCACCGATCCTTCGGGAAAGGCTGTTGATGTTAGGACTTATTGAGGGATGATAGGTTCTTTAATGTATCTTACTTCTAGTAGGCCAGATATAATGTTTTCAACATGCTTATGTGCACGATATCAGGCCAATCCTAAAGAAATCCATATGTCTGCTGTGAAGCGCATATTCAGGTATCTGAAGGGGACTGCAGATCTTGGTCTGTGGTATCCTAAAGATACTAGTTTTGAACTAACAGCCTACACATATGCAGATCATGCAGATTGTATGTTAGACAGGAAGAGCACGTCAGGACATGTATAGTTCCTCGGTGATAAGCTCGTAAGTTGGGCATCGAAGAAGCAACTTTGTGTTTCAACTTCTACGGCCGAAACAGAATTTGTAGATGCTGCTAGCTGCTGTTCTCAGGTCTTATGGATGAGAACTCAATTGCGCGACTACGATTTCAACTTCAACCAGATCCCGATATACTGTGACTTCAAGAGCGCCATCGCAATAACGGCGAATCCTGTTCAGCACACAAAAACTAAGCACATAGACGTCAGGTATCATTTTATTAAAGATCATGTTGAAAAAGGAACAATTGAACTTTTCTTTGTAAAAATTGATTATCAACTTGCCGATTTGTTTACAAAACCTTTAGACGAAAAGAGGTTTACCTTTCTTGTCTCTAAGCTTGGTATGCTAAATCTAAAGATTTAATTAGTAGTTACCTAAACTGTATACTTTTTCATCATTTCTTCATTCTTAACTCTGATTGATATCTGCACTTCTCTATTCTGTTCATGAACCAAGGGGGAGTATGAGAAGAAATTGACAAGTGGTCAATATTACTTCGAGGGGGAGCTCATAAAATTTTGCATGTACCTTTTAATGCAAAATTTTTTTGTAATGCAAGAATTTAGGGGGAGCTCTTCAAGACAAAAGGGGAGTACGGATATGACTTCTGATTATTTTTGATCAAAACTCGTACTTTAAGAAGTTTTACTGCTTTTTGTCTTTTCAATTTAAGTGAATAAATTTTACTTTGACCTTGACTTAAGATTTTTGCAGAATTTTTGAGAGATGCTTACAAGTTCATATGTTTATGAGTTTAAGCTTAGCTTCATGAGATGTAAGATCGCATGTAAAGGTACAATCCTTTATCTTAATCTCATTACTGGTTGAAAGTAGGACAACTTTCAATCATTGGAAAACATTGTTTTTAATGTTCAAACCACTTCCCGATTTTTCAACACATTTTATATTTTGGAAGTGAGACTTTAAATGTCTTCAAAATTTCATTGTGCTTTAACTGAAATAGTTAAACCAATCTGAGCATCACGTGCATCATAGGAAAACAAGGAATCATTGTGCTAGGACTTACAAGAAACTTCTATGGAATCACGTTAACCAGTGATTTCTACCCAAGAAGTTAATCCATAGTGATTGAGTGTGAGAAAGCGAAAAGAAATGAGTGTGATTAGAGAAAGCAAAATGTTTAAAAGAAAGAGCGTGTGAGAACAGAGTTAAAAGAATATCACAACTCTGCACCAACTTTTTCTGAGCCGGGTAGCCACATTTATAGTGATTCACAATTCTTTGGTGAACATTATTGAAACAGGCAACTAGCCCATGCCAACTATTGATCAAACCTCACCATCTACTCATTTTCTTCTCAACAAGAAAGTGTTTCACATTTTCTAAGGGGATGCAGCACATTTGCTATCTGATTTTCATTTGGAAAATCTGGATATTGAAAAGAAGGAAGTCTGCCCCACCTTCGCAGTTCAATCATGCACATTGAGTCTGTGTTTAACTTACTGTTGTCTCAGTGGTTTACACAAAATTTTGAGCCTAATAAGCAATCATCAGTGCTTAATTCTTTCAACACAAGCACGAACACACAAGGAATTAGTTTCTTTGTCATAACGTTTATAGAAATAACCTTTGTGGTGTTTTGATGATTAAATGGAAGCCCTGGAGGAGTCAACATCAAACAGCTCCTTTCCAATGTGTATTTATTACACACAGTGACTTAGTGTTACTAACAGACAAGTTAACTGATTTATTAGTTGATTCAGGTGTTACACGACTAATTTGTCTAGATTTGCAAAGATCTGGATGAATATCTTATGAATTGACGGATCAGGGACTCTAACCGAAAGATAGACATTTCTTACAAATAGTTTTGATGAAGTCGTTGCACTTAACATCAAAAAGGGGGAGAATGACTACACAAGAAATGGCAAAGATCACATGTTTCAAGAATCACGTCCAAGATTGAAATTTTCAAAAGCAAGTATCCTGAAGACATGCTGATTTAAGAGTTAGAGAAAGAGATTGCATCTTCTGAGCTGAACAAGAAGACTGAATTGCTAAAATCATTTTCGTAATGATCTTGATCCAAAGGGGGAGATTGTTAAGACACAGTCTCATTGGATTCAATATCATCCAAACTGAAGATCGCAATCTGAAGCTAAAGTCGAAACGTCGACTCTCGATATTAAAGTCTATGTCGTTTGTAATAAATGTCAATGTAATTGTTTGTTATTGTATTAGTTAAGTTAATATATAGTTTGTTAGATATTAGTTAACTTAGTTAGTTATATTATTTAGTTAGAAATAATATCTAGATATTAAATCTAGATATTATGGTAGTGTGTTAGACACACTTTAGTTTTAGATATTGTGTATCTCTCAACAACTCAAAAAGATAAGATATTATCAAGAACACAAAAACACACACTTAAAGGTGTAATACAGAGAGAACACATCTAAGATTAAATCGATCAATCCTGTAACCGTTGTTATAATCAATACAGGTTGGTAATCGTTATTGTGTCGTTTCTATAGAACTTGATATAAACATCATTGTTGGACCGACACGTTCGTGTTCGTTCGTTTGTTCGTTTAACTTAAACGAGCGAACACGAACAAGCCTCCGTTCGTGTTCGTTCGGTTCGTTTACAGGTATGGGTGGGGATAGAATTTCCCATTAGAAAACATGTTTTTGTGTGTGAAAGGAAGACAAAAATATATGTTTGAATTTTTTTTCCAATTGTAGATTTTTTTAATAGTATTAAAAAATTCCATCTTATAGAGACTAGAGAGTATTCTTTATGGTTGTATGGAAAATTCTGAATCCCCTAAATAAAATAATTATAAGTATTTTCATTATGATTTCATTTTTGTTACAAATTGAGTCTCCTGCTTAACTCCGTTTATTTTTCCACCATTAAAACCTTGATATGCCCTTCACGTGAGGTTTTTTTTAATGTCATTTACCTTATTTTTAGAAAGTTTATTGTTTAGATATCTTAATTTTTTTTACGCATGTATAAAACTAACAAAATAAAATAAAATAAAATAAAAAAATACATTCTGTCACTGGTTTCATTGTGCCACAACCTAGTTGCACCCCATGTGTACATCTCCACACATTCTGTTAAGATCCGTAAAATCAGGTAACAAAATCAAGATGCAGATCAAAATATGGGTTCGAACAGAGAGAATGGGATCAACATGTTAGGGTTTTGATCGAACATTCAACGAGCATTAATCGAGTCTGAATCGAGCATTTATTGAGATTCATTCAATGAATTCAAAAGTCCCTGAAATGAATTCAATGAAAAACCGTCCTTGTAAACGTTCAATGAAAACACGACCATGACAACAATTTTATCAAACCTAGAGGAAGTTAGGCTTTTGATTTACATTTGTGTGTGTGTGTTTTGGATTCAACTGTATGTATAGTTTTTAGTTGATTATGAAATATATTGTATGGTGATTTAGTGTTTTTACTTGGAATTTGAAGTTATGAAGATGAATATTTTTTATTTTTGAACTTGAAGAATGGTGATTTAGGGTTCTATCCCATGTTTTTCAGATCATTAAGTGTAGGAATGATGTGGGTTTTAACAAAAAACATGAATTTTAATGGCGGAGGGTGGATTCCGATTTGGGTAGTAGACTTCAATGAGGTGGAGATGGAGGTTGCCATTGTTGGTGCTTCCACGAAGATGAGAGATGGAGGTAATGATGAGGATGGGGAAGGTTAATTTGAGATGGAGATGGGCGTGAAGGTCAACAAAGAAGATTACCAGGGATTGGAGATGGGGACTAGGGTCGACGACTAGGAAGGGAATAAAAGATGGAGGGTTGGTGTTTCTATTTTTTTTAATTATCGATTGCTGACTTGTGTACAATTGCATCAAATTAAAAAAATATTAAAACCATAATGTAAAATGATCAAAATGTCCCTCATATGAAAGGCACATGGTAGCTTTAGTTGTGAAGAATTTGACGGACTTAGGTGAAGTGACCTAATCCGTAATAAAAGTGAAACCACAATGATAATACTTATAATTATTTTATGTGGAGGACCTAATCCGTAATTACCATATAACCACACGGGCCAAATCCGTAATTTACTATAAAAGAATACTTATTTCATAGTGTTGTAGAATTATGTGTCATCATCAAAAGGAAGTGATTGATATAATATTTTCCTAGTATTAGAATTTACTATAATGAATGTTTCATTTTCTTTGTAAACTCCTCCCTATTTAAAGGGCTTATGATTAATGAGAATTACAGACTTCTTCTCTCTGTCTTATTGTTATTCTCTCCATATTGTTGTTCTATTTGTTTTTCCCTTTAACACGTTACCAGCACGTAGCTCGTTTGTGCTGTCGCTCCCTCAAATCATTTCTGCCGCTATTAAACGGTTGTTCTATTCGCAATCTACCACCATTAGAAGGTCTGTTTTTTCAATATTGCAATTCAAATAAGTATTTCTACAAAAACTTACAATTTTTTTGTCTATGAATTATGATTAATCGTGATTAACCTTTTAGCCATGATCATGCTTATATACTTCAGTTTTTATTTTTTTTCTTATTCTTATTAGTTTGTGGTCACCGATCAATTTTAATAAACATAAAAATGGTTATGGCAATTTGCAAGGTTGTAACCAATTATTTTCAAAATCCTTCTATTTTTTTTAATGGTGATATGGTTTTTTTGATAATATTAATTGATCGTTATTTAATTTGATTTGAAATCAATAACTTTTTTTGGGGACTATGCAACTTTAGAATTGTTGTTAAAAAAACAATTAGTAAAAAAAATCGTATTCTTCAATTAAATTTTCACGGATGTAGCTCACCGTATGTATTTGAAATATGGTTTGTATTTAACTTTTATTAAATTGGTTTTATTTAACTATTTTATTAAATATTTATTATACTAATTTATTGTGTTTTAATGCGGAATGATAGCTTTTCTGTATATGATAGATTTATAACTTTGAATTTATTTTTATTTTTTATTTATGATTATTCAATTAGTTTAAACATGTTTAGATAGTTAGTTTCATTATATAATGTCATGTATTTATTTATGTCTACAATTTGATGGTATCTTTTAAATTAGACTAATATATTATTGTGAGATATGCTAATTAATTATTATTTGAATATGATAGTTAACTAGAAGCGTACTCGCACAATGCAGCGAGATACATCCTGATTTTAATATTTCATTTTATTTTTTTGTCGATTTACAGTACGATTTTGGATGGTTTTGAGAAAGTGATAATGTTTTTTTATAAATTTGTTTAATTTGTATATTAATTAATAGTGATACATGGAAATGTATGCATAAAAGGAAGACCATGCACATACCAAATTGGTGGGTGTTAGAAGTCTGCAGTAGTAATATGTATCTTGTGCTTTGATACTTGTAAATTAAGAGATTTTTAAAATCTTGCATAAAATGATGGTACATTGTGCCTAATAATTTGTATTTAAGAGTTTTTTATCCGTGCTTTATAATATAGTATAGATTTATTTAACTTGGCTTGCCATTTTTAATTTAATTATATGGGACAATAAATATTTACAAACTTGATTATGGATTTCTAATACCATTATTATCTCTTTTGAAATCTTCTATATGTATGTCAATTTATAAATTCATTATTATTTTATTTTGGTTAATCAAAAAATTTATATATTTGTTTAAATATTCATAAAATATACACTTTTATCATATATGCTTGTTTTATAACAAGTTAATTTTAGATATGATAATTTATTTAATTCAATGATATGTGTTATTTAATATTCTAGTTGCTATTTTAAACCAACTATATATGGATATGTAAATACGTTCCTATTATTTATATTGTAATATTCAAATATTATATTAGTATTTAAGTATATTTAAAGTCTCTTGAATTCTTAGTAGTCATATTTGCGATTGAGGATCATATAATTGTTAAAATGTTTTGTAGTTTATTCATTTTGACATTGAATGATTTATAAAATTTAATATATAAATTTAAATGTTTATCTTGAGTTTCTACTCATAATTCTTAATTCTGTAATTAAATTTTAGAAGTTACACTTCCAACCCCCATATTTTGGTATCTTACCAAAAACTCCAAAAATACTATTAAGGTATTAAAATTGACTTTATATGTCAAACTCATAGTCATTTTGGTCTAATGCCAAATGTTCTATAATTAATAATTTTATATTTAAATTAAATAAATCTCAAAATATCGATTGAATTTTGTCAAACGAGTGTAAATATCCCTAAGGTTTGTAGGGACTTAAGAAATCCATGTGATTCCCCTACTACCTGAAAATCCAATAGATTGAGTGATTGTTTTCGCAAATTAAAATATTGATGAAGTATTATCAATAAAATTAAAGCATACAAAAATCCAATATGGTTATAATAATGAAATTTTATACATAAAATAATAATTAAAACCACAATCCACTGTCTTATCAAAAAGAAAATAATATATTATCCCTTATATACGTATATGGTTGAATCAACTTATCCCAAAATCAACGTCGTAAATTCAAAAGATTCTGAGTATCATAAATGAGTATATAAACCTCCTTATGAAAATGTACAATAAAATATCTAAAGCCCATCAACTCCTCAATTGACTCTAAAACCAACCTCTTGAAGAGATACAAACAAATACCCTCATGTTTTGATACGGTATATAAATCCTAAGTTTCATAGGAATACCTTTAATAGAAACCCCCAAAAAAATGTGGGATGTCCCGAAAGGGATAATAGGGAGTAGTCATGAATATGTACTTCCCGAACTAATTGTACAGTGGAATGAAACCCACTTACTCGATTACAAATAGGTAACTGATTTTAACAAAGAAATGTTATATCCAAAATGCGTCTCAATCTCTATGGCAAGGAACTCACAGAAGATGACATGATTCGTAACATTATTTCCACCTTTCATATATCAAAAATATTAATGAACTAATATAAGTTGGAAAGTAACCTTTTGACAAACTCATCAACCTACTGCAAGTGGTTGAGAGACATAACAAGGTTCTTTCGAATAACAACACCACATATGTCGAGACAAAGAAAATTCTCGAGATCAATAATGAAAACATTAAAGGTGGAAACAACTCCAAAGAACAGAGAGTTAAAAAACAATTTCACACATATGACATTTATGCACTATGTGGACGAAAACCTAGAACGGGGTTAGGGTCTCCGTAAGAGTCGGGAATGATTTTTCAACATCTGGAGTAGAGATACAACTACCGCCCCAGGTGAAAATGGACAATCAAATAAGAAATGCACTAAAGAGTGTTCCTGTCAAAAAGGGAACAAGTTGAAAATGAACTATAACATATTAATTTAATATTTAATATTGATTAAGCATATGTTTCTTTGAAAATTAATTTGAAGTATCAAAATTAATTTCTCTACTAAGTAATCGAATATGTAACCATTATAGATGTAAAGAAATACATCGTAACAGATGCAAAAATTTCAATATTCTCCGTTCCGTGTAGGAATGTATCGAGAAGAATTAATTTTTTTTTACCTATCACACAATCTAAAATGATAGACAAATACTTATTTTATAATTAATTCAACCGAAATACTTAGACGATGAACTGTCATTTTCTTGTTGGTAGAAGATCAATAGGAACCTTGTAAAGATATTCGTATCAAATGGAAATTATAATGAGCATATATACATAAGTTCTAATGAATTTGAAAGTAAACATATATCATGGAAACTATGTGTCAAACTAGCTAGTAGATTATTAAGTCATCGAAACATTTTTGTCACCAATAAAGAACTTTAGGGAAATGACACATATATGTTTCGACATGACCATGTGTGACACCATGGTTATGACATAGTGATCCGTGTATTGCAAAATACAAATAGACACATTCTCTTTCGAGTGATAGGCAAAACGTGGCAAATTTCAACTGTTGACTTCTGCAACATAAGAAACAACATTGCCATCATAATATGCCTCTCGAATACCTAGAACTTTTGTATATACCCTAATCCTTTGCCAAGACAGGAATGAGATCATCCTAAATCTAAGGACATAATACAAAAATATTCCATTGTTACAACGAATACAAGGTGATATTTATGGACATAAACATCCAGAATGCGGGCCATTAAAACTTTATGGTTCTGGTTTCGACACGATGAACGCATGTCGTATTATTGTCCACATGAAATACTGCACTCCTAGCACAATCTATACGTTTAAGGGCTCACCACCCATATTATTTCATCAAGTCTACATGACTTGGAATGCTGGAGAATTTACATCATAAGGATTTGATGTTAATTGCATATGTATGAGGATCAATGTAGAGTTTCCTATACCCCATGTGTATATATAAAATGGTCTCATAGAAGTTATTATCAAAAGAATATGATGACATCTAGGGTATTAGTAATGCGCACCAATTTACCCACATCTACCTGGGGTTATGGAATTATTATATGCAGTTTTTTTTTTCGTTTTTAGACCCACTGCTTGCTAACCAACCTCATGCGTACCAGTTGGTAACTGGATATAAGCCTGATACTTTACATTTACGCATGTTTGATTATATGTGACAATTGCGCCCCCACATCACATCGAAATGGGTCCTTAAGGACGATTTGGTATATGCTGGATATGAATCCCCAACAATTATCCACTAATCAGAATATTTGACTAGTGATATCTTTACCGCTAGATTTGCGGGTTGTCACTTTCATCAGACAATCTTCCCGTCGTTAGGGGGAGATAGGAAAAAGGATTTTCCATGGGAACGATAGGAAGTGTTATTTAATATTCCCACTCTGTCTCATTTTTCACAACGTAATGTTGAAGTCAAACGAATCAGACTCGATACCTGATACCTTTAATGTTATTCCAGAAGTGACAAGATTATATATACGAGCTGCAAATATACTCGCAAGGTTAAAGTCCCCAAACAAGGGCACAACGTCGCTGGAAAGTGCGTTGCAATCACACTGTTGGATCCCAGATCTAATCTCGTAACAATGATATAAACAATAAGAGTAATGACAGCGGAAGTAATACAGTTTAATATCAAAGGAGATTCAAATATCACAGTTCATAAAGCAAATAAAGATAAACAAGATATTCTTAGAATAAAATATTCAACTTATATTGTCAGATATATATATCTTCTTAAGCACACTTTGAACAATAAGGTGATGGTCCTATTTATAGGACCATAAAGTAAGCAGTGTATTTGCATGACGAAAAAGAGCATGCTGAACAGTGACCTACTCTAGAAAGTAAATCTTATCACTAAGTGACGTGTCATCTGTTCTTCTGTTCAATCGTAGAAAACTTCAGTGTGAACATCTTTAGAGAGAATGTCTTCAGAGCTCTGACATTGTCTTCAGAGCCTCTGATGAAGCCATCTCTGATGTCTTCTCTGAAAGTTGCACTCTGATAAGTACTTCAGAGGCAGGTTTTTCCTCTGAAGTCTTCGTCCTCTGAAATCTTCGTCCTCTGAAGTGTATCTTTTGGAAGTCCTCTGAAATAGGACGGGTATTTTCAACACTTTAACAAACAGATGATTTGGAGCTAACAATCTCCCCCTAAGTGTCGAAAATAAAAGATACAAAAATAACAGAGAATTGAATTTTAAACTAGAAAGCATAGAGGAGAAAATCATCCTCTTAAGTATTACTTCTTAAACATTTGGAAGTTTAATACAAAGAAAGTAATATCAAAAAAAAATAAAAATAAAGAAACAGACTACAATTTGTCACTTGAACAGATTCCATGGAATTTCATGATCAGAGCTCTGAAGTTGATCATCGAGTCAATCTCTAAGACAAGCTTTGCCAGTAAATCTGCTCTGTGCCTTTCTTCCTTTGCATGGATCAATTTCTTTATACCTCTCAAGGTTTCATCAGAGTACTTCGACACTTTCGAAGCTAGAAAGATCTTCTTTTCTTGATTTACTCTGAAGACGAAACCCAGAGGTTCTGCAACGATTGATCCAGTCTTCTGTTCTTCAAGTTTGTCGAATGACTCCACAGGTTCAGTTACCTCCAGCTTCTCTTCCCCTAGGTTCAGAGCTATTTGAAAGTCACGTTTTGCTCGGTGTTTGACATAGGCCTCCATTGCCCGTCGGACTTCAACCATGCCCATCCTGATTTCCCTTCTTCCATGATCATACCTGGCAGAGCAATAGGCATATAAATGTGGTAAATCATATGGATTTAGATTTACGATATCATTGTCATTGAACTCGTAAATCTTCTAATCAGATCGAGTTACCACATAATTCTTATAGATAATCTTGTTGTAAGCAAAGGTCTTTTCTGAGATTTTGTTGATTTTGATGATTGGATCATCAGAGAGGATCTGTGCTCTTGGTTTGGTTTTATCTCTGATAAATCTTCGCTCATAGTCTGGCATGTCCTCTCTGATTCTTGGATTCAGAGGAATGACTAGTGTGTCTGCCATGTTGAACTCACAGTAGATGTATCTGAAGTGGTCTTCTATGGAAGCTTCGGGATTTGATTCGAGGAATGTGGGAGGTTTATTGAACACTTTTGCTGGAAGACCGATGCTTGCTTTCTGAACAGGATTCTCTGAAGGAGCCTGTTCATCAACAACCATGGTTTCTGGTTCCTTCGTCTGTGGAGGATCTTCTTTTGAGGGTTCAGAGATGTAACCATCTATCTCTGGTGATTCCCTCAACTCTGACATTGTTGAAGTATGATGTGGTTGAGCATTCTTGAAGACATACTCTTCGACATCAACTACTTCAAATTCTTCTACAACCTCTTTTCCAGAATCTGATTTTTCTTCTTTTTCAGATTCTGATTCGTAAGCATCTCTCATCACATAAGTTGGTCTTTCTGGTGATGAGAATGCATCTTCTGATGTTGAGAAGTCTACGAGCTGTTCATCTTCTTCTTCGTCCAGAGCTCCAATAGTTTCTTGAGATGCAGCTGTGATTTGTTCAGTTGTGATTGGAACTATTGGAGCACCTGAAGTGGATGGTCCTAAAAAGATGATCGGTACTGGCGACTTTAGAGTGGCCTGAATATCTTCAGCAGAGGTGGAGGTTGAACGTCTCTCTGTTTCTTTCTCCTTGTGTTGGTTTAATTCAGAGGGAGTGGACTCCTTTTGTGTTTCAACAGGTTTTGGAGTAGGAGTCTTCTCCCCCTTATGAAGATCGGATGACCCCTGAGGTTGGTCATCTTCGTCATCAGAATCTTCATATCTAGCCTTCTTTCGCGCTTCCTCAGAGCATGCGACCTCTGGTTCCTTTCTCTTCAATACTCCCTCTTAAGATTTGATATTCTTCAGAAGGTCTTCAATCTTCTTGTTCTGCTGAGTGGTCTTGGAGACGAACTTGCTGGAGATGTTCATTACATTGCTGGTGATCTTCTTGGAGAAGTTGGTCAGGTCAGCCTTTGTAATGAATTCTGTTGTAGCAGGAGCAGCAGCAGAGGAGGTAGGGATCTTTGCAATTACCTCTGTCAAAGAACGCAAGACTTCCTCTTTGAATTGAGAGAAGTCTGCATGTGTTGGAGTAGGGGCAGAGGTAGGTGGAATCGCCTGGAGGAGCTCTATTTTCGAGTTCTGAATTTCTCTGGACAATACGGAGTCATTCTTTATGACCAAGCTTTCCAGAGCATCCAGTTTTTTGTTCTGATTGAGAACCGTCGTGCGCAGCTTAGAGACATCTGAAGTGAGCTTTTCAACTTCAGAGTTAGAGTCAGAGGCCTCTGAGGTCTTCTCCATTTGAAGTTTTATCTCCTTAAGAGATTCTCTGATTTCATCACCAAAGATTTTGAACTCTTTGGTAACGTAATCAGAGGGGGTAACCTTAGGATCAACACATGATTCTAAGTTTCGCTCGAGTTCAGAGGGGCCTTCTTTCGGAGGTGGTTTGATGTTTTCTCCGGAAGGACTTCCCATTAATCCTTGGGAACCCTTTTTCAAGGATTTCCCTATAATGGTTCCGATTGGTCTCTGATCATCAGAGTCAGAATCTGATGATGAGAACCGAATGTGTTTGGAAACCTTGCTGTCCAGGCTAAGGATTCCTTGTGCAAGAAGGTCGTGCCATTCTTTTTCTGACAGGCAATCCTTACGTTCTAAGGGACGGTCCAACTTAGTTTGAGCCACAAAGGCATCATGTGTGGGTGGAGGTGACATACTCTGGGGTGATTGAGTATTTTTATCTTGGTCTAAGTCCTTTTGGGAGGACTTAGCCGTATCAGAGGTTTCCCCTCTGGTGCATGTGTCAGAGGCAGAAACAGATGCCTCTGAGCGGTTATGATGGGAAGGGTTCGAGGTGTGCACCTCTGTTTCAATGTCCATTGATGCTGGACCACCTTGGACAGTAAATTTGTTTGCACTGGGATTTGGGCTTTGGATTCTCTCATTTGTGTCGTCAAGGACATCTTTTTCTACCTCACCGCCCTCAGATTCTAAGTTTAGAAACTCACCCTCTGGAATTCTCTCTTCCTCACCTTCCTCTGCTCTGACAGAGTTATTCTCTTCGTCAGGGGGAGGGTTCTCATTTTCTCTCTTCCTCACTCTCTCAGAGCCACCCTCTGGTTGCGCTCTGTTAATGTTTTGAGCAGTATCAGAGATATCATTCTCTGATTCAGGCTCAGGCTCAGAACCTAAGTGTGTTGGGGATCCCATCATCGGTTCTGATGATTGGGCAACACGACTAAGTAGATGGTTAGGAGAGTCAGCAGGAATTACCTCAATCATGGTGTGTGGGAATCGTCGGTCATGTGGTTAAGGAGGAACCTCTGTTGCTTTGAATGAGTTCATCATAAACAGAGGTGTCATTGGGCCCTCCTCAGTGATGGAGAATTTCTCCATTGCTCGTTGAATGACCACAGAGATGAATCGGGGAAACAGTACCGATATTGGTTGTTTTCCTTTGGCCAAGTCCTTGTTCTTCTTGTCCACTGCCGTCAGCATCTCACAGAAAAGAATGTGAGCCATATTGATGCTTCTGTTGAAAAAGAGAGCATACATTATGGCTATTATCGCTGGATGAGTCTGATCCTGACTTCCAATCTTGCAGGTTATTGTTCGGTTTAGAACACTGAACATAAAGTTCCATTTGGGAGGCAGGTACTGACGTCTGAATTGACTTAGGCGTGTTATTTCTTTGTTGTAGCCCAAGTGGTGGAGGAACTGAAGAAGGACTTCTTGACTTGGTAGTTTCTCAAAAGCATCTATTTGAAGATCAGTTTTCGTGAGGAGGTTGAATCGACGAGTCAGGGTTTGTGGGGTGATTCTTATGGTCAGGCTTTGTTCTCCTAGGTCAATGTGCCCAACCAGTCCTTCCTTTTCATCGTCGTATTCACTTGAATACCACCATTGTTGGACAAAGCGAAGGGGAATATCTGAGGCATGTTTGGTTAGAACATCATTGAGTTCGCAGTTGGTGAAAAAGTCAAGGATTGGGCGAAACTGTTCATCATATTTTGATGGGGTGACGTCCAGAAAGTAGTTGTTTCCTTTGACTGGAACATCGAACTGTACCATATTCAAGCTTGGAATAAGTTTGCTTGAGTTATCTGAAGTTTGGGAATGAGCCGCCATTGTTGCAGGTTGAGAAACATGAAAGCTTAGAAAGAGAGATTTGGGATTTTGGATTTTGAGAGCGTAAAGGATAATAAAAAGGGAAACAGAGTTTTTATAGAAAAAGGGTAGAGGGAGAGGTTATGGAAGTGGCGAATGAGAGTCCTAATGTCAGAAAGGACGTTCCATCATCCCCTAATTAATAGGTGACACGTTTAGGTATGTAGGGGAGAGCCGCTTTGTGTCAGAAAACCGCCAGTTGGGTTTAAAAAGAAACGAATGGTTATCCAAAAACATTTATTATTAAACGAATTTCCTGGAATATTCGTTTAATGAGAAAAGATCAGAAGCTCTGATAAAAATATCAGAGACAAGATCAGAGGCTCTGATATAAATATCAGAGACAAGATCAGAGGCTCTGATATAAATATCAGAGACAAGATCAGAAGCTCTGATATAAATATCAGAGACTTTTCTTCCCCTTGAAAGCTGAAAGGGTCTTTGTCTCCCCCTTGACCAAAGAATGAAGTCTTTGATGTTCTCCCCCTTGACACATGCTTGAAGAAAACAAGTGATTTTTACCATTGGTGAAAAAGTCCAGAGGCTCTGATTAATGGATCAGAGACTCTGATGTTTTCTTGTGTTAAGCACATGACATATGCTACTTGGTTCAGAGTCTCTGATAATTGATCAGAGACTGAGTTTACCATTTTTTTTTTAGGTAGACATATTCAACATTCCCAACTTGCTAATTAAAAAATTGAACCTTCGTTCATCTAAAGCTTTTGTGAAAATATCAGCAAGTTGTAGTTCAGTTGGTACAAAATACATCCCTATTGTTCCCTTTTCAACATGATCTTTTAGAAAGTGGTACCTTACATCGATGTGCTTGGTTTTGGAGTGTTGTACTAGATTGGCAGAGATGGCTATGGCACTTTTTGAATCACAGAGAATTGGAATTCTTTCAATTTGTTGGCCATAATCTCTGAGCTGAGTCTTCATCCATAATACTTGTGAGCAACAACTAGCAGCAGCAACATATTCTGCCTCTGCAGTTGAAGTGGAAACACAGTTTTGTTTCTTGGATGACCAACTTACCAGCTTATTGCCCAATAACTGACAACACCCAGAGGTACTTTTTCTGTCAAGCTTACATCCAGCATGATCTGCATCAGTGTAAGCTGTTAGATCAAAACTTGAAAGTTTTGGATACCAGAGGCCTAATGATTATGTTCCTCTGAGGTATCTGAAAATTCTTTTGACAGCAGTTAAATGAGATACCTTTGGATTTGCTTGATATCTAGCACAAAGGCATGTTGCAAACATTATGTCAGGCCTACTTGCAGTTAAGTATAATAGTGAACCTATCATGCCTCTGTAGGTTTTTATATCCACAGATTCTCCTGATGGATCAGAGTCAAGTTTGACTCCGGTGGATAGAGGTGTTCTCATCGAAGTTGAATCATTGAGTTTGTATTTTTGCAAAATTTCAGAGACATACTTAGATTGACTTATGAATGTACCTTCTGAAGTTTGTTTTACTTGTAAGCCTAGAAAGAAAGTTAATTCTCCCATGAGGCTCATCTCAAATTCACTCTTCATCAACTCTGAGAACTTGTCACAATACTTTTGATTGGTAGAGCCAAATATAATGTCATCAACATAAATTTGTACTAAAAGCATCTCATTCTTGTACCTTTTGATGAATAAGGTAGTATCAATTGTGCCTTTTTCAAATCCATTGTTAATCAGAAAAGTGGACAGAGTTTCATACCAAGCTCTTGGGGCTTGTTTGAGTCCATACAGAGCTTTATCCAAATAATAAACATGATTAGGATACTCTGTACTTTCAAATCCAGGTGGTTGCTGGACATAGACTTCCTCATTTAATTTACCATGAAGAAAGGCAGATTTAACATCCATTTGATAAACTTTGAATCCTTTGTGTGCAACATAGGCTAAGAAGATTCTGATTGCTTCTAGCCTAGCTACAGGTGCAAAGGTTTCATCATAATCAATGCCTTCTTCTTGGCAATATCCTTTTGCAACCAACCTGGCTTTGTTTCTGATTATTATTCCATCCTCATCCTTTTTGTTTCTGAAAACCCATTTCGTTCCAATTGCAAATTTTCCTTTGGGAAGGGGAACTAGGGTCCAGACTTTGTTTCTTACAAACTCTTGAAGTTCATCCTGCATTGCAAAAATCCAATGAGGATCTTCAAGAGCTTCTTTTACCTTCTTTGGTTCAATAATGCTCAAAAAGTTTACATAGAAGCATTCATTGATGGTGGCAGATCTTGTTTTAACTCCTTCGGATGAGGATCCAATGATTTGATCAATTGGATGATCTTTTGTCCATCTGGTGATTGGAGCAATAATTTGTGCAGTTTGAGTTTCAGAGGCTCTGACGTTTGGTGACACCTCTGTTGTATTGTTCAGAGGCTCTGAAGGTTATACCTCTGTTGTATTGTTCAGAGGCTCTGAAGGTGATACCTCTGTTGTATTGTTCAGAGGCTCTGAAGGTGATACCTCTGTTGTACTGTTCAGAGGCTCTGAGTTTTGTTCCAAAGATGCAGATTCTTGTTCTTCATCATTTGGTTCTGGAGTTGCTTCAGATACTTCTTGATCATCTTCTGATTCACTTTGCTGATCTGCATTTGGTGAAACAGAAGGTGTTAGTTCAGAGGGCCCTGAAAGGTTTGTACTTGTTTCTTGAGGTTCTTGTGAATTCTCTCTGTCTATCTCTGAAGATAACTTCAGAGATATTTTCATCATCAAAGAAATCTTCAAATATTTTGTTTAATTCAGATTCCCTTGATGATTCAGAGATTAGTGATGAACTTTCTTCTTGTTCAGAGCTTTTATTGTCGTCAAAAGTGATATTGATGCTTTCTTGGATAGTCCTTGTTCTAAGATTGAACACTCTGAAAGCTTTTGAGGCTAATGAATATCCAATAAATTTGCCCTCATCAGCTTTCTTGTCAAACTTTCCAAGATATTCTCTATCTTTCAGAATGTAACACCTGCATCCAAAAACATGAAAATATTTAATATTAGGTTTGCTATTGTTAATGAGTTCATAGGATGTTTTCTGAAATCTCTTGACAATTGTAGCTCTATTCTGAGTGAAGCAGGCTGTTGCTACTGCTTCTGCCCAAAAAATTGTTGAAAGATCAGATTCAACAAGCATTGTTCTGGCAGCTTCAACAAGTGTTCTGTTTTTCCTTTCAACTACTCCATTTTGTTGAGGAGTTCTTGCTGCAGAGAAGTTAGGGGTAATGCCTTCTTCTGATAGATAAGAATTGATTTTGGCATTTCTGAACTCTGTTCCATTATCACTTCTTAATTTCTGAACTTTGCTGCCGAATAGAACCTGTAATCTTTTCAACAACCTTATTAATATGTCAGGTACATCAGATTTAGCTCTAATGAATTCTATCCATGTGTATCTGGAAAACTCATCAATCAGAACCAGAATGTATTTCTTACCTGCTAGACTCTGTACAGAGATAGGACCACAGAGGTCCACATGAAGCATGTGCAGAGGTCTAGGACAGTTGTTTTCACTTTTGGTTTTATGGGAAGATCTTTTCATTTTTCCCATCTCACAAGCAGAACAAAGATGATCTTTGTTAAACTTTAGAGATGGTAATCCCTTAACCAAATTAAGTTTAACTAACTTATCAAGTGAGGAAAAGTTTAGATGTGAAAACTTTTTATGCCAGAGCCAGATTTCCTCACTATTCAGAGATACAAGACAAAGTTTCTCTGAATCAGTGTCTGTGATTTTGGTAAAGTTCATTCTATAGAGGTTACCTTTTCTGTCTGCTCTTAGCATTTCTTGACCTGATTCTGAGTGAAGAAGTGAACAATATTTTCTTTGAAATTTCACATCAAAACCATGATCACAAAGTTGACTTATGCTTATCAGATTGTGTTTTAATCCATCCACATAAGCAACCTTTGATACTGAAACATTTCCTCTTGATAACTCACCATATCCTTTAATCTGTCCTTGCTTGTTGTCTCCAAAAGTAACTGCTCCTCCAGATTTTGCTTTAAATGAGGATAGCAGTTCTTTATCTCCAGTCATATGCCTTGAACATCCAGAATCTAGGTACCAGATTGGCATTGACTGTTTCTGCAAGACAGATTATTGTTTCTTAGGTACCCACCTCATTATGGGTCCTTTTGTGTTAGACTTTGGTGGAATTGTATGACTTTTTGGCATCTCATCTTTTGATGTCTTGCCTTTACTTGTCTTCTTTTGAGATTTTGTCTCTGAGATATTTTTCAGAGATTTATTCAAAAGGCAGTGTGATCCTTTAAAATGATTTTTCAGTTTCATCAAGAGATAAATGCAGTTACATTTAATGGAACAAGAAGAAGTAGGAGCAAAGTTTTTCTTTTTATTAAAAGCATTTGTTACATTTTGACTTCTTTTGTAACTAGCACTAGGAATATTACATTTATCCCTAACTACTTCTTTTCTTTTTGCTTGAAAGACAGTCTTCTTTTCAAGTTGCTTTTTCTTGTTCAAAAACATCTTCTTTTCTTTGCTGCTTACTGCACAGACAAGATCAATATGGTTAGTTTTTGTCCATTTGCCCTTTTGTTCAGGAGAGAATTTTATTGTTTTATAGGTGTGAGAACCAGAAGTGCTTGTTTTATTCTTTGCCTTTTCTTGCAACTCTTTTTCGAGTTCCAGAGATGTTTTTGCTTGTAAACACATATTTGCAAAATCAGGACTTATTGGTATTCTGGTTTTGGTTTTCAATACTGAAATTGGAACATTCAAAATACCAGAGCCAACAGTTTCTATCTTTTTGTGAATTACATTCCCTGGTTTACAAAAAATCTGTTCATCAATCTCTAAATCAGATTCTGAATCAGAGTCAAGAAAGTCTCTCTTAGATTTAATAGAGATATCTACCTCTATTGGTTTTTTAATTTCTTTTGATCTAGAGACTTTGATGATCCGTTTCATGCTTTCTTTTCTTTTTAAGTCCTCCATGACATTTTCTTCCCAAATCTTTTGAACATCATCTTTAAACGTAGTTCTGATGTTTTCATCTGACTTTGGTGAATACAGAGGAGCATTCGGATTAAGTGAACTCTGAGATTCATTTTCAGAAGTACTTGTATCAGAGGTACTTGGTTCAAATGTCTCTGATTCACTTGAGATGAAAGCATCAAATCTGAAAATTTCTTTGGAATCATAGCTCTGAGGTTTTGTAAAGTGTACCTCTGAAGTTTCTTCTTTTATCTGTAACACAGATTCTTTAATGTCTTTTACTTTAGAGTACTTTGTATTTTTGAAATTTAAAGCTCTTGCTTTTGATCCCTCTGATGTTTTCATTCTTTTGAAATTATTCAGAGATGGATCTTCAGAGCTTTGGACCTTTCCTATACAGAAAGTGGAAGAAAGTGAAGTTTTCTCCAATCCATTAAATGAATTCAACTCATTGAATCCTAGCCCTTGAGAGTCCATCTGAGTTTTTATTTTGTCGAAAACACTTTGTGCATTGACATAGCTTTTGATTCGTAGATTTTGTCTATCTAGAGATTGATGTAGGATTTCTCTTTCCTTTTTAAAAAATTTGGTTAAGGCAATAGAATTGAGCCTTTCATACTCAGATTTCTTTACTTCTTCTTCTTTTCCTTTTAAAACTTTTTCAATCTCTTTTATTTCTTCCGAAAATGATTTTTCTTTTTGCTTGTTGGTTTCTTCAAGTTTGGTTTTTTCAAGAAAAATCTCTTTCTTTTCTGATTCCAGAAGATTCTTTTCTCTTTTGTAAAAAATGAGCTCTTTTGTTACTTGCTCTCTTTTCTCTTTTTCTTCAACAAACTTTTGCTTTAGATCCTGAAGTTCATTAATTAGTTTAAAAGCATCTATTTCAGGATCACTGTCAGAGGTGTAAAGAGAGTTTACCTTTTCAGAGTTGTCTTCGGATGCTTCATCAGTTTGATTTCCATCTGAAAAAGCCATACCACAGAGATTGGTAGGCTCTTCCTCACCATCACTTGTCGAGTCAGATAGCCAGTCTTCCATTTGTGCTACAAGAACTCTTTCTTTTACATTGTATTTGTATTTGTTCTTGTAGTAATCTTGATCTTTGACAAGTTTTCCTCTGCAGTTTGCAGAGAAGTGGCCTGATTTTCCACATCTGAAGCATCTTCCATCATTTTGATTTGGTGGAAGAGTGGCAGTACTTGTCTCTGGCTTCTGTTCTTGAGGTTTGAAGTATCTTTGTGGTTGTGGATACCTTGGTTGGAATGGTTGTTGTGGTCTTGTTTGTTGTGTTGCATTATCATGGTTTAAGTTTGCACACCCTTTTGATCACTATATGGAGTGAATCTGGGTTCTTGTTGAAATCTTCTCTCCGGATTTCTTCTTTCTTCATTCTTTCTCCTTCCTTCAAATACCTTCTTACCAAATTTCTTGTTAAACTGATGAGTGATTAATGCAAGAGATTTGGCGAAGGCATTTATATCTTCATCTGAGTCTGAATCAGTATGAGTTTCTTTTGCTATCAAAACCTTTTTGGATCTTCTTTTTGTTTCCAAACATTTTTGTGACTCTTCACAGTTGTTTTCTTTCGATGTTTGTTTTGAAACAAGTGCAAGGGGTCCACCCAAAGAGGTTTTTGATTTTTGCTTCATAACTTCTTTTTCATGTGCAACAAGAGTACCATAAATGTCAGTTAATGACCATGACTCAAGATCTTGATTAGCCTGTATAGACATGGACAGTTGTGACCATTCTTCATTCAAGCTTTTCAAAAAAAGAACGTTGTTTTCCTCTTTTGTTCTTATCACTCCAAACTTTCTACATTTGTTTATTAGAATGTTGAATCTTGAGTAAGTTTGGTGTAACTTTTCTTCTGGTAGAGCATGAAAATCATGATATTCATTGATGCATAGATTTCTTCTATTTTTCTGGGTTTGTAGGCCACCTTCAAGTTGATTTAACAACTGATCCCATATCTCTTTTGCAGTTTTACAAGAATCAAGTTCTTGAAAGATATCATTGGGAATGGCCATTATGAGTAATCTAACAGCTTTTGAGTCATTATCCATCATATTATTTTCTTCATCAGTGAAGTTTGTGGTTTTCTTTTCATAATATGCAGGTATTTCGGCAGTATCTGCTGTTGCAGGAACTCTTGGTACCAACACCATTGGAATGTGAGGTCCAACGTTCACAGATCTAAAAAGATCCCTGTCCATACCTTCTAGAAAATTTACCATCCTTATTTTCCATTGGGGATATTCATCCCTTAAAAGTGTAGGAGGTTTTGTTAATGACCCAGCTGTATACATGGCACTTATGCTTGAGTTTGCCATTAAAAAAAATGAAGATTTGAAGAACTGATGCTTTTCGTAATGAACTGAGATTTACTATCAAATCTAGAGCATATGATGTTCTTGAATAAACTGGGTT
The DNA here is from genome assembly GCA_954870635.1 of Arctium minus. Taxonomy (NCBI): domain Eukaryota; kingdom Viridiplantae; phylum Streptophyta; class Magnoliopsida; order Asterales; family Asteraceae; genus Arctium; species Arctium minus. The sequence goes on along the minus strand of OX941080.1, from coordinate 171,170,222 downwards.
TATATGAACATGCACAGATATTGAAAGTTTAGAATCAATGAGATGTAAATCTATCCGAGTATGCAGATAAGATCTTTCTTTGTTTTAGAAACAAAGGAAGCTCTGATACCAATTGTTGGATCCCAGATCTAATCTCGTAACAATGATATAAACAATAAGAGTAATGATAGCGGAAGTAATACAGTTTAATATCAAAGGAGATTCAAATATCACAGTTCATAAAGCAAATAAAGATAAACAAGATATTCTTAGAATAAAATATTCAACTTATATTGTCAGATATATATCTTCTTAAGCACACTTTGAACAATAAGGTCATGGTCCTATTTATAGGACCATAAAGTAAGCAGTGTACTTGCATGACGAAAAAGAGCATGCTGAACAGTGACCTACTCTAGAAAGTAAATCTTATCACTAAGTGACGTGTCATATGTTCTTCTGTTCAATCGTAGAAAACTTCAGTGTGAACATCTTCAGAGAGAATGTCTTCAGAGCTTTGACGTTGTCTTCAGAGCCTCTGATGAAGCCATCTCTGATGTCTTCTCTGAAAGTTGCAATCTCTGATAAGTACTTCAGAGGCAGGTTTTTCCTCTGAAGTCTTCGTCCTCTGAAATCTTCGTCCTCTGAAGTGTATCTTTTGGAAGTCCTCTGAAATAGGACGGGTATTTTCAACACTTTAACAAACAGATGATTTGGAGCTAACACACACATAGTAGAGGTGTGGTTGGGGTCGTAGCTCCCAAACAGAAATGGGGGAAGCTACTTGGTTCGATAGATACTCATCTAAAGGAAGAGAAGAGTAAGACACAATATATTTGTCTATGAATCATTACCGGAGGACGCTCCAAAGTTAATATTGATTCCAGAGATTAAAGAAATTTCAAATGAATTATGAGAGTACATATGAGTCGATGGACAGATCATACATACTCATTGATGATATTTTTCGCATATATTGTTGGTTATGAGATGATAGAGCACATTGACATCAAACCATGCTCAGTTAAAAAATATCAACAAAGACAAAATTGGCCTAAATAAGCAATCCAGGAGAATCATATTATTTGACAAATGAACATGTATTTGGTTAGGTAGTGCTAACCCACCAAGTGTATGTACCACCTCGATTTTTGAAAGGTATAATTTCCAGTTTATACCGAAATCGATATATTAAGGAAAAATAAGATATTTTATTTTGGGCTTGAATACTTGATTTTATAGCCTTGATGGATGAATGATTCAATTACGAGTCCAACGGTTCTTTCCGGAACGAAAACGGAGCTATAACGAAGAAGTTATGACCGAAACGGGATTTGACCAAATAAGAAGAAAAATCAGTGGCTGACGTACCTTGTTACGTGGGTTGCTGAAGCTGAACCCACGGAGCAACCCACGAGAATGGTGGCCAAAATCAGTGGCTGACGTACCTTATTACGTGGGTTACTGAAGCTGAACCCACGAAGCAACCCACGAGAATGAAAATTAGGGTACCTTGTTATGTGCGTTGCTGAAGTTGAACTCACGGAACAACCCACGTGGATGGCTGGAAGTTTTTATGCTTTATTTTCCCCAAATATTTCTCATTTCTCATCTTCTTCATTTCAAGAATTCTCTCCCAAACCCTTCCTCTTCACCTACCTCTTCTAATCCTCTTCAACCACCAAATCATCACCATTTATTACTAGAGTGAAGATCATCATCCAAGGTTTCGGGTTGGAAGCTTCACCTCCATCTCCATCTTCATCTTCTTCATCACCTTCTCACCATTGTTGACTATATTTTGGAGTTTTCCAAGAAACCTACTTGTAAGTCATTCTAACCATTTCTAAACCATGAAATAAGTTATAAATGTTCCATTGATGGTTTCCTAGTGTTTGATTTCTCTAATTTTCGGTTTGGATAATTTTGGGAGTTTTGGATCAAAATTAGGGTTTTGCCCAAAATAGAGATTTTGATGATTAAGTGTTTGGGGATCAATTATTTATGATGGAAAATGTATATTCATGGTTGGACCCTTGTAAATCTAGGTTTTGGAAAATTTGGTTTGAAGAACCAAGTTTCTTCAAGGGAAGCTCTAAGTGTGTAAATACTAGATTTAGCTTAAATCTAGCAAGGTGAGTTTACTAAACTTTTGTTAAAACTGGATACACATCATATTTTTTTATTTGTTGTTATTATCACATATTTTCTCAAAATGGTCATCTTTACGGGTTTAAGTATTTGATGGTATTTCCATGAGATTGTGTGAGATATATGTATATGAAGTATCATCCCATGAGTTACTCTATGTTGTGTAATTTTTTGGGGATTTCCACTATGTGTGCCACAATGGGTATTTTACACGAAAAAGGAATATATGTTTGGTATATTATGATGATTTCATTTGGAATATACTCTTGGTGATATTGTATCTACAACGTGGCTATGTGGATATTTAAGTCTTATGTTGGACTCATGCTATGAGGAGGGTGATATTGTACCCACGGTTGGTATTGAATTATATTTGGTTGAAATACACCTAAAGGACCTCCTATATGCATTATGTTGGACGAACCAAGTCAGTTCACAAGGAGGATGTAGTCTTGGGTGCCACTGTGATGGTATGTGCCTAGACCTCCGCCATTCGGGGAATTTTCCTTTGGAGTAGTCTCCGGGTGTGCCGGGCCTTGGGATGTTCCTTGTTAAGGGCATAAAGGTATATCGACTCTTGGGGTGGGCTTGATTGGTGCTTTGGGTCTCCCCTAATGACTCCACATATATTGAACACTGGTTAACTGCTGATAAGAATTGTATCTGTTCATGCATGCTTATTATTGTTCAACTCACTAGGCTTTTTGGCCTAACACTTGTTTGGTGTCGATGTATATCTCAGGTTTTAGCGGCATTGGTTCTAAGCTGGCGTAGTGCTTGGGTGAGAGATTTAGGAATATTGCTTTTGGACTTACAGTTGGTAGAGAATCCTTTGGGTCTATAATTGACATCCTTGATTATAATCTCATTTCTGGTTATAGAAATTAGATTAGTTGGTTGTTATTTATTGTCCGTTTATTTACGATTGTTTTTAAACAGGTTTATGTATTTTCCCCATTTTTGAGAGGCTCTTGCTTTGGCAAATTTTAAATACCGCATGTCCGTTTTTCGGATTTTTGTTATCCCTATTTTTAGGGTGTTACAGTGTAAAGACTGTAAGACATAGATAAATCATTTGTCGTAAAGCGTAATGAGAATAATCAAGTCATAATGTATGAGACTCTCCTTTGGCGCAAAGTTTCTCACAACGCCCTGGATTGACCACGAGAAGACTTACTCTCCCGTGATGGACGTTATAACGTTATGCTAACTAATTAATCTAGTAGTTTCCAAAGGACTGGAAATGCAGCTCATGGATGTGGTTAATACATATCTCTATGGGGATCTAGATTCAGAGATATAAAAGTGTTTGATGACATTACATTACCAAAATCAAATAACTCTAAGCCACGAAGTGCGTTTGCATGAAAATTGAAACGCTCACTTTATAGATTAAAACAATCTATGCGGATGTGGTATAACCCCCTAAGTGAACACTTGATTGGGAAAGGATATATAAGAACTATGAATTGTGCCCTTACGTATTTATGTAGAAAAACAAGTTCTAGATTTTCAAAATAGTTTTATATGTCGATGTTATGAACATAATAGGCACTCTTGATGAAATAAGAGAAACCACAAGCAACTTGAAATCTAAATTTGAGATAAAAATCTTGGGAAAACTTGGGTTTGTCTAGCTATTTGAGCTAGGACACCGAGTTTGTGAAATAATCACCGATTGCATATGTCTAGAAAATAATCAGGAAATTTAATATGGACAAAGCGCATCCGGTTAGCACTCCCATGATTGGTCAAAGTGTTGGATATAAGGAATTGTCCATTTCGTCTAAAAGATGGTGACGAAAAATTGTTGGGAGCTGGAATTCCCTATCTAAGTACAATATAAGCATTATCGTACTTAGCACAATATACTTGACTGTATATTCTATTTCTCAGTGAACTTATTAGCTAGATTTAGCTCAGCGCCAACGCAACGTCATTTGGAATGATATCAAGTAAATCTTTTAGAACCATTGACATGGGCTTATACTTTCCCTGTAGAAAATAAAAATGAGATTGATAATGAAAATTCAATACCTACTTAGAATGTAAGCAACAAAAGTACTAGCTCTTATAGAAAAACACCAAACAACCTCTTGGTATGTCTTTGCTGATATTTGATATTAGGTATCTGTCTAAATACGCACATATTAAGAGGTTTTTTGTCTTCTATCTCTCCATGCAAAGTTTCAAACTTAGAATCACATTAGTCTATGATATTTTCACCTCTTTTCCCACCTCTTGAAGTTGACCTCCTTAATTTACTGGTTCATATTTTCTTTCATGCAAAACTTTTTCTCTATATATACTGCTTTTGTTTTCAATCACAAAGCACTCAAACTTAACTCATCAAAACGAGATAGAGCTAATCATAAATAACAATGGATATCTTCTACGCTTCTCTCCTATCTCTCTTTGTCATTCTCGTCTCATTCTCACTTCATTTGGTGTTCTACAAATCTAAGCCATCCGTGGAAAGAAAACTCCCACCTGGCCGAACAGGGTGGCCTGTGATCGGAGAAAGCATAGAGTTCCTTGCCACCGGGTGGAAAGGCCACCCTGAAAAGTTCATCTTCGATCGCATGGCTAAGTTCTCACTTCAGGTCTTCAAGACCTCTCTCATGCTAGAAGATGCTGCAGTCTTTTGTGGGTCTGCAGGTAACAAGTTCTTGTTCTCCAATGAGAACAAACTTGTTCAAGCATGGTGGCCTTCTTCTGTCGACAAGATCTTCCCTTCTTCCAACCAAAAATCCAAGATTGAAGCCATCAAGATGAGAAAGATGCTTCCAAATTTCTTCAAGCCTGAAGCTTTACATCGATATGTTCCGATTATGGACATGGTGACACAGAAACACTTCGAAAACGGATGGGAAGGGAAGGACCAGATTGTGACGTATGAACTCACCAAGAACTTCACTTTCTGGCTTGCATGCAAGATCTTTGTTAGTATTGACGAACGAGAAAGAGTGAAATATTTATCTGGCCCATTTGAGAGCATTGCTCTAGGGATTCTTTCAATCCCTATAGACCTCCCTGGAACACCGTTCAGGAGAGGGATTAATGCAGCCAACTTCGTTAGAAAAGAGCTTGTTGCGATTGTTAAGCAAAGAAAGATAGATTTGGCAGAAGGGAAAGCTTCAGCTACACAAGATATACTGTCACATATGCTTTACTTTAGCGATGAAGATGGTAAATTCATGGAAGAATATGATATCGCCGACAAGATCCTTGGGTTGTTGATCGGTGGCCATGACACTGCGAGCTCGGCGTGTGCTTTCATCGTGAAGTATCTGGCTGAGTTGCCGGAGATTTACGAGGGAGTCTACAAAGGTACTAAAATTAATAGAAGAAATTATACATGCAAGCTAGCATATATATATATATATATATATATATACCTTTAAGTTTGAGATCTAGGTTATCAATACAACATTCATATTAAACTTTATGGGGTAATTAAATAAATAACCACTAAAACATGCAACAATTGTTGATCATTTAGAAGCTTTATTAAAATTAGTAAACTTTGTAAATTTACCATTTAGCATATATATATATATATACCTTAATTGTTTGACAATCTTTTTTTTTAATGTTTTTATGTTAATTTACATTTAAAGATAAACAAAAAGTGGAATTGTATCTGATGTTTGGACAAACGTTTATCTTTTTAGAAACCTAAATTAGTTCAAAATTTCATAACTACGTAAACTTTGTAAATTGAATATGATGTTTTTTTTTTTTGGGAAAAAGTGTTCTATGCTATGCCTAGACTAATCCGTTGATAAATTATGATTGTAAGACATCAACCTTGATTAAACCTCAATGACCACAATTGTTGTGTACGTCTAGATTCGAACCTAGGCAGATGGGATATTTCACCACATCCCCAAGGTCTTAACTTGAATATGATGTTATTTTATATTTGTAGATGATTTGTTTTAAAAAAGCACGTTGGTTGACTTCGTTGATGAGAAACAAACATCACAATGTACATAATAAAAATATACAAAAAGAAAACGTAAGTCTTAGTTGGCAGAAAGCATGAGTGGTGTTTCACCAACCAATTAGTTTCTCAATTAATTAAACAAAAATAGCATATTTCTATATTAAATATTCTGAAAAATTATTCATTAGAAGATATATAAGCAAGTAAATACAAAATTATAAACATGTTACTTGTTAAAACTATATTGACCTATTTAAGATGACTCAAAAATAACCAGGGACGGATCGAAACTTTTTCATACGGTTGTATCATATTTTTTCATTCGGTTTTTATCGATGTGTTTTCATCTTTTTACCAACGTTTAATATCACACATTGTGTTTTTACCCTAACTCCACTGTTTCGAGGGATTTTTTAAAGTTTTTTTTGTTTGATTTCAAGAATTTTTAAGTTTTTTTAGTGCTTTCTGAGAGACTTTTTCGGTTTCTTTGGTTGATTTCAAGAGTTTTGTTTTGGGTTTTTCTGGTTGATTTCAACCGTTTGTTTTTTGTTTTTGTTTTTTGTTGATTAATTAAGAGATACGGTTGCACTTCTGAAATAATATGGTTGCACTTTCTAAAACGATACGGTTGCACCTTTCACAAACCTAATTTGTTTACCTTAGGGCGGAGAAACAATACGGTGGCACGTGCCACCGTCGGCACCACCGTAGGTCCATCCATACTCAAAATGGTAATTAATAAGCATAAAGAAGATAAACAATAAACCCTAAATAACTTAAAAGTGATTAATAGATTTTGTTAATTTCTTTATAATTTTTTTTTATGTAAATGCAGAACAAATGGAAATTGCAAAATCCAAAGCATCAGGAGAATTGTTGAAATGGGAGGATGTATCAAAGATGAAGTACTCTTGGAATGTGGCATGTGAAGTTCTTAGATTAGCTCCACCTTTGCAAGGGGCTTTCAGAGAAGCCCTAACTGATTTCATGTACAATGGTTATTCCATTCCCAAGGGCTGGAAGGTAATTTACAACTGCATATACATGAATTAACTTAACCATTAAGGTTAATTGCCATTATGAATATTAGTGTTTAATTAGCTAACGGTTTTTCATTTTACAGTTATATTGGAGTGCAAACTCGACTCACAAAAACCCTGAATTCTTTCCTGAACCTCGAAAGTTTGATCCATCAAGATTTGATGGCAAAGGACCAGCACCGTATACATTCGTACCATTTGGAGGAGGACCTCGAATGTGCCCTGGAAAAGAGTATGCCCGCTTAGAAATACTCGTGTTCATGCATCATCTAGTAACAAAATTTAAGTGGGAGAAAGTAATTCCGGATGAGCAAATCATTGTCAATCCAATGCCTAGCCCTGCCAAAGGACTTCCAATTCGCCTATATCCTCATAATGTTTAAAGTTGGTATTCGGGTTCCAATCAAAATTATTTCATCGTGTGCTTCAATAACAAAAAAGAAGTCGATTTCAAAAGATGCAAATAGTTCAAAAATGAAAAATAGGATCAATCTCAATGTGTACAATTGTCAATTAATTCTTCAGCTTTTAGTATGTTGTATTTCTATTATCAATATATATATATACTCTATCAAAGTTCAATCACAAGTAAACTACAAATTTTGTAACTGTACATTTATTTTGGGATAATTTTTTTTTTTTTTTGCTTTTTTCATCTAAAATAAATGATTCCATTCCATTTGTATCTCGAGTTTATTGATTTATTGTATGTTTTACATGAAAAGAGAAGTTGAGGACATTTTTGTGCATTTGTGACTCGGGTATTTGGACCTTGGGGCATGCGTAGATCGATATCGCTGTACCGACTTGCAAACAACTAATTTGGGAACCAGGTGCCCTATGTTCGTGGCACGATATGTTCGTGGCACGAGGTCGACAGAACATCCCAATAAGAAGCCAGATTTAGGTCAATTTTGGCAAGTCCAGAAGATTAATGGAGCCATTTTGTTGATAAATATTAGAATTATTGATCTTGTCAGTTGCTTGTAATTCTCATTTGGTTAATAAAATCTATATCTCACTCCACATTGAAGTACACTATCACATAAATATTAGAACAACCTTAAATCTCAGTGTCTATAGATTGCTTATGGTAAATGCATGGATCGTTGATCACATATTGACCCATATTTCCGTATTGTTGTTAGTTTGCATCTGGATTTCAGTTGTTATTTGGACCTTTATGATAATTAATTTGTTGGTTATTATATTTATGGTGGACATTTTCCCTTACATAATATTAGTCTTACCGGGTGTTTGACATGTCATATAACAACTAACAAGAAGGCTCGACATATACTGTATGCTACTGTATATATGCTGTAAGTATTTTTTCAAGATCGATTCACTACTTGGAGTTTGCGGATTTTTAGGCAAGGAGGAGTTTTAAAACAGTGTTTAACGACTTCACACATTAATTAGTCTTTTTATTAATTTCAGATTTTGAACAAGTCTTGGTCAATAAGTATGACATTGTGGATCAAAACAGATCATTGATTGAATTTACTCTTAAAAAAATTAAAAGGACTAATTAACGATGTTATAATAAATAATTTTGAAATTAAAATGTTGTAATAATAAAAACCACACAAGAAATATGTTATACATGGACATCCCATGTAAACAAATATATGGCATGAAAACCTAGTAACTTGTATCATGTCATCTTAATTCAAATCAAAATATTATCCATTATTATAATTGGGTAAAAAATTTCAGAATATATTGTCTTAATAGAAAAATAATTTGAAAGTATATTGCTGCAATAAGGAAAATAAAATTACAATGTTATTATAAGAAAAATTATGAGAATAAGTTGTATTTTATGCATTTAACCATATTTTCAAAGTAAGTAGAACTCAACAAGTTGATAAAGAGACTTTTTCGGTTCAACTTTGATGTTTTTATCTCTATCTTATCCGATTGTTTAAAATACTAATAGAAACAACCAAAAAAGTAATAATTGACATTATTAACTATATGCCAACTCCGAGTGAGCTGTCTCTTGTACACAACTTCTCTACAGCTAGGAACTTGGGAAAATGGTCTAATAACTAGTATACCCGGTGGCAAAAACACAGGTCTCCGCAAAAAGGTAAGACCATGACAAAAAAAAAAGCTCGAATGCAATTACTTTATTGATATACACAGAATTGAGCAATGAATCACAAGTTTCAGGATTTGCTCACATAGAGAACGGAACCAGTTCGGGCGAAATTTTCTTCGCCTGCATTACATTTGATACATATAATCATCAGCTATCGTTGGCTTTGCTATGTGGTTTGATTTTCGTGATTCAAACTAGTATCACAAACAATGGTACGATGGCATGGCGATCCTTTCCCACAATGGCATGATGATGGCCAAGCCTTATGTAATTTTCTGTGTAATAGGCCTAATATAGCAAACTCAAACCCTTTTGTCGGCTTGTTAACATGGCCTTACCCGCCCCTATAGACGGGCCAGGCTTGCCCACATGCTAAGGGGCCTAAATAGTCTTTAAACTTAAAAAAGAACCTAAGTAGAAGCACGAGGTACAGAAATTACAACCACTTTGGATTAGCCAAATGTCGACAATCAGGATAGAAACTAATAAATATATCAAGATGGTGTTTTTATTGGTGAGATTAACATGTATCAGGCCCATGGTGTACTTACATAGAACCATCCATCAACTTCGTATTCGATTTCAAGCTCTTCTCCAGAAACCAACGAGGCTCAGCTGGAATCAAAGAATTGAAGTCAAGCAATGGCCCGTCCACATTGTAGAATAAAGTAACATAAAAGTCCATTGAAAGTCAGCCTACCTTATCGTCACCACCATGTTGGGTATTGGTCTACCACATTGTCCCACATAGGAAACTCTTAGAAACTTTTGTAAGCTTATAAGTTCTAACTTACTCTAGTTAACAAGATGGAGAAAGACCCATGGAAGGAGTTTTCATTGTGATTTAGTGAGGGATTACATAATATTTAATGGTCAAAAGATTGGGCCTTGGGCTCTGTAACACCCTCAAATCTGACATAGCAACTAATTTAAAATTTTCTAAATACATCGATAATTGATTCGTCTACAATCACAATTTAAGAATTAACCTCAATACACACATTCATTCTATACATACAATCTATGATAAGGACGGGTGCTACTAAACCCAACAGCAGTTACTAACTCCAACCTGCGGAAGACTTCACCAACTACTTACTCTTGTGTAAGGCTAAGGCTCAACTCTTCGTGAGGCTACTAGAATCCGAACGCCCAACTGGAACCTGATGCACATGCCGACAAATAAAAAGGTTAGGCTTAACTCTTAATGAGTTCAAGAGTTTTAACATGAATAAAATATAACTTTAAAAGAAATGAATTTTGTTTAAAGCAAGATCTTTCAAAATATTATACTTCAAAATGGAAACGACACATTTTCCCATAATATGCACTTTTAAAGACAATGCTTCCAAACACACATTTCTTATAAAACGATGCAACCCGTAACTCGCCCAAACGGGGTCATAGTTCGATACTCAAATTTACGAGATTGTAAATAATACTTCATATCCCAAAACACCCAAAACACCCAAAACACGGGTGAGACATAATACTCGACCCTTAAATAACGGGAAACAATCCATATAAATATGATACGCCATTAAAACATGGACCTGAAACTTAATACTCATGCGACCATAAAATGGAATGAAATCCAAATATTAAAGCATGGACAATTAAATATCCAAAATACATCGGGCCGACAACGGGGGATACCCGTATCCGTGGAGAGCGGAGGAACACAAAAGTATGCCACTCAACCAACGTTGATCGTATGACGCTTCACGACACAATAGCCCAAGTGCCCCTACGACCTCTTGACAAGTTCACCAAAGAGACAATTGACCTTGGTGGTCGTTACAAAGAACTCCACCTCAAAAGGGCCGGCACACCGGGAACTACAACTAAGGAAATTCCCCAAATGGCCCGACACCCTGGGGACTACAACTAAGGAAATTCCCCAAAAGCGGAGGTCACAGTACTCACCTCCCATGCAACACTATCCAGACTCAACCCTCCTAGTGCCTCCTTGTCAAGTTTCGGTCATAAAACATGAGTCCCAGAGTCCAACCCCGTACCACCCAATTGACCATCAAATAAGACTGACTCATGTGCCTATGGATCCAATGCAACACAGTCTAAAGTTACACGACTACTCAAGAATGACTAAAGCACTCGAGCCTGTAATTATCAATAATATGCAATAAAATGCATTAAAACGTAAATCACAATTTGACTCTAAATCGAGCCATTAAAACCGGACAAATGTCCTCAATACTCATTTACGTCAACACCGAGCCAAAATGCCCGAAATTCCTTTGACCGACAATTAACGTCCCCACAATTAATGAAATGTCTTTAAACAACGTTTATGAAGACACATACCTCAAGAACGTGATTAACCCAAAACTCAACACATATTGGGACCAAAGATTTTCCAAAGGGCTTATGAATGCAAATACCCCAAAATGCCTATGACATGAAATAGACTTCGTTTGTACAAAAATCACAAAAGATGCATGAATCATAAAATCACCAAAAATTCATAAATCATGCTAGTACTTATCAATATGTACAAATCCCAAATATGGGCATTTTGTGAGATTAAAACAACTCAAGTTTATCAAGTAGGTAAACTTATCAAATACCCAACACATTGACAAATATTAAGTAAAACATATTTTTACTTCAAAATACTCATTTTTGCATGTACATAGTTTTCACAAAGCAACTTGAACTCACCTTGCTAGATTTAGGCTAAATCTAGATTTTACCTACTTAGAACTTTCCTTGAAGAACTTGATTCTTCAAACCAAATCTTCCAAAACCTAGATCCACAAGTTTCCAACCATAAATATACATATTACACCATAAATAATCATAATCAACCACCAAGAATCGTTTCCCAACCTTATACATGAATACCCCAACTGATACGGAAACCCTAACTTCCATAAATGAAGAGAATAGAAGATTACCTTAACCCAAGCTTGAATCCACCAACCAAAACACCTCTAGTTCACCAAAATGGTTACAAACCTCCAATCTATGAAAGGGAGAACAAAGGGTGGATGAAACCCTAGAAAACTTTGGTGAAGAAGATGAAGTGGGATAGATGAGGAGATTGCCACCACAAAATACTCTTTTATACTCCAATAGACTTCCAATCTCTTGCTAGATCCTTGAAGAGCTCTCAAAAAGGAAACCGTGGCAACTTGAATCACTGAAATCGGAGTTGGGATGAAGAAGATATGAAGAAATGAAGTTTTGGGTGAAATGAGGCTGAAATCAGGTTTTTAACCCGTGTTGATGCTTCTGATGTTGAGCACGACCCGTGCGCCTTTTGTGAAGGAATTAGCACGACCCGTGTGCCCTACAGACTGTGAAAAATATGCCCGAACACTGTTTTGCTCATAACTTCTTCGTTATAGCTCCAATTTTGCTCCGGAAAGAACTGTTGGACTCGTAATTGAACCTTTCATCCATTCAGACTATAAAATCTAGGATTCAAGTCCAAAATCATATATCTTATTTTTCCCTTTAAAGCTACTGATTTCTGTATTAACTTGAAATGATGCTTTTCGAAATTCGGGGTGTTACAGGCTCCAATGACTATTAAGTAAGATTTTTGATAAAATCAGATAGAGGTGAAAGCGAGTACCATGCGACTTTGGTCGCACCGTACCGGCATTAGTCACTGTTTGTTGTCGAGAACACAGACTCTAATGTGACCTTCATGCGGGTAAACCCGCTTGCTACCCACTTTAGTCTCTGTTGTTTTTCACGACAGTTCCAAAAGCGACTTTCATGCTGGTTAACCCGCCCCAACCCCACATTCATCTCTGGAGCAGTTTTATGGTAGTTAATTTCGGTTGGAACGTGAAGGTATAAATACCTTCACCTCCCTCCATTTTTTCACACGAAATTCCTTAATATTTTCTCTCAAGATTCAGACACAAATTCATGAAACGTATTATCGATTCGATGGAATTGGATTGTTCTGCATCAATCCAATTAGATAGTTGTATCCTTAAGACGACGTCCGATCACCAACGCACGATTGGGGGAGAAATTTCGTGTTAGGACACTGCGTGATTGCAGGCCTCTATCACTCGATTTCTTCAAGGATTCGATTTTGTTAGTGCACAAATATGTTTGATCCAAGATCATGGGAATTAAAGTTAATGCTCAAGTCAAACCTTCAAGCAAAATCAAAGTCCTTGTAATAAATCAAAGTCAAAGTCAACTAGATTTAGTTTAGTTTCCTTTATAATTGTCTGGGGTATAAATAGATTTCCTTTGTCTTTGTAAGTGTGTAAGTAGAAGCAAGTCGTGTGAATACAGAGAGAATCTTAGAGAGAGAAGTATTGTTTGAGAGCATATTGCATACGAATTGGAATCTTTGAATTGGAATCTAATCATATGACGATTGGGATTGAATTTCTTGATGTTAATTGTGATTAGAACTATTATTGTGGGACAAACAATTGGTATCAGAGCAGAGTTTGTAACAACCTCAATTATGGAAATAGCAACTAATTTAAAATTATTTAAAATACAACAATAAATGATTCATACACAATCACGATCTAAGGTTTAACCTCAACACACACAATCTATACACTACATACAGTCTATAACAAGGACGAGTGCTACTAAAACCCAATAATAGTCACTATCTCCAAACTGCGGAAGACTTCACCAACTACTTACACTTGTGTAAGGCTAAGGCTCAACTCTTCATAGCACTGCTAGAACCAAAACCCCCAACTGGAACCTGATGCACATGCCGACAAATAAAAAGGTTAGGCTTAACGCCTAGTGAGCTCAAGAGTTTTCAACATATATAAACTAATCATTTAAAGAGGAAGAATGCAATTAAAATCGTAATCTTTCAAAATGATATGCTTCACTTATGAAAACGACTCATTTACCAATAATTATGCATTTTAAACGAAAGAGATACCGGGTTAATCGTTAACCAAACCAAACTGTTTTAAAGGCGAAAGTCCAAATATAAAACGCCCTTTCGTAAATCTAAGTTCAACCCAAAACTTGTTCAAAAGGAAAATAGAGAGAGAACTCCCAATTTTATAAAACGCGAGTAACATTTTATATTTTGGAACACCCAAGACACGGGTGGGATATGACACACACAACTGTTTATCCATTGACGAAAACCCATATAAATGAAACGTAAATAAAACTCCATATCTCAAAACATCCAAATACAGATGGGACATAATACTTGACCCATAAATCATGAAATAAAACCCATATATATGAAACGTCACTGAAAACATGGATACTAAAATACAATACCCAAAACAACAACTTTCGGTGACGGGGGAAACCCGATTCTATCGAATGTGGCGGACACACAAAGTTAAGCCACGTATCTTTATTGTGAGCATAACTTCAAGGATGGACAACCATTGACATCAACCCTTGTCGGTCCACAATATAATCAAGTTCTTATCAATATAAACACCTATATGATTTACCAACCTGTTTGATTAACAAATCACGATTACAAGATTGATAGATTTCTCTTTTGAAGCTCTCTGTGTTTTTCTCTCTGATGAACAGTAAACGTGAGTATGTGTGTTGTAATCTGATTATGTTATTTTTCTTTCTCAACACACTAACTAACATAATATCTAATTCTAAATAATATCCTAAAATATCTAATAACTTAGATATTTAGGAATAATAATAAAATACTAAAACTAACTTTGACATTTTATTACAAACTGACTTTAGACTAATATTAAGAGTCGACTTTCCAGCTTTAGCTTCAGATTGTGATCTTCAGATTGGATGATCTTGAATCCAATAGATCTGTGCGCTAACAACCCTATTCATGGATCTTTAGTCAAGGTACCTTCGACATCAACCCTATTCATAGATCTTTAGTCGAGGAATGCATCAAGCCTATTCATGGATCTACAACTCGGGGACCTCATCCCACATTTACATGATAAACTGACCTACAGGCCTATGGATCCAATGCATTACAGTCTAAACATTACATGACTCACAAGAATGACGACACACTCAAAACATGTCACTCTCAAATGACACGTAATAAACACCATCATACTAAAAACTCCACAACGGGCTATTAAACCGGACAAATGTCCTCAAGACTCATTTTAGTCAAGATCGAGCTAAAGGCTCAACAATTTACTTAAATATCAAATGAAAGCCAGTGTAGACATTGAAACGCGTTTGAGCTACGGATATACAAACAAAATGACTAAAAGTGTGATTAACCCAAACCTCCTCATTGGTTGAAACAAAGCGTTTTCCTAAAGGGCTCATTCCCTTATTTTTTTTCCAAAATGATTCATAACACAATGATATGCATTTTCCAAACGGTTTATGAAATCAGTTACTCCAAAAGGACAATTACTTAAAATGACATTCAATTAAGTATTAAATCATTTCCAAAGTTTTATCTGTACGATGCAAATTGTCATAAAATAAAACTCCATATGACTCGACTGAATTTTTTTTCTTCATAAAACTCATTGACGCTAAAACCAAACGATGCCAAAATTTCCATTTCCCAACATAAAGTATAAAACGACAGTATGTCTAAAAATGTTAAAATTCTAAGAGTTTCTCTTTTATCGTAAAGTAGAATAAAGTGACACTTTTCAACAAAATTTAAATGAGACGCGACGCCTAATATACTCGTAAATTTACACGTAATGAAGTTAAAACTTACGCATTTCAATGTACACTAATGCGTAGGAAAATGTCATAAAATAATACTTCATAAAACTCAACAAAACTCACACGGAATAAAACTTTATATAAAACTCGAACATCAAAACATGGGAATTACTTTTTCTCTAGGACCTTAACATACGTGGAGGAGATCCCATGTCAAGGTCATAAATCGCAGTTACTTGCCCGAGACTCTAAACAAGGTTGAATCACAAACACTACGATATCCGAAAATATCATTCGACAAAAACAAGGATAAAGAAAATCCCAACAAGGTCTGCAATCGTATGCAATAAAACAATTTTATGCATGTTTAAACTCACGGTTTAAAATTTCGTGTATGCTAAACCTTTTTCCCAAAATTTCGTAATTCTACTCCATTATGATTTGAGAACATGAGAAACAATTGATGCAAGCTCATTTTAGAAGCAAGTTTCGTGCATGAATTTTGGTCGGATCTCGGCATCCTAGGTCCACGCTTCCTAATTTCCTAGTCACGCTATTAACAACCGAATGCATCAAACATCCAAAAGCAAAAATCACACCAATATGATTAACTTACAACCTCTTCTTGAAATAGAGTCTCTTTATCAAGCCTATGGTTCTAATTTCAACCAATAACCCCGACTCAAAAATGTCAACTTAATGTATTCATCATACTTAACCATCACTCCAAATGACAATGCCATAAACATCGGCTCTTTTATTGGCTACTCACTAAGAAACTATCACACTGCCCCAACGGTCATCATACACAGGCAGTTCAAGCAGACACATGTAACATGTAGGTTCACCACAATACTAGCCAGGTGCAATTATGAACGTACCGTACATGATCATGCTTGCTACCCTCGATAAGTTTCCAGTTTCTAGCGACTCGATCAACCCCAAAGTATCTTATCTTAAGGTACCTAATGTGCAATTTCGTTTTCAATCACCTAAAAGAACTCTAGTTTGAGTCTAGGCATCCAAAAATCAATACCTAATTCTCTCAAACTCAAACTCTGATACCAACTTGTAACACCCTCAATTATGGAAATAACAACTAATTTAAAATTTTCTAAATACAACAATAAATGATTCATACACAATCACGATCTAAGGTTTAACCTCAACACACACAATCTATTCTCTACATACAGTCTATAACAAGGACATGTGCTAATAAAACCCATTAATAGTCACTATCTCCAAACTGCAGAAGACTTCACCAAATACTTACACTTGTGTAAGGCTAAGGCTTAACTCTTCATAGCACTGCTAGAACCAAAACCCCCAACTAGAACCTGATGCACATTCCGACAAATAAAAAGGTTAGTCTTAACGCCTAGTGAGCTCAAGAGTTTTCAATATATATAAATTAATCATTTAAAGAGGAAGAATGCAATTAAAATCCTAATCTTTCAAAATGATATGCTTCACTTATGAAAATGACTCGTTTACCAATAATTATGCATTTTAAACGAAAGAGATACCGGGTTAATCGTTAACCAAACCAAACTGTTTTAAAGGCGAAAGTCCCAATATAAAACGCCCTTTTGTAAATCTAAGTTCAACCCAAAACTTGTTCAAAAGGAAAATAGAGAGAGAACTCCCAATTTTATAAAACGCGGGTAACATTTTATATTTCGGAACACCCAAGACATGGGTGGGACATGACACACACAACTGTTTATCCATTGACGAAAACCCATATAAATGAAACGTAAATAAAACTCCATATCTCAAAACATCCAAACACGGATGGGACATAATACTTGACCCATAAATCATGAAATAAAACCCATATATATGAAACGTCACCGAAAATATGGATACTAAAATACAATACCCAAAACAACACCTTTCGGTGACGGGGGAGACCCGATTCCATCGAATGTGGTGGGCACACAAAGTTAAACCACGTATCTATGTTGTGAGCATAACTTCAAGGATGGACAACCAATGATATCAACCCTATTCATGGATATTTAGTCAAGGTACCTTCGACATCAACCCTATTCATGGATCTATAGCCCGAGCATCACCAAGTTCAACCCTATCCATGTATCTATACCTTGGGACCTCTCCATCCTGGACATGCTAGTTCATCTGGAAACTTACATTGTATCACCAATGCCTATTTCCAAATTACAACTCGGGGACCTCATCCCATATTTACATGATAAACTGACCTACATGCTTATGGATCCTATGCATTACAGATTAAACATTACATGACTCACAAGAATGACGACACACTCAAAACATATAAATCTCAAATGACACGTAATAAACGCCATCATACTAAAAACTCAACAATGGGCTATTAAACCGGACAAATGTCCTCAAGACTCATTTTAGTCAAAATTGAGCCAAAAGGCTCAACAATTTACTTCAATATCCAATAAAAGCCATTGTAGCCATTGAAACACGTTTGACCAACGGATATGCAAACAAAATGACTGAAAGTACGATTAACCCAAACCTCCACATTGGTTGAAACAAAGCGTTTTCCTAGAGGGCTCATTCCCTTAATTTTTTTTCCAAAATGATTCATAACACAATGATATGCATTTTCAAAACGGTTTATGAAATCAGTTACTCCAAAAGAACAATTACTTAAAATGACATTCAATTAAGTATTAAATCATTAAAGAAACATATTAAAATGATTTATGTATCAAAATGTCCAAATTCCCAAAGGTGTGTGTGTTATAAGTTTATAAAGTTAAACACTTCCAAAATAACCAAACTTATCAGCAGTTAACAATTTAATGTAAACACAAACACTTTAAAATAAACATTTTGGCATGTACACGTTTTCATAAATCAACTTGAACTCACCTCGCTAGATTTAGGCCAAATCTAGATTTTACCCCAAACGAGCTTCCTTGAAGAATTCCGAGTCCACACGCAACAATATTCCCCAAAAACCTAGATATACAAATTCCCCCAATAAGTAATCATTTTCAACCATTTAGAATCGATCCCCAAATGCTTTACATTAAAATCTCCATTTTGGCCAAACACCCTAATTTGACCTAACTTTTCTCAAAATCCTCCAAACCGAAATTGGAGTAATAAAACACTAGGAAACCATCAATGAAGCATTTACAACTCTTACATAAGTTTTGAAATGGAAGGGAGAAACTTACCACTTAGGTTTTGGTGAAAACCTAGAAAACCCCAAAATTCTTGAAGATGAAGGTGAAGATGATGAGCTCTTGACCTTTGCTTCCAATCTACCACCAAATACTCTTTAATCCTCCCATAACTAACACTTTAAGCTTGAAAATCTCTCAAAAACGAAACCATAGCATTTTGAATCACCCAAAACGGAGTAAAAATGAGAGAGTTATGAAGAAATGAAGATGAAAGGCTGAAAACCCGATTTTTAAGCTCTGGCACCGTTGTGCTACATTTCCATGCGACTTTGCCATGGCATAGTCGCACAAGTGCTCCAAAACACCCTTTCTTGCATGCTCCTTTGCCAGTGCGACTATGACCATTTCATAGTTGCTGGTCATTGTAGTCCGGTCCGTACCAAGCCCCGAAACTCGACTTTCTCTATGCCAACACCCCCGAAACTCTTAGGGACTTTAAATAATGTTTTCCCAACCTAAATCCCACCATTTCCAAGTTTCAAAAACGTCTGGGTGACCTTTACTTACTGAAAATTGCGGGTGTTACAGAGTTCGATTGAAACTTTCAAGAATGTGTCTTCGCACCCTGTTTACTTGAGTCTGGATCGATTTTTTGAATTTTTCATTGTAATTTTGAGTTTAATTGAGTCTATAATGTTCGTATGATGTATTAGACAAGTCTTGTATTGATTTGTAACTCATGTTCACAGTAATTGTTGGTCGATTTGATGTTTTTGTGATTTTTGAGTCGCACGAGTTCTAAGCACTTTATAGGATTCGAATTGTATGTGTGTGTGAATTTCTTTGAAATTAATTGTTTTTAATTGGATCATATATTGTTCATGGTTAAATGTGCAAAGTTTCAGACTTGAATTCAAAGGTTTAATGGGTTTTTGGATCGACTAAAGTGTTTTTGGGTCGAACATTGAAGAATTCGCATGAAAACCTCAAGAACTCGCAAGATCTGAGGATTTCGTATAAGAGAATTCTTACTAAGCCTTATACGAAAAGTTGAATGAAATTTGTCTAAGGATATAATTCGCATGAAGCGACATATGAGAAGTGAAGAATTCGCATATGCCTACATGCGAAATGGTGGAATTCGCATAAGCCTACGTGCGAAAAGTGAGGATTTCGCATCACGCATCATACGAATTTCTTCAGAATTCGCATAGAAGATTGGAAAATTTTTCTAAGTAGAGATTTCGCATCTCTTAGTTGTGCGAAAAGTACATGCGGAAAGTTGGGCTAAGTCAAGAATTCATATATAGACACATACGAATTCCTCAGAATTCGCATAGTGTAGTGTGCAAATTTCTAAGATTTCGCATCTCATTACGTGCGATTTCTCCAAGTTTTCAGTGGTGTGCGAATTTCTCCTGATCTGCGAATTCTTTCAGCGTGCGAATTGTGGAAGGTCTGCGAATTCTGTGAAATTTGTCCGGATTCTAGTGTTAGTGATGTGAGGATTCTTGCCTTAGGAAATTTTTGGAAATTTATTTTCTAAAAAATTTTCTAAGTTTTTCTGAATACTGATTTCTTTCGAACTAACGATCATTTTAAGTTCTTATTCTACACTTTATTTGTCAGGATGACTTCAAGGGATGCACTCTCTATCGGAACCAATGTCAAACCACCAATTTTGTTCAAAGGAGAATACGAATAGTGGAAAGACAGATTTTTGGACTTCATTGACAGAAATGAACTTGGTGATTACATCAGACTATCTTTGAAAGAAGGAGTAATGAAACCTCTAACAAAGATTCATTCTACAGAAGCTGATAGAGTAGATGTAGTGAATAAAGAATATCCGATGGATGTAGAGGAATATTCTGAAGAACAGAAAAAGAGACTCAAAGCTGACAGACTAGCTAGATCTTTTCTACTCCAAGGTATTCCAAATGAGATATATGTGAAGATAGACAACTACAACGCAACAGGAAAACAGATGTGGGATCAACTGGAGAAGATGATGTTAGGATCAAAGATTGGCAATCAGCTGAAAGTTTCAAATTGTCTCAACAACTATGAAGAGTTTAAAGCGAAGGAAGGTGAAAACCTAGAGGCTACTTATGATAGATTTGTTACTCTTCTAAATTAGTTGAGCAATAATAGAGTAAAGAAATCTCAGATTGAACTGAACGTGAAGTTTCTGAGTATCTTACAGCCTGAATGGAAAATATTTACTCGTCAAATGAAACAAATGAAAGACCTCAATGAGATTCCTTTACATGAAGTTTACGAGACTCTACGTCAGAATGAGGAAGAGGTAGAGGAGATAAAAGATGGAAAGAAGAAAGCTGAGAAACCTATAGCTGATCCAGTTGCCTTGGTGGTTAAGAGAAAAGATCAGTCAGTCTGAAAAAGAAGGTGATGGTTTCTGAATCTGATGAAGAGATTAGTGATTATTATGATTCTGATGAGGGTGAGAACCTGAAGCAAGCAATGCTCCTATTGACCATGGCTTTCCAGAAGAAATTTTACAAGAAGCCAGGGTCAAACAGTGACCGGTATTCCTCAGGGTCGAAGAATTTTGAGCACAAAGAGAGAGTAGAAGGTAAAAGATTTGAAGAAAAGATGCCTGAAACAAAGAAGTATGTGAATAGATATGAGGAGACAAAAGAGGCAGAACAAGTTAAGTGCTACAATTGTGGCAAAGTAGGCCATTTTTCCAAAGACTACCGGAAGCCAAAAGTTCGAAATTCTGAATACTACAAGAACAAGATGCTTCTGGTAAAGTAGAAAGAAGCTAGCAAAGCTCTAATGGTTGAAGACGACTATTGGCTGGATCACTCTGAGCCTGAAAGTGACAAGGAAGAAACTGCCCATATGTGTTTCATGGGTCAGAAAGTAGCTGAAGAAGATTTTGATGAGGAGGATTCTGAAGAGGTATGTGATATGACTGAATCTGATTTCTTAACTCAAATGCAATCCATGATGATTGAACTTCAGGATTTGCAGTCTAAACTTAAACGCCAAAAAGGTATCATTGAAAAGAAAAACCAAGAAATATTGAAATTCAACAATGATATTGCTGAGAAGAATGTATTGATTGAGACTTTACATAAAAATATTGATACCAGTGCTAGAGAAAAGACTGTAATCCATAATCAATTATCTGAAACATCCTAAAAATTCAAATTGTGTGAACTTGAGATTAAAGAAGTTGCTAAAAAGTGCTTATCTTTAAAGAAAGAAAACAAGTCTTTAGTTGAAAAAGTGAGTGTTTTGGAAGAAAAACTTTATACTAGAGGTCAGACTGATCAAACCATTCATCTTAATAAACCAAAAGAGAGTAGTGATTGTTGGGGTATTGGTTATGATAACCCACATTATTTGAAAAAGGGTATTTCCAAAGTGCCTGCTTTATATGATTTTGGTTTTCTAAAATTGGCACCTAAATATCCTGAACTCAAAGTCAAATGGACAAAATCATCAGATGAGGAACAAGCTAATGAAGATGAGAAAAGGAAAAATAAAACTAAAATGCAACTTCCATTTCGTTATGAAAAGTTGAATTCTAGTTACAGTTCCAAACAGTCAAAATTTCTTTCTAACGATTATTTTCAAAGCAATTCTATAGAGGAAAATGGAGGCAAAACCGATTGAAGGCAAAATTTATGTTCCTCTACTCATTTTATAAAGTAAAATTTCTAAACTTTAGAACACTCTTGTAGAAGAGATAATTTTGATTGTATTGGAACAAATGGTATTTTCAATGTTTTTATAAACACTGGTTTCTCTGATACTTCCAAAGTTTCTAAATCAAATTATGTTAATGGTCTGTTTGATGAAAAGTTTGATTTTCTAAACTTTGATGGTTGTTTTGATGAATGTGTCGATCAATTTGATTTTAATGCAAAACTTCCTGATCATTCTCAATTTATTGTAAATTCCAAAGATTTACCAAGTGTATTTGAAAAGGGTGAATCATCAACGAAAGTTGATAAACCAGTTTCTGTGAGTACCAATCATGCCAAAGGTAAGAAGAGAAAGAATAGGCATTCACAGAAACAGATTAACACTGGTAAATCTAGGAAAAGACAATCTTTTAAATCTCACAGTTCTAACTTGCAAAATTCATATGTTTCATTTTTGAAAAAGAAAAAGCCTGAAGTGAAATCGGAATGGAGACCAAAGCAGAAAGTTGGAGAGAATACAAAATCATTTTCTGATACATAATGTAATAGGATTGTTGTTAGTGATACTGATGTAATTGGTAATATTTCTTCTCACAAAACAAAACTTGTATCTTCTTACAAGACGTACTCAATAAAGCAATTATTCCAATTATCTCCATCTACTACTCAGTCTTCCATATATCGTAGAAATGATTTTGTGTCTCGACAATATTCTGATAATTGGTTTGGATCATATCATGTCTATACTAATAATTTTGTTTCAAAAGGTTTTCAAAAGCTCAAAGGGTCCAAATTCAAATGGATGCCAAAATCTTGTGCTAACTTGCTAGGACCCATCTATAAATGGGTACCTAAACCTATTGTTACTCCTAACAGGAACTGCAAAGAACAAACATAGACCCAAATTCTAGTGGGTACCAAAGCCAAAAGATTCATCTGTGTTGCAGGCACCTCAAGTCTAGGGGGAGTAAAGGAACCTTGGCTTTTGGACAATACAGTTCAAAACCCGCACTTCAATGTTAAAGATTTAGACTTTTGCGTAAATCAACTCAGGACTTATACCTCAAAGATCAAGTTTGACTTCTAAACACAACAGTTTAGGACTCATACTTCAACGATCAAAAGAAAGTGTACTTCGATGCATCAAAAGAGATGATCAACCTTCAAGGGGGAGTATACATATTACCTCTACTGATAATGTTGCGAATGCATATTTTCAGGGAGAGTAATTGACTTCTGATTACATCTGATCAAAACTCGTTCTTAAAAGTTTTACTGTTTTCATGTATTTACTTTTCAATAAAGTTTGTGAATAAGACTTTGTACTTTAACGACTTTTTAACTAAATGCAGATTTTGAGGGGGGGCTTACATGATCATATAAATCATGACTTTGGAGCTGACTTTATGAGATTCAAGTTGAGCGTAAGGATTATTTTAATCTTAATCTCATATATATTTGAAAGATGGATAACTTTCAAACATGAAAATAATTTGCTTAAACGTTAAAACCACTTCTCGATTCTTAAACAGATTTCATGAATTTAGAAGTGTGATTTTAAATGTTTTCGAATATGAGCTTTATGATTAACTAACCGTGTATTTTCAAAGATTAATACTTGTGTATTATCTTTTCCATATACTGTCAAGTATTCATACACACCGTTTTAGTACTTTATTGACTATGTTCTTACCATATCTCAAAATTGAACATAATTTTCGATGGTAAGACACCCCGTTTGAACTTCATTGATGTTTGAGCGTTATTTCTTTCAAAACATTTCTTTCAAGAGTGTCTATATTTGATTCGTATAGACAACATCCAATTTTTCATGACCTAAGCTTTTAATGATAAATCATTCATATTTGATTTTTTCATACATAGTCAGATTCTCAAACAAGCAATTTGTTTTCATTTCATTCATTCAATATCCATGTTTTGAGAGAATCTTTCATGATTTAAAATGCTCAAATCTTCATGATTATCTTCATGAGCATACATATATCTGGCATGTATTTTATACTGTGTGTTTAACTGTTGAAGTTAAACCATTTGAGCAATATTTTGCTTATAGGAAACTATACATGGGAATTGTGTGAGCTTAATAGAACTTCTATGGATTCACGTTAACCAGTGTTTCCTACCCAAGAAATTATTCTTGAGTGATCGAGAGGCGAGGTGTTAATATCTGAGTGTGGGTGTGTGCTGAGATAAAATGAAAAGAGAGTTTGGTTAGAAGTGAGTTTAAATGTTAAAAAGAAAGAGGGTGAGAGATCAGAGTTAAAAGAATATCAAACTCTGCACCAACTTTTTCTGAGCCTGACAACCACATTACTGTTGTTTCACAATTCTTTCGTGAACTTCATTGAAACAGGCAACTAGCCCATGCCAACTCTTGCTTTAAACCCCACCAGCTACTCATTTCTTTCTCAACAAAGAGATTTTTCAATTTTTCTTGGGAACGCGACACATAATCTATCTTGTCTTCATTTGGAAGATATGGATATTAAAACAAAAGGAAGTTTGCCCCACCTTCGCACTTCGATCATGCACAATTGAGTCCATGTAATATTGTTGTTGTCTCAATGGTTTACACATTTTGAGTCTTTTATAAAGCATTCATGTTTAAATTCTTTCATACACAAGCACGAACACACATAAATTTGTTTTTCTGTCGGAACGCTCATAGAATTACCTTGTGTTATTCGATGATTGAATGGATGACCTGGGGAGTGATCATCAATAAAACTCCGAGCTTGTACAGCACATTCATCGTACAAAGTGACTTCGTGTTACTTACATGCATATTAACTGATTCATTTGTTGATTCAGGGTTACATTCTTATCTGTCTGAATTTGAAAAGATTCTGATGAATACTTAGTGAATTGACGGATGTTCAGAGGCTCATATGGAAAGATCAGTGGTCAGAATATTATGACATTTCTTGAAGATGTTTTGATGATTTATATGCTACATCATCAAAAAGGGGGAGATGATCAAGAAATGTTTGAATTTAGGAGAAGTAATTTCAAGAAATATGGTTTGAAGAACAAATAGTATTTGTTTTGGGGAGATTGTACAAGATTTGGAAGAGAAAGTTCAAAGAATTTGGAAAGTTTGCTGAAATGTACATAAATTTTCTTTGATGATGAATTATTGAGGAAAAGTGAGCTAAATCTGAAGATAATTTCTTTTCTGAAGTCTGGAAGAGGTTTTATTACCTTGGAGGAGATTGTTATAGTTCTTGATGAGCATTATCACATATTTTGGAGTAGATTACAGAAGGTCTGAAGACAGTTTAAAGAAATAAAATATTGATTTTGAACAGAGATACCCAAAGGGAGAGAACGACTTTCAAAGGAAAGTTATTTGTCAGAAACTTAAAGAGGGAGAATGTTCTTGAAAAAGGGGAGAACGTGCTTTAAAGATGAAATTCATTCGAAGAGAAGTACAAGTTTATCCGAAAGGGGAAGATTGTTCTTTGATGCTGAAATTTAATCTGAATCCAAAGGGGGAGCTTCAATGCATATCTTGTTGAAGATGATCTTGAATCCAAAGGGGGAGATTGTTAGTGCACAAATATGTTGGATCCAAGATCATGGGAATTAAAGTCAAATCTCAAGTCAAATCTTCAAGAAAAGTCAAAGTCCTTGTAATAAATCAAAGTCAAAGTCAACTAGTTTTAGTTTAGTTTCCTTTGTAATTGTCTGTGGTATAAATAGATTTCCTTTGTCTTTGTAAGCGTGTAAGTAGAAGCAAGTCGTGTGAATAAAGAGAGAATCTTAGAGAGAGAAGTATTGTTTGAGAGCATCCTGCATACGAATTGGAATCTAATCATATGATGATTGGGATTGAATTTCTTGTTCTTAATTGTGATTAGAATTATTATTGTGGGACAAACAGATTTCATCGTGTTAGGGTGTTTTATATGTTAAATAGAAGTTCAGGGTGCAAAATGTAATTATTCTAAAGTTTATTTTTTTAGTTGGGCCCAAAGCCCATTAGCCCATTAAGCTTGTAAGCCTAAGTATATAAAGGCATTATTAGTTATTTTATCTGTTAAGTATCATTATTCATAATTCTCTAGTCAATAGGTTTACATTTACTGATCAGATATTCTCTCTATAAACCTAAACCCTTTCTTGAATATTAATCATATGACTAGAGGTTGTGGCTATATTATTGTTCTTCATTGTTGATTATTGTTCGTGATTGCACTGTACTGGGATCTGCAATTGGTATCAGAGCAAAGATACTGAAGGTTTGATCCAAAAAGGTTTGTCTAAAACCCTTTAATCGACTATTTGTGTTAATCGTATTTATCAGTTTATCTGCCATAGTTTGTGTTCTGGCTTGATTGATCTGCAAAAAAATCTTTAAGCCCGGTCTGCATATCTTATTTGATTTCTGGGTTAAGGTAGTTCGACTGTTTTCTGAAGATAAATCGATTTTTTTTGGAAAAACAGTAGTCGATTGATCTGTGTCTTGAAAAATCAAATTTTTTATCGGTCTGAGGTTTCTGGGTTAAAGTTCGGTCGACTCTGTGATCTTTGAAAATCAAAATTGTTCCTGTGAATTGATCTATCGATTGATTTTCTGGGTCGACCTGGGTATTGCCTCTGCATATTTGTTTCTGGGTCGATTGTATGATTACGATCGATCTTCAGATTCATCGATTTTTTCGGTGAATATCTGTTTTCGATTGCTTATCTGTTTATCGCATTGTTGACCGGTACATTATTCGACCGGTTCCTTGTCTTGACTGGTGCCGTCTGTGACCGGTGCCTTGTCCTGACCGGTACCTAGACTCGACCGATACCCTGCATTGACCGGTACATTGTTGACCGGTGTCTTGCTTTGACCGGTACCCGTCTCGACCGATACCTAGACTCGACCGATACTTAGCGACCGGTACTTCGCGACCGGTATATTGCTTGACCGGTATTTTGCTTGACCGGTATTTTCCTTGACCAGTATATTGCTTGACTGGTACCCAGCTGACCGATTCTTTGCGCCCGGTGCCTTGTCGGCCGGACCTTCTCTTGACTGGTTCCTTGCTCGACCGGGTCCTTGTCCTGCTTATTCTATATATATTGTTTTTGGATCATTCTGTTTGTCTCACGATCACTATAGTTCATTTTAAGTTTAAAGAGATAAGATGAATTCGAGAGACGCCTTAGCTATCGGTTCAGATCAAAAACCCCCGGTGCTCTATCGGGGAGAATACCCTCAATGGAATGATCGCTTCATGAACTTTATCGAAGCGAAATCAAACTACGAGGAAATACTCAAGTGTCTAAAAGAGGGGCCGCAACCCTGGCCAATGAAAGTCCTGCCTGGAAATCCAGCCGAAGGTCACCAGACCGTGAGGTTCGAAAAACTCTCGGTAAGTTTACCCCTCCAGAAAAGAGCATGTATGAGGCTGAAAAACATGCAAAGTCCTATCTTCTACAAAGTCTACCCAACGACATATATGCCTGCATCGATAGTTACAAGGAGACAGCAAAAGGTATGTGGGACCACATTGAGAAGATGATGATGGGTAGCAGAATAAACGCGCAGCTGAAGGTGACAAATTGCATCACCCGATATGATGGCTTTAAAGCTAGAAAAGGCGAGACCCTCACGAAAACCTATGAACGGTTGAACCTACTTCTGACTGATCTGCATAAAAACAAAATCACGAAGACGAACACCGAGAACAACATCAAGTTCATGAATAATCTTCAGCTAGAGTGGAAGACGTTCGTCTCTCATATCCGTCATACTCAAGCCATGGAGAAGATTTCACTTCCTAAACTATATGAAATGCTTCTCCAAGATGAAGAGGAAGTTCTTGAGTTGATGGGAAATCAAAAAGCAGATGAAAAGCCGGTGGTTGATACGTTAGCACTTGTCTCATATAAAAAAGGTAAATATGTCAGCCGCTCTTCTGAAAAGGAGCCAGTGAAAAGTGATTCTGAACCCGAAGACCCTGACAGTGACTCGGATCCAGAATACACTCAGATTAAAGAAGCAGTGTTGTTCTTGACCCAAGCATTTCAGAAAAGGAAACTCTTCAACAAGTCTTCGAACAAGCAAAGATACTCCACTACTCCTCTCAATCGACGTGATCATAAAGAGAAAGAGAAGTATGAAGGGAAGAGATGCGCTGATGAAGGCATGAAGCCTGAGAAGAGACATGAAGAGAAGCCAAAAGAGGAGTCGATCAAATTCTATAACTGTGGTCGGTTGGGTCACTTTGCCAAAGATTGTCGCAAGCCTGTCGTGCGCAACTCAGATTAATATAAAGCCAAGATGCTGCTGGCCAAAGAAAAGGAAGCAGGTAAGGCTCTCATGGCAGAAGATGACTACTGGTTGAACGTATCTGATGAAGAAGATGATGATGCTGAAGCACATCTGTGTTTCATGGGCAAGCACTCAACACAGTCCGATACTGATGATGATGATCGTGATTCCCCATGTTAGGTATGTGCTCCTTACCTAGAAGCCTTAATTGAACAGATGCAAATCACTGTGCACAAATTAGACTCCTGCAAGCTAACCATAAAAGAAAATGAACAACTCATCTCATCTCTGGAAAAACGAGTGTCTGCACAGTCTGGATGTATTGAAAAACAAAGCATAGAAATTGTTAGCAACCTGTGCATAATTTCTAATTTAAAAGAAGAGTGTGAGAGTTGTTCAAAAGAATCAAAAGATTTAAAGACCAAAGTAGATGATCTTACCTATGAGCTACGTATGTCAGAAAATGAGAAAATTGATATTGTGACTCAAAGCGTGGCTTACAAAAATGAAAATCAAAGGTTATCTAATCAATTAAAGGATCTTGAACGGAAACTTTATAAAATTGGTCAATCTCATCAAACGCTGAATATAATTGCACCAAAAGAACCCAAGTATGCGGATACGGGTATCGGTTACGATAACCCATTTTATCTGAAAAAGGCCTTATCCGAAGTTCCTACGTTATATGCGTTCGAATTTCTTGGCATTGACAACCCTATCCAGAATACAAAATCAATTGGACCAAACCACTTACTGATGAGGAAATGGAAGAGGACAATTTGCGAAGGAAGAACTCTACCAAAATGCAACTTCCTTTTGTTTATGATTCTTTGAATGCATCCTATAACGATGAAAAACCCTGTTTCCTGTTAAACGACTATTTTCGAAGTTACACTCAAGCTGAACTAGATGTTAAAACCGTTGAAACTGAGGAGGAACCACTAGACCATAAAGTTTATGTTCCACCTCTGATTTTAGAAAAGAAAATTATTCAGCTAGAAAAGTCATTTGAATAGGAGAGGAACATTTTTCAAAAGGAAAAACAAGAGCTTTTATCCCAGATTGAGTGTCTCAATTCCGATAAAAAGGAAACTGTGTCGGAGAAGGAAAAGGAATAATTTCAAACAGAAATAAAGAAGCTAAATTCACAACTGGCTGCTTTGGCAGCAGATCGGATGAAAGAGTAATTTCACAAGGCTGAGCCTCAAGCTAAGCCTACAATTCTCCAAGTTGAGAAAATTCATCTGTCTGAAAATTCCTATCCACCCTCGGAAAAATCTTCCTGTAAAGCTTTTATGGGTGACTCGTCACCAACTCTTTCAAAAAAAGTAAAAGAGCCTCACCCGGATCATTGTTCTGATTTTCAAACCGCTTCCACCTATGATCCGCTTAAAGAAACAAATCCTTCCGATGTCCTGAATTCATTAAGCGATAAGGCTCCTTCTGATGAGGAAATGGAATTTTCAGCATTCTTGAATTCTGAGGTGTGCCTAGATAGTCAATTGGACCAATTTGATTTTAATCCTTCTCTACCAAGTCACGTTGATTTTATAACTTCTTCTTGTGAGCCTCTGGTAAAATTTTACAGGGGTGAATGTTCCACATCTGCCCCACAAAACTCTTCTGTGAATAATTCTTCAAATTCTAAATCCAAAAAGCGTTCACAAAAGAAGAAAAAGACTGGTCGCTCTAAAAAGCAACAATTTTCAAAATTCAAATCTTCTGACTATGGGTTTAAAAGTATTTCAGATACTTTTGGTCGACGCAAAGCAGTCAAATATGCATGGGTAGCTAAGAAGTCTAAGGAGAGCACGGCGACGACAGAATTAGTTAATCCAATTTTAAATTCTAGGAAAAACAATAACAGTCATGATGTTTTTACTGCTAAACCTTTGGTTGAATGTAATGGATTTTTACCTTTAAAAGTTTATTCAATTCCGCAATTACTTCAACTGTCTCATGATTGTCTTTGTTGCTCCTACTGTGGATTGAATGATTTTGTTGACCATCATTTTGCATCTGATTGGTTTGGTTCTTATCATGTGTCTAATTCTCATTCTAAGTTTGATGTTCCCCGCCATAGAAACAGACCCAAGTCTAAACGGGCCTCCCAGTCGGGTGTTAAGTCTAACCCCAAAGGACCCATTTACGAATGGGTACCTAAAAAGCATTAACTTGTTTTGCAGGACGGTCATGTGTGGTATTTAGATTCAGGCTGCTCCAAGCACATGACCGGAAGAAAGGAGCTTCTCACAAACTTCACCGAGAAGTTTTGTGGAAATGTGCGATTTGGGAATGATCATTATTCTCCCATTATGGGTTATGGCGATATCGTTAAGGATAATCTCACCATTAAGAAAGTGTCCTACGTCGAAGGTCTTGGTCACAACTTGTTCAGCATCGGTCAATTATGCGATAAGAATCTAGAGGTCACCTTCAAAGCCAAGAGGTGCAGCGTTCGGACTGAAGATGGAAAAGAAATTCTTGCTGGAACGTGTCGCACCAATCTCTACACGATTGACCTCTCGTCCCTGATAGCAGATAAGGAAGTTTGTTTGATGTCCAAAGCCTCAGCCGAAAAAAACTAGTTATGGCGTCGTAGACTCTCGCACCTGAACTTCAAGACTATCAATAAGTTGGTGCTCGGTGGACACGTAAGGGGAATGCCCGATATTAAGTTTGAAAAAGATCATTTGTGTGTCGCCTGTGAAATGGGCAAGATGAAGAAGGCTTCTCATAAGCCTAAAGCCACTCCTAGTACTTCTCGGTCCCTTGAACTCATTCATATGGATTTGTGTGGACCGATGCGCATTCAAAGTATCAATCACAAAAAGAATGTCCTGGTGATGGTTGATGATTTTTCTCGCTACACGTGGGTTAGATTCCTTCGTTCAAAGGATGAAACCCCCGAATTGATTATTTCTCTCCTGAAGAGCATTCAAGTCAGTCTCAACCAATCAGTCCAGACCATTCGGATGGATAACGACACAGAGTTCAAGAATCAAGTGCTCACTAGTTACCTGACGTCAGTAGGTGTTACTCAAACTTTCTCAGCTGCTCGTACTCCTCAACAAAACGGGGTAGTAGAGCGCCGTAATAGAACTCTTGTCGAAGCAGCGCGCACGATGTTATCTCAGTCTAAACTCCCGCTATATTTATGGGCAGAAGCAGTTGCTACCGCATGCTATACTCAAAACCGTACTATCATCAACAAGCGGTTTAACAAGACTCCATACGAGATCATCAACAAACGCATTCCAAACATCAATTATTTCTATGCATTCGGATGCACGTGCTTCGTACTGAATGACAAGGATGATCTAAGCAAATTCAGCCCAAAAGCGGACGAAGGAGTGTTCATCGGCTATTCACAGCAAGCCAAAGCTTACAGAGTCTACAACAAACGGACAAAGACCGTCGTTGAGAGTGTAAACGTGACTTTTGACGAGGCCGCTGATATGGCTTCTGAAAACCTCAGTTCATAACCCGCTTTAACTGGTGTGTTAGCTTATGGACAATTACGTTCAGGATTTACACAATCTCCAGTAGTTATGAACAATTACATCATTTTAGTGAGTTGAACAAGAACATTACATACATCTATAAAACATGTTATGAACAATTACATAATTTTAGTCACTAAGGTCATGAGGGAACAACAATGGGGGATACCCATCACACCAATGAGTTTTACCTCAAGTCAATGTACCTTGATGTTCACTCGCTTGAGCAACATCCCGAAGGCCCGACACACTTGGAGATTACCTTCCAGGCATTACTCCAAATGGCGGAGGTCTTGACGCATACCATCATAGTGGCGCCTAAGACTACATCCTCCTAGAACTTACTCATGGTTCGTTCTACGTACGTACAATATCCGTCTCTATACATAATTCCATCCCAATAAGATACATGTATAAGACATCGATCAATCCCAAGAATATTTAGGTACAATACTCTTAAATGTGCAAATCCCAACATGATGCCCATGGCTCATTAAAATACATATTACCAAGCTTAAGATGCATCAATAATAATACCATTAAGACCCACTTGTACTACAATCACAATATTTCCAATCATATCGAAATTAGCAGTTAGGTCAAACTTATCAGGTGATCAGATTTCTACATACACATGATATGCAAAACAAATAAACACACAAGATATGTATCTCTTTCAAAAATAGCAGAAGAAAACTCACTATCTAGGGTTTTACACAAACCCTAGAAAACTTGGTTGAGATGAGGAGAAAATGGAGACTTCAATGTGACTTGAATGTTTCCCTTGAATGACCCTCTAGCTTCCTTGATCACCAATAAATGCCCCCAACTACCACTAGGGTTTGAGTGAATGTTGAAGGGTCTTAAGGGAGAAGAAAATCGCCCTAAGGTGTTCTATTTCGGCTCCAAAACGATTGAGATGAGAAAGTGAAGTCAAAATAGTCAAAGTTGGACTTTTATACCCTCAGACACCGCCGGCGACAGTGCTCGTCGACTGTGCCCATGGCACTGTCGCACGGTCACTATCGCGCCAAGACCCGGACTCATGGTACATGCCACGCGATTGTGACCTGCGACTGTGCCCTTGGCACTGTCGCGTGGTCACTATCACGCCAATACCCCGACCTACGGTACAACCCACGCGACTGTGCCCTGCGACTGTGCCCTTGG
The DNA here is from genome assembly GCA_954870635.1 of Arctium minus. Lineage (NCBI taxonomy): Eukaryota > Viridiplantae > Streptophyta > Magnoliopsida > Asterales > Asteraceae > Arctium > Arctium minus. The sequence goes on along the minus strand of OX941080.1, from coordinate 171,136,593 downwards.
CACTGTCGCGTGGCACTGTCGCACCAAGCCCCCGAGACCCGAAAATTCAGTCGAAACTCAACACTCATACGTACGATAAAACAATTTAGGAGGTATTACATTGACGGATAGATAAAGCACAACTTACACACAATTGACAGTTCCAATTTAACAAGATAACCAAATACGAGAAAATTACTTACCTTAGATTTTTCGGGCGTTACAATTTCATAAAGTTCCTCTTTTGGAGTTTGTACAAACATTTTGTTGTACACTGTTTTAGTGCAATTTTTTTTTACGTACATGGCATAAATTGATGCATGTTAGGACCATCGTGGTTAGTTTAAAAAGTTTGTTGAGCATCTTTTGTTTTCGTCATTATTAGCTTGAGTAATGATCAAATGAATTTCAAAATGGTTTTATATGCATGTCAATTGTGACCACTTTGCACGACTACCTAGTGTTTATGTTTCTCAAATTTCGGTTTGGAGGACTTTGGGGAAGTTAGGTCAAAACTGGGGTTTTGGTCAAAATGAAGATTTTGATATAAGATGTTTGGGGAATGATTCCAAGTGTTTGGATATGTATATTTATGTTTAGAAAAGTTATGAATCTAGGGTTTGGAGGAATTGCATGTGGATTCAAGTTTCTTCAAAAAGCTCATATTGGGGAAAATCTAGATTTAGCCTAAATCTAGCAAGGTGAGTTCAAGTTGCTTTGTGAAAATTATGTGCATGCCAAAATGTTTATTTTGAACTTTTGCACCAAATGGTTGTTGTATGCCCCTAAATCTAGCAAGGTGAGTATTTGATGGGATTTTTGTATTCGGTAAATTTGGGTTGATAAACCTTGTAAAATACCTATATTTGGGTTTTGAATATTTTGATGAGTAAAATCTTAAGAATGCGTTCTTTTGGTGATTTATCGTACAAATGGAGTCTATTTGATGATTTATGCATTTTTGTGTATTTGGTTTTATAAACCGTTTGGAAAATGCACGTTATCGTGTTATGAGGTATTTTGGAAATACAAGGGCATGATTTCATTTGGAAAATTGTTTGTCTCAACCAATGACAAGTTTTTGAGTTAATCCTATCTTGAGACAAGTGTTTGCATAAACGCCAGTTAAATGCGTTTTATTGTTTGAAGATCTTTATTTGTTGGTCAATTGAGTTTTTGAGCTTTTGGCTCGGCCTTGACTTACAAGAGTCTTGGGGACATTAATTCGGTTTATTTTGCTCTATGTTGGTCTTTTGGAGTTGCATGCTTTTGAGGCATATTTATTGTTAATTTTATATTTTGAGAGTGTTGGACATTCTTTTGGAATTACATGCATTTGTGGTATATTTATTTGTAAATTACATGTTAGAGGATGTTAGGCATTCTTTTGGAGTCATGTGATTTTATACTGTGTTGCATTGGATCCATAGTCACATAAGTCGGTCTTTTGATGGTCGAATGGGTATTGAGGGGTTGGACTCCGGGACCTATGGTTAATGACCTTAAACTTTTCAAGTAGGCACTAAGAGGGTTGAGTCTGGAGGTGCTACCTTGAAGGTAGACACTAGGACCTCCGCCGCTTGAAGGTAATGCCTTGGAGGTAGTCCTTAAGTGTGTCGGGCTTTAAGATGGAATTCGTGAGAATAGACACTAAGGTCAACCGACTCTTGAGGTGAAACTTGATAAGGAGTCGTAAGAACATTTGGACGTCTAGTCACGAAGTGTTATACGATTAACATTGTACGAGTGGCATACTCATGTGTTCCCTTCTCTCTCAACGGATACGGGTCTCCCCCGTTGTTGTCAAACATTATTCTTGATATTGTAATATCCATGTTTTAATATCGTTTGGGTCTTTCGCGAGTAATTGCAATTGATGACTTTAATATTGGACCCCTCCACATATATTAAGGTTTGGATGAAGTGATTATTGTCATGCTTTGATATTTGAATTTTATCCTATTTATGTTTCGCGTGAGTAAAGGGTTTAGTTCCATAATTTTGGAGTATTTCTATTTAAGCGCTTTAGTTCCTTGATTATATAGTGATGAAAACTCTTGAACTCACTAGGCGTTAGCCTAACCTTTTTGTTTGTCGGCATGTGCATTAGCTCCTTGATGGGGGTATGGTACTAGCGACACAGTAAAGAGTTGGGGGCTAGTTAAATGCACAAGACAGTTCTATCTATTTGATAACGCCTTCCGCTTTTGGAGATAGCGACTGTTATTGAGTTTAGTAACACTTGTGCCTATTATAGACCTTGTATAAGGTTTGCTTTGTGTTTATTGAAGTTAAACCTTAAATTTTTATTTTAGGTGATTCAATTTTTGATATATTTAGAAAAATTTTAATTAGTTGATATTTCCAGATTTGAGATTTGAGGGTGTTACATACATGAAAGTGACTTACTCTACATATTCGTTGTGTTGTCGTGAGTGATAATATTGACCACTTTAACATCACCTTTAGCTACTACCCCATGGATATAGTCATGACGAATATTGATGTGCTTCTTTCTATCGTGAAACATCCAATCTTTAGTCAAGAGAACTGCACCTTGATTATCACAGACAACCTTTCCGACCTTCAAACGATCACTCAATTCACCAAAAAATCCTTGATCCAAATAGCTTCTTTCACAACTTCATTAGCTGCCATATATTCCGCTTCCATTGTGGATAAAGCGACGGTAGGTTGCAAATGTTCCTTCCAACTAATAGCACACCCATCAAGAGTAAAAACTTATCTATCTTCTATTATCAAGATCCTTGGCATGATTCGAATCCACATACCCAAGCACCCCCAAAGAATTCTTCCGAAAATGTAAACACAGATTTGTTGTGTTCCCTAAGTAACAAAAGATCCATTGGACGGATCTCCAATGCTCTTTACCCGAGTTGGACATATATCAACTCACCATAGAAACTTCATAGACAATGTCAGGACACGTACAAACCAAAGCACCAGAACAATGATTGCAAGCACTCACAATTTTGTTTGATCAGGTCAGAAGAATGATTAAAAGCACTCAAAGGTCTATCATCATCAAGAAAACTCCAGAATGATGATTGCAGATACTCAAGATGCTAATCTAATTCAATCAGAGACTAAATCTAAACACCCAATGTCTGAAAATCATGACTGGCATGAGCTCTTGTGAAAATTTGATCAGTTGCTAGAAATATGTGACCAACTGATAATAGAAGTGATGTCACATATGCATTATGCGGAAAATCTCAGGAAAAGATAAAATGGGCAAACTTGTACCAAAATGGGTTGTGAACAGTAACTTTTCACAGACCACATTGCTTTACTTTCCGCAAACCAACTTCTCGCAGATCACTATTCATTAAAGTCCACTTCTCGCAAGTGGCATAAGCCGAAAATCAACTTTTCCCAAAGGCTTGCATGCGAGTTCCAGCTTTCCGTAAGCGTCTATGTACGAATTCTCCACTTCTCGTAGGGTACTGCATGCGAGAACCTACTTGTCGCAGGCCGTTGTTTGAGAATTCTCTACTTGTCGCAAGTACTTCTCTGCGAATTCCCACTTTTTGCATACTCCTTTATGCGAGTTCTATACTTAGAACAAATTTCAAATCCAACAAAGCTTTTCGCACAATATTTTGCGAATTCTATACTTAGAATATTTTTCGAGAAAATCGTACATGCTTTCATCCTGGAAGCCACTTGTCATAGACCAAAGGTTGTGAGTTCTGCACTTGTCGTAGACTACATCGTACGAGTTGCTTCTTTCCGTAAGTAGTGGCTTGCGAGTTCCTCACTTTTCGCATACATCATAAGCACAATAACTTGCGAGTTCTTCAGTTTTCACATATAGTTACTTGCGAGTTCCTGACTTAGAAAAATTTGTTGTACACACGGATGAAGCTTGCGAGTTCTTCATGAACTTGCGAGTTCATTGGATCTTGCGAATAGTTGCGTCTGGAAGCCTAAATTCAACATATTTTCTTCAATTTTGAGAATTTCGATATGAGACTTTGTAGGCTTGTTCGAAAAACGAATCTGAACATCTTTTGTGTTGATGATTTCATCCAAAAACCTCAAAATAACGAAGTTCGATCGTCACACAGTGAAAAACTATTTTCAAACCAAAATTCTCTAAAATCAACAAATTCTTCCAATCCTGTTGAAATAAAAACTTGTAATGGATTCCAATTGATTCGACATTACTCTCTGAACCAATCTAGCATCATAGCTCATCCAAATTAGCTCAAAAACGAATAATTCGAAAATCTCATAATACTGTTCATGCGAAAGTGTACTGTTCCATTGAAGAAATTGTGATTTTGATCGAATCGATGAATAATTCTTCGATTTAGGCTCTAATACCACTTGTGAGGTCCGAATCACAACTTAATCAATGTAAACTACATAAACAAGAGATGAATTGGGGAGGGAATTGAGTTTTTATTCACAAACTAGAGAGCAAATGTTTCTCTCTCTAGAAACACAAAGTTACACGCTTGGCTACATTTTGAAAAATGAAAGTTACAAACAACTACAAACAACTCCCCTTTTTATACCTAATCACTCTTGTACACATTTAAGCCCAAACCGAATTGCTAAATACAAGGCCCAATACACAATTTAGAGGCCTTTACAAAACTTTCCAAACTTAGGACATTTTATGTCCTAACAATTTTCATAAAGTAAAGCCAAGTAGTGCGAGAGTAATCATCAACAAAAGTAACGAAATACTTAAATCCAGGTTTTGAAGTAACAAGACATGGTCCCCAAACATCAGAATGGACTAACTCAATTGGGGACGAGGCCCGCTTATTACAGACTCTTTGACTTAAATGAATGCATTGATGTTTGGCAAACGGACAAGACTCACACTGTTGAGAAGGTAAATAAGAAAACTCATGACACAACTTCTTTAAATTCTGGAAAGACGGATGACAATCGACAATGAACTTCAAGCGGAGACGATGAGTTGGAACAAGTCAAAGAGTAAAGTATTTGATGTTCAAATATGTATAGTACGTCAGTTTCCCGCCCTCTACCAATAATCCTCTTCGTCGACAGATCCTGAAAGACACAGAAATCAGGAAAGAATGAGACACAACAATTTAATGCACGGGTAATTTTGTTGACTGATAACAAATTGAATGAGAAATTGGACAGGCTCAGTATGGAAGATAACGAAACAGATGGGGTAAGATCGATGGTGCCAGAACCAAGGGCATGTGGGGCAGACCCATTAGCAATTGTGATATGTGATGGAGACGTGTGTTTATTTAAATTAGAAAAGAGATTGGGATTACCTGTCATGTGATCTGAAGCACCTGAATCAATGACCTATTTGGAGGTAGAAGATAATAGGCATGTACTAGAGTTACATGTCTCAGCAAATGCAACAGTCGAGGCAATGGAATTCTCAGTCCCTAAAAGTCGAGCATATTCTTCCACGGGTATAGTAACAGTACTATCTGAGGCTGAGGCAACATGTGCTGATGAGCTCCTCAGATGTCTGGTCAAAAGCTTCTTACACATACGTTTGGTGTGACCAAACTTATGATAGTAGTAATACTCAACATCATCTATATCTCGAATAGTAGCCCCTGAGTTAGTTGGACGGTCACTGTGGCCACATCTAGAGCCCCTTCTATGATCTCCACGAAATCCAACTCGGGACCCCCCACAGAATCCCCCTCGATTAACCAAAGTTTGAGAAGACTGAAGATTCTCATTCCGAACAACGCGGGTAAATGTTTCCTGAAGAGAAGGAATAGCAAATTCATTCAAGAACTAAGATCTTATAGAGTCAAGAAACTGATAATAGCCACTTGTTCCCTTTGAGTCTGCATGGCTTTGACATCAACACTTAATGGAAGATGAAAGTTAAGCTCCTCATATACTTTCTTGAACTCCATGACATAAGTAGTAAGTGATCGGTCATGTTGTTCTCCATGATGAAAGGACTTACACACACTATAGATTCGAGAGATGTTACTTTGTCCAAAATATAAAAAAATCAAGATAATCTATAAGTTCCTTCATGTATCCACAATGGCTAACCAGAGACGAAACAGAAGGCTTAATAGTAATGATAATTTGCAAGTACAAACGAGCATTGCTTTGTAACCATGAATCGGAATTGGAATCAGAATCATTACCTTTAGGAGGATCAAATGTGAGATGAGAACCCATTCCCATACTTCAGAGATAGATACGAATAGTGTTGCTCCATTTAAAGCAGTTGGAGCTACTAAGCTTGTTGTCTGTAAGTCTAACATTTACTGGAAGTATTTCGGGTACTCGTGGACCACTGTTGCTGCCAAATGGTTTGTCTTCTCCAATCATCTTCCAATAAATCAAAAACCAAAAAACGACAAACTTGGATAAAGAATGCACTCACAAGGTGTAAGAAAACCGACGAACAGAGATGAAAACAAACAACGCACTCATATGAGCCAGAAAACCCGACGAACAGAGATGAAAAACAAACATAGATTTTTGATCCAGAAAAACGTACCAAAAAAAGTTCGATTTGCGAAACCAATGTTTGTCACAAAACAGAGCTCTGATACCATGTAATTGGAGAAAACCCTAAGGCCCACGGGTAAGAAAATAAATACATATTTTATATTTTAACACATATATTTACACCAAAACATGCGAATATGGGACATAGTGATCACTCATAAGCGACTCTGCTTGTGACAATGAAGTAAGTACACAGTATTCCGTTGTGATCCCTTCACAATGGAGCAAACTTTTTATATATTATGTTCTCTGTCTCTATTATATCTAGGGCTATTGCTTATTGTCCCTCATTCACTCACGACGACGGTGAGGAGGGTCAAGAGTTTAACAATAACCAGGTGAGGAGGAGGGGCAGGCTGAGTAGGACGTGGACGAGTAGCTGAAGTTGCACATCTCTTTAGACATTTCGAGGATATGACCTCTGATAGGAGATTTTGGAGATGGAGGACTAGGGTAGCAGATTATGTGTAGGTCTTACAAGCTACTGTGATGGGTAGGGGGTGGAGGGAGAGTTAGAGTTGTGGGATGGGGAGGGTTAGAGGGTCGAGAACTAGGTTATCAGGGAACTAGGATAGATTGGTGGGGGGGACTCTTTGGTGGCCTTTTCTTTTCATTAACCGTAGGTGTCTAGGCCAGCTTGCGTGCACCTCGATTAATCCCATGGGCTGGAGAAAAGACAGATTCCCAGTGGCCTTGCAGGACTCAAACCGGTGACTTCTGAGGAGGATCCCCAAAGGCCCAAGCCTTATAGCCACTTGAACCAACCCCACAAGGTTGGCTCTTTGGTGGCTTACTAACCTATCCTACGGTTATACTATGCGTAGTTTCTTGCACTTAGTTTCTTCTATGCTTTCACAATACTTATTTAACCTTTTTCTCTCTTTTTTTTGTACTTGTTCTACTTTTCTAAAATTCTTCATACTTCACCAAAAATGTCTCTAGCACTTCATTAAAATTTCAAAATCTTTAAACCTTCCATTTTTTTGTCAAACTGTAATGCACCAGCACTGATCTCAAAGGGGTGTGGGTGATTTGTGAGACTTTGGAGGGCCTATTAATTAGTTATCTTATATTATTACATTAATTAGTTGTCTTTTATTAATACGATATTTTATAGTATACTATTTGAATTATGGTAGGCTCAGGATCTTGATTATTTATAGGTAATTAGGGTTAAAGTTTTGGGGGAGGAAAAAATTGAGTCTAGAATCTTGGGAGATCATCTACTTCTGGGATTGTCTGTAATTTTTTTTTGTTCATAGATAAATAAAATAAGCCCAGTTGCGTTCTTACCCGGAACTTTTTTGCAAATACTTTTTCACAAGCCGGGGGTAACAAAAATGGCCTCTCCACTACTTGGGATACTACCCGCTAGACCCTACTTCATATACAAGCTCTGTTTGGTTTTCTTTTTGTTTTTTACTTAATCCCATAGATATAAAGACTTTCATGTGCCAACTACGTTGAAATATGAATTATTCAAATTTTTATTTTCTTTGTATTAGCATTGAGTTGTATGACTTGGGAAGAACAAGAGGATCAATTGTGTAATGTCCTGTTGTGATTATGCTACTTGTTGCAATGAAAGAGCTGTAATTTAGTCTAAGGCCGGTATTAGTTTTTTACAGTTTGTATCTTGCTTTGCTCACACAAAGTCCCAAGTTGCACGCTATGTCTAGGTTCCATGGAATACTTGAAGCACATCAAGAGTTTGAAGTTGGAATTTAGGGAAAAGAGTAATGGAGCTAGGATTTACAAAGCCTGTCAATTAAAGGAGTCTTTAGAAGAATTCATATCCAAGTTGAAGGCTTACCACCAAAAGTAATTCAGTCAACAAGAATATGTCTTAATAAAGCCTTGTAAAGCTTCTGGAATTACCGCTACATATGTAGACAATTGGTTATCATGTATACTTAGTGAACAAAAACACTAATCAAAAAGCCCAATTACCCTTGAGTAGTAAATGCTTAATGAATTATTCTTACCCAATTGGACACGGCATGACAGTGCGAAGAACAAATAAAAAAATTCCCTGGTGTCCCAAGCATGCAGTCCCTGTCAGCACTTTGTGCCTAAGTTTTCTTTTCATGTTTGATTAGTATATGGTTAGTGGCAATCCTTTACTAATGCAATGTTCCTTTGTCTGGAACTTCCATAATTCGTAGAATATTAAAATCTGAAGCCTTGAAATATGGAACCACTTCTATAAAGTCCTAAAAGTAAAATTAGCTAATTTTTCCGTATACAAATTTAACAGCTCCTCCCTTCCATGTGCTGGATGTGATTAATACATAAAAGTTGTGCAACTTTTAGAGAACGCCAAAACTTCTGAATTTTGATAAGAAAAATGTGTTTGTCATGTTTGCAGGAGTGAATTGATTAGAATAGCTTCTTTGTAGCTATATTTTCTCTATGCAAGTTTCACCTTCATAAATAGTAGTACAAATTTATTATGACTGTTTGTCCTGCTTATGTATTCAGGCATCTTCTCAATTCCCTTTTTTTGTCACTATCGAACAGTGCCAAACTTATTGACATCTTTCGTAATCAACATAATGTTTGTCTATTGAGTGGCATGAACGATCCAACTTTTGCAGCAGGACTTCTGAACTTACATATGAAGCAACTCAACCAGCACCTGTCGTGGAGCCTAAGTTTTTTGATGACGATCTGGTAAATGCTTGGGCAACTGGTCTTGCTGATGATAGTTTGTGTGGAAATAATGCTCCTGCAAGAATTGCAAGAACAGGGTGAGCAATGAATCATTGCATATAAACTTTCTAGATATTAAAAACTTTCTTTCGTGGAATAGATATTGCCTAAATCAAGATAATGGTGGATCACTAAATATTCACTCCAAGTTAGTTACGATCGTGATTTCCCTTAGGGTGTTAACTCGACTAATATTTTTGAATGCTTGAATTTCTGAAGGAGTTTCTCTTTTGCATTGATTTAAGCATGTCTGCATTATGTAATTCTGTCCCATTTTTCCAAGGACGCCATAGCCCCCCTGCAGCTCTATCGGGATTATTCTCTGTACATAGTATGTGTCCCTTGTTTTGGTAGTCTCTGTATTAATCTCTAAGGTGTCGTTTGTTTTTTAAGAGGTCTAAAGTCTGAAGTCTTATTTTAATTATGATTAATAAGAGGTTGTGTGTAAAAAGGTCTGAACGATTCAGACTTAAGAGCCATTAAGAGGTTTTTAAAAAAAAACAAACAACCCCTAACTGTGCCTTGATTTGAGAGGAAAAGAACAAAAAACCTTGATTTGTCTTTCTGACTATTAAGCCTCGCCTTCAAACAAAACAAAATTTTAAGATAAATGGTCACAACTAGCGACCTAATTCATGAGCAAAAATGGTATTTCTGGATCAGGTACAGGATGTAATCTGGAAGGATATATTCTGTTATTTGGATCAGTATGAGGCTAACTTCTATAGGGTGACAGTTGGACCTGCCATCAGAGCATCTCCAACAGCATTTCTAAATTTTTTCTAAAATAGAGAATGGAAAGTCAAAATCTCTAAAATCATTTTTTTTCTAACTCCAACAAATTTTCTATTTTAGAGAATCAATCATTATTTATATTATTATAATATTCCATAATTTATCATCCCAATACATTTTTTAAAAAAAACTTAAAATAAAATGTTAAAAATTAAATTTTATTGGTTGGATTGATTAAAATAATAGTTTCTCTCTCTACTTTAGGGATTATAGAGAATTCTCTATATTTAGAGATTTTTTGCCCTTTCTCTATTTTAGCAAACCTTTTAGCAAAGCTGTTGGAGAGAAATAGCAAAGAAAAAGTCATTTTTTTATATTATAGCAATGTTGTTGGAGATGCTCTCACAGAATGTAATTCAACAGAATTTGAGGGATAAAATTAGAGATGATAATATGGACAAAGGGTAGCTAGGGATGGCACTGGTTGAAGACTGAGGCAACCTCATCTAAGATAGTTTGGTTATCTTCAACAAAGGCCTCTGAGTGCACCAGGTAGAAGAATCTTTTTGCAAAAGAGGTAGATGGCCAAGATTGGCATGTTGATATTGACATTTTATATGGAGATTGATTTAGATGCACTAGCAGTAGTGAAGAATATCCGTTCTATGGATCAAAATTAGCAGAAGTGTTACCATGTTTGATGATTTTACAATATCAATCTTAGATTGCTCTTTCTGGTTAATGTAGTTAATCTTGTTACTAGAAAAATAGAAGTTGAGATTTGAAATTAAAATCTTGAATGCAATCCCATCCGGTCCAAATAGGATTATCAATTCAAGATTCCCTGTAAGTAAAAACTTTCAACATCAAGTATGGAGGAATAAAGAGGAATTAGGGTCTAACGCGTTTAGAAGTTTCAACAAGTAACCATGCTGCTTCCGTCCTATGCCACATCATACAATATTTACTGACCTATTGATAGATGTTGATTTATTAACTTAAAACACCACCTCTTGTGTCGTTTATAATTCTTTTTTTACACAATTTAGTGAATTGCGTCTTTATTTATCATATTTTACACATATTTTTAGTTTAGTCTTAGGTTCTATTTATTTAAGGGTGTTGTTAAGGCTACCCCCTCTAAGAATCGCATACCACCTCCTATGAAGCTACTCTCCTCAAGTCAACCACATAAGATCCAAAAAAGTTGATTTTAAAAGATTTAATATATATAGTTACACTTTATAGCCCTAAAATTATTTAGTTAGTTAATTTATACCTTTTACTTTTCTAATTTTCATTTTACACCATTATCATATTAACACATATAATCGTATATTAACTAAAATACGTTTTAATTTTAACAAGTTACACCATTATAATCGTATCTTCAATACCTTCGAAATGAGTCCAATATTGAATATTTTTTGATTTAATTATTTTATTATATATTAAAAAAAATGTTAAAAAATACGTTTTAACATATCACATTAACATACATAATTACGTTGTATTTTGTGGATATCACATGTGATTAATTGTGGATATCACAAATGTCGATTAATGAAAACAGAATCATTCGATATATATATATATATATATATATATATATATATATATATATATAATATGATTTGAAATAAAGTAAAGTTATTGATTTGAAATAAAGTAAAAATAATTCGTTATATATATATCGAACGAACGATTCATTCGTTTTCATTCGATATATATAACTCTCTCCCTCTCCCTCTCCCTCTCTCTCTCTCTATATATATATATATCAAAGTTGCAGATGACAAACATGTTACATGGGAGAAGATTTGACACCAACATCAGAATTTATCAACAACCAGGTACAATATTATGATAACTAACATTTATGTTAATTTTAACTTACGGGTACAAGTGAAAGTTATAACAAAATATAATAATTTCAGGTGTTCAATTCTCGAGAAGAAATAACTGACTGGGTGCGTAATGTGGGACATTAGGTTGGTGTCGTTGTTGTTAACAAAAGATCAAAGACTAAGACAAATGGAGATGTTTATAAAGTCGTGTTTATAAAGCTTGTTAAAAAAATTAAAGGACCGGAAAAAACGTTGTTTCATGAACCATCGGCTCATAGAACCACTCGTGGACGTCCTTCTCTAAAGAATCAAGCTCCAAAGAAAAATATTATTGAAGACCCTCGTAGAGGCAGTTGTTCTAACATGCCAACTTTATCAACTCCAAAGATTTGGGTCATCAAGAATCAGTGATGCATAGCTCCTACTTCCAACGACAACCCACCCCCCCAAATCCATATCTTGATCAAATCCCGAGTTTATTTCATCCATACATCACACACATACAAGATGTATTGGGCGATGGAAATTGTGGATTTCGAGCCATATCTACTTGTTTGGGTCGTCATGAATATGCATGGGACACTATCCGCACAGAGTTAATGGGTGAACTAACTGGGTATTTTGCTTATTACTTTGATGTGATTGCCAACGAGTGCCAAAGAATTTACGAAGCGTTGGATTTTTTTCCAGAAGGGCGTCTTTGGACCACCTACGCATTGGATCACTATGTCTGAAATGGGAATTCTAACGGCTTCAAGGTTCAATGTCATACTACATGTTCTCAGTATGGGAGACAATGCGACATACTTACCATTCAGGACATAACCGCCGTCATCATCCCAAGACGAGTCAATTGCAATAGTGCATGTTAATGGTAATCATTACATAAAGGTGGTATTAAACAAAGATTACCCAATGCCCACACTCATACCCCATTGGACACGTCATGTACTTTCAGATGCAATGTCGTGGATTATCCCATACAAACGTAGATTAGATGTGTATGAAGAATATATAGAGCGCACTCGTACTCGTGAATATGTTGTTTTAAATGAATAATCAAAGTTGAAATATGTTGGAATAAAAAAATACGCAATATATTTATTATGTTTATTATTTTTATGTTAAAAACTTACGTTCGATATGATGCATTTTTTTTTTAATCAATTAACCAAGATACAGTATATGACATATAATAATATAATTAAATAAAAAAATATTCAATATTGGACTCATTTTGAGGTATCGACGAGACGATTATAATGGTGTAACTTGTTAAAATAAAAAAAAATATTTTTTAACGTATTTTAGTTAATATACGATTATATGTGTTAATGTGATGAAAATATGAAATGTAAAATGTAAAACTAAAAGTTATAAAGTAAATATATCAAAAAACTATAGGAACCAAACATGTAACTATTAATTGAAAAAGAAAACAGGAATCGATTGTCAGGGTAGGGGTATACTTTTCTAATTTTTTTTTGGAGGGGGTAGCGATATAATTCCCCTTATTATAAATACTAACATTTACCAGTACTGGTTATTAACAGTGCTCATGAACAGTAACTTACAGATTTGGTCCTTGAGGTTTTTAGTAAATTACAGATTTGGTCCTTGAGGTTTTATCTCCCTGTTAAATTTAGTCCTATGTTTGTAGAGTTACAGATTTGGTCCCTATAGTTTTATTTTTCTCTTGGATTTAGTCCCCATAATTTGTTGATTCCAAAATAGACTTTCGATTTTGCATTTGCGTAACGTTTTGGTCCTCGAAACTAAAAGTTGTTAGCTCCTGACCGTTAAGTAAATGACATTTCGATCATTTATAACCTTTTCATTTTATAATTTAAATAAATAAAAGTTATACTATAAAAATTATTTTTATTATATAAGCATAAAATAAAGATCCCTTAACATGCATCGCATCTCAATGACTGTGTCTTCTCCAACCCAAAACCTTCCGCCTTCCCCATCAATCCAAGCACATAGTCGTAGGTGATTCACGCACCAATTTTTTATTTATTAATAAAGTAATTTATCATAATTTATTTTATGTTTAATAATGATGTAAAATTTGTTTAATTCATGTTTTTATTATAATTTAATTTAAGTTTAATAACAATGTAACTTTTTTTAGGTTTAATGATGTAATGTACCATTTGCCAATTTATTTTCGCTTCCTATCATACACACACATCATCCTCATAGGGCATTTTGTAAATTATAGTCATGTTGCTAACAGACACAAAATGTTTTTTTCTCATAATTGGTCATGCTCAAATTTATGGTCTTAATATTTCTTTCCATCCGCAGCAACGCGCGGGCATTAATCCCACCTCATTTAATTACGATTTGCAGAATTTTACACATAGTATAATTTTAGTTTAGCATAGCATATTAGTAGGGCATTGATTTTTGTGGACTATTTTGTTGACCACCATGATATGCACAAATCACTCCAAGAAAGCACATATGATACATAGCTCATACATTTAATTTTATAGCCACATTAAACTTTTGGCCTTTTCATTCATGTTGATTTTACCACCATGGGCTAGCCAATAATTTTTTCGGCCCAAAATTCTGATTTTTCTAAAACGGCAATCATAAATTGATCCAATAAGGGCATTGTCTCCCATAAGTTTGGAGGGAGTACAATCGGCCTCATTACATAGAAAAACCACATAAAGCACCTCAAAAACATGCACATACACAAGTTTACCAAGGAATTCCATGTCCATACCTTTATTCCTTTTGCATGAGAAAAGTGTCAAAGACACCACAAGAGACCAAAGTGTCCACCTTATACCTCAATATGAGAAAAATGGTAGAAAAATTGTACCATTGAGTGTAAAGGTGAGTTTGTGGTAAAAGGCATGCACATCAAAGAAAGAAAAACCATATGCATTCTCATTTCAAACCCAATTGCCATGATAATCCCAAGTTTATGCTAGATTGTGAATGGTACATTTTGAAACTAAATGAGGGAACAAAGCTTATGAAGGGCTATGAGCATTAATTTGCTTGAGTTATGAGCATTTCAAAATAGTGCATATATATGGTTACAAAACATGTCCAATTTTTTTTTAGGATCATTAGATATTTTGTTAGCTTTATTTTTCTCTTTTGTCGTTGCTTGGGGACAAGCAACAATCTATGCTTGGGGTGTGATAGGTGTTGATTTATTAACCCTAAAACACCACCTCTTGTGTCGTTTATAATTCTTTTTTTACCCAATTTAGTGAATTGCGTCTTTATTTATCTTATTTTACACATTTTTTTACTTTATTTTTAGGTTCTATTTATTTAATTACGATTTGCTGAATTTTAGTTTAATGTAAGTCAATTTTCTTATGTTTATTTTTGTCTTCAATTTTTGGATTTGTCGGGAGTCCGAAGAAGCCGTGAAGAATGGAATTTGGGCTTAACATGGGCTTGCTCTTGGATTTTTGTTGGATAAACGCAATGGGGCCAAAGCTTTTTGACTCTATCGTTGGGTCATTTGGGCCATTTCCTTGGGCTTCATTTTTGGGCCAATTTGGGCCAAAGACTAGGGTTTTTGTCTAAACATCTTCTTTTTGTAAATCGTGGGGCTTAAGTTGTTTAGCCTATAAAAAACCTTGAAGTCTCTTCATTTAGGATATGCTTTTCTAAGTTTTCTAAGTGTTCTTAGCTATTTTTAATTTACTAGTTGTAGTTTGCATTGCAAGCCTAACTCTTTCAATTGTTTTCTAAGTATTCTAGTCACTTTTGTGTAAGGATTTTACCCCAACCTTGGGTTGTTAATCACCTTGTGGAATCGATTAAGCTTTTGGTATTTTACAAGTTGCTTTTGGTATTTTACAAGTTGCTGGTTGATTCTTATTGTTCAGTTTGAAGTATTTGGATTACGTTCGAATTTCTCTTTTAATTCTAGTCTTTTAAAATCGAAGCTACAACTTTGGATTAATCTCCACTTGAGTGTCGTGACTAGTTATTAAACGCTAGAAACGAATACCTTCAATTTCACCGAATTTTTAGTTGTTTATTTGTTTGGTCATTTTAATCTCACTTCTAGAACAAAGCCGTAAAACATGACGTTACTTTGGGATTAAATTCATTAAGTGTCAGTGGTCAGTTTCGAATCGATCGAGATTATTATTTCCAAGTTTTCTCAAGTATTCAAATTTTCAAACGAGACTTCCCGCACAAGTTATTAAATCTGTCACATTCACTGCACTTTTAATTTATGTCATTTACTGCTTTATTTACATTTTTCGATTTTTCGCATTTACATTCCAGTTATTTATATTTCCTGCTATAATTTCCAGTCATTTATGTTTCCCGCAATTTACTTTTATGTCATCACTTTAGACTTTAATAATTGCGCGACAAGTTTTCTTTCTAAATTTCAATACTTTCACTTTATTTTTACATTTTTCATCTACGTTATTTACATTTCTGTATTTGAATCTTTTATAAGAAATATCAAGTGATGATAGGCTAAAACCTTAGCTTGGGGTGCAATACAGAATTAAGACCGAGACCGATAAGAAAATAAAAAGGTATCAAAAATATAGTTTAAAGTCTCGTTGAACTTGTTCATGATATTAGTGAAATCATCGGTTCACTTTGTGTCATTGTATTCACAAGATAATAATGGGGTTGATAGCTAAGCTGGGATCGTTGGATGGTTATGTTTGGCGAGTTATAAGTGGAAAAAGACTGAGCACGACCCGTGCGTTTTTCCTATTATAAATGGGACGACCCGTGCGTTTTTATTCATAAAATGAGCACAGGCCGTGCGTTTGTCGACAGAAGGTTTTGCACGACCCATGCATTTTTCCTCTTGAAATTGGCACGGGCCGTGCGTTTTCATCAGTTTTGTAACTGATAGAAATTCTTGTAACTGCCAACATTAATGTCCAACATTCAATCTCATTTAATGAGAAATTATTATCATTATTAATATGGGGTCGGTTACGATTCTTAAGGTGTTTAAATAGGATCGATTTTTGCCTAAATCGATACTGAGAATTTAGATTATCCTCGAGTGAATTTCGTGATACCCAGGCAGAATAGGGTCGAACTATCACTTAAGGAAAGCGAGCTCTCACGCGATCTCACATTCTTTATCCGAGTTCTGATCACTCTCTTCTTCTCCCTCGATTTTCTGCAACCGATCCCCAACAATCTTAATTGATATTCATTATTCGTGAGAGAAATGGCGAGTGATCAATCCGTCAAACATATGACGACCAAGTTCACCAAACTTGAGAGGTTCGAAGGCATTGATTTTCGAAGATGGCAGAAGAAGATGCACTTCTTGTTGACAACATTGAAGGTTGTGTACATGATAAGTACTCCGATGCCGGAGGTGATGGAAAACGAGACGTTGAAGATGACTCGGCGTCGTGATAAATGGGAGAACGACAACTTCATCTGTCGTGGCCACATCTTAAACGGTATGTGTGACTCCCTCTTTGACATTTATCAAAATGTTGAGTCTGCCAAAGAGCTATGGGACTCTTTTAAGTCCAAATACATGACGGAGGATGCTTCTAGTAAGAAGTTTGTCAAGATCGAAAATTCTAAACAAGAATTTAATACAAACTCAGAAACAATGTTAAAGAAGTCGCGGAATAACACTTTAACAAATAATAAAAAACACAGAATATGAACTCAAATCATAAGTTTATATTGCATAAAACTTAATGATTACAAACACAACCTCAATCTGTTGAACAAGATTCAACAGACGTTCTATACTTCTCTATAGAAAGGATCAATATTAGTCTTGAGGTTAATTCTCTAAAAACAACTCATACTATAATCTACAATTATCTAGACTATATATACAAAACTGATTACAAGATAATTACAAAGAAAATATTATTCTTCAAAATTCAGTCCATAATTATCTTCATCTTTATCTCCAACTCCTATTCTTTTGTTCCAAGCAATCATTCCATCTTTATCTTTATAAGCAACACTAATCATCCTCAGCAGTATTTAGCAGCATTAACTTCATCTGGCAGTATTAACTTCAAGCAGTATTATTTCTACTAGCAGTAGTAATCTTTCTTCACCTAGCAGTACTAACCAGACTTAGTTATTTCTGACCCAACAATCTCCCCTAACTTAAATTTTCAAATTGAGAAGTTAAGTTATTCAGCAAAAGGTCTTCATGATGCTTTCAACACTTCAGCTTAATTGCCCAAATTTGGATCCAATCCCAGACTTTGATTAATTGTCCTTCTGATCACTATTCTGGCCATTTCTGATCCTTTAGCACATACTAGTTTAGCTTTCAGCATCCCTTCCAACTTAGCTCTTGTATGGTCATAGATCTTGTCAACCAAGTAGTACTCATGATAGCTTTTGTCAATTGTTATCATGTAGACACCACAGTTTTCAAACAACATCCAATGATTAATCTTTTTGAAACCATACTCATGATGTAAGTCTTTGATCCTGTACTTCACTTTTTCAGGCTCAAACATCATGCATAAGTATTCCATGGCAATCTTGAGTAAGCTCATTTTAGTCCCTTGTAGCACATTCTCATACAGTTTTGTTCCTACCTTGTACATTTCCTCTAGGTCAGCCCTGGAACAACTTCTGATCACTTTGCCCCAAGTTGCATACACCTCAAACTGATCACCCATTCTTTTGAATCTGAAATATTCTTTTCTATTGTCCTTCAGAATATCCCAAAAGATAATTTCTGGTGCTTTCATAGAAATAGGATCAGCTTGTACTGGATCTTCTTCTGTCAAGGTCATGTACAAATGAAACTGCTTATTTGATTGTTGATTGGACTGCTCTGTATTCTGCTCTGACTCTGCTGAAGGTTCAACAGTAGGTTCTGCTTCTGCTCTTTCATTTTCCTTCTCCTCTTCTTCAATTCTTGCCCTTTTTGCCTTTGGCTTGGTGGCAATTGACTTCTTTCTTTTAATGTCACCAATCTTTTGTACTAATGTCTCTTCTTGCTTCACTTCTTTCTTGTCTTTGCTAGGAGTGCCTTCTTTACTGTCAGGGAAGGGATGTTGTATGTTGAGGTCATGCCTCTCTTTCATCTTCCTTTCAACCTCTACCCTTTGAATGAAGTCCCCTTTCAGTTTGGCCATCTCCTTTTGGTAAAGTTATTCAAGCTTTCCAAAAGACATACCTGTAAACATTCCCTCAGGAACTCCAATAGCTCCTTTCAGGAAGTTTATCATCTTCCTTCTTTCTTGTTTTGTTAAGTATGTCTTGGAAGGTTGTCTTTGCCTAGTCTTCAGTGGTAGCCTTTGCCTTGAAGCCTTCTTTGTGACTTTCTTAGCAGCAGCTGCAGACTTCAGACTCTTTTGATATTCTTCATTGATCTTCTTAGCCATATTCAATGCAAGCTCTCTGTCTTTGGCAGATTGAATTTCTTCCTCCTTTTCCAACTCTTCTTGAAGCTTTTTGGCCACTTCTTCATCAAGTTCTATTTGAGTCTGCTTCTTTGATGGCTTCTCAGACTCTATCAGCTTTTCCTTCCCTTTCTTTTTTATCTCATCTACACTGAATTCTTTTCTTTTCTTTTCTGTTTCAACTTCTTTGATTACCACTCCCTTAGCCTGTGGAGTAGCTTTGAGAGTGTCAAACTTTGCCTTCACCAATGTTTCAGCAATTTCTATCTCTTCCCTGGATAATTCTGTTTCTGCTGCTGGTGTAGTTACTGCTGCTGGTGTTATTTCTACTGCAGCCTTCTCAGTTTCTGCTGCTAATGAGGTTTCTACTTCTTTTGCTTTTTCTGCTGCTTGATCTGCTTCTTTCTAAGTTTTGGCACCAATCTCCCCCTCAAACTCAGTCTCCCCCTCAAACTGAAATTTCATCTCAACAGGGCTTTGCTTTTCATCTTGATTCTCCCCCTTTTTGAAAGCATCATTAACATCTCCCCTTTTCTTCAGTACATACTGCTTTCTTTTCTTTTTGTGCATCAACCTTAGAACCATCTTCTTTAGTTTGCTTATCTGCACTTGTTGTGAAAGAATTACCAGTTTCAACTCCTCTATTTCGGCACCCTGTTTGAGTACATACAGATTGATATTACCCAATGTTTCCATCAATTCCTCATAGTTATATTTGTCCTCACTTCCTTTAGGTGTGTTTACCACCCTTGAAGGATCCTTGGATCTTTTAGTAGAGGTCTTCTGCGTAGCAGAAGCACCTGCTACCCCCGTGGTTTCTTGGCACCTGGGACCTTTAGATGATTGTTCATCTAAAGTTTCCATGGGGAAGGTCTTAAAGATGTTCACACTGTCCTGCCCTGCACTTTGTGCAAAGTCAGTAGTGTGAGCCTTACTTCCCACATGCTCTTCCTTCTCCTTATTGAGCACCTTCTTAGGGTTGCGAGACACCCCTGTGGTTTCCCTTTGGATATTCTCTAATGGAGAATGTCCATTAGAGGGCTTGAAGGCTTTGGGGGTGAAGATACAAGAAGGGAAGGAACCTTTTGTACCTTTTTCCTGATATATGTTTTGGTGATGGGGGATTTGGGCTTGACAAAAGGAATCTGAGGGATATTGATAGAAATGAGTGGTGTGGGTAGGTCATCAGTTGGGTGGTCATATGTGGGCTGTGACCCTGATGCCTCACCATGGGAATGAGACACGCCTATCATTGTAGAGAACAATGGATTGTCTATACCTGAGAAGTCCTTACTAGGCCTCTTCATATTTGAGAACACCTTCCCCTTTGGGGGTTTTGGTACATATACCTCATTGAAATGAGGTAAATCCGTCAATTCTTGATTTAGTACTTCTTGTACAAACCTTGGATACATATAAAAGCTTTTGGATTTGGTATCCAGGTTTGACATTAAATCATTGAAAATCATTTGAGCAAAATTAAACTTTCTAGAGGTAGTTAAGCAGACCAAAACATAGGCTATGGTATTGCTAAACTCACTCCATCCAGTTGTTTTTCGTGAAATGCAGTGTTGTAGGGTATGAACAAAGAATCTCCACTGAGGTGAAAATCTGTTCTTGAAAAATTTATATACGTCAGTGGGACCTTCATACCCCATACGGTTAAGAGCTTGGAAGATATCTTCCTTAGTAAGAGAGGTAATACCTGAGGCATCATCTAAGCGTAGATGGATGCGGATACACTCCTCTGAGATGGTTAGAGGTTTATCACAAACCCTTGTTTTGATGACCTGAATGCCATCTTCAGTTTGAATAGCAACATTGGCCCAGAACTGTCTTTGATGTTCCACATAGATTGTGGGATTGACAGTTAATGCGTGGGCGATGTGTGTAGATTTTATGAAATCCACAATCTGATGAAAACCTTCAGCCTGTTTGGGTTTCTGCAGCATAGCAACTTCATTGTGTTCATCAAAGAATTGTAGACCTGCCATCGTTCTGATTGATTCTAGGGTTCGAATTGCAACTAGTGGTTATGTTGGGTCTGAATATGCTAAGGATGGATACTACTGCTAGTTGAAAGGTTTTACTACTGCTTGTAATTTTACTACTGCTAGTAGAATTAATACTGCTCGAAAAGTTAGTGCTGCTACTTGAATAGTTAGTACTGCTTGGAGAGTTAGTACTGCTAGTAGTTAGTACTGCTGAAGATTACTACTGCAAGCATAGTTAATACTGCTGAGGATGTTAATGATGTTGGATGATTAATACTGCTGAAAATGGTTAGTGCTGCTTATGAAGATAAAGATGATTTGAAGATAAAGATGAACTGGAGATAAGGCTGAAGATAATTATGGTATTGATGTTGAAGATCAATTTTATTTTGATAATTATCTTGTAATCAACTCTGTATATATAGTATAGAAGTCTTTGTTAGAATCAACAATTGTTCATACGTTTTGTTTTTAGAGAATTAACCTCAAGAATAGTTTAGATCCTTTCTATAGAAAAGTATAGAACGTCTGTTGAGTCTTGTTCAACAGATTGAGGTTTTGTGTGTAATCATTAAGTTTTATGCAATATAAACTTATGATTTGAGTTCATATTCTTTGTTTTTGATTATTTGTTAAAGTGTTATTCCGCGACTTCTTTAACATTGTTTCTGAGTTTAGTTAAATTCTTGTTTGAGTTTCGATCCTGACAAGTGGTATCAGAGCTAGAAAATTCAGAAACCTATAATCATGGATGGTTCAAGCGATAGTGTTCTGGTCTCAAAGGTTCCCATGCTCAAACCCAATGAGTTTGACATGTGGAAGATCAGAATCAAGCAATATATTCTTCTCACAGACTTCTCAATGTGGGATATCATTGAGAATGGTCCCTCTGATGGAGGAAAGATGGATGCAGAAGAAAAGAGACCTCCACCAAAGACAGATGGAGAGAGAAAGTTGAGGCAGACATAGATGAAAGCTTTGAGCACTCTGCTTTTGGCTATACCTAATGAGTACCAACACCAATTCTGCAACTGTTCTGATGCACAAATTCTATGGAATTCACTAGAGAAAAGATTTTCTGGTACCAAAAGTACCAAGAGAAATCAGAAGGCCATCCTGAAGCAGCAATATGAAAACTTCATGTCTACAAAGAATAAGTCCATGACTCAAACTTTTGATAGATTTAATAAGCTAATTGGTGAATTGGCTACTGTTGGTGTCCAGATAGATCAAGATGATGTCAAAAGAAAATTTTTAAGATCTCTTGGTGATGAATGGACTATGTACACTGTCTCCTTCAGACAGAATGATCAACTGGAGGACAAGGAACTGGATGACCTCTATAATGACCTTAGGGTGTTTGAATCAGAGGTAGAAGCAAAGAAGAGGCCCTCTGGATACTCATATAATGTTGCTCTTTTATCATCTTCTACTGATTCCGCTGCTAATACAGAATCAGTTAGTGATGCCCATGGATCAAAGCAAGATGGATCCAAAGACTCTGTTTTAGAAGTTTTTCTAGCCAGTCATGCTAATTCCACTCTAATTAATGATGACTTAGAACAGATACATGCTGATGATCTGGAAGAGATGGATATCAAGTGGTAGATGGCTATGCTGACTATGAGGGTAAAAAGATTCATCAAAAGGACTGGAAGGAACAACTTTTCTCAGAAAAGAGAAGATGGGGTTGGATTTGATAAATCCAAGGTTGAATGTTACAAGTGTCACAAGCTGGGACACTTTGCAAGAGAATGCAGAAGTGGAATGCCTCAACAACATACTAGCAACCATCAACCATCACAGTCCACTAGGTTCAACAGTAGGAACTCTTCTCAAGCTCTTGTTTCCCAAGAAGGAATGGGATTTGATTGGAGTGACCAAGCAGAAGAAGTAGTTCAGAATCAAGATTTAATGGCTAAAGTTTCAGAATCAGCAAGCACTGATATTCCCACAGAGGTAGCTTCTAATCTTTGCTCTAAAACCTGTATTGAAACTGTTAAAAAGTACAGGGATCACAATCAGAGTATGTGTGATGACCTTAAAAGGTTAGAGAAAAATAGAAGAGAGTATGTTCTGATTGTTGAGAGGTTTGAAGAACAAATTAAGTCATACCAGGCTAATGAACTTCAATACTCTTATGATACCAACTACTGGAAGTGGGAAAAGAATCAGTTAGAGGTTAAGCTTAAAAAGTCTGAAGAGGAATGTGAGAAGATAAGGAGTGATTTTGAGAAAGCTAAACTATATATTGAGAAATATTCCAATGCTTCTAAAGCAATGGACTCTTTACTCAAAAATCAATTTCATGACTAGCTGAGAAGAGGTATAGGCTATAACACCACCCCTCCACCATACAACAATAACTATATCCCTCCCACCTCAAATCTCTTAGAAAGACAGGAGAAGAAGGAATTACTTGAAGGAGCCACTGAAGTAGAACCTTTAGATAAAGTAGTGATTGAGGCAGATCCTGAAGAAGAGGACTCTGAGAGTAAGAATGAGAAAGTCCACAAATTTATTCCCTTAGAAAACCACATACTGACAAATGAAAGGGGGGGTAAACCTTTTGTCAAGAGTGAGAAAGTGAAGTCTGGAGAAGAGACTGTTAAAGCTGAGACCTTAAAGAAAGGGAAGGGAAAGGTATAGGGAGTTCATTACATGCAAACCACTGTTGTTAATCCCTGTACTTGTAAAAAGAATAAGCCCCAACAACATGATAAAACAAGGGGAAATCAAAGAAATAGAAATAATCAGTGGTCTTTAAAACAAGGAATTGATCTGAAAAAAATTAACAGACCAAAGCCTTGTTTTATCTGTGGCAAGTTAAATCATCTAGCCAAACACTGTTATTTCAATCCTATTAACCAAATGATCACTTTTCAAAGAAATATACAAAATCCTGTTGGTTATAGGAAGCAAATAAGGAATCATATGGCTGAGAATGTGAGAAGGGTACCTATAAAATCTCATGTTCAGAATAAGTTTGCTAATTCAAAGAAAAATACTCAAAATAAGCCAAGGAGTAACTTAAAGAAAAAGAAAGCAAACAACTTTGTTCAGGTTTGGGTTCCAAAAGTAAAGAAATCTGTTAGTACTGCTACTTCAAATAGTACTGCTGACAGAAATAATGTTGCTGCAAGCAATACTACTACTAACCCAGTTAGTACTGCTAACAAAGTTAGTACTGCTAATGATGTTAGTACTGCTAATGATGTTAGTACTGCTAACAAAGTTAGTACTGCCAATCAAGTTAGTACTGCTTCCAGTGACAAACCCATTATTGTGACAAAGTATTCAAGCAATAAGATTTCTCAGTGTGATAATCTCATCCAGTCTAAATATGAATATGTTGATGAGAATGGAAAACCCAAGACCACTTTGTCTTGGGTTCCTATTAAAAAATAACTGCTTTATTATATGTGCAGGGCAACCAACAACTCAAGGGAAAGAGCATTTGGCATGTTGATAGTGGTTGTTCCAGGCACATGACAGGTAACATGGCCTGCCTTCAAAACTTCAAAAGAATTGATGGAGGACATGTTGCTTTTGGTGATAATCCAGCAGGTGGAAAGATAAGTGGAAAAGGTAATGTGTCAAAAGGTAAGATGATCTTTGAGGATGTATACTATGTTGAGCAATTGAGATACAACCTGTTAAGTGTATCACAGGTTTGTGACAAGAAACATAGCATATTATCCAATGATACTGAATGTATTATCCTTGCTCCAGGGTTCAAGGTAGTTGATGAAAGCATGATACTACTTAGAACTCCTAGAAAGGACAATGTTTATTGCTTAGACTTGGAGAGTGTATTTTCTGATTCATCTTTAAACTGTTTATTTTCAAAAGCCTCTCTGGATGAATCATCTCTTTGGCACAGAAGGATGTGTCACATGAACTTTAAAACTATGAACAAACTTGTGAAAAACAACCTTGTAAGAGGTTTGACACAAAAGGTATTTTCATGTGATGATCATTGTGTTGCATGTCTTAAAGGCAAACAACACAAAACTTCTCATAAGTCCAAAAAGATAAATACAATCTCTTCACCTCTTAATTTACTGCATATGGATCTGTTTGGCCCTAGAAATGTGATGAGTATTGGTAATAAATCCTATTGCTTGGTTATTGTTGATGATTTCTCTAGATTCACTTGGGTCTATTTTCTGAGGACAAAGGATGAGACAAGTGGACTGATCAAATCCTTTGTTCTTAGAGTTGAAAACCAAACAAATCTCAGAGTCAAAGTCATTAGGTATGATAATGAAACTAAATTTAAAAACAATGACCTAACCAACTTTTGTGAGGAAAAGGGCATTGACAGACAATACAGTGCTCCTAGGACTCCTCAACAGAATGGTGTTACTGAAAGGAGAAATAGGACTCTGATAGAAGCTGCTAGATCTCTGTTGGAAGACTCAAAACTTCCAATTACTTTTTGGGCAGAAGCATTTAATATTGCTTGCTATGTTCAAAACAGAGTTCTAGTAGTGAAATCTCAAGACAAGACACCTTATGAGCTTTTTAAAAAGAAGAAACCTTTTATTGGATTTTTTCAAACCATTTGGGTGTCCTTGCACAGTTCTCAATAGCAAAGCTGAGGATGGGTTTGTTGTTGGATATTCATCTCAAAGTAAGGCCTACAGAGTTTTTAACACCTCTTCTAGGATTATTGAGGAAAGTGACAATGTCAAATGAAGTGAGAACACACCAAATCAACTTGGTTCAGGTCCTGATTGGCTATTTGACATTGATTCACTGACTAATTCTTTATGTTTCAGTAATGAGCATAATGCAGGAACAGGGACAGAAAATGTACAAGTACAAAGACAAGAGTTTGTGCTGTTCCCAACACCTACTGCTGATCCTATTGAATTATGTGACCAAGATAAGAAAGAGTCTTCAGATTCAAAGGACACTGAACTAGATCAGAATGAAGAGGACAGAGGTGAAAAGGAATATCAACCTTCAGATTTAGGAATCAAAGCTCCTGCGATGCCATTTTTGGAAGAAAATGACACAGATGATGATTCTTCAGTATATGGTGGAAGCACTCCAGAAAAGAATGACACCAATCTTGAAGTCAATCTTAATGAAGAGGTTATCAATGCTACAAGAACTCAGAAGAATCATCCTCATCAATTAGTGATTGGTGACATCAATTCTCCAATGATCACGAGGCAACAAAGCAAGATAGGGGGATTGAAAGACCTACAATCAGGTTTATTATCTTGCTTTCTATCACAGGTTGAACCCGACAAGGCATTTGATGCAATGAAGGATCCAAGCTGGATAGAACTAATGCAAGAGGAGCTACTGCAGTTAGTGCTGCAGGATGTATGGGATCTGGTGGATCTTCCAAAAGGACACAGAGCAATTGGCACAAGATGGATCTTCAGGAACAAGAAAGATGAGAGAGGAATAGTAATAAAGAACAAGGCCAGATTAGTGGCACAAGGGTATACTCAAGAAGAAGGAGTTGACTATGAAGAGGTATTTGCACCAGTGGCAAGGATTGAGGCAATCAGGCTATTTTTAGCCTATGCTTCTTTCATGAAGTTCAGGGTCTATCAGATGGATGTAAAGAGTGCTTTCCTGTATGGGAAAATTGAATAAGAAGTGTATGTCTGTCAGCCTCCAAGATTTGAGAATCCAAAGTATCCTGACAGAGTTTACAAATTGAAGAAGGCACTCTATGGGCTACATCAAGCACCAAGGGCATGGTATGACACTCTGTCTACCTATCTCTTAGAAAATGGTTTTCAAAGAGGAATCATAGACAAGACTTTGTTCATTCAGAGGAAGAAGAAGGACATCCTAATAGTACAAATCTATGTGGATGATATTATCTTAGGATCCACAAAAGATCAAATGTGCAGATATTTTGAAGATTTGATGCATAAGAGATTCAAGATGAGTTCTATAGGTGAACTTACCTTCTTCCTTGGCCTACAAGTTAAACAGAAGAACGATGGGATATTTATAAGCCAATCCAAGTATGTGCAGAACATTCTTAATAAGTTTGGATTCTCAGATTCAAAGCCTGCAAGCACACCCATGGAGACACACAAACAGATCACTGTAGATCTTGAGGGGGAGGATGTGGATGTTCATCACTATAGATCCATGATTGGCTCCCTCATGTATCTCACTGCTTCAAGAACAGATATCATGTTTCCTGTTTGTGTGTGTGCAAGATTTCAAGTAAGGCCTAAGCAGTCACACTTTCAAGCAGTCAATAGGATATTCAGATATCTCAAAGGTCAACCTAGATTAGGTCTTTGGTATCCCCATGACTCACCATTTGACCTACTTGCTTATTCAGACAGTGACTTGGGTGGTGCAAACTTGGATAGAAAGTCAACTTCAGGGGGATGTCAGTTTTTGGGTGCAAGACTAGTGTCATGGCAGTGCAAGAAACAAACCACAGTGTCCACCTCTACAACAGAAGCAGAGTATATAGCTGCTGCAAGCTGCTGCTCTCAAGTACTCTAGATTCAGAATCAAATGCTGGACTATGGTATGACTTTTATTCACACTCCAATCTTCATAGACAACAATAGTGCTATTAGCATTGTTAATAATCCAGTCAAGCACTCCAAAACAAAGCATAGAGAAATCAGGTATCATTTTATCAGAGACTGCAATGAAAAGAAGCTCATTCAAGTTGTGAAAGTCCATACAAGTAACCAATTTGCTGATCTATTCACCAAAGCTTTTGATGTGGGTAGATTCACATTCTTGGTCACAAGTGTGGGCATGATAAACACTGAATAAGCCTCCTTTGATCTGCTATATGTACCATTTCTGTATAAGTTTCCTTCCTGTATACTTTCTCTTATTATTTTGTGCATGGTGCTACTAACCTTGTGTGTTTCAGTGTTTCAGATTGCTTAAATTGAATACTTGGTACTTCTAGTTAAGTTAATGTTGCTCTCTATATTACTCATGTTGACAGTTCAAATATGGTTAAGTATGGTTACTACTGCTAGGTAGTTTATACTGCCAGTGCAAAGTTACTACTGCTTACCTTGTTTCTAGTGCTAATCAGTGTTACTACTGCTGGCATGTGTTAATACTGCTAGTCTGAGTTAATACTGCTAGTCTGTGTTAGTACTGCCAGTATGTGTTACTACTGCTAATATGAGTTAATAATGCGAGTTGGTTAATACTGCTAGGGTACTTAGTACTGCTTCTAACTGAAACCCTCCACCTATAAATACCCTTTGTGACCACCAAAAATACAAACGGCTCTTTGAACTTCCATTACTTCTCTTTCTCTCTCTCTCTCGATTTCTTGCTTACCAGTGTCAACCCTAGTCACGATTCGAACGCTAGAAGCAATCAGAACGATGGCAGGACGAGCATTCTTTGATGAACACAACGAGCTTTCCATGTTACAGAAACCAAAGGAAGCTGAAGGTTTCCATGCCATAGTGGATTTCCTCAAATCCTCACACATCGCCCACACTCTAACTGTCAATCCCACAATCTATGTGGAACATCAAAGACAGTTCTGGGCCAATGCTGCTATTCAATCTGAAGAGGGCAATCAGGTCATCAAAACAAGGGTATGTGATAAACCCGTGACCATCACAGAAGGCTGTATTCGCATCCATCTACGTTTAGATGATGCCTTAGGTATTACCTTTCTTCCTAAGGAAGATCTCTTTGCTGCACTTTGTCAAATGGGGAATGAAGGTCCCACTGATGTTTTCAAATTTTACAAGAACAGATTGTCACCTCAGTGGAGATTCTTTGTTCATACCCTACAACATTGCATTTCACGAAAAACAACTAGATGGAGTGAGTTTAGCAGTACCTTAGCTTATGCTTTGGTCTGCTTAGCGACCTCTAGAAAGTTTAATTTTGCTCAAATGATTTTCAATGATTTAATGTCAAATCTGGATACCAAATCGAAAAGCTTTTATATGTATCCTAGGTTTGTACAAGAGATTATACTAAAGGAATTGACGGATCTACCCTCTTTTCAAGAGGTGTATGTACCAAAACCTCCCAAAGGGAAGGTATTCTCAAACATGAAAAGGCCTAGCAAGGACTTTTCTGGACTAGAGACACCATTGTTCTCTACAATGATGGTTATGTCTCATTCCCATGGTGAGGCATCAGGGTCACAACCCACATCTGACCACCCAACTAATGACCTACCCACACCATTCCATTCAAGTAATCCTCCTCAGTTTCCTATTGACAAGCCACAATCCCCCATCACCAAAACTTACACAAGGAAAAAGGTACAGAAGGTTCCTTCCCTTCTAGTATCTTCACCCCCAAAGCCTTCAAACCCTCTAATGGAGCATTCTCCATTAGAGAATATCGATAGGGAAACCACATGAGTGTCTCCCAACCCCAAGAAGGTTCTCACTAAGGAGAAGGTTGAGCATGTGGGCAGTGAGGCTCACACTACTGACTTTGTACAAAGTGCAGGACAGGACAGTGTGAACATATCTAAGACCTTCCCCATGGCAACTTTAGATGAGCAATCATCTAAAGGTCCCAGGTGCCAAGAAACCAAGGGGGTAGCAGGTGCTTCTGCTAGGCAGAAGACCTCTACTAGAAGATCCAAGGATCCTTCAAGGGTGTTTAAAACACCTAAAGGAGGGTGCTGATATATAGGAGATGAAACTAGTGATTCTGTCTCAACAAGTGCAGATTACCAAACTAAAGAAGATGGTTCTGAGGTTGGTGCAGAAAAAAAAAAGCATGTTGGGAATTAAAGAATTGCTTAAGTATGGTTAATGCTGCTAGCACAACTGATTACTACTGCTAGTAGATTTAATACTGCTTGACAAGTTAGTACTGCTATTTTAAAAGTTAGTACTGCTTGGAGAGTTAGTACTGCTAGTAGTTAGTACTACTGAAGTTAGTACTGTCAGATCAAAGTTAATACTGCTGAACACAATTACTACTGTTGAGGATTTTAATGCTGCTGAAGATGGTTAATACCTTTGAAGAAGGTTAGTGCTGCTTATGAGATGAAGACTCAGTATGGAATGAAGACAGCTGTATAGAAGACTTGCTAAAGTAAAGAAGATAATTATGGACTGAAGATCAATTGTATTTTGATAATTATCTTGTAATATGTCTTGTATAAATAGTATAGAAGTCTATGATAGAATGAACTTTTGTTTTAATACGTTTTAGAGAGAATTAACCTCAAGGTTTTATAATGCTAGTTCTAGAGAAGTAGAATTCGTATTGGTGAGCCTGTTCATCAATATTGAGGTTTTGTTTGAAATCTTGAAACTTTAATCTTTCAATAATGTTTACAAGTTGAGATTTCTGATTCACTGTTACGTTGATTGTTGAATATTAAAGTGTTATTCTGCAACTTATTTAATATTGTTTCTGAGTTCATTATTCTTGTTAAGAATTAGATCCTGACAAAGCAGTATGTATTGAAGAAAAGGGGAGATGCTTTCAACAAGGGGGAGAGACAAGCTGAAGGGGAGAAACAAAGTCCTGTTGGAATGGAATCTAAATTTGAGGGGGAGTTGGGTACAGAAGCAGAAAGTAGCAAAGCAGCAGAAACAGCAAAAGAAGTAGAAACCACACCAGCAGCAGTAACTACACCAGAAGTAGTAACAACAGTAGTAGAAATAGAGAAAGATGCAACAGAAACAGGGCTGACTATTGAGGAAATAGCAATTGCAGAGACTTTATTAAAAGCAAAGAATGACACTCCCAAGGCTACTCAAAAGGCTAAGGGAGTGGTCATTAAAGAAGGAGGATCAGAACAGAAAAGGAAAAAGATCAGTGAGGCTGAAATCAAAAAGAAAGGAAAAGAGAAAGTGATTGAGTCTGAGAAACCTCAAAAGAAACAGAAACAGATAGAGTTGGATGAGGAGCTAGCCAAGAAGCTGCAAGCTGAATTAACACAAGAAGAAGAGTCTCAAACTGCAAAAGATAGACAGATTGCTCTAGATCTGTCTATAAAGCTCAATGAAGAGTATCAAAAGAGTTTGAAGGCTGCAGCTGCTGCCAAGATAGTTACAAAGAAGGCTTCAAGGCAAAGGCTGGCATTAAAGAAAAGACAAAGACAACCTTCAAAGACCTTTCTGGCTAATCAAGTGAGAAGGAAAATGATAAACTTCCTGAAAGGAGCTCTTGGAGTTCCTGAATGAATGTTTACCAACATGCCTTATGGTAGGATAGAGGAGATGTATATGAAGGAGATGGCCAATCTGAAAGGGGACTCCACTCAAAGGGAAGAAGCTGAAAGGAAGATGAAAGAGAGGCATGATCTCAACATACAACAACCCTTCCGTGAAAGTGAAGAAGGCACTCCCATTAAAGAAAAGGCAGAATCTAAGCAAGAAGAGACATTAGCTCAACAGATTGGAGCTATAAAAAGAAAGAAATCCATTGCTACCAAGCCAAAGTCAAAGAGGCCAAGAATGGAAGAAGTTGAAAAGGAGAAGGAAAGTGAAAAAGCAGAACCTTCAGCAGAACCATAGCAGAATCCAGAACAGTCCAATCAACAATGCAATGAACAAGTCCATTTGTACATGACTTTGACAGATGAAGAACCTGTACAAGCTGATCCAATATCAGTTCAAGCTCCTGAAATTATCTATTGGGATATCCTGAAAGATCAAAGGAAGAAATACTTCAGGATTAAAAGGATGGGAGACAAGTATGAGATTTACTCTACTTGGGGCAAAATCATCAGAAGCTGTTCCAGATCAGACTTAGAAGAAATGTTCAAGGTTGGAATGAGCTTGTATGAAAAGGACTTAACAGGAGCTGAAATGAGCTTAATCAAGTTAGCCATGGAGTACTTCTGCATGATGTTTGATCCTAGCAGAGTTCAACATGTGGTCAGAGATCTGCATTTGGAGAATAAATTCCAAAGAATAGAAAATTGGATGTTGTTTGAAAGGTGTGGAGTCTATGTCATCACTGTTGACAGATCTTATCATGAGTACTACCTGGTGGATAAAATCTATGATCACAGCAAAGCCAAGTTGCAAGGTATGTTAAATGCAAAGCTGATATGTTCAAAGGATTCAGAAATGGCCAGGATAGTAATCAGAAGAATTATCAATCAAAGTCTGGGACTGGATCCAAATCTGGGCAACTGAGCTGAAGTGTTGAAAGCATCATGAAGACCCTATGCTGAAGAACTTAACTTCTCATTCTGAAAAGTTAAGTTAGGGGGAGATTGTTGGGTCTGGATATGCTAAGGATGGATACTACTGCTAGTTGATAGGTATTACTACTGCTTGTAATTTTACTACTGGTAGTAGAATTAATACTGCTTGAAAAGTTAGTGCTGCTACTTGAATAGTTAGTACTGCTTGGAGAGTTAGTACTGCTAGTAGTTAGTAGTGCTGAAGATTACTACTGCAAGCATAGTTAATACTGCTGAGGATGTTAATGTTGCTGGATGATTAATACTGTTGAAAATGGTTAGTGCTGCTTATGAAGATAAAGATGATTTGAAGATAAAGATGAACTGGAGATAAGGCTGAAGATAATTATGGTATTGATGCTGAAGATCAATTTTATTTTGATAATTATCTTGTAATCAACTCTTATATATAGTATAGAAGACTTTGTTAGAATTAACAATTGTTCATACGTTTTGTTTTTAGAGAATTAACCTCAAGAATAGTTTAGATCCTTTCTATAGAGAAGTATAGAACGTCTGTTGAGTCTTGTTCAACAGATTGAGGTTTTGTGTGTAATCATTAAGTTTTATGCAATATAAACTTATGATTTGAGTTCATATTCTTTGTTTTTGATTATTTGTTAAAGTGTTATTCCGCGACTTCTTTAACATTGTTTCTGAGTTTAGTTAAATTCTTGTTTGAGTTTTGATCCTGACAGGTTACACTGGTGAGCAAGAAATCGAGAGAGAGAGAGAGAAAAAGAGAAGCAATGGAAGTTCAAAGAGCCGTTTGTATTTTGGCGGTCACAAAAGGTATTTATAGGTGGAGGGTTTTAGTTAGAAGTAGTACTAAGTACCCTAGCAGTATTAACCAACTCGTAGTATTAACTCATATTAGCAGTAGTAACACATACTGACAGTACTAACACGGACTAGTAGTATTAACACAGACCAGCAGTAGTAACACTGATTAGCAGTATAAATAAGGCAAGCAGTAGTAACTTTGCACTGGCAGTATAAACCACCTAGCAGTATTAACCATACTTAACCATATTTGAAATGTTGTCATGAGTAATATAGCAAGCAATATTAACTGAATTAGAAGTACCAAGTATCCCTTTGAAGCAATCTGAAACACTTAAACACACAAGGTTAGCAGCACCATGCACAATACAGTATGAGAAAGTAGACAGGAAGGAAACTATACAGGTACTTGAGTCAAAAGATAATAGGCTTATTCAGAGTTTATCATTCCCACACTTGTGACCAAAAATATGAACCTACCCACATCAAAAGCTTTAGTGAATAGATCAGCAAATTGGTTACTTGTATGGACTTTCACAACCTGAATTAGCTTTTTTTCATTCCAGTCTCTGATAAAATGATACCTGATTTCTATATGCTTTGTTTTGGAGTGCTTGAATGGATTATTAACAATGCTAATAGCACTGTTGTTGTCTATAAAGATTGGAGTGTGAAGAAAAGTCATACCATAGTCCAACATTTGATTCTGAATCCAGAGTACTTGTGAACAGCAGCTTGCAGCAGCTATATACTCTGCTTCTGTTGTGGAGGTGGACACTGTGGTTTGTTTCTTGCACTGCCATGACACTAGTCTTGCACCCAAAAACTGACATCCTCTTGAAGTTGACTTTCTATCCAAATTTGCACCACCCAAGTCACTGTCTGAATAAGCAAGTAGGTCAAATGGTGAGTCATGAGGATACCAAAGACCTAATATAGGTTGGCCTTTGAGATATCTGAATATCCTCTTGACTGCTTGAAAGTGTGACTGCTTAGGCCTTACTTGAAATCTTGTACACACACAAACAGGAAACATGATATATGGTCTTGAAGCAGTGAGATACATGAGGGAGCCAATCATGGATCTATAGTGATGAACATCCACATCCTCCCCCTCAAGATCTGCAGTGATCTTTTTGTGTGTCTCCATGGGTGTGCTTGCAGGCTTTGATTCTGAGAATCCAAACTTAGTAAGAATGTCCTGCACATACTTGGATTGGCTTATGAATATCCCATCTTTCTTCTGCTTAACTTGTAGCCCAAGGAAGAAGATAAGTTCACCCATAGAACTCATCTTGAATCTCTTGTGCATCATTTCTTCAAAATCTCTGCACAATTGATCTTTTGTAGATCCAAAGATGATGTCATCTACATAGATCTGCATAAGTAGAATGTCCTTCTTCTTCCTTTTGATGAATAGAGTCTTGTCTATTATTCCTCTTTCAAAACCATTTTCCAAGAGGTAGGTAGACAGAGTGTCATACCATGCCCTTGGTGCTTGATGTAGGTAGACAGAGTGTCATAGAGTGCCTTCTTTAATTTGTATACTCTGTCAGGATAATTTGTGTTAAAACACAGTTTTATTGGAGTCAAGATCATAATTATCTGAAGATGGAAATCTGAAGTCAAAGCTGATAAAGTCGTCTCAACAAATTGTCGAGGGTCCTTTTGTAATAAATTGTCAAAGTTTATTTTCCGTATTTTTCCTTTTAGTCCTTTTGTTTTAATAAGTTTTTGTTTTTAGATGTTGGGCCCAAGTCAAGCCCATCTTGATAAGCCTTTGTTTAAATTTAGTGTTTAGTGTTATTTAGGTTAAAAAGTTTTGTCATTGAGAGAGGTAGTCGTACGTGAGATAGAGAGAGAGAAAGAGAGAGGGCGCTCAATAGAAAGAAAACAGAGAGATCGATTCAATCTTGTAATCCTTTGATTCTTTGGTATAATCGTATCAGGTTTGCATAATCGTTTCTGTTTATTCGTATTACTTGATTGAATCGTTTGTTATTGGGACACACAATTGGTATCAGAGCTAGTACAGATTTAATTGAATATTTTTTTTTTGTTCTGTTATCTGTCAAAGATTCAATTTTTAGCATTGTGTGATTGTTAATCGAGTATTTTTTTATTGCCTAGTGATCGGTTTGCTTATTATCTCGTTTGGGTAATGTTTGATTTGAGTATTGAATTGAATTTGATTGCTTATTTGGTGAATTTGGATCTGTTTGGTCGTCATGAGCACAACACTGTCCAATTCTTTGATTTTTCATAGAGTGGTTATTATTGAAATTAATTGTTAGCAATCAGTTCTAATCGTTTAATCGATCGTTTTTGCAAAGTTTGGTTGTACAATTTTGAGTATTGATTAGTTTCTGGGTTGATTTCTGTGTTTCTGGGTCGATAAGTCTCAAGAACATATCGGTCTAAGCCTATATCGATCGAATAATATCGGTCGAACTTTATCGGTCTTTCACTATCGGTCGACCACACCTTATCGGTCGACCGATACACACAGTCCACCCCGGTCTAAGCATTTATCGGTCTAAGCACTATCGGTCTAAGCACTATCGGTCTAAGTACACTATCGGTCTAAGCACACTATCGGTCTAAGCACTATCGGTCTAAGCACACTATCGGTGTAAGCATTCTACCGGTCTTTGCACTTCCCCGGTCGAACAAGTATACCGGTCGAGCACTCCACTGTTTACGCCAATCACTGTTCCTATCTTAGATTTCTTTTTTCTGAGAATTTTTCAAAACTTTAATATGGATTTTATTAGTGGAAATTTTTTCTCTAGGGGCGTTGCCCCTCGACCCCGCTAGGGACCCCCGTGCTAAGTCTGCGAAGGGGGACAAAGTTCTGTTCGTGATCAGATTTTTCTGAATTTCATTCTAAGATTTTCAGTATTGTGTGATTTTATCTTGATTTCTAACGATCTCATCCAGTTGATTGAATCGTATCTGTTGGGAACTGAAGAATTCATCAAGTATGGTTAATGCTGCTGGTTCAATGTTACTACTGCTAGAAGATTCAAGGTTAATACTGCTGAGTGTTACTACTGCTAGTGTTAATTAATACTGCTAGTCAAAGTTAGTGCTGCTTGAACAAAGTTAGTACTGCTTAGCTAGTTAGTACTGCTAGTAGTTAGTACTGCTTAGTAGTTAATGCTGCTAGAAGGAAGTTAATGCTGCTGAAGATTAATACTGCTTATATGATGAAGATTCGTATGAAAGGATATACATGGAAGCTTAGAGATATACATGGAAGATATACTGAAGATATTTTATTTATTGTAATTATTTTTGTATTCAGTATATATATTGTATAGTTTAGAATAGTTAAACACACAGAAAAAATTCTTTTTCATTCTTTTAGAGAAAATCAACCTCAAGACATAGATCCTAGTTCTAGAGAAGTAGAATTCGTATTGGTGAGCCTGTTCATCAATATTGAGGTTGAGTGAGTAATCTTGTAACTTCAAAGTATTCAATACAAGTTTACTGTTTGTTCTTCATATTTTCTGTATTGATTTACTGTTTGATTGAATATCAAAGTGTTATTCCGCAAACTTCTTTGATATTGTTTCTGAGAATTAATTCTTGTTGAGAATTCGATCCTGACAAGAATGATGGGGAAACTATTGAAAAGAAAACTGAAGTTGAGGGGGAGACAGAGAAAGAGATGGAAACAGAAATTGAAGCAGCAGAAACAGGGCTCTCTGTGGAAGAAATGGAGATAGCAGAGACTTTAGTAAAAGCAAAGAATGACACTCCTAAGGCTACTCAAAAGGCCAAAGGAGTGGTCATCAATGAAGGAGAACCTCAAAAGAAGAAAATGAAGGAGGATTTAAAAGGAAAAGGAAAGATGATTGAACCTGAACTACCTTCAAAGAAGATGAGTCAAATTGAAATGGATGAGGAGATGGCAAAGCAGCTTCAAGAGCAAATGGAAAAAGAGGAGCAATGTCAAACAGAAACTGATAGAGAACTTGCAAGGATAATGGCCAAAAAGTTAAATGCAGAATACCAAAAGAGTTTGAAAGAAGCAGCTCAGACAGCAACTCAGGTCAAGAAACTCCAAGTTAAGAAGATGCCAATTCAGAAACAAAAGCAGAAAAGACAACCCTCCAAGACATTTTTGGCCAATCAGGAAAGAAGAAAGATGATAAACTTCCTGAAAGGTGCAATTGGTGTTAAGGGGGAGATGTTTACCAATATGGCATACAGTCAGGTTGAGGAATTGTATAAGAAAGAAATGGCTAAACTCCAAGGGGACTCATCTCAAAGGAAAGAGGCTGAAAGAAGAATGAAGGAGAGGTATGACCTAAATATTCAACAACCATTCCCTGAGGAGACCACACCTTCAAAGGATAATACTGAAGAAATGAAGGAAAAACAAGAGAATGTTGGTATAGAAATCAAATCTGCAAAGAGGATGAAGACAATTGCTTCCAAAAAGCAGTCTAAAAGGCCA
Organism: Arctium minus; assembly: GCA_954870635.1. Taxonomy (NCBI): domain Eukaryota; kingdom Viridiplantae; phylum Streptophyta; class Magnoliopsida; order Asterales; family Asteraceae; genus Arctium; species Arctium minus. The sequence goes on along the minus strand of OX941080.1, from coordinate 171,099,031 downwards.
AGAGAGGAAGAAAGAGCAGAAACTAAAGCAGAATCTTCAGTCACACCTTCAACAGAACCTGTGCAGAACTCAGAACAGTCCAAAGAGCAATCAGATGAGCATGTGGGGCTGTATATGACCATAGTAAAACCTGTACAGGCTGTTCCAATCTCCATGAAGGCTCCAGAGATTATCTTTTGGGACATTCTAAGAGATAATGGAAAGGATTTCTTCAGACTTAAAAGAGTTGGTGGTGCATTTGAAGCATATTCAACCTGGGGGAGAGTAATCAGAGGATGTTCAAGAGCAGACATAGAGGAAATGTACAAAGTGGGAATGAAACTCTATGAGCCTGTGTTGAAAGGTACTGAAGAAAATCTTCTCAAAGTGGCAATGGAATACTTATGTATGATGTTTGATCCAGAGAAGGTGGTGCATAGGATTAAGGATCTTCATCATGAGTGTGTGTTCAAAAAGATTGATCATTGGATACTCTTTGAAAACTGTGGTGTGTACATGATTACAATTGATAAATGTTATCATGAATACTACCTAGTTGACAAAATATATGATCATAGCAAGCAGAAACTTGAAGGGATGCTGAAAGCTAAGTTAGTATGTACTAAGGATTCAGAAATGGCCAGAATTGTGGTGAGAAGAACTATTAATCAAAGCTTGGGCCTAGATCCAAATTTGGGAAATTGAATCAGAGGTGTTGAAAGCATCTTGAAGATTAATTATGAAGAACTTGACTTCTCTTCCTAAAAGTCAAGTTAGGGGGAGATTGTTGGGAACTGAAGAATTCATCAAGTATGGTTAATGTTGCTGGTTCAATGTTACTACTGCTAGAAGATTCAAGGTTAATACTGCTGAGTGTTACTACTGCTAGTGTTAATTAATACTGCTAGTCAAAGTTAGTGCTGCTTGAACAAAGTTAGTACTGCTTAGCTAGTTAGTAGTTAGTACTGCTTAGTAGTTAATGCTGCTAGAAGGAAGTTATTGCTGCTGAAGATTAATACTGCTTATATGATGAAGATTCGTATGAAAGGATATACATGGAAGCTTAGAGATATACATGGAAGATATACTGAAGATATTTTATTTATTGTAATTATTTTTGTATTCAGTATATATATTGTATAGTTTAGAATAGTTAAACACACAGAAAAAATTCTTTTTCATTCTTTTAGAGAAAATCAACCTCAAGACATAGATCCTAGTTCTAGAGAAGTAGAATTCGTATTGGTGAGCCTGTTCATCAATATTGAGGTTGAGTGAGTAATCTTGTAACTTCAAAGTATTCAATACAAGTTTACTGTTTGTTCTTCATATTTTCTGTATTGATTTACTGTTTGATTGAATATCAAAGTGTTATTCCGCAAACTTCTTTGATATTGTTTCTGAGAATTAATTCTTGTTGAGAATTCGATCCTGACAAGTGGTATCAGAGCCAAACTCTCTCAGAAACAGTTATTCATCATGGAAAATCTTACAGAATCAAGCAGTACTTTGGTCTCAAAAGTTCCAATGCTCAGATCCAATGAATTTGACATGTGGAAGATCAGAATCAAGCAATATATTCTCCTCACAGATTACTCTATGTGGGACATCATTGAGAATGGCCCATCTGATGGAGGAAAGATTGGTGAAGATGGCAAAAGAACTCCTCCAAAGACAGATGCAGACAGGAAATCAAGACAGACAGAGGTGAAAGCCTTGAGCACACTGCTCTTGGCCATTCCAAATGAGTATTAACACCAATTCTGCAATTGTACTGATGCACAGATGCTCTGGAATGCTCTAGAGAAGAGATTCTCAGGTACAAAAAGTACCAAGAGAAACCAAAAGGCAATCTTAAAGCAACAGTATGAAAACTTCATCTCAACTAAGAATGAGTCCATGACTCAAACTTTTGACAGGTTTAATAAACTAATTGGTGAGCTAGCTACTATGGGAGTACAGATTGATCATGATGATGTGAACAGAAAGTTCTTAAGGTCCCTTGGAGATGAATGGACCATATACACTGTATCATTCAGACAGAATGATCAGTTGGAAGAAAAAGAACTTGATGATCTGTACAATGATCTTAGAGTATTTGAAGCTGAGGTGGAGGCAAAGAAGAAGCCTTCTGGATATGTTCATAATGCTGCACTCCTATCAGCATCAATTGATTCTACTGCTAACCCTGAATCAGTTAATGCTGCTAATGGATCAAATCTAGATAAAGGCACTGATTATGTGTTTGAAGCTCTTCTTTCTAATCATGGAAATTCCTCTTTGATCAATGATGACTTAGAACAACTTCATCCTGATGATCTGGAAGAGATGGATATTAAATGGCAGATGGCCATGCTCTCCATGAGGGTTAAGAAGTTTATAAAGAGGACTGGAAGAAACAACTTCTCACAAAGAAGAGAAGATGGAGCAGGGTTTGATAAATCAAAGGTAGAATGCTACAAATGCCATCTGAAGGGACATTTTGCTAGAGAATGCAGAAGTGGAATGTCTCACAACAACAACCATCAACAAGCTCAATCTGGAAGCTTCAATAACAACAGAAACTCTACTCAAGCCCTTGTTTCTCAACAAGGAATGGGGTTTGATTGGAGTGATCAAGCAGAAGAAGGTATTCAGAATCAAGCTCTTATGGCTAAAGTATCTGATCTCCCATCTGAGGTAAGTTCTAATCTCTGTTCTAAAACTTGCATAGACACTGTTAAAAGGTACAGGGATCACAATCAGAAGATGAGTGATGACCTTAAGAGATTAGAAAAGGATATAAAAGACTATGTGAGGATAGTAGAGAGATTTGAAGATCAAATCAAAGGTTTTCAAGCCAATGAACTACAACACTCATATGACACCAATTACTGGCAGTGGGAGAAAAAGGATTTAGAACTTAAACTGACCAAATCTAAAGAGGAGAGTGAAAAACTGAAAGAGGAGTTAACCAAGGTTAAGCTTGATGTAGAAAAGTTTTCCAATGCTTCTAAAGCAATGGACTCTTTACTACAAAATCAGATTCATGATAAGCTGAGAAGAGGAATTGGGTATAATGCCACACCTCCACCATATAACAACAATTACATTCCTCCTACTTCAGACCTATTAGACACCAAAGATAGGAAGGACTTGCCTGAGGGAGCCACTGAAATAGATCCCTTAGATGAGGTAATTGTTGAGGATAAGACTGAGAAAGAGGTTGGCAAGAGTAAGGAGAACAAGGTGAGTGGTGAGATTTCTATAGAAAACAACATTATCACCAATGAGGATTGTGGAAGGGCTTGGATCAAATCCAAGAAAATAGAGAAGACAGAGGAAAAGTCTGGTAAGGTCCATTATAAACAGACCACAGTTGTGAATCCAGGTCCTTGCAAACAGTGTGCTTGTAAGAAGAATGAGCCCCAAAAACAGGACAAAAAGAGGGGAAATCAAAGAAACTGGAATAATCATTGGGCACATAAACAAGGGGTTGATCTGAGTAAAATCAATAGACCAAAACCTTGTTTTATCTGTGGCAAATTGAATCATCTTGCAAAATTCTGTTATTTCAATCCTATGAACCAAAGAATGAATTTCCAAAGATCCATGCAAAAACCCTTTGGTTATAAGAAAATTGAAAAGAACCATGTGGCTAAGGAAACTGTTAAAACTAAAAGCCACATGAAGAAAAAGTATTCTGTTAAAGAAAGTGTCAATATGTGGATTCCTAAAAGCACTAAAACTGTTAGTACTGCTACCACAAATAGTGCTGCTGACAATGATAGTGCTGCTAGAAGTAATACTACTGCTAACAATGTTAATGCTGCTAACAAGGTTAGTACTGCTAAACCTGTTAGTACTGCTACACCTGTTAGTACTGCTAACTCTGTTAGTACTTCTAAGGTTAGTACTGCTTCTAGTGTTGATTTTTCTAAGCCAATCATATTGACAAAGTACTCTAATAAAGAGTGCTCTGAGTTTAAAAACCTCATTAAAAAGGAATGTAAATACTTTGATGAGAAAGGAAGACCCAAGATCACTTTGGCTTGGGTCCCCAATCATACTAATTGATTTATTTAATGTGCAGGGAAACCAACAGCTCAAAGGAAAGAGCATTTGGCATGTTGATAGTGGTTGCTCTAGGCACATGACAGGCAACATGTCATGCCTTCAGGATTTCAAGCAAATTAATGGAGGACATGTTGCATTTGGAGACAATCTTACTGGTGGTAAGATAAGTGGAAAAGGTAATGTCACCAAAGGTAAGATGACATTTGAGGATGTCTACTATGTTGATCAATTAAAGTACAACCTGTTAAGTGTATCACAGGTTTGTGACAAACAACATAGTATATTATTTACTAACACTGAGTGTATGATTCTTGCTCCAGGGTTCAAGGTAGTTGATGAAAGCATGATACTACTGAGAACTCCAAGAACGGACAATGTTTACTGTCTTGATTTGGACAATGTTGATAGTGATTCATCTCTAAATTGTCTTGTTTCAAAAGCTTCTATAGATGAATCCTCCCTTTGGCACAGAAGGATGTGTCACATGAATTTCAAGACTATGAACAATCTTGTTAAAAATAACCTTGTAAGAGGTTTACCTTCAAAAGTCTTTTCATGTGATGATCATTGTGTTGCTTGTCTTAAAGGCAAACAACACAAAACTTCTCATAAGACCAAAGAGTTAAATTCTGTTTCTTCTTGTCTCCAGTTATTGCATATGGATCTGTTTGGTCCTACAAATGTTATGAGTATAGGCAAGAAATCTTACTGCTTGGTTATTGTTGATGATTACTCCAGATTTACTTGGGTATATTTTCTAAGGACAAAGGATGAAACTAGTGATCTTATCAAATCCTTTATTCTAAGAATTGAAAACCAAACTAATCAAAGAGTAAAAGTCATTAGATCAGATAATGGAACTGAATTTAAAAATCATGATCTAAACACCTTTTATGAAGAAAAAGGTATTGAGAGACAATACAGTGCTCCTAGGACTCCTCAACAGAATGGTGTTGCTGAAAGGAGAAATAGAACACTAATAGAGGCTGCTAGATCTCTGTTGGCTGATTCAAAATTGCCAATTACCTTCTGGGCTGAAGCAGTTAATACTGCTTGTTATGTCCAAAACAGAGTTCTAGTGGTCAAGCAAAAGAACAAGACCCCATATGAGCTTTTAAATCAAAGAAAACCTTTTATTGGTTTCTTCAAACCTTTTGGGTGTCCTTGTACAATTCTAAATACCAAATCTCACTTAGGTAAGTTTGATAGCAAAGCAGATGATGGATTTCTTGTTGGATATTCATCTCAGAGTAAGGCCTACAGAGTTTTTAACTCTTCTTCTAGAATAATTGAAGAAAGTGACAATGTCAAATGCAATGAGAACACACCAAATTCTGTTGGGTCTGGACCTCAGTGGCTATTTGACATTGATTCACTAACTAACTCTTTTGGTTTCAGTAATGAGTATACAGGAACAGGTAGTGGAGAATCAGAGATCACACAAGTTCAAGAAAGTATATCTAAATCTGTGATTTTTCCCATACCCACAGTCAATTCAGTTGAAGACTGTGAAAAGGAATCATTTTCTGAATCAAGTCAGAGTGAAGAAGACACTAGAGATGAGGAGACTCAAGAAAACAATGAAGTAGCATCTGAAAATACTTCAGTTGAGTTGAATGAATCTAATCTTGAGGCTGGATTAAATGAAGAACCTAGTCATAACACAAGAGTTCAAAAGAATCATCCTCCACAGCTGGTAATAGGAGATATCTCTTCTCCTATGATGACTAGACATCAAAGCAGGCTTCAAGAAATGAAAGATCAACAGCATACAGTCCTTTCTTGTTTTTTATCCCAGCTTGAGCCTAAAAAGGCACATGATGCTATGAAAGAATCTAGCTGGATAGAAGCAATGCAAGAAGAACTGTTACAATTCAAGCTCCAAGATGTATGGGATCTAGTAGACCTTCCTAAAGGTCACAGAGCAATTGGCACAAAGTGGATTTTCAGAAACAAGAGAGATGAAAGAGGTATTGTCATAAGGAACAAAGCAAGGCTGGTGGCACAAGGCTATACTCAAGAAGAGGGTATAGATTATGAAGAAGTTTTTGCACCTGTGGCTAGGATAGAAGCAATCAGACTATTTCTAGCCTATGCTTCTTACATGAACTTCAAAGTCTACCAAATGGATGTAAAAAGTGCTTTTCTCTATGGATCAATTGAAGAAGAAGTATATGTCTGTCAACCACCAGGGTTTGAGAACCCAAGCTATCCAGACAGGGTATACAAATTAAAGAAAGCACTTTATGGACTACATCAAGCCCCAAGAGCATGGTATGACACTCTGTCATCCTATCTCTTGGAAAATGACTTTGAAAGAGGAGTCATTGATAAGACTCTATTTATCAAAAGAAAGAAGAAGGATATCTTGCTGGTCCAAATATATGTTGATGACATTATTTTTGGTTCTACAAGAAACAACATGTGCAAGGAGTTTGAGGATTTAATGCATCAAAGGTTCAAAATGAGTTCCATGGGGGAACTTACTTTCTTCCTTGGACTCCAAGTTCAACAGAAGATAGATGGCATTTTCATATGTCAATCCAAGTATGTGCAGGATATTCTAACCAAGTTTGGATTCTCAGAATCAAAACCTGCCAGCACACCTATGGAAACACACAAGCAGATCACAGCAGATCTTGAGGGAGAGGATATGGATGTGCATCATTATAGATCCATGATTGGCTCTCTCATGTATCTCACAGCATCAAGGCCAGATATAATGTTTCCAGTCTGTGTATGTGCAAGATTTCAAGTTAGGCCAAAGCAATCTCACTTTCAAGCTGTTAAGAGGATATTCAGATATCTCAAAGGGCAACCCAGATTGGGACTTTGGTATCCTCATAACTCACCTTTTGACCTAATAGCATACTCAGACAGTGATCTAGGTGGGGCAAACTTGGACAGAAAATCTACTTCTGGAGGATGTCAGTTTTTGGGTGCTAGACTAGTCTCATGGCAGTGCAAGAAACAAACCACAGTATCCACATCTACAACAGAGGCAGAGTACATAGCAGCTGCAAGTTGCTGTTCTCAAGTCTTATGGATTCAGAATCAAATGTTGGATTATGGGGTAACCTTTCTACACACTCCAATCTTTATTGACAACAGCAGTGCTATTAGCATTGTAAATAATCCAGTCAAGCACTCAAAGACAAAGCACATTGAAATCAGATATCACTTTATAAGAGATTGTAATGAAAAGAAACTTATTCAAGTTGTCAAAGTTCACACTGATAATCAGTTTGCTGATCTATTCACTAAAGCTTTTGATGTGGGTAGATTCACTTTCTTGGTAACAAGTGTGGGAATGATAAACTCTGAATAATCTTCTTCTCAAAAAGTGATTTTATACCTGTTTATTTTTATTCTTGGTGTTACTAATCTTCTTTTTCAGGACATGCATAGCAGTACTCAGTGATTAGCAAGTTTAAAAGGAGTAAGTAGTTAATACTGCTAGTGGTTAACACTGCTTTCAGTTAATACTGCTAGTGGTTAATACTGCTTTCAGTTAATACTGCTAGTGGTTAATACTGCTTTCAGTTAATACTGCTAGTGGTTAATACTGCTTTCAGTTAATACTGCTAGTGGTTAATACTGCTTTCAGTTAATACTGCTAGTGGTTAATACTGCTTTCAGTTAATACTGCTAATGGTTAATACTGCTTTCAGTTAATACTGCTTGTAGTTAATACTGCTCGCAGTTAATACTGCTAGTTAGTTAATACTGCTCGCAGTTAATACTGCTAGTAGTTAATACTGCTAGTAGTTAATACTGCTAGTAGTTAATACTGCTAGTTAGTTAATACTGCTATTCGTTAATACTGCTATTAGTTAATACTGCTAGTAGTTAATACTGCTAATTAGTTAATACTGCTATAGGTTAATACTGCTTATATTACAAATACTATAAATACTCTTTGCCCGCCTAAAAGTTCATAACGACTCCTTGTATACTGTTCACTTGCGCTCTAAACCCTTTCTCTCTCAAGTTCAAAGTCTTCAGGCAAGAATCTTCAAGGTCAATGGCATCCATGGCGTTCATTGATGAGCACAATGAAATTGCGATGCTCCAAAAGCCAAAACAATCTGAAGGTTTTCATCAGATAGTCGACTTTCTGAAGTCGAGCCACATTGCCCATGCTCTCACTATGTCTCCAACTATCTTCATAGAGCATCAGAGGCAATTCTGGGCACATGCCACCATTGTTACTGAGGATGGTGTGCGAATGATCAAGACGACAGTATGTGGCCATCCATTGACAGTTACTGAAGAGATAGTTCGCATCAGTCTACGTCTAGACGATGCCTCTAGTATAACTTCTATCCCTAATGATGAACTGTTTTCTACTCTGACAAGAATGGGGTATGGAGGCCCATTGGGTATTTTCAAGTTTTCAAAAGCTAAATTTTCACCCCAATGGCGTTTTCTTGTTCATACCTTAATGCACTGCATTTCTAAAAAGACTACTGGATGGAGTGAGTTCAGCAGTCCCATTGCTTATGCTTTGGTCTGTTTGGCCACTGCCAGAAGGTACAAATTTTCACAAATGATTTTCAATGATCTTGTCCCAAACATGGGAAACAAAAAGAGCTTTTATATGTATCCCAGGTTTGTTCAAGCAGTTATCAACCATGAATTGACGGATATTCCTCATTCTGATGGAATTTATGTACCAAAACCCCCCAAAGGCAAGGTTTTCTCAAATATGAGAAGATCTGTTGGGGACTCTGAAGGAGTTGACACCCCATTGTTCTCTACAATGATGGTGGTGTCCCAAACCAATGAAGGTATGGCAGCAGGGTCAAAGCCCCCATTAGACCAATCCACTGCTAGCCAAGCCCAACCTTCCCTCTCAAAATCAATTCCCCAGTCTCTTCTTGACAAACCAACTTCACCAATCACCCAAACTTATCAAAGAAAACAGGTAAAGAAGGCTCCTTCCCTTCTTGTACCATCACCCACCAAGCCTTTAAGCCCTCTATTGGAGCATTCTCCAGTAGAGAATATCCAAAGGGAAACCACAAGGGTGTCTCCCAACCCAAAGGAGGTGCTCTCTGAGGAGGAGGTAGAGCATATGGGTGATGAGGCTGCCACTACTCCTGCTAGCACAGAGGAGGAAAGTGGTAACATCAATAAGACCTCCCCCATGGAAACTTTGAATGAGCAATCATTTGAAGGTCCTTGGTGCCAAGAAACCATAGGGGTGGATAGTGCTTCTGCCAGGCAGAAGACTTCCACTGCAAAAAGATCCAATGATCCTTCAAAAGAGGGTAACACTTCTGGAGAGGGTGAGGACAGATATACGTACGATGAATTGATGGAAACAATGGGGAACATCAATCAAGATGTTCTCAAACAAGGCAAAGAAATTGAAGAGATGAAGTTGGTGATCCTGTCACAACAAGTCCAGATTGAAAAATTAAAGAAGATGGTGATCAGGCTGATTCAAAAGAAAAGAAGGAAACAGTTTGTACTCAAAAAGAGGGACAATGTTCAAGATTCTTTCAACAAGGGGGAGAAGAATGATGGGGAAACTATTGAAAAGAAAACTGAAGTTGAGGGGGAGACAGAGAAAGAGATGGAAACAGAAACTGAAGCAGCAGAAACAGGGCTCTCTGTGGAAGAAATGGAGATAGCAGAGACTTTAGTAAAAGCAAAGAATGACACTCCTAAGGCTACTCAAAAGGCCAAAGGAGTGGTCATCAATGAAGGAGAACCTCAAAAGAAGAAAATGAAGGAGGATTTAAAAGGAAAAGGAAAGATGATTGAACCTGAACTACCTTCAAAGAAGATGAGTCAAATTGAAATGGATGAGGAGATGGCAAAGCAGCTTCAAGAGCAAATGGAAAAAGAGGAGCAATGTCAAACAGAAACTGATAGAGAACTTGCAAGGATAATGGCCAAAAAGTTAAATGCAGAATACCAAAAGAGTTTGAAAGAAGCAGCTCAGACAGCAACTCAGGTCAAGAAACTCCAAGTTAAGAAGATGCCAATTCAGAAACAAAAGCAGAAAAGACAACCCTCCAAGACATTTTTGGCCAATCAGGAAAGAAGAAAGATGATAAACTTCCTGAAAGGTGCAATTGGTGTTAAGGGGGAGATGTTTACCAATATGGCATACAGTCAGGTTGAGGAATTGTATAAGAAAGAAATGGCTAAACTCCAAGGGGACTCATCTCAAAGGGAAGAGGCTGAAAGAAGAATGAAGGAGAGGTATGACCTAAATATTCAACAACCATTCCCTGAGGAGACCACACCTTCAAAGGATAATACTGAAGAAATGAAGGAAAAACAAGAGAATGTTGGTATAGAAATCAAATCTGCAAAGAGGATGAAGACAATTGCTTCCAAAAAGCAGTCTAAAAGGCCAAGAGAGGAAGAAAGAGCAGAAACTAAAGTAGAATCTTCAGTCACACCTTCAGCAGAACCTGTGCAGAACTCAGAACAGTCCAAAGAGCAATCAGATGAGCATGTGGGGCTGTATATGACCATAGTAAAACCTGTACAGGCTGTTCCAATCTCCATGAAGGCTCCAGAGATTATCTTTTGGGACATTCTAAGAGATAATGGAAAGGATTTCTTCAGACTTAAAAGAGTTGGTGGTGCATTTGAAGCATATTCAACCTGGGGGAGAGTAATCAGAGGATGTTCAAGAGCAGACATAGAGGAAATGTACAAAGTGGGAATGAAACTCTATGAGCCTGTGTTGAAAGGTACTGAAGAAAATATTCTCAAAGTGGCAATGGAATACTTATGTATGATGTTTGATCCAGAGAAGGTGGTGCATAGGATTAAGGATCTTCATCATGAGTGTGTGTTTAAAAAGATTGATCATTGGATACTCTTTGAAAACTGTGGTGTGTACATGATTACAATTGATAAATGTTATCATGAATACTACCTAGTTGACAAAATATATGATCATAGCAAGCAGAAACTTGAAGGGATGCTGAAAGCTAAGTTAGTATGTACTAAGGATTCAGAAATGGCCAGAATTGTGGTGAGAAGAACTATCAATCAAAGCTTGGGCCTAGATCCAAATTTGGGAAATTGAATCAGAGGTGTTGAAAGCATCTTGAAGATTAATTATGAAGAACTTGACTTCTCTTCCTAAAAGTCAAGTTAGGGGGAGATTGTTGGGAACTGAAGAATTCATCAAGTATGGTTAATGCTGCTGGTTCAATGTTACTACTGCTAGAAGATTCAAGGTTAATACTGCTGAGTGTTACTACTGCTAGTCAAAGTTAGTGCTGCTTGAACAAAGTTAGTACTGCTTAGCTAGTTAGTACTGCTAGTAGTTAGTACTGCTTAGTAGTTAATGCTGCTAGAAGGAAGTTAATGCTGCTGAAGATTAATACTGCTTATATGATGAAGATTTGTATGAAAGGATATACATGGAAGCTTAGAGATATACATGGAAGATATACTGAAGATATTTTATTTATTGTAATTATTTTTGTATTCAGTATATATATTGTATAGTTTAGAATAGTTAAACACACAGAAAAAATTCTTTTTCATTCTTTTAGAGAAAATCAACCTCAAGACATAGATCCTAGTTCTAGAGAAGTAGAATTCGTATTGGTGAGCCTGTTCATCAATATTGAGGTTGAGTGAGTAATCTTGTAACTTCAAAGTATTCAATACAAGTTTACTGTTTGTTCTTCATATTTTCTGTATTGATTTACTGTTTGATTGAATATCAAAGTGTTATTCCGCAAACTTCTTTGATATTGTTTCTGAGAATTAATTCTTGTTGAGAATTCGATCCTGACAGTATCAGATAAGTTAGACTACTAATCGTATCAGTAAGAATGTCTCGGGAAGCTCTGGCCATTGGAACATATGTAAAGCCACCAGTACTCTTCAAAGGGGAGTACGAGCAATGGAAGGACAGATTCTTGGACTTCATCGATCGACATGATTTGGGACCCATTTTAACAAATGAATTAATTAACTCCAAATTTTGAAAAGATAGAAAATCTCTGAAAGAAGGAATCATGACACCTCCATCCAAGGTTCTCACTGTAGCCGGAGAAAATGGTAAAGAAGAAGAGACAGAGTATAAGTTATCGATTGGTGAATATACGGAAGATCAGCTGAAGAGACACAAGGGTGACAAGCTGGCAAGATCATTTATTCTCCAAGGCATACCGAATGAAATATATGTCAAGATTGATAGCTACAATGCTACCGACAAGCAAATGTGGGATTAATTGGAGAAGATGATGATTGGATCAAAAGTCGGCAACCAGCTTAAAGTTTCCAACTGCTTGAATAATTATGAAGAATTCAAAGCCAAAGCTGGAGAATCACTCGAAGCCACTTATGATAGATTTGTCACGTTGTTGAATGAGCTCAGCAAGAACAAGATCATCAAATCTCAAGTTGAGCTGAATGTGAAATTTCTCAGCAACCTTCAGCCAGAGTGGAAGAGATTCACCAGACAGATGAGGCAGTTGAAAGATCTGAACGACATTCCACTTCATGAAGTTTATGAAATCCTCAAACAGAATGAGGAAGAGGTGGATGAAATCAAGGTTGAGATGAAAAAGGCTGACAAAGCAGTTGTTGATCCAGTTGCTCTTGTAGTAAAGAAGAAGTCTAAGAAGAAGAAGGTGATAGAATATGAATTAGAAGAGACTGATAGCGAGGCAAAGTCTGACTCTGACGATTGTGAACAACTGAAGGAAGCCATGCTAATGTTAACCAAGGCTTTCCAAAAGAAGTTCTATAAAAAACCAAACTCCAACAGTCAGAGGTACTTGTCTGGTCCGAATAACTACAAGCATAAAGAGAAAGTTGAAGAAAAGAGACCAGAAGAAAAGAAGAAGGATGGATCTGATGAGTTCAAGAAGGAAGAACTGATGAAGTGCTACAACTGTGGCAGATTCGGTCATTTTGCCAAGGACTGCCGAAAACCTAAAGTCCGTAACTCCGAATAAGATGCTTCTAGCCAAGCAACAAGAGGCTGGAAAAGCATTAATGGCGGAGGATGAATACTGGCTTGACCATTTGGACCAAGAATCTGATGAAGGAGAGAAGGACGAGACAACACACCTGTGCTTGATGGGGAAGAACCAGTCAGAAGCTGAAGCTGATTCTGATGATGGAGACAATGATGGGTATGTAACTTAACTGAATCTGATTTTCTGAACCAAATGCATGCCATGATGTCTAAACTCCAAGAATTAGAGTCTAAACTGAAGTGAGAGAAAGGTGTCATAAATGAGAAAAATCAATCTATACACAAACTTAGTAATGATATTGCTGAGAAAAATGTATTAATTGAAACTTTGCATAAAAATATAGACACATGCGCTAAAGAAAAGACTATAATTCATAAAGAGTTATCTGAAACTGTTTCTAAGTATAGAGAATGTGAGTTTGTCTATAGAGATTTCTAAAAGGTATTTTTCTACTTCCAAAGAAAAGAATTTTTTAATAGACAAGGTGAATACTTTGGAAGAGAAATTACATTCTTTAGGTCAGACTGAACACACTATTCATTTGAACAAACCTAAAGAGAAACCTGATACTTGGGGACTTGGTTACAAGAACCCACATCATCTTAAAAAGGGTATATCTGAAGTGCCTGCACTTTATGACTTTGGGTTTATGTTGTTGGCTCCTCAACATCAGGAACTCAAACCCTTTTGGACTAGTCTGTCTGAAAAAGATAAAGCCAAGGAATATAATAAAAGAAAGAACACAACTAAAGTTCAACTTCCATTTCGCTATGAGAAGTTGAATAACAGTTATAGCTCTAATAAATCAAAATTTCTTTCAAATGATTACTTTGAGAGTTATTCTGTAAAAGAGTTGGAGGCTAAACTCATCGAAGGTAAGCTTTACAAACCTCCTCTAGTTTTGGAAAGTAAAATTTCTGAACTCGACAATACTCTTACCGAAGAAAGAATTTTGATCGACTTAGAACAAACTGTATTTTCAACAATGTTCAAAAATACTAATTTTCCTAAATTCTCCAAGGCTTTAAATTTTGATGACAGGTCTGGTTCACTTGAGAATGATCTTAATTTCTTAAACTCTGATGGTAGTTTGAATGATTGTGTTGCTCAATTTGATTTTACCTCTAAACTTCCTGATCATTCATCTTGTGTTGTTAATTCTTTTGGATTACCCAGTGTGTTTGATAACGGTGAAACATCAACGAAAGTTGATAAATCAGTTTCTGTGAAATCAAAGAAAGCAAAAGAATCCACTCTAGTAAGCCAAAGAAGAAGCAATCTCTTAATTCTCATCATTCTAACTTTAAAGTTTCAAATGTTTCAGATTTGAGAAAGCAAAGGGTTGGAGTTAAGACTGCCTGGATACTGAAACAGAAGATAGACAAGAAAGCTAAATCTAGTTCTAGTTTTATTTTGAATAAAAAGACTTCTAGTAAAGATGATGTGATTGTGAATGTTGCTACTTTTAAATCTAATCTTGTTGATTCTAGCAAGAAGTACTCTATAAAGCAATTATTCCAATTAGCACCATCAAATAAAAAGTTTTTAAATTATGGTGAATGTGATTATGCTTCTCGTAAATATTCTGATGTTTGGTATGGTTCATATAATGTTTCATCTTATCATTATCATTCGTCTTATTATGTTTCTGGTTTTCAAAGAAAAAGCGGACCCAAGTTTAAATGGGTGCCAAAATCAAGTACTAACAGTGGAGGTACCATTTTTAAATGGGTTCCTAAACCTCTTGTTTCTTGATTTGTGTTGTACAGACCCGTCATATGTGGTACTTGGATAGCGGGTGTTCCAAGCATATGACCGGGCAGAAGAGTATGTTGTCTAATTTTACGGACAAATACTACGGCACAGTTCGTTTTGGAAATGATCAGTTTTCACCAATTCTGGGATATGGTGATGTTGTACACGAAAATCTCACGATCAAGAAGGTGAGCTACGTTGAAGGTTTAGGGCACAACCTATTCAGCATTGGCCAATTCTGTGACAAATACTTAGAGGTTAATTTCAAGGCCAAGACATGTTCAGTACGCACTGACGAAGGGAAAGAACTCTTGGTCGGCACTCGCAAGTCAAACCTCTAAACCATCAACTTGTCAAAGGTCCAGGCTGACAATCAGGTCTGTCTACTATCAAAGGCCTCGATGCAACAAAGCTGGTTATGGCATCGACGACTTTCTCACCTCAACTTTCGGTACATCAATAAGCTGGTCAGTGGAAATCTAGTGAAAGGACTTCCAGAGATGAAGTATGAAAAGGAACATCTGTGTGCAGCGTGTGAAAAGGGAAAGATGAAGAGAGCTCCACACAAACCAAAGCCTGAACCAAGTACCAGTTCTCCACTAGAGTTGTTGCATATGGATTTATGTGGTCCTATGCGAACGCAAAGTTTAGGAGGAAAGAAGTATGTGCTAGTTATTGTGGATGACTATACGCGATACACTTGGGTCAAGTTTCTACGTTCTAAAGATGAGACACTCGAAGTTCTCGTTACATTTCTGAAGAGGACCCAAGTCAATCTGCAGAAACAACTCAAGATTATGAGAACGGACAACGGCAGAGAGTTCAAGAACAAAGTAGTTGAAGAATATCTCGAATCGGTCGGAATATCACATCAATACTCTGCTGCACACACGCCTCAACAGAATGGAGTCGTCGAAAGAAGAAATCATACACTTGTAGAGGCCGCTCGAACTATGCTCAGCCAATCTGAATTACCTTTATTTTTGTGGGCTGAAGCTGTTTCGACTGCATGTCACACTCAGAATCTCTCCATGATACATCGTCGATTCCAAAAGACTCCGTATGCATTGATCAACAACCGAACACCAACCATTAAATATTTTCATGTTTTTGGTTGTACATGTTATGTTCTAAACGACCGAGAGAATCTGAACAAGTTCAGTGATAAGGCGGATGAAAGCATCTTCGTTGGTTATTCATCTACATCTACTGCAGATCGTGTTTACTTGAAGAAGTCGAAGACTGTGATCGAGAGCGTCAATGTTACATTCAATGAGGACATGGCTTCTGAACACATCAGTTCAGAACCCATAATTACCGGAGTATTAGCTTCTGGACCAACCAGTCCAGGACCTGCACCTCATGAGAACAAATCAGACGACTCTTCTTCGTCTACTTCTAAATTATCCGATTTGGATTTATTATTTGAACTATTCTATGATGAATTTCTTGGATCTAAGTTTCCTAACTCTGTTGTGGTTGACAGGATAGAAGACTCGATGACTACTCATCCGACCACTTCCGATATCTCTACTGAATCAAATTCCCCGATTCAGAAAAAAGTTCCAGTTCAAAAGCCTACTCTGACAGTTGAAGTTGTGACCAACAACGCCGAGACAGAAGTGGCTGACTCAGTAGGATGTACTGTAAGGACTGATCAACAGATTGACCAAGCTGTACCTACTGCAACTCTGCAAAGACTACTTCAAATGCAACCCCCGTTAATTCTGAACCATCTGAAGGAGATACCAGTGGATTCCTAGATGCGGACAATGCTCAATCTACATCTAATCCACTCCCTCATGAACATAAGTGGACCAAAGAGCACCCGGTACATCAAATTATTGGAGATCCTTCTGCACCGGTGCAAATTAGGTCTGCATCTTCAAATCTATGTATGTATGTCAGGATCGAATTCTCAACTAGAATTAATTCTCAGAAACAATATCAAAGAAGTTTGCGGAATAACACTTTGATATTCAATGAAACAGTAAATCAACACAGTAAATATGAATAACAAACTGTAAGCTTTTATTTGATGCTTTGCAGTTACAAGATTACTCACTCAACCTCAATATTGATGAACAGGCTCACCAATACGAATTCTACTTCTCTAGAATTAGGATCTATGCCTTGAGGTTGATTTTCTCTAAAAGAATGAAAAAGAATTTCGTGTGTATAACTATTCTAAACTATACAATATATATACTGAATACAAAAGATAATTACAAAGAATAAACAAATCTTCAGTATATCTTTCATGTATATCTTCTAAGTATATCTTCAGTATATCCAGCTGTAGTACATTCCATCCGGATCTCTTTAGCAGCACTAATAATGCTCAGCAGCATTAACTTCATCTAGCAGTATTAACTGCAAGCAGTACTAACTACTAGCAGTACTAACTAGCTAAGCAGTACTAACTTTGTTCAAGCAGTACTAACTTTAACTAGCAGTAGTAATTCTACTAGCAGTAGTAACACTTAGCAGTATTAATCTTCAACTTGTTCTGGCAGTAGTAACTACATTTGTACTAGCAGTAGTAACTACACTTAGTAGAATCTTCAGTTCCCAACAATCTCCCCCTAACTTGACTTTTAGAAGAGAAGTCAAGTTCTTCAGATATTCTTCCAGATGCTCTTTTTGATGCTCCCAAAACTTCCAAGATCATGCTCCTAAGTCTGGATTCAGTCCCAAACTCTGATTGATTATCCTCTGAATTAGATACTTGGCCATTTCTGAATTTGGTGCACAACCCAACTTCTTCTTTAACATGGCATGAACTTTCAGTATGGTGTGATTATATACTCTATCCACTAGGAAGTATTCTGTGTGATTTCTATCCAAAGTCACTGCATATACTCCACTAGTTTCATATAGAGTCCAACTTGTGACTTCTTTAAACACACTCTTGATGACCTGGTCCACTTCTGCAGGTTTGAACATCATGCATAGATACTCCATCACCAGTTTTGTAAGAGAAATTCCTGGAGTATTTAGATGGTCTGCATACAGCTTAATTCCTATGTCAAACATCTCTTCTATATCAGATCTAGAGCATGTTCTGACAATCTTGACCCAAGTGTTGAATACTTCATACTTATCACCCTTCCTCTTGAGTCTGATGTAATCTTTCCCATCCATTGTCAGTACATCCCAGTGAATGATCTCAGGTGGCTTAACTCCAACAGGTTCTGCAGAAATTGGTTCAGGCACTTTGTCCATCACTACCATATATAAGCTTACATCATCTTTGATTGATGACCCTTGCTGACTTGATGACTCAGGTGCCACTTCTTCTTCAGCAACATTTTGTTCTTCTTCTACTCTAGGCTTCTTATCTTTCTTTCTTTTGGCCATCATCTTGGTTCTTTTCAAAGTCTTTTGAACCTGTACTAGAGTAGCTTCCTTCTTCTTTTCTTCCTTTTCCCTTGCCATTTCTTTGATAGGAGTTCCCTCTTCACTTTCAGGGAATGGTTGATTCATATCTATATCATTACTCTCCTTGGCCTTCTTTTCAAACTCTACTCTTTTCTTTTCATTGCTCTTCAGATTCCCCATTTCTTTTTCATAGAGCTCTCTGATTTGATCAAAACTCATTTTCACAAACATTTCTTTCTTTACCCCAATTGCACTCCTCAAGAAAGTTATCATTTTGTTTCTTTCCTGAGTGGCAAGGTAAGTTTGTGAAGGTCTTCTTTTCTTTGCACTTGTATTAGCCATCATAGCCTTTCTCAGACTTATAGCCCTTTGTTTAGCCTTTTCAGTTTCAAGCCCCTTTTGATAAGCTTTATTTAGCTCAGCAGCTAAAGCCTTTGCCATTTCCCTGTCCTTCTCCACCTGAGCTCTTTCTTCTTTCTCCATCTCCTTCTGCATTTTCCTTGCTAAAGCTTCATCTGATTCAACCAACCTTTGCTTCTTGATTGGTTGATCAGATTCCACTATCTTTTCTTTTCCCTTATTCTTTGATTCTGCAGCTTTGTCTTTCTGTTCTGATTTTCTGTCTCTCCCTTCATTTATGACCACTCCCTTTGCTTTGGGAGTGTCATTCTTAGCTTTGATTAGCACTTCAGCTACTTCAATTTCTGTTGGTGTTAACTCTGTTACTGCTGCTTGTGAGGTTTCAGCAGCATTAACAGTTTCTGCTTCTTTTTGTACTGAACCTCTTTCTGTTTCTGCTGCTTGCTCATTTTCCCCCTCAACATTATGTTTTTCCTCTTGCTCCCCCTTAGCTTTGGCATCAGCTTCTGACTCCCCCTTTTTGGGAGCATCAGTCACTGGTTCCCTCCTTCTGAGCACAAATTGTTTCTTCTTCTTTTGCAGAATCAGTTTCCTTACCATTTGCTTCAACTTGATGATTTGTTCTTGTTGTGACAGTACAATGAGTTTTAGCTCTTCTATATCTTTGCCCTGTTTGAGTACATCCATGTTGATGTTGCCCATTGCCTCCATCAATTCATCATAGTTATATCTGTCCTCACCTTCTCCAGGAGTGTTACCCCCTATTGAAGGATCATTGGATCTTTTAGTAGTGGAAGTCTTCTGCCTAGCAGAAGCACTATCCACCCCTGTGGTTTCTTGGCACCAGGGACCTTCAAATGATTGCTCATTCAAAGTTGCCATGGGGGAGGTCTTATTGATGTTACCACTTTCCTCCTCTGTGTTAGCAGGAGTAGTGGCAGCCTCATCACCCATATGCTCTACCTCCTCCTCAGAGAGCACCTCCTTTGGGTTGGGAGACACCCTTGTGGTTTCCCTTTGGATATGCTCTAAGGGAGAATTCTCCCTTAGAGGGCTTAAAGGTTGTGTGGGTGATGGTACAAGAAGGGAAGGAGCCTTCTTTACCTGTTTTCTTTGATAAGTTTGGGTAATTGGAGAAGTGGGTTTTGTAAGAATGGACTGGGGAATTGTTTTTGAGTGAGAAGGTTGGGCTTGGCTAGCAGTGGGATGGTCTAATGAGGGCCTTGACCCTGCTGCCATACCTTCAGTGTTTTGGGACACCACCATCATTGTAGAGAACAATGGGGTGTCAACTCCTTCCGAGTCCCCAGCAGATCTTCTCATATTTGAGAAAACCTTGCCTTTTGGGGGTTTAGGTACATATACCCCAACAGGTTGAGGTATATCCGTCAATTCATGGTTAATTACTTCCTGAACAAATCTGGGATACATAAAGAAACTCTTTTTGTTTCCCATATTTGATACAAGATCACTGAAAATCATCTTTGAGAAATTGTACCTTCTGGATGTAGCCAAGCATACCAAAGCATATGCAATTGGACTGCTGAACTCACTCCATCCAGTGGTCTTTTTGGAGATGCAATGCATCAGGGTATGAACAAGAAAACGCCATTGGGGTGAAAACTTTGCTTTTGAGAATTTGAAAACACCCAATGGGCCTCCATACCCCATTCTAGTAAGATTAGAAAACAGTTCATCATTAGAGATAGACATTATACCAGAGGCATCGTCTAGACGTAGACTGATGCGAATGACTTCTTCAGTAACTGTAAGTGAGTGATCACAGATTCTTGTCTTGATCATTTGCACACCATTTTCCACAACAATGGTTGCATTAGCCCAGAACTGCCTTTGGTGCTCAATGTAGATTGTAGGTGATACAGTAAGAGCATGAGAAATGTGACTTGACTTGAGGAAATCCACAATCTGATGAAATCCTGAAGCTTGCTTTGGCTTTTGTAGCATCGCAATCTCGTTGTGCTCGTCGATGAATGTCATGGATGCCATTGATCTTAGTGAAAACTTGCCTGAAAACTTCGAACTTGAGAGAGAAAAGGTTTTGAGCGCAAGAGAACAGTATGCAAAGAGTCGTTATGAACTTTTAGGCGGGCAAAAAGTATTTATAGTATTCGGAATATAAGCAGTATTAACCTAGAGCAGTATTAACTAACTAGCAGTATTAACCGCGAGCAGTATTAACCACGAGCAGTATTAACTGAACTAGTAGTATTAACCGCGAGCAGTATTAACCACGAGCAGTATTAACTGAACTAGCAGTATTAACTACTAGCAGTATTAACTGAAAGCAGTATTAACCACTAGCAGTATTAACTACTAGCAGTATTAACTACTAGCAGTATTAACTGAAAGCAGTATTAACTGAAAGCAGTATTAACTGAAAGCAGTATTAACCACAAGCAGTATTAACCACAAGCAGTATTAACTGAAAGCAGTATTAACCACAAGCAGTATTAACCACAAGCAGTATTAACTGAAAGCAGTATTAACCACACATCTTGTAGCTTGAACTGTAACAATTCTTCTTGCATTGCTTCTATCCAGCTAGACTCTTTCATAGCATCATGTGCCTTTTTGGGCTCAAGCTGGGATAGAAAACATGAGAGCACTGTATGCTGTTGATCTTGCATTTCCTGAAGCCTGCTTTGATGTCTAGTCATCATGGGAGAAGAGACATCACCTATTATCAACTGTGGAGGATGATTCTTTTGAACTCTTGTGTTATGACTAGGTTCTTCATTCAGTCCAGCCTCTAGATTAGAGTCATGCAATTCAACTGAAGTGTCTTCAGATGTCACTTCTGGTTCTTGAGTCTCCTCATCTCTAGTGTTTTCTTCATTCTGACTTGGTTCAGTAAATGATTCCTTTTCATAGTCTTCATTTACTGTGGGTATGGGAAAAATCACAGATTTAGATATGCTTTCTTGAACTTGTGTGATCTCTGATTCTCCACCACCTGTTCCTGTGTACTCATTACTGAAACCAAAAGAGTTAGTTAGTGAATCAATGTCAAATAGGCACTGAGGTCCAGACCCAACAGGATTTGGTGTGTTCTCATTGCATTTGACATTGTCACTTTCTTCAATTATTCTAGAAGAAGAGTTAAAAACTCTGTAGGCCTTACTCTGAGATGAATATCCAACAAGAAATCCATCATCTGCTTTGCTATCAAACTTACCTAAGTGAGATTTGGTATTTAGAATTGTACAAGGACACCCAAAAGATTTGAAGAAACCAATAAAAGGTTTTCTTTGATTTAAAAGCTCATATGGGGTCTTGTTCTTTTGCTTGACCACTAGAACTCTGTTTTGGACATAACAAGCAGTATTAACTGCTTCAGCCCAGAATGTAATTGGCAATTTTGAATCAGCCAACAGAGATCTAGCAGCCTCTATTAGTGTCCTATTTCTCCTTTCAGCAACACCATTCTGTTGAGGAGTCCTAGGAGCACTATATTGTCTCTCAATACCTTTTCCTTCACAAAAAGTGTTTAAATCATGATTTTTAAATTCAGTTCCATTATCTGATCTAATGACTTTTACTCTTTGATTAGTTTGGTTTTCAATTCTTAGAATAAAGGATTTGATAAGACCACTTGTTTCATCCTTAGTCCTTAGAAAATATACCCAAGTAAATCTGGAGTAATCATCAACAATAACCAAGCAGTAAGATTTCTTGCCTATACTCATAACATTTGTAGGACCAAACAGATCCATATGCAATAACTGGAGACAAGAAGAAACAGAATTTAACTCTTTGGTCTTATGAGAAGTTTTGTGTTGTTTGCCTTTAAGACAAGCAACACAATGATCATCACATGAGAAGACTTTTGAAGGTAAACCTCTTACAAGGTTATTTTTAACAAGATTGTTCATAGTCTTGAAATTCATGTGACACATCCTTCTGTGCCAAAGGGAGGATTCATCTATAGAAGCTTTTGAAACAAGACAATTTAAAGATGAATCACTATCAACATTGTCCTTCCTTGGAGTTCTAAGTAGTATCATGCTTTCATCAACTACCTTGAACCCTGGAGCAAGAATCATACACTCAGTATTAGTAAATAATATACTATGTTGTTTGTCACAAACCTGTGATACACTTAACAGGTTGTACTTTAATTGATCAACATAGTAGACATCCTCAAATGTCATCTTACCTTTGGTGACATTACCTTTTCCACTTATCTTACCACCAGTAAGATTGTCTCCAAATGCAACATGTCCTCCATTAATTTGCTTGAAATCCTGAAGGCATGACATGTTGCCAGTCATGTGCCTAGAGCAACCACTATCAACATGCCATATGCTCTTTCCTTTGAGCTGTTGGTTGCCCTGCACATTAAATAAATCAATTAGTATGATTGGGGACCCAAGCCAAAGTGATCTTGGGTCTTCCTTTCTCATCAAAGTATTTACATTCCTTTTTAATGAGGTTTCTAAACTCAGAGTACTCTTTATTAGAGTACTTTGTCAATATGATTGGCTTAGCAGAATCAACACTAGAAGCAGTACTAACCTTAGAAGTACTAACAGAGTTAGCAGTACTAACAGGTTTAGCAGTACTAACCTTGTTAGCAGCATTAACATTGTTAGCAGTAGTATTACTTCTAGCAGCACTATCATTGTCAGCAGCACTATTTGTGGTGGCAGTACTAACAGTTTTAGTGCTTTTAGGAATCCACATATTGACACTTTTTTTAACAGAACACTTTTTCTTCATGTGGCTTTTAGTTTTAACAGTTTTCTTAGCCACATTATTCTTTTCAATTTTCTTATAACCAAAGGGTTTTTGCATGGATCTTTGGAAATTCATTCTTTGGTTCATAGGATTGAAATAACAGAATTTTGCAAGATGATTCAATTTGCCACAGATAAAACAAGGTTTTGGTCTATTGATTTTACTCAGATCAACCCCTTGTTTATGTGCCCATTGATTATTCCAGTTTCTTTGATTTCCCCTCTTCTTGTCCTGTTTTTGGGGCTCATTCTTCTTACAAGTACACTGTTTGCAAGGACCTGGATTCACAACCGTGGTCTGTTTATAATGGACCTTACCAGACTTTTCCTCTGTCTTCTCTATGTTCTTGGATTTGATCCAAGCCCTTCCACAATCCTCATTGGTGATAATGTTGTTTTCTATAGAAATCTCACCACTCACCTTGTTCTTCTTACTCTTGCCAACCTCTTTCTCAGTCTTATCCTCAACAATTACCTCATCTAAGGGATCTATTTCAGTGGCTCCCTCAGGCAAGTCCTTCCTATCTTTGGTGTCTAACAGGTCTGAAGTAGGAGGAATGTAATTGTTGTTATATGGTGGAGGTGTGGCATTATACCCAATTCCTCTTCTTAATTTATCATGAATCTGATTTTGCAGTAAGGAGTCCATTGCTTTAGAAGCATTGGAAAACTTTTCTACATCAAGCTTAACCTTGGTTAACTCCTCTTTCAGTTTTTCAACCTCCTCTTTAGATTTGGTCAGTTTAAGTTCTAAATCCTTTTTCTCCCACTGCCAGTAATTGGTGTCATATGAGTGTTGTAGTTCATTAGCTTGAAAACCTTTGATTTGATCTTCAAATCTCTCTACTATCCTCACATAGTCTTTTATATCCTTTTCTAGTCTCTTAAGGTCATCACTCATCTTCTGATTGTGATCCCTGTACCTTTTAACAGTGTCTATGCAAGTTTTAGAGCAGAGATTAGAGCTTACCTCAGATGGGAGATCAGATACTTTAGCCATAAGAGCTTGATTCTGAATAGCTTCTTCTGCTTGATCACTCCAATCAAACCCCATTCCTTGTTGAGAAACAAGGGCTTGAGCAGAGTTTCTGTTGTTGTTGAAGCTTCCAGATTGAGCTTGTTGATGATTGTTGTTGTGAGACATTCCACTTCTGCATTCTTTAGCAAAATGTCCCTTCAGATGGCATTTGTAGCATTCTACCTTTGATTTATCAAACCCTGCTCCATCTTCTCTTCTTTGTGAGAAGTTGTTTCTTCCAGTCCTCTTTATAAACTTCTTAACCCTCATGGAGAGCATAGCCATCTGCCATTTAATATCCATCTCTTCCAGATCATCAGGATGAAGTTGTTCTAAGTCATCATTGATCAAAGAAGAATTTCCATGATTAGAAAGAAGAGCTTCAAATACATAATCAGTGCCTTTATCTAGATTTGATCCATTAGCAGCATTAACTGATTCAGAGTTAGCAGTAGAATCAATTGACGCTGATAGGAGTGCAGCATTATGAACATATCCAGAAGGCTTCTTCTTTGCCTCCACCTCAGCTTCAAATACTCTAAGATCATTGTACAGATCATCAAGTTCTTTGTCTTCCAACTGATCATTCTGTCTGAATGAGACAGTGTACATGGTCCATTCATCTCCAAGGGACCTTAAGAACTTTCTGTTCACATCATCTTGATCAATCTGTACTCCCATAGTAGCTAGTTCACCAATTAGTTTATTAAACCTGTCAAAAGTTTGAGTCATGGACTCATTCTTAGTTGAGATGAAGTTTTCGTACTGTTGTTTTAAGATTGCCTTTTGATTTCTCTTGGTACTTTGAGTACCTGAGAATCTCTTCTCTAGAGCATTCCAGAGCATCTGTGCATCAGTACAATTGCAGAATTGGTGTTGATACTCATTTGGAATGGCCAAGAGCAGTGTGCTCAAGGCTTTCATCTCTATCTGCCTTGTCTTCCTGTCTGCATCTGTCTTTGGAGGGGTTCTTTTGCCATCTTCACCAATCTTTCCTGCATCAGATGGGCCATTCTCAATGATGTCCCACATAGAGTAATCTGTGAGGAGAATATATTGCTTGATTCTGATTTTCCACATGTCAAATTCATTGGATCTGAGCATTGGAACTTTTGATATCAAAGTACTGCTTGATTCTGTAAGATTTTCCATGATGAATAGTTTGTTTCTGAGAAATCAGGCTCTGATACCACTTGTCAGGATCGAATTCTCAACAAGAATTAATTCTCAGAAACAATATCAAAGAAGTTTGCGGAATAACACTTTGATATTCAATGAAACAGTAAATCAACACAGTAAATATGAATAACAAACTGTAAGCTTTTATTTGATGCTTTGCAGTTACAAGATTACTCACTCAACCTCAATATTGATGAACAGGCTCACCAATACGAATTCTACTTCTCTAGAATTAGGATCTATGCCTTGAGGTTGATTTTCTCTAAAAGAATGAAAAAGAATTTCGTGTGTATAACTATTCTAAACTATACAATATATATACTGAATACAAAAGATAATTACAAAGAATAAACAAATCTTCAGTATATCTTTCATGTATATCTTCTAAGTATATCTTCAGTATATCCAGCTGTAGTACATTCCATCCGGATCTCTTTAGCAGCACTAATAATGCTCAGCAGCATTAACTTCATCTAGCAGTATTAACTGCAAGCAGTACTAACTACTAGCAGTACTAACTAGCTAAGCAGTACTAACTTTGTTCAAGCAGTACTAACTTTAACTAGCAGTAGTAATTCTACTAGCAGTAGTAACACTTAGCAGTATTAATCTTCAACTTGTTCTGGCAGTAGTAACTACATTTGTACTAGCAGTAGTAACTACACTTAGTAGAATCTTCAGTTCCCAACAATGTATGAATCCTTTATGAGCAAGATCGAGCCTACTCGCATATCTGAGGCCCTTGCCGATTCAGATTGGGTAACTGCGATGCAAGATGAGTTGAATCAGTTTGAAGCACTGAAAGTCTGGAGACTCGTACCCAAAACGCAAGGTAAAACCATCATTGGTACGAAATGGGTGTTCAAAAACAAGAAAGATGAAGATGGCACCGTTATCCGAAACAAAGCACGACTTGTCGCTAAAGGATATAGGAAAGAGGAAGGGATAGACTACGATGAGACTTATGCTCCAGTGGCACGTATAGAGGCGATTCGGATGTTCTTAGCCTACGCAGCCCATAAGAACTTCACCGTCTATCAAATGGATGTGAAGACAACTTTTCTGAATGGAGTACTCAAGGAAGAAGTCTACGTCTCACAACCAGAAGGGTTTGTAAATCCAGATAAGCCGAACCACGTCTACATCTTGGATAAAGCTCTTTATGGACTGAAACAAGCTCCTCGTGCCTGGTATGATATTCTATCTCAATTCTTGGTCAAGTCAGGTTTTACAAAAGGTACGGTTGATACCACTCTTTTCATTAAAAAGGATAAAGTCGATATCATTCTTATTCAAATATATGTGGATGATATTATTTTTGGTTCTACAAATCGTAAGTACTATAAGAACTTTGCAAATCTCATGGTGTCACGTTTTCAGATGAGCATGATGGGAGAGATGAATTTCTTTCTCGGATTGCAAGTCAAACAATTTTCAACGGGGATTTTTATCAATCAATCTAAATACATTCTGGATATTCTTCGAAAGTTCAAAATGGAAAATTGTAAACCGATTGGTACCCCAATGGCACCTGGTACTAAGATTGGCACCGATCTTTCGGGAGAGGATGTTGATGTTAGGACTTATAGAGGGATGATAGGTTCCTTAATGTATCTTACTTCTAGTAGGCCGAATATAATGTTTTCTACATGCTTATGTGCTAGATATCAGGCCAATCCTAAATAATCTCATTTGTCTGCTGTTAAGCGGATCTTTCGGTATCTGAAAGGGACTGGAGATCTTGGTCTGTGGTATCCTAAGGATACAAGCTTTGAACTAACATCTTATTCAGACACAGATCATGCTGGTTGCATGTTAGACAGGAAGAGCACCTCGGGTCATATACAATTCCTCGGAGATAAACTCGTCAGTTGGGCTTCGAAGAAGCAATTATGTGTATCCACATCAACGGCCGAAGCGAAATATGTAGCTGCTGCTAGCTGCTGTTCTCAGATCTTATGGATGAGAACACAACTGCGAGACTATGGGTTTCATTTCAATAGAATCCCGATCTATTGTGATTCGAAGAGCGCTATTGCGATTACCGCTAACCCTGTTCAGCATACTAAGACTAAACACATAGATGTCAGGTATCATTTTATAAAAGATAATGTAGAAAAGGGGACAATTGAACTTTACTTTGTAAAAACCGAT
This sequence comes from Arctium minus, assembly GCA_954870635.1. Classification (NCBI taxonomy): domain Eukaryota; kingdom Viridiplantae; phylum Streptophyta; class Magnoliopsida; order Asterales; family Asteraceae; genus Arctium; species Arctium minus. Next base: position 171,071,420 of record OX941080.1, on the reverse strand, counting down.
TATCATCTTGCAGATTTGTTTACCAAACCTTTAGACGAAAAGAGATTTAATTTTCTTGTCTCAAGACTTGGTATGCTAAATCTTAAGACCTAATTGGTGGTTACCTATTAAAGTTTCTTATTGTATCTCTTTATCATTTCTTTATTATTATTTTCGCATAATACCTGCTCTTTAATAGTTTGTTCATGATCTCAGGGGGAGTGTGAGAAGTATCTTATAGATGGTCAATGTTATTTTGAGGGGGAGCAATACTGAATGCATTGTACTTACTGATCAATATGTTAGTAATGCATGATTTTAGGGGGAGCGTTCAAGTCAAAAGAGTATGGAGATCACTTCTGATTATTTCTGATCAGAACTCGTACACTAAGTGTTTTACTGCTTTCTGTCATTTCAATTTCTGTGAATACAGTTACTTTGACTAGACCTTAAGACTTTTGTAGGTTGAGAGATACTTTAAAGATCATATCTTTATGACTTTCAGCTTGACTTCGTGAGATGTAAGACTGCATTCTAAAAGGTATAATTTCTTATCTTCATCTCATCTCTGGTTGAAAGAAGGACAACTTTCAATCATAAGAAAACATGTTCTTAAATGTTCAAACCACTTCCCGATTCTCAAACAGATTTCTTGAATTGAACGTGTGATTTTAAATGTTTTCTGATTCATCTTTGAGCTTTAACTGACAAAGTTAAACCATCTGAGCATCATATGCTTCATAGGAAAACATGGGATCAGTGTGCTAGGACTTAAAAGAAACTTCTATGGATTCACGTTAACCAGTGTTTCCTACCCAAGAAGTTAATCCTTTAGTGATTGCATGTGAGGAGTCAAAAGAAATGAGTGTGGAATGTGTGATGAGAGAATATGTCAAAAGAGAGTTCGGTTAGCTGTGAGCTTAAAGATTAAAAGAAAGAGGGTGTGAGATCAGAGTAAAAGAATTTTCAAACTCTGCACCAACTACTTTCTTAGCCGGGCATCCACATTTCTAATGCTTCACATTTCTTTGGTGAACATTATTGAAACAGGTACCTAGCCCATGCCAACTCTTGACATTATCCCACCAGCTACTCATTTTCTTCTCAACAAGAAAATGTTTCATTTTCAAAGGGGACGCAACACATATGCTATCTGATTTTCATTTGGAAAATCTGGATATTGAAAAGAAGGAAGTTTGCCCCACCTTCACACTTCATTCATGCACATTGAGTCTGTGTTTAACTAACTGTTGTCTCAGTGGTTTACACATTTTGAGCCTTATAAGCAATCATTATATGCTTAATTTATTCTATCACTTGCACGAACACACAAAGAATTTGTTTCTTTGTCATAACGTTCATAGAAATTGCCTTTGTGGTGTTTCGATGATTGAATGGAAGCCCTGGGGGAGTGAACATCACAAAAGCTCCTTTAGATTGTGTTAATGACAGACAATTTTAACTGGTTCAGTCGTTGATTCAGGTGTTACTTTATGTCAGGATCGAATTCTCAACAAGAATTAATTCTCAGAAACAATATCAAAGAAGTTTGCGGAATAACACTTCGATATTCAATGAAATAGTAAATCAATACAGAAAATATGAAGAACAAACTGTAAACTTGTATTGAATGCTTTGAAGTTACAATATTACACACTCAACCTCAATATTGATGAACAGGCTCACCAATACGAATTCTACTTCTCTAGAATTAGGATCTATGCCTTGAGGTTGATTTTCTCTCTAGAACTAATAAATTAGAATGAATTAATTCCCCACTTTAAACTATTCTATGAAATCTATACATATACTGAATAAACAGATAATTACAATAAATAAAATATCTTCAGTATATCTTCCATCATTATCTTCAAGCCTTCCATGAATATCTTGAATATTTCCAGCTGTCATCCTTTCCATTCGGATCTTCAAGTCATAAGCAGCACTAACTATGTTCAGCAGCATTAATTCCTTCTAGCAGCATTAACTACCAAGCAGCACTAACCACTAGCAGTACTAACTAGCTAAGCAGTACTAACTTTGTTCAAGCAGCACTAACTTTGACTAGCAGTATTAACTACTAGCAGTAGTAACACTCAGCAGTATTAACCTTTAAGTAGCACTAACTATGTTAAGCAGCATTAATTCCTTCTAGCAGCATTAACTACCAAGCAGCACTAACCACTAGCAGTACTAACTAGCTAAGCAGTACTAACTTTGTTCAAGCAGCACTAACTTTGACTAGCAGTATTAACTACTAGCAGTAGTAACACTCAGCAGTATTAACCTTTAAGTCTTCTAGCAGTAGTAACTTTGAACTAGCAGCATTAACCATACTTGATGAATTCTTCAGTTCCCAACAATCTCCCCCTAACTTGACTTTTAGGACAAGAAGTCAAGTTCTTCAGAATTAATCTTCAAGATACTTTCAACACCTCTGGTTCAATTTCCCAAATTTGGATCTAGGCCCAAGCTTTGATTTACAGTTCTTCTCACCACAATCTTTGCCATCTCTGAATCCTTTGTACATACCAGTGTAGCTTTAAGCATCCCTTCTAACTTCTCCTTGCTATGCTCATAGATTTTGTCCACCAGGTAGTATTCATGATAACAATTGTCAATAGTAATCATGTATACTCCACAGTTTTCAAACAGTATCTATTTGTCAATCTTCTTGAATATGAACTCATGCATATGATCTTTAATCCTATGGTGCACTCTTCCAGGCTCAAACATCATGCACAAGTATTCCAATGTCACTTTGAGAAGATTCTCTTCAGTACCTTTCAACACAGGTTCATAAAGTTTCATCCCAACTTTATATAATTCTTCCATATCAGCTCTTGAACAACTTCTGATGACTTTTCCCCATGTTGAATAAGCTTCAAATGAACCATCAGCTCTCTTGATTCTGAAGAAATTCTTTCCATTGTCTCTCAGAATATCCCAGAAGATGATCTCTGGAGCTTGCATAGAGATTGGAACAGCTTTCAAAGGTTCCACTATTGTCATGTACGGATCCATACTCTCATCTGTTTGCTTAGTGACCTGCTCTGGACTCTGTACTGGCTCTGTTGGAGATGTGACTGAAGGTTCTGCTTCCTTTTCAGTTTCTTCCACCCTAGGCCTTTTCAACTGCCTTTTTGAAGCAATTGATTTCACTCTTTTTCCAGACTTGGCTTTTATACCAACACTTCCAGGTTCTTCCTTCTTCTCTTCTGCTTCTTCTTTGGAGGGTGTGGTTTCCTCAGGGAATGGTTGTTGGATGTTGAGATCATGTCTCTCTTTCATCCTTCTCTCAGCCTCCTCCCTTTGTGCTGAATTCCCTTGGAGCTTGGCCATTTCCTTGTTATACAACTCTTCAACCTGAGAGTATGCCATGTGGATAAACATCTCTCCCTTAACACCAATTGCACCTTTCAGGAAGTTTATCATTTTTCTTCTTTCCTGATTGGCCAAAAATGTCTTGGAGGGTTGTCTTTTCTGCTTTTGCTTCTGAATAGGCATCTTCTTAATTTGAAGTTTCTTGACCTGAGCTTCTGTCTGAGCTTCTTCTTTCAAAATCTTTTGGTATTCTGCATTTAACTTCTTGGCCATAATCTTTGCCAGTTCTCTATCCTTTTCTGTTTGCAACTGCTCCTCTTTCTCCATTTGGTCTTGCAACTGCTTTGCTATTGCCTCATCCATTTCAATCTGAGACTTCTGTCTTGGAGGCATTTCAGCTTCAATCATCTTCTCTTTTCCTTTTCCCTTTGATTCTTTCAAAACTTCCTTCTCTTTCTCTGAGATCCCTCCTTCTTTGATAACTACTCCCTTGGCCTTTTGAGTAGCCTTAGGAGTATCATTCTTTGCTTTGACTAAAGTTTCTGCTATCTCCATTTCTTCCACAGAGAGCCCTATTTCTACTGCTTTAGTTTCTGCTGCTACTTTTACTTCAGCAGCAGTATCTGTTTCTTTTTCCATCTCTTCCTCTGTCTCCCCCTCAACTTCAGCTTTCTTTTCAACAGTTTCCCCTTCATGCTTCTCCCCCTTGTTGAAAGAATCTTGAACTTGGTCCCTCTTTTTGAGTACAAACTGTTTCCTTCTTTTCTTTTGAACCAGCCTGGTCACCATCTTCTTCAATTTTTCAATCTGAACTTGTTGGGACAGGATAACCAGCTTCATCTCCTCTATTTCTTTTCCTTGTTTCATAACATCTAGGTTGATGTTTCCCATGGCTTCCATCAATTCCTGGTAGGTATATCTGTCCTCACCCTCTCCAGAAGTGTTACCCTCCTTTGAAGGATCATTGGATCTTTTAGTAGTGGAAGTCTTCTGCCTAGCAGAAGCACTATCCACCCCCGTGGTTTCTTGGCACCAGGGACCTTCGAATGATTGCTCATTCAAAGTTGCCATGGGGGAGGTCTTATTTATGTTACCACTTTCCTCCTCTGTGCTAGCAGGAGTAGTGGTAGCCTCAGCACCCATATGCTCTACCTCCTCCTCAGAGAGCACCTCCTTTGGGTTGGGAGACACCCTTGTGGTTTCCCTTTGGATATTCTCTAAGGGAGAATTCTCCCTTAGAGGGCTTAAAGGCTGAGTGGGTGATGGTACAAGAAGGGAAGGAGCCTTCTTTACCTGTTTCCTCTTGTAAGTTTGGGTGATAGGAGAGGTTGGTTTTTCAAGAAGGGACTGGGGAATAGATTTTGAGAGGGAAGGTTGGGATTGGCTAGCAGTGGGTTGGTCAATTGTGGGTCTTGACCCTGCTACCATACCTTCATTGGTTTGGGACACCACCATCATTGTAGAGAACAATGGGGTGTCAACTCCTTCCGAGTCCCCAGCAGATCTTCTCATATTTGAGAAAACCTTGCCTTTGGGGGGTTTAGGTACATATACCCCAACAGGTTGAGGTATATCCGTCAATTCATGAGTAATAACTTCTTGGACAAACCTGGGGTACATAAAGAAGCTCTTTTTGTTTCCCATGTTTGAGACAAGATCACTGAAAATCATTTTAGAAAAGTTATACTTTCTGGCAGTGGCCAAGCACACCAAAGCATAAGCAATGGTGCTGCTGAACTCACTCCATCCAGTAGTCTTTTTGGAGATACAGTGCATGAGAGTATGGACAAAGAAACGCCATTGGGGTGAAAATTTGGCTTTAGAGAATTTGAAAACACCCAATGGGCCTCCATACCCCATTCTTGTAAGATTGGAAAACAGTTCATCGTTTGGGATAGAAGTTATACCAGAGGCATCGTCTAGACGTAGACTGATGCGAATAACCTCTTCAGTAACTGTTAGTGGCTTTTCACAGATCCTTGTCTTGATCATTTGCACACCATTCTCAGCAACAATGGTGGCATTAGCCTAGAACTGCCTTTGATGCTCAATATAGATTGTAGGGGATACAATACGAGCATGAGCAATATGGCTTGACTTGAGGAAATCCACAATCTGATGAAATCCTGCAGCTTGCTTTGGCTTTTGTAGCATCGCGATCTCATTGTGCTCGTCGATGAATGTCATGGATGCCATTGATCTTAGTGAACTATGTGCCTGAAAGCTTCGAACTTGAGAGAGAAAGGGTTTAGAGCGCAAGAGAACAGTATGCAAAGAGTCGTTATGAACTTTTAGGCGGGCAAAGAGTATTTATAGTATTCGGAACATAAGCAGTAGTAACCTAGAGCAGTATTAACTACTAGCAGTATTAACTAACTAGCAGTATTAACTAACTAGCAGTATTAACTAACTAGCAGTATTAACTAAGAGCAGTATTAACTACTAGCAGTATTAACTAACTAGCAGTATTAACTAACTAGCAGTATTAACTGAGAGCAGTATTAACTACTAGCAGTATTAACTAACTAGCAGTATTAACTAACTAGCAGTATTAACTGAGAGCAGTATTAACTACTAGCAGTATTAACTAACTAGCAATATTAACTGAAAGCAGTATTAACGACTAGCAGTATTAACTAATCTTACTCCTTTAAACTTGCGAAACACTGAGTACTGCTATACATATCCTGAAAACGAAGATTAGTAACACCAAGAAGAAATAATATACAGGTATAGAACCACTTTTTGAGAAGGGGCTTATTCAGAGTTGATCATTCCCACACTAGTTACCAAGAAAGTGAATCTACCCACATCAAAGGCTTTAGTGAATAGATCAGCAAACTGATTATCAGTGTGAACTTTTACAACTTGAATAAGTTTCTTTTCATTACAGTCTCTTATGAAGTGATACCTGATTTCAATGTGCTTTGTCTTTGAGTGCTTGACTGGATTATTAACAATGCTAATAGCACTGCTGTTGTCAATAAAAATTGGAGTGTGTAGAAAGGTTACCCCATAATCCAACATTTGATTCTGAATCCATAAGACTTGAGAACAGCAACTTGCAGCTGCTATGTATTCTGCCTCTGTTGTTGATGTGGATACTGTGGTTTGTTTCTTGCACTGCCATGAGACTAGTCTTGCATCCAAAAACTGACATCCTCCAGAAGTAGATTTTCTGTCCAAGTTTGCTCCACCTAGATCACTATCTGAGTATGCAAGTAGGTCAAAGGATGAGTCATGAGGATACCAAAGTCCCAATCTGGGTTGCCCTTTGAGATATCTGAATATCCTCTTAACAGCTTGATAGTGAGATTGCTTTGGCCTAACTTGAAATCTTGCACACACACAGACTGGAAACATTATATCTGGCCTTGATGCTGTGAGATACATGAGAGAGCCAATCATGGATCTATAATGATGCACATCCATATCCTCCCCCTCAAGATCTGCTGTTATCTGCTTGTGTGTTTCCATAGGTGTGCTGGCAGGTTTTGACTCTGAGAAACCAAACTTGGTTAGAATGTCCTGCACATACTTGGATTGACAGATGAAGATGCCATCTGACTTCTGTTGAACTTGGAGTCCAAGGAAGAAAGTAAGTTCCCCCATGGAACTCATTTTGAACCTTTGATGCATTAGATCCTCAAACTCCTTGCACATGTTGTCTCTTGTAGATCCAAAGATAATGTCATCAACATAGATTTGGACCAGCAAGATATCCTTCTTCTTTCTCTTGATAAATAGAGTCTTATCAATGACTCCTCTTTCAAAGTCATTTTCCAATAGATAGGATGACAAAGTGTCATACCATGCTCTTGGAGCTTGATGTAGCCCATAAAGTGCTTTCTTCAATTTGTATACCCTGTCTGGATAGCTTGGGTTTTCAAACCCTGGTGGTTGACAGACATATACCTCTTCTTCAATTGAGCCATAGAGTAAAGCACTTTTTACATCCATTTGATAGACTTTGAAGTTCATGTAAGAAGCATAGGCTAGGAATAGTCTGATTGCTTCTATCCTAGCCACTGGTGCAAAAACTTCTTCATAATCTATACCCTCTTCTTGAGTATATCCTTGAGCCACCAGCCTTGCTTTGTTCCTTATGACAATACCTCTTTCATCTCTCTTGTTTCTGAAAATCCACTTTGTGCCAATTGCTCTGTGACCTTTAGGAAGGTCTACTAGATCCCATACATCTTGTAGCTTGAACTGTAACAGTTCTTCTTGCATTGCTTCTATCCAGCTAGATTCTTTCATAGCATCATGTGCCTTTTTAGGCTCAAGCTGGGATAGAAAACAAGTAAGCACTGTATGCTGTTGATCTTGCATTTCTTGAAGCCTGCTTTGATGTCTAGTCATCATAGGAGAAGAGATATCTCCTATTACCAGCTGTGGAGGATGATTCTTTTGAACTCTGGTGTTATGACTAGGTTCTTCATTCAGTCCAGCCTCTAGATTAGATTCATGCAACTCAACTGAAGTGTTTTCAGATGCCACTTCTGACTCTTTATTTTCTTGAGTCTCCTCATCTCTAGTTTCTTCTTCACTCTGACTTGGTCCAGTAAATGATTCCTTTTCACAGTCTTCAACAGAGTTCACTGTGGATATGGGAAATATCACAGATTTAGATATACTTTCTTGAACTTGTGTGATCCCTGATCCTCCACTTCCTGAATCTGCATACTCATTACTTTTCCACTTATCTTACCACCAGTAAGATTATCTCCAAATGCAACAAGTCCTCCATTGATATGCTTGAAATCCTGAAGACATGACATGTTGCCTGTCATGTGCCTAGAGCAACCACTATCAACATGCCATATGATCTTTCCCTTGAGCTGTTGGTTGCCCTGCACATAAGATAGATCAGTTAGTATGAATTAGGAACCCAAGCCAAAGTGGTCTTGGGTACCCCTTTTTCATCAAAATACTTGCATTCTTTCTTGACAAGATTTTTGAACTTTGATTCCTCATGCTTGGAGTATTTTGTCACAATAATAGGCTTAGAAATAATTTTGCTAGAAGCAATACTGGTTTTAGAAGTACTAACTGCCTTAGCAGCACTTGCATGCTTAGCAGTACTAACCTTGTTAGCAGTAGTAACTGTGTTAGCAGCAGTAACTGTGTTGGTAGTATTAACCTTTGAAGAGGTACTAACAGTATTAGCAACATTAATATTTTTAGAAGTACTAACACAGGTAGCAGTAGTAACCATGTTAGCAGTACTAACATTTTTAGTGCTTCTAACCCTGTCATCAGTACTAACAGTTTTATTGCTTCTAGGCACCCATATTTTGACACTTTCTTTTAAAATCTTTTTCTTCATGGGGCCTTTCCTTTCACCATGTTTCTTTATCACATGTTTCTTTTCACCCTTCCTATAACCAACAGGTTTTTGCACAAATCTTTGAAAGTTCATCTCTTGGTTAATAGGGTTAAAGTAACAATACTTAGCCAAATGATTTAACTTGCCACATATGAAACAAGGTTTTGGTCTATTGATTTTATTCAGATCAACTCCTTGTTTCTGAGCCCATTGATTATTCCAGTTTCTTTGATTTCCTCTTTTTAAACCAGAATTTAGGCTCTTGGCTTTACTGCAATCACACTGTTTACAAGATCCAGGATTCACAACTGTGGTTTGTTTGTAATGAACCTTGTTATCCTTTCCTTTTGTCTGCTCTATCTCCTTGGACTTGACCCAGATTTTCCCACATCCCTCATTGGTGATAATATTGTTTTCTAATGGTATCTTTTTACTCACATCATTATCCCTATACTCTCTGGCTTCTTTCTCAGTTAAATCCTTAATTACTACTTCATCCAAAGGATCTATCTTAAAGGCTTTCTCAGATAAGTCCTTTTTCTCCTTGGTTTCTAACAAGTCTGAAGTAGGAGAGATATAATTGTTGTTGTAAGGAGGAGGTGTATTGTTGTATCCAACACCAGGCTTCATCTTGTCATGAATCTGAGCCTTTAGAAGAGAATCCATTGCTTTTGAAGCATATGAAAACTTTTCTATGTCAAGTTTAACTTTAGACAGTTCCTCTTTCAGCCTATCACTCTCTTCTAAGGATTTAGACAGTTTGGTCTCTAACTCATTCTTTTCCCACTTCCAATAGTTTGTGTCATAAGAGTGTTGAAGTTCATTAGCTTGAAAGCCTTTGATTTTCTCTTCAAATCTCTCTACTATCAACACATAGTCTCTTCTATCCTTTTCTAATCTTTTGAGGTCATCACACATACTTTGATTGTGATCCTTGTATCTTGTGACAGTGTCAATGCAAGATTTAGTACAAAGATTAGAAATTACCTCAGAGGGAAGATCAGACACTTCTGCCATAAGATCTTGATTCTGAATGGCTTCCTCAGCTTGATCACTCCAGTCAAATCCCATTCCTTGTTGAGAAACAAGAGCTTGAGCAGGATTCTTGTTTTGATTATAGCCTCCATTCTGAGCTTGTTGGTGGTTGTTGTTTGGAACAGTACTCCTGCATTCTCTAGCAAAGTGTCCTTTCAAGTGACACTTATAACATTCCACCTTGGTTTTGTCAAAACCAGCTCCATCTTCTCTTCTTTGAGAGAAGTTATTCCTTCCTGTTCTTTTAATGAACTTCTTCACCCTCATTGATAACATGGCCATCTGCCATTTAATATCCATCTCCTCCAGGTCATCAGGGTGAATTTGATCCAGATCATCATTAATCAAAGAATTGCTGTTATGACTGGACAAAAAGGCTTCAAAGATAGTTTCAGTGCCTTTTTCTGAACTTACTCCACTGGCAGTACTAACTGCTTCAGGGTTGGCAGTAGTATCAGTGGATGCTGAGAGAAGTGCAGCATTGTGGATATAACTAGAGGGCTTCTTCTTGGTTTCTACCTCAGTTTCAAAAACTCTTAGATCATTGTATAGATCATCAAGTTCTTTCTCTTCCAGATTGTCACTCTGTCTATATGAGACAGTGTACATAGTCCATTCATCCCCAAGAGATCTGAGGAACTTTCTGTTGATATCATCTTGTTCCATCTTCACCCCTACAGTAGCCAGTTCTCCTATGAGTTTGTTGAACCTATCAAAAGTTTGAGTCATAGACTCATTCTTTGAGGAAGTGAAGTTCTCATACTGCTTCTTTAGAACATCTCTTTGATTTCTTTTGATGCTTTTAGTTCCAGCAAATCTTTTCTCTAGAGCATTCCAGAGAATCTGAGCATCAGTGCAGTTGCAAAATTGATGCTGATATTCATTGGGGATGGCCAAGAGCAGAGTGCTCAAGGCCTTCATCTCTGTCTGTCTGATCTTTCTCTCACCATCTGTCTTTGGTGGAGGTCTTTTCCCATCTGCTCCTATCCTTCCACCTTCAGAAAGACCATTCTCAATGATATCCCACATTGAGAAGTCAGTGAGAAGAATATATTGTCTAATTCTGATCTTCCACATGTCAAACTCACTGGGTTTGAGCATTGGAACCTTAGAGACCAAAGTACTGCTTGATTCTGTAAGATTTTCCATGATGAATAGATGCTTCTGAGAGAGTTTGGCTCTGATACCACTTGTCAGGATCGAATTCTCAACAAGAATTAATTCTCAGAAACAATATCAAAGAAGTTTGCGGAATAACACTTTGATATTCAATGAAATAGTAAATCAATACAGAAAATATGAAGAACAAACTGTAAACTTGTATTGAATGCTTTGAAGTTACAAGATTACACACTCAACCTCAATATTGATGAACAGGCTCACCAATACGAATTCTACTTCTCTAGAATTAGGATCTATGCCTTGAGGTTGATTTTCTCTCTAGAACTAATAAATTAGAATGAATTAATTCCCCACTTTAAACTATTCTATGAAATCTATACATATACTGAATAAACAGATAATTACAATAAATAAAATATCTTTAGTATATCTTCCATCATTATCTTCAAGCCTTCCATGAATATCTTGAATATTTCCAGCTGTCATCCTTTCCATTCGGATCTTCAAGTCATAAGCAGCACTAACTATGTTCAGCAGCATTAATTCCTTCTAGCAGCATTAACTACCAAGTAGCACTAACCACTAGCAGTACTAACTAGCTAAGCAGTACTAACTTTGTTCAAGCAGCACTAACTTTGACTAGCAGTATTAACTACTAGCAGTAGTAACACTCAGCAGTATTAACCTTTAAGTCTTCTAGCAGTAGTAACTTTGAACTAGCAGCATTAACCATACTTGATGAATTCTTCAGTTCCCAACACTTTATCTATCTATCTTGTCTGGATTTGCAAAGATCTGGATACACATATCTATGAATTGACGGCTAATCAGTGGTTCTGTTTGCAAGATCAGTATTAGACGACATTTCTTGACGTAAAGTTTTGATGAACTTCTTGTTCCTATCATCAAAAAGGGGGAGAAGCGTCAATCAAGAAATGGAGAGAATATTGGAAGTTTCTGAAGACTTGCTGATTTGAAGAAATTTTCTTTGAAGATGATTTGCTAAAGCATTCCGAGCTGAAACTAGAGATAATTTCTTTCCAAGAGATATTCTCATCGATTGGGAAGATTGCTATTGCTACTTTCTGAAGAAAAAGAGGAAGATTGAATTTTCTGAGATTAAAGAATGATCTTGATCCAAAGGGGGAGATTGTTAAAGCACAGTTTTATTGGAATCAAGATCATAATTATCTGAAGATGGAAATCTGAAGTCAAAGCTGATAAAGTCGTCTCAACAAATTGTCGAGGGTCCTTTTGTAATAAATTGTCAAAGTTTATTTTCCGTATTTTTCCTTTTAGTCCTTTTGTTTTAATAAGTTTTTGTTTTTAGATGTTGGGCCCAAGTCAAGCCCATCTTGCTAAGCCTTTGTTTAAATTTAGTGTTTAGTGTTATTTAGGTTAAAAAGTTTTGTCATTAAGAGAGTAGTCATACGTGAGATAGAGAGAGAGAAAGAGAGAGGGCGCTCAATAGAAAGAAAACAGAGAGATCGATTCAAGCTTGTAATCCTTTGATTCTTTGGTATAATCGTATCAGGTTTGCATAATCGTTTATGTTTATTCGTATTACTTGATTGAATCGTTTGTTATTGGGACACACAATTTGGATTCTCAAACCCTACAGGCTGACAGACATACACTTCTTCTTCAATTCTCCCATACAGGAAAGCACTTTTTACATCCATTTGGTAGACCCTGAACTTCATGAAAGAATCATAGGCTAAGAATAGCCTGATTGCCTCAATCCTGTCCACTGGTGCAAATACCTCTTCATAAACAATTCCTTCTTCTTGAGTATACCCTTGAGCCACTAATCTGGCCTTGTTCTTTATTACTATTCCTCTCTCATCTTTCTTGTTCCTGAAGATCCATCTTGTGCCAATTGCTCTGTGCCAATTGAGTCATGGATTTTGGGGTGAATCCATGCTAACGGCTTGTTACCTATTGAGTCGAGTTCCCAATAAAAGGAACAAGATTACCCCGTATGAACTTTGGTTCAAGAAAAGGCCTAACTTGAGTTATATTCGAGTTTGGGGTTGTCGGGCAGTTGTTCGACTACCCGAACCCAAAAGGAAAACCTTGGGTGAGAAAGGTATTGATTGCATCTTTGTTGGATATGTCGAGCATTCCAAAGCCTATAGGTTATATGTTATTGACCTAATGATTCTATAGCGATTCACACTGTTATAGAATCGAGAGTGCATTATTTGATGAGACTAGATTCTCTTCAATACCTAGGCCGAAGAAAATATTTCCAAGTACTAGTGGAACTAGTGAGGTTGAAGAACAAGCAATTGTTCCAACCGAATCTCCAATGCTTCAAAGGAGCAAAAGAGGAAGGATTGAAAAATTATTTGGTCCCGATTTCCATGTATACTTTGTAGAGGGATCAAGATATGAGATTGGGTCACAATTTTCTTAATGTTATAGTATTGAGGAGGATCCAAAATCATTTGATGAGGCTATGAAGTCTCAAGATGTTGCTTTCTGGAAAGAAGCAATAAATGATGAGATGAACTCCATCGTAAGGAATAATACTTGGGTATTATCGGACATGTCACCGGGTTGTAAACCTTTGGGATGCAATTAGTGGATCTTCAAAAGGAAGATGAAAGTTGATGGATCAATCGACAAGTTCAAAGCTCGATTAGTAATCCAAGGCTTTAGGCAACGGGAAAGCATCGATTGTTTTGATACCTATGCCCCGATTGCAAGGATCTCCACGATTAGATTGTTGATAGCCTTAGAAGCTATTCACAATTTAGTGATTCACCAAATGGATGTCAAAACGTCATTCTTGAATGGTGACTTGGAGGAGGAAGTTTACATGAAATAACCGAAAGGTTTTGTTATGCCCGGGATGGAGCATAAGGTTTGTAAACTTGTAAAATCATTTTATGGGATGAAACAAGCACCTAAACAATGGCATCAAAAATTGATGAGGTTGTCTAGTCCAACGGTTTTATGTTAAACTAAACGGACAATATATTAGAGGGATATTCGAATGCAAGTTGGATTACCAACTTAGAAGAACACTCTTCTACCGTGTGGTTGAGTGTACTTGCTTGGAGGAGGTGTCATCTCATGGGATTCCAAGAAGCAAACTTGCATCATGAGTTCAACTATGGAGTCGGAATTTATGGCATTAGCCGCTGCTGGTAAAGAGGCGGAGTGGCCAAGGAATTTAGTCCATGAAATTCCGTTATGGCCTAAACCAATATCACCCCTTTTATCCATTGTGATAGTGCGACTACGTTGGCTAAATCTTATAGTCAAGTATATAATGGAAAGTCTAGACACTTAGGTGTTAGACATAGCATGATTCATGAGTTAATCACGAATGGGGCGATTTCGGTTGAATTTGTTCAGTTACAACAAAATCTAGCAGGCCACTTGACTAAGGGGTTATCTAGGGACTTGGTTCACAAGTCGGTGATAGGGATGAGATTAAAGTCCATCTAAATCTCTAAACGGTTAGATACCCATATGAGTGTGAAGTGTAGCCGCTTCAAGAAGCTTGGACTTGGCTTTGTATGCACTCACGAATGGATAAGGACACATGGTCTGTTATAGTGTCAAGTTTAAACTTTATAGAGTTATTTAAATTCATGTGTATGTTATTTTCTAGTACTCAAATGGGTTGAAGGGTTCAATCCATAGGACACCCGGATTCTCGAGTATTTGAAATATGTAATGTACTAAGATGAAAACTCAATCTTCTAGATATTTTCAGTTATGCATGAGTTTGTTTTCCTATATTAACTTTGTTTGTGAATCAAGGATTGCACTAAAATGGGGGAGGAATGTTGGTTATTTTCGTGAAATCATCTGTTTATTTTGTATAATTGGATTCACAAGATAATAATAGGGTTGATAGATAAACGATAACATGAGCTAGGAGGTGTGGAGTGCACACTCGTGTAAGCTAACTAGAACCTATGATCGTTGTATGGTTATCTTTGGAAAAAGGCTGAGCACGACCCATGCGTTTTTCCTGTTATAAACGACATGACCCGTTCGTTTTTGTTCATAAAATGAGCACGGGCCGTGCCTTTGTCGACAGAAGGTTTTGCACGACCCGTGCGTTTTTCCTCTTGAAATTGGCACAGGCCGTGCGTTTTCATCAGTTTTGTAACCAATATAAATTCTTGTAACCGCCAACATTAATGTCCAGCAATCAATCTCATTTAATGAGAAATTATTATCATTATTAATATGAGGTCGGTTACGATTTTCAATGTGTTTAAATAGGATCGATTTCTGCCTAAATCGATATACTAAGAATTGAGATTATCCTCGAGTGAATTTCGTGATACACGGGCAGAATAGGGTCAAAATATCACTTAAGGAAAGCGAGCTCTCACACGATCTCACATTCTTTATCCGAGTTTTGATCACTCTCTTCTTCTCCCTCGATTTTCTGCAACCGATCCCCAACAGAACTATCTCATGTAATTAAATATTACTTATAATTAACTTACAACTAATTAAATGTATGAAAATGTGTAACCTTTAAAAGGTTGTCAGGATCTGATTCTTAACAAGAATAATGAAACTCAGAAACAATATTAAAGAAGTTGTGGAAAAACACTTTAATATTCAAATATCAATGTAACAGTAAAATAGAAATCACAACTTGTAAACTTTATTGAATGATTAAAGTTACAAACTTTCACACAAAACCTCAATCTTGATGAGCAGGCTCACCAAGACGAATTCTACTTCTCTAGAACTAGGGTTGTAAACCTTGAGGTTGATTCTCTCTCAAAACAAAAACTCAGAATACTCGTCTAACAAACTATTCTGAATAATTCTATACATATACTGAAAATAAAAGATAATTACAAAACATAAAAGATCTTCAGTATATTCTTCTATAATTATCTTCAACCTTCCATGATTATCTTCAAACCTTGATCTGCACATCTTACCATGATTATCACATAAGTAGTATTAAGTCATAGCAACATTAACACCCTGAGCAGTATTAATCTTCATCAACAGTAGTAACTAAAGTTAAAGTTAAACTGCAATTGTGCTAAAGTTAATTAGAGGGTTTAAATTGTAATAAGCTAATAGTTAATAGCTATTGGGCCTCAAGCCCGTTTAGCATTTAGTAAAGCCCAATAGGCATTAGGCCTGGGTATTTAATGTTTTGTTTATTTCAGTTTTAGGGTTAACTCTCATTATTATTACTTTCATAATTATTGTTTAGAGAGAGGTTGTTGTAATCCAAGGGTATCAAGAACACTCAAGGTTTAACAGTTTATACAAGGGATTGGTATGTTACTCTGATTTATATATCTCTTGATTATTATTATGGTGCTTGATTACTTGATAGATTATTTACCAACTAGATTAAACTGGGATAACAATTGGTATCAGAGCCTAAGAATCATTTTTTTATGATATTACTATTAATCGAAAAATACTGTTCATCGAAAAATACTATTCATGCGAAGTACTGTTCATCCTATTTCATGAATCTGTTATCGCATCCGGTCGATTAGTATTTGATTATTTGTGTTTTTGTGTTACATTCGATCGAAGGATTGCTTATTTGTTGGTTTAATTGTGTTCATCGGTCGATTAAAATTTCTGGGTTTGGTTTCGGTCGAATCCCAGATATTCATCGTGTTCTTCGGTCTATTCATCGTGATTATCGGTCTTATGAGTTAATCGATCATATCTGTTACTGTGGTTATCAATATTATTGCTTTGACCGATAGTTATTCGACCTGAGTATTCGACCGAGAGTTTGTAAACATCGGTCCTTACTTCGACCGGGTAGTTGTGATCTCCGGTCATTCCCTTCGACCGAACCTTAGCATTCCCCGGTCTTTGCTTCGACCGGGTAGGTGCATCGATCGGACCTTAGTGGTTTCCGGTCTAGTATTCGACCGATAGTTTGTTACTTTGGTCTTCGCCTTTCGATCGGATACCTTGTTACTCCGGTCTTGCCATTCGACCGGATACTCGTATTCCCGGTCTTGCCATTCGACCAGATACTTGTTACTCCGGTCTTGCCATTCGACCAGGTACTTGCATACTCCGGTCTTTCCTTCGACCGGTACAGTTCATTCTTCGAAGCACATCCCCGGTCGATTTTTGCAAACTGTGATAGGGACCCCCGTGCTAAGTCTGCGAAGGGGACAAAGATTTGCTCTTGATCAAAATCTTTTTAATTTTTCAGTATTTTATTCATAGATATTAGTGCTTTATACTGTGTGCGAGGACTGCATTTGATTATTTTTGGAAATTTATTTTTTCTGAAAATTTTTTAGTGTAGTCTTTACTTTTGATTCTAACGATCTCATCTAGTTGGTTGTCTTGGTTCAGAAAAGTCTATTTACTAACCGTACAACTAAGATGTCGAATCAGCTTCTCTCGATGGGTTCTCAAGTCAAACCTCCTGTCCTCGTGGCAAATGAGTATCAGCAGTGGAAGACAAGAATGATTCAGTTTCTGAATCACAAGAACAGAGAGTTCATGACAATAATCATTGAAGGTCCCAAAACTCCAATGATCACAGTAAAGGGTCAACCTGCTACAGATTCCTCTCCTGAAATCCCTGACAGAGATATTCTTAAACCTGTTCAGTTCTTCACTGAAAAGCAGAAAGACCAGTTCAAGTTAGAAGAAGAAGCTCTAATCTATCTGACGATGGCAATTCCAAACAACATCTACAATCGTGTCGACAGTCAGAGTACTGCTAAAGGAATCTGGGATGAACTAGCAAGGCAGTTTGAAGGAAGTGAAGCTTCTATTCAAGCTAAGCAGAATCTGTGCATAAATGCTTACGAGGGATTTCATGCCAAAGAAGGAGAGCTGCTTTTAGATACCTATAATAGGTACAACACTATTCTCAATGACTTGCGGAGGAACAAAATCGCTAAATCTGCTTCTGAGATAAACTACAAGTTCATCAAGAATCTGAATCCAGAATGGAAGAACTTTGCTATCAACCTCCAGATGTCGAAGAATATGGCTCGAGAAAATGTCACTGATATCTTCTCTACTCTTGCTCAACATGAGGATGAGGTGAGATCTATGAATAATGAGTCTAATCATCTGAAGGATTCTGTGGCTCTCATAGCCGGCAAAGGTTCTGTATCCTCTGCAAGGTCGAAGAAAAAGGCGTCTAAAGCTTTAGTTACCGAAGTTACTGACTCTGACTCTGATTCAAGCAATGAAGAACTGGAAGTTGATTCAGATCCTGATATTCAAAAGTTCTCTGAAGACTTGGCTCTCATTACGCGACGATTCAAGAAGAGCTTTGGCAAGAAAAGATTTTACTCAAAGCCAAAGTATGATGGATACAAGAAAGAGAAGTCTGAGATGCGTTACAAGCCGAGGCATGGAAAGAGAGAGGAAGGACGAGAAGATCGGAAGGAAGATAGAAGAGAAGGAAAGAGAGAGGAGAAGCGAGAAGAGCGAAAGGATGAACCAGGAAGATGCTACAACTGTGGCAAATTTGGGCACTTCTCAAGGGACTGCAAATTCAAGAAAGTGAAGAACTCAGAGTACTACTCAAGAAAGTCACTGATTGCCAAGAAAGCTGAAGAAGGAAAAGTACTAATGGCTGAAGAAGAGAACTGGTTGTTCCAAAGTTCTGATGACGAGGAGCAAGCACATTTCACCCAAGTTTCTTACATGGCAAAGCTGGAAGGTGATGATGAAGACTCTGAGACACAATCCGAAGAAGCAAACTCTAAGGTAAGTGAAAATTCTGAACTTATTGAATCTTTAATGGCCCAAATATATGGCATGAAAGATGAATTTGCTTTACTGAAAGGCAAACTTAGCTCTGCACATCAATCTGTTTTAAGCTTTCGTGATGAAAATGCTATTTTAAAAGTTGTTGTGGAAGAAAAGGAAAAGGAAAAAGATGATTTAAAAGCTGAAAAAGAGTCTTTAAAAGAAAAAATATCTGGTTTAGAAACAGATCTTGTGAATCTTAATGCTGAAAAGGGTGAGTTTCAAATCAAATTTGAAGTTTGTTATAAAGAAAGAAATGAAGCTTTCACCAAAATAAAGCAACTGGAGGACATTAACATGAAACGAGGTCAGACTGAATAGACATTAAATCTGTTGACCAATAAACTCCAAGACGAAAGGTTTTACAAACTTAAACCAGGTTTGGGTGTGCCAATTAATGAAATTTTGAAAAAGGCACCGGAGCACCTATATAATTTTGATAAATTTGGCTCCGCAATAAAACCCATTACTGACATTCGCGCTACTTTTGTTGAAGCAAGTTCTCCTAAACCTTCTGAAGAGATCAAAGGTCAAGAAGAAATGGGAAAGAACAAGTCTGGTGACACTGATTCTCAAAATCTTTTTAAATCTGTTGGTTTTACATATGGTGATTTGAAAGAAAGCTATGCAACTCGAAAGATCGAATTTACTGAGTTTGAATCACTATTTACCACACCTTCTAAAGAATCAGTGAGCACCAACACAGTTCTACCTGAGACTGCATGCAAATTTGATGAGTATGAATCGGATGTTGATCCATCTACTATACCATCAGTCTCAACTCCCATTGCTTCTAAACCTTTACTTCCTGAAGAGGTTGAAGAAGTTACTGCTACCGCGGATGAATCTTGTGTTCAAAATGATAAAACGGAGTTTATTGAGTCCATGACTGAAGAGATATTCTCTGATATGATGAATGCATCAGACTCTGATCCTGTTTCTGATTTAAAGGGGTCAAATTCTGTGGATGGTAATACATCTGAATTGATGAAGCAAATTGATATGTTGCAACAATCTCTTGATGAGGTTGAAGATGAAAACTTTGATCTCAAACATAAACTTGAAAAGTATTTAAAAATAAATCAAGAGCTTTGCACTGAGATCAATGATTTGAAAATTACTTTGTTTAAAAATGCTTCAAATGAAAAACAGATGTTAAATGATCCAAGCCGGAAGGTAAGAACCAATCCAGAATTTGATGCCTCTACAAAACCTTCGGTTGTTTACTCTGATTGTCCTGAATATCCACCAAGTATTTTTGAAAAGGGTGAGACTTCAAAAAGCACTAGAAAAGAACCACCTTCTAAGTTAGAGACTAACAAGGTTTCTGTTTCTGTTTCAGATATAAAAGGAAATGGAGTTGGGAGGAGTAAGAAGAATAAAGATCTTAGTTTGAATAAAAAGAATAGTTTGAATTCTAGTAGTTGTCCTACAGACAGTGTTATTTTGAATAGTACTTCTTTTGATAAACATGAATGTAAGATTTGTTCCGATAAATCTAAGTTTATGAATTTTGCTCTAAAGAATCTTTATTGCAAACACTGTTGGGATAATTCATTCAAATACTACTCCCCTCCAAAGTCCAAAAAGAATAAAATCAAAGCTAAGCTGAACTCCAAGTCTAATTCTAATTCTGATTCTTCTACACAACCAAAAATATATCGAGCTAAGGTTGCCAATCCTACTTCTAAAAAGCACTTTCAGGAATTGAATGTTAAGATGGTTTGGAAATGGGTTCCAAAACCGCGTTATGAATGGAGAGTAAAAGTCAAACCTGAGGATATTCCTGAATTGCTTGATGCTAACCGCGAAGGACCCATCTTGATATGGGTACCTAAGCAAAACTAATTGTCTCTTTTGCAGGCCTGTCGATTATGGGTAATAGATTCTGGATGTTCACGCCACATGACAGGATTCAAGCACCTCTTGCATAACTATGTGGAGGAGCCTGCCGGAGCAGTTAGATTTGCCAATTCTGAACCCGAATGCCACGTCAGAGGATATGGAATGCTCGATAACGGTGTTGTGAAGATTCAAAAAGTTCTATATGTTGAAGGACTTGATAACAATCTGTTCAGTACCAGTCACTTCTGTGACATGAAATATCAAGTCCACTTCACAACCACTCATTGCTATCTAGAAGATCACGATGGTTACGATGTCTTCAAAGCTGAGCGCCATGGAAATCTATACTATGTAGATTTCCCTACACTGTCTGCCACACGTCTAGTATGTCTACCAGCCAAAGCTTCTAAAGCACAATCATGGACGTGGCATCGACGCTTGTCTCATCAGAATTTCCGATCTATAGCGAAGCTACAAAGACAAGGTCTGGTCAAAGGTCTACCAGAAATGAGGTTCGAAAAAGACTCACTCTGTTCCGTATGTGAGTTGGGCAAAATGAAGCGTAGCTCCTTCAAGTCCAAAGCTGAATCATCGACCTCATCAGCATTGGAACTTCTTCATATGGACCTTTGTGGCCCAATGCGCACAGCATCTATCAACGGAAAGAAGTATGTGTTGGTAATGATAGATGACTACTCAAGGTATACATGGCTCGAGTTTCTTCGCAACAAGTCAAATGCGCTAGAGTTGATTATCGCTTTCATCAAGAGTATTCAAGTACGTCTTCAACTGTCAGTAAGAACCATTCACAGTGATAATGGCACGGAGTTCAAGAATGACACCCTGAAGAGTTATCTTACTTCCGTGGGTATTTCACACAACTTCTCCGCAGCCTACACTCCACAGCAAAACGGCATTGTTGAACGGAAGAATCGCACTCTGGTTGAAGCAGCTCGTACTATGCTTGCTTACTCAGATCTACCCATGTACCTTTGGGCCGAGGCAGTCGCTACAACATGTTTTACACAGAACCGTACCATTATGGTCAAGCGATTTAATAAAACAGCATATGAGTTAATCAACAATCGTACACCTAATATCAAATTTCTTCGTGTCTTTGGTTGCAAGTGTTACATTCTAAAAGAGCGTCAAGGATTATCAAAGTTTGATAAGAAAGCGGATGAAGGATATCTCGTTGGATACTCTCTGACATCCAAAGCTTATCGAATTTACATTATTCGAACCAAGACGGTTGTTGAGAGCATGAATGTCTCCTTTGATGAGAATTCTACAAGGACTTCTGGACACAACAGTTCAGAACTCGGTCTTAACGACAAAGCTTCTATTCAACCAAGAATAGAACCAGCACCTAAAAGATCCAATTCTTCAAACTCTAACTCTACTTCATCTGAGTTAGATTTATTGTTTATTGATGCCTTTGATGATATATGTGCAGATTTTGAAAAAGGCATATCAACATCAATAACAAGTGGTACAAACTCAGAGGTCCCTACTATCTCTGAAGACATGCCTGGACCTTCCGACGAAGTCACTGACACTTCAACTCCATCAGGTACAACTACACCGTTAGTTTCTGACTCTACTAATACTTAATCTGTCTCTACAGATAGTTCATCTGGAAACGAAGTCCCGAGCACTTCAACCGCTAGTCCAGAAGCTTCAGTGTCAGAAACACCAGTACAAGATGTCCCGAGTACATTTGTGGAGCAACCTGCCGTACAAGATGACAACGATGCATCAAATACGCAACAAGCAGTTGATGCACTACCAAGCACACATCGTTGGACTAAGGATCATCCCCTGGAAAACGTGATAGGTGACGTATAATCTGGTGTCACAACAAGATCTGCAACAGCTAACTTCTGCATGTTTTCAGGTTTCCTCAGTTCCTTAGAGCCAAAGAAAGCGGCTGAAGCTCTACGTGATCCTTTCTGGATTTCTGCTATGCAAGACGAGCTTCTACAATTCGAAAGGAACAAGGTATGGCGCTTGATCCCACTACCTAAAGGTAAATCCGTTATTGGAACAAAGTGGGTGTTCAGAAATAAGAAAGACGAAGCTGGAGTAGTCGTGAGAAACAAAGCTCGTTTGGTCGCCAAAGGGTATTGTCAACAAGAGGGCATTGACTATGATGAAACATTCGCCCCGATTGCAAGGATCGAAGCCATCAGAATCTTTCTAGCCTATGCAACGCACAAAAACTTTACAGTCTATCAGATGGATGTAAAGTCGGCTTTCCTGAACGGCATTCTGCATGAGGAGGTCTACGTGGCTCAACCTGAAGGTTTCGTTGATCCTCATCACCCTGATCATGTCTATGTTTTAGACAAAGCGCTTTATGGTCTTAAACAAGCACCGCGAGCCTGGTATGAAACTCTCACTAAATTTCTACTTGCTTCTGGTTTCAAGAAAGGTTCAGTAGATACAACCTTATTTCTTAAAAGGCAAGGTGATGACTTGATTCTTATTCAGATTTATGTTGACGACATAATATTTGGGTCGACAAATCCAAAATTTTGTAAGAACTTTTCAAAGATAATGGAAACAAAGTTTGAGATGTCGATGATGGGTGAATTAAATTTCTTTCTTGGTCTACAAGTAAAGCAATTACCCGAAGGCATATTTATTAATCAAGCTAAATATATAAAAGATATTTTGAAAAAGTTCAATATGTCAGATAGTTCAGTCATGAAAACACCAATGGCTACTGGTACACTCTTAGACGCGAATCCCTCCGGGAAGCCTGTTAATCAAAAGGTGTATCGTAGCATGATTGGATCTTTACTTTATCTAACTGCCAGTCGCCCGGATATAATGTTTGCCACATGTTTTTGTGCGAGATATCAGTCTAATCCTAAAGAGTCGCACTTAACTGCTGTTAAGCGAATCCTTAGATATCTCAAAGGTTCTCCTAATCTAGGCCTTTGGTATCCAAATGATTCTCGTTTTGAACTAACTGCCTTTACAGATGCTGATCATGCAAGTTGTAAGCTAGACCGGAAAAGCACCTCTGGATCATGTCAATTCATAGTTGACAAACTTGTGAGTTGGACTTCAAAGAAACAAAACTGTGTTTCAACATCCACTGCCGAGGCTGAGTATGTAGCTGCTGCTAGTTGCTGTTCTCAAGTCCTCTGGATGACGACACAGTTAAGGGACTTTGGATACAACTACAAGCGCGTTCCGATTTATTGTGATTCCAAGAGTGCAATATCTATAACTGCTAATCCGGTACAGCACTCGAAGACCAAGCATATAGATGTACGCTATCATTTCATCAAGGATCATGTAGAAAAAGATAATATTGAAATGCACTTTGTTCAAACTGACTTCCAGTTAGCTGATCTTTTCACCAAGCCATTGGATGAAAAGCGATTTCAATTTCTAATCAGCAAACTTGGTATGTTGAACATGTCTTAAACCTTACTCATGATTCAAGGGGGAGTATTCCAAATCTTGATAGTGTGATTATTTTCCAACTGTTGTTAACGAGAAAGGAATCATTTTCATAAATGATTACCATTGTTTCTTTCACTTATGCAGGTTGGTTCAAGTGACTATGGCTTCTAATCACATCGGATTAGAACCCGCACTTCAGTGCTCTATCTATTTTTTAAATGCTTTATTTCCTTATTTATTTATAAAAAAAAAACCAATAGTGATTTAAGGGGGAGAATATCTGTGATATTAACAGATTTTTGGATACTTAAATGCTTATCTGACCGTGTGTTCTTAAAGATAAATACTTGCGTTTTATCTTGTCAATATACTTTGTCAAGTATTCATACACATAACGGTTCAGAACATTCTATTTTGACTTTGTTATTACCATGTATCAAAAGTTAAATCTTTCTATGGTAATACTCACGTTAGTTGTATTCACTGTTGATTGAATCAAACGTCATTTCATGTGCTTTCATTGAACATATGTTTATATATTGTTCATATAAACAACATTCGTTTTTGATTCTCCAGCATAGTATTCTTCATGACAAATCGTCTATAAGCTTAATTGAAAACTCCTTAAGAGCTTAAATCGTCAAACTTTTTTAGTTTGAAGGGGAGAATTGCATCGTCAAACATAACTGTTTTGACATCTCCGAAAGTCTTATTTTTCATGTAACAAGTAGTATTTGTGCTTACATGTACATCAGACTGTTGAACAGCATGTTCTTTTAGGAAAATACATGGGATTCAGTGTGTGAGCTTAACAGAACTTCCATGGATTCACGATAACCAGTGTTTCTTACCCCGGAAGTATTCCCTGAGTGATTGAGGGGAGAAGGGTCAAAAGAATTGAGTGATGGTGTGTGAAGAGGTAAAATGAAAAAGAGAGATTGGTTAGACGTGAGCATTAAAAGAAAGAGGGTGAGTGAACAGAGTAAAAGAATAATAGACTCTGCACCAAACCACTTTCTGAGCCGGGCAGCCATATAATCTGATTGGTTCATAGTATTTGGTGACCATCATTGAAAAAGGCAACTAGCCCATGCCATCTCTTGCATACAACCCCACCAGCTACTCATTCTTTTCTCAAAAAGAGAATGTTTCACATTTTCTGGGGAAGCAGCACATACGCTATTGGTTCTTCATTTGGAAGATACTAATATTGAAAAAGAAGGAAAGTTGCCCCACCTTCGAACCTTTCTCATGCACATTGAGTCTTTGTATAATTTGTTGTTGTCTCAACAAGTTTACATACTTTGAGCCTAAAATGAAAAGCAATCATCTATGCTTAATTCTTTCATACACATGCACAAGCACACAGAAATATGTTTTCTGTCAGAACGTTCATAGATAACCATGTGTTATTCGATGATTGAATGGAAGACCTGGGGAGTCTACATCAAACCAGCTCCTTATATAGTAACTTTGTGTTACTCAGTGACTTTGTGTCATTGACAGGCATTCTAACTGAGTCATTTGTTGATTTAGGGTTACACTTATTAACTGTTTGAATTTGAAAAGATTTGAATGGTTACTACTTTTTATTTGAATCTGAAAAGATTGAGATAATCACTCTTTCCATTTGGAGAGACTGCTCTTATTTCTAAACAGGGCTCGTTATATGATGAAGACTGTGATTAAGTGATCATACACAATGGGGGAGATTGTTTTGCCAAGTTTTGATGATGTTGATTCTCACCACTCATCAAAAAGGGGGAGAAGATATAAAAAGGGGGAGAAGATACAAAAAGGGAGAATACAAACTGAAGATCTGAAGATATTCAAATTTTCAAAGATTTTAAAGATTTGAAGATTGTTTAAAGATATCAAGTTTTGAAGTTTTGAAGCTATCAACGTCATATCTAAAGATTTTAAAGTGAAAAGTGAATACAAGAGAAGACCCGAAGACAATTGCAAAAAAAATTTTAATCTTGAATCCAAAGGGGGAGATTGTTGGATCATAAATTGTATTCAAGATTAAAGTTAAAGTTAAGGGTTTAAACTGCAATTGTGCTAAAGTTAATTAGAGGGTTTAAATTGTAATAAGCTAATAGTTAATAGCTATTGGGCCTCAAGCCCGTTTAGCATTTAGTAAAGCCCAATAGGCATTAGGCCTGGGTATTTAATGTTTTGTTTATTTCAGTTTTAGGGTTAACTCTCATTATTATTACTTTCATAATTATTGTTTAGAGAGAGGTTGCTGTAATCCAAGGGTATCAAGAACACTCAAGGTTTAATAGTTTATACAAGGGATTGGTATGTTACTCTGATTTATATATCTCTTGATTATTATTGTGGTGCTTGATTACTTGATAGATTATTTACCAACTAGATTAAACTGGGATAACACTTAGCAGTAGTAACCATGTTGTACTTGGCAGCAGTAGTAATACTTAAACAAATCTTCAGTTCCCAACAATCTCCCCCTAACTTGACTTTTAGAGAAGAGAAGTCAAGTTCTTCAGATGCTCCCAAAACTCCATTGCTCATAATCCTGTATCAGGATTCAACCCAAAACTTTGATTAAGAGTTCTCTGAATCAAGTATCTTGCCATTGCAAAATCTGGTGCACAACCAAGATTTTTCTTCAACATAGCATGCAGCTTTAGCCTGCTATGGTTGTAAACTCTATCCAATGTGATTTGTATCCATAGTCAGTGCATATACTCCACTTCATTCATACAGAGTCCAGTTGTTAATGGTTTTGAAAACATTTCTGATAACATGCTGAACTTCCTCTGGCTCGAACAACATGCATAGATATTCCATCACAAGTTTTGTAACTGGTATCCCTGGAGTTTTCAGCTTATCAGCATATAATTTCATCCCCACCTCAAACATTTCATCTAAATCAGATCTGGAGCATACTCTTACAATCTTGGCCCAAGTAGGATACACTTCAAACTTGTCATCTTTCCTCTTAAGCCTGATATACTCCTTTTCATCTACTTCCATGGTATCCCAATGAATAATCTCAGGAGGCTTGACACCAACAGGTTCAGCTGTTATAGGCTCAGGCACTTTTTCCATCACCACCATGTACATACTCACATCAGAAGTACTTGATGGTTCTTCCTGAGATTGAGATTCCTGTTCATCAGACTTAGGTGCCCCTTCTTCTTCAGCTACCTTCTGTTCTTTCTCAGCTTCTTCCTCATCCACTCTAAGTTTCTTAGCTGGTTTTCTTCTTGCCATCATTTTTGTTCTTTTCAAAGTCCTCAAACTTTCACCTAGAGTAGCTTCCTTCCTTGGAGTTTCTTGTTCATCAGGAAAGGGTTTTTGTTTTTGAAGGTCATGCCTCTCTTTCATCTTCTTTTCCACTTCAACTCTTGCTTGGTCATCACTTTGTAACTTAGTCATCTATGCCTCATACAAACCTTTGATTTGATCAAATGACATTTTTGTGAACATTTCCTTTTTGACTCCCACAGCACCTTTGAGAAAAGTGATCATCTTCTTTCTCTCTTGAGTGCCAAGGTAGGTCTGTGAAGGTTGCCTCTTCTTTGCACTCATTTTGATCATTACAGGCTTCTTTTTAAATGCAGTTTCCTTCTGTGCCATATCTGTAGCCAAACTCTTTTGATATACTTCATTAAGCTCTGCAACTAGAGCTCTTGCTATCTCCCTATTTTTTCCACTTGATCTTTTTCCACTTGATCTTTTTTTCCACTTGATCTTCATCTGACTCAATCAACTTTTTCTTTTTAAGTGGTTGATCAGATTCCACTATCTTGGTTTTGCCTTTGTCCTTGCTTGCTACCTTATCAGCACTGGCTTTCTTGATAACCTCAGCATTGTCTTTGATGACAACTCCTTTGGTCTTTGAAGTGACCTTAGGAGTGTCATGTTTAGCCTTGATTACTGTTTCAGCTATCTCAATTTCTTCCAAATTGCTGCTAAGGAGGTCAGTTAATACCTCTTGAACAATTTCTGCTGTTTCATTTATTTCAGCAGCATTAACTGTTTTTGCTGCTTTGCTTGCTTCATCAGCATTAACTGTTTCTGCTGCTTTCGCAAACACTGTTTCTGTTTCTACTGCTTGTACCTTATCCCCACTAACACCAGCGAACTCCCCCTCATCTCCATGTTTCTCCCCCTTATTCTTAGCATTCTCCATGTTGACCTCAGCTTCTGACTCCCCATTTTTGGGAGCATCATCCACTGGGTTCCTTCTTCTGAGATCAATCTTTTCTTTAACCTTCTTTGAACCACCTTCTTAACCAACTTCTTTAAGGTGTTGATTTCTTCTTGCTGGTTGATGATGACTTTCTTGAGAAATTATACTTTCTGGCAGTGGACAAGCAGACCAAAGCATAAGCAATGGTACTACTGAACTGACTCCATCCAATAGTTTTTCGAGAAATACAGTGCATAAGAGTATGAACAAAGAAACGCCATGGGGAGAAAAGTTAGCTTTGTAAAATTTGAAACCACCCAGTTGGCCTTCATACCCCATTCTTGTGAGATTGGAAAACAAATCCTCATGAGAGATAGAGGTAATACCTGAGGCATCGTCTAGTCGTAGACTGATGCGAATGACCTCTTCAGAGACTATCAAGGGTTTGTCACACACTCTTGTCTTGATAAACTGCACACCGTTTTCAGTAACAGCAGTGGCATTTGCCCAAAATTGCTTCTGGTGCTCGATGTAAATTGGTGGTGACACTGTAAGAGCATGAGCTATATGGCTGTACTTGAGAAAATCAACTATTTGATGGAATCCAGCAGCCTGCTTAGGCTTTTGAAGCATTGCGATCTCATTGTGTTCATCAATAAACGCCATGGATGCCATCTGGCTTGAGGATTCTTGACTGAAACACACTGGTTGCTTGAGAGAAAAGAGTTAGAGAGAAGACGAACAGTATTCAAAGAGTCGTTGTGAGCTTTTTGGCGGGCAAAGAGGGTATTTATAGAATTTAGGAAAGAAGAAGTATTAACCCTAATTTCAGTTAAAGCAGTACTAACCCACTCGCAGTATTAAGTGAGAGCAGTAGTGACCAACTAGCAGTATTAACTAACTGGCAGTATTAACTAACTGGCAGTATTAACTAACTGGCAGTATTAACTAACTGGCAGTATTAACTAACTAGCAGTAGTAACACATACCTGATGTAGTAACTCAGACTAGCAGTAGTAATAATGAACCTGCAGTAGTAACTTTGCACTGGCAGCATTAAAACTGCACTGGCAGCATTAACTATACTTACTCTATTGAAGCTTGTGTTAGTCTGAGCAAGGCAATAAAGTTCCTGAGAAAGATGATTAGTAGCACCAAAAAAAAATAAACAAATAACAGGTATACAAACACTTTTTAAACATGAGCTCATTCAGAGTTGCTCATGCCCACACTTGTGACCAAGAAAGTGAATCTACCCACATCAAAAGCTTTAGTGAATAGATCAGCAAACTGGTTATCAGTATGAACTTTAGCAACTTGAATAAGCTTCTTTTCATTGCAGTCTCTAATAAAGTGATACCTGATTTCAATGTGCTTTGTTTTGGAGTGCTTGACTGGATTGTTAACAATGCTAATAGCACTGTTATTGTCAATGAGGATTGGAGTGTGAAGAAAGGTTACCCCATAGTCCAGCATTTGATTCTGAATCCATAGAACCTGAGAGCAGCAACTTGCAGCAGCAATGTACTCAGCTTCTATTGTGGATAAGGACACTGTGGTTTGCTTCTTACACTGCCAAGAAACTAGTCTTGAACCCAAAAGCTGACATCCTCCTGAAGTAGACTTTATATCCATATTAGCACCACCCAAGTCACTGTCTGAATATGCAATCAAGTCAAAAGTAGATTCATAAGGATACCAAAGACCTAATCTAGGTTGCCCTCTTAAGTATCTGAAAATCCTCTTAACTGCTTGAAGATGTGACTGCTTTGGTTTGACTTGGAATCTGGCACACACACACACTGGAAACATGATATCTGGTCTTGAGGCTGTGAGATACATGAGAGATCCAATCATTGATCTATAAAGATGGACATCAACATCCTCCCCCTCGAGATCAGCAGTGATCTGTTTGTGTGTTTCCATCGGTGTGCTTGCTGGATTTTATGTCTGATAAACAATAGACATTATCCTTTCTTGGAGTTCTTAGTAGTATCATCTTTTCATCAACTACCTTGAATCCAGGAGCAAGGATGATGCATTCTGAATCAGTGAATAATATACTATGTTTTTTGTCACAAACCTGTGATACACTTAACAGGTTGTACCTTAAATGCTCAACATAGTAAACATCTTCAAAGGTCATCTTACCTTTTGTTACATCTCCCTTACCACTAATCTTACCTCCATCTGGAGTATTACCAAAGGCAACATGCCCTCCATCAATTTTCTTGAAATTCTTGAGGCAAGCCATGTTCCCTGTCATGTGCCTAGAGCAACCACTATCAACATGCCAAATGCTCTTTCCCTTGAGCTGCTGGTTGCCCTGCACATAAGATAAATCAATTAGTATTGATTGGTAACCCAAGCCAAAGTGGTCTTGGGCCTCCCTTTTTCATCAAAGTACTTACACTCCTTTTTTATGAGATTTTTAAATTTAGAATACTCTTTACTGAAGTACTTTGTCAAGATGATTGGTCTAGAAGCACAAACACTAGAAGCAGTACTAATTTTAGAAGTACTAACAGAGTTAGCAGTATTAACATCTGATGAAGTACTAACAATGTTAGTTTTAGAAGTACTAATACTCTCAGCAGCACTAACATTGATAGCAGCAGTATTTCTTCTGGCAGCACTATCTTTGTCAGCAGCACTATTTGTGGTAGCAGTACTAACAGTTTTATTGCTTTTGGGAACCCACATCTTGACACTCTCTTTTATAGTCTTTTTCTTCATGTGGCTTTTAGATTTAGCAGGTTTCTTAGCCACATGTTTCCTTTCATCCTTCCTATAACCAAAGGGTTTTTGCACAGATCTTTGAAAATTTATCCTTTGGTTAATAGGATTAAAATAACAGTGCTTGGCAAGATGGTTCATTTTGCCACATATGAAACAAGGTTTTGGTCTGATGATTCTACTCAGATCAACTCCTTGTTTCTAAGCCCACTGATTATTCCAATTTCTTTGATTGCCCCTCCTTTTATCATGCTTTAGGGGCTCAGACTTATTACCTGCACATTGTTTGCAAAGAACAGGATTCACAATTGTAGTTTGCTTGTAATGGACCTTTTTAGACTTTCCCTCAGTCTTCTCTACATCCTCAGATTTGACCCAATGCCTTCCACCACCCTCATTGGTAAGAATGTTATTTTCTAAGGGAATCTCACCACTCACAGTATTATCCTTACTCTTACCAGCTTCTTTCTCAGTCTTGTCCTTAACAACTACTTCATCTAAAGGATCTATCTTAGTGGCTCCCTCATGCAAGTCCTTCCTATCCTTGGTCTCTAACAAGTCTGATTTAGGAGGGATGTAGTTGTTGTTGTATGGTGGTGGTGTCGTATTGTACCCAATTCCTGGTTTAATCTTATCATGGATTTGGACCTTTAGAATTGAATCCATGGCTTTAGAAGCATATGAAAACTTTTCCACATCTAGCTTAACCTTGGCTAGCTCTCCTCTCAACTTTTCATTCTCCTCCCTAGACTTTGTCAGTTGGATTTCTAGATCATTTTTCTCCCACTTCCAGTAATTTGTATCATATGTGTGTTGAAGTTCATTGGCTTGGAACCCTTTAATTTGTTCTTCAAACCTCTCAACAATTTTCACATAGTCTTTTATATCCTTTTCTAATCTCTTAAGGTCATCACTCATACTCTGGTTGTGATCCTTGTACCTTTTAACAGTGTCTATACAAGTTTGAGAACAGAGATTAGAGAGTACCTCAGTTGGAAGATCAGATACCTCTGCCATGAGAGCTTGATTTTGAATGGCCTCTTCTGCTTGATCACTCCAGTCAAACCCCATTCCTTGTTGAGAAACCAGAGCTTGAGCAGAGTTTCTGTTCTGGTTGAAGCTTCCAGTCTAAGCTTGTTGGTGATTGTTTTGAGACACTCCACTTCTGCATTCCCTGGCAAAGTGTCCCTTCATATGAAACTTGTAGCACTCCACCTTTGACTTATCAAAGCCTGCTCCATCTTCTCTTCTTTGGGAGAAGTTGTTCCTCCCAGTCCTCTTGATGAACTTCTTCACCCTCATAGAAAAGCATGGCCATCTGCCATTTAATATCCATCTCTTCAAGATCATCAAGATGAAGCTGTTCCAAGTCATCATTGATTAAAGAGGAGTTACCATGGATGGAAAGAAAGGCTTCAAAAACATATTCATTGCCTTTTTCTTGATTTACTCCATTAGCAGCATTAACTGATTCAGGGTTAGCAGTAGAATCAGTTGATGCTGAAAGGAGTGCAGCATTATGAACATATCGAGTAGGCTTCTTCTTTGCTTCTACCTCAGATTGAAACACTCTCAGATCATTGTACAGATCATCTAGTTCATTTTCTTCCAATTTGTCATTCTGTCTGAATGAAACATTGTACATGGTCCATTCATCTCCAAGAGATCTGAGGAACTTTCGGTTGACATCATCTTGTTCCATCTGGACTCCAATAGTAGCCAACTCACCAATTAACTTATTGAATCTATCAAAAGTTTGAGTCATAGACTCATTCTTTGAAGATGTAAAATTCTCATATTGCTGCTTGAGAATATCCTTTTGATTTCTCTTAGTACTCTTGGTGCCAGCAAATCTCTTCTCTAAATCATTCCATAGAATCTGAGCATCAGTGCAGTGGTGAAACTGATGTTGATACTCATTAGGAATGGCCGGTGCTTAAGGCTTTCATCTCCAATTGTCTCACTTTCTTCTCAGCATCAATTTTTGGAGGTGGTCTTCTTCCATCTTGTCCAATTTTACCTTCAGCAGAGGGACCATTCTCAACAATGTCCCACATAGAAAAGTCTGTAAGGAGGATGTACTGCTTGATCCTAATTTTCCACATGTCAAACTCATTAGGTTTGAGCATGGGAACCTTTGAAACAAGAGTACTGTTTGATTCAACTGTGTTGTCCATGATGAATGAAGGTTTCTGAGAATACTAGGCTCTGATACCACTTGTCAGGATCTGATTCTTAACAAGAATAATGAAACTCAGAAACAATATTAAAGAAGTTGCAGAAAAACACTTTAATATTCAAATATCAATGTAACAGTAAAATAGAAATCACAACTTGTAAACTTTATTGAATGATTAAAGTTACAAGCTTTCACACGAAACCTCAATCTTGATGAACAGGCTCACCAAGACGAATTCTACTTCTCTAGAACTAGGGTTGTAAACCTTGAGGTCGATTCTCTCTCAAAACAAAAATTCAGAATACTCGTCTAACAAACTATTCTGAATAATTCTATACATATACTGAAAATAAAAGATAATTACAAAACATAAAAGATCTTCAGTATATTCTTCCATAATTATCTTCAACCTTCCATGATTATCTTCAAACCTTGATCTACGCATCTTACCATGATTATGACATAAGTAGTATTAAGTCATAGCAGCATTAACACCCTGAGCAGTATTAATCTTCATCAGCAGTAGTAACTATGCTTAGCAGTAGTAACCATGTTGTACTTGGCAGCAGTAGTAATACTTAAACAAATCTTCAGTTCCCAACAAAGGTTATATTAAATGTTAATTCTAAGATAAACGAGACTGCTATAACATCTTTTTACCGGATCATTTATTTCTGTCTTAACGAACCTTTGCACCCTTGCTTTTTTTTACGACTGAACTTTTCTTAGTGATAATTCAAAACTCAATCAAAATAATTTTCTTTGAATTCTCCATCTGAAACTGACTTTTAAATACTAGACTTTCCTGGTAAACTTTTATAGTCTTCCCTGAGTATCGATATCCGGTACTTTGTACCACAATTACTTCTTAAGAGACAATAGTAGGATAACGTTAATACTTGCATCGAGTTCTAACCGTGACAGCTGTTGTATGTCTGCCCTCTGGACCAACTACAACCAGACAAGGCAGGTTTGCAAAGCAAAAAGCCAGTAGACATATGTAATGAAGCAATGATCAGCTGCATCCACCATCTCTAGAACAAAAGATTGATAGAAACTGGAGAGGAGATGAAGATTATTAGAAGTTTAGTACGAAATAATTATCTCACTACAAAATATGCAAATAAAATGTAAATGTGGAAAAGTATTAGGTTATAATGTAAATAGATTTTGATTTCACAAGTATTCTTACCTTTATTTAGTATAAATATAGCATCATGTGATTGATCAATATATAAAACTAAAAAGGAAAATGACTTTTCCATCCATTGATGCCACTGTTCATCATAACCTTGCTTCTGTTGTTGCTTATAGTTGTTGCTGCTACTGCTACTAATCTCCATTTGTAAATCAGATTCACTTCCATAGCAACTGATTTTGTTCTTCTCCTCTACTAGACTGCCATGAAAACATACCAGTCCGCTCACCGGTTGTTTTGCCTTCGAAGATTCTTTCAAATGCATCTTCCTTGGTTATTCTCCAAACTACAAGGGGTATAAATACTATGACCCTGTAACAAGAAAGTTCCTCACCTCCACGGATAGAACTTACTTCAAAAACAAGCTTTTTTACATGGTTGTTCAAGAGGGGAGCATGACTTAACAACCTCATATGAGTGATGGGACTTACATAGAACCTATCCACACTCATTGTCCTACGGGACCAATTGGCCCCGAACCATTCCAAGCTAGAAATATCATATATATGAATCAAAGAATGACTGGTTATTCATGAAGAAATAAGTAAAGTGAGGATATGGTTATGCAACCTCAACATGGCCACGACATATGCTTCCTAGTCGTACCTCATATCCTATCAAGAATTGCATATTTTACAAAGCTTTATCACCAAGTTATCATGCTTTTGTGTATAGATTTAATGAAAAACAAGTTCCAACATCAATTTGTGAGGCCCTACAAGTTCCAGTTTGGAAAGATACCGCATTTGAATTCAGTCATGGGCAATGGCTGGAATCCTTGGTTTTTGATGGAACCAACCCCAATAGTTAGGTAATGCACGTTGAACAGTACTGTTCCACTATACCAATTAAATGAAGAGGAACAAATCAAGGTATGTTTCATTTTCCTTAAAGGTGATGTGCTTAGGTGGTTCCAATGAGAAAACAGATGAAGACCAATTAATAGAGTGTCTACATTTGACATATATCTCATGCAATGCAAACAACGAAACTATTAGATGTATAGAGATAGTAATATGATGACAAATTAAATTTCATTTCAAACCACTACAAAAACAAGTCTTTATTAATGAAAGGTTTGAGAAATACCCGCTTTCCATAAAAGTTGCTACACATTAGAATCAATTTTTCCAGGCACTTTAGTAGCAAACACTCTTGCTATTTCAAGTAGGATAACATCCATATTAGGAGTAGACTATACAAAACCAAAAAAGAAGAATATATGGAGAATACCATACATGCAAAAAAAACAAGAGATAAAAATTTAGTTGATATAACATGTGATAGCATGCATGCCACTAAATGTAGAACAAGACGAATGCATGAAACAAATGTTGATATTAACAAAGGTGGAAAATCATTAAGTAGTATATGCTAACAATTTCCATTCCAACAATTTCCTTCTTATCTACATATGTTCCCAAAAGAAGGTCATGGTGGAAAGAATAAGTTAGTAATTGTAAAAGCTCAATCTGGTAATGTTTATCTTGTTTCTTTGAGATTTCCGCAATGACTTCATGAGAATGTCTGCAAGCACTGGTTATATCGATAGAGGGTCTGTTCGTGTTCCTGCAACATGCAACATGCAACACGGTCTCTAATGAGATGGAAATCAAATTTAATGTGTTTGGTCCTCTCATGGAATACTTGATTCTTGGCTATGTGAATGGTTGAGTGGTTATCACAGTACAGTCTGATCAAGTCGTATGTAATTACTCCAACCTCTTTTAGGAGTCTTCTTACCTACATTATTTCGCATACACATCTGTCGTGACTCTGTATATTGACTCATTACTTGATCGAGAGACAATATGTTATTTCTTGCTTTTCCAAGAAACTAGATTTCGTCCAACAATAACGATACACAGTACTTGTTGCTGATATCGTATTTCACGAGACAGCCAACCTAAGCAGCATCCGAGAAACCAGATATCCTACTATATCCTTCTTCAGTGAAAGCACCCGCTCGATAATGTCCCTTATCAAAATAGAGTATCCTTAGTTGTGGCCTTGAGATACCCCAAAACGCGAAGTGTTGCATCCTAATGACTCGTATAAGGAGCAGACATGTGGCTCAAGACACTAACTGGGAATGATATATCTGTTCGAGTAACTGTCAAATGGTTAAACTTTCCAACTAGTCTCCTCTATATCTCTAGATCCTTGTAGGATTTCCATCATCCGAAAGAAACTTTCGTGTAGTGAGCATCCGACTATCCACTGGTTTACATCCCAATAGACCACACTTAGCAAGCATATCAAGAACATATTTCTATAAAGACAGGAGAACCCTTGTGCAGATCGAGATATTTTTATTCCAAGGAAGTAAAGAAGTCGTCCAAGATCGGTAACTTGAAACTATATACACACACTACTAAATATATAGGGGGACCTTCTTTTGAGAACCAATGAAATTGTGATAACTTTGAGAACTAGTGTATCATATGCTATTTCATATGTTTTTTTTCATCTTATACTAGCATTTGAAAATTTGATTAACATATGTTCGTTTCACAATGTGTTTGGTTCACATGTATTTGTTTCACAATGTGAACATTTTTAGTTCATTTGTGAAACAAAAATTGCATGTAAAAAAGTTTCACACTGTGATCCGAATACATATGAAGCAACCACATTGTGAAACAAGTATATGTTTATCAATATATTAAATGCTAGCCTTAGATGGGAAAAAATCATGTGAGACAATACCTTAAGGTACAAGTTCTCACGGATCTCACAAATTTTGGAGTTCTCAAATGATTAAGCCCCCTAAATATATATACACACTATATATAAACATGATAGTGGACACTTTAATATTATATATGTATACATATGCAAGCACAATGACATAGGACACCAGCATATATTATATATAAACGAGGATTCAAATATAAACCATGCATTTGTTACAAACTATACAGCCCAATCAATTGAGATATTTATGGAAATGATGAAGGTTTGTTAATTATGATTTGAATATGATTAGATATCATTAATTATGATCAATGCTTTAGATCAGGAAACAATCAAGATATTTATGAAACCACATATTCACTAGATTAAATGGACGGATGAGATTGGGTTGCAATAGTTGTAATAATGGGTTCACCTCTCTCTATATATACAAACACAAGTATCGGATACGATGTTACTGAAGGACACTTTTTTGGGTCTTTAAATAAAAAGTACAAGTTTTAGTAACAAAAAAGTACAACCTTTAGCTTTTCCCCCTTTTTTCAAAAAAAGAACAAACCGAAAGGACAACGCCTCATCACCGGCCACTGCCTCACTGCCTCAGTATGCGCCGTAGGTTTCATTCAACTCATTTAAGGAGTCACCTCATGTTTGGAATACCACAGCCTTGCCTCGAGGTGTACTTCTCAAACAATTTTGAAAACAAAAACGGTTGTTCCATGTACACCTCCTTAAGAAGGCCATTAAGGAAGACATTCTTGACATCCAACTGATGAAGCGGCCAATGATTAATGGCAACCAAAGTGACATAAATGCGAACTAACGATTCTACGTATATCAATAAAGCAATTGGATTCGAGCTGTGGTTGTTGCCTTTTTTTTGTCATGGTCTTACTTTATGTTTGAACTGTGGTTTTGGCACCCATTATTCTACAGTTATTAGGCCATATTTTTGAGTTCCCAGCTGTAGAGAAGTTGTGTACAAGAGATATCTCACCCGGAGTTGGCATATACTTAATAATGTCAATATTTTTTTTGGTTGTTTCTATTGGTATTTTAAGCAATCAGATATAAGATAGAGATAAACACATCAAAGTAGAAGTCTCTCGTTTATCAACTTGTTGAGTTCTACTTACTTGAAAATATGGTTAAATGCACAAAATAACAACCTATTCTCATAAATTTTCTTATTATAACATTGTAATTTTATTTATCCTTATTGCAACAATATACTTTCAAATTATATTTTAATAGGACAATACTCTAATTTTTTTTACCTATTATAACAATGGGTAATCTTTTGATTTGATTTAAGATGACATGATACAAGTTACCATGTTTCCATGTCATGCATGATACAAGTTATCATGTTTTCATCTCATGTGTGACATATTGCTTGAGTGGTTTTTATTATTACAACATTGTGCATTCAAAATAATTTGTTATAACATTGTTAATCAATACTTCTTTTTTTAAGAGTAAATTCAATCAATGATCTGATAGCCACTTTTTCGATCCACAAAGTCAGATTCTTGACATACTTATTGACCAAGACTTGTTCAAAATCTGTAATTAATAAAAAGATTAATTAATGTGTGAAGTCGTTAAACACTGTTTTAAAACTCCTCCTTGCCTAAAAATCCGCAAACTTCAAGTAGTGAATCGATCTTGAAAGAATACTTACAGCAAACATACATACAGTATGTCGAGCCTTATTGTTGTATGATATTATGTATTAGTGTCCACCATAAATATAATTATTAGCCAACAAATTAATGATCCTGAAGGTCCCAAATAACAACGATGTGAACTAACAACAATACGGAAATATGGGTGTAGGAATATGTGATCAACGATCCATTTACAATAAGCAATCCATAGACAATGAGATTTAAGTTGTCCAAATATTTATGTCATAATGTACATCAATATTGAGTGAGATACCGATTTTATTAACAAAATTAAATGGGAATTACAAGCAACTGATAAGATCAATAATTCTAATATCTAGCTAACAAAATGGCTCCAATCTTGCCAAAACTGACCTAAACATGGCTTCTTATTGGAAAATTCAGGTACGTAGCCTAGGGTGTCGACCTTGGGCCATGAGCTAGGGCATCGGTTCCGAAATTAGTTGTTTGCAAGTCGGTACAGTTACGACCTACGCATGTCCCAAGGTCCAAATACCCGAGTCACAAATTCAAATGAACAAAAATGTCCTCAACTTTTTTTCTCGTGTAAAGCATACATGGACTGACCTAATGTGATTGTTATGGTGGCACGTGCCACCATATTATTTCTCCGATGAAGGGTAAAAAAATTTAGGTTCGTGAAAGGTGCAAACGTATCGTTTTGGAAGATGCTACCGTATTATTTTGAAAGCTTCAAGATCACACTACAAGAAAAAGCTTAGTTAGTGACCAAAGTTTTAGTGACTACTTATATTTTTGTCACTATGTGTTAGACTGAAATTGTATTCAAGATTAAATGAGGGTCATTGTTGTAATTAGTGTTTGTGTATGTGTTGTAAATAAGCTTAGAAGGTTTGACCTTGCTTGGTCATGTTGACCTATATATAAGCAAGTCCTTGTGTTGTTTCAAGTGTGCAAGAGAGTAAGTGTGTGAAAGTGATGGTGTAATCTTGGTGGTAGTTGAGAGAGAGAGTAAGAACACATAGTTGCACACATTGAGTACACACACAAACACATTCTATCTTGAAAGGTTAATCACTAATAGATCTATGGCTTGATGTAATTCTTGTGATTAATAAACAAAGTCTTTTGTGATAATCTGTATGTGTTTATGCTAGTAATCTTGGGCCACATTTGGTATCAGAGCCAAATCCGTTTGAAAATCAAGAAAATGTTTTGAGTCGACGTTGTTAACGTTACCGTTCACGAAGTCAAAATCAATTTTGATTTTTAGTGGAATTTTTGAGTTGAATCTGATTAGGTTATGTTCGTATTGTATAATCGATCGAGTATGTCTGGATAGATTTGTTAATTGCACTGTAATCGAGTATGAATTTGTGATTTTTGTTGAGTTCGAGTTTACGAGTTTCACGTACTGTTCTTGAATCAATTTGATGATTTGTGTGTTTTTAATCGAAATTACTTGTTAGAAATGTGTTCGAAATGTGTTGGTAAGTAAATTGTCAAATTTTCAGATCGAAATTCGAAGTCTAGATGATTTTTTGGTGTGATGTTGATCGATTTTACAGGTTTGCGTGTGTTCGTCAAAGTTTGCGCATGTTCATCCTGGTTTGCGTAACATTCATCGAAAGTTTATTTGTATTTGATTTGTACTTTGCGTATCACACACTGAACACGCAAAGTTATCTTTGCGCAAGTATCTGAACACGCAAAGTCGTTTGTGACACTGATCAAGCTCAGTTTGCGCTCCACATCACAAACGCAAAATAGGGTTTGCGCTCCACAGCACACACGCAAAGCTAAGGTTTGCGTACCACAACACACTCAAAGTAGTGTTTGCGCTTCACAGTACATACGCAAAGTGGTGTTTGCGTATCACTCTTGTAACGCAAAGTCAAGGTTTGTGTTCCACACTACAAACGCAAAGTCAAGGTTTGCGTTCCACACTTCAAACGCAAAGTCTGGTTTGCGTACTGCACTTGATACGAGAAGTGTGGTTTGCGTTTCACACTATTCACACATTTTGCGTTTCATACTGAGTTGTTCTTAAAAAAAATTTAAAAGTTTTTCTTGATTTGATTGGATTCAAAAATCTTTACTAGCTAATATTTTTCATCTTGTGTAGGTATATACATCTTTCAATCATGGCAAATGAATTTCTCTCTATGGGATCTCATCTGAAGCCTCCAGTCTTGTCTGTCGAAGATTATTCACAATGGAAGAAAAGAATGATTCAGTTCTTAAATCTAAAGAACAGAGATTATATGACATCTATCATAGATGGTCCGGGAAATCCACAATTGTTTGTACCTGGACAAGAAGCCACAACTACATCACCAGCAATCCCAGATCAATATGTGTCAAAACCATATCAATTATTTACTGATGTGGAAAAGGCAAGACACAAGATAGATGAAGAGGCACTTATCTATCTCACTATGGCAGTTCCTAATGATATCTACAATCGCGTAGATAGTAGGGAATCTGCAAAAGATTTATGGTATGAATTGGAGAAACAGTTTCAAGGATCAAAGAAGTCAATTCAGACAAAGCTGAATCAGAGTATAAATGCATATGAAGGCTTTCATGCGAAAGAAGGAGAGACTTTGTTTGAAACATACAATCGTTTCAATGTTATATTGAATGATCTAAGGAGAAATGGAATGAACAAGTCAGAATCAGAGATCAATTATAAGTTCATCAAGAATTTGAACCCAGAATGGAAAAGTTATGCTATCAACATTCAGATGACTAAGGACATGGCACAAGAAGACGTCAATGATATCTTCACAACTTTATCTCAACATGAGGATGAAGTAAAGCAGCTAGGTGCTGAAAAAAAGATGGTCAAAGATTCTCTAGCCTTAATGTCTGAACGTAAGAAAGGGTCAAGTTTTAAGTCCAGTTCTTCTTACAAGACAAAGTTAAGAAAATCCAGAGCTCTCCTCATTGAAATCACTAATTCAAGTACTGATGCATCTTCTACTAAAAGTGAAGAAAATTCAGATGAGGATATTCAACGATTTGCTGAAAATCTGGCTCTTCTCACAAAGCAGTTTAAGAAAAGCTTCGTTAAGAACAGATACTTCAAGCCGAAAGATGAAAGCTACAAGAAAGAAAAGTACAAGCCAAGATTTGAAAAGAAGTACGAGAAAAGAGGAGAGAAAAGAGATGAAAAGCGAGAAGAGAAAAGAGAAGAGAAGAGAGAAGGAAAGAAAGAAGAGACTAAGCCGAAATATGGAAGATGCTATAACTGTGGAAAACCAGGTCATCTTTCCAAAGATTGCAAGCAGAAGAGAATAAAGAATTCAGAATATTATACTCGGAAATCACTGATAGCAAAGAAAGTGGAAGATGGTCAAAACTTAATGGCGGAGGAAGAAAATTGGTTCTACAAGAGTTCTGATGATGAATCTGCACACTTTACTCAGGTGTGTATGATGGCCAAAGTGAATGAGGACATTGGATCATCTTCTGATCATTCCGACTGTGGTTCTGAGGTACGTATTCAATCTTTAAAGGCTCAAGTTAAATTCATGAAAGAAGAGTTTAAATCTTTGAAAGTCAAACTTAGTCATGAAAGACAAACAATGTTGAACTTTCGTGATGAAAATTCAATGTTGAAAGATGTTGTTAAGGAAAAAGAATCTGAAAAAGATTTTTTGAAAAAGGACAAAGATGTTTTAAATT
Organism: Arctium minus; assembly: GCA_954870635.1. Lineage (NCBI taxonomy): Eukaryota > Viridiplantae > Streptophyta > Magnoliopsida > Asterales > Asteraceae > Arctium > Arctium minus. The sequence goes on along the minus strand of OX941080.1, from coordinate 171,029,294 downwards.
CAAAAATATCTGAGCTTGAAAGAGATCTTGTAGACTTAAATGCTGAAAAAGGTGATTTTCAACTAAAATTTGAAGCGTGTTTTCAACAAAGAAACGAGGCATATTGTAAAATTAAGCAACTGGAGGATTTAAATCTGAAAAGAGGACAGATTGAGCAAACATTAAATCTTTTAACAAACAAACTCCAAGATGTCAGATTTTATAATGTTAAAAAAGGTTTAGGTTTTGAACCAAATAATGTTTTGAAAAGAGCACCAGAAAATTTGTATAATTTTGATAAAATGGGCTCTATTCCTACAAAACCTGATATTCATGATACTTTTGTAAAAGGTAAAGTCGTGAATGATGATGACACTTCATCTTGTGCTGATTCTATTTCAAGTTTAAATTCTGTTGGTTTTGCTTATAAAGATTTAAATGAAAGTTACAAAACAAGAAAAATAGAATTTAGTGAATTTACGTCACTATTTTCTCCTTATTTACCAACAGAGTCAGCCAAGGTTGAAGCAAGTAGTACTGAATCTCAGTGTCAGTATGATGAATCTGATTCAGAAACTGATGTTGAGAATCAAAATTCTTTATCTGATTCATTCACTTCTAATTCCTCAAAAGATTCAAAAGATGAAAATATCATGAATCAAAACCTTAATTCTGATTTTTCAAAAATTATGACTGAGGAGATCTTTACAGAAATGATGAATGCTCCAGATCCTGTTCCTATAATCGAAAAGATGGAATCAAACTCTGAGGTGAATCAAGCATCTAATTTTGAGAAACAAATCACAGATCTTCAAAAGACGATTGACGAGTTAGAAGATGAGAACATTGATCTCAGATTCAAACTTGACAAATCTTCTGAAGAAAACAAAGAACTTTCTAAAGAATTAAATGCTTTGAAAGATGATTTGTTTAAACAAAATCTGAAAGAGAAAAAGATGTTTGAATCTCCAAACTGGAATGTTCATTCTAATCCAGAGTTTGATACTATCAAATCCAAATCTTCAGTTGTTTATACTCCTACTCCTGAATATCCTCCAAGTATTTTTGAAAAAGGAGAAACTTCTTGCATTTCAAAGTTAAAATCATCTTCTACAAAGAAAGCTAACAAGATTTTGTTTCCTGTTTCAGATGTAAAAAGGCAGAATGAAAAAGGAAAATGGATGAAGAATGAGAAAGGAAATAAAGTTACTGAAAATAAATGTAGTATCAGTAATAGTGATAGTTTGACGTGTAAAAATTCAAATGTTTCCAAATGTCAAAGTTGTATGAATGTTTGTACTTCATTAGATAAATATAAGCTTTTGACATTTGCGCGTAAGAATTTTATCTGCAAACACTGTCATGATAATGCATTTACTATTCCTTCCATTTATCCTAAGTCTAAAGTTGCCAGAAAAACATCTCATGTCAAATCAGTTTCAAAATCCTTAACTCATCAGGCTAAAAATTTTCATGCTAAGATTGATCATTTTTCGAAAAAGAAAACATTTCATGAGCTTAATGTTAAAATGATATGGAAATGGGTACCTAAGCCTCGCTATGAGTGGCGAATTAAGGCTAAGGTAAATAATGTTGATGAATTTTAAAAAGCTAACAAGGAAGGACCCATCTGGATATGGGTACCTAAACAGAAATAAGTTGTTCTTTTTGCAGGCCTCACATACATGGTACATAGATTCAGGATGCTCGCGACATATGACAGGATTTAAGCATCTACTTCACAATTATGTTGAGGAACCTGCCGGTACTGTAAGTTATGCAAATTATGAGGTTACTAGATACATTCGAGGACACGGATCTTTAACAAATGGCATCGTGACGATACGTAGAAGGACTTGATCATAATCTTTTCAGTACAAGTCAATTATGCGATAGTCAATTTCAAGTTCGGATTACTGATAAATGCTGTTATATTGAAGATAAAGATGGTTGTGCAATTTTTAAAGCTAAGCGGAATGCAAATCTTTATTCTGTGAATTTTCCAACACTTTCTGCATCAAGACCTGTTTGTCTGATTGCAAAAGCTTTAAGTGCTGAAAGTTGGATGTGGCATCGGCGTCTGTCTCATCAAAACTTTGATGCGATTAATCAGTTGGCAAGACAAGGTATTGTCAAAGGTCTACCAGAACTAAGGTTTGAGAAGAATTCTCTTTGTCCCGCTTGTGAAATGGGAAAGATGAAGCGAACATCTCATAAAGCAAAGACAGAATTCTCATCTTGAATTGATACATATGGACCTTTGCGGCCCGATGAGGACTCAATCTATCAATGGTAAGAAATATATTTTGGTCATGATAGATGAGTACTCTAGATATACTTGGCTGGAATTTTTAAGGAACAAATCAGATGCAGCAGAGCTGATCATTGAGTTCATAAAGAAAATCCAGATTCGACTACAATTGCCGGTTATATCTCTGAGAAGTGACAATGGCACAGAATTCAAGAATGAAAAGCTTCAGAGTTATCTCATATCTGTTGGGATCTCTCACAATTTTTCTGTTGCCTACACTCCTCAGCAAAACGGTGTAGTTGAAAGGAAGAATCGAACACTGGTGGAAGCTGCGAGGACTATGTTAGCCTATTCTGAGTTGCCAATGTTTCTGTGGGCTGAAGCCGTAGCCACTATGTGTTTCACACAAAACCGCACAATTGTCATCAAACGACATAAAAAGACAGCGTATGAACTTATTAATCGTCGAAAACCGAATATTAAATTTTTTCGTACTTTTGGTTGCAGGTGTTATATTCTCAATGATCGAGACAATCTTGGTAAATTTGACAAGAAGGCTGACGAAGGCTATTTCATTGGTTATTCCTTAACATCTAAAGCCTATCGGATCTACAATAGACGAACCAAGACGATCATGGAGAGTATTAATGTGTCATTCGACGAATCATCAACGTTGACTTCTGAACACAACAGTTCAGAACTCAAGCTTAAAAAGAAAGTTTCTATTCAAGGCGGAATAGAACCCGAAGTCAAACAGAATAAGTATTCTAATTCAAATAAAATTACAGCTGAATTAGACTTATTATTTTTTTATGCTTTTCTGGATATCTGTGCAGATTTTGAAAAATCAAGCATATCCACATCAACTTCAGAGGTTCCAATTATAATAATAGATATTTCAGGGCCTTCTGAAAATGTCACAATATCAACCACATCAGGTACATATATACGTATAAATTCTGAAGGTACTAATGTTGATTCTGTGAATGCAAATTCAAATTCAGCAACAGAAGTTCCGAGTGATTCTTTTATTGCTCCGGAAATTTTTACTTCAGAAGAGGTTGTACAAGATGTCCCGAGCACATCTGGGGTTGATCAAGACTTACCTGCCGTATATGATGAATATGAGGAAGAAAATACTCAAGCTCACATTCATCCAATTCCAAGTACTATGAAATGGACACGAGCTCACCCACTTCATAATATTATTGGTAATGCACAGTCTGGTGTACAAACGCGTGCAGCATCGGCTAATTTTTGTCTATATTCAAGTTTTTTAAGTTCTCTCGAGCCGAAGAAAGCTTCAGAAGCCTTGCGCGATCCAGATTGGATACTGGCGATGCAAGATGAACTTCTGCAATTTGAGAGAAACAAAGTTTGGAGACTTATACCACTTCCAGAAGGAAAATCTGTTATTGGAACAAAGTGGGTTTTCAGAAATAAGAGAGATGAATATGGAGTTGTAGTTCGAAACAAAGCTCGCCTTGTTGAAAAGGGTTATTATCAACAGGAGGGGATTGATTATGAAGAAACGTTTGCTCCTGTGGCACGACTGGAAGCGATACGAATCTTCTTATCCTATGCAGCGCATAAAAGTTTTACTGTCTTTCAAATGGACGTAAAATCAGCATTTTTAAATGGAATATTGCATGAAGAAGTATACGTTGCTCAACCAGAAGTATTCATTGATCCAAAGAACCCTGATCATGTCTATGTCTTAGACAAAGCTTTGTATGGACTCAAACAGGCACCAAGAGCTTGGTACGAAACTCTAACTCAATTCTTACTTGCTTCAGAATTCAAGAAAGGTACAATTGATACTACTCTCTTTCTGAAAAAGCAAGGTGATGATATGATTCTAATACAGATTTATGTAGATGACATAATTTTCGGTTCTACAAATCCAAAGTTTTGTAAAAACTTTTCAAGAATCATGGAATCTCGTTTTGAAATGTCAATGATGGGCGAACTGAATTTTTTCCTTGGTCTTCAAGTGAAACAGTTACCCAAAGGCATTTTCATTAATCAGTCAAAATATATTCGAGATATTTTAAAGAAATTTAACATGAGTGACAATTCAGTGATGAAAACACCGATGGCAACGGGCACATTTTTAGATGCAGATCTTTCTGGCAAATCAGTAGATCAAAAAGTGTACCGTAACATGATTGGTTCACTGTTGTACTTAACTGCGAGTAGACCGGATATTATGTTCGCTACATGTTTCTGTGCTAGATATCAGGACAATCCGAAGGAATCACACTTGGTCGTTGTTAAACGGATTCTTAGGTATCTTAAAGGTACTACTGAGTTAGGCCTTTGGTATCCTAAGGGTTCGTCTTTTGATTTAACTGCCTATACTGATGTTGATCATGCAGGATGCAAACTGGATAGAAAGAGCACCTCTGGTTCATGTCAGTTCTTAGGTGATAAGTTGGTTAGTTGGACGTCTAAGAAACAAAATTGTGTTTCTACATCCACTGCCGAGGCTGAATACGTAGCTGCCGCAGGCTGCTGTTCACAAGTCATCTGGATGAAAACATAGTTAAAAGATTTCGGATATACTTACCAACGAGTCCCTATCTACTGTGATTCTAAGAGTGCGATTGCGATAACAGCCAATCCAGTGCAGCATTCCAAGACGAAACACATCGACGTGCGTTATCATTTTATAAAGGATCATGTCGAAAAGGGCGATATCGAGATGCACTTCGTGACTACAGAATACCAGTTGGCTGACCTTTTCACTAAATCGTTGGATGAGAAGAGGTTTAACTTTCTAGTTAGCAAACTTGGTATGTTAAATGCCACTTCATGATTCTAGGAGGAGTTTTCTAAGTTTGTGCGTTATTTGAATATATCTTGGATATTTCATCACATGCTAACTGACTAAAGCGGAATCATTTGTATAATGATTACCAAAATCTTTTTCTTGCAGGTTATTGTATGTGACAATGGCTTTTGGACAATTCAGTTCAAAACCCGTATTCAAATGTTTTCTTCTGAATGATGCTTTCATGATTATATATTTTCAGGAAGTTTTTCGTTTGAAAGGGAGTTTAGATATAATATTGCTATATCTTTTATAATAATATTTCTAAAAAGATTGATGTTTTACAGATATCAAGGGGGAGGATATCTAGTCAAGGATACTTTAATTGTTATATTCATTCCAGGGGGAGTTAAGGATTCTAATCCACGGGTATAATATTCTAATACTTATACTCTAATACTTGTGAAAGAAGAACAACTTTCACTTGTGAAAAATGGTTTTAAAATGTTCAAACCACTTCACGATCTTAACATGTTTTTATGATTTGAGAAGTGTGAATTTTAAATGATTTTTGGATACTTGTGAATTTTATTGTTTATCTTAACATGTTTTTAGTATTTTCAAATTGATTATGTTATTACCATGTATCAAATGATATATCTTTCTATGGTAATACTCCCGTCGTTTTGTATTCATTGTTGTTTGAATCAAACGTCATTTCATTCTTAATGTGCTTTCATTGATAATATGTTTATGTATTGTTCATATAAACAACTTACGTCTTTGAATTCCCAAATATTTTTTTCTTCATGATAATTTGATCTGATCTTAATCATTGTCAGATTCTCAAAACATTTCTATTCTTTTCATTCATATAAAGTTTTGAGATATCTTAAATGTTTAAAATGCTCAAATTTCATTTCTGATCTTTGATGAGCATATATACACTGACATATGATTTCTTGTGCTTTACATGTCAAGAAAATCATTGAACAACATGTACTTTTAGGAACATGGGATTCAGTGTGAGTGCTTAATAGATCTTCCATGGATTCACGATAACCAGTGTTTCCTACCCCGGAAGAAATCCTTTGAGTGATTGAGGGGAGAGGGGTCTAAAAGAATTGAGTGTGGGAGTGAGCATAGGTAAAATGGAAATGAGAGATTGGTTAGATGTGAGCTTATATGATTAAAAGAAAGAGGGTGAGAGAACAGAGTTAAAAGAATATTAGAACTCTGCACCAAACATCTTTCTGAGTCGGGCAGCCACATTACTGATTGGTTCACATTTCTTTGGTGACCATCATTGAAATAGGCAAATAGCCCATGCCATCTCTTGCATACAACCCCACTAGCTACTCATTCTTTTCTTAAAAAGAGAATGTTTCACATTTTTTGGGGAAGCAGCACATAATCTATCGGATCTTCTCTTGGAAGATACTGATATTGAAAAGGAAGGAAAGTTGCCCCACCTTCGACCCTTTATCATGCACGTTGAGTCCTTGTATAATCATTGTTGTCCCAGTGATTTACATATTTTGAGCCTTATGAAACACAATCATTGTGCTAATTCTTTCAAACACAAGCACAACACACAGAGTGTTGGGAACTGAAGATTCTACTAAGTGTAGTTACTACTGCTAGTACAAATGTAGTTACTACTGCCAGAACAAGTTGAAGATTAATACTGCTAAGTGTTACTACTGCTAGTAGAATTACTACTGCTAGTTAAAGTTAGTACTGCTTGAACAAAGTTAGTACTGCTTAGCTAGTTAGTACTGCTAGTAGTTAATACTGCTTGCAGTTAATACTGCTAGATGAAGTTAATGCTGCTAAGCACTATTAGTGCTGCTAAAGAGATCCGAATGGAATGTACTACAGCTGGATATACTGAAGATATACTTAGAAGATATACATGGAAGATATACTGAAGATTTGTTTATTCTTTGTAATTATCTTTTTATCAGTATATGTATAGAATGTTTAGAATAGATAGAGATAACTTTTGATAATTGTTTTTCAAGAAAAAAAAATATCAACCTCAAGGCATAGATCCTAATTCTAGAGAAGTAGAATTCGTATTGGTGAGCCTGTTCATCAATATTGAGGTTGAGTGTGTAAACTTGTAGCTTTAAGCATTCAATACAAGTTTACTGTTTGATCATTATATACTGTGTTTGATTACTGTTTTATTAAATATCAAAGTGTTTTTCCGCAACTTCTTTGATATTAGTTTCTGAGTATTAATTCTTGTTAAGAATTCGATCCTGACAAGTGGTATCAGAGCTAAATTCTCTCAGAAACAGTTATTCATCATGGAAAATCTTACAGAATCAAGCAGTACTTTGGTCTCAAAAGTTCCAATGCTCAGATCCAATGAATTTGACATGTGGAAAATCAGAATCAAGCAATATATTCTCCTCACAGATTACTCTATGTGGGACATCATTGAGAATGGCCCATCTGATGGAGGAAAGATTGGTGAAGATGGAAAAAGAACTCCTCCAAAGACAGATACAGACAGGAAATCAAGACAGACAGAGATGAAAGCCTTGAGCACACTGCTCTTAGCCATTCCAAATGAGTATCAACACCAATTCTGCAATTGTACTGATGCACAGATGCTCTGGAATGCTCTAGAGAAGAGATTCTCAGGTACTAAAAGTACCAAGAGAAATCAAAAGGCAATCTTAAAACAACAGTATGAAAACTTCATCTCAACTAAGAATGAGTCCATGACTCAAACTTTTGACAGGTTTAATAAACTAATTGGTGAACTAGCTACTATAGGAGTACAGATTGATCAAGATGATGTGAACAGAAAGTTCTTAAGGTCCCTTGGAGATGAATGGACCATGTACACTGTGTCATTCAGACAGAATGACCAGTTGGAAGACAAAGAACTTGATGATCTGTACAATGATCTTAGAGTATTTGAAGCTGAGGTGGAGGCAAAGAAGAAGCCTTCTGGATATGTTCATAATGCTGCACTCCTATCAGCATCAATTGATTCTACTGCTAACTCTGAATCAGTTAATGCTGCTAATGGATCAAATCTAGATAAAGGCACTGATTATGTATTTGAAGCTCTTCTTTCTAATCATGGAAATTCTTCTTTGATCAATGATGACTTAGAACAACTTCATCCTGATGATCTGGAAGAGATGGATATTAAATGGCAGATGGCCATGCTCTCCATGAGGGTTAAGAAGTTTATAAAGAGGACTGGAAGAAACAACTTCTCACAAAGAAGAGAAGATGGAGCAGGGTTTGATAAATCAAAGGTAGAATGCTACAAATGCCATCTGAAGGGACATTTTGCTAGAGAATGCAGAAGTGGAATGTCTCACAACAACAACCATCAACAAGCTCAATCTGGAAGCTTCAATAAAAACAGAAACTCTGCTCAAGCCCTTGTTTCTCAACAAGGAATGGGGTTTGATTGGAGTGATCAAGCAGAAGAAGCTATTCAGAATCAAGCTCTTATGGCTAAAGTATCTGATCTCCCATCTGAGGTAAGTTCTAATCTCTGCTCTAAAACTTGCATAGACACTGTTAAAAGGTACAGGGATCACAATCAGAAGATGAGTGATGACCTGAAGAGACTAGAAAAGGATATAAAAGACTATGTGAGGATAGTAGAGAGATTTGAAGATCAAATCAAAGGTTTTCAAGCCAATGAACTACAACACTCATATGACACTAATTACTGGCAGTGGGAGAAAAAGGATTTAGAACTTAAACTGACCAAATCTAAAGAGGAGAGTGAAAAACTGAAAGAGGAGTTAACCAAGGTTAAGCTTGATGTAGAAAAGTTTTCCAATGCTTCTAAAGCAATGGACTCCTTACTGCAAAATCAGATTCATGATAAATTAAGAAGAGGAATTGGGTATAATGCCACACCTCCACCATATAACAACAATTACATTCCTCCTACTTCAGACCTGTTAGACACCAAAGATAGGAAGGACTTGCCTGAGGGAGCCACTGAAATAGATCCCTTAGATGAGGTAATTGTTGAGGATAAGACTGAGAAAGAGGTTGGCAAGAGTAAGAAGAACAAGGTGAGTGGTGAGACTTCTATAGAAAACAACATTATCACCAATGAGGATTGTGGAAGGGCTTGGATCAAATCCAAGAACATAGAGAAGACAGAGGAAAAGTCTGGTAAGGTCCATTATAAACAGACCACAGTTATGAATCCAGGTCCTTGCAAACAGTGTACTTGTAAGAAGAATGAACCCCAAAAACAGGACAAAAAGAGGGGAAATCAAAGAAACTGGAATAATCAATGGGCACATAAACAAGGGGTTGATCTGAGTAAAATCAATAGACCAAAACCTTGCTTTATCTGTGGCAAATTGAATCATCTTGCAAAATTCTGTTATTTCAATCCTATGAACCAAAGAATGAATTTCCAAAGATCCATGCAAAAACCCTTTGGTTATAAGAAAATTGAAAAGAACCATGTGGCTAAGAAAACTGTTAAAACTAAAAGCCACATGAAGAAAAAGTATTCTGTTAAAGAAAGTGTCAATATGTGGATTCCTAAAAGCACTAAAACTGTTAGTACTGCTACCACAAATAGTGTTGCTGACAATGATAGTGCTGCTAGAAGTAATACTACTGCTAACAATGTTAATGCTGCTAACAAGGTTAGTACTGCTACACCTGTTAGTACTGCTAACTCTGTTAGTACTTCTAAGGTTAGTACTGCTTCCAGTGTTGATTCTGCTAAGCCAATCATATTGACAAAGTACTCTAATAAAGAGTGCTCTGAGTTTAAAAACCTCATTAAAAAGGAATGTAAATACTTTGATGAGAAAGGAAGACCCAAGATCACTTTGGCTTGGGTCCCCAATCATACTAATTGATTTATTTAATGTGCAGGGCAACCAACAGCTCAAGGGAAAGAGCATATGGCATGTTGATAGTGGTTGCTCTAGGCACATGACTGGCAACATGTCATGCCTTCAGGATTTCAAGCAAATTAATGGAGGACATGTTGCATTTGGAGACAATCTTACTGGTGGTAAGATAAGTGGAAAAGGTAATGTCACCAAAGGTAAGATGACATTTGAGGATGTCTACTATGTTGATCAATTAAAGTACAACCTGTTAAGTGTATCACAGGTTTGTGACAAACAACATAGTATATTATTTACTAATACTGAGTGTATGATTCTTGCTCCAGGGTTCAAGGTAGTTGATGAAAGCATGATACTACTTAGAACTCCAAGGAAGGACAATGTTTACTGTCTTGATTTGGACAATGTTGATAGTGATTCATCTTTAAATTGTCTTGTTTCAAAAGCTTCTATAGATGAATCCTCCCTTTGGCACAGAAGGATGTGTCACATGAATTTCAAGACTATGAACAATCTTGTTAAAAATAACCTTGTAAGAGGTTTACCTTCAAAAGTCTTCTCATGTGATGATCATTGTGTTGCTTGTCTTAAAGGCAAACAACACAAAACTTCTCATAAGACCAAAGAGTTAAATTCTGTTTCTTCTTGTCTCCAGTTATTGCATATGGATCTGTTTGGTCCTACAAATGTTATGAGTATAGGCAAGAAATCTTACTGCTTGGTTATTGTTGATGATTACTCCAGATTTACTTGGGTATATTTTCTAAGGACTAAGGATGAAACAAGTGGTCTTATCAAATCCTTTATTCTAAGAATTGAAAACCAAACTAATCAAAGAGTAAAAGTCATTAGATCAGATAATGGAACTGAATTTAAAAATCATGATTTAAACACTTTTTGTGAAGGAAAAGGTATTGAGAGACAATATAGTGCTCCTAGGACTCCTCAACAGAATGGTGTTGCTGAAAGGAGAAATAGGACACTAATAGAGGCTGCTAGATCTCTGTTGGCTGATTCAAAATTGCCAATTACATTCTGGGCTGAAGCAGTTAATACTGCTTGTTATGTCCAAAACAGAGTTCTAGTGGTCAAGCAAAAGAACAAGACCCCATATGAGCTTTTAAATCAAAGAAAACCTTTTATTGGTTTCTTCAAATCTTTTGGGTGTCCTTGTACAATTCTAAATACCAAATCTCACTTAGGTAAGTTTGATAGCAAAGCAGATGATGGATTTCTTGTTGGATATTCATCTCAGAGTAAGGCCTACAGAGTTTTTAACTCTTCTTCTAGAATAATTGAAGAAAGTGACAATGTCAAATGCAATGAGAACACACCAAATCCTGTTGGGTCTGGACCTCAGTGGCTATTTGACATTGATTCACTAACTAACTCTTTTGGTTTCAGTAATGAGTACACAGGAACAGGTGGTGGAGAATCAGAGATCACACAAGTTCAAGAAAGCATATCTAAATCTGTGATTTTTCCCATACCCACAGTAAATGAAGACTATGAAAAGGAATCATTTACTGAACCAAGTCAGAATGAAGAAAACACTAGAGATGAGGAGACTCAAGAATCAGAAGTGACATCTGAAGACACTTCAGTTGAATTGCATGACTCTAATCTAGAGGCTGGACTGAATGAAGAACCTAGTCATAACACAAGAGTTCAAAAGAATCATCCTCCACAGTTGATAATAGGTGATGTCTCTTCTCCCATGATGACTAGACATCAAAGCAGGCTTCAGGAAATGCAAGATCAACAGCATACAGTGCTCTCATGTTTTCTATCCCAGCTTGAGCCCAAAAAGGCACATGATGCTATGAAAGAGTCTAGCTGGATAGAAGCAATGCAAGAAGAATTGTTACAGTTCAAGCTACAAGATGTGTGGTTAATACTGCTTTCAGTTAATACTGCTTGTGGTTAATACTGCTCTAGGTTAATACTGCTTATATTCCGAATACTATAAATACTTTTTGCCCGCCTAAAAGTTCATAACGACTCTTTGCATACTGTTCTCTTGCGCTCAAAACCTTTTCTCTCTCAAGTTCGAAGTTTTCAGGCAAGTTTTCACTAAGATCAATGGCATCCATGACATTCATCGACGAGCACAACGAGATTGCGATGCTACAAAAGCCAAAGCAAGCTTCAGGATTTCATCAGATTGTGGATTTCCTCAAGTCAAGTCACATTGCTCATGCTCTTACTGTATCACCTACAATCTACATTGAGCACCAAAGGCAGTTCTGGGCTAATGCAACCATTGTTGTGGAAAATGGTGTGCAAATGATCAAGACAAGAATCTGTGATCACTCACTTACAGTTACTGAAGAAGTCATTCGCATCAGTCTACGTCTAGACGATGCCTCTGGTATAATGTCTATCTCTAATGATGAACTGTTTTCTAATCTTACTAGAATGGGGTATGGAGGCCCATTGGGTGTTTTCAAATTCTCAAAAGCAAAGTTTTCACCCCAATGGCGTTTTCTTGTTCATACCCTGATGCATTGCATCTCCAAAAAGACCACTGGATGGAGTGAGTTCAGCAGTCCAATTGCATATGCTTTGGTATGCTTGGCTACATCCAGAAGGTACAATTTCTCAAAGATGATTTTTAGTGATCTTGTATCAAATATGGGAAACAAAAAGAGTTTCTTTATGTATCCCAGATTTGTTCAGGAAGTAATTAACCATGAATTGACGGATATACCTCAACCTGTTGGGGTATATGTACCTAAACCCCCAAAAGGCAAGGTTTTCTCAAATATGAGAAGATCTGTTGGGGACTCGGAAGGAGTTGACACCCCATTGTTCTCTACAATGATGGTGGTGTCCCAAAACACTGAAGGTATGGCAGCAGGGTCAAGGCCCTCATTAGACCATCCCACTGCTAGCCAAGCCCAACCTTCTCACTCAAAAACAATTCCCCAGTCCATTCTTACAAAACCCACTTCTCCAATTACCCAAACTTATCAAAGAAAACAGGTAAAGAAGGCTCCTTCCCTTCTTGTACCATCACCCACACAGCCTTTAAGCCCTCTAAGGGAGAATTCTCCCTTAGAGCATATCCAAAGGGAAACCACAAGGGTGTCTCCCAACCCAAAGGAGGTGCTCTCTGAGGAGGAGGTAGAGCATATGGGTGATGAGGCTGCCACTACTCCTGCTAACACAGAGGAGGAAAGTGGTAACATCAATAAGACCTCCCCCATGGCAACTTTGAATGAGCAATCATTTGAAGGTCCCTGGTGCCAAGAAACCACAGGGGTGGATAGTGCTTCTGCTAGGCAGAAGACTTCCACTACTAAAAGATCCAATGATCCTTCAATAGGGGGTAACACTCCTGGAGAAGGTGAGGACAGATATAACTATGATGAATTGATGGAGGCAATGGGCAACATCAACATGGATGTACTCAAACAGGGCAAAGATATAGAAGAGCTAAAACTCATTGTACTGTCACAACAAGAACAAATCATCAAGTTGAAGCAAATGGTAAGGAAACTGATTCTGCAAAAGAAGAAGAAACAATTTGTGCTCAGAAGGAGGGAACCAGTGACTGATGCTCCCAAAAAGGGGGAGTCAGAAGCTGATGCCAAAGCTAAGGGGGAGCAAGAGGAAAAACATAATGTTGAGGGGGAAAATGAGCAAGCAGCAGAAACAGAAAGAGGTTCAGTACAAAAAGAAGCAGAAACTGTTAATGCTGCTGAAACCTCACAAGCAGCAGTAACAGAGTTAACACCAACAGAAATTGAAGTAGCTGAAGTGCTAATCAAAGCTAAGAATGACACTCCCAAAGCAAAGGGAGTGGTCATAAATGAAGGGAGAGACAGAAAATCAGAACAGAAAGACAAAGCTGCAGAATCAAAGAATAAGGGAAAAGAAAAGATAGTGGAATCTGATCAACCAATCAAGAAGCAAAGGTTGGTTGAATCAGATGAAGCTTTAGCAAGGAAAATGCAGAAGGAGATGGAAAAAGAAGAAAGAGCTCAGGTGGAGAAGGACAGGGAAATGGCAAAGGCTTTAGCTGCTGAGCTAAATAAAGCTTATCAAAAGGGGCTTGAAACTGAAAAGGCTAAACAAAGGGCTATAAGTCTGAGAAAGGCTATGATGGCTAATACAAGTGCAAAGAAAAGAAGACCTTCACAAACTTACCTTGCCACTCAGGAAAGAAACAAAATGATAACTTTCTTGAGGAGCGCAATTGGGGTAAAGAAAGAAATGTTTGTGAAGATGAGTTTTGATCAAATCAGAGAGCTCTATGAAAAAGAAATGGGGAATCTGAAGAACAATGAAAAGAAAAGAGTAGAGTTTGAAAAGAAGGCCAAGGAGAGTAATGATATAGATATGAATCAACCATTCCCTGAAAGTGAAGAGGGAACTCCTATCAAAGAAATGGCAAGGGAAAAGGAAGAAAAGAAGAAGGAAGCTACTCTAGTACAGGTTCAAAAGACTTTGAAAAGAACCAAGATGATGGCCAAAAGAAAGAAAGATAAGAAGCCTAGAGTAGAAGAAGAACAAAATGTTGCTGAAGAAGAAGTGGCACCTGAGTCATCAAGTCAGCAAGGGTCATCAATCAAAGATGATGTAAGCTTATATATGGTAGTGATGGACAAAGTGCCTGAACCAATTTCTGCAGAACCTGTTGGAGTTAAGCCACCTGAGATCATTCACTGGGATGTACTGACAATGGATGGGAAAGATTACATCAGACTCAAGAGGAAGGGTGATAAGTATGAAGTATTCAACACTTGGGTCAAGATTGTCAGAACATGCTCTAGATCTGATATAGAAGAGATGTTTGACATAGGAATTAAGCTGTATGCAGATCATCTGAATACTCCAGGAATTTCTCTTACAAGACTGGTGATGGAGTATCTGTGCATGATGTTCAAACCTGAAGAAGTGGACCAGGTCATCAAGAGTGTGTTTAAAGAAGTCACAAGTTGGACTCTATATGAAACTAGTGGAGTATATGCAGTGACTTTGGATAGAAATCACACAGAATACTTCCTAGTGGATAGAGTATATAATCACACCATACTGAAAGTTCATGCCATGTTAAAGAAGAAGTTGGGTTGTGCACCAAATTCAGAAATGGCCAAGTATCTAATTCAGAGGATAATCAATCAGAGTTTGGGACTGAATCCAGACTTAGGAGCATGATCTTGGAAGTTTTGGGAGCATCAAAAAGAGCATCTGGAAGAATATCTGATGAACTTGACTTCTCTTCTAAAAGTCAAGTTAGGGGGAGATTGTTGGGAACTGAAGATTCTACTAAGTGTAGTTACTACTGCTAGTACAAATGTAGTTACTACTGCCAGAACAAGTTGAAGATTAATACTGCTAAGTGTTACTACTGCTAGTAGAATTACTACTGCTAGTTAAAGTTAGTACTGCTTGAACAAAGTTAGTACTGCTTAGCTAGTTAGTACTGCTAGTAGTTAATACTGCTTGCAGTTAATACTGCTAGATGAAGTTAATGCTGCTAAGCACTATTAGTGCTGCTAAAGAGATCCGAATGGAATGTACTACAGCTGGATATACTGAAGATATACTTAGAAGATATACATGGAAGATATACTGAAGATTTGTTTATTCTTTGTAATTATCTTTTTATCAGTATATGTATAGAATGTTTAGAATAGATAGAGATAACTTTTGATAATTGTTTTTCAAGAAAAAAAAAATCAACCTCAAGGCATAGATCCTAATTCTAGAGAAGTAGAATTCGTATTGGTGAGCCTGTTCATCAATATTGAGGTTGAGTGTGTAAACTTGTAGCTTTAAGCATTCAATACAAGTTTACTGTTTGATCATTATATACTGTGTTTGATTACTGTTTTATTAAATATCAAAGTGTTTTTCCGCAACTTCTTTGATATTAGTTTCTGAGTATTAATTCTTGTTAAGAATTCGATCCTGACACAGAGAATTTGTTTTTCTGTCAGAACATTCATAGAATTACCTTGTGTCTTTCAATGATTGAATGGAAATCCTGGGGAGTCAACATCAAACATGCTCCTTAAATTGTACATTCGTTGTACATAGTAACTCCGTGTTACTGACAGGCATTTCTAACTGTTTCATATGTTGATTCAGGGTTACAACTCTTAATTCGTTTGAATTTGAAAAGATTCAGATGAATACATTCATGGTTCAACGGCTCTTTCAATCAGACGACAGATTTTATCACATCATGTATTGGGGAAATTAATGATTTTCCTATATGGGGGAGATTGTCTATTATCATAAGGGGGAGATGAAAGTTCATGAAGAATGTGCTTATCATATGGTGGGAAGTTCATTCAATGACAAATCTGACCTTGAAGTGTTTTAATGATTTTGATTCTTACAAATCATTAAAAAGGGGGAGATTAATCAAAAGTTCAAGTTCAGATTGAAGTTTTAAAGATTTCAGAGGTGATAAAGTTTTCAGATGATTATAGTCAAAGGTTAAAGAAAGCTTGTCAAAGAGAAAGTCAAAGAAAGTCGGAGTTTGAAAGAAAGGTTGTCTAGTCAAAGTTTAGTCAAAAGCTAATTCAAAGGAAGAGACAAGCTTGAAGAATTGTCAAAGATCATACAAAGTGTAAAAAGACTTAAAGATATCAAAGTTATGAAAAACCAAAAGCTGAAAGCTGAAGACAATTCTGAAGATATGAAGACCTGAAGATTATTGCCAAAAAAAAAAATTTAATCTTGAATCCAAAGGGGGAGATTGTTAGACTGAAATTGTATTCAAGATTAAATGAGGGTCATTGTTGTAATTAGTGTTTGTGTATGTGTTGTAAATAAGCTTAGAAGGTTTGACCTTGCTTGGTCATGTTGACCTATATTTAAGCAAGTCCTTGTGTTGTTTCAAGTGTGCAAGAGAGTAAGTGTGTGAAAGTGATGGTGTAATCTTGGTGGTAGTTGAGAGAGAGAGAGTAAGAACACATAGTTGCACACATTGAGTACACACACAAACACATTCTATCTTGAAAGGTTAATCACTAATAGATCTATGGCTTGATGTAATTCTTGTGATTAATAAACAAAGTGTTTTGTGATAATCTGTATGTGTTTATGCTAGTAATCTTGGGCCACACTATGACGTTAGTGACAATGACAAAGGTCGTCATTAATTTTTGGCCACTAATATGAGTTTTAGTGACAAAAAATAAATTTCATCACTATGTGGTGACTAAATCTCATGGAATTCCTTTTACAACATTGTGTTTCGTCACAAAAAGTAGTGGTCGTTACATTGAAAGGATTAGTGACCCAAAAATGGTGGATACTAAATTGAATGTGTTTGTGACAAAAATATCTGTGTCCCTGTGATTAACGATTCAATCAAGCAAATAATTAAGCAATAAGATTATGCAAACCTGGTATTGATTTATCAATTGAATCAAATGGTTACAAGTGTTGAAAGAAGAAATCGATCAAGCTTCCTCTTTGTATATTCTCTCTATCTCGATGCAACTCTCTCTCTCTATTTCTCTCTGTAAACGGCGCACCACAACACCCAACAACAACTAAAAACCTAATTAACACTAATAAACTAATTTATACCTAAAACCTATTTTAAGGAAAAGGACTAAAAAGGAAAATACATAAACAAACTTTGACTATTTATTACAAAGGACCCTAGACTATTTGTTGAGACGACATTTCCAGCTTTGACTTCAGATTTCCATCTTCAGATAATGATGATCTTGAATCCAATAAAACTGTGCTTTAACAATCTCCCCCTTTGGATCAAGATCATTACTAAAAAGATTTAGCAATTCAATCCTTCTCTTTAAGCTTAAAAGATGCAATCTCCCTCTTTGTCTTCAGAATGTAGCAATCTCCCCAATCGATGAGAATAAAATCTCTTGGAAAGAAATTATCTGCAGTATCAGCTCCAAATGCTTTAGCAAATCATCTTCAAAGAAAATTTCTTCAATTTTGCATATCTTCATAAATTCTTTCAAAAACTTGTGTTCTCTCCATTTCTTGGTTGACGCTTCTCCCCTTTTTTGATGAAAAGAGCAAAGAATTCATCAAAACTTTTCTTCAAGAAATGTCTTCCACCACTGATCTTGCAAACAGAACCACTGATTATCCGTCAATTCATAAAGATGTGCATCCAGATCTTTGCAGATCCAGACAACATAGAAAGGTAACACCTGAATCAACAAATGAACCAGTTAAAATTGTCTGTCAGTAACACGAAGTCACTGTGTGTAACAAATACACAATATAAATGAGCTTTTATGATGTTCACTCACCCAGGGCTTCCATTCAATCATCGAAACACCACAAAGATAATTTCTATGAACGTTATGACAAAGAAACAAATTCTTTGTGTGTTCGTGCAAGTGATAGAAAACTTAAGCATATGATGATTGCTTATAAGGCTCAAAATGTGTAAACCACTGATACAATAGTTAGTTAAACACAGACTCAATGTGCATGATTAAAGTATGAAGGTGGGGCAGACTTCCTTCTTTTCAATATCCATATTTTCCAAATGAAAATCAGATAGCATATGTGTTGCGTCCCCTTTGAAAATGAAACATCTTCTTGTTGAGAAGAAAATGAGTGGTAGGTGGGGTAATGGCAAGAGTTGGCATGGGTTAGTTGCCTGTTTCAATAATGTTCACGAAGAAGTTGTGAAACATTAGTAATGTGGCTGCCCGACTCAGAAAGTAGTTGGTGCAGAGTTTAATATTCTTTTACTCTATTCTCTCACCCTCTTTCTTTTTATCATTAAGCTCACATCTAACCAAACTCTCTTTTACAATTTCTCTCATCACACATCCCATACTCATTTCGTTTGACTCCTTACACTCAATTACTAAGGATTAACTTCTTGGGTAGGAGACACTAGTTAACGTGAATCCATAGAAGTTCAGTTAAGTCCTAGCACATTGATCCCATGTTATCCTATAAAGCATATGATGATCAGATGGTTTAAATTTAGCAGTTAAAGTGCATAGATGAAGCAGAAAACATTTAAAATCACACTTCCAATTCAAGAAATCTGTTTGAGAATCGGGAAGTGGTTTGAACATTTAAGAACATGTTTGCGTGAGACGAAGCTAGCGCAAAGTCAGTTTGCGTGAGAAGCAGGTCGCGCAAGATGATGATTGCGTGACACATGGGTGGCGCAAAGGAGGGTTTGCGCGACCAGGCAATGGCGCAAAGTTCAGGTTTTTGCGAGTAACAGTTGGCGCAAAAGTGAAATCACGACCGGTACCTTGCTACGACCGATATATTGCTACGACCGATATCTTGCTACGATCGGTATCCTGCTTGGACCGGTATTATGTCGACCGATAGTATGACTGAAGTCCTTGACCGGTAAGAACTGCGAGTTGTCCGAGCAACCGGTATAGAGAATGTGTTGTCCGGGAGACCGATATTGAGAATATGTTGTCTGGGCGACCGATATTGTGTCAACCGGTAAGGTAATGACCGATATGAACTGTGAGTTGTCCGGGAGACCGGTATCGAGAATTTACCGGGGTTTACTAGACCGATATGTCGACCGATATTATGCGGTCGATCGATATGGTGTCGGTTTGAATATCGACCGGTATGTTCTTGAAGTTTATCGACCCAGAAACCAAAAATCAACCCAGAAACCAATCGAAAACTTAAAATTAAACTACAAAACTTTGCCAATTAGATCTCCTAATCAACTAGAACTGATAGCAATCAATTAATTTAAAAAACAAGCACTTTTATTAAAAATCAATCCATAAGGCAGTGTTGTGCTCGTGAACGACCGAACAGAACCAAAATCATCAAATAATCAATCTAAATCGATGCAATACTCAAAACAATCAATACCCAGTCAATATAATATACTAATCGATCACAATCCAAACAATAACAACTTGAATGAACAATCACACAATAATAAAAAATTGAATCTTGACAGATATGAACAAAAAAAAAACTTTTTGAATCCAATCTTTACTTGCTCTGATACCAGTTGTGTGTCCCTGTGATTAACGATTCAATCAAGAAAATAATTAAGCAATAAGATTATGAAAATAATTAAGCAAATAACGAATCAAATGGTTACAAGTGTTGAAAGAAGAAATCGATCAAGCTTCCTCTCTGTATTCTCTCTATCTCGATGCAACTCTCTCTCTATTTCTCTCTGTAAACGGCGCACCACAACACCCAACAACAACTAAAAACCTAATTAACACTAATAAACTAATTTATACCTAAAACCTATTTTAAGGAAAAGGACTAAAAAGGAAAATACATAAACAAACTTTGACTATTTATTACAAAGGACCCTACACTATTTGTTGAGACGACTTTTCCAGCTTTGACTTCAGATTTCCATCTTCAGATAATGATGATCTTGAATCCAATAAAACTATGCTTTAACAAAAGATAGTGGTTACAAACTGAGATTCGTTAGTTGAGGATTATATTAGGTTGGATGGGTTAGTGACAAGAAAAAGGTGGTCACTAAATTGAAAGTGTTAGTGACCAAAAAATAATGGTCATTAAGTGGGATTCATTAGTTGTATTGAGTTTAATGAGTTAGTGACCAAACAAAGGTGATCACTAAATTGAAAGTGTTAGTAACCAACAAAAGGTAGTCACTAAATGGTATTAATTAATCATATGATTGGAAAGGTTAGTGACAAAAATGGTAGTCACTAAATTAAATGTGTTAGTGACCAAAATATAGTGGTCACTAAATGGTATTTAATAATTAAATAATTCTAGTGAGTTATGAAGGTTAGTAACCAAAAGAATAGTAGTCACTAAGTTAGAAAGGTTAGTGACTAAAAATGGTGGTCATTAATTTAAAATATATTCAATTATTCATTAATCTTAGACATGGAAGGGTTAGTGACAAAAAAAATGGTTGTCACAAATTGAAAGTATTAGTGACCAAAAATAGTGGTCATTAAGTGATATTCATTAGTTGTAGAGTTGGATGAGTTAGTGACAAAACGTGGTGGTCACTAACTTGAAATTATTAGTGACGAAAAATAGTGGTCACTAAGTGGTATTAATTAGTTGTAGAGTTGGTGACAAAAAATGGTTGTCACTAAATTGAAAGTGTTTGTGACTCAAAAATAGTGGTCACTAAGTGATATTCTTTAGTTGTAAATTGAAAGAGTTAGTGACTAAAAAATGATGGTCACTAGATTAAAAGTATTAGTGATGAAAAGATAGTGATCACTAAGAGAGTGTTTGAATTAAATTTCTAATAAGGATCGAAATGTAAAACAAATTAAAAGTGTAGGGTCTAGGATTGCCAAATGTTTAAACTTACAAACAAAACTCACGCGGATCCTGTATGGGTTTTGACCCGACTATATAAACCACAACCTACAATGTTTTCTCAATCGGATCACATCTACCTTTGCTCTTAACCCGATCCAAACTCTAGACGAACGCTTTTGATAATCATTCAACAATCTGCGTCAAAGCATAGAGTGAAAGATAGGAGGGAGACGATTTAAATTGGCAAGTTTGATCAAACCACATTGTCAAAATAAACCCTAAACGAACGCTTTCATGGCCGTCATCCAACTTCACCGACACGCCTAATAAACTCACATCCTCCATATCTCGATCTTCCTCACCTCGTTGATGTTTATCTCCCGTTAAAATGACTGTTTTCGTCGATCAGAAGAAGAAGACTTTCACTCTCGAGAAATCTGAACAAGTTTTCAACGCTGCAAAGGTTTGTGGATCTAGATTCACTTAAACCACTCGTTCTAGTTTAATTTTGTATGATTTATGCAATTTCAGTTCATGTTTATGGATAATTAACTGTTTCAATGTAAATCTTAGCAATTTAGGTAATATGAATTGCTTATTTGCAATTTCAGTTCATGTTTATGGATAATTAATCATTCGATGTCAGTCTTAGCAATTTAGGTAATATGAATTGCTTATTTGCAATTTCAGTTCATGTTTGTGGATAATTAACCATTCGATGTCAGTCTTAGCAATTTAGGTAATATGAATTATTTATTTGCTCCCGTAAGTATTATGTACATAATTATATGTAAGTAATTTCAGTATAGCCTGATAGATTGTTGTTTTGAAGATCCATGTACCTCAAAAGGCAATTTGATTGTGGAACGAAGTCAGGGAAGTGAAGAAAGTATCCACTATTGAAGAGAATAAGAGAATGGTTGATTTGCTTCATCATGTTATAATGAGCTAAAAAGAATTATGGAAATAATGATTTGGGTTAGAGCACTAGTAGGGAATCAAATTTTTGATAATTGAGGTATTTCACCTACTAAATTTTGGTAACAAATTGAGTAATCTTAGTTAGAGGCTGTTGGTTGGTTTTTTAGTTGTTTGTGTGGATTAATCTGTCTTTACAAAATGGAAAGGTTTTTGTTTGAGAGGGTTTTTTCATAGATGAGAGGAGCGTACTTTTTAATTTGGAGGGGCGGGTTTGGAAAAACTTGGAAATCTACATAAAGCTTCCCCCTAAAATCTTACTAAATAAGTCACTACCAAACAGTCATCTATAGTTTACCGAATAAGTTGTGAGCCCTATTAAGCTACTAACAAATAGGCACTTAGCTATATCAAGGAACATGTGTTTCAACATTGTCTTTTATCACAATCCATCACTTATTAGTGATGCTTAGGTCCTAGATAAGAATTTATGAACATGTGTTATGGATAGCAACTCATAGAAGATGACAACCTTATTTCATTTTGATTCCCACATTTTTCTCATTTCTACACTGGGAGTGGGAATGTGTTTAGGATTTGGCAAATGTGAAATTCAGTCTCAGGTTGGAAAGCTAATAGCTTTCTTTTGACAATGTGGTTGGTTATCATATCTGCAATTGCTAAAACTGAGATCAATTTTTGATATATATACAGAAAAGTGTAGATGCTAGTAAGTATATCCGACATAAAAGGTAATATCTGTTGGGGAGTAGGGCAGAAATCGATGGAGAGGAGAAGAAGAGAGTGATCGAACATGGATAAGAATTCGAGATCGCGTGAGAGCTCGCTTTCCTTAAGTGATATTTCGACCCTATTCTGCCTGGGTATCACGAAATTCACTCGAGGATAATCTCAAATTTGTCGGTATCGATTTAGGCAGAAATCGATCCTATTTAAACACAATGATAATCGTAATCGATCCTATATTATTAATGATAATAATTTCTCATTTAATGGTATTGATTGTTGGACATAATGGTTGCGGTTACAAAGAGATTTGGGGGTTAAAGAATCGAAATTTGCAACAGTGCACTGCGTGGGTTGCCGCGCTGGTTAACCTGCGGCACAACCCACGCGGGCCACTGTTTCGTCCCACACTCCAGTGCACCACGCGGGTAGCCATGCGGGTTAACCCGTGGCACAACCCGTGCGGGCCACTGTTTCGTCCCACAATCCAGTGCACGGCGCGGGTAGCCGTGCGAGTTAACCCGTGACACAACCCTCCCGAGTCACTGTCTCAGTTACAAACTGTTAAAACCACCAAACGACCGTCCAACTATCCCGAGTCATAGTTATTTTAAACGAGTGTGCACTCCACACCTCCTAACTCGTGTTATAGCTTAGCTACAAGCCCCATTATTATCATGCGAATTCAATTACACAAAATGAACCGATGATTTCACTAAAATCACCAACATTCCTCCCCCATTTTAGTGCAATCCTTGATTCACAAACAACAATTAATATAGGAAACAAACTCATGCATAAATGAAAATATCTAAAAGATTGAATTTTCATCTTAGTACATTACACATTTCAAATACTCGAGAATCTGGGTGTCCTATGGATTGAACCCTTCAACCCATTTGAGTACCAGAAAATAACATACACATGAATTTAAAATTCTCTAAAGTTTAAAGCTTGACACTATACAGGCCATGTGTCCTTATCCATTCGCGAGTGCATCAAGTCCAAGCTTCTTGAAGCGGCCACACTTCGCACTCATATAGGTAGTTCCTTTCATTATGCACCTACACACGCACTTTTACAAAAGAACAATTACCTCCTTCACTTGCAGTACCGAGCACATACCTTGGGATGATTATTTTATGCTCCAATATATTAGAGTGAGCTTTCTCATTGAATTCAACTTATAACGTTGTATTAGAAGGGAATTGGGTATCTCATCGTTAAGGATTTAAATGGACTTTAATCCTATCCCTATTACTGACTTGTGAACCAAGTCCCTAGTTAACCCCTTCGTCAAGTGGTCCGCTAGATTTTGTTGTGACCGAACAAATTCAATCGAAATCATCCCATTCGTGATTAGCTCACGAATCATGTTATGTCTAACACCTAAGTGTGTAGACTTTCCATTATATATTTGACTATAAGCTTTAGCCAAAGTAGTCGCACTATCACAACGGATAGAAATGGGTGATATTGGTTTCGACCATAACGGAATTTTGTGGACTAAATTCCTTAGCCACTACGCCTCTTTACCGGCAATGTCTAATTCCACAAATTCCAACTCCATAGTCGAACTCATGATGCAAGTTTGCTTCTTGGAAGCCCATGAGATGGCACCTCCCCCAAGAAAGTATACCTAACCACTCGTAGAAGAGTGATCTTCTAAGTTGGTGATCCAACTTGCATCCGAATATCCCTCTAATATCGAAGGAAACCCGACATATGACAAACCATAATCAATGGTTTCCTTCAAGTATTTAAATACTCGTCTTATCGCTTGCCAATGATGTATACTAGGATTGCTAGTATACCTACTCAACTTGCCTACGACAAAAAGCGATATTCGGCCTAGTGCTTGTCATGGCATTCATCAAGCATCCAATAACCTTTGAGTACTCGAGTTGTGACACCGCTTCACCCGAATTGGGCATAAGCTTCACACTCGGATCAAATGGAGTACTCACTGGAGAACAATCAAAGCAACTAAATTTCTTTAATACTTTCTCAATGTAATGAGATTGCGTAATTGCAATCCCTTTGTTCTCATGCTTGATCCTTATTCCAAGGATCAACTCCGCCTCTCCCATATCTTTCATGGAGAAACATGATGACAAAACCTCTTTGGTTTTATCAACATGATTTTGGTCAGTGCCAAAGATCAACATGTCATCAACATTTAAGCAAATTATTACTCCGTTACCAGATGTGTCAAATTTGCTATATTCACACTTGTCCGCTTGGTTTAACATAAAACCGTTGGATAAGATAACCTAATCAAATTTTTGATGTCATTGTTTGGGTGCTTGTTGTTAGAGCACAGATTTGTTGGATTCAAGATCATAAAGATTGAAGATAAAAGTTCAAGAAGTCAAAGTCTCAAAGTCTTTGTGTAATAAGTCAAAGTCAATGTAATTGTTTTGTTTCCTTGCAATTATGTGTAAGTATAAATAGCCTTGAGTCTTTGTAATGTGGGGTAACATTCGCAGGTAAACATTCAGATTGTAAGAATGGAGCATATGAGAGAAGAGATGAATGAATATCATTCTAGAGAGAGAGAATGTTTGTAGAGAGAGAAAGTAAGAATTGTAATCTTTGATATTTGTTTCAATGACATATGATTTTGGAAAATGACTCATCTTGATTGTTTGTTAGATTAGAACTTGAATTTAGGACATAACAATTGGTATCAGAGCAGAAGAATTCATAAATATTTGGATCAAATTCAAGAATCTTGATCGACATTTCAAGAACTCGTAAGAACATTGTTCAGAATCAATTTTTGTAATTTTGTGATGTTTTTGATCTGAGTTTGACTTGTTTGTACTCGATTGGATGTTTAGAACAAATTACGTTTGAATTGTTTTGCCAAATTCACAACCTGTCAGTGTGAATTTTGAATTTTGTTGGATTTTTGTTTGAAGTGTTAGATACGTACTGTTATAGATTGAATTCGTATTTTTAAGTGCTTTAGATCAAAATTCGTTGTTTGTAAAGTGTTCTAGACATGAAATCGATGAGATCTGCAGAGTTTCAAAGCAATTGGTAAGGATTTGAATCGATTTTTGTGCGAAAAATCAAGTTTTTGTTCGACAGAGGCAAGAACTCGCAAGATCTGGAAAACACGCAAACGAAGAACTCGCACTAGACTGAAGAACTCGCACAAGCCTAAAACTCGCTAAAGAACTTGCAAAGTGCTTTGTGCGAGAAGTAGAAACTCACAAATCCTTAGTTGTGAGTTTGTACTCTTCATTTGATTTGGTGTGCGAGAAGTGACAATCTGCGAGTTTCCATTTAGCGCGAAGTAAAGTGCCAAAATATTTTATAAGCCTAGAACGCACAGGCTGATTGTGCGAAGTGTGTGCGAGAAGGGTCAAGAACTCGCAAGCTTTGGTGTGCGTGAAGCAAGAACACGCACGAGCCTGCTTGCGCAAATCTAGAACTCGCATCATTCGGTGTGTGCAAAGTACAAACGCGCATAAAGCTGTTTGCGCGAAGTTCAAATTTTCTTCATTCTGCGAGTTTTATACTTAGAATATTTTCTAACTTTTTCAATATTTGACCAAAATTGACTTTTTGAAGTACATATTGTTTTTGAATTTCTGACGATCAAATTTCAAGTTCTTTTTATAACAGATATTCAAGATGAGTTTTTCTGACGATGAAGAGAAGATTGCTAAGCTCAGAATGGAGAACAAAAATCTCGCTTCTTCAGTTGACTATTATTCAAAACGGTCAAAGAGATATAATGATGAAAGGAAGATACTGAGAGAAGAAGTTAGTGCGTTAAAAATGTTAAATGGAGATCTTTTGCAACAGACTTTTGGGCTGAATGATAAGAAGATACTGAGTTTGGAAGCTGAGAACACAGAGCTGACAAGAAAAATCTTTGACTTGGAAAATCAGTTTATCCAAATCCAGTAAGCAGCATCTGTTGAAAGTTATGAGGAAAAGATTAAGAGTCTAGAAGATGCTAATGCTGAGCTTCGAAAGGAAATATTTGATTTGGAACAAAAGATGGTCAAAGAAAAAGATGATTTTGAGAGTGAGAAGAAAGAGTTTGCTAAGAAATTCTCAGAGTTTTCCAGAAAATGTGCTGACGAGAAGAAGACATTTGAGCTGAAATGTATAAAGCTTTCTCAACAGATTTCTGACTTTGAGAAAGTAACCATTTTGGAAAGAGAGAAGTTTGCAAAAGAAAAGAAGTTAATTGAGCAAAAGAATGTTGAATTCTTTAAAGAGATATCTAATGGTAGAAAGAATGTGGAAAAAGACTTTGAAGAAGAAAGGAATATATTTGAGGCAGAAATAAAGAAACTGACAGAGTAGTTATCTGAACTATCCACAAGTGTATTGAAAGAGCAAAAAACGAAGTCTGAGTTTCAAGAGAAGATTGACCTGCTTGTCCAAGAAAGAGACAATTTTTCGTCATAGATTAAAGAGCTTGAATACATTATTTCAAAGGTTGTGCTGACTGAGAAAACGACTCCAGAGTCACAAATCCACACACCTAGAAATAGTTCAGCTGGTTCTAACAAGACAGCCTCAAGCTCACATCAGAAAATTGTTTCTTCAAAAAGATCAGTTAAATCATTTGATCAGATTCGTACTACTAACATTTTATTTGATAAAAATGTAGATGGTTCAGATACATCCAGAAGAAGGAGAAGAAGGAAATTTGAAGAAGAAAAATTGTTCTGGAGAGTAAAACCAGTAGATGAAGATGAGAAGAAGGAAGAAAAGAAAGGAAAGAAGGAAGAAAAGAAAGGAAAGAAGGAAGAAAAGACAAGCAACAAATCATTTGTACGTGCATCAAATGCAAAGAAGAACAAAGTGCTGAAAGGTAAACCTAATCTTGCTTACTCGAGAGATCAAATGATCAGGTTGTCTAGAAAAAGGTATTGTTCTTACTGTAATACATATGATTTTGTTCATAAGTCAAGTGATCATTACTGGTATGGTTCTTACTCCATTACTCCTATTAGAACTGCAACTCACAAACATGGACCCAAATACCAGACGGTACCAAAGCCGAAAAGTGAATTTGTGTTGCAGGCACCTCAAGTCAAGGGGGAGTAAGAGAACTAAGGCTTCTGAATAAATCAGTTCAGGACTCGTGCTTCATCGAACTATGTCTTCTGAATAAATCAGTTCAGGACCCGTACTTCAACGGAGTTTGACTTCTAAACACAACAGTTTTGGACTCGCTCTTCAAAGAACAAGAGATGATACTCCCGGGCTGATAAGAGAATGTACTTTGATACTCCAATGAGGACATCAACCTTCAAGGGGGAGTACATATTTTTTTTCTGGAAATATGCATTCGGAAGATATGATGAACTACACTTCAGGGGGAGTTGTAGATCTCTATCATGTGCTTTTTCACTGACATATTTTAGATGCATATTTTCATGGGGAGTAAGAATTATGATTTCTGATTACTTCAGATCAGAACTCGTACATTCAATGTTTTACTGCTTTATGTCTTTTTTTTTTCAATAAAGTGTTGTGAATAAAGTTGCTTTCACGGACTTTTTGACTGATGCAGATTGAGAAGATGCTTACAAGCACATATCATTATGACTTTAAGTTGACTTCATGAGATTTAAGACATATCGAAAAGGTTGATTTCTATTACGACTTTCAATCATCGAAAACATGTTTTTAAATGTTCAAACCACTTCTGATTCTTAAACGATTTCATGAATATAGAAGTGTGATTTTTAAATGTTTTCTTTATTACTTGTGCTTCAATGATCAACAAACCGTGTGTTTCAAAAGATTAATACTTGTGTATTATCTTGTCTATATACTGTCAAGTATTCACACACACAGGTTTAATTTTTGTTGAATTTGTTCTTACCATGTCTCTAAATTGAAACAATATTTTCGATGGTAAGACACACCGATTTTTATTCAAAGTTTGAGTGTGATTTCATTTCTAAACGTTCTTTCAAGAATGTCTATATTTTTGGTTCATATAGACAATATCAATTTTTGTTGACCAAAGCCTTGATTGTTATATCATTCGTATTTGATCTTTTTCATACAATGTCAGATTTTCAAACAAGTTTCTTGTATTCATTTCGTTCATTCAATTATCTTGTTTGAAAAGTCTTCAATGTTTAAAAATGCTCAAATCTTCATGATTACATCTCTGAGCATACATCTATCTGACTTGTATACTTTATGCTTTAATGGATACAGTTAAACCATTTCTGAGCAACATTGTGCTTTAATAGGAAAATATAGGTTCATTGTGTAGGATTTAAATGAAACTTCTATAGATTCACGTTAACCGGTGTTTCCTACCCAAGAAGTTAATCCTTAGTGATCGAGTGTGAGGCGTCAAAAAGAAATGAGTGTGGGTTGAGTGATGAGGTATATGTAAATGAGAGTTTGGTTAGAAGTGAGCTCAATGATTAAAAGAAAGAGGGTGTTAGAACAGAGTAAAAGAATATTAAACTATGCACCAACTTTTTCTAAGTCGGGCAGCCACATTACTAGTGTTACACAATTCTTCGTGAACATTATTGAAACAGGCAACTAACCCATGCCAACTCTTGATAAAAACCCCACCAGCCACTCATTTTCTTCTTAAAAAGAAAATGTTTCATATTTCAAGGGGACGCAACATATAATCTATTTGGTTTTCATTTGGAAAATCTGGATATTGAAAAATAAGGAAGTCTGCCCCACCTTCGCACTTCGATCATGCACAATCGAGTATGTGTTTAACTGTTGTTGTCTCAATGGTTTACATATTTTTGAGCCTACATAAAAAGCAATCATCATGTGCTTAATTCTTTCTAACACTTGCATGAACACACAAGGAATTTGTTTTCTTGTCATAACGTTCATAGAAATATCTTTGTGGTGTTTCGATGATTGAATGGAAGCCCTGGGGGAGTGAACATTAAAAAGCTCCTTTCCAATGTGTATTTGTTACACACAGTAACTTTGTGTTACTGACAGACATATTAACTAATTCATTTGTTGATTCAGGTGTTACACTCTAATTTGTATGGATTTGAAAAGATCTAGATGAATATCTTTATGGATCGACGATGATTCAGAGGCTCGGTATGAAAGATCAGTGGTCAGATACAGACATTTCTTGTTGAAAGTTTTGATGATCTCTATGCCGCAATCATCAAAAAGGGGGAGAAAGAATTCAAGAAATGAATGATTCAGAAATACTAAAGTTGGGAGAGAAGATAAAGAAAGTTATTGGAAAGTATTCAAGAAATGATTGTGAAAGAAAGATGTTAAAGAAAGATTGTTGTTCAAAGCTGAAAGAGGTCAAAGTTTACTGAAATTTTGTTTGAAGATAATTTGCTGAAGCAATCAGAGTTGTGTCTGAAAGAGGTTTATATCAACTTTTGGGGAGAATGTTAATATTCTTGGTGAACAGACTTTGGGAAGATTGATGAAGGTTTAAAGACATAATTTATCAAAGAAAGGGGGAGAATGTCAATTTTTTTCATATGAATAGGGGGAGAATGTTGCTTACTTGAGAAGATCTTGTTTACATCAATGGGAGAAGATTCAAATTGAGCTCAAAAGAGAAGATTGAATTGCAATATCCTTTTAGAGATGATCTTCATACAAAGGGGGAGAATTTTAGAGCACAGATTTGTTGGATTCAAGATCATAAAGATTGAAGATAAAAATTCAAGAAGTCAAAGCCTCAAAGTCAACTCTCAAGCATCAAAGTCAAAGTCGTTGTGTAATAAGTCAAAGTCAATGTAATTGTGTGTAAGTATAAATAGCCTTGAGTCTTTGTAATGTGGGGTAACATTCACAGGTAAACATTTTGATTGTAATAATGGAGCATATGAGACAAGAGATTGAATATCATTCTAGAGAGAGAGAATGTTTGTAGAGAGAGAAAGTAAGAATTGTAATCTTTGATATTTGTTTCAATGACATATGATTTTGGAAAATGATTCATCTTGATTGTTTGTTAGATTAGAACTTGAATTTAGGACTTAACACTTGTTTAAGCCCATACAATGATTTTACAAATTTACATACCTTATGCTCCATCCCGGGTACAACAAAACATTTCGGTTGTTTCATGTAAACTTCTTCCTCCAAGTCACCATTCAAGAATGTCGTTTTGACATCCATTTGGTGAATCACTAAATTTTGGATAGCTCCTAAGGCTATCAACAATCTAATCGTGGAGATTCTTGCAACCGGGGCATAGGTATCAAAATAATCGATGCCTTCCGGTTGCCTAAAGCTTTGGATTACTAATCGAGCTTTGAACTTGTCGATTGATCCATCATCTATCATCTTCCTTTTGAAGATCCACTTGCATGCCAACGATTTACAACCCGGTGGCAAGTACGATAATACCCAATTATTATTCCCCATGATGGAATCCATCTCATCATTTATTTCTTCTTTCCAGAAAGCAATATCTTGAGACTTCATAGCCTCATCAAATGATTTTGGATCTTCCTCAACACTATAACAGTAAGAGAATTGTGACCCAATCTCATCTTTTGATCCCTCTACCAAGTACACTTGGAAATCGGGACCAAAGGATTTTTCAATCCTTCCTCTTTTGCTCCTTCGAAGCATCGGAGATTCGGTTGGAACAATTACTTGTTCTTCAACCTCACTAGTTACACTAGTACTTGGAACAAGGTCCTTCGGCCTAAGTATTGAAGAGAATATAGTCTCATCAAATAAAGCATCTCTCGATTCTATAACGGTGTGAATCGCTATAGAATCATTAGGTTCAATAACAAAGAACCTATAGGCCTTAGAATGCTCGGCATATCCAACGAAGATGCAATCAATGCCTTTCTCACCCAATGTTTTCCTTTTGGGTTCAAGTAGTCGAACAACTGCCCGACAACCCCAAACTCGATTATAATTCAAGTTAGGCCTTTTCTTGAACCAAAGTTCATATGGGGTAATCTTGTTCCTTTTATTGGGAACTCGATTTAATAAGTAACAAGTCGTTAACATGGCTTCACCCCAAAATCCATCACTCAATCCCGAGTAGGATAACATAGAGTTCACCGTTTCTTTGAGAACTCTATTTTTCCGTTCCGCCACACCATTTTGTTGTGGTGTATAAGGCATCGTGGTCTCATGAATGATTCCTACGGATTGGAAAAACATGGGGTCGTAATATTCCCCACCACGATCGGTGCGTAAACATTTAATAAAACCGTTCATTTTCAATTCAACCTTCGTTTTATAAATTTAAAATTTTTCTAATGCTTCATCTTTTGAGTTCAATAAAAATACATAGCAAAAACGTGAAGCGTCGTCAATAAAAGTAACGACATACTTTTAATTACCAAAAGACGGAGTTGAATGCAAATCACAAAGATCACTGTGAATTAGTTCAAGCACCGACGAATCCCTTTTCACATTAGGAAAAGGTTGCCTAATGATCTTTGTCAAGATGCAAGTTTTACATTTTCCGGTTTTAATATCAAAGGTCGGAATAAGACTGTCTTTTGACATTTCAACCATTCTTTTAAAATTAACATGACCAAGCCTTGCATGCCATAAACTAGAATCAACACAATTCTCATTTGCAACATAAACAGAATTTGAAACAAAATTATTTTTATTCAAACTTAACATAAACATGTCATTTAACAAATAGCCAAATCCTATAAAAGAGCCACCTTTTGACAAGATAAACTTGTCAGACTCAAAAACTTGCTTATATCCTAACTTATTCAAGACACTACCGGAAACCAAATTCTTTCGAATTTGTGGTACAAACAAAACGTCAATAAGTTCAATTATTTTGCTAGAACTAAACTCTAGCCTAAGTAAGCCTTGTCCAAGAATGGGAGAATTTGACTCGTTCCCCATGTATAGCACAGTTCCGTCTTCAACCGGTTCCAAAGAGGTGAACCAACGTCGATCCTTGCACACATGACACGAGGCACCCGTGTCAATCCACCAAGCATCATCATCATCCTGCACATAAAATGATTCGGATATTAGTGGTACATAATTCAAATTTGAATTGAAACCAAAGTCAATAAACTGACCTTGTCATGGGTGTTGATCCTTGGATCCTTGCCAACCACCGCTTGTGCTTGCTCCATTCTTATTCTTGACAACCCGACAATCCCGCTTGAGATGGCCGGTCATGCCACAAGTCCAACAGGTTAATTTAACCTTTTTGTTGGGCCCTTTCTTGGCTTCATTGAACTTGTGTTTTCCCTTGAAGTTGTTGGATTTTCCCTCTTCCACCATGTTCACCGAAGGGGCAGAAACCTCTTTTATCTTAGGTTTCTCAGTCTCTTGCACCCGAAGAGAGTCCTCTATGCGCAAGTGACTATCGAGTTGTACAAGAGACAACTTTTCCTTCTTGTGTTTCAACATGTGTTTGAAATCTTTCCAAGAGGGGGGTAATTTATCTATTATGCTAGATACAGAGATGGATTTGTCCATCTTCATATTGTGTTGAGCATATTGCCCTAAAATGCGTAGGAGCTCATTGTTTTACTCCATCACATACCTTGAGTCCACCATTTTGTAATTATTAAAATTACTAACGAGGAACTTCTTACTAGAAGCATACTTTGCCATGTATTTTGACTCAAGAGAGTCCCATAGTTCTTTCGCAGATTCGACATTTTGATAAATGTCAAAGAGGGAGTCACACATACCGTTTAAGATGTGGTCGCGACATAGGTAGTCGTTGTTTTCCCATTTTCCGCGACGCTGGGTCATCTCCAACGTCTCGTCCTCCATCACTTCCGGCATCGACGTGCTCAACACTTACACGACCTTCAACGTTGTTAGCAAGAAGTGCATCTTCTTCTACCATCGTCGAAAATCGACGCCTTCAAACTTCTCCAGTTTAGTGAACTTGGTCGTCATGTCTCTCACGGATTGATCACTCTCCATCTCTCTCACGCAGGAAAAATATCACTTAAGATTGTTGGGGAGTGGGACAGAAATCGATGGAGAGGAGAAGAAGAGAGTGATCGAACTTGGATAAGAATTCGAGATCGCGTGAGAGCTCATTTTCCTTAAGTGATATTTCGACCCTATTCTGCATGGTATCACGAAATTCATTTGAGGATAATCTCAAATTCGCCGGTATCGATTTAGGCAGAAATCAATCCTATTT
Organism: Arctium minus; assembly: GCA_954870635.1. NCBI lineage: Eukaryota > Viridiplantae > Streptophyta > Magnoliopsida > Asterales > Asteraceae > Arctium > Arctium minus. The sequence continues at coordinate 170,995,401 of OX941080.1, read as the reverse complement.
AAACACAAGGAGAATCGTAACTGATCCTATATTATTAATGATAATAATTTCCCATTTAATGGTATTTTAATACCCTCAAATTTGGAAAGAGCGACTAATTAAAACTTTCAAAAATACCTTCAAGGATAATAAAATCTCACTAAAAGTCCATAATTGAAGTACATTTCTAAATTGAACCATCAACGAATAAATAAAGTCCTACATAAAGACTGACTAAAGTCGAGTGTTACTATAACCCAATGTCAATCGCTATCTCCAATATAAGTTCGGAAGACTTCAACGAGCTAACCACTTCCTCGAGTAACCAACTAGCACTCATCTCATCTCAGTGCCGCTAGATAAATTCTGGAATGAACCTGATGCACATGCCGACAAAATAAAAAGGGTTAGGCTAACGCCTAGTGAGTTCAAGAGTTTTATATCATGATTATATAGGAAAAACGTAAGAGAAAGTGTTGCAACATTTGATCATGATCATTTGAAAAGATTTACTAAAGAAAATAAGAAAGTAGCTCAATTACTAATAATAAGCATTTTGTAAATGGATGCCTCAAAGCCAAAACATTCTTTCATGAAGTAATGAAATCCAACACTTGATCAAAACGAGAGTAATGATAATGCTCGAATAATGAAATTTGAATAAGCTTTATAAATCAACCGACCAAAATATGCGTAAACTCAAGTTTATGATTATAGTATAAGAGATAGATAACTCGACTCAAAACGTGGATATAAATTGACTCCCAATTTATGATAATGCAAATAATACTTCATATCCCAAGACATCCCAAAACACGGGTAGGGATTAATACTCAACCCATAAAACATGGAATGAACATGTGTATGCAAAATGTCCCCGAAAACAAATATACAAAGACAGCCCAAAGACAACACCTTTCGGTGATGGGGGAAACCCGATTCCGCATAATGCGACGTGCACAAAGTAAACCACACATTACGTTAAACTGGTATTAAATATCGGGCTCAACATCTTTCAGAATACACCCATAAATAATAGCACGGAGGACTTACACCATACCGTAGAAGCCAAACCGCGCCTCAATGGGGATTAACTAGTGTTCCACCATTGGACAAATAATAAAGTATTGAGCTCAGCATCTTTCAGCATACACCCATAGATACTGCACTAAGGACTTACAATCCCATCCTATGCCAAACGTTCCACGATGTGCGGAGGCTAGTCGTCTCACATCGTCAAAAAAACAAAAGTGCTAATGGATCCATAGCAGATGGGCTGAAACATTACATGACTCAAAACGAATGAACTAAAGCATTCCAAAACATGTAATTCCCCAAATAAGATGCAATAACTGCAAATCATAACCAAACGCTCTACAATGAGCTAATAAAACGGATAAGTGTCCTCATAACCCAACAAAATCCAAACGAGTCATAAGCTCTACAAATCCAAAGACCCAACGTTGAAAATCGTGAGGTTGAAATCAAACGTGAACGACCCAAAATAATGCAACCCATGCTTCAACACACCCAAATGACTTCAACATGATTTGGATCGGGACAAAACATTTTCCAAAGTGGGTCTATACCTTTTATTCTTTCCAACCGTCCCATGACACCCCATAGAATGCATTTATACTAAAAAATATGCTACATGAAAGAAATCATTTAAATACCCAAATTATATAATTTATTTATCAAAATGCTCAAAATCCTAAATGTGGGTGTTTTATAAATTTATAAAGTTAATTACTTTCAAATACCCAAAACTTATCAGATGATTAGCAGTTAAACAATTTTCATACAAAACATGTAAACACTTTAAAATAGACATTTTGGCATGTACACCGTTTTCACAAATCAACTTGAACTCATCTTGCTAGATTTAGGCTAAATCTAGATTTTACCCCCTTAGAGCTTTCCTTGAAGAACTTGATTCTTCAAACCAAATCTTCCAAAACCTAGATCCACAAGTTTCCAACCATAAATATACATATTACACCATAAATAATCATAATCAACTACCAAGAATCGTTTCCCAACCTTATACATGAATACCTCAACTGATACCGAAACCCTAACTTCCATAAATGAGGAGAATAGAATATTACCTTAAACCAAGCTTGAATCCACCAATCAAAACACCTCTAGTTCACCAAAATGGTTACAAACCTCCAATCTACGAAAAGGAGAACAAAGGGTGGATGAAACCCTAGAAAAGTTTGGTGAAGAAGATGAAGTGGGAGAGATGAGGAGATTACCACCATAAAATACTCTTGTATACTCTAATATACTTCCAATATCTTGCTAGATCCTTGAAGAGCTCTCAAAAACGAAACCGTGGCAACTTGAATCACTAAAATCGGAGTTGGGATGAAGAAGATATGAAGAAATGAAGTTTTGGGTGAAATGAGGCTGAAATCAGGTTTTTAACCCGAGTTGATGCTTCTGATGTTGCGCACGACCCGTGCGCCTTTTGTGAAGGAAAACGCACGACCCGTGCGCCCTACAGACCGTGAATATATGCATGTAACACTGTTTTGGTCATAACTTTTTCGTTATAGCTCCGTTTTTGTTCCGGAAAGAACCGTTGGACTCGTAATTGAATCCTTTATCCATCAAAACTATAAAATATAGGATTCAAGTCCCAAAATCATATATCTTATTTTTTTTCCTTTAAAGCTACTGGTTTCTGTATTAACTTGAAACGATACTTTTCGAAATCGGGGTGTTACACGTATTGATTGTTGGACATAATGGTGGCGGTTACAAAGAGATTTGGGGGTTACAAAATCAAAATTTGCAACAGTGCACCGCACGGGTAGCCGCGCGGGTTAACCAGCGGCACAACCCGCGTGGGCCACTGTTTCGTCCTACACTCCAGTGCACCACGCGTGTAGTCGCACGGCACAACCCGTGCAGGCCATTGATTCGTCCCACAATCCAGTGCACGACATGGGTAGCCGCGCGGGTTAACCCACGACACAACCCGCCCGAGTCATTGTCTCAGTTACAAACTGTTAAAACCACCAAACGACCGTCCAACTATCTCGGGTCATAGTTAGCTTACACGAGTGTGCACTCCGCACCTCCTAACTCGTGTTATAGCTTAGCTACAAACCCCATTATTATCATGTGAATCCAATTACACAAAATGAACCGATGATTTCACTAAAATCACCAACAATATCATTGTTTCTATTTGCATGTCGGTATGAATGATAACATATTGAAAATGCAGAGCCTCAGAAATGAAATTGCTCTTGTGCCAATTTGTGCATGAGAAAGCAAAGTTGCAGCTACTGCATGTGAAACGGGAGAGGTTACTGGTACTTAGTACTCTCAAAGTCTCATTTATTGAGCTTTACAAATGTCTCTCTTCTATGTCCCTTCTTAATTATGTTTAGTGTGTAGAGAAGGGTAAAATCACTTGCCTATGGAATATTAGAGTCTAAAGTATATAGGTTGAAATGTTGAATATTCCACCACAATGATCTTCATATGTTAATTGTGAGTCCTTATCAGTCGATATGAAGGATCTTCATTAGATATCAGACCCAAACCTTCCCCCCCCCCCAACCAATTTATATACAAAAACTGCTACTTTGTGTATATTTGTTGAAGTTGATTTAGGAATCTCCTTTAGCGGCGTTGGCGATTCTACTCATTCATCACTGGTTCGTTCTCTCTTTATCCTATCCCTATTTTATATGCAAGATTGGTGCTTTTAGGCTCGCAAACTTTTTTCGCAGGTGAAATTCGAAGTGGGTATTGAATTTTTTCCTTGTATTAAACTTTGGCGTATTATACTATTGTTTCAATTTTAAGTTCTATTTGATAACAATGTTACGTTAACATTTTTCACGATGACATATATGTTCTGTTGTAAAATGATTTGGAGATGCTACTTTTGTGAATTTAGGTATGTAGGTTGGAGGAGCAAGAAAGTTGCATCCAGGTGTTTGATATTTTGTGTCAATGAACTTTTCAAATGTACTTTCTGAGGATTTATTGGAGAAATAGTACACGGACTTGTGAGCCCATGAGGGGGAGGTCTTATCTTTATGCCTTGATGATCAGATCAACTTTTTTTTTTGGGGGGGGGGGGGGGGGGACAAGTTTACCAATCAATGTAAGTGATTTAGAATTCTGGCTCTCCATAAGTTTATTTTCTCATGGGCATTCATAGTATGAAGTTATTTTTGGAGATGATGTGTGGTTTCTTATTTCTAAAAGTAGATTATATGTGATTTTCGTTTAACATTGTGCTTAAGGTGATAATTCCAACGTCTAAATACGCTTGTTGGTTGTCACTAAGATGGCTTAATTATTTTAGTAGGATTATTTTGTGGGCAATTATGACGAATAAATGTGGAGCTTCTTGTAGATAGTATTTATGTTGATACCATGTTGGTACACTACCATACATGGCACTCCTTATAGAAAGTTAATTTTTGTGTCGTTGCTTCATAACCTATAGCAGAAAAGTGACAACTCATATAGCCAATTTTTGTAGCTCTAGAAACAACAGAAAAATTAACAAATTCATGGCTAAAATTAGTGCAAGTGACGTGGTGATCTTGAGTTCGAAAATACGTAGCAAAACGTCTTCAAGTGGGCTTGAGATAGGAAAGAGGTTTGTACCTTAGGATAAACTAAACCGAACAAACCTAACGAGTCTCATAGGGAGTAGTGTCCAGGAAGGGTAAGATGTATGCAGAAAACCAAAGAAACTCAATGAATCCCACATGGAGTAGGGTCTGGGAGGGTAAGATGTATGCAGACCTTACGCCCGTATTGATAAATGTTTCACATATCATATAATAGTTATAAAAGTGAACATGTTAATCACTTTGCTTCTAATTCTGTACTCAGGACCAAGGAATGCTCCTACTTTTTGCATGATAATATATATAGGTTTGATTTCAATGATTGGAAGGTACAAACTTTACTTTGAGATTGCATTTAATAGTTATTCTGATATTGTTTTTCAACAATGAAAAGACTTGCAATTAATCGAAATCCCGTCACATTTTCCAGATGGTCATATCCGTTTGAGCTATTTAACATTAAAGTTTGTAGGTCTCATTTTTATGGTTGGAGGAGAAATTAAGATCTCATCGATTTTGTTTACTTAATGTTAGAAGAGATGAAAATGATATAAAATGATTGATCCTATTACGTGGAAAATGCAGTTGTTGAAGGGTTTAGTGACTGAAGGTTCTGAGTTGATGCATCATATGACAGGTTGAAATCTATTTGTGGTTATCAATGAAAATTAGATTCAAAAGCAGATAACAATCGAGATACAAGAACCACCACAGAAACACCATCAAGAAATCTTAATATGAGTGTTGAAGAAGAATGAAGGCAGAAGGGTCTCTTCTTAAGTTGCTAGAAGATGTGAAAGATGTACTGTAAATGTTAATACTATAATCTTTTGGGAATGTTGATAATACATGATAGTGACGTATTTGATTTTTGTTTGGATCAAAGAATTTTATGTCACGCGAATGGAAATTAGGTTTTTATTATTACAAATTAGTAGGTTTTAATTTTATTGCAATAAAATTGTAATAAAAATTAGTGATTGTTTTTTTTTTGTTGTTCACATGTTGTACTTAGTGACCACTTTTTTTTGTCACTAATATCAATTAATGCTAGTGACCACATATTTGGTTACTAATGGTATTAACGGATGTTAACGGAATCGTTATCTTGAACCCAACTAGTGACGTATTTTCTGGTGGTCGCTAACTTGGTCAAGTTAGTGACGACTTTCACCGTTTAGTGACGATATTTAGTGACTAAATTAGTCGTCACAAACACAGTGACCACTCTATTTTTGTCACTAATTAGTGACCATTTTCGTTTTTGGTTACTAACGCAAAGTGACGAAAATTGACCACCCAAATTTTAGTCACTAAAATGCCTTAGTGACCAATTTTGTGTTGTTAGTGACCAAAACTTTTTCGTCACAGATTAACAATTTTCTTGTAGTAAGAAGGTGCAACCGTACCTCGTAAGCAACCAAAAAACCAAAAAAAAAAATCTTGAAATCAACCAAAAAGCTAAAAAAAACTCTTGAAATCAACCAAAAAAACCGAAAAAAAAAATCTCGAAATCGATTAAAAAACTTAAAAATCTGTCGAAATTAAGCAAAAAACTTTAAAAATCTCTCGAAATGGTGGAATTAGGCTAAAAAACATCAGACAATATATTAACCGTGTTTTTTGTAATTATTTTTTGTTTATATTATATGGTATCACTGTATGAAAAAATTTCTAGTCCTTCCCTGAAAATATATGGTAAATCAATAAACTGAAGATACAAATGAAACAGAATCGATTATTTTAGAAAAGAAAAAAGCCAAAATTATCCCAAAATAAATGTACAGTTACAAAATTTGTAGTTTACTTGTGAAACTTTGAAATAACATATATATATTGATAATAGAAATTAATACAACAAATTAAAAGTTGAAGAATCAGTTGACACCTTCTTATTTGTTATTGAAGCAGACAATTACATAATTTTGATTGGAACCGAATACCAACTTTAATCGTTATGAGGATATAGGCGAATTGGAAGTCCCTTGGCAGGGCTAGAGATTGGATTGACAATGATTTGCTCATCCGGAATTATTTTCTCCCACTTAAATTTTGTTACTAGATGATGCATACACGAGTATTTCTAAGCGGGCATACTCTTTTCCAGGGCACATTCTGTTGGAAAAATCTTGCTATGATGAACAAATCACAGGTAATAGTATGAATACACTTGCTAATTGATTGATACTTGCAATTTTTGTTCATACATTTTACAATACATTGACCCTATTTATAAACACTGAAAAGGTGCCTCCGAACCATCGCAATGGTTCGGTAAAGGTTGTGTTGTTTCATGAAGCATCATACCTCTTCATGAATGGTCACACCCTTTCACTAAGCATCATACCTCTTCATGAATTGTCACACCCTTTCACGAAGCATCATACCTCTTCATGAATGGTCACACCCTTTCACTAAAATAACTACCTATAAATATATATATATATATATATATATATATATATATATATATATATACTGACTTGATTATATTTAACCCACAAGTTTAGGTTAATTATCAACACTCCCCCTTAAACTAAACTTTGGTTTAAGGTAGGTCTTTAACTTGCTTTTATCTTGCTCTTCACAGCAGCGTAGGTCCTTCGTCATCATTAATGAGATAAGACTCTTCTTGCTTGTCTTTATTGTGTTTCCACTTCGAACATTCCCTCGCAAAGTGACCGAAGTCACCACATTCATAACATCTGAAAGTGCTCTTGTCTTTAGTTCCTTGAATCGTACTTCTTCCACGTGTATTTGGATTGTTCTTCCATTTCATGCTTTCCTTGGCTTCGTTGTTGAAATTTTTTCCTCGCCCTTTACCATGGCTTTGGTTGTTTGAACTTGCCATCAGAAGTTTGTCTTCATCATTTTCCTCTGGCATGTCTTGACTTTTGATTCATTCTTCAAAGGTTGTTAATCTTCCAACGGCTTCTTCAAACGACATTTTGTCCAAATCTTGATATTGTTCAATAGTTGCCACGATCGGTAAAAACTTCTTTGGAACCGAATTGAGTAGTTTCCTCACAATTATCTTGCTTTCGAGTGTAGTTCCAAGATTTGTAAATATTGCCCTCATGTTGCTCAATTTGCTTGAAAAACTACTTACAGTTTCATTTTCTTTCATCTTTAAATACTCTAGTTCACTTCTCAAAGTTTGCGAGCGTGCCTTTTGGACTAAGTCTACTCCAATGAAACGAACTTTGATTGAGTCCCAAACTTCCTTTGTAGTCGAGCACTGTGCTACCTGCATTAGGACATCTTTGGGCAAATTTTGAAATATCATTGCCTTTGATGTATGTACTTTCTTCTCATCCATCGCATTTTTAACATCAATTATTTCCCATAGACCATGGGCCTTCAATATTGTTTCCATCAACAATGCCCACGTAGTGTAGTTTGTTTCAGTCAATTTTGGACATTGTAGTAAAACGTTTCCTTGCTCTCGAACTGATGTACTGCTTGATGCGTTATCATGTTTATCACCTTTTCCTGTCATGCTTGCTTGCTTTTAACTTGCTTACTTCTTACAAATCAGAACCGAGATGGTTTCTGGTTTTCTTGCTCTTGTGTTTGATCGAAAGATAAAAAAAAAAACCCCTTACTTACTACTGGCCAATTTGCTAACCAGTTTTTCTTGCTAAACTTGCTCAATATTGAACAACTTGCTAATCAATATTGTGTTTCCAAACCCACTTGCTAATCTGGCTCTTGCTGCACGTATCTGACCTACTTGCTAATCAGTTCGTGCCTCCTGACCCACTTGCTGATCAGGTTCTTACTTGTTTTGATCAAAATAATTGATCCTTTCTTGCTGATATTAAACCCAATGATTCTAATTTCTTGCTGGTTTGAATCAAGGGTTCTACTTGCTCTTTGAACCTAAGAAAAGGCTCGAAACTTGCTATTTGAATCTTAAGGTTCGGAACTTTGCTATGAACCTAAGGATTCGTTTTTTTTTTTTTTTAACTTTGCCGATGGTGTGGTTGTCTAGTTCTTTTCCAAGTATGGCGGTGGTGGTTTGGTATCTGTTTTCCAATTGATCGCCCCTTGCACTTGTTCTTCCCTGGATCGATTAACGTGCTCTGATACCAATTGTTGGAAAAATCTTGCTATGATGAACAAATCACAGGTAATAGTATGAATACACTTGCTAATTGATTGATACTTGCAATTTTTGTTCATACATTTTACAATACATTGACCCTATTTATAAACACTGAAAAGGTGCCTCCGAACCATCGCAATGGTTCGGTAAAGGTTGTGTTGTTTCATGAAGCATCATACCTCTTCATGAATGGTCACACCCTTTCACTAACTTTAAACATTATGAGGATATAAGCGAATTGGAAGTCCCTTGGCAGGGCTAGGGATTGGATTGACAATGATTTGCTCATCCGGAATTATTTTCTCCCACTTAAATTTTGTTACTAGATGATGCATACACGAGTATTTCTAAGCGGGCATACTCTTTTCCGGGGCACATTCGAGGTCCTCCTCCAAATGGTACGAATGTATACGGTGCTGGTCCTTTGCCATCAAATCTTGATGGATCAAACCTTTGAGATTCAGAAAAGAATTCAGGGTTTTTGTAAGTCGAGTTTGCACTCCAATACAACTGTAAAATGAAAATTTGTTAGCTAAAACTAATTAAAACCCTAATATTCAATCAACCTTATAATGGTAAACTCATGTATATATGTACATGTAAATTACCTTCCAGCCCTTGGGAATGGAATAACCATTGTACATGAAATCAGTTAGGACTTCTCTGAATGTACCTTGCAAAGGTGGAGCTAATCTAAGAACTTCACATGCCACATTCCAAGACTACTTCATCTTTGATATATCCTCCCATTTCAACAATTCTCCTGATGCTTTGGATTTTGCAATTTCCATTTGTTCTGCATTTACAAACAAAATTATAAAGAAATTAACAAAATCTATTAATCACTTTTAAGTTATTTAGGGTTTGTTGTGTATCTTCTTTATGCTTATTAATTACCATTTTGAGTCATTTTAATTAGCTAGGTCAATCTAGTTTTAATTCCCTCTGATCATTTCCTGTAACATGTCGTTCATAATTTTGTATTTACTTGCTTATATTTCTTCTAATGAATAATTTTTAATTCAGAATATTTAAATATAGAAATATGCTATTTTTGTTTAATTAATTAAGAAACAAATTGGTAATTGGTGAAACACCACCCGTGCTTTCTGCCAACTAAGACTTACGTTTTCTTTTTGCATATATTTTTATAATGTAAATTGTGATGTTTGTTTGTCAACCAACGTGCTTTTTTAAACCAAATCTTCTATAAATATATAAAATAACATCATATTCAAGGTACAAAGTTTACTTAGTTATGAAATTTTGAACTAATTTAGGTTTCTAAAAACATAAACGTTTGTCCAAACATCGGATACAATTCCATTTTTGTTTATCTTTAAATGTGTAAATTAACATAAAAACATTAAAAAAAAAAGGTTGTCAAACAATTAAGGCCTGTAATTTTATACAAATTCAATAAAGCTTTTAAATGATCAACAATTTTTGCATGTTTTTAGTGGTTAATTATTTAATTACTCCATATATGAAGTTTATTATGAATGTTGTGTTGATAACCTAGAGCTCAAACTTAAAGGTATATATGCTAGCTTGCATGTATTTCTTTTATTAATTTCAGTACCTTTGTAGACTCCCTCGTAAATCTCCGGCAACTCAGCCAGATACTTCACGATGAACGCACACGCAGAGCTCGCAGTGTCATGGCCACCGATCAACAATCCGAGGATCTTGTGTAGCTGAAGCTTTCCCTTCTCCCAAATCTATCTTTCTTTGCTTCACAATTGCAACAAGTTCTTTTCCAATGAAGTTGGCTGCATTAATCCCTCTCCTGAACGGTGTTCCAGGATATCAATAGGAATTGAAAGAATCCCTAGAGCAATACTCTCAAATGGCCCAGATAAATATTTCACTCTTTCTGGTTCATCAACACTAACAAAGATCTTGCATGCAAGCCAGAAAGTGAAATTCTTAGTGAGTTCAAACGTCACAATCTGGTCCTTCCATCCGTTTTCGAAGTGTTTTTGTGTCACCATGTCCATAATCAGAACGTATCGATGTAAAGCTTCAGGCTTGAAGATATTCGGAAGCATATTTCTCATCTTGATGGATTCAATCTTTAAGTTTTGGTTGGAAGAAGGGAAGATCTTGTCAACAGAAGAAGGCCACCATGCTTGAACAAGTTTGTTCTCATTGGAGAACAAGAACTTGTTACCTGCAGACCCACAAAACACTGCAGCATCTTCTAGCATGAGAGAGGTTCTGAACACCTGAGGTGAGAACTTAGCCATGCGATCGAAGATGAACTTTTCAGGGTGGCCCTTCCAACCGGTGGAAAGGAACTCTATGCTTTCTCCGATCACAGGCCACCCTGTTTGGCCAGGTGGGAGTTTGCTTTCCATGGATGGCTTAGACTTGTAGAACACCAAATGAAGTGAGAATGACAAAGAGAGATATATAGGAGAGAAGCGTAGAAGATATCCATTGTTATTTATGATTAGCTCTATCTTGTTTTGATGAGTAAAGTTTGAGTGCTTTGTGATGAAAACAAAAGCAGTATATATAGAGAAAAGTTTTGCATGAAAGAAAATCTGAACCAGTAAATTAAGGAGATCAATTAAGAGGTGGGAAAAGAGGTGAAAATATCAGAGACTAGCTAATATGATTCTAAGGTGGTGTTTGGTTCGCAGAATGTTTTTGGATGAAATGGAATATGTGAAAGAAATTTGACTTTGAAAGAATTGGAATGGATTACTCAGGTTTGACTACATGTTTAGTTGATAGAATTGAAATAGAATCTGTTAAAGAAATTGAAATCTATCTGTTTGGTTCACAGAGTGTTGCTTTGGAATTAGAATGAAATATTGACAAATGACCAAAATACCCTTTTTGAGAATTTTAATTTTTTTTAAACAAAAAATGCTTTAGATCGGATGTGGTTGTGGTGGTTTAGATTGGTGGTTGTCGGTGGTGGTTCAGATCGGGGGTGGTCGGTGGTGGTCAGTGGTGGTTTAATTAGAACAGTGGTTAAGATCGGATGTGGTCGCGGTGGTTTAGATCGGGGGTGGTCAGCGGTGGTTCAGATCGGCGATGGACGGCGATGGTTAAGATCGGCGGTGGACGGTGATGGTTCAGATCGGTGGTGGTTCAGATCGGCGGCTGTCGATGGTGGTTCATGTTGGAAGATGAATATGGTTGAAGGAGACGATGAATATGCTGAAGGTTTGAAACCTCGATTTATTGATTGAGAGAAAACGTACAATATGAAAAGTAAATAATGAGTAATCTAATCTAGACTACAAGATACAAAGAATATATACATGAACTATATGGGCTTGGGACGTATACTAACATGGGCATGGGCCCTCTACACATATACATTAACATCCCCCCTCAAACTCAATCAGGAGAAAAATGAGCCAGATGGAGTTTGGAAACGAGATCACGAAACCGTCCTGGTAGATGAGTTTTAGTGAAAATGTCGGCCGGTTGATCAAGAGTTGAAATAGGAAGAAGCTGAATAGTCTTACGAGTCACATGTTGACGAACAAAGTGACAGTCAATTTCAATATGCTTCGTTCGCTCGTGGAAGACATCATTGTGAGCAATCTGAATTGCACTGTTGTTGTCACACCACAATGGAGTGGGAGATTGTTGAGGAGCTCCCATATCAGAGAGTAGCCAGCGTAACCATACAAGTTCTTGAGCCGTGTCAGCTAGTGCTCGATACTCAGCTTCAATACTGGACCGAGCTGTGAGAGATTGTTTCTTGCTTCGCCAAGATATAAGAGAGTCGCCAAGAAAGAAACAATAGCCGGTAGTAGAGCGACGATCAGTCATGTCACTGTCCCAATCAGCATCAGAAAAACCTCGCAAAGTCAACGATGAGGTGGATGGAAAATGAAGGCCATGTGTAACACTCTAAAATTCAGAGTAAATTAAAACCTGGAAATATGGCAACAAGACATCCATATTCATATAAACCTCCCATAAAGGGGATCAGTCCTTAAGACTATACAAAATCTGAACGGATATAAAATTCATCAACAAACTAATCTAAACATATACTATCTTGTAACACCCTAAAAAAATTTGCGGAAATAAAAATCGAAATTCCGAAATAGACTAAACTTGCGGAATAAGGTATTACAATCCCAACATACAATGCTATACCAAACGGAGTATGGGTTAGACATAAACACGGTCAATAAATGAAGCATACAACGACAACCTACTAATCTACAATTGATTAACTAGATTAAGGTCGGGTGTCGCTATCCTTCCAAAATATATCTTCAAAATCACTGGACGATGGTCACTAGATATCCTCAAAAGACCACTCACGACCCCAAGGTCGCTCCCTCAGTCCCGGCGTGCCCCACTGCTAAGATAACCTGCCACATGAAAATCAAGAGCAAGTGTTAGGCTAAAGCCTAGTGAGAACAAGCCAATAAGAAAAGAGTACTAAACCCAAATCGATGTCACGCGGTGAGTATAGCCATGAGCTAAGTCAAGAAATCAAATAAACCATTAGTGATTAAACATGGTACAAATAACACCAAATCACATAACGAGCTCAACCCCTCTAGATGTGTTGCTCAAAACACCAAGTCAACCCCTCTGGATCTATTCTTGAGAGTTCCCAAAACAGGGGGAACCCAAGCACATAATGGAATTACACCTTACTGCACCATGAGACGCTGCCCGACCGTATAGGCCCACACCTTACTTATCATGGCAACCCGATGCCTATTCCGTGCTAAAACGTGAACCAAATGCCCAAAACCGGGGACATAGGAACACAGTGCCTATGGATCCATTGCACAAGACTCAAAGCCAAAGCATGTCATTTTATATCATACTGACATTAAATCAAGCACATAAGCAATTCATATGAACAATGGCTCAATTCAATAAATCTGAATTCTTGTAAAGAAAGTTGTAAATGATGGGATTTAGAAAACATTACCCGACAACAATATACCATACCAAAATCGTGATTATCCATAGTTCAACAATTACATGTATCACATAGCTTTTATAATATAGATGGATTTATTTTAAAAGACTCACCTCAGATTTCTTCCTGCTTATAGTCTGCTTCTTACGATCGCTTCCTACGACAACACCAATAAATCGGTAAGCCAAACTATAGACAACTCACTGACTCACAACTCTTGAATACAAAACACAACCTACTGCCAAAACAAAATATCGGTCGAGTATTACTACCGGTCGAAACCCCAATACCGGTCGAAACAACTTGTCGGTCGAACAACTTATCGGTCGAACTATCATATCGGTCGAACCAACATATCGGTCGAACCGACTTCTGGTCGAACCGACTTCCGGTCGAAACCGATCAAAACCATCTTCCCGGTCTTATTATGATGGGACGTTTACAGAACCCAGATCAAACTCAAAATACGTAAATCTCGAAATCAAACGGTTAAAAACCTTCACAGCGAGATTCTATACGGCAGATAACACTTAGATCAAAGCATTAAGCTAGATTTGTACCTTGATTTGGAGAAAATCGATCAACCTATTTTTCTCCTGCTTCCCTCTCTCTCTCTCTCTGATTTCTTTAGAAATCAGATTTGTGATATTTAGAAAATATCTAAAACTTGATTTATATTTATATAACCCAAGTTACATTTCCCCCCCCCCCCCCCCCCCGAACTTCGGGTAAAGGTCAACTTTTCACCCAACTCCAAAATAGCGGGTGTTACAATCCTCCCCAACTTGGAGAATATTTTGTCCTCGAAATCTCGGCTATGGAAAGACGTGAGGGTACCTCCGCTTCAAGTCCTCTTCCGCTTCCCAAGTCACATTGGCACCCCGATGGTGCTTCCACTGAACCTTGACCATTGTGACTTCCCGGTGACGAAGCTTCTTCGTCTTCCTTTCTAATATCGCCTCAGGTTCTTCAACGCAACGATTTCCCTCATCCACTCTGATCTTGGAGAGTGGGATGACACTCTCCTCCTTTGCTAGACACTTCCGTAGATAGCACACGTGAAACGTGTTATGAATTCCCTTCATCTCTGGTGGAAGTTCCAGTTGATAAGCTTGAAGTCCTACCCGCTTAGTCACAGTGAACGGTCCAAGGAAACGGGGGCTTAACTTCCCACGTTTCCCAAATCTAATAATTCCCTTCCAAGGGGACACCTTCAACATAACCCGATCTCCCACTTGGAATTCCATGGGCCGTCTTTTCTTATCGGCATAACTTTTCTGTCGATCTTGGGCCGCCTTCATACGTTCGCGGATGCCCTTGACCTTGTCCGCCGTTTCTTGCACAATTTCAGGTCCGACGAACTGCTTTTCCCCCGCCTCGAGCCAACATACGGGAGTTCGACACTTGCGACCGTATAACGCTTCAAACGGTGCCATCCCTATACTCGAGTGGTAGCTATTATTGTACGTGAACTATACCAAAGGCAGGTGCGTATCCCAACTACCCCCAAACTCGATTACACATGATCTTAACATGTCTTCCAGAGTCTGTATTGTCCTCTCGCTCTGGCCGTCAGTTTGGGGATGGTAGGTCGTGCTCAAATTCACACGTGTACCCAATTCCTTTTGTAAACCGTCCCAAAAATGCGACGTGAACCGACTATCCCGATCAGAGACAATAGATAGTGGCACACCGTGTCGGGAAATTACTTCATCGATGTACAACTTCGCCAATTTATCCATTGGCAAGGTCTCCCGCATGGCCAAGAAGTGAGCGCTTTTGGTCAAGCGGTCTACTATAACCCAAATGGCGTCGTGACCTTTCAAGGTCCTTGGTAGCTTTGTCACGAAATCCATCGTGATGTGATCCCACTTCCACTCCGGAATTTCCAAGGATTGCAAACTTCCGTAAGGTCTTTGGTGTTCAGCCTTCACTTGCAAACAAGTTACACACTGTTCCACATAGCGTGCCACATCAAGCTTCATGATTGGCCACCAATAATGCAATTTCAAATCTCTATACATTTTCGTGCTTCCTGGGTGAATGGAGTATTTTGACTTGTGGGCATCTTCGAGAAGAAGTTCTCTATTACCCCCAATCTTAGGCACCCAAATTCGTCCATTGAAAAGTTTCACCCCTCGACTATCTTCAGTCAGCAAAAGATGTTGTTTTGCCATGACTTCTCCTTTGAGATTTTCTTCTAGCAAGGCTTCGACTTGCAATTTCTTGATTCTGTCAATGAGTGTTGAAGTTATTTCAATCCGTGCAAAGGTAGCACGAGAATTTTCCCCGAAGACTTTTCGACTCAAGGCGTCGGCAACAACGTTTCCTTACCCGGATGGTAGAGCAACTCGCAGTCATAATCCTTCAACAACTCTAACCATCTCCGCTGCCTCATGTTTAGTTCTTTCTGATCAAAGATATGCTTCAGACTCTTGTGATCGGTGTAAAGAGTGCATTTCGTACCGTAAAGGTAATGTGGCCATAATTTCAGTGCGAACACCACCGCTGCCAATTCCAAGTCATGAGTAGGGTAGTTGACTTCGCGCACTTTAAGTTGCCTTGAAGCGTAAGCGATCACCTTCACTCTTTGCATCAGAACACAGCCCAAACCCATCTTCGACGCATCGCTGTACACCACAAAATCTTCTGTCCCGTCAGGTAAAGATAGAATAGGAGCTTCACAAAGCTTCTTTTGTAAGGTGCGGAACGCCTCTTCTTGCCTCTCGATCCACACAAATTTCACGTTCTTTCGGGTCAAGGCCGTCAGCGAAGAGGCTATCTTCGAGAAGCCTTGTATGAATCTCTGGTAGTACCCTGTGAAACCTAGGAAACTTTAGATTTCAGACGGACTCTTGGGAGGTTCCCAATTCGTCATCGCCTCTATCTTTGCGGGATCCACTTTTACTCCTTCCTTTGAAACCACGTGCCCCAAAAACTGTACCTCTGGGAGACAAAATTCGCACTTTGAAAACTTCGCGTAACGCCTTTCTCTCCTTAACACATCCAACACTTCACGGAGATGTTGCTCATGCCCTTCTTCATTCTTGGAGTAAACTAGGATGTCGTCGATGAACACGATTACCGATTTGTCGAGGAACGGTCGACACACTCGGTTCATCAAGTCCATAAATATTTCCGGTGCGTTGGTTAGGCCGAATGGCATCACCAGAAACTCGTAGTGTCCATAGCGAGTTCTAAATGCTGTCTTTGGGATGTCGCTCTTTGCTACCTTCACTTGGTGATACCCCGATCGAAGATCGATCTTTGAGAAACAACCTGCTCCCTGAAGTTAATCGAACAGATCGTCGATTCTCGGAAGTGGATACCTGTTCTTTACCGTCACTTTGTTCAGTTCCCTGTAGTCGATACACATTCTCATTGCACCGTCCTTTTTCTTGACGAATAGGACCGGAGCTCCCCAAGGTGACGAGCTCGGTCGGATGAAACCTTTCTCGAGAAGGTCCTGGAGTTGAACCACCATATCTTGCATTTCGGTAGGAGCCAAACGATAAGGAGCTCGAGCAATAGGAGCCGCTCTTGGAATGAGGTCAATACGAAAGTCCACAACACGATCGGGTGGCAACCCGGGAAAGTCTTCCGGAAACACATCGGGAAACTCGCGCACCACCCTAACATCTTCTAGTTTCCGTTGGTCGAGTTTGGTATCGATAGCATAAGCCAGGAATGATAAACATCCTTTCGCCAAACACTTCCTAGCTTTGATCACTGAAATGATCGCCACATCGCCTTTCCTTCCTTCGCCGTAGATTATTGTCGCTTCTCCGTTTGCCACGGGTAGTCGAATCATTTTCTTTGAACATACAATTTCGACCTGGTTCTTAGATAACCAGTCCATACCCACAACCACATCAAATCCGCCAATTTGCATAGGTAATAAGTTAATGGGAAATTTCTTTCCCTTAAGCTCTAAGATGCAATCTCTAAGAATATTATGAATTAGAACTTGACCTCCATTTGCTATTTCTACCACGACAGCATTCTCTAGCATACTCTTAGACATAGCAAGCCTTTGACAGAACAATTCGGATATGAACGAGTAGCTAGCACCAGAATCAAATAACACACGTGTAGGTACGGAATTTAGAAAGAACGTACCCGACACCACATTGGTCGATGCTTTAGCTTCCTCTGACGACATCTGGAAGGCCCTTCCGGTCGACCGTGGAGGTTCCATCTTCTTCCCGCCAAATCCCCCAGTCTTGAGTTTCGGGCACTCCGCCCTTACGTGCCTCGGTTCCTTACATTCGAAACATATTTGCCCCTTAAGAGAGCAATCTCGGAACGTGTGACCCGTCTTCCCGCACTTGTAGCACATTCTGGGAACAAAGTTGCATGGGCCAAAATGTTTTCTTCGGCACTTGGAGCACCACTTGGCATCACGTCTAGGATCGGCTCTCCGCGGAGCGCTGCTGTTGGCATAGAAAGGTTTCTTTGAGGGCATCGAGCTTCCCTCCCATTTCCTCTTCTCGACTTGGCGACTACTTTGATCCCTGCCGAGGCTGTAAGCATCCTCCATGAGTTGAGCTTCTTTCATTGCCTCCCGAAGGGTGGAGGTCTTTGTTACGCGTACCATCGACATCATGTCCGATGGGAGGCCCTTGATGTAAGCCTTGATCTTATCTTTCTCTGTCGGGACCAAGCGTCCCACAAAACCCAGCTTGTCCATGAAGAGACGGTTGTACTCCCTCACAGACATACCTCCTTTCTTCAAGTTCTGAAATTCCTCCATGATTCGATCCAATGACCTCTCGTTACAGTACCCTTCTAGCAGTTTCCCTTTGAAGGTAGACCAAGACAGTTAGTCCAGAACAGTCGGTTCAAGCGAAGCAGAGTACACATCCCACCAAGTAAGAGTTATACCCCGCAACATTCGGGAACCAAAGATAACCCTCTGCTCCTCCCCACATTCGCTTGAGCGAAAGGCTTGCTCCATCTCTCGAACCCAGGCCATACAATCTAGGGGATTGTCCGAGCCCTTAAATTCTGGCGGTCGGCAACCCAGAAAAGCTTTGAACGTGCAAGTCCGCGCCGCTCGACTGACACCTAGGGCTGCAATCACCACAGGGGAAATTATAGGTCCAGTACCCCCGGATCCTGCAACAATCACATTTTCGCTAACCGTTTCGGGCCTACGGTTGTTAGCGTCTCGGTCCTCAAGGAGTTTCAAGAATACTTCCTGTTGTTGCGCCATGGCCCTATTCATGGCCAACATCATACGATCCATTATTCTCGTCTCTGCCGTCACTTCCTCGATAATAGGCTCTGCAGCCTCCAAATTGCGTCTTGGAATATGCTCGGGTCCTCCACCCAGCACATTACTCACACGCACTGTTTCCCCCACTACTGTCGCCAGCGGATGGTCGGCCGTAGGTATATCGGCCTCCTGGCCTTCCGGACGATTCCTGGTATTAACCATGGTTCTGCTGAACGCAATCATGCAAAAGAACGGGATAAGGATTACAGAAAACACGGAGAACGTACTACTACACTTATCAATTATTATAACAACAGTAATTTAAGTATGCCCACGTAAAACATTTTCATAATAACGTTAGCTAAGTGAAATTATGAACATATAATACGTAAGAGTTCTTATTACCATTATCGCAACTTTCAATTTGTGCAAGTTTCCGTTGACCCTAAGACCATCCTATCTTAGAAAGTCTACCCCATCTCACGAGTCATAGCTTAATAGTCTCGGCTTAAGTCTAGGCATCTTACAGTCATACCTAATTCACTTAAACCAAGGCTCTGATACCAACTTGTAACACCCTAAAAAAAAATTGCGGAAATAAAAATCGAAATTCCGAAATAGACTAAACTTGCGGAATAAGGTATTACAATCCCAACATACAATGTTATACCAAACGGAGTATGGGTTAGACATAAACACGGTCAATAAATGAAGCATACAACGACAACCTACTAATCTACAATTGATTAACTAGATTAAGGTCGGGTGTCGCTATCCTTCCAAAATATATCTTCAAAATCATTGGACGATGGTCACTAGATATCCTCAAAAGACCACTCACGACCCCAAGGTCGCTCCCTCAGTCCCGGCGTGCCCCACTGCTAAGATAACCTGCCACATGAAAATCAAGAGCAAGTGTTAGGCTAAAGCCTAGTGAGAACAAGCCAATAAGAAAAGAGTACTAAACCCAAATCGATGTCACGCGGTGAGTATAGCCATGAGCTAAGTCAAGAAATCAAATAAACCATTAGTGATTAAACATGGTACAAATAACACCAAATCACATAACGAGCTCAACCCCTCTAGATCTGTTGCTCAAAACACCAAGTCAACCTCTCTAGATCTATTATTGAGAGTTCCCAAAACAGGGGGAACCCAAGCACATAATGGAATTACACCTTACTGCACCATGAGACGCTGCCCGACCGTATAGGCCCACACCTTACTTATCATGGCAACCCGATGCCTATTCCGTGCTAAAACTTGAACCAAATGCCCAAAACCGGGGACATAAGAACACAGTGCCTATGGATCCATTGCACAAAACTCAAAGCCAAAGCATGTCATTTTATATCATACTGACATTAAATCAAGCACATAAGCAATTCATATGAACAATGGCTCAATTCAATAAATCTGAATTCTTGTAAAGAAAGTTGTAAATGATGGGATTTAGAAAACATTACCCGACAACAATATACCATACCAAAATCGTGATTATCCATAGTTCAACAATTACATGTATCACATAGCTTTTATAATATAGATGGATTTATTTTAAAAGACTCACCTCAGATTTCTTCCTGCTTATAGTCTGCTTCTTACGATCGCTTCCTACGACAACACCGATAAATCGGTAAGTCAAACTATAGACAACTCACTGACTCACAACTCTTGAATACAAAACACAACCTACTGCCAAAACAAAATACCGGTCGAGTATTACTACCGGTCGAAACCCCAATACCGGTCGAAACAACTTGTCGGTCGAACAACTTATCGGTCGAACCATCATATCGGTCGAACCAACATATCGGTCGAACAACTTATCGGTCGAACCGACTTCTGGTCGAACCGACTTCCGGTCGAAACCGATCAAAACCATCTTCCCGGTCTTATTATGATGGGACGTTTACAGAACCCAGATCAAACTCAAAATACGTAAATCTCGAAATCAAACGGTTAAAAACCTTCACAGCGAGATTCTATACGGCAGATAACACTTAGATCAAAGCATTAAGCTAGATTCGTACCTTGATTTGGAGAAAATCGATCGACCTCTTTTTCTCCTGCTTCCCTCTCTCTCTCTCTCTCTGATTTCTTTAGAAATCAGATTTGTGATATTTAGAAAATATCTAAAACTTGATTTATATTTATATAACCCAAGTTACATTTTACCCCCCCCCCCCCGGAACTTCGGGTAAAGGTCAACTTTTCACCCAACTCCAAAATAGCGGGTGTTACATATCTAGATTACATCAATTGTTGATCCAGAATCATTCAAAAATGTGGGGCTTAACAAATGCCCAACAATCCAATACTAATCCTCTCAAAAACCCTCGAGGTCAATCCCCGGCACTCAAGCCCTTGGCAACCCGCCGCTAACGAGAACCTGATATACATAGCATTTGAGAAAAAGTGTTAGGCTTAAAAAGCCTAGTGAGAACATACAGTTTATAAATTTCAAGGGATATAACATTTGCATCCAAAAAGGAAACCTTTCCAACAAGCATTTCCAAGTTAACTGATGTTAGGAATAAAATCCATTAAAATAAGGTCATAAACCTTCTTTCCAGAACCTCACAATTTAATGCACATGTAGTTCTTCGTTTTAATTATCTTATAGAACCTCACAATTTAATGCACACGTAGTTCCATAATTTATTACTATCAGAGTTACTCACGCTACCGCGCAACGCGCGGTTCCGACACTAGTTAAAATAAATAGAAACACCAACCCTCCATCATAGAGCCCTAAATCACCGTTTCTTCAATTTCAAAAATCAAAGATTTCATCTTAATTTCTTCAAATTCCAAATAAAAACACTAAATCACCATACAAAATATTTCATAATCAACTAAAAATTATACATGTTGGTCCCAAATAGCAGTAAGTAAATAAAAGAAGTATTGTAGAAGGGGGGTTGAATACAATACACACAGTTTTTTCACTTAATTTAATTCTTATTGATTTGAAATCAAAAATTACACATAGAAAACTTTGATTGTTGCGGAAGAGAACATATGAGATATGTTCAAACAATCTTACACATAGAGAATGAAGAACAATTGTAAAACACTTAGAAAACAATAAGATCTTCGTAGAGAGAAAGTTGCCAGGCACTTAGAGAACTTGAAGGTAGTAGAGCTGGTTAATCTTGCATGTTGAAACATCCATCATATTTATAGTGCCTCATGCATTTAATGCATGAGACACCTGTTGAGCAAGGGATGGACATAGGTCTTCTGCAAGGTACAGGATGTACCTTTTGTCTTGAGGTGTTTTGGCTTGAAGTGTTGACCTGCAGAGAGGATGGTAGAGACCTTTCCTTAAAATGGTGTAGTAGACAAAACTTACTTTATCTGATCTTCAGATGTGGTCCACGTCAATGCAAGATATCACAATATACTTTGTTAGAAAAGTACAATGTGTTTGAAAGAAATCCTCAAGCATCTTCGGCTCTTGAAGATGTGAGAACATCTTTAGCTTCTAAGGAGAGATCATCGGCTGCCGAAGACTTGAGAGATCTTCTGCTCCTGAAGATGTGAGAACATCTTCAGCTTCTAAGGAGAGATCATCGGCTGTCGAAGACTTGAGAGATCTTTGGCTCCTGAAGATGTGAGAACACCTTCATACTCCTGAAGATATGAGATTGACACCATCCTGGCCGATGGTGTTGATCACTTGGGCATGCTTGGCTTTAGGCTGAGGAGACTATCTTCAATCCGCTTTGAGAGATGTACTCCTTTGTTTTCTTCGGTTGATCTTCGACTTCACCGAACATTTGTATAGAGACCAAGCTGCTAAAAGAACCTCAAACATATTCTAAGTAGGATGATATAGGATGGAAGATCAGGAGGTCATCTAGGTCATCTTCAAATCTTCAGATGACCCAACAATACATACAGTTGAATCCACAAGACACACATAAAAACAAAAATCAAAAGCCTAAACTTCCACTAGGTTTGATAAAATCGTTGTCATTGTCGTGTTTTCATTGAACGTTTACAGGGATGGTTGAATCCATGATCGTGTTTTCACTGAATTCATTTCAGGGACTGTTGAATTCATTGAACAAATCTCAATGAATGCTTGATTCAGACTCGATTAACGCTCTGATCAAAACCCTAACGTGTCGATCCCATTCTCTCTGTTAGAAACCCATATTTTGATGTGCATCACTACTACAGAAATGACTTTTTAAACGCACCTTTTTAAACGTTTTTTAAAAAAAATCGAAAAAAACGTTTAAAAAGGTGATTGCGTTTTTTAAGACTTTTTTTAAACGATTTTGCGGTTGTGGTACCGTTTAAAAAAGTTATATAACCTTTTTAAACGGTTGTTATAAAAAACTGTTTAAAAAGGGATACGTATTTCACACGGATAATTAAACAAAACCGTTTAAAAAGCCGCCTAACTTTTTACACGGTTTTTTCATACAACCGTTTAAAATATATACATCTTTTTAAACGGTTTTCTATAAACAACCGTTTAAAAAGGCCAAATATTTTTTCAAACGCTTTCACTATCACAAAACCATTTTAAAATGCCTTTAAAAATTTAGGGTAAAACCGAACTACATTAATGAGTTTTTATATTTTGATAGGTTCGGAACAATTTGGAGCGAAAAAGAACAAAACGATATTTTTTGACAAATTTGCGCAACTGTGGCGTTTTGATCATATCTCACTCTTCCGATCTCCGATTTGAGTGATTCAAGATGATCTGGAAACCTAATACACAGATCTACAATGTTCGTGTTTTGAGTTTTTGGTAATTTGGAGTAAATCTGGGCCGAATCTGAAGTTGAAGTTGGGAGTACAAAGTTGGAAAGAAAATGAATAAAAGAATTAAAGGTGCTTCTATAAACAAAGAAGAAGATGTGGCGGAATGGTAAGTGTTGTGGGTTTGCATGGTTATGGTTTTGAGATCGAGTCCTATGTGCAGCAGATAACATTCTTTTATTTTTTAAACGGTTTAAAAAATAAAAGAATGCTATCTGCTGCACGGCTTTTTCAAACGGTGCTCTTTCAAACGGTTGTAAAACCGTTTAAAAATGTCCAAAACAACCGTTTAAAATACCTATTTCTGTTGTAATGCATCTTGATTTTGTTACTTGATTTTCTGGATCTGAACAGAATATGTGGAGATGTACACATGGGGTGCAACTAGGTGGTGTTGTTCAAGGGTTGGTGGCCGGAGATGAGATGTCACGTTTGGAGCGGGAGGCATATATGAATGTATTTATTTTATTTTATTTTATTAGTTTTATACACGTGTAAAAAAATTAAGATATTTATACAATTTAAAAACTTCCTTACACTATGTTCTCGAAACTCATTTAACGAAGGAAAGAGAGGGAAAGGGGAGGAAAGTAAAAAAAAACCGTGTTCTCGAAACTTTATTAGGAAATAAAGGAAAGGAAAGGAAATGGAAGAAAGAATTGATAATTTTCCTCCTAAAAAGTAAGAACGACAAAAAAGGAAAAAAAAAAAACCTCACGTGAAGGGCACATCAAGGTTTTAACGAGGGCGGATTGACATGAGAATGGTAGGGTTCTTAGAGCATCTCCAACAGCATCTCCAAAATTTCTCCAAAATGGAGAATTAAAAGTCAAAATCTACATAAAAATTTACATTCATCTCCAACAGATTCTCCATTTTGGAGATGAAATCATTACTTATAATATTAAAATATTGTATAAATCTAATAAAATATTATTTATCTCTCATACCCATCTCATTTGAAGAAATCTTATTGGTAGAATATAATTAAAAAAAAAATCTCTCTCATGGTAATCATTTTTGGAGATTTTGGAGAGTTCTCTATATTTGGAGAAAATTACACACTCTCTCCTACTTTCTCCATTTTGGAGAAAGATATGGAGAATCTGTTGAGACAGAAAAATGCCTAAAATATCCATTTTCTCCATTTTGGAGAAGCTGTTGGAGATGCTCTTAGGCCCCTACAAGATGATGCCCCTGCATTTTTTCAAAAATAGAAATCTAGGCCCCCAACAAATTAAAGTGATGGGTCCGTTTTCAACCCACAAAATAAAATCTAAAACTATTTTTCTACTAATCAGCATTCGTTCTCTATCACCACGACACAACAACATGAACATTATGCCTAAGTCCTCAACCTCATATTCACATACGGATTACGAACAGAAAGCAAAAGATGAAAATATAACCTGTTGAAGCCCAAGTCTAGACCAAATTTTGTCTTCACGTATATGTTTTCATTTGTTTTAAGTTTAAACTCAATAGAAAAATATATAAATAGTAGTATAATGTCGCGGTTTAATTGAAATATTAAAAAAATAACCGAAAATTCGAGACCGTTTTGGTGTGTTTTATCTCATACTTCTCTTTTAAAGTATTTATCAAAAAGAAAAAACACACCAAAGCACGTAAGAACCAACGATTTTATCAATTATACTTATAGTCTTTTCGAAAGATAATCATTAAAAGTTTCTTAAATCGCTTTCCTATCTATACTATATTATAAAAACGGTATAAAAAACTCTTAATTACAACATTTTAAGCACAAGTTACAACTAATTAAAGTCAATTACTTAATTTACAATTTCTTAATGCTTTGGTACAATCTTTCCAAGCACAGTATCTCATATAATCATCTATTTGTGGAATGGATACTCATTTATTAATATAACTATTTGTTTTTTTGGTGGAGGATTTTATAAAATAGATTTTATATTAGCATAATTTATTTTAAATGTAGATTTTACATTTAAATCTATATTAATGAGATGTAATATAAAATCTTTTTTCTCCCGTATTTTTTTTATATTACATCTCATAATGATTTTTCGATATTTTATTTTATAAAATCTTTTTCCATATTTTATTTTATAAAATCTTTTTACTAGATGTAATATAAACTCTTTTTTCTTCCGTAATTTTTTTTCTAATATAAAATCTATTTTATTTTATAAAATCTACACGTATTTTATATTAGCATAATATAAAATTTACACGTATTTTTTTCACGAGCATTAAAAGAAGAAAAAAGAAGGTTGATATGAATTAAAAATAAAAAATAACGAGATACACTAATAAATTATCGTATTCTTTAAAATAAAAATATTCCGCAATACTTTTCAAATTAACCAAGTGTAAAGAAAATAAAATAGAAACGATGTAGATATAAAAATATTCTTCCATATTTTTAATATATTTACATTTAAATGTAAAATTGAAAATGAAAATAAAAGATTTTAAAATATTGTCTACATTCACTATATATATATATAGCTTCTCTATGTATCATCCGAGTACAAGAAGAAGACGAACGGTCGGGTGTCAATGACGAACCTGCAACTGAACAAACGGTATTCCACTATATTTTTGTTTCTTTGAAAAACTATTTTTTTATATTTTATTTTATTTAGTGAGGATTTGTTTATATTTTTCAAAACCCACAATCATATTTTTCGAAGTAGGGGAATAAGATATATATACATATCTTTATTTTTATCGATTAATACTATGATGTCTTGAAGTCAATAGTCAGATAAATATGTTGTGATACATGTCGTTTGAGTTTTAAATAATATAATACAAAACTATTATCAATATTATTGCACAAACTCATAACAACAAACGATTAAGAATATATGCAAGTTAACCACTTATGAAAATACATTCGTTTTTCACATTGTATTTCATTAACTGTTAACAGAGAAATTACGTTTCATTTTAACTCGGTTCAATATTCCAACAAAAAATTTATCCTCCCGTGCAATGCGCGGGCCCAACACTAGTATCCAAAAATAAATATAAAATTTAACTTCATACATATTTTAAAGAACACAAGTTTTAACTAAAAATGGAATATTTGAAACATATATGCTGAAAATAAGAAAAATAACAAATTAAGAAGGTTTGTAGACCAACTATTTGTTATATTAGCCGGTAAAAAGGTATTTATATATATATATATATACATTTACCATATATATATATATATATATATATATATTTACCATGGTATTGTATCTGTAAAAAATAATGCATCCTTTTTAATGATGATTCAAAACAAAAATTATTATATTTATTTTGTAACAAAACTAATAGCCCCATAAGTCTAATATTCATTATAAATTATCTTGTAGTTAATTTTTTGATTTGGGAAAACTATGAAGGCTATATGTATAAAGTCATCCTTTTTTCCATTTATGTTATTTTCAATGGCTACTCCAATCACAGCTTTAAACATAGGCGACCATGCATGACGTCATAATTGATTACGATCATATAAGCAAAATATATAGTTATGAGACTTTGTAAATTGACTTCTTTTTGTATGTTATCTACTACGTTCATATCATCGACTCATGATTCATGTAATCTCTGATTAACGCAATGTTCAGGTAATGGTTTAGTTATTGCTTAAGATCGGTGTTGAGTCAATTATAAGTTTGGATGGCAACTTTGGTCAGGACGGAACACAAACCTTCTAAAAACACAAATTAATGAATCACATAAACAAATCTAATTTTGCTTCAATGTAGTAGATATGTATTTCTAGAAACACAAAAGATACATAATTCAAAGTGTAACATATTGAAACTTTAAAAGACAAGATTATGAAATCTTTAAACATTGTTCAACAAAGTGGAATTTGTCAATTTTTTGCGGCTTTGAAATCTTGCACAATCTCTTTCAAATTAAAAGTTTTCAGTAATTTATTTTTCGGTAAACATAAACAACGAGCCATTTAAAAATCTCATCTTCCATGGTATGTTGCATTTAGAGTCTTTGAACATTCAATCTAATAATATATGTTAAATTAAAACAAGAAGCTTAAAAGCTACGTTTATTAGTTTCTGGTTCGGTTGCATGATTCAATCTTTAACTACATATAAATTATCAATCAAAAATTGGGTTGTACAAAAAACCATCAAACTGCTCAATCTATCCAACCCAATTAGCCCGTTAACAACTAAATTAAACTCAATCTGCTAAATCGTCAATCCACCAAATCGCCAAACCGCTAAACTGTCAATTAAGGGGGTTGAAATCGGGTTAGCATAGCTCAACCCAACCCAACCCAACCCAACCCACCAATCTGCCACTAATATATACAACTTCGATAAAATCTTCTTTACATCTATATATAATATACTAGTTTATTATATATATATATATATATATATAGAGAGAGAGAGAGAGAGAGTGGAAGGATCATACGAGAAGCAAACTAATTTGCGAGAAGGCGAAAAGGAATGTGGGCCACATAATTTATTAATTAAAAAAACCATAAATAAAAAATAAAAAATAGTTTTAAAAAGTAGAATAATTATCATTTTAAATTGGATAAATTTTTAAAATTCTCATTATATCTTTTAGATTTATTTATTTTGTAATTTCAATTATTTATTAATTTTTTTTTCTAAATATACTTTTAATAAAAAAAATTCACAATTTTAACCAAATATCACACGTGATATCATTATATGAATATTTATGCATATCATATATCATATTATTACATGTGATAATTATATATATATATATATTTTAGTTAATCATATGTGATTATGTATACTTCTATTTATAGATCTTTTTGTGATGTAAATATTATCACATGTGATAATTGTATATATTTTAGTTAATCATATGTGATTATGTATACTTCTATTTATAGATCTTTTTGTGATGTAAATATTATCACATGTGATAATTGTATATATTTTAGTTAATCATATGTGATTATGTATACTTCTATTTATAGATCTTTTTGTGATGTAAATATTATCACATGTGATAATTGTATATATTTTAGTTAATCATATGTGATTATGTATACTTCTATTTATATATCTTTTTATGATGTAAATATTATCACATGTGATAATTGTATATATTTTAGTTAATCATATGTGATTATGTATATATATATTTATGGATCTTTTTGTGATGTAAATGTTATCCCATGTGATTATGCGTCATTTATATTCAGACATATATTATCATATGTGATATTTACAAAAATCCACATAGTGGGATCATATGTGATACATAATAATATATTACTGTTAAACGAATTTAATCACATGTGATTCAAAACGTAAATCTAAAAAATAGAGAAATAAATGGTGAAATAAATAATGAATTAGTTATGGATGTCACATATGATATTTGATGAAAATTATGATTTTATCTAGAAAATAATAATATAAATTTGATAAAAAAAATTATGAACTTATTAAAATTAAAAAATAAATAAATTTAAAAGATATTATGAGATTTTTACGGATTTATCCAATTCAAATTGTAATTATCCTAATTTTTAAAAAAAATAATTTATTTATGCTATTTTTAATTAATAAATTATGTGGCTCTTATTCCTTCTCGTCTTGTCGCAAATTGACTAACTTCTCGTTTGAACCTGCCCCTATATATATATATATATATATATTAATAGAGTTGGTTTCTGATAAGAATAGTAGTTATCATGAGGATGACAAGAGTTGAGTTTTTGAAGTTTTTCCAAACCGTCATAATTGAGTTGAGTTATATAAATGTCGTAAACCGCCTAACTCATTTCACATACACCCCTAATAAAAAATAACAATAAAAATTGTTTCAATAACTAAAATCTAGTAAGCCTCAAAATATTTAGACTTACAAATAATCACTAAAATATTTAGCCATAATTATAATAACAAACAATATTTATTTTTAATTAATCATAAAAAGAATCCAAATAAGATATTAATTAAAGTTATTGGTCAGCTTTATGTCTTGGTGGTTGTGTGAAGCTGATGGGCCAGGTATAAATTTAATTAAATTAATACTATATTTGAACTCAATCTCAGTATGTAGTAAAAAAAAGCGTAGGGGCCTTGGCCCCCCAAAGCCCCTTAGGCCTTCCGCCATCGACTTCGGTGCTCATGGTTGTAGCTAGCAATTAACGTTGAAATTGTTGGAGGATATTGAGAAAATAGAGAGAAACCGTAAGTGAAACATCTTGGATAAAACTGAAATCGTGTGAGAGTTCAGTTTACTTGAGTTATATATTTCGACCCACATCTGCCATGATAACATAAAAATAACTCGATAATAATCTAATTTTTTAGTAAATATATGGTTTATATGACATATGTATTAAAGTTTTACATCACTTGTCGAGCGTCCCAATAGGGGTTACATCACCAGTTGAAAGGGGGGGTGTATTTTATAATTTTAAGATTTGATAGAATAACCTTGAATTTTGTGTAGCAACCAATTTTCTGAAGAAAAAAAAAATAGTGGCCATTTTGTAACATTTAAACTTATTTTTGAAGATTAATTAGAACTTAATGAGTACAAAAACATTAATGAGCAAACTCAAAATATTTGTAGAAATTCATCGCTCTTTGATGATATGTTAGCTTTTCTTTGATTACATTAGTATTATTTGGCATCAATTATTGACTTTGTGTTTGTGTAATATATATTTAGGTGCCGTTTGTTTTTTAAGAGGTCTAAAGTCTGAAGTCTTATTTTAGTTATGATTAATAAGAGGTGGTGTGTAAAAAGGTTTGAACGATTCAGACTAAAGAGCCATTAAGAGGTTTTTAAAAAAAACAAACAACCCCTTAATGATCTCACTTTTTGTCTTTTGTATATTTAATGATATTTTCTTTGATTACATTATTATTTACTAAGTATTCTATATGTTTGGTATGATAAAATTTGAAAATTCTTTTGTACAACTTGTAGAATTTTTCCAAATTTTGGTGTTGATCGAATTATTTTATTATAATTACGTGTATCATTATTGTTATATCAAATAAAACTTATGTAAAACAATACCTCACATCAAGGATTCATAACGGTACAACCGTAAATGATCCTCCGTCTACCAACTTTTTCAATCAAGAATGCTCAAGCTTGCAACAACCCTCGTTTCCATCTCTAAACCGCAAGCGAAGGTGATACAGACATTATTTTCATAACTATTCATATGTGAATACATAAAACATATTTAAGTAAAACGGAAATGATTGAAGTCAAAACATAATTTTATTAAGTATAAAACCATCAATTGATCGTTTTTTAACGGCACATCGATGAATCGTAGTTACAATACACAATCTAAGCTTCTAATACACATATACTAAGACACAATCTAATATCAAGATCATATGATACAAATCGATACAAAAATTCGACCATGTCGCAACTCAATAGCTCCCTTGAACTATGAACAACATCCTCCTTCAAAGCATGGGATGATACTAATCTGCAATACATACATAACTATTAAGCAACTAATTGCTCAGTGATTACAAGTTTATACATCAAATATCATTTACTCAAATTTTACAGTCTTATAACATAAAGTAAACATGCTAATATGTTCATGAAGTTCACCATTTAAAAATCTAATTTCCATCGGTGGATGTTGCGCCTTCTAGTATTATTTTGGAACCCTTCATCAATAGTCCAAGATCATTTCTACAACTCTTTGCCGCGGTGAATACCGTCTAAGTGATACATTATTCCTAAACCTTATTCTAAGCATCCTTTTATGATTAGAACTAATTGATTCATTTATAGGTAGTGCAATCATTGGTAATCTTTATTCTTATAAACACTACTACAAATATGACTTTTATACGCGCCTAATTATACACGGTTTTTGTTATTTTTACAAAAACCGTGTATAAATGACGGATCTGGACCCTTTTTACACAGTTAAAATTCAATTGTCGCTAAAAATATGATTTTATACACGGTTTTGGATTAAAAATTGTGTAGAAAGGGTACTCGACAATTACAAACGGTTGCATCGATAAAATTGCGTAGAAATGTTAACTTTTATACCTTTTATACGCGGTTTTTTATACACAACCGCATATAAAAGTAACCCATTTGTACACGGTTGACTGTACACAACCGCGTATAAAAGACCTTACCTAGGGTTTCCCTATAAATACAAAATGAAGGTGTTGTTTTCTTCCCAATGCGGCTCATTCTCGGAAAAAAAACAAATTTTTTACGATTTTTGGCGTTTTTTGGAGTTTTTGGAGTTTTTTTTGGCATCATTCTTCACGAAAAGTAAGCTATGAACATCATTTTAAACAAATAGTTCATTAAACACTACTTTTATATGCATTAACATCACAATTTTAAGTGATATAAATTATATATGTGATCAACAGCTCACACACACATATATAATATCAACTCGTATACCAATTGGATTGGACTGATCAATTACCGAGCATACTGGCCAAGTACTATACTATACTACAATTGACTATATTAATTTTGTACATGATTGTTAAAGACTTTAACTTGCATGCATTTATTATACAAGTCCATGTATTTGATGCCTTTAGGTCGTCCATCCGAATTTGATCTAATAGAGATTAATTTCGGATAGTCCCCTGTTTAGGACTGCTATTTGAATATTTGTCTCATTTAGTATGTGAATACGTATAAAGAATGTTATTGTAAGAAAAATTCGGTAGACGTTTCTCCTTACTCCTACAAATATGTGTTTTTGTTATACACATATTTGGGGAGTTGAGGGGAAATGTTGCCGGATTTTTCTGAAGTAATTAATCTGTTATAAGCACTCACATATGAGACCAAATATTCAAAACGTGGGTTAGGATGGCCAGCTACAACATTTTGAGATCATGTCATGCATGCATTTATGATTAATACTTTATTTCGACATTGCAGATGGATCGTTATGATTGGATGTACCAAATACCACGAGCTAGAAAGGAGTACTTGGCCCGTCTTAATCAGTTTATGGAGGATGATGAGAATAATCGGGTGAACAATGGAGAAAGTGAAATTTGGTGTCCTTGTCGGGATTGTAGAAATTTTTGTAAATATAGTGATCATAGTTTAATTAAAGAACATCTTATTGTACGTGGGTTTATGGAATGATATACCTGTTGGATTCGACATGGAGAGGATTTTGATAATTGTAGTTACACGGTCGATCGAGATTGTAATGACACCAATGATAACTATGAATCAGACAATATATGCACATGTAACGCAAAAATCATGAACATAGTTATCATAATAGCATGTATGAGACAAAAACTAGAGAATCATATGTGAAATTTAGTAATTTAAGTTTGTATCACAGATTTGTAAATAAACCAAAATATAAATTAAAGTATCACATGTTGATTTGACTACTTAATTTCTGCATAATTCAACTTTCTCGGCTTCTAACCTTTTCTTCATCTCCCTCACAAAAAATGGGATTGTATGCGTATGTGAATATT
Organism: Arctium minus; assembly: GCA_954870635.1. NCBI lineage: Eukaryota > Viridiplantae > Streptophyta > Magnoliopsida > Asterales > Asteraceae > Arctium > Arctium minus. The sequence goes on along the minus strand of OX941080.1, from coordinate 170,962,298 downwards.
TTGCTGGAAATTGCAATGAAAAGAGACAAAAAAAAAACAATAATGAGGCTGCCTACTTATACCAAAGGTTGAGGAGCTTGAAATTAGGTGGCTCACCCCTTGATCTGGCCTCCAAGCACCCCTATGCCACTAGAACACCTCATTACAACCCCTTTAACAACCCTCCTTTTCTTTTCTATATAGCTTGAAAACAAGTTGTTACAAGTTTGCCCTCCTTACAAGAGATCTCGTCCTCATAATCTACTTTCCTTATAATAGATAGGGAAAATCCACCTCATTTTCCCAAGTGGCATTGTGACCTTTATGATATTGCTAATGCACTTTAACCAACGGAGCCTCTTTATTCCTCAATCTTTGAATTACTCGATGTTGTTCAACATATGTCAGCTTTTCATTCACTCGAATATCTTCTAATTGGACTTTCATTTCTTCATTCTCCATACACTTCATCAAGTTTGATACATGAAATGTATTATGTATCTTTTGTAGCTCAGCTGACATTTCTAGTCGATAAGCTACTTCTCCGACTCTTTGGATTACCATTAACTCTTTGTGTGTTATCAATATCTCTACGTGTGATTCGTTAAGACATAAATTTCCCCCTACTTCTTTTCTTTCTAGGAAGGAAGTGTCATGAGTTGAATATATATTTTCGTTTTTTATTTATTATTCGGGGGTTGATGAAGGAAACCAGATAGTTATATGAGTGAAAGAAACGACTTATAAATTTGCAGTAAAAGATTGAATCTCATTTCCTATGTACAAGCGTTAAGAAAAGTAAACATAAGTATTAGAGACCGTTTACCCCAAGATTGATTGATTAGTGATCATGACTTGAAGCGGGTTCAAAAGATCAACTTTATACTCCAAGCAAAATGTGCATATAAATCATAAGGAGATGCATGGTCCAACCATCATTATGGACGAGCATTTAACATGGTAATTCCAAAGTCATCAACCTTAGCCATATAACCCATTTTTGGTCCATTGAATACAAAATTCCATATAAGTCATCCACGCAATATATATATATATATATAGGGGTTGTTTAATTTGCAACCCTTAAAAATTGCAACCCACATCTTAACCGTCGGATTCATGATCGACGGTTACAATAGATATGGGGCCCAATATTTTTAATTAAAAAAAAGAAAAATAAAAATAAAATAACCGTCGATCATGAATCCAACGGTTAAGATGTGGGTTGCAAAATATTCTTCCACTATATATATGTGTGTGTGTGTGTGTGTGTAACATGAAGCACATTAAGTCCAAATTCTCATCAATAAGCTATAATCCCATCATTAAGCCCAAAACCCTAAAATGAGCTTATTCTTCTAAATATAGCAATTACACATAAAACTTTGTAAATATAATATTCTCCTACATCAAGACATCCAAATAACCATTTTTTTCCATGGAGACCCATAAACTCAAAAATGTGAACATATAAGCATTTTAGGTAAATGACTAAATGTAAATGATTTTCACAAAGATGAGTATAGAAAGTATTAAAGAGCACAAAATGAGGTGTATCTAGTATTAACAAAAGGTTTAGAACAACTCACATCCTAGGTTTTTAGCCAAAACCCACAAAAGAAGACAAAACCCTAGAAAAGTTGGGAGAGATGAGATCTTGAAGCTCCCAAGCTTGAATGGATGCCCTTAAAGGCTTCCTAAAAGTGTCTTGAAGAGGATTTATTGCACCAACCAAAATGTATTTAATGAAGAGAGTGGGTAGGAAGAGGAGAAAATCGCCGACAAGGGCTCTCAAGTCGAACCCTAATATGATTTTCGTAAAATGTTAAGTAAAAATCAGGCTTGGGGTGTTTTTATACGTCCAACCCCCGCATGCGAGAGTGCCATGCGACTTTGCCATATGGCATTGTCGCTAGGCGCAATTGCCGAACCTCACCCCGTCTCGGTACACTCTCGGCGATTGTGACCGACGAGAGTGCCCCATGGCACAATCACGGTCACTCTCGCTCAGTGACTTACCCGTCCTAAGTCACCATCCTAAGTAATAACAATTCATGCGAGACAGCGTAATTTGAAATATTTCCCACTTACTTGGATTTTTTCGAGTGGACAAAACAATTAGAATTTTTAATTTATTGATTAATTTGTGTTGTTTAATATGTATTAGTTTATGTTGTTTGAGTTGTATTTTTAATTTATGTATTAGTTTATGTTATTTATTTTCAAGTATTATGAAAATTTAATTTGTTATGAATTATATTTTGTCAATTTTCTTTAATGTTGTTTTTATTTATAATTTAATTAAATATATGGAATTAATTAACATAAAAAAATATGAAGTATTATCTCAAAATAATGTTTATTAAAATTAAAAATACTAATAATAATGATATTATTAAAAAAAACTAAAATAAATAAATTAGTGGTGGGTCATCTTGTTTTTTGGAGGGTGAATAGTTGATATCAAATTTGATGACTTTTTCCTAAATAGTTTTGGCCGGCAAAAACTTTTCCACATTGAAGTATGGTTGGAATCCTCCATACTTCACATCACCATTTTTGTAGTATGGTTGGAGTTGCTCTAAGACCATGACAAAAAAAAAGAGAAAAAAGGCAGCAACTGAAGCTCGAGTGCAATCGCTTTATTGATATAAGCAGAATCGAGCAATGAATCACGAGTTTCAAGATTTGCTCACATAGAGAACGGGAACCAGTCCGGCTATTTTCCCATCCCAACCAGGGCGTAATTTCTTCACCTGCAGTACATTTGAAACATATAATCATCATCTATCCTTGGCTTTGCTATGTGGTTTTATTTCCGTGACTCAAACTAGTATAGCAAACAATGGTACGATGGCATGACGATCCTTGCACAAGATGGCATGATGATGGCCAGGCCTTACCTAATTTTCTGTGTAACGGCCCTAATATAGCAAACTCAAACCCTTGTGCGGGCTTGTTAACTTGCCCTTACCCACCCCTATAGACCGGCCAGGCTTGCCCACATGCTAAGGGGCCTAAATAGTCTTTAAACTTAAAAAAGAACCTAAGTAGAAGCAGAAGGTACATAAATTACAACCACCTTGGATTAGCCAAATGTAGACCGCCAGGATAGAAACTAATAAATATATCAAGATGGTGTTTCTATTGGTGAGATTAACATGTATCAGGCCCATGGTGTACTTACATAGAACCATCCATCAACTTCGTATTCGATTTCAAGCTCTTCTCCAGAAACCAGGCTCAACTGGAATCAAAGGATTGAAGTTAAGCAATGGCCCGTCCATAATACATTGTAGAATAAAGTAACATAAAAATCCATTGAAAGTCAGCCTACCTCATCGTCACCACCAGCGGTGAAGTCAAAAAGTGCTGTTCCAAATTCCATGTTCACAGAAGAGGATCGGTCATCATCAAGGTAAGTATAACCACTTTCAGTCCCAGCTAAGGGATTCACAAATGATTTGTAACTTTGGTGAAAAGGTGATGAGTATGGAGTTGGCTTTTCTCTAATCTGAAAAGAAAAAAAACAAATTAGTTGCTAATTAAATTGTATAGAGAGGTGATATAGTGAAGTTTTAGTTGATACAGGTTATAAAGAGCCTCACCGGAGAACCATAAGCATCATCGAAAGAGGAACCAGTAGCAGTATTGCTGCTCGGACCCGATGGCTCCTTCAAAATCATAATAACAGTATTATAGTCTTCTTAAAAATATGCCATTATACATAATTAATGTAAAAATCTCCAAAATGGAGAAACTGTTGGAGTTGAATGTAATTTCAAACTTTTAACTACTACTTCTTCATTTTGGAAAAAATATAGAGAATCCAACAAATAATAATCTTCAATTATATTTCCATCAGTTACAAACCTTGGGTTTTGACTTTGAACTGAACAATGATGGATAATTCATTCCACCAAATTGAGATGAAGTGGATGTCTCAGCTGAACCTACTGAGCCTGGGGAAGAAGAGCTAGATGAGTCGTCATCCTGCAGAAGGTAAAGATATCTTACGGTTATGTCACTGCACGCACCGACAGATACACTAGGCCACAAGATAGCAGGATCCTTACATCAAGTTCTGATGGCTCTAATAGAGTTTTTGCCCACATATCATCATTGGAAGATCTCGCAAAAATGTTGTCATCTTCGACATTAGGAGCATCAGTACCAGAGCCAGAAAGAAACTCGTTGACCTAGGAAACAAACACAAAATGAGGACGTTTGGTCAGATATAGAAATGGAAAAGAGAGGTAACGTCTGTAGTATCACAAACTTCTGATTCCTCAAAGATAACCTAGCTTATAGCAAGTCGCTGATGATTCAAGAAACCTACCTCTTCCTCCTATAGTTGCATCTCTTAACTTCTACTAATGAGCAGCACATTTTTCTGTGTGGTTTTCCTTTTAACATAATTTCAATGATTTAATAATGTAGTCAACGGTAATCTAATTAAATTTCTGTTATAGATTATGAAAAAAGATGTACAAACATATACACAACTTAGGAAACTATACATACAATAACTAGAAAAATCGACCCTACTTATCTACTTTCAGCTAACACTCCCCATCAAGTCGGAGCATAGATATTAATCATGCCCAATTTGTTACAAAGACAGATTTGAAAGATGTGATAGAATTCACCAACAAATCATCAACCTCCTCCGACTAGCATGAATAGATTAGTACGGAAACTAAGGTGTGTCTTTCATGAAGATAATATCAATCAAGATAAGGTACTCGTTAGACTAAAACACTAACATCTCTAACCTTCTGAACATGAGAATAATCAAGGATAACACACTTTAAAGATTTGGGGTCCAATTTAGTTAGATGTGGACAAACATCTCAACTGAAACAAATTCAACCAAAGATCCGATTATTGGTGAAAATAATTTTGTAAGGAGTCTCAATGTGAGGAGCAGATGATTGCATACTAGTTACTCAGAAAGCAGGCTGTAAAAAAAACATTGGCCTGGAAGGTTTCAGGAGCATGCATTTGAATCAAGAGAATCCTTGCAGTTTCATGAAAGATGTTTGTTTTTACATTCTGCTACACCGTCCTTGTAGATGATGAGAAGAGTTATACAAATATATACACAACTTAGGCAACCGTATTAGAAAACTATACAGACAATAACTGGAAAGATCAACCTGGTTATCTAATTCCAGCTAACAATTTTAACCTATGTTAGCAGCCAGGCTTGGTTGCCATTCAGAAGTCAACCAACTTCAATCATTTTGGAGATACTAAAAGCCAGATTTTTCGTGATACCAAATTTGCAACAAATATGGCTAAAGCATTAGAACCATATGTTGGTCATCTATTCTAGCTGCAATATGATAGGTCAGTGAATATTGTATGATGTTGTATAGGACGGAAGCAGCATGGTTACTTGTTGAAACTTTCTAAACGCGTTAGACCCCAATTCCTCTTTATTGCTCCTTACTTGATGCTGACAGTTATACTTACAGGGAATCTTGAATTGATAACCCTATTTGGACCGGACGGGGTTGCATACATAAGAGATGTCTAGGTTTTAATTTCAAATCTCAACTTCTGTTTTTCTGGTAACAAGATTAACTACATCAACCAGAAAGAGCACTCTAAGATTGATGTAAAATCATCAAACCTGGTAGCTCTTCAGTTAATTTTGATCCATAGAACGGATATTCTTCACTACTGGTAGCTGCATCTAATCCGATCTTCATATAAAATGTCAATATCGACATGCCAATCTTGGGCATCTACCTCTCTTACAAGAAAACTTCTACCTGGTGCACTCAAAGGCCTTTGGTGAAGATAACCAAACTATCTTAGATGATGTTGCCTCAGTCCTCAACCAGTGCCATCCCTACCCTTTGTGCATATCATCATCTCTAATTCTATCCCTCAGTTTCTGTTGAATTACATTCTGTGATGGCAGGTCCAACTGTCACCCTATAGAAGTTATCTATTAGCCTCATACTTTCGATTGACTGAAATCCCCATATCTTCATCCTATACTGATCCAAATAACAGAATATATCATTCCAGATTACATCCTGTACCTGATCCAGAAAGACCATTTTTGGCTCATGAATTAGGTCGCTAGTTGTGACCATTTATCTTAAAATTTTGTTTTGTTTGAAGGTGAGGCGTAATAGTCAGAAAGACAAATCAAGACTTTTTGTTCTTTTCCTCGCAAATCAAGGCACAGTTAGACATTAATACAGAGACTACCAAAACAAGGGACACCTGCTATGTACAGAGAATAATCCCGATAGAGCTGCAGGGGGGCTATGGGTGTCCTTGGAAAAAATGGACAGAATTACAGAATGCAGACATGCTTCAATCAATGCAAAAGATGAAAAATTCAAGCATTCAGAAATATTTGTCGAGCTAACACCCTAAGGGAAATCACTATAGTAGCTAACTTGGAGTGAATATTTAGTGATCCACCATTATCTTGATTTAGGCAATATAATATCTATTCCATGAAAGAAAGTTAATATCTAGAAAGTTCGTATGTGATGATTCATTGCTCACCCTGTTCATTGCAGGAGCATTATTTCCCCACAAACCGTCATCAGCAAGACCAGTTGCCCAAGCATTTACCAGATCGTCATCAAAATTTTCAGGCTCCATCACAGGTGCTGGTTTAGTTGCTTCATATATAAGTTCAGAAAGTCCTGCCGCAAAAGCTGGATCGTTCGTGCCACTCAATGGACTAACGTTATGTTGATTACGAAAGATGTCAATAAGTTTGGCACTGTTGGAGAGTGAGAAAAACGAATTGAGAAGATGTCTGAATACATAAGCAGGACAAACAATCATAATAAATTTGTACTACTATTTATAAAGTACAATCTCGAGAGACCAGCACAATTGCAGCATTTATTTAAAAAACAAGAAGTTATTCTGATGAAAACAAGATTATAAGAATGAAGGTGAAACTTGCATAGAGAAAATAAAGCTACAAAGAGGCTATTCTAATCAATTCATTCCTGCAAACATGACAAACATATTTTTCTTATCAGAATTCAGAAGATTTGGCGTTCTCCAAAGTTACAGTCTTTATGTATTAATTACATCCAGCACATGGAACTTGGAAGGGTCCTGCTGCTATGTTTGTATACAGAAAAATTAACTAATTTTATTTTTAGGAATTTATAGAAGTGGTTCCATATTACAATGCTTCAGAATTTTAATATTATATGAATTATGGAAGTTCCAGACAAAGGGAACATTGCATTAGTAAAGGATTGCCACTAACCATATACTTATCAAACAGGAAAAGCAAACTTAGGCACAAAGTGCTGACAGAGACTGCATGCTTGGGACACCAGGGAATTTTTTTATTTGTTCTTAGCACTGTCATGCCGTGTCCAATTGGGTAAGAATAATTCATTAAGCATTTACTACTTAAGGCTAATTGGGCTTTTTGATTAGTGTTTTTGTTCATTAAGTCCACATGATAACCAATTATCTACATATATAGCTCCAGAAGCTTTACAAGGCTTTATTAAGACATGTTCTCTGGTTGACTGAATTACTTTTGGCGGTAAGCCTTCAACTTGGATGTGGATGCCTCTAGATACTAAAGACTCCTTTGGCAGGCTTTGGAAATCCTAGCTCCATTACTCTTTTCCCTAAATTCCACCTTCAAACTCTCGATGTGCTTCAAGTATTCCATGGAACCTAGACATAGCGTGCAAATCAGGATTTTGTGTGAGCAAAACAAGATACAAACACAGACATACATATGTACTTTAGGGTTTAGTTTTTAACACCAATTCTTGACCTTTTTCAATATCAACCCATCACCAAGTTGTAGTTCGTTATTATCAATTTGTATTTTTTTATCACCAGCTTATATTCGATTTGAAATTGGAGTTAAAGAAATAAACCCAAAATGTAAATCCTGACTAGGTCAATTCATGTCTATAACCCTAATAAAATGTAGACAAACAATTAACTTATGTAATTCAGCGTCCATTAGAATACGGCAAGCAAATTGAGCTAATTTATTCGATCCATTTGAAAAGAAAACGGTAAAAATATTTAATATAAACCAAAAAAGACAGTCATATGGATGAGTAAGGTTGCATCAAAGAGAGATTACTCGACATAAAACAAAAAAGAAACAATGCAATCAATGTCATGACCGTGTTTAGTCAACAGATGACTTCCATATGAAGGAGAAACAAGATAATGAAAGACTCTTACCTAGTTGGCCCAAGAGGTAGATATTTTGCTCTTGGAACATAACAAAATAAAGAAACCAAATTGAGGAGCCTTTCATGATTTTCATACAACTTTTTAAGTTCTTCATCAGTCCACTCCTTTTTCGCATTGTCATGGTTACGCATCTCTCTGAGGTGAGCAACAGAAAGCTTTACTATATTATGGTTGAGAAATTTGAAGTAGAGAGATAATATCAGGTACCTACTTTATCAGTTCATCTTGTGCATTATACATTTCATCAAGGACCTTCAGCACAGGACTTAGCAAAGAGCCCAGACCAGTACCACTAGCTCCTTGATCTTCACCATTACTGATATGCATATCTGACAACTGAGACTGCACACCGCCTTGTGCCAAAGCGTGTAAAAACTCATAGATCTGTAGCCTATATGGCTCACCTGATCTTATTGCCAGGGTAGTAAGAGCTTGAGCAGCAACAATACGGACCTGAGACAAAAAAGTTCAGTCATCAAAGAGCCTGATGAAAAGCACGCATCAAGGGTAAACTGTTGTAATACACTAATACCGGCCTTTGACTAAATTACAGTTCTTTCATTGCAATAAGTAGCACAATCACACCAGGACATTACCCAATTGATCCTCTTGTTCCGACGTCATACAACTCAATGCACCACAATGCTAATACAAAGATACAATATTTGAATAATTCATATTTCAACGTAGTTGGCACATGAAAGTCTTTATATCTATGGGATTAAGTAAAAAAACGGAGCCCGTATATCCCACTCGGAAGTAGGGTCTAGCGGCTAGGATGTACGCAAACTTTACCTCAATCCCAAGTAATGCAGAGGCCATTTCTGTTACCCCAGGCTTGTGAAAAAGTATGTGTAAAAGTTTCGGAAAAGTCTTAAGCGACTGAGACAGTGATAAGAACGCAACTGGACTCTTATTTTATTTATCTATGAACACAAAAAATAAAAAAAAATTACAGACAATCCGAGAAGTAGATGATCTCCTAGGATTCTAGACTCAATTATTCGCCCACTCGCCCAGAACTTTAACCCTAATTACCTATAAATACTCAAGATCCCTAAGCCTACCATAATTCAAATAGCATACTAGAAAATATCGTATTAATAAAAGACAACTAATTAGAGCATCTCCAACAGCATTGCTATAATAGAAAAAAATGACTTTTTCTTTGCTATTTCTCTCCAACAGCTTTGCTAAAAGGTTTGCTAAAATAGAGAAAGGGCAAAAAATCTCTAAATATAGAAAATTCTCTATAATCCCTAAAGTAGAGAGAGAAACTATTATTTTAATCAATCCAACCAATAAGATTCAATTTTTAACATTTTATTTTAAGTTTTTTTTAAAAAATGTATTGGGATGATAAATTATAGAATATTATAATAATATAAATAATGATTGATTCTCTAAAATAGAAAAGTTGTTGGAGTTAGAAAAAAATGTTTTTAGAGATTTTGACTTTCCATTATCTATTTTAGAAAAAATTTAGAAATGCTGTTGGAGATGCTCTTAATATAATAATAAAAGATAACTAATTAATAGGCCCTCCAAAGTCTCACAAATCACCCCACACCCCCTTAAGATCATCGTTGGTGCATTCTATCAAAACGCCTAGGCGTATCAGATAGTTTGACAAAAAAATTGGAAGGTTTAAAGATTTTGAAAATTTAATGAAGTGCTAGAGACATTTTTGGTGAAGTATGAAGAGTTTTAAAGAAGTAGAACAAGTACCAAAAACAAAAAGAGAAAAAAGGTTAAACAAGTATTGTGAAAGCATAGAAGTAAAAGAATCTACGCATAGTAAAACAAACAAGGATAGGTTAGTAAGCCACCAAAGAGCCCCCCACCCCCACCCAATCTATCCTAGTGCCCTGATAACCTTGTTGTCGGCCCTCTAACCCTCGCCATCCCACCCTCTAACTCTCCCTCCACCCTCTACCCATCCATAGTAACTTGCAAGACCCTACACATAATCTGCTATCTTAATCCTCCATCTCCAAAATCTCCTATCAGAGGTCATATCCTCGAAATGTCTAAAGCAACGTGCAACTTCAACTGTTTGTCCCACGTCCTACTAGGCTTGCCCCTCCTCCTCACCTGGTAATTGTTACACTTTAGACCCTCCTCACTGCCGTCGTGAGTGAATGAGCGCCAATAAGCAATAGCCCTAGCTATAGAAGAGAGAGAGAGAACATAATATATAAAAAGCGTGGGCCCATTGTGAGGGGCTCACAAGGGAATAGTGTGTGCTTTCTTCACTGTCACAAGCGACAGTCGCTTACGAGTCATCACTACATCCCATATTCGCATGTTTTGGTGTAAATATCTGCATGTGATACAACATAGCACGTGGTACGGACAGTTTATCAAAAAAAAGAGCTGGAGATTTTCCCATAATTTCTTCATTGTGGGAGTTCATAGCAATAGACAAAATATCTGGCACCACTACGTTCCAAAGGGTGATACACATCATCAATCTCCCATCCGCGGGAATCAGATTTGGGTGATCTTTTGTCATTAATATTTCTGAGTCTACACTCTGAAGTCCACTTTGATCAAACAATTTCACTGAGCCATCTAGGTCTTTGGCCTAGTGGCCAGCTCCCTTCCGCAAACGCTCCTTCCAGGGGTTCCCATTCAGGGTTCGAATCCTGGGGGAGACAGGATGTCTTTTCCGATGCAGATTCATGGAGCTAGGGTCTGTAGGGTCCCCAAAAGGGTACCACGGGGCCATGGGTCCCCGCCATTAAACCTTGATTCAACCTTGATTGGGATTTTGAGGACTCTAGAAAAAGTTCGTGTCAACTACCAATATGATCTTTTCTTCCACAGATTTATTATTCTTTATCAGCCAAAATGCTGCATGCATATGCATAAAGAGAGAAAAACCAGCAGTAAAAACAACTGACCGAACCAGTAGCAAGAACCCAAAAACCAATCAGGCAGCATAAAATAACCATGCAGTCAAGGCTTCCTATCCGTGATTACACTAGCTGAATAGTGACAACTCACACAATACAGAGTTGGAAGTACAGAACTAATACAAGCTGTACTTTATTGCCACCTGATGGTATTTTGAAAACTTTGGTTGTCGTTAGTGTCCAACAGTTCGTTGTGCACAATGGTGACTTGACTTCTGTAGGCAGTTTTATTTAGAGGGGTTAGGGTTGGTTATTTTAAAACCTTAGGCTTTGATACCATGTAGACATACGATCAGGGGACGACCCTGATTTATGTAGAGTACCTCACAGGAGAATCATTAAGAAAACAGAATCAGATAAACCAGAAAAGAATCATCCCTAAATTATGGTTAAATCAGAGGCCCAACAATCCTATCTAACAAGAACAATTGGAACCGAGAGGAGGATAAACACAAGAAATAAACTCATGAAAAAATAGTGAAGCAGAAAAGAGAAGCTGATAAATGGAAGTAGAGTCAAATAACAAAAAAGAAGCAGAAATTGGAAGTAATGTCATGCTCTTCTCTGTGTTTGATCTTATCTCAGATTCCCACTCGATATCCTAGAAATCAAGAGTGAAACCTACTGCAAGCATCAGACATATTCAGGATTCATGAACATGGTCGATAAAGTTTGAGGTAATTGACAATGTCATGCCAGAGAACTCAAGACAGGCCTGGACTTTAAGGGAAGTTCTACGAAATAAAAAAGATACCATGACACTTTCTGTGGTGTTGAGCACCAAACACTGCAGTCATCATGAACCTCCATGCTACATAGGTGCGATTGATCCTTAAGAAAGTATAGTTGACAACATTAGTGTCTCTCTAGGAAGACCTAAAAGGACGAATGAGAATTAGAACCTTTTACCAAAAGCCAACCAGACACAAACCAAAAACCATTTTTTTTTATAAATTTACAGAACCAACCCAAATAACCATTATGTTACAGCTAGCCAGGCTGTGATCAGGTACTCGTTTTGTTGGTTCAATTAGAGTTTTGCGGTACTACATGCAGAGCATACAAATAGTCTATCAATATCATTGAAGATACAAAGAGCATTTTGGTAAACAAATTTAATACTCAGAGGAGAGGTACATCAGGGAAAGCCTTGGAGCAAACAATAAGGTTAGCCTCTTTGCAAGATACAAAGAAAGGCTGCTTACAAAGATTTTGTTCTCCAGCCTTGCAAAACTGAATAGCCTTGGGGCCTCTTGTTTGCCATCTACAAGAGGTTAATCAAGTTTAACAATGTTTTCTTGGATGTCTTTGACATTCTATTAGCTGAAGGATGGTCGGTAGTCATGCAGGTGACAAGTGTCAAGTAGTGAGAAGTGAGTTGTGTTATAAACTGTGAGGATGATGGTATGGTGGATGCAAAGACGCGAACTAATGAGGAGTAAAAAGAATCTGAAGCTTTGTGATCTAGGCCAATCAGCATGCACTTACAAACATCAGCAAGGATTGTGATACTTAGCAGGACATAAGGAGTACCTCCGTTTACCATACGTTAATGGAATGATACTGAAAACTATAACAAAAATATCAAAATGCTTATAGCTGTAAGAAAATGTTATACAAGATATTACGAGATGTATACGACACAATGACGCCAAGATGCTACTACCTGCCTTAAATTTGATAAAATGCTATTGAGAAGATCAAAAGCAAAAAGACAGTACATAAACACATACCGACAACTATGACTAATCATTTTAAACACAAGTATTTCAAGCCACAAAATTCTTCTCTCACAATATAAAACAAAGACATTTCCAGAAGAATGTTCCATATAAGAGAAAAGATTGTGAAAGGAATGGGCTGGACTTACAAGTGGACTTATAAAATGCTAATTTTGAAAATTTGCAAGATCAAACATGTATACCTCCCAGCTGCCAATGAAAGCGCATCTTTGAAGTCGAGTCAATGCACTAGCTAGAGTTTGATTACGAGAACTAGCTGCTGCAACCATTTTATCTGCATCCAACATCATAAGTGCAGTCCCAGGAGGGGTTGCTGACTCCCAAGCATATTCAGAAGCAGCATAATTTGCATTTTCTCCAAGAAACCACACCTACAAGTGTTTTAATCAACTAGAATATGAAGCAGAAACCTTATAATAAACTCAATTGAGTTTCTTGTTGAAAAACTGTGATGCTTACTGCTGCTTGAACTAATCTCTGCAAAGCCAAAGCTGACTTCGGATCCGATGCAGAAACTCTATCAATTGAGGTAAGCCCAAACATGGAGCCAGGCTGTGGAGGTGGCAGATCAAGAACTACCGTGACAGCTTCCAGAGCTGTATGTCTGCCCTCTGGACCAGCTCCAACGAGGCATGTCTGCAAGGCAAAAAGTCAGTAGACATATGTAATGAAGCACTGATCAGACTGCTTTCACTATCTCCAGAACAAAAGATTGACAGAAACAGGAGAGGAGAGGAAGACTATTAGAAGTTTAGTACGAAATAATTAGCACACTACAAAATATGCATATAAAATGTAAATATGGAGAAGCATCAGGTTAAAATGTATTTAGTTTCCTATTTCACGGGTATTGTTACCTTTATTTAGTATAAATATAGCATCATCTAATTGATCAGTATCTACATCTAAAAAGGAAAATGACTTTTCCGTCATTGCTGCCACTGCTCATCATAACCTAGCTTCTGTTGTTGCTTATAGTTGTTGCTGCTACTGCTACTGCTACTAATCTCCGCTCGTAAATCAGAGTCACTGCCCTAGCAACTGTTTTTTTTTCTTTTCCTCTACTAGAGGGGTTTAGTGTTCCAGGCTATATCATCAGGAGTGTATAATATATAATAAGGATGTAGTATATATAATTATTAGATACTAACTAGCTGTTTATAGCAGGAAGCAGCAATGGTAAGACAGTTGCCTTCGTTTGGCTTTCGCAAGGAAGCATCTCGAAAGTTCCGCAATTTATGGTTGTCCACTCACCGGTTGTTTTGCCTTTGAAGATTCTTTCAAATGCATCTTCCTTGGTTATTCTCTGAAATACAATGGGTATAAATACTATGACCCTGTAACAAGAAAGTTCCTCACCTCCATTGATAGAACTTACTTCAAAAACAAGCTTTTTTACATGGTTGTTCAAGAGGGGAGCATGACTTAACAACCTCATATGAGTGATGGGACTTACATAGAACCTATCCACACTCAATCACTCATAGTCCTAAGGAACCTACTGGCCCCGAAGCATTCGAAGCCAGAAATATCCTATCCCATATGAATCATAGAATGAAACTCTGGCTATTCACGAAGAAAGAAGCAAAGTGAGGATATGGTTGTGCAACCTCAACATGGCCACGAGTCTCAACTGGATCCGTTTCCTGATAAATCTCAAGGTATGCTTCCTAGTGGTACTGGTACCTCATATCCTATCAAGAATTACATATCCTATCAAGAATTACATATTTTACAAAGCTTTATCACCAAGTTATCGTGCTTTTGTGTATAGAATTAATGAAATACAAGTTCCAACATCAATTTATGAGGCCCTACAAGTTCCAGTTTGGAAAGATACCACTTTGAATTCGCAATCACGGGCGATGTCTGGAATTGTCGATTTTTTATGGAACCAACCCCAATAGTTGTGTAATGCATGTTGAACAGTACTTTACCACTATACCAATTAAATGAAGAGGAACAAATCAAGGTCTGTTTCATTTTCTTTAAAGGTGATGTGCTTAGGTGGTTCCAGTGAGAAAAGAGACGAAGACGAATTAATAGAGTGTCTACATTTGACATGTATCTCATGCACTGCAAACACCAGAACTATCAGATGTATAGAGCTAGTAATATGATGACAAATTTAATTTCATTTCAAATCACTACAAAAACAAGTCTTATCAATGAGAGGCTTGAGAAATACCCACTTTCCATAAAAGTTGCAACACATCAGAATCAATCTTTCCAGGCACTTTAGTAGCAAACACTCTTGCTATTTCAAGAAGGATAACAGCCATATCTGGAGTAGCCTATAAAGAACGAAAAAAGAAGAATATAAGGAGAATACCATACATGTTAGAAAAACACAAGAGATAGAAATTTAGTTGATATAAAATGTGATAGCATGCATGCCACTAAAAGTAGAACAAGACGAATGCATAAAAAATGTTGATATTAACAATGCAGGAAAATCATTTAGTAGTATATGCTAACAGTTGTCATTCCAACTATTTACTTCTTATTTAAATATGTTCCCAAAAGAAGGTCGTGGTGGAAAGAACACGTTAGTAATTGTAAACGCTCAAATCTGGTCATGTTTATCTTGTTTCTTTGAGTTTTCCGCAATGGCTTCGTGAGAATGTCTGCAATTGTTCAGTCTTCATGTGTACCGGTTGGATCGATCGATAAAGGGTTTGTCCGTGTTCCTGCAACACGGTCTCTAATGAGATAGACAATCAAATTTAATGTGTTTGGTCCTCTCATGGAATACTTGATTCCTGGCTATGTGAATGGCCGAGTGGTTACCACAATACAGTCTGATCAAGCCATCTGTAATTACTCCAACCTCTTTTAGGAATCTCCTTACCTATGTCATTTCGCATAGACATTTGCGGTGGCTCTGTATCCTGACTCATTACTTGATCGGGAGACAATATGGCATTTCTTGCTTTTCCATGAAACTGGATTTCCTCCAACGAATACACAGTACCTGTTGTGCCTAATCTGCATCCGAGAAACCAGATATCCTACCATCTTCTTCTTCAGTGAAAGCACCCACTCGACAATAACCCTTATCTAAATAGAGTATCCCTAGGTGTGGCCTTAAGATACACCAAAATGCGAACTGTTGCATCCCAATGACCCGTATAAGGAGCGGACATGAGTTGGCTCAAGACACTAACCGGGAATGATATATCTCAATAGTAAAATGGTTAAACTTTCCAACTAGTCTCCTATTCTCTCTAGAACCTCATAGGATTTCCATCATCCGGAAGAAACTTTCCTGTAGTGAGCATCCGACTATCCACTTGTTTATATCCCAATAGACCACACTTAGAAAGCATACCAAGAACATATTTCTATTGAGGCAGAAGAACCCTTGTGCAGATCGAGATACTTTTATCCCAAGGAAGTAACGAAGTCGTCCAAGGTTGCTAACTTGAAATTGAGTCTGTAGAAATTCTTTTAGTTCTGAAATTATGGTGCTATCATCTCTGGTAGTAATAATGTCACCTAGATAGACCACCAATATCATACGTCGATCATCATGGTGTCTAAACGGTGGGTCATAGCAAACTCTTGGAGAACATCTGGAAAATGTCCAAACCATGCTTTGGGAGATTGTTTAAGACCATAAAATAAATGTCGCAATCGGCATACCTAAGGTTTAAAAAGACGGAAGCAGGTCTTGAGGCGTAAGCCCTGAAGCGGAAATATATATATATATATGTTATATACACACATTATTTTCAAAATCGTTCGAGGTGAGTCAGTAGGATTCCAAACATGAGGCGCCGCCTCAGGTATGCTGAATGAAACTTACACCTCATACAGACGGAGGAGCGTATTGAGGCAGTGAATGGTGGTGAGGCGGAGGCCTCTCGTTGGTGTTTTCCAGTCGGTTCTTTTCTAGAGAAAGGAAAGAAACCTAAAAAGTTGTACTTTTTTTAATTGGTAAAAAACGTTCTTCAGTAATAAAAAAAGGAAAAAAAAGAATATCCCGTACTTGTATATATATATATATATATATATATGTATATAATATTGGTGTCCTTTGTCACTGTTTTTGTTGTGCTTGAATATTTTTTTATATATATATAGATGTATACATATATAAACATTGTATTTTTGTCCACTATCATGTGCTCCATATATATATAGAGAGAGAGAGGGGGGGGGAGAGAGAGAGAGAGAGGGGGGGGGGAGAGAGAGAGTTTTAAAAAACGGTCGACTTGTGCGCCTTGAGGCGCGCCTCAAAACGAGGCGGCTGAAAATAGTTCCTGATGCGCCGCCTCTCAACTCTTGTTTGGGACGTACGCTCTCCAAGATAGAGGCGGTGGGTTTAGGCTGTGAGAGGCATACACCTCCTTATAGACGAGTTGAAGTTTTTTTGCATATAATGTGCAAGTTTGTTAGTGGCAGTGTCAGACAGCCGGCTAATTCTCACAAAGTCAATTATGTATTATGTGTTAGTGGCAGTGTCAGACAGATCATATGGCTTATTCTCACAAACTCAAGGCTTGTTGTCGAGTGTGCTGGCAGGTTCTTTGATGACTAGCTTGAAAAAGCATTTTGTATTAATTGTTAATGGTAGTATCAGACATAGTTTGTGTTCATAACTTCATATCCCACTTTGAAAATATATATTATATTATATTATATTTACTACTTAATACAACTCTCTCATAGTCCATTGGTGGTAGTGGAAACTCAATAATACATATTTGTGTGTATATAGTTCGGTGGTCCAATGGTGGTAGTACTAGTAGAAACTCAGAATATATATTTATGTGTATATAGTTCGGTGGTAATGGCAGCTCACTATAATATGTGTATATATATTCTGGTCTTAGTGGCAGCCTAGCATAGTGTATGGTAGTGCCTAACAGCCTATGTATATATTCGTTACTTATTCAACCCCCACTTTCTCTCTCACAGCTCTACCGGTGGTAGTGGCAACCAACATGGTATATAAATATGGTGTCTAGTGGTAGTTGCAGCCTCTAGCAGTGTAGTGTCAATATGTGTATATATAGTGT
Source organism: Arctium minus (assembly GCA_954870635.1). Taxonomy (NCBI): domain Eukaryota; kingdom Viridiplantae; phylum Streptophyta; class Magnoliopsida; order Asterales; family Asteraceae; genus Arctium; species Arctium minus. The sequence goes on along the minus strand of OX941080.1, from coordinate 170,944,409 downwards.
ATATGTACTATAATTTGTATATGTAGAGTATTTTTTAATTTTATTCATTTTTCGCCTCGAGCTTACGCCTCGGACCGCCTTAAGGCTTACGCCTCACGTACCTAAGGGGAAAACGCCTCGAGGCTCGTTTCCGTTCTTTAAAACCTTGAGAATATATATAGAGAGAGAGTTGTGTGAAAGGTTCAAACGAGAACACATTCATTTAATGAAAACGCAAGAACACTCTTTTCCTATAGCCAATCACAATTGATATCCTTGACACGACATCACATGTGATACTAAATCAAAGACACTGACGACCTTTGGGGTGACCTAGGTCGTGGATCAAGTTGTCCGTACACCACGAGGTCCCTTACATGTATTATCACATACAACAACCTGTTTTCATAAAATGGAAGTGTTCTAGTTTGAACCTTTGCCTATATATTTAGTAGTGTATATATATATATTGTAACTATTTGTATATACATATTTTGTATAAATATATATATATATATTGTATTACACTATTTGTATATATTTATGTTTGTATATATATATATATATATATATATATATATGCCTCGGGGCTTACTCCTTCGGACGGCCTCGAGGCTTAAAACCTCACTTCACCGAGGGAAAATGCCTCGAGGCACGATTACGTTTTTTAAAACCTTGTATATATATAAAACAATATATAAATATATATTAATTATATACAGATGGTACCATACAATATTCATACGAAATATGTATATATATACTACTAAATATATTGGTGACCTTCTTTTGGGGACCATGAAATTGTGATAAGGTTGAGAACTAGTGCATCATATGTTGTTTCATATGATTTTATTCATCTTATACTAGCATTTGAAATAATAATTAACATATGTTTGTTTCATAATGTGATTGGTTTACATGTATTTGTTTCACAATGTGAACATTTTTAGTTTGTTTGTGAAACAAAAATTGCATGTAAAAGAGTTTCACATTGTGAACCGAATACATATAAAGCAAACACATTGTGAAACAAATATATGTTCATCAATACATTAAATGCTAGCCTTAGATGGGAAAAATATCATGTGAGAGAATACCTTAAGGTACAAGTTCTCACGGATCTCACAAATTTTGGAGTTCTAAAAGCATTAAGCCCCTGAAATATATATACACACATGATAGTGGACACATGCAATAATCTATACTATATTATAAAGATGGCATAAAAAACTCTTAATTACAACTCACTAAGCTTTATGTACTATCATTTAAAACTATTTACTTAAAATCTCTTAAAAATAACTACTAAAGCCTAATGTACTACCTATAAAGCTCCCTAATTAATATATTTCATCCTTATCCCCAAAAATCCTTATCTCTAATCCCCAAACCCTAAAATTATGAAATTTGAATTCTGATAAACATAATCAAAACAGGATAAATATCTCAATTAAAATATAAAAAAATTAAAATATATAAGATAATTAATGAATTTTAACAAAGTACTTAATTTTTTTATATAAAAAACATTATATTGTTAAGCCTAAATTAAACAAATTTATATATAAAAAATCATTATCACTCAATAAAAACCATCCAAAATCGTACTGTAAATCAATAAAAAACAAAAAATAAAAATAAACATTAAAATCGTGATGTATTAAGCATTATGTACTATTATTTAATGCTAATCTACTTAAAATCTCTTAAAAAACAATTAATGAAGCAATATGTACTACTTTTAAATGCTTTAAACCCTAATTAATAAATTTCATTCTTATCCCCCAAAATCCTTATCTCTAATCCCCAAATCCTAAAATTATGAAATTTGAATTCTGAGAAACATAATCAAAACAGGATAAACATCTCAATTTAAATATAAAAAATTTAAAATATATAAGATAATTAATGAATTTTAACAAACTACTTAATTTTTTTTATATAAAAAACATTATATTGTTAAGCCTAATTAAACAAATTTATATATAAAAAAACCATTATCACTCAATAAAAACCATCCAAAATCGTACTGTAAATCAATAAAAAACAAAAAATAAAAATAAACATTAAAATCGTGATGTATCTCGCTGCATTGTGCGAGTACGCTTCTAGTATATATATATATATATATATATATATATATGTACTTATGCAAGCACAATGACAGAGGACACCGACATATATTATATATACTAGCAGTGTACCCGTGCAATGCATCAGGGTGAGCAATTGTAAATGAAAATAAAAAATTAATGTAATAACTTATCAGAAAAAAAAAGAAAAAAGATATATATGGAGTAAATCATATATTTATAATTTATATAGCATTAGTAGTGATAAACGCATAACTTGAGTTTTTTCAATCATGAAGCATTAAGAAATTATATTAAAGTAATCGTTAAATGTATATTTGAATTTTAAAAACATGTATTAATCAGCGATATCTAACGAATGATAATATTTTTTCAAAATACTAAAATATAGAATAGGTAAAAATAACAAATATAATGTTGGATAGTATTATTTTGTATCTAAACGTATATATAGGTTCATTATTAGTTAGTTTTATAGAATTCAAAAGGCTTTAAAAACTTGTATACATGAAGAAAATACATGTACTATCATAATTAAAGAAATATATTAATTTGAGCAAGTAAATAACTTTTCTTCTTTTGAAGAAACCCCAAATGGAAGGGAAAAAACTTGAATATGGAAGGTAGTGAAAAAGTAAAGTTTGAATTTTTTTCAAATGAGTTGTACCTTATGCATACTAAGTTGTGATTAAGAGATTTTTGAAATGTATGCATAAAATGGTAGTACCTTATGTTTTATAAGTAGTAATTAAGAGTTTTTTATTCCGTCTTTATAATATAGTATAAATAAATAAGGATTCAAATACAAACCATGCATTTGTTACAAGCTATAAGACCCAATCAGTTGAGATATTTATGGAAATGATGAGGGTTCATTAATTATGATGTAGATATTTATGGAAAAGATGATTAGAGATCATTAATTATGATCAATGAGTTATATCAGGAAATAATCAAGATATTTACTAAACCACATATTCACTAGATTAAATGAACGGTTGAGATTGGGCTGCAATGGTTGTAACAATGGGTTGGGTTGGCATAAAAAAACACCTCTCTATATATATACACACACACAAGTATCAGATAAGACGTTACTGAATGACACTTTTTACTGTAGAAAACAGATGGCCTATTGGGTCCGTAAATAAAAAGTACAAGTTTTAATAACAAAAAAGTACAACTTTTTAGCTTTTCCCTCCTTTTTCAAGAAAAGAACAAACCGGAGAAACACTAACCAAAGGACAACGCCTCATCACCGCCTCAATACGTGCCTCATGTTTGGAATACCACCGCCTCGCCTCGACGCGTACATCTCGAACAATTTTGGAAACAAAGGTGGTTATTCCACATACACCTCAAAAATGTCATTAAGAAAGGCGTTCTTGACATCCAACCGATAAAGAGGCCAACGATTAATGGCAGCCAGAGCGCCATAAATGCGAACTGACGACATTTTAGCCACCGGGGAAAAATTATCGTCATAATCAACCCCGTGAGCTTAAGAATAGCCCCTTGCTACTAATCGGGCTTTCAAACGATGCAGTGAGCCGATTAACTCTCACTGCACTTACAACCTATTTTGCACTTTACATGAGGTAATTATTCCAAATCCCAAGTAGGATTCTTCTGTAAGACATCTGTAACACTCCTAAATTTGGAAAGAGCAACTAATTTAAAATTTTCAATAATACATCAAATAAAGAATAAAATCTCTTTCTACAAATCAATTCTTGAGATACCTCGAATTTAATTCTAGATTTAACCTCAACAATTATTAACCCAAGTTTTATACAAAGACTAAATAAAGGTCGGGTGTTACCAAACCCATTACCAATTGCTATCTCCAAAAGTGTGGAAGACTTCACCCAATAGTTAAACTCTTCTCGTGTATCTAACTAACACTCAACTCTTCACGGTGCCACTAGTACCATTCCCCAACAAGGACAAGGACCTAATGCACATGCCGACAAATAAAAAAGTTAGACTAACGCCTAGTGAGCTCAAGCAGTTTTCATCATAAGTATAAAATAGTAAAACTGAAAGAATGTTTATTTAAAACATAACTTCTCATTATGAAATGCATTTATCATAAAAGCAACATCTTTCCAAACCCACTATTTTCGTGATGAAAACACTAAACCAGAATACCCATTTAATATGGATTCAAAACCCAACACTCACTCCAAAACATAATGAAGTTAAATATCCAAATTCTTAAAACATAGATAAAACTCTATTATCCAAATCACCCAAAAATATGTATAAAACTCAATAATACAAACCACAAATCATGGATATCAATCCATACTCAAAACGTCACTGAAAACATGGATAATACTCAACACCCACCTTTCGGTGACGGGGGAGCCCCGTTTTCATTGAACGTGGCGGGAACACATAATTATGCCACATATCTATGTTATCGAACTACACCTCAGATCGATAAATTTAGTGCACGCTCTAATAAGAGTCACCTTAAGTCATCACTGCCTTTAGTATACACCACTCATTGGGTGTCACCTCAAAGACTGAGTACCTCTAGTGCGCACGCGTCACTGGGCTCCGCAAGGATGCCTGATCTTAGTGCCTGTTTGCTTTCTAGTGGAGTTCCAACCTCAAGGTTCTCACTCGACCTTTAGTGTATACTCCCTAGCATTCAAGATAGAAGTCTCAACTCCCTACTTGATAACTCATAATATTTAACCCTCATGCATAAGAGTTAGAACATTAAAACCACAAAACACATGGTCCAGAGTTCAACCCATAAAGGTTCACCTCCACAACACCGGGACGACAACAATGCCTTCTCGGGAATTTATCACAAAGTGAGAACATCATACTCCTCACTTATCAACTATGACTGACTAGCATGCCTATGGATCCAATGCATTACAGTCAAACATTACATGACCCCAGATAAATAATTAAGGCACTCAAAACATGTAATTCTCAACAGAATGCAATAAATGCAAATCAAACGCAAAGCTCCACAATAAGCTATTAAAACCTGTCAACTGTCCCCAAGACTCATTTGAGCCAAATTTAAGTCAAAAGACCCCACGCTTATGTGACTACTCAATAATATTCAACAAAAGTCAAAACATACATTTACTCAAATTTATGGCAACTCATTCTCAAAATATGATTTAGTCAACATCTCTCATTGTAGGGATAACTCATCTCCAAAAGAGACCAACCAATTTATACTACCAAATTACACCATGAATGTATCAACATCAAATAACCCTCATAAACACATCAAATCATCAAAACCATAACCTTTATGATTTAGCTTATAAAATGTCTCAATGTCTCAAATCCAAACATTTCTCAATGTTATATAAAGTCAAATGTGTAAAAATGCAATATCTTCATAAAATAAACCACATTTGATAAATCTCAAAAAGAACACTTTAAGACTCCAAAATAAACATTTTTGGCATTTACAAAATTTTCACAAAGCAACTTGAACTCACCTTGCTAGATTTAGGCTAAATCTAGGTTTTACCCCAAAACTTGAGCTCCCTTTGGTGAAGAGATGCAATCCTTTGAACCAACCTCAAGCCAAGATGTGAAGCTTCTAAAATACTTCATTTACTTCCAAATCTCCAACATATACCATAATGAAGGATTAGAGGTTGTGGGTGCAAAGATATCAAAACCCTAGGTTAAAAGATGGTAGATTAGAGGCTTACCTTTCAACTTCTATAAACCCAAAAATCATCAAGGAATTATTAATCATCTTTGCTTCCATCTTGACAAGCTTCAAAATATGAAACCATAGCCTCAAGAATCGCCCAAAACGGATGAAAAATGAAGAAGTTATGACCAAATGAAAAAACCCTTGAAAATCGGATTTTAAGGCACTGTACCCCGCTTGCTATAGTGCTCCGCGATTGTGAGATTATCACAATCGCCCAAATGCCACGGTACACCCTATGCTATAGTGCCCGGCTACTGTGACAGTGTCACAATCATATGGCATACGCACCAGATGTTGTTATTATGCCCGTTATAGTGCCATTGTTACAATCGCATGTCGGTGTCACAATTGCGCCTAAGTAGTTAATGCGGTCGATTGCGGAAATAGCTATCAGGACCTTGATTTGAAATAGCGATTATCGCGGTGATATAGCGATGAGATAGCGCTAAAAAGATATGCTCATAAATAAATACAAATATATTTATATATATATATATATATATATATATAAAACTTAAAATATTGTATGCCTAATACCTATCAATTCAAACCACACACGCAACATATTAATATATTGTATGAAGTAAAACAATTCCAACCACACAAGCAACATAGTAATATATTGTATGAAGTAAAACAATTCAAACCACACAAGCAACATAGTAATAGAGTTTATAAAGCTCATAAACAACTAATGTAATTGGAATTGATAAAGTTTGACCTAATTTAATTGTTCCTTTTGTAGTTTTGTTTAATTGTTTATTTAACTTTTTTTCCTTTTTGCAGGCTTGATCTTAATATCCCACACAAAAGCCCAAAAGTATTGTTTAAATTTAGTCCGACAAAAAAAAGAGCCCAAAACAGTCCAAAAAAAAGAGGCAATAGTGGACCGCTATTTGGTCAAAATTGCGGTAAATAGCGGTAACAGCGGCCACTTTTTGCGGTACCGCTATAATACACCACAATTCCTAGACCGTTATTTAGTCTGGGACCGCTATCTGCTATCTCGCCGTTATAGCGTCCCTATAACACGCTATTAACTGCATAGAGTTGCACCGGATGTACCAACTTTCACCAACTTCTCGGTACATTTGATGCTATTATGTCAGTTATCGTGCCATTGTCACAATTGCATGGCACATTCGTTGGGACGACCAAACACTCGGTAACACCGGTGCTATTGTGACAAATTTTACAACCACATGGCACTATAGCCGAGACGACCATACTCTCAGTACCATTGGTGCTATTGTGAAAAGTGTTACGACCACATGGCGTTATAGCCGAGACGACCATATTGTCAGTACCATTGGTGTTATTGTGACAAGTGTTACGACCACATGGCACTTTAGCCGAGACGACCATACTCTCAGTACCATTAGTGCTATTGTGACAAGTGTCACAACCACATGGCACTATAGTCGTACTCCATATCTGGCTCTTCCTTTACCGATTCACCCGGTTCAACACTTTTCTTCAATTGGGATAAAAATTAGGATGCTACAACATCCATCTCTTCCTGCATAACCATCCCAGGTATTCAGAGCCTCGGGCACATTTCTAGGAACAATATGATTATCAATGGTTGTGGCGTAGGCATACGACTCTAAAGGGAGCTGAGAGTAGGCAAGATAATCATGAATAAGATATCGGGTGCGAGTCTGTGTGCCTTTTTGGAAGGCAATTGGAACATCTAGGAGATGAGCATCAGGCGGGTCATAAGGCTTGGTATGTAGTAGTAGGGTGTATCATGTACTAGGTCGGGGGTGATGATAAGTGCACATTAGGTGGTGGAATAAGAGACGTACCAGAATCAACATGCACAAGTAGACACTCTTGGGTCTCAAACACTTGTCATTGGCGATGTTGAACATACACATTTGTGAAATGAGTATCTGCCAGTACTGTTGGAATAACAACATTTGGTATCATCAATGGAATCCGTAAAACTTGAGGATCAATAGGATCAATAGGATCAAAAGGATCAGAAACAAGATTTGTTGACTCGGAAGCACCGACCATAGGTTTACCATAGAAGGGACTCGACTTGTTGAGTGTGACATCGGTAGAAGTAAATACCTAAGCAGAGTAAGACTATAACAACGAAAGCGTTTTTGGATACGAGAATACCCAAGGACCATGCAATTGATAGCATGTCACAAGTTTATTATGTCCCGGCGATGATCATGAACATACAAAACACAATCGAATATTTTTGGAGCTAGAGGGAAAGAAATGCATTTTGGAAATAGGATGGAGAAAGGTGTATTTCTTTTAAAGGCAGAAGAGGGCATACGGTTAATTAGGTAATTAGCCATAAGAACCACGTCACCCCAAAAACTGTGGAATATTATAATGAATCATCATAGTGCAAGCCACATCCAACAAATGGTGGTTCTTTCGTTCAGCAATTCCATTTCGTTGGGGGTGTATAGGCACACGGTGATTAATGTGTAATAACATCCTCAGATAAGTAACTTGCAAAATAAAAAGAAAAGTGTTACTTTGTATTATCAGACCTTAGAGTTTTAACGGAGACATCAAATTATGTTTTGACATATGCATAAAATTTACAAAAGACAGACATATTTCATTACGTGACTTTAACAAGTAAACCTATGTCGCACGAGAAAAGTCATCAACAAACATAACAAAATATTTAAATACGTTAGTAGAAATTATGGAACAAGGTCTCATACATCTGAGTGAATTAACTGAAATAAAGCGGTAACACGACTAGACTCTCTAGAGGGATAGGGACAACGGGTATGTTTACCCAACTGGCATGACTCACAAACTAACTCTTGAACAAATAACAAACTGTCTTAACTTTTTCAGAACAGACAAAGAAGGGTGGCCTAGACGATATTGAGCCTCCATGATACTGGAATCACAAACGATAGAGACCTTGAGATTTAAAACATGTGCCAATGAGCTATTCGTTCCCAATTCCTGAAAGACACAATGTCTTGGAAAAAAAGTTTATTGAAGAATTATGCATTTTTGTAATTTGGCTAAGAGATATTAGACTATTTGGAAAGGCGGGAACATAAAAAGCAGATGATACGTTTAGTTTGACAAGTTGCTAGTGAATAGGCCCATAATTTGATACGAAGATCCATTAGCAAGTTGAATCGAAACAGTATTGAGATTGGATATAAGGTCTTTGTTCCCAGTAATATGATATGTGGCTCCTGAATCAATAACCTAGATGGTGAGCATGATGAAAAATAGGAAGAAGGTATACGTGACTGACTATGTGGTGCTAGCACGAGGAGTAGATGAAACCCGACTAGAAGACCCATGCTGGAATCGAGAGAAATTTTCATTATGGAAAGTGTAAGTGGGGGTGGTATTATCTACAAATGCTACCTAGGTTGGGAAACGACGAGGTGGCGGTTGAGATCTAGGACCATAAGTAGGACGATTGGGGCGGTTATATTTGGTGTGTCCATACTCCTTACAATAAAAACATTGGATCTTCTTCTGTGGAAGTCAAAAGTCAGCTGTGTGCTGGAATCCTTATCTCTAGTGAATCAGCATCAGTTCTTAGCTTGTCTTGGCAGAAACTTACCTCTGATTTAGAATCATAATCCCTGATTTCATGGGATTTGATTGTTGCTGTTTCTTTTCTTGATTTTCTCTATTGTAAGAAAGTTACCTTTCTTGGTTTGTAAATCCCTTAAATTAGCAAATGTTTTTAGGCCTTCTAGTCTGTATATATACCTATTCCTTATCAATGAAAAGTATGCAGAGAATTTCTCTAAATCTATATGGAATCAGAGCATTTCTGATCCATTCCCTATCTTCAATTCATCGAATACTTGATGACAAAATACATCAATACTGCGATGGTCAGTGAGGCAGAGAGTAGCACTCCTCAAACAGACCAATCATCCGTGATGTCTAATGTTACTCCCAACCTTTTAGAAGGCGGGATCGTTCCGATTACTGGACACAAACTCACAGGTCACAATTTCAACCAATGGTCCCACTCTGTAATGATTTTTGTAAGTGGAAAAGGGAAAGAAGATTACCTTACAGGAGCAGCCTCGCAACCAGAAGAAGATAGTCCAGAATTTCGAAAATGGAAGACGGAGAACAATATGGTAATGTCTTGGCTCTTAAACTCAATGACTAATGAAACTGGTGAGAATTTCATGTACTACAGGACTACCAAAGAAATATGGGAAGCGGCTCGAGACACATACTCCAACAAAGACAACGCCTCAGCAATCTTTGAAATAAAAGGAGTACTACATGATCTACGCCAAGAAGAACGATCTGTCACCGACTACTTCAACTTACTAACACGCTACTGGCAACAACTAGATATGTTAGTACCTGGAAGTGTGCTCAAGATAGGAACCAATACCAAGGAATCCAAGAAAGAGAAAGGATTTATAAGTTCTTACTTGGTTTAAACCAAAACCTTGATGAAGTTCGAGGGCGAATCTTAAGTTGCAAACCCCTGCCCAGTGTTCGAGAAGCCTTCTCGGAGGTCCGTCGAGAAGAAACAAGGAGGAAAGTCATGTTGGGATCTTCAGAAAATCAACCGAAGACCGAAGGATCAACGTTAGCAGCCAAGAGACAAACCTTTGGTGCATATCGGGGGAATTACGGTTCGAGACAACCACAGGGAGGTCCACGTAACAATGACTTTCCAGCAAATGGTCAAAGATCAGGCAACCGCCCTTGGTGTGATCACTGCAAAATCCCAGGCCATACTAAAGAGGTATGTTGGAAGCTACATGGGAAACCCCAAACTCGACAACCTATCAGATCCTCTAGTCATGTAGCAGAAACTGAAAGCAGCCCGTTTAACCAAGAGCAAATGGAGGCATTGCAAAGGATGCTAAGGTCAACAATTCAGTCAACCATGGGGGGAAATAACATGGCTGCCATGGCTCAAAGTGATCACACACCTACTGCCCTAAATGCTGGATTGAATGCAAGTGATTGGATCGTCGACTCAGGGGCGACTGATCATATGACTGGAAACATTAATGTTTTCAATCAATTGCATCCCAACACTACTGGAGCCACAGTCCGAACAGCTGATGGTATGCTATCAGACGTAAAGGGTATAGGTTCGGTGATTATTTCAAAGAATATTACTCTTAATTCAGTTCTTTATGTTCCTAACCTTACCTATAATTTGGTGTCTATCATCAAGCTTATGAATGATCTGAAGTGTATTACTAAATTGTCTCCAACCCTCTGTGAATTTCAGAACTCGGAGTCGGGGAAGACGATTGGCAGTGCTAAAGTGTGTGGAAACCTTTTCCTTCTAAGACTGAACTTACGGTAAAACCACCAAGAAGCTCAATCAGTGCCATTTCAGATTCGAGTCAAACCAAAGAGTCTCTTCATCTTTGGCATCGTAGATTAGGTCACCCAAATTTCATGTACTTGAAGCGTTTATTTCCAGCTTTAATCAATAAAAGTTCAGTTCCATTTCAATGTGAAATTTGTCAGTTGTCAAAACACACTCGCAGTTCATATCCAACCCAACCATATAAGATGTCTCGTCCATTCCACTTGATTCACAGTGATGTGTGGGGGCCATCCAGAATAAAAAATATTACTGGAGCTAGATGGTTTATCACCTTCATTGACGATCACACTCATGTCACTTGGGTCTACCTTATGAAAGAAAAATCAGAGGTACGACATATATTCCAAGTCTTTCATAAAATGATTGAAAATCAATTTCAAACTAAAATCCAAGTTTTGAAATCTGATAATGGGACTGAATTGTTTGAGTCAAGTCTAGGGTCATATCTCCATGATCATGGAATCATTCATCTAAGTTCATGTGTTGGTACCCCACAACAAAACGGGGTTGCTGAGAGGAAAAACAGACATATCCTCGAAGTTGCACGTTCTCTTTTGTTCACTACGAATACCCCGTCTTTGTTTTGGGGAGATGTTGTCCTATCCGCCACTTACCTAATCAATCGAATGCCATCTAGAGTTAAGTTTCAAACACCTCACCAAACTCTCATGATCACCTATCCTTACATTAGGTTCTTGTCAAACATTCCACTCAAAGTTTTTGGATGCACGTCCTTCATTCATATTCCCTCACAAAGTCGTAGCAAACTTGAACCCAAATCTCTCAAGTGTATCTTTCTAGGCTATTCTAACAACCAAAGTGGCTACAAGTGTTATTCCCCTGTCACAAAGAAATTCTACAATACAATGGATGTTACTTTTTTTGAAGACCAACCATTTTATCCCAAATTAGATATTCAGGGGGAGAAAGATTCTCATGAATATCATATTTGGGATGAAACTTCAAATACATCCGTTGCCCCTGCTGCTTCCTGATGTCCCTGCTGCCCCATATCAACTTGCTCCTCAATCTATTCCTTTTCTTCCAGCCTCTAGGGAACCCGAGTGCAACCCAAATACAACCCCTTCTAAACAAAATCACGCCCCACTTCATTCGGCTGTCAAATTACCAGATCAAGAAAAAGAAGTGTTGGTATACTCTAGAAGACCAAAAGTCCGAGGAGATGAAGAGGAGAACACACACCACTGCCATGAGGCTGATCCGAATCTCGAGCCAAACCTGGAATCTTACAAAGGTACGATCTCTCAATGTAATACTTCCGAAACTGATAAGGTTAGTGATGAACAGAATGATCTTCATGTTCCTATAGCATTGAGGAAAGGAAAACGATCATGTACAACACATCCAATCAGTAATTTTATGGCATACCAAGGCTTATCTGCCAATCATAGAGAGTTTACAAGTTCCCTAGACTCCATACAAGTTCCAAGGTGTGTACAAGAGGCTCTACAACATCCTGAATGGAAGGCAACTGTTGATGAAGAAATAAATGCCCTCTTGAAAAATAACACTTGGGAATACTCAAACTTACCAACTGGAAAACAAACGGTTGGTTGTAAGTGGGTTTTCACCGTAAAGTACAATGCCGATGGAACTATTAATAGATACAAAGCGAGACTAGTGGCAAAGGGATTCACGCAGGCATATGGAGTTGACTATGGGGAAACTTTTGCACCTGTTGCTAAATTAAACTCTATAAAGGTCTTGCTTTCTCTTGCAGCAAACCTAGATTGGCCACTACAACAACTTGATATAAAGAATGCTTTCCTTAATGGAGAGCTAGAGGAAGAAGTGTACATGGATGTGCCACCGGGAATCGTTACAAAAGAATCTTTTGGAAAGGTTTGTAGGCTGAAAAAATCACTCTATGGGCTCAAACAATCACCTAGAGCTTGGTTTGAGAGGCTAACTCAAGTTGTGAAACACCATGGATTCACTCAATGCCAAACCGATCACACAATGTTCATCAAAAGTTCATCAGCAGGCAAGAAAGCCATCATGATCGTGTATGTAGATGACATCATTTTGACCGGTAATGATGTGGAGGAGCTTAAGCATATAAAGAAAGTGCTTGCAAAGGAATTTGAGGTAAAAGATCTAGGAAAACTCAAATACTTTCTTTGAATGGAAGTTGCAAGATCCCATAAAGGAATCTTTGTGACACAGAGAAAGTATACCATAGATCTTCTAAGAGACAGGGCTGTTGGGTTGCAAACCAATTTCGACACCTATGGATCCGCAAGGAAAGTATCAAATAAGTGATGGGAAACTGACTGACAAGGGAAAGTATCAAAGATTAGTTGGGAAACTAATTTACTTATCACATACCAGACCTGACATCAGTTTTGCTGTTGGTATGGTCAGTAGATACATGAACGAACCAACAGAAGATCATCAAGAGGCTGTATTTCGAATTTTGCATCACCTGAAACAAAATCAAAATCCTGGACAAGGATTGTTCTTTAGCAAGACAACTGATCAACAAGAGTTTTCACAGATGCCGATTGGGGTGGATCACGAACCGATGGAAGATCAACTACAGGTTACTGTTCTTATGTTTGGGGAAACCTCGTGACGTGGAGAAGCAAAAAACAGGTTGTTGTATCTCGAAGCAGCGCTGAAGCTGAATTTAGAGCCATGTGTTATGGAATTTGCGAAGGCATATGGCTAAGAAGACTTCTGTTGGAGCTAAAAGTAACAATGAATGGTCCTATCACTCTACTTTGTGACAACAAATCTGCGATTGATATTGCAAAGAATCCTGTGCATCATGAACGAACTAAGCATGTGGAACTTGATCGACACTTCATAAAAGAGAAGATAGACCAGAGATAAGTTCAGTTGAAATTTGTGCCGTCAAAACAGCAGATAGCGGATATTCTAACAAAGGCGCTACCACGACGTGGGTTCGAAGAGTTGCGGTCCAAGCTGGGTATGATCGACATTCATAGCCCAGCTTGAGGGGGAGTGTGGAAGTCAAAAAGTCAGTTGTGTGCTGGAATCCTTATCTCCAGTGAATCAACATCAGTTCTTAGCTTGTATTGGCAGAAACTTACCTCTGATTTAGAATCATAATCCCTGATTTCATGGGATTTGATTGTTGTTGTTTCTTTTCTTGATTTTCTCTATTGTAAGAAAGTTACCTTTCTTGGTTTGTAAATCCCTTAAATTAGGGAATGTTTTTAGGCCTTCTAGTCTGTATATATACCTATTCCTTATCAATGAAAAGTATGCAGAGAATTTCTCTAAATCTATATCTTCTTATACCGTTTCCAATATTTATAGTACTCGAAGAGGCAAAAGTTGATACATCAGTCCCGGATGGTTGTGAAGAGTGTGCCAGTGTAGATTTCTCGGTAAGATGATATGTTGATGCTAATGACTGAGATGATGAGTGACTCAGTAGTAGATGATGAGCACTAGAATATTTTGTTGACAATCCCAAAATGAGTGTCATCACGTCCATTTTTGCTAACCGCTCCTCCTGAACTATAACATCATGAGTAACAGAGAGAAGAACTCGCAGCTCTTCTGATAGTTTTGATAGTATTGTATAGTACTCAATGAGATCGTAGTTACCTTGCACGCATCTGAATAACATCCGAACACGAAATAAGTATGAGACAAGGATTTTTGGCCGAGAAGGAAGACTCCAAGTGGATTTGCATCTTCTTTGTGGGTAGGTAGTTCTAAGCAATGCTTAGGACTTGTGGTTCCATCGCATTCCATAAGGCCATTCGGGTACCACTATCATTGAGTTTCCATTCCCGGGTTTTAGGATTCGGAAGATCCTTACTTAAATAATCATCTTTGCCCAAACTTTCGAGACCGGTTTGGACAAGCATACTCCATTGAGCCCAGTTTGTAGAGTTAAGTTTAGCTGAAATCTTTAACACCACAGAAAATTGATTATACCCAGAATGAAGAAGTCACTAGAGGTCGAATCTTGAGCTTTGTCTGTAGGTGGCATTGTTGAACTTATGTATATAAAAAGGCTAGAATTGGTTCCCTCACAATGATGGTTTCCTTGGGTGTATAAAAGGCTGGAACCCCTTTTCAATGGAGGTTCATGGTTTAAATTCTGGAAAAAAAGTACAACAGGAAACAAAACAAGGGGAAGTCTACAGGTTTGATATCTACTCTTGAGCATTTGGAAACAGGAGACAACAGTCAGGCTGTGGAGCTTGTGGATCTGGAACACAAGGCGGAGGTAGATTAGGCAATAAGGACAACGACGGATATAGACATGGATGGCGTCTGCAGCGGCAGATCTGGATGACAAGGCCAGCAACGGCAGCGGATTCAGACAAAGAGCCGACAACTAGAGTTTCGGCAAGTTCCGATGTGTTCAAGCAACGGTGGCTAGGGGTCCGGCGACAGCTAGGATTCCATGATACCATGTAAACACTCAAATCTGGTAATGTTTATCTTGTTTCTTTGTAAAGAAGATTACAAAATATATACAACATCAAGAAGCCTAAATGAGGAAATACGAACACTACCAGGTGTTCGGTTTTATTTAATTAGTTCTAGCCCATGAAGAATATTTAAAACAGCCAAACAAAAACACAAGGAAAAGTCCACAAAATACAAAAGTGTGAGAGAAAATAGGAGATTTTCGCCTGCATTTTTTAGCCAAGTACAGTCGTGCCGTTTCGTATATTCCAGAAGATTGAATAGTCTGATCATCATGATTTTGTGCAGAAGTTTCATTAATTTGTATCTACAATCTCAGTGGTGGAGATCAGTTTTGGTGGTTCGGAGGTCATACGTTTGCTACTTGACAGAGGGCAGTTTTTATGGTGATATTTCTTCTTTTCCATTAGTTTGATTCCATACTCCTTGATGATGTGTTCCAAGAGTATGATGATTGTTATGTGTCTCTAGTTTTATCTAGAGAAGACTTTTGTATTGTTTTATTTATTGACGGTAGTAGACTTTAAGCGGCCTAAGGGTCCCGTGGTTTTTACTCTCGCCTTCAGGGGGTTTCATGCTAAAAGTTGTTTGTCACTTTTTCCTCTCTAACCATCTTTTACCTCAACGAAGTCATCAGCTATTTGTTGTTGGCCCCTCGGACATCTTTTTGAACACCGGAAAAAGAGGTTAACAAAAAGGATTGGAGGGAGTTGATAGTAGATTTTCCAAGATCTGTGTGAGCTAATATCGATTGTGTGTGTAAGAGAACATCTAGATTTCCATTTCAGACATCCATTTTCACACAAGTTTTTGTGATTCACAAGAAAACACTCCTAATAGTATCCATTTTCACACAAGTTTTTGTGATTCACAAGAAAACACTCCTAATAGTATCCATAAGTTTCTGCCAGAAAATCTAGGTCGCTCTTGTGTCATCGATATTCAATTAGCAAGGTGTCCACCAAAAACTACGTCACAACAGTGCAAGACTATCCGGAATGTCCTGCTGCTTAGGGCAGATATGAGGTCTAAAATATATCGACGACTCAAGAAAACAATCAAAGTATAGTAGATTTCATGCTTTTTAGTTTGACGATATCAAACAGAAACTAACATTGAAAGGCAAAAGAGAATTATAAAAGAAATTAGAACAAAAAATAGTTAGTTGTAATTAACTAGGTACCTTGAAACGAGCATGCAAAGTGAGCAAAACATCATTTAATAAAGTCGCTGACCAAGAAGGGTCGGAAATCTCTGATGCAATCAATGATTCTAGTTCATCAAAAGTGTCCTCAGGACTTTGCATCCATATCAATGCTTTAATCACCATAGCACGAACATAAACACATTCACATGCCACAGTTGTTCGCACCACCTCCATTAATGAGGCTAATAAACTCCCAATTGTGTCCTCGCCATCTGCCCATTCAACATATAAGAAAGCAGCAGAGACCTCAAAGGCATGGAAAATAAGCACAGAAGAAAAGCAATAGCAATTCTTTCTAATCACCTTTAACATAGATAAACTGTCAACAAGTATATATGTTGTTCCAGTAACAAAAACAATCATAGCTAACAATAGTTGCAGCTAAAATAACCTAAATGAACAAATGTCTTTAGTGCATACTAATTAGCAAATTCCATTCTCTCATCCGGAGAAGATTCATATTTATAAAAAACAATAATTCATACCCCAAGAGAATAGTTAGCTCCCAAGTTCGGTTAATCCCCACGATATGGGCAATGATATAATTTTGAACCCAGCACAATTTGGTCTTGTCAAAATTGTGTAGGTAGACAATAAGTCGTTTCCATAATTTAGTTTGCAAATATTGATCTAAGACATAAACCTGCATACACTTAATTAACCAAAGGAGGAAATTTTAAGGGGTTTTAGCAAACTATAACATTGATAAAACTGCACATGTTGTTATCTCCAAGAACTAACAATGTGATCGATAAAGAGTTATTATTGCATGATTTTCTTTTGTAGTTGATGTATATCCCAAATTCTCAATATTCAAGAGATAATGGAAAAGAAAATGAGTACATGCAAACAGTTGTCGATGGAGGTAATAAAATTCAAGCAACATATACATAACTTACTATTGAATGTATGAGTAATAAATACTAGCTTGCGTTTGTTCACAATTCTCCTCCCTTTCTTTGGATCTCATCTTCATTCCTCCATATATCAAGTAAATGAAACCCATGATGCCTTTTTTTATATTTGATATGATTTATATTTTTTGCATGATTTATTTATTTAATTCCTTCACTTATAGAACTTAGATACTTATTTGGGATGCTAGAAGTTTCAGGGATTTGTTTGCAATTTGGACAACAAGAGCCAAAAGTGTGAAAATTACACCCAAAGAGGAAGTATTGATAGGCCCTTTGCTACATCTCTTCCATAATTCACTCACTTCGATATCTTAATCATACACTCTCTTTCTCTAATCACATCCAAATCAATCCTAACCTCTTCCTCAAACCCGGTAGGATTAGAATTTCCCCTAAAATAAATTATAAATACAAACGTTGTTGGAATCATTGAAGAGAGTATTCCTTATTCACTCATTGAATCTCATCCATTCTCAGCATCAAATCTCCCTTTCACGTCACTATTGTCACCTCATTGAAGTTTTGGAGTCATTACTGGTTGCAGAATGGATACGAGCATTTGGTCTGCATTATTATTTGTAATCATATTATGATTATACCTCTCTTTAGGTATGTAGTTGATTTTCACTAGTATTAGGGGATGATGTACCTTAATACCTTGTAATTATGATTGTGGCTTGAAGAATGTTTAGTATTTTATTCCTATGGCTTCATGGTTATTTGTTATTACTGTTTTCTATTGCTTTAATTTGTTCATTGAAACAGATTAAAAGATTACCTGGATATATGGACCCTATTAATGTTTGTTTTTCATGAGCTTGTTGAGTAATCAAACCTGATATTTTGAATGAATCAAAATTCATAGGATGGTTGGGTTAGGCTTACCTGGTTGGGATGATTAGTGTTGAAGGATCCCATCGATGTTACTGCAACATGGTGTGAATTGAGCTAATAACCTACCTGCTTATATTTGAAAATTACTGTGGGAACACTACTAGAGACAAGGGAAGTTCAAAAAGAGGGAATTCTATCATCTCTCTTTAATGGTTCAACCAAATGTCATAATTAAGTTTAAGTGAATCATAATCTAGCAATACTCTTCACACACTTCTTCACGACCTTTTCCCTTGTTGGCAACCGCAGACAACATGGTTGTGGTTTTATGCTAAGACAATGTCAGTTTTTTCAAAAAACACAGATTATCTCTCACACATTACCATAATATACATCACACAATAGTTAACATGACTGTGGCTAGTGTTGCATGAACACATATCAACCCACAAATATATCTACATTTCTCATTACACCATATATATGGAACCAAAATACGATAATGATAAAGGACCAAAATAAATGGAACCTTGAACATGTCAACAGATGTCTCAACAACAGAAATTTAATGTGGACTAGAGAACAAAAGATAATCTTTTTCCTTCTCACCGATTTTGTTGGTGAATATTTCCTTTACCCTCCTCATATATGATACATCTACTCAGGCAAATTTTACATCTATGACAAACTGTTGCAGTAATAGCAGATATTATTAAACATTATGTGCTATTCTGACATTGTTGTTATGATTTTTTAGATGGTGATAAATATTTTCGTATTTGTTCAACATTTAAAGACTTGATAAGTAAATAAAAAGATACCCATTGAAGCACATGGAAATCACCTTCAGATTCAGAGGTTCCATGATCCCAGTCATTGCTTTCAGAAAATGTATTGACAACATCCCCTTCGATATTCAATAGACCCAAAGCAAAAGCAGCTGCCCTACTTTTCCCCATCTCTTGTACAACTCTGGCTGCTGCATGAAGCAAAGGCCGGGAGGAACTACGGAAACAAGTTTTCAACCTGGAAAAAGTTCAGAGGAAAGGGTTTCAATTTATAAGCTTAACTAAAAAGCAACAAATATTTGCTTTGTTTTTCTAACCAGGCTGGGGAAACCATATATTTATGTCAAAATTTTGTGTTGCAAGAACCTTTACTGTATATACCAACTGTGGCTAGAATATGCGGTTGTCAAAGAAGTACAAGTATCTGCAATAAGCTGTGAACCTTGTCATGACAAGTTTGATAAGGAGCTTTGGACATTTTTTCTTTGATTTATCCTTTTTATATGGTACTTTGAGAACTTCCCTGGTCAAATTGTACCATCCAAGAGCTCGACCCTCCGTCCTGTGGTGGACAGATGTTACCAAAAGATAGAACACAAGGACATTAAAAAATACCGGTTTCTGCACATCATTCAAGAAAATGAACAACTGTTGTTATTTAATATCTTACCATTCTAACTTACTCATTTAATTACGAACCGCTCAAATATGTTTCCAAATGTTATTCTTACTTCTATGTGAAGGTTTTATCCTAAAGAAGAAAAAATGGTTGAAATGATAAAATTCCTTTTAAAGTACTACTTTATTTCCAACTCGGCAATAATTAAACAAAACAAAATGCTTTAGTTCCACATCAACTTTTAATATCTGCTGTGGCAATAAAACAAAAAGCAATTGCAACATCAGCTTTTCCAAATGCAGTTTGTTATTTGTGAAAGCAAAGAAGTGTCTAGGCTGACTTTCTTATGGAGATAAAAACTTTGATAATTATTTATGCAATTGTGCTGTACTTTGACCATGTACCTGTCTGCATCGTCAGACTTTCCTAGTGCACAAGTGATAGCCTCAAAACAAACTGTGTCACTGGGATCAATAAGGAGTTGATACAGCAAAGCATTAAACTGAGATTTAATGTCCATCCTTTCTGTTTACAGAACATTGTGCTATTAGTGCTTGCTAAACATTGCACCATTCAATGATAAGCATAGGAGTTACGCAGTATAAGCAATACAGACCATTTAATGACTTAGCTCGAGATATCGTATGACATAACCTGACCAGAGCAACTCTAGCAAGAACATCATGACAATGCAGAAGATCCTGTAGAACTCCTGATCATTTACAATTTACAAATTTTAGAGGGAAAACAAAAGAAACCTGTAATGTTAAAAATGACGGTCAAATAATCAATATACCACCAGGTTGGACAAGCTTCCCTGCATTAGAAGATAAAAGAATGAAGCTTCAGAAACACAAGAATACAACTGTAACAGATAAAGCTCACAGATGTTTAGATTGCTGAGGTATAATAAAGCACATTCTCATCAGCAAGCAATAACAAGAACAAGCCTTGGAGCAATTACTAAGCACCATAAGTCACAGAGTCACAAAAACGGCCCTTTTTTCAAATTTCAAGGGAAAATTATTCATACAAATATGTCTCACCCCAACCCAGGCAATGCCTAGGAACCACATCCGCAATTAACCCAGTGAACCAAGGCTCCTCGGCTTTGCAAGGGTTGCCAGAGAAGTCTTCATCCCTGGATTTTCTTTGCCTTTTGCAAAGATTTTTTCATGCCCATTATTCGCAAAGCCATTAAATTGTCAAATTGATTTAGTGGGTCAATAGAACTGTCTAACACACTACATCAATCATTAAAAAGAGAGAGAAGAAAGCTCAAACCAAGCTTGCCTTTCCTGGAAACTGCCAACTACATGCAATTACATCAAACCATGAAACATTTTTAGTAATGTTATATTATTTCTCTCATTTGCATACTTGCCAAACAACTATTTCTCTTTTATTCAATAAAACCATCTTTCTTTTTCTTTCAATATAGTGTGAACACCAAAAATGATCCTTCTTTTTCAAGAAATATTAAATTAGCTCCAATAATACTCCTTTCCTTTTGTTTTTTAGTATACAATATTTAGATACAGCAAATACTCGCGCACACTCCTCATGTTTGGTGAGGTTGAACCCTTGACCTCCTGGAAGGTTGGGCTCTACTGATAACCCCGGTACCACTGGGCCAATGACCCTTTGGGTCCTTTTGTTTTCACAAGAGCCCCCAAAGGGGAATTCAGTCTACTTATATGCAATGCACACATTAAGACGACAAATTTATCTTGAAACATCATTTTAGAAGATTCATACTCTGTACATGGAAAAAGTAAAACATGTATGGGAAATGCATTATAATATTTATATCACAAGCAAAACATTTTACGGATTTTAAATCCAAAGATGAACATCTCGAGGTTATAAAAGGAAACACCATTAGAACAATCAACTTTAAGGTTCTTAATATATATCAATTACCTAAAGCCATGGCAACAGCATACGGATCTTTTTTCGCTAGCTCAGAGGTCATTTCCAACGCATGCCTAACAGCCACTGGATCAGCAAATGAAATTCTGCATTCAATACAAAATTCTAAGATTAATTATTTTGAAAGTATTCTACAAACAATACTCTGGCAAGAACAGAACAACTGTGTGTTTAAGAAACATCAACAGACAACCGAGATCTTAAGAAATATGATTAGGAAGGTGGTGCGTATGAAGATGATGTCTCAGAATCCACAAGACATCTAGTCACCTATGGTGGAAAAACTCGCAAGATTGTGGAAGCTCCGGTTACAAAATGACTCTGAAGATGCAGAAAGAACAACTGAACGTACGTGAAGGGTCATGGCCTCGAATCAATAGTGGACAAGGACAGGGCGTGGAGATGGATTGGCATGCTACCGTCAATCTGTAACTTATGTCTATTGCTTTTATTAGATGTGTTGCTTATCAAATGTGTACTACCTTGTCTTTAACTGGAATGGGTATTACGACCACTTTGTTTTAGGGGTTGTTCGGTTTGTTTTCCCTTAAGACCTGTATGGATAAAGTTGTTTGTATTGATAAAGTTGTCCAAATGATATCAGATAAGTTGTTCAGTTGTTGGGCTGAATAAACGATCTGAATATCATAAATGACCATTTTACCCCTCTATCTATATTTGGAATTTCAAGCAGACTTGTTCCTATATCAAAACCCCTAAATCAAATAAACTTCTAGATCAAAACCCTAAATCAAATAAACTTCTGATCAAAACCCTAAATTGATTTCAAACAACACAGCTTTTGCGTTCAAAATTGATTTCAAACCACACAGATGATTTCAAACTAACACAGAAGATTTCAAATTTTGTCTAAAACCGAAAACAAAGCATCACCGTTAAAACAACACAGCTTTTGCGTTCAAAATCGATTTAGAAACCACTCCGGCAGCAACCACAGAGCAGATTTCTTCGTGATGCTTCTGTTAGGGTTAGGAGTTTTCTTCGTGATGCTTCTGTTAGAGCAGATTTCTCTGTTAGGAGTTTTCTTCGTGATGCTTATGTTAGAGCAGATTTCTTCATGATGCAGATTTCGAAACCACACCGCCTGAGATGGAGTGTGGGGAAGGGAGGAGACCGCCGGAGATGGAGTGTGGGGAGGGGAGGAGACCGACCTTGGTTCTGTTTCTTTTGTTTTATGAAGAGGGGTAAGGATGGAAAAAAAAAGGTTGTATGCATATGACTTCTCTTACCAAGCTGAGTGAATAAGCTCATTTCTGAGCCAATAAGCTCATTTCTGAGCCAATAAGCCACTCCTGAACACCAACGTATGGCTGAGCGAATAAGTTATATGGCCTATACAGCCCATTAAGCCACAACCGAACAGCCCCTAAGGCCTGTCCCTTCTGGTTGATTGGACATGCTTGCAGGTGGTAGTAGTGTCTTTTTTCCTAATTCAATCAAATTTACCGGAGGTTCCATCCTCCTACCAACAATATGAACCCAAAAGGTCCATCTAAATTGTTTTTCACAATTCAGACATTTGCCCTTGCTGCTAAATATTATATCAAAAAAGAGTAGTTGTGAAAAGAGCATGATGTCAAGGGCAATGATGATGATAAGGACCATGTTTGAATGACAGTTGTATCACTCTCTTATCATAGGTATCAAAATATATTTCTAATAGTAGAAGTCAGTAGTATATTTCATGTAGCTATTTGGAAATAAAATATCTCAAAAGTCAAAACCAATGACAAACCAACCCCTGCACTGCACGATGGAGAAAAAGAGGATTTCCTGGATCCAGCGGAAGTCTTCGCAAGGCACTTAGGGCAGCATATTGCAGATTACTCCCAATTATAGACTGACCATTCAAACCAAAATGAAGGAATAAGAAAACATTACATCAGAACTTTAAAAATAGGCGAAGACATTTATGAATTGCAACATGTTCATGTATGCTATGAGTGGCTCTGTGGCTGTAAGAAAAAGCTAAATACATGTTAATTTGTCAATCAAACAAGCAACTCAGGCTGTATTATTGGATACTGCAGCTTACAAGAAGTTCCAAAGGTACATGCACATAAGTGGAAATATGAACATGGACAAAAGAAGAGAGATAACAACTTTCTAATTTGTTTATCTATACATGCAAAAAAAGATGAACAAAAATGATATGATCAAGCCCTACTTAATAATGTGTCTTGCCAGGTCCTCCTAGTATATGTTTTAACTCTCGATTTAAATTAAAGAAACCAACAATTAAAGGATGTCTACCACCCATGTAGCTTAAAGTAGTACATTGAATGCCAATGAACGGGTTAACTCAGATACAACTTTGGCAAATAAACTTTATTGACAAGTTATGAAGCAGCAAGATTTTGATACAGATAAGGGGTCTTAACCCCCCACCCGGGCAGGGTGGGTGATATAACCTCATACTACATAATTTACAAATATGCTTTCACCTACATTAACATGAACGATAAAAGAATAATTCCCCTGCCATTATCGAACAAAAATGTATGACCTAGTTATGATTATGGGCCTCGCCCTTGTAGGTCTTATTTGTCTAATCTACAATTAACAATTCTCAGCTAAGATCCATCTAAATTTCCAAAGAGTACCCCTCTGTGTATGCATTATACATAACAACATTGAAGGTGTAACAGTTACCTTCTTTCCATGTTCAATGATCCTCCCCAGTTTTCCTTGGTTTAGTTAAAGAACTGAGACTTGAACCTATGATATTACATACACCAAAAGGGAGAGGTTTTTACCACTAGACTATCACCTTGATCTACCTTATGCTTTTTGCAGCTTCACGTAAAGGCCTAAAATAGAGCATAAGGCTCCTCCTCCGAATGAAATTCAATGGGGATCCAGTGAGACGATGTCTTCATTCATAGGCTCCCAAGTATGCGGATCGACTGAAAGTTCGATTCTATCTGAAATACTCATTTTCAAATGATATGCACATCGTTCACAAATATTCATTTTTGTAGTAAAACAGCAAAATGGCAACAATCCTTCTTTTAAGTTCTTTAATAGCCCATTTATAACTAAAGAAACTTATGTGGCTATGTCAAAATAATAACTATATGCATTCTCCATCATGCTACTCTTCCATCATCTCAACAACTCAGCTTCTAAGCAAAGTGTCTACAATAGTCAACTACTATAACACGCCCCTAGCCCTAATAATCCTTGAAATATTTACCTGGATCAAAACCTCAGTTCTTCAAACTAAACTATTGTTAGTAAGCCATTTTTACACCTTCTGGAAAGAATCAGGGAGTGAAGGTGCACACTTTCATCCATAGCAATAATGAGTCCTCCACTAGAGACTTCTGCAGGAACAGTTAAAAGTAGAGCTTCATATATATAAGAAAGATCAAACGAGAAGGCAGCCAACTTATGAGAAGTGCGAGAAGGGCCAAATCAGATGTGATACTATAGTAAATTACACGTGATCTACTACACGTCCAGAAGAAATGCGGGTGACTAGTCAACACGACCAAGGTCGCGTGAAAACTCGGCTGTGCAATGGCTGGTCAAAGCAACCTTCTGGATATGTTGTAAATCAAATTTGATTCGGTCCTTCTCACACTTCTCGTAAGTTGACAATCTACTCATTTGAACCCCTCTATCTCTCCCTCTCTCTCTCTCTCTCTCTCTTTCTATATATATATATAATGTATATATAGTACACATTGGCATAGTATTTCAGGAAGTGACATGTATTGTGCTGGCATTAAATAAGTATGAATGATAATAAATGCTCAAACAATACAAAACAACATTCATTCACACTTACCTCCTTACTTGCCCCAAAGATGCCTTTCTTACGCTTGTCAGGTGCATCAGCAACCTTATCAATAAATGAAAAGGGTAAGCGGAAATTTGTATGTCAATCACAATATCAATTTTCTTCGACACAACATACAAGATCCATTTCATAGCATGAGTAAGTGTTATCAGTATGGTTGTCACAAGGAAAATCAAGTTTAGATAGATGTGGAAGACAATACAGAAAAAAGTGGAAAAAAGAAGAATGCATCCAAAAAATACATTCAAAGTTTCCTAGAACATCAAGACATATAAACATGAGAAATACTGTACCATGTAAATACTAACAAGAATTCTGTGCCGAAAGATAGAAATTGGCATGGACGAACCTTTTCAAGAATATCGAAGACAATTTCATACATCTTGGACAAGATTTCAGAACTAGTTGAAGATGCATATGTAAGAGCTTTGAGTGCTTGAAGTCTTCGTGAATGAACTTCAAAAAGAGATTGCATCATCATCACACAGAGATAGATGAGACATCTACTTCTTTTTACCAATGACACGTCAGATCAAGCAAATTTAAATAGAAAAGAAGGCCAGAAACTATTCTCCTATGTTCATCCACTCAAATAACAAAATTTCCAAAATAAACTTTGAAAATGTGCTAGCACAAACAAAAGTCCCCATGGTACATTGTCCAGTTAAGATTGTCAATCTCTATGATGTTAATTGTGTCGCTATAGCGGTGCTATCGCAGTTCGCGGTCAACCTTCATGTAACAAATAGCGGTCCCGCGATTAGCGGCGCTATTGACTGTTAAATGACCGCGTTTTCAGCATAAAAAAAGGGCCGCATAACCGCTATTTGTAGATAGGCTTTTTTGGTGTTAAAAGTAATTTTGTGGGCTATTTTTGGACCTACGTTAGGTTTTATTTTAGTCCAACAATATTAAGGCTTCATTGTTCTTATTTTTTTGGACTTGACACCATTATTCTCTTTTTTTACCTCTGGCTTTAATAAAAGTATTCACATACTTCAATTATTTTTATTTGCACTTGGACATCATTATTCTTATATATTTTTATGGAATACATATAATATGTTGAGTTATGTATATATATATATAATTATTATATGAACCGCTACTTTTGGACTGCTTGTCCGTTTTATCATCGCAATAACCGTATTTCAAATCACGGTCCTGCCCACGATTTCATATTTTGACCGTTGTAATAGCATAGGTCAAACCAAACCATGCTTTTTCCGGTTACATTGTCAAATCCCAGTAAGATAATAACAGTTATAGCACTTGAATCTCTTACACTCCTGACGTCTTCATCCTGGATTATCCAAAAATTCATGACGAATTTTCCTCAGATAAATCTCTGCATTCCTTACTGCCTAATCTCCGCCTCCATCACTAAGGTCTGCACTTGGGACAATAGTATTTTTATCATTACTGTCTTAGGAGATTTTCCTGTGGGTCATATTTTTGTGACTACTTGGTTCCAAGCCCATACAGTTATCCTATTCCAACAAGGGTTGACAAAGGCACTTGAGTTGTAAGTAGGCATACAGAAAGATGAGTGCACTTAGAAAGAACGATACTTAAGTTCTGGAACCTCTTCCTTCTAGAAAGCGCTATGTATGTTGCAAATTGGTGTTCACTGTTAAGCTTCAACATGAATTTGTTTTCATCCCAGAAAGCCCATCTAGTGGCTAAGGGATATTTTTAAACACATATGATTGACTATGAGAATATTTGTTCTCATATCGGCCTCATTTCAAACCTGTGTTGCCTAACTCTATTTCATCACTGGTTTCTCCATCTTGAATAGGGGGTTTATATGGATCAACCATCAGGTGTTCTGGTTGAGGAGGCTCAGAACTATTGTCTCTCTGAATATCCTTTTATCAACTCAAGGAGTCTCTTATCGATTGGTTTGGTCTCTTCACACACAAATTCATAAATAATTTATGGTAAATTAAGGTGTCATAGCCTCGACAAGAAATGCGTTAACAGCCGCTCTACTCTTTAAGGCAGAGGTCAGGTCTGCATACATCCACCCCCGACCCCACATCCGCATAGGGTGGGGACATTCATAGAGGGATGCAGCAGAATAAAGGTCGGATGTTAATAAGGCATGATGCCTAATTACTTGTACATCTACAACCGGTTATTATGTCATCATTGGTGGAAAACCCGTCCAATTGAAGCTCAAGACACGAGCAGTACTTTCTTACTCTTGTGCACAGTCGGTACAATGTCAAGGTGGACATCACCTCTAAGATGACATGGACCAGACGGCTAGACTGAGTGGGTTATGCAGTGATAAGCACCAAGCAGTCAACCTTCCATAAGCAGAAGAAAATTTTCCAGGAGCATACCAAACACATAGAAGTTGATTGTTTTTTGGTACATAACCACATCACAAAAAACCTTCATAGATCCAGCCTTTACATATCCAAACTGAGAACAAGTTTGCTGACAGTTTGATGAAGTTCCTATGGAAGAGCCAGTTTGATTTTATTCACATCAAGTTGGGTACGTAGAACATCTATCTCCAAGCCTCAAACTAGGAGACGAATGTTATGTGCTGTAGTGTCCTTTATGTTCACTTATAGTTAAGGCTACAGGCCCCCTTCAAGTACCCTACATAGGGTTTCCCCTGGTAGTAATCTTTTCTAATCATAAGTACTTACATTATCTACTAGTACTAGATACCTAATTTTATACACAGTTTGGTCCATAAGTTTGAACTCTGTACCAATACATTCTACTCAATTCACACAATACTCTCATTTGCATGTATCAAAACCCATGCTACCTTTGGTCTTCAATTACATCATGCAACAGTAACTTGCCCTTGGTATTAATATTATGGATTTTTATGGTTCTGAATACTTTTCCCTTTGTAATAAGAAAAGAATCCTTCCTAACAAAGACTATGAAAACCACCCTCAATATCAAACAGTGGACTCGTGTTGACACATCTACTAGCACCTGACCCGAATTCTGCTTAGTGAGGACTATTAGAATTAGACCCCATATCCAACAAAGGATATTGAACATATGTATCAGACCCCAAAACTGCCTAATGAGAACTATTATTATTAGAATAATCATTCCTCAATTTCAAGGGACCAGAGCCAAAGATGTGTATAGATAAAACAACAGAGAAGTAAATGAAAGTAAAAAACATTGTGATTTAAACCAGAGAATTGTTTACATTCCACATCAGCATTTAGGGCCTCGATAGAAAGCCGGTCTACTATTAGAGGTACAACATCCGCTCGAGTAACCCCACCAACAGCATCAATGTCAGCTAAAGCATCCCAATTAGGTGTAGGAATACCACCACCTGAAGTTAAACCTTGAGAACCAGTATCTGATAATATTCTTGCCAAGTAATAATAGACATAGCGGAGAATAGTCCTGTCCTCGCATTGCTGACCAAGCTACAGAAATGAATTATCAATGGTGAAAAAAGTATTAAAATTGTGCTCGCTCACATTATAGCATAATAAAACAGGAAGCTAACTTAACCTTCTCTAGAAAATTCTCAATCACAAAACTTAAGTTTCATGACAGTTATAGCACAATATTCTTATAAAAACATAAATCATTTACACATGAACTTAAAAAACAACCACCAAAGGGCAAGGGGTGGGGATAAGGTCGTTTGTGAACTTAAAAAACAACCCTTCTTGGGTTTGGTGGGATAAGGTCGTTTGTGAAGTTCAAATTGGGGGGGGGGGGGGGGGGGGGGGCCGTGTCCGAGCTTTTAATTTGGCCTTGTTGGGTAAGTGGCTTTGGAGATTCAAATCGAAAGAGGGCCGTTGTGGCATAGAGTTATTTCGAGCATTTTTGGAAGAGATGGAGGCTTTACTGGTAGAATTAATAGTAGCTTGGTTGGGGGCGCTTGGCGAGGAGTAATAAAAGCGATAAAAGAGATTAGAGGAATTAGGGCTTCCCTTCTCTAACTCGTTTAGTAGAAGTGTTGGGGATGGGACAGATATAGACTTTCGATCGGATCGTTGGTTAGAGGGTCGGAGTTTAAAAGATAGATTTCCACGCTTGTGGGCTCTAGAAAGGGCAAAAGGTGCGAAGTTGTGTGATAAAATCGGCCAAACTGGTGTTGAGGTTTGGCCGTGGAGTTGGGATAGATTCCCTAGGAGCAAAGCCGGTCTAGAGTTTGAAGAGCTTATACACCTGCTGCAACCTATCTCACTCATTCTGAACAAGGCAGACAAGTGGAATTGGGATTTGGATGCAAAC
Source organism: Arctium minus (assembly GCA_954870635.1). Lineage (NCBI taxonomy): Eukaryota > Viridiplantae > Streptophyta > Magnoliopsida > Asterales > Asteraceae > Arctium > Arctium minus. The sequence continues at coordinate 170,914,488 of OX941080.1, read as the reverse complement.
GGAGTTTTCACAATGAAAAGGTTGAGGAAGTTGGTGGATAGTAGGTTGTTGGACGCTCATAATGGGGATGGAACTACACATTGGTGCACTTTAGTGCCAAAGAAGGTCATGTCTTCATCTAGAGGTTATGTAATGGTGGGATACCAGTTAAGGAAGTGTTGTATGAAAGGGGCATTGTGTTGCACATTCATCGTTCAACTAAGAAATCAGATACAAATTTAGGGTTTGATTGCAATGAATCGAATGATTCAAATGGTTTTCTGGCTTTCGAGAGGCCAGGTCTCTCCCAAAGGTTTTTCACCAAATTGCTTACAAAACAGAATGCCCTATTCTAGACCCTTATATGCCTATTTATACTAGACCCCCTGCATTACCAACTTGTACTATTTAAGCATTACCAACTTGTACTCTGTTTACCCAGATTACTAAACGACTTGCTAACCCTCAGGGTATAACAATACCCGCCCCCAAACTCTCACCTTGTCCTCAAGGTGGAAAGAAAAAATAATAATAAACAAATTGATGCTGCCAAGTTACAACATCTCTCCAACATGCTGGAACTGGAGATAAACCCTTCCAATTAAGCTCCATGTCGTCTCCAATTCTAAACCAACCTCTGAGATCACGAATGACGAACCCCCACTTGCCTAACCACCTTGTAACTCTGCTTTCCAATGCCAGAGCCAAAATCAAAATAGCTCCAGTAAATTTGCCACCCACGATCTTCTCCCAACTTATAAACTCCTCCCAATGCTCATGTCCAAATCTACTATCAACCCAACTGTCATGACCTGCCACTTGGAAGGAATTTGTCAGTTTTGTTTGTTGTTTTGGGTGGTATACTAGACACCACAATAGACCATCATCATCCTTCTCTTCAATCCAATACCGAATTAGTGTCTTTGCACCCACATCATTATTCTTCCCCACTACGCCTTTATAGCCATCACATTCGACTATACTCTTTCCCACATAGGCATTGGCTTTTCCTTCAAGTCTTGTTAACATAGAAAAGGTAGTTCACTACACATGGTACGCTTGGAAAACGAGCTTGTAGTTCTTCTCGCTGACTGGAAACACCCACTAAACAGGTAATTGTGTGGCCGGTACGAGGCGTAACACATTCCGTAGCAATCATGGTAACTGAATCGCCTCTGTAATCATCAACACCCCTTGTGGCAACCATTCGAGCATCCACACCACCCTCAACTCCAAGAATAACTTTCTCTCTAAAACCATTTTCGACGATAGTCTGGTTCATATCGGTGAGTCCAGGTACACAAGGATGCTTAACTGAGACTATAGGACTGGCTCCCCTTCTGAAAGATGAATGATTCTCATTGTGTGCAAAAATACTCTTCGTTTCTGGAATCTCTTGGTATGTGTTTGTGATGATAAAATCCACCCTGTTCAGGACCGTAAGGTCAACAACAATTTGATGTGAAAATTGGTACTTCTCTTTAAATTTCTTCCGGTATAAGTCAGAATCTGGGAAGTTTGCTTTCTCCAAAGCATGCTCAATGTTGCATGAGGTTACACCCATTTTGTAAGATAGTAAGGATGCAACTAGACTCACGTCCATGTAGTTTCCCATTATCAGATTTGGGCCACCATGTAACTCGACAACAATTTCGCCAACATCCCAGGTGCGAAGGGATATCGATCGACTCACCACCTGTCGTGGCAGCAAAGGTGGCAGCGGTTGGGGTGGTAACTGTGGTGGAGGCAGCGGAGGGGGTGGTCGCAGTGGCAGAGGCAGTTTCCAATGAAGATGGTCCAGCCAAAATCGATTTGTCGCAAGGCAAATAGACGTGGACTTGTTGAAGCAATTTAAGTCCATCATGGGCTTGGGCCAAACAGTAATCCGTAAAAGGGTTTTGGGCCAGATATCTGGATTAGGGTTCAACCATAGAAGGATTAAAATGGGCTTACCAGTGAACGACATCTTGTTTCTGGACTTGGTTACCATCGAAGGTGGAAGCGCCGTTGATCCAAACTTATACGATGGTGGTGGAGACAGTGAAGATGGTGGTGAGGATTTCGGCAATGGTGAGAGATGACTATCGAGTAACCCACTCCTTTCCCTCATGTCTCGATCCCTCTTCTGTCTCTGTTCTCTCGGTAATTCCTTACCATCCTCCTCTTCTTCTCCATAAATCTCATCTTCATAATCATCCCTCTTCTCTTTCTTCTGCAATTCTTTAAAGGAACTCAATTTCGATTTCATTGAAGCGAGGGTTTCCAACATCTTTTTGGTTGTGGAAACCATACTCCTCAGGATCTCCTTCTCTGATACCATTTGTTGCACACTCATCGTTCAACTAAGAAATCAGATACAAATTTAGGGTTTGATTGCAATGAATTAAATGATTCAAATGGTTTTCTGGCTTTCGAGAGGCCAGGTCTCTCCCAAAGGTTTTTCACCAAATTGATTACAAAACAGAATGCCCTATTCTAGACCCTTATACGCCTATTTATACTAGACCACCTGCATTACCTAGACCCCCAACTTGTACTATTTAAGCATTACCAACTTGTACTCTGTTTACCCAGATTACTAAACGACTTGCTAACCCTCAGGGTATAACACATTGACTTGGACTCTAGGCTTTGTCCCAAATGTAGCAGTGATGTTGAATCTATAAAGCATTGCTTCCTGGATTGCTCGATCAGCATTTGGATGTGGGATAAATTTTCTGCTTGGCATGGGGGGAATTTCCAGCCAAGAAGATCGATTGAAGAGATGATTTCAGACTTTTGCAGCAACAGTGGTGGGTCCCCCTTAGCATCGGCAAGAGAAGTTGTTCTCTGGACGTCCTTCTACATTCTGTGGAGAAAACGAAATTCACTTCTCTTTGAAAGGGGTGCCTGAATCGATATTGGGGAGCTGCTTTTCGAAATCCAATCGACCTCCATTCTTTGGATCTCTAATAGAACTAAAAGTAGGAGGCCTTCTTGGGTGGAGTGGTTGATTGGATCGTTTTGGCAAAGTTAATGGCTTTGTTGTTGGCGGTCTGTTTCGTGGTTGGGTTGAGGCTTGAGGGGTTGCGTTTTTGCTTTGTGTTGGTTTTGTTATCTGTGTGTTCTGTCTTAGTGGGGGTATGTTTGTTTTCTCCCTGGCGTTCTGTTTCTTGCAGAACTAGGCTGTCTTGTTTGCTTGTACCTGTTTCTCCCTCCTTTATAAAATTTGTTGCCTTTCAAAAAAAAAACAACCACCAGAAGTTGAAATATAACTTGTAACTCCCCCATCTGAACATCATAGGTGACTCTAAGAAAATCAGTTGCAAGATATTTTGCATATCTAAAATAAACTACAGTTTAAGTGGTCTCACGGAGATATCAACCTGTTTGGCCAAAGTTCCTTGTCTGAATTCTTAGCAACAATGACAAATGTAGAAAAAGGGAAGATGAAAGGAAAGTTTACATCATGAATGGAGTCATTCGATCATCAAAAGGTATAGTTGGACCGTTGTCTGAATTCTTAGTAACAGTGACAAATGTAGAAAAAGGGAAGATGAAAGGAAAGTTTACATCATGAATTGAGTCATTCCATCACCAAAAGGTAAAGTTGGACCGTAGATCAAATCAAATGGAAACTTTTAAGATGATGTAAATTACAATGAATCTAGGAATGAAAGGATTTTCAACAAGAAAGCAAAGAAAATTAAGATCATCTTCAGTTTCTGCATAAATCCCCTCAAGTTTAAAACACAAACGAAGCTCACAATTTACATATGTATAGCCAAAATTAGAAATGTTTCACATACTATATTTGTATATCATGAGTATCAACAAGTTCTTAATGAGTAAACATTCGAAATGATAAAATATATATAAATTCACACCATGAGAAGAGAAGGTGCCAGAGACGGATCAACAGAGTTGTAGACCGCAAGTTTTGGGAAAACATGATGCACTAACTGCCTTTGAGACTTTTTCTGTACAAAGTCAAAGAAACTGAAAGTAAGTGATTATCCAATCCGATACTCTCTCCCTAAAATAAACAGGCATTTTGCTCAAAGTGTAAAAGGTTTAAATAGGTGCCTTTGTGTGTGTTTTGAGATTCATCTGCCATCTTTCGATCTTCCATATCTATGGCTAATAGAGCTTCAATATGTAAAAGTTGATGAACGACACATCTTACAGATGGCTGTTTAATTGGCCAAGTTAGATGATTACGAGAGAAATTTTATCCAAAAAAAAAAAGGTGAAGCTTCCGTTCACTTTCTATTAAACTTTTTAAGATATGAAAACCAGCTACAAAAAGTCATAATGATGTAAATATGACTTAACTGTTGAAAAAGTTAAAGAAACCGTTTAATTTGGGACAAAGCCAAAATTCTCGTTTATGTAAATACTATTGAATTTGGAAGGAGACATACTTGGTCCGATGAAGCAGCTAGTTCATGGATGTTCCTTGCAAGTAGTACATAAGATACCGGCTGTACACAAGATGCATGCAAGAAATCATAAAAACAGTGGTCAGTTGAGTGAATGAAGTAAGTTCTTCGATTAAACCAATGCAATCTAAGGATCGTTATCTTAATACCAACATTCACACATTTATAAAAAGGTCAACCAGCACTGTAAATTTAAACACTACCTCAGAAGCGTCTTGGGTCCCAAAATTTCACAATTTCTCATGTATCCATGTCCAGATAGAGGAGCAGGCGAGACAAGCTGTAATAGGCTCAATTGACTAGAATTATGCCTAACTGATCATACATAAACACACATAATATTTTGTGTAGGTTAAGTTACAGTAGCTTTTCAAACGAACGTTATGAATCGAGATTCAATTTTAATGAAATTACCTAGAGTCTCAAATAAAAAACACTGCGTAAAACTAGCGGCAAATTACTAGCATAGTAGCATTATCACACATTTTGCTAAAAACTATTCGTACACTTATATTGAAACGAGAACTGTATCATAGATGAAGAAATCAAAACAATGTAATACAACATTTCACCTTTTTCTCGTCTTTCTGGGGCAAACGAACAGCAGCTTTAGCAGCATATACGGCATCGTTTTGGATCTGCATATAATTCGGTTTCTTGTATTTCCGATCCCCCATGGCCATTAATGTTGGTATTGCCGATTTCCTAAACGGGCTCCGAGGCAGTTGAAACGAAGGGGATGAAGCCTGTGGCGTTGTGGAAGAAGGTGTAGAAATCGACTTCGGATCGGAGCTTATCAAATCGATGAAAGTCTTCCCGGAAGGGTCCTGTAACAATCAATTCAAAAACAAATTAAAACATTAAACTTGTCAATTGAACTTTTTGATTTTGAAAACTCAAATCTTGACATGAAATGATGAAATTGTTAGGGATATGAAAGCATAGAGAGTAGATTATGGAAATAGAATGTTTACCGCCATGAAATCTTGATTATTACGTAGAGAATTTTGATAGTTTGCTTTGCAAACAGTTGAGGAGGAAGACGATGCTCTCTCTGTCGCTCTCTTTTTTCTCTGCATGTGTATGGTGTATACTCGCTCTTCTTCGGTTAAAAGAAACGGGTCGGATCAGGGTGACGGTACTCACGATTATGGCATCTTATCATATCCATACAAAATTGGGGTAAAATTTATGCAAACCCTATTTTTGAGTAAATTACAAATTTGGTCCTTGTGGTTATATCAAATTATGGATTGGGTCCTCAAACAAATTAATTACAGATTCCATCATTATGGTTTCAATTTTGTTGCGAATCGGGTCCCTCACCCTAAACCTAACTTTGGTTATTTTAGAGTGGTCAAGTCTAAAGACATTTTGGTCCAGGGTCGTTCCTAACTTTTTGGGGGCCCTGTTACACATTTGGTCCTTTCTTATTATCTCTTCAATTCTTTTTACGTTTTTCACATCCATAATCATATTTTCTAACTCTAGAAGACATAATGAGACTCAAATAAGTAAAAGATATAAAGGAATAAAACAACCTGGCTTGAGACAGTAAGACTTGAGGATGATATTGATTATTGGTTCAATGGTTCTCCCAAGTGCCAACTCCCAAGTGCCAAAGATGAAAGGCCCAAAGCTTTTGATTGTACTGCAATTGCAAAATGAGATAAACCATATAAATTTCTAATTTATGACTTATGAGCAGGGTCAGCCCTGGCCACGTGCAGCCCGTGCCACTGCACAGGGCATCAAAGCCCGAGGGGCATCAAGTTGTCATCTATTACTAGTTTTTGGTTTAATAATTTATGAACTGAGCTTAATTTAACTATTAAAACAGACCAATGCCTGGTAGTGATGGATATTGAATGTGCATCGTGAACTAATGAAAGCCCAACATTTCATAACTCAAGCTGATTTTCATTTAACGAACAAACATGAACAAACAAGTTTTCTTAATGAACGAATATGATCACAAGAACTTTCATTCTCTTTTACGTTCGTTCGTTTAGCATCTTAATGAACAAACATGAACAAAAAAGTTTTCTTAATGAACGAATATGATCACAAAAACTTTCAGTCTCTTTTACGCTCGTTCGTTTATCATCTTTACGAACGAACACATTTTCTTTATGAATGAACAAAAATACAAAAAAATCCATTTGTTTACCATTCGTTCGTTGTTCGGTAAAGTTAAACGAACGAACAAGAACACAAAAACTTTCGTTCTTCTACCATTCGTGTTTGTTACTTGTTCGGTTAAGTTAATCGAATTAACAAGCCTTCTTCGTGTTCGTTTCGGTTCATTTTGTATCTTGAAATTTGCAATTAGTGCACATGAACACATCATTGTATCAGCACAGTTTGAGCACATTGCACAACAATAACAACATATTGTGATATTGCATCATTGGGCACATGTCCTTTGCAATCCACAATAGCATAATTTACGAATTTTACAATTTATCATTGTTCTTTTCATTTTTGTTTAATTTAAGGTTTGACATTACCACATTAGATTTAAACTTTAAACTTTCGACCTGTAACTTTTTGAGTTTTGGTATTTGCTTACTATGACATTAACTTCGATTTCATTTACTATTGTAGTTAGAACTAATTATAGTTTTCCTTATCTTTTAGTTTTAAATTCGATATATTGAAATAAAAGTTCCATTGTGCTAATTTCAATTTGGAAAAAGGAAAACTAAAAAAGAAGGAAGCACAATCTTAATTCAGATTTTATCCTTTTATCATTCCCTATGTTGTAATTTGGGGTTTTGGTTTTTATGTACCTGTTTGAATTTTTTTAATTATAATTGATAAAAATCAATGTGAGAATGAGTCACCTAACTTAACTAGGTTCCAAACCCTTTAAAAAATCGAATGTTTCATTGTTTCATTTGCTTAAAAAAATTGGCATAGGGGCATTTTTTTAGCGTTTTCGCACAGGGCATCAAAAACCTTAGGAACGACACTGCTTATGAGAATAGAGTCCTAAAGAATAAGTTAATTTTGAAATCCTAACCTAAACAATATGAACATAATTTGTTCGGTGTTTACTGTTAATCATAAATTCATAATTTCTAAATCAGTTAAGTAATTAACCTAAACCTACTAACCTAAACAAGTACTAAAAACCATAATCTAACTAAATTACACAAAAATAACAACTAGACATTAGACATAAAAATCGAATTTAAGAATTAAGATATTAGATTATTAGAACTGTTGAATTGATTAATTGATCTGAAAAAGTGAAAATTACCTTTCTATCGAATGCACGACCTTGTTCACTGTCCAATTCCAATCTATTAAGAAACTGGAAGCAAGAAGCCAAGAACCAAGTGTAAAGTGGAGTTCCCAAATCTGCAAATCGCCAAATCGTATTAAGAAGAAAGAATCAAGAAGTCGTTTGCAATTAGAAAAAAGAACCAAGAATGAAGATTCACCAATTGTAGGATGAAGATTTGTTGATCCAGACTCTCTCAGTGATTTGATAACGACCCTCTTCTATACTTAGTGAAAATTACGTTTATTAATATGTATTAGTGTTTGACCATCATTGATCAGACTGAGTATGTTCAGTTATCACTGATGATCTTTTCTTTAAACATTCATATGTATTAGTTTTTCACTATCAGCGGTCAGACTGAGTTTGTTCAGTTATCGCTGATGATTTCTGATGTAAATAGTTAAACGTAATCCCTGAATACAAGTTTCGCGTCAATAGGTGTTCATAGATGAATCGAAGACGAAGCTGCTGAACAAAGACAAGTCTACTAGTGACCTGATGCGGATATCAGTGAAGCAAAGACGACTTTACTCATACGCGAAGAAACCTGAGAAAAAGCTTCAGCGATAGCTGAACTTTTTTATATCTCTGAAGGAAGAGATATTCAGCGATCGATGATCACTTAGCTTATGCCTCAAGTCTCTTTTGTCTTTCCCTGCACACCCAGTACGATGTGTCAGAACGGACATACCTCTGCCACAATTCGTACAACAACTCTGTCAACTACACTGTTCATGATACGGCTGAAAGCATGTCTCCCAAAGTCAGACTCTCTCTACCAATCAATGAAGGACACGTGTAAAGTGCCCTGCCATGCATTTAATGCATAGGGTATAAATAGGAAGATTACCTCTCCATCTGAAGGATGTGCACCCCCAGCCTTCATCTTTCTAAAATATAGAAACCTTTGTTTTCTATACTCTCTAATCTCAAATTCTCTATATTCTTGTGCAACCATCTTAGTGTTTTCTTAAGTTTGTTTAGATTGAGTTTTACTTAATCTTATTCTGCAGCAGACTTGTAAATTGTGTTTGATTTATCAATAAACAATTTATTAAACTTTAAATTATGTGTTTGTATTCAACCCCCCCCCCCTTCTACAAACTTGTTAAGCACCTTCGGGACCAACAAGTGGTATCAGAGCAGACTGTTTAATCTAATAAACAAGATCTTGCTTTATTCTCTTTCTTGCTATTCTAAAATGACACTTAACACAAACACAAACTACTATGATAATGGTTCACTCTCTAAACCTCCTCGATTTAGCAGAGATAACTTTGCTCTCTGGAAGAATCGAATGATGCTATTTCTAGAAGGTGTAGACCCTACTATACCTGATTATGTAGCACATGGACCTTACGAACCTTTCACTATCATAAGCGTCGTTCCCACTACTACCACCACTCCTGTTGTCCCTGAACGTTATGTTGTCAACGAAATAAGACAGTGGAGTGATGAAGACAAAAAGAAAGTTGGTCTAGATGCAAAGGAAAAAACCATTATCTCTATGGCTCTGCTTGATGAAGCTTTTCATTCCATCATGCATTTTAAAACTTCTAAAGAAATGTGGGAAACCATATGTGTTCAATATGAAGGCACCACTAAAATCCAAGAAACTCGAAAGATTAACTTGGTAAGACAGTATGAAAGTTTTATCGCTGGTAAGAATGAATATCTTTCTGATGTTCATCAGCGGTTTAACTGCTTAACCATTGATCTAAGAACTGTGGGTAGGACCTATTCTAATTCTGAGGTCTTAACCAAATTCCTAGAATGTCTTCTTGAAAGCTGGGACAGTTATTCAATATGTCTTAAGCTGACAAAAGACTTAAATTATCTTTCTCTCAGACCTTGTATGGAATATTGCTCAACTATGAGCAATCAAATCTTCTGAAGAAGAATCTTGTAAAAGATTCTAAAGACTCCAAAAGCACTCCTGTTGCTTTAGTCTCTTCAGAGATAATTCCATCTCAGCGATCTACTCTCACTATCACTGAGTTAGATTCTGAGTTTGATGAGTCCTTAGCACTATTGACAAACTCTTTTAAGAGATTTGCAAGAAAGAGCAATTTTAGAAGAAATAAGCCTCTCTCTCTTACTGACAAGACAAAATCAACCCCTGTTGATAAGGCTACTGCTACTTGCTTTAACTGTGAAAAGATTGGACACTTTGCAAGTGAGTGCAGGTCAAAGAAAGTCTTCAAACCTTCTACCTCAAGAAGATCCAACGATGACAAATACCTAAAGATCAAAGAAAAATATCAAAAGCTGAAAAACTACAAGCGAAAAGGTAAAGGTCTCATCGCTGAAGAACACGATTGGGCTGAATCAGAAGAATCAAGTTCTGATGAAGAAGAAGTCGCTAATCTCTGCCTCATGGATGAGATTAAAGAAGAAGTGGAAGAACCAACTGAAACTTCTATGAGCTATATATCATCTTAGGTATCTATCTCTACTAATCCCTCTCTATCTGAAGCAGAGAGAAGTCGCGCTGTTGATGTGCTGACGATTGATCTATACAATGCTCTAAACGACAAATCTCTAAGAAGAAGTCGCTAATCTCCGCCTCATGGCTGAGATTAAAGAAGAAGTGGAAGAACCAACTGAAACTTCTATGAGCTATATATCATCTCAGGTATCTATCTCTACTAATCCCTCTCTATCTGAAGCAGAGAGAAGTCGCGTTGTTGATATGCTAACGATTGATCTATACAATGCTCTAAATGGAAAATCTCTAGCTGAAAGCAAAAAACAGTGATTTAATTGAACAACTAGAAAAATGCCATGAAAAGATCAGAGAACTGACTCTTTTAGAGGAAAGTTTGAAAGATCAAGTCATTGTTAATGAAATCATGAGCATTGAACGCGAACAAGCCATTGCTGCTCTAAAAGCAGAGAAGGCTATTATTGAAGGATGGTGAAAATCCTCAACAAAGATCACTGAGATTATAAGTGCTCAGATCCCTGCCAGTGATAGAACTGGTCTTGGTTTTTGGAAACTACAGGATGAACCCGAAGAAGACAGTTCCATGCTTAAGTTTGGAATGTTTGTTTCTTCTATTCCTGACACTTCTCAAGCTCAGTGCTCTTCATCATCTTCTTCTAATCCCATTCCTGAGGAAATATCTAAAAGCTCTAAGCCTGCAGATAAAGGAAAATCCATTCTCCATCCTCATAAGGCATCCAAGAAAGCAAAGCTGAAAGTTTCTTCTAAAACTTCAGTAAATCAATCTTCTAGCTCTGTGATAAAAAATTTTGATCTCTGTCCTCCAAAGCTGAAGATTGATCTTAAGCCTAAGAGATCTGAAGAAATGAAAATTCCTCGCAGATCTCATGCTAAAGGCATTCTTGGAGCTGGACCTGCTCATCTTAAATTCTCAAAACCTTCTACTCATGGTCCTAAAACCACATTTAAATATAGAAAATGCTATCATTGTGGATTTACGGACCATATTGCAAGCAAATATCCAAATGCCACTAAAGCTGATAAAACAGCTAAAGTGAAGATGAATGCCTCCAAGGCTGAGAAGGTCGCCAAAGCTGAAAAAAATGACCAAGGTAAAGAATACCACTAAGGTTAAGAATTTAACCAAAGTGAAGGTTACCACTGAAGCTGAATCTTCATCTGCTGTGAAGATTGCTGAACCTTCCATCTCCACTAACCCTAAAGAACCCATTGAAAAGTGGGTACCAAACAAAGCTTAATCTTCCTTATGTTTGCAGGGATCAAAGGGCATCTGGTATCTTGATAGTGGATGCTCACGTCATATGACAAGACAAAAATACCTGCTCACTGAATACAAGGAAGAGAAAGGTCCCTCTGTGACCTTTGGTGGAAATGGAAAAGGATATACCCGAGGGTTTGGTGTCCTCAGCAATGGGATAACTACCTTCAGAAGAGTCGCTTATGTAGATGGACTAAAGCACAATCTGTTGAGCATCAGTTAGTTATGTGACAAAGACTATGAAGTTCGCTTTACCAAGAAAGCATGTTCAGTGGTAAATGAGAAAGGGAAACTTGCTCTTAGTGGTTATCGTAAAGAAAATGTCTATGTAATAGATATGGACTCTACTACCACTGAAAACGTATGTTTTCTTTCTAAAGCCTCTTCTGATGTCAATTGGCTATGGCACAAAAGGCTCTCTCATCTAAACTTCAAAACCCTAAATTCTCTCTCATCAAAGGAACTGGTTTCTGGTTTTCCTCAGCACTCATATGCTAAAGAATCTCTCTGTTCAACATGTGAAAAAGGAAAACAGACGAAAGCTAGTTTCAAGTATAAACATGTTTCCTCAGTGACAAGTCCTCTTCAACTCTTGCATATGGATTTGTTTGGCCCTGTCAACATCCAATCAATAGCTGGAAAGAAATATACACTTGTCATTGTAGATGAATACCCTCGCTACACCTGGGTTATCTTTGTAACACCCGAAAATCTAAGGTAAGTATTCCCCTCGTTCCTTGACTTTTGTTAAAATTGAGAATCTCCTTGTGTGCTTAATTGGTGTTTTGTCAACCTCTTTATGTGTACGTTAATCTGCCTAATTAGCTTCGCTTTATCGAACCTTAGAAAAGTCAAGTTTCGGTGTCGAGGGGAGTGGTCGCGATTGTGCCATCGCGATAGTGCCTTGGCATAATCGCCTGGCACCATCGCGAGAATTGTACCGAGAGGGGGGGGGAGCGGTCGCGATTGTGACATAGCGATAGTGCCCTTGGCACAATCGCCAGACACTATCGCCTGAGATGTACCGTGGGTCGTCCGAGTGGCGCGATTGTTCCCTCGTGATAGTGCCATGGGCACAATCGCCGGACACTATCGCGGGCGATGTCTGAGGGTATAAAATCCAACTTTGACCTATTTTGACTTCACTTCTCATCTTAAATCGTTTTGGGGCCGGCTTGGAGCAAATTTGGGCGATTTTCTTCTACTTCTAAACCTACCAAACATTTATTGAAGCCCTAGATTAGTTGGAGGCATTTATTGGTGTTAAAGGGAGCTAGAGGATATTTCAAGGGAGCACTCAAGTCGTCATCTTCTCATCATTCACTCCTAGTTTTCTAGGGTTTTGTGTGAAACCCTAGATAGTGAGTTTCTCACACTATTTTCAAAAGAGATACTTACCTTATGTGTTTACTTGCTAATAATGCATGTATATGTAGAATGTTTGATCACCTGATAAGTTTGACCTAGCTGTCACATTTGAGATTTTGGAGTTGTGGCCTTGGTTATTATTGTAGGTAATAATGTTATGATTATTAGTGGTATTTGGGCTTAATAATATGTATTTTATGAGACATGGGTAGTATTGGAATATTTGCATGCTTTAGAGTTTTGTACCTAAATTATGCTTGGGATGGTTGGAGTCTTATACATGTATTTTGCGGGTATGGAATAATGTATAGAGATGGACATTGTACGTACGTTGGACGAACCATGAGTAAGTGCTAGGAGGATGTAGTCTTAGGTGCCACTATAATGGTATGCGCCTAGACCTCCGCCATTTGGAGTAATGCCTGGGAGGTAGTCTTCAAGTGTGCCGGGACTTCGGGATGTTGCTCAAGCGAGTGAACATCAAGGTACATTGACTTGAGGTAAAACTCATTGGTGTAATGGGTCTCCCCCATGATTGACCCCGTTGGAATTTTAGTGGTCGGAGGAGTATAGTTGATAGTTATGTACTTTATCTGTATGCATGCCATGTTTTCTTATGCAACTCACTAGACCCGTTTGGTCTAACACTTGATTGTTGGTATGTATCTCAGGTTCTAGTGGCGCGATCGCCAAGGAAACGTAGACAGATGTAGTGGTGAGCTTGGGAGCATTTTTGGGATGCCAATACTGAAGACCGTTCATGTGGACTTAGTTGACAACCTTTTTGTAATCTTATGTCTAGATAGATTTAGATTAGAGAGTTGTCATCTATTATCGCTCCTTATTACAAACTTGTAATTTAACAGGCATTTGTTGTTCCTCTCGTATGAGCTCATTGCCTTGGCAATTTTTATATACCATATTTCCATTTTCCGGAAATTTTTGTTAGTCCCATTTTGGGGTGTTACAATCTTTCTTCGCTGCAAGAGTGACACTCCAGTAGAACTGATATCTTTTGTTAAAAAGATGGAAGTACTGAATAATCTTACTGTCCATTCAATAAGAAGTGATCATGGAATTGAATTTAAAAACAGTCCTCTGAACAATTTCTTTGAGAACAAGGGAATTTCTCACAACTTCTCTTCAGTAAGAACGCCTCAGCAAAACGGAGTCGCTGAAAGAAGAAACAGAACGATCATTGAAGCTGCTAGATCAATGCTCAGCGATTCTCACCTCCCTACTCAATTTTACTCAAAACAGATCGCAGATTGTAAAGCGATTTGGAAAGACAACTTATGAATTATTCCATGGAAGAAAACCATCTATCAGTTTCTTCATATATTTGGTTGTCAATGCTTTATCTTAAACAACAAAGATCTACTTGGAAAGTTCGATCCAAAAGCTGATGACATAATATTTCTTGGATATTCTTCTATCTCCAAAGCCTACAGGGTTTTCAACCAAAGAAGACAATCTGTGGAAGAAACAATTCATGTCACCTTTGATGAAACTCTCTCAGCGAACTCTAAACCAATCACTGACAATGAAGAGTTAAATGATTGGATGTTTTCTCATTATAAAGAAACAGAACCCTTCTTCTCAAACCATCAGCACACAGATCCTCCAGCTGTTGATGATGATCCAAACATAATAGCTTCCTAACGCTAAATCCACCTCATGGGTTTTAGCTGAGCCTCTAAACACACTTCCTCCATCAGATCCATCTTCTTCTGAAAACCTCTCAGAAAACAATGGTCTGTCTGACACTCAACAATTAATAGTTGATGAACCTCTGGCTTCTTCATCACTGAACATTCCTATTGTTAATCCAACCTCTGAAATGAGCGATCATGCTTCTGCTCAGCGATGGACAAAAGATCACCCCATAGATCAAATTCTTGGTGATCCCGATGCAGGTATTCAGACACGACGAAGTTCAGGTAATATATGCCTCTTTGTCAACTTTATTTCTTTAATAGAGCCAAAGAAGACTGATGATGCCCTCAGAGATCCAAACTGGGTCAACGCTATGCAAGAAGAGCTGACTGAATTCACTCGCAACAAAGTTTGAAATCTCGTTCCTAGACCATCTGATAAAACTGTTATAGGCACCAAGTGGGTGTTTAGAAACAAGTTAGATGAACATGGAACTGTAACCCGCAACAACGCTCGACTTGTTGCTCAGGGATACAGACAAGAGGAAGGCATAGACTATGATGAAACCTTTGCCCCTGTGGCTAGGCTCGAAGCAATTCGACTATTCTTAGCTTATGCAGTTTACAAAGACTTCATTGTATATCAAATGGATGTAAAATCAGCGTTCCTAAATGGAAAGCTGAATGAAGAAGTCTATGTAGAACAACCCCCAGGGTTCTATGACCCTAAGCATCCAAATTATGTTTATAAGTTGGATAAGGCTCTCTATGGTCTAAAACAAGCCCCTCGTGCTTGGAATGACACTCTCTCATCTTTTCTTATCTCTAAAAATTTTGAACGTGGTAAAATTGATAATACCTTATTTTTCAGAAAGATAAAAGGTCATATTATTCTTGTACAAATATATGTCGATGACATAATATTTGGTTATACTAATCCATCTCTATGTACTCGCTTCGCTGAAAGAATGAAGAAAGAATATAAAATGAGTATGATGTGAGCTAACATATTTTCTTGGTCTTCAGATTAAACAATATGAAAAAGGTACTTTTATCAACCAAGGTAAGTATGTTAAGGATATGCTGAAAAAGTTTGATTTAACTCAAACTTCAGCGATGAAAACTCCTATGGCACCTCCTCTCACATTAAACAAGGATCCATCTGGAAAACCTGTAAATGTCACTACCTATAGAGGAATGATAGGCTCCCTGTTGTATCTTACAGTGAGTCGACCTGACATCATGTACTCTACCTATTTATGTACACGCTATCAATCTGAACCCAAAGAATCCCATCTGATCGCTGTCAAGCGAATTTTCAGATATCTGAAAGGAACTCCTAACCTAGGTCTTTGGTATCCCAAAGACTCAGGGTTCGATCTAATTGGATACTCAGATAGTGATGCAGGTTGTAAACTCAATAGAAAGAGCACTACTGGTGGATGTCAATTCCTAGGAGGAAAGTTGGACAAGCAAAATTCAGTGTCCACTTCAACAGCTAAAGCTGAATACGTAGCCGCTGGAAGTTGTTGTGCTCAAGTCTTATGGATGAGAAATCAACTATTAGACTATGACCTTCAGCTATCAAAGATTCCAATCTATTGTGACAGCACTAGTGTTATCGCTATAGCAAATAATCCAGTGCTACATTCAAAGACGAAACATATAGAGATCAGATATCATTTTATCAGAGATCATGTGATAAATGGTGATATTGAACTTCACTTTATCCCCACTGACTATCAGCTAGCTGATTTATTCACCAAACCTCTTGATGAGACAAGGTTCAACTTTCTCATCAGTGAGCTTGGAATGCTGAATCTTGAAGAATGATTCTTCATCTTTCATGCTTTATGTGAGTCCGTGATCGTTACCAGATAATCAAAACAACAAACAATAGATAATAAACCAACCTGTTTGGATTACAAACGCGGATTACACGGTTGATTTCTTGAGTTAAGCTCTCTGTTTGTTTTTCTCTCTTTACACTTTTCAGTATGTGTATGTGTGTGATTGTTGTGATCTGATCTATTGATGTTCTAAGAGAAAGAGAGAGAGATAACTAATCTAATATTAAACATAATATCTAGATATCTATAATATCTAGATATTATAATTAACCTAATATAATAACAAATAAACATAATATCTAGATATTAATAATATCTAGATATTATATTAAAACTAATATAATAATAAACTAATAACTAATTAAACTAATTAAAATACTAAAACATAACTTTGACTATTATTACAAGATAGACCCTAGACTATAGTTGAGAGTGACTTGTCAGCTTTAACTTCAGATTGCGATCTTCGTATTGGATGATCTTGAATCCAATGAGACTGTGCTCTAACAATCTCCCCCTTTGGAACAAGATCATTACGAAAATGATTTGGCAATACGATCTTCTCTTTCAGCACAGAAGAAGCAATCTCTTTCTTTAGCTCAGAATGCTTTAGCAAAGTATCTTCAAAGAAAATTTATCTGAAATCAGCATGTCTTCAGAATACTTTGATCTCGCAGTTCTTGGTCTTGTAATGTAATGGACTGAACATTTCTTCAAGCTTTAGATTCTCCCCCTTTTTGATGGAAAGTGCAACGACTTCATCAAAACTTTGAGTAAGAAATGTCAACCACTTGGAGTCTCTGATCCGTCAATTCAATAGTTATTCATCCTAATCTTTGCAAATCTAGACAAAATAATCATGTAACACCTGAATCAACTAATGAATCAGTTAGAATGCCTGTTAGTAACACTAAGTCACTGTGTGTAACGAATACACATTGGAAAGGAGTTGTTTGATGTTGACTCCCCCAGGGCTTCTATTTAATCATCGAAACACCACATAGGTAATTTCTATAAACGTTATGACAAAGAAACAAATTCCTTGTGTGTTCGTGCTTGTGATAGAAAGAATTAAGCACTTGATGATTGCTTATTAGGCTCAAAATTGTGTAAACCACTGAGACAACAGTAAGTTAAACACAGACTCAATGTGCATGAGTGAAGTGCGAAGGTGGGGCAGACTTCCTTCTTTTCAATATCCAGATTTTCCAAATAAAAATCAGATAGTAAATGTGCTGCATCCCCTTTGAAAATGTGAAACACTTTCTTGTTGAGAAGAAAATGAGTAGATAGTGAGGTTTGATCAAGAGTTGGCATGGGCTAGTTGCCTGTTTCAATAATGTTCACCAAAGATTTGTGAAACACTAGAAATGTGGCTGCCCGTCTAGAAAGTAGTTGGTGCAGAGTTCTGATATTCTTTTAACTCTGATCTCACACGCTCTTTCTTTTAAAGATTAAGCTCACTCTTTTGGCATTGAAACTCATTATCCAATCTACACTCATTTCTTTTGACACACTCACTCAATCACTAAGGATGAACTTCATGGGTAGAAATCATAGGTTAACATGATTCCATAGAAGTTGAAGTGATTTCAAAGAATTTCCTTCATTTGATCAGAAGCAAAAGGAACTTATGCAAATATCAAACGAGGCGTTTTAGTTCTTGCACACTGATTCCGTATAACTTTTAAAGAATAAGTTGCTCAAAAAGGTTTAGCTTGTCGATTAAGCTTATGTAAAACATTTAAAGTACACTCCCAAAATATAAAATCGAATGAAAAATCGGGAAGTGGTTTGAACGTTTAAGAACGATGTTTTCAATGATTGAAAGTTGTCCTTCTTTCAACCATATTGGAGATTAAGATGAAAGGTAATACCTTAAAGTTTGATCTTATATCTCATGAAGCTTTACTGTAAGTCATAAAGATATGAACTTCTAAGCTTATCTCAAACTTCTGCAAAAGTCTTAGGTCAAGTTCAAAGCAAATTTATTCACTTAAATTGAAAAGACAAAAAGCAGTAAAACTTTTTAAAGTACGAGTTCTGATCTGAATTGATCAGAAGTCATATCCGAACTCCTTTGACGTGAAGAGCTCCCCCTAAAATCTTGCATTACAAAAATTTGTCATAAAACGTAAGTGCAGAAATCTTATGAGCTCCCCCTCAAATTAATATTGACCAAGTATAAGTTTCTTCTCATACTCCCCCTTGAATCATGAACATTAACATATGAAATACAGATATCATTCACAATTAAGCATAAAGATATGAGGAAAAAGTAAACAATAGTGAACTTTTATAGGTAACTACTGATTATGTCTTAAGATTTAGCATACCAAGCTTAGAGATAAGAAAGTTGAATCTCTTTTCATCTAACGCCTTGGTAAACAAATCTGCAAGTTGATAATCTGTTTTTACAAACAAAAGTTCTATGTTTCCTTTTTCTACATGATCTTTGATAAAGTGATACCTGACGTCGATATGTTTGGTTTTTGTGTGTTGAACAGGATTCGCTGTTATTGCGATGGCGCTCTTGGAGTCGCAGTAGATCGGGATTTTGTTGAAGTGGAAACCGTAGTCGCGAAGTTGTGTTTGCATCCACAAAACCTGAGAACAGCAGCTAGCAGCAGCTACATATTCTGCTTCGGCCGTGGAAGTTGAAACGCAAAGTTGCTTCTTCGATCCCCAACTTACTAGTTTGTCACCGAGGAACTGTACGTGTCCTGACGTGCTCTTCCTGTCTAACATACAACCTGCATGATCTGCATCTGTGTACGCTGTTAGTTCAAAAGTAGTATATTTGGGATACCACAGACCGAGATCTGCGGTGCCCTTCAGATACCTGAATATACGCTTGACAGCAGTCAAATGGATTTCTTTTGGATTAGCCTGATATCGGGCACAAAGACATGTTGAAAACATTATGTCTGGTCTACTACTAGTAAGATACATTAAAGAACCTATCATTCCTCTGTAGGTCCTAATATCAACAGCCTTTCCCGAAGGATCGGTGCCAATCTTAGTTCCTGGTGCCATTGGGGTACCAATCGGTTTTGTATTTTCCATTTGGAATTTCCGGAGAATTTCCCTAATGTACTTAGATTGATTGATAAAGATACCCGTAGAAAATTGTTTTACTTGAAGCCCGAGAAAGAAGTTCATCTCTCCCATCAAGTTCATTTGAAATCTAGACACCATAAGGTTTGCAAAATTCTTACAGTACTTAGTATTAGTTGAACCCAAAATAATATCGTCGACATAGATTTGTATTAAAACGATATCGGCTTTTTCTTTCTTTATGAACAAGGTGGTATCCACCGTACCTTTTGAAAACCCAGACTTGACTAGAAAAGTGGAAAGGACATCATACCAGGCTCGAGGGGCTTGTTTCAGACCGTAGAGAGCTTTGTCGAGAATGTAGACGTGGTCCGACTTCTCTTGATTGACAAATCCCTCTGGCTGAGAGACGTATACTTCCTCCTTCAGAATTCCGTTCAGGAATGCTGTCTTCACGTCCATTTGAAAGACCGTGAAGTTCTTGTGGGCAGCGTAGGCTAAGAACATTCTGATTGCCTCTAAACGCGCCACAGGAGCGTATGTCTCGTCATAGTCTAATCCTTCCTCTTGTCTGTATCCTTTGGCTACTAGTCTCGCCTTGTTTCTGATGACGGTACCAGCTTCGTCCTTTTTAATCTTGAAGATCCACTTCGTACCGATGATTGTTTTACCTTTAGGCTTTGGTACGAGTCTCCAAACTTTCAGTGCGTCGAACTGGTTCAATTCTTCTTGCATAGAGACTACCCAATCTGGATCCGCAAGAGCCTCTGATACTCGAGTTGGCTCAATCTTGCTTAGAAAGGAGTCGTGCATGCACCAGTTGATTGACGCTGACCTAGTTTGCACCGACTTGGATGGATCACCTATGATCTGACTTGCAGGGTGCGCTTTGGTCCATTTACGTTCATGAGGCAGTGGATTATAGGAATGAATGTCAGTTGTGTCATCTATAAATCCACTTGCACCTTCTTCAGTTTGATTGGGAGGAGATATGATAGTTGCTTCAGTTGAAGTTGTTGGTTCAGAAGACTCAGCAGGTACAGCTTGGTCTGGCTGTAGTTGGATCTGTACGGTACATCCTGCTGGTTCAGCTTCTTCTGACTCTGCATGACTTGGCACTTCTTGAACTGTAGGAGTTGGTATTTGAATTGTGACGTCTTGATGAATCGGGGTACTTGATTCATTTGGAATGTCTGAACTGGTTGGATGAGTAGGCGTTGGCTCTTCTATCCTGTCAACCAAAACATATTTCTTTATGTTAGTTCCAAGAAATTCGTCATAAAACAATTCAAATAATAAATCTAAATCAGATAAATGGTTAGTTGATGTTGAAGCTTCATCTGATTTGTTCTGTTGAGACGCAGGTTCTGGACTGAGTTGCCCAGAAGCTAGTACTCCGGTTAAAACGGGTTCTGAACAGTATTGTTCGGAAGCCATCTCTTCATCAAAGGTGACGTTGACGCTTTCAATCACCGTCTTTGACTTCTTGAAGTAGATTCTGAATGCAGTTGATGATGAGGAGTATCCAATGAAGATTCCTTCATCTGCCTTGGCGCTGAACTTGTTGAGATTCTCCCTATCGTTTAGAACGAAACACTTACATCCAAAGATATGGAAGTATTTGATTGTAGGTGTTCGGTTGTTGATCAACGCATAAGGAGTCTTCTTGAATCATCTGTGAATCATGGACCGGTTCTGCGTATAGCATGCGGTAGATATAGCTTCTGCCCATAAGAATAGAGGTAGGTCAGAATTACTTAGCATAGTGCGAGCTGCCTCGACTAGCGTCCGATTCCTTCTTTCCACCACTCCATTTTGTTGAGGCGTACGTGCAGCAGAGTACTGATGAGTTATCCCTTTAGATTCGAGATATTCTTGAACAGTTTTGTTCTTGAACTCTATGCCGTTGTCTGTTCTTAGAAGCTTTATCGGTTTCTGCAGATTCACCTGGGTCGTCTTCAGGAAAGTGATGAGCACATCAGGTGTCTCATCCTTTGATCGTAGGAACTTGACCCAAGTGTATCGTGAGTAGTCGTCCACGATCACTAGAATGTACTTCTTGCCTCCTAGACTCTGAGTTCGCATTGGACCACAGAGATCCATATGCAATAGCTCTAGCGGAGCGCTTGTACTTGGTTCAGGCTTCGGTTTATGCGGAGCTCTCTTCATCTTGCCCTTCTCACAGGCTGCACACAGATGATTATTGTCATATTTGAGCTCTGGAAGTCCTTTGACTAAGTTGCCACTGACCAGTTTGTTGATGTAGCGAAAGTTGAGATGAGAGAGCCGTCGATGCCATAGCCAGCTTTGCTGCATCGATGCTTTAGATAGTAGACAAATCTGCTTGTCAGTCTGGACGTCTGATAAATTGATCGTGTAGAGGTCTGACTTTCGAGTGCCGACCAAGAGTTCTTCGCCTTCTTCTGTGCGAACAGAACACCTCTTGGCTTTGAAGTTGACCTCTAGGTCTTTGTCACAGAACTGACCTATGCTGAACAGGTTGTGTCCTAATCCTTCTACGTAGCTCACCTTCTTGATCGTTATATTTTCCCGTTGTATATCACCGTAGCCTAATATTGGTGAAAACTGATCATTTCCGTATCTGACTGTTCCGCAGTATTTCTCTGTAAAGTTTGTCAGCATATCTTTCTGTCCTGTCATGTGTTTGGAGCAACCGCTGTCCAAATACCACATATGACGGATCTGCATAGGAGAAATAACGAAACACAGATTTAGATTTTAAGCATTATAAATGAGTAAGACGTTGGAGCGTTAATATTAAAGTGCGGGTTTTGAACTGATGAATTCAAAAGCCTATTTTTCTTAAGCACGGGTTCTGAACAGACGTGTTCAGAAACCATCGTCTTGTCTTTGAAGTTCGAGTCTTGAGCTGTCTTACTCAAGAACCATTTTCTCTATTGAGGTACGGGTTCTGATCTGTTGTAATCAGAAGCCACATGTTTTGCTAAACATTGAGTGCCTGCAACACAGATTTAGATTTTGGTACCCACTTGAATTTGGGTCCTGCTGTGTTAGCACAAGGTTTTGATTTTGGTACCCATTGCAAATTGGGTCCTGCTGTGTTAGCACAAGGTTTTGATTTTGGTACCCATTGCAAATTGGGTCCTCTTTTCTTTTGAAATAGATATGAAGTAGGATAATGATAAGAATGCACATGAGATGATTCAAACCGCATAGCAGAATCTTGACAGAAATTAGAAGCATGTTTATCATAAAAGGAAGACTGTCTAGCAGTTTTAGATAACAGGAATAGTTGCTTAAAAGAGTATTTCAGTTTAGGAGCAACATTCATATTCAAAGTATCTGAACTAGACATATTCTTATTACAATAAACAGAATCAAAAGATTTAAAAGTCTTGTCAAGCTTCCGTTTGGGTTGCCATTTCTTGGTCATATCTGAAACAGTTGAAACCTTTGAGTTAGACATTAGAGAAACAACTGAATGCATTTTCTTTGGGTTACCAGTATTGATCGGCTTCTGTGAATGCTTCTTGCCTTTAGCATTTTTAGCTTTCACAGAGACTGAGTTATCAACTCGCGTTGATTTTGCACTGTTAACAGGCTTACTGGTTGATCCAACAGATTTCTTAAGAAAGGATGAATGGTTTGGAAGTTTTGCATTAAAGTCAAATTGTTCAAGACAATCATCTAAACCACCGTTAGAGTTCAGAAAATCAAACCCTTGATTTGATGAACTAACCATATTCTCAGAGTTTGAAGCCTTAGAAAGAACAGAATTTGTAAACACAGTTGTAAAAACATTATGTTCAATGTTTATCAAAAGTCTTTCATCTGACAAGGAATTCTCGAGTTCAGAAATTTTACTTTCTAAAACGAGAGGAGGGACATATAGTTTACCTTGAGTAGGTTTCGCCTCCATTTCCTTTTCAGAATAACTTAGAAAGAAGTCATCTGAAAGAGTTTTCTTCTTTTCAGGTTTCTTATCATAGCTATTATTCAGCTTCGCATAATAAAATGGAAGATGAACTTTAGATGATATTAAATGTTTTTCTGTTTCTTTGGCTTCATCCTCTTCAGATAGTTTAGTCCAATAAACTTTAAGTTCAGGGATTCTTCTAGCTAACTTCATAGAAAGAATATCATAAAGTGCCGGCACTTCAGACATTCCCTTTTGAAGATAGTGAGGATTCTTATAACCGATTCCCCATCTTTCTTTGTTCTCTATTGGTTTGTTAAGATGAATGGTTTGCTCAGTTTGACCTAATGAGTACAACTTCTTTTCCAAAGCATCCATTTTTGCAATTAAAGATTTGTTTTCTTCGATAGACGAAGGATGCATTTGTGTAACCTCGTATAAGTCAATCTCACGTTTTAGCAGTTTAGACTTGAGTTCAGAATTCTCACTAAGAATTATTGTCTTCTCCGTTGCGTTGGTGTCATTGTTTTTATGTAAAACCTCAACCAGTACTTTCTTCTCAGCAATTTCATTGCTAAGTTTCTGTATTGAATGGTTTTTGTCAGTAATGACACCCTTTTCACGCTTTAGGTTCGACTCTAACTTTTTGAGTTTATCATTCATGGCATGCAATTGATTTATGAATTCAGCATACGATAAGTTGCATACCTCTTCTTCATTCTCTGAATCAGCTTCATCATCTGATTTATGCTTTCCCATCAAGCACAGGTTGACAACTTCATCTTTCTCTTCATCTTCTTCATCATCATCAAAATGATCGAGCCAGAAAACGTCTTCAGCCATCAATGCCTTCCCAGCCTCTTGTTGCTTTGCAAGCAACATCTTGTTCTTGTAGTAGTCCGAGTTCTTGACTTTTGGCTTTCGGCAATCTCTGGCATAATGACCGGTTTTGCCACAGTTGTAGCACGTTATAGGTTATGTCTGACCTGATCCTTCTGCTTGAAACCTTCTCTCTTCAGGTTTCCTTTCCTCTGATCTCTTTCCTTCAGCAAGATCTCTTCTATCTTCTGGTTTCCTCTCCTCCATTCTCCTTCCTTCAAACCTTCTTCCTTCAAATCTACTTCCTTCGACCCTTTCTCTATGAGCGTAGTTGTTTGGACCAGACGAATACCTCTGACTGTTTGAGCTTGGCTTTGTGTAGAATTTCTTCTGGAAAGCCTTAGTCAACAAAAGCAATGCTTGCTTTAGTTGTTCACATTCATCTTCGTCAGAGTTTCTTCAGCTTTATCTTCATCTGATTCATACACAGTCGCTTTGTTCTTCTTCTTCTTGACAACAAGAGCAACTGTGTCTTCAACCTTCTTTCCTCTCTGCCTTTTCTCTTCTAGAATTTCATCCACTTCTTCTTCATTTTGTTTGAGGGTCTCATACACCTCATGAAGTGGAATCTCATTCAGATCTTTAATCTGCTTCATCTGCCTCGCAAATCTCTTCCATTCTGGCTGTAGAACGCTTAGAAATTTGACGTTTAGCTCAATTTGAGATTTGTGGACCTTGTTCTTGCTTAGCTCATTCAGCAAGGTCACAAACCTGTCATGTACTTCTTCTAAGGTTTCTCCGGCTCTGCCTCTAAATTCTTCATAGTTATTTAGGCAGTTGGAGATCTTCAGTTGATTTCCCACCTTAGAACCCAGCATCATCTTCTCCAGCTGATCCCACATTTCCTTAGCTGAGGCCTTGTAGCTGTCAATCTTTATGTAGATTTCATTGGGAATTCCTTGAAGAATGTATGACATAGCTAGCTTATCACCTTTAGCTCTGTTTAGGTTGTCACCGTCAAGCTCATGGTGCTTCAGTTCAACTTGTGTTGGCACTGTTCCAACCAGACGAGTTGTCTTTATTGGTTGCATATTTCCTTCTGCAAATGACTGTCTGATGAACTCACAAAGCTCATGTCTGTCTATGAAGTTTAGAAACCGATCCTTCCACTGTTCGTATTCACCTTTAAATAGAACTGGTGGTTTGGAATCAGTTCCAATGGCAAGAGCTTCTCTGGATGTCATTTTGAACAAGATTTAAGATGCGAGAGGCTTTGAGATGCGTGAGGCTTGAGATGCGAGAGGTTTTGAGATATGGGAGAATTTTAAAATTCAAAAGTTTGCGCGAGATGTTGATTGCGCAAAGTGAGGATCGACCGATAAGACGTAAGAACCGGTAAAATTTTCGACCGGAAAAATGTGAGAGTTAATCAAAGGAAGGTGGTGAGAAATTATTTTGCATGAAAATTGTTTTGCATGAAAATTGTTTTGCATGAAAATTGTTTTGCATGAAAATTGTTTTGCATGAAAATTGAGAAGTTATTTTTGCATGAATTCTTGAAACATGAAAATTATTTTAGGAGAAGTTTTGACCGAAAATTGTTTGACCACTTTTGTTTTGAGGATGGAAATTGAATGGACCGTGAATAATGATGGGATTTCGATAGTGGAGGGTTTAACCGATATAGAATACAAAAATATAGAATGTTTAGTGTGAAAGTTTGACCGAGAGAGAGAGGTAAGACCGGAAGATTTGTGTGATTCGACCGATACCAAGTGAAAGACCGGGATTGGGTTTGGATTTGACCGGAGGAGATTAGAAGACCGGGAGAGAGAAGAAGACCGGGAGTGTGAGGTGTGTGATTCGACCGGATGAGTTAATTTCCTTTGACCGGGGAAATGTAGTGGAAAAGTTTTATTCGACCGGGGAAGTGATTTGGAAAAGTTATATTCGACCGGGGAAGTGAGTTTTACTTTGACCGGATAAAAAAAAATATATTCGACCGGTACAAAGTTTGTGAGATTCGACCGGGGAAGTGAGGGTCCGGTCGAATGCTTAAGACCGATAGAATGTAAAAACTAAGGTTCGACCGGTACGCTTAAGACCGATACGTCGTCTTCTCCGATTAAATCGACTGTAACTCTAAAATTAACCAAGCTAGAGGTCGATTTACCACACCAAATTTTGACACAACGATCTCCTTATCAATTAGAACAAGACACAACCTTTTGATTTCGAAAATAACCGTAAAATCAAGTTTTGATTTATAACACAGTGTTCTTCAAAAATGAAGAACATAGAGAGTAAAAATCTTTGATTTTGAATCTGGATTGGCTCTGATACCAATTGTGAGTCCGTGATCGTTACCAGATAATCAAAACAACAAACAATAGATAATAAACCAACCTGTTTGGATTACAAACGCGGATTACACGGTTGATTTCTTGAGTTAAGCTCTCTGTTTGTTTTTCTCTCTTTACACTTTTCAGTATGTGTATGTGTGTGATTGTTGTGATCTGATCTATTGATGTTCTAAGAGAGAGAGAGAGAGAGATAACTAATCTAATATTAAACATAATATCTAGATATCTATAATATCTAGATATTATAATTAACCTAATATAATAACAAATAAACATAATATCTAGATATTAATAATATCTAGATATTATATTAAAACTAATATAATAATAAACTAATAACTAATTAAACTAATTAAAATACTAAAACATAACTTTGACTATTATTACAAGATAGACCCTAGACTATAGTTGAGAGTGACTTGTCAGCTTTAACTTCAGATTGCGATCTTCGTATTGGATGATCTTGAATCCAATGAGACTGTGCTCTAACACTTTATGTCAGTAATTCTAAGTTCCCCTTTATCATTTTATCTCTGAACAAAATCTCTGAATCTCAGGTATGTTCTCTCACTTTCATTCACTGAATGAAAATTCAGTAAGACAATTTTTCAAAATCAAGACTTTAATCACTAATTTTTCTTCAAATGATTAAAAGCTTTTTGACAAACAAAATCTATCACTGACATTTCTCATCAGTGATTCTTTCAAAAAGAAAACCTATCTCTGACTTTTCTTCAAAGATAATTTCAAAAAGGACAAATGAAACGTTTTTTTTTTCTCTCTCCTATGACGTCATTTGAACCGACAATCCACGACATGCCTTTTTCTCTGACACGTTCGCCCGTTGCCCTGCTATCCAATCAACTTCGTAAAACGTGTCCATGTCATGATGAGCATTTGTTTTCCCGCCTCATTCTCTCTCTCACTCTCTCACTACGTATAAAAGGAATGCCTTTTCATTCTTATCTTTTTACGCTTTCTGGAAATCTTTTCAAGCAAGACTCTCTCTCAAGGCATTTCAAGCAAACAACTCCTTCAAGCATTTGCATCTTCTTACCTTCAAGATCAACGGGTTACTTTGTTCATCTTTTCTTCTTAAATTTTGTTACAAAATCCTATATATGTTCCATCATTATGGGTTTTTACAAGATTTCTCAACATTAAAATCATGTTTTTTTGATTTTATTGATTCAAACCTTTGGTTTTCTCATTGTTCTTTCTTCTTCAACAAAGAACACTGTTTTATTCTCAAAATATTTTAAGTTTTTCTATGTTTCTTTCTCCAAGTAGAAACTGGTAAAAATTTCTTTATTTTTGGACTCTAAACCTTTCTTTCTATATTCAGAAATGGCCCAATCATCGTTCATTGCTTCCAAGAACGTGAAATTTGCGATCACTGAGTCTGATCTCCCAAAGAACAACCATCTCGCTCGGTTGGACTTTGACGGTGAGAAATACCCCCATATGGTGGATGCTGCTGCATTCTTGAAGTAGTCATGTTTGTCCTACGCTCTGAACGTGGATCCCAAACCATCCAAGACTCTTCTACAACAATTCTGGTTCACCGCTGACACTCCCAAAAGTCCATGACACTCCCAAAAGTCCAAATTGTACATTTGTAAATATTGTTTATTTGTTTTTAGAATAGTTGTATTTTAATCCTTGTGGTAATGTGCAGTGGAAAACAAAAGTGTGGAGTGGAGAGATTGTTGCTACAACTTTAAATGCAGATTTTGGACTCGTTGGTTTTCAAAAATTAAAGATAAAATGAAGATAACAATTTTAAAACTTTGTATTTCTTAGAATAGTCAGCCACGTTTTTAAAAATAAAACTCAAAAAGAAAACAAGTAATTTTTTACTTATAGTTTTTAAGGAAAAGAAAAAGGAGGAAAGCAAAAAGTGTGCTCTAAAAAGAAATAGACTTACCTAGCCATCATGAAGATTCTTTAGAGTGTACTCATTTTCCTTTTTATTTTTAATTTAAGGTAACAAATAGTCACTTCTTGGCATAACTATTGAACAAAATACAAAGTTTTTGGTTGAAATCTAATTGTTTTTGTAAAGGGAACCGGTTTTTATTAAGAAAACCAAATGCAAGCGGTTTTTCTTGCAAAACCCATTTGAAAACCAACTCTTGATCTCCCTCTCATTCATTGTCGATCAAGAAACCACCCTCTGATATTCTTCACTGTAAACGACAATGGAAGACAAGAAGAACGAAACACCAAGCAAATCAGTCACTTACAACCGAAGAAAGACTCGATCATCTGTTGAGAAGTCGAAAACAGAGAGCAAGAAGACGAAAGGAGTAGTGATCCACTCGCCGGAATCCTCACCGGCGGTGACCACTAAGTCGAAGCAGAAGGAAGTAGGAAGCAAAGAAAAAGGTAAAGTCACTCGTGCAACCTCTCCCTCTCTTTCTGAAAATACCAATGAACCACCCCCTATTCTTGACCCACCTGTGATCGAACCCCCTGTGATTGCACCCTCTGTGACCAAAACCACCACAACTGGTTCTCGTGGGGAAGTCTACAATCTAGACAAAAACACAAGGAGACCCCTAGACCTCAACATTACAAATCCAAACACCCCTGTGAATCAAGAGGAAGACTCTTCTCTCTTGCATGATGCCTAAAATCCAGAAGACTCTATCAACCCTCACTCTAATGCCTTTGATATGAACCTCTTACCCTCACAATAAGTACCTCTAATCACAACCACTCTAAATACCACCATGAAAACTGTCCCTACAATCATTTCCCCTGTTTCTATACTAAACACTTCTATGTTTAGCACTGATGCACATGCAACCATCACCATGGACATCCTAATGTCTCAGCCTGATGCTGTGACGGTTACTGTACCCCCATCGCCACCAAGAAAAAATGTTGAAATCAATGAGGAGTTGGATGCTCATCTCAACACTTCAGAAAACACCATCTCTGACTTGGGGGTGAACATTGAAGGGGAGGAGGCTGTTGAAGGTGAGCAAAATGAGGTTATGGAAGGAGAGGTTAATGGTGATGAGGAGGTGGCAGAAGAAGAGCATGTAGAGGAAGTTGTTGTGAAAAAGAAAGCTAAGGGTAAGAAAAGGCAGAGGATAGAGAGAGCTACTAGAAGGACCACCAGGGCTGCCAAAGCCATGGCAGCCTCATCTAGGACTGTAGAGGACAAAGAAGAGGAGTAAAATGTAGAGGAGGAGGTAGCTGAAGCAGATAATGAGGAGGAACAACAGCTTGAGGAAGAGGAGTTAGATCAAACTCCCAATGGAAGGTTTGGGAAAATGTTTAGTTGTTTGATTGCAGAGGATACTTATGAGCAGTTCATGAACAAGGATGGTCATTTGGACAAAGGATTCACAGCAAGGGTCATTGAGACTACCCCATTCATCAAGGATGCTATTGAAAGCTTGGGATGGGAAGAGTTGTGCCAGGTCCCCTCTACCCATAACATTGATTGGGTAAGGGAGTTTTTCACTGAGGTGGCAATATCAAGGAAGGATGCTGTGATAGTAAGGGGCATAAAGGTAGTATACTCACCTTCACAAATAAACTCCTGTTTAAACTAACCCCACCTGCAGATTCAGTCTATAGAAAGATGATGAGGAGATCCTCTACTGTTGACTCCAAGAGGATCTTGGATGTGATTTGTTATTGTATTTTAGTTTAGATCATTTTATGTTGACTTTTGTTAGTTTACCTTTGTTTCTTGTTTGACCTATAAATAGGTCTTCCTTGTCTTTCATTAGTAAGAACTAGCTTGATTGTAATTCTAGAGAGAATCCTTGAGAGAGAAACCTTGTAACCCTTTCACTTGTGACATTAATACACATATGATTTCCTCATGATTCTCTTTGTTCTTTGATTGATTTGTTTGTGTGATTTGAGAGGACAATTTCATTGGGTATCAGAGCAAACAAGAAGAAGCAGATTTGATCAGATTTGATTTGTTTTTAAAATTTTCTTGGCGGACTGCTGTTTTTTCACTGTTTGATCTTTAGTTTTCTTGTTTTTGCACAATTAAATCAAGAAATTGATTTGATTGTGAACGTTTTATCATAAGGATCAACTTTCGTTCTGATCACATAGGCTAATTCACACTCTAGATTGATCAATTTGATCAAATTGGTGATTTTTTTGAAAAGCCGATGTCGTTCACTGTAAATCGATCTGAGCACTGTAATTTTCAGTTTCTTTTGCAAATTCAGTGTTGTAATCTTGATTAGTTTGTTATCGTGAACAAATTGTGTGATTTGCAGAATCAGAAATCAAGTTTTACTTGAATTTTGATCGAACAGGTGAAGAACTCGCAAGGAAAACCCAAGAACGCGCTAGATCTGTAAAACGTGCAAGTTCTTCGCAAGAACGCGCAAGATCTTGAAACGCGCAAGTTGAAGAAGGTTGTCTCAAACGCGCAAGTCGTTGCTAGCGAGTTCATAGAACGCGCAAGTCGAAGTCAACGAGTTTCGTCCATCTGCGAGTTTGCTTGCGAGTTTGCTAAAACGCGCGAGTAAGCATCTGCGAGTTTCTTAAACGCGTACGGTTCAGCTAGCGAGTTTGTTCGAAACAGTAATCTTCGAGTTTCTTCAGTTTGCGAGTTTCACAAACACGCACGTCACGGTCTGCGAGTTTTTTCGAAACAGTGTTCTGCGAGTCGATTGGTCTGCGAGTTTGTTCGAAATAGTGGTGTGCGAGTTTTATCGGTTTGCGAGTTTCAAGCAATTCAGTAGTCTGCGAGTTTGAGTACTTAGTCATTTTTATCCGTTGTTTCAAATTTGATCAGTCTTGAATTTTTCACACCGAGTGTAATCTGCACTTCTTGAACGATCATTTCAAATCACATTTCATTTACAATCATGTGTAGAGATCTACTCAGCATGGGTTCGAAATCCAAACCTCCGGTTCTTCAAGCTAATGAATACCCACAGTGGAGGATAAGGATGATTAATTTCTTCAATAATCAAGATAAAAAATTAATGGATTCAATTCTTAATGGTCCACATTTTCCACATGTGACAGTTGCAAGAATTCCTGCTACTGGTAATAATCCTGAAATTCCAGAAAAGATTGTAGCTAGAGATCCTATTCAATATAGTGACACTGATAGAGAGCTAGTGGAAAGGGATGCAACAACTTTGACATTTCTGATAATGGCCATTCCTAATGATATTTTCAATCGTGTTGATAGCCGGGAATCCGCCAAAGACATTTGGGATGAGCTAGAAAAACAGTTCATGGGATCAGCAAAATCTGTCAAGACTAAAAGGAATCAGAGTATCAATGCTTATGAAGGATTCAAAGCAAAAGAAGGAGAATCTCTGAGGGAAGCGTATGATCGTTACAACATCATTCTAAATGATTTGAGAAAGAATGGAGTTCAAAAGTCTGAATCTGAAATAAACTTCAAGTTTATTAAGAATCTTCAGCCAGAGGGGGATGTCTACACAATACAAATGCAAATAAATAAAGACATGGATGAAGATAAGCTGAATGCTATGTTCTGTGCTTTAAACCAACATGAGGATAAGATAAAGGAGCAGGCTTCTGTGAACAAAGAGTTGCTTCAGTTAAAGGAGAAACAAAAGAAGGTAGAAGACTCTTTGGATTTAATAGTTCAGGACAAGGGAAAGACAGTTAAGTCAAGTTCTGGTTCGGGAAAGAGTTTGAAAAAGAAAGCACTGATCACCAGCATGGTTAACAGTTCAGACAATTCAGAGGATGATACTCCAAATGATTCTGATGATGACGAATTGAACGAATTTGCAGAAAAGCTTGCACTTCTGACTTCAAGTTTCCATAAAAGGTTTGGTCAGAAGAAATTTTACAACAAGCCAAAGTTTGATTCCTACAAGTACAGCAAGAATAAAGGCAGACATGAAGAAAGAAAAGAGAAAGAGAAGAAAGAGGAGAGAAAAGAAGAAAAGAAAGAGAAGAAAGAAAAGTCTGACAAATGTTTCAACTGTAGAAAGCCCGGTCCCTTCGTCAAGGACTGCCCAGAAAAGCGTGTCAAGAATTACGAGTATTACAAGAAAAAGGCTCAATTGGCGAAAGCAATGGAAAAGGGCACAACTTTAAAGGCAGAAGATGAGATATGGCTTGGCTACTCTGAAGATGATGAAGAAACTGAGGTAGCTAAAGTGAATCTGACTCAAGTCCATTACAACTTAATGGCACATCTGAATGATGAGTCAGATTCTGAGGTAAATTCTCATTCTGACTATTCTGATAATTCTGAATTCTTGAATGATAATGATGAAGCAATGAACTTGATGTCCCAGCTTAATCTGATGAACTCTGAGTTTTTGAAATTAAAAGAAAATTTCAAACAACAAAGGAGCACAATACAAGGACATCAAGATCAGGCTTTCATCTACAAAACCTTGGTTGAGGAAAAAGAAGAAGAGAAAAATGTTCTGAAATTGGAAATAATCAAACTTCAAACAAGAATTTCTGAACAACAAAAAGAAATCATGACTTTAAAAGATAAGAATCTTGATCTAACACTTCAGTATGAAATTGTTTTGAAAGATAGGATGGAAGCTTACACGAAGATCAAGGAATTGGAAGATCTAAATTACAAAAGAGGTCAAACGGAACAGACTCTTAAAATTCTAACCAATAATCAGAAAGACACTCGTTTCTATAAAGCAAAACCAGGTTTAGGTATCTCTAATGTGGATGTGTTGAAAAAGGCACCCAAAAATCTTTATAACTTTAAAAATTCGGGTGATGAATCTATTGTTTTAATTCCACACATCATAGAAACATTTGTAAACCTGAGACTCCTGAGCCTAAATCTCCTAAGACAGAAAAGAAAGAGACAGTAGAAGAAAAGACATAAATTGAAACTGGATCAGAAACTCAGTATTTTAAATCTGTTAAATTTTCATATGATGAACTGAATACTTCTTACAAAAGTAACAAGGATTCGTTTGTAGAATATGAAAATATCTTTAAAGAAAAACCTGAGTCTTCAAGATCAAATTCAAATTCTGACAATTCTGAAATTGTCCTGACCTGCTCAATCTTAGAAGATAAAAATGAAAATGTCATTTCTGATAATTCTAATTTCTAAGTTAATTTCTAAAATTAATGAAAATTAAGATTTAAGTATTTGCCACTCCTTAATTTGTATAAAATTTTTAAGATAAAAGTTTCCTGAAAATTTAGGAGGTTGCGTAGATTGCCCGGAACAGTTCCGTGTCTGACCGTCACTGTTCAGAAATGCCAAATATTATGTCACATGTCTAAAATACATAAAATAATGAGGTTTATATTATTTAGGTAAATATATATTTATTTGTAAAAATTTACTCAATTTAGAGAGAATTGAGAATTTAAAAATTGTCGGTTCTCAATTTATCTGATTTATTTGTGAGATTGTGATGTATTACATTTTAAAAAAAAAAAATGTTGAGATGGGCTTGGAGAGGCCACATGGCCGGCCCTCCACCCTTTCCCTCTCTTATTTTAAAAAAAAAATCTCTCATTTGAAAAGCTCATTTCAAACTCTAAAAATTGAAAGATCAACCCTTCACCTCCTCATTCCTTCTCTCTCATTTTCGACTTCACCTTCAAACACCACCAAGAACACAAATTTCCAGCAAATTAAGGATTGTTTTAAGATCAAAACATCAAGATTATTGAGGATTTCAAGTTTACTTCATCATCTACACAAGGTACAAACCCTATTTCTTCATTTCTTCATGTTTTATTCAAGTTTTATGTTTTGAACTTTATAAAAATCCTCATGCATGTGTAGAAGTATTTCATTTATGGTTTTAGAAGTGAAATGGACATCATTTATGAATAAAACATTCATAAAGTGATGCCATAAGATGATCTTCCATGAAAAACCAAGTTAAAAAGTGAAATTTTGAGTCTCTTGTTGATTATGTCAATTTTATCATGGGTACAACTTTGTGTACGAAAATTTTGATGTTTTAGTTGGTTTATAATCAACATTTTAGTAGTAATTTCAAGTTTAAACAAACTCTTATGATAAGATTATTCAATCTTGTGTGATTAAGAGTCTTGAAAATTGATAAGTGATGAAAAATCACTTATTTAGTGTTCTTCGTCACATGCAACTCACTTTGGATGAAATTTTTGTAGTTTTATATGTGTTCAAAAGTATATATTTCATTCTTAGATCATTATATTGTAAAAAGGTGTTTAAATCCAAATGGTTTCACAAGAAACCATGGGAAATGGACCTCTTAATGTTTAATACAAAAACTTGTACTACACAGATTTGCTGTCCAGAAAATGGACCTACTTCCAACATGCATAAATCATGTTCTACATGTCAAAATTTGGGCTTTTTGCTTATAGACTTTAATTTAGGGTGTTAGCTTTCTAAAAAGTCCGAAAACACTAATTTTGGAGATGATTTGAGCACTTAAATGGATTTTACAAGAAAATGGTGCAATCTGTCCAGTGAAGACAGATTCATACACCTATCTTGTAGAGGCCATAACTTCCTCATTTCTTATCCCAAATTAAGTGAATCTTTTTCCAAATGATAGGATTTTGAGTTAGGGTTACACCCATATAAGGATTATTGGCTAATTCAAAGAATTGATACCCCAAAAGCATGCTATAAGTGAGGTATGTCACTGATCCAGAAATCAGTGACACACTGTTTTGTGGAAATTATTTCAGGTATCAAAACTCATCCAAAAATTATGAAAAAGTGCATATTTACTCTTTACACACTATAGTATTACCACAAAAACTTTGGTGAATTCATTACTTTGGGAAGATATGTTTCTATAGTGGTTTTGTTGACTAAAATTTTGGACAGCTTCTGTTGAATTTTCAGAAAAGTGATTATAATGAGATCTAGACTTGTGTTAAGACATAATAAGACTATAATTGATCTAAATATGGTTTTGGATATTGACACCTACTTAATGGCATTTCATAAGTTATTTAGACGGGTCATTTGGACATAGGAACGGGTATTAATGTATTTCCACTATGGCAACCTTCACTATAGGAAACCAAGGAAGCGACACCTATTTTGAGCACTATCGTTAAGTTTCCAAGTTCACTCTCAAGGTGAGTATTCACAGCCCCTCTTTTATCGTTTTACGTATTTTGGGGTGAAAAGCATGCTTAAGTACGATTATAATGATTCATGAGTTAATTGAAATGTTTTGCGCTGTTAAGTCGCCAAGGCTTGTTTTCAAGCATTTTAAAAAGTAAGATGTATGACGCTAAATAGTTGGTATGTTGAGTATTTAAGAGTTAGTCCCCAGACGACACTACTATTAACCCAGAAAATTGGGCCTATAGTATTAGTGGATAGCGCTATTTGGGCTTGACCAACCCCACTTCTTACAGCTGACGAGCTAGGAGTGCACTATACTAGAGAAGTGATTGAACATGTGGCGCTTGAGACCACCTCTGAGTCAAGGCACACGGGGAAAAAACAAGGGTCCGGGACGGTTTAGTAGTGGCTCAACCAAGTTTAAGTTATGCCGACTCAAGTCATACGTAAAGCAATACTCATGAAATTTTCAAGTTAAGCTAATGAGCACGGATGTGCTCCAAGTATTTGAGCACGTATATGCTCCAAGTATTCAAGTTAAGATTTTGAGCACGAACATGCTCCAACTATCAAATCTTTGCATATAAAATGTTTTGTGCATCTGTAAAACCTGTGAACTCACCAACTCTCGTAGTTGACCTTATTTTTGTACATGCTTTTCAGGAAATCAAGAAGGTAAACTTTAAGGGTCGTTCTGGGTACAACATGAATATGTTTGGGGGATGTATAAACTTTTGGACAATACTATCTTGAATTATCTCGGATTTGTAATTTCACGATAAACATCCTACTATTAAATTTTGTAATGTATTTTTATTAAATGTATGGTGGTTGAACTTTATGCTTGTGGATTGTTTATCGGAAACCGTTATACCCCGTGTTTCCGCTTTAGCGGGGTGTGACAGATTTGGTATCAGAGCCACAGGTTATAGAGAATACCGGTTTTATACAAAACCATACACTATAACCCTATAAAAAAAAATTAATTTATTTTACAAACGAAATTACGAACCCGAGTACATCCCTAGCATGACTAAGATGTGTATTTCGTAATCACACCCTAACTTAGGCAAAGCTTGATCACCTTTGTTTAATTTGAGTGTGCATAATGGAGACATAGATCGGGTATGCTAAAAGTTACTAAAAATAGAAACTTTTCGATTCAAAAACGAAAAGCATGTTTTGTTTGTGAGTTCGCATGGCATTTTTGGTTATTAAAGGATATTATCATGTGCTTAATAATTAAATTTTGTTAATTATCGCAGTCGACATGTCTCGTTCCCCACCTATAGAGCAATCCCCTAATGAATCAGGTTATCTCACCCACATACCTGGGAGAAATTCTTCTCCTAGTGAAGAGTATGACCCTTCTGAGCATGAGTATTCCGATTCCGAGCATACACCAGTAAGATCCGCTACGCCCACACCAGATCCGACACCATGTGCTACACCTGAGTGTGAGAAGACTCCTATACCAGCTAGAGATGAGGCAGGGCCTTCTCGGCCCAGGGGTCTGAGGTTATCACCCCCTTCGCCTGCTAGGATACCGGCACTCCCACTAGCCGGCATGACTAAGGCCGAGACATATTGGGTTAGGAGTTTGTCTCGGAGTATGGAACGGTTTAGGTTGCAAGTTGATTACCATGAGTATTCCATTGACTCACTTAGGGAAATGATGAGTATGACTGACAATATTACAAAAGGGATGATATCGATGATGGGAACTAGTGATGAGATGATAGGGAAGATATTTGGAGAGCTAGCGGAGACTAGAGCGATGGTGACCTGGCTGCACACTTGTTTGTCGACCGTGATGGGATTCTTGGTAGTGATTGTGGCTCTGGTGATGGTGCACTATTGGCATTTGTAGTTTGTGATTGATGGATGATTTGGGTTGTTAAAAACTATATTTTGGGGCTTGTAACCCGTGACTTTAAAACACTTGACTCATTTTGGATTGTCATATTTTGTAAATGTTTGGATGATGTATGTCTTGATGATGGATGCTTATGATATATTTTGTTATGCATGATTCTAAGTCTTTAAGAATGTATTTTTTTTATGATTTATTTATCGTATCATGTTTGTATGGTGGAATGGAATTTAATTAGACTTTAAAAAAAAAATTGCAATTAGAACTATGCCGCCAAGAAGGGAAGACCCTGAGATTGCTCGGCTTGTAAACGAACAAATTCTTGCAACACTCCCTGCCATAGTTAGCCAGATAGCAGCGGGATTAAATGCAAATCCACCTAACCAACCAGGAGCTGGTGTTAACATTGAAAGAGAATGTACATATAAGACCTTCAGGACTTGTAATCCAAAGGAATTCCATGGTACTGAAGGAGCGGTTGGATTACTGTCTTGGATAGAAGGAATGGAGTCTGTCCTTCATATCAGTAAATGTCCGGAAACTAAGAAGGTAGAATTTGCAACTTGTTTATTACAAGGGAGAGCACTGACTTGGTGGAACACCCAAGTGCAAACAAGAGGAAGAGATGCAGCAAATGGATTGACATGGGACGAGTTCAAAGAGATGATAAAAGGGGAATACTGTTCAAGGAGTGAAATGCAGAAGTTGCAGGCGGAATTCTGGGATCATGAGATGAAAGGCAATGATGTAGATACATACACGACACGATTCAATGAGTTGGCGAAAATTGTACCACATCTGGTGACACCAGAAGAAAATCGAGTTGACAGGTACATCTGGGGATTAGCACCGGAAATTAGAGGAGATGTAACTTCAGGAAAACCGAAAACTCTTCAAGAGGCTGTGGATTTAGCAACGAAGCTCACCAATAATGCAATTCGTTCAGGACTTTTCTCTAGTGACAAAGCCAAAGGAAAGAGGAAAGTTGAAGAGGGTTTAAGGAGGCAGGATGACCGAAGGAGGGGAAAGGATCGAAGGATCATGGGTAACTATGGAGTTCAGGTGCAGGCAACCGATAAGGAAAAAGGGACATATCCGAGATGTGACAAGTGTAATAAGCCACATTTCGAAAACTGTATTATATGTCGCAAGTGCCACAGAGGAGGTCATTACGAGAAGGATTGCAAGGCTGGAGGAAGGAGAGTTTGTTTTGAATGCGGGAGCCCGGATCATTTTAAAAACAATTGTCCCAAGGTGAACAGAAGGGCGAATGCGAATCAGATTCGGCCAGTTGGACAGAGGGATCAAAGGGGCCAAGCAAGAGGCCGAGTGTTTGAAATTGGGGCGGAAGAAGCAAGGCGGGACCCAAATGTGATTACAGGTACGTTTCTCTTAAACAATCACTCCGCATCTGTACTATTTGATTCTGGAGCAGATAAAAGTTTTGTGTCGTTAAATTTTAGACCGAAAGTTAAACAAATGACACAAAAATTAAAAGAAGACTATGTCATTGAGTTTGCTAATGGGCAAGAAATTAGGGTCAAAGATGTACTTCCAAATTGTACTCTAAGTCTAGCTGAAAAGGATTTCAAAATAGATTTGATCCCAATAAAGCTAGGTAGCTTTGATATAGTCGTGGGCATGGATTGGTTGTCAAAGAACCACGCGGAGAT
Organism: Arctium minus; assembly: GCA_954870635.1. Lineage (NCBI taxonomy): Eukaryota > Viridiplantae > Streptophyta > Magnoliopsida > Asterales > Asteraceae > Arctium > Arctium minus. The sequence goes on along the minus strand of OX941080.1, from coordinate 170,875,460 downwards.
AAGTTGTTCCGAGAAGATTCTCCGAATCCCGTTACCGGGAGGAGAAGTACTTATAGTACCTGGAGAAAAATCTAAGAGAAAACTGAAGATGGTGTCTTGTATGAAAATGCGGAAGTACCTGAGGAAAGAATGTGACGCATTTCTGGTGCATGTAATAAGTAAAGAACCTAAGGAGAAGCGTTTGCAAGATATTCCGGTAGTCCAAGAATTTCCTGAAGTATTTCCCGAGGAGTTACCTGGATTACCTCCACCGAGACAAGTCGAATTTCGTATCGATTTGGTTCCAGGAGCTGCACCGGTGGCCAAGGCACCGTACCGTTTGGCACCTTCGGAGATGCAAGAACTGTCAGAACAACTACAAGAGCTACTCGACAAGGGATTTATTAGGCCTAGCTCTTCGCCTTGGGGAACACCAGTACTTTTTGTTAAAAAGAAGGATGGGACGTTCCGAATGTGTATTGATTATAGGGAACTCAATAAGCTGACTTTAAAGAATCGATACCCACTTCCCCGAATCGACGATTTATTTGATCAATTGCAAGGCGCATCGTACTTTTCAAAGATTGACTTACGGTCCGGATATCATCAAATGAGAGTTCGTGAAGAAGACATCGACAAAACGACGTTTAGAACTCGTTACGGTCACTATGAATTTCTAGTTATGCCCTTCGGACTGACAAACGCTCCAGCAGTTTTCATGGACTTGATGAACAGAGTCTGCCGACCATACTTGGACAAGTTCGTGATCGTGTTTATAGATGATATTCTGATTTATTCGCGAAGCAAGGAGGACCACGAACAACACCTGAAGTTGATGTTGGAATTGCTTAAGGAACAGAAATTGTACGCCAAGTTCTCCAAGTGTGAATTTTGGCTTCGAGAAGTACATTTTCTGGGTCATGTGGTTAATAAGAAAGGGATTCATGTTGATCCAGCAAAGGTTGAGGCCATTAAAAAGTGGGAAACTCCTAAGACACCGACGGAAATTCGTCAATTTCTTGGCCTGGCAGGTTATTATCGACGATTTATCGAAAATTTTTCCAAGACTGCTCAACCACTCACGTCGCTAACCCAAAAAGATAAGAAGTTTGATTAGGGAGAAAAACAGGAGGAGGCATTTCAAACACTGAAGCATAAGTTATGCAACGCGCCAATTCTAGCGTTACCAGAAGGTACAGAAAATTTTGTGGTATATTGCGATGCATCACATCAAGGTTTGGGATGTGTATTGATGCAAAGAGATAAAGTTATAGCTTATGCCTCAAGACAAATTAAAGTTCATGAAAAGAATTATACCACTCATGATTTGGAGTTAGGAGCAGTGGTATTCGCTTTAAAGATTTGGAGGCATTATCTTTATGGTACCAAGTGTATCATTTACACTGAACACAAAAGCCTCCAACATATCTTTGATCAGAAAATGTTAAACATGAGACAACGAAGATGGGTGGAACTACTCAGTGACTACGATTGTGAGATAAAGTATCATCCCGGAAAAGCCAACGTAGTAGCAGACGCATTGAGTAGGAAGGAGAAGGTAAAACCAACAAGAGTACGAACTATAGGAATGTTGGTACAAACGAGCCTCAAAACACAAATCTGTGAAGCTCAAAAAGAGGCACTGAAGGGGGAGAATCTAAAGAATGAAGTACTTCATCAGTCAGAAAAAGAATTTGAAACCCGATCAGATGGGGTACAATATTTCAAGAATAAGGTCTGGATACCAAAAGTGGAAGGTCTGCGGATGTCAATCTTGGAAGAAGCGCACCAATCGAAGTATTCGATTCACCCGGGAGCCGGCAAAATGTATAAGGAGCTAAAAGAGTATTATTGGTGGCCGGGAATGAAGAAGGACATTGCTGAATTTGGAGTAAATGTTTGACTTGTGCTAAAGTCAAAGCAGAGCATCAAAAGCCATCTGGACTATTGCAGCAACCGGAGATACCTCAATGGAAATGGGATCAAGTATCCATGGATTTCATCACAAAGTTACCGAGAACAGGAAGAGGTAATGATGCAATTTGGGTTATTGTGGATAGACTTACAAAATCCGCGCATTTTCTTCCTATCCGAGAGGATTTCAAAATGAAAAGATTGGCACAAGTATACATTGATGAAATTGTCTCTCGTCATGGAGTACCACTATCCATCATTTCAGACCGAGACAGTCGTTTCACCTCTCGGTTTTGGCAAGCGTTTCAGAAAGCTCTGGGTACCAGGTTGGATTTGAGCACTGCTTATCATCCCCAAACAGATGGTCAATCTGAAAGAACCATTCAGACTCTGGAAGACATGTTACGCGCTTGTGCTATAGACTTCGGAGGTAGCTGGGATAAGCACTTACCATTGATTGAATTTTCTTATAACAACAGCTACCATACCAGTATTCAATGCGCGCCATATGAAGCCCTTTATGGACGTAAGTGTCGATCTCCACTTAGTTGGGTGGAAATTGGTGACAGTCAATTGTTTGGGCCTGATATTATACGGGAGACAACCGACAAAATATCGACCATACAAGACAGGCTTAAAGCTGCAAGAGATCGACAGAAAAGCTATGCAGATAATCGCAGAAAACCCTTAGAATTCCAAAAGGGTGACAAGGTTCTTCTGAAAGTGTCTCCATGGAAAGGAGTTGTGAGATTTGGAAAAAGGGTAAATTAAGCCCAAGATTCATTGGTCCATATGAAGTATTAGAAAGAATTGGACCAGTAGCTTATAAGCTTAAGATGCCACAAGAGTTGAGTGCCATTCATGACACTTTCCACGTGTCAAATTTAAAGAAGTGTATAACTGACGAGATGGCGATTGTACCCCCAGATGAAATCTTAGTGGACGAACGACTTATTTTCAGAGAAGAGCCGGTTGAAATTTTGGGTCGTGAAGTTAAGCGACTAAGGAGAAGTAAAATTCCTATTTTAAAGGTTCGTTGGAAGTCGCGTCACGGACCTGAATTTACGTGGGAAAGAGAGGATTTTATGAAGCGCAAGTATCCTCATTTGTTTAATCAAGAGGCGGTCCGGAAGTGACAAACTTTAAATTTTGGGACGAAATTTCTCGAAGTAGGGGAGACTGTGACAACCGTCAAGATTAGTGCTCAGGTTAATTTCTAAGTTAATGAAAATTAAGATTTAAGTATTTGCCACTCCTTAATTTGTATAAAATTTTTAAGATAAAAGTTTCCTGAAAATTTAGGAGGTTGCGTAGATTGCCCGGAACAGTTCCGTGTCTGACCGTCACTGTTCAGAAATGCCAAATATTATGTCACATGTCTAAAATACATAAAATAATGAGGTTTATATTATTTAGGTAAATATATATTTATTTGTAAAAATTACTCAATTTAGAGAGAATTGAGAATTTAAAAATTGTCGGTTCTCAATTTATCTGATTTATTTGTGAGATTGTGATGTATTACATTTTAAAAAAAAAAAATGTTGAGATGGGCTTGGAGAGGCCACATGGCCGGCCCTCCACCCTTTCCCTCTCTTATTTTAAAAAAAAAATCTCTCATTTGAAAAGCTCATTTCAAACTCTAAAAATTGAAAGATCAACCCTTCACCTCCTCATTCCTTCTCTCTCATTTTCGACTTCACCTTCAAACACCACCAAGAACACAAATTTCCAGCAAATTAAGGATTGTTTTAAGATCAAAACATCAAGATTATTGAGGATTTCAAGTTTACTTCATCATCTACACAAGGTACAAACCCTATTTCTTCATTTCTTCATGTTTTATTCAAGTTTTATGTTTTGAACTTTATAAAAATCCTCATGCATGTGTAGAAGTATTTCATTTATGGTTTTAGAAGTGAAATGGACATCATTTATGAATAAAACATTCATAAAGTGATGCCATAAGATGATCTTCCATGAAAAACCAAGTTAAAAAGTGAAATTTTGAGTCTCTTGTTGATTATGTCAATTTTATCATGGGTACAACTTTGTGTACGAAAATTTTGATGTTTTAGTTGGTTTATAATCAACATTTTAGTAGTAATTTCAAGTTTAAACAAACTCTTATGATAAGATTATTCAATCTTGTGTGATTAAGAGTCTTGAAAATTGATAAGTGATGAAAAATCACTTATTTAGTGTTCTTCGTCACATGCAACTCACTTTGGATGAAATTTTTGTAGTTTTATATGTGTTCAAAAGTATATATTTCATTCTTAGATCATTATATTGTAAAAAGGTGTTTAAATCCAAATGGTTTCACAAGAAACCATGGGAAATGGACCTCTTAATGTTTAATACAAAAACTTGTACTACACAGATTTGCTGTCCAGAAAATGGACCTACTTCCAACATGCATAAATCATGTTCTACATGTAAAAATTTGGGCTTTTTGCTTATAGACTTTAATTTAGGGTGTTAGCTTTCTAAAAAGTTCGAAAACACTAATTTTGGAGATGATTTGAGCACTTAAATGGATTTTACAAGAAAATGGTGCAATCTGTCCAGTGAAGACAGATTCATACACCTATCTTGTAGAGGCCATAACTTCCTCATTTCTTATCCCAAATTAAGTGAATCTTTTTCCAAATGATAGGATTTTGAGTTAGGGTTACACCCATATAAGGATTATTGGCTAATTCAAAGAATTGATACCCCAAAAGCATGCTATAAGTGAGGTATGTCACTGATCCAGAAATCAGTGACACACTGTTTTGTGGAAATTATTTCAGGTATCAAAACTCATCCAAAAATTATGAAAAAGTGCAGATTTACTCTTTACACACTATAGTATTACCACAAAAACTTTGGTGAATTCATTCCTTTGGGAAGATATGTTTCTATAGTGGTTTTGTTGACTAAAATTTTGGACAGCTTCTGTTAAATTTTCAGAAAAGTGATTATAATGAGATCTAGACTTGTGTTAAGACATAATAAGACTATAATTGATCTAAATATGGTTTTGGATATTAACACCTACTTAATGGCATTTCATAAGTTATTTGGACGGGTCATTTGGACATAGGAACGGGTATTAATGTATTTCCACTATGGCAACCTTCACTATAGGAAACCAAGGAAGCGGCACCTATTTTGAGCACTATCGTTAAGTTTCCAAGTTCACTCTCAAGGTGAGTATTCACAGCCCCTCTTTTATCGTTTTACGTATTTTGGGGTGAAAAGCATGCTTAAGTACGATTATAATGATTCATGAGTTAATTGAAATGTTTTGCGCTGTTAAGTCGCCAAGGCTTGTTTTCAAGCATTTTAAAAAGTAAGATGTATGACGCTAAATAGTTGGTATGTTGAGTATTTAAGAGTTAGTCCCCAGACGACACTACTATTAACCCAGAAAATTGGGCCTATAGTATTAGTGGATAGCGCTATTTGGGCTTGACCAACCCCACTTCTTACAGCTGACGAGCTAGGAGTGCACTATACTAGAGAAGTGATTGAATATGTGGCGTTTGAGACCACCTCTGAGTCAAGGCACACGGGGCAAAAACAAGGGTCCGGGACGGTTTAGTAGTGGCTCAACCAAGTTTAAGTTATACCGACTCAAGTCATACGTAAAGCAATACTCATGAAATTTTCAAGTTAAGCTAATGAGCACGGATGTGCTCCAAGTATTTGAGCACGTATATGCTCCAAGTATTCAAGTTAAGCTTTTGAGCACGAACATGCTCCAACTATCAAATCTTTGCATATAAAATGTTTTGTGCATCTGTAAAACCTGTGAACTCACCAACTCTCGTAGTTGACCTTATTTTTGTACATGCTTTTCAGGAAATCAAGAAGGTAAACTTTAAGGGTCGTTCTGGGTACAACATGAATATGTTTGGGGGATGTACAAACTTTTGGACAATACTATCTTGAATTATCTCGGATTTGTAATTTCACGATAAACATCCTACTATTAAATTTTGTAATGTATTTTTATTAAATGTATGGTGGTTGAACTTTATGCTTGTGGATTGTTTATCGGAAACCGTTATACCCCGTGTTTCCGCTTTAGCTGGGTGTGACAGAAATGGATAAATGTCAATGTAATAGAGTGGATAATGCTTGTTCTTCTGTCAAACAACAAAATTTCAATAAAACAAATATCTTTTCCCGAAAAGAGTTGTTGACGCAAGCTACTACTAGATTGCAATGTTCATATTGTCTTAGTAGTTCATTCTCTTGGAAACAAAAGTCTTCAAAGAAAATTAAACATATCCAATTTAAGAACATAAAATCTCTTAATCGTTTTAAAGCCAACAATGCTGAGATTTATTCTTTAAAGAAGAAAAATAATGATTTTCATGTTAATAAACTTGTTGATGTGAAGTTTGTGTGGAAGTGGATTCCAAAAGCTAAACTGAACACACAAAATCAACCAAAAGGACCAAGATTTGAATGGAGAATTAAAGGGTCATCAACAAATTTAAATAATATTAAGAATACTAACAATAAAGGACCCATATTCATATGGGTACCTAAAGTTAAGTGATTCTTGATTTCAGGCGTGTCATGTGTGGATCATTGATTCTGGAGCTTCAAGACACATGACAGCGCATAAATACCTGCTGTTCGACTACGTAGATCATTACGCATGTACAGTAAGTTTTGGGAATGAGATGAAAGGATATGTCAGAGGTTATGGGACTATCAAGAATAATTTGATCACAATATCAAAGGTTCTGTATGTGGAAGGCTTGGCTTACAATTTGTTCTCCATAAGCCAATTTGCAGAAAAGAAATGCAAGATAGAATTTGATGCTGATTTTTGCTACATTAAAGATCAAAGTGGAGCAGAACTGATTAAAGCTGGTAGAATGGGATTGTTATACGGTGTTCACTTTCCAACACTAAAAGCTTCAAAGCCAGTATGTCTAATCTCAAAGACATCAACAGAAGAAAGTTGGTTGTGGCATTGGAGACTTTCTCATCAACATTTTCGTGATTTGAACAAGCTGAGGACACAACAGTTAGTGACTGGACTTCCTGAATTGAAAGTTGAACAAGACTCACTTTGTTCAGCCTGTGCAAAAGGAAAGATGAAGAGAAGTTCACACAAATTAAAGATGTTATCAAACTGTAATAAGTGTCTGGAGCTAATTCACATGGACTTGTGTGGACCAATGAGAACTTAATCCATCAACGGAAAGAAATACATATTAGTGATGGTGGATGAATTTTCTCGGTATACTTGGCTAGAGTTTCTAAGACAGAAATATGAGGCTCCTGATCTAATCATCAAGTTCATCAAGAAGACTCAAGTTATGATGCAAAGCCTTGTAAAGCAACTGAGGAGTGATAATGGAACATAATTCAAGAATGCTACTTTGCAAACATTTCTAGAATCTGTTGGCATATCACATAATTTTTCTGCTGTGATGACACCTCAACAAAATGGGGTCGTTGAACGTAAGAATAGAACTTTGGTAGAGGTTGCACGGACAATGTTGGCATATTCAGAGCTACCAATGTTTCTATGGGGTGAGGCTGTAGCAACTGCATGCTTCACACAAAACATGACTATTATCAATAAACGTTTTAATAAAACTTCTTATGAATTGATTAATGGTCGTAAGCCTACTGTTAAATTTCTTCGTGTGTTTGGATGCAGATGCTATGTTCTGAATAATCAAGAGAACTTATCCAAGTTTCAACCAAAAGCCGATGAGGGGATATTCATTGGATATTCTCTCCAGTCCAAAGCATACAGAGTCTACAATACTCTAACGAAGACGGTGATCGAAAGTGCAAATGTAACCTTTGATGAAAGCAAGACAAGGACTTCTGAACAAAGCAGTTCAGAACTCGGATCTAAAGAAAAAGACAAAGCTTCTACTTCATCAAGAGTAGAACCTGTTCAACAATAGACTAAGAAATCTGACTCCTACACTGATTCTGATATTGATCTATTATTTCTTGATGCTTTTAATGATTTATCTGTTGAAGACAATAGACAAGAAAATTTAGAGAATACTAACTCAAACTCTACCAATGCAGATATATTTGGACAAATTCCAGAAGTTGGTGACGCTTCTACAAACACAACGCAAGAGATCTCTGAAAAAGTTGTTCCAAAAAATACAACAGAAATGATCTCATCACAATTTGAAGTGGGATCAACATCAGCAACATCTGAACAACAACATCAGACATAATCCACATTTGCAGAAGTTGAACCTTCTTCTAGTGCACAAAGTCCAACTACAAGTGCATCTGAACAACATGCAGTAGTTGATGAGTTTGACATGACAAATAATCAAACTGAACGAGATGTTTTGCCAAGTACACATAAATGGACAAAAAATCATCCCCTTGAAAATATTATCGGAGATCGGAATGCTAAGGTATCCACCAGATCTGCAACTGCTTCTGCATCGGCCAATTTCTGTATGTTCTCAACCTTCCTCAGCAACATGGAACCCAAAAAGCCGTCTGAAGCTCTCACGGATCCTGATTGGATAAATGCAATGCAAGACGAGCTAAATGAATTTCAAAGAAATGAGGTGTGGAGACTTGTACCAAGACCCAAAGATAAGACCATTGTTGGAACAAAGTGGGTATTTCGAAACAAGAAAGACGAGGCTGGTATTATTGTAAGGAACAAAGCACGACTTGTAGCGAAAGGTTATAATCAACAAGAAGGGATCGATTATGATGAAACCTACGCTCCCATGGCAAGGATCGAGAAAATACGGATTTTTCTTGCGTACGCAGCACACAAAAACATCAAAGTATATCAAATGGATGTCAAATCGACTTTCCTGAATGGTATATTACATGAAGAGGTGTACGTGAGTCAACCCGAAGGCTTCGTTGATCCAAAATTTCCATATCATGTATACGTGCTAGATAAAGCTTTGTATGGACTTAAGCAAGCACCACGTGCATGGTATGAAACACTTTCAATTTACCTTACCAAGTCAGGTTTCCGAAAAGGTACGATTGATACAACTCTTTTTCGGTTCTACAAATAATGAACTTTGTGATGAATTTCAAAACATCATGAAGAAAAGATTTCAAATGTCAATGATGGGTGAATTAAATTTCTTTCTTGGCTTACAAGTTAAACAAACCCCACAAGGGATTTTTATAAATCAAGCTAAGTACATTAGAGACATGTTAAAGAAATTTGACATGACCTCTTGTACACCCATGAAGACTCCCATGCAAACTGGAAGTCTGTTGGATGCTGATATTTCTGGTAAATCAGTGGATCAACGGACATACAGAAGCATGATTGGATCTCTTCTATACTTGACATCTAGTAGACCGGACATAATGTTTGCTACATGTTTCTGTGCCCGGTATCAAGCTAATCCTAAGGAGTCCCATCTTACTGTAATTAAGAGAATCTTCAGATATCTCAAAGGCACACAAAATCTGGGTCTTTGGTATCCGAAGGATTCTGGTTTTGAACTAATGGCCTATACAGACGCAGATCATGCAAGCAACAAATTAGACCGGAAGAGTACCTCAGGAGCATGTCAGTATTTAGGTGATAAGCTAGTAAGCTGGTCATCTAAGAAGCAGACTTGTGTCTCAACTTCTACAGCTGAAGCAGAGTATGTAGCAGCTGCTAGTTGTTATTCACAAGTTCTTTGGATGATGACACAACTGAAAGACTATGGGTACACATTCAGCAAAGTACCTATCTACTGTGATTCCAAGAGTGCCATTGCCATAACTTCTAATCCGGTACAACATTCTAAGACTAAACACATCGACATTAGGTACCATTTCATAAAGGATCATGTTGAGAAAGGTAATATTGAAATGCATTTTGTGTCTACAGATTTTGAGGTTGCTGATCTTTTTACAAAACCTCTTGATGAAAAGAGATTTACATTTTTATTCAGCAAGCTTGGAATGGTAAACCTTGATGCATAGCAATATTTATTTTTTGTACCTGTTGTTGAGGGGGAGCTAGATGTATTTTTTTATATATGCTTAAGTGTTTTTGGTCAAAATGAATCTTGGAAAGTTTGATATCCTTAACAATGGTGGACTTATGTTCAATGAGTACCAAAGACTCATTTTGTTTTGCAGTATTATTATACATTTTGGACTATGACTTCTGATCAACTCAGATCAGGACTCGTACTTCGTGATTTGTGTTTCACGGCAAAAATCAAGGGGGGGAAATTAAGATGTGTGCATACTTCAAGGGGGAGCTTAATGCAAAAGTCTGTAAGTATGTATACAGATTTGAAAGATCTGAAAAGTTTGAAAAGTTTTTCCTGAGAAAATTACTGATTTTGTGCTAAAAAGTCAATTTTACAAAGTTGCTATTTTGGGAAAGTAAAAGTTTTCATTTTTGGAAAGATTTCATTTTCTGAAAATTTTTCTCAAAATTTTTTCTAAGTATGGAAACGCGCAAAGCACTATGCTTACGCTTAAACGCGCAAGGCCTAGTCTGCGAGTTCAGTAAACGCGCAAGCTGAAGCTAGCGAGTTTGGAAAACGCGCAAGCTGAAGCTAGCGAGTTTGGAAAACGCGCAAGTTGAATCTAGCGAGTTTGAGTAAAACGCGCTTGTAGAAGCGTGCGAGTTTCAAAAACGCGCAAGGCATTACGTGCGAGTTTGGTCGAGAATTATCTTTCAGCCTGCGAGTTTCACAAATTTTTCACTTAAATTGTTTCTTAAGTGAAAATCACACACCTATTTGTCAATTTTTGAGACGAATACCTTGTTTTCTTGATATGAGAGAAGAAAAACTCAAATCGTGCGTTGTGTGCGAGTTTTGTTCAATGAACAGTGGCTAGCGAGTTCTTTGACTTGCGAGTTCTATGAGTGAACAGTGTCTAGCGAGTTCTTTGACTTGCGAGTTCTATGAGTGAACAGTGTCTAGCGAGTTCTTTGACTTGTGAGTTTTATCGAGTATATAAAGGTCTCATCTCTTTTTTCTCTCATTATCAACCTGCGGCTTTCACCACTTAGCGATTTCTCTCTGAACTTTCATGCGATTTTCATCTTTTCAGTTCATTTCTCTCAAAGATTCAAGTGTAGGTTGTTGTTTTACATTTGTTTGATTGTTTGTTCTTACTTTTAATCGATTCTAGGGTTTCATTCTTCAATTTGTCGATTCAAGTTTTTAACTGTTCATCTTCTGGTTCTGAAAATTTGACAGAACACTAACTATTTTGGGTTTGTTCTTTCAAACTAATGTTAGTATTGAAAATAACAATTGTTATAATCTGGGTTTTTGCTCGATAGACTGATTTTTGCAGGTTACCATAACTATTGGATATTTGAACCGAACTGTAGCTTCAATCTGGACTGAACTGAACTGAACTCGACTCATATTCTGGACTTGAACTGATATCCTGAACTAAACTAATCTGGACTTAATAGATGGATGATGATTTCATAATCTTTAATCATATTGTTCAAAGATTAAAAGAAGTTTAAAAGTCAGATTTTTTTTAAAAGGTGAAAATTTTGAATTTTGAAAGTCAAATTTGAATTTCAAAATTTTCAAATAAAAAGTAAATTGCAAAGTTTGGGTATTGGAGTTCATTTCAAAAAATTTCAAATTTAAAGAGTCGAAAGTTTTTGGTTACCTTTGCAAAACCAGTATGATTTTTTTTAAGCATTATTTTTAAATACAACATTAATTTGACAGAATAAATTCGAAATGTGAAGTGTCGTTGTCAATTTTATGTTTTGTGTGTTGTTGTTTAATTTTGTTCATTCGAAGTTGCAACTTGTTTTCTGCAACTTACTGTGCTTTCATTGCAAGATCTTAAAGTACACTGTTCTGTACTTCAAAATTGGTTTTTCTGAAAAACAGATTTTTGGATTTATACTGACATATTGGATTTTATCCAATACATTTTATGATTTTTCAGGAAATCAATGGCGGAGGAAAATATTCATGATCAAAGTGTTCAGATGGATGAACATGATCCGAATGTTTCACGGGAGATGCCCATGCCTTCTTCCCGATCCCATTTTTCTGAAGTTGATGCTGATCCTGATCTTCAATTGATCAATCCTCAAGATTATCTCTCTTTGTCGTCAAATAATCATCATGTGATATTTGACAATCTCATGGTCAAGACATTGATAAAGGAGATACTGAAAAATCATCCAATCTGTACAGCCTTAACTGCAACTGCTACTGTGCCAATGATCTATTTACAACAAGCATGGAGAACTATTGAGCATGTAGTGCAAGGCGACAGAAAGTATTTCACCATTCGCATCGACAACTTCACATCCATTCTGACCTTTCAGAGACTGAGATTGCTTCTTGATCTACCTTTGCCAGATTCAAGAGAAGGAAAGACAACTTTTGATCCTTATCCTACAGATCTCGAAATGTTTGCTGGTATTCGTGCTCTTGGATATGTTGGAAGTCTTTCAAAGATGAGTGACTTTCGGAAGTCAAATTTGCCACCATTCTACTATCAGTTTTTCTCAGTGATCAACAAGTGCTTGACTTCACGACACTCTGGGGACGACAATACTAATATTCATACTCTAAGACTGTTCCATGCTATCATCTATGATTTGCATGTTGATTATGCTGTGGCCATCTGGACTGAGCTGTATGAGAAAGTTATGAGCAAGAGACATTCAAAGAAGCCAAAATATGTGCCTTATCAGAGATTTTTATAACTTATTGTTCAAGGTATTCTGAGATCCAGCGAGATGTTCCAAAAAGATTACATCATGAAAGTGCCCCAGAAAATGAAATGACACATCTTTAAAAGCAGAAGTAATCCTTCGCTTTTGAGATGCCAGATCCTGCTGAACTGCTTGCTTATGCCGATCCGAATGCTCCGAGTGTTAGGAAATATAGGGAGTCCATGGGATTGACAGAGCCGGAGATCCCTACCCAGGACTCAGAACCAGTTAGTCGAGCGGAGTCAGTGAGGGTTCAACATACTACGGGAGTAGTTGAACGGGAAAGTGAGCAGAGAGAAAATATAGAGAGGGGTTCAGGAGTAGGTCAGCCTTCTGTACTGGAGGGTGTGGGAACACAGGCACAATCTGCCACGCATTTAGTGATTCCTACATCTCAACCTGAGATTGCTATCATTCCTCAATTGAGCACTCAGGAAGAGAATCCCAATGAAAGTCAGAACTCTGAGAAAACTATATCAGTTGGTCAAGAAAGCTCTTCTAGTACTTCGGTACCTTCAGCAACATCAGAACAAGATGCAGCAAATCAAAGAAATGATCAGAATGATAATACTGATGATAACATGGGTCATAGTTTCAGATTTTTGGAAAATGTTTCTTTACACCAAAGTCTTGGTTCTACTGTAAGAGATCTTGACTTGGAAGGTGTTGATTCCACAATCAGGAATATTATTTCTGACTCTGAAGTTATAAGGCAGGAAGAGGGAGTATTAGTTGAAAACCCAGAAAATGTGAGGATTATAGTGAATGAAGAAAAAGAACATGGTGAGTGTGAGTGTATCCAAACCTACCATTCTAGAAGGGCAGCCACATATACTACCTTGCCGCATGTGTTGCGAGCAAGAGGTATTGAAACAGACATTAGTCGCCCACTAATGCATATGCACACCTCAGCCAGCCATTCTATTGCCTCTCAACAGGCTATAGTCTCATTTTTACACGGGGATTTAGCACATACTCTATCTGCCTTTCACTCGGAAATGGCAGGTATTGAAACAAGAACTCAGTTGCCCCCGAGTTTGACTTCTTTCAGTGCACCATTGAGTCTAGAACCTATTGTTACATCTATTTTCATTCCTAGGACACAACCAACCATATCTGCTACCATCGGGAGTCTTAGTGCCCCAATCGGAACATCTGTAGTAGCTCCGCATTCCGGACTACGAGGATCAGGTGGAAGTCCTGTCATTGCTAACACTATGCCAGCTTTGAGCATAGGCCACACTGTTGTATCTTCAACAGCTGTGTTAACGGGAAGCTTGAGTAGCCCCGGTGTTAGTTTACCCGAATTCGTTTCAAGGGAATTTATCAATGACGCCCTAAAGGTCCTTGAAAACTCTTTATCGCAGAAATTTCAGTCGGAGATGAGTAAGGCAACTGAAAAGTTTGAGGAGGAGATTGGAAAGGTGATGAGAATGTTGAAAGGGAAAAATCCAGTTGTTGAGGAGCCTGAGCAAACAGTTCCACCACCATCAGTTCCACAACCACCACCAGTTCAATCAGTTTCTGAGCTGAAATCTTTACTTCTAGCCCAACTGTTATCCGAAGCTCCAGCAGATCAAACTGAAGAAGATATTATTGGTTTACTGAGGCAACAATCCCAACCAATTGTTCCTCAGGTTCCTGTAGATTATGTCACACAGTCTCAGTTCAACTAGTTCAAAGATTCAGTGGAGAAGCACTTACAGGACCTAACCACCGCAGTTCAACTTTCTTGCAAGGCTCAATCTGATGCAGTTTTAAAGAAGAGGCATGATCGTGATTCTGATCAAGATCATGAGGAGGAGATGAATAAGAGACAGAAAACTGCAGAAGATACTGTTATTGTTACTGTTGAGGAGTAGGGGACTGAAGTAACTGAAACTACACATGGAGATCAATCAGAAAAGGAACAGTTGGAAGAGAATGTTCCAGAGGCTGAAGTAGAGTTGATGATCTATGACAATACGGAATCAAGGGTTGAAAAGCCTGCGATTGCCACTGTTGAGGAAGTAATGGAGATGTTGGGAGTTAGTGCTGAAAACTTTGTCAACCTAGATGATGATGAAAGTGATGATGATGATGATTATTGGAGAGTTAAGCAGGAAGGATTGGACGTTATTGAGCACAATATTCAAAGTGATGGACCAGATCCTGAGAATACAGTTACAGTTGAAGAGTTTGTAGAGAATGCTATTTCTCAAGGAAATCTGAGTCAGAGTGAAAATGTTCTGGATGATTTGTTTGGAGAAAATTTAGATGAAAATTTAGATGATCTTGAAGGTGAAGATGAAGAGATTGTAGATCTTGATCAAACGTTTCTAGTTCAACAAGCCAAAGTTGTGGAGGTTGCACAGATTGCGAGTACAGTTGATTATGCTCCCCCAACCTACAAATTGTTTGATGAAGATGAAATCTTGATTGCTATTCCGATAGTCTCACCCACAAGAAATTTCTCTGTCCCTGAAAACCTTGATGCTTCTGAACCAAGAGTTGCTCCTCCTTTGCCAAAAGATTTTGATTCTGAACAACCAGCTGATCAGCCCAAGCAGAAACCAAAAGCTGATAAGCCCAGAAAGTCAAAAAGATCAAGAATTCCTACCTCAAAGCCCAAACCAAAAGATCTTGAAGAAGAAAGGCCAATCATTATTGATATCCAAGACTTCAGGAATAAGCTGTACAAAGAAAGAAAACAAAGAGAAAAGGAGGAAAGGCAGATAATCAGGGAAGCAAGAGCTGAATTAAGAAAAGAGGAAGAAGAAGAAGCCAGAGCCAAAGATAGTGCACTTCCTTACATTCGAAACCCAGATAGTCCAAAGATATTAAGCAAAGCTGAAACCTCTATACAGTTAAAGCCAAATCCTGTTTTTGCTACTCCTATGGAAGTGGAAGAATTCTCAAAATCTCATGATCCAGAACTTGAATCAATGCAAGCAGAAGAGCTCATCTCTTATGAAATCAGTGATATAGGGAAAGTTACTTTCAAATGAGATGTTAGAGTTGGTGCTATTCCTTATACAGGATATGATGTTGAGGGAGATTCTTTGAAGTTCATTGAGATCATCAGAAAGTCTCTCAAAGTACCATTCCTAGAAGAGTCAACCAAAATCTTTGTTTCTTCTCTGCAGCCGATTGATGAAGCTTGTTTTTATGGTGTTGGAGAGAGAGATAAAGTTTATCAAGCCAATTACATCAGGTTCATGAAGACAATGTGTAGTCTTTCTCCTTATACCAAAAGAAAAGAGATTATGCAGTTCCAAAATGTTCATATTTGCAAGATTCTTAATGTCCACTATCCAAAGTTCACAGTTCAAAGAAAAGATATGAAGATCAGTACTTTTACAGAAGCTGATTTTGATAACTTGAACTTCTCAGACATTATGTTCATTGTGAATGAGTTCAGAGACAAGAGAAATAGAAGGAGGTCACAAGTTGTTGCTTATGCTTTGGATGCTATTAAAAGATTCATGACAAGGAGTGTCTACAATGCTTATTCGTTTGACTTTCAGCTTGGCATTGAAACCAATCAGAACAGAGTAAACCTCCTGGCACCAAACTTCAACCATCCTAAGATCAGAGTTCTAGAGCCTTTTCAGATCTCCAGATATCCAGAGTTGGGTGTGATGTATGTAAATACCAAGTCTCATAAGAAGCAGTTCATGAGAGCATCAGAATTGGCTAAGTATTCAGATGGTACTTTGAAGTATGTGCGGAAAGTGCTTGAAGATAAATTGTTTCTGTCAGAGCAGGAAAGATTAAAGAATGAAGTTGTAAGATCAGTTGAGTCTCTTAACATGGAAGCTATGCTAGAAAAGATCAACAAGAAGATTGATTTCAGGGAGCACATTAGAAGATTTGAAGCACACCTTGGAATCAGAAGAATCTGTTTTAGAAGATGGGACCAGAGCAAAATTGTAAAATGATCTAAAAGGTGGAGATTGTTATTGTATTTTAGTTTAGATCATTTTATGTTGACTTTTGTTAGTTTACCTTTGTTTCTTGTTTGACCTATAAATAGGTCTTCCTTGTCTTTCATTAGTAAGAACTAGCCTGATTGTAATTCTAGAGAGAATCCTTGAGAGAGAAACCTTGTAACCCTTTCACTTGTGACATTAATACACATGTGATTTCCTCATGATTCTCTTTGTTCTTTGATTGATTTGTTTGTGTGATTTGAGAGGACAATTTCATGATTGCCAAGCCTGGAGAAGAATGGGAAGAGCAAAGAGGAGGAAAAATCCTGAGAGCCCACAACCTGAAGCCCCAAGCAAATGTTTGGTACCATTTCATCAAGCACACCATTCTACCTACCTCACATGATACCAATGTGACTTTTGAAAGGTGTGTGCTAATTTACTCGGTCATGGAAAGGAAGACTTTTGATGTGGGCTATCTCATCAACAAGAGCATAAAGGCTTGTGCTGAAAAGCCTAGAGGTGGTCTATGGCATCCTGCCTTGATCACCACCCTCATGAAGAAGGCTAGAGTGGAGTAGATGGAAGAAGATGAGAAGGTGAATAAGAAGACTGCCATGGACACTATAGCAGTGGAGAGGATCCTGAGAAACCAAGCCAGAAAGAAGGGCAGAGAGCCAAGAAGCATCACTGGAGACTATGCTGCAGTTGGTCCCAGTACAATGGATACTACTGTTGTGGATCTGCTCATAAAGATGATGGAAGAAAACCAGCAGAAGATCATTGCAAGGTTGGAGGATCAAGAGAGTTTTTGGGAAGAGAAGCTGAACGCCCAAAGGGATGACCTCATGGCAGATTTTGAAGAAAGAGAGTTGGTACTGGGAAGGAGAATCAAGAGACAGGAAAGAGAGTTAGAGAAGTTGAGGAGAGAGCTTGCCTTGCATAGGCAGTGGGGAAAAGAAGAAGGATGATGTGCTGATGGGAGTTTGGGAAGAGTAGAACATGGAAGTTGCTACTGGATTTCCAACATACCCACAGGAGCTGATTGATGGAGATGAGAGGATGCTGGGAACTGCTGCAACACCTACTCATCCTGAGTAGGCAGGTTCATTCTTATTTCTTAGCTCCATTTAGATTTTACACTTTGTTATTTTTCAAATTTTTTTAAGTCCTTAGGAGTCTGGGAACTTTTTACATTTTATTATGATAGTTGGTTAGTTGGATGGCCAAACATGATATAGCCCAAATAATTTGACTGTTGCATGTTCATTTTCCTTTGTACATACTAGAACCAAGACATGACCACCTGGGAAACAATTAGGCAACAGTTTTGGACTTTAGGAAAGGATTTAGGCCATCTTTCTCATACACTAAGCCTGACAACCACCAACCCTTACACCCTTAGACCTTAGTGCCTAACATGTTCTTTTTAACAATGAGGACATTGTTTTATTCAAGTGTGGAGTAGGGATCTATGTGGTCTGTGCCCAAACAGATAGACAAAAAGGATATATTCCTTCTATCTTGTCCAATAAAGAGAGAAACATTTATGTGATATTGGCATCATTGGCTCAATCAACCCTCTTGATATTGCCACTCATGGCTCAATCATATACCCTGCTCCTCTGTGATCTAGGTACAATAAGGTCAATCAAACCATTCTAGGCCAATCTAAAATTTTCAAAATCTGGCAGAAGATACATGTTGTAGAATCTCTTGCAGCATGGGCACAGAATGCAAGGAAAGTGAGAGAGAGTGAATAAAGCCCTGAATTTCCTAACCTAAAAAGCCCAATTGATCTTTAGTCCAGAGTCTGTTTTTGCCTGACAATAGGAACATGTGCCCTGGCATATGGTGGTGCATTGTGAAAATTGAATAAACTTTGATTTATAAAAGACTATGTCAATTGTTTGATGCTTTGTTCACTGACCTCTATTGCATGTTATTTTATCATTCACCTTTCAAATTGAGTCTTTGTATTTGTCTTTTTCATTTCTTGGGGACAAACAATAGTTCAAGTGTGGAGTTGTGATAAGTGCATAACTTGTCACGTTCTAGCACTTATTTATTTTATATTTTCTCTTATTTTTAGTCTCCCAATCACCCAATTTGAGTATTTTAGTCTGTTTTTACCCTTTTATTGTAGTTGGAGCTAAGTAAGAGGAATGTCCCATGTTTGTTCTATTTTTGATGAAAAAATTTAACAGTTTAGTATGCTGCAGCAGGAGGCTACAACATGGATGCAGTTTCAGCAAGTACAAGACGTCACTTCATAAGCTTTTTGCAGGAGAATCAGATTCCAACCGCTTGAAACTGTTTTGCAAGGTGGCATCTTTTGAAGAATATAATTATATTTTTGAAGAAAACATCTTGTAGTCCTATTACCCATTGGATAAAGACCTTTGTGTTGGGTCTGAATATGCTAAGGATAGATACTACTGCTAGTTGAAAGGTATTACTACTGCTTGTAATTTTAATACTGCTAGTAGAATTAATACTGCTTGAAAAGTTAGTGCTGCTACTTGAATAGTTAGTACTGCTTGGAGATTTAGTACTGCTAGTAGTTAGTACTGTTGAAAATTACTACTGCAAGCATGGTTAGT
Source organism: Arctium minus (assembly GCA_954870635.1). Taxonomy (NCBI): domain Eukaryota; kingdom Viridiplantae; phylum Streptophyta; class Magnoliopsida; order Asterales; family Asteraceae; genus Arctium; species Arctium minus. The sequence continues at coordinate 170,856,363 of OX941080.1, read as the reverse complement.
ACTGCTCAAGGATTAATACTGCTGAGGATGTTAATGCTGCAAGATGATTAATACTGCTAAAAGAAGGTTAGTGATGCTTCTAAAAGATAAAGAAGACTTGAAGATAAAGATGAGTTGGAGATAATGTTGAAGATAATTATGGTATTAATACTGAAGATCAATTTAATTTTGATAATTATCTTGTAATCAACTCTGTATATATAGTATAGAAGTCTTTGTTAGAATAACAATTTTTCATACGTTTTGTTTAGAGAGAATTAACCTCAAGAATAGTTTAGATCCTTTCTATAGAGAAGTATAGAACGTCTGTTGAGTATGTTCAACAGATTGAGGTTTTGTGTGTAATCATCAAGTTGAATTAATATAACTTGTGATTTGAGTTCTATATACTGTTCCATTGATTTTCTGTTAAAGTGTTATTCCGCAACTTCTTTAACATAAGTTTCTGAGTGTGTTATTTAAATTCTTGTTTGAGTTTCGATCCTGACAAGTGGTATCAGAGCTAGAAAAATTTCAGAAACCTTTAATCATGGATAGTTCAAGCGACAGTGTTTTGGTATCAAAGGTTCCCATGCTCAAACCCAATGAGTTTGACATGTGGAAGATCAGAATCAAGCAATACATTCTTCTCACAGACTTCTCAATGTGGGACATCATTGAGAATGGTCCTTCTGATGGAGGAAAGATGGATGCAGAAGGAAAGAGACCTCCACCAAAGACAGATGGAGAGAGAAAGTTGAGGCAGACAGAGATGAAAGCATTGAGCACTCTGCTTTTGGCTATACCTAATGAGTACCAACATCAATTCTGCAACTGTTCTGATGCACAAATTCTTTGGAATTCTCTGGAGAAAAGATTTTCTGGTACCAAAAGTACCAAGAGAAATCAGAAGGCCATACTAAAGCAGCAGTATGAAAACTTCATGTCTACAAAGAATGAGTCCATGACTCAAACTTTTGATAGATTTAATAAGCTAATTGGTGAATTGGCTACTGTTGGTGTCCAAATAGACCAAGATGATGTTAACAGAAAACTTCTAAGATCTCTTGGTGATGAATGGACTATGTACACTGTCTCCTTCAGACAGAATGACCAATTGGAGGACAAGGAATTGGATGACCTCTTTAATGACCTTAGGGTGTTTGAAGCAGAGGTAGAAGCAAAGAAGAGGCCCTCTGGATACTCATACAATGCTGCTCTTTTATCATCCTCTACTGATTCTGTTGCTAATACAGAATCAGTTAGTGTTGCCCATGGATCAAAGCAAGATGGATCCAATGACTCAGTTTTAGAAGCTTTTCTAGCCAGTCATGCTAATTCCACTCTAATCAATGATGACTTAGAACAGATAAATGTTGATGATCTGGAAGAGATGGATATCAAGTGGCAGATGGCTATGCTGACTATGAGGGTAAAAAGATTAATAAAAAGGACTGTAAGGAACAACTTTGCTCAGAAAAGAGAAGTATAGAACGTCTGTTGAGTATGTTCAACAGATTGAGGTTTTGTGTGTAATCATCAAGTTGAATTAATATAACTTGTGATTTGAGTTCTATATATTGTTCCATTGATTTTCTGTTAAAGTGTTATTCCGCAACTTCTTTAACATAAGTTTCTGAGTGTGTTATTTAAATTCTTGTTTGAGTTTCGATCCTGACACTTTGGTTTAAGGAATATTTGTACTACTTATTTGACATTTGAAGCTCTTTTGATGCCCTCCTCTTGTATAAGTAGGGGCTTATTTTCAGTAGTTTAATATGCAACTTAGACATAACTTGAAGCTTGCTTTTGCAAGTAAACATTAGCTTTAATATTTAGTTTCATTTTGGTTTCTTTGACAAGGGAAACAACTAGGTGGTTTTCTAACTTACTTAGTAGCTATTGTCATCTTTTATTTGCTTTAATCAAAGTAATCTTTTGAAACTTTATTTTTCATATCTTTACATTTTGCATTTACATTTATGCCTTGTATTTATTTTCAAGCGATGATAGGCTAATACCCCTAGCTTAGGTGTAAGTAAGGGTTGAGAGATAAAGGTCGTTGTGATAGTGGAAGATTGCTTTAGCTATCGGCCATCCTCCTTACTATTCACCCTATGTTCCTAAGTTTCATCTGAGTGTTTCTTGACAAAGTGACGCATGTTGTTCCACTTAGATGAGTTGGACTTGCATTCAAGACAACATAAATTTTAGAACATCGGAGTGTTGTGGTAGGTAATTCCGTATCAATCCCTTGGGATTGTGAACTACATGAAAAGAGCAGTAAGATTTGCACGACATTGGTTGGGTCTCCCGAATGCGTGGAGCTGCCAGTACATAGTCTCATCTGCACCTTGAGAGAGGGCTTCTCTGTTCCGTAGTAAGGTCGAGAACGAATGTTGCAGCTTCATGCTGTAGCAGTCTACCTAAACATACTGTAGCTAAACTCCAGCCTGAACTTACACCCATGCACTTTCTTTACTTTTTAAATCCATTTCCAAGCTGTCAACTCACTCTAAGATCATTCCTTCGAATTCTCTAATTGAAATCACCTTTTAAGTTGGCTTGGATCAATTGCTTGCTTTAATTGTCTCTGTGGGATCGATATTCGGTACTTAGTACCACTTTATTACTTGTTTTCAAAACGATACTGGTTTGGCATGTATACTTGTGTGTTATTCCTTTATTGAAAAAATAGGGATACATTTCCTAGAGAGCAGGAGTTGTAGGGACACTTGGGCTTTTATGTCGTGAAGTGTCATACAATTAATGTTGTATGAGTGATATACTTTTATGTTCATCCACTCTCAATGGATACGGGTCTCCCCCGTTGTCGGCCAACAATATTTTGGATATTTAATTGTCCATGCTTTAACATTTGGATTTCATTCCATTTTATGGTTGCGTGAGTATTGATATTTAGTTCCATGTTTTCGATGGCATATTATATTTATACGGATTTCTTTCCATGATTTATGAGTTGAGTATTAAGCCCCACGTTTTGGGTGTTTCGTGTAACACCCCGGATTTTCGTTATGTAATCTTGGTATTCTTGTGTTTAACCGTTGCCGTTAGCACCGCGTTTGGTTTGAAGTTTGAGTTTGGATTTTGGTGGTTTTGAACAAACCACAGTGAACTACGCGAGTTGCACCGCGACTTGAGGTCGCGGCACAACCCGCGAAACCCTCTGTTTGGGTTTTGGTTTCTGCAAGCGGGCGAGTTATGCCGCGACTTGAGGTCGTGGCATAACCCGCGAAAGACGCTGGCCGACTTAGGGGTGGTCAGCCCCAAAATATATTTTGGTGTTATAATCTCAAAAGTTTTGAGATTTCTTTTCTCTCAAGTCTCTCTCTCTCTCTTTTCTCCCTCTCTCTTTCTAGATCTCGTTTGTACCTCGTATGTTGTTAGTATTAACTGCATCTAGCAATGGTTCGGTATAGAAGGCTTCGTCTTCTCTCGGTGGTCGATATCTGTTTTTTTAGGTTTTCGTCTAAAACCTATTTGTTGAGTTCCTACTACCTTTTTTATAAACTTTATACATGTCAAAAGTTACATTTGGAACTTCTATATATCCCCATGGTTTTGGATCTACTTTCACTACATTTTGATATAACTTGAGTTTTGGGAGATTTTAGGGTTCCCAATCATTTTCGACTAAAATGATGGGTTCCATCATATTTGAAGTAAAAGGAGGTTTTACTTGCACATTTATGTGGATTATTTGAAAGAATGTATATAAACTCATTTTATGATTTTCATTCTTACCAGCAGTTAAACTTGAAGGAAAGCATTTTGTTTATAAAATGTTTTTATACCATATGACTATCTATGGTGGATCACATATGTTATTGTGACAAGTCTGTACCATTACTAGTGGATCCCTTGGTTTTGAGTAGGCTTTTATTATTGGGATGTCTATTTCCCTTTCTGTAGCTATGGATGCATATGATCCTTGGGGGCCATTTGGTACAATTATGTAAGATCGGTTACTAGCTATGGGTCATATTGTAGTCCTAGTGAACGAGTATGACTTGGTTTCCTCGAGGACCCTCCCTCACATCTTAGTACGGACCTTGTTGTTCGTGGCCATGGATTCCAGGTATTTAGCTCACAACTCGGATTGTGTCCTACTTTTGTGTTCCGCTGCAATCCTTGGTAAATCGGGTATCCCCCGTCATCGCAAGATGAATTTTCGGACCGATCAGTCCTTATGTGGAAAAGATTTCTTTTGTAAACCGAAACTTATTGAAAAGATTTCCTTTTGATACAATTGTTTATATCTCTTGAAATTATAAATTGTATGTTCTCACTAGGCTTTAAGCCTAACACTTTTTCTCAAATGATATGTATAACAGGTTCCCATTAGCGGTGGGTTGCCAAGGGCTTGAGTGACGAGCTTGGTCTCGGGGGCTTTTGAGATGACTAGTATTTGATGTTGGACAATTGTTTATGTCCCATTCTTTTGGTGATTTTTGGATTAACAACCGATGTAATCTAGATAGTTGTGTTTAGATTAGTTTGTTGTTGAATTCCATATCCGTATTCAGAATTTTGTAAAGGCTTAGTAAATTCCCCTTTTTGGGAGGTTTATACCAGGTGTTGATGTTTATTTGTCCAGTTTCCGCATTTTTAAATTCACTCTGGTTTTTAGGGTGTTACATTTCGGGATATAAAGTTTTATCTGCATTTTTATAAATTGGGAGTCTGTTTTCTATTCACGTTTTGAATGAGTTTTGGGTTGCATCACTTTATAAAGAATGTTTTGTATTATGGTGTTCGTCCTTAAAAATGCATGTTATTGGAAAACGAGTCGTTTTCATATTTAAAGTAAATCGTGTCAAAAGATTATGATTTAAGTGCATTCTTTCCTTTTAAAGATATACTTATTCGCGTTGAAAACTCTTGAACTCACTAGACGTCAGCCTAATCTTTTTATTTGTCGGTATGTGCATCAGGTCCCGGTTGAGTTCGATACTAGCGACCAGTGATGGAGCCACTTGATGACCAGAAGGGACCTGTGATCCCCCTGGTTTCTGAAATTTTTTTGTAGACAAATATCCATTCCATATTGATAAGTGATAGTAAGCCTATAAAGTCTTTGATTGGGCCCTCCCTAAACCAAACCCACACCACATATATTAAATCGGTGAATGAAATAAACAAAAGAAAAGCTATTAGGATTTAGGCCCACATATATGACACAAAGTACACACTTAATAATAAATTAATAATACCCATTTACCTCTCAGTTTGGCGACTTCGAAGTTCTAATTCATTAACTTCATCTCAATCTCTCGCCCCTTTTTGTCATTGATGACTGACCGACGAAGCCATAACTAACCAAGCAGCTCACCGCCGGCGACAGCAGGAGCTCACAGGTCACACACAGCTGGTCGCCGGCCACCACTCCTTCTCAGCCACGACCGGTCCTACTCGGCTACTCCCAAAATCTCCAATTTTTCAAGTTAGCCTGTTAGGATTCCGATTTTGTCAGCTTGTAAATTGTAATCTGTCCCGAGAAGAGTGATTCATGTTTGATTGATAACGAAGATATCATAGATAAGTTCCAAAAAATGAAAACTCATCGAGGTCACTGTTAAATATGTAAAGGTCAAATATTATCAATATAAGTATATAACAACGTTATTTTTGCTATTTTCATAATGTTGATTTTTTTATATGGTGCTCCCCCCGAAACAAATTCCTGGCTCTGCCCCTGCTAGCGACACTGTGAAGAGATAAGATATAGATTTATGCTCGAGGGTGAATAGTTTGGTGAAGGGTTCGCCGTTATCTTGGAATAGCGATTTGTTTTTGGGTTTAGTAACATCCGACATTTAATTAGTCTATGTGTAAGACTTTATTTGCTTTGTTGACGGATTAAATCTAGAATCGCATTTCTAGTGTGAACTTATTGTAATAGATTTTATCTTTCTCTGAGGTATTATTGAAAACTTTAAATTCGTCGCTCTTTCCAAATTTGAGGGTGTTACACAAATGTCTACATTCATAACGTACATATGGTAAACAAGTAGAATATGCAGTTTGATCCCTCTAGGCTAATTTCAATTACCAAACAAAAACTTGCTTGCAGATAAGGAGATGGTTTTCCTATTGCAATGAATCTTGATGAAAAATGCTTTTATGGAAACGGGTGTAATGTTGTTTTTGAATATCTTCTTGGAACATTATAATGTTGACTCGAGAAAATTAGTATTGAATTCATATGTGTTTGTATGCTTCATCTTACGTTTATATGTTCCTTAGATTTTCTTATCCAAATTCGTTTGAACTGCCATAAGATGTTCTTGTGTATGTCTTTGGTTTCCACTTCGCAAGTTTGTCGATTCTTTTTCCCTATGTTTATTAATGGGAAAATTGCATCAAAATGGAACAAACTTTAACCTAATTCATATTTTGGGGAACTAACTTTCAAAATCATCATTTAAGGCTCTCAAGCAAACTTTTAATATTTTTTAGGGTCTTTTTCACCTATTGACCTGCTAATAATGACATCGTGTAAGTAAATCCGAACTAAGATTCCAGGTCATAATTAAAAATTATAAGAGTAAATAAAAATAATGACATGACACATCTTGTATAAAGGCATATGTACAAGTTCTTATATCACAGTGTACAAATCTTTTGAACCCTAACGACCGAATCACAGGTTTTGTGAGTCCATCGATGGGTAAAGTTGATTGAGATTAGTGAAATTATTTGGGTTTGAAGGTTTACTTTTTTAGGTTTTTTCTTTGTTAAGATGGGATTTGTTTACAGGTTGAATGGGTGGTATGGGCAGTGGCAGAAGGAGTTTCAAGAATTATGAGGGAATTGTGGGATTTGATTATAATTTTTTAGGGTTTTTGTTTTTTGAAAGCTGGAATGGGAAGAGGTTGGTTATAATCGTAAGGGTATGATTCTAGATCCTAGGAATCATCTTGCATCTATATCAAGAATTGTTTAATTCAAGATAAGAAGAGGGGGAAGAGGAAGAAGAAGGTCAAGGAAACAAGGGATTCAGATGGGTTTTCATGGATTCCATCGTTTTCATCATTCAACTTCACCAAAATCGTGAAATCCCAGCTCCCAACCACCGCGGAAGATTAGGTGGTCCATTAAGGCAGGGCAGCCTTCGCCGCCACAAAAGAAACGCTCTTATTTTACCTTCTTTTTCTTCTTCTGTGGAGCAACAGAACGACGATGACGACGAAGATATGCAACGAGGTTGCCTGAAAAAATGGTAGAAAGTTATCAATACCACAACAACTCCGCCGGCAGAAAGATGATCTATGATTTTCGAGGGGTGAAGAGCAGCAGCAACGGTGTTTCTGTGTGAAACGACGGTGGAGGCTGGTGGTGGTGGTTAGTTAGAGCATCTCCAACCATAACACCAAAAAAAAACACTAAAAACACCAAATCCGGTGGGCCCATTCACACAAAAGGTCCAAAAAAACATATAACTACATCCTCATCGCGTTCTAATTAAATATACTCAAATATATATGTATTTCACAAATCAACTCATTGACACCATATTCGTCATACAAGGTTTTATATTGTTAAGACAACATATTCCCCATAGTGACAAACCATCTTTACATTTCAATTAGTAGATCCACAATACCTTTAATATTCATTATGATAAAGGGTTGTATTCTTCTTCCACCTTTCCATGAGAACTTAACTAACTAGGTCAAACCACATAATAAAGATATCATCATGTATTACCCACGTAAATATGTAGATTAGGTCAATAAGTATATTAAATAAGCCTACAACTACAAGAGGTAGAGTTTATAGGAGAAACTCACCATCTAGGGTTTGAAAAGTAAAAACCCTAGAAGTTAGGTCAAACCTAAATGTAAGAAATCAGACATATATACATGTATAAGTGTTTATTGTAGACAATAAATGAGTGTATTGACATTTAGAGAGTGAGAACTCAAAAACTAGGGTTTGTAGGGAGAAAACCCTAAAAGATGTGTGAGCTTGGAAAGATCTTGAATACTTGAAGCTTTTATGACATCAAGATCTAAATGCTAGCACCCAACCACCACTTGGAGAAGAAATAAATGTTAGGGTTTGATTTAGGGCTTTTAATGAGGAGGGAGAAGAAAGAAAAGAGTGAAAATCGCCTAAGGGTTGAGAGGATTCGATCTGCAGGTTTTGAGTTGAAGTGTGTGTATTTGGCCTCAAAAACGACATTTATTCCAGCACCCCCAACCGTACCCGTGACTATGACCCAGCGACTATGCCCTGGGCATTGTCGTCGGGCATAGTCGCCCGCGACACCTTACCACCTTCTGTTTGTCGACGGCGACATTGCCACTAGCGACTATGCCATGGCATTGTTGCCATGCATAGTCCCAGCTCATCCCCAAGCTGTTGTTTGCTCGATGCCAAAAGTGTCAAAAGGTCCAAAGCTCGACCCCTCTCGACTCTCGTTGGTTGCTAAAGTCTCGGGATTATATTACTCATGAACTTGGGTAGTAACCAAAGTGTAAGCTCTTCACGGAAATCTACTATACGGGTTCATGTGATCGATAATTGTTCATACATACACACAAGTACATTTTACACCCATATACACATAAACTCTTTTACATTCGATATAATCATGCATATACCCAAAATATTACGCTTGGCACATATACGCATATGGTGCAACGATCCAAAACGAAAAACATGAGTGCTTAAAAGAAGTGTGACTCAACGAGACATATATAAATATAAAGTGAGTGTTCTAAAGGGAGATGGAATTACTTGAGAATTTCGGGGTGTTACATATTATATAAATATGTTAATTTGTGTTATAATTAAATGAAATTTATATTAAAAATAAATAAAATAGAGTTAATGGTGGGCCATATGTATTTGTCGGTTAAAATATCACCCGACATATTTGCCGTCTAAATTTGTTGACCGGCAAAAACAAGATTGGATTACCGGACGGTTGGAGTAAAGAAAACGGTAAAAAAGTGAAAATACCGTGCGATTGGAGATGCTCTTAGAGCATCTCCAACCTTAGAGCATCTCCAACCGGCTGTATATCGCCTTTTTTGCCGATCGGAGATCTCCAATCGATCGGTATAATTTTTTTTTCTTGCCGACATTTGCTTTCACATGGCAAATATGCAAGTCTATATTTCACATGGCATTTCTATAAAACCTAGCTGACCCCACCATTTTGTATTTTTTTTAAATATCAAAATTCATTTAATACCAAAATTAACATTTTAACATTAATAATTTGTTTTTAAAATTAACATATTTATATTAAGTAAATTATATATACATTTAATATATATTTGGTGTTTTTTTAGAGTATGGTTGGAGTTGGTTTTTTTTTTTTTTTTTTTTTTTGTGAATGGGTCCACCAAATTTGATGTTTTTAGTGTTAAATTTGGTGATATGGTTGGAGATGCTCTTAGAGATGGCAGAAGATGTGGAGTAGATTTAGGGAGGATTTTATAATTAACTTTTTTTAGTTATCAAATATGTGCCTTATTTTTAAATCCACCTAAAATGTTTTTAATTAATAGATTTTCCACATCATATTAAGGTAACATGTTACCTACTAAACCCGTTAACTGGACCTTTAAATATATAAGTTAACTGAACCTTTAAATATATAAAAAGTTTGTTTGAGACCCTTAAATGATAATTTTGAAAATTCGTTCCACAAAATGGAAAGAGTAAATTACACTTTTGGTCCTTGTGGTTTCTATCTATTATCAATTTTGGTCCCTCTTTCAAATTAATTACAATTTTGGTCACTGTAATTACTATTTTATTTCACTTTTGGTCCCTTTGACCAACTTTAATCAAAAAGGTTAGTTAATTTATGGGTATTTTGGTCATTATACATTTTATTTTTATTTTTTATTTTTTGTTTCATTAGATTATATAGTAAATTACAATTATAGTCACTTTGCCTTTTTTTTCTTTTCTTTTCTTTCCTACATTTTTTCCATTTTCCATTTATAACTTATTATATTAATTAATGATAATTTTAACTAAAGATACATTAAAAATACGTATTTTATTTTGTAAATTACACCATTAAAAAAGTTTTGTCGATGCTTTAAAAATAAGTTAAATTTTAAATATTTTTATATTTTTATACAATTTATCTAATAAATATATATTTGCAAATCCGTCTATACTAATCCAAAAATATAATAATTCTATTTTAAATTGTCTTTTTAAAAAAATATTCTTTTATTCTTATTTATATAATATAAAAATCGAAATTTATCTATGTCTATTAATAAAAAAATGTACCGTTTTTAAATAGTTTATTAGTTACATGTTTTTTAAATGTGTATCAATTAATAAAATTTATAATATAATTATTGAAAAATTCAAAATTTAGACTTAAATTTATCGTAATAAAAAAATATTTAAAATATAAACTTAAATTTATATAGAGAATGATATTCAGTTCTATTCCAAACTACGAACCATATAGCCCAAAAATTCCAAATATTTCCAATTCTTAATCCTTACACAGATCAAAATCTCTTGAAAATATTACGTCAAACCAAACGAGCCCTAATTGTTTTGTTTGATGTAAAATGCAGGCTCATGAACCATGCATACTGATTCATAAAAATAAAGAAAATAAAGAAAATGTGGAGTTGTTAGTTGGTTATTATTTTTCACTATGATAAATTTAAGTTTATATTTTGCAAAAAATTAAATAATAAGTATATTATAAAGTTTTTTTTTCATCCACATTTAATATAAACATTTAATTAAATAGAATATCTAAAAACGATATTTTTTTTAATTAATAGACATAGATAAATCTCGATTTTTTTCATACATAAAGAAAACGATAATTTTTTTTAAACACAACTTACAATAAAAAAATGTTTTTTTTGGATTAGTGTAAACGAATTTGCAGTTATATATCAAATAAGTTACAGAAAAATTTAAAAATATTCAATACTTAACTTATTTTAAATATTCTACAAGAATTTTCTAATGGTGTAATTTACAAAATGAAATACATATTTTTAATGTATTATTAGTTAAAATTATGATGAATTAATTAATATAATAAGATATAAATGGAAAAATGTAGGAAAAAAAAAGAAAGGAAAAAAAAGGCACACCATAGGGACTATAATTGTAATTTACTATATAATCTAATAAAACAAAAAAATGAAAAATAAAAATAAAAGGTATAATGGCCAAAATACCCATAATTTGACTAACCTTTTTGACTAAAGTTGGTCAAAGGGACCAAAAGTGAAATAAAATAGCAACCATAGTGACCAAAGTTGTACTTAGTTTGAAAGAGGGACCAAAGTTGATAATGGATAGAAATCACAAGGACCAAAAGTGTAATTTACTCAAATAGAAATCAGATTAAAATTTATTCCATTTTGATGCAATTTTCCCTTTATTAATTTATGTTTTTCCTATTATGTTTCGATCTTACATAGTACTTGGTTGACAATGTTGTATTTTTTGGTTGACAATAACTATGGATTCACAATGGCAAGATAACATCCTTGGGAGTTGGGGGGTCAGTGGATAGTATCCCTGACTGCCAGGGTTCGAACCCCGTGGCAAGCATGTGGCGATATCCAGATCATGCGCACGTGTTCCCTTAATTGGGTCGGCCCATGGTCGCCGGGGATTAGTCGGGTGACACCCTTAAGTGGGAGCCCGAATACCCCGGGAACGTGTGTGTGTTGATGCCGTTCAAAAAAAAATGTTGCACTTCCTTTAGATTTTTTATGGTATCATTTAATTCTTGAGCCAATGTAGGTTAATTGGCTTAACAAGTTCATCAAATATATGTGGTCTTATCAAGACAAGTTATTTTTATAAACTAAATACGTTGGTATTTATGGTTTCTTTAAATTTGAAGAATAGAGTAACAATTTGTACTTGTAGGCAATATTCAAAACTGCAAAGGATATTGCAAATCCCATTATTACCGACCAAATTCTAAACTATAAAACTGATTGGATGAAGTTTTGGACTCTTACATTAAGGTCTTTTTCTTGTACATTTTATGGGTTTTGAGAGTTTTATGTTGACGCTTTGCCTTTCATATTTTTTTGGAAAGTAGTTTGTAGTTTGGTGGGCATTCCTCATTACTTAACTTTAACAAATTCAAGCAACCCTCGCTTTATTGTAAAAAAATACAATTATTTCAGCTTCTATCAATCAATATATTTGGCCGCCTCATATTTTCTATTTCCACAATTTCTTGCCCTAAGTTTTCTATTTGTGATGATAATTAGCAATCTTGACATATTAACCTTCTTCATCCTAGGACTTCTTTTGTTAATTAGATACTAGAAGCGTACTCGCGCAATTCAACGACATACATCACGATTTTAATGTTTCATTTTATTTTTTGTTTTTTTGTCGATTTACAATACGATTTTGGATAGTTTTGAGAAAGTGATAATTTTTTTTTATAAATTTGTTTAATTTAGGCTTAATAATATAATGTTTTTTATATAAAAAAATAAGTATTTTGTTAGAATTCAATGATTATCTTATATATTTTAATTACATCTAGAAAAAATAATCAATTACATATTTAATAATATAATTAAAACAAATTTATAGTAATATAATATATTAATTAATAGTGATACATGGAAATGTCTGCATAAAAGGAAGGCTCTGCACAAACCAAATTGGTGGGTGTTAGAAGTCTGCAGTAGTAATATGTATCTTGTGCTTTGATACTTGTAAATTAAGAGATTTTTAAAATCTTGCAAAAAATGATGGTACCTTATGCCTAATAATTTGTATTTAAGAGTTTTTTTATCCGTGTATTATAATATAGTATAGATTAATTATCTTTTAACCATTACAGTGAATTTAGAGGTTGTTTGTTTACCTCATAATAATTTCATTAAAAGACAACCTCTGAATAATGATGTTTGGGGATAAAAAAAAAAACCCTTGAATTGTGACACACCTTATTATTCAGAGCCAAATTATTCCACCATTGCCCTTCATACTTTCTCGATCTCCTCTTATGTCTATAGCTCACTGTCTGTACATCTCTCTTGTCTTAGGGGCGGTTTACTAAACGCTTACCGGGTCATTTACCTTACCGGATGAACATAGCAAGGGCCAAGAATCTTACCCGGTAAGAGCGATGTTAGGTAAAAATGTGCCTCACAAATGCAAAAACTAGCGAATTGATTTCTAAGGTCCCAAACGAGTAGAAATCTAAGTGCACAATTAACCCAACAACAAATGCGGATAACAATAATCTAGATGTTGCACAATAATTCTCTAACGTAGAAAAATAAACCCACGAAATATAGATAATAATAAATATGTTATTATCTATAATTATAGCAAGTCTAAAACAAATAACACCGTGATTTAACGTGGTTCCACTATCGGTTTTTGATAGTGTACATCCACCAAAGAGAGAGAGCAAGAATATTATTACCAACCAAGGAGATTACAAAGTGCTTGTACAAGGATCTTGAGATCCACGATCACCTAACAAAATTCACGAACACCATCGAATATCAAGAACACTCTCGACCTCACATAAACTAAATATATCGAAAGAATATATTAATGAGAGTATTATAGTGTTAACTAGTGAAAGTTAAGAGAAAGGGATGAAGAAAATGGTTGGAGGGGAAGGGGTATTTATAGGATTGAATGGGAGTAGGGACCAAGGAAACATGGGTAGATTAGTGACCAAGTTACCAAGCTTGGAGGCCAAGCTTGGCATTTCCATCATGTGTATTTTCATCATGTGTATCATCTCCCAAAAATAATATAATTAAATATTATAACACTCCACCATGATGCACGTGATCCTCGATAGCGAAACAAATCCCAATCCAACCAATACGGGTTCTTCCAACAATAGATAGCAAAGTAAATTGGCACGAGGTAGCAAAATGCATTCCAACCGTGACGAGCTTCAGCATGACCATCACCCGTCAAAGTTACAAGCAAACAAATAACCTCAAATGCACAATCTACTAAACAAGGTAGATCATAAGCAAAGCTCTAAGCACTTAACAAAGTAATTCCTTCAAAGATGTCATTTTGTCACCTGTGGTAATATCTTCTCTCTCTCGCAAAGTGCCCAACGGCACTAACACAAACGGAGCTGGATCAAGTTTGAGCAATGCTCAAACTTAGCTGGTGGTAGCGACTTAGTGAACATATCAGCGGCATTGTCATCTGTCAGGACTTTCTTCAAATAGACAATCTTCGCTTCATGTAATCTCACAAGATATGCATCACGCACATTTATGTGCTTTGTCCGGGAGTTGAAAGCCAAATTAGTAGCCAAATGGATGGCACTCTGATTATCACAGAAAATGCGCACGGAAGGTTGCTCGAAGCCTAAGCCATTCATCAATTCTTTTAAATGGACTGCTTCCTTTGCAGACTCAACCGTAGCAACAAGTTCAGCTTCTGTGGTTGACAATGCAACAATGGACTGTAAACGTGATCTCCAACTAACGGTTGTTCCACCTAAAGTAAATACATAACCGGATGTGGATCTCCAACCAACTCGATCACCTGCATAGTCAGAATCACAAAATCCAACAATTTCAAAGTCATTGTGCAAACCAAATATAAGACCATGTGTCTCGGTTCCCTTCAAATATCGAAATGTCGTTTTAACGGCTACCCAATGTGATCGACCTGGATTCGCGAGAAACCGACTCACCACTCCGACACAATGTGCAAGATCGGGATGAGTACACACCATGGCGTACATGAGACTTCCGACCGCACTAGCATATGGAACTTTTGACATTTCGGCCTTTCCCTTGTCATCCTTCGGACAATCTTCACTTGTAATCTTGATGTGCTTCGGTAGCGGAGTGCTAGACGTCTTGGCACCATCAAGATTAAACCTCTTCAATATCTTTTGGATATACGCCCTTTGTGTCAATCTAAGTGTTCAGGACTTTCTGTCCCGCACGATTTCCATGCCCAAAATCTTCTGCGTCGCGCTAAGATCCTTCATTTCAAATTCTGACTTCAACTTATCTTTCAGAAGTTCGATCCCTGACCGGTCCCTGCAGGCTATAAGCATGTCATCTACATAAAGAAGTAAGTAAGTGAAAACGCCACCGCTTTGTCTATGATAGACACAAGCGTCTTTTTCACAACGCTCAAATCCCAGATTGAGCATAAACAAATCGAACTTCTTATACCACTGACGAGGCGATTGTTTAAGTCCATAAAGGGACTTCTTGAGTTTACATACATATTCTGGTTTGCTTTCGCAAACGAAACCATCAGATTGCTTCATATAGATAGTTTCTTCCAAGTCTCCGTGTAGGAAGGCGGTCTTTACATCTAACTGTTCTAGCTCCAAATCGTGAATAGCCATGATCTCCAAAAGAACACGAATAGATGTATGGCGTACAACGGGAGCAAAAATATCGTCATACTCGATACCTTTCCGTTGTGTAAAGCCTTTAGCAACGAGACGAGCCTTGTACCGATTGTCATCTTTGACTTTGAAAACCCACTAGCAACCAATAGCACGACTGCCATTCGGCAATGGACATAAGTCCCAAGTGATGTTCTTCGAGAGAGCTTCCATATCTTCTTGCATGGCTCCAATCCATTTAGAACTGTGGGTTTAGACCAACGCCTCCTTTATATCAAGCGGCTCATCTTGCCTTACATGCAAAGCAAACTCCAGCTGATCTGTAAAACTCATGTTAGCAAAATCCCAATCTCCATACCTGTTAGGCGGATGAATAGTTCTTTGACTATGCCTGGTAGGCGCAATAACTAGGATTGTATCGCCATCGTCTCCACCATCATTCAGAATCTCTTCTTCATAATCACTAGTAGAAGTCACTGGCGGAATGACTTCTTCAACATTAACGGGTGATTCTGAGCTAATATCAGGAGTGGATGAACTGAGAATATAAGGATTGTTTACTGTCTCCACATCATCGGCAGTAGGAGCAACAGTAGTAACGACTTCCGGATCTTGAGAGGACTGAGGATCCTGTGACTTCAACATGACTGATTCATCAAACGTGACATGTCGAGAATGAATCACTTTACGAGTCAAGGGGTTCCAGATTCGGTAACCCTTGATACCATCTGTATAGCCGAGCAAGAATCCTTTGGTGGCTTTAGGATTCAGTTTGTCCTGGCCTGAAACATGAAAATAAACAGGACAACCAAATACACGTATGTATTTCAGACAAATGTTTCTTTTACCTCTCCAAGCCTCTTCCAGAATCTTTCCCCTGATGGCCGAACAAGGTAACCTATTAATAATGTGCACCGCGGTGTAAAGTGCTTCGGCCCAAAAAGATTTGGGGAAGGCCGATGTCGACAACATACATCGGTCCTTCTCAAGAAAAGTCCTATTCATCCGCTCTGCAACCCCATTAGATTAAGGGTCGCCTGGTGTGGTGTAGTGACGGTGGATGCCTTTACGCAAACAAAAGTCTTTGAAGTTACCACTAGTAAATTCTCCACCATTATCAGATCTCAGCACTTTCAACTTCTTGCCAGTCTCGACCTCTACTCGTTCCAACCAAGTCTTGAACGTATCGAAGACATCTGACTTTAACTTCAAAACATACACCCAAAGCTTATGTGAGAAATCATCAATAAACGAAATAAAGTATTTACCTCCACTGAGGGATGGAGTACTGGATGGTCCCCAGACGTCTGTATGAACATAATCGAGGATTCCTTTAGTGTTGTGTTTTCCAACACCAAAAGAAACACGCGTCTGCTTTCCTTTGACACATCCCGAACAAAACTCCAGGCTGGCAGGTACAGCGACCTTAATGAGTTTTCGCTTGCGCAAAATCTCCAAATTCTTCTCGGATGTGTGGCCCAAACGAAGATGCCATAAGCGAGCAACATCGAGATTCTGAGAAATATCAGCCACACACGATTCAGAAGAAATAGTTTCGCCAATCAAATGGAAAAGATTATTTTCCGCCCGTTCGCCTTTCATAACAATGATGCTCCCTCGGGAGATGCGCAAACTCCCGTCGTCAATCCGAATCTTGCAACCTAGTTTGGACAGTTGTCCAACAGAGATCAAGGAACGAGTCATGGATGGAACAAACTTGACATTATTGAATGTCCGAATACACCCATCGAACATCTTGATCTACACAGTACCGATACCCTTAGTAACACACGAAGTACTGTTTCCCATAAAAATACTGTTACCTTCAACTTTTTCAAAGGTAGAGAAACAGTCCCGGAATGGTGTCATATGGCAAGATGCCCCGGTATCTAACACCCATCGCCTGTCACCTTGCGGTGGTGTAACTGTGGCAGAGAAGCCATTTTGCTCCTCTTCGGCTGCAACAGCTGATGATTCGGCGTTGTCTTTGTCTTTGTTTTTAAGACTCAGACAATCTTTCACCCAATGACCTGGCTTGTGTCAATAGTTACAGTTGCCACGTGTCTTTGATTTCCCACGAGAGTCAGGCTGACGGGACTGAGATCTTCCACGATTTCTTCCTCTTGAAGACTGCTGATCGTCTCGGCCTCTGTCAGCAAATAGGCCTTGACTGCAATTGTTCTCCCTGGGATTGTTACCGATCCTCATTTGAATTCTTTGATCTTCAGAAATCATTCCTGTTTTCACATCAGACAAAGAAAGAGTTTCTCTTCCATATATAAAACTGTTAGTGAATTGGGAATATTTCTCGGGAAGTGAATACAATAGGATCATAGCAAGTGCTTCTTCATCTTTAGCAAGAAGCGCATCCGTTGCCTTCAACTTCATAATGATATCTTCAAATTCGGTCATGTGAGCTTTAATGGTTGTGCCTTCCATCATTTTGAAGAAGAGACGCGACCGCATCAGTAACAATCTGTTGGTCAAAGTTTTCTTGAGATATAAATTCTCAAGTTTGCTCCAAATACCTGGAGCTGTCTTTTCAGACACAATCTCAGATATAACATTTTCTCCCATAGCTATCTGCAAAGTAGTAAATGCCCATGCTTCCATTTCTTTAGCCTTAAGTTCAGATATGTTAGGGTCTAACTCGTCTTTAGCAAATACTACGGGATGGACTCCATTTTTCCTAAGTGCAGCAGAGGTTGTGAACTACCATTTACCAAAGTCACCGTCCCCATTCCAAGTCTGTATACGAATCCCAGTCCCGGACAAATTAAATGTACCTTCTTGGTACGGTTTTTGGGACTGGTTTGAGGAACCGACACCAAATGGATTTTCTACGTCAGCCGTAGAGAAAAAAAATGTGCAAACTGGTTTATGTATATTTTCTACAAAAAAAACAAATCTAGATCCGAAGCTCTAATACCAATTGTTAGGTAAAAATGTGCCTCACAAATGCAAAAACTAGCGAATTGATTTCTAAGGTCCCAAACGAGTAGAAATCTAAGTGCACAATTAACCCAACAACAAATGCGGATAACAATAATCTAGATGTTGCACAATAATTCTCTAACGTAGAAAAATAAACCCACGAAATATAGATAATAATAAATACGTTATTATCTATAATTATAGCAAGTTCAAAACAAATAACACCGTGATTTAACGTGATTCCACTATCGGTTTTTGATAGTGTACATCCACCAAAGAGAGAGAGCAAGAATATTATTACCGACCAAGGAGATTACAAAGTGCTTGTACAAGGATCTTGAGATCCACGATCACCTAACAAAACTTCACGAACATCACCGAATATCAAGAACACTCTCGACCTCACATAAACTAAATATATCGAAAGGATATATTAGTAAGAGTATTATAGTGTTAACTAGTGAAAGTTAAGAGAAAGGGATGAATAAAATGGTTGGAGGGGAAGGGGTATTTATAGGATTGAAGAGGATTAGGGACCAAGGAAACATGGGTAGATTAGTGACCAAGTTACCAAGCTTGGAGGCCAAGCTTGGCATTTCCATCATGTGTATCATCTCCCAAAAATAATATAATTAAATATTATAACAAGCGATGATAAGGATGGATAGTCTTACCCGGTAAGTAAGTGTGACGACTCTTACCCGGTAAGCTCTTACCAAGTAAATTGTTGCATACGATACCGTTCTGATGGACTACAATCTTACCTGGTAAAGTAAGTCAAGTGGTAAATCTTACCGTTTTGGGTAAACGGCCCCTTACTCGGTGGTATCTCTTCTCCGTTGTTGGTTTCATTTTGTTGTTCGTTTTCCTCTGCTCATCGTGGTAGTATCATTCCCATCTTCTTGTATGACATTGATTCCTCTCATTTTTTGCATTACATTCCTCCGTTGTTGCTGGTCCTTTAGCTACTGTTGATGTTATTGTTATATGGTTGACGGTGGTATTTATTCACATCTGCTGTTCTTTTTCCTCTACCGTTGGTGTTTTTTTTATTACATATTTACATATTCCCTTATCTGACATATTTTGTGCCACATTACATCTGCTCTTTTTTTGCATCATTACATATTCATGATGCGAAAATTTTCATACGAAGTCCAAAACACAATTCTTTTAAGGATATGGATTTTACTTGAGGCTTGAAATGGAAACGATAATATTCAATCATTTAGAACATGATAGTTCTTTTGTTGTTTTAACTGTGGTTATATGTAATAACACTATTGTTTTGGGTTTTACTTGATACTCTAAAATTTTGTTTCTATTTTAACCACCAACTTGGGTGATGATGGTTTTTGTGTTTTGTTGGAATTCCAAATATGTCTCATATTTTAGGTACTTTTCATGTGTTGATTGGAAGTTACATATCTTGCTCCAACTCAATTGCTTCAATACTTTATGATGCCCAAAATTGCACTACGAAATTTGTTAGCAACTTAACCTACATATGTTATCATTCTCAAAGATATACTATGAAAGTGAATGTGGAAGTGAACGTAATGACGGGTAAGTCTGCTTTTGTTATAAGGTAATGACTATATAAGCTACTCTAATTGCTTTACGTTATGATTTTGTACTCTGTTCCGCTTTTTTGTTTAAGAGAAAAATTACAAATATATCCTGATAATATAACAAACTAACCTCTTTTTATTGTATTGTACAAAATGACCACCAAATTTATGAAACACATTGCGATCGTGATGTATTGTGCGGAAGGGCCGAAGGGCCCACATTTTCCAATTTCTAATTTAAGGGGCTGTTTGTTTACCTCTTAATAGTTCCATTAAGAGGCATCATCTGAATCGCTAAGATTTGAATTTTGTTTGGCAAAAAATTAGTTTGCTTCTTAATGGTTCAAAAACTCTCTGAATGATTTTGTATCCTGAGCATCCCTTACCCATTCAGCGCCCCGATTTCATTTTTAACAATTATCAAACAATCATATTTCATTTTACACTGTATCATAAGAGTCTCTTAATCATTCTGTACTAAACCATTCAGCAACTGTCAAACAACATCTAAATATCACTAGTTACAATATTTCCTTTTACTTTCCTACCTTTTCATTTTTTATTTTTTATTCTTATCATATAAGTAATTAATAATATTTTAGATAAAATACATTAAACATATATATTTTGTCTTCCAAATTATACCACTAGAAAATTTTTGTCAATACTTTTAAAAATTTTAACACGTGTATATCCGAAATGTTTATTCTAATTGCTTTAAAATACATCTTCAATTTACAAATAAAATTTAGATTGCAATCATATTCATCAATATATTATTTAAATAATTGATAATATCATAACCTTAATTTCTTGGGGAAGGCAAGCTATTAGTTATTGCTATCTTAATCATACCTTTCATAAAGCGTTACTACGGGACTGTTTGTTTACCTCTTAATGGTTCCATTAAGAGACAACTTCTGAATCGTTAAGAGGTAAATCTTGTTTGGCAAAAAAAATGTCTGCCTCTTAATGGTTCTAAAACCCTCTGAATGGTTTAGTGTTTTGACCATGTCTTAACCATTCAGAGCCCTGATTTCATCCTGAACAATTAGCAAACAACCATATTTCATTTCGCATTATATCATAAAAGCCTCTTAATCATTCTGATCACTTAATCATTCTGCACCTAATCATTCAGCAACTGCCAAACAACCCCTACCTTTTCAAAACAATTACCATCCTTATAAACGGTCCTATCCATATTTAAGATTTCAAAACAATCATCATCTTTTTATACATTCACTACAATAAATGATAGTTGCAGCGACCACATCTATGACATTGTTTGGCAAACTAGCTTATAAGCTAGTTGGTAGCTGATAAGCTAACTTTTTAAAACGCTACTATGAGTAGTTTTTCAATAAGCTAGCTTATATGGTCTTCCAAACATGTACCAGGAAAAAAAACTAGCTTATATAAAATAAAGAGGTAAAAAAACTTCTAATTAAAACATATTTAAAAAAAACGTAATAGGATGAAGCGGATCAATAATGAGACGCATTCATATTTTTCCCCAATTTTAACCTTGATATTTTAAAAAACCATATTTTTAATATTCATTATTTTTACAAAAATGTCATTACAATTTTAATCATGTGATAAAAAAAATATCTGGTTCAGTTGATCTTAGATTTCTAAGATACTTTTAAGGTTCTTATTTCAACATACTCATATATGTATTGTAATAAGTTATAAACTTAAGAAATTATGCGTTAACAAGTCGTACTTGATACTTAACACTTTGTTTAAAAGAAAAAAACTCAAATACTTTATTGAGTAAACTTTAAATTTGGTCCTTGAGCAAAATAAAAACCATTCTACACTTATCAAAGTCTATATCCCATTTTCAAACTTTTTACCAAACTTCAAGGACCAAAATTGAAGTTTACTCTACTTTTTATTATACTAAAAATAAATATAGTGTTTGGGGATTTTCCTTGAGGTCACCGGTTCGAGTCTTTTAAGTGCACTGAAGATTTTTATGACTGTTCTATAGAACCCCTGTATTAGCCGAGATGCTCACAAACTGGTCCGGACAACCACGTGTTAGCAAAAAAATATTATAGTAAAAGCTAGAAAAAATAATATCAATATTTATTTTTTCTAAAAAAAGCAGCTCTTGCCATGAAATAGCAATCCAAAAAAATGAATGAATGGTTCATCCCATTTAAAGTAGATATATAAACAACAAAACCTTCTCATTTCATTATAATACTGGTCATTTTTTGTCGGCCTCAATTACTGCACAACAAACGTAATAATATACTTATGTTCTTTTCTTTTATTTCTGTCTTGTTTTTTAAGAGGTCTAAAGTCTGAAGTCTTAATTTAGTTATGATTAATAAGAGGTAGTGTGTAAAAAGGTCTGAACAATTCAGACTTAAGAGATATTAAGAGATTTTTTTAAAAAAACAAACAACCCCTTAATTATGTAGATTTATTTTATGTAAACATAGCTTGTTCAATAAAGTATGGGAAAGAAAACCCTATAACATAATGATGCGTCTAGACTTTTGTGCAAGTTTTCTAACTTCCCAAAGATCAAAGTGTTCCATCAAACTGTTATCGGACATGTAGTTCAGTGTTTAATATACACAATAGGTTCAAGTTTGAATCCTTCAGGAGACGAGTTTAGCTGGTCTAATGTTGAGTTAACTCTAAAATATTTTTGCACATGTTTTTGAAGGATCTTTTGGGCTCTTAAAAGGCCCTCTTTATCTTCATCTTAATAGAATTTGGAGGACTTAGAAGATTCTAGGGGTGTTCAAAAAAACCGTTGGACTGCTCAAACCGGTCAAACCAAATCAAATCGGACCGTTTTTGGCGGTTTGAGCGGTCTGGCGGTCCGGTCTGGTCTGAAAATTTGCCAAACCGGGCGGTCCGGTCCGGTTTGCGGTCTGAAGGTTTTTTTGGGCGGTTTGGACCAAACCGACCGCCAAATACATATATATTTTTTATATGCATTTATATCCATTATCCAACCGAATGTTATCTTAAATATATTTGGTTAGACCCAATGTTATCTTAAAATCCAGCTCAAACATAAAATCTATTTTTGATTTTTGACATTTGAAACATAAAATCTATTTTGACATTTGTATCTTAATTATCACGTCGACTTCAGGTTTCACAGTTCAGTAGTTCACGTTCGTTCAAGCTTCTTTGTTCTTCATGGTTCATTTTTTTTAGTTTGCATATTACTTTTTTTTAGTGTTTTGTTGGGATATTTTGTTTACTTTTTTTGTGGACTCAAGTCAATAAAGCTTTAAAATTCAAAATTATATATGTTTTTTAAGTTTAAACTTTAAGGCCCATAAAAAGCCTAAACCGGTCGGACCAAACCGCCTAAACCACGGTCCGGTTTGACCAGCCTAGACACTTGATATCAAACCGCTCGGTTTGAAAATTTAATAAACCGCCACTTGCGGTTTGGTTTGTGGTCTGAGGGGTTAAACCGTCCAAACCGGACCGCGAACACCCCTAGGAGATTCTTGTTCTATCATATTATCCTTAAACGCACACAATTTTAAAAGTGTGTAATTTTTAGTGTATCTTGGATAAATTCTTTATGGAGTTAAAATCTATAAAGGAAATTACACTCAACCCTAGCAGTTTCTCTATTTTGGAGATAAACGGAGAAAAAGCTTTATAAGCACCTACTAATGGAGTTGAATTTACCAAGTTCTGAGGAGTTGGTGTCCAATCATGCTTAAGTGTGCAGATTGGATCATCGATCGATTTCTAGGTTCATTTTTCTGTTCCATCTTTTTTTACGATAGATATTCGAACATTGATCTCTTTTATTTGTTTTAGTTCATGATCAGAACGAGTTATTTCATAAACCCAACATTAAATTATATCATCAAAATATTCTATAGATTTATCATCCCACTAAACTTTTGAATTTTGTAAATAGAAATACATTAGTTTTCCAAATTCAAAATTTTGGAGATTTTTATCTCCTCTTTTCAACCATTTCATTTTAAAGAATCTGTTATTACAAAATAAGTATTTCTCCATTTTAAAGAATCTATCGGAGATTCTCTTACATTTTTAGTTAACCAAAAAACAAGTAGTAGAAAGGCAGTTTCAGCAAGAAAGATCATGTAATAAATACATCAAATCAAATCAAATCAAATCAAATCTCCTCCATTACTACTAATTCAGCAACATATTAATCCATGAAAATAAAAAAGAAACCAACAAAACAAGTAGTTGTTCACTTCATATCATAATTTTCTTCCTCTTTTCACCCTATCTCAAGAAAGAAATTAATTACTTGCTTGCTACACATGCCTTCCTTTTCAGCTAATAATATTAATTGTTTCCATTTCTTTACTGTCTTCTTCCACACACATGATCAATCAGTGGTCATTGGCTGACTCATACAGCACCTGAATCGAGCCTTGCGCACCGTCGTCATGATCTCCGTCTCCGCATGTTCAAGCATTCTCACGATCTCTGTGAAGGGTGGCCTCACATCTTCGTTTCCATCCCAGCAACGTGTCATAATTTCACTCAGAACTGGAAGGCAGTCATGTGGGATGGTCGGCCGGACGCCTTTATTCACGACTGCAAATGCGGCCTGCACCGCTGTCATGTTCTGGAATGGAAGCATCCCTGTGATAAGTTCCCAGAGAACGATCCCAAAACTATAAACATCTACCTTCTGTGTGTAGGACCGATGCTGGATCATCTCCCTGCAATACCAACCAATATAGACATGATAAATTCAAACATATTTGTTGGTGAATAAATAATCCCCTCATTGGAACTGCGATAGGTTTTTTTTTATGATCGATCTTATGTTCCAATATGTGGGTCATTATGGCAGACTACAAAAAGCTACAAGATCAAATTTCCAAAAGTGCAAATTGCATGAAAATGCATGTACTTTGATCTGATTCCTATTTCGGGTAACGTACTATTAAAACCTTCATTTAGGTCCCTAAGACGTGATATGTCAAACATTTAGGTACGTGGTTAAAATAGGAATCATATCAAAGTACGTTACCAAGATGAAGGCTACCAATTCATTACATCAAGACTTTACGAGGGAGCAAGTCTTTCTAACACAGCACATAGCACAAAGATGTATAATGGAATGTGGTGCAGCACACTAACATTTTCCGAAACAAAATAAAAGATAAAAAGGATATAAGTAGATCATATTTAATCAAAATATTATTTTAAAGTGGCATCTAAAGTAATTCATTAGCTAGAAAGGCCCAACAAATTGATTAAACATAGTGATAACCGAATCAAATTCGACATGACTTGGAGTTATCCACTTGTACCACAAACCACAAGAATAATCCTTCACATCATTTATAGAAGACTATACTTTTTAAGACATGTGAAACCACCAAACCAAACCAAGTCCCAAGACGCTGTTTGTGAGCAAAAAAGACCCTCAAAGGAAGCAGAACGTCAAAGTCTCCTACGGAATCACGAAAAACGGGCGGTTGATCCATATAAAGTTTAACCATGAAGATCAAAGAGGCAGCATATCCAAAAAGGCACTACATGGACATGGAAGTAGGGTTTGAAAAGGTCAATCATGTAGTATCTATTAGTTGCTAAAAATAAGGAGAAAAATAAATAAAGAATTGGTCTTTATTGGAAAGTCAATAATGGCAGGAAAATAGGCTAGGATTTCGAGAACGTGTTAGTGTCTATTGTATTTAAACCCCTGGCATTTACCACGAGGAAAAGGAAAGAGCATTGCTAATTAAAAAACCCTCCTTGTGGCTTGTTCTTCCCACAAAAAGAACTTGTTCCTATACATGAAGATCTTGTCTTGATTGGGACCTAATATAAACCTACTCCTAAAAGAAGTCACTAAAAGTAGAATCAATGTAGGAACCTGCCTCATTAAAACCAACGTAAATTGTTCACTTCCTAAGAACAAAAATATTGTATCACTAATCCTTTTCAACATGTGAGACAAATTTTAGAAAACCTAGAGACAAGTTCCACGTGGGCGAGAACTGTGAAGAGAATCCCCAACTATTTACCTGGAATAGAAAGAGTAGCAAAGGAGCATAAAACATTGTACTAAAAGCCATAATTACAATGTAATAAGGTTGTGATTTATTTAGAAGGTTGCAGTGAGAATCATATCAGCCATAGAAACAACAAGCAAAACTGCATTTAACCGACAAAAGTACTAGTCACATCAAAGAAACGTCAATTCAAGTACTATCTACTTTGACACCAGTAATGAAATCCTATATAAATTATTACTTATCATTAACATTTGGAAGTGTGTTAAGCAAAGTACTAATCAAGTTGTCACAAATGCACAGATGTCATAAATGATACGAAAATATCTCGAGATTTTATAAAACTATGTCATACATGAAAAATCGCATACAAATGTGACAAAGTAGTTGAAACGTAATGCAGGCTCAATAAGACATAAACCAAAAAAGTCAGGATGAACTAAAGCAAAAGACCACCATAACTCCAATTATGCTCCTAGGTAGATAACGCACAAGTACTTTCCTAACATGACTCACAAGACGACTTTGAAATAGACTTGAATTCTAATCTTAGCTCCTTCATGATTAAAAGAAACATGTCCCAACCAACGAAAACATATATGAAACTTGCAAGTCCCCAACTCCTCAACAACATAGTGAGTAGCAAATAATATGTACAATTATTTTAAGTTTTCTATTACTTCACGAGTAAAAATAAGATTATTTAGAAATGTAGGTACAGTAGATCGTACAAGAAACTGGGGTACCCATTCTAGTTGCTTCTACACCACCAATGGACATAATGAAATTTTTTTGTGATTCCAAAAGTTGACTGTGTAGTGGGTTAAACATAACATTTCCCTTACCTGTCATGCGATCACATGAAGAGATCAAGGATTCCCGTGATTGTGCCAAAGGAGTACCAGAAGTCAATTGCACCTAAGACGAAAGAGAAACTTCGAGAAAGAAAAGTTTCATTGAAGTGCCCAAGTGAGACCAGAGCTACATATGACCTTATCAACGATCAAGACAATACAACTATTTATGCTCCTATTTCTAGCACTAATTGCACTTAATACTCTGCCTGAATCACCATGTCTTATTTCCCTGTAATACATCCTCTTAAATCAAGGTAACTTAAAACAGATTATAGAACTGGAAATAACTTGATCAGACAGAGTATGTGATTTTTATCAATGGGGGTGGTACACATATAGGAAATAACTTGATCACTATAGGTACAGTGAGTTAAAGTATAGAGCTGCCACAGGAGTTCTGTACGACAAGATAGTCTTGCTGAAACTGAAGGAGAAATTCTACAAGGGAAGTTCTGTACACTAGTTCTTCCTGTACTAGCAGTTGTCAGTACTGGTACTGCGCTCTTTGTTTTCCTTGTTTGTTTAACCTGTTTCCCTCACACCGTCACTGGTGCATTTTCTAATTAACTGTACTCATTGCTTCTTTGCACACTCTCACTTGTAGCATGCTTGAGGGTTTCTTTTAATTTTTATTTAGCAAGCCAGGGTAGAGGCAAGGTCTGTGTACACCCCCCCACCCCCCCCAACCCACCCACCCAAAAGAGTGAAATACTCTCGAAATGTGGAGCCCATTACGCACAACATAGTAAGCCCAACTGACACACTATGCATAGGGCATCATTTTACTTGGAGATTAACTAAACAACTTCTAAGCTCCCTAGCAAGAGAACAATTCATCATGGTCACACCACATCTGGCTCTATGACATTCCACAACACCACAAAAATACCACTGTCATTGGCCTCTCTTTGGTGACAGGTTGGTATATAGACATCGACTTTCTATATACATCAAAGACTAAACCCACAGACACCAAAGACAGAATATACGATACATCAAATGGCCCAGATGCCCAGTAGGATGTATAATATAGGCTACACCCAATTATCCAGCACACCTTTACCACATAAGTTCCATGGCTATTCCAAGATGCCACCAATGCAAAGAAAACTACACTTGTAAGAATTGCACAGAACCAGAATGAGATGCCAAAAAATGAAGAGATTAAAGAAAGCATTAGCATGTAGAATTTCAGCTTCTTGAATAAGTAATACAACCTTAACGAGTTTTAACAAATATAAAAGAAAAAGAATGGGTGAACAGAAGTTATAGTATTAAAGATCCCAGCATAACATCTAAAAAATGTAAGAACTTCTCTCTAACATCCACTTGCCAAACATTTCAGCAGGTCAAAAAGTATCCAGCCTCTATCCACTTATTACTCGATACAAATACTGACCTTTATAACAGCAGTGCTGTTACTGAGGATGTTGACCTAATTAATGCATAAATTATCACAGCATTAGTTCCATTGATAAAAAGCATGTTCCCACTATATCTGCATCATAATTGAACATTACATTTCTAGCTGCATAAAATCCAGAAATTGAACCAATTACTTAGCTTGGTTGCAATAACATCATGATAATAAATCACCAAATACTCTTAGGTGGAGGTCTTGCAGAGGTGTATCAAATGAAAGAACGAACAAAGGATCTTAGTAGGAAAATTGCATCCACAAATAAAAGACTGATTTCTAGAATTGCATCTGAAATTTTGTTATAAAGTGCCAAAATCACCAAAAATAATTTTTGCTAGCAGATAACAGAATGAAGCAGAAATCATGACACATCATTTCACCTACTTAAGAGACGGCCACTCTACATCTGTTCCATTTCAGTGAAGAACTAGAACTGTTAATAAATTCATGCATGTAGAACTGTTAATAAATTCATGCATGTAGGCACGTAGCATGCAGTATTATTATGTCATGATTGCGAACACTTTCAACTAAAAAATCGCATATCACCTAAAATTCAAGGAATCTGTACAGGCAAGTTTCACCATCTAGCTCAACTTATACAAGTCAGCTTCTACATTTTCATCTCCACCTGATTATCTAGGGGGCAAAACAGCTCTTATAGTCTTCCCCGCTAAATTCCATCTATAGTTACCATGTAGATCATCCATACATGAATCTTCATCCATCCTCTTCTTCCAATTAAAATTCAATTTTCCACTGCCAAGAAAAAGTTTATTACTAGTCGGTTTTCTACTTCCCATGTCAGAAAATAGTTATAGTGTAAGGCTAATGTTAACCACATCTAGTTCATCCACAACCCTACTCTTAAAATCAAGCATGCAGAAACAAGTTCAATGACCCAAGAATACAGAGAGAGAGAGAGAGAGAGAGAGAGAGAGAGAGCATACAATTCCCCATCAAAAAAAATTGATATACCCTTGCCCAAAAACCGTGACTTGCTAATGATGCAAGTAGTGAAACATGATTCTCAAAAGAAATATATTCCAATTTACTAACCTAACATTACAGAAATAAAATATATGAACAAATTGAAACTTTGTTAATTTTGACAATAGAATCCTTAAATCCTCAAGACTACAAGTAACAGTTAGTATATAACTTGAGAAGATTTGTTTATCAGATAGAAACAGAAGAGTCACAAAAAGAAACTTTTAGGAAGATAGGACACGTCATCACAAACTTGAGCAAGAAGTATAAGAAATTAGGTACTACTATCAGCAGTCTGAAGCAAGTCAAAAGACCCAGATATTCCAAATCTATTGTTTGTCGGTGATTGGAATGTTTCTTCACTGGACCTAAAGAAAGTTGCACCCATCATGAATTGTTCTACATGTCTTAAAAAACCCACATGGATGAAAAGACATGTGAAACATGACTGCTGAGAGATTCATGGTGTGGATCTGTCAGTCGTAAATGATTTGAGCAGTTTGAATGGAGAGAAGTAAGAAGAAATCTTTACTAGCAATCCAAGATAAAATGGTAGCCATGAAGTGAGATGAAAAATGTCAATCAACAGATGCAAACAAAACAGACTTCAAGAAGGCGCTAAGGCTGCTCTACAAGTCTTATAAAGAGACTAGCTAAAAGATATGAGACAAATTAAATGCAAGGAAGAATCATATAGCCAAAAACTGAAGTAAACTTACGGAGCCATCCAGCGGTAGGTCCCTGTCTCGGGTGTCATTCCTTCGGTCTGCACCTCAATTCGAGCAACTCCAAAGTCAGCAATCTTAATTGATTTGTCAGCCGAAATTAGAAGGTTGTCCGACTTCAAATCCCTATGAATTAATCCAAGTCCATGCACATATTCCATTCCCCTTGCAACATCCAGTGCCTGCTTAACTGCCAATTTCAAAGGCACTGATCTATTCTGCCTCTTGGTCAAAAACTGCCGAACAGAACCTCCTTTGGCATATTCCGTCACGATACACCATACCATGGGTTTACGGCATGCACCAATGAATCGAACTATGTTTTGATGCTTTAATCTTGCAAGCATCATAACCTCCTGCTGGAATTGTTGCTCCATGAGGTGTGCCCTATCTAAGTCATTTTCTGGCTTTTCCAAAAGCTTGATAGCAACGTCCTCACCATTGTAAGTACCTTTATAGAGCTTCCCAAATGCACCTTGTGCAAAAGCAGGTCCCATGCTCAGTTTCCGCAGATCGATGGTCCACTCATCAAAATTCTCAAGCCCCTCTGTTTGGAAACGAGCATCTAATAGAGCTCTAGCCAGAGCATCATCACTTAAGCCCTGAGAGACTCTTCCTCTATTCACACTATGGGCATCAGTATAATTATTTTTGACACGTTTCAGACCTTGGTGATTTAAGATGCGGGTGTGTGAGTCATTAGACCCAACACTACTATTGTCAAGAGACATCGCAACTGATCCACCACCGTTGCTCATCTGCAAACTATTAAAGCTGTCTATAGACATGTTGGACCCCTCACCAAGCTTATGGTAGAACACTTGTGACAGATCAACAAAATTATCATTGCCGTTGTTTACGCCCATCATACCCGGAAACTTTGGACCCTCCAACATTTTCAATCTGATACAGCAGAACCACCTTCAAACTCTCCTTACCCCTTCATTGATAGTGAACTGTCAGGCCCAAACCCCTCAAGCAAAAGCCTGCATCAAAGCACTCCACAAATTTATTTCATACCAGTGGCAATTAATCACACACCTTTTCACCATGTAGATGATGATAATATATTCTGCCATCAAAGCTAAAATAGCATATACAAGTGCCTCAATCAGCCAATACCAATTCCTACCAAAAATACAGAGTCCTAATGCTAATTATTTCATTCATAGACATAAAATGCTTTAAAACGTAATTGATACAGCTGATAATTCGTTCATAAACATACCATGCTATTCTTCATAGCTGAGATAGCTGAAAAATCATTAGTAAGTTTCAAATTATAAGTATTTAATGAAATAATTTCCACAACAACAATTAGACCCTAATTATAATTCCTACTAACCCTAACCCTTAATCCCCAAAATAGTTGATCTCCTACAAGTCCGTCACAACATTAAGCAATTCTAGAATATACCAAATCCCCAAAACGAATACAACAAAATTGTATTTCACCCCCAAGACGACCTAAAAAGAAACAGAATACTTGAACAACATAAAAACCCATGAAAATCTGTAAACTTTAACAGTCAAGTTAGACTAAAATTACAAGTCGTAAGCTTAAAACTCCAAATTATACAGTGATCCATGTACACAAAAGGTCATGTTATATATATATATATATAAAGAACTTACAGATGATCAAGAGGGTTTGGTTTGGTTTCTTCTTTTTCAGTTGGCGACTGCGGTGTTGATTACAGAACTGTAAAGAGACGATTGGGAGAAAGAGTTAGAGATTACTATGAGATCAAATATCGTTATTCGGATAGTTGCTGTTGTCGGGTTCGACGCCGACGAAAACACGGTGAGAGTCTAGAGAGAGAAAGTGATGTGAGAGAGAGAGAGAAGACGAGTAAAAGAAAGAGAGACAAGAACTGGTCTTCCCTCAGTTTTCGCATTTTTTTTTAAAGAATTTTCTTTTCATTTACTTTCATAAAAAACATGCAAACAAAAAAGAATTTTTAATTATATTTTTTTAAGAGAAAATTACAAGAATGGTCCCTGTGGTATGTTAAATTTTTTTGAAAGGGGTCCCCCTAAAATTGCTAAAAGTACAAGAATGGTCAATAAACTATGCATTTTAGCTTGAAAGTAGTCTGCTAATTCTGTTAGTTGAAATGTCATTAGAGCATCTCCATCAGCATTGTTATAATTTCTTTAAAATAGAGAACCAAAAATGAAAATCTCTAAAAAATATTACATTCATCTCCAACAGATTTGTTATTTTAGAGATTTTAAAATAACTTATATTATTATAATATTCTATAATTTATCATCACAATACACTTTTAAAAAAAATATTAATATAAAATAATAAAAAGTGAATTTCATTGGTGAGATTGAATAAAATAATCATTTCTCTCTCATACCATCAAGTTTTAGAGAATTCTCTAAACTTAAAAAAATTTCAACTTTTCTCAATTATAGCAAACAAGATAGCAAAATTGTTGGAGAGGTTTTGAGAACAAAAACCCATTTTTTTCTATTTTAGCAATGTTGTTGGAGATGCTCTTAGTTGAAGATCGTTTTTCTCTCATCGGGGTAACAATAGTTTTTTAATATAGTGGTTTACAAAGTTTGTACGAATTGTTTGGTTTATAAAGAAACGCACCCTATATATGTATATACAGAGAAGAGAGGGAGTATTATTATTATTATGTTATTGCTATTTATAACATAATATAATAACACATTTTTTTTAATTTTTTAAATCAAAATAAAGAAAATAATAGAAAGACTAAAATGTTTCTTACCTAAAGGGTAATTTTTAACGGGATTAGTATGAGAGACCAATTATAAAACAAAATGATTTATCTTGTGATCATTCTTGGTACTTTTTGTGTTTTAGGGATCCTTTTGAAAATTTATGGAGTGTACTCTTTCTTAAACAAAGTTATAAATTATAGAGGGATACATGTTTTTATAAACGTATTAATTACATATTTTTATGTAGTTTTAATCAAATTAATTAATACTAGAAGTATACATGCCTAATGCAGCGTCATGCAATCTCATTTTTGAAGTCGAATGAGTCAAACCCTCAATTTTATTTGTATGGTTTTGAGAGATCGAGAGAGTCATCAACGTTTATCATGTATTTAATAAATGTGCTTATCAGTTGGTTTTATGGATTCAAATGTGAAACTTTAAAAGTTACACGTATGCAATTATAAGTTGTTAACTTGAATTATAAAAGATTTTAAAAACATGAGCTAAATATTTTAATTATAATATAATTGTTATCCGATAATATAACCTCAAAGGGCTATAGCAATTCGGAGGTTATATAAACATACATATCCAACCAATATCGTCTAATTCAAGTAATAATTGTAAGAGTACCAAGTTTATCAATCCACATGGATTTTGAAAATAAGAGTCAATAAGTCAATCTTAAAATGAGATTTCATATAGTGAATTCAAAGGAATATTTTGGGATTGAGTTAACAAACTACTGAGATGTAACAATAATTAAAAGAAAGCATGGGTGTAAGATCGTGCTGGAGTTTCAGCTCAGAGTTCAGCAAAACCTTGCTACAAACATAACATGAGGTTGTTGTACCAATAGTTCTCAACAACCATTATTTGATCAAATTGCATTTTTTTCCAAGTGCAGATTATATTCTTGCTCGCAGTACTCAAAATGAAAACAAATCCAAGTATGGTACAGATCTTACATTTATTTCCATATAGTTTCCAACCTATGAAGGTTGATGCATCTCTTTATAGTCGATCTATAACACTCTTAGTTAAAATATTTGTGTTGTCTTAATTTTAAGTCCAACTCATATAAGTAAAATAACATGTGTCAATTTGTCAAAGATTACTAGATGAAATATTAGACCCAAAAGTGAATTGTGGAGTAGATTACTGCGACAAAAGCAATTATCCACAAACACAACGGCTTATTCTTCCAACCTTCACTCACACCCAAACTAGCTAGAATGAAAGACATTTCCTGAAAATGTAAACGTGCAGAAAATATAAAAATGTAAAAAAAGTAAGAATTATTGTAGCAACAGAACAATAACCAAAAGATTAAAGACTTGAATTAAAAATAAATGGTTGCACAGAGGAACTAGAGAAATCAAAGCTTGTAAGAAGCTTGATTATCTGAATTACAAGTTCACTCCCCTTTTATACTAAAGAAGAGGACCAAAAGATAAACAAAAGTCAATTCTACGAAACATAATATCGAACATGTAAAGACCATACAAAAGTCAACTTCTAAAAGTAACTAGCCAATCTTTTCATGCTTCCATCAGTCGAGCTACTACTTCCAATCTCCTCAATTGTTGACCCCATAACTAAAGATTCATCTTCCAAAAGTTGATCAGCGCAAGATCTCATCATAAACGGCCAAAATGTATGATCAGCTCCCATTGTTGTGGCAACCTGCTACAACAACACTCTTGTTATCATTTTATTCACAATAATCAAAACCATAACCAAATTCTACAACCTAACTTCATACATGATTAAATGTAAAACAAGGACAAAATACTTAATATATGATTTGAAAAATAAAATGAAGTGAAATAAAATCCTAAATAGGTGCTAAGTATAGATTTATGTAACACTTATCAATAATAAAGATAGTAGTAACAAAATCACATGTGAATATATTCGTGATCCTAATATAACACCCGTAGTTTTAAGGAATGCGGTTACAAGACTAATCAAGTCACTTTTAGGCGTGATAGCATGCTTTTAAGAAGATTTAATGCATCTAACCACCTTGGATAGTTACGAGGTTGAAAGGATAAGTTAAACGAGAATTCTAGGCGAAAAAGAAGTCCTCATGACCTGTCCCAGGACCACAGACCATGGTTGCTTAGCTCTCTATGTTGTACAGTTCATGAATATGCGCTACTTGGCCCACGATCTAAGGTTGTGACCAATGTCGTAGGAAGGGTTGTGGGAGTTTTTTATTAGAACAACTGAATTTTATAAAAAAAAAAACTAGCAAGATGATAGAAAAAGATACAAGTACATAGAATAAATGGCAAGGGATGGATTTTCAAGCCAACCAACCCAATTAATAGACAAATTGCTACTTCTATGACTAACCCATAAGTAAGTACGGGTTATAATGTTATCTAAGATTGCCGCCTTCTTTGGCTTCGAGTTGCTAACGAGAATATCATTCTAAAAAAACCCAAATAGACCACAAAGTGGTAAGCATAACGACCTTGAAACACCAAAAAAATCTCCTTCTTCAATCGAATAGAATCAATCCAAGAGACCCAATCCGAATAAGAAAAGAGATTCGGAATATCCATTTGCCACCATCAATCAATAAGAACCCATAAGTATTTAGTGATGGGACACGGAAAGAAAATATGATTACAATCCTCCACCCCCATATCACAATTAGAACATAAAAGAGACGAAATGTTGATACCTCTTTTATCCAAATTTAGCCAAGTGGGGGCCGATTGAGACGCAACTGCCATGCGAACACGTTGACTTTGATGAGAACAAGTCTATTCCATCTAGTAGGATGAGAGTCCACCTCTAAATGATGAGAGTCAATAAAACGCCTAGTTGAAGCCACCGAAAAATCGTAGACCTGTCTAACAACCACACCCATTTATCCTTTTGACCTGAGGGCACAAAGGAAGACATAAGTTGTTGTAAATCGCAGAATTTGGCAACCTCTGCCCCACCTCTCGGCAGACACAAGTCCCAATACCCTAAATCCAAACGAGACTTGACATTCGCCGATTTATCCAATTCTAAAGTATAAACTCTAGGAAATTAAATTTTAAGAAGAGAATCCCCAAGCCAAACATAATCTGAAAAAGAGGTAAAAGCACCATCACCCACCTTTTCTTACAGAAAGAAAAAAGGTCAATACCTTTATCCTTTAGAGAGTTGGTCGATTTTATAATAGAAACCCATGTGGAGTTTGAAATTTGCCTAGGCAAATTCGAATCGATTAGACCCTTCTCGCCATAAATGTATTTAATAATTTTAACCCAAAGTGCCTCATCCTCCAACCAAAACCGCCAAATCCACTTGAAAAACAAGCACGTTTAAACGCCACAATGCTACCAATACCAAGCCCTCTGAACTTGAGACTAGTCATAGCTTTATTCCACTTGACCAAGACATTTTCTTTTCCTCTATATCGCCACCAATAAAGAATCTATTACGCAAAATTCCAAGCCTTTATCAACCGACTTTGGAATTTTGTAAATAAACAGGAAGTAAGTAGGAAGGCTCCACAAAACAGACTTTAAAAGGGTAACCCGACCACCGGCCGAAAGGGATTTAACTTTGGCCAAGAATTTATCGAACACCACCTTCCAACCATCCATTTTTGACATATTATCCCCAACGGGTAAACCTAGACACGAAAAAGGAAGTTTCAATCCACCACAACCAACACAAGAGGCCACACACTCGATTTCTTACGAACCCACCCCCAATCCAAAAAAATGTTCTTTTATAAAGATTGATTTTGAGACCCGAGATAAGGAAAAACATCTAAGAATAAGAATAATATTCCTAGCATTCGATAAAGACCATTCACCAAAAAAAATCGCATCATCCGCACAAAAAAGGTGGGAAAGAGGGTACTGATTTTACCAATAGAGGCACCCCATAATATATTTTTTGAAACCGCATCTTGAATAATAATGACATGTAATCCTTCCATAGATAAGATGAAAAGGAAAGGAGAAAGAGGATCTTCTTGCGCGTGAGCCTCTACGAATGCAAAATTCCTTAGTCGGAGAACCATTAATGAGAATCGACCCCATCGGATCCTTAAGGCATCCATGAATCCACCAACGCCAAACTATGCCAAACCCCATTTTCACTAGGATTAAATCCAAGTAGTCCCACCTTAAACAATTGTATGTTTCTCGAAATCAACTTTAAGTATCATAAGTTTTGACCCATTTTTTTTTGTACAGGTCCGTAGCTTCATTCAATATTAAAGGACCATCAAGAATCTGGCGCCCTTTTATAAAGACGGATTACTCACTACTAACGATATCCCAAATAAACATAATAAGTCGATTAGCAAGAAGTTTACCAATTATTTTATATTGGCAACCTATAAGACCAATCGACCTATAATCTTTAATAAATTTAGCGTCTTTGACTTTTGGAATAAGAGCAATGAAACAAGGGTTACAACCGTTCGGGAAAAGGTTAGAATCAAAGAATTTAACCACCAACTTCACCCATCATCTTCAATGAGGGACCAAAATTTCTTGAAATAAACAGTCGGTTTTTAGGGTTTTGCTTATTTTTCATATTCTTCGTTTTCTCGATGGTTTGGGCGATTTTTGGAGTTTAAAGACTGATTTTTGGAGCTCTTCAAGTATAGGTTAGGGATTAGGAGCTTCATATAAGGATTTATCTTGGATCCTTCAAGTTTGAAGAAGTAAGCTTTTGGGTATTTTGAGATTTGATATCTATGTTTAGGGTTCTGGTTGATTTGAAGTTTGTATTAATATTTGATGTATCTTTGTCTTGGTTGTTGATCTTGAGGAGTTCCATGGAGAGATTTGCTCATGGATCTAAATCTACATTAGTGGGGAGCTAGAGCTTGGGTTTTGGAAACTAGGCTAAACCTAACCTAGCAACGTGAATTTTAAGTTGCTTTGTGAAAACTATGTATATGTCAAAAATGTCCATTTTAGAGTCTTAAAGTGTTCTATTTAAGATTTATCAATGTTGTTTAGTATTTGATGAAATTGCATCTTTTATGCATTTGCTTTTATAAAATCTTGAGAAATGCATATAATTGTGGGTACTTTTTGGACATTTTGATGAACAAATCATAAAAGTGTAATAATCTTTTGATGATTTATTGCATATGATGGTGATTATTTGATATTATTGCATCTTGGTGGATTGATGTTTTAAATATATTGGAAATGCATATTATTGGGTTGTCAGACCATTTCTAATTGTTAACCTTATTACTTTATCCTTTGATAGTTTATCACAACATATGATGGTCTCTTGACTTATTTCATGCTTTGTTATACATGAATTATTTTATATTGTGAGAATATGTGTATTTATTGAGTATTTGTATCTCTCAAAAGATAAAACATGTGTTGCTAAATGTTTAGTGATTTTTGGAACCATTAGCAAGAGATTTTTGGGGTTTTCATAACCATTGGTAGTTCATTGAACCTATTTGGACACTTAACACATTTATCTGCTTAAATATTGAGAAATGTATATTTTTTTAGTTATTTGACGTTTTAAGACGCAAGTTCAATGGACTTTGGGGATTTGGTTGGTTTAAACTATGAAAGATGTTGTGTTGGGATTTGCCAACTTTTGGTATTCATTTGTGTATAAACATTAGATACTTATATTTGCATAATTACTTAGAGTGCACATAATCTCAGGCATGTTTGATCCACCATGTTATAGTTTGCCAAGTTTGTGGTTATGATGCTTTAATCCTTATCCATGAGGGTTAGTTGCTTTTTGTTGTCAAGTAGGAAGTTTTGAGATTCGTATCTTAAATGCTAGCGAGTATATAATAAAAGTCGAATGATGTAACACCCGAAAAACGGGCTAACAAAATTTCCGGAAAAATCTGGAAATGTGGTATATAAATGCCATAGCATGAGCTATCCAAAAATGGGGAAATAAAATACCTGTTTAATTACAGTTGTAATTATAAGGGAAAATAAAACAACAACCATCTAATCTAATTTCTCAACGGAAACAAGATTACAAAAAGGGTGTCGTCTATAGTTCGATGACAGTCTTCACAAAAATGATCCTTTGATCTCCCCAAGCTCACACAGTCTCAACTAAACCTTCTTGGGAACGGCGGCACTAGAACCTGAGATACACATATACATCAAGCAAGTGTTAGGCCAAAAAGCCTAGTGAGCAATATGACAATTAATATACGCATGAGAGATGTTCCAATATTTATTTACCAAAGATAGGTTCAACAAATGAAGTCAATGGGGGAGACCCATAATACCAATCAAATTCCACCCAAGAGACGAGATACCCTAGTATCAAGCTCCGTAAGCGACACCCCAAGGCCCGGCACATTCGAGGGTACAACAAAGGCATTGCCCCAAATGGCGGAGGTCTAGGTATATACCAACACGGTGGCGCCCAAGACTATGTCCTTCTAGTGACCATTTGACTTGGTTCATCCATACCTCTCATGTACGTCAATGGAGCACATTTACTCATAACGTGTGTAATTATCACCAATGTGCACCATTTGTTCCATAAGTCTTACCCAACAACAATTTTATGTGAGGAAACATAACCTATCCTCTATGATGCTTGACATATACTCAATCATAAAGGTAATACATACATAGTGAGGATATTTCCAACACATAAATAACAATAACACATATTTGTATCAAAATAGATATTCTTCTTTACTTGTCCATTTTACAAATATATACACATTTCTACCATTCAACTACTCCTTTCATGCTCCAAACATTATTAGGTCAAAAGAACAAATTATGAGAAACCCTAGTTTTCATTAGATGGAGATAATAATACATATTAACAAATATACAAGTAATAAATGTATCCCATTTAGAAAAAGATTTAGAATACTCACTATCTAGGTTTTAGCTAAAAACCTAGAAAAGTTTAGTAGGAGTGAATGAGGATGAAGCTTTGAAGTTCCCAAGCTTGAATGTTGACCCTTAAAGCACTCTAGAGATGAAAGTAATGGGGTTTAATGCATTTATCAACCACTAGAGCATTTATGGAAGAGAGAGTGTAGAAATGAGAAGAAAATCGCCCTCAAGTAGTTCCCAACCGAACCCTAGATCTGATTGTGAAGTTATGAAATGAAAAAGGGCTGGAAAAGTGTTTTAAAATTGGGCAAACCCCGCGGGCGAGAATGCCCCACGACATTGCCCTGGTCATTATCACCAGGGCATAGTCGCCGAAACCCAATGACCTGCGGTACAATCCCCGCAATTGTGACCAGTGAGAGTGCCCAAGGGCACAATCGCGGTCACTCTCACGCGGGACATACCGAAACTCACGAGCACCCCGCAACTTTGCCCCCCGTGACTTTGACATGTGTCACAATCGCCGACAAGGTCGCCGAGAGTGTCTGGCCACTCGATTTCTCGTTCGAAAAGTCTCGTTTAATAGATTGAAGTGACCTATGGGATCGTTTCTATGGTTAAGAATGAAATTAAATCAGATAGGACCAATTTGAGCGATAAAAGGAACAATTAGACTTAAGACTTACTTACTTAAAATTCAGAATGTTACAATCCTCCCCACCTTAATTAGGATTTCGTCCCCGAAATCCCACTTTACGAAAATAAGTGAAGATAACGTCGTTGCATGTCCTCCTCTGATTTCCAAGTGACGTTGGAACCACGATGATGCTTCCATTGAACCTTGACCATTGTTACCTCCTTATGACGAAGCCTCTTCGTCTTGGATTCTAATATCGCTTCCGGTTCTTCTACACATGGTTTCCATTATCCACCCGAATTTCTGACAAAGGGATGACGCTTTCTTCCTCGACCAGGCACTTGCGAAGGTAACAAACATGGAAGGTAGGATGTATCCTGTCCATTTCCGATGGTAAATCCAACCGGTACGCTTGAAGTCCAACCTTCTCTAATACCATAAAGGGTCCAAGGAAATGGGGGCTATGTTTTCCGCGTTTTCCAAAACGGATTATCCCTTTCCACGGTGACACCTTCAACATCACTCGATCACCTACTTGGAATTGAACCGGTCTTCTCTTCTTGTCCGCATAGCTTTTCTGTCGGTCTTGGGCCGCTTTTAACCGCTCTCGGATGTCTTTCACTTTATTCGCGGTCTGTTGAACGATTTCTGGTCCGACGAATTGCTTTTCCCCAGCTTCGAGCCAACAAGTCGGGTCCTACATTTCCGATCGTAAAGAGCTTCAAATGGAGCCATTCCGATGCTCGAATGGTAGCAATTATTATAGGCAAATTCTACTAGCAGCAGGTGCGAGTCCCAATTTCCCCCGTAATCGATGACGCACGATCTCAGCATGTCTTCGAGAGTTTGGATGGTCCTCTCGCTTTATCCGTCCGTCTGAGGATGGTAAGTCGTGCTCAATTTGACCTTCGTGCCCAACTCCTTTTGTAAACCGTCCCAAAATTTCGAATTGAACCGACTATCTCGATCTGACACGATAGATAACGGAACTTCGTGCCTTGACACAATCTATTCAATGTACAATTTAGCTAATTTGTCCATGGGCAACGTCTCTCGCATCGCCAAGAAGTGCGTGCTCTTGGTGAGTCGGTCCACCACCACCCAAATCGTGTCATGGCCTTTCAAAGTTTTCAGTAGTTTGGTGATAAAATCCATAGTGATGTGTTCCCACTTCCATTCCAGAATTGATAAGGGTTGCAGATTGCCGTATGGCCTTTGGTGTTCCGCCTTCACTTGTAAGCATGTGACACATTTCTCCACATACTTGGCCACGTCGAGTTTCATCACCGGCCACCAATAGTTCAGCTTGAGGTCCCTATACATCTTCGTGCTACCGGGGTGTATGGAATACATGGATTTATGAGCTTCTTCTAGGAGGAGTTCGCGGTTTCCTCCCAACATTGGTACCCATACTCGGCCTTGGAATAACCTCAAGTCACGACCATCTTCCGTCAATAGATCCCGTTGCTTTATCATCACTTCAGCCTTGAGGTTCTCTTCTCGAAGTGCTTCGGTCTAACACCTCTTGATGTCCTCGACTAGGCTTGACACAACGTTAATTCTGGTGAGTGACAAAACGACCCTGCTACCATGAATCCATCTGTTGGATCAAATAATTGTATTCAAGATTAAAGGGTCTAAACTATATTTCCTTGATAGTTACAGTACAGGGTTTAAATTGTAATAGTTTAATAGTTATTAGCTATTGGGCCCAAGCCCATTAAGCATTAGGAAGCCCATATGGCCTGGGTATTTAAAGTTATGTTTTGTTTAGTTTTAGAGTTAGAAACCTTTCATATTTTCATAATTATTGTTTAGAGATTATAGTCAAGTGAAGTTTTCTCTGTAATCAAAGGGTATCAAGAACACTCAAGGGTTTCATTGTTTATTCAAGGGATTGGTATGTTACTCTAATTTATATATCTCTT
Source organism: Arctium minus (assembly GCA_954870635.1). Lineage (NCBI taxonomy): Eukaryota > Viridiplantae > Streptophyta > Magnoliopsida > Asterales > Asteraceae > Arctium > Arctium minus. Next base: position 170,814,399 of record OX941080.1, on the reverse strand, counting down.
GATTATTATTGTGTTGCTTGATTACTTGATTGATTATTTACCAACTAGATAAATCTGGGATAACAAGTGGTATCAGAGCCAAAAGAATCAAAAAATTTTGATTTCACTATTCATCGAAAATCACTGTTCATCGAAAATCATTGTTCATCGAAAGTTATTGTTCATTTGATTTCATGAATTAATGTGTTTATTAGTTTAAAGTTGATCTGATTAGGTGTGTTTTGCGTTATTGAACACTATCTGATTGATTAATTGAATTGAGAATTAACAAAGTGATTGAATTTGTGATTTTGAGTTTTTCTGGGTTCAAAGAGAGTCGACACTGTGTTCTTTAAATTGAATGCATGAAAGTTGATTTTAATCTTTGTAATTGATTGGGTTGTGTTCGATACATGTTTCTGAGTACAAAGGACTGATTTTTGCATCTGATTGTGAGACTATATTGATTTTCTGGGTTGAGAACATACCGGTCGAACACCATATCGGTCGAACATAGTATCGGTCATTATATACACCGGTACTCACATTTGTCCGGTCGACCGATACACTCACATCAACATCGGTCGATACCTTGTCCGGTCGAATTAATATCGGTCGAATCTATACCGGTCAAACATTATTTCGGTCGAACATAGTCCATCGGTCATAGAGTATATCGGTCGAGTTACACCGGTCTAAGAGTATATCGGTCGAGTTACATCGGTCCTTAGCACCATACCGGTCCTTACTCTTCCGGTCGAATACCATTTATCGGTCCTTAGCATTCGACCGGTACACTCTCAGCTCACCCCGGTCTAAGGAAGTCCCGATCGAAGACCCTTACCGGTCAAAGACCTCTATCGGTCTAAGCATACTTCCGGTCGAACAAAGTACCGGTACAAGCAACATCCCGGTCGAAGCAAGGTACCGGTCTAAGCAAAACCCCGGTCGACTCAATACCGGTCGAAGCACATCCCCGGTCGTTTTTTTCAAACTGTAATAGGGCATCTAAATGTCAAAAAAATTTCTCTAGGGACCCCCGTGCTAAGTCTGCGAAGGGGGACAAAGTTTTTCTCTTGATCAAAATCTTCTTAATTTTTCAGTATTTTATTCATAGATATTAGTGCTTTATACTGTGTGCGATGACTGCATTTGATTATTTTTGGAAATTTATTTTTCTGAAAATTTTTGGGTGTAGTCTTTACTCTTGATTCTAACGATCTCATCTAGTTGGTTGTCTTGGTACAGATAAGTTTAATTACTAACCGTACAGCTAAGATGTCGAACCAGCTTCTCTCGATGGGTTCTCAGTCCAAACCGCCTGTCCTTATGGCTGATGAATATCAGCAATGGAAGAAGAGAATGGTCCAGTTTCTGAATCATAAAAACAGAGACTACATGGAATCAATCATCAATGGTCCTGTCAATCCGATGATCAAAGTTGATGGCCAAGCAGCAACTGACACCTCTCCAGAAATCCCAGACAGATATGTTCCTAAACCTTATCAGTACTTTACTGAAAAGCAGAAGGAACAATACAAGACAGATGAAGAGGCTCTTATCTATCTGACCATGGCAATCCCGAACGACATCTACAACCGTGTACACAGTCGGAACTCTGCAAAGGAAATCTGGGATGAACTATCCAGACAGTTTGAAGGAAGTGAAGCCTCTATCCAAGATAAGCAGAATATATGCATAAATGCATACGAGGGGTTTCATGCAAAAGAAGGAGACACGCTGCTAGAGACCTACAACAGATATAACATCATTCTCAATGACCTGCGGAGGAACAACATCTCAAAGTCTGCTTCTGAGATTAATTATAAGTTCATCAAGAACTTAAATCCAGAATGGAAGAACTTTGCCATCAACCTTCAGATGTCAAAGAACATGGCTCAGGAAAACGTCACTGATATTTTCTCCAGTCTTTCTCAACATGAGGATGAGGTGAGAACCATCAATCTTGAGTCCAATAAACTGAAGGATTCTGTGGCTCTCATAGCCGGCAAAAGTTCTGTATCTTTCGCAAGGTCAAAGAAAAAGGTGACAAAAGCACTAGTTACTGAAGTTACCGACTCTGACTCTGCTTCAAGTGATGAAGAACTGAAGATTGATTCTGATCCAGATATTCAGAAGTTCTCTGAGGACTTGGCTCTTATTACTCGAAGATTCAAGAAGACCTTTGGCAAGAAGAAGTTTTATTCAAAGCCTAAGTACGAAGGTCACAAGAAAGAGAAGGCTGAATTAAGATACAAGCCAAGGCAAAGACGGCGAGAGGAAAGACGAGAAGAGAGAAAAGAAGACAGAAGAGAAGATAAGAGAGAAGAAAAGAAAGAAGACAGAGCTGATGAACCAGGAAGATGCTACAATTGTGGCAAATTTGGGCACTTCTCCAGAGACTGCAGATTCAAGAAGGTAAAGAACTCAGACTATTATGCAAGAAAGTCACTCATCGCCAAGAAAGCTGAAGAAGGAAAGGTGCTTATGGCCGAAGAAGAGAACTGGCTGTTCCAAAGTTCCGATGACGAGGAGCAAACTCACTTCACCCAAGTATCTTATATGGCAAAGCTGGATGGTGACGATGAAGATTCTGAGGCACAATCTGAAGATGCAAACTCTGAGGTAAGTGATAATTCTGAGCTTATTGAATCTCTTATGACCCAAATACATAGCATGAAAGATGAATTTGCTTTATTGAAAGGCAAACTTAGCTCTGCACAACAATCAATATTGAGTTTTCGTGATGAAAACGCTTTACTGAAAGTTGTTGTGGACGAAAAAGAAAAGGAAAAAGACGGTTTAAAATCTGAAAAGGATTCTTTGAAAAGAAAAATATTTGATTTAGAAAAGGATCTTGTGAATATCAATGCTGAAAAAGGTGAGTTCAAAATAAAATTTGAAGTTTGTTATAAAGAAAGAAATGAAGCTTACACCAAAATTAAGCAACTGGAGGACATTAATATGAAACGAGGTCAGACTGAGCAAACATTAAATCTGTTGACCAATAAACTCCAAGACGAAAGGTTTTATAAACTAAAACCAGGTTTGGGTGTGCCAACTAATGAGATTTTGAAAAAGGCACCGGAGCATTTATATAATTTTGATAAATTCGGCTCCGCAATCAGACCCATTCCTGACATTCGTGCAACTTTTGTTGAAGCAAGTACTCCTACACCTTTATCTGAGATCAAAGGTCAAGACGAAATGGGAAAGAACAAGTCTGGTGACACTGATTCTCAAAATCTTTTTAAATCAGTTGGTTTTACATATGGTGATTTGAATAAAAGCTATGAGACTCGAAAGATCGAATGTACTGAATTTGAATCACTATTTACCACACCTTCCAAAGAATCAGTAAGCACCAACACAGTTCCACCTGAGACTGCATGCAAATATGATGAGTATGAATCGGATGTTGATCCATCTACTATACCATCAGTCTCAAATCCCATTGCTTCTAAACCTTTACTTGTTGAAGAGGTTGAAGAAGAAACTGCTATCACGAATGAATCTTGTGTTCAAAATGATAAAACGGAGTTTATTGAGTCCATGACAGAAGAATTATTTTCTGAAATGATGAATGCTTTAGACTCTGATCCTGTTTCTATTCCAAAGGAGTCAAATTCTGTGAATGATAATACATCTGAATTGATGAAGCAAATTGATATGTTACAACAGTCTTTTGATGAGGTTGAAGATGAAAACTTTGATATCAAACATAAACTTGAAAAGTCTTTAAAAGTAAATCAAGAGCTTTGCACTGAGATCAATGATTTGAAAATTACTTTGTTTAAAAATGCTTCAAATGATAAACAGATGTTCAATGATCCAATCTGGAAGGTAAGAACCAATCCAGAATTTGATGCTCCTACAAAACCTTCAGTTGTTTACTCTGATTGTCCTGAATATCCACCGAGTATTTTTGAAAAGGGTGAGACTTCAAAGAGCACTAGAAAGGAACCACCTTCTAAGTTAGAGACTAACAAGGTTCCTGTTTTTGTTTCAGATATAAAAGGAAATGGAGTTGGGAAGAATAAGAAGAATAAAGATCTTAGTTTGAATAAAAAGAATAGTTTGAATTCTAGTAGTTGTCCTACATACAGTGTTATTTTGAATAGTACTTCTTTTGATAAACATGAATGTAAGATTTGTTCCAATAAATCTAAGTTTATGAATTTTGCTCGAAAGAATCTTTATTACAAACACTGTTGGGATAATTCATTCAAATACTACTCCCCTCCTAAGTCCAAAAAGAATAAAAGCAAAGCTAAGCTAAACTCTAAGTCTAATTCTAATTCTGATTCTTCTACACAACCCAAAGTGTATCGAGCTAAGGTAGCCAATCCTACTTCTAAAAAGCACTTTCAGGAATTAAATGTTAAGATGGTTTAGAAATGGGTTCCAAAACCGCGTTATGAATGGAGAGTGAAAGTCAAACCAGATGATATTCCTGAGTTGCTTGATGCTAAACGCGAAGGACCCATCCTGATATGGGTGCCTAAGCAAAACTAATTGTCTCTTTTGCAGGCCTGTCGATTGTGGGTAATAGATTCCGGATGTTCACGCCACATGACAGGATTCAAGCACCTCTTACATAACTATGTGGAGGAGCCTGCCGGAGCAGTTAGATTTGCCAATTCTGAAGCCGAAGGCCACGTCAAAGGATATGGAATGCTCGATAACGGTGTTGTGAAGATTCAAAAAATGCTATATGTTGAAGGACTTGATCACAATCTGTTCAGTACCAGTCACTTCTGTGACATGAAGTATCAAGTCCGCTTCACAACCACTCATTGCTATCTAGAGGATCCCGATGGTTACGAAGTCTTCAAAGCTGTGCGCCATGGAAATCTATACTATGTAGATTTTCCTACACTGTCTGCCACACGTCCAGTATGTCTACTAGCCAAAGCTTCTAAAGCACAATCATGGACGTGGCATCGACGCTTGTCTCATCAAAATTTCAGATCTATAGCGAAGCTACAGAGACAAGGTCTGGTCAAAGGTCTACCAGAAATGAGGTTCGAAAAAGACTCACTATGTCCCGCATGTGAGTTGGGCAAAATGAAGCGAAGCTCCTTCAAGTCCAAAGCTGAATCATCGACCTCATCTGCACTGGAACTTCTTCACATGGACCTTTGTGGCCCAATGCGCACAGCATCTATCAACGGAAAGAAATATGTGTTGGTAATGATAGATGACTACTCAAGGTATACATGGCTCGAGTTTCTTCGCAACAAGTCAGATGCGCCAGAGTTGATTATCGCTTTCATCAAGCGCATTCAAGTACGTCTTCAACTGCCAGTCAGAACCATTCACAGTGACAATAGCACGGAGTTCAAGAATGACACCCTGAAGAGTTATCTTACTTCCGTGGGTATTTCACATAATTTCTCCGCCGCCTACACTCCGCAGCAAAATCTCATTGTTGAACGGAAGAACCGTACTCTGGTTGAAGCAGCTCGTACTATGCTTGCTTACTCGAATCTACCCATGTAACTTTGGGCTGAGGCAGTCGCTACAACATGTTTTACTCAGAACCGTACCATTGTGGTCAAGCGATTTAATAAGACAGCATATGAGTTGATCAACAATCGTACACCTAACATCAAGTTCCTTCGTGTATTTGGTTGCAGGTGTTACATTCTAAAAGAGCGTCAAGGATTATCAAAGTTTGATAAAAAAGCGGATGAAGGATATCTCGTTGGATACTCTCTGACATCCAAAGCTTATCGAATTTACATTATTCGAACCAAGACGGTTGTTGAGAGCATGAATGTCTCCTTTGATGAGAATTCTACAAGGACTTCTGGACACAACAGTTCAGAACTCGGTCTTAACGACAAAGCTTCTATTCAATCAAGAATATAACCAGCACCTAAAGGATTCACTTCTTCTAACTCTAACTCTACTTCATCTGAGTTAGATTTATTGTTTATTGATGCCTTTGATGATATATGTGCAGATTTTGAAAAAGGCATATCCACATCAATAACAAGTGGTACAAGCTCGGAGGTCCCTACTATTTCTGAAGACATGTCTGGACCTTCCGAAGAAGTCACTGACACTTCATCTCCATCAGGTACGAGTACAAAGTTAGTTTCTGACTCTACTAATGCTGAATCTGTCTCTACAGATAGTTCTTCTGGAAACGAAGTCCCGAGCACTTCAACTGTTAGTCTAGAAGCTTCAGTATCAGAAACATCAGTACAAGATGTCCCGAGTACATCTATGGAGCAACATGCCGTGCATGATGAAAACGATGCGTCGAATACGCAACAAACAGTTGAAGCTCTACCAAGCACACATCGTTGAACTAAGGATCATCCCCTGACCAATGTGATAGGTGACGTACAATCTGGTGTCACGACAAGATCTGCAACAGCCACCTTCTGCATGTTTTCAAGCTTCCTTAGTTCCCTAGAACCAAAGAAAGCATTTGAAGCTCTACATGATCCATTATGGATTTCTGCTATGCAAGACGAGCTTCTACAATTCGAAAGGAACAAGGTATGGCGCTTGATCCCACTACCTAAAGGTAAATCCGTTATTGGAACAAAGTGGGTATTCAGAAATAAGAAAGACGAAGCTGGAGTAGTCGTGAGAAACAAAGCTCGACTGGTCGCCAAAGGGTATTGTCAACAAGAGGGCATTGACTATGATGAAACATTCGCCCCGGTTGCAAGGATCGAAGCCATCAGAATCTTTCTAGCATATGCAGCGCACAAAAACTTTACTGTCTATCAAATGGACGTAAAGTCGGCTTTTCTAAACGGCGTTTTGCATGAGGAGGTTTACGTGGCTCAACCTGAAGGTTTCGTTGATCCTCATCACCCTGATCATGTCTATGTTTTAGACAAAGCGCTTTATGGTCTTATACAAGCACCGTGAGCCTGGTATGAAACTCTCACTAAATTTCTACTTGCTTCTGGTTTCAAGAAAGGTACTGTTGATACAACCTTATTTCTTAAAAGGCAAGGTGAGGACTTGATTCTTATTCAGATTTATGTTGACGACATAATATTTGGGTCGATAAATCCGAAATTTTGCAAGAACTTTTCAAAGATAATGGAAACAAAGTTTGAAATGTCGATGATGGGTGAATTGAATTTCTTTCTTGGTCTACAAGTAAAGCAATTACCCGAAGGCATATTTATTAATCAAGCTAAATATATAAACGATATTTTGAAAAAGTTCAATATGTCAGATAGTTCAGTCATGAAAACACCAATGGCTACTGGTACACTCTTAGATGCGGATCCCTCCGGGAAACCTGTTGATCAAAAGGTGTATCGTAGCATGATTGGTTCTTTACTGTATCTGACTGCTAGTCGCCCGGATATAATGTTTGCCACATGTTTTTGTGCGAGATATCAGTCTAATCCTAAAGAGTCGCACTTATCTGCTGTTAAGCGAATCCTTAGATATCTCAAAGGCTCGCCTAATCTAGGCCTTTGGTATCCAAAGGATTCTCGTTTTGAACTAACTGCCTTTACAGATGCTGATCATGCAGGATGTAAGCTAGACCGGAAGAGCACCTCTGGATCATGTCAATTCATAGGTGACAAACTTGTGAGTTGGACTTCAAAGAAATAAAACTGTGTTTCAACATCCACTGCCGAGGCTGAGTATGTAGCTGCTGCTAGCTGCTGTTCTCAAGTCCTCTGGATGACGACACAGTTAAGGGACTTTGGATACAACTACAAGCGTGTTCCTATTTATTGTGATTCCAAGAGCGCAATATCTATAACTGCTAATCCGGTACAACATTCCAAGACCAAGCATATCGACGTACGCTATCATTTCATCAAGGATCATGTAGAAAAAGGTAATATTGAAATGCACTTTGTTCAAACTGACTTCCAGTTAGCTGACCTTTTCACCAAGCCATTGGATGAAAAGCGTTTTCAATTTCTCATCAGCAAACTTGGAATGTTGAACATGTCTTAAACCTTACTCATGATTCTAGGGGGAGTATTCCAAGTTTTGATCTTGTGTGTTATTTTCCAACTGTTGTTAACGAGAGAGGAATCATTTTCATAAATGATTATCATTATTTCTTTTATGCAGGTTTGGTCAAGTGACAATGGCTTCTAATCACATCGGATTAGAACCCGCACTTCAGTGCCTTATTTTTTTCTGTTTTTTCTTAAGCTTTAAAAAAAAAACTTTCAGTTAAGGGAGAGAATATCTGTGATTTTAACAGATTTTTGGATACTTAAATGCTTATATGACCGTGTGTTCTTAAAGATAAATACTTGCGTTTTATCTTGTCAATATACTTTGTCAAGTATCCATACACATAACGGTTCAGAACATTCTATTTGACTTTGTTATTACCATGTATCAAAAGTAAAATCTTTCTATGGTAATACTCACGTTATTTGTATTCACTGTCGATTGAATTAAACGTCATTTCATGTGCTTCCATTGAAAATATGTTTATATATTGTTCATATAAACAACATTCGTTTTTTATTCTCCAACATATTATTCTTCATGATAAAATGATATGAGCTTAATTGTCAAACTCTTTTAGTTTGAGGGGGAGAATTGCATCGTCAAACATAACTGTTTTGAAATCTCCGAAATTCTTATTTTCATGTAACAAGTGGTATTTGTGCTTACATGTACAAAAAGCTTGTTGAACAGCATGTTCTTTTGGGAAAATACATGGGATTCAGTGTGAGTACTTAACAGAACTTCCATGGATTCACGATAACCAGTGTTTCCTACCCAGGAAGTATTCCCTGAGTGATTGAGGGGAGAGGGGTCAAAAGAATTGAGTGATGGTGTGTGAAGAGGTAAAATGGAAAAGAGAGATTGGTTAGAAGTGAGAATTAAAAGAAAGAGGGTGAGAGAACAGAGTAAAAGTATATTAAACTCTGCACCAAACTTCTTTCTGAGCCAGGCAGCCACATAATCTGATTGGTTCACATTCTTTGGTGACCATCATTGAAATAGGCAACTAGCCCATGCCATCTCTTGCATACAACCCCACCAGCTACTCATTCTTTTCTCAAAAAGAGAATGTTTCACATTTTCTGGGGACGCAGCACATACGCTATTGGTTCTTCATTTGGAAGATACTAATATTGAAAAAGAAGGAAAGTTGCCCCACCTTCGAACCCTTTCTCATGCACATTGAGTCTTTGTATAATTTGTTGCTGTCTCAACAAGTTTACATACTTTGAGCCTATATTGAAAAAGCAATCATCTATGCTTAATTTTTTCATACACATGCACGAGCACACAGAAATTTGTTTTCTGTTAGAACGTTCATAGATAACCATGTGTTATTCGATGATTGAATGGAAGACCTGGGGAGTCTACATCAAACCAGCTCCTTATATAGTAACTTTGTGTTACTCAGTGACTTTGTGTCATTGACAGGCATTCTAACTGAGTCATTTGTTGATTTAGGGTTACACTTATTAAACTGTTTGAATTTGAAAAGATTCGAATGGTTACTACTTTCTATTTTAATCTGAAAAGATTGAAATAATCACTCTTTCCATCTGGGAAGACTGCTCTTATTTCCATACAGGGCTCGTTACATGAAGATTGTGCTTACGTGATCATACACAATAGGGGAGATTGTCTTGAAAAGGGGGAGACTGTTTTGCAAAGTTTTGATGATGATGATTCTCACCACTCATCAAAAAGGGGGAGAAGATACAAAAAGGGAGAATTATCAAAGAAGGAGAATATACAAGTTTTGAAACTATCAACGTCATATCTGAAGAAAAGTGAAGACCCGAAGACAATTGCAAATTTTTTTTAATCTTGAATCCAAAGGGGGAGATTGTTGGATCAAATAATTGTATTCAAGATTAAAGGGTCTAAACTGTATTTACTTGATAGTTACAGTTTAGAGTTTAAATTGTAATAGTTTAATAGTTATTAGCTATTGGTCCCAAGCCCATTAAGCATTAGGAAGCCCATATGGCCTGGGTATTTAAAGTTACGTTTTGTTTAGTTTTAGAGTTAGAAACCTTTCATATTTTCATAATTATTGTTTAGAGATTATAGTCAAGTGAAGTTTTCTCTGTAATCAAAGGGTATCAAGAACACTCAAGGGTTTCATTGTTTATTCAAGGGATTGGTATGTTACTCTGATTTATATATCTCTTGATTATTATTGTGTTGCTTGATTACTTGATTGATTATTTACCAACTAGATAAATTTGGGATAACACCATCGACTCAAAGCATCCGCCACCACGTTGGCCTTACCCGGATGGTACTGCAACTCGCAGTCATAGTCCTTGAGTAGTTCGAGCCATCTTCGTTGCCGCATGTTGAGCTCCTTCTGATCGAAGATGTATCTCAAGCTTTTGTGATCGGTGAAGAGAGTACATTTGGTTCCATAAAGATAGTGGCATCACAACTTCAATGCGAAAACCACCGTTGCTAGTTCCTAGTCGTGAGTCGGGTAGTTCTTCTCGTGATCTTTCATTTGACACGACGCGTAGGCTATTACCTTCCCCCTTTGCATGAGTACACAACCGAGGCCTATTTTGGAAGCGTCGCTATACACAACAAAATCGTCTGATCCTTCGGGTAGGGATAGAATCGGCGCTTCACATAACTTCCTCTTAAGAGTACGGAAGGCTTGTTCTTGAGTGTCCGTCCAAAGGAATTTGACATTCTTTCTTGTCAACGCTGTAAGTGGCGAAGAAATCTTTGAGAAGTCTTGAATAAACCTTCTATAATATCCCGCCAATCCCAAGAAGTTTCGGATCTCTGTCGGACTCTTGGGTGGCTCCCAGCTCATCATTGCCTCGACCTTTGTCGGGTCCACCTTCACTCCATCTTTGGACACCACGTGGCCCAAGAATTGTACCTCTTGAAGCCAAAACTCGCATTTCGAGAACATTGCGAATAACTTCTCTCTTCGGAGAACTTCCAATACTTCCCTTAGATGCTTCCCATGCTCGGCCTCGTCCTTCGAGTAGATCAATATATCGTCAATGAAGACAATTACGGATTTGTCCAAGAAAGGGCGGCATACGCGGTTCATCAAATCCATGAATACGGCCGGAGCATTGGTCAAACCGAAAGGCATCACCAAAAACTCGTAGTGACCGTACCTCGTTCGGAACGTCGTCTTCGGAATATCCTCTTTCTTCACTCTCACTTGGTGATATCCGGAATGAAGGTCGATCTTTGAGAAGCACCCCGCACCTTGAAGTTGGTCAAAGAGATCGTCGATTCGGGGTAAAGGGTACTTGTTCTTCACCGTGACTTTATTCAATTCCCGGTAGTCTATGCACATCTGCATAGACCCGTCTTTCTTCTTTACGAACAAAACTGGGGCTCCCCAAGGAGACGAGCTCGGTCGGATAAAGCCCTTCTCTAATAACTCTTGCAGTTAAGTCATCATCTATTGCATTTCGGTCGGTGCTAAACGGTAGGGAGCACGGGCTATCGGAGACGCTCCCGGGGTGAGGTCAATCTGAAACTCTACCTGGAGTTCTGGCGGCAAACCGGGTAGGTCTTCCGGGAAGACATCCGGGAAATCTCGAACAACTTTTACATCTTCCACTGACTTCTTTTCCAACTTTGCATCCACAATGTAAGCTAAATACGATAAACATCCTTTAGCTAAGTGCTTGCGAGCTTTTAAGTAAGAAATCACAGGAGTGGATCCCTTCCTTTTTTCTCCGTAAATATTGAGCATACCACTCGACACCGGTATCCTAATCATCTTCTTGGAACAAATAATGTCGGCGCAGTTTTCGGTCAACCAATCCATGCCTATCACTACGTTGAAACCTCCAATGGGCATTGGCAAAAGGTTTAACTTGAAAGGAATTCCATCTATCTTTATAGCACAGTCATGGTAATAATCCCGAATCAACACATGTTCCCCATTGGCCACTTCTACTACCAAGGCATCGGGAAGGACACTAACGGGAGTAGAAAACATTGCACAAAATGAATTTGACACAAAGGATCGGTTTGCACCCGAGTCGAATAAAACATGAGCAGGCAAGGAGTTTACAAGGAAAGTACCCGATACTACATTTGCGGTCTCTCTTGCCTCCTCGGCGGTCATTTGGAAGGCTCGGCTCGGTACCCTCAACGGATTCTCTTTCTTTGGGGTTGGTCCGCTAGTGGAATTGCGGTTACTACCAACCAGTTTTGGACATTCTCTCTTCATGTGTCCCGGCTCTCGGCATTCGTAGCAAACGAGTCCTCGAATAGGACAGTCGCGGGTCATGTGGTCCCTCTTTCCACATTTGACACACTCGGGTGGACCCGAGTAAGTTTTTTGACTGCATGGGCCACTGTGCTTGCTCTTACACCGATGACACCACCTCACTTCCCGGCGGGGGTCACTTCCCTTCCCCCGAATGCCGGTTTGAATGGACGGTTTGGTTCGGATGACCCTTCCCACTTTCTCTTCTCTCCAACCAATCCCTTCTCCTCCTTTCCCGCAATCATGTCATCTTCCACGAGCAAGGACTCTTCAATGACTTCTTGTAACGTTGACCCTCTCGCATTTCTCACGGTCGTCCTCATCTCGGCCGGTAACCCACGCTGATAAGCTTTGATTTTTGATCGCTCATCGGGAGCCAGATGCCCCACTAATTTCAGTTTCTCCAAAAAGAACTTGGAGTAGTCGGTGACCGACAAGGCCTTTTTCTTCAAGTTTCTGAATTCTTCTTCAATCTTGTCCAACGATCTTTCACTTTAGTATTTGTCCAAAATCTTCTGCTTGAAAACCGGCCAAGTTAACTTGGCGAGAACTTCGGGAGTAAGAACGGATCGGGTGAGATTCCACCAGATCAGGGCCTCTCCCCTAAGCAGCTGAGAGGCGAATTTGACTCGTTGTGAATCATCGCACTCGCTGGATTCAAAGACCATTTCTACCTCCTTTAGCAAATACATACAATCGACCGGATTTGAGGAACCCGAAAACTCCTTTGGATGACACCCCAGAAAAGTTTTGTAGGTGCACCCGGATTCCCTTCGCTTGTCTCGAACAGTAGCATGATCTTCCGTTCACACAGCGGTCGGTCCACCGCCCAACCCATTCACGATGTTCTCCGCCATTGTCTCGGGTTGACAGTGACTAGCATCTCGATCCTCCAGTAGCTTCATAAAGAACTCTTGTTGCTGAGCCATGGCCGAGTTCATGGCTTGCATCATGCTATCCCTGATTCTTGTTTCCATCGTTACCTCATCGATGATCGGAGCATTATTGGCAACGTTCACTCGTGGAATACGTTCGGGTCCCCCGCCCAAGATAGTGGGTATGGGAGGTCCCACCGAAGTCTCGACCAAAGGAGGTTGGTCGGCAGTAGATTCCACCTCTATGCGACCCTCTTGCGAGTTTGGGAGCCGGCTACGAGTGTTTACCATGGTTATCTGCCATACATGTACGAGAAGGAGGTTGAGAAAAGACTAAGTGAGTTAAACTCATTGTACGTACTAATACACATTTCAATTATCATAATAATGGCATTTGCAAGCATACTCACGTAACAATGTATTCATAATAGTAGTAGCTAAGTGAAATTATGAACAGATCATACACAAGGATTCTTGTTACCACAATTACAACTCTTAATTTGCGTAATTCCGTAAGTCCTAACACTCTCCCCACCTAAAATTTCTACCCAAAGGTGAGAGTCTCATCAAAACCACTTACAGTCTAAGTCTAGGCATGCTAAGGTCGATACCTAATTCGCTTAAACTAAAGCTCTGATACCAACTTATAACACCCTAAAAACGGGCTAACAAAATTTCCGGAAAAATCTGGAAATGTGGTATATAAATGCCATAGCATGAGCTATCCAAAAATGGGGAAATAAAATACCTGTTTAATTACAGTTGTAATTATAAGGGAAAATAAAACAACAACCACCTAATCTAATTTCTCAATGGAAACAAGATTACAAAAAGGGTGTCGTCTATAGTCCGATGACAATCTTCACAAAAATGATCCTTTGATCTCCCCAAGCTCACACAGTCTCAACTAAACCTTCTTGGGAACGGCGACACTAGAACCTGAGATACACATATACATCAAGCAAGTGTTAGGCCAAAAAGCCTAGTGAGCAATATGACAATTAATATACGCATGAGAGATGTTCCAATATTTATTTACCAAAGATAGGTTCAACAAATGAAGTCAATGGGGGAGACCCATAATACCAATCAAATTCCACCCAAGAGACGAGATACCCTAGTGTCAAGCTCCGTAAGCGACACCCCAAGGCCCTACACATTCGAGGGTACAACAAAGACATTGCCCCAAATGGCGGAGGTCTAGGCACATACCAACACGGTGGCGCCCAAGACTATATCCTCCTAGTGACCATTTGACTTGGTTCATCCATACCTCTCATGTACGTCAACGGAGCACATTTTCTCATAACGTGTGTAATTATCACCAATGTACACCATTTGTTCCATAAGTCTTACCCAACAACAATTTTGTGTGAGGAAACATAACCTCTCCTCTATCATGCTTGACATATACTCAATCATAAAGGTAATACATATATAGTGAGGATATTTCCAACACATAAATAACAATAACACATATTTGTATCAAAATAGATATTCTTCTTTACTTGTCCATTTTACAAATATATACACATTTCTACCATTCAACTACTCCTTTCATGCTCCAAACATTATTAGGTCAAAAGAACAATTTATGAGAAACCCTAGTTTTCATTAGATAGAGATAATAATACATATTAACAAATATACAAGTAATACATGTATCCCATTTAGAAAAAGTTTTAGAATACTCACTATCTAAGTTTTAGCTAAAAACCTAGAAAAGTTTAGTAGGAGTGAATGAGGATGAAGCTTTGAAGTTCCCAAGCTTGAATGTTGACCCTTAAAGCACTCTAGAGATGAAAGTAATGGGGTTTAATGAATTTATCAACCACTAGAGCATTTATGGCAGAGAGAGTGTAAAAATGAGAAGAAAATCGCCCTCAAGTAGTTCCCAACCGAACCCTAGATCTGATTGTGAAGTTATGAAATGAAAAAGGGCTGGAAAAGTGTTTTAAAATCGGGTAAACCCCGCGGGTGAGAATGCCCCGTGACATTGCCCTGGCCACTATCGCCAGGGCATAGTCGCCAAAACCCAATGACCCGCGGTACAATCCCCGCGATTGTGACCAGCGAGAGTGCCCAAGGGCACAATCGCGGTCACTCTCGCACGGGACATACCGTAACTCATGAGTACCCTGCAACTTTGCCCCCTGCGACTTTGATATGTGTCACAGTCACCAGCAAGGTCGCCGAGAGTGTCTGGCCACTCGATTTCTCGTCCGAAAAGTCTCGTTTAATAGATTGAAGTGACCTATGGGATCATTTATATGGTTAAGAATGAAATTAAATTAGATAGGACCAATTTGAGCGATAAAAGGAACAATTAGACTTAAGACTTACTTAAAATTCCGGATGTTACAAATGAGAAACTTGAGGTGACACTAAGCTAGAACGAATAGACATCAAGATTTGGTATCCTTGAGGTGACGCTCGATAAAGAGTGTGCACTAACGGTACTGTGACCTTGAGGTGACGTACGGTATGTGTTGGGAACTGAAGATGTGACTAAGTCATTAATGCTGCCAGTTCAGAGTTAGTGCTGCCAGAGAATTTCAAAGATTAATACTGCTAAGTATTACTACTTCTAGTAGAATTAATACTGCTAGTCAAAGTTAGTGCTGCTTGAACAAAGTTAGTGCTGCTTAGCTAGTTAGTACTGCTAGAGGTTAGTGTTGCTTAGTAGTTAATGCTGCCAAGTTTGAGTTAATACTTCCAAGGTGATTAGTGCTGCTTATAAGATGGAGATCCGAATTACAAGAATGACAGCTGGATAGATTGAAGATATTCATGGAAGATATTCTGAAGATATTTTATTAATTGTAATTATCTTTTGTTCAGTATATGTATAGAATTGTTTTAGAATAGTTAAAAATATATTTCATTCTAAGTTTTTGTTTAAGAGAGAGAATCAACCTCAAGGCATAGTTCCTAATTCTAGAGAAGTAGAATTCGTCTTGAAAGAATCTGTTCTTCAAGATTGAGGTTGTGTGTGTAATCTTGTGATTTAAAGCATTCAATACAAGTTTACAAGTTAATCATCATATTTACTGTTTGTTTACTGTTTCATTGAATATCAAAGTGTTATTCCGCAAACTCATTTGATATTAGTTTCTGAGAATTTATTCTTGTTAAGAATTCGATCCTGACAAGTGGTATCAGAGCCGGTTCTCTTAGAAACATCTACTCATTCATCATGAAAAACTTTGCAGAATCAAACAGTACTCTTGTTTCTAAGGTCCCAATGCTCAAACCCAGTGAGTTTGACATGTGGAAGATCAGAATCAGGCAATACATTCTTCTCACAGACTACTCAATGTGGGACATCATTGAGAATGGACCCTCTGAAGCAGGAAAGATTGGACCAGATGGGAAAAGACCTCCACCAAAGACAGATGGTGAGAGGAAGATCAGACAGACAGAGATGAAGGCCTTAAGCACTCTGCTCTTGGCCATCCCAAATGAATATCAGCATCAATTTTGCAACTGCACTAATGCTCAGATTCTCTGGAATGCTCTAGAGAAAAGATTTGCTGGAACTAAAAGCATCAAAAGAAATCAAAGGGATGTTCTGAAGCAGCAGTATGAGAACTTCACTTCTTCAAAGAATGAGTCTATGACTCAAACTTTTGACAGGTTCAACAAGCTTATTGGTGAACTTGTTACTGTTGGAGTGAAGATGGAGCAAGATGATATCAACAGGAAGTTCCTCAGATCTCTTGGAGATGAATGGACTATGTACACTGTCTCATATAGACAGAGTGACAATCTGGAAGAAAAGGAAGTTGATGATCTATATAATGATCTAAGAGTTTTTGAAACTGAGGTAGAAGCCAAGAAAAAGCCCACTGGGTACATTCACAATGTTGCACTTCTATCAACATCTACTGATACTGCTGCCAACCATGAAGCAGCTAGTGCTGCCAGTGGAGTGAATTCAAAAAAAGGCACTGAAACTATCTTTGAAGCCTTTTTGTCCAGTTACAGCAACAACTCTTTGATTAATGATGATCTGGAACAACTTCACCCTGATGATCTGGAGGAGATGGACATTAAATGGCAGATGGCCATGTTATCTATGAGGGTAAAGAAGTTTATTAAAAGAACTGGGAGGAACAACTTCTCTCAAAGAAGAGAAGATGGAGATGGTTTTGACAAAACAAAGGTGGAATGTTACAAGTGCCACATGAAGGGACACTTTGCTAAAGAGTGCAGAAGTGGTATGCCAAACAACAATCACCAACAAGCCCAAAATGGTGGTTTCAATCAAAACAAGAACTCTGCTCAAGCCCTTGTTTCTCAACAAGGAATGGGATTTGACTGGAGTGACCAGGCTGAGGAAGCCATTCAGAACCAAGCTATTATGGCAGAAGTGTCTGATCTCCCTTCTGAGGTAATTTCTAATCTTTGCACTAAATCTTGCATAGACACTGTCAAAAGGTACAGGGATCATAACCAAAGCATGAGTGATGACCTCAAAAGATTAGAAAAGGACAGAAGAGATTATGTGTTGATAGTGGAGAGGTTTGAAGAACAAATCAAAGGCTTTCAAGCCAATGAACTTCAACACTCTTATGACACAAACTACTGGAAGTGGGAAAAGAATGAGTTAGAGACCAAACTGTCTAAGTCCAAAGAAGAGAATGATAGGTTGAAAGAAGAATTAGATAAGGTTAAGCTTGATATAGAAAAGTTTTCATATGCTTCAAAAGCAATGGATTCTCTTCTAAAGGCTCAGATTCATGATAAGATGAAGCCTGGTGTTGGATACAATAACACACCCCCTCCTTACAACAACAACTATATCTCTCCCACATCAGATCTGTTAGAGACCAAGGAGAAAAAGGACTTGTCTGAGAAAGCTTTTGAAATAGATCCTTTGGATGAGGTAGTTGTTAAGGATATGACTGAGAAAGAAGCCAGTAAGAAGAGGAAAAATGATGTGAATAAAGAGATACCCTTAGAAAACAACATTGTTACCAATGAGGGTGGTGGAAGGATCTGGGTCAAGTCTAAAGAGATAGAGAAGACCAAAGGAAAGGGTAACAAGGTCCATTACAAACAGACCACTGTTGTGAATCCTGGCCCTTGTAAACAGTGTGCTTGCAATAAATCTGAGAGCCTAAATTCTGGTATAAAAAGGGGTAACCAAAGAAACTGGAATAATCAATGGGCTCAGAAACAAGGAGTTGATCTGAATAAAATAATCAGACCAAGACCTTGTTTCATATGTGGCAAGTTGAATCATTTGGCTAAATACTGTGTTTTTAACCCTATTAATCAACAGATGAACTTTCAAAGATTTGTGCAAAAACCTGTTGGTTATAGGAAGGCTGGAAAGAAACATGTGGCTAAGAAGTCTGTTGAAACCAAAGGCCAAAAGAAGAAAAAGGTTTTAAAAGAGAGTATTAAAATGTGGGTGCCTAGAAGCACTAAAACTGTTAGTACTGCTACATCAAATAGTACTGCTGACAGGGATAGTGCTGCCAGTAGCAATACTGCTGCTAACAGTGTTAGTACTGCTGAGAATTTTAATGCTTCTAACACTGTTAGTACTTCTTCAAAGGTTACTACTGCTAACACAGTTACTGCTGCTAAAACAGTTAATACTTCTAACAAGGTTAGTACTGCTAAGCATGCAAGTGCTGCTAATGCAGTTAGTTCTTCTAAAAACAGTACTGCTTCTAGCAAATTTGCATTCAAACCCATTATTGTAACAAAGTACTCCAGTAATGAGGAGTCAAAGTTTAAACATCTTGTCAAGAAAGAATGTAAATATTTTGATGAAAAAGGGGTACCCAAGACCACTTTGGCTTGGGTTCCTAATCTATACTAACTGACTTATCATATGAGCAGGGCAACCAACAGCTCAAGGGGAAGAGCATATGGCATGTGGATAGTGGTTGCTCTAGGCACATGACAGGCAACATGTCATGCCTTCAGGATTTCAAGCCTATCAATAGAGGACATGTTGCATTTGGAGACAATCTCACAGGTGGTAAAATAAGTGGGAAAGGTAATGTTACAAAAGGTAAGATGACATTTGAGGATGTCTACTATGTTGATCAGCTAAAGTACAACCTGTTAAGTGTATCACAGGTTTGTGACAAACAACATAGTATATTATTTACTAATACAGAATGTATGATCCTTGCTCCAGGGTTCAAGGTAGTTGATGAAAGCATGATACTACTTAGAACTCCAAGAAAGGACAATGTGTATTGTCTAGATATGGATAATGTTTCAAGTGATTTATCCCTGAACTGCCTTGTTTCAAAAGCTTTTGTGGATGAATCCTCTCTTTGGCACAGAAGGATGTGTCACATGAATTTCAAGACAATGAACAAACTTGTTAAAAACAATCTTATAAGAGGTTTACCATCAAAAGTCTTTTCATGTGATGATCATTGTGTTGCTTGTCTTAAAGGCAAACAGCACAAAACTTCTCATAAGACCAAAGAGTTAAATTCAATTTCTTCTTGCCTTCAGTTATTACATATGGATCTGTTTGGCCCTACAAATGTGATGAGCATAGGGAAGAAATCATACTGCTTAGTTATTGTTGATGATTACTCTAGATTTACTTGGGTATATTTTCTAAGGACTAAGGATGAGACAAGTGGACTGATCAAATCCTTTATTCTAAGAATTGAAAACCAGACTAATCAAAAAGTAAAAGTCATTAGGTCTGATAATGGAACTGAATTTAAAAATATTAACCTAAACACCTTTTGTGAAGAAAAAGGAATTGAGAGACAATATAGTGCTCCTAGGACTCCACAACAAAATGGGGTTGCTGAGAGAAGGAATAGGACACTAATAGATGCTGCTAGATCTCAATTGGCTGATTCTAAATTGCCAATTACTTTCTGGGCTGAAGCAGTTAATACTGCCTGTTATGTCCAAAACAGAGTACTAGTGGTCAAATCAAAGAACAAGACCCCATATGAGCTTTTAAATAAAAGAAAACCCTTTATTGGGTTTTTCAAACCTTTTGGGTGTCCTTGTACAATTCTCAATACCAAATCTCACTTAGGTAAGTTTGATAGCAAGGCAGATGATGGATTTCTTGTTGGTTACTCATCCCAGAGTAAGGCCTACAGAGTTTTTAACTCTTCTTCTAGAATAATTGAAGAAAGTGATAATGTCAAATGCAATGAGAACACACCAAATCCTATTGGGTCTGGTCCTCAGTGGCTATTTGACATTGATTCACTAACCAACTCTTTTGGTTTAAGTAGTAATGAGTATGCTGGTTCAGGAAATGGAGGATCAGGGACTACACAAGTTCAAGAAAGTATATCTCAGTCTGTGATTTTTCCCATACCTAAAGTGAATCCTGTTGAAGACTGTGAAAAGGAGCCATCTACTGAATCAAATCAGAGTGAAGAAGAAAGGAGAGATGAGGAGACTCAAGCAAATAAAGAACTTGAAGTAGCTGCTGAAATCACCTCAGTTGAGTTGAATGATTCCAATCTAGAGGTGGAACTCAATGAAGAACCTAGTCATCAATCAAGAACACAAAAGAATCATCCTCCTCAGCTGGTAATAGGGGATATCTCTTCTCCTATGATGACTAGACATCAAAGCAGGCTGCAAGATATGCAAGATCAACGGCATACAGTGCTTTCTTGTTTTCTATCCCAACTTGAGCCTAAGAAGGCTCATGATGCTATGAAAGAGTCCAGCTGGATAGAAGCTATGCAAGAAGAGCTGCTACAATTCAAGCTGCAAAATGTTTGGGATCTAGTAGACCTTCCTAAAGGTCAAAGAGCTATAGGCACAAAATGGGTCTTCAGGAATAAGAGAGATGAAAGAGGGATAGTAATAAAGAACAAATCAAGATTGGTAGCACATGGGTATACACAAGAAGAAGGAATAGATTATGAAGAAGTATTTGCACCGGTGGCTAGGATAGAAGCAATCAGATTGTTCCTGGCCTATGCTTCTTATATGAAGTTCAAAGTCTACCAAATGGATGTAAAAAGTGCATTTCTATATGGCTCAATTGAAGAAGAAGTATATGTCTGTCAACCACCAGGGTTTGAAAACCCAAGCTATCCAGACAGAGTATACAAACTGAAGAAAGCACTATATGGACTGCATCAAGCACCAAGGGCATGGTATGACACTCTGTCATCCTATCTTTTGGAAAATGGCTTTGAAAGAGGAGTCATTGATAAGACTCTATTCATCAAGAGAAAGAAGAAGGACATCTTGCTGGTCCAAATCTATGTGGATGATATCATCTTTGGATCCACAAGAGAAAGTATGTGCAGGGAGTTTGAGGAACTAATGCATCAAAGATTCAAAATGAGTTCCATGGGGGAACTTACGTTTTTCCTTGGACTCCAAGTCCAACAGAAGTCAGATGGTATTTTTATCAGTCAGTCCAAGTATGTGCAGGACATTCTCACAAAGTTTGGATTCTCATATTCAAAGCCTGCCAGCACACCTATGGAGACACACAAGCAGATAACAGCAGATCTTGAGGGGGAGGATATGGATGTGCATCACTATAGATCCATGATTGGCTCTCTCATGTACCTTACAGCCTCTAGGCCAGATATAATGTTTCCAGTCTGTGTGTGTGCAAGAATTCAAGTTAGGCCAAAGCAATCACACTATCAAGCTGTTAAGAGGATATTCAGATATCTCAAAGGGCATCCTAGATTGGGACTTTGGTATCCTCATGACTCATCATTTGACCTACTTGCATACTCAGACAGTGACCTAGGTGGAGCAAACTTGGACAGAAAATCTATGTCTGGAGGATGCCAGTTTTTGGGTGCAAGACTAGTTTCATGGCAGTGCAAGAAACAAAACACAGTGTCCACATCTACAATAGAAGCAGAGTACATAGCAGCTGCAAGTTGCTGTTCTCAAGTGTTGTGAATTCAGAATCAAATGCTGGACTATGGGGTAACCTTTCTACACACTCCAATCTTTATTGATAATAGCAGTACTATTAGCATTGTTAACAATCCTGTCAAGCACTCAAAGACAAAGCACATTGAGATCAGGTATCACTTTATAAGAGACTGCAATGAAAAGAAACTTATTCAAGTTGTAAAAGTTCATACTGATAACCAGTTTGTTGATCTATTCACCAAAGCCTTTGATGTGGGTAGATTCACTTTCTTGGTAACAAGTGTGGGAATGATCAACTCTGAATAAGCCCCTTCCTAAAAGTGGTTCACTACCTGTATATAGTTTATTCTTGGTGTTACTAACTTTCTTTCTCAGGAAATGTATAGCAGTACTCAGTTTTTCACAAGCTTAAAAGTGTAAGTATGGTTAATACTGCCAGTACAGTATTAGTACTGCCAGTACAGTATTAATACTGCCAGTGCACAGTTAATACTGCTCTCAGTTAATACTGCTAGTTAGTTAATACTGCTAGTGGTTAATACTGCTCTCAGTTAATACTGCTAGTTAGTTAATACTGCTAGTGGTTAATACTGCTCTCAGTTAATACTGCTAGTTAGGTAATACTGCTAGTGGTTAATACTGCTCTCAGTTAATACTGCTAGTGGTTAATACTGCTCTCTGTTAATACAGCTTTCACTATTTTTTTAAGGTTAATACTGCTTTTAATCCGAATACTATATATACCCTTTGCCCGCCTAAAAAGTTCATAACGACTCTTTGCATACTGTTCACTTGCGCTCTAACCTTTTTCTCTCAAGTACCAAGTTTTCAGGCAAGAACACTCAAGTTCAATGGCATCCATGGCTTTCATTGACGAGCACAATGAAATCGTGATGCTCCAAAAGCCGAAACAAGCTGAAGGTTTTCACCAGATAGTCGACTTTCTGAAGTCCAGCCACATCGCTCATGCTCTCACTGTGTCTCCTACCATCTTCATAGAGCATCAGAGGCAATTCCGGGCCCATGCCACCATCGTTACTGAAGATGGTGTCCAAATGATCAAGACAAGGGTGTGTGACAAACCCTTGACAGTTACTGAGGAGACTATTCGCATCTGTCTACGTCTAGACGATGCTTCAGGTATTTCTTCTATCCCAAATGAGGAGTTGTTTTCAAACCTCACCAGAATGGGGTATGAAGGCCCATTGGGGATTTTCAAGTTTTTCAAAGCTAAGTTTTCACCCCAATGGAGGTTCTTTGTTCATACCTTGATGCATTGTATTTCTAAGAAAACAACTGGCTGGAGCCAATTTAGCAGTCCAGTTGCCTATGCATTGGTATGTTTATCCACTGCTAGAAAATACAACTTTTCTCAAATGATCTTCAATGATCTTGTCTCAAATCTGGACAACAAGAAGAGTTTCTTCATGTATCCCAGGTTTGTACAGGCAGTTATCACTAATGAATTGACGGGTATACCTCACTTTGATGGGGTATATGTACCTAAACCCCCTAAAGGCAAGGTTTTCTCAAACATGAGAAGATCTGCTGGGGACTCGGAAGGAGTTGACACCCCATTGTTCTCCACAATGATGGTGGTGTCCCACACTGATGAAGGTATGGCAGCAGGGTCAAAGCCCTCCTCAGACCATCCCACTGCTAGCCAATCCCAACCTTCCCACTCTATATCTATTCCCCAGTCTCTACTTCAAAAGCCCACTTCTTCAATTACCCAAACTTACAAAAGGAAACAGGTCAAGAAGGCTCCTTCCCTTCCTGTACCTTCACCCACTAAGCCTTTAAGCCCTCTATTGGAGCATTCTCCAATAGAGAATATCCAAAGGCAATCCAACAGGGTGTCTCCCAACCCTCAGGAGGTGCTCTCTAAGGAGATGGAAGAGCATATGGGTGAGAAGGCTGCCACTACTTCTGCTAGCACAGAGAAGGACAGTGGTAACATCTCTAAGACCTTCTCCATGGCAACTTTGGCTGAGAAATCAACCAAAGGACCCCCGTGCCAAGAAACCAAGGGGGTAGTAGGTGCTTCTGCTAGGCAGAAGGCCACTACTAACAGATCCAAGGATCCCTCTAGGATGGGCAAAACATCCAAAAAGGGTGAGGACAGACCTGAAACTGATGAATTGATGGCAAAACCTTCCAAGGATCCTTCAAGGGTGGGTAAAACACCTAAAGAAGGTGAGGATAGATATACTTACTGGGAATTGATTGAAGCATTAGCCAACATTAATGTTGATGTGGTTAATCAAGGAAAGGTAATCAAAGAATTGCAGCAAGTGGTCCTCTCACAACAAGAGCAGATTTCAAAACTCAATCAATTGGTGGGAAACCTTATTGCCAGGAAAAGACGACCGCAGTTTGTTTTAAGGAGGAGAAAGGGGGCAACCAAAAAGGAGGAGAATGCTTCCAAAAAGGGGGAGAATTCAAGCTCAAAACAGATAGATCAACATATTGAGGGGGAGTTTGTTGAAGAAAAGACAGCAGCAGAAATAACACCAGCAGCAGTAACAACCCCAGAAGCAGAAACTGTTACTACTGCTGAGCCAAAACAAGCAGCAGAAACTGTTAGTGCTGCTGAAACTTCACAAGCAGCAGTAACAGAGTTAACAACAGCAGAGATTGAAGTAGCAGAAATGCATCTTAAAGCAAAGAATGACACTCCCAAAGCAAAGGGAGTGGTCATAAATGAAGGGGGAGCAAACAGAACAGAAAAGAAAGACATGGCTGAAGATGCAAAAAGAAAAGGAAAAGAGAAGATGATAGAAGCTGATCAACCAACTAAAAGGCAAAAGATGGTTGAGTCAGATGAAGCATTAGCCAAGAAAATACTAGAAGAGTTAGATCAAGCAGAGAAAGAGCAAGTGGAGAAAGACAGAGAAATAGCCAGAGCACTTGCAAATGAATTAAATGAAGCATTTCAGAAAGGGTTGGAAACAGAGAAGGCAAAGCAAAGAGCAATGAGTTTGAGAAAGGCTATGATGGCCAGAACAAGTGCTAAGAAGAGAAGACCTTCACAAACTTATCTTGCAACTCAGGAAAGAAACAAGATGATAACTTTCTTGAGGAGTGCAATTGGTGTAAAGAAAGAAATGTTTGTGAAGATGACTTTTGATCAAATCAAGGATCTCTATGAGAAAGAAATGGGAAAGCTGAAGAGCAATGAGAAGGATAGAGTGGAGTTTGAAAAGAAAGCCAAGGAGAGACATGATGTGAATTTCAATCAACCCTTCCCTGAAAGTGAAGAGGGAACTCCAACAAAAGAAAAGGAAGAGATAAAGGCAGAAGAGAAGAAGGAAGCTACTATAGGACAAAGCCAAAGGATTCTGAAGAGAACTAAGATGATGGCCAAAAGAAAGAAGATTGAAAAGAAGCCTAGAGTAGAAGAAGAGAAAAAGGTTGCTGAAGAAGAAGAGGCACCTAAGAATGAAGAAAATAAAGCTGAAGTTCAGGAAGCATCACAGTGTTCAGATATAAATATGTACATGGTGGTAATGGATAAAATTCCAAAGCCTATTACAGCTGAACCTGTTGGATTCAAACCCCCTGAAGTTATCCACTGGGATACTATGAAAGTGGATGGCAAGGAATATATCAGATTGAAAAGGAAGGATGAGAAGTACTATGTATTTGCTACATGGAACAAAATTGTCAGAGAATGTTCAAGATCAGATTTGGAAGAAATGTTTGAAGTTGGAATGAAGCTATATACAGATCAGTTGAAAGCTCCAGGGTTACCAATAGTGAAGTTGGTCATGGAATACTTGTGCATGTTATTCAATCCAGAAGCAGTGAAGCACTTAATCAGAGATGTGTTCAAAACTGTTAGAGGATGGACTCTATATGAAAGGAGTGGAGTCTATGAATTAGCCTTGGATACTTTTCACATGGAGTATTACTTAGTGGATGGGGTCTATAATCACACTCATTTGAAGCTTCATGCAATGCTAAATAAGAAGCCGGGCTGTGCAACAAATTCAGAAATGGCAAAGTATTTAATTCAGAGAACTATCAATCAGAGCATGGGATTGGATCCTAATCTTGGATTGGATCAGTAAAAGTTTTGGAAGCATCTGAAGAACTTGACTTCTCTTCTAAAAGTCAAGTTAGGGGGAGATTGTTGGGAACTGAAGATGTGACTAAGTCATTAATGCTGCCAGTTCAGAGTTAGTGCTGCCAGAGAATTTCAAAGATTAATACTGCTAAGTATTACTACTTCTAGTAGAATTAATACTGCTAGTCAAAGTTAGTGCTGCTTGAACAAAGTTAGTGCTGCTTAGCTAGTTAGTACTGCTAGAGGTTAGTGTTGCTTAGTAGTTAATGCTGCCAAGTTTGAGTTAATACTTCCAAGGTGATTAGTGCTGCTTATGAGATGGAGATCCGAATTACAAGAATGACAGCTGGATAGATTGAAGATATTCATGGAAGATATTCATGGAAGATATTCTGAAGATATTTTATTAATTGTAATTATCTTTTGTTCAGTATATGTATAGAATTGTTTTAGAATAGTTAAAAATATAGTTCATTCTAAGTTTTTGTTTAAGAGAGAGAATCAACCTCAAGGCATAGTTCCTAATTCTAGAGAAGTAGAATTCGTCTTGAAAGAATCTGTTCTTCAAGATTGAGGTTGTGTGTGTAATCTTGTGATTTAAAGCATTCAATACAAGTTTACAAGTTAATCATCATATTTACTGTTTCATTGAATATCAAAGTGTTATTCCGCAAACTCATTTGATATTAGTTTCTGAGAATTTATTCTTGTTAAGAATTCGATCCTGACAGTATGGGGTTGCACTAAAGGTATTATAGATTTGAGGTGACACTTGGGAAGAGTGTGCACTAAAGTCGAAGAATCTATGGTGGAATTCGATAACATTGATACATAACATACTTTTATGTTCCCACCACATTCAATGGAAATAGGTATTCCCCGTCACTAAAAAGTGTTGTTTTGAGTATTGAGTTTATCCATGTTTTCAGTGCTTTTGGGATATAGAGTCACATCCATATTTATGGGATTTTGGATAATAGAGTTTTATTCCTGTCTTTAGTAATTGAATATCAAGCTTTATTAACGTTTTGAGTGAGTATTGAGTTCTGGTTCACATTAAAATCGGTGTTTTGGGTTATTGAGTTTTCATCACCAAATAGTGGGGTTTTGGGAAAGATGATACTTTTATGGTAAACTATTGTGTGACACCGCGCGTTGCACGGTGACAAAAACTTTTTGTTAGAAAATATGTGATTAAGTTAAGATTAAACATAATTTGTTAATTAACAACTATTGAAATAAAATATAAAACAATGTATGTGCTGAGAGGGTTTTAGAAGTCAATAATTTTTATTAATTTAACATTATACATTTTTTCGAACCAAAAAGAGCACAAAACATTTGCAAGTTTAATTTTATTTGCAATACATCACCTAACATTTACATACCAAAAATGTAGAAAATCGGAAATAGATCTATGATAATATCGTTTATTTACAATGAGATGGTATACAAAGACAACAAATTTCAATGAACACAATAGAATTTATGTTTATATAAACTGTTGAGAACAATTTTAGATCTGGTCCAAGACGAACTATTATAGGGGTTCTATTAAAACCGTTGAATTCCGAATATGGTAAAGTAGCTCCTGGATAGGACCGACTCTTTTGATGGGTGTCACTATGGCTCTATTTACGGTATTTCTATCGATTATTTTGGAGATTTATAATTCTTCCGATCATAGTGAATGTAGTTATTAAATATTAACAAAATCATTGTTAATTACTAATATATAGATAATATCTTATTAATTATTAAATGTTTATAAATAGATAATATCTTAATTAATTATTAAATGTTAATTAATAAGAAGTTAAAATTGATAATAATTGATTAATTGTTAATTGTTTAATAGTAATTGTTAATTGTTAATAGTTAATAGTTAATGGTTAATTGTTTATTAATAGCTTTTAAGTATTGAAAGTTAATCTTAAATGATTAATTTTTAATTGTTAATGATTAATTTAGTTGCTAATAATTAATTTTTGATGGTTAATTATTTATTACTAATTTTTAATTACTAATATTTAATCATTAACGGTTAATTTTTAATTTTTAATTATTAATTGCTAATGGTTAGTTTTTATTAATTATTAACTATTAATTATTCATAATTAACTATAAAGTGTTAATTACTCAAAGTTAATTGTTTATTATTAATCAGTACATACCATTTTTAATAAGACATTGATCCTTTCAGCAAGCCGAGGTCCAAGCCAAAACATTTTATAAACCATGGGTCAAGCCAATAACATTTTGCAGACCATTTTTTACTAAAAATAACCATACCAACATAAAACTAACTCTTATAGTAAATATAACACTAAATTAAAACAAATCAGTAACAATTGATTACTTATCAAGAATACACATAAACTCCCAAGTATTAACACTTTTTAACAAACTTTATCCCGAAAATCGGTGAAATAATATAAAAAATCCAGTAATTAATGATCTACGATATGTACAATGTTTTGCTAATCTACTTATAGATGATGGAAAAACCAAAATCCCTAGCAAACATAAAACAATTTTTCCCTTTCCACTCGTAATACCCTCCTTACAAAAAAAACTAATAGATATTAAGATTAAAAATTAAAGACAAATAAAATTCAATATTCAAGCCCAGTGTTAAATAAGGAAAACAATCCTAACAGACCAATGAACATCGATATCTTGAAAACAATATGGAAAATTACTAATATAAAAAAATCAAAATCCATGTATTTTGATACACTTTTCTAGCATTAATGCAGGAAAATTCTAACATAACGTTTATCAAGTTTATGGATAAACAAACGAAAAGATAATTACATTTTTATGTTCTACATATATGCTTAAAAATGTTACCTTATTATGTTCAACATATACATGTTTTCATCAAGAGTTCATACGCCACTTAATCCACCAAAAAAAAAAAAAGATTAATATGTCTGCATGATTCCAACTTTTATGTGAATGTCTCAAATTGAAATTTCTTTTGATTTGAGGAAGGGAGGATAGGTTGTCTAGAAAGGATCTAAAAATGAAATACTATATTTACATTAGCAAAAACTCATACCATATTTGTCTTCTTGAATGATGCCTCAAATCAACAAAAATGCAAATCGCCTCCACAAAATTATAACCACATAGAGAGGTAGAATTGAGAGATTAAGAGAGTGATTATTAGAGAGGTGTACCATGAGGAGAAGATAAAAAATTATAACCAAATAGAGAGAATAATTGAGAGATTAAAATAGCAATTATTATAGAGGAGATGAATAAGTTGAAGTAACATAAAATTACCAAGAAAACCTTATTCATAATAAAACTTTCATCTTTCATATAGGGACAAAAAAATCTTTAACAAATTAAATAATTAAGAAAATCAAAAAATTGAGAAAATTTCTTATAGCAATTCCTAAAATTTAAAGGAAGTGAGAGTGACAAACACACACACACACACACACACACATATATATATATATATAGAGAGAGAGAGAGAAAAGTTCAAATGAAAACTCATTTTTCATTGTGCACGTGAGGACAAATCTTAGCCACTCGATCTCTTTTGATAATCAAACTAACAAGTGTCTTGTTCAGTTTTTGTTATTTTGGTCAGTGTTGAGTCATTTTATTTCTGTAATTTTTGTTCAGTTGCATTTTGTTTCATGCAACTAATTGTGCTTATCTTGTGTGCTTCAAAGTACAATCATTCTGTACTTGATACTGTGTGTATCAAATTTTTTTCTGAAAAACAAGTTTTTATGCTTCATACTAACATATTGGATTTTATCCAATACTTTCTATCTTTTTCACTCATATTAAATAGAGTTTTTAATTTAAAAAGGCTTAGGGGTAAAAATGAAAGAAAATTTAAACATACGCCTACCATATTTGACTTTTTATTTTCTTTTTTAATTAAAAACTTTTTACCCAATTAAAGTTTAAAATAAATTATCTTAAAAATTACTAATATTTTAATCAAACAAATTACATAAAAAAAACGAGAATTTCGTGCTATTCGATATGACATCCATCTCGATATAGTTTTTTTGTCGTTTTAACCGTTTTTTTATGTGAAATGCTATATATGTGTTATATTCATTATGAATATTTATGTACGTTCAATTTTGTACAACGTCTCGACACCGTAAGTATGTAACTCGACATCACATTCTTCAACACTTTCTTCAACGTCGTAAGGCATCACGTTTCTTCAGCACCGTAACCCAACACCCATCAAGACGAATCAAGAACCTATCGAGTAATTCTGTTGTGAATCGGGGAACAAAATAGAGCGCGTCACGTCTCCACATCTTCACAAGGTCATTCATGTGTTATTCATCATGAATAGTATAACATTCAGGGTGAATAATTCATGATTCATGAATTCGTGTATTATTCGTCATAAATGTTGTGTAATTCATCCTGAATACTATATTATTCATCATGAATAATGAATTAACGTTCACATTTGTTATTCATACTGAATGTGGGACATCCGGGAATGCGCATACATATTCATAATGAATTAAACCAAATTTCGGTTGTAAATTGGGAAACAAAAGAGAGTGTGTCATGTGTCTACACCTTCACGGGTCATTCATATATTATTCATCATAAATAATGTATCATTCAGGATGAATAATAGAACATTCAGGGTGAATAATACACGATTCATGATAAATAATACATGATTAATGGATTCGTGTATTATTCATCCTGAATACTGTATTATTCATCATGAATAGTGAATGAATGTTCACCTTTTTTATTTATACTGAATGTGGACACCCAAGGACGTGCATGCATATTCATAATGAATATAACACATATATAGAATTTCACGTAAAAAACGGTTAAAACGAAAAAATCCTGAATATTGTATTATTCATCATACATAAGGTATTATTTCATCATGAATAGTGAATGAACGTTCGCCTTTGTTATTCATACTAAATGTGGACACTCGAAGACGTGCATGCATATTCATAATGAATATAACACGTATATAGAATTTCACGTAAAAAACGGTTAAAACGAAGAAAAAAAAACTATATCGAGATGGATGTCATATCGAAGAGCACAAAATTCTTGTTTTTTTGATGTAATTTGTTTGATTAAAATATTAGTAATTTTTAAGATAAATTATTTTAAAGTTTAAGGGGGTAAATTTTTTTTAATTAAAAATAAAAATAAAAAGTCAAAGAAGGTGGTGTTAATTCAAAATTACAATTTTGTCCTTAATCACTTCCCAATTAACCTTATTATGTATTAACCATTGATTAGTTTTCTAAGTTTTGATCAATGGTTAAGATTTGTCCTCATGTACACAATGAAATATGAGTTTTCATTTGAACCCACCCCTATATATATATGTGTATTTATTTATAATAATAATTGATTTTCCTAAAAAAGTGGTTTAATGAGTTGTCATTGATTATTAAACTACTAATTAATTTTCTATGTGTAATTAATTAAGGCAAATGAGTGCATTAAAATGAATCTCAAGGATCTTACAATTTATAAAGTTCTCAAATGAATAAGTCCCGATATATTGAGAGTGAGTTTTGGGGGGAAAACAAAAAAAAACTGAAGAACACCCTAATAAATATTCATTTGTACGGTATGTACATGTACATACAAGCAATTAACGATGTTTCCAAGTATCTATGTACATGTCGTGTGCATACCAAACAAAATACTTGTATGCACATATACATACCATACAGATGAATGATTGTTGTGATGTTCATCTGTTTTTTTTTTATTTTTTGCAGTTTTACCTCTGAACCTGACCCTATATATATTTATATATATAGAGGTGAGAAAAGTAAGAACACGCAATTCTGAGCCTTTGAATGAGTTGACTTTTAATCTAACTTTATTTTCTTTCATCTACCTTAAATACCTTCAACTATCTTCATCTACCTTTATTTTCACATTTATTTTCTTTTTTACAAACTTTTTCATACATGTAATCACTTTCACATACATGAATCTGTTAAAATTTTGGTGATGATGATAAAAATTGATAATAAAGGTATATGAAGGTTTTGTTCTCACCAGAACCCAACCCTATATATATACACACATACATTTAATATAAATAATAATGGGACCACCCCTTTGTCGCCATCTCTTCTCCCATTGCAAGCCCCCTTCCACCTCCCTAACGTCTCCATCCTCCTTCACCGACACCGGCGTCACTAGTGAACCTTCCCCACTGTCGACCTCCATCCCCATCTCGTCTCACTCACCTTTAGACCCCCTTAGATATCATAAGAACTCATTTTCTCTCTTTGTAAGCATACCCAAGATAAGTACCAATTTACAACCACCATTCACAAGAGTGGGAGGTCGTGATTACTCAGTTTTCATTTGATTCCAATGCATCTACATTCAAGATACTATCTATATGAGGCTTTTTTATGACCTAATCACTTACAAAGATGTTCAATGGATATGGAGGTGATAGTGTGTGTATATATATATATATATATATATATATTTAATTTGTCTAACAACACCATCATCTCTGATTATCTTCATGTGCACTTCAAATCAACGAGAATTGGAAAACAGAGAATGTGGGTCAATGATTGAGTTAAGATTGGGGCTAGGTTTGAAGGATGGTTGTGGTTCTGATTTTATATATAAGGTGTCGTATGATACAGTACTGCACTGTTTTCCAGGAGTTTGGGGCCGGGAAAGATGAAAAGGTAGGGGACGCGGAGATGGAGATCGAAGATAATAAAACCATATTCAGATTGCATGCTATTGCTACCAAGCGAAATAATTACAATTAGATAGTAAAAGTACAATACAAGATAGTTTTGAACCTCAAGTAGTTTAATTAGATTATGAGTAAATTAAAAATTTCGTCCCTTGGTTATATGAAAATTTGGATTGGGTCCTCCAAGCGAAATAATTTATATATATGGTCATCGTGGTTTCACTTTTGCTTTGATTGGGTCCTTTGTCCTAATGTTGTTAATTTTAATTCCATTAAATCAAGGGTATTTTAGTCCTTTTACTGTTTTTTAAAGTTTATATATATTATGTAATTTAATTATATATTATACATTAAATGTATAATAAATACTAGGCATATACCCGCGCACGATACAACGCGAAACATTTCAAAATCGAAACCGAGAACTTAAAACGACAATCATTTTCTTATTCTATTTCCTTCCTTCTTGATGTTAATTTTATGGATCTATGTGGTTTTATATTGTGGAACATCTCAAATTTGAAGTTCAAAACCCAAAACGGCAATCTAATTTCATGTTTGTTTAATTTTTTGTACCTCTCAATGCTAATTTTATGGTTTTATTAATGGTTTTACATGTTCATGTCAATAATATATATAAATATATATTTTATGTATAAACAAACTTAAACGAACACGAATGAACGACCGAGACAATTGTTTATGTTCGTTCATTTAACTAAACGAACAAAAATAACATGTCTATGTTCCTGCATTTATTAAATAAACGAACTTCCTGCCGAACGGTTCATTGAATGTTTGGTTCGTTTACCGTAATGTTACCGGCATTGAGAGATGTGTACCCTCTTTTTTACAGTTTGCAATGCTACGCTACTTTTCTCATCATCATCTACAAAACTACACTAAAAAAAGATCCCCTATCCAGATCTTAAAACAGAGGAGCAACCAAATGGAACCATAAAGTTTGCACACAACATGCACAACCAAACGATAAAAAGATTGATGCATAAATTAATCCAAAACAAAATCAAGTTCAAAGTTCTGAATTACAACAAGCTCTTAAGATGTTCTTGAAAAACTATAACATCCCTTGATAAAGAAGATGCATTCCCAGTACAATTAAGAAATAAAAATCATTACCCCTAAATTCAAAATCAAGAAAATCCCATGAATTATAACTTAGAAAAAAAAAGGATTTAATTCAGCTTATATGGCAGAAAACTTTGGAACATCTACAGGGACTGATCAATCTCACCGATCCAAGGGCTCTTCTATTTTGTTGGATTGACGGTCTTTAAGGCCTTCCAAACGGCGATGCTTGCACTTAAACCCGCACGATGCAGCGGAATGTAAATAAAGAATGAACAATTAATGTTACTTCGTTATAGACATGTCATCAACAATCAACCACGACACAAGAATCACAACTTGAAAACTACCAACATCTCAACTATGAAACCAGAATCACCAATTTTATATAAAAACGTTACCAATAGTAGCTTGTAAGACATCCTACATTGAACATGGTAGAGTACTTCTAAAACATACTTAACAAAATGAGAGAACATACGTATTTCAATTGTTCTTTTTAACAAATTAATTATTATCCCAGAAATGAGTGTAAAACAAGATGACAATCACAATCTAATCAATTTCCATTATCATTCAAATCATAGAATCGATTACAGATAACTCTCTCAACTTTCTCTCTCTACAGTATGATATGTGCACAATGCTCTCTAAGATGTTACTTCACTTACAACTCTGATTACAAAGACAAGGAAAAGGACTATTTATACTAAGCTACAAAAACTACACAAGACATACAACAAAATATAACTACTTTGACTTATTACAAGAGACTTTGACTTTCACATTGAGAGTTGACTTTGAGCTTTGACTTGCTTTACTTTGATCTTCAGTATTCATGATCTTATATCCAACAAATATGTGCACTAACATTCTCCCCCTTTGGATTCAAGATCATATCTCTAAAAAGATTTTGCAATTCAATCTCTCCCTTTCGTTGCATTGAAAAACTTTCAGAATTTATCTCCCCTTTAAGCTCAATCTGTGTAACAAAGCTGCAAATGTTGACCAAATAAAGAGCTAGGATCATTTCTTTATTTCTCATATTTTAGCATTTCTCAAATGAACCTAATCCTATACACATATATATAATATCGTAAATATCATAAAACATTTAAGTTTTTAATTGAAAATGGAAAAAATGTCAATTGACCAAAACACCCTTTACAAGAGTTTAAGTTAACAAAGTTAGTGAAGGGACCCAATCCATAACAAATATGAAACCATGATGACCATAGTTGTAATTATTTTGTTTTCCCAATCCAAAATTCCCATATAACCATAGGGACCAAATTCAAAATTTACTCTTTAGATTATTTATGAAAACTACTTAGAATAATCAAGGTAGAGTTTCATAACTCATAATTTACCATATATTTCACTTTATCTTGTTCTTTGTAACCACACTTTTCCTTAAGTATTCAATTTGAAAGTGAATTCCACAAAAGTCATTCCACAAAACTTGCCCATAATGACATTGATGTTTGCCCAATGGCTCGTTAATGATTTTTGACTTATCTCATTTCTTGTTTTCATCATAATACTTGATGATTCTTTTCTAGAATCGCCACTTATTTTGTTCATTTCTTTTCACTATGTCGAAGTTATTATTTAACCATGTAGATTCAAAAAGCTTATCTTCCTTGTCAAAATTGGTTGCTCTTTATGCTTTCCTGCTCTCACATGTAACACGTTATGGCACGTTATATCACGTTATGGCATTAAGGCTTAGCTTCGTTTCCACGTTAACCACTTTTGGCTCTACTTTAAGGTTTGATTTGCATTGTAACACGTTATAGTGCGTTACGACACGTTATGGCACGTTACGACACGTTATTTTGTAAGGTGTGTTTTTTTTAATATATAAGTTAAGGGATAAATGATAGTTACGTACGAGATCTAAGACGTAAATAAACATAAAAAGGAAACTTAAAATCTAGAACCCTAAATAGGTAAATACTTACTCATATTCCCTTATGTGAAGAGTTGAACACAAATTTTTCTGATTGAAGAAAGTAGTGAGTAGAGATTCAAGAGATTAACCTTGATTTTGCACTCTTGACATCATTTTTTTTATAAGCTCTATATATTTTGTATCAATGGTTAATGGTTATTCTGTATTTTTTTAGTTTTATTATTTAATATAAATTTAATTTGTTCTACAGTATTATTCAAAACACTAACACACATGTGCATGTGCCGCCTTAGGGCATGCCTTGAAAAACGTCGTGACCTCGCCATAACTCGTAAGGCTTGAGGTTTGATCTCTCCTCCATGTCACGCCTCACGTCATTTAGAACCTTCATCTTATTACGTTCATCCAATGGTGTCTACTTATCATTCGCGTACAACCATGAAGTAGAACCGAACCCATTAGACTGATATTGAGATAACATTAAATCATATATTGGATGTATTCTGTTGATTTTAGCAAGGAGCGACGAGGTATTAAGTGAAATTATTTGGTGTAGCATGCGTCTACAAGAAAAGGAAATTCAACTTAACCCTAACTTTTTAAAGTTAATTAAGGGAATATTTTTGGTGTAGAAAGTTTCAAATTCATGATCTTCCGCCGCACATAGAGAAAAATAGTGGGACCACGATTCAACAACAAAATTATGCAACTAAACCTAAGAAAGACAAAATATTGTCTAAGATAATTAGATACAAAATAAACAATATTGATAGCGTTACAAAATATTATTATTATTGAGTTGGAGGTCACATCACTCGCCATATCAACATGGTAACTGGTTAATGCTTAAATCAATTACTCAGGTACTTAAATGTTTGAAAGTTCACATCTTAGGTACCAAAACGTATGTTTTGAAAGTACGTTACCCAAAACAGGAATTAAGGCAAAGTACATTACCTTTTCATGCAATTTGCCCTTCTTATTTTAACAAGTGCATGCATATTTATGTATTATTTGTTGCAGGTGATTAATTTAATTTAATTTTTGTTTGATAAAGAACCAGAGATGAAAGAAGAGGAAAGAAACCCATCGATTGCTAGATCTTTCAAGTCTAAAATATTTGTATTTTTAGTAATTTCTTTTTGCAACCTAATTGGCAGCGAAGATGGTTGAAGCAAGATTGTTGATTTACCAAGGGTGAAAGGTTTATAAGATTGTCTACAAGTGAATAACTCCCTTTTATTTATTTATTTATTTATTGTTTTAACTGTTTTATTTTGATTTTAAGTTGTGAAAGTATAAACTTTTATATTGAAACATGTGACGATGTTTGTTGGGTTCTAATGTTTGATTCATAACGAGTTTATGTGTATATGACTGACAATACAAAGATAATCTATTGGTATCCACGACCGTCATGAACACACTAGTGTAGGTGGGAATGACAATTTGTTTGGATAGACATGGATAATTTTACGAATGCATTTGTCTGAACAATGCACTTTGAATTAAATAAAATACTTAAATTTAATTGGGTATTTTGAAAAACACAATTAAGTTAATGCCATAAATTGTGCAGGTTGCTCCAAAAATAATGAATGACATTTAATACTTATAAAAATAATAAGTTGTTTGGACAAAGTAATTGAAGTAATTATGTATATTGTCGTATTAGGATTATATTTTGTTGGCATAATTCTTGGCTGCTCATTCCAAGTTCTGGAATCAGATCATGCCCTTTTATTTTCGTAGCATAAATATACATTCGAATATAAATATGACTTCACTTGATAATCCCATAACACGATATTAATCGTCGAATCTTATTGTTTGAAACCATTAATTGTACAACTGCTTTTAGCAATACCTGATTCTATACAAGGGCCGCATCATTGTACACATCACACTCGATCGGGAGATTATGTTTGCATTAGTTGTGTCAGCTCATCAATGGAATCGACCAAAGATAAGATGACACATTTTTGATGGAACAAGAAAAAACCCTTTTTGTCCCATCCTATCCCACCTTGTCCCAGTCCCATGTCACGCCAAACGTGGGAAAACGAGTTTTGTTATGTTCTGTCATGTTCTGTCCCGTGTACCAAACGCAACCTAAACAAACAAAAAAATGTGTTTATGTTCATTCATTTATTAAATATACGAATATAAATGAACCTCCCCAAACGGTTCATTGAATGTTAAGTTCGTTTATAGCCCTAGCTACCTTAAACTCATGTTAAGTTTATTTTCGACTTTAACTTAGATTACGTTTGATCATGTTTGCTAGCTTCTTGCTAGCTGAATAAAGTTGGTTTTTGTTTCGATAAAAAAAGGATTATGTTTATCAAACACAAGGGTTGAATGTCTGAAACGTTGTAGTTTGTTAGAAGAAACTGAAAAGAAAAAAAATGCTTCTTTTCTTTCCTTTTGGAATAGAGAAGGACTAATTTTATGGTTCACTAGTGTTCGACACCACACGTTGCGCGGTAATGATAAATTTTATTAAAATATTGAAACTCTACTGACAGTTACATGTAGATTTTTTGTATATGACAACGGTCCTCATAGCCACATTTGCAATATTTCATATGTTAAATCCGTTTCTTTTAAAGAAAGTGGGCAGTTCTTTTCTTCTCAGTCACTCATGATTTTCTTGCTAGGAAAAGAACAAAAAGTTTAGTATAATACACATTTACATATTACAATTCAAATCAAATATAAATGATAAACCAATTAAATTATGGATAATAGAGATGAATATAGTTAGATAGTTGGATGTTGAACATAGTTTTATAAGTAAATTACTAAGAGAACAACCAAAATTTTTCATAAAGGATAAAATGTGTGTTAATTTTTTTTTTAAGAAATGAAAAGGTATACCTCATAATTGTTACATGTACAATTTCACAACAAAAAAAGGCCCATGTAACAATTCGAAAATGACAACACAATTCTTAAGACCTATATATATATATATATATATATATATATATATATATATATATATATATATAGAGGTGGTATCAATTGGAAACCAAGTTTCATTGGAAACTTTGGAAACCAAATTTCAGCCATTGATCTTTATAATCAATGGTTAAGATTCATTTTAATTATATATGGTAATATAATTAATTTATTAATAAAAGATAATAATAATATGTCAAAAGGGTAAATGTGTCTTTTTCTTTTGTGTTTCAAATTTAGCAACAAAGATGAAATATGGTAATAAATTAATTAATTTATTAATAAAAGATAATAATTATATATGGTAATAACAATATATCAAGACTACATTTTTATTACATGTTCATCAATATGCAGTGTGTAAAAGCCCAATTAAGTTTCATTACCATCATTGTTTCATTACCTTTCCATTATGTTTCACTATATCAAATCTGTTTCATCAGGTTTCACTATATTAATATTTTGTTTCATTACATCGGGTTTCACTATATTAATATTTTGTTTCATTATCTTTCCATTATGTTTCATTATATCAAATATGTTTCATCAGGTTTCACTATATTAATATTTTGTTTCACTATATCAAATCCATTATGTTTCACTATATTAATATTTTGTGTCTGGAGGTAATTTCATATGAATACTTGAAAAATTAAATATTTTAATTTTATATTAATATTTTAATCAATTAATGATTCATCAAAATCAAAAATAGAGGATCCGTATGATTAAAATTTGTTTTTCTAAATTAAATATCTCATTTTTACATTAATAAATGACTAACATTACCATATATAAAATAAATTAGAAATAAATAAATATTAATATAATAATAATAACAATTACCATATATATTATGAAATTATGTAAAAGACTAAAATAAACTTATCAATTAAAAATA
This sequence comes from Arctium minus, assembly GCA_954870635.1. Lineage (NCBI taxonomy): Eukaryota > Viridiplantae > Streptophyta > Magnoliopsida > Asterales > Asteraceae > Arctium > Arctium minus. The sequence continues at coordinate 170,774,804 of OX941080.1, read as the reverse complement.
AAATTAAAAAAAAGAAATTCAATGATTGGTTGATTTCGGTTTCCAAAGTTTCCAATGTAATACTTGTTTCCAATTGATCCCTCCCTATATATATATATATATATATATATATATATATATATATTAATGGATAAGTGATTGTAATTAATACTCATTTATATATATTAATGATTTATAATTGGAAAAGATGAAACTTTTTTAAATTTATGAGTGACTTTAATTCTTGAAAATAATCAATATATAATGTACATTTCGTTAACTAATATTTCCTAAAAAAGTAAAAAAAATTGATTCTAATTTTATTTCAATTATGTATATAGTTTGATTTTAATGTAAATTAAAATAAAATAAAATTATCTTTATATATTAATAATTGTATTAACTTTTTCATTTATTTTTAATTTGCAGAATATTATATATAACTTATAAAATGTACATTATATATATTAACTAATATTTCAAAAAAAATAATAGAATTGATTCTAATTTTATTTCATTTATATATATAGTTTGATTTTAATATAAACTAAAAAATGAAATGACCTTTATATATATTAATAATCGTAGTAACATTTTCATTTATTTTTAATTTATAGAATATTGTTTTTATCATTTTTTATACATACTATTAGATTAACTCATTCTTTTAAATTGTTCAAAGCGGTAACTCTAACTGACCACACCCAAAATATACTATATTAAAATAAGTTTTTATTTATAAGCATTTTTTAGTTACTAAAACCAAATATATATATATATATATATATATATATAAACACCAAATATACCTTGTTAAAATAAATATGGATTAGCATGTATTGAATTAAAATCTTTGTTATCTTACTAAGTAAATAAAAAATTTAAGAAAAACAATAAAATCAAATAACTAAAACATATAATCCGTTTAAAAAAGTTTCGATTTATAAATATTGTTAGGTTACTCATAAAAAAACAAAATACATAAAAAGGTATTCTATTAAAATAAAAATTGATTGTTATCACACTTAGTAACAAAACAATTTAAAGGTTTTGATTTATAAACAGTTGTTGAATTAATAAAAAAACAAAAAAAATTAAATAACTAAAAAATATACTCTATTAAAATAAGTTTTATTTATAAGCATTGTTGGCTTTCTAAAAAAACAAAAAATTAATAAATAAAAGAAGTACTCTATTAAAATATGTATTGATTTAAAAAGAGAAAAAATTCAAATAAACGTAAAAGTCTTTCCATTTAATATAAGTTTTGATTTAGGGAAATTAATTAAAATGACCGTATTTGAAACCCATATTACCAAAATGCCCTAAATCTCGATAACTTTGCCGAAATACCCCTTTTGTCCGGGATATAGGGCTGGGATGAGACCCATCCCGGGGTTAGGGTGATTCGGACCAAAAAAGGATCGATCCCGGGGTTATGGCCGGGATGTACAGTGAAATCCCGGGGTTAGGGCCGGGATGGGAGGGGTTCCCGGGGTGATGGTGGGGATGGGCAAGTGGTAACAAATTGATTGATTGTATTTTATATTATTTTAATATATATTTACATTTTATACCCCTAAAATTATTTAGTTAGTTTAGTTTATACCTTTTACTTTTCTATTTTTCATTTTACACTTTCACCATATTAACACATATAATCGTATATTAACTAAATACGTTAAAAAAATACGTTTTAATTCTAACAAATTACACCATTATAATCGTCTCTTCGATACCTTCGAAATGAGCCCAATATTGAATATTTTTGGATTTAATTATTTAATTATATATTATATTTAGTTTAGTTTTAATATCATTATTATTGTAAAAACTTTTAATAACCCCGGGATCGATCCTTTTTTGGTCCGAATCACCCTAACCCCGGGATGGGTCTCATCCCGGCCCTATATCCCGGACAAAAGGGGTATTTCGACAAAGTTATCGAGATTTAGGGCATTTTGGTAATACGAGTTTCAAATACGGTCATTTTAATTAATTTCCCTTTGATTTATATTGGTAAAAGAATAAGAAATATATGTTTTTTTGAAAAAAAATTCCAAATAAACATATATATTTAAATAATAATAAAGAACTAAATATTAATAAAAATAAAAATATATTATTTTCGTACCTAATTTTTTTTTTGATTTATAAACATTGTCAACTTATTCCAAAAAAAAAAACTCTATTAAATACTTTTTATTTAATATAAGTTTTGATTATAAACATTGTTACGTTAGTAAATAATATATGCTTATAAAATTACTCTATTAAAGTAAATTTTTTTAATAAAAAGATACTCACCTGAAAAAAGTTTTGATTTATAAACATTACAAGCTTATTAAAAAAACTCTATTAAAAAATACTATATTAAATACTTTTCATTTAATATATTAAAGAAAATGAAAAAGTTTATTCATTTAATGTATGATTTATATTTAAAAAAATTAAAATTACCATAAAATTCTAAAGCCTCAATGGAGGTTTCACTACAAGAAAAAACTTAGTTAGTGACCAAAATTTTAGTGACTACTTATATTTTGGTCACTAACTATGACGTTAGTGACGATGACAAAGGTCGTCATTAATTTTTCGTCACTAATATGAATTTTAGTGACAAAAAGTAAATTTGGTCACTAAGTTGTCACTAATTCTCACGGAATTTCTTTTACGACATAGTGTTTCGTCACAATAAGTAGTGGGTCATTACATGAATGTATTAGTGACCAATAAATAGTGGTCATTAGGTGTGATTTATTAGTTGTAATTGAGTTGGATGTGTTAGTGACAAAAAAAGTGGTCACTAAATTGAAAGTGTTAGTGGCGTTTGGTTCGCAGATTCTGATGGAATCTGGTGGAATTGAAATGTTGAATTCCATTGACCAAATTTCATTCCTTTGTTTGGTTCATTCTTTTTCATGTAAGGAATCTCTAAATTCCATCAAATTCCACAAATGAGGGAATTTAACATTCCTTAGCAACTACAAGGTATTTTGATGGAATGGAATCTTTTTTTTTTCATAATACCACATATGCCCTCAATCCAATATAACCTAATCATATATCTGATTAAACCATGCCTCCATCGATTCCTTCTCTAAACCACCGCCAATCTGAACCACCGTCAATCTGAACCACCGCCGACCACCGACCACCGCCAATCTGAACCACCGCCGACCACCACCGTTCTGAACCATCGCCGACCACAGTCGATCTGAACCACCGCCGACCACCGACCACCGCCATTCTGAACCACCGGCGTTCTGAACTTTAACACCCTAAATTTAGCGGAAATAAAAAAATTCGAAAATTCTGCAATGTGACGGCTATAAAATGGTAAACCTGGGTATATAAAAGCCTGTTGTATACAACCCCAAAGTATCATCCCGATAAAACGGGGAACAAACTATCACCATTACAATAAATCAAATGAAGAATATACTAACAACCTAATAATCTAACTTAAATAAGAAAGATTAATATCGGGTGTTACTATTCTTCCAAAAGTACGCCCGCTATCCAAAATGTCGGTCTACACATCTCCCAAAAAGACCGCTCTTGGCCTCAAAGCCATCCACTCATTCCCAACGAACCCCACCGGAAACCTGACCTGTTATACATGTCATTTGCAGTTTAAGTAATCAACGTAAAGATGAGTAAAATAATTTATTTTGTACAATGATAATAATAGAATGATACAATAATGCTCTTTGAAATATAACAAGTACCTCTTTGGTTAACGGGGGAGACCCGCTTACTAACACAAATGACGGAACACAAAAGTAAGCCATTCGATAAGTCAGTAAAGCCAATACACAAATAAAGTACACACAAGGGATGTCGGGCTCAGTGGCTTTAAACATACACCCACGGAAACTCAAGTTCAACCCCGAGAGGTTCCTACGTCGAACTCCTCATCCAATATCGTAGTACTTGAGCACGAAGGACTTATACCACATTCGATGCCTAACGTGCCTCGACGTGGAAAACTAGTCGTCCCAACGCCGGAACAATAATAAACCGAATACGGGGTCATGACTCCCAAATGCATCAATTAAGCCAAATAATGCTCAAAAGGCCCAACAAATATTCCCAACAATGGATGTTATGCATAAATGACACGAAGGGTAATTTCCACCAAAACAATTTCCCTTTATTTACCAAAAGATCATTAATTGATATATAAATGATTCCTTTTAGTATTTCTTGAAACCCAAATATGATGTAAGCAAAAATGCAAACTTATCAGCAGTTTACCACAAGTTCAATATCCGCAAATCCATAATTCTTACATGGTAAATACCATCCATTTAAATGTATGACCCAAGTGTGAACAAGCTAAAGAACAATATTGGAGTTCATAAATCATCATTTTCTCAAAATCAACATAAACCCTAATATCCCCAAAAGTTAGGTTTAGCATAAAACTCTACCAATCAAATATATAAAGGAGGAGATATTTAGGTATTCAAAATCCAAGTTTGACATGTATAAAGTTTTGTAAAGAGTGTATGAACTCAACTTGGTAATTTTCTCAAAGAAAACCAAACTTTAGAAGTGGAGGAGATGAAGATCCAAAAATCAAGCTTTTGGCACTTGGGGAAGATGAAGATGGAGATGGTGGTGAAGCTTCCAAGCCGAAACCTTGGAGGATGCTATTAATCCTTAGCAATAAATGGTGGAGGATGGGTGGTTGGAGGAACCCTAGATGAAGTAAATGAAGAGGGAGGGTTTGGGAGAGAATACTTGAAGATAGAAAATGAGAAGTGAGTGAAATTTGGGGAAAATCTCATTTAAGCCCGAACTGGGCCTTCTGTCCATCACGCACGGCCTGTGCATTTTTTTTGTGAAGGAGGGCGCACAGGTCGTGCGCCCCACAGAACCCAATTCTTTCCTTCTTTTCTTTATTCAGACAAAAGTAATTTGGGGTGTTACAATCCTCCCCAACTTGGAAATGATTTCGTCCCCGAAATCCTACTAACTAAACAAATGAGGGTATCTACGCCTCATGTCTTCTTCCGCTTCCCAAGTCACATTGGTGCCGCGGTGATGTCTCCATTGAACCTTTACCATTGCTACCTCTTTATGTCGGAGCTTCTTAATTATCTTTTCCAAAATGGACTCGGGCTCTTCGATGCAACGGTTATCCTCTACTCGAATCTTGGACAAAGGTATGACACTTTCTTCTTTCGCTAAGCACTTCCGTAAATAGCACACATGGAATGTGGGGTGAATCACATCCATCTCCGACGGTAAGTCCAATTTGTAAGCTTGGAGCCCGATGCGCTCTAGAATAGTAAACGATCCTAGGAAACGGGGACTTAGCTTCCCACGCTTCTCAAACTGGATCAACCCTTTCCAAGGGGACACTTTTAACATCACACGATCTCCCACTTGGAACTCTACCGGTCTTCTCTTTTTGTCGGCGTAACTCTTCTGACGATCCTGTGCCACTTTTAACTGCTCTCGAATTGATTTAACTTTGTCGGCCGTCTCTTGCACAATTTCCGGGCCGGCAAACTGCTTCTCCCCCGCCTCTAACCAATACACGGGGGTTCTACACTTCCGTCCGTACAAGGCTTCAAATGGTGCCATCCCGAGACTAGAATGGTAACTATTGTTGTACGTAAATTCCACCAAAGGTAGATGGGCATCCCAACTACCGCCAAAATCGATCACGCATGATCTAAGCATATCTTCAAGCGTTTGAATTGTCCTTTCACTTTGTCCGTCCGTTTGTGGGTGATAAGCCGTGCTCAAATTCACCCGCGTACCCAACTCTTGATGTAAAGCTCCCCAAAATCTCGACGTGAACCGACTATCCCGATCGGAAACTATCGACAAGGGTATACCGTGTCTAGAGACGATTTCATCTATGTATATCTTTGCCAACTTATCCATTGGCAAAGTTTCCCGCATCGCTAGAAAGTGAGCACTCTTCGTCAATCGATCGACAATGACCCAAATGGTGTCGTTCCCTCGCAAAGTCTTCGGTAACTTGGTCACGAAATCCATGGTGATCTTATCCCATTTCCACTTGGGTATTTCAAGCGATTGAAGGCTCCCATAGGGTCGTTGATGCTCGGCCTTCACTTGTGAACAAGTTACGCACTGCTCCACATAATGGGCTACATCCAATTTCATAATTGGCCACCAATAATGTAGTTTCAAATCCCGGTACATCTTGGTGCTCCCCGGGTGGATAGAATACTTGGATTTATGTGCGTCCTCCAAGAGTAGCTCTCGGCAACCACCAAACTTTGGTACCCAAACTCGACCATTGAAGTACTTTATCCCTCGACTATCTTCGGTCAACAATAACTGTTGCTTTATCATCACTTCCTCCTTGAGTTTTTCTTCCTTTAATGCTTCGGTTTGCGCCTCTTTAATCTTTTCCATGAGACTCGACACCAACTCGATTCTTGTAAGCTTGGCTTGAAGTCTCCCGCTATAATCTTTTCGACTCAAGGCGTCGGCCACCACGTTTGCTTTACCCGGATGGTAGAGTAATTCACAATCGTAATCCTTAAGTAACTCCAACCACCTTCGTTGCCTCATGTTGAGCTCCTTCTGATCAAAAACATACTTCAAGCTCTTGTGATCCGTGTACAAGGTACACTTTGTGTCGTAAAGGTAATGTCGCCATAACTTTAATGCAAACACTACCGCCGCCAACTCCAAGTCGTGAGTAGGGTAGTTCTTCTCATGCACCTTCAATTGTCTAGATGCGTACGCGATTACTTTTCCTCTTTGCATAAGTATACATCCAAGTCTCCTCTTGGACGCATCACTAAAGACCATAAAATCCTCCGATCCCTCCGGCAAGGATAAGATCAGAGCCTCGCATAATTTCCTTTGCAACGTCCTAAATGCTTTCTCTTACTCCTCGGTCCACACAAACTTTACATTCTTCTTGGTCAACATCGTCAACGAAGAAGCAACCTTGGAGAAGTCTTGTATGAACCTTCGGTAATAACCCGCCAAGCCTAGGAAACTCCGAATTTCGGATGGGCTTTTGGGCGGTTCCCAATTCATCATAGCTTTAATCTTGGCCGAATCTACCATCACCCCGTCCTTTGAAACTACGTGCCCCAAGAACTGCACTTCCTTCAACCAAAACTCGCACTTGGAAAACTTTGCATAAAGCTTCTCCTTCCTCAAGATTTCCAAGACATCACGGAGATGACGCGCATGATCGCCTTCATCTTTCGAGTAGATAAGAATGTCATTAATGAACACGATGACGGATTTATCTAGGAAGGGTCGGCACACGCGGTTCATTAAGTCCATAAACACCACTGGAGCGTTCGTCGAACCGAAGGGCATCGCTAAGAATTCGTAGTGACCATAACGCGTCCTAAAAGCGGTTTTAGGAATGTCTTCATCTTTGACTTTCACTTGATGATAACCCGAACGAAGATCGATCTTCGAGAAGCAACTCTCTCCTTGAAGTTGGTCGAACAAGTCATCAATTCTAGGGAGTGGATATTTGTTCTTCACGGTTGCCTTATTCAACTCCCTATAGTCGATACACATTCGCATGGTACCGTCCTTCTTCTTCACGAATAAGACCGGTGCTCCCCAAGGCGAGGAACTCGGTCTTACGAATCCTTTCTCCAAAAGCTCTTGCAATTGGCTCAACATTTCCTTCATCTCTGACGGGGCCAAACGGTAGGGAGCTCGGGCTATAGGAGCCGCTCCCGGCGTCAGATCAATTTTGAACTCCACTTGACGGTCGGGTGGTAAGCCAGGCAAGTCGTCCGGGAATATATCGGGAAACTCCCTTACCACCTCGACGTCTTCTAGCTACTTCTTCTCGACTTTGGCATCTATCACATATGCCAAAAAGGATGAGCATCCTTTCGCCAAACACTTTCGTGCCTTCGCCATGCTAATGATTGCAACTTCACCCTTTCGCCTCTCACCATACATGGTCACCACATGACCATCCGAACCCGGAATTCGGATCAACTTTTTAGCACAAAGAATCTCCGCGTGATTGGTCGACAACCAATCCATACCGACTACAACATCAAATCCCCCGATGACCATAGGCATTAGGTCAATCGGGAACTCTCTCCCTTCGATTTCAAACTTGCAATTTCTTATGATATCCCGAACCACTACTTGATCACCATCCGCTAGCTCTACCACTAACGCGTCTTCTAAACTAGTAGTAGGCATGGATAGTTTTGGGCAAAACGAACTTGATACAAACGAAAAACTAGCTCCCGAATCAAACAGTACATGCGTAGGTACGGAGTTTAGGAGAAACGTACCCGACACTACGTCTGTTGACGCCTTCGCCTCTTCGGTGGTCCTCTGGAAAGCTCTCCCTGTTGCTTTAGGAGCGTCCACCTTGTTGCCTCCGCTAAAGTTCATCTTTACTTTCGGGCATTCGCTTCTGATATGGCTCGGCTCTTTGCACTCGAAACAAACTCGGCCTTTGATTGTACAATCATTGAAACGGTGACCGAGTTTACCACATTTAAAGCACGGAGTGGACCCCTAATTACAAGGGCCGGTGTGCTTACTTCGGCATCGGGAACACCACGGGGAATCCCGTCTCGGACCATTCCCCCGTTGGTTGTTGTTGAAGTGGTTTGGTCTTTTTGAAGATGTGGGACCCCCTTCCCACTTCCTTTTCTCGACTATTCCGCTCCTCTCCATCTTATTCGAGCCGTAAGAGTCTTCTACCAACTGTGCTTCTTCTATTGCCTCTCGGAGGGTAGAGGCCTTGGACACTCGAACCATGTTCATCATTTCAGTAGGCAAACCCTTGATGTATGCCTTGATTTTCTCTTTCTCGGTAGGGACCAGATGTCCCACCAAGCCCAGTTTGTCCATAAACAGCTTGTTGTACTCCTTTACCAACAAATTTCCGTTCTTCAACCCCCGGAACTCATCGATGATCCGATCCATAGCTCGCTCGTTGCAGAATTCTTCTATAACCTTCTTCTTGAAGGTCTCCCAGCTCAGTTTATCCAACACGGTGGCTTCAACAGAAGTGGAATACACATTCCACCATGTGAGGGCGGCCCCTCTCAACATTTGGGATCTGAATACGGCCTTCTGACTTTCCCCACACTCGCTTGACCAGAAATCCTGTTCCATTTCTCTTATCCAGTTCATGCATGCCACGGGATCGTCTGTGCCCTTGAACTCCGGTGGTCGGCATCCGAGAAATGCCTTAAAGGTACAAACCTTAGACGGTTGTCTTACTTCGGGAGGTGGCGTCTCATTAGAAGGGACAACGGGTCCCGAACCTCCGTATCCCGCCACTATTACATTCTCCGCCACCGTCTCATGCCTACGGTGGTTAGCATCTCGGTCATCCAAGAGCTTCAAGAATGCTTCTTGTTGCTGAGACATAGCGGCGTTCATTGCTTGCATCATCCGCTCCATCATTCTAGTTTCCGGAGTCACCTCTTCCATAATCGGATGAGCTGTAGCTAGGTTACGTCGAGGTATTTGCTCCGGCCCTCCACCCAACGCGTTTATAAAAGGTGGGGGCAAATCATTATTCGTTACCCTCGGTTGATCAGCCGTAGATGCCGTTGTATCTTGCCCTTCTGGCCGATTACGCGTATTAACCATCGTCTGCCACACACGCGAGAATATAGGTGAGATGAGGATGAACATAATATAAACAAGGAAACGTACTACCACCTTCATTAATTATCATAACAACGGAAGACAAGCATAATCACGTAAAACATCTTCATAATAACGTTAGCTAGGCGAAATTATGAACATGCGATACATAAAAAATTTCATTCCCATTACCATAACTCTTAATTTGTGTAGCTTCCGTCGACTCTAAGACCATCTTATCTTGAGAGTTCTACCCAATTTCACACAATCATTGCCCAATTTCACAGCTTAAGTCTAGGTACCCTACATCCATACCTAGTTCACTTAAACTAATGCTCTGATACTAACTTGTAACACCCTAAATTTAGCGGAAATAAAAAAATTCGAAAATTCTGCAATGTGACGGCTATAAAATGGTAAACCTGGGTATATAAAAGCCTGTTGTATACAACCCCAAAGTATCATCCCGATAAAATGGGGAACAAACTATCACCATTACAATACATCAAATGAAGAATATACTAACAACCTAATAATCTAACTTAAATAAGAAAGATTAATATCGGGTGTTACTATTCTTCCAAAAGTACGCCCGCTATCCAAAATGTCGGTCTACACATCTCCCAAAAAGACCGCTCTAGGCCTCAAAACCATCCACTCATTCCCGACGAACCCCACCGGAAACCTGACCTGTTATACATGTCATTTTAAGAAAAAGTGTTAGGCTAAAACCTAGTGAGATCAAACATTTGCAGTTTAAGTAATCAATGTAAAGATGAGTACAATAATTTCTTTTGTACAATGATAATAATAGAATGATACAATAATGCTCTTTGAAATATAACAAGTACCTCTTAGGTTAACGGGGGAGACCCGCTTACTAACACAAATGACGGAACACAAAAGTAAGCCATTCGATAAGTCAGTAAAGCCAATACACAAATAAAGTACACACAAGGGATGTCGGGCTCAGTGGCTTTAAACATACACCCACGGAAACTCAAGTTCAACCCCGAGAGGTTCCTACGTCGAACTCCTCATCCAATATCGTAGTACTTGAGCACGAAGGACTTATACCACATTCGATGCCTAACGTGCCTCGACGTGGAAAACTAGTCGTCCCAACGCCGGAACAATAATAAACCGAATACGGGGTCATGACTCCCAAATGCATCAATTAAGCCAAATAATGCTCAAAAGGCCCAACAAATATTCCCAACAATGGATGTTATGCATAAATGACACGAAGGGTAATTTCCACCAAAACCATTTCCCTTTATTTACCAAAAGATCATTAATTGATATATAAATGATTCCTTTTAGTATTTCTCGAAACCCAAATATGATGTAAGCAAAAATGCAAACTTATCAGCAGTTAACTACAAGTTCAATATCCTCAAATCCATAATTCTTACATGGTAAATACCATCCATTTAAATGTATGACCCAAGTGTGAACAAGCTAAAGAACAATATTGGAGTTCATAAATCATCATTTTCTCAAAATCAACATAAACCCTAATATCCCCAAAAGTTAGGTTTAGCATAAAACTCTATCAATCAAATATATAAAGGAGGAGATATTTAGGTATTCAAAATCCAAGTTTGACATGTATAAAGTTTTGTAAAGAGTGTATGAACTCACCTTGGTAATTTTCTCAAAGAAAACCGAACCCTAGAAGTGGAGGAGATGAAGATCCAAAAATCAAGCTTTTGGCACTTGGGGAAGATGAAGATGGAGATGGTGGTGAAGCTTCCAAGCCGAAACCTTGGAGGATGCTATTAATCCTTAGCAATAAATGGTGGAGGATGGGTGGTTGGAGGAACCCTAGATGAAGTAAATGAAGAGGGAGGGTTTGGGAGAGAATACTTGAAGATAGAAAATGAGAAGTGAGTGAAATTTGGGGAAAATCTCATTTAAGCCCGAACTAGGCCTTCTGTCCATCACGCATGACCCGTGCGTTTTTTTGTGAAGGAGGGCACCCGCCCAATTATTTTCTTCTTTTCTTTATTCAGACAAAAGTAATTCGGGGTGTTACATGAACTATCGTCGACCACCGCCGTTCTGAACTACCACCGACCCCGAACCACAGCTGACCACCGACAACCGCCGACCACCGACCACCACCATTCTGAACCATTGTCGATTTGAACCACCGACGACCACCGATAACCACCGCTCTGAACCACCGGTGACCACCTCCGATCTGAACCACCATCGACCACCGCCGTTCTCAGCCACCACCGACCACCGTCGATCTGAACCACCGTCGACCACCGCCGTTCTGAACCACCACCAACCACCGATATTCACCGATCTGAACCACTATCGACCACCAACCACCGCCATTATGAACCATCGGCGACCACCACCGATCTGAACCACCGCCGACCACCGTCGATCTGAACCACTATCGGCCACCGCCGTTCTGAACCACCGCCTACCACCACCGATCTGAACCATCCCCGACCACATACGATCTGAACCACCGTTCTAAGCCACCACTGGCCACCACCAATCTGAACCACCGTTACAAATAAAGTATTTTTAATGGCTATTTTATTAACGCATATTTTGTTTAGAAAAATTAAAATTATGAAAAAGGGTATTTTGGTCATTTATCAACATTTCATTCCAAATTCCAAAGCTACATTCTGTTAACCAAACAGATAAATTCCAATTCTTTTAACATATTCCATTCCAATTCTGTCAAACAGGTGGTCAAACCTGACAACATTCCATTCCAATTCCTTCAAAGTCAAATTCTTTTGACATATTCCATTCCATCTAAAAACATTATGTGAACCAAACGCCTCCTTAATGATCAACTAAAGGTAGTCACTAAATGTTGTTTATAAATCATAGAATTGGAAGGGTTAGTGACTAAAAAATGGTAGTCTCTAAATTAAATGTATTAGTGACCAAAAAATAATGGTCACTAAGTGTGATTTATTAGTTGTACATTAAGTTGGATGAGTTGTGACAAAAAAAAGTGGTCACTAAATTGAAAGTGTTAATGACTAACAAAAGGTAGTCACTAAATGGTGTTTATAAATCGTAAAGTTGAAAGGCTTAGTGACCAAATAATGGTAGTCACTAAATTAAATGTGTTAGTGAAAAAAAATAGTGGTCACTAAGGGGTTGTTTGTTTTAAAAAAAATCCTCTTAATGGCTCTTAAGTCTGAATCGTTCAGACCTTTTTACACATCACCTCTTATTAGACATAACTAAAATAAGACTTCAGACTTTAGACCTATTAAAAAACAAACGGCACCTAAGTGTGATTCATTAGTTGTAATTGAGTTGGATGAGTTAGTGACCAAAAAAAAAGTGGCCACTAAATTAAAAGTGTCAATGACTAACAAAAAGTAGTCACTAAATTCCAAATGTTAGTGACCCAAAAATAATGGTCATTAAATAGTATAACTAATTAGCAAAACCATGACATAAATATAAGAATCTGAACTTCAGGGGCTAAAACAACCAACCTTCTATTTTTATTTTAAAAACACGCCGATCTTTCTATTAGGTTCGACCCACATCTTTGACTCGAGTTTAAATATGTTATTCGTTTCATTTTCTCCTTAAATTCAATCGGAAGCAAACCCTAGGTGCTCTGGACCGAGTTTCCATGGACCTGAACCGAGTTTCAAAGCGGTGATCGTGAGATCGTCTTACTCATGCTGCAAAGTTCGATTATCTTTGTTGACGTCTCTCTGTCAATCTCTCTCTGTCTTTCTCTGAAAGAGTCTACAATAATATGTTTCTTCCTTCATGATTTTGTTTTTGTGTTAGATGAATTTTGTATGGTTTCACTTCTGTTACGCCACAAGTAGATATATCAACATCGATTTATCTGGTTCAACAAATTAAGTTTGTCGTTCTGATTTGTTTTTGTAAGTAGAATGAGACAACAACGAACTACTTAGTGTTAATTTCTCAAAGTATCGTTCTTTTCTCGAGAATGACGAAAACTACGGTAGGAATGTGTTGAGCAACCTTCTTTGATCATAGGTGTACGTAAATTCATGTATACGAATATACAAGTATTTCTAATTCAGGGGCAGGGGATAGAATTTGGAAGACTGTAGGCTAGAAATCAATCATTGATTATTTTGGCATATTAGCATATACATACCAACACCATATCTCAAATTCAATCTGTTTTAGGGCTCACTTCAAGGCATCTTCTATCCTGTTTATTTCTTTCTCTCCATAGATGAACCACACTTGTTCTCTTGTGTATCTTCTATCCTATTTATTTCTTCTATCCTACATAATCACATAAGTGGACATGAGATGTTCTCTTGTGTATCGTCAGTTTGAATATTTAAAAGTACTACAAGTAGTTGTGTCTGTATCTTAGTGTTCACTTCAAATTATTTTGTTGTTGTTTCATAGGCTGCTTGTTGAATTGAACATTGGATGTGTTTTGTTCAATATCTCTAAATATGTCATAATATGGCAATGCTTTATTTTTGTATATCATTATATGTATGTGTTTGTGTTGGAAATGGTTGTTGTTTTACTGATTCATAAGTTGCAAGTACGAGGCTCAATGAGAACTAGAGGTGTGGAAGACTACCCGAGTGCTCCAATTCCATTAAAGATAAGTGGATTTATCTTTAATGGAATAATCACAAGCTCGATACTGGTAGAGTTGAGATATCCCAAGTTATTTATACACCTTATTCTGGAAGTGAAACCATCGAGGTAAATCCCAAGTTATTTATACATCTCTATCTGTATCTTTGTCATATTAGTGGGGTTGAGATATCCAATGACTTTATTGTCTTGCTTAATTATTACTATGCACATGAAAGTGAATTGGGGGATGGCATAACCAAATTTCCCCCCTCAATAGACTAAGGGGTCGTTTACCAAACGCTTACCCCGTAAGCGCTTATTAGGTCACTTTACCTTACCAGATGAAATGGCAAAGACCAAAACTCTTACCCGATAAGATCAATGGCAACGACCGAGAGTCTTACCCGCTAAGTGAGGGTGACTACTCTTACCCGATTAGCGCTTACCGGGTAAATTGTTGCATACAACGCCATTTTGATGGACTATTATTTTACGGGTAAGGTAGGTGATAGTGTTGAATTTTACCGGTAAGCGCTTATCGGGTAAGTATTTGGGTAAACGACCCCTAAATCAATATAATATTGCCCCCTGTAAATACTAAATGAGCAACTAACTAAGTTACTACCAAATTCACCATAATTTCTTTTGGTAGTAAACCATGAACACAACCACATATTCTCTTAGTGGTGCTATTTTCTTCAGAAAAGGGAAGAATGGTAAATTGATGGTTGCCATTGATTTTACACATACTGATTTGATTAGAATGCAGATTCCATATTCTCATTCGGATATATTTTTGATTGGTAACTGGTTATTATTTTAGGTTCAACTATATGATCTTGTTATGAAATAGTCTCCATGCATAATTTATATATTCTTCTGGTTGTTAGTTTATAGTTCTAAGCATGTATGCAACTGCAGATTGTGAAATAATTCAAGTTGAATGTATTGTTCAAGTTCATCAATAATTTGTGCAGAAAGGATATCCTTCTGATTCCGCCTCATATAATGATCCAAATTAAAAGTGTAAGGTCTAGGATTGCCAAGTCTGTAACCTCTCAAACAAAACTAGTGCAGATCCTGTATGGGTTTTGACCTGACTATATAAACCTTAACCCGATCTAAACCCTAGACGAACGCTCTTGACGAGCACCATCAACGTCCGGTGAATGAGTCTGCCCTCCAGTAGCCAGAAACTCTTAGATATCGCTTATCTCGATTTCCCTGGTTTGTTCTCTTGCTCCTTATTCTATTCTTACGCATTCATATAATTTCCTTTAATTTCGACAATTTTTATAGGAAATTGTTGGGTTCTTGGTGATCAGTTAACAATCTGCTGTCAAAAGTAGCCACATGCATAAAGCAAGATTCGTACGTTTGTCGATTGTACTCTTGGAGCTACTGGGCATTCTTCTGCAGTATGTGAATATGATTCTCATTCCTTATATTTTGATTACGTAAATTTGGTTGATTTTATAATTCGTTTTGTTGTTCTTTGGTTATTTGCATTTGTTATTTCAGCCCTAGTTTAGGATGATTTGATGTTTGTAGCTTTGGTATTACAGTAGGTTTATTTATTTATTTATTTATTATTATTACAAAGAAGGGATTGATTTCCAATTGTGCAAATCCAATGGGTAACATCAAAGTTACCACCATTATTAATACTTATGGCCTATGGGGAAAAACACAGTTTGGTGGTGTATCTAGATTTACTCCTAATTTTGGTATTTGGACCTAAACTGATGCAAGTTCATCAAAATTCATTCATACAATACAACATTGTCTAGGTATGCTGAAATACAGATATGAATTAAAGTGAGTAAACACCCCTATTGCATTTTCACGGTTGGAGTGGATCCAAATTTACCAACAAATATGAATCAAATGGGTTTGAATGCTGATTGATAGTGCCTGAATTGATTTCCCCACACCTTGCTCTAGTTAGCTGCTAGTGCAACCTACAATTGACAAATTTTATAGGAAAAACGAGTTCACAAACTGCTCTGCAACCTGCGGCCATTTTACATAAGGATATGTTGACATGTGCATTGTAGTTACCAACTACACCTGTCTCTTGACAATCACCATTCGTCTGCAACTCTGCGTTTGTTTGCTTGTTTTTGCATCTTAAGCTCTATTATTCGTTCTTTATATTGTTTAGTTTATTTTTAGATTTTGTGTGACAGTCACAAACCTTTGCATATACATAAATGACTGATGAGACATTGGGAGAAATTCTTTAGGAGAGGTAAAGGTAGCTTGAACTTGGCCCAATGAACTCTTGGTTGTGATGCGGGTTTGGTAACAAAATTGAGTGATTATGTTGTTATCTGTTGTGAGAGTCATCACCGTCACTTACCGCATAAGACTCCTGATCCTTGCTTTCCCTTTTACCGGGTAAGATTCTCGGTCATTGTTATATTCACCCGGTAAGGTTTGTTATATGCACCCGGTAAGGTAATTGAACCTGTAAACGCTTATCAAGGTAAGTGTTTAGTAAAAAACCCTTAATATCATATTTGCATATTTCCGTTTCCTTGCATGGAGTGTAATGATAGAAGGTATTATATGTTTGTTGATTTATTCCAATCTTTCTGTAGCTGATCATTTCTATTTTTAACTACTACCCATTTTGGTACTTTTTGTGATAGATAAAAACTGGGTTCCTGAACTTTGTGCTTTTGAATCCAGGGAATGAATTTTCGGATCAGTTTCTGCAAAGAAAATAGATCCTCACAGGTACTTTTCTCTTTCATTTTCAACCATTTCTTTTTACAGAATTCCAGTCCGTATCTTATTCATATTTGAGGATGATCAGGCTGCATCTTGTGTATTTAACCATTTCTCTTTCCTTTTTGTATGTCGTATGATTTCTGATTTTGCCGTGAAACGTTAATTAAGAAGGTACTGCTTCTGCTCCATCTGCTCAGACGTTATTCAAAACAAAAACTGTGGGAAGATATCAGTAACATTCAGGTAATAAAATTACGTAATGTATCTGATTTCTTTTGGTATTTCCTTTTAGTCGTGATTGGTCTATTTCATTTTTTTTCCATTTATGACACTTTAAGTTCCTATTGATGACTATATGGTTTCTTAACATTGAGATTCTACGTATAATGCGTTGTAGCTATTTAAAAAAAAAACAAACCTACTACATATCTAAGTTTGCAGATGGATCTAAGGAGATGTGAAACTTGTATGCAGAAAGTGCATACCATGCGAAGCTTCAATCAAACAGTTTGTTTCTAGGCTTTTTAAAAAAAACTTATGTTGCTTGATCCCCACAAGAATTGCAAACAAATATCTTGATAAACGTAATTATTGTTAAAAAAAATGAGAAATCTTTATCAGAATTTGTTGGTTTATGGGTCATGGATCAGAGACTATCAGGTCCACCAATAGTGAGTGTCCAAAGCCTAAAGTTAATATGGTATTAGGTTATCGTTTACCTACATTTTGTCTAATATGGTATGATATTCGTATGTATGTATGGAGATGGTGAGCGAACAGATCATGCGCTGCTCGCTTTTATAAATGGTTAATAGAGGTAAAGGTTTTGTTCCTGCTAAATCATCGTGGTAATCAAAATAGGATATGGGTGCTAAAATATACTTTTCTGTACTCGTGTAGGGGGGATACAAAACAAAAAGGGCTTAATAACTTCTATACGGAGTGTTTGGCCATGACAACATGCATTACGAGCATATCAAGCATATCAACAATGTAATGATCAAATATCATTTCATCTTCTTGATGTTCAAGCAGCTGCAAGGATTGTCGAAGTTACATATTGCTTTACAATTAGGTTGAATTTTATATTTGCTTTTCTCATTGTTTGTAGATTGCAAAGGTAGTCAATGAGAGTCTCGTGTTGATGGTTGATGCACTGATGTTGCTGTGGTCATTCTATCTTCATTCTTCTCCATAGATACCATGTCTGAATTTTATATTTTGTTTTTTTTTTGATCAAAAAATTTTATTTTGCGCCAATGTAATTAATATTTTAGATTTTCATTGTTATTGATCATTAAGTTTTATTTTTAATGCAATAACAATTATAGTAGAAATTAGTGACAATTTTTTTTCTTCACATTTTATAATTAGTGACCACTTTCTTTTGTCACTAACAACTATTAACACTAGTGACCACATATTTGGTCACTAATGGTGCTAACGGACTTTAACAGAGCCGTTATCTTGAACTCAATTAGTGACTGATTTTGTGGTGGTCACTAATTTAATCAAGTTAGTGACGACTTTTTCCGTTTAGTGACGATATTTAGTGACCAAATTAGTCGTTACAAACACAGTGACCACTCTATTTTTGTCACTAATTAGTGACCATTTTTGTATTTGGTCACTAACGCAAATCAGTGACGGACCTTTAGTGACGAAAAGTGACCACCCAAATTTTGGTCACTAAAATGCATCAGTGACCAATTTTATATTGTTAGTGACCAAATTTTTTCGTCACTAAATAACAATTTTCTTGTAGTGTAATTTAACTCTTTCTCCACTTCCTTCTTATATATATATATATAGGGGTGCCTTCTTGTGTTAACTAGGTAATTAGTACTAACCTTGTTAACCTATCTTAGCCCTTCATCAATTAAATCAAGGGCTGTAAATTAAACATATTTATTAATTTTTTAATTCATATTAAATACTATCATGTGGATGCGTGTATACCTGCTCATAAGTGAACAGGGGCAAAAATGTCATACACATTTTCTATCTAAAAAGGAAATTATACAGTTCCCAAATTAATCGGCTTTTCATAAGGGAAGTTATCGAAATCGATTGACCTACCTCCACTCGATAATCTCTGATTGCACAAGATAATCATCAAATTCGTTTCCTTCGCTTATGATTTACAAAAACAGAGAAGATTATGGCGCAGATTCAAGGCGGGAACGTGGGTTTTTTTTTGTTTTCCTGTATGAACTTGACTTCACATTCATGTTTAATTGTTAGGTTTTTTTTGTTCATAAATTTTTTGGGGTTTTTTTTGTTAATAATTTTTTTTTGTATGAACACAGTGTGTTTCGATGGTGTTGTGTGTATTTGTACATTGTTCATATTTGTGCATATATGTGACAACATATGTGATCAACAATGGTGTTGTGTGTATTTGTACATATATGCACAAATCCATAGACATGTGTGTGTATCTCTTCATTCTTCATATATGTTAAATGATCAGACATTGTTCATATATGTGAAAACAATTGAAATATGTTCATATATGTGTTAATTAGGGTAATCCTTGATATAAAGTAATTAAAAAAATGGTGAATGTTCATATATGTGACAACATTTGTGATTAAACGATGGGGTTATGTGTATTTCTTCATTGTTCATAATTGTGCATATATACACAAATCCATGAAGGAATTGTGCATACGTGTTCATGAGTATGCAATTGTGCATATGTGTTAATGAGTATGCAATTGTTCATAATTGTGCATATATACACAAATACATGAAGGAAAAGTGATTGTTTACCTATATAAACACATTGATCGTAATTGTTCATATATGCACAAATCCATATACTTGAAAACATTGTATTTAAATTTACAATTATTAGAAAAAAATATTGATTGTTCATATATGTGAAAACGTAAGTGAACAAACTGGTCTTGTGTGTATTATCATCACATCGAATAAAAAAAAGTATCAATCATTTTTATAAAATATTCAATTCCTTAATTGTGAATATATTTAATGTTCTTAGAATATGGAACTTCTCTCTATCTACTCCTGGAATATCTCCCTTCTGCCTCTCTATCTTGAATTAAATCTCTCTCTCTCTCTCTCTACGCCTAACTTGATTTACAATTATACCCTTAATTAAAAAAAACAATGTATCTAAACCAATTAAAAAGATTGAATATGATTGGTTGGATTTGGTTAATAAAGTTTGGACTCTTTTGTTGGTTAACAAAAGAAGGTCCCTCTCTCTCTCTCTCTCTCTCTATATATATATATATATATATAGAGAGAGAGAGAGAGAGAGAGAGATAGGTTCATACGAGAATGGTAACGATTTAAAGGAATAAAGGGACAATTCTGGACCAATCATAATTATTAAACAAATAATTAATTTTTTAAATAAAGAAATTTATAAAAGGGTATTTTGGTCTTTTTTTTACTCCTGATTATTTTAGGATAATCTTCAACTACTAAATATAACTGATTTCCTAATTATTAGCTATCTCTCTCTCTCTCTCTCTATCTCTATCAACGAAATCGTCCATGGATGTGATTTTTATTAGCTATCTCTCTCTCTCTCTCTCTCTATCAACGAAATCGTCCATGGATGTGATTTTGGGTCCATGGGTTTATTGAAGAAAAAATTGTCCATGGATGCGGTTATTGAAGAAAAATCGTCCATAGATGCCGATTTAGGTTCCACGAAAGGATACCAGAACAAAAAACTGACCGAAGAGAGCTCATACGCCAAAGGACGAACGAGAATCGAAACTACAACGAACGGTCGAGGAGTCGAAGCAGAGAGAGGCGTATCTCGAAAACGAACTCGCAAACATGTGGGTTCTTGTGGCAAAGCTAAAGAAGGCACAAGTGACTTCTGTTTTTGTGCATTTGAGGATGTGAGTTAGGGTTTGTATTTTTCAATTTATATGGAAACATCGACTATTCTGTTTTTCCATATCCAATTTATATGGAAACATTTTGTCTAAGTTATTTAGAACAAAATCACATATGATTTTGGTGTTAAGTATTATAGCCAAGTTATTTAGTACAAAATCACATATGATTTTGGTGTTAAGTATGAATTTGGTGTAAAGTATGTGTTAAGTATTATAGTCAACTTATTTAGTACAAAATCATATATGATTTCGGTGTTAAGTATGAAGTTGGTGTTAAGTATTTAGAACAAAATCACATGTGATTTTGGTGTCAAGTATTATATCCAAGTATTTAGTACAAAATCATATATGATTTTGGTGTTAAGTATGAATTTGGTGTTAAGTATTTAAAACAAAATCACACGTGATTTAGAAAAACAAACTAATAACATCATTTTATCTAAACTATTTATAATAAAATCATATATGATAATCCTTGTTTTTTGGAAAAGGATTAACCGGATTTGCTTTAATAAAGGAGAAGGATAAATACGTTTTTGATTTGAATTAAATATTATAATCCTTGTTTTTTGAAAGTTAATACTATCCTAAATTATCCATAACATAATATGACTTTATTGCACTTTTACTCTTAATTTTAGAAACTATTATTTTTGGAATTAATTTAAAAAATGATTGGCTGAGAATCGTCCCTTTATTTTTTTAAATACACTATGTTCTCGTTTGAACCCACCCCTATATATATATATATATTGATGATTGTTAGCTTATTAAAACAAACTCTAATAAAAAATACTATATTAAATACTTTTTATTTAATATAAGTTTTGATTTATAAACATTGTTAGATTAGTAAACAATATATGCTTATTAGATTAATAATGGTTGTGTTTATAATTTAAAAATAACAAACATTAGATAAAAAGGAGTAATATTAAAAATAATAAAGAAAATGAAAAGGTTTATTCATTTAATGTATGATTTTTATTTAAAAAAAATTAAAATTACCACAAATTTCTAAAGCCTCAATGGAGACTTCTCATTAACTATTTCTCCTATTCCTTCTTTTATATATATATATATATATATATATGTAGGGTCAGGTTCAGGGGAAAACCTCAAAAAAACGGAAAACTGAAGAACACCCTGGTAGACCTTCATCTGGACGGTAATGCACTTGTGCATACAAGTAATTTGTGACATGCACATGTGCATATGCACATAAAAACCAAAACAACAACATAATTTATCTGTATGCATGTCCAGATGAAAGGCTACCAGAATGTTCTTTAGTTTTTCGTTTTTTTTGAGGTTTTCCTTTAAACCTCCGTCTATATATATATATATATATATATAATATTCATTTGCCTATGTAACATCCGATTTATTAACATTTCAGAAAAGACAACAAAAAATAATTAAAAAGGAAAGTACACAACTTCCCGGAAAACCAAAATACATCAGCATCAATGAACAAAAACTAGCTACAATTGTTTCTACACGTATCCGAAAGCACAAACCATCCAAACTACGCAACAAGAAATCCAAAAAGGTCATCCCATCTCTCAACTGAAAAGAAAAACCACGACATATAAAGATCATAAATTAAGCAAACAAAACCATATGAGAACGAACTTCGAATCCTAAGTTAACTGATCTCCACCTTATTGGAGAAAATGAAAAACACAAAACCTTGCTGCTAATTAAAGTGAATAAAAAGAGATAAACTTTCCCCATGAAATGATGTTGAATCTTGAATGCCTCCTTCTGTTTCCTCTTCAAAAAACTTTGGTGCAAGAATGGGGAGGCTTTTGGTGCATTGATTAATTGTCTTGAAAATTAAACTTGAAGTGTTGTTATTCTTCCCATGAATGGACACCAAGTGATCTATAAAAGTGAGCCCCATCTCGTCGTTTGTGTCATTCTTACCAGCTCATGATGAACTGTGTTAGGCCCACGAAGCTAGAGGAATTCCATTTTGAAGGAGTTGTAAATGGGGTTAAAAAGTTTGTCTATTGGCTATTAAGATTTATGATCTTAGCTAGTATCAGAACCTGCTTACATGAACATGTGCAGATAAATTCCTCTATGAAAAGGCTTTATATTATTAGCCAATCAGCTTCAATTGGAATAAAAGCGTTCAAATTCATGAGGTGATCTAAAGGAATGAAAGTCTTGGAGGTGAGTGCTGCTGGTGGTAGTACTATTTTGCAGGTTCAAGGGCATTCCTGGTTGTCCCAAGCTGATACTGTTTCCATGCGCAAACTGATCGAAGGACGACGGGGGTTCTTCAGGCCAATTTGATGACCAAGAACTTGTTGACAGAAGAGAGAAAGCATGCCTAACATCTCCAGATAATATGGAGTTAGAAGTTGAGTCCATACCTGTTACAGTTTAATTACCAGCCAAAAATCAACCAAAGGGATTAATTGCATGTCCTTAATTACCCTTGTACACAAATTAACACAATCTTACCCGTATCGATCTTTAATAATTGCTAAGAAGCATGTAAGTAATTTCTGGATTGAAATCTTTTGGAAAGGGAACTGTTTAATTTGTTCCATCTCTGAGTTCTATGAAACCCATGGTCAAAAAGCATATTTTTTGAGGAAAAATGGTGAAAGAAGTAAAACCTGAAAAGGCTTGTTAGAAAACCTTAGTTTGGAAGTTATACTAGTAATGAATACATCTTCCATATTTCTAATGGTGATAACTCATATGTGCTACATAAGTCAAGTATCGTACATACCGTTATGATTCATGTTTCTAGGCATAAACCTCTCGGAACCGAAGTGTAAGGCACCATTTGTTGGTAGGACATCAATCCCTCCATCTTTTGCTAGACCTAGGAGAGACTCTTCCCCTTTGAAGTTGCAACAACTTTCAGGTGGTACTGTCGAATCCAGATTAGGGATCGAGGTCCTATTTAGAAGAAAATTCATCTGCGGTCTTCGATCTGTTAGTTAAAACAACAATGTTAATTAATCAAAGAGTGAACATGACTGAAACAATAATTCTACCATTCATAATTTATGCAAAGTCCCAGATTAATGAAAAGAAGTGGTGCTACACTAGAAATGTGGTAGAAATTTATGATAGACGAATAAATAGCTAGAATGGCTCAATCATATCGTTACCGCATATTGAAGTGGACATTCGCGTTGAGCTGAATTGGATGTCTTCTGACTGTGGCCTGCGTCGTCTAGCATTGTGAGCAGAGAGGCGTCGACGACAACTACGCTTTCTATCATCAAATTCTGACAAATCATGGAACCTGGAAGATTGATCACCCATCAGATATATACAGTTTGATGTATTAGATCAGCTTAGAAAAAGGGTATTCTTGTAAGATTATAAAATTTGTGAAACTTAATTAATGTAGCTAGCTTGCCTGCTACATTGCTGACAAAATCGACGTTCCATCCCAGCTACAATCACTTTGGGGCTTTTAGAATGATTAGCACAAATTCTATGCCGGCGGTGGTAGTCTTTGGCAGACGAAAGGTCGAGGTTGCATCCTTCAACTTGACAACGTGGGGACTGCGAACTTAAATAAGACGCTCTAGATCTCTTTATCATCGGAGACGTTGTAGGAAACAAAGGGACCGATGTAGTGCCCGTCTTGTTAATACTACTAGAGCTACTCGCATGCCTTCCAAGCTTTAAACCAATCATGGCTTCACCAGATAACACTGAAGCTTCTTCTACCATGTTAGAGAAGCTTCCATTCTGATCCCCTACCCATGAAGACTCTCCCTTTTCTAAGAAACTTTTAGGCAAATCGTCGAACACTCCAAAAGTCTTGATGGTTTCTTTAGACGAAGAATCTTGAGAAGCCGAAAAGGAGAAATCGACATTGTCAACGGGCTCGTGTTCTTGGCTTTCGTGGCTAGAAAGTTGCAAATTCTTGGTGACTTCGATCTCTTTGCTGCTGTAAATGGCTAAGTTCTCCCAATCCCATTCTGTTGGAGTATTCAAATTCCACTCCATCCTTCACCAACAATATCTAAAAGCTAAAAGTTCCATTTAAACAGTGAACTCAGCCTGTCATGAAGTATGTACAAGTTTATTATCCATAAAAAAGAAAGATACGAAATTACCTGATTAGTTCTAATTATATATATTATATATCAGATAAACTAATTACCTTCTGTTGGAGATGATGGGATTCCAAGGTTACTGGAAGTCTTTTATTGTGTATGATTCTGAACATTGAAAAAAATAAAGGTAGGTGGAAAATAGATTTTGGTCTTCCATTCAAAACAACATAAAAGAGATAGCTTCCTCCGGGGGCAAGAAGAGACCCGCACAACATATGAAAATGCTGATGAAAACGTCATATGAGAAAGCTAGCAATCATATAAAACAGCACCAGCAGACAACAGTGTGCCCCACATTTGCATTAAAGAAGTTGCTTTCGGCTCATTAGTCTCTCTATCAGTTTCATCAACCCCAGGAAAAAACAAAGGGGGTGTACGTACCTAATTCAATTTTTAGTTTCTGAGTTTTGGAGCAATCGATAAATTAGAAATCTCCGAAAAAATCGTTGCTAGAATGCAGTTGAAGGTTCATAGATTTTTGGAGCGCGAAGTCAAGGAAAACGAAGTCGATCTACGCTTTAATTCAAAGAAGACTACCTTCATATCAGAAACACATGATTAACGGTTTGCGTATCGCATCGACATAACAATTCTTTTTCTAAATATAAATGAATTGTTCCACACACGACCAGGATCTTTACTGAAACAACTGCTCTACTCTTTGGGAGTAATGACAAGTCTGCATACAACATCGATCCCACCCTCTAACCCTACTTTCAAGTGGGATATATTTTTCATTTGGTTTGGTTTTAACTCATTTTAGACAGAAATGTTTGGTATCTTGACCTGTAACACATAAGTCAACATATAGATAAATTAAAGATAAATACAGTTCATAAATGATCATAAAAACTTAATTAAATCAGATGCATTCATTGATTTCAACCTAAATTAAGTTTTAATTTAACTAAATTCATTCTCCAAAATGCCAAAATCACATAATTCCCCTTCATTATTTATCATACCATGATCAAAGAAATACAAAAAGGTATGAAAATCTAGCAGTTTGTAAAGACTTTTTTGGGTGGCCCTCACTAAGTCAAGAAGTCATGATTCATCACCATGTCTCTGTGTATGTGCAATTCATTCTGTCAGACTTGCCCATGTGGATTCTACAGTTGCTTGTATTGGCCAAGACAGGTTAAGCTAAGCACATGCTTTTGGATGCTTCTGCTACATGTACAGATCTCTATTTACCTCCATTTTCACCATTAACACATACACCATTTCTTACCACAATTCATCATGAGAGTTCCCATGATTTTTGGCCATATACTACAAATACTTGCATGCAAAAGCATATTTACAGTACTTAAAAAGAAAAAAAAAAGAAATAATTTTTTTACAGCACCAAATGTAAAAATCTTCTCAAAAGTTTTTAATTTACTCTCCTTCTCTCTTCAATTATTTCTGCAAAGGCATAAAGCTTTTCTTTTGTATGGTTTGTGACAATAACTACCTTGTAAAGCTGGTTATTGAAACAGCATTAAATCGAGAAACTTGCATTGCTGACTGGCATCAACCATCACTTTTCTTTGATGTAATTGATAGGTCCTTCATGCCATTTCGCTTTCTGCCAGCAGTTTAATGAATCCAAAGAATAATTCAAAGTTTACATTTATTCAATTCAATGCTAGCAAACAAATGTCACCAATGTGTTTCTTAGGTACTCTGATCTCCAAACACTTATGATTTAAAAGATGCCAAGGCCCGGTAGAAGCCACCTGTCAGTAGAATTCGATCGATATATATCTTAAGGAGCTATAGCACAGTTGTATTATTTTCTAGACCATTGTCCTAGGCACGGTTACGATACGTGACTTGTTTTATTTATTTTACTCCGTTAGCATTTTGTTATTGCTGCTAAACTCGTGCCTTTATGGTAATCTGTTGTCCCAAAATCCCACGTCTCATTCATGTCTACCAATCACATGAATACACATCATCATCATCATCATCAGAGATAATGTAACCATGAATTAAATAAATATCTTATATGTAGTCACGTCATTGATGGGACAGGGACAACATATTTTTATTCTTTTTTAACTTCAATGTTGCCTGCTTATACCGTTAAGAATGGATATAAATCCTTCTCTTGTTGACAATACAATCCCAAAAACAACCTCAACCAAGTCAAAGTCAAACATGACAAAAAATTCAAACAATCCCAATAATTGAAAAGCTTGAATAGTCAATAGTTTGTAATGCTGAAAGATAAACCGGATCCTCAATGTATTATATGTATATATAGCAACATACTTGATGCAAAAATAAAGAACAAATTAGCGAAAGAGTAATACACCCGGATTTACGTGGAAACCCAAAATGGGTGAAAACCATGAGTAAAAGAGACCACTGAGAGAAGTTTGAAGTCTACTAATGAAGATGATTACGATACTTGGAATGGAGAAACACCTGTTTCTTCTTGGCCAACACTAAACAACCAAGGCCGTGCATCCTATGAGAATATGTGAAACCCCCAAATTCTCCAAGCGCTTGAGAAGATAAAGGAGGTTCCAACATATATAATGGATAATTGGTCCAAGTCTACCCGATGTGGGACTCCAACACGACCCCTCCAACAGAGGCTAGACGGAAACTTATTGTCCTAGAATGTCAAGAGGGGGCTAGATTGGTGAAGGGCCAGGAGAGTACAAATTGCCCATAGGGTCGAGTCCCTAGAGTGGTAGACCTTGGCTTTGATACCATGTGAGAATATGTGAATCCCCCAAATCACTCTCCAAAAGAGCCATTGAGGAGAGAAGGGAGGCTCCAACATATATAGTGGATAATAATTGGTCCAAACCTGGCCGATGTGAGACTCTTAACACATTCTATGTGACATGAGGTTAGGTTGCAAACACCTCCAATGCACATGTCGTATTTTTGGTACCATATCTCCTAGAAAGTCGATGATCAAGTTGAGTGCGACCTTGGGCCGCATGATCAAGGTCACACACAACTCCTAATTAAGGCAACAGATACAACTCTTGATCATACAGGAACTTTGTAGGCACATAAGTAACATACAAGTTACGAAGCAAATTACTATGATTATGTCAATAAATGGAGAGGAATAATTCACTCACAGGTGTATTTTTGGTGCGAAATACAAACTTCAAATCTATAGACAGACATCACCAATTAATAGAGTATGTAGGTGATGGGCATGATATCCATGTTCCCATTTTCTGGTTAGTTTCTACTTTCTACAAAGGCAATTAAGGTAAATTCACTATTCATTACCAATTAAATATGTTGTACCCTTTCTCCTATTTTGATGGTAGTCAAACGTTTAAGCTCCAATCATTCTTACAGAATAATTAAGGGCACGTCTTAATTATGTTTATAACTAATAAACTAAATTTGTTTGTATTCATGTTAATTAATTAAACGGTCGATAACAAACATGCCTGACTGTACTAACCACTCGGCTTAAAAAATTCCACGTCCGAATGAGTCACCGCTTTACTCTTCATGATCACATCATCCATCACAAAAGTGGGACTTAATTATTTCAGACGTAAAGGGTTTTGAATAGAAATCTCACACAACTTAACGTTCAACGAATCATCAGTAGCTTTCATCCCTTGATCTATGTATTCCTTTTTGCAGACATTACAAGAGAATAAAAACACAAACCCACAATTTATAATGAAAGATAAATGAGTTTTCAATCATGCAATTTGTGAAGGAAAGCAATAGCATGCACAAGTTTAGGTTGAGAAGATATAATGCATATGTGAATGAAAATTGGAGAGGGTGGGGGGGGGGGGGATGGAGATTAAAGGCAGGAATAGGACCCCTATAGTAGATGCTATATAGCTACAGGAGACTGGGTAAGTAATTACTTTACAGGTATGATTATGTTGTAGAAAGCGAAGCTAGAGTTTGATGATAAGGGCCACAGCTAAAATGGGCAGTATGGGTCCTGCTTCCATAACTTACCACCATTCATATTCAAGAGGTGGGAGGAAGTTCAGGCCCACACATTGGTTAACTCTATTTAATGAAAGGTATTTTAAATTGTATACGAATTCTATACAATTTTTATTTTTTCGTTTCAAAAGAATGTTTAAATGAGAACCATAAGTATTTTGAGAACTATAAGAACTTGATATATATGCTTTGTTGGTGAGTGTCACCAGCCATTTATGTGTAATTGGAAGTAACACGAATGCCAATGGGGTTTCAAAATGTGTTCTAATACAAGTCAGGAGGTACAAAGTGCACCCTAGTATATACGCGAGTTTGATCCCAGACACGACAAAATAGCGGGGGTCAAAAGGGTCGCGCCCCTTGCGGTGTCCAAGGGGTAGAACCCTTGGAATGCAGTGAAAAAACATGATCAGAATGAAGAAATACTTCAGTTCTGATCACTTTTGGGCTTAGATCAAGTAGCGTGCTTTTAGAGTTAGTTCTGGAAAAGTTGAACCAACTCTGGTTGTAAGAGACCAGAGGCTCCAGAGCTTGTTGGTGATTTTAGTGAAATCATCGGTTCATATGTAATTGGATTCACAAGATAATAACGGGGTTGGTAGCTAAGCTATAACACGAGTTAGGAGGTGTGGAGTACATACTCGTGTAAGCTAATTATGACCTGGGATCGTTGGATGGTCATGTTTGGCTGTTTTAAAATGTTTTGAAACTGATATCCTTTTTTCCGCGACGCCCATGAGGCTAACCGCGCGGGTCACTGTTTCGTCTCCACATTCCAATGCATGGCGCGGGTAGCCACGCGGGTGAATTTCGTGATACCCGGGCATAATAGAGTCGAAATATCACTTAAGGAAAACGAGCTCTCACGCGATCTCTAATTCTTTATTCGAGTTCTGATCACTTTCTTCTTCTCCCTCTATATTCTGCACCCTCCCCAACAATCTTAAATGATATTTGTTCATCGTGAGAGAGATGACAAGTGATCAATCCGTGAGAGATATGACGACGAAGTTCACCAAACTTGAGAAGTTCGAAGGCGTCGATTTTTGACGATGGCAGAAGAAGATGCACTTCTTGTTGACAACGTTGAAGGTCGTGTACTGTAACACCCTCAAATTTGGAAAGAACAACTAATTAAAAATTTCGATATTACATCAAATAAAAGATAAATCTCCAAAATAAAATTCTCTATTTAACCTCAACAAATATAAACTCCAGTCTTATACAAGGACCAGACCCAAGTCGGGTGTTACTTAACCACAAACATAAGTTACTCTTCTCAAAACAGATGCAGAAGATTTCAATAAGCTAAGCACTCCTCGAGCACACAACTAGTACTCTTCTCTTCACAGTGTCACTAGGACTATTCCCAACCGAACCTGTTGCACATGCCGGCAAATAAAAAAGTTAGGCTAACGCCTAGTGAGTTCAAGAGTTTTCAGCATCAATAAATATATCGTTGAAAAGAAGGGATGCAATTAAAATCATACTCTTTCAAAATGATATGCTTCAATTATGAAAACGACTCGTGACCAATAATAAGCATTTTAGGCGAAGAAAACACCAATATAAACGTTTTCCAATCCAAACTATTTTAAGGGCGAAGATCCCAATATAAAGCGTTCTTTCGTAAATTTAATTCAACCCAAAACTCACACCAAATGAGAATAGAAATCAAACTCCCAAGTTATGAAAAACGGATAAAACTTTATATCTCGAAACACCCAAAACACGGGTGGGGCGTAATACTCAACACCAGTACAAAAACTCACATTTGTCACGGTTAAAAACCATGGCCACAGAGCTTTGGTCACAGTTTTTTTTCCAATCAAACCGTAGCCTATTCTTGCATGACCGATACCTTTTCAACAGGTTTAAAATGTGTCATCATATCAAATAAAAAACCATAGTCATAGCCTAAAAACTGTGGCTATAAACGTATCTAATATTTAAGGTACTTGAGCATTTTTACTATAAGTGTGACAATAAACTATTTATCGCTACACAAACTCACGTTAAATGTTGCCATTAGTTACCTTTTGGTCAGGGCCGTGCCTGGGGAGGGCGGGTCGGGTGCACGTCCAGGGCCAGAAGAAATAGGGACCCAAATTTTTGTGTATTTACTATATATAATATATATAGTACTATAGTAGTAGTTAAAAAAATTAGTAAATAAAAGAGACATAATTTTTTGGAAGTATCTAATAAGTCATCAAAAAGAATTTAACATTATATTAAGGGGCTAAACATGTATTAGTTAATTAAATTGGGGAATAAAATATGTAAAAGTTCAATCATCGTTCATTTTATAGTATTGCTTATTTGCTTATTGTTTCTCTAAGTTTTTTTATTCAATATTAATATATAAAACTACTAAATTTGTCCAACAAACGTTGATATATTTTCCATCATTCATCTTTTACTAACTCTTTTAAGGTAGTGGGGGAAACTTTAAGGTAGATTAAAGGTCTGCAAAATCATTTGATATGTCTTTAGCCTAATTCCACGATTTCGAGCGATTTTTTAAAGTTTTTTGGTTGATTTCAAGGGACTTTTTAGTATTTTTTTTATCGATTTCGATGTACTTTTTCGGTTGATTTCAAGGGATTTTTTAGTATTTTTTGTCGATTTCGAGAGACTTTTTCGGTTGATTTCAAGAGAATTTTTTGGTTGATGGGGGCACAGACGAAAAATTACTGGGAGGAACTATAATAGGAAGTTAAAAAAATGATTTTTAACCTAGGTAAAAATATTTTTTAATGGGGGCTCATCCCCCACCTTTTACATGCTACATCCGCCTTTGCATTTGCATGAATTATATTTTTGTATTAGAATATAGTAGATTTCTTGTTATTAATTAAGAAAACTTATACATTTTGAAATTTTTTTACCAACAAAATGAGATGATCCAATTATTATATCTATATTTAAGATTTCAAAACTACCCTTGTTTTTCATATAATAATGACTCATATCTCTAAAACAAGAATAAGATCTTAAACTATTACCAATATGAACTTTAGATTCTAAGATTGATGGTTAATAAAAAATTTGTTTTAACCCTAAATTAAATTTTAATTGGTGAATGGTGATGAAAACATTAACATGAGGTGACATGGAAAACCAATTGATTTATATTGATTAACATAAAGTGTAACTCTGAATAGTCAAAACTCTGACCCAAAATGATGTCAATCTATATATTAAAAGGTATATTATATGATGTGTTCGATGGTAGAACAAATTTACAGTGCTATGTAAAAATGATATGATAAATAATATTAATCTAGAAATAATTTTTGATTACGTCTAGGAATACTTGGAAAACGATTTTATATGAAATAATAGTATTTTCTAAATTCGTTATTAATCTAATGATAAAAACAACATATTGAAATTTTTATCGTACTTATCGAGGGCTCATTCTCACATGTCACCCAGGGCCTATAGAATGTCAGGAACGGACCTGCTTTTGGTTACACAAAATAAAGAAAACCATAGCAATAAACTATTTATGGCCACACAATTTGTTTTTAAGGTGGTTAATGATTACCCTATAATCATGTATATTTGTTTTAACGTGACGATAAACTAATTATCGTCAAACAAATTTTATATTAATCGTGACCAATTCATGACATATGGTTACCATAATTTTAGAACCATGGCTATTGGTTTCCTTCTGGTAATGCAAAATAACTCAAAATGTAGCCATAAACAACTTATAACAATACAATTCATGACACATGGTTACACTTAAACTTTTGAAACGTGACCATTAGTTATCTTTTGGTTACATGAACTAATTAAAACCGTAGTCATAAACCAATTATCTCCACACAATTTTCATATTAACCATTGTCAATTCATAACATTTGGTTATACTAAATTACTAGAAATGTGACTATTAATTAACTTTTGGTCACATGAGTTAACTAAAACCGTGACCATAAACTACTTATAGCCATGAAATTTTTACATTAACCGTGATCATTTCATGACATATAGTTACGTTGAATTGTTAAAAATTGTGGCTATTGGTGGCCTTTTGGTTACACGAAATAGTTACAAACAGTGACCATATACTATTTATCGTTACACAAATTTTATATTAATCGTTGTCATTTAATGACATATGGTGACGTTGAATTGTTAAAACCATGACTATTGGTTACCTTTTGGTTACACAAAATATTTAAAATTGTGGTCGTAAACTACTTATAACCACGAAAATTTCATATTAACCATGGCTAATTCGTGACATATGGTTACACTGAATTGTTAAAACCATGGCCATGGGTTAACTTTTTGTCACATGAAATAACCAAAACCATGATCATGATCAATTCATAATATTTGGTTACGTTAACTTTGTTATAAACATAACTATTAATTATCTTTTGGTCACACAAAATAACTAAAACCATGACCTTGAGGTACTTATAGCCACGTAAACTTATATAATCGTGGTCAATTCATAACATATGGTTACACTAATTATAAGAATTGTGGCTATCGATTACCTTTTTGTCACACAAATTAACTAAAAATGTAACTATCATTTACATTTTGATCATACGAAATAACTAAAACCGTGGCGTAACACCCTAAAATTTAGGTAATTTAAAAATTGAAAATTTGGCAATATGACGTTGTATTTGGTATAAACCACCCAAAAAGGGTAAATGTATGAAGCATTTACAAAACCTACGAACGGATATGGAAAAATCAACAACAAACTAATCTAAACATGTACTATCTAGATTACATATATCGGTTGTCAACCTAAAGTCACCAAAATAAGGAGCTCAATTAAATGCCCAAAACACCAAAAGTCTAGTCATCTAAAAAATGCCTCAAGCCCACGCTCGACACTCAGACCTTTGGCAACCCACTGCTAAGGGAACCTGTTATACACATCATTTGAGAAAAAGTGTTAGGCTTAAAGCTTAGTGAGAACATACATTTTATAATTCAAATAAATATAGACGGTTACAACGAAATAAAACCTTTTCAAACGAATTGAGTTTACAGTTTGAAATATTAAACGCTTAAGGACCTTTCGCTCCAAAAATTGCATCTTGCGATGACGGGGGAGACCCGATTTACCAAGGATTGTAGCGGAACACAAAAGTAAGCCACAATCCGAGTTATGAGCTAAATACTTGGAAACCATGGCCACGAACAACGCCGGTCTGTACTAAGATGTGGGGGAGGTCACCCGAGGAATCCAAGTCATACTCGTTCACTAAGATTACATTTACGATCCATGGCTAGTAATCGGTCCCACATAACCGTACCAAGTGGCCTCCGAGGATCCAATGTCTCAACTAGCTACAAGGGGGAAAACATCCCAAACATAAGCCGACTCAATACCTATGGATCCATTAGTAATTGTCTAGACTTGTCACAATTTCATTTGTGACCAACTATAGTTAAACATATAGTTTTCAATACCATTTATTTTCAAATATACATTTCCAAGTTTAACTGCTGATAAGAATGAAAATCATACAATGAGATTATATACATTCTTTCAAGTACCTCACATAAATGTGCAAGTAGTACTTCATTTTACGTCATATAAGATGGAACCCTTCATTTTAGTTGAAAGTGATTGTGAAAATGTATAAATCCCAATTCAATTCAAGCACAATCAATGAAAGATTTGACAATTAAGATCTAGAGAGAGAGTAGAGAGAGAAAGTCACAATCTTATATATCACCAGTCTGACAATTACAATGCTTCTAGTTACAACCTCTTACAACACACAAGGTATTTATACCTACTAAGAAACTCTCACAATACTAAACTCTCACAATACTAAACTCTCAAAGACTATTTTGACTTTACAATACTTTGACTTACATTGACTTTGACTTTTCAACATTAAATCTTGGATACAATTTTATACACTAACATTCTACCCCTTTGTATTCAAGATTTTAAAAAAATTTGACAATCACCTTCAACGCTTGATTCTTCAATCTTTGACTCTGACAACTTTGTCCTTTGCAACTCTGACAGTCATTAATCTCTGAAGTTGTTGAAGAATCTTGAAAAGTCATTCACGCCGCTTTGAATAGTCATCAAGTCTTGAACACACATTTTAAAAACTTTGAAACTTCTTTGAAATCTTGCACGTTTTTGCTATGTATTTTTGTTACACTCAAAAGATGAAGCGTTGGACAAATTTAAAATTTATAAAATGAAGGTTGAATTGCAAATGAATTGTTTTGTAAAATGTTTACGCACCGATCGTGGTGGGGAATATTACAACCCCATGTTTTTCCAATCTGTAGGAATCATTCATGAGACTACGGCGCCTTATACACCACAACAAAATTGTGTGGCGGAACGGAAAAATAGAGTTCTCAAATAAATGGTGAACTTTATGTTATCCTATTCGGGATTGAGTGATGAATTTTGGGGTAAAGCCATGTTAACGGCTTGTTACTTATTAAATCGAATTCCCAATAAAAGGAACAAGATTAACACATATGAACTTTGGTTCAAGAAAAGGCCTAACTTGAGTTATATTCGAGTTTGGGGTTGTCGGACGGTTGTTCGACTACCCGAACCCAAAAGGAAAACTTTGGGTGAGAAAGGTATTTATTGCATCTTTGTTGTATATGCTGAGCATTCCAAGGCCTATAGGTTCTATGTCATTGAACCTAATGATTCTATAGCGATTCACATCGTTATAGAATCGAGAGATGCATTATTTGATGAGACTAGATTCTCTTCAATACTTAGGCCGAAGGACATAGTTCCAAGTACTAGTGGAACTAGTGAAGTTAAAGAACAAGCAATTGTTCCAACCGAATCTCCGATGCTTGGAAGGAGCAAAAGAGGAAGGATTGAAAAGTCCTTTGGTCCCGATTTCCAAGTATACTTGGTAGAGAGATCAATAGATGAGATTGGGTCACAATTCTCTTACTGTTATAGTATTGAGGAGGATCCAAAATCATTTGATGAGGCTATGAAGTCTCAAGATGTTGCTTTCTGGAAAGAAGCAATAAATGATGAGATGGACTCCATCATGAGGAATAATACTTGGGTATTATCGGACTTGCCACCGGGTTGTAAACCTTTGGGATGCAAGTGGATCTTCAAAAGGAAGATGAAAGCTGATGGATCAATCGACTAGTTCAAAGATCGATTAGTAATTCAAGGCTTTAGGCAACGGGAAGGCATCGATTATTTTGATACCTATGCCCCGGTTGCAAGGATCTCTACGATTAGATTGTTGATAGCCTTTGAAGCTATCCATAATTTAGTGATTCACCAAATGGATGTCAAAACGACATTCTTGAATGGTGACGTGGAGGAAGAAGTTTACATGAAACAACCAGAAGGTTTTGTTATACCTGGGACGGAGCATAAGGTGTGTAAACTTGTAAAATCATTGTATGGGCTGAAACAAGCACCCAAAAAATGGCATAAAAAATTTGATGAGGTTATCTTGTCCAACGGTTTTATGTTAAACTAAGCAGACAAGTGTGTATATAGCAAATCTGACACATCCGGTAACAGAGTAATCATTTGCTTATACGTTGATGACATGTTGATCTTTGGCACCCGACCAAAATCAAGTTGATAAAACCAAAGAGTTTTTGTCATCAAGTTTCTCATGAAAGATATGGGAGAGGCGAAGGTGATCCTTGGAATAAGGATCAAGCGTGAGAACAAACGAATTGCAATTATGCAATCTCATTATATTGAGAAAGTGTTAAAGAAATTTAATTGTTTTGATTTTTCTCCGGTGAGTACTCCATTTGATCCAAGTGTGAAGTTTATGCCCAACTCGGGTGAAGCGGTGTCACAACTCGAGTACTCAAAGGCTATTGGATGCTTGATGTATGCCATGACAAGCACTGGGCCGTATATCACTTTTTCTATAGGAAAGTTGAGTAGGTTTACTAGTAATCCTAGTATTCATCATTGGCAAGTGATTAGACGAGTATTTAAATACTTGAAGAAAACCATTGATTATGGTTTGTCATATGTCAGCTTACCTTCAATATTAGAGGGATATTCGGATGCAAGTTGGATTACCAACTTAGAAGATCACTCTTCTACGAGTGGTTGGGTGTACTTGCTTGGGGGATGTGCCATATCATAGGCTTCCAAGAAGCAAACTTGCATCACGAGTTCGACTATGGAGTCGGAATTCGTGGCATTAGCCGCTGCCGGTAAAGAGGCGGAGTGGCTAAGGAATTTAGGCCATGAAATTCCGTTATGGCCGAAACCAATATCACCCATTTATATCCGTTGTGATAGCGCGATTACTTTGTCTAAAGCTTATAGTCAAGTATATAATGGCAAGTCTAGACACTTAGGTGTTAGACATAGCATGATTCATAAGCTAATCACGAATGGGGTGATTTCGATTGAATTTGTTTGGTCACAACAAAATCTAGCGGACCACTTGACCAAGGGGTTATCTAGGGACTTGGTTCACAAGTCGGTGATATGGATGGGATTAAAGTCTATCAAAATCTCTAACGGTGAGATACCCAATTCCCTTATAATACAATGTTAGAAGTTGAATTCAATGAGAAAGCTCACTCTAAGGGATTGGAGCACAAGATAATCATCCTAAGGTATGTGCTCGGTACTGTAAGTGAAGGAGGTAATAGTTCTTTTGTAAAAGTGCATGTGCAGGTGCATGATGAAAGGAACTACCTATATTAGTGTGAAGTGTTGTCGCTTCAAGAAGCTTGGACTTGGCTTTGATGCACTCACGAATGGATAATGAGACATGGCCTGTATAGTGTCAAGTTTAAACTTTAGAGAATTATTTAAATTCATGTGTATATTATTTTCTGGTACTCAAATGGATTGAAGGGTTCAATCCATAGAACACCCGGATTCTCGAGTATTTGAAATGTGTAATGTACTAAGATGAAAATTCAATCTTCTAGATATTTTCATTTATGCATGAGTTTGCTTCCCTATATTAACTTTTGTTTATGAATCAAGGATTGCACTAAAATGGGGGAGGATAGTTGGTGATTTTAGTGAAATCATCGGTTCATTTTATGTAATTGGATTCACAAGATAATAATGGGGTTGGTAGCTAAGCTATAACACGAGTTAGGAGGTGTGAAGTGCACACTCGTGTAAGCTAACTATGACCCGGGATCGTTGGATGGTCATGTTTGGCGGTTTTATCAGTTTTGAAACTGATATCCTTTTTTCCGCGACGCGAATGGGTTGTGCCGCAGGTTAACCCGTGCGGCTACCCGCGCCGTGCACTGGAATGTGGAGACGAAACAGTGACCCGCGTGGTTAGCCACGCGGGATTAACCTGCGGCAAAACCCGCGTGGTGCACTGTGAAATTTATTTTGTAATCGCCTATTTATGATATCAATTTGTAACCGCCACCATTATGTCCAACAATCAATTCCATTCAATGGGGTATTATTATCATTATTAATATAGGGTCGATTACGATTCTCAAGGTGTTTAAATAGGATCGATTTCTGCCTAAATCGATACCGTGAATTGAGATTATCCTCGAGTGAATTTCGTGATACCGGGGCAGAATAGGGTCGAAATATCACTTAAGGAAAGCGAGCTCTCACGCAATCTCTAATTCTTTATCTGAGTTCTGATTACTCTCTTCTTCTCCCTCTATAATTTTCACCCTCCCCAATAGAGCTCTGGTTCTAGTTGGTCAGACCAGAAGGCTTCTAGTTGGGACTATCTCTGGTTGTTCGGGACCAGAGGCTTTGGTTGGTTACTTCTGGTCTCGTGTAACCAGAGCTCTGGACGTGCACGTCCAGAACTCTAGAGCAGTTACTGTACCTATTGTGCAATTATTTCCAACTCATGATCTTAGCTAAAGCGGTTGTATCCGACCATTACTTGTAATAATTTTCCATGATTGCCATTTCAATTATTTTCCTTCTTTTTTGAATGAAACTAGTATATGTACCTTATATACTTACGTTTTGGTACACACGAATTTGAACAACCTTCGAAATATACTCCTGTAATCTCGATCTTGTGCCTAAAATCGATAGTGTTCTTGAGTCTTATCCCAGATTGAATTTCGTGAAACCTAGGCATAGGGTCGAAATATTAATTCGGAAAGTGAACTCACGCGATTCTCAAGTGATCCGGCTATTTGATCGTTCTTTTACCCTATTTTCTCCAACCCAAATTTATAATATGCATTGATGCACAAATATTTTATGAATTTCAATAAGTATATCACTACTACAAAATTGGTTTTGTAGGACGTCAAATATGTCTAAATATCATAATATGTTACATAAAGTTTATAGGATTAATGTATTCTATATAATAGTGTTAGAACAGAATGTTAGGACGTATTTAGCATCTTAACATATTTTTTAGGATAATTTTAAAATAAAAATTATTTTATTAGATTTTTATAAACACATATTTTTATAACACATTTCTCATAAGACTCTTTTCAAACAATTTCATATAAAAATACTAATAAGACCGTTTGCTTAAAAAATATTCTAAAAAACTTGTTAGAATACCTAAAAACGTTCTATCAACTTATTGTAACATATTCAATTGGACGCACAATTGTTTGGTTCTATAAATATGTCACATACCGTCCAATAAAACCAATTTTATTATAGTGTATACACCAATATATACTTGCATATATGGTACATATACATTGATGAATAAAATAACCAACAAATACATATTTTGTTAGTGTATATCATATACTAGTTCCCATGGTTCTCAAAACATTCATGGTTCTCATTTGAACTTTCCACTTTTCTGGTAAACATAGGTGTCTGGTTCAACTTGAACACACCTCAATTAATTCCATAAGACTCTAAAAGTACTGTCAGAAAAATCGTTAGTACTCCCAAAAAACCTTAAACCAATTACATATGAGAAAGCTCCAAGAACTAACATTCATTTGCCAGTTAGGCTACATCGAGAGTTAATCATTTATAAGAAAACATAAATTCAGATTTTGACAATAATAGTATAAGAATTTTTTTAGGGAAATTGGCCGAAATGACCAAACTACGGAGAGGTATTGGCCTCTTAGCCATCCCTCTCCATGGCTTGCAAAAATGTCCCAACGTACGCAATGGAGCCCAGGGCGCAATGGAGCCCCTACGTATTAATCTTACGTAATGAGTACGCAATGGAGCCTAGGGCGCAATGGAGACCAGGGCGCAATTGTGCCCCTACGCATTAATCTTACTGAAAACAAGCCATTTTTTTTTACTGAAAACAAGTCATTAAGTAAGATTAATGTGTAGGGGCTCCATTGCACCCTGGGCTCCATTGCATACGTTGGGACATTTTTGCAAGTAAGGGAGAGGGATGGCTAGGAGGCCAATCCCTCCCTGTGGTTTGACCATTTGGGCCAATTTCCCATTTTTTTAAACTAATTTGAAACTAGGTATATTTAGTACTCACTTTATCTTGTGCTATTTTGTTTGTAGTGTTTGAAAAATTTGGTATTTAATTAAACTATTTTAGAGTCATAAGTTTGAATTTCTCTATATATGTGTTGTTTGATAAAATTATAAAAAGGATAAATTGTATTAAATTACAATGTATTTTGTTTTGTTTTTTTTGTAAAATTTACTTTCAGAAACTCTCTTTCAGGAAACATACTACGCCTTTACTGCAATATGGAAATATATCATGTTTATTATGCAATTAAGAAACATATCATAATTTTGTGAACAAATAATGGGACCAAAAGATTATTGGTACTTCGCGGCTAAGCTACTGCTAAGTTATTCGGTTTAATAGAAAATTTTATTACTTTATTTAGTACTTAGAACTTGATTATTTCCTACAAAGTGTCCACAAAGTGTCCACTGTTACAAACCCTTAAGTTTGCCGATTTAACCAAGTTGAATAAATAATCAAGTTCTACCAGTATGGAGATTTATACCCAAATCTTTTTGTGATATAAATCTCTACCAGCGTTTGAACCTTAGCAAATCATACAAAACCCGTATCTCTACATGGTTATCAAAAACTCTTTCAAATCTTTGTGCATCACTTAAGCCGTATTTCGAATCCGCCCCTCTCGAGGTCAATATCTAATATTAACATTTCAAAGTGATCGGATTATCTGCGTTGAGTTGAAGTCTTGACTCAAGTGACCAAGCTTAAGAGTTAGTAATGACAGCCATACCCAAATGTTGCCTACTAGTCTCAAGTTCGACTCACACCCACACCCAACAAGGTGCTTAACTCATAATAATAATTAACGACATAATGTAATAAAGGAAATATGAGTGTCAGGATCGAAACTCAAACAAGAATTTAAATAACACACTCAGAAACTTATGTTAAAG
This sequence comes from Arctium minus, assembly GCA_954870635.1. Taxonomy (NCBI): domain Eukaryota; kingdom Viridiplantae; phylum Streptophyta; class Magnoliopsida; order Asterales; family Asteraceae; genus Arctium; species Arctium minus. Next base: position 170,733,651 of record OX941080.1, on the reverse strand, counting down.
AAGTTGCGGAAAAACACTTTAACAAAAAATCAATGGAACGGTATATAAAAACTCAAATCATAAGTTTATATTGCATAAAACTTAATGATTACACACAAAACCTCAATCTGTTGAACAGGATCAACAGACGTTCTATACTTCTCTATAGAAAGGATCTAAACTATTCTTGAGGTTAATTCTCTATAAACAAAACGTATGAATAATTGTTAATTCTAACAAAGACTTCTATACAATATATACAAAGTTGATTACAAGATAATTATCAAAATAAAATTGATCTTCAGTATCAATACCATAATTATATTCAACCTTATCTCCAGCTCATCTTTATCTTCAAGTCTTCTTTATCATTAGAAGCAACACTAACCTTCTTTTAGCAGTATTAATCATCTTGCAGCATTAACATCCTCAGCAGTATTAATCCTTGAGCAGTACTAACCATGCTTGCAGTAGTAATCTTCAACAGTACTAACTACTAGCAATACTAACTCTCCAAGCAGTACTAACTATTCAAGTAGCAGCACTAACTTTTCAAGCAGTATTAATTCTACTAGCAGTATTAAAATTACAAGCAGTAGTAATACCTTTCAACTAGCAGTAGTATCCATCCTTAGCATATTCAGACCCAACAATCTCCCCCTGACTTAACTTTTCAGAATGAGATGTTAAGTTCTTCAGCATAGAGTCTTCATGATGCTTTCAACACTTCAACTTAGATTCCCAAATCAGGATTCAAACCTAGACTCTGATTGATGGTTATCTTTACTACTATCTTTGCCATTTCTGAGTTCTTTGGACATACCAACTTTGATTTCAACATTGCTTGCAGTTTAGACTTGCTGTGATCATAAATCTTGTCCACTAGATAGTATTCATGATAACTCTTGTCAATTGTTATCATATAGACACCACAGTTTTCAAATAACATCCAATGATCAACCCTTTTAAAACCATACTCATGATGTAGATCTTTGATCCTATGCTTCACTTTCTCAGGCTCAAACATCATGCATAAGTATTCCATAGCAATCTTGAGTAGGCTCATTTCAGTCCCTTGCAACACAGACTCATACAACTTTGTTCCAACCTTATACATTTCCTCTAGGTTAGTCCTGGAACAACTTCTGATCACTTTTCCCCAAGTTGTATACACTTCAAACTGATCACCCATTCTTTTGAATCTGAAGTATTCTTTCCTGTTGTCCTTCAGAATATCCCAAAAGATAATTTCTAGTGCTTTCATGGAAATAGGATCAGCTTGTACTGGATCTTCATCTGTCACTGTCATGTACAAGTCAAACTGCTCATTTGATTGTTCATTGGACTGCTCTGAATTCTGCTCTGGATTCTGCTCTGGCTCTGCTGAAGGTGCAACAGTTGCTTCTGCTTCTGCTCTTTCTTCTTCAATTCTTGCCCTTTTTGCCTTTGGCTTGGTGGCAATTGTTTTCTTTCTTTTGATTACTCCAATTTGATGAGCCAATGTCTCTTCTTTCTTTTCTTCTTTCTTTTCCTTGATAGGAGTTCCTTCTTCACTTTCAGGGAAGGGTTGTTGTATGTTGAGATCATGCCTCTCTTTCATCTTTCTTTCAGCTTCTTCCCTTTGAGTGAAGTCCCCTTTCAGTTTGGCCATCTCCTTCTGGTAAAGTTCTTCAAGCTTTCCAAAAGACATACTTGTAAACATTCCCTCAGGAACTCCAATATCTCCTCTCAGGAAGTTTATCATCTTCCTTCTTTCTTGGTTTGCTAAGTATGTGTTAGGTCTGATTTTATAGTAATCATTGTATTTATAGGGCTTGGTCAGATATTGTGTCTAGTGTCTAATACTGTGTAGTATTGACCAAGGGTATTTAAGTCCCTTTGGCCGTGTTCCTTTGTAAGAACCTTCACGCACATTATTGAGATTTCACACTTTGCGCACTCAAGCTCTCTCTCTACTTTCTCTCTCTAAGGATTTAGAGATCTTGTACTGTTCCATCATCAAAATCCATGTTTTAGAAGTTTTTAATCGAAATTGTTGTTTGAAAAGTGTTAAAAGGTGTTTTCGATCATCAGTGTGAAATTGTCTTGCTATAAATTTCATAGATTTGTTTGATCTTGCGAGTTTTTTCTTATTTTGTTTCGGTTTGCGCAAGTTTCTTTAGGTTTGCGCATGTTCTTATTACTTTGCACAACATTCATATCATTTTGCGCAAGTTCTTCATAGTTTGCGCAAGTTCATAGTTTGATTTGCGTGTTCTACTAATTTTGTTCGTGTATTTCAGGTTTTCGCATCAAGTTAGATACGCAAAGCTCATCTTGAGTATCAAGTGCAATCCGAGAAGCTTAGTTTTCGTATTTCAGTTCAAGGAAGTCTGGTTCGTGGTTCAAGCATAATACGCAAAGTCAAGTTTGCGTATCCTTCTACATACGCAAAGCCCAGTTTGCGTACCCTTCAGCATACGCAAAGTTTAGTTTGCCCATCCCTCAGCATACGCAAAGCCTACTTTGCGCATCAGCCTTCACACGCAAAGCCTACTTTGCGCATCAGCCTTCGTACGCAAAGCTTAGTTTGCGTATCCTTCTTCTTGCGCATAGCTCAGTTTGCGTAACCTTCTGCTCTCGATTAAAAAAAAAAGTCTGGAATTTTTTTTCCTTGAAGATTGTCAACTATGGATTCTACACAGTTTGCTTATCAAGCTCAGTTCTACAAAAATGACATTATGATGTCATTGGGTACAGAAAATCGTCCACTGGTACTAATTGATGAAAATGAATTTACTCAGTGGCAAGATCGGTTCCTGAACTTCATTGAACGACAAAATAATGGAAATGACATGATGATCATTTTATCTGAAGGACCGTTCGAAAGACCCAAATTGGCTTCTGGATTTTATAAGCCTACTAAAGAGTACACACATGAAGAGTTGTCTGCTTATCAAGTTGATCAGGATATTAAAGCAAATCTAATGCTGGCCTTGCCAAACTCTGTATACAACAGGATTGACTGTTTCAAAACTCATCCTAATCTGATGTGGCAACATCTTGAAAAGATTATGCTTGGTTCTTCAGTAGCAACTCAACTCAGGCATACTCGCTACATGAACAATTTTGAGGAATTCAAAGCCAAGAACGGGGAGCCACTAAAGACTGTGTTTGATTGTTTCTGTGCCGTGATAAATGATCTGAGGAAGATTAAAGTTGAAAAGACTAAGCTTGAGACAAATCTGAAGTTCCTCAACACATTGCAACCAGAATGGAATAAATCTTGCCATAGATTGAGGAACGATGTCAGAATCTCCACTATGCAAATCCACGAATTATACGAGATTCTGATGACTGATGAGAGCCTGGTGATAGAAAAGATGGCAAAACTTGAGAAAAAGAAGAAATCAGTAGACCCGGTTGCACTCCTCACAAAGCAATTATCTGAACAAGCGTTGTCTGATAACGCTTACAACGGGTCAACTGAAGATGATGGTGAGGCTTTGCAGAAAGCTATGATCCTTCTCTCTCAGCATTACCAGAAAAAGTTCCAACCTCGATCGAGTTCCAACACTTCTCGCTTCACTTCTGGTTCAACAGTCAAAGTGCCTGAGCCAAAGTCTACTGCTTGTTATAACTGTGGAAAGCCGGGCCACTACTTAAAAGAGTGTCGAGCAAACAAAGTTAGGGACTCAGCTTACTACCGGAAGAAAATGGAATTGGCTGAAAAGAGAGAGAACGGAACTGCTTTGCTGGTGGAAGAAGAATTCTGGCTGGATCATTCTGACGACGAAGCTTCCAATGTAGAGATCGCTTAGATGTGCTTGGTTGGAGATGACCAGTCAGACGATTCTGAAACAGATGAAGATGAGGTATATTCTGAATTTGATTATAATTTCATTACCTCTCAGATGAATATCATAATTAATGCTTTGTCTGATTTACGTTCTAAGTTTTTATCTGAAAAGAATCTAAATTCTGAAAAGTCAGATTTGATTGACAAACTGAAAATTTCTCTGAAAGATGAAAAATCTATTTTAGAAAATACTAAAGACATCTTTCAAAAGAAATTGAATGATTTGGAAAATTCAAATAAGACTTATCTTGAGTCTTTGACTAAAATGACCTCTGTAAAAGATGAATTTTCAGATAAAATAAACAAGTTAGAAGAAAAGCTTTATCGAAGGAAACAATCTGAACAAACAATTTTTATGAACAAGCCAAGGAGTGAAGAAGCTTTAAAACAAAGGTGGGGACTTGGTTTTGACAATCCTCATTGTTTAAACAAAGTAATAAACGAAGTTCCTACCTTATATAAATACGACTATCTAACTCTTGCACACTATGCTCCTCAGTTTAAATTCTTTTGGACTAGTGAAAAGCAAATTTTAGAAGTCGAAAATGAGAAAAGGTCAAATAACAAGAAAAATGAAATTCCTTTTGTTTATACTTATGAAAATGCCAAATATTTTCCTGATAAATCAAGAAGAGGTAGAAAAGGTTTAATTGATATATCTTCTGTCAAATCTTCAGTTTCTGATGATTTTGTTTCTTCTTATGCCCGTGATTCTGATAAGGAAAATATTTCTCCAATCATTTATGATTCGAAGAAATATACTCCTCCTTTAGTTTTAGAAGGCAAAATCATCGATCTTGAAGATAAGATAGAAGATCAAAATATTTTGAAGAAAATTGAATCTGATATTATTCTTTCTTTCATGACGTCTAGTCTTGAAGAAAAATTATTTTCTCCAAAATCAGATTCTATTTCTAGCCTTTCTTCTGATTCTAAGGAAAACGAAAATGAAGTTTCAAATTTTAAAATCTTTTCTCCAAATAATTCAGACTCCAAGGCAAATTCAGATTTAGTAGTTGATCAGATTGGTTGCTTAGATAAATTTATTTCTTCTGATTTAAATATTAAGTCTAAAATTCTTGATATTTTTTACGCTCAATGATCAATATTATAAACCTAAGCGTAAAAGAAGACGGTCAAAGAAGTCAAAGAAACAAGATACAGTTCTTTCTGACAGTTCTAATTCTTCCGATTCAATTCCTACAGATAGGACTTTGAGCGCTCAGTCAAAGAAGCAGATCTGGAGAGCGAAGCGAACATCTGATGAACATACTTTTGATGGGGATAAATGTGTAGACAAACTTTACAACAGTGATTCATTTGCTATATGTAATAAAATTTCAAAATACTCTATAAAGCAAGTGATTCGAATTTCAAAACTTGTATCATGTTCTTCCTTAGATTCTAGTTCTGATGATTATGATTTCTCTTCTAATGATTGTGATTATTTGTCTGATCATATTCCTTGTGCTTTAAATGCTAAATCTAACAAATATTTCCCCATAAGAACTGCAACTAACAAACTCGGGCCCAAATTTAAGTGGGTACCTAAATCTTTATCTGATTTAAAGTTGCAGGCATCACATGTTAAGGGGGAGTAAGAGAATTTTGGCTTCTGAGTACTTCAGCTCAGGACCCGTACTTCATAGACTACGACTTCTAAACAAATCAGTTTAGAACTCGTTCTTCAATGATTTAAGCTTCTGACTAATTGAGATACTGTGAGTACATCAATTTTATTTCCGCTGCATTTTATCTCTGATTATGATGTGTTCCAGTTTTTCTCATTATTTTTTCAAGAATCTGAGCTTGTTCAACTTTTTCTTAATTTTGTATAACCCAATTTTTTTAATTTGAGACACAAATTATTTTTATAATGTGAAAGATGAAATAACTGAATTTTATTTTGTTCCAACTAAATATCAATTTGCCGAATTCTTTACATTTTGTTTTTAATGAAAATTTTTAACATCGGCATATTGAGTTTAAAAGTTTAAATCTTTTCAAATTTTATTCTATAAAGTAAAGTTTTACATTTTTTCTTTCTTTTGAATAAAATATGTGTCTAGGATAAATTTTCAAGTTCTTTTGTTTATATTAAAGTTTTTATATGATCAAATTTCAAGTCTTACAATAGTCGAAAAGTTAGCAACATGTTTGAAACTTTTATTACTGCTTTAAAATTGTGTGATTCGGAATATTTATAGTTTACAATGCTTGGAAAATTCTAAAAAGTCAAAATTTTGATTGTAATGAAAATATGGGCTAAGTACTTTTATGTAAAACTAAGTGATTGAGATGAATATTAAATTCTTAAAATTCAGAAATCTCTGAGTTTAAAAGTTTGTACCTGTGACCTTTCTGGTTTGAGAAAGTAAGTTCTTCGGGATGCTTGTCATCTGGTCCACTAAGGTCAATTGATCTGGGAGTGATCGAACCCAAATCCTTCAATAGAATCAGATCGAAAGTCATGTTCTACTGGTATGAATGGGTTTAGGATATGTCGATGTAGCCTTTCTGATATGGGAGAGTAAGTTCCAAGGGGAGCTTGACACCTAGTCCCCTAAGGCCAACTGGTCTGGGAGCGGCTGACCCAAATCCTACAATAGGGTCAGATAGAAAGTTACGTTTACGGCATGTTCTTTACTTAATAAACTTTTTGATCAAAAGATGCCAAAGTGCACGAACTTAAAAGATGCCAAAGAGCACACTCATTTTAAGATGCCAATGTGTACACTGCTAAAAAGATGCCAATGAGCACACATCTTTTGATACTTGGTGATATGTTTAAGTTGCGATAAACCTATAAATTTGTGATAATCTTAATTTTTGATGGATTAGTGTGAGTACATGCAAAGTTCTCTATTATATTTTTAGAATTGCATTTTCTTGAAGCTAATCGAAGATTCGCATGTGAGCACACTGAATAGATTGCTGGAAGTTTTTGAAACTGAACATGTTTTAACTTGATATGCAATAAAACTTGTTTCTTTATCCAACAACATATATTTGATTTCAACTGATTGATAAATTTGTCATATTTCACTCAGTAGAATTCAATTTGTTTAGTGTTTAAAGTTTTATATGTTTAGTTGTTTTAAAATTTATATTCAATATATTTTTTCTTTATACATTAATTTTTGATCATTGTGTTCTCATAAATATATTTTAATGGGTTTATGCATTATTCAAGGAGGAGTGAACAAAGAGAATATTTTTCAAAGTTTATATCTGTTTTTGAGGGGGAGTATCTGATTCTTTATATGAATGCTAACTTGAATTGTCAAATTTAGTGCATTTGGGTAGGGGGAGTCAAAGAGCTAATCAGGTAAAATTTTTCGGACTCCAAGTCAGATTTGCGCAATCAGTTGGTCACGCAAAAATCACTGTGCGCATCTAGCGTGACGCGCAAACCTTATTTTGCGCAACCAACATGATGCACAAACCTTCCTTGTTTTCTCTGTTTCTTTGATTTTGAAGATCTTAAGCTGTCTCGTCTCCAACATTTGCATGACCTAGTTGAACCAGTTCATGAAGGTCATGAGGGGGAGAAATCAGAGAAGTCAAGGAGATTTTAAAGAGACAAAGAGCTCAAAAGTTTATCTGCTGATCAAGATTCGCTCAAAGATTCTATTTTCTCAGCTACAACTTCTTCTTTTGCTGTTTCTGCTCCGATCACCACAGTTCATTCAAGGTCATTTAAAAGAGGTGTGTCGTCTAGAGCACAAGGCAACAAAGACAACTAAATCTGGAAGATGCTGAGAAGAATTTTTTTTTCTTAAAAGTCAGAAAGCTTCTCAAAGTCGCTTTAATGGTCTGTGCTATTTTAGAAGATGATTTTTAAAGATCAAAGCGCCAATGATTACTAAGGGGGAGATTGTTAGGTCTGATTTTATAGTAATCATTGTATTTATAGGGCTTGGTCAGATACTGTGTCTAGTGTCTAATACTGTGTAGTATTGACCAAGGGTATTTAAGTCCCTTTGGTCGTGTTCCTTTGTAAGAACCTTCACGCACATTATTGAGATTTCACACTTTGCGCACTCAAGCTCTCTCTCTCTCTACTTTCTCTCTCTAAAGATTTAGAGATCTTGGACTTTCAGTATGTCTTGGAAGGTTGTCTTTGTCTAGTCTTCAGTGGTAGCCTTTGCCTTGAATCCTTCTTTGTGACTTTCTTAGCATCAGCTGCAGACTTCAAACTCTTTTGATATTCTTCATTAAGTTTAGCAGCCATCTCCAAAGCAATCTCTCTGTCTTTGGCAGATTGAATTTCTTCCTCCTTTTCCATCTCTTCTTGAAACTTTTTGGCCACTTCTTCATCCAACTCAATCTGTTTCTGTTTCTTCAATGGTTGCTCAGATTGAACCATCTTCTCCTTTCCCTTCTTCTTTGCATCCTCCACACTGATCTTTTTCTTTCTCTGATCTGCTCCTCCTTCTTTAATGACCACTCCCTTAGCCTTTTAAGTGGCCTTGGGAGTGTCAGTCTTTGCCTTTAATAAAGTCTCTGCAATTGCTATTTCTTCTATAGTCAGCCCTGTTTCTGCTGTAGCTTTCTCTGTTTCTACTTCTGTTGTTACTACTTCTGGTGTAGTAGTTACTGCTGCTGGTGTGGTTTCTACTTCTTTTGCTTTTGCTGCTGCTAGTTTAACTGTTTCTGCTGCTTTGTTACTTTCTGCTTCTGTACCCAACTCCCCCTCAAACTTTGATTCCATGTCAACAGGGCTTTGCTTTTCTGCTTCAGCTTTACTCTCCCCCTTTTTGAAAGCATCTTTTACATCTCCCCTTTTCTTCAAGACAAACTGTGTTCTTTTCTTCTTCTGGACCAACTTCTGAACCATCTTCTTTAATTTGGTGATTTGCACTTGTTGTGACAAAATTACCAGTTTCATCTCCTCTATTTCTGCACCTTGTTTGAGTACATCCATATTGACATTAGCAATAGTTTCCATCAATTCCTCATAGTTATATCTATCCTCACCTTCTTTAGGTGTGTTGACCACCCTGGAAGGATCCTTGGAAGTTTTAGTAGGAGTCTTCTGCCTAGAAGAAGCACCCTCTACCCCCTTGGTTTCTTGGCACCTGGGACCTTTGGATGATTGCTCACCCAAAGTTGCCTTGGGGAAGGTCTTAGGGATGTTCACACTGTCCTGCCCTGCACCTTGTGCAAAGTCAGTAGTGTGAGCCTCACTGCCCACATGCTCAACCTGCTCCTTAGTGAGCACCTTCTTGGGGTTGGGAGACACCCCTGTGGTTTCCCTATCGATATTCTCTAATGGAGAATGCTCCATTAGAGGGCTTGAAGGCTGTGGGGGTGAAGATACAAGAAGGGAAGGAACCTTCTGTACCTTTTTCCTTATATAAATTTTGGTGATGGGGGATGTCGGCTTTTCAATAGGAATCTGAGGAGGATTACTAGAATGGAATGGTGTGGGTAGGTCATCAGTTAGGTGGTCAGATGTGGGCTGTGACCCTGATGCCTCACCATGGGAAGGAGACATAACCATCATTGTAGAGAACAATGGTGTCTCTTGTCCAGAAAAGTCCTTGCTAGGCCTTTTCATGTTTGAGAATACCTTCCCTTTGGGAGGTTTTGGTACATACACCTCTTGAAAAGAGGGTAGATCCGTCAATTCCTTTAGTATAATCTCTTGTACAAACCTAGGATACATATAAAAGCTTTTGGATTTGGTATCCAGGTTTGACATAAAATCATTGAAAATCATTTGTGAGAAATTAAACTTTCTAGAGGTGGCTAAGCAGACCAAAGCATAAGCTAAGGTACTGCTAAACTCACTCCATCCAGTTGTTTTTCGTGAAATGCAATGTTGTAGGGTATGAACAACAAATCTCCACTGTGGTGAAAACCTGTTCTTGAAAAACTTGAATACATCAGTGGGACCTTCATACCCCATATTACTAAGAGTTTGGAAAAGATCTTCCTTAGGTAAAGAGGTTATACCTGAGGCATCATCTAAACGTAGATGGATGCGAATACAGCCTTCTGTGATGGTCAGGGGTTTATCACATACCCTTGTTTTGATGACCTGATTGCCCTCTTCAGATTGAATACCAGCATTGGCCCAGAACTGTCTTTGATGTTCCACATAGATTGTGGGATTGACAGTTAGAGCGTAGGAGATGTGTGAGGATTTGAGGAAATCCACTATGGCATGGAAACCTTTAGCTTGCTTTGGTTTCTGTAACATGGAGAGCTCGTTGTGTTCATCAAAGAATGCTCGTCCTACCATCTTTCTGATTGATTCTAGCATTCGAATCGTGACTAGGGTTGACACAGGTAAGCAAGAAATCGAGAGAGAGAGAAAGAGACGCAATGGAAGTTCAAAGAGCCGTTTGTATTTTGGCGGTCACACAGGGTATTTATAGGTGGAGAGTTTCAGTTAGAAGCAGTACTAAGTACCCTAGCAGTATTAAATAACTCGCAGTATTAACTCATATTAGCAGTAGTAACACATACTGGCAGTACTAACACGGACTAGCAGTATTAACACAGACTAGCAGTATTAACACATACCAGCAGTAGTAACACTGATTAGCAGTATAAATAAGGCAAGCAGCAGTAACTTTGCACTGGTAGTATAAACCACCTAGCAGTAGTAACCATACTTGACCATTTTTGAAAAGTTATCATGAGTAATATAGCGAACAGTATTAACTGATTTAGAAGTACCAAGTATCCATTTGAAGCAATCTGAAACACTGAAACACACAAGGTTAGTAGCACCATGCACAATACAATATAAGAACGTAGACAGGAAGGAGTCTATACAGAAATGGTACATAAAGCAGATCAAAGGAGGCTTATTCAGAGTTTATCATGCCCACACTTGTGACCAAAAATGTGAATCTACTCACATCAAAAGCTTTGGTGAATAGATCAGCAAATTGGTTACTTGTATGGACTTTCACAACCTGAATGAGCTTCTTTTTATTACAGTCTCTGATAAAGTGGTACCTGATTTCTATATGTTTTGTTTTGGAGTGCTTGACTGGATTATTAACAATGCTAATAGCACTGTTATTGTCTATGAAGATTGGAGTGTGAAAAAAAGTCATACCATAGTCCAACATTTGATTCTGAATCCAGAGTACTTGAGAGCAGCAGCTTGCAACAGCTATATACTCTGCTTCTGTTGTATAGGTGGACACTGTGGTTTGTTTCTTGCACTGCCATGACACTAGTCTTGCACCCAAAAACTGACATCCCCCTGAAGTTGACTTTCTGCCCAAATTTGCACCACCCAAGTCACTGTCTGAATAAGAAAGTAGGTCAAAAGGTGAGTCATGAGGATACCAAAGACCTAATCTAGGTTGGCCTTTGAGATATCTAAATATCCTCTTGAGTGCTTGAAAGTGTGACTGCTTAGGCCTTAGTTGAAATCTTGCACACACACAAACAGGAAACATGATATCTGGTCTTGAAGCAGTGAGATACATGAGGGAGCCAATCATGGATCTGTAGTGATGAACATCCACATCCTCCCCCTCAAGATCTGCAGTGATCTGTTTGTGTGTCTCCATGGGTGTGCTTGCAGGCTTTGAATCTGAGAATCCAAACTTATTAAGAATGTCCTGCACATACTTGGATTGACTTATAAATATCCCATCTTTCTTCTGTTTAACTTGTAGGCCAAGGAAGAAGGTAAGTTCACCCATAGAACTCATCTTGAATCTCTTGTGCATCAAATCTTCAAAATCTTTGCACATTTGATCTTTTGTGGATCCAAAGATAATATCATCCACATATTTTTGCACTATTAGGATGTCCTTCTTCTTCCTCTGAATGAACAGAGTCTTGTCTATGATTCCTCTTTGAAAACCATTTTCTAAGAGATAGGCAGACAGAGTGTCATACCATGCCCTTGGTGCTTGATGTAGCCCATAGAGTGCCTTCTTCAATTTGTAAACTCTGTTAGGATACTTTGGATTCTCAAATCCTGGAGGCTGACAGACATACACTTCTTCTTCAATTTTCCCATACAGGAAAGCACTCTTTACATCCATCTGATAGACCCTGAACTTCATGAAAGAAGCATAGGCTAAAAATAGCCTGATGGCCTCTATCCTTGCCACTGGTGCAAATACCTCTTCATAGTCAATTCCTTCTTCTTGAGTGTACCCTTGTGCCACTAATCTGGCCTTGTTCTTTATTACTATTCCTCTCTCATCTTTCTTGTTCTTGAAGATCCATCTTGTGCCAATTGCTCTGTGTCCTTTTGGAAGATCCACCAGATCCCATACATCTTGCAGTACAAACTGCAGTAGCTCCTCTTGCATTGCTTCTATCCAGCTTGGATCTTTCATTGCATCATATGCCTTTTTGGGTTCAACCTGGGATAGAAAGCAAGATAATAAACCTGATTGTAGGCCTTTCAATCCCCCTATCTTGCTTTGTTGCCTTGTGATCATTGGAGAATTGATGTCACCAATCACTAATTGAGGATGATGATTCTTCTGAGTTCTTGTAGCATTGACAGCCTCTTCATTAAGATTGACTTCAAGATTGGTGTCATTCTTTTCTAGAGTGCTTCCCCCATATACTGAAGAATCATCATCTGTGTCATTCTCTTCCAAAAATGGCATCTCAGGGCCTTTGATTCCTGAATCTGAAGGTTGATCTTCCTTTTCACCTCTGTCCTCTTCATTCTGATCTGGTTCAGTGTCCTTTGAATCTGAAGACTCTTTCTTATCTTGGTCACAGAATTCAACAGGATCAGCAGTAGGTGTTGGGAATAGCACAAACTCTTGTCTTTGTACTTGTACCTGTTTTGTCCCTGTTCCTGCATTATGCTCATTACTGAAACCCAAAGAATTAGTTAGTGAATCAATGTCAAATAGCCAATTAGGACCTGAACCAAGTTGATTTGGTGTGTTCTCATTGCATTTGACATTGTCACTTTCCTCAATAATCCTAGAAGAGGTGTTAAAAACTCTGTAGGCCTTACTTTGAGATGAATAACCAACAAGAAATCCATCCTCAGCTTTGCTGTCAAACTTGCCTAGGTGAGTTTTGGTATTGAGAATTGTGCAAGGACACCCAAATGGTTTGAAAAATCCAATAAAAGGTTTCTTCTTTTTAAAAAGCTCATATGGTGTCTTGTCTTGAGATTTTACTACCAGAACTCTGTTTTGAACATAGCAGGCAGTATTAACTGCTTCTGCCCAAAAAGTAATTGGAAGTTTTGAATCTGCCAACAGAGATCTAGCAGCTTCTATCAGAGTCCTATTTCTCCTTTCAGCAACACCATTCTGTTGAGGAGTCCTAGGAGCACTGTATTGTCTCTCAATGCCCTTTTTCTCACAAAAGTTGTTTAGGTCATTGTTTTTAAATTCAGTTCCGTTATCAGACCTAATGACTTTGACTCTTAGATTTGTTTGGTTTTCAACTCTAAGAACAAAGGATTTGATCAGTCTACTTGTCTCATCCTTTGTCCTCAGAAAATAGACCCAGGCGAATCTAGAGAAATCATCAACAATAACCAAGCAGTAGGATTTCTTGCCAATACTCATCACATTTGTAGGGCCAAACAAATCCATATGCAGTAAATTGAGAGGTGAAGAGATTGTATTTATCTCTTTGGACTTATGAGAAGTTTTGTGCTGTTTGCCTTTAAGACATGCAACACAATGATCATCACATGAAAATACCTTTTGTGGCAAACCTCTTACAAGGTTGTTTTTCACAAGTTTGTTCATTGTTTTAAAGTTCATGTGACACATCCTTCTGTGCCAAAGAGATGATTCATCCAAAGAGGCTTTTGAAAATAAACAGTTTAAAGATGAATCAGAAGCTCCACTCTCCAAGTCTAAGCAATATACATTGTCCTTTCTAGGAGTTCTAAGTAGTATCATACTTTCATCAACTACCTTGAACCCTGGAGCAAGGATAATACATTCAGTATCATTGAATAATATGCTATGTTTCTTGTCACAGACCTGTGATACACTTAACAGGTTGTATCTCAATTGCTCAACATAGTATACATCCTCAAAGATCATCTTACCTTTTGACACATTACCTTTTCCACTTATTTTTCCACCTCCTGGATTATCACCAAAAGCAACATTTCCTCCATCAATTCTTTTGAAGTTTTGAAGGCAGGTCATGTTACCTGTCATGTGCCTGGAACAACCACTATCAACATGCCAAATGCTCCTTCCCTTGAGCTGTTGGTTGCCCTGCACATTTAATAAAGCAGTTAGTTTTTAATAGGAACCCAAGCCAAAGTGGTCTTGGGTTTTCCATTCTCATCAACATATTCATATTCAGACTAGATGAGATTATCATACTGAGAAATCTTATTGCTTGAATACTTTGTCACAATAATGGGTCTGTCACTGGAAGCAGTACTAACTTGATTGGCAGTACTAACTTTGTTAGCAGTACTAACATCATTAGCAGTACTAAGAGGTTTAGCAGTACTAACTTTGTTAGCAGTAGTATTGCTTGCAACAGCATTATTTCTGTCAGCAGTACTATTTGAAGTAGCAGTACTAACAGATTTCTTTACTTTTGGAACCCAAACCTGGACAAAGTTGTTTGCTTTCTTTTTCTTTAAGTTACTCCTGGGCTTATTTGGAGTATTTTTCTTTGAATTAGCAAACTTATTCTGAGCATGAGATTTTACAGGTGCACTATTCTCAGCCATATGATTCTTTATCTGCTTCCTATAACCAACAGGATTTTGTATATTTCTTTGAAAAGTGATCCTTTGGTTGATAGGATTGAAATAACAGTGTTTCGCTAGATGATTTAACTTGCCACAGATAAAACAAGGCTTTGGTCTGTTAATTTTTCTCAGATCAATTCCTTGTTTTAAAGCCCACTGATTATTTCTATTTCTTTGATTTCCCCTTGTTTTATCATGTTGTTGGGACTGATTCTGTTTACAAGTACAGGGATTAACAACAGTGGTTTGCATGTAATGGACTCCCTGTACCTTTTCCTTTCCTCTCTTAGGGGTCTAAGCTTTTTCATTCTTAACAGTTTCTTCCCATACTTCACTTTCTTACTCTTGACAAACGGTTTACCCCCCCTTTCATTTGTCAGTATGTGGTTTTCTATGGAAATATCTTTGTGGTCTTCCTCATTCTTACTCTCAGAGTCCTCTTCTTCAGAATCTGCCTGAACCACTACTTTGTCTAAAGGATCTACTTCAGTGGCTCTCTCAGGTAATTCCTTCTTGTCCTGTCTTTCTAAGAGATCTGAGGTGGGTGGTATATAATTATTGTTGTATGGTGGAGGGGTGGTGTTATAGCCTATTCCTCTTCTCAGTTTGTCATGGACTTGAGCTTTTAGAAGTGAGTCCATTTCTTTAGAAGCATTGGAATATTTCTCAATATCTAGCTTGGCTTTCTCAAAATCACTCCTTATCTTCTCACATTCCTCTTCATACTTTTTAAGCTTAACCTCTAACTGATTTTTCTCCCACTTCCAGTAGTTTGTATCATAGGAATGTTGAAGTTCATTAGCCTGGTAAGACTTAATTTGTTCTTCAAACCTCTCAACTATCAGAACATACACTCTTCTGTCTTTCTCTAACCTTTTAAGGTCATCACACATACTTTGATTGTGATCCCTGTACTTTTTAACAGTTTCAATACAGGTTTTAGAGCAAAGATTAGAAGTTACCTCTATGGGAATATCAGTGCTTGCTGATTCTGGAACTTTAGCCATTAAAGCTTGATTCTAAACTGCTTCTTCTGCTTGGTCACTCCAATCAAATCCCATTCCTTCTTGGGAAACAAGAGCTTGAGAAGAGTTCCTACTGTAGAAGCTAGTGAACTGTGATGGTTGATGGTTGCTAGTATGCTGTTGAGGCATTCCACTTCTGCATTCTCTTGCAAAGTTCCCCAACTTGTGACATTTGTAACATTCAACCTTGGAGTTATCAAATCCAACCCCATCTTCTCTTTTCTGAGCAAAGTTGTTCCTTCCAGTCCTTTTGATGAATCTTTTTACCCTCATAGTCAGCATAGCCATCTGCCACTTGATATCCATCTCTTCCAGATCATCAACATTTATTTGTTCTAAGTCATCATTGATTAGAGTGGAATTAGCATGACTGGCTAGAAAAGCTTCTAAAACTGAGTCATTGGATCCATCTTGCTTTGATCCATGGGCAGCACTAACTGATTCTGTATTAGCAGCAGAATCAGTAGAGGATGATAAAAGAGCAGCATTGTATGAGTATCCAGAGGGCCTCTTCTTTGCTTCTACCTCTGCTTCAAACACCCTAACGTAATTATAAAGGTCATCCAATTCCTTGTCCTCCAATTGGTCATTCTGTCTGAAGGAGACAGTGTACATAGTCCATTCATCACCAAGAGATCTTAGAAATTTTCTGTTAACATCATCTTGATCTATCTGGACACCAACAGTAGCCAATTCACCAATTAGCTTATTAAATCTATCAAAAGTTTGAGTCATGGACTCATTCTTTGTAGACATGAAGTTCTCATACTGCTGCTTTAGGATGGCCTTCTGATTTCTCTTGGTACTTTTGGTACCATAAAATCTTTTCTCCAGAGAATTCCAAAGAATTTGTGCATCAGAACAGTTGCAGAATTGATGCTGATACTCATTAGGTATAGCCAAAAGCAGAGTGCTCAAAGCTTTCATCTCTGTCTGCCTCAACTTTCTCTCTCCATCTGTCTTTGGTGGAGGTCTCTTTCCTTCTGCATCCATCTTTCCTCCATCAGAAGGACCATTCTCAATGATGTCCCACATTGAGAAGTCTGTGAGAAGAATGTACTGCTTGATTCTGATCTTCCACATGTCAAACTCATTGGGTTTGAGCATGGGAACCTTTGATACCAAAACACTGTCGCTTGAACTGTCCATGATTAAAGGTTTTTGAATTTTCTAGCTCTGATAGCACTTGTCAGGATCGAAACTCAAACAAGAATTTAAATAACTCACTCAGAAACTTATGTTAAAGAAGTTGCGGAAAAACACTTTAACAGAAAATCAATGGAACAGTATATAAAAACTCAAATCATAAGTTTATATTGCATAAAACTTAATGATTACACACAAAACCTCAATCTGTTGAACAGGCTCAACAAACGTTCTATACTTCTCTATAGAAAGGATCTAAACTATTCTTGAGGTTATTTCTCTCTAAACAAAACGTATGAATAATTGTTAATTCTAACAAAGACTTCTATACAATATATACAGAGTTGATTACAAGATAATTATCAAAATAAAATTGATCTTCAGTATCAATACCATAATTATCTTCAACCTTATCTCTAGCTCATCTTTATCTTTAAGTCTTCTTTATCATTAGAAGCATCACTAACCTTCTTTTAGCAGTATTAATCATCTTGCAGCATTAACATCCTCAGCAGTATTAATCCTTGAGCAGTACTAACCATTCTTGCAGTAGTAATCTTCAACAGTACTAACTACTAGCAGTACTAACTCTCCAAGCAGTACTAACTATTCAAGTAGCAGCACTAACTTTTCAAGCAATATTAATTCTACTAGCAGTATTAAAATTACAAGAAGTAATAATACCTTTCAACTAGCAGTAGTATCCATCCTTAGCATATTCAGACCCAACAATGAGTTAACTACTTGCATTAATGTAAGGGTAGAAATAAACTACAAACAATGTTGGAAATCAAATACGAAAAGTAAAGTACGAGAAGTAAATGCAAGAAAGTAAAACTATACTAATCTTCAAGTCTAAATTCTAACTTTGAGGAGAGAAAATTCTGATTATTGAAGCTAATGTGATGATAGAATGATGCCTCCATGATGATTCTATAGAGCCTTGTTATTATAATGGGAAATTGGGCAATACCCATTAGGTAATATTGCTATTATCCAATGGTTAAAAGAATTCCAAATCTTCCAAGGATATTCAGAGATTCCTCAACCATTAGAAATCTTCCATCCAACTTATAGAAACCGGGTAAAACTTTTGTCCAAAGGTCCTTCGGGTGCCCACCGATGGTACGCAGTGCCCACTCCCAGAACAGTGACGTATTCTGCATAAAATTAAACTTCTGGTGCTTTTATCACGACTTGCATTCATTATGGACCAAATGAGATAGAAGGGAACAAAAGTGGGTATAAAGTGAAATAAAATGTTAGAAAAAAGTAACAAATAACTATAAAAAATGGGAGTTATCATACCCCCAAACTTGAGGTGTTACTTGTACTCAAGTGAAAAGTGAAAAAAAATGTTTTAAAGAGAGAAGGACTAAAGAAGAAAAATATAAACTTCCAGAAGGAATGTTGAATTTTTCTCTAGCAGGAATGATGTGCAATCTTCCATCCTTGACATTGGTCCTGGTGAAATTAATCGGTAGGACTTTTTGGGACATTGTTTATGGCTAATTTTTTTTTGTTACCCTTCCCCCCAAACTTGAACTATTCTACAAAAGGAATTGATACGTTTCCTCACTTTTTTCAATTTTGAGTATTTTTGTAATCACAAAACCCAAGATTTATACTTATTGCATTTGTACTCTGTCTTTGGGTTTTGAATGTCTTCCGATTTTTCGAAGACTAATATTGATTTTTTATTTTTTATTATGATCATAAGATTTGGCAATGATGATCATAATGCCCCCCCCAACAAAAATTACTTGCTATCGACAATGTCCTCATTGATCGGAGGAGCATAAAGGAAACAGTTCGAGTTGGTAATGAAGGGTAAAGTGTATATGGCCAAAGAAGCAAGATGACCTACGTTCTCTTAATCTCACCATCTACCAAAGGCAAACAAGGAATACCCACCTAAAAGAATCATGATAGAGAAACAAAGATTGATCAACACCCATAAATATGTATTAAACGAAGTAAAGTTCACAAAACATACAAAAGATGGGAGACATTAGCTATTAGTTCACAAATACCTTAAAGAAATACAACAAAAGATAATGAGTACAGATCAGTGATAAAAATAATAAAAGTACTCCATAAGTCACGATTATTGCCCATTGTAGGTAGTAGTGGCCACAACTACAACCTCCGTAGCAGGAAGAGCGGAAATAGGAACGACCAGTGGTGGTATGAGTACTTCAGTGGGGAATCGAGGCAACATAGAGGCAGTAATTGGGTTGATCTGCCCAATAAGCTGTTGGTAGACGAGGTTCCATTCATGATTATAGCGCCACATCCGCACCGATTTTCTCTCCAACCCATCAAGACGACCTTCGAGGGATTGCAACTTATAAAGGATGGCCTCAAGTTTCTGATTGGTTTCTTCCATCTGTCCAACCATGAGTGTCATCCAAGTTTCAGTCCCATAGGTAGATCTAGAGGAAGATCATGGTGGTGGGGGCCGTGAGGCCAGATGGTGTTGCAGTCAGAGTGGGCACTAGGGCTGATGATGCCAGGGCAGTGGGCACCGAGGCTGATACTGTCTGGGCAATGGGTACCTGCATAGAAGACAATTGACGCATGGCATGCTTATGCCTCTCTTTGTCGCTTTCATCAGTTTGGTGATCAGAGATGGAAAAATCAATCGTGAAGTCGACCATATGGCTTAGGGCTCAAATATCCGACCAACCCAACCAACTCGGCCAACCCAACCCCAAAAAACGCAAAAAAACTCAAACCGAGGTAACCCGATACATAATCGATACAAATTTTGTCGAAAATGCATCTATTGGGTTGGAAACGGGTTAGGCCCAAAGTAACCTGACCAACCCGTCACCCGACCAAAACTTGAACGTTTTTACTTTTATTTTCTTATTTTTTATGGTTTTAGACTTTTAGCGATATGGTTTTAGACTTTTAGAGGCTCTTTTTTCTATCAATTCTCAAGTATTCTTATCTTAGTCGTAGTTTAGATTTGTCCACGAGACCACGCCAATTAAAATCGCACAACTAACCTTCAAGTCTTCAAAAATCTTCAACATTGATAGAATCAAGAGGCAAGAGATACTCTTCTTTACTCTTCTCTTCACTCATTAGCCTTATTTTTAGATTTCCATTTTGATTTTAGTTTTTTTAAATGGAATCACTTAGTTAGCTTGTAAAATGATGTATTAAAGTTTCAACCCGATCAACCCAACCCAACCCATATGGTTTCAGTTAGGTTGGATTGCACTTTTAATTGGGTTGGGTTGGGTTGAGATTTCTCAAACCGCAAACATTGGGTTGGATTGTTCAAGTACCTTCAACCTGGCCAACCCAACCCATGAGCACCCCTAGTATGGCTGTTGTGGCCATAGCAGCATGGGCTATGGGTGCAACGTTGATTGGGGTCTACTTCAAGATTGAATATAACATCAGACATTTATCCCGAGAGACAGTAGTATCATGGGTTGTTGGGATCAAATTATGTCGGAGGTATTGAAACCACAAGGTTGCCCTTTGGTTTAAGTGGCCGGATAGAATGATCGTCCACTTATTATCAACTGTCCACCGATGACCTGGGGATGCTAACACATGTGTAATATCATCATTGGATACTTAAAGCTGTCCATTCAAAATATGGCTAGAAGAGCAAATAAAAGGGGTGGAAATCCCAAGGACCTTGTTGATTTTAGGCCCTGTCCAGTCTACCTTTCGACCCCTAATGTCGATAATGCCCCTTGTTCACCCGAATAGTGGCAAAGAATTCCTTGACCTACAAAATGTTGGTCGTACACGAGATATCGACCATATTCTCCCATTTGAGTTCCATTAGGGGGTGTTTCACAATCATAAGGGCATCGATCAACAGGGGATCGAAAGCCCTCTTAAAATGTAGTTTATTGTTTTTAACTAGCTCATACCTTGTAGCCACTGCATCTATCAAAGAAAGTACCTCGGTCTTCTTTTTCAACATCCCACGAGTTGTTCGTAGCGTGATAGGTTTCTTCCCCTTTATGTCCGGTTGGAAGTCTCTATCTTCATCACTCTCCGTCTTTTTCTGCTTTTTGGGTAGAGGTGCCTACTTAGATTCGGAGGAAGTGTCCTCCTCATTGGATGAAGAATCTGGGGTCTCAGGTTCTGCCATGGCCTTACCTACAGTGGGCACCAAATCAACAGTGGTAGTGCCCACTATAGTGGGTTTTGACACCTGTAGGGTTGAAAGACCAAAATTCGCTGGAGTTGGGGTTGGGAAGTTGAAAAAGGGAAGAAATCATTGGGTCCAGTGGCTTGATGTGATTCAAAATCAAAATACAAATTTTCCACTAATATGTCATTTTCAAAGTCTTTGGTTTGGTTGAGGTCAAAACGATAGGGGGTGGTTAACAGATGGGTTATAGGGTGGTGATTGTGGGATTGGAGGGTTTGTGTCATGGCCGGTGGGGCGTTGGGGTAGGGGTGGTTGGTGGTGCAACGGTGGTTGTTGTAACACTCCTAATTTCGGTAAGAATCCCTCTCCATCTCTTATTATATAAGATTTAATCCGTAAGCCTTGTGGCATCATTATTCAAAATGTGTGTGTGTGTGTGTATATATATATATATGTATGTGTGTGTGTGGTCTTGAATGTTCTATTATTAGTGTTTATGCGTGCATGGGCATAGGTTATTATTGTGGACCTCTCGTGTGTAAGAATCTCCATGAAATGATCATGATTTTCGAAGCCTGGGGATGCCCGACGACCTTGCTAGGGCATAGTCGCACATGTCACAATCGCCCATGGCTTGAACCCACGGTACCATTTCAGCGAGTATCCCCTGCGATCTTGCTAGTGGCATACTCTCGTGTCACAATCGAGCAGACGTGAGCCACAATACATCTCCCACGAGAGTTCCCGACAACCTTGCCAGGGGCACTCTCGCCTGGCAATATCGCCGTCGGGCCCTGAGGTTCATTTAAATGTGAATCTGATTTTGTTAATGGAGGAAGCTACTTCATTTTGGGAACACCGATCCTCACTTCTCCTTGGGCGATCCTCACTCTCTTCCAACCCTCCTCTCACCTCATTTAATGCCAGTGAAGATCCCAAACATTTACTCCTACCCACTTTAGATCCCCAACTCTAGAGAGAAAAGATTTGAAGTGACCTTGCAAGTGTACAAGTGATTAAAGCTACAACCTCTAGGGCTTTCATTATTTCTAGGATTTTCACTAACAAACCTTATTGGTGAGTTCCTTACCATCCATTTATCATTTAATGCCCATTTATTGTACTAAAAATTGTATAAATGCTTATGCATTAGGTTATGACCTAAAATGAGAGTTTCATAGATTATGATCAATGTGTGTTAAATGAAAGTATGTGTAGATTCTTAAACTCATATTCTTGCATAAAAGGTTATGGTATTCAAGAATAGAGATTTCCCACACCCCTAGGGTTTGGACATTATTGACTTAGGTTGGCTTTATGTGTTGAAAAATGAATGAGAACCCATGGATTTAGAAAATGTGTGTTAGCTAGTGTTACAATTTCTGAGATGGGTTATTTTGTCGCTATTTGACTAACTAGAGTAGAGAAGTTGAAGAATTTGAAAGTGGTAAAGGTGTCCCAATGGGAACTGTGCGAAGTAGAACTTGTTAATGTGATATTGGTTCATGTCTTGTATATATGCATACAAATTAATGACTAACTTCTTAAGCATGGAAATGTAACACTTGTATCTTGTTGGGACTTGATGAGGCCAACTTTGGGCCACTAGCAAGTAATCAATAAAGGAAGGTAATATTCCTTGAGGTGTAACTTGTCTAGTTGGGTATGTAATAAAGTTCCACGAAGCCTTGAGATGTAACTCGACGGAGTATGCAATAAATGTGGGAATGGTTTGAGGATGTGATGCCAAAATGGCATGTGCACTAAAGCCAGAACTTGAGGTGTAACCCATTAACATCATTAGAGACTTCATTCACGTGTACTTGTCTCTCTGATGGATGTGGGACTCCCCCGTAATTACAAGAGTCATCTCTTGTCACTATATGTATTTGCTCTGGTAGGAGCCTTTCATGAATAGTTGAGGTGCATTGTAATGTGCCATCAACAGAAAGGGAATCCGGTAACTTCACACTAAATTTCATGTCTTCTTTAATTGATTATATTTGTTTAAGATCTCAGTGGGCATCCATCCTAACACTTGTTGTATTGTGAAATGGTTTTTAGGTCCTTTTAGTGGCGGGTCTAGTGTAATTTGAGATGCCGATGGGTACGACTATGAGTACCTAAGGAGTCGGGCTTTTGGGGTTCACGTGAAGAGCGATATTTTGGAGATATAGCCACACCATTTTAATCTATTCGTTTATTAGATTAGATAAAGTTGGTTGTTAAGTTATGTCTCATTTATTAACCAACGTTGATTGTACAAACTTCCCTATTTGGGTTTTAGTTGTTCATATTTTGAAGGTTTTTATTTACCAATTCCTTCGGAATGTCCCTATTGTTTTGCCTTAAATTTTAAGGTGTTACAGTTGTGTTAGGTATAGAGAGGTTTAAAAATAGGGGTTTGTGGGGTATACCGATGTGAGCGGTCGTCGGTGGTGTAATGGTGGTGGTTAAAATGGGGGGGGGGGGAACTAGGTATTGGTTGAGAATGTGGACGGTTGAAGATTGTAACACCCGTATATTTTGGCTTACACCTTGTGGATATATGTATATTCTTTGTACATTTATTCTCGAGTCAACTGCTGTCGTTGTTCTCACTTGTGTGAGGTTGCCAAGCTTTAGCACTTGAAATTTGAAATTAGGGTGAGAATCACAGCGACTTGCGCGGGATGGCTCGCAGCTTAAGAAACGCAACCAAAGCCACGAGACTCGCTGGGGTCTCACGACTGAGAGCACGCGCGGCCTGCGGCGCGACCTCATAGCCGCTACCAAGGTCGCGGGAATGCTCCTGCAGTCCAAATACGGGAATTTCTGCTTTTCTCTCATTTCTTCATTGTGGTGCTCCTTGAAGGCGTTTTTGGAAGAGTCAAGAGGTAGGATTTCTTCCCCCTTCATTCATTACTACCAAATGCACGATTCTTATGCATTTATTGGGTTGGTTTAGGTTGGTGGTGGAGATTAAGAGCATTGTGGTTGAAGTGTCAAGTCTCCTCCTAAACTCTACTCTCAAGTGTTATTATCTAGGGTTTCATATAACCTTACAAGGTGAGTTCCCTTCCCCTATTATATATATATATATATATATATATATATATATATATATAATTACTAGCGTTCATATGTTATAACACTCTTTCATGGCTTTCAACTACATATTGGGTATTTATGAAATTTGACCTAACCATGAAATTTGGGGATATTGAGGTTTTATAACCTAAATAAAGAAATTTGTTATCAACCCTTATTCTATGGGATGTTGGTAAACCTAAAATGGAACTAGGGTTTGGTGAGATTTATGTAATGAGTTAATTAATAGCAAACTTGACCTTTGAAATGGGATGTATAACACTGTCTTGATGAGCCGTGTTGGTAAAGTTTTCTAAATGATGGGAGTTAATACTCATGCCAATAACCCTGTCTATGTGACTTGGTTTTAAGACTTTCATACGTGATTAATAATATATGTGTTAGCACGTTTTGTTTTTTGGTCTTAGTGCAATGGATCCATAGGCACGGTGTTCCTATTCTCGTCCGGACATTAGGTTCACCACTTTGGCACGGAATAGGCATCGGGTTCCATGGTAAGTAAGGTGTGGGCCTATACAGTCGGGCAACGTCCCATGGGCAGTATGGTGTAATTCCATTGTGCCAGAGTTCCCTGTTTTGGAACTCTCAAGAATAGACCTGGAGTGGTTGACTTGATGTTTTCAAGCAATAGACTTGGAGTAGTTGAGCTCGCTATGTGATTAGAATTATTGGTAACATATATTGATAACTAATGGTTTATTTGATTTATTTTGATTTAGCTCATGACTAGATCGGTTGTATGACTTCAAACGGGTTATTCATTTATTTATTATTCCACTGATTTGTTCTCACTAGGCTTTAGCCTAACACTTGTTCTTTGATGATCATGTATGGCAGGTCTTTCTAGTTGTGGGGCTTGTCGGGAATGAGAGGACGACCTTGGTGTAGAGAGCGGTCTTTTTGAAGATATAGTGACCAATACATTGAAGTATAGAGATACACATTTTGGAAGAATAACGACACCCGATCTTAATTTTACTCGACCAAGTTAGATTATTAGGTTGTCGAATTTTATTCTTTAATTGACTTTGGTTGTAATTACCATACTTTGTTCCTGTGTTGTGTTGTCATACTTTTAGGTTAGTTTGGCATATCCGTATTATACAGGTTGTTTGGTCCCCTTTTTTGGGTGGACTGGTTTCATCCACTTTTAGACGTTATATTGCCGAATTTTCAATTTTTAATTTCACCTCAAATTTAAGGATGTTACAAGTTGGTATCAGAGCATTAGTTTAAGTGAACTAGGTATGAATGTAAGATGCCTAGACTTAAGCTGAGATTATTAAGTTGTGACTTGTGAGATGGGGTAGAACTCTTAAGATAGGATGGTCTTAGAGTCGACGGAACTTACACAAATTAAAAGTTGTAGTGATGGTGACGAGAACTCTTACGTATCAGGTGTTCATAATTTCACTTAGCTAACGTTATTATGAAGATGTTTTACGTGAGCATACTTGATCTACTGTTGTTATGATATTCGATAAGTGTAGTAGTACGTTTTCTTGTGTTATTCTTGTAGCCTATCTCTTATTCTATTTCGTGTTTGTGTGTGGCAGACTCATTGTTAACACCAGAAATCGGCCGGAGGGTCAAGAGGCCACGACATCTACGGCCAACCATCCGCGAGTGACTATGGCGGATGAACCCTCTCGTCTGGTTAATGTGTTGGGTGGGGGACCCGAATACATTCCCCGACGCACTCTAGAAACTGAAGACCCCATTATGGAAGAAGTGACGGCAGAGACAAGTATGATGGACCGCATGATGCTGGCCATGAACAGAGCCATGGCGCAACAACAAGAAATGTTCTTAAAACTCCTGGAAGACCGAGACACCAACAACCGTAGACCTGAAATGGTTGACGAGAACATAATCGTGGCGGGATCCGGGGGGTACCAGACATAAAATTCCCACTGATGGGACTGCAACCCCGGGAGTCAGACAAGCGGCGAGGACTTGCACATTCAAGGCCTTTCTTAGTTGTCGACCGCCGGAATTTTAGGGTTCGGATGATCCGATAGTTTGTGTGAGTTGGATTCGGGAGATGGAGTAGGCTTTCCGATTGAGCGAGTGTGGAGAAGGACGAAAGGAAATCTTCGGCTCACAGATGTTGAGAGGCGCGACCCTCACTTGGCGGAATGTATATTCTGCTTCTGTCTAGGCGACCGTCTTGGCCAAGCTGACTTGGGCAACGTTCAAAGAGAAATTGCTAGAGGAGTATTGTAACGAGAGATCGATGGACCGGATTGTGGATGAGTTCCGGAACTTGAAGAAAGGTAACCTGTCTGTGAAAGAGTAATCGGTTATTCATGGACAAGCTGGGGTTAGTGGGACACCTAGTCCCGACAGAGAAGGAGAAGATCAAATCCTACGTAAATAGGCTTCCATTCGATATGATGTCAACGGTTAGGATGTCGAAGGCCTCTACTCTTTGAGAGGCGGTAGAGGAGGCACAATTAATGGAAGACGCCTACAACCGGGGCAAAGAGGAAAGTACTCGTTTGGTCGAGAAGAGAAAATGGGAGGGTAACTCGATGGCCTCCAAGAAACCAAGACCTTTCAGCAACAACTACCAACGAGGGGCCGATCCTAGGCGCGAGGCTAGGTGGTGTTCCAAGTGCCGAAGCAAGCATTTTGGTCCGTGCTACTTTGTCCCCGGAGCTTGTTTCAAATGCGGGAAGCCCGGACATGCCTATAAAGATTGTCCCATCAAGGGGCGAATGTGTTTCGAGTGCAAAGAGACGGGGCATGTTAGGGAGGAATGCCCGAAGTTGAAGACTGGGGGAAACGGTGGGAAGAAGATAGATCCTCCGAGAGCGGTCGAAAGAGATTTTCAAATGACTGTAGAGGAATCCAAGGCCTCTACCGATGTAGTGTCGGGTACGTTTCTCCTAAACTTCGTGCCTACACGTGTATTGTTTGATTCGGGTGCTAGCTTCTCTTTCGTATCCGATATATTTTGTCAAAAACTTACCATGCCTATGAGTAGTCTAGAGGATGCTATAGTGGTAGAAATAACTAATGGTCGTCAAGTAATAATCTGGGATATCTTAAGAGATTGCACTCTTGAGTTTGAAGGGAAGAAATTCCCCATAAACTTGATGCCTATGCAAATTGGTGGATTCGATGTGGTAGTGGGGATGGATTGGTTATCGGGGAACCAAGCCGAGAATGTGTGTTCCAAGAAGATTATCCGACTACCCATTGCGGATGGAGAAGCGACTATAATCTATGGTGAAAAAGGAAGGGCGAAGTGGCGATTATCTCTATGATCAAAGCATGGAAATGTTTGGCGAAAGGATACTCATCCTTCTTGGCGTATGCAATCGACGCCAAACTCGAGAAGAGAAAGCTAGAAGACGTTAGAGTGGCATGTGAGTTTCCCGATGTATTTTCAGAATATTTTCCCGGTTTGCCACCCGACCGCCAAGTGGAATTCCGGATTGATCTCATTCCGGGGGTGGCCCCGATTGCCCGAGCTCCCTACCGGTTGGCTCCCACCGAGATGCAAGAAATGATGACTCAACTCCAAGACCTTCTTGAGAAGGGATTCATACGACCGAGCCTGTCGCATTGTGTGTCAGGATCTTAATTCTTAACAAGAACACACTCTCAGAAAACAATATCAAAGAAGTTTGCGGAATAACACTTTGATATTCAATGAAACAGAAAACAAACAGTAAATCTGATGAACAACTTGCAAACTTTATTGAATGATTGAAAGTCACAAGCTTTTACACACAACCTCAATACTGATGAACAGGCTCACCAATACAAATTCTACTTCTCTAGAATTAGGGTTCTAACCTTGAGGTTGATTCTCTCTATCAAAACAAAAATTCAGAATTCTGAAGTTAAAACCATTCTATCAACTCTAATCTATTCTATACATATATACTGAAGATAAAAGATAATTACAATAAATAAAATATCTTCAGTATATCCTTCCATAGTTATCTTCAATAATCCAGCTGTCATCCTTGCCATGCGAATCTTCATCTCATAAGCAGTATTAATCCTTCAGCAACATTAATACTCTGAGCAGTATTAAGTTCAACAATACTAACCATGCTCAGCAGTATTAACTTTGTTCTAGCAGTACTAACTCCAGCAGTACTAACTACTAGCAGTAGTAAAATCTACTAGCAGTAGTAATCATGATGTACTGGCAGTAGTAATTCTTGATGAGCAGCATTAAGTTGTATCAGCAGCATTAACTTCACTTAGCAATTCTTCAGTTCCCAACAATCTCCCCCTAACTTGACTTTTAGGAAGAGAAGTCAAGTTCTTCAGTTAGTCTTCAAGATGCTTTCAACACTTCAGTTTACACCCTAGATTAGGATCCAAACCCAAGCTTTGATTAATGATTCTGCTAACCACAATCTTTGCCATTTCTGAATCTTTTGAACATGTAAGCTTGGCATTCAACATTGCTTGTAATTTAGCCTTGCTGTGATCATAGATTTTATCAACCAAGTAGTACTCATGATAAGCTCTGTCTACAGTGATGACATAAACTCCACACCTTTCAAATATCATCCAGTTTTCATTTATTTGGAATTTATTCTGTAGATGCAAATCTCTGATCACATGTTGAACTTTGCTAGGATCAAACATCATGCACAAGTACTCCATGGCTAATCTGATTAAGCTCATTCCTTCTCCTTTCAGCTCCTTTTCATATAAATCCAATCCAACTTTAAACATCTCTTCTAAATCTGATCTTGAACAGCTTCTGATGAGTCTACCCCAAGTAGAATACACTTCATATACATCTCCCACTCTCTTAAGCCTGAAGTATTTCTTTCTTTGATCTTCCAGAATATCCCAAAGGATGACTTCTGGTGCTTTCATAGAAATGGGATCAGCTTGAACTGGTTCATCAGCTGTTGTATTCATGTAAAGCTCAAGATTACATTGCTTATTGGACTGTTCTGGGTTCTGCACAGATTCAGTTGAAGGAGTAACTGAAGGTTCTGCTGCAGTTTCTGCTCTTTCTTCAACTCTTGGCCTTTTGGACTGCTTCTTGGAAGCTATAGTCTTCACCCTCTTTGCAGATTTAGCCTCTATACCAACATTCTCTGAGTCTTCCTTATGCTCTTTTGTAGGTGTGACTTCCTCAGGGAATGGTTGCTGAATGTTTAGATCATGTCTCTCCTTCATTCTTCTTTTTGCTGAATGTTTAGGTCATGTCTCTCCTTCATTCTTCTTTCAGACTCTTCCCTTTGTGAGGAGTCCCCTTGCAACTTAGCCATCTCTTTCTTATATAGTTCCTCCACTTGACTGTATGCCATATTATTAAACATTTCCCCTTTGACACCAATTGAACCTTTCAGGAAATTTATCATTTTTCTTCTTTCCTGATTGGCCAAAAAGGTCTTGGAGGGTTGTCTCTTCTGCTTTTTGAGTGGCATTCTTTTGACTGGAAGTTTCTTGGCCTCAGCTGCTGCTTTTAAGCTCTTTTGATATTCTGCATTGAGTTTTCTAGCCATTATCCTTGCAAGCTCTCTATCTGTTTCAGTTTGGATTTGTTCCTCCTTTTCCATCTGTTCTTGAAGCTGCTTTGCTAACTCTTCATCTAGCTCAATCTGACTTTTCTTCTTTAAAGGTTGTTGTTCAGGTTCAACCATCTTTCCTTTTCCCTTAGCATCCTTCAGACTTGCCTTACTTGTTTCTTTTCTTTTCTTTGAGAGACTTCCTTCATTGATGACCACTCCTTTGGCCTTTTTACAAGGCTCAGGAGTGTCATTCTTGGCTTTAACCAAAGTCTCTGCAATCTCCATTTCTTCTACAGAGAGCCCTGTTACTACTGCTTCTTTTACTTCAGCAGTATTAACTATTTCTGCTGCTTCAGCAGCATTAACAGTTTCTGCTGCTTCAGCAAATTCTGTTTCTTTTTCTATTTCAGCCTCTTTCTCCCCCTTAACCTCAAATGCCCTCTCAGCTGTACTTTCTTTCTCTGTTTCAGCCTCTTTCTCCCCCTTGTTGGAAGCATCTTTTTCATTTGACCTCTTTTTCAAAACAAACTGCTTTCTCCTCTTCTTTTGCACCAACCTTGTCACCATTTTCTTTAATTTGGCAATCTGTACTTGTTGGGATAAGATTACCAATTTCATTTCTTCTATCTCTTTGCCTTGTTTAATAACATCCAGGTTGATGTTGCCCATGGTTTCCATCAACTTATTATAGTCATATCTGTCCTCACCTTCTCCAGAAGTGTTACCCTCTTTTGAAGGATCATAGGATCTTTTTGTAGTGGAAGTCTTCTGCCTAGCAGAAGCACTATCCACCCCCTTGATTTCTTGGCACCAGGGACCTTTGAATGATTGCTCATTCAAAGTTGCCAATGGGGAGGTCTTATTTATGTTACCACTGTTCTCCTCTGTGTTAGCAGGAGTAGTGGCAGCCTGCTCACCCATATGCTCAACCATCTCCTCAGTGAGCACCTCCTTGGGGTTGGGAGACACCCCTATGGTTTCCCTGTAGATATTCTCTAAAGGAGAATTCTCCGTTAGAGGGCTTAAAGGCTCAGTGGGTGATGGTACAAGAAGGGAAGGAGCCTTCTTTACCTGTTTCCTTGTATAAGTTTGGGTGATTGGAGAAGTGGGCTTATGAAGTAGGGACTGTGGGATAGATATAGAGTGGGAAGGTTGGGATTGGCTAGCAGTGGGATGGTCTGATGAGGGCCTTGACCCTGCTGCCATACCTTCTTCAGTGTGGGACACCACCATCATTGTAGAGAACAATGGGGTGTCAACTCCTTCCGAGTCCAAAGGGGATATCTTCATGTTTGAAAAGACCTTACCTTTGGGGATTTTGGGTACATATACCTCATCAAAGTGAGGCATATCCGTCAATTCATGAGTTATAACTTCTTGTACAAACCTGGGGTACATATAAAAGCTCTTTTTGTTTCCCAGGTTTGATACAAGATCCTTAAAAATCATTTGAGAAAAATTGTACTTTCTGGCAGTGGCCAAGCACACCAAAGCATAAGCAATGGTGCTACTGAACTCACTCCATCCAGTAGTCTTTTTGGAAATACAATGCATAAGGGTATGGACAAAGAAACGCCATTGGGGTGAAAATTTAGCTTTTGAGAACTTGAAAACACCCAATGGGCCTCCATACCCCATTCTTGTAAGAGTGGAAAATAGTTCATCATTAGAGATAGATGAGATACCAGAGGCATCGTCTAGACGTAGACTGATGCGAACTACCTCTTCAGTAACTGTCAAGGGTTTGCCACACACCCTTGTCTTGATCACTTGCACACCATTCTCAGTAACAATGGTGGCATTAGCCCAAAATTGTTGTTGGTGCTCGATATAGATTGATGGAGACACTGTCAGAGCATAGGCGATATGGCTAGACTTCAGAAAATCCACTATCTGATGAAATCCTGCAGCTTGCTTTGGCTTTTGTAGCATCGCGATTTCATTATGATCGTCAATAAATGCCATAGACGCCATTGAGCTTGAATAATCTGTACTGGAACACTTGGTTCTTGAGAGAAAAGGTTAGAGAGCATATGAATAGAAAGCAAAGAGTCGTTATGAACTTTTGGGCGGGCAAAAAGGGTATTTATACGATTCGGAGCATAAGCAGTATTAACACCTAGCAGTATTAACTGACTAGCAGTATTAACCACTAGCAGTATTAACTAACTAGCAGTATTAACTGAGAGCAGTATTAACCACTAGCAGTATTAACTAACTAGCAGTATTAACTGAGAGCAGTATTAACCACTAGCAGTATTAACTACCTAGCAGTATTAACTGAGAGCAGTATTAATTACTAGCAGTATTAACTGAGAGCAGTATTAACTAATAGCAGTATTAACTAACTAGCAGTATTAACTGAGAGCAGTATTAACTACTAGCAGTATTAATTGTGCACTGGCAGTAATAAAACTGCACTGGCAGAATTAACTATACTTACCCTTTTTGAAGCTTGAGGTACTCTGAGCAAGGTAATAGACTTCCTTTATTTGTACCTTATTTGCTCAACATCATCTCCCTTACCTTTATCACTTATCATACCTACTTCTGCATCAAATGAAACATGTCCTCCAACAAATCTTTTGATGAATTTGAAGGCAATCCATGTTCCCTGTTATGTGCCAAGAGCAACCACTATCTACATGCCAAATGCTCTTCCTCTTGAGCTGTTGGTTGCCCTGCACACTTGATAAATCAGTTAGTTTTGGAGGGAACCCAAGCCAAAGTGATCTTGGGTTGTCCTTTCTCATCAATATAATCTGTAAGTTTAGTCTGGATGAGTTATTTAGGAATCTCATGGCTGGAATACTTTGTCAAGATTATAGTCTTAGCAGCATTACTACTAGAAGCAGCACCAGCCTTGTTAGCAGTACTAACTTGGTTAGCAGTACTAACTGAGTTAGCAACACTATTTCTATTAGCATTACTATCTGGGATAGCAGTACTAACAGGTTTCTTTACTTTTGGAACCCAAACCTGAACAAAGTTGTTTGCTTTCTTTGTCTTTAAGTTACTCCTTGGCTTATTTGGAGTATTTTTCTTTGTCTTCTCACATTCTCAGCCATGTGATTCCTTCTTTGATTTCTATAACCAAAAGAGTTTTGTGTTTGTCTTTGAAAAGTGACTCTTTGGTTAATAGGATTGAAATAACAGTATTTGGCAAGATGATTCAATTTTCCACAGATAAAACAAGGTTTTGGTCTATTGATTTTACTCAGATCAACCCCTTGTTTTTGTGCCCACATATTATTCCAATTTCTTTGATTCCCCCTTCTTTTATCATGTTTTAGGGGATCAGGCTTATTGCATGCACACTGTTTGCAAGGAACAGGATTCACAACAGTGGTCTGTTTGTAATGGACCTTACCAGACTTTCCCTCTGTCTTCTCTATGTCCTTTGATTTGACCCAAGCCCATCCACAGTCCTCATTGGTAATAATGTGATTTTCTAAGGGAATCTCTTTGTGATCATCCTCATTCTTACCATTAGAGTTCTCTTCTTCAGAGTCTGTTTCAACCACCACTTTATCTAATGGATCTACCTTAGTAGCTCCCTCCGGCAAGTCCTTCCTGTCCTTGGTCTCTAGCAGGTCTGATGTAGGAGGAATGTAGTTGTTGTTGTATGGTGGTGGTGTGGTATGATACCCTATTCCTGGCTTAAGCTTATCATGGATTTGGACTTTTAGAATTGAATCCATGGTTTTAGAAGCATATGAATACTTCTCAATGTCAAGCTTAGCTTTCTCATACTCACTATTTATCTTCTCACACTCCTCTTCTTTCTTTTTAAGCTTAAACTCATACTGATCTTTCTCCCACTTCCAGTAATTTGTGTCATACATGTGTTGAAGCTCATTGGCTTGGAAACCTTTAATCTGTTCCTCAAACCTCTCAATAATTCTCACATAGTCTTTTATATCTTTCTCTAACCTCTTAAGGTCATCACTCATCTTCTGGTTGTGATGCCTGTACTTTTTAACAGTGTCAATACAGGATTTAGAGCAAAGATTAGAAATTACCTCTGTGGGGATTTTTGTGCTTGAAGAGTCTAAATCTTTAGCCATTGATAATTTTTGATTTCAAGAAAGAAAGATGATTCAAGGTTTCTGAGAGCACTTGCTCTGATACCACTTGTCAGGATCTTAATTCTTAACAAGAACACACTCTCAGAAAACAATATCAAAGAAGTTTGCGGAATAACACTTTGATATTCAATGAAACAGAAAACAAACAGTAAATCTGGTGAACAACTTGCAAACTTTATTGAATGATTGAAAGTCACAAGCTTTTACACACAACCTCAATACTGATGAACAGGCTCACCAATACAAATTCTACTTCTCTAGAATTAGGGTTCTAACCTTGAGGTTGATTCTCTCTATCAAAACAAAAATTTAGAATTCTGAAGTTAAAACCATTCTATCAACTCTAATCTATTCTATACATATATACTGAAGATAAAAGATAATTACAATAAATAAAAGATCTTCAGTATATCCTTCCATAGTTATCTTCAATAATCCAGCTGTCATCCTTGCCATGCGAATCTTCATCTCATAAGCAGTATTAATCCTTCAGCAGCATTAATACTCTGAGCAGTATTAAGTTCAACAGTACTAACCATGCTCAGCAGTATTAACTTTGTTCTAGCAGTACTAACTCCAGCAGTACTAACTACTAGCAGTAGTAAAATCTACTAGCAGTAGTAATCATGATGTACTGGCAGTAGTAATTCTTGATGAGCAGCATTAAGTTGTATCAGCAGCATTAACTTCACTTAGCAATTCTTCAGTTCCTAACATTGTGGAGCTCCGGTCTTGTTCGTCAAGAAGAAAGGCGACTCAATGAGGATGTGTATCGACTAAAGAGAACTGAACAAGGTAATAGTGAAGAACAAGTATCCACTCCCGAGGATCGATGACTTGTTAGATGAACTTCAAGGCGCGAGTTGCTTCTCAAAGGTCGACCTTCGATCGGGGTATCATCAAGTTAAGGTGGCAAAGGACGACATTCCAAAGACGGCATTTAGGACATGCTACGGTCATTACGAGTTCCTAGCAATGCTGTTCGGCCTAACCAACACACCAACGATATTTATAGATTTGATGAACCGAGTGTGTCGGCCATTCCTTGACAATTCGGTAATAGTGTTCATCGACGACATTCTAGTGTATTCCGAGGACGAGACGGAGCATGAGCATCACCTCCAAGAAGTGTTGGAAGTGCTAAGGTGACAAAAGCTTTACGCGAAGTTTTCAAAGTGCGACTTTTGGCTCCAAGAGGTGCAGTTTTTGGGGCATGTGTTTACGAAGGAAGGAGTGAAAATGGACCCCACGAAGATCGAGGCTATGATGAATTTGGAACCTCCCAAGAGTCCGTCAGAAATCTGAAGTTTCCTAGGATTGGTGGGATACTACTGAAGATTCATCTAAGATTTTTCCAAGATAGCCTCATCATTGATGGCCCTAACCCGAAAGAACGTGAAGTTTGTCTGGACCGAGAGTCAAGAGAAGGCATTTCGAACTCTACAAAGGAAGCTTTACGAAGCCCCCATCTTATCTTTAACCGATGGGTCGGAAGACTTTGTGGTGTATAGTGATGCGCCGAAGATGGGTTTGGGTTGTGTCCTAATGCAAAGGGGTAAAGTAATTGCTTACGCGTCAAGGCAACTCAAAGTTCATGAAGTCAACTACCCTACCCACGACTTGGAATTAGCGATAGTGGTGATTACATTAAGGTTATGGCGACACTACCTCTACGATACAAAATGCATTCTCTACACGGACCACAAGAGTTTGAGGCATATCTTTGACCAAAAGGAGCTAAATATGAGGCAACAGAGGTGGTTGGAGTTATTAAAGGATTACGATTGCGAGTTACTTTACCATCCGGGTAAGGCAAACATCGTCGCCGATGCTCTTAGTCGAAAGGGCTACGGGGGAAATTCTAAAGCTACTTTTACGCGAATCGAGTTGACGTTAACACTCATTGACCGAATTAAAGTGTCGCAAGCCAAAGCCTTGCTAGGAGAGAACCTCAAGGGAGAGTTCATGACAAAGCAACACCTACTCTTGACGGAAGATAGCCGGGGAGTAAATCTTTTCAACCGGCGAGTTTGGATGCCTAAGATCGGGGGAAACCGAGAACTTTTTCTCGAGGATGCCCACAAATCAAAGTATTATATCCATCCGGGAAGCATGAAGATGTATCGGGATTTGAAATTGCACTATTGGTGGTCGGTTATAAAGCTTGATGTGGCGCGCTATGTGGAGCGATGTGTGACTTGCTTGCAAGTGAAGGCCGAGCACCAACGCCTTTACGGAAGTTTACAATCTTTGGAGATTCCGTAATGGAAATGGGAGCACATCACGATGGATTTCGTGATAAAATTGCCAAAGACCTTGAGAGGTCATGACACCAGTTGGGTGATAATGGACCGCTTGACCAAGAGCGCTCATTTCTTGGCCATGCGGGAGACCTTACCTATGGACAAGCTAGCAAAGTTATATATCGATGAAGTGATATCACGTCATGGTGTGCCGCTATCTATTGTCTCGGATCACGATAGTCGGTTCACGTCGCAATTTTGGGACATATTGAAAAAGAAATTGGGTACGCGTATGAGGTTGAGCACGACCTACCATCCCCAAACTGACGGCCAAAGCGAAAGAATAATTCAGACACTTGAAGACATGTTGAGATCTTGTGTGATTGACTTCGGGGGTAGTTGAGACTCCCACCTACCTTTGGTGGAGTTCGCGTACAACAATAGCTACCACTCGAGTATTGGAATGGCGCCTTTTGAAGGTTTGTATGGTCGCAAATGCCGAACTTCTGTATGTTGGATTGAAGCGGGAGAGAAGCAGTTTGCCGGACCCGAGATTGTACAAGAGACGACGGACAAAGTTAAAAGTATTCGCGAGCGTTTGAAGGTGGCTCAAGAACGACAGAAAAGCTATGCCGACAAGAAGAGACGACCGATAGAGTTCCAAGTAGGAGACCATGTTATGTTGAAGGTGTCCCCTTAGAAGGGAATTATCCGGTTCGGAAAGTGTGGGAAGTTGAGTCCCTATTTCCTTGGACCATTCACAATAATTAAGTGGGTAGGGCTTCAAGCCTACCAATTAGAACTTTTTCCGGAAATGAATGGAATCCATAACACATTCCATGTGTGCTACCTTCGTAAATGTCTAACAGAGGAGAGTGTTATTCCACTATTCGAGATTAGAGTTGATGAGGGAAACCGTTGCATTGAGGAACCCGACGCAATTTTGGAGAAGAAGACGAAAAAGCTTCATCACAAAGAGGTCACTATGGTGAAGGTTCAATGGAAGCACCATCGTGATGCTAACGTGACATGGGAAGTCGAGGAATATATGAAGCGAAGATACACTCATCTATTCCCCTAGTTTAGATTTCGAGGACGAAATCATTTCAAGTTGGGGAGAATTGTAACACCCGTATATATTTGCTTACACCTTGTGGATGTATGTATATTCTTTGTACATTTATTCTCGAGTCAATTACTGTCGTTGTTCTCACTTGTGTGAGGTTGCCAAGCTTTAGCACTTGAGATTTGGAATTAGGGTGAGAATCACAGGAACTTGCGCGGGATGGCTCGCGGCTTGAGAACCACGACCAAAGCCGCAGGACTTGCTGGAGTCTCACGACTGAGAGCACGCGCGGCCTGTGGCGTGGCCTCATAGTCACGGCCAAGGTCGCGGAATGCTCCTGCAATCCAAATATGGGAGTTTCCCCTTTTCTCTCATTTCTTCATTGTGGAGCTCCTTGAAGGCGTTTTGGAAGAGTCAAGAGGTAGGGTTTCTTCCCCCTTGATTCATTACTACCAAATGCACGATTCTTATGCATTTATTAGGTTGGTTTAGGTTGGTGGTGGAGATTAAGAGCATTGTGGTTGAAGTGTCAAGTCTCCTCCTAAACTCTACTCTCAAGTGTTATTATCTAGG
Organism: Arctium minus; assembly: GCA_954870635.1. Taxonomy (NCBI): domain Eukaryota; kingdom Viridiplantae; phylum Streptophyta; class Magnoliopsida; order Asterales; family Asteraceae; genus Arctium; species Arctium minus. The sequence continues at coordinate 170,696,286 of OX941080.1, read as the reverse complement.
GTTTCTAATAACCTTACAAGGTGAGTTCCCTTCCCCTATTATATATATATATATATATATATATATATATATATATATATATATAATTACTAGGGTTCATATGTTATAACATTCTTTCATGGCTTTCAACTACATATTGGGTATTTATGAAATTTGACCTAACCATGAAATTTGGGGTTATTGGGGTTTTATAACCTAAGTAAAGATATGGAAGAATATATCCTTGGACAAGACTAATAGCTCCCTAAGTTGTCTACTTATTTGTTATCCAACCCTTATTCTATGGGATGTTGGTAAACCTAAAATGGAACTAGGGTTTGGTGAGATTTATGTAATGAGTTAATTAATAGCAAACTTGACCATTGAAATGGGATGTATAGCACTGTCTTGATGAGCCGCGTTGGTAAAGTTTTCTAAATGATGGGAGTTAATACTCATGCCAATAAACTTTCATACGTGATTAATAATATATGTGTTAACATGTTTTGGTTTTTGGTCTTAGTGCAATGGATCCATAGGCACGGTGTTCCTATGTCTCGTCCGAACATTAGGTTCACCACTTTGGCACGGAATAGGCATCGGGTTCCAAGGTAAGTAAGGTGTGGGCCTATACAGTCGGGCAACATCCCATGGGAAGTAAGGGGTAATTCCATTGTGCATGAGTTCCCTGTTTTGGAACTCTCAAGAATAGATCAGGAGTGGTTGACTTGATGTTTTTGAGCAATAGACTTGGAGTAGTTGAGCTCGCTATGTGATTAGAATTATTGGTAACATATGTTGATCACTAATGGTTTATTTGATTTATTTTGATTTAGCTCACGACTAGATCAGCTATATGACTTCAAACGGGTTATTCATTTGTTTATTATTCCGCTTAATTGTTCTCACTAGGCTTTAGCCTAACACTTGTTCTTTGATGGTCATGTATGGCTGGTCTTTCTAGCGGTGGGGCTCGTCGGGAATGAGAGGACGGCCTTGGGGTCGAGAGCGGTCTTTCTGAAGATATAATGACCGATACATTGAAGTATAGAGATACAAATTTTGGAAGAATAGCGACACCCGACCTTAATCTTACTCGACCAAGTTAGATTATTAGGTTGTCGAATCTTATTCTTTAATTGACTTGGGTTGTAATTACCATACTTTGTTCCCGTGTTGGGTTGTCATACTTTTGGGTTAGTTTGGCATATCCGTATTACACAGGTTGGTTGGTCCCACTTTTTGGGTGGATTGGTTTCATCCACTTTTAGACGTTATATTGCCGAATTTTCAATTTTTAATTTCACCTCAAATTTCAGGATGTTACAAAGATGGAGGGAGAGCCGATACATGTGTCAATATTCGTGGCACTCGTTGTAGCTGTGGATGAACATTACCGATGAAGATGAGTGAGTCTGACTCTCATCGGCACTGGCCATCGAAGAACCGACGGTGGTGTAAGATACCACATTGGTTGGGGAGGGGAGCGAAAGTTGCCTTATAAGGGACTGGATACCTCCTCTACCAGACGCGTTTTAAAACCGTGAGTCCAGGTGTGTGGACAAGCGGACAATATTTGGTACGGTTAGCCTGGGATGTTACAGATAGTATCAGATCCGGGAGTCGGACTAGTGTGACAGCGAGGACGCTGGGCTCCCAAGGGGGTGGATTGTAAGATCCCACATTGGTTGGGGAGGGGAACGAAAGTTGCCTTATAAGGGACTGGATACCTCCTCTACCAGACGTGTTTTAAAACTGTGAGTCCAGGTGTGTGAACAAAGTGGACAATATTTTGTACGGTTAGCCTCGGATGTTACATATGATTGTAACATCTCACATTGGTTGGGAAGGGAAACGAAGGTTGCCTTATAAGGGACTTGATACCTCCTCTATCAGACGCGTTTTAAAACCGTGAGTCCGGGTGTGTGGACAAAGCGGACAATATCTAGTACGGTTGGCCAGGGATGTTACAAATGGTATCAGAGTCGGAAACCGGACTAATGTGCCAGCGAGGACGCTGGGCTCCTCAAGGGGGTGGATTGTAACATCTCACATTGGTTGGGGAGGGGAACGAATGTTGCCTTATAAGGGACTTGATACCTCCTCTATCAGATACGTTTTAAAACCGTGAGTCCGGGTGTGTGGACAAAGCGGACAATATATGGTACAGTTGGCCTGGGATGTTACAGGTGGTTTGTACACCGACGGTGGACGATCCAGCCGAAAAGGAGGCCACCGACTGCTCTGGTGGTGGTGGTATGACAGTCGTGGTGGCGGCGGCTGAGGGAGTGGCTTCGACCACCTGGAGACGCTGACTCCGGCGAGAGGGTGTTGGATTGGGGTTTGGTACCAAACGTTGCATTCGATCCATGAGGGATATATGAGGGTTTTTTTTCTTTTGAAAATATTTTTCAAATGATAAAGGAGAAGTGAAAAAGAAAGATACTACCCCCCCCCCCTCCCCCTTTTGTGAAAACCAGTTGGAAAAAGAAACCACAAGGTGGTTTATGTTTTTGAAAAAGAAACTTCCTTGGAACTTATCCCCTATGAAGTACAAAAGAAATTATTAAATATTGCCTCCCCATCTCCCAAGCTTCCAAGTGTCTTTAATCTATCAGAAAAACAATGATTGCTCCTAAAAAAAGATTTACCAAATCTTTCTTATTTCAAATTCTAGTCTAAAGTTCTTGGTGGGCACAGTATGTCCACAGTGGGCATAGTTCTAATTTTTTTCTAAGAAGCTTAAACTTAAACTATACAACTATTTACGACATGAGGTTTTACCGACTTTAATTGTCAAGGTTGGTGGGTTTGGGGCACTCCATCTGGGATGTAGTGCTTGACCCAATGGGTGTTAACTTTGAACGTGCTTCCATCTTATGGATTCAAAAGATTAACGGTACCAAATCATCCGACCTCGACAATGGTAAAGGGCCCCGACCAACGTGATTTCAATTTCCCAGGAAAAAGCTTCAATCATTAAAGAGGAGTACTTGCTGCTTTTTTTTTTCAAATGTTTTTGAGTTATCTTATGATTATGCCAAAAAAAGAAATTCTTTATATATTTTTGCATTCTCATAGGCATGATGTCTCAACTCCTCTAATTCACTCAATTGGAGTTTCTCCTCTTTCCCGCAGCATCATCACATAAATTTAATTCTTTTATTACCCAAAACGCCTTGTACTCAAGTTCCAAAGGTAAATGACATGTTTTTCTAAAAACCAATTTGTATGGTGACATGTCTAATGAGGTTTTAAAAGTTGTTATGTAAGCCCAAAGTGCATCATCCAACTTAAGCGACCAATCATTTCTATCAGGCTTAATTACTTTTTCCAAAATTGATTTTATTTCTCGATTTGAAAGTTCAGCAAGACCATTTGTTTACGGATGGTATGCCCTGGACACTCTATGTTGGATATTATATTTGCTAAGAATAGTGCTTAACATTTTGTTTATGAAATGTGTTCCTTCATAACTAATTAAAGCTTGGGGTGTGCCAAATCGAACAAATATTTTTATGAACAAAGTTAACCACTATTTTTGCATCGTGTCGAAGGCATACAATGGCTTCTACCCATTTAGAGACGTAGTCTACTTCAACCAAAATGTATTGATTATTTAATGACATCGGAAATGGTCCCATGAAGTCGATGCCCTATACATCAAAAAGTTCGATTTCCAACATATTGTTTAGGGCGTTTCATTGCATTGGGACAAATTCTTGAATTGTTGCCCCTCATATATTACGGTTTTATTCCACTCCCAAGATAGTTTGCTATATCTGCATACCACGGGACATATTTTTCAAAATGATGTTAGATGGCCAAGATTTGCTCATCCGGAAGAACTTCTTTTATCTCATGATCTCCACCACTTGAAAAGAAGGACCAAAAGAAAATTCTTGTAAAAGAAGGACCCATCGAATAAGTCGGTTGTGTTTAATCTAGTTGATAATTAACACACTACACAATATAAATCAAGAGATATAAAGATCAGAATAACATACCAATCCATTGAATAATCAATGAAAACCTTGTGTGTTCTTGATACATTGAATGTAGGATTACAGAGAAAACGGCTACCTCTCTCTAATATGATTATTGTATAATTGAGAGATTAACCTAAAACCTAATTAAACAAAACATTAAATACCTAGGCCATATGGGCTTTAAGCTTAATGCTTAATGGGCTTAAGATATGAGGCCCATTTACAACTTATTACAAGTTAGACCCTCTAACTAACTTTAACACAATTGCAATTTAAACCCTTAACTTTAATCTTTAATCTTGAATACAATTTATGATCCAACAATCTCCCCCTTTGGATTCAAGATTAAAAAAAATTTGCAATTGTCTTCGGGTCTTCACGGGTCTTCACTTTTCTCTTGAAAACTTCAGATATAGTCTTCATCTTTATCTTTAAAACATTGAAGTCTTCAACAACCTTTATTTCAAAATTCTTGAAATCTTCTTTTGATTATTCTCTCTTTTTGTATATTCTCCCCCTTTTTGATGAGTGGTAAGAATCATCATCATCAAAACTTTGCAAAACAATCTCCCCCTTTGAATATGGTCATCAATTTAGCACTGTCTTCATGTAACGAGCCCTGTGTGAAATAAGAGCAGTCTTCCCAGATGGAAAGAGTGATTATTTCAATCTTTTCAGATTCAAACAGTCAGTAGTAACCGTTTAAATCTTTGCAAATTCAAACAGTTTAAGAGTTGTAACCCTGAATCAACAAATGACTCAATTAAAATGCCTGTCAATGACACAAAGTCACTGAGTAACACAAAGTTACTATATAAGGAGCTGGTTTTGATGTTGTCTCCCCAGGACTTCCATTCAATAATCGAATAACACATGGTTATCTATGAACGTTCTGACAGAAAACAAATTTCTGTGTGCTTGTGCATGTGTATGAAAGAATTAAGCATAGATGATTGCTTTTCATTTTAGGCTCAAAGTATGTAAACTTGTTGAGACAGCAACAAATTATACAAAGACTCAAAGTGCATGAGAAAGGGTTCGAAGGTGAGGCAACTTTCCTTCTTTTTCAATATTAGTATCTTCCAAATGAAGAACCAATAGCATATGTGCTGCGTCCCCAGAAAATGTGAAACATTCTCTTTTTGAGAAAACAATGAGTAGCTGGTGGGGTTGTATGCAAGAGATGGCATGGGCTAGTTGCCTTTTTCAATGATGGTCACCAAAGAATGTGAACCAATCAGATTATGTGGATGCCCGGATTAGAAAGAAGTTTGGTGCAAAGTTTAATATTCTTTTACTCTGATCTCTCACCCTCTTTCTTTTAATGCTCACTTCTAACCAATCTCTCTTTTCCATTTTATCTCTTCACACACCATCACTCAATTCTTTTGACCCCTCTCCCCTCAATCACTCAGGGAATACTTCCTGGGTAGGAAACACTAGTTAACGTGAATCCATGGAAGTTCTGTTAAGTTCTCACACTAAATCCCATGTATTTTCCTAAAAGAACGTGTTGTTCAATAGTCTTTTGTACATGAAAGCACAAAGAAGCACAGAGTTACATGAAGAATAAAAATTTGGAGAAGTCAAGACATAAGATGTTTGACAATGCAATTCTCCCCCTCAAACTAAAAAGAGTTTGTCAATTAAGTATCCAAAAATCATTTAAAATCACACTTCACAATTAATGAAAATCTTTGAAGAATAGGAAGTGGTTTGAACATTTAAGAAACCATTTTTCACTAGTGAAAGTTGTTCTTCTTTCAACAAGTGATAGAGTGTAAGGATTAGAAATATATACCTGTAAAGCAAATTCCTTAACTCCCCCTGAAATTAATATTTTCAATGAAGTATATGTGACAAAACTCAGATATCCTCCCCCTTGATACCTGTAAAAAGTCAGTTAAATTAGAAAAATATATCATTATAAATATTAAGCATATAAGCTCCCCCTTAATATCTGCATTCAGATATCAAACGCTTTGTCATTGACGTCTGAGTCCTAAGTTGTTATACTTAGAAGTCATCGTTTTGACAATGAGGCAAGAGTCCTGATCTGTAGTAATCAGAAGTCGTTGTTCTTTCTCCCCCTTAAACCTTGGGTGCCTGCAACACAGATTTAGCTTTTGGTACCCACTGGTATTTGGGTCCTAATGGGTTAGTTTTAGTTCTAGTGGGAGATATAAAATAAGAACCATACCAGTTATTCACATAATCTTTTCTTACAAAATCATTTGATCCACAGTAGGAACAACTGATTTTCTTTTGTGCTAACCTGATCAGTTGATTGATAGTGTAAACCAGATCAGGTTTGCCAAAAGTTTTACCTTTTGAAGCATAGTTCCATTTAGCTTTTGATGTATGCACAAATGATTTGTCTGACTTCTTTTCCTCTGAAGATCCTTTAACTTTGCAGATCCAATTTCCTCTATCTCTCTCATCATCTCATCTCCAGAAGCTTTTCTTTTGAGACTTGGTCTTCTTGAAGTTACCTGAACCATCAACATTTTTGTCATAGAAAAGGTTAGAAGGACGAATCTAATAAGTAGATTTAGAAGTAAGACTATCATCTGAATCACAGAAAGGATTATAGAAAACATTTGAAACATGTGAACTTGAAGCCTTTTTGAGTGAGCAATCTGAATCAGTTTGATCATCTCTCGGTGATTGAGCTATTGACTCTGGCGTCTTGTGCTCAGTCAGCTTCACCTTGAATACGATCTCTTCAAGTTCCTTTATCTTTGAAGACAAAATGTTTCTTTCCTTTGTAATCAGATCAAACTTCTTATGCAACTCAGATTTTGCATTCTTCTCCTTCAAGATGTTTGTTGATAACTCAGATAGCTTTCCTGTCAGCTTAGCTATCTCAGTCTCTAGATCTTTCTTTTCTTTAGAAAAGTCTTTATTTACATCCTTCAGCTCAGTTGTCTTCTTCTCTTTCTCAGCCTTTTCTCTTTCCATAATGATAACCTTCTCAAAGTCTGAAACTTGTTGAGAAAGCTTAACACATCTAAGCTCTAATGATTTCTTCTCTTCAAAGACTTTTCTGGAGAAATCAGAGAATTTCTTAGCAAATTCTTTTCTTTCTTTCTCAATCTTCAACATTTCATCTTGAACTTTTGTATTGTCTTTGTCTTGGGTTGCCTTTTCTTTCAGCATATGAATCTCAACCTCAAGACTGAAGACTTTATCTTTCAAAGAATTCCTTTCAGCAAAAATTCGAGAGTTTGTCTCTCTAAGCCCTTCAGATGTCTGAATAGCAATGTTTGCTCTTCTTATAAGCTCATCTAGCTCTCTTTGCATTTGCTCCTTCTTTGACTATGTAGAGCGTGAATTAAGACTTTTTACTTTATCTTGAAGATTTAAAATCTCTTTCTCTTTCGACTCAATAATTCCTGCAAAATTAATTTTAGAATCATCAATGCATTCTGAGCAAACAAAATCTTTCTTTAAACATCTATCATCTTTCAACACATTAATTTAATCAAGAAGAGATGAGTTCTGAATCTTCAAATTTTCATTCTCATCTTCTAGTGTTGGAATCTCTAGCATATATGCTAAAGCACAATCTCTCTTGGTTAGCACTGTATTTCCCTTCTCGTCTATGTACGGCATGACGAAATATGTACCACTTAAATCAACTAGATGAGATCGTTAGAATCAAGTATAGGATAAATACTACACTCAAAAATTTTCAGAAAAATAAATTTCCAAAAATAATCGACTGCAGAATTCCAAAACAGTATAAAACAAAAATTAATCACATAAAATCTAGCGCAATAGTGAGATAATTGCTAAGGACAGAGAAGCTTTGCGCGAATAGGCAGTGGCGCGAAGAGAGATTTGCGTGAGGTATTGGTCGCGCAAACTGAGTTTTGCGCGAGTAAGAAGTGGCGCAAAAGAAATAATTTTTTTTTCTCAACCGGGTACTATAGCGACCGGGTTACTGTAGCGACCAGTACTGTAGCGACGGGGGGGGGGGGGGGGGGGGAGACTGTAGCAACCGGGTTACTGTAGCGATCGGGGGGTACTGTAGCAACCGGGAATTTTATGCTTTTTCGACCGATGTGATGCGGTCGATCGGACAAATGTAACGACCGGTATTTGCGACCGGTATCCGTTGACCGGACAAATGTATGACCGGTATGGACCGATATGCTACTACGATCGGGACCGGACTGATGAATCGACCCAGAACACGATAATCAACCCTGAAAACACTTCAAACACTCAAATTTAATGCAAAAATCATACTTTTGAATTCATAAACATGTATCGATCAAAACCCAAACAACATTAATGATTAAAAATCACCTTTTATCACTTAATTTGAAGGAAGCAGATGTCGATAGTTTCAAGAACCCAAATTCCAAAAATCATCAAAAATCCAAACGATTAGTGAATTAAATCCCAATTAAACTATCAGATAACATTCAATACCTTAACACACACCTAATCAATTCGATTTTATGCATAATAACACACTAAATCAAAGAATCGATTTTTACACAGTTGAATATCGATGAACAGTGAAATCGATGAACAGTGATAACCGTGGTACCACCCTTTTTCGGCACACATTGTACCAGACTTACCCAACCACTACTTGAGATGGGATAAATAATACCCGCATCTAGCCATTTTAAAATTTCTTTCTTGACGACTTCTTTCATGATTGGATTAAGTCTTCGTTGTGGTTGCACTTTGCCGACTCTATTATCTTCCAAAATTATCTTATGTTGGCAAAGAGAAGGACTAATCCCTTTGATGTCTGCTATTGTCCAACCTATGGCCTTCTTGTGCTTTTTAAACAACTCTATTAATTTCACTTCTTGTTCACTACTTAAATTGGAAGAAATAATTATGGGTAATTTTTCCTATTCCATGATATAAACATATTTAAGGTGATTAGAAAGTGGTTTTAATTCTTTAGGTACCTTGATTATATAGGGAACTTGGGTTGCTCTATCCTTGAAGTACAATTGCTCAAATCCATCTATAGCCTCAACCAAATCATCATCCAAATTATCTTCCCTAAGCAACTAATTAACCTTAACTCGAAATTGTCGCTTAAGTCATTTAGGCAAGAACAATCCTCGATTTCACCATTAAATTTAAAGGATTGGAAAACATTGAAAGTTACTTGTTGGTCGTTCACTCTCATAGTTAACTCGCCCTTTTGCACGTCTATAAAGGTTCTACCGGTTGCCAAAAATGGTCTTTCTAGAATGATGGGGGACATCCTTATCTGTTTCATAGTTCAAAAGTAGAAAATTGGCCGGAAAGATAAATTTATCGACTTTCACCAAAATGCCCTCAATTTTTCCTTTTGGATATGCCAAACATCTGTCCGCGAGTTGTAAAGTGACTATGGTGGGTCGAACTTTGCCAATTCCTAATTTTTTTTTAAAACTAACATAAGCATGAGGTTTTATACTTGCTCCCAAATCACGTAGAGCTTGTCCCACTTCTTGTCCCCTAATAGAACACGGGATGGTAAAACTCCCCGGGTCCTTTAGCATCAGAGGGATTTTGCATGTAAGAAGTGCACTACTTTCTTTGGTCAAAGCAATAGTTTCAAATTCTCCCAACCTTCGTTTCTTGTTGAGAATATCTTTCAAAAATTTAACATAACTTGGCATTTGCTCGAGAGGTTCTACCAAAGGAATGTTAATGTGGAGTTGTTTGAAAATGTTCAAAAACTATTTGAATTGTTCATTCACATTTTTGGTTTTTAATCTCTCCGGAAAAGGTAAGTCTCGTAGATCTGGGGTTGCTTTGTTATTTTCGGAAGTGCATGGGATGACTGCTTCTAGAGTAGGCACAGTCTGCCCATTGTGGGCAGATTGTGATGGACTGCCCAAAACAGTCGGGCCTGCTGTTTTGGCCGAGGTTTCTAGGTTTTCTACTGTACTAGGAGAAGGAAACAGGTCTGGGAAGTTTGAGTTATCAAATAGATGAGAGTCATTTTTCAAAATCGGTGAGAGTGATGATTTTTCGACTTTCTTAGACTTATCTATGTTCTCAATTTCTTTTATGCTTACAGTCGTGACGTGTTCCTTATGAATTCCCTTAGGGTTTTCGGTGTCACTCGATAAGGTCCCTTGTGGTCTGTTCTTGAGTTTGACAATAAACTGTCCAAGTTGGGTTTCGAAACCCCTCAAGGTTGCATTGGTTTGGTTTATAAAACCTTCAAGTAATGATTCGATTGAACCATTATCATCCGATGCATTTTGTTGTATATGTGCATGTGATTGCAAAGATTGTCCATGTTGAAAATTTTGAGGTTGGCTTTGATGAAATCCCGGGGGATTTGGTGGTTGTTTTGGACTTGACTTGCCTCGGGGGGTTGAAGTCCTTGATTTCCCGACCATGAGAAGTTTGGATGGTTTCTCCAATTCAGGTTGGATGTTTGGAATAACGGACTATATCTAGAATAATTTCCAACATAGTTCACTAAAGCGAGATTACCGCGACAACACTCAAAAGGATGATTTTCTCCACAAAATGTACACGGCTCAATTAAAGATCGGTTTATGGCTTGCACTTGACTCTTTTTTCCATTAAGGTTCAAATTGTTTTTAACTAAATTAGTTAAAGTTATAATTTGTGCATTTAAAGCGAAGATGGCATCAATCTCACGAAATCATGACGCAATTTTAGGATTTACGGTACGAGGGTTTGACCAGTCAGTGTTATTATTGGCAACCTTTTCCAAAATGTCATACCCCTCGTTCTATGTTTTTGCATTAAAAGCGCCACCAGCCGTGGCATCGAGGATGATTTTAGAAGCATTAGAAAGACCATTATTAAATGTTTCTTATTAGATGAAGTGAGGGATTCCATGATGGGGACACATCCTAATCAGTTCTTTAAATCTCTCCCATGTATCCGATACTGCTTCGTCTTCCTCTTGTTTTAACATTAAAATTTCATTTCTAAATTTCACATTCGTAGTGGGAGGAAAGTATTTCTTCAGAAAATTTTCAGCTAAACTCGTTCAAGTATCAATTGAATGAGATGGCTGAGAATTTAGCCAGACTTTGGCTCTATCTCTGAATGTGTAAGAGAAGAGTGTCAGCCGTAAGGATTATACGGTAACTCCAGGAATAAGAAAGTGATCCGTCATTTCTAAAAATGATTTTAAGTGAGAGTGCGGATCTTACGAAGGTAATCCTCCAAATTGACCTATTGTTTAGATCATTTGAAGCATTACCGGTTTTGGTTCAAAAGTTTGCACAGTGATGTTGGGCCTAATAATCCTCGACTTTAATTGATCAAATTCGGGTGTTGGATAGTCCCGTGTTCCTCTTTCTTTGTCATCGGAAATTTTAATCGTTGTTTCCAAAGGCGGAGGTGGTGGTGGATCTGTTTCTGCTTCCGCCAAGGTTTGATTTAAAACTGGGTTTTGCCGATTTCCTCTACCTCATATTCTTTTTTAAAGTTTTTTTTATTTCAAGATCAAAAGGAAAAGTTCTTTATGTGTAGTCGTGGTATACAACATGAGAAATGCTTTGAAAATGAAACTAGTGACACAGGCTCGAATAAAAATCAATTTCTCAGGATATAAAGTCGTGCCGGTCCTGGTAGGGGTGCTCAAATTTCCGACCAACCCGACCAACCCAACTCAAAAAAAACGTAATAAAACTCAAACCGAGGTAACCCGATACATAATCGATACAAAATTTCCCAAACCGCGTCTATTGGGTTGGAAACGGGTTGGGCCTAAAGTAACCCGACCAACCCGTCAACCCGACCAAAACTTATACGTTTATTTATTTATTTATGGTTTTAGATTTTTAGCGGCTCTTCTTTCTATCAAATCTCAAGTCTTCCTATCTTAGTCGTAGTTTGGATCTGTCTACGAGCCCATACCGATTAATATCGTATAAATCTAACCTTCAAGTCTTCAAAAATCTTCAACATCGATAGATCTAGAGGCAAGAGATGCTCTTCTTTTACTCTTCTCTTCTCTTATTAACCTTATTTTTATATTTCCATTTTGATTTTAGTTTTTTTAAACGAAATCACTTAGTTAGATTATAAAATGGTGAATTAAAGTTTCAACCCGACCAACCCAACTCAACCCGCACGGTTTGGGTCGGGTCGGGTTACACTTTTGATTGAGTTGGGTTGGGTTGAGAATTTTCAAACCGCAAACATTGGGTTGGGTTGTTCAAGTTCCTTCAACTCGGCCAACCCAACCCGTGAGCACTCCTATGTCCTGGCCAGCAGCGCCAAAAACTTGGTAGCTAATTATCATGTACTCTACAGTGTGGGCACAATGTTTCCCAGCGCGGGCATAAGTATATATATACCGACACTGGGATCGTACCGAATATCATTTCCACATGGACCGGCTCACTGAGAATCAGAGATTTTCATGAACTTCTTGCATAATTTTTTATTGTGAGAAAATTATCAATTTGGTAGTGGAATAATTCTAAAATACGAAATGTATTATTTAATTAAATAATGGGTATGGGTGGAAGTTTTCCTTAAGATGATCGTAGTAACAATATGGTTAGTCACTTTGTAGTATGCAATGTCTCTCGAAAGTAGATTTTTATAGACCGGTCCTACAAAGTGCCCACTGTCACAAACCCTTAATCTTGCCAATTTAACTAAGTTAAATAAATAATCAAGTTATAACAGTATGGAGATTTATACCCAAATATCTTTGTGATATAAATCTCGATCAGTGTTTGAACCTCAGAAAATCATACAAACCCCATATTTTTACATGGTTATCAAAGACTCTTTCAAATCTTTGTGCATCACTTAAGTCGTATTTTGAATCCGCCCCTCTCGAGGTCAAGATTTAATACTAAAACTTCAAAGTGATAGGCTTATCCGCCTTGAGTTGAAGTCCCGACTCAAGTGACCAAGCTTAAGAGCTAGTAACGATGGCCACACCCAAGTGTTTTCTACTAGTCTCAAGTTCGACTCACACCCACACCAAACAAGGTGCTTAGCTCATAATAATAATAAATGACATAATGTAAGACAAGAAATAAATTACAAACGATGTAGGAAATAAAATATGAAAACTAAAGTAGGAGAAGTAAATGCAAGAAAGTAAAACTACAATAATCTTCAAGTCTAAATTGTAACTTTGAGGAGAGAAAATTCAGATTGTTGAAGTTTATGTGATGATAGAATGATGCCTCCATTGTTCTCCAAGGCCTTGTATTTATAATGGGAAATTGGGCAATACCCATCAGGTAATATTGCTATTATCCAACAGGTAAAAGAATTCAAGGATATTCGAGATTCCTCAATCATTAGAACTCTTCCATCCAACTTTTAGAAATCGGGTAAAGCCTTTGTCCAAAGGTCCTTCACCCACTCCCAGAACAGTGACATATTCTGCATAAAATTAATGTTTTGGTGTTTTTATCACGACTTGCAATCATTATGGACCAAACGAAATAGAAGAGAACAGAAGTGGGTATAAAGTGAAATAAAATGATAGAAAAGAGTAACAAATAACTCTAAAAAATGGGAGTTATCATTCACGAACTTTGTTTTTATTCAAAATATATGTGACGATTATTTAAAATTATTATTTATTGTAGATTTTTTCTAAATTTCGTATTTGGTTATACAAATCCAAATTTTAAAGTATTATACATACATACATATATATAGAGGGAGGTTCAGGAAAACCTCAAAGAAATGGAAAACTAAGGAACACCAAGTAGCCATTCATCTCGACGTATGCACTTATGCATACAAGTAAATTAAGTTGTTTTTTGGTTTTTATGCACATGTGCATTATACATTTGTACATATGCACGTGTGCATATTACAAATTACTTGTATACACAAGTACATGACATCCAGATGAAAGGCTACCAGGTGAATCTCCTGATCAAACTTACGTTTTTTCGCTCTCCCTCAATCCTATTCCTAGTTGCGTAGCTCCCTCGCCCTTGAATCTCTCATGCCTATAGTATAAACCATCATCGAAAAGTTAACCACCTTCGGATTTCTCTCCAACGTTTTCATCTCCTCCACCTCACTCACCTCTTCTCTTCCCCTCTATTGCCGACCAAGAGCCACTAATAATTCATCATCTCCAACGGACTCCCCTCTACTTTTCTCATCTTCGACAACCACCAACCCATCTTCTTTCTTTGCGGCAAACCACCATGACCTTCATCCAAAAACATATTTTTACCTTATTCATTCTGTCAATCACGATGAACAAGATGATTTTTGAATTGTTTGCGTTTTCTAGATCTAGTTTTTTCTTGAAATCCAAAATTGCTTCATAATGTGTCTATGGTGTGTTCACAATGTGTTCATATATAATCTGTAAGGTGGTAGGTTTAGTTTTATTGTTTAGCCTACTTGGTGTTCCCAATGTGAATATAGAGTGTTTACAGTTTGATGGGGTGGTGTAGACGAAGAACGATGTTGTTAGTTGGTGAACCATGGTATTCACTATGTACTCACAACTTTTTAATTTACTTGTTTCAATTTTGTATGAGTGCATTACGTTGGTGAATAAACTTGAGAGAAAAGAGAGGAGAGGGAGTTTTTTTTAAATCCCCAATTTACCCCTATTATTCAATTAGAATTTATGGATAAACTCGATTTATTCACTTTCTATGTTTATTAAATTTTATTTTTTAACCAACTTTTTGTGATTTAAATTGGATTTCATGAATCTCACTAATTGACAGGATCTCAAATGAAGACCCCTATATATAGAGAGTAAGGTTCATACGAGAACATTAATCAAATAAGAGAACACGAAAATGATCAAATCACATTGATTTTACACTAAAATTATGTCGAAAATCGCACTTGATTCACACGACTTACATTGATTTTACACTAAAATCATGTCGAAAATCACACTTGATTCACACGACTTTAGTCGTGACCTGAGGTCGCGAGATAGGTCGTCTGTTTACCCTTGCATTGACTGTGTTTTGTCATTGCATATAAAATCACATGTGATTTGACCATTTTCTTGTTATTTTATTTTGACTTTTTTCTCGTTTGATCTTCCCCCTCCTCTCTCTCTCTCTCTCTCCCCCTCTCTTTCTCTCTCTCTCTCTCTCTATATATAATAAGCCAGTGAAATCTAACAAAACGTACAAACTACATTTAACCGATCATATATTTTTTTCTTTTTTTCTTAATTATGAGGGTTATTTAGTCAAGAAATATATGAGGGTTGATTAATTAATAACATATGAAAATGTTTCATCAGAATGAGAAAAGACATTAAACAATTTCATTACATATAAACAAAATTATCATTACTGGAAAAATGGTTATCACCGACCAACATTTCCGACGGATACTATCCGTCGGTAAATTACCGACGGAACACCGACGGAAATTTAATTTTTGCGACGGATAGACTATCCGTCGGCAAATATATAAATTACCGACGGATATTAAATTATTTTATTTTATTTTTATTTTTAAATCCGTCGGTAATTTAATAAATATTATTTTTTTCTGACGTCCGTCGGTGATCCGTCGGTAATTACAGACGGATTACCGACGGAATTCTAAATGCCGTCGGTAAATTTAATAATTTAATAAATATTAATTTTTTCTGTGATCATGTATGTATATATATATATATATGTATGTATGTATGTATATGATCATGTATAGTATGTATGTGATCATGTATGTATGTACATGTACATATGTGATCATGTATGTATACACATGTACGTATGTGATCATGAATGTATGTACACCATGTATAGTATGTATGTGATCATGTATGTACATGTACATATGTGATCATGTATGTATGTACATCATGTGTAGTACGTATGTGATCATGTATGTAATATGTATGTATGTACATGTACGTATGTGATCATGTATGTACCATTAAAGCCCAACTAGGAACGTTAAAACCCAACTAAATCCATTAAAGCCTAACCAGATCCATTAAAGCCCAACCGGATTCGTTTAAAGTCCAACTGGGTACGTTAAAGCCCAACTGGATCCATTCAAAGCAACTTGATATATTAAAGCCCAACCGGGTCCATTAAAGCCCAACTGGGTCCATTAAAGCCCAACTGTGTACGTTAAAGCCCAATTGGATACGTTAAAGCCCAACTGGGAACGTTAAAGCCCCACTGAATCCATTAAAGCCCAACTGGATCTGTTAAAGTCCAACTGGTAACGTTAAAGCCCAACTAAATCCATTAAAGCCCAACCAGATCCATTAAAGCCCAACCGGATTCGTTTAAAGCCCAACTGGGTACGTTAAAGCCCAACTAGATCCATTAAAAGCAACTGGATATATTAACGCCCAACCGGGTCCGTATAAGCCCAACTGGATTCATTAAAGCCCAACTGTGTACGTTAAAGCCCAATTGGATACGTTAAAGCCTAACTGGGAACGTTAAAGCCCTACTGAATCCATTAAAGCCCAACTGGATCTGTTAAAGCCCAACTGGTAACGTTAAAGCCCAACTAAATCCATTAAAGCCCAACCGGATTCGTTTAAAGCCCAACTGGGTACGTTAAAGCCTAACTGATCACATTTGGTCCCTGATCTAACTGGAATTAACAGGAAAAGATAACGGTCGTTAATTGTTTCCATTAAGTCCAGTTACTTCAGGGTATTTTAGTCAATTTAAATATAATTTGATAAATTAATTAATAATTTTAAATATAATTTGATAAATTAATTAATAATTTATTTAATAAATTTGATAAATTAAATATAATTTATTAATTTAAAAGCAATTTATTTAATAAAAAATAAAAAATAAAATCCGTCGGAAATCCGTCGGTGAATTTACAAAATTTCTAAAAAAAAATAAGCGGGCTTAAAGCCCTAATTCTGGATCTCCCTCTCAATCTCAGTTTGTCTCTCCATCTCGATCTCGATCTCCTTCTCAATCTCAGTCTGTCTCTCAGTCTCGATCTCTCCCTCTCGATACTCCTTCTCAATCTCTCGATCTCTCAATATCTCCTTCTCGATACTCCTCTATACCTCTCCCCCTCTCTCTCTCGGCGACCTCTCACTCTCCACAGTCCCTCTCTCACCGGCGACGACTCTTACCGGCGGCGACCACTCTCACCGGCGATAGAAACTCACCGGCGACGACCTCTCTAATTTGGTAAACTGTAGGATGCCTACCATCGGATTAGGGAGGAGGAGTACCCGGACTTACCTCCCGGCACTGTACCTCCCAATGACGCCGAGTTGTGGGAGCGTAGTGTCGGAGGATGACGTAAGGGCCGTATTTTTGGATGGGGACCAGTCAGGATCCCTATTATGCTATGACCGGTGATTCAGGTGCCAGTTCGAGCGGGAGTATGCGCGACCGTCGCGATGAGGAGGTATGCTTGTCAAATGCTTTTAACATTGTTAATCATATGTTTGTTAAATGTTGTCTGACATTGTTCTATATATGTTTGTCAAATATTGAATTTCAGTTGGAGGAGCTGAGGCAGAGGTTAGAGAGAGAGAGGAAGCAGAGAGGATCCAGTTGCAGGAGCGACTACAGAGAGAGGAAGCAGAGAGGATCCAGATGCAGGAGCGAATGGATAGAGATGAAGCAGAGAAGAGACAGATGCGGGAACGAATGGCACAATTTGACGCGTTCATGATCAAGTTTAACCATCATCACCCTTTCCCCCTCCGTAGGATTACGTTTTTGTATTTATAGATATTTTGTACAGTTTAAGACTTAGTAATATTTAAAAATTGGTAGGTTTTGTACAGGATAAAAACTAGAAAATTTTAATTTTTAATTATTTAAAAAAAATTAAATTACCGATGGATTATCCGTCGGTAATCCGTCGGAAAATATTTTTTAATTTAATTTTTATTTAATAAAAATCCGTCGGAACTAATCCGTCGCTAAAAGTCGACCGTCGGTGATCCGTCGGTGATAACCCATGCCGGCGGTAACCGGCGGAGATCCGTCGGAAAATTAAACCGTCGGTAATATCCGTCGGTGACCCGTCGGTGATCTGAACACCGACCACCTTTATACCGACGGACATTTACCGACGGATCACCGACGGATTCGTCCGTCGGTGATAAGCCTCTGTTTTGTAGTGTATATGAAACAATTTCATCAACAAAAAAATTATATGAATTTTTCATCAGAATGAGAAAATAATGAAATAATTTCATTATTACATATAAACAAAAATATATGAAACAATTTCATCAAAAAAAAATTATACGAAACAAATTCATCGTATTAAATACTTTCATTAAAGAATTTTATTCAAGTAAATAATGAAAACGACAGTTTGTACGGTTTATTAGATTTCACGTGTGCATATTACAAATTACTTGTATGCACAAATGCATACCGTCCTGATGAAAGACTACCAGGGTGTTATCAATTTTTCGTTTTTTTGAGGTTTTTCCTTGAACCTGACCCTATATATATATATATATATATATATATAATATTAATTTTGTAATACAAAATGGAAATTTGGAGAGATAGATATATATGTTAAATATGGAGAGAGAAAGACTTGTTAAAAACATTAATTAAATAGAAATGAGGAATATCAAATTACTAATTTACCTTTTTACTTTATTTTAAGAAGTAACATTATTAATTATTTTAAATGATTGACTCATATTGGATCTTAAAGTTATCATAAACTATCGAGTTCTCATTTGATTTTGCCCTATATATATGGTAAATCATTTACAAACCTTTGTAAAAGTTAGAAACTATATGAACCAACCAATTTCATCTATCGTTCAGTTTAATCAATGGCATAAGTGAAATTACTTTCAAAATCAGATATTAAAATTAAAAACTAGGGGTACACTACTAAAAATACCAACATTACCGACTGTCGCTTCCGGCGGAAATATTTCCAACGAATTGAAAAAAAGTAAAAAAAAAAAAGTCAACACCCGCATAATTCTGTCGAAAATCCGCCACAATACATCACTAAATTTTTTTCTTAAAAATAAATATATATTTTGTTGAATACTTGTGACGGAATTGCTCTCTGCCGCAAATCCTTCACAAATATTCAAACTCAGCAGTCACAGATTCCGCATCCAGCACCGCCACAGTTTTATTCTTGGTTGTTATGAACTCTTGTCACACTAAACAATTCCGTTTATCGAACAATTGGAACAATTTGTATTTATTCCGCCGAAATTATTGTTGATGGGCTATAATTAATGTATGATATTTAATTTCCAGGTTTTAGCATTTTTTTTAACATTTACAAGAATTTAAAATTTTTTAAATCCATTTTTAAAAATCATTTTTTTTAAATATAGAAGTTCAATTCCAACATATTTCCGACGGAATATCTGCCGGTGAATTTTTCCAATTTTCACAAAAAGGAACGTCGGATTATTTCCGGTGAACTTTTCTTTTTGAAAAATCTATAAAAAATATATTTAATGAGATCAATTTTATAGAAATTAAATTAAATTTCTGACGAATTTTCCGCCGGAAATCCATCAGAGATTTAATCAAATTGATTAAGTAAACCTAATTAACTCTAAATTTTTAAGAAAACTGGGGGAAAGCGACGGAATTCCAACGGAAAAATCTGCCGGAAATTTTGAATCCGCCTTAAATCCGTCGGAAAATTGTTTTGCGGCGAGAGTTCTTGCGACAGTGGAATCCGCCGGAAATCTGTTGCTAATAGCTATTTCCGACGGATTTCCTGCGAATTTTTTCGTTTGAAATGTTGCTTTGTTTAGTGGTATTTAGGGAATCAAATCATCCACTAAATTAGGGAAATTCAAAATCCTGAAATTTAATAGACCACGTCTATCTTAATGAAATTGCCGACAAGAAGAGAATCGACAGAGAAGAAAATCGATTATGCCATCTTCACCGGTAATCAGAATGCCATTAAAGGTGAAAATAGATTTCGCTTTGTTTCACCGATGAAACACAAGTTATGATTTGTCTTCAACATTTGTTTATTTTCGAAACAATTATATTTTATAAGTGAAATAACCATTGTTTATCTTCTTTAAAAAAGTAAAAACAACTGTTACATTACTATGGGTTGTGGTAGTAGTGTACTAAATTACACCTTGTTTCACATGTGAAACAACAATTATGTTTCATTAGTAAAATAACATTTGACTAAATTACACTTTGTTTCACTAGTGAAATAATAGTTATGATTTGTCGTCAACATCTGCTTCATCGTCTTCAACATCAATTTATTAGGAAACAATTATGTTTCATCAGTGAAATAACGTTTGACTAAATTACACCTTTCTCACCGATGAAATAACAATTATGATACGTCTTTAACATATGTTTCATCGTCTTCAACATCAACTTATTTGGGAACAATATGTTTCATCAGTGAAATAAGAAACCTTCATCTAACCTCTTCATGGTCAACTTCATTCGAAAAATATATTGAAAAACTTGGACCATCATTATTCTTGTTTCGATAACCACAATGTTGATTTAGTCTATCATCCTCGTTAACATTGAAATCACCAAAATCGTTAAAAACATTTGCTACTGAAGATTCGAAAGACATGTGTAATGCCCCAAGACTAAAGCAACAAGTTGACCCAATAACTTCGAACTCAACTTAAAATCATGGTGGAAGTTATTGGTAGCCCACAACTTTTTTTTTGAAAGGCAACAAGTAGCCCTCAACTAGCTCATAAATATACTCTTCTATCCATGTGGGACGAGTTCTTACAAACTCCCCCCAATTAAACATTTGCCTAAAATATTCTTTCTTATAATCGGTAACGTAGGATTCACCTAAGACGTTACAAACACCCCATAGAGGACTCATCGACCTTGATGAGGTTTGCCCCACCGTCCCGATTAGAAGATGGCCAAAATGGGTCCAGTCTGGCCAAGACTGGCTTAGTACCGGGACCAGGACGAGTAGAAACCGGCCATGGATCGACAGTTCCAGCATGATTACACTTTTCTGGAAAATGAAAATCTCGGACCAGGTTTAGGCCCGACCTAGGACCGGGACAGGGACAGGGACAGGGACAGGGACAGGGACAGGGACAGGGACAGGGACAGGGACAGTATATAGAGACCGGGCCATGGATTTTTAATCGAGACCAAGACTGTTTAAAAATGAAAATCTCGGACCAGGACTAGTTTTGGATATTTCTAATCCCGATGGTACAAGGATGGACTCTAATACCATTTGTATCACCCCAAGCCCAAAGCAACATATTGACCCAATAACTTCGAATTCAACTTAAAACTCTTGTGCAAATTATTGGTAGCTATAATTTTGAGATTGCAAGGAGCTAACAAATCTATTTTGCTATCTATGTGGGATGAGTTGTTATAATATGCTTACAAACATCTGCTCTTGAATATTTAAAAGACACATGCATGCTTTTGAATATCATGATGATCCATGAATTTGTTGTTTATGTGTAGGAGTTCCTAATCAAATAAAATGAAATACTAAAAGCATTTTCAGAAAATCATGATATTACTTGATTATGATTTCAATCAAATTAAGTAGATCGATTTATTTAGGAAACTTGATATGAAATAATTAAGGGATTTTGATATGCCAAGCATGTACAATATAATTTGACCAAAATACCTTTACTAATTAGAAAAAAAAGGATGTGCACAGAGATGGACCTAGAAATTTTTTCAAGTGATGGGACCATTTGACTATAAAAGACAAATATATGAATATTTTTCACAAAATCAACATTGGTATGTTAGTTCATTTCTTTTAATAAGTGAGGTCATGTGTTCAAGTCTTTTATTGCAAGATTTTTTAAAACATAATAAATCTGAAAATATAAAACCTAAAAACTAAGAAAATGGCACTAATATATAGGACTTAAACGCAGGTCTGGGGTGGAAGAAAAAGTCTTGCAAACCAACTCTACCAAATAAACTTGTGCCCCAAATTATATGACCAATCATATATACCATTTTCTATTCAAAAGGCGTAGTCGATGGACAACAGGTGAATATTCCTGTACTACACCTTGTTGGTCCTGAAGGAAAGCCAGAGTTTATATAGAGGTGATAGAGATCTAGGAGGAATTTTTGGGGGTATCCAATTTTTTATAGATATTCAACTTTTTTTTTGGGAAGGGTGTCCTAGGATATGCCTAGACTAATCCCTTGACAAATTATAAATGTAAGACATCAGCCCTGATTAACCTCAGTGGCCACAATTGTTGTTGTAACATCCCAAATTTCCTTAGTAAGTTCCCCTACCCATCTCTCTTTCTTTAGAAATTTAAAATCCGTTAGTCGCGATCTCATCATCTCGTTTATCGTAGGAATAACATGATACATGTATTTATATTATATGAATAATTACATGTTTGGGATTATATCTATATAGGTATAAATATGTGTATAGACTTATGTAGGTGATTTTATATGGTTGGGTTTGTGTCCATGCATGCATACAATGACCATAGTATAGATTTCTCGTTCTAGAGTTCATCGCACCTTATGGACAGCAGCGGAGGGGATAGCTGCGACTATGCTCGGCGACAATGTCGTGGCATAGTCGTTGTGGCATTCTCGTCGTCGACTTACAGTAGGCTCGAAGGAGATGGTGACTATGCCCGACCAAAATGCTGTGGCATAGTCGCCTGTGTCATTGTCGCCCGTGGTTGGGCGTTCACTACTGCATAAGTCAATCAAGTGACCTAAAACCCCATCTATTCTCACTGGTGAGGCGATTTTCCACCTTGTTTTCTCTGTTTCCTTCCCATTAAATGCCCTTGAAGTAAACCCTAACATTTATTGCTATTTGGAGACCATTGAGTTCAAGTGTTGGAAGCTCTAGAAGAATTAAAAGCTCAAGAGTACCAATCCTCCTCAAGTCCGCCTATTTTTAGGTTTTCTCTCTTTACAAACCTTACTTGGTGAGTTTGTACCTATAATATTAACACACCTACTTATATGCCTATCTCCTACTTATAGATGTAAATTTACATTCTTGCAACACTTCATCATTATGTGTCTGACCAAATAACTAGGGTTTCATGAGAAAGGGGTGGTTGG
The DNA here is from genome assembly GCA_954870635.1 of Arctium minus. NCBI lineage: Eukaryota > Viridiplantae > Streptophyta > Magnoliopsida > Asterales > Asteraceae > Arctium > Arctium minus. The sequence continues at coordinate 170,673,323 of OX941080.1, read as the reverse complement.
AGCATCATAATCAATTAGTACAAATGTTCATCCTATTCATTCATCATTCTCATGTATTACTTGCATTTACAATAATATGATAAATATGGCATGTTATGGGATTGAACTATGATGCGTGACTTGACATTATTATTTTAACCGGTTATGTTTATTTATATTAAATATTGGTTTCTACTTCCTCGTGCACGAGGATGTAGTGTACTTGTTATTTGTGTTAAGGTTATTGACCAATGTGGTCACTAGCGAGTAGGCAATAGGGGACGTAAGTCCCTGAGGTGTAACTCATCTAGATTGGATAGGCGTTAATGTCCGTAAGTCCTTGAGGTGTAACTCGACGGAGTAGGCAATAGAGGCATAAACGGTTTGAGGATTGTGATGTCTTTATGGCATGGGAACTAGAACCGGGGCATGCGTTGTAATCCAATAACATCATGGGTGACTCCATTCACGTGTTCTCGTCGCCCAAGATGGAAACGGGTCTCCCCCGTATTTCAAGGGGTATCTCTTGTGTGTAATTGTTCAGGTGTAGACTACTTTTCCAGGTGAGTGTTGACGATGGTTTCACTCTTGTACGTATCGGTAACATTTAATATGGTGTAAATGTTTATATGATAAAATGTCAATCTTGCAATGTTATTAGATTGTTGGTCTAACACTTGCTTGGTACTTTATATGACTCTGTTAGTGCACAAATATGTTGGATCCAAGATCATAAAGATTAAAAGTCAATGTAAAATGCTCAAGTCAAAGCCTCAAGATTGCAAAAGTCAAAGTCAAGTTCAAAGTGGAAAAGTCAAAGTCTTTAGTTTATTAGTTTATGTTAACTAGTTTTGTCTTTGTAATAGTAAGGGATACAAACAGCCTTATTTTTGTTCGTAGACTCATATGACTAGATGAGACGCTGAGTTTAGTAAGAGAAATATTGTGAAATTGAGAGCATATATGAGTTTGTAAAACTGTGATTTGAGATCTATAACAAATGGAAATTGTGATTGAATTCTTGTTGTTATCTTGATCTGTTTACACATAAACTGGGACACACAATTGGTATCAGAGCAGATTCGATTGAAATCATCAAGAATGTTCTTCGCACCCTGTTTGACTGAGTTTTGATCGATTTTCGATTTGTGTAATGTAATTGTTTGATATTTTGATTGTATGTTGATCGATTAGCATTCTAGAATGAATTTGTATTGATTTGGAACACATTCGTACTGTAACTTTGGTTTAATTTTGAATTTTTTTTGGTTTTTCGAACATACGAGTTCTAAGCACTGTATAATCATCAAAATGTACTTTGATGTGAATTTTCTTTGTAATTCAATATTTGTAATCGATTCCTGCACTGTTCGTGGATAAGTTTGTGAAATTTCAAACTCAAATTCGAAGAGTTGTTGGGTTTTTGGACAAATTGAAGTGTTTTTGGATCGTATATTGAAGAACTCGCAAGATTCAATCCATTCACACCAAGAACTCGCATGTTGAATATGTTCACAGAGGAATTCGCATAGAACTAAAGATTTGAAAAAGTTAAGGGAAGAATTCACATAGGCTTATATACGAATTGTACAAAATTTGCATCTGCCTATATACGAGAAGATGGAATTCGCATAGTTCCTTGTACGAAAAGTTGGTGAATTTTTCTCTAAGGACGGACTTCGCATCGCATTTAATACGAAAAGTGAGGATTTCGCATTACACTACATACGGATTCCTTGGATTTGCATCGTATTACTTACGAATTCCTCAGAATTCGCATAGAGCCACATACAGATTTTGTACATTCCGCATAGAAAATTGAAAATTTTTATAAGTATACAATCCGCATCGATACGGGAAGATGAAAATCAAGAAATTTACTAAGTATAGATTTCACATCTCCCTGTTGTGCGAAAAGTTCATGCGAAAAGTTGGAAGTTCAAGACAATTCTAAGTCAAGAATTCGCATATAGTAGTGCGAATTTCTCAGAATTCGCATAAAGCAGCGTGTGAATTTCTAAGATTTCGCATCTCTTTGTGTGCGGTTTTCTCAGGGTGTGCGAATTTTAGCCTCTGTGGTGTGCGAATTTCTTGAAGTCTGCGAATTCTGTGAAGGTTGTTTGTGTTGTGCGAATTCTAGCTACAGTGGTGTGAGGATTCTTGTCTTAGGAAATTTTTGGAAATTTATTTTCTGAAATTTTTCTAAGATCTTTTGATTGTTGATTATTTTTCAAACTAACGATCATTCAAAGTTCTTATTAAACAGATTGTAAAGATGACTTCAAGGGATGATCTCGCAATTGGTACAAATGTTAAACCACCCATTCTCTTCAAGGGTGAGTATGAACAGTGGAAAGACAGATTTTTGGACTTCATCGATGTAACATCCCAGGCCAACCGTACTAGATATTGTCCGCTTTGTCCACACACCTGGACTCACGGTTTTAAAACGCGTCTGGTAGAGGAGGTATCCAGTCCCTTATAAGGAAACTTTTGTTCCCCTCCCCAACCAATGTAGGATCTTACAATCCACACCCCTTAGGAGACCAGCGTCCTCACTGGCACACTAGCCCGGCTCCCGGCTCTGATACCATCTGTAACATCCCAGGACAACCATACCAGATATTGTCCGCTTTGTCCACACACCTGGACTCACGGTTTTAAAACGCGTCTGGTAGAGGAGGTATCCAGTCCCTTATAAGGAAACTTTTGTTCCCCTCCCCAGCCAATGTGGGATCTTACAATCGACAGACATGAGCTTGGTGATTATATTAGACTATCTTTGAAAGAAGTGTTCATGAAACCTCCAACAAAGGTTCATACTACAATAGAGGGTGGAGCAGAAGTTGAATATGTGATTGATCCTGATGAGTATGAAGATGAAACTAAGAAAAGGCACAAAGCTGACAAACTAGGAAAGTCCTTTTTACTCCAAGGTATACCAAATGACATCTATGTGAAAATAGACAGCTACAAAGCAACCGACAAGCAGATGTGAAATCAGTTGGAAAGAATGATGTTGGGTTCTAAGGTTGGTAATCAGCTGAAGGTGTCTAATTTCCTCAACAACTATGAAGAGTTTAAAGAAAAGGAAAGTGAGAACCTAGAGGCAACTTATGACAAATTTGTCACTCTTCTCAATGAGTTAAACAAGAATAGAGTGCAGAAACCTCAGATTGAGTTGAATGTTAAGTTTCTGAGTGTATTACAACCTGAATGGAAAAGATTCACTCGACAGATGAAACAAATGAAAGATCTGAATGAGATACCTCTGCATGAAGTTTATGAGACTTTACGTCAAAATGAAGAAGAGGTTGATGAGATAAAAGATGAGAAGAAGAAAGCTGAGAAACCAGTGGTTCATCTGGTGGCATTGGTGGTAAAGAGATCAGTGAGTTTGAAGAAAAAGAAAGTGACTGTTTCTGAGATGGAGGAAGAGGAAACTGATGAGACTGATTCTGATGATGGTGATAACTTGAAGCAAGCAATGCTTTTATTGACCAAGGAATTTCAAAAGAAATTTTACAAGAAGCATGGGTCAAATAGTCAAAGGTATTCTTCAAGTTCAAAGAACTATGAACATAAAGAAAGGGTTGAAGGAAAGAAAAGATCTGAGGAGAAAAGGCCAGAAGAGAAAAGATATGTGAACAAGTATGTGAAGAAGAAAGAAGAGGATCCAGTAAAATGCTACAATTGTGGTAAAATAGGCCACTTTGCCAAGGATTGCAGGAAGCCTAAAGTGAAGAATTCTGAGTATTATAAAAACAAGATGCTTCTGGCAAAGCAAAAAGAGCTGGTAAAGCACTGATGGCCGAAGATGATTACTGGTTGGACCATTCAGATTATGAGGATGAGAAAGAGGAGACTGCCCATATGTGCCTAATGGGATAGAAAGTTGCTGAAGATATGTTAGATGAAGAGGATTCTGAAGAGAGAAATGATATGACTGAATCTAATTTTTTAAATCAAATGCAATCCATGATGGTTGAACTTCAGGATCTGCAGTCTAAACTAAAACATGAAAAAGGTATCATTGAAAAGAAAAATCAAGCAATACAGAAGCTCAACAAAGACATTGTTGAGAAGACTGTATTGATTGAATCTTTACATAACAACATTGATTCCTTTGGCAAAGAAAATACTTCAATCTATGGTCAATTATCTGAAACAAAATCAAAATTTAAAATGTGTGAACGTGAGTTGAAAGAGGTTGCAAAGAAATGTTTAACTTTGAAATCAGAAAATCAAACTTTGGTTGAAAAAGTGAATGGTTGGGAACAAAAACTGTATACTCGAGGTCATACTGATCAAACTATTCATCTTAATAAACCAAAAGAGGTTACTTCTTTCAATGAGTATTGGGGGTATCGGTTATGATAATCCACATTACTTGAAGAAGGGTATTTCAACAGTGCCTTCTTTATATGATTTTCATTTTCTCAAATTGGCACAGAAACACTCTAAACTTAAAGTCAAATGGACAAAATCATCAGATGAAGTAGAAGCTAAGGAAAATGAGAAAAGGAAAAATAAAACTAAAAAGCAACTACCATATCGTTATGAAAAGTTGAATTCTAGTTACAATTCTAAAAAGTCAAAATTTCTTTCTAACGATTATTTTCAAAGTTATTCTACAGAGCTTTATGTTCCTCCACTCATCTTAGAAAGTAAAATTTCTAAGCTTGAGAATACTCTTGAAGAAGAAAGAATTTTGATTGGATTAGAACAAATGGTATTTTCTACTATTTTTATAAACACTGATTTTTTCAATACTTCAAAAGCTTCTATATCTAATGATGATGATGTTTTGTTTGATGAAGAGTTTGATTTTCTAAACTCTGATGGTTGTTTTGATAAATGTGTTGATCAATTTGATTTTAATGCAAAACTTCCAGATCATTCCCAATTCATTATTAATTCTAATGGTTTACCAAGTGTGTATGAAAAAGGTGAATCATCAACGAAAGTTGATAAACCAGTTTCTGTGAGCACCTATTCTGCAAAAGGTAAGAAAAGAAAGAACAGACACTCACAGAAATGGACCAACACTAGTAAATCAAAGAAGAAACAATCTCTCAAGTCTCAAAGTTCTAACATGAAATATTCATATGTTTCAGATCTGAAAAAGAAAAGGTCCGAAGTGAAATCTGAATGGAGGCCAAAGCAGAAGGTTGATGAGACAACAAAATCATGTTCGGATGTTGAATGTATTAGATTACTGATAGTGTTTATGATGTAATTGATCAATTTGATTCTCATAAACAAAACCTTGTATCTTCTTACAAGTCATATACAATAAAGCAATTAATCAATTATCTCCGTCTAGTACTTAGTCTTCCACATATCGTCGAAATGATTTTGTGTCTCGACAATATACTGATAATTGGTTTGGTTCATATCATGTCTATAATAATAATAATGTTTCAAAAGTTTTTCAAAAGCTCAGAGGGTCCAAATTAAAATGGATGCCAAAATCTTGTGCTAACATGATAGGACCCATTTATAAATGGGTACCTAAACCTCTTGTTGCTTGATTTCTCATGTGCAGACCCGTCATATATGGTACTTGGATTGAGGTTGTTCTAAGCATATGACAGGGCAGAAAGATATTCTATCTAATTATACAGAGAAATTTTGTGGCAATGTTTGTTTTGGGAAAGATATATGCACTTACAGTTTGTTCATGATTTCAGGGGGAGTGAGACAATGATTAGATGATCTACATTCTAGGGGGAGTTGTAGAATTTTGCATATATTTTACACTGACATATTTTGTGATGCATATGTTCAGGGGGAGTAAGGACATTGATTTCTGATTACATCTTATCAGAACTCGTTCTTTAATGTTTTACTGCTTTCATGTCTTTAATTTTCGAATAAATGTTTTTGTTTCAGTAAGACTTTGTTTCTTTGACGACTTTTTGACTAATTGCAGAATTTGAGGAGGAGCTTACATGATCATATCATTCATGACTTTCGAGGTGACTTCATGAGATTAAACTTGAGCGTAAGGAATATTCTAATCTTAGTCTCATATGTTTTTGAAAGACGGACAACTTTCAGACATGAAAACATGTTTTTTAAATGTTCAAACCACTTCTTATTCTCAAAACAGATTTCATGAATTTAGAAGTGTGATTTTAAATGTTTTCTTGTTATGAACTTTAATGTTTAACTAACCGTGTGTTTCGAAAGATAAATACTTGTGTATTATCTTTTCTATATACTGTCAAGTATTCATACACACAAGTTTAGTACTTTATTGACTATGTTCTTACCATGTCTCAAATTGAAATTAATTTTTGATGGTAAGACACCGCGTTTGAAATTAAAAGTATATTGAGCGTTAATTAATTCAAAGCGTTTATTTAAAAAATGTCTATAATTGTTCTTATAGACAACATCCAATTTTTCATTACCTAAGCTTTTATTGATAAATCATTCATACTTGATCTTTTCCATACATAGTCAGATTCTCAAACAAGCAGTTTGTATTCATTTCATTCATTCAATATACTTGTTTTGAGAGAATCTTTCATGATTAATATGCTCAAATCTTCATGATTATCTTACTGAGCATATATATATCTGACATGTATTTCATACTGTGCTTTAACTGTTGAAGTTAAACTGTTGAGCAACATTTTCTAGGATAAAATATACGGGATCATTGTGTGAGATTTTAAAAGAACTTCTATAGATTCACGATAACCAGTTTTTCCTACCCAAGAAGTTATCTTGAGTGATTGAAAGGAGAGGGGTCAATATCTGAGTGTGGGTATGTGCTGAGATAAAATGAAAAGAGAGTTTGGTTAGAAGTGAGCTTAATTGATAAAAAGAAAGAGGGTATGAGAACACTTAATTGATAAAAAAAAAGAGGGTGTGAGAACAGAGTTAAAAGAATATCAAACTCTGCACCAACTTTTTTTGAGTCAGACAACCATATTACTGTTGTTTCACAATTCTTTCGTGAACTTCATTGAAACAGTCAACTAGCCTATGCCAACTCTTGTTTAAACCCCACCAGCTACTCATTTCTTTCTTAACAAAGAGATGTTTCAATTTCTCATGGGGACGCAACACATAATATATCTCGTCTTCATTCGGAAGATGTGGATATTGAAATAGAAGGTAGTCTGTCCCACCTTCACACTTTGATCATGCACATTGATTATGTGTAATACTATTGTTATCTCAATGGTTTACACACTTTGAGCCTATTTAATAAACATTCATGTTTAAATTCTTTCAGACACAAGTACGAATACACATAAAAAAAAAATTTCTGTCGGAACGTTCATATAATAATCTTGTGTTATTCGATGATTGAATGGAAGACCTGGGGAGTGAACATCAATAAAACTCTTTGTACAATACATTTGTAGTACTAAGTAACTTTGTGCTGCTTACAGGCATCTTAACTGATTCATTTGATGATTCAGGGTTACATTCTTATTTGTCTGAATTTAAAAAGATTTAGATGAATACTTTATGAATTGACGGATGTTTAGTGGCTTATTTTTGAAAGATCTGTGGTCAGAAAAAAGATTCATGACATTTCTTTTGATGATTCCTGTGCTCTACATCATCAAAAAGGGGAAGATGGTCAAGAAATGTATGAATTTGAGGAAGTTACATGTTTTGAATATGGGGGAGACAGTATCAAGAAATGAAAGTTGTGTGAAAGGTCAAATTCACAACATGGTGGAGAATATTTGCTGAAATTTTCTTTGAAGATTATTTGCTGAAGAAAAGTGAGCTAAATCTGAAGATAGTTTCTTTTCTGAAGTCTGAGAGAGGTTTTATTACCTTGGGGAGATTGTTAAAGATTCTTGAAGAAAATAATCACAAACTTTGGGGGAGAATATTGTAAATCTGAAGATTGTTTGTCAAGATATAAAGAGAGAGATAAAGAAGAAAGGGGGAAAAGCTTTGTTCAAAGAAAGGGGAGATGAAATGTTTACCCTTGTGAAGATGATAAAGTGAGAGATTGAATATGTAAATATCATAAAAAAAGAAGAAGTTTGTTCGCGAATGCTGAAGTTTGCTTTTGTTTATCTAAAGGGAGAGATAATTTGTTTCTTAATCAAAGGGGAACTTCAATGCTTTTTCTTTCTGAAGATGATCTTGAATCAAAGGGGGATATTGTTAGTGCTCAAATATGTTGGATCCATGATCATAAACATTGAAAGTCAAAGTAAAATGCTCAAGTCAAAGCCTCAAGATTGTAAAAAAGTCAAAGTCAAGTTCAAAGTGGAAAAGTCACAGTCTTTAGTTTTATTAGTTTGTGTTAACTAGTTTTGTCTTTGTAATAGTAAGGGATATAAATAGCCTTGTTTTTGTTCGTAGACTCATATGACTAGATGATACACTGAGTTTAGTAAAAGAAATATTGTGAAATTGAGAGCATATACGAGTTTGTAAAACTGTGATTTGAGATCTATAACAAATGGAAATTGTGATTGAACTCTTGTTGTTATCTTGATCTGTTTACACATAAACTGGGACACACAGACTCACAGGTCTTTCTAGTGGTGTGCATAAGCCACTTTGATGTGTCGGTCGTGTACCTAGGATCTTTGGAGGACCAGGTTTTTGGGATATTTGAGGAGAGTGTTTTGGAGACATAGCAACACCCACCTTTAATCTAGTCTGATTATTGTTCTAGATTAATTAGGTTGTTGTATTTTATGTTTCACATTCCTCTACTATAATTGATGCAAACTACCCCAACATAATTGGGTTTCAGTTGTTTATTTACAGGATTTATAAACCTCTATATTTTAGACGTTATATTGTCGAAATTTTAATTTTACATTAGCCCAAATTTTAGGGTGTTATAAGTTGGTATCAGAGCATTAGTTTAAGTGAACTAGGCATGAACGTAAGATGCCTAGACTTAAACTAGAGTCTTTAGGTTATGATTGGTGAGGATTAGGTATAACTTCTAAGATAGGATGATCTTATAGTCGACGGAATTGCATAAATTAAGAAACTTGATGATGGTAACAAGGATCCTTGTGTATGGTGTGTTCATAATTGCATGTATCTAATGTCATTATGAATATATTTTTACGTGAGCATGTTTGGTTTACTAATGTCATGACGATTGATGAATGTATTAGTACGTTTCCTTTTATGTTCCGATCGAATCTCTTATTCTCTCTCGTGCTTGCTTGGCAGCCATTGTTCTATCATGGTAAATACTCGGAGTCGACCGTTGGTCGAAGGGGAAATTCATGAGGATAACATATCCAACCCAAATCCAGTGGTCAGGGTGGTGAACGTTGTCCCTCCCAATATGCCGCCGATATTCACCGGAGAAGTTGAGCACATACCGAGAGTGGATTTGGCATCCACAAACCCGGTCATACAAGAGGCAAACCCTCAAGCTGATATGATGACCAGCGTCATGAAGATGGTGATGACGGCTATGGAGAAGCAACAAGAGGCATTTCTGAAGATGTTGGTGGAAAGGGATGCTAGTCTCCGGAGGCCAGAGGTTGTTGCTGAGAATGCAGTGGCCGTTTCGGGTGGTATCGGAGACGAAAATCATACTAATGGGTTGGTGAACTTGGAGACAAGGCAACCAGGGAAGGGTTATTCATACAAGTCCTTCATAGGCTGCAAACCGCCAAAGTTTGTCGAATCCGACGATCCTGTGGCTTGTATGAACTGGCTCAGAGAAATCGAGCATGCCTTTAGAGCCTGCAATTGTGAGGAGAACCATAAGGTAAGATTTGGTTCTTAAATGCTATGGGGTGCGGCTTTAATTTGGTGGGACATTTTCACCGCAACTATAGAGGAATATGTTTTGACAAAGATGACTTGGGCAGTATTCAAGAAGAAGGTTTTGGAATAATATTGCAACGAACAATAGATGGACTTGATAGAAGAGGGGTTTCTAGCTTTAAACAAATGGGATTTGTCAGTGAGAGAATATACTCGACTCTTTATGGAGAAATTGAACCTTGTGGGGCATGTGGCCCCAACCGAGAAGGAAAAAGTGAAGGCCTATCTGAAGGGTTTACCCACGAACATGATGTCGATGCTCCGCAACTCAAAAGCTACAAATCTTCGGGAGACTATAGAAGAAGCCAAGGTCATGGAAATAGTCTATGCGAAAGACGAGGAGGAAAAGTCAATGACCGTAGAGAAGAGAAAGTGGGAGAACCCACCGAGTTCGTTCAAGAAACAAAAGTTCCAACCAAGTGGTAGAAGTTTTGATAATCGCCGTGAGGTGAAGTGGTGTTCCAAGTGCAAGAGCAAGCACTTCGGATTTTGCAACCCCAACCCCAACCCAGTCTCATGCTTCAAGTGTGGAAATCCGAGCCACACGAGACCAAATTGTCCTATTCAAGGGACAACTTATTTTGAGTGTAAGGAAGTGGGGCACGTGAAGAGAGATTGTACCAAGCTAAAGGGGAATGCAAGAGGAGGTAACTATGGGAGTCAACTGAAGAAGGATGCCATTCATAGGGCCCAAGGGAGAACCTTTCAAATGACGAAAGAAGAAGCGAAGGAAACTGCTGACGTGGTGTCGGGTACGTTCTTACTCAACTCTTTACCCACAAGAGTATTGTTTGATTCTGGTGCAAACTTCTCCTTTGTGTCAAATTTATTCTGCAAGTCTTGGGTTATGCCTGCTCGTACACTTCATGATGCTTTAGTCATAGAAGTAGCGAATGGGGAACGTGTAGTCTTAAGAGACATTCTAAGGGACTATTGTCTAGAAATAGATGGCGAATATTTCAAAGTGGTTTTGCTTCCCATGACCATTGGGATTTTCGATGTGGTGATTGGGATGGACTGGTTGGAGAAGCATCAAGCGGAGATCCTATGTTTCAAGAAGCTAATACGAATACCCGTCCGATATGGAGACTTTATTTTTGTCTATAGCGAAAGGCGAAAGGGGGAGGTGTCCATGATATCATCTATTAAAGCAAGAAAGTGCATGGTGAAGAAATACCCTTCGTATTTAGCATTCATTGTAGATGCCAAGGTGGAGAAGAAGAATGTGTAAGAAGTGAAGATTGTCAGCGAATTTCCAGACGTGTTTCCCGATGACTTACCTGGCCTACCTCCGGACTGACTGGTGGAGCTTCGAATCGATTTGATTCTGAGGGCGGCACCGATAGCTCGTGCACCGTACCACCTTGCGCCGACTGAAATGCAAGAGATGATGACTCAACTACAAGACTTGTTAGAGAAAGGGTTCGTGAGGCTGAGCTCTTCGTCGTGGTGAGCTCCAATGTTCTTCGTGAAGAAAAAGGACGGATCGATGCGTATGTTTATTGATTACCGGGAGCTAAACAAGGTGATCGTGAAGAATAAATACCCGCTACCCCGAATAGACGATCTTTTTGATCAACTTCAAGAGGCCGGATGCTTTTCCAAGATCGATCTTCGATCGGGCTATCATCAAGTGAAGGTTAGGGAGGAATACATCGCGAAGACGGATTTTAGGACCCGTTATGGACATTACGAGTTTATATTCATGTCGTTTGGTCTAACGAACGCACCAACACTATTTATGGACTTGATAAACCATGTATGTCGGCCATTCTTGGACCGGTCGGTCATCGTGTTCATCGACGATATATTAGTATACTCCAATGATGAGGAGGAACACGGACGACACTTGTAAGAGGTCTTAGAGGTGATAAGGAGGGAGAAATTGTATGCCAAATTCTCCAAGTGTGAGTCTTGGTTGTGGGAAGTTTATTTCCTTATCCAAGTGGTGACCCGGGAAGGAGTAAAAGTGGACCCAACGAAGATTGAGGTAATGATGAATTGGGAGCCTCCAAAGAGTCTAACTGAGATTCGAAGCTTTTTGGGGCTTGTCGGGTACTACCGAAGATTGATCCAAGACATCTCCAAAATTGCCTAATCCTTGACCGCGTTGACTCAGAAGAATGTGAAGTTTGCGTGGACCGAAACTCAAGGGAAAGTAATCCGGACTTTGCAACGGAAATTGTGTGAAGCACCGATCTTATCCTTACCCGAGGGAACGGAGGACTTCGTCGTCTATAGCGATGCATTCAAGATGGGTCTAGGGTGTGTTCTAATTCAGAGAGGCAAGGTGATCGCGTATGCGTCAAGGCAATTGAAGGAACACGAAAAGAATTACCCAATTCATGACCTTGAACTGGCGGCGATAGTGTTCACTTTGAAGTTATGGCGACACTTTACACCGATCACAAGAGCTTGAAGTACATTTTTTATCAAAAGGAATTGAATATGCAGCAATGAAGGTGGTTACAATTGCTTAAGGATTACAACTGTGAACTTCTATACCACCCGGTCAAAGCAAATGTGGTGGCGGACGCATTGAGTCGGAAAGAGTATAGTGGAGCGGTGCCGAACCTCGTTAACAAGGATTGAGGTTATTTCAAACCTTATGGACATGATAAAGACCACTTAAATCGAAGCATTACTCGAAGCGAACCTCAAGGATGAAGCTATGGCAAAGCAACACCTTATCTTGACGGAAGATGGTAGAAGGTTAAAACTCTTCCAATGGCGAATTTGGGTACCCAAGTTGGGAGGATGTCGGAGGCTACTCTTGGAAGAATCACAAAAATCAAGATATTCCATTCACCCTGGGAGCACCAAGATGTATAGGGATTTAAAGTTGAATTATTGGTGGCCAGTAATGAAGCTTGACATGGAAAACTTTGTGGAGAAATGCCTCACTTGCTCGTTAGTGAAGGCTGAAAACTAACGACCATATGGGATCTTGCAATCTCTAGATATACCGAAGTGGAAATGGGATCACATCACAATGGATTTCGTGACGAAACTACCAAAGACGTTGAAGAGCCACGACACCATTTGGGTAGTAGTGGATCGATTGACTAAGAGCGCACTTCTTGGCAATGAGAGAAATGTTATCGTTGGACAAGCTAGCAAGATTATACATCAACGAAGTGGTCTCGAGGCATGAAGTGCCATTATCCATCGTTCCCGATCGGAATAGTCGTTTCACCTCTCACTTCTGGAATTCCTTTCAGAGAGAGTTGGGGACAAAAGTTAAGTTAAGCACGACATACCACCCTCAAACGGATGGACAAAGTGAGCGGACTATTCAGACACTAGAAGATATGTTGTGATCATGTGTCATTGACTTCGGGGGAAATTGGGACTCTCACCTCCCATTGGTAGAATTTGCATATAACAATAGTTACTACTCAAGTTTGGGCATGGCCCCGTTTGAAGCCTTGTATGGTCGGAAGTGTAGAACGCCGACTGGTTGGCTCGAAGCGGGCGAAAATCAATTCGCCGGACCGGAAGTAGTGAAAGAAACGGCGGACAAAGTGAAGATCATTCGATAATGGTTGAAAGTGGCCCAAGATCGTCAGAAGAGCTATGAAGACAAGAAAATACGACCGATGGAATTTCAAGTGGGCGATCGGGTATTGTTGAAGGTGTCGCCTTGGAAAGGAATTATAAGGTTTGGAAAGCGGGGGAAGCTTAGTCCTCGTTTCCTCGGACCCTTCCCTCGGACCCTTCTCTATTGTTGAACGTGTGGGACTTCAAGCCTACAAGCTAGAGCTACCGTGGAGATGAGTGGAATCCACCCAACCTTCCACGTGTGTTACATACGAAAGTGCTTAGAGGAAGAAGAAATCATTATTCCACTATCCGAAATTCGAGTGGATAATGACCGTTGTGTTGAGGAACCGGAAAACATCTTAGAGAGATATACGAAGAAACTTCTCCATAAGGAGGTAGTCATGGTGAAGGTGCAATGGAAGCACCACCGAGGCACGAAGGTGATGTGGGAAGCGGAAGAAGACATGAGAAGACGGTATCCCCATTTATTCGAGTGAGTGCGAGATTTCGAGGATGAAATCTTTTTCAAGGGATGGAGGATTGTAACATCCCAAATTTCCTTAGTAAGTTCCCCTACCCATATCTCTTTCTTTAGAAATTTAAAATCCGTTAGTCGCGATCTCATCCTCTCGTTTATCGTAGGAATAACATGATACATGTATTTATATTATATGAATAATTACATATATAGGATTATATCTATATAGGTATAAATATGTGTATAGACTTATGTAGGGGTTTTTTTTTAAGTTGGGTTTGTGTCTATGCATGCATATAATGACCATAGTATAGATTTCTCGCTCTAGAGTTCGTCGCACCTTATGGACAACAGCAGAGGGGATAGCTGCGACTATGCCCAACGACAATGTCGTGGCATAGTCGTTGTGGCATTCTTGCCATCAACTTACAGTAGGCTTGAAGGAGATGGCGACTATGCCCGATGACAATGTCGTGGCATAGTCGCCCGTGTCATTGTCGCCCGTGGTTGGGCGTTCACTACTGCATAAGTCGATCAAGTGACCTAAAACCCCACCCATTCTCACTTCTCGATTTGCAGATCGGCTCTTCCCTAGGTGAGGCGATTTTCCACCTTGTTTCCTCTATTTTGTTTCTCATTAAATGCCCTTGAAGTAAACCATAACATTTATTGCTATTTGGAGACCATTGAGTTCAAGTGTTAGAAGCTCTAGAAGAATTAAAAGCTCAAGAGTACCAATCCTCCTCAAGTCCGCCTATTTTTAGGTTTTCTCTCTTTACAAACCCTACTTGGCGAGTTTATACCTATAATATTAACACACCTACTTATATGCCAATCTCCTACTTATAGATGTAAATTTACATTCTTGCAACACTTAATATATATATATATATATATATATATATATATATATATATATATATATATATATATGATAGGTTTTAATAAATTAACCCTATTACTGTGTTTTATTAGTATTTTATCTTTGTTTTATTTGCCCAACGTCCACTTTTAGAGTCATTTAGTCCTATTTACAACTTTTATCATGTTTTTATGTTTTAGTATGCATTTTCATTGTTTTGGTATTAACATAAGCATTTTTGCAGATTTCTGATTTTTTGGCAGTGCTATAGGACCACTGCAGGAACTGGGATATGATGCTGTAGGAATAGCTGATGACTTCTGCAGCCGATATTTTTGCTTGGGTCGGGCTTGGAAGCCCCATTTTGAAGACTTTATGGCCAAGAAAAGGGCTTACATCATCATTGTACCCCTTTAGCTTATTAGATACTCTTCTAGTTTCTATATATATGCATCTTTTGTAACCTTAAAAATATCACCAACAACCTTTGGGTTTAAGAATTCTCTAGATTATTTTTGTCATCTTAAGCTTAAATATTTTGGGTTTCCTTGTCCTTCAAGAACTAAAATATTTCAAGCTTAAGAGTTGGTTATTTTGGAAGTATTAATCTAAGTGCTTTGGATTTCAAGTTCATCTTCTTAATCTTGTTCTTTACTTTCTAAAATTTCATTTTTCGATTTGTGTTATTTAATATATCGAGATTTTGCAAGAGATTTTTACAAGTCTTTTTTGCACCTTGATTCTTGAATTTCACAAGCCGATTTCTAATTTTCTCACCTTTCAAATTTCCAAAGTGTGTTCTAAGCAAAGTTTTTATAATCATCAAGAACAATCAACATTTCTTTTGGCAAGAAAAATACTTGGAAATAAATATTAGCTTTACTTTAGATTTCTTCTATTGTAAGCTAAGTTCATTCCCAAGTACCAAGTTTCATTTCAAAGTACACAAAGTTATTTCCAAAGTACCATTTGTTGACCTTTTGTGACATAATTTAAGTGATAAGTTTTATAACTTGTCATTTAAGTTTCCAAGTCCTACATACTTTAGCAAGTATTTTCTAGCTTAGTTTAATTTAGTCTTTTTATTTTAGTTCTTTTCAATTCTCTAATTTACATTTCTGTAATTTATTTTTCTGCAATTTAAATTCCTGTAATTTACATTTCTGCATTTTAATTTCTGCAAGTTACTTTTCTGTCAATTACTTTTCAGCAATTTACATTATTGTCTTTATCTTTCAGTTATTTACATTCCAGCAATTTATTTTACTGTCATTTATTTTCCAGTAATTTTTACTTTCAGTATTTTTACCTTTATGTAATTTCCAGACCTTACATCATTCGAAAGAAGAAACCAAGCGATGATGGGCTAATAGCCTGAGCTTGGGGTGTAAGGCAATGTTAAGACCGAAATCGGCGTGGAAATAAAAAGGTGTATTTATTATAGCATTGTTTTCTAACTATTTATTTCAAGTGATTATTGTTTCATTGAAGATCATGTTGAATTAATTGACAACTAATTTAATATGTGAAAATGCATTAACTTCCAGAGTTAAGACAAATAAGAAAACCTGATTTAATATGAGAGGACTCTAAGCAGTTATAACACCTGACAAGTGATATACTCATACGGTGTAGGGAGGTAACACTGTGTCGCGCTAGGATTCACGAGGTCTAACATAAGTGATATTGTATCGATAGCAGTGGGCCGATGTGCAGTCTTTGGAGGCCGTCTGAACCGATAGTTGAATATTGTGACAATTTGCTATATCATCTTTTTGTCAAAACGCATGTTTTAATCTTAACAAAGCTTTGCATCCTTTGCTTCTTCTTTTACGACTGATTTTCTAGTGATAGCTCAAACAAAGCAACCAAAAGATTTTTCTTCGAATTCGCCATCTGAAATCAATTTTTAAATACTGGACTTTTGAAAAACTTTCACAAGCCTTCTCTGTGGGATCGATATCTGGTACTTTTACCATTATTACTTGTTACGAGACGATAGTAGTTCAAGGTGTATACTTGCGCCAAGTTCTATTTTAAGTGACTCTCACAAAAGGATTGCATAAATCTGACCAACAAGTTTTTGGCGCCGTTGTCGGGGAAGCAAGCTAAAAGTTTTTCTGTTCAAAGTAAAGTTTATAAAAATTGATTTTTCTACCACCTTTTTGAAAATCAGTGTATGCCAAGATTGTCTCACGGGGATTTCTTTCAGTTAGACCCTGACATAGAAAAAACGTTTAGACAAAGAAGGAGAGCGCAAAGAGATGCTTCAGCTTTAACCTCTTCAGAAATGGATGAACGTGAAAATATTTTCGGCGAAGGAGATCACTGTGGTCCTATTCCTAGGAACAATAATGGAGTTCCCGAGATAATTCCTGGGAATAACATTTTTGAACCCAGAAATGGGGATAATAATGAACCACCAATAAATCGATTTGAGGAAGAGGAACAAATCATTTTTAGGCTAGCAAATTCTAAAAATGGCGGTATTATGGATTATGCTATCCCTATTTTAACCCAGTTGCACACAGGGATACTTAAACCTGTCATTAATACTGCCCATTTTGAACTTAAGCCTATAATGTTTCAGATGCTGCAAACCAATGGCCAGTTCGCTGGTATGCCATCTGAAGATCCTCATTCTCATTTGAGATCTTTCATGGAAATCACAGATTTGTTCCTTATCCCTGGAGTATCTGAAGATGCTCTAAGGCTCAAACTTTTTCCTTTTTCACTAAGGGATAGGGCATGATCCTGGTATAACTCTCTGAAACCAGACTCTGTGATCTCATGGAACAATATGGCTGAAAAAAAATTTAAAAAATATTTTCCACCCACGAGGAATGCCAAATCCAGAAACGAAATTTGTACTTTTAGACAACTGGATGATGAAGCAGTTCCTGATGCATGGGAAAGGTACAAAGAGCTACTGAGAAAATGCCCTCACCATGGCATTCCGTATTGCATACAACTAGAAACGATTTACAATGATTTAAACACCACTGCTAAACAAATGCTAGATGCTACTGCTATCCCATGTATTTTCCTAAAAGAACATGTTGTTCAACAGGCTTTTGTACATGTAAGCACAAATACCACTTGTTACATGAAAAATAAGACTTTCGGAGATGTTAAAACAGTTATGTTTGACGATGCAATTCTCCCCCTCAAACTAAAAGAGTTTGACAATTAAGCTCATATCATTTTGTCATGAAGAATAAGATTTTGGAGAATCAAAAAACGAATGTTGTTTATATGAACAATATATAAACATATTTTCAATGAAAGCACATGAAATGACGTTTGATTCAATCAACAGTGAATACAAATAACGTGAGTATTACCATAGAACGATTTAACTTTTGATACTTGGTAATAACAAAGTCAAATAGAATGTTCTGAACCGTTATGTGTATGAATACTTGACAAAGTATATTGACAAGATAAAACACAAGTATTTATCTTTATGAACACACGGTCAGATAATCTTTTAAAAACACAGATATTCTCCCCCTTAACTGATAATTTTTTTTTAAAGCTTAAGAAAAAAACAGAAAAAAATAAGGCACTGAAGTGCGGGTTCTAATCCGATGTGATTAGAAGCCATATTCCGTTGAGGTACGGGTTCTAAGCTGATTTACTTAGAAGCCATATTCCGTTGAAGTACGGGTTCTAAGTTGATTTACTTAGAAGCCTTCCTTTTTTACGATGAAGTCCGCGTTTTGAACTGTTTTGTTCAAAATCCATTGTTCTTTCTCCCCCTTAAACCTTGGGTTCCTGCAACACAAATTTACCTTTTGGTACCCACTAGTATTTGGGTCCTAATGGGTTAGTTGCAGTTCTAGTAGGAGATATGAAATAAGAACCATACCAGTTATTCACATAATCTTTTCTTACAAAATCATTTGAGCCACAGTAGGAACAACTGATTTTCTTTTGTGCTAACCTGATCAGTTGATTGATAGAGTAAACCAGATCAGGTTTGCCAAAAGTTTTACCTTTTGTAGCATAGTTCCATTTAGCATTTGATGTATGCACAAATGATTTTTCTTTCTTCTTTTCCTCCGATGATCCTTTAACTCTCCAGATCCAGTTTCCTCTTTCTTTCTCATCTTCTCTTCTCTAGAAGCTTTTCTTCTGAGACTTAGTCTTCTTGAAGTTACCTGAACCATCAACATTTTTGTCATAGAAAAGGTTAGAAGGACAAATCTGATCAGTAGATTTAGAAGTAAGACAATCATCTAAATCATAGAAAGGATTATAGAAAAATTTTAAAAAGGTGAACTTGAAGTTGTTTTTAATGAACTATCTGAATCAGCTAGATCATCTCTTGGTGATTGAGCTATTGACTCTAGCGTCTTGTGCTCAGTCAGCTTCACCTTGAATACTATCTCTTCAAGTTCTTTTATCTTTGAAGACAAACTGTTTCTTTCCTTTTCAATCAAATCAAACTTCTTATGCAACTCAGATTTTGCATTCTTCTCCTTCATGATGTTTGTTGACAATTCAGATAGCTTTCTTGTCAGTTTAGCTATCTCGGTCTCAAATATCTTCTTTTCTTCAGAAAAGTCTGTATTTATATCCTTCAGCTCAGCTTTCTTCTTCTCATTCTCAGCCTTTTCTCTCTCTAGAATGATAACCTTCTCAAAGTCTGAAACTTGTTGAGAAAGCTTAACACATCTAAGCTCTAATGCTTTCTTCTCTTCAAAGGCTTTTCTAGAGAAATCAGAGAATTTCTTGGCAAAGTCTTTTCTTTCTTTCTCTATCTTCAGTATTTCATCTTGAGCTATTGTATTGTCTCTGTCTTGGGTTGCCTTTTCTTTCATCGTTTTAATCTCAACCTCAAGACTGAGAACTTTATCTTTTTAAAGAGTCTCTTTCAGCAAAGATTCGAGAGTTTGACTTTCTAAGCTCTTCAGATGTCTCACGAGCAATGTTTGCTATTCTTCTCAATTCATCTAGCTCTTTTTGCATTAGTTCCTTCTTAGACCATGTAGAGCTGGATTCAGATCTTTTCAACTTTGCTTGAAGATCTAAGATCTCTTTTTCTTTAGACGCAATTATTCCTGCAAGATCAATTATAGAATCAGAATCTTTTGAATTTTCTTCTAAAGCATTGATCTGAATAAGAAGAGATGAGTTTTGAATCTGTAAAGCCTTGTTCTCAGCTTTGAGCATTTTGTCCTCTTTGTCATACTCATCAATCATGCGAGATGATGTTGATAACCGTCCAACAAGTTGTTTAGCCTTTGCTTTTACTTCAGAATGTGTCATCTTTTCAAAATCAAGGCTGTAACCGTCAGACATCATTAGCATTGCATTTCCCGGACATAAGCTTTGTAACAATAGCAGCTTCAGCTGAATCATAGTTCTTCTGGACAGAAGATGGAAAGAAATTCAAAATGGTGCATAACAAAGGAACAGCTCCTTCAGCATCTGAGCTATCCTCATGCATCAGCTTTAAAACTGGCTGAAGAAGTTTTGCAGCATGTGAAGCGCCATCTTTCTTCATATTGGGAAACCCACCCAACCTCGTAAGAAGTCTGATATCGAGACACAGCAAGCAGCCTTCACAAAGTGAGATTTTTGCATCAAAAAAAAATATTCATGAAATCAGATACTTTTCAATAGAATAAAACTCACTTAATCAGATCAATCTTAATCATAAAAACTCACATATTCATGAAATCAGATGAACAAAAATATTGTGTTCGATATATGTTTTAGGGTATAAAAATCTAATTTTTGCATTCAATTTTCGTGATTTGTGTGTTGCTGGGTTGATTTTTCTGGGTTGTTCATCATTCTGGGTAAACTAAGAACGTCCCAGTCGAACGCATAATATCGGTCAAATCAGGACACCGGACAAATAGTCCGATCGCCCGGTATACTCACAGACCACCTCGGTCGATACCTTGTCCGGTCGAATCAATACCGATCGAATCAATACCGGTCGAAGTGTTTACCGATCTTACAACCTCCCGGTCGAAGACTTTTATCGGTCGAATATTTTTATCAGTCTTCACTATACCGGGCAACTATATTCCCGGTCGAACAAAGTACCGGTACAAGCAACTTACCGGTCGAACTCTCTATACCGGTCTTAGTCGTTTACCGGTCGAGCATAAGACCGGTTGTTACATCTTACCGGTCAAACAAGGTACCGGTCCCATACCCCCGCAAGGGCGTTCCCCTGGACCCCACCCGCTAACCGGGTAGCGGGACCCCCGTGCTAAGTCTGTGAAGGGGGACAAAAGTTTTGTGCTTGATCAAAATTTTCCTAATTTCATTATTCAGTATTATTTCTTTATGTTTTATACTGTGCAAATTATGCACTTAATTATTTTTTTTGAAAATTTATTTTTCTGAAAATTTTTTAGTGTGGTTTTTATCTTGATTCTAACGATCTCATCTAGTTGGTTGTCTTGGTACAGATAAGTTTAATTACTAACCGTACAGCTAAGATGTCGAACCAGCTTCTCTCGATGGGCTCTCAGTCCAAACCGCCTGTCCTTATGGCTGATGAATATCAGCAATGGAAGAAGAGAATGGTCCAGTTTCTGAATCATAAAAACAGAGACTACATGGAATCAATCATCAATGGTCCGGTCAATCCGATGATCAAAGTTGATGGCCAAGCAGCAACTGGCACCTCTCCAGAAATCCCAGACAGATATGTTCCTAAACCTTATCAGTACTTTACTGAAAAGCAGAAGGAACAGTACAAGACAGATGAAGAGGCTCTTATCTATCTGACCATGGCAATCCCGAACGACATCTACAACCGTGTAGACAGTCAGAACTCTGCAAAGGAAATCTGGGATGAACTATCCAGACAGTTTGAAGGAAGTGAAGTCTCTATCCAAGATAAGCAGAATATATGCATAAATGCATACGAAGGGTTTCATGCAAAAGAAGGAGAGATGCTGCTAAAGACCTACAACAGATATAACATCATTCTCAATGACCTACGGAGGAACAACATCTCTAAGTCTGCTTCGGAGATTAATTATAAGTTCATCAAGAACTTAAATCCAGAATGGAAGAACTTTGCCATCAACCTTCAGATGTCAAAGAACATGGCTCAGGAAAACGTCACTAATATTTTCTCTACTCTTTCTCAGCATGAGGATGAGGTGAGAACCATCAATCTTGAGTCCAATAAACTGAAGGATTTTGTGGCTCTCATAGCTGGCAAAAGTTCTGTATCTTCCGCAAGGTCAAAGAAAAAGGTGACAAAAGCTCTAGTTACTGAAGTTACCGACTCTGACTCTGCTTCAAGTGATGAAGAACTGGAGATTGATTTTGATCCAGATATTCAGAAGTTCTCTGAGGACTTGGCTCTTATTACTCGAAGATTCAAGAAGACCTTTGGCAAGAAGAAGTTTTATTCAAAGCCTAAGTACGAAGGTCACAAGAAAGAGAAGGCGGAATTAAGATACATGTCAAGGCAAGGACGGCAAAAGGAAAGACGAGAAGAGAGAAAAGAAGACAGAAGAGAAGATAAGAGAGAAGAAAAGAAAGAAGACAGAGCAGATGAACCAGGAAGATGCTACAATTGCGGCAAATTTGGGCATTTCTCAAGAGACTGCAGATTCAAGAAGATCAAGAACTCAGACTATTATGCGCGAAAGTCACTTATTGCCAAGAAAGCTGAAGAAGGAAAGGTGCTAATGGCTGAAGAAGAGAACTGGTTGTTCCAAAGTTCTAATGATGAGGAGCAAGCACACTTCACCCAAGTTTCCTACATGGCAAAGCTGGACGGTGACGATGAAGATTCTGAAGCGTATTCTGAAGACGCAAACTCTGAGGTAAGTGATAATTCTGAGCTTATTGAATCTCTTATGGACCAAATACATAACATGAAAGATGAATTTGCTTTATTGAAAGGAAAACTTAGCTCTGCACAACAATCAATATTGAGTTTTCGTGATGAAAACGCTTTGCTGAAAGTTGTTGTGGAAGAAAAAGAAAAGGAAAAAGACGGTTTAAAAGCTGAAAAGGATTCTTTGAAAAGCAAAATATCTGATTTAGAAAAGGATCTTGTGAATATCAATGCTGAAAAAGGTGAGTTCAAAATTAAATTTGAAGTCTGTTTTCAAGAAAGAAATGAAGCTTATACAAAGATTAAGCAATTGGAGGATATTAACATGAAACGAGGTCAGACTGAGCAGACGCTAAATCTGTTGACCAATAAACTCCTGGATGAAAGGTTTTATAAACTGAAACCAGGTTTGGGTGTGCCAACTAATGATGTTTTGAAAAAGGCACCGGAGCATTTATATAACTTTGATAAATTTGGCTCCGCAATCAGACCCATTCCAAACATCCGTGCTACTTTTGTTGAAGCTAGTGCTTCTAAACCTTTTACTGAGACCAAAGGTCAAGAAGAAATGGGAGAAAACAAGTCTTGTGCCACTGATTCTCAAAATGCTTTTAAATCAGTTGGTTTTAAATACAATGATTTGAACAAAAGCTATGCAACTCGAAAGATTGAATTTACTGAGTTTGAATCATTGTTTACCACTTCTACAAAAAAATCAGTCAGCAATGACACTGTTCCATCTAGACTGAATGCAAATACGATGAGTATGAATCGGATGTTGATCCATCTACTATACCATCAGTCTCAAATTCCATTACTCCTAAACCTTTACTCGTTGAAGAGGTTGAAGAAGAAACTGTAAACACGAATGAATCTTGTTTGAAAAATGATAAAACGGAGTTTATTGAGTCCATGACTGAAGAATTATTTTCTGAAATGATGAATGCTTCAGACTCTGATCCTGTTTCTATTCCAAAGGAGTCGAATTCTGTGAGTGATCATACATCTGACTTGATGAAGCAAATTGATCTGTTGCAACAGTCTCTTGATGAGGTTGAAGATGAAAACTTTGATCTCAAGTTTAAACTTGAAAAATCTTTGAAAGAAAACCAAGAGCTTTGCACAGAAATCAATGATTTGAAAATTACTCTATTTAAAAATGCTTCAAATGATAAACAGATGTTCAACGATCCAAGCTGGAAGGTAAGAACAAATCCAGAATTTGATGCTCCTACAAAACCTTCAGTTGTTTACTCTGACTATCCTGAATATCCACCGAGAATCTTTGAGAAGGGTGAAACTTCAACTAATTCTAGTAAAGAATCACCTTCTAAGCATGAGACTAATGAGATTCCTATTTCTGTTTCAGATATAAGAGGAAATGGAGTTGGGAAGAGTAAGAAGAATAAAGATCTTAGTTTGAATAAAAAGAATAGTTTGAATTCTAGTAGTTGTCCTACAGACAGTGTTATTTTGAACAGTACTTCTTTTGATAAACATGAATGTAAGATTTGTTCCGATAAATCTATGTTTATGAATTTTGCTCGAAAGAATCTTTATTGCAAACACTGTTGGGATAATTCATTCAAATACTACTCCCCTCCTAAGTCCAAAAAGAATAAAAGCAAAGCTAAGCTGAACTCTAAGTCTAATTCTAATTCTGATTCTTCTACACAACCCAAAGTGTATCGAGCTAAGGTTGCCAATCCTACTTCTAAAAAGCACTTTCAAGAACTGAATGTTAAGATGGTTTTGAAATGGGTTCCAAAACCGCGTTATGAATGGAGAGTGAAAGTCAAACCAGATGATATTCTTGAGTTGCTTGATGCTAACCGCGAAGGACCCATCCTGATATGGGTACCTAAGCAAAACTAATTGTCTCTTTTGCAGGCCTGTCGATTGTGGGTAATAGATTCCGGATGTTCACGCCACATGACAGGATTCAAGCACCTCTTGCATAACTATGTGGAGGAGCCTGTCGGAGCAGTTAGATTTGCCAATTCTGAAGCCGAAGGCCACGTCAGAGGATATGGAATGCTCGATAACGGTGTTGTGAAGATTCAAAAAGTGTTATATGTTGAAGGACTTGATCACAACCTTTGATAATTATTGTTTAGAGATTATAGTCAAGTGAAGTTTTCTCTGTAATCAAAGGGTATCAAGAACACTCAAGGGTTTCATTGTTTATTCAAGGGATTGGTATGTTACTCTGATTTATATATCTCTTGATCTTATTGTGTTCTATGATTATTAATCAACTAGATTAAACTGGGATAACAAGTGGTATCAGAGCCTAAAGAATCAAAAAAAAAATTCGAAGTTACTATTCACAGATTACTGTTCATCGTGAAATCACTGTTCATCAAAATATTTTTTGTTCATCTGATTTCATGAATATGTGAGTTTTTATGATTAAGATTGATCTGATTAAGTGAGTTTTATTCTATTGAAAAGTATCTGATTGATTAATTGCATTGAGAATTAACAAAGTGATTGAATTTGTGATTTCATGTTTTCTGGGTTTGTATGAATATTGACACTGTGCTCATCAAATTAGAGTATAAAAGTTGATTTTAATCTTTGTTATTATTGTGTTTGTGTGTTTGATTATCAACTAGATTAAATTGGGATAACAGCTACTGCAGGCGGAGCTTTCACAGCTAGTACCTATAATGAAGGTTATGACATACTTGAGAAAATCACTAACAACAATGGACATTGGTCTGATCCACGTGCACTTCCACCTAAGAAAACAGTAGGAGTACAGGAATTGGATGCATACAAAGAATTAACTTCACAAATGGCCACTATGGCATCTTTGCTCAAACATGTAACAAATCCAACTATGCAATCTAATACTTCTACTCCTACTGTTAACTCTGTGCAGTGTACTTATTGTGGTGATGATCATGCATTTGAGCATTGTCCAGGAAATCCTGAACAAGTCAATTATGTTAATAACAACAAGAGTGGACCATTTTCTCAAACATACAATCCTGAATGGAGGAATCATCCCAATTTCTCCTGGAACAGTCCAGCTCTTAATCCACCATTACCAAAGTTACAAGGCCAGTCCAATTTTCATTCACAAGGACAGTCTAGCCATCACCCACAACCACATCATAGACCTCAAAACAACCAACAGTCTAATTTCCATGCTCAAAATCATCAACCTTCTTTCCATAATAAGCCTACTCAGCATGTTGACTCATCTACTTCCTTGGAAGCAATGATGAAGGGGTTTATTACCCAAACTCAGGCATCAATGAAAAATCTTGAAACCCAAACTCAAGCTTCTATCAAGAATCTTGAGACTCAAATGGGACAAATAGCTTTGGAATTAAGGAAAAGATCCACAGGATCTTTGCCTAGTGATATTGAGACGCCTCATAGAGCTGGAAAGGAGGAAGTCAAGGTTGTAACTTTAAGAAGTGGGAGACCTCTAGTAGAAAAAATCCAAAAAGAATCAGACAAAGCAGAGCCTGAAAAGAAAAAGATGAGACCAGATTCTGCTACTACATTACCTGTAACCCAGTCCAGTAGTACTAGTGGACCCATGAATGTTGATAAGCCTATTAGTAGTCCAGACATTCCAAGTAGATCAGATTATCCAATACTATTCGCTAATGACCCCAAGGAATTCCAGAAACCCAAGGAAAGTATTGTAGTTGATGTGTCACAGTCTGGTGACAGTCCTACCTTACCAACTCAGTCCAGTCCAGTAGTACCTTTTAGGACTGAAAATGAACCTGTAAAGGAACCTGTCCAGATACCTATTCAAGAACCTATACAAGCACCTACTCTTCATAAGATTACTCCCTCTACTTCAGTCACTCCTTACATTCCATATCCCAAAAGGTTAAGGAATCAACAGGAAGAAATACAATTTAAAAAGTTTCTTGATGTTTTTAAACAATTGCACATAAACATACCTCTGGTTGAAGCCATTGAGCAGATGCCAAGTTATGCAAAGTTTTTAAAATACATTTTGAGCAAAAAGAAAAAGCTGACTGAATATGAGACTGTAGCTCTGACTGAAGGTTATAGTGCTATGTTATCCAGTAAAATCCTTCCAAAGCTGAAAGATCCTGGAAGCTTTACAATCCCATGTTCCATAGGAGGAAAAGAGGTATGAAAGGCTTTATGTGACTTAGGTGCTAGCATCAACCTTATGACTTTGTCTGTTTTTAACACCTTAGGTATAGGCGAGGCTAGACCAACTACTGTTACTCTCCAATTAGCTGATAAGTCCATAGCCTGGCCTAAAGGAAAGATTGAGGATGTCCTAGTCCAAGTTGATAAGTTTATTTTCCCAACTGACTTTATCATTTTAGACTTTGAAGCTGACAAAGATGTTCCCATCCTTTTAGGCAGACCTTTCCTAGCCACTAGAAGAACCTTGATAGATGTCCAGAAAGGTGAGTTGACCATGAGAGTCCAAGATCAGGAAGTGACTTTTAATGTGTTTAATTCTCTCAGGTATCCAGAAGAAAAAGAAGAATGTTCTACCTTGAGCATAATAGAGACTTGGTGCCAAGAAAAAACTTTGGGGAAAATTTTGGGGATAGGGGACTCTGATAGTGATGAGGAAGAGAAAGACTGTGAGGACTTAGAAATGCCACTAGAGATAGCTGCTTTTGAAACCTTAGAAAATGAGGATAGGAAAATTCTTGTTCCTTCCTTAGAAACTGCACCAGACTTGGAACTGAAACAACTTCCCGCACATTTGAAATATGCCTTTTTAGAAGACCCAGGGAAGTTGCTAGTCATTATTTCATCGTCACTAGACTCTGAACAGAAAGAGAAGTTAGTTAAAATGCTGAAACTCCATACCAAAGCCATAGGATGGACCATTGCTGATCTTAAGGGCATAAGCCCTACCATTTGTCAACACAAGATTATCTTGGAATACAAAAATTTCACCTCAGTTGAGCCTCAAAGAAGACTCAATCCTGTGATAAAATATGTTGTTAAAAAGGAAATTTTGAAATGGTTAGACGCAGGCATAATTTATCCTATTGCAAGTAGTACATGTGTCAGTCCTGTGCAATGTGTACCCAAGAAGGGTGGGGTAACTGTTGTACCAAATGAGAAAAATGAACTTATACCTACTAGGATAGTGTCAGGTTGGAGAATATGTATGGACTATAGAAGACTCAACAAAGCCACACAAAAAAATCATTTTCCATTACCATTCACTGACCAGATGTTAGACAGATTAGCAGGAAAAGAGTTCTACTGTTTCTTAGATGGTTACTCTGGTTACAATCAAATCGCCATAGCACCGGATGACCAAGAAAAGACCACCTTCATTTGTCCTTATGGAACTTTTGCTTTTAGAAGAATGCCTTTTGGATTATGTAATGCCCCAGCTACTTTTCAAAGATGTATGATGTCCATTTTTTCTGACATGTTAGAAAACTCCATGGAAATCTTCATGGATGATTTTTCAGTTTATGGGACATCATATGATCAATGTTTACAAAACCTAGAAAATAGTCTAAAAAGATGTGAAGAAACAGACTTGGTTTTAAACTGGGAAAAGTGTCATTTTATGGTAAAAGAAGGAATTGTGTTGGGATATCTCATTTCTAAAAGGGGTATTGAAGTAGACAAAGCAAAGTTAGAGGTAATTGAGAAATTACCTGAACCAACAACTGTCAAAGGGATCAGGAGTTTTTTGGGACATGCAGGTTTTTACAGGAGGTTCATAAAAGATTTTTCTAAAATTTCAAAACCTCTTTGTTTATTGCTACAACATGACCAAGTGTTTAATTTTAATGAAGACTGTAAAAAGTCCTTTAACACTTTGAAAGAAGCATTGGTCACTGCGCCTGTAGTGATAACACCTGATTGGTCTCAACCCTTTGAGATTATGTGTGATGCCAGTGACAGGGCAGTTGGGGTAGTTTTGGGTCAAAAGAAAAGTAAAATATTCCACCCTGTTTATTATGCTAGTAAGACTTTAAATGAGGCCCAAATCAATTACACCACTACTGAAAAGGAATTATTAGCTGTGGTTTTTGCTTTTGAAAAATTCAGATCATACTTGATGGGTACCAAAGTGATTGTTCATACTGATCATGCTGCCATCAAGTATCTTATTTCTAAAAAAGATGCAAAACCTAGGCTAATAAGGTGGGTCTTGTTACTACAAGAGTTTGATTTAGAAATCATTGATAGAAAGGGTACGGATAATCAAGTGGCTGATCATTTTTCTAGACTGGAAAAGCAAGAAACACCTGTGAATAGTCATGATATTTGTGAGGCATTTCCTGATGAAAGGATATTGGCTGTATAACAGTCTGTTGAGCCTTGGTTTGCAGATCTTGTAAATTACTTAGCTTGTGGTATCATGCCTAAAGAGTTTAACAAACACCAAAGAAAGAAACTTATTTTTGATTCCAAGAAGTATTTGTGGGATGATCCATATTTGTTCAAAATTTGTGCAGATCAGATGATAAGAAGATGCATCCCAAAAGAAGAAGTGACTTCTGTCCTGCAACATTGCCATACAGGACCTGTGGAGGACACTTTGGAGGGAATAGAACAGCAGCAAAGGTTTTACAATCTGGGTTGTTTTGGCCTAGTTTACACAATGATGCTCATAACTTTGCAAAAAGTTGTGATGAGTGTCAGAGAAGTGGAAATATTTCACAAAGAAATGAAATGCCTTTAAACGGAATTTTAGAAGTAGAATTATTTGACGTTTGGGGTATAGACTTTATGGGACCATTTCCACTTTCCAATAATTGTGCATACATATTAGTTGCTGTAGACTATGTATCTAAATGGGTGGAGGCTATGGCCTTCCATTCCAATGATGCTTGGACAGTTGTCAAGTTCTTGCAAAAGAACATCTTTACTAGATTTGGAACACCTCGTGCCTTAATTAGTGATGAGGGCACACATTTTGTGAACAATATGTTAAAAGAAGTTCTTGACAAGTATAGCATTAAGCACAGGGTGGCTACTGCTTACCACCCTCAAACTAATGGTTTAGCTTAATTATCTAATAGGGAGATAAAGGGAATATTAGACAAGGTAGTTAAACCACACCGAAAGGATTGGGCCTCCAAATTGGATGATGCCCTGTGGGCCTATCGGACTGCTTTCAAAACCCCCATTGGCATGTCCCCCTACAAGTTAGTTTTTGGAAAAGCTTGCCATTTGCCTGTTGAACTAGAACACAAAGCTTATTGGGCAATTAAAGAGCTTAATATGAGTTTGGATGAGGCTGGGAGAAAAAGAGCTTTACAAATCTGTGAGTTAGAAGAACATAGGAAATTTTCCTATGAGAATGCCAAGTTATACAAAGAAAACACTAAAAAATGGCACGATAAAAAGATTTGTCCAAAAGAATTCACCGAAGGTCAAAAAGTCCTATTGTTTAATTCAAGACTTAAGCTATTCCCTGGAAAGCTAAATTCAAGATGGATTGGACCTTATACCATTGCAAAAGTGTACCCGTATGGTGTTGTTGATTTGATAGATCCAGACAGGGGTACGACTTTCAAAGTGAATGGGCAAAGAATAAAGCACTTCTTTGATCCCAACGATCTCATCCAACAACCTTGTGGGGTTGTTTTGCTAAAATGATCCACCCAAAAGCTTTCATAGTGTATATTAATTTTTAGTTTTATTTTTATAATTTTCTTTAAAAAAAAATTCTTTTCCTTCCTTATTCTCTTTTAATTTTTAGATTAATTTTAAGTTTGTCATCTTTAAATTTTTTTAGTAACCTCTTTTTATTTTTTTATTATTTTTTTATTATTTTTTTAGATTAATATCATATTAATTGTTTTGTTGTTTTCACTTAAAAAAATCGTAAAAATAAAAATAAAAAAAAATGTGGGCTTTCTTACAAAGTTAAAAGACTCGTGAGAAGATCCACAAACCCGAACCCGAATCGACTTTTGAAACACGAGAGGTCAAGCTGATGAAGAAAGAAAGGAGGCAGTGGGTTAAGTACAAAAGGAGTTGGTACTGAGAACTGCTTGGAAGATGGGCAAACAGGTCGTGGATCTGCCCCCTGTTTCCACAACTATGCTGCAAAAGGAAGATATTCCTACTCACGCTGAGTAGAACAGGTTCTACCCTCTTCCTTTTTGCTCTAATTAATTTTTGATGCTCATTTTGCTATCTTTAGATAATATTCGTGTTTAGAATATTGATAGAAGTGATCACTGGGACTTAATCCCTGAGTTCAGCCCACTGTGATCTTCATCCAGTGCGGCTTTTGGTCTACTTCTCTGATTTGGCAAGTATCCCACACAAAGGCAGTCCCTTTCGTGTGTTGATTTGGATACTATGCAGGTTTGTCATCGAAACACCAAAGAGGCAGTCCCTCTCTAAAATGGGCAATCCCCATTTTTCTGTCTTGAAGTCTTTTAAAATTAAGTCTCTTAGTCATTTTGAATTTTACCCACTTGGGTTTTGCTGTTTTTAGTCCATTTATGTCTTGAGTCCTTTTCTTTTACAAGGATGAGATGAAGGATCCTTAGATTCCATTTTCATCTTTGCTTTTCTGTTTCAATGTCATTTTCGGAACTGATTTTCTGAGCATCACTGTGTTAGCCACTTATACACCAAAAATACAATAAATTTGCTCATAGATTGTTTGCTTTGATACTATAGCCACAATAATCCATGTGTCATTCACTTGTTTTCTTTGTAGTTACCTATAAGATTTAGACATCTATTTTTTGGGCTATAATCTTGACTAGATTCTATTGGGCTTTCTTTTCAATTACCCAATTTGCAGCCCTGTTTTACACAACTAAACAATGAGGACATTGTTGTCTTCAAAGTTTGGGGATGGGTGTCTTAAAAAGCCACAAACAATTACATCCATACACTTTGTTATTCCCTAATATTCAAGTTCTAATTAATAACAAATAATCAAGATGAGAAATCTAAATCACATTCATTGATCGTAATCACAAGTTACAAACTTTCTCTCACTACATTCTCTCTCTACAAGCTTTCTCACTCTAGAATAATATGAATGATGCTCTTCTCTGATTCATGTACTACTGATTACAAAGACAAGGACAAAGGTATTTATACCTCCATACGAATACAAAGAAACAAAATACAAATACATTGACTTTGACTTTATTAACAAAAGACTTTGACTTTAAGTGAGAGTTGACTTTTCCAGCTTTGACTTCTTGAACTTTTGTCTTCAATCTTTATGATCTTGAATCCAACAATTATGTGCTCTAACAATCTCCCCCTTTGGATCAAGATCATTACTAAAAGATTTAGCAATTCAATCTTCTCTTTTTAAGCTCGATTTGATTAAGATCCCCTTTTGAACAATCTTTATCTTCTCTTGTAATCTCCCCTTTTATACAAACATGGTTTACAAACTCAATCAACGCACATGCTCCCCCTGTTAGCATGAAATATTTACACTCTCCCTTTTCTTTGATAAACACAGTATCTTCAACAACTTTCAGCAATCTCTCTCAAAATATGTTCTTCAAGAATAGTAACATTCTCCCCTAAGATTATAAACAAACCTCTTTCAGACATTGAAAGAAATTATCTTCATTTTCAGCTCTGAAAGTTATTTCTCCAAAATCTGCTTGCTTTCGAAATTCTTTGAACTTTCTCTTATCGACTTTGACCAAACTTATCTTCAACAATTCTGAAATCTTTTAACTCTTTCAGCAAACTTTCATTAATAACTTTCTTTCACAACTTCAATATTGCTTTGAATCACACATTTCTTGATATCTTCTCCCCCTTTTTGATGATTTGAGCGTCAATATCATCAAAACTTTCTCCAAGAAATGTCTTTGAAATTCTGTTCTGACCACTGATCTTTCAAGAGCCTCTGATTCATCGTTAATTCGAACAAAGTATGCATCCAGATCTTTGCAAATCTAGACAAAATATGAGTGTAACACCTGAATCAACAAATGAATTAGTTAAAAATGTCTGTCAGTAACACAAAGTTAGGGGATTGAAAGACATACAGACAGGCTTGTTATCTTGTTTTCTATCCCAGATTGAACCCAAGAAGGCCTATGATGCAATGAAAGACCCAAGCTGGATAGAAGCCATGCAAGAGGAGCTGCTGCAGTTTGTACTTCAAGATGTATGGGATCTGGTGGATCTTCCAAAAGGATACAGAGCAATTGGAACAAGATGGATCTTCAGGAATAAGAAAGATGAGAGAGGAATAGTAATAAAGAACAAGGCCAGACTTGTGGCACAAGGGTACACACAAGAAGAAGGTATAGACTATGAAGAAGTATTTGCTCCAGTAGCCAGAATTGAGGCAATTAGGCTGTTTCTAGCCTCTGCTTCTTTCATGAAGTTCAGAGTTTATCAGATGGATGTCAAGAGTGCTTTCCTATATGGAACAATTGATGAAGAAGTATATGTTTGTCAACCTCCAGGGTTTGAAAATTCTAACTATCCTGACAGAGTATACAAATTAAAGAAGGCACTCTATGGACTACATCAAGCACCAAGAGCATGGTATGACACTCTGTCTACCTATCTCTTGGAAAATGGTTTTGAAAGGGGAATAATAGACAAGACTCTGTTCATCAAAAGGAAGAAGAAGGACATCCTACTTGTGCAGATCTATGTGGATGACATCATCTTTGGATCCACAAAAGATTATATGTGCAAGGAGTTTGAGGAGCTAATGCACAAAAGATTCAAGATGAGCTCTATGGGTGAACTTACATTCTTCCTTGGGCTACAGGTTAAACAGAAGACAGATGGTATCTTCATCAGCCAATCCAAGTATGTGCAGGATATACTCACCAAATTTGGATTTTCAGATTCAAAGCCTGCAAGCACACCCATGGAAACACACAAACAGATCACTGCAGATATTGAGGGGGAGGATGTAGATGTTCATCACTATAGATCTATGATTGGCTCCCTCATGTATCTAACAGCTTCAAGGCCATATATTATGTTTGTTGTCTGTGTGTGTGCCAGATTTCAAGTCAGACCTAAGCAATCACATTTTCAAGCAGTCAAGAGGATCTTCAGATATCTCAAAGGACAACCTAGGTTGGGTCTTTGGTATCCTCATGACTCACCATTCGATCTACTTGCTTATTCTGATAGTGATTTGGGTGGTGCAAACTTGGATAGAAAGTCTACCTCAGGAGGATGTCAGTTTTTGGGTGCAAGACTAGTGTCATGGCAGTGTAAAAAACAAACCACAGTGTCCACCTCTACAACTGAAGCAGAGTACATAGCTGCTGCAAGCTGCTGCTCACAAGTGCTATGGATTCAAAATCAGATGTAAGACTATGGTGTTACCTTTATGCACACTCCAATCTTCATTGACAACAACAGTGCCATAAGCATTGTTAATAATCCAGTGAAGCACTCAAAAACCAAGCATATAGAAATAAGGTACCATTTCATTAGAGACTGCAATGAAAAGAAGCTAAATCAGGTTGTGAAAGTACACACAAGTAACCAATTTGCTGATCTATTCACCAAAGCTTTTGATGTGGGTTGATTCACATTCTTGGTCACAAGTGTGGGCATGATAAACACTGAATAAGGATCTTTTGATTTTCTTTATGTACCATTTCTATATAGATTCCTTCTACTTTCTCATATTATATTGTGCATGGTGCTGCTAACCTTGTGTGTTTAAGTGTTTCAGATTGCTTCAATTGGATACTTGGTACTTCTAGTTCAGTTAATACCAATGTTCTAAAAAACTCTCCGTACAGCCGCCATGGCGCGCCATGGCACCAAGGCTTGTGTGTCACGCCACGTTAAGCTCATGGCACGCCATGGCCTAATGCGCGGTTATTTTAATGAGATATTTGATTTTCTTTACGTTTTTAATGTCTTATTTGCAAGGTTTTTATATATACAACCTAATTTAACTTCCCTATTACTATTGACTCACTGAGTAACACTACAAAACATACTTTTTTATATATAATATTATATATGAAATAGAAATTTGACGCCATAAGTCACGCCTTGAAAACGCCATGGCTTCGTCGTGGCTCCTAAGGCTTGAGGCTTGGCCTCACCGCCACGCCACGCCTCACGCCATTTAGAACCTTGGTTAATACTACTCTGTATATTACTCATGATGTCAGTTCCAATATGGTTAAGTATGGTTACTACTGCTAGGTGGTTTATACTGTCAGTGCAAAGTTACTACTGCTTGCCTTATTTCTACTGCTAATCAGTGTTACTACTGCTGGTATGTGTTAATACTGCTAGTCTGTGTTAATACTGCTAGTTTGTGTTAATACTGCCAGTATGTGTTACTACTGCTAATATGAGTTAATGCTGTGGGCTTGTTAATACTGCTAGGGTACTTAGTACTGCTTCTAACCGAAACCCTCCACATATAAATACCCTTTATGACCGCCAAAATACAAACGGCTCTTTGAACTTCCATTGCTTCTCTTTCTCTCTCGATTTCTTGCTTACCAGTGTAAACCCTAGTTGCGATTCAAACCCTAGAATCAATCAGAACGATGGCAGGACTAGAATTCTTTGATCAACATAATGAGGTTGCTATGCTTCAAAAACCCAAACAGGCTGAGGGTTTTCGTCCGATTGTGGATTTCCTCAAATCGTCGCACATTGCCTATGCCCTCACTGTCAATCCCACAATCTATGTGGAACATCTACGACAGTTCTAGGCAAATACCTCAATCCAGACTGTGGAAGGAAGGCAGGTCATCCAATCAAGGGTTTGTGATAAACCCATTACCATATCAGAGGACAACATACGCATTCATCTTCAATTAGATGATGCCTCAGGTATTACCTCTCTTCCTAAGGAAGATCTCTTCCAAGTTCTTAGTCGTATGGGGTATGAAGGTCCCACTGATGTATATAAGTTTTACAAGAACAGATTTTCACCTCAGTAGCGATTCTTTGTTCATACCCTACAACACTGCATTTCACGAAAAACAACTGGATGGAGTGAGTTCAGCAGTACCTTAGCTTATGCTCTAGTCTGCTTAGCTACCTCTAG
This sequence comes from Arctium minus, assembly GCA_954870635.1. Classification (NCBI taxonomy): domain Eukaryota; kingdom Viridiplantae; phylum Streptophyta; class Magnoliopsida; order Asterales; family Asteraceae; genus Arctium; species Arctium minus. The sequence goes on along the minus strand of OX941080.1, from coordinate 170,637,847 downwards.
AAAGTTTAATTTTTCTCAAATGATCTTCAATGATTTAATGTCAAATCTAGATACCAAATCCAAAAGCTTTTATATGTATCCAAGATTTGTGCAAGAAGTACTAATTAATGAATTGACGGATTTACCCTCTTCTAATGAGGTGTATGTACCAAAACCTCCCAAAGGGAAGGTGTTCTCAAACAATAAAAGGCCTTCCAAGGACTTTTCTGGACAAGACACTCCATTGTTCTCTACAATGATGGGTGTGTCTCTTTCCCATGGTGAGGCATCAGGGTCACAGCCCACATCTGACCACCCAACTGATGAACTACCCACACCATTCAGTTCCATTAATCCTCAGATCCCTATTGTCAAGCCAATATCCCCAATCACCAAAACATATAAAGGAAAAGGTACAAAAGGTTCCTTCCTTTCTTGTATCTTCACCCCCAAAGCCTACAAGCCCTCTGATGGAGCATTCTCCATCAGAGAATATCTAAAGGGAAACCATAGGGGTGTCTCCCAACCCCAAGAAGGTGCTCTATAAGGAGAAGGATGGGCATGTGGGTAGAAAGGATCACACTACTGTTTCTGCACAAGGTGTAGGACAGGACAGTGTGAACATCTCTATGACCTTCCCCACGGAAACTTTAGATGAGCAATCATCCAAAGGTCCCAGGTGCCAAGAAACCACGGGGGTAGAAGGTGCTTCTGCTAGGCAGAAGGCCTCTACTAAAAGATCCAAGGATCCTTCAAGGGTGGTCAACACACCCAAAGGAGGTGAGGACAGATATAACTATGAGGAATTGATGGAAACTATTGCCAATGTCAACCTGGATGTACTCAAACAGGGTGCAGAAATAAAGGAAATGCAAAAGGTGATTATCTCCCAACAGGGGCAGATTGCTAAACTCAAAAAGATGGTTCTTAAGCTGGTGCACAAAAAGAAAAGAACACAGTTTGTATTGAAGAAAAGGAGCATTCCTCATGATGCTTCCAAAAAGGGGGAGAGTCAAGCTGAAGTTGAAAAGCAAAGCCCTGTTAGGATGAAAGTTCAGTTTGAGGGGGAGACTAGTGTTGAAAAAGAAATGGAGATTGGTGCTAAAAGTGTGAAAGAAGCAGTAACTGAGCCAGCAGCAGTAACTGCAAAAGAAGTAGAAACTACATCAGCAGCAGTAACTACACCAGAAGTAGTAACAACAGCAGTAGAAACAGAGAAAGTTGCAGCTGAAATAGGTATGTCTGCAGAGGAAATAGCAATTGCAGAGACTCTAGTGAAGGCAAAGAATGACACTCCCAAGGCCACTCAAAAGGCTAAGGGAGTGGTCATTAAAGAAGGAGGATCAGAACAGAAAAAGAAGAAGATCAGTGAGGAAGAGATCAAAAAGAAAGGGAAAGAGAAAGTGGTTGAGTCTGAGAAACCAATGAAGAAGCTGAAACAGATTGATTTGGATGAAGAGTTAGCAAAGAAACTGCAAGAAGAGATGGAAAAAGAAGAAGAAATCCAATCTGCAAAAGACAAAGAGATTGCTTTATAATTGTCTACAAGGCTTAATGAAGAATTTCAAAAGAGTTTGAAGACTGCTGCTGCTGCTAAGAAAGTTACAAAGAAGGCATCAAGGCAAAGGTTGACATTAAAGACAAGACAAAGACAACCTTCAAAGACATTCCTGGCCAATCAAGAAAGAAGAAAGATGATCAACTTCCTGAAAGGGTCTGTTGGAGTCAAAGAAGGGATGTTTACCAACATGTCTTATGGCATAATAGAAGAACTGTATAAGAAGGAAATGGCCAAGCTACAAGGGTATTTCATTCAAAGGGTTGAGGTTGAAAGAAAGTTGAAAGAAAGACATGATCTCAACATACAACAGCCTTTCCCTGATAGTGAAGAAGGCACTCCTATCAAAGACAAGGAAGAAGTAAAGAAAGAAGAGACCTTAGCTCAGAAAATTGGAGCTATAAAAAGAAAGAAATCTATTGCTACCAAGAAATAGGCAAAGAGGCCAAGAATTGAAGAAGTTGAAAAGGATAATGAAAGTGAAAGAGCAAAAGCAGAACCTACTGTTGCACCTTCAGCAGAGCCAGAGCAGAATCAAGAGCAGTCCAATCAACAATCTAATGAGCAGTTCCATTTGTACATGACTTTGACAGATGAAGAACCAGTGCAAGCTGACCCTATCTCTATGAAAACACCATAAATTATCTTTTGGGATATTCTGAAGGACAACAGAAAAGAATATTTCAGATTCAAAAGAATGGTGATCAGTTTAAGGTTTATGCAACTTGGGGCAAAGTGATCAGAAGTTGTTCCAGAGTTAACTTGGAGGAAATGTACAAAGTTGGAATAAAATTGTATGAGTCTGTGTTGCAAGGGACTGAAATGAGCTTAATCAAGATTGCCATGGAGTACTTATGCATGATGTTTGAGCCTGAAAGAGTGCAGTACAGGATCAAAGATTTACATCATGAGTATGGATTTAAAAAGATTGATCATTGGATGCTATTTGAAAATTGTGGAGTTTACATGATCACAATTGACAAAAGCTATCATGAGTACTTCTTGGTGGATAAGGTGTATGATCACAGCAAGGCAAAGCTACAAGAGATGCTGAATGCAAAGTTGGTTTGCCCTACAAGTTCTGAAATGGCAAGGATTGTGGTCAGAAGAACCATTAATCAAAGTCTGGGACTGGATCCAAATCTTGGGAATTAAAGTTGCAGTTTTGAAAGCATCATGAAGACCTTATGCTGAAGAACTTAACTTCTCATTCTGAAAAGTTAAGTTAGGGGGAGATTGTTGGGTCTGAATGTGCTAAGGATGGATACTACTGCTACTTGAAAGGTATTACTACTTCTTGTAACATTACTACTGCAAGATGAAAGATTACTACTACTAGTAGAATTACTACTGCTTGAAGAGTTAGTTCTGCTACTTGAATAGTTAGTACTGCTTAGAGAGTTAGTACTGCTAGTAGTTAGTACTGCTGAAGAATTACTACTGCAAGCATAGTTAGTACTGCTGAGGATGTTAATGCTGCTAGATAAGGATGAAGTTAATGCTGCTTATGAAGATAATAACTTGGAACGAAAGATTAGGAGATGGAGATAAAGACGAAGATAATTATGGAATGGATTATGAAGATCAATTTTGTTTTGATAATTATCTTGTAATCAGGTCTGTATATATAGTATAGAAGTCTTTGTTAGAAAGATAATAGTTTTTGATACAGTTTTTGATATACGTTTGTTTTTAGAGAGAATTAACCTCAAGGTTCTTAGAAGTCCTTTCAATAGAGAAGTATTGAACATCTGTTGAGCCTGTTCAACAGATTGAGGTTTTGTTTGTAATCATTAAGTTAATCAATATAACTTGTGATTTGAGTTTATATATTGTTCCATTGATTTATTGTTAAAGTGTTTTTCCGCGACTCCTTTAACATAGTTTCTGAGTGTGTGTTAAATTCTTGTTTGAATTTCGATCCTGACATACATCATCATTGTACCCCTTTAGCTTATTAGATACTCTTCTAGTTTCTATATATATGCATCTTTTGTAACCTTAAAAATATCACCAATAACCTTTGGGTTTAAGAATTCTCTAGATTATTTTTGTCATCTTAAGCTTAAATATTTTGGGTTTCCTTGTCCTTCAAGAACTAAAATATTTCAAGCTTAAGAGTTGGTTATTTTGGAAGTATTAATCTAAGTGCTTTGGATTTCAAGTTCATCTTCTTAATCTTGTTCTTTACTTTCTAAAATTTCATTTTTCGATTTGTGTTATTTAATATATCGAGATTTTGCAAAAGATTTTTACAAGTCTTTTTTGCACCTTGATTCTTGAATTTCACAAGCCGATTTCTAATTTTCTCAACTTTCAAATTTCCAAAGTGTGTTCTAAGCAAAGTTTTTATAATCATCAAGAACAATCAACATTTCTTTTGGCAAGAAAAATACTTGGAAATAAATATTAGCTTTACTTTAGATTTCTTCTATTGTAAGCTAAGTTCATTCCCAAGTACCAAGTTTCATTTCAAAGTACACAAAGTTACTTCCAAAGTACCATTTGTTGACCTTTTGTGACATAATTTAAGTGATAAGTTTTATAACTTGTCACTTAAGTTTCCAAGTCCTACATATTTTAGCAAGTATTTTCTAGTTTAGTTTAATTTAGTCTTTTTATTTTTGTTCTTTTCAATTCTGTAATTTACATTTCTGTAATTTATTTTTCTGCAATTTAAATTCCTGTAATTTACATTTCTGCATTTTAATTTCTGCAAGTTACTTTTCTGTCATTTACTTTTCAGCAATTTACATTATTGTCTTTATCTTTCAGTTATTTACATTCCAACAATTTATTTTACTGTCATTTATTTTCCAGTAATTTTTACTTTCAGTATTTTTACCTTTATGTTTTTTCCAGACCTTACATCATTCGAAAGAAGAAACCAAGCGATGATGGGCTAATAGCCTGAGCTTGGGGTGTAAGCCAATGTTAAGACCGAAATCGGCGTGGAAATAAAAAAGTGTATTTATTATAGCATTGTTTTCTAACTATTTACTTCAGGTGATTATTGTTTCATTGAAGATCATGTTGAATTAATTGACAACTAATTTAATATGTGAAAATGCATTAACTTCCAGAGTTAAGACAAATAAGAAGACCTGATTTAATATGAGAGGACTATAAACAGTTATAACACCTGACAAGTGATATACTCATACGGTGTAGGGAGGTAACACTGTGCCGCGCTAGGATTCAAGAGGTCTAACATAAGTGATATCGTATCGATAGCAGTGGGCCGGTGTGCACTCTTTGGAGGCCGTCTGAACCGATAGTTGAATATTGTGACAATTTGCTATATCATCTTTTTGTCAAAACGCCTGTTTTAATCTTAACAAAGCTTTGCACCCTTTGCTTCCTCTTTTACGACTGATTTTCTAGTGATAGCTCAAACAAACCAACCAAAAGATTTTTCTTCGAATTCGCCATCTGAAATCAATTTTTAAATACTGGACTTTTGAAAAACTTTCACAAGCCTTCTCTGTGGGATCGATATCTGGTACTTTTACCATTATTACTTGTTACGAGACGATAGTAGTTCAAGGTGTATACTTGCGCCAAGTTCTATTTTAAGTGACTCTCACAAAAGGATTGCATAAATCTGACCAACAATATACTTCATCATTATGTGTCTGAGCAAATAACTAGGGTTTCATGAGAAAGGGGTGGTTGGAGCATCATAATCAATTAGTACAAATGTTCATCCTATTCATTCATCATTGTCATGTATTATTTGCATTTACAAGAATATGATAAATTGGCATGTTATGGGATTGAACTGTGATGCATGACTTGACATTATTATTTTATTTGGTTATGTTTATTTATATTGAATATTGGTCTCTACTTCCTCGTGCACGAGGATGTAGTGTACTTGTTATTTGTGCTAAGGTTATTGACCAATGTGGTCACTAAGGAGTAGGCAATATGGGACATAAGTCCCTGAGGTGTAACTCTTCTAGATTGGATAGGCGTTAATAACTGTAAGTCCTTGAGGTGTAACTCGACGGAGTAGGCAATAGAGGCATAAACGGTTTGAGGATTGTGATGTCTTTATGGCATGGGAACTAGAACAGGGGCATGCGTTGTAATCCAATAACATCAAGGGTGACTCCTTTCACGTGTTCTTGTCGCCTAATATGGAAACATGTCTCCCCCGTATTTCAAGGGGTATCTCTTATGTGTAATTGTTCAGATGTAGACTACTTTTCCAAGTGAATGTTGATGATGGTTCCACTCTTGGACGTATCGATAACAATTAATATGGTGTAAATGTTTATATGATAAACTGTCAATCTTGCAATGTTATTAGATTGTTGGTCTAACACTTGCTTGGTACTTTATATGACTCACGGGTCTTTCTAGTGGTGTGCATAAGCCACTTTAATATGTCGGTCGTGTACCTAGGAGCTTTGAAGGACCGGGTTTTTGGGATATTTGAGAAGAGCGTTTTGGAGACATAGCAACACCCACCCTTAATCTAGTCTGATTATTGTTCTATATTAATTAGGTTGTTGTATTTTATGTTTCATGTTCTGCTACTATAATTGATGCAAACTACCCCAACGTAATTGGGTTGTAGTTGTTTATTTACAGGGTTTATAAACCTCTATATTTTAGACGTTATATTGTCGAAATTTTAATTTTGCATTGGCCCAAATTTTAGGGTGTTACAGTTGTGTACGCCTGGATTCGTACCCTGGACAGATGGGATATTCCACCACATCCCCGAGGGCCTTAACCAGTATGCCACAACCCTTGTAGTTTAGATATTCAACTTTACACACTACAATAACACTTTAGACAGTATGGTAACAAATAAATTTATTTCTCTTTATACGGTCGCACTATGGTAGTTTCAAATATAAAAGGTGGCACATATAATTTAACACAATGACATATTTCACAATACTATAAAGTTTTACACTATGACGGAGGAACGAAGCGGTGGCCCATGCCACCTTATGCATTACACTTGGTCCGAGATGGATGGTGGATATTGGTTCATAGAGGTCTCCACATGATTTTGGATATATATATATATAATCATATTTAAATTCTATTGATTAACATATTATATTATTTAATTTTTTTTACCATCTGGTTTGTATTAATTGACATATTATATATATATATATATAAATATATCATGAAATGTTCAAATTGATTGACTTTTAACATGTCCTTTTTGATCATTTACATTTTTCGATTATTTATCAGCTAGTTTTTGCCAAATATGATTAATTCATAAACTAGATTATCAGCTAAATTGTTTAGCATAGCCTTATTTGGTTCAATTACCAATGAGTTTAGAAAAATATAAAAACTAAATAAATTGAACTGATACCAAACCCCCAAGCCCTTCAAAAGCGCCATCGTCTTTTACCCCCTTCCACCAATGAAGCACTATCGCCCCCCACACCGGAAACACATGCCAGCCTTTGATACATACATAACTTTATGAGGCTCGGGGATTATTGGTAATTTTAAAAAAATTAAATTTCTGGTTAAACTCCAATTTGAAAATGTCTGGTTAAAATGAAGTTTTATAAAGTTCAAGGGATCGTCATTTAAATGAATTAATTTTGTTGAAAAATTAATGCATGTTATGACGATAGATCTGGCTTACTAATCGTCAAAAGTTTAATCCCTTGAATACATCAATAAATTCATTTTTTTAATAATTCTAAATGGACGTCATTTTTAGAGATTAACAAACAATTTTATTCATGTTAAAAGAAAAAACAAATATAACAACAATAAATGGAGAGAATGAATCTGTAATTCTAATTAATCAAATACCATAGGAGGATTACATAGAGATCATGATAAGCATGGATGGAGATTTACTCCATAAATAACTCTAATAGTTTATATTTAGCTCTATCACTATTTCTATCTCTATATTTATCTCTATCGTCATATCCTTTAGACGATGACACATTTATCCTACAACACTCCCCCTTGTGCCGAGTCAAAGGGGTGATGGTGCACAATTGTTGCCTCATTAAAACCTTACGCCATAATAAAAACCTAGTGGAAAAAAATAAAAATATGATGAAGGAAAGAGTACAATGCACCAGCTTCGTTACAACACATAGACTTTTCGTTTAGTCTAATTTTCTCTTAGATTCATACATTAATCATAAGAGTTAAGAAAGAAAGATAATTGTTAGCTAGTAATTTTGTACATATTTTCTCTATTAATATAATATGTTTTGCATCTTAGTTTAGTTAATTTGTGCATTTTAGTTTAAATTCGCATTTGCATCCATCATTCGTTTCGTGTTCGGATCATATTCGGAAAACTTACGACCTTATTCAAATTTCAGGATGATTTGATATCACTCGGTTCGGTTACAATGGATGCCAAGAAATACAGCGAAAATGAAGAAGAAGGCGGAAAAGGATGATTATGAAACGCACGACTCGTGCGGTATTCAAGCCAAGAGCACGCACGGCCCGTGCACCCTACTTTCGGGCAGAAGCAAACGCACGACCCGTGCGTTCCTGTGAAGGAAAAACGCACGGCCCATGCGCCCTCTCCATAACCCTTTTTGCTTTATCCTCTATAGCCCTTTTTTGCCTTATCTCTTTAGAAATACAGATATTTCTAGAGAGATATTTTCTGGGACTGATATTTTTGGCTCTCTCTCTAGGAGGTTTAAAAGGTTTTTAGTTTTGGATATTTTTACTACCTAATTACTTTTTTACCTTTTCTCAAAACCCTTTGTTCTTCTTCAAGAACCCTCTCATCTTCCATGGATGTTTCTGCAGATTTTTGCTTGAAGCAGATAACCATAGTTCAGTATTTCTTTTTGATATTATCAGCAAGGATTGAAGTTGTATTTGGATTCTAAGTTCATCAAGTTCTAATCTTTGGGTTCTCCTATTGAGTATTGTATCCCTTTCTTTATCTTTGATTTATGTTCTTAATATTGTCTTATAAATCAGTGTTATCACATGATTGTTGGTATTCATATTGATTCATCTTTGTTTTATGATTCAATGGGTATGAATGATACTTTTGTCATTAGGTTATAAACATTAAACCTAACTTTGATGTTTTAGCTATTTCATAGATATATGTAGGAATATTGTCGACGATTTCCTTTTATCTTTTCTATTGTGTATTAGTAGCTGATATAACTTTATATTTTGTTTAGTTTCTTAATAGATAAAAGTCGTTTTTAGTTCTTTTCAATATAAGAGTGTGTGGTGATAATCAGCAGTTGTAACGAGGATTTGGCTAACTCAAAGTATAACTTTTATGGTTATTGGATGTTGGTTTTATGATTCAATCATCAATGGAAGTTGGGTTGTGATCGGAGACTGACTATTCGATAACCTCTATTCAACAAATCAAATTATAAACGGAAGTTTGAATTTGGCTTTTGGTCGATTAACCAACGATTCTAAAATTATCATAGAAATAGATAAAAGTAGGAATCGGGGAAATCGTTTTATCAAAACTTAATGTTTCTAGTTAAGTCGGAAGTCATGCAAATAGTCAACCGCTTAACTAGGAAGGTTTACTTCACCTTGGAAGAGGGTCTTAAATGTTTTTAGAAAGATAAACCCCTACCTCGATATAACTGTTGAGTGTCACCACTCCCATCTTGTCTTTATATCTTAGTTTAATACATGTCCTAATTAATCTTCTACTGTAATTTTCATAGTTTTTGTTATAAATAGTTAAAGTCCCTTTTATATATTTATGTTTTATACTTGTATTTTGATTTATAGGTTAATCCTTAGTTTATAAAAATATCCATCAATTGTATTCCCATAGCTAGTTCATGATTTATAGCAGAATTAGTACTTAAACCACTGCTCCCTGTGATCGACCCGTATGCTACACAACCCGTACGCTTGCGGTTAAAATAAGACTCATCAAGTTTTTGGCGCCGTTGCCGGGGAGCAATCGGTTTAATATGGATTTAGCTATAGATTTACTAGACTATGTTTCTATCTATTCTTTTTCCTGTTTACTTTGTTATGTTGCCTTCTCACCTTAATTAATCTTGGATTTCTCCTTAGGTGTGGTACTTTTCATGCATGATACGGAGATCTCAAAGCGCTGATAGCTCACTCTTTTACGACCCGAAGATCGAGGCAACGACACGTAGAAGGAACGCTGAGAGGAGATTAAGACAGAGACTAAGACAAACGAGAATGGCAGACATTCCACCACCACCTAGATCTTTGATGGACTTTGCCACACCCAAGCATGAGGCCACATCAAGCGTCACCAGGCCGCTTGTTCAAGCAACTAGTTTTGAATTAAAGACTAACCTCATTTCATCCGTTCAGCAAGATCAATTCGGAGGAAACCCCATGGAGAACCCAAATGATCATCTGAATGCTTTTGAAGAAAAATGTGATACTATCAAGATAAACGGGGCCTCTGAAGATGCTATCCGACTTCGGTTATTCGGTTTTTCTTTAAGAGATAAAGCAAAGAAATGGTTGACTAGCCATGATGCAAATACATTCACTACTTGGGCAGCTTTGTCAAAAGCCTTTCTAACCAAGTTCTTTCCGTCGGGGAAGACAGTCAAGCTCCGTAATGAGATCACCTCTTTTTACCAAGCTGTCCAGGAGCCTTTATACGAAGCATGGGAGCGTTTCAAAGAGCTTCAGCGTCAATGTCCGCATCATGCCATTCCGCAATGGCTCCTGATCCAAACGTTTTACAATGGTTTGAAAAATGAGGTAAAATTTTCAATTGACGCGGCAGCAGGAGGTGCTATAATGGCAAAAACTCCCGATGAAGCAAAAACTTTGTTAGAAGAAATGGCTTCTAAAAACTATCATTGGAGTAACGATCGAGCCATGCCTAACAAATCGGTACGGTTTGAATCGGATGTTCTAACAATGCTTTCTGACAAGGTTGATGCCTTGAAGTCCCAAATCTCTAAAATCAATGGGAGACAAGTTGGATCAAGCTCATCGGTTAGTTTTTGTGAAGCCTGTGGAGTTCAAGGCCACGATTCAGATGGGTGTTCAATTTTCATGCAAGTTCCACAAGGAACGACACTCGAGCAAGCGAATGCCATATACAACCAATCAAGGCCTCAGGGGGGGTTTAACTCTGGAAATAATCCCTATTCTCAAACTTATAACCCGGGATGGAAGCAACACCCGAACTTCTCATACCGCTTAAATCCCGGTCAACAACCACCTCAACAATTATCTCAAGGGTTTCAGCCTTCCGGGCAGCAACAATCTCAACAGATATCGCAAGGTTTTCAGCATCCCGGTTTTCAGTCGTGACCTCAAGCACCATCTTCTCAACCACTGCCATTTCAACATCCTCCACAAAAGTCTAATCTTGAGACTTTGATGGAGAACTTCGTTATTAGCCAAGGGCAGAAGAATGATCAATTCCATAACTCCATTCAGCAGGTAAATTCGAAGTTTGACTATGTGGCCTCTCACAATAAAATGATCGAGACTCAAATTGCCCAGCTAGCCCAACAAGTTGCCAACCTCTCCAAACCTAGTACCCAGCTTCTTGGTCAGCCTGAGCAAAACCCAAGGGCTCAAATTAATGCCGTTACACTTCGTAGTGGTAAGGTCCTTGATGAGGTAGTTGCGGAAAAGGTAGCAAAAGAGGGTATTAAAGACAAAGTGGTGACAAATAATGTGGTGATAGACGATGTGGTGCCAGATGATGTGATCGTTGAGGAAATACCTAAGGCGAAGGAACCGGAAGTCAATGCCACACCTCCGCCAGTCCACCTCCCCCATATTCCATATCCTCAACGTCTAGCTAAAGCAAGGTTGGAGACCAAGTATGCTAAGATATTGGAGACACTGAAACAGTTGCACATCACTATACCATTCTTGGATGCAATTTCTGAGATCCCTTCGTATGCCAAGTTTCTGAAAGACCTTCTTTCTCAAAAGAAGAAGATGACAGTCATTCTCTCCGAAGAATGTAGCGCTCTTTTTTCTGTTCCACTTCCTGAAAAGCTGAAGGATCCCGGTAGTTTCTCAATTCCATGCTCTATTGGAGGTATGTCTATTCAGCGAGCTTTGTGTGACTTGGGTGCAAGCGTAAGCCTTATGCCTTTATCCATTGTCCTCAAGGCCAAGTTAGGTGAACTTAAACCCACCAGAGTTTCTCTTCAGTTAATCGATCATTCAGTCAAATATCCGGTCGGAGTGTTAGAAGATGTACCATTACAAGTGGGCGGATTACTCATTCCTTGTGATTTTGTGGTAATGGACATGGCTGAAGACGTGAATGTTCCCATCATACTTGGTCGTCCATTCCTAGCCACCGTTGGTGCAATGATTGATGTGAAGAACAACAAGTTATCACTGAATGTTGGAATGGAAAAAGTGAACTTTGAGCTGCAAAAGTCTATCAGCTTGCCAAGGCTGTTTGACGATTGTAATTATGAAAATCTTGTTGTAGATCTGACTGATAATGATGCGGCCATGAAGTCAACTTTGGATCCACTGCAGAATTACCTTTGTGGCTTATTGGACGAAACAAGCGAAGATGTTATGGCGTTTGGCAAGCTATTTGATGGCAGCCTGTGCTACAAGGGGAGCCAGACAAGCCTTGATGTGATGGAGGCAACCGCAATAGAAGGGGCAGATGTTACACCGAAAAAGGTAGATCTAAAACCTCTCCCTTATAGTTTAACATATGCATTTCTAGGTAACAATAGCTCATATCCGGTTATAGTAAATGCATCCCTATCTCACATTGAACTTGACAAATTGTTACATGTTTTGAAGAAGTTTAAGAGTGTCTTAGGGTATTCCATAGATGACCTACGAGGGATTAGTCCCTCTTTTTGTACTCGTCGCATCTTGTTAGATAATGAGAATGCCACCTCCATTGAGTATCAAAGGAGTTTAAATCCAAATATGAAGGACGTTGTCAAGACAGAAGTCTTGAAGTTGCTTAAAGCGGGTATAATCTATCCCATTTCAGATAGTAGGTGGGTTAGCCCCGTTCAAGTCGTACCCAAAAAGGGTGGCATAACCGTTGTTAAAAATAACAAGAATGAACTAATCCCGACTAAAATGGTTACCGGGTGGCGTATGTGCATAGATTACAGAAAACTGAATCTAGCCACCCGGAAGGATCACTTTCCTCTCCCTTTTATTGACCAAATGCTAGAAAGGTTGGCACATCATGCATATTTTTGTTGTCTAAATGGATACTCGGGGTTTTTCCAAATCCCAATTCATCCAGATGATCAGGAAAAAACTACGTTTACATGCCCGTTTGGTACTTTCGCGTACCGACGAATGCCTTTTGGATTATGTAACGTGCCAGCCACCTTTCAAAGATGTATGATGGCAATATTTTCTGACTTTATCGAGCACACGATGGAGGTTTTCATGGACGATTTCTCGGTCCATGGCACTAAATTTGATAGTTGCCTTTCAAATTTGACAAAAGTCCTCCACATGTGTCAAGAAGTCCATTTGGTTCTAAATTGGGAAAAATGCCATTTTATGGTCAATGAAGGTATTGTCTTAGGCCATGTTATTTCAAATCGAGGAATAGAAGTAGATAAGGCTAAGGTAGAAGTGATTAAATAATTACCACCTCCGGTAAACGTCAAAGGAGTGCGTAGTTTCCTAGGTCACGCCGGCTTCTACAGGCGCTTCATCAAAGACTTTTCCAAAATTGCAAGGCCTTTGACCGAATTACTAGCAAAGGACACTCCTTTCATCTTCACTAGTTCATGTCTCGAAGCATTTGACGCTTTGAAAAGAGCGCTCATCTCGGCACCAATAATTCAACCGCCAGATTGGACTCTCCCTTTTGAACTTATGTGCGACGCTAGTGATTTTACCGTAGGAGCCGTCCTTGGACAAAAGCGAGGTAACAAGTTGCACGCCATATACTACGCCAGTAATACCTTAGATCCCGCTCAAAGTAACTACACTACGACCGAAAAGGAGTTGTTGGCGGTAGTATTCTCCATTGAAAAGTTTAGATCGTATCTTGTAGGCTCAAAAGTAATTGTCCACACCGATCACGCAGCTCTCAAATATCTTTTGAGTAAGAAAGCTACAAAACCGCGTTTGATTCAGTGGATTCTGTTGCTCCAAGAGCTCGATCTTGAAATCAAGGATAAGAAGGGCGTAGATAACTCTGTAGCTGATCACCTTTCACGTCTTTACGTTGATAATGATTTTCGTTCTCTCCCTATTGACGATTGCTTTCCAGATGATCAGTTGTTCGCTCTAGCCCATAGTGTCACGCCTTGGTTCGCAGATATCGTGAATTTCTTAGCTTGTGGTGTCAAACCGCATGATCTTTCTTTTTATCAACGTAAGAAATTCTTCCACGATGTCAAGCTATTCTTTTGGGATGACCCTTACTTCTACAAGTCATGTTCTGACAGCATCATCCGACGATGTATCCCAAAAGAAGAAGTTGAATCTGAGATATCTCATTGTCATACATTGCCATGCAGTGGCCATGCTGGTACGAGTAAAACATCAGCAAAAATCCTTCAAAGTGGATTCTGGTGGCCTTCCTTGTTCAAAGATGTGGATATCTATGTCAAGAGTTGTGATCGTTGCCAAAGAACGGGCAACATCTCGCGTCGAAATGAAATGCCCTTAAATTCTATTCTTGAGGTAGAAATTTTCGATGTTTGGGGCATTGATTTCATGGGACCGTTTTCGTCTAGCTATTCAAATAAATACATCCTTGTAGCAGTGGATTACGTGTCCAAATGGGTTGAAGCTTTTGCTTCCCCCACCAATGATGCTCGTGTAGTCTCCAAGTTCTTTAAACGAATAATCTTCCCTCGGTTTGGTGTACCGAGAGTTGTTATAAGCGATGGGGGACGACACTTCATTGAAAATAAATTTGAGGCCCTCCTTAAAAAATATGGAGTTCATCATCGATTTGGACTCTCTTACCACCCCCAAACGAGTGGTCAAGTCGAGATCTCAAACCGACAATTGAAAACAATCCTTGAAAAGACTGTAGCAACTTTAAGAAAGGATTGGTCTATAAAACTCGATGATGCTCTTTGGGCTTACCGGACAGCTTTTAAAACCCCTATTGGAAATTTTTTGGTTTTTAGTTTTGGATATTTTTACTACCTAATTACTTTTTTAGATTTTCTCAAAAACCCTTTGTTCTTCTTCAAGAACCCTCTCATCTTCCATGGATGTTTCTGCAGATTTTTGCTTGAAGACAGATAACCATAGTTCAGTATTTCTTTTTGATATTATCAGCAAGGATTGAAGTTGTATTTGGATTCTAAGTTCATCAAGTTCTAATCTTTGGGTTCTCCTATTGAGTATTGTATCCCTTTCTTAATCTTCGATTTATGTTCTTAATATTGTCTTATAAATCAGTGTTATCACATGATTGTTGGTATTCATATTGATTCATCTTTGTTTTATGATTCAATGGGTATGAATGATACTTTTGTCATTAGGTTATAAACATTAAACCTAACTTTGATGTTTTAGCTATTTCATAGATATATGTAGGAATATTGTCGATGATTTCCTTTTATCTTTTCTATTGTGTATTAGTAGCTGATATAACTTTATATTTGTTTAGTTTCTTAATAGATAAAAGTCTTTTTTAGTTCTTTTCAATATAAGAGTGTGTGGTGATAATCAACAGTTGTAACGAGGATTTGGCTAACTCAAAGTATAACTTTATGGTTATTGGATGTTGGTTTTATGATTCAATCATCAATGGAAGTTAGGTTGTGATCGGAGACTGACTATTCGATAACCTCTATTCAACAAATCAAATTATAAACGAAAGTTTGAATTTGGCTTTTGGTCGATTAACCAACGATTCTAAAATTATCATGGAAATAGATAAAAGTAGGAATCGGAGAAATCGTTTTATCAAAACTTAATGCTTCTAGTTAAGTCGGAAGTCATGCAAATAGTCAACCGCTTAACTAGGAAGGTTTACTTCACCTTGGAAGAGGGTCTTAAATGTTTTTAGAAAGATAAACCCCTACCTCGATATAACTGTTGAGTGTCACCACTCCCATCTTGTCTTTATATCTTAGTTTAATACATGTCCTAATTAATCTTCTACTGTAATTTTCATAGTTTTTGTTATAAATAGTTAAAGTCCCTTTTATATATTTATGTTTTATACTTGTATTTTGATTTATAGGTTAATCCTTAGTTTATAAAAATATCCATCAATTGTATTCCCATAGCTAGTTCATGATTTATAGCAGAATTAGTACTTAAACCACTGCTCCTTGTGATCGACCCGTATGCTACACAACTCGTACGCTTGCGGTTAAAATAAGACTCATCAATAATATATAAAGTGTTGCCTCACTAAAACCTTACACCAAGGAACAAAACCCGATGGGAAAAATAAAAACTCGGGTGAAGGAAAAAACACAACATACCAATATTTCATATATAGTAAACTCCCCCTTTATCTATTACTCCCCCTGATTCATACATTAATCAAGAGAGTTTGTAAAACATTTGCATTTTAATACTTTCTACATGTTTCCCAAAATATGGTATTATGTAATGATTTGGTAAAATATGTCAAGTTCTCCTGACATCTTACTTGATTTACTTGAATCTAGATGAGAGTTTTGTTATTGCTGATTGTATAAAACTTAAGCAGAACATGCTTTGTGTTCTCACCCTTGATGTATATTTCTTTCATTTTTTTGATATATGATGCATTATTACCATATATGCAAGTAGGATACTAGTTGAACTCAAAATTACTAGTTCTTCTAATATGTGTAATGATAGTCCTTAATCATATACATTCTCTAATTATCTAATATTCTTGGAATAGTTCAAAGAGGTATTTGTAAGGGTTTGCTCGACTTACTTCCAAGCAATCGGATCCCTTTGGTAATTCCTTATCCAGTTTGGGAACAACCTTTGTATGGGTCAGACAGATATCTAATATCAGCAAAGACATACCAAGACATTATTTGGTGTTTTTCAATAAGATCTAGTACTTTTGCTGCTTACATTCTGAGTAGGTATTGAAGTTCCATTATCAATCCCATTTTTCTTTCTATAGGGAAAGTATAAGCCCATGTCAATGGTTCCAAAAGATTAACTTGATATCATTCCAAAGACGTTGCATTGGCGCTGAGCTAAATCTAGCTAACAAGTTCATTGAGAAATACAATATATGGTCAAGTATATTATGCTAAGTACAATAATGCAAATATTGTACTTAGATAGGGAATTCCAGCACCCAATACTTTTTCGTCATCATCTTTTAGACGAAATGAATCTTTCTTATATCCAACACTTCAACCAATCATTGGAGTGCTAACCGGATGAGCATTGTTCATATTAAATCGTCTGATCATTTTATGGACATATGCGGATCGGTGGATCAATATTCCACAAACTTAGTGTCCTAGCTCAAATATCTAGACAAAATCGAGTTTTCCCAAGATCTTTAATCTCAAATTTAGATTTCAAGTAGCTTGGTTTCTCTTATTTCATCAAGAGTGCCTATTATGTTCATAACATCGACATATAAAACTATGATTGAAAATATGGAACTCGTTTTCTTAAATAAATATGCAAGGGCATAGTTCAACGTTCTTATATATCCTTTCCCAATTAGGTATTCACTTATGCGAGTATACCACGTCCGCATAGATTACTTTAATCTATAAAGTGAACGTTTCAATTTTATTGTAAATACATTTTGTGGTTTAGAGTTACTTGATTTTGGTAATGTAATGCGATCAAGCACTTTTATATATCTCTAAATCTAGATCCCCATAGAGATATGTAGTAACCACATCCATGAACTACATTCTAGTCCTTCAAAAACTACTAGGCTAATAAATGTTCGGTCGTCGTAACATCCATCATGAGAGCGTAAGTCTCCTTGTGGTCAATCCAGGGCATTGTGAGAAACCTAGCGCCAAAGGAGAGTCATATACAATAGGCTTCATTATTCTCGTTACGCTTTCTGACAAAGACTTAATTATGTTCTACGGGCTTTCCACTTGGTGCGTTAGCACTACCGGACCAAATACCCGATCCTTTGTCAAAGAATATAATTCTTTCTAGATTGTTTCTTTACATTTAGGCCAATATGCTATTTGTTGATATTATTCAACTGAGCGTGGTTTGATGTCGTCGTGCTCTATCATCTTATGAGCAATAGTATATGTGAGTAAATCATCAATTAGTATATATGATATGTCCATCGACTCCTATGTACTCTCATAGTTCATTTGAGATTTTCTTTCATCTCTAGAATCAATAGTAACTTCAGAATGTCCTCCAGTGATGATTCATAGACATAATTAGCATCTCGTATGTATGATTAGGGGTGTGCGGAAATTCAACCGATCCAATAGGAACCGACCGATCCAATTAGAACCGACCGACCATAACTGGATATCCAATTGTAATTGGATCGGATCGGATTGAAAATCTCAACATCCAATTTGGACCGGTCGGTTCTTGGATGGCAGTCCAGAACCGACCAAAACCGACCGAACCGAACCGACCAACATCCAATTACCCATTCAATTAACCATCCGATTGCCATCCAGTTTTCCATCCAACTATTTTTTTTGCAATTTGCTTAAATCTAAAAAAAATTTGTGTTGGTTTTTGAATTTTTAGTCTCACTTATGTTGGTTTTAACAGAAACTAAAAGTAATTAATTATAACATTGCATTAAATTAACACGTTGGATAGATCCGATTTGATCATCCATTCGAATGGATCCAATCCGATCCAATGCATATCCAATAAGAATATCCAATGGATATCCAATCTGATCCAATGGATATCCAATAAGAACATCCAATGGATGGAACTGAACCGATCCAATCATCCATTGGATTGGAAAAATCCAACATCCAATGGATGATTGGATCGGTTCGGTTGGGAAAGTCCAACATCCAATGGATGATTGGATCGGTTCGGTTCCCCTCACATCCATTGGATGTCAACCGATGAACATCCCTATGTATGATCTTATCACTTCTGAAATAATATTTAAAGTATCAGGTATCGAGTCTGATTCGTTTTGACTTTAACTTTACGTTGTGAAGTTTAGGGATTAAAATGAGATAGAGTGTGAACATTCCATGACCGTTCCTGTCGTTCCCTTGGAAAATTCTTTTTTCTATCTCCCCCTAACGATAGGAAGACTATCATCCAAGTGACAATCCACAAATAATGCTATATAAGGATCACCCGTCAAAGGTTCTAAATAGCGGATAACTATTGGAGATTCATATTCAATATATAATTAATCATTTTTAAGGATCCATTTTGGTGCGACGTGGGGGCGCAATTGGCATATATATACTAAACAACCAAACATGCGTAAATTTAAAATATCATGCTTATCCAGTTACCAACTGCTACGCATGATATTGGTTGGTTAGTAGTGGGTCTAAAAACAAATAAGTAAAGTTGCATGTAAATTTTCTTAACCTCAAGTAGATGTGAGTAAATTGGTACACATAACCAATGACCTAATTACCATCTATGTCCTTTTGATGACAACTTTTGTGAGGCCACTTTTATATATACACATGGGGGTATAAGATGCTCTACATTGATCCCAATACAAATGCAAAGATCATCAAATCCTTATGATGTAACTTCTTCAGTATTACCAAGTCATATAGACTTTATGAGATAATTAGGGTGGTGAGCCCTTAATTGTATAGTTGTTGCTAGGAGTGCAATGTTTTGTATGGACAATAGTACGACATGTTTATCATTTCGAAACTTCAACCAGAACCATAGAGTACTTGAATGGCCCGCATCTGGATGTATAGGTCCATAAATATCACATTGTATTCGTTGTAAGGATAAAATATTTTTGTATTATCTCCTTAGCTTTAGGATGGTCTCATTCCTGTATTTGGCTAAATATCAGGGTATACAAAAGTTTTAGGTATTTGAGAGGGCATATTATAAGGGTGGTGTTACTTCTTATGTTGCAGAAGTCAACAGTTGTAATTTGTCTCATTTTGCCTTTCACTCGAAAGAAAATGTGTCTATATATATTATGTAATACACTGATCACTATGTCATGACCATGGTGTCCCAGGTGGTCATGTCAAAACATATGTGTCATTGTCCCAAAGTTCTTTATTGATGACAAAGTATGATCCACTAATTTGACACGTGAATTTCTCTAATATATGTTCTTTTCATATCATTAGAGTTGATGTACATATACCCATTTCCATTCTTATATGGTTTTCCATATTAAACAAAAACTTTAACAAGGTTTGTTGCAGATAGTGTTTTAGTGATTGATCTTGTGTCATTAAGCAACAAGTGACAGTCCATCGTCTAAGTGTTTGGTTGGAGGAATTAAAAATAATTAATTCAATGAATAACAATCTATTTCTTAGGATTGTATGAGATGTCACAAAAACAGTCAAGTCCTCCTCGATACATTCCTACACGGAACAAAGAACATTGAGAGTTTGGTATTTGTTTTTTATGTACTTCTTTACATCTATAACGGTTATAAACCCTGATGTATATTTGCAGAAGAAACTAATTTGATAGTTAAAACTCATTCAAATAAACTTATACTCAACCAATCTTAGATATGATATAGTTTATTTTCTCCTTGTTCCCCCTTTCTTTTTAAGAAAAAGGAACGGTAATTAATGTATATCTTCATTGACTATCCCTTATCAACTAGGCAGTAGTTGTATTTCTGCTACAAGAATTGAAAAAATCCTTCCCAACTATTGTCACGACTCTAACACTTTCCACCATTTCGTCCATATGGTACATAGATGCCATGTGTGAGATTTGTTTTTTAACTTACTATCCTTCGGAGTTGTTTCCACCTCTAACATTTCATCATTGACCTAGGGAATTTTCTTTGTCCCAACATGTCTATCGTTGTTATTCGAAAAAACCTTATTATATTTTCCAACCACTTGCAGTAGGTCGATGAATTTGTCTAAAGGTTATATTCTGGTTTATATTGGTTCATTAATATCTACTGATATGTGAAAGGTGGAATAATGTTATGAATCATGTCATCTTCTGTGAGTTCCTTGCCACGAAGATTAAGATGCATTTTGAGACACAACATTTTTTGTTGAAATCAGTTAGGTTTTTGTAATAAGTGGGTTTTATTCCACTATAAGATTAGTTTGGGAAGTACTTCTTCATGAATATTCCCGATTCTCCGTTTTAGGCTCGCTGTTCTTTGGGTTTGCTAGTAGAATGTTGTCTCTATGAAAGCTATGACTAATATGTCATCAAAAAGCTTAAAAGTATTTGTTTGTACCTTTTCAAGTTGTTGGTTTTTAAGGCGTTGATGGGTTTTAAGTATTTTCTTGTACATTTCCAATAGAGATTTGTATACTCATTTATGGTACTCAGGTTCTTTTAAGTTTAACATATCGTAAATAATGGACAATAAATTATTTTCTAAAACAATGAATCATAATCCTATAATCATTATATTAGATATGAAATATTATTATTATAACAATTATGGATTTTTGTATGCTTATATTTTGTTAATGATACTTCCTCACTATTTCATTTTGCGAAAAGAAACCGCTAAGGCTATGTTTGACAAACTAGCTGATAAGCTAGCTTTTCAAAACGCTACTATGAGTAGTTTTTCATTAAGCGCTTATAAACTAGTTTATGGTCATCCAAACATGTACCAAAAAAAACTAGCTTATAAGCTAGCTTTTTTTTGCCAAACAATGCCTAAATCTATTGGATTTCCAGGTAATAGTGGAATCACATGGATTTCTTAAGTCCATACAAACCATAGGGTTATTTACACCCATTCGACAAAATCCAATAGATATATTGCGATTTATATAATTTGAAGATAACATGGTTAATTATAGAGCTTTTTGCGTAATGCCAAAATGAATATGAGTTTGACATATGAAGCTAATTTCAATATTTTAATACCTTAATAGTATTTTAAGAGATTTTTCCATTAGACAAATAAATATTAGTTTTGATATAAATTCAAATTCAAACTTTTAACATTTTTTGAAGCTTTCGGTAAAAGACCAAAATATATGGGGGTTAGAAGTGTAACTTCCAAAATCAAGATAAACATTAATAAGATAAGCATTTATATAAGAAAAACATTTAAATATTATGTGGTGAAATCAATCAAAGAGTACATCCAAAATTAAACGATAATTGATCTAAATAATTAAATAAAACGGCACAAATAATTGAAGTTAAATAAATTTAATGTTCATTTAAATAATAATTGATTATCATATCTCACAACAATATATTAGTAAATTTAAATGGTCTAAATCAAATTAGTTATCCAAATAAGTAAATAGTATTGACATAATTAAAATTAACCAATAAACATGCCAATATTGTAACTAGTTGAGGATGTCTAAATAAAGAATGATATGTCTAAAATAATAAAAACTATATTAACCCAATTAAAGTAAAATAAATTGAAGTCAAAATAAAATTAACTACTAGTCTAATTAGTTATTTGAATTCACCTAAAAAATAGGTCTATCAATTCTAATTAAGCATGCTCAATATAAGTAAATAAATAAATAGATCTTAAATTTAGTTGGTATAGTTTAGATAAAAACCTAAAATAATTAATAACTAATCGATAACAATATAAATCAATGACTAAAAATCTTTAAAAATCATTTTTTTATAAGTTTGATCACTGGAGAAAAAAAAAACCTCTTGTGTGTAACATCCCAAAATATTTAAATATATCGGGATCAATAAAAGGACAAGTTGCATCGGTCGGTTCAAGCTTTAAGTTAGGGGATGTATTTCAAGCCTCTCTTTGATTTATTTAAATGGTTTTAGTCGTTTTTAAGTTACTAAAATGGTGGTACCACTTGATTGAATCAACCGTTATATATTGAGGTCTAATTTTGAGCTTTGTTGTTAATTAAAAAATGATGGAACTCGAAAAGCTTTTAAATATTTTGAGGTCTACAAATTATATTAATTTTATGGGCTAAATGTTCTATTAAATTTGTGTGGGGCTAGACTTATTAGATTCATTGTCTTCATGTGTGTACCGATTAAAAGGCTGTTGGACAATTTTTTGTAAATGTATATTATTTAATAAAAGTTCAATTATTTAATTAAATAAATAATAAAAAAAACTAGTAATTTATAAACCAAATTTATTGAGTGTCATGATAATATAAATACCGATGATTTTTGGAATTATTATACTAGTATGTGTTTGGTATTCAAGTATATCGTGTTATAATATAAAGTGTACTTAATAAGAAAAAGTTATTGGAAGGCTAATAACATTTCACTATAAGCATAAATGTGAATTATTTTATTAATAATTGAAATACAGTATAAATTTATCCCGAATTATGTAGTGAATAAATATTATGAACACGAAGTCTTATTATAAGGATTATTCATATTTAGTTATGATATTCCCGACCTTAAGGAGCGATAAAATGGACTTGAGTAAATTGGTATTTGGACTAATAATTAAATGGTTATAAATAATGGAAAGGGTATTGAGGGTCCATTGGTTTAATAAGAATTATTGAATATTGTAGAATAATCCTGGTGGTTGTCAAAACTCTAAGTGGTTCAAATGAGAAATGCTAAGTGTGTGAGAAATAGAAAAATGATTCAACCTCTTTATTTGGTCAACATTTGCGGCTTTGACCGTGAAGCACCAGATAATTCCTTGCATGGTATGTTAGAAGATAGAGAAATAGTTTCGTAAAATACGCAAGACGAGTTCATATGTGAATCTTAATTAGTTCATAGGTGAATCACAAAGATTCATATGTGAATCTATTAATTAGTTCATATATGAATCGCAAAGGTTCATATATGAATCAGTTAAAAGAGTTCATATGTGAATTACACTGGTTCACATATGAACATATAGTTCATATGTGAATTATACAGGTTCATATATGAACTCGTCCCGCGTATTTGTAAAAATTACGAAACCGTCCTTCTTTTTTTGGAATAGCCGCATCTTTTGACCGGTTAAAGACGCAATTCTTGACCAGTCAAATACAATCTTGACCGTATGAATGGCTATGATTACTTCTATATTTCTCACACACTTAGTATTTCTCATTTGAACCTATGGCTATACCTCTCTCTCTCTTTCTCTCTCTCTCTCTATATATATATATATACACATATGTTATGGGAGCTTGTATGCATGTATGCATGAACATTTCAAATGATATGCATGAAATGTTTTGTTGTCTACCTGTGGAAATACTTGGGACGCCGGGGTCAAAGTTAAAAGGCGGGAAACCGCAATGAAAGAGGTTTCAGTGTATGTGATTTGTTCTTGCACTTGAAACGTAATGGGTGATTTTATAATCACTGCCAAATGGATCCACATGGTGCATACAACACAAAGGGAGATCTCTAATAAACAAAATGGTCATTTAAATATGCATGTTTTTTTATGCAAACTTTATTTATATGTTAATTTTATGCATGAACTCACTAATTTCTTTTATAAAACTCTTCTGCGTGTATCTCAGGATCAGTTATTCCAGAAAGCTCCAAGGGTAAGGAAAAACTTTGAGTATGAAGAAAGGAGGCCTTTGGTAGCTAGTTTTTCTGAGTTAAAAATCTTGATGTTTTTAATATTTTCACTATATTAAGGTCTCGACCTTAAGATTTTAATGTATGTTTGATGTCAATAGTATGATTATGTATTGTAAATGATAACCTAGAATTATTGGTGTCACATTGTGATCCACCGATAAATTAATTAATTATTTTTATGTATTTTTTTACGGCTAAAAATAAAAACAAAACAATATAATAACTTAATTTAAATAAGTACGTCGAAATCACAATGAATTCCAATAAATAGTCATTTTTCAGTATACTTCCTTTTATTTTACATCATTATGCACTTTTATTTATTTGATTATATATTTCAATAAATATTACATAAATATTGCTGATTTGATTTTAATTTTTCCAAATGAATCTTGTAGATTTGATATTAATTTTTTTAATTCATTGATATCAATAATGAAAATATAACAAAACATTCTATAGATCATATCATATTTAATATCTAACATGATCTTAAAATACTCACATATAAAGAAGAAAGACATACAAAATCTTACTTGAATTAAAGTAGTAGGAAGCAAGTCATTCAATAGTGTCGGGGAATGAACAGAAAACCATTAGCAGCGGTGAATAATGAATTGCGAGCTTACGTGCTGATAACATTTTAAAAGAAAAGGCAAATAGAACAACAATAAATGGAGAGAATGAATTTGTAATTCTCATTAATCAGCCTTTAAATAGGGAGGATTACATAGAGATCATGATAAGCGTGGAAGGAGATTTACTTCATAAATAACTCTAATAGTTTATATTTATCTCTATCACTATTTCTATCTCTGTATTTATCTTTGTCGTCATATCCTTTAGACGATGACACACTTATCCTACAACAATTCACAAGTTTTAGGAGATATCTTCAATTATTATGAAAATTCAGTTATCTATACGATTATTAGGCGGCGTTTGGTTCGCAAAATGTTTTTGGATGGAATGGAATATGTCAAATGAATTTGACTTTGAAGGAACATGAATGGAATGTTATCAGGTTTGACCACCTGTTTAATTGACAGACATTGGAATGGAATATGTTAAAAGAATTGGAATATGTCTGTTTGGTTCACATAATGTAGCTTTGGAATTGGAATGAAATATTGGTAAATGACCAAAATACCCGTTTTTGAAAATTTTAAACCAAAATCCAACTATTATGGTTCAGATTGGTGGTGGTCGCCGGTGGTTCAGATTAGTGTTGGTTGACGGTGGTTCAGGTCGGTGGTGGTTGGCGGTAGTTCAGATCGATGGTGGTCGACAATAGTTCAGATCAGTGGTGGTTGATGGTGGTCAGTGGTGGTTCAGATGGTGGTCGGCGGTGGTTTAGATCAGTGGTGGTTGTTTGTTGGTTCAGATCGGTGGTGGTCGACGGATTCAGATCGGAAGTGGTCGGCCGATGGTTCAGATCGGTGGTGGTCGGCGATGGTTTAGATTGGTGGTGGTCGGTCGGCGTTTAAGATCAGTGGTTCATATTGGTGGTGATCGGCATTGGTTTAGATCGGCGGGTTTGGATCAGTGGTGGTCGGTGGTGGTTCAGATCAGTGGTGGTTGACGGTGGCAGGTGGTGGTCAATGGTGATTCAGATAAGTGGTGGTTCAAATCAGTGGTGCTCGGCGGTGGTCTAAGTAAATCAAGTAGGGAAGATAGGGATAATTTTGTCTTTTTGAGAAAATAGGATGGAATGAACTTGAATTTCTTCTCATTTGTGATGGAATGACCAAATCCATGAATGGTGGAATGTTCGAAAATTCTATTCCATAGGTAAACCAAATGCCTTAATAGAATTGATCATTCCAATTCTTTTGAATTCCCTCAGAATACTGCGAGCCAAACGCCCTTTATATTCCCTAGGAATGAAAGTGTAAGCAAATCCGATAACCGTTTGGAAATTTTAGAAAGTTCATGAATTTAAATAGGGAAATTGACTTAAATAACCAAAAACCGGAGTCAAATTGGTCTCTTATTTGTCCCTCTTTTGATTTTGCATTTTTGTCGCTACCTCCGCAATGACCAGGTCTGCAATTGTGGATATGTAAAAATATAAATATTTTTCCAGTTTTACCCACTTTCGCAATGACACTTGAGCAATATTGCGGAAGTGCCACGTGTCGAGCCCACATGGGTGACATGTGGGTTGATCTGGTGTTGACACGTGGCACAACCGCAATATAGCAGAAGTGTCATTGCGGAAGTGATTGAAATCTGGAAAAATATTTACATTTTTAATCCAGATCCGCAATTACGAACCTGGTCATTGCGGAGGTAGTAACAACAATGCAAAATCAAGAGAGAGATGACTAAGAAACCAATTTGGATGTGTATTTTAGCTCTTTGAGTCAATTTCCCTTTTAAATAGTGGATAGAATAGAATTTTAAAATTTTATAATATTTAACTTATAGATCCTTTTAAACTTAAAAAAGAAACTCGGGTAGGTGGGGTTTCGAAGTCGCCCCATTTTTTCTCAACTATGCAACCAAGCCACCCAATTAGAGATGGCCAAAGTTGGTCTTAGTACGTGCCCAAATCGGTTCAACTACGAAAGAAGTCGCCTTGTAAGCACGCAAACAATCCTATCTTTGACCCCAAAAATGAGGACTGCTTTAAGGTGTATTAATTAAATCGGGTTTTTACTCTTCCAAATTAACCAATAACCAAATCAAATAAGGTTTGGGTTATTTAGGTCGATAATTCAGTAAACTGAATAAGAATTCATAATTTTTTGTTGGATACTCCTCCAACAACTTTTCAAATGCAATACCCAATGCTTCCAATATATATTTTAATCATACATGTATACTCAAGAATTAAAGTACCATCAAGTATAAAACAATTATATATAGAGGAATAAGTATTATCTAATAATCAATATTATCTATTCATGCTATATGGACATCAAACAAATACATTATTAAGAAATGAAACATTATATATTAAGAAAAAATATCTAATACTATATATACATATATATATATATATATATATAAAATAATAAATAATATAAGATGTTATTCAGTATAATTTTATATATAAAAAAAATAATATAATGTGTTATTCGGTTAATTTAGTTTAGTAAAAAATAATTGAAATGTAAAACGAGATAAGGATCCTTACTCGATTAACCGAACCATTTAACCCAAAATCGAATATCCCAAAACCGTTTTAACACGAATCTCATTCGATTCAGCTAAGTTATTTAGTTTCGGTTTTTTACACCCCTAGGACTGATCCTAGGCTCAAGTCTGTCCCTGCCCCAATCCGAATTTAACAAAAAGAATTGTAATTTTTTTATAAAAAATGTTATATAATAGTTTTTATAATTATGATTCTTGAAATTCAACATTAAACATTAAACATGCATTTTAAATATTACCTTTATATTAAAAAAAGTATTGAAAAACTTGAAAAAGAGCTTTAAAAAACTTGAAGAAAATCTTGAAAACGTATATAATTATTAGTAGGAACTTGAAAAACCAGTTTCTAGATGTCACCGATCCCAACCAATCTAAAGTTGGGCCTTGAATTTCCAGAAAGTTGTACCTAGGTCGGGACTGTCGGGTCGTAACCAATCCCAAGCCGTGTTTGGCGACCCACTACGTGTGGTCCACTACCATTGCTACGATTTTATTTTGGTCCAGTTGCTACGATATTATTTTGGTCCCACATCAAACACACACACTGAGGCCCAATGAGGCGTAAGTATATTCCGCTTCCAATTGGACTTTGGCGGTTTCTTTTCAACTGGACGCTCCAATTCAAGTTCTACTGTTGTCTATTCGAGCTTCATTTCTAATTAGTTTTTTAATTTTCTAGCATTTGTAATCATCCTAATGTTTGAATAAAGTTTGTCCTGGGGTTCGGTCCCCTTTTTTCGAAAAAAGTTCATCTTAATGTCAGCCTTTCTTACAATATTTGGCATCTAATTCATACTAATCGAACCTCTTACCACCTCTTATTATGTAAGAGGCTCTTACCTGAGTAAGAGGAAAAGTGTTTACCAAAATAAAATGTTTCCTCTGACCGCTACACATCTCTGACCAAGGAAAGACATCGTAACCATGCTTACTACGGTTAGTGGTGATTTTTCTTTATTTACCCATCCCCAAAATAAGATTCCCCTCTCTAAACCCGCTGTCTCCACCCTGTTTTTTTCTTCGTCCTGAATCTCAAAAAGCATCAGCATCCATGGTTTTCGTTTGGGCGAAGGAGATGAAACCGTAGTTTCCCCAAAATAAGATTCCCCAAAAAAATACCTAAACTCAATGTTGTTTTTTTATGTGAAACCCATTTTGATTTTATGGATACCCAGTTTGATGGTATTTGTGCCATCCATTTAGGTTAGGTACAATGGATTTCTCATTCTAACCAAGCGATGGGTCTTTGTTTATTTTATTAATTTTAACTAGATGCAGAGAAACATAATGAAGATGAAAAGGATAAGGTTTTGCCTGGATTCAATTACAGAGAAAGAAATAGAAATAGCAGGCGGTGGGATGATAAGGGGTATATTGGTCAACCTCTTTCACTTTTTCCTTCAAAATTTGACCAATTTTTACGATTACGATGAATTTGTCCGATTTTTATATTTTGGGATTTTACAATCGGTGGATAGAACCGCACTGTCGTTCCTTTGAACATTCTTAATTATGTTGATCTTCTTTTGTTTAGGAAAATAAAATTTGAAGATAATACACCCGATTGATGAAATGGGAGATCTCAACCTGATTAATAAAAAGAAATGCAATTTTATAAAATATATGATAAACAAGGGTACAATAGTCATTTTTATTTGGTCAACGCTTAATACGAAACATAAAGTAAACACACAATTTTGGGTTATCACTTAACTGAGTCAGACCTCTTACCTCAGTCAGCACTTACTCACAAAATTTGATAAACAACCCTTAAAGTAGGCATTTACCCAATGTCCACCACCTATGATGGTTGTTCGGATTGGTGACCTTATAATCAATCCTAACACTTGGGACACGACCAAACAACTTGTAATTACGTCTCTAGTTAACAACTAAACCAACATTAAAGTTGTCATTTTTGTGTATAATTTAATTTCGAATTCAGACAATAAATAAATAAGAGATTTTTGGTTTCTGAAGAACAATATACACCTTCCCATTTCATAATTTTAAGATAAAAGACAATACAGGTCCTTCAATTTCCTTGTTTCGCCCCAAACAAAATAAATAGTTTTTTATTTTATTTTAACTAATTAATACTTTTTAAAGAGTTATCACAAACTTCTTCATTAAGCAATGAATGGAACATTACAATATCTTAAATTGCGATAATGGATAAAAAAGGGGAAGTTCTTTCTTTTTTTCTTTAGGTTCGTCTTAACAAATATTTGTATTAATGCTATGTTTTCTTAAAAATCTTCAATATATATTAATCTATAATAATAAAAATAAAATATTTCTTACGTAAAGCAATAATAATCTATATTATATTATAAAATATTTTTATATAGAAGTCTTAAAAACAATTTGTTAAAAATTAGTTATATTTAATATATAATTCATTAAAATTTCACGTTTACAAATAAATATTGCATAAATATAAATTTGTAAAGATTTTTGAACTCCATAAAACTAATCATTCTATTGTACTAACGTGAAAGAATTAATATTTAGAGTAAATTGTAAATTTGGTCCCTGTGGTTTATTGTTTTTCTCATATTTGGTCCCTGTGGTTTATTGTTTTTCTCATATTTGGTCCCTACAAAATTTTTATTGCAAGAAACTCTCTATGGTATGTAAAAGTGCTCGGATTTGGTCCCTGTGACTAACGCCCATTAGTTTGCAACTGTTAAATCCCCTCATGTGCCTTGAGGGTATATGGGTCATTTTACTCCACAAGGACCAAAATTGCAATTTACTCTTTTATATTATACCATTTTTAAAAAACATAGTATTTATATTTATATTATATAATTAATAAATAATTATCACTTAATTAAAAAATAACTTATTTAATGAAACATCAAAATTTTATTTAGTTAATAATTTATATTTAAGTTTTATCGACCAAAATTATAATAAAATAATTTATATTTTTGCTTTTACTAAATTTCATTTTTAATAAAAAAATAAATTATTCAATAAAAATAAATTAAACACATGCGGTTTTTGAATTTTAATATAAAACACAACATATATATTATTGAAAAATCTAGCGCATATTAAAACGATATATGAAATTACCTCTAAAAAATTTATTATAACTAGACTTATATCTTATTGAACTCGAATTTTTTTAGATTTTTTTTAAAAATACATTACCTATGATTATTAAAATTATGTAACATGCAAAAATATTAAAGCACATGGGTTTTGTTAGGAATATTTGAGAAGGAGGTTTGATCAAAAAAACATAAAAATGGGTTGGATGTTACATAATTTTGTTAGGAATATTTGGTCGTTCATCCTCTTTCAAACATCTCTACCAAAATTTATATGTTTTAATATTTTTGCATGTTACATAATTTTAATAATCGTAGGTAATTTATTTTTAAAAAATCTAAAAAAAGTCGAGTTCAATAAAATATAAGTCTAGTTATAATAAATTTTTAGAGGTAATTTCATATATCGTTTTAATATGCGCTACATTTTTCTATAATATATATGTTATGTTTTATATTAAAATTCAAAAAACGCATCTGTTTAATTTATTTTTATTGAATAATTTATTTTTTTTATTAAAAATGAAATTTAGTAAAAGCGAAAATATAAATTATTTTATTATAATTTTGGTCGATGAAACTTAAATATAAATTATTAACTAAATAAAATTTTGATGTTTCATTAAATAAGTTATTTTTTAATTAAGTGATAATTATTTATTAATTATATAATATAAATATAAATACTATGTTTTTTAAAAATGGTATAATATAAAAGAGTAAATTGTAATTTTTGTCCTTGTGGAGTAAAATGACCCATATACCATCATGTGCAAGGCACATGCGGGGATTTAACAGCTGCAAACTAACGGACGTTAGCCACAGGGACCAAATCCGAGCACTTTTGCATATCACAGGGAGTTTCTTGCAATAAAAATTTTGTAAGGACCAAATGTGAGAAAAACAATAAACCACAGGGACCAAATTTTCAATTTACTCTGATATTTATTATTTTTGAGTAAATTACAGATTTGGTCCCTAACGTTTGACGTTTGTTACGGAATTGGTCCCTAAACTTCAAAAATGGCAAATAAACCCTCCACGTATGCATTTTGTGTTGGATTTGGTCCCTCGAGCTAACAGCCGTCTATTTCCTCCGTTAAGCATGAGGGTATTATGGTCATTTTACCTATTTTATTTATTTTTCCATTTTTTATTACTTTTCTTGAATCTTCATCTTCAACCTCCAAGAACACCAAGAACAAACCCAAATCAAACTTGTTAAAAATCCAAAATCTTAAATCAAACTCATTCAAAAACCTAAATCAAACCCAAATTTAAAAACCCTTTCTCGAATCTTCATCTTCAACCTCCAAGAGAGAGAGATCGAGGTACAGAGAGAGATCGAGAAACAGAGAGAGAGATCGAGAGAAGAGAGAGAAGACGCACACCATAGGCTCGCCGGAGAAGACGACCTCGCCGGAGAAAACGACCTCGCCGGAGAGGGCTTTAACAGTTTTCGTCCCTGTATCTCTCTCTCTCTCTGTATCTCTCTCTCTCTCTCTCTTTATCTCGATCTCATATCTGTATCTCAAATCTCTCTCTCAATCTCTCTCAAATCTATCTCTCTCTCTCTCTTTCCTTTTTTTAAGTGGGTTTAATTTTGGGTATTGAATATGGGTTTAATTTAGGTTTTTGATTTTTAAATGTAGGTGTGAT
The DNA here is from genome assembly GCA_954870635.1 of Arctium minus. NCBI lineage: Eukaryota > Viridiplantae > Streptophyta > Magnoliopsida > Asterales > Asteraceae > Arctium > Arctium minus. The sequence goes on along the minus strand of OX941080.1, from coordinate 170,605,861 downwards.
TTACGTTTCTAAATCTTGGGTTTGATTTAGGATTTGGTTTTTAGATATGGGTTTGATTTAAGTTTTTGGTTTTTGAGTTTGATTTGGGTTTTAAAATCTTGGTGTTCTTAAGGTAGAAGATGAACATTTATCATGTTCTTGGTGTTCTTGGAGGTTGAAGATGAAGATTCAAGAAAAGTTTTTTAAATTTGGGTTTGATTTAGGTTTTTGAATGAGTTTGATTTAAGATTTTGGATTTTTAACAAGTTTGATTTGGGTTTGTTCTTGGTGTTCTTGGAGGTTGAAGATGAAGATTCAAGAAAAGTAATAAAAAAATGAAAAAATAAATAAAATAGGTAAAATGACCATAATACCCTCATGCTTAACGGAGGAAATAGACGGTCGTTAGCTCGAGGGACCAAATCCAACACAAAATGCATACGTGGAGGGTTTATTTGCCATTTTTGAAGTTTAGGGACCAATTCCGTAACAAATGCCAAACGTTAGGGACCAAATCCATCCATAAAAAAGAAAAATACTTCATTATTAAAACTAAAATAAATTACATATTTATTTTTACATTTTAAACATTTCAATTACAATAAAATTTTGATTAAACAAATTATACCAAAAAACACGAGAATTTTTATAATGTTTAATTTAACACCAATATCGAAATAATTTATTAGGAACTTTATAGTGTTTTCAAATTAGTAAATCATGTTCAACCACAACTTATAAATTTTAAAAAATTTCAAACATAAATTTCGAATATTATTTTCTAATAAAAGATTGCATTAAATATTTCACTTACTGTTACAGTAAAATTTTGCATCCTACATGTAAACAAATATTATATCATTTTTAAACAACCTCCTAAAAATCCTTGTACACAATTGTGGGAGTGAAGATATATCTTATTTAAATATAATTATAGAGGAGAGTCGGACTCCTAATTGGAAACGTGTACAAGAAATATCTTATAACTGAATGATTTACTTTTGCTAACAAACTTAGGTGCCGTTTACCAAAAACTTATCCGGATAAGCGTTTACCGGTAAAACTCAACACTAGTACCTAGTTACCGGGTAAGATTTTAGTCCAACAAAACGATATCGTATGCAACAATTTTCCGGTAAGTGCTAATCGTGGTAAGAGTCTTCGTCATCACTTACCGGGTAAGACTCTCGGTGCTTGTTATAGCTCTTATCGGGTAAGATCTTTGGTCCTTGCGCTATTTATCCGCTAAGGTAATATGACTTGATTTGTAAACGGCCCCTTAGTTGTTTTAAGATTCTAACAACTAGTTTGTTTAGTGTTAATAGTAACCATGACTCATCTACAGGGCCGTTCCTGATATTTTAGAGGCCCTGTACAAATTATCAAGTGTGGCCTTATAATATTTTGTTTCTCAATTATATGACTTATAATATAATGTTCCTAAATCTTTTTCTATGTTTCATTTAATTACTTTCAACATTATTAAAACTTGAGAAAACTATTTTTGTTACTATATTTGAAGTGAGTTTCCATTAATTTGATACGTCTATATAATAATAAACCATTTAACAAAAACTTTTTAATTTAAATAAATTGTTTATAATTTTTTTACGCTTAAAATAATTCGATTCAAAATTTTTTAATTAGGCTATTTATAATTAATCAGTCATCATTATTAATAATTAAAAATATATGTCGACGAACAGAACTTTTTATTAGTTTGTCATTAAAATAAGACATTAACTTTGAAATTCTTTAAAAAATCTTAAACATAATAAACAAAAGATTCTTAAAAACTAATAAACAAAATGTTAAAAAGAATTATCAATTCAATAAAATAATCAATGAAGGAATTAAAAAAATATTAGATCTTCAAATTTAAGAATAAAATGCCTTTAGAGGTTGATAAACAAGAGAAGAAAATTGAAGAGTAAAATAAATAATATTAAATAATTAATAAATTAATGTCAAACTTATTAAATTGGACTTTAGATTTTCTTACCATTTATAAAAATTAAAAATTGAAGTTTAGAAAACTAAGAGAGTTGATCCAAGGATTTTTTGTATCCCAAGGAGAAGCACCACCACCCCCGCCAGCAAGGCTTTTATTTTAGAATTCATTAATTAAATTTTTATAATCAACTTCTCTTATATATTAAAATGTAAAAAATTATCCCGAGGCCCCTGCCGATCGAAGGCCCAGTGCGGTGGCACCCCTCCGCACACCCTTATGCACGACCCTGCTCATCTATAAGAAATTAACACCTGATGAGTTTCTCAAATGTGGTTTAAAGAAAATGGGTTTTTGGAAAAGTAACTTCTAAATTATGGATATTTACCATCAGCAATCATAATAGCTGAAACCATCATAATTTACCTTAATCTTATAACTTAAGTACATGCTTGATAGATGATCTATAGTGAATAAATAAAATAATGTTCTATTTATGTTAGTGCACAAATATATTGGATCCAAGATCATAGGAATTAAAGTCAAAGCTCAAGTCAAAATCTCTCAAGCAAGTCAAAGTCAAAGCTCAAAGTCAACTAGTTTTAGTTTAAATTCTTTTGTATAAATAGTTTTTCTTTTGTTCTTTTTAGAGTGCGCGTGTGTGTAGAACTTAGTCGTGTGAATCTTAGAGTGAATCTTAGAGAGAGAAAGTAGAGAACTTAGCATCCTGTGAACAATTTGTAAACTGTGAATTGAGATCAATGACATATGACGATTGGGATTGAATTTCTTGTTGTTGATCTTGATTAGAACTATTATTGTGGGACACACAATTGGTATCAGAGCAGAATTCGATTGAAATTTTCAAGAATGTGTCTTCGCACCCTGTCTACTTGAGTCTTGATCGATTTTTGAATTTTGAATTGTAATCGTGAGTTTAATTGGTTTCACAGTGACCGGTTGATGTAATAGAATAGAATTGTATCATTTTGTAACACAATCTCACTGTAATTGTATCATGTTGTTTTTGTGATTTTTGAGTCGCACGAGTTCTAAGCACTGTATAGGATTCGAATTGTATGTGTGAGTGAATTTCTTTGAAATTCATTGTCTGTAATAGGATCGTATACTGTTTGTGGCTGAATCGGCAAAGTTTTAGACTTGAATTCGAAGAATTTTTGGGTTTTTGGGTCGAATTGAAGTGATTTTGGACTGAGATATAAAGAACTCGCAAGATTCAAACATTTCGCACGAAGAACTCGCATGATGATTATGATTGTAGAGGATTTTGCATAATATTGAATCTGTGAAAAGGACAAGTGAAGAATTCGTATAGGCTTATATACGACGAATTGTTCATAATTCATATAAGCCTATATACGAAAAGATCAGATTTTGCATACTTCAGTGTACGAGAAGTTGGGAAAATATTTTCTAAGGACAAATTTCGCATCAATCTATGTGCGAAAAGTAAGAATCCGCATATAGAAGCATACGAATTCCTTAAATTCGCATAGGGTTACTTACGAATTCCTCAGAATTTCCATATAGTAGCGTACGAATTCCTAGAATTCGCATCTCTTTACGTGCGAATTGTGTGGTTGTGCGAATTTTGTGGTGTGCGAATTCCTTCAGCGTGCGAATTGTTCAAGGTCTGCGAATTCTGTGAAAGTTGTACGAATTCTAGTGTCAGTGGTGTGAGGATTCTTGCCTTAGGAAACTTTTGGAAATTTATTTTTTGAAAAATTTTCTAAGATTTTCTGAATACTGATTTCTTTCGAACTAACGATTATTTTAAGTTCTTATTTTACAGTTTATTTGCCAGGATGACTTCGAGGGATGCTCTTGCTATTGGAACCGATATCAAACCACCAATTTTGTTCAAAGGAGAATACGGACAGTGGAAAGACAGATTTCTGGACTTCATTGACAGAAATGAACTTGGTGATTACATCAGGCTATCTTTGAAAGAAGGAGTGATGAAACCTCCAACAAAGATTCATTCTACAGAAGCTGATGGTGAAGAGGTAGTGAACAAAGAATATCCGATGGATGTAGATGAATATTCTGAGGAACAAAAGAAGAGATACAAAGCTGACAGACTAGCTAGATCTTTTCTACTCCAAGGTATTCCAAATGAGATATATGCGAAGATAGACAACTACAACACAACAGAAAAACAAATGTGGGATCAACTGGAGAAGATGATGTTAGGATCAAAGATTGGCAATCAGTTGAAAGTTTCAAACTGTCTTAACAACTATGAAAAGTTTAAAGCAAAGGAAGGTGAAACCCTAGAGGCTACTTATGACAAATTTGTTACTCTTCTGAATGAGTTGAGCAAGAACAAAGTAAATAAATCTCAGATTGAACTGAACGTGAAGTTTCTGAGTATCTTACAGCCTGAATGGAAAAGATTTACTCGTCAAATGAAGCAAATGAAAGATCTTAATGAGATTCCTTTACATGAAGTTTATGAGACTCTGCATCAGAATGAGGAAGAAGTAGAAGAGATAATAGATGAAAAGAAGAAAGATGAGAAACCTATAGCTGATCCAGTTGCCTTGGTGGTTAAGAGAAAAGAGAAAAGATCGGTCAGTCTGAAGAAGAAGAAGGTAATGGTTTCTGAATCTGATGAAGATATTAGTGATGATTCTGATTCTGATGACGGTGAGAACCTGAAGCAAGCAATGCTCCTATTGACCAAGACTTTCCAGAAGAAGTTTTACAAGAAGCCGGGGTCAAACAGTCAACGCTATTCATCAGGATCAAAGAATTTTGAGCATAGAGAGAGAGTAGAAGGTAAAAGGTTTAAGGAGAAGATGCCTGAAGCAAAGAAGTATGTGAATAGGTATGAGGAGAAGAAAGAGGTTGAACCAGTCAAGTGCTACAACTGTGGCAAAGTAGGCCATTTTGCCAAAGACTTCCAGAAGCCAAAAGTTCGTAATTCTGAGTACTACAAGAACAAGATGCTTCTGGACAAGCAGAAAGAAGCTGGCAAAGCTTTAATGGCTGAAGATGACTGCTGGATGGATCACTCCGAGGCTGAGAGTGACAAGGAAGAAACTGCCATATATGTTTCATGGGACAGAAAGTAGCTGAAGAAGATTAAGATGAGGAGGATTCTGAAGAGGTATGTGATATGATTGAATCTGATTTTTTAAATCAAATGCAATCCATGATGGTTGAACTTCAGGATCTGCAGTCTAAACTTAAACGCGAAAAAGGTATAATTGAAAAGAAAAACCAAGCAATACTAAAACTCAACAATGATATTGCTGAGAAGAATGTATTGATTGAGACTTTACATAAAAATATTGATACCAGTGTATAACACCCTCAATTCTGTAAATAGCAACTAATTTAAAATTTTCTAAATACACCGATAATTGATTCTTCTACAAACACAAATTAAGGCTTAACCTCGACACACATAATTTAATCTCTACATACAATCTATAACAAGGACGGGTGCTACCAAAACCTAATAATATACGCTATCTCCAAACTGTGGAAGACTTCACCAACTACTTACACTTGCACAAAGCTAAGGCTCAACTCTTCATAGTTGCTAGAACCAAACCCCAACAAGAACCTGATGCACATGCCGATAAATAAAAAGGTTAGGCTAACTCCTAGTGAGTTCAAGAGTTTTCAACATAAATAAATATTTCGTTAAAGGGAAGAATACAGTTTAAATCATGATCTTTCAAAATGATTTAACTTAATTATGAAAACGACTCGTTTTCCAATAACATACGTTTTAAGGACGAATGTCCCAATACGAAACATTCTTTATAAAATGATGCCGCTCAAAACTCACTCAAACGTGAATAGAAAACGGACTCCCAATATTAATACGCGGGTAAAACTTTATAATCTGAAACACCCAAAACATGGGTGGGGCATAATACTCAACTCATAAAAATCATGAGAAAACAACCCATGTAATATAGTATGACATTGAAAATATGTGACTAAGAAGCAATACTCATGCGACCATAAAATGGGACGAAATCCAAATATTAAAGCATGGACAATTAATATATCCAAAATATTGTTGGCCGACAACGGGGGATACCCGTATCCGTTGAGGGTGGAGGAACACAAAAGTATGCCACCCTTACAACGTTAATCGCATAACACATCACGACATAAAACGCCCAAGTGTCCCTACGACTTCTTAACAAGTTTCACCCAAAGAGACAGTTGACCTTGGTGACCGTTACAAAGAACTCCACCCCTAAGGCCCGTCACACTTAAAGACTACCTCTCAGACATTACTTCAAGCGGCGGAGGTCCTAGTGGCTACCTCCCCGGTAGCACCTTCAGACTCAACCCTTCTAGTGCCTACTTGTAAAGTTCCGGTCATAAAACATGGGTATCGGAGTCCAACCCCGAAATACCCAATTGACCATCCAAAACAGGCTGACTTATGTGCCTATGGATCCAATGCAACACAGTCTAATATTACATGACTACACATGAAAGACCAACGCATCCGCATGTAAATATCATTAATATGCAATAAGATGCATTAAGATGTAAATCGTAGATGGGACTCTACATTGAGCCACTAAAACTGGACAAATGTCCTCGAGACTCTTTTAAGTCAAAACCGAGCTAAAATGCTTTAAATACCGTTTGGCCAACAAATAACGATTCCCAAATAATAAAACACATTTAAATAGCGTTTATACAGACGCATACCTCAAAGAGGTGATTAACCTAAAACTCGACCCGAATTAGGACATATCATTTTCCAAATGGTTTAAGAACTCAAATAGTTCAAATGTCGTACGTCATAAATTAGACTTCACATGTACCAAAAATCATCGAGGATGCACTAAATCATGAAATAGACTTTACTTGTACAAAATCCCCAAGAATACATAATTCATGCTATTTACTTGATGAAATATTCAAAACCCAAATATGAGCATTTCATGAGATTAAGACAACCCAAGTTTACCAAATATAAACACTTATCAAAATACTCACACTTTAACAATTACAAAGTAAAACACATTTTTACTTCAAAATACACATTTGGCATGTACATAGTTTTCACAAAGCAACTTGAACTCACTTTGCTAGATTTAGGCTAAATCTAGATTTTACCCCACTTTGAGCCTCCTTGAAGAATCTTGAATCCACAAGCCACATCTTCCAAAAACCTAGATCCACAAGGGTCCAACCATAAATATCCATATTTAACCATTTAGAATCATTCCCCAAACATTATACATAAAGATCTCAACTTAGGTCAAAACCCTAATTTCCATAAATGAAGAGAATTGAAGATTACCTTAACCCGAGATTGAATTCATCAACCAAAACATCTCTAGTTCACTAAAATGGTTACAAACCTCCAATCTACGAAAAGAAGAACAAGGGCGGATGAAACCCTAGAAAACTTGATGAAGAAGATGAAGATGGAGGGATGATGGTTCTAGTTCCCAACCTGATAGATGAAGAAGGAACACTTAGATTTAGGAGGAAACTCTCCTAAATGAGTTAGGGTTTGATTTTGGGGTTTGGGGGTCGGTTTGGGAGAGAAATGGGGGAAGAATTTGAGGTTAGGGTGAAAAATGGGGGTTGGGGCCGAATTTCCTCGTTTTTGTGCACACAGCGGCTCCGTGTGGGTGGCCATGCCCCTCCAGCCGCGCGGAGCACTGCCGCCCAAAATTCTCGCCCGAGCACCGTTTTGATCATAACTTCTTCGTTTTAGCTCCGATTTTGCTCCGGAAAGAACCGTTGGACTCGTAATTGAATCCTTCATCTATCTAGACTATAAAATCTAGGATTCAAGTCCAAAATCCTTTATCTTATTTTTCCCTAATATATCGGTTTCGATATTAACTTGAAATGATACCTTTCAAAAATCGGGGTGTTACACAGTGCTAGAGAAAAGACTTTAATCCATAATCAATTATCTGAAACATCTTCAAAATTCAAATTATGTGAACTTGAGATTAAATAGGTTGCTAAAAAGTGCTTATCTTTAAAGAAAGAAAACAAGTCTTTGGTTGAAAAAGTGAGTGGTTTGGAAGAAAAACTTTAAACTAGAGGTCAGACTGATCAAACCATTCATCTTAATAAACCAAAAGAGGGTACTGATTGTTGGGGTATTGGTTACGATAACCCACATTATTTGAAAAAGGGTATTTCCAAAGTGCCTGCTTTATATGATTTTGGTTTTCTAAAATTGGCACCTAAATATCCTGAACTCAAAGTCAAATGGACAAAATCATCAGATGAGGAAGAAGCTAAGGAAGATGAGAAAAGGAGAAATAAAACTAAAATGCAACTTCCATTTCGTTATGAAAAGTTCAATTCTAGTTGCAGTTCCAAACAGTCAAAATTTCTTTCTAATGATTATTTTCAAAGTTACTCTACAGAGGAAATGGAGGCAAAACCTATCGAAGGAAAAATTTATGTTCCTCCACTCATTTTAGAAAGTAAAATTTCCGAACTTGAGAACACTCTTGTAGAAGAGAGAATTTTGATTGGATTAGAACAAATGGTATTTTCAACTGTTTTTGTAAACACTGATTTCTCCAATTCTTCCAAAGTTTCTAAGTCAAATGATGTTAATGATCTGTTTGATGAAGAATTTGATTTTCTAAACTCTGATGGTTGTTTTGATAAATGTATTGATCAATTTGATTTTAATGCAAAACTTCCAGATCATTCAATTTATTGTGAATTCCAAAGATTTACCAAGTGTATTTGAAAAGGGTGAATCATCAACTAAAGTTGATAGATCAGTTTCTGTGAGTACCAATCATGCCAAAGGAAAGAAGAGAAAGAATAGGCATTCACATAAACGGATTAACACTGGTAAATCTAGGAAAAGAAAATCTTTTAAATCTCACAGTTCTAACTTTCAAAATTCATATGTTTCAGATTTGAAAAAGAGAAAGCCTGAAGTGAAATCTGAATGGAGACCAAAGAAGAAAGTTGATGAGACTACAAAATCATGTTCTGATATTGAATGTAATAGGATTGATGTTAGTGATTCTGATGTAATTGGTAATATTGCTTCTCATAAAACAAAACTTGTAACTTCTTACAAGACTTACTCAATAAAGCAATTGCTCCAATTATCTCCGTCTACTACTCAGTCTTCCATATATCATCGAAATGATTTTGTGTCTCGACAATATTATGATAATTGGTTTGGATCATATCATGTCTATAGTAATAATGTTTCAAAAGTTTTTCAAAAGCTCAAAGGGTCCAAATTCAAATGGATGCCAAAATCATGTGCTAACTTGCTAGGACCCATCTATAAATGGGTACCTAAATATGTTGTTCCTTGATTTCTTTTATGCAGACGAGTCATATGTGGTACTTGGATTCTGGTTGCTCCAAGCATATGACTGGGCAGAAAGATATTTTATCTAATTATACATAGAAATTATGCGGCAACGTCAGATTTGGAAATGATCAGTTTTCGCCAAGCTTGGGATATGGAGATGTAGTACAAGAGAACATAGCGATTAAGAAGGTAAGCTATGTTGAAGGATCAGGATACAATCTATTCAGCATTGCTCAGTTATGTGACAAGGATTTAGAGGTTAATTTTAAGACCAAGTGATGTTGTGTTAGAACTGAAGATGGTAAAGAACTCTTGGTCGGGACGCGGAAGTCAAACCTCTACACGATCAATCTGTCAAAAGTCAAGACTGATAATGCAGTGTGTCTACTTTCTAAAGCTTTTATGCAACAAAGCTGGTTATGGCATAGAAGGCTATCTCATCTCAACTTCAGATACATCAACAAGTTGGTGACTGGTAATTTGGTGAAAGGACTTCCAGAGATAAAATACGTCAAAGAACATATGTGTGATGCGTGTGAGAAAGGTAAGATGAAAAGTGCTTCTCATAAGCCTAAGCCTGAACCGAGCACAAATACTCATGTAGAACTGCTGCATATGGATCTTTGTGGTCCAATGCGAACTCAAAGCATAAACGACAAGAAATACGTATTGGTGATTGTGGACGATTATTCAAGATACACAAGGTCAAATTTCTAAGATCGAAAGATGAGACGCCCGATGTCATCATCTCATTCTTAAAGACCGTTCAAGTGAACTTGCAGAAGATAATTAAGCTTCTCAGAACTGATAATGGCACAAAATTCAAAAAACATAATTGTTGACTATTATCTCGAATCGGTCAGGATAAGACATCAATTTTCTGCTGTCAGAACTCCAGAACAAAATGGGGTAGTTGAACGACGAAATCGGACTCTTGTCGAGGCTTCACGAACAATGCTAAGCCAATCCGATCTACTTTTATTTTTGTGGGCTGAAGCTGTCTTTACTGCTTGTTATACTCAAAATAGATCAATCATTCATTGTCGGTTTGGTAAAACACCATATGTTTTGATTAATAATAGAATACCTAGCATTAAACATTTTCACATCTTTGGATGCAGGTGTTTTGTGCTAAACGACAAGGAGAACTTGAACAAGTTCAGTCCGAAAGCTGATGAAGGCATTTTTATTGGATATTCTCAGACATCTGCTGCATACAGAGTTTATTTGAAGAAGTCAAAAATTGTGGTTGAAAGCGTCAACGTCACATTTGATGAAGATATGGCTTATGATCAAATCAGTTCAGAACCTGTTATAACAGGAGTATTAGCTTCTGGACAAATAAGTCCAGAACCTGCGGTTAAAGTTTCTAATTCTGCTAAAGCGTCAACGTCTACATCACATTTAACATAATTAGATTTATTGTTTAAACATTTTTATGATGAGTTTCTTCGTTCAAAAGTGACTAAACTTGTTGTGATTGACACATCTGAAGATTCGAGCAATCATCATCCAATCACTTCAGATGTATCGACTGAATCAAATTTCCCGATTCAAGAAGAAACTCCAATTCAAACACCTACTCACTCAGTTGAAGTTGCAAATGAAACTGCAGAGCCAGAAGTTACACATTCAGTTGGATGTACGGTAATGCCTACTCAACAGACATCAAATGTCCAATCCACTGAAACTTCTGCACCGATTATTTCAACTGAACCCCAACATGAAGAAAATACTGGATACTTAGATGTTCAACATGATCAATGTATATCTAATCCACTCCCTTATGTATACAAGTGGACCAAAGATCACCCGGTTCATCAAATTATTGGAGATCCGTCAAAGCCAGTGCAAACTAGGTCTGTAACAGCAAATGAATGTTTGTTTGATTCATTCCCGAGCAAAATAGAACCGACAAAAGTTTCAGAAGCTCTTAGTGATCCAGATTGGGTTACAACCATGCAAGAATAGCTCAACCAATTTGAAGCGCTTAAAGTCTGGCGATTGGTGCCCCGACCTAAAGGAAAAACAATCATTGGCACCAAGTGGGTATTAAAAAATAAAAAGGATGAAGATGGTGTTGTTATTTGAAACAAAGCAAGACTTATAGCCAAGGGATACAGACAAGAGGAAGGCATTGATTATGATGAGACGTATGCACCAGTTGCACGTATTGAGGCAATTAGGATGTTCCTAGCCTACACTGCACACAAGAATTTTACGGTCTATCAGATGGATGTCAAGACAGCCTTTCTGAATGGATTGTTAAAATAAGAGGTGTACGTTTCTCAACCTGAAGGATTCGTAAGTGCAGACAAACCATATCATGTATATATTCTAGATAAAGCACTTTACGGACTCAAACAAACCCCTCGAGCCTGGTATGACGTGTTATCCATATTCCTTGTCAAGTCTGGATTTTCCAAAGGTAAAATCGACACCACTTTATTCATAAAAAATGAGAAACTTATTATTATTTTAATTCAAATATATGTGGACGATATTATATTTGGTTCAACTAATCCAAAGTATTGTAAGAATTTTTCTAACCTCATGGTGTCACGTTTTCAAATGAGTATGATGGGAGAGATGAACTTCTTTCTCGGATTACAAGTTAGACAATTTTCCACGGGGATTTTTATAAATCAATCGAAGTATATTACTGACATTTTAAAAAATTTAATATGTCAAATTGTATTCTAATTTCAACCCCTATGGCACCAGGAACTAAAATCGGAGCTGATCTTTCGAGAAAATCGGAGCTGATCTTTAGATATCTGAAGGGAAATGCATATCTTTGTTTGTGGTATCCTAAAGATACAGGTTTTGAGCTAACATCGTATTCAGACGCAGATCATGCAGGTTGTATGCTAGACAGGAAAAGCACATCGGGTCACATTCAATTTCTTAGAGACAAGCTCGTAAGCTGGGCGCCAAAGAAACAACTTTGTGTTTCCACTTCAACTGCTGAAGTAGAGTATGTAGCTGCTGCCAGTTGTTGCTCTCAAGTTTTATGGATGAGGACACAACTTCGAGACTATGGATTCCAGTTCAACAAAATTCCTATATATTGTGATTCGAAGAGCGCTATCACAATATCAACTAATCCTGTTCAGCACACAAAGACTAAATATATTGATGTGAGATATCATTTTATCAAAGATAATGTCGAAAAAGGTACAATTGAACTTTACTTTGTAAACACAGATTATCAATTTGCAGATTTGTTTACCAAGCCGTTAGACGAAAAGAGATTTAATTTTCTCATTTCGAAACTTGGCATGTTAAACCTCAAGACATAATCTGTAGTTACCTAGTACAGTTTATTTTTGTTATTTTTCTTCATTTCTTTAATTTTAATCTAAACGATATCTGCATTGAAAGGTTATGTTCTTGTTTTCCGGGGGAGTGAGATAAAGTGTAATTGATCTACATTCTAGGGGGAGTTATAAATTTTCTTGCATATATTTTTCACTGACATATTTTGTGATGCATATGTTAAGGGGGAGTAAGGACATTGACTTCTGATTACATCTGATCAGAACTCGTTCTTTAAAGTTTTACTGCTTTCATGTCTTTATTTTTCAATAAAGTTTGTGAATAAGACTTTGTACTTTGACAACTTTTTGACTAAATGCAGATTTTGAGGGGAGCTTACATGATCATATCAATCATGACTTTATAGATGACTTTATGAGATTTAAGCTGAGCATAAGCATAATTCTACTCTTAATCTCATTGTGTTTGAAAGAAGGACAACTTTCAGACATGAAAACATGTTCTTAAATGTTCAAACCACTTCTCGATTCTTAAACAGATTTCATGAATTTTGAAGTGTGATTTTAAATGTTTTCGTTATAATGTGCTTTCATGTTTTACTAACTGTGTGTTTCCAAAGATAAATACTTGTGTATTATCTTTTCCATATACTGTCAAGTATTCATACGCACTGGTTTAGTACTTTAGTTGACTATGTTCTTACCATGTCTCAAAATTGAACATAATTTTCGATGGTAAGACACCCCGTTTGAAATTCAAAGTTTCTTGAGCGTTAATTCTTTCAAAACGTTTCTTTCAAGAATGTTTATAATTGTTCTTATAGACAACATCCAATTTTTCAAGACCTAAGCTTTTAATGATAAATCATTAATATTTGATCTTTTCATACATTGTCAGCTTCTCAAACAAGTCTTTTGTATTCATTTCATTCTTTAAAATATACTTGTTATGAGAGAATCTTTCATGATTTAAATGCTCAAATCTTCATGATTATCTTCATGAGCATACATATATTTGACTTGTATTTCATATTGTGCTTTAACTGAAAAGTTAAACCAATTGAGCAACATTTTGTTTTTAGGATAATATACATGGGAATTGTGTGAGCTAAATAGAACTTCTATGGATTCACGATAACCAGTGTTTCCTACCCATAAAGTTATATTTGAGTGATCGAGAGGCCAAAGGTCAATATCTGAGTGTGGGTGTGTGCTGAGATAAAATGAAAAGAGAGTTTGGTTAGACGTGAGCTCAATGTTAACAAGAAAGAGGGTGAGAGATCAGAGTAAAAGAATATCAAACTCTGGACCAAAATTTTTCTGAGTTGGTCAGCCATATTACTGTTGTTTCACAATTCTTTCGTGAACTTCATTGAAACAGGCAACTAGCCCATGCCAACTCTTGTTTAAACCCCACCAGCTACTCATTTCTTTCTTAACAAAGAGATGTTACAATTTTTCTTGGGGACGCAACACATAATCTATCTTGTCTTCATTCGGAAGATGTGGATATTGAAAAGAAGGAAAGTTGCCCGACCTTCGCACTTCGGTCATGCACAATTGAGTCCGTATAATACTATTGTTGTTTCAATAGTTTACACATGTTGAGCCTTATTAATATTCATGTTTTAATTCTTTCATACACAAGCACGAACACACAGAAAATTTGTTTTTCTGTCGGAACGTTCATAGAATAATCTTGTGTTATTTGATGATTGAATGGAAGACTTGGGGTGTGAACATCAATAAAACTCCTTGTACAGTACATTCATTGTACTAAGTAACTTTGTGTTACTTACAAGCATATTAACTGATTCATTTGTTGATTCAGGGTTACATTCTTATTTGTCTGAATTTGAAAAGATTCGGATGAATACATTATGAATTGACGGATGTTCATAGGCTCGTTTGGAAAGATCTTTGGTTAGAGAGAAGATACATGACATTTCTTGGAGACAGTTTTGATGATTTCTATGCTCTAAAATTGCTCAGATTGGTTGAAGAAAATGAAAGAGTATTGGAGACTGAAAATGGTGTTCTAAAGAAGAAGATTTATGTGATAGAAAGTGAAAATTTTGAGCTGGAAAGAAAGATTTCAGATTTGGAAGCTCAAATTGTCAAAATCTAGAAACAAGATTATGTAAGTAAAAATGAGAAGACAACTAAGAGTTTGGAAAGTGCTAATGTAGAGATGGAAAAGAAGATTTCAGATTTGGAACAGACGATTACTAAAGACATAGATGAATTTGAAAAAGAGAAGAAATGATTTGCACAAAAATTCTCTGAATTCTCAAGAAAGACCTTTGAAGAAAAGAAAGCCATTGATCTTAAATGTGCCAAACTTTCTCAACAAGTGTCAGATTTTGAGAAAGTGATCATTATGAAAAGGGACAAGTTTGCAAAGGAGAAGAAGGTAGTTGAGCAGAAAAATGTTGGAATTTTCAAAGAAATATCTGATCAAAGAAAGAATGTTGAGAAAGATTTTGAGGAAGAAAGGAAAGTTTTTGAGGCTGAGATTAAGAAGCATATGGAGAAGCTATCTGAACTGTCAACAACTGTAATGAAAGAGCAAAATACGAAGTCTGAATTTCAGCAAAACATTGACCTGCTCACCAAGGAAAGAAACAGTTTATCTTCCAAGATAACAGAACTTGAAGATAAGACAACGTCAAGTTCACATCATAAAACTGTTTCTGTAACACCCTAAAAATAGGGATAAATTTTTTTTTCCAAAAATGGAGAAGTGGTATAAAGTTTGCCATAGCAAGAGCCTCCCAAGATTCTGGAAATATACAAATAACCTGTTCAATCACAATTCTGTAATTCAACGGATAAATAAACAACAAGCAACTAATCTAATTTCTACATCTAGAAAAGAGATTACAAAGGGGGTGTAATCTATAAACCCAAATCTTCCAACAATAGTTCAAGTGCCAAAATCCCCAAGCTCTTGCTCAAAGCATCTAAACTTGCCTAGGAGCCGCGCCGCTAACACCTAAGATACACATCGACACCAAACAAGTGTTAGGCCAAAAATCCTAGTGACTCGAACAATAATAAGCATGCATGAACAGTTACAATTCTTATCAGCAGTTAACCAGTGTTCAATATATGTGGAGTCGTTAGGGGAGACCCAAAGCACCAATCAAGGCCACCCCAAGAGTCGATATACCTTGATGCTCTTAACAAGTAACACCCCAAGGCCCGACACACCTGGAGACTACTCCAAAGGAAAATTCCACGAATGGCGGAGGTCTAGGCACATACCATCACAGTGGCGCCCAAGACTACATCCTCCTTGTGAACTGACTTGGTTCATCCAACATAATGCATATAGAGGCCCTTTAGGTGTATTTCAACCCCAACATATTTCTATACCGCCTATGGGTATAATATTACCATCCTATCCTCATGAAGTCCAACAAAATACCCAAATGACAATTAAGTTCATCATGCATATAAATATGTCATACAAATGGTGTTCCAACTAGAATCATCATTGTACCCATACATACATATTTTTAGCATAGCAAGGTACCCATATTATGTATCCATGCGAAAAGCCCCAAATAATGGCACTCATAACATAAAACATAGCATATCACCAATATCAATATTTTCAACTAATTTCATCAAGGAATCCCAAATACTTGAACACATAGAGACAAAATAACAAATAGAAGATTATGATGTGTATCTAGTTTTAACAAAGGTTTAGTAAACTCACAATCTAGGTTTTGTACCAAAACCTAGAAAAGATGAAAACCCTAGATGATGAAGATGAGACTTGATGTAGGAGAGGGATGACTTTGATGAGGATCTTCAATAAATACACTTGGATGAGACTTGATGAGCCAAGAATCACCCCAACAACCCCAAACCCTAGCAATAAATGTGTGTGTGTTTGGAATGCTCAAAAATCGCCCAAAATGAGAGTTCTCCCGTTTTCTCAAAGTGAAATGTGATAAAATGGGATATTTTTGGCCAAGGGTTCATTTAATCCCCCTGCACCCGCTCGCGACATTGCCCGGCGACAGTGACATGGTCACTGTCGCGTGTCACAATTGCGCGGAGACCCCCACCCTCGGTACATCTCCTGCAACCTTGACACCGCGATAGTGACCATGTCACAATCGCGTGTCATAGTCGCACCAACCCAAACACCTGCAGTACATCTACCGTGAGAGTGACACCGCGAGAGTGACAGTGTCGCAATCGCGAGTCACTGTCGCACCAAACCCCCAACATCCCAAAACTTGATCAAATTCGATAACGAGCGCGAGGTTTGAACGATTCAAGAATGGCAAATCAATTTATTCAACATTACAACATAGAAACCATCATTAAATGCACATAAAGGCTCATATTTTCAAATAGGTGCAATTAACGTATTTAAGGAAACAAATACTTACCTTATTAAATTTACGGATGTTACAATCCTCCCCACCTAAATGAGATTTCGTCCCCGAAATCTTACTCTAAGCAAACAAGTGAGGATAACGCTTCTTGATATCATCTTCGGACTCCCAAGTAATGTTATCACCCCGATGATGATTCCATTGAACTTTAACCATGACCACTTCCTTATGCCTCAACTTCTTCACTTTTGATTCCAAAATCGACTCCAGTTCTTCCATACAACGATTCCCATTGTCCACTCGAATTTTCGATAAAGTAATCACACTTTCTTCTTCGGCTAGACACTTCCGTAGATAACACACGTGGAATGTAGGATGTATCCCATCCATTTCCGGTGGTAAATCCAACCGATAGGCTTGTAAACCAATCTTTTCCAAAATGATGAAAGGCCCAAGGAAACGAGGACTAAGCTTCCCGCGCTTCCCAAAACGAATTATCCCCTTCCACGGAGATACTTTCAACATGACCCGGTCGCCCACTTGAAACTCAACCGGTCTTCTCTTCCTATCCGCATAACTCTTTTGTCGGTCTTGCGCCGCCTTTAGTCTCTCGCGAATCTCTTTCACCTTGTCGGCCGTCTCTTCAACAATTTCCGGCCCGACGAATTGCTGTTGGGAACTGAAGAATTCATCAAGTATGGTTAATGTTGCTGGTTCAAAGTTACTACTGCTAGAAGACTTAAAGGTTAATACTGCTGAGTGTTACTACTGCTAGTAGAATTAATACTGCTTTAACTAGTTAGTACTGCTAGTGGTTAGTACTGCTTGTAGTTAATACTGCTAAGACCAAGTTAATACTGCTAGAAGAAATTAATACTGCTGAGCATAGTTAGTACTGCTTATAACTTAAAGATCCGGATGGAAAGGATGACAGCTGGATAATCTGAAGATATACATGGAAGCTTAGAGATATACATGGAAGATATACTGAAGATATTTTATTTTATATAATTATCTTTTTATTTAGTATATGTACAGATTTGATAGAAGAGATTATATGATTAATTCTAAGTTTTAGTTCTAGAGAGAAAATCAACCTCAAGGCATAGATCCTAATTCTAGAGAAGTAGAATTCATATTGGTGAGCCTGTTCATCAATATTGAGGTTGTGTGTTTAATCTTGTAACTTCAAGCATTCAATACAAATTTACAAGTTGTTGATTATATACTGTTTTGATTTACTGTTCCATTGAATATCAAAGTGTTATTCCGCAAACTTCTTTGATATTGTTTCTGAGAATTATTTCTTGTTGAGAATTCGATCCTGACAAGTGGTATCAGAGCCAAACTCTCTCAGAAACATCTATTCATCATGGAAAATCTTACAGAATCAAGCAGTACTTTGGTCTCTAAGGTTCCAATGCTCAAACCAAGTGAGTTTGACATGTGGAAGATCAGAATCAGACAATATATTCTTCTCACTGACTACTCAATGTGGGATATCATTGAGAATGGTCCTTCTGAAGCTGGAAGGATAGGAGCAGATGGGAAAAGACCTCCACCAAAGACAGATGGTGAGAGGAAGATCAGACAGACAAAGATGAAGGCCTTGTGCACTCTGCTCTTGGCCATCCCCAATGAATATCAGCATCAATTTTGCAACTGCACTGATGCTCAGATTCTCTGGAATGCTCTAGAGAAAAGATTTGCTGGAACTAAAAGCATCAAAAGAAATCAAAGAGATGTTCTAAAGCAGCAGTATGAGAACTTCACTTCCTCAAAGAATGAGTCTATGACTCAAACTTTTGATAGGTTCAACAAACTCATAGGTGAACTGGCTACTGTAGGAGTAAAGATGGAACAAGATGATATCAACAGGAAGTTCCTCAGATCTCTTGGGGATGAATGGACTATGTACACTGTCTCATATAGACAGAGTGACAATCTGGAAGAGAAAGAACTTGATGATCTATACAATGATCTAAGAGTTTTTGAAACTGAGGTAGAAACCAAGAAGAAGCCCTCTGGTTATATCCACAATGTTGCACTTCTCTCAGCATCCACTGATACTACTGCCAACCTTGAAGCAGTTAGTACTGCCAGTGGAGTAAGTTCAGAAAAAGGCACTGAAACTATCTTTGAAGCCTTTTGTCCAGTCATAGCAGCAATTCTTTGATTAATGATGATCTGGATCAAATTCACCCTGATGACCTGGAGGAGATGGATATTAAATGGCAGATGGCCATGTTATCAATGAGGGTGAAGAAGTTCATTAAAAGAACAGGAAGGAATAACTTCTCTCAAAGAAGAGAAGATGGAGCTGGTTTTGACAAGACCAAGGTGGAATGTTATAAGTGTCACATGAAAGGACACTTTGCTAGAGAATGCAGGAGTGCTGTTCCAAACAACAACCACCAACAAGCTCAGAATGGAGGCTACAATCAAAACAAGAATCCTGCTCAAGCCCTTGTTTCTCAACAAGGAATGGGATTTGACTGGAGTGATCAAGCTGAGGAAGCCATTCATAATCAAGCTCTTATGGCAGAAGTGTCTGATCTTCCCTCTGAGGTAATTTCTAATCTTTGTACAAAATCTTGCATTGACACTGTCATAAGATACAGGGATCACAATCAAAGTATGTGTGATGACCTCAAAAGATTAGAAAAGGACAGAAGAGATTATGTGTTGATAGTAGAGAGATTTGAAGAGCAAATCAAAGGCTTTCAAGCTAATGAACTTCAACACTCTTATGACACAAACTATTGAAAGTGGGAAAAGAATGAGTTAGAGACCAAACTGTCTAAATACTTAGAAGAGAGTGATAGGCTGAAAGAGGAACTGTCTAAAGTTAAACTTGACATAGAAAAGTTTTCATATGCTTCAAAAGCAATGGATTCTCTTCTAAAGGCTCAGATTCATGACAAGATGAAGCCTGGTATTGGATACAACAATACACCTCCTCCTTACAACAACAATTATATCTCTCCTACTTCAGACTTGTTAGAAACCAAGGAGAAAAAGGACTTATCTGAGAAAGCCTTTAAGATAGATCTTTTGGATGAAGTAGTAATTAAGGATTTAACTGAGAAAGAAGCCAGTGAGTATAGGGATAATGATGTGAGTAAAGAGATCCCATTAGAAAACAACATTATCACCAATGAGGGATGTGGGATAATCTGGGTCAAGTCCAAGGAGATAGAGAAGACCAAAGGAAAGGATAACAAGGTTCATTACAAACAAACCACGGTTGTGAATCCTGGATCTTGTAAACAGTGTGATTGCAGTAAAGCCAAGAGCCTAAATTCTGGTTTAAAAAGAGGAAATCAAAGAAACTGGAATAATCAATGGGCTCAGAAGCAAGGAGTTGATCTGAGTAAAATCAATAGACCAAAACCTTGCTTCATATGTGGCAAGTTAAATCATTTGGCTAAAAATTGCTTCTTTAATCCTATTAACCAACAGATGACTTTTCAAAGATTTGTGCAAAAACCTGTTGGTTATAGGAAGGCTGGAAAGAAACATGTGATAAAGAAACATGGTGAAAGGAAAGGCCCCATGAAGAAAAAGATTTTAAAAGAAAGTGTCAAAATGTGGGTGCCTAGAAGCACTAAAACTGTTAGTACTGATGACAGGGTTAGAAGCACTAAAACTGTTAGTACTGCTGAAAATATTAATGCTGCTAATACTGTTAGTACCTCTTCAAAGGTTAATACTGCCAACACAGTTACTGCTGCTAACACAGTTACTACTGCTAACAAGGTTAGTACTGCTAAGCATGCAAGTGCTGCTAAGGCAGTTAGTACTTCTAAAACCAGTACTGATTCTAGCAAAAATATTTCCAAGCCTATTATTGTAACAAAGTACTCCAAGAATGAGGAGTTAAAGTTCAAAAATCTTGTCAAGAAAGAATGCAAGTATTTTGATGAGAAAGGGGTACCCAAGACCACTTTGGCTTGGGTTCCTATATCATACTAACTGATCTATCTTATGTGCAGGGCAACCAACAGCTCAAGGGAAAGATCATATGGCATGTTGATAGTGGTTGCTCTAGGCACATGACAGGCAACATGTCATGCCTTCAGGATTTCAAGCATATCAATGGAGGACATGTTGCATTTGGAGATAATCTTACTGGTGGTAAGATAAGTGGAAAAGGTAATGTCACCAAAGGTAAGATGACATTTGAGGATGTCTACTATGTTGATCAATTAAAGTACAACCTGTTAAGTGTATCACAGGTATGTGACAAACAACATAGTATATTATTTACAAATACTGAGTGTATGATCCTTGCTCCAGGGTTCAAGGTAGTTGATGAAAGTATGATACTACTTAGAACTCCAAGAAAGGACAATGTTTACTGTCTAGATATGGACAATGTTGATAGTGATTCATCTCTAAATTGTCTTGTTTCAAAAGCTTCTGTAGATGAATCCTCTCTTTGGCATAGAAGGATGTGTCACATGAATTTCAAGACTATGAACAAACTTGTTAAAAACAACCTTGTAAGAGGTTTACCTTCAAAAGTCTTTTCATGTGATGATCATTGTGTTGCTTGTCTTAAAGGCAAACAACACAAAACTTCTCATAAGACCAAAGAGTTAAATTCTGTTTCTTCTTGTCTCCAGTTACTGCATATGGATCTGTTTGGTCCTACAAATGTTATGAGTATAGGCAAGAAATCTTACTGCTTGGTTATTGTTGATGATTACTCCAGATTTACTTGGGTATATTTTCTAAGGACTAAGGATGAGACAAGTGGACTTATCAAATCCTTTATTCTAAGAATTGAAAACCAAACTAATCAAAGAGTAAAAGTCATTAGAACAGATAATGGAACTGAATTCAAAAATCTTGATCTAAACACATTTTGTGAAGAAAAAGGCATTGAGAGACAATATAGTGCTCCTAGGACTCCTCAACAGAATGGTGTTGGTGAAAGGAGAAATAGGACACTAATAGAGGCTGCTAGATCTCTGTTGTCTGATTCAAAATTGCCAATTACCTTCTGGGCTGAAGCAGTTAATACTGCTTGTTATATCCAAAACAGAGTTCTAGTGGTCAAGCAAAAGAACAAGACCCCATATGAGCTTTTAAATAAAAGAAAACCTTTCATTGGTTTCTTCAAACCGATGTCCTTGTACAATTCTCAATACCAAATCTCACTTAGGTAAGTTTGATAGCAAAGCAGATGATGGATTTCTTGTTGGCTATTCATCTCAGAGTAAGGCTTACAGAGTTTTTAACTCTTCTTCCAGAATAATTGAAGAAAGTGACAATGTCAAATGCAATGAGAACACACCAAATCCAATTGGGGCTGGTCCTCAGTGGCTATTTGACATTGACTCACTAACTAATTCTTTTGGTTTCAGTAGTGATGATTATACAGGAACAGGAAGTGGAGGATCAGGTACTACACAAGTCTCAGAAAGTATATCTAAATCTGTGATATTTCCCATACCCACAGTGAATTCTGTTGAAGACTGTGAAAAGGAATCATCTACTGGACCAAGTCAGAGTGAAGAAGAAACTAGAGCTGAGGAGACTCAAGAAAATAAAGAATCAGAAGTGGCATCTGAAAACACTTCAGTTGAGTTGCATGACTCTAATCTAGAGGCTGGACTGAATGAAGAACCTAGTCATAACACCAGAGTTCAAAAGAATCATCCTCCACAGCTGGTAATAGGAGATATCTCTTCTCCTATGATGACTAGACATCAAAGAAGGCTTCAAGAAATGCAAGATCAACAACATACAGTGCTTTCTTGTTTTCTATCCCAGCTTGAGCCTAAAAAGGCACATGATGCTATGAAAGAATCTAGCTGAATAAAAGCAATGCAAGAAGAACTGTTACAGTTCAAGCTACAAGATGTATGGGATCTAGTAGACCTTCCTAAAGGTCACAGAGCAATTGGCACAAAGTGGATTTTCAGAAACAAGAGAGATGAAAGAGGTATTGTCATAAGGAACAAAGCAAGGCTGGTGGCTCAAGGATATACTCAAGAAGAGGGTATAGATTATGAAGAAGTTTTTGCACCTGTGGCTAGGATAGAAGCAATCAGACTATTCCTAGCCTATGCTTCTTACATGAACTTCAAAGTCTATCAAATGGATGTAAAAAGTGCTTTTCTCTATGGCTCAATTGAAGAAGAGGTATATGTCTGTCAACCACCAGGGTTTGAAAACCCAAGCTATCCAGACAGGGTATACAAATTGAAGAAAGCACTTTATGGACTACATCAAGCTCCAAGAGCATGGTATGACACTCTGTCATCCTATCTCTTGGAAAATGGCTTTGAAAGAGGAGTCATTGATAAGACTCTATTCATCAAGAGAAAGAAGAAGGATATCTTGCTGGTCCAAATCTATGTTGATGATATTATCTTTGGATCCACAAGAGACAACATGTGCAAGGAGTTTGAGGATTTAATGCATCAAAGGTTCAAAATGAGTTCCATGGGGGAACTTACTTTCTTCCTTGGACTCCAAGTTCAACAGAAGTCAGATGGCATCTTCATCTGTCAATCCAAGTATGTGCAGGACATTCTAACCAAGTTTGGTTTCTCAGAGTCAAAACCTGCCAGAACACCTATGGAAACACACAAGCAAATAACAGCAGATCTTGAGGGGGAGGATATGGATGTTCATCATTATAGATCCATGATTGGCTCTCTCATGTATCTTACAGCCTCTAGGCCATATATAATGTTTCCAGTCTGTGTGTGTGCAAGATTCCAAGTTAGGCCAAAGCAATCTCACTATCAAGCTGTTAAGAGGATATTCAGATATCTCAAAGGGCAACCCAAATTGGGACTTTGGTATCCTCATGACTCATCCTTTGACCTACTTGCATACTCAGATAGTGATCTAGGTGGAGCAAACTTGGACAGAAAATCTACTTCTGGAGGATGTCAGTTTTTGGGTGCAAGACTAGTTTCATGGCAGTGCAAGAAACAAACCACAGTATCCACATCTACAACAGAGGCAGAGTACATAGCAGCTGCAAGTTGCTGTTCTCAAGTCTTATGGATTCAGAATCAAATGCTGGACTATGGGGTAACCTTTCTACACACTCCCATTTTTATTGATAATAGCAGTGCTATCAGCATTGTGAATAATCCTGTCAAGCACTCTAAGACAAAGCACATTGAGATCAGGTATCACTTCATAAGAGACTATAATGAAAAGAAACTTATTCAAGTTGTAAAAGTTCACACTGATAATCAGTTTGCTGATCTATTCACTAAAGCTTTTGATGTGGGTAGATTCACCTTCTTGGTAACAAGTGTGGGAATGATCAACTCTGAATAAGCCCCTTCTCAATAATTGACTCTATACCTGTATATTGTTTATTCTTGGTGTTACTAATCTTCTTTTTCAGGATATGCAATGCAGTACTCAGGGTTTTGCAAGTTTAAAGGAGTATTTCAGTTAATACTGCTAGTAGTTAATACTGCTTTCAGTTAATACTGCTAGTAGTTAATACTGCTAGTAGTTAATACTGCTAGTAGTTAATACTGCTTTCAGTTAATACTGCTTTCAGTTAATACTGCTAGTAGTTAATACTGCTTTCAGTTAATACTGCTAGTAGTTAATACTGCTTTCAGTTAATACTGCTTTCAGTTAATACTGCTAATAGTTAATACTGCTTTCAGTTAATACTGCTAGTAGTTAATACTGCTTTCAGTTAATACTGCTAGTAGTTAATACTGCTCTAGGTTAATACTGCTTATGTTCCGAATACTATAAATCCTCTTTGCCCGCCTAAAAGCTTATAACGACTCTCTGCATACTATTCACTTGCGCTTTAAACCTTTTCTCTCTCAAGTTCGAAGCTTTCAGGCACGTTGTTCACTAAGATCAATGGCATCCATGGCATTCATCGACGAGCACAATGAGATCGCGATGCTACAAAAGCCAAAGCAAGCTGCAGGATTTC
Source organism: Arctium minus (assembly GCA_954870635.1). Lineage (NCBI taxonomy): Eukaryota > Viridiplantae > Streptophyta > Magnoliopsida > Asterales > Asteraceae > Arctium > Arctium minus. The sequence goes on along the minus strand of OX941080.1, from coordinate 170,581,032 downwards.
ATCAGATTGTGGATTTCCTCAAGTCAAGCCATATTGCTCATGCTCTTACTGTATCTCCTACAATCTATATCGAGCATCAAAGGCAGTTCTGGGCTAATGCCACCATTGTTGCTGAAAATGGTGTGCAAATGATCAAGACAAGAATCTGTGAACAATCACTAACAGTTACTGAAGAGGTTATTCGCATCAGTCTACGTCTAGACGATGCCTCTGGTATAACTTCTATCCCAAACGATGAACTGTTCTCCAATCTTACAAGAATGGGGTATAGAGGCCCATTGGGTATATTCAAATTCTCAAAAGCCAAATTTTCACCCCAATGGCGTTTCTTTGTCCATACTCTTATGCACTGTATCTCCAAAAAGACTACTGGATGGAGTGAGTTCAGTAGCACCATTGCTTATGCTTTGGTGTGCTTGGCCACTGCCAGAAAGTATAACTTTTCTAAAATGATTTTCAGTGATCTTGTCTCAAACATGGGAAACAAAAAGAGCTTCTTTATGTACCCCAGGTTTGTCCAAGAAGTTATTACTCATGAATTGACGGATATACCTCAACCTGTTGGGGTATATGTACCTAAACCCCCCAAAGGCAAGGTTTTCTCAAATATGAGAAGATCTGCTGGGGACTCGGAAGGAGTTGACACCCCATTGTTCTCTACAATGATGGTGGTGTCCCAAACCAATGAAGGTATGGTAGCAGGGTCAAGGCCCCCATTAGACCAACCCACTGCTAGCCAATCCCAACCTTCCCTCTCTAAATCAATTCCTCAGTCTCTTCTTGACAAACCAACTTCACCAATCACCCAAACTTATCAAAGAAAACAGGTAAAGAAGGCTCCTTCCCTTCTTGTACCATCACCCACTCAGCCTTTAAGCCCTCTATTGGAGCACTCACCAGTAGAGAATATCCAAAGGGAACCCACAAGGGTGTCTCCCAACCCAAAGGAGGTGCTCTCTGAGGAGGAGGTAGAGCATATGGGTACTGAGGCTGCCACTACTTCTGCTAGCACAGAGAAGGATAGTGGTACCATAAATAAGACCTCACCCATGGAAACTTTGAATGAGCAATCATTCAAAGGTCCGTGGTGCCAAGAAACCAAGGGGGTGGATAGTGCTTCTGCTAGGCAGAAGACTTTCACTACAAAAAGATCCAATGATCCTTCAAAAGAGGGTAACACTTCTGGAGAGGGTGAGGACAGATATACTTACTATGAATTGATGGAAACAATGGGGAACATCAATCAAGATGTTCTCAAACAAGGCAAAGAAATTGAAGAAATGAAGCTGGTCATTCTGTCACAACAAGTACAGATTGCTAAGCTGAAGAAGATGGTGATCAGTCTGGTACAGAGGAAGAAGAGAAAGCAATTCCAACTAAGGAGAAGGAAATCTGAGAATGATGCTCCCAAAAAGGGGGAGATCAACATGGAAGAAGCCACAAGAGAGGGGGAGCTTGATGGAGAGAAATTTGATGTTGAGGGGGAGCAGGAAGCAGAAACAGAAAGAGATTCAGTGCCAATAGAAACACAAGAAGCAGCAGAAACGGTTACTACTGCTGACATAAATAAAGCAGCAGAAACAGTGAAAGAAGTATTAACAAATCTTGAGATTGCAGAAACGTTACTTAAAGCCAAGAATGATACTCCCAAGGTCACTTCAAAGACCAAAGGAGTAATCATCAAAGAACAAGGTGAAGTGATCAAGAAAGATAACAGTAAGAAGGCAATGGACAAAGACAAAGGAAAAGCAAAGATGGTGGAATCTGATCAACCAGTCAAGAAGCAAAGGTTGGTTGAATCAGATGAAGCCTTAGCCAGGAAGATGCAAGAGGATATTGAAAAGGAAGAAAGAGTTCAGGTGGAAAAGGACAGGGAGATGGCAAAAGCTCTAGCTGCTGAACTGAATGAAGCTTATCAACTGAGTCTGGCAACTGAAATTGCACAGAAGAAAGCTGCAACTATGAAGAAATCAGTGGTGAAAACAGTTGTAAAGAAGAGACAACCCTCAAAGACTTTCCTAGGTACCCAAGAGAGAAACAAAATGATTATATTTCTCAAAGGTGCTGTAGGAGTCAAAAAGGAGATGTTCTCCAAAATGTCTTTTGAGAAGATTAAAGAGCTGTATGATTCAGAGATGTTAAAGCTGCAGGGGAATGAAACTGCAAGGGTGGAGATAGAGAAGAGGATGAAAGAAAGTAATGATTTTCTAATACAAAAGCCCTTTCCAGATGAGCAGGAAACACCATCAAAGAAAGAAGCTACTCTGGGAGAAAGTCTAAGGACTTTAAAGAGAACCAAGATGATGGCAAGGAGAAAGTCAATAAAGAAGCCTAGAATAGCTGAAGAAGAGGCTGATAAGGTGGTTGAAGAAGAAGGGGTATCTGAGTCATCTGAAAAGAAAGAATCTTCAAGTACTGATGATTTAAAGATGTACATGGTAGTGATGGACAAAGTTCCTGAACCAATTTCAGCAGAACCTGTTGGTATAAAGCCTCCTGAAGTTATTCACTGGGATACATTGACATTGGATGGAAAGGAGTACATTAGACTCAAGAGGAAGGATGATAAATATGAGGTATTCAACACTTGGGTCAAGATTGTCAGAACATGCTCTAGGTCAGATATTGAAGAAATGTTTGAGATAGGAATAAAGTTGTATGCAGATATACTGAAGGCTTCAGGGATTTCACTTACAAAACTGGTGATGGAGTATCTGTATATGATGTTCAAGCCTGATGAAGTAGAGCATCTGATCAAGAATGTGTTCAAATCAGTCACCAAGTGGACTCTATATGAAACTAGTGGAGTATATGCAGTGACTTTGGATTTAAATCACACTGAATACTTTCTAGTGGATATTGTATACAACCATAGCAGATTAAAGCTTCATGCCATGCTGAAGAAGAAGCTAGTGTGTGTTCCAGATTCAGAAATGGCTAAATACTTGATTCAAAGAACTATCAATCAGAGTTTGGGATTGGATGCAAATACTGGAATGTAGACCATTATGAAGTTTTGGGAGCATCTTGAAAAGAATCTTGAAGATTAATTTTGAAGAACTTGACTTCTCTTCCTAAAAGTCAAGTTAGGGGGAGATTGTTGGGAACTGAAGAATTCATCAAGTATGGTTAATGCTGCTGGTTCAAAGTTACTACTGCTAGAAGACTTAAAGGTTAATACTGCTGAGTGTTACTACTGCTAGTAGAATTAATACTGCTTTAACTAGTTAGTACTGCTAGTGGTTAGTACTGCTTGTAGTTAATACTGCTAAGACCAAGTTAATACTGCTAGAAGAAATTAATACTGCTGAGCATAGTTAGTACTGCTTATAACTTAAAGATCCGGATGGAAAGGATGACAGCTGGATAATCTGAAGATATACATGGAAGCTTAGAGATATACATGGAAGATATACTGAAGATATTTTATTTTATATAATTATCTTTTTATTTAGTATATGTACAGATTTGATAGAAGAGATTATATGATTAATTCTAAGTTTTAGTTCTAGAGAGAAAATCAACCTCAAGGCATAGATCCTAATTCTAGAGAAGTAGAATTCGTATTGGTGAGCCTGTTCATCAATATTGAGGTTGTGTGTTTAATCTTGTAACTTCAAGCATTCAATACAAATTTACAAGTTATTGATTATATACTGTTTTGATTTACTATTCCATTGAATATCAAAGTGTTATTCTGCAAACTTCCTTGATATTGTTTCTGAGAATTATTTCTTGTTGAGAATTCGATCCTGACAATTGCTTTTCGCCCGATTCTAGCCAACAAACTAGGGTCCTACACTTCCGTCCATACAAAGCCTCGAACGGTGCCATTCCGATACTAGAATGGTAACTGTTGTTGTACGCGAACTCTACCAAAGGTAGGTGTGAGTCCCAACTTCCCCCGAAGTCTATCACACACGATCTCAACATGTCTTCTAGCGTCTGGATCGTCCTCTCACTTTGAACATCCGTTTGAGGATGATATGCCGTGCTGAGATTCAGTCTAGTGCCCAACTCCTTTTGAAAACTAGTCCAAAAGTTCGAAGTGAAACGACTATCCTGATCCGATACTACAGATTGCGGAACTCCGTGCCTTGACACCACCTCGTCGATGTACAGTTTAGCCAACTTATCTATTGGCAAGGTCTTCCGTATCGCAAGAAAATGCGCGCTCTTGGTCAACCGATCCACGATCACCCAAATTGTATCGTGACCACGTAAGGTCTTTGGTAGCTTCGTCACGAAATCCATGGTGATGTTGTCCCACTTCCACTCGGGAATGGATAACGGTTGCAAACTTCCATACGGTCTTTGATGCTCCGCTTTGACTTGAAGGCATGTGACACACCTTTCCACATAGCTAGCCACATCCAGCTTCATCACTGGCCACCAATAATTCAACTTTAAGTCTCTATACATCTTGGTGCTATTGGGATGTATAGAATATTTCGACTTATGCGCTTCCTCGAGAAGTAAGTCACGATTTCCCCCAATCTTTGGCACCCAAATTCGCCCTTGGAAGAGTTTGAGTCCACGACCATCTTCCGCTAAGAGTTCCTTTTGCTTGGACATAACCTCGGCCTTGAGGTTCTCTTCTTTAAGTGCTTCCACTTGACTCGCTCTTATGCTTTCCAACAAACTCGACACTACATCGATTCTCGTAAGGGACATTTTGATACCCCCATCATGGCTTCTTCGACTCAACGCATCCGCCACCACATTGGCCTTACCAAGATGATAGAGTAAATCACAATCATAATCTTTCAAGAGCTCTAGCCATCTCCTTTGTCGCATGTTGAGTTCCTTTTGATCGAAGATATATTTGAGACTCTTGTGATCGGTGAAAAGAGTACACTTCGTCCCATACAAGTAGTGTCGCCACAACTTTAGTGCGAAAACTACTGCCGCCAATTCCAAATCATGAGTCGGATAATTCTTCTCATGGTCCTTTAACTTTCGCGACGCGTAGGCTATTACTTTCCCCCTTTGCATTAGGACACACCCAAGTCCCATCTTGGAAGCGTCACTAAACACAACAAAGTCTTTTGATCCCTTAGGCAAGGACAAGATCGGAGCTTCGCACAATTTCCTCTTGAGCGTCTGAAAGGCTTGTTCTTGTGCATCGGTCCAAAGAAACTTGACGTTCTTCCTTGTAAGAGAAGTGAGCGGTGTAGCTATCTTGGAAAAGTCTTGGATGAAACGCCGGTAGTAACCCGCCAAACCTAAGAAGCTTCGAATCTCCGTCGGACTTGTTGGAGGCTCCCAACTCATTATTGCATTGATCTTTGCCGGATCCACCTTTACGCCGTCCTTTGATACCACATGCCCCAAGAATTGCACCTCTTGAAGCCAGAATTCGCACTTCGAGAATTTTGCGAACAGTTTCTCCCTCCTTAGAACTTCCAATACATCCCGTAAGTGCTTCCCATGCTCAGACTCATCCTTTGAATATATTAGAATATCATCGATGAAGACGATCACGGATTTGTCTAAGAATGGTCGACACACACGTTTCATCAAATCCATGAACACGGCCGGAGCGTTGGTTAGACCGAAAGGCATCACCAAAAACTCGTAATGACCGTATCGCGTTCGGAAAGTCGTCTTTGGAATATCCCCCTTCTTCACTCTCACCTGATGATAACCGGATCGAAGATCAATCTTAGAGAAACATCCCGCGCCTTGAAGTTGATCAAAAAGATCGTCGATATGAGGTAAGGGATACTTGTTCTTCACCGTGACTTTATTCAACTCCCGGTAATCTATGCACATCCTCATGGACCCATCCTTCTTCTTCACGAACAACACCGGTGCTCCCCATGGTGATGAACTCGTCCGAATGAAACCCTTTTCCAACAACTCTTGAAGTTGCGTCATCATCTCTTTCATTTCTATCGAGGCCAAACGATATGGAGCACGAGCTATCGGAGCCGCTCCCGGAGCGAGGTCAATCTGAAATTCTACTTGTCGTTCTGGTGGCAACCCGGGTAAGTCTTCCGGGAAGACGTCCGGAAAATCTTGCACTACCTCCACATCTTCCACCGACTTCTTTTCTTTCTTCGCGTCCACCACATAGGCCAAATACGAAGGGTAACCCTTCGCTAGAAACTTGCGAGCCTTGAGAGATGAAATAATGGGGTTGTTCCTCTTTCCTTTTTCTCCATAAATGATAGCCACACCATTTTCCGATAAGGGTACTTGGATCATCTTTTTGGAACAGAAGATGTTTGCCTTATGCCTTACTAACCAATCCATACCTATGACTACATCAAACCCTTCTATAGCCATAGGTAGCAATTCTACTCAGAAAGAATTTCCATCAATCTCTAGAGTGCAATCACGAAAACGGTCACGAATGATCACTTGATCCCCATTAGCTATTTCTACTATTAACGCATCAGGAAGGACACTAGTAGGAGTGGTGAATTGTTTACAGAAAGTATCCGACACAAAGGAACATGTAGCACCTGAATAAAACAAAACACGAGCAGGCAAGGAATTTACTAGGAATGTACCCGAAACAACATCGGCGGTCTCCTTGGCTTCCTCGGTAGTCATTCGGAAAGCTCGACTTGGTGCCCTTGGTGGTGGCTCGACTCTAGCCGTCGATCCTACAGAATTTCCACCGATTCCTCCCACTAGCTTTGGGCAACTCCTCTTCATATGCCCCGGTTCACCGCACTCATAACATACCGGTCCACGAAGGGAACACTCTCGAGTCGTGTGGTTCTTCTTACCACACTCGTTACACCCGACTGGCCCGGAGTGAGTTCTGGTAGTGCATGGTCCCGAGTGTTTTGACCCGCACTTGTGGCACCACCGATCCTCACGGCGTTGATCACTTGCTCTTCCATTTGCAAACGTTCTTGATTGATGCACGGGCCCAGATGGCCCTTCCCACTTCCGTTTCTCACCAACATGCCTCTTTTCTTCCTTTTCAGCGTTGATGTCATCCTCAACGAGCAAAGACTCCTCGATAACTTCTTGCAAAGTCGAACACTTAGCATTTCTTACGTCCGTTCACATACCGGCCGGTAAACCTTGCTGATATGCTTTCATCTCCGATTTTTCATCGGGAACTAGGTGTCCCACCAAGTTCAGTTTCTCCAAAAAGAGTTTGGAGTATTCGGTAATAGACAGATCCTGTTTCTTCAGATATCGGAACTCCCGCTCCAACTTGTCCATCGAACTCTCGCTACAATACTTGTCCATGATCTTCTCTTTGAACACTGGCCAAGTTAGCTTAGCCAGAACTTCAGGAATGAGGACTGATCGAGTGAGATTCCACCAAATCAAAGCCTCTCCCCAAAGTAGCTGAGAAGCAAACTTTATCCGTTGTGAGGGATCACACTCACTTGACTCAAAGGCCATCTCTATCTCCTTGAGCCAATACATACAAGAAACCGGGTTATCTGAACCCGCAAACTCCTTAGGATGGCACCCCATAAACATCTTGTAAGTGCACCCCTTAGTCTTTGTCCGAATCCCTTCAGTAGATGGTTCCTCAACCATTACCACATTTGGTCCACCCGACCCCACAATAATGTTTTCAGGCATCGTCTCAGGTTGTCGGTGGCTAGTGTCTCGATCCTCTAGGAGTTTCATGAAAAACTCTTGCTGTTGGGTCATGGTCGAAGTCATGGCCAACTGTTGTTGAGCCAAGGCCACATTCATGGACAACATCATGCTATCCCGAAGCCGGGTTTCCATGGTAACTTCTTCCATGATGGTGTTACCTGTATTGAGGTTCCGGCGCGAAATGTGCTCAGACCCGCCTCCCAAGATTCTGGGTACAGGAATGTCATCGGTGGATACACCCACGGGAGGTCGTATAGCTGCAGATTCCACCTCCGGTTGACCCTCTGGCATGTCCGATAACCTACTTCGAGTGTTTACCATAAAATCTTCCATGCACGTACGAGAAATAGAATGAGAAAAGACTAAACGAGTTGAACTCATTGTACGTACTACTACCTTCATCAATTATCATAATAATAGTAAACCAAGTATGCTCACGTAACAATGCATTCATAATAGCATTAGCTAAGTGAAATTATAAACGAACCATACACAAGAATTCTTGTCACCATCATCACAACTTTCAATTAAAGTAATTCCGTAATCTTAACGCTCTCCCCACCTAGGATTGCTACCCAAGTGGACAGTGAAGTCAAAAGTCTAAAGCTTAAGTCTAGATATGCCAAACAATACCTAGTTCACTTAAACTAAAGCTCTGATACCAACTTGTAACACCCTAAAAATAGGTATAACAAAAACTTTCCAAAAATGGAGAAGTGGTATAAAGTTTGCCATAGCAAGAGCCTCCCAAGATTCTGGAAATATACAAATAACCTGTTCAATCACAATTCTGTAATTCAACAGATAAATAAACAACAACCAACTAATCTAATTTCTACATCTAGAAAAGAGATTACAAAAGGGGTGTCATCTATAAACCCAAATCTTCCAACAATAGTTCAAGTGCCAAAATCCCCAAGCTCTTGCTCAAAGCATCTAAACTTACCTAACACCTAAGATACACATCGACACCAAACAAGTGTTAGATCAAAAAGCCTAGTGAGTCGAACAATAATAAGCATGCATGAACAGTTACAATTCTTATCAGTAATTAACCATTGTTCAATATATGTGGAGTCATTAGGGGAGACCCAAAGCACCAATCAAGGCCACCCCAAGAGTTGATATACCTTTATGCTCTTAACAAGGAACACCCCAAGGCCCGACACACCCGGAGACCACTCCAAAGGAAAATTCCCCGAATGGCGGAGGTCTAGGCACATACCATCACAGTGGCGCCCAAGACTACATCCTCCTTGTGAACTGACTTGGTTCGTCCAACATAATGCATATAGGAGGTCCTTTAGGTGTATTTCAACCCCAAACATATTTCCATACCGCCTATGGGTATAATATTACCATCCTATCCTCATGAAGTCCAACAAAATACCCAAATGACAATTAAGTTCATCATGCATATAAATATGTCATACAAATGGTGTTCCAACTAGAATCATCATTGTACCCATACATACATATTTTTAGCATAGCAAGGTACCCATATTATGTATCCATGCAAAAAGCCCCAAATAATGGCACTCATAACATAAAACATAGCATATCACCAATATCAATATTTCCAACTAATTTCATCAAGGAATCCCAAATACTTGAACACATAGAGATAAAATAACAAATAGAAGATTATGATGTGTATCTAGTTTTAACAAAGGTTTAGTAAACTCACAATCTAGGTTTTGTACCAAAACCTAGAAAAGATGAAAACCCTAGATGATGAAGATGAGACTTGATGTAGGAGATGGATGACTTTGATGAGGATCTTCAATAAATACACTTGGATGAGACTTGATGAGCCAAGAATCACCCCAACAACCCCAAACACTAGCAATAAATGTGTGTGTGTTTGGAATGCTCAAAAATTGCCCAAAATAAGAGTTCTCCCGTTTTCTCAAAGTGAAATGTGATAAAATGGGATATTTTTGGCCAAGGGTTCATTTAATCCCCATGCACCCGCTCGCGACATTGCCCGGCGACAGTGACATGGTCACTGTCGCATGTCACAATCGCGTGGAGACCCCCACCCTCGGTACATCTCCCGCGACCTTGACACCGCGATAGTGACCATGTCACAATCGCGTGTCATAGTCGCACTAACCCAAACACCTGCGGTACATCTACCGCGAGAGTGACACCGCGAGAGTGACAGTGTCACAATCGCGAGTCACTGTCGCACCAAACCCCCAACATCCCGAAACTTGACCAATTTCGATAACGAGCGCGAGGTTTGAAATATTCAAGAATGGCAAATCAATTTATTCAACATTACAACATAGAAACCATCATTAAATGCACATAAAGGCTCATATTTTCAAATAGGTGCAATTAACGTATTTAAGGAAACAAATACTTACCTTATTAAACTTGCGGATGTTACAGTTTCTACAAAGAGGTCAGTCATTATTAAAGATCAGATTCGTACTACTAACCTTTTCTATGACCGGAATGTGGATGGTTCAGGTACATACAGAAGAAGAAGAAAAGGAAATGAGAAGTTAGTATGGAGAGTGAAAGAAGATTCTGATGAAAAAAATGATCAGAAATCATTTGTGCATACAATCAATGCCAAAAAGAACATTATGCATAAAGGTAAACCTGATCTTGTTTATTCAATAGATCAATTAATCAGGTTATCTACAAAGAAGAGTTATTGTTCTTATTGTCGTGCAAATGATTTTGTTCATAAAGTTTATGATCATTACTGGTATGGTTCTTATTATATTACTCCTAATAGAACTGCAACTAAAATACATGGACCCAAATACCAGTGTGTACCAAATCCAAATGATTCATCTGTGTTGCAGGCACCTCAAGTCTAGGGGGAGTAAAAAAACCATGGCTTTTGGATAATACAGTTCAAAACCCGCACCTCAATGCTGAAAAGATAGACTTCTGAGTAAATCAGCTCAGGACTCAGACTTTAATGTCAAAGAGTTTGACTTCTAAACACAACAGTTTAGGACTCATACTTCAATGATCAAAAGAAAGTGTACTCCAATGCATCAAAAGAGATGATCAACCTTCAAGGGGGAGTATACATATTACTTCTACTAATGATATTGCAAATGCATATTTTCATGGGGAGTAATTGACTTCTGATTACATCTGATCAGAACTCGTTCTTAAAAGTTTTATTGATTTCATGTCTTTATTTTTCAATAAAGTTGCTGAATAAGACTTTATACTTTGACGACTTTTTGACTACATGCAGATTTTGAGGGGGAGCTTACATGATCATATCTATTATGACTTTGGAGTTGACTTTATGAGATTCAAGCTAAGTGTAAGGATTATTCTACTATTAATCTCATATGTGTTTGAAAGAAGGACAACTTTCAGACATGAAAACATTTTTCTTAAACGTTCAAACCACTTCTCGATTCTTAAACAGATTTCATGAATTTTGAAGTGTGATTTTTAAATGTTTTTGTTATTATGTGCTTTAATGTTTAACAAACAATGTGTTTCCAAAGATAAATACTTATGTATTATCTTTTCCATATACTGTCAAGTATTCACACACACCGGTTTAGTACTTTTATTGACTAAGTTCTTACCATGTCTCAAAAGTGTACATAATTTTCGATGGTAAGACACCCCGTTTGAACTTCATTCATATTTGAGCGTTATTTCTTTTAAAATGTTTCTTTCAAGAATGTCTATAATTGTTCTTATAGACAACATCCAATTTTTCATGACCTAAGCTTTTAATGATGAATCGTTCATATTTGATCTTTTCCATACATTGTCAGATTCTCAAACAAGCAATTTGTATTCATTTCATTCATTCAATATCCTTGTTTTGAGAAAATCTTTCATGATTTAAATGCTCAAATCTTCATGATTATCTTACTGAGCATATATATATATGACATGTATTTTATATTGTGCTTTAACTGTTGAAGTTAAACCAATTGAGCAACATTTTGCTTATATGTAACAAACAACCCTCTTAAATCAGAAAGGAACAACTAATTTAAAATTTCCAAAAATGCCTCAAAGAAAGACAAAGTATCTTACAACAAGTCTATTCATGAAATACTGTTCTAGATTTAACCATCAACAAATATAAATAAAGCCTTACACATAGACTAATCAAAGGTCGGATGTTACTAAACCCAAATACGAAATGCTATAACCCAAGATAATGGGGGAAAGCTTCACCAAACTACTCACCCTCGAGCATAATCTATTTCTCATCTCTTCACAGTGTCGCTAGTACCACACCCACCCGGGACCTGATGCACATACCGACAAATAAAAAGGTTAGGTTAACGCCTAGTGAGTTCAAGAGTTTTCAACATGAATAAATAAATCGTTAAAAGGAAATAATGCAATTTAAATCTTAATCTTTCAAAAGGATTTACCTCAAATATGAAAGCGACTCGTTTTCCAATAACATGCATTTTTAAGGGCAAACGCCCAAATACAAAGTATTCTTTATAAAATGATGCCGCCCAAAACTCACTCAAACGTGAATAGAAAACGGACTCCCAATTATAAAAATGCGGATAAACTTTGCATCCCGAAACACCCAAAAACACGGGTGGGGCATAATACTCAACTCATAAATCATGGAAAACAATCCATATAATTATAATATGCTATCGGAAACATGGAATTAAAATCTAATACTCATGCGACCATAAAATGGGATGAAACCCAATGTTAAAACATGGACAATTAAATATCCAAAATACTGCTGGCCGACAACGGGGGAGACCCGTATCCGTTGAGAGTGGAGGAACACAAAAGTATGTCACTCATACAACGTTACGTATGAAACATCACGACATAAAAGCCCAAGTTCCCCTACGACTCCCCTCAAGCTACACCCAAAGAGACAGCTGACCTTAGCGAATATTACCAAGAATACCGCCAAAGGCCCGACAACATTCGAAGACTACAACCATGGCATTACCCCGAATGGTAGAGGTCCAAAACGCCGATCAATCATGATAGCACAACCGGACTCAGCCCTCCTAGTGTATACTTGAAAGGTTAAGGTCATAAAACATAGGTTCCGGAGTCCAACCTCTTAATACCCATTTGACCATTAAATAAAGACTGACTTACGTGCCTATGGATCCAATGCAACACAGTCTAATATTACATGACTACACATGAATGACCAACGCACTCGAGAATGTAATTATCATAATTATGCAATAAGATGCATTAAGGTGTAAATCGTACATGGGCTCTACATAGAGCCATTAAAACTAGACAAGTGTCCACACGACTCTTTTAAGTCGAAACCAAGCTAAAATGCTCAAACCCCATTCGACCAACAAACATCGTTCCCCAAATAGAAAAATGCATTCAAACGGCGTTTATGCAGACACATACCTCAAAGATGTGATTAACCCAAAACTCGTCACGGATTGGGACAAAAGGTTTTCCAAATGGATTCATACCCTTATGTTTTTCCAAAATGTCTCATAACATGGAGACAAACATTTCCAAATGATTTATGAAATCAAATACACCAAAAATGCATAAATCATATATTAGACTACAAGTATAAAATCACCAAAAATGCATAAATCATAAAATATACTTCATTTGTGCAAAATTACCAAATGCATAAGTCATACTATTTATTTATCAAATATTCAAGTCCCAAATATGGCTTTTCATGACATTCAAATAACCCAAGTTTAATAAATATGAAAACTTATCAAAATGCTTAACACATTGATAGTTTCCAAGTAAAACATATTTTTACTTCAAAAATACTCATTTTGGCATGTACATAGCTTTCACAAAGCAACTTGAACTCACCTTGTTAGATTTAGGCTAAATCTACAATTTACCCACTTAGAGCTTCCTTGAAGAAACTTGAATCCTCGAAGCCAAGACCTCTAAAACCTAGATCCACAAGATTCCAACCATAAACATAGATATTCAACCGTATGGAAATGTTCCCCAATATTTTACATGAAGATCTTGTTAGCGCACAGATCTATTGGATTCAAGATCATCCAATCTGAAGATCGCAATATGAAGCTAAAGCTGAAAAGCCACTCTTAAGATTAGTCTAATGTTAAGTTTGTAATAATTGTCAAAGTTAATTATTGTATTAGTTATTAGTTCCTAAATATCTAGATATTAGTTTAGATATTAGTTTAGATATTAGTTTATGTTTTGATAATATCTCTAGTTTAGATATTATGTTGGTTAGTTGTTAGGTGAGATATTAACATATCTAAAATCAGATCATATCTGATAACTTACCCAACACACAACAACTACCAAACACTGTTCATTTAGAGAGAAAACAGAGATAGAGATCTTCATGAGAAATCATATCAAACTCTTGTAATCCATCGTTTGTTAATCAACAGGTTGGTTAATCTTTTATGTGTTTGTGTTAATAAGAACTTGATAATATTGTGGACCGACAATTGGTATCAGAGCCTAAAAATAGATTCAGATCAAGTTTTTCAATAGTCGACTCTCTGTTCTTCATTTCAAAATCATTTTCGAGTTTTAAGGTGTTTTTGGGTTTGAAATCGATCAGGTTGTGATCGAATAAGGTGCTAGATCGAGGTGGTATAATTTAATTTCAGTATAGAGCTTCAATCGATTCAATTTTGGTGATTTTGTTGCAAAACAGTTCACGAGTTCATCTTACTTTTCCATCGATTGGTTTTTCAAAAAGTGATAATTATCGAGATCAAGTGTTTATAATCTGTTCTAGAAGTGTTAGTGGTCGATTTGCCAAAGTAGGGTCTGCTAAATCAAAGTCTAGATAGGTTTATTGTGGTTTTCAGTCAATTTTCGAAGCTGCAGGGACGAACTCGCAAGAGTGCAAAATTTGCGCCTGTTCATAGTCAGTTTTGCGCCATCAATGTCTAGCGCAAACTTGACTTTTGCGCCATCAACGTCTTGCGCAAAAGTTCTTTCACGCGACCAACTGCTCATGCAAACTTTGTCTTGCGCCAACCATTTCTCGCGCAAACCTCAATTCACGAGACCCTCGACTCACGCAAACCTCAGCTTGCGCCACCTTTGTCTTGCGCAAATATTTCACGCAATTCTCAGATCACAAGTTCGCGAAATCACTTTCGCGCCAACACCTCATAACGCAAAGTTGATTTTTGCGCCAACTCCTTGTAGCGCAAACCATCTTTTGCGCCACCTACACCTCACGCAAACCTCTTTTGCGTCAGCTCCTTTTAGCGCAAACTTATGCTTTTTACGCCAGTACCAGACTTATTCTTTTTCAATCAGAATGACTTCAAGAGAATCTCTAGCAATTGGAACTGACTAAAAGCCACCAGTACTCTTCAGGGGAGAGTATGAACAGTGGAAAGATCGGTTCATGGACTTCATTGAAAGACATGATTTGGGAGTATTCATCAGGAGATCAATAGAGGAGGGAGTTATGGCACCAGTTTATGAGACTCGTACGGAGGGAACTGTGGCAATAGAGTTTCAACTTAAGTATGAAGAACTAGAAGGTGATAACCTAAAAAGAGTAAAAGGTGATAGATTAGTAAAGTCTTATATTTTTCAAGGCATTCCAAATGAAATATATGTGAAGATAGACAGCTATAAAGCCTCTAGCAAAGAGATGTGGGATCAGTTAGAGAAAATGATGCTAGGTTCAAAGGTTGGGAACCAACTCAAGATATCTAACTGCCTAAACAACTATGAAGAATTCAAAGGCAGAGTTGGAGAGTCTCTAGCAGGAACATATGACAGATTCGTGACCTTGCTGAATGAACTAAGCAAGAATAAGGTCAACAAATCACAAATAGAGCTGAATGTCAAATTCCTCAGCATTCTCCAGCCTGAAGGGAAGAGGTTTGCCAAACAAATGAAGTAAATCAAGGATCTAAACGAGATTCCACTTCATGAGGTGTATGAAACCCTCAAACAGAATGAAGAAGAGGTGGATGAAATCATGGATGAAAAGAGACAGACTGAGAAGACAGTTGATGAATCAGTTGCTCTTGTTGTGAAAAAGAAGAAGAAGAAGATGATTATGTATGAATCAGATGAGGTTGAAACTGAAGAAAACTCTGACTCTGACGACTGTGAACAACTGAAGCAGGCTATGCTTATGTTGACTAAGGATTTTCAGAATAAATTCTACAAAAAGCCAAGCTCGAACAGTTAGAGGTATTCTTCTGGTCCAAGCAACTATGTTCACAAAGAGAGGATTGGAGGGAAAAGAGTAGAGGAAAGAAGGCCGGAAGAGAGACGGTATAAAACTGAAGAAACTAGTCAGTCAGAACATCCTAAGTGCTACAACTGTGGTAGACTTGGACATTTTGCCAGAGACTGCCGAAGACCCAAAGTCAGAAACTCAGACTACTACAAGAATAAAATGCTTCTAGCCAAGCAACAGGAGGCTGGAAAGGCATTAATGGCAAAAGATGAGTACTGGTTAGATCATTCAGACCAGGAAGATGAGAATGAAGAGAAGGACGAGACAATTCACATGTGCTTGATGGGCAAGCTAGAAACAGAAGCTGAAGCTGATTCCGATGATGAGGAAAATGAGGTATGTGATTTAACTCAATCAGATTTCTTAAATCAAATGCATGCTGAAGGTCTACAATATTATGATCAAGTTCTTATCGACAATAACAATAACAAGATTACCAACCTGTTTGATTAATATTCAACGATTACAAGGTTTGGTGTTTGACACTTTGAAGCTCTCAATGTTTTTCTCTCTGATTTACACCGTGAGTGTGTGTGTGTTGTGTGTTTTCTGATTTCTAGATTGATTGCTTCTCTAACACACTAACAATATAATATCTAAACATAAATATTATAACTAAATTAATATCTAACTTAATATCTAATATCTAATATCTAGATATTTAATCTAATAATAAAATACTAAAAACAATACTTTGATATTTTATTACAAACGACATTAGACTAATATTTAAGAGTCGACTTTCCGGCTTTAGCTTCAGATTGAATCTTCAGATTGGATGATCTTGAATCCAATAAATCTGTGCGCTAACAATCTCCCCCTTTGGATCAAGATCATTACTAAAAAGATTTTAGCAATTCAGTCTTCTTTTTCAGCTCAGAAGATGCAATCTCCCTCTTAGTCTTCAATATGTAATAATCTCCAGGATTTAGCTCAGAATGCTTTAGCAAAGTATCTTCAAAGAAAATTTCTCTAAAATCAGCATGTCTTCAGAATACTTTGATCTCTCGCATTTCTTGGTTAGTTTTTCTCTTATTTAATCTTGTAATGGAATGGACATTTCTTCAAGCTTTAGGTTCTCCCCCTTTTTGATGAATAGAGAAACAATTTCATCAAAACTCTGTGTAAGAAATGTCTTTCATTTGGAGCCTCTGATCCGTCAATTCAAAAAGATATTCATCCAGATCTTTGCAAATCCAGACAAAATTATCGTGTAACACCTGAATCAACAAATGAATCAGTTAAAATGCCTGTCAGTAACAGTAAGTCACTGTGTGTAACGAATACACATTGGAATGGAGCTTTGTGATGTTCACTCCCCCAGGGCTTCCATTCAATCATCGAAACACCACAAAGGTAAATTCTATGAATGTTATGACAAAGAAACAAATTCCTTGTGTGTTCGTGCAAGTGATAGAAAGAATTAAGCACGGATGATTGCTTATAGGCTCAAAATTGTGTAAACCACTAAGACAACAGTAAGTTAAACACAGACTCAATGTGCATGATTGAAGTGCGAAGGTGGGGCAGATTTCCTTCTTTTCAATATCCAGATTTTCCAAATGAAAATCAGATAGCAAATGTGCTGCTTCCCCTTTTAAAATGTGAAACACTTTCCTTTTGAGAATAAAATGAGTAGTTGGTGACGTTTGATCAAGAGTTGGCATGGGCTAGTTGCCTGTTTCAATAATGATCACCAAAGAGTTGTGAAACATTAGAATTGTGGCTGCCCGGCTCAGAAAAAGTTGGTGCAGAGTTCTGATATTCTTTTAACTCTATTCTCACATCCTCTTTCTTTTAAACATTAAGCTCACTCTAACCAAACTCTGTTTTTCTGTTTGACACACTCATTTCTTTTGACTTCTCATACTCAATCACTATGGATTAACTTCTTGGGTAGAAATCACTGGTTAACGTGATATCGTAGAAGTTGTGTTAAGTCCTAGCACAATGAAATCATGTTTTCCTAGAAAGCATGTGATGCTCAAAATGGTTTAACTATATTAGTTAAAGCACATTGTAGATCTTGAAAACATTTAAAAGCACACTTCCAATTCATGAAATCGGTTTAAGATTTGGGAAGTGGTTTAAACATTTAAGAACATTGTTTTCTATGATTGAAAGTTGTCCAATTTTCAACCATATTTGAGATTAAGATAAAGGATTATACCTTTACGTGCGATCTTATATCTCATGAAGCTAAGCTTAAAGTCATAAAGATATGATATTGTAAGCATCTCTCAAAACTGCAAAAGTCTTATGTCATAGTCAAAGCAAAATTTATTCACTTAAAATGAAAATGACAAAAAGCAGTAAAACAATTAAAGTATGAGTTCTGATCATAAATAATCAGAAGTCATATCCTAACTCCTTTGATTTGACGAGCTCCCCCTAAAATCATGCATTACAAAAATTTGGCATAAAAGGTAAATGCATAAATTAGTGAGCTCCCCCTCAAAATAATATTGACCATCTGTCAATTTCTTCTCATACTCCCCCTTGGATTATGAACAGAATATTTGTAGAGCAGATATCATTCAGAAATAAGAATGAAGAAAAGATGAAAAAGTATACAATTAGAAAACGTTGATAGGTAACTACTGATTATGTGTTAAGATTTAGCATACCAAGCTTAGAGACAAGAAAATGGAATCTCTTTTCGTCCAAGGGTTTGGTAAACAAATCTGCAACCTGATAATCAGTTTTTACAAAGAAAAGTTCAATTGTGCCTTTTTTGACATGATCTTTGATAAAATGATACTTGACATCTATGTGTTTTGTCTTAGTGTGCTGAACAGGATTCGCTGTTATCGCGATGCGCTCTTTGAGTCACAGTATATCGGGATTTTGTTGAAGTGAAAACCATAGTCACGCAGTTGTGTTCTCATCCATAAGACCTGAGAACAGCAGCTAGCAGCAGCTACATATTCTGCTTCGGCCGTTGAAGTTGAAACACAAAGTTGCTTCTTCGATGCCCAACTTACGAGTTTATCATCGAGGAACTGTATATGACCTGACGTGCTCTTCCTGTCTAACATACAACCAGCATGATATGCATCTCTATATGTTGTTAGTTCAAAGCTAGTATCTTTAAGATACCACAGACCAAGATCTGCAATCCTCTTCAGATACCTAAAAATGCGCTTAACTGCAGACACATGGGATTCTTTAGGATTGGCCTGATATCGAGCACATAAGCATGTTGAAAACATTATATCTGGCCTACTAGAAGTTAGATACATCAAAGAACCTATCATCCCTCTATAAGTCCTAACATCAACAACCTTTCCAGAAGGATCGGTGCCAATCTTAGTACCTGGTGCCATTGGGGTACCAATCGGTTTTGAATTTTCCATTTTGAACTTCCGAAGAATTTCAAGAATGTATTTTGATTGATTGATAAAAATCCCCGTCGAGAATTGTTTGACTTGTAATCCGAGAAAAAAATTCATCTCTCCCATCATATTCATCTAAAATCTTGACACCATAAGGTTTGAAAAATTCTTACAGTACTTATGATTTGTAGAGCCAAAAATAATATCATCCACATAGATTTGAATAAGAATGATATCGTCTTTTTCCCTTTTTAATAAACAAAGTGGTATCAACCGTACCTTTTGTAAAACCAGACTTGACTAAAAATTGAGATAGGACATCATACCAGGCGCGAGGAGCTTGTTTCAGTCCATAGAGTGCTTTGTCGAGAATGTAGACATGATTCGGTTTATCTTGATTGACAAAGCCTTCTGGCTGCGAGACATAGACTTCTTCCTTGATTGACAAAGCCTTCACGTCCATTTGAAAGACCGTGAAGTTCTTGTAGGCAGCGTAGGCTAGAAACATTCGAATTGCCTCTAAACGCGCCACAGGAGCATAAGTCTCGTCGTAGTCTATTCCTTCCTCTTGCTCATATCCTTTGGCTACAAGTCTTGCTTTGTTTCTGATAACGGTACCATCTTCATCTTTCTTGATTTTGAAAACCCATTTCGTACCTATAATGGTTTTACCTTGAGGTTTGGGTACGAGTCTCAAGACTTTAAGTGCGTCGAACTGATTCAGCTCTTCTTGCATTGCAGTCACCCAGTCTGAATAGGCAAGAGCCTCGGATACGCGAGATGGCTCGATCTTGCTCAGAAAGGATTCATGCATACACAAATTCATTGAAGCTGACCTAGTTTACACTGGTTTGGTTGGATCACCAATGATTTGGCTTATCGGGTGCTCTTTGGTCCATTTATGTTCATGAGGTTGTGGATTATATGAATATATATCAATATTATCATCTAAGAATCCACTTGTACCTTCTTCAGGTTGTTCTGGAGGAATGATGGTTGCAGTTGAAGTTGTAGGAGCAGAAGTCTTAGTAGGTACAGCTTGGAGAGGCTGTAGATCAGTCCGAATGGAACAACCTACTAATGCAGCAACTTCTGTAGATTCGTTATTGATCACAACTTCAACTAATGGAGTCGACATTTGAACCTGAATTTCTTGCTGAATCGAGGAGTTGGATTCAGTAGAGATATCTGAACTGGTTGGATGAGTAGTCGTTGAGTCTTCCATCCTGTCAACCACAACAGATTTCTTTACATTAGATCCAAGAAATTCATCATAAAACAATTCAAATAATAAAACTAAATAAGATAAATGATTAGTAGACGTTGATACGTCATTGATTCGTTCGCTTGAGACGCAGGTTCTGGACTGATTTGCCCAGAAGCTAGTACTCCGGTTATAACGGGTTCTGAACTGTATTGTTCAGAAGTCATATCTTCATCAAATGTGACGTTGACGCTCTCTACTACTGACTTTGACTTCTTAAGATATACAGGAAATGCAGTAGATGTAGAGGAATAACCAATGAAGATGCCTTCGTCTTTCTTAGCGCTGAACTTGTTCAGTCTCTCTCTATCGTTTAGAACATAACACTTACACCCAAATATATGAAAATATTTGATTGTCGGTGTTCGGTTGTTGATTAACGCATAAGGAGTCTTCTTGAATCTGCGGTGTATCATGGATCGATTCTGAGTGTAGCATGCAGTCGATACAGCTTCAGCCTACAGAAATAAAGGTAAGTCAGATTGACTTAGCATAGTACGAGCAACCTCGACTAGCGTACGATTTCTTCTTTCGACCACTCCATTTTGTTGAGGCGTACGTGCAGCAGAGTATTGATGTGAAATCCCGACAGATTCGAGATATTCTTCAACCTTTTTGTTCTTGAACTCTGTGCCGTTGTCAGTTCTAAGAAGCTTGACCGGTTTCTGCAGATTCACTTGGGTCGTCTTCAGGAATGTATTGAGAACATCAGGTGTCTCATCTTTTGAACATAGAAACTTGACCCAAGTGTATCGCGAGTAATCGTCCATGATAACTAGTATGTACTTCTTTCCACCTAGACTTTGCGTTCGCATCGGACCACAGAGATCCATATACAACAACTCTAACGGAGCGCTTGTACTCGGTTCAGGCTTTGGTTTATGTGGAGCTCTCTTCATCTTTCCCATTTCACATTCTGCACACAGGTGTTCTTTTTCATACTTCAGCTCTGGAAGTCCTTTTACTAACTTTCCACTAACCAACTTGTTTATGTACCTAAAGTTGAGGTGAGAGAGCCGTCGATGCCATAGCCAGCTTTGCTGCATCGAGGCTTTAGAGAGTAGACAAACCTGCTTGTCAGTCTGGATGTTTGACAAATTGATTATGTAGAGATCGGACTTTCTCGTGCCGACCAAGAGTTCTTGGCCTTCTTCAGTGCGAACAGAATACCTCTTGGCTTTGAAATTGACCTCTAAGCCTTTGTCACAGAACTGGCCTATACTGAACAGGTTGTGTCTTAAGCCTTCAACATAGCTCACCTTCTTAATCGTGACCTTTTCGTGTACCATATCACCATAACCCAGAATTGGTGAAAACTGATCGTTCCCAAATCTAACTGTCCTGCAATATTTATCTGTATAATTGGACAACATCCCTTTCTGCCCTGTCATATGCTTGGAACATCCTCTATCCAAGTACCACATATGACGGGCCTACACAAAAGAAATTACAGAACAAAAGTTTTAGGTACCCACTTAAAGATGGGTCCTACAGTGTTAGCACATGTTTTAGGCACCCATTGAAATTTGGGTCCTTTTTGTTTTTCAGAATCAAAAGAAGAATATGAATTATAAGAATGAACATTATAAGTGCCATAACAAACATCAGAGTCTTGACAAGAAACATAAACATGTTTATCATAATATGAAGACTTTCTAGCAGATAAAGATAACTGGAATAATTGCTTCATTGAGTATTTCTTGCGATAAACGACAAGTTTTGGTTTCAAAATAGAAACATCAGCAATTAAAACATCTTTACTAGGCGAAGTCTTATTAAAATCAACAGTACAAAGAGATTTATCAGTCTTGTCAATCTCCTGTTTTGGTTTCCATTGAGATTTAACTCCTGGCGATTTGTTGCTCAGATCTGAAACAGTTGAAACTTGTGAGTTAGACTTTTGAGCAACAACTGAATGCTTCTTCTTTGGGTTACCAGTAGTGATCGGTTTCTATGAATGCTGAGATTTATTCTTACCTTTAGCATACTTAGTGTTCACAGAGACTGATTTATCAACTTACGTTGATTTTGCACTTTTTACAGACGTACTGGTTTTTCCCAATGATTTTACAACAAAAGATGAATGGTTAGGAAGTTTTGCATTAAAGTCAAATTGATCAAAACAACAATCCAAACCACCGTCAGAGTTTAGAAAATCAAACCCTCCATCAGTTAGACCAAAACTATCATTAGATTTTGAAGCCTTAGAAAGAACAACATTTTTAAACACAGTTGAAAAAACTTTTTGTTCAATATTAATCAAAAGTCTTTCGTCTGTTAAAGAATTCTCAAGTTAAGAAATTTTATTTTTCAAAACGAGAGGAGGGACATATAGTTTACCTTTAATAGGCTTCGCCTCCATTTCTTTGACAAAATAACTCTGAAAGAAGTCATTTGAAAGAGTTTTCTTTTGATATATTGGATCATCATTATAACTATTATTCAACTTCGCATAACGAAATGGAAGTTGAACTTTAGTTGTGTTCTTTTGTTTTTCTGTTTCCTTGGATTCATCCTCTTTTGACAATCTAGTCCAGAAAACTTGAAGCTTAGGGATTCTTCGAGCTAGTTTCAAAAAAGTTAAATCATAAAGTGCAGGCACTTCAGATTTACCCTTTTTAAGGTAGTGAGGATTCTCATACCCGAGTCACCATTTCTCTATTTCCTCTTTGGGTTTGTTTAGATGAATAGTTTGTTTAGTTTGACCCAATTTGTATAACTTCTCTTCTATTGCTTTTAATTTTGCAATTAAAGATTCGTTTTCTTTGGAACACAAAGAATACATTTTCGTAAGTTCTCTGAAATCAAAATCACTCTTTTTCAATTTACAATTTGTTTCAGATATCTCTTTGAGAATTATAGTCTTTTCTTTAGCGCAGTTATCAAAGTTTTTATGCATTGTCTCAATCAATACTTTCTTCTCAGCAATATCCTCGCTAATTTTCTGTATTGATTGGTTTTTGTAATTGATAACACCTTTTTCTCGCTTAAGCTTTGACTCTAACTCTTCGAGTTTAGTCAACATGGCATGCATTTGATTTAAGAAGTCAGATTGAGTTAAATCACATACCTTGTCATTGTCATCGTCATCGTCATCGTCATCTGAATCTGCTTCAGCTTCTATTTCCATCTTGCCCATGAAGCATAGATGTGCTTTCTCATCCTTCTATTCATACTCATCTTCCTGGTCAGAATGATCTAGCCAGTACTCATCTTCTGCCATTAATGCCTTTCCAACCTTTTGTTGCTTGGCTAGAAGCATTTTGTTTTTGTAGTAGACTGAGTTTCTGACTTTGGGTCTTCGGCAGTCTCTGGCAAAGTGACCTATTTTGCCACAGTTGTAGCACGTTGGAGGTTCTGACTGACTGGATCCTTCTGCTTTATACCTTCTCTCTTCAGGCTTCCTTTCCTCTATTCTCTTTCCTTCAAATCTATTTCCTTCAACCCTCTCCTTGTGAATATAGTTGCTCGGACTAGAAGAATATATCTGACTGTTTGAGCTTGGCTTTTTGTAGAATTTCTTCTGAAAATCCTTAGTCAACATTAGCATAGCCTGCTTTAGTTGTTCACAGTCGTCCGAGTTAGAGTTCACTTCAGTTTCAACCTCATCTGATTCAGACATAAGCATCTTCTTCTTCTTCTTTTTCACAACAAGAGCAACTGAGTCATCAATTGTCTTCCCATTCTGCCTCTTTTCATCCAGTATTTCATCCACCTCTTCTTCATTTTGTTTGAGGGTTTCATACACCTCATGAAATGGAATCTCGTTTAGATCCTTGATCTGCTTCATTTGTCTGGCAAACCTCTTCCATTCAGGCTGGAGAATGCTGAGGAATTTGACATTGAGCTCTATCTGTGATTTAGTGACCTTGTTCTTGCTTAATTCATTCAGCAAGGTCACAAATCTGTCGTATGTTTCTTCTAGAGTCTCTCCAACTATACCTTTGAATTCTTCATAATTGTTTAGGCAGTTGGATATCTTGAGCTGGTTCCCAACCTTTGAACCTAGCATCATCTTCTCTAGCTGATCCCACATCTGTTTGCCAGAGGCCTTATAGCTGTTTATCTTCACGTATATTTCATTTGGAATGCCTTGAAGAATATAAGACTTTGCTATACTATCACCTTTTGCTCTTCTTAGGTTATCACCTTCTAGTTCCTCATACTTCAGTTGAAACTCTGTTGCCACAGTTCCTTCCGTACGAGTCTCATAAACTGGTGCCATAACTCCCTCTTCTATAGATTTCCTGATGAATACTCCTAAATCATGTCTTTCAATGAAGTCCATGAATCGATCCTTCCACTATTCATACTCTCCCCTGAAGAGTACTGGTGGTTTAGAGTCAGTTCCGATCGCTAGGGCTTCTCTTGAAGTCATTCTGATTGAATACGGCTAAGTTTGGTATTAGCGCAAAAGACACGCTTTGCGCTAAAGGTTTCTGGCGCAAAAGAGTTTTGCGCCAGGTGTACGTGGCGCGAAGTAACGATTTTCTCTAGAAAAGGTTGGCGCAAAAGATGGTTTGCGCTACAAGGACTTGGCGCAAAAGTCAACTTTGCGTAATGAGGTGTTGGCGTAAAAAGTGACTTGAGATCAACCTTGCGTTTTGAACTTTGCGTGAACTTAAGATCTGAGAATTGCGCGAGGAAAAGTTGGCGCAAGTTGAGGTTTGCGTGAGATGAAGGTCGCACGAATTTGAGTTTGCGCGATGAACTGATGGCGCAAAAGCGAACTTTGCGCTAATAGTTGTTGGCGCAAAGTAGAGACGCTATTCTCGTCCGGTGTGAATGGCGCAAAGTTAGATTTGTGTGAGAAGTTGGTCGCGCGAAAGGAACTTTGCACGAGGTGTTGATGGCGCAAAAGTCAAGTTTGCGCTAATAGTTGATGGCGCAAAATTGACTATGAACTGGCGCGAGTTTGAACTTTGTGCGAGTTCGTCCCTGTACTTCGAAAAATTAGCAGTCCCAAATTCTAACAAATTGACCACTAACCAATCTAGAACATATTATAACCACTTGATCTCGAAAACAAACACTTTTTAACGAAATGATCAATGGCACAGTGAGTTTTTACTCGTGAAAAGTTTTGCAATAAAATCAAAAAATTTGAATCGATTGAAGCTTTAAAATGAAATCAAACTATAACAACTCGATCTAGCACTCTATTCGATCACAACCTGATCGATTTCAACTCCTAAAACACACTAAAACTCGAGAATGATTTTGAAATGAAGAACACAGAGTCATTCTTTGTAAAACTTGATTTGAATCTATTATCAGGCTCTGATACCAATTGACGGTCCACAATATTATGATCAAGTTCTTATCGACAATAACAATAACAAGATTACCAACCTGTTTGATTAATATTCAACAATTACAAGGTTTGGTGTTTGACACTTTGAAGCTCTCAACGTTTTTCTCTCTGATTTACACCTGTGTGTGTTGTGTGTTGTGTGTTTTCTGATTTCTAGATTGATTGCTTCTCTAACACATTAACAATATAATATCTAAACATAGATATTATAACTAAACTAATATATAACTTAATATCTAATATCTAATATTTAGATATTTAATCTAATAATAAAATACTAAAAACAATACTTTGATATTTTATTACAAACGACATTAGACTAATATTTAACAGTCGACTTTCCGGCTTTAGCTTCAGATTGAATATTCAGATTGGATGATCTTGAATCCAATAGATCTGTGCGCTAACACATGCCATGTTGACTAAACTCGAAGAGTTAGAGTCGAAGCTTAAGCGAGAAAAGGGTGTTATTACTGACAAAAACCAATCAATACAGAAACTTAGCGAGGATATTGCTGAGAAGAAAGTATTGATTGAGACAATGCATAAAAACTTTGATAACTGCGCTAAAGAAAAGACTATAATTCTCAAAGAGATATCTGAAACAAGTTCTAATTTGAGAAAGAGTGAGCTTGATTTCACAGATCTTACGAAAATGTATTCTTCGTGTTCCAAAGAAAACATTTCTTTACTTACAAAATTAAAAGCATTGGAAAGGAAGTTATACTCACTGGGTCAAACTGAGCAAACCATTTATCTAAACAAACCAAAAGAGAATAAAGAGAATTGGGGAATTGGTTATGAGAATCCTCACTACCTTAAAAAGGGTAAATCTGAAGTGCCTGCACTTTATGATTTTACATTTTTGAAACTAGCTCGACGATTCCCTAAGCTTAAAGTTTTTTGGACTGGACTTTCTAAAGAAGATGAAGCCAAGGAAACAGAAAAACGAAAGAACACGTCTAATGTTCAACTTCCATTTCGTTATGCGAAGCTGAATAATAGTTATAATGATGATCCAATATATCAAAAAGAAATCTCTTTCAAATGACTTCTTTCTGAGTTATTTTGTAAAAGAAATGGAGGCAAAGCCTATTAAAGGTAAACTTTACGTCCCTCCTCTCATTTTGGAAAGTAAAATTTTTGAACTTGAGACATCTTTAACATATGAAAGACTTTTGATTGATATTGAACAAAAAGTTTTTTCAACTGTGCTTAAGAGTACTGTTCTTTCTAAATCATCAAAGGCTTCAAAATCTGATGACATGTTTGGCTCAACTGATGGAGGGTATGATTTTCTAAACTCTGATGGTGTTTTAGATGATTGTTTTGATCAATTTGATTTTAATGCCAAACTTCCTAACCATTCCTCTTTTGTTGTGAAATCCATTGGATTATCCAGTCAGTTTGTGAAAAGCATATCATCAACGAAAGTTGATGAAACAGTTTATGTGAAAACTAAGAATGCGAAAGGTAAGAAGAAATCTCAGCATTCACAAAAACCGATCACTACTGGTAACCCAAAGAAGATGCATTCATTTGTTTCTCAAAGATCTAACTCAAAGGTCTTAAATATTTCAGATCTGAGCAAGCTAGGAGTTAAATCTCAATGGCAACCAAAACGGAAGATTGACGAGACTGCTAAATCTTTTTGTAGTGTTGATTGTAATAAGACTCCGACTAGTAAAGATGTTTTGAATGCGAATGTTGCTACTATTTTGAAACCAAAACTTGTCGTTTATCGCAAGAAATATTCTATGAAGCAATTATTCCAGTTACGTCTGTCTGCTAGAAAGTCTTCATATTATGATAAACATGCTTATGCTTCTTGTCAAGATTCTGATGTTTGGTTTGGAAATTATCATGTTCATTCTTATCATGCTAATTCTTCATTTGATTCTGAAAAGCAAAAGAGGACTCAATTTCAAATGGGTACCAAAATCCTGTACTAACACTGTAGGACCCATTTACAAGTGGGTACCTAAATCTCTTGTTTCATAATTTCTCTTATGCAGACCCGTCATATGTGGTACTTGGATAGCGGGTGTTCCAAGCATATGATAGGGCAGAAAGGGATGTTGTCCAATTATACAGATAAATATTGCGGGACAGTTAGATTTGGGAATGATCAGTTTTCACCAATTCTGGGATATGGTGATATGGTACACGACAACGTCATGATTAAAAAGGTGAGATACGTTGAAGGCTTAAGACACAACCTTTTTAGTATAGGTCAGTTCTGTGACAAAGGCTTAGAGGTCAATTTCAAGGCCAAGAGGTGTTCTGTTCGCACTGAAGAAGGCAAGGAACTCTTGGTAGGCACTCGAAAGTCCGACCTCTATACAATCAATTTGTCAAACTTCCAGACTGACAAGCAGGTATATCTACTCTCTAAAGCCTCGATGCAGCAAAGCTGAGTATGGCATCGACGGCTATCTCACCTCAACTTTAGGTACATAAACAAGCTGGTTAGTGGAAAGCTAGTTAAAGGACTTCCAGAGCTGAAGTATGAAAAAGAACACCTGTGTGCAACATGTGAAAAGGGAAAGATGAAGAGAGCTCCACATAAACCAAAGCCTGAACCGAGTACAAGCTCTCCGTTAGAGTTGTTGCATATGGACTTATGCGGTCCGATGCGAACGCAAAGTCTAGGCGAAAAGAAGTACATATTAGTTATCGTGGACGATTACTCGCGATACACTTGGGTCAAATTTCTACGTTCAAAAGATGAGACACCTGATGTTCTCATTACATTCCTGAAGACGACCCAGGTAAATCTGCAGAAACTGGTCAAGCTTCTCAGAACAGACAACGGCACAGAGTTCAAGAACAAAACAGTTCAAGAATATCTCAAATCGGTCGGGATATCACATCAATACTCTGCTGCTCGTACGCCTCAACAGAATGGAGTGGTCGAAAGAAGAAATCGTACACTAGTCGAGGCTGCTCGTACTATGCTAAGTCAATCAGACTTACCTCTATTTCTGTGGGTTGAAGTTGTATCGACTGCGTGCTACACTTAGAATCGATCCATGATACACCGCAGATTCAAGAAGACTCCTTATGCGTTAATCAACAAAGAACACCGACAATCAAATATTTCCATATATTTGGGTGTAAGTGTTACGTTCTAAACGATAGAGAGAGTCTGAACAAGTTCAGTGCCAAGGCGGACGAAGGCATCTTCATTGGTTATTCATCTACATCTACTTCATTTCGTGTATATCTGAAGAAGTCAAAGACAGTTGTTGAAAGCGTAAACGTCACATTTGATGAAGATATGGCTTCTGAACAACACAGTTCAGAACCCGTGATAACCGGAGTACTAGCTTCTGGGCAAATTAGTCCAGAATCTGCGTCTCAAGCGAACAAATCAGATGAAGCATCAACGCCTACTAATCATTTATCTGATTTAGATTTATTATTTGAACTATTTTATGATGAATTTCTTGGATCTAATGTGAAGAAATCTGTTGTGGTTGAGAGGATGGAAGACTGAACGACTACTCATCCAACCAGTTCAGATATCTCTACTGAATCCAACTCCTCGATTCAACAAGAAATTCCAGTTCAAATTCCGAATCTAACAGTTGAAGTTGTGGTCAATAATGAAGAGACAGAAGTTGCTGAGCAAGCTGAACCTACTGAGACTTCTGCACCTACTACTTCAACTGCAACCATCATTCCTCCTGAACAAACTGAAGAAGGTACAAGTGGATTCTTAGATGATAATATTGATATATATTCATATAATCCACTCCCCCATGAACATAAATGGATCAAAGAGCACCCGATAAGCCAGATCATTGGCGACCAACCAAACCGGTGCAAACTAGGTCAGTTTCAATGAATATGTGTATGCATGAATCCTTTCTAAGCAAGATCGAGCCATCTCTCGTATCCGAGGCTCTTGCCGATTCAGACTGGGTGACTGCAATGCAAGAAGAGCTGAATCATTTCGACTCACTTAAAGTCTGGAGACTCGTACTCAAACCTCAAGGTAAAACCATTATAGGTACAAAATGGGTTTTCAAAATCAAGAAATATGAAGATGGTACCGTTATCAGACACAAAGCAAGACTTGTTGCCAAAGGATACATGCAAGAGGAAGGAATAGACTACGACGAGACTTATGCTCCTGTGGCGTGTTTAGAGGCAATTCGAATGTTTTTGGCCTACGCAGCTCACAAGAACTTCACTGTCTTACAAATGGACGTGAAGACCGCCTTTTTGAATGGCATTCTAAAGGAAGAAGTCTACGTCTCGCAGCCAGAAGGTTTTTTCAATCAAGAGAAACCGAATCATGTCTACATTCTCGACAAAGCACTCTATGGACTAAAACAAGCTCCTCGCTCCTAGTATGATGTGGATGATATTATTTTTTGTTTTTCAAAAGGTACGGTAGATACCACTTTGTTTATTAAAAAGGAAAAAGACGATATCATTCTTATTCAAATCTATGTGGATGATATTATTTTTGGCTCTAAAAATCCTATGTACTGTAAGAATTTTTCAAACCTTATGGTGTCAAGATTTCAGATGAATATGATGGGAGAGATTAATTTCTTTCTCGGATTACAAGTCAAACAATTTTCATCGGGGATTTTTATCAATCAATCAAAATACATTCTTGATATTCTTCGGAAGTTCAAAATGGAAAATTCTAAACCGATTGGTACCCCAATGGCACAAGGTACTACGATTGGCACCGATCCTTCTGGAAAGGCTGTTGATGTTAGGATATACAGAGGGATGATAGGTTCTTTGATGTATCTTACTTCTAGTAGGCCAGATATAATGTTCTCTACATGCTTATGTGCTAGATATCAGGCCAATCCCAAAGAAATCCATTTGTCTGCAGTTAAGCGCGTTTTTAGGTATCTGAAGGGGACTGCAGATCTTGGTCTGTGGTATCCTAAAGATACTAAATTTGAACTAACAATATATATAGATGCATATCATGCTGGTTGTATGCTAGACAGGAAGAGCACGTCTGGTCATATATAGTTCCTCGGTGATAAACTTGTAAGTTGGGCATTGAAGAAGCAACTTTGTGTATCAACTTCAATGGCCGAAGCAGAATATGTAACTGCTGCTAGCTGCGGTTCTCAGGTCTTATGGATGAGAACACAACTGCGTGACTACGGTTTTCACTTCAACAAAATCCCGATCTACTGTGATTCAAAGAGCGCCATCGCGATAACAGCAAATCCTGTTCAGCACACCAAGACCAAACACATAGATGTCAGGTATCATTTTATCAAAGATATTGTCGAAAAAGGAACAATTGAACTTTTCTTTGTAAAAACTGATTATCAACTTGCAGATTTGTTTACCAAACCTTTAGACGAAAATAGGTTCACCTTTCTTATCTCTAAGCTTGGTATGCTAACTCTTGTTTAAACCCCATGAGCTACTAGCTCATGCCAACTCTTGTTTAAACCCCATCAGCTACTCATTTCTTTCTTAACAAAAAGATGTTTCAATTTTTCTTGGGGACGCAACACATAATCTATCTTGTCTTCATTCGGAAGATGTGGATATTGAAAAGAAGAAAAGTTGCCCCACCTTCGCACTTCGATCATGCACAATTGAGTCCGTGTAATACTATTGTTGTTTCAATGGTTTACACATGTTGAGCGTTATTAATATTCATGTTTTAATTCTTTCATACACAAGCACAAACACACAATTTTTTTTTTCTGTCGGAACGTTCATAGAATAATCTTGTGTTATTTGATGATTGAATGGAAGACCTGGGAGTGAACATCAATAAAACTCCTTGTACAGTACATTCGTTGTACTAAGTAACTTTGTGTTACTTACAGGCATATTAACTGATTCATTTGTTGATTCAGGGTTACATTCTTATTTGTCTGAATTTGAAAAGATTCAGATGAATACATTATGAAATGACGGATGTTCAGAGGCTCGTTTGGAAAGATCTTTGGTCAGAGAGAAGATACATGACATTTCTTGGAGACAGTTTTGATGATTTCTATGCTCTACATCATCAAAAAGGGGGAGATGATCAATAAATGTTTGAATTTGAGGAAGTTACATATTTGGAATATGGGAGAGATAGTCAAGAAATGATATATGATGGAGAAGTTATTTCAAGAAATATGGTTTGGAGAACAACTAGTATTTGTTATGGGGAGATTGTACAAGATTTGAAAGAGAAAGTTCAAAGAATTCGGAACGTTTGCTGAAATTTGTTGAAATTTTCTTTGAAGTTTGATTGCTGAGGAAAAGTGAACTAAATCTAAAGATAATTTCTTTTCTGAAGTCTGAGAGAGGTTTTATTACCTTGGGGAGATTGTTAAAGATTCTTGCAAAAGATATTCACAGACTTTGGAGGAGATTACAGAAGATCTGAAGACAGTTCAAAGAAAAGACAGATTGTTTTTGTTAACAAATTTACTCAAAGGGGGAGATTGATTTTCAAAGGAAGATTATTTGTCAGAAACTTAAAGAGGGAGAATGTTCATGAAAAGGGGAGAATGTGCTTTAAAGATGAAATTCATTTGAAGAGAAGTACAAGTTTATCTGAAAGGGGGAGGTTGTTCTTTGATGCTGAAATTTATTCTGTTTCCAAAAAAAGGGAGTTTCAATGCATATCTTTTTGAAGATGATCTTGAATCCAAAGGGGGAGATTGTTAGTGCACAAATATGTTGGATCCAAGATCACGGGAATTAAAGTCAAAGCTCAAGTCAAAGCCTCTCAAGCAAAGTCAAAGTCAAAGCTCAAAGTCAAATAAAGTCAACTAGTTTTAGTTTAGATTCCTTTGTAATTCTTTTGTATAAATAGTTTTTCTTTTGTTCTTTTTAGAGCGTGCGCGTGTGTAGAACTTAGTCGTGTGAATCTTAGAGAGAGAAAGTAGAGAACTTAGCATCCTGTGAACAATTTGTAAACTGTGAATTAATATCAATGATATATGACGATTGTGATTGAATTTCTTGTTGTTGATCTTGATTAGAACTATTATTGTGGGACACACAATTTATGATAGTTGTTGTAAATAAACGGGATAATGTTTAAACTTTAGAAGTAGATAGTGATATAAGAAGCATGGTTTGAATCATGTAAGCATGTGGATAGTTGACTTTCAAAAGGTCAAATATGAGGTTTAATCAAATTGAATGGATTTTGCTTGAAATTAAGCTTTAAATAATATTTTGGAAGCTTTATAGTGTTATTACATGTAAAACATAAGAAGTTTACAATGATGAAAAATATTATATATTTGTATATAAAAGTATAGATCAATGAGTTGGAAACTAAAATCAGGAAAATATACATTGCTACCCTTTGCCATGAATCGTAGCTCTATGCTAGTTGGACTAAGTCCAACTGATACGTGACAATATCAAAAGTATCAGAAAGTTCAATTACACGATAATATTTGAGATCTCATCATTAAAGTACATGTTTTGCCTTTCAACAATTTGTGTACATTGCATCTTTTAGAACATGTATTTTCTACACAAAACACACAGTCGCACTAAGCCTTGTGGCCTATGTGTATATTAGGACGAGACCAACTAAAAGTAGGAACCAAATTGGGAGAATTCGATGCTATATTTGAAATTGATTGTTCATGTTTAAGCCGTGTCGTCAGATATATATTAGCACAAGGTTTTACATTTCTATTATTGAAATTGATTTGTTACATTACCATAAGTATGTATGAAATTGGGATATAACAGAACTCAAAATAATGTTATTTGACGATGATGTTTATAAAGCTATAAAGTTATAGTTCTCAAAACTGTAATCTAAGGTAAGACGGTGACATACACCCACTTTTATGCCTTTGTTAAAATTGATGATTAAAAAAAACCTTAATCATGCTTAAAAAATAAAGCTCTAATAATAAATTGGGATAACTGTACACTTTTTAAACTACGTTTTTATAAATATCAAATAATATCACGTAAGTTACTACCGTAATATCATGATTTTAAAGTAAACTACATATTTGTTCCTTATGATTTGTTAGATACAACACTTTTCGTCCCTGCTGTTTTGAAACTACAGATTGGTCATCCTCGTTTGCAAAAATGTTTGGACTCAGTCTCTTCCTTTAACGGGGCATTAACTTTTAGTAGCTAAATGAGGGTATTTTGGTCTTTTTAATTTTTTGTCTTCATTTATTTATTTTAGAGTAAATTACGTTTTTAGTCCTTATGGTTTGTTGAAAATTTCTAGTTTCATCCTTATGGTTTTAAAATTACAATTTTCATCCTTAGGGTTTATAATCTTTACCTTTTTCGTCCTTATGATTTAAATTTTATTGCTTTTTTCATCCCTATGGTTTGCAATTCATTTCAATTTTAGTCCTTCATACTTATAACTAATGTTTTGGTCTCAAGGACGAAAATAGAAATGAATTGCAAACCATAGGGACGAAAATCGAAATTTGAAACCACATGGACTAAATCCGAAAATTTTAACAAACCACAGGGACGAAAAACGTAATTTACTCTTTATTTTATTAAATATCTATCTATCATTAATGAACCACACTTCCCCACCTATCCCTACCCAATTTGCACATTCGAAAACTCACCACTATCGACGGATGTCGAGACCGTCAAATAATAAGTTTCAATTGTCCAAAATCAAAATAAGGATAGTGGTAAGTCAGGTCGAGTCCACAGGGATTGGTCGTGGTAATTATTCAACTTCTACACTTTTAGTAAAAACGAGGGGGGGGGTGGATTTGATTAACTAGACTAGCCATGTGACTAAAAATTGATTTAAAACAACAAATAAAAAAGAAAACTCAACATTAGTTTGCTTTCGATTAAGACGCTAGTACCTATCATTGATTCCAAAAGCGTAAACACAAAGAACGAACCCAAGTTGATTATAGTCGTTAACAAGCTCTAACGACCTCTATTTTTCCTTAAATTTACACAGGTTAAAATAAGCTCTTCAACCGGATCTTAATCACAAATAAGACTTTAAATAAGCTCTCAAGTTCTTAGGTGTGATTAACTTTACCGTACTAGAAAAATGCCAACTCAAAGCCATCTCTTGATTTTAAGATTCGCGCTCGGTTTTGATTATTCGTATCAATTAAAGTTTGTTTCCTCGTTTATCATGATTGAGGTGAGTTTTTCTTTTAACCATTTTCGAACTGAAATGCATAGTATTAAATGGTTATTAGTTCGATGTTATACCAGATTGGTATGTTTGAGATATTACCGTAAACTATGAATATACAGTTTTTATTACATGTTTCTTATTATAAACACATGTGGATTGATTATAAATTATTGGGAATAAGGGACTTTCACAACAGAAGTCGGGTGTGTTAGCATTGTGATGGTCCGAGCAGGGGGTTATATATAGTGCCCACGAATTTGTTTCGTGTGGTGGGCCACAACCAATATTGATTGTGATCTTGTCGGGGTGTGTGCGATTAAATCGTGGCGACTATTGTGGTTAGTCACCTGGGAGGGATTTTGTGCCTGAATGCCAACGATATGTATTCGGTTGTGCTAGAATGCCAACGATCTGTGTTCGGTTGTGCTAGAATGCCAACGAGACAATTAATTGAGTTGTGCCTGATTGTCAATAAAAGTGTTATTGATAAATGTTCTATATATACAAATTGGTTTTATATTGTATTGAAATGACAAGGATTATCTCACTAGACCATTAGGTCTAACCCTCATTTTGTTTTCAAAATATGCATTTCAGGTAAGGTGCATTAAACTGATATGGAAAAGGGAAAGATGTGAGGTTAGTATTTATATGTGAAGATGGAAGATGGTTATATGAAAGTTGATTTTGATATCTGCTAAATAATTCTATGGTAAAGTGTTTATTTAGTGGGAAAAAAATAGTGACTTTCATGAGATGGTTTAGATTATAATATTGGACTTAATGTGTATCCCCAATGTGGATTGTTTTGTATAAATTCCATGTTATATGTTATGTGGATTTGCGGGTTGTTACAGTTGGTAACAGAGCTTGAGTTTAAGAGATTTAGGTATTCAGTTTGATGCCTAAACTTAAACTAGATGGTTTTATGTTGAAACTAAGATGTCCAATTATGTTATAGAACCCGTGGGGTATTAAATATAATGGGTTGAAAGAACGACATGAAAGGTAAATTCAAAATACATCTGGCATCATGAGTTTACAGGTACATGTTTGTACTTGATTACCTTATTATATTTGGGAATGTGATTAAAGTGTGTTTATTCCATGATTTATTTGTTGGCAAATTATTCTCGTCGGTCGGTAAATGTTGCTTCTGTTAAGCCGAATGGGATGGATTCTTCACTCGAAATTGTTCTAAAAACATTGGATCCGAGGGATAAGTTTATTTTGGTTCGATTTGAAATTTTTGGGGCACTCTCAAATTACTGAAACAGAAAATGATGTGAATCCCGAATTTAGTGGGGAACTAATATTATGATCAGTTATAGTCTGTTACTGATATTCAGAAAGGTCGAGATTATAGAATGTTTTGGCTTGTAACCTCCATTTGTTTGGTATATTTGATTCATTTAAAGTTATGTGGTGACTACCAGAGATGAAATAATTTTGATACTAGTATATGTTTTGAATGAGAACTGAGTAATTCTTACTGTGATTATATTGAAATCTGAAGTACTATTCTGATGAGGTATTGTAATGTCTTTCATGGGTTCGATTATTAAAAAATGTCATGAGAATATTTATGACCGAGTTTAAAGATCAGTTTTGTTCAAATATGGTAGTATAACATTTAGAAGAGGAATTTTTGATATGTGGATAAAGTAACATGACAGTTCAAGATTACACTTTGAGGTTTTTAGAAAAGTCTCAGTTTGTAGAATTATAAGTCTCTATTGAGGCCGCATGGTGGACTATTATATTTGGGAAACTGAAAGCTTTTGTCAGAAAGATGGTTATGGGTATGAGTCATGTTATATTTTAGCCTGCAGTTGATACCATAGAAATGACAAAAAAGAAAGAAAAGAATCGTCAGTTAAGTGAAAGAGACAGTGGGAAAAGAAAGTGAGTCAGATTGTTAAATGATTCTAGAAGAATTTTTTTTGCTAGATTTGGATAATTGTACCTAAAAGTCGTAAAATGTATTGGGGTGAGTGTAACCTAATTCAAAGTTTTGTTACAAATGGGAGAAGCATGGAAATCGATCAATTTAAAGAAAAGGGGCGAGCATTTCAGATTAACTATGGTAGAGATCGAAGAGGCATCAGATGTGGTAACAGGTACATTTGGGTAAATTTTTTATATACTAAAGTGTTAGTTGATTATGATGCCAATCGTTCTTACATTTCTCTTTCATTTATTTGGTATTCGCATGTAAAGCCTAAAGTCTTTGGGTTATGCTTTAGTACTTGAAACTGCTAATAATAACGAGATTTTGGTTAGTGAGGGTAGTTAATGACAGATATAGAAATGTGGATGGATGTGTATTATCGATTTAGTGTTCTCTATTGCTCTAAAAGAATTTGATATTATATTTGGGATAGATTAGTTAGAAAGAAATCAGATCGGTATTGTTTGTGATTAATAAAAATGATGTCTCCGTTGAAAGGTCTGCTCAATAAATATTTTATCAGACCTAGTAAGCCTCAGTGTGGTGCACCAGTTTTTGTTTGTAAAGAAGAAAGATGATTCGAGGAGAATGGGTATTAGTAATCGGGAATTCAATAAACTAATTATAAAGATTAAAGTATCCATTTTCAATAACCGATGATATTTTTTTAGTTGTTTGGAGTTAGTTACTTCTTGAAGAATGATATACAGTTGGTTATTATCAACTTAGTGTTGGATAGAAGACATATCAAAGACTGTGTTCAGTTCCACATATGGACATTATGGTTTCTTAGTGACTTGGTTAACGCACTGACAGTATGTATGGATATGGTAAACTGGGTTAGTACTGTAAGTTCATATAGGATGTCTTTCGTATTGTGACATCTTTAATGGTGTTAACGAAAAAGAATATGAAGTTTGAATGGAAAGAAGTGCAAGTCGAGGCCAGCCGAATGTTGAAAGAAAGATTGGGTAGCGCATCGATTTTATCTTTACCCGAAGGTTCAGGAGATTTTGTGATTAATAGTGACGCTTTAGAATTGGGTTTGGATTGTGTGTTCATATACTGAGAGAAAGTTATTTTTTTATGTTCCATGTCAATCGAAAGATTACGAAAAACAATCTCCACTCATGTTATGAAGTTAGCGGTTGTTGTATTTGCTCTGAAGATTTGGAGACACCATATGTACGGTAACAAATGCTAGATTTTATTGATCATAAGAATCTGTAGCTTTTGTTTAATCAACAGAATCAGATATGAAACAAAGAATGTAGCTAGAAATGTGTGAGTGATTACGACTATGAAATTACATATCACTCGGGGAAAGCGAATGTGGTAGCCGATGTTTTGAATCGAAAAGAAAAGAGTGAAATTGTTACGCCCTAAAATTAGTCGAATTAAAAATTCAAAATTTCGGCAATATAACATCTAAAATACGAAGATCCAAAATACCCTGTAAATATAAACATTCTACAAGGACAAATCCCAATTTCAAGACAACTAAAACCCATATCAATTTGGGTTAGTTTGCACCAAAACGAAGTGGTAAGAGTAAGAAGACATACACATACAACAACCTACTTAATATAGAATCAATTCGAACTAGATTAACTTGGGTGTTGCTATTCCACCAAAAATATCTCTTCACACGAAACCCCAAAAGACCGACACTTCAAGATCTCCTACGTGCTCGGTCGACATGCCCGACATCCAAGATTCCACCACGAGTGGGATCTGTGAGCCAATCAACAACCATAACAAGTGTTAGGACGAAGCCTAGTCAGATCTCATAAAATTATATAATTCATATACAAGAATATTATAATACAAGACTTGTGTTACCGAACTCCATTACCATCACAATGTTAATCCCTCTTGCAACGATGTTCTCAAACCTGAATGTAAACACACAAGAGATAACCCTTGAAATACGGGAGAGACCCGTTTCCATCGGGGTGACATGTATACGGGAGTGGAGTTACCCATGATGTTATTGGATTACACCTTATGTCCCGGTCCTAGTTCCCATACCATCAAGATATCACAACCTCAAACCCATATCATGCCTTTATTGCCTACTCCGTCGAGTTACACCTCAAGGTCTTACGGGACATTATTTCCTATCCATCCTAAGCGAGTTACACCTCAAGGACTGACGTCCACTATTGCCTACTCGCTTATGCCCACAATGGCCAAACACAAATATGTATACTAAATAGACAAACTACACCCACGTGCACAAGGGAGTAGACTCATTATTCTCAACATATAACATGAACCAGATAGATACTCATATCCAAGTGTCTCACCTTCCAAACATATAAACATGGCATTCATTGTAAATAAGATTTCTCTTTTAATAGTAGCCCATTTCTCATCTATGGTAATCCATGTATATTATCCAAGTAAACATCCACCATATTTTCATTAAATGCACAAAATAAGGGACTATGATACTTCTATAAACCCCTTTCGTAAAATTCTAAAAGTTAGGTCAAACTCATAAATAGAGAATGTATATGTATGAAGTGTTAAAGTAGATAAATCAAGTTTTATAAACATATAATAAACATACACTTAGTGATACTAGGGTTTGTAAGAGAAAACTCACCAACTAGGGTTTGTAAAAGAAAACCCTAAAAATAAATGGAGTTGGGGGGAAAGTTGTTTTTCTTCTCTTGAAGCTTTAAGGACAATAAATATCAAATTTTTGCTTTCAACCAACCCTTCTTGTGTGTAGTAAATGTTAGGTTTAGTTTAGGTCATTAATGGAGGAGGGAGAAGAGAGTTGGGGAAGAAAATCTCCCAAAGTGAGAGAGAGGAATTTGCAGGTCGTTTTGTGTGAAACATCCCCAATTTGGTCTTAAAAATCGGCTTAAATGAGCAGACCCCCCCCACCTGCGACTATGCCCCGGAGACTTTGCCACGACATTGTCGTCGGGTATTTTCACCCGTCCTCACCCCCTCACGGTACCGAGGTGGTGATTGTGCCACTGGAGATTTTGCCACGGCATTATCGTCGGGCATTGTCTCCCCGATCGACCCACCTTCTGTTTGTTCGAGTTCTAAACCATGGTTGGTAGCGATAATGACCCCTGCGACTATGCCCTGGGCAAGGTCGCCAGGCATAGTCACCCATCACCCATCGACCTTCCAAAACTTAGT
Source organism: Arctium minus (assembly GCA_954870635.1). Lineage (NCBI taxonomy): Eukaryota > Viridiplantae > Streptophyta > Magnoliopsida > Asterales > Asteraceae > Arctium > Arctium minus. The sequence goes on along the minus strand of OX941080.1, from coordinate 170,541,110 downwards.
TTTTGACCCGACAATCCCAAATACGAAAGGTTTACGTTAACAATCAGTTTTCGTTCATCCATGCACACAACTTCATCAGTTATGGTTTCTAACATACTTTCACATACATAAGTACCTATATATATATACACGATTACACATGCACATAAACTCACATTCACATGCAAGTCAATAATTCCATTTCACTAAGGAAGATGAGGTCTAGACACACGAATTTCATTTAAGAGGGTAAGAGTTGAAGAGGGGGGTTTACTAGGAAATTTGGGGTGTTACAGAAATGATCAAAGCGTTAGTATTACATGTCGGGTTAGTACCGAGTATCTTCGATGAGTTACATAGATTTTGAATTGAAGCTTTGAAAAAGGAAAAATGTAAAACGGGGATGACACGTGGTATGACATCCCTTTTAGTGAAAGATAGTCGTGGATCAATGTGTTTTGAAAGCAAAGTGTGGGTATATCGTCTTGATGATATATATGAAATAGTATCAAAAGAATCTTACAAGTCTTGTCATTCAATTCTTTTGGTAACCGGTATGAAGAGGGTTGTTGCACAGTGTGTGAAAGGGTGTTTGATTTGTTGATTGAAGTGGGGTATCAACGACCTTACAGTAAACTGAAATCGTTAGATATTCCGGATTGGAAATGGAATCACATCATAATAAAATTTGTAACGAAGTTACTGGGAATGCTAAGAGGCTTTGATGTTATATGGGTTATAAAAGATCGATTTTCTAGATCTATTCATTTCTTTTTAATCAAAGAAATGTATTTGATGGAAAGGTTAGCACAATTGTGTAATAATAAAGTGGTAACTCAGTACAGTGCATTATTATTGATATTTTTCGGATCAAGACAGTTAGTTTACTTTTATGTTCTGAAAAAGTTTTCAGAGAGAGAGAGATGTGATTGCAGACAAAGTTGGGTACAAAACACTGTTGTATTTGAATGAAGTTAGAAAGAAATAGTTAGTCGAAACCGAATTTGGTTAGGTAATAGAAGATAAGATCCACCAGACTCGTGAATGGTTAAATATAACTTAGGACCGACTAAAAACTATGTTGATAAGCGTTGTTTATCGATAAAGTTTTAAACAGTGTGATGTTGAAAGCATTGTTGTAGATCAAGATTGTTCATTTTGGTAAGATAGGTAAATTGAGTCCTAGGTATATCAGTCCTTTTATGATCAGTGATCGGATTGGTGTGATAGTTCATGGGTTGAATGTGCAGAGAAGTTGAGTAGTATTCTCAGTGTCTATTATGTTGTTAAGTACTGAGAAGGTTTTTGTTTGATTTTGAAATGGCGATACCGTTAACATAAGTGAAAAGTTATTATAGATTACAAGGTTAAAAAGTCGGGAAATAAAGAAATCAGTTCTTTAAAAATTCAGTGGTGTTATCATAAAGGTCAAGACTCTACCGATGAACGGGAATCAGAAATGAGATCCAAATATGTTCGAGTGATTGAATTCCGGGACGAAATTTCTTTAAGGGGGAGATGTTGTAATAACCTAATTTTATAAATGTTTGGAAAGTTAGGGGGTTTGTGTTATTTCCTTATAGTTTAAGGTTTGGTTGAAAATATGGGGGTATAAAAACACCACCACCGCCTCTCATGGTGGATAAATGAGAATTTTTCCCATTTCAATTTGTGGATGTTTTACTGGAGAAAGAAAAATCGCAGAAAGGAGAAAAGAGAAAAGGTGAAGGATTTTTGGGTTGGATGATTCCATCTCTTGATTTTAAGATTCGCGTTCGGTTTTGATCATTCGTATCAATTAAATTTTGTTTCCTCATTTATCGTGATTGAGGTGAGTTTTTCTTTAAACCATTTTCGAACTGAAATGCATAGTATTAAATGATTATTAGTTCGATGTTATACCAGATTGGTATGTTTGAGATATTACCGTAAACTATGAATATACAGTTTTTATTACATGTTGCTTATTATTAACACATGTGGATTGATTATAAATTCTTGGGAATAAGGGACTTTCACAACAGAAGTCGGGTGTGTTAGGACTATGATGGTCCAAGCAGGGGGTTATATATAGTGCCCACGAATTTGTTTCGTGTGTTGGGCCACAACCGATATTGATTGCGATCTTGTCGGGGTGTGTGCAATTAAATCGTGGCGACTGTTGTAGTTAGTCATCTGGGAGGGATGTTGTGCCTGAATGCCAACGATCTGTGTTCGGTTGTGCTAGAATGCCAACGAGACAATTAATTGATTTGTGCCTGCATGTCAATAAAAGTGTTATTGATAAATGTTTTATATATACAAATTGGTTTTATATTGTATTGAAATGACAGGGATTATCTCACTAGACCATTAGGTCTAACCCTCATTTTGTTTTCAAAATATGCATTTCAGGTAAGGTCCATTAAACTGATATGGAAAAGGGAAAGATGTGACGTTATGTGTTTAGTATTTATATGTGAAGATGGAAGATGGTTATATGAAAGTTTATTTTGATATCTGCTAAATAATTCTATGGTATAGTGTTTATTTAGTGGAAAAAAATAGTGACTTTCATGAGATGGTTTAGATTATAGAATTGGACTTAATGTGTATCCCCAATGTGGTTTGTTTTGTATAAATTCCATGTTATATGTTATGTGGATTTGCGGGTTGGTACACGTATATAGGTTTTGACTAACAATTATCCATAAGAATTTCAATCAATTGATTAGACTAACTGAAAATTCTGATGAAATTGACAATGAAAATAGAAATCAAGCAAATAAGCTTGTCCCAAACGGTTTACAATGGAATCTCAAGGTAACAAACCATCTAAATCAAAGCAAACGAATGTTGGAATGAAAGGATAAACCTAAGTTACAATTGGAAAAATATAAAATTTTACCTAAACCAAATAGAAATCAGATGAGCTGCTTCCCCTTCAAGAATCGACTCTCCCTTGTAATTTTCTAGAAAATCGACCCCTTCAAAAGACGGTTCCATCAAGATTTTATATGAGAGAGGGAAAGAAAAACCGTTCAAAAAAGCAAGAGGAACATATTTGGTCCCTAAAATCAATCAACGGCGAGTTTAGGGAGGGTTTGCCCACGTGAAAAGTCGCCCGCATCCATGGGTCTTGAAACAACAATGTCTCTGGCGAGTTTCTGGCGATTTTGGTCGCTTGGAAGTCACCCGCATCCAAGGCTCTCGAAACCACAGTGCCCCCAGCGAGTTTATGGCGACTTGAGTCGCTTGGAAGTCGCCCACATCTGGATTCCAACAAGATGGAGTCTCCGATGAGCTTTCATGCGGCTCCTGTCCTCGTGAACAAGCCTTTTCATGCACAAGTCCAAATCAGGTCCATTAGGGTGTCCTTTTGGGCTTTAAATCTTGCTTTTGGGCCTGGACTTCAGAAAACAAAAGGATAAGACTTTGGGAAAATATTTTAATCACACTTCAACATAAAAATGGGGTCTTCTGACTACAATTTTATCCATAAAAAATGCAACTATCAACTGTAACACCCTAAAAATTTGGGTAAATTAAAACTAAAAATTTCGGCAATATGACGTCTAACATATGAGGGTTTATAAATCATGTAAATAAGAATGACTAAAACCTAATAAAGTTCGGGTAGTTGCATCAATAAAGTAGCGGAAGAATAAGACATATTACACGACAACCTATTTAATCTAGAACAATAGTGGAAACTAGATTAAGGTGGGTGTCGCTATGACTCCAAAATGCTCTTCTCACAAGATTCCCAAAAACCCCGGTCCTCCAAGATTCCTAGGTGCGCGTCCGACAAATCAAGGAGCCCTATGCACACCACTAGTAGGACTTGTGATTCATTAAAACACCAAAACAAATGTTACACCAAAGTCTAGTGATAATGTAAAGATTCAACAGTTTATAATATAAATAACTATAACATAATTAAATGTAACCGATGTACCCAAAAGGTTGAAACAAATACATAAGAGGTACCTCTTGAAATACGGGGGAGACCAGTTTCCATCTTGGGTGACGAGAACGCGTGAATGGGGTCACCCGCGACGTTATTGGATTACACCTCATGTCCCGGTTCTAGTTCACATGCCATGAAAGACATCACAATCCTCAAACCGTTTATGCCTTTATTGCCTACTCCATCGAGTTACACATCAAGGACTTTGTAACACCTCAAATTTTGTTTTGACCAGTTTGGAGGAGGATTTGTTGGCAGTGGCCTGCGCGAGTTGCCGTGCGGCTTGGCCCGCGCCATAACCCGCGCGGTGCACTGTCCGTTTGAAGTTCCAGAGGTCGGCGCGAGTCGCAGCCCGAGTTGAGCTGCGCCATAACCCGCGCGGAAGCCCTGAGCAGGTAAAAAGGGATTTTTATCCCCAAATTCATTTCATTCTTATCTTTTCTTCCAAGTTTCTCTCCCAAACTCCTCCCTCTTCATTTACTTCACCTTAGGGTTTGGTTCAACCACCATCCATACCATTTATTTCTAGAGTTAAGAGCATCATCCAATAATTCGGTATTGGAAGCTTCACCTCCATCTTCATCTTCTCCAAGAAGTCAAATCTAGGTTTTTGGGTTTTCTTCTAAAACCTACTTGGTGAGTTCCTACTATCATTTTCTAAACTTTATACATGTCAAAACTTACATTTTGAACTCCTATATATCTCCATGGTTTTGGATTTAAGTTACTAAATTTTGACGTAACTTGAGTTTTGGGAGATTTTAGGTTCCCAATCATTTTCAAGAAAAATAAAGGGTTTCATCTTATTTGAAGTAAAATGGAGTTTTACTTGCACATTTATGTGAGTTACTTGAAGGAATGTATATAATCTCATTTTATGATTTTTCATTCTTATCAGAAATTAAACTTGGAAATGCATTTTGGATTATAAATGTTATTGAAACCATATGACTAACTATGGTTGGTCACAAATGAAATTGTGACAAGTCTAGACTATTACTAGTGGATCCCTATGTATTGAGCCGTCTTATTTAAGCCTAACACTTTTTCTCAAATGATATGTATAACAGGTTCCCTTAGCGGTGGGTTGCCAAGGTCGTGAGTGACGAGCATGGTCTTGAGGCATTTTTTAGATGAATAGTATTTGATGTTGGGCATTTGTTTAAGTCCCATCTTTTGGTGATTTTGGGTCGACAACCGATGTAATCTAGATATTTATGTTTAGATTAGTTTGTTGTTGATTTCCATATCCGTTCACAGGTTTTTGTAAAGGCTTAGTACTTTTCCCCTTTTTGGGAGTTTTATACCAAATACAAACGCCATATTGCCTAATTTCCGAATTTTAAATTACTCTAAAATTTTAGGGTGTTACAGACTTACGGACATTAATGCCTATCCAATCTAGACGAGTTACACCTCAAGGACTAGCGTCCCCTATTGCCTACTCGCTAGTGTCCAAGATGGTCAACAATTATAACCAAGTATATCAAGCCATCTAAATCCTCGTGCACAAGGAGATAGATATCAACTTCACATTTAGGTCATGACCAAGTAAGGGTAGTGTTTCTAATGCATAGCATATTCCTTTCCAAATCATAATAATACACATTTCATGCTCATATTAAGACCACATAATTTATTAATCCACAAAAGGCACCAACACTAAGGTGATAAACCTAGTTACAAAAATAGTCATTTATAACCAACACCCATCTTGTAAAATATGGTTCTTTGCCAATGTATTACTCATTTTACAACTCTATGTATACATAGGAACCTTTATGAAATTTAATACTTTCCACAAGAACAAATACTCATACACTAGCAAGATTTACCAAAACCCTAGCTTTTATGTTAATTCCAAGTTACCTACAATTATCAAATATGCAAATATACGTATTTATAGTAAAGTGAAGGTTAGGAGACTCACCAAATGAGTTTGTGATGTAAAAAACCCTAAAATGGTAAAACCCTAGAAATAGAGATGAAGCCTTGAGGTTGAAGATGAAGATGATGAGGTGGTAAATCTTGGACCCTAGTCTTCCAAACCTTTAAATGGTGATTCCTACTTGAAGATTTGAAGGAAAAAGTGGCAATAAATGTGGTAGACCGGATTTAATGAAGAGGGAGAGGAAGAGATAGTATTGAGAAGTGATTTTGGTGATAAAATGAAGTTGGGGGCCGATTTTCCCCTTTTTAGCTCGTGCGGGTGGCCGCGTGCGGGTGGCCGCATGGAGGTTCGCGCCAAGCGTTGGAGTCACGCGAGGGCAGAGCCCCGTGCGGGTGGCGGCGCGGCTTGGGTCGTGTAGAAAGCCGCGCGGAGCACTACTACTCTTTTTGCCCTCTTCTTCGGCTAATACACTTCACCCCCACACAAGACAGATTTCACGGTAACTAAGAACTAAAATCATACTACAAGCGAAATACGTATTCAAGGTAATAATTGCTTACCTAGAAATTGGGGTGTTACATCAACCACTTCCATCCAAGTCTGGCCATACCACCACCGTCACCCAACTTTAGCCATCTCTCTCGACTGTGCCACCACCATCACCCACCATTATACACCACCAAAAATCTAACCCTAAAATGTGAGTCTAAATCTAAATCAAATCCAAACCTCAAAATCAAAAACAAAATCAATTTGAAACACAATCAAAATTAAAAACAAAATTGAACTGAAACTGAAACACAAGCCTCAAAATTAATTCCAACCTCATATTAAAAAAAACTCGCTTCGTTAAATTGTTGCTTTAAACCATGATGGTAACTCTAATCTAAGCATAAACTATGGATATGAAGAAGATTCATACTTTAAAGATGAATTACTAACAAATATCTAGATGAAAGAATTGAAGTAGAAGCAGAACTGTTCAAATCAAATGAAATAAGAATCAAGAAACGGTTGTTTAGATGATCGATAAGTAAAGAAAATACGTGATTTCTTAGTGAAATTGGTATACGATTATTTTTGTTGCAAAGAGAATCCGGTGAGGACGCTAGAGGAGAGTTATGTTTCTGGAGGAGAGTTATTTTTGTTGGGAAGAGAATCAGGTGAGGACACCAGAGAATCAGATGAAGAGTTTGGCAAAGTTGGTGCTGGAGGAGAGTTATGTTTCTTCTTCAGAGGTGGGAGAAGGTTATGGGGAGGGGGTTCGTTGGAGGGGATGCGTCGAAGGAAGGTTGGGAAAGGAAGCGGGAAAAGGAGGTGGGTTGTGGCATCATTATGCATACATATATTTATTTATTTATATAAAGTAAATTTACTTTTTAAAAGAATAATGATAGAAGAATTTAAAAGTTCAAAATACCCCTCATTTAATAGCTTTTTTAACGGCCGTTAAAGCGAAAGACCAAACCCGGACATTTTTGCAAACCATGATGGACCTCTTGTATTTTCAAAACTGTAGGGATGAAAAATGTTATATCCAACAAGCCACATAGACCAAAGTCGTAGTTTACTCATGATTTTGTAAAAAAAAAATTGTTTTATGTAATTTTATACAAAAAAGTTGTATTAATGATGCCTTTTTATTAATCAAACTATATGAGCCCAAAATATTTTATGGAAGATGGGTTTGGAAAGGGGAATATATGGAGAACTATCCAAACCCCAAGAAGTACAGATAATATTTTGTCAAATATATACCTTTTCTTGTTTGCAAATTGATAAAAATACAAAATAGATGAATCCCAACAAGAAAGTGAATATATATTTATTCATCAAAAACTCGCTTCCAAAAAAAGTTCACCAAATTAATGCTTGGAATGAGGCCAAAGCAAGGTCTAAAACTACTATACATATTCTCTATATCAGTATCTATATATACATATAAAACTTTTAAATCATCAAGCAAACACGACATATTCAAGTTAATTTACAACAATGTCTTCCTTTAGTGCAAGTGACATCCATCTCATTTTCAAGAAACTCGACCGAAACCATGATGATTTGGTGAGCGTTGATGAGCTACAATGGCTTCTTGAGTCCATGAAACTTGGTTCGAGTCTACATGAGCTTGAGAGCCTTGCCGGGAAAAAGAATCTCAACTTTGATGAGTTTGTTTACTTGTGCAATTGTCTGTCCCAAGGAAAGGCCGAAGACACGGAGAACGATCTATTAAAATCTTTTGAGGTTTTTGATGAAAACCGTGATGGCTTTATTTCTTCTGACGAGTTGCGTAATACGTTGTCGATCTTGGGATTAGTTGACAAGCATGATGAAATGGACTTTGATAGTATCATCAAAGCGTATGACGTGAACAGTGATGGTGTGCTTGATTTCGATGAATTCAAAAAAATGATGTCATGAAATGGTTACTTTTTTATTGTTATACGTGTTGAATCGAATTAAAAAAATATATATTATGAAATGGTTATTTTTTTATTGTTCCATCGTGTGATAAAATAATGGTTGATTCAAATATTCATATTTATGCAAAATTCAAAGCGTTTCAATAAAAAAATTTACTCATAGTTGTTTATCTTTTAATATACTTTAAATATAAATATTTCGTCAAATAAAAGTCTATCAATAAATTTTATCTTAATATTGCATTTATTTAAAAAAAAATAAGTTACAACAATGAAGATTGACATAATTTAATATTACCACTGCCTCCTTTCGTCTTCGTCCCCTTGTTTCCTCCCTACTGAAAATTATATTCTATATCTTTCTAAATTTTCTTTATTTTTAACTAAAAGTATTGTCAAAGTTTATTTATGATGTTCAATTCAATTTTGATTTCAGATATGTTATTAAAGAAAAAAGTATTAAACTATGATATAGTTCATAGAAGTTTGGATTTCCTTGTGTTCAACGGCATCGGAAGGTTGGAGGCTTGTTCGGGTTGTCTCATCATGCTAAAGCTTTTAGTGGGTCTTCAGCGTCGTTGTGCTGTAACCCTGCTTCTTCTATTTGTTAGTCAATTTTGGTCGTTTTAGCCTCATTTTTGCTTGGCTTTTATTGTGTTAGGCGTCTGGTCGCTACAACATAATTGGATTTATAGGACCCCTTAAGTGTATAGAGTCCTAATAGAAGGCCTTGTAGGACTTTAAGTGTATAGGACCAAAAATATAAATTGTCATATATAAAAGTGTTAAAATAAATTTATAGAACGCTTTAGAATGTCGTAACAAAATTTTAAGACCCTTTTAGAATAAAGTGTATAGGACACCGACACTTTTGATAAATGCCCTATAAACCTATAAAAATCTTTTATAGGACACTTGTGTTCATATGACACTTTTTCAAATGACGTCCTGTAAAATAGCTAATACAACACTTTATTTTTTTAAAAGCTTCTAAAAAGCTTGTTACGACATCAAAAATGTACTATAAACTTATTGTAATATTTTTAGATATGACACTTTATCTTTTGGTCTCTATAAGATATTCTATTAGGACACTTAAACACTTTGTGAATCCTATAAGCCTAATTATGTTGTAGTAGGTTTTTTGTTTGGTTTTGCCTGGTGACCTCCCTCCTTTTCTCTGCCTTGTAGATATGGTGGGAGTGCCTTGCTTGTTCCTTCTGTTTTCAGTAACTTTAGGGGCGTTTGGTTCGTAGGATTCCGATGGAATCTGAAGGAATTGGAATGATCAATTCCATTGACCAAGTTCCATTCATGTGTTTGGTTACCTATGGAATGGAATTGAATCCCACACATTCACCCATTCATGGATTTGGTCATTCCATCACAATTGAGAAGGAATTCAATTCCATTCCATCTCATTTTCTCAAAAAGACAAAACTACTCTCATCTTCCCTAATTGATTTACCCAAACCTATATGAACCTATGCCAACTATCGTCAATCTGAACCACCGTCGACCACCACCGATCTGAACGACCACCGACCACTGTCGACCACCACCTGTCTGAATTACCACCGACCACCATCGTGTTGGGTTATAGGATCTCAAGTACAGCGGAAAATAAAACCGTAACCGTCCAAGGACCCATACGAACCGAAATAAATCGGGTGTTTCGAAATTATACCTCACAGTTAACGTGACTTTGAATCACAACAACAAACAAAGATTGATGCCTCTGAATCCTTTGCCTTCTCGTGATGCTAGATTGCTAGTCATGGTTTCAAATCTTAGAAAGGAAATGAAGCATATAGTTGTAGGTGATTTTTTAGAGAGAATTGCAAGACCAACTATGGTATAAAATGTCATACATTTATATGGATATGAGAGGCATGACATGAAAGCACCACCATCGCTACACCTTACTTGAGTGTAGAAGTATCCATGTTTGAGCGTAAAACTTTCCATATACCATCACTCCCTTACAAAGGCCATTCCTATTCAACTTTATTTATGTCCAACATAAATAATATATGGTTTTATTTTATTTAATCAGATTAAATCAATACAAATCAGATATAATAATCTAACGTTTTAATTATTTAAACTCCTTATTTGAATATGTCCAAAGCGTGTGACCCAATGGGTTCTCGACATGTTGGTAATAATTATAAATCTCGTATTTATATTTATAAACAATGAGTGGTATCTAGCAATACATCATCGTCACCCAAATGACGAGAATTGGTGATACAACAAATTATCGGTTTGTAGTCAATTTTAGTTTACACATTTAATTCATTTGTCCTTGATGTCTAGATTGAACACGAGACATTGAATGTGTCATTCTCGTTATGTCCAATCTCTAGTTTCTTGATTCCCAAATATACAAAAAAACAAAAACTGATATCTCATATCATTTATCTGAACATGCATGCATTTCCTTAGTATATATTTATCAAGGGGCCTAGAGACATCACTCCCGTCATAAAGGAGGGACAAATCTTATCTCGATAGATGCTAGTTCTACCATGTGATTTATAACATACCCAACAATAATTCTGTCACCCAGTTACATAATGACTAGAACAAATGTCAAAATATATTACTTACACATAACAAACTCCATATTTCTCAAGTCAAAGAATTACATGTATATTGACCACATAAGAAACATTTATGACACTCACATGACATTCAATGAAGTGTTCTCATAGTGAGTCACGTCCGATACACAAAATCTTCATTTTGTACCCATATGCAGATTCAATATCTCTATATGAATCCCTACAACCCAAAATAATATTTAACTAGGGACATTTAGAATACATTATTCTAAGGTTATTTATTATGAATAATTAAAACACAGAATATAACATAGACATAATAAATTGGGCAATGACTTTTATTTATTTATTAATTTCATGAAAAAAAAACTCAAAATTAAAAACATCGTATGATTAGCTTTTGGGCATTGACTAACAATCTCCCACTTGCACTAAAGCCAATCATCCATGCATCGTATACCAATGGATCTACAGTGGCCATCATGATTCTGTGTAGATTCCAGGAACAGTGCAATCAATAGTAATGATAATCAATCAACAATAATAATCAATCACAGCTGCTAGTCATATGATTAGATTTAACAGTAAAGGGTTTAGGTTTACAGAGAGAATTTCTGATAAGCTAATGTAAACCTTAATGACTAACACTTTTCTACCACCCTAATTCTCAACTAAACAACCATTAAATACTAGGGATAAAACCCTAAGGGCCCAAGGCCTATTAAACCAAACTTAAGCCCAATAACAATTAAGGTTTTTTACAACGCTATATAATAAAACAATTAAACTCTATAAATGCGTTATACAACTTTCCACGCACTAGGACTTTCAGTCCTAACAATCTCCCCCTAAAGTTGAATAAGGCATTTATCATCTTGAAATCTTCAGGCCTTGATCTTCTGTCCCTCTTGAATCTTTGAAGAACTTTGGTGTTCCATGTCTTCATTTCTTTCCAAACTCCCCCTTGAATAAAACTCTTGGTATTCATAGTTTCAACTTTGTAACCAGATTCAATGTACAATAGCCTCAACTGAACCGCGAGTTGAAATGCTTTCAACTTCAGAACTTGTTTTGGAATCAACTTCTAGCAAGCACTGCTTGATAGGGATATAAGAACTAATAAAATCTTTTTTGCTCAGCTGCAATCTTTGAATCCAAAGGCTTTTCAACCTCAGATAATAAAATTTTGTTACTCCCCCTTAGGTTTTGCTAACTCCCCCTCAAGACGATAATTTGTGTCTTTGAATTGTATGTCGTTCTCCCCCTCATGATGATTAGGAGAATCCTGAGCATCATGTAATTTCAAAGACTAACCGGATGAGTAGCAAAAGATCAGATAAAGCGATTCAATAACCAAGAGTAACAGCTAACACAGAAACACAATAGTAACTGTTATCACAACAATTTAAAGTAATTTTGTGGCCTATTTTCAGAGTTGGCAATGGGGTATCTCTGATAGGACTTCCAATTATCACTGAAGTAAAGTATTAAAAAATTACTTCTCAAACTGTTTTGGCAATATCACAAAGATATGCAAGGGGAATCACAAAGATTCGTGCGTGTGTGAAAGAAGTATAAATCATATCGATTAGGCTCAAAGATTGATTCAACCTGGGACGCAGGTTAGAAATCAATAGACACAGTGAGATGAATATGAAGTTCGAAGACCGGAGCTGATGTCTTCCTTTTTCAATATCTAAGACCTCCGAATGAGGAATAGATAGATTATGTGCTAAATCTCCGTGCATTTGTGAAACAAGTATCTTTTAAGAGATACTTTAGTGGCTAGGTGGGGTGACATGAGTTATCGACATTAGGTCCATGTGTGTTTCAATATCCATCTCTAAAGAACGAAAATGAATAGATTATGTGGTAACTCGGATAACTGACTCGGTTTGGTAAGGACTAATAATTCTTTTAAGTCCTGTCACATCCTCACCATTTTTTTTAATCACACCGAACTCATCTATCAGTCTAGATCCCTCACTGATATCTATGAATGGGATGTGTTTCTTGGGTAGGTCCTTCCGGTTTTTGATTGACCATAGAAACTTTATGAGCCCTAACACTCCTTTAACTCGCCAAGATAAAACATTGAAGTAAAAGTCAAAACATTGAAGTACGAGTCCTGAACTGAAGTGTTCAGAAGTCGATATGAAAAATAAGCAACATGGTACTCCCCCTCAAATGATGGCCTAACCCTTGATTGTAGTCATGTGATGTGAATAATCTGAATTAAATCACACATGACATTCCTCCAAAACAGATTAGGAAGATTTTGGTTTTGGTATCCATGCTGTGATGGATCCTAGATGGTTAGTTGCCTTAGATTTTAAGCTATTAAACTGAGGATTGGGGATGAAATAAGTACCATACCAATTATTAACATACCTTGAATCCACAAAGTCACTATTTCCACAGTAAGTACAACAGATCTTTGCTCGGTTTAGACTGATCAACTTTCCTTCACTTTCTTCTGTAGTTGGTTTCTTTCTCCAAACCATCTTTACTTTTCTGCAAAAATGATTATATGAAGAATCATTAAGCTCACAATCAGAAGAACTGGAGTAGTAAGTATATCTTTTGTTAGAGGTGTCGGTCTTTCTTTGTTTCTGTGAACGTCTTTTAGATTTTTGTTTTGAAGATTTGTTCACATAAACCTTTTGAGATGCAGATGTTGAACATTCGCCTTTATAAAATTTGACCGGTGGCTCACCAGTTGAATCCAAAAAATCAACATGACTTGGAAGTTTTGGATCGAAATCAAACTGGTCTAACCTACAGTCTGAACATACCTCTGAATTCAAGAACGTTGAGAATTCCATTTCCTCATCAGATATGACATTATCACTTGTGGGAGTCGGGAAACTGGATGGATTTGTGCTTTTCAAATGATCATTTACGGAAGCATTTTGAAAATCGGAATGGAGATCCTTTTTGAGAAACTTCAACTAAGGCTCTTTTCCTTTATCAAAAGAATTTGGTGAAAAATCACCTAGAAAAGCTTTACAGGAAGAGGTATTTGAGGGTGGAGAATAATGTTCTGACATATTAATCTTCTCCCCTTGGAGTAAGTCAAGCTTAGCTTGAAGCTCAGCTTTGTGAAGTTGTTCTTTTAGCAGATCTGCTGCTAAGGCAGACAGTTGAGTAGTGAGCTTGTTTACCTCTGTCAGAAAGTATTCCTTTTCCTCCCTAGATCCATATTCCTTTTAATTGGAATTGACGCACTCGAGTTTGGATAACAACTCCTGTTTTTTCCTTTTGAAAATTGATTCTTTCCTGTTCAAATGACTCTTCTAGCTGAACAATTTTCTTTCTAAAATAAGAGGTGGAACATAGATCTTGTGATCCATCGATTCCTCCTCAAGTTCAACGGGTTTTGAATCGAGTTCAACCTGAGAATAGCTTTGAAAATAGTCATTTGACAGAAAAGTGGGTTTATCGGTGTCATATGACACATTCAATGAGTCATACACAAAAGGAAGTTGCATAGTGACAATATTTTTGCTTCTCAAAGTTTCTAGTTCCAGATCCTCATCATCAAGTGACTTGGTCCATCTGATTTTGTACTCTGGATAAGTCTTGTCCAAATCCAAAAATTCGAAAGCATATAAAGTGGGTACCTTAGACAAGGCTCTTTTCAAATAATGAGGGTTGTCATATCCGATTCCCCATTTAGGATTGGAGTCCTTGAACTCTTTGGGTGTGTTCATATGGAACGTTTGATTAGTTTGACCACGTTTGTAAAACTGAAGTTCGAGATCCTTTAACTTGTCAGTCAACTTTTTATTTTCATTTTTGAAAAAGATGCTTTTATTGACACTCTCAGTCCTCTCATTTTCTGACATATGAAGCTTGTCAGTCAGTTCATCTACTGTCGTCTTTAACTCCTTGGACTCTTTTGAAAAGATCTCGCGTTGTTCCTTTAGACTTGAAATTTCGCACAATTGTCTAGCTCAGAATAAGTTGGATGAGACATTGTTACCTGAAAAACTTGAAGTCTAGGGGTTAAACTTGATAAGAGATGAAACTTTAAAGTGCAGGACCAAAAGTGACAACGAGTGATAAAGTTTTGGAATTAAACTTGACAAACTTTGAAACCTTTGACGTACAAGGACCAAAAGTGACACTAACTGAAACTTAAAACTAGAGGGACTAAAAATGATATAAAGTAAAACTTAAAGGTAGAAGGACCAAAAATGACATAAAATAAAACTACTAACTAGAGGGACTAGAAGTGTAAAATTTAAAGCTTCTAACAGACTTAACTGGATTCTAACTGAAAATGGACTAAAAATGAAATAAAACTAACAAAACTAGCAAACTAACGAACACTAACTGGACTAACGGAAAAGGACTAAAATGTAAGAAATTTAACCACAACTTAACAACAACTTAACGAGATCACTATTCATCATCTCCTTCATTGAGACAAACCGGCAAAACTTCAAAATGGTTAGAAATATTCAATGAAAAATGATCGTTAAAGCTCCCTGATCAGTCCTTAACAGATTAAAACTCAACCGGTCAACCCACGATCACAAACGAACCAACTGAAAGCTTTTCGGAAAACGATCAAAAACTTAAAAACTCGGTATGGGTTAAAACTTTTCGACCAAAATCGATCGTTTATGTTCCCTTAAGCTCCCTCAACTGATTAGAACCCGAAACAATCTCTCAAACTCTCGAACGAAGCAACCGAAAATTTTTCGGAAACCGAACGACAACTTAAAAATTCAACATGGGTTGAAATTTTTCGATAAAAAATGTTCGTTTAGGCTTCGTAAACAACCCTTAACGTTTTAAAATCCAAAACTTCGTCTACAAACTCAACCGAATCAACCGAAAAATTTCAAAAATCGATCAAAAATCGTAAAAATTGTTATGAATACTCCAAACTCTTTCGTTGATTGAGTTATAGCATCGATGAACCAAATTAAGAAATCCAAGTAACACAAATGCAGGGCACCGGGAGAAGCTTGGTACCGGGAGAAGCCGGGGTTTGGCTAGGAACCGGGGGAGGCCGGGATTTGGAACCGGGAGAGGCAGGGAGTCCGGTATGCAACGAGAGTTCACAAACCGGTAAAAACACACCCAAAAACTTGATTATCAATTAGTTTCAAACACAAAAAAACTAATCAACCACCGACCCACTTTGGTTTGCAAATCTTCCAATCACATTTGAACTCCAAACTAACATGTTAGCCGGCGATTACTATTTTTAGACCACCGCCGACCATTCAATTGACAAACACAGCCGCCGGATGCATGGATGATGGAATTTAATTCCCACAGCCGCTGATTACAATTGTAGGTTTGAAAGCACAGCCGTCAAACTCAATTTATGGATCACAATGGGTGCTGCCAAATTTCAATTCTTGTCCATAGATTTCAATTTTAAATTGCAACAGCCATTAACAAAGAAAACCATAGCAGTCGTTGCCAAGATGAACCACCGACCCACGATTATCTTGTACCCAATCACAATTAACCATTGAAATTAAATAATAGATGCCATACTAAAACTCAAAACTCAGACGGGGAGATGATGGGTAGTACTGGGAGATGGAAATTTTGCAAGGTACCGGGGGATTGGTAGGCACCAGGAAACCAGCAAGGTACCGGGAGATACTAGACCCGGGAGTATCAAAATCTTGGTTTCTTACTGTTCTTCGGAAAAATCGGCAATAACTCAAACAATCGAACAAAATCAACCTTTTAACACATAAATTAATTAAAGATTTTGCTTATTAACTTCAAACCCGGATTTAATTCAACAAAACAATCACTAAAAACACAAACTAAAACTTCAATTTTGATGAACAATGAACAACACGGCATAAAAACCAAAAGTCTGGGTTTAGTCGATCCGCTTCGATAAAAGCAGCGATTAACTCAGAAATCGACAAACCTAACACGAATTTAACAGATTAATATCCAAAATTAATCAAACTTTTAGCTTCATAACCACAAACCTAACTTTAATTTTTCAGAAAAACAACTAAAATTCAAACCAAGGAACTTTAAATATGAAGAACATATGCAATAAGCGCGTATCAAACTAGAAGACGATAAAAATTAGTGGTTTAGACAAACCTTTTGATCGTATCGAATGAAAATTAATTTGATCCTGCTCTGATACCAATTGTAGATCCCAGAAACAGTGCAATCAACAGTAATGATAATCAATCAACAATAAGAATCAATCACAATTGTTAGTCATATGATTAGATTTAACAGTAAAGGGTTTAGGTTTACAGAGAGAATTTCTGATAAGCTAATGTAAACCTTAATGACTAACACTTTTCTACCACCCTAATTCTCAACTAAACAACCATTAAATACTAGGGATAAAACCCTAAGGGCCCAAGGCCCATTAAACCAAACTTAAGCCCAATAACAATTAAGGCTTTTTACAACGCTATAGAATAAAACAATTAAACTCTATAAATGCGTTATACAACTTTCCACGCACTAGGACTTTCAGTCCTAACATTCTGCTGTGTTAACGGCTTGGTTAGTGGATCAGCAACATTGCTGTTAGTTGACACTCTGCTGACACTAACATCGCCTCTTTCAATAATCTCTCTAATGAGATGATATCTTCTAAGAATATGTTTGGATCTTTGGTGAGATCTAGGTTCCTTGGCCTGTGTTATAGCTCCATTGTTGTCGCATAACAACTCTATAGGAAAATCACTATTAGGAACAACTCCAAGTTGAGAAATGAATTTCTTGATCCAAACGGCTTCCTTGGTTGCATCTGATGCTGCTATGTACTCAGCTTCCGTTGTAGAATCGGATACTGATGCTTGCTTTGAACTCTTCCAACTCACAGCACCACCATTAAGACATAACACAAAACCCGACTGCGATCGAAAATCATCTTTATTCGTTTGGAAACTTGCATCAGTGTAACCCTTTACACTTAACTCTTCTTCACCGCCATTTACCAAAAATGAATCATTTGTTCTTCTTAAGTATTTTAGGATATTCTTGACGGCAATCCAGTGACCATCACCTGGATCGGATTGGTATCTACTCGTCATGCTTAAAGCATACAATACATCAGGTCGAGTACATATCATAGGATACATGATAGATCCAATTGCCGAACAATGTGGAATCTTACTCATTCGTTCACTCTCTTGAGATGTAGTAGGGCACTGCGTCTTAGAAAGTGATATGCCATGAGACATAGGTAAGAACCCTTTCTTGCTAGAAGACATGTTGAACCGTTTCAACACTTTGTCTATATATGTACTCTGACTTAAGCCAAGTAATTTCCGCGATCTATCTCTATAGATCCGAACGCCTAATATATAGGCAACTTTACCTAAGTCTTTCATTGAAAAACATTTTCCTAACCAAGCCTTTACAGACTCAAGCGTCGGAATATCATTTCCAATGAGTAGTATGTCATCTACATACAATAAAAGAAATGATACGGTGCTCCCACAAACCTTTTTGTAGACACAAGGTTCATACTCATTTTTTGAGAAGCGAAACTCTTTGATCGCTTCATCAAAACGATAATTCCAACTCCTTGAAGCTTTCTTCAATCCATAAATAGATCGTTGCAACTTGCATACCATATGAGATTTTTCAGGAGCGGCAAAACCTTCAGGTTGTATCATATATATGTCCTCAAGTAGTTTTCCATTAAGAAAAGATGTTTTGACATCCATTTGCCAAATCTCATAATCATGATATGTTGCAATGGCTAGTAAAATTCTAATAGACTTAATCATTGCAACTGGAGAGAAAGTTTCATCATAATCAACACCTTGAATTTGTTTGAAACCTTTTGCAACCAATCATGCTTTATAGGTAATCACATTACCATCCATGTCGGTCTTTTCTTGAAAACCCATTTGCACCCTATAGGTCGTACCTCGTTGGGTGGGTCAATTAAGTTCCAAACTTAGTTTTCATACATGGAGTCCATTTATATTCTCATAGCGTCTAGCCATTTCTCGGAGTCAGTTCTTGCCATAGCATATTGGTAACTAATGGGCTCATCATCCATGAGCATCACATCTCCGGTATGAGTGATGAGAAATCCATATCTCTCAGGCTCATTCCGTTTTCTACTAGATCTACGAGCACTTTGTGTTACGACATCATACTTCCTTTCCACATACCTTTGTGGATCCACAATTACTTGTGGTGTCCGTGTTAGTTCCATCTATGTGGACATATTTTGATCTTGAACAACTTCAATTTATACATTCCTCCACTGATACCTTTGGAAATAAATTCCTTTTCCATGAAGACACTTGTACGCCCAACAAACACTTTATTGTCATGAGGATGATAGAAGTAGTATCCCATAGTTTCTTTGGGATATCCTATAAATAGGCATTTATCATATTTTGGTTCTAATTTAGTTGTGATTAGACGACGTACGTAAACCTCACAACCCCAAATCTTCATAATAGATAATTTAGGACTCTTCCCAGTCCATATCTCATATGGTGTCTTTTCAACATATTTTGATGGAACTCGGTTTAGTGTGAAAGCCGCTGTCTCTAGAGCATATCCCCAAAAGGATGTCGGAAGGTCAGCTTGACTCATCATAGATCGTACCATGTCCAATAATGTACGATTCTCCTTTCGGAGACACCATTCCATTGTGGTGTTCCAGGTGGAGTGAGTTGTGATACAATACCACAATTTCTAAGATGATCAAGAAAATCATGGTCTAAGTATTCACCACTTCGATCAGATCGAAGAATCTTAATACTCTTTCCAAGTTGGTTTTGTACTTCATTTTGAAATTCTTTGAACATTTCAAAGGACTCAGACTTATGTCGCTTTAAATATACATAACTGAACCTACTGAGATCATCAGTAAATGTAATGAAGTATCTATAACCACCTCTAGCATGTATGCTCATCGGACCACATACATCACTGTGTATGATTCCCAACACATCATTTTCTCTCTCACTTTGTCCAACAAAAGGAGCCTTTGTCATCTTTCCAATTAAGCTTCACACGTCTCATATGATTCAAAATCTAATTTGTTCAATAATCCATCTTTATGGAGTTTGGAAATGCGAGTTTCATTTATATGATCAAGACGACAATGCCAGAGATAGGTTAAATTCGAACTATTCGATTTGACCTCCTTTTTATCTATGTTATAAATCGGACTATCCATATTAAGAACATAAAGACCATTAATCAAACTTCACCATAATATATATTACCAAAATAGAATGAACAACATTTGTTTCCAATACTGAAGGTAAAACCTTTCTTGTCCAAACAAGATACAGAAATCAAATTTCTAGAAATAGATGATACACAATAACAGTCATCAAGTTCTAATAATAATCCGGTCGGTAAAGTTAACAAAATAAATCCTACGGCTATAGCAGCAACCTTTGCCCCATTTCCAACACGCAAATCAACTTCACCTTTACTCAACCTTCTAGCCCTTTTGAGTTCCAGCACGTTTCTACAAATATGATAACCACATCCAGTATCTAATACCCATGATGTATAAGAAGTAGAAAGATTAGCTTCTATCACATAGATACCTGAAGTGGAAGTTACACTTCCTTTCTTCTTTTCCTGAAGGTAGAGAGGACAGTTCCTCTTCCAATGCCCGGGTTTGCTGCAATGAAAGCACTTACCCTCCTTAGGTACAGTTAACTTGGGTTTCTTAATGCCTCATTTTGGCTTCAAAGATTTAGAAGTGGGTTTGTGCCATTGGTAATCTACAATAGAAAAGACAGAGTTCTTAGTGTCATGAAATTTTATTGTTGAATAAGGACTTTCATCAAACAAGCTCCCACTATTTTAATCAAAACAACAACCCTCTTTAATTGTTTCGGAAAATGTCATAAGCTTTCTAGCTGGCCAAGATCCATATTCTCATTATCGATCAATTTAACTTTAGCTAACCGATCAATCAATAATGTTTTAGGTAAGAAACAACATTGCTAATTATATCTCTATGTAACTCTTGGTTGGTTAGGTGAATAACTTTTATTTAAATTCATCATATGAATGTTCCCAACACATTCCTCCAAATCCCCTATCCTATTAGGCTTAATTTGGTTAAGTCCAACCCAAAATGGCTTGTAGGAATCCTATTCTTACCTTATCTTACTAAGATTAA
Source organism: Arctium minus (assembly GCA_954870635.1). Taxonomy (NCBI): domain Eukaryota; kingdom Viridiplantae; phylum Streptophyta; class Magnoliopsida; order Asterales; family Asteraceae; genus Arctium; species Arctium minus. The sequence goes on along the minus strand of OX941080.1, from coordinate 170,520,169 downwards.
AGAGAGTACCCAACTTTAGCATGACCCACCCTCGATGATCAAAGTCTTGACAAGTGCCATGTTTGGAAGGCATCTTAAACTTAATATTTTGGTGAGGGATTTTAGTTAGTTTGATTTTACCATTCTTTCTTTTGTAATAGATCATTTCCTCATAGTTTGATTTAACCGGAATCCAGATTGGAGGAGGATCACCAGGATCACTTAAATACCTTCCTTTTTTTGGTTTAATCTTACTATGATGTACTAAGACCTTATCACTCAAGATCAACAGTCCATTTTATATCTTATATAAATAGTTAAATACCAATTTTTAATTTATCAAAACTCATTTTGATTTGTAAAACTCCTTTTACTTATATATTTTAAAATCATATTTGGTTTTAAAATGTTGTAACAAGTATCACATACATACAACCACGCATAATATATCACAATATATATAAAGCGTAAAATAAAGCGTAAAAATAAATGTGAGATGGTTATAGCCCCCCATATGCGATATTCATAGAGCCAAGTATGAATATAATTACATAAATAAACTCTTATGGTTCTAAGTCTTCTCATCTTCATCACTTCATAACGCCTCCATCTCTTGCTTTCTTTTATACAAAATACTTTACATTTCAAACAAGGAAACCTCGAGTTACATTTGAGGGGATTGGATGAGAGGAAAATGTACAAAGAGAGTATATAGAGAAAGGCACGACATGCAAGTCGTATTTATCAAATACTAGTAGTGTACCCGCGCAATGCGGCGGGATGCAAATGAGTATTATAGTCCTTCAATTTGTCGTATGAATTCAAATTTGTGGATCTCAAGATGTTTTCTACATTATTGCAAAGAAAGTATTATCAAATATAAAAATAATCATGCGCAAAAAGAGTTCGTTTATTGCAATGTTGACAATAACCTAAGATGCAATTAGTTGACGAAATAGTTAAGGGTCACTCTTGATTATATGGAAAGTAAAATCTATGATCACATAAATCAAAGTCTTTTCAGTACAACATTCTCAAGAATTGCACAAGATCAATTTTGAAAATGAGATAAGAAGTTTTATGAGTGTAATTATTACATTTTGAAAATATAGTGGGATGTTAAATTTTATGTTAAATAAAAAACAAAACCAGAAAAACTACTCCCTCCGTCCCAAAATAAATGTCCACAATGAAAAAAAAACACAGTTTTATGAGTGTGTAATTATTACATTTTTTAATCAACCAAAGTACAATTTACCCTTAATTACAGAGAGATAAATTTTCTCCACCACATAATTAAGGGTAGAATGAGAAAATGGACACTTTTTAAAAGTGGACACTTATTTTGAGACAAACAAAATTAGTAATGTAGACATTTATTTTGGGACGAAGAGAATATATACGTACCACTCAAAATAAAGGCTTGAGTGAGAAAGATGAACTCAATTCCATCTAGCCTAAAAGATAAAGGTGCAACAATCACACCTAATGAGAGACGACATATTTAAATTTCAAAATAGCAATCAAACCCACACCATTGGTTTAAGTGGATGAAAATTTAAAAACAACTATGTAAAAAAATATTATTCTAATATCAACTCGTTAAAACCCTCGACTTCATAGACTATGCCGTTGTTTCACGGTACTTACAAAAACTACCATAGGATATAAAACATAAGCAAATATTATTATATAATATTCCTCCTTCATTCTACAAGCTTGTCGTAAACTACCACCAAAACTGTTTGAGGCAAAACGCACCATTTCAACAATCTTCAACCAAAATAATCAAACCTATCATAAGGTTTCATCACCAATCCACATTTAAGTATCCATGTTATTAGAATCCTTGCTCTCGATATTTTCAGCATTGCAGTAGTAAATCTGCAGTACATTCTCAAACCTAAAATGGGACCATCATTGAAGAGCACAGAAAATAAATCCACATTTAAGTATCCATATTGCTCTCCATACTTCCAGCAAAACAAGAGCTTCCCCAACCTAAAATGGGACCGTCATTGAAGAGCACATTTATGTAAATCTCTTCATGTAGTTAAATGAAATCTTCCCTTGAAGCAAGTGGCAGCTCATCCTTCACTTTTATTATGTTAAAGTTATAGAAAAAGTAACCAACTATTATACCTCAACAAATAGATTTTGTTCTCCTTGAAAGCACAACATAACAACATAACAGAGTAATATCCGTTAGGGGTTCTTTGGAATTCGTTGATATTTGCAACAGTAGCAGAAATTTTCTAAGCTTTTTGTTGCTTTGATCGGCTTGGTACAAGGCAATTCTTAAAAACCGATCACTTTTGGGTGCAGATTTACAATCTACCACCAAAACTGACTTAGCGTTTAGGGACCAATTACTTAACACTTACCCAGTAAGTACTTACAGGGTCACTTTACCTTATTGATAGAGAGTAGCAAAACTACCGAGTAAGCGCTTACGGATAAACTAATCCATACGACGCCGTTTTAGTGAACTAAAACGGAATAAGTTAAGTTATAGCGTTGATTTTTCCAATAAGCACTTGTCGGGGTGAGCAAAACCAAAGTAAATAAAATATTCAAGTTTATTTAACTCAAGAATACAAAGTGGTTAATCTCTTACTTTAGTGTTTACATCTCACTGTTTTCAATTGTCAAATGGTCCATACCGATTTTATATATTATGATTTGCAAAACCAACTTCGAAATGTCTCTAATTCTGGAATGGAGTAATTAAACAGAAAATGTAAAACTAAATAATAGCACAGTAACTTCTAACCAAATACAAAAATTGAAGCTCAAACTAATAAACAAAGAGAAATATTCGTAGCAACATACACTTATAACATCACTTATTGAACTAAAAAACCGAAAAGAGATGAAGGAATCGGAAAGAGAAACTCACATAGAACCATCATCCCTGAAAAGTTTGAAGTGTTCCACAATCGGAAGCGCTTCTGAATCCATGGTTGTCATCCATTCAGTCAAAGTTATTATACAATTTAAAAAAAACATAGAAGGAAAGAGACGTCAGGTTCATAAAAAACCAAAGTTATTATACAAAAATCTACCAATAAGAGATTCATAAAAAATCAAACCGGTTCTCCGAAAATGAAGAACGATTACTTCTCATCGTTCTCTATCATTTTATATCTTCAAGCAAAGAAAACAAAATCACAAAAATACAACATCGTGAATCAAGAAATCACTGGAAATGGACCACCGAGAATGAACATTCATCTACTCATACTTGGAGCAATTGTTGCTGGCAAATAGTGCTAGGTATTACTTGCTAATCTTGGTTATAGACTTTTAGTCAAGGCATTAATGCCCACATGGAGGTCAAAGGGCAGCTCGTTGGAAATAAAAAAAAGACATATATTAGCCTACATAATTTCCCACTCACCCATGTTTTTAAATCTAACGCAAAAATTCTAAAGAATTGATAAACATAAAATCCCAATTACATCAAACAATTACTCAAGATTTATCATAAAAGCTCAAGAAGTAGAGAGAGAAAGTCTAGAGAGAGAAAGTAGATCTCGTATTCATCAATCTCTGAATTACAATACACACATAGCTCTCTAGAAATGTTACAAGATTACACAACACAAACCCTTAAATACTCACTATCTAAAACAAAGCCTTAATGGCTAAGGAAACTAAACTAGCTTTGACTTAGACAATGTTGACTTTTACATTGTTGACTTTCCTATTAAATCTTGGATACAATATTTAGACTTAACAATCTCCCCTTTGTATTCAAGATTTAATAAAAATTAGATACAGATCTTCAGCTCATGATTCTTCAGCTTTTATCTCTTTGAAGCTTTCACAATCTTTAAACTTTCAGCTCTTGAAGAATCTTGGAAAGTCTTTTTAATCTTTGAAGCTTTGAAAGTCAACATGTCATGAACAAGAAACAGAATTCTTGAAACTTCTAAAACAATGAACTTTGAAACATCTTTGAAAAACTTTGGAACGTTCTTTGAAAACTGTCTTTGAACAATGAAACAGCTTTGAGGAATCTCTGATATTGAATCATCATCTCTTTGATCTCTTGACAGTCTTCAGAGAAACAAACTTTCATAAATCATCTTGATTTATTTTTGAATAAAATTTCTTCAGAATATTTTGACTTTGTATCAGTGGAAGCATTTTGAAATGCATTTGAAATTCTGACTTAAATCTGAAATTGAATCTTTATAAAATGTCTCCCCCTTTTTGATGATATGAGCATCATGATCATCAAAACATCTTCAATTTCAGCACAGTCTTTGATTTCCCCCTTTGAGAACAAATAACAATCTCCCCTTTGACAATCTCCCCCCGTTGATCTGAATAGCCGTCAATTCATGAAAGGTATATATCTGAATCTTTTCAAATTCAGACATAATGAACGAGGTAACCCTGAATCAACAAATGAAACAGTTAGAGTGTCTGTCAGTAACACGGAGTCACTGTGTACAACGAATGTACAATATAAGGAGTTGGTTTGATGTTGAATCCCCAGGACTTCCATTCAATCATTGAAAAAACACAAGGTAATTCTATGAATGTTCTGACAGAAAAACAGATTTTCTGTGTGCTCGTGCTTGTGTATGAAAGAATTTTAGCACAATGATTGTGTTTCATTAAGGCTCAAATTGTGTAAACTGTTGAGACAGCAACAGATAATACACAGACTCAATATGCATGAAAGAGGTGCGAAGGTGGGGCAACTTTCCTTCTTTTTCAATATCTAAATCTTCCGAGTGAAGATTAGATAGCATATGTGCTGCGTCCCCAAGAAAATGAAACATTTCTTTTTTGAGAAAGAAACGAGTGGTTGGTGGGGTAATAGCAAGAGTTGGCATGGGCTCACTGCCTGTTTCAATGATGGTCACCAAATAATGTTAACCAATCAGTAGATGTGGCTGCCCGGCTCAGAAAGTGGTAGGTGCAGAGTTCTAATATTCTTTTAACTCTGTTCTCACACCCTCTTTCTTTTTATCATTTTGCTTACTTCTAACCAAACTCTCATTTCCATTTTTCCGCTCCATACAATGAGAATAACTCAACCGGATGAATTATCTCCCCCACTCTTTGATTTTGACCCCTCACCCCTCAATCACTCAAGGATAACTTCCTGGGTAGGAAACACAGGTTGCGTGAATCCATGGAAGTTCTATTTAAGCTCACACACGAATCCCATGATATTTCCTATGAAGAACGGTTGCTCAACAGTTTAACTGAAACAGTTTAGCACAAGATATATGATACCATTGTCAATATGTATGCTCGTGAGATTTGAGCAATTGAACAATGAAGATTTCTCAAAACAATGATATTGAATGAATGAAATGAAATCAAGAGAATTGTTTTGAGAATCTGAAAATGAATCAATCAGATCAAATCAAAAAGTTAGGATATCAAAGAATTGGAAATTTGTTTATATGAACAAATATAAACAATTTATCAATGAAAGCACAAATATGAAAAATATGAATGATGCTCATCAACTTTGAACTTCAAACGGGGGTATTACCATCGAAAAATTGTTTGAATTTGAGACATGGTAATAACAATTTCAAATAAAATACTGAACCGGTGTGTATGAATACTTGACAATATATGGACAAGATAATACACAAGTATTGATCTTTGGAAACACACGGTTAGTTAAACATTAAGCTCAAAATTTGAAAAAAATTTAAAATCACACTTCTAAATTCATAAAATCTTTTGAGAATAAGAAGTGGTTTGAACATTTAAGAAACTGTTTTTCATGTTCGAAAGTTGTTCTTCTTTCAAACAATCCGAGATCTAGGATCAGAAGATATTTACCTTTTCAGCTCCCCCTCAAATCATGATTAAATGATTTATATCTTTTAAGCTCCCCCTGGATATTAGCACAATATCTTTCTTTGATTGTTGAAGAACGGGTCCTGATCTGTCATGAGATCAGAATCAATCACCTTTACTCCCCCTTAAATTAAGCATCTGAAATATAACAAGTAAAACAGGATAGAGATCAAACACTCCCTTTTGAATTGTTAGACCATCAATATCAGAAAAATCTAGCAAAGAAAAAGTATAGGATAGAGATCAGATCAATTCTCTTGGGATGAAGACCATCAATATCCATCGGATGCAAGCATATAGGAGTAAGGTCTTTTTGATCGTTGAGGTCCGAGTCCTAACTATTGTGTTTAGAAGTCAAACTCCTTTGAAGTTCGGGTTCTAAGATGATGTGCTTAGAAGCCATTTTCTTTCAACTTTGAAGTCCGAGTCTTGAGCTGATTTACTCAAGAGCCATTGTTCTCTTACTCCCCCTTGGCTTGAGGTGCCTGCAACACAGAATCAATTTTCTTCTTTGGTACCCACTGGTATTTGGGTCCAGAAATGTTAGTTGCAGTTCGTGTGGGGGTTATGGAGTAAGAACCATACCAGAAATGATCACTGGTCTTATGGATATGATCATGTGTATAACAAATAGAACAATAATTTTTCTTACCGTTAGGTGCTTTGTTCTTCTTTTCTTTGTGTACAGGTACACATGATTTCTTCTCTTTCAGCTCATCAGTCTTGTCATCTTTGACTGATTTCTTCATCCAGACCAGTTTCTCTTTCTTGAAACTTCTTCTCCTTGGATAAGTATCCGAACCATCTAAATATTCATCAAAGAAAATGTTAGATCAATGAATCTGATTAAAAGATTTAACTGACCTTTGTGAAGAGACAGATTTCTGGGTAGAACTTGAAGCAGACTTTTCAAGCTCTTTGATCTTTGATGCAAAGATGTCTCTTTCTTTCACAAGATGGTCAATCTTCTTTGAGAACTCAGACTTCGTCTTTTGCTCGTTCAGCGCAGAAGCAGACAGTTCAGACAACTTGGAAGTCAGTCTTTTGATTTCAGACTCAAATATTGATCTTTCTTCTTCAAATCCTTTTTCTGAATCTTTTCTTTGGCCTGATAACTCTTTAAAGAATCCCACATTCTTCTGTTCGATGGCCTTCTTTTCTTTATCAAATTTTTCTCTTTCCAAAATCAACACTTTCTCAAAATCAGACACTTGTTGAGAAAGTTCTAAGCATTTAAGCTCAACTGACTTCTTCTCTTCAAAACACTTCTTTGAAAAATCTGAGAACTTCTTTGAAAAATTTTTCTTTTCACTTTCAAAATCAGCTTTACTGTCTACAAGCTGTTTTTCCAAAACAGATAAATTCCATTTAAGCTCAGAGTTCTCAAATTCCAATCTCTTTATTTTCTCTTCATTCTTCCCAGCACTGATATTCTTTAAGGTACTGATTTCTTCTTTTTAATGATATGACTTCAGCAAAATACTCTCTTGACTTTTGTGAATGAAAGTCAACTGCATGAGCCAGATTAATGTTCTCTAGTTTCAGCTTTCTATTCTTCTCTTCAAGATCTGAAAGAAATCCCATGAATAATGAGTAATTGGCTTAATATGAATTATCGTTCCAAACTATGTATTAGAAAATCAGAAATCAGATTGAATTGAAAATTTTCGAAAAAAAATTAAAAATTGAAAATTTGAAAAACACTTGTTATGACACAAAGTTTTAAAAAAAATAAAGATGACTTTTTTTTTAAGCTGAGGTTTGCATGTGTCGCCTGGAACGCAAAGCTGTGGTTTGCGTGTGTCGACCAAAACGCAAAGCTGTGGTTTGCGTGTGTTGCCTGAAACGCAAAGTTGAGATTTTCGGGTCCTTTGAGAAGCGCAAAGTAAAACTTTGCGGGTGAAGAATGACGCGCAAAGAAAGACTTTGCGTTTTGAACCAGAAGCGCAAAGATGAACTTTGCGGGTGATGTGAGAAACGCAAACTTAGACTTTGCATTTTAAGAATGATACGCAACCCGAATGATTGAAGCGCAAACCATATGATCGAAGCGCAAAGTGTATGATAGAAGCGCAAACCGTGTTCTTGACATAATCTTTCTCAAATCGATTGATTCCTGCACAATTGAACTCAAGAATTTGTCAGCATCATCGAAAAACAGTTCTAAACACACACAAGCAATCAATTTTCGATTAAAAACATCAAATCGAATATTTTCAATCAAGAACAGTATACGAACTCGTATTCAAGAAAAACTTCAAAAAATTGAAAAATTGACATCGAATAAGAATGAAATACGAAATTGAATCAAAACAAGAATCAATTACTACAACAAATCGAACACAATGATTCCAATTTCTTGCATTAAAACCAATTTTTCACAAAAAAATTCGATGAAACAGTAACAAAGTCGTTTCTTGAAAATATTTTCGAAAATTCAAAATTTCTATCCAAAACACACATATATCAATTCAAATCATGATAAAATCTTTTCTGAATAGTTTGGTTCAACTCTGATACCAATTGATAAACATAAAATCTCAATCACATCAAACAATTACTCAAGATTTATCATAAAAGCTCAATAACTAGAGAGAGAAAGTAGATCTCGTATTCATCAATCTGTGAATTACAATACACACATAGCTCTCTAGAAATGTTACAAGATTACACAACACAAACCCTTATATACTCACTATCTAAAACAAAGCCTTAATGGCTAAGGAAACTAAACTAGCTTTGACTTAGACAATGTTGACTTTTACATTGTTGACTTTCCTATTAAATCTTGGATACAATATTTAGACTTAACAAGAATCATAAGATTTGATCGATTCCATGGATAAATGTCAAAAATCCCTAGCCGAAGCGCCATGTGGATTCCGAAGCACGATTTGATCGATTCGATTCCAGTCTTTCACATTTTCAGTGGCAATCTTGGAATCCCAGACTGCTGTAAAATGCCCCATTTTATCTCTGAAACCCACAAATCTCTTGACCCTTCTCTTAATTGGCTTTTTATAAACCCTAAACCAACGTTTTGCGCATGATAAATGTATTCGATAGGTGGTGACAAGTGTCGCTATTTTCGAAAAACTACTCCTATCATCTTTCTTGTGAAAGAAAGAAAAAAAGAACACCTTTTTAATCTTGTGAAGAACAATCTAAAAAAACCCCCAACTACTAAATTCAATTATTTCCCAATCTAACCTTCCTTATACTACATCAAACTGCTTTCTAAAATTGGAAAGTGGTATCCATTGGCAAGCTGCAGATGAACTCCTACCTAAAATTCAAGAAATAAATAATCCAACCAATTTTCAAATGAAATTAATCAAATGCAGATTAAAAGTAACAAACAACAACGATAGTTATTTCTTGAACCTAGAAAACGTAAGAGTGTTGAAATACTCTTATTACCCCCTCTATTTTAAAATGAGATTCACCGTTTATCAAAATAAAATCTTATATTGTCAATAGAGATCCTAAAAGGTAAGAGTGTTGAAATACTCAAATAAGTATTTGGACAAATCTCCATGACTTTGTATTACCAAAAGATCTAGTGTTAAGGTTAACCCGACCACATTGAACCTAATTGATTCTGGAAGGAGAACATAAAGGTGAGATACAATGCAACTTTACATTGATTTGAGAACCTTGTTACAATCTGAATATATGATGGGATGAATTCCGTTGTTACATGTAGTTTTTAACGGTTTACCAACAAAACGATAATTGGCTAGCAATTTTGATAATAGAATAGAAACATGGATGACACAAAGAACATATTAAATATTTTTATAGGCCTTTCTAATTCAAAAGATCCGCATACTTTCTATGGCAAAATGCTGCTATTCATATACACGGGAATAGAATAATTTTTACCAACTCAAACAGAAAATAACTTCCGATAAAATGTTAATAGTAAAAGGTTTACCTCCTTAGCAACTTCTTCAGCATCCTTTGATGATCCAGCAAAAACCTATATCTAGAGAATAGTAAAATAAGCATTCATCAATAGCATTCAAAGACCAAATTGGAAAACCATGTGCAACACATACTTAAAACACATTAATTTTGTAGAGGATACTTCTATTTTAAAGTATCTCATGCCCCTGCTCATAAACTTACAGGAAACTTCTAACAGGAAAATGGTAAATACAAGTGAATCCCAATGGTTCAAGAAAATTAAATGCATACTATGCTTCCATGGATGGAATCTTTCTTTAATAAACCCATTTCTTGAATGAAAAACAAGTTAATCCCAATGGTTCAAGAAAATTAAATGCATATTATGCTTCCATGGATGGAATTTTTCTTTAATAAACCCATTTCCTGAATGAAAAACAAGTGAATCCCAATGGTTCAAGAAAATCAAAGTTAACATCATTGAACATCCACATTAGTACAAAACAATGAGAAGTGCCATGAAAAGGGTATATATAATATCAAGGCCTGTTAACCGAAGATAAGTGTCCAAAAGATGGTGATATATAGAACCATGCACCAAAGCTTGATGCTTGAGTGTAGCTGGATCATCCACATGTGCATAGTGTGGCACCACGTATGCATCATGAAGAATGACACAAAGAACATATTAAATATTTTTATAGGCCTTTCTAATTCAAAAGATCCGCATACTTTCTATGGCAAAATGTTGCTATTCATATATAGGGAATAGAACAATTTTTACCAACTCAAACAGAAAATAACTTCCGATAAAATGTTAATAGTAAAAGGTTTACCTCCTTAGCAACTTCTTCAGCATCCTTTGATGATCCAGCAAAAACCTATATCTAGAGAATAGTAAAATAAGCATTCATCAATAGCATTCAAAGACCAAATTGGAAAACCATGTGCAACACATACTTAAAACACATTAATTTTGTAGAGGATACTTCTATTTTAAAGTATCTCATGCCCCGGCTCATAAACTTACAGGAAACTTCTAACAGGAAAATGGTAAATACAAGTGAATCCCAATGGTTCAAGAAAATTAAATGCATACTATGCTTCCATGGATGGAATCTTTCTTTAATAAACCCATTTCTTGAATGAAAAACAAGTTAATCCCAATGGTTCAAGAAAATTAAATGCATACTATGCTTCCATGGATGGAATCTTTCTTTAATAAACCCATTTCCTGAATGAAAAACAAGTGAATCCCAATGGTTCAAGAAAATCAAAGTTAACATCATTGAACATCCACATTAGTACAAAACAATGAGAAGTGCCATGAAAAGGGTATATATAATATCAAGGCCTGTCAACCGAAGATAAGTGTCCAAAAGATGGTGATATATAGAACCATGCACCAAAGCTTGATGCTTGAGTGTAGCTGGATCATCCACATGTGCATAGTGTGGCACCACGTATGCATCATGAAGAATGACACAAAGAACATATTAAATATTTTTATAGGCCTTTCTAATTCAAAAGATCTGCATACTTTCTATGGCAAAATATTGCTATTCATATACAGGGAATAGAACAATTTTTACAATTTTTACCAACTCAAACAGAAAATAACTTCCGATAAAATGTTAATAGTAAAAGGTTTACCTCCTTAGCAACTTCTTCAGCATCCTTTGATGATCCAGCAAAAACCTATATCTAGAGAATAGTAAAATAAGCATTCATCAATAGCATTCAAAGACCAAATTGGAAAACCATGTGCAACACATACTTAAAACACATTAATTTTGTAGAGGATACTTCTTTTTTAAAGTATCTCATGCCCCTGCTCATAAACTTACAGGAAACTTCTAACAGGAAAATGGTAAATACAAGTGAATCCCAATGGTTCAAGAAAATTAAATGCATACTATGCTTCCATGGATGGAATCTTTCTTTAATAAACCCATTTCTTGAATGAAAAACAAGTTAATCGAAATGGTTCAAGAAAATTAAATGCATACTATGCTTCCATGGATGGAATCTTTCTTTAATAAACCCATTTCCTGAATGAAAAACAAGTGAATCCCAATGGTTCAAGAAAATCAAAGTTAACATCATTGAACATCCACATTAGTACAAAACAATGAGAAGTGCCATGAAAAGGGTATATATAATATCAAGGCCTGTCAACCGAAGATAAGTGTCCAAAAGATGGTGATATATAGAACCATGCACCAAAGCTTGATGCTTGAGTGTAGCTGGATCATCCACATGTGCATAGTGTGGCACCACGTATGCATCATGAAGAATGCACGAAGAACATATTAAATATTTTTATAGGCCTTTCTAATTCAAAAGATCCGCATACTTTCTATGGCAAAATGTTTCTATTCATATACAGGGAATAGAACAATTTTTACCAACTCAAACAGAAAATAACTTCCGATAAAATGTTAATAGTAAAAGGTTTACCTCCTTAGCAACTTCTTCAGCATCCTTTGATGATCCAGCAAAAACCTATATCTAGAGAATAGTAAAATAAGCATTCATCAATAGCATTCAAAGACCAAATTGGAAAACCATGTGCAACACATACTTAAAACACATTAATTTTGTAGAGGATACTTCTATTTTAAAGTATCTCATGCCCCTGCTCATAAACTTACAGGAAACTTCTAACAGGAAAATGGTAAATACAAGTGAATCCCAATGGTTCAAGAAAATTAAGTGCATACTATGCTTCCATGGATGGAATCTTTCTTTAATAAACCCATTTCTTGAATGAAAAACAAGTTAATCCCAATGGTTCAAGAAAATTAAATGCATACTATGCTTCCATGGATGGAATCTTTCTTTAATAAACCCATTTCCTGAATGAAAAACAACTTAATCCCAATGGTTCAAGAAAATCAAAGTTAACATCATTGAACATCCACATTAGTACAAAACAATGAGAAGTGCCATGAAAAGGGTATATATAATATCAAGGCCTGTCAACCGAAGATAAGTGTCCAAAAGATGGTGATATATAGAACCATGCACCAAAGCTTGATGCTTGAGTGTAGCTGGATCATCCACATGTGCATAGTGTGGCACCACGTATGCATCATGAAGAATATGTCAAAAGCCTTTCACAGCGTAATATATATGCAAATGAACATCTTGAATGCTCAATCAGGTATATAATTTCAAAGGATGCCACAATATTATTCAATTATAGTTGATGGATTAAAAGCTTTAATGATACCTTGTGTCCACCTACTATTTCAATCAAAGATTATTAACGTAAGTGTGTTTACACAGTCCAAAAGATCGTTCAGAAATTACCTGTATCTCTGCTAAGCTGCTCCCCCAAAGCAATGACAGGAAGTGCAGATGCAAAGAAGATGTAAGCCGTTGGAGCTAATTACCTTCCACATCATCAAAAACAAATAAAACAATTAAAAAAAGGTACTATCTAGATTATCTACGGCTAAAAACATAGGATTAAAAAGTGTATTCGAATAAACATTGAGATCAGTTACATGAAGAAATTTACCCAATTCCAGAATGGATACCAGCAATCCAATCTTGTTTGTAACACAATGCTTTTAACGACAAATCAAATAAGCTTACAAATAACAACTTACAAGCAACAATTTAAAAATCTCTCAAATAGCTTACCTGCAAAACCAAAAATTAAAAACAAATCGATCCAGAATGGTGTGCAACCCAAACCCTAACGATCACACCTGAGAAGAAACCCAAATACCGGCAATTTAACCCTTGGTGATGGTGTTGGCGACTTGAAACCTGAGAAGAAACGGCAAGAAACCCTGAATCGATCGTAGCTAAACAGGAACATTAGAAAAATGTTTTGAATCGATCGTACCTCAGAAATTGTACCTGAGGAATCCTAAGAAGAAACGGCGATTGAGAGATATGAACATGATTTGAAGAAACAAATCGTTGGTAAGAAATTGTACCTGAGGAATCGATTTGAGATTTGAAGAAACCCAAAGAAATCGATGGTGAACTTTCCTGAAGAAAGAAACCTGTGTGAACCCAAAGATATCAATGGTGAAATTTTGAAGAAATAAACCTTTGGTTTGAATCGATGGTGACGTATTTGAAGAAACAAATCGATGGTAAGATATTGTACCTGAGGAATCGATTTGAGATTTGAAGCCTGATACGAATTTGAAGCCCTGTTTATTTCTGTTTCTTGTCTTGGAGGATGAAATGGCGTATTGGAGAAGAAAGAAATTATGAATCGGTGTCTTGGAGGATGAAACGATGTAATCGAGATTTGAAGCTGATAGATGTGGATTATATGCATTAAAAGTGTTGTACATAATGCTTTAAATGGTTGTAAAGTTGAAAATTAAGTAATGTGCTTTAAATGGTGGTACATAATGCTTAAAAGGTTGTATTTAAGAAAAGCAACCCAAATGCTTTATAAAGTAGTATAGATAATACATCCATGACTAAGGGCTATAACCATTCACCAAGCACATCACATTATATATATTCAATCACATTGAAATATAAAACCGATTTGCAACACCACCGTATAAAAATAAACAAAATTCATACGGTATCGAAAAAGGGTGATTCAAAGTTCTTTGGAAAACTAACAAAAAGATACACATCTTTTATGTTTTAGGATTTCAAAGATCTAGAACCCTTATGGGTCGAAATTCAAGTCAAACTCGTACTGGGTTCGATTTTCGAACAACATTGCGACACTGTCGTAAAAAATTCATAAACAATTCATACGAAGTCGAAATGATGCGATTCAAAAGCCTGTGGAAACCTAACAGAAAGCTCCACGTTTTTTATGTTTTAAGTTTTCTCATATTCAGAATATTTCTGGGACGAAAAGACCAAAACATTTACGAAACAAAAACATACAGCAACAAAATAGTTTTTAAAAATGCATGCATGTCACAAAAAAACGATCTAGAGGTTCGTAAGTAGCTCTGATACCACTGTTGGGTTACGGGATCTCAAGCACAGCGAAAAATAAAATCGTAACCCTCCAAGGACCCATACGATCCGGAGTAAATCGGGTGTCGAAATTATACCTCATAGTTAACGAGACTTTAAATCACAACAACAAACAAATATTGATGCCTCCACGGTATCCACGCGAACAATCCGAATCATTTGACTTCTCGTGATGCTAGTCACGGTTTCAAAACTTAGAAAGGAAAGGGAGCATATAGTTGTAGGTGATTTTTAGAGAGAATTACAAGACCAACTCTTGTATAAAATGTCATACATTTATATGGATATGAGAGGCATGACATGAAAGCACCACCATCCTTACACCTTACTTGAGGATAGAGGTATCCATGCTTGAGTGTAAGACTTTCCATACACCATCACTCCCTTACAAAGGTCATTCCTTGTCAACTTTATTTATGTCCAACATAAACAATATTTCGTTTTATTTAATCAGATTAAATCAATACAAATCAGATATAATAATTAAACGTTTTAATTATTTAAACTCATTATTCGAATATGTCCAAAGCGTGTGACCCAATGGGTTCTCGACATGTTGGTAATAATTATAAATCTCGTATTTATATTTATAAACAATGAACGGTATCTAACAATACATCATCGTCACCCAAATGACGAAAATTGGTGATACAACAAATTATCGGCTTGTAGTCAATTTTAGTTTACACATTAAATTTCTTTGTCCTAGATGTCTAGATTGAACACGAGACATTGAATGTATCATTCTCGTTATGTCAAATCTCTAGTTTCTTGATTCCTGAATATACAAAAAAAACAGAAATTGATATCTCATATCATTTATCTGAACATGCATGCATTTCCTTAGTATATATTTATCAAGGATCCCAGAGACATCACTCTTGTCATAAAGGAGGGACAAATCCTATCTCGATACATACTAGTTCTACCATGTGATTTATAACATACCCAACAATAATTCTGTCACCTAGTTACGGAATGATTAGAACAAATGTCAAAATATATTACCACACATAACAAACTCCATATTTCTCAAGTCAAAGAATTACATGTATATTGACCACATAAGAAACACTTATGACACACACATGACATCCAATGAAGTGTTCTCATATCGAGTCACGTCCGATACACAAAATCTCCATTTTGTATCCAAATGCAGATTCAATATCTCTATATGAATCCCTACATATGCTAGTCATTATCATATTACTTCAACCTTAAAACCCAAAATAATATTTAATTAGGGACATTTAGAATACATTATTCTAAGGTTATTTTTTATGAATACTTAAAACACATAATATAACATAGACATAATAAATTGGGCAATGGCTTTTATTTATTTATTAATTTCATGAAACAAAACTCAAAATTACAATCATCATATGATTAGCCTTTGGGCATTCACTAACAATGGAGTGTTCAAGACTTCAGATGAAGTAGAGGCACTAAAAGTTGTTTTTGAAAACATGGCACCTGAAACTGACATATGTGTCTCAATTATTGACATTGGTCAATCATTCTGAACAATGAAGAACAATTTCGAAATAGGGCATCACCACAATGCTTATTTTTCACAACAACAACGATGGTATGTACTACTATAATTACCTCTTTTTCATAAAATAATACAAATATTAATGTGTATGTTTAATTATGTTGACCAATGAGATGCTACCACCAAAGATGGAGAAAACAACAATGGTTGAGTCTTTTCCATCAAGTTTGAAGGATGCAATGACAAATGTGGATGAAATGGCTTCACCCAGAAATGTTGATATAGTATGCATAACATATCTAATATCAAAATTTTATGTTAGTTGGATAAATTTGGTACAATGATGGTTAAATATGCTAACTACAAACTTACGTATTATATTAATCACATATGATTTAGACACAAAAATGCTATATTAATTTGGTTATCTTGAAAATACAAGGGATGGAGTGTTCAAGACTTTTGATGGAGTAGAGGCACCAAAAGTTGTTTTTAAAAACATGGCACCTAAAACTGACATATGTGACTCAATTATTGACATATGTTCAATCATTTTGAACAATTAAGAACAATTTTGAAACAGGGCATCACCACATTGCTTATTTTGCACAACAACAACGATGGTATGTACTACTAAATTACCTCTTTTTTCAGAAAATAATACAAATATTAAAATATGTATGTTTAACTATGTAGACCAATGAGATGCTACCACCAAAGATGGAGAAAACAACAATGGTCAGGTCTTTTACATCAAGTTTGAAGGATGCAATGACAAATGTGGATAAAATGGCTTCACTCAGAAATGTTGATATAGTATGCAAAACAGATCTAATATCAAAGATTTATGTTAGTTGGATAAATTTGGTACAATAAGGGTTAAATATGCTAACTACAAACTTACGTATTATATTAATCACATATGCTTTAGACACAAATATGCTATATTAATTTGGCTATCTTGAAAATACAAGGGATGGAGTGTTTAAGACTTTTGATGGAGTAGAGGCACCAAAAGTTGTTTTTGAAAACATGGCACCTGAAACTGACATATGTGCCTCAATTATTGACATATGGTCAATCATTCTGAACAATGAAGAACAATTTCAAAACAGGGAATCACCACATTTTTTATTTTGCACAACAACAACGATGGTATGTACTATTATAATTACCTCTTTTTCAGAAAATAATACAAATATTAATATGTATGTTTAACAATGTAGAGCAATGAGATGCTACCACCAAAGATGGAGAAAACAACAATGGTCGAGTCTTTTACATCAAGTTTGAAGGATGCAATGACAAATGTGGATGAAATGGCTTCACTCAGAAATAATGATATGGTATGCATAACAGATCTAATATCAAAATTTTATGTTAGTTGGATAAATTTGGTACAATGATGGATAAATATGCTATCTACAAACTTACGTATTATTTTTCCACATATTTTCTTTCCAATCAAGCAGTCAACACATTTCTATTTGATTGTTTTCAACCTGAAAAATCCAAGCTTCGTCATCTTGGATAACAGTGCAACAAATATGACCGTTGATGAAAAATATGGGGACCTTCCAAAAGTGTTGGTAAGACAAATATTGTCAAAACTAATTTACAGTTACAAAACAAAATAATAGACAACTTATATCATATGTATTGTGTGATGCAGCAAAGAACATTGGTTGGGTACTTAAAAGAGGTCAAAGATCCTCGGGTCAACAACATCTCAAAGGTGAAACCAAACTGATACTAAATGAAATGGAGAACTATAGACAACTTCGTTGACTGTAGAATATTCGTCATGCGGCATATGGAGATGTACAAAGGTTAGACTGTAAGCAAGTATGACTGTGGATTTGAGAAGGAATCTGGAGCACAAGACTTTCAACTAATCAAGTTGAGGAAGAAATACCTTTCAAAGATACTTCTTTCAAACCTCAACACTTTGAGGTATAAAGCGATCAACCAAGCTACAACCTTTACAAAGATAGATATTATGCTGACAAAGAAGATGATACAAGATGCAATGAAAACCAAAGATGCACACTTGGCGTAGTTCTTGTTTATGACTAGTATTTTACATAGAAGTAATTGATACTTTAACTTTTGTGGAAGTTCTTTCATCCTAAGAAAACTTGATGTAGGTATTATGGTTTTAGGAATACTTTTGGATGCTTTTTTTTTGTTGGTAATTGGTGTTATTTTGTTGGATGATTTTGATGATTGATGCTATATGGGAATTTGGATGATCATTTGAGATGTTATTAGTATGCACAGTTCACATATGTGATCATGGTAGCATGCATAGTTCACATATGTGATCATGTTACTATACATACTGCAGATTGCATTCTGACCACATTGATTATACAAAAATCATATGTGATTAAAGTGTACATATTACACATACACTGTCAAAATTGAAATGCATACTGAGTATTATAGTGTAAGGAATACTAATAAAATTTAATATTGGTAAATTAATTTTCCAATGGAAATCAAGTCAATTGTAATGATGTGGTTTCATTATGCATAAAAAACACAGTCTAACAACCCATATATATGATCACATGTGATTTTGTTAATATGCATACTACTCATATGCAGTATGCCTAACTTTTATAATCAATAATCATATGTGATCTTAATTTTTTAAGATGTTTTATACAACTTCCAATGATTTAAGCTTCTGATCAAAACATAACCTTAAACTTAAAATCAAAGATTATGTAAAGGAAATATTATTAAAAATAAACCATAAGCAAAACAATTATTTAAACTGTCTAAATCAATACTATGCAATTACTAATCAAGTTTAGTCAATTCTTTGCATACACAAACCAAGTTACTCAGTAATTCCTTTCTTCACTGGATAATTGCGAGAGTCGTGGTGTGTAAGTTCACCGCACCCTCTACACTTCCTTTTGTGTCGAGCATTTTTTTAGCTCTCTCGCCACCACCAGTCAAACGCTTACCGGTCCCACATCCTTTATTTCTAATACCTTCAGGTGCATGTATTTCAATGGTCGTAGGCTTTGACACACCCAAAATTTTCTCAAATTTAGCATCTTTGTTAACCACACCATATAGTGAAGGTATATTAGGGGCAACTTCCTCCTTTGTGGATTGAACTTTTTCCGAAAACAACGCAAGTTTCTCATTGTCACCATAAATGCTATTGAGTATTTGATCAAACTCAGACTGGATATCATTAGTCAATTTGTCATATTGGTCGTTGCTTCCGGCATGGGTACAGCGGGTACGGAGAACATCCATAGGGATAACACCTCTCATCTATCTCCTACTAATATACTGGCTAGGTATCTCATCAACATCAATTTCGAATAACATACTGAATATCAGGCAACAAAGAATGCAAAAATACTCGGTTGACAAGAACATGACAATGATCCATCATCTATCAATTGTACAACCTGTAAAGCAAAAATCACATATGATTAATGATTAGTGTGATTGTTGGTTCCAATTTATAACATGAATGAATAAAGTTTAGATATTATTAAATACAAAAATAAACAAGATCTAAAATTAAAAAAACAAAAGAGTATACCTTAAACTCTGCTTTCGTTTTATACATTTCGTCATTTTCCCTTATTGTGAATCAATAACAAAATTCCATTGAGCACAATAACGATCTCCTTTAACTATTTCCTTTTGAACGTCAAAAAAGACAGTCTTCGTATAAATCATGGCAGCGTGTCTTTCAATCAACCTTCGAGTCTTAAAATCATGGATAGAAATATTGGCGTCGTGCTCATCAGTATGTTGCTTATTTCTTTGTTTGTCCATTGCATAATCATGAGATAGGATAAAAGTCAACAGATCATTCCCATGGTGTGAAAAACTCTTAAAAAATGAATTCAAACTCTCAGACCGCAATGTTGTCTTCATTAAACCACACATAGGAAGATCTTTGAAGTATCCAGGAATCCATTTAGACCTAATACTAAACACCTCCGAGATCCATGGGTGACCTTCCATATTAAATCCATCCATCAATGCATTCCATTTAAGTTCAAACTCTTGTGGACCCAAATACACACTCCAAACAAGCTTCAAAAGACGTTTCCTGAAATTCGTTGTTAACCAGCAGGTCTGTGCTAACCTGAATAAATCATATATGATCACTCAAAACATGAAGTCAATGAATCACTCAAAACATGAAGTCAATGAAATAAAGGCTAGAAATTATAAAATAAATAAGTCGAATGAAAAGTAAAACATCAAATAATTTGTACCCTATTTGGCAACTTATAAGCCATTATGTGCCACATACAAAATCTATGTTTTGATTCATTCCAAACGATTGGAAACTCCTCTCTAATAGTAGCATCTTGATCAGTTAAGACGAGCTTTGGTTGAGTACCATGAACTTTTAAAAATGCTTCCCGTAACCAAGTGTATGATGGAAGTTTTTCATCACACAAAATGACAGAACTAACAACAACCGAACTCCTATTGTTATCAATAGCAAGAAATGGTACAAAGACCATACAATGCCTGCAAAGGTAAATATATACAGTAACACATTCAAACAAAGAACATAACAAGTGAAACAATAAAAATAAACAACAAAAACTTACTTGTTTGAACGATACGTGGCATCAAATGATATAACATGGCCAAATTCCGAATAATTAAACCTCGAGAGCTCATCAGCCCAAAATAGACCTTGAAGTTTTCCTACGTATACTTTAAACTCAAAAGCAAAGTTCGTCCCATTTAACACACGCTCATTAAACATGTTAACTACCATTTGAACATCACCATCACCAACAAAAGTATCGAAATCTCTTTTAAAATTCTTATAGTCGCTCCTACTACAACCCACTTCCTCATAACCACCCTTCAAACAAACTTGTATTTTGTGCGCTTTAGATGCCCCAATATTTTTCCTTGTTGCACGATGTACAAGCCTCTTATCTAAAAAAACTTCATTTGCCTTCTATTTCGAGATAACATTCTATCACTATCATCTAACAAACAATGATTATGATTGGGATAGAACTAATATAGCTTAAACTATGACGTACCATTAACCCTATGAAATCTAACTTGTGCTTTGCAACCAGTTACTTTGAAGTTGGAGTTACGAAGCACCTTACATTTTTCACCAACATTCATGCTATCAACAGAATTGTTGGTCCCGGAGGTTCTTAACAAGTTTTTAGAAGGGGGGGGGGGTGAATACAAACACAGTATTTAAAGTTTAATAAATTGTTTATTGATAAATAAAATACAATTTACAAGTCTGTTGCGGAATAAGATTAAGTAAGACTCAATCTAAACAAACTTAAGAAAACATTAAGATGGTTGCACAAGAATATAGAGAATGGGGATTGGAGAATATAGAAAACAAGGGTTTCTATAATGTAGAAAGATGAAGGATGGAGGAGAGCACTTCCTTAGAAGGAGAGGTGATCTTTCTATTTATACCCTATGCATTAAATGCATGGCAGGGCACTTTACACGTGTCCTTCATTGATTGGCTTAGAGAGTCTGACTTTGGGAGACATGCTTTCGGCCGGATCATGAACAGTGTAGTTGACAGAGTTGTTGTATGAATTATGGCAGAGGTAAGTCCGTTCTGACATATCGTACTAGTTGTGCAAGGTAAGACAAAAGGAGACCTGAGGCATAAGCTTCGTGATCGTTTGATCGCTGAATATCTCTTCTTTCAGAGATACAGAGAGGTTCAGCTATCGTTGAAGCTTTCCTCATGTTCCTTCGCGTATAAGTAGAGTTGTCTTTTCTTCACTAATATCCGCATCAGGTCACTAGTAGACTTCTCTTTGTTCAGTGGCTTCGTCTTCGATTCAGTGCAGAAAGAAATGGCAGGGACCTGATCACCTTTCTTGTTGTTGATGGTCGACTATTCAGCTATGAACATCTGTTGATGCGAGACTTCTCTTCAGGGATTACGTTACTGTTTACATCAAAAACTATCAGCAATAACTGAACAGACTTAGTTTGATCGCTGATAGTGAAACATTAATACATATGAAATGTTTACAAGAAAGGTCATCAGCGATAACTGAACAGACTCAGTCTGATCGCTGATGGTGAAACACTAATACATATTAAAATGTAATTTTCACTAAGTATAGAAGAGGGTCGTTATCAAATCACTGAGAGAGTTTGGATAAACAATCTCCCCCTATTTGATAATGACAAAGTAACTGAAGAAAATTACTTTATAGTTCAAAATAAAGGAATAATTAGGACTCATAACATACATGTCCCAATTACTATTTTGAGGGATCTTTTATAGTACTGATAGAGTTAAGTACATCACTGAAGTTTTCATTAATTTAGAGATAGAATTACAAGATATGAAAATTGCAAGTACAAGTGAGGAAGTAACTATTGTAAGTTTAACTAATAGATTACAAGAAATAGGAAACGAATCTATTCTGCTTTTTGCCTTCAATCTAAAGATTCTTGAGAGATGATTGCCTTGATCGGTTCAGCAGAAGGAGAGAAGTCACACCATAAACACAAGAGATCCTTGAGATGACTGAGGGGACAGATAGGAATTTCAGTTACTCTTTGAAATCTGAGCTCTTCCTCATCATCTCTGAAGAAGATTCCAAAAGGTTCTTAAAGTACTTGCCCTGCAACATATGGTCTACCAGGGGGCAGAGATAGATCGAGAATTGAGAGATCAGGAGGGGAACCGAACAGAGCTTCTCTTGAGAACTTGATGGAGGTTTCATTTATGATCACCGCGACATTTTCAGACAAGGAGGAGACAGGATTTCTTTTGCTTTGTTTTGACTTAGAAGGAAGAGCAGATGTCACCTTTAGGATTGCAGCGACTCTGTTGATGAGAGCATCATTTATCCCTTCAACATAGCCTCTGTAGATTGACTTTGATTTCTTCAACGCATCTTTGAACTCAAGCCATTCCATGTAGCCGAAGCTTTCCAGCTTCGAAACGAACATAGCCTTGCAGCTTCCATCCTCTCGGGTAATCTCTGTAGTGACAGAAACTTTGTCGTTCTTCTTTCTCCCAGAGATAACAACTGCTACGATCTTCATTGGATCAGAACGATAATCGATTTTATGCTTGCACCAATCGACTGTGTTATCGCTGACTGCTAGTTCTTTCGAGCCCTCCTCTTCAATCTCTTTCAATAGAGCAGCCTGGAATTCCACTGGTTTATTTTTCAGCTTCTTGTCTTTGACTTGAGAGGACTGAATTTTGAGAGCAAGAGAGGCATCTCTTTGGCAATCAGCTATCAGCTTCTCAGCCCTGACAGATTCTTCGATTTCAGCATCAGTCAGGAACTCTAGATCTGTTGATTGAGAAGGGACCTTCAGTCGTTGATTCTCTAGATGAGAGATCATCTCTGTTCGTCTTTTCATCTCTTCCTCTGACCAGTGAGATGGTCTAGAGGGCCTTCCTGGATGTTGCAGGGTTTCTTCTTCTTCTTCTTCATCAATCTCTCTTATAGAGATTGCGATTATTTCTTCATCAGCTTTAGGAGCTGGGATTATTTGTAGTTCTTTACCCTTAAGCAGGGGAGAGAACTGTCTAGACAGAAAATAGAAAGAAAGGAGTTAGTGTATGTTTTGGTAAGAGAGAAGATAAAGGCTATAAAGAGATAGAGGGTTTGTAGAAAGAAACAGGCACAAGTGAGAGGCATACCTGAGAAGGATTCTCCTCAGATAGTGAAACTATCTTCAGGTTTCCCTCAGCAACCGCACCTTTGGATTTGATTTGGGAAGGGGTTCCTGAGGATGTTTCATGACTCCCCCCTGTTGTGACAACTTCTTTCAAAGTTATCACTAAAGATGTGATGGCTGCAGAACACCATAAGGATTGATCTTCTTCATCGTCATCATCATCATCTTCTTGATGAGGTTGCTCCTCCTCTTGATCTTCAAGATCAAGATCTTCTTCCTCTTCATCGTCCTCTTCTTCTTCTTCGACAAAGTCTTTGAATGAAGAAAGGGCTTGGTCAGCAACCTTCTCCCCCTCAACATGAGAAGGAGGATCTTCAAGTTGAACCTCAGCGGCTTCAGATGTTGTCTCCCCCTCTTTAATTTCTTCAGCTTCTTTCTCCCCCTCTTTGTGATTATCAGCGAGGGAGAGATCTTTGGATGGAGAGGGAGGTTGTGCAGAGGCCAACTTTCGGACTTCAGCCTCCAGACTATCCAGTCGTCCTTCAATCACCGGGATAACAGAAGTAGCCTGATGAATAAATTCCACAGCTATGTGTAGTTGGGTGCGATCGTCCGATGTGAAGGAAGGAGAAAGAGTCGGGGCTGGTGCATTCAGCTTGTCAAGGACTTGCTGAAGAAGAGCTGTGCAGGAATACACTTTTGTGGATAGAGCATCCATCTGTTGCTGAGTATCCTCCTTTACTCTGACAATCTCTTTATGAAGAGTGGAGAATTGAGAGGCTTCAGCTTTGGTGGAGCAGGCAGCTGTCAGAGTCTTCAGTTCTTCACCAGCGGTATTGACTGCGCTGGTGGTTTCGTTGACAGCGGCGGTGAGAGAAACCACCTTTTCACCCAAACTGTTGACATTCGCGTCAACAGTTGCCAAACTAGGACCTGAAAGAAAAGTTAGCTTCTGAGTAACAGGATTAGATGGGGAGAAGGAAGGTGTATTGGTGGGTTTAGGTATACCTGATCCTTCAAACATGTTGAAAAATTGCATGTCTCTTTCAAACATTTGAGAATC
The DNA here is from genome assembly GCA_954870635.1 of Arctium minus. NCBI lineage: Eukaryota > Viridiplantae > Streptophyta > Magnoliopsida > Asterales > Asteraceae > Arctium > Arctium minus. The sequence continues at coordinate 170,495,249 of OX941080.1, read as the reverse complement.
AGGTCTTATAAATGCAACATGAGGTTGCTGCATGAGAGGAGGGTCAGATACTGTTAGCTCCATCCACCATGCAGGATGGCTCAAGACAAGACCACATGCCGAGCACGTGAGACCTGCTGTACGAAGATCCGCATGATCATGTAATGGGTGTCCCACGATGTTTACTTTACAGGTGGCATTCCTTATGTGGAATGTCAATCTTTGTCTTGTAGTACGAGGTGCACGCTGCTTGTATTATATATGAGCACCTCGTTCTTTGTCTTAAGAATGCGAGAACACACACATTAGAAAATAGAGTTAGTAATCTTCCAAGAGAATATTTGCACACACCAGTGCGTGTTCTTGGCGTTCTACAGTAATCAATGAAATAGTTCTTTGAGTAATTTTCTTGCAATATTTTACTTATTGTTTATTGATTACTTGTGTGTTTACTACCTTGAATGTTCTATCCTTTCTACACATATTGAACGCTTTCGCACTTTGTTTAAATCAATCCGTGTGTAATAAAAGGTCAAATCAAGTTAAAGAACATCGAAACTAGGATCAACAATTGGTATCAGAGAAGACTTTGATTTTCAATATCAAAGAATCCTGTTCTATACTTGTTTCCAGTATTCAAGGTAGTAGTTTGAGTCTGTTCTTCGTCCCAAACTCCATTCACAGTCACACTATGTTTTCTGAAACTATATCAACCTGTTTGGTATAGAAACAGGTACAGGTGTGCATCTTCACTCAAAGACAGATTCAAAGCTAGTTGGTTGGTCATCTGTTCATACTCTCTTCATCTCAAAGACCTTTACTGTTATACTCTCCCTAGTTCGTATCATACTCTGTTTTTCTCTCTAAAAACTATCATGGTAAACACTGTTAACTATTTCAGTGTTGGCTCTCAATCAAAGCCTCCTACTCTCATTAGAGATGAGTATCCTCAATGGAAAATCAGGATGGTACACTTCCTTGAAGGTGTGGATCCAGGTCTGGTTGAGTTTCTACACAATCCTCCTTTCATCCCAATGACCACAGTTCCTCGTGTTCCTGCCACTGCAAATACCCCTGAGGTTCCTGAGAATCAACATCCCAAACCAATTGCTGAGTGATCTGAAGAAGAAAGGACATTGCATGATCTTGCAAAGAAAGCCAAAAGACTAATCATAATGGCTATCCCAAATGATATCTTTCAATCTCTTGATTCATGTGAAACTTCAAAGGACCTATGGTTAGAGCTAGAGAAACAACTTGAGGGTGGTGCCAAAACCCTCAAGAACAACAGGGCCTTATGCATAAATGAGTATTTTGCATTCAAAGCTCTGTCGGGTGAATCCATTCAAAGCACTTACAATAGATACAATTCTTCGATTAACAAGTGTAAGAGGTATGGGATCCACAGAACCTCCGAAGAAAACAATGTCAGTTTTCTACAGAGCCTAAATGATGAATGGCTTCACCTAACCATGTCCATGCAAGCCACATTGGATCTTGATATATGGTCAATATCTGATCTCTTTGGAACATTGATTAGCCAAGAGAACAGAATTTCCAAATTGACAACCTCTGTCGGAGGTCCACTGGCTCTTGTAGGAAGTGCCTCAGAAGGCAAAGACAAGGGAAAGAAGGATAAGGCATCTGAGGAGGCACAGAGGAAGAAGAAGAAGAAGAAGAAGAAGCTACTTGTAGCAGAGAGTGAAAGTGAACAAGATTTTGAGGAGGAGATTGACATGGCTGCTCTGGCCAAAACACTTGCACTTATGACCCGACAATTCAATCGTGGTCTCAAGAAGAAGCCGGAGTACATAGGGAGAGAAGAAAGAGATGACAGAAGCAGAGGATATAGTGAGGCAAGAAGGCATTGAATATATGAGTCTGAGGAACCAAGGCAAGAAGAGAGAAGTGGACAGAGGTCGGACGGCAGAGGTGGTGACAGATTCCCAAAGTAGACTGAAGGCTGCTTCAAATGCGGGAAACCAGGCCACTTTGCGGCAGAGTGCAGGTCTTCTGCCAACAAAGGGAAACCCACAAGAGACGCTGCTTTCTATAAAAAGAAAGTAGAGTACTATACTCAGAGATCCCTAATGGCAGAACAAGAGAACCTTGAAACCGATGAATCCTCTGATGAAGACAGCGCACTCTTCTGTGGAATGGCAGAAGTCCACTATTCTGACAACGAGAGTGAGGTATCCACTTCTAATTCTTCTAACTCGGACTTTGAAAACAAGCTTCTTGAAATATAAAATGATCTTCTAGCTTATAAAAATACATGCTCGGATCTTGAGAAAAAGCTTGCCTTCTTTGAAAGAGAAACTAGGCTTCTCACAGAGGAGAAGGATAAGCTTTACCTTGAAAACAAAACTCTTACCTCTGAGCATATTTCAATAAAAAAGGGTTTCAAGGAGAAAATCTCAAATCTTGACAAAGCTTTGAAAGAAAAGGTCAAAGAGCTAAATAAATGTGAGAGTGATCGTTTAAATGCCATTTCTTTGAAAAACTTTTTTCAAAAAGAAAGAGAAGCTCTTCATCGAGATCTGTTAGACAGAGATCTCAAAATCAAAAAGTATCAGGATGCTCAAAAAGTCACTGAAAAGGTCAACACCCAAATTGGCAGAAGAGGCATGGGGTTCGATGATGTCGATCCCTATACTGGAAACAAAAGAAACAAATCTTTAGCAAACATCTTCTGCGTTGAAAAATCGTTAAAACCAAGTCTTCCAAACCTTCTATCCACATTTAAAAGGCGAAAAACATCTGAAGAACCACATCTGAGGAATCCTCTGTTGATGGTAGATACATGGTATGAAAACAATAATCTACCTTCTTCACTCTCATCAAAGAGAAATTATATTCCAAAGAAATATCTGTCTCAAAAACAGATAGGAATCTTCAGATTTGGTCATCCAGAAACACAAACTCAAATGGCTTTTGTATGCATGATGACTCTTGAAAAGGAATTATCCTCTGAAGCTCCAGAGTTTGTTCCGACCTCTGTGGAAGAAAAACTTTTTAAAAGATTTCTGGAAAATGACTAGAGAAAGACCTATGAAAACCATTTTCTTAATCATCCTGATATTATCTCTGAAGTAAAAGAAATCTTTGAGCAAGATCTTCAAAACTGTCTAAGTGTTCCTAAAATAACACCATACTTTACAAAAGAGATAAATACTTCAAAGGACACCAATGGACAAAGTAAGGAACATACAGAAGGTCAGGATCTCATTCATAGAGACTTTCTCGATTCAGACTCTGAGTCAGAATCCGAGTCCTCTATCGAAGATGAGACAGGGTCTGTGAAACTTGAGATAGTCCCCTGTGGTCCAGAGAAGAATAGACTTACCTCTGGCATTCTTAACAGAACAGTTCTTCCCAAGAGGAAAACCACAGGTATACCTATCTGTCCTGATTTCCTGGACATGTGACTGCAAGCAAAGACTTCTCTTGAGCTTGAAAAAGCTAAAAAGGACAAGATCTCTCATGTTTCAAAAACTCCAAAACCTTTAAAACCTTTTCAAGCAAAACTCACTTGGCAACAGAAGGGTAAATGGCCTAAAATTGATAAACTTAATGCTTCTGCTGCAGTGAAAGCAAGGAAAGAAGATCAAAGGAGAGTACAATCTAAGAGCCACTCAAGAGGAGTTTCTGAAAAAACTCAACCTAGATTAGACAAAGCTTTCTGTAAAAAGAAACCCAAATCTAAAATGGGTTGTAGTAAAGTTTTCTCTGTACCCTCCTTTGACAATTTTAATGAAACTTTCAAAAAGCTTGCCTCCAATGTTCATTATTGTAAATGTTTTGATCTTATGCATGCTTCAAATCAACATTTCTCGAGGCCCTCCTGTCTCATATCTCACCCCAAATCCAAGAATGAAAAATTCAAGGGTGAGAAGAGACAATCTGGTACCTCTGCAAATGAGGATAAATCCAAAACCAAAGATGCTAAGGCATCTTCAAAGCCTCCTAACAAAAATTGACCCATTTGGAAATAGGTACCTAAAACTCTCTAATCTGTCCACAGAAGAAACAACATGTGCCCATTTGGTACCTAGACTCCGGGTGCTCAAGACACATGACTGGAGACAGAGGGTTGCTTTCCTCTGACAAAGAAAAACTTGGTGGAGGATCTGTAACTTTTGGAGATAACAAAAAGGGACAAATAAAAGGCTATGGAGTCATTGCCAAAGGAGACATCGATGTCAACAGAGTTGCCTACGTGGATGGCCTCAAGCACAACCTACTGAGTGTAAGTCAACTCTGTGACAATGGACTCGATGTGATGTTTAAAAGGCAGTACTGCTCTCTGTTGAAGGAAGATACCACCACAGAGCTTCTGTGAGCCAAAAGACGAGGTGATCTATACCTCATGGACTTCAAATCAACTAACAGAGAAGAAAAGCTCTGCTTAGTCTCAAGTAAGAATGAAGAGGCTTGGCTCTGGCACAACAGGTTCTGTCATCTAAACTTTCACACACTTGAAAAACTTGTGAAACTAGACCTAGTAAGTGGTCTACCAAGTGTTAGATTCGACAAGGACCATCTATGCTCAGCTTGTGAGATGGGCAAACTCAAAAGGGCTGCCCACAAAACTAAGTCTGACATATCTTGCACCAGACCTCTGCAGATGCTTCATGTTGACCTCTGTGATCCTATATCTGTGCAAAGTCTTGGTGGCAAGAAGTACATTCTTGTACTCATAGATGAATTCTCTAGATATACTTGGGTTGAATTCATTCGAAAGAAATCAGATGTTCCTGAAGTACTAATAAATCTCATCAAGAGAATACAAGTTCTTTATGATTGCAGGGTACAAAGAATCTGAAGTGATAATGGCACAGAGTTTAAGAATTCAACCATTGAAGCCTATCTTTCGACATAAGGCATATCACAGAACTTCTCTGCCGCAAGGACTCCACAACAAAACGGTGTTGTTGAACGAAAGAACAGAACACTAGTGGAAGTCGCAAGAACTATGCTCACTGCTTCAGGGCTCTCTATTTCTTTCTGGGCAGAAGCCATTTCAACCGCTTGCTTCACCCAAAATCGTTCTCTAATAGTGAAGAGGCATGCAAAAACACCATACCACTTACTACAACAGAGGAAGTCGAACATCAAGTACTTCCATGTCTTCGGCTGTAGATGCTTTGTGCTGAACGACAGAGAACAAATAGGAAATTCAGTCCCAAAGCCGATGAAGCCAAATTTGTTGGCTATTCATCCAACTCCAAGGCATACAGAGTCTATGTACTCAAATCTAAACATATACTTGAAAGTATTAATGCTTCATTTGATGACTCTTTTCAGGTGACTTCTGAGCAAATCAGCTCAGGACTCAAACTTCAAGATGAAGATTCTGGTGGATCATCACGAACAAATGATCTTCATCATCTGTTTGAAGAGATGTTTAATGATGATGGACCCTCTGAAGGTGACCGCAGAGCCTCTGAAGCCGAACCCTCTGAGGACCAAACAGGTACTTCTCTGACTGGTCCTAGTAATGCTTCACCCTCTTCCAGTAATGTTGCAGGTGCAACCATCGAGAGGGAGCACTCAGAGGACAATACGAATCAAGGCCCCAAGCTCAATCAAGATCATGGTCATTTTCAAAATCTCTCTGAAGGGTCAACATCAGATCAAGGATCCGCAGAGGTCTCTACCTAAACTCATGATGAACAACCAAGTGTTGTGGAGAGTACGAATGATCATTTCCTCTCAACAGAGAATGATCTAAATCAAGATAAACATGCTCCTGAGCTAACCACAGAAGTTTCAAATGATCACCTGCCTCGAATGATCAAATAGACCAGAAGTCACCCACAGAGTCAAGTTATAGGTGACCTATCTAACAAGGTTCAAACTCGATCAAGTACTGTGACAGGATCTGATTCTTAACAAGAATAATAAAACTCAGAAACAATATTAAAGAAGTTGCGGAAAAACACTTTAATATTCAAACTATTAATGTAACAGTAAAATATGAATCACAACTTGTAAACTTCATTGAATGATTAAAGTTACAAGTTTTCAAACAAAACCTCAATCTTGATGAACAGACTTACCAAGACAAATTCTACTTCTATAGAATTAGGATTGTAAACCTTGAGGTTAATTCTCTCTCTAAAACAAAAACTTAGAAATCTCGTATCCAAACTATTCTGAAAACATCTATACATATACTGAAAATAAAAGATAATTACAAAACTTAAAAGATCTTCAGTATATTCTTCCATAGTTATCTTCAACCTTCCATGATTATCTTCAAGCCTTGATCTGCGCATATCTTGACTATCAAATAAGCAATATTAAGTCACAGCAGCATTAACACTTTGATCAGTATTAAGCTTCACCAGCAGCACTAACTATGCTCAGCAGTATTAATTTCCTGAAGCAGTATTAATCTGGCTCAGCAGTAGTAATCATGAAAGCCTGGTAGTATTAATAACTTAGACATATCTTCAGTTCCCAACAATCTCCCCCTAACTTGACTTTTAGAGAAGAGAATTCAAGTTCTTCAGATGCTCCCAAAACTCTATTTTCATACACCTATATTAGGATTCAACCCCAAACTTTGATTGATAATTCTCTGGATCAAGTACCTTGCCATTTCAGAATTTGTTGCACAACCAAGCTTCTTCTTCAACATAGCATGCAGCTTTAACCTGCTATGGTTGTAAACTCTATCCACCAAGAAGTATTCAAAATGAATTGTATCCACAACCAGTGCATATACTCCACTTCTTTCATACAGAGTCCAGTTGTTGATGGTTTTGAAAACATTTCTGATAACATGCTGAACTTCCTCTGGCTTGAATAACATACACAGATACTCCATCACAAGTTTTGTAACTGGTATCCCTGGAGCTTTCAGCTTGTCAGCATATACTTTCATCCCCACTTCAAACATTTCCTCTAAGTCAGATCTGGAGCACACTCTTACTATCTTGGCCCAAGTAGGATACACTTCAAACTTTTCATCCTTCCTTTTCAGCCATATTCCTTACCATCTACTTCCATTGTATCCCAGTGAATAATCTCAGGAGGCTTGACACCAACTGGTTCAGCAGTTATAGGCTCAGGCACTTTCTCCATCACCACCATGTACATATTTACATCATAAGTACTTGATGGTTCTTCCTGAGATTGAGCTCTCTTTTCTTCAGACTTAGGTACCCCTTCTTCTTCAGCTACCTTTTGTTCAGCTACTTCCTCACCTACTCTAGATTTCTTAACAAGTTTTCTTCTTGCCATCATTTTAGTTCTTTTCAAAGTTTTCAAACTTTCACCTAGAGTAGCTTCCTTCTTTGGAGTTTCTTGATCATCAGGAAAAGGTTTTTCTATTAGAAAGTCACTACTCTCTTTCATCCACTTTTCCATTTCAACTCTGGCTTTGTCATTCCCTTGAAGCTTAGTCATCTCTGCATCATACAACCCTTTGATTTGTTCAAATGACATCTTTGAGAACATCTCCTTTTTGACTCCCACAGCACCTTTGAGGAAAGTGATCATCTTCTTTCTCTCTTGAGTGTCAAGGTATGTCTTTGAAGGTTGCCTCTTCTTAGCAGCCATTTTGATCATCACAGGCTTCTTTAGAGTTGCATCTTTCTTTTGTGCTATCTCTGTTGCCAAGCTCTGTTGATATGCTTCATTAAGCTCTGCAGCTAGAGCTTTTGCCATCTCCCTATCTTTCTTCATTTGAATTGTTTCTGCTTGTTCAAGTTCTGCTTGAATCTTCCTAGCCAAAGCTTCATCTGACTCAATCAGATTTTGCTTTTTAAGTGGTTGGTCAGATTCCACTATCTTGGCTTTGCCTTTATCCTTGCTTGCTACCTTCTCAACCCTTGCTTTCTTGATAACCTCACCTTTTTCTTTGATGACAACTCCTTTGGCCTTTGAAGTGACCTTGGGAGTATCATGTTTAGCCTTGATAAGAGCTTCAGCTGTCTCAAATTCTTCTAAATTTCTGCTAATGAGATTAGTTAATATCTCTTTAACAATTTCTGCTGCTTCATTGATTTCAACAGCATTAACTGTTTCTGCTGCTCTATCTGTTACTGTTGCTTCTTCAAACACAAACCCTGTTTCTGTTTGTACATTAAACTCCCCCTCAAATCCATGTATCTCCCTCTCCAGGTTGATCTAAGCTTCTGACTCCCCCTTTTTGGGAGCATCATCCACTGGGTACCTTCTTCTGAGCACAAACCTTTGCTTCTTCTTCTTTTGAACCACCTTCTGAACCAACTTCTTTAAGTTGCTGATCTCTTCTTGTTGGTTGATGATGACTTTCTTGAGTTCATTGACAACCTGCTTTTGAGCATCCAGTTCAGTTGCCATTTTGGACATGGCAGAAATCAATTCATGGTAGTTATATCTATCATCACCTTCTCCAGGAGTGTTAACCCCTTTTGATGGATCATTGGAACATTTAGTAGTGGAGGTCTTCTACCTAGCAGAAGCACCATCCACCTCCTTGGTTTCTTGGCACCTGGGACCTTTGGATGATTTCTCACCCAAAGTTGCCATGGGGAAGGTCTTAGTGATGTTACCACTGGCCTCCTCTGTGCTAGCAGAAGTAGTGGCAGCCTTCTCACCCATATGCTCATACATCTCCTCAGTGAGCACCTCCTTGGGGTTGGGAGACACCCCACTGGTTTCCCTATAGATATTCTCTAATGGAGAATGCTCCATTAGAGGGCTTTGAGGTTCTGAAATTGTAGGAGGTACAACAAGGGAAGGAGCCTTATGTACCTTTCTCTTAGCATAAGTTTTGGTTAACACAGGTGTTGGCTTATGAACAAGAGACTGGGGAAGTGATATAGTGGTTGAAGGTTGGGTTTGGCTCTCAGTGGGATGGTCTAGTGAGGGCCTTGACCCTGATGCCATACCTTCTTGGTTGTGGGACACCACCATCATTGTAGAGAACAATGGGGTGTCAACTCCTTCCGAGTCCTTCGCAGATCTTTTCATATTTGAAAAGACCTTGCCCTTAGGGATTTTAGGTACATATACCTCATTAAACTGAGGTATATCCGTCAATTCATAGGTTATAACTGCCTGGAAAATCTTGGGTACATATAGAAACTCTTTTTATTTCCCAAGTTTGACACAAGGTCATTGAAAATCATTTTTGAGAAATTATACTTTCTGGCAGTAGACAAGCAGACCAAAGCATAAGCAATGGTACTGCTGAACTAACTCCATCCAGTAGTTTTTCTAGAAATACAGTGCATAAGGGTATGAACAAAGAACCGCCATTGGGGAGAAAAATTAGCTTTGTAAAATTTGAAAACACCCTGTTGGCCTTCATACCCCATTCTTGTGAGATGGGAAAACAGCTCTTCATTAGGGATAAAGATAATACCTGAGGCATCGTCCAGACGTAGACTAATGCGAATGACCTCTTCAGTGACTATCAAGGGTTTGTCACACATCCTTGTCTTGATAAACTGCACACCGTTTGCAGTAACTGCGGTGGCATTGGCCCAAAATTGCTTCTGGTGCTCGATGAAGATTAGTGGTGACACAGTGAGAGCATATGCTATATGACTGGTCTTGAGAAAATCGACTATTTGATGGAATCCATCAGCCTGCTTCGGCTTTTGAAGCATTGCGATCTCATTGTGTTCATCAATAAACGCCATGGATGCCATTGTTCTTGAGGATACTGGACTGAAACACACTTGTTGCTTGAGAGAAAAGAGTGAGAGAGAAGATGAACAGTATTCAAAGAGTCGTTGTGAGCTTTTAGGCGAGCAAAGAGGGTATTTATATGATTCGGGAAAGAAGCAGTATTAACCCTATTTTCTGTTAAAGCAGTACTAACCACTCGCAGTATTAAATGAGAGCAGTAGTAATTAACTAGCAGTATTAACGAACTAGCAGTATTAACTACGAGCAGTATTAACTAACTAGCAGTATTAACGACTAGCAGTATTAACTACGAGCAGTATTAACTAACTAGCTGTATCAACGACTAGCAATATTAACTACGAGCAGTATTAACTAACTAGCAGTATTAACGACTAGCAGTATTAACTACGAGCAGTATTAACACATACCTGAAGTAGTCACTCAGACTAGCAGTAGTAATAGTGAATCTGCAGTAGTAACTTTGCACTGGCAGCATTAACTATACTTACACTGTTGAAGCTTGTGTTAGTCTGAGCAGGGCAATAAACTTCCTGAGACAGGTGATTAGTAACACCAAACAAAATAAACAAATAACAGGTATACAAACACTTTTTAAACATGATCTCATTTAGAGTTGATCATGCCCACACTTGTGACCAAGAAAGTGAATCTACCCACATCAAAAGCTTTAGTGAATAGATCAGCAAACTGGTTATCAGTATGAACTTTGAAGAATAGTATGAGCTTTAATGGAGATATTGTATAAATTGTAATTATCTTTTATCTTCAGTATATATATTGTATTGTTTAGAATAGTGAGATAACTTTTGATATTATTATTCATTCTAAGTTTTAGTTCTAGAGAGAAAAATCAACCTCAAGGCATAGTTCCTAATTCTAGAGAAGTAGAATTCGTCTTGAAAGAGTTTGTTCTTCAAGATTGAGGTTGAGTGTGTAATCTTGTAATTTTAATCATTCAATACAAGTTTACAAGTTGTTAATCATACTCACTGTTTGTTTACTGTTACATTGAATATCAAAGTGTTATTCCGCAACTTCTTTGATATTGTTTCTGAGTATTCATAATTCTTGTTGAGAATTCTCAGTTAATACTGCTAGTTAGTTAATACTACTCTCAGTTAATACTGCTAGTTAGTTAATACTGCTAGTGGTTAATACTGCTCTCAGTTAATGCTGCTAGTTAGTTAATACTGTTAGTGGTTAATACTGCTCTCAGTTAATGCTGCTAGTTAGTTAATACTGCTAGTGGTTAATACTGCTCTCAGTTAATACTGCTAGTTAGTTAATACTACTAGTGGTTAATACTGCTCTCAGTTAATGCTGCTAGTTAGTTAATACTGCTCTCGGTTAATACTGCTAGTTAGTTAATACTGCTAGTGGTTAATACTGCTCTCAGTTAATACTGCTAGTTAGTTAATACTGCTAGTGGTTAATACTGCTCTCAGTTAATACTGCTCTCAGTTAATACTGCTCTCAGTTAATACTGCTCTCAGTTAATACTGCTAGTTAGTTAATACTGCTAGTGGTTAATACTGCTCACTGTTAATACCGCTTTCACTAAATTTTTAGGGTTAATACTGCTTATAATCCACAAGCTATAAATACCCTTTCCCCGCCTAAAAGATCATAACGACTCTTTGTCTACTGTTCATCTTCTGTCTTACTATTTTCTCTCAAGTATCCAGTGCTTGCTAGTCAAGAATCCTTGCGTACAGATGGCTTCAATGGTGTTTATTGACGAGCACAACGAGATTGCAATGTTAAAGAAGACGAAACAAGCCAATGGATTCCATCAAATTGTGGACTTTCTCAGGTCAAGCCACATTGCCCATGCTCTCACTGTATCACCAACTATCTACATAGAGCATCAAAGGCAATTTTGGGCCAATGCCACCATTGTTACTGAAGATGGTGTCCAAATGATCAAGACAAGGGTATGTGAAAAACCCCTAACAGTTACTGAAGAGGTGATACGCATCTGTCTACGTCTAGATGATGCTGCAGGTATAACCTCTATTCCTAATGAGGAATTATTCTCAACTCTTACTAGAATGGGGTATGGAGGCCCATTGGGTGTGTTCAAGTTCTCAAAAGCTAAATTTTCACCCCAATGGCGTTTCTTTGTCCATACCCTTATGCATTATATCTCTAAAAAGACTACTGGATGGAGTGAGTTCAGTAGCACCATTGCTTATGCTTTGGTGTGCTTGGCCACTGCCAGAAAGTACAATTTTTCTCAAATGCTTTTTAATGATCTTGTCTCAAACCTGGGAAGTAAAAAGAGTTTTTATATGTACCCCAGGTTTGTACAAGAAGTAATAACCCATGAATTGACGGATATACCTCATTTTGATGGGGTATATGTACCAAAAATTCCCAAAGGTAAGGTCTTTTCAAACATGAAAAGATCCCCTCTGGACTCGGAAGGAGTTGACACCCCATTGTTCTCTACAATGATGGTGGTGTCCCACAGTGAAAAAGGTATGGCAGCAGGGTCAAGGACCTCATTAGACCATCCCACTGCTAGCCAATCCCAACCTTCCCACTCTATATCTATCCCACAGTCCCTACTTCATAACCCCACTTCTCCAATTACCCAAACTTATACAAGGAAACAGGTAAAGAAGGCTCCTTCCCTTCTTGTACCATCACCTACTAAACCTTCTAGCCCTCTAAGGGAGAATTCTCCCTTAGAGAATATCAATAGGGAAACCAAAGGGGTGTCTCCCAACCCCAAGGAGGTGCTCACTGAGGTGGAGGTTGAGCATATGGGTGTTAAGTCTACCACTACTCCTGCTAGCACAGAGGAGGTCAGTGGTAACATACATAAGACCTTCCCCATGGCAACTTTGGGTGAGCAATCATCCAAAGGTCCCAGGTGCCAAGAAACCAAGGGGGTGGATAGTGCTTCTGCTAGGCAGAAGACTTCCACTACAAAAAGATCCAATGATCCATCAAAAGAGGGTAACACTTCTGGAGAAGGTGAGGACAGATATAACTATTATGAATTGATGGAAACCATGGGAAACATCAACATGGATGTACTCAAACAGGGAAAAGATATAGAAGAACTTAAACTTGTAGTTCTGTCCCAACAAGTTCAGATTGCCAAGCTAAAGAAAATGGTGACAAGGTTATTGCACAAGAAGAGGAGAAAGCAATTTGTTCTAAAGAAGAGGAAAAATGCTCAAGATGCTTCCAACAAGGGGGAGAAGCAAGAAAGGGAAACAGAAAAGGAAAGTTCAGTTGAAAATAGAGTTGAAGTTGAGGGGGAGAAAGAGGATGCAATAGAGGCAGAAACAGAAGTTGCTCAAGCAGCAGAAACTGTTAATGCTGCTGAAACAGCAGAAACAGAAGAAGCAGTAACAGGGCTCTCTGTAGAGGAACTGGAAATTGCAGAGACTTTGGTTAAAGCCAAGAATGACACTCCTAAGGCTAGTCAAAAGGTCAAGGGAGTGATCATTAATGAAGGAGGAGGCTCAAAGAAGAGAAAAGAAACAAGTCAAGAAACTTTGAAGCGAAAGGGAAAGGAAAAACTTATTGAAACTGAACTGCCTTCAAAGAAGAGGAGTCAGATTGAAATGGATGAGGAGATGGCAAAGCAGCTTCAAGAGCAAATGGAAAAAGAGGAACAGATTCAAACAAAAACAGATAGAGAGCTTGCAAAGATAATGGCCAGAAAACTAAATGCTGAGTATCAAGAAAGTTTAAAAGCAGCAACTGAAGCCAAGAAAAGCTCTGTGAAAGTGTCTAAGCAGAGAATGCCAGTAATGAAGCAGAAAAGACAACCTTCTAAGACCTTTTTGGCCAATCAGGAAAGAAGAAGAATGATTAACTTCCTGAGAGGTGCAATTGGTGTCAAAGGGGAAATGGTTACCAATATGGCATACAGTCAGGTTGAGGATCTGTACAAGAAAGAGATGGCTAAGCTTCAAGGGGACTCCTCACAAAGGGAAGAGGCTGAAAGAAGAATGAAGGAAAGACATGATCTAAACATGCAGCAACCATTTCCTGAGGAAGTTACACCTACAAAAGAAAAGAAGGAAGAGCCTGAGTTTGTAAGTGTAGAGGCAAAATCAGCTAAAAGGGTGAAGACAATTGCTTCCAAAAGGCAGTCCAAAAGGACAAGGGTGGAAGAAGCTGAAAAGGAAGCAGAACCTTCAGTCACACCTTCAGCAGAACCTGTGCAGAACCCAGAACAGTCCAAAGAGCAATCAAATGAGCATATGGGGCTGTATATGACTATAGTAAAACCTGTACAGGCTGTTCCAATCTCCATGAAGGCTCCAGAGATCATCTTTTGGGATATCCTAAGAGACAATGGAAAGGATTTCTTTAGACTCAAAAGAGTAGGTGGTGCATTTGAAGCATATTCAACATGGGGGAGAGTAATCAGAAGTTATTCAAGAGCAGACATAGAGGAAATGTACAAAGTGGGAATAAAACTCTATGAGCTTGTGTTGAAAGGCACTGAAGAGAATCTTCTTAAAGTAGCAATGGAATACTTATGTATGATGTTTGATCCAGAGAAGGTGGTGCATAGGATTAAAGATCTTCATCATGAGTATGTGTTCAAAAAGATTGATCATTGGATACTCTTTGAAAACTGTGGTGTGTACATGATTACAATTAATAAATGTTATCATGAATACTACCTAGTTGACAAAATATATGATCATAGCAAGCAGAAACTTGAAGGGATGCTGAAAGCTAAGCTAGTATGTACTAAGGATTCAGAAATGGCCAGAATTGTGGTGAGAAGAACTATCAATCAAAGTCTAGGCCTAGATCCAAATTTGGGCAACTGAACCTGAGGTGTTGAAAGCATCTTGAAGATCAAATCTGAAGAACTTGACTTCTCTTCCTAAAAGTCAAGTTAGGGGGAGATTGTTGGGAACTGAAGAATTCATCAAGTATGGTTAATGCTGCTAGTTGAAGTTAATGCTGCTGGAACAAAGTTAATGCTGCTTATGATTAGTACTGCTTATGAGATGGAGATCTGTATGGAAAGGATGACAGCTGGATAAACTGAAGATATTCATGGAAGCTTAGAGATAATGATGGAAGATATTCTGGAGATATTGTATAAATTGTAATTATCTTTTATCTTCAGTATATATATTGTATTGTTTAGAATAGTGAGATAACTTTTGATATTATTATTCATTCTAAGTTTTAGTTCTAGAGAGAAAAATCAACCTCAAGGCATAGTTCCTAATTCTAGAGAAGTAGAATTCGTCTTGAAAGAGTTTGTTCTTCAAGATTGAGGTTGAGTGTGTAATCTTGTAATTTTAATCATTCAATACAAGTTTACAAGTTGTTAATCATACTCACTGTTTGTTTTTTGTTACATTGAATATCAAAGTGTTATTCCGCAACTTCTTTGATATTGTTTCTGAGTATTCATAATTCCTGTTGAGAATTCGATCTTGACAAACTTTAGCAACTTGAATAAGCTTCTTTTCATTGCAGTCTCTAATAAAGTGATACATGATTTCAATATGCTTTGTTTTGGAGTGCTTGACTGGATTGTTAACAATGCTAATAGCACTCCTATTGTCAATGAAGATTGGAGTGTGAAGAAAGGTTACCCCATAGTCCAACATTTGATTCTGAATCCATAGAACCTGTGAACAGCAACTTGCAGCAGCAATGTACTCAGCTTCTGTTGTGGATAAGGACACTGTGGTTTGCTTCTTACACTGCCAAGATACTAGTCTTGCACCCAAAAGTTGATATCCCCCTGAAGTAGACTTTCTATCCATATTATCACCACCCAAGTCACTATCTGAATATGCAATCAAGTCGAAAGTATATTCATAAGGATACCAAAGACCTAATTTAGGTTGCCCTCTTAAGTATCTGAAAATCCTCTTAACAACTTGAAGATGTGACTGCTTTGGCTTGACTTGGAATCTGGCATACACACACACTGGAAACATGATATCTGGTCTTGAGGCTGTGAGATACATGAGGGATCCAATCATTGATCTATAAATATGGACATCAACATCCTCCCCCTCAAGATCAGTTGTGATCTGTTTGTGTGTTTCCATTGGTGTGCTTGTTGGCTTTGAGTCTGATAGACCATACTTATCTAGGATGTCTTTTACATACTTTGATTGACTTATGAAAATCCCATCTTGCTGTTGTTTCACTTGAAGCCCAAGGAAGAAAGTAAGTTCACCCATTGAACTCATTTTAAAGCTTTTGTGCATCAACTCTACAAAGTCTCTACACATCTGATCTTTTGTGGATCCAAAGATGATGTCATCCACATAGATCTGAACAAGTAGGATGTCCTTCTTACTTCTTCTAATGAAAAGGGTTTTGTCAATTATTCCTCTTTCAAACCCGTTTTCCAAGAGATAGGTAGACAGAGTATCATACCATGCTCTTGGGGCTTGATGTAGACCATAGAGAGCTTTCTTCAGTTTGTATACTCTGTCAGGATATGATGAATTCTCAAATCCAGGGGGTTGAGAGACATATACTTCCTCATCAATTGTTCCATACAGAAAGGCACTATTCACATCCATCTGCTATACCTTGAACTTCATAAATGAGGCATAGGCTAGAAACAGCCTAATTGCCTCTACCCGTGCAACTGGAGCAAACACTTCCTCATAGTCTATGCCTTCTTCCTAAGTGTACCCTTATGCCACTAGTCTTGCTTTGTTTCTGATTACTATTCCTCTCTCATCCTTTTTATTTCTAAAAATCCACTTGGTGCCAATTGCTCTATGACCTTTAGGAAGGTCCACCAAGTCCCAAACATCTTGCAATTTGAACTGTAGCAACTCTTCTTGCATGGCTTCTATCCAAATTGAATCTTTCATTGCTTCATAAGCCTTCTTAGGCTCAATATGGGATAGAAAGCAAGAGAGTACTGTATGCTGCTGATCCTGCAAATCTTGAAGTCTGCTTTGATTCCTAGTCATCATAGGAGAAGTGATGTCTCCTATTACCAGCTCAGGAGGATGGTTTTTCTGAGTTCTTGTCTGAAGACCAGGTTCTTCATTCATTCCCATATCTAAATTGGAATCATTTAAGTCAGCTGAGGGAATCTCATTAGCTGCTTCTGACTCTTCTTGCTCTAAATTCTCATCATCTCTTCTTTCTTCTTCACTCTGACTTGGTTCAGTAACAGTCTCCCTTTCACATATTTCAACAGGGGTCATTGTAGGTATAGGAAAGATCACAGACTGAGGAATAATATTTTGTACTTGTTCATCCCCTGATCTTCTACTTCCTGATCCTGCATGATCATCACTACTGATACCCAAAGAGTTAGTTAGTGAATCAATGTCAAATAACCATTGAGGACCTGAACCAATAGGATTTGGTGTGTTCTCATTGCATTTGACATTGTCACTTTCCTCAATTATTCTAGAAGAAGAATTAACTACTCTGTAGGCCTTACTCTGAGATGAGTAACCAACAAGAAAACCATCATCTGCTTTGCTATCAAACTTTCCTAAGTGAGTTTTGGTATTGAGAATGGTACAAGGACACCCAAAAGGTTTGAAAATCCAATAAATGGTTTTCTTTTATTTAAAAGCTCACATGGTGTCTTGTTTTTAGGCTTGACTACTAGAACTATGTTTTGGACAAAGCAAGCGGTATTAACTGCTTCATCCCATAAAGTAATTGGAAGTTTTGAATCAGCTAACAGAGATCTACCAGCTTCAATAAGTGTCCTATTCCTTCTCTCAACAACACCATTTTGTTGTGGAGTCCTAGGAGCACTGTATTGCCTCTCAATTCCTTTTTCCTCACAAAAGGTGTTTTGATACAGATTTTTAAATTCAGTACCATTATCTGATCTAATGACTTTTACCTTTTGATTTGTTTCGTTTTCAATTCTTAGAATACAGGATTTGATCAGTTCACTTGTCTCATCCTTAGTCCTTAGAAAATATACCCAAGTAAATCTACAGTAATCATCAACAATAACTAAGAAGTATGATTTCTTACCTATACTCATGACATTTGTAGGACCAAACAGATCCATATGCAACAACTGAAGAGAAGAAGAAATTGTGTTCAATTCTTTGGACTTATGAGAAGTTTTGTGTTGTTTACCTTTGAGACAAGCAACACAATGATCATCACATGAAAAGACTTTTGAAGGCAGACCTCTTACAAGGTTGTTTTTAACAAGTTTATTCATTATTTTAAAGTTCATGTGACACATCCTTCTGTGCCAAAGTGATGATTCATCCAAAGAAGCTTTTGAAACCAGACAGTTTAGGGATGAATCATTTGAAACATTTTCCATGTCTAAACAATAGACATTATCCTTTCTAGGAGTTCTTAGTAGTATCATCTTTTCATCAACTACCTTGAATCCAGGAGCAAGAATAATGCATTATGAATCAGTGAATAATATACTATGCTTTTTGTCACAAACCTGTGATACACTTAACAGGTTGTATCTTAACTGTTCAACATAGAAAACATCTTCAAAGGTCATCATACCTTTTGTTATAGCTCCCTTACCACTAATCTTACCTCCATCTGGAGTATTACCAAAGGCAACATGCCCTCCATCAATTTTCTTGAAATTCTTGAGGCAAGCCATGTTCCCTGTCATGTGCCTAGAGCAACCACTATCAACATGCCAAATGCTCTTTCCCTTGAGCTGCTGGTTGCCCTGCACATAAGATAAATCAATTAGAATTGATTGGGAACCCAAGCCAAAGTGGTCTTGGGCTCCCTTTCTCATCAAAGTACTTGCACTCCTTTTTGATGAGATTTTTAAATTCAAAAAACTCTTTACTGGAGTACTTTGTCAAGATGATTGGTCTAGAAGCACAAACACTAGAAGCATTACTAATTTTAGAAGTACTAACAGAGTTAGCAGCACTAACAGGTTTAGCAGTACTAACTTTGTTAGAAGCACTAACAAGGTTAGCAGTATTAACTTTTGAAGAAGTACTAACAATGTTAGTTTTAGAAGTACTAATACTCTCAGCAGCACTAACATTGATAGCAGTAGTATTGCTTCTGGCAGCACTATCTTTGTCAGCAGCACTATTTGTGGTAGCAGTACTAACAGTTTTAGTGCTTTTGGGAATCCACATCTTGACACTTTCTTTTACAGTCTTTTTCTTCATGTGGCTTTTAGATTTCACTGGTTTCTTAGACACATGGTTCCTTTCATTCTTCCTATAACCAAAGGGTTTTTGCACAGATCTTTGAAAATTTATCCTTTGGTTTATAGGATTAAAATAACAGTGCTTAGCAAGATGGTTCAATTTGCCACATATGAAACAAGGTTTTGGTCTGATGATTCTACTTAGATCAACTCCTTGTTTCTGAGCCCACTTATTATTCCAATTTCTTTGATTTCCCCTCCTTTTATCATATTTTAGGGGCTCATATTTATTACCTGCACACTGTTTGCAAGGAACAGGATTCACAACTGTGGTCTGCTTGTAATGGACCTTTTTAGACTTTCCCTCAGTCTTCTCAACACCCTCAGATTTGACCCAATCCCTTCCACCACCCTCATTGGTAAGAATGTTATTTTCTAAGGGAATCTCACCACTCACAGTGTTATCCTTACTCTTACCAGATTCTTTCTTAGTCTTGTCCTTAACAACTACTTCATCTAAAGGATCTACCTTAGTGGCTCCCTCATGCAAGTCCTTTCTATCCTTAGTCTCCAGCAAGTCTAATTTAGGAGGGATGTAGTTGTTATTGTATGGTGGTGGTGTGGTATTGTATCCAATTCCTGGTTTAAGCTTATCAGGGATTTGGACCTTTAGCATAGAATCCATGGCTTTAGAAGCATATGAAAACTTTTCCACATCCAGGTTAACCTTGGCTAGCTCTCCTCTCAACTTTTCATTCCCCTCTTTAGACTTTGTCAGTTGGATTTCTAGATCATTTTTCTCCCACTTCCAGTAATTTGTATCATATGTGTGTTGAAGTTCATTGGCTTGGAAACCTTTAATTTGTTCCTCAAACCTTTCAAAAATTTTCACATAGTCTTTTCTATCCTTTTCTAATCTCTTAAGGTCATCACTCATACTTTGGTTGTGATCCCTGTACCTTTTCACAGTGTCTATGCAAGTTTGAGAACAGAGATTAGAAAGTACCTCAGTTGGGAGATCAGATACCTCTGCCATGAGAGCTTGATTTTGAATGGCATCTTCTGCTTCATCACTCCAATCAAACCCTATTCCTTGTTGAGAAACAAGAGCTTGCGCAGAGTTTCTGTTCTGGTTGAAGCTTCCAGTTTGAGCTTGTTGGTGGTTGTTTTGAGACATTCCACTTCTGCATTCCCTGGCAAAGTGTCCCTTCATGTGACACTTGTAGCACTCTACCTTTGACTTATCAAAGCCTGCTCTATCTTCTCTTCTTTGGGAGAAGTTGTTCCTCCCAGTCCTCTTGATGAATTTCTTCACCCTCATGGAAAGCATGGCCATCTTCCATTTAATATCCATCTCTTCCAGATCATCAGGATGAAGCTGTTCCAAGTCATCATTGATTAAGGAAGAGTTACCATGGCTGGAAAGAAAGGCTTCAAACACAGATTCATTGCCTTTTTCTTGATTTACTTCACTGGCAGTATTAACTGATTCAGGGTTAGCAGTAGAATCAGTTGATGCTGATAGGAGAGCAGCATTATGAACATATCCAGTAGGCTTCTTCTTTGCTTCCACTTCAGATTCAAACACTCTCAGATCATTGTACAGATCATCCAGTTCCTTTTCTTCCAACATGTCATTCTGTCTAAATGAGACAGTGTACATGGTCCATTCATGTCCAAAAGATCTGAGGAACTTTCGGTTGACATCATCTTGTTCCATCTGAACTCCAACAGTAGCTAACTCACCAATTAATTTATTGAATCTATCAAAAGTTTGAGTCATAGATTCATTCTTTGAAGATGTAAAATTCTCATATTGCTGCTTGAGAATATCCCTTTGATTCCTCTTAGTGTTCTTGGTGCCAACAAATCTCCTCTTTAAAGCATTCCATAGAATCTGAGCATCAGTGCAGTCGTGAAGCTGATGTTGATATTCATTAGGAATGGCCAAAATCAGGGTGCTTAAGGCTTTCATCTCCAATTGTCTTACTTTCTTCTCAGCATCAGTTTTTGGAGGTGGTCTTCTTCCATCTTGTCCAATTTTTCCTTCAGCGGAGGGACCATTCTCAACAATGTCCCACATAGAAAAGTCTGTAAGGAGGATGTACTGCTTGATCCTAATTTTCCACATGTCAAACTCATTCGGTTTGAGCATGGGAACCTTTGAAACAAGAGTACTGTTTGATTCAACTGTGTTGTCCATGATGAATGAAGGTTTCTGAGAATACTAGGCTCTGATACCACTTGACAGGATCTGATTCTTAACAAGAATAATAAAACTCAGAAACAATATTAAAGAAGTTGCGGAAAAACACTTTAATATTCAAACTATTAATGTAACAGTAAAATATGAATCACAACTTGTACACTTCATTGAATGATTAAAGTTACAAGCTTTCAAACAAAACCTCAATCTTGATGAACAGGCTCACCAAGACGAATTCTACTTCTCTAGAATTAGGATTGTAAACCTTGAGGTTAATTCTCTCTCTAAAACAAAAACTTAGAAATCTCGTATCCAAACTATTCTGAAAACATCTATACATATACTGAAAATAAAAGATAATTACAAAACTTAAAAGATCTTCAGTATATTCTTCCATAGTTATCTTCAACCTTCCATGATTATCTTCAAGCCTTGATCTGCGCATATCTTGACTATCAAATAAGCAGTATTAAGTCACATCAGCATTAACACTCTGATCAGTATTAATCTTCACCAGCAACACTAACTATGCTCAGCAGTATTAATTTCCTAAAGCAGTATTAATCTGGCTCAGCAGTAGTAATCATGAAAGCCTGGCAGTATTAATCACTTAGACATATCTTCAGTTCCCAACATACTGCAAATTTTTGTTACTATACAAATTTTGTAAGTATCATCGAACCCAAAAAGATATCCGAAGCTCTTGAAGACCCAAACTGGGTAGAAGCTATGCAAGAGGAGCTTCTTCAGTTTGAGAGAAATGAAGTATGGACCCTAGTGCCTCTGCCAAAAGGCAAAAGGGCTATAGGAACCAAATGGGTCTTCCGAAATAAAAAGAATGAAGACGGTGTGGTGGTCAGAAACAAAGCAAGACTGGTGGCCAAGGGATACTGTCAAGAAGAAGGCATTGACTATGAAGAAACCTTTGCCCCTGTGGCACGACTCGAAGCAATAAGAATCTTTCTTGCTTTTGCCGCCCACAGAGGTTTTAAAGTATATCAAATGGATGTCAAGTCAGCCTTTCTGAATGGGCAGATTCAAGAAGAAGTATATGTCCAACAACCACCAGGATTTGAGAGCTCTAAGTACCCAAATCACGTCTATTTCCTGGACAAGGCTCTGTATGGACTGAAATAAGCCCCAGAGCATGGTACGACAGATTTTCAAACTTCCTCCTTGCAAACGGTTTCGAAAGAGGTACAACTGATACGAATTTATTCTATAAGAAGAGAAAAGGTGAGATTCTGCTTGTACAAATTTATGTCGATGACATTATTTTTGGGTCTACAAACGATTTATATTGCAAAAATTTCGAATCATTGATGAAAAGTGAGTTTGAGATGAGCATGATGGGAGAACTTACATTTTTCTTAGGGTTGCAAGTCAAAAAAACCACAGAGGGTATTTTCATAAACCAATCAAAATATGTCTCTGACATACTTGAAAAATACAAGCTCTCTGACTCTTCACCAATGAAGACTCCTATGGTCACTGGATCCAAGCTCCATGCAGATCCAGAGGGTAAATCTGTGGAGTGTAAACTCTACAGAGGGATGATAGGATCCCTGTTGTACTTAACCGCGAGTAGACCTGATATAATGTTCGCCTCATGTCTCTGTGCAAGATTTCAAGCTAACCCCAAAGAATCTCATCTTTATGCTGTCAAGAGGATCTTCATATACCTAAAAGGGACCAAGAATCTTGGCCTCTGTTATCCAGAGAACTTTGGCTTTGATCTCATGGCTTATACAGATTCAGATTACGGAGGATGCAAGCTTGACAGAAAAAGTACCTCTGGGAGTTGTCAATTCCTTGAGGGAAACTAGTAAGTTGGACTTCCAAGAAGCAGAACTGTGTCTCGACCTCTACGGCAGAAGCAGAATATGTTGCTGCTTCCAGTTGTTGTTCCCAAGTTCTGTGGATGAGGACCCAACTTAGAGACTATGGATTTGATATCGAAAAAATCCCCATCCTCTGTGACTCCAACAGCGCCATTGCGATCTCCGCCAATCCCGTGCATCACTCTAAGACCAAGCACATCGATATCAGGTATCACTTTCTGAAACATCATGTGGAGCATGGAACAATAGAGATGTACTTTGTGCCCACAGACTACCAGCTTGCCGACCTTTTCACGAAGGCATTGGATGAGAAAAGATTCACTTTTCTAGTTGGCAAGATTGGTATGCTCAACATGAGTTGACCACAGAGCCTCTGTACCCTTGCACAGAGCCTCTGTTGTACATATTTACCTCTGTAACATATTCCTTGTTTGTAAATAGTCTCTTCAGCTTTCTTTATTATGTATTCTTTTCTACGAATCTATGTCTTGTGCAAGTCTTATCCTTATATGATCCAAGCATAGTTGAAGGGGGAGCAAGACAGGTCTGATATCAAGGGGGAGCAAGAAGGCTCTATGCGAAATGAACTACAGAGTAAGGTCAAACTATTTTTTGAGCACCATGCGCTCAGAAAGATCACACTATGTACCCAGTCTTTCTGTCCAAACTTTGAAATGATCGAAACTATGAAAATCTTTCCTTAAAAAGAATCTTCCTTTGGTCTCAGAACCTCTGAGGTCAAGCACAGAGCCTCTGTGATCCCTCACAGAGCCTCTGCACCTCCAAAAACGAGGATCGTTTGACCAATGCTCCTCTCAAAGAAACTCGATCATTTCATCGCCTTTTCAATCAAAACCTTGGTTGTGACCTCAGAAGCCTCTTACCCACAGAGCTTCTGTCATTCCCATCACTTGAGAAATTTTGGTCACTTCCTGCGGGTTATTTCTTAAACATCACAGTCATGTGAAAATAGTGAATGCCACGCGTGTGAGAATAGGGTGGCGCACGTCCTAGATCGTGCACCACCATTATCTGACGTGGCAACATTTGATTGGCCAACATTTGTACCGTCATTTCACAGAAACGACTACTTATCCATTTCCACTCATCACGGATTTGAAAATTTTATTTTTTACCGCTTAATTTTTTTTACCTCCCTCTGTATAAAATCCCTTTTGCTTCTCTTCATTTCTTTTTACCTACATCCTTTGCTCTCAAAGAACTTCCTGCAAAAGTTTTTCTTCTTCTCCTCTATTCTATCAATGGCTTCTCCCTCATCTTCCTCCAAGAACTCTAATGGATCCAAGAAATCCAACACCTCTCATCACTCGATGGCTCAAAAGGCTGATTCAAACTCCGTTGGCCAAGAACATGTGCTTACAAGCAGGATGTTGTCTTTCACCAGGCATGACTATCACTTGACCCAAATGAAAAATAAACCGAACAACCATTTTGTCACCCTCAATCCCTCTGGTTTCCCCACTGAAGCTGCACCATTGGTTCAACTCCTCAAGAATCACTTCCTGGTTAAAGCCCTAATGATGAAGCGAAATGACATCCCTAAATCTTACATCCAACAGTTTTGGCTAAGTGCTCGCCATGCCAAGATGGATTAATATGGACACTGCATCATTGGCTATGCAACCCATCCATCAACTGAAAAGATTCTGGACTTAGGGATCAATCGTAGGAAACTGTCCGATATCTTTGAAATTCCCACTAAATCAGACCTCAACCTGCGCAAATTCTCAAAAGAGCCCACAGAGGAAGAGATATTGGAGTTCTTGAAGTTCATTGGATATGCAGTCCCAAAAACCAAAAGGACAAACTTCAGACGACATAATCTACCCCCTCTGTGGAACGTACTCTTCTCGATTCTGAACCGGTGTCTAACGTCGAAGGTTGGGAGCCCTGATCAATCAATCCATACAATTTTGGCTATAATGTATGGAATTTACTATGATCTCCCCCTGGACTACGCTGGACTCATTTTCAGGGAGATCCAGAATGCCGTGATTTCCAAACAACAGGACCAAGACAGAGGGACAGAGCCAAAGAACATTGCGTTTGGACGTTTCCTAGGACTACTTCTAGGCGAAGGAAAGCTACCAGCTGAGGGTAAAACCATCAAACTCCATAAGATGAAGTCCCACAAACCAACTACCATCAAAACAGGGTATCCGTCCGTAAGACCTTTGTCAACCAGAATGTTGATTTACTTGGGTAGTGAAGAGGGAACTAGGATTTACATACGAGGGTACAGGACTCCTGAACCGAGTCCTGCAACCCCCCCTCGTGTAGGCTTTCAAATAGGATATGTAGCGATTTACCTTAGAGATGAGAGAGAAAAGGTGACAGAAGTTGCAGTTGCAGAGGCTCAAGTGAGTGAGCGAGAGAGACCGTCAGTTAGAGGGGAAGGGAGTGAGAAGAAGAAGAAAAAGAAAAGCAAGAAAAAGAGAACCGAAGACGTAGAGGTTCCAAAGTCCTCTAAGAAATCCAAGAGGACCACAGAAGAAGAGGTACCAAAAGAGAAAGCCAAAGAAGAAACTGCAGAGATAAGAGTCTCTGAGAAAAAGAAAAGAAGATTGAGAACGCTTGCCGAAAAAGAACAATATGTGGAAGCCATCCGGCAAAGAAGGAAAGATCTAGTAGAAGACCAT
This sequence comes from Arctium minus, assembly GCA_954870635.1. Taxonomy (NCBI): domain Eukaryota; kingdom Viridiplantae; phylum Streptophyta; class Magnoliopsida; order Asterales; family Asteraceae; genus Arctium; species Arctium minus. Next base: position 170,469,812 of record OX941080.1, on the reverse strand, counting down.
GTTACTAGAACCGAACCTGCAGAAGGTTAGAAAAAACCTCTGCAGAAGGCAAAGAGATCCCTAGTCCTTGAAGAGTCCCATGAGGATAAACCTGAGAGCTCAATCAAAGTAGCCTCTGCAATAGCACGAGAGGTCTATCTTCAGTACTCAGGGAACCTAGGCGAAACGGTGGCCATGGAGATAGAGGATGTGACCGAACAGTCACAGAGTGAACAAGAAGAGCATAGATAGAGAGGAAAATCGGTGGAGGAGAGGGTAACAAAAGATGCCTTTGGCACACCACCAAAACCAACTCCCAGTGCAACCCACACTTCTACCCCTGCAGTTCTAGTGCAGAGGAGTATTGAAATAGGACCGCATAGTTCGAACCAAACCCTAGCCGACCGGACAGAGGATATTCCTTCATCCTCTGTACCACCATCCGGGGAAACCAAATCCACCTCAAACTCTCAAAAGGGTGAGAGTGTTGTTCTACGTGTCCACTCGCCCCAGGACACAACTCTTCCACACACAGAGGTATTCGTTGCCTCTTTCACACACAAGAGTGACCCCCAAACCACTTCAGAGTTGGTGGCGAGAGAACACAATGATTTTGTGGCTCTAGAACAACCACAGGATCCATTCAACATAGATGTTAAGGGAGTCTCTGAACCCTCCCCCAAAGAACTTGTTGACAGAACTTCCATAGATGCTTCCTCTGTGGAACATCGAGGATTGGAAGGAAATCCTCCAGAGCTCAACATATCAACAGGCTCTGAAGGTGCCAAAGACTTGTTGGCCAAATCTAGAACATTTGTTGTTCCAGAGGTTACCCCGGACATCTATGTCACAAAGGGCGAGTTTAAAGCCTTTGCTGACACGGTGCTCCAAAAACTTGACGAGTTGAAAAGCTTTGTCACCAGGGAATCTCAAGCCCACTCTGAATTTCTTGCAGAGGCTCTCAAGGCCAATACAGACGCCCTAAACGCTCTTCGCCAATCCTCTCAACAACATTCATCAGCGATCAATGAACTGAGAACAAATTGCGCGATAAAGGCTGATCTTCAAGCTTGTGGACAATATATCATTGCACACTCAAATCAGATTCAAGCTCTAGGGGATCTCTGCACCGACGAATTCCCGAAATATGTTGCCCAAGGATTTCAGTCAGGAGTGACAGAAATGACCAAGCTAAGAGAAGAAATAAAGGACATAACTCGCAGTGTTATGGTCCCCTTCCACCCACAGGCATCAACCTCTGCACCTGACCCCTCTGCCTTTGCCACAAAAGCTGACCTAGAAGCAATGGGAAATCAGTTTTTGGGCAACCACAACCTTCTTCGATCCAACTTCAATGAACAAGGAAAGAAGGTGGCTGCAGATTTGAAGAAAACCATAGACACATTTCGTTTCAAGTCTGATATGGAAATCAACGCACTGTCTTTGGCTGCAGAGGACATTCTACAGAAGATCACCAAATATGTCAATGAAAACCTCTATAGACGAAGAAAAAGGAAGGAACCTGTCACCTGCCAGACTCAAGCGGGACAAAAGAGGGCACGGCATGAGGACCAAGATCCTGATGCATCCGGCCATGGTCCTCATGAGGGGGAGAATCTGCAATCAACACAAGAAGCACCAATCACAACAATTCCTCTGAACCAAGTCCCTATGAACTCAGAACCTGAACCACAGAGATCATCTAAACAACAGGTCTCTTCAACCTCCTCTCCCATCATAATCTAAATCACAAAATCCCCACCATCCGCCAGAGATAAAGGTAAGGCCATAGCAACAGAACCTCTGAAAAAGATCAAATCTCCTCCTCCCACCTCTGAGAAACTACTAGAGAGCTCTTTTGATGTCGCCAAAAGAGTAAAACCGGAAGAAGAAGACTAGGCTTTTGATCTGCAACCTCTGTCTAAACTCCCCATCCTTGAACCTCTTGATAAACCATTAGAGGATAGAGTTGTAGAGGTTATCCAAGGCTTTGAGAGCCTAAGGAGACCCTTCCCTATTCCTCCAAAGAAGGACATCGAAGAAGAAGTGTACAAATATCTCTATAGCCGTGGAGCTCAAGATCTTCCCGCTGTTAGACTCTCAGAGGAAATTGTATCAGAGGAGAGAAGGAGATTCTATAAAGATAAAACCAAGCCAAAATCCAAAGTCTTCAACATGGCCAAGATCTCAGAGGTTCTGGAAATCAAACTTGGACACACAAAGTGCAAGAACTTCTGGTTCAGTGAATATGCAGTGAAAAGGGAAGATAAGGAAATATGGACATTCACAGACGCAGATCTACCGAATCTTCACCCTCATGATCTTCCAGAGCTATTCAAATGGACAGAGGATAAGTTTCGCTGGAAGAAGGAATACCACGAAGCACATCTCACCATCAAGAGGGTCATGAGAGAAAAGCTATTGTTCTACAGTATAGCTGACTTTCAAGTGGCACTTGACTTGGGAGTCAAAAAGGTCAACTTCCCTCCACCGGAAGACAGCTTACCACCCTCTGCCAATTTTCTGCCGAACTCCATCATCACTTCACCTTCTTTTCGTTTTGTGTACTTAAACCCCAAAGGAGAAAAGAAATTATTCATGGGGATAGAAAGCCAAAAGTACTCAAATGAATCTCTGCTGCTCATTCAAGATCTACTTATCAAGCACAGAGGCACCCCACTCGTACCCACAGAAGCTGCAGATGTCCTTCTGAAAAACATAGGTGCAACCTTAAACTTCAGAGACCTGTGCGTGTGCTACTTCAGAGAACTGAAGAAAGAAGGTGGGTTTGGAAAGAAGATCAACGATTTCCCATACGCCAAAGTATAGGCTCTGATGTCTTGTAAATTTTTTTTTGTATCCACTGTCAAATGTAATTGCCTTCTGGCATTGTTTTATTTTGAATGAAAATCAAAATTCAGAGGTTGAGTTCCTTTCACCTCTTTTGTTTCTAGCTTAGTCATCACTCCAAATTCCAATTTTTATTTTTTCAACACTTAGGGGGAGATTGTTAGCTCCATCCACCATGTTTAGAAGTGTTGAAAAATAGGCTAAGTATAGAAACTCCTCTTGTCTCGAAAGTCTCCACAGAAGATACAAAGCTCAGAAGACTTCTCCGCAGAAGACGTTCTCGAGGTCAAACTTGATAATGATACTCATATCACAGAGCCTCTGTGGTCACTCACAGAGCCTCTGTGAAGGCTAACCTCTGGAGGTCAGTGTTGGAATTGTGCAGGATGGCTCAAGACAAGACCACGTGCCGAGCACGTGAGACCTGCTGTACGAAGATCCGCATGATCATGTAATGGGCGTCCCACGATGTTTACTCCACAGGTGGCATTCTTTATGTGGAATGTCAGTCTTTGTCTTGTAGTACGAGGTGCATGATGCTTGTATTATATATGAGTACCTCGTTCTTTGTCTTAAGAATGAGAGCACACACACATTAGAAAATAGAGTTAGTAATCTTCCAAAAGAATATTTGCACACACCAGTGCGTGTTCTTGGTGTTCTACAGTAATCAATGAAACAGTTCTTTAAGTAATTTTCTTGCAATATTTTACTTATTGTTTATTGATTACTTGTGTGTTTACTACCTTGAATGTTCTATCCTTTCTACACATATTGAACGCTTCCGCACTCTGTTTAAAGTAATCTGTGTGTAGTAAAAGGTCAAATCAAGTTAAAGAACATCGAAACTGGGATCAACAGAGACCAAAGAAATAGAGGGATTAGAGATGGGGATAGAAGAAGTTTGTGGTTGAGAAGGTACCTCAGTTGATTGAAGAACTGGGATTTCAGGTTGAGTCACTGTTGTTGTGACAGCGACCGAGGTCGCTGGCACGGTTGATGTTATCACAGCTGCAGACGTGGAGGAGAGGACCATGAAATCATCCAAGGAAGTTTATCGAGAAACTTCCTCAGGCCTTGAACTAGAGGTGCTTGTCTCCTTAGTCACTTTGGCCTTTTTCGAAGGGCCAAAGGAACTAACTGATGGGCGTTTGGAACCAGTGGTAGCGGCAGGGTTAGCAGAAGAATGAACCTCCTGTGTGGCCGCTGAAGTAGAAGAATGGAGAGAGAGGCAAGAGCATAGGGTAGAAATACTTACCTCGTTGTCCAGCGGTTTGACCTCTAGAGAACGCTGACCCACTTTAGCGAAGGAGCCATCAGCAGTAGTGGGATAAGCGTTGGCGTAGAGGAACTTCAGGTATGCACAGATGAACCGTACATATGGGATCTTGGGATCCCTCTCCGTCTTCTCTATCTTTGACCTTAGATCGTCAAAGATAGCGGTCGCAAAGTCAAAGTTTTTGCCAGCGATTACCGAGTAGGCCATCTGGAGCTGTACCTTGCTGGCCTGATCAAGGGAACCACTTTTCCCACCCATGCATTGAATGAAGTGAGAAAAGATATAGTTCAGCTGAGAAGGCATGTTCGCCTTCTTGATGAGAGTCAGCTTCTTGTTGGGGATAGTGGAGCGGGGTTTGTTGTCCCAGCAATACTCCATATCATCCAGAAATCGGATGAGTTCAACGTCAGTAGGCAGAGCTTCAAAGCCACTCTTAGGTTTGTCAGGAAACCTGAGAGCCTTTCTTAAGCTGAAAGAGGTTATCATTTCTTTGCCGAGATCAGTGCAGAAAGAAATGGCAGGGACCTGATCACCTTTCTTGTTGGTGATGGTCGATTCTTCAGTTGTGAACCAAAACTGTTGAAGTAGAGTTTTGGAGGGTTTTTGGATCAACAGTGAGAGCGTAAGCAATGAAAGATTGCTTCAGGAATTTAGCAGCATCCACTAGGTGTGGGTATTTGATTCCATCGAAGTCTAGGCATCCAAGATGGTTGTTCTTGGGGACTTCAGAGTCAGTGATGGTGAACTTGATGTTCTTGGAGGAAACAAGTGTTGACTGTGCCATTGCTGGATAAGGAAAGAAATAAATAATAGAAGGGAAGGATTAAAGTCTAAAAATAAAGAAGTTTTTACCAGATTAAGATAAAAACAAAAAAATATTTTAAGATTAAGACATTGTTCTTAGTTTAAGAAGGAAGAAAAATGAGAAAACCAAAGGTTTTGAAAGAATAAAATCAAAAAGAATGATTTTAGTGAGTAGAAATCTTATAAAAATCCATAATGATGGAACATAAGTAGGATTAAGTAACAAGATTTAAGTAAAAGAAAGATCAAAATAACTTGCAAATGATTTGAAAGATGTTCTTGCAAATGCTTGAGAGAGTTCTTGCTTGAAAAGGATTTCCAGAGAGCGTAAATGATAAGAATGAAAAGAAACATTCCTTTTATACGTAGAGAGTAGGAGAGAGAAAGAGGCGGGAATACAAATGTTCATCATGACATGGACACGTCCCATGAAGTTGATTGGATAGAAGGGCAACGGACTAACGTGTCAGAAAAAGGCATGTCGTGGATTGTCAATTCAAATGACGTCATAGGAGAGAGAAAAATGTTTCATTTGTCCTTTTTTAAACTATCTCTAAAGAAAAGTCAAAGATAGGTTTTTCTTTGAAAGAATCCCTGATGAAAATTCAGAGATTGATTTTTTATTTTAGAAGGATCACTGAAGAGAAAACTCAGTGATAGATTTTGTTTTTCAAAAAAGCTTTTAATCATTTGAAGAAAACTTCAGTGATCAAAGTTTTATTTAAAACATATTACTGACTGAAGATTCAGTGATTGAAAGTAAGAGAACATACCTGAGAGTCAGAGTTTTAATCATAGATTGAATGATAAATGGGAACTTATAATCACTGACTTAATGCATGAACGATGAAGATTTACTCTTCGAGATTCAGCATTCCAAGCTCACTGATGAGAAAGTTGAACCTTGTCTCATCAAGAGGTTTGGTGAATAAATATGCAAGCTGATAGTCAGTAGGGATGAAATGAAGTTCAATATCACCATTCATCACATTATCTCTGATAAAATGATATATGATCTCTATGTGTTTAGTCTTTGAATGTAGCACTGGATTGTTTGCTATAGCAATAGCACTAGTGCTGTCGCAATAGATTGGAATCTTTGATAGTTGAAGGTCATAGTCTAATAGTTGATTTCTCATCCATAAGACCTGAGCACAACAACTTCCAGCGGCTACGTATTCAGCTTCAGCTGTGAAAGTGGACACTGAATTTTGCTTTTTGCTTGTCCAGCTTACCAGCTTTCCTCCTAGAAGTTGACATCCACCAGTGGTGCTCTTTCTATCGAGTTTACAACCTGCAAAATCACTATCATAATATCCAGTTAGATCGAACCCTGAGTCTTTGGGATACCAAAGACCGAGGTTAGGAGTCCCTTTGAGATATCTAAAAATTCGCTTAACAACGATCAGATGGGATTCCTTGGGTTCAGATTGATAGCGTGCACATAAACAAGTAGAGTACATGATTTCAGGTCGGCTCGCTGTAAGATACAGCAGGGAGCCTATCATTCCTCTATAAGCAGTGACATTAACAGGTTTTCCAGATGGATCCTTGTTAAGTGTCAGAGGCGGTGCCATAGGAGTCTTCATAGTTGAAGTTTGTGTAAGATCAAACTTCTTCAGCATATCTTTAACATACTTACCTTGGCTGATAAAAGTACCTCTGTCAGATTGTTTGATCTGAAGGCCAAGAAAATATGTCAGCTCACCCATCATACTCATTTTGTATTCTTTCTTCATTCTTTTAGCGAAGCGAGTACACAGAGATGGGTTAGTAGAACCAAATATGATGTCATCGACATATATTTGTACAAGAATAATATGACCTTTTATCTTTCTGAAAAATAGTGTATTATCAATTTTGCCACGTTCAAAGTTTTCAGAGATAAGAAAAGATGAGAGAGTGTCATACCAAGCACGAGGGGCTTGTTTTAGACCATAGAGAGCCTTATCCAATTTATAAACATAATTTGGATACTTAGGGTCATAGAACCCTGGAGGTTGTTCTACATAGACTTCTTCATTCAGCTTTCCATTTAGGAACGCTGATTTTACATCCATTTGATATACAATGAAGTCTTTATAGACTGCATAGGCTAAGAATAGTCGAACTGCTTTGAACCTAGCCACAGGGGCAAAGGTTTCATCATAGTCTATGCCTTCCTCTTGTCTGTATCCCTGAGCAACAAGTCGAGCCTTGTTGCGGGTTACAGTTCCATGTTCATCTAACTTGTTTCTAAACACCCATTTGGTGCCTATAACAGTTTTGTCAGATGGTCTAGGAACGAGATTCCAAACTTTGTTGCGAGAGAACTCAGTCAGCTCTTCTTGCATAGCGCTGACCCAGTTTCGATATCTGAGGGCATCATCAGCCTTCTTTGGATCTATTAAAGAAATAAAGTTTACAAAGAGACAGATATTACCTGAACTTCATCGTGTCTGAATACCTGCATCGGGATCACCAAGAATTTGATCTATGGGGTGATCTTTGGTCCATCGCTGAGCAGGAGCATGATCGCTCATTTCAGAGGTTGGATCAACAATGGGAATGTTCACTGATGAAGAAGCTTGAGGTTCATCAACGATTAGCTGTTGAGCATTAGACAAACCATTGTTTTCTGAGAGGTGTTCAGACGAAGATAGATCTGATAGAAGTAAGGTGTTTAGAGGTTCTGCTGAGATCCATGAGTTGGATTCAGCGTTAAGAGGTATGATGTTTGGATCATCATCAGCAGCTTGAGGATCTGAATGTTGATGGTTTGAGAGAAAAGGTTATGTTTCTCGGTAATGAGAAAACATCCAAGCATTTAATTCTTCATTGTCAGTGATTGGTTTAGAGTTCGCTGAGCGAGTTTCATCAAAAGTGACATGAATTGTTTCTTCTACAGTTTGTCTTCTCTTGTTGAAAACTCTATAGGCTTTGGAGATGGAAGAATATCCTAGAAATATTCCATCATCAGCTTTTGGGTCGAACTTTCCAAGCTGATCTTTGTTGTTTAAAATAAAGCACTGACAACCAAAGATATGAAGAAAGCTGATAGAAGGCTTTCTTCCATGAAAAATTTCATAAGCTGTCTTTCTAAATCGCTTTACTATCAACGATCTGTTTTGAGTAAAGCATGCAGTTTTTACAGCTTCAGCCCAAAATTGAGTAGGGAGGTGAGAATCGTTGAGCGTTGATCTAGCAACCACAATGATCGTTTTGTTTCTTCTTTCAGCGACTCCGTTTTGCTGAGGTGTTCTAACTGAAGAGAAGTTATGAGAAATTCCCTTGTTCTCAAAGAAATTGTTCAAATAACTGTTTTTGAATTTAGTTCCATGATCACTTCTTATTGAACGTACAGTGAGATTATTCAGCACTTCCATCTTTTTAACAAAAGATATTAGTTCTTCTGGAGTATCACTCTTGCAGCAAAGAAAGATAACCCAGGTGTAGCAAGAGTATTCATCTACAATGACAAGCGTATATTTCATTCCAGCTATTGATTGGATGTTGACAGGGCCAAACAGATCCATATGTAAGAGCTAAAGAGGACTTGTCACTGAGGAAACTTGTTTAGACTTGAAAGTAGCTTTTGTCTGTTTTCCTTTTTCACATGCAGTGCAAAGAGATTCTTTAGCATATGAGTGCTGAGGAAGACCAGAAACCAGTTCCTTAGAAGAGAGAGAATTCAGGGTTTTGAAATTTAGATGAGAGAGCCTTTTGTGCCATAGCCAGTTGACATCAGAAGAGGCTTTAGAGAGAAAACATACGTTTTTAGTGATAATAGAGTCCATATCTATTACATAGACATTTTCTCTGCGATAACCACTGAGAGCAAGTTTTCCTTTCTCATTTACCACTGAACATGCTTTCTTGGAAAAGCGAACTTCATAGTCTTTATCACATAGCTGACTTATGCTCAGAAGATTGTGCTTCAGTCCATCTACATAAGCGACTCTTTTGAAGGTAGTTGTCCCACTGCTGAGGACACCAAACCCTCGGGTATATCCTTTTCCATTTCCACCAAAGGTCACAGAGGGACCTTTCTCTTCCTTGTATTCAGTGAGCAGGTCTTTTTGTCCACTCATATGACGAGAACATCCACTATCGAGATACCAGATGCCCTTTGATCCTTGCAAACATAAGGAAGATTAAGCTTTGTTTGGTACCCACTTTTCAATGGGTCCTTTGGGGTTAGTGGAGATGGAAGGTTCAACAATCTTCACAGCAGATGAAGATTCAGCTTCAGTGGTAATCTTCATTTTGGTTAATTTCTTAACCTTAGTGGTATTCTTCACCTTGGTCAATTTTTCAGCTTTGATGACCTTCTCAGCCTTGGAGGCATTCATCTTCACTTTAGCTGATTTATCAGCTTTAGTGGCAGTTGGAAATTTGCTTGCAATATGGTCAGTAAATCCACAGTGATAGCATTTTCTATGTTTGAATGTGGTTTTAGGACCAGAAGTAGAAGACTTTGAGAATTTAAGATGAGAGGGGCCAGGTCCAAGAATGCTTTTAGCATGAGATATGGGAGGAATCTTGATTTCTTCAGATCTCTTAGGCTTGAGATCAATCTTTAGCTTTGGAGGACAGAGATCAAATATTTATATCACAGAGCTAGAGGATTGATTCGCTGAAGGTTTAGAGGGAACTTTCAGCTTTGCTTTCTTGGAAGCCTTCTAAGGATGGAAGATGGATTTTCCTTTATCCGTAGACTTAGAGCCTTTGGATTTTTCCTCAGGGATAGGATTAGAAGAAGAAGAATAAAACTGATTATAAGAAGTGTTAGAGATAGGAGTGACAAATGTTCCAAACTTAAGCATGGAACAGTCTTCTTTAGGCTCATCTTGTGGTTTCCAAAAACCAAGACCGGTTTTATCACCGTCAGGAGTTTGAGCATTTATTATCTCAGTGATCTTTGTTGAAGAATTGCACCATTTTTCAACAGTAGCCTTTTCTGCTTTTAGAGCAGCGATGGCTTGTTCGCGTTCTATGTTGATGATTTTATTTACAACAACTTGATCTTTCAAACTTTCCTCTAAAAGATTCAGTTCTCTGATATTTTCATGGCATTTTTCCAGTTGTTCAGTTAAGTCATTGCTTTTGATTTCAGCTAGAGATTTGTTGTTTAGAGCATTGTAAAGATCAATCGTCAGCACATCAACTACGCGACTTCTCTCTGATTCAGGTAGAGAGGGATTAGTAGAGATAGATACCTGAGATGATATATAGCTCATAGAAGTTTCAGTTGGTTCTTCCACTTCTTCTTTAATCTCAGCCATGAGGCAGAGATTAGCGACTTCTTCTTCATCAGAACTTGATTCTTCAGATTCAGCCCAGTCGTGTTCTTCAGCAATGAGACCTTTACCTTTTCGCTTGTAGCTTTTCAGCTTTTGATATTTTTCTTTCAGCTTTAGGTATTTGTCATCGCTGGTTTTTCTAGAGGTAGAAGGTTTGAAGACTTTCTTTGACCTGCACTCACTTGCAAAGTGTCCAATCTTTTCACAGTTATAGCAAGTAGCAGAAGCCTTATCAACAGGGGTTGATTTTGGCTTGTCAGTGAGAGAGAGAGAGGCGTATTTCTTTTGAAATTGCTCTTTCTTGCAAATCTCTTGAAAGAGTTTGTCAAGAGTTCTAAGGATTCATCAAACTCTAAAAGATCAGTGTCTGATATATCCTCTGATTCATAATTTAACTCAGTGATAGTGAGAGTAGATCGCTGAGATGGAATTATCTCTGAAGAGACTAAAGCAATAGGAGTGCTTTTGAAGTCTTTAGAATCTTTTATAATATTCTTCTTCAAAAGGTTTGATTGCTCATAGTTGAGCAATATTCCATACAAGGTGCTGAGAGAAAGAGAATTTAAATCTTTTGTCAGCTTGAGACATATTGAATAACTGTCCCAGCTTTCAGGAAGACATTCTAAGAATTTTGTTAGGACCTCAGAACTAGAGTAGGTCCTGCCAACGGTTCTTAGATCAATGATTAAGCAGTTAAACCGCTGATGAACATCAGAGAGAGATTCATTCTTACCAGCGATAAAACTTTCATACTGTCCTACCAAGTTAATCTTTCGAGTCTCTTGGATTTCAGTGGTGCCTTCATATTGAACACATATGGTTTCCCACATTTCTTTAGAAGTTTTAAGATGCATGATGGAATGGAAAACTTCATCAGGCAGAGCCATAGATATAATGGTCTTTGCCCTTGCATCAATACCAACTTTCTTTTTGTCCTCATCACTCCATTGTCTGATTTCCTTAGCAATATAGCGTTCAGGAATAAATGGAGTGGTGGCAGTAGCTGGAACGGCAGCTATGATTTGGACAGGTTCATAGGGTCCGTTTGCTACGTACTTAGGTATAGTGGGATCTGCACCTTCAAGAAATAGCATCATTCGATTTTTCCAGAGAGAGAAGTTATCTCTGCTAAATCGAGGAGGTTTAGAGAGTGAACCATTATCGAAGTAGTTTGTGTTTAGTGCCATATTAGAATAGCAAGGAAGAGAATAAAGCAAGATCTTGTTTATCAGATTAAACAATCTGCTCTGATACCAAAAGCAGCTGAAGAAATTAAAGAGGGGGAGACAACAGCTGAAGTTGCTGAGGTTCAACTTGAAGATCCTCCTTCTCATGTTGAGGGGGAGAAGGTTGCTGACCAAGCCCTTTCTTCAGTTACTATAAAGTAATTTTCTTCAGTTACTTTGTCATTATCAAATAGGGGGAGATTGTTGATTCAAACTCTCTCAGTGATTTGATAACGACCCTCTTCTATACTTAGTGAAAATTACGTTTTAATATGTATTAGTGTTTCACCATCAGCGATCAGACTGAGTCTGTTCAGTTATCGCTGATGACCTTTCTTGTAAACATTTCATATGTATTAATGTTTCACTATCAGCGATCAAACTAAGTTTGTTCAGTTATTGCTGATAGTTTCTGATGTAAACAGTAACGTAATCCCTGAAAACAAGTCTCGCATCAACAGATGTACATAGCTGAATCGAAGACGAAGCCACTGAAAAAAGAGAAGTCTATGTGACAACCGTCAAAATTAGTGCTCAGGTTAATTTCTAAGTTAATGAAAATTAAGATTTAAGTATTTGCCACTCCTTAAATTGCATAAAATTTTAAGATAAAAGTTTCCTGAAAATTTAGGAGGTTGCGTAGAATGCCCGGAACAGTTCCGTGTCTGACCGTCACTGTCCAGAAATGCCAAAAAAAAATAAATAAATAAAGAAAGAAAGAATTAAGTCCAAAATTCATAAAATTTTTAAGTTTATATTATTTAAATGAAATACTTTCATTTTTATACATATAGAATGTGTTCAGCAAAAAAATTGAGAATCGGGTATTTCGGTTCTCACATATCTGATTTAATTACCTATAATAACCATAATTCATTATTTTAATTCCAATATATGTGTCATATGGACATATGTCACATGGAGGCTTAACTTTAATATTTAAAACTAATTTAAAATTTTAAATAAAACTCATTTTCAACTCATTTTCATTTCAAAAATTAGACCACCTCTTCATTTTCCTCTCTCTCTCTCTCTTCTTCCTCACCTAGTTCGGCCGAAGTTACCACCACCACCACCCTCAATTTCGAAATTTTGGTACAAATTAGGAGAAGAAACAAGGTTTTTGGGTCATCAATAGAAGATTGGTATCAAGTTTGGACAACAATTTCACTAGGTAACATCTAAATTTCATCTTTTGTTTGCATGTTTATACACTTTCGATTTTTGGAGTTCATTAGCAAAATTCTACATTCAAATGTGTATAAAACTTGTTTTTTTTTATGATAGAAGAGATCACATTTGATATATATAGAGTTTTGTTTCAAGATTATGATCTCCATTTGAAAGAAATATGGAAATTTCATCAAGGGTTTAACTAAATTGTTCATGCATGTAGAAATTGGGTACTTTGATGGATTGAACCAAGAAATTGTGGTGATTATGAATTAAAATTCTTGTTATTTCAATAATTTTTTATTATTAGAACTCTTAGGATGAGGTATTACAAACCTCACATGATTAAGAGTTTAAAAAGTGGTGAAAATCACTTATTTGTCCTCTTAATAGCAATGCATGTATGAATAATTTGCACCCTTGTTACTTTGGTATTTTGGTATTAGTGGTACAAAAGGAAGTTTAAACTAAAAGTGTTCTTAAGATGGAAATTATAATCTCCATATGATTAAGGACAAATTTTGAAGTAATTTTTAACATTTGAATGGTTGAATGATTCATGCATAAGTATGGATGAGCATATTTTAATGCTATGAGTCCAAGAATCTTAAAGTATACTATAAAGTCTTATTACAATGTATAATGATGTGAAGACATGGTTTATACCAAAAACCATGCTATAATGATCATCATTTTTGGCTTAATAGAGATGTTTTGGTACTTTGAAATCTGTCCAGAAACTAATCTTCACTTCTAGCATGCACAACTCTTAAACCACATGTCCAAAATTGGGCTTTTTGCCTCTAGACTTTAATTTAGGGTGTTAGATTTCTAAAAAGTCCGAAAACACTAATTTTGGAGATGATTTGAGCACTTAAATGGATTTTACAAGAAAATGGTGCAATCTGTCCAGTGAAGACAGATTCATACACCTATCTTGTAGAGGCCATAACTCCCTCATTTCTTATCCCAAATTAAGTGAATATTTTTCCAAATGATAGGATTTTGAGTTAGGTTTACACCCATATAAGTATCATTGGCTAATTCAAAGAATTGATACCCCAAAAGCATGCTACAAGTGAGGTATGTCACTGATCCGGAAATCAGTGACACACTGCTTTGTGGAAATTATTTAAGGTATCAAAACTCATCCAAAAATTATGAAAAAATGCAGATTTACTCTTTACACACTATAGTATTACCAAAAACAATTTGGTGAATTCATTCCTTTGGGAAGATATGTTTCTATAGTGGTTTTTTTGACTAAAATTTTGGACAGCTACTGCTGAATTTTCAGAAAAGTGATCATAATGAGATCTAGACTTGTGTTAAGACATAATAAGACTATAATTGATCTAAATATGGTTTTGGACATTGACACCTACTTAATGGCATTTCATAAGTTATTTGGACGGATCATTTGGACATAGGAACGGGTATTAACGTATTTCCACTATGGCAACCTTCACTATAGGAAACCAAGGAAGCGGCACCTATTTTGAGCACTATCGTTAAGTTTCCAAGTTCACTCTCAAGGTGAGTATTCACAACCCCATTTTACTTGTTTTAAATGATTTTGGGGTGAAAAGCATGCTTAAGTACGATTATAATGATTCATGAGTTAATTGAAATGTTTTGCGCTGTTAAGTCGCCAAGGCTTGTTCTCAAGCATTATAAAAAAAAATAAGATGTATGACGTTAAATAGTTGGTATGTTGAGTATTTAAGAGTTAGTCCCCAGACGACACTACTATTAACCCAGAAAATTGGGCCTATAGTATTAGTGGATAGCGCTATTTGGGCTTGACCAACCCCACTTCTTATAGCTGACGAGCTAGGAGTGCACTATACTAGAGAAGTGATTGACCATGCAGCGCTTGAGACCACCTCTGAGTCAAGGCACATGGGGAAAAAACAAGGGTCCGGGACGGTTTAGTAGTGGCTCAACCAAGTTTAAGTTATACCGACTCAAGTCATACGTAAAGCAATACTCATGAAATCTTCAAGTTAAGCTAATGAGCACGGATTTGCTCCAAGTATTTGAGCACGTATATGCTCCAAGTATTCAAGTTAAGCTTTTGAGCACGAACATGCTCCAACTATCCAATTTTTGCATATAAAATGTTTTGTGCATCTATAAAACCTGTGAACTCACCAACTCTCGTAGTTGACCATATTTTTGTACATGCTTTTCAGGTAATCAAGAAGGTAAACTTTAAGGGCCGTTCTGCGTATAACATGAATATGCTTGGGGGATGTACAAACTTTTGGACAATGCTATCTTGAATTATCTCGGGATTGTAATTTCACGATAAACATTCTACTATTAAATTTTGTAATGTATTTTTATTAAATGTATGGTGGTTGAACTTTATGCTTGTGGATTGTTTATCGGAAACTGTTATACCCCGTATTTCCGCTTTAGCGGGGTGTGACACATTTGGTATCAGAGCCACAGGTTATAGAGAATACCGGTTTTATACAAAACCATACACTATAACCCTATTTTTAAAAAAAAATTATTTTACAAACGAAATTACGAACCCGAGTACATCCCTAGCATGACTAAGACGTGTATTTCGTAATCACACCCTAACTTAGGCAAAGCTTGATCACCTTTGTTTAATTTGAGTGTGCATAATGGAGACATAGATCGGTTATGCTAAAAGTTACTAAAAATAGAAACTTTTCGATTCAAAAACGAAAAGCATGTTTTGTTTTTGAGTTCGCATGGCATTTTTGGTTATTAAAGGATATTATCATATGCTTAATATTTAAACTTTGTTAATTATCGCAGTCGACATGTCTCGTTCCCCACCTAGAGAGCAATCCCCAGACGAATCAGGTTATCTCACCCACATACCCGGGAGAAATTCTCCTCCTAGTGAATAGTATGACCCTTCTGAGCATGAGTATTCCGATTCCAAGCATACACCAGTGAGATCCGCTACGCCCACACCTGATCTGACACCATGTGCCACGCCTGAGTGTAAGAGGACTCCTCTACCAGTTAGAGATGAGGCAGGGCCTTCTCGGCCCAGGGGTCTGAGGTTATCACCCCATTCGCCTGCTAGGATACCGGCACTCCCACTAGCCGGCATGACTGAGGTCGAGACATACTGGGTTAGGAGTTTGTCTCGGAGTATGGAGCGGTGCAGGTTGCAAGTTGATCACCATGAGCATTCCATTGACTCACTTAGGAAAAGGATGAGTATGACTGACAATATTACAAAGGGGATGATATCGATGATGGGAACTAGTGATGAGATGATAGGGAAGATATTTGGAGAGCTAGCGGAGACTAGAGCGATGGTGACCTGGCTGCACACTTGTTTGTCGACCGTGATGGGATTCTTGGTAGTGAATGTGGCTTTGGTGATGGTGCACTATTGGCGTTTGTAGTTTGTGATTGATGCATGATTTGGGTTGTTAAAAACTTTATTTTGGGGCTTGTAGCCCGTGACTTTAAAATACTTGACTCATTTTGGATTGTCACATTTTGTAAACGTTTGGATGATGTATGTCTTGATGATGGATGCTTATGATATATTTTGTTATGCATGATTTTAAGTCTTTAAAAATGTATTCCTTATGATTTAAATATCGTATCATGTTTGTATGATGGAATGGAATTTAATTAGACTTTAAAATTCAATTGTTGCAATTAGAACTATGCCGCCAAGAAGGGAAGACCCCGAGATTGCTCGGCTTGTAAACGAACAAATTCTTGCAACAATCCCTGCCATAGTTAGCCAGATAACAGCAGGATTAAGTGCAAATCCACCTAACCAACCAGGAGCTGGTGTTAACGTTGAAAGAGAGTGTACATATAAGACCTTCAGGTCTTGTAATCCAAAGGAATTCCATGGTACTGAAGGAGCGGTTGGATTACTGTCTTGGATAGAAGGAATGGAGTCTGTCCTTCATATCAGTAAATGTCCGGAAACTAAGAAGGTAGAATTTGCAACTTGTTTATTACAAGGGAGAGCACTGACTTGGTGGAACACCCAAGTACAAACGAGAGGAAGAGATGCAGCAATTAGATTGACATGGGACGAGTTCAAAGAGATGATAAAAGGGGAATATTGTTCAAGGAGTGAAATGCAGAAGTTGCAGGCAGAATTCTGGGATCATGAGATGAAAGACAATGATGTAGATACATACACGACACGATACAATGAGTTGGCGAAAATAGTACCACATCTGGTGACACCGGAAGAAAATCGAGTTGACAGGTACATCTGGGGATTAGCACCGGAAATTAGAGGAGATGTAACTTCGGGAAAACCGAAAACTCTTCAAGAGGCTGTGGATTTAGCAACGAAGCTCACCAATAATGCAATTCGTTCAGGACTTTTTTCTAGTGACAAAGCCAAAGAAAAGAGGAAAGTTGAAGAGGGTTTAAGGAGGCAGGATGACCGAAGGAGGGGAAAGGATCGGAGGATCATGGGTAACTATGGAATTCAGGTGCAGGCAGCCGATAAGGGAAAAGGGACATATCCGAGATGTGACAAGTGTAATAAGCCACATTTCGGAAACTGTATTATATGTCGCAAGTGCAACAGAGGAGGTCATTACGAGAAGGATTGCAAGGCTGGAGGAAGGAGAGTTTGTTATGAATGCGGGAGCCTGGATCATTTTAGAAACAACTGTCCCAGGGTGAACAGAAGGGCGAATGCGAATCAGATTCGGCCAGTTGGACAGAGGGATCAAAGGGGCCAAGCAAGAGGCCGAGTGTTTGAAATTGGGGCGGAAGAAGCAAGGCGGGACCCAAATGTGATTACAGGTACGTTTCTCTTAAACAATCACTCCGCATCTGTACTATTTGATTCTGAAGCAGATAAAAGTTTTGTGTTGTTAAATTTTAGACCGAAAGTTAAACAAATGACACAAAAATTAAAAGAAGACTATGCCATTGAGTTTGCTAATGGGCAAGAAATTAGGGTCAAAGATGTACTTCCAAATTGTACCCTAAGTCTAGCTGAAAAGGATTTCAAAATAGATTTGATCCCAATAAAGCTAGGTAGCTTTGATATAGTCGTGGGCATGGATTGGTTGTCAAAGAACCAAGCGGAGATAAGTTGTTCCGAGAAGATTCTCTGAATCCCGTTACCGGGAGGATAAGTACTTATAGTACCTAGAGAAAAGTCTAAGAGAAAACTGAAGATGGTGTCTTGTATGAAAATGCGGAAGTACCTGAGGAAAGAATGTGACGCATTTCTAGCGCATGTAATAAGTAAAGAACCTAAGGAGAAGCGTTTGCAAGATATTCCGGTAGTCCAAGAATTTCCTGAAGTATTTCCCGAGGAGTTACCTGGATTACCTCCACCGAGACAAGTCGAATTCCGTATCGATTTGGTTCCAGGAGCTGTACCGATGGCCAAGGCACCGTACCGTTTGGCACCTTCGGAGATGCAAGAACTGTCAGAACAACTACAAGAGCTGCTCGACAAGGGATTTATTAGGCCTAGCTCTTCGCCTTGAGGAGCACCAGTACTTTTTGTTAAAAAGAAGGACAGGACGTTCCGAATGTGTATTGATTATAGGGAACTCAATAAGCTGACTTTAAAGAATCGATACCCACTTCCCCGAATCGACGATTTATTTGATCAATTGCAAGGCGCATCGTACTTTTCAAAGATTGACTTACGGTCCGGATATCATCAAATGAGAGTTCGTGAAGAAGACACGGTCACTATGAATTTCTAGTTATGCCCTTTGGACTGACAAATGCTCCAGCAGTTTTCATGGACTTGATGAACAGAGTCTGCCGACCATACTTGGACAAGTTCATGATCGTGTTTATAGATGACATTCTGATTTATTCGCGAAGCAAGGAGCACGAACAACACCTGAAGTTGATGTTGGAATTGCTCAAGGAACAGAAATTGTACGCCAAGTTCTCCAAGTGTGAATTTTGGCTTCGAGAAGTACATTTTCTGGGTCATGTGGTTAATAAGAAAGGGATTCATGTTGATCCAGCAAAGGTTGAGGCCATTAAAAAGTGGGAAACTCCTAAGACACCGACGGAAATTCGTCAATTTCTTGGCCTGGCAGGTTATTATCGGCGATTTATCGAAAATTTTTCCAAGCTTGCTCAACCACTCACGTCGCTAACCCAAAAAGATAAGAAGTTTGATTGGGGAGAAAAACAGGAGGAGGCATTTCAAACGCTGAAGCATAAGTTATGCAACGCGCCAATTCTAGCGTTACCAGAAGGTACAAAAAATTTTGTGGTATATTGCGATGCATCACATCAAGGTTTGGGATGTGTATTAATGCAAAGAGATAAAGTCATAGCTTATGCCTCAAGACAGCTTAAAGTTCATGAAAAGAATTATACCACTCATGATTTGGAGTTAGGAGCAGTGGTATTCGTTTTAAAGATTTGGAGACATTATCTTTATGGTACCAAGTGTATCGTTTGCACTGATCACAAAAGCCTCTAGCATATATTTGATCAGAAGATGTTAAACATGAGACAACAAAGATGGGTGGAACTACTCAATGACTACGATTGTGAGATAAAGTATCATCCCGGAAAAGCCAACGTAGTAGCAGACGCATTGAGTAGGAAGGAGAAGGTAAAACCAACAAGAGTACGAACCATGGGAATGTTGGTACAAACGAGCCTCAAAACACAAATTTGTGAAGCTCAAAAAGAGGCACTGAAGGAGGAGAATCTAAAGAATGAGGTACTTCATCAGTCAAAAAAAGAATTTGAAACCCGATCAGATGGGGTACAATATTTCAAGAATAAGGTCTGGATACCAAAAGTGGAAGGTCTGCGGATGTCGATCTTGGAAGAAGCGCACCAATCGATGTATTCGATTCACCCGGGAGCCGACAAAATGTATAAGGAGCTCAAAGAGTATTATTGGTGGCCGGGAATGAAGAAGGACATTGCTGAATTCGTGGGTAAATGTTTGACTTGTGCTAAAGTCAAAGCAGAGCATCAAAAGCCATCTGGATTTTTGCAACAACCGGAGATACCTCAATGGAAATGGGATCAAGTATCCATGGATTTCATCACAAAGTTACCTAGAACAGGAAGAGGTAATGATGCAATTTGGGTTATTGTGGATAGACTTACAAAATCCGCGCATTTTCTTCCTATCCGAGAGGATTTCAAAATGGAAAGATTGGAACAAGTATACATTGATGAAATTGTCTCTCGTCATGGAGTACCACTATCCATTATTTCAGACCGAGACAGTCGTTTCACCTCTCGGTTTTGGCAAGCGTTTCAGAGAGCTCTGGGTACCAGGTTGGATTTGAGCACTGCTTATCATCCACAAACAGATGGTCAATCTGAAAGAACCATCCAGACTTTGGAAGACATGTTACGCGCTTGTGCTATAGACTTCGGAGGTAGCTGGGATAAGCACTTACCATTGATTGAATTTTCTTATAAGAACAGCTACCATACCATTATTCAATGCGCGCCATACAAAGCTCTTTATGGACGTAAGTGTCGATCTCCACTTAGTTGGGTGGAAATTGGTGACAGTCAATTGATTGGGCCTGATATTATATGGGAGACTACCGACAAAATATCGACCATACAAGACAAGCTTAAAGCTGCAAGAGATCGACATAAAAGCTATGCAGATAATCGCAGAAAACCCTTAGAATTCCAAAAGGGTGACAAGGTTCTTCTGAAAGTGTCTACATGGAAAGGAGTTGTGAGATTTGGAAAAAAGGATAAATTAAGCACAAGATACATTGGTCCGTATGATGTATTGGAAAGAATTGGACCAGTAGCTTATAAGCTTAAGTTGCCACAAGAGTTGAGTGCCATTCACGACACGTTCCACGTGTCAAATTTAAAGAAGTGTATAACTGACGAGTTGGCGATTGTACCCCCAAATGAAATCCAAGTGGACGAACGGCTTTATTTCAGAGAAGAGTCGGTTGAAATTTTGGGTCGCGAAGTTAAGCGACTAAGGAGAAGTAAAATTCCTATTTTAAAGGTTCGTTGGAAGTCGCGTCACGAACCTGAATTTACGTGGGAAAGAGAGGATCTTATGAAGCGCAAGTATCCTCACTTGTTTGATCAAGAGGCGGTCCAGAAGTGACAAACTTTAAATTTCGGGACGAAATTTCTCGAAGTAGGGGAGACTATGACAACCGTCAAGATTAGTGCTCAGGTGAATTTCTAAGTTAATGAAAATTAAGATTTAAGTATTTGCCACTCCTTAAATTGCATAAAATTTTAAGATAAAAGTTTCCTGAAAATTTAGGAGGTTGCGTAGAATGCCCGGAACAGTTCCGTGTCTGACCGTCACTGTCCAGAAACGCCAAAAAAAAAAAAATAAATAAAGAATTAAATCCAAAATTCATAAAATTTTTAAGTTTATATTATTTAATTGAAATACTTTCATTTTTATACATATAGAATGTGTTTAGCAAAAAAATTGAGAATCGGGTATTTCGGTTCTCACATATCTGATTTAATTACCTATAATAACCATAATTCATTATTTTAATTCCAATATATGTGTCATATGGACACATGTCACATGGAGGCTTAACTTTAATATTTAAAACTAATTTAAAAATTTAAATAAAACTCATTTTCAACTTATTTTCATTTCAAAAATTAGATCACCTCTTCATTTTCCTCTCTCTCTCTCTCTCTTCTTCCTCACCTAGTTCGGCCGAAGTTACCACCACCACCACCACCCTCAATTTCGAAATTTTGGAACAAATTAGGAGAAGAAACAAGGTTTTTGGGTCATCAATAGAAGATTGGTATCAAGTTTGGACAACAATTTCACTAGGTAACATCTAAATTTCATCTTTTGTTTGCATGTTTATACACTTTCGATTTTTGGAGTTCATAAGCAAAATTCTACATTCAAATGTGTATAAAACTTGTTTTTTTTTTATGATAGAAGAGATCACATTTGATATATATAGAGTTTTGTTTCAAGATTATGATCTCCATTTGAAAGAAACATGGAAATTTCATCAAGGGTTTAACTAAAGTGTTCATTCATGTAGAAATTGGGTACTTTGATGGATTGAACCAAGAAATTGTGGTGATTATGAATTAAAATTCTTGTTATTTCAATAATTTTTTATTATTAGAACTCTTAGGATGAGGTATTACAAACCTCACATGATTATGAGTTTAAAAAGTGGTGAAAATCACTTATTTGTCCTCTTAATAGCAATGCATGTATGAATAATTTGCACCCTTGTTACTTTGGTATTTTGGTATTAGTGGTACAAAAGGAAGTTTAAACTAAAAGTGTTCTTAAGATGGAAATTATAATCTCCATATGATTAAGGACAAATTTTGAAGTGATTTTTAACATTTGAATGGTTGAATGATTCATGCATAAGTATGGATGAGCATATTTTAATGCTATGAGTCCAAGAATCTTAAAGTATACTATAAAGTCTTATTACAATGTATAATGATGTGAAGACATGGTTTATACCACAAACCATGCTATAATGATCATCATTTTTGGCTTAATAGAGATGTTTTGGTACTTTGAAATCTGTCCAGAAACTAATCTTCACTTCTAGCATGCACAACTCTTAAACCACATGTCCAAAATTGGGCTTTTTGCTTCTATACTTTAATTTAGGGTGTTAGATTTCTAAAAAGTCCAAAAACACTAATTTTGGAGATGATTTGAGCACTTAAATGGATTTTACAAGAAAATGGTGCAATCTGTCCAGTGAAGACAGATTCATACACCTATCTTGTAGAGGCCATAACTCCCTCATTTCTTATCCCAAATTAAGTGAATCTTTTTCCAAATGATAGGATTTTGAGTTAGGTTTACACCCATATAAGTATCATTGGCTAATTCAAAGAATTGATACCCCAAAAGCATGCTACAAGTGAGGTATGTCACTGATCCGGAAATCAGTGACACACTGCTTTGTGGAAATTATTTAAGGTATCAAAACTCATCCAAAAATTATGAAAAAGTGAATATTTACTCTTTACACACTATAGTATTACCACAAAATTTTTGGTGAATTCATTCCTTTGGGAAGATATGATTCTATAGTGGGTTTGTTGACTAAAATTTTGGACAGCTACTGCTGAATTTTCAGAAAAGTGATCATAATGAGATCTAGACTTGTGTTAAGACATAATAAGACTATAATTGATCTAAATATGGTTTTGGACATTGACACCTACTTAATGGCATTTCATAAGTTATTTGGACGGATCATTTGGACATAGGAACGGGTATTAACGTATTTCCACTATGGCAGCCTTCACTATAGGAAACCAAGGAAGCGGCACCTATTTTGAGCACTATCGTTAAGTTTCCAAGTTCACTCTCAAGGTGAGTATTCACAACCCCATTTTACTTGTTTTAAATGATTTTGGGGTGAAAAGCATGCTTAAGTACGATTATAATGATTCATGAGTTAATTGAAATGTTTTGTGCTGTTAAGTCGCCAAGGCTTGTTCTCAAGCATTATAAAAAAAATAAGATGTATGACGTTAAATAGTTGGTATGTTGAGTATTTAAGAGTTAGCCCCTAGACGACACTACTATTAACCCAGAAAATTGGGCCTATAGTATTAGTGGATAGCGCTATTTGGGCTTGACCAACCCCACTTCTTACAGCTGACGAGCTAGGAGTGCACTATACTAGAGAAGTGATTGACCATGCGGCGCTTGAGACCACCTCTGAGTCAAGGCACATGGGGCAAAAACAAGGGTCCGGGACGGTTTAGTAGTGGCTCAACCAAGTTTAAGTTATACCGACTCAAGTCATACGTAAAGCAATACTCATGAAATCTTCAAGTTAAGCTAATGAGCACGGATATGCTCCAAGTATTTGAGCACGTATATGCTCCAAGT
Organism: Arctium minus; assembly: GCA_954870635.1. Taxonomy (NCBI): domain Eukaryota; kingdom Viridiplantae; phylum Streptophyta; class Magnoliopsida; order Asterales; family Asteraceae; genus Arctium; species Arctium minus. The sequence goes on along the minus strand of OX941080.1, from coordinate 170,446,376 downwards.
ATTCAAGTTAAGCTTTTGAGCACGAACATGCTTCAACTATCCAATTTTTGCATATAAAATATTTTGTGCATCTTTAAAACCTGTGAACTCACCAACTCTCGTAGTTGACCATATTTTTGTATATGCTTTTCAGGTAATCAAGAAGGTAAACTTTAAGGGTCGTTCTGCGTATAACATGAATATGCTTGGGGGATGTACAAACTTTTGGACAATGCTATCTTGAATTATCTCGGGATTGTAATTTCACGATAAACATTCTACTATTAAATTTTGTAATGTATTTTTATTAAATGTATGGTGGTTGAACTTTATGCTTGTGGATTATTTATCGGAAACTGTTATACCCCGTGTTTCCGCTTTAGCGGGGTGTGACAGTCTACTAGTGACCTGATGCGGATATCAGTGAAACAAAGACAACTCTACTTATACGCGAAGGAACATGAGGAAAGATTCAGCGATAGCTGAACCTCTCTGTATCTCTGAAAGAAGAGATATTCAGCGATCAAACGATCACGAAGCTTATGCCTCAGGTCTCCTTTTGTCTTATATTGCACAACCAGTACGATATGTCAGAACGGACTTACCTCTGCCACAATTCATACAACAACTCTGTCAACTACATTGTTCATGATCCGGCCGAAAGCATGTCTCCCAAAGTCAGACTCTCTAAGCCAATCAATGAAGGACATGTGTAAAGTGCCCTGCCATGCATTTAATGCATAGGGTATAAATAGAAAGATCACCTCTCCTTCTAAGGAAGTGCTCTCCTCCAGCTTTCATCTTTCTACATTATAGAAACCCTTGTTTTCTATATTCTCCAATCCCCATTATCTATATTCTTGTGCAACCATCTTAGTGTTTTCTTAAGTTTGTTTAGATTGAGTCTTACTTAATCTTATTCCGCAACAGACTTCTAAATTGTATTTGATTAATCAATAAACAATTTATTAAACTTTAAATACTATGTTTGTATTCAACCCCCCCCCTTCAACAAACTTGTTAAGCACCTCCGGGACCAACAAGAACATTTGTTAGGAACACCATATCTATGGCATACCAAATATTTCAACCTCACAGATTTGTCTTTAAAAGTGTGTTCTGTAGAGCGCTTTATATCAAAGCTAGCATAATCTGCATACTTTCTATACATATCGATGCACTCACCAATGGTTTGAAACATTGAACCAACAACCGATGTAACTCCTTCCAGGACATTTGGTATCACATTTATTGATGCCCTATATATATCCTTCTTTGATACATTCGAGGTTCCAATTTTGCCAGCATCTCAGAAGACACTGCATGAAAGTTGAAATTCTCTGTGATATGAAGTACATAATCATATGTGATGATACATGGAAAATATAAAAATCATAACTCTTACAAACAACATCACATGTGATTTTTTCATACTACTATTATGTACATATATATTTAGCTACCTAAATCATAAAAATTATTACTGTTACAAACAAAATCATATATGAACTTATAACTAATTTCATCTAAACAGAACTTCAACCACTAGTACAAAAATGGTTATAAGTGACGGTTAAAAATCGTTACCGTAGGTATACGGTAACGGTTTTCATGAACATAAAAACTGTTACCTATTTTGCCGTCACTTTTGGTACACTTTTCGTTATGTTTAAAAAACGTTACCAAATCACATCAAAAGTCGTTACCATAGGTTAAAACCGTCACCTTAGATGTATAAAAAAACAGTATTTTTCCTAAAACCGTTACCGTTGTATAACACATGGTGACGTAAACTTCTCAAAATCGTTACCATATCATTACATACAATGACGTAAATTTATTAAAACAATCACCATAGCATGATGTATGATGACGTTTACTTTTTAAAATTGTTGTCATAGCATTGACATATGGTGACGTTTATCATTCAAAACCACCATTGTAGCATGACATACAATGACGTTTGTTTTTCAAAGCCATCATTGTAGCATGACATGCAGTGATGTTTGTTTTTCAAAACCGTCACCATAACATTACATATGGTCACATTTAGTTTTCAAAACCATCACCGTAGCATTACACATGGTGATGTTTATTTTTCATTACTGTCACTACATACAGTGACGATTATTTTTCAAAACATCGTCCTATGACCTACGGTGACCTTTATTATTCAAAACCGTCATCGTGTCATAAAGTACAGCCACATTTGTTTTTCAAAAACCATTATCGTAGCATTATGTACGGTTACGTTTATTTTTCAATATCGTCACTATAGCATGGAATACGGTCACATTTATATTTCAAAATCGTCACCGTAACATGACGTACGATTACGTTTATTCAAGAGCATCACCATAACATAGGGTACAGTTACGTTTAGTTTTTAAAACTGTCACCATAGCCTGACATACAGTGATGTTTATTTTTCTAAACCGTCACCATTACATGACATACGGTGACGTTAAATTATCAAAATCATTGCCATAAACTATCTTTTGGTGACGATTTTTATCATTTAAGGGTAAAATGAAAATAATTTGAAAACTCAAAATATGATTCAAATAATTAACATTACATACAAGAACATTAATGTTATAATATATATTTAAATGAATAATATACGAGTACACAATAAAATAGTACTAAAAATCTAAAATGGTTTCTTTCTAATCTAATTTATACTCCTTGTTTGCTTCCATCTTTTCATCATCCCGTTATGTTGTAGTTGTATAACAATCGTTTCGCTTCTTATGCCTTTGTTTCTCGCCATCATGAGTAGAAGAAGTTTGCAGTATCTGCAAAGATAAATCCCACATCATGTAATACTTTAATATGAATCGAGTCCGACTTTAGTCTCTATTCACGCACGCTCAACCACATACTCCACACAAACAGACAAGCAAACACTCATGTATATAAATATGCAAATAACTGATTAAATATCAATTCATGTGTGTATGTATGTATGTATATGGGTATATATTGGTTACAATGAGACACATGGGGTAACATTGTTTCATATTGGGCTAAACTCGGTCATGTTTCGTTATAATGTGTCAAATTAGGTTATTCACTGTATTAAATCATATTAGGTTACAATGCTTCATATCCGGCTTTACTGTTTCTTATTGAATTACATCGGGTAACAAGGGGTCATATTGGGTTACATTAGGTCATATCGAGTTACAAGGGCCATATTGAATTATAATGGGTCATATTTTTGTCACATTGGGTTAAAATGGGTCATTGTTGAGTTACAGTGGGTCATGTTGGGTTACTAGATCATATAGGGCAACACTGCGTCAAACTGGTCAAAATGAGTCATAGGATTACAAGGGGTAATATTTGTCCCAATTAGACATCAGGGTCACATTGTACCATATTGAGATACAATGATCATAAAGGACATATTGGATTACATTGTGTCATATGTGTTACAATTGGTCATAATGAGTCATATTGGTCACAATGGGTCAAGTAAGGTTATATTAAATTACATTTGGTAATTTTGGTCATAAGCTATCATGTTGAGTTATATTGGATTATAATGGATCATTGGCGGATTCATCCGCCGAAAACTAATTTAATTAAAAAAAATTAAAAACTCTGCCATTTTTTTAAAAAATTTTGAAAAAAAATAATAATTTCTGACGGATAGGTCCGCCGGTAAGCACTATCCGCTGAAAATCCCTCGATATTGTTTTTTAAAAAATTTATTATTATTATTATTATATTATGATTGTTATATTATTATATTATTATTATCATAATCATCATTATTATTAAAGCCCAATAAGGTCCATTAAATCACAAGTGGATCCAATAAAACCCAATTGGATCCATTATCGCCCAACTAAATCAATTAAAATCCCATGTGGATCTATTAAAACTCAAGTGGATCCATTATAGCCCAACTGGATTCATTAAAACCCAACATCAATCATTAAAGCCCAACTGGAACCATTACAACCAAAGTGGATCAATTACCATCCAAGTGGGTCTATTAAAGCCCACCTGATCCATTAAAGCCCAATTTGGTCCATTAAAGTCCAGCTGGATCCATTAAAGCCCAAGTGGATCCATTACAGCACAAGTGGATCCATTACAGCACAAGTGGAACCATTATAGCCCAACCGATCCATTAAAGCCCAAATGTGTCCATTAAAGCCCATGTGGATCCATTTAAACCCAAGTGGATCCATTACAGTGCAAGTGGATCCATTACAACCCAACTAGATCCATTAAAGCCCAAGTGGATCCATTAAACCCCAACTGGGTCCATTAAAGCCTAACTAGATCAATTAAAGCCCAAAGTGGATCAATTACAGCCCAAGTGGATCCATTACAGCTCAACTAGGTCCATTAAAGCCCAACTGGATCCATTAAACCCAACGGGATCCATTAAAGCCCAACTGGATCCATTAAAGCCAAACTAGATTCATTAAAACCCAGCAGGAACCATTAAAGCCCAACTGGAACCATTACAGCCAAAGTGGATCCATTACCGTCCAAGTGGGTCTATTAAAGCCCACCTGATCCATTAAAGCCCAATTGGGTCCATTAAAGCCCAAGTGGATCCATTACACCACAAGTGGAACCATTATAGCCCAACCGATCCATTAAAGCCCAAATGTGTCCATTAAAGCCCATGTGGATCCATTAAAACCCAAGTGGATCCATTACAGCGCAAGTGGATCCATTACAGCCCAAGTGGATCCATTAAACCCCAACTTGGTCCATTAAAGCCTAACTGGATCAATTAAAGCCCAATTGGATCCATTAAAGCCTAAAGTGGATCAATTACAGCCCAAGTGGATCCATTACAGCTCAACTAGGTCCATTAGAGCCCAACTGGATCCATTAAATCCAACGGGATCCATTAAAGCCCAACTTGATCCATTAAAGCCAAATGGATCCCTTAAAGCCCAACTGAAACATTTCAGCCCAAGTGGATCCATTACAGTCCAATTAGAACCATTAAAGCCTAACTGGAACCATTACAGCCCTAGTGGATTCATTACCGCCCAAATGGGTCTATTAAAGCCCAACCGGTCCATTAAAGCCCAATTTGATCGATTATAGGGAAACTGGATCCATTAATGCCCAAGTTGATCCATTAAAGCCCAACCGGATCGATTACAGCGAAACTGGATGCAATTTATTTCAGAAATACATTTCGTGCATGGATTTGATCGGCACTCAACACCTCGAAATCACGCTCCTCGATTTCTCTAGACCAAAGATCCTCAATTTTCTGGCACACTATTGTCATCCAGATACTCAATCATCTTAGGACAATAATTCAAGGGTTCCATAGGTTCACCTTACAATTCTCCTCAAATAATGTTGATTCCAAAATCCTATGGTTCTAATCCAACCAATCAATCCGACCACAGACGGTCCACTTAAAGTGATCACCATGCTTACCGTCACTCCAAGTGACGAATACTAAAGTCATCAACGTCTCATAATAGTTACTCACTTAGAAGTTCTTCACTACCCCAACGGTCGTCACATCAAAGTAGTCCAAGTATACACATGTAGCTCGTTGGTTCACCATAACACTGGCCAGGTGTAATTATGAACGTACTGTACATGATCATCCTTGTTACTCTCGACGTGATTCTCGCTCCTAGTGACTCCATTATCCTCAAAACATCGAATCTTATAGTGCCTATTTGTGTAATCTCGCTTTCAATCACTTAAAAGTACGCTAGTTTGAGTCTAGGCATTCAAAATCAACATCTAATTCTCTCAAACTTAAGCTCTGATACCAACTTGTAACACCCTCAAAATTTGGAAAGATGGACTAAATTAAAACTTTCAATAACACCTCAAAGAGGGATAAAATCTCTTACTACAAATCCGTAAATGCAATACATTTCTAGATTGAACCATCAACGAGAAAATAAAGTCTTACATAAAGACTAACTAAAGTCAGGTGTTACTATAACCCAATCCAATCGCTATCTCCAATATAAGTGAAGAAGACTTCAACAAGCTAATCACCTTTTTCGAGCACACCACTAGCACTCATCTCTTCACAGTCTCACTAGAACTATTCCCAACCGGAACCTGTTGCACATGTCGACAAATAAAAAGGGTTAGGCTAACGTCTAGTAAGTTCAAGAGTTTTCATCAATAATATAAAAACCATTGAACGGAAATAATGAAACTTAAATCATGATTCTTTAAAATGAATTACTTTAAATATGAGAACGACTCGTTTTCCAATAATTAAGCAATTTATAAATGAACGCCCCAACGCCAAACATTATTTCATGAAGTAATGCAATCAAACACTTACTCAAAACGTGAATAGTTGTAAATGCTCCAATGATGATGTTTGAATAAAACTTTATAAACCAAACGACCAGAATTAAAGCATATGGGGAAAGACCCGAACTCAAAGCGTCACCGAAAACAAGGATAAAGTTAAATACCTAAAACAACACCCTTCGATGACGGGGGAAACCCGAATTCCATGGCTAGTGGCGGAACACAGAGTAGGCCACATTCCACGTTATTGAGCTCGCCATTCTAGGAACCCATGGCCACGAGCTCGCTGACTCATACTAAGATGTGAGGGTGGGCCCTCGAGGATTCTCAATCATGCTCATTCGCTAGGATTACATTTACGGTCCATGGCTAGTAACCGGTCCCACATAATCGTACCAAGTTGCCCCCAATGACCCAATGTCTCAACTAGCTACAAATGGGAAGTGACTATCCCATAAAAACAGGCTCAGAAATTAACTCGCGGATGCAGGTCCAGTTATTGGACTCCAAGAGCCCTCACCGACAAGTCCTCAAAATCCCAAGACTAATTCTGACACCAACATATAAATAATAGCCCATTTTCTTTTTAAATAATAAAGACCGACTCATATGCCTATGGATCCACTGCATTACAGTCTAAAACATTACATGACTCCAAATGAACGACCAACGCACTCAAAACATGTAACTCTCAAATGACACGTAATAAACGTCATTGTACTAAGAGCTTCCACCCCGGGCTAGTCAACCGGTCAATTGAATTAAAAGCTTCCACCCTGGGCTAGTCAATCGGTCAATTGAATTAAAACTCGTTTTAGTTAAAATCGAGCCAATGCTCATCAGTTTACTTAAATCTCCAAATGAAAGTTAGTGTAAACATTAAAACACGTTTGACCAACGGATATGCAAACACAACGACCAAAAGTAAGATTAGTTCAAAACTCAACATTAGTTGAGGCAACCCATTTTTCAAATGAACTTATACCCTTATATTTTCCAAATGCCTCATAACACAATAATATGCATTTACCAAACGGTTTATAAAATCGAATACACAAAAGGACATTTATATCAAAGGAACTTCATTTATATATAAAATCATCTAGGGAGTGTATTAACATGATTTATTCACCAAAATGTTCAAGAATCCCAAATATGGATGGTTCACAAATTTTATAAAACCAAATAATCCAAATGAGTGAAACTCTTCAAATACCCAACTTTTAATAAACTTCATGTAAACATGTAAATACTTTAAAATGAACATTTTTGGCATGTACAACGTTTTCACAATCCAACTTGAACTCACCTTGCTAGATTTAGGCTAAATCTAGATTTTACCCCCAAAACTTGAATCTCCAAAGATGAAGGCTTGAATCTCCAAGAAACTTCTCTAGATGTTAGATCCAACACATCTACAAGGTTCCTTCAACATACAAGTCACCAAAATCACACCTAAGTTGAAGGATGAAAGGAAAAAGGGTGAAACCATCTAACCCTAGCTTAACATTGAGAGAGATGAGGAACTTACCACCACAAAATACCCTTGGATCTTCCAATAGGCTTCAAATCTCTTGTTATATCCTTGAAAAGCTCTCAAAAACGAAACTGAGGCAACTTGAATCACTGAAATCGGAGTTGGGATGAAGAAGATATGAAGAAATAAAGTTTGGTGGCTGAAAATCGGGTTTTAAGCTCGACCAGGGGGTTTCGCGACTTACCTCGCGACCTTAAGTCGCAGCATAAGTCGCCCGCTTCCCCTGGTTTTCTTCTCGTTCACTGTTTTGGCCGTAACTTCTTCGTTATAGCTCCGTTTTTCTCCGGAAATAACCGTTGGACTCGTAATTGAATTCTTTATCCATCAAGACTATAAAATCTAGGATTCAAGTCCAAAATCATATATCTTATTTTTCCCTTTAAAGCTACTGATTTCTATATTAACTTGAAGTGATGCTTTTCGAAATTCGGGGTGTTACAACACTCATTGATGTTTATTTTTTAAAACTGTCACCGTAACATGACATACAATGACGTTTATTATACAAACCCATCACTTTTTCATAACATTTTGTGATCTTTATTATACAAAATTGTCACTGTAACATGACATACGTTGACATTTATTATACAAAATTGTCATCATAACATGACATACGGTGACGTTTATTATACAAAACCGTTACCGGAACATGACATATGAGGACGTTTATTATACAAAACCGTTACCGTAACATGGCATACAGTGACTTTTATTATCCAAAATCATTACCGTAACATGACATACGGTGACGTTTATTAAACAAAACATACACCGTGACATGACTTACAGTGATATTTATTATACAAAACTGTCAACTTGGCACTACATATTGTGACATCTATTATTCAAATCGTCAACGTAACATGACATACGGTGACATATTTTAAAACCGTTACCATAACATGACGTATGGTTACATAATCAAAATGGTCATCATTGCATGACATGTGGTGACGTAAAGTTTTCAAAACCGTCACCGTAGCATGATGTGTGACGTTTATTTTTCAAAACTTTTACGGTAGATGATGTATGACTATGTTTATATTTCAAAGCCGTCATAGTAGCATGAGGTATGGTGATGTTTATTTTTCATATTTGTCACCATAACATCTCCATAACATGACATACGTTGACGTTTATTATTCGAAATCATTAGTGTAGCATGAGATACAATGACATTTATTATACAAAATTGTCGCCATTGCATGACATACTGTGACATTTATTATTCAAAACCGTCACTGTAACATAACATATGGTGACTTTATTTTACAAAACCATTACTGTAGCTTGATATATGCTGACGTAATCAAAATTGTCACCATAACATGACATATTATGACATAAGTATCTCAAACCATTACCAAAGCTAGAGATATGGTGATATAAATGCTTTAATACTGTTACCGTAACATGACATATGGTGAATTTTTCAAAAAACGTTGTCATAAACTACCTTTTTGTGACACAAAATTTTAAAACCGTTACCATAGAACTAAGTGACAGTTGGACACATTTTTCAAATAAACGTTGCTATATATATTTTAGTTTAGACAATGGTTTTTTAAAATCGTTACAAGATAAAGCAACGATTTAGACAACAACCGTTACTAAATGGTCATCTATGGCAACGGTTTTTAAAAACCATCACAACATAAAGCAACAGTTTTTCAAAACTGTCCAAAACCGTTACCATAGGGGACCTTTTAGTAACGTTTTTATCCAAACCGTTGTTTTATGTTTCTTAGTTATTGTTATGGTAACGTTTTTATTATAAAAAAAACATTACTAAAACAACTATCTGATCTTTTATGTGACTTTTTGTAACACTTTTATGAAAACCGTTACGAACGTGTATTTTTAAAACCGTCACAAAAAGTCATTTTTGTACTAGTGAACTGGAGTGCAAGATATTAACCCCCCCCCCCCCCCAAGCACATATGATTGATTTCAAATAGACAAAAGTAAAAACAACAATAAAAACAATGAACCTAAGCACTTAAAATCAAAATAATCAAATAAAAAAAAATCAATACGATGAAGAAAACAAAAAAGTAAAATACACATTACCATCAACATCATGCATTAACGTATCATCAATTGAATCACAATTCTCTCTCGAAATAGGTAAGTCAGACCTAGAAGCTTCTTTTGATGAATCAATTGCAGAATCACAATTGGATTTATGTGATACTTGAGACGTAATAGGAATTTCGAAACCTTACACTGTTTTGATGGACCGATTGAAGAATCTGAATTGATTTGCTCTCTGTTTTCTTCTCTTACTTCATCTCTAACTGCGATTCTAGGATTTCAGTCGCAGGATCCATAAAAAAAACACCAATCGATAGGAAAATATGATAATTCATGGATATCTTAAAAATATAGTGATGAGTTGATCGTTCGTTGATCGAGATCTAATTGGAGATGTATACTTTCCAAAATAAGGGGATAAGAGTTAATATGACCAATATATCCTTTCAGCATGTTTTTTAAAAAAAATTAATTTTAAAAATTTACTTACTCAAACAATTGGTTGAGAATGCTCCTCTTATTTTCTTAAATTGTTAGGATTCTCACATGTACCTTCCTATATATATATATATATATATATATATATATAGTGTTTGGTTCATTTGAGAAATGGTAAATATATGCGAAATAGAGAAGTAATCCTAGCCATTCATATGGTCAAGATCGGATTTGACTAGTCAAATATTGCGGCTTTGACCGGTCAAAAGTTGTAGCTTTGATTGGTCAAAAGTTGCGGCTATCCCAAAAATAGAAGGACAATTTCGTAAATTTTATAAAACACACGGGCTGTGTTCATGTATGAACATGTATAATTCACATATGAACTATATGTTCATATATGAACCAGTGCAATTCACAACTGAACTCTTTTAACTGTTTCATATATGAACCTTTGTGATTCATATATGAATCTGTATGAATCACAAAGATTCATATATGAACCTTTATGAATCACAAAGATTCATATATGAACCTTTATGAATCACAAAGAGATTCATATATGAATCTTTGTGATTCACAAAGATTCATATATGAATCAGTTGAACTAATTAACAGATTCATATATGAACCTTTGTGATTCATATATGAATCTGTATGAATCACAAAGATTCATATATGAACCTTTGTGATTCACAAAGATTCATATATGAATCAGTTGAACTAATTAACAGATTCATATATGAATCTTCGTAATTCATACAGATTCATATATGAACTCATCCCGTATATTTTACGAAATTACTCCTCTACCTTCTATAGACCACACAAGGAATTATCCGGTGCTTCGCGGTCAAAGCCACAAATGTTGACCAGATGAATGACTAAGATTACTTCTCTATTTCTCATATATTTACCATTTCTCAAATGAACCTCTCCCTATATATATATATATATATATATATATATATATTTTGGTTTTCATTTGATTATCAGCCTATATATATATATATGGTTTTAACGTTAACACAAAAAGTTAATAAGTTCATACAATTCTTAGCGTTAACAATGGTGATGAAGAAATCGAAACTTTTAGGTACAAGTTAAGTTTGCCTAGGAGAAGTAGCAAATTTAATACGAAGATATAAGAAAATAAGCCTAAATTTTAGATTCAACCTTATCCAAATGCCTAAAGATATCTTGAAAGCAAGCTGCGAGCTCGACCCTAATTTTTGATTGCCACATGCGAGCCCTTGCAGAAATTGTATTGAATCTATGCAACCCTTTCAGAAGTGGTAGGGGACCAGATCGCGTAGCATACTTAGAAAACAAGTACCATAGTATCAAAGCGGATTCTAATCAAAGTGAACCTTGTACATTGATTAGGGCAAAGTAGAGGTCACATAGCATAAGATTTAAGTCCATCGCACACTTTCTTTGTAAAAAAAAATAACTCGGAAAACACCAACAAAAGAATCCTAAAATATCATGACAAATTTAAAACAATTATAATGAAAGAAAGTCTTGAAACCTTATTTCAAAAAAAAAAGTCTTTGAAACGTTGGCTAGATGATATTTTCACACTTTTTATATCACAAAACATACACTTGAATGCTTATAATATAAAAATTATTTAATAACCATCTATATATAGAGGAGTATATATATTGGGAAGAGTTCAAATGAATAATACAACATTCATGATGAATAATACACGAATTCATGATGAATAATACACGAATTCATGATTCATGTATTATTCATCATGAATCGTATATTATTCACCCTGAATGATACATTATTCATGATGAATAATATATGAATGACCCGTGAAGGTGTAGACACATGACACACTTCCTTTTGTTTCTATGTTCACAACCGAAATTTGGTTTAATTCGTTATGAATATGTATATGCATCCCCGGATGTCCCCCATTCAGTATGAATAACAAATGTGAACGTTCATTCATTATTCACGATTATTAATACAGTATTCAAGATAAATTACACAACATTCAGGATGAATAATACACAAATTCATGAATCGTGTATTATTCATCCTGAATGATGTATTATTCATCATGAATGTACCCCCTCCCCCTTATTGGTATCAGAGCATTCATAGTTTTTTAACTATTACGTTTTAAGAAATTAATTACAGTCATCTTAAATTTATTACCTTTTAATTATTACACGTCTTAGACATAAATTACTCTTGACTTTATATTCACAAATAGTAAAAGTAGGTAGTAATAATTTACAATTTTCATTTAACCATAAAAATTCATAGATAGAAAAAGAAATATCCTTGTTATTTTATGAATAACCAAGACCAACACAATTACTACTGCAACCACTCTTGTCATACACTTTGCTTTTATAGTAAAATCATAGAGAATAACTCTGAGTTTCGAAAGAACATTTGTTATTTCCTTTCCCTAGACATTCCCCAAGATATAAAAGTCTTAGTTATTAGAAAACTTAGAGAAAACATTAATATCATTCAAAAGAAAAGGAGAGAAGAAATCTTGAGAGAACTTGAAATAGAGAAAAGAAGGCTAGGACTTTTAACAAGACAACTTATTTTAGCCTATTTACGTAATTTACAGTGAATCTGGAATCAAAACGAATAGAATATTTAGGAGTAGAACTAAACCAACCCACAAATAAAAGATTATTAAATATAATAGATAAAGGTAAACTTAAGTGTAATTTTGAAAGAGACCACCAACATAACTTTTATTCCACAGATCAAGTCCAGAATACTATTTTAGATTTACTAATAAATTTAGCTGATAATTTAGAAGTTAAAATTAGTAAGCTAGCAGATAATCTTAGCACATTAGAAAATAATATAGCAAATATAAATAAAGACCTTAGAGAAACACGTAGTAATTACGATTATATAAAAGAACAAAATAAGATTATTTTAGAAAAAATTAGTCAGCCAAAAATAGACAAGGTAGAAATAAGAAATATACAAGAGACATTAGAAAACTTTACAAAAAGACTTGAAAATCAGAAAAATCCTAATTTAGAAGATATACAACAACTAACTAATCAAATTAGTTCCCTCACTATTAATAACACAGGTAAAGAAATAGTTGCTAGAAAGAAAACATCTAAAGAATTAAACTTTAGACAATATAAAACAATAGAAATATGACGTCAAAAACAAATAATAAAAATTCATTAGTAATTAGGTCAACAAGTATGTTAGACAAATTTATAAATAAAAGAGAAGAATATGATGCTTAATTAGAAGAAATAATAGATCCAGAACATGATTATGAGAAATTTCAAACCCATGGTTTACATTTATTAAATCCAGAAGTATTATATAATAAAGGAATGTTTGAGAAATCAACCCAATTTTTTAAACATAATAGAGAAGTAACAGTTCAATGTATAAAAAATCAAACTAGAATATTAGACGTAATATCCCAAGAAGCTGAAAAACATTTAAAAAGACAAAATTTTAATTTCATACATTTAGGATTAATAGTTATAGGAGTAAAAGGATTAATGAGAAAAAATTTAGGATGTAAAATATTAATTACTCTTTTCGATAACAGAATTTCCAATATTGCTAAAGGTATGATAGCAAGTACAGAAGTAGATTTAAATAGCAATAAAGGAATTATATATTGTAGTCCAAATTTTTTGTTGACTATTAAAGATTTTATTAAACACATAAAAATAGGAATACAGACAAGAGGATATGAAGATGTAGAACAAGGAGATAATTTGTTAATATCCTTAGGAATATTAGGAAGATGTTCTCTCACCTCTAAAACAAAATATAAAGTATACACAGATAAAGTAGTAGACTTAGTTAGTAGCAGAGGAATAAAAATGGTAAAACCAAAAGAATTTTCTACAGAAGAATTAATAGGATTAGATTGGAATTTAAGCGTTTTTGAAGAACAAAAGCAAAAGATGGTAGCCCCTAAAGATGCTTTAATGTATACAGATAGATATGGAAAAACTAGTTTAAGATTCACAAACTATGTTTCAATACCTAATCAAGAATATCAAGACGAAATAGACAATAATTCTAAAAATACTATTGATAGTGATGCAGTACATATAGAGTTAATGAATAATGAATTAGATAAGGTAATATTTCCAAAAGAATTAAATATAGAATTAAATAATGAAGAATTATTACAATTAGAAGACCAATTATACTTATCCAAACAAATTAGAGAACAAGAATACATCTATTATGATGAATTTAGAAACATAAGAATAGGATTATTACAAGAAGATGATCAAATGACTTATAATACAGACATAAGTTATCAAAAAGAACTAGTAGATAAAGAAGTTGAAAGTTATAGAACAACTGCAAGATCTCCATTTGAAAGAACAGTTCCCATGGAACAATTCTCTTATAATAGCTTCCCTCCAAGAGCACCCTATAGAAATTATAAAGAACCAGAAAATGATTATAAGTATATAGCTAAAGGAATAGAAAGACCATTAGAACAACCAATAAATTTTCAAGCAGAATCAAAAGGATACATATTAAACCTAACAGCCCATGACCCACAAATTTGGACCAATGTAATAGACGTTTGAAAAAGTACATTAATAGCCCATTATTATAGACTCCACCAAGATCTAGAACCCCAAGATATGTATAGATACCTAGAAACATTTTTAGGAGAAAGTACAAAGGCAATGTGGGAAGCCTTTAAACGAGAACAATCAGACGAATATAATAATTTAATATCATTAGGAAGTAACCCTTATAATTTCGTTAATCAAATACAGATATTAGCAACAGGAGCAGACCCTAATTCAGGACAAATGAATGTACAAAAGAAAGCCATGAGAGAATTAGAACAATTGTCTTTATATCAATGGACTAGTGGTAAGAAAGTAAAACAGTTTTTAAACCATTATGTATATCTTACGGTCATAGCAGGAAATACATTTAACCAAGAAATAGGAAATAAATTATTTCATAAATTACCTGGACCATTAGGATTAGAAATACATAATAAATGGATTAATTTGCCCTCAGTAAAAGAAAACCCAGATTATTGTTGGCCAATAGGACAGAGAGCTCAATTTATTACAAAAATGTTAGAAGAAAAATGTGTAGAATTACAGATACAGAAACAATTAAAACAAACAGATTATAAGTTTTGCAAAGATATGTATACACCCCAAACATATGGAACATCCGGCCCTAAACCCAAAAAGAAATATAATAATCACAGAAGATTCACTAAAGCACGATACTATCTCAGAAAATCTAATAAAAGGAAACCTTATTTAAATGAACAAAAACATGTTAGAAAATTTAAACCAGAAAGAACATACAAAAATAAATTAAGTTGTTATGTATGTAGTAGTAGTGAACATTTAGCTAGAACTTGCCCTAAGAGAGTAAATAATTTTGATAAAAAGAGCACTCTAGTAGAATGTGTTAATGAAGATCTTATTCCAGTAGATGAATATATCTCAGACAATGAATCTATTTATAGCATAATAACAATAGAAGAAAACCAGTTTGAAAAAGAAAAAAGTAGTGATTCTGAACCAGAAATAATAAATGAATTCACTCAGAACTCAGAACCAGAATTAGACTTTGTCCATATAGAAGAAAAATTATGTAATCATAATTGGCATAAAAATTCAGGAACAGACAGTATTTCTTGTATATTTTGTGCTAAATTTCCTCACAGAACTTTAAGAGCCAAATGTTTTAATTGTCTTAAAGAAGCTTGTATAAAATGTCTAGAAAAAGAAGGATTATTAGACCTAGAAACTGAAAAATCTACAAATATAATTAAAGAAATTGAAAAACAGGAATTAAGGATTCTAAGAAAAAGAATAGAAAATGTAGAAGATACCTTAAAATTAGTTCAAAAGAAAATAGACTATTTAGAAATTAATACAAAAGGAAAAGAAATAATTAATGATAATCATTTTGATCAAGATAATGTCCAAGTTATTTGTAATTCAGAAAACTTGAAGACTTTAAAGGTAAAGTGTAAAGTAAGAATAGATAATTATATTATTAATTGTACAGCATTAGTAGATTCAGGATGCTCAAATTGTATAATACATAAACCTTTAGTCCCTAATAAATACATTTTACAATCAGACTCTCCCAGTGAAGCCTAGCAAATGGATGGAGGACTTTTTCTATATAAAGAATTATTAAGACCAAATAGTAAAATAATTTTTGAGACCAATTGTGGAGATAGTAAAGAATACACTCATCCACATAACAGTACTTGGGTAAGACATTTAAAGATTTCAGACATACAAATCATTTTGGGACTTAGTTTTTTACTAAAAGACGATGGAAGTGTTACAATAAACAAAGATTATTTACATTTTCATCGACATACATTCTTAGCTCCAGTAGTTTCTTCTTCGCGCATTGAGAAGCGTGGTGGGGAACCCTTAGAAAAACCCTGTCAATGTACGAAAGAGAGAGAATGTCAGTTAAAAGAAGAAGGCTTACAAGAAAATTTAGAGTATGAAGAAAACTTAGAATTTGACGAGGATAATTTTATAGACCATAACCTTGATTTCATAAATAGTGAAACTTTATATACAACATTAGTTACAGACCAAGATATAGATAATTTAATTTCTAAATTAGAAAAAATAGGAATTATAGGAGAAAATATTATTAAATATTGGGAGAAAGATAAAGTTCATTGTGAATTAAAAATAAAAAATAAAAAATCCAGAATACATAATAAAAACAAAAAATATAGAACCGACTAATCAAGATAGAGAAGACTTTAAAATGCATATCTCAGAATTATTAAAATTAGGAGTAATTAGGAAATCAGATAGTCCTCATAGATCAGCAGCTTTTATAGTTAGAAAACATTCAGAAATAGTTAGAGGAAAAAGTAGAATGGTTATAAATTATAAAAGACTTAATGACAATACTATAGATGATGCTTATAATATTCCAGACAAAACAGTATTAATAAATAAAATACAGAATTGTAAAATATTCAGTAAATTTGACTTAAAATCAGGATTTTGGCAAGTCAAGATGCACCCTGATAGTATAGAATGGACTACATTTACTTGTTCTGAAGGACATTATGAATGGTTAGTAATGCCTTTTGGACTCAAGAATGCTCCAAGTATTTTTCAGAGAAAAATGGAAGACATATTTAATAAACACAGTAATTTTGTAGCTGTATACATAGACGACATATTAGTTTTTAGCAAAAATAGAAAAAAACACAGAGGACACTTACAGATTGTATTTTCAGAATTCATAAAACATGGATTAATATTGAGTAAAAAGAAAATGCAATTGTTTAAAGAATATATAGATTTTTTAGGCGTAAATATAGGAGAAGGAAAAATTAAATTACAGCCTCATATAGCCCAAAAAGCATTAGAGTTTCCAGATAAGTTAGAAGATTTAAAGCAACTTCAGAAGTTTTTAGGATTAATAAATTATGCTAGACCTTTTATTAAAAATTTAGGAAAAATAGCAGGACCCTTATATGCTAAGACTTCAATTACTAGCCAAATATATTTTAATCAAGAAGATACAAAGCTAGTACAACAACTAAAAGAACAAATAAAGACTATACCAGAGCTAGCATTACCTTTAGACACAGATTATTTAATAATAGAGACAGATGGATGTAATACAGGATGGGGAGCAATACTCTTGTGCAAACCCCATAAATATGCTGATAAAAGTACAAAAAAGATTTGCCGCTATAATAGTGGTAAATTCAAAGAAAAAGGAAATATTAGTAGCATAGATGCAGAATTATTAGCAATTAATTACGCTTTAGACAGTTTTGAACTATTCATAATCTCTAAAAAAGAAATTACTATTAGAACAGACTGTGAAGCTATAGTCTCATTTTATAATAAAATGAAAGGAGAAAGTAAAAGAAGCACGGTTAAATTTCTTAGATAGAGTTAGTAACACAGGATTAAATATTAATATAGAACATATTAAAGGAAGTGATAATAAAGCTGCAGACATCTTAAGCAGACTCATAGAACAACAAGCTAGTTAAAAATGAATTGTATAGTTTGTAGAGATTTATATCCAACTCATTATAGATTTTGCACTTGTACTTGTCTTTCTTATTGTTTGTACGTGCCATACATAGAAAATAATTTAATAATTAGAACAAAAATAGCCATGTTTGTATCTTTAAACATTCCTTTTGAAATAAAATTTTTAGTAGTAAGAAAAATTAGAGAAAATATTAATAATAGATTGGAGTTAAGATGGATAGATTAATCCTTTCTGTTACTAATATCCTTTCTTGAAGATGAATAATAGACCCCCTTTCAGTCCAGGCATTTCTCCTGGTACTACATCCTTTCCTAGACCTTTTAATGTTCAGAATAAACAATTTCTCAGAGAAAATATGAGATTCGGTCCTTATGAAATGACCGTATATCCCAAAGATGAGAAAAGTTTTAGAACCTTAAAAGAATTCTCACTTAGTAAAGAAGAACAAGTTTTAATAGATAATCTTTGGATTTGTTATAATAAGAATCCTAAAGATATCAAATATTTTATAGCTTGTTTAAATGCCTTGTCAGAATATTTTACTCAGAAATCTAAATGTTTTAAATTTTATGTAGTTTTTAGAGGATTTAAGACAGGATTCTTTCACACTTGGATTGAAGTCCTTGAAGCAGTTCAGGGCTTTCCAAATCCTTGGTTCAAAGGATTCAATGACTATCAAGAAGCAATTAAAAATGCTAGTGAGAGGTTAGGTAGAAATTTTTTCATATCCCCTTCTTTAAGAAATTATCAAGAATCTCCTTTAGAATTTTCTGTGACTAGAGATACTAATCAGATTTTATTTTGTGATCATTGTGAATCCCTTACCAAAAATTTTAAAATTCTCAATGATGACAATACTAGACTCAGAAATGAAAAATTAGAATTACAAAAGAAAATTTCCTTCTTAGAAAGACAAATTATAGACCAATCTATAAATAAAGGTTTATCTTCTGGCCAAAATCAGAAGATTAAGATGGGTGGACATTCTCCAATGAATGCCATAAGAGGTACCATTGAACCTAATAAGTCAATGGCTAGTCCGGCTTTACCGGTGGCTGGTAAAGACTCATCAAATCCGAAGATGGCTATGGGATTGCCAAAATCTCAAGAGACACAGAGGGCTCTTGATCCCTCTACCTCTAGACCTCAAAAACATGAGAAAGAAATCTGGGATTCCCTCGGAGAACCTGGAAAACATTATGATTTTCTAGTAAAATACTCACCTACATACACATCCCCAGAACAATCCTCAGAATTTTCCCTCACACAAAGCCCTTCACAGAGCCTATATTTAGATTCTATTCAAACAGGCCAAGCAATTATCGAAGAAATAGAAGAAACCCCAGTAATCCCTTCTCAGAGGCCAAAGAAAATCTCCAGAAAAATCAAAATACCAAAGATAAAAGCTAAAAATGAGATTAATAGAATGATTAAGGAAGTAATCCAAGATTACATTCCTAAACATTCTGAAGATAAGGAAATGCTTAAGGAAAAATCAGATTCCTCTTCAGAAAGAAACCAGAGAGACAACTATTCTGAAGACAGCGGGTACTCTTTCGACAGTACTGCAAGACACAATCTCGACACGTGACACGGTTCTACTGTTCAAGAAAAGACCTTACTTGAAGAAATACTGTAGAAATCCCAACACGTAATCAAGGACTGTATCAGATCAGACAAAAGAACTACAGTTGAAGTTCCAGAAGACTGAAGACCTCACTCGAAGCTACTAGACATAATTGGTTCAGACACGTTGCAAAGAAAATAATTGCTTTTTACTGTAACACCTTTACAGATGTTACAAATGTATGGATTCTCTATTACTATATAAGAGGAGCATCAGTAGCATTGAAAAAACAAGCAATCAAAGCCTCAACTCTCCAAAGCCATCCATACTTAAAAACCCTCTCTTAAAAATTTAGCCTCTTCCATTGTAATATAAAAACTTTGTATCATAAGGTGTGCTTGCTCTAATAAAGGTACTTCATTTTTCCTTTTCAGTTTAGTTTATAACTTTTAGGGACTTCCCGAAAGGGAAATCCTTAAAAAGTTTTTTAGATGTATAATTATAGTTAAGTTTGTATTCCCACCAAGTATTGTATATATTCCTTCTATAATAATAACAAATGTTTTTGTAGATTTCTTGGTTTTGTGAAAATTTTATCCTTTTTATGTAATAAGTTTCATAAAAATTAACATAATGATATGTTATACCTATATTTTTCCTGAGTGACTCGAAAGTAAAGTAAAGGACATTGTTAAGGCCGGAGTGAGCCTGTGTTGTTGTCCGTTGATACTTGTCGAAGAAAGGGAATTGTATAAGTATACTAGGAGAAGTAGCAAATTTAATACGAAGATATAAGAAAATAAGCCTAAATTTTAGATTCAACCTTATCCAAATGCCTAAAGATATCTTGAAAGCAAGCTGCGAGCCCGACCCTAATTTTTGATTGCCACATGCGAGCCCTTGCAGAAATTGTACTGAATCTATGCAACCCTTTCAGAAGTGGTAGGGGACCAGATCGCGTAGCATACTCAGAAAACAAGTACCAAAGTATCAAAGCGGATTCTAATCAAAGTGAACCTTGTACATTGATTAGGGCAAAGTAGAGGTCACATAGCATAAGATTTAAGTCCATCGCACACTTTCTTTGTAAAAAAAAATAACTCGGAAAACACCAACAAAAGAATCCTAAAATATCATGACAAATTTAAAACAATTATAATGAAAGAAAGTCTTGAAACCTTATTTCAAAAAAAAAGTCTTTGAAACGTTGGCTAGATGATATTTTCACACTTTTTATATCACAAAACATACACTTGAATGCTTATAATATAAAAATTATTTAATAACCATATATATATAGAGGAGTATATATATTGGGAAGAGTTCAAATGAATAATACAACATTCATGATGAATAATACACGAATTCATGATGAATAATACACGAATTCATGATTCATGTATTATTCATCATGAATCGTATATTATTCACCCTGAATGATACATTATTCATGATGAATAATATATGAATGACCCGTGAAGGTGTAGACACATGACACACTTCCTTTTGTTTCTATGTTCACAACCGAAATTTGGTTTAATTCGTTATGAATATGTATATGCATCCCCGGATGTCCCCCATTCAGTATGAATAACAAATGTGAACGTTCATTCATTATTCACGATTATTAATACAGTATTCAAGATAAATTACACAACATTCAGGATGAATAATACACAAATTCATGAATCGTGTATTATTCATCCTGAATGATGTATTATTCATCATGAATGATACATTATTAATGATGAATAATACATGAATGGCGCGTGAAGGTGTGGAGACGTGACACGCTCTCTTTTGTTCCTCGGTTTACAACCGAATTACTCGATTGCTTCTTGATTCGTCTCGATGGGTGTTGGGTTACGGTGCTGAAAATGTGATGTCTTACAACGTTGAAGAAAGTGTTGAAGAAGATGATGTCGAGTTACATACTTACGGTGTCGAGGTGTTGTACAGACTTGAACATACATAAATATTCATAATTAATATAGAACATATATAGCATTTCACGTAAAAAAACGGTTAAAACAAAAAAAAAACTATATCGAGATGAATGTCATATCGAATAGCACGAAATTCTCATTTTTCTGATGTAATTTGTTTGATTAAAATATTAGTAATTTTTAAGATAATTTATTTTAAACTTTAAGTGGGTAAAAATATTTAATTAAAAAAGAAAATAAAAAGTCAAATATGGTAAGCGTGAGTTTAAATTATCTTCAATTTTTACCCCTAATAATCTTAAAATTAAAAACTCTGTTTAATATGAGTTGTTGGATCAATAGAGATGGAGTGGTTGAGATTCGTCTTCACGTGCACAATGAAAATTGAGTTTTCATTTAAATTTCTCTCTCTCTCTCTCTCTCTCTCTCTATATATATATATATATATATATATAGAGAGAGAGAGAGAGAGAGAGAGAGGGGGGGGGATCATTTGTTAACCGTGTGTTTCTTGCTAACTATGTGAACCGTCATCAACCAATAAGATTGCAAGGTTTGTTTATGTTTTATTTTTATATTTATTTAATAGAAAAGGATAGTATTGTCATTTTGATATGTAATCTTATGTCATTAATTGTATAGGAGTTACAAATATCAAGATTCCAAATTTGGGTGTAGGTTACGATTTCAAAATTGTATCCTTTTTCATATTTTGAATATTTTTATAGTAGATTTGTTCATTTTTCGTTAAATCCGTATATCGTATAGTTGGTCTTTTCGAGAAATTTGTCCGATATACGAGATCAACATACCTGTCATGAACCAAACAAGGACATGCAATGAACTGTAATGAATGATCATAGATGTTCATTCGTTATATACATGCCCATATATGTTCATATACGTTCTACAAATATGTCAAATGAACTCTAATGAATGATCATAGATGTTCGGTCGTGATATATATGTCAATTTATTTTCATATACGTTCACTTTCTCAAATGAACACTAATGGGGTGGTTGTTAACATATACATGTTCATATATGTTTCCTTACAAATTCTTTTACTTTTTTGCCATCCCATTCATACTAATTTTGTTAACATAATTCAACCATTAGTAAGCCATTGTTAGCCTTGGTTTAATATATATGTACAATAAATATATGATGTCATTATTGCATTTTTTTTTGCTAATTGTAGCATTTATTTAATGTGGGGGTTACAATACTAAATGTGAAAAAGGGTTATGAATTTCCTCAAAAGGCCTATCATATATGTTCAATATAATTAATTATTATAAGGCTAATAAATAAGAGTTAATGTAAATGGGTTTTCATCTTAGCCCTTCATCTTAATATCAATGGTCAAGATTTTGTTCACAAAGTTAGTACAAAAAATCGAGTTAACAAATGAACTCGACCTTATATATATATATATATATATATATATATTAGGGGTAGTTTCAAACACATGTTGCATTGACAACAAATAGTTGCTTAATCATATATAATTAAACTCACCCGTTGTTTAACCCCTTTAAAAGTCCTTATCTACACGACATAAGCATATATATATTTTTTATATAAAACTTGATGCCAAATTTATCATTACTATTTTTTAAGTGAAACATCATCATCAATTCAATATTATAAATACTAACATTTACCAGTACTGTTAAGTACTGGTAAATTACAGATTTGGTCCTTGAGGTTTTTAGGAAATTACAGATTTGGTTCTTGAGGTTTTATCTCCCTGTTAGATTTAGTTCTATGTTTGTAGAGTTACAGATTTGGTCCCTATAGTTTTATTTTCCTCTTGGATTTAGTCCCCATAATTTGTTGATTCCAAAATAGACTTTCGATTTTGCATTTGCGTAACGTTTTGGTCCTCGAAACTAAAAGTTGTTAGCTCCTGACCGTTAAGTAAATGACATTTCGATCATTTATAACTTTTTCATTTTCTAATTTAAATAAATAAAAGTTATATTATAAAAATTATTTTTATTATATAAGCATAAAATAAAGATCCCTTAACATGCATCGCATCTCAATGACTGTGTCTTCTCCAACCCAAAACCTTCCGCCTTCCCCATCAATTCAAGCACATAGTCGTAGGTGATTCACGCACCAATTTTTTATTTATTAATAAAGTAATTTATCATAATTTATTTTATGTTTAATAATGAAGTAAAATTTGTTTAATTCATATTTTTATTATAATTTAATTTAGGTTTAATAACAATGTAACTTTTTTTAGGTTTAATGATGTAATGTATCATTTGCCAATTTATTTTCGCTTCCTATCATACACACACATCATCCTCATAGGGCATTTTGTAAATTATAGTCATGCTGCTAACAGACACAAAATGTTTTGTTCTCATAATTGATCATGCTCAAATTTATGGTCTTAATATTTCTTTCCATCCGCAGCAACGCGCGGACATTAATCCCACCTCGTTAACTAACATACATCAATATCATGCCAAACCTTTTTTTAGATTTTCAATAAGTAAATTAGATTATAAATAATAAAACCCCATATGAGATAAAATCCTTTTTACATTGCTTTTGGTTATCCGATTTAAATCCAAAAAATTGATAATGCCACAAAAAGATGGAATCTTTCAAGCATCAGAACCAACTAAAAGAAAATGGATTAGTTTAAATATAATTTATATGATGCCTTTTTCTGAGCTCGAACCCACACCACTCAGAAAACCATTGGGGGGAAGTCTTGCTTTTTGTTCTGCTACCCAAAGCTGAAACGGGGGATTCATGGCTTCACCTCACCAAGTCACCATGGGCCTCTTATGACTGTGATGTCCTTTTCTTTAACCAATCTCTCCATAAAAGAAATCTTTAATATCTTTTATTCTTGTAGATGCTTATTGCTACGCATGATTGATAGCATTCTGGGATATATATATTTTTCCAGCTAGATGTAGTTTTTTATCAAATATTATTCAGCTACTGTTGATTGTTTTTCTTTCAATTTAATAAACCCTAAAGTCATTTTCCAAGTTGTTCTTTCATTCGTTTCATCTTCTTTGCTACTCTGCAGCCAGATTCAAGTTGTTTTACAAATCATTGGACTTTGTTGGTGTTGATCTTGTAGCATCTTAATACCAAATCTCACCACTTTTTAATGGGTTTCTTGTATCATTTTGGTTGAAAAACACCTTTTGGATTTACGAACTTTTCTTGGGTTTCATCACTTTCAGTTCTTTTTTCAAGAAAAAGGGCACCTTTTTAAGTTAACCTTATCTACTTCTATCAATGAGGAACCTGAACCCTTACCCTTCAATAGGGGTATGGCAAATTTGTTCAATAGTTGTGTTGATTCCATTCCTGTATTGGGTTGAATCCGTGAATGGAATAGGGGCTAATTGGGGAACACAGTCATCTCACCCACTGCCTCCAGAAACAGTGGTGAAGTTGCTGGTGGATAATGGGATCCAAAAGGTGAAGCTTTTTGATGCTGATTATGGTGCATTAAGAGCTCTGAGTAAGTCTGGAATTGAAGTCATGGTTGGAATCCCCAATGACTTGCTTGCCACCATGGCTACTAGCTCCAAAGCTGCTGAGAAATGGGTCTCAAAAAACGTTTCTACCCATCTCTCTAATAGTGTCAACATCAGGTCTGCAATTCATTACTTCTTTCTTTCTATACATACATACATACATATATATATATATATATATACATATCTGTTCAATCTTTGAGTTAATTCTACATCTATAATTGTTGTGTGGATGATTCTTTGAATTGGGAAATGAATTAATTTACATCTAAAGTTTGGATTGAAAGGCTTGATTTGGAGGCAGTTCTTTTAGGGTTTTGAAAGAAGAAAAAGAGACGTTAAGTGTCATTATCTTCCATATGCTAGATAGATCATGAGATTGGTGACCTTTAAGATGGCAAAAGTTGGAACTTTTAAGCTAATGGATGAGGTTCATATATACTTTTTCAGTCCGAAAGATAGCACTTTGAAACCGATTAAAATGGTTCATCGTTGCTGCGATTATTTTTAATCGGCGGTTTGGATTAATAAGCATCTAGGCTGGTTCATATGAGGTATTTGATGGAGTGTTTCCGGGTTGTGAGGCAAAAAAGAAAGAGAGTTTTTCAGTAAAACGTCACTGGTTTATGTATGATAAACTAGCTGTCGGCTGATAAATTAACTGTTAGCTGGAATAAGCTAGTCATGTTTATAGAAGTTTGTAGTTTTTTAGGATTTGTTGCTATCGATGTTTAATATGTTCGATAATGATTCTGTTTAACGAATATATGCTTGAAAGTTGTTCTTGACTTGGGTTTTTTTCCGCCTTTTCTCTGTTTTAGAATTTGGTTTTTGTGGTTACAGATATGTGGCTGTTGGGAATGAACCGTTCTTGGCAACTTATAATGGTTCTTTTTTACGTACCACTTTTCCGGCTCTCCAAAACATTCAAACCGCTCTCGTAAAAGCCGGAATCGCGAACAGAGTTAAAGTCACCGTCCCGCAGAATGCAGACGTCTATGAAAGCTCGACCGGGGTCCCGTCAAGCGGCGATTTCCGAGCCGACATCCATGATTATATCTTCCAAATCACCAAGTTCTTGAATGACAACGGATCACCCTTCACGGTCAACATCTACCCGTTTATAAGTCTTTATATCGATTCAAACTTCCCGGTGGAGTACGCTTTCTTCGATGGTCAAGCAACCCCGGTAAACGATGGTGGGACGACCTACACCAACATGTTTGACGCCAATTACGATACCCTCGTGTGGGCCCTCCAGAAGAACGGATTTCCAAATATGGGAATCATAGTGGGAGAAATCGGGTGGCCAAGTGATGGCGATCGAAATGGTAACAACGAGTATGCTCAACGGTTCATGCAAGGGTTCATGACTCGTACGGCTAGTGGGAAAGGGACGCCGATGAGGCAGGGGCCTATCGAAGCATATCTATTCAGTTTAATCGATGAAGACGAAAAGAGCATTCAGCCCGGGAACTTTGAACGGCATTGGGGAGTGTTTTACTATGACGGGCAACCAAAATACTCGTTAAACCTCGGAACGACCACCACCGGAGCTCTTGTTCCAGCACGGGACTTAAAGTACTTACAGAGAAAGTGGTGCGTGTTGAAGGATTCTGCTAAAATGGATGACCCCTCGATACCTCAGTCGGTGAGTTACGCTTGTGCACTCGGCGATTGCACGAGTCTCGGGTACGGAACTTCTTGTGGTGGTTTAGATGCCCAACAGAACATTTCGTATGCTTTCAACAGTTATTACCAGAAAAACAATCAGCTCGATGAGGCTTGTAAGTTCCCTAATGTTTCAACCGTCACAAAAGACGACCCTTCGACTGGGACGTGCAGATTCGGTATCATGATTGAGCCGTATTATGGCGGTGCTCATAAAACGCTCGGTTCAGGTGGGTTCGTTGCAGGACTAGTTCTGTTGTTGCTTACCGTTCTGTAAATGACTGCCGTTGTTTTATGTCTCAAAAACGTGTGAACTTATTTTGGTGAAGAGCATCATTCCAATGGAAATTTTGAGCTCTTCCGTTTTGTTTGCAAATTTTGGGCTTTCAGACTTATCCATTGTCATCTTTTGAAACGAAAGTTGCATTAACCAACTTCCAAAAACTTAAAAACTTTTGTAGCATTTGCCGATGGTCTTAACCTTCATTATGAATGAATAATATTCATGATTATTTAGGATTATTCATATAAAATAATAATTGGTTTTAAATATATATATCATATTCGGTTCCAATATTATCTCCTTATTTACTACTACAATGATGTACATTTACAAAGTAAAAACTATAAATGTGGGGATGGGCTCTCTACAAAAAAACATTTCTGCTTTTGGTGAATCACCACTAAATTCTTAAGCCGAATTAGGGCACAGAAAGAGTATCATCTAGTTCACGGGCCATGGTTTCATGCGGGAAGAACATGACGCACAAACCTGAAAGAATGATCACAATCTCGAACAGAATGATTGCAGCCGTTTGATGACAACCAGACACCAGATAAACGGCCACGAGAGGGCACACGATTCCCCCTACTCTACCCATGGAACTCGCGACTCCAACGCCAGTAGCCCTCACGGATGTTGGATATATCTATGGAAAGAAGTGTGTAAACAAACATAGGATGGACTAAAGCATAATATTGTTGGATTCATGAGTATGTATATGTACCTCTGGAGCATATATATTGGCAACGGTGAACGTTCCGAGGATGAACATACGGGATCCAAATAACGAAATCGTTGTGAAAATCTCGAATTGCTGTGAAAGCAGTGGTAAAAGGAATATGAAGCCAATGAAGAACATGAGTTCCATGGAATGCTTGCGGCCAATCTTGTCCACTACAAATGCTGAGAAAACAAGACCAGGAACCTCTGGAAAGAGATCAAAAGACACCCTATTATATTAGTGCACAAAACTATGTTAAACCTGAACATAATTAGAAGATAATGCCGTTGTCTGATGATAATTATATAGCATTGATATTACGGCACATGAAGGAACAATAAATTTAAACTTCTTGTGTGTTTGGTAAGCGGGACGGGACAGAACAAAAACATGTTTAGTGGGAAGTTTAAATTGAGGCGGGACAGGGCTGAGTAGGACAAAAACACATTTTTTTTGTCCCACCAAAATAGGTGGAAAAAAATCAAAGAGACAAACATGATTGGTAAAATACTACTTTACCCATGTCAAAGAAAAACCCTATAACCTTGCATACTTCTTTCCCCTACCAACCTCACTTTCACCCGTCCCACAGGTCAGCGTCCCAAACATGTCTGGATCCCAACGTACCCAATGAACAAGATTTTGAAAGTGAGAGGCATATTATATATGTGCTTCAAGGTGCTGATTCAAAAGGGTAACAGGAAGACTTAATAAATGTGAACTATTAAAGGGAAAATAACGAAAACATGTGCCACATACCTGCCAAACTGGTGATGAATACATCTCTATAGGTAGAATCTTGAGAACCGTTGACTGAAAATGAAGTCAATGAACTACATTGGCTTTGCCCACTGCTCAATTGTGAGGTCAGCAGTATGATCCCGTAGTATGAAAATGCATTTCCAAAGAATACCCCCCATAATAAGATGGTGGTTTTAATCAAATTTGGTGAGAATAGCATCCATAGGGTTGAGAAGGCTGTTTTAGAAGCAACTGTTTTGCGTCTTTTCGGAGAGAGCAAATGGGTATCTTCCAGTGTATCAAGTTCTTCGTCCGAACTGGCAATTTGATCAGAAAGAAGGAACCCAGGAGGAAGTTGTGTTTGGTTCATTACTGCTGCTCTTTTCAGTATATCATGAGCTTCAGTTGTTTGACCTTTCAAACATAGATATCTTGGGGATTCTGGTACAAGACCATAAAACACGAGAGCAGCCAAAGCAGGAAGAGAAGATATTGCGAGCAACCACCTCCATCCAAAACGGGGCATGATGATCTAAACAAGGAATAAATATTGTGTAAACTTATATTTATTATTATTCCGTTTTGCGCAAAATTATACTAAAGATTTGTATTGCCTGGTTTGAAGGGCTTATGCTAAATGGAAAATGTCAATACTTCATCCGTTCCAAAATAAGGGTTCACGTTTCTATTTTAGTTTGTTCCAAAATAAGTGTCCACATTCAAAAATGCCTGCTCCGATGGAGAAATTCATTACACCTTCTATTATTTACGGTATAATCATTTAGTTAATATAAAAAGTGTAATAATTACATATTTCTATAACTCTATACATTTTTCATTGTAGACATTTATTTTGGGATGGATGGAGTAATTAAGAGTAGTTTAAAGTTCCAAGTAAAAATAGCAAATGTGAAGATGTCCAAGTGATATACCCATGCAAGAGAAGCCTCAACTATTGTTCCTATTGTCCAGAAGGTTGCAAAGATAACCATCCAAGTGCCTCTGCTTGGAGCAGGAACAAACTCCAGAAACCAAGAATTATAGGTGGGCCCGCCACCCAAACCGATGCCTCCTATGCAACGAAGAATGACCAATGAAATATAGTTTGGAGAGAAAGCACTTAAAAGTGATGCTCCACTAGTCACAATAGCGATACTCAGAAGACCTTTTCTAGTGAAGGAAAATGCAGGCAACCAGTTGTTATTAACACCAATATAATAGAATTCTTAAAAAACACAGAAAGAATCAAGTTCATATAATAAGAGGAGCAAGTAGCAACATCCATCATCTTCTAGCCAGCAACATAAAGAAATTAAATAACAATGCAGGAGAGAAAAATAAGGGGAAAAGAGTATGCAGGTCGTAGAATTAACTACAATGTGTGGTCCATATGGTCATATTGGCTTCAGGCCAATCAGGAGGAACCAAAATTGGAACATCTTCCTAAAGGACTTCAATGCAACAAATAATAAGAAACACAAGGACAGAGGGACAATATACATGGCTCAATGTGGACCATTTGCAGGAATGTTTGACCACAGGGAAATTATTCATGTTTTCTTAGAAGCCTACTCAAACATTCTAGAATACAACAGATCACTTTATTGTTCAACCAAACTTGCCTTGCGGTAATTATATATCTTACATAATTCAACACCAGGCTTTGCCCAATTTGCATCAGGTGACCTTAAGACTGGGACTTCAAGCCTCATAAGAGGTGGGGTGGTTGGGGGGGGGGGGGGGGGGGTGAGGATTGTTGAGTAATGAGCCATGACCATCAAAACAGTTCTGTTAAGGACTATCATGCTACAGAGAATTTAGTTGGATGACTAGCGTCTTAAGAGATTTCCATGCCCCCATGTCATCCTATTTTTTAACTTCTTTATTTAGTTTTTATAATTGTTTCAGCACAGTTAGACTACAACATATTGGAAGACAGAAATACAATGAAGAAAGAAGAGTAGGTGGAGAAGAATTTCACCTCCTCCCATAGTTATCTGAGATGACACCCCATGAATATGCTCCAATAAGCATGCCAACAAAAACCACAGTTGTTATTAGGCTCTCTTCAGTAGATGAAAGGTTCCACTCAGACCTAACTGACGGTCCAATAAAAGACAAAATCATGACTTCCATTGCCTCAGCGATCGAACCAAGGCCTGCATAAGCAATTATCCATCCTTGATACCTCCCAAACCCAACGGCCAGAAGTGCTTCATCTAATGTATATGCAGATCCCTGGTCAGTCATCTACACAGTTTAATCACATATAAGAACAGAGATAATTTGTAGCTAGCAAAGTCACCAATGATGGTATATTCATTCATACATGGTGAAATGGAAGAGATCTAATTAGAACCTGTGTCATCAATGTGTTACTTACAGAATATATCAATTCAAACCTTTGTACTGTTTGCCACTAGAGGAAACTGTTGGGATGTAGGCTTCGGCCCATTAAGGGGGAGGCGCAGATGGGAGCCGGCCCTAGGCCCTCTAACCCTAGTTTCCTTAATTAGGAGATTACCTTAATTATGTTTCTCTATATATTAATCTCATTGTACTTGTAAACATTGTAGCACCTAATATAAAGAAAACCCTAGTTGCCCCCGTGGACTAGCACGATCACCCTGATCGTGTGAACCACGTAAATTCTCGTGTTCTTCTTTTGCTTTTGGTTTGTGATTGTGTGTGTGTAACGTTTAACCCTAACAATTGGTATCAGAGCTTTAGGTTCTTGATCTGTTACACTCAATCACCGCGCCGCCCCGTGCCGCCCCTGCCGTCTCCGCGCCGCCCCGTGCCGTCTCCGCGCCGCGCCGTGCCACGCCCGTGCCGTCTCCGAGCCGCCCCGTGCCGCCGCCGCTAAAAGATTCCTTGTTTTTCTGTTTGTCTATCGCCAACGTTTTGGGATAATGGCTGAAGACGGAAAAACTAGGATTGAAAAGTTTGACGGACAAGATTTTGGATGGTGGAAGATGCAAATCGAGGATCTGCTGTGTCAGAAGGACTTGGATCAAGCCTTGACAGGAATAAAACCCGAGAAGATGGAAGACGCTGTATGGGCTGCTCTAGACAGAAAAGTCGTGGTTGTTATCAGATTTACACTAGCCAAGAATGTGGCCTTTAACATTGTGAAGGAAACTACTGCATGTGGATTGATGAAAGCTTTGTCAAACATGTATGAAAAACCTTCTGCTTCTAACAAGGTATTTCTGATAAGACGGTTAGTAAACACCAGAATGAGAGAAGGTATGTCTGTTACCTCACACATTAATGATTTCAATACCATTATATCCCACTTGTTATCTGTTGATATTAAGTTTGAAGATGAAGTCCAAGCTTTGCTTTTGTTATCCTCATTACCGGAAAGTTGGTCGGGAACTGTCACTGCCATTAGTGGTTCAGCTGGAACCTCTAAACTCACCTTTGAGGGCATACGTGACTTCATCCTAGGAGAGGACATAAGGAGACGAAGTTCTGGAGAATCATCTAGTGCTTTGCTAAGCACTGAAGGGAGAGGTAGAAAGACAGAAAGAGGTAATGGCAGAGGCAGGTCAAAGTCTAGAAAGAGGAGTCAGTCAAAGTCAAGGAAAGACATCCAATGTTGGAAGTGCAAAGAAACTGGGCACTTCAGAAATCAATGCCCTAAATCAGATGGAAACAGAGAGGTGAACGCAAGAACTGATGATTCAGATGAAGCCCTTATCTGCTGTGTTGAGAATTCAGCAGAGTCTTGGATCTTGGATTCTGGTGCATCCTTTCATGCTACTTACAACACGAAGATGATGAAGAATCTACGAACAGGTAACTTTGGTAAAGTTCGTTTAGCTGACCATCGCACTCTTGACATCACAGGAATAGGTGACACAGACATAAAGACTTCATTGGGTACCACTTGGACCTTGAAGGACGTTCGGGTCATTCCCAGCCTTAAGAAAATGTCGATTTCTACTGGGCAGTTGGATAACCTGGGATTTAGAACTACCTTCGGTGATGGGCAATGGAAGGTTGTCAAACAAAACCTTGTAATTGTCAAGGGTAAAAAGCGAGGCACCTTATACATGGTTGATGTTCCTGATAGCGAGGTGAATGCAGTGACCAGCGGGTTGAATTCTTCCAGATTGTGGCATCAACGTCTCGGCCACATGAGTGAAAAAGGAATGAAGATGCTCGTTGCAAAAGGGAAGCTTCCTGATCTAAAAAGCGTGGATTCAGAATTCTGTGAATCCTGTGTTCTTGGCAAGAAAAAGAAGGTATCCTTTGTGAAGACGGGTCAGACACCAAAAGCTCAGAAATTAGAGCTTGTTCACACGGACGTTTATGGACTGACACCAGTTTCTTCCTTGGGAAGATCGAACTACTATGTGACCTTCATGGATGACTCAACACGCAAGGTATGGGTTTACTTTCTTAAAAATAAGTTTAATGTTTTCAATACTTTTAAGAAATGGAAAACTGTTGTTTAATTGGAAACTAACCTGAAGGTAAAGTGCTTGAAGTCGGATAATGGTGGAGAATACATTAGTACAGAGTTCACTGACTATTGTGCTGAACATGGCATTCGGATGATAAAGACAGTTCCAGGCACTCCTCAACAGAACGGAGTGGCAGAAAGGATGAACAGAACTTTGAATGAAAGGGCCAGGAGTATGAGACTTAATGTCGGGCTTCCAAAGACGTTCTGGGCTGATGCAGTTAACACTACAACTTATCTTATCAACCAAGGAATATCAGTACCATTGGGCTTCAAGATACCAGAGGAAGAGTGGAAAGGTGAAACAGTAAAGTATGAACACTTGAAAGTGTTCGGATGCAGCACCTATGATCTGATGAAAGATGGTGACAAGTTGGATGTAAAAGCCAAGAAATACACCTTCATTGGATATGGATCAGATAGTATGGGCTACAGGCTTTGGGACTTTGGAAGCAGAAAGGTAGTCAGAAGTAAACATGCAACGTTCAACGAGGCTGAACTTTATAAAGACAGGAGCACAGTAAACTCAAATGATCAGAAAGAACAAGTTGAGTTTGAAAGTGATGACATCAGAATCAGAGGGCCAGAAGATACTCAGAATAGTGGGAGTACTGATGAGTCTGAAGATGTTCATGAAGACACTGTCAATAGTGAAAGCTAAGAGGATGAAGAAGAAACATCTTCTCCGGTACAGCCTCAACCAGTTGAATCACACTGGGTCAGGAGATCCACCAAAGTCTCTAAGCCTCCTGAAAAATACAACCCATCAGTCAATTATCTTCTTTTGACTGAGAATGGTGAACCAGAAAGTTACTTTGAAGCAGTTAAGCTGAAAGATTCGTTGCAGTGGGAGCGTGCAATGAAAGAAGAAATGGGATCTCTAAACAAAAACAAAACTTGGGTTTTAACCAAGCTTCCGCAAGACAAAAGAGCGTTGCAGAACAAATGGGTATTCAGAATCAAGGAAGAGCATGATGGGTCTAAACGGTATAAAGCCCGTTTAGTGGTCAAGGGTTTTCAACAGAAAAGGGGATTGATTACAATGAAACTTTCTCTCTAGTGGTGAAAATGACCACCATCAGATTGATCTTGAGTATTGTAGCTGCAGAGGGCTTACATCTAGAGCAGCTAGATGTCAAGACAACATTTCTACATGATGACCTTGAAGAGGATATCTACATGGCACAGCCTGAGGGGTTTCAGGTTGCTGGTAAAAGAAGATTGGGTCTGCAAACTGAAAAAGAGCTTGTATGGTCTAAAACAAGCACCCAGGCAGTGGTACATGAAGTTTGATAACTTCATGGAAAGGACCGGGTACAACAAATGTGAGACGGACCATTGCTGTTATGTGAAGAAATTCAAGGGCTCCTATATCATTCTACTTCTCTATGTAGATGATATGTTAATTGCAGGTGCAGATATGGAAGAGATCAGCAAGTTAAAGAAACAAATGTCTGAAGAATTCGAGATGAAAGACTTGGGTCCAGCCAAACAGATACTCGGTATGAGCATTGCTAGAAACAAGAAAGATGGATCTTTGACACTATCCCAGGAGAAATACATCGGGAAATTGTTAGAAAGATTCAAGATGAACGATGAGAAAACAAAACCTAGAAACACACCCTTGGGAAGTCATTTCAGGCTTACCAAAGATCAGTCACCTAGATCAGAAGATGAGAAAGAAGATATGGCTAAGGTTCCTTATGCATCTGCTATTGGTAGTCTCATGTACGCCATGGTTTGCACGAGACCAGACATAGCCCATGTCGTCGGGGTTGATGTCAAATCCGGGAAGAGAACATTGGGAAGCAGTCAAATGGTTACTCAGGTATTTGAAGGGCACTTCAAAGTTGGGATTATGTTTCAAAGGTAAAGATTCAGTTCTCAGAGGATATACTTATGCTGATTTGAGTGGATGCAAAGAGACATTTAAAAGCACTACTGGGTACGTCTTTACAGTGGGAGGAACAGCAGTTAGTTGGATGTCCAGACTTCAGAAAAGTGTGGCTTTATCAACAACAGAAGCTGAATACATGGCAGTTGCTGAAGCCAGTAAAGAGCTAGTGTGGTTAAAGGACTTTCTTGAAGAACTTGGGAAAAAGCAAGTTGATTACTCGTTACACTGTGACAATGAGAGTGCAGTGAAACTTGCTAAAAATCCAGTCTATCATGGGAAAACAAAGCACATTGGGAGGAGATATCATTTTGTCAGAGAATTGATCCGTGATGGTACGATGAATTTGAAGAATATCTCAGGTGTAAAGAATCCAGCAGACATGTTCACCAAGTCTGTGACGCTGGATAAGCTGAAGTTCTGTATGACTTCAGTTGGCCTTCATGAATAGTGTTGAGAAGGCAGGTGGCAACTTCGGGGAGCTCAAGCTCAGTTGATGTTTACAGAAGTACAGAGGAGTGCAAGTGAACGTGTTTCGAAGCCTCCAAGTGGGAGATTGTTGGGATGTAGGCTTCGGCCCATTAAGGGGGAGGCGCAGATGGGAGCCGGCCCTAGGCCCTCTAACCCTAGTTTCCTTAATTAGGAGATTACCTTAATTATGTTTCTCTATATATTAATCTCATTGTACTTGTAAACATTGTAGCACCTAATATAAAGAAAACCCTAGTTGCCCCCGTGGACTAGCACGATCACCCTGATCGTGTGAACCACGTAAATTCTCGTGTTCTTCTCTTGCTTTTGGTTTGTGATTGTGTGTGTAACGTTTAACCCTAACAGAAACTGCCTCGAACTAGCTCATTACAAAGATATGTCATTGATAAAAACTCGTTTCAATGATTTCTTCCTCTGTATGAAGGCTAAGCCAAGATACATAAAATTCAGTTGAAAAATATTATTCTAAATTAGTAGTAGCCGCAGAATGATCTTCAGTTCATCGATACAAGTACTATGGTCATCAATCATCATTGAAGCACTAGTAGACGCTACTAAGAATTGAAATCTTTTGTTTCCTTTTGTACACAGGGTTCTATCAGTGAACCTGTTTGCATTACTTGTTGATGTTGGGCTTGAGCATTGCAGATGAAGAGCTAAAGACCCAACCATTTAGAACAATTGAAGTTCCATTGTGGTCAGACTCGATGCTTTCAATATACTTATATTCCTGGTTTGCTTTAGGAGTGTTTTCCCTAGTTGTTTAGCCCCTTTAAAAGTCCTTTATATTAGCTACTTTTTGCTCCCCGATCCTGTCTATTCACTTCTCTTTGGTCCATTAAAACAAATTTATAGCCTTTGCAGATGCACATCAAGTTATTCATCAGATACAGTTACTTAACTCCTGTTCACATTCTGTAGTCAGAACTATCCTTATCTTGGATTTTAGCAGTTTATGTCCCATTAATATTAACAACCAACACATATGCATCTTGGCTTGCATCGCTAATTGATTTCTATGCAAAAACTTGAGAATAGAAGTCAAAGTAGCGACATCCCATTCCCATGTATGCAAAGCATAGGGTATTCAGCAGCATAACGATCCATTAATATATAAAGCTCATAAAAGGGTCTAAAATCTTATCAGCTGTAAGGACTAAGGACTATGATAGCCAAGTGTCAATTTAGTGTTTAACTCATGCAAGATCCAAATTTTTGATCCTTAGATCCTTATAGGTATGCTAATTATGAAATAACAGAATTTAGAATCTTGGCTCCCTGTGAGAGTGGCCTAAAGTATATGTTTCAAAGAAGACTGCATATCAAAATTTCATCATGAAATTTAAATAGCCATGATTGGGTACCATTATAATCAAGTGTTGGACAACAATAAGACAAATTAGGCTTTAATCTCAATATTTCTATGAGCACAGGTATGTGTGGTTCTCCAGAAATGTGGCGCTGTTTGGCATAACCAGGCAACAACATCAACGGTATATACTGAAAAATCTTATTCCACACTACGGCTATGTTTGGCAAACTAGCTAATAAGCTAGTTGTTGGTTGATAACTAGCTGCTAAACTAGTCGCATATTGTAAAACCGGATAAGCTAGATGACATGTAAAATTACCTAAAAGGATAGGGTGTTTGGTCATTTATGTAAAACATAAGCGGCATAATTAAAAAAAAGTGAAAAAAGCCCCTGGAACTTATTGAAATGTTACCTAAAGTAGCTTTTCAAAACATTAGTTCAATAAGCTCAGAAAAATAAACTAGCCTATTGTTCAAATGGTGACACTCTAACACAGGCAAGAGGCTACACGATTTGGGGAAGTGACCTAGAGTCACGGTTTGGAGATCACATATGGGATTGGAATTCTCAATACACGATCGGCGAGGGAGCCATGTGACATGACCACCTCGCATATGGTCATCATGCATGTGCAAATTGGTGTCTAAGCAGTGAACGTGAACTCTAGGTGGCGTAGGAGGTTGCATAGGCCTTCAGATGGGATACATTAGGGGTTAGAGCTCATTTTATTTAGTGAGAGCATTTGGTTTCAAGAACAAACATCAAGGTCATCTCTCCCTCTCCAAATCCAAAGTAGATAGTGTTAGCTTACATTTGCTGGTTGTTATATTTCAGGTAAGCTTTCGTATGTAATCTGTCTACTTATTTGAATATAATGCATCATCCACTGGATGTGAGGATGTACACGGTTGTAAGGCCGTGCAACCTTGTGTCGTTACATTGTTGTGTTGTTTGTTTGTTATTACTGTCATGACACTCCATATTCATTCATTTCATCCGTTTTGTTTCAGTGTTCTGTTGTTTGGGTGGTTTGCACACATTTGACCTAGATTTAAGACCTTATGCGTCGGCTTTCAGTTAAAATTCCCAAGACTTATGGTTGCCCAACATGGCCCACTCCAATTGGGGATAGTTGGAGGATGAATTACATGAAAGGATTTGTCATCTTTTCATTTCAACTTAAAAAGGAAAAAGTGTTAGAATCCAATCAATACACATCATTCAGTGTTGAAAGCAGTCACTCCAAAGTCATGTCTCCACCACAGTTTGATAATATGATTATCATCATAATCTCATACCTAGAAAATACTTAGATCACGAATACAAAGTTAATTCCACAGAAAATTAATCTCGCAGTCGTAAATTGAAATACTAAACAAATACTCCTTGTGTTCCACAAACAAGCCTAAGAAACTTGGATTAATCGAGTCAAAACTTGAAATACTTCCCGAACGCTCCGATTTTGTTGCAAATGTAACACCAACATTATTCTATGAATGACACATGTTCAATAGAACTATACCCTAAACGTAAATCAGTTTTTATTGGGTAATTCATTGAGGCAAACAAAACATTACAAGATTTAAGGCAAAATTATTGTGAAAAAAATATAAATCCTACTAGTACAGCATACCTTGAAGGAGCAGGAACTGAAAACCGATCAGGGGAGAAGCGGAGTCCACTCACTCCTCCGAGTCGCACAGATCAGGTTGAAGAAGAACGATGTGGTTGCTGATTGCGTAGCGTATGTGTGTGGAATGCGAAACCAATAAGGAGCTCACGTGCATCATCATTCCCAGATTCTAATAATAGAAGGCAATGAAGTCGCAATCCGACCGAAATCTTTCTTTAAAAAATCAATCTCTCCCTTCCATCTATTTAATATCCAACCTCAATCTAATTCATTAATTTAATACAATTTCAAATATTTTAAAACTAGTCATATACCCACACGATGCAACGAAATGTAAGTAAAAAACGAATAATTAATGTTTTTTCCTTATAAACATGTCATTAACAATAACCATGACTTAAGAATTACAACTTATGAAACCCTAAACTCATAAAGATATTCAATAATTAGTTTATATTACAATTATTAACAAAAAAAATTATAATGATATAATTTATAATAAGAATGAAACGTATTTTTAATATATTTTACGATTATGTATTTTTAATGTGCTAACGGTGGAAAAAAACGTATGGATAGAAAAAAACAAATTAATTCGTAGATATTCATGATATTTAATAGTACGGTTAAATTAAAAAATATTCAATATTTGGCTCGTTTTGAAAGTATTGACGATACGATTATAATGGTATAATTTGTAAAAAAAGAAACGTATTTTTTCATTGCATTTTTGTTCTTATACGATTATTTGTGTTAATATGATAATGGTATAAAATGAAAAATGAAAAAAATAAGGGATATAAAGTAAATTAAATAAGTAAGGCATTGTTTTTTTTGTGTACATTTTTGGATGACCATAAACTAGCTTATAAGCTAGCTTATTGAAAATCTACTCATAGTAGCGTTTTGAAAAACTAGCTTATCAGCTAGTTTGCCAAACATAGCCTAAGTATAAGGATGGTAAATGTAACATTGTACAAGAAACCACTTTGTACAAATAACCGTTTTAGAATATTTATAATATAGTAAATATATATATATATATAGTAAATATATAAAAAAACTATTTTGTTATTTAATATTTTATTATTCTTAGATATAAAAAATAAATAAAAAAACTATTTTGTTAAAGGATTATGTGTCATCATCAAAGGAAATGATTGATAAAATATTTTCCTAGTATTAGAATTTACCATAATGAATGTTTTCTTTTCTTTATAAGCTCCTCTCTATTTAAAAGGCTCATGATTAATGTAAATTACAGATTTCATTTTCTCTATTTACTGTTGTTTTGGCTTGTTTTTCCTATAACATGTTATCAGCACGTACCCTCCCTAGAACGAGGTGATCGTGAAATCAAGCTAAATTTCGATGTTTGAGGTAACTTTTATAATTTTTTGTTTTAAAACATCGCCATATGATGCTTTATGATATGAACAAACACGATAATTTTGTAAAAACATGATTTTTTTTATGTTTAAACCGTAAACATTAATCTACTGTGTTTTATGTTATAAATGTAAAATATGATCTGTCACTCTCATGAAATCTTAATTCACTTATTGTTTATGTTTATAGAATTTGTATAATATCTTATACCATTCTGTTTTTCTTTTAGCAAAAATGTTTTGATAGTTGTTTTACAATATATACATAAATATTTTTTTTGTATGATCATATATAAGAAAAATTTTACGTACATACATTATACATATACATGATTTATGGGTTTGATGGACATGACTATTATATATGTCGTTTGAATTTCAAATTTTTTTTATCATATATATTTAATGATTATATCAATAATATATATTCATTTAAATAATATATGCAATTTTATCTGAATAAAATTATTAAAAAAAAAGCTTGCATGTAAATTACGATAATTTGTTGATATTTTCTTTGCACCTATTTTAAACAAAGAAAATAATATATTTTTTTGTTTCTAAAAGTTATCCAATAAATTTATTTTTTCTTTATGGTAATGGAGATATGAATATTTTTATAAAGTTATGTTGTTTTTCAAAAATCATATTTATTGAGCAAGCAACGAAATTTCTACCTTTAGTGACGACTTTTGTAGTCGCAAGGTTGATTTGTTTTAGTGTTTAGAAATGGAAAGTTATTATACTTTTTAATTAACTAAAATATACCTTTTTTAAAAGCAGCTAGCAAAAAAAGAAACAAAGACATTACAGCAACCTGACACAACCAATAGGGTGATATCTCTACACTATCGATTTTTTATCACTCCTTTTACACTTTGTCAAAACCCAACTAAACGACTTCTCCACTATTTGGTCAAAGATAGAATCCTTACCGAGGGGGATGACTATAAAAAACGCACATATTTCGAAAGCACCACAAAATATAACAATTGATAAAAAAAAACACCACTTCCAATGCTTCCCTTACAGAAAGGGAAAGGAAAGGACCACCATCTCTTAATGAATCATCAAACCTCTGAAGTCACAGAACATTCGAACAACAAATGTCCAGTAGTTTTAGTCTCAGATCCACACATCGACATAGGGATGCATCGAGATCCACCTTCATCTTAATGAGGTTGTCATGGGATGGAATTCTATCGAGCATAACTCTCCACATGAAAATGTTTACTTTAGGAGGAGTCA
This sequence comes from Arctium minus, assembly GCA_954870635.1. NCBI lineage: Eukaryota > Viridiplantae > Streptophyta > Magnoliopsida > Asterales > Asteraceae > Arctium > Arctium minus. The sequence goes on along the minus strand of OX941080.1, from coordinate 170,405,171 downwards.
TATGGTTCCATATCGTCTCCCTTTCACCAACACCTAAGAAAGCTTTCTCGATAATACATCGCAAAGAACTAACAGAATACAGACCATTAGGAGATAAAACCCAAATCCATCTGTCTAGATTATCGGACAAAGAGCAGTCCCTAGTTACCTCCCTCAGATGTTCAAATTCCTCAGATTCTCTGCCATCTCGAATGGGTCTGCCAAGACCAAGAGTTTCCCACCTTAATTCTATCAGCAACAACCACCTGCTTCTCGTTTTCTAGAGCAAAAATTCTAGGAAAACGAGATGAAAAAGGAACGAGCCCTTCCAGGATTCATTCCAAAATGTCGTCTTTAATCCCAACCTGTTTTAAACACAAATCATTAAAGTTAATATTTAGCAGCCCCAATGATTTCACAGCATAGACAACACTACCCCATTGACTGTAGTTGTTGAAAACCCCTTGTTCTGAAGATAAACCTCCTCTTTCACAATAAATCGAATTAAATAACTTTCACCCATGAGGAGTTATAATCACTCCTAAATTTCCATGCCCACTTTGCAAGAAGAGATAAGTTAGAAGCAAAAATACTTCCAATGTCGAGACCTCCATTATCTTTATCTCTAAGCACCTTTCCCCAGTTGATCCAAGATGTTTTTCTCTGGTATTATCTTCCGATTCCTAGAAAAAAATCTCTTCGTAATCTCTCCATTGAGTCAATCACCGTCTTAGGAGCTTTAAAAATCGAGAGGTAATACCTTTAATATGGAGTAATGGGTTTCTCCAATTTCATGATTAAAGATATAATTGAAAAGTAGACACTTAATTTTGAACATGAACACTTATTTTAGGATAAGATAAAATAAAAATATAGATATTTATTTTGGAACGAGAGAGTAATTTTTTTAACGTCACAAGAAAAATGACCAAAATGCCATAATGTAAGGGGCTAGGGATGGTGATTTGGCCCGACCCGATTGGGAACCCGGTCCACCCGACCCGACCGGGGCCGGGGATTCCCCGCTTAACCGGGTACCGGGTCCGGGGGCGGGGATCCCCTTTTTGAGAAAACCGGGGACGGGGCCGGGTAGCACACCCCCCGACCCGCCCGTACCCAGTATATATATAATACCGCTAAATTTATTTTATATATATATATTTATATATGTAAAAGTAAAATTAATAGTTTAATAATTAATACATTTCCTTAGGGTTTCAGTCCAGATTTCACTTTCACTCCAGAGTCCAGTCGACTGCCGCCCAGCCCCTCACGAGTCACGACGCCGACGGCCTCACCGGCTCACCCCTCGACCTCGTCCCCTCGGCCTCACCCCCTTGGCCCCGACGACCTTACAGACTCACGGTAGCAGCTCCCCCAACCCTGTGCAAAGGTGCGATCTCTCCAAATTGATTTCTGCAATCTCGCTTTCAATAAACACGATTTCTCCCAAAGGTAACGATTGCAAACTGATTTCTCAATTCGTATTATTCTGTCTATGTTGGATTTGCATGGTTGTATCATTTTGTGGGAAATTTGTAAGTGGTTGTTTGGGTAGGAGGCATTTCTACACGGGATTTGTTTGAGTTTTTGCTTTTCAGTATTCATTTGATTCTGATTTTGACTTGCACTCTATTTCGAAGTTGCGATTGGAAAACCCTTAAAAACGAGTTGTTTTATTTCAGTTAAAAACGAGTTGTTTTATTTCAAAGGATAATTTCGGTTTGTTAGATTTTTGTTGGTTCTTTGATAAGGTGATGAGTATAAAAATTACCATCAAATCAAGATGAAACATAAGGTGATGCCTTGCTGCTTGTTGCCTAGATGGAACATAGTCTAGTGAGATTTTCTTGCTTTATGTGGAATTTGTTGGAATTTTATGTTTTGTATGTGGAATTTGACAATTGACATTGTGGTTTTGTTACAAAACCACAAACCATATATGTATGTAATATGTTAATATAATATGTTATCTAAGTTTGTTGTCCAACTTTGTTTAATTGTTTTAGGATGGCGACTTCAGAAAACGAGAATGTTGTAGAACTAGGAGACGATGTTACGGAAGGACAAGAGAAAACTCAAACAACTTGTGACCGTGACGGCACTAACGAATCGGTAAGCATGCCTATTGGGTCAAATACGAGCACCGAACCGGCAAACAAAAGATTAAGATATGTAGTTTGGAACCATTTTGATGCAGTATATGTTGATAGTGTTCGTAGATTTGCAAATTGTAAGTATTGCACCAAACAAATGACCGGTAGACCCAATGACAGGACGACACATTTGAAAGACCATTTCAAAAAATGCCCTAAGAGAGTTACGAAGGAAATAAGGCAACAGTTCCTAGTTCAAGAACAAACTGCTAAGGATGGGAAAGTATCTATGTTGAGTAATTATGCATTTAATGCCGAAGTTTCAAGGGATGATTTAGCTAAGATGATCATCATCCATGATTATCCACTTTCTATTTTTGAGCATTTCGGCTTTCGAAAGTTGCTAAATGGACTTCAACCTCTATTTAAGGTGCCTTGTAGAGCGACAATCAAGTCCGACATCATGAAGACATATGAAACAAAAAGAGGATCTATTTTGCGGTGTTTGGACGAGAACGAAAGTAGGATTGCTCTTACTTCTGATTTGTGGACAACGAGTAACCAAAACAAAGGTTACATGGCATTAACTGCACACTACATAGATAGCAATTGGAGGTTACAAAATCGGATTATCAGGTTATTTCTCGTTTACTATTCTTTATAATTCAATGTTAGTAGTATAATGTTAATTTTTAGTATATTTTTTTTAATGTAGCTTTATGCATGTACCATCTCCACATACTGCTGATGCATTGTCCCAAGTGATGATTGAATGCTTCATGGATTGGAACATCGACAACAAGTTGTCAACATTGACACTTGACAATTGTTCAACCAATGATGCTTTGGTCGACAGGCTCTTAGGTACTCTTTCTCCTTCCTCCCTAATTTTAAAGGGTAGGTTTTTCCACATGAGATGTTGTGCACATATTATAAATCTCATTGTCCAAGATGGGTTTTCTATGATTGAGAGCTCAATCAAGAAGGTTAGAGATAGTATATCTTTTTGGACATGTTCTCCTAAAAGGGCCCAAGACTTTAGACTCGTTGCCCGACAAGTAGGTGTAGATTGTGAAAAAGAATTAGTTCTTGATTGTAAGACTAGATGGAATTCTGTTTACATAATGTTGAATGTTGCCTTAGAATATAAAGATGTTTTTATTCGTTTAAGCAAGAAAGAGAAACATTATGTTAGTTTACCTAGTGAAGAGGAATGGAGAATGGCGTATAATGTTTGTGATAAGTTGAAGCTGTTTTATCGTGTGACCGATACATTTTATGGGACCAAGTATCCTACTGCTAACTTGTTCTTCCCTTTGATTTGTGACATGAAATTATCCATTAAGAGTTGTCAAGACGATGAAGATGTTGTTATTAGGAACATGGCATCACGTATGTTGTATAAGTTTGATAAATATTGGGGAGTTATACATGATGTAATGAGTGTGGCCATTGTTTTAGATCCTAGGTATAAGCTGAAGTTGATAAATTTTTTCTTTCCAACGATTTATGGTGTTGACTCAAAAGTTGAGGTTACGAGGATACGTAACCTATGTAATGATTTATATGAGGAGTATAAGAGGAAACATGATCATAACAAAGGGAAAGGAAAATCTAGCACTACTCACTCGGACGGGGGAGTTCTTTGAACAAGGCTTCATGGAAATTAGCTTTTGAGAATATGATGTCCCAGGATGATATGTTTGAAACGACGGAGATGGATGACTATTTGGCGGAGAAATTGTTACCAGATGATGACGGGTTTGATATTTTGACGTGGTGGAAGTGCAACGGTACTAAGTTTCCTATGTTGCAGAGTATTGCAAGGGATGTGTTAGCCATTCCCATTTCTACAGTATCATCAGAATCGGCATTTAGCATGAGTGGAAACAAGATAACAAAACAACGTAGCCGGCTAAAATCACAAACCGTTGCAGCATTGATGTGTACCCAAAGTTGGTTGAGAAAAGAACTTGAAGGTAATAATTATATAAATTGTTATATGGTAGGTACATGTATTTATAATTCATCTAACTTGTACTATTTTTAATTTCAGATAAAAAACAAGGAGAACCGCAAGGATTTGATCAAACGGTTGCATTTGATGAAGATGTTGAAATTGATGGGGGATCTAATTGAATGCGTTGAAAAAATGGTTTGATGGAATTTGTTTTAATGGGATTTGTTTGTTGGAATATGTTTGTTTTTGGTATTTGTTTTAATGGACTTTGTTTAATGGAACATGGAATATGTTTGTTTTTATGGACTTTGTTTTATGGACTTTGTTGTAATGGAATGGTTTAATGGAATATGTGTTATTTTAGTTTAAAAAAAAGTCAGAATGCAGCTCTAAACCGCAGGAATTAGGAAATTAAGTTTTCAAAAAAACGGGTCCGGATCCGGGTCGGTGGACCGGGGCCGGGCCTGGGTCTATGACCGGGTCTTGACCGGGGACGGGACCCCCGTTGACCGGGGATGGGGATTCAATCCCCGCACCCACCCGGGGCCGGGGCCGGGGACGGGGCTACATACTACGAACCGGGGTCGGGGCCGGGGAATGGGAACCCCGCCCCATCCCCGCCCCGTTCCCATGCCTATAAGGGGCATGAGGGGACACTTGAAGAAATTAATGACCGTTAGAGAGAGGGATGAAAAAGCAAAATGAAATGCAAATCATAGAGTACATTTGTAATAAAAGAAACCAATTTATGAAAACCAGAGTTTTATACAATCATATGCACAATTGTTTATAATTTACACTCAGTTTTATAAACATTAACAAATATAATCAAAAGCCATAGAGAAGGTGGAAATGATAGTTGGAATGTAGTATTTGGATCCAAATATACGACAAGGAAACATATTTCTTTCTTTCTTTATATGCAAAACGAGAAACTCTACTGAGTATTTTAATTAATATATATTCCCAAATACCCTTGTGGAATGTAGTATTTGGAATTAGTGTATATGATCAATGAATATACCATGATATTATGGCTTCTAAACTTTTTGTAGCTTCAGCATGACCCTGACCATATATATATATATATATATATATATATATATATATATATATATATATATATATATATATATATATATAGTGGAAGGATATTTTGCAACCCTTAAAAATGTTGCAACCCTTGCAACCCACATCTTAACCGTCGGATTCATGATCGACGGTTATTTTATTTTTATTTTTCTGTTTTTTTAATTAAAAATATTGGGCCCCATATCTATTGTAACCGCCGATCATTAATCCGACGGTTAAGATGTGGGTTGCAAGGTTTGCAACCTTTTTAAGGGTTGCAAATTAAACAACCCCTATATATATATATATATATATATATATATATATATATATATACAGAGAGAGAGAGAAAGACAGGGAGAGACATGCTCAAACGAGAAGACGATATAGATATTCCAAGTCATATGTAATCACATGTGATACAAACGTGTTTTGAATTGACCGGCCATAGAGTGGGGAACTTTTGACTGGTCGTGCATCTTTTGGACATGTTGTATCACATGTGATTTTATTTTGGAACTTCTCGCATTCTTGCATGATCCTGCTATATATATGTATGTTGGAACCGTTTTCAACAGGTTGCATCATGGCAACAAACCTGAATTTAGGAGACAGTAGAAGAAGCAGGAGTTCAGTTTATATATTCATCATCCTTGGTTGGTGTTTTTTCTTCTATCTATTGGGGACATGTCACAAGAGTGGATTCGAAAAGGGTGTTGGTGTGGAGAAGGGCAAATCTATAAACCCACTTGTTGTAACTAATTTCCAAAATAGTTGGTTGGTTAGATAGTTAGTTTGGTTAGTCTTTGTTTAGCTTTTCTGTATTTGATTTGTATATAAATAGCCTCTAGCCTGTCATTAATTAATCAATCAGAAAATCATAGAGCTAAATATTTTCCAGGCATATCAGTCTCTCTTCTGCATTTTTCCCTTTTACATCATGGTATCAGAGCATGACGATATCTCTGTTATTATGACAACATTGCTGATTAGATTCCATCGTCGGTAAGTTTTTCATATCCCCGTTGTTTCAGATCTCCGCTACTTCACAATCATCGACCGATTTCTTTTTCTAGATCTCGGATGATATTCAGACCGTAATCTTCTGTTTGTTATCATCGACCGATTTTTTCCCGATCTTGGTTGCTTTTCATCATCAAGATTGTTTTTAGATCTTGTTTGTGCTTCTTTTTGTTAAATCTTGGTTTCTTTACTATATTTTTGGAAGATCTATTTGTTTTCTTAGTCATGGTTGATTCAAACAGTCCTCTGTATCTTCGTTCTTCTGATCACCCTAGGATGCAATTGGTGACTAATGTTTTTGGTGGAACTGGTTTTGCTTCATGGAAGAGGTCAATTTTCATAGCACTCTCTACTAAGAATAAACTTTGATTCATCACTAAAAAACCTGATGAAACTGCTCCTGATGTTTTAAATTGGGAAAGATGTAATGAATAATTGTCGGGATCGAAATTCTAAACAAGAATTTAAACTAAACACTCAGAAACTATGTTAAAGAAGTCGCGAAATAACACTTTAACAATAAATCAATCAAACAGTGTATGAACTCAAATCACAAGTTATATTGAATTAACTTAATGATTACAAACAAAACCTCAATCTGTTGAACAGACTCAACAGACGTTCTATACTTCTCTAAAGAAAGGATTAAAACTAATCTTGAGGTTAATTCTCTCTAAACGTATATGCAAAACTTATTAATCTATCAAAAACTATTAGACTATATATACAGAACTGATTACAAGATAATTACTAAAGAAATATTGATCTTCAGCATCCATTCCATAATTATCTTCATCATTATCTTCAGCTCCTAGTCTTTCGTTCCAAGTCATCATTATCAACATCATCATCATAAGCAGTATTAATCATCCAGCAGCATTAATCTTCAACCTCAGCAGTACTAACCATGCTTGCAGTAGTAATTCTTCAAGAAGTACTAAATACTAGCAGTATTAACTTTCAAGCAGTATTAATACCTCTAGCAGTAGTAATCTTACAAGCAGTAGTAATACCTTTGAGTAGCAGTATTAAAATCTTCAGCAACATTAATCTTTATGCCTAGCAACATTATCCATACTTGGCACATTTTCAGTCCCAACAATCTCCCCCTAACTTAACTTTTGACATCCAGAAGTTAAGTTCTTCAGATTATGATCTTCATGATGATTCCAAAACTCCAACTCAATTTCCCAAATTAGGATCCAGACCTAGACTTTGATTGATTGTTCTTCTGATAACAATTCTGGCCATTTCTGAACCTTTGGCACATACCAGCTTGGCTTTTAGCATCCCTTGCAGCTTTGCTTTGCTTTGCTGTGGTCATATACCTTATCCACCAAGTAGTATTCATGATAGCTCTTATCAATGGTTATCACAAAGACTCCACAATTTTCAAACAACATCCAATTATCTATTCTTTTAAATCCATTCTCAAGATGCAAATCTTTGATAACATACTACACTCTTTCAAGATCAAACATCATGCACAAGTACTCCATGGCCATCTTTTTAATACTCATCCTTGCTCCTTTCAGTAAATCCCCATACAAGTTCAAACCAACCTTGTACATTTCTTCCAGATCCACCCTGGTACAGCTTCTGATTATTTTACCCCATGTAGCATACACTTCATAATGATCACCCATTCTATTTATTCTGAAATACTCTGTTCTTTTATCCACTAGAGTATCCCAATGGATAATATCTGGAGCTTCCACAGAGATGGGATCAACTTTCACTGGTTCTTCATTTGTTATTGTCATGTACAACTCAAACTGTTCCTCAGGTTGTCTTGGCTGTTCTGATTGTTGACTTGTTGGCTCTTGATTCTACTCTTGCTTAGCTGAAGGTGCAACAATATGTTCTGATGGTTCTGCTTCTGTTCTTTCACTTTCCTTCTCCTTCTCAACTTCTTCAATTCTTGGCCTCTTTGCCTGTTTCTTGGTAGCAATAGACTTCTTTCTTTTTATAGCTCCAATTTTCTGTGCTAGAGACTCTTCCTTCTTGACTTCAGTCTTTTCTTTTGTAGGAGTGCCTTCTTCACTGTCAGGGAAGGGCTGTTGAATATTCAGATCATGTCTCTCTTTCAATTTTCTTTCAACCTCAACCCTCTGACTAAAGTCTCCTTGAAGCTTGGCCATCTCCTTCTTGTACAACTCCTATATTCTGCTGAAGGACATGTTAGTAAACATTCCTTCAGGGACTCCAATGGACCCTTTCAGGAAGTTTATCATCTTTCTCCTTTCCTATGTAGCTAGAAAGGTCTTAGAAGGTTGTCTTTGTCTTGTCTTTGATGGTTGCCTTTGCCTAGAAGCTTTCATGGTAACTTTCTTAGCAGCAAGCTTTAAACTCTTCTGATATTCTTCATTTAGCTTTGTAGAAAAATCTAAGGCAATCTGTCTGTCTTTAGCTGTTTGGATCTCATTCTCTTTTTCAAGCTCTTCCTGCAACTTCTTTGCCAACTCTGCATCCATATCTATTTGTTTTTGCTTTTTCACTGGTTTCTCAGATTCAACCACCTTCTCTTTTCCTTTCTTCTTTGCATCTGACATGCTTATCTCTTTCTTTGATTTCTCTGTTTCTCTTTCTTTAATCACCACTCCCTTAGCCTTTTGAGTGGCTTTAGGAGTGTCATGCTTTGCTTTAACCAAGGTTTCAGCAATTTCTAGTTCTTCTACTGTCAGTTCAGTTTCTGCTTCATTCACTGTTTCTGCTGCTAGCTTCTTTTCTGCTTCACTACTCATCTCCCCCTCAAACTGAGATTCCATACCAACTGGGCTTTTCTTTTCACTTTCATCCTCTTGAGTCTCCCCCTTTTTGGAAGCATCATGATCAATGTTCCTCTTCTTCAAAACAAATTGGGTTTTCTTCTTTTTGTGCACCAATTTGAGTACCATCTTTTTGAGTTTGGTAATCTGCACTTGTTGAGAAGTGATCACCTTTGTCATCTCTTTTATCTCCAAATCTTGATTGTGAACTTCCAGACTTATTGTACCAAGAGTATCCATCAATTCTTCATAGTTATATTTGTCTTCACATCCTTTAGGTGTTTTTACCACCCTTGAAGGATCCTTGGAGCTTTTAGTAGAGGCTTTCTGCCTAGCAGAAACACCTTCTACCCCCGTGGTTTATTGGCACCTGGGACCTTTAGATGATTTCTCATCTAAAGTTGTCGTGGGGAAGGTCTTAGAGATGTTCACACTGTCCTGATCCACACCTTGTGCAGAAACAGTAGTGTGAGTCTTGCAGCCCACATGCTCTTCTTTCTCCTTAGAGAGCACCTTCTTGGGGTTGGGAGACACCCCTATGGTTTCCCTTTAGATATTCTCTAATGGAAAATGCTCCATTAGAGGGCTTGCAGGCTGTAGGGTAAAGATACAGGAAGGGAAGGAACCTTCTGTACCTTTTTCCTTATATATATTTGTGTGATGGGGGATTTTGGCTTGACAATAGGGATATGAGGAGTATTAATTGAAATGAATGGTGTGGGTAGGTCATCAGTTGGGTGGTCAGATGTGGGTTGTGACCCTGATGCCTCACCATGGGAATGAGACACCACCATCATTGTAGAGAACAATGGTGTGTCATTTCCAGAAAAATCCTTACTAGGCCTTTTCATGTTAGAAAACACCTTCCCTTTGGGAGGTTTTGGTACATACACCTCTTGAAAAGAGGGTAGATCCGTCAATTCATTGTTCAGTACTTCTTGTACAAACCTTGGATACATGTAAAATCTCTTTGTTTTGGTTTTGGTATCCAGGTTTGACAGTAAATCATTTAAAAGCATTTGTGAAAAATTAAACTTTCTAGAGGTTGCTAAGCAGACCAGAGCATAAGCTATGGTACTGCTGAACTCACTCCATCCAGTTGTTTTGTAGGAAATACAATGTTGAAGGATATGAACTAAAAATCGCCATTGAGGTGAAAATTTGCTTTTAAAGAACTTATATACCTCAGTGGGACCTTCATACCCCATTTGACTAATTGATTGGAAGAGATCTTCCTTGGACAGAGAGGTAATACCTGAGGCATCATCTAGTCGTAGATGAGTGCGTATGCATCCCTCTGTGATTGTGATAGGTTTATCACAAACCCTTAAGTGAATGACCTGATTGCCTTCAACATTCTGGATGGACGCATTTGCCCAGAACTGTCACATGTGTTCCACATAGATAGTGGGATTGACAGTTAACGCATAGGCAATGTGAGATGCTTTCATAAAATCTACAATTTCTTCAAAACCCTCATCTTGTTTGGGTTTCTGCAGCATTGCGAGTTCATTGTGATCGTCCACAAATTCCAGTCCTGCCATCGTTCTTGTGTTTGAATCAACACTAGGGTTTATGCACTAGGAAGCAAGAATGTTAGAGAGAAAGAGAGGATGGAATTCAAAGGGCCGTTTGGGTTTTGGCGGTCAAAGAGGGTATTTATAGGGTAAGGGATTCAGTTAGAATCAATACTAAGTGTCTTAGCAGCATTAACCCCTACCCGCAGTAGTAACCCATATAAGCAGTAGTAACACATACCAGCAGCATTAACACAGACTAGCAGTATTAACACAGACTGGCAGTAGTAACACATACCAGCAGCATTAACTCATACTAGCAGTATTAACACAGACTAGCAGTATTAACACTTTTTGGCAGTAGAAATAAGACAAGCAGTAGTAACTTTGCACTGGCAATATAAACCACCTAGCAGTAGTAACTATACTTAACCATAGTTGAACTGTCCACAGCAGTCGTAGAGAGTAGACATACCTGACCACTTATCTTTTGAACCCATACCTTTACCACTGATCTTACCTTCTGCTGGATTATTACCAAAGGCAACACGTCCTCCATCAAATCTTTTGAAGTTTTGAAGGAAATCCATGTTACCTGTCATGTGCCTAGAGCAACCACTGTCTTCATGCCAAATGCACTTCCCCTTGAGCTGTTGGTTTCCCTGCACACTAGATAAATCAGTTAGTTTTTAGAGGGAACCCAAGCTAAAGTGGTCTTGGGTTGCCCTTTCTCATCAACATATTCATAATCAGTGAGCTTAGTCTTGATGAGATTATCAGAGTTAGGAATCTCATGACTGGAATACTTTGTCAAAATTATATGCTTGGTAGTATTAACACTGGTAGCTGTACTATCCTTGTTAGCAGTACTAACTTGGTTAGCAGTACTAACTTGGTTAGCAGTACTAACTTGGTTAGCATTAGTATTGCTATCAGCAACACTATTTCTGTTACCTGTACTATTTGAGATAGCAGTACTAACAGGTTTCTTGACTTTTGGAACCTAAATCTTGACAAAGTTGTTTGCTTTCTTATTCTGTGAGTTACTCCTTGATTTGCTTGGAGTATTTTCTTTTGATTTGGCAAACTTATTCTGATTATGAGATTTCATTGGTGTTGTTTTCACATTCTCAGCCATGTGGTTCCTTTTTGATTTCTTCCTATAACCAAAGGAATTTTGTGTTTGTCTTTGAAAAGTAAATCTTTGGTTAATAGGATTGAAATAACAGTGTTTGGCTAAATGATTCAATTTGTCACAAATAAAACAAGGCTTTGGTCTATTGATTTTGCTTAGATCAATTCCCTGTTTTTGAGCCCACTGGTTATTTCTGTTTCTCTGATTTCCCCTTATTTTATCATGTTGATGGGGCTTGTTCTGTTGACAAGTACAGGGATTTACAACAGTGGTTTGCATATAATGATTTCCCTGTACCTTTTCCTTTCCTTTCCTCGAGGTCTCAGCTTTCTCACTCTTACCATTCTCTTTCTCTGTCTTGGACATCTCCACTTTCTCACTCTTGACAAATGGTTTACCCCCCTCTCATTTGTAAGAATGTGGTTTTCTAAGGGAGTTTCTTTATGGTCTTCTTTATTCTTACCCTCAGTATTCTCTTCTTCAGACTCTGTCTCAACCACTACTGTATCTAGTGGATCTACTTCAGTGGCTCCTTCAGGTAATTCCTTCTTATCTTGTCTTTCTAACAGGTCTGAGGTGGGTGGAATATAATTGTTATTGTAAGTTGGAGGGATGTTGTTGTAGCGTATTCCTCTTCTCAATTTGTCATGAACTTGAGTTTTGAGTAAAGAGTCCATTGCTTTAGAAGCATTGGAATATTTCTCAATGTCTAGTTTGGCCTTCTCAAATTCATTCCTAATTTTCTCACATTCCTCTCTAGACTTTTCTAGCTTAATCTCTAACTCTTTCTTCTCCCACTTCCAATAGTTGTGATCATATGAATGTTGAAGTTCATTGTCCTGGTATGACTTAATTTGTTCTTCAAAATTCTCAATGATCAAACTATACTTTCTTCTATCTTTCTCCAACCTTTTAAGGTCATCACTCATGCTCTATTGTGATCCCTGTACTTTTTAACAGTTTCAAGACAGTCTTGAGAGCAAACTTTAGATTTTACCTTTGTGGGGATTGCTGTGTTTGATCCGTCCATGATGATTATTGATTTCTGAGTTCCTTGTCTTTGATTTCTGATTATTGATTTCTGAGTTCCTTGCTCTGATACCACTTGTCAGGATCGAAATTCTAAACAAGAATTTAAACTAAACACTCAGAAACTATGTTAAAGAAGTCGCGGAATAACACTTTAACAATAAATCAATCAAACAGTGTATGAACTCAAATCACAAGTTATATTGAATTAACTTAATGATTACAAACAAAACCTCAATCTGTTGAACAAACTCAACAGACGTTCTATACTTCTCTAAAGAAAGGATTAAAACTAATCTTGAGGTTAATTCTCTCTAAACGTATATGCAAAACTTGTTAATCTATCAAAAACTACTAGACTATATATACATAACTGATTACAAGATAATTACTAAAGAAATATTGATCTTCAGCATCCATTCCATAATTATCTTCATCATTATCTTCAGCTCCTAGTCTTTCGTTCCAAGTCATCATTATCAACATCATCATCATAAGCAGTATTAATCATCCAGCAGCATTAATCTTCAACCTCAGCAGTACTAACCATGCTTGCAGTAGTAATTCTTCAAGCAGTACTAACTACTAGCAGTATTAACTTTCAAGCAGTATTAATACCTCTAGCAGTAGTAATCTTACAAGCAGTAGTAATACCTTTGAGTAGCAGTATTAAAATCTTCAGCAACATTAATTTTTAAGCCCAGCAGCATTATCCATACTTGGCACATTTTCAGTCCCAACAATAATGATATGGTAATATCATAGATTTTAAATGCATTGGAGAAAAATATTGCAAATAGTGTTCTCTATAACACCACGACTCAAGAAATTTGGACAGAACTGGAGCATAGATTTGTTCAGTCGAATGGAGCACAACTGTACAATCTTCAGAAGGAAGTCTGAAGCCTAAATCAAGGAAATATGGATGTATCAACTTACTTCACCAAAGAAAAATGCTTATGGGATGAAATGAGTGCAGTAGAATTTATGCCAATATGCACATGTGGATCTGCTAAAGCTATTTCTAAAAAGCTTCATGATTAAAGGCTGATACAGTTTATTATGGGACTTAATGACAGTTTTAAAACTGTAAGGGGAAATATTTTGATGATGAGTCCACTACCTTCATTTGCACAAGTTAACTTGCTTTTGATGTAAGGAGAACAACAACAGGAGACAGTAAACACTCATCTGTTGGTGAAATATCTAATTCCATGTCCTTTAATGCTAAAGATACAGAGTTATTTCACGAAATTCTAAGTCAAACTTTGATGGTAGAAGACCATCATATTTTTGTAACCATTGTAAAATATCTGGACATACGGAAGATAGATGTTGGAAGAAGAATGGTTATATGAAGAATATGATAAAAATAAAATGGCAGCTTTGGCTCTTGACAACATCAATGATATGGCAAATGAATCTTAGGGAAAAGCTGAAAATTATATGATGGCTGATTTATCTTCAAAGCAACACAATCAGTTGGTCAAGTTGCTGAATCAAATTCAATTTCAGAATTTGAAACAAAGTGATAATGGCAACCAAGGAGATTCTTCAGCCAACTGTGTAGGTATATCAGTTTGTTCTTCATCATTTGTAGGGGTAAATTGTGTACGTTCTAATAGTGTTTGTAATGTTGGTAAAATATGGATCATTGGCACAGGAGCAAGTGATCATATGTGTCATGATCCCACTCTTTTCCTCACCTCAAATCCTCTAACCAAACCTCACAAAATTACCCTGCCTAACAACTCTACTGTGTTGGTAAACTTAGTAGGGTCAGTTAAGCTAAGAGTTGGTCTTGTTATCCATGGAGTTCTTTTCATCCCAACTTTCAAATACAACTTGATTTCTATAGAAAAACTATGTAAACAGTACTCTTGTATTGTTACGTTCACCCCTGCCAAATGCATTTTGCAGCCCCCTTCTTTGAAGAGGCCAGTGGAGTTTGGTAGAGCTTATAATGGGTTGTACATGCTGAAGATGGACAAAGATAGTGTTTTTTTACCAACGATTGTGAAAATGATGTTTATCGTAGTTCTTTTTCTTGTGCTTCGGTTAATGCTTCTGTTTGGCATAAAAACCTTGGACATATTCCTTTCAATAAGTTGTATCAAATGTCTTTGATTTCAGAGCATGATAATAATTTGAATGTTGTTCTTTGTGAAATATGTCCCAAGGCTAGACAAACAAGAAAACATTTCCCTCTCAGCACCACTTACTTCAAACACATTTTTGATCTTATTCATATTGATATTTGAGGCCCGTATCATGCTCCTACACACGATGGCTACCGATATTTTTTAACCATCGTGGATGATCATTCCCGAGCCACTTGGACATATTTATTGAGCTGCAAAAGCAATGCACTTGCCTTGATTAAAACCTTTGTGACTATGGTTGAAAATCAGTTCCAAACCTCTACAAAAACCATTTGATCAGATAATGCTCTTGAACTTGGGAGTGGCAAAGAGTTGTCTTCATTTTTTCTCTCAAAAAGGAATCATTCATCAAACTAGTTGTACGTAAACCCCGCAACAAAATGGCATTGTTGAGAGAAAACACAAACACGTCCTTGAAACTTCTAGAGCTTTGTTATTTCAGTCTCAGTTACCTATTAAACTCTGGGAGAGAATGTGTCTTGACAACTACTTATCTCATCAATAGATTTCCATCCACAGTTATTCATGGTTTGACTCCCTTTCAATTGTTATTCGGAACTGTACCTACATATGATCATTTACGAAGCATTGGTTGTCTATGCTATGTGTCCACTTTAAAACAAGGCAAAGATAAATTCTCACCTAGGGCTATACCTTGTGTCTTTTTGGGGTATCCCTTTGGCAAGAAAGCTTACAAAGTTCTTTCACTTAAGACACATAAAATCCAATATTCCAGGGATGTTGTTTTTCATCCATGTGATCATGATACTTACACATACTATCATAAATGATCGATGAATTTCCTAAAAACTGATATGATTCATCGAGAAAGACATTGTCCTCTTCAGGAATGACGGTTGAAGTGTCTAATTCTGGCACCAGAAAGATATGTGACACCATTTTTATGGCCTAAAAGTCGTGATTATGTTCCTTATGCAATGCACCATATAAGGTCTGAATAGTAGAGAAGGTTATTCAAAACTGGATTCAGTATGAAGGATGCAACGTGTTTAGATTCCCAGGTGGTGGCACGTAGTTTCCTCAGGTTCGATGCATATATCGATCAACTTGCTTCTATAATACCGATTGCTAATGGTACGGTGAGGACCGCCTTGCACACAAGTTGCAGGGTATGTTTATTATAATTATCATTTGCACCGACTATTTAGAGAAGCTTCACTACAACAAAATTGGCTTTACAAATACGTCTAGATTTCCAAATAGACTACTTTAAAAGACCCAACAATTATGCGTCCTATGCAAATATCTTGCAATAAGTTGCATGATATGACATTTTGGGTGTTTCTAACAACTTTTTTATGACACTTTTGAAATAAAGATCGAGTTAGCTTTTTTTAGGACACTTTTAACGAAAGTGTCATGCACACATGGTTTATATAGTACACTTTTTTTTGGAACGACAAATTTTATAAAGAGACGAACTAGCGAGAAGCTAGGAGTACATCAAAATGTTACAAGCGCTGCCAGGGTTACTACACCATACATTTCAATCTAAGTTGGACCCCTTTTTACTCGTTGCTTCCTTCCCCTCGAACACCGCTCTGTTTCTAGCCCGCCATAAGAACCAGATGAACACCATGATGACAACATTCAACATGTCCTCTGTTGTCTTCAAAATTCTTGCTGAATCTGCCACTAAGAAAAGGGTGTCCATCGTGTCGCAGCAGTGAGGAAAGGTCATCCACCATTTTTGCAAAATATCTTCACCTCTTGCAATTAATCATGATATGTTGCAGCGATTCAACTCTTTCATTGCAAAGGGCACAAAATATAGACTGGACCGATATTTCTCTCTTCACGAGATTGTCTTACGTGGGGAGCCTATTCAGACGAGCCCTCCATAACAGAAGATTTAACCTCCCTGGCACCAGATTGCACCAACTTGTCTTCACTATGGACCTTGGAAGCTGCATATCGTCGATCTCTAAACGAAGCGAGGCAACCGCAAATATCCCATTGCTTTCCAATCCCTATTTCTAGTGATCTTTTGCAGTCGTAAGTCATACCTGCAAGAAAATCGAAGCTAAGTTTTCCAACTTTTTGGCCTCCCTCCCAAAAAGAAAAGGGAGGGAGGCCAGCCTCCTTCCCTCATGCAAGCAAATCAAAGCTAGGTTTATATAGTACACTTGTTGTTATAGGACAATTTTTTTCAAATGATGTTGTATAAAAAGATTAAGAACACTTTATTTCAAAAGTGTCTTAAAAAACTTGTTAGGATACTGTTGGATCCCAGATTTAATCTCACAACAATGATATAAAGAATAAGAGTAATAACAGCGGAAGCAGTACAGTTTAATATCAAAGGAGATTCAAATATCACAGTTCATAAAACAAATAATAGATAAAAAAGATATTCTTTGAATAAAATATTCAACTTATATTATCAGTTATAAGACTTATTAAGCACACTTTGAACAATAAGGTGATGGTCCTTTTTATAGGACCATAAAGTAAACAGTGTACTTATCTGACAAATAAAAGCATGCTTGAACAGTGTCTTACCTAAGAGGTAAGATTAAGACATGCTTGAACAGTGACATACTCTAGAAAGTAAATCTTATCACAAGGTGACGTGTCATCTGTTCTTCTTTGTCAAGAAATTCAGAGTGAACGTCTTCAGAGCTCTGAAGTAAGATCTCTGATGAGGGGCTCTCTGATGTCTTTGTGAGACTGTCTCTGACTGACTTCAGAGACAGACATGCTTTCTTCAGACTGACTCTGAACTAACTTCAGAGACAGACTTGCTTTCTTCAGACTGACTCTAAACTGACTTCAGAGACAGACTTGCTTTCTTCAGACCGACTATGAACTGACTTCAGAGACAGACTTGCTTTCTTCAGACTGAATCTAAACTGACTTCAGAGACAGACTTGTTGATGTCCCTTGAAAGTCTTTAGATGAAGACTTAGTTATTTTCAATACTTTCATTGGTTCAGATTTGGGGCTAACAATCTCCCCCTAAGTACTGAAAATAAACAAAGAACACATAGAACATTTAAACTAGAAAGCAAAGAGGAGAAAGTCATAAGAATTTGGAATTACAAAAGAGAATAATATTAAAAAAAATAATCAGAACCTATCACTAGAACATATCCTATGAAACTTCATGATTAGCTCTCTGAAGTTAATCATTGAGCCAATTTCCAAGTCTAGTTTCGCCAGTAGGTCTGCTCTGTGCCGTTCTTGCTTTACATGAATCATCTTTTGTACGCCTTTCAAGGTTTCATCAGAATACTTCGCTACTTGCGAAGCTAGAAAGATTTTCTTCTCTTGGTTCACTCTGTAGATAAAACCCAGAGGTTCTTCAATGATTGATCCAGTCTTCTGTTTGTCCAGGTTTTCGATGGTTTCCTCTAGTTCAGTCACTTGGAGCTTTTCTTCACCCAAGTTCAGAGCAATCTGAAAGTCTCGTTTGGCTCTGTGTTTGATGTAATCTTCCATTTCCTGTCTTACTTCAACCATGCCCATTCTTATCTCCCTTCTTCCTGAATCGTATCTCGCAGAGCAATAGGCATAGAGATGAGTGAGATCATACGGATTTAGATTTACGAGATCATTATCATTGAACTCGTAAATATTCTGATCAGATCGAGTCACCACATAATGCCTATATATGATTTTGTTGAAGGCGAATTTCTTTTCAGTGATTTTCTCAACTTTTATTATTGGAGCATCGTTGAGAACCGCCTTTCTTGGTGATGTCTTTGCTTGTATGAATCTTCGTTCGTAGTCTGGCATATCCTCTCTGATTCTTGGATTCAGAGGGATTACTTGTGTGTCTCCCATATTGAACTCGCAGTAGATATGCCGAAAGTGATCTTCTATTGATGCTTCAGGAGTGGATTCTAAGAATGTGGGAGGATGAGTGAAGACCTTGGCTGGTAAACCGATGCTTGTTTTCTGAACAAGATTCTCTTGAGGAGCCTGTTCATCAACAACCATGGTTTCTTTGTCCTTGAGCTGTGACTAAGTTATCTCTGAAGGTTGTTCAGAGATATATCCATATATCTCTGGAGATTCTCTTAATTCTGAAGCTGTTGAGATATGATGAGGTTGAGCGTTTTGAAAACATACTCTTCGACATCAATTACTTCGATCTCTTCTCCAGCAGCTTCTTCCTCTCTGTCAGAATCTTTCTGTTCATTCTCAGACTCTGAGTCAAAGGCATCTCTCATCACCATTG
The DNA here is from genome assembly GCA_954870635.1 of Arctium minus. Taxonomy (NCBI): domain Eukaryota; kingdom Viridiplantae; phylum Streptophyta; class Magnoliopsida; order Asterales; family Asteraceae; genus Arctium; species Arctium minus. The sequence goes on along the minus strand of OX941080.1, from coordinate 170,386,227 downwards.
GTTGTCTTTCGGGTGATGAGAATGCATCTTCAGAGGACGTAGAGAAGTCTACAAGTTGTTCTTCTTCCTCTTCCAGAGCTCCAATTTTCTCTGGAGTTGCATCGGTAACTGGAGTAATTGGAACACCTGGTGTTGATGAGGCAAAAAGTATTACCGGTGCTGTGAATGTTTGCAAAGTTCTGTTTTCATCAGAAGAGGTGGTGTTCCTCTTTGGTTCCTTCTCTTGAACTTGTGCAGAGGGAGCAGCTTTATAGGTGTGCGCGGTTGTATCTCTGATCTCCCTATCTTGAGATTCAGAGTTCTCATCATCATCTGAATCCTCAGAATCATTAAATCTGGCTTTCTTCATTGCATCACTACAAGTCCCACCAGAAAACTTTCGTTTGTATTTGGGAGAGTTTGGTTCAGCGATTCCTTTTCCTTTGGGATCCAAAAGTGTCTTCTGAATGGATTCGATTGCCTCTGAAGCCGCAGTTCTAATTTCAGTAATCTGGTCCTCTGATTTATAGTTGTGAAGTTCCAGAGTAGCTTTGACCTGCTTCTGAGCAATTGTAGAGATCTTGGAAGAACAAGTCAGCATTCTGCTCATTATTGCGGATTTGAAAGAGTCCAGATCACTTTTAGTGATGAGGTCTTCAGAAGTTCTTGGTGGCGGCTGTGGTATTGCTGATGGTGCGGTGACTTCTGGTACAGAGGCTTGAATTGTAGTTCTGATGAGGTCAGAGATAGAGGCCATTTGATCTGTTGAGAGTGAAGATGATCTGGTGGCTACTACCTCGTCCCTCAGTTCTTGTAGAGCCTTCTGGACATCGATGATTGTAGATGCTTGACTTTGAAGAGACACATTCTGAGCTTTAAGATTGGCTATCTCTTGAGATGATTAAGCCTTCTGTCTGAACAGTTCTTGTTCCAACTCTTGGATTCTGTTGAGGAGTCCAAAAGTTAGGTCTTCAGAGTGGAAACCTCTGCTATGAGGTTTGTGTTTTCAGAGCGAAGAGCAGAGGTCTCTGAACCGTCAATTCTTTGAAAGTTATGCTCATTCATGGAGCCTCTGACTTCCTCACAGAATCTCTGGAACTCAGATTTAGTGAGAAGTTCAGAGAGGGGTACATTGGTTACAACACATATAGCCAATTTTTCCTCGAGTTCAGAGGAGCCTTCGTTCAGAGTTGTTTTGATGTTGTCTCTGGAAGGACTTCCACTCAATCCTTGATGTTCCGGAGAATCATCTCTGAGTGTTCTGTTCTCATCCAAGTCCTCCTCCTCAGATTCAGAGGACTGGAAGTGAATGTGGGAGTTGATCTTGCGATCCAGGCCAGTCAATCCTTGTGCTTGTAGGTCAAGCCATTGTCCCTGAGTTGGACAGCTACTTCTGGATATCCTAAAGGGTGAGAGATGAGCCACAGAGGCATCATTATGTGTAGGATTTTCTGATGTACTCTGAGGCAACTGAGTACTTAAAGTATTGGCTAAGTCCTGTGAAGAGGGCTTATCCAGAATCTGAGTTTCCTCAGTTAAGTGAACTTCAGAGGTGGAAAAAGGTACCTCTGAAGTGGCTGGCTGGTTTGGGTTCGAGGTGTGCACCTCTGATTCAATAACCATTACCTCTGGATCAAGTATGTTAGATTGTGTGGTTGCACTGGGAGATGGGGTTGGTGTCCTAAAATATATGTGCCTTGAGGTACCTTTTTGTATGGAAGGGGAAGAACTCTCAGGTTTCTCCAAGTCCTTATAATACTTGCTCTCTTCTCTCTGAGAATCTTCAGAGCTAGTCTCTGAAGATTCATCCTCACTTTCCTCAGAGCTAGTCGAGCTATCCTCTACACTAGCAGATGAGGTTTCTTCCCTTACTTCCTCATTGACAGCCCTTTCAAGTGCTCTGTCATCTCTCTCAACTTCGGTTTCTCTAGCAAGAGTACCCTCTGGTTCACTCTTGTGAGAGCTCTGTACTTCAGGGTCCTCAGATCCCTCTGAAGCCGAGATGCTCTTACTCTCCATTCCAGGTTCAGGACCTAAGTGTGTTGGGGTTCCCAGAACTGGTTCTAGTCCTTGGGCAACACTGAGATAAGAAGCTAAGGATACAGATTGAGGATTTACCTGATTCAGCATGTGGTGAGGGATCCTCCTTGCTTTCGGATAGCCTTCAGATAGAATCGTCGGTTTTAAGTTGTTCATTATGTAGAAAGGAGTTTTGGGTTGTTCAGGGGCGATCAAAATATGAAGCTTCTCGATCGCAGCATGTATGATTAAAGACAGAAATCTTGGGAATGTTATTGAAGAAACTTTGGATGATTGGGTCGTTTGTTCAGGGTCCTTTGCCAAGCATTTGTTCTTCTTCTCTATTGATGTCAGAATCATATCAAAGATTATGCCGGCCATGTCCAAGTTGCGATTGAAAAATAGGGTATACATGATTGACAGTATTTCTGGTGTTGCTTGATCCATGCTCCCCAGTTTGCAGGTGAGAGTTCTGTTTAGGACAGAGAACATGAAGTTCCAGATTGGTGGTAGGTGTTGTCGTCGGAAGTTGCTCAATCTGGTGATTTTAGTGTTGTAACCTAGCATTCGAATGAACTGGAGTAGGGTTTCGGAAGTTGGGCGTTTTTCAAAACGCGTGATTTGAAGTTCCTCAGCTGTTAGGAGTGGGAGAACTTCTCTTAGAACAGTAGGATTGATGAGTATCCGACATTTTACAACTTGAGATATGTCGAACTCGCCGATTATTCCGTTATGTGCATCGCTGTAGTGACTTAATGAAAACCATTCTTGAACAAACGATAGTAGACATTCATTGGTAAAAACAGTTAGGGCTTGAGTCAGTTCACAGTTTGAGAAGAACTCGCAGATTACTCCGTATTGTTCCTCAAATTTGGGAGAATCAAGCTGAATCATGTGATTGTTGTCTTTGATTGGAAAACGATACAGTCTTGAAGGTTCACCAGATTTGGGAAAAAGTTTGCACCATTCATTTGAAGACGCCATTGTTGAGTTGTAGTGAAGAAGATGAAGTTCAAATTTTTTTTGGGGAGAGAGAGAGAGAGAGAGTGCTCGAGAGTAATTTGTAAAAATGAATATCCGAATGTTAAATTGGTTTTGTATCCAATTTTAGAAAAAGATACACTCGAGTACATAAGGTGAAACGGCAGTGATTTGACCCTTTGGATAAAGCCGTTTGGCCTTTCACTCATCCTTTTTTGTGACACGTGGCCTTGAAAATTGTTGTACCTATGAATGTGGGTTCCAAGAAAATAGGAAAAGGGTACCATTTTTCAATAAAAAATTGAATATCTTATTTGTGTTGACTAGACAAACCTTTCGCCTTAAGAAGTAATTTAAGATATCACTTGTAATAAAAATGTTCAGTTAAACTAAAATTTTAATTTCAAATGATATCAAAAATTGCTTATTAATTAAAAAGTTCTTGTTTGAGGAATGACTTGGTCTGAAAGTTGTTGACTCCCCCTTGACAGATGATTTGTGAAAAAAAATCCTCAATTTCAGAGACTCTGAGATTAATTTCAGAGACTCTGAGAAGACTTCAGAGACCATTTTCAGAAACTCTGAGATAAATTTAATTTGATTCAGAGACAAAATTCAGAGATTCTATTCTCATTTTCAGAGACTCTGAGATTAAATTCAGAGACTCTGAGATGTCTTCTGAAAAGTTCTTTTTCTCAATTTCAGAGATTCTGAGATGAAATTCAGAGACTCTGACATGTCTCCTGAAAAAGTTCTTTTTCTCCCCCTTGACAAAAGAACAACTTTTTATTTTTCTCCCCTTGTGTTTGGAGAACATTCAGAGACTGATATTGATATATGCTACTTGGTTCAGAGGCTCTGATTATTTGATCAAGAGACTCTGAGTTTCTTCCTTGTTAGGTAGACATATTCAACATTCCTAACTTGATAATTAAAAAATTGAACCTTCGTTCATCTAAAGCTTTTGTGAAAATATCAGCAAGTTGGAGATCAGTTGGTACAAAATATATTTCTATTGTTCCCCTTTCAACATGATCTTTTAAGAAATGATACCTTACATCAATGTGCTTTGTCTTTGAATGTTGTACTGGATTGGCAGAGATGGCTATGGCACTTTTTGAATCACACAGAATGGGTATTCTTTCATATTGTTGGCCATAATATATGAGCTGAGTTTTCATCCATATTACATGAGAGCAACAACTAACAGCAGCAACATATTCTGCCTCTGCAGTTGAAGTTGAAACACAGTTTTGTTTCTTGGATGACCAACTTACCAGCTTATTGCCCAGTAACTGACAGCACCCAGAGGTACTTTTTCTGTCAAGCTTACATCCTGCATGATCTGTATCAGTGTAAGCTGTTAGATCAAAACTAGAAAGTTTTGGATACCAGAGGCCTAAAGATGGTGGCCCTCTTAGGTATCTGAAAATTCTTTTGACAGCAGATAAATGAGATTCTTTTGGATTTGCTTGATATCTAGCACAAAGACATGTTGCAAACATTATGTCAGGCCTACTTGCAGTTAAGTATAATAGTGAACCTATCATGCCTCTGTAGGTTTTTATTTCCACAGATTGTCCTGAAGGATCAGAGTCGAGTTTGACTCCGGTGGCAAGAGGCGTTTTCATAGAAGTTGAATCATTGAGTTTGTACTTTTTCAAAATTTCAGAGACATATTTAGTTTGACTTATGAAAGTGCCTTCTGAAGTTTGTTTTACTTGTAAGCCTAGAAAGAAAGTTAATTCTCCCATAAGGCTCATCTCAAATTCACTCTTCATCAACTCTGAAAACTTGTCACAATACTTTTGATTTGTAGAGCCAAATATAATGTCATTAACATAAATTTGTACTAATAGCATCTCATTTTTGTACCTTTTGATGAATAATGTTGTATCAATTGTGCCTTTGTCAAATCCATTTTTAATCAGAAAAGTGGACAGTGTTGCATACCAAGCTCTTGGAGCTTGTTTAATTCCATACAGAGCCTTATTCAAATAATAAACATGATTAGGAAACTCTGTACTTTCAAATCCAGGTGGTTGCTGGACATAAACTTCTTCATTTAATTTACCATGTAGAAAGGCAGATTTAACATCCATTTGATAAACTTTGAATCCTTTGTGTGCAGCATAGGCTAAGAAGATTCTGATTGCTTCTAGCCTAGCTACAGGTGCAAAGGTTTCATCATAATCAATACCTTCTTCTTGGCAATATCCTTTAGCAACCAACCTGGCTTTGTTCCTGATTATTATTCCATCCTCATCCTTTTTGTTTCTGAAAACCCATTTTGTTCCAATTGCAAATTCTTTAGGAAGGGGAACTAGGGTACAGACTTTGTTTCTTACAAACTCTTGAAGTTCATCCTGCATTGCAAAAATCCAATGAGGATCTTCAAGAGCTTCTTTTACCTTCTTTGGTTCAATAATGCTTAAAATTTTTACGTAGAAGCATTCATTGATTGTGGCAGATCTTGTTTTAACTCCTTCTGATGAGGATCCAATTATTTGATCAATTGAATGATCTTTTGTCCATCTTGAGATTGGAGCAAAAAATTGGGGTGGAATTTGAACTTCAGAGATGACATTTGGTGATATCTCTGTTGTGCTGTTCAGAGGCTCTGAAGTTGTTTCCCGAGATGGTGAAGCAGATTCTTGAATTTCTTCACTATTTGTTTCTGGAGTTACTTCAGACACTCCTTGATCATCCTCTTTTTGATCTTGAGCTTCTTCTGATTCACTTTGCTGATCTGAATTTGGTGAAACAGAATGTGTTAATTCAGAGGGTCCAGAAAGGGTTGTACCTGTTTCTTGGGGTCCTTCTGAATTTTCTCTTGGTCTATCTCTGAAGATTACTTCTTGGTTATCTTCATCAAAGAAATCTTCAAATATTCTGTTTAATTCAGATTATCTTGATGATTCAGAGATAGGTGTTGAGAGACTTTCTTGTTGTTCAGAGCTTTTATTGTCATCAAAAGTGACATTGATGCTCTTTTGGATGGTCCTTGTTCTAAGATTGAACACTCTGAAAGCTTTTAAGGCTAATGAATATCCAATGAATTTGCCCTCATCAGCTTTCTTGTCAAACTTTCCAAGAGATTCTCTATCGTTCAGAATGTAACATCTGCATCCAAAAACATGAAAATATTTAACATTAGGTTTCCTATTGTTAATGAGTTCATAGGATGTTTTCTGAAATCTTTTGACAATTGTAGCTCTGTTCTAAGTAAGGCGGGCTGTTGCCACTGCTTCTGCCCAAAAATTTGTTGAAAGATCAGATCCAGCTAGCATTGTCCTTGCAGCTTCAACAAGTGTTCTGTTCTTCCTTTCAACTACTCCATTTTGCTAAGGGGTTCTTGCTGCAGAAAAGTTAGGAGTAATGCCTTCTTCTGATAGATATGAATTGATTTTGGCATTTTTGAACTCGGTTCCATCATCACTTCTTAGTTTCTGAACTTTGCTGCTAAATAGAACCTGTAATCTTTTCAACAATCTTATCAAAATATCAGGTACTTCAGATTTGGCTCTAATGAATTCTATCCATGTGAATCTGGAAAATTCATCAATCAGAACCATAATGTATTTCTTACCTGCTAGACTCTGTACAAAGATAGGACCACAGAGGTCCACATGTAGCATGTGCAGAGGTCTAGGACAATTGTTTTCACTTTTGGTTTTATGGGAAGATCTTTTCATTTTTCCCATCTCACAAGCAGAACAAAGATGATCTTTGTTAAACTTCAGAGATGGTAATCCCTTAACCAAATTAAGTTTAACTAATTTATCAAGTGAGGAAAAGTTTAGATGTGAAAACTTTTTATGCCAGAGCTAGACTTCCTCACTATTCAGAGATACAAGACAAAGTTTCTCTGAATCAGTGTCGTTTATTTTGGTAAAATTCATTCTGTAGAGATTACCTTTTCTGTCTGCTCTGAGTAATTCTTGACCTGATTCTGAGTGGAGAAGTGAACAATATTTTCTTTGAAATTTCACATCAAAACCATGATCACAAAGTTGACTTATGCTGATCAGATTGTGTTTTAATCCATCCACATAAGCAACCTTTGATACTAAAACATTTCCTCTTGACAACTCACCATATCCTTTAATCTGTCCTTGCACATTGTCTCCAAAAGTAACTGCTCCTCCAGATTTTGCTTTGAATGAGGATAGCAGTTCCTTATTTCTAGTCATATGCCTTGAACATCCAGAATCTAGGTACCAGATTGGCATTGACTGATTCTGCAAGACATATTATTGTTTCTTAGGTACCCATCTCATTGTGGGTCCTTTTATGTTAGACTTTGGTGGATTTGTATGACTTTTTGGCATCTCATCTTTTGATGTCTTGCCTTTACTTGTATTCTGTTGAAATTTTGTCTCTGAGATATTTTTCAGAGATTGATTCAGAAGACAATGTGATCCTCTGAAATGATTTTTCAGTTTGATCAAGAGTTGAATGCAATTGCAATTAATAGAACAAGAAAAGTAGGAGCAAAGTTTTTCTTTTTATTAAAAGCATTTGTTACATTTTGACTTCTTTTGAAACTAGCATTAGGAATATTACATGTATCCCTAACTACTTCTTTCCTTTTTGCTTGAAAGACAGTCTTCTTTTCAAGTTGCTTTTTGTTGATCAAAAACATCTTCTTTTCTTTGCTGCTTACTGCACAAACAGGATCAATATGGTTAATTTTTGTCCATTTGCCTTTTTGTTCAGAAGAGAATTTTATTGTTTTATTGGTGTAAGAATTAGAAGTGTTTGTTTTATTCCTTGCCTTTTCTTGTAATTCTTTTTCAAGTTCCAGAGTCGTTTTTGCTTGTAAACACATATTTGCAAAATCAGGACTTATTGGAATTCTGGTTTTGGTTTTCAAAATTGAAATTGGAACATTCAAAATACCAGACCCAACAGTTTCTATCTTTTTGTGAATTACATTCTCTAGTTTACAAAAAATCTGTTCATCAATCTCTTGATCAGATTCTGAATTAGAATCAAGAAAGTCTCTCTTAGTTTTAATAGAGATAGCTACCTCTATTGGTTTTTCAATTTCTTTTGTTCTTGATACTTTAATGATCCGTTTCATGCTTTCTTTTCTTTTTAAGTCCTCCATGAAATTTTCTTTCCATATCTTTTTAACATCATCTTCAAATGTAGTTCTGATGTTTTCATCTGACTTTGGTGAATACAGTGGGGCATACGGATTAAGTGAAATCTGAGATTCATTTTTAGAAGTACTTGTATCAGAGGTACTTGGTTCGGATGTCTCTGATTCATTTGAGATGAAAGCATCAAATCTGAAAATTTCTTTGGGATCATATCTCTGAGGTTTTGTGAAGTGTACCTCTGAAGTTTCTTCTTTTATCTGTAACACAGATTCTTGAAAGTTTTTTACTTCAGAGTATGTAGTATTTTTGAAATTTAGAGCTCTTACTTTTGATCCCTCTGATGTTTTCATTCTTTTGAAATTATTCACAAATGGACCTTCAAAGCTTTGGACCTTTCCCATACGGAAAGTGGAAGAAAGTGAAGTTTTCTCCAATCTAGTGAATGAATTCAACTCATTGAATCCCAGCCCTTGATAGTCCATTTGAGTTTTTATTTTGTCGAAAACACCTTGTGCATTAACATAGCTTTTGATTCGAAGATTTTTTCTATCTAGAGATTGATGTAGGATTTCTCTTTCCTTTTGAAAAAATTTGGTTAAGGCAATAGAATTGAGCCTTTCATACTCAGATTTCTTTACTTCTTCTTCTTTTCCTTTTAAATCTTTCTCAATTTTTCTTATTTCTTCTGAAAATGATTTTTCTTTTTGCTTGTGAGTTTCTTCAAGTTTGGTTTTTTCAAGAAAAAATTCTTTCTTTTCTGATTCCAGAAGATTCTTTTCTCTTTTGAAAAAAATGAGCTCTTTCGTCACTTGCTCTCTTTTCTTTTTCTCTTCAAGAAACTTTTGCTCTAGATCCTGAAGTTCATTAATTAGTTTAAAAGCATCTATTTCAGGATCACTGTCAGAGGTGTAAAGAGAGTTTACCTTTTCAGAGTTGTCTTCTGATGCTCCATCAGTTTGATTTCCATCTGAAAAAGCCATACCACAGAGATTGGTAGGTTCTTCCTCGCCGTCACTTGTTGAGTCTGATAGCCAGTCTTCCATTTATGCTACAAGAACTCTTTCTTTTGCGTTGTACTTGTATTTGTTCTTGTAGTAATCTTGATCTTTGACAAGTTTTCCTCTGCAGTTTGCAGAGAAATGGCCTATTTTTCCACATCTGAAACATTTTCCATCATTTTGATTTGTTGGAAGAGTGGCAGTACTTGTCTCTGGCTTCTTTTCTTGAGGTTTGAAATATCTCTGTGGCGTAGATACCTTGGTTGAAATGATTGTTGAGGTCTTGATTGTTGAGTTGCATCATTGTTGTTGAAGTTTGTACCCTTTTGATCACTATATGGAGTGAATCTGGGTTCTTGTTGAAATCTGACACCATCTTGTTGAAATCTTCTTTCAGGATTTCTTCTTTCTTCATTCTCTCTCCTTCCTTCAAATATTTTCTTGCCAAATTTCTTGTTAAATTGATGAGTGATTAATGCAAGAGATTTGGCGAAGGCATTGATATCATCTTCTGAGTCTGAATCTGAATGATTTTCTTCTGCCATTAGGACCTTTTTGGATCTTATTTTTGTTTCCAAACTTTTTTGTGACTCTTCACAGTTGTTTTCTTTTGAAATTTGTTTTGAAACAAGTGCAAGGGGTCCACCTAAAGACAATTTTGATTTTTGCTTCATAACTTCCTTTTCATGTGCAACAAGAGTGCCATAAATGTCAGTTAATGACCATGACTCAAGATCTTGATTGGCTTGTATAGACATGGACAGTTGTGACCATTCTTCATTTAAGCTTTTCAAGAAAAGAACGTTGTTTTCCTCTTTTGTTCTTATCACTCCAAACTTTCTGCATTTGTTGATAAGAATGTTGAATCTTGAGTAAGTTTGGTGTAATATTTCTTCTGGTAGAGCATGAAAATCATGATATTCATTGATGCATAGATTTCTTCTATTTTTCTGGGTTTGTAGGCCTCCTTCAAGTTGATTTAACAACTGATCCCATATCTCTTTTGCAGTTTTACAAGAATCAAGTTCTTGAAAGATATCATTGGGAATGGCCATTATTAGTAATCTAACAGCTTTTGAGTCATTATCCATCATATTAGTTTCTTCATTAGTGAAGTTTGTGGTTTTCTTTTCATAATATGCAGGGATTTCAGCAGTATCTGCTGTTGCAGGAACTCTTGGTACCAACACCATTGGAATGTGAGGTCCAGCGTTCACTGATCTAAAAAGATCCTTGTCCATACCTTCTAAGAAATTTACCATCCTTATCTTCCATTGGGGATATTCATCCCTTAAAAGTGTAGGAGGTTTTGTTAATGACCCAGCTGTATAAATGACACTTATGCTTGAGTTTGCCATTTTTGAAGAAAAAGATGAAGATTTGAAGAACAGATGCTTTTTGTATTGAACAGTGATTTACTAACAAATCTTGAGCATATGGTGTTCTTTAATAAACCAGGTTTATTTGAACATGCACAGATATTGAAAGTTAGAATCAATTAGATGTAAATCTATCCGAGTATGCAGATGCCATCTCTCTTTGTTTAGAAAACAAAGGAGGCTCTGATACCAATTGTTGGATCCCAGATTTAATCTCACAACAATGATATAAACAATAAGAGTAATAACAGCGGAAGCAGTACAGTTTAATATCAAAGGAGATTCAAATATCACAGTTCATAAAGCAAATAATAGATAAACAAGATATTCTTTGAATAAAATATTCAACTTATATTATCAGTTATAAGACTTCTTAAGCACACTTTGAACAATAAGGTGATGGTCCTTTTTATAGGACCATAAAGTAAACAGTGTACTTATCTGACAAATAGAAGCATGCTTGAACAGTGTCTTACCTAAGAGGTAAGATCAAGACATGCTTGAACAGTGACCTACTCTAGAAAGTAAATCTTATCACAAGGTGACGTGTCATCTGTTCTTCTTTGTCAAGAAATTCAGAGTGAACATCTTCAGAGCTCTGAAGTAAGATCTCTGATGAGGGGCTCTCTGATGTCTTTGTGAGACTGTCTCTGACTGACTTTAGAGACAAACATGCTTTCTTCAGACTGACTCTGAACTGACTTCAGAGACAGACTTGCTTTCTTCAGACTGACTCTGAACTGACTTCAGAGACAGACTTGTTGATGTCCCTTGAAAGTCTTTAGATGAAGACTTAGTTATTTTCAATACTTTCATTGGTTCAGATTTGGGGCTAACAGATACCCAAAAATTTCATATCAACTTATTGTAAAACTTTTACATAGAACCACAATTGTTTGGTCATATGCACTCAAGTCTTATAAAGTAATATATTAAGACATCTAAACATATATTATGTAAAATTTATTTTTGCATGTTGGTCCATTTGGGTTAAGTTTCACAAATTTGTGATTTTTGTTAATAAAGGTTGTTTGTGTTTAGGTTGGGAGTTGGGGTGCATGCCTTTGGAAGATAAATGTGATAACAATGTCATTTTCATCTAAAGAGAACAAGGTTCTGTTTGCTCTTGAAAGAGGGGTACCTGTCGTTATTGGTGTTCTTGGTTTAATAAAAATGCCATATCCTTCCAATTCTCCAAAGCTTTTGACATGGCTCACTGCTCCAGGTGCCTTATTCCATGGGGATCTTGATAGAGATACTCACAATCAATACCTACACTAATTAAATATTCTCTCATAATGACTTGATTGTAAGTTACGATTTAGTTTTATAGGTTACGATTTACAATTGTAGGTTACGATTCTCTTAAGATGTATATATATATATATATATCCACCTACAAGTAATAATAAAAAATAAGTTTCTCCACTCAATCATATTCTTTCTTCTATATGATATCAAAGCTTAAGATCTATATATTTTTTTCTTCTTACTACTCGCCCCAAATATGTTCCCCGCTTATGCCCCAAACCATCCCGTTCAACCCTTCAAGGGACGTTGCCAATGGTGTCGTATAATTGGACACTATGTCTTGCAATGCCCTATCTTCCGCACTCAATTCCAAAATGAAACTCCACCATCACCCTCCTCTTATCCTCCAATCTCGTCTTTTTTTCCACATGCTTATGTCCCTGCTGCCTCAGAAACTTCATCCAATGGTTGGCTTCTTCATAGTGGTGCAACACACCATGTCACTCATGATCTTGCCAACCTTACACTTCACTCCCCTTACAATGGTAGGGAGGAACTCATTATTAGAGATGGTTCGGGCCTAGCCATATCAAACACCGGTTCAACATCTCTTCTTACTCCTACTTCTAAACTTCATCTTAATCATATATTACATGTGCCTTCCGTTTCTCGTAATATTATCTCACTATCTAAATTTTGCCAAGATAATAATGCTTCAATTACATTATCACCTACTTCTTATCTTGTGAAGGATCTTCACACGGGGGCACCCCTTCTCCAAGGCCAAAATAAATCGGGAATTTATGAATGACAACCCACTCGTCCCACCATCCACTCTGTCAAAATGACATCCACTACCGATTGGCATCATCGATTAGGCCATCATCATATTTTATTTTACGTTATATTAGCAACTCTTTCAATTTAAATATTCCTAAGTCTGTTGATTTTCATTGCAATTCTTGTGATTGCAATAAAATCCATAAATTACCGTTCTCTCATAACACCTTACAATCTAAAGGTCCTATTGATATTCTTTATAGTGATGTTTGGACTTCCCCCACCATCCTTTATGATAGCTACAAATACTACATAATATTTGTTGATCATTATTCCAAATATGTGTGGTTTTATCCACTCAAACACAAAAATGAGGCCACTACCATTTTTATTAAATTCAAACTCAAAGTTGAAAATTTCTTCAAACGATCCATCGTTACTATCTTTAGTGTTAATGGTGGTAAATATATTGGTTTAAATCCTACGCTTGATTCTCATGGCATCACTCATCTAACTTCCCCGCCTCATACGCCCGAGCACAATGGCTACTCAAAGAGTCGTGTTCGTCACATTGTTGAAATCGTTCTTTCTCTTCTCACTCACTCTTCTATGCCACATGCATATTGGTCTCTTGTTTTTGCTACTCTTTGCTACCTCATAAATCGTATGCCAACTCCTACACTTAATCTTCAATCTCCATATCATAAACTTCATGGTTACACACCCAACTATTTTAAATTGCATAGTTTTGGGTGTCTTTGCTACCCTTGGCTCCGTCCCTATACCACAAACAAACTTGATCCTCGCTCTTCTACTTGTGTTTTTGTTGGTTATTCTGCCACCCAAAGTGCTTATTATTGTCTTGATCCCACCTCTAACAAGATATATGTCTCTCGTCATGTTAAATTCATCGAACATGAGTTCCCCTTCTCCACCTCCTCCTTTGCCACATCTCCACACACATCTAATGATGCGGAAGAATGGTGTGATATCCAACTTCCCATCTTACCTACTACATCACCCATGCAACCTCCACAAAATACATCTACATCTTCTATTCCCCCATCAAGTGAAACTAATTCTTTCTCCACGACACCTTCACTCTCTTCTATTCCCTTATCACCTCCTAATCCTCCATCTCCTCCCCGACCACGACCTCCCATCACAAGTCTTCAAAACAACACCCGTAAGCCTATTGATAAAATGAATCTTCAGGTCTCTTTCCAACCCACTTCCACCGAGCCTACCACTATAACACAAGCATTGAAAAATCTGGTATGGCGTGAAACTATGCAAGATGAGTACACTGCTTTACTAAAAAATCACACATGGGATCTTGTTCCATCTTCTCCATCTCAAAATCTTATTGGATGTAAATGAGTATTTCGTACCAAATATAATCCCGATGGATCTATCGAGCGTTATAAAGCCTGTATAGTTGCTAAAGGATTCCACCAAAGACCCGGTCTTGACTATATTGAAACCTTTAGCCTCGTGGTTAAGCCGACCATAATCTGAATGGTTCTCTCTCTAGCTATCACAAATAGTTGGTCTCTTCGTCAAGTTGACATTAACAATGCCTATCTTTAAGGCTCTCTAATGGAGGACGTCTTTATTCTTCAACCTCCTAGTTTCAGTAGTCAAACTCATCCTAATCATGTATGCAAACTCCGTCATGCTATTTATGGTCTCAAAAAATCTCCACGAGCTTGGTACAATGAACTCAAATCCTATCTACTTGGTTTTGGTTTCAAAAATTCAATTTCCGACGCCTCACTTTTTACGTTACGCCACAAAAATGATCACATATTTCTTCTTATTTATGTTGATGGTATCATCATCACTGGATCAAATCCCACTCTTCTAAACACCTTTATTTCTCAACTCTTCAATTGTTTCTCACTTAAGGATCTTGGCACACTTTTTTATTTCCTTGGTGTGGAAGTCTTACCTCACCCTCATGGCATTTTTCTTAGCCAACATAAATACATACAATACCTCCTCATACGTACTTACATGGCAGCCGCCAAACCTGTTCCTACCCCCATGGCTTCTCATCCTACCCTAACCCTACATAGCGGAACCCCCTTGGCCAACCCTACTAAATATAGGGCAGTTGTGGGAAGTCTACAATACTTATCACTAACCAGACTAGATGTTTCTTTTGTTGTGAACAGGTTACCTCAATATATGCATAAGCCGACTAAAGAACATTGGGCAACTCTCAAACGACTCTTACACAACCTAGTGGGCACATCTACACAAGGTGTACTATTACGTCGTGATTCACCCACCACTCTCCATGACTTCATGAATGCTTCTTGGGCCGGTGATAAAGATGATTACATTTCAACCACCGGCTACAATGTTTACTTGGGTATAAATCCAATTTCTTAGAGTTCACATAAGCAATGAACTCTTGCTCGTTCATCGACAAAAGCCGAATACCGAGTTGTTGCTGCAACTACGACATAGCTATTATGGGTCCAAAACTTACTTCATTAGCTTGGCCATCTACCCATCACAACACCGGTAGTATATTGTGATAATATGGGAGCTACATATGTTGCCGTCAATCCTAAGTTTCACTAAAAAATGAAGCACCTAGCTCTTGACTGTCATTTTGTTCGTGAGAATGTCCAAAGTCGAAAGTTGTGTGTTTCCTACTTTTTCGGCAATGATCAACTAGTTGATGCTCTTACTAAGCCACTTGTAAGAACATGGTTCAAAGAACTCATGTCCAAGATTGGTCTCACTACTCGATCGTCCATCTTGCAGGGGTATGATAGAGATACTCACAATCAATACCTACACTAATTAAATATTCTCTCATAATGACTTGATTGTAAGTTACGATTTAGTTTTGTAGGTTACGATTTACAATTGTAGGTTACGATTCTTTTAATATGTATATATATATATATATACACCTACAAGTAATAATAAAAATTAAGTTTATCCACTCAATCATATTCTTTCTTCTATAGATCTAATGGTGAGAGCAATTCATTTAGATGAAGAAGAAAATCGACTGTATGGTACGTTTAATATGTCTAAATATCTTAATAATTTGTTTTAAAAAATTTAAGTTTACATCACCAAACAATTGTTCGTTCACTACAAGAAAAATGACCTTCAGAGAAGGTTTTCTTTTGTATTTAAAAGTTTGAAAAACTTCTTTAAAGGTTTTAGAGAAACTTTTCACTTCCGTCAATAACCTTCCCTATATAACGGTAGTTAAAGGTTTTGGAGAGGGTTTTCGAAGGGTACATTTACGTTAACCTTTAGAGAAGCTTTTCTGGGCTTTAGATACACTTTTAAACCTTATCTAAAGGTTGACCGATTTATTCTAAAAAGCTTCTCTAAAAGTATGTTTTTAGTGACGTTTTTGAGCATCGGTGACGGTTTTCAAACGTCACTAAAAGGTACCTTCAGAGAAGGTTTTTGAAAAATCTTCTCTAAAGATATATACACTTTAGTGACACTTTATGTAAAGCTTCTCTAAAGGTATCCTTTAGTTACACTTTCCTTAACCTTCTCTAATTGTCATATTTAGATACACATAACCAAAACATTCTCTAAAAGTATATATGTTTTAGTTACACTTTCTTGTAAACCTTCTCTAAAGGCATCCTTTAGTTACACTTAAAAAACTCATTTCCTTCTCTAAAGGGTGTCTATATGTACACACACACACACACACACACACACACATATATATATATATATATGTAGTACATATTTCAACTATATATATTATAATAAAATAAATAACAATACTAAAGAAGAAAAACAACATCAAAATCCTAAAATATTTTTTTTTATATTTGACATAGAAGATAAGAACTTTTCAAACTTAATGAATCCACACATATGTTCAAATTTATCAACAAAATAAAAGGAAAAAACACATAATCATATTACAACCATCCAAGATCTCCAATGTGCCAATTCCTCTCTTTTACCTGCAACAAGTCAATAGGACATCAAAGCAGCTTCATGTCATACCAGCTTCGAGACCTGATAAACCAAAATAAAGTTCTTAGTCAGAGGCTACAAAGGCAAAAGTAATGATCGAGACTACAATGAAGAATAAGTTGTTAGTCAAAGGCTAATACCACTAATTACTTCTAACAAATATGATCAAGTTGCTCTTCAAATATGCATTTCTCAACCATTTTCTGCTCCTTTACCGGAGTTGCCAAATGAAGGTATGAAGTTTAGAAAACGACACGCCCTGCTTGCTATAATTTGGAGTTTCATTGGTTAGGTTTAAACTAAATGTACCATTTGTGATCGATGTCTTTGTAATTAAACGTATTTGGCTCAACTCAACCCCAATATTATTTGAATCAACCCTTATATATATACATGACAGAAACACAAACTAAAATATCCAAGTGTTATGGCAGGAATCACCGAATCAGCAATATTAACTATCAATCTGTCATCTAGCTACACCGTGTAATATGTGACAATCTTTAACAACCAATTATTGTAAGGATCAGGTTATGATATTATTGGAACCATCAAATTAAAAATACTAGAAGTTGCATACCTTGCTTCAGTTAAACTGTAGTAGTTGAGCAACACACCGCTATGAGCATCAACGTTGAGCCAAGGATTTTTCACCTACAAATTCAGATCAAATTTGATGAAATGACCGTCTTCATAATAATTATACTTCTGCAATATATCGATGTAGTTCTATTGCAAGATTATGTATATAAAAATGATATTTAGTGTGCTCCTAATTTGCCTGTATACCCCTTGGGCTCTAGATTCATGGTTTTCCGTAAGAGAGAACTAAAAAAGTAACAATCCAAAAACGTTTTCACTTTTTCCTTTGTAGGATAGAAGCACTAAAACAGCCTACCTTGCCAAGTTTCGTTAGTATTGGTGGCACCACATTATACTGCTTTGAAACCTAAAGAAATTTAATACAAAGAAAAGGAAAAAGAAAAAGAGTCAGAGAGATCGATATCCAGTCAAAGTGACATGAAATAAACTAATTGCATTATAAGATGTTTGGTCAGCTAGAACAGAGGATCATTAGGCAAGTGTTTCAATGCAAATTCTCATTGGCACATATGTTTGAGAAACTAATTGCATTATAAGTAAAACTTAAGAAAATTTTGACTATATTATATAGCATTTGGTTCAAACTCTTAAAAACAAACATGTAAAAGCAAAAATAAACAAAAAGGCCCCAAATAATAAATATGTATACCTCAAGAGTTATCAGATATAGGACACGGGTAAAATTCAAAATAATGGGCATGCTATGTTTTCTAGAGATGTTAGATTATCGGTCTATGCATATCATTAAAATAGAAAATGAGTTCACAATAGTTTTGCATTTCAACAGTAAAGTCCAATTGGAAGATCCAGTAGCTTAGGGCATCCAAACTCATAGAACATTTGAGGAGAGACAACATCATGTGGTTAGATATACTATTAATTATATACTATTATATTTCACTATTCTAGACCACACATGCAAGAGATCAAAATGACAAAATCTTCAGGCTATTTATTGATCAAACCATTAGGAAAACGTAAATATCTTATAATATGAAGAAATCTGAACTAATAGCTAGCTGCTAAGATGCATTATCAATGAATAATATCTAGCTTTTATTTAGTAATTAGTTTCTGTAGTCTGTCGCAATCTTGGTGCATCTACAATAACAATAAATATATATATATATATATATATATATATATATAGCATCATCGTGAAAACTAAATGTAATCATTGCAAAATAAGTATTAAGTTTCCCATTATTGGAGAAGCTTCCACGACCACTGAGAACAATTAAAGAAAGATAATAGTTATAATAATTAGAATGTATATTAATCCTAAAAGAGAACTCTTTATAGAAAATTAGATATCTGTTGATTACCAATAGACCATAAGGGAAGAGTTATAAATGGTTTAGGCAGTCAGACGAAGGTGACTTTGCACATCTCTTCTTTGCAAGTAAAATTGTATTACTACAAGCATTTGATACACATACAACCCCCCTCCCCCAAAAAGAAAAAAAACAATTAACTTATGTTGTATAATTTAATCAATATAGTTACAGAAACCTCTCATTTCTAGCACTCTTATTTATGCACTTTGCCATATCATGAAGTTTGATGACTACAATTAAATAAATTAATATAATTATTAGAGAATTTAGTCCAAAAGGATCATCTTACTTCATAGACTGATGACCCAAAACCACAACTTCTTAAGATACTAGTGCTTGTTTTGTAATACATACTGAATAATCCAATAACTCCCAACCATAAATGAGAAGTGCTTTTATGTAAGAAACCAATACAAAAATCAATCACTCATAAATTAGGAAAATACAAACGACTACGCTTGCATCATACGTAGGTTTAAAATCAAAGTCGAAGGTGTAAATTATTACACAACGATATTAGTCGATAAAAGATTATATACCTCGTAAGGACTCGTTTGGATAAAAGGACGGCCTAAGGGCTTAGAGATTTCTATCTTTTGTTCCAAAGCTTTCTTTGAAGCTTCTCGATTAGGATCAAGATGTTTGAGGCCGACGAACAGGACAAGGCAGCCGAGGGCGGCGCTGGCGACATACAACACCAGTTCCTACAAGAACTTGGTCTCCGTTGTCGATCCTTTCATCTTTTTTTTTCCGATTCCTCCTCTGTTGTTACCCTTTCTTTCCCTATAAAATTGTTTCCCCACAACAATTTTAAGCCAAGGAATAACTTAGCGTTGTTAGGAAATCAAGAACCTATAAACATGAACCAAGAAAAGAAATGTTCAAAATATACGTCATGAATTCCAACCAGCCATATCGTGTAACATTCGGATTTTTAGGTAAGTATTGGGAATCCGTTAAAACCTTTCATTCTTACTTGATTAAATGAAGTTAATTATATCGTTATGTTGCTATCCTATTTGAGGCATTTTTGTATGCATGTTGCCTTATGTGACCATAGTAGTACTGTCATAATTGAACCTGTGGTCGCGCGTGTGTCGGCTACCTTTCGTGAGAAAAATCAGGTCCTGCAGATGGTGGGCGACATTGCCCCAGCGACAATGCCCCTGGGCAAAGTCGTCGGGCATCGTCGCCCAGGGCGTACCGTGAGTGTTGGTGTCACGACGACATTGCCCCAGCGACAATGCCCATGGGCAAAGTCGCAGGGCATAGTCGCAGTCGGTGTACCGCGGGGGGTGGTGAGGCCGCGACAATGACCGACGACAATGCCATTGGAAAAGTCGATGGGGCATAGTCGCCCGCGTGGACCAGGTTTCTGTTTTAAAACCTATCTGATGTCTCATTTCACACATTATCACTTTAAAATGGGAGAGCTACTCTTTGGGTGATTTTTGAGTCTTTCAACACTTTCCACAAGTATTCCTAGGGTTTTGGTTGGTAGGATCATTTATTGATCATTAAAGCTCAATCCAAGTTCATTTATTGAAGCATTGGTTCAAGATCCTCACTCTTCTCCATCAAGTCTTCCCTTGGCAACTTCTAGGGTTTCTATTTTCTAGGTTTTAATCAAAAACCTAGATTGTGAGTTTACTAAACCTTTGTTAAAACTAGATACACATCATAATCTTCTACTTGCAAATATCGTGAAACTTTACTTGAAATGTTCATTTCTAAATGTCTATGTATTTGGGGTTTTCCTTATGAAATATGCTTATTTGCAACTTGCCATGATTTGATGAGTATATATGTACACATTGGCATTTTGATGATTTCTTACTTGAGACACATTTTGGTGGTATCATATCTACATGATGAAAGTTGTAGTTATACTAGTGGTATACCGGACTTTATGTTGTTTAGGATGGTAATATTGTACCCATGGTTGGTATTGAAATATTCTCGGTTATAATGTACCTTGAGACCTCCTATGAATTATGTTGGACGAACCAAGTCAGTAGACACTAGGAGGATGTAGTCTTGGGTGCCACCGTGATGGTATATACCTAGACCTCCGCCATTCGGGGTAATGCCATGGTTGTAGTCCTTGGATGTGTCGGGCCTTTCGGATGTCACTCGTGGTAGTTGGCATCAAGGTATATCGACTCTTTGGGTGGAACTTGATTGGTGCTATGGGTCACCCCCATTGACTCCACATTTAATGAACCTTGGTTAACTGTTGATATGAATTGTATTTTATTTTCATATGCTATTTCTTGTTCAAACTCACTAGGATTTTTGGCCTAACACTTGTTTGGTGTCGATGTGTATCTCAGGTTCTAGTGGCGTCGTGCCAAAGCAGGTATAGTTGCGATTGGGTGAGAGCTTAGGGAAGATGCATTCAGACGCACTTTTTGTGATGACCTTTTGGGTCTATAGATGACACCCTTTTTGTAATCTTCTTTCTAGTATAGAAACTAGATTAGTTGGTTGTTATCTATTTTCCGTTATATTACAACTGTAATTAAATAGGTATTTATATTTCCCCATTTTTGGTAGGCTCTTGCTTTGGCAATTTTAGCATACCACATGTCTGTTTTTTGGATTTTTGTTATCCCTATTTTTAGGGTGTTACATATCGGTTGTTGCAAGGTTATAAACACAAAGTGTTAAAGAAACTTCCAACCAGCCATATACCATATAGGTTGCAATATTGTATGCTATTGAAGCGAGCTAACCTTTTCATGGTTGAAATGATCTTGATCCATGTAAACAACCTCTGGCATATCAAAATCATCATGCACAAAATCAGGGGACCTACTATTATATCCACCATCTTTATCATTGAACGGACAACTATTTCTATGATCTCCTAGAACAAGCGATTGTCGAAGCTACAAAATAAGCTTCACAGTTACATTAAAGCCAACAAACTAAAGCAAATAATTTAACATCAAGAAAACCACCTTTTTCATAATGTGGAGGAGATTGTGATTCCTTATCTTTAGTAAAGTATCACTTCCATGTGAACTATCCAAGGAGTTCTTGGAATCAACTAGTAACACGAAGCAGTTAGCAGTGGTATACTGTAATCAACTGCCAAATAACATATCAAGAGTTTCAGGATACCTGGGATATCATCTGAGCACCAAAAAGTATCATTTGATTCAGCAGGAGCAACAAACGAACCTTTTTGTTCTTCTTAGCTTGATAAATTCTCTAGTTGATCATGTTGCTGACGATTACATTTCATATAACTATTAGGAAGTAAGTACTTAATCATGTGTTGATAAACATGTCATATATGATCAATGCATGCTATCTTACACTTCTTTTAGTTAAAAACATGTCATAAATTGCCTCATGTTTTCCAATGTGGCAGGAAATAGTTGTTTGCTTCAACATTTAAAACTACAACAAGGAGACTAGAAATCCTCATAATCCGCA
Source organism: Arctium minus (assembly GCA_954870635.1). NCBI lineage: Eukaryota > Viridiplantae > Streptophyta > Magnoliopsida > Asterales > Asteraceae > Arctium > Arctium minus. The sequence continues at coordinate 170,364,370 of OX941080.1, read as the reverse complement.
TTTCTTGTGTTTTCATTTATTGTCTTCCCCAATTGATCTGCAATTTCTAAACAATAGAAACACTAGAAATCCGCATAATCCGGAGAGGTATACGGGTGGATCTTCATCAGGACCAACATCCATTGTAGCTTCTGGAATATGTTCAGTTGCATTAGGAACAGATGGAGGAGGTTGTATTTTATACATATTAAAGCAATGAACCTCCATTCTTGCTTGAAACTTAACATGGTGATTAATGTTAAATCACAAGTTCAATCCGTATTCCCTTTTCCCTTTGTGGTGTCATGGGATTAAAAATAACATTCGAACGTACCAACCTCAAAGGGTAAGTTTCTATATATACTCGGACCTTGCATTCATCTTTCAGAACTTACACAATTGCCAATGTTTCTTGAAAATGTTGTTTAATTTCTTGAAAAGATGCTGGAATGAAAGATGTCATTAAGGTTTTTAACTAAATGTCTATTGTTATCTTTGCATAAAATGAAACTCAACGTTGAAGGTCCTAGCATGAGGTCACTTTGATTTTGCAACTCGACTGCCACATACAAGATTTTTGAAATATCCTCTTCTTTTAAATTATGTTTTACATTTCTTTGCGGCATATAGAGGATCAAGTTGGCCTTTGCAAACAGCTTGATGCTATCTCCCTTCAACTCAATTGTCAAGCTCATAAAGAGATAACCTTCAAATCTCCATTATCACATTTGAAAACTCTACCTCAAATTGTTTTTTCTTGGATGTTTGATTGTTACTTTCTTGTCTATGCGTACTCATGATTCTAAATGGAAGAGAAAAAAAAGAACATTTTTTAAGGGTAAAGCATTGGAGCAACCTATAAAACCGCCTCTTTGCAAAATGCAAGGGAAAAGCCTGTGGATAAATAAGAATAGCCTTGAGGACCAGGAAGACCCTTTTCTCTACCATATCCATAAGTAAAGTACCAATTACCAAGCAATTGATCGTCACAACTATGCATAACCCAATTAGATAATAACTCTAGAGACTATAACCATATAAAATCATGAAATTATAAACCCAATCACTTATGCATACAATTATCAAGTTCAATTCTCGAAATTGAGGAAAACAAAAGAGGTAGGTTAACAAAAACTGACAGTGAGAAGTAACGATTCTTTGGCAGAGAGTCTCTCCATTTCCTTAGCATAAGTAGCAGAAGCTCCCTGTACCCTAGTTTGCTGCACCATTGCTCTGCAAACTTCAAATTTCTTACCAATTTTCTTACCAATTTTCTTGAGATTTCTATTTGGGAACTTTGAACAGTTTACACGCAACACAATTACAGAAGAATAAGAGAAAGATGAAGAAGAAGGGCCAGAAATTGTAGGAATCATGGATTGAATTGAACAACAAGCCATTGGTGTTGGAAGAAATTTACAAATCGAGAAATCGAACAAAAATCGCCTAGAACTTCAAACATCGAACAGAAATTGTCTAGAAGTTCAGAAATCGAACCGAAATCCTAACGTATCGATGAGTCCTCAAGCCCTAAATCGAGAAATCGAACATAAATCTTCTAGAACTTCAGAAATCGAACAGAAATTGAGAAATCAAACAAAAATCGCCTACAACTTCAGAAATCGAACAAAAATTGAGAAATCGAGAAATCGACAAGAACCGATATTGATTACAGGGATATATTGTTCCGATTGTTGAAAAATGGAAGAGGAATCATAGAACTTCAGGACTCTCGACTCTACTCTGGACTCTCGTATCAGTCGTATGCAGAAGCTCCTTTGCTTTCTATTTTTTTAAATTGAATGAAAAAACCATTAAACTTTTGCATTTTGAATGATTAAGTCCCTCAACTATTTTTTCAAATGAAAAAACCATTAAACTTTCTAATTTTGAATGATTTAATCCCTAAACATTTTTTTTGAATAAATAATCCATCGAACTTCTAAAAATTGGTTACCTTTTTTTAAAGGTACCTAGAACTAACTATGAAGGTTTAAAGTAAAAACAAATTTAAATCATTTTTACCGTTCTCAAACTCAACGCCATTAAAACCCCTCACAAACAATCGTATCGTTCTGCCTCGCCATTCCTCGTTGCCCGAACGTTGTCCGTTCTCCATATCGCCTAACACGTTGTTGCCCCTACCATCGATCTCCCTCTTTTTGATCTATTTTTTATCTATCAAAAGAGGAAGAATCAAAAGATAACCGGTTATAGGTTGGTTTTTTGGGTTAAAATGATGTAAGTAACAAATTTTTAGAAGTTCGATGATTTAATTTATTGAAAAAAATGTTCAGGGATTTAATCATTCAAAATGAGAAAATTTAATGGTTTTTTCATTCAAAATGAGAAAGTTAATGGTTTTTTCATTCAAAAAAATAGTTCAGAGACTTAATCATTCAAAATGAGAAAGTTTATTAGTTTTATCATTCAAAAATTAGTTTAACGAATTAATCATTCAAAATGGAATAGTTTGTTGGGTTTTATGAACTTTTCTCATTCATTTTATTGAAAATGAGAAATCTTTAGATACGTTTTGAAAATTATAAAAGTGTAACTAAAACTTTTTTATTTAAAAATTAAAATAAAAATACTTTACCTTTTAGAGACGCTTTTGAATGCGTATCTAAAGCTTCCGTGTCGGTTTTTAGAGGCGATTTTTGTAAGAAGTGTCTCTAAAAGTTTTAGGGAGGATTTTCATAGTGTATTATTTTGGTTTGAAATCCTTCCCTAAAGATCATCTTTAGATACACTTTCAAATCTTTCTCTGAAACATCATTTTCTAAAACCCTTTTTTCTTGTAGAGGTTGTACGCAAACATGTTCCAATAAGTTTATAGGATGTTTTTAGGAACATACTATTAATGGGCGGAGCCAGCTAAGGCCCAGGGCCCTCACTTGCACCCCCTCACTTTTCAAAAAAAAAATAAAAAATTACACCTTTAAATTCATTAATATATGTATATATATATATATATATATACACACAAACAAGGGAAGTTGAGTTAAAGTTAGAAGCATGAGAAATGGTTACCAAGAGTTGGATGCATATTATGATGAGATGCATCGAGATACACCAGATCAATTCTTTTCTAAGCCGCAATTCATGGGAGGACATTTGAGATTAAAAGTGAAATCAACGGTTCAGATCCACTTCTCACGTTTCCCACGTTAACATCAACTTCTCACACAATCTTTTCATATGTATATTTGTTTTATTTTAGAATTTAGAGTACCACTACAAAACTAAGAGACTTCACCGGATTTTTTCATCGGTAATTACCGACGTTCTGGCAGATCACCGGCGGATTTTTCCGTCTATGATTGAAAATCCGCTAGTGATGGCTTTTTACGGCGGATTACCGACGGATATCCGTCAATGAATCATCTTTGTTTTGTAGTGGACCCCCTTAGTAAAATTCCTGGCTCCGCCCCTGATACTATTAGTGTTTTTATATATGACATAATATGAAAAAAAATGTCTTATAAAAACAAGTGTCTTGTAACAAAATGTGTTTAACCGGAAACTTCTAAAAAATATCCTATAATAAAGTTAATATGACACTTTATTTCAATAGTGTGCTAAAACTTATTAGGATGTCAGAAAAGGTCTTAACATTCTATCGTACCACCCTTATATAGTGCACAACTTTTTGGTCCTATAATTGTTAGTTCTATAAAACAGTTTATTAAAACATTTATACATGACCATGATGAGTATATTTTTTTACTTTCTCGATGTAGATGGCAAATGCATGATGGAAGTTGATCGGGTTCTTAGACCTGGTGGCTACTGGATGCTTTTGGGTACTTCGATTAATTGGAAAAACAACTACGAATCATGGCAAAGTCCAAAAGAGGATCTGGAGGAAGAACAACACAAAGATTGAAGAGATTGTTGAACTTCTTTGCTGGGAGAAGATACTCGAGAAGGGAGAAATGGCGATTTGGCAGAAGAAATTAGACCCTAAATCATGTTGAGCCACAGAAGATATTCGTGGGGTCGAATATTGCCCCCAAGAACGCGTAACTCCTGCAACATATAATTCCAGTGACATCGAACCATTTCCTTAGAGGCTCTACGCGATCCCACCAAGAATCACGAGTGGATTTCCAGGAGTTCCTTCTGATACATACATGGAAGATAACAAAATATGGAAAGAACATGTAAATTAAAAGCTTACAAAAGATTCAACACCATTATTGGCTCAGGAGGGTATCGAAACATCATGGATATGATTGCTGGTTTGGGAGGTTTTGCAGCTGCGTTAGACTCTTCTATGTTATGGGTTATGAACGTCGTCCCCATTTTGGTAGAGACGAACACTCTTGCAGTCATTTACGAGCGTGGGCTCATTGGCATCTATCATGACTGGTATGGAAAAAGTGAGAAGACATTTTATTTCAAAAATATCATAAAAAATAGTTGTTAGGGCGTCCAAATTAATACATCCTAATTAATTATAACACTTTTTGTTGTAGTGTCACCATGAACTCCGGGACTCGAATTAAAGAATGTTAATTAACGAGTAAAAATTTATTGCAGGTGTGAAGCTTTTTCAACATACCCAAGAGCATATGATCTCATTCATGCTGACAATCTATTCAGTTTATACAAGAACAAGTAAGTTGAAGATGGCAACCGGATGATCAAGATTTGCGTCAATATTTCTCTTGAATTTGGGACCAAATAAACAAAATTCACGACTAAAACGTTAATTTTGGAGACGATATGATATCAAGATTGATTTTGTTATTTAATTCAAATGTAGATGTGATTTTGAAGACATTCATCTGGAAATGGATCGTATCCTACGGCCAGAAGGCACTGTTGTTATGCGTGTTGAAGATAGTTGGGGCAATGAGATGGGATGCAAAGCTGATGGATCATGAAGATAGACCCTTTGTTTCTGAGAAAAGACTGGTTACTGTAAACAATACTGGGTGTTCAATGGAAACTACTCAATTAGAAGAGTTCATGCTTTATAGTGATGCACGTAACACACTTAATGTATAACATGTGGTATTAGTCTTTTGTTATGATACTTTCAGAAGTCTTAACGTAACACACTTAATGTATAAGTTGATAAGATACTTTCAGAAGTCTTAAATAATTTTTTTGAACACTTTTGAAATAACATGTGGTATTAGTCTTTTGTTATGACAATATTTTGAAAAAAGAATGTCTTAGAAAAATAAGTGGCTTGTAAAAAAATTTGAACCTATGGTAATTAGCATCTATCCTTATATTATTTTTACTTTTTGGATCCTACTTTTACTACAAGACAGACATGCATTTTCGACAGAAAGATATGTCGAAAATAGATATTAACGGCGTATTTCTGGCGGATTCAACTGTCGCAAGAACCCTCACCCCAAAATCCATTTTCCGGCAATTTTTCGGTGAATTTAAAAGTTCTGGCGGATTTTTTCGTCCGAAATATGTCTTTTTTTTCCCGGTTTTCTTAAAAAGTTTGAGTTGATCAAGTTTACTTAATCAATTTAATTAAATCAAGTTTCCAATTTTCTTAAATTTTTCGTCACAAATGTTCACCACGATATAGTTATTTTAAAGAAAAAAAATAGTAACGGATTTGTGACAGATTTCCGACGAATTTTTGTGGGTGTTGATTTTTTTGACTTTTTTCAATTCGTCGGAAATCCTGGAAAATCCACCGGTAACGGCGGTCAGAATTGTTGCTTGTACGTATTCCTATATCAACAAAAAATTTGAGGTGTTGTGACGAGTTATATTCTATTACTGGGGAGTTTTCTTAGTCTTAAATCATTTTGGTTTCGATTCTACATTTTCATTATAAAGTTGCTAAAATAACATTTTTGTGAAGTCTTTTAAGCATTGTAATTAAAAATAACTATTTTTAAAATCTAGCCTGTTTAGATAAAAGTCCGTCTCAATCAAATATGTTGGACAAAAGCAATTATACATGTTAAAAACAGTCAATATTCAATATATATAAGTAGATTTAAGTTCAAATGAGAACAATATTAACCAAATAAGATAATATGAAAAACAGTAATTTTACACTACAATCACGTATAAAATCGCATATGATTCACACAACTTTGATCGTAATCTAAAGTCGCAGGCCAAGCCGCCTGCATAGTACCCTTTCGTTGACCCTTGGTGTAAAACCATATGTGATTTTACATGTGATTTGGTCGTTTTTGTATTCTCTTATTTAGTTATTGTTCTTGTTTAAACCTCTTATTATGTAAGTAACCATGTACGTATCTATGTATATGTATGTATATATGTGTATACGAAGTAAATTTAGGTGTGAAAAGGATATTATCCAAGGTACATTCCACTGTTAAATAAATAAGGGTATATTGGTAAAAGTGACATCTTTCCTTTACTTTCTCTTCTACTCGAGAACATGAAAACTTGTTTTCTTTCCTTCCCTTTCGTTTCTTTTTCTTCAATCTCATGAACACAAATACAAATATTTTTTTCTTTTCTTTTCCTTCCCTTTCTTTTCTTTTCTTTCCTTCCAAAACTCGAGAACACAACGTAAAAGTCTTCTTCTCACTTACCGGATAAGGTTCCCGTTTCTTGCTATACCTCTTACCAGGTACGTAAAATTCTCGGTTCTTGTCATGCTCACCCAAATAAGTAACAACCCTAGTAAGTGATTATCCGGTAACGTTTGATAAAAGCCCCTTAAGTGGCTGAAAACTTATCAAAATCATCTGATCATTATAATGAGAAACATATAATTCAAAACAACGAGTTTACAAATTAAATATTTGTTCGTCTTTCAAAATTTCATAAATTGTCTTTAATATTTGGTAAGTTTTTTTTTTTATAAAGACGATATAAGTTCCTGGTAATAAATAGATGACGAGTTAGCAAAAGAATCAAATTATTTGGTAAGTCCACTTTCTAAAAATATACTCCTTTCGTCCTAAAATAAATACTATCTATAATGAAAAAAACACACGATTTTAAGAATATGTAATTATTATACTTTTTAATTAACAAAGTTTAATTTTACCCTTAATTATAAAAAGAGAAAATTTCTTATTTTATAATTAAGGATAGAATTAGAAAGTAGACATTTACTTTTGAAAGTAAACACCTACTTTAAGACAAACTAAAATAATTAATAATATGAATACTTATCTTAGGATAGAAGAATTATTAAAATTACTTTAATAGATGATTTAAATAATGCTTACATTTGTAAAGTCGTCATCTACCCCATTTTAGCTTTTTGACTCGAGGGACTTTAGCATTTTTGACACACCAAATATTGTAGTGGTTGAAATAAGCCAAAAGTGGACTTTGGAAAGCAAAAAAAGGTCAAAAATGTTGATACAAGTCAAAGTTAAAAAGTCAAAATTAGGTCTCTTTTCATAGAGGTTGAAAGAAAGATCATTCTTTGAGTGCTATAAGTTGAGACACTAATGAAGCATAAATATGAGTAGAGATGCATAAGGTATTATGTTTTAGTGAGTAAAAAAGGTCCAACATTTTTTTAAGTAGAAACCGGGATTTAGGGTTGAAGAAAGGTCCGATTGACTTTTTCAGGTTAGGGTAATTTCGGTCTGGGCATAGGCATATGGACGGAGTCAGAGTTCTAGTTTAGAGGGACTAGAAGATGTCAAAGTAAATAAATTTAACTTGTTGATTTAATATATTCAAACAAAATGTCAATGTAAGATATTTTTTTTTACCAAACATATAAGGTATCATAACAGACCAAAATGTTGCCACCAAAAATACTACAACCAAAGGCTAAAACAACCCAAAAACAAAACAGGAGCAACACCAACATAGTTTGTGAGAAGACTTTGAGATATGCGATTAATGTTCGTTGTCGTAAGTTTCTCAAGACTTTGAGAAGAAACTTGAGATGTGATGAGTGCGTAGATAAAACAAACAAAAAACCATTAACATTGTGGCTCTTTTTATGAAATGTTAGTAGAGAGAAAAATGTTTTTATATTGTAATTTAATTGAAGCTCAAAATATATTTTTATCATCAAATTAACTATTAATTTTCCTAATTTATAACTATAACACAAATAATGTCAAATTGTATATTGTATACATGAACGAAAAATAGATTTCATAACATCTTAAAGAAAAATGACATCATGAAAATTATGATCCAAAAAATGATATTTACAAAATCTTAATTTATATATTTTTGAACTTTGTACAATGATATTACTATTGAATAAGTTTATTTTTTATTTTTGATGTAATAATATTTTTTGTTTCTAAATGTAAATACAGTAAAGAAAATGTTAATAATAATAAAAACATAAATATTAAAATTTCAAATAAAAATAAAAATAAAAATAAAAATCAATTAAATAAAAAAGAACAAAAATACAAGACCAAAAAAGCTCCTCCAAATATTAACAACCACCGGGCAACGCCCGAAACCGACTGAAACAGACAAGGACAACACTCGGCCAAGCAGCGAACCACCCGCCAGCACCAACGAGCACAACTTGACGTTCCAGCCGAGACCCATAGCCGCAAAAACGAACCTTCAAGGTCGTCGATCAACTACAACAGATGCTGATTTTTGTTCGGGATTGGATCGGGTTTCGAGGTCACTAAGCTCAGGCTTTTTAGAGCGGGACTTAGGATGGTGTTCGGGTTTAGACTTTTTTGCATCTGTAAATATGACATATCAACACCTACAGAAAATTTGGTTATTGTATTTTGGTCCTAAATATGTATTTATTAAAATTGCTATATTTGTTTTTTAACATAAAGATAACACCAATTTTTGTTGCATAACCAAAAGCCTATTCTTGTGGAAAAATTAGTTGGAGTAATATTAAGTTTTGTTATATAACAATATTATAATAAGTTGTTAAGATTAATTTAAACAACCCTACAAGCTCATAACGATGTTATAGCAATCATGAATACTACAAAAAAAAATGGATATAAATGTGGTTTTATCACCTTGTTACTCTCTTTTGGAGATTCTTCACTATAACGCCTAAAAATTGCACACCATAATCTGTCTGACTGTCTTACCTTACAGAATCATTGCAACGGTTAACATAGTTTCGAAGTCATGTGCTGACGTCATGGCATGTCTTTTTAGAGCATGATAGAAACCAATATATCTTATTTTGTTAGATCTTGGTAATTCTTTTTTTTAATAGCAACAAATCACATTTATTACCAACCAAACCAAGTAACATTACAAGAGGTGGGATAAACCCGACCAAATCAAAGATAGCCAAAATTACCGAACTAAGCTTATACTAAGAGAAATCAACATAAGTGAAAAGTTTGCGAGCAGTAAACCCATCCAGCCAATCATGAGGATCTAACTCGAGTCCCCCTAATCGACCCCATCACCCACTCGTTCTCCCCTCGTGAAAGAACCTCGAACCTGCCCCCTCTTAGACAGCCCACACGAACCAGTACCTCTTGGCAGCAACACCTCCCGCCTCCTTACATGCCCCCTTCCATATTTCACGAACCGTTGGGGTCCGACAGCTACAATACCCAGTCCAAAACTAACTCATTGTCCCTCCTTGTTATCCATTCAAACGATTTTAACTGTAAATCAAAGAAAAGATCCACTACCGCTCTACAATCTTTCTCAAAGATCACTTTATTCCAATTTGCCCAAATGAGATAGACCACACACCATAGCACCATTGCCCACCTCTTCAACCCTTTTGTATTATTGCCCATTTTCCCTCCAACTCCAAGAAGATCATTCAAGGTGCTCACCGAATCCAAGTTTATATTCCACCATCTCCCCATAAGTTTCCATAGGGTCTTCACCTCTTCACAATTGACGAGTGTGTGATCCACCGTTTCGACCTCCTTTCCACATCTTGGACAAAGGATGGAATCTAATTCATTACCCATCTTGTTGGAATTCTCCCAAGTTTTGCTCTCCACAAAAATATGCAAATTTTCTTCGGAATAGATTTCACCCAAGTAGTTGCCGCTACGTTTTCGTCTACCTCTACTCGTTTATCCTCTATCAAACCTCATAATTTTTTGACCGAGAATCCCCCTTGGGGATCCAACCTCTATAATGCCCGGTCCTCACATCCTTCTTTAGGTATATAATCCATGATCACATTTCTAAGTTCCTCTAACTCCCCAATTTCCCTTTCCTACCCCCATTTCCACTTCCAACGTTCTCCTTGTTGTTCCTCTTTTTCCTTCACCGACACCTTCTTATTCATTTCAAGTTGATAGAGCCGACTAAATCTCTACTTAAGTCTTTCATTTGTCGCCCATTTATCCTCCTAAAAACGTATACCCGAGTCGTCCCCCCTCTTGTTTCCCAAAAGACCCCGAAAATAGTAGGCCTTCCATATCGATCACCTTCCCTACCTTAATAATATTTTCCCAAATCGAGTCCCCCCCTCGATCCCCTGATGCTCCCTCATTAAACCCCCATACCATTTGTAAATACTCTTAATAATATTTACCCATAGTGCCCCTTTTTCATTATGAAACCTCCACCACCATTTGCTAAGCAACCCCCAATTTGCCTCCTTTAGACCACCAATATTCACCCCCACTTCCAAATGAGCCCAAAAACCTATCCCTCCCTAACAATTTCAACACACCTATCGGGGTACGAAGCAACGAAAAATAATATAATGAAACACTCCCAAGAACCGACCTCACCAACGTCCATCTTCCTCCGAACGTGATCATTTTTTATTTCCATGTCGCTAGTTTATTATTCATTTTTTTCAATCACCGATTTCTAATGCGAGAGTCTACTCATTGACGAACCCACTAGAAGCCCAAGATATGTAAAAGTCATGGTACCACTTCCACATCCCAAACCACACGCCCACGATTGAATTTCTTCTTCCGGTACACCCACACCATAGATTTTACTTTTACTTAAATTCAACTTTAGTCCCGAGACCACATGAAAAGATTTCAAAATTTTCATAAGATTTATTATGTTGGATGAATTCCAATCCCTAAAGAATATAACATCGTCTGCATATTGAAGATGATATATCATTATCTCTTCCTTTCCGACTATTATGCCTTGGAACAACCCTTTTTACACGACTTCCTTTATCATGATATGTAGTCCTTCATCAATTACCAAAAATAGGAAATGAGCTAAAGGAACCCCTTGCCTTAACCCCCTCTCCATTGGAAATTCTTTAGTAGGAGCCCCGTTTACCAAAACTGAAATCTTTGATGACTTCAGACATGCTTCTATCCATTTTCTCCATTGTAGCCCAAACCCCATATCTTTCGATCCATCCAAAAGAAAAGACCACTCCACCGAATCGTATGCCTTTTCAAAGTCTACTTTAAAAATTAAACCCTTCTTGTTATTTCTTCTCAAGAAGCCACCGTCTCATTTGCTATAAGAACCCCGTATAGGATAGACCTACCTCATAAAAACACGCTTTGCTCCTTATTAATTAGCCTCCCTATTACCGTCTTCATCCTATCCGCCAAAATTTTTTGATCACTTTGTAGAGTACCCCAATAAGACTTATTGGTCTAAACTCGTTTAGACCAATCGGATTTGGATTTTTTGGAATTAGAGTCAAGAAAGAGGCGTTGCAACCTTCACTAATTTCCTCCTTTTCCCAAAACCAATCAATCACCGCCATTAGATCGCCTTTTAATATCTCCCAAAATCTCTTTAAGAAGCCTATTATAATACGTCCGGCTCTGGAGATTTGTTGCTACCGCATTCTTTCACCGTGCTCCATACCTCCTCTTCTGATATCCTTCTTTCTAAGAATGTAGCTTCCTCCATCGTACGTTTCTTCCTACGATCCACTTTCAACTTTGGAGATTGGTTCCGTTTTCTAGCATACTTGTCTTTGAAAAAATCGAACACATATTCCTTTATCTTTTCTGGTTCCTCTGTCCATACCGCATCAATGTGTAGACCATGAATCTTATTTTTCCTTTCTCTACTTTTTATAACCGAATGAAAGAATTTGGAGTTCTCATCCCTTCCTTAGCCCATTTGATCTTAGCCTTTTGTCTCGCCATTGCCACAACTTTTTCCCCCAACTCTAACCATTTCTTCCGTGTATCTAGCCACCATCTTCTATCATAATCCCCTAACGTCTTTGCCTCGACTTCTATCTCCTGTTTTTTCACCTCATCTCTCTTGGCCACCAAATTTCTATCTACCTCTCCCCATTTTTCTTTGCACCAACCCCTCAAATCAATTTTTTACATTCTTAAGTTTATCTCAGAATTTACAATCCGGTTTCCAAGAAGATATCTCCTTAGCCCACGCGTCTTTTACTACACTTTCTATGTTGTCCTGTTTTAACCAAGCATCATAGAATTTAAAAGGTGTCGGTCCAAAGTCAACCCGCTTATCACCAAGCATGATCAGTACGTGGTATGATCATTTCCTTTCCAAGTCTTTCGTCCCCAAGTTTTTCCAAAGTGATCCGAAAATTCGCTCGTAGTTAAGAACCTATCCAGTTTGCTAAATTTTTTTTCCATCGCCACTCACTCTTGTAACTTTTCTCCCCCCAATCGGACTTCAATAAGTTTGTTTCTTTGAATAAAATCATTAAACTCCTCCGTACCTTTGATATTTTTTTCCGAGTTCAATCTTTCGTGCGCACCCCGAACTTCGTTCAAATCTCCAAAGATAACCCATCTTACATCTTCCTTTGCATAAAGACAGTCCAATTTATCCCAAATTTCCACCCTTTCTTTTTGATCCCGAGGTCCATACATATTTATACAACCAACCAGTCCCTCTATTTTTTCCCACTTCCCTATCACGACCACAAAATCTTCGTCTTCTACCACATACTCATAATGGAAAGTATTCCTATTCCAGATTAATAGCAACCCCCGATCTTCCCGAGGCTACCACTTGAGCAAAGTCCACATCATTTCTACCTCAGATATTTGCGACATATGGAGTTGATAGTCTCTAGGCTTTCGTTTCCTGTATACCAATCATACTGGAATTTTCTTTTTTACAAATCTATTTTCGCCACTCTCTCTTATTGTTCGACCTTAGTCCTCTCACATTAAGCGAAACAATCTTCATAGTAAAATATAACTAAACGAAACTTACCAGGAATTGCCAGATTACAAGTTGTTGTCTTCCTCCCTCCCTCCCTCCATCTCCATCATCTAATCCCTTTTCCCATTTCATCCCAATTTTGCTCCCGAATTCCTTTAACCCCTCTATTGCCTCCCCACTCTTCAACGATTGTTTGAAATTTGTTAGGATCTAATTCTTAAAAATAATAATGAACTCAGAAACAATATTAAAGGAGTTTGCGGAATAACACTTTAATATTCAGAATATCAATGAAACAGTGAATATGAATCACAACTTGTAAACTTTATTGAAAGATTAAAGCTACAAGTTTTCAAACAAAACCTCAATATTGATGAACAGGCTCACCAATACGAATTCTACTTCTCTAGAATTAGGATTATAAACCTTGAGGTTAATTCTCTCTATCAAAACAAAAACTCAAAAAATTACTTTCTAAACTATTTTGACAAAGTCTATACATATACTGAAAATAAAAGATAATTACAAAATATAAAAGATCTTCAGTATAATCTTCAATAGTTATCTCCAAGCTTTCCATGAATATCTTCAATCAATACAGCTGTCTTCATTGCCATACGATGTCTTTATCTCATAAGCAGTACTAACCATGTTCAGCAGTATTAATGAAGTTGGCAGTAGTAACCCTTAGCAGTACTAACTACTAGCAGTACTAACTATGCTCAGCAGTAGTAACTTCATCAAGCAGTATTAATCTTGTTTAGCAGTATTAATCTGTCTCAGAAGTACTAACCATGTTGTGCTAGCAGCATTAACCATACTTGTGCAAATTCTGAATTCCCAACAATCTCCCCCTAACTTGACTTTTGAGAAGAGAAGTCAAGTTCTTCATTTATGGTCTTCAAGATGCTTTCAACACTACAGCTTAGTTGCCTAAATTCGGATCCAGACCCAGACTTTGATTAATTGTTCTTCTTACCACAATACTGGCCATTTCTGATTCCTTTGCACATACTAGCTTAGCTTTCAGCATCCCATTCAGCTTCTCCTTGCTATGATCATACACTTTGTCCACTAGGTAGTACTCATGATAACAGTTATCAATTGTGATCATGTATACACCACAGTTTTCAAAGAGTATCCACTTATCAATCTTCTTAAACCCATACTCATGATGTAGATCCTTGATTCTGTAAACCACTTTTTCTAGTTCAAACATCATACAAAGATATTCCATTGCAATCTTGAGTAGACTTTCTTCAGTTCCTTTCAAAACATGTTCATAAAGCTTTATTCCCACCTTATGCATCTCTTCAAGATCATCTCTGGAGCAACTTCTGATTACTTTCCCCCAAGTTGAATATACTTCAAATACATCACCAAGTCTTTTAAGCCTGAAGTAATCCTTTCTGTTGTCTCTCAAAATGTCCTAAAAGATGACTTCTGGTGCTTTCACAGAAATGGGAACAACCTGAACTGGTTCTATTACAGTCAGATAAAGACCCACTTGCTCATCAGATTGCTTATTGGACTGCTCTAGGTTCTGCACAGATTCTGCCGAAGGTGTAACTGAAGGTTCTGCCTCTATTTCAGCTTCTTCAACCCTTGGCTTCTTGGACTGTTTCTTGGAAGCTATGGTCTTTACTCTCTTTGCAGATTTCATTTCCATACCAACATTCTCTTCTTTAGTGTCTTCAGCCTTTTCTTTGGTAGGAGTGACTTCCTCAGGGAATGGTTGTTGAATGTTTAGATCATGTCTCTCCTTCATCCTTCTTTCAGCCTCTTCCCTTTGTGAGGAGTCCCCTTGAAGCTTAGCCATTTCCTTTTTATAGAGCTCCTCAACCTGATTGTATGCCATATTAGTAAACATCTCTCCTTTGACACCAATTGAACCTTTCAGGAAATTTATCATTTTTCTCCTTTCCTGATTGGCCAAAAAGGTCTTGGAAGGTTGTCTTTTCTGCTTTTTGACTGGCACCCTTTTGACTGGTATTTTCTTGACTTCAGCTGCAGTTTTTATGCTCTTTTGATATTCTTCATTGAGCTTTCTGGCCATCTCCAGTGCAAGATCTCTGTCCTTCTCTTATTGGAGTTGTTCCTCCTTTTCCATCTCAGCTTGGAGTTGTTTTGCTACTTCTTCATCTAACTCCACCTGGTTCTTCTTCTTTGAAGGTTGTTCAGATTCAACCATCTTAGCTTTACCCTTTGCATCCTTCAAACCTGCCTCACTTCTTTCTTTTCTCTTCTTTTCAAGGCCTCCTTCATTGATGACCACTCCCTTGGCCTTTTGAGTAGCCTTAGGAGTGTCATTCTTTGCTTTTACCAAAGTTTCTGCTATTTCCAATTCTTCAACAGATAGCCCTGTTACTGCTGCTACCTGTTCTGTTACTGCTGCTGCTTGAACCTTATCTGTTTCTACTGCTTGTGCTTCTGTTTCTGCAGCTTTCTCCCCCTTAACATCAAATCCCATCTCAGATGTACTTTCCTTTTCTGGTTCAGCCTCTGAATTCTCCCCCTTGTTGAAAGCATCATTAGCATTTTTCCTCTTCTTCAAAAGAAACTGCCTTCTCCTCTTCTTTTGTACCAATCTTGTCACCATTTTCTTCAATTTGGTAATCTGTAGTTGAGACAGAATTACCATTTTCATTTCTTCTATGTCTTTGCCTTGTTTGATGACATCCAGATTGATGTTGCCCATTGTTTCCATCAATTCATTGTAGTCATATTTGTCCTCACCTTCTCCAGGAGTGTTACCCCCTTTTGAAGGATCATGGGATTTTTTAGTAGTGGAAGTCTTCTGCCTAGCAGAAGCACCCTCCACCCCCTTGGTTTCTTGGCACCTGGGACCTTTGAATGATTGCTCATTCAAAGTTGCCATGGGGGAGGTCTTATTGATGTTACCACTGTCCTCCTCTGTGCTAGCAGGAGTAGTGGCAGGCTGCTCACCCATATGCTCATACATCTCCTCATTGAGCAACTCCTTGGGGTTGGGAGACACCCCTGTGGTTTCCCTATAGATATTCTCTAATGGAGAATTCTCCATTAGAGGGCTTAAAGGCTTTGTGGGTGAAGGTACAAGAAGGGAATGAGCCATTTTTATCTTTTTCCTGATGTATGTATTGGTGATTGGTGAAGTTGGTTTTTGAAGAAGGGACTGTGGGATTGATATACTGATTGAAGGTTGGGATTGGCTTTTAGTGGGATGTTCTAATGAGGGCCTTGACCCTGAAGCCATACCTTCTGGACTGTGGGACACCACCATCATTGTAGAGAACAATGGGGTGTCAACTCCTTCCGAGTCCAATGGAGATCTCTTCATATTTGAAAAGACCTTACCTTTGGGGATTTTAGGTACATATACCTCATCAAATTGAGGCATATCCGTCAATTCATTGGTTATAACTGCCTGTACAAATCTTGGGTACATATAAAAACTCTTTTTGTTTCCCAAGTTTGACACAAGGTCATTGAAAATCATTTTTGAAAAATTGTACTTTCTGGCAGTGGCCAAGCAGACCAAAACATAAGCAATGGTACTACTGAACTCACCCCATCCAGTAGTCATTTTGGAAATACAGTGCATCAGGGTATGGACAAAGAACCGCCATTGGGGAGAAAATTTAGCTTTTGAGAACTTAAAAACACCCAATGGGCCTCCATACCCCATTCTAGTAAGAGTTGAAAACAGTTCATCATTAGAGATAGATGAGATACCTGAGGCATCGTCTAGACGTAGACTAATGCGAATTACCTCTTCAGAAACTGTCAAGGGTTTGTCACACACCCTTGTCTTGATAACTTGCACACCATTTTCAGTAACAATGGTGGCATTTGCCCAGAATTGTTTCTGGTGCTCAATGTAGATGGATGGTGACACTGTAAGGGCATACGCGATATGGCTTGTTTTGAGAAAATCGACTATCTGGTGAAATCCATCAGCCTGCTTCGGCTTTTGAAGCATCGTGATTTCGTTGTGCTCATCAATGAACGCCATGGATGCCATTGAGCTTTAGTGTTCTTGCCTGAAACTTACTAGGTGCTTGAGAGAAAAAAAATTAGAGAGAAGATGAATAGTATTCAAAGAGTCGTTATGAGCTTTTAGGCGGGCAAAAAGGATATTTATACAATTCGGGACATAAGCAATATTAACCACTAGCAGTATTAACTAACTAGCAGTATTAACTGAGAGCAGTATTAACCACTAGTAGTATTAACTAACTAGCAATATTAACTGAGAGCAGTATTAACCACTAGCAGTATTAACTAACTAGCAGTATTAACTGAGAGCAGTATTAACCACTAGAAGTATTAACTAACTAGCAGTTTTAACTGCTATAGAAGAACTAAGTACCCATTCAAAACAACCTGAAACACTTAAACACACAGGGGTTAATAGCACCACTTTAAAGAAAGTAACTAAGGAGGAATCTATATAGGTATATAAAGAGAATGAGAATATACTTATTCATTGTTTATCATGCCCACACTTGTGACCAAGAATGTGAATCTACCCACATCAAAAGCTTTTGTGAATAGATCAGCAAACTGGTTAGTTGTGTGTACTTTCTGAACCTGAATTAGCTTCTTCTCATTACAGTCTCTGATAAATTGGTACCTTATTTCTATATGCTTTGTTTTTGAATGCTTGACAGGATTATTAACAATGCTAATAGCACTGCTGTTGTCTATGAAAATAGGAGTGTGAAGAAATGTCATACCATAGTTCATCATTTGATTCTGAATCCATAGCACTTGTGAGCATCAGCTTGCAGCAGCTATACATTCGGCTTCTGTTGTTGAGGTGGACACTGTGGTTTGCTTCTTACACTGCCATGATACTAGTCTTGTACCCAAAAACTGACATCCTCCAGTTGTAGACTTTCTTTCCAAGTTAGCTCCACCCAGGTCACTATCTGAATATGCAAGTAGGTTGAATGGTGAGTCATGAGGATACCACAGTCCTAATCTGGGTTGACCTTTGAGATATCTGAATATCCTCTTGACTGCTTGAAAATGTGATTGTTTTGGCCTAACTTGAAATCTTGCACACACACAAACAGGGAACATGATATCTGGTCTAGAAGCTGTGAGATACATGAGGGAGCCAATCATGGATCTGTAGTGATGAACATCCACATTCTCCCCCTCAAGATCTGCAGTTATCTGTTTGTGTATCTCCATGGGTGTGCTTGCAGGCTTGGAATCTGAGAATCCAAACTTGGTTAAAATGTCCTGCACATACTTGGTTTGGCTTATGAAGATTCCATCTTGTTGCTGCTTAACTTGTAGCCCAAGGAAGAAAGTAAGTTCACCCATAGAACTCATCTTGAATCGCTTATGCATTAATTCTTCAAAATCTATGCACAATTGATCTTTTGTGGATCCAAAGATGATGTCATCCACATAGATTTGTACTAACAGGATGCCCTTCTTCTTTCTTTGAATGAACAGAGTCTTGTCAATGATTCCTCTCTCAAAACCATTTTCCAAGAGATAGGTAGACAAAGTGTCATACCAAGCTCTTGGTGCTTGATGTAGTCCATACAGTGATTTCTTCAATTTGTATACTCTGACAGGATATCTGGGATTTTCAAACCCTGGAGGCTGACAGACATATACTTCTTCTTCAATTTTACCATACAGAAAAGCACTTTTCACATCCATTTGGTAGACTTTGAACTTCATGAAAGAGGCATAGGCTAAAAATAACCTAATGGCCTCAATCCTGGCCACTGGTGCAAAAACCTCTTCATAATCAATTACTTCTTCTTGAGTGTACCCCTGTGCTACCAATCTAGCCTTATTCTTGATCACTATCCCTCTCTCATCCTTTTTGTTTCTGAAAATCCATTTTGTCCCTATAGCTCTGTATCCTTTAGGCAGTTCTACCAAATCCCATACATTTTGCAATACAAACTGCAGCAGCTCCTCTTGCATTGCTTCTATCCAGCTTGGGTCTTTCAATGCATCATGTGCCTTTTTGGGCTCAGCCTAAGATAGAAAGCAAGATAGTAAGCCTGATTGTATGTCTTTTAATCCTCCCAACTTACTCTGATTCCTTGTGATAATTGGAGAATTGATGTCACCAATCACCAACTTAGGAGGATGATTCTTTTGAGTCCTTGTAGCATTTACAGCCTCTTCCTGAAGATTGACTTCAAGATTAGTGTCATTCTTTTCTGGAGTGTTGCCACCAAACACTGAGGAGTTCTCATCATCAGTATCATCTTCTGCCAATGCATGCATCTCAGGTTCTAGCTGTTCTGAAGTCAAAAGCTGATCCTCCTTTTCACCTCTCTCCTCGTCATTCTGAGTCGTTTCAGTATCCTTTGAATCTGCAGCATCTTTCTTCTCTTGAACACAGAGTTCAATAGGATCTGTTGTAGGGATTGGAAATAGCACAAACTCTTGTCTTTTGTCTTGTACTGATTCTGTCCCTGTTCCTGTATTATTCTCATAACTGAAACCCAAAGAATTAGTTAGTGAATCAATGTCAAAAAGCCAATCAGGGCATGTACCAAGTTTATTTGGTGTGCTCTCATTGCATTTGACATTGTCACTTTCCTCAATTATTCTAGAAGAGGTATTAAAAACTCTGTAAGCCTTACTTTGGGATGAGTAACCAACCAGAAATCCATCATCTGCTTTGCTATCAAACTTGCCTAAGTGAGTTTTGGTATTAAGAATTGTGCAAGGACACCCAAAAGGTTTGAAAAATCCAATAAAAGGTTTCTTCTTGTTAAAAAGTTCATATGGTGTCTTGCCTTGAGATTTAACTATTTGAACCCTGTTTTGAACATAACAAGAAGTATTAACTGCTTCTGCCCAAAATGTAACTGGCAGTTTTGAATCTGCCAACAGGGATCTTGCAGCTTCAATCAGTGTCCTGTTTCTCCTCTCAGCAACTCCATTCTGTTGAGGAGTCCTAGGAGCACTATATTGTCTCTCAATACCTTTTTCCTCACAAAAGCTTTTTAGGTCATTGTTTTTAAATTCAGTTCCATTATCAGACCTAATGATTTTAACTCTTTGATTTGTTTGGTTTTCAACTCTGAGAATAAAGGATTTGATCAGTCCACTTGTCTCATCCTTTGTCCTCAGAAAATAGACCCAAGTGAATCTAGAGAAATCATCAACAATAACTAAGCAGTAAGATTTCTTGCCAATACTCATCACATTTGTAGGACCAAACAGATCCATATGCAATAATTGGAGAGGTGTAGAGATTGTATTTATCTCTTTGGACTTATGAGAAGATTTGTGTTGTTTGCCTTTAAGACATGCAACACAATGATCATCACATGAAAATACCTTTTGTGGTAAACCTCTTACAAGGTTGTTTTTCACAAGATTATTCATTGTTTTAAAGTTCATGTGACACATCCTTCTGTGCCAAAGAGATGATTCATCAACAGAAGCTTTTGAAAATAGACAATTAAATGATGAATCATTAGATACATTCTCTAAATCCAAGCAATAAACATTGTCCTTTCTTGGAGTTCTCAGTAGTATCATACTTTCATCAACTACCTTGAACTCTTTAGCAAGGATAATACATTCAGTATCAGTAAACAATATACTATGCTTCTTGTCACAAACCTGTGATACACTTAACAGGTTGTATCTCAATTGCTCAACATAGTAGACATCCTCAAATGTCATCTTACCCTTTGATACATTACCTTTCCCACTAATCTTTCCTCCAGATGGATTATCACCAAATGCAACATGTCCTCCATCAATTCTTTTAAAGTTTTATAGGCAAGACTTGTTGCCTGTCATGTGCCTAGAGCAACCACTATCAATATGCCAAATGCTCTTCCCTTTTAGCTGTTCGTTGCCCTGCACATAAAGTATAACAGTTAGTTTTTAGTAGGAACCCAAGCCAAAGTGGTCTTGGGTTTCCCATTCTCATCAACATATTCACAATCAGTTTTGATGAGCTTTTCAGATTGGGGAATCTTATGGCTTGAATACTTTGTCACAATTATGGGCCTGTTACTGGAAGCAGTACTAACTTGATTGGCAGTACTAACTTTGTTAGCAGTACTAACATCATTAGCAGTACTAATTGGATTAGCAGTACTAATTTTGTTAGCAATACTAATTGGATTAGCAGTACTAACATTGTTAGCAGTAGTATTGTTTGCAGCAGTGTTATTTCTGTCAGCAGTACTATTTGAAATAGAAGTACTAACAGATTTCTTTATTTTTGGAACCCATATTTGGACAAAGTTAATCCTTGGCTTAGTTGGAGTATTTTTCTTAGATTTTGCAAACTTGTTTTGAGCAAGAGCTTTTACAGGTGTTCTTTTTACATTTTCAGCCATATGATTCATTCTTTGATTCCTACAACCAACAGGATTTTGTATATGTCTTTGAAAACTTATCCTCTGGTTCATAGGATTGAAATAACAGTATTTGGCAATATGGTTAAGCTTTCCACAAATAAAACAAGGTTTTGGTCTATTGATTTTACTCAAATCAACCCCTTGTTTTTGTGCCCACTGATTATTCCAGTTTCTTTGATTACCCCTTGTTTTATCATGTTTTTGGGGCTGAGACTGTTTACATGTACAGGGATTCACAACTGTGGTCTGCATATAGTGGACTCCCTGTACCTTACCCTTTTCTCTCTTTGAGCTCTCCACCTTTTCACTCTTGATGAATGGTTTACCCCCCTTCATTGGTAAGAATATGATTTTCTACAGGAATCTCTTCTGCATTCTTACTCTCAGACTTCTCTTCCTCATTCTCTTCTTTAACCACCACACTATCTATAGGATCTACTTCTGTTGCTCCTATAGGTAAGTCCTCTTTATTTTGGTTTTCTAAGAGATCTGAGGAGGGAGGGATGTAATTATTGTTATAAGGTGGAGGTGTTGCATTGTATCCTATACCACTCTTGATCTTATCATGAACTTGAGCTTTAAACAAAGAGTCCATTGCTTTGGAAGCATAAGAGAACTTCTCAATGTCAAGCTTAGCTTTCTCATACTCACCTTTATCTTCTCACACTCCTCTTTAGACTTTTCTATTTGAATCTCTAATTGATTTTTCTCCCACTTCCAGTAATTTGTGTCATACATATGCTGAAGTTCATTGGCCTTGTAAGCCTTGATTTGATCTTCAAACTTCTCAACAATCACCTTATACTCTCTTATATCTCTTTCTAACCTTTTAAGGTCGTCACACATGCTTTGGTTATGATCCCTGTACTTTTGTACAGTCTGAAGACAATCTTTGGTGCACAGTTTAGTTTTTACCTCAGTTGGAATATCTGTGCTGGAAGATTCTGAGACTTCTGCCATCAGGGCTTGATTCTGAACAGCTTCTTCTGCTTGATCACTCCAATCAAATCCCATTCCTTCTTGAGAAACAAGAGCTTGAGTGGAGTTTCTGTTGTTTTGGAAGCTTGATGAATGTGCTTGCTGATGGTTACTGCCATGTTGTTGAGGAATTCCTCCTCTGCATTCTCTTACAAAGTGTCCCATTTTGTGGCACTTGTAGCACTCCACCTTTGACTTGTCAAACCCAACACCATCTTCTCTCATCTGAGAAAAGTTGTTCCTGCCAGTCCTCTTTATGAATCTCTTGACCCTCATAGTTAGCATAGTCATCTGTCACTTTATATCCATCTCCTCAAGGTCATCTGCATTAATTTGTTCAAGATCATCATTAATTAAACCAGAATTGGCATGACTAGCAAGAAAATCTTCTAATACAAAGTCATTAGATACATCCTACTTAGATACATAAGCAGTACTAACTGATTCTGCATTAGCAGCAGAAACAGTAGAAGAAGAAGATGATAAGAGAGCAGCATTATGAGTGTATCCAGATGGTATTTTCTTGGCTTCAACTTCAGCCTCAAACACCCTTAAGTCATTATAAATATCATCTAGTTCTTTGTCCTCCAACTTGTCATCCTGTCTGAAAGAGACAGTATACATGGTCCATTCATCTCCAAGGGACCTTAAGAACTTTCTGTTTACATCATCTTGATCAATCTGCACTCCAACAGTAGCTAGTTCACCAATCAGCTTGTTAAACCTGTCAAAAGTTTGAGTTATGGACTCATTCTTAGTTGACATGAAGTTTTCAAATAGTTGCTTCAAAATAGCCTTCTGATTTCTCTTGGTACTTTTGGTACCAGAGAATCTCTTCTCTAGAGCATTCCAAAGCATCTGTGCATCAGTGCAGTTGCAGAATTGGTGTTGATACTCATTGGGAATATCCAAGAGCAGTGTGCTCAAGGCTTTCATCTCTGTCTGCCTTATCTTCCTCTCTCCATCAGTCTTTGGTGGAATTCTTTTTCCATCTGGTCCAATCTTTCCTTCATTAGATGGGTCATTCTCAATGATGTCCCACATAGAGTAATCTGTGAGAATGATGTATTGCCTGATCCTAATCTTCCACATGTCAAATTCATTAGATCTGAGCATTGGAACCTTTGAGACCAGAACACTATCACTTGAACTGTCCATGATGATTGAAGGTTTCTGAGAAAGAATGGTGATTGAAGGTTTCTGAGAATACTGTGCTCTGATACCACTTGTCAGGGTCTAATTCTTAACAAGAATAATGAACTCAGAAACAATATTAAAGGAGTTTGCGGAATAACACTTTAATATTCAGAATATCAATGAAACAGTGAATATGAATCACAACTTGTAAACTTTATTGAAAGATTAAAGCTACAAGTTTTCAAACAAAACCTCAATATTGA
Organism: Arctium minus; assembly: GCA_954870635.1. Taxonomy (NCBI): domain Eukaryota; kingdom Viridiplantae; phylum Streptophyta; class Magnoliopsida; order Asterales; family Asteraceae; genus Arctium; species Arctium minus. The sequence continues at coordinate 170,340,651 of OX941080.1, read as the reverse complement.
TGAACAGGCTCACCAATACGAATTCTACTTCTCTAGAATTAGGATTATAAACCTTGAGGTTAATTCTCTCTATCAAAACAAAAACTCAAAAAATTACTTTATAAACTATTCTGACTAAGTCTATACATATACTGAAAATAAAAGATAATTACAAAATATAAAAGATCTTCAGTATAATCTTCCATAGTTATCTCCAAGCTTTCCATGAATATCTTCAATCAATACAGCTGTCTTCATTGCCATAAGAAGTCTTCATCTCATAAGCAGTACTAACCATGTTCAGAAGCATTAACCATGTTCAGCAGTATTAATGAAGTTGGCAGTAGTAACCCTTAGCAGTACTAACTACTAGCAGTACTAACTATGCTCAGCAGTAGTAACTTCATCAAGCAGTATTAATCTTGTTTAGCAGTATTAATCTGTCTCAGAAGTACTAACCATGTTGTGCTAGCAGCATTAACCATACTTGTGCAAATTCTGAATTCCCAACAATCTCCCCCTAACTTGACTTTTGAGAAGAGAAGTCAAGTTCTTCATTTAGTTATATTTTTAATAATTAAATAATTTGTGTGAAATCAGACTTTTTTTCTTATTAAAAGTGGAATTTTATATATAGTATATTATTATAACCCAAAGCCAATTATGTTTTTAGCAGCTACTGGCGTAATAGGGTAAGGGATTTCTCCATGTCAACCAACCCCACTCAAACTTGTTACATACATTTTTTTAAATGAAAAAAAGTACCACTCCTTATATATCATTTTCATACCATTTTAAAATTTGGTATTTTTGTTCCTACATTTTTTTTAAATTGCTGTTTATTATTGTATATGGTGCTGATGAGTACCGGAATACTTAGGGGTCGTTTACAAAATGCTTATCCGGTAAGTGCTTACCGGGGAATTTACCATAGCGGATGAACATGAGAAGATGATAGGATCTTACCCGGTAAGAGCAAGGATAAGGATGAAGAGTCTTACCCGGTAAGAAAGAGTGACAACTCTTACCCGAGTAAGCGCTTACCGGGTAAATTGTTGTATAAGATACCATCGTGATGATTAAAATCTTACCCGGTAAAGCAAGTTAGTGTGTCGAGTTTTATTGGTAAGCGCTTACCGGGTAAACATTTGGGTAAACGGCCCCTTAATATGCAAAGCTAGCTGATTTTCAACCTATATGGACTTTGTAAGTTGAACATATGGTTCTTAAATCATAACCAAGTTTTTGCTCAAATTATTATTATGTTATGTAGTTTTATAAGATACTTTTTATGCAAGATGAATAGTACTTGAGATATTTCTTTTGTGAACATTTCGTTCATGGATCTTTATGCTAGTTTATGCATGTTGATTAGTTTGGAGAAACATGTTAGATGAGTTTGGTAAATGTTTGTTTTGCATTTTATTTTAATTAATTCATTGGGTAGTGTAGTTCTCATTTTATTAAGTTTCGAGTTAAATTGGCGTGAAAATGCATGTGTTTTTAGGTTTTCTTTCTTATTCTTAGATATGGGGGTGGGGTAGGTAAATCAGCCCATGTCAACTCATGGCATTGCCGGTCCAAGCCCGGATAAAGGAGGAGGGCAGATCCTAGCTAGCTATCTTTGTGTTTCTCTTATTTGTTCTTGTTTGTACAAAGTTAGCTTGATATTCTTTTTATTTTATTTAATATGGATTCGTATAATGTCTTCTAGATTTCGGTTGATAAAAAAACCATTTTTTTACACGGTTTTCAGGTAGAACCGTGTAAAAAAATGTACACGGTTGTTTGCCAAAAACGTGTAAAAAGGTCATAGCTTTTTACACAGTTGCAAGTTAAAATCGTGTAAAAAGATGTGACCTTTTAACATCGTTTTTGTGTAAAAAGCTATGACATTTTTACACGGTTTTGCCAAGCAACCGTGTAAAAATAGTTGACCTTTTTACACGGTTTTGTCAAGCAACCATGTAAAAATGTCCTATCTTTTTACACAGTTTTGACTAATAACTATGTAAACTTGAATTCTTTTTACATGGTTTTTGTCACCTGTTACACGGTTTTGGAACCGTGTAAAAATGTTCATTTTTTACACGGTTCCAAAACCGTGTAAAAAGGTCTCGTACTCACTACAAAATTTTTGACCTTTTCCGATGGCTAAATCCGCCGGAAATCGGCGTTTTCGGCGGATTTGGTCTACCGGAAACAAGGGTGTTACACCCTCAAAATATGGAAATAGCAACTTATTAAAATTTTATAAATACATCAATAAATGAATCATCTACAACCTCAAATTTAGATTCAATTGCAATACACATAAACAATCTATACAAACGGACCATAAATGGCAGATGCTACTCATACTCATGCATAGTCACTATCTCCAACCTGAGAAAGACTTAATACCCAAGCATAGTCACTATCTCCAACGGAAACCTGATGCACATGCCGACAAATAAAAAGGGTTAGGCTTAACGCCTAGTGAGCTCAAGAGTTTTCAACATATAATTTAATCATTTAGAAAGGAAGAATGCGAATGAAACCATAATCTTTCAAAATGATATGCTTCACTTATGAAAATGACTCGTTCATCAATAATGATGCACTTTGTACGAAAGAGGCACCGAGTTAACTGTTAACCAAACCAAACTGCTTTAAAGACGAGGATCTCAATATGAGACGCAATTATGTAAAGTAAACCGAAACTTGCTAAAAAGTAAAATAGAGAGCGGACTCCCAATTTTATAAAACACGGTTAACACTTTATAACTTGAAATACCCAACACGGGTGAAACGTGACACACAACCCATAAATCATAGATGAAGATCTGTATAATTAAATATCGTCCGGAACACGACTTTAAACCCAAAACTCACACGACCATAAAATGGACGAGAATAAATACCGACACTGGAAATGACGCGGTCCATGGGAACTTTAATATACGTGGGAAGAACCCAATATTAAAGCCATCATTTGCCGTCAACCACTTAAAAACCCAATTTGGTCAAATACAACATTACTCCTTTAAAATACCACGAATCAACGATGAAGAAATCCGTATACACCGAGAATAGAGTACACGTAAGTAGGTCGTTCACGCGACTTCCTTGCATGTCCTCTAAACGTTTCCATCTTGGGTGGCGAGAACACGTGAATGGGGCCACCCTTGATGTTGTTGGAGTTCACCACGTATCCCAGACTTAGTTCCCATGCCATACCAGACATCACAACCTCAATCCGTTTTACTGCCTCTAGCCCTACTCCGTCGAGTTCCACCCCAAGGACTTACGGACACTGATGCCTATCCAACCTAGACGAGTTACAACTCAACGGCTCGTGCCGCTTATTGCCTACTCGCTAGCAAACCCGAGCGGTCACTAAAAGTAACCCAAAACTTCCGGCCTTAGAAGACCGATAGAACTTACGTGCCTATGGATCCATTACAACACCGTCTAACGTTACATGACTCCAATTGAATGACCAACGCACCCAAAACATGTAACTCACCAACGATACGAAATTAATCGTCATCTCAGTCAAAACCCCCGCTGGTTATAACTCCGGACCAATGTCCACACGACTCATTTAGTCAAAACCCCCGCTGGTTATAATTCCGGACAAATGTCCACACGACTCATTTAGTCAAAACCGAGCCAACGGCTCAACACTTTACGTAAATCTCCAACAAAAGCCTTTGTACATTAAAAACACGTTTAGCCGACCGACAAAGACACAACGGTCCCAAAAGTGTAAAAATAACACAACTCAACATTGATTGCGGCGAACCATTTCCCAAATAAACTCTTTACTCTTATTTCCCAAAATACCTCGTGACACAGTTATGCACATTTTCCAAATAGACGTAAGTACAAAATCATGTAAATGACATTTACATCAAATGAGCTCCATTTATATAATATACGTCAAAGAAACATATCAAAATGCTTTATTTGTCAACAAGCCCAAAATCACAAAAATGCATGTTTCATGAGTTTATAAAGATGGATATAACCAGATACTCAAACTTATCAGCAGTTAACAATTTTGTGTAAAACATTAACATTTTGGCATGTACACCGTTTTCATAAATCATCTTGAACTCACCTTGCTAGATTTAGGCTAAATCTAGATTCCACCCCACTTGAGCTCCTTTGAAGAACTCATGAATCCTCAATCCAGAAACTCCTGAAACCTAGATCCATACATTTCCAACCATAAACAATCATATAGAAACATTTCCCAAACGTTTTATATAAAGATCTCAACTTATGTCAAAACCCTAATTTCCATAAATGAAGAAAATAGATGATTACCTCAAACCTCAACTTGAATCCATCCAACCAAAACCCTTGTAGAACACCAAAACGAACCATAAACTTCAAATCTTCAAATGGTGAAAGGGTTAGATGAAATCCTTAAGAACTTGGTGAGGAAGATGAAGATGGAGATGGTTCATTATCCCAACTAGTTAGATGATGAAGAATCATGTGGTTTGATGAGGAAAAACCTTCAAAATGGTTTAGGGTTCGATTTTGGGGTTTGGGGTCGGATTGGGAGAGAAACGGGAAGAAGATTTAGGGTTTGGGATTGAGAGAAATGAGGCTAATGGCTGAAAATCGGTTTTTTTTGCTCGACAGTGAGTTTCGCGAGTTATGTCGCGACTCTAAGTCGCGGCATAAGTCGCCCGTGTCCTTTCAAGTCGCGGGATCGAGCCTAAGCCGCGGCACAAGTCACGTAATCCACTGTTCGTCCCGTTTTCTTCTCGTTCACTGGTTTGGCCGTAACTTCTTCGTTATAGCTCCGTTTTCGCTCTGGAAAGAACCGCTGGACTCGTAATTGAATCATTCATCTATCTAGACTATAAAATCTAGGATTCAAGTCCAAGATTAAATATCTTATTTTTCCTTGAAATATCGGTTTCTGTATTAACTTGAAGTGATACCTTTCGGAAATCGGGGTGTTACAAGGGGCGCCGCAAATCAGTTTTTTCGGCGGCATTTTCGGCGGATTGACATTTTCGGCGGATAAATCCGCCGAAAATAGGCCCGATTTTTTTTTTAATTTTAAATGATTTGATTAATTAATAAAATTAATTTTAATTGTTTGCGGCGGATTTTCGGCGGATTATTCTGCCAAAAATATTTTCTAATTACTTAATTTATTTATTTATTTTTATTAAAAAATATATTTTCGGCGAAATGTTTCGGCGGATTTTCGGCGGAATATTCCGCCGAAAATCTTAAAAATCGAAAACAGAAAAACCCTGTTTTTTCATTAAAAATTTTGCTATAAAACCTGCTAAAAACAGTAAAAACCTGTTGAAAGCTGTAAAAACTGCCAAAACTATAAAAACCATAAAATACAACTAACATAAATAAAACATAAAATACAAGTAACGTAAACATAACATACATTTTTCAATTGTCAAAGTACTGTTCCAAAATTGTCAAAGTACTGTTCCAGAATACATTATGGGTTTTCAGCGAAATGCTTAGCAAATATCATCACATGGGTGGTGGTGGCGGTGGCGGTGCACCTGACTGGGAAGAACAGAAATGCTTTACCCATTCACACATATGCTCGTACTGAGCATCACGTTCCCGCTGACGTTCCAATTCCTCCGCCCGACGTGTTCTTCCTCCACCGCACGTCTCTCTTCCCGCTCCTTCAACTCCTGAAGTTGGGTCTTTAGATCCTCAATTTCCTAAAAAATAAAATAAAAAAAGACGTTAGAAGAAGTTTAACATGAATTATAAAATAAATTGATAAAACTCATATAATGAAATATGGTACGCACCTGTCGGGAAGAAGAAGAAGCACCACCACCTGAGGATGTCCTAGCCAAGATCACGTTGGGGTCTGTGTGGTACCCGAACCCAAACGTACGACCTTTCTTCACTCCTCCAGAAACCTCCTGCCACAAGCCGGTATCAAAAGTCGGATGTTGGCTGGGGTCCTCGTCGAATCTCTGGGTGACACTGGTCGAATACCCATTCTGTGGTTTACAAAATACATACAAGTCAATTTCGACAGCATAACGACTATAAATGGGACACACCTATTAGGCTATTTGCTACCCAAACCATGCATATAGAACATATAAGGTTGGGTTTGTGCGCATAAAGGCCCTAAATGCACATAGAACATATAAGGTTAGATTCGACAGCATAACGACTGTAATGGGGACATACCCAACTATGTTAAACAATCCTAATGTTTGCCCAACAAATGGCAACCCAAACTAGATAGATACATACCTAAAGGCCCTAAATGCACATATTGGGCTATTTGAAACACAAACCATTCATATAGAACATATAAGATTGGGTTTGTGCGCATAAAGGCCCTAAATGCACATATTGGGCTATTTGAAACCCAAACCATGCATATAGAACATATAAGGTTGGGTTTGTGCGCATAAAGGCCCTAAATGCACATATTGGGCTATTTGAAACACAAACCATGTGCAAAATACTTACCCCAAACTAGATAGATATTCTAAAGTATTGTGTAAAATACTTACCGCAACTCGGCTACACCTCTTAGTCACATAATCCCCGGATGAAGACGTGCTATCCGAATCCGACCGCCTCTTTGGTCTAGTCTTGTGGGTCGCATCGAAGAGCTCCAAACCCGACGGTGGCACACCCTTTTGTCTAGTCTGCAAAGGGCAAATAATACAAACATGTGTTAATTATAACATATTAAATAACAAGCAATGGTTAATTATAACATTTTAAGGTCCTACCAAACGATCCGTTGTCTCTCCAAACGAGATTGATCCATTGCAGTGCTTGGATATGTCGCCATCCACCTCCGAAAACCGGTTCTTACGTGCACCCACAGAAACTGTCTTCCAATGGGGGTTGTTCCATCCATCGATCATCACGTTCCAGAAAGCATGGGAGATCCAACCTGGAGGGTATGGCTTCAACAAGTTCATATCTCGGTTGGGGTCGTTCTCATTATAGGGACGCCCATTTTTTGTGGACATCTTGGCGGCTCTTTTCCGGGCGGCACTTAGATTGTCGTTATATTGTTTTAAACACTTTCTATCCCAGATATCTCGCATCCGGGCGTCCAACGATGAGTCCCACGTATAGTGGTTCTATACGTAAAAGTTTAGTTATTCTTAAGCTGAAAATAAAACTATAAAAGATATAATAAATTGAAATATACAATCCGAACCTGAAAACGCTCAAACATCCTGGCTTTTTGGGACATAGGGATGTGAGACCAACTAAGCCATGGCTCTGTAAAGAAGCCTCGGTTTATCCCGGTGGCCATCCGGCTCGCATCTTGTACGTCCCAACTACATAAGGAATTGAATTAATATCCATACAAATAGCAATGCATATAATATAATGAACAAGTTAAATAGAAATAAATTTACTCGTAAGACTTGGGATCACGAGGTGTTATCGCTGTCCTATGTGCCGGGAGCTGCTCCGGAACAGAGATGCCACGGACAGTACCAGACACCCCATCGTCTGGTTGTGCCGAGCCGCTACTAGAGGCTCCTGCTCGGCTAGGTGTACCTCGTCCGGACCCAGGCGTACGTGGCATTGTCTAGAAAGCAACATTAGAAAGCATACAACAGTAATTCAAGAATTCAAATCATGCATATAGAACATATAAGGTTCGGTTTTTGCACATAAAGTCCCTAAGTACACAAACATATTACATATGCTAGAGATACACAAACATATTACATACACAAACATATGACATATGCTAGAGATACTCATAAAGACACTAAGTACACAAAGTTTAGTAAGCCTAAGATTAAAATACTATTTAATCATCTGAGTACACAAAGTTCACTAGGTACGTTAAAGCTCAAGTGGGTACGTTAAAGACCAACTGGATCCATTAAAGCCTAACTAGGTACGTTAAAGCTCAAGTGGGTACGTTAAAGACCAACTAGGTGCGTTAAAGTCCAACTGGATCTGTTAAAGCCCAACTGGGTACGTTAAAGCCCCAATTGCATCCGTTAAAGCTCCAACTTCATCCGTTAAAGCCCAACTGTGTATGTTAAAGCCCAACTGGATTCGTTAAAGCCCCAACTGCATCCGTTAAAGCCCAACTGTGTATGTTAAAGCCCAACTGGATTCGTTAAAACCCCAACTGCATCCGTTAAAGCCCAATTGCATCCATTTAAGCCAACTAGATCTGTTAAAACTCAACTGTGTATATTAAAGCCTAACTGTGTACGTTAAAGTCCAACCGGGTACGTTAAAGCCCAACCGGGTACGTAAAGCTGCAACGGGATCCGTTAAAGCCCAATTGCATCCATTAAAACCCCAACGGATCCATTAAAGCATGATTGGATCCATTAAAGCCCAATCGTATCCATTAAAGACCAACTGGATCCGTTAAAACTCAACTGTGTATGTTAAAGCCCAACTGGATTCGTTAAAGCCGTTTATGTGTATGTTAAAGCCGTTAAAACTCAACTGTGTATGTTAAAGCCCAACTGGATCAATTTAAAAATACAAAATATCCGCCAAAAATCCGCCGGAAGTTTTATAATTTTTTCGGCGGATTTCCGACGGATTTTTTATTTTTTTAATTCTTTTAACAAAATAAATGAGTAATTATTTTCGGCGGATCTTTTTTTTTTTTTTTTTTAAAAAGTACAAAATATCCGCCGAAAATCCGCCGGAAGTTTTATAATTTTTTCGGCGGATTTCCGACGGATTTCCAACGGATTTTTATTTTTATTTTTTAATTATTTTAAAAAAATAAATGATTAATTATTTTCGGCGGATTTTCGGCGGATATTTTTTTTTATTTTTTTTAAAAATACAAAATATCCGCCGAAAATCCGCCGGAATTTTTATAATTTTTTCAGCGGATTTCCGACGGATTTTTATTTTTTATTTTTTTAATTCTTTTAAAAAAATAAATGATTAATTATTTTTGGCGGATTTTCGGCGGATACTTTTTTTTTCATTTTTTTTAAAAATACAAAATATACGTTGAAAATCCGCCGGAATTTTTATAATTTTTTTGGCGGATTTCCGACGGATTTTTATTTTTGTTTTTTAATTTTTTTTAATTCTTTTTAAAAAATAAATGATTAATTATTTTCGGCAGATTTTAATTAATTAATTAAAAAATCCGCCGAAAATCTGCCAAAAATAAATAGTTAATTATAATTAATAAGAAAAAAAATTAAAAAATTATATTCCGTCGGAAATCCGCCGAAAATAATTTATTTTTTAAAAAATAAAATAAAAATAAATTTTCGACGGATTTCCGGCGAAAGTCAAAGTGGGTTGACCCGTTTGACTTCCGTTGGAAATCCGCCGAAAATTTCCGGCGGAAAAATCCGTCGGAAAATTCCGCCGGAAATAGTCTTTTATTTAGTAGTGACTTTCTTACATGGTGGGCTTTTACACGGTTCAAAAGCCGTGTAAAAAGCCCTTTACAACCGTGGTGTAGTGTGTTGATTTTGGATGGGGTAAGCCAGTGTTCGGGTCGTATAATTTCCCGTGGGGCGGGCAGACGGGATATGTGATGCCGATGCCGAGCGTCACGATGAATGGAGATTGGATTGTTTATATGCATCTTCTTGAAAAGCATTTGGAGTTGGTGGTGACCAAGGGAAGGAGTTAGGTGGAGACCAAGGGAAGAAAGATCTTTAAACCTTTAATTTCAATGTATCTCGACTTATAATGTCGTACCAAACTCTATCAGTTTCTGAAATTTGTGTGATATCGCTCTATGGTTTAATTTTTAAACATACTAGTGTTGAGCACCCTTCGTTGCACATTGTGACCATAAATTTTTTGTTAAGATATAAATTAATTGGACCAATTATCTCTCCTTTTTTAATAAATCCAACTCTTTTTTTCAATCTGTCATCTATTCATGGAATTTGGGATACCAAACTAACATTCGCTATTCAAAATTAAATAGTACTCAAATCTTATAGATCTAATCTCATTATCTTTAGTTGTTGTTTTAACATATCGATAATGATTGAAGATTTAATTATGCCATTTTTTATTTAATTTTTATAAACAATTGTCATGTAAAATGAGGTTGGTCAAAAGCAACACTTTCTAAATTGCCACAAACTCTTTTAAATATGAAAGACATCTCCTCCCTTCATATAAATATCATCTTATTTTAATGGATTATATTCTCACAGGGGAGAGATCAAATGCAAATCACTCAAATTTTACAAACCGTCGATTTCATTGGTTAAGTTAATGAAACTGGTTTAAGTTGATGAAATTGTGTCATATAATTCTTTTGTTGATAAATTTTTTTCATATATTTGTGTTTTTTAAGTAAAAAGAAAATTGTTTAATGTATTTTCGCATTCTGATGAAATTGTTTCATGCATTTTCTCATTCTGATGAAAGTTTTTCATTTTTACATAAAAAAACACAAATATATGGATCAATTTCATCAAGAAAAGAATTATATAAAACAATTTATCAAATTTTACAAATTCATGAAACAATTTCATCAACTTAACTAATGAAATCAACGATTTTCATGATTTTCAAAATTAAGGTGGTTTCCAAATGAAACTACCTTATTCTCACGTTTAACATTTTTATGACAATGAAAGTAACAACACAAATTTGTTATAATGTTTTTATATAGATTTTCAAAACGTTTTTATGACAATGAAAGTAACAACACAAATTTGTTATAATGTTTTTATATAGATTTTCAAAATGAGGCCAACCAAAAATAATCAACACAAAAATTGCCACAAACTATATTAAGGTGTTGTTTGTTTTTTAAGAGGTCTAAAGTCTGAAGTCTTATTTTAGTTATGATTAATAAGAGGTGGTTTGTAAAAAGGTCTGAACGATTCAGAGTTAAGAGCAATTAAGAGGTTTTCTTAAAAAAAACAAACAAACCCTAAATTTGAAAGGACTCCTCCTCTTTTCATATAAACATCATCTCTTTTCACTAAATTATATTCTCACAGATGTAAGATAATCAAACATCAATTTTTTGTATTCTGTTTTTATATGCTTAGATATTTTGAAAAATAAGGTACGTCAAAAAGAACCAACCCCATAGGTTGTCACAAAACATTTTAATTTTAAAAGACAACCCCTCTTTTTCTCATAGACACACCTCCTCCTTCCCTTCTATTATTTATACACTAACGTGGGACAACCAAAGTAATACTCATACCTCATGGTGTCACTCCCTCGTCATGGTCAAATGAATTGTGCACTTTATGGTCTTTAATTGATATTGTGTGAAATCTTGGATTTTGATCAAGTTTATAAAGTTTATCTCCATTTGTTTACTCGCTTTATTTATAAACTGTTTGGACTCACTAGGCTTTAAACCTAACACTTTTTGTTAAATGACATGTATATCAGGATCTCAAGGTAACGGGACTACTAATGCTTGAATGGATCGATATTGGCCAATAAAGGCATTTTTTGAGATATCTATTTTGGAGACTTTTGGCATTTCATTTTGGATAGAATACTATTGGGAGCGTAGCGACATCCGATGTTAATCTTTGCCTAGTTATGGTTTAGATTAGTAGGTTGTTGTCTACCATCCATTATTATATTATAAACTCTTTACAATTTGTGTGTTTTATGTGTCAAACAAATTGTCCAAATCATGTTCTTTGTGGAACTCACATATGTTCACAAATGTGATATTAGAGTCACATCCCCTAATTAACCAAGCATACATACATTTATGTGGATTGAATTGAGTTTGTAAACTTCCATAGTTTTAAACCCTTGCTATCTTTATTCTTTGTTATCTTAATTAATTGTCAACACAAACCAAACAAAGTCTTCAAATTCGCCATCTGAAATCATTTCTTCTATTACACTTTTATTGCACATTTACAACAATCTCTGTGGGACGATATTCGGTATTTTACTACTTTATTACTTGAGAGGCAATATTGGATCTCATTGTATACTTGCTTTGAGATTTGATTATGTCTTGGTGGTGTGCAAACATCCGCATCACAGACCGGAGCACGCACAAGGGGTGAGTTTAAATCTCATGGACCCAAATATCTAAGGGGAAATCCCTCATTCCGGACATGTTGACTAGCATGGTTCAAATGATGAATTCAACTATGGAACGACAAGAAGAAAGAATAAATGAAATTATTAGAGGACATAAATACCAATGACCAGAGGCAAGAAGTGGCCTCCGGGCATGATGTGTGAGGCACGTTTGACACCGGGAAGGTAATCCGAATGGAGGGCATCATTGCTGCTAATACGGGTCATGGTAGAAGGACCTGTTCATATAAAATTTCATGTGCAACACGCTAGAGTTTTCAGGAACTGACAACCCGGTAGTGTGCATGAATTAGATCTAAGAGATGGAACAAGCATTTGACGCTAACGAGTGTGAGGAGGGACAGAAGGTGAAATTCGCCTCCCACATGATGAGGGGTCGGGTTCTTACTTGGTGGAATGTTACTAAGTCTACTCATGGAACCGCCTTCACTTCATCACTATCATGGGATGCTTTCAAAAGGAAAGTGATAGATGAATACTCTAATGAAAGGGCGATCGACCGGATAGAGGAAGTATTATGAACTCTTAAGAAAGGAAACATATCGGTAAGAGAATATTCCAATCTACTCGTGGAGAAGCTAGACTTGGTGGGACATGTCTTCCCGAGCGAGAAGGATAGAATCAAGGCTTATTTGAAAGGGCTACCGGCCGACATGAAGGAAATGGTTCGAAGTTCTAAAGCCTCCACCCTCCGAGAGGCAATTAAAGAATCACAATTCATGGAAGATATCTATGCTCGGAATATTGAAGAAGAGGCAGAGATCAGAGAAGAGAGGAAACGGGAGGACCGGTGGAGTCCACCCCGGTCCTCGAGGACACAATGACCGTGGTGACGAAAAGGAAGTTGCTCATCGTAGGAAGTCGAAGTGGTGCCAAGAATGCCGCGTCAAACACGCAGGTAGGTGCAATCCTAATCCTTCATCGTGTCTTAAGTGCGGGAAGTTGGGTCACTCCCACTGAGACTGGTACATCAAGGGCACAATCTGCTTTGTGTGTAAGGAACCAGATCATGTGAAGAAGGACTGTCTTCATGCAAACTCTACTGATGGGTCGGGTAGCAGACATCGTATGACGGGGGCGAGTAGCATGTCGGTGATGACAAGTATGTCCCCCATTGGTAACCTAAGTTGTTAGTGTTGATGTTTGAATTAAAGTCTTCGCTAGTATTGTCTGTCTGCTTCTAGGCTTGGCGCTAGAGACCGAGGTTATTAGTGTTTCTGAGAGTCCTAGGGATCCGGTAAAGAGTTTTAGGAGTTAAGTCGCTTGGTCAGGGCTCGTTTGGATATCAAGAAGCGTGAGGTTTTAGAATATAAGTTCTAATGTTTGGTAATCGATCGATGTTGTTCGCTTAGTTGGGAGTCATTATAAGAATTGTAAATCGAGGAATCAATAACCAGAGTCGTAGGGAAATGGTATGTCTTAAGTGGAGTGTCAGATTTTCTTAGAGGAACCTAGGAAATGTTTCACCCGTACTTGTAGGAAGAATTGTAAAGGTTATGATGTCAAGTGTGGATGACACACCCTGACTTTTGCAAGTGACCGCTAAGAGAATGGTGATAGTTCTCTAGATGGTAGTGAAAAGTGGTAGATGATAGTTAGTTGTACCATGTGAGGGAGATTTGTCGAGCGAAACCTTCAAGAGTTAATGACTTCATGGATTGGATGACTCAAAGTTATGATGGATTTGCAGATCCAACCAAATCCTAGACTTAAGATTTTGGCAATGGGAGAAAAGGCACTCTTAAACGTGATAGGTTTGAATCTATTCTTGGGTGTTACAGGCGCTCGGTCAATTATGACCAAGTGAGCGGGTTGGTGTATGGTCGACTAAGAGCCGAGCGAGACCCTCTAGGGAAGAGTTTGAGACTAAGATTGTGGATGTAGTAAGGATTGTGGTGAAGAAGTAGAAGACCGTTGACTCCAAGAAAGGTTGGAAGACCTTAGTGATTTTGGTAATGGTTGTGTTAAGGATCTGCCTTAAGTTTGGGATTGAAGTCTTTATGTTAGTAAGATAGACTTTCCTGCTTTTGTCAGAAGGTGTGTTAAGCGGAAGCAGTGGTTATCGTAATATTGAACTTAGGGAATTGAGAGATATCCCTAGGTTGAGACCTCGCTAGAGATTAGTGCAACAAGTCCATCCTTAGGGTTGTTCTTAACCCGGGTTCTTAGTTTCATGATTCTAACTAAATCTGCCAGGTGACGCAATTCGTTAGTGCATCTTTCGAATAGTTTGGGGTTGGCAAGTCGACAACTTTTCATGAAACCTTGTGGAACAAGGAACGAGTAAGGACTTAGTGAACAAGTATTCCGCCTAAACCTTTCAGGTGAGATACTTTGGGAAGTTTTGATGTTGCCCATGAAGGTGGTGGAACCACCTCTCATAACCCTTGCCATAGTGTATATGAGGATGCCATGCGAAGTAAAAGGGGGTGTGGTACCCCTAAGACCGATGTTCGTTCGTTTAGTAAGGATTATCAGTAAAGAAGAAGGTATTGTAGTTGACTAAGTAGTCCGATTGTACATGGGATGGTAATCTTATGGTGGTACGAGCATCATTGACAATGCTCCTTTGCTTTGGGAAGTGTGTAGATCACCCCCGAGTGGTACTCCCAGGTCTAGATTTCGAGGACGAAATCATTTTCATGGTGGGTAGGATTGTAACATCCGTAAATTTCCTACAAGTAAAAGGCATAAACTTGGGTTAGGAAACAATCTACCTTGGTCTTCGTGTGTCGGAAGCGTTGGGTGAAAAGTGGAATTTTCGGTCTCCGAGACATACGGTGCGCTTATGCCCGACGATTGTGACAATGTCACTGTCACCGAGGCAAGGTCGCGAAAAGGGGAGGGCTCTCGGTACATCTTCGGCGATAGTGCCGACGATTGTGCCATGGGGCACTGTCGTCGGGCACTATCGCAAGCGACCCTAGATCAGTTTTAAAACCCGAATTTCAGCCCCATTTCATTTGTTACGCTTCCAACTCGTTTTATCTCTCTCTCTCTAAACGAAACCTCTCCTCTTGAGGTCGATTTGGAGCATCCTAGACCACCATTTTGAAGATTTAAAGTGATCCTTCACCTCTTGGCTAATTTTGGGAGCAAGATGGAATTCCTCATCTCATCATCCATCTTTCTAGGGTTTTAAAGTTCCATCAAACCTCTCCAAACCATTTTCCATTCTTTTGGTGATCTAGGGTTTGAGGCTCATCAAGTTGCCCTAGAAGTGCAATATTGGGAGATTCAAGTGTTTTGACTAAGGTAATCTTCTTTCTTCCTTCTCCTAGGAAATTAGGATTTTGTCATCTTCCTATTCTTTTCCTTTGTGTTAGAACTTGGTGTGATTTGGAAGTATTTGTGGTTAAGGATCTTTTTGAAAGCTTGAGGCTAGGACTTTGAAGGTTTCAAGTCTTCATCCAATAAGCTAAAGCTTTGGGGGTAAAAACCTAGCTAGATTTAGCATAAATCTAGCAAGGTGAGTTCTAGTTCCTTTACAAAACTATATACATGTCAAATATAAATGTTTTGGGTTTGTAACATACAAATATGTGCTCACTTCATATTTAATGAGTTTTGATGATTTTGGGTATTTTGAGTATATTGAGTTACTAAATGGTTATGAAAGATTTACATTATGTTGTTGGGTGTTTTGGCCACCAAAAAGGACGTTGGTTTATTAGTAAATGTTTTGTTGGATTTGAAGGGATTGGGTACTCATTTCATTGGTTATCTAATATGTGTAAATTGGGTCACAAATCGTTTTGTATGGAAAGATTTTAAGAGTCAAAGCCTTATGGACAAGTATTTTGGTTATAGTGTATTTTTGGGGTTTTGCCCCACTTACGAGTTTTGAGTATTGGAACTTTAAATTCATTCGATTTTAAAAAGTGCAAGTTATTGGAAACGGTCATCCTTTGACCATATATATATATATATATATATAGGGTGCGTTTCTTTTGCAAACCAAACAATTTGTACAAACTATGCAAACTACTATATTAGGAAACAATAGATATATTTATGGATAATGATTATGATTCATTAATAATGATTGTGATATATATGGAAAATGTTAAGTTTATTCATTATAATCATGATTTTAAATTAGGAAATGTTAAGTTTATTCATTATAATCATGATTTTAAATTAGGAAACAAAATAAAATCATATATTCATTAGACTTGATGAACGGCTAAGATTGGTTTGCATAGTTTGTACAAATTGTTTGGTTTGCAAAAGAAACGCACCCTATATATATATATATAGGTTATTATGCAACCTTTTACATGGTGAAACCCATGCAACCCCTCTATCCACCACTCATTTTATTTTCACATTTTTTAATTAAAAAGTGAAAATAAAATGAGTGGTGGATAGAGGGGTTGCATGGGGTTGCACCATATAAAAGGGTTGCATTTGAACACCCCTCTATCTCTCTCTCTCTCTCTCTCTCTATATATATATATATATATATATATATATGTTGGGAAAGATGTGAACTTTACGAATTAAGGCTTTGGCCGTTTATAATTAAAGTAATTGTCCGTTTTGAGAAAATTGTACATCGACGTATATAGCCATATAGGCTTTATCTAATTTCCATGTGTTTTATGATGTCCTTGTGACTTAGCTTATAAGCTAAGGGGTTTTGGGACATTTTCCGGTCTAAATGGATTATTGGAGCATTTCATGGTAAGGTAACTATTATACGAATGTTGGTTATTACATGCTTTGAATGCGTTAGTTCATTCGTTGGAGTCATGTAACGTTTTAGACTGTAATGCATTGGATCCATAGGCATAAGAGTCGTTTGTTCATCATAGAGTCTTGTTGTCCATGTTTGAATCTAGTGAGTGGTCCCCGAGTCATATTTTATGTGAGTTTGCGGTGGTGCTCTTGGAAAGCCATATACGGAGCTAAGTATTGTGGTGGTGCCCATGGTGAGCCGGATACGGAGACTTGTGACTTTTGTGGTGACACTCATCTAGAGGTCGAGTAGACTAGGGTCATTTGGGTATCTTACGGTGGTTACTCAATAGATCCGTATACGGGGATCCATGCCCCCGCATGAATCTCGTGACCGTTGATAAGTGGCTTAACTTTGTGTTCCGCCACATTCGATGGAATTTGGGTCTCCCCCGTCAGCGAAAGGTGTTATTTTCGGGTATTCGCTTACCCATACTTTCGGTGATTGAAAAGCACCATTTATTATATAAATAGCTTTTGGTGAAATACTTCATGGGTGCATTCTGGGAGAAATTGAATGGTATTTACTTAATTAAAAAGGAGTCTTTGGTGTGGGTATAGACGTGATTTGAAAGTAAAACCTTTTATAACTTATGTTTCAAGAATGGTGGTTTTTAGAGTGAGATATTGGTTTTAAGCGTCTTATGATTTATATATCATTAAACTGCTTTAACTCACTAGGCGTTAAGCCTAACACTTTTTTTTATTGACATGTATATCAGGTCTTAGATGGATCTGAGTGGCGAGTGGAGTTGGGTAGAAGTTCCGGTAGGATGGCTTTAGTGACGTCATCTGGTTTTGAGAAGATAGCGGACTTGATGATTGTAGTAACACCCGTCAGACTTTGTTTCCGTTTGTGGGACTAGATAGTTCCGTTAGAACTATGATGCATGTTGTTGTGTCCCTTCCCTTGTAACTTTAGATATTCGTGTTTCTAGTTATATATTTAAGGAAATTTTGGAAGTTTTAAATTGTCTGCTATTTTTAAACTTTAGGGGTGTTACATTTTATGCATCTCAATTGTTTAAAATTTAGGGCGTTACACAAATAGGCTTGCTCGACATATATTTGGTTCTGGCACCATGGGGCACAGACCACCCTGTGCAACACCACAATAATATCCTGTCCCGGCAGTGATCTAATACACATACAAAAAATCAATATCAAGAATAACATACTTTCATATACTGAAAAATATTTGACATGCTTGATACATTTAAAAACATTTGAACACATAACTAACAAGGACTGAGCAGTAACTTACTCTTCACTCTTTAAAGTTATCCACTTTGTAATTTTATCACAAACCAGGGTAACAATATGGTTGTTAGAAACAAACTACTATAAGAGATTTATATTTTGGTTCTAAATGACAACAAACCACCCAAAAAATATATAGAGCATTAATGTGCTTTAAAACAAAGTGAGATATAATTCATAACGAGTTCAAATCCAACTAACAAACATTAAACATGAAAAAATCTTCAAATTACCATCATGTACACTTCTACATATAGTGGTAAGGTACAAGACATTACATGTTACGAAGTAAAGAAAATAAACCATAAATCCCAAATAGGATAATGTAATTAACGATATATTATGGTGTTTTTTATTTCTATAGAAATTCAAAGTTAGCATATGAGAATATAAATCCAAAAATCATTAATCATCATTGAAGGAGAAAAACAAATATGAATTAATTAATTTACCCTAAACTATTTGTATTTCTTCATGTAAATGGCTAAAAAAAGCGAAGTCAAATTCAATAATGGAAAATAGTCATATATTCGTGTCTTGTTCAGTTACTAGAAATGTACTCGTGTAATTTAGTGTGATACATCTCGATTTTAATGTTTGGTTTATTTTTTATAAGCGTCAATTTTATAATACGGTTTTGTGTAGTTTTAAGAAAAACGATAATATTTTTTTTATAATTTTTCTAATTTAATTTTTAATTATAATTTAATTTAAGTTTGATAATAATGTAATTTATTTTAGGTTTAATAATGTAATATTTCATAAAATAATAATTAAGTATTAATATTATAATTCAATGATTAGTTTTGGATTTTTTTTAATATGTAAAATTAGATGTTTATCAGTTATGAATTCAAATATCTAGCTTAAAAAAGTTGTACTCATGATTTTTACTTGTAATTTTGAATTTTAAGTTAGAGTAAACTACGATTTTAGTCCCTATGGTTTGATGTTTATAACGATTTTCGTCTCTGGTCTTTCAAAACTGCTTTTTTAGTCTTTGTAGTTTCTATTTGCTTCTATTTTCATCCCTCCCTCCAATTTTATTAATATTAAATGTTAATTCATTTAAAAATTAAATAAACAAATTACATATTTGGTCCTTGTGGTATATAAAATTTTACATTTTAATCTTAATTTACATTTTTTTACTTTTTCTTTATTTATTGTATTTCAGCAAGACATTTATTTTTCTATTAATTATATTGTATATTTTCATAATTATTATTACTTTAATTATAAAAATAATCAAATAATTTTATTAAAAATACTAATAAATACATGAAATCTTTTTCAAAGCTTTAGGTTTAGATCTCTTAAAATTAATATTTTTTTTCCTGTTGATTTATTAAAGCTTTTTATTTATTTTAAATTACGAGTAAACTCCAACTTTGGTCCCTGAGGTTTATTGATTTCTTTGAAAGAGGTCCCTATGGTTTCATAATTCAAGTTTACATCCCCAGGGTTTGGATTTTGCTCTGAAAATGGTCCTTGACCCCTAACGACGTCAAAATGGTCCGTTAGAGCCAGGGGTATTTTCGTCCAACCATATTTTTGTCCCCTTTTTGCAATCTTTTTTCGTTTTTCTTAATTATATGAAAATATTAAACTCTAAGGGACAAACATGTAAATAACTCTTTTATATATATATATATATATATATATATATATATAATCACAGGGACGATAACTCTCACCGACCAAAACTCCATCGCCAGCCAAACTCGAGTACAGGGACGATCTCCACGACATAGGTAGGTGGATTGATTGTTGAACGTCTCACCTCATTTGTAATGCTACCAGAACCATGAGAGGTGATTATAAAAGTGCCAAAACTTGGATGTTGACTGAAATTTTTCTTAGTTAACGAGGAAACAGATGAGAATAGGGGATGTGCGTTGTGGTGGAGTGATGGCAGGCAAAAGGAGTTGGAGGGAAATTGAGATTTAGATTGGGAAATGTTTAAGAAAAAATATGAGGATGGAAGTTGAAGAAGCGCCATCTCTTTCTTCCTAGAACACCTCTGGTTCTTCCTAGAAATTGATTGCAGGAAGTGAAGAATGAAACCCAGCAAGCAACGAACTACCAAATCAATTTCTTGGAAGAGCATCGCCGGAAAACAAAGTCACCACTTACCGAATCGATTTGTTGGACGATTCATGGTTCACAGGTATATATATACATACGAACATACCACACAACAGGGATGCTCTTGGAAGAGCATATGCAATTCGTCTCTCTCCTCGTCATGGCCAAACGATGATTCAAAAAACTTCAAATTTTTTTAATCGATCAAAGAACAACGATGGGAAATTGCAAACTGGAATCAGGGAACCTGATTATTTATATGTGTGTGTGTGTGTGTGTGTGAATTATGATTCCAAAATTTGGAATTCAGAATGATGAATAAACATAATTAACGGTTGAACATATGAATTGAGAAACAATAAAAAAATAATTAAACTATAAGGCAATGTAGGGAGATAGATATAAGGTAATTAAGAATGATGAATTGAGAAAAAGTCCTAATTTGGTATGTGTGTTTGAAGAGGAAATGAAGCCTGTGACTATTAATTGGGTGTGGATTTGAAGAAGATGGTTTAGGGTTTTACTGTTAGAGATGAGGCTGAGAAGACGAAGTCGCCGCCAACCCATTTCGTCCAATAGTCTTGGTAAAATTTCACACAGGGGCCACCGGCATCCCCTCCGGTGAACCCCAACACCACCACCATCTAGCTATCCCTGCTCCCTTCTTATTTCTGCCGATGCCATCATCGTCGACACATTTCATGGAAGACGATGGACCGATTGGATGAAATGGAGCCATCTCTTCCACAAGTTCAATCATAATCATTCACTACCAACGTTGTTCATTAGGTCTAGCAAGAACATGGTGATGAACATTATGATGAAGCAACTGGTTTCATCACCAATTTTGGTACCAGTTTAAAAGGATTCATCACCAAATTGGGTTCTTTGTATTCCTAAAAAGGATTCAAATTTTTACCAATTTTTGTACCATTGTTTATATAATCATGTTATTGTAGAAAAAAGAGGCAATTTTTGGGGGATTTACAATAATCTTGGTCGTGGGTTGAATGGATACAAGAAGTTTATTGGATAGCAATGGAGATAATTTTTCGCCGGAGAAGAGGAACTTGCCGGCAATCCTGTTGTGTGGTGTGTTCTCTCTGTATATATATATATATATATTTATATATAAATAGTTAATTACAAGTTGGTCCTTCTTAGTTGATGTCTTTTTACAAAAAAACAAGAAGAAACAAAAAAGAATGCAAAAAGGGGACAAAAGCATGGTTGGACGAAAATGCCCCTGGCTCTAACGGACCATTTTGACGTCGTTAGGGGTCAGGGACCATTTTCAGAGCAAAATCCAAACCCTGGGGATGTAAACTTGAATTATGAAACCATAGGGACCTCTTTCAAAGAAATCAATAAACCTCAGGGACCAAAGTTGGAGTTTACTCTTAAATTACCATTGAAAAAAGTTTAATAAATTTCGAGAAAAAAAAAATCTTATTTTATAACAACCGGTTGTTTATTAATAAATTCACTTTACTCCCATTATTTCATATTTTTATTTAAACTTTATTTTTATTAATTAATCAAATTTGTTAATATTTAAAATTAACACACACACACACACACACATATATATATAGAGAGAGAGAGAATGGGGTTCAAACGAGAATGATATCTATTTAAAAGAACACGAGAACGACAAATCACATACAAAATCATAAGTGATTTTACATTAGCGGGGAAGTCGTACAAAATCACAGTATGCGGGTGACTTTTGCTGCGACTTAAGGTCGCGAGAATCACATGTAAAATCACTTATATTTTGTATGTGATTTGTCGTTGTCGTGTTCATTTTAAATAGGTATCATTCTCGTTTGATCCTCCCCCCCCCCTCTCTCTCTCTCTCTCTCTCTCTCTATATATATATATATATATATATATATATATATATAGGGGCATAATCAAATGAGAACTGGTTATTTTGTGGTAACTATGAGATCCAATATGAGCCACCCATTTAAGATAATTAACATCAATTTTAAATAAATACAAAAGGGTATTTTGGTAACTTTGTTTTCTATATCTAATTAAATGAATTAATCCTAAAATCTCTCCTTTCTTTCCCTTATACGGCTCCTCCTCCTCCTCTCTCTCTCTCTCTCTCTCTCTCTCTCTCTCTTCCATACATATAAACCCTAAAAAAATTCTCTTCAAGAATGTGCTGCCATGCCCTGAAGCTCCGCTGCAATATCTCCCGCTGACAAAGTCATTCCGACCATCTTCCCTTCTCCACCAGCCCCTCTTCTCCGTGAATCTATTCCCCTCCACTGCCTCCCTCTCGACCTCAGTGAAGCTCCTTTTCTCCTTCCCTGTCTTTCGGTCTTCTCTCATTTGGAGCTCCTATCATCCCTCTCCACTTCGGTGTAGCTCATGTCATCCAAGTTCATATTAGAATTCCACCCTCTCCCATCCCCCTCTACTCCAATGGGGTTTGTTAATTTTATTTGTTTGTTTGATTTAGAATTGGGAAGTCGTAGATATGTGTTTGATTTTAATTTTTTTGTATGATTTGGAAATCAAAACTTATGGATGCGTCTTTGATATTGATTTTTTTGGTTTGATATATTTTTGTTTTTAGTTCTTGGATTTCGATGAAAGGGGAGTGGGTGGGGAAGGGGACTGGTTTGCATTTTTGGGGAAGGGGATCAGTTTGCAAGTGGGAGGTTGGAGGTGGGAGGTGGTTGTTTGGGCTGTTGGAGGGTGGGTATCACATAATATACATGTGGTTCACATTCCAAAATAACCCATTTAAGGGGTGGTTCATCTCAAAATCTTTCTTTTTCTTTAAATATAGATGGGGTATCACAATGGTATCATAGTGGTTATGTGTGATTTAAAACCCAAATCAGACATGGTCTCAACCCATACTCAAAATGGTATCACAGTGGTATCACAGTAGGTTTTTTTAAAAAAAGGAAAGAAGTGGTTGGTCATGGTTATAAAAACAAAACAGGACTGCGCTGGTATTTGGGGGAGTTCTCGGCCGAATAAAAAAGCCACAGGGGCTAGAGTTCTCTGGGTCCATACGCTCCATGTTTCTTCAACTCTTCCATGGTGGTTTGGGCTTTTTAGAGTTACCAAGCTTTGGATCTGGCATTCATCTATTCCATGGCGGAGAAGATGATGATATCATCGTTGTAGTCGGCCACCTGGTTGGAAGATGGAAGAGGCGGTGTTGTTGGCTGTGAAGGTGGTTTAGGGGTGGTTGAGTACAGTGAGAAACCATAATTGTGGGTTGGTCGATGCCGGAATCACCGAGGTACTCTTTTTTTCCAGCGAGAAACCAAAATTAGAGGTGTTGTTGGCTGTGAAGGTGGTATCATAGGTTGTATCACAGGTGGTATCACGGTACAGTTGGTATCACAATGATATCACAGTTTAAATGACAATGGTATCACAGTTTGTATCGCACTAGTATCACATTGGGTATCACAAAGCTGTATCATATTATGTATCACAATATCACAATGGTTATTGCATTTATTTTGGGTATCACAGTGGGTATCACAGTCGTCGGAATAAGGTTAACCGGAGGCCGGAGAAAGGAAGTCGTAGAGAGGAGAGAAGAATTTTTTTAAAAATACCTAAAACGCCCTTTCATTAAATATTTAAATAAAATTACCAAATTTATATATTTCCTAAATTATTATTTGATTTGTGGTTGAGATTGGATCTCACGGTTACCACAAAAAAAACAATTCTCCCATGAAGGGCCCCCTATATATATATATATATATATATATATATATCAAGGTTTTAAATAATGCTTGTGTTTGACGTCAGGTTAATTTTGAGGCACGTCATGACCCATTGCATGATTTTTATAACAACATATTGAAATCTTCTTATCATTTTATTTTCTTATTTTTTGTTTTTAATATATAACCTAATTTAAAATGATGTGTGTGTTTATGTGTGTATGTCTTATTTAAATATTAAACAAATTTGATTAATTAATAAAAAATAAAGATTAAATGAGAATTTAGAATAGTGTAGTAAATTGCATTTAACAAAAAACAACCGGTTGTTATAAAATAATACTATTTTTTTCTCGAATTTTATTAAACTTTTTTCAATGATAATTTAAAATAAGAAATAGCTTTTAATAAATCAATAGATAAAAAAATATTAATTTTAGGAGATTTAAACCTAAAACTTTGAAAAAAAATATCATGTATTTATCAATATTTTTAATGAAATTATTTGATTATTTTTATAATTAAAGTTATAATAATTATAAAAATATACAATATAGTTAATAGAAAAATAAACGTCTTAATGAAATACAATAAATAAAGAAAAAGTAAAAAAATATAAATTAGGATAAAAATGTAAAAGTTTATATACCATAAGGACCAAATATGTAATTTGTTTATTTAATTTTTAAATAAATTAACATTTAATATGAATAAAATTGGAGGGAGGGATGAAAATAGAAGCAAATAAAAACCACAAGGACTAAAAAAGCAGTTTTGAAAGACCAGGGACGAAAACCGTTATAAGCATCAAACCACAGGGACTAATGAAACGTATTTTACGATTATGTATTTTTAATGTGCTAACGGTGGAAAAAAATAAAACGTGTGGATATAAAACAAATTAATTCGTAGATATTCATGATATTTAATAGTACGGTTAAATTAAAAAATATTCAATATTGGACTCGTTTTGAAGGTATTGACGAGACGATTATAATGGTATAATTTGTAAAAAAAGAAAAGTATTTTTTCATTGCATTTTTATACATATACGATTATTTGTGTTAATATGATAATGGTGTAAAATGAAAAATGAAAAAAAGGGATATAAAGTAAATTAAATAAATAAGTGTAAGGGTGGTAAATGTAATATTGTAAGGGTGGTAAACATTATTGTACAATAACCGTTTAGAATTTTTATATAGTAGTATAGATATATAAAAGCAAAACTTTAAGAGGATGATATGACACAATAAGAGACTTCCATTTTTATTTATCTAATTTCTTCTAACTTTGATTTTTTCCTTTAAAATGGTGGCTTTGTTAAGAGATGGAACATTGGTATTGTTTAGGTTGTCCCACATTGATAGAAGATGAAAATTAGGTAATGAAGATGTGTATATAAAGAGTTGATTGATGTTGTTGAAAAATATGAAATGGTGTTCGACAAAATAAAGTTAAACCCAAGTTTAATGTAACAACCCAACACCAAAAGAAACATAACGAAGTACGATAATAATAGTTTGCCAAAATGGTCCAAAAGATCTAGTTATATGAATGAGAAATCAAGTAGAATTAAAACTGCATATATAACAATAATTAAGGGGCTGTTTATTTACCTCTTAATGGTTTCATTAAGAGGCAACATCTGAATCGCTAAGAGGTAAATCTTGTTTGACAAAAAAAAGAGTTGTCTCTTAATGGTTCCAAAATCATCTTAACGATTTTGTATCCTGACCCTCCCTTAATCATTAAGAGCCCTGATTTCATTATGAACAATTAGCAAACAACCATATTTTATTTTACACTATATTATAAAAACCTCTTAATTATTCAGACCACTTAATCATTCTGTACTAAACCATTCAGCAACTAACAAACAACAGGAATAAATTATAATCAAAGTCATTACTAATTAAATTGTGTAAAAAATGATGTTGAGATATAAGGAAAATTGCATTAAAGAGAACGTGTCTTATTTCATTCTTTATTTTAAAAAATCTACTTTAATTTAAAATATCTATTATGTTGAACGTATTATGTATATTTGATAAAATTATGATAATATATTAATCTATACTATATTATAAAGATGACATAAAAAACTTTTAAAAACAAGTCTTAAAGCTTAATGTACCGCTATTTAATGCTAATTACTTAAAAAACAATCATTAAAGTTGTATGTACTACATCTAATGCTATTTATTAATTTTCAATCATTATCTATAACCATTTTAACTCTCTTAAAATCATTTCTCACTTTAACTCCCCTAAAATAACTCTCAGCATAATTAAATATAGAATAAAAATCAAATTTTAAATATAAAAATATAAAATATAATTAAAAAAATCTAACAGAATATTTTATAAAAAAATATATTATTAAACCAAAATAAATTACATTAATTATTAAGTATAAATTAAACAAATTTATATAAAAAAAATCATTATCGCTCTCTCACAACCAACCAAAATCGTAATATAAATCGACAAAAAATAGAAAATAAAATGAAACATAAAATCGTGATGTATCTAGCGGCATTGCACGAGTACACTTATAGTATACTACAATATTTAGAAAATTCAAATAGTATATAGGACACTAATATTATTCAAACCTAACCCCCCCCCCCCCCCCCCCCCCAATTTTTACAATCAGTTTTCTATTATCTTACAACTTTCTTTAAAATTAATATTAAAATTATCTACGATATTAATTTTAATCAGATGTTACAAACATAGATGATCTAACTATTCCCGATTGCATGTATACAATTTATTCGGTAAATTGTATAAAATTTAGGGGTCGTTTACCAGACGCTTACCCGGGTAAGCACTTAACTCTAAAATTTAACACTATCCCTTACTTATCGGGTAAGATTTTAGTCCACTAAAACGGTATCGTAAGCAACAATTTTTTCGGTAAGCGCTATCCATGGTAAGAGTCTTCTCCCTCACTTACCGGGTTAGACTCTCGGTCCTTGCCTTAGCTCTTACGGGGTAAGATTCTTAGTTCTTGCCATATTCATCTGGTAAGGTAATATGACTTGATAAGTGCTTACCCAGGTAAGCGTTTGGTAAACGGCTCCTTAGTAAAAATGTATTTTCTTTCGCTTCTTATTTAACTAGTGGTCTGTACCGTGCGTCGTGCGGTATTTATAAAACATATATATTGTTTTTAGTAGTAGCATAAGTTAATAAATAGATCAAAACGACCCACATTATTAGAGCTATAGTTTTTGAATACTATAAGGTTACTCATCAACAATACAATTCTCCTCCCCCTCCAACACACATGTACACGGTTCTATTCATAAATCATGTAAATTAGTACAAATGTGCATTTGTTCACTACTTTCTTGACTATTGTTAAAAGAGTACAAAATTTTAAACTTTGAATTAACCCCATAATTTCTAGAATTCGTAACTACCTTGAAATTTTTCACGGTATATGCCAAACCCTTCTTCAACAAATGCTTGAACTTCGACACCAAATTCTTATGGATACACATTGATCCATATTATAAAATGGGGAAACCATTTCATTAATGAGGACCGTATCCAAACTGATTACTTCTCTATTTTTTAGTTCAAAGACTCCCACAATAGCAAACTCTTACCTTAACCGCACAACATTCATTATTTTCTTCCAAGTCTTTCAATTTTATATAGTCTAATTAAATACCAAGAATATAAACGACAAAACACTCCTTTTTCACAAATGTTAAAGAAATTCTCTTTTATGCATATAAAATAAACATGTATTCGATATTCATATCATAAAATGGCTTATTAATTGTAAAAAAAATGATGTTTAATAGTAATTATGTAAATTAAAAGATCAAAAATAAAACCGAATTACCATTTATTTGAAATAAATGGTAATCTTATTGATTTTAATTGTAATTATGTAGGTTAAAAAGATTAAGATAAACACTAAATTATGATTCATTTGAAATAAAAACTTGTCTTAAAGTTACCAATACAATAAGTTTTTAAAACACCCACTATCATTTAATTGGAATAAAAATCGTCTCAAAGTTATCGGTTACCAATGTAATGTCAAGGGATACAACTTAAACATATTTAATTTAAACACGAGACAAAATAATTCTTAAAAAGACACTACAACAACTATAATGATAAAATTCGTATGAAGACCATAATATATATATATACTATATAATAAAGTACGAATAAAAAACACTTAAATACAAATTATTAGACACAAGGTACCATCATTTTATGCTAAATTTTAAAAATCTCTTAATTTACAAGTATCAAAGCACAAGATACATATTACTATGCAGGTTTCTAACACCCACCAATTTGGTATGTACATGACATTTCTTTTATGTAAACATTTCCATGTATCACCATTTAATTAATATATTATATTCCTATAAATTTGTTTTAATTATATTATTAAATTTGTAATTGGTTATTTTTTCTAGATGTCATTAAAATATATAAAATAATCATTGAATTCTAACAAAATACTTAATTTTTTTATATAAAAAACATTATATTATTAAGACTCAATTAAACAAATTTATAAAAAAAACATTATCATTTTCTCAAAATCATCCAAAATCGTACTGTAAATCGCCAAAAAAACAAAAAATAAAATGAAACATTAAAATCGTGATGTATCTCGCTGCATTGCACGGATACGCTTCTAGTATATATATATATATATATATATATATATATATATATATATTAGCAATAAAGATGACATAACCATAAGGTAACTTGATCACGGAGAACCACGTAATCCATTGCCAACAATATGGAACAATGATATGAATTACGAAAATAAAATGTTGGCCTTATTAAAAGAATGTTACATATCTCAAGTTCTACAACATCATCATTTACCTCAAATGTCATGTGCATGCCTAACTTTGCAAGTTGTAATAAGATGTATTAGGAGCATTATCAAAAATACGATGTGCAAATAACGACACGTACAATGCTTCTATTACAACATGCGATAATACGTCATTTTTTGTCGATAGGGGTAAAGTAAAAAAAACTCTAAATCACTATCAAGGGCACAAATTAATAACTCAAGAGAAGCAATAGGATAATGAATGTATAAAATACATACAATCCAAATGATTTGATTCATAAGTTGGAATTCCCGTAGGGAGAAACTGAGTTGTTTACCGTAAACTGTAGTTCCCGACCTCGAAATACCTTGTTATAGTGGGCGAACTAAGAATAGAACCCCACACTACCTTTGGAGGGGATATGACCATTTCTTCATCGACTCGGAGAATCGGTGATGATTCTTTAACGTAATTTAAATGGAAAGAGTAAAAATAAGGAAGTTGGATAGTTTAGGGGTTATGGTTAATTAATTAAATTGGAAGCAAAATGACCAAAAAGACCTACTTCATCCCCCGTCACCGAAAGGTGTTGTTTTGGGTATTGAGTTTTAGTATTCATGTTTTCGGTGACGTTTTGTATGTATGGATCATTATCCATGATTTATTGGTTGAATATTATGCCCCACCCGTGTTTTGGGTGTTTCGGGATATAAAGTTTTATTCGTGTTTTCATAAATTGGGAGTTCGATTTCTATTCACGATTTGAGTGAGTTTCGGGTTGCATCACTTTACGAATGAATGCTTTACTTTGGAGAGTTCATCTATAAAAATGTTTGTTGTTGGAAACGAGTCGTTTTCATATTTGAAGCAAATCATTTTGAAAGATTATGATTTAAATTACCTTCTTTCCTTTTAACGATATATTTATTCATGTTGAAAACTCTTGAACTCGCTAGGCGTTAGCCTAACCTTTTTATTTGTTGGCATGTGCAACAGGTTACGGTTGGGAATAGTTCTAGTGGCATCGTGAAGAGATGAGTGCTAGTTGTGTGCTCGAGAAGTGAATAGCTTGGTAAAGTCTTCTACATTTATTTATGGGATTAGCAACTTGTATTTGGGTTAAGTAACACTCGACTTTGGTTTAGTCCTTGTATAAGACTGCAGTTTATAATTGATGAGGTTAAATATAGAATTTTATTTTGGTAGTGTATCAAGTTTTGAGTTATTGGAATAAGATTTATCTTTTACTTGATGTAATGTCGAAAATTTTAATTAGTTGTTCTTTCCAAATTTGAGGGTGTTACAAATGCGTTTATGTGCTTAAGTTTGAGAGATTTAGGTATTGATTTAGGATGCCTAGACTCAAACTAGCATGTTACTAAGTAAAGGAAAGTGAGAATGAACAACTAGGCACTTTAAGATAGGATATTTTGAGGATTGATAGAGACACTAGAATCGGGAATCACGACGAAGGTAGCAAGGATAATCATGTACGTTACATTCATAATTGCACCTGGCCAGTGTCATGGTGAACTTACATGTTACATGTGCGTACTTGAATCGACTTTATGTGACGACCGATGGGGTAGTGGACGAATTATTGAGGGGTAGTAGTTAAAAGAAGTTGATGTTTATAGCATTGATACTGGGAGTGACGGTTAAGCATGATGAATACATTAAGTCGACCATTTTGGGGTCGGGGAAATTGGTTGAAGTAGAACCATAGGCCTAATAAATCAACTTTATTTTGAGGAGAAATTATGAGGTTAACCAGTTTAGTTACCTATCATTATCTCAAGATATTGAGCATCCAGATGTCGATAGTGAGATCGTTGGACTTGGTGAGCTTGATCCTACGATTTTGGGGTCTCGACCAAAATTCATGCACGAAACATACTTTCAAAATAATTTGCATAAAGTATTTCATACTTTCCCAAATCATCATACGGGTCGTATTTTGAATTCTAGGAAAGACGTTTAACACGCACGAGATTTTAAACCATGATTTTAAACATGCATAAAATTATTTTATTGCATGTGGTTGCAAACTTTGTTGAGACTTTCTTTAGTCTTGTTGCTGCCCAACACTATTTTCGGATATTGTGGTGTCCGTATTTTGATGTTATTTAGGGTCTTGGACAAGTAACTACGGTTTATGACTTTAACATTGGATCTCCTCCACATATGTTAAGGTTT
This sequence comes from Arctium minus, assembly GCA_954870635.1. Classification (NCBI taxonomy): domain Eukaryota; kingdom Viridiplantae; phylum Streptophyta; class Magnoliopsida; order Asterales; family Asteraceae; genus Arctium; species Arctium minus. The sequence goes on along the minus strand of OX941080.1, from coordinate 170,309,798 downwards.
TAGACGAAGAGTTATCTTCCATTATTTTGGTGTTTGAGTTCTATTGAGAATTTTATTCTACACGGTTTTGTGGATTTGATGTGGTAACTTTAATGGCGTCCAGTTGTATTGTTCTCCCTTGAGTTTTGTGCGGGCAGTTTGGTTGCACATAGTATACATACATGTTTTGTTTGAAACTTCCGTCATAGCGTTTTTGCCAACATTTTAGAACGATGAAAGCATATTGTTAATTTGGCTTTGAACATGAAACCGACATAAATTATTTTATATTTTAACCAAGGTGCATGTACATATCACTTTGCTAGTTTTGTGAAATAAACTGACATATGCAAGTTTTGTTCTGAAATCTTATTATGCGTCGTGTTGTGGCTAAAAGAGAGAAAACTTTGGGAGCTTGATATCACGTAAATTCTTTTTTGGATTTTCTGCAAACATTATGTTGTACCTTGTTTGGTTCACGAATTAAGTTATACTATGGAGTGAGTAATCATATGATGGGGTTGGGATGGTCCGTGTTCATGTTTCAATTTGTGCATCTTCGTCTATTGTTGTTTTGCTATTAGTCAACAAAGATGTGTTATATTGATTGGTTTTACTTGTATGGCAATTGCAGCCACTTCAAATGATTTCTTAGTTGTGCTAAAGACTTGGTGCGTGTGTAAAATTGATTGAAGAAATGTTGTGTTCGGTATATCTTTTAAAATTATGAATTGGCATACTTGTTGGGTCTTATAGCTGAAAAACCTTGAACTCATCAGAGCCATAGATTTAAACCCTTTTTGGGAATGAGTTGTAATTAAGGGCTAGAGGAGTCTTTGGGATTTGAAGCGTCGGATGATCTGACTTGTGGTCAGTCTTGATTTATGGGTTTCAGTTTATGAATCGGTGTATGCATGAATAATTGAGGTATTAGTTATGCCTTCTCCCAGTTAATTAAGGGGCGATCTTTCTGCTTCGGTAAATCTTCGGGTTAAAGTCTTGTGTGGTTGTTTGCTTATGTTTGGATTTGAATTGGTGGATTAGTTGGGTGGCATCCTATGGAGTGTTAGTGGTGTACCATCTTGATGAGTCTTTACTAATGAAAAATGTTTTGTAGTACGGTCATTTGCGACCTTAGGAGTCAACTTTTGATCTTGAGGATAATAACCATTAGGGTACTTGGGATACTTCAGTTGGATTCAAAGAAGCATTTGCGAAACAGGTGGTGATTATGAGAATATTAGATTTTGGTAATTACTGATTGATAGTTGATACCATTTTGCCTTGTCAAGGATTATAATTGAGGAATCAATGTTGGAATGCATTCTAAGGGATGTGTAACCAGGGAGTTTGGAATAACCGACTGTCCATGGAAAGTATTGATAAGTTCTTAGAGAGAATATTGGACCCATGAAGAAAATAGCTTGACTCGGGAAGCGTGGAAACCTTTGTAGTTATGCACTTTGTAATGATTTGGGAGTACGTGTTCAAAGTTGTATTGGACCAAGCCAAAATAAAGACTAGGAAATTCTTCAAGGAAAGAACGATAAATCTTCATGGTAATTAATTGGAGGAATTTAGCGAGAATGTCTTATGCAAACCTCAAGTGTAAATCGTTTTATTGAGGAGTCTTTAATTGGTCGTGGTTCAAGTTATCAGCGCAGTAGTGGCAACATATGATCTATTTAGAGATGTTTATTCGGGTTCCTTTTTGCCCAAGGAAAGTTAACATAATAATGGATGCCATATTTTAAGAAAAGTATGATTGTTTATGGCTGGATCAACCTCTAAACATATAATCAAAAATTTAAATGTAAGGGAGAAGCGTATCGCAGTTTGGTAGAGGGTGTTAGAGAATTCGAGTAAATTCATTTATGGACGATATTTGTTAAGTCGAGAAGTTGAGGTCATAAGCTACCCTTGAGGAACTATGAGTTTCTTAAGATTGGGAGACAACTAAAATAATATTGTTGGAAATTGTTCCAACATGGTGCAGTGTTCACCCTGAGAGTGATGTAACGCATCGAGTTGAAGATTGAATGTTGGAATCATCACGTAAATTGTCATGGCATCCTTGGCAAGAAATTATCGGGTGCTAATTTGTAACACCTTTAAATCTGAAGATAGCAACTTATTAAAAATTTTCTAAATACATCAATAATTACTCCGACTACAAACACAATTTAAGAATTAACCTCAATACACACATTCATCCTATACATACAATCTATGAGAAGGACGGGTGGTACTAAAACCCAATAACAATTACTATCTCCAACCTGCGGAAGACTTCTTCAATAACTTACTCTTGTATAAAGTTAAGGCTCAACTCTTCATGAGGCTACTAGAGTCCGAACCCCCAACTGGAACCTGATGCACATGCCGACAAATAAAAAGGTTAGGCTTAACGCCTAGTGAGCTCAAGAGTTTTGACATGAATGAATATATTTTTAAAAGACAGGAAATCAGTTTTAAAGCAAGAATCTTCAAAACCTTAAACTTCACAATGGAAACGACACATTTTCCATAATATACACTTTTAAAGACAATGCTCCCAAACATGCATTTCTTGTAAAACGATGCAACCCGTAACTCACCCAAGACGGGGTCATAGTTCGATACTCAATGTGCTAAAATGTAAATAATACTTCATAGCTCAAAACACCCAAAGCTCGGGTGGAACATAATACTCGACCCTTAATTAAAGGAAACAATCCATATAAATGTGATACGCCATTAAAACATGGAACCGAAACTTAATACTCACGCGACCATAAAATGGAATGAAATATCAATATTAAAGCTTGGACAATTAAATATCCAAAATACCGCGGGTCGACAACGGGGGATACCCGTATCCGTTGAGAGCGGAGGAACACAATAGTATGTCACTCAACAACGTTGATCGTATGACACTTCACGACACGCAAGCCCAAGTGCCCCTACGACCTCTTGACGAGTTTCACCCAAAGAGATAGCTGACCTTAGCGAACAACACCGGAATTACCGCCAAAGGCTCGGCCCACGGGGGATACAACGAAGGCATTGCCCCACATGGCGAAGGTCCCAACGCCCATTAGAGGACTACCCCTAGTCATAATAGCTCCACCGGAACTCAACCACTCTTAGTGCCTACTCGTAAAGACAAGGTCATATCCCATGAGTCCCGGAGTCCAACCCCGTACCACCCAAATGACCATCAAATAAGACTGATTCATGTGCCTATGGATCCAATGCAACACAGTCTAAAATTACCCGACTATACCTGAGTGACAACAGCACTCGAGCCTGTAACTATAAATATGCAATAAAATGCATTAAGATGTAAACCATGAAATGAGACTCTACATCGAGCCATTAAAACCGGACAAATATCCTCAAACCCCTTTTTAAGCCAATACCGAGCTAGAATGCTCAAAATCCATTTGACCAACAATTATCGGTTCCCCAAATAATGAAATATGAGGACACATATCTCGAAGACGAGATTAACCCAAAACTCCACACGAGATGGGACTAATGATTTTCCAAAGGGTTTATGAATGCAAATACACCAAAATGCATATAACATGAAATAGGCTCCATTTGTACAAAATCATCAAATATGCATGAATCATGAAATAGATCTTACTTGTACAGAGTCACCAAGAATACGTAAATCATGCTATTTAGTTACTAAAATGTTTAAACCCAATATAAGCATTTTAAGAGGTTAACACAACCCAAGTTTACCAAATATGAAAACTTATCAAAATACTCACACTTTGACGAATAACCAAGTAAATCATATTTTACTCCGAAATACCCAAAACTTATCAGCAGTTAACCATTTCATGTAAAACACTTTAAAATAAATGTTTTGGCATGTACACCGTTTTCACAAATCAACTTGAACTCACCTTGCTAGATTTAGGCTAAATCTAGATTTTCCCCCCAACTAGAGCTCCTTTGAAGAACACTTGGATTCTCAAGACAAAACTTCCAAAACCTAAATCCATACATATTCAACCACAAATAAACATAATCAACCACAAAGAATCGTTTCCCAAGCCATATATATGAATACCTCAACTCATACCGAAACCCCAACTTCCATAACCAAAGAGAATAAAAGATTACCTTAACCCAAGCTTGAATCCACCAACCAAAACACTTCTAGTTCACCAAAATGGTTACAAACCTCCAATCTATGAAAAGAAGCACATAGGGTGGATGAAACACAAGAAAACCTTGGTGAAGAAGATGAAGAGGGAGTGATGAGAAGCTTACCACCACAAAATACTCTAGTATACTCCAATAGACTTCCAATCTCTTGCTAGATTCTTGAAAAGCTCTCAAAAACGAAACCGTAGCAACTGGAATCACCCAAATCGGAGCTAGGATGAAGGAGATATGAAGGAATGAAGTTTGGGGCTGAAAATCGCGATTTTAATCGTCCAGACGTTGTTGGCGAGAGTGAAAGCGAAAGTGACAAGTGTCACTCTCACGGGGCACTTTCGCCGAGATTGTACCGCGAGCTGTAAACTTCCCCGATCACTGTTTTGGCCATAACTTCTTTGTTATAGCTCCGTTTTCGCTCCGGAAAGAACCGTTGGACTCGTAATTGAATCCTTCATCCATCTAGACCATAAAATCAATGATTCAAACCCAAAATAAAATATCTTATTTTTCCTTAATATATCGGTTTCTGTAATAACTCGAAATGATACCTTTCAAAACTCGGGGTGTTACATAATTTGAGTTGAACTAGAATAAAGACGCTATCTTGGAAGGGAGTTAGTTGCTTTGAGAAAGTACGGATTAATTGAGGGTGTGATCGATACTATATTTCGAGGATGAAATCTTTTCTAAGGTTGGGAGGATTGTAACACCCCAATTTTAGGAAGGCACGATTTCAATTTAATACAAGAATTGTATTTTAAGATAAATAGAAGAAATAGGATTTTTGGGCTTGAATCCTAGATTTTATAGTCTTGTTGGATGAAGGATTAAAATACGAGTCCAGCGGTTCTTTCCGGAGCAAAATCAGAGCTAAAACGAAGAAGTTATGGCCAAACCAGTGATCGAGCATGAAAAACGAAGAAATTAAGCGAGCAGTGTTTAATGCCATTTTGGGGAGATTTTCTGAGAAGCGGGCGACTTTGGGGCGACTTTACCCGCTTGAAACCCTTTTTAGCGTCTGTCAGCTCTAAAAAGTCCGATTTTTGAGGGTTTTCTTCATTTTCTTCACCCAAATACTTCCCCCGTCCCATTTTCTCTCTAGTTGGAGTTCTTGGAAGATTAGGGTGCGATTATGATGGTTTGGAGGAGGATTCTTGGTGGATTCAAAATCATTTCGATTAAGGTAATCTTCTCATCTCTCACACCAAAAAGCTCGACTTTTGGTGTTCTTTATCCTCTTTCCCATTTCTTCCTATTTTATGTAACCTTAGGAGCTTTATGGTAGAGGAAACCTTGTCAAAGATTTGGATCTAAGATTTGGATGGCTTGCTAAGAGATCTCATGTCTTCACTAAAAGAGATTCAGGTTTGGAGTAAAATCTAGATTTAGCCTAAATCTAGCAAGGTGAGTTCAAGTTGATTTGTGAAAACGTTGTACATGCCAAAAATGTCAATATTAAAGTATTTATGTGTTTTACATGAAATTATCAAATGTTAAACTATTTGGTGGGGTTTTGATTATTGGAAGTGTTTAACTTCATAAACATTGTAAAACACCCACATTTGGAATTTTTCAGCATTTGATAAGTAAGTCATAAATGAAAGTGTTTTGATGATTTATTGCATAAATGGAGGTTAGTTGGTCAAAATGCACTTTTAGTGTTTGTTGGATTTATGCATCGTTTATGTAATGAGACGTGTTGAAAATACGAACATGTGAGTCATTTGATTTTAGTCATTCCCAACCTTGAGAACATTTTAGAAATTGTAAACTTTTTTGGTTTTGGGCCGAAGGCCAATTGTGATTTGAGAGATAAAGATTTTGGGAAAAGATGTGGTTTGGTTTACGTAACCATATTGGGTCGCGTATTTTAGCCAAACGTTTATTGTGCCTTTTGGGCTTGATTTATACTTAGATGAGTCTTTGGAGTAATTGTTCAGTTTTAGCAGCTCGATAAGGAGCCTTTAACATATGGTGTACTTAGTTGCATCTTATTTGAGAGTTACATGTTTTGAATGCGTTAGTTCATTCGTTGGAGTCATGTAACGTTTTAGACTGTAATACATTGGATCTATAGGCATGTGAGTCAGTCAGTTGGTTTAATTGGGAACTTTATCCCTGTTTTGGAACTGGAAATATTTATGGTTAGCGGGGACTCGAGGTATAGATCGTGGGTGGTTGAACTCGATGACCGTGTAACCTTTAGCGAAGGGCTCGAGGTATAGATTGTGGGTGGTTGAAATCGATACCCATGTAATACAGTCTGTTTATTCATCGTGGCATTTTAGTGTCCGTGTTTGAAGTCTAGTGAGTGATCCCCAACTCATGTTTTTATGTAAACTTGTGGTGGTGCTCTACAGACCCGTATACGGAGCTAAGTCTTGCGGTGGTGCCAATGGTGAGCCGGATATGGGGACTTGTGGCTTTTGTGATGACACTCATCTAGAGGTCGAGTAGACACTAGGTCATTTGGGTATCTTGCGGTGGTAGCTCGGTAGGGAGCCATATACGAAGATCCATGACTCTATGTGAATCTCGAGAACATTGATAAGTGGTTTAACTTTGTGTGCCCCCCATATTCGATGGAATTCGGGTCTCCCTCGTCACCGAAAGGTGTTGTTTTGGGTATTGAGTTTTAGTATCCTTGTTTTCGGTGATGTTTTGTATGTATGGATCATTATCCATGATTTATTGGTTGAGTATTATGCCCCACCTGTGTTTTGGGTATTTCGGGATATAAAGATTTATTCCCGTTTTCATAAATTGGGAGTTCGATTCTATTCACGATTTGAGTGAGTTTCGGGTTGCATCATTTTACGAATGAATGCTTTACTTTGGAGAGTTCATCTATAAAAATGTTTGTTGTTGGAAAACGAGTCGTTTTCATATTCGAAGCAAATCATTTTGAAAGATCATTATTTAAATTACATTCTTTCCTTTTAACGATATATTTATTCATGTTGAAAACTCTTGAACTCACTAGACGTTAGCCTAACCTTTTTGTTTGTCGGCATGTGCAACAACATCCGGTTGGGAATAGTTCTAGTGACATCGTGAAGAGATGAGTGTTAGTTGTGTGCTCGAGAAGTGAATATCCTGGTAAAGTCTTCCGCATTTATTTATGGGATTAACAACTTGTATTTAGGTTAAGTAACACTCGACTTTGGTTTAGTCCTGGTATAACACTGGAGTTTATAATTGATGAGGTTAAATATATAATTTTATTTTGGTAGTGTATCAAGTTTTGATTTATAGGAAGAAGATTTATCTTTTACTTGATGTAAAGTCGAAAATTTTAATTAGTTGTTCTTTCCAAATTTGAGGGTGTTACAAATGTGTTTCTTGGTCATGTCCAAATTTACAGCCCATACCACTTGAAACCGTGAATAACTATAATGGTGGGGCACACAAACGATCTTCTTGGTTTAGAACTCTGGAAGTGTAACACCCTCAATTCTGGAAATAGCAACTTATTTAAAAATTTTCTAAATACATCGAATAAACGTATCATCTACAATCAGAAATTTAGATTTAACTTCAATACACACATTCAATCTATACATACAGACTATAAAAGGACGGGTGCTACTAAAACCCAATAAAATCACTATCTCCAACTTGCGGAAGACTTCACCAAATACTTACTCTTGTGTCTAGCTAAGGATCTACTCTTCATGGCATTGCTAGAACCCAACCCCCAACTGGAACCTGATGCACATGCCGACAAATAAAAAGGGTTAGGCTTAACGCCTAGTGAGCTCAAGAGTTTTCAACATATATAATTAAATCATTTAGAAAGGAAGGATGCGAATAAAATCATAATCTTTCAAAATGATATGCATCACTTATGAAAACGACACGTTTATCAATAACTATGCATTTTATACAAAAGAGACACCGAGTTAATTGTTAACCAGACCAAACTGTTTAAAAGGCGAGACTCTCAATTTTATGAAATGCAGATAACACGTTATAACTAGAAATACCCAACACGGGTGGAACATGATACCCAACCCATGAATTGTAGATGAAAATTTACACAATTAAATGTTGCCATAAACACGGCATTAGACCCAAAACTCACACGACCATAAAATGGACGAAAATAAATACCGACACGTGGAAGCGACACATTCCATTCAAACTTTAATATACTTGGGAAGAACCCATATTAAAGCCATCATTTACCGTCGACCACTTAAAAACCCAATTTGGTAAAATACGACATTACCATATAAAATACCACGAATCAACGATGAAGAGATCCGTATACACTGAGGATAGAGTAACACGCAAGTAGGCCGTTCACGCGACTTCCTTGTATGCTATCTAAACGTTTCCATCTTGGGTGGAGAGAACACGTGAATGGGGCCACCCACGATGTTATTGGATTTCACCGCAGATCCCGACATCCTGGTTCCCATGCCTCCACGAGCATTATACCACGGACCGTTTATGCCTCTGGCCTTACTCCGTTGAGTTCCACTTTCAAGGACTTACGGACGTGGGTGCCTATCCAATCTAGACGAGTTCCAACTCAGCGGCTCGTGCCACTTATTGTCTACCCGCAAGCAACCCGAGCGGTCACTACATGTAACCCAAAACCTCAGGCCTTACAATACCGCCAGACTTACGTGCCTATGGATCCATTACAACACTGTCTAACATTACATGACTCCAATTGAATGACCAAAGCACCCAAAACATGTAATTCACCAATGACCCGATTTAATCGACATCATTCTCAAAATCCACGACAGTTATAAATCCGGACAAATGTCCACACGACTCATTTAGTCAAAACCGAGCCAAAGGCCCAACACCTTACGTAATTCACCAACGAAAACCTTTGTAAACATTAAGAACTCGTTTAACCGACTAACGAAGACACAATGACCCAAAAGTATAATTAATATCAAACTCAACATTGTTTGAGGTAAACCGTTTTCCAAATAGACTCTTCACCCTTATTTTCTCCAAAATGCCTCATGACGCAATTATGCACATTTTCTAAATAGTCGTAAATACAAAATCATGCAAATGACGTTTACATCAAATGGACTCCATTTATACAATATACTTCAATGGAATATATCCAAAATGCTTTATTTGACAATGTGCCCCAAAATCACAAAGATGCATGTTTCATGAGTTTATAAAGATAAGTCTTTTAAATAGATATCATTCTCGTATGATCCTCCCTCCCTCCCTCTCTCTCTCTCTCTCTCTCTCTGGGAGTTATCAAATGGAAACCACTCTAATTTTGAAAACCGTGGAAACATTCGGTTTCATTGGTTAAGTTAATGAAATTGTTTCATGAAATTGTTACATATATTTGTGTTTTTTATGTAAAAATGAAAAAGTTTCATCAGACTGCGAAAATACATGATACAATTTCATCAGAATGAGAAAAATAGATGAAACTACATAAAAACACAAATATATGAAACAATTTCATTAACAAAAGAATTATATGAAACAACTTAATCATATTAAACAATTTTATAAACCAATTTCATTAATTTAACCAATGAAATTGATGGTTTTCAAAGTTTTCAATCTAATATGGTTTTCAATTGAAACCACATCTCTCTCTCTCTCTCTGATAGGATGGCAACATATGTGATTAGAAACAAGGGCGGAGCCAGAAAATTTATTCAAGGAAAGCTTAGAAAAAATGCAAGAAAATTCATGGTTTCAAGGTTCGAAATTCCTTTCAAAGGAAATGTTTTTAACTAAATACTTATCCAAATATAATAGTTATTAAAAGAGAGTTGGAAAGTATGAATGAGCTAAAGTGCATAACTATGTTTATAATTACATAAACAAAGATGTGTCTACACATATAAATAAATATATGAACTTTTGAAAATACATAAAAATTATCGTAAAACTCTTGTCTAATTTAAAACTTTTAATTATTTTGTTTTATTGGTGCATTTTTAAAGAAAGATTTTAATAAACTAATGATAAAAGGAAAGTGGGGTTTTTATTTAATTTCTCTTGAATCCATGAGATGAATGTAGGGGCACTTGTCATTTAGAGCTCCACCACTTATTACAAACGAACAACATGCACTTAAACTAAAAACATCTAAGATCATATATGGTAATTCTCATGAAATAGATGCGAGTGATATGTTCTATGGTGATATCTACAAATATTCCCTTGTAAATTTATTTGGTAAATTGTATAAAGTTAATAAAAATGTATTTTTGTTTCGGTTCTTATTGAGTAATGCACTTTCAAACGCTTTATTTTGTTGTCTAAGTTGTGACACAAATAAGTACATTTAATATAATTAATAACTAGTATAAATGTTGATTAGGATTCGATTTCACTAATGTGACGTTGATATTTTTAATTTGTTACATATCAACTAAACAAAAATATTTCATGCGATCAAATTTTTAATGGTTTGTAAATTTATAATAATATTTTAAAAGTTCCTTGTGCTATTACAGATTTTGCAATTATTTCAAAGAAAATAATGACTTGTAATTTGGTTTACTTAGAGCATCCACAATGTGCTCGTAGGAAACTTTTTCAAAGCTTTTTCAGAGCTTTTTCAGAGGTTTTTCATAAAACAAAAAACTCCTTTTGAGGTTTTTCATATAGTGGACAACTTTTTCATTTGAGGTTTTTCGTCATAGCTCGTAACTGCACGACCTGCTTTTACGTAGCTTTTTCATATTTAATCAGTTTTAACTTTATAGAATTTTATAAAAGTTTCGTATTTAATCAGTTTTATTTATTTACCAGTTTTATTTATTAATAAATTTAAATTAATCCTATTTAAATATAATTATTAAATAAATAATATAAATAAATACATAATGAAAGTAATTATATTTTATATTTTTAAAATAATATCTCAAATTTGACATATTTTTAGCATTTCAGATACTATTGACGTCTCCGAAGGTGATCAATTCCCACCTCATTCAACGCAAATAGGGTTGGATGATGTTGATTTAGGTGTCGGTCTTGACCTAAATTTATATATATAATATATATTGTATTAAAATATTAAAAAAACTATGTAAAATAAATACATAATTAAATTAATAATATTTTCTTGATATGAATAAATATGTATTTGTATGAATTTTAATGTATTTATTTTTATAAATAAGAATAAAAATGATATAAAGTTAAAATAGTGGGACCCTGAATAGTTTAAAAAAGTAATGAAAAAGCTTGGGTGAGATTTTCACATAGTGGAGGTATATAAAGGTTTTTAAGTTGTTGATGTGACAATAATATGTAAGAAAAAAACTATGAAAAAGCTCGGTGAATAACTCGTACATTGTGGATGCTCTTAGTTGCCATTTATATTATAAAAACATCAAGTCATTAGTTAAAATGGGTACTAGAATAGTTGACGTCAGAAAATGTCAAAATACTTGCCCACTTTAGCAACCGAGATAGAATACGTTTCATTTTCATAAAATTTGCCTATATATTTAGACGCTCAAATTTTTAAAATTAGATAATTGAACTACTTTAAATCAATGTTCACATAATATATTTTTAGCAATACCAACATATATAATTGTATTTTGATAATTTTTTATAATCAGAAAATCAACTGTAAAAATATATACTTTTGCATTCAAAATCCATGTTTATTTAACGTTAGGTGTTAGCTCGAAATGTCTATGGTCATGATATTTTTTTTATGGTTAGTCAAAGAATACATTTAGACAAAGAATTTTAGGTAATCTTCATGCTTCACACCAAAGATAACGTGGCAAAGAGATTTTAATATTTTTTATATAATTTATCAAAGTCATGTTTTAAATGAAAAACTAAAAAATATCTTATCAACCGTTAGATTAGATGATCTGATGGATATGATTAAACAGACGGTTACAACAATATTTTTTAAATTAAAAAAACCTCCAACTCCTATTTTTTATTCGAAAAAATACGAAAAATGAACAAAATTCGAGCGAAATAAATTACACCAAATAAACGATCATATTTTTCTCGTTAATTTGACATCCATATTCATATACTTTCTCCTGAACCTGACCCTATATATATAGGGGAGCGATCAAATGGAAACCACTATAATTTTGAAAACCGTGAAAACTCTTGATTTCATTGGTTAAGTTAATTAAATTGTTTAATTTGATGAAATTGTTTCATATAATTCATTTATTGATGAAATTGTTACATATATTTGTGTTTTTTATATAAAAATGAAAAGGTTTCATCAAACTACGAAAATACATGAAACAATTTCATCAGAATGAGAAAAATAGATGAAACTATATAAAAACACAAATATATAAAACAATTTCACTAATAAAAGAATTATATGAAACAACTTGATAATATTAAACAACTTTATGAATCAATTTCATTAATTTAACCAATGAAATTGACGGTTTCCAAAGTTTCCAATCTAATATGGTTTCTAATTGAAACCACCTATATATATATATAAACAAGGGAAAAATAAGTTTGGTTGAAAATTTATACTTCCTAGAGAAGTAAAAGATGATTTCGTAAGTTTTAAATTTTGAGTTGCAAAACATGTGTGTATATAATTAATTAGCAATATTAACATAACCCAAAACATGAATATGCACAATTGAATACATGTACACACACCCAATTGAATATGCACAAAAGTTGGACACATTGTGAATACAATGTAAACAACATTACGAAATTCCTTACTCGAGTTTTCACAATATGTTCACAAATGATATATATGTTTAGATTTAGTTTTGTTGGTTTAGTTGGTATTCAAAATATGTTCACTAACTATAACTGATCTTGTAGATTCAGAGTCTTCACAAACTATAACAATATTCCTAAGAAAGTGTTTATAATGTGTACATAAAATTGTATCTACCTGTGCATGTTATGAGAGTGTCAGGATCGAAATTCTAAACAAGAATTTAAACTAAACACTCAGAAACTATGTTAAAGAAGTCGCGGAATAACACTTTAACAATAAATCAATCAAACAGTGTATGAACTCAAATCAAAAGTTATATTGAATTAACTTAATGATTACAAACAAAACCTCAATCTGTTGAACAGACTCAACAGACGTTCTATACTTCTCTAAAGAAATGATTAAAACTAATCTTGAGGTTAATTCTCTCTAAACATATATGCAAAACTTGTTAATCTATCAAAAACTACTAGACTATATATACAGAACTGATTACAAGATAATTACTAAAGAAATATTGATCTTCAGCATCCATTCCATAATTATCTTCATCATTATCTTCAGTTCCTAGTCTTTCGTTCCAAGTCATCATTATCAACATCATCATCATAAGCAGTATTAATCATCCAGCAACATTAATCTTCAAGCAGTACTAACTACTAGTAGTACTAACTCTCCAAGCAGTACTAACTATTCTTCTAGCAGTACTAACTTTTCAAACAGTAGTAATACTACTAGCAGTAGTAAAATCTTCAGCAGTATTAATCTTTAACACTTCAGCAGCATTATTTATTTTTAATAAACCGTCGGAAAAATTAGTGATATACCGAGGTTGGTTTTTTCATTTCATTTTATATTTGTTTTTAATAAGTAAATACCGTCGGAAATTGGAACCGTCGGTAAGCTGTCACTAGTTGTCGTCGGAAAACCGTTGCTAAATATTACCGACCAGCTTTTTACCAACGATCATTCCCGTTGAAAAACCGTCGCTAAATCCTTTTTCCAACGATTTACCGACGGTTTCAGCCATCGATAATACGATTAATTTTAGTAGTGTATATATTTAAACCATGACTAATAGCTTGTAATTGGTCAACACATGTCACACCGTCCACCAACCCACGCACTTGGCCAAATTTCTAGAAAGAGCGATATATAATCTAAATTAATTATTTAGATTCATATATTTATGAGTCCGATTAATAGTTGTGGTGGTGGTTGTTGACATTAACAATAATATGATTTATATCATCCTAGTAATTAATTAATTTAATGATTTCAAACTAATTAGTGTCCGTTTTGTAAAACAGTAAAAGGCTGACAAAAACCACTGTCAACAAAATTCAGTGCATTTTATTACAATTCACTACTTTAGGATAAATACTATAATAATGAAGATTTAAATACTAACGTTTAATATTATAAAAATATAAAAAGAATGTTTATACGTAAATTATTAAAAAAAGTCTATTTGAAAATGCATGTGTTAACCGGCATTACATTTTATTCATATAGATTCACATAAGTATCTTCAGAAATATTTGTTTTTATGATTTATATATGAATATTTCCTTCTTAATATCTCATTATGTTAGGGTTTCTTAAATATTTGAACCGTCATACTAGATTAATAAATAAATAATCAAATAGGCAAACGGTTCATGTTCCGCAATCTTGTTACATCCAAAAACATAATATTAATAACGCTATAAAAGTGACATATGATGATGCCCAAGGTTCAACATAAGTCACGATCAAGGAAGAGGAAAAACGTCATCATATCATAATAATATAAGTAAGGTTTCCAATAACATGTTTGTGAAGAGTACGTTATATGTAAAACAATCATACTACGAGTCTACGACCAAGTTCTCATAATTTCCGAAAGTATAAGCAACCAATGGTGGTCACTTATCTTAATTTGTTGTTATGGTCACACAACATTAAACTAGGAGACTGGTGTTGGTTGATAATTTCATATATGACAAGTGATGAGGATAATATCAAAAAAATTGTTTCTCTTTTTAAAATTAATGCAATATATTAATAAAAAAACAAGTTTTTACAAAGTAGAAATAGAAATCCTCAACAACATGGGAGAGGAGGTCTCCATCCTTCAGTACGTAGATGACTCCATTTTTCTGGGGGTTGGTCGCAAAGTAATGCTGCTAATTTAGTCCGGTTCCAGATTTGTTCAAGACTTAAAGTCAACATGGAGAAAAACAAAGTTATGGGAGTAATGGTAAATAATGAAGAGTTCAAAAGAATGGCCAGATTGTTACACTGTAAGGAGGACTCGATTCCGTTCACATACCTGGGTATGCCGATGGGGGAAAATGGATAGAGTGTCTAGTTGGAAGCCGTTTATTGAGATATTTATTAAAGTCAGACTGACGGACTGGAAAGCAAGAAACTAGTCTATTGGGGGTAGACTTTTCCTTTGTAAGTCGGTGTTCAGAAGTTTGGGGCCTTACTTCTTCTCGTTATTCAAGGAACCTAGTGAAGTTATCAACATTCTGGAGAGCATTCGGTGCCATTTCTTTTGGGGAGGTAGTGAGGAAAAAAGAAAACTTTGTTAGGTTGCATGGGAGAAATTCTTAAATAGCAAGGAAAATGGGGGGCTCGGTATTGGCAACTTAAAAGCCTTGAACCTTGCGATGTTGGGGAAGTGGTGGTGGCGTTACCGAACGGATATAGAAGCAATGTGGAGAGGGATTGTGACTTATTTCTATGATAGTTCAGGTAGGCTTTCGGACGGGAATAGGATTAGACCTAAAGGGGATATTTGGGGATCCATCATAGGGTTGCAAAAAGATTTGGAGGAGCGGGGAATTAACCTGGACAACTTGTTCCTATACGATTCGAGCAACGCAGGCCAGAAGTGGGTTAAGGAAAAGAACGGGTGCTACTCGGTCGCCTCCCTTTGAATGATGGTGGACTGTACGATCCTTTTGGGTGTTGATTGGGAACTGTTGTCCTGTCAAAGTCAATGTGCATCTATGGAGGGTACTGCAAGAGCGGCTGACTACCAAAAATAAGTTGTTAAAAAGGGGCATTCACATAGATTCTGATGTTTTCCCGTGTTGTGTGTCGCATCAGGAGAATTCTAATAATTTATTTGTGGAGTGCTTCTACAGCGCGGAAGGTGGGATCTTGTCTTCATTAATGGTGGAAAATCTGGCCGACGGCGGCGAATTCGGTGATCGATATTTGGACGATCGTTCAGCAATCGGGTCCTCGGAGGCAAAGCAAGGAGATTGCAAAAGTGTCATGTATGACTTACTTTTGGGTTTTATGGAATCAATGGAACGAGAAGCTGCACAAAGGCAAGATGAGGAATAGTAGATAGATCACCAATTTAATTATGTAATTTTCTTTTTATTGGATTAAAGTAAGATCTAAGATAGGTAGAGCCTTATTACTACTAGAAAAAACCTTATCACCGATCAAAAATCACCTATGGAAAGAAGCCTTCGGTAATTACCGACGGATCACCGACCACTTTCCGATGGATGGAGGAAATTTGCGACGAACAATAAATCTGTCGGTGATCCGTCAGTGAATTCAAACATTTCCGACGGATACAAAATTATTTTATTTTTTGATTTTTTTAAATATACAAATCCGTCGGTAATCCGTCGGAAACTTTATTGATTTAATAATTAACCAAAAAATTCGTTGGTGATCTATAGTAAATTATCGACGACCATGGGTCATCCATCGCCGTCGGAATAAGAAATCCGTCGGTAATTTGCTACGGATCACTGACGGATAATATTTTTTTTGTTTTTCCTCGATTTTGTTACGCGTATGAGTTTTTACGGGTACATTTGTCTAATTTGGTTCATATGTATGTATGTATATATGTATATGTGGATATCTCTGTATGTACGCATATACTATATATAAGTGTATGGATCATGTATATATGTCATATGCATATAAGTGTGCATGTATGTCTATATATGTATGATGTTTGTATGTCTATAGATGTATCGATGTGTGTATATACATGTATACATATGTATTGCTTATATGTATATAATACATACATGTATACTATATGTTGTATGCATATAAGTGTATGTGTGTATGTCTATGTGTTCATGTCTATATATGTATGTATCTATGCATGTCTATAGATGTATGTATGTGTATATATATGTGCTTGTATGTATATAGTACATACATGTATATCATTTATATACATGTCGTATCATATAGGTGCATGTGTGTATGTCTATGTGTACATGTCTATATATGTATGTATGTGTGTGTATATATATGTATTGCTTGTGTGTATATAGTACATACATGTATATCATGTATATATATATTCCGTATGCATATAAGTGTGTGTGGTATATCTATGTGTACATGTCTATATATGTATGTATGTATGTATGTATATATATGTATACATATGTATTACTTGTATGTATATAGTACATACATGTATATCATGTATATATGTATATATCGTGTGCATATAAGTGTGTATGGTATGTCTATGTGTACATGTCTATATATGTATGTGTGTGTGTATATATATGTATACATATGTATTGCTTGTATGTATATAGTACATACATGTATATCATGTATATATGTATATATCGTATGCATATAAGTGTGTGTATATGTCTATGTGTACATGTCTATATATGTATGTATATCTATAGATGCATGTGTGTTTATATATGTATACCCCTGACCTAACTGGAATTAACGGGAAAAGATAACGGTTGTTAGAAGGATAGACCAAAATTGTTACAAAATGACACAATTTCATAACACTTTTGGTCCCTTTTCCTAACGGTCGTTAACTGTTTCCGTTAAGTCTAGTTAGTTCAAGGGTATTTTATTCAGTTTAAATATAATTTGAAAAATTAATAATTTTAATATTAAATATTATATAATAATTTATTTAATAATTATTAACAATTTAAAAAACAATATAATTTAATAATTATTAATAATTTAAAATAGTAATTATTTTAATTTTAATAAAAGGAAATCCGTCGGAAATCCGTTGGTAATCACAGACGAATAAATTCTCTCAGTAATTACCGACGGAATTTCCATCGGAAATCCTTCGGTGATTTTACTGAATTTTCTAAAAAAAAGAGCGTGCACCACTTAGCCCTATGTAACACCCAGATTTTTCGGTAAGAACCTTAATCTTCTGTCGTTATTCTTATCCAACTTATATCGCCTAGAAAAGTCCTTACTCGAACCTCAAGGTGAATCGGGTGCCTTCTGCGCGAAATCGACAAGTTTCGGGACCCGAGGGGGTGCTGGGCGACATTGACCAGCGACTGTGACACAGTCACTGTCGCCATGTCATAGTCGCACCAAACCAACAGAAGGTGGGCTGGCTGGTGCGACATTGACCAACGACAATGACATGGTCATTGTCGCATGGTCATAGTCGCCGAGTACCTGCAGGTATAAATCAGCCAACTCCGAAAATTAGGTCATTTGGTATCTGTTTTGGCTAGTTGGGAGCTCGTTTTCTCTGCAGTCCTTAGGTAAGAAAGCATCCTCCATCTCTCTTCTTTAATACCTTCAACAACCTTATTCATGTGTCATTTATGGTGGTTGTTTAGGTGATTATAAACTCTCCTTGTGAAGATTTCTCCTCCTCAAGAGCTAGTGTTATCTCCTCTACATCTAGAGTTTTGCTAGGGTTTTGATTAAACTCCCATTGTGAGTTCATACTTTCTTTTTCCAAACTTTACACATGTCACAACATTATATTTTAAACTCCTACACATCTCCTTGATTTTGGTTCATGTTTATAAGATTTTGACCTAACTTGTGTTTTGGGAGATTTTAGGGTTTTTACCACTTTTAACTAAAATGAAGGGTTCCATCATATATGATGTAAGATATGGTTTTACTTGCATATTTATATGGGTTACTTGTAAGAATATATATATATATATATATATATATATATATATATATATATATTCATTTTTATGATTCTCATTCTTATGATTAAGTTTTACTTGATAAAATGAAACTTTGGGAGAAAATACATGGATTGTTGTTGCTATGGTCTATAACCATATTAAAATGGTTTAACACTTGAATGGTGTACTTGGTAAAGGAAACCTATTTGGAATGGGAAAGTGGTCACATTATGGCTCGTGATTGGATTTTGCATTTATTTATCAGCAGTTAAACATAGAAATGCATTTTTGGAAAATAAATGGTATTAAGAACTATATGTTTGATTATAGTTGGTCACAAATGAAATTGTGACAAGTCTAGACTATTACAAGTGGATCCATAGGTATAGAGTCGACTTGATTTCTTTGGGTTAAACCCCGTTGTAGCTAGTTGAGACATTGGGCCCTAGGGTGGCAACTTGGTACGGTTATGTGGGACCGAATACTAGTCCTGGGTTGTAAATGTAAATCCTAGCGAATGAGCATGATTAAGATCATTGGGTTCCCTCCCCCACATCTGAGTACGAGCCGGCGAGCTCGTGGCCTTGATCCTAGTATTGTAAACTCAATAACTTGGAAAGTGGCATACTTTTGTGTTCCGCCACAATCCTTGGAAAATCGGGTCTCCCCCGTCATCGCAAGATGTATTTTTGGATCGTTAGGTCACTATGTGGATATTTTATCTTGACAAATCAAACTCTTTGAAAAATCAATCCTTATCGCATTTAAATTATTTTCCTTTCATTTATATTTATAAACTGTATGTTCTCAATAGGCGTCAAGCCTAACACTTTTCTTAACTGACCTGTATAACAGGTTCCAATAGCGGTGGGATACCGAAGGTTTGAGTGACGAGCGGGGGCTAGAGGCATTTTTGAGATGAGAGTTATATGGAGTCAAAGCGTATAAACAACTTTATTTATTTTGGAATTTGGGTTGACAACCGATGTAATCTAGATGTAAATGGTTTAGATTAGTTTGTTGTCAATTTTATTATTCATCAACAGGTTTTGTTAACGATTTAAACATTTACCCTTTTTGGGTGGCTTACTCTAAATACAAGCGTCATATTGCCAAATTTTCAATTTTTAATTACTACAAAATTTAGGGTGTTACAAGTTGGTATCATAGCTCTAGTTTAAGTGAACTAGGCATGAATGTAAGATGTCTAGACTTAGGCTGAGATTGTTAAGTAATGATTTGTGAGATTGGATAGAACTTCTAAGATGGTTTGGTCTTAGAGTCTACGGAAATTATGTTAATCAAGTGTTGTAGTGACGGTGACGAGAATTTTTACGTATCATATGTTCATAATTTCACTTAGCTAATGTTATTATGAGGGTATTTTACGTGAGTATGCTCAGTCTGCTATTGTTATGACAATTGGTAAACGTAGTAGTACGTTTCTTTCGTGCTTAATTCAGTTAATCCCTCTCTTACTCTTTCTTGTGATTATGTATGTGGCAGCCATTACTCCATTATAGTGAACACTTGAATTCGACCGTTAGCCGATGGAAACGTTCGCGAAGATAGCTCGCCCGAACGAAATCTAGTGGTTTGGGCGGCGACTGTTACTCCTCCGGGTATGCCCCCGATATTCACGGGAGAGGTGGAGCAGGTGCCTAGAGTGGACTTACCATCCACAAACCCGGTTGTTCAAGAACCAAACCCTCAAGATGACATGATGGCCAGCGTCATGCAAATGGTGACGTAGGCTATGGAGAAGCAGCAAGAGGCGTTTCTGAAGATGTTGAAAGATCGCGATGCTATCCTCAAGAGACACGAGGCAGTTGCAAAGAATATCATGGTTGGTTCTAGTGGCACTGGTCAAGGGATCAGAACAGAAGAGTGGAAAGAGTTGCACCTATAAATCCTTTCTGGGTTGCCGGCCACCGGAATTCTCCGGTTCTGACGACCCGGTTACGTGCGTGAAATAGATTCAAGTGGTCGAGCAGGATTTCCGCTCATCTGAGTATGGGGACTATCAAAGAGTGAGGTTCGGTTCTCAGTTGCTCAGAGATACGACACTTACATGGTGGAATGTCACCCATTCCACTCTCTCTCCTACCGTTTTGGCTCAATTGACTTGGGTCGGGTTCAAGAAGAAAATATTGGAAGAGTACTGCAGCGAGAGAGCCATGGACCATATTGAAGCTGAGTTTCAGTCTCTTGAAAAAGGAAACTTGACGGTGAGGGAATACACCCGTCAATTTATGGAGAAAATGGGATTGGTGGGGCACGTGGCCCCAACGGAGAGAGAGAAGATAAAGGCCTACCTCAATGGACTACCGATGGACATGATGTCTATGGTCCGCAACTCTAAAGCCTCCAACCTCCGTGAGATGATAGAGGAAGCCCAGTTTATGGAGGAAGTCTATGCGAGAAACCAGCCGGAGAAAACAGTGGTTGTCGGAGACAAGAGAAAGTGGGAGAACAATTTCGGACCTCCCAAGAGGCCTCAACCTTTCGCGGGGAATCGAAATTTTGAGAACCTCCGAGAGGCACGGTGGTGCCCGAGATGCCGAAGCAAGCACCACGGCAACTGTAATTCCTTCCCACCTCTTGTGCCAAGTATGGGAAGTCCGATCATCCTACCAAAGATTGCCCGATTAAAGGGATTGTCTGCTTTGAATGCAAGATGTTGGGACACTTTCGAAAGGATTTTCCGAAGTGGAAGACAGGGAGTGCCCTGGAAAAGAAGGATAACCCTCCGAGGGTTCCTGGCCGAGCTTTCTAGATGACGACCGATGAGGCCAAGGCATCCACCGACGTGGTATCGGGTACGTTTCTCCTAAACTTCGTACCTACTAGTGTGTTATTTGATTCTGGCGCTAGTTTCTCTTTCATGTCCGATTCTTTTTGCCAAAGACTTGCCATGCCCACTAGTATTCTAGCTGATGCTTTAGTGGTTGAGATAACGAATGGTATCCATGTAGTGATCTGCGAAGTTTTGGAGGGTTGCTCGCTTGACATCGAAGGGAAGAAATTCTCAATCAATTTGATGCCCATGGTCATTGGCGGTTTCGATATGGTGGTTGGTATGGATTGGTTGGCGGACAATCATGTCGAAATCCTATGCTCCAAGAAACTGATCTGACTCCCTACATCGAACGGCGAAATGGTGATAGTTTATGGTGAAAGAAGGAAGGGTGATGTGGCGGTTATCACCATGGCTAAAGCACGAAAGTGTCTAGTGAAAGTATGTTCGTCCTTTTTGGCATACGTGATAGATGCTAACCTCGAAAAGAAGAAGCTTAAAGACATGAATGTGGTGCGCGAGTTTCCCGATGTCTTTCCGGATGACGTGCCCGGTCTACCACCCGATCGTTAGGTGGAGTTCCGAATCGACCTTATACCGGGGGCGGCTCCGATCTCTCGGCCCCTTACCGGTTGGAGCCATCCGAGATGCAAGAAATGATGGCTCAACTCCAAGAGCTTTTGGAGAAGGGTTTCATAAGGCCGAGCTCGTCACCTTGGGGAGCTCCGGTCTTATTTGTCAAGAAGAAGGACGGCACGATGAGGATGTGCATCGATTACCGTGAACTAAACAAGGCTATGGTGAAGATCAAGTACCCACTTCCGAGGATTGACGACTTGTTCAATCAACTCCAAGGAGCGGGTTGTTTCTCAAAGATCGATCTGCGTTCAAGTTACCACCAAGTGAAGGTGAGAAAGAAAGACATTCCGAAGACGGCCTTTAAAACGCGTTACGACCATTATGAATTTTTCGTGATGTCGTTTGGTCTAACTAACGCACCGGCGGTATTTATGGGTTTGATGAATAGAGTGTGTCAGTCATTCCTCGACAAGCCGGTCATTATGTTCATTGATGACATACTCGTGTATTCCAGAAACGAGTCAGAACACAAGCAACACCTTCGTGTAGTTCTGGAAGTGTTGAGGAAAGAAAGGTTGTATGCCAAATTTTCCAAGTGCGAATTTTGGATTGACGAGGTTCAATTCTTGGGTCACGTCGTTACCCGAGATGGAGTAAAGGTGGACCCCTCCAAAATTGAAGCTATAATTGTTAGGACTGAAAGTCCTATGTGTTGAAAGTGGAATAAAGTATTTATAAGGGTGCATATTGTAATTACTTAATAGTTGTTTTAATTAGACGGGCCGAAGCCCATTAGCCCATTAGGCCTGTAAGCCTAAGTATATAAAGGCATTTCTAGTTCATTATTAGGGTAGAACAGTTTAGGAGAGAAATTCATTATTCAGTTTTCTAGTCATTAGGTTTACATATCCTAATCAGAAATTCTCTCTGTAAACCTAAACCTTTGAAGTATTATCAATCATATGACTAGTTGCTGTGGCCTATAATCTGTTCATCATTGTTCATATTACTTGTGATTGCACTGCACTGGGATCTACAATTGGTATCAGAGCGAAGAGACTAAAGGTTTGATCCAGAAAAAGGTTTGTCTAAAACCCTATAATCAATTATTTGTGTTAATCGCTTTTAGGTGTTTTAATTGATTATCTGTGTATGAATTTTATCGGTCTACTGTGTTTCTGAAAAATTTGTTTATCGATCGAATCTGGGTTTTTCTGTGTGCAAACTTTCGGTCTAAGTGTTTTATGTGTTATCTATCACATCCGGTCGATTATTTGTTTGATTTTCTGTGTTTCTTTCGATCGAAGGATCGAAGGATCTGGGTTTGGTTTCGGTCGAATCCCAGAAATTCATCGGGTTCTTCGGTCGATTCTTCGTGTTCTTCGGTCGTTTATGATTAATTGATCTTATCAGTTTATCGTTTTTAAAGTCATTCGACCTGAGCATTCGACCGGGTACTTTCTCAATCCGCTCTTACCCATTCGACCGGATACTTGTACTCCGGTCTTACACCTTCGACCTGATAAGAATTTTCCCCGGAATTACCCATTTGACCGGACACTTGTGCTCCGGTATTGCCCCTTCGACCGAATAAGAGCTTTCCCGGTCTTACCCATTTGACCGGACATTTGTACTTCGGTCTTGCTCTTTAGACCGGATACTTGTTTACTCCGGTCTTACCTTCGACCGGGTAGTTGTAATCTCCGGTCAAACCCTTCAACTGGACCTTATCTTTCCCGGTCTTTCCTTCGACCGGACCTTAGCATATCCGGTCTTACCCTTCGACCGGGTTCTTGCTACTACGGTCTTACCTTCGACCGGGTGTTAAAAAAAAAAAAAAAAAAAAAAAAAAGTATAAAAGGTCAAATTTTTTTGTCTCACGATCTTTTTGCAGTGCATTTATTTTAGCCCCCGTACTTCAAGGATTCAGCGTGTCATTTGTGACCCTAAACTTTCAAGTTTCATCTCTTTTCAAAGCCGGAGCGAATACATTCTATTCAAACGATCAAAATGGTGTACATACCAAGGCTGCGGTCCAAAAGAGAATATGAAGAGTGGAAAGCTGATTTTTTGTCTTTTGTAGATGAAAATGAAGTGGGCCCCTATATCAGATTATCATTGACTGAAGGAGAGAACCAATCCCAAATTCCGCCAGAAGCTTCTCCTGTGGAAAAGGAACAAAGAGAGAGGGCCAATAATAATGCTAGAAATTATATGAAAAGTAGTATCTGTAATGAATTTATTAGTGACATTTTTAGTGAAATTATTGGTCAAATAAATACTAACAACATGACAGGAAAAGAGCTGTGGGATTGTGCTGAATGGTTGGTGTTAGGGACAAAGGGTTTATTAACAGGAAGAGAATTGGAAGCTGAGAACTCTGAGCTAAAAGGAAAGATCTCTATTTTGGAAGCTAAAACTCAGCAAATAGTCTCTGTTGAAAATTCTGAGGAAAAGATTTCTGAACTGAAAGATGCAAATGCAGATCTTCAAAAGCGTTTATCTGATTTGGAGCAACTGCTTGCTAAACACAAATCTGATTTTGAGACTAAAGAGAAATCTTTCGCAAAGAAGTTCTCAGAATTCTCGAGAAAATGTGCTGATGAGAAGAAAGAAATTGAGCTGAAATGCATAAAACTTTCTCAGCAAGTTTCTGATTTTCAGAAAGTAATCATTCTAGAAAGAGAGAAGTTTGCCAAAGAGAAGAAGGCCATTGAACAAAAGAATGTTGGTGTCTTCAAAGAAATATCTGACCAAAGAAATGATGCTGAGCAGGGATTTGAAGAAGAACGAAGAATCTTTGAGACTGAGATTAAAAGGCTGACTGACAAGCTATCTGAACTATCTGAGAAGGCACTAAAAGAGCAGAAAACGAAGTCTGAGTTCACGAAGAAGATTGACCTGCTTGTTCAAGAAAGAGACAACTTTGCTTCGACGATTAAAGTGCTTGAAAAGTCTGTATCAAGTACAAATCAGAAATCTGTCTCTCCACAAAGGTCAGTTAAATCTTTTGATCGGATTCGTAAAACTAACCTTTTCTATGATAGCAATATAGATGGTTCAGGTACACGCTCTAGAAGAAAGAGATACATAGATGAGGAACTGGTCTGGAAGAAGAAACCAGTTGAAGATGAGCTGAAAGAAAAAGAATCATGTGTACATGCGGTCAATGCCAAGAAGAACAAAGCGAGTAAAAGTAAACCTGATCATATCTACTCGAGAGATCAATTACTCAGGTTATCAGGTAAGAAATACCATTGTTCTTATTGTCATACACATGATCACATTCACAAAACCAGTGATCATTTCTGGTATGGGTCTTATTCTATATCCCCTACAAGAACTGCAACTAACATTCGAGGACCCAAATACCAGTGGGTACCAAAACCGAAAACTGATTCTGTGTTGCAGGCACCTACTGTCAAGGGGGAGTAGAAGAACAATGGCTTCTAAGTAAATCATCTTAGAACCTGGACTTTAACGAAATTTGGCTTCTGATTACATGACAGATCAGGACCCGTTCTTCAACGTTCAGACCTGGATATTTTGCAACTATCCAGGGGGAGCTTAAAAGACCTAAATCATTATATCATGATTTGAGGGGGAGCTTAAAAGTAAGTATCTTCTAACTCTAAATCTCTGATTGTTTGGAAGACGAACAACTTTCCAGCATGAAAAACAGTTTCTGAAATGTTCAAACCACTTCTGATTTTCAAAAGGTTTTATGAATCTAGAAGTGTGAATTTAAATGTTTTTCATTTTTTTGAGCTTTAATGTGTAACTGACTGTGTGTTTCTAAAGATCAATACTTGCGTATTATCTTATCCTTATACTGTAACGTATTCACACACACATGTTCAGTACTTCATTTGTATTCGTTATTACCATGTCTCATAATGAACCAATTTTTCGATGGTAATACCCCCGTTTGATATTCAATATTGTTGAGCATAAATCATTATTTCTAATCTTGTGCTTTCATTGCAAAATTTGTTTATATTCGTTCATATAAACAAAATATCCAATTCTTTGATACCCTATCCATTTTATGTGATCTGATTGATACACTGTCAGATTCTCAAAACAATTATCTTGATTTCATTTCATTCATTCAATATATCTGTTTTGAGAAATCTTCAAAGTTCAATTGCTCAAATCTTATGAACATACATTTTGACAGTGGTGTCATACATTCTGAGCTTAAATGTTCAAGTTAAACTGTTGAGCTACTATTCTTTTTAGGACTTACATGGGTTTTGTGTGAGAAATTAAACAGAACTTCCATGGATTCACGTTAACCAGTGTTTCCTACTCCGGAAGTTATCCTTGAGTGTTTGAGGGGTGAGGGGTCATAAATCAAAGAGTGGGGGAGATAACTCATCGGGTTGAGTGTTTCTCATTGTGTGGAGCGGTAAAATGGTAAATGAGAGTTTGGTTAGAAGTGAGCATAATGATAAAAAGAAAGAGCGTGTGAGCACAGAGTTAAAAGAATAGCAGAACTCTGCACCAACCACTTTCTGAGCCGGGCAGCCACATATTCTGATTGGTTCACATTCTTTGGTGACCATCATTGAAAAAGGCACCTAGCCCATGCCAACTCTTGCATATAACCCCACCAACCACTCGTTTCTTTCTTAACAAAGAAATGTTTCATTTTCTTTGGGGACGCAGCATATCTGCTATCTAGTATTCAATCGGAAGATTTAGATATTGAAACAGAAGGAAAGTTGCCCCACCTTCGCACCTCTTTCATGCACATTGAGTCCGTGTAATATCTGTTGCTGTCTCAACAGTTTACACATTTTTGAGCCTGGTCAAGCTAAGTAGCTTCAATCATTTCTACACTTGCACGAGCACACAAGAAATGAGTTTTCTTGTCATAACATTCATAGAAAATTACTTTGTGGTTTTTCGATGATTGAATGGAAGCCCTGGGGGAGTGAACATCACAAAAACTCCTTTCCAATGTACATCCGTTGTACAAAGTGGCTCTGTGCTACTTACAGGCATACTAACTGTTTCATCTGTTGAATCAGGGTTACATTGTCCATTATGTCTGAATTTGAAAAGATTCGGATATATACATTTCATGAATTGACGGATACTCAGATCAAAGGACGAAGAATATCATATTATCATAAAGGGGAGATCAAAGAATGCGTTGAAATTGAAGAAGTTTTGATGATCATGATGCTCACAATCATCAAAAAGGGGGAGAAGTTTTTCAAAAAGTTCAATTTCAAAGTTTTAAAGGAAAGTTTGTTTTTCTGAAGACGGTCTAAAGATCAAAGAGATGAAGATATGAGTTTAATGCTAAATTTGTTTGTCTGAAGACAGTGAAGTTTTCAAAGTTTGTATTGTTTCTTTCCCGTATCATGTGGTGTCTGCTACAAATTTGTTTATCATTCCTCCTACGAGCTGATTGAAACAAGTTCTTAAGCTGAAAGTCTATTCAACTCGCGGTTCAAAGACAGATTCTTTGTTTTAAACTGAAGATGCATCGTGGAATGTCAAGTAACTCTCACATTATCTTTATTGTGTGCTGATCCGATGTGATTGAATTTTTTACAGCTGAAAGTTGCTTGATAGTGCGTTCAGTCGAGGCTACTGTACATTGAATCTGGTTACAAAGTTGATACTATGAAGAACAAGAGCTTTATTCAAAGGGGAGCGTGGAAAGACATGAAGTCAAGCAACATCAAAGTTCTTCAAAGAGTCAAGAGGGAAAGAAGATCAATGTTTGAAGATTTCAAGAAGATAAATGCTTTATTCAACTTTAGGGGGAGATTGTTAGGACTGAAAGTCCTATGTGTTGAAAGTGGAATAAAGTATTTATAAGGGTGCATATTGTAATTACTTAATAGTTGTTTTAATTAGACGGGCTGAAGCCCATTAGCCCATTAGGCCTGTAAGCCTAAGTATATAAAGGCATTTCTAGTTCATTATTAGGGTAGAACAGTTTAGGAGAGAAATTCATTATTCAGTTTTCTAGTCATTAGGTTTACATATCCTAATCAGAAATTCTCTCTGTAAACCTAAACCTTTGAAGTATTATCAATCATATGACTAGTTGATGTGGCCTATAATCTGTTCATCATTGTTCATATTACTTGTGATTGCACTGCACTGGGATCTACAATAATGAATTGGGAACCTCCCAAGAGTCCGTCCGAGATCCGAAGTTTCTTGGGTTTGGCGGGCTATTACCGGAGATTCATTCAAGACTTATCCAAGATCGCTTCTTCCTTGACGGCCTTGACTCGAAAGAATGTGAAGTTCGTTTGGACCGAAGTGCAAGAGAAGGCATTCCAGACTTTACAAAAGAAATTGCGTGAAGCTCTAATCTTGTCGCTACTCGAACGGTCGGAAGACTTCGTGGTTTATAGCGACGCTTCAAAGATGGGATTGGGTTGCGTGTTAATGTTAGTGCATTGTTGTATCCAAGATTTAAGTGTAGAAAAGTCAAAGTCTGTAAAATCAACAAAGTCAACATTGTCAAAGTTAATGTTGTTAAGCTTTGTATGTGTCATGAGAGTTTCAAGAGTTGCTTGTAAAATAGGTATATGAGTGTGTTTGGTGGTTTGAGAGTTCTTGTGAAGCTTGTAATATTCAGTGTGTGAAATACGACTTTAGCTTTCTCTCTCAAAACTCTCTCTCTAGATCATAATTGTCATATATGCACATCTTGATTGGAATGGCTTCAATTGGGAATTTACAACTGGTATCAGAGCAGGTCACTGGTTCGAATCCCATGGAGTGCATTTAAATGCCAAAGGCATGCTGTGCAGCCATTGACTTCTAGCAAAGATCTTGTTAGTACTGGCAGATGCTGGGGGGGGATTGTTGGGTCATTGACCAACATCTTCCTAAATCGAAACGTGGCGCTGGTTGCTACGCTATAAGGAAATAAAGTTGCGCCTTCTCCATCAGCAATTGATTTTGGCGTAGTGGTAAGCGCTTGATCCTAACATGTGGTATCAGAGCAGACCAAAACTATTCAGATGATTTGAAAAACTTGAATTTAATCGATTTTTTATTTCATGAAGAACACGCATTGAGATTTTACTGGTTCATTCAAATTTTTTTGAAAAATCATTTTTGATGAAAGAAAATGGAACCATAGTGTTCGATTTGTGTTTTAGAACATTTCTTGTATAGATCGTATCACGAAATTCGAACCGAATCACATCCAATTTCGAATTTTTGTAGTTTTCGGTTTTTGAAAATGTCGAACTGTGATTGATCGATTTTCTCAATCTTTGATGTTTTTAATCAAAATCTTTCATTAGAAATATGTTCTAGTTGTTATTTCGACCATATATGTGCATTGTCATGTGTTAATTGCAGGTTTTGAAGATTTTGAGTCGAATCCGTGAACAAAACTTAAGAACACGCAAGATCCAGAATACACACAACATTCATCTGAAGAACACGCACATCAAAGAACGCGCAAGAAGTGAAGAACACGCATGATGACGATTTGATGTTATTTGCGAGTTTTGACCAATACCCGCTAAGCTTGATATACGAGAAGTGAAAACTCGCACAAGCTTGTTTGTGAGTTCTTAGTTCATAGTGTTTTGATCTGCGAGTTCTAATATTTAGCGAGTTTATGTTTTGCGAGTTCTTAATTGTCAAAAAAATTTCTAAGTGTTGAAACGCGCAAGTCTTATCTGCGAGAAGCTAAAAAACGCGCACATCCCTTCTAGCGCGAACCTCAAACGCGCATCCTTCGATCTGCGTGAACTTGAAATGCGCATAACCTTGTTAGCGCGAAGTAAAGTGAACAGTGTTCTGCGAGTTTACTTGTTCTGCGAGTTTTTGCCTTAGAATTTTTTTTCTGATCTTTTGAAGTTTGATTTTCAAGTCAAATTTTATCTGAATATTTTGGGAACGATCATTTCAAGCATATCATTTTATCTGAATATATAGCGGGACCCCCGTGCTAAGTCTGCGGAGGGGGACATATTTTCTGATAGTGATCATAATTTTCTGATTTTTGACGATCATTTTGAAGTAAATTTTTTTCAGATATCAAGATGTCTATTGTTTTATCAGGGAGAGATTGTGCTATCATGTATATGCCTGAGATACCTGCCATATAAGTTGAACGGGATAAACTGAAGATTCAAAATTCCAAGCTTCTTAATCAGATTCAGGAGTTTAAAACTAAATTGTTAAATTCTGATAAAACTTCTGAATGTGCAAAATGTACTAATGATTCTCAATCTGATTTTACAGGTATCATCAAGGCCAGAGAGAAAAAAATTAAAGCAAGAGAGAGAAATTAAAGTGAAAGATAAAGAAATAACTACTCTTCAAAACAAATTAAAGTCAACTGAAAAGAAGTCTTCAGAACATAAAACTGAATCAGTTGAAATTCAAAGCAAGTTTAAAGCTTTTGAAAAGAAGATATCTGCATTGGAAGCGAAAAATGTTGAATTCATGAAAAGTGTCGATGTAGATAAAAACAAAGTTGATTCGGAGAAAACTTATGCTCAAAAGCTATCTGAGTTTTCTAAGAAAGCTATCCAAGAGAAGAAAGATTTTGAGCTAAGATGCATTAAACTCTCCAAGCAAGTATCAGAGTTTGAAAAGATTGTTATTACTGAAAGTGATACTTTTGCAAAGGAGAGAAAAGTTCTTGAAGATAAAGTAATTGAACTTCCCAAACAGATTTCTACATTGCAAGACTTACTTGAAAAAGAAAGAAAATATTTTCAAGAGAAGAAAAAGTCTTATGATGTTGAAAAGAAAAATGCTGAAAAGAGAAATGTTGGGATTTTCAAAGAAATTTCTGAGAAAACCAAGAACTTAGAAAAGGAATTTGAGCAAGAGCGTCAAATTTTTGAAAACGAAATATCTAAGATCATATCTAAGATAACTGTTCTATCATCAGATGTTCAAAAAGAACAGATGGTAAAATCTGATTTGAAAAAGAAGTTTGACACATTTATTGCTGAAAGAAACATTTTGACTGAAAAGATAAAACAACTTGAAGTTGTAAATGTTGAATTTCCAGAGAAGATTTCAGCTGACATAATCAGTCAATCACCTTATGACAATTCAACTGAATCAGTTTGTTCTTTTAAAACAGCTTCAAGTTCCATTCATGAAAATGTTTTCAAAAAGAACAGTGTCAAACCAAACATTGTCAAATCAAATCAGATTCGTCCATCTAATCTGTTCTATGATAAAAATGTTGATAGTCCAACAAGCTTTTACGTCAAATATCTTGGAAAGAATTCAAAGAAAGGACAGATGGTATGGAGAGTGAAAGTTTTTCCCGATGAGAAGAAGAACGACAAATCATCAGCATCTACATCAAATGCCAAAAAGAACAGAGCTTATAAAGGTAAATCTTTTGGTAATTCTGATATGTTTTATTCTACTAATCATTTGATCGGGGTTGCTCAAAAGAAGATTTGTTGTTCTTACTGTGGAGAGAATGATTTTGTTCAGAGAGAAACTGCTCATCACTGGTACGGATCTTACAGAATAACTTCTCAGAAATATGATTTTAAAAGATTTAAATCTATTGAGAAGTAGATTCCTAAATCTAACCTACCATGACCCAAATACCAGTGGGTACCAAAACCTATTAAATCTGATTTGCAGGTACCACAGGTTTAGGGGGAGTAGGAACATAGACTTCTGATTACAACATATCAGAACTAGGGCTTTAATGTCAAAGATATTGACTTCTAAGTACTATAGCTTAGAACTCAAACTACAATGTTAAAGGTCTATGACTTCTAAACACATCAGTTTAGGACTTGGTCTTCAATGTTTAAGGATAAGGATATTATGAAAATATACAGGGGGAGCTTATCTGAAACTAAATCATTTTATCATGATTTGAGGGGGAGCTTAAAGGTAAGTATCTTCTGATTTTAATCTCTGATTGTTTGAAAGAAGAACAACTTTCAAGCATGAAAAAAACGCTTTCTTAAATGTTCAAACCACTTCTCTATTCTCAAAAGATTTCATGAATTTGGAAGTGTGACTTTAAATGTTTTTCAGTATGGAGCTTTAATGTTTAACTGACCGTGTGTTTCCAAAGATCAATACTTGTGTATTATCTTGTCTATATACTGTCAAGTATTCACACACACCGGTTCAGTACTTCATTTGAATTTGTCATTACCATGTCTCTAAACAAACCAATTTTTCGATGGTAATACTCCCGTTTGCTTTCGAATTTTGTTGAGCATCATTCATCATTTCAACTTGAGCGTTCATTGCTAAATTGTTTATATTAGTTCATATAAACAACTATCAAGTTCTTTGATACCCCAACCATTTCATGTCCTTACTCATGATATTTGATCTAA
Organism: Arctium minus; assembly: GCA_954870635.1. Lineage (NCBI taxonomy): Eukaryota > Viridiplantae > Streptophyta > Magnoliopsida > Asterales > Asteraceae > Arctium > Arctium minus. The sequence continues at coordinate 170,277,335 of OX941080.1, read as the reverse complement.
TTGATACATTGTCAGATTATCAAAACAATTCTCTTCATTTCATTTCATTCATTCAATATCCTTGTTTTGAGAGATCTTCATTGTTCAAATGCTCAATTTTCATTCATATATTTGATGAGCATACATTTTGATAATGTTATCATATTTGTGCTTAACTGTTCAAGTTAAATTGTTGAGCAACCATTCTTTTTAGGAAATTTACATGGGATCAGTGTGAGAGCTTAATCAGAACTTCCATGGATTCACGTTAACTAGTGTTTCCTACCCCGGAAGTAATCCTAGAGTGATTGAGGGGTGAGGGGTTTTAAATAAAAGAGTGGGGGAGATAACTCATTCGATTGAGTTTTTCTCATTGTGTGGTGCGGAAAAATGGAAATGAGAGTTTGGTTAGAAGTGAGTTTAATGTTTAAAAGAAAGAGGGTGTGAGATCAGAGTTAAAAGAATATCAAAACTCTGCACCAACCACTTTTTGAGTCGGGCTGCCACATCTTCTGATTGGTTTACATTCTTTGGTGACTATAATTGAAACAGGAAGTGAGCCCATGCCAACTTTTGCATTAATCCCACCAACCACTCGTTTCATTTTTAACAAAGAAATGTTTCATTTTCTTTGGGAACGCAGCATATCTGCTATCTGGTCTTCACTCGGAAAATTTAGATATTGAAAAAGAAGAAAGTTTCCCCCACCTTCGCACCTATTTCATGCACATTGAGTCCGTGTAAAACTTGTTGCTGTCTCAACAGTTTACACATTTTGAGCCTGAAAAAGCTTAAGTAGCTTCAATCATTCTACACTTTCACGTACACACAAGGAATATGTTTTCTTGTCATAACATTCATAGAAAATTCCTTTGTGGTTTTTCGATGATTGAATGGAAGCCCTGGGGGAGTGAACATCTAAAAAACTCCTTTCCAATATACATCTGTTGTACAAAGTGGCTCCGTGCTACTTACAAGCATGCTAACTGTATCATTATGTTGATTCAGGGTTACAACGTTTATTATATTTGGATTTGAAAAGATTCGGGTATACACATTTCATGAATTGACAGATACACAGATCAAAGGGCGGAGATTGTCATTTTATCACAAAAGAGAAGACTGTTACTCAAAGAGAGTGATGACTTGAAAAAGGTTTTGATGATTTTGCTGCTCACAACTCATAAAAAACGGGGAGATATTCTGAAGTTTTCAAGTCATATGAAGTTGAAATAATCAAATATGTTGAAAGTTCATCAAAAAGGTGGAGATAATTCAGATTTTCAAGTCAGATATCAGATAAAATTTCAAGACAAATGAAAGTTTTGACCAAGAAGATTCAAAAGGATTCTGAAGAAGAAAGATGATTCGAGAAAGTTTGTTTTCCAAAGACAACTCAGAGATCACAGAGATGAAGATACAAACAAAATCAAAAGATTCCTCAAAGTTTCAAAGATTCCTTAAAGTTCAAGAAGTTTCAAAGTTTTGTTCAAGACTTGATGACTTTACAAAGTTAATGTGAAAGACTTTTCATGATTCTTCAAAAGCTGAAGGATTGAAGATTGTCAGAGCTACAAAGTTTAAAGTCGTTAGAGTTAAAGTTTGAAGAATCAAGAGCTGAAGACGATTGTCAATTTTTTTTTAAATCTTGAATACAGAGGGGGAGAATGTTAGTGCATTGTTGTATCCAAGATTTAAGTGTAGAAAAGTCAAAGTCTGTAAAGTCAAGAAAGTCAACATTGTCAAAGTTAATGTTGTTAAGCTTTGTATGTGTCATGAGAGTTTCAAGAGTTGCTTGTAAAATAGGTATATGAGTGTTTTTGGTGGTGTGAGAGTTCTTGTGAAGCTTGTAATATTCAGTGTGTGAAATATGACTTTAGCTTTCTCTCTCTAGACTCTCTCTCTAGATCATAATTGTCATATCTGCACATCTTGATTGGAATGGCTTGAATTGGGAATTTACAGTTGATGCAAAGAGGCAAGGTGATCGCCTACGCCTCAAGGCAACTCAAAATTCACGAAAAGAATTATCCTACCCATGATCTGGAGTTGGCGGCGGTGGTGTTCGCTTTGAAGCTTTGGCGACACTATCTCTATGGCACGAAATGTACGCTCTATACAGATCATAAGAGTTTGAAATACGTCTTTGATCAAAAGGAGTTAAACATGAGGCAAAGAAGGTGGCTCGAATTACTTAAAGACTATGATTGCGAGTTTCTTTACCACCCCGATAAGTCAAATGTGGTGGCCGATGCGTTGAGTCGGAAGGACTATAGCGGAAGTATTCGGGATACCCTTTCAAGGATCGAGCTCGTGCCGAGCCTTATCGAGAAGATCAAGGCATCCCAAGTGGAGGCCTTGTTGGATGAGAATCTCAAGGAGGAGATCATGACAAAACAACGTTTGCTTTTAACGGAAGATAGCCGAGGAGTAAAACTGTTCAATGGCCGTGTATGGGTACCCAAAATAGGAGGCAACCGAGAACTTCTCCTTGAGGATGCTCATAAGTCCAAATATTCCATTCATCTGGGGAGTACAAAGATGTACAGAGATTTGAAGCTACATTATTGGTGGTCGGTAATGAAACTAGACGTGGCACGTTACGTGGAGCGTTGTGTGACAAGTTTATAAGTGAAAGCAGAGCATCAACGACCATACGAGAGTCTTCAATCCTTAGAGATTCCCGAGTGGAAGTGGGAGCACATTACCATGGACTTCATGACGAAGTTGCCCAAAACTCTTCGAGGTCACGACACCATTTGGGTAATAGTTGATCGGTTCACTTTTTGGCCATGCGCGAGACGTTACTGATGGACAAGTTGGCAAAGCTCTACATCGATGAAGTGGTTTTGACACATAGAGTGCCTTTGTCTATTGTGTTGGATTGAGATAGTCGTTTCACTTCAAACTTCTGGGATGGCTTGTAGAAAGAGCTTGGAACGCGAGTGAACTTGAGTACGGATTACCATCCGTAAACCGATGGTCAAAGCGAAAGAACGATCCAAACTTGAAGACATGTTGAGATCTTGCGTTATCGACTTCAGGGGTAGTTAGGACTCTCACCTACCTTTGGTGGAGTTCGACTATAATAATAGCTACCACCCGAGTATTGGGTTGGCACCGTTTGAGGCTTTGTATGGGCGAAAGTGCAGAATCCCCATGTGTTGGCTTGAAGCGGGTGAGAAGCAATTCGCTGGACCAGAAATTGTACAGGAAACGGCCGATAAAGTTAAAGGCATTCGGGAAAGGATGAAAGCGGCTCAAGATCGGCAAAAGAGCTATGCCGATATGAAGAGACGGCCGATGGAGTTCCAAGTGGGCGATCGTGTGATGTTAAAGATGTTGCCATGGAAGGGTATTATTCGGTTCGGAAAACGTGGGAAGTTGAGCCCCCGTTTCCCTGGACCATTCACGGTGATTAAACTTATGGGCTTGCAAGCCTATCAGTTGGAACTTCCACCGGAGATGAAAGGGATCCACAACACATTCTATATCTGTTACCTTCGAAAGTGTTTGGCGGAAGAGGAAATTGTCATCCTTCTTTCCGAGATCAGAGTGGACGAGGGTAACCAATGCGTAGAGGAGCCTGACGTGATCCTAGAAAAGAAATCTAAGAAGTTGCGCCATAAAGAGATCACGATGGTCAAGGTGCAATGGAAGCATCACCGAGGGGCCAATGTAACGTGGAAAGCCGAGGAGGACATGAAGAGAAGGTATCATCACTTGTTCGAATAATTCAGATTTCGAGGACGAAATCATTTCCATGAAGGGGAGGATTGTAACACCCGGATTTTTCGGTAAGAGACTTAATCTTCTGTTGTTATTCTTATCCAACTTCTATCGCCTAGAAAAGTCCTTACTCGAACCTCAAGGTGAACCGGGTGCCTTCTGCGCGAAATCAACAAGTTTCGGGGCCCGAGGGGGTACTGGGCGACATTGACCAGCGACTGTGACACGATCACTGTCGCCGTGTCATAGTCGCACCAAACCAACATAAGGTGGGTTGGTTGGTGCGACATTGACTAGCAACAATGACCATGTCAATGTCTCATGGTCATAGTCGCCGAGTACCTGCGGGTATAAATCAGCCAACTCCGAAAATTAGGTCATTTGGTATCTGTTTTGGCTAGTTGGGAGCTCGTTTTCTCTGCAGTTGTAACTCTCGTAAATTCTAATAGGTCGGTCAACGATCGGTCAAGGGACGGTCAGCGGCCGGCCGAGAGGAACAGTCGGGGAATGGCTCAACATGAGACATGAGAGGCACGATCAGTAACACGTGCGGCTTGGCCCGCAGCCTCAAACCGCGACCAAGGTCGTGTAAGTCACTGTATGTGTGCAGGCATGTAGCACGCGCGACTTGTCCCGCGACTTGGGGGTCGTGGCCAAGGCCGCGGGAAGGGCCTGACGATTTAAACCCATTTCTAGGGTTTTCACTCATTCTTGTTTCCACCCCCATTCTTCTCCTCTCATTGGTGCGACTTTGGGGAACTCCTATGTGAGATTTAGAGCATCCATGGTGGATTTATCCTAAGGAGGTGTGAAGGGTCGGTATTTGGAAGCTTGGATTTGAAGAGATAATGGGTTCCTTTGGTTGGTTTTGGGTGGAAAGTCTAAATATCCTAAAGTGGTAAGTTTCTTTGAATATTTCAAGCTTTGATATGAAGATCTTTGTAGATCTAAAGAGTTATTCTTGTTGGTGGTTTATTTCTCTTAGATTTGGAGAAAGGGGTTATTTGGGAACCCTAACCCATTGTTGAAGATGATGTATTGATGATGGAAGCTTCATTCTTGGGGGCTAAGGATTTAGGTTTGAAATCTAGGTTTAACCTAACCTAGCGAGGTGAGTTCAAGTTTATTTGTGAAAAAATGTTGTACATGCCAAAATGTCTATCTTAAAGCATTTATGTGTTTTACATGAAATTATCAACTGTTGAGTTATTTAGTAACTTTTGATTATTTAAAGTGTTTAGCTTATTAAACTTTATAAAACACCTACATTTGGGATTTTTGAACATTTTGATAAATATGTCATAAACGAAAGTGTTTTAATGATTTATTGCATAAATGGATATTTGGTCACAAATGCATTCTTAGTGTTGGCTGGGTTATATGCATCATTCATGAAATGGGACGTTTTGAAAGTAAGAGTGTGTGAGTCCTTTGGGTTGGGTCATTCCCGACCTGGGGAACATTTTAGAAATATTAATCTTTTGGGTGTTGGGCCGAAGGCCAATGGTGATTTGATAAACAAAGATTTTGGGGTCAGTTGAATTTGGGCTTAAAGCTCAGTTTTCGTCGGTATCGGGCCTTGGGGACTTTTTTCCAGTTTTAACAACTTAAAGTGGAGCTTTGGGTGTGAGTTGCATTCATTGCACTTTATTTTGGAAAATACATGTTTTGAGTGTGTGTGTCACTCAACTGGAGTCATGTGTTTTAGACTGTAATGCATTGGATCCATAGGCATGTAAGTCAGTCGTGTTTAATGGTGAGGACTCTTGGGATTCTCACTTTGAGAAATAATGTCGTGTTGGCATTCGTGTCGTCCCGGTTGTTTGGCGAAGAGGAACCTTTATGGGTTGTAATTCAGGACCATGGGTCTTGTGTTTCGATGTCTAATTCTTGTGCACGAGGTTAGACATCGAGAGTTATCGAGTAAGGAGTTGAGGCTCCTATCTTGAATGCTAGGGAATAGGTACTAAGGGTCGAATGAGTACCCTGGGGATGAAACTCCGCTAGAGATCGAAGAGGCAATAAGATCGTGTACCCTTGAGGTGTAGCTCGGCAGAGCAGGCAATAAGGGATACAATTTTTGGGACTTGAAATAAAGTCCGACTGGAGGTGTAGCTCGATGGAGCAGGCAATACAGTCACGACTGGAGGTGTAGCTCGGTAGAGCAATCAATACAGTCACAATATGAGGTGTAGTTCAACAACATGGTTATGTGGCTTAACTTTGTGTTCCGCCACGTACAATGGAATTGGGTCTCCCATGCCACCGAAAGGTGTTGTTTTGGGTATTGAGTTTTATTATCCAAGATTTCGGTGACATTTTGTATATATGGATCTTATCCATGATTTATGGGTTGAGTATTATACCCCACCCGTGTTTTTGGGTGTTTCGGGATATAAAGTTTTATCCGCATTTAATAAAATGGAGGGTTCAATTTCTAGTCCTGGTTTGAGTGAGTTTGGGTTAAATTTAATTTATGAATGAACGTTTTATATTGGGATTTTCGTCATTGAAGTAGTTTGGATTGGAAAACGTATATATTGGTGTTTCTTTGCCTAAAATGCATATTATTGGAAAATGAGTCGTTTTCATATTTGAGACATATCAAATTGAAAGATTATGATTTCAATTGCATTACTTCTTTTCAACGATATCTTTATTCATGGTGAAAACTCTTGAACTCGCTAGGCGTTAGCCTAACCCTTTTACTTTGTCGGCATGTGCAACAGGTTCCGATTGGGAATAGTTCTAGTGACACTGTGCAGAGAGGAGTGCTAGTTCTGTGCTCGAGAAGTGGTTACCTTAGTGAAGTCTTCCGCATTTGTTTCGGGAAGAGCAGCTTATAGTTGAGATTAAGTAACACCCGAATTGGTCTGGTCCTTGTATAAGACTGGAGTTTATATTTGTTGGGGTCAAATAGAGATTTTTATTTTGAAGATTTATCTTTTACTTGATGTAATATCGAAATTTTAATTAGTTGTTCTTACCAAATTTGAGAGTGTTACAGAAGTCCTTAGGTAAGAAATCATCCTCCATCTCTCTTCTTTAATATCTTCAACAACCTTATTCATGTGTCATTTATGGTGGTTGTTTAGGTGATTATAAACTCTCCTTGTGAAGATTTCTCCTCCTCAAGAGCTAGTGTTATCTCTTCAACATCTAGAGTTTTTCAAGGGTTTTGATTAAACCCCCATTGTGAGTTCATACTTCCTTTTTCCAAACTTTACACATGTCACAACATTATATTTTAAACTCCTACACATCTTCTTGATTTTGGTTCATGTTTATAAGATTTTGACCTAACTTGTGTTTTGGGAGATTTTAGGGTTTTTACCACTTTCAACTAAAATGAAGGGTTCCATCATATATGATGTAAGATATGGTTTTACTTGCATATTTATGTGGGTTACTTAAAAGAATATATATATTTTTTCATTTTTATGATTCTCATTTTTATGATTGGGTTTTACGTGATAAAATGAAACTTTGGGAGAAAATACATGGATTGTTGTTGTTATGGTCTATAACCACATTAAAATGGTTTAACAATTGAACGGTGTACTTGGTAAAGGAAACCTATTTGGAATGGGAAAGTGGCCACATTATGGCTCGTGATTGGATTTTGCATTTACTTATCAAGAGTTAAACATAGAAATGCATTTTTGGAAAATAAATGGTATTAAGAACTATATGTTTGATTATAGTTGGTCACAAATGAAATTGTGATAAGTCTAGACTATTACAAGTGGATCCATAGGTATAGAGTCAACTTGATTTCTTTGGGTTAAACCCTGTTGTAGCTAGTTGAGACATTGGGCCCTAGGGTGGCAACTTGGTACGGTTATGTGGGACCGGATACTAGTCGTGGGTCGTAAATGTAAATCCTAGCGAATGAGCATGATTAGGATCATTAGGTGCCCTCCCCCACATCTGAGTACGAGCTGGCGAGCTCGTGGCCTTGATCCTAGTATGGTGAGCTCAATAACTTGGAAAGTGGCCTACTTTTGTGTTCCGCCACAATCCTTGGAAAATCAGGTCTCCCCCGTCATCGCAATATGTATTTTTGGACCGTTAGGTCACTATGTGGATATTTTATCTTGACAAATCAAACTCTTTGAAAAATCAATCCTTATCACATTTAAATTATTTTCCTTTCATTTATATTTATAAACTGTATGTTCTCACTAGGCGTCAAGCCTAACACTTTTCTTAACTGACATGTATAACAGGTTCCAATAGTGGTGAGATACCGAAGGTTTGAGTGACGAGCGGGGACTAGAGGCATTTTTTAGATGAGAGTTATATGAAGTCAAAGCGTATAAACAACTTTATTTATTTTGGAATTTGGGTTGACAACCGATGTAATCTAGATGTAAATGATTTAGATTAGTTTGTTGTCAATTTATTATTCATCAACAGGTTTTGTTAACGCTTTAAACATTTACCCTTTTTGGGTAGCTTACTCCAAATACAAGCGTCATATTGCCAAATTTTCAATTTTTAATTACTACAAAATTTAGGGTGTTACACCCTAATTTCATTATCCGCTCACTCTCGAAATCACTCTCCCTCTCGATCCCTCACTCATTCTTTGCTCTGGTCTCCCTCTCGATCGAACGTCGGCACTTCTCCGACCACCCATCTTCGCCGGCCACCCTCACTCACTAATTGTCCCCTCTCGATCCCTCACTCACTCATTATCTCTCTCCCTCCTCGCCAACCACCTCCGCTGTCGAATGCCACCATCGCCTCATCATCACCACTGCTCGGATGCCACCCTCGCCACTGGCGGCCACCTTGACCACCTCCACTGTCGACCACCGTGACCACCTCCACTATCGACCACCGTGACCACATCCACTATCGACCACCGTGCACCACCGTTTTGTGAGTTCCCTTTTGTGATATTTGTTTGAAATTTAATTTGCAAATTGTTTATTTGAGAATTTGATACCTTTGATTTTCTTTTGTTTCTACTAATTGATAGAAACATGTATTTGGTTTCTTTTGTTGTCATAAAAAAATCAGAAACTGGGGAAAATTTATGGTTACCAAATTTGTCCAAATCAGAAAAAAAAAAACATAAGTTGTTTTCTTTGCTAAAACTGTTTGCAAGTTGAAAATAGAAGTTGTGTGTATCGTTGATACCGTGTTTCGGTAGTGGTCTTTTATTAGCAAATGTGATCAAAAGGAAAAAGAAACTATATGTTTTTTGTCAAATATATGCATCATATCTACAATTTTCATATGAACTTCTTCGCGTTTCCACTAATTACACTTAGAGTTTTAAACCATTACACATAGAGTTTTAAAGTTATCCAAAACTCCTCTAAACCTACAATTTGACTTTCAAGTAGGCAAACGATTACATGTAGTGTTTTCAAGTCATTCAATAGACTTCTAACTGCATTGACACCTACGGTTTGACTTTTAATTAGTCAAACAATTACACGTAGGGTTTTAAAGTTTCCAAAACACCTTTCTTTGATTTAAACCTATGGTTTTGACTTTCCGATAGTCAAACCATTACATTTAGTGTTTTAAAGTCATTCAAAACTCCTCTACTCCTCTTTCCAATACTCAAACCATCTGGTTGTACTAGGGTTTATATTGATTTATGTCTTGTTTTTAACAGGTATGGAACATCAAATCGTTTAGGCGTATATCTAGGGTGCATGCGGCCAATCGTGTCACCACGTATGAGGGGATGTCATCCAGACACATGTGCGGATCTATTAGTATCACTCAAGATCGGGACCACCTGGTAATTTATCATCCACTAGGCCAAATGTATATAGTTGATGAATATATATATATATATATATATACATAATTTTGTTACATACTAACAATTTAAGTTGTCTATTATAGAGAGAGGCATGGGGTCGTGAGCCTACTGCTGGGGAGGTTTATGAGAGAACGCACTACACCAACAGGAAGCTTGTACCGGGTGTGACCGGTCCACCCACAAATCCTCCGATCTACGTTTACCCGAAGGCGACTCATGTAGCGGTAAGTTCAATTATATTACTAGATTTTTGTTTGTTTTATAAGATAGATAGAAAGTATAACAAACTTTGTCATATGTTTGTGTCATTTGATTCATTTAGTTTGGGCTGCCATTGTTGGGCAGACGATAGCATTGTTTTGATAAAAGCAGGTAATGGATATGTTCAAATTACAGTTGAAATGATGTCAAATTTTCTACATGTTAGTTAATAATGTCTAATTTGGTAGGGTATGTATTCACGTATTAGGGAGGAGGAGTACCCGGACTTAGATCCCGGCACTGTTCCTCTTAATGTTGTCGGGTTGTGGGAGCGTAGTGTCGAAGGACGGCATAAAGGTTGTATGTTTGGATTCGGGACCAGTCAGGATCCCCTATATTCTATGTCTGGTGATCCAAGTGCCGGTACGAGCGGGAGCTCGCGCGACCATCGCGATGAGGAGGTATGCTTGTAAAATGTTGAATAATTATTATATGTTTAAAATGTTGTCTAACATTGTTATATGTTTGTCAAATCTTGAATTTCAAATAGATGAGTTAAAACAGAACTTAGAGCAAGAGACAACAGTGATGATACAGTTGGAGGAGCAATGAATGGGTTTGAGGCTTTCATGAAGAAGTTTCAAGGTCAAAACCCTCCCCCTCCTACCCCGTTTTAGGATATTTAGATGTATTACTATTTGTATATTTTATTTTTGATAATACTACATTTTGGAATTATTATCAATATTTTTGGATATTAAATGAAAAGTAGGCAGATTTTGTAGTGGAAATTATCAAATTTTAAATATTTTTTTAAATTAAATTACCGACGGATTATCCGTCGTCGATAAATGTTTTTTATTTTATTTTATATTTTTTAAATGACATTTAATCCGTCTGTGGATCGTTGTTAAATCCATCGGAAATGATTAGTCGGCAATAGTGTCCGTCGGTATCCCGTCGGTGACAGGAGGCCGTCGGTAATCCATCGTTGATAATCGACCGTCAGAGATCTGTCGAAAAAAAAGTCTATCAGAGATCCGTAGATAAAAACCGTCGGCGATCCGTCGAAAATTTTATCGCCCACGAGATTTTTAGCGACAAACTTTCACCGACGGATCCGACTTTCACCGACGGATCTGGCCGTCGGTGAAAGTCAACTGTTTTGTAGTGTATGTTGGGAGGATTGGTTAAGCTCTCCCTTGAATTTTTGTAATCACTCTGTGTACCACTAGCTTCTAGCTAGTTTCGGATTTCTAAGAAAGGTACCTGTTTTTTGTTGTCCAAAAGAAAAAAATCCTCAGCAACTACTACAAGATGCAGTTATGAGTTAGATGCTAGCTCGACTATTGTTTTTAGCCAACAAATTTGTTACCGATGGTTTAATTGCATCAATAGTAGGATACTATTTGTGCTATTTTATGATTTTCGGACATTATATAATCTAGCATCTTGTTAGGTTTCGGTTTTAATAATTTCGTTTCTTGCCTCTAAAAAAAACTATTTGTGCAAGTTTAATAACTGAAATAAAAATCAATTAGGTACAAAATTAGGAACTTTTGACAACATACATTATCCATTTTAATCAGGATTGAAAAAAGAATTATAACCATCATAATTGACCTTAAGTATCAAAATAATCATTTTGCTAGTAAAAATTCAAAGATATATATTTCTAGAGCTAAAATCATGTTCACTTTGTATAAATTTTCAAGTCAGCCCCCAACATTTTTTTCATAGAATATAAAGAAATTAGTTTTAGGTGATTGAAGTTACGTTTTATATTGTTCATGTCTAACTTTAACTAGACTTGAACCATTTAATGTTAATATATGTCCAAGGATTTCAAATCTTTTTCATGACTTTTCTAGAGAGTTTTTAATAGTATTGTTTTAGGCATATTTGCACTCATAGCTTTGATATATACATTCCATTAATATTACATGTATTCTTAATTAATTCATGAGAAAGCCAAGCGAATGTGTGGCACACATATATTTCAATATATTACAATGGCGTGATATATATTAGTAGTAAAGTAATGCATATGGATGATGATTAGAAGCCCAGGTATGATGGAGATAATGGTTTAAACACCTTCCTTCCTTTGGTCTCCACCAAATCCAAATGCTTTTCAAGAAGATGCATATAAACTATCCAATCTCCATTCTTCCTCACACTTGGCATCGGCATCACATATCCCGTTTGCCCACCCCATGGAAAATGATACGACCCGAAATCCGGCCTACCCCATCCAAAATCGACGCTTTCCACCGGAAACCGCTGCCCAGATGACACCACTACGGCTTCACCATCGTTTTCTTCCATTTTTGTGTAAATCTTTGCAACCGCTGGCTCGGGCCGGTGCAACTCAACCCAATCTATGAGTCCCCTAAAATGTTCTTCAGTCATTGCAGGACTCACAAACTTATGGACCATTTCAGCCACCTGGCTCAGTGCCATTCCCTTAAGCTCGCTGCAATTCGCTTCACCATAAGGGATGGAAAGTACGTTTCCAAAGTAGTTTTGCATCGAAAAAGACTTGGTATTTGTCAAAGAGAGTTTGTCAAAGTTGACCTTCTCTAACCTTTCTCTCCCATCAACTACAATTCCCATCTTGCAGGTCTTGAACCCATCATCACACTCTGCTATTATCTTCCATAAATAGGCGATAAAAGATAGAAGCTTACTTGTTTTTGGGTTGCCATTAAAACTTGAATTCGATTGAAGTTGATTGATATCTTTGGCTTGGATGTAGTAGATGCGGCTTATGAGGGGATTGGATGGGAGATAAGATCTTGGTGGAGGGAGAGATGATACGGGGACGAATAGTGAGTTGTAGACTGTGCTCATGAGAGGTGGGCGTCTCGGATTAACCATGGAACGTCTGAAAGATGGAAGACAAGAGATTGGTTTCGATCGAGAAATTTCGGTCCATGCAGTCAAGAACATGTTTATTGAGTAAGCATCCGCGATTCGATGATCAAAGGTACATCCAATTACCAATCCTCCACAGTTGAGCTCAGTGACCTATTATATATGATGTATCAGTTAAAAATAGAAGAAATATATAGAGATAAAATTAATCAGATTGCATGCATGGCGTGTCTTAATTTATTCAGATAATGACATCCATGTTGTCTAAATTCTCAAATTCCTACTAACTTCTCCTACAAAGTTGATTAGTTTTGTATAAAGAAATACTATTCTTTAATTGTCATCTACAAGTGTCCTTAACAAATGGTTAATTAAAGGAAATTAAGAGCAACAAATTCTTAAATTAATTAATTAATATAATGCCCAAAACTTTTTAATGTGTATGAGATTTCTCAAACGAATGGGAAACAAAGTTTTACTAGCGTATTGTTAATTATTTATGTTGGCATACATGGTTGGTAATTGTTTATGAAAATCTAAAAGTTACGTGATTAAATCTTATATTGTTTCAAACTATATATATGACAATATATTTATGAACTTAAAGTAATTACATCACAAATACCTGAACAGTAAGAACACCTTGTTTTTTAAGTGGAACAAGTTTTCTCTCTACAGAATCATCAGGGTGGTAGAGATCGATGTTCTTAAGCTCCACATCAGCCTGGGCATGAATGAAATCCACGCCACGGTTATTACAGAGCAGCTCCGGTTCGCCATGGCTGTTCTGGACAACTTCTCCGGCGAACGGGTAAAACGGTGCCAGGGCTTGTGCCAGTGATTTCTTGATGAGGTTCACTGCAGTAGTAGTAGTAGTAGTAGTAGTAGTGTTGTCGTCATGAGGAATTAGGGATTTCTTGTAGCAGAAGAAAACTCCAACGTCCAATGGCGGAAGGAGTAGGTCCAGGTTTGACATGGATAACCAGTGGTCCTGTACTGGCAATGCAGCCGCGATGATGTCTCTCTCCTTTATACTCAATGGGTAGCTTTTCCCACATGATCCCATTATTGTGTATTGATACACCAAGGGTCCGTCTTGACTCTTGAAGAAGAAGTAAACGACGACTCAGAAGTGTGTTCAAGAAAGATGTGCCTGTGTGTGTTTATGGGGGAGGGAAGGGATGGTTTATATAAGAAAATGTATGGGATAGCTAGGGTAGGTGTTGGTAGAAGTTGTGTTTGACAATTTTACATTTTACTTCATTTCACCCACTATTTTCAACATCTCTCTCTTTATATAGAGAGAGGTTTTAAAGAAAAACATTAGAAAAATGGGAAGCTGAGAAACACTCTGGTAGTCTTTAATCTGGACGGTATTTATATGTGCATACAAATATGTTTCTCAATTTTCTCTTTTTTTTAGGTTTTCTCCTGAATCAAACGATATATATATTTATATATATATATCGTCCCATGATTTGCAACAAAAGTCAAGTTGTCAACCCAACTTCTCTGCCAATACAACCTTCATGCAAGATTCATACTACAACAAAATTAGATTTATATAGGATGTCAAAAAATTTTAAGCGTCGAATAAACTACTTTATAAGACTTGTATGACCAAAAAATAAGTGTCCTATTTAAAGGCGTTATAATAAGTTTATAGAACGTTTTTTAACGTCATAACAAATTTTTTAGGACATTTTTATAAATAAATAAAAAACCGTCGTATTAGCTATTTTGTAAGACACTATTTGAAAAAATGTTATAAGAACAACAAGTGTCCTGTAAAAAGATGGGCTTATAGAACACTTTCTAAAAAATGTCCTATAAAATAGCTAATGCGACGTTTTATATTAAAAAATGTCCTAAAAAACTTCTTAAGATGTCCAAAAACGTTCTATAAACTTATTAAATGCCTTTAGATGGAACACGTTATTTTTTAGTCTTATAAATTAAATCCTGCTAAACAATTTATTATTAGGACGTTTAAATATTGATGGTGTTCTATAAACCCAATTTCATTATGGTGTGAATGCCATAAAATGTACCTTCCCATTCTGAAGATGCATAAATCAAGATTTATTTATATATTAAACATAAATATTAAAGTAAATATTATAATAAGAATCATATTTATATCATCTTTTGACCGTTGATGAATTAGGTCAACTGCAAGATTAAGGAACCAACAAATTTACATAGTAATGTGCATAACCAAACCACCAATACTTGTTTGATGATTTTCCTTTATATAGATACTAAAAACGTATTCGTGCAATGTAGCGAGATACATCACGATTTTGTTATTCATTTTATTTTTTTATCGATTTACAGTACGATTTTGGATGATTTTGAGGAAGTGGTAATGTTTTTATAAATTTGTTTAATTTAGGCTTAATAATATAATGCTTTTATATAAAAAAAATTAAGTATTTTTAGAAACAATAATTATCTTATATATTTTAATGACATCTAGAAAAAATAACCAATTACATATTTAATAATATAATTAAAACAAAATTATAGTAATATAATATATTAATTAATAGTGATACATGGAAATGTCTGCATAAAAGAAAGGTCTTGTACATACCAAATTGGTGAGTGTTAGAAGTCTGCAGTAGTAATATGTATCTTGTGCTTTGATACTTGTAAATTAAGATATTTTTAAAATCTTGTATAAAATGATGGTACCTTGTGCCTAATAATTTGTATTTAAGAGTTTTTTATTCGTGCTTTATAATATAGTATAGATATAGATTATATTGGTTTCTCTTATTTTTGTCAAAAGTTAAAATCTAATGTGTTAAATGATCATACGTATAATTATTTAAAATATTTCGTCCACAACGTTAAATCATATATAGTTTCGCTTATATAGTTTTCAACACTAAAACCAACCAGTCCCATTAAACAATTATTGTGATCAAGTGCGTCCAGATACATGTTTTGGTGGGTTAATTATTTTGTAAACAACAATAATCGCGTGTCAATATAAATATAAAACTTCTATTTTGATACTTGTAATTCTAATTTATCACATACAATTCCAAATTTCATCCCAACATACTATTCATATAATTGTTGATTTCACACCTTATTGGATTCCACCCTTTAAACATAAAATAATAATGATAGTCAAGTGTCTAAAGGGTTGTTTGTTTTTTTAAAAAAATCTCTTAATCTCTCTTAAGTCTAAATCGTTCAGACATTTTTACACAGCACCTCTTATTAATCATAACTAAATTAAGACTTCAGACTTTAGATCTCTTAAAAAACAAACGGCACCTAAGTCTGATAATGAATTAGCATCTAAATAATTATTCATTCACGATTGATTATGAACTTCTCAAAATTAGATGGGCTAAATTAGCAAGTTTCGATGAAAAAAATCTAATTGTAACTTTGAAGTTCCATCCATATATAATTGCAACAAAACCCTCAAGAAAAGGTTACCTTAAATAAGATATTTCAATATATATTAAATGAAATATTATAGCCCTTTTGGTTTTTTATAATGAATCTCGAAGTATAACACCCCCCCCCCCCCCCCTTCATCCCTTCTGAAGCCTTCTCGTTGCAAAGAAATGCACATGTCGTTGATACATCAAGTAAACTATTTATCTTGTCAATTTTTATAACGTATTTTTGTTATCTCTTTTGTACGTACCTTTTTGTGTCACAGAGCTGTTACAGTTGGGTTTTTTTCGTTTTCATACATTGTACATTAATGTTTTTTTTTCTTCATATGTTGCATTAATTTGCAAACAAATACCAAAAACATCACAAAGAAGTTCAAAATCGTTATAATCGTAAATGGGGATAAATTCATTGTACATTGTGCATCAATTGTTGTAAGGTGTACATGTGGCCCTCATCAATCATGCTTTTGGGATTATTTTGCTATGATTTTACCAAGTCAAGCTATTAATTCCAAATATATATGTAATTGGTTGAATTATTTCCTCACAAATATATCCAACGGCGTTAGTTGAAACATCGTCAAAGTAGGTGATGGATATCAAGACTCGTGTCTTTGAATCATCAAAGTTGATGTGGAAATCAATCATATTATATCATGTAATAAATCAATTAAACTAATTTTATTAAAAATTTAAAATGGGTGAGACGAATAAGATTAGTATGAGAAAAGACATATCGATAATTCTTGCAAGCTCTGATTCTACTTGACATATACCAATTTATAGCGGATTGTAATTGAGGCTGTTAGAAATTAACACTACAAAACAGAGCAGTTTT
This sequence comes from Arctium minus, assembly GCA_954870635.1. Taxonomy (NCBI): domain Eukaryota; kingdom Viridiplantae; phylum Streptophyta; class Magnoliopsida; order Asterales; family Asteraceae; genus Arctium; species Arctium minus. The sequence continues at coordinate 170,260,498 of OX941080.1, read as the reverse complement.
TTCCGGCAAAAAAATCTGCCGGAAATCTGCCGAAATTTTGTATTTTCGGCGGATTTTCGGTCGAAAAAAAAGGCGCCGAAAATGCAAATTTTCGGCGGAAACAATTTTTTCCACAGAATCATCCGCCGAAACCATAGTCGAAAAATATTTTTGATAATTAACCGAAATAATCTTTTTTCCTAATTAAAAATTTTAATCCTGCAAATTTTCGGTGGCAAAATCCGCCGAAAATATTTAATTTCTTTTTTTTATATTTTTTAAAGGAAAAAAATGTATCTTCAGCGAATATTTTTTGCTGATTTTCGGAGGATTTATCCGCAGAAAATAATTATTTATTACTTATTAATTAAATTATTTATTTATTTTCGACGGATGTATCCGCCGAAAATCCGCCAAAATTTTAAAAAACAGAAACAGGGAAAACCTGTTTTTTCATTAAAAATCCTGCTACAAAACAATAAAGCCTGCTAAAAACTGTAAAAACCTGCTGAAAGTTGTAGAAATTGCCAAAAACTATAAAAAAACATAAAATACAACTAACTTGTCATAAATCCAAATATATTGTTCAAGTGTCCAAGTATTGTTTCAAAATACGTTCCAACAACAAAATTAAACAACTTGTTCAACATATTCAAATGTCTTGTCACATGAATGGTGGTGGCGGTTGGGACTAACGTGTCTCTTCCTCCGCGCGACGTGCCGCTTCCTCCACCGCACGTCTCTCTTCCCGCTCCTTCAACTCCTGAAGTTGGGTCCTTAGATCCTCAATTTCTTATAAAATAAATAAAGACGTTAGAACAAGTTTAACATTAATTATAAAATAAATTGATAAAACTCATATAATGAAATGTGGTATGCACCTATCGGGAAGAAGAAGAAGAAGAAGCACCACCCTGTGAGGGTGTCCCAGTCAAGATCCCGTTGAGATCTGGGTGGTACCCGAACCCAAAAAGATGACCTTTATTCGCTCCCCCAGCAACCTCCAACCACAACTAGGTGTGTACAAAAAACCTTCAACCCGCGAAACCCGCCCAACCCAAACCGCTAACAACCCAATTAAACCCAACTCGCCCAACCGCCAACCCACAAATTAAGAGGGTTGAAATTGGGTTACGTTTTGTTCAACCTGCCCAACCCGCCGCTAATATATAATTTTTATAAAATTATATATATATAGTGTTTGGTTCATTTGAGAAATGGTAAATATATGAGAAATAGAGAAGTAATCCTAGCCATTCATATGGTCAAGATCGGATTTGACTACTCAAATATTGCGGCTTTGACCGGTCAAAAATTGCGGCTTTGACTGGTCAAAAGTTGCGGCTATCCCAAAAATAGAAGGACAATTTCGTAAATTTTACAAAACACACGGGTTGTGTTCATATATGAACATGTATAATTCACATATGAACTATATGTTCATATATGAACCAGTGCAATTCACAACTGAACTCTTTTAACTGATTCATATATGAACCTTTGTGATTCATATATGAATCAGTTGAACTAACTAACAGATTCATATATGAACCTTTGTAATTCATATATGAATCTGTATGAATCACAAAGATTCATATATGAATCAGTTGAACTAATTAACAAATTCATATATGAATCTTTGTGATTCATACAGATTCATATATGAACTCATCACGTGTATTTTACGAAATTACCCCTCTACCTTCTATAGACCATACAAGGAATTATCCGGTGCTTCGCGGTCAAAGCCGCAAATGTTGATCAGATGAATGGTTAAGATTACTTCTCTATTTCTCATATATTTACCATTTCTCAAATGAACCTCTCCCTATATATATATATATATATATATATATATATATATATATATATATATATATATATATATATATAATACAATAATAAAAAACAACTAGTCTATATAAGCAATTTATAGCCCAAACTATATTATATACACTATATATACATTTTACTTAACCGAACAAACTAATGGAGGCTTGTTCGTGTTCGTTCATTAAACTTAACCAAACAAATGAATGAACACGAACAGTAAAAGAACGTAATTTTTCGTGTTCATATTCGTTCGTTAAGAAAATGTGTTTGTTTGTGTTCATTTACGTTTGTTCGTTAAGATGCTAAATGAACGTAAACACACGAACATAAACGAACGAACACAAATGAACAAAAAAAAAATCATTAATCATCATTTCGTTCCGAAATAACATAACAAAATAAAAAATCGGGTAAATTTATGAATAATAAAAAGGAATTCTTAAATTTTAATGTAATTAATGATTTTACATATTAATATCATTATATATATATATATATATATATATATATATATATATAAAACAAACATAAATAAACAGACATTAACGAACGTAAATGAACGAACGAGCTCATTGTTCATGTTCGTTCATTTAACTAAACGAACAAAAAAATGTATTCATGTTCGATCAATTCTTAAATAAATTAATATAAACGAAATTCTTCCGAACGGTTCGCCAAATGTTTGGTTCATTTACAGCCCTAGCACTGCTAAATGCTAACCAAATAACCTCTTGTTCGCTAAACGTTTGTATATTCTTAGTATTATTTATCGTACTTCATTTTACAATTTTATGTAAACTATTAAACCGCCCAACCCACCATAACCAGCAAGGGTTGGGTTGGGTTGGGTTATACTTTTGAATGAGTTGGGTTAGGTTGAGTTTTTCCAAACCCAAATAAATATAAAAATCTATGAACTTTGGTAAATAAGATTTGAAACTACCAAAAGTTAATACAGGAAACAAGTTATATAAACTTAAAATAAAAATCATTGTTTCACTCGTGAACTTTGTTTAAACTACCTTAATTATCTCATCACTTTCTGGTTTTACCTATGAACTTTGGTAAAACTTTTGGAACAACCAAAGTTCATACACAAACGTAATGAAATTTAATTCTAAAAAAACAAATTTATCCTTCAAAAATAACCGAATTTATTTTTCAAAAATAAATCACAATTTGTTCTAATACTACCATTCATTTAATTCATTTCTTTTTTCATCATTTTATAACCTCTAATTTAACCATAACCGTTGATTAAAAAAACGGCTTAGATGAGTTTGTAAAGTTAGTACTAAATAATTGGTTAGCAAATGCTTATGTATCTCTCTCTCTCTCTCTCTCTCTCTCTCTCTCTCTCTCTCTATATATATATATATATATATATATATATATATATATATATAGGGGTTGTTTAATTTGCAATCCTTTAAAATGTTGCAAACCTTGCAACCCACATCTTAACCGTCAGATTCATGATCGGCGGTTACAATAGATATGGGGCCCAATATTTTTAATTAAAAAAATAGAAAAATAAAAATAAAATAACCGTCGATCATGAATCCAACGGTTAAGATGTGGGTTGCAAGGGTTGCAACTTTTTTAAGGGTTGCAAAATATCCTTCCACTACATATATATATATATATATATATATATATATATATATATATATATATATATATGTATGTAGAGAGAGGGGGGGGGAATCAAATACAAAATGCCTAAATGTTACATACTATACAAACCAATCTCAAATCGTCCATGCAGAGTATCAAATCAATGTCAATGACGTAGATTAAATTGATTCCAAAATTTACTCTCAACCTTATTTGCAACTGATTTAGTAACTACCTAAAAGTTTCAAAATACACAAAATCAACGATTGAGATTGGTTTGTACGGTGTGTAACATTTAGGCAATTTGTATTTGATTTGTCCTCTCTATCTATCTATCTATCTATCTATCTATCTATCTATCTATATATATATAATGATATTATGTTTGAATGATTGGTAAGGGTTGGGTTCTGTGAGAAGTTGGGGTTAACGAGAGAAGCGTGAGAAGTGATTATCAACCGTTGGATGAGAAATTGATGCACGTTAGGATGAGATGCACCGAGATAAGATGTACCGAAATGCATCGGATCAATTCCCTTCTAAGCCGCAATTCATGGGAGAGCATTTGATTAAAAGTGATCAACGGTTCAAATCCACTTCTCACGCTTCTTACGTTAACCTCGACTTCTCACACGATTCTTCACCTAATTGGTAAACTGTTAAATCCAAAACAAATTGATGGTTGTCATACAAACGTCATTGATACCAAACCCAGATATGTGAAAATGGTACAAGACCCGGATTTAAGAAAACCTAGAAGATACTTGATGTGTTTGAGAAGATGATAGGTGATATATTATACATTTTAATGTTAAAAGAGTAAATTATGTTTTTCGTCCTTGTGGTTTGTCAAAAATTATGGATTTCGTTCTTGTGGTTTCTAAATTTCAGTTTTCGTCCCTATAGTTTGCAATTTATTTCTATTTTTGTTCCTAAGGTCAAAACACTATTTTTAAGTATGAAGGACTAAAAAAGAAATGAATTGTAAACCATGAGGATAAAAAAAGAAATAAAGGTTAAATCATAAGGATAAAAATCGTAGTTTCAAAACCATAAGGACGAAAATAAAAAATTTCAACAAACCACATGGACTAAAAACGTAACTACTCATGTTAAATTTACCTAACAATTAACATTAATTGGATGCTTAAAATACCCATATTAATTTAAGTTGGTATTTAATTTTTTGGAGCCAAAGTGGAGAAAAGAAAAAATAATAACAACAAAATCCTTAAATTTGGTTTGCATGTGTTTGCCTTGGCTTATCATAAGAAACCCAAGGCCCATGATGTTGCCAAAGTCCACTGGCAGCAAGCCCAAATCGCAGCAATCCAAAAAAGAGAAGGGAAAGGAAAAATCGTTTTAATTTGGGTCTCAATTTTCTCGTGGGAAGCAAAGTCGAGAAAAAAAAATCACCAAGTCGAGCCTTAAAAGTATATACGGGTGATTTTCTTCGGTCACCCCAATTCCAGTGTGAAACATTGTCTCATTACTTCAAATGTATCCGGGTGACTTTCCCAGCGACTATAGTTGTAGCTCAAGTTGCTGTCGACCCCACAGGTCGTGTCTTTCATGTTTTTGAGTGGTTATTTAGTTGAGGGTTATAAAATCAATGACAACCCGTCTATGGAGGGGAGATCGATTGGAATCAAAGGAGGACGAAATCAAGGAAGTAAGGAGGAGATTTTGGGAAGCAACTGTTGGTATTTTCTTCCATTGATTAGATATCTTAGGGCGCGTTTGGTTTGCGGGATTGGAATGGATTTGGAGGGATTTGGATTTCAAATCCATTCCAATCCTGCGTTTGGTTTGCTGGAAAGGATTTCGTTGACCGGATTTCAAATCCGTTGACCATTTTAAAATCCCTTATATGATGGATTTGAAAATCCTTGGCATTGGGCCTGGATTTGAAATCCAAATCCGATGGATTCTAAAGCGTGATCCATACTTCAAATTGTATCGATCCAAATTCGACGTTTACCAATAAAAATAAATTCTTTATAAAACAAACAAACAATTAAAAAAAAACTCAATCCAAATCCAAATCCTACAAACCAAGCAAGACTTGTAAAAGAATGAATTTGAAATTCATTCCAAATCCTACAAACCAACACATGAAGGGATTTCAAATCCCCCCAAATCCAAATCCCTCCAAATCCAAATCCCTCCTTGAAATCCAATCTATTCCATTCCAATCCCGCAAACCAAACACACCCTTAGATTGTAGGTGCAATATTTGCTTTCCTTAGTTAATATTTTCCTTTCAAGCAATGAGTTTGTAAACATTTTATTACGATTGTGTTGAGGCTTGTTGAACCTTTCAATATCATTCTATTTCTATTTAATGTGAACTTTGTGTGATTCATTGTTTCATTATTTTGTTGTCCGAATTGATGGGTCCGTTGATTTGTGTAACCTAATTGTGAGTTGCTAGTCGAAATTAGGGATCTGTAGTTGTCCTTGATTTCACTAAGGTAGCAAACAACATTTCAATTGATAGTCTAATTAATGGTTGAGTGTTGTGAGTTTACTTAATCTAGTCTAAATGGTCGGTGTCTGATCATTGGCTAGGAATGACGTTTGTTTAGTCTAATGTGATTGGCAGTTGTGTCTATGTTTGTAACTAGACATAATTATCTAATTAGGAACTAGTTCATTCTCATGCTAGTTTAATCTTATGGACAAACAAAGTGTTGGTACTAATCGATATTCATTGTAATTCTAGAATAAAAATGAGAACAAAATCTTTTTGTAAATAAGTTTGTGATATGCAATCCAATCAGTGGTTTATACTAATTGCTAGTTTAATTTTTCGCTTTTATTTTTCAAATTTTTTGTTTAGTATCTCAATCCAACCCCCCTCCCTCCTTCCCAATATTTTACATAAAGCGTGTAAGTTTAACACCGTCCACATCCAATTCTTGTGGAATTCATACTATTTGTCACTATTACAATTTATGTTGTAATTTGAGGTTCTATTATTTGTCGAGTTCGACACCTGTCAGAAGATGTACCAAACCCAAAAAAAATATCTAATAATTTTTTTTTTGTTATATATAATATTTAGTATAAAGTTTTTTTAAAATAGAAAATCCTTCCCTGCAATGAAAATGTAAAAGATACATGCCTTAATTTAACAGACTTTTATTTAACAGTGTTAATTTAAAAACCATGTGTGTAATGAAAATGGAAAATTAGTGACAATTATTGCAAATAATTCGTTCAATGGATTATAACCAAATTTTTGAGCAAAGCATAAGGACCTTAAGGGCTTGTTTGTTTGCAGTTTAATGAGCTTAATGAGACTCACAACTTATTCAGCCAGTTATATATGACTGTTTGGTAGTGACTTATTCAATAAGATTTCAAGGGGGAACTTTATGTAGAAAGCCAATTTTTTTTCCAAACCATTTCATCTCATTAAAAAACACTTTTCTTTCATCTATGAAAAAACTCTCTCAAATAAAAATCTTCTAAATCTATACAGACAGATTAATCCACATAGACAACTTTATCCATACAGAACTTAATGAAAACCAACCAACCCTAAGTGTAATTCAGTCAAAAATCAATCAAACAAAATACGTCACTAAATTGAAATGATTTTGTCGTATGAAAATTGAAATAAAAAATGTTTCTAGTTTTAGAAGATGCCAACATGATTCTTATTCTTAAGACCACGCCGTCAGTCATGGCGCCACCTAAACGCGTATAATCATCCGCCGTTTTCGTGGGTCCCCCTAATTAGTGGACTCCTACTACTCGTATAATCGTATATATTCCAGTATTCATTTTCAGAAATAAATAAATAATTTAATTTATTTATTTATTTTCTTTAAAACTGTAAATACTTATATATTAAATTTGAGATGTATTTTAACCAAAAAAGAAAAATCAAAATTTAAGTAAAATAAAATATACTTATTTTTATTTTAGGGTGATTCTAATTGCACCCTAGTCTACATGTCATTTACACCCTAGTCTAGTAAGATTGTGAGGAGGGGATGATATAATTACTGCTTGGTTTTCCGATCCGGTTGCACCCTAGCAACACCCTTTATTTTAAAGTAAAAAATGTATTTAGGAACATTACAAACCCTCCACTACTCCCAATCATATTCTGAACTTTATTATTTTTCTATTATTTTATAAAATTTAATTTGCGACTAATTCTGGCAACGTGCTGGCTTGTCATATTGTCTCTATTATTATTGTTGTACTTAGATAGACTTTTATTGTTGCCGGTGCCGCTCATTCTTTTCAAAACCAAAAAAATAGATTTATTTATTATATATAAATAAATTGCATTATTTTTTTAAAATTTAGTTAATACTAATTATTTATTAAATCCCTAACAGAAATGGCCAAGGAAGACAGGGGACCTAACATGGGTTTGGTGGCAGGTGAATCACTTAATATTTTTATTTTATTATTCAATAAAATTCTAGTTTAAATAAAATTTAATTACTAAAATCCCTCCTTTAAATTCAGACTTGGTTGGAAATCAACACAAAACACGCATTGGCCAATTGGCCCATTAATTTTCTCTCTCAAATCTTTTTCCGACAATGCCTCCGCCGCGCTTCCTCATCCTCATCCTCCTCCTCCTCATCTCCGCCGCCTTCCTCCATATCTCCACCGCCGCTGACGACGATAATGACGTAGACAATCTTGTTTTCGAGAACCAGAGTCTCCGTAGAGCATACATTGCTTTACAAGCATGGAAAACCGCCATATTTTCCGACCCATTTAACTTCACCGCCAATTGGACCGGCGCCGACGTTTGTAACTACGGCGGCGTATTCTGTGCACCCTCTTTGTTCAACAGCTCCAATCGAGTGGTGGCCGGAATCGACCTCAACCATGCCGACATCGCCGGTTACCTCCCACCGGAGCTCGGTCTTCTTACTGACCTCGCCATCTTTCACATTAATTCCAATCGGTTTTGCGGCACCGTTCCGGCTACTTTCAAGAAGCTTAAAATCCTCCACGAGCTTGATATAAGCAACAACCGGTTCGTCGGAGTTTTCCCGACGGTCGTTTTATCGATGCCGGTGTTGAAGTTCTTGGACCTCCGGTTCAACGAATTTGAAGGGTCGGTTCCGGTTAAGCTATTCGATAAGGATCTTGATGCGGTTTTTTTGAATGATAACCGGTTTAAGTTCGGCATTCCGCCGAATTTGGGTAACTCGCCGGTTTCGGTGCTGGTTTTGGCGAACAACAATCTGGGTGGATGTCTTCCGGCGAGCGTTGGACAAATGGGGGCTACGTTGAATGAGATCATTCTCATGAACGATAATCTGACGAGCTGTTTGCCGGTGCAAATCGGGGCGTTAAAAAAGGTGACGGTTTTTGATGTTAGTTTTAATAGTCTTCAAGGGGGGTTGCCGGCGGCGATTGCCGGAATGAGAAGTGTGGAGCAACTAAATGTGGCGCATAACAAGTTGACAGGGGTGGTGCCGGATAGTATTTGTAAGTTGCCTAGATTGCAAAACTTTACTTACTCGTTTAATTACTTCACCGGGGAGGCGCCGTCGTGTGTGGCGGGCGGAGGTAAGGTGTTTGATGATGGGAATAATTGTGTTATTGGGAAGGGGAATCGACGGTCAGGTAGGGAGTGTTCTTCTGGTGATGCACGGCCTGTTGATTGTAGTAAGTTGCAATGTGGTGGGAGGGTTTCGAGTTCACCACGGTCTAAGTCGAGATCCAGGTCTAGGAGGACTGCGCCTGCTCCAAAACCGCCGGCTCCAAAACCGTCTCAGGCACCGAGGCCATTTGTGAAGGCTGCTCCACCGCCACCGGAATTTGAGTCATCTCCGAATATGAGATCGCACTCTCCGCCACCTCCGACGGATAGGAGTTCTGAGAAATCACGGGTTCAATCACCGCCACCTCCGGTTTGGGAAGTGTCACCGAAGGATCAACATGCTCCACCGCCACCACGTGTAAACAACCTGTCTCCACCACCTTCGCCTCCGATGTTTGAGTCTTCACCTAAAACCCATGTGCATGCCCCACCTCCGCCTCCACCACAATCACCTCCACCACCACCCCCACCACAATCGCCTCCGCCACCACCTCCACAGTCACCACCACCGCCACCGCCATCGCCATCTCCGCCACCACCGCCTCCACATTCACCGCCACCACCGCCTCCGCATTCTCCGCCACCACCACCACCACCACCACCACAGTCTCCGCCACCACCGCCTCCACATTCACCTCCACCGCCGTCACCACCACCTCCTCCACCACCATCACCACCTATGCAGTCACCTCCTCCACCACCACCTCCGTGCTCGCCACCTCCACCACCTCCATCGCCATCACCACCACCACCACCGCAATACTCATCACCACCACCTCCATCGCCATCACCACCACCACCGCAATACTCATCACCACCACCTCCACCACAGTACTCACCACCACCACCACCTCAGCAGTCCCCGCCGCCGCCTCCTCAGGACTCATCATCGTCAACTAATCACCACCACAGCCCACCACCGCCACCTCCACCTCCATCACACCATACCCACACTCCACCAAACGTTAAAACCCCTTCGCCACCATCCCATTCACCTCCACCACCAACACCATCATCTGACTGCGCTCCTCCACCACCTCCTCCCCAGCCTTGTGAAACTCCCTCTTCATCTCCACCACCACCTCCACCGCAACAATGGCACCACCAACCACCACAAACTCAATCTCCACCATCACCCACATATCACCACCATCCATCAGCACCGCCACATGAAACTCAATCTCCCCCACCACCATCACCATTCGATAACATGCCTCTTCCACCGGTGTTCGGAGTTTCCTACGCTTCTCCACCACCACCTGTAATCCCCTACTACTAATCCAATCGAATCCAAAATCAATACGTATACAAATTATATATACACAGCACTTGACGTACATCCACCATTAATCTTCCTCAAATTCGAAGAAAAACTTGGATGATTAAATCCACAATTTTTTTGGGAATATGGAGGCCGAGATCGATGATTATGTTGGGCGTGATCTGTTTTTGGGGGCTTTGCTTAATTTGTTTGTGAAATTAATCACAAAATTTATTGTGTTTATTATACCTTTTGTCATATCATGATGTACAATCTAGGGTTTGGAAATTAGGAAAATTTAGCATATTTTTATTCATTTTTATTTATATATATGTGAACACACTTACATTTTAATGTAATAAAATTTTCATTTTCTTCCATATTTAATTCATGTTTTGTTGCACATTAACGGACGTCTGATCAAGAATACACCATGTTTGTATAACGAGATGTGAATTATGTGAGAAGTTGTGTTGATTCTCATTAATAGAAGAGGTATTTATACAAGATGAATACAAGGATAAACCTAAGCTAATGTAACGAACAGAGAGGAAAATATGGAGATAACAACAACAATAGATAAGTATGAATAGATAGCTTAGTTATCCTTATCATGGCCCTTCAAGGTGGACGGTCGAAGGGAAAGTCCGATCTTGGCTAAAAGCATTTTTAAACGACTTCGTGGTAACGGTTTGGTTAAGGCGTCCGCCAGTTGATTGTCATTAGCCACATAAACCACTTGTAGAATGTCGGTTTGTACTCGTTCACGAATGAAGTGATAATCAACACCAAGGTGTTTCATACGTGATTGAAAGATTGGATTTGCACTAAGTTTCGTGGCTCCATGATTGTCACAATAGATAACCGGTATATTTGAACAATCAATGTGTAACTCGTCCCTAAGATGATTGACCCAGGCAATTTCTGCTACAGTTTGGGCTACACATCTATATTCAGCCTCCGTGGATGATCTCGATACCGACGTTTGCTTCTTCGAGCTTCACGAGATGGGGTTTTTACCGAGGTAAACAATATGACCACCGGTGGAGACGTAATCATCTCGATCACCTGCCCAATCGGCATCGGAGAACGCATGAAGATGAAGCGGAGAGTTAGAGTATATGTTGAGACCGAGATCAATCATGCCTTGAAGGTGTCGAAGTAGACGGTTCAAGGTCTGAAAATACACTGTAGTTGGTTTATGCATGAATTGTGAGAGTTTATCGGTTTGTTCACGGCAAATGCAGCATCAATGCGAGTGAGAGATAAATATTGGAGATCGCCGACGTGAGTTCGATATTATGTTGGATTATTAAGAGTGGTGTTTGTGCCGAGGGTGAGCTTGACGTTGAGATCAAGAGGAGAAGAAACCGGTTTGCAATCAGTCATCTTTGTGCGATCAAGGAGTTCGACGATGCATTTTCGTTGAGATAAGAATAATCCATATGAGCACCTTTGGACCTCAACACCTAAGAAATAATCAAGGTCACCGAGATCTTTGAGTGAGAACCTGTTCACAAGACGAGTGATGAAGTTGGATACTGTTGCTGTGCATGATTCTGTAACAATTATGTCATCAACATACACAAGTACATAAATAGCGGGTCAGTGCTTTTTGTAAAGAACAGGGAAGTATCCATGACCGAGTTTGTGAGTCCAACTTCGAGAAGATAGGTTCTAAGTTCGGTGTACCAAGCACGGGGTGCTTGTTTTATACCATAGATTGATTTTCTAAGCCGACAAACCTGATGTGGTTTGGTCTTGTCAACAAAACCTTGGGGTTGAGCCATGTACACGTCTTCTTTGAGTATGCCTTGGAGGAAGGCATCATTGATATCGAGTTGCCGCAATGGCCATCCATTAGTGGTGGCAAGAGTGAGGATGAGACGTACAGTTTAGGGTTTAATGACTCGTCTAAACGTTTCCGTGTAATCAAGACCGGGTCGTTGATGAAACCCTTTAGCAACAAGACGGGCTTTTAATCGTTCAACCGTTCTTTCTTTGGTATATTTTACCCGAAAGACCCATTTGCAACCTACCAGATTTTGAGCCGAAGAGGGAGGGACCAACTCCCATGTATCGTTGTTCATAAGAGCGTTATATTGGGTGGACATAACTTCTTTCCATGTCGGATCTGATCAGGCTTGTTTGACCGTTTTTGGCTCAGTCAGGTGCAGCTGAGCATTGAGATTCAGTTTGTTGATCGGCTTAAAGATGTTGTTTTTAGCTCTTGTGGTGATGGTGATGGTTGGATAAGGTGGCGGAGGATGGGGCGATGTTGGTGTTGTTGGTTGTTGAGAGTGGGTGAGGGATTCAGACGTTGGGGTTGTTGGTGGTGTGGTGGTTTCGGGAGTTGGTGAGATAGGTGAGGATGGTGTGGGAGGCGATAATGGTGGTTGTAGGTGGGTGACGGGTATGGTAGCGACTGCAAAGGAACACCATTCCTCGATAGTTTCACTCGTCATGGGGGTAGTAGGATGGGATTGGGAAAACGGGTAAGTGTCTTCCACAAACCTTACGTGTCGGGATGAATAGAAACGATGGGTGGTTGGATCAAGACATAGAAAAGCATGTTGACTGGGTGAGTAGCCAAGAAAGACACAAGTTATTGATTATGTGGCAAGTTTATGTGGAGTGTATGGTCTTAGCCATGGATAACAGAGACAACCGAAATTGTGAAGGTTTGTGTATTTTGGAGTTGTTCCAAATAGTTTTTGATACGGAGATTGGTTGTTGAGGGTTGGGGTTGGCATTCGATTGATAAGATAAGCAGATGTAAGAGTAGCATAAAACCAATACTCTAACGGCATGGATGCATGTATGAGGAAGGCTAAACTCCTCTCGACTATGTGTCGATGACGACGCTCCGCATACCCATTGTGTTCAGGTGTGTGTGGTGGTGAGGTGAGGTGAGTGATCCCATGATGGGCAAGATAAGGAGCAAGTTTTGTATATTCACCACCGTTATCAGAGTAGAGGGTTTTGATTTTTGTATTAAAGTAGTTTTCCACCAAGGCCTTAAATTTGGGAAAGATGATGGCAATATCATATTTGTTTTTCATTGGATAAAGCCATACATATTTTGTGTAATGATCAACAAAAATCACATAATACTTGAAGTTATCAAAAGAATGAATGGGAGAACACCAAACATCACTAAAAATTACTTCAAATAGAGAAGACGTGATAAGAGTAGATAAACCAAATGGGAGTTTGTGACTTTTATTAACTAAGCAAGCATTACAATGCGAGACAGGAATATAAGAAACTACTAAAATAAATAATAATTGTTTTAAAATTGATACAGAAGGATGGCCAAGACGGTGGTGCCAATCAACATTCTTGGTGGTGTTGTAGACTTTAGGTGGGAAAGAAGAGGACTTTGGCCACTCATAAACTCCATCTTTGGTTGGGCCTTGGAATAGAATCATCCCAGTGTTAGATGCCTTGACATAGAAAGAGTAGGGTGAGAATTCAATATTGACATAATTATCATGACATAATTGACAAACTGGGATGATGTTTTTATGCATGGAAGGAACACAAAGAATGTTAGATAATTTAAATGAGTGAGAGGAGGAGTGGAGAAGAGATGAACCGGTGTGTGAAATCGGAAGTCCAGATCCATCGTAAGGTGAGTGAAGCGAGAGGTTGGCGATATCGGTGGTGACATGGTGAGTTGCTCCACTGTCTAGTAGCATGTGCCTTGAGGGGAAGAAACATTGTGGGTAGTAGTTGCATGAGCTTGGGGTCGGGTACGGTTGCCACGAGGTGGAAGATGAATGCTAGGATGGAGTTGCTTGAATAATGGACAGTAAGCAAGGACATGACCTTTCTCATTGCACCATTGGCACTTCCCTTCAAATGGTTTGAAGTGTTTGGGTGGGTGATTAAGGGATTGTTTGTTGTGGGTGGAGAGGGGTGGGTTACAATTGTTGTTCCATCGGGTGTTTGTAGGATTTTCCGTGGCTGGAAATTCAACGGTTTTCGTTCGAGCCGCAAGCATAAGCTCTTTGTTTATGAGTTTTTCGTTAAGTTCTTTGAAGGAGATCGGAGAGTCACGTGCATGGACTGCATCGATGACCGGTTGATAACTTTCATCAAGCCCGTCTAGGACACGATCGGTGACATCTTCTTGAGATATGTGGGTGCCCAAGAGTGTTAATTCATCCATGGTTCGTTTGATCTTGTGCATGAATTCTTCAATAGAGAGCGATCCTTTGGCGATGTTACGGAGTTGCGCTTTCAGTTGCTTGACATGACCACGGGATGGGTTGGCGTTTGTGTTGGCTAGGATGTCCTATGCCTCCTTGGTTGTTGTGGCCCAAGTGAGAAGGGGACCAAGGGTGGGCAATGAGGTGTCAACAAGTGCACCGAACAGTAGCTTATCTTGACGAAACCAAGATGTATAGGTTGGATTTGGCTCGGTTTTATTATTTGTAACACCCGTAAATTTATTCAATCAATAAAAGTGGCTCTGGGTCAACGTGGAGGTTTATAAGTATGAGTCTTGCGTACGGGAGGAATTGCCTTGGATCTCTAAAAGCGTCGGAAGCGTTTCGGGCGAGAAAAGTGGATTTTTGGACTTTGGTATGAGTTGGGTGATAATGCCCCGCGATAGTGATAGAGTCACTACCGCCGTGTCATAATCGCCGAGGGCCAAAGACCCACGGTACACCTTCAGCGAGAGTGCCTCGCGATTGTGACATTGGTCACTATTGCTTGGCATAATCGCAGAGAGCTGGGAGCTCTCGGTACAAGGCCGACGAGAGTGCCTCGCGATAGAGACATGTCGCTTGGCACAATCGCAATCGGGATCTGATGGCTTAAAATCGAGTTTTTAACTCTTTTCTCAATGGTTACTTCACCCATTTCATCCTTCCCTCCCAAGAACCGAAACCCTTTGCCCCCATTGTCGGTTTTGAGCATTTGAGACACCAAAACTTAGGATTTCAAGTGATTCTTCATCCTTTAGCAAAGTTTTGGAAGCAGAACTAGAATCCTCTCATCTTCATCTTCTTCACACCATCTTCATCAATTTTCTAGGGTTTTCACCCAACCCTTTTCATTGTAGTTCCAGTTTCTAACTCAAGATGATCACATAAACAACATAGGAAATGCTCTTTTATTGATTGATCACAGATTACAACAATTTCTATGAGCCATATGTTTCACAGTGCTACAAATCTCACGTTTGCAAATATTTCTCTCTCTATTGTGCGAAAGTTGTGTTCTTAATTGTGCGTGATCACTAATCTAACAAAGAGAC
The DNA here is from genome assembly GCA_954870635.1 of Arctium minus. NCBI lineage: Eukaryota > Viridiplantae > Streptophyta > Magnoliopsida > Asterales > Asteraceae > Arctium > Arctium minus. The sequence continues at coordinate 170,244,952 of OX941080.1, read as the reverse complement.
ATAAGGTATTTATACCTAGTCAACACATGTTGACTTTACAACTCAAACACTTAGACTTTACAAACATTTACACAAAAGACCCTCATTTAATCTTGAATACAATTCTGACTCAACATTTTCCCCCTTTGGATTCAAGATTAAAAAAAATTGACAATAATCTTCAGGTCTTCTTTTTCTTGACAAAGAATCTTTAACGTCTTCAAATCTTGAACACTTTGACTTTCTTCACACAACTTTGAAATCTTCAAATCCTTAACATCTTTAACAATCTCCCCCCACTTGTTACAATCGTGCAACAAGTTCTCAGAAAACAACAATAGTCTAATTACCAAGGAATTTATCCTCTACGCCATCGATCATCACGTGAAGGCAATTCAAGCATATACATGTAACATGTATGTTCACCATAATACTGGCCAGGTGCAATTTTGAACGTACCGTACATGAAGATCCTGGCTACCCACATCATGATTCTCAAATCTAGTGACTCTATCGACCTCAAAATATCCTATCTTAAAGTGTCTAATCATACCATATCGCTTTCCTTTGCTTAGTAAAACGCTAGTTTGAGTCTAGGCATCCAAATTCAATACCTAAATATCTCAAACTTTTTCTCTGATACCAACTTGTAACACCCTCAAATTTGGAAATAGCGACTAATTTAAAACTTTCAATAATACCTCAAAAAAAGATAAAATCTCTTACGACAAGTTCACACTAGAAATACGATTCTAGATTTAACCGTCAACAAAATGAATAAAGTCTTACATAAAGACTTATTAAAGTCGAGTGTTACTAAAACCCAATGACAGTCGCTATATCCAAAGTAAATGCGGAAGACTTCACCAAGCTATTCACTTCTTCGAGCACCCAACTAGCACTCATCTCTTCACAGTGTTGCTAGAACTAATCCCGAAACGGAACCTGATGCACATGCCGACAAATAAAAAGGTTAGACTAACTCCTAGTGAGTTCAAGAGTTTTTATCATGATTATAAAAATCGTTAAACGAAAATAATGCAACTTAAATCATGATCCTTCAAAATGAACTTTAAATATGAGAACGACCTGTTTTCCAATAATACGCATTTTATAGATGAACGCCTCAACGCCAAAACATTCTTTCATGAAGTAATGCAACCTAACACTTACTCAAAACGTGAATAATGGTAAATGCTCAAATATTGAAATTTGAATAAAACTTTATAAACCAAACGACCGAAATATGAGTAAACTCAAGACTCCAAAATTATAACATATGGAGAATACTCCAAACTTAAAACGTCATCGAAAAACAAGGATAAAACTAAATACTCAAAACAACACCTTTCGGTGACGAGGGGGACCCGATTTCCATGGTTAGCAGTGGAACACAAAAGTAGGTCATTTTCCAAGTTATTGAGCTCACCATACTAGGACTCATGGCCACGAGCTCGCCAACTCGTACTAAGATGTGGATGAGGGCACCCAAGGATCCTAATCATGCTCATTCACCAGGATTACATTTACGACCCATGGCTAGTATCCGGCTCCACATAACCGTACCAAGTTGTCTCCGAGGACCCAATGTCTCAACTATCTACAAATGAGAATAACTATCCAATAAAAACTGACTCAAAAATTACATCACAGGGTCAATGGCAGATGTTCGACTCCACGAGACCGCACCATAAGGCCCTCAATGACCCCATGACAAATCCTGGTCCCAACATGAAACAATCGCCCGATTTAAAATAATAAAGACCGACTCATATGCCTATGGATCCATTACATTACAATCTAGAACATTACATGACTCCATTTGAATGACCAAAACACTCAAAACATGTAATTATCGAATGATACACAATAAATACAATCATACTCAAAACTCCACAACGGGCCATTAAAACCGGACAAATGTCCCCAAGACTCATTTTAGTAAAAACCCAGCCAAAAGATCTACTTTCATAAATATATCATTAGAGTACCAAAAATTATGATTTATTTAATAGAATGCCCAAAATCCCAAATGTGGGTGTTTTACAAAGTTTATAAAATTTAATATTTCGAGAAATCAAAACTCACCAAATAACTCAACAGTTGATAATTCATGTAAAACATATAAACATTTTAAAACGGATATTTTGGCATGTACACAGTTTTCACAAATCAACTTGAACTCACTTTGCTAGATTTAGGCTAAATCTAGATTTTTCCCCAACTTGAGCTCCTTTGAAGAAATTTGAACCCTCAAGCCAAATCTTCCAAAAACTGACGGGTATCGAGTCCGGCAAATAATAATTAGTTATATATATATATATCCTATTACCGCTAAACCACAAAGAATTGCGATAGTGATAAGTAGGATCGTCTCCTCAGGGACTCGGTGTTAACCATAAATCCAAGACGAATTCACGCACAAATTCATTAAAACACCGTAATTATAAAGGGGGGGGGGGTTTGGAAGTTTTATAATTAAACTAAACATGCAAAAATAATTTAGAACTTTGAACAATAATAAGGGAAACTAGCATTGAGCATCAATTAACTAATCGTTTAGATTATGTATCATCGACTCATTCAAAACATTTTCTCATAAGATTTCAAATTGGCTTGAACACCAACACGCGTCAATGTCCCGTTTGTTACGAAAGAACGATTAATGTGAAACGCTTCAACAATTAGTTTCTAATTAGCTAATCTAATCCAGTCACGGACTTGGATTTCAATTGCCAATCGCATTACGATTAATCAAACACCAAAAAGAACCAACAATCGGACGCCGATTGTTTGAGTTATAATATACAACCTTACAACACTTGCAACTAACATGTCTATCAATTGAGTGTTGCTCGCTACCAAGAGGAATCCGAGAACAATTACGGATTCTAAAATTCCTCTAGCAAATCGAAATTAAGCTAGACAAAGTAAGGGATCCAACTCACAATTTCTAACTTGAAAACGATAAATATTGAAACATAAAGATTGCATAAATGAAATCAAGTGATTATAGCACCAAATTGAGTCTCAACTCATCCAAACTCAAAGTTAATTATCTACCCATTGCTAGAAATAAAGAAATTAGCTACTCATCTCTAGAAATTGAAAAACCAAATGTACTCACAATTTACTTGAACTGCTGATAAGAAATTATGAAGAACCCTAGAAAAATGCTCAAAAATCGACCAACCAATCTCACAATTCGTCTCCTTTCCTTGCTCTCTCTCTGTCTCGATCGATTTCCTTCGTCCTCCGAAAATGCTATCGAACCTCCCTTATACCCCTTAGAATCCGCTCCCCAAGAACGTGGGAAAAACCATGATTTCTTTTCTTTTGGTCGCTCGTGACTTGGGCGTGGGTTGAACCCACGTGAAACTCACGCGGAATTGGAAAGAGAACGTGAAAAGAGCAGTGGCTAACGCAGGTTTGGCCATGGGTTCGATGCTGGAGAAACTCACAAGGAAGGGACGTCGGCCACTGGAGGAAGAAGGATGCGATGGGGGCTGCAAACAAATGAATTGGGTTTGGACTTCACTTTTCTTTTCTTCAACGTGGGCTGTAAACATCACAAACCCAACACCAAGTATAAAATATCAAATGTAATTTCTTTTTCCTTCTTTGATCCACTGCACACGAATCACAAGAAGTAAAAAAAAATATTGTTTTCTTTTTCTTTTTCTTTAAGACCAAATAATAACATATTAAAACTTTTTTTTTTCTTTTCAATTTTTTTTGCAAACAATTAAATATTAAAATTCAATTTAATAGGGGTATTTTAAACATCCAATCAATAATAATTTGAGGGTCATTTGGTATAAAAAAATATATAAAATTAATGTTTATCAAAAACCTAGATCCATAAGTTTCCAACCATCAATACACGTATCCAATCACTTAGAATCATTCCCCAAACATCTTATATCGAAATCTCCAATTTGACCAAAAACCCTAATTTGACCTAACTTTTCTCAAAATCTTTCAAACAAAAATTTGAGAAACATAAACACTAGGAAGTAATCAATAGATAATTTATGACTCATAATGAATTTTACAAACTAGGATGATCAACTCACCACTTAGGTTTTGGTGAAAACACAGAAAACCCCAAATTTCTTGAAGATGGAGGTAATGATGATGAACTCTTGACATTTGCTTCCAATACACTACCAAATACTCTTGGATATTCACAAAACTAACAATCTATCCTTGAAAATCTCTCAAAAACAAAACCATAGCAAAAAGAATCGTCAAAATCGGAGTTGAGATGAGAAAGATATGATCAAATGAAGAAATATGCATTGCACCCTGACCGCTAGAATGACAAGCAAAAGTGATAGTCACTTTAGCTGTCACTTTTGCCCAAAATGTACTGTGGGCTAATTTTTCACTGCGAAAGTGCCCCGCTAAAGTGTCAGTGTCACTTTAGCATGTCACTTTCGCCCAAAAGGTACCGAGAGCCTTTTTCACCCGTTTTCTCGGTCGTTCTTCGCCCGTTCTCGACCGTTTTCTTTTTACGTTGGATGCTATTATGTCAGTTATCGTGCCATTGTCATAACTTCCTGGCACAGTCGTTGGGACGACTAAACACTCAGTAACACCAGTGCAATTGTGACATATGTCACAACTGCATGGCACTATAGTCGGGACGACCATACTTTTAGTACCATTGGTGCTATTATGACAGATGTCACAACCACATGGCACTATAGTCATACTCCATACTTGGTTCTTCCTTTACCGATTCATCCAGTTCAACATTTTTCCTCAATTGAGATAAAAATCAGGGTGTTACATATATGATTGAGGTGGAGACAGATAAGGGAATAAAAATACAATGCATACACTATAAGGAGCATTTTGATGTCTCTCACACCCTAAAAACCATAGGTTGTGACTTCTAACCATAATAGAAGAATTATCCAAAACAATAATAATTCAGACTAAAAACACTCAACAACAGAAGTCTAAACAATAACATAGTCTACTAAAAGAAAAAAAATAGTCAAATCATCAACTTAAATAATGATTGCTAACAGAGCGGTATCGAGTCATACTTAAATCTTATCTTTTCCCTTCGAGCTACCTGTTATAGCGCTCTATGAGAGATGCATACTAAAAACATCAACTTTCGCCTAGTGAGTTCACGGTTTTCTTACATGCTTTATGAAAATAAATAATCTAAAAACATGCTTTGAACTATAAACATATATGCAAAGAAAAATATACAACTTGCAACATCTACTTTATCACAAACATAACTATTATGCCAAGCGTATAGGTGTTATCTCACCACGCTATTGGCCAACACAAAGGTTGTCGCACTTATAATGGTCATCTCCCAAAACCACGAACAAGTAATACCGATATGCTATTTTGGCAATAACCTGACCTGGTCCGTCGGAAACCCTACACATATTACATAAAATCACATATCTCATATATTTCAAAAACTATCATGTATGAAAAACATGTAACCGAAAATATTGTAAAAGCATATATAATATGAATCTAAACTTTTGCAACATATTTGCATACTATGCATGCATCTCCTTTTTGTAAATCACATGAACTGGTGTGTGCGCGTAAGCTTCTTTACTTCTTCTAACTCACACCTACACAAACCGTAATGTTTTATAAGTTCTCGATTAACCAAACTATTTACTTGGATCAAAATAAGCCCCTTATCGGCTTATATTGACTTTTACTCGACCGACTGTTTAAGAGTCTACTAGTAGTCCTAGTGCCCCACTAGACTCAACTTAAGGCTTTAAAAAAAATTTACAAAAATAAAATCTTATTAAAAGTCCAAACTATTTTCCAAAAGAAAATTTCCAAGTGCCTTGGTGCCCCACTAGACTCAACTAAAAACCCAATTTTTTCATCGTTTTTTATCGTTCTTTTTGCATAAAAGCATTAATAACATTTTTCTTAACTAATAAAATAATAATCGAGATTTTACATGAACTTGGAGCTCAAATTTTGAGTTTCAAAGACTCGATTTTCACCGAAAACGACCATAAATGACATTTTGGCAAAATTGACAAGCTTCGATACTCTCTTACGACCAGAGACTTTTACCATCTATTACAAACAAATAATCGAGAAATATGGAACAGAAAACTAGCATTAAGATCGATGGTTTACCTTGAATTTGTGAAAAACCTCGAGAAAACCCCATTCGCTTTGACGGCCAAATTCTCCTTCACCTCTCGACTTTTCTTACTGATTTCTTAGGGCTTTTAGAGACTTTATATATAATCAGTTGCAAGTCGATTTGATGATTATCATCTAACCATTAGGCGAATTTTGGGGATTAACCCTTATCCTCAACCAAAAACGGGATTTTCTCCCAATCCAACTCAAATTCCTTTTTTTCTTTAATTTAATAATATTATTTTTACATAGGACCCTTCTACTTTGTCCATGTTACACCTTAGCCCCTTCACATATAACTAATATATATATACATAATATATTTATATTTATCCATAACATTTTATTTAAATTCCTAAAATGCTTAACTACATATCATAAAAAAAAATTAAACTTAATACTAAAACAAATCCACTTTATTGAAATGCCAAGACCCAAACTTTGGGGTGTTACAATTCTCTCCCCCTTACAAAAATTACCTCCTTGGAATTTCAATCATTAAATAACTGAGGGAAATTTTCTCTCATTTCAGATTCTGTCTCTCAAGTTTCTTCTAGACACTTATGAAAACGCCATTGAACTCTGACTAGGGGGGATTTCCTTGTTTCTAAGCTTCTTGATCTTTCTATCCATTACCAGTATTGGTTCCTCTTCATAAAAGAGTTTCTCATCGACTTTCACGTCTTATTAGGGCACTATAAACGATTCGTCCGCTAAACATTTCCTCAGGTTCGATACATGAAACATATCGTGAATCCCTTGTAATAATTCTGGTAGTTTTAGACGATAGGCTACCTCTCTAACTCGAGCTACGACTTCAAATGGTCTGATATATCATGGGATTAAATTCCCTCTTTTGTCACATCTCACAATTCCTTTCCAAGGAGAGATCTTTAACATGACTTAATCTGCCACTTGAAACTCTAAAGGCGTTCGTCTTTTATTTGCATAACCCCTTTGGCGATCCCGAGCAATTTTTAGCCTTTCTCTTTGCACTATCTTGTCTGTCGTCTCCTGTACGATTTCAGGTCCGGCAAGCTGCTTTCCTCCCATTTCAGTCCAACAAATAGACGTTCGATATTTTCTCTCATACAGTGCCTCATACGGAGCTGCTTGAATGCTCATATGATAACTGTTATTATAGGCAAATTCAACGAGTGGAATATGACTATCTCAATTACCACCAAGTCTATAACACACACTCGCAGCATATCATCGAGTGTCTGTATTGTCCTCTCACTCTGACCATCTGTTTGGGGATGGTATGTTGTACTCAAATTGAGACAGGTACCCAATTCTCGCTAAAAACTCTCCCAAAACTTCGAGGTGAATCTAGTGTCTCTATCTAACACAATAGGTAATGGAACTTCATGTCTTGCCACAACTTCATAAACATAACGTTGCGCTAATTTCTCCAACGAATAGGATTATTTAATTGGCATAAAATGTCCAGCCTTTGTTGATTGATAAACTATCACCCAAATCGCATCATGCCCTCGGAGCGTTCTTGGAAATTTGGTGATAAAATCCATAGTCACTTGATCCCATTTCCATACTGGGGTCTCTAACTGCTGCAATTGACCTTATGGTCTTTGATGTTCGGTCTTGACTTGTAAGCAAGTCAAAAACTTTTCGACATAACTGCTTATGGATCTTTTCATTCCTGACCACCAAAATTCTTTCTTTAAATCTTTGTACATCTTTTCAGCACTCGAATGCACTGAATACCTAGACTTATGAGCTTCATCTAGGACAATTTCTCTAACATCACCCACAAAAGGAATCCATATTCCTCCCTTAAATTTTTTAATCCCATATGGACCTTCTTCTAGAAGTTTCGTTTGACCGACCATCCTTTCACTTCGAACATTCTCTTCTTGACGTGCTTTTCTCTGAGGTTCTCGTACCAATTCCATCAAATCATTCTTCACATCTAACCTTATTGCATGCGATCGAATTGGTTCTGACCTCTCCTTCCTACTTAGCGCATCTACCACCACATTGGCATTGTCTGGATGGTAGTGTATCTCACAATCATAGGTTTTCAGCAACTCCATCCACCTACTTTGATACATGTTCAACTCCTTTTAGTCAAATAAATATTTCAAACTTTTGTGATCTGTGAAGATCTTGCACTCAGTGCCATAAGGGTGCGTTTGGTACGCAGACTAGGTGGGACGGGACGGGACAAAAATAAATAGTCCCATGTTTGACATGCCATGGGACAAAATTAAGGTTGGACAACATGGGACAAAAACTTCATTTCATGGAACTATTTTTAACTTTTTTTTGTTCCACCAAAAAAGGTGGAACAACATGGGACTAAAACATAAGATTACAATATTACCCCTTTTCTATACTATCAGATGCTAAACCTAATCCAAAATTAACAACCTCCATCTTTGCACATTGGTTCGAGACTTGTCTTCTCCATCTTGCACGGTTGTCAGACTTCATCGCCTCCATCTTTGCACACTGGTTCGAGAGTTCATCTTCTCCAACTTTTCGATTCTCCATCTTGCACGATTGTCAGACTTCATCGCCTCCAGCTTTTCGATTTCCAGGTTTTCGATTCTCCATGGTGGTCGATTTCCAGCTTCTGATTTTGATTTCTCCATGGTGGTCGATTTTCCAGTTTCTGATTTTGACGTGAATGGTTTGGGATTTTGACTATTGTGAATGTTTCTGATTTTTGACTATTGTGAATGTTTCTACTATGGTTTGTGATTTTGAATGGCTATTGGGAATGGTTTATTGTTATGAATGCTTTGGATGAATGTTTTCCTAATTCTTATTATGGTTTTCGATTTTGAATGGCTACGATTTTTAAGTTTTGAATGCTCTCCTACTATGGTTTTGATTGTGAATGGTTTCTTTGCAAAATGCTTTCCATGGTTATTGTGAATGATTTCTGATTTTGACTATTATTTTGGTTTGTGGGTTTTGTAGTAATGGATCTTCGAAGACAATTGACGTGTTTGTGAACACAATTGTTGTATGCGAATGTTTAAACTTTTGATGATGTTATGAAATTATGTTATTTACAATTGTTGTGTTTGAATAGTATAAAATAATTTTATAAATATTATAGATAAAATTATCTTAAATATATTTTTGCTAATTTGTGTTATTTACAAATTATTATATGACATAAAATAACATTAAACAGCAATTAAGGGTAATTTGGTCATTTTGACAGTTTTGTCCTGTCTTGTCCAGCTTACCAAACGTAGGACAAACAATTAGTTCAGTCATGTTCTAATCATACCAAACGTAGGACAGACAATTAGTCCAGTCTCGTCCCGTCCCGTCCTGTCCAGTCCCGTCCCGTCCAGTCATGTCCCATCTAGTCTGCGTACCAAAAGCTACCTAAAGATAATGTCTACATATCTTTAGTGCAAAACCAAAACAACTAGTTCCAAGTCATGCGTCAGATAACCGTTCTCGCGCTCTTTCAACTGTCGTGATGCATATGCTACCACTTTATCCCTTTGCATCAACACACATCATAATCCTTGTTTTGATGCATCGCTAAAAATCACAAATCATTTATCCCCTCTGGCAGGGACAAAATTGGTGTGTTGCTCAACTTTTTCATCAAAATTTGAAACATCTCATATTGTTTTGGTCCCCAGTCAAACTTACAAGCTTTTTTGGTCAGCGGAGTAGTTATCCTAGAGAAGTCTTGGATGAACCTTCTATAGTACCCAACTACGCTGAGGAAACTGCGAACTTCTATGGAAGTCTTTGGGGGTTCTCAACTTAATATTGCTTCGACCTTTTTCGGATCTACCTTTATACCTTATGCACTTACGACATGACCTAGAAACTAGACTTCCTCAATCCAAAATTCACATTTAGAAAACTTGGCGTAGAACTTATTCCTTCTCAATAACAGTAGTTCCTCTTGTAGGTGTTGGCTATGCTCCTTTTCACTTCTTGAGTAGATGAGTATGTCATCAATAAAAACAATCATGAACCTGTCTAAAGAAGGTCTCAAACCCTGTTCATAAGGTCCATAAAAGTCATTGGAGAATTGGTGAGACCAAAAGGCATCATCAAAAACTCGCAATGACCATATTTGGTTCTGAAGGTTGTCTTTGGCATATCTTCCTCTCTAACCTTCAGTTGATGGTATCTCGACCTTAAGTCTATTTTCGAGAAATAGTTGGCGCCTTGAAGTTGGTCGAAAAGATCATCTATACGAGACAAGGGGTACTTATTCTTTACTGTAATCTTGTTCAACTCACAGTAGTTGAAACACATCTGCATCGACTTGTCTTTCTTTTTCACAAAGAGGATTGGAGCTCCACAAAGTGAAGAGCTTGGACGAATAAAGCCTTTGTCCAAAAGCTCTTGCAGTTGCTTCATTAGTTCTTACATCTCAGATGGGGCTAGACGATATGGTGACCTTGCGGTAGGTGCTGATCCAGGCACGAGGTCAATTCTGAATTCCACCTGACGGTCAGATGGTGTTCCCGGTAAATCTTCTAGGAAGACATTCAAGAACTCCTTTACTACACACCATTTTCTTAAGCATTTTCTTGCCTTAAGCATGGAAATAATACGTATTTTGTCACTCTTTCTATCTCCGTAAATATGAATTACATCACCGCTAGGGGTTTGAACTTTAATCATTTTCTATTGTAAACAATTTAAGCTTGGCTTTCCGTTAACCAATCCATCCCTAAAATTACGGTCGAATTCCCCCAAAACCATTGGCATCAAGCTAACGTGCAGTTCCTTACCGTCTATATTAATCATGCATTCCTAAAAAACCCGTCTATCTTTACATTCCCTCCATCCGTTGTCTCCACTAAAAAGGCATTTCCTAGTTTCTTAGATTTCTTATCAAGATAGTGACGAAATGCAATATAAACAAAACTTTTATTGACACCCGAATAAAAAATCACATTTGCAAATACGTTATTAACGAGGAACGTACTAGATACAATGTCTGAAATTTCTCGTGCCTCGCCATGTAAGCTCTCCCTTTCGGCTTGGGTATCTTGATCTTGTCTCGTCCAACCTTTGCAGTGTCATTTCCTGTTAGCCTTAAATTCCTAGATGAACCTTTTTGCAGTTGTGGGCCATTAGGCCTAAGATACCCTATCATTCTACATTCATAGCATTTCTTACTGTCGTTACATTCATTCATCTTATGCCCCTCCTTTCCACACTTGAAACGTTGTATTGCCTACTTTGCACTCCCCAATTGTATTGCACTTACACCTTGGATACTCTGTACGACACATCTGTCTCTTAGGATTCATCATGTCGAGTTACGAACTTACAATGTTGAGCTACTGTACACAGTTGAACATACATGAATATTCATAATGAATATTACATATTTATAACATTTTGCAAAAAAAAGCCGATTAAAACGAAAAAAACTATATCGAGATGGATATCATATCGAGGAGAATGAAGTTCTCGTTTTTCTATGTAATTTATTTGATTAATGTATTATTAATCTTTAAGATAATTTAGTTTAAAGATTATAGGGGTAAAAGTTTTTAATAAAAAAAATAAAAGAAAAAAAATCATATCATTAAACGTGATCATGATTTAAATGAATTTTCTTTTTTACCCTAATCACTGTAATGAACAATTTTAATTACAAATTCTATTTAATGTAAGTTACTGGATTAAATATGAAATAAACATGGAAGGTCACGAATTGTCTCTTGGTTTACAATGAAAAATTGGTTTTAATTTGAAATTTTCTCTATAAATATATATGTATACATATAATAGAATACTAGTATTGGGTCCGTGCATTGCACGGGAGGATAAATTTTTTGTTGGAATATTGAACCGAGTTAAAATGAAAATTCTCTGTTAACAGTTAATGAAATACAATGTGAAAAACGAATGTATTTTCATAAGTGGTTAACTTGCATATATTCTTAATCGTTTGTTGTTATGAGTTTGTGCAATAATATTGATAATAGTTTTGTATTATATTATTTAAAACTCAAACGACATGTCTCACAACATATCACTATTATTGAAATAATTATAAATATGAACATACGTTTTTACAGATTTTGCAATTTTTCTGAAACCTCCTCGACAACACTTGACAATCACTTTGAACGTATAAATCTGTAGATTAATTAACAACATTCAACCCACATCAAATATGACAAAGAAAATAAATGATTTCTATCTTTTGTAACCGGCAACTCAACTGGTATAGTTCAAATTCACTCAGTACCACTTGAAAATTTATTTGACTATTGACTTCAAGACCTCATAGTATTAATCGATAAAAATAAAGATATGTATATATATCTTATTCCCCTACTTCGAAAAATATGATTGTGGGTTTTGAAAAATATAAACAAATCCTCAGTAAATAAAATAAAATATAAAAAAGTAGTTTTTCAAAGAAACAAAAATATAGTGGAATACCTTTTGTTCAGTTGCAGGTTCCGCCATTGACACCCGACCGTTCGTCTTCTTCTTGTACTCGGATGATACATAGAGAAGCTATAGTAGAGAATATTTTAAAATCTTTTATTTTCATTTTTGATTTTACATTTAAATGTAAATATATTAAAAATATGGAAGAATATTTTTATATCTACATCGTTTCTATTTTATTTTTTTTACACTTGGTTAATTTGGAAAGTATTGCGGAATATTTTTATTTTTAAAGAATACGATAATTTATTAGTGTATCTCGTTATTTTTTATTTTTTATTCATATCAACCTTCTTTCTTCTTTTTTTAATGCTCGTGGAAAAAAAAATACGTGTAAATTTTATATTAGCAAAAAAAAATACGTGTAGATTTTATATTATGCTAATATAAAATACGTGTATATTTTATAAAATAAAATAGATTTTATATTAGCAAAAAAAATACGGATGAAAAAAGAGTTTATATTACATCTCATTATGTAAAAAGATTTTATAAAATAAAATATGGAAAAAGATTTTATAAAATAAAATATGGAAAAAGATTTTATAAAATAAAATATGGAAAAATCATTATGAGATGTAATATAAAAAAATACGGAAGAAAAAAGATTTTATATTACATCTCATTAATATAGATTTAAATGTAAAATCTACATTTAAAATATATTATGCTAATATAAAATCTATTTTATAAAATCTATTTTATAAAATCCTCCACCAAAAAAACAAATATTTATATTAATAAATGAGTATTCATTCCACAAATAGATGACTATGTGAGATATTGTGCTTGGAAAGGTTGTACCAAAGCATTAAGAAATTGTAAATTAAGTAATTGGCTTTAATTAGTTGTACCTTGTGCTTAAAATGTTGTAATTAAAAGTTTTTTATGTCGTTTTTATAATATAGTATAGATATTGATATAGATAAATGACAAACCCGGTGAGTATATATAACACATAAATATAATCACTTATTGATGATTATAAAACTTTCAAGTGATATTATTGTATTAGTTTGATTGTTCGGAGAAACTTTTGGTGATATAACAACGTGAATGTATAAAATTTCGATATTAAGTATTTAAACGTGAATTGGCATTTATAAATATACTAGAAGCGTACTCGCGCAATGCAGCGAGATACATCACGATTTTAATGTTTATTTTTATTTTTTGTTTTTTATTGATTTACAGTACGATTTTGGATGGTTTTTATCGAGTGATAATGGTTTTTTTATATATAAATTTGTTTAATTTAGGCTTAACAATATAATGTTTTTTATATAAAAAAAATTAAGTAGTTTGTTAAAATTTATTAATTATCTTATATATTTTAAATTTTTTATACTTAAATTGAGATGTTTATCCTGTTTTGATTATATTTATCAGAATTCAAATTTCATAATTTTAGGATTTGGGGATTAGAGATAAGGATTTTGGGGGATAAGGATGAAATTTATTAATTAGGGTTAAAAGCATTTAAAAATAGTACATATTGCTTCATTAATTGTTTTTTAAGATATTTTAAGTAGATTAACATTAAATAATAGTACATAATGCTTAATACATCATGATTTTAATGTTTATTTTTATTTTTTGTTTTTTTATTGATTTACAGTACGATTTTGGATGGTTTTTATTGAGTGATAATGGTTTTTTATATATAAGTTTGTTTAATTTAGGCTTAACAATATAATGTTTTTTATATAAAAAAAATTAAGTAGTTTGTTAAAATTCATTAATTATCTTATATATTTTAAATTTTTTATATTTAAATTGAGATGTTTATCCTGTTTTGATTATGTTTATCAGAATTCAAATTTTATAATTTTAGGGTTTGGGGATTAGAGATAAGGATTTTGGGGGATAAAAATGAAATATATTAATTAGGGTTAAAAGCTTTACAGGTAGTACATTAGACTTTAGTAGTTATTTTTAAGAGATTTTAAGTAGATAACTTTAAATGATAGTACATAAAGCTTAATGAGTTGTAATTAAGAGTTTTTTATGCCATCTTTATAATATAGTATAGATATAGATTATAGAGAAAATGGAAAAGTCCAAAAATACCCAACCAACTTTCCTGTTTAGAATAATTTAATCCCTAATTTTTTTTAATGAGAAAACCATTAAACTTTCTTATTTTGAATAATTAAGTACTCGAACTTCTTTTTGAATAAGGGGGTGTTTGGGATTGCTTATTTAAAACAACTTATGCTTATTTTAAAAAGTGACTAGAAGTGTACTCGCGCAATGCAGCTAGATACGATTTTAATGTTTCATTTTATTTTCTGTTTTTTGTCGATTTACATTACGATTTTGGATGGTTGTGAGAGAGTGATAATTATTTTTTTTATATAAATTTGTTTAATTTAGACTTAATAATATAATATAATTTATTTTGGTTTAATAATATAGTTTTTTTTTATAAAATATTCTGTAAGATTTTTTAATTATATTTTAGATTTTTTATATCTAAAATATGCTGAGAGTTATTTTAGGGGAGTTAAAGTGGGAAATGATTTTAGGGGAGCTAAAATGGTTAGAGATAATGATTGAAAATTAATGAATAGCATTAAATGTAGTACATACAGCTTTTATGGTTGTTTTTTAAGTAATTAGCATTAAATAGCGGTACATTAAACTTTAAAACTTGTTTTTAAGAGTTTTTTATGTCATTTTTATAATATAGTATAGATTATCAACTTATGCGGTGTCAAATCGTAGTTTTTAAAAAAATGTTTGGATTAGCTTATTGTGATACCAAAACGTAATAAGCTAATAAGTTGTTATTTAAAGGTGTTTGAGATTGCTTATACATATAAAATAACCAAAAAAGTGATAAACACTTTTCAAATAAGTTGATAAGTTAAAATCAAATAACTTATCAAAAAGTGATTTTCAACGGTTTGGCACTGTCACAAGCCATTTTAATTTTTCCTCATCCAAACACTCAAAAGTGCTTATCTACGGTGCCAAATCCCAATAAGCTAAAAAACACCTCAAATAAGCAATCCCAAACACCCCCTAAATAGATCATTGAACTTTTAAAAATTGGTTATTTATATCTTTTTAACACAAAAAAACTATCTGAAATTAGTTATATGACTGCTTTAAAGTTAAAAAAAAAAACTTAAATCGGTTTTACCGTTCCCAACACTACTTCATTCAAACCCCTCGCTGACTCATCATCGTATGCTCTCTATCACCATTCATCATCGTTGTTGGTCCTTGTCTTTGGTCTCACTCTTATTGATTGTTTTTTTTCTTTTTCTTTTGATTATCCATCTTTTTTATATGTATATATCTGCTCCACTAAATTGTTGTATAAGAGGGAGAATCGAAAGAAAAAAGCAAATCAAAAAGAGGGATATCGATGACAGGGGCCAACAGCGGCAAACAATGGATGGTATAGAGAACAGACAACGATGGGACGAGGAGGAGTGGGAGGGGGAGTGATGTCGTTGTGTACGAAGGGTTTGAATGACGTAGGGTTTAGAACAGTAAAACTGATTTATATATATATTTTTTACTTTAAAACATTTCTAGTTGGTTGTATGTAATTTTTTTTGGTTAAAAGGAAATAAAGAATGTAGGTGACCAATTTTCAGAAGTTCGATGATTTATTTATTAGAAAAAATTGTTCAAATACTTAATCATTCAAAATAAGAAAGTTTAATGAGTTTTTTCATTAAAAAAATAGTTCAAAGACTTATTTAAAATGAGAAAGTTTAATGGTTTTTTCATTCAAAAAAAAAGTTTAGGGACTAAACCATTCAAAATGGGAAAGTTGGTTGAGTTTTTTTGAACATTGCACTAGAAAAAACTAAGGGGTTGTTTGTTTTTTTAAAAAAATCTCTTAATCTCTCTTAAGTCTAAATTATTCAGACATTTTTACACACCGCCTCTTATTAATCATAACTAAATTAAGATTTCAGACTTTAGACCTCTTAAAAAAAAAACGACACCTAAATTTTGTAAACGGTTTAAAAAATTTCCGATTCCCCGGCGGAGATCCCTGTTCTCGGGGGGGGATGGAGAAAGAACTTTGTTCCCCGACGAGGATGGGGATAAGAAGCGGGGAGCGAGGATAGGGATGGGGATTAAGGGCGGAGGGCCTATAGGGCATTTAGGAGCCAAGGCCCCTGCATTTTTTCATCCATGAAGTAGCAATTTTAGGGTCTCTATGAAATGTTTAGGGCCAAGGCCTAGTGGGTTGTGGCGTACAACGTACTGGTTAAGGCTCTTGGAATGTGGTGGAATATCCCATCTGCACAGGATTCGAATTCAGTTGTACACAACAATTGTGACCACTGAGGTTTAATCACAACTGATATCTTACAGTCATAATTTGCCAAGAGATTAGTCTAGCTGTCTAGTTATAACCTATGACACCTTTCAAAAACGAAAAACAGGAAAAAAAAAAAGTAAAAGTAAAAAATATAAGATACATATTTGGCCCCTCCACTCTCACAAGTCCAGTTTGTATCAAATTCAAATGAGCCCAAGTAGCCAAGTCCATAATCATATCCAATTTGTCCAACATCGACCAGATTCCAGCGGTCCAGACTCCGGCCTTTCACTCTCGCCTATCCAATCTCACAAATCGACGAATCGAACCCAAGCCTCTCGCTATCGGCTCTCGTCCTATGGATTAATCGAACCCCGTTTCCACAGCCTCTCGCTCTCGCCCTTTCCGATCTCACAAATTGAACAACTCTCCGGTGGCGTACTCAACGATAGAACGACTAAATACTCAACGACAGTCAAGGGCTGAACTCGAGCACTCACAGGTTTTGTTTCATTTTATCCAAGTTTTCAATTTTAAATGCAATTACACTATTACACGATTACAGTATTAATGTATTATGATATCGTTTGATTGAGTTTGAAATTGTTTGATTAGGTTTTAATTTGTTTGATAGGGTCTCTATGAAATGTCTATGGGATATGGAGATTTACTGGATTTCTTGGAGTTTAACTGTTTGGAATTTCTATATCTATATTTGGTTGCACGTTTAACTGTTTTAAGGATAAATTTATTTAATTAATTTTGTTTGACATGTAGATAAAGATTTTTTTTGGAAGGGTGTAGCCTAGACTAATCCCTTGGCAAATTATGACCGTGAGACATCATCCACCGATTAAACCTCAGCAGCCACAATTGTTGTGTACGCCTGTATTCGAACAATTGTTGTGAACCTGGGCAGATGGGATATTCCACCACATTCCCATGGACTTAACCGGTACGCCACAACACTTGTGGTTATGTAGATAAAGTGTTAATAAAGATGAAAACACAATCTACTATTCATGAGTTTTTTAAAAGAAAACATGTTGGTTCTTCTTCTGAAGATCCCAAAGAGACAACAGATGGTGTTCCGGTTACTGCCCTTGCAAAAAAGCTCAAATGGAAAGCATAGTTTTAAAAATCTCAATCGGGACTCGAGGCGTTTTCCCTCTGCGAGGCGAGGCGTAAGCCTCGAGGCGTGTATATGTATATAATATATATATATATATATATGTGTGTGTGTGTATATAATACAAGGTGGAAAACATAATTCTATGCCAAATAAAATTCATAAATACTAATAATAAGCAAAACATAATTCCATACCAAATTTTAAACGTCATAAGCTCAACAAATTACTAGTTATAAGGCTAAAAACATAATGAAAATATGATAGCAAACATTTGGCCATTTAGCTGTTGTAGTATGAAATCGGACCTCCAATGATCAGAAATCACAAACATTTGGCCATTTGGCTGCTGTAGTCTAATCTAAAATGCTGAGCATAATCAACATGGTGATAAAAAAACAGTAGCTAAAATAACTAGCAAAAAAGATGAAGTGGTGCATAAAAGAAAGTCAGCTTCTTTCTTTTTTCTTGAGAAGAGGGAAGAACACCCCAAAATGGCTTTTTGTTGTTTGACTAGTTCTACCTTTTTTAAATATACAAAAGGTAATAAAAGTACAAGTCACTTTAAAAAACAAACATCAGTCTCCCCAAAAACATCCCAAAAACATAATAATAGCTGAGGCTTGCGCCTCACCAGCGCCTCACGCCTCACCGCCTCAAAGATTGAGGCGTAAGCCTCGTCCAGGGACCATGAGTCTTAAGCCTCAGGAGCGGTTTTGGACCGCCTCGCCTCGAGGCGTGCCTTGAGGCGTACGCCTCAAGCGATTTTGAAAACCATGTTGGAAAGTAATGATATTGATCTTATTACACTAGAACGAGACCCTAGTTTGCGTCCTCAAGTTTATGATTATCCTATCAATCAATAAGATAAATTCGACGAGCTTATATGAATGTTGGTCCTCTTCAACCCATGTGTTTCCAAAATCTAGACTAGAAACTCATAAAGGTAGCTTTCAAGCTTCGTGGTTTAGGTTATATCCTTGGATTGAATATTCAAATAGTTTAGATGCAACATTTTGTTTCCCATGTTTTCTATTTAACAATCCATTAGGACTCGAATACTACGGCCAACAAGCATTTACTATAGATAGGTATCGAAACTGGAAAAAAATGGGTGAGAAAAATGTATTTTATTGATACATTGTGAAAACAATTCTACGGAATAAAATGGAAGATGAGTTTCTAAACGACTCGATTTGGTTTTGTTTATCGAAAGGGAAGTTGATGAATAGATTAGTTTGGAGGAAATTGTGGAAGACTTCAAGGGTCGCGAAAGATTGACGGGTTCCACTTTGATGAGCAATGTTTGATATTTTCATATTTAACGTCTAATTTTAGAGTTTTACTATGTTATAACTTTGAATAGTATATATTTTTTATATTTTTGAAAATATACAAGTTATTAGGTCCGACCCTGCGGTTGAAAAACTTGTGTTCCACCCCTGATAGGAATTGTGATCCTTGGTATTCTTGACCCTGTTGCCATCTCTACAGTCAAGAAGGCCATTGATTCGAGCACCAATAATGGCCACTTGCTTCTTATTCATTATCTTAGGCGATGCAATCTCATATATCAACTTCTGCACTATCTTCTTTCTATTCTATCTTTCTTAAAATGGAAATCTATCATCTCTACCAAACATAAACACAACACATGAAAGGTACACACACATATAATAATATTATTTTTACAGAAAAAGACAAAAAAAAGATGCTAAAATCGACCAACTTGTCCTTGAGTTAACAAATTGAAGTTAACTCCATTAAGGACAGGGATCTAGCTCGAAATGAATACGACCATATGGACGCAATTACTCTAATTATTTTGAAAGAGGGATCATATCCAAATTTTGAGCAAATCAAAGGAACCTTCAATGTAGTTCACTCTAAATTTAACTTCTTTTAGAAAACAAAAAGATTTATCAAATAAATATGTAAATTCAAAATTACATAATATTCTCAGAAATTAAAGAAACAATACACAATAAGACATTTTAACAATTCATAAAAACAAATAGTTCTAATAATTCTGTTTTTAGAATTCATCACCACATCTTATCTTTCAGAAGTCGAATAAGATTTCAGGTTCAACGTCTCTTAAAAAACAAACAAACACCTTATACTTTGAGAGTACAAAAGGTGAACTTATTAAAAGTTGGTGGCCATTTTAGTAAGGTTCTTGTAGGAGGCGGTTATAGGGAACAAGCATTTTATTGTGGTATGATCACCAAATAGAAATTCAAATTCTGGTTTGCCCTCACATAGTACACGTTTCTTTTTCTATGCCATAGATGGGTGTATGTTTTTTGCTTGTTAGTTAGTATTTACAATGCATTATAACAGTTCCAAATTGAAATATCCCATGTACAAAAATGGGTTTTTTAGAGTTTATATTTGATCATTTCCAGTGTGCAGGCAAGATGTTTGATAAAATGTCTCAAAGGGTTCACATTCTTGGAAATTGTTTACAAAAAACAAAATTGTGATGTTAATTGTCAATCAACAGCTGTTTGCAATCTGTCGATCTCTCTCTCACGCCACTCACTCTCGTCTCTATGCTGGAGCCTCTACCCTCGACGGCTCTACCAGACAACCAATCACAGCGGTTGATTTCTCAAGCTTTCTCTCTCTCAGGCGGTGACGCTACTCACTTACGGAGGCAGTTTTCTTTGCTCGTCTACACAATAGCTCGAGCTTCATAAGAGGTAAGTAAATTAGGGATTTTAGTTATTAATTCGTTTTCTGCATACACTTTTTTGCAAACCCGGGTGCAATCTCTCTACTCTTTGGGGGTTGGAAAGTCTGCTTAGTTTAATTGATTGTTGATCAACTTGGTTCAAACCAAAGCGATTCTTGTTATTTTTATTTGTGTATCCTGTAAAATTAGGTTACAATTTTCAAGAATGAACCTACCATTGATTGAGTTAGTTTACTTCATAAATCTTAAACTTTCTCGTATGATTACATGCTCATAATTGCTCTTTGTTGTCCATTGTTGTACAATTAGTATGCTTTATTGTTTTCTTTTTGTTGATCAAGTAAATTAGCATATCTCTAAATACAAGACAAATAGGAAAACGGGTCATCAAAAAAGGAAGAAGAAAGGAGGGACATTGGATTTGTTCCAATGTATGAAAACTCGACTATAACAATTGTATATTTGATTGGTTATAAGCTTATGAATTATTAATTCAATATTATGTGGTGGTTGTGTTGTTTTTAACAATCCATTCTTATTTTATGCTGTATGGTTTGCTTTGTTGGGTTTTATATTTGTTATAGCCACTATATCGTGCATAAACCACAAGGGTTGTGGCATACTGGCTAAGGCTCTGGGGATGTGGTGGAATATCCCATTTGCCTAGGGTTCAAATCCAGGCGTACACAACAATTGTGGCCACTGAGGTTTAATCAGGGCTGATGTCTTACGTTCATAATTTGCCAAGGGATTAGTCTAGGCATAACCTAGGACACCCTTCCCAAAAAAAAAATCGTGCATAGCCTGTTTCACATTCTTCAAATCCCCCATTGCCTGCTAGAATGTGTGCAATAAGTTTCATATGTGACTTGGCCTCATTGCTTCTTCAATTGCTCCTTGTGCTTCTAATCTTCTACCATATATGCGTGGAAAATTGGATTCTCATTTATTTGTCCTTACAGAAATATATGGCCTTGAGCAGTAGTAGATTTATATAGCTGAACTGGAAACAATCTGATTGGCGTTGTTGCTTTAATATCTTCCTATAGTGAATTATGGTTTTTAGGTCGACATTCTTATGTGGTATTATGATATCTTCCTATCTTCTTGTTTGTGTTTGATTGAATTAATTACATTTTAAACTTTTGAGGTCAGAGTTGGAAAGGGATGACTTTGGAAGAGCATATGCAGTTCTAGTTGTTTTTGGTTGCCACTTTGTGTACATGGGTCTGTGATATTAAGTCTGTAAGTGTCCTTAAAGTAACAGACCAATAAGAAGTGCTAGGTATTTAGGTATATACAGGAATTCCTTTTTGTAGTAGACATCCTTTTGGCATCAATACTTGTGTGCTGCAATCTCAAGTGGTTCACCAGTTTGACTGCAGTGCGAAAGCCTCCATTAACCTACTGTTCAGATATCATGTTGCGTATATGCAATTCATTTATTTTGATAATTGGTTATGCTTTTGCATGGCCCTTAAATGAATAGCAGAATGTGCCTACGCATAATAATATAGTCTTTGATCCCTTATTTTGTTTGTTGATGAAAGGTATAATGTGTCTACACACTGTGTAAACTCTTTGATCCCTTATTTTGTTTGTTGACTCTGATAGAGTTGAAAGAATGTCGTCGAGAATGGTTGCTCGGAGATTGGGGAGCAAGCTATTACCCATGTTCACTCGTGCAGCTACACTGCATTCTCATGCCACTAGCTTTGGTAGGTGCTATCCTGCTGTTTGATATTCTTTCTTTTATAATTACTGGCAAATATGTGAAAAATGTTGATATGCTAAATACTCTTTTGAAAAATTTACACCAGCACATAAACACAAACATATAAACTCAGGTACCAAGGGCAAAACAATCTTGTGTCCCTTTTATGTTTTGCTGCTAGCTCATATCCAATTTTGAACATTAGTTAGAACCAAAAGTATGTGATACTGATCATACAGATCACGGAAGATAAATAGTGTTTATATTGCTTAACTACGTTTAAGAATTTTTGAAATAATGAACTCCTACAGAATACTATCATATCAAATGAGGATTAGATTGTTGGTTGTCAGGATGTTTCATTACCTCTTTTTATTGGTAAGACAATTTCATTTAAGGAAGAAATATGCATGTAAGACACACAAGAACAGAAAAACAAGTATTTAAATGGTGAATGGGATTTGGAAAATAATCTGCATATGTTGGGAATCTTTTAGGTGGCGTTTGGTTCGCAGAATGTTTTTTGGATGGAATGGAATTTTGTCAAAGGAATTTGACTTTGAAGGAATTGGAATGAAATGTTGTCAGGTTTGACCACGTCTTTGGTTAACAGAATTGGAATGAAATCTGTTAAAGGAACTGGAATCTGTATGTTAGGTTAACAAAATGTAGCTTTGGAGTTGGAATGAAATGTTGATAAATGACCAAAATACCCTTTTTGATAATTTTAATTTTTATAAAAAAAACATACTTTAATAAAATAGTCATTAAAAATACTTTATTTGTTACGGTGGTTCAGATTGGTGGTGGTCAGTGGTGGTTTAGAACGGTGGTTTAGATCGGATGTGGTCGGCGGTGGTTCAAATCGGTGGTGGTTTAGATCGGCGGTGGGCAGTGGTTCAGATTGGTGGTGGTCGGCGGTGGTTCAGAACGGCGATGGTTGGCGGTGGTTCAGATCAGCGGTGTCGACGGTGGTTCAGAATGACGGTGGTCGGTGGTGGTTCGGATCGGCGGTGATTGGTGGTCGGCGGTGGTTCAGAACGACGGTGGTCGGTGATCGACGGTGGTTCAGATCGACGATGGTTCAAAACGACTGTTGGTCGGTGATCGACGATTGTTGATGGTCGGCGGTGGTTCAAAACGGCAGTGGCCGACTATGGTTCAGATCGGCAATGGTCGGCGGTGGTTCAGAATGGTGGTGGTCGGCAGTGGTCAACGGTGGTTCAGAATGACGGTGGTTCAGATCGGCAGTGGTCGGTGGTGGTTCAGATCGACAGTGGTCGGCGGTGGTCAGTGGTGGTCGAGGATGGTTCAGAACGACGTTGGTCGGTGGTCGGCGGTGGTTCAGATTGGCGATGGTTCAGAACGGCGGTGGTCGGTGGTTCAGATCAGCGATGGTTTAGAACGTAGGTGGTCGGCGGTTGGCGGTGGTTTAGAACGGCGATGGTCGGTGGTCGGCAGTGATAAGGTTATATTGGATTGAAGACATATGTGGTATTATGAAAAATAAGAATTTCATTCCATCAAAATACCTTGTAGTTGCTAAGGAATGTTAAATTCCCTCATTTGTGGAATTTGATAGAATTTAGAGATTCCTTCCATGAAAAAGAATGAACCAAACAAAGGAATGGAATTTGGTCAATGGAATTCAACATTCTAATTCCATCAGATTCCTGCGAACCAAACGCCACCTTAGAAGTCTTGCAGTCACTGGAATGACACGGGCAGAAATTAACCTCGACACTTCACCATGCAAAGTTGGATCTCTTTGTCATTCTTGTAGATGCTAAAAAGGATCTCTGTAATAAGCTAATAGCTCAAATCACTACTAAGAAGATCATGCAAAACAAAAGTCAGGATGAAACAGATGACTTTCAGCTAGTAGTGTTTGAATATGCACAAACTCATCTAGAAAGCACCACATACATTTAAACAACTTTATACCTCTTATCTATGTGAAGGAAACCATATCTACTTTTGGGTTGCAGGGAATTATATGCTATAATTTTGTTTATTAAAATTTATGTTTGTTCTGAGCAATTATTAGCAAAATTCAGTTGATAATGAGGTAAAGTTGAGGCCCAATCATAAGCGAAGTAAACAACAAACTATTGGGAAAATTAGTATTTCAGGAATCCACACAAGATGCTCCATGGTTTCTAATGCTTTAAGTTTATAGATAGAAAGCATACGATAGGAAATTATTACGTTGTGTATGGAGCTACACAGGGATTCCAAAACACTGTTTGTGGTGTGGGATTCCGCAGTTAGACAGTTCATACACACACATGCACTACTCGCTTTTAGTGGTAAAACATAATCAAAAGTTCTTGGAGTAGCTAGCTGAATACCTTGTAGCAGCTAGCAATATGTACATTATCACTAAAGGACTCGGTCAAATTAAAGTTTCAGTTGCTCATATGGGTTAAGTATAAGTTTATATATGTTATCTTCATCTATCTGTCAAGGTAAATAATAAATCTTTTTTCTTTCATGTTTCTCTGCCTTTCTTCTCATTCTGATGCATGGCAAATATGCATGAGAATCTTGTACCATGAATACTGAAGAAAGGTTGGGGGCGGGGGGACTTTCTCCGAGGGTGTGCATCTTTGCTAATTAGTTTAAAGAGTAATAAGTTCATGATAAGTAGTTCAACTTTGCTTAAAATTTTACGTACAAGTTTTATGAGGATGAAAGGAGTTGCCGACTACATACTTTCATATCTTAAGAAGTACAAGTTAAATAGATTATTAAATAGATGTGTGTTATTGGCACACATTTTCTTGTTCACATAACATACTTTTGTATCTTAAGAATTACAAGTTTTTTTCATCCTTTCTGATTACATATCAACAGCCTGCCATTTAGCATGATCTTGTTCCATAGTAATAAACCCCTATATTGACGTGCTAGTTGTACTACAGGATTTAAAGAAGTTCATGAAGAACAAAAAAGCCAAATGGTTGGTAATGTCTTCACCAAGGTTGCATCAAACTATGACATCATGAATGATTTGATGAGTGGTGGACTACATAGATTGTGGAAAGATAGGTGAAGTGCAAAGTTTATTTTCATTTTCATATTCCATCATTTGTCTTCTAGGCTTGTCTTTTTTATGCTTGCTTTTTCTCCAGATTGGTTTCGAAATTGAGTCCATTTCCTGGGATGAAACATCTTGATGTAGCTGGTGGAACAGGTTAGTCTGTCCATGTGATGACCATATTTATGCGTACTTGTGCTCCTAAATCCCAATTCTAAGCTTTGATAATCAATATAGCTGTTTCACCAATCATACCATTTAACTCTGCTTTAAAAATTAAAAGTACAAGAAATATGAATTAAGTTTCGTGTTAAATTAAGCTACTTGGGTCCAAGGTCGTATGTTTAAACTAGGTATAGTCGTATAGATACTTCATAGTTAAATCTCAAATTGGGAACTGGTAGAATATATATGACATACGTGATGTCTGAATATCTTCTAGTCACAGAAGCTTCGGTCTTTATTCAAAAGAGGAGGCCCTTTCTCAAGTCTGGCTTTTCTGAATCATTGTGTTTTTCCTTTTACTTTGTTGGTGGGCTCAACTAAAAACAAACTAAGAATTTTGTTAGTTTAGATTTTGGTCGTTGAAGTTTGTTTACTATGCTAGAGATACAAGTTTGTAAGAAGTGTTTGGCCTGGAAGTGTATGCATTGTGTACCTGAAATATACGTATCCTTGTGCACATTTGTAGGATAAAATTGGCCTAGATCTAATGTCTTTTTTACACTTTTGGTTTTATTTCAATCGAAAAATCTCACTCTCTTTAATTGTGCTGAGACTTGATCCCGACATTATTCTTCTGCAATCTTTTGACATATAACACTATCTTTCCTATTGCATGTATTGTGAAATGCCCCAACCGCCAATTTTGCTGGTTGGAGGCTTTTAAATACATTCTTTCTTTTCATGGAATTTTGTGTTTCTAAAATTTTGCAGGCGATGTCGCTTTCAGGATCCTAGAAGCTATCAATAGTGTTAATCGCAGAGCTATAGAAGACACCCTCGAAGAGTATTTGCAGGAAGAAACTCAGGTTTATGTTTGTGATATCAATCCAAATATGTTGAATGTTGGCAAAAAGCGTGCCCAAGAAAGAGGTAATTGTTGGTAAAATTGAAATTCATCGGCCATATATATTCTTTAGAGAGATGATGCAAGTTATAAACCATGTCCTTGTCATGGATTACCAGTTGTCTTCTAACTTACATAGGGCTTGGAGATCAAGGGTCCCTCATATGGGTTGAGGGAGATGCAGAAAAGCTCAATTTCGAGGATGGTTCAATGGATGGTTACACTATTGCTTTTGGTATTAGGAACGTTACACACATAGAAAAAGTTCTTGCTGAAGCATACAGGTATTTCTCTAACCTGACCTTAGATGTTTAAGGGAACATTCTAATTTTCTTTGACCTGTTATCCCTAAAGAACTAGAGGAAAAGATTGCAAAGATTACGGTTGTGGAACGTCACAAAATACTAAAAGCATATTTACTGGATTGCCTTGCCCTCAATTTAAAACTTCCGACCATCGCATATTAATAAATATGTGCTTTTGTATGGCTCTATTGTCATTATAGAATCTCTTTTGTTTATTCGTTGGCAAGAAAATTGGGTTGGGTCAAGCTGGAACACTTGATACTAATGACCCAATGGTTCAACTGCTACCTGGTCAACTGAAGAGCTATCCCTACCGTTCTTCCAAGGACTCTTTGTGATTTGTATATCAATTTAAATGTTTTCCCTTCTTCTGGTATCTTGAAGTTTGAAAACTCCTGTTACAAACGAAAACAGTTTCCAAATTGTTGTGTTAGTGCTCAATTAAATACTTGTCATGATTATTAATGCAATATTATTTATTATGTAATTTTCTGGTCGTTGAAGTGTCCATGTTTTTAGACATTGAGAAGATGTTGAAGTTCTCTAATCTACTTGGCACTTATGAAACGGACGGCTTAGTGTGTAAGGCGTCTGCATTTATAGCAATCACTTGATAGTTAAATTGCAAATTAGAAAGCTTTGATAAAAAGGAACTTGAAAGTTTAAAATACAAAGAGGTTTGAAATGAGAAGCATTTGTCTAAAAACATCATAGTATTGTAAATACCCAACAGATTAATGTAGAAATACTTGCTTTGTTGATAATTTACTTTTCAATCAGGGTACTCAAAAAGGGAGGGAGATTCCTTTGCCTTGAACTCAGCCATGTAGAAGCTCCAGTTTTCAAGCAGCTGTAAGTATCTTTAAACTCACATTTGAGTAGTTATGAGCATTTTAACTAGCGCTTCCACCATCCCAAAGTACAAGTCGATATTTGACTTTTGAGTGTTGAACAAATTACATTTTAACGCTACAAATTTATGTACATTTGCTTTGCTTGAAGCAAAGGAATTGGAGTCTTGTTTTAGGACGGTATCTATTAACAAACATAACTAACGGTTGAAATATATTATCAAGCAGGCACATTTTGGATCTACCAAACAAATAGCACATGCTTTCAAAGTCAAAAGTGGAGTCTTGTTTTAATTAGGACGGTATCTATTAACCGTCACCCTCTCTTATTGTTTGGTTTTGTTTATTCATCAGGTATGATTCCTACTCGTTCTCGGTCATTCCAGTTCTAGGAGAGCTAGTAGCAGGAGATCGTGATTCTTATCAATATTTGGTTGAGAGTGTTCGACGTTTTCCTCCTCAGGTATGTTTTGACCCACAACTCGAGATCGTAACTATAAGGAATAAATAAATTTAGAGTTTGCGGTTGGTGGGTTTTCAGGAGGTGTTTGCTTCAATGATCGCAGATGCTGGGTTTCAAAAGGTGGAGTATGAAAATCTTGTGGGAGGAGTGGTGGCAATCCATTCGGGGTTGAAATTTTAATAAGCATCTTTGGTTTTCTTATAAGGCTGTGAGTTTAGGAAAAGAAAGGTTCAATCAATTTGTTAGATGAAATCAGACATGTGTACCCAGAATTTTGGATCAGGAATAAAGGTTGATGTATTCTGCAGGATGGATGGATGCCCATTTAAATCAACCCAAATAAACAAGCCTAATATATTCCACTCCAAAATAGGATCTACGGGATTAGATGTATACAGACCTGTCATTTATCCCAAAGAGTAGAGTAATTATTTTCATGAAAACTATCGTAGGTATATTAGTCGTCCAATCATATGTACATCTAAGGGACTGTTTGGTTGGTTTTCCATTAAGTTATGTATGAATAAAGTTGTCTGTGTGGATTAATCTATCTGTATAGATTTAGAAGATTTTTATTTGAGAGAGTTTTTTCATAAATGGAAGGAACGTGTTTTTAATGGGAGGGACTGATTTGGAAAAAAACTTAGCTTTCTACATAAAGCTTCCCCTTGAAATCTTACTGAATAAGTCACTTTCTATATCATTAAGCCACTACCAAACAGTCATATATAGCTGACTGAATAAGCTGTGAGTCTCATTAAGCTGCCAACAAACATGCCCTAAGCATCTTTATTTCTACAATTTTCTACTTCCTCTCATGCTGGTCCAATGGCTACATTATATAATTTGTCTTTTAGTTTTAGCAGAATCTTGTCACGCTCAAGTAAACAACTCGAATGTAGACAAGGGGCTCTTCAAAGAAGCTCTCTTGAACAACAAAAATGAAATGTAAAATCAAGTTATTCAGTAAAATGTAATAAATCTTGAACCAAATTATGTGTTAAAAACAATTGATCTAAAGAACTGAAAGCTCGTCGAAGTGGTAACAGAAATGAAGCACTAAATACAGTAGAAACCAATCAATACGAGAAGATTACTAGTCGTATTGTATCTAATCTTTTATTTTGAAGATCTATAGTTTGAGAAGAAAAAATATTTATTTCGAAAACATACGTAAAGAAGTCAAATGTTATTTGTGTCATGTCAATATTAGATGCTAAAATAGATTCTTTTTTTCAAACTATGAATTTAAATGTAGCTTTTCAAAATCTCCTTTTAAAGTAGGAACTAAATAAAAATACGTTCATTTTTATGCAATTTGTCTATTACTAAGGGCATGGGCGGACCTACATAGTCCTATACGATGGCACAGGCCACCGCTTCATTGTTTCGTCGTAAGAGGAAAAAATTATGTTTTTGAAAGGTGCCACCGTTTTGTTTTGTTTGGTGCCACCATATAGTTTTTAAAACTGATGCTTTAATTTGGTGTAAGTCTCTAATGATAGAGTCGGTAAATGTTGTTCACTTTGTATGAAAATCCTGGAAGTCCCACCAATGTCAATTTCTTTAGTTTTCAACTTATATTGGTGTTTTTTTTATATGTTCTAGAAA
This sequence comes from Arctium minus, assembly GCA_954870635.1. Classification (NCBI taxonomy): domain Eukaryota; kingdom Viridiplantae; phylum Streptophyta; class Magnoliopsida; order Asterales; family Asteraceae; genus Arctium; species Arctium minus. Next base: position 170,215,214 of record OX941080.1, on the reverse strand, counting down.
AAAATTATGGTATGTACTTGAACATGGATCTCTTATGTGTAAGGAGAAGGAACCAACCAATCTATAATAATATCTATAAATATTTTAACAAGTTAATTTTTATAGTTAAATTGTAGTAACACTCGTAAAAATTAAGGGTCTGTTTGGTTCAGGCAGGGGAATGAAAATGGGAATGACAAGGTATGAAAATGGGAATCATTATTGCATTGATGCATTTTGGTTAATATTGGGAATCATTATCATTATCATAGATGTTGTTTGGTTGTTTATCATATATAACTGAAAATTCGTTTTGTTACCATTTTTATAACATTACCCAATCACTTTATCATTTAAACATAACTTCAAAAAATACAATACAAAATATGTTTCATCCAAAATGAAAAATACAATACTATTCGATGTTTCATCCAACTTCAAAAATACATTACATTTCGATGTTCTATCAAACTTCAAAAATACAATACAATTCGTGTTTCATCCAACTTCAAAATACAATACTATTGGATGTCTCATTCCAACTTCAAAAGACAATACCAAAAAGTTTTCACTCAACCTCAAAATACAATACCAAAAAGAGGCTTACATATCCAACTATCTTCAAAATGCATACCAAAAGATTATGTTTAAGATTCAAATTCATTGACTAACAGGATACAAGAACCCAATCACATATGCTCTTCTCATGTGAGGTGGCAACGTAAAGAAGACCTTAACTTTGGTAAGTTCATTATAGCAAATTTCAAGAGCTCTTGGAATATCACTTGTAGATATTCCGAGGCTAAGAAGTTCATTCATGACTTCTTGCATCTTCTCTTCACTCACAGAATCAGATTTGTTAGCTTCGGTCAAAAGATTGGCAGTAGCAGCATATTGTGATATCATTTGACCACAAATAAACTCAAACTTGGAATTAAATTCATCTAACCTCATGTCAATGGTATTTTGAAGTGAAGGTGATTTCTTGTTCTTGTAAATTTCCCTTCTAGGTGAAAGTCTTTTGCGCTTCTTTGATGTGATAGTGGTTGATGAGTTAGGAGATCCTTGCGCATCACCTTCTTCTTCACCTTCACTATCAGATGAACATAAAAACACATTCTTGTTGTTACTAATATCCTTACACGCTTGTGATATATCCTCGGCTTTTAGTCCTGTCGCTCTATCTCTACCCCATACCAAGTCCAATTTTCGCAAATATGGAAACTTGAAGTTCCACAAGCCGGTTGCATTCTTATGAGTCTACAAAAATAAAAATGACATTATGAGAACAAGAATAATACAATTAAAAAAATTAGTTCTTTCATGCCCTTACCTTGCACCAATCGTCATACCATTGCTTCTCACAATTGATTTTATGCTCAACATCATCCTATTGACACCCACTTTGCATCAACATTTCAGAAAGTGGATTATACTTGTTTTTAAGATATTTTATCCGAGAGTCGATGTGAGGGATAACTTCCTTATCAAAATTTGGTACCCTTTGGACCAACCTCTTATGCACTTCAATCATGTAGCCGTTTTTGAATCCACCATCTACCTTCCATAACGGATCACAAGCAAGTTCTTGCAAAACATTAACTTATAGCCGCAAGAAATATATATATATATATATATATATATATATATATAGAGAGAGAGAGAGAGAGAGGCTCATTCATTTGCTAACCATAACATTGGTGCTAACCGTGCTAACCAATCTCAACCGTAGATTAATGAGATCAATGATCCACAATTAATTGATTTTTTATTAAAATAAAATATTAAAAACGGTTAAAAAAATACAATGCATGTATGCATAGGGGTATTTCGATATCTGATTGAGAGGGAGGGACATATCTGATTGAGAGGGAGGCGACAATTAGGGTGAAGCGGGAATGGTTTTTCATTCCCCCCAAATTGAACAGGAATAGAAATTTGGGCTGATTTAGGAATGGGCCCATTGTATTATAACAAACCAAACACATCTTTTTATATTCATTCCTATTAATTATAGTCTAATACCCCCAACCAAACACCCCCTAAAATATTTTGTATGAAATATGTGTTGGAAAAAGTTAGTAAAATATATGGTTTTTTACTAACTTTGGACACAGTTTAATACATTTATATGTATTATAGATATTGAACACTTAGTGGGTTTATGTTCTCTTATATGAGAGCCTCGAAACGATATATCATGTGTCCAAAATGGAGTATGTGTGAATGAGATATTGATGCTCAAAGTTGAGTGTTTGGAATGAACTTAGTAAAAAATCAAGTGGGTTTGGGAAGTGTCCCACATAGGAAGGAGGAGTAAAAGTTTTATGGTTTATAACCATGAAAGTAGGAGTGGCTTACAAGCTCCTTTGATTGGTTTTACTCCAACTCCTACCCGCACGCAGGGGGTGTCGATTGAGATTTTCGTAAGCTAAATCAGCGAACTTGTGCGTAGGCGCGACCTGTGGACATGAAATCTTGTGCTCGCGCAGCTTGGTTTTTGCGATTTTTTGTTCGGCTACCCGCGTCGTTTACTCGAGTATGGACGAGAAATAGTACACCGGGCGGGTTGTGTCGCGGGTTTACCCACGCCGCGTACTGTTGTTGATTTCGTGTAACACCCGGAAATTTAAGGTAAGTATTTACTTTTCGTATTTTCGACATCATAGTAGAATTGTGAATTGTGAATCTTTAGTGGGTAGAATGTATATCTGTGATTTAGTTATGTTGCACCTCTGCATAATGTTTAATCATGCAGCTAAATTCGAATTTTAGATCGAGATTTTTGGACCTCGGGGGCTTGGTGCAACAGTGACAAGCGACTGTGCCCATGGGCACTATCGTGAGTCACAGTCGCGGGATAACAACAGAAGATAGGGGTGTGGGCGCGACATTGCCACCGCGACAATGCCCTTGGGCAAAGTTGTAGGGCATTGTCGCCCTGTGTCTCCAGTGTGCGGGTGAGTGGGTGCGACAGTGCCAGTGGCATTGTCGCCGGACACTGTCACCAACAGGTCTGATTCGTATAAAAACCCACTTCAGTCCCTTAGCCTCATTTATTCTCCAATACTCTTTCTTAGAACTGATTTTGGGAGAGCTCTAGAACGTTTTTCTCCTCTCAAACCCTAGCTACATTTGTTACAAACATTTGGGTTGGTGATTATTGGGTGGAGCATTCAAGTCCACATTTAAAGCTTGATTGGTGGAGATTTTACCTCAACTTCTCACTTACTCATCTTCTTGAGCTACTACAGTTTATAGGGTTTTCTATAAAACCTAGTTAGTGAGTTCCTATCAACCTTTTCCCAAATGAGATATACATCTTGACATGCTACTTGCTTTCATTCCATAATTATGTAACAATCTTGATCATCTGATAAATTTGACCTAATTTCTACTTTTGGCATTTATAAAGGTTTTGGTTAATAATATTTATGTGGGATTTGTTGAAGTTAAACTTGGGTTATATTCGACCATAAATGTGTGTTATCATGAGATTGATGGAAAATAATGGTGAACTTGCATATTTTGGGATTCTAGACCTAAAATGGGATTTGAACTATATGAGGTCTTATACATGTATCTTGTTGATATGGAATATGTATAGAGATGGATGTTGTATATATATATATATATTGGATGAACCATGAGTAAGCACTAGGAGGATGTAGTCTTAGGGTGCCACCATGACGGTATGCACCTAGACCTCCGCCATTTGAAGTAATGCCTGGGAGGTAGTCTTTAGATGTGTCGGGACTTCGGGACGTTGCTCATGAGAGTGAACATCAAGGTACATTGACTTGCGGTGAAACTCCTTGGTGTGATGGGTCTCCCCCATTGATTCCTTTATGGCCATTATTGTCTATAATTGTTTAACTTATCATGTTATTATTATCGAACTCACTAGGCTCGTTTGGCCTAACACTTGTTCGGTTTGATGTGTATCTCAGGTGCTAGTGGCGCGTCCGCCAAGAAGGTTTAGCGGTCCTTTAGATGTGAGCTTGGGAGCTTTTTGGGATGCCATTATAGAAGATAATTATTTTAGAAGTAGATGACAACCAATTGTAATCTTATTTTTTGTCTAGAATTTAGATTAAGAGGTTGTTATCTCTCATTGTTTATTATTACAAACTTGTAATTAAACAGGCAATTATTGTTCCCTTTTTGGGTGAGCTCATGCTTTGACATTTATTTGATTACCATATTTCCCTTTCCGGAAATCCTTGTTTATCCCAATTTTTAAGGTGTTACAAGTTGGTATCAGAGCTCTAGTTTAAGTAAACTAGGTGTCGACTCTAGTATACCTAGACTTAAGCTGGTTGTGTATATAGTATCAATGTCCATACGGGTAGAATATTCCTAGGTGGGGAGAGTATAAGGATTACGGAATTGCATTGATTGAAATTTATGATAATGACAACGAGGGTTCTTATGTAAAATACGTTCACAATCTCATTTGGCCGGTGTTGTTCTGAATTTATGATTACGTGAGCATGCTTGAAATTGTTATTGTAATGATTATTCTTGTAGTAGTACGTATTAAACCGTTTGTCTTTTAAAGAACTAACCGGTATGATCTTTATCATGTGGGACAGTTCACAATGGTAAACACGAGGAGTCGGGTGGTGGCGCCCGATGATGGTAATGAGGCAAGTGTCACGGCTCCGGAGACTTTGGGAAGGGCAAACCCGACGGGTGATCCGATTGTTCCCCAACGGACCACTCTTTTGGAGGGAGTAGTGGACCAAGTTCCACAAATAAACATAGAGACAGAGAACCCGGTCATTCAGGAAGCGGCCCCCCAGTCGGTTTTGTTGGCAAGCATCATGCAAATGATTATCTCCGCTATGGACAATCGAGACGAACGATTTATGAAGATTTTAGAGGATCGTGACACGAGCAACCATAGACATGAAACAGTGGGAGACAATGCGCTAATTGGATCGGGTGGTGCTGATAATGCAGTCGGGACGGAGGAGCATGTGGTTACAGCAAAAAAGAAGAAAGAGGGGGGTTGCTCTTTTAAATCCTTTCTATGCAGTCGACCTCCAGAATTATCCGGAACAACTAATACAGTGGAGTGCATGAATTGGATACAAGAAGTGGAAATGGCCTTCGAGTCAAGTGAATGTGGCAACTCTCAGAGGGTCAAGTTTGCATCTCAGCTGCTAAGAGGAGATGCGTTGAGTTGGTGGAACGTTACCCGAAAAGTGCTCACACCGTAGGTTTTGGCCAAGCTCACTTGGCCAACCTTCAAGAAGAAGATAATGGAGAAATATTGCAATGAGAGAGCGCTTGACCAGATAGAGGAAGAGTTCCGCAATCTGAAAAATGGAAATCTGTCTATTGCCGACTACTCAAAACAATTTATGGACCCTCAGCCTTGTGAAGCACTTGGCTACTGATGAGAAGTCGAAGATAAAGGCTTATTTGAAGGGTTTGCCGACGGAGATGAAGACGGGCGTGAGGAATGCCCGGGTGAACACACTACAGGAAGTCATAGAGGAATCCCAACTAGTGGAGGACGATATCCTCCAAAAGAGAGAAGAGAAGAGGCAAGGAGAGAAGCGAAAATGGGAAGGGTCAATCGGGCCCACCCGACCATCCAAACCCTTCAACGGGGGAAGGAACATAGAGCCATGACGGGAGGCGAGATGGTGCCTCAAGTGTAAGAGTAAACATTTCGGGCCTTGTAATCGAAACCCTTCTCTAACGCAATGGAGTGCTTCAAATGTGGGCAGAAGGACCACATGAGTCGGGATTGCCCCTCCCGGGGAGTTTGTTATGAGTGTCGGGAACCGGGGCATATCAAGAGGGATTGTCCAAAGCTAGCAAGGGGACAACACGGTACTACAAGCGGGGTTGCACCGAAAAAGGAGATCCCACCGAAGGTGCCAAGTCGGGTCTTCCAAATGACGACGGATGAAGTAAGAGAGACGACGGATGTCGTGTCGGGTACGTTTCTAGTGAACTCTATACCTACCCATGTTTTGTTTGATTCTGGTGCGAACCAATCATTTGTGTCTACCTTGTTTTGCAAGAACTTCACCACTCCTTTTAGTTTGTTGAATGATGCTCTAGTGGTAGAGGTAGCCAATGGGGAGCATATGTTAGTTCGGGAGTACTTTGTTGGGTGTACTTTAGAACTAGATGGAGAGTCCTTCCTAATAGATTTGCTACCGGTTAATATTGGGGGGTTTGACGTGATCGTTGGAATGGATTGGTTATCCGCGCATGATGCTGGCATATTTTATTCCAAGAAGATGATTAGAGTGCCTTTGTCGAAGGGTGGAGAAGTGGTAATTTACGGGGAGAAGAACCGAAAGGCCAACATGATCATCTCGATAATCAAGGCATGAAAGAGTCTAGCCAAGGGGTGTACCTCGTACTTGGCCTATGTGATCGATGCGAAGTTGAAAAAGAAGCAAGTGGAAGATGTGGACGTGGTGCGTGACTATCCAGACGTTTTTCCAGAGAATCTACCCGGACTACCGCTGGAACGTCAAGTGGAGTTCCATATCGACCTCACTCCGGGTGCCGTACCGATCGCTCGTGCCCCTTATCGTCTATCCCCGACGGAAATGCAAGAGATGATGACACAACTACAAGAACTTCTCGAGAAGGGATTCATACGACCGAGTTCGTCGCCGTGGGGAGCTCCGGTGTTATTCGTGAAGAAGAAGGATGGGTCTATGCGGATGTGTATCGACTACCGTGAACTCAATAAGGTCACCGTGAAGAACAAGTATCCACTTCCTAGGATCGACGACCTCTTCGATCAATTACAAGGAGCGGGATGTTTCTCCAAGATAGATTTGCGGTCCGGTTACCATTAAGTGTGGGTGAAGGAGAGCGATATTCCGAAGACGGCGTTTCGGACAAGATACGGTCACTATGAGTTCCTAGTCATGCCATTCGGATTGACTAATGCTCCAGCCGTATTTATGGACTTGATGAATCGAGTATGTAGACCCTTCTTGGACAAATCAATTATAGTCTTTATTGGTGACATTCTGATCTACTCGCGGGATGAGGTGGATCATCGACAACATTTGAGGGAAGTTTTAGAAATTCTACGAAGGGAAAGGCTATTCGTGAAATTTTCAAAGTGCGAGTTTTGGCTACAAGAAGTCCAATTCTTGGGCCATGTGGTGTCGAAGGATGGAGTGAAAGTGGATCCTGCGAAGATTGAGGCAATGATGAACTGGGAACCACCGACGAGGCCAACGGAAATAAGAAGTTTCTTGGGTTTGGCCGACTACTACCGACGATTCATTCAAGACTTCTCGAAAATCGCCTCTCCGCTCACGTCTTTAACCAGGAAGAATGTCAAGTTCTTGTGGACCGAAGCTCAAGAAGAATCCTTTCGGACTCTACAAAGGAAGTTATGCGAGGCTCCAATTTTCTCTTTACCCGAGGGATCCGAAGACTTCGTGGTTTATAGCGACTCCTCTAAATTGAGTCCGGGTGCGTTCTGATGCAAAGGGGGAAGGTGATCGCGTATGCATCGCGACAACTCAAGGATCACAAAAAGAATTACCCTACGCACAACTTGAAGCTAGCGGCGGTGGTATTTTCCTTGAAGCTATGGCGACATTACCTCTACGGGACGAAGTGCACCTTATTTACCGATCATAAGAGCTTGAAATATATATTCGATCAAAAGGACCTCAACATGCTACAAATAAGATGGTTGGAGCTTTTGAAGGATTATGATTGTGAGTTGCTTTACCACCCCGGTAAAGCCAACGTGGTGGCGGATGCTTTGAGCTGAAAGAGTTACGGGAGTGGGAGCAAAGTAACTTTATCTAGAATTGACGTAATATCAAGTTTAGTGGAGGACATCAAGAGAAGTCAAACGGAAGCACTCTGAGAAGAGAAACTCAAAGACGAGATCATGGTGAAGCAACGAGAGATATTGATGGAAGATGGTTGCGGTCTTAAACTATTCTAAGGAAGGATTTGGGTACCGAATATCGGAGGAAACCGTGAGATGCTCTTGGCGGAGGCTTACAAGTCGAAATACTCCCTACATCCCGGAAGTACCAAGATGTATAGAGATTTGAAGTTGCATTATTGGTAGCCAGTGATGAAGCTCGACGTGGCTAATTATGTGGAAAGATGCGTCACATGTCTTCAAGTCAAAGCAGAACATCAAAAGCCTTATGGAAGTTTGCAACCACTAGCCATTCCGGAATGGAAGTGGGAACACATCACAATGGACTTCGTCATTAAGCTACCGAAGACCTTGAGAGGACACGACACAATTTGGGTGGTGGTGGATCCACTCACAAAGAGCACACACTTTCTGGCGATGCGAGAAATTAGCTAAGGTCTACATTGATGAAGTAGTGTCACGTCACGGTGTTCCTCTATCCATAGTTTCAGATCGGGATAGTCGGTTCACTTCCAAGTTTTGGGATGGTTTACAAAAAGAGTTGGACACGAAAGTCAAGTTGAACACCGCCTATCATCCTCAAACGGATGGCCAAAGTGAAAGGACCATCCAAACTCTCGAGAACATGTTTCGTTCATGCGTCATAGACTTTGGAGAAAATTGGGATTCACACTTGCCGTTGGTGGAATTTGTGTACAATAATAGCTACCACTCAAGCATCGGGATGGCACCGTTCGAAGCGCTTTATGGACGGAAATGTAGGACGCCGGTGTGTTGGCTTGAGGCGGGAGAAAAGCAATTTGCGGGACCGTAAATAGTACAAGAAACGGCGGATAAGGTGAAAAGTATCCGAGAGTGGTTGAAGGCAGCCCAAGATCGACAAAAGAGTTATGCAGACAAAAAACGAAGACCGATCGAGTTTCAAGTGGGAGAACGGGTTATGTTGAAGGTGTCACCATAGAAGAGGATCATCCGTTTCGGGAAGCGGGGGAAACTTAGTCCTCGTTTCCTTGGGCCCTTTACAATACTGGAGAAGATCGGACTTCAAGCCTATAAATTGGACTTACCACCATAAATGGATGGTATCTACCCTACGTTTCATGTTTGCTACCTTCGTAAGTGCCTGGCCGAGGAAGAAAACGTTATCCCATTGACGGAGATTCGGGTGGACAACGGGAACCGATGCGTGGAGGAACCAGAAGCCATATTGGAGTCGAAAACGAAGCAGCTGCGGCATAAGGAAGTGACAATGTTGAAGGTTCAGTGGAAGCACCACCGGGGTGCCAATGTGACGTGGGAATCGGAAGAAGACATGAAGAAGAGATACCCTCATTTGTTTAGAGAGTGAGATTTCGGGGACAAAAACCTCATTAGGTGGGGAGGATTGTAACACCTGGAAATTTAAGGTAAGTATTTACTTTTTGTATTTTCGACATCATAGTAGAATTGTGAATTGTGAATCTTTAGTGGATATAATGTATATCTGTGATTTAGTTATGTTACACCTCTGCATAATGTTTAATCATGCAGCTAAAGTCGAATTTTAGATCGAGATTTTTGGACCTCGGGGGCTTGGTACGACAGTGACAAACGAGTCACAATTGCGGGAGAGCAACCAAAGGTGGGGGTGTGATCGCGACATTGCCACCGCGACAATGCCCTTGAGCAAAGTCACAGGGCATTGTCGCCCTATATCTCCAATGTGCGGGTGTGTGGGTGAGACATTGCCCCATACGACAGTGCCGGTGGCATTATCGTCGGGCACTGTCGCTGACGGGCCTTATTCGTATAAAAACCCACTCCAGTCCCTTAGCCTCATTTATTCTCCACTACTCTTTCTTAGAACTTATTTTGGGAGAGATCTAGAACGTTGTTCTCCTCTCAAACCCTAGCTACATTGTTACAAACATTTGGGTTGGTGATTATTGGGTGGAGCATTCAAGTCCACATTTAAAGCTTGATTGGTGGAGATTTTACCTCAACTTCTCACTTACTCATCTTCTTGAGCTACTATAGTTTATAGGGTTTTCTATAAAACCTAGTTAGTGAGTTCCTATCAACCTTTTCCTAAATGAGATATACATCTTGACATGCTACTTGCTTTCATTCCATGATTATGTAACAATCTTGATCATTTGATAAGTTTGACCTAATTTCTACTTTTGGCATTTATAAAGGTTTTGGTTAATAATCTTTATGTGGGATTTGTTGAAGTTAAACTTGGGTTATATTCGACCATAAATGTGTGTTATCATGAGATTGATGGAAAATAATGGTGAACTTGCATATTTTGGGATTCTAGACCTAAAATGGGATTTGAACTATATGAGGTCTTATACATGTATCTTGTTGATATGGAATATGTATAGAGATGGATGTTGTATATATATATATATATATATTGGATGAACCATGAGTAAGCACTAGGAGGATGTAGTCTTAGGGTGCCACCATGATGGTATGCACCTAGACCTCCGCCATTTGAAGTAATGCCTGGGAGGTAGTCTTTAGATATGTCTGGCCTTCGGGATGTTGCTCATGAGAGTGAACATCAAGGTACATTGACTTGCGGTGAAACTCCTTGGTGTGATGGGTCTCCCCCATTGATTCCTTTATGGTCATTATTGTCTATAATTGTTTAACTTATCATGCTATTATTATCGAACTCACTAGGCTCGTTTGGCCTAACACTTGTTAGGTTTGATGTGTATCTCAGGTGCTAGCGGCGCGTCCGCCAAGAAGGTTTAGCGGGCCTTTAGATGTGAGCTTGGGAGCTTTTGGGGATGCCATTATAGAAGATAATTATTTTAGAAGTAGATGACAACCAATTGTAATCTTATTTTTTGTCTAGAATTTAGGTTAAGAGGTTGTTATCTCTCATTGTTTATTATTACAAACTTGTAATTAAACAAACAATTATTGTTCCTTTTTTGGGTGAGCTCATGTTTTGTCATTTATTTGATTACCATATTTCTCTTTCCGAAAATCCTTGTTTATCCCAATTTTTAGGGTGTTACATTTCGTCTGTAACTCCCAATGATACTCATTGAAGGTAGAAATTAATATGTTTAATTATCAGATAATTACATTTAATTACTGGTTAATTGCATATTAATTTTTCGGTTTCAATCTCAAGTATTAAATGAGGAGTCCTGTTCACATTCCATACAACGAAAAAGAACACACAACTCTCTAATTCTTTCTACTGCATAAGATTCCCGACGACTTTTCAGGCAAGTGGTCATCTTCGGCAGTTCTACTGCTTTTGCTGTTGTACCCGAGGAACATACGATGAATCTGTTTAAGGGAATCGTGTGTAACACGAGCCTCAACTTCTGTTCTAAATCTTCTTCTATATTCGTTACTAACAATATGTGGTTTATGAATTTTCACAACTTTTACTTTTCTGACTAGGTGATGTAGTTAGAGCATCTCCAACAGCATTGCTAAATTTTTTCTAAAATAGAGAATAGAAAGTCAAAATATCTAAAAGCATTTTCTTCTAACTCTAACAACTTTTCTATTTTAGAGAATCAATCATTATTTATATTATTATAATATTCTATAATTTATCATCTCAATACACTTTTTAAAAAAAACTTAAAATAAAATGTTAAAAACTAAATCTTATTGGTTGGATTAAATAAAATAATATTTTCTCTCTCCAATTTAGAAATTATAGAAAATTCTCTATATTTAGAGATTTTTTGATCTTTCTCTATTTTAGCAAACCATATAGCAAAAGTGTTGGAGAGAAATAGCAAAGAAAAAACCAATTTTTTCTATTTTAGCAATGCTGTTGGAGATGCTCTTACGTGTGATGTTGAACTGTTTTTCAATTGTTTGGAATGAGAGGACAAATGAGAAACAAATTACACAAAAGGTGGGGAAAATCTTTTCCTATTTCACATATAAGTTGTCACAAATTTTCCTATAAAATACAATGAAGAATATTGTGCATCATAAAAACTGAACAAAGTGTTATTTCTTCAAACAATATTAACAACATAAATGGTATTGTAAATTTTATATGTCCACGATTGATATTGTTAAAAAGTATGCTTCAATATGATTATTGGATAACCGAAAACCCAAAAAAATATCATATGTTTATGATGCTGATAATTAATTATTATTCTAATACTAGAAGCGTACTCGTGCAATGCAGCGAGATACATCACGATTTTAATGTTTCATTTTTTTTATCGATTTACAGTACGATTTTGGATGGTTTTGAGAAAGTGATAATGTTTTTTTATATAAATTTGTTTAATTTAGGCTTAATAATATAATGTTTTTTATATAAAAAAATTAAGTATTTTTTAAGAATTATAGAAAAAATAACCAATTACATATTTAATAATATAATTAAAACAAATTTATTGTAATATAATATATTAATTAATAGTGATAATGGAAAGGTTTGCATAAAAGGAAAACTTTGCACATACCAAGTTGGTGGGTGTTAGAAGCCTGCAGTTGTAATATGTATCTTGTGCTTTGATACTTGTAATTAAGATATTTTTAAAATATTGCATAAAACGATGGTACCTTGTGCCTAATAATTTGTATTTAAGAGTTTTTTATCCATGCTTTATAATCTATACTATATTATAAAGATGACATAAAAAACTCTTAAAAACAAGTCTTAAAGCTTAATGTACCGTTATTTAATGCTAATTACTTAAAAAACAACCATAAAAGTTGTATGTACTACATTTAATGCTATTCATTAATTTTCAATCATTATCTCTAACCATTTTAACTCCCCTAAAATCATTTCTCACTTTAACTCCCCTAAAATAACTCTCATCATATTTTAGATATAAAAAATCTAAAATATAATTAAAAAATCTTACAGAATATTTTATAAAAAAAATTATATTATTAAACCAAAATAAATTATATTATATTATTAAGTCTAAATTAAACAAATTTATATAAAAAATCATTATCACTCTCTCACAACCATCCAAAATCGTAATGTAAATCGACAAAAAACAGAAAATAAAATGAAACATTAAAATCGTGATGTATCTAGCTGCATTGCGCGAGTACACTTCTAGTATAGTATAGATAATAATTAAAGAATGTGTTAAAAATGTAATTATAATAATTACAAAGTTTATGTGTAAATGTATTTACATATAATTTTATTAAGATAACAAAATTAAATAAAACCTGATTTGGGATTGATGGACCTTAAAATGAAATGGTTCAAGAATTAAGGTAAAACCCATCCCATGTGTTAGGAGTTATGGTTTATAATGCTAGGCCAACCTATAATAAAGATCATAGGTCCTAAGCCTGAACGCAAGTGAATCAAACTAATCTTTTGAGATTATTAGATCAACAGAAAAACGAACCTTGTTCTTTTTTTTTTGTCAAAACATATACTAGATTAGGGCATTGTTTGGCAAAAAAAGCTAACTTTTTTTATACATGTTTGGATGACCATAAGTTAGCTTATTGAAAAGCTACTCATAGTAGCGTTTTGAAAAGTTAGTTTATCAGCTAGTTTGCCAAACATAGCCTAGGATTTTGGGCTAGCACTTTATTAAGGGCAAACATGTTCGTGTGTGAATTGTTGTAGAGAAACCTCACTTGGTTACCAGTGCTTTTTCAAATCTGTCTACAAACCCTAAAGGTATTACTCTAAACACCCTGCGGTTTATAGTATTTAATATTATGTATTATTGGATCCGTAATGAATTTTGATTTTAAGAAAAGTTTTCTAAAAGAAAATTAACTTTTTTGATCAAATTTATTTTTCTGCGACGTTTTTTATCTGGTTACTTTAAATTGAATCCCTACAGATATAAACAGAATGAACATGTAACATTACAATATGAACTAAACCCTTTTTAAACACCAATATGAACTAAACCCTTGCTTTAAAGTTTCTCAAGATACTCTAAATCCTGAATATGAACAAATATTTTGACTTTAAATATACGAACATACCTAAAATCAGTTAAATGTAAATCACGAAATACTTCATCTCACTAGGAACACCATCAATTCAAACTACAAAAAAGGGGAGTCGATGATGGAGCCGAGTGTGGCATAGAGATTAGGAATGGTTAAAAAAAAACGAAACCAACTGGGAAAACCGAAACCAAACATTTCGGGTAAGATTCAGGGACTTCTTAACGGAGATCGGGGATGTTATCGAAGATTTTAACGGAGACGAACTCACCGACCCAATATATTATATATAGATTTCAATCTTTAAAATTTATTGGGCCTTATATTAAAATATATTTACCTTAATTAATATCTATTAAAAGCCCAAATATGTGTTAGACCCAAATTGAAACCCATATCATATTCATATCCCTAAAGAGTAAATCATCGTCTCCCAAGTCCGGACTCTCGGCAGTCGTCAATCGTTTGTCCCTGTCTTCTATCTTCACAGTTGACGTCCCCTTCTACCGAAACTGTAATTTCATACCTCTCTCTTTGATATATAATAATTATATGTATGTATGTATGTGTATACTTTTGGTACCGAAACTGTCTTCAGTCTTCAATTGTTTGTGTTCATCTTTTCTATATGTTCGTTTGAGTAAACCATTAAGATGTTCTTTTTATGTTTGAATGGACACTGAATTAGGGTTTTATTTATGTCAATTTTCTTTTATCTTTGACAAATGTGAGTTTCTCGAAAACCTCTGCATTGCAGAACATCCCCGAGTCAAAACCCCATCAGCATCCTCTTGTCGACCACTAAAACCAACTGCCGCCTCCGCCGCCGTCAGTACAGATGTCGTCGAGGCCGGAGCTCCAAGCACCGCCTGAGATATTCTACGACGATGTTGAAGCTCGAAAGTACACTTCATCCTCGCGTATCGTCGGAATTCAGGTATATGTTTATATGAATGTATGTGTATGTATCTCGTTTTTGTATGTAATTAGTGGGACTTTATGATTTTCGTATTGGTTTTTTCTTTTCACGTTTCGATGATAATGTTTTAAAAAGTTCTATTGAAATTGAAGGCAGAGCTTTCAGAGAGAGCATTGGAGCTTCTTGCGTTGCCTGATGATGGGATCCCTAGATTGCTTCTTGACATTGGTAAATTTTCTTTTCTTCTTGTTGTTATCTACATTGAATGTGGATTTGTTTATTCTTGCAATTCATCAAGTGGGTTGTTGTTTAATTAGGTTTTTGGGAATGAAAGGACAAATCTATGATGTTTTGATGGATTGTAATGAGCTTTATACCTTCATGTATGAGTTTTTAGGTCAAAACGGATTTTTTTAAAGATTGTAATTAAAGATGATAAGTAAAGTTGAAGACTTTTCTTTGCCACAAAAATGTCAGAGACTGGTGTATCTGATTTAAGGAATGGAGGTAGTAGCTAGGAATATCTTTCAAATGTTCTTAATACTATGTCTTAGGGGCCGTTTACTAAACCAGGTAAGCGCTTATCGATATCATTTACCTTATTGATTGAGCATGGCAAAAAATCGAGAAGCTTACCCGGTAAGAGACAAGGCTAGGACCGAGAGTCTTACCCGGTAAGTATGGGAAACGACTCTTACCCGGTAAGCGCTTACCGGGTTTAAGATGCTTACCAACAATCCATTTTCATAGCCAAGGATGTTACATAATAAGGTAAATGAAGGTGAATCTCATGCCGGTGAGTGCTTACCCAATAAGAATTTGGTAAACGGCCCCTTAGTGAAGAATTAACTCAAGGGCGTGGATATTCTTAATGAGCTGCTATTCTGAGTTGTCTTCTTGAAGTAATCAGAGACTTGGGTTTCTTTCTCTCATGATTGTCAGGTTGTGGTTCGGGACTAAGTGGTGAAACAATATCTGAAAATGGGCATCAATGGATTGGTCTAGATATATCGCGCTCCATGCTTGGTATGCAATAGTTTGGGTTTGTTCAATTTGGTTTATTTTTCCATCTCTCTTCTTCTTAAAACCATTGGAGGTGGATTTATCTATTGTGCACAACCTATATAAAAAGTTACCTAATTTAGATGTTGCATTGGAGCGGGAGACTGATGGTGATCTTATACTTGGTGACATGGGTCAGGTAGCCATCTTATTCCTTATATTTATAATTCATTCTGTGAGATTTAAAAATGGACTGTGAACCACATCTACAGTTACATCTCAATCCTTCTTATCTATAAAGAGGTGACTTCTTAAGCTGTCCAGTAGGCTAACTGCACAGCATTTAGGTATCAATAGACATCATCTTTATGGTTGACGAGCTCTGTGTTTTAATCTGTCTGAAGTCTTAAATTATCCCAGTTCCTCAGTTCTTAATAGAATGAGGTACTCTGCAGAGCATCTCAATCCTTTTGTCTATAAAATAGTTGCATGATAGCCACAATTTTAACTGTTAAGAAGTTAAATTGAAAATGATTCATGATTCTGCAAACTTGCCATCAACAGTTTTATCAATGGGTCTTTGACATGTAAAGGTTTTCATATGATCATGCCAAAATGTTGAGTGTTCTTTAGGAAAGGTATTATGTCTTAAAGTTCACTGAAGTAAGAGGTTCTTATTTTTAATATTGTTCTGTTCTTAAAGTTCAGCAAGTATCTTATTGCGTATGCAGGGCTTAGGACTCCGTCCTGGATTGATTGATGGTGCCATCAGTATCTCAGCTGTTCAGGTTTGTATTTCTTCTTTTGAAGTTTGATATTCTTTGCTATTCTTTTTTGGTTGATGCATTTGGGTCAACATTTTATGGCATTTTTCCTGCAGCACTACTTTAACATAAGAAAATGATAGAAAAGTTCTAAGAAATGTCATTTCGTTTTCGAATTTCATTTTTTTTTGGAATTGCTTCACTCTATTAAGATTTCTTTTTGTTTCTGCTTATTTTGATCTATTGAAATTTACTGTAGTATTTTTATGTTGTCTTAGACTTGAGCTGGTTGATAAATGGGATTGCCTTGACCTGTTGGATAAATAGGAATATCTTGATTTTTTCCATATGCTTAAGCAGATTTTGATAACTTTATAGCTGTCCTTCCTGTCAATCATTTGGTCTTTGTTGTATGCATATACCATAATTTCTTCATAAGATGCTATTTTCTTTCACAAAAGTCGTACACGATTAGCCACTTCGGATTGTGATTATTTGAGCTTCTTCTGCTGCTTCTTGCTTCTTCATATATCTGAACTCTGAAGTATGGAAGGTCTTTACGCAAGGAAAAACTTTCAGTAGAACTTAAAAAGTGATTATTGTAACAGCTTGTTTGATTGTGCAGTGGTTGTGCAATGCTGATAAATCTTGTCACGAACCACGGTTGAGATTGAAGTACGTAGCATCCCATCTCTTCTTATTCTTCAAGTGGACATAATGATCATAGTTCCATCGCTCATTTCCTAGTGTTTTTTGATTTTTAAAGCCAAATGCATCTTTGAACATCAAAGATGGTATGAATTTTACATACCATTACTCTTGAAATTGGTATAAAAATCAATAATCACTACAAATAAAAATAAAATGATGTAAAAAATTGTAAGATTGGTGTTGAATTTGGAACCGAAGGAGTAATATTTATCATGATATCATCAGTAGTGAAATACTGGTGTCTCTTATTATACCTGTTTATTTATCTATATATCTTGCAGGGCTTTCTTTGGATCACTTTATAGATGTTTGGGGAGGGGAGCTAGAGCAGTTTTTCAATTGTATCCCGAAAATAACGCCCAACGAGAGCTAATCTTAAGTTTTGCAATGCGTGCTGGATTTGCTGGTGGTGTAGTCATTGATTACCCCCACAGGTATCGCCTTTTTCTCCTATAACTTTCCCTTCATAAAATTCCTGTAAACAACGTAAAAAGTTCACGAGCTTTGAGTTTAAACAAAGCCATGATTAGGGTTTTCGTATTCATCTTGAAACACTAATCCGCAACGATCTTTACAACAGCTCTAAGAAGAGAAAAGAGTACCTTGTACTTACATGTGGGCCGCCATCTTTGAGCACCGCGACACCAAGGGCCAAAGGTGAAGACGGAAGCAGTTGTTCAGATGATGAGAGCAGTGGCGATGAAGAGAACCAAACTGTAAGCTGTTAAATTACAATCTGATCTTTTGAGGTCATTATGTACCTAATCTGCTTCCAAAAGCCCAAACTGTGCTGATCTTCTTTTCGGTTCGTTTGACAGGTGTGTATTTCAGATAGACACAGGCCACGAAAGAAGCAAAAACTAACGAAGAAAGGCAAAACGAGGGCGTGGGTGTTAAAGAAGAAGGAGAAGATGAGGAGCAAAGGAAATGTCGTTCCTCCAGATTCCAAGTACACTGCACGCAAGCGAAAGGCCCATTTTTGATCTCTTTTATGCTTTTTAAAACGTACTTCTTGTACCAGATATCATCATATATCAGCAAGCTTCAGATACGCGATAATGAAAAACAGATCGGGATTTTAAGAGGGTTTGTAATTTAGTACTTTTTGCAGCTTGGCTTGTCATCAGAACTATTTCTTGATTTTGTTTATGAATTGTTTTGATTCAAGCTCGATGCCATTTGATTTTGGTCTGGGTTGGGTTCCGGTGAATGTTACCTCCTTTCCGTGAGACGATTTTTGATCAAACAATTAAAACGACGGAGGGTCATTTTAGTCTTTTATTTTCTGCATCTGGGCACATTGACTTACCTTAACATGACAGTTTTTATGTTAAAGTTATGTGAAATAGAGGGGGTTTGTTGGGAACTCGGGGAGTGTCCTCAACGCGACATGTTACTTATTTATCAGAAATATGAACGTGTTATTTATCATGAATGTTGTAACATATCTATCATGAATATTTATCCTGAAGAGACGTGGTACCGTTGTAGGCAGTTTCCAGGTTCCTAATCAATTTTGTGTCCTTGATGAAACTTCCCTCGTGAAATATGTTAAGCGGTTAATATTCATTGGTTTTCATGTTAAAATTTCTGTTTTTCATTTTAAAGTAAAATTATCGTGTTAAGTATGTCATGTTTGTTCAGATTTATGAAGATCTGTAGTGTTTTCATGTTAAGATTTTCATGGTAAGATATATCAAGATACTTGAGATACATTAAGGTCCGTGTCCGCCTACATCCATACCATCAAAATTCCGTTTATTTACATCTCTGCCACCGCTTTTTGGTAAGGCGTTCGATCATCAAAATCATCCGAGGGCTAGAGATGATTCTTATGGTTCTCACAAAAGATAAAATTCTCACGTGATCCCAACCCTCGTGTTTTGGTCTTGGAAACTTTAACCATTAAGTTTAGAAAACAAATTCAAACAACCACACACTTGATAAATGGTTCACAAATCTGCAGCAGCAGCAACTGCAAGGAGGATCATCACTATCCTGCATCCTATGCATCATAATTGTTAAAACAACATCTATACATATCGACTCGTAGTTCGACATTTTCATAACTTCCTAACCAACCTATGCTTCGAATATACCTTTTCCGTAACCAGTTATGAACCGGATGCCTCAACTTCTGCAAGTAACGAAATTTAACAGAACAAGTGGTCATGGATCTTGACGGACAAAATAATCCACATTTGTAACGACAAGATAATAAGCGCACCTTCGTCATAGAGTTGTTCAAAGCGAGTGACGATATGTTTTCCGTAAGTATATTTCTTCAACGAATTGAGATGAATCTTTATACGACCAAGCAGCACTTCTCGTTGCTCCCCCGTACATGTTTGAAGAACCTTCTGGATCACATAATTCGCGAATTGGTCTTTCACCATCGCCTACAACATCAAAATCACACACCCTTACAAATCGATCGATATTCCACAATGTGCATGAGCATTATGCGAGTAACAACTAAAATCACTTGCGTTTCGAACAAATACCAAAACCAAACAAGCCTAGTATATCCCACTTGAAAGTAGGATCTGAGAGGGGTAGCGATAAACACTGCATACATCCTACCCCAAGACCCAACGTTCATTTGATTTGTGGTTTGATAATATGATATTCAAGCAACAAAGCAAAAAAAAAAAGGAATAAAAAAGAGTGCTCACCAATAAGTTTTCGCTATTGTCACCAAGACCGACAATCTCTTTGATCAGGATACCCCTTGCCGTAGAATCGCCATATTCCAAACACTTTTCAATGACATTTGATGCAAATTTATGTTGGCTTAGTTGTACAACATGGCCGGCCAACTTGTGCACGATTTGGCTTCTTTCCTCCGGCTTTCCCCTCTTCAGCACATGCTGCAAGTCGCATTACCATAAACGACATCAGAAACAATTGCAATAAGAAAAAAATAAACAAACCAAACTAAACGAGCCCAGTAAATCCCACCGGAGAAAGAGGATAAAAACAAACCTGAGTTACATAATTGCCATATTGATCCTGTGCGAGAGTATAAACAGATTCCAATATCTCATTGACTATAAATTGGCTTTGTAATTCATCTGTAGAGTGTTCTAGAACCCTCTATCGACAACAAAAGAAAGGTTAAATCAAGAACATTTAAGGATTGTCGTTAAAACAAAACAAAGAAAGAAGAAAGAACGATAGCAAACCTGTATGACACGGCACCCATATGGATGTGTTGAAAGGGCTGCAACTTGACCACGAAAAGATGACATTATGAATTTTATTTTCTCCATTGGAATACTTTCTATACACTTCTGTATCACATGATTTCCGTTCTGATCACGAACACATCTCAAAACATGTCCATCCAGCTCACGAACAAGCTTGATCTTTTGTTCTAGCTCGATAACATCAAGAGCCTAAAATAAATATGCCAAAAATATCAGAACGTCCTCAATCTTGAAACTATTAGATCCTCGCTTCCAAAATAAATGCAACATTTTCCTTTGGTAAAGTTTGAATCGAAGATTGCCTTTTTTCCGTTAATTAAAATTATGAAATATTAATGGCATTGAGGTTCCTCTACTTTATCATCATTTAGGGGTATTTTAGATATTTCACTAATCAAACACTTCCATTTTAAAACATTCTATCTAATGTACCAAAGTTTCAAAATTTTCTATTATTTTACCCATTTTGACCAATAATAACCTTCTTATAACATTTGATGACATGGATATCAAGTTTATCGCCCACTTCACTGTAACCCTTTCATAAACGGATATCCGCATCATCATATGTTAGAAAATCTTACCGGTCAAAATGGGTACAAGATAGGAATTTTTGGAACTCTGTTACATCAATTAAGAAAAAAAGATGTTTTACACTAAATAGGAACTAAACCGAACTTTGCTGCATTTTGCCCTTAACTTTAACATGAAAACTTTCCAATAAAAAGGAACAATGTTGCAAAGTCTACTGAACATCCCAAAAAGGGAAGCATTACAATTTTTATGGGATGGAGAGATTATGAATTCGAGCGTAAATTATTAGGCGTCTACCTTTTGGATCACTCGGCAGCCATACATCTGCAGACTTAAAGGCAATATCTGACCTTCAAGCTGGTTTGCAAGCTCCCTCCTTTGCTCAGCACTTCCATACTCAAAAAACTGTAATGCACCAAAGTCAAGACATGAACTATACAACTAAGTGATCAGTAGAATTAGCATGTAAAATTACCGAACCTACAACACTAAAGCTATGTTTGGTAAACTAGCTGATAAGCTAGTTGTTAGCTGATAAACCGGTCATGTTTGGTAAAAACTACTCCGTCCGTCCCAAAATAAGTGTCTACATTACTATTTTAGGGGTTGTTTACCTTTTTTTTGCATTAAACCCTGTATTGGTTAAATTATCTGTATGGTTAAATCTGTCTATCTAGGAGACATGATACCAATGGGTTTGAGGGAGGCAAAGAGAGAGGGTTGGATTATTTTTGGGCATTTCTGGTATTAATTTGTTTGAGGTGGCTTAATGGGGACAAGTGTGGGGTCCTGGCTTATTCCATGTAGTCATTTTAGCTCAATGGCTTAACGATTAAGTTGTAAAGACATACATGCACTCATGTATGGCTGAGACAATAAGCCGCCCCGACGAAGTAAATAGCCTCTTAGGGACCGTTTACCCGAAACTTACCCGGTAACGTAATAGTCATCACGTTTACTTAACTTATCAGGTAAGATTCTAGCCCATTAAAACGGTACCGTATGCAACATTTTTATCCGGTAAGCGCTTACAAGGTAGGAGTCATCACTCTCACTTACCGGGTAAGACTCTCGGTCCTTGTCCTTACAATCCTTGTCATGTTCATCCGATAAGGTAAAGTGAGCCAGTAAGCCCGGCCCCTTAGTTTGTCCCAAAATAAGTGTCCACTTTCAAAAGTAAATGTCTACTTTCCTATTCTACCTGTAACTATGAGATGGAAAGAATTTCTCTCTCTATGATAAAGGGTAAAATTGTCGTTTTGATAATTAATAAGTGTAATAATTACACATTTGTGGACATTTATTTTGGAACGGAGAGAGTAGTTTATAAGCTAGATGAAAATGTACAATGACCTAAAAGAACATGTTGAAATTTTAATTGGAAAAATATAAGGGGTATCATCAGGAAAAAAAAAAGTAAAAAAGCCTCCGGTGCTTATTGAAACGCTACATGAAGTAGTTTTTCATAAAGCTAGCTTATGGCTAACCAAACAGGATTTTTTCAATACTCAAAAAATAAGCAAGTTTATGATAGCTAAACATGGCATAAGTTTGTGATGTCTCACCTTTTGAATAACATAGTTACCAAAAACATCAGTGATTAAACTGGAAGCATTCGGAAGAACTTCTTTAAATACAGATTCCTTCTCCTCGACGCTACATATTTCCAACTTCTGTTGAATGAATCGACTTCCATGTTGATCACCACTGCGTTAATAGTTACAAATACGAGATCATTCTTCTAACAGAACCAAATATGCTTTTGTGATCATAACTCATTTACCACTCACCAGAATTCAACGATGTGCCCAAAAATATCACAAAGCTCAAGCCTGCGACCTTTACCAGATTTCAATTCTTCAAGAAAAGAATACGTTTTTGGATCTCTGAAAACCTGATGTCCACTATGTGATTGCCAGCCAGCATACGGACTAGATGGTGGCCTAATTCCGTTTCTCCCACCAGGGAAACTGACCCCACCAATCGGGGATCCGGGCATAGGTGGACTAGCGAAAGTTGAGGTTGGAAACTGCAGAATACCCATATTGGTTGGGCTCCCAAAGTTCAAGCTACTGTGGCCCATGATTCCTAAAGATTGATGTTTCTGTATCTGGTCATCTCGATGAGTAGAAAGCTGAAAACTTTCAGCAAATGGAGGTTGAATCGGTAACCCAAGATGCCCATAGAACTTGTTGAAATGTTGCAAATTGACTCCAGGAGTTTGATTCTGACCGATAAAGCTTGGAGAACCATTTATGTCGAAATGCATAGAAGCAGGACTAGTAGGGAGATATCCAGTTACGTATGGTGAAATAGACGTGGGATTGTAAGCATATCCACCTACGTATTGTTGAGGGAAGTATCCAGACGGAACCATATTTGGGTAAACGTGATTTCCTGACATCATGTATGCTGAACCGGATGCATACGGTGGTGCCCGTTGTACCTCAGAGGAGAAATTGGAGGGATTTTGAAGAAATTGATTCATGCCGATATATGTTTGACCTTGTGAAACTATTTGCGGATGGAGGCCATGAACTTGAAACACACTTCTTTGTTGTTGCTCTCTTTGATTTTCTGAAACATCAATGGCAACTATTCCGTTTGTTATACCTGAAACATCCGCACTGGTTGAAACATCATCTTCTGAATGGCTAATCGGACTTCTGTTAACGGATGGCATGCCCACTCTACTATCTGATGACGATGAGCTTGAAATAGGTCCAGTTGCAGGATCAGAGTACAAAAGTTGTCCCGTATCGTCACCATCATGATTATATGATTCTTCGATTGTTTCGTGGCTATATGAGCGAGACTGTTTATGCAAAGGTGATGGAGCTCGAAGAAAATCTTCCTGCATGGAGATTACACGGCACTTATAACTATGAAAAACATCTTGATATGAACTACAATTTTTTTTTTCCCAAATGTGAAGATGATGGTGCTCTAGGAGTGCATTTTTTTTTTGGGAAGGGTGTCCTAGGCTATGCCTAGACTAATCCCGTGGCAAATTATGACTGTAAGACATCAGCCCTGATTAAACCCCAGTGGCCACAATTGTTGTGTACGCCTGTATTCGAACCCTGGGCAGATGGGATATTCCACCACATCCCTAGGGCCCCCTTGTGGTTAGGAGTGCATATTTATAACCAAAGAACTACTTCATCCTGAAAAATCAAAGCAAAATTTTTTGGATTTTCCCCAACTAAATGAGCAAATAATCACCAAAGATGCCCTTAATCTGACCATATCCCATTTGCACAGGGTTCAATTCCAGGCGTACACAACAATTGTGGCCACTGATTTATCAGGGCTGACTTCTTACCGTCAAAATTTGCCGGGATTAGTCTAGGCATAGCCCTGGGACACCCTTCCAAAAAACACTTGCTCTTTCCACAATTCAATGTTCTCAGATTATTATATGTCCAAGAGGGTATACAAAAACAAGAACTAATAATAGCAACCCGTGAAGAAGATACATACAATATGTGTATCTCTTTAACAACTTGAAAATTAAGTCGAATCTTGATATGCAGAAAACAGAAATTACTTTCTCTGTTATGAAACTTATATACCTGTTTTGGTGATCGATCATCATCTGACTCTTCCTTATGAGTAGAAAGGTTACTCTGAGTCAAGCGGAAAGAACCATTAGAATCATCAAAAGATGGCAACCTTCGATTACTTCCTGTACTTCCTACATTACGAAAGAGATGTCGGTTTTCATCCGAAATCAGAGGTGGAGGGAGTCTGGGGTTCAAATTGACATGGGCCGAGTAATATGCAAAATAAGAAGGATCTGCGCGAAGTTGTTCTTCAGACTCACACGTGTCAGTATCACGATTTGGACTAGCAATTTCAGCGATTTTATGTCTAAACATGAGGTTCTCGATAGCTGCAAATGAACCTTCCATGGTTGGAGGTGCACTTCCACTTCGATTAGGACCCAAATTCCTCTGTTTTTCTTGAAAACTTTGACCTTTCGAGAGTAATCCAAGGTCCTCAATGCCCATATTTGTAGATGGTTTCCCGAATGCCGCCATTTCATTGTGTGATGGCCATTTGTTTCCACTTGTTTCCATGATTCGAATTGGGCTTTCAGTCGCCATTATTTCAACTGGACGAATGAAATCTTCCCACTTTTGTGATTCAATTGTCGAAAATTCTCACATCTTTAGTCGAAAAGTTGCAGAACCAACCTCTATCCTAATACAACAGGTAAAATTTTAAATAAAAAAACAAGATTTTGTTAAAAGAAACATTGATGAACTCATATGAATTCAAAAAGACAAAAACACATATGAAGCCAACTCTCTTGAATACTTGAATTACTGTTACCAGTTAATTTGGTTGAACATAGTATATACATACAGACACTATATATATCACCCTAAATAAGAATACAGCTTTCAAAATCCATTTGTATTTTAGTTTCACTTTCTCATCAAACAAACAAGAAAACCCATATTCAAAGATACAAACTTGATCAAACTAACAACACTTCATGATCAGTATCAACACAAGATTTCTGTAATTTAACAAAAAGAAGTCATATGAAAGCATGCAGGTTCTTGAAATCAATATGCAACAATCTTGATCAACTAACAGTATTTGACAACTCAAATTCTTGGAACCCTAACACAAAAACCACTTGAATTGATTGAGAAAACACAGAAATAAAGAAGATTCTGACCTGGGTTTGGTGTAAAACAAATGGATATTGAAAACCCTAGATTCTGTAGAGCAGCTGATGATGATGATGATCGAGAGAAAAAAAAAGGGTGTTGAAAATGAAATGGGGTGGGGGCTTGGTGAGATAGATAAATAAAAATAAAAGGAGAAAAAAGTGCTAATTCCAATCTCTAGTTTTGTATTTTGCAATGCAAATAATGCCAGAATAAGGGAGAAAACGACAAGAGAGTAACCTGGCAAAGAGATTTTTTGGTTTAAAATTGGGAATCAAGGTTTTGATTATTCATGAAATGCTGCAGTCAGCATGTAGCAGATATACACACACTCTCTAACTCTATTCTCTCTCTCACACACACACACACACTTAAAATTTTTAATTCCAAGTCTAAAGATGGCAAGGAGAAAAAGGAAAGAAGCTGTATTTTGCATGTTTGGAGTCTTTTATTTGTTTAGGATAATATAACAATAGGGACAAGTGTCAACATTATTACTCTTTTTTCCCAAAGAATAAGGTTATGTATTTTGTGTTTTCTAGGGTTAAACATGGTAAATTTGGGTGATTATATATAGAGTCAATTACAGATTTGGTCCCTCTAGTACATGCTAATTTTTATGGATGGTATGTACTTTTTTATTAGAATTTGTCCTTCATCCTAACTATCTACCATTAAAGTCGAGGACAAAATGGCCTTTTTACTATTTTTCTCTATTTTAGTATTTTTTTTAATTAACCTTTTTCATATTAGAGGCCAATATATATATATATATATATATGAGTAAATTACGTTTTTCATCCTTGTGGTTTGTTAATTGTGGATTTTGTGGGTTTAAAATTTTTGTTTTCATACCTATGGTTTGTAATTCATTTCTATTTTCGTTCATGAGACTAATTACTACTTTTAAGTATGGGGGACTAAAATATAAATAAATTGTAAACCATAGGGATGAAGAAAGCAATCAAGTTTAAATCATAAGGACGAAAAAAATAATGAATTATAACCCATAAAGATAAAAATCGTAATTTCAAAATTATAGGGACAAAAACAGATAGGTCCCTCGATCCTTTATCTTCTTTCACTCAACCCATCTCCATTGCTTAGACATGAACTCCCCCATGTATCTCGCTATTGTCAGAGCTCCATCTCCATGAAATCTTACCATCACCGTAAGGGAGTGGCAACTATTAAACAAATAGAGGGGATGGTGTGGCCATTGTTAAACAATCCCCATCGTAGAAGCTCTTGTTAAACAAACACAAGGATGCAGATTGCAGCAAGTCTTCAACGGAGTTTTTTGGTCTCATATCTGTTAATTGTAGTTTTGGTCCCTATGGGTGGAGGCTTGGTGGGTGGTGTTGGTTTGGGTAAGCATGATGATGGTGCACGAAACAGGGAGGGCCGGAAGGGGCGGTCGTTCACATAGAATGGGAAGGGTGCGGTGGTTGGGTGGTGGGGGATTGCGGACTGAAGTTGGGTGAGGGAATTGAGGTGTTTCACGGTGGCAGGAACGCACTTGGTGGGATGGGGTGGGGATGGTGATCGAAGTGATGGAGGTAGACGGAGGTAGGTGGTTGTGGATTCATCGAAGAAGGCCGACAGGGTGGAACATGATATCGTCGAAGGAGTTCAGGTCCCTTGTGTGCGTGTGTGTATTAAAATA
Source organism: Arctium minus (assembly GCA_954870635.1). Lineage (NCBI taxonomy): Eukaryota > Viridiplantae > Streptophyta > Magnoliopsida > Asterales > Asteraceae > Arctium > Arctium minus. The sequence continues at coordinate 170,187,920 of OX941080.1, read as the reverse complement.
TAGAAAGAGACAAAACACTGAAAGACAAAAAAGTTGAAAAAAACCAATGTTAAATTGGAGAAAATGTCAAAAAGACGAAAATGCCCTCAAATTTAACAGAGAATGTTAACTACCGCTTGGTGTAAGGACCAAATCGGTGAAAAGGTGCACACCACCAGGTAATTTATGTAATAAATGAAGTCTAAGGATCAATTCTATAAAAACTCGTATACCATAAAATAAAATAAAAACTGTAAAAAAAAAAAAAAAGTAGAAATTTTGAAATGAAAACAATTATTGGTGGAAGGAATGTACCAAAAAGTCATTGTATGCAATGTATTTACAAAAATGGTGTTGGAATTAGGTAAAAATGGAACCCTCAATTGAAAAAAATATCATTCCATGTTTTCTACCACACATTTGGATTTGGTGTCCCTACTTACTTCACACATTCTCTTAAATTTGTATTACAAGTATTTCAATTTTTTTATCTATAAAAGTTACAATCAAAAGAACTCTCCAGAAGCTCCAGTTGTCAAACATATATTTTGACTAATAAGAACATTTTTATTAAATAAATAAATAAATTTACACCAACCAACATATCCAACAACATGGTATAGTTTCCATTTCAATTTATGGCATATAACCTTGTTTTCCTCAAAATGTTTCAGCCTTGGCATAAAATTTATATAGAACTAACAAAAGTTTGCTACTACATTTGCCAAAAACAAAGGGACCAAATTCTTCATCAACCAAAAAAACTATGACTGCTCGTTTCTCTCTACTTCGGGTGGAGAATCTTGCGTCGCCTGCGAGGTTTCTCTCGCTTTACAAACATCTTCTCGTAGTCGTTGAGGGGTCTAGTTGATCCGTCTGCCAGACTCTTGAACTTCCAGCCACCACCATCCCCACGTTTCCCACGAGGACCCATTTTTTCAACTGTGATTTCCCATCCCTCCGATGGACGCCTCCTGCTGTATTTATGGACTTTCACTTGCCCATCCATCTGTTTATCAAACCAACAACCACATCAACATTTCACAAAAAACAGCCAAGTTCTATATGACAAGGTATTAGACATGATTGCTTTGTATCTGTTGGGGGCCTACATCAGCTAGTTTTGGACCATTTCTTCTCGATATATGTTGAAATCTCCCTTCTCTCTCTCTCTCCTCAATGGCTCTTTTGAAGAGTAATTTTACGAGATTCCATATATTCTCTCTCACATGGTATCAGAGAGCCAATGTTTACTACTCTAGAAACTCGACACTCCCTATCTAGCCCCTTCTCAACACTCTGAGGTAATTTGTGCCTCTTTGTCTAACTTCCGTGGGAATGACCGTGTTGGAGTCAAGGTTCAAAATGACGTGAGGCATGGCATGGCGGCGAGGTCAAGCCTTACACGCCATGGCGAGGACACGGCGCCTTAAGGCAAATTTATATGCCATATATAAAATTATATATATACATATGTTTTCTATATATTATCTAATTAGATAATAATATTAAAAAAATGTACATTCATATTAGAAGAAGAAAAATCATATAGACTATTATTATAAAAATAGTTTTTGATTAAATATTTAAAATAGAACTTAGAAAGATAATTTTACAACTAGTTTTAATCGCGAGTCCCCAACGTTTATGAATTCGTGAAACTGAAAGTGATATGATTAGATAAATCTATAAAAGTGTAAAATCTAAAGTTAAAAGTATATAAAAACAAAAAAAAATAACAAAAAAAAATTGAAAAAGTCGCGTCTAACAAAAGACGCGCGTAATGGCACGCCTCAAGGTGCCATGGCGTGAGCCACGTCTTACAGAAACGCTATGGGTTATTTCGTAACGGCCGAGACACATCTTACGCCATATCGCGCCATTTTGAACACTGGTTGGAGTCACACGTCGGCTAAGCATGTTTCCTTTGCTTTTGCAAAAGGGTTCTTTCCATTATCCAAACTTGTGACCCGTTTAGTCATGAATAACCTTACTGTTGCCCCAAGGCTCTATATATCAAGATCTAAAGGTTAGGGTTTAGGGTTTCAGGTTCTAGAGTTTTAAATAAGACATCATGCGTGATTCTTTAACGACTAGCTACTAAACAAGTGAGAATAACAAGATTCTAAAACGTGTACCTTCATCTTGTTAAAGTTGAACTTCTCAAGGAATTCCTGATATAAGATCTCATCTTCTTTCATTGATATCTCATACAGCACCTCATCTTGGTCCTTGATGGAGCCATCCCAACCCTCGGGCATGACTTTGAAATCTGGCTTGTATGGTAAAGTGGCAACATGAAATTCCCTATCATGCCAATCAAAAAATCTACAAAACAACAATATGGGAACCATCAAAATAGAGGTAAAAGAAATGATAGGCATGCAAGTATTCTTATATGAAAAAGGTAAAATCGAATATTCTCTGACAGATAAAGCTTCTAGTCAATATGCATTTTTCTCTTCAAAAGTTAAGATTGTTCTACATCAAATGTCTCTATTTACATTAATCAACAATCAGCAAAAATGTCTTGTTTTTTTTTCTTCCTATCTAGCTACATTCCATCCTTTAACCATATATACGATTTGAGTTTGGTCAAAAGGGTATCAAAATCGAAACATTTAGAGGAAAATTAGAACAAATATCATTAAGTGTTAACATATATTGCATTCATCTAAAAACATACATTATGAGGAGTGGACGACTTACTCAGGGAACTTGTCAAGCAACTGCTCCACAGAATCATCGAGAGGGTGTCCAAGCTTTTTCTCCATTTTCTCTTCATCTTCCTTCAGCCATAAAATAGCATGTACCCTTTGCCTCATAATTCTGTAATCTTTTGCCAACTTCTCCACGGTATAAACTTCTGGATTCTCCTTATGAAGTCGATACATTTCAGCCTTCTCCGAGTCCTTCAGATATGCCCCTCTTGCTCCGGGCTCAATCACCTGCTTCATCAACACGCTGGTTTCACGCATCCTCTCCTTCCATCCATTTGCAAACTCATTACCTTTCCGAGAAGCTTCAGCTGCCCATTTCTTTATCTTTTCATCCTCCTCCCAACTTGCAGATGCAATTTGAGATGAACCTAATGCCGCTCCTCCTCCACCAACGGCCCTACGAATTCCCCCGCCAACACCGTCATCACCGCCACCAATTTTTTGGTCACCGCTGCCAATTTTTTGGCCTACAACCTCCCCATCAAAATGCTCTTTTGTAAGTGCGCTTGACCATGTAGTTTCAGAGCCCCAGTCAATATCGCCTTCATTTCCCCCTTTAGTGGAGTTGGATGACAGAAACCGATTGCTCGAGAGAAAATTATAAGCTACTGGATTTGTGGCGTTTTTCAACTGTGTGGCCCTTGAATTAGCAGAAAGTTGGGATATTGCACGGGCAAGTAACCGCATCTTTCCGAGTTACACCTTTAGCCTACACTTTGCAATCTGTGTTCTCAAAAACTAATACCTGATAATGGCCCAGATGTAAAAACAGTAAACAAGATTAGAACATTAATGACCAGAACTCATTTCAACACATTATTAAAAATTCCATCGAAACTTTTGGGAGAAAAAGCAAACAAGCGAAAAATCAAAGATAGAGCCATAGAGGTCGAAGTAAGTTCCAGTAAAACGGAGTTGAATGAACCCAAGTACATTTTTAAAAAACCCCAGAAAAAATTAAGATCTCTCAAAAGTTTTGATCTCGGTATTGTATATTGAATCAAATTGTGAGAATGCAAACAACCATAAGAAATAATCGTGCTGTACACACCTCGTTGTGTAATTTAAGGGTGTCAATGATTCGGTTCAGTCCAGTATGGGGTAGGCCAAAACCGCAAACCCTATCAAGTATCAATGTATCTACTTTTGGGAAATCTAACGAAAAACCAACCTATTTCTATTTGGCTGTGTGGTTCACTTAAATCACACAGATAGAAGCTTCTGTTAAATTCACATAATTCTATACAAATTAAAGGTTCAACAATTTTCTCGTAATAACAACAGAATTCCAATCCCACAGATAGACTTTCAATCATATGGTCATCAAATTTCAAACACACACTACAAACAAAATCTTGTCAGCCAAATGTGATACATAATTGACTAAACCCATCAGCTAAAAGAATAACAACTAACAAGAAACGTTTACCAAATTTTCTATAAAGTCCTTTATGGATAAATTTGCATCGGTTCATGAGATTCATGATTTGCATCTATCATCATCCAAAACAAAAGACAAAAACTTCAATACAATTTTTTTTAACTCGATCACAATCAATTGATACCAGTTTATCATCATCAATTCATACATCAGAATATTGACATATACAACCAAAATAACATCTGATACTCTGTTGATTGTTCATAAGGAAACCAAAGTCTGAATCCAACAACCTAAGTTCAGATGTGAAAAACCCAAGTTCAAAGTCGAGACAGACGAGGGTTTCGATTAGGTTCTTGGAGAGATGAACAAAGAAGAGAAATGAACAAAAGGGATTAGATTAGGGTTGTTTACCGAATCGAAACCACAACCATGAACCGCATATGCTCACGGTCGCTCCGCCTCTGCCTAGAAAAATTCCAACGACTGCTCGCCGCTACCTAGAAACAACCCGACGACAACCTCAATCGATCTCTTGAAAAAGAAGAAGAGAGTTAAGGACGAGAATGGAACGCATCTCTTGAAGAAGAAGAAGAAGAAGAAGAAGAAGAGAGTGAAGGATGAGAATGGGAAAAAAGGAGCGGCTAGGTTTTCTTTTTGTTCAAGGAGAGTTTTTTTAACATAGGGGCAAGTGAGCTACTTTGGAGTTTGGACTGTTGAACAAGTCGCTTCGATTTTCATTAAGTCATGTATTAATAAAGTTGGCTTTATACGTAAAGTTGTCTTTATGTATTAAATAAAATTGTTGTTTGTTTATTGGACTGAATAAATTGTCTGAATGACAAAAATGACCATTTTACCCTTCTATTTATTTTGTTTTTGTTTTTATTGATCTCTAAAACACCAAGATCCAAACACAAATCCAATAAAAAAATTCAAGAACATCAAGGAAATAATCCTTGAATTAAATCCAAACATGAAATTTTGATTAAAAAACTTAATCACAAATCCAAACATTTTTAAGTTCATCAAATCCCCAAAATAAAACCTAAAATCTGATCCTTAAATTAAAAAATAAAATATGAAAATCAAACACCAAACCTCCAGATGAAGAACGAGAAACTGAAATCAAACCCTAGTCCAAATCCAATCCTTAATACCAAAAATTAAACCTAAAAATCAATATTTTTCAACAGAGGTAGAGGTATAGACGTTGTGGTGGAGATGAAGAAAAAGAAGCATGGTTGAACCGTGATTGTCTCGATCTACATCGGAATCTTGACTTTGAGGTCGAGCCTTGAATGTATTCATCTGCATCTAAACCTTGAAACATTCGATATGCAACAGGGGCACGATGATTTCTTCAACCCGGTGAGGCGACAACAACAGCCTTCGACTGCAGGACGATGATGGGGATGAGTAGGGAGGAAGGGGCAGGGAGGTAACCGGGTGGAGCATGTGGTTTAGGTTTCGATTGAGAGAGATGGAAAGAGCAGGGTGGTTATTTCTCTAGTGTATTTCACAGGGGTAGGGATGGAAATGTGGTGTTCGTATCCATAAGGGTACCTTCTAAAAACTTAATCGGTAAGCTCTCTTTTAAATCATTAAGCCGCTTCCAAACATCATACTATGGCTGAGTGAATAAGCCAAATGGACCATTAAGCTGATTAAGTTGTTTCCAAACAGGCCCTAAGCCATATATAAGCTCTAAGTAAACATCTTAAAATATCTGTATGAATAAGCTTAATTAGCTATTAAGTCCATTAAGTCAAAAGTAAACAGCCCCTAAAAGTTCACTTACAATTTCCGTCCAACCAAAGTTCTAAATAGGGACGGACCCAGTCAATTTTTTCATATGGTGGCACCATATAATACAAACAAAAAATACTTACAAAAAACACGGTCTTTATGGACATGTCTTCATCTTTTTACCGACGTTGTTTTTAGCCTAATTCCACAATTTCGAGGGATTTTTAAAGTTGTTTGCTTGATTTCGAGTATTTTTTCGGTTTTTTGATTGATTTCGATAGTTTCTTTTGTTTTTTTGGTTGATTATGAGGTACGGTTGCACCTTCTTGAAGTTTCCAAAATAATACGGTAACACCTTCCAAAACGATACGGTTGCACCTTTCACGAACCTAAAATTTTTACCCTTCGTTCGGAGAAATAATACGGTGGCACGTGCCATCGTATTCACCATGACAGGTCTGTCCCTGGTTCTAAATGGCGTGAGCCGTGACGTGGTGGCGAGACCAAACCTAAAGCCTTAGAAGCCAATGTGAAGCCATGGCGTTTTCAAGACGTGACTTATGACGCCAAATTTTTAAATCATATATAATATTATATATAAAAACATATGTTTTGTAGTGTTACTCAATGAGTCAATAGTAATAAGCAAGTTAAATTAGATTATATTATTAAAAACTAACAAATAAGACATTAAAAACGTAAATAAAAATCAAATATCGCATTACGAAAATGTAACACCCTCAAATTTGGTAAGAGCAACTAATTAAAAATCTCGAAATAAAATCAAAAGGAGAACAAACTCCCTCAATACAATTCAAAATTCATCACACCTCAAACATAAAAATCCATAATTATCCTCAACAATTACAACTCCAATACTAACAAGGTCTAAACCAAAGTCGGGTGTTACTTAACCCTAAAACAAGTTGCTCTTCGCAAACCAAAGCAGAAGACTTCTCAAATGCTAAATGCTTCTCGAGCACACCACTAGCGCTCCTCTCTTCACAGTGTTACTAGGACTTTTCCCAACCAGAACCTGATGCACATGCCGACAAATAAAAAGGTTAGGCTTAACACCTAGTGAGCTCAAGAGTTTTCATTATAAACATATAAAGCAATAATCTTTAAGAATGTTATATAAATCTTGGTTTCCAAAATGAAATACATTAAGTCTGAAAGAAACCTCTTTTCAACATTCACTATCATTGTGATTATTACTACGATACAAAAAGCGTTCTTTCGAATATAAATCCAAACCTCAAACCTTACGTAAAACATAACTGTCACTTTAATAATCAAATACTGAAACGTGGATAAACTCTATCATCCAAAATATTCCAAAAACATGGATAAAGTTCAGTATACAAAACCCAAGAACATGGATAACAATGCATACCCAAAACGTCACCGAAAACATGGATTATAAAACTCCACAACCAAAACAATACCTTGCGGTGGCTGGGGAGACCCGATTACATAGTATGTGACGGAACACAAAAGTAGGTCACATAACTATGTAGGAAATCAAACGTGTGGATTATACACACAAAACCTACCGAGCTCAACTCCTCTAAGTTTGTTGCTCGAAAACATCAAGTCAACCCCTCTGGGTCTATTCTTGAGAGTTCCAAAACAGGGGAACCCAGTTCCAAAACGGGAACTTATGCATAAAGGGAATTACACCTTACTGCCCATGGGACGCTGCCCAACCGTATAGGTCCACACCTTACTTACCATGGTGACCCGATGCCTATTCCGTGCCAAAGTGGTGAACTTGTCCAAAACGGAACATAAGAACATCGTGCCTATGGATCCATTGCAAACATTACATGACTCAAAACGAATGAACTAACGCATTCAAAACGTGTAATTCTCAAATAAGATGCAATAAATGCAAATCATAACCAAACGCTCTAAATTGAGCTGTTAAAATCGGACAAGTGTCCCCAAGACCCAAAAAAGTCCAAACCGAGCTATAAGGTCAACAAATCCAAAGACCACTTGCTAAAATCATAAAAAGGAAATCAAACGTAAATAACCCACAATAATGCCAACTCATGCTCCAAAATACACAAGCAACTCCAATATAGTTTAGATTGGGACAAAACATTTTCCAAGTGGGTTTATATCGTTTATTCTTCCCAAAAACACCCCTTAACACAAAATCACTCATTTCTCCAAAACGCACCATAAAATACATTTATACTCCAAAATCTACTTCCATGAAATAAATCATTAAAATACCAATACTCAAGATTTATTTATCAAAATGCCTAAAATCCCAAATGTAGGTGTTTTACAAAGCTCATAAGGTTAAACACTTCAAATAATCAAACTTATCAATTACTCAACAGTTGGTAATTTCATGTAAAACATATAAACATGTAAAAATCGACATTTTGGCATGTACACCGTTTTCACAAATCAACATGAACTCACCTTGCTAGGTTAGGTTAAACCTATATTTCAAACCCAAATCCTTTACCTCCAAAAATGAAGCTTCCATCATCAACACATCATCTTCAACAATGAGTTAGGGTTCCCAAATAACCTTTTTTCTCCAAATTTAAGAGAAATGAACCACCAACAAGTGTAACACTTTAGATCTACAAAGATCTTCATACAAGAGCTTGAAATGTGCAAGAATTTACCTCAAACAAGCTTAAAGTCTTCCCACCAACATTTCATCCATGACATTCTTCACCTGCATCACAACCAAGCTTCATTCACCATCTCTTTGGTCTCTCTAGGGTAGATTCTCACCAAGGTGCTCCAAAAGTCAGTTCTTGAGCTCCCAAATCGCCTCAAGGAAAGAAATGGAGAGTGTGGAAGTAGAAATGGGGGAAAACCCTAGAAATCTTGGCATAAATCGACCAGACAGCCTCCCGCGGCCTTGGCCGCGACCTCAAGTCGCGGGCCAAGCCGCGCGTGTCCTTAGAGTGCAAACCACAGTGACTTACGCGGGCCTAGCCGCGGCTTGAGGCCGCGGGCCAAGCCGCGCGTATCTTCTGTTGTGTCTTCTCGCGTCTTACATTAAACCGTTCCCCGACCATTTCTCTCGGCCGACCGCTGACCGTTTCCTTGGTCGATCATTAACTGTTTCTTTAGGAAATCATAGGTGTTCCAGAAAATAGCGTATCAAGCCATGGCGTACCACGAGCTTAACGGGGCATGAGGAACAAGCCTTGTGTCATGGCGGATGTGCGACGAGTTTTTAAGAACAATACGCCCAACATAGAGAACCCATATCAACAAACAAAAAATAAAACATAAATAACGAGATATTTACACAGAGTGCATGAAAATGAAAAACATGGTACAGTTATACAGATGGGTTTTAAAAAAGCAGAAATCAAGGTTTTAAAAAGCGGAATCAGGCCTCAAGGCATTTTCCCTCAGCTAGGCGAGACGTAAGCCTCGAGGCGGTCAGAGGCGTAAGGCCCGAGGCAGAAACACACACACATATAATACAATAGTTATACAAGGGTTGGGTTTCGATGAGAAATCGAGTTAACGTGAGAAGTGGTTGAAACCGTTGGATGCACGTTAGGACGAGATGCATCAAGATGCACCAGATCAATTCCCTTATGAAGCGCGATTCATGGGTGGGTTTGAGATTACAAGTGATTAAGGGTTCAGATCCACTTCCACGTTAACTCAACTTCTCACACAATCCTTCGCCGATTATACAATATATATACTAAATGTATACAAAGTCGAAGACCGGATAGGAAATACAATAATATATATACTAGGTTCGAACCCGTGTATTACACGAGATAATTTATAAAAATTAAATCATGCAAGAAAACTTATCTTACAGATATGAATGGTCATCGAAAGTACGATGCTACCTTTCCAAACTTTTTTCCCTTCAGAGTTGTTTTTTTTGCAACTGGTTACAAAATGTCTTTGTTTTAAACAATTTTCACAAAAGATGTTTCACAAAAAAATTAATAAAAAATATGAATAAATATTAATAATTTATAATAGAATGTATATGAAATTATGAAAAAGTACATAGTTAAAATATTAATAAAATAAGAACCACATATCATAAATTACCTAATACTTCTTATATACAACATTCTTTGTTCTATTGCTAATTATACCTTCATCATCTATAATTAATATTTTTAAACCTTGCCCACTTTTTACTCTAGATAAAGCAACATACAACTGACCATGGGTGAAGACTGGTTGTCTCAGAAACAAACCAACCTTCGATAATGATTGTCTCTAGCTTTTATTTATGGTCATGGCAAAACATACAACCATTGGAAATTGTCTTCTTTGAAACTTGAACGAAATCCTTTTGTCTGTAGGTGTCAAAGTCATTCTTGGAATAAATGTTCGGCTTCCAATATTGCTTCAAGATACGATCTCTGCTTCTATAACCAGATTTCCCAAAGATAACACCCGTAGTCTAGTTCCATTACATAACCTAGATTTCTGATCAATAGTAACATAACTGGAACATCGACTTTTAGTACTATCTTATGGTTTGGCAAACTCGATAATTTAAGACCATTTAAAACATCAGGTGAGTACAAAGTTTCATCAAACTGTTCATGAAGATGCTCTGATTCACACACACTATCTGAACTTGGGTACTCCATTTCGTCTCCTGGAAACAATGATAGCAAACGATCATTTATTTCTTAAACGACTTCATGCTCGAGTGCAAGTATTGCTCTTTCCTGAAAATAGGATGAATTCTTGACATTTACAAGAATAGAAGGATAAACAAATTCAATTAATGCAGATATAGGATCCGCTGAATCGGTAATGAGAAGATCATCAGGTATATCGATAATTGCCTCACCATCATTCACACTACCAACCTTACCTTCTCCTAAATCCAAAAGCTAGTTTGCAAAAATCTTTGTTTGTTCGATATCAGAAGATTGATTGTCAATAGTTAACCTCATGTTTTTAGTTAACCTTAGAAGTTTGCATTTTTCCCAAATGTAAGATGAACTTAACGACACATTATCAATGTCTTGTCTACTTGCGTTGGGAATATCCGACAGAATTTGTCTGAAATCTCCTCCAAAAACAACTACTTTGCCACCAAAAAGCATTTTTGAGTCAGTAATGATGCCTTGACTACCAAAAATATCGTTCATACTTCTATCCAATAAATCGTTGACAGAATGGAATTTGATAGAATTGTAATTCGTCGAAGGAATTCAACTTTGAAGTAAAAATTGATATGAAATTGCAAAAAGAAAATCACAACAATTTAGAGATTATTTGTATCAAATCCCATACTAATGTCAACAAATCTCATACTAACCACGACACATTAATTTGTATATATTTATGATATTTAATAATATAATTAAATCCAAAAATATTCAATATTAGGCGCATTTCGAAGGTATTGATGAAACGATTACAATGGTATAATTTGTAAAAAATAAAAATATTTTTTAATGCATTTTAGTTCATATACATTATTTATGTTTATATGATAAGAGACTAAAATGAAAAATAATTAAGTAAGAGATTAAAAGTAAACTACATACCTAATTATATGGGTAGTAAATGTAAGGTATAAATTAAAAAAATTGAGTTAAGGAGAGATTTAAAGAGGAGTGAATGTGGGTGTGTGCTAATTGAACTTATAATATAAACTATGTCCAAATATATGTTTAGGCGAAAAAATACTGAAGTCGGCTCACGAGAAGATGACACGTGGCATGCTAGTTACTTATTTATTATATGTATAGATATCTACCAGATACTCTGCAAAGTGGAAATTGAAGAAGTGGGAAATAAAATATATACACAAGATGCTCTTCAAATTAGGAGATCGACGAGGAAAATGAAAACAAACAAGGAGCAAGAGAGTAAGAAAAGACGAACAAGAGGATGGGTTTATTACTCCCTTCTTCCCAAAATAAGTTTCCACAATTGAAATGGCACACAACTTTAGACATGCATAATTGTTACACTTTTTGTTAACCAAATGACATCTTTACCCTTATTTAAAATTTCTCTCTCTTTACAAATTTTAAATATTTATGCATTAATTAAGGGTAAATTTGAGAATTTAGTTATCTACTTTTGGAAGTGGACATTTATTTTGGGACGGAGGGAGTATATAACAAGTAAAATCAGTAAGTCGGTTTTTAACCCTGATTTCTAAACCCTGCCTCAGCACCGCCTCAGGCGCCTCATTGACTCGAGGCATACGACTTAACTAACCCACAAGAGGAGCCAACTCGAACTCAATTTTCCAGCACCTCGCCTCAAGGCACCTCGAGGCGTACGCCTAGAGCGCTTTTTAAAACAGTGGTAGAAATTAAAGTAGAAAAACTTGGTCGAGAGATGAAGCCTCATAAATCATAGTACTTAAAACTTGGTCATCATAAATAGTGGATATGAATAAATTAAAACTCGGAACCCAAAGTAGAAAAACATACGATTAGGTTTCACCCAATGAAAATCGCAAGAGGCATGAGGTTGGTTGAATCAATGAATCGATCAAAAAGGACATGCACATGGGTTGGATTTGTCGGGTTGGAGGCGTTTGAACAACCCAACCCAACCACTTCGGCATAGAATCCCAACCCGTTCAAAGCTTTTTTGAAGTATAACCCTCGGGTTGGATTGTACACACTCATATAGTATGTACATTTTCACGACAAGAGGGTTTCAAAAGAGATCACAAAAATGCAGCAACAAAAGGAGGTACAAGTACCCAATCACTTTATAATTTGTTTCCATTAAGCATAGCCAAAACAACTTCACAGTGAATATAAAGATGCATGTTATGCTATCAAGCAAGAACCAACCCAAGACAATGTTCTAATACCTACAGTGTTGTGATTATGAATAAGAACTCACCAGTCACCAGCAAGACTATTTAACATTTGTAGCAGAATAAAAATGCTGAAATAAGGAAACATAGCCAGGGTCGGTCCTGAGATTTTGGATGCCCATGACAGAAAGCTAAAACAGTGCCCCTAACATATACCCGTGCAATTATTTCAATTGAAGAATTTATAGCCATACAATCCTATTTCCATATGAATTGAAGAAGAACAAGTAGAAGTCAACTAAATGCATCAAAAGGGCATAAAAAATAGCAAAAGAAACTTACAATTTTCTTCCAAGTCTTTTCCATTGCCCTCTAAATTTGCAGCTCCATAATAACATGTATCTTGTTTTATCATCATTTGTATGATAATCCCACAAGCATATGACCAATGTTCACGATACCTACAAATTGAAAACATATTAGCTACTTCTTGATTGTAAAACTCAATTCAAATACTTAATTTGTAGACTGCCTCCTTGGTATTCATACTCATTACCAAAAAAACTGTACCTTTGCCACAAGAATAGTTTCTTTCAAACCTTCCACAATTGGGCATTTTACATAATGTTTCTTCAGTTTAAATAGTCATATGAAACTGTAAATCGGTTTAATTTTTAAAAACTTTGTTAACAGATTTGCAAATCAAATAAATACTAATATAACCAAGAAAAAAAAGCCAAAATGATGATGAATACAAACAACAATAAGGGGTTGCAACCCTAAACTTTGTTAAAATATACATCGGGCGTTCCCGTTATTGCAACCCTAAAACCCCACCCATAGACTCACATAGAAAACCAAAACAAGAATTAGCTATAAGTCGAAGTTTTTAGAATACAAAAAGTAACTTAAATCATTGATTTAATGACGTAAAGCTTGAAGACATGGATGACTAAAATCATTGATTTAAACAACAATAAAACTTCAAACATGAAATAGTAAACAAATAGATTAAAAACCCTAAATTTGAAGTCTAAAAAACAAACTTTAAACAATAAACTTATAAACCTAATAAGCTTATATAAACACTAAAAATATAAAACCTAAATCAGAATTTAGAAATATAAAATCTAAAACACTATAAAATTTACCTCAATGTGTTATGTGTAGAACAACAGAATGAAAGACTGAGAGACTCGAGAGGGGCAGTAGGCAGAGCCGTAGAGGGAAAGACAAGCAATCGAGAGACAGAGAACGAAGAAGAGATGATCGAAGAAGAGATGACCACGTCACGAATCACGAGGATTGCAGTTTGGAATCGGAACGAGAGGTAGATAGTGAGAGCGTCAATTGATAGCGAGAGTAAGGGTAGAGAGTGTCGTTGCATTTGCGTTGAGCGAGAGAGAGCGAAAGCAGATAGGAACGAGAGTGAGAGCGTCGTTCGTTCCCTTGAAGCAGGCCTTGGGCTTAGACATAATAACATAATGTTATTTTTTCAGGCCTAAATGAAGCTATCTATAAACTTGGGCTGAGATTGTGATGCCCATAGAGATTGTGATGCCCTGGGCCGTCGCCCCATGCCCCATCCCTTTAGATCAATTATTGTATAAACTACACGTGTCATATAAGCAAAGACATATACAATTTATATGTGTCATATAAGCAATTGAATTATTTTCTTCCATAGTAGTTGAGGGAACTTTATTTCACCAATAAATCTTTAAAGTAGGGGAGGAACACAAACCTTTTAGTAGCAGAGGCCGGACCTAACCTTTTATATATATTTAGAAACACAAAAAATACACTATCCAAAGTTATAAAGTATTAAAACTCTAATACAAGTCATTAAATATGAAAATGTCAAACACTGCTCATCGTTGAAGGAGACCAAGATTCCTATAAGCTCGTCAAAATGTATCTTGTTGATTAATAAGATATTTATAAATTTGAGGACGTAAACCTGGATCTCAATCTAGTGTACTGAGAACAATATCATTACTTTCCCTTTTGAGCTTTTTGAAAGATTTTTCTGTAATAGGACCAAAATTAACAAACAATATCAGTAAAGAATAGCCCAAGCAGTCAGTAAAATCCCTAAACCAAATAAACCCTAAATCACTAAATGTATTGAAAACAAGTAAAACCCCAAGTAAACAATTTCAATCTCAACTAAAAGCCCATGGTCACTAAGAGTCTGAAATCCCTAATCAATACACAACTAAATCACATATTTTAATCATTCCAATCCTAATAACATTTAAGAATAGGGTGGTTCCAATTGCACCCTAGTCTATTTTCCATTTACACCATAGTCTAATAAAGGTGCAAATAGTGAATGCTTTGTTTTCCGATCCAATCATTTTTAATAAATGTCATTTCACTTATATATATATATATATATTATTATCTTTATATATCTATATATATGTGTGTGTGTGTGTGTGTTTTGATTTTATAAATTTATAAAATTTGTAACTTTTGATTTTATTTTATTTTATAAATTTGTATTTTTTGATTTTCATATAACTTTGTAAAATGTATTTTTCTTTTTGTAACAATTACATTTTATTATAACCTTGTAAAATGTATTTTTCTTTTAGGGACCAATTCCGTAACAAACGCCAAACGTTAGGGACCAAATCTGTAATTTACTCTCTCTCTCTCTCTCTCTCTCTATATATATATATATATATATATATGTGATTAGAGACTTTCAACATATCGTTCACTTCTCATTCTTCATGTATCTCTCTCTCTAAAAATCTCTCCAACTTCTGTCTAGATTTGCTCTCAATCCATTGAAGTAATCAACGAATCAATTACATATTCGGAATTTACGCTTCGAATCATTCCTAGAGGTATAAACTTCTTCTTAAATCATATAATTGATATATATGTTTCACAATCGCAAAAATATATATCGAGAACATTTACAATTACTATGCACTATTCACGTCACTATTCATGTCACTATGCACATCACTATTCACATCATTGTGTATGTCACTATTCATATCACTATGCACGTCACTATTCACATAACTATGCATGTTACTATTCATGTCACTATGCACGTCACTATTCATGTCAATATGCAGGTCGTTATTTTTTCAATTTATCGGTTTAAAAATGGCGAATTTGGGTGAAGATTTTCAATGGTATCATAATTCTAATAATGAGGTATTTCATCCATTACTTTATATATACATATATATATATATATATATATATATTATGTTATCCCGTTTCATATTTTTATGTGTTTGTGTAGGATGATAATGTTTATTCAAACAAATCAACTGAAGCTTGTGAAATCCCTCAACCATCCGCATTTTGAAAGACCCTATTTTTTATAATCCATATTTAATTTGCATACTATCAACACATGTATCAATGCTTCCAGT
The DNA here is from genome assembly GCA_954870635.1 of Arctium minus. NCBI lineage: Eukaryota > Viridiplantae > Streptophyta > Magnoliopsida > Asterales > Asteraceae > Arctium > Arctium minus. The sequence goes on along the minus strand of OX941080.1, from coordinate 170,171,918 downwards.
TCCATTATCCTTCCAGTTCTATGATTGCAACACATATAATATATAATATATGGTCATTACTTTTCTAATAGAAAATTAGTTAAAGTGAGAATATAAGTTATATATATATATATAAGTTGGAATAACGTCGAAACCGAAGTTGAATGGGGAAGGAATGAAAGTAGGTTATTTAATAGTTGTAAATAACATATTTTAACTTTTTTTTCATTTAAATCTGCAGGAAAAAAGATGACGGATACTTCAAAATTTTCCACCGAGCAAGTATAATATCCAATTTTATTATTGTTCAATAAAAAATCTAATTTTATTATTATTTTCATGTGTGTAATTAGTTGGTGTATCTAGTAATTTTTTAACATAGATTTTTTTCTCTCAATTTTTAGGTGTTTGGATCTCGTGAAGAATTAATGACTTGGGTGCAAAATGTGGCACGCTCTCAAGGTTTCGTAATCGTCACCAAACGATCTAGGCCAAGTCTTATTGGATACATCTCTAAAATCGTACTTGGTTGTGATCGTGGTGGTGTATCTAGAAGTAAAGATGCTGAAACCAAAAAAATTAATTGTCCATTCGAATTGGTGGGAAAGTATTTGAAGGCGCATTGTAACACCCCGATTTCGAGAAGCACCATTTCGAGTTAATACCGAAACCGTTATATTAGGGAAAAATAAGATAAAAGATTTTGGACTTGAATCGAGGATTTTATAGTCTAGATAGATGAAGGATTCAATTACGAGTCCAACGGTTCTTTTCGGAGTAAAATCGGAAATATAACGAATAAGTTATGGCCAAAACAGTATCGAGGAGACAAGTCGCGAAACCCTCTGGACGAACTTAAAACCGATTTTCAACCACCAAACTTCATTTCTTCATATCTCCTTCATCCCAACTCCGATTTGGGTGATTCAAATTGCTACGGTTTCGTTTTTGAGAGTTCTTCAAGGATCTAGCAAGAGATTGGAAGTCTATTGGAGTATACAAGAGTATTTTGTGGTGGTAAGCTCCTCATCTGTAACACCCTAAAAATAGGGATAACAAAAATCCGAAAAACGGACATGCGGTATTTAAAATTGCCAAAGCAAGAGCCTCCCAAAAATGGGGAAAATACCCAAACCTGTTTAAATACAATCGTAATTAAACGGATAATAAATAACAACCAACTAATCTAATTTCTATAACCAGAAAAGAGATTACAATCAAGGGTGTCATTTATAGACCCAAAGAATTCTCTACCAATAGTAAGTCCAAAAGCGATATTCCCAAATCTCTCACCCAAGCACTACGCCAGCTTAGGACTGATGCCGCTAAAACCTGAGATACACATCGACACCAAGCAAGTGTTAGGCCAAAAAGCCTAGTGAGTTGAACAATAATAAGCATGCATGAACAGTTACAATTCTTATCAGCAGTTAACCAGAGTTCAACAATGTGGAGTCAATAGGGGAGACCCATAGCACCAATCAAGTCCCACCCAAGAGTCGATATACCTTGATGCCCTTAACAAGGAACACCCCAAAGGCCCGACCCACCCGAAGACTATCGCTCAGAAAATTCGCCGAGTGGCGGAGGTCTAGGCACATACCATCATAGTGGCGCCCAAGACTATATCCTCCTAGTGTACTGACTTGGTTCGTCCACATAACTTTTATAAGGGGTCCTTTAGATATATTTCAATCCACATAATTCAATACCAACTATAGGTATAATATTACCACCTTATCCTTGTGATTGTCTAACAAAAGACCCAATGTAAATCATGCTCATAATGCATATAAACATATCACCAAAATGGTGTCCCAACTAGAATCATCATAATGCCCATATATGTATACATTTAACATATCAAGGTACCCACATTTTGTATCTATGAGACAAATCCCAAATAATGATACATATAACAATAATCATGGCAAATCACCCATATATATACATCTTCCAACTATTTTCATAAAGAAATCCCAAATAATTACACAAAATAGAATAATTCATGGGATGATACTTATAAAGCATATTTCTCACATAATCTCATGAAAATACCATCAAATACTTGAACCCGTAAGTATGAACATTTTGAGCAATTATGTGGTAATAACAACAAATAAGCAAATATGATGTGTATCCAGTTTTAACAAAAGTTTAGTAAACTCACCTTGCTAGATTTAGACTAAATCTAGATTTTACCCACTTAGAACTTTCCTTGAAGATCTTGATTCTTCAAATCAAATCTTCCAAAACCTAGATCCACAAGGTTCCAACCATAAATATACATATTCTACCATAAACAATCATTTCCCAAACCATATACATGGATACCTCAACACCAACCAAAACACTTCTAGTTCACTAAAATGATCACAAACCTTCAATCTATGAAAGGGAGAACAAGGGGTGGATGAAACCCTAGAATATTTTGGGGAAGAAGATGAATAGGGAGAGATGAGAATCTTACCACCACAAAATGCTCTAGTATACTTCAATAGACTTCCAATCTCTTGCTAGATCCTTGAAAAGCTCTCAAAAACGAAACCGTAGCACTTTGAATCACCCAAATCGGAGCTAGGATGAAGGAGATATGAAGGAATGAAGTTTGGGGCTGAAAATCGCGATTTAAGCTCGATCCAGTGGATTTCGCGACTTGTGCCGCGACCTTAAGTCGCGGCATAAGTCGCCCGCTTCCCTGGTTTTCTTCTCGATACTGTTTTGGCCATAACTTCTTCGTTATAGCTCCGTTTTTGCTTCGGAAAGAACCGTTGGACTCGTAATTGAATCCTTCATCCATCTAGACTATAAAATCAAGGATTCAAGTCCAAAATCAAAAATCTTATTTTTCCTTAATATCTCGGTTTCTGTATTAACTTGGATCGATATCTTTCGAAAATCAGGGTGTTACATCATCCCTCCCTTTTCATCTTCTTCCCCAAAGTTTTCTAGGGTTTCATCCACTCTTTGTGCTTTCTTTCATAGATTGGAGGTTTGTACCCATTTTGGTGAACTAGAAGTGTTTTGGTTGGTGGATTCAAGCTTTGATTAAGGTAATCTTCTATTCTCTTCATTTTTGGAAGTTAGGGTTTCGGTATTAGTTGAGGTACTCGTGTATAAGGTTGGGAAATGATTCTTTGTGGTTGATTTGATTATTTATGGTGGAAAATGTATATTTATGGTTGGAACCTTGTGAATCTAGGTTTTGGAAGATTTGGTTTGAAGAATCAAGTTTCTTCAAGGAAAGCTCTAAGTGGGAAAAATCTAGATTTAGCCTAAATCTAGCAGGGTGAGTTCAAGTTGATTTGTGAAAACGTTGTACATGCCAAAATGTCTATTTTAAAGTGTTTATGTGTTCTACATGAAATTATCAAATGTTGGGTTATTTGCTAAACTTTGATTATTTGAAGTATTTAACTTTACAAACTTTGTATAATACCTACATTTGAGATTTTTGGGCATTTTGATAAATGTGTCACCAATGAATGAGTTTTGAGGTCTTATTACATAAATAGATCTTCGGTCAAAGAAATACACTTTTAAATGCTTGTCGGGTCTTATGCATCATTCATGAAATGGAATGTTTTATAAAGTATTACTTGCACTTTTATGTGATGTACTTGAAAGAATGTTTATAGTCTCATTTTATGATTTTCATTCTTATTAGCAGTTAAATTTGGAAAACGCATATTTTGTGTTATGAGGCATTTGGAAGATATAAAAGTATAAGTTCATTTGGAAAATGGGCTGCCTCAACTAATGTTGAGTTTTGAACTAATCTTACTTTTAGTCGTGGTGTTTGCATATCCGTTGGTCGAGTGCGTTTTATCGGATTTTTATTTCATTTATCAATGAGTCAATGGGTTGCTAAGCCTGCGGCTTGGCATTGTTATTTTGATGGGGGTTTTTTTGGACAATTGTCCAGTTTTGGTAGCTCGACTTCGAGCCTTGGTGGAGATATTGGATGAGGGACTCGACATAAGGACCGTTCGCGGTTGAACTCAAAATCCTGTGGGTGTATGTTTAAAGCCACTGAGCCTGACATCCCTTGCGCTTGTATTTATTGTTCCGGCGTGGGACGACTAGTTTTCCACGTCGAGGCACGTTAGGTATCGGATGAGATGTAAGTCCTTCGTGCTGCACGTTAAGGTACCGGATGAGGTATAAGTCCTTCGTGCTCAAGTATTACGATATTGGATGAGGAGTTCGACGTAGGAACCCGACGGGGTTGAACTCAAGTTTCCGTGGGTGTACGTTTAAAGCCACTGAGCCTGACATCCCTTGCGTGTACTTTTGTTTATATGACTAGTCATAACAACATAAAATGGGATTACTTTGTGGACCGTCACATTTTATGGAATTGGGAATCCCCCGTCACCGAAAGGTGTTGTTTTTGGGTATTGAGTTTTATTATCTAAGTTTTCGGTGACGTTTTGTATATTTGGGTTTTACCCTTGATTTATGGGTTGAGTATTATGCCCCACCCGTGTTTTGGGTGTTTTGAGATATATGGTTTAACCGTATCTTCTTAAATGGAGAGTTCAATTTATATTTACGCTTCGAGTGTATTTTGAGTTAAAACTAATTTATGAATGGGCGGCTTACATTGGTATCATTATCTTTGAAGCAGTTTGGTTTTGGAAAATGTCCAAACCGGTGTTCTTTGTCTAAATTGCATATTATTGTAAAATGAGTCGTTTTCTCTTGTAAGACGTATCATATTGAAGGACTATAACTTTGACCGCATCCTTTCTTTTTAAACGATTATTTTATTCATGTTGGAAAACTCTTGAGCTCACTAGGCGTTAAGCCTAACCTTTTTATTTGTCGGCATGTGCATCAGGTTTCAAGGTTGGGAGTTGGTTCTAGCAGTCCTATGAAGAGTAGAGCCTTAGTTAGATCCGGAAGTAAGTATTCAGCAAAGTCTTCCGCCTTATGGAGATAGTGACTATGCATGGGGTTTAGTAGCACCCGTACTTATCATGGACTTTTGTATATAATGAATGTTTGTAATGAGGTTAAATCTTAAATTGTGGTTGTAGATGATTCTTTTATTGGTGTATTTAGAAAATTTTAAATTAGTTGCTATTTCCAGAATTCAGGGTGTTACACGCATGCTGTATGGACGTTGCGGGTTGTATGTGATTATCACAATCATAAACCGGCAATGTATATGGAGGGTCATTCTTATGCAATGCGATTGTCTGATGATAAGTCTCGTTTGGTGCAACAGTTGACAAGACTGAATGTGAAACCACGAGATATTTTGTCAACGCTAAAAGAACGAAACGAAGATAACGTGTCTTCTCTAAAAACTATATACCATGCTCGTCACAAGTTTCGCATGAGTGAGCAAGAAGATAGAACCCCCATGCAGAATGTTATGCACATTTTGCAAACTAAGGGGTACGATTTTGAGTATCGTTTAAACGATATTACTAACCAGTTGGAAGAATTGTTTTTCATTCATCCAACATCATTAAAGATGTGGCAATCATTTCCACATGTGGTGTTGATGGATGCTACATATAAAACAAACAAGTATAATCTACCATTTTTGGAAATTGTTGGTGTCACGTCTACAAATAAGACGTTTTCTATAGCGTTCACATTCATGCATAACGAAAAGACAAGCAACTATACGTGGGCGTTGACTTGTCTAAAATTGATTATTAATGGATCTTTCTGCCCTCGTGTTATCGTCACCGATAGAGATCTGGCGTTGATGAAAGCGTTCGAAGAAGTATTTCCACAAAGTAATCATTTACTTTGTAGGTGGCATATATTCAATGATATAATGAAACATTGTCGGCCTCGTATCAGATCGCAGAAGACTTGGGGTTCTTTTCAAGCAAAATGGAAAATTTTAGTTGAATCTCCAACATACACTGCATACATGCAAAATTATGCAAACCTCCAGGCATTATTGTTCGAATGTCCAGGTATCATTCATATATATTTTGAAGTCATGATTTGTTTAGCAAAAACCATTCATTCTTTTACACTCATTTGATTTTCATTTTTCTTCGCCTTGTAGATGTTTTTCCCTATCTTCGTAGTGTTTGGCTAGACAAATATGCAGACAGATTTGGGTCATTGTGGACCAATAAACATATCAATTTTGGAAATTCAACAACAAATAGAGTGGAGAGCCAACACGCCAAGTTGAAAAAACATCTAGATTCAGGGAAATGTGATCTAGACAAATTCATACATGTCATTGAAAAAGTTTTAAAGTCACAAGACACTGCTATCAATGAAAGTCTTGAAAGATGCACAATCATTCGCAAGCCAAAATTCAACAAATCGTTGTTCCAGCAACTACAGAGTTTTGTTTCAGAGTATGCTATGGATAAAATTTTAGAAGAGCTTCATCGATCAAAGGGAATTGTCTTAACTCCGGAGAACTGTGGTTGTCAACTGCGTACGTGTTTTGGGTTACCGTGTGCGCACGAACTTGCGATATACGTCGGTGCATGTATGTTTAATCTACAAGATTGAATTGATATTTATATATATCTACATTTAATTGAAATTGATATTCATGCCATTATTACTTATTAATGATATTCTATTATTTTGACTGCAGATATGCCCATTCCATTAGATTCGGTTGATGCATTTTGGAAAAAGCTTGATTTGTCGCCTTCTATATCTGTGGAATATGGTGATCTTAATTGTGATCATGATATGCAAAGGTTTAAATAAATATTCAACAATCAACCGGATCATGGCAAATCCAATTTTTTAAGAAAGTTGAGGGAGATAATGGATCCATCAAAAATCTTGATCGGTGAACCTTCGGTCAAGAAGAACACTCGTGGACGCCCAAAAGTGAAGCGTGTTCATCATCAAAATCAAGTTCCTCACAGATATAGTTGTTCGGACTTGGATCAAGAACTGCCTAGACATAGTTCATTCTTCATGGACTTGAACGAGGAACCACCTAGGCATAACTCATCCTTCATGGACTTGAACGAGGAACCACCTAGGCATAGCTTATCCTTCATGGACTTGAACGAGGAACCACCTAGGCATAACTCATCCTTCATGGACTTGAACGAGGAACCACCTAGGCATAGCTTCATGGACTTGAACGAGGAACCACCTAGGCATAGCTCATCCTTCATGGGCTTGAACGAGGAACCAATAAGCCAATGTTCACACCAGATTGACTTAAACGAGATACTGCCGGAGGGACATAGTTTATTGTTGAATCAAATTCCAGAAATCTTTCATCCATACATCACGAATATACAAGATGTAAGGGGTGATGGGAATTGTGGTTTCCGATCAATAGTTGTTTGTCTCGTGTATGGCGAAGACCAATGGCCCTATGTTCTTCATGAATTTTTAGATAAGTTAATGAGTTCATATGCGGCATACTTTGGAGTTTTCTATGGAATCGATGAAATACTTACTTCGTTGTCTTTTTGGGAATCACCAGCACCAGAGCAACACTGGATGACTATGCCTGAGACAGGTATATTGATAGCCAACAGGTTTGGTGTGATCTTTCACCTTTTAACCAATGGAGGTTGTATGACTTGTTTTCCTCTCTGGAAAGGTCCCGAAGAGTTTCAATACCATCGGGTCCTTACAATTTCACACGAAAACAACAATCATTATGTGATGGTCCAGTTAGAAGGAGAGTACCCAATGCCTCCCATTTCAGCACTATGGACCCGTAACAAAATCCCGTCAGCAGCTGGATGGCAAACCATATATATGTCACGTCTAGAATTCTATAAGCAACTCAAACCAATTCAAAATTTTTTTGTAAATATAGCGGATTAGTTTTTAAAAATTAATTTTGGACTTTGTAAAATGTATTTTTCTTCTTATAACAATTAAATCAAAAAATATTCAATATTGGACTCATTTCGAAGGTATTGACAAGACGATTATAATGGTGTAACTTGTTAAAATTAAAAATTACTTTTTAACGTATATTAGTTAATATACGCTTATATGTGTTAATATAATAAAAATTTAAAATGTAAAATATAAAACCAAAAGGTATAAAGTAAATCAATAAAAAGAGTTCAGGGACCAAAATTGTAAATATAATTAAAAAAACAAAAAAAGGAACGGTTGTGAGGAGGGATGGGATAGTGAATGTTTGGTTTTCCGATCCAATTGCACCCTAGGCATATAGGCTAGGGTGCATATGGCAACACCCTTAAGAATATAGACAAGTAATCAACAAAATACCCAAATAAAAAATTTCAAACCGAAGTAAAATCCCTGTCACAAAAAGTCTAAAATCCTTAAGCAATAAACAACTAAACACATATTTTAATTCCATTATCATTTAAGAATATAGTCAAATAATCAACAAACAATCCAAGTAAACAATTTCAAACTCAACTAAAATCCCTAATCCAATCCCATGAACATTTAAGAATATGGTCAAGTAATCATAAAAACTCAACTAAACATTTTTAAACCCATGAATGTAGCATACAACTATCATTGAAACTGAAAACTTAAGATAAATATTTGAAAAAACCTGTGACTTGGGGGCTGTGTCTGTGAAAGTGGGATTATTTGATGAAGATAAAGTCAAAATTACAGGTTCATCTGGATTTGGGTCCTGTTGACGGTGCTCAGTCATGGCGTGATAAATGATAGCCCTGCTGTGAATCGTCCCTGCTTCGATCTTCGAAATTCGCCGATAACTTACTGTATATCGTCCCTGTCTTCCTTCGAAGTTGGCTGAAATCTGGAAACTAGGTCACACGATTTACTGATCGAGTTCGAGTGTGGTTTTGAAATGGAAATGGATTATGGAGAAAGGAACTTACGTTGTGTTCTCTAATCTGAGAAAAAGAAAAGAAAAGAAATTGATGGAAAATAAAGGGAGAGAAAAGGAAGGAAAGAAAAATAACTTTTTTATTTGTGTTCTCGAAATGGAAGGAAAAGGAAGGGAAAAGAAAATAGTTTTTCATGTTCTTGAACAGGAGAAAAAGGAAAGGAAAATGTCAATTTTACAAATATACCCTTATAAAATATATTCTTTATAATGAAAGATTGGGTAGTTTTATAATTTCAATAATTTCAGTAATTTTTTAAAATTGTTTTAATTTCTTTCCTTTCCTTTCCTTACCTTTCATCCCACATTTGGGGGGAATGTTATCAATTTTTTCCTTCCGTTTCTTTTCCTTTCTATCCTAAAAAAGTTTCGAGAACACCAGTTTTTTTACTTTCCTCCCCTTTCTCTCCATTTCCTTCGTTAAATGAGTTTCGAGAACACAACGTTAAAGTTAAAGTGGGAAGCAGGAAGCGGCCTGGACTGGACTGGTCTCATGCTTAAATTTATATTATTGGACTCAAGGATTAAAGCAACAGGGCCCAAATATTAAAAAAAATAAAGTGTTAAAAAGATTATAGAATTTTATTTTTATTTTTTCTTATTTTAATATTATACTTTTAAATTATTTTTTATTAAAATATTATACTTCGAAAATCTACCAGTTATATTAATGGACAACATATTAGTTTGAATCTCGGTTACATGGGCGTAAATTACATACATACCCCCTCCTACCAAAACCTATAATTTTTTTCATTACCCTCTCAAAACTAAAAACATAAAATAGCACTCAAAACAATAAACTAAATTTTCACCTGTAACCTTTTTTATAATTTAAGTTTTAGACATTATAATTTTTTGATTTTATTATTTAACTTTTTTGATATTTCTCTATTACTTCTCTTAGGTAGCGTTTGGTACGCAGAAATGATTGGACATGACTGAACTGGACATGGCAATAGGGTAGGACTGACACGACTGGACTAAACAAATGTTTGTCTGGTGTTTGGTACGACTAGGACTGAACATGACAGAACTAGACAACTTCCCCCCAAAAGTTATTTGATGATTATATATATATATATATATAATAGTTATAATTAACTCAAATACAATAAATAATTAAATAATTTAATTTATAAATATTTTTACACAATTTTTATATACATAAATAAATACATATATAATTGTACCAAATTTGAATGAATTTTTTTGATAAAAATGATATAGTTTGAAAAAACTCGATTCATACAAAGGAGAAATTATATTTTATTTGGTTTGGAAGATTCTTATCAAATGGCGAAGGTGGTGTTGGTTATGGTGGATGTGGAGGTGGTGGTGGCCGACAGTACTAGTGGTGGTGGAGATGACCGATGGTGGTTATGAAGGACGTAGAGATGGTAGATAGTGATAATGGTGGCCGATGGTGGTAGCCGACGGTGGTGGTGGTTATGATAGAGGTGAGGTGGCCCATGGTGGTAAAGGTGGTGGCAATGAACGTTGGTGATCGGTGGCTGACGGTGGTTATGGAGGTGGCGGAGGAGGTTGTTGTAATAGAGGAGAAGGTAGAGGTGACCAACGGTTGTAGTGGTGGTGGCGATGGACGGTGGTGGTCGATGGTGGTCTGTAGCAGACGACGATTGTGGAGGTGGCTATGGACGGTGGTGGTCGGTGGTCGTCGGCGGTTCTAGAGGTGGCAATGGACGGTGGTGGTAGGTGGTCGACGATGATTGTGGAGGTGGCGACGGATGATCGTGGTCGGTGGCTGACGGCGATTGTGGAGGTGGCGACAGACGGTGGTGGAGGAGGTTGTTGTAGTAGAGGTGGCCGACGGTGGCTATCGGTGGCCGACGGTGGCTATCGGTGGTGGCGGCAGCGGCGACTAGCGATGGTTACTAGTAAAACAAATACTATATTAAGGTTATATATCAAACGAGGGTTAATTAGTAATATTTTAGTTTCTATCTCATTCTTGTCCCATCTTGTTCCACCTGTTTTGGTGGAACAAGAAAAAGCCTTTTTTGTCCCATGTCCCACCTTGTTGTCCCAGGTCTTGCCCCTGTCCCATATCGCACCAAACGTGGGGCAGTGAGTTCTTGTCCTGTCTCATGTCGCGTCAAACGTGGGACAATGAGTTTTGTCTCATCCTGTCCTGTCATGTCTCATGTACCAAACGCAACTATACTTTTGTATGTTTTATGTTATACCTTAATCATACTAATTAATTAATAATATATCAATTAAAATTCATTTTTATAATACTACAAATTTAATTTTATTTTTAGTGTTAAAACAAATAAAAATTAATATTTATAAAGTTATTATTTTATTAGTTGTATTATTTTCTTTTTAAATTTCAACTAATCATTATTTTATAAAATAAAAGATATTATCAGAGATAAAATAACATTTATGGTATTATCAACAAGAGGGATAATCATTTAGAAACCTTCTAAATGTTACAAACTATACAAACCCATCTAGCCATCCAAATTTTTGATCAACAGTTGAGAAATTTTAGGACTTAAATTAATTTAAAAAATAGGGAGAAAATAGGGAAAGGGTAGTTTAGAAATAGTTTTAGTTATTTTAAATTTTAAATTAAATTTTATTAATTAATTTGAATTATCTAATTATGGTTACAAGATATCCTTAATTTTCTCCATATTTATCTCTCATTCTATCTAAAAAATAATACGACCACCACCATCATCTCCTCCATCGTCATCACTACGCCGGCGACTGAGAACCACCGCGGTTCTCCACTACTCCATCCGCCAGGAGCCTCCTTCGCCACCCCACGTATCGTGACCTCCTCCCCCGAATCTCCGACGAGTTTATGAAATTTCAAGTTCATACAATGTTTGTTCGAGTTTCATAAACTGTTTTTTTGAAATTTTATAGTTTCATATATTTTCATAAACTGTTTCATATATTTTTCTCCATATGAATAATCATATTTTAAAGTTTCATATATTTTTCTGTCATATGAATATTCAGATTTTTTCGAAATAATCATATATTTTTTAAGTTTCATATATTTTTCTCCTATATGAATAATAAGATTTTTAAGTTTCATACATTTATCCAATATGAATGATCAGATGATTAGACGTGAAAATTTCAAAAAAACATTTTATGAAAGAAACCAAAAAAACTTGAAACTTTCGAAAAAACAGTTTATATATGAAAATCGAAAAAATTATGAAACTTGCCGGAAATGGGGAGGTCGCCGGAGTGGGAGGACGTCACCGAGAGTGGATGGTGACGGTGGATCGTGAGTGTGTGTGTGTGTGTGAGAGAGAGAGAGAGAGAGATGGAGAGATAATTAAGGAAGAGATAATTAAAGAATTTATTTTTTTCCTAAAATTACGAAATTTGTAAAAAGACATAAATGCCCTGGTTTGTATTGTTTGTAACCTTTAGAAGGTTTGCAAATGAAGATGCCTCTTATCAACAATTTATATATATATATATATATATATATAGAGAGAGAGAGAGAGAGAGAGAGAGAGACTCCGTCAAATACAAATATCTCAAAGGTTACAACAACCAATGCAAACTATTTATGACCGTAGATGCATTTGATCAAGGGTTGTAATTATTTTGACGTCTGTAAAGATCAAAATTAGGTAACTGCTATGAATAATTAAATGGAGGCTTTTTATAGAAATGGTACATGGATAGTTAATTACTAATCTTCCTTCGGGAGTAAAACCTATAAGTTATTGTGGATTTATAAGATTAAGTATAAGTCATCTGGTGAAATTGAAAGGTATAAAGCTAGGTTAGATGCTAAAATGTTATAGTAAGAGAGAAACTTTTTTTCCTTTAGTTAAAATGGTTACTGTAAGGCGTGTTACTAATCTTTCTGTTCAGAATGATTGGCCTTTGGTCAACTGGATGCTAATAATGCCTTCTTATATAGTGATCTGTCTAAAGAAGTTTATATGTCATTACCAAGGTTATTTTTCAATCGATGATGAAAAAGTGTGTAAGCTGGTTAAATCTTGTATGGATTGAAACAAGCACCTAGGTAATGGTATGAAAAATTGTCTAAATGTCTTTTTAAGTTCGGTTTTATTGAAAGTTGTAGTGACTAGTCATTGTTTATTTTAGCTATTGAATCTGTTTTTTTTCTTTCTTTTAATTCTTTTGGTTTATGTGGATGATATTTGTTTTGACTGGGAATAATGTTGTTGAAATCAACAGAGTTAAAGTGTAACACCCTGAAAATCAAGGTGAAATAAAACTACGGAAATATAGGCAATATGACATAGCATTTGGTATAAACCTCCCAAAAAGGGGTAAAGTACTAAACCTTTACAAAAACCTGAGAGTAACTATGGAAATCAACAACAAACTAATCTAAATACATTTATCTAGATTACATCGGTTGTCGACCCAAAATCACCAAAAAATGGGACTTAAACAATGCCCAACATTGACTACTAGTCATTCCAAAAATGCCTCTAAGACATGCTCGTCACTCACGACATTGACACTCCACCGCTAAGGGAACCTGTTATACATATCATTTGAGAAAAAGTGTTAGGCTTAAAGCCTAGTGAGAACATACAGTTTATAGAATTCAAGAGATATAAACATTTGTAACATAGATAAATCTTTACAAAACTTTTAGTTTACAAAAGAAAATCTTTATCAAGAAAGGACAATCGGTCCAAAAGTTCATCTCGCGATGACGGGGGATACCCGATTTACCAAGGGTGGTGACGGAACACAAAAGTAGGCCACGACCCGAGTTGTGAGCTAAATACTTGGAATCCATGGCCACGAACACTTCGGAACGTACTAAGATGTGAGGGAGGGCCCCCGAGGAAACCAAGTCATACTCGTTCACTAGGACTACATTTGATCCATGACTAGTAACCGATCTCACATAACCGTACCATAAAGGCCCCCGAGGATCAAATGCATCCATAGCTACAAAATGGGGAAAAGACATCCCAATAATATAAGTCGACTCAAAACCTAGGGATCCACTAGTAATAGTCTAAACTTGTCACAATAACACGTGTGACTAACCAAAGCTAAACGTATAGCATCCAAAAACATTTATAACCAAAATGCCTTTTTCAAGTTTAACTGCTGATAAGAATGAAAATCATAAAATGAGTTTATATACATTCTTTCAAGTAAATCACATAAATGTGCAAGTAAATCTCCATTTTACTCTCAATAAGATCAAACTCTTTACATTTCAAGAAAATGATTAGGAACCCTAAAATATCCCAAAAACTCAAGTTAGGTCAAAATGCCATAAACTTAGATCCAAAACCATAGAGATATATAGGAGCTAAAAAATGTAACCTTTGATATGTATAAAGTTTGTAAAATGATAGTAGGAACTCACCAAGTAGGTTTTAGAAGAAAACCCAAAAAACTAGATCTTGACCTTTGGAGAAGATGACAATGGAGGTGGTGTTGAAGCTTCCAAACCGAAACCTTGGATGGAATCCTTGACTCTAGCAATAAATGGTGAAGATTGGTGGTTGGAGAAACCCTAGAAGAGTAAATGAGGAGGGAGAGAAAGGAGAACTTGGAAAGGAAGAAAGAAATGAGGAATGAATGAGTTTTGGGAATAATAACTCATTAAACCCACTTTGATGTAGCCCCTGACAAAAAGCCCGACCCGTGCATTTTTTATGAAGGAGGAACGCACGACCCGTGCGAAACCTACTGCCGCGGCCCCTGACTTAGCGCACGACCCGTGCGGAATTTCTGAAGGGACCAGCGCAGGCAGCCCCTGTTCCTTTAATTCAACTTCACAAACGACCAAACGAAATTCGGGGTGTTACATAAAGATCATTTAAAAACAAACTTTTTGATAAAAGATTTGGGTAAACTTCAATTTTTCTTGGGTATTGAAAATTTTGTGTATAGCTCAAAGGAAGTACTATCTAGAGTTATTAAATGATTTTGGTTATTTGGGATGTAAACCTATTAGTACTCCTATGCAATGTTTTAAAACCCGGGTTGACCCGGCCGGTTCAACCGGTTGGTTGAACCGGGAACCGGTGAAGAGACCGGGTCAATTACGACCGGTTTTTTGGGAAATTACGGCATGGATCGAACCGCTGGTTTTTTGATAGAACCGGTTGAACCGGTCTTATTGAACCGGTAAAAACCCGGGTTGACCCAGTTAAAAAATCTATTTTTTATGTGACATTAATATTTTTTTGATTTGATATTGTAGAAAGTGATCATGTTGTTGATGACCATGAAGTTGAGAGTGAATTTCAATCACTAAGCGATCGTGAGCTTGATACATTTAACACTCCAATGTCTCAAGATCCATGATTTGGTTTGAACGTTATGTTTCGTTTTGATGTATTTGGATTGATGAAAAACTTATGCTTATATGTGTGCTTTTTATGTTTTTGGATTGATGTAAAACTTGTTGTTATGTGTATTTTTAATGTTTTAACTTGTGGACATCAAATTCTTGGTTTTATATATATATGTATGTATGTATGTAGGAAAAGGAAAAATACATAGAATTTATTGAAACACCCGGTTTGAAATGGTTGAACCATGACCCGGTTACCACACCAGGTCAACCAAAAAACCGGTTTTTAAAACATTGCTCCTATGGACGTGAATTTGGTTGTAGCTGATTCTACTGGTTCTTCTTCTTATGATCCTCCCTTATCTATTTTTCTAGGTAGATTGATATATTTGCTTGCCACTCGGCCAAATATTGATTTTTCTGTTCACTATTTAAGTCAGTCCATGCATTCACCTCGGCGCTCTCATCTTAATCTTGCTCTTCGCATTTTAAGGTATTTGAAGTTATCCCCAGGTAAGGGTGTTAATTTTTCAAAGTCTGTTGAGTTTAAGTTAAATGCATTTGTGGATGCTCATTAGGGTAAATGGCTTTCGACTAGAAGATTTGTAGGATATTGTTTGTTTCTGGGAGGTTGTTTGATCTCTTGCAGAAGTAAAAAGTACAATATTGTATCTCGGTCAAGGTTCTAAATGGCGTAAGGCGTGGCGTGGCGGCGAGGCCAAGCCTCAAGCCTTAGGAGCCATGGCGTTTTCAAGGCGTGATTTATGGCGTCAAATTTCTAATTCATATATAATATTATATTTAAAAACGTATGTTTTGTGGTGTTACTCACTGAGTCAATAGTAATAAGCAAGTTAAATTAAATTATATATTAAAAACTTGCAAACAAGACATGAAAAACGTAAAGAAAAATATAATATTTCATTACGATAATTATGCATTAGGCCATGACGTACCATGGTCTTAACGTGGCGTGACACACAAGCCTTGGTGCCATGGCGCGCCATGGCGGCTGTGCGGCGAGTTTTTTAGAACATTGATCTCGGTCTGCTGCTGAGTCGGAATATCGTGCTATGGTTTCGGCCACATGTGAAATTATTTGGGTTCTTAGTATTTTTTTATGATTTAATTTTAGATTAACTTCATGTAAATTCATATTGTGATAACAAGTCTGCTATACGAAAATTGCTAATAATCCAGTATTTCATGAAAGAACTAAACAAATAGAAATTGATATACATCAAGTTAGTGAAAAAAAATCTCATTTGGGTTGTTAAAAATTGTGAAAAATATTTCTTCTGAACAACCTGCTGATATTTTCACAAAATCTTTAGGTGTAAATCATCATAATTACTTATGTTTTAAGTTGAACATGTTTGACTTGTTCAAGTGTCAACATTGAGGGAGGGTGTTAAAACTAGTTTTATTGTAGCAATCTTGACACAATCTGACTTAATTGGTTTTCTGATTTAAGTTGGTTATTTATTGAAGGTTTTAATGTTGAAAGAGCAGAATGGTAGATTCAAGGAAAGTAAAAGAGTTGTGCTAATAGAAGGTGCTGAAGTTGATTTCACGGAGGACAATTTCTATGTTTTCATGCATGATTCATATATCACTACACCAAATATCACTTAGGCAACAAATGAAAAATGTTGCTTAAGAGGGGTTTATATGTTGCCTAAGGCTTAGGCAACATGCCTATGTTGCCTAAGCAATGTTGCCTTATCAATGTTGCATAAGAACTTAGGCAACATAGGCAAACAACGTATGTTGCCTAAGCGGACTCCTTAAGCAACACACAACAGGTTATGTTGCCTATGAAAAAAACATATGTTGCACCCACCAAACACTAAGCCAACATTAGATTTATGCATGTGTTGCCTAAGATATCAACTTAGACAACATACTATATTTGCATATGTTGCCTTACACATTTTTTTTTAAAAAAAATCAAATTTTCTTATTAATTAGAATTTTATCAAATAACAAATAATATTACAAATTACATACGTTCAAAAAAACTAATATACTACTTCAAATGACCAAATACAAGCTCTTCAAATGTCATCCCATCATAACAAACTCGTTGGATTGAATCACAAAAACGACCAACTTTCTTTTTGAACTAGTCCCTTCATCTCTCCACTCTTTCTGAAATCAAAAAACCTAATGTGAGACGGCGTTTTGATGCATCACAAAATCATATCAGAAATCACGAAATCTAAGAACAAGAGGGAATATGTTTGCTACAGCAGCTTTAACATTAGCAAAAAATTCATTGTTAGGGTAGGACAACATCGATATAATGCTCAAGACTATGCTCTCTACCTACAAGTATTGCGTTTTCAATCAACAAATACAAAAACTTCAAACACATAAAACAGAAATATATTAAGCTCAACTATTGGTTAGATGGTTGAAAATCCATCGTTAGATGACGAGTTGAATCTCACTGATAGAATAGGTCTTGTACCTACAACATCGAAATAAAAGTTAGAAAGAAACTAAAATCAATCCTCATTAGTGACTAAAATCAATTCGAGGACATATATAGATACAACATTAAGGGGATGTTTACCAAATTTTCTATTAAGTTCTGCATGGATAAATTTATCTGTCTAGATAAATTTGTCAGAAAACAAAACCTGGAACTTCAAAAACAAAACAAAAATTCAGGAAAATGGAAATCGAACTTCAGAAACTAAAAAACCGAAAACAAAATATAGAACTTCACAAACGAAAACGAAAATGAATTCGAACTTGAAAAACTTCATAAATCAAACGAAAAGTGGAACTTTGAAAACGAAATCAAAATCAAACAAAACATGGAACTTCAAAAACGAAGGTGAAATAGAAATCGAACCTGCAGAACGAACGAATTTCTTGAACGAACCTGCAGAACCTGTTAACAGAAAATTGGAACTTTGAAAACGTAGACATGTTAACAGAACGAATTTCTTGAACGAACCTGCAGAACCTGCAGAACCAAATCGAATGAATCAAATCGAATCTAGTCGAATAGAACCAAATCGAACCTACAGAGAGTTCGACGGTGTCAGTTCAGGTGGCGATGGTGGTTGCTCGTGGTGGCGATGTAGGTGGCTGTTGTTCGATCGAGAGAGAAAGAGAGTTCGATCGATGGTTGTTGTTCGATCGAGAGAGAAAGAGAGCTTGTGGTGGCGATAGATAGAAAGAGAGTTCGACCGGTGTTGTGGCTGGTGGTGGCGCGTCTGGTGGCTGGTCGATACTAGAAACAGGGAGGGGGTGTTTTTTAACCTAATTTTTGGGGGATAGGGGGAAGAACGTGAAATAGAAAAAAGAGGGGGAAGGGATGGCGGGTCATTTGTTTTTGTCAAATTTTGAGTTTTCTTAAAAGCTTTGATTTGTTTTTTTAATTTAAAATAAATAATTTTTTAGATAATAAATATTTTTATGTTAAAAAAATTATTTTAAATGTTTATATTCAATATCTATATATATCTATATCTATACTATATTATAAAGCACGGATACAAAACTCTTAGATACAAATTATTAGGCACAAGGTACCATTACTTTATGCAAAATTTTAAAAATCTCTTAATTTACAAGTATCAAAGCACAAGATACATAATACTACTGCATGCTTCTAACACCCACCAATTTGGTATGAGAAATGGAGGCACATTAGGATGATGTGTACCAGATAGAGTTATTAGTCTTCATGAGCTATTAGTCTTCCTGGGTTTAAGTCCAATAGAGTTGAATGAAGGTTAGTAGATCCATTAAGGCCCAATGAAACTCTTTAAAGCCCAATAGAACCCCTTAAAACCCGATAGATCCATTAACGCCCAATGAAACATTTAAAACCCAATAGAACCCTTTAAAGTCCGAAAGATCAGTTAAGGCCCAATGAAAACCTTTAAAGGCCAATAGAACCGATTAAAGTTCGGTAGAATTAATTAAACCCTAATAAATCCATTAAGACCCAATAAAACCCTTTAAGTCCCGATAGATCCATTAAGGCCCAATGAAACCCTTTACAGCCCAATAGAACCCTTTAAAGTCTGATAGATCCATTAAGGCCCAATGAAACCCTTTAAAGCCCGAAAGATCAGTTAAGGCCCAATGAAAACCTTTAAAACCCAATAGAACCTCTTAAAGCCCGATAGATCCGTTAAGGCCCAATGAAAACCTTTAAAGGCCAATTGAACCGATTAAAGTTCGGTAGAATTAATTAAACCCCAATAGATTCATTAAAACCCAATAGAACCCTTTAAAGTCCGATAGATCCATTAAGGCCCAATGAAACCCTTTAAAGCCCGAAAGATCAGTTAAAGCCCAATGAAAACCTTTAAAGGCCAATATAACCGATTAAACCTTTCATGACTTATTATAGCGTAATAACACCAAAGCTTAGTAAGAACCAATATATACCAACAAAACCTTTCATGACTTATTGAGGCCCAATAACACTGATAGTGACTTAATACGTGTTTGTCTGCAAATATGTACTACATATATGCATGTAATGTGTATTGGGATCAAATGGATCCTTTAAAGCCCAATCGATTTGTGTGGATCCGTTAAAAGCCTAACTGATCCGTTAAAGCCCAAATGAATTCAGTAAAACCGAAATGGAACCATTAAAGCCCAAGTGGATCCATTAAAGCCTAAATGGATCCATTAAAGCCCAACCGATACATTAAAGCCCAATTGATCCGTTAAAGCCCAAGTGGATACATTGAAATCCAACCGATCCATTAAAGTCCAACTAGATCCATTAAATCCTAATTGGGTTCATTAAAGCCCAAGTGGATCCATAAAAGCCTAAATGGATCCATTAAATCCAACTGATACATTAAAGCCCAAGTTGATGTTGAATATTTTTGAAGACTTGAAGGTTAGATTTGTACGATTTTATTCGGCGTGGTCTCGCAGACAGATCTGAACTATGACTAAGATAGAAGAACTTGAGAATTGATAGAAAAGACGAGCCGCTAAAAGTTTAAAATCATTAAAAAAAAAAAAAAAGTAAAAACGTACAAGTTTTAGTCAGGTTGGTCGGGTTACTTTGGGCCTAACTCGTTTCCAACCCAATAGATGCGGTTTGATTTAAAAAAAAACATTATACAAGTTATTACATTTTCAATTATCTATATTTATTTATATTTTTGACCTTAGGCAACATAGAAACAAGAAAATATGTTGCCTAAGATAACTTTCATTGATTTAAAAAAAAACATTATACAAGTTATTAAATTTTCGACTACCTATATTTAGTTATATTTTTGACCTTAGGCAACATAGAAACAAGAAAATATGTTGCCTAAGATAACTTTAATTGATTTTAAAAAAACATTATACAAATTATTAAATTTTTGACTACCTATATTTAGTTATATTTTTGACCTTAGGCAACATAGAAACAAGAAAATATGTTGCATAAGATAACTTTCATTGATTTAAAAAAAACATTATACAAGTTATTACATTTTCAACTACCTATATTTATTTATATTTTTGACCTTAGACAACATAGAAACAAGAAAATATGTTGCCTAAGATAACTTTCATTGATTTAAAAAAAAACATTATATAAGTTATTAAATTTTCGATTACCTATATTTATTTATATTTTTGACCTTGCGCAACATAGAAACAAGAAAATATGTTGCCTAAGATAACTTTCATTTATTAAAAAAAATTTATAAAACTAAGGCAACATAAGGGAAAATGTTGCTTAAGATAGTTGAGACAACATATAAGCGATTTCAACAACATAGAATTACATGTTGCCTAAGAGAAAACTTAGGCAACATATATTAGCCTTTGTTGCCTAAGCTGCTCTTAAGCAACATAGCCAATTAGCATATGTTGTCTAAGACAACATTTGGTGTAGTGTATAAATGTGTTGTTTTCTTCATTTGAGCGAACACTACATTTTTTCACGCTTTAAAATTTCCTTTGATAATATAACTTTCTTTATCTTTCTATGAAAAGTTAGATTTTCAATCTTTTATAGATTAATCTTCAAGAGCGATTTCAACAAAGCAATGATCCACATATTTTCCATATCCCTCGTGATATTACGAGTCTTAACTAGAATGAAGATTCAGTAGCAATTTACTATACAAAGCTCAAGTTATTGATCGAGGAACTCAATCAATATCGTCTAACTTATGCTTGTAGACAGAATGATTGTGAAGCAATTAGGAGGATTAATTCAAATTTCCAATCAGAACACATCATGAATTCTTATGGGGCTAAACACTTCTTTGTGGACCCCATATTTCTTATTAACAAAGTTTTTGCGTTAATAGTCCAAGAAGAGAAGTAGAGGAAGGTCTAACAGGTTTGGAGCCATCGTCAATGATTTTTCACTGCTTAAGCACACATAAATCAACGTACGTAATTAGGCCAATACATATAAAGAAGGAAGTAAATATTGTCCATATTGCACTTATTGCGAATTCCACAACAGAGAATGTTATAAAACTTAATGAATATACACCAGGTTTTAAGAGTAGACAAAGAAATGAAACCCTTACTCCCGTTAATGTTCTTTGAATGCACATATCGAAATTGTTTGTCACATCATACGTGAAAAGGTTATTTATCGTATAAACGGATGATGGACATTCAATCACATCACTAGCTTCTTAATCTTTTAACTAAAGGCCCCGTTTACTAACCTCTAACCAACCTCTTATCAGGTAAGAGGTATTACCTGATCAGTAAGAGATGAGTTGTTTACATGTACAAAATAATCCTCTTATTGTTACCACAGTCAGAGTTATGACCAACTCATACTATGGTCAACAATCCCTTTTCCTTATATATACATCCTTTAATTCAACAAATATGACATAAAATAACATCTAAAAATATGCTAGATTTTAATCCAAAACACTTTGTGATTCATTTAGGGGTTGTTGGTTTTTTAAGAAAAAAAACTTTGGCTCTTAAGTTTGAATCGTTCACACATTTTTATATTTAGACTCTTGGTTTTTTTCTAGTTTTCAAAACCTCTTAACTCTTAAATACGCCTGAAATAAGAAGTGGTGACCTAACTTCTTAAAACCTCTTATCGCCATCTCAGTTCATATGCTCTTCTTTGGGGATGTTTGTTTATCTCTTAATGGTTCCATTAAGAGACAACCTCTGAATCGCTAAGAGGTGAATCATGTTTGGCAAAAAAAAATGGCTTTTTCTTAATGGTCCCAAAACCCACCGGTTGATTTTGTATCTTGGCCCTCCCTTAATAACCATTTAGAGCCCTAATTTCATTCCGAATAATTAGCAAACAAACGTATTTCATTTTGCACTATATCATAAGAGCCTCTTAAATCATTTTGACCACTTAATCATTATGCACCAAACTATTCAGCAACTGTCAAACATCCCCTTTCTCTCAAGACGCCTCCAGACGTTACAGAAACATACAGTCTTGTTGATTTAGATTTCAGACTTCAACACCACCTTTTATTAATCAGAAGTAAAATAAGACTTCAGACTTCAGGCCTCTTAAAAAACAAACGACACGTTAATATGATAAAATTAAGTTAGATCGAATTTGAAAGTAGTTTAAATCTAACTACAATATCTCATAAACTAAATCAAGTTCTTCTGATCGATAATTGATTTTGAAGGACAAAGACTAGGTTTAATTATGAATTGGATGAGATCATCAAATCAAAGTTGCCTAGAATAGTATAGTTGAATGTAAGTCATGTTAGGGTTCATAAAGATTTAAAAAAACCCACAAAAGCAAACATGCACACTTGTTTTTATTAACAATTAAGATATTGAAAATCAAAACAAGAGTCGGGGGAAGAAGAAAGCACCAATAATGTGGATGTGTTTTCTTTGTGATAACAAAGCTTGGCGATTGTATCAAAAAAAAGCTTGACGATTGTATCGAACTGAGGGATAGAGACCAAGATGAGAGAAGAGGAGGTCTTGTCAAGCTAGGATGAACCACCATGGCCAAGCTTCATATACAATAGCGACACTAGTTTCAGCAGCACATCAATAAGTGGTATGTATGATTGAAACTGATGAAAGAAAAATGAAAGAGGATGTGTTGGGCTCCCTACAAACTGATTATCTGTTCCAAGATAACAGTTATGAATTTAGTAGAGTTTGCAGATAAAGATAGAAGGGGAAATGTCGATTGCCTAATTGAAAGAGTTACCCATGTTAGAACAGGGAATCAGACAGAAAACAAAAATGATCAATTTAGACTATAAACGAGGACGTGATTATTAAATCACTATCCTTAAAGAATATTAGCCCCCACTAGGTCGTTGATGGATCTAGGCTAATCCTCCCAAGACCTCCTCGAGTTTAAGAACTGTAGGCAACGATCCTTCAAGTTCTTCTCATGATCATAGTTATTGTGTTTGTGAAAGAGAGTGAAAAACAAAAAGGAAAACATAACGAATTTGAAGGAAACTATTATATATATAGCAGAAAATTCCTAAAGTCACACCCTTTCATGAAGAGGTGCAACCTTTCACGAAAAGGTACCATGATTCGGTTTCCCTCCAAAATTAACCGAATTAACTAACTAACTAACGGAGTTAACGAAATGAAACTAAAATGTTGTAATTATGAGGTTTTTCATGTTTTTAATTATGAGGTTTTTCATGTTTTTAAATGAAACTAAAGTATTGTTTATATTTTTGTAATATTATTATTTGCATGAGTCTCCTTCTATCATAAATTGGCATTGTCCCCTAACATGGATGACACTTATCTACACATGTCACATATAAAAATATAAACGAAAGAATCTTCCAATTTTGTTTGTCACATGATATTCAATTATTGATGTATGTGTTTATCTTGTATTAAACCATCTGCAAAATAATTTATGACACGAAGATTTGGTAATATCTCACCACACAAACTACTGATTAACCATGGTTAAATGAACTACTTTAATAGACAAAAATGTTATTATATTCAATATTTTTGTAATTACATTATTTGGTTTAAATTTAATCAAACAATATTATTATTATTTGTTATATTGTTTTCCTTCTTATGCTCTCATCTCAATTTCACCATGTATTAGGACATCTCTAACTTATCATTAAAAATACTAAAGGTCATGTATGACAAACATTTTTTAAACTCATTATAGAAGTCTCGTTTAAATGGGTAAAAAGTAGTTTATAAACTAGCTTATTGAAAAGCTAGAATAACGTTTGATAAATATTAATTATTAATTTATATCATTTGTTTCAAATTATTAATTAATTTTAATTTTGAATCATTCATTAACATTAATTATTTAAAATTATTATTAATCCTATCAGATATATATATATATATATATATATATATATATATATTATTGTTATTTTCTTTATTATCATCAATATATTTAATTGTCATAAAGGAAGTATAATTAAAGTTAAATTTTGTTTGTTCGTAAATAATAAGATTTTGATAAATATTTTAATAAAATATTTAATTTAATTATTATTTTAAAATATTTTAATAAATTGAGTATAAATATTAGATTTTTTTTTGTTGGAGAAGGTTTTCCTAAGCTGTGTCTAGACTAATCTATTGACAAATTATGACTGTAAGATAGCAGCCCTGATTAAACCTCAGTGGCCACAATTGTTGTTTACGCCTGGATTCAAACCTTGGATAGATAGGATATTCCACCACATCCTCAAGGTGCGTTTGGTACGCAGACAGGACATGACGGAACAGAATGGGACAGGACAGAACAGAACATGACAGAACAACTGTTCAGCGTTTGGTAAAACAGAACTTGACAGAACAGAACATATAACATGACCAATTTACCCCTAAATAAAATTTAAAGAATGAATAAAATATAAAAAAGAAGACATATTTAATGTTTTATAAGAGAATTATATTTTATTTTGAAGTTATATTGGTAAAATATAAGTCTGTTCCACCTTGTTCCAGCTTGTTCCATAGGTGGGGGTGGAACAGGCATGTTCCACTTTTGTTCCACTCTGTTCCTGTTTGTTCCACCTAACAGTCCTGCCAAACGTGGGACAGTAATCCCTGTTCTGTTCTGTTCTGTCCTGTCCAGTTCAGTGTACCAAACGCACCCTCAGGGTCTTAACCAGTACGCCACAACTTATAAATAATAGATTTGTATTATCATAAATATTTGTATTTGTTTATACAAATCTAAAATTTATAATATTATATATATTATAAACTAAATTGAAATTCTATTAATTAACATTAAATGTTATGTTTTTACTATCTCATTTGTATTAATTAATATATTATATTATTAATGATTTATTTTAAATATATTATGAAGTGTTAAAATCGACTAAATTTTTATAAATATTATTTTTTACCATTTGGTATTTTTCAACTAGTTTACCAGCAAGTTTTTGTCAAACGTATTTAGTTTATCAAATAGTTTATTAGCTAGTTTGCAAACATAGCCTAAAATGGAAGTGTTTTCTACTCAACCCACAATTATAGCACTAAAAAAATGGAGGTCATCATCAGCCTCAATATTTAAAGGTCAAAATGAGACGACCATTTTTAAAGTTCTTTTACTAGTTGTGTTGGAGATGGCCTTAAAGTAGACAATTTTAAGCCATTATTTAAATAAATTAATTAAAAAATTCATGTAAAAAATAATTGAATCAGAAGATTTAAAATTGGATCATATTTAGATGTTTATAACCTTATAAACTATTATGCAAAATTGAATGATTATCATAATAATAGGTTTTAAAACCATATTAGCTGACTAAATGGCTGTTTACCAAATTTTCTATTAGGTCCTGTATAGATAAATTTGTCTGTCTTGATAAATTGTTACTGTTGTTTACTTTTTTTTATTATGAATCAACGGTCTGAATGATAGAAATGACCAATTTACCCCTCAGTATGAATTATCCATTGTTTGATAAATTGTTACAGATTTTTTTAATAAAACAACCTATGGCAACAATAGATGGCAAAATTGAAGCAACAATTAAAGAAAAACCCAATAGCTCCATCATCATCATTCATCTGAAGCAATAATTGAAGAAAAACCAATACACACCCAATTGAGAAGCA
Organism: Arctium minus; assembly: GCA_954870635.1. Taxonomy (NCBI): domain Eukaryota; kingdom Viridiplantae; phylum Streptophyta; class Magnoliopsida; order Asterales; family Asteraceae; genus Arctium; species Arctium minus. The sequence continues at coordinate 170,145,753 of OX941080.1, read as the reverse complement.
AGAAATTGAGAGCAATAAATTATTTGTTTTTGGAAAATTTGAAGTTAAAGGACGAATTGTAGAAGAAACAAAAGGAGTTTGTTGCAAAAAACAAAAGGAGTTTAATTGATTTTGGGTTCTTGCGCCGGAGAAGAAACAAAAGCAGAAGAAATTATTTGTTCTTGCGCCGGAGAAGAAAAAACGTCGGAGAAGAGCGCCGGAGAAGTCGCCGGCCGGAGGTGAGAATCGACGTGGAGGTTGTAAGTGGGAGGGAGGCATGGTTATGGAGGCGATTAGGGTATAATGGTATATGTCTGATGGTTTTTTTAAGGGTATAAATGTCAAGATTGTGTCTTAATGGGGACAACACCCCCTTCCCCACTTAGGGTGCGTTTGGTAAGCAGACTAGACGGGACAGGACAACAAGAAATAATCCCATGTTTGGTATGCCATGGGACAAAAATCAGATGGGACAACATGGGACAAAAATAAGTTTTCATGGGACAAAACTTAAGATTTTTTATTCCACCAAAATAGGTGGAACAACATAGGACTAAATTATAAAATCACTGAAATACCTTTTTTTACATCATCATATAACCTAAACCTAAATTAAAATCATAGCCTCCATTACACACACGACTTCTTCCAGACTTCATCAACTTCAATCTTATCATGTTCTTCAATTTGAATTTCAATTTCCAGACGTCTTCAATCTTTCCATGGTCTCATCTTCTTCGATTTGGATTTCGATTTCCATACTTCTTCCAGACTTTTTTAATCTTTCTCATCTTCTTCGATTTGGATTTCGATTTCCATGTTCTTGATTTCCATGGTGTTATGGTCTGCGATTATAATTTCCATGATTTCCAGACTTCTTCATCTTCTTCGATTTCGATTCCCATGGTTTTCTGGTTTGTGATTTTGATTTCGATGATCTGTAATTTTGATTTCCATGGTCTCATCTTTGTCGATTATGATTTCCATGATTTTTATAACTGCAAATTTCGATTTGAATTTCCATGGAATAAACAAACATAGCATATGAAGATAAAGCCCAAGAACAAGAGCATAAGTTGAGGCTAAATCGTAATTCTTGTGTTGAATTTTTAAATTAAGTAAACAACATTTAGGGGAAATCAGGTCATTTTAATAGTTTTGTCATGTCCTGTCCAACTTACCAAACACAAGACAAACAATCAGTCCAGTCTTGTTCTAGTCGTACCAAACATAGGACAGACAATTAGTATAGTCATGTCCCGTCCAGTTCTGTCATGTCCCATCCAGTGAGCGTACCAAACGCCACCTTAGCGAATAAGCCCCTCTTGTCTGTGCGAATAAGCCATTAAGCCATAAGTAAACACCCCAAAACGTCTGCACGAATAAGTCATTATTGTCATTAAGCTACAAGTAAACACCCCCTAAATATTTATAAACCTAAAATAAAAAAATAAAATGTTAGTGGTTTAACTCAACCTGACCGGTTTCACACATGCAAAAGTTTACTTTTATCCATTCATTTTACCATCATCAATACAACTCATTTACGTTGTGTTTTCTAATTTTGAGAGAAAAGAAAATTAAATGAATATAAAAAAAGGGGATGGAAAGAAAAGGAAAAGAAAAAAAAATAATTTTTTTCATTTGTGTTCTTGAAAAAGAAGGAAATGAAATGAAAAAAAATTATTTTTTTTCATGTACTTGAACAGAAGAGAAAGAAAATGAAATATGTCATTTTTACAAATATACCCTTTAAAATGTATTCTTTAGAGTAAATTACATTATTGGTCCCTGTGGTTGCCACTCAGGCATTGTTTGACAAAAAAAAGCTAACTTATAAGCTAACTTTTTTTAATACATGTTTGGATGACCATAAACTAACTTATAAACTAGTTTATTGAAAAACTATTAATAGTAGCGTTTTGAAAAACTAACTTATCAGCTAGTTTGTCAAACATAGCCTCACTATCAACTTTAGTTCCTCTTTTAAACTAATTACAATTTCAGTCACGGTGGTTGCCATTTTATTTCACTTTTGGTCCTCTAACTAACTCAAGTTAAAAAATTAAGTTAATGTAAGGGTAATTTGGCTATTCTACTCTTTTTTGTCTTTTTCCTTTTTTGTTTTAATAAACTATATATTACTATATATATTATATTCAATATTTTAATAGTGTATTTAATCACTAAAAAATAAAATATTGTTTTTTTGAGTTTTACCAAAAAAATGTTATATTAATTATTTCTTTTGATACATCTTCAAGTGACCCGATTCCATTGTATGTGGCGGAACACAAAGTTAAGCCACATGTTAACCCTTGTGCACAAGAGTTAGAGCATCTAAACCACAAAACTCATGGTCCCAGAGTATAACCCTTAAGGGCTCATCTCCACAAAACTGGGACAACAACAATGCCAACACGACATATTTTTCAAGGTGAGAATATCAATACTCCTCACCATTAAATATGACTGACTTACATGCCTATTGATCAATTGCATTACAGTCTAAAATACATGGCTGCAAATGAATGTCACACGCACTCAAAACATGTATTCTCCAAAATAAAGTGCAATAAATGCAACTCACACCCAAATCTCCATATTAAGTTATTAAAACCAGACAATGTCCCCAAGACCCGACAAAGACGAAAATCGAGCCTTAAGCTCAACCAATCAAATGACCATATGCTAAAATCCACAAAATGCAATAAAACGCAATGGACCAACGTTTATGCAAACACGTGCTCCAAAATACATGAATAAACTCCAACACAATTTAGATTGAGACAAATCATTTTCCAAACAAGTTTATAATCTCATTGATTCTTTCAACGTCCCGTAACACAAGATCAACATTTCCCATAACACACATTAAAAGTGCAATTACTCCAAAGGAATTTACACTCGTAAGATAAATCGTTAAAATATCAATATCAAATATTTACTCATTAAAATACTTCAAATATATCTTTCCCCAAAACCAAAATGTTTACGATTTTCGAAATGTTCGCGAGGTTGGGAATGACTAAACTCCAATGACCCACACGTTGGTATTTTCAGAACATTCCACAACACAAAATACACATATTTCCAACAAACACTAAAAATACATTTTTACCAAATAACCTCCATTTATGAAAATAAATCATCAAAACATTTTCATTATGATTCATTTATCAAATTTCCCAAAAATCCCAAAGATGGGCGTTTCACAAGATTTATCAAATCAAATATCCCAAATAAGTAAATTTCATAAATGTAACACTCTAAAAATTCAACTTATAAAAATTTCATAAATTTGGCAACTTGACATCAAAATCAAATATCCAAATATCCTGTAAATAATATTCCAGAAGAATATCAACCCAATATTCAATACAACCACAACCTCGAGAAGTCGGGTTAGTTTGTGTAAAAAGGGTTGTCATAAGAAATGGGACGCTAATAATACAACAACCTACTTAATCTAAGATCAATTCCAATCTAGATTAAAATGGGCGTCGCCAAAATTACTATTAACGCTCTTCACAAAAATCTCCACCAAAAGACCGGCACTTCAAACCTTCACTTGATGATATCCCGAACGAAGGTCAATCTTGGAAAAACATCCGGCCTCTTGCAGTTGGTCAAAGAGATCGTCTATCCGGGGTAGTGGATATTTATTCTTGATGGTCACCTTGTTCAACTCTCGGTAATCGATGCACATACGCATCGATCCGTCCTTCTTCTTCACAAATAGCACTGGAGCTCCCCATGGGGACGAGCTCGGTCTCACAAATCCCTTATCAAGAAACTCTTGAAGCTGAGACATCATCTCTTGCATTTCAGTTGGCGCCAAACGGTACGGTGCTCGGGAAATAGGTGCCGCCCTCGGAATTAGGTCGATCATAAATTCCACCTGTCGATCAGGAGGTAAGCCAGGTAGATCGTCGGGAAACATGTCCGGGAATTCGTTGACAATCTTCACGTCCTCCACCCTCCGCTTTTCTGCTTTGGCGTCCACCTAGGGCTGGCAACGGGTAGGGTATGGGTAGGGTAAGGGTTAATCCGTTATCCAATCCATTTAAAATATCGGGTAACGAAACGGGTAATTATCCATCTCATAAAACCCTTATCCGTATCCTACCCTACCCATTAAAAGTTGTGGGTAACGAAACGGGTAATTGATAAATGGTAAAACAAAATTTCATTTTGGACTACAATTGATATTGTTAAACCTCAAACATACAAGTAAAACATAAGTTCATAAATATAGTTATTATTTTATATTTAATTTGTTGTAGTAAACATTTTATTACTCTAAATTTAATCGTAGTATAATATTTTAAAAACAATATGAACATTGTAAGACTAATACTTTTCGTTTTATTTATTTTTCTAAATCTGTCTTGTATCTCATTTAATCAAATGAAATCTTTTACTCGATAAATATAAAAAATAAATTAAAGTACATGTTAATATACGATAAAATTATAAAAAAATACTAATAATTAACTTAATATAATTATGTGTATATATACTTACATTTAGTTTTATATAATTATACATACATATATATTATATCGTAACGGGTAATGGGTAATGGATAACGAAAAACCGTTTATCCATACCCTACCCACTAAAATTTCGGGTAAACGGGTAATGGATAAGTGGATAAATGGATAAAAATTTCTTTATCCATACCCTGATCCAACGGGTCGAAACATAACGGGTAACGGATTTACCCTTACCCATTGCCAGCCCTACGTCCACCACGAAGGCTAAGTACGATGGGTACTTCTTTGCCAGACATTTCCTTGCCTTGATGGACGAGATGATTGCTACCTCGCCTTTTCGTTTCTCGCCATACACAAACAAGGAATCGCCATCCCGAATGGGAATCCGTATGAGTTTCTTTGAACAAAAGATCTCCGCTTGATGCTTTGCTAGCCAATCCATACCAATCACCACATCGAAACTCCCGATGGTCATAGGGAGCAAGTCCACCATAAAGGTTTCACCACTGATTTCGAGTCGACAATCTCTCAAAATATCACTCAAAACCACCCGCTCCCCATTAGCTACTTCTATAACCAAGGTGTCTCTAAGGGCACGAACTGATAAGTTTAAAGATTTGCAAAACACATCGGACACAAAAGAGAAGTTTGCACCAGAATCAAATAATACTCTAGCAGGCGTGGAGTCGAGTAGGAACGTACCCGACACCACCTCGGCGGTTTCCTTTGCTTCCTCCCTCGTCATTTGAAATGCCCTCCCTTGAGCCTTAGGGATGGCCTCTCTTTTCGCTTGACTTCCAGAAATTCCCCCTCTAGTCCCACCTCTCAGATTGGGGCACTCTCTTCGTACGTGACCAATCTCCTTGCATTCAAAACAGATCGTCCCTTGAATAGAACACAAGAAACTAGTGTGACCCGACTGGCCACACTTGAAACATGAGGGCGGGCCCGGATTTGGGTTAGGGTTGGTCTTGCAGAACCCAAAATGCCTATTCTTACACTTGGGACACCATTTAGCTTCCCGTCGATTATCAAAACTCTTATTGGGAGGTTGAAACTTCGGCTTCTTGTGCGAACTTGGCGGGTTTTCCCACCTCCTCTTCTCCACAGTCTTTGCCTTCTCGGCTTTGTCTTTAGCAAAAAGTCTCTCTGTCACCTTAGCTTCCTCAATTATCTCTCGGAGGTTAGAGGCCTTTGAATTGCGAACTATTTGGATCATGTCCGCTGGTAAGCCTTTTAGATAAGCCTTCACTTTCTCTTTCTCAGTCGGGGCCACGTGCCCCACTAGGTCGAGTTTTTCCATAAAGAGTCGAGTACACTCTTTCACCGATAAGTCACCCTTCTTAATAGACCTGAATTCTTCTTCTATTGCATCCAACTCCTCCTTAGTACAATACTCCTCTAAAATTTTCTTCTTGAACTCGGCCCATGACATTTTGGCCAACACCGATTATTCAATGGTTGAGGTGAAGACATTCCACCAAGTTAAAGTCGTGCCTCGAAGCAATTGAGACCCATACTTCACCTTTTGGCGTTCCTCACAGTCGCTAGATCGGAAAGCTTGTTCAATCTCTTTAAGCCAACTCATGCACTTTGCAGGGTCGTCGGACCCGGCGAACTCCGGTGGTTTACAGCAAAGGAACGACTTGTAGGAGCACCCTTTCTCCGGTTGCCTTGTTTCTAAAGTTGCTAACCCTTCTGTGTGAATCTCTCCCCCGGTACCCCCGGAACCGGCTATGACAATGTTCTCCTCAATTGTTTCGTGACGACGTTGATTCCCTTCACGGTCCTCTAAAAGCTTTACGAACAACTCTTGCTGCTTTGCCATAGTCTCGCTCATGGCTCTCATCATGTCCATCATTTGAGTCTGAGGAGTTACCTCAGTCAGAATCGGATCGGCAGTGGCAAAGACGGTCCCCAGAATTTGTTCCACCCTTCCGACGAGCATAGGTGGAATCGGGGGTCCATCCGTTACGGATGCATTGGGTCTGTCGGTCGTGGATTCGTTTACCGCTTGACCTTCTGGCGATGATTGGAGATGACTCCGAGTATTTACCATTTTCATCTGTCATCAAATCGAAAGAGGGTGAGAGGGGCTACGCAAGATTATACACACGAAACGTACTACTACAACTCATCAATCGTTATAATCATAGTAATGCAAGCATGTTCACGTAGACATACATTCATAATAGCAGTAGCTAATTGAAATTATGAACATATAATACATAAAAAGTCTTGTTACCACATTTATAACTCTCAACAAAGTAGTTTCCGTTGACTCTAGGAGTATCCCGTCTTAGAATTTCTACCCCAACCTCACACTTAATCGTCTAGAAAGTCTCAGTTTAAGTCTAGGTATCTAGATTCTATACCTAGTTCGCTTAAACTAGAGCTCTAATACCGACTTGTAACACTCTAAAAATTCAACTTATAAAAATTTCATAAATTTGGCAACATGACATCAAAATCAAAGATCCAAATATCCTGTAAATAATATTCCAGAAGAATATCAACCCAATATTCAATACAACCACAACCTCGAGAAGTCGGGTTAGTTTGTGTAAAAAGGGTTGTCATAAGAAATGGGAAGCTAATAATACAACGACCTACTTAATCTAAGATCAATTCCAATCTAGATTAAAATGGGCGTCGCCAAAATTACTATTAACGCTCTTCACAAAAATTCCCCAAAAGACCGGCACTTCAAGATCTCCTACGTGCCCGGTAGCCAAGCCGACATCCTAAATTCCTCCACGGTTAGGATCTGTGAGGAAACAACAACCACAACAAGTTTTAGGACGAAGCCTAGTGAAATCCCATAAATATGCAGATAATAAACATGGTATTTATAAAACGATAACCGCGTTACCGAACTCCTCTGGCTCACGCGGAACAATTCTCCGTCATCAGTTTCTCAAACCTGAATATAAACATACAAGAAATACCTCTTGATTTACGGGGGAGACCCGCTTCCATCGGGGCGATATTTACTCGAAAGTGGGATCGCCCGCGATGGTAATGGATTACACCTCATGCCCCGATCTTAGTTCCCTTGCCATAACGACATCACAACCTCAAACCGTATTTACTGCCCTTATTGCCTACTCCGTCGAGTTACACCTCAAGGTCTTACGGACATTATTGCCTATCCATATTCTAGACGAGTTACACCTCAAGGATACGAGATCCCTTATTGCCTACTCGCTAGTAACACACCGTGGTTAATGCAAAATTCATACATTAAGCTACTACCTCCTCGTGCACAAGGAGTAGTGTCACATACTTATCAGGTGATCCACATTTGTTAAATAAATAACACATTATATACACCTCTCTTCCATATATAAAATATTTACTTCCATATTCCTCATAAATCATGGTCCTCATAATTTCATACATGTAAATACATCCACCCATTATCATTACCTCATTCCTTCATAAAGTTATCAGCAGTTGGATTAAATCATGACATTAGTAGTTTCCTCATGAACTCAACATATAAGCATGAAATCTAGAGCATATAATCCACATAGTTACTATTAAAGAGATTATCAAGGTCTACTAAACATACTTGCCCCCATTGGGTTCATAAAGTCAAGAACACTAACTATTAGGTTATAAAACTCAACCAAGTAGGACATAGAAGTAGTGTTAGATAAAGCCATGGAAATAATCAAATACTAGAGCATTTAAGAAGGAATAACTCACCAAGTGGGTTTTTGGGAAACCCAAACCGTAGGTTAGAACTTTGGGGAAGATGACAATGGAGGTGATGACTTCAAACCCAACTTGAATCCTTAAATGCTAGTCCCAAATTTCTTAGCAATAAATGAGAAGAGTGGTGGTGGTTGAAACCCTAATTTCGTATGGGAGAAGTTATGAGGGTTGAGAGAGGAGAAAATAGGTAGATGAGAGAAGTAATGAGGTGAAATGGGGAAGAAAGTCGTATTCAAGAGACCAGGGGCTTCCGCGGGTTATGCCGCGACTTGCAACCCAAAATCCAACAGTGAGTTACGCGGGTATGTGCGACTTGCAACCCAGGAGTAACTCGCGAAACCCCCTGTTTGTGCCAAAAACCACCAAAATCTAAGTACTCAAACTAGATCATAATATAAGACTAATGATAACCGTTAAACACGAGAGTACCACAATAAACGGTACACAAGGCTAGAAGTTTTATCATTAGATTCTTATAACGTAAATTTCGGGGTGTTACAATAAAATAATCCAACGTTTGATAATTAGCAAGTAAAACACATAAACACTTTACTCATCGAAAATTAGGGGTGTTACAAAATAAATAACCAATTAACAAGATAGACACTTGTCCTGTTTACTCATGCTCGTCCAGTTCTTTCCTGTCCAATCCAGTATGCGTACCAAACGCCATCTTATTGCTTTGTTTGATCTAACATGCAGACCCAAAAAACCATGCATATTTTACCTCGTAAACCATTCTTTTTTTGATATATTGATTCATGAAAATAAATATAATAATGAAAATGTGTGGTTGTTAGTTGATTATCTATTATTCATCACGATAAATTTAAGTTTATATAAAAAATTATATTCTCATTTTTTATTTGATACATATTTAAAAAACATTAATTAAACGAACTATATGAAAACAAATCGTTTTTTTTTTTGTTAATATACATAGATAAATTTTGATTTTTTCTTACTTAAATAAGAAAAAACGATAAAATTTTTAAACACGACTTAAAATAAGAAAGTTTTTTTTAGATTAGTATTGTGACACCTGTGATTTTGGTGAATCCTTAATTTACACATCTCTGGTTAATTCGTAATAATAAATCCTACCAGGGTGGTGCTTGTTAATTTTGGGTTTTTGATCGGGAGTACGTCGGGTCGAAAAGTCGAATTTTTAGACTTCGGCACGCCCTGGGCGACTGTGCCCGCGATTGTGACAGGAGGTCACCCTTGCGGGGCACTGTCGCTACCCTTGTACCGAAAGTGGTATGGTCGGACGACTATGCCCGCGACTATGACAGGGTGTCACTATCGCGGGGCATTATCGCTGATAGTGTACCGAGAGCGGGGATGACTCCGCGACTATGCCGACGATTGTGACAAAATGTCACTCTTATCGGGCACTGTCGCCAACGGGCACCAGGTTTGCATTAAGCACGTTTCTCAACCCCATTTCTCACTTAAAAACCTCAACCTCTTCTTTTATCTCCCAAAATCGATCCCTCACACCCTCTCATGAACTCTAACTCATTTTGGGGGGTTTTCTCCTAAAATCAAGTGATTCTCCATCATCTAGCAAAGTTTTGGAAGCTAGAACTATGACCCTTTCATCTTCATCTTCTCCACCAAATTTTTTAGGGTGCATCCAACATTTTCATCATTTTGAAGATTGGGAGTTTGTGGCCCATTTTGGTGACTTAAAAGAGTATTGTTGATGGATAAAGCTATGGTAAAGGTAATCTTCTCTTCTCTTCAACTATGTAGGGTTTTGGAATAAGATGATATCTTCATGTAAATGTTTGGGGAACGATTCTATATGGTTGAATATGAATATTTATGGTTGAAAATTTATGGATTTAGGTTTTTGGAAGTCTTGGCTTGAAGATCCAAGTTCCTTCAAAGGAGCTCAAGTTGGAGGAAAAATCTAGATTTAGCCTAAATCTAGCAAGGTGAGTTCAAATTGATTTGTGAAAACGGTGTACATGCCAAAATGTTCATTTTAAAATGTTTATATGTTTTGCATGAAATTATCAGCCGTTGAGTTATTTGGTGAGTTTCGGTATTTTGAAGCGTTTAATTTTATAAACATTGCAAAACACCCATATTTGGAAATTTGGGCATTTTGATAAATAGATCATAAGTATTAGCATTTTAATGATTTATTTCATGGGAGTAGATCTTTTTGAGCATAAATGCACTTTTAGTGTTTGTTTCGGAGAAATGTTTAACTTTGTGATATGTGACGTTTTTGAAAGAATAAATGGTATAAACTCATTTAGAAAATAAATTGTCCCAATCTAAACTGTGTCGGGGTTTATTCAGGTATTTTGGAGCGTGTGTTTGCATAACGTGAGTCCGTTGCGTTTTATTATTTGGGGACCGTTATTTGTTGGTCAAAAAGCAATTTTTAGCACTTTAGCTCCGTTTTGACTTAAAAGAGTATTATGGACATTTGTCCAGTTTTAATGACTCAATGTAGAGCTCCATTTATGATTTGTATCTTGTTGCATATTAATGATAATTACAGGCTCGAGTGTATGGTCATTCCTGTGTAATCATGTAATTTTAGACTGTGTTGCATTGGATCCATAGGCACGTAAGGCGGTCTTTATTTGATGGTCAATTGCGTATTGCGGGATTGGACTCCGGGACCCATGTTTTATGACCTTAAACTTTTCAAGTAGGCATTATTTTTCTACAGCCAAACAAAAGCCATTTGGGAATCCAAACCATTTGTTTAAGTTGACGAGGTCGCAACAGAAGATGATGAGACCAGAGGTAATGATAAGGTGAGACGAATATAACAAGGCTTGTGGATTTCCAGACATGATGATGGTTGCAAGTGATGGTAAGTGGGGTTATGAGTTTTCGGCACAACCTTCTTCACCCGTGATATGCGTCAAATGAGGATGGGAGGCGACAGGGTTGTGGGTTTTTGGCAAGAAGGGAGAATATCCATGCGGATATGGTCAAGGGACAGGGTTGGGGTTGTGGCAGTGGGCAACCGTAAGGGAGAGGAGGGACAGGGCGAAGCCATCGGTGAAATGGAGATAGGTCGAGAGGAGGTATATATATATATATAAGGTTCAAACGAGAACGCTAACTATTTAAAGAAACAAGAAAACAACAAAAAAAAACAACATATCATGTACAAAATCATATGTGATTTTATACTAACCCTAAAAAATCGGACGCGGGCGATGTCTGTGGGTCGCGCGCATAGTCGTGTGAATCATATATGATTTTGTACGTGAATCATATATGATTTTGTATGTACTCAGGTGTTTTCGTGTTTTCTTAAATATATGTTGTTCTCGTATGAACCCACTTCTCTCTCTCTCTCTCTCTCTCTCTCTCTCTCTCTCTCTCTCTCTATATATATATATATATATATATATATATATATATATATATATATATATATATATATGGTCAAGTTCAGGGGAAAACCTAAAAAAATAGAAAACCGAGGAACACAATGGTAGCCCTTCATTTGAACGACATGTACTTGTGCATACAAGTAATTTGTAACACGCACACGTGCATAATGCACAAGTGTTACCAAGGTGTTCCTCCGTTGTTTATTTTTTGAGGTTTTCTCTTGAAATTCCCCCCCCCCCTCTCTCTCTCTATATATATATAGATATAGATATATATATAATAGTGTATGACGCTTTTGGTCCTTGTGGATTTAGAAAAAGACGAAAAAAAGAAAAGATAAAAATAAATTTTAAAATTAAAATGTAGGAAAAGAGTGAAAGTATGATTTTACCCCCTAAGTTAACAGAGGCTGATAGATGGCCGTTTTGTTTAGGGACCGTAGTCATAAGAAATTGACAACCACAAAGACCATATCCATGATTTTTTGAGTTAGAGACATTAATTAACTTTTGACATAGTATAGGGACCAAATCTGTAATTTACTCTATAGTTTAACTAATAGTTATTTCGTTATCAAAATTTTGACTTGACACAATTTATTAAAAAATGTTTCAACTATCAATTAAATAACATTTTACAATTGAAAAATAAAATAATTGTAGGTGTAGGGACAAATTTCATTTTTGGCTAAGTTCCTAATCATGACTCAAGATCCAGCACATGACTTGCACGTGGCATTTTTCCGTAGTCATGTTGCAAATTTCCAAGGCAAGTGCGCCTATTATTTCCATCATTATTATTTTTAAAGTAAAGAGTAAATTACAGATTTCGTCCCTATGGTTATATGAAATTTTGGATTGGATCATTCAAACAAAATAATTACATGTATGGTCACCGTGGTTTCACTTTTGTTATTTAGTAGGTCCCTTATAATAACTCTGCTAATTTTAACAAAGTTAAAGTAAGGTTATTTTGGTCACTTAATAGTTTTCTTCCATTCATTTTAAAAAAGAATTGAAAAACATGTAACCCTCCCCTTTCACCCCACTCTTTCATCTTTTTCTTCCCTCACAAACTCCGATCACATCTCCGGCCAGTCCACATAAAATGAAAACAGAAATGTAAATGAATTTGTAAACCAATTTCATTGTTGAAAATATCTTCAACTTTGCACATGCAAACATGTTTATTAAAAAAATCTATAAACAAGATCTGTTGATGAATCCATAAAACCTTTAAACCAAATATTCAATAAAGAAATTATTGAAAAATTACGCGAATATGCAATTTAAATAAAAAACCAATTCCGTAATGTAAGTCAAAAACCTAATTCAACTTTGCATATGGAATCGAACGGAAAACTCAAAAATCAAATCTGCATTAATCAAAAACCAAATTTGGAATCAAATGGAAAACTCATCTTTTGCCTCAATCTCTGTTTGTTCTTGAACGAATCAATCATTCCCAATCTCGATTTCTGACTGAACTTTGCACGTTACTTGAAAAACCAGAGAAGGAAAGCCAATCTGCAAAAGGTTCGATCCTAAAACTCATTGTTCTCCTTTTGGGGGTTATCAGGTTTTGGGGAAAATAAATCCGCAAAACCATTCGATAGAAGGGGTGGGGGAGCTTGTACGCCGGAATCTGGAAACGTGGAAAGATTCATCGACGGGGAAAGATTTGAGGGGAGGAGGGTTAAGAAAACGACTCTAGATGTATGTGAGGGACGAAATCCCCAGAGTTACAGGTGTGGAGGGAGGTGGAATCGCTGTAGTTGCAATGTATGGGGCGATTTCGCTAGAAAGCTAAAGTGGGGAAAGGGGATGATGTTCGCCGAAATTTGACAGATGTGGTAAGGTTCACCGGTGGTGAAGGATTTCACGGTTGGGACGATTGTAAGGGGGTCTTCGCCGGAAATATGGAGATGGAGAAGGTTCATGGATGAGATGGGGGGGGGTCGTGGAAAAAATGGCCACATATGGGTCTGTCAAATGGGAAGAAGAAAGTGAGGTAGGTTGGGTTTTTTGAGGGTGGGACATGTGTACCAGTATCACATATAAAAATATTTAAATTATATTAATAATAATATATAGATATATTAGTTTTTAAAAATAGATAAAAATCTAAATTGACTGAATTACCCATAAATTCCTGAAATAAAAGATAACATAGTTAGGGGCGAGGGACCAAATCCAAAATAAAAGTGAAACCACAGTGACCATGCATGTACTTATTTCGTTTAGGGGACCAATCCAAATTTTCATATAACCACAAGGACGAAATCTGTAATTTACGCTAGACTAAATTATGTTTTTAACCTATGTGGTTTGTTAATTGCAACTTTTGTCCTTGTAGTTCTGAATTTTACGATTTTCATCTATATGGTTTATAATTTATTATTATTATTATTATTATCGTCGACGAGGCTAACTCCTTGTAACACTCTAAAAATTAGACGAATAAGATTTCGAAAATTCGGCAATATAACGTCTAAAATACGAATGTCCAAATATCCTGTAAATATAAATTTCCAAAAGGACAAATCCCAAAATGTAAGACAACTAAAAACCCAAGACTAAATGGGTTAGTTTGCACCAAACAAGTGGTAAGAATTTAGAGACATACAAATACAACAACCTACTTAATCTAGAATTAATTTAAACTAGATTAAATTTGGGTGTGGCTATTCCACCAAAAATCTCTCTTCACACGGAAACCCAAAAGACCAGCACTTCAAGATCTCCTACGTGCCCGGTTGACAAGCCCGACAACCTACTTTTCACCACGAGTGGGATCTGTGAGAAAACAACAACCATAACAAGTGTTAGGATGAAGCCTAGTGAGATCTCATAAATTATATAAATCACAACATAATATTATAAAGCAATATTCGTGTTATCGAACTCCTTTGTCTCACAATTATTGATTCCACCGCAACCATGTTCCCAAACCTGAACATAACCATACAAGAGATAATCCTTGAAAATACGGGGGAGACCCGTTTCCATCGGGGTGACATATACATGGGAGTGAAGTCACCTCTGATGTTAATGGATTACACCTCATGTCCCGGTCCTAGTTCCCATGCCATCACGACATCACAACCTCAAACCATAATCACTGCCTTTATTGCCTACTCTGTCGAGTTACACCTCAAGGTCTTACGGGACATTATTGCTTATCCATTTATAGACGAGTTACACCTCAAGGGTCCGCGACCCCCTATTGCCTACTCGCTAGTAAACCACAACGACCCACAACAATAGGTCCAAATAAACATATATACATATCCTCGTGCACAAGGAAATGGAGACCCACATTCTTATCAGGTGATCACATATTACATTCTTATCAGGTGATCATATATTGATTTAACATCCATAGTCATGTTTCCATCACATTTCATCACTTAGATATCATAGTTATCATATGAGGTACTATAATAATAGCCTAACATGTTCATCAAGGAAGTCAACATATCTTTTTATTCAAGAGGGTATAACAATCATGCTTTCTTTAAACATTATCATAGGTGATTACACCTATTATTATCAGATTCCCATGGAACTCTAGGCAACTAGGTCAAACCCATGAAATAGAGTCACTTCACATATTTCCCATATACACATCTAAATCAAGTCAAGGGTATGTTAAATAAGCACATAAATACAAGTATTGTAGTTTGTAAAAGAAACTTCCATTCTAGGGCTTGTGAGTGAAAACCCTAGATGATTAGTTCAACTCAAGAATAAACATAGGAACATGTAGATGAAACTTAATGTAAACAATAAATGAGTGTATGAGCATTTATGGAAATGAAAACTCACAAATTAGGGTTTTGTAGAGAGAAACCCTAAGTAGTTGTGTAGACTGGGAGAGGACTTAGGGTGCGTTTGGTTTGCGGGATTGGAATGGATTTGGAGGGATTTAGATTTCAAATCCATTCCAATCCTGCGTTTGGTTTGCAGGAAAGGACTTCGTTGACCGGATTTCAAATCCGTTGACCATTTTAAAATCCCTCATATGATGGATTTGGAAATCCTTGGCATTGGGCCTGGATTTGAAATCCAAATCTGATGGATTCTAAAGCGTGATCCATACTTCAAATTGTATCGATCCAAATTCGACGTTTACCAATAAAAATAAATTCTTTATAAAACAAACAAATAATAATAATTAAAAAAAAACTTAATCCAAATCCAAATCCTACAAACCAAGCAAGACTTGTAAAGGAATGGATTTGAAATCCATTCCAAATCCTACAAACCAAACACATGAAGGGATTTCAAATCCCTCCAAATCCAAATCCCTCCTTGAAATCCAATCCATTACATTCCAATCCCGCAAACCAAACACGCCCTTAGGCTTTTCTTGAGGCTTTAATGGTGTAAGTAGCATGCACTAGTTTCCAACAACCTTCCTTGATCTCTTAAATGCTAGGGTTCTTGAACATTAAATGTGGTGGGAGAGGAGAAGAGAGGGAGAAATCGCTCTAGAGAGAGGGAGAGAAATCTGCAAGTGAAAGAAGACGAGAAGTGTCTAATTTCAGCCCCTTAATCAGCTTATAACATCAGCCGACGACCCCCCTTGAGCGACTTTGCCCCGACGACTTTACCCTGGGCATTGTCGCCGGGCATTGTCGCACGCCCTCACCGGGCTGCTGTTTGCCCACCGCAAAACATACGAAACCCAACACTCGACTACTATCGGTTCTCCTACGTTGCTAACGTCTTTTAGGTGATGATGGTAGGAGTCTAAACACATGCACAAGTGCATGTTGCACCTACATGCACAAGTGCATGTTGTACCGACATGTACAAAAAAGCTCTATCCTCAAGGACTCAACACTCAAGCACATAAATATATATATATATATATATATACATGCATGGATACAATTAGTTTAATAAACTTGAACACCCACGCTTAAAACATTAAATTAAGCACTAAATGCACGAGATACGGTTAGTCGACCCTTACCAAGAAAACTAGACGAGCTGCTACCTAACGGGACAAATATATAAAAAGGTTAAAGAAATTACTCGAAGATTTTCGGGGTGTTACACTCCTACTTTTAACTATGATTGTGTGAGAGAAAAAACAGTAAAAATTGTAAACCATAGGTTCAAAAACAACAATAAATTTTAAATTATAGGAACAAAAACGACTATTAGTTGTAAACTACAGGAACGAAAATAGTAATTTCAAAAAACATAAATGAAGCTAGCAATTTTCAACAAACTATAAGGGGGCGTTTGGTCCAGAGAATGTCTTTTTATGGAATGGAATATATCAAAGAATTTTGGCTTTAAAGGATTTTGAATGGAATGTTATCAGGTTTGACCACCTGTTTGGTTGACAGACATTGGAATGGAATTTGTTTAAAGAATTAAAATATGTCTGTTTGGTTCAAATAATGTAGCTTTTAAATTTGAATGAAATATTGGTAAATGAACAAAATACCATTTTTTGAAAATTTTGAAACCAAAATCCAACTACTGTGGTTCAGATCGGCGATGGTTCAAACCGATGGTAGTCGGCGGTGGTTCAAATTGGTGGTGGTTGATGGTGGTCGGCGCTCGTCGGTGGTGGTCGACGGTGGTTCAGATTGGTGGTGGTCGATCGTTGGTTCAGATCAATGGTGGTTGGTGGTGGTTCAGATCGACGGTGGTCGACCGTTGGTTCAGATGGGTGGTGGGTCGTTGGTTCAGATGGGTGGTGGTCGGCGGTGGTTCAGATTGGCGGCGGTCGACCGTTGGTTCAGATGGGTGGTGGTGGCTAGTGGTTCAGATCGACGGTGGTCGGTCGGTGGTGGTCGCCGGTTGTTCAGATCGACAGTGATCAGTTTCGGTTCAAATCGGTGGTGGTCCAGATCAGTGGTGGTTGATGGTGGTTCAGATCGACAGTGGTCCTTTATGGTTAGGATCGGTGGTGGTCGGCAATGGTCTAGGTAAATCAAGTTGGGAATATTGGGATAACTTTGACTTTTTGAAAAAAATGGGATGAAATGGAATTGAATTTCTTCTCAATTGTGATAGAATGACCAAATCCATGAATGGCGGAATGTGTGGAATTCAATTCCTTCCATAGGTAAACCAAACGCCTTAATGAAATTTGGTCAATGGAATTGAGCATTCCAATTCCATTGGAATCCCGCAAACCAAACGCCCCCTAAGGGACATAATACGTAATTTACTCTTTTTTTAATGGTTTTTAATTATAAGCTAAGATCACCTCCTACATCTGAATTTTGAAGAAAAAAGTGCATTCAACTCGTAAGTGTTATTTTTATTTTAGAAATTACAGAACTATATTATTAAAATATATAACGTCTTTGATAAAATATTAATTTTCTTTTCTAAACATGTAATTTCAAGAAATTTTTATTGGTGAAAAAAAAATCATTTAGTTCTTTTAAACAATCATTTTTAAGGATTTCTCTAAATTTGGAGAATTTTACAAATCCTCTCCTAATTTCTTCATTTTGGAAAAAGTTTTAGAGCAAAATTATTAGCCTAAAATTCCCTAAATCTTTATTTTGGAGAATCTATTTAAGATGCTCTAAGTTGTTATAGAATATTTGATGTATGAATGATCCATAAAATTCGAGCTGACTCGTTATTCGTAAGTCAAACATTATATAAAAGACATAACCTATGATATAACTTACAACCAATGAGAAATATCGTGATGCTCATTTAACTCGAGATTCATGTATTTATAGCCAAAATATAGAATGTATTCATATATTCATACAAGAATGCCCTGGAACTTTGGATGACCTTTGAAACTCGAAGAAATAAGATATTTTCTATGTTTTCAAATTTCAAGAACTCTGATGACAATAAAATTATCACAATCTTGTTTTGCTTTCAAGTTCATATGTAATATCCCGTAATTTATGTGAAAATATTATAGAAACAAATGTTTCGAGTAAAGTTAGGAACCCCATAAAAGTTGAGGGACTAGATTTGTTAAGATGAAAATTATTTAGGTTTGGGATAAACCTTATTCTTGGATCGGCGTTGCTAGCTTTATGGTGCAAGTAGGAAATTAGATTTTATAAATTCCATTGAGGAGAGCATGAAAATCGTTGAGAAATCAAAAAAGAGAGAGAGAGAGAGAGAGAGAGAGAGTTTTACTTTGAAGTCTTTGGAGTTCCAAGCAACAATTTTTTTAGGTTCGAAGTTGGTTTTTATTTGAAGTTTTAATCGTGATTTTAGGATTCATCGAAGAAATATGATTGAGCTCTCATTAGCAAATCTCAGAAATTGGCTAAGGTACGGATTCCTTATTTCTCCCCTCATTAATCGGTGTATTTGAGTTGTTTTATATGTGTACGAATTCTTTACGTTCCCCTCTTTGTGTTTATTAGGTCAATTAATTATGTATACAAATTTTTTACTTCCAATTGTATTCATTTGATTCGTTGAATGCGTAAGGTTTCTTTGTTGTTTTTTCCAATCGTTCCGTTCGGTTTGGTAAATAATGTGTTTATACTTCCACCAAAGTATTTCGTTTTCCCGTTCGATCTGTTGATTGTTTGATCATGTGTTAGTCGATCGTTTGATCATGTGAATTCTCGGGTGAGTCTTCTTTTGATTTTACATATGATAGATCGATATTTGAATATGCTAGAAACACCACACTTCGTTTATAAATTTGCTGAATTTCCCTTTGGAAATTTCGTGTTAATTGTAAAAATCATAACAAATTGCTCTTTTATCTGATTAAGGCATACAATATGTTTTTGGAAACCTGAAGATGTCTTTTACAAACTGTTGTCACACGAGCAATCTGTGATTTTTATTCTAAGTCATCTAAAATCGAGGTTTTTCGAATCTGGTCTTGTTCTAAACGAGAACAGTGCAACTGTTTTCGAAAATTCGTATAAAATCTATTTTAAATCCGATTCAGTCCATTATTGATTAGCTGGAATCCTAAGACATTCATTTAAAACTTATGTTAAGATATTGTTTCCTAAAGCTTAATGTAATTATGATAAAATGTTGGATTTCTAAACGTGTAAAGTGCTGAAATTAGTACGACACAGTTTCGAAAAGTTGTGAGTGTGAAATTCCTAGTCTATGTTCGGATTTGATTCGCCGTATGTTTTTGGTTTCAAACTTTTTTGTAAAGGTTCGTAATGAAGTTACGTCATGGTTTACTAAACTCGTTCCATTTAAATTCCTTTTCTATTTGTAAGTCTTTTAGTTTTAAAGTGTTCGAAAAATAAAGTTTTTAAGTGGAGCGGTCAATATTCTTGTACGTTTAAATACCTTTTTGATTCGTTTTATAATTAGTATAATTTGATATTCATTTAGTGTGATCACATGTGTTGTGACATACTTTTGAGGTTTATACGTTAAGGTGTACCGAGCTACTAACCACCTATGGGGATACTATAGGCACGTCATTGTGGCACCGATGGCGTGACACCATCCGTGGCGGTGTGATTAGTTCACGGTGTCTCCTTTCGATTTATTTTTGTGCTCTGATGAGAGTTGGCCATGGTGTGATGGGTGATTTTGTTCAGGAGGCGTATGGGTCGGCCCTAGCATATGTTATTTGTTGTAGGGTGAGTGTCGATATAGTGCCTAACACCGTATCTCACATTAGTACGTGTGGATCTGCAGTCCAGTGTACGGGCTTGTGTGGCCATATGTCTGACACTTGTCACGTCGGTTGATATGCAAGTGTATGCGATCATTTGTTCGAGTTCGGTATACAATCTCATTTTATGATTTTGATTTAAGCTTTGCAAATTCGTATGGTATGTAGTGATCAGTTTTTGTTCTGATTTAACGATTTCGATCTTCGACATGATACAATAATTTGGATATATTCATGTTGTTATGGCTTGTTTAGGCAAATTAAAATTATGTTTTTGGGTTAACTTCTTTTAGATCCGTTTCATTGTCTTGTGGGTATTTCGACTTGTTATTTTTAAAGCTGGATGTGGTATGTGTTAGAAATACGATTTTGCTTCAAAAGTACGTTCATGGTCCAAATTTAGAATTCTTGTTAAGTTCAACGTTTGGTTCGATTATTTGTTTTGTTATCCTTGTATCCGCACACTGAGCGTTTGGCTCAGCCACATTTCTTTCTTCGCGGCAGATATTCGAAGGGAATTTAAAGAGTTTGAGGAATTCAGAGCTTCATCCCAAACAATACTACAACTTTCTATAATAGACGATAGTTCTAATGTCGCTCATTTTAGTGTCATTTCAAACTCCTATAATTTGGACATCTCATTTGATCATAGTGAGTTGTATGTGAAATCAATTATAAAACCTCGAACACCATTTTCGTATTTAAAAAAATAATAACGTAAATGAAAATTTACCTAACAAAAATTTATACAAACACGCGGACGCCTAATGAATTATAGTATATTTTAACATAAAAATATAAAATTAAATGTTTTCTTCTTTTATAAACATATTAATATTAAATCAATTATAAATTACATTTATTACAATGAGAAAAAGGAAGGAAATGAAAGGAAAAGAAAAAAAAAAACTCGTTTTTTTGAAACCTTTTTTATAAGAAAGAGGAAGAGGAAACGGAATAAAAAATAATGATAAGTTTTCGCCTAAACATGGGAGGAGGAAAGATATGGAAATAAATTAAAACTCTTTAAAAATTTATTAAAATTATAAAATTACTCAACATACATTTTTAAATTGGTATATTTATAAAAATGATATTTATCTTTTACTTTCTCTCCTATTAAAAAATATGAAAATTTGTGTTCTTTATTGATTCATTTTCTTCCCCCTCTGAGAAGACAAATAAATTTTTTTTCCTTCACTTTTTTTTCCTTCTATTTATTTTCTTTTATTTCCTCCTAAATTAAAGAATATAACATTAGGGTTTTCACAAACAAATAAATACACAAACACACTGAGGTGTCGTTTGTTTTTTAAGATGTCTAAAGTCTGAAGTCTTATTTTAGTTATGATTAATAAGAGGTGGTGTGTAAAAAGGTTTGAACGATTCAGATTAAGAGGTTTTTTGAAAAAAACAAACAACCCCTTAATCACTTATGAAAAATTCAGCATTTATTTTGACATACAATGTCTTGAAATCTTTGACCGTTGTTTAAATATCTAAATATTTTAATAATAATTAAATAAAGATATGTTTTGAACGAGTAAATTATGGATTTGCTCCTTGTGGTTTTAAGTTTGTCTTAGATTTGGTCCATAAAATTCTTTTTATTCAAAAATAGCCCATAGAGTTTGTATTTTCGTAACCTTTTGGTTCTTGTCACTAATGACAATCAAAAAGCTCCGTTAAATTATGGACATTTTGGTCATTTGGCAATACTTTTCTTATTTTCTCATTTAATAAAATCAGAAATATATATTTTCTCATGAAGCTAAGCTTAAAGTCATAAACATATGAACTTGTAAGCATCTCTCAAAAATTCTGCAAAAGTCTTATGTCAAGTCAAAGTAAAATTAGAACGAGACAAAACCCATTGTCAAAATAGAACGAGACATGACAAAATAGAACGAGACAAAACCCACTGTCCCATGTTTGGCGCAACATGGGACAGGGTGGCAGGGTCGGCCCTGACTATAGGCCAGGGGGCGATGGCCATGGGCAGCAAAAGCCCAAAGGGCATCACCAGCCCATGTCTTCTTAGCTTTTGGTAGGCCTCGGTTTAGGAAGAAAATAATAGTTATCGTTCTCCTCTTGGCTTGGCCTCTTCTCGCTCTCAGTCTCAAGTTCACGCTCGAATCGTTCCTCTGCCCTAGCACATAATCGACTAATCATAATCGCCTAATCGGCTTCTGCCCCGAGGGCATCACGCTCTAGTCACTCCTCTATCTTGTTATCGATTCTCGCATATACCGTTGTCCGGTGATTTCACCTTAGAATGACAAGGACACAGATGAGTTAAACTGGTTTAAGTTTGAGTTCAGTTTTCTTTTATCATCAGTTTCCTAATTTCATATTTGTATGTTAGTTGTTACTTGCTTCTATTTGCGGGAGTTCGTGTTAGGTTTTTACATTAGTTTTTCTTTTCCTTTTGATTTATGATTCATGCATTGTTTTTTTTTATTGTGACATGTTATGAGGGTAGTTGTCATAACATCTGACAAAAATTTCTACTCTTCTTGTTGTTAAACATTGACCAAATGTAATTTTTCTACCACTTCCATCTTTGTTTTGCTCAAGATAGGACCAATTTTAGTGTGTCTAAACCTTTGGGTATGTATTTTGGTGCATCATAAACATTAAAATATAGAATGAAGTAAAATCTCATAGCAAAAGGTATGAGAAGTATCAATAAGGCTCCATGAATAGATATATAATGTCAGTAAGTATCATGATTCTTCTTCATATCCAACATGTTGACCATACAATTGATGGATTATGAACCAAGTTAGGCAATCATTAATTTGGTTTCGTTTATCATTAAATTGTCCATGGAATAGATGCATTGGTAAGGTTTTAGATACTGGTTAAATGTGAGATTTTGTTTCCTCTAGGCTGTTAATTTGGGTTGTTCACATATTCCAATTGGTTTCAATATTGGTCTACTAAACTGGTTTGCTTATTTCTCAACTTTCATTTGGTTCCTTTGGTTCACATAATTCATTTGTTTCACTGGTCTACTAATTTGGTTTGTTCACATAATCATTTGGTTCAATGGTCTGCTAATTTGGTTTGTTCACATAATTCATTTCGTTGATTGGTGTACTAAGTTGGTTTGCTTATTTTACAACTTTCGTTTTGTTTGCGTAGTTCATAAATTTCATTTGGTTTTCTTTGGTTTGCTGATTTCATAGATTTGTGTTTTTATTGTGTTACTCGGGGTTTTGGTTTATCTCCTCCTCTGGTATTACTTTATTACGTTTAATAAAAATCGGTACGGAGATGAGGCACCTAGTTTGACTAGGATCCAAACCTTCTAACAATAGTATGCTTTATTATCTTAAATCGACATGGGGGCATTTTTTTCGTTCCCGCCTTGAGCATCAAAAACCTCAGGACCGACCTGCAGGGTGGGACAAAGACTGGGACAGGGTGGGACAAAAAAACTTTTTTTGTTCTATCAAAATAGGTGGAATAATATGGAACATGAGTTAGACATAAACTAAAAAAAACGTTAATCTACCCTAATTTGATATATAACCCTAATATGGTATTTATTTTAATGGTCACCACCGCCCATCGTCCCCGCCACCACCACCACCGATAGCCACCACCAACCACTGGCGGCCACCTCTACCTCTTCTTCCACCACAACAACCTCCTCCACCACATCCACAACCATTGACAACCACCGACTACCATTGCCACCACCACTACCATCGTAGGGCACCTCTACATCCACCTCCACTGACCACCACCAATCATTGCCACCCACCGCTACCTACACCTCCTCCATATCGGCCACAACCACCTTCTCCACCATTTTCGGCAGCCACCACAACCAATGTCCACCATCTTCACGTCCTCTACCAGCCACCACCGCCTTTACCTCCACCTGTCACTACAACAACCTTCATCGCGCCTCCGCCAATCCATAAGGATCTTCCAAACATGAATCAAACATAGTATTTTTCATTTGTACGAATCGGGTTTTCTGGAACTACCATTAATTATATCAGATTCTTCATTCAAATTTCATACTATTACATATGTGTGTATTTATGTGTAAAAATGTTTATTAATTAAAGTATTTAAATATTTACTTTATTTGTGTCATTTATAACTATTATATGATATATAAAATCACCACACAACTTGTCGGTGCAACTTGTCTAGTCCTGTCCTATCTAGTTATAGTTGTACCAAAAACACCAGACAAACACTTGTCTTGTCCAGTCAAGTCTTGCGTCTTGTCCTATCCAATCCAGTTCTGTCATATCCACTCCAGTCCAATCCTGTCTGCATACAAAACGCTACCAACAAGACGATTTTTTCGAATAGAACTTCGAGAGGCGAAGTGTAAGCACCACAAGATAGCTAGGAATCTCTTTTCCTTCAGTGCAACTCCTCGAAAACAACGTTCGACTTGTTCACTTAGGGTGCGTTTGGTTTGCAGACTGGGTGGGACAGGACGGGACAAAAATTCACTGTCCCATGTTTGGCGTGACATGGGACAGAACAAAAGTTCACTGTCCCATGTTTGGCGCGACATGGTACAGGGACAAAGACTGGACAGGGTGGGACAAGATGGGACAAAAAGAGGTATTTTCTTGTTCCACCAAAATAGGTGGAACAACATGGGGCAGAAATGAGACAGAAACTAAAAATCACTGATTTACCGCCATTTGATATATAATCCTAATATGATATTAGTCTTAAGGGTCACCACTACCCATCGGCGCTACTACCACCATCGACGTCCACTAGTAGCCACCGCTAACCACCGTCGGCCACCTCTACCTATTTCTCCACCATAACAACCTCCCCCACCACCTCCACAACCATCGGTCATCGCCACCACCACTACCATCGTCGACCACCTCCACTAACACTGATCACCACCACCTATTGTCGCCACCACCATCGACGGCCACCGGTAGCTACCACCAACCATCGTCGACCACTTTCACCTCTTCCTTTACTACTACAACAACTTCCTCCACAACCACCACCCATCGCCATCTACACCAATCACCACCACCCATTGCCGCCGCCGTCACCGACGCTCACCGCCAACCACCGTCGCTGGCTGCCACCACTGTCGCTCGTCGTCAACCATCGTTGGTAACCTCTGTCTCTTCCTCCACTACAATAACCTCAATTACCACTGTGCACCGCCACCACCACTACCTCTATTACTATCTTTCACCTTCTTCACAACTATCGTCTTTCACCGACCACCCATAGTCTTTTATCTTTACTCGTCGCTGCAACTATGCATCCGCCAATTCATTAAGATCTTCCAAATTGAATCAACTATTATATTTTTTTATATGAATCCGATTTTTTCGAACTACCATCAATTATTTCAGATTCTTCATTCAAATTTTCTACTATTGTTTTTGTATGTATTTATATGTATGAAAATTGTGTAAAAAATTAATAATGTTTTTTAATTAAATTATTTAAGAATATTCTTTATTTGTGTTATTTATAACTATTATATGACATATAAAATTATCAAACAACTTTTAGGGAAACTTGTCCAGTCTTGTCCTATCCAGTCCTAGTCGTACCAAACACAAGACAACCATTTGTCTTGTCCAGTCCTGTCCTAGCCTCTTGTCCTGTCCCGTACTGTCCTGTACTGTCCCGTCCAATCTTGTCTGCGTACCAAACGCTACTTTAGCAATTTTAGGCCTTAGCTTTTTGGTTGGCTGTTAAGGTTTAGCTTGAAAACTTATGTACAAACCAAATCAACTATGTGTCAGTTGAATTAGCACTGAGCAGAAGAGTGGTCCAAAACACATATTAGAAAAAAGTTGAATGCTCCAGCAAACTACCAAAAACTCAAAACAAACAACAATGCACCTGAGGTGTAGAACGAAAATGTTTGAGCTTTATGATTAAAAAGAACTCAAAAATCTAAACCTATATTAGGTAAGCTTCCTAATAAACCTATGATCACAATGCAATCAATTCTTCGTAAGTCAGTGGTGAACTAAATCCAAAACTTGAACCGAATCCTAAACCCAACTATACCCACATGAATTAGGTTAGGCCATGTACGTCGATTGAAGAACTAAGTTGCGATTAAGTCCAATCTAATAGAAAAAAGATTAGTTAAGAGTCGTATCCTTTTTAAGTTCTTGTGCTTAATATTTTTTTGTTCATATAAAGAAATTCAAAAAGAGAGCACAAAGGACTCTTTCAAGTTTCAACCTTCACATCCCTTAAATAATTCTTTTTTATGTTCAAAATTTCAAATTCCAAAACTTGCAACTAATATAAAATAAAACCTTTGAATCTTGAATTTTGACAAGTCATACATCTGACTAACCATCCATAATCGAACGCCATTGGTTCAAATTACGAAGGGGGGCTTAATCTTTAACTTGGTAATTATTTATCTAGAAAACAAACATAACACAAATCCATTTGTCCCAAAATTCGCCGGCCAAAATATTATTGTGCTTCGTTTCCCTATTAAAACACGCACACACAGCGGCAACAACAGCAGCAGCATCATCAGCAGCAGCAATCATACAGATACATTTTTTTCATAGATAGAGAAGAGGGGCGAATCGACTTACCCACCTCACCCCAAGTTGGTCCAATCAATATAAATATATATATATATATATACACACACACCCATCTTTGAGAAATTACAGATAACCCTCTTCCTTCGACTTGTTTTTGGTATTTTCAGATCTTAAAACCCATTTGAGCGATCCTTTTTCATTGAAGACTAATTCGAAAAAAGGGGCGATTCAGATAAAATATCGCGTGAATCAGGTATCTTTAAAATTAACGTGATTTTTGTATAATCCCCAATTTTATGGGGGTTCTAATTTCGATTTATCTTAATTAGATTTCATCTTGAAACGTTCAATGGTCAATGAGTGTGTAAATTCGTATAAAGATTTGATCTTTTTTCTGGGTTTTCGCTCAATGCTTCAAAGCGGGTTTTACATTTGATTATATGCACACACATGAGCAAAAACATGTGTGTTGCGTGTGGCAATTAGGGATTTGAAGCCATGAATGTTTCGTGTTTATGTACGCATGTCTGTGTTGGGACTTGGATTTGGCGTTGACTTAGAATGGTAGGTCTGACTTTCATCTTTTTTATAATTTGTAAGGAAATATGAGTTGCTTTTTTTGGTTGGGAAGGCATCTGTCTCTTTGATCCCATTTTACCCCTTTCATATATATTTATTTTAAAATTTTCTTGTTGAATTGCTGCTCTTTTAAGATTCTTGTTGCTTGAAGGATCTTCTGCTTGGATTATATGCTTCAAAGGGATGATATAGGTTAAAAGGGTGTATGCCTAATTTTAATCAATTTAGTTAAATGATATAAGATTTGAATTCATGTTGAATTTGTGCCTTCCATTGATTCTTAACAGCCAAGAATGTTGTTTGATCTATGTTTCATCTTTTGGATCAGATAATTTTCCATTTAATAATTCTTGTTTTCCCAGATCAAGATTCAAGAAATTTAGATGGATATTTTAAATCCACTTCTATTCAACCTCTTCACTTTCACAATCTTTAGAGATCTATTTTCTAGCTCCCTGTTGATGCAATTGATCCGGAACTTTTATATATATATATATATATATATATATATATATATATATATATATAGATAGATAGATAGATAGATAGATAGATAGAGGGAGGGAGGTTCAAGGGAAAACCTCAAAAAAATGGAAAACTGAAGAACACCCCGGTAGCCCTTGATCTGGACGGTAAGCACTTGTGTATACAACTAAATTAAGTAGTTTTTTGGTTTTTTATGCACGTGTGCATGTTACAAATTACTTGAATGCACAAGTGCATACCGTCCAAATGAATGACTACCAGGGTGTTTCTCAGTTTTTCGTTTTTTTGAGGTTTTCCCTTGAACCTGACACCATATATATATAAATGTTTTGTTATCAATTTGGGTGTGATGTAGTTTTCAGGATTGACAGATTTGATAATGATATTTTCTTGTTTTCAGGTTCAGATAATTCCTGAATTTGAAGTCACCGTGTGGGCCGTTTCTTTATAGTTTTGAGCTTGGTGCTCGTTGTTGGAAAAAGGGACTATTCTTGTGGATATAAACGTGTGATGCGTAGTATCTAAATGAAGTTAGCTAAGGCGTGGGGTTTGGGCATGAAAGACATGCAGATCTTTCCTCCGCCTCGCCATCGTGCTCCATTAAAAAAACCAACTTGGATTATCGTATTGGTTTCGTTGGTTTGCGTGTTCTTAGTTGTTGCCTATGTTTATCCGCCTCAAACTTCTAGTGCCTGCTATATCTTCTCGTCTTCTGGTTGTCAGACATTTACCAGTTGGCTTCCGCCTCCTGTAAGAGAATTTACCGATGACGAGATTGCTTCTCATGTGGTAATTAGTAGCATTCTGAACGCACCTCCAATCGAGTCCAAAAATCCCAAGATTGCGTTCATGTTCTTGAGCCCTGGATCATTACCTTTCGAGAAGTTATGGGACAGATTTTTTCAGGTACGTGATGGCGATTTGCCCTTCTCTTTAGAAACTGCATTTGGTTTTCGAATCTAGAGTGAGGTTAGTTAAGATTTGAAGTTGTTTCCCCCCATTTAACTCTAAATATAATCTATTACTGACATGGCTGAAATATGTCGATGTTTGTGCCTCAAAAAGCTAGTTGCGACTAGTGAGATTGTACAATAACGTATATGAGTTTATATTATTCATCTTATAGGTTTAGGTGTTTAAGATATGGACGTTTGCTAACCCTGCACATTTGGTGACCATATGCATAAATGGTAATACAGGGACGGATCCACTTTATTAGATACGGTGGCTAGGGCCACTGTTTCGTTCCTCTGTCGTAATGTAAAAAAATTATAGGGTCGTGAAAAGTGCCACCGTATCAATTTGTTATGTGCCACCGCATATGTTTTGAAATTACAATGAGGACACAAGTTTCTCTTGGTAGAGTTAGTTTGCAAGGCTTTTCTTCCACCCTAGACCCTAGTTCGAATCTCATTAGTCTTATTTTCTTACTTTTTAACTTTTAATTTCAGATTGATTATGTTTCTGAAAAGAAGTTGCTATAAAAGACTTGAACACAGGACCTTACTTACGAAAAGCAATGAACTAACCAACGGACCAATGATGATTTTATGAAAAACATACATATATTTGTTTTTTTATAGTCAAATGGTGCCACCACTTGAAATTTTTTCTACATCCGTCTCTGTGTTAATATGTTATGTATTGACACTTTCTTTTGTGTACAGGGCCATGAAGGTAGATTTTCAATCCATATTCATGCATCCAGAGAAAAACCTGTCCACACTAGCCGTTACTTTATCAATAGAGAAGTTCGCAGTGGCAAGGTTCGGTTTTAACTTCTTTCAATGCCCTTCTTCTTTTTGTCTCGTTTTTTCCTTTTTGATGTGAAGTAAATTGCTTGGTCTTTCTTCTGCTTGCCCATTTCTCCATCTCAAATCATTTTCATAATTGATAGCGATAATGAAACAAGATTCAACAAATGTCTACATTTTAGTCTTAGATATACATTTCAACAAGTCCACTTATTCCAAACTAGTTGGGGTAGGCCAAAACTGTACCCAAATGAAATTATTAAATGGTGTTGGACAAACCATTTCAAGCTATGTTGCTTTTATG
This sequence comes from Arctium minus, assembly GCA_954870635.1. Lineage (NCBI taxonomy): Eukaryota > Viridiplantae > Streptophyta > Magnoliopsida > Asterales > Asteraceae > Arctium > Arctium minus. Next base: position 170,115,902 of record OX941080.1, on the reverse strand, counting down.
CTTAAAACGTTGTCATTGCAATCCTTTGCGTATCTTCATATTTTATGTTGTTCCTCATTGTGTGGCCATGCGTTGTACTTCAACTTTCACATATTTGCTACACTCAAGATGTAAATTCAATCTTTTTGTTGGCCCAACATTCTGCTGTGTAAATATGATCATCATAAAGAACTTAATTTTAAGCTTCAACTGAACCTTTCGGTCACACAAGATTCAGCAAGCTTTTGTTCATTTCATTCGTTGTATTCTTGTCCTATTACCAACTTTTTCATCGATCTAAGACATAAATAAGTAAATAATAAGGAATAGCAACTTTTGGAGGCAGAAGTTGCTCAAACTAATGCATGCCCTTGTTTATAGGGGTTAGAGCACACTTGGGGTTGTTTACTTACAGCTTAATGAGCATAATGGTCTCAACGGGTTATTCGCTCAGCCATACATGAGTGTTTCTTTACGGCTTAATCGTTAAGCCATTAAGCTAAAATGACTATATGGAATAAGCCAGGACCCCTCACTTGTCCCCATTAAGCCACCCCAAACAAATTAATACCAGAAATGCCTAGAAATAATCCAACCCTCTCTCTTTGCCTCTCTCAAACCCATTGGTCTCTCGTCCTTCAAACAGACAGATTTATTTGGACAGACAACTTAATACATACAGGGCTTAATGTAAAAAAATAAAAATAAACATCCCCTAAGTATGAATAAACAGGTGCTAAACCTTACTGGTCATGAAAAATCTTATTCGAGTGATGGAAGTGAATAATTATTATGTGAAACTATAGAACCAAACCCCTTTCTCATCCAACCAATAATATTGGAATGATCAATGATGTACTCTACCAAATCCAAACCCATTTAATCTTGCTATTTAAACATATTGTGGGCTTAAATTGGTTAATCCAACACCATTTTTATTTTATTAATCTAGCAACCACACCTCAGGAAGTGAATTGCTTTGGTACGCAGATGGGACGGGAAGGGATGGGCGAGTGAAAGAATTGTGGAAGGTTTTAGGGTTTTTATTTGACATGGGTAGTTTAGTAACTTACTAATCTTGTCCCGTCTTTCTGATTTTTGTTCCACCTATTTTGGTGGGACCACTCAGTCTTGTTCTGTTGCAGTCTAATGTTGTACCAAACATGGGACAACCAATTTCTGTTTTGTCCTGACCCGCGTGCCAAACACCCAAATTTCAAAAACTTGAGCCAACCGGACTTGGCTACTCGAACTGTTATTATTTCTGTGCATAGAATAAGTAAAACCATATTTATAGTTGTACCACACTACCACTAAATGAACTCGACATCTTAAATTATTATATGAATCTGTTGGGCAGGTAGATTGGGGGAAAATTTCGATGATCGATGCAGAGAAACGACTTTTGGCAAATGCGCTGAAGGATCCTGACAATCAACACTTTGTATTACTTTCCGACAGGTTCCCATCTCGCTCTCATTCTCTCATGTTTCTTGGTCTATGATTTTGCTTTCAAAATTTTGTTTCTTTTTTGTATTTCAGCTGTGTACCGTTGCGCGATTTCGACTATGTGTACAATTATCTTATGTACACAAATATCAGCTTCGTTGACAGGTATGTACAAAGTCAAATACAATGTTTTTGAACTTATATTGGATAAATCAAAGAAAGTGATATTTCTAGCGTTAAATTCACAACAACATCCATGTCATTCTGACGTTAAACGATAATATGGTTTAGGTTTTACGTAAAAAATGCAATCTTGTTCTTTTCTTGGAAGGGAGGGGGAATCGACATTGATTTACACTGTTTTGGTGTTTTTTGTTCTTTCAAGAACCGTTACTTCTTAATAACGTTATTTCACGTCCTTTCCAGCTTCGAGGATCCGGGCCCACATGGAAGTGGCAGGTACATCGACCATATGTTACCGGAAGTTGACAAGAAATTCTTCAGGAAGGGTGCTCAGGTATAATTATATAGTTTTAGATCCGTGAACAACTTGTCTCGTTGAATTTTAAACTTTATTTTCCTTCTGGATATAAACCTTCTATTACTCTGTCGTTTCTATTGATGTACTTCTTTGTCAAAAAGGGCTTAATAACGATCGAGTTCTTTACTGTTGAATTCTGTACAGTGGTTCACGATGAAGCGCCAACATGCAGTCATAGTTATGGCGGATAGTCTCTATTATGCAAAGTTCCGAGATTATTGCAGGGTGAGGATATATTTATTCGTTGGTTTATCTAATGTTAATGATTTCTTGTTGGTTTTACTTTTTGTTTCTTCTCGTCCAATCTTTTAATCATCAAAATTTCGTTATCAAGATAACAAGTAGGAGCCATTGATCATGAAAATCTTATGAAAACGCTAAAAAAAGTTACAAAGAAACATAAACGGAGAAAGGAAAACGCTCGAAAAAGACTATGTTGCTATCCTTGGTGTCTTGAATCACATTTACTTTTTGGTATCGTGAATTTTTTCTCTTCTGATTTATTTGACTACCTTCATGTATGTCTTGAATTACAGCCTGCTATGGATGGACGCAATTGCTATGCAGATGAACACTACTTGCCAACCTTTTTCCATGTGAGAACATTTATGGTTTTCATTTTCTCCCTTTATTCATACAATTGGCGAGCCTTGGATATGCGGATTAGATCGTTCCATTTGTGACCAGAAGGTCATGGGTTCGATAAAGATGATGAGCCTTGGTACATACTTTTTAGTTTCCAAACTTCTGTGGTTCTTATGACTTATCTCTCTTTAAACATTCAGATGCATGATCCTCATGGGATTGCAAATTGGTCGGTGACACACGTTGATTGGTCGGAAGGAAAATGGCATCCAAAATCTTACAAGGAGAAGGATGTTTCCATAGAGCTCCTAAAAAATATTACGGTATGACCCTTTTTTGTGCTACATTACAAGATTAGTGGTAGGTTCAAATAAGAACCGTAAATATTTTGGGAGCTCAGAAACCAACTATTCATCACGAAAATTATTCATAATGAAAATGCATGAGATTCATGATGAATATTATTCATAAATATTTAGGGTTATTCATGATGAATAATACATAAAATAGTTGGTTCCCAGGTTCTCAAAGTATGTATAGTTTTCATTTCAACTTTTCCCTACGAGATTATGCATGGCTCCCTTCGTTCCACAACTAGAGTCCTATTATTGCAAAGTATGAGGATTTTGTCACTCTAGTTTTGAAACAACAATTCAAGCATCTTTTATGTAAATGTAGTCTAAAGATGATATATTTGATGCAAGGGAATGGGACACAAAGATTGGGGTTGATTCCAAAAATTGATAAGATGGGTTGTGTTTATATACTTGTATATCTATAGTCTATACTATATTATAAAGCATTTAGGTAAAAATCTTGAAAACAACATGTTAAACATCATATATTGCTTAATAATTCGTAATCCCTTATATTTCAAGTTTACAAGTAATAACTATCTATATCTATACTATATTATAAAGATGGCATAAAAAACTCTTAATTACAACTCACTAAGCTTTATGTACTATCATTTAAAGCTATCTACTTAAAATCTCTTAAAAATAACTACTAAAGCCTAATGTACTACCTGTAAAGCTTTTAACCCTAATTAATATATTTCATTCTTATCCCCCAAAATCCTTATCTCTAATCCCAAACCCTAAAATTATGAAATTTGAATTATGATAAACATAATCAAAACAGGATAAACATCTCAATTTAAATATAAAAAATTTAAAATATATAAGATAATTAATGAATTTTAACAAACTACTTAATTTTTTTTATATAAAAAACATTATATTGTTAAAGCCTAAATTAAACAAATTTATATATAAAAAATCATTATCACTCAATAAAAACCATCCAAAATCGTACTGTAAATCAATAAAAACAAAAAATAAAAATAAACATTAAAATCGTGATGTATTAAGCATTATGTACTATTATTTAATGCTAATCTACTTAAAATCTCTTAAAAAACAATTAATGAAGCAATATGTACTATTTTTAAATGCTTTTAACCCTAATTAATAAATTTCATCCTTATCCCCCAAAATCCTTATCTCTAATCCCAAACCCTAAAATTATGAAATTTGAATTCTGATAAACATAATCAAAACAGGATAAACATCTCAATTTAAATCTAAAAATTTAAAATATATAAGATAATGAATTTTAACAAACTACTTAATTTTTTTTATATAAAAAACATTATATTGTTAAGCCTAAATTAAACAAATTTATATATAAAAAAACCATTATCACTCGATAAAAACCATCCAAAATCGTACTGTAAATCAATAAAAAACAAAAAATAAAAATAAACATTAAAATCGTGATGTATCTCGCTTCTAGTTTACTATAATACATACAAACATCTAAAACATCTAAATCATATTGGATTCTACTTATTTCTGTTATGTTACTCTTGCAGTCGATCACCGAAAGTGTTCATGTTACAAGCGACGAAAAGGTATGCAACCTCTTCTCCCCCTTTTATCGTGTGATTATAGAAAGCTAAAAATGTCTTTTTTTCAACAATTATGCAGAAGGAAATCATGATCATGCCTTGCCTGTGGAATGGGATAAACCGACCGTGTTACTTATTTGCAAGAAAATTCTCACCAGAGACTCTAGACGCCATGATAGACCTATTCTCAAACTATACAATGAAAACATGAGATTCTTAGTTCTGATTCTTTGGTTGGATTTTGATCCAATCCAACCCCTTTTCACATTGTTGTAAAGCTTATCTTACAGAGATACATGGTTAAGGACTGTAAACTTGGCTCCTTTATGAGGGTCAAGGGTACATTTGGGAAAACCTTTTTGAGATTTTGAGTTAATAGTGAACAACACATTTGAGTTGATAGTGAAGGAGAAAGGGTGTTTATGTTATTAGTCCCTTTGGGTTCAGGAGATGGTTTTAAATTTTAATTTTTACCCTTCATTTTGGGCAATATTTGTATCACTTCTGGGACCAACTTTTTGGGTAAAATCTAGAGCAATATTGCTGTTTGTGTACATCTTTTGCATTGATGGTTGATGGGAGTTTAGACCATATATGCCTATGTTGTTATGAATATGGGTACTTTCCTATATATATATAGGGGTTGTTTAATTTGCAACCCTTAAAAAAGTTGCAAACCTTGCAACCCACATCTTAACCGTCGGATTCATGATCGGCGGTTACAATAGATATGAGGCCCAATATTTTTAATTAAAAAAATAGAAAAATAAAAATAAAATAACCGTCGATCATGAATCCAATGGTTAAGATGTGGGTTGCAAGGGTTGCAACCTTTATCTAAACCGTTCAACCCAGTAAAAGGTTACATCCCGTGCAACCTTTATCTAAACCGTTCATTACATTTGGATTCTCATTGATTCTCTAAATGAATTTACTTGATTTCATCGAATTTTGTTGAATTTATGCAAAATATGTCAATGCACATAATGGTTCATGTGATGTATCGGATAAAAATGGTACATTCATGAAACTGTATGCATTACATGACATTTAATGAAATACTATGCATTGTAGGTAAGATTATTGCATGAAACCCGTAATCATTGATGTAATTCAGTAATCAATCCATTGTCTATATAATGAATGGGCTAAAAGAATGGTTTAAATGAGGGTTGCACGGGTTGTAACTTTTCACTAGGATGCAAAATAAACAAAGAGAGAGAGAGAGAGATGTTCAAACGAGAATATTAACTATTTAAGAAAACACGATGACAACAAATCATGTGTAAAATCATATATGATTCGACATTAACGCCCAAAAAAGTGGACGCGGACGACTTTGGCGGCTACTTAAGTTGCCTGCAAAGTCGCTTGCAATCATATATGATTTTGTATATGATATACTATTTTCTTAGCGTTATTGTTAAAATCCACTTTTCTTTCTCTCTCTCTCTCTCTATATATATATATATATAGATGTAGGTTATTATACAACTCTTTTACATGGTGCAACCCATGTAACCCCTTTATTCACCATTCATTTTATTTTCAACTATTTTCCTTTTTTCTTAATTACAAAAATAAGATAAAATGAGTAGTGGATAGAGGGGTTACATGGGTTGCATCATGTAAAAGGATTGCATTTGAACGCCCCTCTATATAGAAGAAGCTTAAACGAGAATACCCCTATTTTACGAAAATGCGGGAACACTTGTGGGTCTCCAAATTATTTAATACCATAAAAAATTAGAATAAATGAAAAATAAATTAGTATTTATCAACAATTTTATGTTATTTTAAATTTGTCTTTATCCCTTAATATTGGCATTATCATCAAAGATTTTTTATATCGATGCGTATAATGATCCGATTTTGTTGTGATAAAAATGTGATAATGCTTTGATAAATCAAAAACTTCTTTATGACGTGATAATACCGTTATAATGATTTGATTTTGCTATGATATAATGTGATAAGGCTTTGATAAATCAAAGACTTTTTATAATGTGATTTTGCTATGATAGTAATGTGATTTTGCTATGATAATGAAGTTATAATGATGTGATAATAAAAAAACCAGTGAGGATAACGTCCATAATCAACTTTTCTGTGATAATGATGTTATAATGTTGTGATAATTGAAAAACGTCCACAATCATCGTTCTATTGTTTCATTATGTGATAATGTTGTACATTGTGCTCAGTGAATATATTATCTGGACGTGATTTTAGGGATAATTATTTCACAGATTTTAAAGATAAATACGAAATCATATCTTTATTTATTTACCTTTTTCTTCTAATTATAATTATAGGTTAAACAAGTTGGAGGTTCAAAAATGTTCTCGTATTTTCGTAAAATATGGGTGTTCTCGTTTGAAGCTCTCCATATATATATATATATATATATATATATATATATATATATATATATGGAGAGAGAGAGAGAGACGAAAGTTCAAATGAGAACGCTAACTATTTAAGAAAACAAGAAAACAACAAATCATGTACAAAATCATATGTGATTTTACATTAACCTGGAAAAAACGGACACATACGACTTTGACAACGACCTAATGTCCTGGGCAAAGTCGCATGAATCATATATGATTTTGTATGTACTCGGTTGTTCTCGTGTTTTCTTAAATAAATGTTGTTCTAGTATGAACTCACTTTTATATAAAGGAATATATATATATATATATAATCCATAGATTCAAATGAGAAGGGTTAAATATATAAGAAGTAGAGAAGTAATCTTAGGGGTTGTTTACCCAAATGCTTACCCAATAAGCACTTACCAATAAAACTCGACACACTAACTTGCTTTACGGGGTAAGATTTTAATCATCACGATGGTATCTTATACAACAATTTACCCGGTAAGCGCTTACCCGGGTAAGAGTTGTCACTCTCTCTTACCGGGTAAGACCTTTCATCGTTATCCTCGCTCTTACCGGGTAAGATCCTATCATCTTGTCATGTTCATCCGCGATAGTAAATTCCCTGGTAAGCACCTACCGGGTAAGAATTTTGTAAACGACCCCTTAGTCCTTCATACGATCAAGATCGGTTTTGATTGGTCAAAATTACAACTTTGATTGGTCAAAATTTGCGGGTATGCCAAAAATAGAGGGGTAGTTTCGTAAATTTTATAAATAGGCGGCAAACAGGTTCATATGTGAACCCGTGTGATTAACATATGAACTATTTTAACTGATTCACATATGAACCTTTGTGATTCATATATGAACCTTTGTGATTCATATATGAACCAATTAACTGATTCACATATCATATTCACATATGAACCCTTATGATTCACATATGGACTAATTAGCTGATTCTCATATGAACAAATTGATTGATTCACATGTAAACTTGTTTGCCTTCTATTTGTAAAAGTTATAAAATTATCCCTCTATCTTCTGCAGACCATGCGATAAATTATTCAGTGTTTCACAGTCAAAGCCGCAAATGTTGACGAGATGAAAAACTATGATCACTTCTCTATTTCTCATACATTAAGCACTTCTCTATTTCTCATATAGGGTTGAGTTCTTATGAGAAGTTGAGTTAATGTTGAGAAGCGTGAGAAGTGGTTATCGACCGTTGGATGAGAAATTGACGCACATTAGGATGAGATGTACCAGATCAATTCCCTTATAAGCCGCAATTCATGGGAGAATTTGAGATTAAAAGAGATCAACAGTTCAGATCCACTTCTCATGTAGGTTATTATGCAACCTATCTATCCACCACTCATTTTTTTTTCACTTTTGTAATTAAGAAAAAGGAAAAAAACTGAAAATAAAATGAGTGGTGGATAGAGGGGTTGTATCGGCTACATCATGTAAAAATGTTGCATTTGAACGCCCCTCTATATATATTAATAACTTTTAAAATAATTTATTTTAAACTTTAAGAGGGTAAAAATTTATTAATTAAAAATGAAAATGAAAATAAAAAAAGTTAAATAAGGTAAGCATGAGAATGAAATTAACTTTCCTTTTTTTACCCCTAATCACCTTAATTAATCATTTTAATTAAAAACTCTATTTAATATGAGTTGTTGGATCAATAAAGATGGAGTCCCGAGATAAGTACTCATGTTCACAATGAAAATAGAGTTTGCAATTGAATTTTCCTCTCTCTCTCTCTGTATATATATATACACATGCATATCTAGTATTAAGTTCATTTGAGAAATGGTAAATGTATGAGAAATAGAGAAGTAATCCTAACATTTCATACAACCAAGATCGGATTTGACTGGTTAAATATTGCGTCTTTGATTGGTCAACAATTCGACTTTGACTGGTCAAAAGTTACGGCTATTCTAAAAATAGAAGGACAATTTCGTAATTTTTACAAACACACGGGACGAGTTCATATATGAACCTGTATGATTCACATATGAACTATATGTTCATATGTGAATCAGTGTTATTCACATATGAACCATTTTAACTAATTCATATATGAACTAATTAACTGATTCACAAATGAACTAATTTACAGATTCGCATATGAACGTATACTTCATATGTGAATCACATAGGTTCACATATGAACTCGTCCCGCGTATTTTACGAAACTACCACTATATCTTCTACATACCACACAAGGAATTATCTGGTGCTTCACGGTTAAAGCCGCAAATGTTGACCAGATAAAGAGCTAGGATCACTTCTCTATTTTTCATACATTTATCATTTCTTAAATAAACCTTTTCCTACACACACACAGGTGGGTTCAAATGAAAACTCATCTTTCATTGTGCACATGAGGACAAATCTTAACCATTGATCAAAACTTAGAAAATTAATCAATGGTTAATACATAATAAGGTTAATTGGGAATTGATTAAGGACAAAGTTGTAATTTTGAATCAACACCTACCTTCTTTGACTTTTTATTTTTATTTTTAATTAAAAAAAATTTACCCCCATAAACTTTAAAATAATTTATCTTAAAAATTACTAATATTTTAATCAAACAAATTACATCAAAAAAACGAGAATTTCGTGCTCTTCGATATGACATTCATCTCGATATAGTTTTTTTTCTTCGTTTTAATCGTTTTTTACGTGAAATTCTATATACGTATTATATTCATTATGAATATGCATGCACGTCTTCGGGTGTCCACATTCAGTATGAATAACAAAAGTGAACGTTCATTCACTATTCATGATGAATAATACCGTATGCAGGATGAATAATACAATATTCAAGATTTTTTAGTTTTAACTGTTTTTACGTGAAATTCTATATATGTGTTATATTCATTATGAATATGCATGCACGTCCTCGGGTGTCCACATTCAGTATGAATAACAAAGGTGAACATTCATTCACTATTCATGATGAATAATACAATATTGAGGATGAATAATACAATATTCATGATGAATAATACAATATTCAGGATGAATAATACACGAATCCATGATTCATGTATTATTTATCATGAATCGTGTATTATTCACCCTGAATGTTCTATTATTCATCCTGAATAATACATTATTCATGATGAATAATATATGAATGACCCGTGAAGGTGTAGACACATAGCACACTCTCTTTTGTTTCTCAATTCACAACCGAAATTTGGTTTAATTCATTATGAATATGTATGTGCATCCCCGGATAATCCACATTCAGTATGAATAACAAATGTGAACGTTCATTCATTATTCATAATGAATAATATAGTATTCAGAATGAATTACACAACATTCATGACGAATAATACACGGATTCATGAATCGTGAATTATTCACCTTGAATGTTGTATTATTTATCCTGAATGATACATTATTCATGATGAATAATACATGAACGACCTGTGAAGATGTGGAGACGTGACACACTCTTTTTTGTTCCCTGATTCACAACAGAATTACTCGATAGGTTATCGATTCGTCTTGATGGGTGTTGGGTTACGGTGCTGAAGAAACGTGATGTCTTACGACGTTGAAGAAAGTGTTGAAGAAGGTGATATCGAGTGACATACTTACGGTGTTGAAGCGTTGTACAAACTTGAGCGTACATAAATATTCATAATGAATATAACACATATATAACATTTCACGTAAAAAAACGGTTAAAACTACAAAAAAACTATATCGAGATGGATGTCATATCGAAGAGCACGAAATTCTCGTTTTTTTGATGTAATTTGTTTGATTAAAATATTAGTAATTTTTAAGACAATTTATTTTAAACTTTAATTGGATAAAAAGTTTTTAATTAAAAAAGAAAATAAAAAGTCAAATATGGTAGGCGATATGTTTAAATTTCTTCCAATTTTACCCCTAAGCATTTTAAAATTAAAAACTCTATTTAATATGAGTTGTTGGATCAAAAGAGATCGAGTGACTGAGATTTGTTCTCACGTGCACAATGAAAAATGAATTTTCATTTGAACTTTCCTCTATATATATATATATACATGAGTCAGATTCAGGGGATAAAACTAAATAAATGGAAAATCGAAAAACCATGAAAAAATGGAAGGAAATGTATATAAATAATTAAATATGGTTGTTAAACTAACGAGAAAAATATGATTGTTGGTGTAATTTGTTTTGTTCAAATTTTGAACATATTTCGTATTTTTTCGATTTAAAAAATAGGGGTAAGAGATTTTTTAATTTAAAAATAAAGTTATACCCGCCTCGTTAATTACATTCATTGCATCAATTAATCTAACAATTGATAAAGTGTTTTTCGGCTTCTCATTTTTTCGAGGTTTTCCCTTAACCTCCCCCCCCTCTCTCTCTCTCTCTATATATATATATATATATATATATATCTATATCTATATTATATAAAAACGACATAAAAAACTCTTAATTACAAAATTTTAAGCACAAGGTACAATTAATTAAAGCCAATTACTTAATTTACAATTTCTTAATGCTTTGGTACAACCTTTTCAAGCACAGTATCTCACATAATCATCTATTTGTGGAATGGATACTCATTTATTAATATAAATATTTGTTTTTTTGGTGGGGGATTTTATAAATTAGATTTTATATTAGCATAATCTATTTTAAATGTATATTTTACATTTAAATCTATATTAATGAGATGTAATATAAAATCTTTTTTGTTCCGTATTTTTTTATATTACATCTCATAATGATTTTTCCATATTTTATTTTATAAAATCTTTTTACATAATGAGATGTAATATAAACTCTTTTTTTCTTCCGTATTTTTTTTTTCTAATATAAAATCTACACGTATTTTATATTAGCATAATATAAAATCTACACGTATTTTTTTTCACGAGCATTAAAAGAAGAAAAAAGAAGGTTGATATTAATTAAAAATAAAAAATAACGAGATACACTAATAAATTATCGTATTCTTTAAAATAAAAATATTCCGCAATACTTTCCAAATTAACCAAGTGTAAAGAAAATAAAATAGAAACGATGTAGATATAAAAATATTCTTCCATATTTTTAATATATTACATTTAAATGTAAAATTGAAAATGAAAATAAAAGATTTTAAAATATTCTTTACATTCACTATAAATATATATAGCTTCTCTATGTATCATCCGAGTACAAGAAGAAGACGAACGGTCGGGTGTCAATGGCGGAACCTGCAACTGAACAAAAGGTATTCCACTATATTTTTGTTTCTTTGAAAAACTACTTTTTTATATTTTATTTTATTTACTGAGGATTTGTTTATATTTTTCAAAACCCACAATCATATTTTTCGAAGTAGGGGAATAAGATATATATACATATATTTATTTTTATCGACTAATACTATGAGGTCTTGAAGTCAATAGTCAGATAAATTTTCATGTGGTACTGAGTGAATTTGAACTATACCAGTTGAGTTGTCGGTTACAAAAGATAGAAATCATTTATTTTCTTTGTCATATTTGATGTGAGTTGAATGTTGTTAATTAATCTACAGATTTTTACGTTCAAAGTGATTGTCAAGTGTTGTCGAGGAGGTTTCAGAAAAATTGCAAAATCTGTAAAAACGTATGTTCATATTTATAATTATTTCAATAATAGTGATATGTTGTGAGACATGTCGTTTGAGTTTTAAATAATATAATACAAAACTATTACCAATATTATTGCACAAACTCATAATAACAAACGATTAAGAATATATGCAAGTTAACCACTTATGAAAATACATTCGTTTTTCACATTGTATTTCATTAACTGTTAACAGAGAAATTTCATTTTAACTCGGTTCAATATTCCAACAAAAAATTTATCCTCCCGTGCAATGCACGGGCCCAACACTAGTATATATATACATATAGACCCAAAATCATATACAAACAGCCTAAGATGACGTTTGGTTCACATATTCTGGAGAAATATGATGGATTTGGAATGTTGAATTATTTTGACCAAATTTCATTCCCTCGTTTGGTTTATTATTTTTTAGGGAATAAATCTTCAAAATCCAATGAATTCCATAAATAAGGGATTTGAACATTCCTTGCCAATAAGGTGAGATTTTGATGGAATAAAATGTTCATTTTCTACTTTCTTTTCAATTTCTACCATCTCGATTTAAAATTTAAATAATTTTTTAGAAAAAAAATACAACTCTAGAAACCACTTTGGTGTTTGTTGCGGTATTTTGTGTTTACACCTTTTTAAAATGCAAATAAGTAGATTTCGATGCAAGTATATATCTCAATCTACTACCGTTTTTAACAAGTAATAATGGTACTAAGTACCGAATATCGATTCTACAGGAAAACTTGGAAAAGTTCTTCTTAAAAGTCGAGTCTGTAAAAGCGAGTCTTAGATGACCAATTCGAAAAATATCTTGTTTGGGGGGTTTTGAGTAACAACTACTGAGAAAATAATTTTAAAAGGAAGTGAAGGGTATAAAGATCTGTTGGGACAAATTTAATAATTGAATAAAATATGAGATCGCATTCCACCGTTATTTTAATGTCGATATTTTATGTAACTTCGAGAAGCCGTCGGACAATGAACCAGTTGTCAAGTGATTAATTATAGTCAGACATAAATTATAACTTTAATTTAAATAACGTTGGACGATCATGCGATACGGTACACCTTTTGTTCTTTTATCGGCCTCTGTCCTAACTTTTACTTTATTCCCCGAACTGAGACGGTTAGCCCATCATCTTTTTGGTTTCTAATCTTAAAAATTGTAAAAGCAATTAAAGAAAATAAGAAAGTACATCAACTACCAATTATTGATTTTACTTGACATATCGTAACGTGCTGCGAAAGTAACCAAATTTTTTACTAAACTAGAGAAGTTAAATCACCTAAAAAGAGTCACTATATTAAGGTGCCGTTTGTTTTTTAAGAGGTCTAAAATCTGAAGTCTTATTTTAGTTATGATTAATAAGATGTGGTGTGTAAAAAGGTCTGAACGATTCAGACTTAAGAGCCATTAAGAGGTTTTAAAAAAAACAAACAACCCTTAAATGATGATTATTAAAACTTGCAAAAGTTGAAGTTCTTGAACTAAAGGACGTTTAAGGGAAAGTGAGAATTATAAAACTAAGATTATGCCAACTAAATCGTAATTAGTTAAGGAAAGTCTTGTTTTAAATGTGGATTCTTTTTGTCTAAGTTACTTGCAGAGTCCTTGGCGTTTTCGTGATTTTTAGCAATTATAAACTTAATGAGTGAAACAAGCGAGATGGTTTTTATGATGTTGGAAACACAAAACGATTTTAATATCTACAATAAACCGTGAACCAAAAAAGGTTTGAGAATCCGAAATGATTAATCGGACTTCCGGTTTGTAATAGAACTAAAATTGTAAGTGAAAACCAAATAAAAACCGTGATGAACTAAACTGCAAGAAATGAGTAGAAATATCGAGATGGTAATTGGAGAATAACACACTAATAATTTAAACGGCTAAGTAACAATATATTAAATCGATCTTGAAAGAGAGGAGTTTGAACTTGTGAGCCTAGGCTAAGTGCACTAGGAGCCCACAACTCACCTACCAAACTTCTCCAAACCGTGGCTAAAGGGAACTAACAAAAGAGAGGGTTTCCTAAATTACTTTTATCAAGCAACTTAGCAAGAAAAAATGGGATGCCTTCTTACTTAGCCAATGCCTCTTATTTATAGGCCAAGCACAAAGGAGAGGCCATGGATTTTACAAAAAGAAATGGGTTCAACAAAAAAAAATGCCAAAAATCGGCCCATACATGTGTTTAGTTAATACCTAAAATTTTAGCCTACCATTGTGTCATCCAAAAGCAAGAAATTTTCGGCCCAAGTGTGTGTTTGCCGGAATCTAAAAGTTAGCCCATCTTTGTCAAAAATCGGTTTATCATCGGTTCATAAGTCGGCCCAAAATAGAAGTCCATGCCTTTTTCCGCATCTTAAATATTTTGGACTTCTCACCGTCTTTTTCTCGAACCTGAAACATGCATATATAAATACATAAGGTTTTTGCCGCATTTTCCGTGTAAAATGGATTTATTAAGCCGAAAGCGATAAATATTAATCTAAACAATAAAACCGTAAAAACAAATCAAAAGACGTAATGGGAAAATGAAAAATAGCTCAAAATTTATAAAAAGAGGGCTAAAAATAGGGTAAATTTTGGCATATTTATGTCAGTTTTTTTAAGCATGTCAGATTTTTTAAATGTTAGAAAATAATCATAATTATTTAAACATATATCTATAAATAATAATAAAATTATCATTATTAGAATTCGATTTAAATTTCAAAAGAGAAAATATATGTTTGCATTAATAAATGATGGGATTGAAAAATCCATCCGAATCATATGTATTATTTTAATAAAGTATTGTTAGTTTAAGATAAAAATTCAAAATTTTCAAAAAATGATATTTTGGTCATTTACTAACATTTCATTCCAATTCCAAAGCTATATTATGTGAAACAAATAGACATATTCTATTTCTTTTAGCAGATTCTATTCCAATGTCTGCCAACCAAACAGATGGTCAAACATGATAACATGTCATTCCAATTCGTTCAAAGTCAAATTCCTTTGACAGATTTAATTTTATCCCAAAACATTCTGCAAATCAAACGCCACCTAAAATTTTGAAACCTAAAGAACCAATTCAAACCGTCCAATCTTGTTTAATCTTTTTCTCAATTTTCTTTTTTAAATCAGATGAAAAGAGCAATTTGGTAACTATACATGGTTGATATATCAAGTTCCTTATTTATCTCATGATAGGTTTCTTAAAAAATTTATTTGAAACTATTAAATTTATAGTCATCATATTATAGAATCCCAATGATTTTTTGTTTTGATATGTATTAGGCAATGTTCTAAATGACATGAGGTGTGACTTGGTGGCGAGGTCAAACCTCAAGCCTTACGAGTTACGGCGAGACCACAACGTTTTTCAAAGCGTATCATAAGGCGACATATATATATATACTTATGTGTATATGTATGTAGAGGCCCCATCAAATGCAAACCAACCAAATGTTACAAACCATACAAACCAATCTCAACCGTTCATCTAGTCTAACAAATATCTGGTTTCATAAATACATCGATTGTTTACTAATATAAAGTATTAATCACAATTAATGAACTCTAATCATCTTCCTTAAATATTCAAATCATAATAAATGGATCTTCATTATTTCTATAAATATCTTAATTGATTGGTTTGTATGATTTGCAACCTTTGCATGGTTTGTATTTGATTTGCCCTCTATGTATGTATGTATGTATGTATGTATGTATGTATGTATGTATGTATGTATGTATGTATGTATGTATGTATGTATGTATATAGATGAAGGATCGTGTGAGAAGAAGAGTTAAGGTGATAAGGTAAAAAGGGATATGGACCATTGATCACTTTTAATCTCAACCCACCAAATGGATCACGCTTGATATGAGAATTGATTCGGTGCATGTAACACCCTCGATTTCGGTATGTTCTTATTTTGATCATAATTTCATTTATCGAGCTGTACGTTTGATCTCGCGCGCATTCAGGTCAAGTCGGGTGAAATTTGGATTCGGTACACCAGGGGCGACAGTGCCCGCGATTGTGACAGAGGTCACTCTCGCGGGGCACTATCGCGGGGATTGTACCGCGGGCTCGAGGGCTGGCGCGATTGTGACAAGTGTCACTATCGCGGGGATTGTACCGAGAGGTCGATAATCCGGGCGATCGTGACACGCGATTGTGACAATGTCACTATCGCGTGGCACTGTCGCGATCGGGCCTCAAGGCTTTAAATGCCTTTTTGTCTGATTTTGTTTATTCAGTTTGGAGCTTCTTGTGGTGTGATTTTGGAGAAAGTTTAAGGTAGGGTTCCACTCTCTCTTCATTCAATGCTACCAAATGGGTATCTTACTTGCATTTACTTGGGTTGTTTAGGTTGGTGAAGGTGATTAAGATCTTGTGGTTGAAATACCAAGTTTCCTTCTACATTCTACCCTCAAGTGTTGTAACCTAGGGTTTCCTTGGATTCATCTAAGGTGAGTTTTCTTAATCATTTCTCTAATATAAATGCTAGGGTTTATGTGTTTATAAACTTACCCTTGCCTCCTAATCACATTTGGGTTTTGTTGTGTTTTGACCTAACTATGGATTTTGGAGATATTATGGTTATTGGCTTAAACAAGGTTTTATCTTTTATGGGATGGTGTTTTAAAGAAGTTAATGATTTCCATGTTTACCCACTCATTTGATAACTAATATTTGTTACTTGGAATTTTGATAACACCTAAAGTGAAAACTAGGGTTTTGGGAATATTTTATGTATTAGACTAATTATTGGACATGTTGGCTTTTGAAACGGGATTTATTGTATTATCATTGATGGGGTTGTGTTTACGAAGTTTCCTTAATCAATGTGAGATAAACCCATGTTAGTAACTCCTATATTTGGGATTTGGTTTCATGAATTACATGCATGATTAAATATGGTTGTGTTAGCATGTTTTGGTATTTAGTTTAGTGCAATGGATCCATAGGCACGGTATTCCAATGTCTCGTCCGGACATTTGGTTACCCTTGGCACGGGATAGGCATCGGGCTCCATGGTAAGTAGGGTGTGGGCCTATACGGTCAGGCAACGTCCCATGGACAGTAAGGTGTAATCCCATTGTGCTTGAGTTCCCCTGTTTTGGAACTCTCAAGAATAGACCTGGAGTGGTTGACTTCATGTTTTCGAGCAATAGACTTGGAGTAGTTGAGCTCGCTATGTGGTTTGAACTGTTGTCATTATTTACTGAATGCTAATGGTTTATTGGATTTGTTTGATTTAGCTCACGGCTAGATCGACTACATGACTTCAATCGGGTTTATTGTTTAAGTTATTTTTCCGCTTATATGTTCTCAATAGGCTCTAGCCTAACACTTGTTTTGATTGTCATGTATGGCAGGTCACTCTAGCGGTGGGACTCGTCGGGATTGAGAGGACGACCTTGGGGTTGAGACCGGTCTTTTTGATGACTTAGTGACCAATATTTGAAGTATATAGAGATTATACCTTTTGGAAGAATAGCGACACCCGACATTAATCTTGCTTACACAAGTTAGATTACTAGGTTGTTGAATTGTATTCTTTATTTGATCTTGGGTTGTAATAGCCATACTTGGTTCCCCGTGTTGGGTTGACGTACATTGGTTTAGATTGTTATACTCTTATCTTACAGGTTATTGGATCTCCCTTTTTGGGTAGATTGGTTTCTACCATTTATAGACGTTATATAGCCAAATTTTTAAGTTTTAAATTCACCCCAAATTTTAGGATGTTACAGTTCATCTCATCCTAATGTGCATCCAAGGGTGGAGATCCCTTCTTACCCTAACCTTCTTAGCATAACTTTCTTTCTCACCGGTACCAAACATATATATATATATATATATATATATATATATGGTTGAGTTTCAGTGAGAAGTTGAGGTTAACATGAGAAGCGTGAGAAGTGGTTATCAACCGTTGGATGAGAAATAGACACACATTAGGATGAGATGCACTGAGATAAGATACACCGAGATGTACCAGATCAATTCTAATCTATGACGCCATTCATGGGAGGGCATGAGATTAAAAGTGATCAATGGTTCATATCCACTTCTCACGCTTCTCACGTTAACCTCAACTTCTCACACGATCCTTTGTCTCTCTCTCTCTCTCTCTCTCTCTCTATATATATATATATATATATATATATATATATACTTATGTGTGTTGGTGTTTGAATAATCCTGTAGAACAATTTAAATTTATAAAAAGTTATAAAACTGAAAAGGAAAGAATACCTATTTATATGAAATAGATAGAGCTTATAAGAAAATGACATCAAGAGTGTAAAATAGGGATTAAATCTTTTGAGTTTCTACGCACTACTTTTCTTTAATCTTTAAAGAATTCATGTTCAATTCACCTTATACGGGAATGAGAGTAAGGATTCACCAATTTAGGGTTTTATGTTTATATTTCATTTAATTGTTTATTTAAGTCTTAGGTGTCGTACATAATTATCATTTATCCCCCAAGTTATATGTTTAAAGAAACTAAAAAAAAACACATGCCTTACAAAATAACATGTCACAATGCGCCATGACCAACAATAACGCGTTAGAATAGAAGGCAAGTCTTAAAGTGGAGCCATAGGGGTTAACGTGATGGCGAAGCCAAACCTTGATGCTATAATGAGTTATCTAGAACCTTGATATTAAGTGAAGCAATGCATTTTTTTGGAGTTTTTAGATGTCGGGCTGTTGCGACAATTAAAAAAACTCATGGATGACAACGATGAACAACATTCATTGTCTACATTTAATTAGGTTAAATATTATATCTTGAATGAAGATACTGATTATAAAACAAAGTCGTTGTTAACAGACATTAATGGTAGGATTATAAACGATTTCAAAGATGATGAATCACTACTACAAAAATAGGTATTTTAAACGGTTGTTTTGGACATTTTTAAACGGTTTTACAACCGTTTGAAAGGGCACCGTTTGAAAAAGTCTGTGCTTTTTTAAACGGTTTTTGAACCGTTTAAAAAAGTCATTTTTTAAACAGTTTTTAAACCGTTTAAAAAGTTTTAAAAACCGTTTAAAATTGTATACCTTTTTAAACGCTTTTTTAAAAAAACCGTGTAAAATGTGTATTATTTTACATGGTAATGCTGAAAGAACCGTTTAAAATTGTATACATTTTACACGGTATTTAAAAAAAAACGTTTAAAAAGGCATACAATTTTAAACGGTTTTTTGGTTATTCTTAAAACCGTATAAAAATGTATTACTAAATATATTATATATATATATATACACACACACATATATTAACAACCATTACATACCAAATGCCAAAACATTTTTCATAAATTCACATATAGAACTCCAAATCGTATTAAAAGTCAATAACCATTACAACTACCATATCCATAAATTCACATATGGAACTCTAATTCCTACTAAAAACTAATAGTCATTACAATAATATCCACAAACTTGTGTTTTTTCAAAGACATCATCAAACATTAATCCTTAATTCTACCTCTCAGTTGTTTGTTGGCACCCAACATGTCTTTCTTCTTAGGATTAGCTCAACATTCTTCTGTGCACTTCAATTCATCGATTTTTTTTATCCTGAAAACAAATAAAGGGCTCTATATATAAGAACGTCACGTTTTCTGAATATATAATACGAGTTTATATTACAAATACATAATAACAAGAATAACATAGTTATTCAAACATATAAATACATCGGTCACTTGTAGTGGAGTGCATAAAACACATACCTTTACCACATTTTACCCTCTGTTATACGTTTTAAAGTAAATGATTTGGCCACATGACAAGCTATCTGATCTAGTTGTTCATCTGAAAAAGCAATGGTGGTCGTCCATATGTCCTATATATAAATGTATAGATGTGTTATCTAAAAAGATGTTTTGTATAATATATAAATGATTGAAATTTAACAAATAAATACCTTGTGAGGGGAATCATATTGCTCGTACATTACATAATGGAAAATTTGCTTGATTACGTAATACCCACATTCCCAGCCCTCTTTTTGTTGATTACACTACATTGTAAGGAAATTTATAATATTAGAAAAACTAAAGTATGAAATAGATTGTCGGGATATGTGAATTCTACCATGTTCAATTTCCAAGTGACCGGGGTGGAAATTACGGCATGAGAAGACTTTTCACATTGATTGTATTTTGTAATAGCCCTAAAAAGAAACCATAAACACCTTTGTTTCAATAATCAATTAACAATAAAAATAAACATAATTTTTATATCAATATAATACATTACTTACATTTCCATCATTTCTTTGATCAAATAAGTTTCGGCTTTCTTTCCATCCGACATCTTCGAGTCTAGTATATAGACTAAGCGATGTCTAGGCCGAATGATCAGCAACGACCAATGATGCCTCAAAAAGGTTAAAATAATAATGTTAGTAAAACTTACATCGTAAACTATATATATATATATATATATATATATATATATATATATATATATATATATATATATATATATAACTCACCCTTGTGCGTACGGTGCCAAAAAGAACTCTTTATCTTTGTTATGCATCATAGTTTTGAATATTGTCTCCATGACAAAGAAACCATCTCGTGAGATCGCAGGTTCATTAATTGCTCCCGGGGCAATGAATGCACAACGGTTCTTCGAATTTTGTGATATTATCTTATACAAATCCCTACAAAATTCCAATATAATTAAACTAAATATTGTAAATATTTATAGACACAATAATAAGTAGATATATATAAGTAAGAACTTACGCCATGAACCATGTGATAATATTTTGATCAAGCCACCCCTTTGTTATTAATAACACCAAGTCACGATATTCGACCGCTATTGATATACTCGTAGGGCCAAAGACCCCTGCCTCGACCTGAACCGTAACCCCATTCTTCACTCACTGTGCATTGGAACGTAGGCGTCTAAATAGGTCTTTCATCGCACTTGGCCGCTCTTGTATTTCTTTAGGATAGGGCTTCAACTTTTTAACCAACTGTGTTTTTTGTGACTCAGTTGCAATGACCACTCTCTTTGAATGGCCTTCGTCCTCTTTTTGTACCTACATTAATAATACATTTGACTAAGTATCTTATACCGTCAAGGGGATTTTGCATATATATATATATATATATATATATAGTTAAAGTTTGAGTGTATACTTGATGGGGAATAGGCTCTCCCCTTGGTGGCACTTGGGTTGACTTGACTGTTAGGGGAATGGGTGCACTCTTTGATGACATCATATCACGAGAAGGGATACTTGTATCGGTGGTAGGAGCCTATTAAAAATGATAATACCAATGAACATGATGTGTACGAATAAAAAAAAATCTTACTGCAATTTAACTTGAAAATTAAAACATATGTGTACCTGGTGCAAGATCACATATTCTTGCTCCCATTGGATGAAGTAGCCACGAGCTTGACCTAACGTTTCAATACCTTTATTCGACAAAGGCACGGGTAGTGCAAACCCCTCACATCCGTTCATAACCAACTCTACCAAAACTTTAATGAATCCTTTTTAATATACGGGCATGGACCACATGGATTTTTGTTCTTCTTCTTGTACTCGGATATAAGATAACATTTAAAGTTCTTCCACGCCGTATTTGCAACCTTTAGCGTTTCTCTCTTCAAAGTCTCATCCGTCAAATTCCAATGTTGCTGTAGTATCAAAATACGTCAAAAAAATCAATGATATGCAACTTTTAAAATTTTGATTAAGGTAGACGTAAAATATAAACATATTATATACCTTGATGGCCATCCACATCCTATCCTTATCCGCTTTCTCAACTTTGCGCCAATCGCTGATGAGAATTGAAATCCTCGATTTCACCTCCAATCCTACCCAAGTACAATATTTTGCCGAATACTCCCATATTGGCTTAAGAGTCTTCGGACAAATCCGAATGGTACAATCCGTAGATTTTCTAACTTTCTCCAATTGTGTCACTCCTCGTGTTCGGGCCGAGGTTGAGGTCGACGCGGTACAATCTTTATTTTCCAAACAATGAGTGGATGAAAATTTTGATAAAGATATTAAAAGGCAATGCATCTAAACCAAATTTAATATTCAAATTTAAAAATTTTAAAGGAACTAAACAATAAATATATAAATGAAAATAATAAAAAATTTCATCTGTTTTGTGAAATCAACTCAACCTGCAAAAACAACAGATGAAAGTTTGATACCCTTCAGTTATAAAAAAGCAAGAGGAATCATGTGGCCCTAAATCAATATCATTATCATTTGTAATAATCTTATCCATTACGTAAAAGTTTAGAATATTGCCAAATAATGTTACATGCAACTAAAAAAGTCTTAATGGAGATTGTTACAGTTAGTTTGGGAAAAAGAGTACAACATATATATAATGAAAAAAACCTTAAAATGGACTACAAGTGTCTGCTAAGGGGCCGTTTACCAAACGCTTACCCGATAAGTATTTACCGGTTAAATTCAATGCTATCATAAACCCGATCGCAATTGACCCGCCCTCTTCCCCGGGTCCCAATTCAACCGGCCGGGTCGACCCGGTTTTTAAAACATTAGTAACATATACATATTCAAAAGATGACAGTGAGAGAAAAAGAAGAAAAGACATTTGAAGGAAATCAGCGGAGATTTACATGCACTCTAATTGTGTGTGTATATATATATATGTGATCAAAATCATAAATCTTTTAAGCAATATATATATATATATATATATATATATATATATATATATATATATATATATATATATATATATATAAGGTGTATGATTGAAGTTCAACTAGTGGCATGATCTCAAGGAAGATCTATAGTCAAAGAAGGTGGCAAAATGAGAAGAGGAATGACCTTAACAATCTGCTTCATATTTAATACAGTCGGCTCAAAACCACCGGTTCAACCAAATACATAAAAAAAACACACATAACTGACATAAGCATAAGTTTTTCATCAATACAAATACATCAACCGGTTCAACCACCGGTTCAACCGGTTTTTTGATAAAACCGGTCGGTTCACTCTGGGCCATAAATTGCCATAAACCCGGTCACAATTTCTAGTTTAGTTCAGTAGAGATTGACTTTTTAGATAAAGGGAATTTGGATGTTTTAATTTTTTCATTAATATAAGATCTGTTTAGTTTGGTTCCTGTTCAATTTGGTCCTGTGTTTTTTTTAACACTCCTTATTAGGCCATCATGCACACTCAATCAATGTTGTTTTTACATTACCAAAGCAACCATGAAAGTCTTGGAGCTGAATCTCTATTTAGATATTGACCTTGTCATATCTAGTGCATCTAAAATGCACCTTATTCATGAGTTTTATTCTAGAGAAGTTGCAAACCCTATTCATCTGACAGTGGACACTGGATTCACAAATGGGGAGGCTTCCATAAAAGCTTTTGTCTCTGTTAACTTGTCTCTGGGAGATCAGCAACTCGCTGCTCAGTTTCAAGAAATACCCCTGGATCCCTCGGAAAACCTCATCCAAAATCACACTAGTACAAAAATGACCTTTTGCCACGGTTTTGGAAATACAAGTCAGCCACGGTTAAGCTTTAAACCGTGGCCAAAAGTCATAAATAAAATTAGAATGTTGTTTTAGCCATGGCTTAACTCAATAATTGTGACCATTAACAAACACATCCAAACATAATGTCACAGTTTTAATAAAATTGTGACTAAATGTTTCGATATGGTGACACCTTTTTTACTGTGGCCAATAGCAGTCAAAAACCATGGCCATATATAGACATATAGTCACGGTTTTTTGTCTTAACCATGAATTTATGTTGTGATGGTTATTGTCTGTGACTATAGATAGACATACGGCCACATGAAGCCAATTTTCTGTGGCTAAAAATAAAATATATATTGTCACGAAACCTTATTAAACGTGGCCAAAAGGCAAGGTGTTTATGGTCACTGTTTTCGTTATCTTGTGTCACCAAAAGGTAACAAATAGCTACGGTTTTACAAATTAAGCGTAACTATAGGTCATGAATTGGCAACGGTTAGTATGAAACTTTTATAGCTAAAAGTATGTAGTTAAGGCCACGTTTAAAATAAATCGATGGCTAAAAGGTAACCAATAGTCATGTTTCTAACAATTTAGTTCATGTAACTAATAAGTAATTTATCGTCACGGTTTTTATTATTGTGTGTGATCAACTGTTAACCAATAGTCACGGTTCTCAAATTTAATTGTAACTATATGTCATGAATTATTCACGTTTTTTTTTTTATCATTTTTGTAGCCAAAAGTAAAACCAACATATGTGTCCACAAGGTAACCGGTAGTCACGCTTCTAACAATGTAGTTCGTGTGGCTAATAAGTAGTTTATGGCCAAAATTATTATTTTTGGGTGTGACCAAAAGTTAACTGATAGCCACGGTTTTAAATATATGCCATGAACTGGCCATGTTTTTTGCTTATCATTTTGTGCGACAAAAAAAGTAAACGTTTGGCCACAATTATAATTATTTCGCATAAATTTATGTCATGATTTGGCCACGGTAAAATATCAAATTGTTAAGGTTAGGATTAAAATAAATTTATGTGACTTTAAGGTAATCAATGGTCGTGAATTGTGTGGCTATAAGTAGCTTATAGCCACAGATTTACTATATATGTGTGTCCTAAATGTCACTAGTATTCATGATGCTACAAATTCATCGTAACTATATGCAGGGGCGGACCTACAACTACGGGAGGGGAGTCCCATGCACCCGCTCACTTGATTGCCGTAAAGGAAAAATATATAGGCGTCTTGAAGGTGTGCACCCACTTGATTTTAAGGATGCCCTGAAATATTTTAAATTTGAATTTATAACACAAATAAGCAATTGGTGGGATGGTTTGTGGTGGTTAAGTTAAAGCTTCCCTTAGCTAGAGGTTTATGGTTCAATCCCAACACTCTGCATGGTTAAAATGTTAAAATAAACAGGTCACGGTAAACACTTATGTGGCTATAAGTAGTCTATAGTCATGGTTAAAATAAATACATGTGGCTATAAAATAATTAATGGCCATCACAAAAACAAATTGTGTAGCCATAAGTAGCTTAAGGCCACAGTTTTAACTATTTTGTATAGGAAAATGATAACCAATAGCCACAGTTTCAACTATTTTATGTAGCAAAAACATAACCAATAGCCACGGTTCTACAAAATAAGCATAACCATATGTCATGAAATGACCACAATTAAGATGAATTAACGTGACTATACGTAGTTTATGGCCACGGTTATATGAAAAATACTAAACTACCAATTTGTTTGATAACTGAAAAAGTCATAAATTGTTTCAAATAAATTGATAAGTCAATATAGACTAACTTATTAAAAACAACTTATTTACGGTGACAAAAAGTCATAAGCAATTTTTTACCCAATCCAAACACTAGAAATCACTTATTTGCAGTAACGAAATGAAATAAGTAGATAACTTAATTAAATAAGCAATCCCATACGTCCTCTAGATTTTTTTGATTATTACTACAAATATTATTTTATTATTATTACATTTTTTAGTAAAGCATATTGAGAATGTAAATTTATAGCAATTTCTAGATAAAAAATAAAATAGAAATTAAAGTGAAAATATTTACATACCTTGTTACTTATTACGGGTTTCATTGACCCATAATCCTTCAGCATGGTCGGTTCTCAAATAAGTGTTATCATCAATTCGCTGATCTGAGGAGGGAATTCCGATAGAAAAGGAAGGTAGCTCGTCGAACTGGTCATATTCTTCTTCGTCGACAACATTTTCAACGCCAACTATGTGTCTTTTACCGTAGAGGACGATGTGCCATTTAGAATCTTTCGGATCCTCAACGAAGAAGACCTGTAAGGCTTGTTTCGCCAGAATGAATGGTTCGGATACGTAACCCTCCCTGGAAAGATCTACCACGGTGAAACCATCGTTGTCGACTTTTACACCTCGTTGGTTTTTGACCCATTTACACTTGAACAAAGGTATCTTGAAAAAAGTGTAATCAAGCTCCCATATTTCTTTAATGACACCATAAAACGAATCTTTGGCAATCCTCGACCTAGCATCATTATTCGCCCTACAAAACTCAGTCGTTGTGGCTGTTAATGTCACTCCACTGTTTTGCAATGTACTTTTGTCGTCTTGTTTTTTTTGTATAAAACATATATCCATTAATATCGTATCCTTGGTATGTTGAGACGACATGGACGGGACCATATGCCAAATGTTCCACTACTTGATCAACTGGTTCTCCCCCATAGCTTGGTTTCACTCTTTCTTTCAGCCATTGTGAAAACGTTTTATTATGCTCAGTAACCAACCATTTGTCACTCTTCGATCGGTGCATTTGGTGCAACATTGCCATATGCTCATGTACATGGGGAGCAATTGCTGTCATGTTTTGTAGGACGAAAAAATGTGCTTTTTGTAGTTCATCGTAATATGGAGTGATAAATTTCAATCCAACTAACCCAACCCCTCCAAGTCTACCTTCATGTCGAGATTGTGGGATGCCGACATTTTTCACACCGGCCAGATAGTCTGTGCAGAAATCAATCACCTCCTCGGAAGCATATCCTTCAACAATACTGCCTTCGGGTCTGGATCGGTTCCTTACATATCCTTTTAAAAAACCCATGTATCTCTCGAATGGATACATGTATCGTAGGAAGACAGGACCACAAAACTTTATTTCTCTAACAATATGAGATATCAGGTGTACCATCACATCGAAAAATGAAGGCGGGAAATACATCTCTAGTTGGCATAAAGTGAGGATAATATCACTTTCCCATGAATCCAAAACCTCAGGATCGATCACTTTCGAATGAATCATGTTAAAGAACAAGCAAAGTTTTGTAATTGTGTGTCGGATGCGATCTGGCAATATTCCACGAATTGCAATAGGAATCATATGGGTCATTAAAACATGACAATCGTGGAACTTCATACCAATCAACTTCAAGTATTTCATTGACACCAATTTCCTAATGTTTGCAGAATAGCCGGATGGAACCTTAATACCATGTAAGCACTGGCAAAATCTAGTTTTCTCAACCTTCGACAATGTATAACAAGCAGGTGGTAGATATGTGCGCTTTCCATTATCAACAGGAGCAAGCTCTTGTCGAATCCCCATTTATACCATGTCCTTTCTAACTTTAACTCCGTCTTTTGATTTTCCTGGAATGTTCAACAATAACCCTATCAAGCT
This sequence comes from Arctium minus, assembly GCA_954870635.1. NCBI lineage: Eukaryota > Viridiplantae > Streptophyta > Magnoliopsida > Asterales > Asteraceae > Arctium > Arctium minus. The sequence continues at coordinate 170,088,165 of OX941080.1, read as the reverse complement.
GTCACATACATTTTTTTCGATATGCATTACATCAAGACAGTGTCGAACAGTCAACTGCTCCCAGTATGGTAAATCCCAGAAAATAGATTTCTTCTTCCAAATATTTTTTGGAGGAGTTGGACGACCTTTCCCAAACACAATGTCTAGATCTTTAACTCGAGAATATACATTTCTTCCATCTAATGGTTGTCTTGCTACTCGATACTCAGTTTTCCCATCAAACACTGACTTTAGTTTGCGATAGTGGTGGTTCTTTGGAAGATACCTTCGATGACCCATGTACACATGTTTTCCACAATTCCTCAACCTTAGAGCATATGTGTCATCTTCACATACAGGACATGCTTTTTCTCCTTTTGTGCTGTATCCCGACAAATTGCCATAAGCTGGAAAATCATTTATGGTGCAAAAAATCATGGCTCGTAGTAGGAAACGTTCCTTCTTATATGCATCGTACACTTCAACACATGGACTCCACAATTCTTTCAAATCTTCAATTACCGGAGCCAAATACACATCAATATCATTCCCGGGTTGTTTGGGACCCTGAATTAGCAGTGACATCATAATGTATCTGCATTTCATGCATAACCAAGGTGGAAGATTGTAAATGGAAAGAAGCACCGGCCAAGTGCTATGACGACTACTCATGTTTCCGAATGGATTAATTCCATCTGAACTAAGCCCCAACCGAATATTTCTACTTTCCTTTCCAAATTCTTCAAAAATGCGATCGATATTTCTCCATTGAGGAGAATCAGCAACGTGTCTAATTTTACCATCTATTTTACGCTCTTCAGCATGCCAACGCAACAACTTCGCATCCTTGACGCTTGCAAATAACCGTTTCAATCTTGGAACGATAGGCAAATACCACAACACTTTTGCGGCCGGGCCAACCTTTCGTTTCACATCACTATTTTCTTCCATTTGGTTTTTCCGCTTATACTTCGACGTACCACATATAGGGCACTCATGTAGGTCAACATACTCGTTCCTGTATAACATACAATCATTCAGGCATGCATGTATTCTTTCTATTTCCAAACCCATTGGACACATCAGTTTTTTGGCTTGGTATAGTGAAACTGGTAACTCATTATCTATTGGAAGCATTTCATGCGAAAGCTCCAATAAGCTTGTGAAACTTTTATCGCTCCAACCATTGTTTGCTTTTAAGTTAAATAGTTTCAACACAGCCGAAAGTTTGGTAAACTTTGCACACCCAACATACAATGATTTTTCAGAGTCGACAAACATTTGTTCAAATTTATCATAATCCTTATCAGCAATATCACCCTCCACATCATGTAACATTTGATCAACATTATCACACATATCATTGTTCGATTCATAGTTATTATTATCGTCATTACAATCACGATCAATCCCCTGATTACAATCATCAAAATCCTCTCTATGTCGTATCCAATGAGTGTATCGTTGCATAAACCCATGACAAATTAAATGTTCTTTAACTACATTATGATCACTATGTATGGAAAAATTTCTACATTTTCGACAAGGACACCAAATTCCACTTTCTCCACTATTCAACCGGTAGTTCTTAGCAGCTTCCATAAATTCATTGAGACCGGCTAAATATTCTTGTGTAGCACGTGGTATTTCGTACATCCAATCAGCACGGTCCATCTGTAACTTTGAAAACAAATTATTAAGTAATGCATGCATGACATAAATGGAGAACAAAAGGTCGTAGGTGGCCATCCTAACTCACTTTTTGAATATTTTGTCTCACATGTGAATTCCTATAACAAATTAATTATTTAAGAAAAAATTCGACAGCATTTCCCCTTAACTCCCCAAATATGTGTATAATTAAAACACATATTCGTAGGAGCAAAGAGAAATGTCTATCGAATTTTCCTTAAATAATCAATCTGTTATAGACATTCACATCCTAACTGAGACAAAAGATTCAAAAAGCAGTCCCAAAACCGGTGACTATCCGAAATTAATCTCTATTAGATCAATTTCGGATGGGTGACCTAAAGACATATGAACTTATATAATAGACCCATGCATATTTCTATAATTCTATTTGCACTTGATAAGATGTTCAAAAGTTATAAGACAAAAAAAACATGTATAGTTGAGAAAAAAAATGAAAAGAATGTAAAGTGATGAAAAAATGTACCTTACAAAAAAATTCACTGATCAACTAATGAAAAGTTCAACATATAGTAATCGCTGTACACTTTTATATAAATCTCTTGATCAAGTGGTATGTCATCCTACAATTAAACATTTTAAGTGTTTATTAATTATACCTTGATACAATTGTATATATATGCATATATATAATCGAATATGATAACATTAATGAGAAAAACATAAAAATAACGAAATAAGGAAATAACGCGAAGACGATATCATTCAAAACTAACAATACCTGTCACATATCGTTCGCAATTAAAAATTCATCGAAACTTTATTTAAAAACTAGAATAAATCAATAACTAACCATTCAACGTTCTCAATTATAATAAAAAGCCACAAACTTTATCGCATAAATCTAATCCAATACTTTCAAATTGCCAACAGTATAAAAAACAGATAGCGCAAACCTTATACTAAAAACGAATTAAAATTGAGAAATAACATTTGCTAAAAAAACAATACTTAAAACAAACCTCAAACCTCCTTGTAGCAAATTTGGATCTTCTCTCATCAACAATCTTCAATAAATCAACAAACTTCGAATATTTGATTTCGTTCCCCCACAAAACCTTAGAAAAACTAAAAAATATAAAATAAAAAAAAAATCAACAAAAAGCAGCCCCTTGCGTTGTCACTTGCCTCCCATGATTTTTTTTCTTCTTCTTTTAATAACCTAATTAACATTATCATAAACACAAAGTTGGGCCTGGATTGAATTTGGTGTTGGGCCGAAACATATGTATTTTAGTAAAAAAAAAGAAAGGAATACTATATGCTACACTTATGACTCGGACTCAGAACAACAACCACACAAACCCACAACACTTACCATTCCACCACATCTTTTTTTGTGTTTATAAAAGCACTTTTAATTATTTTATTTATTTTCTGTCCAGCTTTGTACTCACAACTTCAACTTCAGATTCGGCCCAGATTTACTCCAAATTACCAAAAACTTAAAACACGAACATTGTAGATATGTGTGTTGGGTTTCCAGAACATTTTGAATCACTCAAATCGGAGATCGGACGAGTGAGATATGATCAAAAAGCCACAGTTGCGCAAATCTGTGAAAAATTATCGTTTTGTTCTTTTTCGCTCCAAATTGTTTCAAACCTATCAAAATATAAAAACACATTAATGTAGTCCGGTTTTACCATTATGGTGCATTAAAAAGAGATGATTGACAAGAAAATTAACGACCGATCATAATGATATTCAGTTAATACATACCTTGCAATATTTAATATCTTTCAATTGATCGATATTGGCTCCTCAATTTGTGTGTAGAGAATGAATAAAGAAGATGGGGAGACCTTTTAGGCAAAAACGGCGGCCATGAATATATAAAAAAAACACTAAAATTTTAAATGCCTTTTTAAACGGTTTTGTGATAGTGGAAGCGTTTGAAAGTGTGTTTGACCTTTTTAAACGGTTGTTTCTAGAGAACCGTTTAAAAAGATATATGTATTTCAAACAGTTGTATAAAAAAAACCGTGTAAAAAAGTTAGGCGGTTTTTTAAACGGTTTTGTTCAATCATCCGTGTGAAATACGTATACCTTTTTAAACGTTTTTTTATAACAACCGTTTAAAAAGGTAATATGACTTTTTTAAACGGTACCACAATCGCAAAACCATTTAAAAAAAGTCTTAAAAAAACGCGGGCACCTTTTTAAACGGTTTTTTCGAATTTTTTAAAAAACCGTTTAAAAATTTGCGTTTAAAAAAGCCATTTTTGTAGTAGTGAATGTATGTTTCTATCTATTTTGTGTTCAATTGTAAATTTTTTATGTTGTGTCCTAAGATATGAATACGAGATAGATGATAAACTCTAAGTTTCTATAACAAAGTGAAATGTACAACATTCTAATCTTACATGTTTTATAGATGAAATAAAGTATATAAACATAATTCAAAATTCAAGTCCAATGATGTACGCATCAATGTCCTACTGTTGTCAGTGAGTGATGTGTGTATACCATGTTATTTGTTATTTCATTGGTGATCTATTTAATAATTTTGTATTGTTCCGTGTCAGAGATCAATATGGCATAGGTGATCAGTTCCAAGTTTTTAAAACAAACACATGCTCAACATCATGATCCTAATTAAGGCTTGTTTCATAAACGTAACAACTTGTAATATATTGTAATACCGTGTGCAAAATTATTTTAAAACCTAGGGGTTGTTTGTTTTTTTTAAAAAACCTCTTAATGGCTCTTAAGTCTGAATCGTTCAGACCTTTTTACACACCACCTCTTATTAATCATAACTAAAATAAGACTTCATACTTTATACCTCTTAAAAAACAAACGACACCCTAGTGTTGTTTAATTGGTGAAACAATATTGACTTATAATGAATGCTTGTTTCCTTTCCCTATTCCCCATTTTCTTACAGATCTTAAAACTTGTCGTATTCTTTTCTTATTAATTTCATGGAAACACATATTTATCTCAAAATAAAATCCAATGAACAAAACTACTCACATCCAACAACTAATAGTTTGTATGCTCTTTGTATTACAAAACATTGTGATAATACTTGAAAATTGTTATTTTCTTCATCATTGTTTGAGTCAAGTTTTACGGTAAAAATTACATTTGATTATCATAAGAAACATAAATCTCTGTTTATTTTTGTATCGAATTGTCAATGATTTCAAGCAAATAACTTAAATATATCAAACAAAAAAAAATAGTAATATCATAGTTAAATATTTAAATCTTATTATTCTGGGGATCCAAATTATTTTTGAATGTGACAAGAATTTATTACGAAATGCCTCTTTTAAACTCTCTTTGAGAATTGCTTCAATGAGCAACTACTTGAATACATCAACCTACTTTACAAGTAATCAATATCAATTGTTATTGTTTTAGCATGAACATATGTTACTTTGCATTTATTTACAGTTTTAAGAATTAGAAACCACTGAGATTGTCATATATTACTCCAAGTACACATTGGGTACGGATTTGTTGGTTGGTAACATCAAAACAATTTACTTTTTGTTAAATTGGGGCACTTTTGAGCGTTTTCGTCCACGACATAAAAAACCTCAGGATTTTCATGTGTGAAACAACACTTCATTTGAACCACGTAGTAATGAACAATGACTGACCTTTTATGCGTACAAATTGAAATGAACCATTTTTTTTTCCATATATAGGTTGACTCCATATGAACCAACCTTTCTCCTTAATCTTAGGTCTACAAACATGAATGATCTTTCAAGTTCTATGTTTTTGTGGCTCAAGAAGATGAGTTTTTACATCCAATCTTTGAGCTTCATAACATGTTCGTGGAATATGAATATGGACCAACTTAGAAACTGGAAAACCAAACATATTTACATTCATGTCTCAAATCAAAGATCAACCATTTAAATAACATGTCCAAGTCCTGTAAAGAACAAAAACCGAAAGAAAATCTACACAAGACTACTGGAACTACCGATCATGTAGTGGTAGTGAATCTTTACAAGGACATGTCGCTCCTTTACACTATGTTCACTTGATTCTCTTTCACACGTACACACAATCTCCATTCATGTTACACATCCTAATCTCCAACAAATAGAGGCTCCTACGCACAATACTTCACTTCCTACCTTAGACTCTTGTTGCAAGCAACCATGCTATAGGATCTCTTTGTATCAACGTTTACCTTTGCATCTCCATCTCTTCCCTGTAACAATAGAAAATTATTATAAAAATCTAAACATGGAGTTTGTTTAAAGAAAGGCTATAAGAAACTATTGAATTCAAAGTTTTGTTCCTAGTGAGTACAAATTTGTAACACTGGCTACTTATGCCTCCGCAAAGCCGAAGAACTCCTTCAATATCTATCTATGCAAGAAAATAAATTCTTTTTAGCCGATAATAAAATTCATAAAAAAATGTGTGGTTCTCATAAGATAATTGTGATGCAAAATTGAAAATTATACTTTTTAATAAGATAATAAAAGTTATGCAGACTAGATAAAAATTGCAACCTTCTCTCCTAATGAACTAGTTCCACTAAAAATAATAGAGTAAGTAAATAGAGTATTATATTAAAGATTCTCCATGAGAAGCTCCATCTCTTCTTTGTAGGACATATTTAATTGTAATATTTTCTACTTAATCGCTATCGATCTATGTCTTATTCTTCCACCACAGACACCTTGCTCCATTGCAGTGGCTTTTCTAGGACGCTTTATTCCATGTCCAGGTGGATGGGGACTCCCACCAACAAGCATGCATGTCCACTCAACCATCAGATGGAGTGCAAGACTATACGAACTAAATGGTGCGTTTGGTATACTACAAGACAGAATAGGGATCACTGTCCTATGTTTGACAGGACTGTTAGGTAGAACAGACACGAACCGAGTAGGATAAAAGTGAACAATCCTTCGTTAGAAGAATACCTTTCCAACAAACATAATATTGCAATTAATGCATCAACAATTAATGATAAGACGTTAGTATTAACATTGAATTGACGATGTTTGTGGAAGCATGTTAGCCACTCATATGATGCTTGCATTAATTTGTAACCAGCCATGGAGTTGAAACCGATGTTGTGATCGTGTAACTCTTGGGTTAGCTGCGACAATGGACTTTACGAACGTTAACTTATTCGCGCAATCACACTCTCACCTCTACCAGCGAATTGTGTTAGACTAATCCCGTTCAGGGATGCTAACTGTTGTGACTGTTCACGAAGAGACATACCTGTTCATGAAGGGATGCGATGGTTCACGAAGGGATGCGATGGTTGGAAAATAACCGTCATCATAGATTAGTATAAATAGAACACTTTGTTTTACGTTTTGTAGATTGATGGAACCTAATTGTACAAATATTCATATTTGATTCAATAAACAACAAAGTTTGAATCAATCTTTTTACTTTTGTTATTACCTGATTCGTGTTTGATTGAAACCCCACTGGGCAACAAATTGGTATCAGAGCTTAGGCCTCGATTGTGGTACTACAGGACCGGAATAAAAATCGAGGAAGTTAGGGGCGATTTCTGTATATAGATTTTGAACCAAAAAAACACAACTCAAGTGTTGATTTTTTGGTTCGGACAGAAACAAAGAAGAACAGGGACTTCTTTGGACAAACAGAAGAGGGACGAAAGGGAAGAACACATCTGTGTGTTCTTGTTGGTTCGAAAAAAAGGGAGAGAGGACACACCAGGGTGTGTTCGACGCTTTGCAAAGAAAAGGAAGAACACTTTGTGTTCTTGGTGTTTTTTTTTGAGAAAAAAAAAACAGGAGTGGTGCCCTCGATAGAACAAAAAAAAAGGACTTTGATAGAAAACTAAACATTTTTGCAAAGTCTGACAAAAGAAAAAAAGGCATCATTTTTTTTCTGTTTTTATTTTTTGATCTTTTATAAATTAACAAATAAAATATTTATTTTGTTAATTATTGTGAAAATACAAAGTTTTTTTTTGGCAAAGTTTATAAACGATCAAAATTTGGGTAGTGCGTGCTAGTTTGAATTAGCATTTGAATACCAAAAGGTTTCGGTATTCGGGGTTGAGATTGTTTTTCAAGAAAAAAAACCCATCGAAGGGGTTTAGTGGTTAAGAAACCAAAGGAAGAATTGTTTAAGAGCGATTCAAGAAAGGGAGGACCACGGTTACAGGAAGGAAAACAATTCTCATCAAAGGAATCATTGGAAATCCAGGTTTTACATTCTAATTTAAACCTGAATTTTGATTCTTAGTATTTGAATATAATTTTCTTAAATTCCTATATCAAGTCAAAGTTTGAGATAGGAATAGTTAGAGTACAATGGGTGATAAAAACCAAAAGGAAATTATAATTCAAAAGGAGATTAATACCATTTCCCAATTTCAATGTCCTGTTTTGAAGGCAACAAATTATACGGTATGGGCTATTCGGATAAAAACCATACTAAAGGCAAACGGACTTTGGGAAATGATAGAACCTAGTGATAATGCGCAACGAGATGAAAAGAAAGATATGGCAGCAACTGCATATCTATTTCAAGCATTACCAGAGGAAATGTATTACAAGTTGCTAGTTGCAAAAGTGCAAAAGAAATTTGGGAAGCACTGCAAACCAGACACATAGGTGTAGATAGAGTACAAAAGGCACGACTTCAAACTCTCAAAACCGAATTTGAGATGTTAAAGATGAAAGAAGATGACAGTATTGATGTTTTTTCAGCGAAACTCAATAGTATTGTCACAAAGGCAAGTGGCTTAGGATCAACATTTGATCAGCAAACTCTAGTACGAAAACTTTTAAGTTCCGTACCGAAGAGATTTATACAGATTGTGGCAGCCATAGAACAATTTACTGATTTAGAGACAACAACCTTAGATGAGACAATTGGTAGGCTGAAAGCCTTTGAGGAAAGGCTGAATCTGTTAAATGGAAGCCCGACTGACAATCAGGATAAACTTCTGTTCACAAACCATGACAACAGTTCAAGTCATGAGAAAGGTTTTAAGAATGGTGGACAAGAGAAGTTTAGGTCATCTCAGGATAAAAAGCAAGACGAAAGAACCAAACAATTTAACAAAGGGAAGAAATCCTCGCACAAGTTCAAGAAGAATAACTTCCAGAAGGGTGCAAAGGATTCAAGTAAGGTTAAATGTTATAAGTGTAACAAGTTTGGACACGTTAGGAGAAACTGCAAACTAAAGGATAGTGGACAAGAGCAATCGAATTTGGTTCAGGAAGATATGGAACCAACGCTCTTAATGGCAGTTCAAGGAAAAGGAGATAAGGTTGAGGAAATCTTCTTAGATGAAAAGGAGATTGAACCTGAGAAATACATAAGCACGGATGAAAGCTTATGGTACTTGGATAATGGAGCTAGTAACCATATGACCGGAGTTAGGACAAACTTTAAGGAGATAGACGAAAAAATCTCAGGAAGAGTCCGTTTTGGTGATGGGTCATATGTAGAGATTAAGGGTAGAGGCTCTATATTACTCGAATGTAAAAACAAGGAACAAAAAATAATTCCTAATGTTTATTACATTCCAAGTCTGAAAAGTAATATTTTGAGCCTAGGACAACTAACAGAGAATGGCTGTAAGGTCGTTATGCAAAACAATGTGTTATTTCTATATGGTCAGGATCAAAAACTCCTTATGAGAGTTGAGAGATCAAGAAACCAACTTTACAAAATCAATTTGAAAATTGGTATGCCTATTTGTTTATTGACTAATTTGGAAGACCATGCATGGCTTTGGCATGCTAGGTTGGGTCATTTGAATTTTGATTCAATTAAACAAATGACTCAGAAGAAATTAGTGGAAGGGATACCCAGTATAAGTCATAAGAATCAAGTGTGCAACACCTGCTTACTAGGAAAGCACAGTAGAGCTCCGTTTCCTAACCACACAAACACTAAGTCAATAGAACCTTTGAATTTAGTGTTTGGTGATTTATGTGGACCTATTTTCCCAGCAACAGAATCAGGAAAGAAGTACATGTTCTTGCTAGTAGACGATTGTACTAGGTACATGTGGGTGTACTTCTTGAATTCAAAAGATGAAGCATTCGAGACTTTTAAGGAATTCAAGTTGAAGGTGGAAAATGAGGTCGGGAAAAAGTTAAAGACTTTTAGAACAGACAGTGGTGGTGAATTCACATCAAGGGAATTCACACGGTACTGTAAGGAGAATGGCATACTTAGACAACTTACAGCACCATACTCTCCACAACAAAATGGCATAGTAGAGAGAAGGAATAGGCCTGTAATGTGCACGACAAGGAGTATGTTGAAGGCTATGAATATGCCACAAATTTTTTGGGCTGAAGCTATTAGACATGCGGTATATGTCTTAAACAGGGTACCTACAAAAGCTCTGAGGGATTCTACACCTTATGAAGCATTAAAGGGTAGAAAACCGAATATGAGACACCTTAGAGTTTTTGGATGCAAAGCCTATGCAAAGGTAACCAAGCCACATCTAAAGAAGTTAGATGATAGAAGCAAGGAATTAGTTTACCTAGGAACTGAACCAGGATCAAAAGCTTATCGATTATTTGATCCTGTAACGAAGGTGATTAATGTTAGTAGAGATGTAAAATTCAAAGAAGATGAAGGATGGGACTGGAAAGGTTACTTGGATAACGTTGATCCAAAGGAACCAGAATGGAAGGACTTTATTATAAATGATAACCGAACATCATGTTCAAGGATCATTAATGAAGTTAGCACTCAAGATTCAGAAAGAAATGATGAAGAGAGTACACCAAGTTCCATACAGAATAATGCTCAAGGTGATATGTTTGATGATGAGATTGTACAACCAATAGACAATCCATCAACACCTCCACCATATACCTATGAGCCTAATTCAGAAGAATCTACTGGATATACATCATCAACAACATGTTCATCCAGGCCATTTGATCATACGCCAGTTAGAGGTTTCAGAAACTTATCTGAAATCTATGATCAAGCACCAGAAGTGCAAAGTAATGAATTGCTACTACTAGAGGAAGAGCCTAGAAATTACAAAGAGGCTGCACGAGATAAGAAGTGGATTGAGGCAATGCATACAGAAATTGACACAATCAATAAAAACAAGACATGGAAGCTAGCCACCTTACCAGACAAACAAAAGGCTATTGGTCTGAAATGGGTATTTAAGACTAAACGAGACGCAAATGGGAAGATTATAAAACACAAGGCTCGTTTAGTAGCTAAGGGATACGTACAAGAGCATGGAATAGACTATGACGAAGTCTTTGCTCCTGTAGCAAGAATGGAAACAGTTAGATTAATTCTTGCATTGGCAACTTATCATGGATGGGAAGTTCACCACTTAGATGTAAAATCAGCATTTTTACATGGGGAACTTAAGGAAGAAGTATATGTTACACAACCAGAAGGTTTTATGAAACCAGGAAATGAAAATAAAGTGTACAGACTTGTCAAAGCACTTTATGGGTTGAAGCAAGCTCCACGTGCATGGAACATGAAGTTGGATCAAACTTTGAAATAACTGGATTTCAAGAAATGCACATTAGAACAAGCAGTCTATACAAGGATAAGTAAAAACTCTATGTTGCTTGTTGGAATTTATGTGGATGACTTAATAGTTACTGGAAGCAGTAAGGAAGACCTTCAGAAGTTTAAGTCACAAATGGAAGAAAAGTTCGAGATGAGTGACTTAGGTTTATTAGATTACTACTTGGGAATAGAGGTTACCCAAATAGGGGGTGGAATCTCTATAAAGCAATCAGGATATGCCAACAAGATTCTTAAGGAAGCAAGAATGTTAGATTGCAACGAAACCAAGATTCCCATGGATCCAGGAACAAAGCTAATAAAGACAGAGGGAGGAGAACTAGTTGATGCTACGAAGTACAGAAGTCTAATTGGGTGTTTGAGATATTTACTTCATACCAGACCGGATCTCAGTTATTCAATTGGTCTATTAAGCAGGTTCATGCAAGAACCAAAGGAACAACATATGAAGGCAATTAGACAGGTGTTACGTTATATCAAAGGCACATTAAATTTTGGTATAACCTACAAGAAGAAAGGTGGATGCAAGTTACTTGGATATAGTGATAGTAGTTACGACATCAACATAGAAGAAGGCAAAGGAACGACAGGGATTGTATTTTACCTTGGAAATTCACTAATAAGCTGGAATTCTCAGAAACAACCTACTGTTGCATTATCATCATGTGAATCAGAATTTATGGCGGCAACAACAGCAGCTTGTCAAGCATTATGGCTACAAAGATTATTGAATGCATTAACAGGCTGGAAGGAAGAAAGGGTTACAATCAGAGTCGACAACAAATCGGCGATAACACTTATGAAGAACCCCGTATTTCATGGAAGAAGCAAACACATTGATATACGTTATCATTTTATCAGAGAATGTGTTGAAAAGAATCAGATAGAAGTCGAGCACGTAAGTGGAGATTTACAAAGGGCGGATATACTTACTAAAGCCTTAGCAAGGATCAAGTTCGCAGAAATGAGAGAGTTGCTTGGCGTAAAGGATCTAAAGGAGCAGGAACGAGATTAGGGGGGTGAATGTTAGACTAATCCCGTTCAGGGATGCTAACTGTTGTGACTGTTCACGAAGAGACATACCTGTTCATGAAGGGATGCGATGGTTCATGAAGGGATGCGATGATCATGAAGGGATGCGATGGTTCACGAAGGGATGCGATGGTTGGAAAATAACCGTCATCATAGATTAGTATAAATAGAACACTTTGTTTTACGTCTTGTAGAATGATGGAACCTAATTGTACAAATATTCATATTTGATTCAATAAACAACAAAGTTTGAATCAATCTTTTTTACTTTTGTTATTACCTGATTCGTGTTTGATTGAAACCCCACTGGGCAACAAATTGAACAACCTTCAACTTCGACCAACCCATTAACAACATCACTGAAATTTACACAAGAAAACATATAGTAGATGTCCGATCAAGCATCTGATCTTCGATGTCCGAAAAGATGAAGGCGTATAATGCCTGCAGATTGATTGGCCGAAAACACAGGCGCTGAATCGGATTGAATCTGATTGTAACAAATGGACGTGTGCAAATTGAATCAAATTGTAACGAATGTAGTGAAAATGGATTGCATCAAATTGTAACAAATGAAGTGAATATGGATTGAATCAGATTGTAACGAATGGGTTGATAAATGGATTGCATCAGATCGTAACATATGGACCTATGCAAATGGATTGAATCAGATTGTAACGTATGGATCGGTGCAAATGGATTGAATAAGCTTGTAAGAAATGGAGTGAAAATAATGGATTGAATCGGATTCTAATAAATGAACCTGTGCAAATGGATTGAACCAGAATATTGTAACAAATGGACGGAAAATGGATTGAATTAAATTGTAACAAATGGACCTGTGCAAAATAACACATGGAGAAATTTGACCAACTAATGCATATTGTAGCACACAACCATAGATATGATGCTCGCATGTCTGATCTCTGCGATTGGTGTTGTTGTGGAATTCTCGTGTTTAAAGAATGCCTCAAACGAAAAAAGGAAGAAAAACGCATGCAGAGAAGAGCCACACACCCACATGATGGAGGGAGAGTCGGGCAAACCCCGTACCATCTCCCTCCATCAACCAACCAAAAACGATTGTTTTTTTATATTACGTATGAGTTATGACCTGCCAAATCCCGAATTGGCAGGCCACGATACAAAAGAAATTCAATACCCGCAGTCTCGCCTGATCATCTATACATGAACACTTATCAATCCAGAAATCCTAAACATCAATTAATGTTCTATCAATCAATCATTGTAATGCCCTGATCGATGGGTCCTGCGTTGAAGATATATGCACACAAAAAGAAAAGGATTAAATCAGATATATTGTAACAATCAACAAGAATTCAAAACTTGCGGTTAGATACACAACTAATTGCTCACCTAGCCATATGGCTGTGAACAGAAGCGTTCAAGAAGACAACCAAATTGATGGAACGACTGCAAACATAAAAGAACTTAAGTAACTGATTGACGTAGAGAAGAAAAATAAGATCATGAAGGAGACGTATAATTATCTAACTGGTTCAACACAGTCGAATACAAACGGATTATCAAGAAGACGTATAATCATGGAATCTTGTCCATCGATCTAGAAGACTTACCATCAGAAATTTGTCCATCAAGAAGACGCGTAATCATCGAATCTTGTCTACTATCTGAGAAGGAATCTTGGCTCTGTGATAACCTCCAGAAAACTGAACTAAACATAATAAACCAATAAGATCGATGTCCACCAAGAAGACGCATAATAAACAAATCGTATAAATGATCTGAAACGACTTACCAAGAGCGATTCGTCTGAATCGGTGCCAAGGGAATTTCTGGTTCCAATCCCCCCTCATTGCCATTTGTGGTCGGCTGGGTTCATGTCTACCATAAATATTCCATAAAACTTGTAAAAATGGTGGATTAAACATTATGAATCGATCTGTTACAATGAATTAGGGCATGCAAGAACAGGATTCGAGACACATGGATATCAAAACTAGAAGAGTGATGGAATAGATCGCAGACATCGGTAAAAGAATCTGTCTGTTTAGGTGATCAAAGAAAAAAGAAGCAGGGGGGAGAGAGAGAGAGAGATTTATGAGGCTTAAGAACAAAATTATCTATGTGATCAAGTGGGGCTGTATTTAACTATTTATACTTGAAAATAGAGAAAACTACAATTTTGGTCCTTGTTGTTTACCCAAGACTGTAAATAAAGTCCCTAAACTTTAATAAGTATCATAATAATCACCGTGCTTTTCATTTTGCTTCTATAATTATGATTTGTTTCAACGGATTTTAATCGACTGATTTTAATTATTCGAATATATTTCGACGGATAATCGAAGGACTGTTTTGACTGATTTTCGATCAAAACTAAAAAAATTATTTTTAATTATTTGAATATATTTCCCTTAAAGGAGGGGTATTTTAGTCCTTTTACTTATTCTTTTTAAGTAAACTTTAAAAAATTTCAAAAAAAATATTATATATTTATTTTATATGAAACTGAAATATAAAGATAATATATTATATTAAATAAACCCTTCGATTCCCACCTTCTTCCCTTTCTCGTTTTACAAAGCCCCCACCCCTAACCCCCTCTAATTCTCAGGATCTGTGTTTCATCTGTGAAACAACACTTCGTTTTGACGGAAACTAAAAAAGATAATTTTTAATTATTTGAATATATTTCGACGGATTATTGACGGAGAAATTGTAGAAAAATTATTTTTTATTATCTGAACACATTTCGACAAAATTTCTATCGAAAAAACCCATCTAAAATTTTCGACAGATTATCGACGAAGTTTGTCTGTCAAAAATTTGTCAAAAATCCCTCGAAAATGTTACAAAATTTATTTTTTCATATTCCCACTAGAGTTCGACTAAAATTCATCGAAGATTTTTGATGACATTTTCCGTCGAAAATATTCTTTGAGAATACCCATTTTTCTAGTAGTATAACACTAACACACTCAATCAATATGCCGTTAAATGAGGGATATTTTCATCCTTTAATAGTTTTTTTAAATAAACTTTAACAACTTACAAAAAATATATGTGACACCACAAAATGGGGCAAATAAATAAATAGTAAAAGAAAGGAAAATAAAATAGAATGCGTTTTATTTTTTTAGAACAAAAATGCGAAGAAAAACGTGAAAAGGGATCAATTATGCCATTTAATTAAATGAGAAATGAATAAAGGGGTTTATATGTAATTGGGCTAAAAATGAAAGAAAATGTCATATTGGAGGGGTGAAAAGTGTAAAGTTGGATAAAGTATTAAAGTCAGGAGGCCGAATGTCATTTTTGAAAGTTAAGGGTGGTTTCAGATGTCAATAGTAAAAGAAAGAAAATGTCCAAACCAGATACACCTGTTTTGTAAATAATCAAACCTGAAAATTTTCAGATTTGAAAATCACGGGACGATTTGTAACTTCCTAATGGCTCCAATTTTCAACTAGTAAGACAAAAACAATCATATAAACAAATGTAACCGGTTGGAAAGCATATGGGTTCAAGAAACTCGAGGTTTGGTCGAGTTTAGAAGGAGAAATCAGAGGTTGAAGTATGGTGTCGAAAAGCTCCATTTATCGATGATTGGAGGCAAAATGCTCAACCAAATTTCGAGTTCTTTATATGGTTAACTTCGTTTTTAAGTCCTTTATCGAACCTTAGTAGCCTTATGTCTCAGATTTTGGTTGATGATATCCGATTTCGAGTTTTTATAGAATTTTCGAGTGGTTTCAAAACCTAATTTTTAAATGCGCGTGTATGACTCAATATTTCATGGTTTTCGTTGATTCTTGTTTCTATGGTTGAAGAAAATCATTTTCTAGAGTTTTTACAAGGAAAATCAAAGAAAACGGTGGAAAAACGAGGCCGAACGGCCTAAAAACGTGGCCGCCAGCGACAACACCCGCGTCGGGTAAAAAACCAGGACCGGATTGGGGCTGGTTCGGTTCTCGGGTATGGGTTTGGTCCAGATCTGGTGAGTTGGGCTGAATACCATTGGGCCATGTATGATTAATTGTTCTTTATTTAATTTATTTAGATTATTTTAATTAATTAATTTAGTTTATAAATTAATTAATATATTAATTTAAATTACTATTTAATTAATATATTAATTTATTTTAGAATATTAATATTAATTAATTAAATTCTAAATATGTTTATAATAAATTGTTAAATTACTTCGATGATTTAATAATAATGAGATTAGCATCGTATTCGGGTTAAGATTTATTGAGACGCTTTGATTTGTAGATTGTAATTATTAAATTATTTATTTTGTGATAAGTGATTTAGTAATCATGTTTAAGTGTCGTTTTAATATTCTAAAACTAAGAGACACTTTAAGTCGGAATGGATGATTCCTTTAGTTATTCAAGGAATCAATCGACGTTAAGAATTGTTATTTAAGCATAATTCTCAGAGGTTCATTAAATTATTTGGATGATTTAATAATGAGATTAAAGCGTCGTAAATTGAGTTATATATTTATTAGGACGCCTTAGTTTCGGAAGATTGATTTATAAGGTTTTAAAGCGATTGTTTTAATGTTTTAAAACGTTATTGAGCTATAGACTTGGTGTTTGACTAAAATTTATAGGGGTTGACCGAGTTGACCAAAAGTTGACTTTTGACTCGTTTGACCAACGCGGATCTTAATGATGGAGTCAAACCAAGTTATTTGAGACATATTAAGATGCTCGGATATGATGTTTGACTTTAGGTCGGGTCGTAACTTTTGTTGACTTTTGGAGAATTTAAGCCATTAATTGGATATTATGGTACAAAATATGTAGGTCTTCGGTCAAGAGCTATCAGTAGTCCGCCTACACCCCATCATGTGAGTCTTCATGAGACTTACAATGGGATGCATACCTATGTACAAATTTATTTTCAACATTATATGATTTATATGGTGATGTGTACGTATGCATGGTGTTTCAGTTTTCATATATGATACATTATATTTTTCATGTATGTTATTTATGATCAGTTGCATGCTATGTGTTTATTTTGTTTTCAAATAACTATAGCATGCTATTTCATATGCAAGTTTTATGATCAGTTTTAGCGTGTGGGCATTTGACCAGTAAGTCACGACCAATATAGGACACAACCAGACAGGTGGGTGATCAAGACAGGTGGGTGATCAATTAAGACAAACATATTAGCCATGTGCGTGTCTGTGACTAAATGTCCCATACTCGACGACACAGTTTATGAGATCTCTTTTCTTTCAGCGTTGTATGTTTTTTCTTTTAGAAATTTCATACTGCTTGGTACAAAGTTTACAAGTTGATATGTATGATGTGATATGATTTTATTCACGCAAATCATGAACTCACTGAGCTTTATAAGTTGACTATAATATGCATCTCAGGGACACAAGGTTTCAGGTTGGACAAAGGAAAATGGCAAATATAGAGATTTGCCTAGTCCATCAAAGTTCAATATTTATGTTCAAACATATATCATAGATAAATTGTAAGGCAATCCGGTATGGGATGGGTTAGCATTAAAGTTTCATATTTTTTTAGTCTTCTGCTGTAAACGGTTTTAATTTAACCGTTATTTTGGAGAATTATTGAAAAATTAATTTAGATTACGTAACACTTATCAAGGAGAAAATATGAGTGTTACAAAAAAAAAATATATATTATATTATATATGTTGAAGGATTATGTGTCATCATCAAAAGGAAGTGATTGAAAGAATATTTTCCTAGTATTAGAATTTACTGTAATGAATGTTTAATTTTCTTTGTAAACCCCTCCCTATTTAAAGAGCTTATGATTAATTAGAATTACAGATCTCATTTTCTCTAATTATTGTTGTTCTGTCATGTTTTTCCTATAACATGTTATCAGCACGTACGCTCAATCAACTCACCAATAGATTTTCGATCTTCCAACTTCATCAATCAATCTTCAACAATTCAAGTAAGCATCTCATATTCTTATATTTACCGATTGACGTGGATTATTTAATTGAGATATCCTCTATAACGGGGTTTTGCTTGCTTTTGGATTTCAAGCTTACTACTTTACTTGATTCTTTTCTTTTGTGGTTTGGCTTTAATGAGATTTTACCTCTTTTGCTTCTGGTTTTTAGTTTACTGCTTTCAACCATATCTTTTTTTATTTGCTTTGGTTTCTTCATTTTTTTTACTCTCTAGGATTGGTCTAGATTTTTTAGTTCTAGATTTTTTTTTCTTTGAAGAGGTTGTTGAACTATCATATTATGTTTAAAGACCATGGTTGTGATCAACACTAATTACTTCCTCTTCCCTGCCCATCCATGTACTTCTATTCCAAGCATAGGCTCTTCATTCTTCAACCTTTCATGACAAAAACTACTTCCAACATGAGAGCTCAACGAAAAGGTGTATGCATTCGCAACAAATAGAAATCGTCTACATAATATGAATGATTGATATCTTTTATGTTGGACTTCGTATGCTAGTCTTTAAATCCCAGAAAGCTAGGTTTTGATTTCAGTTCATATTAATAATTTAAGCATGTTAATTATGTAAGTTTATTCATTGTTAATTTAGTTTTAAAATAGATTTCTCCAAATGATATTCAAATCATTACCTTAAATAGTGACCTTCTAAATAAATTTTGGAAGTCACACTTCCAATAACCATATATTTTGGTCTTTTACCAAAAGATCCAAAAATACTATTAGTTTCGATTTAATCTCATTTGATTGCAATGGTATTGTAGCTTTTTATAGTTTTCAATTATTGTTATCTATTTATCTATAATCGGTAAATTTAATCATATCATTATAATTTACTTATATGAGCTGATTTAGACTCGTTTTTAAATGTGTTTACTTAGTTTTATTTAATTGGATCTATTAAACCTATTTTTTTAGCACACTTCAAATAATGAATTAGACTATTACATATTTCAATATTGGTTCCACCAAATTTAATTTAATTTAATTTAATTGGGTTAGTTTAACTTTTTTACTTTAGACATATCATTCTTTATATATACATCTCCAATTAGTTACAATTTTGACATGTTTAGTTTGTTATTTTAATAACATTAATATTATTTTATTTAGATCAATTACCGTTTAATTATGGATATGATATTTATTGTTTTGAACAATTATTATTATTATTTATTAATGTTTATCAAGTTAGATTACAATATTCATATATTTAGATGGTTAATTCAAATGTTAATCTTAATATTGGTATGTTTAGATGTTTATCCAATTAGTTCATAATATTAATTGTTTATATTAATATTTAAATGTTTATTTTCATTATAATTCTTATAATTAATTTTTGGAAGTTACACTTCCGACCCCATAACTTTTGGTGTTTTGCTAAAAGTTCCAAAAATAACATAAAAATGTTAAAATATTATTCAAATGTTTATCTTGATTATGAGTTCCTACAAATTATTTTCAACCTTAATTCATATTTAAAAGTTACACTTTCAACCCCATATATTTTTTTTGGCATCGTGCCAAAAGCTCCCATAATGCTGATATGATAATAATTTTTCTGAATTTGATTTTAATTTTTGACCTCATGTCAAAATTTGCCAATTAAATAAATAGTAAGATATCGAAAGGATTTTGTCAAACGAATGTAAATAGCCCTAAGGTTTGTAGGGACTTAAGAAATCCACGTGATTCCCTTACTACCTGGAAATCCAATATATTGGAGCGATTTATTCTCGAAAGTGGAAATATTGATAAGGTATTATCAACCAAAATATGCAAACATGCAAAAATCCAATATTGTTATGATAATGAAATTTCAGATGCATCATAATTTATTGTCTTATGTACAGAAAAAAAAGTTCATGTATTATCCCTTATTTACTTAAATGGTTGAAACAACCCATCTGTGATTCAATGTTCTAAACTCAAAAGACCTTAAGTACAAATATGAATATCCAATGTAAAAACTATTTTTGTCGGAAGGGTACAAGAATATACCTAAAGTCCATCGACTCCCTATAGACCATAAAACCAACCTTCTAAAAAGGTACAAACAAATATCATCATGTTTTCAGACGACATATAAATCCTAACTTTAATAGGAATACCTTTACTAGAAACCCCCAAAGAACAGTGGGATGCCCCGAAAGGGAGAATCGGGAGTACTCATAAATATATACTTCCAGAACTAAACGTACAGCGGAATGAAACCCATTTACTCGATTACGAAAAGGTAACTAATCTCAACAAAGAAATGTTATATCCAAAATGCGTCTCAATCTCTGTGGCAAGGAACTCACAGAAGATGACATGATTTATAACATTATTTCCACTTTTCTTATATCTGTAAATATTAATGAACGAATATAAGTTGGAACACAACCTTTAGACAAACTCATCAACCTACTACAAGTGGTTAAGAGACACAACAAGGTTCTTTCAAATAACAACACCAGATATGTTGGGACAAAGAAAATTCCTGAGATTAATAATGAAAGTGTTAGAGGCGGAAACAACTCCAAAGAATAGTGAGTAAAAGACAATTTCTCACATGTGGCATCTACGTACCACGTGGACAAAACCGTGGAAAGGGTCAGGGTCATGACAATAGTTGGATAGTCAATGAAGAAATACATTAATCATTAGTTCTTTCGAAAAAGGAACAAATTGAAAATAAACTATATCATATTAATTTAAGATTGATTAAGCATATGTTTCCTTGAAACTTATGTTAAGCATAAAATCAATATACACACTCAAATTGATAACCATTATAGATGTAAAAAAAATACATTAAAAACAAATACAAAACTCTCAATATTCTCCGTTTCGTATAGGAATGTATCGAGGAGAACTTGAGTTTTTTGTAGAACATTTCACACAATATAAAGAGATTGACTAATATTTATTTTATAATTTATCCAACCAAAATACTTAGACGATGTAGTGTCATTTTCTTGTTGGTAAAAGATTAATAGTCACTAAAGCACTATATTAATAAAAACCTTGTTAAAATATTCATATCAACTGGAAATCATATTATAAGAATGGAATTGAGTATATGTACATCAACTCTAATGATATGAAAGGAACATATATTAGAGAAATTAACGTGTCAAATTAATGGATTATCTAGGTCACTAAATCATATTTTATCACCAATAAAGATTTTTTGGACAATGACACATATGTATTTCACATGGGACACCATGGTCATGACATAATGATCCGTGTTTGCAAAATACACATAGACACATTCTCTTTCGAATGAAAGACAAAAATAAGGCAAATTGCAACTGTTAACTTCTACAGCATAAGAAGAAACACTATTATCATAATATGCCATATCGAATACCTAAAACTTTTGTATACCCTGATCCTTAGCCAAGACGGGAATGAGACCATCTTAAAGCCAAGGACATAATACAAAATATTTTATTCTTACAATGAATACAAGATGATATTTATGGAAATAAATATCCAGAATGTGGGCATTAAAGTACTTTATGGTTCTGGTTTTGACACGATGAACACATGTCGTATTATTGTCCACATGAAATGTTGCACTCCTAGCACTAGCTATACGTTTAAGGGCTCACCACCCTAATTATGTCATCAAGTCTACATGACTTGGAATGTTAGTAAATTTACATCATAAGGATTTAATGATTATTGCATATGTATTGGGATCAATGTAGACTTTCCTATACCCCATGTGTATATATAAAATGGTCTCATAAAAGTTGTTATCAAAAGAATATTGATAGTATCTAGGGCATTGGTTATATGCACCAATTTACCCACATCTGCCTGGGGCTATGCAATTATTATATGCGTTTTTTTTTGTTTTTAGACCCACTACTAGCTAACCAGTCTCACGCGTACCAGTTGGTAACGGATATAAGCCTGATATTTTACATTTACGCATGTTTTGTTGTGTAGTATATGTGCCAATTGCGCCTCCACAACGTATCAAAATGGGTCCTTAAATACGATTCGATATATGTTGGATATGAATTCCCAACAATTATACGCTAATTAGAATCCTTGACTAGTGATTTCTTTACCGCTAGATTTGTGGGTTGTCATTTTGATGAGGCAGTCTTCCCGTCATTAGGGGGAGATAGGAAAAAGCATTTTCCATGGGAACGACAGGAAGTGTCATTGAATATTCCCACCCTGTCTCATTTTGATCCCCCAAACTTCACAACGTAATGTTAAAGTCAAATGAATCAGACTCGATACATGATACGTTTAATGTTATTCCAAAAGTGACAACATCACATATACGAGCTGCAAATATACTCACAAGGTCAAAAGTCCCCAAAAAAACACCATTGGAAAGTGCGTTGCAATCACACATAGAGGAGGTGTGGTTGAGGTCGTAGCTCCTAAAAAGGAAATAGGGGAAGCTACTTGGTTCGATAAATACTTACCTAAAGGAAAAGAATAGTAAGGCACAACTATTTATCATCAATACATAAACCTCTCATGAGATTGTCTCTAATTATAACTATGTCTATGAATCATTACTGGAGGACGCTCCGAAGTTAATATTGAATCTAGAGACCAAAGAAATCTCAAATGAATTATGAGAGTGCATATGAGTCGATGAACAGATCATACATACTCATTGTTGATATATTTGTATATACTATTACTCATGAGATGATAGAGCACATTGACATCGAACCATGTTCAGTTGAAGAATATACACAAAGAGAAAATTGACATACATAAAAAGAAGCAATCCAGGAGAATTATACTATTTGACAAATGAACGGGTATTTGGTTTGGTAGTGCTAACCCACCAAATGTAAATCCTGTAAGACATAGATAAATCATTTGTCATAAAGCGTAATGAGAATAATTAAGTCATAATGTATGAGGATCTCATTTAGTGTAAGGTTTCTCACAACGCTTTGGATTGACCACGAGAAGACTTACTCTCCCGTGATGGACGTTATAACGATCTGCTAATTAATTAGCCTTGTAGTTTCCAAATGGCTGAAAATGTAGCTCTTGAATGTGGTTACCACATATCTCTACGGGGATCTAGATTCAAAGATATATAAAAGTGCTTGATGACATTATATTACCAAAATCAAGTAACTCTAAACCACGAAATGTGTTTGCAATAAAATTGAAACACTCACTTTATATATTAAAGCAATCAATACGGATGTGGTATACCCGCCTAAGTGAATACTTGATTGGGAAATGATATATATGAACGATGAACTGTGCCCTTGCGTATGTATTTAGAAAAACAACTTCCATATTTTCAAAGTAGCTTTATATGTCGATGTTATGAACATAATAGGCACTCTTGATGAAATAAGAGAAACCATAAGCTACTTGAAATCTAAATTTGAGATGAAAAATCTTGGGAAAACTTGGTTTTGTCTAGCTATTTGAGCTAGGAAACCGAGTTTGTGAAATATTAATTCACCGATCACATATGTCTAGAAAATAATCAGGCAACTTAATATGGACAAAGCGCATCCGGCTAACACTCCCATGATCGGTCAAAGTGTTGGATATAAGAAAATATCCATTTCGTCTAAAGGATGATGACGAAAAAGTGTTGGGAGCTGGAATTCCCTATCTAAGTACAATATGCATAATACCGTACTTAGCACAATACACTTGACCGTATATTGTATTTCTCAGTGAACTTGTTAGCTAGATTTAGCTAAGCGCCAATGCACCGTCATTGGAATATTATCAATTTAATCGTTTGGAACCATTGACACAAACTTATACTTTCCCTATAGAAAGAAAAATATGATTGATAATGAAACTTCAATACCTACTTAGAATGTAAGCAACAAAAGTGATAGGGTTAATTATTAGATTTTATACTTGTTTTATTTGCCCAAATTGTCCCTTTGAGTCTCTTTTTAGTGTTATTTATGCTTTTTAGTAGTCCCTTAAGTTTGTGTCTATTTATGCTATTTTACTCGAATATTTGGTCTAATTTGGATTTAGATGTTAATGTTTGTAGATGTTGGAAAACCCCTACAACTTCTTGGAGGAACTAGAAGAAGTTGATTTCAAAGCTGTAGGAGTACTGCAGGATCGACATATGGACTGCTGTGATTTTTGGGCCACCGCTGATAATTGGGCCGAAGAAAGAAACTGTCGGGCCAAGCCTTTATGCTAAAAATCAGATTTTTGAAGACATTTAAGGGCTTACATCATGTTATTGACTTTTTCTACTTTATGTTACTTTGGACCCAAGTTTGTTTAGTATAAATATGTATGCTTTGTTTAAGTTTAGTATCATCGATCACCAATCACTCATCCATACATCATCTAGCTTTAAGTACTTACTACTCTACTCATCTCTAGTCACAAAACATTATTAGCTTTTGGGTTCTCGTTCTTAGTTTGTGGTTACTATCGAAGTATTTAAATATAAGTCTTTTGAAGTTGCTCTAAAATTCTCTTGTTTTCGGTTCTCCAAAGTTTACCTCATTTTTTGGTTTGCGTTGTGAAACTAATTGTAACACCCGATTTTTCGTAAGTAAGTTCCGTCCTTCGTTGGTAATCTCTCCGCCTTTCGCCTATCTTTTTGGGTGGAAAATGTTGTGCTTTCGAACCTTGAGTCGACCCATGCGAGAATCGCGAGTTTTCGGCCAGTTTAGGCTTCGGTACAGTTGGCGCGATTATGACTCGCGATAGTGACAAGTGTCACTATCGCGTGGCACAATCGCCGGAGTACCACGAAGCTCGCGGTACAATCCGCGCGATAGTGACTCGCGATAGTGACATTGTCACTATCGCGTGGCAAGGCCGCGTGCGACGTCTGACCTTCTAAATGCCTGAAATTTTCACCATTCTTCACATTTCTCACTTCTATCTTCTTCCCTTCTCTCTCCCAAACCTCAAAGTCGAACCCTAACCCATTTTGAGGGGTTTTCCCCTTGAACCACATAATTCTTCATCATCTAGCTAGTGGGAGCTTGAACCACAAAACCTCTATCTTCATCTTCCTCATCAAGTTCTACGTGTGGGAGCTCGGGTTGAAGAGTTGGAATGGATGTCCTCGGAAAGTCTCATCATCTATAATGGTAAGCTTCCTTGATTTAACGTTATAGATGCTCCATTGATGATTTCTTAGGGGTTGTTTGTTTTTTTTGAAAACCTCTTAACGGCTCTTAAGTCTGAATCGTTCAGACCTTTTTACACACCACCTCTTATTAATCATAACTAAAATAAGACTTTAGACTTTAGACCTCTTAAAAAACAAACGACACCTTAGTGTTTGATTTCTCAAATCTCGGATTTGGTGGTTTTAGGGAAACTAGGGTTTTGATCTCGTTGGGAATTTTAGTAAATAATATTTGGGGAATGTTTCTAAATGGTTTGGTATGAATGGATCTAGGTTTTGGAAGTCCTCGGCTTGAGGATTCAAGTGGCCTTCAAAAGAGCTCGTTGGGTGAAATCTAGATTTAGCCTAAATCTAGCAAGGTGAGTTCAAGTTGATTTGCGAAAACGATGTACATGCCAAAATGCTTATTTTAAACTCTTGTGTTTGACCTCAAATTGTTAACTGCTGATAAGTTTTAGTTATTTTGAAATGTTTAGTTTTATAAGCATGTTGAGATACCCATTTTGGGATCTTTGGGTATTTTTGTAAATGAATCATGTTGAAATGTTTATTGGATGATTTTTACATATATAGTTGGAGTTCAATTGGCGTAAGTGTCATTTTGTGTATTTGATTTTATAAACCTTTTCAGAAAGTGCATATTATCGTGTTATGAGACATTTTGAAAACATAAGGATATGAGTTCATTTGGGAAAATGGTTTGTCTCAACCAATGATGAGATTTTATTTGTTTATACTTTTGGTCGTGTTTGCGTATTAGATGGTCAAACGGGTTCAATAATTATATTGGCTTTTATGTGGGTATTTACGTAAAGAGTTGGGCCTTTGGCTCGGTTTGACTAATTGAGTCGTGTGGACATTTTTCCGGATTTATAACCGTTGTGAGTTTTGAGTATGATGACGATCGTTTATGTCATTGGTGAATTACATGCTTTGGGTGCTTTGGTCATTCATTTGGAGTCATGTAATGTTAGGCAGTGTCGTAATGGATCCATAGGCACGTAAGTCTGTCGGTTGTGTAAGTCCTGAGGTTTTGGGTTACTTTTAGTGACCGCTCGGGTTTGCTAGCGAGTAGGCAATATGTGGTTCGAGCCACAGAGTTGAAACTCGTCTAGATTGGATAGGCATCCGGGTTCGTAAGACCTCGGACTGGAACTCGATGGAGTATGGCAAGGGGAAACAACAGGTCCGAGGATTGTGATGTCTTGTATGGCATGGGAACTAGGACCGGGGCACGTTGGTGAAATCCAATAACATTACGGGTGGCCCCATTCACGTGTTCTCGCCACCCCAGATGGAAACGTTTAGAGGACATGCAAGGAAGTTGCGTGAACGACCTACTTGCGTGTTTCTCTATTCTCGGTATTTACGGATCTCCTCATCGTTGATTCGTGGTATTTTAAATGGTAATGTCGTATTTTACCAACTTTGGTTCTTATGTGGTCGATGATAAATGATGACCTTAATATTGAGATTTTCCCACGTATATTAAGGTTTGAATGAAATGCGTCTTTTCCACATGTCGGTATTTAATTCCGTCCATTTTATGGTTGCGTGAGTTTTGGGTCTAATGTTCGTGTTCACGACAATATTTATTTATGTGGGTTTTTATCTTTGGTTTATGAGTTATGGGTCATGTTCCACCTGTGTTGGGTATTTCGAGGTATAACATTTTTACCCAAGTTGTTATGAAATTGGGAGCCCTCACTTTATTCTCATTTGAGTAAATCTTGGTTTAAATCTAAGTTTACGAAAGAACGTTTTATATTGGGATCTTAGTCGGTATAACAGTTTGGTTTGGTTAACGATTAACTCGGTGTCTCTTTCGTTTAAAATGCATATTTATTGGTAAACGAGTCGTTTTCATTAGCGGAGCATATCATTTTGAAAGATTATGATTTTAATGGCATTCTTCTTCTTTTTAAACGATTCATTTATATATGTTGAAAACTCTTGAGATCACTAGACGTTAAACCTAACCTTTTTATTTATCGGCATGTGCATGAGGTTCCAGTTGGGGGTTTGGATTCTAGCAATTCGATGAAGAGTTGAGCCTTAGCTTTGTGCAAATGTAAGGAGTTGGTAAAGTCTTCCGCAGTTTGGAGATAGTGACTATTATGGGGTTTTAGTAGCACCCGTCTTTATTATAGACTGTATGTATAGAATGAATGTGTATCGAGGTAAAATCTTAATTTGTGATCGGAGATGTATCATTTATCAATGTATTTAGAAAATTTTAAATTAGTTTCTATTTCCAGATTCGAGGGTGTTACACTAATTTCGTACAAGTCATCTTACTAGATTTCTATAATCTTTTGTGACATGGAAATTAATTTCCATCCATGGTGTTCTCATATTTTCAAGCAAGTGTTCTCATTTCCAAAGTTGATTTAATTTTCAGTTACTTATTTAGATAAAAAAAACTCAAGTTCACACCCATCTTTCTAACCATCATTCTTCTAAAGTTCAAAAGTGTTCTCCAAGTAACTACAAATCTGTTTACTAAAAGTTTCAAGGCAAGAAATCATTTTTGTGATATTACTTGTGCGGCAAGTTTCGTAACTTGGTGCCCAAGTTACTGCAGCAGTACTGCAGTACTTCTCTGATTTTCCTTACTTTCATTCTCTGTTTTGAAATTTATTTTTTTGCAATTTCCATTACTGTCTTTTACCTTCTTGCACTTTAATTCGTTGTCATTTCCATTACTGCACTTTACTTTATGCACTTTACTTTCCAGTTATTTACTATTCAACAATTTACTTTTCTGTTATTTACATTTCTGCATTTTACTTTCAGTACTTTTAATTCTTGTTATTTACATTTCTAGTATTTACATTATTCAAGCTATTATGAACTAATTGACTTAGCTTGGGGTGTAAGGCAGAGTTAAGACCAAAATCGGTATGAAAGTAAAGAGGTGTTTCAAATATAGCAAAGTTATCTACTATTTGTTTCAGGTGACTAATGTTTCATTGAAGATTACATTTTAATTAACTGACAACTAATTTTTTGTATGATAACGCATTAACTTACATAGTTAAGATAAATATAAAAACCTGAGATAATATGAGAAGGCTATAAATAGCTTTAGCATCTGACAAATGCTATACTCATATGGTGTAAGATGGTAATACTGTGTTGTGTTAGGATTCACGACGTCTAACATAAATGATATTGTATCGATAGCACGTGAGCCTGTGTGCACTCTTGGGAGGCCGTCTGACCCGATAGTTGATACTGTGACATCATCTTATAGGATTGTCCAACTGCTATAACATCTTTTTACTGGATCACTTGTTTTGTGTCTTAACAAACCCTTGCACTCTTGGCTTCTTTAAGACTGATTTACAACTCATAATTCAAACAAACCTCTCATAAAGATTTCCTTGAATTCACCATCTGAAATTGGTTTTAAAAATTCGACTTCTTGAAAGAGCTTTCAT
Organism: Arctium minus; assembly: GCA_954870635.1. Lineage (NCBI taxonomy): Eukaryota > Viridiplantae > Streptophyta > Magnoliopsida > Asterales > Asteraceae > Arctium > Arctium minus. Next base: position 170,059,398 of record OX941080.1, on the reverse strand, counting down.
AAACCTTCCCTGTGGGAGGGACCGATATCTGGTTCTTATACCATTATTACTTGTTAAAAGACGATAGTATTTCAAGGTGTATACTTGCACTGAGTTCTATTTTAAGTGACTCTAAAAAAGGATTGCATAAACCCTTCACAACAAAAAGTACTAGCTCTTATAGAATAACACCAAAACAATGTCTTGGTATGTCTTTGCTGATATTAGGTATGTGTCTGATCAATACAAAGGTTGTTCCCAAACTGGATAAGGAATTACCATAGGGAACACTCCGATTGTTTGGAAGTAAGCTAAGCAAACCCTTGTAACTACCTCTTTGAACTATTCCAAGAATATTACTCTCCATGAGAAAATTAAAGAATGTATATGATTAAGGACTATCATTACACATATTAGAGGAGCTAGTAATTTGAGTTTAACCAGTATCCTACTTGCATATACGGAAATAATGCATCATGTATCGAAGAAATGAAAGAAAGATACATCAAGGGTGATAACATAAAGCATGTTCTGCTTCACTTTTATACAATCAACAATAACAAAACTTTTCTCTAAATTCAAGTGAATCAAGTAAGATATCAGGAGAACGTGACATATTTTACCAAATCATTACCTAAAACCATATTTAGGAAACTTGTAGTAAGTATTAAAATGTAAATGTTTTCCAAACTCCTTAGATTAATGCAGAAGTCAGAGGGTGTAATAGACAAAAGGAGGTGTCTACTAAACATGTATTATTAATGAGTTGTGCTCTTTCCTTCGCCCAAGGTTTTATTTTTCCCACTGGATTTTGTTCCTTGGTGCAAGGTTTTAGTGAGGCAATAATTTATAAATCATCTTGTTTTATAAACTTCTTGATTCATGTACAAATAAAGAAATATAATAAACTAATGGAATTGTTTATTGGTGACTTGTACTCTTTCCTTCGTCTAAAGTTTTAATTTTCCCACCGGGTTTTGTTTCTTTGGCGTAAGGTTTTAATGAGGCAATAACTATGCACCATCATTCATTTGACTTAGCACAAGGGGGAGTGTTGAAGGATTGTGTGCCATCATCAAAAAGAAGTGATTGAAAGAATATTTTCCTAGTATTAAAATTTACCATAATGAATGTTTCATTTTCTTTGTAAACTCCTCCCTATTTAAAGGACTTATGATTAATGATAATTATAGATTTCATTCTCTTTATTTACTGTGTTCTTTCATGTTTTCCTATAACAATATATTTATTTTATATTAAATTGAAATCTATAAATAGTATATTATATTAAATAAATCATTCGATTCCCAGTGACCCCCACCCACCCCTTCCCCTTCTCGTTTTTACGGTGCCCCACCTCCTCTCATTCTCGTTCAAGAGACAACTACCATCGGACTCCATGGTTATCACCATCTCAATCCAACACACCATTTCAAAATGACATAGTAGGAAAGTGCGGAGTAGATCGACAAGTGTCTAAATCCAAAGGATAATGAGCCTACCAGCCAAGAATCCGGAAAATAAGAGAAAACTCGTATAAAACTAGAGATAAACTCTAAAAAATAATTTTATTGATCAATAAGAAACTTCTAAACTTATTTCCTAATGAAAATAATCACTCCTATTGATAGTCTAAACTAAAATTAAGAGATAACTATGGAAATAAGTCAATCCTACTTCTAAACCAACTTGACTAACGGTAAATTCTAAAACTAAAAGGAAACTAAATAGTAATCATAATCTAATTATTAAGCAAATAAATAATAATTAAAAATAACAATAATTATCCTAAGTTAATTAGGAAACAAAATAATTAAATAAACAGATAAAAGCAATTTGTGTAGGAATCATCAAGAGACACGAGCGACTTGGCACGCCACATGATAAGTCGCTTAAATGACTGTGGTCCGACTTTTCATCCGAGTATTTGGCCTTCTTTCAAACTCATTTTCTTCTTTTCCAAATATCAATGGAAGATCTTATTAATTAACTCTTGAATTCTCCCTACATCACAAAAGAAGTTGAAAGATTCTCTCTTTGCCACACTTACTCATTTTCACCCACTCGTCTTTTATTTAGCCACCACACAAGAAAACTTGTTCTTCAAGTGTATGTTTGTGTGTGTTACAGGTGTATGTCTTATGCGTGCACATACGAGTTTTGTGTGCGTGTGTTATAGCCTTACAGGTGTGTGGCTTATTTGTGTACATATGAATTTTTTGTGTTTATAGGTGTATCTTAATTTGTGCATGTTTTGTGTGTCTAAAGGTGTTTGTTTGTGTGTGTACAACATCTGGGTTTTTTGTGTGTTATAGGTGTATGGTTATGTGTGTAAAAGAGGTGGTTGCGATAGGGATTATGAGACAAAGGGAGTCACGAAGAGAGAGAAACAAAGAAGGGGTGGTGTCACGAAGAGGAAGTCGGTGACAATGGATATTGGTGTTTCTTTTTTGCCTTTTTGGTGTTTGTGTGTGTGTGTGTATATATATATATATTCAGGTTCATACGAGAACAATAACAAAATAAGAAAATAAAAAATCGATCGGATCACATGTTTTCGAGACCTCAGGTCTTGTAACATCCCATTTAATATAATGAAGTAACTTACAAATAAAAATTACCTATGTATTCTTAATCATTGACTCTAACATTTGAAGTAACCATGATTAAAGATTGATTCTGATTGGTCCAACGAGTTCACAAAGTTAACACCTTGTTAACAAAAAATCTCTCTCTCTCTCTCTCTCTCTCTCTCTATATATATATATATATATAGGGTTGAGTTCCGGTGAGAAGTTGAGTTAACATGCACATTAGGATGATGAGATGCACGAAATCAATTCCCTTCTAAAGCGTAATTCATGGGAGATCATGAAATTAAAAGTAATCAAGGGTTCAGATCCACTTCTCACGATTTTCATGTTAACTCAACTTCTAACACGATCCTTCACCTATATAAAGTTTGGTATTGAGAAATTGCAAAACAAAATAACCAAAATCGCTCTTTGATTAATATGAGAAAATTACTCAAAACTCACGGTGTTTACAATGTCTCTCAATTGATCATAACTCGATCTAAAACAATGTATTTATAGAGTCTAATAACCGACTTACATTAGATTATAATTAGGAAAGTATGAACCGATTTGTTATTGTTTCCATAATCTTGATTGCTTGGACCCCAAGACTTAGGATTCCAACAATCACCCCCGAATCTCTAAGTCCTTTTAGAGACGTCTTCGATCCCGATCAAGCTCCGCATTTCCTTGAACTTGGTTCGAGCTAGTGGTTTAGTAAGAATGTCCGCCTTTTGTTCTTCACCGGGAATGTACTCCACCTCCACTTGTTTGTTTTCAACACAATTACGAATAAAGTGAAACCTTGTGTGAATGTGTTTACTCCTTCCATGAAAAACGAGATTCTTCGTTAGTTCGATAGCCGACTTGTTATCAACTCTTAGAACCACCTTCTCTTGCGCTTTGTTCATGATTTCTCCTAGCAAATCTTGAAGCCATATTGCTTGACATGCAGTCGCGGTGGCCACCATGAACTCCGCCTCGCAAGATGATAAAGCAACAATATCTTTCTTTTGCGAACACCATGTTATCGGGGATGACCCATAGTAGAAAATATGACCGGTTGTGCTTTTCCCGTCATCCGGGTCAACATTGTGACTACTATCACTATAACCAATGAGTCGGTTTTGTCCCATCCTCTCATACTTGATTCCGTATCCTGTTGTTCCTCGTAAGTACCTTAGGATGTGTTTGATTGCACCGCCATGTGACTCTCTTGGACTTTGCATGTATCGGCTAACAACTCCTACCGCATATGCCATATCGGGTCTTGTTTGCAAGAGATATCTAAGGCATCCTACCACCTTTCGATATTGTGTCGGGTCGATTTCGGGTTCATCTTCGGCCTTCGACAATTTATTTCCCGGTTCCATTGGAATGTGGGTCGGATTGCAATCATGTAAACCAACTTCTTTTAGAATGCGTCGAGCATACGCTTCTTGGTTTATAGTAATCCCCGATTCTTCTTGTTTAACTTCAATGCCAAGGTAGTAAGTTAATCTTCCAAGATCCGACATCTCAAAGTTCTTGGACATCTCTAATTTGAACCTTTTGATCATGTTCAAATTTGTACCTGTGACAAATAAATCATCAACATAAATTGCCAAAATCAACAAGTTAGCTCCTTCGTTTTTTCGGTACACTGATGGTTCTTTCATACACTTTTGAAATTTCATGCTCTTCAAAATCCCATCAAGCTTCGTGTTCCATGCTCGAGGTTCTTGTCTTAAACCATATAGTGCTTTCGTAAGGCGATACACTTTATGCTCGTTGCCTTTCTTTATATAGCCTTCCGGTTGCGATACGTAAACGGTTTCCTTCAATTCTCCATGCAAGAAAGTCGTTTTAACATCTAAGTGGTGAAGCTCCCACCTATTAGTAGCGGCTAAGGCTATAAGAAACCGGATGGTTTCAATTCGAGCTACCGGAGCAAATACTTCTTGAAAATCAATACCGGGTTGTTGCACGTAACCTTTAGCAACCAACCTTGCCTTGTATTTATTAATGGTGCCGTCTGCATTTTTCTTCACTTTGAACACCCATTTGAGTCCGATTGGCTTCACCCCCATAGGCTTGTTCACGAGAGTCCAAGTATTATTCTTGTTTATCGAATTGATCTCCATATTCATGGATTTGACCCACTCCGGTTCTTTCTTCGCCTCTTCAACCGATACCGGCTCGTCATTGGTTGTTAGGAGAAGTTCATCAAGGTTATCAAGATCAAGCTCATAATCTTGCAATCGAGTTGGAAGTTTCCTTGGTCTCGTAAGCCTTTGGTTTTGAACATTGTTCACATTATTGTTGACCGGACTTGGTTGTTCGTTATCTTGTACTTCCGCTCCGTCTTCAAACTCGTGATCCAATTCAATTGGTTCAATTGGATCAATAATTGGATCAATATTTACATCGTTTCCTTGGTTGTTGTTCGCCTCGTCTTCCGGGTAATCCCATGGTACTATGAAAGAGCCCGGTTCTTCATTGTCGGTTATTGCTTCTTTAACCCAATCCCACCCTTTGGTTTCATAAAAAATAACATCTCGACTCACGATTACTTTTTGTTTAGTCGGGTTAAATAACCGATAGGCTTTCGTACCCGGTTCGTAACCAAGATGCACTAATGGTCTTGATCTTGCATCCAACTTCTTAAGATTTACCGGTTCCACTTTTGCATGTGCTAGACACCCAAATATACGAACATTTTCTAAATTCGGTTTTCTTTTATACAACCTTTCGTATGGAGTTGTATCACCACAGACTCGTGTGTAAACGCAATTGATTAGATTTGTAGAGTGATTTACCGCTTCTCCCCGTAAGTAGTTTGGAACATGCATTGCCTTCATTATACTTCGTGTCATGTCCATAATTGTCCGGTTTCTTCGTTCCACAATTTCGTTTTGTTGCGGTGAATATGGGGCGGTAAGGTGGCGTTTGACTCCGTTTTGATCACAAAATGTATTAAACTCGAGAGAAGTAAACTCACCTCCTCGATCACTTCTAAAAACTTTCAAAGACTTTCCGATTTCATTCTCCGCCAAAGCTTTGAACCTTTTGAAGTGTGTAAACGCCCCACTCTTTTCTTTCATGAGATAAATTGACATAAATCGTGAAAAGTCATCAATTAGTGTGAAAACATACCGATTTTGACCCTTGGTTGCTGGCGTGATCGGACCGCATAAATCACCGTGAACTAGTTCCAATGGTCGTTTTGCTTTGTATGTCGTCATAGTCGGGAATGACTTTTTTGTTTGCTTGCCCACCAAGCAAGACTCACACAATTGATTCTCATGATCAAATTGGGGTAACCCTTTAACTAGACCCTCCTTGGACATCTTTTTCATTGACTCGAAATTGATGTGCCCGAGTCTTGCATGCTATCGCCACGTATCTTCACTTAGTCTCGAATAAAGGCAAATAGGTATTCCAATTTTTAATTTTATTTTATAAAGGCAGTTTGGAGTTCTTTGTACCTTCATTAATAAACAATTATCGGCATCATGCATGGTCAGATAGTTGTCTTTCATCCGAATGTCACACCCGGCTTCAGTTGCTTGTCCGAGACTAATAATATTATTCTTCAAATTCGGGATGAAATAAATTTCCGTCATCAATCGTTGTTGCCCCGACTTTCCTTGGAAAAGTATAGAACCTTTTCCCTTGATCTTTATACACGAATTATCTCCGAATTTAACCCTCCCGGTTATACCTTCATCGAGTTCGGAGAAAAACGACCGGTTTCCCGTCATATGATTACTCGCCCCATTATCCAAATACCAGACATCGTTATCTTGTGAGTCGTATCGAGATGGTATCACCTTTTCTTCGTTTAAAAACACGGTCTCGTGTAAAAATACGGTCTCATCATTGTCATCACTTTCAGCAAAATTACTCTCTTGTAATTTTTTAATTCGGTCCGGACATTGAGACGCGAATTGACCCGGTTTATCACACCGGTAACAAATAATTTTGGACCGGTCTTTTTTAGATTTGTTACGGTTTGGGTCAGAATTAAAATTGGGCTGGTAATTATCAGATTTGGGCTTATGTGAGTTGGGCTTACCTCCTTGGGTCGTCTTAGATCAGTATCCGTATGACCCGGATCCATTCGACTGGTTATACCCAGTCGACACACTTGATCCAATCAACCTCGTCTTCCCTTTTCCCTTCGAACCACCGTGAGAACCTGATGAACTACCACGACCACCAGTCGATCTCGCAAACATCACCCTCGTCTGCCCTTCTCCGCCATCGTCCTCCTTGATTCTCTCTTCGTAGGCTTTCAATCGTCCGACGATATCCTCAAACCCCACCGATTTCAAATCGAGGACTTGTTCCAGTGACGCTACGATATGAATAAACTTCGATCGAGGTAGAGACTTCAGAAACTTCTTCACCATCTTGGATTCGTCAATCACCTCTCTCAAGGCCGCGGATTTGGATGCTATACCGGACAACTTTCCGGCAAAGTTGTCGATTGTCTCCGACTCCATCATCTTCAGACGATCGAATTCGGCGGTTAGGGTTTGAAGCCGAGCCTCCTTCACGTGATCGGCTCCCACATGCCTGGCTTTGATTGCATCCCACAACGCTTTAGTGGATTCGACATCACCGATCTGCATAATCAAGCTTTCCGGCAATGCTTGATAGAGCAGACCCATCGCAAAACATTCCTTCTCCTCGTTTGCTTCGGTTCCTGGATCAATCACGGTCCAGGCTTTGTGTATCCTTAAGACCACTTTCATTCTCATCGACCATACTGTGTAATTTGTTGAGGTGAGCAATGGACAGGCCATGGTGGTTGACCCAACCTCCTTCACTCTCACCGGAGGAGGATCTGCACCCTCCTCAACGTCCGACATGTTGACCTAACTCGTCAATAGGTAAGTAATTCGATCTCACAGCCTTCGGTTCTTGGCTCTGATACCAATTAAAGTTTGGTATTGAATAAATGCAAAAAACAAAATAACCAAAATCGCTCTTTGATTAATATGAGAAAATTACTCAAAACTCACGGTGTTTACAATGTCTCTCAATTGATCATAACTCGATCTAAAACAATGTATTTATAGAGTCTAATAACCGACTTGCATTAGATTACAATTAGGAAAGTATGAACCGACTTGTCATTGTTTCCATAATCTTGATTGCTTGGACCCCAAGACTTAGGATTCCAACACTATATATGTAAGTTCAAATGGAAACCACATTCTCATTATGAAACATGAGGACAAATATTGACCATTGATCAAAATTAAGAAAACTAATCAATAGTTAGAATAAGGTTAATTGAGATGTGATTAGGGGCAAAAATGAAAATTTAATTAATGCCTACATTATTTGACCTTTTATTTTATTTTTTAATTTAAAAACTTTTACCTCCTTAACGTTTAAAATAAATTATTTTAAAAATTACTAATTGAACTTTCACACACACACACACACACACACACATATATATATATATATATATATATATATATATATACTAGGCATATACCCGCACACGATGCGGCACGAGTATTAAATTTTCTTGTAAATTCTGATTGAAAAACTAATACGATTATTTATAGAACGTTCTATATCATCTAAATTATGGGTTGTTTGCAAGTAAATAAAATTATTATGAAAGCCAAATGAAAAATAATAAGTTTGAAACTTGTAAAAATCAATCATTTCATATAGTTTATTTGAAGAAATAGTCCGTTTATTAGATCTCAAAGAATTTGAGGACTTTGTTTTTACTTCATATCGATCGAATTTGTTATTTACTTTGAAAATGACATTACATCATTCTTAGAGAAACTCCAACCACGACACCAAATTTAACACCAAAAACACCAAATTTGGTGGGCCCATCAACACCAAAAAAGAATCCAACTCCAACCACACTCTAAAAAAACACCAAATATATATTAAATGTATATATAATTTACTTAATATAAATATGTTAATTTTAAAAACAAATTATTAATGTTAAAATGTTAATTTTGGCATTAAATGAATTTTGATATTTAAAAAAAATAAAAAATGAAGAGTGCAGCTAGGGTTTAAAATTTTCCGGGTGAAAAATCGACCGGCATATTTGCCGTGTGAAAGCAAAGGCCGGCAAATTTTTTTTATAGCGGTCGCTTGGAGATCACCGACCGGCAAAAAAGTTGATATACCGGCCGGTTGGAGATGCTCTAATTAATTCTAAAGACGTATGCTTTCACCAAATACCTATTACACAAAATAGAAGTAAATTATATGTGATCTTTAAATGCCATCATGAAAAATAGGCATATACCCGCGCACGATGTGGCGCGAAAATCCGTGAAATCGGAGGAACAATTGACAAAGATATGTATCCGCTCGCAAAACATATCGAAATCAAAATGACAACAACGTTTCATTTTAAGTTTGTATTTCTTCGTCCTTATCGATACTTTAGTCTATGATTCACATATAAGTGGACCAAACGACTCAAGCACCGTGTTTTCATAGACTAAAGTATCGATAAGAACGAAGAATACAAACTTAAAATGAAAACGTTGTTGTCATTTTGATTTCAAGATGTTTCGCAAGCGGATACATACCTTTGTCAATTGTTCCTTCGATTGCACGATTTTTCCCGTCATATCGTGCGCGGGTATATGCCTAGTATTTTATAACAAATATCAAAAATTAAATTTAAAAAACTAACAAAATGTCACTTCACATCAAGTTTAAAATAAGAACCAAAGAATTCAAGTAGTTCTTACAAGACACTACATTTTTTGTTTATAAGAACCTCTAGCACGTACCTGATAATAATTTAAAAAAAAAAGAATGAAGAAAATAAAACTATATATATAGAGAGATAGAGTCGGGTTCAAACGAGAACAATACATATTTAAAAGAACACGAGAACTAACAAAATCATTAATGATTTTACATTAACACACGAAAAAGGGACTTTGACCGCGGTTTCAGGTCCACGTGGCTTTTTTACACGTTAATGTAAAATTACTAATGATTTTATTAGTTCTCGTGTTCTTTTAAATAGTTATTGTTATCGTTTGATCCTCCATCTATATATATATATTCTCCATATATCTATTCTAACCTACATCTAATAATAATTATAATAATAAGCCTGTGTGTTAATTAACTACCAAATCCTGATCTTCACAACAACCCCTCATTATTCTGTCACTTTCCCAGTAACAATGCCTAGTTGACATTTCCTTCATTCCATTTCCTCGACCACCACCAATCATGTATCTTTCTTCATCCATCACAATCCTACCACTTCGACTTGATCCCTTCATTAAGCCCCCCTCTAGCATTCACAACACCTTAAATTCCCATATTTAACAAACAAGAAAAAAATCAATATCAATGCTTGTGAGAATATTTGAAACCTCTATAACTCCTCAAAAAAGACCTTAAGGAAAGATTAAAGATTCCAACATATATGGAATGGAAGAGAAATAGTCCAAGTTTAACCAATATGGGACTCTAACACGTCCCTGCTAGACAGACATGGATTGTCATAGAGTATCGAGAAGGGGGAGCTTTATGCAGAAAAAAACTTGGCTTTCTGCATAAAGCTCCCCCTAGAAACAAACTGAATAAGTCACTTTCTATATCATTAAGCCACTACCAAACAATTATGTATAGCTGACCAAATAAGCTATGAGTCCTATTAAGCTCATTAAGGGCTAATGAATAGGCCGTTAGTTTACATTCCAAAATGCTAGATAGACATAGATTTTAGGTCGTTTGTAGACAATTTGTAATTCCGTTCGAATTTAGAAAAGATAAATATAAATGCCTGAAAACCGGGTATTACCTGTGACATGTGAGGTCGTAAATGGGGATCCCTTTTAATGCATAGAGAAGCAGCTTGCATCATGTAATAAACCTCATCTTTTGAATAACGAATCGTTAGCCGAGGGTCGATTAACTCGTTAATCAAATCTTCTTCCAACAACGGCCGTGCCTATCAAATGTACGAGCAATGGAAATACCGATTCATGGACTTCATAGAAAGATATGATTTGGGAGAATATATCAAGAAATCTCTTAAAGAAGGAATCATGAAACCTCCTGTGAAGGTTCATGAAGGAGAAGAAGGGGAACAGAGAGAGTACTTAATACCAGCCGATGAATACACTGAAGAGCAGAGAAAAAGAGTAAAAGCTGATAAACTGGCGAAGTCATTTATTCTACAAGGCATCCCAAATGAGATATATGTCAAGATTGATAGTTACAATGCTACGGACAAGGAAATGTGGGATCAGTTAGAGAAAATGATGCTACGATTAAAGATTGGCAACCAACTCAAGGTCTCTAACTGCCTCAACAACTACGAGGAGTTCAAAGCCAAAGAAGGAGAATCTCTCGAGACAACATATGACAGATTTGTGACCTTGCTGAATGAGCTAAGAAAGAACAAGGTCAGAAAATCACAAATTGAGCTCAATGTCAAGTTCCTCAGTATTTTGCAGCCTAAATGGAAAAGATTTACTAGGCAGATGAAGCAAATGAAGGACTTGAATGAAATACCACTCCATGAGGTATATGAGACTCTCAGGCAGAATGAAGAAGACAGTTGCTGATCCGATTGCCTTGGTTGTCAAGAAGAAGTCTGCAAGCCTCAAGAAAAAGAAGAAAGTCATAGTTTTTGAGTCAGAGGAGGCAGAGAGTGAAGATAATTCTGATTCTGACGATTGTGAGAACTTAAAGCAGGCTATGCTGATGCTGACTAAAGCCTTTCAGAAAAAGTTCTACAAAAATCCTAGCTCAAACAGTCAGAGATATTCTTCTGGGTCCAGAAACTATGAACACAAGGAGAGAGTTGAAGGAAAGAGAATAGAGGAAAAGAGGTCTGATGAGAAACAGTACAGAGCTGAAGAGAAGAAACAGCCAGAACCTACAAAGTGCTACAACTGTGGTAAGCTCGGACATTTTGCAAAAGATTGTAGAAAGCCAAAAGTTCGAAATTCCGAGTACTACAAGAACAAGATGCTCTTAGACAAGCAACAGGAGGCTGGCAAGGCACTCATGGCTGAGGATGAGTTATGGCTTAACTACTCAGATGAGGAAGAGGAGAAAGAAGAAAAAGCCCATTTGTGCTTCATGGGAAAGATAGAGATTGAAGTTGAAGCTGATTCTGATGAAGAGGACAATGAAGAGGTATGTGATATGACTGAGTCAGAGTTTTTAAATGCTATGCAGACTATGATGATTGAAATCTAGGAAGTAAAGTCTAAACATGAATGTGAAAAAGGTATCATGAAAGAAAAAAATCAATTAATACAGAAACTTAGCAACGATCTTGCTGAGAAGAACGTATTAATTGAAGCTTTACATAAAAATATTGATACCAGCGCTAAAGAGAAGACTATAATTCACACTAAGTTAGTTGAAACTACTTTAAAATATAAACTGTGTCAATTTGAATCAAAAGAGATTGCTAAAAAGTGTTCATCACTTTCAAAAGATAATAAATCTTTAACTGACAAGGTGAATGTTTTGCAGGAAAAGCTTTACATCTTAGGTCAAACTGAACACACTATTCATCTGAACAAACCTAAAGAGAGTGGTGAGTGTTGGGGACTTGGTTACGATAACCCACACTACCTCAAAATGGGTATTTCAAAAGTGCTTGCGCTTTATGACTTTGGATTTTTTAAACTGGCACCACAATACCCTGAGCTCAAAGTTAAGTAGACCAAATTGTCTGACGAGGATGAAGCGAAAGAAAAAGAGAAACGAAAGAACACAACTAAAATGCTACTTCCATTTCATTATGAGAAGTTGAATTATAGTTACAATTCTGATAAATCAAAATTTCTTTCTAATGACTATTTTGAGAGCTATTCTTCAAAAGAGTTAGAGGCTAAGCCAATCGAAGGAAAGATTTATGTACCTCATCTCGTGTTGGAAAGTAAAATTTCTGAACTCGAGAATACTCTAGTTGAAGAAAGAATTTTGATGGATTTAGAACAAACTGTGTTCTTCACTGTGTTTAAAAATTCTGATTTTTCTAAATCTTCTAAAGCTTCAAAATCTGATGATATTTCTGATCTATTTGATGAAGAGTTTGATTTTTTAAACTCTGAAGGTGAGTTAGATGATTGTGTTGGTCAATTTGATTTTAATGTTATACTTCCTGATCATTCACAGTTTGTCATAAATTCTTTTGGATTACCAAGTGTGTATGAAAAAGGTGAAACATCAACGAAAGTTGATAAACCAGTTTCTGTGAATTCTAAGAATGCCAAAGGTAAAAAGAAGAAATCTAAGCATTCACAAAAACAGAAAACCACTGGTAAGACAAAGAAGAAGCAATATTTTAAAACTCAAAGTACTAATTCTAAAGTTTCAACTGTTTCAGACGTGAAAAAGAAAAAGACTGGAGTTAAATCAACATGGCTACCAAAGCAGAAGGTTGAAGAGACTGTTAAATCATCTTTTGTTGTTTCTAACTGTAATAGAGGAATATCTAGTACTACTGATATAGTTGAGAAGATTGCTTTCAATAAACAAAAACTTGTATCTTCTTACAAGAAATATTCAACAAAGCAATTGTTCCAATTATCTCCGTCTGCTAGAAAATCTTCTAATTATAAAAGAAATGATTATGCGCCTCGACAATATTCTGATGTTTGGTATGGCACATATCATGTATATTCTTATCATTCTATTGCTTCTAATGTTTTTCAAAAGGTCAAAGGGTCTATATATAAATGGATGCCAAAATCTTGTACTAACTCTGTAGGACCCAAATTTAAATGGGTACCTAAATCTATTGTTCCCTGATTTCTGATGTGCAGACCTGTCATATGTGGTACTTGGATTCTGGTTGCTCCAAGCATATGACCGGGCGGAAAGATATTTTATCTAATTATACAGAGAAATATTGTGGGACAATTAGATTCGGCAACGACTAGTTCTCACCAATTCTAGGATATGGTGGTGTAATTCATGACAATGTGACGATTACGAAGGTGAGCTATGTTGAAGGATTAGGGCATAACTTGTTCAGCATTGGACAGTTCTGCGACAAAGATCTAGAGGAAAATTTTAAGGCCAAAAGATGTTCTGTTTGTACTGAAGATGGTAAGGAACTCTTGGTCGGTACGAGAAAGTCTAACCTCTACACAATTAATCTGTCAAAAGTCCAGACTGGCAATGAGGTTTGTCTACTGTCAAAAGCCTCGCTGCAACAAAGCTGGTTATGGCACCGAAGGCTTTCTCACCTGAATTTTCGTTACATCAATAAATTGGTCACGGGCAAATTGGTAAAAGGACTTCCTGAGCTGAAATATGTGAAAGAACATCTCTGTGCAGCGTGCGAGAAAGGTAAGATGAAGAGAGCCGCTCACAAGCCAAAGCTTGAACCGAGAACAAGTTCTTCATTAGAGTTGCTGCATATGGATCTCTGTGGTCCTATGCGCACGCAGAGCATAAACGACAAGAAATATGTTCTAGTTATTGTGGACGATTATTCGCGGTACAAATGGGTTAAATTTCTAAGATCAAAAGATGAGACGCCCGAAGTCATCATCACTTTTCTAAAGACAACTCAAGTGAATATGTAAAAGCAAGTCAAGTTTCTTAGAACGGACGACACAGAGTTTAAGAACAAAACTGTGGAAGATTATCTCGAATCGGTGGGGATAACACATCAATTCTCTGCTGCCAGAATTCCAGAACAGAACGGAGTAGTAGAAAGACGTAACAGAACGCTAGTCGAGGCCGCTCGTACTATGCTAAGCCAATCCGATCTACCTCTGTTTCTATGGGCCGAAGTTGTTTCGACTGCTTTCTACACGCAAAATCGATCCATAATACATCGCCGGTTCAGTAAAACTCCATATGCTTTGATTAATAATCATACACCTAGTATTAAACACTTTCATGTTTTTAGATGCAGGTGTTTCGTTTTAAAAGACATAGAGAGCTTGAACAAGTTCGAACCAAAGGCTGACGAAGGCATCTTCATTGGATATTCTCAAACGTCTGCAGCATACAGAGTTTACCTGAAGAAGTCAAAGACTGTGATTGGAAGCGTAAATGTAACATTTGACGAAGAAATGGCTTCTGAACAAAGCAGTTCAGAACCCGTACTTACTGGAGTATTAGCTTCTGGGTAGATCAGTCTAGAACCTGTACCTACTGAGAAGAAATCAGATGAAGCGTCATCGTCGACATCTCATTTATTTGATTTGGATCTTTTATTTGAATTGTTTTATGATGAATTTCTTGGAACTAAAGTGTCTAAACCTGTTGTGGTTGACAGATCAGAAGATTCACAAAGACATCAACTAATCACTTCAGACATATCTACTGAATCAAATTCCCCGATTCAACAAGAAATTTCAGTTCAAATACCTACTCCAACAGTTGAAGCTGTGAACATTAATGATGAGACAGAAGTTGTTGCATCAGTTGGTTGCACTGTAACAACAAATCAACAGTCAGAAACTGTTGTTCTAACTGAAATGTCTGCACAAGAAACTTCAACTGTACCCCCATCAATTCCTGAGCAAACTGATGAAGCTAACAGTGGATATCTAGATGATAATCATGATCAATCTACATCGAATCCACTACCTCATGAACATCGGTGGACCAACGAGCACCCGATAAGCCACATAATTGGAGATCTATCAAAGCCGGTGCAAACTAGGTCTGCTACACTGAATATGTGTATGCATGACTCATTCCTGAGTAAGATAGAGACAACTCGCGTATCTGAAGCTCTAGCTGACTCGGATTGGGTAACTGTTATGCAAGAGGAGCTGAACCAGTTCAAAGCTTTAAAAGTCTGAAGACTAGTACCACGACCGGAAGGAAAGACTATAATAGGTACAAAATGGGTATTCAAGAATAAAATGGACGAAGATGGTATCGTTATCAGAAATAAAGCAAGACTTGTGGCTAAGGGATACTGACAAGAGGAAGGAATCGATTATGACGAGACTTACGCTCCAGTGGCACGCATCGAAGCGATCAGAATGTTTATTGCATATGCTACCCACAAGAACTTCACCGTCTATCAGATGGACGTGAATATTGCCTTTCTAAATGACATATTAAAGGAGGAAGTCTACGTCTCACAGTCTAAAGGCTTTGTCAATCAAGAGAAACCAAATCACGTCTACATTCTCGACAAAGCACTTTACGGTCTCAAACAAGCACCTCGAGCCTGGTACGAAGTTTTATCAAATTTTTTAGTCAAGTCGGGCTTCACAAAAGGTAAAATCGATACTACTTTATTTATTAAAAAGGAAAAAGCCGATATCATTCTTATTCAGATATATGTGGATGATATTATATTTGGCTCAACAAATCCTAAATACTGTAAGAAGTTTTCAAACCTCATGGTGTCAAGATTTCAGATGAGTATGATGGGAGAGATGAACTTCTTTCTCGGATTACAAGTCAAACAATTTTCAACGGGGATTTTCATAAATCAAGCTAAGTACATTTTTGATATTCTTCGAAAATTTAAAATGGAAAATTGTACAACTATTGGAACCCCGATGGCACCAGGAACTAAGATTGGCATGGATCCTTCGGGAAAAGTTGTCGATATTAGAACCTATAGAGGGATGATCGGTTCTTTGATGTATTTAACTTCTAGTAGGCCATATATAATGTTTTCTACATGTTTATGTGCTAGATATCAGGCTAATCCCAAAGAATCCCATTTGTCCACGGTCAAAAGGATTTTTAGATATATGAAGGGCACTGTAGATCTTGGTCTGTGGTATCCTAAGGATACAAGTTTTAAACTGACATCCTACTCAGATGCAGATCATGCAGGTTGTATGTTAGATAGGAAAAGTACGTCGGGACATATACAGTTTCTAGGCGATAAACTCGTAAGTTGGGCATCAAAGAAACAACTTTGTGTTTCCACATCAACGGTTGAGACAGAGTATGTTGCTGCTGCAAGCTGTTGCTCTCAAGTTTTGTGGATGAGGACGCAACTATGAGATTATGGCTTCAAATTTGACAAGATTTCGATATACTGTGACTCTAAGAGCGCCATTGCAATAACAACAAATCCTGTACAACATACAAGACCAAACACATAGATGTTCGATATCACTTTATTAAAGATAATGTTGAAAAAGGTACAATATAACTTTATTTTGTAAACACTGATTATCAGCTAGCTGATTTGTTTACCAAGCCTCTTGACGAAAAGAGATTCAATTTTCTTGTCTCGAAACATGGTATGCTAAATCTCAAGACATAATTTGTGATTACCTACTAAAGTTTTTGTTATTGTTATTTTTCTTCATTTCTTTATTTTTAATCTGAAAGATATCTGCACTTTAAGGTATGTTCATGATTTCAGGGGAAGTGAGAGAAGACGAAAAGATAATCTACATTCAATTGAGGGGGAGTTTGAATGTTTTTCACTGATAAATTTTTCTGATGCATAAATGCAGGGGAAGTATGAATAAGGAGTAAGGAATATGATTTCTGATTACATCTGATCAGAACTCATGCATTCAAAATTTTACTGATTTATGTCATTTACTTTTCAATAAATGTTGTGAATAAAGCTTTGCACTTTGACGACTTTGTGACTGTTTGCAGAAATGAGAGGGAGCTTAAACGATCATATTTGTTACGACTTAGAGCTGATTTGATGAGATTTAAGACTGAGCGAAAAAGTTTATTTCTAATCTTAATCTCATACATATCTGAAAGAAGGACAAATTTCAGATATGAAAATGTGTTCTTAAACGTTCAAACCACTTCTGATTCTTAACTGATTTCATGACTCTAGAAGTGTGATTTTAAATGTTTTCATTTTTATTTGTGCTTAAATGTAAATAAACCGTGTGTTTCCAAAGATTAATACTTGTGTATTATCTTTTCCATATAATGTCAATTATTCACACACACCGGTTTATATTTTGTTGAATTTGTTCTTACCATGTCTCTAAATTGAACCAAATTTTCGATGGTAAGACACCCCGTCTGAACTTCAAAGAATTTTGAGTGTTGATTTTATTTTGAAACATTCTTTTAAGAGTGTCTATATCTTGTTTCGTATAGACAAAATCCAATTTTTGCTGACCTAAGCCTTAATCGATAAATCATTTCTATATGATCTTTTTCATACAATGTCAGATTTTCAAACAAGTTTCTTGTATTCATTTCATTCATTCAATATACTTGTTTTGAAATATCTTCAATGTTTCAAATGCTCAAATCTTCATGATTATCTATGTGAGCATACAAACATCTGACTTGTATATTTTGTGCTTTAACTGATATAGTTAAACCATTTGAGAAACATGTTCTTTTAGGACAACAAGGGTTTCTTTTGTGAGGACTTAAACGAAACTTCTATGGATTCACGTTAACTAGTGTATTCTACCCAAGAAGTTAATCCTTGAGTGATCGAATGTGTGAGGAGTCAAATACTGAGTGTGGGTTAAGTGATGAGGTAAAATGCAAGGCCTTCTTCAAATGGCACGCCTTCTCTTCTTGTCCTTTCCTCTTATAGCCACAAGGTTGATCTATGTACACATCCTCATCAAGATAGCCATTTAGGAAGGCTGATTTTACATCCATTTGATGTAGCTTCCAATTATTTTGAGATGCTAATACTAATACCAACCTTATAGTCTCTAATATGATGACAGGAGCAAATACTTCCTGATAATTGATACCAAACTGTTGCTTGTACCCCTTCACCACCAACCTTGCTTTATGTTTGTCCACTTCCCCTTTTTCACTCAATTTGGTTTTGTAGATCCATCTAACCCCTATGGATTTCTGGCCTTTAGGAAGATCCATAAGTTCCCAAGTATTATTCTTTAGTATAGAATTCATCTCTTTGTCCATTGATTCCCTCCACTTTTCATCTAAGCATGCTTCTTCATAATAAATTGGATCTGCATTTGAAAACAAGGCAAAGTCAGCAAGATCATCAATATTCAGAGTTTGAGTATTTTCATACAGATCCCTTAGACTTCTTGTTTTTCTGCCTTATATATTTGATGAAGAGAAAGTATTTCCTGATTCTGTTTGAACAGGAGATGGTGAAGTATTTCCAGATTCTTGAATGTTGCCTATAGTCTCAATTGGAGAAGGAGACTCAAGTTCAGTAACTTCTTCATGCTCAGGTTCACTGACTTCTTCATGCTCAAGTTCACTGACTTCTTCACGATTGATATTTGTCCTTGATCCTCTTCAGTTACAACATGATACGAATTGGACTCCAAACGAGACCCAAATGATGTATTATTGATGAATTCCAGTATTCGAGAGACTGGTCTCTCCCTTGATTGTCAATTACAAGAATTGTTTAAAAGAATCAGAATGAATTTCCTCCACTAAAACCTTATTTTTATACTCCCTGAATACGCTCCAGTCTAACAACCTACTCACAGACCTCCCACTTAAGTAAACCACTTCCCCTCTTGTAATTACTTAGTTGCCCTCCTTCTGACATAAGTAATTAACTCTCTATTCTTATCACATCACCGATACCATCTTCATTACTTGACAAGCCTTTCCAAGATTTATTTTCATCAAATAAAACATATCTACTTACAATAACCTTTCCAGTATATGGATCATAGAGTTTGTAAGCTTTAGTATTATAGTTGTACCCTACAAAGATAACTTTTTCAGAGTTCTTATCCAACTTGCTTCTCTTTTGCTTTGGAATATGGGCATAGGCTACACATCCAAAGGTTCTTAGGTGGTTTACACTACATGCTTCCTGTGGGGCCTTATTTTCCACACTTCTTGTCAAGATTCTATTAGAGATATATGCAACACAAGCTATGGCTTCAGCCCAGAAAATATCAGGTAAGGATTTACTTTTCAACATACATCTTGCCATTTCTACTAAAGCCCTATTTTTCCTCTATGCTACTCCATTCTGTTGTGGAGAATAACTAGCAGTAAGTTGATGGTGTATGCCATTTAATTTTAGAAATTCTTCTAAATCTTGTAATAAGTACTCACCCCCTCTATCAGACCTTAAACACTTGATCTTAAATTCACTTTGCTTCTCTACCATTGCTTTGAAGACTACAAAATGATTGTAAGTCTCAGATTTCTCTTTAAGAAAGTCTATCCATATCTTTCTAGTGCAATCATCTATAAAAGTTAGGAAGTACTTACTTCCACCTATTGAGGTCCTCATAGGTCCAAAAATGTCAGAGTGGATAAGTTCCAAAGGGTTTGAAGCCCTCCAAGTACTATTACTAGGGAAAGATTCTCTGTTGTGTTTCCTTAATGCACACCCCTCACAAATTTGATCTAGACTGTTAATTGCAGGAAGACCTTTTACCATATCACTTTTGAACATATGAGTAAGAGAGTTTAGAGAGACATGTCCAAATCTGTTGTGCCATAACATGGAGACATCCTTAGAACTCATGCTAAGAGAGAAGAATCTGGTGTCCTCAAAGGAAACATTTTGTTTGAGGTCATTATTACTCTTCCTATCAAAGTGTTAGTTGGGTCCGTTATTCCACATACTCCATCTTTGAACATGAGAGTGTATCCTTTTAGAATGAGTTGCCCAACACTTAACAAATTATGCTTTAATCCAGGGACATAAAAAACATTTGAGATTTTCTTTTCCTTGTTGTTTATGTTAATCCTTATATCACCGGATCCCAAAACAGGTCCTTCTATCCTTTTTATCAGATTCTTTAAGGTTAATGAACAAAACTTTATCTCTTGTCATATGATTACTGCACCCAATGTATAAATACCAAAGATCACTTTGGGGATTATTTTGAACACTTAGCGTCATAAACATCGACTCATCCTCTTTACTATCTTTTTTGTGTATAAAACTTGATGCTTTATTTTCTTTTGCAAGTCTCTTTCTACATAACTTAATAGTGTGGCCAATCTTATCACAGTAAAAACATTTGACTTGATAGAAAGGTTTACCTTTTGATTTTCCTTTGAAGTTTCCTTGAGTTTGATCTTCTATATTTGATTCAAAGTTCCTTTGTCTTTAGCTTGTGCTTGTACTTCCTTCCCAAGAAGATTGAGTCTCGAAAGCATGATCCACTACAAGAGGATCAAATTGTTTCATTCTCATCTCATGTGATTGGAGAGTCCCTAACAGTGTTTCCAATGAAAAGTCTGATAGGTCCTTTGATTCCTCAATAGCCACAACTATGTATTCAAATTTTCTGGTAAGGCTTCTTAAAATTTTCTCCACAACTCTTCTGTCATCAATACTTTCCCCATTTATTCTTAGTTGATTAAGTAGTACAATTACCCCATTGTAGTATTCCTCTACACTTTCTGTTTCCTTCATTTTCAGATTATCGAATTTACACCTCAAAGTTTGAAGTCTCACCATTTTTACTCTCTCTTCACCTTTGTAAGATTTGTACAACATCTACCATGCCTCCTTGGACATTTCTGTGTTGGATATTCTCTCAAAGCTATGTTCATCGACTACTTGGTAGATCAAATATAGGGCCTTTTTATCCCTTCTCGTATTTTCCTTAAAGGTAATTGTTTGCTCTGCAGTGGGATCATCTGGTTCAAAAACTCCTTCTTCAATAACACTCCATAGATCCTGAGATACTCCAGTAGATGTAGTTTCTTCCATTTAGTTTTGGAAGTTGTGTTTGTGTTTGTATGTTACTGAAGGAATTCGTGGCCATACACTTATAGGCTTTGATACCATTTTATTATTTTAAACACAAGAGGATATACTTAGAACACATAAAGATATCTTATTGAATATTATAAAAAATTTACAGAATATATATACAAATACATATTAAGATAAAGATAATAAACCAAAACAACTGTTGGTGAAACAACTGTTGGTGAAACAACACAACCCTTCCATGAACTGTTGCCACAAATAATTGCCATTCCTGCCAACAAGCATGTCCACTCAACCATCAACACACTAGATGGAGTGCACTACTATACACACAAAAAGTGAACAATCCTTGGTTAGAAGAAAACCTTTCCAACAAACATAATATTGCAATTAATGCATCAACAATTAATAACAAGACATTTTAGGGAGATATTACTATTAACATTGAATTGACGACGCTTTTGGAACCATTAGCCAATGATATGATGCTTGCATTTGTAACCAACCATGGAGTTGAACTGTGATGATTTTTGCAACTGATGGATGAATATTACACTTTGCATGCTGATTTTGGAACTGATGTGTTGAATTTTGTCTCCAAAGTCAATCAAGATGGAATACAAAATAGATCCCAAAGTACCTTTGATGCTAGTTTGAGATAAGCTCAACTCACTTGAAACCCACGTAACTCACTGTTTTGGATGCAAGAAAAAAAAGAAGTGCGCGTGACTTTGTGGTAATTTTCTTCTCAGACAAGCCACAGTAAAGCCTCGTCGAACACTGTGTATTTGGACGATTCATATCCTTTTTCCTTTACATTCCACGTAAGTCTCACATGTTTCCCATGTTAGTGGGACGATGGTTTTATTTGCATCAATTATATGGTTTCCAACCCAATTTTTATGTAATCTCTCTCCACTCTCTACGACTCTCTCTCTCTAATGTTATTATAGAGATAGGGATTTATTTTAGACGCAGGTTTCGATTCGATTTCTCCATTGTAATTTCGTTCCAAGCATTGTACTTCATCATCGTGATAGTGAACGGTGGCCTCCTCTGCCCGTGGTTTTTCCCGTTTTGGGTTTTCCACGTAAATTCGGTGTCATTTTTTTCTTCGTTTATTTTATGCGCTTATTTACATACGTGTGTTGGTGTTTCGATTATTCGGGTTATTTGTTCATCGAAGTTTTCAGTTATTAATTCTCATTTCCGCTTGAATCAATACGGTTCTAATTTGGAGCATCGATTTTAGGTTGGTTATCGGAACTTTTCGGTTCGATTTTTACAACAATTGGTATCAGAGCTTTCGGGTTTGAGTATTGATTCGTTTGGGATTATTTATCGTTGGTTTTCATTATGACTTCGGTGAAGTTCGATATTCCAAAGCTTGATCGGAATACTCGATTTCCACAATGGCAAGTGCAAATGAAGGATGTTCTAATTCAATTAGAACTTGATGAGGCACTTTTGGGTGTTGATAGAATGGCGGCGAATTGGACCGCCGACGAGAAGAGAAAGAAGGATTTGAAGATCTCAAATCCGTTTTATCTCACGATTTGTTGCAAGATGTGTTGAAGGAAACTTCGGCGGCGACTTTATGGATGAAATTGGAGCAATTGTTGATGACGAATAGTCTACCGAACAAATTACACTTGAAGCAACGTTTGTTTTATCTCAAGATGGCGGAAGGTAGTTCATTGTCTAGTCATTTTTCCATATTTAAAGAGTTGGTCTGCAACTTAGAGAATATGGATGTGAAGTATGAAGACGATGATTTGGCATTGTTCTTGTTGTCATCGTTGCCCGATTCTTATAGTCATTTTCGTGACACGATCATGTATATCCGTGACACACTTGTGTTGGATGATGTTATCACCGCTTTGGATTCGAAGGAGAAAATGAAACAAATCACGAATGGTGGTTCTGAAGCGAAAGCCGAGGCTCTAAATGTGAGAGGTCGGTCATTCGAGAGAGGCTCATCTTCTTCCGGTAAGGCGAGATCCAAATCAAAGACAAAGCGTAAATTCTAAAATTATTGTCACAAGAAAGGACATGTAATTGAAGAATGTTACAAATTGAAGAACAAAGAGAAAGAGAAAGCGGCCGCGAAAGGTAAGCATGTTTCCGGTTCTGGTGAAGTCGACGTGGCCGAGGTTGATTATAATGGGGAACTTCTTACTGTATCAGGAGGTGGATCATCACTTTCGGATGCGTGGATTCTTGATTCCGGATGTACGTTCCACATGTGTCCCAACAGGGATTGGTTTCATACATATGAGGACGTTGACCATGGATCGGTTTTGATGGGCAATGATGCTACATGTTTGATCAAAGGACAGGGCACAGTTAGAATTCGGATGTTTGACGGATTTGTCATAACTTTGTAGAATGTCAAATATGTTCCCGATCTCAGGCGAAATCTTCTATCCCTTAGTTCTCTTGAAGAGAAGGGATATGAATTTTTCGGTAAGAAGGGCACACTCCGGGTGTTTAGAGGCGATACAAATATTTTGAAGGCAAATCGTAAGACCTCAAATCTCTACATCTTGGATGGTCAGACAGTTACCGGTGATGCAACGGTTGTTTCAAAGGGTTCTTCGGATATGGATAGATCTCGTTTATGGCATCTTCGACTCGGCCATATGAGTTTTCATGGTATGTCTGAATTGAGTTGAAGAGGACTTCTTGGAGGCGACAAAGTTATTGAGCTAGAGTTTTGTGAAGAATGTGCTTATGGCAAGCATAAACGGGTGAGATTTTTGAGTGGCAAGCACACGACGAAAGGGCCACTCGACTACATCCACTCGCATTTATGGGGTCCGACTCGGGTTACTTCCGTAGGTGGAGCTTCTTATATGCTTACGATCATCGATGATTATTCGAGAAAGGTATGGTCTTTCTTTCTAAAGCATAAAGGAGATGTGTTTTCTACTTTTAGAGATTGGAAGGTGATGATCGAAAAGCAGTCGGGTAAGGAGATAAAGTATTTGTGCACCGATAATGGCCTTGAGTTTTGGTCGGAGGATTTCAATGCCTATTGTCGAAAGGAAGGCATTACTCGACACCGTACAGTGGTTCATACTCCGCAACAAAATGGTGTGGCCGAGAGAATGAATCGCACGATTCTCGAGAAGGTTAGGTGTACACTCTCTCATTCTAAGCTACCAAAGTCCTTTTGGACGGAGGCGGCTTCCACTGCATGTTTTGTGATCAACCGGTCACCTTCTTAAGCCATTGAAAAGATGACCCCGTTTGAGCTATGATCCGGTGAGATTGCCGATTACACAATTTTGAAACCGTTTGGTTGTCCAACATATGCACGAGTTGACAATGGGAAGCTAGAGCCGAGAGCTTTGAAGTGTGTGTTTCTTGGATATAAATCGAGTGTGAAAGGCTACAAGTTATGGAGTTCTGAGCTAAGGAAGGTAATTGTTTCAAAAGACGTAACTTTTGATGAGACTTCCATGATCCATCGAGCTACTATCTCGACATCTAATGTTGAGAAACCATCTGAGGCAAGTAAGAAGACATCTCAAGTTGAGGTGGAGTTGATGACATCATCTACCGTTACACCAGTTTCTTCATCGATTTCTACACCGGTCACTGGTGATCTGTATCTATTCCGACTAGTGAACATGTGGATGGTGAGACCTCTTCACCATCTTCCTCACCTGTTCCTAGTCCATCTATTGCAAGAGACAGGCCGAGGAGATATATTGTACCTCCTAGGAGGTATGCTCATGCCGATTGTGTCGCTTATGCTCTTACAGTTGCTGAAGATATGGAGTTTATTCTAGAGCCTACGTGCTATGATGAGGCTATTACGGTTGCAGACTCCGATAGTTGGATAGTTGCTATGCACAGTGAGATGGAATCATTGCACAAGAATGGCACTTGGGATCTTGTCCCGGCTCCGAAAGGTAAGAAGCCAATCAAGTGCAAGTGGGTGTATAAGCTCAATGAGGCCGTTAATCCGGGTGATAAGCCAAGGTACAAAGCTCGTTTGGTTGCTAAGGGATACAGTCAAATGCCAGGTATCGACTATACTGATATTTATTCACCCGTTGTTAAACATACATCTATTCGTGCATTGTTGGGATTAGTTGCTTCTAATGATTATGAACTAGAGCAACTAGATGTGGTGAGTTTGAGGAGGAGATCTTTATGAAACAACCCAAGGGTTTTGTAGTTCCGGGTAAGGAGGACTAAGTGTGAAAGTTGAAGAAATCCCTCTACGGTCTCAAGCAATCTCCGAGACAATGGTATAAGAGGTTTGACTCTTTTGTGACCGGTCACGAGCTGAAAAGGTGCACCTATGACAGTTGCGTTTACTACAAGAAGTGTGACGATGAGTCGATGGTCTACTTACTCATATACATGGATGACATGTTAATTGCAGCGAAAGATATGAAGGAGATTCAAGTGATAAAGACCAGTTGAACGCTGAATTCGATATGAAGGACTTAGGGGCTGCCAAGAAAATTTCGGGGATGGAAATTGTGTGTGATAGAGAAGCGAGGACCTTGCATCTTTCTCAAAAGAGTTATATAGAGAAAGTCCTACGCCGATTCAATATGCATGATGCAAAACCGGTCACGACACCCCTAGCGGCTCTATTTAAGCTATCATCTGCTCAAAGTCCTACTTCAGAGGCTGATGTGTCTTACATGGCACGTGTACCGTATTCCAGTGCCGTCGGGTCTTTAATGTACGCTATGATCTGCACGCGTCCTGATTTGGCTTATGCCGTTAGTGTGGTGAGTATATTCATGGCGAATCCGGGCAAAGAACATTGGAAGGCCGTCCAATGGATTTTTCGATATCTCCAAGGTACGTCATCAATGACTTTATGTTTTGGAAAGAATGATGATGGTGTTTTTGGTTATGTTGATTCAGATTATGCCAAAGATATTGATAACCGGAGATTGATTTCTGGATATGTGTTCACTTTGGGTGGTTGTGCCATTAGTTGGAAGGCACAATTACAGTCTACAGTTGCGCTTTCAACGACCGAAGCCGAATATATGGCTGTTACGGAAGGATTTAAGGAGGCGATTTGGTTGAAGGGTTTGTTCGGTGAGCTTGATAATGAGTCTCGAAATCTCACGACGGTGTTTTGTGGCAATCAAAGCGTGAAATTTCTAACGAAAGATCAAATGTTTCATGACCAAATGAAGCACATTGATGTGCGTTACCACTTTGTGCGGGAAGTCATTGCTCGAGGTGATTTCAAAGTAAGCAAAATTGACACTAACGACAATCCCGCGGATGTGTTCACCAAATGTCTTCCAGTGGTCAAGTTTAGTTTGTGTTTAAACTTGGTCGGTCTTTCGAAGCGTAATTGAGTCCGAAGGACTCGTGGTGCAGGAGGTATTGTTTCATTTTCCCGAGAAGTTATTTTGGTTTCCTATCATTTAACTGATGTTTGAAGGTCACTTGAGTTGGAGAATCGTTTTTCGATGGAGATGTGTTTTTATGTGTTGGTTTTGGATGGACTTATGGAGCCAAGGTAGAGATTTGTTGAATTTTGTCTCCAAAGTCAATCAAGATGGAATACAAAACAATGCCCAAAGTACCTTTGATGATAGTTTGAGATAAGCTCAACTCACTTGAAACCCACGTAACTCACTGTTTTGGATGCAAGAAAGAAAAGAAGTGTGTGTGACTTTGTGGTAATTTTCTTCTCAGACAAGCCACAGTAAAGCCTCGTCGAACACTGTGTATTTGGACGATTCATCTCCTTTTTCCTTTGCATTCCACGTGAGTCTCACATTTTTCTCAAGTTAGTGGGACGGTGGTTTTATTTGCATCAAATATATGGTTTCCAAACCAATTTTTACGTCTCTCTCTCTCCACTCTCTACGTCTCTCTCTCTCTAAAATTATTATAGAGATAAGGATTTATTTTAGACGCAGGTTTCGATTTGATTTCTCCATTGTAATTTCGTTCCAAGCATTGTACTTCATCATCGTGATAGTGAATTTCTCGGTGGCCTCCTCCGCCCGTGGTTTTTCCCATTTGGGTTTTCCACGTAAATTCGGTGTCGTTTTTTTCTTCGTTTATTTTCTGCACTTATTTACACACGTGTGTTGGTGTTTCGATTATTTGGGTTATTTGATCGTCGAAGTTTTCGGTAAATAATTCTCATTTCCGCTTGAATCAATACGGTTCTAATTTGGAGCATCGATTTAGGGTTGGTTATCGAAACTTTTCGGTTCGATTTTTACAACATGATGTATATGAAACTGATGTTGTGATCGTGTAACTCTTGGGTTAGCTGCGACAATGGACGTTACGATAGTTAAATTGTTCACACAATCACACTCTTCACCTCTACTAGCGAACAACCTTCAATTTCGATCAACCCATTAACAACATCACTGGAATTTGCACAAATGGAGTGAAAATGGATTGAATCAGATCGTAACAAATGGATCAGTGCAAATGGATTGAATCTGATTGCCACAAATGAGATTGTAACATATGAACTTGTGCAAATGGATTAATTAAGATTGTATGAAATGGAGTGAAATAATGGATTGAGCCAAGATTGTAACAAATGCAGTGAAAATGGATTGAATCAAATTGTAACAAATGAACCTGTGCAAATGGATTGAATGAGATTGTAAGAAATGAAGTGAAAATGGATTCAATCTGATTGTAACAAATGGACTGTGCAAAAAATTGAATCAAATATTGTAACGAATTGAGAGTGAAAATGGATTGCATCAAATTGCAACAAATGAATTGAATATGGATTGAATCAGATTCTAACGAACGGGTTGATAAATGGATTGTTGCATCAGATCGTAACATATGGACCTGTGCAAATGGATTGAATCATATTGTAACATAGGAACCGGTGCAAACTTGTTATTTTCTACATCATCATTTGAATCAAGTGTACGGTAAAAATTATATTTGATTATCGAAAGAAACATAAATCTCTGTTTATTTTTGTATCGAATTGTCAATGATTTCAATCAAATAACATAAATATATCGAACAAAAAATTTCAATATCAATGTTAAATATTTAAATCTACTTTTTGCATTTATTTATAGTTTTAAGAATTAGAAACCGCTGAGGCTGTTATATATTATTCCAAGTACACATTGGGTACGAATTTGTTGGTTGGTAACATCAAAATAATTTATTTTTTGTTAAATTGGAGCATTTTTGAACGTTTTCATTCAGGACACCAAAAGTTCGATCTGTGTAACAATACTTCATTTGAACATCCTAGTAATGACCAGATAAGTGACCTTTTATACATTCAAATTGAAATGAACTTTTTTTTCCAGGTTGACTCCATATGAACCAACATTTCTTTACCCTTACATGAATGATCTTTCAAATTCCATGTTTTTGTGGCTCAAGAAGACAAGTTTTTACATCAAATCTTCGAGCTTCATAACATGTTCCTCGAATATGAATATGGACCAACTTAGAAACCAAAAAACCAAACATATTTACATTCATCTCTCAAATCAAAGATCAACCATTTAAATAACATGTTCAAGTCCTATAAACAAAAAAAATTGAAAGAAAATCTATACAAGACTACTAAAACATGGAACTACGGATATGGTGGTGAATCTTTACAAGAACATGTCGCTCCTTTACACAATGTTCACTTTACACAATGTTCACTTGATTCTCTTTCACACGTACACACAATCTCCATTCATGTTACGTACACGTCTTAATCTCCAACATGTAGAGGCTCCCACGATACTTCACTTCCTACCTTAGACTCTTGTTGCAAGCAGCCATGATATAGGATCTCTTTGTATCAAAGTTTACCTTTGCATCTCTTCCCTGTAATAGTAGAAAATTATTATAAAAAATCTAAAATGGGGTTTGTTTAAAGAAAAGCTATAAGAAACCATTGAATTCAAAGTTCAGTTCCTGGTGAGTACAAATTTGTAACACAACCAGCTAAGCCAAGAACTCCTTCAATGGGACGCTTCATTCCACATCCAGGTGGCGAGGGACCAATACCGGTCAACACCCCTGGTACATTTTTATTAAGATAAAAATAATATTTACAACCTAAGGTGATTCCCATCAACAAGCATGTCCACTCAACCATCAAGACAAGCCCTAGATGGAGTGTACTACTGTACAAACCAAAAGTGAACAATCCTTGGTTAGAAGAATACCTTTCCAACAAACATAATATTGCAATTAATGCATCAACAGTTAATAACAAGACATTTTAGGAAGATATTACTATTAACATTGAATTGACGATGCTTTTGGAACCATTAGCCAATGATATGATGCTTGCATTTGAAACCAACCATGGAGTTGAGCTGTGATGATTTTGCAACTGATGGATGAATATTACACTTTGCATGCTGATTTTGGAACTGATGTATATGAAACTGATGTTGTGATCGTGTAACTCTTGGGTTAGCTGCGACAATGGACGTTACGATAGTTAAATTGTTCACGCAATCACACTCTTCACCTCTACCAGCGAACAACCTTCAACTTCGATCAACCCATTAACAACATCACTGGAATTTGCACAAATGGAGTGAAAATGGATTGAATCAGATCGTAAAAAATGGATCTGTGCAAATGGATTGAATCTGATTGCCACAAATGAGATTGTAACATATGAACTTGTGCAAATGGATTGATTAAGATTGTATGAAAGGGAGTGAAATAATGGATAGAGCCAAGATTGTAAGAAATGGAGTGAAAATAATGGATTGAATCGGATTCTAACAAATGAACCTGTGCAAATGGATTGAACGAGATTAATGTACCAAATGGACGGAAAATGAATCGGAACAAATGGACCTTGTGCAAGATAACGCATGGAGGAATTTCACCGACTAATGCATATTGTAGCACACAACCATAGATATGATGCTCGCATGTCTGATCTCTGCGATTGATGTTGTTGTGGAATTCTCATGTTTAAAGAATGCCTCAAACGAAAAAAGGAAGAAAAACGCATGCAGAGAAGAGCCACACACCCACATGCATGATGGAGGGAGAGTCGGGCAAACCCCGTACCATCTGAGAAGGAATCTTGGCTCTGTGATAACCTCAAAAAAACTGAACTAAACATAATAAACCAATAAGATCGATGTCCACCAAGAAGACGCATAATTAACAAATCGTATACATCTGAGACGACTTATCAGATTCATAATGGAATCCAAGATTTAAGAGCGATTCGTCTGAATCGGTGCCTAGATCATCGAAAAACACATCGAGGTACCATGCAAGGGCATTTCTCGTTCCAATCCTTCCATCTCTTTGTCGGAATGGTAAACCGCAAGACCGTATTCGCCACCGACCCCTAATTGCATCACGCGAAACTGCTCGACCGTCCATTTGAACCATTTCATTATATATAAACACACGCGAAGCTAATCGATCTGTTACAATGAATCGATCTGTTACAATCAATTAGGGCATGCAAGAACAGGATTCGAGACACATGGATATCAAAACTAGAAGAGTGATGGAAACACTATCGTAGACATCGATTCACCTTCAGGAAATCGGTAAAAGAAAAAAGAAGCAGGAGGGAGGGAGGGAGAGAGAGAGAGAGATTTATGAGGCGTATGAACAAAATTATGTGAGCAAGTGGGGATGTATTTATACTTGAAAATACAGCAAACTACAATTTTGGTCCTTGTCGTTTACCCAAGACAGTAAATAAAGTCCCTATAATTTAATAAGTATCATAATAATCCCCGTGGTTTTTTTTGCTTGGAAAGTAGTCTACAATTATGATTTTGTTTCAACGCATTTTTAATCAACTGATTTGAGTTATTTGAATGTATTTCGACGGATAATCAAAGGACTGTTTTGACTGATTTTCGATGAAAACTAAAAAAACAATTTTTAATTGTTTGAATATATTTCCCTTAAATGAGAGGTATTTTAATCCTTTTAAGTAAATTTTAAAAATTTACAAAAAAAATATTATATATTTTTTTATATTAAATTAAAATCTAAAGATAATATCTATACTACCTTATAAACCAAGTTCCCTCAAAATCTTAAAGTCTTAAAGACAACATGTAAAACATAATGTACAACCCTATACAATGCACTAATACACTAATTTAATTTAAAATCTATTTAAAACACTTTAGTGGGCCCCATTAATAACTATTCAGGCTTCCAAGATAAATATCATTATCATCTTCTTTCGGCCTCCAACAGAAATATCAGTATCATTGGCGATTCAAGCTTTCTGACTCATCCTCCAAGAATGCCGATTCGATCTCCAAGAACGACCCTTCGTTCTCCCCCAAATCATGTGCTTAAATATACGATTCTTCCAAATACTCGGTTCTTCAGTCGCCCAAAATTAGTTCTGCTTCTATCGTCGATCACCATCCACGGTTCTAGGGTTCAATTTCACATCCAACCGATCTGATCAGGAATGTATTTTTGGCTTTAATTGTTGAATGTATGTATGTAAAAAGGTGGGTACATATTGATCAATGCTAGCACATGGTTGCAGAGGAAATGCACTTGATTCGGGTAGTGGTCTTGGTTCTGCTAGGGTTTCAATAACAGAGTTATTCCATGAGGATTGCAATGAGCTACTTAGCTTCTCTGGTTATATGTTTTAACTATCAACTCTTTTTGATTGAAATGTATAAATGATGGAGACTAAGAATATATGGCGAGTGTTGAGGGCTACAACAGTCCCTTGTTGATATCTTTTGTGCCAAAAAGCCAAGTAGGATAATCGATCTCAGAATCTCGCAGCATATAGTATGTTTTCTTGTATAATTACATGATTAATGTTGTAGATAGTAGCCTACTACTTGATTAAGTAGGCATCTTAACACAAACCCTTACTGACTCTAGGATAATAATTGTATGCCACTTCTGTCTTATGCAACTTGTTGATGTCTTGTTTGTGGTGTATTTTTCTTTTTGTGGCCTTCTTTCTTGTTTTTAAAAGCAAGAATACAAGTGGCTCGATTCTCAAGTTTGATTTTCTTAATCTCAGGTGCAAAAGATTCAGATTTTGACTCCTAACATTGGAGTTGTATATAGGTAAGAATTTAAAATTCAAATGTAACAACACTTTTAGTTTAATCTTGAACTGATTTTGCTCCAAATTTTCATCAGCCCCCCAAAATCAATTTCGCTTCGATCGTCGATCACCATCCAGGGTTCAATTTCACTGTCGCTGATCACCATCGATCCGACCTGCTCAGGTACGTTTCTTCATTGGTCTTCATTTCACAATTGGTTCGGCTTCATAAAGATGGTGTAAAAATGGTGTAAAAATCAAGAATTCACAAAAAAAAAGCAGAAAGATTGGTGCTTTTTGTGTGTTTTATTTTAATATGTGTGAATCATAACTTGGGTTTCCCAATTGGGTTTCTTTTTCTTGAATGCAAAATCTCAAAACAAAATGTGAAAAACTCTGTTTAGTTTGTTAGGAAACTGGACTTTTGTTGTATCTTGAATGCAAAATCTCAAAACTCGACTTTTGGTGTTGTTCTTGATGCTCATTGAAACTGCTCAAATCCCACCTGCCCTTATATGCAGTTTTTTGAAATGAAGACCAATAGACCCTTAGGTGCTGTTTTTCGAGCCAATTAATAGACCCTTAGGTGCTGTTTTTCGAGCCAATTAATAGACCCTTAGGTGCTGTTTTTCGAGCCAATTAACAGGCCCTTGAATTCTGTTTTTCGAGCCAATTAGCAGCCCCTTAGAAGCTCTTTTTCGATCCAATTAACAGCCCCTTAGATGCTATTTTTTGAGCCAATTAACAACCCATTTTATGCTATTTTTTTAGCCAATTAACAGCCCATTATATGCTGTTTTTTCCAGCTAATTAACATCCCTTAGATGTTGTTTTTTGAGCCAATTAACTACCTATTGGATGATGTTTTTCGAGCTATTTTTCAAGCCAATTAACAACCCATTAGCTGTTGTTTTTTGAGCCATTTATCAACCCATTAGATGTTGTTTTTAGAGTGTTAACTCCATTTATGGTTCAAAGGAACCGAATAATTTGCATCTAAATGAAAAGTGAAATAGATGTGAACTTACTCATCTTCGAATTAATGGTTCCAAAGTTGAGTTTAATTCTTGTGATGAATTACAACATATCAAACTTTGAGCAAATCTGCACAGAAATCAAATATC
Organism: Arctium minus; assembly: GCA_954870635.1. NCBI lineage: Eukaryota > Viridiplantae > Streptophyta > Magnoliopsida > Asterales > Asteraceae > Arctium > Arctium minus. Next base: position 170,026,098 of record OX941080.1, on the reverse strand, counting down.
AACATTGACAACACTTTAAAATGGTGTAAAAATCAACAACTTCATATACAATTTTTATATATATATCTTAATCACTCACTTTCAAGATGCAATCCTTCTCTTGGGTTCTTGACTACAGATTTAACCAAGTTTAGAATCAAAACAACACTATAGAAATCAAAATTAGGTAACTATCAACTACCCAAAACACAAGTAGTGTCTTAGTTCTTGATTTGAATCAATCAAACAGAAAACTAAACATAAATTGTTGGTTCTTTTATCGGATCAATTCTTGGATTATTTATTTTGAAATTTACATTCAAATCCCAACTGCCCTTTTATCGGATCACTATAATACTGACTCTTTCATTTTGGTGTTGTTCTTGATGCTCATTGAAACTGCTCAAATCCCACCTGCCCTTAGATGCAGTTTTTTGAGCCAATTAACAGACCCTTAGGTGCTGTTTTTTGAGCCAATTAACAGCCCCTTGAATTCTCTTTTTCGAGCCAATTAACAGCCCGTTAGATGCTCTTTTTCGAGCCAAATAACAGCCCCTTAGATGCTATTTTTTGAGCCAATTAACAACCCATTATATGATGTTTTTGTAGCCAATTAACAGCCCATTATATGTTGTTTTTTTCCAGCTAATTAACATCCCTTAGATGTTGTTTTTGAGCCAATTAACTACCCATTATATGTTGTTTTTTCTAGCTAATTAACATCCCTTAGATGTTGTTTTTGAGCCAATTAACTACCTATTAGATGATGTTTTTCGAGCTATTTTTGGTTGTTATTTACTATATAATGTATACGTGTGCTTTTCTCTATTTTAAAAATGTTTATGGATGTAAGACTTCAATTTAATTTTTTATTTATAACTTTATGAAATATGATTTATACATAAAAACAATATTGAAATTTCCATAAAGCATTTTTGCTAACCTTAAAATTTATAAACTTTTGTATCACTTTTAACTTAACACAACTACATAGATTTTAGAGAAAACGTTTGAAAAAGAAATTGTTTTTTAGGGGATTATTTTTCTATTTAATATATAAGGTTGTTTTATCTAGAAAATGGATTGCCATTGGTTGTTATTTACTCAACCAACATTATAGATGGTGGAATATAACTAATGTTCGGGTAGAGTATATTTGGAATGATGTGAAGGAGAAGAGGTTGCTTTTAATATTACTTGATAGAAATGTAAGTTGCAAATACTTAATCTTGAATTAAATTTTATAAATTACTATATTTGTACATTAGTTTATTAATGTGTTATCATATAATAGAGGCAGAAAATGGTAGCAACAATCCCCCACCGCTTATTAGCGTCATATAGACATTACATTTTGGAGGGTAACGTGTATTCGTTGAATCATTTTCAAGTTGAAGAGTTGTACGAAGATCCCTCGTCTTACGAGGGATACGCTTTTGCCCATGACGATTGGGTGATTCACATATACCATAATACAAAGCTTACTTTGTTGCCGTGTGATGTCGCAAATGGGTTTGTGTTATATCCGTTGGTTCCAACACTTAAAATGGTTCAGGAAAAAAGGAGGGGTCGGAAAACACTGATTGGTAAAATTAAACACTTTGTTAAAGTTATGTTTATATCTTGATTTTTTAAAAATATTATTATATAATATCTAGAGTTTAATTTTTTATTCATAATAAATAATTTTTAGACGTTGTTGGCAAAATTATCGCTGGAGGACGGATAACTTATCTACGTTGTAAAAATGTCTATCGTGTTGGTTCATGTGAAATCTTTCTGCAAGATGCGACGTAAGTGCATATATTACATACTAAATTTTAGATATATATATATATATATATATATATATATACACACATATGTGTATAGATAACGATAGCTAACAATTTGAAAACGTTAAAATATGAACAAGGGACATGTAATCAAGATGAAACTGAAAGACACTCCGCGTACAAGGCCTCTAATGATTGCACGTGCAATCAAAGAAAAATCAATAATATAGGTGTCCAGGCTTAAACTTATCCATTTGGTGTCAAATATGTAAAAAGTTTATTTAATATAATCCTTTCCTATACTATGATTCCTTAAATATATTAATTTAATGTTTCTAAAATTTTCAGTGAATATTTTGATTTCTACGGACTTAACAAGGGTCGATGTAGAACCAAAGATGCCGGAGGCGGATGTTATAAGAGTTAAGCACAGAAAAATGTGGGGCTATTAAGAACAAAGTGGGGCTAATATCGTTGATTTCTTATTTTGGATATTATATGTTGTGTTAACATTTGGTGATATCATTTTGCGTAAAGACATGTTAATTTTTGGGTGGATACTTGATATTTGTTCTTTTTAGACAAATTTGTGTTTTTTCATTTCGTAATGATAGTTGACATTTGTTGTATCTAAACATATTTGATTTGATTGTATTTTTGGTATCATGTGATTTTTCTATTTGTTGTTTTTATAAATATTTGATGTCGTTCGATTTGCTAATGACATTTGGTGCAATAATTAAAATAATTTGCATCAAATAATAACTTTTAACAAACCAATAACTGTAATGATAAGTACAATGTAGCATAATATTGTTAAACTATATATTGTTTTTCATGTAATTTTACAGTGTCAAATGAGGATTGTAAATGAGGAAGGTGACAATGATATTACACAAGTTGATATAAATACGAATAAAGGTATGTGTACGAGATATATTACTAAAAACATAAGAAAATGTTCATTTTTTCTTTCTCTTCTTTTCGATTTTATACGAAATTTGTGGCTAACCAAAAGTAACATGATTTTCCCAAAATTATGAATTCCTCATGATTTCCTTGCTTCTATGTTGTTATAATGTGTATTAGGGATTGTCGATGAAGAAACTACAAATGTTGATGTCTCCCAAAAAGAGACAAACAAAAAGAGAAAAATAGAGTCTGGTGATGGAAGTAGTCAATATATGGTGACAATACAAGGAAATATCAATGAAGCAACCCCTGTCAGTGCGTTAACTTTTGCTGAAAGAAGAAAGATTGTTAATCGAAACTATTATCAACGAAGCAAGGAAAATAAGAGAAATAATTTTAATACACAAGGAACAAGCCAATTAGATTCGGGGTTGACACATGATGACCTCAACGGTAAATTACGATTATTATTATTCTGTAATTTGGAATTGACATAAACTAGATGCTTATTGACATGATGTTTTTTTTGTCATAGACATTCAAAATAAGCGTGGAATACTATTAACTGTTTTTGAAAAAGTCGTGAATCAAGAATTGAGAAATTAGTATTTCTTTTTGAACTCGATCTTATCACTTCTTTATAGTTAAATCTTTAATTTTCATATTCTAATGTTTTACATAGCGCTTGACGAAGGAAGTAGTCAACACATTACAAATATCTCTCCAGTGGATATGACACAAGAGAATATCAGTGAAACAACGTCTGTCAGTGCGTTAACTTTTGCTCAAAGGAGAAAGATTGTTAATCGTAACTATTATCAACGAAGCAAGGAAAATAACAGAAATGCTTTTAATACACAAGGAACAAGCCAATTATGTTCAGGTAAAAAAATTACGATTATTATTATTTTGTAATTTGGAATTGACATAAACTAGAGGCTTATTGGCATGACATTTTTTGTCATAGGCATTCAAAATAGTCATGGAATACTGCTACCTCTCTTTGACGACGTCGTGAATCAAGAATCAACAAGTTAGTATTTCTTTTTAAACTCGATCTTTTTGAAATCGATCTTACCATTTCTATATAATAATCTTAATTTTTATATTCAAATGTCTTACATAACTCTTGGTGAAGGAAGTAGTCATCACTTTACAAATATCTCTCCAATGGATATGACACAAGAGAATATCAGTGAAACGCCTGTCAGTGCGTTAACTTTTGCTCAAAGGAGAAAGATTGTTAATCGAAACTATTATCAACGAAGCAAGGAGACGACACAAGCGAATGCCAATGAAACAACCCCTGTTGCTCAAAGAAGACAAATTATTAACCGAAATTACTATCAACGAAGGACGGGAAATAACAGAAATGTTGAGATCCAACAGGGGGATCCATACAGTTTTGTCTATGATGGGTCCGAAACAACATCGTGTCTTGAAGGAACAAAATGCATGTGAACATTGTGGAGCAAAACGGTTCGAATTTGAATTCCCTTCCTTTTGTTGCATGAGTGGGAAGACAAAGTTGGCATACTCACCCATTCCTGAAGAACTATACCATTTATTTACAATGCAGTCAGAATTAGACGAAATGTTTAGGCATAATATTCGCGCATACAACACAAACTTTTCATTCACGTCAATGGGAGTAACTTTGGATAATACTGTGAGCAATATGACATTTGGAGTATATACATTTCGTGCTCAAGAAGGAATATATCATAGAATCGATTAGTTAGTTCCTAGGGATGGACAACCTAGGTACTTACAACTTTATTTTTATGATGCTGAATCTAAGTTTTCGCATAGACTGCAATGGCCAAATCTTGATAGAAACGTCATTGAAATGTTGACTCGTGTGCTTTCTATAAACCCATACGTGAGAACGTTTCGAAGCCTTGCTGAGCTAGGACCACTCGACAATTATAGAGTCACTTTGAATGCTTCCGTGGAACTTGACCAGAGGGTGTATAATCGACCGACCACATCTGAGGTTGAAATACAAGTATTTATTTTATCTTATTTAAATAAAAATGTATCATATAGATGGTGCTTACAAAATTCTACCATTTTACAAGTTGCTGGTATTTGGGTTGAAGGCAATGACAACATCACTGCATACAGGAGAAGTATTGTTGTGTATGGGAGGTCCGACTACATATGAGTTATGTATGTTTATAGGTGTATCTTTGTGCATGTTTTGTGTGTTTAAAGGTGTCTGTTTGTGTATGTGCAAGTATATGTACAACATCTAGGTTTTGTGTGATATAGGTGTATGCTTATGTGTGTAAAAGAGGTGGTTGCGATAGGGATTGTGAGATAAAGGGAGTCACAAAGAGAGAGAGAGAGAGAAACAAAGAAGGGGTGGTGTCACGAAGAGGAAGTCGATGACAAAGGAAATTGGCGTTTCTCTTTCGCCCTTTTAGTGTTTACATATATATATATATATATATATAGAGAGAGAGAGAGAGAGAGAGAGAGAGATGAATTCAACCGAAAACAACATTTATCTAAGAAAAACATGAGAACAACCGAGTACATACAAAATCATATTAGATTCATGTACAAAATGATTCTCGCGACTTTGCGCATGACCTTAGGTCGCCACCGACATCTCCTGCGTTCGATTTTTCAGGTTAATGTAAAATCATATATGATTTTGTACATGATCTACAAAATAGTTAGCGTTCTCGTTTGAACCTTCCTTGATATATATATATATATATATATTCAGGTTCATACGAGAACAATAACAAAATAAAAAAAACGATCAGATCACATGTGATGTAGCGACATGAGGTCGCAGACCACGTCGCTCGCACACCCTTGCGTTGACCTTTAGTGTAAAATCATATGTGATTTTGTACGTAATTTTTCCGTTTTCTTATTATCATATTTGTTATTGTTCTCGTTCGAACCTACCCCCTCTCTATCTATATAAAAAGAGAGGGACTATAACCAAATGCAAACACTGGAAATGTTACAAACAATAAAAACGAATCAATTAAGATATTTATGGAAATGATGAAGATTCATTTATTATGATTTGAATATTTGTGGATGATGATTATAATTCATCAATTATGATCAATGCTTTATATTAAGAAACAATCGATATATTTATGAAAGCAGATATTTGTTAGAGTAAATGGACGATGGAGATTGGTTAGTAAGGTTTGTAAAATTTCCATTGTTTGTATTTGATTGGACCTCTCTCTCTCTCTCTATATATATATATATATATATATAGAGAGAGAGAGAGAGAGAATGAGAGAGAGAAGAAAGTTCAAATGAAAACTCAATATTCATTGTGCATGTGAGGACAAATCTCAGTCACTCCATTTGTATTGATCCAACAACTCATATTAAATAAATTTTTAATTTTAAGATACTTAGGGGTAAAAATGGAAAATAATTTAAACTCACGCCTACCATATTTGACTTTTTATTTTCTTTTTTAATTAAAAACTTTTACCCACTTAAAATTTAAAGGGCAAATTGCATGAAAATGTAACCTACTTTGTTTTAATTCCTGTTTTGGGTAATATACTTTTAAAACTTTTATTTTGGTACCTAAGATATGATATTTCAAACTTATAAGTACCCGAGTAACCTAAATCACCTTTAACCGGTCACTACGCTGATGTGGCTGATGACTCATTATTATTTGTTGATTTAACTAATATCGTGGAGTTTTTTATTTTAAAAATAAATTTGGCTTAAATTCTATTTTAAAATTTTGTTAGATTTTTTTATTTGCATTTTTAAATAAAGTTAAATAAAAATCAAGCAAGATTCAAAATTGTTTCAAAACAAAAATTCATTCCACCACCGTCTATATCCTATCACTTTGAACCCTAATTTCCATTTCACAAAAATCCGCTGCCAGGGAGCAAATCATAACCTCTCATTCCTCGTCTCATCCACTCTTCTGCAGCATGCCATTCTCCGATGATGCTTTCCGTTCTCTGTCGACGATGCTTTCCGTTCTGTCGACGACACTTGCCATTCTCCGATGATGCTTTCCGTTCTCTTGTGTCACGTCCTCACCCTACTTGAATCTGTGAACACGAATCCTGAAATCGCTATCCAAAAAAGCTTTTGGACACTGTTTCGGTGTTTGCATTGTTGGTTAAATGGACAAATAATAATGAGTCATCCGCCATGTCATCTACCATATCAACATAGTGACCGGTTAATGGTTAATCAGGTTACCATATCAACATAGTGACCGGTTAATGGTTACCCAGGTACTTATAAGTTTGAAATATCACATCTTAGGTACCAAAACACAAGTTTTGAAAGTATATTACCCAAAACAGGAATTAGGACAAAGTATGTTACATTTTCATGCAATTTGCCCAAATTTAAAATAATTTATCTTAAAAATTACTAATATTTTAATCAAACAAATTAATAAAAAAAACGAGAATTTTTTGCTCTTCGATATGACATCCATTTGGATATAGTTTTTTTCTTTTTGTTTTAACCGTTTTTTACGTGAAATGCTATATATGTGTTTTATTCATTATGAATATTTATGTACGTTCAAGTTTATACAATACCTCGACACCGTAAGTATGTAACTCGACAATACCTTCTTCAACACGTTCTTCAAAGTCGCAAGACATTGCGTTTCTTCAGCACCGTAACCCAACACCAATCGAGACGAATCGAGAACCTATCGAGTAATTCGGTTGTGAACCGGGGAACAAAAGAGAGCGCGTCACGTCTCCACGCCATCACGGGTCATTCATGTATTATTTATCATGATTAATGTATCATCAATGATGAATAATACAACATTCAGGGTGAATAATACACGATTCATGAATTCGTGTACTATTCATCATGAATGTTGTGTAATTCATCATGAATGTTGTGTAATTCATCATGAATGTTGTGTAATTCATCATGAATGTTGTATTATTCATCATGAATAATGAATGAATGTTCACATTTGTTATTCATACTGAATGTGGGACATCCGGGATGTACATATATATTAATACTGAATTAAACCAAATACCGTTTGTGAATTGAGAAACAAAAGAGAGTGCGCCATGTGTCTACACCTTCACGCGTCATTTATATATTATTCATCATGAATAATACAACATTCAAGGTGAACAATACACGATTCATGATGAATAATACATGAATCATGAATTCGTGTATTATTCATCCTGAATGTTGTATTATTCATCATGAATAGTGAATGAACGTTCATCTTTGTTATTCATACTGAATGTGGATACCCGGGACACACATACATATTCGTAATGAATATAACACATATGTAAGTTATTATATGACCACGACATGTGTCACATAGAGATACTGCTGATGAGTATGTAAACCTATAGGGTCGCACACAAAGAATGCGTTTGTTTCCATCTTTAGAAACCCGGATTAAATCAAGTTGATTAAGAAAATAATTATTCTTGAAGAATAATTATGAAAATATGTGTTAAACTGTAATTATGATAATTACATGGTGAAAATGTAATTATGTTAATTATATATTTGAATTTGAATATTACAGATAAATACAAAACCTTATTTGAATTATAGTTTAACTATAATTCTTCTGGTATAAATAGGGCGTTGGGTTAAACTTTTTTCTTAACGATTTGAAATTGGAATTAGTCTTTCAGTTAAATACATAATAAAAACCTTTTCTTTTCTGTAAAACACATATAGATCTAGGGTTCTTGGGCTAGCACCCGGTGGAGACGGGAAACGTGTTCGTGTGTGGACTACCGATAGAGGAAACCTGCTTTGGGTTCTTGGTGCTCCGTTTATCCTTACTGATCTATTATAAGGTAGATATTCTAAACATCCTATGGTGTGGTTTATTTTAATTAAATGCATCATTGGATCCGTTTGGGTTTTATGTTTATTCAGAAAAGTTTTCTGCAATAATTATTGTAACCAAAATTATTAATTTTTCCGCTACGTTTAATTCTTACAAATTGCATTAAAACCCAACAGTGGTATCAGAGCCACTTTGAGCATTTAATTAATATGGGAACAAATTTTATGTGGCAATTATAATTAAAAAAAATTGACGCTAAAATCTATTTTTACCTAAATTCTAAGTTGGAATTAGAAATTCAATTGGGTTGTTCCTTCTAAAAGTTTTTTTGTTTTGTTTGTCGGTTGATTTAAAAGGGTTTTAAAACCTTTATAAGTCACCTTCTCAAACAATTTAATCGGGCCATAAAAGTTTCATTAAACCAAGTTGGATTTGGACTTTTGTTATGGACCCTTCACTAAAAGCCCAGTCATATGGTGATCAAAAGGGTTTCTATACCCTAAATCTTTTTCTCTCCAAAATCCCAATCGTAAGAGGCTTTATGGCCACTCGCCATCGTCAGCTGCTGTTGTTGCTTATTCTCGTCTTCGGTCATTACTGGTTACTGCCTTGTTTAGTCATTACTGACTAGACCAAGCGGTTGTGTTTAGGGATGATCTCAAATATGGACCACCACCATAAGCCACGACTCCTTGTGGTTCGATCGTTCTTTTGCTACCATTTTGTTCGCCGGATTTTCTGACTTTTGTCCTCCCTACGGCTGTTGTCGTTGACTTCTAACAGACTGCTGGTCTTCCAGGTCACCACCGGCAGGCATGAAGGCCGGTGTCGGTGCCGAAGTTGGTGTTGTTTAAACCATGGTCGAACACACCCCACACCATGGTTTGGGGTTTTGTTGAGTGGTTTCACCACTCGGTGCTATTGTTCTTGACCACGATTGGGTTTTGGCCCGAACCGTGATGTTGTTGATGTTATGTCCACTGCTTGTTGCCCTTGTCGGCCATCAGGTGGTCGTCCCTCAACCACTTCTTACAAATTTAGAATCATGTAAATACTATCGTTTGTTTTTCCTTCATTTTGCGTCAACCACCGTGATGGTGGTTCGGGTGTTGGGCATGTGCCCTAAGCGGTTGAGTCAGAAGTCGGGCCTATGATCTTAATCTATTGTTTTATTTTGGGAGTTGGGCCCGGGCTAGTAGGCCCAAGTATTATTTTGGGATGTTTCCTAAACAGTCAGTCTGTCTTTGGGTTGTTACCCTAGCTTTCGTTTTAGGCTTAAGTCCCAAAAAAGTTTCGGGTCATGGTTTGTTAACCTACAATTAAATTAGGTCAATAATTTTAATTTTTCCGTATGAATATTTTTTCCATCAATCGGCCTTTTAATTATGTTAGTTATTTCGGCCGAATGTTTTATTTTATGTTTAAAATAATAATTGTGTAATATATATGGTTTGCCCCAAAGACCCGTGGTTGTGGTTGATTTATTTTTATTTTGGAAAATTAAAATGCATCTTTTTTCTTCTTATTTTGATTTATTTTTAAAAACAACACAATAATTACTAACCCTTTTATTTTCTTGCGTTTATATTTTCATTTTTGTTTTCTTATAAATGGTTCAATGAGAAGTTTTCAGACACATTTATCTTTTTCTTCTTATTTTTATTTATTTATTTCTTAAATCAAGTAAACCTATTATTTTATTATATTTTCAATTTCACTTTACTTTTCTTATAAATGAATTTAGAATTCACAAATATAAAAAACTATACATATTTTCAACTTATATGATAAAACACATTTTGAATTATTTTGGTTATTAATTGGAAACCTATTGTTTAATCTATAAAACATTAATATTTTTTATAAACACTTTAATTATTTGTGATGTTATAATGAATATAATTAAATCGGTAGATGTAACGTCATCTTTTAATTTCAAAAAGAAAAAAAAAAACTTCATGTAATGTTCATTTTAGATCATTTATACTAATAAGATTCTAATGATTTTTTTTACAAATAATTTGTATATAGTTTATTGATTATCATATTTAACAATTAATATGTATTATATGAACAATCTACATATTACTACCAGAGTTATTCATGCAATCGTGCAACGCACGGTTCAAACACTAATTATACATAATAGGAATTACATGATAGTGATTACACATATTATAATTATTTATATAACACCAGTATTGCATATTATTTATAAAAAAACGTTAATAGTAAATTGCTAAAATTCTTAATGGAAAAAACTTATTATAATCTATCAATATATAGATGAAATACTTATTACAATTGAATAGCAATTATGATTTACTATCAATTTATTATTTATTTACGTTATAACTGTATTACGATTTTTCTCTATATAAAGATTGTAGAAAATTAACTGATCCCATTGCTTGAACCATTATTTTGTTATTTGATTTTAATATCATGGAGTATTCTTTGCTACAAGACTTGAAAAATGATCACGATAACTGTAACACCCGTAATTTTCGGTAAGTAAAAGTCACCCTGACATTTTTGTAACTTGTAAATGGTGGAATTTATGTTGGGAAAACATTAGTTTAAGAGTACACTTGGAGCGACTATGTTATTCGACAATGCCATGGCAAAGTCGCATGGCATAGTAGCACGGTTGAACCAGACTTGTTAAAAGTCGGATTTTCAGCCTCATTCTTCATTTACTCATAACTCCATCATTTCAACTCCGTTTTTGGCGATTGAAGTTGCTATGGGTTCTTTTTTAGAGCTTTTCAATGGTATATTGTTAGTTTTGGGAATATATAAGAGTATTTGGTGGTGGATTGGAAGCAAAGATCAAGAGCTCATCATCATCACCTCCATCTTCAAGAATTTTGGGGTTTGCCAGGTTTTCACCAAAACCTAAGTGGTAAGTTCATCCTTTCCACTTCCAAACTTCTTTATGAGTTATAAATGTTCTATTGATGACAAGCTAGTGTTTTATTTCTCCAATTTTGGTTTGGAAGATTTTGAGAAAAGTTTGGTCAAATTAGGGTTTTTAGTCAAAATGGAGATTTTGATATAAGATGTTTGGGGAATGATTCTAAACACTTGGATATGTGTATTTATGGTTGGAAACTTGTGGATCTAGGTTTTTAGAAGATTTGACTTGAGGATCCAAATTTCTTCAAAGGAGCTCAAGTTGGGAAAATTTTACATTTAGCCTAAATCTAGCAAGGTGAGTTCAAGTTGATTTGTGAAAACGTTGTACATGCCAAAAATGTTCGTTTTGAAGTATAAAAATGTTTTAATTGGGTGTTATCAAATATGTTGTTTATTTGATGAAATTTACATCTTTGGATACATCTGATTTTATAAATATTGTAAAAGGGTGCATTTGGGTTTTTGAGACATTTTGATAAGGAAATCATATTTAAATGTCCCTTTGATGATTTATTATATAAATGGAGGTCATTTGATGAAAATGTATTTTTAGTGTATTTGGTTTTGTAAATCGTGTGGAAAATGTATATTATTGAGTGATAAAAACATTTTGGAATTTTAATGGTATAGTTTCATTTGGAAAACGATTCATCCCAACTCATGATGTTTTGTTTGAGTTATCCATGTCTGTGGAGCATGTTTTTGCATAAACGTGGGTCATTTACGTTTTATTGTACTTTATGACTTTTACAAATGGTCAATTGATTGGTTGAGTTTTTTTTTTTTTTTTTTTTTTTTTTTGGAGAGGGTATCCCAGACCACATTGGGCCCAGACTAATCCCTGGCAATATGGGCCGAAGCCCGACTGCTAAAGCATGCAGCCCGGGGTCGAAGCCCCCGTACCTCCAGGATGCGTCCCCCAGGGTTCGAACATGAGACCGCTACTAGCTAGTCCACATGCCTTACCACTAGGCTAACACCCTTTTGGTAATTGATTGGTTGAGTTTATGGCTCGATTTTTGACTCTATTGGTTCTTGGGGACATTTGTCCGATTTTGATAAGCTCGATGTAGAGCCTTGGGTTATGAATTGCATTTATTGCATCTTATTTGAGATTTTCATGTTTTGAGTGCGTTAGTCATTCATTCGAAGTCATGTAATGTTTTAGACTATAATGCATTGGATCCATAGGCATAAGAGTTAGTCAGTTGATTTTATTGGGAACTTTATCCCTATGGTTAATTGGTACTCGTGGTATAGATCGTGGGTGGTTGAACTCGGTGTTTGTAACACACGTAATTTCTTAAAGAACAGTTAAGGATCGACCACGGAAACGGTCAGCGGCCGGCCGAGGGAACGGTCGGGGAGCGGTTTAACGCAATACGTAAGGACACACAACAAGGACGTGCGCGACTTGGATCGCGACTTCCAAGCCGCGGATAAGCCCGCGCAAATCACTATGATCCGTGACTCAGAGACACGCGCGGCTTGGCCCGTGGCTTGGAGGCCACATCCAAGGCCGCGGGATTGGCCAGATCGATTAAAAACCCAAATTCTAGGGTTTTCTCTCATTTCATACTTCTACTATCCACTTCTCTCTCTCTTAGTCCGATTTTGAGAGCTCAAAGAGCCGATTTTGGAGCATCTATAGAGGATCTATCCTAAAGGCACATGAAGGTTTGGTGTTAGAAGCTTGGATTTGAATAACTTTGGGTGGAAGGTCTCAATATCTAAAGTGGTAAGCTTACTTGAGTAATCTAAGCTTTAGTGTAAAGATCTTTGTAGATCTAAAGGTTTTACTTGTTGTGATTCATTTCTAGAGCTGAGGAAATGGGTTGTTTGAAACCCTAGCTCATTGTTGAAGATGACTTGGAAAGGGTGGAATCTACACTAATGGAGGCTAATGGTTGGAGTTGGAACCTAGGTTTAACTTAACCTAGGAAGGTGAGTTCAAGTTTATTTGTGAAAACGTTGTACATGCCAAAATGTTTATTTTAAAGTATTTACATGTTTTACATGAAGCTATTATTTGTTGAGTCATTTGGTGGGTTTTGAACATCTGAGTGCTTGGATTCATAAACTTTGTAAAACCCCCATATTTGGGATTTTTGGGTATCTTGGACAATAAGTCATTTTAAAGTGTTCTTGATGAGTTATTACTTAAATGGAACTTATTTGGTAAAATAGCATTTTCGTGTTTGTTTGGAAAATGTTTAAAAGGAGTCTTGAGTATAAAGAGTATAAACCTATTTAGAAAACCTTTTGTCCTGACTTAAACTGTGTTGGAGTCCATTCAAGTATTTTGGAGCGTGTGATTGCTCGGTATGGGGCAAGTACGTTTATTATTTGAAAAGCGTTAATCATTGGTCAAAAAGGGGTTTTGAGTATTCTGGCTCGATGTCGTTTTAAAGGAGTCTTGAGGACACTCGTTCGGTTTTATATGGGTCAATGTAGAGTCTAGTTATGACGTACGCACTAATGTGTTGTGTTGCGTATTGAGGTTGGTTACGGGCTCGAGTGCTTTGGTATGAGAAGTCCGGTAAGGTTAGACTGTGTTGCATTTGATCCATAGGCACGTAAGTTAGTCTGTTTTGTGATGGTCAATTGGGTATTGTGGGGTTGAACTCCGGTACCCATGTTTTATGACTAGATACTTTACAAGTAAGCACTCAGAGGGTTGAGTCTGGTGGTACTATCAGGGAGATAGGCACCAAGACCTCCGCCACTTGAAGTAATGCCTAGGAGGTAGTCTTTAAGTGTGTCGGGTCTTCGGGATGGAGTTCTTCGGAATGTTCATCAAGGTCAACTGACTTGAGGTGAAGCTTGTTAAAGAAATCGTAGGGACACTTGGGCTGTGATGTCGTGAGGTGTCATGCGATTAACGTTGCATGGGTGACGTATTTTTGTGTTTCCTCTACTCTCAACGGATACGGGTCTCTCTCGTTGTCGGCTACAAGTATTTTAAATATAAGGTTGTTTTACTTTATTGTCATTGGTTCTTTATGGTCGACAGTGAATGAGGGCCTTAATATTGTATCTTCCTTTTCGTATATTAAGGTTTGAATGAATTATGTCATCCCCGTGTTTTGGTAGTTAGATTCCTTTCATTTATGGTCACATGAGTATTGGACCTAGTATCCATGTTTTCGGACGTACGGTATATGTGGTTTTGATGATGATTCATGGGTCGAGTATTTTGCCCCACCGTATTTGGGTGTTTTGGGACATAACATTTTATCCATGTTTCTTAAATGGGAGTCATTTCATACTCATGTTTCGAGTTTGTTTAAGTTGCATCAATTTATAAATCATGTTTGAAATGAGGTGTCCATCTTTGATAGTGCATGACATTGGAAAAGAGTTGTTTTCTACGTTTTAAAATACATCAATTGAAAGGTCATGACTTTAAGCGAAATTCATCATTTTTAAAGATATTTACTCATGTAAAACTTTTGAACTTACTAGGCGTTAGCCTAACCTTTTTATTTGTCGGCATGTGCAACAGGTTTTGGTTGGGAATAGTCCTACTGACACTGTGAAGCGAAGAGTTCTAGATGTGTGCTCGAGGAGTAGATATCTTAGTGAAGTCTTCCGCATTTAGAGCAACTTGCGTTTGGGGGTTAAGTAGCACCCGACATTGGTTTAGTCTTCGTGTATTATGGGAGTTCGTATTTATTGAGGTTATTTATCGAATCTTATATTTGAGGCATATTGAGTTTGATTTGTGGAAAGAGATGTTGTCTTTTATTCTATGTTTTATCGAAAATTTTATTAGTTGCTCTTACCAAATTTGAGGGTGTTACAAGTTGGTATCAGATCTTAAGTTTGAGAGAATTATGTGTTGATTTTGAATGCCTAGACTCAAACTAGCATAATTTTAAGTGACTGAATGTGAGATTGCACAATTAGGCACTTTAAGATTTGATGATTAGAGGTGAGTGGAGTCATTCGGAACGAGAATCACGCCAAAAATGACAAGGATGATCATATACAGTTCGTTCATAATAGCACTTGGCCAGTGTTATGGTGAACCTACGAGTTACATGTGTGATTGAATTAAGTGGACCGTTGCGGGTCGGTTTGATTGGTTGGATCAGAACCATAGACTTTTGGAACCGTTGATAGTACAAGGAGAAATTGTGAGGTGAACTTATGAAATCCTTGATCTTAGCCTTAAGAGGTTTGAGCATATGGATGGCGATAGTGTAACTACGATATCGAGGAGCGTAGTTTCGTGATGTCGAGTGCCGACCAAATTCATGCACATAATTTATTTCAAAAATAAAGTACTTCATCTATTTCTCATATTTCCCAAATCATAACACGGGTCATATTACGAAATTTTGGAAAAGAAAATGTTTAACACACACCAGATTTTAAAACCATGAGTTTGATCATCCATGAAAATTGTTTTATTGCACGTGGTCACAAATTTTCATTGGAGATCTCTTCATTCCCTTTTCTTGTCTAACGCTATTTTCGGATATTGTAATGTCCAAGTTTTAATGTTTTTTGGAGTATGGGGCAAGTAACTGCGAGCTTTTAACCTTGACATTGGATCTCCTCCACGTATGTTAAGGTTTTAAAGGAAAAGTTATTCCCACATTTCTACGTCTGAGTTTATGGGGAATTTTAGGATGTGCAAGTTTTGTTGAAAGATGTCACTTTATATCACGTTGCGACAAAAATGGAACCCTTGAAATCATGACATTTAATTCGTAACTTCGTTTTATCCTTTTATTTTAGGATCGAAGGTTTTGGCATCACTTAATTTTTGTGTCATTATGCTTTATGAAAATTTTAGTTGAGTCTTATGAAGTTTCATTTATGATATTTTGCGTCGTGTAGATGAATTTTAAAACGCGTATACCGAATCATTGTGTACATTAATTTTCGGGTTGTTGTGTAACACCCTAAAAATAGGGATAACAAAAATTCGGAAAACGGACATGAGGTATACTAAAATTTCCATAGCAAGAGCCTCCCAAAAATGGGGAATATATAAATATAAATAACCTGTTTAATCGCAATTGTAATTTAACGGACAATAAACAACAACCAACTAATCTAATTTTTACATCTAGAAAAGAGATTACAAAAAGGGTTGCTATCTATAAACCCAAATGGTCTATATCCAAAAGTATAATGCCTCCATTTGCAATTCTCCAAGCTCTCACCCCAAAGCAAACTAAACCTGCTTAGGACCGCCGCCGCTAGAACCTGATATACACATTGACACCAAACAAGTGTTAGGCCAAAAAGCCTAGTGAGTTGGACAATAATAAGCATGCATGAACAGTCACAATTTCTTATCAGCAGTTAACCAGTGCCCAAATATATGTGGAGTCATCAGGGGAGACCCAAAGCACCAATCAATTCCACTCCAAAGATTCAATGCACCTTGATGCCCTTAACAAGGAACACCCCAAAGGCCCGGCACACCCGAAGATCAGACCGTAAAGGAAACTTTCCGAGTGGCGGGGGTCTAGGCACATACCATTCCGGTGGTGCCCCAAGACTACATCCTCCTAGTGAACTTGCCTTGATTCGTCTAACATAATGCATATAGGAGGTCCTTAGGTATATTTCAACCCAACATATTTCCATACCGACTACGGGTACAATGTTACCATCCTATCCTCATGAAGTCCAACAAAAGTCCCAAATGACAATTATATTCATCATGCATATAACTATGTCACCAAAATGGTATTCCAACTAAAATCATCATAATACCCATATATGCATACATTTAACATATCAAGGTACCCACATTATATATCTAAGAGACAAATCCCAAATAATGATACATATAACAATAATCATGGCAAATCACCCATATATATACATCTTCCAACTATTTTCATGAAGAAATCCCCAAACATTTGAACATATAGAGATAAAGTAACACATAGGAGATTATGATGTGTATCTAGTTTTAACAAAGGTTTAGTAAACTCACAATCTAGGTTTTGAACCCAAAACCTAGAAAATATGGAAACCCTAGAAGTTGGAGAAGATGAGACTTGAAGGTGAGAAATGAGAATCTTGAAAAACACTTCAATGAGGACACTTGGATGAAGCTTGATGACCACTTAATGCTCCCAACAACCCAAAACCCTAAAAATGAATGAGGTAGGTGATGAAACCCTAAAAATCGCCTCCAAGAAGAGCTCTCCCGATTTTGTAAAGTGTTAATGTGAGAAACAAAACTGCCAAAGTGTTTTTAAATCAACCAGACCACGCGGGCGATAATGCCCGGCGATAGTGCCATGGGCACTATCGCTTGTCACAATCGCGGAGGTTCCCACCCCCACGGTACAAGCCCGGCGATAGTGCCAATGGCACAATCGCCAGGCACAATCGCTGGCATCCCAAAACGGTCCGAAACTTAACTAAATTCGATGGCGAGGGCGAGGTTTGAACGATTAACAAAGGTAATTCAATTACATGACATTTTAACATAATTCAAGATCATAAGATGTACACCAAGACACACATTCACACATAAGCGAAATCAATGCATTAAGGGAGATATAACACTTACCTTAAGAATTTACGGGTGTTACAATCCTCCCCACCTAAATAGGATTTCGTCCCCGAAATCTTACCCTAGGCAAACAAGTGAGGATAACGCTTCTTCATATCATCTTCCGATTCCCAAGTAATGTTAGCACCCCGATGATGCTTCCATTGGACTTTCACCATAACCACGTCTTTATGCCTCAACTTCTTCACTTTCGATTCTAAGATCGATTCCGGTTCTTCCACACAACGATTCCCATTGTCCACCCGAATTTCCGACAAAGGAATCACGCTTTCATCTTCGGATAGGCACTTCCGAAGATAGCATACGTGAAATGTGGGATGTATTCCATCCATTTCCGGTGGTAAATCCAACCGATAGGCTTGCAAACCAATTTTTTCCAAAATAACGAATGGTCCAAGGAAACGAGGACTAAGCTTCCCACGCTTCCCGAAACGTATGATCCCCTTCCACGGAGACACCTTCAACATGACCCGGTCACCCACTTGAAACTTAACCGGCCTTCTCTTCTTGTCCGCATAACTCTTTTGTCGGTCTTGCGCTGCCTTTAGTCTCTCACGAATTTCCTTCACCTTGTCGGCCGTTTCTTGGACAATTTTCGGTCCGGCAAACTGCTTCTCGCCCGCCTCGAGCCAACAAACTAGAGTTCGGCACTTTCGTCCGTACAACGCCTCGAACGGTGCCATTCCAATGCTAGAATGGTAACTATTATTATACGCAAACTCCACTAACGGCAGGTGTGAGTCCTAACTACCACCAAAGTCGATGACACACGACCTCAGCATATCTTCGAGTGTTTGAATTGTCCTTTCACTTTGACCGTCCATTTGGGGATGATATGTCGTGCTCAAATTCAATCTGGTACCCAATTCCTTTTGCAAGCTTGCCCAAAAGTTTGACGTGAAACGACTGTCCCGATCCGACACAATAGATTGCGGGACCCCGTGCCTCGACACCACCTCATCGATATAGAGCTTGGCCAATTTCTCCATCGGCAAAGTCTCCCTCATTGCAAGAAAGTGCGCACTCTTGGTTAGCCTATCAACGACTACCCAAATTGTATCATGGCCTCGCAAGGTCTTTGGTAGCTTCGTTACGAAATCCATAGTGATGTTGTCCCATTTCCACTCGGGAATGGACAATGGTTCTAAAATCCCATACGGCCTTTGATGTTCCGCCTTGACTTGAAGACACGTGACACATCTCTCTACATAGTTAGCCACATCTAACTTCATCACCGGCCACCAATAATTTAGTCTTAAGTCTCTATACATCTTGGTACTACCGGGATGTATAGAATACTTCGACTTGTGCGCGTCTTCTAGAAGTAATTCCCGATTTCCACCCAACTTCGGCACCCAAATTCGACCTTGGAAGAGTTTGAGTCTGCGACTATCTTTCGTCAAAAGCCCACATTGCTTTACCATGATTTCGGATTTGAGATTTTGCTCCTTGAGCGCTTCCACTTGCCACGTCTTGATGCTTTCCACCAAACTTGATACCACATCGATTCTTGTAAGGGACAATTTAGCACCACCATGATGGCTTCTCCGACTCAATGCGTCCGCCACCACATTGGCCTTACCAGGATGATAGAGTAAATCACAATCATAATCTTTCAAGAGCTCTAGCCATCTCCTTTGTCGCATGTTGAGTTCCTTTTGATCGAAGATGTACTTGAGACTCTTGTGATCCGTGAAAAGAGTACACTTGGTCCCATACAAGTAGTGTCGCCACAACTTTAACGCGAAAACTACCGCCGCCAACTCCAGATCGTGAGTCAGATAATTCTTCTCATGATCCTTTAATTGCCGCTACACGTAGGCTATTACTTTCCCCCTTTGCATTAGGACACACCCAAGCCCCATCTTGGAAGCGTCACTAAACACAACAAAATCTTCCGATCCTTCGGGTAAGGATAAGATCGGAGCTTCGCACAACTTCCTCTTGAGCGTCTGAAAGGCTTGTTCTTGTGCATTAGTCCAAAGAAACTTGACGTTCTTCCTTGTAAGAGAAGTGAGCGGTGTAGCTATCTTGGAAAAGTCTTGGATGAAACGCCGGTAGTAACCCGCCAAACCTAAAAAGCTTCGAATCTCCGTCGGACTTGTTGGAGGCTCCCAACTCATCATTGCATCGATCTTTGCCTGATCCACCTTGACGCCGTCCTCTGATACCACATGCCCCAAGAATTGCACCTCTTGAAGCCAGAATTCGCACTTCGAGAATTTCGCGAACAACTTCTCTCTCCTTAGAACTTCTAATACCTCCCGTAAGTGTTTCCCATGCTCGGACTCATCCTTCGAATATATTAAAATATCGTCGATGAAGACGATCACGAATTTATCCAAGAATGGGCGACACACACGGTTCATTAGATCCATGAATACTGCTGGAGCGTTGGTTAAGCCAAAAGGCATCACCAAAAACTCATAATGACCGTATCTCGTCCGGAAAGTTGTCTTCGGAATGTCTTCGTTCTTCACTCTCACTTGATGATAACCGGATCGAAGATCAATCTTCGAGAAACATCCCGCGCCTTGAAGTTGATCAAAAAGATCGTCGATGCGAGGTAAGGGATACTTGTTCTTCACCTTGACTTTGTTTAACTCCCGATAATCTATGCACATCCGCGTAGAACCATCCTTCTTCTTCACGAATAGTATCGGTGCTCCCCAAGGAGATGAACTTGGTCGAATGAAGCCCTTCTCCAACAACTCTTGAATTTGCGTCATCATCTCTTTCATTTCTGTCGGTGCCAAACGATATGGAGCACGAGCTATCGGAATCGCTCCCGGTGTTAGGTCAATCTGAAACTCTACTTGTCGCTCCGTCGGTAATCCGGGTAAATCTTCCGGAAAGACGTCCGGATAATCTTGTACCACCTCCACATCTTCTACCGACTTCTTTTCTTTCTTTGCGTCCACAACGTAGGCCAAGTACGAAGGGTAACCCTTCACTAAGAACTTGCGAGCCTTGAGAAAGGAGATTATAGGGTTGCGACCCTTTCCTTTCTCTCCATAGATGATGACCACATTGCTTCCTTCCAAAGGCACTTGAATCATCTTCTTAGAGCAAAAGATTTCGGCCTTGTGCCTTACTAACCAATCCATTCCTATGACCACGTCAAAACCCCCTATGGCCATAGGTAGCAAATCTACCCCAAAAGGATTCCCATCGATCTCTATAGTGCAATTACAAAAATAGTCTCGGATGATTACCTGGTCCCCATTGGCTACCTCTACTACTAGTGCATCGGGGAGGACACTAATAGGAATAGTGAATCGCTTACAGAAGGTATCCGACACAAAAGAACACGTAGCACCCGAATCAAACAAAACACGAGCTGGCAAGGAGTTTACTAGGAACGTACCCGAAACGACATCCGCGGTCTCCTTTGCCTCCTCGGTAGACATCCGGAAAGCTCGACTCGGTGCCCTTTGTGGTTGCTCGACTCTGGCCGTCGAACCTATAGAATTTCCCCCATTTCCTCCAACTAGCTTTAGGCAGAATCTTTTCATATGCCCCGGTTCTCCGCACTCAAAACATACCGATCCCTGGATGGAACATTCTCGAGTCGTATGGTTCTTCTTACCACACCTGGCGCACCTGGTCGGGCCGGAGTAAGTTCTTGTAGCACATGGTCCCGAGTGCTTTGACCTGCACTTGGAACACCACCGTTCTTCACGACGTTGATCACCCGCTTTCCCACTCACAAAGGGTCTCGACTGGCGAACGGGCCCAGATGGCCCTTCCCACTTCCGTTTCTCACCAACCAACCTCTTCTCTTCCCTTTCGGCATTGATGTCGTCCTCAACGAGCAAAGACTCCTCGATAACCTCTTGTAACGTCGAACACTTAGCATTCCTTACCGCTGATCGCATCCCGGCCGGTAACCCTTGATGATAGGCTTTAATCTTTGACCATTCATCGGGGACTAGATGTCCCACCAAGTTTAATTTTTCCAAAAAGAGTTTGGAGTAGCCAACCACAGACAGGTTCCCTTTCTTCAGCTCTTGGAACTCCTGCTCCAACTTGTCCATCGAACGCTCGCTACAATACTTGTCCATAATCTTCTCTTTGAACACCGACCAAGTTAACTTAGCCAGAACTTCAGGAGTGAGGACCGATCGAGTGAGATTCCACCAAATCAAAGCTTCTCCCCGAAGTAGTTGAGAAGCAAACTTGACCCGTTGAGAGGGATCACACTCACTTGACTCAAAGGCCATCTCTACCTCTTTGAGCCAGTACATGCAAGCAACCGGGTTATCTGAACCCGTAAACTCCTTAGGGTGGCACTCCAGAAACGTCTTGTAAG
Source organism: Arctium minus (assembly GCA_954870635.1). Taxonomy (NCBI): domain Eukaryota; kingdom Viridiplantae; phylum Streptophyta; class Magnoliopsida; order Asterales; family Asteraceae; genus Arctium; species Arctium minus. The sequence goes on along the minus strand of OX941080.1, from coordinate 170,003,830 downwards.
TGCACCCCTTAGTCTTCGTCCGAATCCCTTCAGCGGATGGTTCCTCAACCGTTACCACATTTGGTCCACCCGACCCCACAATAATGTTTTCAGCCATCGTCTCAGGTTGTCGGTGGCTAGCGTCTCGATCCTCTAGGAGTTTCATGAAAAACTCTTGTTGTTGGGTCATGGTCGAAGTCATGGCCAACTGTTGTTGAGCCAGGGCCGCATTCATAGCCAACATCATGCTATCCCGAAGCCGGGTCTCCATGGTAACTTCCTCCATAATGGAGTTACATGCGTTGAGGTTCCGGCACGGAATATGCTCAGGCCCTCCTCCCAAGATTCTGGGTATAGGAATGTCATCGGAGGTTGCCCCCACCGGGGGTCGTACTGTTGCAGATTCCAGTTTTGGTTGCCCCTCTGGCATGTCCGGTAATCTACTTCGAGTGTTTACCATTGATAACTGACACACAAGCACGAGAAGGAGGTTGAGAAAAGACTAAGCGAGTTTAACTCATTGTACGTACTAATACCTTCATCAATTATTATAATAATAGTAAACCAAGTATGATCACATAACAATGCATTCATAATAGCAGTAGCTAAGTGAAATTATGAACGAACCATACACAAGAATTCTTGTCACCATCATTACAACTTTCAATTAAAGTAATTCCGTAATCCTAACGCTCTCCCCACCTAGGATTTCTACCCCGAGTGGACAGCGAAGTCATAAAGTCTAAAGCTTAAGTCTAGATATGCTAAACAATACCTAGTTCACTTAAACTAAAGCTCTGATACCAACTTGTAACATCCTAAAAATAGGGATAACAAAAATTCGGAAAACGGACATGAGGTATACTAAAATTTCCATAGCAAGAGCCTCCCAAAAATGGGGAATATATAAATATAAATAACCTATTTAATCGCAATTGTAATTTAACGGACAATAAACAACAACCAACTAATTTAATTTCTACATCTAGAAAAGAGATTACAAAAAGGGTTGTTATCTATAAACCCAAATGGTCTATATCCAAAAGTATAATGCCTCCATTTGCAATTCCCCAAGATCTCACCCCAAAGCAAACTAAACTTCCTTAGGACCGCCGCCGCTAGAACCTGAGATACACAACGACACCAAACAAGTGTTAGGCCAAAAAGCCTAGTGAGTTGGACAATAATAAGCATGCATGAACAGTCACAATTTCTTATCAGCAGTTAACCAGTGTCCAAATATATGTGGAGCATTAGGGGAGACCCAAAGCACCAATCAATTCCACTCCAAAGATTCAATGCACCTTGATGCCCTTAACAAGGAACACCCCAAAGGCCCGGCACACCCGGAGATCAGACCGTAAAGGAAACTTTCCGAGTGGCGGGGGTTTAGGCACATACCATTCCGGTGGTGCCCCAAGACTACATCCTCCTAGTGAACTTGCCTTGATTCGTCCAACATAATGCATATAGGAGGTCCTTAGGTATATTTCAACCTAACATATTTCCATACCGACTACGGGTACAATGTTACCATCCTATCCTCATGAAGTCCAACAAAAGTCCCAAATGACAATTATATTCATCATGCATATAACTATGTCACCAAAATGGTATTCCAACTAAAATCATCATAATACCCATATATGCATACATTTAACATATCAAGGTACCCACATTATATATCTAAGAGACAAATCCCAAATAATGATACATATAACAATAATCATGGCAAATCACCCATATATATACATCTTCCAACTATTTTCATGAAGAAATCCCCAAACATTTGAACATATAGAGATAAAGTAACAAATAGGAGATTATGATGTGTATCTAGTTTTAACAAAGGTTTAGTAAACTCACAATCTAGGTTTTGAACCCAAAACCTAGAAAATATGGAAACCCTAGAAGTTGGAGAAGATGAGACTTGAAGGTGAGAAATGAGAATCTTGAAAAACACTTCAATGAGGACACTTGGATGAAGCTTGATGACCACTTAATGCTCCCAACAACCCAAAACCCTAGAAATGAATGAGGTAGGTGATGAAACCCTAAAAATCGCCTCCAAGAAGAGCTCTCCCGATTTTGTAAAGTGTTAATGTGAGAAACAAAACTGCCAAAGTGTTTTTAAATCAACCAGACCACGCGGGCGATAGTGCCATGGGCACTATCGCTTGTCACAATCGCGGAGGTTTCCACCCCCACGGTACAAGCTCGGCGATAGTGCCTTTGGCACAATCGCCAGGCACAATCGCCAGGCACAATCGCCAGGCACAATCGCTGGCATCCCAAAACGGTCCGAAACTTAACCAAATTCGATGGCGAGGGCGAGGTTTGAACATTTAACAAAGGTAATTCAATTACATGACATTTTAACATAATTCAAGATCATAAGATGTACACCAAGACACACATTCACACATAAGCGAAATCAATGCATTAAGGGAGATATAACACTTACCTTAAGAATTTACGGGTGTTACATGTTGTTTAACGTTTTTGTCTCATGCGGGTTTTGCACGTGTCGTTTCGCAACCGCACAAGACGTCTTGAGAGCCTTCATATTGCATAGTGCGCTTTTGGGTTTATACATGAGTATTTCGTGTTAGACTTTTACTTCGAACCCTTCGAGTCAACGAGCGTTTTATCCGTGCGGCTAACAGTTTGAAGTCGATTTATATTATTTTACGTCTGATCAAATCGCATGCATCTATCTTTTACTAAGTCTTGGAAAATAAATTGATATATGCTAGTCACGTTGGGAAATGTTATTCCATGTCATTATTTGGGTAAACGAGAAATTCTTGGAACTTGATTACGCGAGTTTTCTCTTTTGGGAGTTTTATACAAACGCCCGTAATAAACTGTTTTAACATGTAAAACCTCCTTATTCATGTTGTAAATTGATGCGTATTAGGACTAAAGTAGCCCATTTGAAAATTTTGTTGTGCATCTATAATTATTGTCATTATTAGCTTGAATATAAATTAAACGGTTTTCGAAATGGTTTTGTGTGAATGTGTCGATAGTGACCACTTTGCACACCTACCGAGTAAACGGTAGTGGATTTTATTTGTACGACTAATTGTGATGAAGCTTTGCAGTTAGAAGTTCTATACAATTTTAAATTGGCATATTGATTCGAAAAACCTTGAACTCATTAGAGCCGTAGATATAAACCCCTTTGTGAAAGGACTTGTTATTAAAGACTAGTGGAGTCCTTGAGAAAAGAAGGGTTGGATGAGCGGTCATGTGGTCAACTTTGAATGATGGATCTTATTTTATAATCGATACACATATGAATAATTGAGGTATTAGATTTATGTACTCCACCAGTTATTTAAGTGGTGATCTTCCTGTTTCGGTAAACCTTCGGGTTAAAGCATTGAGTGGTCCCTTGCTTATTGTCAGATAGGAATTGATGGATTATTTGTTGTCGTCATGTGTGTGTTGGAGGGTTTCCATCCGGATGAGTCTTCTTGGATAAAGAAAATTATGGTGATCCGGTTGTCGAAATTTAGTACCATGATAGGTGTCAACTTTGAATCATCAGTGTAAAATATGGAAGGAAATTTATGGTGGTATATCCATGGTTGAGGTATAAAAGTTCTGAGGATAGGTTTCGACATTCGATTTGAGGATAATAACCGATGGGATGCTTCATCGTACTTCCGATGAAACCGGTGCGTTGACAATTTAAGTGGTAACCTAAGGAGATTAGATGATGGAAATTAGGAATCGATCATTGGTAATCCTGTAACCAACGAGGTACTTGCTGATTGGCAACCGATGCTTGAATGCATTATGGGAGTTGTGTAACCGTGGGGTTTAGAGTAATCCGATATCTGCAGATATGGTGCTTGGGCCAGTTTAGGGAACAGATTCATCTTAATTTGGATCAGACCAAACTAGTGTTAGGAGCTTCTTCAGGGAAAGGACGATAAATCCTTGGTGGTGGTGTTCATTGGATAAATTTGGCGAAAATGCCGAGATAGACTTTAAGTACAAATCGATTATTAAGGAGACCGTGATGTGTTGGAATTAGAAGTATTGTTTCTATATCAACAGTAGGTGATCAGCTCAGCAGTTCTGCGCGGATCCCTTTACCACACGGGTAAAGTCAACTTGGTTGTGGATACTCGGAATTGAAAGGAGTATGGTCAACCTATGGTTGGACTTTTTCTATAAAGATTATGGTATTCTTGAAAGCATGAAAATAGGGTAACGTAATTCGACGAGGGGCGGTTGGAAATATTTAAAGGTAAAGTTCGCTTGGATGCCCTTGATGGAAAGGATTAGACAAGGTCGTAGATTATTCTTAATGTAATGGGAACAATCTAAGGTTTGGGATGCAACCGAGGATTTACTGTTAGGAAAATGATTTGAAAAGGAAGCGAGGTTCACCCCGTCATCAGTGAGATACGTCGAACCTTGGGTTTGAGATTATGATGACTCATTATTAAGAAATTCAGTGTCAACGTTAACCGGGATGTAATCAGGTTTGTATATGAGGTAAGGCTTCGTGAAGGTGTTCCTTTTAGATAAGGAATCAATTAATTTTGCTAAACACGTTAATGGGTGTTTGGTTGGTATCAGATTTCAAGGACGAAATCTCTCTTAAGTTTGGGAGGATGGTAACACCCGTAATTCCCTAAAGAACAGTTAATGATCGACCGCAAAAACGGTCAGCGGTCAGCCGAGGGAACGGTCGAGGAGCGGTTTATCGCAATACATAAGGAGGCACAACAGGGACGTGCGCGACTTGACCTGCGACTTCCAAGCCGCGGTTAAACCCGCGCAAGTCACTGTGATCCGTGACTCAGAGACACGCGCGACTTGGCCCACGACTTGGAGGCCGCGGGATTGGCCTGATCGATTAAAAACCCAAATTCTAGGGTTTTCTCATACTTCTACTATCTACTTCTCTCTCCCTTAGTCCGATTTTGAGAGCTCAAAGAGCCGATTTTGGAGCATCCATGGAGGATCTATCCTAAAGGCACATGAAGATTTGGTGTTAAAAGCTTGGATTTGAATAACTTTAGGTGGAAGGTCTCAATATCTAAAGTGGTAAGCTTCCTTGAGTAATGTAAGCTTTAGTGTAATGATCTTTGTAGATCTAAAGGTTTTACTTGTTGTGATTCATTTCTAGAGTTGAGGAAATGGGTTGTTTGGAAACCCTAGCTCATTGTTGAAGATGACTTGGAAAGGGTGGAATCTACACTAATGGAGGCTAATGGTTGGAGTTGGAACCTAGGTTTAACTTAAACTAGCAAGGTGAGTTCAAGTTGATTTGTGAAAACGTTGTACATGCCAAAATGTTTATTTTATGGTGTTTTACATGAAATGGTTAACTGCTGATAAGTTTTGAGTAATTTGAAGTAAAATATGTTTTACTTGGTTATTTGTCAAAATGTGCGTACCTTGATAAGTTTTCATATTTGGTAAACTTGGGTTGTGTTAACCTCTTAAAATGCTTATATTGGGTTTTGAACATTTCAACAATTAAATAGCATGATTTACGTATTCTTGGTAATTTTGTACAAGAAAGATCTATTTCATGATTCATGCATATTTGATGATTCTGTACAAATGGAGTCTATTTCATGTTATATGCATTTTGGTGTATTTGCATTCATAAACCCTTTGGAAAATCATTAGTCCCATCTCGTGTGGAGTTTTGGGTTAATCTCGTCTTTGAGATATGTGTCCTCATAAACGTTGTTTAAAGACATTTCATTATTTGGGGAACCGGTAATTGTTGGTCAAATGGATTTTGAGCATTCTAGCTCGGTATTGGCTTAAAAAGGGGTTTGAGGATATTTGTCCAGTTTTAATGGCTCGATGTAGAGTCCCATTTTATGGTTTACATCTTAATGCATTTTATTGCATATTTATAATTACAGGCTGGAGTGCTGTTGTCACTCAGGTATAGTCGAGTAATTTTAGATTGTGTTGCATTGGATCCATAGGCACATAAGTTAGTCTTATTTGATGGTCATATGGGTGGTACGGGGTTGGACTCCGGGACTCATGGGATATGACCTTGTCTTTACGAGTAGGCACTAAGAGTGGTTGAGTTCCGGTTGAGCTATTATGACTAGGGGGTAGTCCTCTGATGGGCGTTGGGACCTTCGCCATGTGGAGCAATGCCTTCGTTGTATCCCCCGTGGGCCGAACCTTTGGCGGTAATTCCGGTGTTGTTCGCTAAGGTCAGCTATCTCTTTGGGTGAAACTCGTCAAGAGGTCATAGGGGCACTTGGGCATGCGTGTCGTGAAGTGTCATACGATCAACGTTGTTGAGTGGCATACTTTTGTGTTACTCCGCTCTCAACGGATACGGGTATCCCTCGTTGTTGACCCGCGGTATTTTGGATATTTAATTGTCCAAGCTTTAATATTGAGATTTCATTCCATTTTATGGTCGCGTGAGTATTAAGTTTTGGTTCCATGTTTTAATGGCGTATCACATTTATATGGATTGTTTCCTTTAATTAAGGGTCGAGTATTATGTTCCACCCGAGCTTTGGGTGTTTTGAGCTATGAAGAATCATCTACATTTTAGCACATTGAGTATCGAACTATGACCCCGTCTTGGGTGAGTTACGGGTTGCATCGTTTTACGAGAAATGCATGTTTGGGAGCATTGTCCTTAAAAGTGTAAATTATGGAAAATGTGTCATTTCCATTGTGAAGTTTAAGATTTTGAAGATTTTTCTTTAAAACTGATTTCCTGTCTTTTAAAGATATATTCATTCATGTTAAAACTCTTGAGCTCATTGGGCGTTAAGCCTAACCTTTTTTATTTGTCGGCATGTGCATCAGGTTTCAAGGTTGGGAGTTGGTTCTAGCATTTCTGTGAAGAGTAGAGCCTTAGCTAGATCAGAAAGTAAGTATTCGGTGAAGTCTTCCGCAGTATGGAGATAGTGACTATGCATAGGTATTGGTAGCACCGTCCTTTATAGTCAATATATATAATATGGAATATGTGTATTGTAGTTGAAACTAAATTTGTGGATGTAGATGATTCATTTATTGATGTATTTAGAAAATTTTTAATAAGTTGCTATCTTCATAATTAAGGGTGTTACAAGCCTAACATTTTTATTTGTCGGCATGTTCAACAGCTTCAGCTGGGAATAGTTCTAGCAACACTGTGAAGAGATGAGAGCTAGCGTGAGTTTGAGAAATGAAAAGCTTGGTGAATTATAACGCATTTGTTTTGGGAAGAGCGACTTGTATTTGGGTTAAGTAACACCTGACTTCGGTTTAGTCATTGTATAAGACTGGAGTTTATAATTGTTGAGGTTAATTATAGATTTTAAATTTGAGGTATATTGAGTTTTGATTTGCAGAGGAAGTTTCGTCCTTTACTTGATGAAATATCGAAGTTTTTAATTAGTTGCTCTTACCAAATTTCAGGGTGTTACAATAACTACGTACGTTATAAAAGTTCGGATTTGTATAATGTGGGAATGTCTAAACACGAAGAAAGGGGGAGAATCGATTAGTTTAGACATTATTCTAATCGATTAGTATAAACATTGTTAGTGAGTGATGTGTGTATACCATGTTACTTCATTGGTGAGCTACTTAATAATTTTGTATTCTTGTGTGCCAGAGATCAATATGGCAGAGATGACCTGTTCCATGTAATATATTGTAATATCGTGTTTCATAAACATAACAACTTGTAATCTATTGTAGTATCGTGTGCAAAATTATTTTTAAACCTAGTGTTGTTTAATTGGTGAAACAACATTGACTTACAATGATCTTAAAACCTGTCATATTTTTGTCTTCTTGATTTCATGGAGACACATATTTATTTGAAAATAAAATCCAATGAACAAAACTAATCACATCCAACAACTAATAGTTTGTATGCTCTTTGTATTACAAAACATTGTGATAATACTTGAAAACTTGTTATTTTGTACATCATCATTTGAATCAGGTTTACGGTAAAAATTATATTTGATTATCATAAGAAACATAAATCTTTGTTTATTTTTGTATCGAATTGTCAATGATTTCAATCAAATAACTTAAATATATCAAACAATTTCAATATCATAGTTAAATATTTAAATCTTATTATTCTGGGGATCCAAATTATTTTTGAATGTGACATGAATTTATTATGAAATGTCTCTTTTAAACGCTGTTTGAGAATTGCTTCAAAGAACAACTACTTGAACACACCAACCTACTTTACATGTAATCAATATCGATTGTTGTTGTTTTAGCATGTGTTAGGTTCTACTATGTGCTAAATGTATTTTATTTTTGATTTATTTTAAAAGTTATGTTAACAATATGGATGCTACTTTTTGCATTTATTTATAGTTTTAAGAATTAGAAACCACTGAGGTTGTTGTATATTATTCCAAGTACACATTGGGTGCGGATTTGTTGGTTGGTAACATCAAAATAATTTACTTTTTGTTAAATTGGGGTATTTTTGAATCATTCAGGACACCAAAAAACCAAAAAAAAAACCTTAGGACCAGTCTTGTTTTCCACCTGTGAAACAACACTTCATTTGAACATCGTAGTAATGACCGGATGAGTGACGTTTTATGCATACAAATTGAAATGAACTTTTTTTTCGAGGTGACTCCATATGAACCAACCTTTCTTTACCCTTACATGAATGATCTTTCGAATTCTATGTTTTTGTGGCTCAAGAAGACAAGTTTTTACATCAACTCTTCGAGCTTCGTAACATGTTCTTAGAATCAGGGTCATGCCTGGAGGAGGGCGGGCCCCCATGAACTCCCAGGGCCCACAAGAAATAGGGGCCCAATTTTTTTAGTATATAATAGTAGTAAAAGAAATAGTAAATAAAATAGACATTCTTTTAGTATCTAATAGGACTCAAAGAATTTCGTATTATATTAGGTCCCAAATATGTATTAATTAATTATATTGGAAAAGAAAACATGTTAAAAGTTAATTGGTCGTACAATTTGTAGTATTGGTTATTGTTTCTCTTATTCTTTTATCTAGTACCAACGTCTGAAACTACTTGCCTAAAAACTTTGATATATTGTCCGTCTTTCATCTCCCACTTGTCCTATTAGAAATCCAAAGTCTAATGGGAACCAAAGAGTTATGTATTATGTTAAGGGCCCAAACATATGTTAATTAATTACATTGAAAAAATATGTAAAAAGTTAATTGGTCGTTCATTTTATAGCATTGCGGTTTTTTTTATCTATATCAAAGTCTAAAACTACTTACCTAGAAAATATTGATATATTATCAATCGACCATCATTCATCTCCCACCGCCTTTTTTAATTATTCTGTCCGCATGAATTCTTTATTTGTATTAGAATATAATATATTTTTTGTTAATAACTAAGAGAGAACGAGCCACATTTTGAAAAGAATCCCCAATCATATGAGACAGTTCTAACTTATTTTTTTTAACAACGAGAAAGGGAGCACCTTATTAAACAAAGAAATGACCCAGCGAGAGCCTAGGACCCAGGAGAACCAAATTTTACAAGATACTCACCCACACATCTCTCTGGGATTACAACACCAAGAATCCCAGAGTCCCAGCTTAAAGTCTTCCCCGAATTTAGATCTAGAACAAAGCCATTGGAAGGAACAAAGTTAGATGTTTCTAACAATAAGACTACTCTTCAACCATTTCTTTGAGTGCATCAGAGAGTCGCGATTTCTCCATATCACCCAAACGTATGCCATAACCATTACCACCAACACCCTCGCCTTTTGTTTGTTCACAATTCGCGAGCCAAACTCGACCAGCAACTCCTCAATCGTGATAATAGCGAAAGGCAGATCCCTCCACCAGTTGAGTAATAGGGCACGAACCTCCTTGCTCGTCAAGCAATTTAGGAACATATGTTGTTCGGTTTCGACAGGAGAGTTACACACATGGCACAAGTCTGAACTGAAGCTAACTCCTCTCCAAATAAGATTATAGACGTGGGAAACGGTTCAACCTATATATATATATATACCCTTGTTTTTCAAACATTATTGATTCTTTATTACCTAATATTGAGTGCATTAATCTTAATTACTCTCATATCTCTAAAACAATAATAAAATCTTAAGTTATAACCAACATGGGTTTTGACTATAAGATTGATGATTCCGGAAAAGTTTGTTTCAACCCTAAAATTTTAAAACGGTGATGAAAAAAATCAACCTAAGATGAGATGAAACCCCAACTGACTTGTATTGATTTACATAGAGTGTTACTCTGAATAGTTACCATTTTGACCCAAAATTATGTCATTTTACATATTAAATGTACATCATAAGAATGTTTTTGACGGTGGAACAGATTAACGATGCAATGTAAAATTGATATGGCAGATAATATTGATTTAGCGATAATTATTGATTGATTTTACGTCTAAGAATACTTGGAAAAACGATTTTATATGAATTATTAGTATTTCTTGAATTCAATTTTATTTCTTATTGTAAAAACAATATATCAAAGATTTTCTTTTTCATAATTATTGAGGGTCTTTTTCGCACATCTCGCCCAGAGCCTAAAAAATGTCGGGAACGAGCCTACCTGTAATATGAATATGGATCAACTTAGAAACCGAAAAACCAAACATATTTACATTCATCTCTCAAATCAAAGATCAACCATTTAAATAACATGTTCAAGTCCTGTAAACAACAAAAATTGAAAGAAAATCTATACAAGACTTCTAAAACATGGAACTACCGATATGGTGGTGAATCTTTACAAGAACATGTCGCTCCTTTACACAATGTTCACTTGATTCTCTATCACACGTACACACAATCTCCATTCATGTTACGTACACGTCTTAATCTCCAACAAGTAGAGGCTCCCACAATACTTCACTTCTACCTTAGAGACTCTTGTTGCAAGCAACCATGATATAGGATCTCTTTGTATCAACGTTTACCGTTGCATCTGCATCTCTTCCCTGTAATAGTAAAAAATTATTATAAAAAATCTAAAATGAGGTTTGTTTAAAGAAAAACTATAAGAAGCCATTGAATTCAAAGCACAGTAATTAAGTAAATAGAGCATCATTACTCATTTACTTGAATTCACCTTAAGAAGCTCCGTATATCTTTGTACGAATATTTAATTATAAGTTTTTCTACTTGATCGCTATCTAATAACACAACATTAATCTATTACTACTAATTTATTATAACTATTGTTACTTATTTACTTGTTCAAAGCGTTGCGCTAATTTATTACTTAAAAAATGATTCATAAATGAACACCTGAAGCAATGTCTATCAAGTGTATCGTATGAAAAAAGCACAAGTGTCTTTAGTCATCCTTTGATAGGAGCTCTTGGAGATATATGACTAGGGTAGTAGAATGAGTGTGTATATATGATGTTTCGTGGTTACCATGACTAGAAACTTCACATAAGATTGCAAATGTCAAGCATCACAATTATGATCAACCAACCCTGATTAAACCTCAGTGGTTACCTAGACTAATCCCTTGGCAAATTATGACCGTGAGATATCAGCCCTGATTAAACCTCAGTGGCCATAATTGTTATGTACGTCTGGATTCGAACCTGGGCAGATAGGATATTCAACCACATCCCCGAGAGCCTTAACCAGTAAACCACAACCGTTGTGATTAATTCTACTACTTATTTGTGTGTGTGTGTGTGTATATATATATATATATATATCATTGGGGGTTATTAACTTGGATGCTTAAAATCACATGTATATATATATAGAGTCGGGTTCAAACGAGAACAATACTTATTTAAAAGAACACGAGAACTAACAAAATCATTAATGATTTTACATTAACACACACTTCAGGTGTGCATGGTTTTTCTGCACGTTTATGTAAAATCACTAATGATTTTGTTACTTCTCGTGTTCTTTTAAATAGTTATTGTTCTCGTTTGATCCTCCTCTATATATATATATATATATATATATATATATACTCTATATATATATATATATATATCATTGGGGGTTATTAACTTGGATCCTTAAAATCACATGACAAGAAACATAAATATACCATCCAACAAGATATCATCCTCTATATACCTCCCATTTAACTTAAAATCTAAGATTAACTACAAGGAATTATGGCAGACTTTTTCCTCTTTTGAACCAAATTCTTTCGGAATATGGTACGGAAAAGCTTCTGGATGTTCTGATACATCAAACTCTTAAAACATCACTTGTTAACAAATAGCATAAATGAAATACAAGCATCCGCAAAATGTTTGTATTAATTGTTTATAGAGGCGATATGTGCACAGCCAAACAAATGGTTTTATGCATAGTACTTATGCGATGTATTCCACCAGTTGACTGCAGACTTTATTATTGCAGACTTATCGATCGGTCCAGCACGGATTGAAATAGGAGCCGGTTCGAATCATATAACATAGAATTAATGTTAGTTAAGATGAGAACCAAACTGAAAGAGAAATACCTTGGGGCTCTCCATGTCTTTGAAATTCTTCCCACCCGGAACATCTTTGCTCGTAGCTTTAAGTTAGATCTTCGAGCTGCAACTTCTATAGTACGCTTCATTCCACATCCAGGTGGTGAGGGACATTTTTATTAAGATAATCTTTACAACCTAAGTTGGGACTCCCATCAACAAGCATGTCCACTCAACCATCAAGACAGGCCCTAGATGGAGTGTACTACTATACAAACCAAAAGTGAACAATCCTTGGTTAGAAGAATACCTTTCCAGCAAACATAATATTGCAATTAATGCATCAACAATTAATAACAAGACATTTTACGAAGATATTACTATTAACATTGAATTGACGATGCTTTTGGAACCATTAGCCAATGATAGATGCTTGCATTTGTAACCAACCATGGAGTTGAGCTGTGATGATTTTGCAACTGATGGATGAATATTACACTTTGCATGCTGATTTTGGAACTGATGTATATGAAACTGATGTTGTGATCGTGTAACTCTTGGGTTAACTGCGACAATGGACGTTACGATAGTTAAATTGTTCACACAATCACACTCTTCACCTCTACCAGCGAATTGAACAACCTTCAACTTCGATCAACCCATTAACAACATCACTGGAATTTGCACAAATGGAGTGAAAATGGATTGAATCAGATCGTAACAAATGGATCTATGGATCTGTGCAAATGGATTGAATCTGATTGCCACAAATTGTAACATATGAACTTGTGCAAATGGATTGATTAAGATTGTATGAAAGGGAGTGAAATAATGGATCGAGCCAAGATTGTAACAAATGCAGTGAAAATGGATTGCTTCAGATTGTAACAAATGAACCTGTGCAAATGGATTGAATGAGATTGTAAAAAATGAAGTGAAAATGGATTACATCATAGTGTAACAACTGCAGTGAAAATGGATTGAATCTGATTGTAACAAATGGACCTGTGCAAAAAATTGAATCAAATATTGTAACGAATTGAGAGTGAAAATGGATTGCATCAAATTGCAACAAATGAAGTGAATATGGATTGAATCAGATTGTAGCGAATGGGTTGATAAATGGATTGCATCAGATCGTAACATATGGACCTGTGCAAATGGATTGAATCAGATTGTAACATAGGAACCGGTGCAAACGGATTGAATAAGATTGTAAGAAATGGAGTGAAAGTAATGGATTGAATCGGATTCTAACAAATGATCCTGTGCAAATTGATTGAACGAGATTAATGTAACAAATGGACGGAAAATGGATCGGAACAAATGGACCTGTGCAAGACAACACATGGAGGAATTTCACCGACTAATGCATATTGTAGCACACAACCATAGATATGATGCTCGCATGTCTGATCTCTGCGATTGATGTTGTTGTGGAATTCTCGTGTTTAAAGAATGCCTCAAACGAAAACGCATGCAGAGAAGAGCCACACACCCACATGATGGAGGGAGAGTCGGGCAAACCTCGTACCATCTCCCTCCATCAACCAACCAAAAACGATTGTTTTTTATTACGTATGAGTTATGACCTGCCAAATCCCGAATTGGCAGGCCACGATACAAAAGAAATTCAGTACCTGCAGTCTCGCCTGATCATCTATACATGAACACTTATCAATCCATCGCCAATAGAAACCCTAAACATCAATTAATGTTCTATCAAACACCTATTAATTCTTCAATCAATCATTGTAATGCCCAGATCGATGGGTTGATCGAAACACCTGGCATTGAAGATATATGCACAAAGAAAAGGATTAAATCAGATTGTAACAATCAACAAGAATTCAAAACTTGCGGTTGATACACAACTAATTGCTCACCAAGCCATATGACTGCGAACAAAAGCGTTCAAGAAGACAACCAAATTGATGGACCGACTGCAAACATAAAAGAACTTAAGTAACTGATTGACGTGGAGTAGAAAACGATTGGTAAAAGATCATGAAGGAGACATATATGATTATTATCTAAACCTTCACAGAAACTTAACTGGTTCAACACAGTCGAATACAAACGGATATCAAGAAGACGTATAATCTTGTCCGTCCATCAAGAAGACTTACCACATCAGAAATTTCTTGTCTATCAAGAAGACGTGTAATCTTGTCTATCTGAGAAGGAATCTTGGCTCTGTGATAACCTCAAAAAAACTGAACTAAACATAATAAACCAATAAGATCGATGTCCACCAAGAAGACGCATAATTAACAAATCGTATACATCTGAGACGACTTACCAGATTCATAATGGAATCCAAGATTTAAGAGCGATTTGTCTGAATCGGTGCCTAGATCATCGAAAAACACATCGAGGTACCATGCAAGGGCATTTCTCGTTCCAATCCTTCCATCTCTTTGTCGGAATGGTAAACCGCAAGACCGTATTCGCCACCGACCCTTAATTGCATCACGCGAAACTGCTCGACCGTCCATTTGAACCATTTCATTATATATAAACACACGCGAAGCTAATCGATCTGTTACAATCAATTAGGGCATGCAAGAACAGGATTCGAGACACATGGATATCAAAACTAGAAGAGTGATGGAAACACTATCGTAGACATCGATTCACCTTCAGGAAATCGGTAAAAGAAAAAAGAAGCAGGAGGGAGGGAGGGAGGGAGGGAGGGAGAGAGATTTATGAGGCGTATGAACAAAATTATGTGAGCAAGTGGGGATGTATTTATACCTGAAAATACAGAAAACTACAATTTTGGTCCTTGTCGTTTACCCAAGACAGTAAATAAAGTCCCTATAATTTAATAAGTATCATAATAATCCCCGTGGTTTTTTTTGCTTGGAAAGTGGTCTACAATTATGATTTTGTTTCAATGCATTTTTAATCGACTGATTTGAGTTATTTGAATGTATTTCGACGGATAATCGAAGAACTGTTTTGATTGATTTTCGATGAAAACTAAAAAAAACAATTTTTAATTGTTTGAATATATTTCCCTTAAATGAGAGGTATTTTAATCCTTTTAAGTAAACTTTAAAAATTTACAAAAAAAATATTATATATTTTTTTATATTAAATTAAAATTAAAATCTAAAGATAATATATTATATTAAATAAACCCTTCGATTCCCACCCCCTTCCCATTCTCTTTTTAGGATGCCCCCACCTCCTCTCATTTTCGTTTAGCAGACAACCACTATCGGACTCTATGGTTATCACCATCTCAAGCCAACACAACATTATTTCAATATATTTCGACGGATTGTTTTGATCGATTTTTGACGGAAACTGAAAATGGTAATTTTTAATTATTTGAATATATATTTTGACTGAATATCGACGGAAAAATAAGAAAAATCTCTAATAAAACTAACGATAAAACTCTAGAAATAATGTTATTGATCAATAACAAACTTCTAAACTTATTTCCTAATGAAAACAATCAATCCTATTAATAGTCTAAACTAAAATTAAGAGATAATTGTGGAAATAGGTCTATCCTAATTATAAACGAACTAGAAAAACAAATAAAATATTAACTAAGGATAAATCCTAAAACTAAAAAGAAACTAAATACTAATCCTAATCTAATTATAATGCAAATAAATAATAATTAAAACTAACAATATTTTTCCTAAGTTAATTGAGAAACAAAATAATTAAATAAACAGACAAAAGCAATCTGTGTTGGAATCAGGAGACATGTGCGACTTTGCACGTCGCGGGATAAGTCGTGTAAATGACTCATGGTGTGGCTTTTCATCCGAGTATTTGGCTTTCTTTCGAACTCATTTTCTTCTTTTTCAAATATCAACGGAAAACTTATTAACTCCTTAATTCTCCCACATCACAAAAGGAGCTGAAAGATTCTCTGTTGGGTCTGAAATGTGTCAAGGATGGATATTACTGCTAGACTTAAAGAATACTACTGCTAGTATAATTAATACTGCTATTAGAAGATTACTACTGCTATTAGAAGATTACTACTGCTAGTAGAATTACTACAACTTGAAAAGTTAGTACTGCTAGAGTAATAGTTAGTGTTGCTTGGAAAGTTAGTACTGCTAGTAGTTAGTACTGCAGAAGAATTACTACTGCAAGCATGGTTAGTACTGCTGAGTTAGTTAATACTGCTTGAAGATTAATGCTGTTGGATGATTAAGCTGAATGATTAATACTGCTTATGAGGATTATGAAGATAAAGATGGATTGATACGAAAGACTAGGAGCTGAAGATAATGCTGAAGATAATTATGAACTGGATGCTAAAGATCAATATTTCTTTTGTAATTATCTTGTAATCAGTTCTGTATATATAGTCTGATAGTTTTTGATAGTCTGCAATACACATAATACGTTTAGAGAGAATTAACCTCAAGGTTCTTTGTAGTCCTTTCAATAGAGAAGTATTGAACGACTGTTGATCTTGTTTAACAGATTGAGGTTTTGTTTGTAATCATTAAGTTAAACCAATATAACTTGTGATTTGAGTTCATACACTGTTTGATTGATTTACTGTTAAAGTGTTTTTCCGCGACTTCTTTAACATAGTTTCTGAGTGTTTATTAAATTCTTGTTTCGAATTTCGATCGTGACAAGTGGTATCAGAGCATAAGGAACTCAGAAATCAACAATCATCACAAACAGAATCCAGAATCAATCATAGATGGCTGAGGTTTCAGAATCTTCAAACACTACAATCCACACTGAGGTAAAATCTAACCTTTGCTCTAAAGCATGTCTTGAAACTGTTAAAAAATACAGAGATCACAATCAGAGCATGTGTGATGACCTTAAAAGGTTAGAGAATGATATAAGAGAGTATGTTGTGATCGTTGAGAAGTTTGAAGAACAAATAAAGGCATATCAAGCCAATGAACTTCAACATTCATATGATCTCAATTATTGGAAGTGGGAGAAAAATCAGTTAGAGATTAAGCTAGAAAAGTCTAGAGAGGAGTGTGAAAAAGTTAAGAGTGAATTTGAGAAGGCCAAACTAGACATTGAGAAATATTCCAATGCTTCTAAAGCAATGGACTCTTTACTCAAATCTCAAATACATGACAAACTGAAGAGAGGTATAGGCTACAACAACAACCCTCCACCTTACAATAATAAATATATTCCTCCCACCTCAGACCTCTTAGAAAGACAGGATAAGAATGACTTACCTGCAGGAGCCACAGAAGTAGATCCATTAAACAAAGTAGTGGTTGAGGCAATATCTGAAGAAGAGAATTCTTAGGGTAATAATAAGGATGACCATAAAGATATTCCCTTAGAAAACCATATTCTTACGAATGAGAGAGGGGGTAAACCATTTATTAAGAGTGATAAAGTGGAGATGTCCAAGACAGAGAAAGAGAATGGTAAGAGTGAGAAAGCTGAAACCTCTAGGAAAGGGAAGGAAAAGGTACAGGGAACTCATTATATGCAAACTACTGTTGTAAATCTCTGTACTTGTCAACAGAACTAGCCCCATAAATATGATAAAATAAGGGGAAATCAGAGAAACAGAAATAACCAGTGGGCTCAAAAACAGGGAATTGATCTAAGCAAAATCAATAGACCAAAGCCTTGTTTTATTTGTGGCAAATTGAATCATTTAGCCAAACATTGTTATTTCAATCCTATTAACCAAAGATTTACTTTTCAAAGACAAACACAAAATTCTTTTGGTTATAGGAAGAAATCATCAAGAAATCACATGGCTGCCAATATGAGAACAGTACCAATGAAAACTGGGACTGCAAAATCTCATATAAAGAATAAGTTTGTTAAAGCAAAAGAAAATACTCCAAGCAAATCAAGGAGTAACAAAAAGAAAGCAAACAAATGTGTCTTAATTTGGGTCCCAAAAGAAACTAAACCTGTTAGTACTGCTACCTCAAATAGTACTGCTAACAGAAATAGTGCTGCTAATAGAAATACTACTGCTAACCAAGTTAGTAATGTTAATAAAGTTAGTACTGCTACCAGAGTTAGTACTGCTGACTAAATTAGTACTGCTAATGAGGTTAGTACTGCTAACAAAGTTAGTGATGCTAACAAGTATAGTACTGCTACCAGTGTTAATACTGCCAAGCCTATAATTAAGACAAAGTATTCCATCCATGAGATTCCTAAATCTGATCATCTCATCCAGACTAAGATTACTGATTATAAATATGTTGATGAGAAAGGGCAACCCAAGACCACTTTGGCTTGGGTTCCCCCCAAAAACTAACTGATTTATCTAGTGTGCAGGGCAACCAATAGCTCAAGGGGAAGAGCATTTGGCATGAAGACAGTGGTTGCTCTAGGCACATGACAGGTAACATGGACTGCATTCAAAACTTCAAAAGATTTGATGGAGAACTTGTTGCCTTTGGTAATAATCCAGCAGGAGGTAAGATCAGTGGTAAAGGTATGGGTTCAAAAGATAAGTGCTCAGATAGGGGTTAATGCTGCTAACTATGTGTGTTTAAGTGTTTCAGATTACCTTGCTGATTAGAAACTTGGTACTTCTAGTTAAGTTAATACTGCTCTCACTATTAATCCTGCTGCTAGTTCAAATATGGTTAAGTATGGTTACTACTGCTTGGTGGTTTATACTGCTAATGCAAAGTTACTACTGCTTACCTTATTTCTACTGCCAGACAGTGTTACTACTTTAGTCTGTGTTAATACTGCTAGTCTGTGTTAATACTGCTAGTATGTGTTACTACTGCTAGTCTGTGTTAATACTGCTAGTCTGTGTTTATGTTGCTAGTATGTGTTACTACTGCTAATAAGGGTTAATACTGCGGGCTTGTTAATACTGCTAGTGTACTTAGTACTGCTTCTAACTGAAACCCTCCACCTATAAATACCCTATTTGACCGCCAAAATCCAAACGGCTCTTTGAACTTCCTAAGAGTGTTCTTTCTCCCTCTTTCTCTCGAATTCTTACTCACCAGTGCGTAACCCTAGTTTCGATCAAGACAATGGCAGGACTGGTGTTTGTTGATGATCACAATGAGTTGGCAATGCTACAGAAACCCAAGCAAGCAGAGGGTTTTCACCAGATTGTGGATTTCCTAAAATCCTCCCACATCGCCTACGCTCACTGTCAATCCCACAATCTATGTGGAGCACATGCGTCAGTTCTGGGCCAATGCCTCTATAAAGACTATTGATGGCAATCAGGTCATCCAATCAAGGGTTTGTGATAAACCTCTAACCATCACAGAAGGTTGTATTCGCATTCTTCTACGACTAGATGATGCCTCAGGTATTACCTCTCTGTCCAAGGAAGATCTCTTCCAATCAATTGATAGAATGGCGTATGAAGGTCCCACTGGGGTTTACAAGTTCTTCAAGAGAAATTTTCACCTCAGTGGAGATTCTTTGTTCATACCCTTCAGCATTGTATTTCTAGAAAAACAACTGGATGGAGTGAGTTCAACAGTACCTTAGCTTATGCTCTAGTCTGCTTAGCTACCTCTAGAAATTTTATTTTTTCTCAAATGATTTTCATTGATTTAATGTCAAACCTGGATACCAAAACCAAAAGCTTTTATATATATCCCAGGTTTGTACAAGAAATACTTAACCAAGAATTGATGGATTTACCCTCTTTTCAAGAGGTGTATGTACCAAAACCTCCCAAAGGGAAGGTATTCTCCAACATGAAAAGACCAAGTAAGGACTTTTCTGGACAAGAGACACCATTGTTCTCTACAATGATGGTTATGTCTCATTCCCATGGTGTGGCATTAGTGTCAAAGCCCACATCTGACCACCCAACTGATGACCTACCCACACCATTCATTTCAATTGATACTCCTCAGATCCCTATTGTAAAGCCAAAATCCCCCATCACCAAAACATATACAAGGAAAAAGGTACAGAAGGTTCCTTCCCTTCTTGTATCTTCACCCCCAAAGCCTACAAGCCCTCTAATGGAACATTCTCCATTAGAGAATATCCAAAGAGAAACCACAGGGGTGTCTCCCAACCCCAAGAAGGTGCTCTCTAAGGAGAAGGAAGAGCATGTGCAAAAGACATTCAATATGCAAAAGACAGAGAGCTTGCTTTGGAATTGGCTACTAAGCTTAATGAGGAATTTCAAAGGAGGTTGAAGACTGCTGCTGCTGCTAAGAAAGTGACATTGAAAGCAACTAGACAAAGCCAAAGAAAGCCTTCAAAGACATTCATGGCCAATCAAGAAAGAAGGAAAATGATAAACTTTCTGAAATGAGCTATTGGAGTTCCTGAAGGAATGTTTACCAGTATGTCATTTGGAAGGATAGAAGAGCTATACAAAAAGGATATGGCCAAGCTGAAGGGGGATTTCTCTAAAAGGGTTGAGGTTGAAAGAAAGTTGAAAGAAAGACATGATCTCAACATACAACAGCCCTTCCCTGACAGTGAAGAAGGCACTCCTATCAAAGAAAAGGCAGAAGTGAAGCAAGAAGAGACCTTAGCTCAAAAGATTGGAGCCATTAAAAGAAAGAAGTCCATTGCCACAAAACCAAAGGCAAAAAGGACTAGAACTGAAGAAGGAAAGAAAGAACATGAAAGTGAGAAAATGGAAACAGAATCATCAGAGCAGCAGAAACAGGGTGAACAGGTTGAAACTCAAAAGAGAGTCAAGAGCAGTCTGATCAACAATCTAATGAGCAGGTGAATTTGTATATGACTGTGACTAATGAAGAACCTATGCAAGCTGATCCTATCTCAATGAAAGCACCAGAGATTATTCATTGGGATACTCTGAAGGATAACAGAAGGGAATATTTCAGAATCAAGAGAATGGGTGATCAGGTTGAGGTTTATTCAACTTGGGGCAAAGTAATCAGAAGATATTCCATAGCTGACTTGGAAGAGATGTACAAAGTTGGAATAAAATTGTATGAGAATGTGTTGCAAGGGACAGAAATGAGTCTAATCAAGATAGCCATGGAGTATCTATGCATGATGTTTGATCCAGATAGAGTGAAGAATATTATTAAAGATCTGCATCATGAATATGGTTTTAAAAAGATTGATCATTGGATGCTCATAGAAAGATGTGGAGTATATGTCCAAACCATAGACAAAAGCTATCATGAGTATTTCTTGGTGGATAAGGTGTATGACCATAGCAAGGAAAAGTTGCAAGGGATGCTGAATGCAAAGTTGGTCTGCCCTACAGGGTCTGAAATGGCAAGGATTGTGGTAAGAAGAACCATTAATCAAAGTCTGGGACTGGATCCAAATCTTGGGAATTGAGCTGGAGTTTTGAAAGCATCATGAAGACCCTATGCTGAAGAACTTAACTTCTCAATTTGAAAAGTTAAGTTAGGGGGAGATTGTTGGGTCTGAAATGTGCCAAGGATGGATACTACTGCTAGACTTAAAGAATACTACTGCTAGTAGAATTAATACTGCTATTAGAAGATTACTACTGCTAGTAGAATTACTACTGCTTGAAAAGTTAGTACTGCTAGAGTAATAGTTACTGCTGCTTAGAAAGTTAGTACTGCTAGTAGTTAGTACTGCTGAAGAATTACTACTGCAAGCATGGTTAGTACTGCTGAGTTAGTTAATACTGCTTGAAGATTAATGCTGCTGGATGATTAAGCTGAATGATTAATACTGCTTATGAGGATTATGAAGATAAAGATGGATTGATACGAAAGACTAGGAGCTGAAGATAATGCTGAAGATAATTATGAACTGGATGCTAAAGATCAATATTTCTTTTGTAATTATCTTGTAATCAGTTCTGTATATATAGTCTGATAGTTTTTGATAGTCTGCAATACACATAATACGTTTAGAGAGAATTAACCTCAAGGTTCTTTGTAGTCCTTTCAATAGAGAAGTATTGAACGTTTGTTGAGCTTGTTCAACAGATTGAGGTTTTGTTTGTAATCATTAAGTTAAACCAATATAACTTGTGATTTGAGTTCATACACTGTTTGATTGATTTACTGTTAAAGTGTTTTTCCGCGACTTCTTTAACATAGTTTCTGAGTGTTTATTAAATTCTTGTTTCGAATTTCGATCCTGACATTCTCTCTTTGCCACGCTTACTCATTTTCACCCACTCATCTTTTGATTAGCCACCGTCAAACAAGAAAACTCATTGTTTAAGTGTATGTTTGTGTGTGTTACAAGTGTATGTCTTATGCGTGCACATACAAGTTTCGTGTGTGTTATAGCCTTATGTGTGTGTCTTATGTGTTTACATATGAGTTATGTGTATTTATCGGTGTATCTTTGTGCATGTTTTGTGTGTTTAAAGGTGTTTGTTTATGTGCAAGTATATGTACAACATCTAGGTTTTGTGTGATATAGGTGTATGCTTATGTGTGTAAAAGAGGTGGTTGCGATAGGGATTGTGAGACAAAGGGAGTCACTTATTATGATTTGAATATTTGTGGATGATGATTATAATTCATC
Source organism: Arctium minus (assembly GCA_954870635.1). NCBI lineage: Eukaryota > Viridiplantae > Streptophyta > Magnoliopsida > Asterales > Asteraceae > Arctium > Arctium minus. Next base: position 169,980,997 of record OX941080.1, on the reverse strand, counting down.
AATTATGATCAATGTTTTATATTAAGAAACAATCGATGTATTTATGAAAGCAGATATTTGTTAGAGTAAATGGACGATGGAGATTGGTTAGTAAGGTTTGTAAAATTTCCATTGTTTGTATTTGATTGGACCTCTCTCTCTCTTTCTCTCTCTCTCTCTCTCTCTATATATATATATATATATATATATATATAGAGAGAGAGAGAGAGAGAGAGAAGAAAGTCCAAATGAAAACTCAATATTCATTGTGCACGTGAGGACAAATCTCAGCACTCCATCTGTATTGATCCAACAACTCATATTAAATAAAGTTTTTAATTTTAAGATACTTAGGGGTAAAAATGGAAAATAATTTAAATTCACGCCTACTATATTTGACTTTTTATTTTCTTTTTTAATTAAAAACTTTTACCCACTTAAAATTTAAAGGGCAAATTGCATGAAAATGTAACCTACTTTGTTTTAATTCCTGTTTTGAGTAATATACTTTTAAAACTTTCATTTTGGTACCTAAGATGTGATATTTCAAACTTATAAGTACCTGAGTAACCTGAATCACCATTGGTCACTACGCTGATGTGGCAGATGACATGGCAGATGACTCATTATTATTTGTTGATTTAACTAATATCGTGGAGTTTTTTATTTTAAAAATAAATTTGGCTTAAATTCTATTTTAAAATTTTGTTAGATTTTTTTATTTGCATTTTTAAAGAAAGTTAAATAAAAATCAAGCAAGATTCAAAATTGTTTCAAAACAAAAATTCATTTCACCACCGTCCATATCCTATCACTTTGAACCCTAATTTCCATTTCACAAAAATCCCCTGCCAGGGAGCAAATCATAACCTCTCATTCCTCGTCTCATCCTCTCTTCTACAGCATGCCATTCTCCGATGATGCTTTCCGTTCTCTGTCGACGATGCTTTCCGTTCTGTCGACGACGCTAGCCATTCTCCGAAGATGCTTTCCGTTCTCTTGCGTCACATCCTCACCCTACTTGAATCTGTGAACACGAATCCTGAAATCGATATCCAAAAAAGCTTTTGGACACTGTTTCGGTGTTTGCATTGTTAGTTTTGCTCAAAAATTGATGGCTGTAACTTTTACCGGTTTTGCCTAATTAACATGCTTCGATGATAGGGTTTTCTTCTTTTTCTTATGGGGTTTGAGAAAATATTGTTGGTTTAGGGTTTCTTGTCTTTGATTATAAGGTTTTGAGAAATCACTGTTGATTTAGGGTTTTGTACTACAAGTGTATGTAATAAATTTATATATCATTTATCTTTGATGTTTTCATCTTCTTCATGGATTTGCATCTGCATTTGGATTATGAACTGATTTTAATTTTAATTGATATTCATATTCTGGGTTCAAGAACATAAATATGAATGTTCATCGTGTTCTTGGTTTATTTTTGTCTTCTGAAATGCAAATAAAAAACATAATGAAAAAAAAACAAAAATGATTTTCAATATAAAAAATTCCACTTCATTGGTTAAATGGACAAATATTAATGAGTCATCCGCCGTGTCATCCACCATATCAGCATAGTGACCGGTTAATGGTTAATACTTATAAGTTTGAAATATCACATCTTATGTACCAAAACACAAGTTTTGAAAGTATATTACCCAAAACAGGAATTAGGACAAAGTATGTTACATTTTCATGCAATTTGCCCAAATTTAGAATAATTTATCTTAAAATTACTAATATTTTAATCAAACAAATTAATAAAAAAAAAAACGAGAATTTTGTGTTGTTCGATATGACATCCATTTGGATATAGTTTTTTTCTTTTTGTTTTAACCGTTTTTTACGTGAAATGCTATATATGTGTTATATTCATTATGAATATTTATGTACGTTCAAGTTTATACAATACCTTGACACCGTAAGTATGTAACTCGACAATACCTTCTTCAACACGTTCTTCAAAGTCGTAAGACATTGCGTTCTTCAGCACCGTAACCCAACACCAATCGAGACGAATCGAGAACCTATCGAGTAATTCGGTTGTGAACCGGGGAACAAAAGAGAGCGGGTCACGTCTCCACGCCTTCACGGGTCATTCATGTATTATTTATCATGATTAATGTATCATCAATGATGAATAATACAACATTCAGGGTGAATAATACACGATTCATGAATTCGTGTATTATTCATCGTGAATGTTGTGTAATTCATCATGAATACTGTATTATTCATCATGAATACTGTATTATTCATCATGAATAATGAATGAATGTTCACATTTGTTATTCATACTGAATGTGGGACATCCGGGGATGCACATATATATTAATACTGAATTAAACCAAATTCCGTTTGTGAATTGAGAAATAAAAGAGAGTGTGCCATGTGTCTACACCTTCACGCGTCATTCATATATTATTCATCATGAATAATTTATCATTCACGATGAATAATACAACATTCAGGGTGAATAATACACGATTCATGATTTATAATACATGAATCATGAATTCGTGTATTATACATCCTGAATGTTGTACTATTTATCATGAATAGTGAATGAGCGTTCATCTTTGTTATTCATACTGAATGTGGATACCCGGGGACACACATACATATTCGTAATGAATATAACACATATGTAAGTTATTATATGACCACGAAATGTGTCACACAGAGATACTGCTGATGAGTATGTAAACCTATAGGGTCGCATACAAAGAATGCGTTTGTTTCCATCTTTAGAAACCCGGATTAAATCAAGTTGATTACGAAAATAATTATTCTTGAAGAATAATTATGAAAATATGTGTTAAACTGTAATTATGATAATTACATGGTGAAAATGTAATTATGTTAATTACATGGTGTTATATGTATATATATATATATATATATATATATATAATTATATTTAAAGTTTAAAAGATAAATATATATATATATATATATATATTTGAATTTGAATTTGAATATTACAGATAAATATTAAAACTTATTTAAACCTTATTTGAATTATAGTCTAACTATAATTTTTCTGGTATAAATAGGGCGTTGGGCTAAACTTTTTTCTTAACGATTTGAAATTGGAATTAGTCTTTCAGTTAAATACATAATAGAAACCTTTTCTTTTCTGTAAAACACATATAGATCTAGGGTTCTTGGGCTAGCACCCGATGGAGACGGGAAACGTGTTCGTGTGTGGACTACCGATAGAGGAAACCTGCTTTGGGTTCTTGGTGCTCCGTTTATCCTTACTGATCTATTATAAGGTAGATATTCTAAACATCCTATGGTGTGGTTTATTTTAATTAAATGCATCATTTGATCCGTTTGGGTTTTATGTTTATTCAGAAAAGTTTTCTGCAATAATTATTGTAACCAAAATTATTAATTTTTCCGCTACGTTTAATTCTTACAAATTGCATTAAAACCCAACAGTGGTATTAGAGCCACTTTGAGCATTTAATTAACATGGGAAGAAATTTTATGTGGCAATTATAATTAAAAAAAATTGACCCTAAAATCTATTTTTACCTAAATTCTAAGTTGGACTTAGAAATTCAATTGGGTTGTTCCTCCTAAAAGTTTTTTTCTTTTGTTTGTCGGCTGATTTAAAAGGGTTTTAAAACCTTTATAAGTCACATTCTCAAACAATTTAATCGGGCCATAAAAGTTTCATTAAACCAAGTTGGATTTGGACTTTTGTTATGGACCCTTCACTAAAAGCCCAGTCACATGGTGATCAAAAGGGTTTCTATACCTTAAATCTTTCTCTCCAAAATCCCAATCGTAAGAGGCTTTATGGCCACCGGCCATCGTCAGCTGCTGTTGTTGCTTATTCTCGTCTTCGGTCATTGCTGGTTACTGCCTTGTTTAGTCATTACCGCTGGTCACTAGACCAAGCGGCTGTTTTTAGGGATGATCTCAAATCTGGACCACCACCATAAGCCACGACTCCTTGTGGTTCGATCGTTCCTTTGCTACCATTTTGTTCGCCGGATTTTCTGACCTCTGTCCTCCCTGCGGCTGTTGTCGTTGACTTCTAATAGACTGTTGGTCTTCCAGGTCACCACCGGCAGGCATGAAGGCCGGTGCCGAAGTTGGTGTTGTTTAAACCATGGTCGAACAGACCCTACACCATTGTTTGGGGTTTTGTTGAGTGGTTGCACCACTTGATGTTATGTCAACTGTTTGTTACCCTTGTCGGCCATCGGGTGGTCGTTCCTGAACCACTTTTACAAATTTAGAATCATGTAAATACTATCGTTTGTTTTTCCTTCATCGGCGTCAACCACCGTGATGGTGGTTTGGGTGTTGTGCATGTGCCCTAAGCGGTTGAGTAAGAAGTCGGGCCTATGATCTTAATCTATTGTTTTATTTTGGGAGTTGGGCCCGGGCTAGTAGGCCCAAGTATTATTTTGGGATGTTTCCTAAACAGTCTGTCTATGGGTTGTTACCCTAGCTTTTCGTTTTGGGCTTAAGTCCCAAAAAGGTTTCAGGTCATGGTTTGTTAACCTACAATTAAATTAGGTTAATAATTTTAATTTTTCCGTATGAATATTTTTTCCATCAATCGGCCTTTTAATTATGTTAGTTATTTCGGCCGAATGTTTTATTTTATGTTTAAAATAATAATTGTGTAATAAATATGGTTTGCCCCAAAGACCCGTGGTTGTGGTTGATTTATTTTTATTTTGGAAAATTAAAATATATCTTTTTTCTTCTTATTTTGATTTATTTTTAAAAACAACACAATAATTACTAACCCTTTTATTTTCTTGCGTTTATAATTTCATTTTAGTTTTCTTATAAATGGTTCAATGAGAAGTTTTCAGACACATTTATCTTTTTCTTCTTATTTTTATTTATTTATTTCTTAAATCAAGTAAACCTATTATTTTATTATATTTTCAATTTCACTTTTGTTTTCTTATAAATGAATTTAATTAGAATTCACAAATATAAAAAACTATACATATTTTCAACTTATATGATAAAACACATTTTGAATTATTTTGGTCATTAAATGGAAACCTATTGTTTAATCTATAAAACACTAATATTTTTTATAAACACTTTAATTATTTGTGATGTTATAACGAATATAATTAAATCGGTAGATGTAACGTCATCTTTTAATTTCAAAAAGAAAAAAAAAACTTCATGTAATGTTCATTTTAGATCATTTCTACTATTAATATTCTAATGATTTTTTTACAAATAATTTGTATATAGTTTATTGATTATCATATTTAACAATTAATATGTATTATATGAACAATCTACATATTACTACCAGAGTTACTCATGCAACCGTGCAACGCACGGTTCAGACACTAGTTATACATAATAGGAATTACATGATAGTGATTACACATATTATAATTATTTATATAACACCAATATTGCATATTATTTATAAAAAAAACGTTAATAGTAAATTGTTAAAATTCTTAATGGAAAAAACTTATTATAATCTATCAATATATAGATGAAATACTTATTACAATTGAATAACAATTATGATTTACTATCAATTTAATACTTATTTACCTTATAACTGTATTACGATTTTTCTCTAGAAAATTAACTGATTCCATTGCTTGAACCATTATTTTGTTATTTGATTTTAACGCAATGGAGTATTCTTTGCTAAAAGACTTGAAAAATGATCACGATAACTGTAACACCCGTAATTTTCGGTAAGTAAAAAGTCACCCTGACATTTTTGTAACTTGTAAATGGTGGAATTTATGTTGGGAAAACATTAGTTTAACAGTACACTTGGAGCGACTATGCTATTCGACAATGCCATTGCAAAGTCGCATGGCATAGTAGCACGGTTGAATCAGACTTGTTAAAAGTCGGATTTTCAGCGTCATTATTCATTTACTCATAACTCATCATTTCAACTCCGTTTTTGGCGATTGAAGTTGCTATGGGTTCTTTTTTAGAGCTTTTCAATGGTATATTGTTAGTTTTGGGAATATATAAGAGTATTTGGTGGTGGATTGGAAGCAAAGATCAAGAGGTCATCATCATCACCTCCATCTTCAAGAATTTTGGGGTTTTCTAGGTTTTCACCAAAACCTAAGTGGTAAGTTCATCCTTTCCACTTCCAAACTTCTTTATGAGTTATAAATGTTCTATTGATGACAAGCTAGTGTTTTATTTCTCCAATTTCGGTTTGAAAGATTTTGAGAAAAGTTAGGTCAAATTAGGGTTTTTTGTCAAAATGGAGATTTTGATATAAGATTTTTGGAGAATGATTCTAAACACTTGGATATGTGTATTTATGGTTGGAAACTTGTGGATCTAGGTTTTTGGAAGATTTGACTTGAGGATCCAAATTTCTTCAAAGGAGCTCAAGTTGGGAAAAATTTACATTTAGCCTAAATCTAGCAAGGTGAGTTCAAGTTGATTTGTGAAAACGTTGTACATGCCAAAAATGTTCGTTTTGAAGTATAAAAATGTTTTAATTGGGTGTTATCAAATATGTTGTTTATTTGATGAAATTTACACCTTTGGATACATCTGATTTTATAAATATTGTAAAAGGGCACATTTGGGTTTTTGAGACATTTTGATAAAGAAATCATATTTATATGTCTGTTTGATGATTTATTATATAAATGGAGGTCATTTGATGAAAATGTATTTTTAGTGTATTTGGTTTTGTAAATCGTGTGGAAAACGTATATTATTGAGTTATAAAAACATTTTGGAATTTTAATGGTATAGTTTCATTTGGAAAACGATTCATCCCAACTCATGATGTTTTGTTTGAGTTATCCATGTCTGTGGAGCATGTTTTTGCATAAACGTGGGTCATTTACGTTTTATTATACTTTATGACTTTTACAAATGGTCAATTGATTGGTTGAGTTTATGGCTCGATTTTTGACTCTATTGGTTCTTGGGGACATTTGTCCGATTTTGATAAGCTCGATGTAGAGCCTTGGGTTATGAATTGCATTTATTGCATCTTATTTGAGATTTTCATGTTTTGAGTGCGTTAGTCATTCATTCGAAGTCATGTAATGTTTTAGACTATAATGCATTGGATCCATAGGCATAAGAGTCAGTCAGTTGATTTTATTGGGAACTTTATCCCTATGGTTAACTGGTACTCGGGGTATAGATCGTGGGTGGTTGAACTCGGTGTTTGTAACACCCGTAATTCCCTAAAGAACAGTTAAGGATCGACCACAGAAACGGTCATCGGCCGACCAAGGGAACGGTCGGGGAGCGGTTTAACGCAATACGTAAGGATACACAACAGGGACGTGCGCGGCTTGGCCCGCGGCTTCCAAGCCGCGGATAAGCCCGCGCAAATCACTATGATCCGTGAATCAGAGACACGCGCGACTTGGCTCGTGGCTTGGAGGCCGCGGCCAAGGCCGCAGGATTGGCCAGATCGATTAAAAACCCAAATTCTAGGGTTTTCTCTCATTTCATACTTCTACTATCCACTTCTCTCTCCCTTAGTCCGATTTTGAGAGCTCAAAGAGCCGATTTTGGAGCATCCATAGAGGATCTATCCTAAAGGCACATGAAGGTTTGGTGTTAGAAGCTTGGATTTGAATAACTTTGGGTGGAAGGTCTCAATATCTAAAGTGGTAAGCTTACTTGAGTAATCTAAGCTTTAGTGTAAGGATCTTTGTAGATCTAAAGGTTTTACTTGTTGTGATTCATTTCTAGAGTTGAGGAAATGGGTTGTTTGAAACCCTAGCTCATTGTTGAAGATGAATTGGAAAGGGTGGAATCTACACTAATGGAGGCTAATGGTTGGAGTTGGAACCTAGGTTTAACTTAACCTAGCAAGGTGAGTTCAAGTTGATTTGTGAAAACGTTGTACATGCCAAAATGTTTATTTTAAAGTATTTATGTGTTTTACATGAAGCTATTATTTGTTGAGTCATTTGGTGGGTTTTGAACATCTGAGTGCTTGGATTCATAAACTTGGTAAAACCTCCATATTTGGTATTTTTGGGTATCTTGGACAATGAGTCATTTTAAAGTGTTCTTGATGGGTTATTACTTAAATGGAACTTATTTGGTAAAATAGCATTTTCGTGTTTGTTTGGTAAAAGGTTTAAAAGGAGCCTTGAGGATAAAGAGTATAAACCTATTTAGAAAACCTTTTGTCCCGACTTAAAGTGTGTTAGAGTCCATTCAAGTATTTTGGAGCGTGTGATTGCTCGGTATGGGCGATTACGTATATTATTTGAAAAGCGTTAATCATTGGTCAAAAAGGGGTTTTGAGTATTCTGGCTCGTTGTCGTTTTAAAGGAGTCTTGAGGAAACTCGTCCGGTTTTATATGGGTCAATGTAGAGTCTAGTTATGACGTACGCACTAATGCGTTGTGTTGCGTATTGAGGTTGGTTACGGTCTCGAGTGTTTTGGTCATTCATGAGTAGTCCGGTAAGGTTAGACTGTGTTGCATTGGATCCATAGGCACGTAAGTTAGTCTGTTTTGGGTTGGTCAATTGGGTATTGTGGGGTTGAACTCCGGTACCCATGTTTTATGAGCAGAAACTTTACAAGTAAGCACTAGGAGGGTTGAGTCTGGTGCTGCTACCGGGGAGATAGGCACCAAGACCTCCGCCGCTTGAAGTAATGCCTAGGAGGTAGTCTTTAAGTGTGTCGGGCCTTCGGGATGGAGTTCTTCGGAATGTTCATCAAGGTCAACTGACTTGAGGTGAAGCTTGTTAAAGAAATCGTACGGACACTTGGGTTGTGATGTCGTGAGGTGTCATGCAATTAACGTTGCATGGGTGACATATTTTTGTGTTTCCTCTACTCTCAACGGATACGGGTCTCCCCCGTTGTCGGCTACCAGTATTTTAAATATAAGGATGTTTTACTTTATTGTCATTGGTTCTTTATGGTCGACAGTGAATGAGGGCCTTAATATTGGATCTTCCTCTTCGTATATTAAGGTTTGAATGAATTATGTCATCCCCGTGTTTTGGTAGTTAGATTCCTTTCATTTACGATCACGTGAGTATTGGACCTAGTATCCATGTTTTCGGACGTACGGTATATGTGGTTTTGATGAACTTCTTGACTTTTATTGCGAACGCTTCCGCTTGTGTAATAAATCTTACGATGTAATAAAGTTTACGATGTAATAGTTTTGTTATTATAATACATATGTTAAAAAAAATAGGGAGTTAGAGTATTACAAAACATTGTGATAATACTTGAAAACTTGTTATTTTCTACATCATCATTTGAATCAAGTTTACGGTAAAAATTATATTTGATTATCATAAGAAACATAAATCTCTGTTTATTTTTGTATCGAATTGTCAATGATTTCAAATAACTTAAATATATCGAACAAGAAATTTCAATATCATAGTTAAATATTTAAATCTTATTATTCTCGGGATTCAAATTATTTTTGAATGTGACATGAATTTATTATGGAATGTCTCTTTTAAACGTTGTTTGAGAATTGCTTCAAAGTACAACTACTTGAACACACCAACCTAATTTACAAGTAATCAATATCGATTGTTGTTGTTTTAGCATGTGTTAGGTTCTACTATGTGCTAAATGTATTTTATTTTTGATTTATTTTAAAAGTTATGTTAACAACATGGATGCTACTTTTTGCATTTATTTATAGTTTTAAGAATTAGAAACCACTGAGGTTGTTGTATATTATTCCAAGTACACATTGGGTGCGGATTTGTTGGTTGGTAACATCAAAATAATTTACTTTTTGTTAAATTGGGGTATTTTTGAACGTTTTCATTCAGGACACCAAACCTTAGGACCAGTCTTGTGTTCCACCTGTTAAACAACACTTCATTTGAACATCGTAGTAATGACCAGATGAGTGACCTTTTATGCATACAAATTGAAATGAACTTTTTTTTTTCTTCAGATTGACTCCATATGAACCAACCTTTCTTTACCCTTACATGAATGATCTTTCAAATTCTATGTTTTTTTGGCTCAAGAAGACAAGTTTTTACATCCACTCTTCGAGCTTCGTAACATGTTCCTAGAGTCGTGCCTGGAGGAGGGCGGGCCGGGTGAACTCCCAAGGCCCACAAGAAATAGGGGCCCAATTTTTTTAGTATATAATAGTAGTAAAAGAAATAGTAAATAAAATAGACATTCTTTTAGTATCTAATAGGACCCAAATAATTTCGTATTATATTAGGTCCCAAACATGTATTAATTAATATTATATTGGAAAAGAAAACAATGTTAAAAGTTAATTGGTCGTACAATTTATAGTATTGGTTATTGTTTCTCTTATTCTTTTATCTAGTACCAACGTCTGAAACTAACTTGCCTAAAAAACTTTGATATATTCTCCATCTTTCATCTCCCACTTGTCCTATTAGAAATCCAAAGTCTAATGGAACCAAAGAATTATGTATTATGTTAAGGGCCCAAACATATATTAATTAATTACATTGAAAAAAATATATAAAAAAGTTAATTAGTCGTTCATTTTATAGTATTGTCTATTGTTTTTCTAACGTTTTTTTTATCTATATCAAAGTCTAAAACTACATACCTAAAAAATATTGATATATTATCAATCGACCATCATTCATCTCCCACCGCCTTTTTTAATTATTCCATCCGCATGAATTCTTTATTTGTATTAGAATATTACAGATTTTTTGTTAATAACTAAGAGAGCACAACCCACATTTTGAAAATAATTACCAATCATATGAGACGTTTCTAAGTTATTTTGTTTAACAACGAGAAATGGAGCACTTTATTAAACAAAGAAATGACCCAGCGAGAGCCTAGGACCCGGGAGAACCAGATTTTACAAGATACTCACCCACACATCTCTGGGATTACTACACCAAGAATCCCAGAAACCCAGCTTAAAGTCTTCCCCGAATTTAGATCTAGAACAAAGCCATTGGAAGGAACAAAGTTAGATGTTTTTAACAATAAGACTACTCTTCAGCCCTTTCTTTGAGTGCATCAGGGAGTCACGATTTCTCGAGATCACCCAAACGTACGCCATAACCATTACCTCCAGCACCTTCGCCTTTTGTTTGTTCACAATTCGCGAGCCAAACTCGACCAACAACTCCTCAATCGTGCTAATAGCGAAAGGCAGATCCCTCCATCAGTTGACTAATAGGGCACGAACCTCCTTGCTCGTCAAGAAATTCAAGAACATATGTTGTTCGGTTTCGACAACAGAGTTACAGACATGGCACAAGTCTGAACTGAAGCTAACTCCTCTCCAAATAAGATTATAGACGTGGGAAACGGTTCAACCTATATATATACCCTTATTTTTCAAACATTATTGATTCTTTATTACCTAATATTGAGTGCATTAATCTTAATTACTCACATATCTCTAAAACAATAATAAAATCTTAAGCTATAACCAACATGGGTTTTGACTATAAGATTGATGATTCCGAAAAAGTTTGTTGCAACCCTAAAATTTTAAAACGGTGATGAAAAAAATCAACCTAAGATGAGATGAAACCCTAACTGACTTGTATTGATTTACATAGAGTGTTACTCTGAATAGTTACCATTTTGACCCAAAATTATGTCATTTTACTTATTAAATGTACATCATAAGAATGTTTTTGACGGTGGAACAGATTAACGATTCAATTTTATTTCTTATTGTAAAAACGATATATCAAAGATTTTCTTTTTCATAATTATTGAGGGCCCTTTTCGCACATCTCGCCCAGAGCCTAAAAAATGTCAGGAGCCTGCCTGTAAGAAAACAATCAATCCTATTAATTGTCTAAACTAAAATTAAGAGATAATTGTGGAAATAGGTCTATCCTAATTTTAAACGAACTAGAAAAACAAATAAAATATTAACTAAGGATAAATCCTAAAACTAAAAAGAAACTAAATACTAATCCTAATCTAATTATAATGCAAATAAATAATAATTAAAACTAACAATATTTTTCCTAAGTTAATTGGAAAACAAAATAATTAAATAAACAGACAAAAGCAATCTGTGTTGGAATCAGGAGACATGTGCGACTTTGCACGTCGCGGGATAAGTCGTGTAAATGACTCATGGTGTGGCTTTTCATCCGAGTATTTGGCTTTCTTTCGAACTCATTTTCTTCTTTTTCAAATATCAACGGAAAACTTATTAACTCCTTAATTCTCCCACATCACAAAAGGAGCTGAAAGATTCTCTGTTGGGTCTGAAATGTGCCAATGATGGATACTACTGCTAGACTTAAAGAATACTAATGCTAGTATAATTAATACTGTTATTAGAAGATTACTATTGCTAGTAGAATTACTACTGCTTGAAAAGTTAGTACTGCTAGAGTAATAGTTAGTGCTGCTTGGAGAGTTAGTACTGCTAGTAGTTAGTACTGCTGAAGAATTACTACTTCAAGCATGGTTAGTACTGCTGAGTTAGTTAATACTGCTTGAAGATTAATGCTGCTGGATGATTAAGCTGAATGATTAATACTGCTTATGAGGATTATGAAGATAAAGATGGATTGATACGAAAGACTAGGAGTTGAAGATAATGCTGAAGATAATTATGAAGATAATTATGAACTGGATGCTAAAGATCAATATTTCTTTTGTAATTATCTTGTAATCAGTTCTGTATATATAGTCTGATAGTTTTTGATAGTCTGCAATACACAGAATACGTTTAGAGAGAATTAACCTCAAGGTTCTTTGTAGTCCTTTCAATAGAGAAGTATTGAACGGCTGTTGAGCTTGTTCAACAGATTGAGGTTTTGTTTGTGATCATTAAGTTAAACCAATATAACTTGTGATTTGAGTTCATACACTGTTTGATTGATTTACTATTAAAGTGTTTTTCCGCGACTTCTTTAACATAGTTTCTGAGTGTTTATTAAATTCTTGTTTCGAATTTCGATCCTGACAAGTGGTATCAGAGCATAAGGAACTCAGAAATCAACAATCATCACAAACAGAATCCAGAATCAATCATAGATGGCTGAGGTTTCAGAATCTTCAAACACTACAATCCCCACTGAGGTAAAATCTAACCTTTGCTCTAAAGCATGTCTTGAAACTGTTAAAAAATACAGGGATCACAATCAGAGCATGTGGGATGACCTTAAAAGGTTAGAGAAAGATATAAGAGAGTATGTTGTGATCGTTGAGAAGTTTGAAGAACAAATAAAGACATATCAAGCCAATGAACTTCAACATTCATATGATCTCAACTATTGGAAGTGGGAGAAGAATCAGTTAGAGATTAAGCTAGAAAAGTCTAGAGAGGAGTGTGAAAAAGTTACGAGTGAATTTGAGAAGGCCAAACTAGACATTGAGAAATATTCCAATGCTTCTAAAGCAATGGACTCTTTACTCAAATCTCAAATACATGACAAACTGAAGAGTGGTATAGGCTACAACAACACCCTTCCACCTTACAATAATAACTATATTCCTCCCACCTCAGACCTCTTAGAAAGACAAGATAAGAATGACTTAACTGCAGGAGCCACAGAAGTAGATCCATTAAACAAAGTAGTGGTTGAGGCATATTCTGAAGAAGAGAATTCTGAGGGTAAGAATAAGGAAGACCATAAAGATATTACCATAGAAAACCATATTCTTACGAATGAGAGAGGGGGTAAACCATTTATTAAGAGTGATAAAGTGGAGATGTCCAAGACAGAGAAAGAGAATGGTAAGAGTGAGAAAGCTGAAACCTCTAGGAAAGGGAAGGAAAAGGTACACGGAACTCATTATATGCAAACTACTGTTGTAAATCCCTGTACTTGTCAACAGAACAAGCCCCATAAAAACATGATAAAATAAGGGGAAATCAGAGAAACAGAAATAACCAGTGGGCTCAAAAACAGGGAACTGATCTAAGCAAAATCAATAGACCAAAGCCTTGTTTTATTTGTGGCAAATTGAATCATTTAGCCAAACATTGTTATTTCAATCCTATTAACCAAAGATTTACTTTTCAAAGACAAACACAAAATTCTTTTGGTTATAGGAAGAAATCATCAAGAAATCACATGGCTGCCAATATGAGAACAGTACCAATGAAAATTGGGACTGCAAAATCTCATATACAGAATAAGTTTGTTAAAGCAAAAGAAAATACTCCAAGCAAATCAAGGAGTAACAAAAAGAAAGCAAACAAATGTGTCTTAATTTGGGTCCCAAAAGAAACTAAACCTGTTAGTACTGCTACCTCAAATAGTACTGCTAACAGAAATAGTGTTGCTGATAGCAATACTACTGCTAACCAAGTTAGTAATGTTAATAAAGTTAGTACTGCTACCAGAGTTAGTACTGCTGACTAAATTAGTACTGCTAATGAGGTTAGTACTGCTAATAAAGTTAGTGCTGCTAACCAAGTTAATACTGCTAACAAGGATAGTACTGCTACCAGTGTTAATATTGCCAAGCCTATAATTAAGACAAAGTATTCCAGCCATGAGATTCCTAAATCTAATCATCTCATCCAGACTAGGATTACTGATTATAAATATGTTGATGAGAAAGGGCAACCCAAGACCACTTTGGCTTGGGTTCCCCCCAAAAACTAACTGATTTATCTAGTGTGCAGGGCAACCAATAGCTCAAGGGGAAGAGCATTTGGCATGAAGACAGTGGTTGCTCTAGGCACATGACAGGTAACATGGACTGCCTTCAAAACTTCAAAAGATTTGATGGAGGACTTGTTACCTTTGGTAATAATCCAAACCACTAACGGACTCTATGGTTATCACCATCTCAAGCCATCACACCATTATTTCAATATATTTCGACGGATTGTTTTGATCGATTTTCGACGGAACTAAAAAAGATAATTTTTAATTATTTGAATATATATTTTGACGGAATATCGACAGAAAAATAAGAAAAATCTCTTATAAAACTAAAGATAAAACTCTAAAAATAATTTTATTGATCAATAACAAACTTCTAAACTTATTTCCTAATTAAATCAATCAATCCTATTAATAGTAGTCTAAACTAAAATTAAGAGATAATTGTGGAAATAGGTTTATCCTAATTCTAAACCAACTAGAAAAACAAATAAAATATTAACTAAGGATAAATCCTAAAACTAAAAAGAAACTAAATAGTAATCCTAATCTAATTATAATGCAAATAAATAATAATTAAAACTAACAATATTTATCCTAAGTTAATTGGGAAACAAAATAATTAAATAAACAGACAAAAGCAATATGTGTAGGAATCAGGAGACATGTGCGACTTTGCACGTCGCGGGATAAGTCGCGTAAATGACTGTGGTGTGGCTTTTGATCCGAGTATTTGGCTTTCTTTCGAACTCGTTTTCTTCTTTTTCAAATATCAACGGAAAACCTTATTAACTCTTTTATTCTCCCACATCACAAAAGGAGCTGAAAGATTCTCTCTTTGACACGCTTACTCATTTTCACCCACTCATCTTTTGATTAGCCATCGTCAAACAAGAAAACTCATTGTTCAAGTGTATGTTTGTGTATGTTACAAGTGTATGTCTTATGCGTGCACATACAAGTTTCGTGTGTGTGTTATAGGCTTATGTGTGTGTCTTATGTGTTTACATATGAGTTATGTGTGTTTATTGGTGTATCTTTGTGCATGTTTTGTGTGTTTAAAGGTGTTTGTTTGTGTGTGTGCAAGTATATGTACAACATCTAGGTTTTGTGTGATATAGGTGTATGCTTATGTGTGTAAAAGAAGTGGTTGCGATAGGGATTGTGAGACAAAGGGTGTCACAAAGAGAGAGAGAGAGAGAGAAACAAAGAAGGGGTGGTGTCACGAAGAGAAAGTCGATGACAATGGAAATTGGTGTTTCTTTTTTGCCTTTTTAGTGTGTTTATATATATATATATATATATATATATATATAGAGAGAGAGAGAGAGAGAGAAAGATGAGTTCATTCGAAAACAACATCTATTTAAGAAAAACATGAGAACAACCGAGTACATACAAAATCATATATGATTCATGTACAAAATGATTCTCGCGACTTTGCGTGCGACCTTAGGTCGCCACCGACATCTCTTGCGTTTGATTTTTCAGGTTAATGTAAAATCATATATGATTTTGTACATGATCTACAAAATAGTTAGCGTTCTCGTTTGAACCTTCCTTGATATATATATATATATATATATATATATATATATAGAGAGAGAGAGAGAGAGAGAGAGAGGGGGGGAGGATCATGCGAGAAGTTAAACATTTTGCGAGAAGGTGAGAAGTATTTAATCATATATGATTACACGACTTGTAGGTGTGTTTAATCATGTATGATTAAACGTCTATGTATTGTCAATATCACATGTGTTTAATCATATATGATTAAGGTTGTGTATCATATATGATTAAACACTTCTCGCCTTCTCGCAAAATGTTTAGCTTCTCGTTTGAACCTACCCATATATATATATATATATATATATATATATTCAGGTTCATACGAGAACAATAACAAAATAAAAAAACGGTCAGATCACATGTGATGTAGCGACCTGACGTCGCAGACCACGTCGCTCGCACACCCTTGCGTTGACCTTTAGTGTAAAATCATATGTGATTTTGTACGTAATTTTTCCGTTTTTATTATCTTATTTGTTATTGTTCTCGTTCGAACCTACCCCCCTCTCTATCTATATATAAAGAGAGGGGACTAACCAAATGCAAACAATGGAAATGTTACAAACAATAAAAACGAATCAATTAAGATATTTATGGAAATGATGAAGATTCATTTATTATGATTTAAATATTTGTGGATGATGATTAGAATTCATCAATTATGATCAATGTTTTATATTAAGAAACAAATGATGTATTTATGAAAGCAGATATTTGTTAGAGTAAATGGACGATGGAGATTGGTTAGTAGGGTTTGTAAAATTTCCATTGTTTGTATTTGATTGGACCCCCCCTCTCTCTCTCTCTCTCTCTATATATATATATATATATATATATAGATGAAAGTTAAAATGAAAACTCAATTTTCATTGTGCACGTGAGGACAAATCTCAGTCACTCCATCTGTATTGATTCAACAACTCATATTAAATAAAGTTTTTAATTTTAAGATAATTAAGGGTAAAAATGGAAGATAATTTAAACTCACGCCTACCATATTTGACTTTTTATTTTCTTTTTGGATTAAAAACTTTTACCCACTTAAAGTTTAAAATAATATATCTTAAAAATTATTAATATTTTAATCAAACAAATTAATAAAAAAAACGAGAATTTTGTGTTGTTCGATATGACATCCATTTGGATATTGTTTTTTTCTTTTTGTTTTAACCGTTTTTTACGTGAAATGCTATATATGTGTTATATTAATTATGAATATTTATGTACGTTCAAGTTTATACAATACCTCGACACCGTAAGTATGTAACTCGACAATACCTTCTTCAACACGTTCTTCAACGTTGTAAGGCATTGCGTTCTTCAGCACCGTAACCCAACACCCATCAAGACGAATCGAGAACCTATCGAGTAATTCAGTTATGAACCGGGGAAAAAAAGAGTGTGTCACGTCTCCACACCTTCACGGGCCATTCATGTATTATTTATCATGATTAATGTATCATCCATGATGAATAATACAACATTCAGGGTGAATAATACACAATTCATGAATTTGTGTATTATTCATCCTGAATGTTGTGTAATTCATCATGAATACTGTATTATTCATCATTAATAATGAATGAATGATCACATTTGTTATTCATACTGAATGTGGGATATCCGGGGATGCGCATATATATATTCATAATGAATTAAACCATATTCTGTTTGTGAATTGAGAAACAAAAGAGAGTGTGCTACGTGTCTACACCTTCACGCGTCATTCATATATTATTCATCATGAATAATTTATCATTCAGGATGAATAATACAACATTCAGGGTGAATAATACACGATTCATGATGAATAATACATGAATTATGAATTCGTGTATTATTCATCCTGAATGTTGTATTATTATCACGAATGTATTATTTATCATGAATAGTGAATGAGCGTTCATCTTTGTTATTCATACTGAATGTGGATACTCGGGGATGTGTATACATATTCGTAATGAATATAACACATATGTAAGTTATTATATGCCCACGACACGTGTCACACAGAGATACTGCTTAGGAGTATGCAAACCTATAGGGTCGCACACAAAGAATGCGTTTGTTTCCATCTTTAGAAACCCGGATTAAATCAAGTTGAATAAGAAAATAATTATTCTTGAAGAATAATTAATAAAATATGTGTTAAATTATGATAATTACATGGTGAAAACGTAATTATGTTAATTAGATGGTGTTATCTGTATATATATATATATATAATTATATTTAAAGTTTTAAAAGATAATTATATATATATATTTGAATTTGAATTTGAATATTACAGATAAATATTAAACTTTATTTAAACCTTATTTGAATTATAGTCTAACTATAATTCTTCTGATATAAATAGGGCGTTGGGCTAAACATTTTTCTTAATGATTAGAAATTAAAATTAGCCTTTCAGTTAAATACAGAAAAGAAACATTTTCTTTTCTGTAAAACACATATAGATCTAGGATTTTTGGGCTAGCACCCGGTGGAGACGGGAAACGTGTTCGTGTGTGGATTACCGATAGAGGAAACCTGCTTTGGTTTCTTGGTGCTCCGTTTCAATCATGACTGATCTATTATAAGGTACATATTCTAAACACCCTTTGGTTTAGTTTATTTTAATTAAATGCATCATTGGATCCGATTGGGTTTTATGTTTATTCAGAAAAGTTTTTTGTAATAATTATTGTAACCAAAATTATTAATTTTTCCGCTACGTTTAATTCTTACAAATTGAATTAAAACCCAACAGTGGTATCAGAGCCACTTTGAGCATTTAATTAATATGGGAACAAATTTTATGTGGCAATTATAATTAAAAAAAATGACCCTAAAATCTATTTTGACCTAAATTCTAAGTTGGACTAAGAAATTCAATTGGGTTGTTCCTCCTAAAAGTTTTTTTTTTGTTTGTCGGCTGGTTTAAAAGGGTTTAAAAACCCTTATAAGTCACCTTCTCAAACAATTTAATCGGGCCATAAAAGTTTCATTAAACCAAGTTGGATTTGGACTTTTGTTATGGACCTTCACTAGAAGCCCAGTCACATGGTGATCAAAAGGGTTTCTATACCCTAAATCTTTTTCTCTCTAAAATCCCAATCGTAAGAGGCTTTATGGCCACTGGCCATCGTCGGCTGCTGTTGTTGCTGATTCTCGTCTTCGGTCATCGCTGGCTACTGCCTTGTTTAGTCATTACCGCTGGTCACTAGACCAAGCGGCTGTTTTTAGGGATGATCTCAAATCTGGACAACCACCATAAGCCACGACTCCTTGTGGTTCGATCGTTCCTTTGCTACCATTTTGTTCGTCGGATTTTCTGAACTTCATCCTCCCTGCGGCTATTGTCGTTGACTTCTAATAGACTGTTGGCCTTCCAGGTCACCACCGGCAGGCATGAAGGCCGATGTCGGTGCCGAAGTTGGTGTTGTTTAAACCATGGTCGAACAGACCCCACACCATGGTTTAGGGTTTTGTTGAGTGGTTGCACCACTCGGTGCTATTGTTCTTGACCACGATTGGGTTTTGGCCCGAACCGTGGTGTTGTTGATGTTATGTCCACTGTTTGTTCCCCTTGTCGTCCATCGGGTGGTCGTACCTCAACCACTTCTTACAAATCTAGAATCATGTAAATACTATCGTTTGTTTTTCCTTCACCGGCGTCAACCACCGTGTAACACCCGGTATTTTCGCAATTAAAGAATCCGTCCTTCGTTGGTCTTTTATCTGTCTTCCATGTATCTTTTTGGGCGAAATGTGACGTACTTTCGAACCTTAAATCGTCCCATTCGGAATTCTGGAGTTTCTGTGATTTTTGGGCTTCGATACATGTGGCGCGAGAGTGACTCGCGATAGTGACATGTGTCACTATCGCAGGGCACAATCGCCGGAGAGGTACCGAACTCTCGGTACAAACCGCGCAAGAGTGACTCGCGATAGTGACAACGTCACTATTGCGTGGCAAGGTCGCGAGCGGGGTGCAGGGGAATTAAATGACCTCTTTTCTAATTTATTTTTCATAACCATCTTCACCAACCTCAAACTCTCTCTCATTTTGGCGATTTTAAGGCATTTATTGTTCTTCAAAAATCCTTCAAGTAAATCCATCTTAGTTCCAAGTGTCTTATTATTGTGCTTCCAAGGGTGCAAGTAGGAAGCTTTATATCATCTCCTCCATTGTCATCTTCTTCAAAGGGGCAAAAGTTAGGGTTTTGGGTTTTCTTCTAAAACCCACTTGGTGAGTTCCTACTATCTTTTCTAAACTTTATACATGTCAAAACTCATATTTTTAACTCCTATACATCTCTTTGGTTTTGGATTTATGATTATCACATTTGACCTAACTTGAGTTTTTGGGAGATTTTAGGGTTCTTGCTATGTTTTGTTAAAATGAAAGGTTCCATTTGATATGTGTTAAAATAAAGTAATTCTTGCACATTTATGGTGAAGTACTTGAAAGAATATGTATAATCCCATTTTATGAATTTTATTCTTATCAGCAGTTAAATTTGGAAAATGCATTTTGGGAAGTAAATATTGTTGGAAGCTACATGTTTAGCTTTGGTTAGTCACAAATGTAATTGTGACAAGTCTAGACTATTACTAGTGGATCCCTAGGTATTGAGTCGACTTATATATATTTTTGGGATGTTTTTCCCCATTATAGCTATGGATGCATTTGACCCTCAGAGGCCTTTGGTACGGTTATGTGGGACCGGTTACTAGCCATTGATCATAATGTAATCCTAGTGAACGAGTATGACTTGGTTTCCTCGAGTTCCCTCCCCCACATCTTAGTACGGACCGGCGTTGTTCGTGGCCATAGATTCCAAGTATTTAGCTCATAACTCGGTATTGTAGCCTACTCGGTGTTCCGCTACACTCCTTGGTAAATCCGGTATCCCCCGTCATCGCAAGATGAATTTTGGACCGAACAGTCCTTGTATGGCAAAGATTTAATTTTATAAACTCAATTCTCTTGCAATGGTTTCCTTTTATTACAAATGTTTATATTTCTTTAATTTATAAACTTTATGTTCTCACTAGGCTTTAAGCCTAACACTTTTTCTCAAATGATATGTATAACAGGTCCCTTTAGCGGCAGGTTGCCAAGGGCTTGAGTGACGAGCATAGCTTTGAAGCATTTTTGTATTGGCTAGTATTTGGAGGTTGAGGCATTTGAGTTAGTTCCATCTTTTGGTGATATTTGGGTTGACAACCGATGTAATCTAGATAGTTTATGTTTAGATTAGTTTGTTGTCAACTTTCATTTCGTTCACAGGTTTTTGTAAATGCCATATACATTTACCCTTTTTGGGTGGTTTATTCCAAGTACAAACGTTATATTGCCAAATTTTTAAATTTTTAAATTTCTCTAATTTTTAGGGTGTCACACACCATGATGGTGGTTCGGGTGTTGGGCATGTGCCCTAAGCGATTGAGTCAGAAGTCGGGCCTGAGATCTTAATCTATTGTTCTATTTTGGGAGTTGGGCCTGGGCTAGTAGGCCCAAGTATTATTTTGAGATGTTTCCTAAACAGTCTGTCTTTGGGTTGTTACCCTAGCTTTTCGTTTTAGGCTTAAGTCCCAAAATGTTCGGGTCATGGTTTGTTAACCTATAATTAAATTAGGTCAATAATTTTTATTTTGACATATGAATATTTGTTCCATCAATCGGCCTTTTAATTATGTTAGTTATTTCGGCCGAATGTTTTATTTTATGTTTAAAATAATAATTGTGTAATATATGGTTTGCCCCAAAGACCCGTGGTTGTGATTGATTTATTTTTATTTTGGAAAATTAAAATATATCTTTTTTCTTCTTATTTTGATTTTTTTAAAACAACACAATAATTACTAACCCTTTTATTTTCTTGCATTTATAATTTCATTTTAGTTTACTTATAAATGGTCCAATGAGAAGTTTTAAGACACATTTATCTTTTTTTTTCTTCTTATTTTTATTTATTTCTTTCTTAAATCAACTAAACCTATTATTTTATTATATTTTCAATTTCACTTTAGTTTTCTTATAAATGAATTTAGAATTCACAAATATAAAAAAAAAACTATACATATTTTAAACTTATATGATAAAACATATTCTGAATTATTTTGGTCATTAATTGGAAACCTATTGTTTAATCTATAAAACATTAATATTTTTTATAAACACTTTAATTATTTGTGATGTTATAACGAATATAATTAAATCGGTAGATGTAACGTCATCTTTTAATTTCAAAAAGAAAAAAAAAACTTCATGTAATGTTGCATATTATTTATAAAAAAAGCGTTAATAGTAAATAGTTAAAATTCTTAATGGAAAAAACTTATTATAATCTATCAATATATAGATGAAATACTTATTACAATTGAATACAATTAAATAACAATTATGATTTACTATCAATTTATTATTTATTTACCTTATAACTGTATTACGATTTTTCTCTATATGAAGATTGTAGAAAAGTAACTGTTTCTGCTTGAACTATTATTTTGTTTTTTGATTTTAACGTCATGGAGTATTCTTTGTTAAAAGACTTGAAAAATGATCACGATAACTGTAATACCCGTAATTTTCGGTAAATAAAAGTCACCCGGACATTTTTGTAACTTGTAAATGATGGAATTTATATTGGGAAAACATTAGTTTAAGTCCCTAAGAGTTTCAGGAGTGTTGACATATAAAAAGTCGAGTTTCAGGGCTTGGTACGAGTCCGACTATAATGCACTGTCATAGTCGCACTTGCAAAGTCGCATGCAAGTTTTAGCCCATGGTACACTTAGAGCGACTATGCTATGCGACAATGCCATGGAAAAGTCGCATGGCATAGTAGCACAGTTGTACCAGACTTGTTAAAAGTCGGATTTTCAGCCTCATTCTTCATTCACTCATAACTCCCTCATTTCAACTCCGTTTTTGGCGATTCAAGTTGCTATGGGTTCGTTTTTTAGAGATTTTCAATGGTATATTGTTAGTTTTGGGTATATATAAGAGTATTTGGTGGTGTATTGGAAGCAAAGATCAAGAGCTCATCATCATCATCACCTCCATCTTCATGAATTTTGGGGTTTTCTAGGTTTTCACCAAAACCTAAGTGGTAGGTTCATCCTTTCCACTTCCAAACTTATTTATGAGTTATAAATGCTCTATTGATGACAACCTAGTATTTTATTTCTCCAATTTCGGTTTGGAAGATTTTGAGAAAAGTTAGATCAAATTAGGGGTTTTGGCCAAAATGGAGATTTTGATATAAGATGTTTAGGGAATGATTATAAACACTTGGATATGTGTATTTATGGTTGAAAACTTGTGGATCAAGGTTTTTGGAAGATTTGACTTGAGGATCCAAATTTCTTCAAAGGAGCTCAAGTTGGGAATAATTTACATTTAGCCTAAATCTAGCAAGGTGAGTTCAAGTTGATTTGTGAAAACGTCGTACATACCAAAAATGTCCGTTTTGAAGTATAAAAATGTTTTAATTGGGTGTTATCAAATATGTTGTTTATTTGATGAAATTTACATCTTTGGATACATCTGATTTTATAAATATTGTAAAAGGGCATATTTGGGTTTTTGAGACATTTTGATAAGGAAATCATATTTATATGCCCGTTTGATGATTTATTATATAAATGTAGGTCATTTGATGAAAATGTATTTTTTGTGTATTTGGTTTTGTAAATCGTGTGGAAAATGTATATTATTGAGTTATAAAAACATTTTGGAATTTTAATGGTATAGTTTCATTTGCAAAACGATTCATCCCAACGCATGATGTTTTGTTTGAGTTATCCATGTCTGTGGAGCATGTTTTTGCATAAACGTGGGTCATTTACGTTTTATTGTACTTTATGACTTTTACAAATGGTCAATTGATTGGTTGAGTTTATGGCTCGGTTTTTGACTCTATTGGGTCTTGGGGACATTTGTCCGATTTTGATAAGCTCGATGTAGAACCTTGGGTTATGAATTGCATTTATTGCATCTTATTTTAGATTTTCATGTTTTGAGTGCGTTAGTCAATCATTCGGAGTCATGTAATATTTTAGACTGTAATGCATTGGATCTATAGGCATAAGAGTCAGTCAGTTGATTTAATTGAGAACTTTATCCCTATCGTTAACTGGTAGTCGGGGTATAGATTGTGGGTGGTTGAACTAGGTGTCCGTTCATTGTGGCTAGACATGGGGCCTTAATTATTGGAACCTGTGCTATAAACCGTGGTTGGTTGAGTGCAATAACGTTGTGCCCCATGACATTTAAACTCTAGCAGGTGAATTCTTTTTAGACCATTGGGAGCTCGATATATAGATCGTGGGTGGTTGAACTCGATAACCTTGGTGTTGTGATAGAAGCAGTGAATTCTTCTTAGACCATTGGGAGCTCGAGGTATACATCGTGGGTGGTTGAACTCTATAACCTTGGTGTTGTAATAGAAGCAGTGAGTCCTTCTTATACCAATGTAAGCTCGATGTATAAATCGTGGGTGGTTAAACTCGATAACCTTTGTACTGTGATATAAGCTCCATAACATTATATGTGACTTACTTTATGTTTCGCCACATTATATGGAATCGGGTCTCACTCGTCACCGAAAGGTGTTCTTTTGGGTATTGAGTTTTAGTATCCATGTATTCGGTGACGTTATATATGTAAGGATTTTTATCCATGATTTATGGGTTGAGTATTATGCCCCACCCGTGTCCTGGGTGTTTCGGGATATAAAGTTTTATCCGGGTTTTCATAAATTGGGAGTTCAATTTCTATTTATGTTTTGAGTAAGCTTTTGGATTGCATCACTTCATGAAAGAAAGTTTTGTATGGGGCGTTTATCTTTAAAAATGCGTATTATTGGAATTGAGTCGTTTTCATATTTAAAGAAAAACGTCTTGGAAGATTATGATTTGAGTTGCATTCATTCCTTTTGTGACATATTTATTCATATTGAAAACTCTTGAACTCACTAGGCGTTAGCCTAACATTTTTATTTGTCAGCATGTGCAACAGGTTCAGATGGGAATAGTTCTAGCGACACTGTGAAGAGATGAGAGCTAGTGTGAGTTTGAGAAATGAATAGCTTGGTGAATTATTCCGCATTTGTTTTGGGAAGAGCGACTTGTATTTGGGTTAAGTAACACCCGACTTCGGTTTAGTCATTGTGTAAGACTGGAGTTTATAATTGTTGAGGTTAATTATAGAATTTTAAATTTGAGGTATATTGAGTTTTGATTTGCAGAGGAAGTTTCGTCCTTTACTTGATGAAATATCGAAGTTTTTAATTAGTTGCTCTTACCAAATTTGAGGGTGTTACATTAACTTTGTACGTTATAAAAGTTCGGATTTGTATAATGTGGGAATGTATAAACACGAAGAAAGGGGGATAATCGATTAGTTTAGACATTATTCTAATCGATTAGTATAGACATTGTTAGTGAGTGATGTGTGTATACCATGTTACTTCATTGGTGAGCTACTTAAATAATTTTGTATTCTTGTGTGCCAGATATCAATATGGCAGAGATGACCGGTCCATGTAATATATTGTAATATCGTGTTTCATAAACATAACAACTTGTAATGTATTGTAGTACCGTGTGCAAAATTATTTTAAAACCTAGTGTTGTTTAATTGGTGAAACAACATTGACTTATAATGATCTTAAAACCTATCATATTTTTGTCTTCTTGATTTCATGGAGACACATATTTATCTGAAAATAAAATCCAATGAACAAAACTAATCACATCCAACAACTAATAGTTTGTATGCTCTTTGTATTACAAAACATTGTGATAATACTTGAAAACTTGTTATTTTGTACATCATCATTTGAATCAAGTTTACGGTAAAAATTATATTTGATTATCATAAGAAACATAAATCTCTGTTTATTTTTGTATCGAATTGTCAATGATTTCAATCAAATAACTTAAATATATCGAACAAAAAATTTCAATATCATAGTTAAATATTTAAATCTTATTATTCTGGGGATCCAAATTATTTTTGAATGTGACATGAATTTATTATGAAATGTCTCTTTTAAACGTTGTTTGAGAATTGCTTCAAAGAACAACTACTTGAACATACCAACCTACTTTACAAGTAATCAATATCGATTGTTGTTGTTTTAGCATGTGTTAGGTTCTACTATGTGCTAGATGTATTTTATTTTTGATTTATTTTAAAAGTTATTTTAACAATATGGATGCTACTTTTTGCATTTATTTATAGTTTTAAGAATTAGAAACCACTAAGGTTGTTATATATTATTCCAAGTACACATTGGGTGCGGATTTGTTGGTTGGTAACATCAAAATAATTTACTTTTTGTTAAATTGGGGTATTTTTGAACGTTTTCATTCAGGACACCAAAAAAAACCTTAGGACCAGTCTTATGTTCCACCTGTGAAACAACACTTCATTTGAACATCGTAGTAATGACTGGATGAGTGACCTTTTATGCATACAAATTGAAATGAACTTTTTTTTCGAGGTTGACTCCATATGAACCAAACTTTCTTTACCCTTACATGAATGATCTTTCAAATTCTATGTTTTTGTGGCTCAAGAAGACAAGTTTTTAAATCCACTCTTCGAGCTTCGTAACATGTTCCTAGAATCAGGGTCGTGCCTGGGGAGGGCGGGCCGGGTGAACTCCCAGGGCCCACAAGAAATAGGGGCCCAATTTTTTTAGTATATAATAGTAGTAAAAGAAATAGTAAATAAAATAGACATTCTTTTAGTATCTAATAAGACTCAAAGAATTTCGTATTATATTAGGTCTCAAACATGTATTAATTAATTATATTTGAAAAGAAAACATGTTAAAAGTTAATTGGTCATACAATTTATAGTATTGGTTATTGTTTCTCTTATTCTTTTATCTAGTACCTACGTCTGAAACTACTGGCCTAAAAAACTTTGATATATTCTCCATCTTTCATCTCCCACTTGTCCTATTAGAAATCCAAAGTCTAATGGGAACCAAAGAATTATGTATTATTTTAAGGGGCCCAAACATATATTAACTAATTACATTGAAAAAAATATGTAAAAAGTTAATTGGTCATTCATTTTATAGTATTGCCTACAATCAAATAAGATAACTACCTATGATACAAGATAATCATGCCTAACTATTAGGAAGAGATTTCCCTTGATTTCCTTCTATCCAATGCATGTGCATGATTATAGGTATGTGATTGAGTTTCCGATAATACTCCCCCGCAGTCGAAACTTGGTGGGTTGTGAACGTTGAGACTGGACCGAAACTCTTCAAAAAGAACCTGAGGGAGTCCTTTAGTAAAAATATCCGCATACGGAAAACGTGAAGGGACATGATGGATGCCAGCTTTTCGCGCACAAAGTGAATGTCTATCTCAATATGTTTCCTTCGTTGATGTTGAACCGGGTTTCCGGGTAAATAGACGGCGCTGACATTGTCACAATAAACCATTGTAGCTGTATTTAAGGGGAATCTGAGTTCCAACAGGAGATTGCGTATCCAACACGTTTCCGAAACGACATATTCAACAACTCGATACTCAACCTCGGCACTCGACCAGGATACGATAGGTTGGCGTTTAGAAGACTACGAGAGCAAGTTATCTCCTAAGAAAAGGCAATAGCCTGATGTGGAGTGATAGGTATCTGGACACCTGCCTCAGTCCGCGTCTGTGTAAGCAGCAAGGCTCTTCGTGTCGAATTTACGAAGATGAAGACCAAGGTGTGAGCCACAGATGTACCAATGAATGCAGCGTAGAGCATTCATATGCGGATCTCGGGGATCATGCATGAACAAACAAATTTGTTGGACCGCTTATGAAATGTCTGGTCGGGTGAAGGTAAGATATTTCAATGCCCCACTTAAACTTAGATATAACGTTGGGTCTTTGACGAGGGGACCGGATGAGGCAATGAGTTTGCAACCGGTATCCAATGGGGTGGAGGAAGAGTTGCAAGAGGAAATGTGTGCCCCTTCTAGAATTTCCGACGCATACTTTTGTTGGGACAAAAAGAGGCCGGAAGCATGTTGCTGAACCAAAATCCCCAAGAAATAACTGAGGGGGCCAAGGTCTTTCATGGAAAAATCCTTGCTTAGTTTGGATATAATGGACTGTCGAAAAGACTCGGACGATGTCGTAAGCACGATATCATCCACGTACAATAATAAGTTTGCAATATCATGACCATTATTATAAATAAACAAGGAATTATCGCAACGACTATGAAAAAATCCCAATGTAGAGATAAATCGGGCAAATCGATGATACCATGCCCTTGGGGCTTGCTTTTGGCTGTATAGTGCTTTCTTGAGGCGACAAACATGATTCGAAAACCGGGCATCTTGAAAGCCGGGAGGTTGATGCATAAATACGGTCTCATTGAGCGTCCCATGAAGGAACGCGTTCTTGACATCCAATTGGTGTATAGACCATTGCCTAGATAATGCAAGAGAAAGCACGGTCCGTATCATTGCCGGTTTGACCAACGGGCTAAATGTCTCTCCACAGTCCAAGCCCACTTGTTGAGACCTGCCATTAACAACCAAACGGACCTTATGGCGCTCGATAGTTCCATTCGACCGGAACTTATGAGTAAAAATCCACATACATCTAATAATGTTGTCATTCGATGGCCGAGGAACAAGCTCCCAAGTCGTATTTCTAATAATTGCATCATATTCATCAAGCATGGCCGTTTTCCAGTGAGGATCATTAAGGGCCGACACATGAGAGGTAGGAATGGGAGAGATATGAGAGGTAGATGTGTGAAGAGCATAACGGGGGTTCGGCTTGGTGACACCGATTTTGCTACAGGTGACCATAGGATGAGGGACGTGGGATTGTAACGAACTAGGTTGTGGAACCATAGGTAAAGGGGAGGTGGTAGGCCGAATGGGGGAGGCGGTGGTAGGCTGAATGAGGGAGAGGGTGTTGTGGGAGAGGGTGAGACAGATTAGGGGTGTTCGCGGTTTGATTTAGGAGGTTTAACTCCCCAAACCACAAACCAAACCATAATGAGCGGTTTAGAAAAATTTCAAACCGAGTGCTTGGTAGCAAGTGACCACACCGGGCAAACCGAACCACAAAAAGGCGGTCTGGTCTGATAGGTTTAGGCGGTTTAGGTCTCTTATGAGCATTAAACTAAAAAACTATAAAATCTATTTCCAAAATAAAAATTCTAACAATATAACATTATTAAGTAGTATACCTAATTTTAAAAGAAACGCTCATATATAAAAATAAAGAGTAAATTACAAATTTCGTCCCTATGGTTTGATGAAATTTTGGATTGGGTCCCTTAAGTGAAATAATTACAAGGATGGTCATCGTGGTTTCATTTTTGTTATGGATCAGGTTCCTCATATTAAAAACCGTTTAAAATATCCGTTAACTTAAAAGTTTTTCATGTGTTTCATTGTATTATGGAAGTTGTAATTATTTCAAGGGCCTGTTTTGCGAATTTATGAAACTGAAGAATCAAACCCAAATTCCCCAACCTCTATCTTCTAAATCCACACCTCTTTCTCCCAAATTTCTAAACCTTTACATGTTGCCAATTTCTCTCCCAACAAAAAATAAACCCAAAAATTATACCTAAAATAAAAGAAAACCAAAGATTCAAGAACACAACTCATATTTTAATAATCAAATCAACAACAAAAATCCATTTCTGAAAAATAAGATCAAGAACACAATTCATATTTTAATAATAAAATCAAAAGCAAGCCCCATTTTCTAAAACAAATCAACAACAAAACCTATTTTAAAATCGTTTGTGCAGATCTGGATTTTACATCACTGATTTCCATCTTCTTCACTCGAAAGAAAAAAATCTTAATTAAATGAAAAACGCAAAAAATATAAAATTCATCAACATTAAATTTCTTAAGAACTCATCAAGAACACAACATCAAGAATCCTAAATCTAAATCAAAAACCCTAAAATCCATACCATATCAAAAAACCATTGGCAAAACCATAAAATCCAAAACCCTAATCAAAACTCAAAAATCGCAGAGAAGAAGATGACGCATATGCAAAACCTCTATTTTTTGTGGATTTCAAAATGGTTCTTCGATGTATTCAACCCAAGGATTTACTTAGAAGAGACTAGGGGTGTACAAGAAATCCTCAACCCGTGAAACCCACCCAACCCAACCCGCTAACAACCCAATTAAACCCAACCCGTCAACCCGCCAAACCGCTATTTAGGAGGGTTGAAATTGGGTTAGCATAACTCAACCCAACCCAACCCGCCAACCCGCCGCTAATATATATTATTTCGATAAATTTATATATATATATATGTATTATATATATATATATATAATATTTACAACCATTTTAATTCACAACCATTTTAATTCACAACCCAAAAAATATATACATATATTAGTCAAATTAAAAACCCAAAATATATATAAAAATATTAGTCCAATTTACAGCCCAAAATTAATCCAACTACGTTAAGGCCCGAATTAATTCAACTAGGTCGATCGATATGTCTCAATAAACACGAATGGACGAGTACACTGAAACAACTAGACCGACGTTTTCATTGCATAAATAAACATATGAAGTATATTTCGAACAATAGATTTCAAATTAGAAGTATAAACATAAATGAATATAAGAAGTATGTTTTAAAATAGAAGTTGGAACCATGAATTTTTGTTTTCATTACATTGATGTTTTTAAAGTTTGATTTTTATTGCGTAGAGAAATATTATATGTTCTTTTTGTAGGTTCTAACTTTGTATTTTTATATCATATTTCCTATGTATATGAGCAATGGAAAATACTCCTAAGTCTCCAAAAATCGAAGACAATGATGAATCAAACACGTCTAAGAAAAGGGGATGTAGATCCTCGAACATTTGTAATAACTTTGTTGGCTACATTTTTAGCATTTATTTATAGTCTTTCAATCGTCAACTTTATGAATATTTATAACCTGCCAACCCAAACCGCCCTAACCCGCAAGGGTTGGGTTGGGTTATACTTTTGAATGGGTTGGGTTGGGTTGGGTTGGGTTGGGTTGGGTTGAGAATTTTCAAACCGCCGTAATTGGGTTGGGTTGTAAAAATGTCAAAAACCGCCCAACCCAACCCGCGTACACCCCTAGAAGAGACGATATGTTTGATCTATTCACCATATTTGGGTCGACTTCTTCACTAGATCGATTTCTTCAACCAAGGATTCACTAGAAGAAACGATATGTTCGTTTCTTCACCAGATCGGAGAAGAGAGAGTGACCAAAGATGGAGGGCCGGAGGTGAGGGATTGGGAAGGGGTCGGTGACGGAGAAAAGTTGTATACGAGATTTGTGTTTTTTTTGTTTATTATTTACCAAGTTTTAGAAACTGGCAAAACATACCTTGAAATAATTACAAATTTCATAATACAACGAAAACACAAAAATACTTTAAATTTAATGGAGATTTTAAATGGTTGTTAACACGGGGACTGATTCATTACAAAAATGAAACCACGATGACCATCCCTGTAATTATTTCACTTGAGGGACCCAATCCAAAATTTCACCAAACCATAGGGACGAAATTTATAATTTACTCAAAAATAAAAATAAAACATTGAGGAAGTCGAAGGACGAGTAGGATTTTAGATTTGATTTTTGACGGGCTTCAAAACTTTGTCAATTTAGAAAATGCGATCAATTGAGAAAGTGAAAATTAAAAACACAATGTCTTTAAAGAACTTTTAATTGAACCATAAAAGTTGAACCTACAACATAAAAACTAAATATGATTAATACATGCGTATTTTCAGCGGTCGGTTCAGTCCAAACCACTCAAAAAACAGAGTCAAACCGTAGGAGACAAATCATGCAAGGGAGGAGATGATATAGACGTAGGAGGAGGGGAAATGTAACACCCCGAATTTTAGGTGAGCAAAATATTCATTTATTCTGTACACCGCTCGAAGTGTAGTTTTAGCCTTTGGGTTTGTATCAAGAGATTTAAGTTGGGAAGTTGTCTCCTGTGCTTCGTGCGGGTTGCACCACGCCAGCATCCGCGCGAGGCTCTGCCTTGCACGACTCCGGTACTCCGCACGACTATCCATGCAAGTTGATCCGCGCGACCACTCGCGCGCGACCTCTCGCGCGCGACCTCTCGCGCGCGACCTCTGCACGCACATAGAAGGGGTGAGCCGGCCCCAACCTCATTTATTTCACCCCCTCTTGATTTTGGACGATTTTCTCCCCGAAGGGTTTGGTAAGTTCTTCTTCCTTCATTAAATTCTCCTAGATGAAGGCATTAAATGAGGCTATATGGTTGATTTAGGTTGATTTTGGTTTAGGAACTCAAGTGAACAAGGTTCCAAGTTCATCTCTTCCCCTTCTCAAGTTCTCTCATCACCTACGGTTTGTATACAACTCTACAAGGTGAGTTCATTTACATATTTGAACTTCCTACATGTTGATTTTATTGCATTTGAGCTATTACATACTTCCAACCTACGAGATTTTGAGATTTTGGCAAACTCTTGACCTAAAGTTAATTTTAGGAAATTTTGGGATTTTGGGTTTGAATAAAAGCATTTAGACATGGATTTAACCAAAGATTTAAACATGATAAATGTGCTTATATATTCTATCATCATCATCCTTGTTTTATGGAACTTTGAATAAATCTAGTAAAACTAGGGTTTGGGAAGGTTTTGATTTTTGATCTAAATATATGAGGTGTGGCTTGGTTATGTGAGACAAGCCTTACATCTACACTTGGTAGAATCCATTGTATGGTTCTTGCATTATATGGATAAATTGTTTAAGGATATCTAATTATATGAGATTGATAAACATGAACCAAGGTTGTTGTTTTAGTTTGTGTTGGTCTTGGTTCAGTGCAATGGATCCATAGGCACGGTGTTCATAATATCCCGTTTTGGACATTTAGTTCACCATTTCGGCACGGAATAGGAATCGGGTCACCATGATAAGTAAGGTGTGGACCTATATGGTCGGGTAGCGTTCCATGGGTAGTAAGATATAATTCCATTGTGCATGAGTTCCTGTTTTGGAACTGAGTTCCCGTTTTGGAACTGAGTTCCCGTTTTGGAACTGAGTTCCCGTTTTGGAACTGAGTTCCCGTTTTGGAACTCTCAAGAATAGACCTAGAGGGGTTGACTTGATGTTTTTGAGCAACAAACTTAGAGGAGTTGAGCTCACTGAGTGATTGTGCTTATTTGTACCATGTTATGATCACTAAAGGTTTACTTGTTTGCTTGATTTAACTCACAACTATATTCATCGTACCACGACAAATGGGTCTATGTTTTTCCAACTCTAATTTACTTATTCTCACTAGGCTTTAGCCTAACGCTTATTCTTGGGTTGTCATGTATGACAGGTTATCTTAGTGGTGGGGCACGTCGGGACTGAGCGGACAACCTTGGGGTCGTGAGTGATCTTTTTGAAGATATAGTGACCAATACATTTGATTTCGAAGATGCATATTTTGGGAGGATAGCGACACCTGACTAATCTACCTAACGAATTTAGATTATTAGGTTGTCGATTTTATTATTCATTCTTATTGGGTTTGTAAACGTCATACTTTGTTCCCCCGTCTTGGGATGACATACTTTAGCTTTGAAATGCCACCACCATATTATTCAAGTTTAATCAACCCCTATTTTAGGGTAACCATGTTTTCTCCAATTTTAGACGTCATGTCGCCAGATTTTCGAATTTTAAATTAACCCTAAATTTTAGGATGTTACAGGAAAGGAGAGAGGACTAGGAAGCATGGATGGGGTGGATCAAGGAGATGTGTTTTGTGTGTTAGAAGTGGTGAAAAGAAAATGTGATTCGTCAAATGTGACATGACGCGAGAAGATTATTTTATTTTAAATGATGTCAAAACATGTATATCCACAATGGTGAGTAGGGTAACCAAGAAATACACATGGGGTGGAGCGTGGTTGAAGTTTATGAATTCTGTCTTAATTCTCTCCTTCTCGTCGGTCTTTCTTCTCACCGACCGACGTCTTACCTTGTGCCGACCATGACGATCGGTGAACCTTCCTCTCCTAGCTAAAACCACTGATAAAAACCATGAAACTACATATAGACCCCGTATCATCCGGGCCTCACTGTATCAAATATACGTACCATCATCCCTATCACTCTCGAAATCGAGAAAGGACAATATGCTTCATGGGCTGAATTATTCATAATTCATGCCAAAGCCTTTCAAGTTCCCGATAATAATATGTACGATAGTTTATTGGATATCTTCCTCAGCTGGTTAAATGTATAAAGTTTAGGTTGTTACACTACGAGATGGAAAAGAATGTAATAGGACTTATGGCAGCTAGAGAGTGACAAATTTTAAATTGTTTGTACTTATTGACAAAAGCAACATCTCAATTCAGACTCTCCTACAAGAAAAAACCTTGTTAGTGACAAAATTTAGTGACTAGTTGACTACTTATACTTTGGTTACTAATTTAATGGATTTCACATGTTTAGTGATGATATTTAGGGACTAGATTAGTGAGACCATTCTAATTTTATAACTAATTTGTGATCATTTCTTATTTGGTCACTAACACAAATTAGTGATGGTAGGGATGTTTGCGGTGCGGTTTGGGGCAAAAACCGCAAACTGCACCTCATATGCTTCAAACCGCACCACGAAATGCGGTGTGGTGGTGCGGTTTATGCGGTTTGTATCTAACGCACTTTACACCTACAATTCAATAATTATAAATTAAAACTTCATTTTAAAATCCATGATAAAGTGATCGTAGTCCAAAAAATAAAAATATTCAACATGTCTGATTCCTAAACACATATTACATTAATATTGCAATTATTCTATATATACATATATGTGTGTGCGCGTGTAATATATAAATTAAAAATATATACATATATATAAATTGCGGGTGTGGTGCGGTTTGAACCGCGGTTTGGTAACTCAAAACCGCAAACTGTACCGCATATATAGTGCGGTTTGGTAAAAATGCAAACCGCAAAGCGCGGTTTACCGCACCGAGGAAGTTCTAAACCGCGCTTTGTGGTGTGGGCGGTTTAGATGAACACCCCTAAATGACGGACCTTTGGTGACAAAAAGTGACCAAAATTTGCTCACTAAACGGCCTTAGTGATCAAAATTTTTCCGTCACTAAATAATTGGGATTTTTCTTGTAGTGCTGTACTTATTTACGATATATAGCAACAGAAACAACACAAGTTCATTCTGAGATGGTTCAAGTCCGAGTACTGAAACTGTAGTTCGAAATTTGCATCTACTAGTTATAACTGATCAGAATCTAATATAAATACAAACTTAATCTACCCCCACAAATTCCAGGAGCTAAGATAAACAAGCAAGCAGAATCCAGTCATATTTGAAGATCAGTTATAATCTGGCCAGCCCTTTTTGGATCGATATGGTGCCTTCAGTTAAAACTGGAATCTCGATGAAACGGTGGACCTTGAGGAAAGAAAAACATCGTCCCTTTAAATCACAACACATTACAAGATTACCACAATGAGTTTATGGTTACTTACGAATAATTCAATTAGAGAAATATGTTCCATAGCGTTTATAACAGGTACCTGGTGGAGGTTGCTGAGGCCTTGTTTCCTCCATGCTTTGTATCCCTTGTGAGTTGTGATGAGGGTCCAAGAAGTAAGCTCCCTGGAAACCACCCCAGCATCCATTATAATAGTTAGACGGTCGTTCCCAGCCTTGCACGCTCCCGAGTCCTCCCCAATCTCCAATACCTGTTTCTCCCAAAGATTGGGTTGCTTCAGGTATTCCTCCAAATTTTAACCTGTCTGAACCCTGTGCATTCTTGGTTGACTCAAGGTCAACACGCATGACTGGCTGCACCGCCTGTGGAGTACTTTCTGGGGTTGTTGTATCGCTGTTCACTGGTAAGGTGGTATTAGAATTCATATCTTGATTCTGTTTTGGTCTCCAATATCCGACTGTGGGCGGCTTTATTCTTGTTGTCCGATTTTGGGTAGCTTGTACCTCCCAACCATCGTTAGCTACGTCCCCTTTTCTGTTCTGGAGGGAATTAATGTTCATATCATGCTGATTTTTTCTTTCTTTAGGTTTATTGATCATAACCGATTGTACGGCATTTCTTGCAATGCCAGCATTGCCAAACAAAGACTGTTTTAGGTCGGATTCGTCGATGTGACCATTCATGAATGAATTAAGACTGCAAATGGTAAGTACGATATGATCAAAAATTTCATCAGCTTCTTTGCTTCCAACCGCTCTTGCAACATTTTGTGTGTGGTCTGTAAAATCCTCAACCTGTGCATTTATTCAATAGAATAAACATATACAGAAATGTGATTACTAAATTATAAATGATAATGAAATAAATAAATAAAAACCAGGAAGAAATTTACTCTTATGCTGGCAATTCTAGTCCATGTTTTAGATATCCATCTTCCATGATATGGGCTGGCGCATAAACCTTTCGGCCATATTTGTGCGACAGATGCCAACTGCAACAACCATTAATCATTTGAAACAACGAAAACTGAAGGTGTAGCCTAGTATATATATATATAGTAATATTTATAAATTTTTACCTTTATTAGGAATGAAACAAATAGCTCTCCCAATGATTCTGTATTTCTTCTTCCATAGTTCTCAAAACGTTCAACAGATTTCTTAACGATTTCAAGATCTTCACCATCTACAATGAGTTCTCGCCAAACCGACGAATTAAAAGCAAAAAAATGATTTCTTCAATGAGAAAAAGATACATATAATATTACCTCTTTGCTAGGCATGATGATCACTTAGTATTATTATTTATATAATATTACCTTTTAATATAGCAGAAAATGGAGGCAAAATCGGAGGATCTCGAGTCTGCAGTATATACCAACAAAGGGTAACCAAAAAACTACAGAAAAGAAATATTTTTAGGAGCTAGTAGTTTTGTTCTATAATTTACCTGTAGATGAAAAGTTACCAATAATACTATAGATAATGAGCTAAGGGTTCGATCTTTTGGGCTGTTAACACCATGAGCTTTTGCCCAAGCTTTCATCTGCAATAAATATAGGTATTATTCATGAGATTAACGAAAGTATAGATTTATGAGAGATAGATCCTATTGGAGAAGCCAAGAGAAACTTACCAAGATACATAGCTTTTGAAATCTTTCATCTAGTGAAGAAATCAAGTAAATAATTTTTGACTTGGAAATTCCATCCCTGTTCTCAACTGAAAGGTCACATTCAATGCCACTTGCAACATCAACAACTTTAAGGACAGGCACCTTAGCATTCAAAATAGGCAGGATGTCACAAAAAATCCCTTCATCTACATCACAAAAGTAAAGGTCATGAAACAAGTATCAGCCATATATGTATATCCAAACTTTAAAAGCCAGATGAACTAACAAACAATATAATTTTAAGTTGATTATCCTGCTAGCTGATGAAAACTGTTAAAACAACTACAATAGAACCACAGAATAGAATAGAGGGATACAACCCATTGTACAACGTTCATACTTATGCGCCTTAATTACTACTGTTCCATGCATGTATGTTCGTGTCGATGCTATGAAAAATGAAAACAAGCCATTACATTAGCATATTGGAAGCTACATTTCTTCTCAACTATTATTGTATTAGTGCTTCTTCATAATGCATATGATGCACCAAGGCTCCTTGTCCTTGTGAGGGTTTGAGAGGTAGTCTTTATATATGCGGCCTTTACTTGCATGGGCAAACCTATGAAGCCTCGATCGAGCTGGATCCATCCCAAGTAGAATTTCTTTTGGGGTATGAAAGGTTCACCCACTAAACTTTAAGGGGCCGGTGCTGTGGGATATTAGAAAATACAAAGAACATCAACCAAAAAACTGAATAAAGTCCCTGGAAATTAACCAAAAAACTTAAAAAATCCCTCGAAATTGTAGAATTCGGCTAAAAACACATCAAGCGACTTTGAGGTACTTTGATCCACCTTAAAGGTGCCCGCTCGGCAAAAATTCTGGGTTCGCCGGCCGCTGTTTGCTTGCATGCTAGAAAGATGGTATTTTTTGTGATTCTGACATATGACCTTTGGTCACAACCAAGTAGTTATATATCTTACGAATTTTATGGCCATCGACCACTATGAATGGTTGCTGACCTCTTTTGGTTTTCTGAATTTCGAAAAAGGGTACTACTATCCCCCAAAAATATCACAACTGAAGGTGGCATCTAGAGCCAGTACCAAGTTACAATTAGTAGGAATAAAATGCAAATCTACTAGAAAAGGGAAAGATATACTCATATAGATATAAGTAAAAAAAATCTGTGCAAAAGAAAAATATATGTAAAAGGAAAGGCAATTCAATACTAATACACAAATATATCAGATATCCTGAAGTTGATACAATTTTGAATTCTAACAGTTTTAATATTTTTAACAGAGAAAGTATAAAATAAGAGGAAAAAGGAAAGTGCATTACATAAAAGAAAGGATAAGAAAGATAGAAACAGAAAGGGGTAGAAAAAATTAGAAAGAAGAAAAATGAGTTATTCCTTCGCAAAAACAAGCTATAAAAAGGCAATAAAACTAATTAGAGTTCTTCGCCTCTCGTTAAGACTGCTAGGTTTTCTTTTGCTCAACAGTGACTCCAATGATCATGTTTTTGTGGATTTCTTTGTTACCACCATGAAGTGTCGTGTTCTTATATTTTCTTCAGCGCTTCAGCCCATTTATCAGTTTCCTCAATCGTTTTCTCCGTTTCATTTTCTTCATAATTCCAGTCGTGGGGATGTTAAGTTCAAATCCACAGAGATATATATTATGGGAGAAATTTCTTATCATACTAGGATAAATTAACATTGCTGGCTTCTGTACAATACAATAGAGGTTTAAGAAATCAAGTGATCAGGTGGATAGTAACAGTTGGGTCCAGAAGAATGGGATCTAAACCAAGGGAAAGGTCCGATGAGGAGCGAGCACTAAGATTTAAACAGGGAGGAGAGGGTTCTAACAGTTTAAGTATCCTAGAAGTCATTGCCATCCAGGCGTCCACACTTAATAATTGTCATCAATAGCTCAATATTGTACAAAACTAACAAGTAACGGAAACGATGTACAATGAGTTATTTAAGGAATTCTTGCACCCTGTTGGTCCATATATGTCTGTTTTACCAAAAAAGGGGAAAACAACTTTTCATGAAACTAAGAGAGAAGTTTTGCACTAGTTACAGGAGAAAACAATGAATCACACAGTTATGATGTACGATATGGGCATCTCAATCTACAAGGCTTGAAACTCATCAATGCTAAAGATATGGTGTATGACACACCAGAAATCGGACAACATAGGAAATCATTTCCTATATAAGTGCTTGGTGAGCTTTACATTTATTTTATTTTAGGGCATGTGGAGACTTAGGGGCTGTTTACCCAATCACTTACCCAGTAAGCACTTACCGGTAAATTCAACACTATCACTTACCTTACCTGTTAAGATTTTAGTCCATGAAAAACGGCATCGTACGCAATAATTCATCCGGTAAGCGCTAACCGGGTAAGAGTCGTAACCATCACTTACCGGGTAAGACTCATGGACCTTGCCATTGTTCTTACCGGGTAAGATTCATGGTTCTAGCCATGTTCATCGACAAGGTAACGTGACTTGATAAGTACTTACCGGGTAAGCGTTAGGTAAACGGCCCCTTAGTAGTTATCCATAGTATGGCAGTATGTAGTTATGCCTTATTTTTAGCCTAGTTTGTTTTGTTTTTAGACTATAAGTTAGTCAGCCTTTCTCTATATAGATGAAAACTCCAAGAAATAAAGCTTTTGTTTTTCCAATTGTTTCATTTCTTAATTCTATCAGGACAATCAATGCCTAATAGGTGGTGTGTCTGTGGCAAAATCAATCTTGAAGCAAGAGACCACATTTTGATAATTGATATCACAGTTTATTTTAGGAAATATATCAGGCTGCGCCTAGCACTCCCCTAGCTACTCGATTGAAACCATTTCTCCTTGAATCATCCTGGGCCTCTTGAAGAAAGCCTGAAAGATCTTTTAATGCTTTCTTGGAGCATTAATTCCTCTGGGATATCTAGGGGAGAGAAATAGTAGAATTTGCAAACATCCAAAGCATCCCCGGAAATATGTCTCTCTAGGATAATATCCGTTTAGAGGACGATTGATGATCACTGCTAGGGATCATATAACCAAAGAGGATTTCATTGTTCCAGAAAGCTAGATATAGCTTTTTGGTTCTACTTATTTGATCCACAGGCAAACGTCTTGTGCCCCCATTTTGTATCTTTTGGTTTCCCCGATTATTCATATAAATTTTCATAGTGCATCCACAAAAAAATTGCATAGTTTAAAACATGGTGAGCCAAAGTTGACAGTCACTACATGAATCTGTATGATGTAGTATTAGGATATAGTTTTTTTCATCATTGATTTTTAATTATTCTTCTAATTGCAGTCTTTTTTACTGTATATGAGATGGGCCGCTAGGCAGTCCAAAAGGCAGGATATAAATAACTTCTTAGATTGCTCGCACTGTTGTCGTGAAGTGGAGGTGATCATGTTTATCAGATGCCATTTGCTAGGTCAAATCTAAATTAATCAGGCCATGCCTTCCATCTATAATTTTCATAAATTCCTTTCATCTATAATTTTCATGAATTTCTTCCATCTAATTTCATGAATTCCGTTTTAAAACTATATTGAACTTTTTGAAACTTGAAGTTTACTTTAACTCTCTATTCTAGTAATATTGATTTGATCTGTTGCTTTGACAAATATGAATGTGGTTTCTTTCCTAGTAATACGCTATAAAAATTGTGTGAAGAATAAATAATATTTCTATATACTAACTTGTTTAAACGATATAGATTTCTGCAACTTAATCGTCAAAGAATGTCATAGTTTCACCTTATTTGTAGGCTGAAAAACGGAAGGGATAAATTAAATTCTAAACACTCATGCTTGAAGATTTTTATGACATGCTTCACAAACATTGACGCTTAACCAAGATATGCATCCGATAGTAGAAGTATATATAAAGTAGGCAAATAATTAAAAGGCACAACTTGTGCAAAGTACTATAACAAATTTGGGGGCCTTCATCAAAAAT
Organism: Arctium minus; assembly: GCA_954870635.1. Lineage (NCBI taxonomy): Eukaryota > Viridiplantae > Streptophyta > Magnoliopsida > Asterales > Asteraceae > Arctium > Arctium minus. The sequence goes on along the minus strand of OX941080.1, from coordinate 169,939,756 downwards.
ACGACAATCGAATTTCCCAACCGCTACTATACTTGAATATCATTCTTTGACTCTTAGTCTTTGTAGCATTCTTTCCTCTTTTATTGTGTCAGAAAAACTTAAGTTTTATAGCAAGTATCTCATGGGATGATAATTCTTAGATCTACTACTTAAGTTGTATGGACATCTCTGATTCTCTGGTGTTTATGACCCCCAAAAATTTTTACCCAGACAATTCACGTTTGTGGATGAATTCTGATTCAACAAAGTCTAGTGACAAATCTGATTTGGATTTGAATTCTTTTATGGATAAAGGGGACAGAACCCCTTGGAAAAAATTATTTCACCAAATTGAAAATTACAAACAAAAGTTGGGTTTTCTTTTGCTGATCACAAAATAATTTCACCAAATTATTCCCAAAAATGGATTTGGATACTGCTGAGAGAACCCACAATTGGTTGGAAGTTAAGATAACCAATATGGCAATGAACTAGGGCTTTCTTTTCCTGATCACAAGAAAGATTTATTCTACATGAAAATGTTTGACTTGATATGTTGCAAAAGAAATCCAAGTGGTTTCCAGATAAGGATGTAAAAGCATTAGTATTGAGGTTGAATAAATGTTTTAAGCCATAGCAGATTAATGAAGCAATCGAATAGTTCTACTAGGGTAGATTAATGAAGCGATCGAATAGTTCTCATTTATTTCTTCGTGTACTCTCCTGTTTCCTATTTTATTTTGCCCTTTTATGTCGAAGGAAGTATTTATAAGCATATAAAGCTGCATAGAGCAAAACATTCATGATAAATGAGAACCAGAAAGAAATAGTTGCATGCATATCTTGATGATAGGACTCCAAAGACATGTAACGACATTTGAATCCGATAGGTATATTTTATAATACAATAACGTAATGAACAAAAAGTGTTAGAAATAAAGTAGCTAAAAAACGTCACCTTTAAGTGCATACAGCTTCTTCTTGAACCTCCGAAGTGTTGTAATAACCTGATTTCGAGAGGACACATTTGCACTGTTGCTAAAGTTGATGGATAGATCTAGATCACTTTCGGAGGTAAAAACACCCATCGAAAAGGATCCAAATTCCTCCACAATGGGACAATCGGCGCTATTACCTGAATCAGATACAGATAGGGTTACCATTTGTAAGTTATGGCAGTTATAATTTTGTGAACACTTACTATATAATTCCTTTGCTATTCTGTTGAATATTTGAACCAATTCCTTGCGTTGTTGATATTCTCTTTGCTTTGGCTGACGAACAGCATATGCATCATCAATTAGGTGCTCTAATGTTAGAAAACGCTCCCGACTTCCTAATGTAATCTTTTCCAATTCGTTTAACCAAAACTTTTCTTCTTTCTCTATAAGGACTGGAATCAAAAGCAGACCAGTAGAAGAATTAAAAACTGAAATTTTTATTATTTTAATGCACAGCTCTACAAGAAAATTGTGAGTTTGCTGCAGTCACTATAATCTCTTATCTTTTCTCATGTACATAATTACATGGAAATACCGAGGCCATTCTTACCATGCAATTCGTATTCCTCATCATAAGATCCTGAAAACAACATAAAATAAATCAAACTGACTTCTCTGAAAAATAGTATAGTTGATTAGATGCATGGACAATGGGATTGAAAAGTCCAAAGGACTGACCTTCTCTCAAAGCCATCTTGTGCCTACAAAGTGAGACAACAATGAACCCTTCACATTAACAGAATAACAATCATTTATAATTTCTTTTATAATGATGCAATTGCATAACAATTAATTTAACTTTCTTTTATAATGATGGAACAAACGACAAACAACAATTTATCCTACCTTTGATAATTTGATCAAGAAAACCTGCAACATATAGGAAGTAATTCAGTGATTACCTAAACTATACAAAAGTAAAGCAGAAAATAGAACACATGTGATGAACTTTGAACATGTCATTACATGTAGATAACTACAGTTTCCAGGGTTTTTTCGGGTATAAAGTGGGGAAATTCTTGAGCGACAGATCAAGAACTCCAATCACATGATTTGAACACCTTTCTTATTGATCATGTGAACCGGTAAAAGAGATAACATTCACTCAAATCAACTTACACCATAAGAAGCTAGGTTCATTCATCTATACATCAAACGTATTTTATTTTTAAGAAAAACTGTGAGACAGATAAATACAAGAGAGAAAGACAGACGATGAAGGCGTGACCAAAAAGAGAAAAAGAACTGAATTAATCGACAAGAACCATCCTACGCCTTAGCTAGCACCAGATATATAATTTTTCCAGAATTGTGTTCGAAACGTTATAAACAGTAATCCGAAACAAATTATGTAGAACACAATCATGAATTGCAAGGATTTCTCATGAACACACCAAAAAAAAAAAAAAAGAAAGAAAGAAAAAAAAAACCTATTAGATTTTAGTTGGTCATGATCATTGGCGTAGAGAAGGATGCTTGCCTGCCCAATTCAATTTTCTTTCCCCACACATATATAAATATGTACACAGATGACAGAACCCATGAGTAAACAATTAATGTTTAAAAATTTAAAACATATATATGACCTGATTTTAGAAACGAAAACACAACAAATCGTGCAATCTTCAGAGATAGTTCTGTAACTTGCGTGTCTATAAGGAAAACTGTACACATTCACATCTATCGGGACATCAAAATCAAAAAGTTCTCATAGAATGCAAGCTTAATTAAAGTTCAAAATTAGAAATCACATTGAAATCTGCACCACCGTTAAGAAGCAAAGAGAAAACAATTCCTTGGCTACACATTGATTAAAAAACGTGTTAATTCTGAAAGAAGACAAACCTTAACTTTGATGAAACCCAGAAACCTTTTTTCAATTGAGAGATGAATTTGATGGCTACAGGACTATCGGAGCTCCACAAATGGAATGACGAGAGGCAATTATCGAAATTCGAGATTCCATCCTCCTCGCTTTACTTGTAAAAAAAGATGCACACATATCACACTGGACTTGATTATGAGCGGTACTAAATTGCATAGCGAAGAAAAAGGATGGAGCTCACGAAACCACCAAATTTGTCAGCATTGCCAGTCTTCCCAATGATGCAAAATCCTATGGTCGTTGAAAACCAGCTGACCCTTGAAATTTGTAGAAAAGATGAAGTGCAATATATATGAACATATGCGAGGGTTTGATAACATGTCACATATTCAAAAAAGAAGCTAAACATTTTGTAAAAAAACGAGAACAACGATATCATATATGATACACAAACTTAATCATATATGATTAAACACACATTACATTGACAATATATATATATATATATATATATATATATATATAAACACTTAATCATATACGATATATGATTAAACAATCCAAAGGACGTGTAATCATATATGATATTGATACTTCTCGCAAAATATTTAACTTTTTGTATTACGATCCTTCCTCTTGATATTTGATAACATTAGTGAATAAGGATTTGTCAAATTTAATGATTATAAATCCAATTATGTACTATCGATTGTTCGTTTAAAGCATCTCCATCAGATTATCCAAAATGGAGAAGTAAAAAATCAAAACCTTCAAAAATTATCTTCATCTCCAACAGATTCTTTATTTTGGATATTACATAATTAATTAAATTATTAAAATATTCAATACAACTTATAAAATATAATTTTTGTCTCTTAAACATTTAATTTCAAGCAATTTCATTGGCACAATGAATAAAAAATCATTTCTCTCTAATAAGAGCATCTTCAAACAGATTTTCCAAAATGAAGAAATAATAGTGATCAAAATTAAAAAAAAAAGTTATATCCATCTCCAAAAGATTCCCTATTTTGGAGATAAATCATTTATTATATTATTAAAATATTATATATATTTAATAAAATATAATTTTTTCTCACCTAAACATTTCATCTCAAAGTTTTTCATTGGCGGGATATAATAAAAAAAATCATTTCTCTATCTTAGTAATCATTTTTTGGGGATATCCGTAAATTTGGAGAAAATTACACTATCTTTCCTATTTTCTCTAATTTGAAGAAAGTTTTGGAGAATTTGTTGGAGCAAAAAATTGCTCAAAATATTCATTTTCTCCATTTTTGAGAAGCTCTTGAAGATGCCCTAATTTTTGTAGAAATCTCCAAATTTAGAAATTTCCATCATCTCTCTTATACTTTCTCAATTTTGGCGAATATTTTGAGGAATCTTTTGGAGAAAAATTCTAATATCTCTATGTTGAAAAATCTGTTGAAAATGCTCTTATGTACTAATTGATGTTGATTACGATTGATGAATTAAATCACAAATGAATGTCAATCAGCGACTGCAAACAACATATCGGGTTTTGAAAGTTTTGCACCACTTAATATATCCCATAAAACTTGAAGTATTATATTGCAAATCCATTCATACACTCAGGGTCAGTCCTGAGGTTTTACATCGCCGGGAAGGAAAAGCTAAAAAATGCCCCCATAAATATAAAAAAAATGATTTTTCTACATTGAGATTAAATGAAAACCCTGAACAACAAAATATAAACATGCATAATCTAAAAAAATCGTTCAACTTATAAGTTAAAACATCAATTATTTTATCATAGTAAACATTTGATAAAAACTTATTTTGGATTCTGAAAATGAAAATAATAACTTGTTCAACCTTTCTTGACTTATGATAGTTTACGAATACGACTTTAATAATTTAATTATAACTTTAAAATTAAAAGAGAATAAAATATAAGTAAGCAATAATGTAAAAGAATAATGTAAAAGAATATAAAAAGTTGTTATATTTATTAAAAAAACTAACAATATATAATCATTAATTGATAAAATAAAAAATAAAAGAATATTATCTCATAATATATTTCAATCATACTTTTATATTACATTTTACTTTTTAAATTTTGTGTAAAGTAAAAAAAATAAAAATGAAATTAGATAAAAATAAATTCTTCTATTTATCTTATTAGAGAAGAAAAAAAGTAGGTGATTAAAGAGTTTGTTGTATAGGATTAAAATATTTGAATATTTATTATATCATGGTAGTGGAGAACTATCTTTTCAATAAAATATATTATATTGTATCAAGTCTTGAACATGTGTCAAAATTAGATGAGTTGATGTTAGGGATAAACTTTCTTATTACTCTCACCCTCACTCACATAAGTAGTAAATGTGCATTAGGCTTGGACCATTGATGCCTTGGGCTTAGTTTCTGCCCAGGACGGTCATCACCCTCATCTCCCTACCTTAGTGTCGGGCTTGCATACACTCAAAGGTGTGGCTTGGGAGTTACAAATGATTATTCTAGAACAATATATAGTTTTTGCACTAAAAAATATAAAGTAAATTAAATAAATTTCCTATGGTTTATTGAAACCATATCAATTAATCAACCACAACAGTGGTAACATAGTGGCTAAGGACAAGGGGATGATAAAATAAATTCAGGTTCGAATCCTTCATTTACATATACATTTCTGATCATTGGGAGATTTATCTTAGGGTTGTGTCTGAAGCCAACGGTTGCAATTTACTATGGGATTGGTCTGGACAAAGCCTGACATCACCCACTTAATAAAACCTATCAATTACCACTATAGTTTAATAATTGCACCAACACTCATATCCTTTCAATTTTCTTATGTCATTCGTCTCTGCTCCTAACGGATGTTAAGTCCATCCGTTAAGTGTGGGTAATTTCGGTCATATTATATCTTATTTCTTATAATTTTTTTAGTATACAAGTGTGTAACACTTTAAAAAAAAGATCTAAAGTAATTCAACCCCCTCCCAATCCCTGAAGAACCCCACCCCTCTCCTCTACTCCAGTAAACGTCGCCCCTTCCCCTTTCTGGTGAACCCATCCCCCCACCACCATCAAGCAAGTTGTTGTAGTCTCCGCCGAAGCAACAACATTGGCACTAGGCCCAATGTGAGTCAGATCGCTTAATTATGCATCATAATTGGAAAAATGAGCACCATGGAAATACATGCCACTCAGCCAAAGGAAGATGATGGAGAGTTGGCCGAAATGAGCACTAAATACTTTTCGAGAGATCTCCTCCATATCATTGGTATGGCTATCGAAATCGTGAGCATCAACATGTAGGTTTTAGATCCAAGTGGTAGTTTCAGGGCGTTTAGCTATTATTCTTGAGAAATGACACAGTCTAGCCCATTCCTCTAATGAAGTTTTTATGTGATCCCTATCTATTAATTTTTTTTAATTCTTGTTCCCTCCAACGAATAAGCATGCCACCACCATCATTGTGGTTTGCTCAAACTCATCTATCTCCCTTTTCTCGTGAACCCCACCCACACCCCTCTACACTGTCATGTTTGAGGCCATTTAGGTTGAACTTTTTGTTGTAATACGGGATCCATACACTTAGTGGAAAATAACCGTATTCCTCCAAAAATCCATACGAAATGGAGTAGGATGGGTGTTTCAAAATTTTATGAGAACGAGCAGCAACCCTTTGTTGTCATATAAGAATATAAGCCAATGAAGTCAATTCATTGCTTCCAAGGTATCCAAGGCCCTGACTCACCCTTCATGGATGAACCTTGCGGAGGAACCCTTAGGTTTTCGGGCATTGATTCCCAAATGCTCTGAATCTAGTTGACGTCCAAAACCTAATGGAAGAGTTCTTCTTTCATTCTGATTGCTAGATACAGTCTCCAACTCATTGGAAGAGAGAATTAAAGAAAAACTTGTGAAATATAGCGAGAAATAATCGAATCAGATGATCAATTCTTGCAATTAGCTCTATTATTGTCTCATAATAAGTGTCTCCATTTATGTAAGTGTAATGATGGTCAAATAATAAATCATATATTATAAGTACCATGTCTAGAAGAGTGGTTATTAATACTTTTGGAAGATCTCTTATTTTCAAGAGGCATGTTTATCTTTTACACATATTTTATTGACAACTCACTACTAGTCATTTCTATTCCACGCTTGTCAAACAAGTTAGCTTTGACCTGATTATTTAATCAGATTAAATATCTCAGAATCAGATATAATAATTAAACACTTTAATTATTTATTCTCCTTATTCAAATATAAATTTTATATGTGTGACCCATCGGGACTTTATCACGTTGACAATAATCATAAATCCTGTTTATAATTATAAACGAAGAGCGACATCTAGCTATACATCATTGTTACCCAAATGATAAAGTTAGGTGATTCAGCCAATTAGTGAATTGTGTGATCATTATTGCTATATACATTTAGGTCCCTTCGTTCTCGATATCCAGATTAACCACAAGGCATGGAAGCATCATTCTCGTTATGTCTGATTATTTAGTTTCTCGATTCTGAAATGTACTCATAAGACATATATCAACATCCTATACTGACTATCTGAGCATGCATGCACTTCCTGAGTACTGTTTAATTGAGGGCCCTAGGGATACCACTCTTGTAATCTAAGAGGAACAAATCAATCTTGATCCATGCTAATATAAGTAAATGATACATGACATACCCAACAACCATTCTGTCACCCAGTTACAGAAAGAATAAAATCAATTATCAAAAACACCACTAACACATAACAAACTCCATGATCTCAAGTCAAAGGATTATATGTAAAACAATCACACGAGAAACGTCTATGACACTCATATGACATCCTATGAAACATTCTCATAGCGAGTCACGTCCTATAAGTGAGATGGCATGCATCTTGTACCCGTATGTGGATTCTATATTTTGATATGAATCCCTGCATATACTAGTCCTACCATATTAGTTCAACCTAGACCCAAATTAACATTTGTTTAGGGACATTTTAGAATACAATATTCTAATGTTAGTATTAAGTTTAGATATAACACAAAATAATACATAAACATAATAATTGGTCAATGTCTTTCGTTTAATAAACATCACGAGACAATGTCCAAACAGAATCATCCGATGGTTAATTTTTGGGCATATACACTAACACTTTTAGTGTGGGTTATGATGCTAGCATCCTCTACAGTTTTGATCAAATTCGTTGTGGTTTTTAGTTGAATATAATTTTGGTGTGTGATTTTATAAAAATGGATTCAGAATGGATACTCCCGTTCCCTGTTTCATTTTTGAAGAACCTGAAGTGGAGTCAAAGGAGGGGCATTTGGGTAAAATTTAAGTCTTGGACGCCATTGACAAGAGATGCATAAGGGTGAAGCTTTTATGTGGCATGTGGAGAAGGAATCTTCATTGAAGTAGAGCTTGATGTTGGGGATTAAGGGAATATAGCTTGAGGTTGGAGCTTAAGGGAGTAGATAATGGGACACCTGCTTGATTTTTATAACTTCAAGAAGTATGGGCGTATATTGGTCGAGGTGGAGATGAATGGTAGTGGCATTATACAGGAGGAAGATGAAGATGGTGTTCGTGTAATGTGTGTGTCCTGAATTATATATGTATACATATAATACAATAAAAATATAGAGTAAACCAAATTTTAGGTTCCTATGTTTTTTTCCTTTTCCTTGGGTTTCGTCCCTACACTTTAAAACTACAACATAGACGTCGTAGTCTACTAAACGCTCGTATTTAGTCTCTTCCACTAACACTGTTTAAAAACCGTTAAGTGGGAATTTAGGGGCTGTTTGGTAGTTGCTTAATGGTTTGGTGCAAAATGATTAATTGGTTAGAATGATTAAGAGGCTCTTATGTTATGGTGCAAAATGAAATATGGTTGTTTGCTAATTGGTCGGAATGAAAATATGGCTCTGAATGGTTAAGTGATGGTCATGATACAAAATCATTTAGAGGGTTTTGGAACCATTAAAAGACAGACTTTTTTTTTTGCCAAACAAGATTCACCTCTTAGAGATTCAGAGGTTACCTCTTAATGGAACCATTAAGAGGTAAACAAACAACTTATTTTTTTTCATTTTGCTCTTATTTTTTTAAATACAAAATAACTATAGTAAATTAGTTTATAATATGTATATATAGTCAGGTCCAAATGAGAATAATAACCAAATAACATAATATAAAAAGGGTCAAATCATATGTGATGTTACACTAAACTCACGTGTAAAATCACATTGATTACGCGCTACCTAGGTCGCTGGTCTAGCCGCCCACGCACTTTTGCATTGAATGTGTTCTGTAATCACATGTGATTTGACTGTTCTCGTGTTCTCTTATTTTGACCATGTTCTTGTTTGATCCCCCTCTCTTTCTCACTATGTGTATATATATATATATATATATATTTAATGAGAGGTTAAAATGAGAAAGCTACATATGGTGAGAAGATGCAAAGAGAAGTTTCATGTGTGAATAATCAAAAAAAATCCAAAAACATCCATTTGAAGAGGCATATGCGAACCTATGTAACGGATTATGTAATATCCGGATCCGAAATTTTTATTAATTTTGGAAGTTGGGTGAAAAGTTAAGCGAGAACCAAAGTTCAGGGGGTTAATTGAAACTTGGTTATATATAACTTAAACCTCAGATATTTGGTTTTCATATCTGTCAGGATCGAAACTCAAACAAGAATTTAAACAACACACTCAGAAACTTATGTTAAAGAAGTTGCGGAAAAACACTTTAACAGAAAATCAATGGAACAGTATATAAAAACTCAAATCATAAGTTTATATTGCATAAAACTTAATGATTACACACAAAACCTCAATCTGTTGAACATGCTCAACAGACGTTCTATACTTCTCTATAGAAAGGATCTAAACTATTCTTGAGGTTAATTCTCTCTTAAACAAAACGCATGAATAATTGTTAATTCTAACAAAGACTTCTATACTATATATACAGAGTTGATTACAAGATAATTATCAAAATAAAGTTGATCTTCAGCATCAATACCATAATTATCTTCAGCCTTATCTCCAGTTCATCTTTATCTTCAAGCCATCTTTATCTTCATAAGCAGCACTAACCATTTTCAGCAGTATTTAGCAGCATTAACTTCATCTGGCAGTATTAACTTCAAGCAGTACTAACTACTAGCAGTACTAACTCTCCAAGTAGTATTAATTCTACTAGCAGTAGTAATCTTGATGGCCTAATAGTATTAATCACTTAGCAGCATGAATCATGAAGACTGAGTAGCATAAACCATACTTAGCACATTCAGACCCAACAATCTCCCCCTAACTTAACTTTTCAGAATGAGAAGTTAAGTTCTTCAGCATAAGATCTTCATGATGCTTTCAAAAACTTCAGCTTAGATTCCCAAATCAGGATTCAGACCTAGACTTTGATTGATAGTTGTCTTTACTACTATCCTTGCCATTTCTGAATTCTTTGGACACACCAACTTTGCTTTCAACATTGCTTGAAGTTTAGCCTTGCTATGATCATACACCTTGTCCACCAAGTAATACTCATTGTAGCTTTTATCAATGGTTAGCACATAGACTCCACATCCTTCATACAACATCCAATGATCAATATTTTTAAAACCATATTCATGATGTAGATCTTTTATCCTGTTCTTCACTCTTTCTGGCTTAAACATCATACATAAGTATTCTATGGCTATCTTGGTTAGACTGATCCCAGCTTCTTCCAACACTTTACCATATAAGCTCATCCCAACTTTATGCATTTCTTCCAAATCAGACCTGGAACAGCTTCTGATAATTTTACCCCATGTAGCATACACTTCATAGTGATCTCCCAATCTCTTGATCCTGAAGTATTCTTTGCCTTGGTCTTTCAGAATATCCCAAAAGATAATTTCTGGTGCTTTCATAGAGATATGATCAGCTTGTACTGGGTCTTCATTTGTCACAGTCATGTACAAATGGAATTGCTCATTGGATTGTTGATTGGACTGTTCTGGATTCTGCTCTGACTCTGCTGAAGGTTCAACAGTAGGTTCTGCTTCTGCTCTTTCATTTTCTTTCTCCTCTTCTTCAATTCTTGCCCTTTTTGCTATTGGCTTGGTGGCAATTGATTTCTTTCTTTTAATGTCACCAAACTTTTGGGCTAATGTCTCTTCTTGCTTCACTTCTTTCTTGTCTTTGCTAGGAGTGTCGTCCTCACTGTCAGTGAAGGGATGTTGTATGTTGAGGTCATGCCTCTCTTTCATCTTCCTTTCAACCTCTACCCTTTGAATGAAGTCCCCTTTCAGTTTGGCCATCTCCTTCTGGTAAAGTTCTTCAAGCTTTCCAAAAGACATACTTGTAAACATTCCTTCAGGAACTCCAATAGCTCCTTTTAGGAAGTTTATCATCTTCCTTCTTTCTTGATTTGCTAAGTATGTCTTGGAAGGTTGTCTTTGTCTAGTCTTCAGTGGTAGCCTTTGCCTTGAAGCCTTCTTTGTGACTTTCTTAGCAGCAACTGCAGACTTCAAACTCTTTTGATATTCTTCATTAAGTTTAGCAGCCATCTCCAAAGCAATCTGTCTGTCTTTTGCAGATTGAGTCTCTTCCTCCTTTTCCAGTTCTGCTTGCACCTTCCTTGCCAATTCTTCATCTAGTGCTATTTGACTTTGTTTCTTTGATGCTTTTGCAGATTCAACCACTTTCTCTTTGCCTTTCTTCTTTGCATTCTCGACACTGATCTCTTTTCTTTTCTTTTCTAATCCAACTTCTTTGATTACCACTCCCTTAGCCTTTGGAGTAGCTTTGGGAGTGTCAAGCTTTGCCTTCACCAATGTTTCAGCAACTTCTATCTCTTCCCTGGATAATACTGTTTCTGCTGCAAACTCAGATACTGCTGCTTTACTTATTTCTGCTGCTTTTTCTGTTTCTACTGCTGGTGTAGTTACTGCTGCTGTGTAGTTACTGTTGCTTGAAAAAAAGTTTCTGCTTCTGTACCAATCTCCCATGTCAACAGGGCTTTGCTTTTCTGCTTCAGCTTTACTCTCCCCCTTTTTGAAAGCATCTTTTACATCTCCCCTTTTCTTCAAGACAAACTATGTTCTTTTCTTTTTCTGTATCAACTTCTGAACCATCTTCTTTAATTTGGTTATTTGCACTTGTTGTGACAGAATTACCAGTTTCATCTCCTCTATTTCTGCACCTTGTTTGAGTACATCCATATTGACATTGGCAATAGTTTCCATCAATTCCTCATAGTTATATATATCCTCACCTCCTTTAGGTGTGTTGACCACCCTGGAAGGATCCTTGGAAGTTTTAGTAGGAGTCTTCTGCCTAGCAGAAGCACCCTCTACCCCCTTGGTTTCTTGGCACCTGGGACTTTTGGATGATTGCTCACCCAAAGTTGCCGTGGGGAAGGTCTTAGGGATGTTCACACTGTCCTGTTCTACACCTTGTGCAGGAACAGTAGTGTGAGCCTCACTGCCCACATGCTCAACCTGCTCCTTAGTGAGCACCTTCTTGGGGTTGGGAGACACCCCTGTGGTTTCCCTATCGAGATTCTCTAATGGAGAATGCTCCATTAGAGGGCTTGAAGGCTTTGGGGGTGAAGGTACAAGAAGGGAAGGAACCTTATGTACCTTTTTCCTTATATAAGATTTGGTGATGGGGGATGTGGGCTTTACAATAGGAATCTGAGGAGGATTACTAGAATGGAATGGTGTGGGTAGGTCATCAGTTGGGTGGTCAGATGTGGGTTGTGACCCTGATGCCTCACCATGGGAAGGAGACATAACCATCATTGTAGAGAACAATGGTGTCTCTTGTCCAGAAAAGTCCTTGCTAGGCCTTTTCATCTTTGAGAATACCTTCCCTTTGGGAGGTTTTGGTACATACACCTCTTGAAAAGAGGGTAGATCCGTCAATTCCTTTAGTATAATCTCTTGTACAAACCTAGGATACATATAAAAGCTTTTGGATTTGGTATCCAGGTTTGACATTAAATCATTGAAAATCATTTGAGCAAAATTAAACTTTCTAGAGGTCTCTAAGCAGACCAAAGCATAAGCTAAGGTACTGCTAAACTCACTCCATCCAGTTGTTTTTCGTGAAATGCAATGTTGTAGGGTATGAACAAAGAATCTCCACTGAGGTGAAAATCTGTTCTTGTAAAATTTGAAAACATCAGTGGGACCTTCATACCCCATTTGACTAAGTACAGCAAAGAGATCTTCCTTAGGAAGAAAGGTAATACCTGAGGCATCATCTAAACGTAGATGGATGCAAATACAGCCTTCTGTGATGGTCAGGGGTTTATCACATACCCTTGTTTTGATGACCTGATTGCCCTCTTCAGTTTGAATAGCAGCATTGGCCCAGAACTGTCTTTGATGTTCCACATAGATTGTGAGATTGACAGTTATAGCATGGGCGATGTGTGAGGATTTGAGGAAATCCACTATGGCATGGAAACCTTCATCTTGCTTTGGTTTCTGTAACATGGCGAGCTCGTTGTGTTCATCAAAGAATGCTCGTCCTGCCATCGTTCTGATTGATTCTAGCGTTCAAATCGTGACTAGGGTTGACACTGGTAAGCAAGAAATCGAGAGAGAGAGAGAGAAAGAGACACAATGGAAGTTCAAAGAGCCGTTTGTATTTTGGCGGTCACACAGGGTATTTATAGGTGGAGGGTTTCAGTTAGAAGCAGTACTAAGTACCCTAGCAGTATTAACTCATATTAGCAGTAGTAACACATACTGGCAGTACTAACACAGACTAGCAGTATTAACGCAGACTAGCAGTATTAACACATGCCAACAGTAGTAACACTGTTTAGCAGTAGAAACAAGGTAAGCAGTAGTAACTTTGCACTGGTAGTATAAACTACCTAGCAGTAGTAACCATACTTAACCATGTTTGAACTGGCAATATGAGTAATATAGAGAGCAACATTAACTTAACTAGAAGCACCAAGTATTCAATTTAAGCAATCTGAAACACTGAAACACACAAGGTTAGTAGCACCACGCACAATACAATATGAGAAAGTAGACAGGAAGAAAACTATACAGGTACTTGAGTCAAAGGATAATAGGCTTATTCAGAGTTTATCATACCCACACTTGTGACCAAAAATGTGAATCTACCCACATCAAAAGATTTAGTGAATAGATCAGCAAATTGGTTACTTGTATAGACTTTCACAACCTGAATTAGCTTCTTTTCATTGCAGTCTCTGATAAAATGATACCTGATTTCTATATGCTTTGTTTTGGAGTGCTTGACTGCATTATTAACAATGCTAAGAACACTGTTGTTGTCTATGAAGATTGGTGTGCAAAGAAAAGTCATACCATAGTCCAGCATTTGATTCTGAATCTAGAGTACTTGTGAACAGCAGCTTGCAACAACTATATACTCTGCTTCTGTTGTAGATGTGGACACTGTGGTTTGTTTCTTGCACTGCCATGACACTAGTCTTGCACCCAAAAACTGACATCCCCCTGAAGTTGACTTTCTATCCAAATTTGCACCACCCAAGTCACTGTCTGAATAAGCAAGTAGGTCAAAAGGTGAGTCATGAGGATACCAAAGACCTAATCTAGGTTGGCCTTTGAGATATCTGAATATCCTCTTGACTGCTTGAAAGTGTGACTGCTTAGGCCTTACTTGAAATCATGCACACACACAAACAGGAAACATGATATCTGGTCTTGAAGCAGTGAGATACATGAGGGAGCCAATCATGGATCTGTAGTGATGAACATCCATATCCTCCCCCTCAAGATCTGCAGTGATCTGTTTGTATGTCTCCATGGGTGTGCTTGCAGGCTTTGAATCTGAGAATCCAAACTTATTAAGAATGTCCTGCACATACTTGGATTGGCTTATAAATATCCCATCTTTCTTCTGTTTAACTTGTAGGCCAAGGAAGAAGGTAAGTTCACCCATAGAACTCATCTTGAATCTCTTGTGCATCAAATCTTCAAAATCTCTGCACATTCGATCTTTCGTGGATCTAAAGATAATATCATCCACATAGATTTGCACTATTAGGATGTCCTTCTTCTTCCTCTGAATGAACAGAGTCTTGTCTATGATTCCTCTTTGAAAACCATTTTCCAAGAGATAGGTAGACAAAGTGTCATACCATGCCCTTGGTGCTTGATGTATCCCATAGAGTGCTTTCTTCAATTTGTAAACTCTGTCAGGATACTTTGGATTCTCAAATCCTGGAGGCTGACAGACATACACTTCTTCTTCAATTTTCCCATACAGGAAAGCACTCTTTACATCCATCTGATAGACCCTGAACTTCATGAAAGAAGCATAGGCTAAAAATAGCCTGATTGCCTCTATCCTTGCCACTGGTGCAAATACCTCTTCATAGTCAATTCCTTCTTCTTGAGTATACCCTTGTGCCACTAATCTGGCCTTGTTCTTTATTACTATTCCTCTCAAATCTTTCTTGTTCCTGAAGATCCATCTTGTGCCAATTGCTCTGTATCCTTTTGGAAGATCCACCAGATCCTATACATCTTGTAGTACAAACTGTAATAGCTCCTCTTGCATTGCTTCTATCCAGCTTGGATCTTTCATTGCATCATATGCCTTTTTGGGTTCAACCTGGGATAGAAAACAAGATAATAAACCTGATTGTAGGTCTTTCAATCCCCCTATCTTGCTTTGTTGCCTTGTGATCATTGGAGAATTGATGTCACCAATCACTAATTGAGGAGGATGATTCTTCTGAGTTCTTGTAGCATTGACAACCTCTTCATTAAGATTGACTTCAAGATTGGTGTCATTCTTTTCTGGAGTGCTTCCACCATACACTGAAGAATCATCATCTGTGTCATCCTCTTCCATAAATGGCATCTCAGGACCTTTGATTCCTGAATCTGAGGGTTGATCTTCCTTTTCACCTATGTCCTCTTCATTCTGAGCTGGTTCAGTGTCCTTTGAATCTGAAGTATCTTTCTTATCTTGGTCACAGAATTCAACAGGATCAGCAGTAGGTGTTGGGAACAGCACAAACTCTTGTCTTTGTACTTGTACCTTTTCTGTCCCTGTTCCTGCATTATGCTCATTACTGAAACCCAAAGAATTAGTCAATGAATCAATGTCAAATAGCCAATTAGGACCTGAACCAAGTTGATTTGGTGTGTTCTCATTGCATTTGACATTGTCACTTTCCTCAATAATCCTAGAAGAGGTGTTAAAAACTCTGTAGGCCTTACTTTGAGATGAATAACCAACAAGAAACCCATCCTCAACTTTGCTATCAAACTTGCCTAGGTGGGTTTTGGTATTGAGAATTGTGCAAGGACACCCAAATGGTTTGAAAAATCCAATAAAAGGTTTCTTCTTTTTGAAAAGCTCATAGGGTGTCTTGTCTTGAGATTTTACTACTAGAACTCTGTTTTGAACATAGCAGGCAGTATTAACTGCTTCTGTCCAAAAAGTGATTGGAAGATTTGAATCTGCCAACAGAGATCTAGAAAATTCTATCAGAGTCCTATTTTTCCTTTCAGCAACACCATTCTGTTGAGGAGTCCTAGGAGCACTGTATTGTCTCTCAATGCCCTTTTCCTCACAAAAGCTGTTTAGGTCATTGTTTTTAAATTCAGTTCCATTATCAGACCTAATGACTTTAACTCTTAGATTTGTTTGGTTTTCAACTCTAAGAACAAAGGATTTGATCAGTCCACTTGTCTCATCCTTTGTCCTCAGAAAATATACCTAAGTGAATCTAGAGAAATCATCAACAATAACCAAGCAGTAGGATTTCTTGCCAATACTCATCACATTTGTAGGGCCAAACAGATCCATATGTAGTAAATTAAGAGGTGAAGAGATTGTATTTATCTCTTTGGACTTATGAGAAGTTTTGTGCTGTTTGCCTTTAAGACATGCAACACAATGATCATCACATGAAAATACCTTTTGTGGCAAACCTCTTACAAGGTTGTTTTTCACAAGTTTGTTCATTGTTTTAAAGTTCATGTGACACATCCTTCTGTGCCAAAGAGATGATTCATCCAAAGAAGCTTTTGAAAATAAACAATTTAGAGATGAATCAGAAACTACACTCTCCAAGTCTAAGCAATAAACATTGTCCTTTCTAGGAGTTCTAAGTAGTATAATGCTTTCATCAACTACCTTGAACCCTGGAGCAAGGATAATACATTCAGTATCATTGAATAATATGCTATGTTTCTTGTCACAGACCTGTGATACACTTAACAGGTTGTATCTTAATTGCTCAACATAGTATACATCCTCAAAGATCATCTTACCTTTTGACACATTACCTTTTCCACTTATCTTTCTACCTGCTGGATTATCACCAAAAGCAACATGTCCTCCATCAATTCTTTTGAAGTTTTGAAGGCAGGCCATGTTACCTGTCATGTGCCTGGAACAACCACTATCAACATGTAAAATGCTCCTTCCCTTGAGTTGTTGGTTGCCCTGCACATTTAATAAAGCAGTTAGTTTTTAATAGGAACCCAAGCCAAAGTGGTCTTGGGTTTTCCATTCTCATCAACATATTCATATTCAGACTGGATGAGATTATCATGCTGAGGAATCTTATTGCTTGAATACTTTGTCAGAAGAATGGGCCTGTCACTGGAAGCAGTACTAACTTGATTAGCAGTACTAACATCATTAGCAGTACTAATTAGATTAGCAGTACTAACCTTGTTAGCAGTATTAATTGGGTTAGCAGTAGTATTGCTTGCAGCAGCACTATTTCTGTCAGCAGTACTATTTGAAGTAGCAGTACTAACAGATTTCTTTACTTTTAGAACCCAAACCTGGACAAAGTTGTTTGCTTTCTTTTTCTTGAAGTTACTCCTTGCCTTATTTGGAGTATTTTTCTTTGAATTAGCAAACTTATTCTGAGCATGAGATTGTATAGGTGCCCTCCTCACATTTTCAGCCATATGATTCCTTATTTGCTTCCTATAACCAACAGGATTTTGTATATTTCTTTGAAAAGTGATCCTCTGGTTAATAGGATTGAAATAAAGTGTTTGGCTAGATGATTTAACTTGCCACAGATAAAACAAGGCTTTGGTCTGTTAATTTTTCTCAGATCAATTCCTTGTTTTAAAGCCCACTGATTATTTCTATTTCTTTGATTTCCCCTTGTTTTATCATGTTGTTGGGGCTGATTCTGATTACAAGTACAGGGATTAACAACAGTGGTTTGCATGTAATGGACTCCCTGTACCTTTCCCTTCCCTCTCTTAGAGGTCTCATCTTTTTCATTCTTAACTGTCTCTTCCCCAGACTTTACTTTCTCACTCTTGACAAAAGGTTTACCGCCCCTTTCATTTGTCAGTATGTGATTTTCTAAGGGAATGTCTTTATGGTCTTCCTCATTCTTACTCTCAGAGTCCTCTTCTTCAGGATCTGCCTCAACCACTACTTTGTCTAAAGGATCTACTTCAGTGGCTCCTTCAGGTAATTCCTTCTTGTCCTGTCTTTCTAAGAGATCTGATGTGGGAGGGATATAGTTATTGTTGTATGGTGGAGGGGTGGTGTTATAGCCTATTCCTCTTCTCAGCTTGTCATGAACTTGAGTTTTTAGAAGTGAGTCCATTGCTTTAGAAGCATTGGAATATTTCTCAATATCTAGCTTGGCTTTCTCAAAATCACTCCTTATCTTCTCATATTCCTCTTCAGACTTTTTAAGCTTAATCTCTAACTGATTCTTTTCCCACTTCCAGTAGTTTGTATCATAAGAATGTTGAAGTTCATTAGCCTGGTATGACTTAATTTGTTCTTCAAACCTCTCAACAATCAAAACATACTCTCTTCTATCTTTCTCTAACCTTTTAAGGTCATCATACATACTCTAATTGTGATCCCTGTACTTTTTAACAGTTTCAATACAGGTTTTAGAGCAAAGATTAGATGTTACCTCTGTGGGAATATCAGTGCTTGCTGACTCTGAAACTTTAGCCATTAAAGCTTGATTCTGAACTGCTTCTTCTGCTTGGTCACTCCAATCAAATCCCATTCCTTCTTGGGAAACAAGAGCTTGAGAAGAGTTCCTGTTTTTTGAAGCTAGTGGACTGTGATGGTTGATGGTTGCTAGTATGCTGTTGAGGCATTCCACTTCTGTATTCTCTTGCAAAGTGCCCCAGCTTGTGACACTTGTAACATTCAACCTTGGATTTATCAAATCCAACCCCATCTTCTCTTTTCTGAGAAAAGTTGTTCCTTCCAGTCCTTTTGATGAATCTTTTTACCCTCATAGTCAGCATAACCATCTGCCACTTGATATCCATCTCTTCCAGATCATCAGCATTGATCTGTTCTAAGTCATCATTAATTATAGTAGAGAAAAGCTTCTAAAACAGGGTCATTGGATCCATCTTGCTTTGATCCATGGGCATCACTAACTGATTCTGTATTAGCAGCAGCATTGTATGAGTATCCAGAGGGCCTTTTCTTTGCTTATACCTCTGCTTCAAACACCCTAAGGTCATTATAGAGGTCATCCAGTTCCTTGTCCTCCAGTTGATCATTCTGTCTGAAGGAGACAATGTACATAGTCCATTCATCACCAAGAGATCTTAAAAATTTTCTGTTTACATCATCTTGATCTATCTGGACACCAACAGTAGCCAATTCACCAATTAACTTATTAAATTTATCAAAAGTTTGAGTCATGGACTCATTCTTTGTAGACATGAAGTTTTCATATTGCTGCTTCAGGATGGCCTTCTGATTTCTCTTGGTACTTTTGGTACCAGAAAATATTTTCTCCAGTGCATTCCATAGAATTTGAGCATCAGAACAGTTGCAGAATTGATGTTGGTACTCATTAGGAATAGCCAAAAGCAAAGTGCTCAAGGCTTTCATCTCTGTCTGTCTCAACTTCCTTTCTCCATCAGTCTTTGGTAGAGGTCTCTTGCCATCTGCATCCATCTTTCCTCCATCAGAGGGACCATTCTCAATGATATCCCACATTGAGAAGTCTGTGAGAAGAATATATTGCTTGATTCTGATCTTCCATATGTCAAACTCATTGGGTTTGAGCATTGGAACCTTTGAGACCAGAACACTATCGCTTGAACCATCCATGATTATAGGTTTCTGAATTTTCCTGCTCTGATACCACTTGTCAGGATCGAAACTCAAACAAGAATTTAAACAACACACTCAGAAACTTATGTTAAAGAAGTTGCGGAAAAACACTTTAACAGAAAATCAATGGAACAATATATAAAAACTCAAATCATAAGTTTATATTGCATAAAACTTAATGATTACACACAAAACCTCAATCTGTTGAACAGGCTCAACAGACGTTCTATACTTCTCTATAGAAAGGATCTAAACTATTCTTGAGGTTAATTCTCTCTTAAACAAAACGTATGAATAATTGTTAATTCTAAGAAAGACTTCTATACTATATATACAGAGTTGATTACAAGATAATTATCAAAATAAAATTGATCTTCAGCATCAATACCATAATTATCTTCAGCCTTATCTCCAGTTCATCTTTATCTTCATAAGCAGCACTAACCATTTTCAGCAGTATTTAGCAGCATTAACTACATCTGGCAGTATTAACTTCAAGCAGTACTAACTACTAGCAGTACTAACTCTCCAAGCAGTATTAATTCTACTAGCAGTAGTAATCTTGATGGCCTAGCAGTATTAATCACTTAGCAGCATGAATCATGAAGACTGAGTAGCATAAACCATACTTAGCACATTCAGACCCAACAATATCACATACTGAAATTTTTTTAGAACCGACGTAAGAGAAAGAGAGGAGAAGTGAAGGCAGAGAAAAAGTTGTGAAGGATTGATCAGTTTTTGTCAAATAGTGGTATGATTCAAGCTTAATACTTCTATCTGCATGTTATAGTCGGTAAATAATTGTGTTATTTAAGCTTTTATCCGTGTTTGTAATCGATTCATGGATTTAAGTTTACTGTAAACCGACTAAGTATGAACTCGACCGGTATAGTGGTTCGACCGGTATAGTGGTTCGACCGGTATAGTGGCTCGACCGATATATTGGTTCGATCGATGTAGTGAACCGACCGGTGTTTATCAGTGTATGTATTCAACCGGTATTTTTTTTATCGGTCCAAAGAGGTATTGATCAGAGTGGTTTCGACCAGGATAATAGCAGTAGATTGTATTTGATGAGTTTTTTTTAGAAAGAAAGAGTGTTAGTTTCAAGTTAGCTTACCTTTGTTTTTAATACCATCATATGTGGTGTTAATCAGTAGAAGTCAAAGTTAATCAAGAAGAATTAGAGGTGAGTCTTTCAAACTAAATCTTTTATGATTTTGACAGTTATTTGATAAATGTGGGTTTTATAAACTGCACGTTTATAGTATTGAAAGTTATACAGAATTATTGAAAAAGGTTGATTTAATCAGTTTTGCATATTTATGCTCAGTTTATATAAACTTGTTTTATATAGTCAGGACTAGGTGTATGCATACATTTGAGTCAGAAGTCTGACCTAAGTCGGAAGTGTGACCCGCCTGCTCGTACCGGGGAGTGTGGCTCGTTTATGCCATTAGGGTGTGTCTCTAAAATAAGGCAGTGCGAGACAGACATACCGTCTTTGACGAAAATGTTGGTCAGTAGCTTAAGGTACGCTTGCGAAGCGTAAAATGTGGTCAGTAATGGCCAGTAGATTGAGTTATGCCTGCGAAGCATAACGTATTTTAACTTTTGATTAAAAGAGCAAGTTATGTTTTTGAGATATAAATCTTTGTTTAAATGTTTTAATTAATATTTGAACTGTTGCTGTAGTAATTGGAGGGGACTCACAAGACCATTGGTCTAACCCTCGCTATTTGAAAATTATAATCTTGTTTTAGGTTATCGAAAAGTAGCAAGTACAGATAAGGGTAAGGAGAAGATGTGAGCTATTTCCAGGAGATAGAAGACTTCCTGTGTCAGGATCTGATTCTTAACAAGAATAATGAAACTCAGAAACAATATTAAAGAAGTTGCGGAAAAACACTTTAATATTCAAATATCAATGTAACAGTAAAGTAGAAATCATAACTTGTAAACTTTATTGAATGATTAAAGTTACAAGCTTTTGCACAAAACCTCAATCTTGATGAACAGGCTCACCAAGACAAATTCTACTTCTCTAGAACTAGGGTTGTAAACCTTGAGGTCAATTCTCTCTTAAAACAAAAACTCAAAATGCTCGTGTTACAAACTATTCTGAATAATTCTATACATATACTGAAAATAAAAGATAATTACAAAACATAAAAGATCTTCAGTATATTCTTCCATGATTATCTTCAATCTTCCATGATTATCTTCAAACCTTGATCTGCGCGACTTACCATGATTATCACATAAGCAGTATTAAGTCATAGCAACATTAACACTCTGAGCAGTATTAATCTTCACCAGCAGTAGTAGTTATGCTTAGCAGTATTAATTTCTACAAGCAGTAGTAATTTGGCTCAGCAGTAGTAACTTGTCTCAGCAGTAGTAACCATGTTGTATTGTCAGCAGTAATCATACTTAAACAAATCTTCAGTTCCCAACAATCTCCCCCTAACTTGACTTTTAGAGAAGAGAAGTCAAGTTCTTCATATGCTCCCAAAACTCCATTGCTCATAATCCTGTATCAGGATTCAGCCCCAAACTTTGATTAATAGTTTTCTGGATCAAGTATCTTGCCATTGCAGAATCTGGTGCACAACCAAGTTTTTTCTTCAACATAGCATGTAGCTTTAGCCTGCTATGGTTGTAAACTCTATCTACTAAGAAGTATTCAATGTGAGTTGTATCCATAGCCAGTGTATATACTCCACTTCTTTCATACAGAGTCCAGTTGTTAATGGTTTTGAAAACATTTCTGATAACATGCTGAACTTCCTCTGGCTTGAACAACATGCATAGATATTCCATTACAAGTTTTGTAACTGGTATCCCTGAAGTTTTTAGCTTATCAGCATATAATTTCATCCCCACCTCATACATTTCCTCTAAATCAGATCTGGAGCATACTCTTACAATCTTGGCCCAAGTAGGATACACTTCAAACTTGTCATATTTCCTCTTAAGCCTGATATACTCCTTTCCATCTACTTCCATGGTATCAGTGAATAATCTCATGAGGCTTGACACCAACCGGTTCAGCTGTTATAGGCTCAGGCACTTTTTCCATCACCACTATGTACATATTCACATCAGAAGTACTGGATGGTTCTTCCTGATATTGAGTTTCATGTTCATCAGACTTAGGTGCTCCTTCTTCTTCAGCTACCTTCTGTTCTTTCTCAGCTTCTTCCTCATCCACTCTAGGTTTCTTAGCTGGTTTTCTTCTTGCCATCATTTTTGTTCTTTTCAAAGTCTTCAAACTTTCACCTAGAGTAGCTTCCTTCCTCGGTGTTTCTTGATCATCAGGAAAGGGTTTTTGTATTTGAAGGTCATGCCTCTCTTTCATCTTCTTTTCCACTTCAACTCTTGCTTGGTCATTTCCTTGTAACCTAGTCATCTCTGCCTCATACAAACCTTTGATTTGATCAAATGACATTTTTGTGAACATTTCCTTTTTGACTCCCACAACACCTTTGAGAAAAGTGATCATCTTCTTTCTCTCTTGAGTTCCAAGGTAGGTCTGTGAAGGTTGCCTCTTCTTTGCACTCATTTTGATCATTACAGACTTCTTTTTAAGTGCAGATTTCTTCTGTGCCATCTCTGTAGCCAAACTCTTTTGATATACTTCATTAAGCTCTGCAGCTATAGCTCTTGCCATCTTCCTATCTTTTTCCACTTGATCTTTTTCTGCTTGCTCAAGTTCTGCCTGAATTTTCTTAGCCAAAGCTTCATCTGACTCAATCAACTTTTGCTTTTTAAGTGGTTGGTAAGATTCCACTATCTTGGTTTTGTCTTTGTCCTTGCTTGCTACCTTATCAGCACTAGCTTTCTTGATAACCTCAGCATTGTCTTTGATGACAAATCCTTTGGTCTTTGAAGTGACCTTAGGATTGTCATGTTTAGCCTTGATTAATGCTTCAGCTAATTCAATTTCTTCCAAATTTCTGCTAAGGTGGTCAGTTAATACCTCTTGAACAATTTCTGCTACTTCATTTATTTCAGCAGCATTAACTGTTTCTGCTGCTTTATTTATTTCAGCAGCATTAACTGTTTCTGCTGCTTTCTTAAACACTGATTCTGTTTCTACTGCTTGTACATCAAACTCCCCCTCATCTCCATGTTTCTCCCCCTTATTCTTAGCATTCTCCATGTTGACCTCAGCTTCTGACTCCCCCTTTTTGGGAGCATTATCCACTGGGTTCCTTCTTCTGAGCTCAAACCTTTTCTTTGACCTTCTTTGAACCACCTTCTTAACCAACTTCTTTAAGGTGCTGATTTCTTCTTGCTGGTTGATGATGACTTTCTTGAGTTCATTTACAACCTTCTTTTGAGAATCCAGTTCAGTTGCCATTTTAGACATGGCAGAAATCAATTCCTGGTAGTCATATCTATCCTCACCTTCTCCAGGAGTGTTACCCCCTTTTGAGGGATCATTGGAATGTTTAATAGGGATCTCCAGCCAGACTGAAGCACCACCTATTCCCTTGGTTTTTGGGCACCTGGGACCTTTGAATGATTGCTCATTCAAAGTTGCCATGGGGAAGGTCTTAGGGATGTTACCACTGGCCTCCTCTATGCTAGCAGGAGTAGTGGCAGCCTTCTCACCCACATGCTCATGCATCTCCTTAGTGAGCACCTCCTTGGGGTTGGGAGACACCCCAGTGGTTTCTTTATGGATATTCTGTAATGGAGAATGCTCCATTAGAGGGCTTTGAGGTTCTGGGTTTGTAGGAGGTACAACAAGGGAAGGAGCCTTGTGTACCTTTCTCTTAGTATAAGTTTTGGATATAACTGGGGTTAGCTTAAGAGCAAGGGACTGAGGGAGTGATATAGTGGTTGAAGGTTGGGTTTGGCTATCAGTGGGATGGTCTAGTGAGGGCCTTGACCCTGATGCCATACCTTCTTGGTTGTGGGACACCACCATCATTGTAGAGAACAATGGGGTGTCAACTCCTTCCGAGTCCTTGGCAGATCTTTTCATATTTGAAAAGACCTTGCCCTTGGGGATTTTAGGTACATATACCGCATTATATAGACGCATATCCGTCAATTCAGAGGTGATAACTGTCTGGAAAAATCTTGGATACATATAGAAACTCTTTTTATTATCCAAGTTTGACACAAGGTCCCTGAAAATCATTTGTGAGAAATTATACTTTCTGGCAGTGGACAAGCAGACCAAAGCATAAGCAATGGTACTACTGAACTGACTCCATCCAGTAGTTTTTCGAGAAATACAGTGCATAAGAGTATGAACAAAGAAACGCCATTGGGGAGAAAAGTTAGGTTTGTAAAATTTGAAAACACCCAGTTGGCCTTCACACCCCATTCTTGTGAGATTGGAAAACAAATCCTCATTAGAGATAGAGGTAATACCTGAGGCATTGTCTAGTCGTAGACTGATGGGAATGACCTCTTCAGAGATTGTCAAAGGTTTGTCACACACCCTTGTCTTGATACACTGCACACCGTTTTCAGTAACCACGGTGGCATTGGCCCAAAATTGCTTCTGGTGCTCGATGTAAATTGGTGGTGACACTGTAAGAGCATGAGCTATATGACTGGACTTGAGAAAATCAACTATTTGATGGAATCCAGCAGCCTGCTTAGGCTTTTGGAGCATTGCGATCTTATTGTGTTCATCAATAAACGCCATGGATGCCATCTGGCTTGAGGATTCTTGACTGAAACACACTGGTTGCTTGAGAGAACAAGAGTTAGAGAGAAGACGAACAATATTCAAAGAGTCGTTGTGAGATTTTTGGCGGGCAAAGAGGGTATTTATAGAATTCGGGAAAGAAGCAGTATTAACCCTAATTTCAGTTAAAGCAGTACTAACCCACTCGCAGTATTAACTGAGAGCAGTAGTAACCAACTAGCAGTATTAACTAACTAGCAGTATTAACTAACTAGCAGTAGTAACACATACCTGAAGTAGTAACTTTGCACTGGCAGCATTAACGATACTTACACTTTTGAAGCTTGTGTTAGTCTGAGCAAGACAATAAACTTCCTGAGAAAGATGATTAGTAGCACCAAAAACTAAACAAATAACAGGTATACAAACACTTTTTAAACATGAGCTCATTCAGAGTTGATCATGCCCACACTTGTGACCAAGAAAGTGAATCTACCCACATCAAAAGCTTTAGTGAATAGATCAGCAAACTGGTTATCAGTATGAACTTTAGCAACTTGAATAAGCTTCTTTTCATTGCAGTCTCTAATAAAGTGATACCTGATTTCAATATGCTTTGTTTTGGAGTGCTTGACTGGATTGTTAACAATGCTAATAGCACTGCTATTGTCAATGAGGATTGGAGTGTGAAGAAAGGTTACCCCATAGTCCAGTATTTGATTCTAAATCCATAGAACCTGAGAGCAACAACTTGCAGCAGCAATGTACTCAACTTCTGTTGTGGATAAGGACACTGTGGTTTGCTTCTTACACTGCCAAGAAACTAGTCTTGCACCCAAAAGTTGACATCCTCCTGAAGTAGACTTTCTATCCATATTAGCACCACCCAAGTCACTGTCTGAATATGCAATCAAGTCAAAAGTAGATTCATAAGGATACCAAAGACCTAATCTAGGTTGCCCTCTTAAGTATCTGAAAATCCTCTTAACTGCTTGAAGATGTGACTGCTTTGGCTTGACTTGGAATCTGGCACACACACACACACTGGAAACATGATATCTGGTCTTGAGGCTGTGAGATACATGAGAGATCCAATCATTGATCTATAAAGATGGACATCAACATCCTCCCCCTCGAGATCAACAGTGATCTGTTTGTGTGTTTCCATTGCTGTGCTTGCTGTCTTTGAGTCTGATAAACCATACTTATCTAGGATGTCTTTAACATACTTTGATTGACTTATGAAAATCCCATCTTTCTGCTGTTTCACTTGAAGCCCAAGGAAGAAAGTGAGTTCACCCATTGAACTCATTTTGAAGCTCTTGTGCATCAACTCTTCAAAGTCTCTACACATCTGATCTTTTGTGGATCCAAATATGATGTCATCCACATAGATCTGAACAAGTAGGGTGTCCTTCTTACTTCTTTTAATGAAAAGGGTCTTGTCAATGATTCCCCTTTCAAACCCATTTTCCAAGAGATAGGTAGACAGAGTATCATACCATGCTCTTGGGGCTTGATGTAGACCATAGAGTGCTTTCTTAAGTTTGATACTCTGTCAAGATATAATGGATTTTCAAATCCAGGGGGCTGACAGACGTATACTTCTTCATCAATTGTTCCATATAGAAAGGCACTATTCACATCCATCTGATATACCTTGAACTTCATATATGAGGCATAGGCTAGAAACAGCCTAATTGCCTCTACCCGTGCAACTGGAACAAAGACTTCCTCATAGTCTATGCATTCTTCCTGAGTGTACCCTTGTGCCACTAGCCTTGCTTTGTTCCTGATTACTATTCCTCTCTCATCCTTTTTATTTCTGAAAATCCACTTGGTTCCAACTGCTTTATGACCTTTTGGAAGGTCCACCAAGTCCCAAACATCTTGCAATTTAAACTGTATCAACTCTTCTTGCATGGCTTCTATCCAACTTGAATCTTTCATTGCATCATAAGCATTCTTAGGCTCAATATGAGATTGAAAGTAAGAGAGTACTGTATGCTGCTGATCCTGCAAATCTTGAAGTCTGCTTTGATTCCTAGTCATCATAGGAGAAGTGATGTCTCATATTACCAGCTCAGGAGGATGATTCTTCTGAGTTCTTGTTTGATGACTAGGTTCTTCATTAATTCCCACATCTAAATTGGAGTCATTTAAGTCAGCTGAGGGGATCTCATCAGCTACTTCTGGCTCTTCATTCTCTGGATTCTCCTCATCTCTTCTTTCTTCTTCACTCTGAATTGGTTCAGTAACAGTCTCAGTTTCACAGATTTCAACAGGGTTCATTGTAGGTATGGGAAAGATCACAGACCGAGGAATAATATCTTGTACTTGTTCATCCCCTGATTCTCTACTTCCTGATCCTGCATAATCATCACTACTGAAACCCAAAGAGTTAGTAAGTGAATCAATGTCAAATAACCACTGAGGACCTGAACCAATAGGATTTGGTGAGTTCTCATTGCATTTGACATTGTCACTTTCCTCAATTATTCTAGAAGAAGAATTAAACACTCTGTAGGCCTTACTCTGAGATGAGTAACCAACAAGAAAACCATCATCTGCTTTGATATCAAACTTTCCTAAGTGAGTTTTGGTATTGAGAATGGTACAAGGACACCCAAAAGGTTTGAAAAAACCAATAAATGGTTTTCTTTTATTTAAAAGCTCATATGGTGTCTTGTTCTTAGGCTTGACTACTAGAACTCTGTTTTGGACATAGCAAGCAGTATTAACTTCTTCAGCCCAGAAAGTAATTAGAAGTTTTGAATCAGCTAACAGAGATCTAGCAGCCTCAATCAGTGTCCTATTCCTTCTCTCAGCAACACCATTTTGTTGTGGAGTCCTAGGAGCATTGTATTGCCTCTCAATTCCTTTTTCCTCACAAAAGGTGTTTAGGTCAAGATTTTTAAACTGAGTACCATTGTCTGACCTAATGACTTTTACCTTTTGATTTGTTTGGTTTTCAATTCTTAGAATAAAGGATTTGATCAGTCCACTTGTCTCATCCTTAGTCCTTAGAAAATACACCCAAGTAAATCTAGAGTAATCATCAACAATAACTAAGCAGTATGATTTCTTACCTATACTCATGACATTTGTAGGACCAAACAGATCCATATGCAACAACTGAAGAGAAGAAGAAATTGTGTTCAGCTCTTTGGACTTATGAGAAGTTTTGTGTTGTTTGCCTTTGAGACAAGCAACACAATGATCATCACATGAAAAGACTTTTGAAGGCAGACCTCTTACAATGTTGTTTTTAACCAGTTTATTCATTGTTTTAAAGTTCATGTGACACATCCTTCTGTGCCAAAGTGATGATTCATCCAAAGAGGCTTTTGAAACAAGACAGTTTAAGGATGAATCATTTGAAACAATTTCCATATTCAGACAATAGACATTATCCTTTCTTGGAGTTCTTAGTAGTATCATCTTTTCATCAACTACCTTGAATCTAGGAGCAAGGATAATGCATTATGAATCAGTGAATAATATACTATGCTTTTTGTCACAAACCTATGATACACTTCACAGGTTGTACCTTAACTGCTCAACATAGTAAACATCTTCAAAGGTCATCTTACCTTTTGTTACATCTCCCTTACCACTAATCTTACCTCCATCTGGAGTATTACCAAAGGCAACATGCCCTCCATCAATTTTCTTGAAATTCTTGAGGCAAGCCATGTTCCCTGTCATGTGCCTAGAGCAACCACTATCAACATACCAAATGCTCTTTCCCTTGAGCTGCTGGTTGCCCTGCACATAAGATAAATCAATTAGTATTGACTGGGAACCCAAGCCAAAGTGGTCTTGGGCCTTCCTTTCTCATCAAAGTACTTACACTCCTTTTTGATGAGATTTTTAAATTTAGAATACTCTTTACTGGAGTACTTTGTCAAGATGATTGGTCTAGAAGCACAAAAACTAGAAGCAGTACTAATTTTAGAAGTACTAACAGAGTTAGCAGCACTAACAGGTTTAGCAGTACTAACCTTGTTAGAAGCACTAAAAGAGTTAGCAGTATTAACATCTGATGAAGTACTAACAATGTTAGTTTTAGAAGTACTAATACTCTCAGTAGCACTAACATTGATAGCAGCAATATTGCTTCTGGCAACACTATCTTTGTCAGCAACACTATTTGTGGTAGTAGTACTAACAGTTTTAGTGCTTTTGGGAACCCACATCTTGACACTCTCTTTTACAGTCTTTTTCTTCATGTGGCTTTTAGATTTAACAGGTTTCTTAGCCACATGGTTCCTGTCATCCTTCATATAACCAAAGGGTTTTTGCACAGATCTTTGAAAATTTATCCTTTGGTTAATAGGATTAAAATAACAGTGCTTGGCAAGATGGTTCATTTTGCCACATATGAAACAAGGTTTTGGTCTAATGATTCTACTCAGATCAACTCCTTGTTTCTGAGCCCACTGATTATTCCAATTTCTTTGATTGCCCCTCCTTTTATCATGCTTTAGGGGCTCAGACTTATTTCCTGCACACTGTTTGCAAAGAACAGGATTCACAACTGTAGTCTGCTTGTAATGAACCTTTTTAGACTTTCTCTCAGTCTTCTCTACGTCATCAGATTTGACCCAATCCCTTCCACCACCCTCATTGGTAAGAATGTTATTTTCTAAGGGAATCTCACCACTAACAATATTATCCTTACTCTTACCAGCTTCTTTCTCAGTCTTGTCCTTAACAACTACTTCATCTAAAGGATCTATCTTAGTGGCTCCCTCATGCAAGTCCTTCCTATCCTTGGTCTCTAGCAAGTCTGATTTAGGAGGGATGTAGTTGTTGTTGTATGGTGGTGGTGTGGTATTGTACCCAATTCCTGGTTTAAGTTTATCATGGATTAGGACCTTTAGAATTGAATCCATGGCTTTAGAAGCATATGAAAACTTTTCCACATCTAGCTTAACCTTGGCTAGCTCTCCTCTCAACTTTTCATTCTCCTTTCTAGACTTTGTCAGTTGGATTTCTAGCTCATTTTTCTCCCACTTCCAGTAATTTGTTGTCAGGATCTTAATTCTTAACAAGAATAAACACTCAGAAACAATATCAAAGGAGTTTGCGGAATAACACTTTGATATTCAAT
Organism: Arctium minus; assembly: GCA_954870635.1. Taxonomy (NCBI): domain Eukaryota; kingdom Viridiplantae; phylum Streptophyta; class Magnoliopsida; order Asterales; family Asteraceae; genus Arctium; species Arctium minus. The sequence continues at coordinate 169,909,059 of OX941080.1, read as the reverse complement.
AATTAATGGAACACAGTAAATCAGAATAAGGACTTGCAAACTTTATTGAATGATTATAAAGTTACAAGATTCAACACACAACCTCAATATTGATGAACAGACTCACCAATACGAATTCTACTTCTCTAGAATTAGGATTACAAACCTTGAGGTTGATTCTCTCTATAAAAACAAAAATTCAGAATTCTAAAATTAAATTCTAAACTATTCTGACTAATTCTATATATACTGAAGATAAAAGATAATTACAAATAATAAAAGATCTTCAAAATAATCTTCTATCTTTATCTTCAAGCTTTCCTTAATTTTCAAACTTGATTTGCACGAATCTTGATTATATCATAAGCAACACTAAGTCTTCAGCAGTATTAATACTTTGAGCAATATTAACATTCAGCAGTACTAACTACTAGCAGTACTAAAATTGCTTAGCAGTAGTAATCTCCTCTAGCAGTATTAATCTTGATCAGCAGCATTAAGTTGTATCAGCAGCATTAACTTCACTTAGCAGCATTAACCTCAGAAGTATTAACCAAGTTCTTCTAGCAGCATTAACTGTACTTGTGAAATTCTGAATTTCCCAACAATCTCCCCCTAACTTGACTTTTAGGAAGAGAAGTCAAGTTCTTCAATAATTATTTTCAAGATGCTTTCAACACTGCAGCTTAGTTGCCCAAATTCGGATCCAGACCCAGACTTTGATTTATTGTTCTGCTTACCACAATCTTTGCCATTTCTGAATCTTTTGAACATGTAAGCTTGGCATTCAACATTGCTTGCAGTTTACCCTTGCTGTGATCATAGATTTTATCAACCAAGTAGTACTCATGATAAGCTCTGTCTACAGTGATGACATAGACTCCACACCTTTCAAATATCATCCAGTTTTCTATTATTTGGAATTTATTCTGTAGATGCAAATCTCTGATCACATGTTGAACTTTGCTAGGATCAAACATCATGCACAAGTACTCCATGCCTAATCTAATTAAGCTCATTCCTTCTCCTGTCAGCTCCTTTTCATATAGACCCAATCCAACTTTAAACATCTCTTCTAAATCTGATCTTGAACAACTTCTGATGAGTCTACCCCAAGTAGAGTACACTTCATATATATCTCCCACTCTCTTAAGCCTGAAGTGTTTCTTTCTTTGATCTTCCAGAATATCCTAAAAGATGACTTCTGGTGCTTTCATAGAAATGGGATCAGCTTGAACTGGTTCATCATCTGTTATAGTCATATAAAGCTCAAGATGCACATTAGATTGCTTATTGGACTGTTATGGGTTCTGCACAGATTCTGCTGAAGGTGTAACTGAAGGTTCTGCCTTTTTTTCAGCTTCTTCAACCCTTTGTTTCTTGAACAATTTCTTTGAAGCTATGGTCTTCACCCTCTTTGCAGATTTAGCTTCCATACCAACATTCTCTGACTCTTCCTTATTTTCTTTTGTAGGTGTGACTTCCTCAGGGAATGGTTGCTGAATGTTGAGATCATGTCTCTCCTTCATCCTTCTTTCAGCCTCTTCCCTTTGTGAGGAGTCCCCTTGAAGCTTAGCCATTTCTTTCTTATACAGCTCCTCTACTTGACTGTATTCCATATTAGTAAACATCTCTCCTTTGACACCAATTGAACCTTTCAGGAAATTTATCATTTTTCTCCTTTCCTGATTGGCCAAAAAGGTCTTAGAAGGTTGTCCTTTCTGCTTTTTGAGTGGCATTCTTTTGACTTGTACTTTCTTGGCCTGAGCTGCTGTTTTCATGCTCTTCTGATACTCTTCATTTAGTTTTCTGGCCATATTCAGTGCAAGCTCTCTATCCTTCTCAGATTGTAGTAGTTCCTCTTTTTCCATCTCAGCTTGAAGCTCTTTTGCCACTTCTTTATCTAACTCAATCTGACTTTTCTTCTTTAAAGGTTGTTCAGGTTCAACCATCTTTCCTTTTCCTTTTGTATCCTTCAAACCTGCCTCACTTCTTTCTTTTCTCTTCTTTTGAAGGCCTCCTTCATCTATGACCACTCCCTTGGCCTTTTGAGAAGCCTTAGGAGTGTCATTCTTGGCTTTTACCAACGTTTCTGCAATTTCCAATTCTTCTACAGAAAGCCCTGTTACTGCTGCTTCTTTTACCTCAGCAGCATTAACAGTTTCTGCTGCTTGGGCAAATTCTGTTTCTTTCTCTTTTTCTGCTGCTTGTACAAACTCAGTTTCCACAGCTTGTTGCTCCCCCTCAACATCCACTTTCTCTTGCTCCCCCTTAGCTTTGACATCAGCTTCTGACTCCCCTTTTTGGGAGCATCAGTCATTGGTTTCCTCCTTCTGAGCATAAATTGTTTCTTCTTCTTTTGTATAATCAATTTCTTCACCATTTGCTTCAAGTTGACAATCTGTTCTTGTTGAGACAGAACTATCAGTTTCAGCTCTTCTATTTCTTTGCCCTGTTTGATCACATCCATGTTGATGTTTCCCATGGTTTCCATCAATTCAAAATAGGTATATCTGTCCTCACCTTCTCCAGAAGTATTACCCTCTGTTGATGGATCATGGGATCTTTTTGTAGTAGAGGTCTTCTGCCTAGCAGAAGCACCTGCTACCCCCTCGGGTTCTTGGCACCTGGGACCTTTGAATGATTGCTCATTCAAAGTTGCCATGGGGAAGGTCTTATTTATGTTACCACTGACCTCCTCTGTGCTAGCAGGAGTAGTGGCAGCCTTAGCACCCATATGCTCATTCATCTCCTTGTTGAGCACCTCCTTGGGGTTGGGAGACACCCCTGTGGTCTCCTTGTTGATATTCTCTAATGGAGAATTCTCCATTAGAGGGCTTAGAGGCTCTGTGGGTGAAGGTACAAGAAGGGAAGGAGCCTTCTTTACCTTTTTCCTTATATATGTTTGGGTGATTGGAGATGTTGGCTTTTGAAGTAGATACTGTGGGATAGATATAGAGTGGGAAGGTTGGGATTGGTTAGCAGTGGGATGGTCTAATGAGGGCCTTGACCCTGCTGCCATACCTTCTTCAGTGTGGGACACCACCATCATTGTAGAGAATAATGGGGTGTCAACTCCTTCCGAGTCCAATGGGGATCTCTTCATGTTTGAAAAGACCTTACCTTTGGGAATTTTTGGTACATATACCTCATCAAAGTGAGGCATATCCGTCAATTCGTGGGTTATAACGTCTTGTACAAACCTGGGGTACATATAAAAGCTCTTTTTGCTTCCCAAGTTTGAGACAAGATCACTGAAAATCATTCTAGAAAAATTGTACTTTCTGGCAGTGGCCAAACAGACCAAAGCATAAGCAATGGTACTGCTAAACTCACTCCATCCAGTAGTCTTTTTGGAAATGCAGTGCATAAGGGTATGTACAAGGAAACGCCATTGGGGTGAAAATTTAGCTTTTGAGAACTTGAAAACACCCAATGGGCCTCCATACCTCATTCTTGTAAGAGTGGAAAACAATTCATCATTAGAGATAGATGAGATACCAGAGGCATCGTCTAGACGTAGACTAATGCGAATTACCTCTTCAGTAACTGTCAAGGGTTTGCCACACACCCTTGTCTTGATCACTTGCACACCATTCTCAGTAACAATGGTGGCATTAGCCCAAAATTGTTGTTGGTGCTCGATATAGATTGATGGAGACACTGTCAGAGCATAGGCGATATGGCTAGACTTCAGAAAATCCACTATCTGATGAAATCCTGCAGCTTGCTTTGGCTTTTGTAGCATCGCGATTTCATTGTGCTCGTCAATAAATACCATAGACGCCATTGAGCTTGAATATTCTGGACTGAAAATCACTAGGTGCTTTGAAAGAAAAGGGTTAGAGAGAAGGTGAACAGTATTCAAAGAGTCGTTATGAGCTTTTGGGTGGGCAAAGAGTGTATTTATACGATTCGGGACATAAGCAGTATTAACATCTAGCAGTATTAACTAACTAGCAGTATTAACTGAGAGCAGTATTAACCACTAGCAGTATTAACTAACTAGCAGTATTAACTGAGAGCAGTATTAACCACTAGTAGTATTAACTGTGCACTGGCAGTATTAAAACTGCACTGGCAGCATTAACTATACTTACACTTTTTGAAGCTTGAGGTACTCTGAGCAAGGTAATAAACTTCCTTTTTAACTCACTCTGGTATTCCTTCTCTCCATTTGCCACCATTCTTTTACGACATCTCTTATCACTGATCTTACCTCCATCTGGAGTATCACAAAAAGAGCAACATGTCCTCCATCAAATCTTGAAGTTTTGAAGGCAGTCCATGTTACATGTTATGTGCCAAGAGAAACCATTATCAACATGCCAAATGCTCTTCCTCTTGAGCTATTGGTTGCCCTGCACACTTGATAAATTAGTTAGTTTTGGAGGGAACCCAAGCCAAAATGGTCTTGGGTTGTCCTTTCTCATTTATATAATCTGTCAGTTTGGTCTGGATGAGTTGTTTAGGAATCTCATGGCTGGAATACTTTGTCAAGATTATAGGCTTTACAGCATTACTACTAGAAGCAGCACTAGCCTTGTTAGCAGTAGTATTGGATGTAGCAACACTATTTCTGTTAGCAGTACTATCTGGGATAGCAGTACTAACAGGTTTCTTTACTATTGGAACCCAAACTTGAACAAAGTTGTTTGCTTTCTTTGTCTTTAACTTACTCCTTGGCTTATTTGGAGTATTTTTCTTTGGTTTAGCAAACTAATTCTGAGCATGAGACTTTATAGGTGCTCTGTTCTCAGCCATATGATTTCTAAATTGCTTCCTATAACCAAAAGAGTTTTGTATTTGTCTTTGAAAAGAGACTCTTTGGTTAATAGGATTGAAATAACAGTATTTGGCAAGATGATTCAATTTGCCACATATAAAACAAGGTTTTGGTCTATTGATTTTACTCAGATCAACCCTTTGTTTTTGTGCCCACTGATTATTCCAGTTTCTCTGATTTCCCCTTGGTTTATCATGTTTTTGGGGCTCAGATTTATTGCAGGCACACTGTTTGCAAGGGACAGGATTCACAACTGTGGTCTGCTTATAATGGACCTTCTCAGACTTTCTCTCAGTCTTCTCTATGTCCTTAGATTTGACCCAAATCTTTCCACATCCTTCATTGGTGATAATGTGATTTTCTAGAGGAATCTCACCACTCACATTGTTCTCCTTACTCTTATCATTAGAGTTCTCTTCTTCAGAGTCTGTTTCAACCACCACTTTGTCTAAAGGATCTACCTTAGTGGCTCCCTCAGGCAAGTCCTTCCTATCCTTGGTCTCTAGCAAGTCTGATGTAGGAGGGATGTAGTTGTTGTTATATGGTGGTGGGGTAGTATTGTACCCAATGCCTGGTTTAAGCTTATCATGGATTTGGACCTTTAGAATTGAATCCATGGTTTTAGAAGCATATGAGTACTTCTCAATATCAAGCTTAGCTTTCTCATAATCACTTTTTATCTTCTCACACTCCTCTTCTTTCTTTTTAAGTTGAAACTCTAATTGATTTTTCTCCCACTTCCAGTAATTTGTGTCATACATATGCTGAGTTTCATTGGCTTGAAAACCTCTAATTTGTTCCTCAAACCTCTCAACAATTCTCACATAGTCTTTTATATCTTTCTCTAACCTCTTAAGGTCATCACTCATCTTCTAGTTGTGATCCTTGTACCTTTTAACAGTTTCAATACAGGATTTAGAGCAAAGATTAGCTGTTACCTCTGTGGGAATTTCTGTGCTTGAAGACTCTGATCCTTTAGCCATGATGATGTTGATTTCTGAGTTATACTAGCTCTGATACCACTTGTCAGGATCTTAATTCTTAACAAGAATAAACACTCAGAAACAATATCAAAGGAGTTTGCGGAATAACACTTTGATATTCAATAATTAATGGAACACAGTAAATCAGAATAAGGACTTGCAAACTTTATTGAATGATTATAAAGTTACAAGATTCAACACACAACCTCAATATTGATGAACAGGCTCACCAATACGAATTCTACTTCTCTAGAATTAGGATTACAAACCTTGAGGTTGATTCTCTCTATAAAAACAAAAATTCAGAATTCTAAAATTAAATTCTAAACTATTCTGACTAATTCTATATATACTGAAGATAAAAGATAATTACAAATAATAAAAGATCTTCAAAATAATCTTCTATCTTTATCTTCAAGCTTTCCTTAATTTTCAAACTTGATCTGCACGAATCTTGATTATCTCATAAGCAGCACTAAGTCTTCAGCAGTATTAATACTTTGAGCAGTATTAACATTCACCAGTACTAACTACTAGCAGTACTAAAATTGCTTAGCAGTAGTAATCTCCTCTAGCAGTATTAATCTTGATGAGCAGCATTAAGTAGTATCAGCAGCATTAACTTCACTTAGCAGCATTAACCTCAGAAGTATTAACCAAGTTCTTCTAGCAGCATTCACTGTACTTGTGAAATTATGAATTTCCCAACATTTGTATCATATGTTTGTTGAAGTTCATTGGCTTGGAAACCTTTAATTTGTTCCTCAAACCTCTCAACAATTTTCACATAGTCTTTTCTATCTTTTTCTAACCTCTTAAGGTCATCACTCATAATCTGGTTGTGATCCCTGTACCTTTTAACAGTGTCTATACAAGTTTGAGAACAGAGATTAGAGAGTACCTCAGTTGGAAGATCATATACCTCTGCCATGAGAGCTTGATTTTGAATGGCCTCTTCTGCTTGATCACTCCAGTCAAACCCCATTCCTTGTTGAGAAACAAGAGCTTGAGCAGAGTTTCTGTTCTGGTTGAAGCTTCCAGTCTGAGCTTGTTGGTGATTGTTGTGAGACACTGCATTTCTGCATTCCCTGGCAAAGTGTCCCTTCATATGACACTTGTAGCACTCCACCTTTGACTTATCAAAGCCTGCTCAATCTTCTCTTCTTTGGGAGAAGTTGTTCCTCCTAGTCCTTTTGATGAACTTCTTTACCCTCATAGAAAGCATGGCCATCTGCCATTTAATATCCATCTCTTCAAGATCATCAGGATGAAGCTGTTCCAAGTCATCATTGATTAAAGAGGAGTTACCATGGCTGGAAAGAAAAGCTTCAAAAACAGATTCATTGCCTTTTTCTTGATTTACTCCATTAGCAGCATTAACTGATTCAGGGTTAGCAGTAGAATCAGTTGATGCTGAAAGGAGTGCAGCATTATGAACATATCCAGTAGGCTTCTTCTTTGCTTCCACCTCAGATTCAAACACTCTCAGATCATTGTACAGATCATCCAGTTCCTTTTCTTCCAATTTGTCATTCTGTCTAAATGAAACAGTGTACATGGTCCATTCATCTCCAAGAGATCTGAGGAACTTTCGGTTGACATCATCTTGTTCCATCGGGACTCTAACAGTAGCCAACTCACCAATTAACTTATTGAATCTATCAAAAGTTTGAGTCATAGACTCATTCTTTGAAGATGTAAAATTCTCATATTGCTGCTTGAGAATATCCCTTTGATTCCTCTTAGTACTCTTGGTGCCAGCAAATCTCTTCTCTAAAGCATTCCATAGAATCTGAGCATCAGTGCAGTGGTGAAACTGATGTTGATACTCATTAGGAATGGCCAAAAGCAGGGTGCTTAAGGCTTTCATCTCCAATTGTCTCACTTTCTTCTCAACATCAGTTTTTGGAGGTGGTCTTCTTCCATCTTGTCCAATTTTACCTTCAGCAGAGGGACCATTCTCAACAATGTCCCACATAGAAAAGTCTGTAAGGAGGATGTACTGCTTGATCCTAATTTTTCACATGTCAAACTCATTAGGTTTGAGCATGGGAACCTTTGAAATAAGAGTACTGTTTGATTCAACTGTGTTGTCCATGATGAATGAAGCTTTCTGAGAATACTAGGCTCTTATACCACTTGTCAGGATCTGATTCTTAACAAGAATAATGAAACTCAGAAACAATAATAAAGAAGTTGCGGAAAAACACTTTAATATTCAAATATCAATGTAACAGTAAAGTAGAAATCACAACTTGTAAACTTTATTGAATGATTAAAGTTACAAGCTTTTGCACAAAACCTCAATCTTGATGAACAAGCTCACCAAGACGAATTCTACTTCTCTAGAACTAGGATTGTAAACCTTGAGGTCAATTCTCTCTTAAAACAAAAACTCAAAATGCTCGTGTTACAAACTATTCTAAATAATTCTATACATATACTGAAAATAAAAGATAATTACAAAACATAAAAGATCTTCAGTATATTCTTCCATGATTATCTTCAACCTTCCATGATTATCTTGAAACCTTGATCTGCGCGACTTACCATGATTATCACATAAGCAGTATTAAGTCATAGCAGCATTAACACTCTGAGCAGTATTAATATTCACCAGCAGTAGTAACTATGCTTAGCAGTATTAATTTCTACAAGCAGTAGTAGTTTGGCTCAGCAGTAGTAATTTGTCTCAACAGTAGTAACCATGTTGTACTGTCAGCAGTAATCATACTTAAACAAATCTTCAGTTCCCAACATCCTGCAATAGTTTACTTTTTGAACTTAGTTGTGTAATAAGTAATAGTTGTAAACCTTACTCTGAAATGTAAGCCTGGGGCAGTATTTAGACAGAAATATTATTTTATTGTATGTTATAAATGTTCAGGTTGTTACAATTGGTATCAGAGCATTAGTTTAAGGGATCTAGGTGACCATATGGGCCTAGACTTAAACTGAGAAAGTAGAAGCACAACTGAGTAGTAGGAAGACCGTAGGAAGATACCATTAGGGTAGTAAGGAATAGCATGTAAGGTAAATTTGGAATTCCATCTGGCCAGTGTAATTATGAATTTACAAGTACATGCTTGTGTTTAACTTACCATAATGTGTAGCATGTTAGATTGAATGTCTTATGTTTCTTCTTAACAGAAGTATGTCTGAACGAGTGACAAGGAGTAGGTCTATGCTGAATCCTGAAATTGAGCCAGATAATGAAGTCATTGCCGAAGAGCGAATGACTGCTGTCAACCCGACTACTATCCAAGGAAGGAGTCGTGGTCGACCTAGAGCTAAGACAGTTCAGAAAGCAACTACTCAGGCATGGGTTTCCAATGTAGGAACTAGAGGCGGGAAGACGAGTCGTGGTATTCGTCAATATGAAAGTGTAGAGGTAAGAGTTGAGCAAGAAACTTCTCATCAAGAAAGTTCGGCTTCTGTGAGGGGTCGAAAGCAGACAGGAAACCGTGGTGGAGGTAGAACGCAAGGTTTTGTTACTCAAGAAGCATTCATTGCAGAAATGGGAAAATTACAAGAAACGTTAAATGCTTTATTGGCTCAGCGTACTAATGAAGTTTAGTCAAGTAAAGAAAAGAGTGAAGATAAAGTAGTGACTGAAGTAGCAGAATCACCAGTAACTGGAGTGGGTAGTCACCCTCAGTCAAACCCCATTGTGTTAGTTAAAGCTGTAACTGGGAGAGGATGTAGCTTTAAGGAATTTGCTGCTTGCAAGCCTCCTACTTATAAAGGGGAATGTGATCTTGTGATAGCGTTAAGATGGGAAAAAGGTATGGAGCTAGCGTTTGATACTAGTAAGTGTGTGGAAGAAGATAAAGTAGTCTATGTTTTGTCAATGCTGAAAGATGAAGCGGTAATGTGGTGGGATGTGGAATCCGGAGGTCAAAGTTCGGCTGTAGCTAAAGAAATGGCTTGGGGTGAGTTTGTGAAAAGATTTAAAGAACAATTCTTCCCTCTGGCTGCAGTTAAAAAGTTGGAAGAAGAGTTTCTGAGTCTAGAGCAGAAAGGGATGTCAGTTCGAGAATATACCACAAAGTTTATTGAGAAGTCTCGATTTGCAGGAATTTATGTACCTAATGAAGAAAGACAAGTAGAACGTTTCGTCTTTGGATTGAGAAGTGATATTCGAGAATTTGTCTCGAATAAGGAACCGTCTACTTTTCAAGTGGCAGTAAATGCAACTGAAATGAGAGAGAAAGAAAAGAATAGGCAAGCTATAGAAAGAAGTGGAGATAAAAGAAAATGGGAAGGAACAGTTCGTGACTCCAAACCGTTTAAGTCTGCAAAGTTTGATCAGCGTTCTGTTAATAAGCTTGAAAGTAAGCCCTGTAGTAAGTGTAACCGAAGGCATAAATAAGAATGTAAGATTGATCAAGAGGGCTGTTATAAATGTGGGAAGATTAGGCATTTGGCTCAGGATTGCCAGAATTTGAGGTCTTGTTATCAGTGTGGATCTCCTGATCATATCAGGACTAATTGTCCACAGTTGAAAAAGGGATCGGCCGGAGGATATGTAGAAAAGGGAGGTGAGAAAAAGGTGGAGCCAGCTAAAGCGAGGGCTAGAGTTTTCAATATGACAACAGAAGAAGCGACAGAGATACCTGATGTAGTGATAGGTACTTTCTTTATAGATTCGAATTATGCAAAAGTATTGTTTGATTCAGGCGCAAATCGTTCGTTTGTGTCTCCAAATTTTGTGCATAAATTGAATGAGAAACCTAAGAAGCTTAGGCATGAATTGAAAGTAGAAGTGGCTGATAATAGTCAAATCTTAGTGAAGGAAGTGTATGATGGGTGTAGTATTGTCATCGATGGGCAGTCATTTCCATTTTGACTGTACCCGATGGGTATGGGAGAATTTGATGTTATTGTGGGAATGGACTGGTTGGCGTCTAATGATGCTCATATAGTATGTAATAAGAAATCGATTCGTATAGCACAACCAGGTAAAGAAGAGATAGCAGTGTTTGGAGATCGGAGGGATAGAAAGTCATGCTTGATTTCTATGATTAAGGCTAAAAGATGTTTTGTTGGGTCTGAAATGTGCTAAGGATGGTTACTACTGCTAGACATGACTATTACTACTGCCTGAGGAAGTTAATACTGCCAGATCACAATTACTACAGCTTGACGGAGTTAATGCTGCTGAGACAAAATTAATACTGCTTGCTGAGATTAATACTGCTAGTTCAGAATTACTACTGCTCATGAAGATAGTGCTGCTTATGAGATGAAGACTCCGTATGAGAATGAAGACAACTGTATAGATTGAAGCTAAATTAAAGGAGATAATTATGGACTGAAGATCAATTTTATTTTGATAATTATCTTGTAATCAGTCTTGTATATATAGTATAGAAGTCTTTGATAGAAATAATGATTATTCATACGTTTTGTTTTACAGAAAATTAACCTCAAGATTAGTTTAGATCCTTTCTATAGAGAAGTATAGAACGTCTGTTGAGCCTGTTCAACAGATTGAGGTTTTGTGTGTAATCATCAAGTTTAATCAATATAACTTGTGATTTAAGTGCATATACTGTTTCATTGATTGTTAGTGTTAAAGTGTTTTTCCGCAACTTCTTTAGCATTGATTATGAGTGTGTGTGAATTAAATTCTTGTTTGAATTTCGATCCTGTCAAGTGGTATCAGAGCATTGTTAAACTCAGAAAAACAAAAATCATCATGGACGGTTCACGTGATAGCGTTCTGGTCTCAAAGGTTCCAATGCTCAGATCTAATGAGTTTGACATGTGGAAGATTAGGATCAGGCAATACACTCTTCTCATAGATTACTCTATGTGGGACGTCATTGAGAATGGCCCATCTAATGAAGGAAAGATTGGAGAAGATGGAAAAAGAATCCCACCAAAGACGGATGGAGAGAGGAAGATAAGGCAGACAGAGATGAAAGCCTTGAGCACACTGCTCTTGGCTATTCCTAATGAGTATCAACACCAATTCTGCAACTGCACTGATGCCCAGATGCTTTGGAATGCTCTAGAGAAGAGATTCTCTGGTACCAAAAGTACCAAGAGAAATCAGAAGGTAATATTGAAGCAACTGTATGAAAACTTCATGTCAACTAAGAATGAGTCCATGACGCAAACTTTTGACAGGTTTAACAAGCTGATTGGTGAACTAGCTACGGTTGGAGTGCAGATTGATCAAGATGATGTAAACAGAAAGTTCTTAAGGTCCCTTGGAGATGAATGGACCATGTATATTGTCTCCTTCAGACAGAATGACAAGCTGGAGGACAAAGAACTAGACGATCTTTATAATGACTTAAGGGTGTTTGAGGCAGAAGTTGAAGCCAAGAAGAGACCATCTGGATACACTCATAATGCTGTTCTTTTATCATCTTATTCTTCTACTGATTCTGCTGCTAATACAGAATCAGTTAGTACTGCTTATGTATCTAAGCAGGATGTATCTAATGACTCTGTATTAGAAGCTTTTCTTGCTAGTCATGCTAATTCTGTTTTAATTAATGATGATCTTGAACAAATTAATGCAGATGACCTTGTGGAGATGGATATAAAGTGGCAGATGGTCATGCTAACTATGAGGGTCAAGAGATTCATAAAGAGGACTGGAAGGAACAACTTCTCTCAGAGGAGAGAAGATGGTGTTGGGTTTGACAATTCAAAGGTGGAGTGCTACAAGTGTCACAAGATGGGACACTTTGCAAAAGAATGCAGAGGAGGAATTCCTCAACAACATGGCAGCAACCACCAGCAAGCACATTCCTCAAGCGTCCAAAACAACAGAAACTCCACTCAAGCTCTTGTTTCTCAAGAAGGAATGGGATTTGATTGGAGTGATCAAGCAGAAGAAGTTGTTCAGAATCAAGCCTTGATGGCAGAAGTCTCAGAATTTTCAAGCACAAATATTCCAACAGAGGTAAAAACTAAACTGTGCACTAAAGAGTGTCTTCAGACTGTACAAAAGTACAGGGATCATAACCAAAGCATGTGTGACGACCTTAAAAGGTTAGAGAGAGATATAAGAGAGTATAAAGTGATTGTTGAGAACTTTGAAGATCAAATAAAGGCTTACAAGGCCAATGAACTTCAACACTACTATGACATAAATTACTGGAAGTGGGAAAAAAATCAATTAGAGATTCAAATAGAAAAGTCTAAAGAGGAGTGTGAGAAGATAAAGAGTGAGTATGACAAAAGCTAAGCTTGACATTGAGAAGTTCTCTTATGCTTCCAAAGCAATGGACTCTTTGCTTAAAGATCAAGTTCATGATAAGATCAAGAGTGGTATAGGATACAATGCAACACCTCCACCTTATAACAATAATTACATCCCTCCCTCTTCAGATCTCTTAGAGAACCAAAATAAGGAGGACTTACCTATAGGAGCAACAGAAGTAGATCCTATAGATAGTGTGGTGGTTGAAGAAGAGAATGAGGAAGAGAATTCTGAGAGTAAGAATGCAGAAGAGATTCCTGTAGAAAATCATATCCTTACAAATGAAAGGGGGGGTAAACCATTCATCAAGAGTGAAAAGGTGGATAGCTCAAAAAAAGAAAAGGGAAAGGTATAGGGAGTCCACTATATGCAGACCACAGTTGTGAATCCCTGTACATGTAAACAACATCAGCCCCAAAAACATGATAAAACAAGGGGTAATCAAAGAAACTGGAATAATCAGTGGGCACAAAAACAAGGGGTTGATCTGAGTAAAATCAATAGACCAAAACCTTGTTTTATTTGTGGAAAGCTTAATCATATTGCCAAATACTGTTATTTCAATCCTATGAACCAAAGGATAAATTTTCAAAGACATATACAAAATCCTGTTGGTTATAGGAATCAAAGAAGGAATCATATGGTTGAAAATGCAAAAAGAGCACCTTTAAAAACTCATGTTCAAAACAAGTTTGCAAAATCAAAGAAAAATACTCCAAACAACTTAATGAAGAAGAAATCAAACAACTTTGTCCAGGTATGGGTTCTAAAAATAAAGAAAATTGTTAGTACTGCTACTTCAAATAGTACTGCTGACAGAAATAGTGTTGCTACCAATGTTAGTGCTGCTAACAGAGTTAGTACTGCTAACCTAGTTAGTACTGCTAATTCAGTTAGTACTGCTTCTAGTGTTAGTACTGCAAGACCTATTATCCTGACAAAATACTCAAGCCATAAGATTCCCCAGTCTGAAAAGCACATAAAAACTGATTGTGAATATGTTGATGAGAATGGGAAACCCAAGACCACTTTGGCTTCGGTTCCTATTAAAAACTAACTGTTCTACTTTATGTGCAGGGCAACCAACAACTAAAAGGGAAGAGCATTTGGCATGTTGATAGTGTTTTCTCTAGGCACATGACAGGCAACAAGTCTTGCCTACAAAACTTCAAAAGAATTGATGGAGGACATGTTGCATTTGGTGATAATCCTTCTGGAGGAAAGATTAGTGGAAAAGGTAATGTGTCAAAGGGTAAGATGACCTTTGAGGATGTCTACTATGTTGAGAAATTGAGATACAACCTGTTAAGTGTATCACAGGTTTGTGACAAGAAACATAGTATATTGTTTACTGCTACTGAATGTATTATCCTTGCTAAAGGGTTCAAGGTAGTTGATGAAAGTATGATACTACTAAGAACACCAAGAAAGGACAATGTTTATTGCTTGGATTTAGAGAATGTATCTAATGATTCATCATTTAATTGTCTATTTTCAAAAGCTTCTGTTGATGAATCATCTTTTTGGCACAAAAGGATGTGTCACATGAACTTTAAAACAATGAATAAACTTGTGAAAAACAACCTTGTAAGAGGTTTACCACAAAAGGTATTTTCATGTGATGATCATTGTGTTGCATGTCTTAAAGGCAAACAACACAAAACTTCTCATAAGTCCAAAGAGATAAATACAATCTCTTCACCTCTTACTTTACTGCATATGGAACTGTTTGGCCCTACAAATGTGATGAGTATTGGCAAGAAATCCTACTGCTTGGTTATTGTTGATGATTTCTCTAGATTCACTTGGGTCTATTTTCTGAGGACTAAGGATGAGACAAGTAGACTGATAAAATCCTTTGTTCTTAGAATTGAAAACCAAACAAATCTAAGAGTTAAAGTCATTAGGTCTGATAATGGAATTGAATTTAAGAATAATGACCTAAACAACTTTTGTGAGGAAAAAGGCATTGAGAAACAATGCAGTGCTCCTAAGACTTCTCAACAGAATGGTGTTGCTGAAAGGAGAAATAGGACTCTGATAGAAGCTGCTAGTTATGTTCAAAACAGGGTTCTAATAGTTAAATCTCAAGGCAAGACACCATATGAACTTTTTAACAAGAAGAAACCTTTTATTGGATTTTTCAAACCATTTGGGTGTCCTTGCACAATTCTTAATACCAAAACTCACTTAGGCAAGTTTGATAGCAAAGCAGATGATGGATTTCTGGTTGGTTACTCATCCCAAAGTAAGGCTTACAGAGTATTTAATACCTCTTCTAGAATAATTGAGGAAAGTGACAATGTCAAATGCAATGAGAGCACACGAAATAAACTTGGTACAGGCCCTGAGTGGCTTTTTGACATTGATTCACTATCTAATTCTTTGGGTTTCAGTTATGAGAATAATACAGGAACATGGACAGAATCAGTACAAGACAAAAGACAAGAGTTTGTGTTGTTCCCAATCTTTACAGCAGATCCTATTGAACTCTTTGTTCAAGAGAAGAAAGATGCTTCAGATTCAAAGGATACTGAAACTGCTCAGAATGAAGAGGAGAGAGGTTAAAAGGAGAATCAACTTTTGACATCAGAACATCTAGAACCTGAGATGCCTGCATTGGCAGAAGATGATACTGATGATGAGAACTCCTCAGTGTTTGGTGGCAACTCTCCTGAAAAGAATGACCCTAATCTAGATGTAGAGATTAATGATGAGGCTATTCATCAAACAAAAGTGCATAAAGATCATCCTCCTCAGTTGGTGATTGGTGACATCAATTCTCCAATCATCACAAGGAATCAGAGTAAGTTGGGAGGATTGAAAGACATACAATCAGGCTTACTATCTTGCTTTCTATCTCAGGTTGAGCCCAAAAAGGCGCATGATGCAATGAAAGATCCAAGCTGGATAGAAGCAATGCAAGAGAAGCTGCTGCAGTTTGTACTGCAAAATGTATGGGATTTGGTAGAACTGCCTAAAGGACACAGAGCTATAGGGACAAAATGGATTTTCAAAAACAAGAAGGATGAGAGAGGGATAGTGATCAAGAACAAGGCTAGATTGGTAGCACAGGGGTACACTCAAGAAGAAGGAATTGATTATGAAGAGGTTTTTGCACCAGTGGTTAGGATTGAGGCAATTAGGTTGTTTTTAGCCTATGCTTCGTTCATGAAGTTCAAAGTCTACCAAATGGATGTGAAAAGTGATTTTCTATATGGCAAAATTGAAGAAGAAGTATATGTCTGTCAGCCTCCAGGGTTTGAAAAATCCCAAGTACCCTGACAGAGTATACAAATTGAAGAAAGCACTGTATGGACTACATCAAGCACCAAGAGCTTGGTATGACACATTGTCTACCTATCTCTTGGAAAATGGTTTTGAGAGAGGAATCATTAACAAGACTCTGTTCATTCAAAGGAAGAAGAAGGACATCCTGTTAGGGCAAATCTATGTGGATGACATCATCTTTGGATCCACAAAAGATCAATTGTGCAGAGATTTTGAAGAAGAAAGAAAGATGAGTTATATGGGTGAACTTACCTTCTTCCTAGGGCTACAAGTTAAGCAGAAGAAAGATGGGATTTTTATAAGTCAATCCAAATATGTGCAGGACATTCTTAATAAGTTTGGATTCTCAGACTCAAAGCCTGCAAGCACACCCATGGAGACACACAAACAGATCACTGCAGATCTTGAGGGGGAGGATGTGGATGTTCATTATTACAGATCCATGATTGGCTCTCTCATGTATCTCACAACTTCTAGACCAGATATCATGTTCCCTGTTTGTGTGTGTGCAAGATTTCAAGTTAGGCAAAAACAATCACATTTTCAAGCAGTCCAGAGGATATTCAGATATCTCAAAGGTCAACCCAGATTAGGCCTTTGGTATCCTCATGACTCACCATTTGACCTACTTGCATATTCAGATAGTAATTTGGGTGGAGCTAACTTGGACAGAAAGTCTACAACTGGAGGATGTCAGTTTTTGGGTGCAAGACTAGTATCATGGCAGTGTACGAAGCAAACCACAGTGTCCACTTCAACAATAGAAGCTGAATACATAGCTGCTGCAAGCTGCTGCTCACAAGTGCTATGGATTCAGAATCAAATGATGGACTATGGCATGACATTTCTTCACACTCCTATTTTCATAGACAACAACAGTGCTATTAGCATTGTTAATAATCCAGTCAAGCATTAAAAAACAAAGCATATAGAAATAAGGTACCATTTTATTAGAGACTGTAATGAGAAGAAGCTAATTCAGGTTCAGAAAGTACACACAAGTAACCAGTTTGCTGATCTATTCACAAAAGCTTTTGATGTGGGTAGATTCACATTCTTGGTCACAAGTGTGGGCATGATGAACAATGAATAAGTATATTCTCATTCTCTTTAGGTACCTATATAGATTCCTCCTTATTTACTTTCATTAAATTGGTGCTATTAACCCTTGTGTGCTTAAGTGTTTCAGGATGAAAGGCCAAACAAAAGTGAAGTATAGTAAATACTGCTAGTATGTATTACTACTGCTAGTCTGTGTTACTACTGCTGGTTCATTTTCCTACTGCCAGTCTGTGTTAATGCTGCTAGTATGTATTAATACTGCTAGTATGTTTTACTACTGCTAGTATGTATTACTACTGCTAGTTAGTGTTACTACTGCTAGTAAGTATTACTACTGCTTCAAAGAGTTACTACTGCGGGGGTCAGTTACTACTGCTAATGTAAATTAGTACTGCTCTTAACTGTTTCACTGATTTTATAAATACCCCCTTAGTCCGCCAAAAATCAAAACGGATCTTTGAATTTCTTGCGCTTATTTATCTTCTTTCTCTCTCGTTCTCGCTAACGTTCTTGCTCTTCAAGCTCTTAACCCTAGTTCGCAGTCGAATCTCTCTCAAATGGCAGGTCTTGTATTTGGTGATGACCACAATGAGTTGGCAATGCTGAATAAGCCCAACCAAGCCGAAGGATTTCATCAGATTATGGACTTCCTAAAATCCACACATATCGCCCACGCTTTAACGGTCAATCCCACAATCTATGTGGAGCATCAAAGATAGTTCTGGGCAAATGCCACTATCTATAATGAAGAGGGTACTCAGGTTATCAAGTCAAGGGTTTGTGATAAACCCCTGACCATCTCGGAGGAGACCATTCACATTCATCTACTTTTAGATGATGCCTCAGGTATAACATCTCTACCCAAGGAAGATCTTTTTGAAAATATAAGCAGAATGGGATATGAAGGTCCCACTGAGATTTATAAGTTCTATAAGAACAAATTCTCACCTCAGTGGAGATTCTTTGTTCATATCTCTAGCATTGCATCTTAAAGAAAACAACTGGTTGGAGTGAGTTCAGCAGTACCATTGCTTATGCCTTGGTCTGCTTAGCAACCTCCAGAAAGTTCAATTTTTCGCAAATGGTCTTAAATGATTTTCTGTCAAACCTGGATACCAAGTCAAAATCCTTTTATATGTATCCCAGGTTTGTACAAGCTATATTGAATAAGGAATTGACGGAATTACCTCATTTTAATGAGGTATATGTACCTAAGGTCCCGAAAGGGAAGGTGTTTTCTAATATGAGGAGGACTTGTAAGGTCTTCTCAGGTATTGACACACCATTGTTCTCAACAATGATGGTTGTGTCCCACTCTACAGGTGAGGCATCAGGGTCCCAAGCCTCATTGGACCAACCCACTGATGACCTACCCACACCTTCCACCATAAAAACAATTCCTCTGTCCCTTCTAAACAGACCAACCCCTCCCATCACCAAATTATACACTAAAAAGAAGGTGCAGAAGGATCCTTCCCTTCATGTACCAACACCCTCTAAGCCTACAAGCCCTCTAATGGAGCATTCTTCATTAGAGAATATCCAAAGGGAAACCAAAGGGGTGTCTCCCAACCCCAAGAAGGTGCTTACTAAGGAGAAGGTTAAGCATGTGGGTAGAAAGGCTCACACTACTGTTTCTGCACAAAGTGCAGGACAGGACAGTGTGAACATCTCTAAGACCTTCCCTACGGCAACTTTGGGTGAGCAATTATCCAAAGGTCCCCGGTGCCAAGAAACCATGGGGGTAGAAGGTGCCTCTGCTAGGCAGAAGACCCATACTAAAAGTTCCAGTGATCCTCCAAGGATGGTAAACACACCTAAAGGTGGTGAGGATAGATATACATATGATGAATTGATGGAAACAATTGCCAATATCAATAATGATGTCCTATCTCAGGGCAAACTTATTGAGAAACTGCAACAAGTGATCTTATCCCAACAAGTCCAGATTTCCAACCTCAAGAAAATGGTCCTCAAGCATGTGCAAAAGAAGAAGAGGACCAAATTCATACTGAAGAAGAGGAGCATCCCTCATGATGCTTCCAAAGAGGGGGAGAATAAAGCTGAATCTGAGAAACAGAGTCCTGTTGGAATGGACTCTACTTTTGAGGGGGAGAAGGGCAAAGAAGCAGAAACCAGTACAGCAGTAGAAACAGAGCCAACAGTAGAAACGTTCAAGAAAGCAACATCAATTGGCTTAGCAGCAGTACCAGAGGCAGCAGCAGTAACAGGGCTTTCTGTTGAAGAAATAGAGATAGCAGAAACCCTTCTAAAGGCCAAAACAGATACTCCCAAAGCCACTCAAAAGGCCAAGGGAGTGGAAATCAAAGAGGGAGGCCCTGACCTAAAAAGGAAAGAAATCAGTGAGGCTGAACTGAAGAGGAAAGGAAAGGCAAAGGTGGATGAATCTGCAAAGCCACCAAAGAAGCTAAAACAGATTGAACTAGATGAGGAACTGGCTAAGAAGCTGCAGGCTGAGCTACAACAAGAAGAAGAAACTCAGAAGGCCAAAGATAGGCAGATTGCTCTAGATCTGTCCACTAGGCTGAATGAGGAATATCAAGAAAGCTTAAGGGTTGCAGCTGAGGCCAAGAAAAGCACTGCGAAAGCTTCCATACAAAGACTGCCAACAAAGAAGCAGAAAAGACAACCTTCTAAAACTTACCTGGCCAATCAAGAAAGGAGAAAGATGATCAACTTTCTGAAAGGCTCTGTGGGGGTTAAGGAAGAAATGTTTGTTGATATGTCCTACTCAAGAGTTGAAGATCTATACAAGAAGGAAATGGAAAAGCTTCAAGGGGACTTCACTTAAAGGATAGAATTTGAAAGACAAATGAAAGAGAGACATGATCTCAATATTCAACAACCTTTCCCTGAGAGTGAGGAGACCACCCCTAAGGCTGAAGAAAAGAAAGAGGAAGCTACTACTAAAGAAGTCAAATCTGTTAAAATGTTGAAGACAATATCTTCCAAGAAACTGTCTAAGAAGCCAAGGGTTGCAGAAGCTGAGAAAGAAACATAACCATCTGTTACAGGTCAAGATGAGCAATCAAGTCAAAGTGCACAGCAACCAAGTCAATCTGATGTGCATTTTGAACTTTACATGACTGTAACAGATAATGATCCAGTGAAGGCAGATCCCATTTCAGTCCAAGCCCCTGAAATCATCCACTGGGATATTCTTGAAGATCAAGGCAAATAATATTTCAGAATCAAAAGAAATGGGTGATCACTTTGAAGTCTATTCTACTTGGGGGAAGATAGTCAGATGTTGTTCAAGGTCAGACTTGGAAGAAATGTTCAAAGTAGGAATGACTCTGTATGGGGATGTGCTGAAGACTCCAGGGATGAACATCAAGAAACTAGCAATGGAGTATTTATGCATGATGTTCAGTCCAGATCTTGTTAAGCATGTTATCAAAGATGTCTTCAAGTCTGTGGACAACTGGATGCTTATTGAAAGGTGTGGGGTGTATATCTTGACCATAGATAAAAGCTTTCATGAATATTACCTGGTGGATAAGATATATAACCACAACCTAGCCAAGCTACAGGGGATGCTGAAAGCCAAACTAATTTGTTCTCAAGGCTCAGAAATGGCAAGGATTGTGGTTAGCAGGATCATCAATCAAAGCTTAGGTTTGGATCCTAATCTAGGGGTGTAAACTTAGGTTTTGAAAGCATCATGAAGACCAGTTTTTGAAAAACTTAACTTCTCAATTTGAAAAGCTAAGTTAGGGGGAGATTGTTGGGTCTGAAATGTGCTAAGGATGGTTACTACTGCTAGACATGACTATTACTACTGCCTGAGGAAGTTAATACTTCCAGATCACAATTACTACTGCTTGAAGGAGTTAATGTTGCTGAAACAAAATTAATACTGCTTGCTGAGATTAATACTGCTAGTTCAGATATACTACTGCTCATGAAGATAGTGCTGCTTATGAGATGAAGACTCCGTATGAGAATGAGAACAGCTGTATAGATTGAAGCTAAAGTAAAGGAGATAATTATGGACTGAAGATCAATTTTATTTTGATAATTATCTTGTAATCAGTCTTGAATATATAGTATAGAAGTCTTTGATAGAAATAATGATTATTCATACGTTTTGTTTTAGAGAGAATTAACCTCAAGATTAGTTTAGATCCTTTCTATAGAGAAGTATAGAACGTCTGTTGAGCCTGTTCAACATATTGAGGTTTTGTGTGTAATCATCAAGTTTAATCAATATAACTTGTGAGTTAAGCGCATATACTGTTTCATTGATTGTTAGTGTTAAAGTGTTTTTCCGCAACTTCTTTAGCATTGATTCTGAGTGTGTGTGAATTAAATTCTTGTTCGAATTTCGATCCTGTCATGTTTAGTAAAAGGATGTGTGGGGTTCTTAGCCTATGTAATAGATGCTAAGAAAGAAAAGAAGGGATTAGAGTCAGTTCCGGTAGTAAGTGAATATCCAGAAGTATTTCCGGAAGACTTAACCACTTTCCCTCCTAATCGGCAAGTGGAATTTCGTATTGATTTAGTACCCGGAGCAGCACCGATTGCAAGAGCACCGTATAGACTGGCACCGACAGAGATGAAAGAAATGATGACTCAACTGCAGGAGTTGTTAGACAAGGGGTTTATTCGCCCGAGTACCTCACCATGGGGAGCGCCAGTATTGTTTGTTAAGAAGAAAGACGGGTCTATGAGAATGTGTATAGATTACCGTGAGCTCAATAAGTTGACTGTCAAAAATAAGTATCTGCTTCCAAGGATTGACGATCTTTTTGATCAACTTCAAGGAGCGAGTTACTTTTCGAAAATAGATCTACGATCTGGGTATCACCAGTTGAAGGTGAGTGAGGAGGATGTACCTAAGACTGCATTTCGTACAAGGTACGGACATTATGAGTTTCTAGTTATGCCTTTTGGTTTAACCAATGCGCCAACAACTTTCATGGATCTGATGAATAGAGTGTGTAGTCCTTTTTTAGATAAGTATGTCATAGTCTTTATAGATAATATACTGATCTATTCACGTTCCAAAGAAGATCATGAAACTCATTTGAGAGCGATTTTGGAATTGTTTAAACGAGAGAAATTGTATGCCAAGTTCTCAAAATGTGAATTTTGGTTGAAAGAAGTTCAGTTTTTAGGTCATGTGGTGTCGAATGATGGGATTAAGGTTGATCCAGCTAAGATTGAAGCCATTAAAGGGTGGGAAGCACCGAAAACACCATCAGAAGTAAGAAGTTTTCTAGGATTGGCGGGTTATTATAGAAAGTTCATCCAGGACTTTTCAAGGATAGCTACGCCACTAACAACGTTAACTAGAAAGAATGTCAAGTTTGTATGGGCGGAGGCTTAGAAAGAAGCGTTCGGTATATTGAAAGAGAGTTTAAGTAGTGCTCCTGTCTTGTCTTTACCTAACTGAACGGAAGGATTCGTAATTTATAGCGATGCTTCAAAGTTGGGTCTGGGATGTGTGTTAATGCAAGAAGGCAAGGTGATTGCTTATGCATCTCGACAGCTGAAAGAACATAAAAATAATTACCCAACGCACGATTTAGAGTTGGCAGCGATAGTCTTTGCTTTGAAAATTTGGAGGCATTACTTGTATGGGATCAAGTGTCAGATTTACACAGATCACAAGAGCCTTCAATATCTTTTCAATCAGAAGAAGCTTAATATGAGGCAGCGTAGGTGGATGGAGTTGTTAAGTGATTATGACTGTGATATTTTGTACCATCCAGGCAAGGCCAATGTGCTAGCAGATGCTTTAAGTTGTAAGGAGCATGGAGAAATAACAAAAGTTGTGGCATATCGAGTTGATGTTGTTTCTAATTTCTTAGAAGAGGTTATAAAGTATCAAGAAGAAGCAACGTCAAAGGAAAACTGGAAAAGTGAAAGAATAGTTGGAATTGTTAACTTGTTAGTAGTTGACAATCGTGGAGTAAAGTGCTTCAATAAAAGAGTATGGATTCCAAAAGCAGGAGAACTGCGGCAGAAAGTATTGGAAGAAGTGCATAGATCCCGTTATTCAATAAATCCAGGAACCAACAAGATGTATAGAGATCTGAAACAAAGCTATTGGTGGCCAGGTTTAAAGAAAGATATTGCTCACTTCGTTGAACGATGTCTGACATGTTTGAAAGTTAAAGCTGAGCATCAGAGACCTTATGGGGAACTTCAGTCGTTAGAAATTCCAGTTTGGAAGTGGGACGAGATTACGATGGATCTTGTTACTGGGTTACCTCGATCACCTAAAGGGCATGATGCTATTTGGGTGATAGTGGATCGACTCACAAAGTCAGCTCACTTCATATCGATCAAGGAGACGTACTTACTAGAGAAATTGGCTCGATTGTATATCAACGAGATAGTAACCAAACATGGAGTACCGTTGTCAATTGTGTTAGACAGAGATGCTCGTTTTACATCAGCTTTCTGGAGAAGTTTACAAAGGGAATTAGGCTCTCAACTTAAGCTGAGTACGACCTATCATCTACAAACTGATGGCCAGAGTGAGAGAACTATTCAGACATTGGAAGATATGCTTCGTGCATCTGTTATTGATTTCAAAGGTTCGTGGGAAATTCATTTGCCGTTGATTGAATTTTCCTACAACAATAGTTATCATGCTAGTATACAAGCGGCCCCATTTGAAGCTTTGTATGGTCGTAAATGTAGAACACCTTTATGTTGGAATGAGGTGGGTGAAAGACAGCTAGCGGGACCATAAATTGTACAGGTGACAGCTGATAAAGTCGACCAGATTCGAGCGAGATTAAAGATTGCTCAAGATCGTCATAAAATGTATGCTGATAAGCGAAGGAAACCGATAGAGTTTTCGATAGGAGACAAGGTAATGTTGAAAGTTTCGCCCTGGAAAGGGGTAGTCAGATTTGGAAAGAAAGGAAAGTTGAGACCAAGGTTTGTTGGACCATTTATCATCCCGGGACGTGTTGGTGAAGTGGCCTACGAACTTGATCTACCAGAAAGTTTGCATGGGATTCATTCCACATTTCATGTGTCAAACTTGAAGAAGTGTTTGGCAGAATCAGATATAGTCGTTCCTTTAGAAGATATTCAAGTAGATGAAAAATTAAGTTATATTGAGGAGCCCGTAGCAATTACGGACCTCAAAGTAAGGAAGTTGAGAAACAAGGAGATTCGATTAGTGAAAGTCCAATGGAAATTTCACCAAGGACAAGAGTCAACATGGGAAGTAGAAGCGGACATGAAATCTCAATATCCCCATTTGTTTAGCGATAGAATTCCGGGGACGGAATTTTCTTAAGGGGGGAAGATTGTGATATCCGGATCCAAAATTTTTATTAATTTTAGAAGTTAGGTGAAAAGTTAAGCGAGAACCAAAGTTCAGGGGGTTAATTGAAACTTGGTTATATATAACTTAAACCTCAGATATTTGGTTTTCATATCACATACTGAAATTTTTTTAGAACCGACGTAAGAGAAAGAGAGGAGAAGTGAAGGCAGAGAAAAAGTTGTGAAGGATTGATCAGTTTTTGTCAAATAGAGGTATGATTCAAGCTTATTACTTCTATCTGCATGTTATAGTCGGTAAATAATTGTGTTATTTAAGCTTTTATCTGTGTTTATAATCGATTCATGGATTTAAGTTTACTGTAAACCGACTTAGTATGAACTCGATCGGTATAGTGGTTCGACCGGTATAGTGGCTCGACCGGTATAGTGGTTGGACCGGTATATTGGTTCGACCGATGTAGTGAACCGACCGGTGTTTATCAGTGTATGTATTCGACCGGTATTTTTTTTATCGGTCCTAAGAGGTATTGATCAGAGTGGTTTCGACCAGGATAATAGCAGTATATTGTATTTGATGAGTTTTTTTAGAAAGAAAGAGTGTTAGTTTCAAGTTAGCTTACCTTTGTTTTTAATACCATCGTAGGTGGTGTTAATCAGTAGAAGTCAAAGTTAATCAAGAAGAATCAGAGGTGAGTCTTTCAAACTAAATCTTTTATGATTTTGACAGTTGTTTGATAAATATGGGTTTTATAAACTGCACGTTTATAGTATTGAAAGTTATACAAAATTATTGAAAAAGGTTGATTTAATCAGTTTTGCATATTTATGCTCAGTTTATATAAACTTGTTTTATATAGTCAGGACTAGGTGTATGCATACATTTGAGTCAGAAGTCTGACCTAAGTCGGGAAGTGTGACCCGCCTGCTCGTACCGGGAGTGTGGCCCGTTTATGCCATTAGGGTGTGCCCCTAAAATAAGGCAGTGCAAGACAGACATACCGTCTTTGACGGAAATGTTTGTCAGTAGCTTAAAGTACGCTTGTGAAGCGTAAAAAGTGGTCAGTGATGGCTAGTAGATTGAGTTATGCCTGCGAAGCAGAACGTATTTTAACTTTTGATTAAAAGAGCAAGTTATGTTTTTGAGATATAAAGCTTTGTTTAAATTTTTTAATTAATATTTGAACTGTTGCTACAGTAATTGGAGGGGACTCACTAGACCATTGGTCTAACCCTCGCTATTTCAAAATTATAATCCTGTTTCAGGTTATCGAAAAGTAGGAAGTACAAATAAGGGCAAGGAGAAGATGTGAGCTATTTCCAGGAGATAGAAGACTTCCTGCAATAGTTTACTTTTTGAACTCAGTTGTGTAATAAGTAATAGTTGTAAACCTTACTCTGAAATGTAAGCCTGGGGCAGTATTTAGACAGAAATGTTATTTTATTGTATGTTATAAATGTTCAGGTTGTTACAGATTATTCATATGGGTTCACATGCATCTTGAAATGGTTGTTTTAAATAATTCTCATGTGAACTTTCTCTTTGATAGTCCCAAATTACAAATCAAAAACAAGAAATTCAATCATAAACCTCACATATTCATTGATTTCAAGAACACGTACAATCTTTCTCTCTACATGAATGAAGCTTATGAATCTCTCTCTCTACTTTCTCTCACTAAATTGATAGGAAATGAATGTTCTTATAAACAAATTACAAAGGGAAACCACTATTTATACCTAAAACATATTAGAAGGAAACATAACAACACTTTGACATTTACTTAAAAGACGTTGACTTTCTTTGACTTTGACTTATCTCCTTCATTATCTTTGACTTTGACATTCTCACATGAACCTTTGACTTTTAATCTTCAAGCTTTGACCTTCTATATCTTCAAAGTGTAATCCTCATTCCACGATCTCAGATACGACAATATTTGCTTTAACAATCTCCCTCTTTGGATTAGAGATCACTTTTTAAAAATGAATTCAGCTTTAACGGTCTTTTCTTTTGAGGCAATCTTCAGCAAATACATTCTTTATTAACTTTCAAAAGAAATCCCATCCTTTTTAAATGAATATAGTCTTCATCAAAGAAATTTTCTCCAACTTTTGCTCACTTTCTTTGAAACCCAAAATTTATGTCAAAAATCTTCAACAATCTTTCTCAGAAGTTTTGATCTCTCAATCAAATAGCTTTCAATAGTCTTTGAATCTTTAAATCTTCTCAAAACTGAAAAATATCACAATCAAACTTCTTTCGCTTTCTTTGTCTGTCTCTTGTTTTTCCTTTATATCATCTCTCCATAAACTTGAAACTAAAACTTCACAAACCATTTCTTAATATCTTCTCCCCCTTTTTGATGATTGTGAGCATCAACATCATCAAAACTTTGCAAGAAATGATATTCTTCCTTTCTGTCAGACAAATCACCAATTGATCTTACCCACTGATATAAGAACCATTTCTTAATTCAAAAAATAATTCCAAATCTTTTCAAATTCAGAAAAAATTGTAACCCTGAATCAACGAATGAAACAGTTAAAATGCATGTAAGTATCATGGATCTACTTAGCACAACGGATGTACTGTATGAGGAGTTTTATTGATGTTCACTCCCTAAAGCTTCCATTCAATCATTGAAAAACAAAAGGAATTTTTATGAATGTTCTGACAGATTTTTTTTTTTTTGTGTGAAAGTGATTGTGTATGAAAGTGAAGATCAAATCTTCCAAGTGAAGATCAAATAGCATATGTGTTGCGTCCCCCATGAAAAATTGAAACATTTCTTTGTTAAGAAAGAAATGAGTAGCTGGTGGGGTTAAATCAAGAGTTGACATGGGCTCATAGCCTATTTCAATGATGTTCATGAAAGAATTGTCAAACAACAGTAATATGGTTGCCCGACTCAGAAAGTGGTTGGTGCAGAGTTCTCTTATTCTTTTAACTCTATTCGCTCACCCTCTATCTGTTTTTCATTTTTCTAACTTGTAACAAAACTCTCTTTTCCATTTTACCGCTCATCACAATGAGGTTGTTAAACCGTATGAACTTCTTCCCCCATACATGGATGTATGATCCCTCGACGCTCAATCACTCATGGATAACTTCTTGGGTATGAAACACTGATTAACGTGAATCCATAGAAGTTCTTTAAGCTCACACATTGATCCCATGAAATGTTGTCCTAAAAGAATGTTGTTCAACAATTTAGCTTGAACAATGAAGAATCTCATAATATGAATCACACTATCTGTGAATGTATGCTCCACAAAAAATATCATGATTATTTGAGCATTTTCAACTTTGAAGATTTCTCACAACAAGGATATTGAATGAATGAAATGAAATTCGAAAGACTTATATGAGAATCTGACAATGTATTACAATGTATCAAAAAGATCAAATAAGAATGATAAGCATGAAAAGCTTAGGTCATGAATGAATTGGAATTTGTCTATATGAACAAATATAAACAATCTTGAAAGAATCGCTTATATGTTTGAATGAATATGATGCTCAACAAACATGAAGTACAAGCGGGTGTATTACCATCGAAAATTGTTTCATTTTGAGACATGGTAATAACAAATATCAATAAGAAAGTCTGAACTGTTGTGTATGAATACTTTAAAGTATATGGAAAAGATAATACACAAGTATTAATCTTTGGAAACACATGGTTAGTTAATCATTGAAGCTCATATATGAAAAAAATTTAAAATCACACTTCTAATTTCATGAAATATGTTTTAGAATAAGAAGTGGTTTGAACATTTAGAAACATGTTCTCATGTCTGAAAGTTGTCCTTCTTTCAAACACTTTGAGATTAAGATTACAAAATATACCAAATGTAAGTATAACATTCATAACCCCCCCCCCCTTCAAATCTTGATAATTGACTAAAAATCAGATAAGTTCCTCCTCAATATCTGCAAAAAGTCAAAATTTTGTCAAAGTATCAAAGTCATAGTAAAAAACAAAAATCAAATACATTGAATAACGAGTCCTGATCTGAAGTAATCAGAAGTAAAAAATCCATAAAGTTTGAGTTCTAGACTGATATATCTAGAAGTCATTTACTCCCCCTGAAACTTTGAATGAAATGCATTTGAAAAATCAGAAAATATGTTGGTAGGAAATATAAAGAATATATGCAATAATACTTCCCCTTGAACATTGATCATCTCAGCTTAGTCATTGAAGAACAAAATATTTGAAGTGCGGGTTCTGAACTAAATTATTTAGAAGCCAATCTTGATCTTTGAAGCATGAGTACTAAACTGTTGTGTTTAGAAGTCATTGATATAGTCATTGAAGATCGAGTCCTGAGTTGATTTACTCAGAAGACATTCCTCTTACTCCCCTTACACTTCAGGTGCCTGCAAAACAAATGGAGTAGCTTTTGGTACCCACTGGAACTTGGGTCCATATCTGTTAGTTGCAGTTCTATTGGAAGTAATCCTATAGTTTCCATACCAATGATGAACATGAAATTTGTTTACAAATTCATTTGTCCCACAGTAAGAACAACAAATTTTCTTTTGAGTTAACCTGATCAGATGATTTGTAGAATAAACAAAATCAAGTTTCACAAAAGAATTTGCATGAAAAGAAATGTTCTTTTGAACATTTGGTTTAGGAACAAATGACTTTGAAACATTCTTCTCAATTGAAGAACCTTTTACCTTTAATTCCATCTTGATTGGCTTATAGCTACGAATGTCACCTATGCCATCAATAGATTTATCATAACAAAGATTAGAAGTACGAATCTGATCATTATGTTTGATTGACCTTTGTGCAAAAACAGTTGTATGATGTAAACTTGAAGTTGTCTTGAATGAACACTCTGAGTCAGTTGAATCATCTAGAGGTGATTGAGCAATACTATCTGGACTTTTTTATGCAATCAATTTCACCTTGAAAATGATTCCTTCAAGTTTTGTGATCTTAGCGGACAAACTGTTTCTTTCTGTAGTGAATAGATCAATCTTCTTGTGTAACTCATACTTCGCATTCTGTTCTTTCAGTGCTGCTGTTGACAATTCAGATAGCTTCTTTGATAGCTTCTTGATCTCTGTCTCGAACATCATACTTTCATTCTCAAACTCCTTCTCTACAGTCTTTCGTTTGTCGGATATTTCTTTGAAGAACCCAACATTCTTCTGCTCTGACGTTTCTTCTCTTTCTCAAACTTATCTCTTTCAAGAACTAAAACTTTCTCAAAACCTTATATATGTTTTGAAAGTTTTACACATTTGAGCTCAACAACTTTCTTCTCCTCAAAAGATTTCCTTGAAAACATAGAAACTTCTACGCAAACGTTTTTCTTTCATTCTCAAATCCCGTCTTTTCCTTTTCAAACCCTTCTCTGTCTCTAGCAATCTGCTTTTCCAAAACTGAAACCTTCTTTTGCAGCTCGACATTCTTCTGTTCTATTGTGATCAATAAATCAGATTTCAAATCAAGATCACTCTTCTGACTATCAATATCTTTCTCCATCTCATAAATCTTCTTCTTTAGCACAAAATTCTCATTTTCCAATGCTTTTGCTTTATCATCATTTATCATTATAGCATCTTGAACTAATTTCTCAACTTCTAACTTTTTATCATCTTTCAAGGCTTCAAGAATTGCTATTTTTCCTTCAAGCTTTTTTATCTGCTCTTTATATTCAGCAAAGAGTTTTGAATGTTTACCATAACTAATTGCCTTTTCCAATGAAGCAATGTGCATGTTGAGTCATTCATTATGTCTATTGAAAGAAGCAATTCGTTCATTCTTTTCCTTCTCATAGTAATCAATATAATGTCCCTTTCCAGCAATATCTTTGTAATATCTTTCACGCTTTTGTACAATATTTTCTTCAAGAGAAGAAATATTGGATTTGAGTTTAGCATTCATGTCTTTGATATTAGCATTTTCTTCTTTTAAAGACATTGTTACCTGAAATCAAGAAATGAGATTAACAGAAAAATACAAATAACCAAATTTAATCAATGTCCGGATAATGCACAGTCTGAATTAAAATCTAGAACACAAGGTGAAATTTAATCAAAGGGATGTAATCTCAAAATTCGGATCATAAAGTGTGAAACCCAAATCATGTATGAGACTTTCCAATTCAAGTCGAAATCAGGTATCCAAGGTGATCAAAATCCAGTAGAAAGCCTTTCAATATCCGGTATGTAAATGTCAAACCCGGTAACCAAGGTAAATCCAAGCTAACCAAGCCCAGCATACACTCTAAAGCCCAAAACCCGGTTAACACTTTAAGTCTCACAAAGAATCCGGTATTTAATGTCTCCAAAACTAGGAGGCTTAAAAATCCGGTTACCACAGGGTTTAACAACACCAAAACCAGGTGAGAGTCCAAGAATCTCTAAATCTTTAGAGAGAGAAAGTAGAGAGAGAAAGTATGAAGCGCAAAGTGTAATCTGATGTATTAAAAGTGAGTGCCAAGGTTACAAAACAAAGGCTCTAAGGGGACTTAAATACCCATAGCCTTTACAATACAGATAAGAACAATAAGCACAGACTAGGCTAGAAAATAATTACAATGATTACTATAAAAACAGATCTAACAATCTCCCCCTTAGTAATCATTGGCACCGTGGTCTTCAAAAACAATCTTCAAAAATAGCATAGAACAACCAGGCGACTTTGAAGAATCACTGACGCTCTGCTCGTTGACGAAGTCTATTTAAACCAACTAAAACTTCCAGTCGTCTTAGAGTTGAGTGGAGATTCAATCTCTCTTGAATTGAATCTAAAGTCTTCTGGATAAGACGGATTTCATCATTATCAACCAGGAATGCATTTTCTCTTGATTCCAAAAATCTTCTTTTGGCCTCCTTCAGACGTTGTTCTAACTGAAGCTTGATCACCTTTAAGATTCCATCAGAGTAGTGAGCAATTTCTTCAAACTTGAGAAAGCATTTTTCATTAGACCCATTCTAGTACACCACTCCATATGGATCTTCAACAATGGTGAGAAGAGGATAAGACTCTACGTTTGGTAAGCTTTGGTTGGGCCTGAGAAGATTAACAACCGGTTGGAAGCTTTCAACAGCCATCTGGAAATCAAAAACCCTGAAGAATCGGATTTGTCGTCGTATGAATCTTTTAATGATGAACA
Organism: Arctium minus; assembly: GCA_954870635.1. Taxonomy (NCBI): domain Eukaryota; kingdom Viridiplantae; phylum Streptophyta; class Magnoliopsida; order Asterales; family Asteraceae; genus Arctium; species Arctium minus. The sequence goes on along the minus strand of OX941080.1, from coordinate 169,877,318 downwards.
AAGCTTGAGAAATATACTGTGTTCTATGATACAGATTCCTGAAGTGATCATATAAGAATTCAATGTCATCTATAGAAAGGTCAGTGAAGTCTGCCTCTGAAAATTTATACCGCTTGCAGTCTCTTCTTTCAACTTCAAAATCAGGATACCAGATGTTCACAAACTTGTTGATTGTGACACTGATGACTCGAACAATCAAGTGTTGAGAAGAAACGGTATTATTCCTTTTGCGTTGACACTTGATGAACATCAAGTACTCATATTGATAGGCATCTGACTCTTTCTCTACTCCAAGGATTGCATAGATGTTAATCGCCCTTCTTCTAGAGACAAAGATGTTTCTGTGAGTGTCTTCTAGAAAGGCTGATCTTTGCCTTGATGCCAAATATCTATGTTGCAAATTCCTTTGTCTTTGACGTCTAGATAAAGCTGGTCCTTCTTCTAAAATAGATGGTGGAATTACAGGATCAGAAGATGGAACATCAACTTCTGCTCTTGATGACTGACCAACTTCAAATGATCTTGAAGGAATAGTGGTAGTCGGAGTTGAACTAGCAACAGGAGTAGATGTATCTTTAGTTGATTCAAGAATCTCATCATGAGCAGGAAGATCACTGTATAACAAATTTGCTTCTTCTTCGTCTTTCGCATCCATGAACACTGAGTCATCTTCTGTATCTGATATGATAATCATGTCATCACAGTCTTCTTCATTGACTTGACAAATCTTTTCAAACCTGACATCTTCATCATCATCAGAATTAATCTCTATGAAGTTAGCAAAGAATGACCTCATGTCATTTGCAGCTTCATATTCTTCAACTTCATGAATACTTGCAGAAACATCTGGATCCATATAAACAACAATTTGCATATTATTGTTAATATTACTCTCAGAAATATTTAGTTCATTATGCAAAGAAGACAAATCAACATTCTCAATCATAACATTCACTAAATCCTGAATGTTGCAGTCTTCAACAGATTCACCACCCTTTCCTCTATCACCAGCCACTTCTTCTTGAATATCTTCTCTAGCTTCAGAAGATCCTTCAACTCTTGGTCTCTTTGCCATCTCCCTCTCATGGCCTTGATGATCAGGATCATCTTGGTCATGTCGGCGCTTAAGAGACGGGCCAGCCTCAGTTCTGCAGCTTTGTTCATGAGAATCAAGCCTTGTAGATAAATCAGAGAAGGCTTGAGACATAAACGATTTGAGATCAGCAAAAATTGATTGAACCTCTGATCTGAATGCATGAAACTCATCAGATAAAGCTGTAATCCAGTCAGATTCAGAAGAAGGAACTGTAGGCGACGTAGATTGGACTCTCAATTGGTATCAGAGCCAATTGAATCTTGAGAGAATTGAGAGATTGTTTTTCTAAATCTAAATTTGTGATTGAAATCGAAAATTTGATCGATTTTCTTGAATTTTTCAAGAAAATCTTGTTTTCTTGATTTCTCATAAAATTTGGATCTGTTTGTGATCGAATTTGGTTGTTTTTGGTCTCATTAGATTCGTTTTTAATAATCGATCACATTTGTTTCAGGTTGTTTTTCAAGAAAAACAGTATTCGATCATCGATTTTGAGTTTTAAAAGTTTTCTGGAAAAACGAGTTTGGTTACTGTTCTATCGTCGAAATCTCGTTTTTATGGTTTTTAATCGAAATTTTTGATTGATTTGAGTTGAAAAAGTGTTTTCGATCTTATTTGTAAAAGGAAATTTCATAAAATTCAGTGTTGAAATCGATTCTTTAGAAGTTTTTGTGTTTTGCGTTCGGTTTGTTCAAGATCTAAACTTTGCGTTTCATTCATAGTCTTTGCGCGTCATTCATAATACTTTGCGTATCAAGTTCAACCCGCAAAGTGAAGTGTGCATTTCCCTCTACAAACGCAAAGTTTGATTTGCGTTTCTGCCTTCGACCGAAAAAAGACAAGTTCGCGTTTCAAGCACACCCGCAAAGTTTACTTTGCGTTTCCCTCTTCACACGCAAAGCTAACTTTGCGTTTCCTCCTACACCCGCAAAGTCACACCCGCAAAGTCTTCACAAACGCAAAGTGTCATCTTGCGTTTCTCTAAGAAAACGCAAACCTCCTGTTCGCGGTTCAGTTTAGTTCGCGACTCTCTCTTGAAACGCAAACCTCTAGTTTGCGCGTCTCACTTCAATCGAAAAGCTTCTCTTTGCGCGTCTCCCTGACTTAGTTTTAAAAAAAATGTTTTTTTTAGTGTGTCATCTTTATTTTTTTTAAACTTTGTGTCATAACAAGTGTTTTTCAAATTTTCAATTTTTAATATTTTTCGAATTTTTTCAATTCAATCTGATTTTTTGATTTTCCGGTACATCAGCAATGGATTCTGCCAAGTTTGCTCTCCAAGCAAGATTCTACTCAAATGATCTGATGATGCAATTGGGAACTGATACTCGTCCACCAGTCTTAATCAACGAAGATGAGTTTACACAGTGGCAAGATAGGTTCATAAATTTCATTGAGCGTCAGACAAATAGAGAAAGTATGATGAAGTCGTTTACTGAAGGACCAGTCATCAGACCGAAAAATGACATTCCTTTGACTGATGATGAAATCAAACGTGAAAAAGCCGATAGAGAAGCAAAGTCCAATTTGATGCTAGCACTGCCTAACTCAATCTACAATAGAATTGATTGTTTCAAGTATAATCCAAACATGATGTGGACTCAGTTAGAAAAGATCATGCTTGGGTCATCAGTTGCTACTCAAATACACCAGACACGCTTCATGAATAACTTTGAGGAATTTAAGGCAAAGGACAATGAATCTCTGAAGGTGACTTTTGACCAGATTTGCACTGTGATTAATGATCTCAGAAAGATTAAAGTGGAAAAGACTGCTCTTGAGACGAATCTGAAATTCCTTAATGCTCTTCAGTCTGAGTGGAATAAATCATGCCACAGATTAAGGAATGATGTCAGAATCTCCACAATGCAGATTCAAGAACTTTACGAGATTCTGATGACTGATGAAAGCTTGGTGTTAGATAAAAAGGCCAAGATGGATAAAAAGAAGAAAATAGTAGACCCGGTTGCTCTTCTCACGAAGCAAATATATGAACAAGCATTGTCTGAAAATGCTTACCGGATCAACTGAAGATGATGGCGAGGCTTTACAGAAAGCAATGATCCTTCTTTCTCAGCACTACCAAAAGAAGTTCCAACCAAAGTCGGGTTCCAACTCTTCTCGCTTCACTTCCGGTCCTAAAGTGAAAGTACCCGAGCTAAAGAATGCTGCTTGCTACAACTGCGGAAAGCCGGGTCACGTGTCAAAGGAGTGTAGAGCAAAGGTGGTTAGGGATTCGGCATACTACATAAAGAAAGTGGAATTGGCTGAAAAGAGAGACAACGAAACTGCTTTGCTGGCCGAGGAAGAATTCTAGCTGGATTATTCCGATGATGAAGCGTCAAATGTCGAGATCGCTCAGATGTGCTTGATCGAAGATGACCAGTCAGACGACTTTGAAACAGATGAGGATGAGGTATACTCTGAATTTGATTACAAATTTATTACCTCTCAGTTTGATATAATGATAACTGCTTTATCTGATTTGCGTTCAAAGATTTATCTGAAAAAAATCTAAATTCTGAAAAGTCAGATTTGATTGACAAACTGAAAATTTCTTTGAAAGATGAAAAATCCATTTTAGAAAATACAAAAGACATCTTTCAAAAGAAATTGGAGGATTTGGAAAATTCAAATAAGACTTATCTTGAATCTTTGACAGCTATGACTAATTTAAAAGATGAATTTTAGATAAAATAAATAAGTTAGAAGAAAAGCTTTATCGAAGAGACCAATCTGAACAAACAATTTATATGAACAAACCGAGGAGTGAAGAGGCTTTAAAACAAAGGTGGGGACTTGGTTTTGAAAATCCTCATTGTTTAAACAATGCGATTGAAAAATCCCCAACTTTATATAAATACGATTATCTGACTCTTGCTCATTATGCTCCTCAATTTAAAATTGATTGGATGAATGAGAAGCAAGTGTTAGAAATCGAAAATGAGAAAAGGATAAATAACAAGAAAAATGAAATTCCTTTTGTTTATACAAGTGAAAATGCAAAATATTTTCCTGAAAAATCAAGAAGAGGAAAAAGAGTTTTAAATTATATATCTCCTATCAAATCTTCAATATCTAATGATTTTATTGCTCCTTATGCACCTGATACTGATAAGGAAAATATTTCTCCAATCATTTATGATTCGAAGAAATATACTCCTCCATTAAGATCAAAATCATAGATCTTGAAGATCAGATAGAAGATCAAAATATTTTGAAGAAAATTGAATCTGATATTATTCTTTCTTTCATGACGTCTAGTCTTGAAGAAAATTTATTTTTTCAAAAATCAGATTCTATTTCTAGCCTATCTTCTGATTCTAAGGAAAATAAAAAGAAAGTTTCAAATTTTAAAATATTTTCTTAAAATTCTTCAGACTCCGAGGCAAATTCAGATTTATTAGTTGATCAGATTGGTTGCTTGGGTAAATTTATTTCTTCTGATTTAAATATTTCGTCTAAAATTCTTGATGATTCTTTTACGCTAAATGATCAATATTATAAACCTAAGCGTAAAAGAAGACGGTCAAAGAAGTCAAAGAAACGAGATACAGTTATTTCTGACTGTTCTAATTCTTCCGATTCTATTCTTTCAGATAGGACTGTGAGCAAGTCAAAGAAGCAAATCTGGAGAGTGAGGCGGACATCTGATGAATCTATTGTTGATGGAGATAAATGTGTAGACGAACTTTATAACAGTGATTCATTTGCTAAATGTAATAAAAGTTCCAAATACTCTATAAAGCAAATGATTCGAATTTCAAAACATGTCTCATGTTCTTCCTCAGATTCTAGTTCTGATGATTATGTTTTCTCTTTTGATAGTTGTGATTATTTCTCTGATCATTTTCCTCGTGCTTTAAATGTCAATTCTGCTTATTCTTTCCCCATAAGAACTGCAATTAACAAACATGGGCCCAAATTCAAGTGGGTACCAAAATCTTTATATGATTCAAAGTTGCAGGCATCACATGTTAAGGGGGAGTAAGAGAATGTTGGCTTCTGAGTAATTCAGCTCAGGACCCGTACTTCATAGACTACGACTTCTAAACAAATCAGTTTAGAACTCGTTCTTCAATGATTTAAGCTTCTGACTTTATGAGATACTATGAGTACATCAATTTTAATTCTGCTGCATTTTATCTCTGATTATGATGTGTTCCAGTTTTTCTCTTTATTTTTCAAGAATCTAAGCTTGTTCAACTTTTTCTTAATTTTGTATAACCCAATTTTTTTTTAATTTGATACACAATTTTTTTTTATAATGTGCAAGATGAAATAACTGAATTTTATTTTGTTCCAACTAAATATCAATTTGCCGAGATCTTTACATTTTGTCTTTAATGAAATTTTTTAACATTGGCATATTGAGTTTAAAAGTTTAAATCTTTACAAATTTTATTCTATAAAGTAAAGTTTTACAAATTTTCTTTCTTTTGAATAAAATGTGTGTCTAGGAGAAATTTTCAAGTTGCTTTGTTTATATTAAAGTTCTTATATGTTCAACTTTCAAGTCTTACAAAAGTCGAAAAGTCAGCAATATGTTTGTAGCTTTTGATTCTGCTTTAAAGATATGTGAGTTGGAATTTTTATAGTTTACTTTGCTTTGACTACCTAAATGATCAGAATTATAGATCAGAATGGAAATATGGGCTAACCATTTAGACGTTGATTTGAGTGATTGAGATGAATAATAAATTCTTATAAATCAGAAATCTCTAAGTTTAAAAGTTTGTACCTGTGACCTTTCTGGTTTGGGAAAGTAAGTTCTGTGGGATGCTTGTCATCTGGTCCCCTAAGGTCAATTGGTCTGGGAGTGATCGAACCCAAATCCTTCTATAGAATTAGATCGTAAGTCATGTTTTACTGGTATGAATGGGTTTAGGATATGTCGATGTAGCCTTTCTGATCTGGGAAAGTAAGTTCCAAGGGGTGCTTGACACCTAGTCCCCTAAGGCCAACTGGTCTGGGGGCGGCTGACCCAAATCCTGCAGTAGGGTCAGATAGAAAGTTACGTTTACGGCATGTTCTTTACTTAATAAACTTTTTGATCAAAAGATGCCAAAGTGCACGCGCTTAAAAGATGCCAAAGAGCACACTCATGTGAAGATGCCAATGTGCACACTGCTAAAAAGATGCCAATGAGCACACATCTCATGATACTTGGTGAAATGTTTGAGTTGTGATAAACCTGTAAATTTGTGAAAGTCTTAATTTTTGATGAATTAGTGTCAGTACATGCAAAGTTTTCTATAATAATTTTAGAACTGCATTTTTCTTGAAGCTAATTGAAGTTCACATGCGAGCACACTGAATAGACAAATGGAAGTTTTTGAAACTGAACATGTCTTAACTTGATATGCAATTATACTTGGTCTTGCATCCAACAACATATGCTTGATTTCAATTGATTGATAAATATGTAATATTTTACTCTGTAGAATTTAATTTGTTTAGTGTTTAAAATTTTATATGTTTAGTTGTTTCAAAATTTATATTCAGTATATTTTTTTTTCTACATTAATATTTGATCATTGTGTTCTAATAAAAATATTTTAATGGGTTTATGCATTATTCAAGGGGGAGTGAACAAAGAGATTATTTTTCAAAGATTTTATCTGGTTTTGAGGGGGAGTATATGATTTTCTTTATATGAATGCTAATTTGAATTGTCATATCTAGTGCATTTGTGTAGGGGGAGTCAAAGGGTTTCAAAGGTAAACTTTTTCTAAATCAGATTTGCGCTTCCAGCATGACCCGCAAACTTCGTTTTGTGCTTCCTTTGGGAAACGCAAACCTTGCTTTGCGTTTCCTTCTTGAATCGCAAACTTTGCTTTGCGCTCCCTTCATGAAACGCAAATCTTGGTTTGCGCGTCCAACATGAAGCGCAAACCTCCCTGTTTTCGCAAACCTCCCTGTTTTCTCTGTTTCTTTGATTTGCAGATCTTAAGTCATCTCGTCTCCAACATTTGCATGACCTAGTTGATCCAGTTCATCAAGGTCATGAGGGGGAGAAATCAGAGAAGTCAAGGAGATGTTAAAGAGACAAAGAGCTCAAATGTTATCTGCTGATCAAGATTCGCTCAAAGATTCTATTCTCTCAGCTACAACTGATTCTTTTGCTGTTCCTGATCCGAACACCACAGTTCATTCAAGATCATTCAAAAGAGGTGTATCGTCTAGAGCTCAAGCAACAAAGACAATTTCATCTGAAAGATGCTGAGAAGAATTTTTTTCTTAAAAGTCAGAATGCTTCACAAAGTCGCTTTATTGGTCAGTGCTAATTTAGAAGATGATTTTTTGAAGACCAAAGCGCCAATGATTACTAAGGGGGAGATTGTTAGGTCTGATTTTATAGTAATAATTGTATTTATAGGGCTTGGTCAAATACTGTGTTTAGTGCTTATCTGTGTTGTATCTGACCAAGGGTATTTAAGTCCCTTTGGTCTTTGTGTCTTGTAAGAAAAACACGCTCATTAATCTGATTTTACACTTTGCGCTCCAACTCTCTCTCTACTTTCTCTCTCTAAAGAATCAGTGATCTTGGACTCTCAAATAAGCTTCAGAAATCTAACAAACGGAATGAACTTCTGTTTCTTGTTGGTGAACTTGTCATGTACCACCTCCGAGAGTTCGGTCCAAAAAATAAACGTGTAGTCGACATGCAAGTCATAGACGACTGCATGGAACAATCGGAGATACAATAAACTTGCACTGTCTGTGCCAGAATGCTTCGATGTCAGGCACCTGATGATAACTGAGAACAGTGCATACCATACTGGAGGTAGATTAGACTTGTCAAAGTCTGTAGGCTTGTTCAAAGTACCAACATATCCAAGATTACGTATCCCTTCATATACGTCCTCTTTAGATGGAAAGTTGTCATAGGTAGTACGACCTGGTCTGGAGTTCGGCTCAGGAAGCTCCAGTATCAATCTCAGTCGCTTGTATGAAAGGAAAGATTCAAATTGATTGATTTGAAGATCAAAGTGATGCGGACGAGCCATTTCATTCTTTGTTATTGTATGCCAAGCCTACTGTAGATACACTTCAGGAACATCTGCGCAGTAAGAAAGAGCAGGGGCAATTAGATGACCTTTGAGAATTGCTCGTATCACTGGATGTATCTTGATTCTGTCAAAGTCAACGTGATAGTTGTTCGACTTGTATGGCATATACATGATGGTTGGGAACACATCATTTGGTGTACGACGAGAAGAAGAAAGATCGGCTCCAACAGAAGGATGTGACGGCATGGGAGTATCATGAGAAGCTCGATCAGACGGATCATCGAGAATGGCATTCTCGTCTTGAATCATTGGATCAGTATTGGTTTTAGAGGACATAATAGACCTGAAAAACAAAAATGAAAAAAATTAGACAAAAAAAAAAATATTCTAAGTATGGTTTGCGTGCCAAGTTAGAAGCGCAACCCAAGGTTTGCGTTTCAGTCATGAGACGCAAAGGTAAGTTTGCGTGTCTAACATGGTCCAAAAACTATACTTAGAAATACAAAACAAGATAAACAAAAACACAAAGGGAAGGTTTGCGTATCAAGTTAGAAGCGCAAAGTAGACTTTGCGTTTCTAGTTAGAGGCGCAAAGTTCACTTTGCGTTTCTAGTTAGACGCGCAAAGTTCACTTTGCGTTTCTACTTAGAGGCACAAAGTTCACTTTGCGTTTCTAGTTAGACTCGCAAAGTTCACTTTGCGTTTCTAACTAGACGCGCAAAGTAGACTTTGCGGGACAAACATACTTGATATAAAACTCAAAACTAAAACAAGAAACACACACACAAATAAAGTTTGCGTGTCAAAGAGGAGACGCAAAGTAGACTTTGCGTGTCCTAGTTGATACATATAAACTACACTTGAAAGAACAAAAGGTTTGCTTAACAATTTAGAAGCGCAAAGTAGACTTTGCGTTTCTAGATAGACGCGCGAAGTTTACTTTGCGTTTCTAGTTAGACACGCAAATTTCACTTTGCGTTTCTAGCTAGACGCGCAAAGTTCACTTTGCGTTTCTAACTAGACGCGCAAAGTTTACTTTGCGGGTCTATCATCCTTGTTCAGAAACCTCTTTTTCGCGAGATACAAACCGAAAACCACAAAAATACAAAATTAAAGCAAGAAAACATGAATTAAAGTAAAAGAAAACATACCTGATGATCGATTATCTGTTCTAAGTAAAACCCAATACCCAATTCAAACAACACACAACCACAAAATGAATCTGAGAAAAGGAACAGTTCGAAAACAATAAGAATCAGATAAAGAGCATTCAAATCGAGTAAGCATAAAATATAAACCAAATAAAAAACGAAGAATGAAAGACATACCTTGATTTCGAGAAACAAAAACTGAAAGAAATCAGAATAAACTTTGAACACAGAGAGCGATTAGAGAGAATGGGAGCCGAAAAGACAAAAGACTAAGAACAGGTAGGCGGGAAAGAGAAAATGAAAAGAAAAACACTATTTAAACCTAGAAAACTAAAACAAATCTAAAACTAAAAAAAATAACATAAAAATAAAAAAAAATTGTAAAAAAATATACCTGAAATCCTTTTGCTCCCCCTACACAAATGCACAAAAATTTAACTGTTAATATAGCAAATGTGTAGAAAAATTTGAGAAACATACCTGTTTAACTTCTGAGAAACATCTCTCCCCCTTGAAAATTGTACAGACCAAATCCGAGAAAAATACAGATACTCAAACATAACGACATCAGTATGAAAGATGATCATATTGAATATAAATTTTGTAACAACTGAACATATAAAATTTTAAAAAATAAACAAATTAAAATCTACTCAGTAAAATTTCACAGATTTATCAATCAGTTGAAATCAAACATATATTGTTGGATACAAGACCAAGTATAATTGCATATCAAGTTAAGACATGTTCAGTTTCAAAAACTTCCATTTGTCTATTTAGCGTGCTCGCATGTGAACTTCAATTAGCTTCAAGAAAAATGCAGTTCTAAAATTATTATAGAAAACTTTGCATGTACTGACACTAATTCATCAAAAATTAAGACTTTCACAAATTTACAGGTTTATCACAACTCAAACATTTCACCAAGTATCATGAGATGTGTGCTCATTGGCATCTTTTTAGCAGTGTGCACATTGGCATCTTCACATGAGTGTGCTCTTTGGCATCTTTTAAGCGCGTGCACTTTGGCATCTTTTGATCAAAAAGTTTATTAAGTAAAGAACATGCCGTAAACGTAACTTTCTATCTGACCCTATTGCAGGATTTGGGTCAGCCGCCCCCAGACCAGTTGGCCTTAGGGGACTAGGTGTCAAGCACCCCTTGGAACTTACTTTCCCAGATCAGAAAGGCTACATCGACATATCCTAAACCCATTCATACCAGTAAAACATGACTTTCGATCTGATTCTATAGAAGGATTTGGGTTCGATCACTCCCAGACCAATTGACCTTAGGGGACCAGATGACAAGCATCCCACAGAACTTACTTTCCCAAACCAGAAAGGTCACAGGTACAAACTTTTAAACTTAGAGATTTCTGATTTATAAGAATTTATTATTCATCTCAATCACTCAAATCAACGTCTAAATGGTTAGCCCATATTTTCATTCTGATCTATAATTTTGATCATTTAGGTAGTCAAAGCAAAGTAAACTATAAAAATTCCAACTCACATATCTTTAAAGCAGAATCAAAAGCTACAAACATATTGCTGACTTTTCGACTTTTGTAAGACTTGAAAGTTGAACATATAAGAACTTTAATATAAACAAAGCAACTTGAAAATTTCTCCTAGACACACATTTTATTCAAAAGAAAGAAAATTTGTAAAACTTTACTTTATAGAATAAAATCTGTAAAGATTTAAACTTTTAAACTCAATATGCTTAATTTTGAAAGCAAAAAATTGAAACGTTTTTCATCTAAGGCTTTTGTAAAGATATCAGCAAGTTGATATTCAGTTGGTACAAAATATAATTCAATAGTACCTTCTTCCACGTGATGCTTTATAAAATGATATCTCATGTCTATGTGCTTGGTCTTGGTGTGCTGGACTGGATTGACCGATATCGCAATTGCGGACTTGCTGTCACAATAAATTGGCACTGTCTTGTACAGCATCCCGTAATCATGAAGTTGCGTTTTCATCCAGAGTACTTGAGCACAGCAACTAGCTGCAGCGACGTATTCAACTTCGGCTGTTGATATTGAAACACAGTTTTGCTTTTTCGACGCCCAGCTTATCAGTCTGTCACCTAAAAACTGAAGATGACCAGAAGTACTCTTCCTGTCTAATTGATTACCACCAAAATTTGCATCTGAATAAGCAATCAAATTATAGTCAGAACTTTTAGGATACCATAATCCTAAATAAGGAGTTCCTTTAATATATCTAAAAATGCGTTTGACTGCTAAAAGATGAGATTCTTTTGGTTTAGCTTGAAATCGGGCACATAAGCACGTGGAGAACATTATGTCCGGGCGACTGGCAGTTAGATACATCAGTGATCCGATCATCCCTCTGTATGTCTTTTGATCCACAGCTTTTCCATCTGGATTGAGTCCAAGTTTGGCACCGTGAGCCATCGGCGTTCCGATTGAAGTAGATTTGTCCATCTTGAATTTCTTCAAGATGTCAAATATATACTTTGAATGATTGATGAAGATACCATCAGGAAGCTGTTTCACTTGTAAGCCGAGGAAGAAATTGATTTCTCCCATCATGCTCATCTGAAATCTAGAGGTCATAAGATCAGAAAACCATGTACACAAAGATTTGTTAGTCGCACCGAAAATAATATCATCTACGTATATTTGTACTAAGCAGATATCAAGATTAGTTCTATAAATGAAAAGAGTAGTATCGATAGATCCTTTGGTGAAGCCGGATTTGACCAAGAAAGCTGACAACTCATCATACCACGCCCGTGGAGCTTGTTTCAAACCATACAATGCTTTATCGAGAAAATATACATAATCTGGACGATCTTTTTCAACAAATCCCTCTGGCTGAGATACATATACTTCTTCTTTAAGTTTGCCTTTGATAAATGCCGTCTTGACGTCCATTTGATATACTGTGAAGTTTCGATAAGCAGCGAAGGCAAGAAACATTCAGATAGCTTCCAATCTGGCAACGGGTGCAAATGTTTCATCGTAGTCAATACCTTCTTCTTGTCAATATCCTTTGGCTACCAACCTTGCTTTGTTCCAAACGACGATACCATCTTTATCCTTTTTGTTCTTGAATATCCACTTTGTACCAATTATGCTTTTTTCCTTTCGGTCTCGGTACAAGTCTCCACACTTTGAGCGCATCAAATTGATTGATCTCCTCTTGCATAGCAATAATCCAATCCGTGTCTTCCAATGCTTCATAAACTTTTGTAGGTTTAATCTTGCTTAGGAAGCAAGTGAAGAGACATTCGTTGGAAGTAGCCGATTTGGAGCATGTAAAAACACTGGCTTGAGGATCTCCAATAATTTGATAAATTGGATGAGATCTTGTCCATTTTGTTGTATGAGGGAGAGGATCAATTACATCTTGAACCAATTCTAGTTGAAGAGAGGGAGATTCAGAAACTTCTACATCAAATGAAGAGATAGAAATAGTTTCAACTTGAGGAGGAGGTATCTCAACTATCTCTGAATCAGATTCAGGAACAGTTTGTTGAATAACATCATTCTTTACTTCTTCCTGAAGTGATTCCTCTTGAACAGGTTGATCTTGAATTGACTCTTCTTGAGTATGTTCTTCATTAATAGGCTCAGTTTCTGATTGAACATTGTCTGATTGAACAAAATCTTGTTGTGCCGGTTCTTGTTGAATAGGAGAGACTGGAGCAGCATCATTGTCAGAGATAGATGCAGCGGAATTTGAAATAGATGAGCTCTCAGTTTCCTGATTCAAAACATTAGTAACATTTTAAGAGTTAGATCTGGGCACATCATCATAAAAATTTTCAAACAAAAAATCAAGATCAGAAAGATTAAGAGAGGGAGTAGAAGAATCCTGGTTATCCGGTGAAAAAGCAGGTTCTGAACTGATTTGCTCAGAAACTGAATTTCCAGTAAAAGCGGGTTCTGAGCCTGTGTGACTAGAAACCAAATCAGCAGCTTCGTCAAATTTTACATTGACACTCTCTATGACCTTTCTTGCAGAGATCAGAAAAACTCTATAAGCAGCAGAGTTTGAAGAATAACCCACGAGTACACCCTCGTCTGCCTTTGGACTAAACTTGTTGAGATTCTCCCTGTCATTCAGAACATAGCATTTACACCCGAATGACTTGAAATACTTGATGTTCGGTTTTATCCTGTTCATAAGTTCATACGGTGTTTTGTTGAAACAACGATGCAGAATTGATCTGTTCTGTGTATGACAGGCAGTTGATACTACTTCAGCCCAGTAAGACAAAGGTAGACCTAAATAAGCAAGCATTGATCTGGCATATTCAACAAGCGTTCTGTTTCTTCTTTCAACAACACCGTTCTGTTGCGGAGTACGTGCAACAGAAAATTGTTGTTGTATTCCTTGAGATTCATAGAATGCCTGAAGAGTACTGTTTTTGAATTCAGTGCCATTGTCAGATCTTACCACTTTCACTTGCTTCTACTTATTTGTCTGAGTTGTCTTGATGAGGTTGATGAGTACTTCAGGAGTCTCGTCTTTTGACTTCAGAAATTTTATCCAAGTATATCTGGAGTAGTCATCAACAATCACCAAAACATATTTCTTATGTCCTAAACTCTTCGTCTTCATCGGACCACACAAATCAACATGCAAAAGATCAAGAATAGCCGAAGTGCATTGTTCAGGCTTAGGCTTGTGAGGAGCTTTCTTCATTTTTCCTTTCTCACAATCCTGGCATAGATGATGTTTCTGGAAACGGAGAACTGGAAGACCTCTTACTGAATCATTCTTGACCAGGCGATCCATATACTTGAAATTGAGATGAGCTAAACGTCTGTGCCAAATCCAACTTTCTTGAATTGAAGCTTTAGAAAGCAAGCAGATATCTGAAGGAATTTTGATCTTGGAAAGATCAATGGTATACAAATTTGATTGCCTTTTTCCTACCAAAAGATCCTTGCCATTATCATTCTTCACTGCAACTCTTTTGGATTTGAAGCTGACTTCAAGGTCTTTATCACAGAATTGTCCTATGCTGAAAAGGTTGTGACTTAGACCCTCGACGTAGCTTACTCTTTTGACAGTTATGTTTCCTTGAACTAGATCACCATAACCAAGAATCGGAGATGTCTCACAGTTACCAAATTTCACACGACCGCAACATTTATCTTTAAAATTAGACAGAAGAGATTTGTTGCCAGTCATATGTTTTGAACATCCCGAGACCAGATACCATAATTGACTAAGTTGCACACAAAGAAACTACACCTTTTTAGGTACCCATATGCTTATGGGTCCCTTGTTAGATTTATGCTTTTTATTTTTCACAGATTTAATTTTCATGCAAGAAAGAAAGCAATTATCAATAGAAGATAAAACACAATTATCAGAATCAGAACTAGAAGAAGCATATGAGATATTCTTTGATATATCAAAAATTTGCTGAAAAGAATATTTTGGGTTTTTATTACATGTAGCAAATGTATCAGTATCACAAAGAGTGTCTACACAGTTAACTCCTAACAGTTCAGATTCTAAAATTTGCTGTTTCGTCCTCCAAATCTGCCTTGGTGACTTCCTCACAGTCCGATCTGAAGAAGAAAAATCAGAAATATTAGAATTTTCAGATAAGACAGTATCATGTTTCTTTGACTTCTTTGATCTTCTTCTTTTACGCTTCTTTTTATAAAATTGAGCATTTGGCAGTAAAGAATCATCAATAATTGAATCAGAAGAAGAAACTTTATCAAAGAAATCAGTCTTAGCATTTGACATTGAAGAACTAGCCTTGGAGTAAAAAATTTCAAAATTTAGCAAGTCTGGAGGAGGTTTGCGCTTCCCATTGGAGGCGCAAACTGAGCTTTGCCCGTCCAACTGCATGCGCAAACTTTCAGTTTGCGTTTCCAACGTGGAACGCAAATGGCCATTGTTTTTCAAAACTTTAACATTTTCCTTTGAATCTTTTGAAAATCCAGAAGAAATTTTATCTTCAAAACTTGTTTTCATTATAAAAAGAAATAAATCGTTTTCTAAACAAGTTTGAAGATTTTGTTCTTCCAATCGATCTTCAAGATCAACATTTTTTTCTTCTAACACTAATGGGGGAATGTATTTCTTAGTATCATAAGACACCGGAGATACATTTTCCTTTTCAGTGTTATTAAAAACATCAACAAAATCTGTTGAAAATGAAGATTTATTGGAAGATTTGACATTTAAAAGATTTTGAAATTTTCTGGATTTCTTAGATTGATCAGGAAAATACTTTGCATTTTCAGAGGTGTAAACAAATGGCATTTCCATCCTCTTATTTTTCATCCTTTTCACATTTTCTTCTTCCAAAATTTGTTTCTCAGTTGTCCAAAAGAATTTAAACTGAGGAGCATATCTTGCAAGAGTAAAATAATCATATTCATATAAAGTAGGAACTTCATTTTTAGCATGATTTAAAAAATGCGGGTTTTCAAAACCAAGTCCCCACTTTTCTTTTATGTCTTCTTCACTACTTGGTTTATTCATTTAAATGGTTTGCTCAGACTGTTCTCTTTTATACAATTTCCTTTCTAAAACAATTATCTTGTCAGAAAGAATTTTATTTGAAGAAGTCAGTTCAGTCAATGAATCATGATAAGTCTGATTTGAATTTTCTAACTCGACCAACTGCTTATTAAATTTCTCTTTTGTGTCAATTAAAATTTACTTTTCATCTTTTAAAGAAATTTGCAGTTTTTCGATTAAATCAGACTTTTCTTGATTTTTAAACTTTTCAGAAACAAACTTTGAGCGCAATTCATGCAAAGCAGTGATAAAAGCATTCAATTGAGATAAAAAGAAATTATAGTTAAACTCTGATATTACCTCAGAACCATCAGATGAGGTATCCTCTTCTTCATCATCAGAATTGTCATCACCTATAAAGCACATAGCCGCAGTTTCCTCATTCTCAGCCTCGTTGTCCGAATGATCCAACCAGTATTCTTCTTCGACCAACAAGATGGTTCCACTTTCCTTCTTTTCAGCTAGAGCCAACTTCTTTCAGTAAAAAGCAACATCTTTTACCACTTTGACTCTGCAATCTTTAACCATATGTCCAGGCTTCCCACAGTTAAAACAGTTAACCACCTTTTTCTCATCCTTCTTCTGTTCAACCATCTTAGCTGGTTCATACTTTGGAGTGTATATCTTTAAAGGAGCACCAGGTTCTATCTTTTTAGAACCAGAAGTAAACCGCAAGTTGTTTGAACCAGATTTGTGCTTGAATCTCTTCTGATAGTGCTGAGTCAAAAGTATCATGGCCTTGTCTAGAGCTTCCCCATCATCATCCGTTGATCCATCATAAGCTGTTTCAGTCAAAGCTTGCTCAGCCAGTTGGCTAGCTAAAAGAGCAATGGGATCTACTGACAGAGGCTTGTACTTCTTATCCATTTTAGCCTTCTTCTCCATTACCATCGATTCATCAGTCATCAAGATTTCGTATAACTCTTGAATTGGCATGGTTGAGATTCTGACATCGTTTCTCATTCTTTGGCATGACTTGTTCCACTCAGGTTGTAAAGCGTTCAGAAACTTCAAATTAGCCTCCAACTCAGTCTTCTTGACTTTAATCTTGTATAAATCGTTGATGGCAGCCCAAAATCGGTCAAATACACTCTTCAAGCTTTCTCCATCCTTAGCCTTGAAATTTTCAAAATTGTTCATATACCTAGTCTGACGCAACTGAGTTGACATTGCAGTACCAAGCATAATCTTTTCAAGTTGAGTCCACATCAGCATAGGATTCTGTTTGAAGCAATCGATTCTGTTATAAATGGAGTTGGGAAGAGAAAGGATCAGATTTGATTTGGCCTGGCTATCAACTTGATGTCTTAACATCTCATCAGCATCATATTCCCTTAAAGCTTTCTCAACAGAGGTAGCAACAGAAGTTGTTGTAGCTGGAACAACTTTCCTTGGTATTTCCATAGGACCCTGAGTTAGTGATTTCATCATGTTCTCCCCATTTGGTTGCCTTTCAATAAAGTTGATAAACCGATCCTGCCACTGTTCGAATTCATTCTCATTGATGAGAACTGGTGGATGAGTATCAGACCCCAAAGACATCATGAGGTCATTCTTGTAGATATGTGCTTGCAAAGACATCTTGTGAAAAATCAGAAAATTTAGAAAAAAAAAATTCTAAGTATGAGAGACCCGCAAACTAGAGGTTTGCATATGCTATGAGGAGCGCAAAGAAGGTTTTGCGTTTGCAGAGGAGAACGCAAACTGAGTTTTGTGTTTGCTTAGTGAAACGCAAAATGAAGCTTTGCGGGTTGAGACTTTGCGTTGCAGGTATGAAACGCAAACTTGATGCACGAAGACTTTTCCCTTGAAGTGAGAAACGCGAAATCTCTTTGCGTTACAGAGTGAATCGCAAACTGATGGTTTGCGTATTAGACTAGAACCGAAAACTTGAAACTTTGCGTTTCTAAAGTGAATCGCAAACCTGAAAAATTCACTAACACACGAGTTAGATCACAAAATCTATGAATGAATGAATGAGACGCAAAGCATATGAATCACACGCAAACTCATATGAATGAAACGCAAGATATATGAATGAGGCGCAAAGCTTATATGAATGAAGCGCAAACTTTACCAACTCACAAATTTTTGAAAGAACAAATCAAACTAAGAAATTTATGCAAAGAGAACACACACTTAATATCGAAAACACCTTTCTAACACCTTTTAATCAATAATATCGATTAAAATCAACAAAATCACAAATTTTGACAAAGAACAGAATGAGAACGGCGTTTTCCAGAAAATACAAGATCTGCAAATTGATTATCTAAACAAGATTTTTATGCGAAACACAAAGAAGCAATTATGATCGATTAGCAAAAACAAATCAATTAAGTTCAATTTCAACACAAATTGTTCAAAATCCTGTCCAAATTTGATGAAGAAGCAAAAAACGAGATTTTCTTGAAAAATCAAGAAAATCGATCGAGTTTTCTGCTTCAATTCACAAATCCAGAAACTAAATCACTAATCTCTCAATCTTCTCAAGATTCAGAATGCTCTGATACCAATTGAGAGTCCAAGAATCTCTAAATCTTTAGAGAGAGAAAGTATGAAGCGCAATGTGTAATCTGATGTATTGAAAGTGAGTGCCAAGGTTACAAAACAAAGGCTCTAAGGGGACTTAAATACCCCTAGCCTTTACAATACAAATAAGAACAATAAGCACAGACTAGGCTATAAAATAATTATAATGATTACTATAAAAACAGATCTAACACCAGGTATGCCTCAAAAATCCGGTCAAGAAGGCTTCTAAAATCCGTATTGCACAATCCTTGGAACCAATGCCGGATTACACGTCGTGCACACACTAAATCTGGTACCTTATGTCTTTAAAATCCGGTTAGGATGGTTTCCAAAACCTGGATACCAAGGTCACAATCCGGTACCAAACTTCTTAAAACTGGTATACACGGTATGCAATGCTCAAAACCCAGTAGCACACTGTTAAAATTCGGTAGAAACCAAGCTAAAAACCGGTTCACACTGTTTTAAAGTATCAAAACCCTGTAGGAGCACTCAAGAACCGGTATGTAAGCTTTTCAATCCCGGTCTACATGGTGTTAACATCTAAAACCCAGTATCAATATCCTTCAAAAACATGTGGTCACGGTCACAAATCGGTTCCAACTCTCAAATCCAGTGTCCAGTCTTACACATACAAACCCAGTATGCAAGGTCTTCAAGAATTCCAAACCTGGTTCCAAACTACAAATCCGGTGACCACGCCTAATCCAAAAACAATCCAGTTACCACTCAAATCCGATAAACGCTCCACATATCCGGTACGCAACTTTTCCAGATTGTCGATCTAAAAATTTCAATTTCTCCAAATTGATCAAATTAACACAAAATTGATGATTGATTTATGTTTACTAACCACAAATCAAACAATCCTTTGCAATCAAATTGGATCAAAACATGAGAAATTTGCACAAAAAATCAAGAATATGAAGAACACATTGTCGATCTTGAAATCTTTAGATTTGATCGATTTTCTCCAAAAAAAAATCTTCAAAATATGATCGTATCGAATTGAAAAATGATTCGATTATGCTCTGATACCAATTAATAGTTCCAAATTGTGTGTCCCAATCTATGTGCAAATCAAGATGATAACAACAAATCAATCCAAAATGCTCCATATTATTTCAATCTCAAATTCTCACGATACAGGGTGCTCTCAATACAATATTTCTCTCTCTATGATATGAATTCTATTAAGTGCTTTCAAGGTGCTTAATGATTCTACAAACAAAAAGGTATTTATACTTAAGAATATTACAAAGACAAAAACTAACAAAGCTAAACTAAACACTTTGACTTTAGCATAAGAAGCTTTGACTTTAACTTTGCTTTGAGGATTGACTTGAGCTTTGACTTTAATTCCCATGATCTTGGATCCAACATATTTGTGCATTAACAATCTCCCCCTTTGGATTCAAGATCATCTTCACAAAAACGAGCTAGTCAATTCTTCCTTTGGATTCAAAAAGAAATTCAACATTAACGAACAATCTCCCCTTGTTTGATCTTTAATGAATTCAATTTCCAACTTTATCGTCTTCACAAGGATAAGCATTCAAACTTCTCATTTTGAATCAACACGAATTTCATCTTCAACGAATAACCTCTCTTTTTATGTCTTGACAAAAAATCTTCAGAATTACAATATTCTCCCCAAAGTGTGTGAATGTCTTTTTCAAGAACTATGACCATCTCCTCCAAGGTAATAAAACCTCTTTCAGACTTCAAAAGCGAAATTATCTTCAAATTTAGCTCACTTTGCTTCAGCAAATAATCTTCAAAGAAATTTTCTCTAAACCTCATCAATCTTTCATCAAACTTTCAGAATTTTCTCTTTCATTATGAGCATTCTCCCCATATTTTGGAAATATAACATTCAAATCTGTCATCTCTTGATCACTTTCTCCCCATAATAGTTACAATCTGTTCTTTAGACAACATTTCTTGAAATTAATCCTCCCCATTTTTGATGATGTAGAGCATAGAAATCATCAAAACTTTCTTCAAGAAATGTCATGAACCTTTTTCTGACCACTGATCTTTGTATAATGAGCATCCGAACCACCCGTCAATTCATAATCTATTCATCCGAATCTTTTCAAATTCAGAAAAATAAGAATTTAACCCTGAATCAACAAATGAATCAGTTAAAATGCCTATAAGTAGCACATAGCCACTTTGTACAACAAATGTACTGTACAAGGAGTTTTATTGATGTTCACTCCCCAGGTCTTCCATTCAATCATCGAATGACACAAGGTTATTCTATGAACTTTCTGACAGAAAAACAAATTTTCTGTGTGTTCGTTCTTGTGTATGAAAGAATTTAAACACAAATGTTTTATAAATGGCACAAAATGTGTAAACCATTGAAACAATAATAGTAATACACAGACTCAATTGTGCATGATCGAAGTGCGAAGGTGCCGCAACTTTCCTTCTTTTTCAATATCCACATCTTCCAAATGAAGACGATATAGATTATATGTTGCTTCCCCAATAAAATTTGAAACATCTTCTTTTTAAGAAAAAGATGAGTAGCTGGTGGGGTTTAAATCAAGAGTTGTCATGAGCTAGTGCCTGTTTCAATGAAGTTCATGAAAGAATTGTGAAACAACAGTAATGTGGTTGCCCGACTCAGAAAAAGTTGTTGCAGAGTTTTGTTATTCTTTTATTCTGTTCTCACACCCTCTTTCTTTTTATCATTTAAGCTCACTTCTAACCAAACACTCTTTTCATTTTATCTCAGCACACACCTACACTCAGATATTGACCCCTCGCCTCTCGATCACTCAGGATAACTTATTGGGTAGGAAACACTGGTTGTCGTGAATCCATAGAAGTTCATTAAAGTCTCACACAATGCCCATGTATGTTGTCCTAAAAGCAAAAAGTTGCTCAATAGTTTAACTTCAACAGTTAAGGCACAAAATATATGTGTGTGTCCTGTTTCTAGATTATAATCACAAACAAATCAACAAAACAAGATATGATTAACTACTTGTTTGATTTAATTTCAAATCTCAAACGATTACAATCTTTCTCTCTCTAGAAATCTCTTTCTCTCTCTAAATCGTATATTCTCTCTAATCAATGCTTCTCTTCAGATTATCACTCTCTAGATACAACACTAACAAGACCAACTAACTAAACTATTTATACCAAGAACAAAAATACAAGGAAATACAAAATACAATGCACTTTGACTTTTATTACAAAATAGACTTTGACTTTAATGAAAGTTGACTTTCAGCTTTGACTTCTTGTATCTTTAACCTTCAGAATTCTTGATCTTGTATCCAACATATTTATGCACTAACAATCTCCCCCTTTGGATTCAATATCACTATTGAAAGATCTAGCAATTCAGTCTTCTCTTTTAAGCTCTGTCAGATGCAATATCTCCCTTTAACATTGTAATCTTCCATGTCTGTCTTCGAAGAATATAACAATCTCCCCAAATGTGATAAACAAAAATCTTCAATAATCTCTTCAGTATTATCACAATACTCTTTCAGACTTCGGAAAGAAATTATCATCAGATTCAACTCGGATTGCTTTAGCAAATAACTTTCAAAGAAAATTTCCTCATAAATCAGCACATCTTCAAAAATTCTTTGATCATCTTCAAATCTTTACTTTGAATTTTTCTGACATGGACATTTCTGTAAATCATCTCCCAAAGATTTAAAATTTCTTGATACCATCTCCCCCTTTTTGATGATTTGAGCATCGATATCATCAAAACTTTCACCAAGAAATGTCTTTAACCATTCTGATCTGTCCAAGAGCCTATGATTCACTTGTCAAGTCACCATCTAGATCTTTTCAAATCCAGACAAAATAGGAAAATAACACCTGAATCAACAAATGAATCAGTTAATACGCCTGTCCGTAAAACGAAGTTACTGTGTGTAACGAATACACATTGTAAAGGAGCTTTTTGATGTTCACTCCCCCAGGGCTTCCATCCAATCATCGAAATACCACAAAGGCAATTTCTATGAATGTTATGACAAGAAAACAAATTCCTTGTGTGTTCCTGCTTGTGTAGAAAGAATTAAGCAATTGATGATTGCTTTTAAAAAGGCTCAACATAGTGTAAACCACTGAGACAATAGTAGATAAACACAGACTCAAGGTGCATGATTGAAGTGCGAAGGTGGGGCATACTTTCTTCTTTTTCAATATCCAGATTTTCCAAATGAAAACCAGATAGATTATGTGTTGCGTCCCCTTAAAAATATGAAACACTTTCTTTTTAAGAAAAAAATGAGTGGTTGGTGGGGTAGTATCAAGAGTTGGCATGGGCTAGTTTCCTGTTTCAATAATGTTCACCAAGAATTGTGAAACATTAGTAATGTGGCTGCCCGGATCAGAAAGTAGTTGGTGCAGAGTTTGATATGCTTTTACTCTGATCTCACACCCTCTTTCTTTTTATCATTAAGCTCACATCTAACCAAACTCTCTTTTCCATTTTACCTCATCACACCCACACTCATTTCTTTTCGACTCCTCACACTCAATCACTAAAGGTTTAACTTCTTGGGTAGGAGACACTGGTAATCGTGAATCCATAGAAGTTCTTTTAAGTCCTAGCACAAAGAACCCATATTCCTATTAAAGCATATGTTGCTCAAAATGGTTTAACTTGATCAGTTAAAGCGCAAATACAAGTCAGATGTAGATATGCTCAAAATATAATCATGAAGATATGAGCATTTTGAAACAGTGAAGTATTTTCAAACAAGTAAATTGAATGAATGAACATGAATGCACGAGAGTTGTTTGAAAATCTGACATTGTATGAAAATGATCAGAAATGAATGATATAACAATCAAAGCTTATGGTCAAGAATAACAGATATTGTCTATACGAACCAAAATATAGACATTATTGAAATGACGTTTCTAAATGAATTAACGCTCAAAAATTCTTTGAAGTACAAGCGGGGTGTCTTACCATCGAAAAATATGTTTCAAATTTGAGACATGGTAAGAACGTTTTGAACAAAAAGTCAAACCGGTGTGTGTAAATACTTGAAAGTATATAGAAAAGACAATACGCAAGTATATATCATTGGAAACACACGGTTTATAAATCATTGAAACTTAAAATGTATAATGAAAACATTTAAAATCACACTTCCAATTCATGAAATCTGTTTTAAGAATCGGGAAGTGGTTTGAACATTTTAAGAACATGTTTTCATATGATTGAAAGTCGTCATTCTTTCAACCATAGATGAGATTAAGATAAGAAATTAACCTTTTGAGTACAGTCTTAAATCTCATGAAGTCACGCTGAAGTCATAAAGATATGATCTTGATAGCTTCCTCTCATTCTGCACAAGTCTCAAAGTCATGTCAAAGCAACTTTATGCACAAATTTTATTCAAACGTAAATGACATAAAGCAGTAAAATGATTAAAGTACGAGTTATGATCAGAAGTAATCAGAAATCATAGTCTTACTCCTTTGACTTGTACACTCCCCCTAAATTCATGCATCACAAAAATATGTCAGTTAAGTAAAATGCAAAAATTAGATAAACTCACCCTCAAAAGAATAATGATCATTTTAAATCTTCTCTTACTCTCCCCCTGAAATTATGAACAAACTATTAAAGTGCAGATATCCTTCAGAAATAATGATAAAGAAAATGATGAAAAATTACAATAACAGAAACTTTAATAGGTAATTACTGATTAGACTTTGAGATTTAGCATACCAAGCTTAGATACAAGAAAAATAAATCTCTTTTCATCTAAAGCTTTAGTAAACAAATCCGCAAGTTGATAATCAGTCTTTACAAAATAAAGTTCTATTGTACCTTTTTCTACATTATCTTTGATAAAATGATACCTGACATCAATGTGTTTGGTTTTCGTATGCTGTACAGGATTAGCAGATATCGCGATTGCACTTTTCGAGTCACAATATATTGGAATTTTATCAAATTTGAATCCATAGTCTCGCAGCTGTGTTCGCATCCACAAGACTTGAGAGCAGCAACTGGCAGCAGCTACATACTCTGCTTCAGCAGTCGATGTGGAAACACATAATTGTTTTCTTTGACGCCCAACTAACGAGCTTGTCTTCAAGAAATTGAATGTGACCTGAAGTGCTCTTCCTGTCAATCATGCACCCTGCGTGATCTGCATCTGAATAAGCAGTCAGTTGAAACCCAGTATACTTAGGATACCACAGACCAAGATCTGCAGTCCCCTTCAGATATCTAGAGATCCTTTTGACAGCAGCGAAATGGGATTCTTTAGGAGCAGCCTGATATCTAGAACATAAGCATGTTGAAAACATAACATCTGGCCTACTTGAAGTAAGATACATTAAAGAACCTATCATACCTCTATAAGTCCTAACATCAACACTTTTACCCAAAGGATCAGTGCTGATCTTAGTACCTGGTGCCATCGGGGTTCCAATTGGTTTACAATTTTCCATATTGAACTTCCGAAGAATATCCAAAATGTACTTAGATTGGTTAATGAAAATCCCCGTTGAAAAATGTTTAACTTGTAATCCGAGAAAGAAATTCATCTCTCCCATCATACTCATTTGAAAACGTGACACCATGAGGTTAGAAAAGTTTTTGCAGTATTTAGGATTTGTAGAGCCAAATATTATATCATCAACATATATTTGAATAAGGATGATATCGGCTTTTTCCTTTTTAATGAACAAAGTGGTATCAACTTTACCTCTGGAAAAACCTGACTTGACCAAGAATTTAGATAGAACATCATACCATGCTCGAGGGGCTTGTTTCAAACCATACAGGGCTTTATCCAGGATGTAGACATGATCTGGCTTATCGGGATTCACAAACCCTTCTGGTTGAGACACGTAGACTTCCTTCTTAAGAATGCCATTCAGAAAGGACGTTTTCACGTCCATCTGATAGACTGTGAAATTCTTGTGAGCTGCGTAGGCTAGAAACATACGGATTGCTTCTATACGCGTTACTGGAGCATACGTCTCATCGTAGTCTATGCCTTCCTCTTGCCGGTAACCTTTGGCAACAAGTCTTGCTTTATTCCTTATGACAATACCATCTTCATCCTTTTTATTCTTGAATACCCATTTTGTGCCAATTACGAATTTTTCTTCCGGTTTTGGAACTAATCTCCAGACCTTCAGGGATTTAAACTGATTTAATTCTTCTTGCATAGCAAACACCCAATCCGAATCAGCAAGCGCTTCTGATACTCGAGTAGGCTCTATTTTGCTGAGGAATGAGTCATGCAGACACTGGTTTAAAGTTGTTGACCTAGTTTGCACAGGCTTGTTAAGATCTCCAATTACTTGATGTAAAGGGTGCTCTTTGGTCCAGCGATGCTCATGAGGGAGTGGAATAGATATAGATTGATCATGATAATCATCTTGAAATCCACTATCAGTCTCTTCAGTTTGAATAGTTGGAGGGGGGTTTGCAGTTGAAGTTTCAGGTGCAGAAGCATCAGTTGGAACAACAGACTCTAGCTGTTGAGTAGATAATGTATCACACCCAACTGACACAGTTACTTTTGGCTCAGCAGTTTGTTGGGAATTAAAGAAATGATCAAGTATGATTAATGTTGCTAGCATAACTGATTACTACTACTAGTAGATTTAATACTGCTTGACACGTTATTACTGCTACTTCAATAGTTAGTACTGCTAGTAGTTAGTACTGCTAAGGAATTAATACTGCTGAGCACAGTTACTACTGCTGAAGAAGATTAATACTGCTCAGAGTGTTAATACTGCTACAACTTAATGCTGCTTAAGAGATAATCAAGATACGTGCAGATCAAGACTGAAGATAATCATGGAAGGTTTGGAGATAACTATGGAGGATTATACTAAAGATCTTTTATATTTTGTAATTATCTTTTATTTTCAGTATATGTATAGAATTAGTCAGAATGTTTTAAAAAAATAATTTTTTTTGATTCTGAGTTTTTGCTTTCATAGAGAGAATCAACCTCAACGTTTAGAATCCTAGTTCTAGAGAAGTAGAATTCGTATTGGTGAGCCTGTTCATCAATATTGAGGTTGTGTGTGAAATCTTGTAGCTTTCAATCATTAAATAAAGTTTACAATTTGTGATTTCTAATTCACTATTTCATTGATCTTTGAATATTAAAGTGTTATTCCGCAAACTCCTTTAATATTGTTTCTGAGTTCTTTATTTTTGTTTAGAATTAGATCCTGACAAGTGGTATCAGAGCAAGTATTCTCAGAAACCTTCATTCATCATGGAAAACACAGTTGAATCAAACAGTACTCTTGTCTCAAAGGTTCCAATGCTCAGATCTAATGAGTTTGACATGTGGAAGATAAGGATCAAGCAATACATTCTCCTCACAGATTACTCTATGTGGGACATCATTGAGAATGGACCATCTGATGAAGGAAAAATTGGTGCAGATGGAAAAAGAACACCACCAAAGACAGATGCAAAAAAGAAGATAAGGCAGACAGAGATGAAAGCCTTGAGCACATTGCTCTTGGATATTCCCAATGAATATCAACACCAATTCTGCAATTGCACTGAAGCACAGATGCTTTGGAATGCTCTAGAGAAAATATTATCTGGTACCAAAAGTACCAAGAGAAATCAGAAGGCAATACTGAAGCAATTGTATGAAAATTTTATGTCAACTAAGAATGAGTCCATGACTCAAACTTTTGACAGGTTTAATAAGCTGATTGGTGAACTAGCTACTATGGGAGTACAGATTGATCAAGATGATGTAAACAGAAAGTTCTTAAGGTCCCTTGGAGATGAATGGACCATGTATACTGTCTCATTCAGACAGAATGAACAACTAGAAGAAAAAGAACTTGATGATCGGTACAATGACCTTGGAGTGTTTGAATCTGAGGTGGAGGCAAAGAAGAAGCCTTCTGGATATGTTCATAATGCTGCACTCCTATCAGCATCAATTGATTCTACTACTAACCCTGAATCGGTTAATGCTGCTAATAGAGCAAATCAAGAAAAAGGCACTGAATCTGTTTTTGAAGCCTTTCTGTCCAGCCATGGAAACTCTTATTTAATCAATGATGACTTGGAACAACTTCATCCTGATGATCTTGAAGAGATGGATATTAAATGGCAGATGTCCATGCTTTCCATGAAGGTAAAGAAGTTCATCAAGAGGACTGGGAGGAATAACTTCTCCCAAAGAAGAGAAGATGGAGCAGGTTTTGACAAGTCAAAGGTAGAATGCTATAAATGTCATATGAAGGGACACTTTGCCAGGGAATGCAGAAGTAGAGTGTCTCACAATAACCACCAACAAGCTCAGACTGGTAGCTTCAACCAGAACAGAAACTCTGCTCAAGCCCTTGTTTCTCAACAAGGAATGGGGTTTGACTGGAGTGATCAAGCAGAAGAGGATATTCAAAATCAAGCTCTCATGGCAGAGGTATCTGATCTCCCAACTGAGGTAAGTTCTAATCTCTGTTCTAAAACTTGCATAGACACTGTTAAAAGGTACAGGGATCACAACCAGAATATGAGTGATGACCTTAAGAGGTTAGCAAAAGATATAAAAGACTATGTGAGAATTGTTGAGAGGTTTGAGGAACAAACTAAAGGTTTCCAAGCCAATGAACTTCAACACTCATATGACACAAACTACTGGAAGTGGGAGAAAAAGGATCTAGAACTCCAACTGACAAAGTCTAAAGAGGAGAGTGAAAAGTTGAGAGAGGAGCTAGCCAAAGTTAAGCTAGATGTAGAAAAGTTTTCCAATGCTTCTAAAGCAATGGACTCTTTACTACAAACTCAGATTCATGACAAGCTGAGAAGAGGAATTAGGTACAATACCACACCACCACCATACAACAACAACTACATCCCTCTTACATCAGACTTGCTAGAAACCAAAGATAGGAAGGACTTGCCTGAGGGAGCTACTGAGATAGATCCCTTAGATGAAGTAGTTGTTGAGGACAAAACTGAGAAAGAAGCTGGTAAGGGTAAAGATGAGATTCCTCTAGAGAATTACATTATTACCAATGAGGGTTGTGGAAAGATTTGGATAAAATATAAGGACATAGAGAAGACTGAGGGAAAGTCTAGTAAGGTCCATTACAAGCAGACCACAGTTGTGAATCCTGTTCCTTGCAAACAGTGTGCTTCTACTAAATCTGAGCCCCTAAAACATGATAAAAGGAGGGGTAATCAAAGAAACTGGAACAATCAGTGGGCACAAAAACAAGGGATTGATTTGAGTAAAATCAATAGACCAAAACCTTGTTTTATTTGTGGAAAGATCAATCATATTGCTAAATACTGTTATTTCAATCCTATAAACCAAAGGATGAGTTTTCAAAGATCTGTGCAAAAACCCTTTGGTTATAGGAAGAATGAAAGGAACCATGTGGCTAAGAAATCTGATAAATCTAAAAGCCACATGAAGAAAAAGATTGTTGAGGAGAGTGTCAAGATGTGGATTCCTAAAAGCACTAAAACTGTTAGTACTGCTACCACAAATAGTACTGCTGACAATGATAGTGCTGCTAGAAGCAATACTACTGCTACCAATGTTAGTGCTGCTAAGAGTATTAGTACTGCTAAAACTAACATTGTTAGTACTTCTTCTAATGTTAATGCTGCTAACTATGTTAGTACTTCTAACAAAGTTAGTACTGCTAAACCTGTTTGTGCTGCTAACTCTGTTAGTACTTCTAAGGTTAGTACTGCTTCTAATGTTTGTGCTGCTAAGCCAATCATCTTGACAAAGTACTCTAGTAAAGAGTGCTCTGAGTTTAAAAATCTCATCAAAAAGGAATGTAAATACTTTGATGAGAAAGGGAGACCCAAGACCACTTTGGCTTGGGTTCCCAATCAATACTAATTGTTTTTATCTTATGTGCAGGGCAACCAGCAGCTCAAGGGGAAGAGAATCTGGCATGTTGATAGTGGTTGATCTAGGCACATGACAGGGAACATATCTTGTCTCAAGAATTTCAAGAAAATTGATGGTGGACATGTTGCCTTTGGTAATACTCCAGATGGAGGTAAGATCAGTGGTAAGGGTGATGTAACCAAAGGTAAAATGACCTTTGAAGATGTATTCTATGTTGAGCAATTAAGGTACAACATGTTAAGTGTATCACAGGTTTGTGACAAAAAGCATAGTATATTATTTACAGATTCTGAATGCATTATCCTTGCTCCTGGATTCAAGGTAGTTGATGAAAAGATGATACTACTAAGAACTCCCAGAAAGGATAATGTCTATTGCTTAGATATGGAAAATGTTTCAACTGATTCATCTCTAAACTGTCTTGTTTCAAAAGCATCTTTGGATGAATCATCACTTTGGTACAGAAGGATGTGTCACATGAACTTTAAAACAATGAATAAACTTGTTAAAAACAACCTTGTAAGAGGTTTACCTTCAAAAGTCTTTTCATGTGATGATCATTGTGTTGCCTGTCTCAAAGGCAAACAACACAAAACTTCTCATAAGTCCAAAGAGTTGAACACTATATCTAATTCTCTTCAGTTGTTGCATATGGATCTGTTTGGTCCTACAAATGTTATGAGTATAGGCAAGAAATCATACTGCTTAGTTATTGTTGATGATTACTCTAGATTTACTTGGGTATATTTTCTAAGGACTAATGATGAGATAAGTGGACTGATCAAATCCTTTATTCTAAGAATTGAAAACCAAACAAATCAAAAGGTAAAAGTCATTAGGTCAGACAATGGTACTGAATTTAAAAATCATGACCTAAACACCTTTTGTGAGGAAAAAGGAATTGAGAGGCAATACAGTGCTCCTAGGACTCCACAACAAAATGGTGTTGCTGAGAGAAGGAATAGGACACTGATTGAGGCTGCTAGATCTCTGTTAGCTGATTCAAAACTTCCAATTACTTTCTGGGCTGAAGTAGTTAATACTGCTTGTTATGTCCAGAACAGAGTTCTAGTAGTGAAGCCTAAAAACAAGACACCATATGAGCTTTTAAATAAAAGAAAACCATTTATTGGATTTTTCAAACCTTTTGGGTGTCCTTGTACCATTCTCAATACCAAAACTCACTTAGGAAAGTTTGATAGCAAGGCTGATGATGGTTTTCTTGTTGGTTACTCATCTCAGAGTAAGGCTTACAGAGTATTTAATTCTTCTTCTAGAATAATTGAGGAAAGTGACAATGTCAAATGCAATGAGAACACACCAAATCCTATTGGTTCAGGTCCTCAGTGGTTGTTTGACATTGATTCACTAACTAACTCTTTGGGTTTCAGTAGTGATGATCATGCAGGTTCAGGAAGTGGAGGATCAGGGGATGTACAAGTACAAGACATTATTCCTCAATCTGTGATCTTTCCCATACCTACAATGGAACCTGTTGATTTCTGTGAAAAAGAGACTATGACTGAACCAATTCAGAGTGAAGAAGAAAGAAGAAATGAGGAGAATCAAGTGCATGAAGAGCCAGAAGCAGCTGATGACATCACCTCAACTGACTTAAATGAGTCCAATCTAGAAGTGGGAATCAATGAAGAACCTAGTCATCAGACTAGAATTCAAAAGAACCATCCTCCAGAGCTGGTCATAGGAGACATCTCTTCTCCTATGATAACAAGGAATCAAAGCAGACTTCAAGAGCTACAGGATCAGCAACACACAGTACTCTCTTGCTTTCTATCTCAGATTGAGCCTAAGAAGGTTTTTGATGCAATGAAAGACTCCAGTTGGATAGAAGCTATGCAAGAAGAGTTACTGCAATTCAAATTGCAAGAAGTTTGGGACTTGGTAGACCTTCCAAAAGGTCATAGAGCTATTGGCACAAAATGGATTTTCAGGAATAAAAAGGATGAGAGAGAAATTGTGATCAGGAACAAAGCAAGGCTTGTGGCACAAGGGTACACTCAGGAAGAAGGCATAGATTATGAAGAAGTGTTTGCCCTAGTTGCAAGGGTAGAGGCAATTAGGCTATTTCTAGCCTATGCCTCATACATGAAGTTCAAGGTATATCAAATGGATGTGAATAGTGCCTTTCTATATGGTACAATTGATGAAGAAGTATATGTCTGTCAGCCCCCTGGATTTGAAAATCCATTATATCCTGACATAGTATACAAACTGAAGAAAGCACTTTATGGTCTACATCAAGCCCCAAGAGCATGGTATGATACTCTGTCTACCTATCTCTTAGAAAATGGGTTTGAAAGGGAAATAATTGACAAGACCCTCTTCAGATCTATGTGGATGACATCATCTTTGGATCCACACAAGATCAGATGTGTAGAGACTTTGAAAAGTTGATGCACAAGAGCTTTAAAATGAGTTCAATGGGTGAACTTACCTTCTTCCTTGGGATTCAAGTGAAACAGCAGAAAGATGGGATCTTTATAAGTCAATCAAAGTATGTGAAAGACATCCTGGATAAGTATGGTTTAACAGACTCAAAGCCAGCAAGCACACCTATGGAGACTCATAAACAGATCACTGTTGATCTTGAGAGGGAGGATGTTGATGTCCATCTATATAGATCAATGATTGGATCTCTCATGTATCTCACAGCCTCAAGACCAGACATCATGTTTCCAGTGTGTCTGTGTGCCAGATTCCAAGTCAAGCCAAAGCAGTCACATCTTCAAGCTGTTAAGAGGATTTTCAGATACTTAAGAGGGCAACCTAGATTAGGTCTTTGGTATCCTTATGAATCCAACTTTGACTTGATTGCATATTCAGACAGTGACTTGGGTGGTGCTAATATGGATAGAAAGTCTACTTCAAGTGGATGTCAGCTTTTGGGTGCAAGACTAGTATCTTGGCAGTGTAAGAAGCAAACCACAGTGTCCTTATCTACAACAGAAGCTGAGTACATTGCTGCTGCAAGTTGCTGCTCTCAGGTTCTATGGATTCAGAATCAGATGCTGGACTATAGGGTAACCTTTCTTCACACTCCAATCTTCATTGACAATAGCAGTGCTATAAGCATTGTTAACAATCCAGTCAAGCACTCCAAAACAAAGCACATTGAGATCAGGTATCACTTTATTAGAGATTGTAATGAAAAGAAGCTTATTCAAGTTGCTAAAGTTCATACTGACAACCAGTTTGCTGATCTATTCACTAAAGCTTTTGATGTGGGTAGATTCACCTTCTTGGTCACAAGTGTGGGCATGATCAACTCTGAATGAGCTCATATTTAAAAAGTGATTGTATACCTGTTATTTGGGTGTTTTTGGTTGTTACTAATCATCTTTCTCAGGAAGTAAATTGCCTTGTTCAGACCAAATCAAGCTTCAATAGTGTAAGTGTAGTTAATGCTGCCAGAGTTAGTTAATACTGCTAGTGGTTAATACTGCTCTCAGTTACTACTACTAGTTAGTTAATACTGCTAGTGATTAATACTGCTCTCAGTTAATATTGCGAGTTTGTTAATACTGCTAGTGGTTAATACTGCTCTCAGTTAATACTTCTAGTTCGTTAATACTGCTAGTGGTTAATACTGCTCTCAGTTAATACTGCTAGTTAGTTAATACTGCTCTGAGTTAATACTGCTTATGTCCCGAATTGTATAAATACCTTTTTTTTGCCCGCCTAAAAGTTCTTAACGACTCTTTGATTACTATTCATCTTCTCTCTAACCCTTTTTCTCTCAAGCACCTCGTAAGTTACAGGCAAGAACTCTCAAGCTCAATGGCATCCATGGTGTTCATTGATGAGCACAACGAAATCGCAATGCTTCAAAAGCCGAAGCAGGCTGATGGATTTCACCAGATAGTAGATTTTCTCAAGTCCAGTCATATCGCTCATGCTCTTACAGTGTCTCCAACAATCTACATAGAGCACCAGAGACAATTTTGGGAGAATGCCACTACTGTTACAGAAAATGGTGTGCAGTTAATCCAGACAAGGGTGTGTGACAAACCCTTGTCAGTTTCTGAAGAGGTGATTCGCATCTGTCTACGACTAGACGATGCTGCAGGTATTACCTCTATTCCTAATGAGGACTTGTTCTCCAATCTGTCAAGAATGGGGTATGGAGGCCAATTGGGTGTTTTCAAATTCTCAAAAGCTAAATTTTATACCCAATGGCGTTTTCTTGTTCATACCCTTATGCATTGTATTTCCAAAAAGACTACTGGATGGAGTGAGTTCAGTAGTACCATTGCTTATGCTTTGGTTTGCTCGGCCCCTGCCAGAAAGTACAATTTTTCTAAAATGATTTTCAATGACCTTGTGTCAAACTTGGGAAACAAAAAGAGTTTTTATATGTACCCAAGATTTGTACAGGCAGTTATAACCAATGAATTGACGGATATGCCTCAATTTGATGAGGTATATGTACCCAAAATCCCCAAAGGTAAGGTCTTTTCAAATATGAAGAGATCTCCATTGGACTCGGAAGGAGTTGACACCCCATTGGTCTCTACAATGATGGTGGTGTCCCACAATGAAGAAGGTATGGCTTCAGGGTCAAGGCCCTCATTAGACCATCCCACTGAAAGCCAATCCCAACCTTCAATCACCATATCAGTCCCACAATCCCTTATTCAAAAATCAACTTCTCCAATCACCATTACCTACATCAGGAAAAAGGTAAAGAAGGCTCCTTCCCTTCTTGTACCTTCACCCACAGAGCTTTTAAGCCCTCTAATGGAGAATTCTCCATTAGAGAATATCTATAGGGAAACCACAGGGGTGTCTCCCAACCCCAAGGAGGTGCTCACTGAGGAGATGAATGAGCATATGGGTGCAAAGGCTGCCACTACTCCTGCTAGCACAGAGGAGGCCAATGGTAACATCAATAAGACCTTCCCCATGGCAACTTTGGGTGAGCAATCATCCAAAGGTCCCAGGTGCCAAGAAACCAAGGGGGTAGAAGGTGCTTCTGCTAGGCAGAAGACCTCTACTACAAAAAGATCCAATGATCCTCCAAAGGTGGTAAAAACACCCAAAAGAGGTGAGGACAGTTATGACTATAATGAATTGTTGGAAACAATGGGCAACATCAATCTGGATGTAATCAAGCAAGGCAAAGACATAGAAGAGATGAAAATGGTGATTCTGTCTCAACAAGTACAGATTACCAACTTGAAGAAAATGATGAAGAGATTGGTTCAGAAAAGGAAAAGGAAACAGTTTGTGCTCAGAAGAAGGAAACCAGTGGATGATGCTCCCAAAAAGGGGGAGTCAGAAGCTGATGAAAACATGGAAGATGCTAAAGATAAGGGGATAAATTTGATTTTAAGGGGGAGCAAGCAGTAGAAACAGAATCAGAATTTGTACAAGCAGCTGAAACAGAACAAGCAGCAGTAACAGTTAATGCTGCTGAAACAAGCAAAGCAGCAGAAACTGTTAATACTGGTGAATTGAATGAAGCAGCAGAAATGGTTCAAGAGGTATTAACAGACCTTCTTAGAAGCAATGTACAAGAACTTGAGACATCTGAATCATTAATCAAAGCTAAACATGATACTCCCAAGGTCACTTCAAAGGCCGAAGGAGTTATCATCAAAGAAAAGGATGAAATGATCAAGAAAGCAAGTGTTGAGAAGGTGGTAAGCAAAGACAAAGGCAAAGCAAAGATGGTGGAATCTGACCAACCTCTTAAAAAGCAAAAGATGATTGAGTCAGATGAAGCTTTGGCTAAGAAGATTCAAGCTGAACTTGAACAAGCAGAATCATCTCAAGTGGAAAAAGATAGAGAGATGGCCAAGGCTCTAGCTGCAGAGTTAAATGAAGTTTATCAATAGAGTTTGGCAACTGAGATAGCAAAGAAGAAATCTACAACTCTAAAGAAGTCTGGAATGATCAGAATGGGTACAAAGAAGAGACAACCTTCACAGACCTTCCTTGGCACTCAAGAGAGAAAGAAGATGATTACTTTTCTCAAAGGTACTGTGGGAGTTAAAAAGGAAATGTTCGCAAAGATGTCTTTTGAACAAATCAAAGGTTTGTATGAAGCTGAGATGACCAAGTTACAAGGAAATGACAGAGCAAGAGTTGAAGCAGAAAAGAAGATGAAAGAAAGACATGATCTTCAAATTCAAAAACCTTTCCCTGATGAGCAAGAATCACCAAGGAAGGAAGCTACTCTGGGTGATAGTTTGAGGAAGTTAAAAAGAACTAAAATGATGGCAAGAAGAAAATCAGCTAAAAAATCTAGAGTGGAAGAAGCTGAGAAAGACCAGAAAGAAGCTGAAGAAGAAGGAGCATCTAAATCTTTTGAACAGGAAGCTCAAACTCAGGAAACACCATCAAGTACTTATGATGTAAATTTATACATGGTGGTAATGGAGAAAGTACCTGATCCTATAACTGCAGAACCAGTTGGTGTTAAGCCTCCTGAAATTATTCACTGGGATACTATGGAAGTTGATGGAAAGGAGTACATCAGGCTGAAGAGGAAGGATGATAAATTTGAAGTGTATCCTACTTGGGCAAAGATAGTAAGAGTATGCTCCAGATCTGACTTAGAGGAAATGTGTGAGGTGGGGATGAAACTATATGTTGACAAGCTGAAAGCTCCAGGGATTCCAGTTACAAAGCTTGTGATGGAATATCTATGCATGTTGTTCAAACCAGAAGAAGTTCAGCATGTCATCAGAAATGTGATCAAAACCATCAACAACTGGACTTTATATGAAAGAAGTGGAGTGTATGCACTAGCAATGGATACAAGTCATTTTGAATACTTTCTTATGGATAGAGTCTACAACCATAGCAGATTAAAGCTGCATGCTATGTTGAAGAAGAAGCTTGGTTGTGCACCAGATTCAGCTATGGCAAGATATTTGATTCAGAGGATTATTAATCAAAGTTTAGGACTGAATCCTGATATAGGTGTATGAGAAATAAAGTTTTGGGAGCATCTGAAGAACTTGACTTCTCTTCCTAAAAGTCAAGTTAGGGGGAGTTTGTTGGGAATTAAAGAAATGATCAAGTATGATTAATGTTGCTAGCATAACTGATTACTACTGCTAGTAGATTTAATACTGCTTGACAAGTTAGTACTGCTACTTCAATAGTTAGTACTGCTTGGAGAGCTAGTACTGCTAGTAGTTAGTACTGCTAAGGAATTAATACTGTTGAGCACAATTACTACTGTTGAAGAAGATTAATACTGCTCAGAGTGTTAATACTGCTACAACTTAATGCTGCTTAAGAGATAATCAAGATACGTGCAGATCAAGACTGAAGATAATCATGGAAGGTTTGGAGATAACTATGGAAGATTATACTGAAGACCTTTTATATTTTGTAATTATGTTTTATTTTCAGTATATGTATAGAATTAGTCAGAATGTTTTAAAAAATAATTTTTTTTTTATTCTGAGTTTTTGCTTTCATAGAGAGAATCAACCTCAAGGTTTAGAATCCTAGTTCTAGAGAAGTAGAATTCGTATTGGTGATCCTGTTCATCAATATTGAGGTTGTGTGTGAAATCTTGTAGCTTTAAATCATTAAATAAAGTTTACAATTTGTGATTTCTGATTCACTGTTTCATTGATCTTTGAATATTAAAGTGTTATTCCGCAAACTCCTTTAATATTGTTTCTGAGTTCTTTATTCTTGTTTAGAATTAGATCCTAACATAGTTACTTGTACATCTTCAACTGTAGGAGTAGATGTTGAAATGTGAGTTTCTGACTGAACAGGAGATTCAAGTTCAGTTACAACATCTGAAATGACTGGATGATTACCACTTGTGTCTTCAGACCTGTCAGTCACAGTAGATTTAAGCAAATTAGATCCTAGAAACTCATCATAAAAGAATTCAAATAACAAATCTAAATCAGATAAATGACTAGTAGATGTAGAAGCGTTATTCGAATTGTTCTCTATAGAAACAGGTTCTGAACTGATCTGCCCAGAAGCTAATACTCCAGTTATCACGGGTTCTGAACTGAGTTGTTCAGAAGCCATCTCTTCATCAAATGTTACATTGACGCTCTCGACGACTGTTTTTGACTTTTTCAGATAAACACGGTATGCTGCAGATGTCGAAGAGTAGCCAATGAAGATGCCTTCGTCCGCCTTAGCACTGAATTTGTTCAGATTCTCTCTGTCATTAAGAACAAAACACTTACACCCAAATATATGAAAATACTTGATTGTCGGTGTTCTGTTGTTGATCAGCTCATATGGAGTCTTTTGAAAACGGTGGTGTATCATGGATCGATTTTGAGTATGACATGCAGTTGACACAACTTCTGCCTACAGAAATAGAGGTAAGTCTGATTGGCTAAGCATAGTACGAGCGGCCTCGACTAGCGTCTGATTTCGCCTTTCGACTACTCCATTTTGTTCAGGTGTACGTGCAACAGAGTATTGATGTGATATCCCGACCGATTCGAGATATTCTTCAACTGTTTTGTTTTTGAACTCTGTGCCATTGTCAGTTCGAAGAAACTTGACTTGTCTCTGCATATTCACCTGGGTCGTCTTTAAGAAGGTAATGAGAACTTCGGGCGTCTCATCTTTTGAACGTAGAAATTTGACCCACATGTATCTTGAATAATCGTCCACAATAACCAACACATATTTCTTTCCGCCTAAGCTTTGTGTTCTCATCGGACCGCATAAATCCATATGCAACAACTCTAGTCGAGAACTGGTGCTTGGTTCAGGCTTCGGTTTATGTGCGGATCTCTTCATCTTACCCTTTTCACATGCAGCACACAAGTGTTCTTTCTCATATCTCAACTCAGGAAGTCCTTTTACCAACTAATCTTTGACCAACTTGTTGATATAACGAAGATTCAGGTGCGATAGTCGTCTGTGCCAAAGCCAACTTTGCTGCATCGAAGCTTTTGTCAATAAGCAAACGTGACTATCATTCTGAACCTTTGAAAGATTGATGGTATAGAGATTTTTCATTCGATTGCCAACTAAGAGTTCATTGCCGTCTTCAGTAAGAACCGAACATCTCTTAGCTTTGAAGTTGACCTCTAACCCTTTGTCGCAGAATTTACCGATGCTAAACAAGTTGTGCCCTAAGCCTTCGACATAACTCACCTTCCTAATCGTTATGTTATCTTGAATGATATCACCATATCCTAAGATTAGTAAAACTTGGTCGTTCCCAAAACGCACATTGCCGCTGAATTTCTCTGTATTATTAGACAATAAAGCTTTATGCCCGGTCATATGCTTGGAACAACCGCTATCCAAGTACCACATATGCCCGGTCTGCAAGAGAAATCAAGAAATAACAATTTTAGGTACCCATTTAAAAACCGGTCCTAACAGATTAGCACAAGATTTTGGTATCCATTTGATTATGGATCCTCCTTTTCTTTGAAAACTTTTGAAAAAAATTGATCTTACAGAATAAACATGATAAGATCCAAACCAATCATTAGAATTATGACGATAAGCAAAATCATTTCTTCGATAATGAAAAGATTTAGTAGTAGGAGGAGATAATTGAATCAATTGCTTTATTGAATAACGCTTGTAAGAAGTTATAAGGTTTTGTTTAGGAGAAGCAAGTTGACCAACTACATCAGTATCACTACTATCAGATCTATTACATGAATTATCTGAAATTGATTCAGCTGTCTCATCATTCTTCCTTTTTGGTCGCCATTCAGTTCTTGCTTCTGACCTTTTCTTTCTTAAATCTGAAACAAAAGATTTAGATCTATTAGGAAAATCAGATTTTTGAGATTGATTTTTCTTTTGTTTACCAGTGTTAATCCGTTTCTGTGATTGCTGTTTCTTATGTTTCTTACCCTTAGAATAATATTCAGCAGTCACAGAAACTGGATCACCAACCTTAGTTGATGATTCATCAGTCTTAAGAACACTTGGTAACACTTTTCCATTTATAAGACAAGTAGAATGATCAGGAAGAGGAGCATTGAAGTCAAACATATCAATTTCTTCTATACACCCATCATCAGAATTGAGAAAATCATTTGCAGACGCAAATAAGTCATCAAAGTTATCAATCGAAGTTTGAGGTACCTTTGAAACTTTAGAAAACTTCATAGATTTAGATTGAAAAACTGTGTTCTTTAAAACTGTAGAAAACACACTTTGTTCAATATCTACCAAAAGTCTTTCATCAGAAACAACATTTTCAAGTTCAACTATTTTGCTTTCAAGAATGAGTGGAGGAACATAAACCTTTGCAATAGCAGGTTTTGCCTTCATCTCAGAAACAGAATAACTAGCAAAATAGTCGTTTGAAAGAACTTTTGGTGTCTCTAAAAGATAACTATCATTTAACTTTGCATAGTTAAATGGTAGTTGCATTTTGTTAACATTCTTTCTATTTTCAGTTTCTTTGGCCTCAACTTCTTCTGGTAATTTGGTAACAAATTTGGGTTTTAAATGAGTATGTTTACCAGCACAAGCAAGAAAATCAAAATTATAAAGTGCTTGTTGTTTTCTGATGGCTTTCTTTAA
Source organism: Arctium minus (assembly GCA_954870635.1). Lineage (NCBI taxonomy): Eukaryota > Viridiplantae > Streptophyta > Magnoliopsida > Asterales > Asteraceae > Arctium > Arctium minus. The sequence goes on along the minus strand of OX941080.1, from coordinate 169,837,587 downwards.
ATAATGAGGATTTTCGAAACCAAGTCCCCATTTTTCCTTAACATCAGCCTCTTCGTTGGGTGCATTAAGAAAGATAGTTTGATCTGTTTGACCTCTTGCATAAAGTTTGGCTTCCAGACCATTTACCTTCTTATTTAAGAGCTTGTTCTCAACCTGCAATTTATGAACAGGTAGTGCAGATTCTTTCTTTTCTAACTCAGACTTAGAAATTTTAACTTCAAAATCAGAAATCTTCTTTTCAAAACAATCTACTTGAATTTTAGAATCAGAAGCAGACTTGCATAAAGAATCAATTAGATATTTGTTCCCAATAACAGACTTATTAAGCTCAAAGATCTTGTTATTTCTTTTAGCAAATCTGTCTTTTTCCTTTTTCAGTTTAGTTTGTAAGTCTTGAAGCTCAATCATCATGGCGTCCATTTTGGTGATGAAATCTTTTTCATTTAAGTGCATTACCTCATCAGCAGTTTCTTCCTCATCCGACTCATCATATTTCACCTCTTTTCCCATTAAGCAGAGATGAGCAGTTTCTTCTTTCTCTTCCTCTTCAACATCTGAATGATGCAGCCAAAATTCGTCTTCAGCCATTAATGCTATGCCAGCTTCTTGTTGTTTGGCCAATAGCAGTTTGTTCTGATAGTACTGGGAGTTGCGAACCTTTGGCTTTCGACATTCTTTAGCAAAATGTCCAATCTTGCCACAGTTGTAGCATTTGATTAGATCATTTGCTGGCTTTTCAGCACCAGTATACTTATTCACAAACTTCTTTCTTTCTTCAGGTTTCTTCTCAACAAACCTGTTGCCTTCTACCCTTTCTCTGTACTCATGATTCTTGGAGCTGGATGAAGAGTATCTCTGAGAATTTGATCCCGACTTTTTGTAGAATTTCTTTTGAAATGCACGGGTCAGTAATAGTATAGCTTGTTTGAGACTTTCTCCATCGTCTCCATCGGATTCGGATTCAGATTCAGATTCAGAACTATTAATGGCTTTCTTATTTTTCTTCTTCTCTGTCTTATCTTTCTTCTTCTTTCCGGCCACAAGTGCAATGGGATCTGCAACTTTTTCTGTTTTCTTCTTCTCACTCCTTTTCTCTTCTACTTCTTCTTCATTTTGTCGCAAAGTCTCGTATACCTCATGCAATGGTATATCACTTAGATCCTTCATTTGTTTCATGCGACGAGTGTGTTTTTTCCACTCAGGTTGCAGAATGCTCAGAAACTTAACATTGTTCTTAAGCTGCTTCTTTTTCACTTTATTCTTTGACAACTCATTCAAAAGCAAGACAAAACGTTCATAAGTATCTTCCAAGCTTTCATCCTCTTTGGCTTTAAACTCTTCATAACTGTTAATGCAATTAGCCACTTTCATTTGATTCCCAACCTTGGATCCCATCATCATCTTTTGCAGTTGATCCCACATCTTCTTAGCATTTGCCTTGTAACTATCAATCTTAATGTATATCTCGTTCGGAATTCTTTGAAGAAGTAAGGACCGTGCTTGTTTATCTGCTTTAAATCGGCTTTTCTGCTCTTCAGAATACTGGGCAAAATCCATTGGAACTGTTCTCATCTTCTGTACTCTATCCTCATCTCCATCCTCACTGTCTAACGATTCATCATCAGGGATTTGAACAGTAGGTGGAATCATCGGACCTTCTGTAATTGAAAGTAGTATGTTCTCACCATTCGCATGTCTATCCACAAAATCTAGAAATCTGTCTTTCCACTGTTCATATTCTCCTTTGAACAGTACTGGAGGCTTGACATCAGTGCCAATAGAAAGAACATCTTTAGAAGTCATCCTGTTTGAAAAATATATGCAATAAGAAACTAGAACTGATCGTTAGTCCAAATATGAAATCACAAGAAAGAAAAAAAAATCTTGAAATATAGAAAAATCAGAAATCTTGAAAAATTTGACTAAGTGACAAAACTCGCAAGTCACTGTAGAACTCGCAAGTCACTATTGCTGAAAAACCCGCAGACTAAAGCTTGCGCGTTTGTGAGACTCGCACGCAAAGACTTGCGTGTTCTGATAAACTCGCAGATAGCTGAAACTCGCTGATTGTTGAAACTCGCAAGTGACTATTCTCTTTGAAACTCGCTAATGCCTAAACACGCAAGTAACTATTCACTTTGAAACTCGCTAATGGAGACGTGCGCGCTCCCAAAACTCGCTAGGCACTACTTGCGTATTTGAGCAGACTCGCTAACCATGGTTTGCGCGTTCCAACACCTAGAAAAAATTTCTGAGTTTTTCAAACTCGCACGATGAACAAACTCGCAGAACCCTATTCCTGATGAAACTCGCACACATAGACTAGCGCGTTTGTAAAACTCGCTAATCACTACGTGCGTGTTTTGGTACTTAGAAAATTTTCCCAACTTTCAAAACTCGCAGATAACACCTTGCGTGTTCTAAGAACTCGCTAATAACGCCTTGCGTGTTTTAGCCAAAAATGAAATTCTTCAGCTTGCGCGTTCTATCGAAGAAATTGCGCGTTTCGCCGATCTAGCGCTTTCTTCAGACTTCCTTGCGTGTTCTTAACTTTTTCGAGTCTTTCGTCTTGAATTCGATCAACTTCTTCAAATTTGATCTTGAAACTTTGTAATTATGCTCGATTTCAACACAAGAACAGATTACAATACTTGAAATTTACAATCAAATACACATTGAACCAAATTGATTCAATTTACAGTGCTCAAAAACTCGTGAACTCGAACTTCTTCAAAATCAAAATTAACAATTGATTACAGTGCATTTCACGAATCAAACTATACAGACTCACTCGATAGCACTTAGTAAACAAAACCTAATCGATTTTAACTCGAAATACACCATAAAATTCAGAATGAGCTGAGCAAAAACAGAGTGAATAAATCTCAAATAGAGTTGAATGTGAAGTTTCTGAGCATTTTACAACCAAAGTGGAAAAGATTTACTCGTCAAATGAAAGATCTCAATGAGATTCCTATGCATGAAGTTTATGATAACAACAAATCAATCCAAATGCTCCATATTATTTCAATCTCAAATTCTCACGATACAAAGTGCTCTCAGTACAATATTTCTCTCTCTATGATACGAATTCTATTAAGTGCCTTAAAGGTGCTTAATGATTCTACAAACAAAAAGGTATTTATACTTAAGAATATTACAAAGACAAAAACTAACAAAGCTAAACTAAACACTTTGACTTTAGCACTAAGAAGCTTTGACATTGACTTTGACTTTGCTTTGAGGATTGATTTGAGCTTAGACTTTAATTCCCACGATCTTGGATCCAACATATTTTTGCACTAACACAAATTACAAATCAAAAAACAAGAAATTCAATCACAAATCTCACATATTCATTGATTTCTAGAACACGTACAATCTTTCTCTCTCTACATGAATGAAGCGTATAAATCTCTCTCTCTCTCTCTCTCTCTACTTTCTCTTACTAAATTGATAGGAAATGAATGCTTTTACAAACAAATTACAAATACCTACAACATATTACAAGGAAACATAACAACACTTTGACATTTACTTAAAAGACATTGACTTTCTTTGACTTTGATTTCTCTCCTTCATTAGCTTTGACTTTGACATTCTCACATGAACCTTTGACTTTTAATCTTCAAGCTATGACCTTCTTTATCTTCATAGTGTAATCCTCATTCTACGATATCGGTTACAACAATATTTGCTCTAACACTCTTCACACCTTCTCATCATATTTAGCCTTCTTATTTGAATCTCTCTCTCTCTCTCTCTCTCTCTATCTATATAATATGTATATAGTGTGTATTAATTGATAAATATACAATATATAAAATCAATAAAAAAATATGGATACCCTCAATTGAGTATATTCATCAATGACTATATACAATAATATATTTTAGATGAATATATTCACATGTACTTGTATTCTATAAGTATATTTAACGATGAATATACCCCAAAAAAATTAGTTCCTTGGGTTCTTAAAATATTTGCAGTTCTCATTTGAACAACTCTCTCTCTCTCTATATATATATATATGTATGTTTGTGTGAAATTGTATGATCCCAATCAATTCAAGCAATTAAACAATGAATCGCAATCAAGATTTTGACATTGAAGGTCTAGAGAGAGAGTAGAGAGAAAAATGGTCACAAATATATTGATGTAACAATGATGAACAACATATCTAGCTACATGATTAACAAGACAACATGGTATTTATACCACAAGTCTAAAACCACAAGCTTAACAACTAAGTAAACTTATATTGACTAAACTAAACAGACTTTGACTTTGTTGACTTATCTTGACTTGACTTTTCCTATTAAATCTTGGATACAATAATACACTAACATTCTCCCCCTTTGTATTCAAGATTTAATAAAAATTTGACATAAGTCTTCAGCACTTGATTCTTCAATCTTTTGTCTCTGACAACTTTGAACTTTGAAGCTCTTTCTGAAGTTGTTGAAGAATCTTGAAAAGTCTTTAAGACTTTACAGCTTTGGGAAGTCAACAAGTCTTGAAAACTTTGGAACTTTGAAAACTTCTTTGAAACTTCTAGGGATGTTTGAAAAATTGTATCTTCATCTCTGTAATCTCTGATTAGTCTTCAAAAAAATGAACTTTCGCGAATCTTCTAATTTGACTTTGAATAATCTCCGAATGATTTCTTTTTATCTGTCTTGAAACAACACTTGATCTTCATTTGACTTGAACTATCAGAATTTCTTCACAAGTCTTTTCACTTTGACATCTCTTTATCATTTTGAAATTGATCTTTGTAGATATCTCCCCCTTTTTGATGATTGTGAGCATCATGATCATCAAAACTTTCTCAATTTCAACACTTTCTTTGAATCTCCCCCTTTTTCAAATATTCTCCCCCCTTTGAGATACATTTGACATTCTCTGCACCTTGATCTGAGTATCTGAATCATGAACTGTATATACCCGAATCTTTTCAAATTCAGATATAATGGACGTTGTAACTCTGATTCAACAAATGAAACAGTTAGGAGTGCCTATCAGTAACACAGAGTTACTGTGTACAACGAATGTACAATTTAAGGAGTTGGTTTGATGATGACTCCCCAGGACTTCCATTCAATCATTGAAAAACACAAGGTTTATCTATGAATGTTCTGACAGAAAAAAAAATTTCTGTGTGCTCGTGCCTATGTATGAAAGAACTTATCACAATGATTGTGTTTCATAAGGCTCAAATTGTGTAAACTATTGAGAGAGCAACAGATATTACACGAACTCAATGTGCATGAAAGAGGTGCGAAGGTGGGGCAACGTTCCTTCTTTTTCAATATCTAAATTTTCCGAGTGAAGACTAGATAGCAAATATGCTGCGTCCCCAAAGAAAATGAAACATTTCTTTGTCAAGAAAGAAACGAGTGGATGGTGGGGTAATTGCAAGAGTTGGCATGGGCTCACTGCCTTTTTCAATGATGGTCACCAAAGAATGTGAACCAACAGATTATGTGGCTGCCCGGCTCAGAAAGTGTTGTGCAGAGTTTTGATATTCTTTTAACTCTGTTCTCACACCCTCTTTCTTTTTAACATTTATGCTCACTTCTAACCAAACTCTCATTTCCATTTTTCCGCTCCACACAATGAAAAAAACTCAACGGGATGAGTTATCTCCCCCACTCTTTGATTTATGACCCCTCACCCCTCAATCACTCAAGGATAACTTCCTAGGTAGGAAACACTGGTTTGCGTGAATCCATGGAAGTTCTGTTTAAGCTCACACATGAATCCCATGTAAGTCCTAAAAAGAATGGTTGCTCAACAGTTTAACTTTAGCAGTTAAGCTCAAAAATATATGATGACATTGTCAAAATGTATGCTCATGAGATTTGAGCAATTGAACAATGAAGATCTCTCAAAACAAGAATATTGAATGAATGAAATGAAATCAAGAGAATTGTTTTGAGAATCTGACAATGTATCAATCAGATCAAATGAAATGGTTAGGTTATCAAAGAATTGGATGGTTTGTTTATATGAACGAATATAAACAAATTAACAATGAAAGCACAAATTAGAAATGATGATTGATGCTCAACAACATTTGAAAGCAAACGGGAGTATTACCATCGAAAAATTGTTTCATTATGTGACATGGTAATAACAATTTCAAATGAAGTACTGAACCAGTGTGTATGAATACTTTACAGTATATAGACAAGATAATACGCAAGTATTGATCTTTAGAAACACACGGTCAGTTAAACATTAAAGCTCAATATGAAAAACATTTGAAAATCACACTTCTTAATTCATGAAATCTTTTGAGAATAGAGAAGTGGTTTAAACAATTAAAAAAACGTTTTTCATGCTTGAAAGTTGTTCTTCCTTCAAACAATCAAGGATCTAAGATCAGAAGATATTTACCTTTAAGGCTCCCCCTCAAATCATTATAGAATGATTTAGGTCTATTAAGCTCCCCCTGGATATTTGGAAAATATCCTTATCTGAACATGAAAGAACGGGTCCTGATCTGTCATGTGATCAGAATCCATAGTCTTTACATTAAGGTGCGGGTCTTGAACTATGTTATTCAAGAACCATAAACTTGTACTTTGAAGTACGAGTCCTAGATTGTTTTGTCTAGAAGTCAAACATCTTGTTCCCCCTATACCTGTGGTACCTGGGAAACAGATTTAACAGGCTTTGGTTGGTACCCACTGGTATTTGGGTCCTGGTATGTTAGATTTAGAAATCCACCTCTCATTAGATTTATATCTTTTAAAATCCGAAATCTGAGAAGTAATTCTGTAAGATCCGTACCAGTTATGAGCAGATTCTTGTTGGACGAAATCATTCTCTCCACAGTAAGAACAACAGATTTTCCTTTGAGCAATCCTGATCAAATAGTTAGTAGAATAAAGCATATCAGGATTACCAAAAGAGTTACCTTTATGCACACTGTTCCTTTTGGCTTTAGATCTGGATGCAGATGCTTTGTCCTTCTTCTTCTCTTCATCTGAAGACCTCTTCACTCTCCAGACCATCTGATTTTTCTTTGATTGCTTTCCAAGAGATTTTACATAATAGCTCGCTGAACCATCAACAAGTTTGTCATAAAATAGATTTCATGGTCTGATCTGATTTGATTTGACAGTTTGTGATATGACACTTTTGTTTTTCAAAACATTTTTCTCATGAATAGAACTAGAAGCTGTTTTGAAAGAACAGACTGATTCTGTTGAGTTATCAACAGGTGATTGACTAATCACATCAGTTGTTACTTTATCTGACAATTCAATGTTTGCAGCTTCTAAGTCATTTATCTTTTTAGTCAAAATGTTTCTTTCATCTGAAAGTGTGTCAAACTTTTGTTTCAAATCAGATTCTGCCTTCTGTTCTTTAAGAATATCTGAGGATAGAACAAAGATCTTGGACATGAGCTTGGATATTTCAGATTCAAAATATGAACGTTCTTGCTCAAAATCTTTTTGTAAGTTCTTGGATTTATCAGAAATTTCATTGAAGATCCCAACATTTCTCTTTTCAGAATTTTTCTTTTCAGATTCAAAAGACTTTTTCTTTTCTTTGAAAATTTGTCTTTCTTTTTCCAATAAGTCTTGTAAAACTGAGATCTGTTTGGGAAATTCAGTGTTTTTATCTTCAAGAACTTTTCTTTCCTTAGCAAAAGTGTCTCTTTCAGTGATTATAACTTTTTCAAAATCAGACATTTGCTTAGAAAGTCTAATGCATCTTAGCTCAAGATCCTTTTTTCTTGTAAAGTTTTCTTGGAAATCTCAGATGATTGTTGAGTTGAAGATGTCTTGGAAACAAGAGCTTTGCGTATTAAGACACGACTTTGCGTGTGAAGAAGGATACGCAAAGTTAGCTTTGCGTATGTAGAGGGAAGCGCAAAGCAGACTTTGCGTTTGTAGAGGGAAGCGCAAAGCAGACTTTTCGCTCAAAGATTCTATTCTCTCAGCTACAAATGATTCTTTTGCTGTTCTTGCTCCGAACACCATAATTCATTCATAGTCATTCAAAAGAGGTGTATCGTCTAGAGCTCAAGCAGCAAAGACAACTTAATCTGAAAGATGCTGAGAAGAAATTTTTTTTCTTAAAAGTCAGAAAGCTTCATAAAGTCGCTTTGTTGGTTCGTGCTATTTTAGAAGATGATTTTTGAAGACCAAAGCGCCAATGATTACTAAGGGGAGATTGTTAGGTCTGATTTTATAGTAATCATTGTATTTATAGGGCTTGGTCAAATACTATGTTTTGAGTCATACTGTGTTGTATCTGACCAAGGGTATTTAAGTCCCTTTGGTCTTGTTCCTTGTAAGAACCTTGGCACGCACACTTTAATCAGATTACACTTTGTGCTTCCATATTTTCTCTCTCTACTTTCTCTCTCTAAAGATTTAGAGATTCTTGGACTCTCAAAGAGAGTCGCAGAAGAAGAGGCTCCAAAATCCCCAACAGAAGTTGCCAAGCCGAAGAAGAAGGCTAAGAAATTGACCAAGGCAGCAACCTCTGAACCTGTCCCTTCCCTTGAAGCGAATGAACCTGCAGAGTTCGAACAACCTCTGCAGAGGAGAAGGAGAAAGGTGATCACTGAAAGCTCAGAAGAAAAATCACCCAGCCCTCTTCATGTCGCAATGGACATAGCAATGGAAATTCAACAGCAGCGCTCTGTGGGATTGGGTGAAACCGCGAACATTGAGGTACAAGATGTCACGGGGCTTCCAAGCTCTGAAGATGAGGGTGAAAAATATTTGGAGAAGGAGATAGGAGAAAAAGATTCCATTGGCACACAACTAAAACCAACTCCCAGTGCAACCTACACCACTACCCCTGCAGTTCTAGTGCAGAGGGGTATTGAAACAGGACCGCACAGTCCGAACCAGACCCCAGCCGACCGGACAGAGGATATTCCTTCATCCTCTGTACCACCTTTCGGGGAAACCAAACCCACCTCACCCTCTCAAAAGGGTGAGAGTGTTGCTCTGCATGTCCATTCGCCCCAGGACATATCTCTTCCACACACAGAGGTATTCGTTACCTCTGTCACACACAAGAAAGACACCCAAACCACTTCAGAGTTGGTGGTGAAAGAACACAATGATTATGTGGCTCTAGAACAACCACAGGATCCATTCAACATAGCTCTTAAGGGAGTCTCTGAACCCTCCCCCAAAGAACATGTTGACAGAACTTCCATAGATGCTTCCTCTGTGGAACATCGAGGATTGGAAGGAAATCCCTCAGAGCTCAACATCCCCACAGGCTCTACGGGTGCCAAAGACTCGTTGGCCAAATCTGGAACATTTGTTGTTCCAGAGGTTACCCCGGACATCTATGTCACAAAGGGCGAGTTTAAAGCCTTTGCTGACACGGTGCTCCAAAAACTTAACAAGTTGCAAAGCTCTATCTCCAGAGAGTCCCAAGCCAACTCTCAAACTATTGCAGAGGCCCTGAAAGCCAATACTGAAGCTCTTTTTTTTTTATCTAAGTCTAGAGCTTGAGTAAAGTAGATCTTTGCGTGTCAGGAAGGGAACGCAAACAAGAGCTTTGCGTATTAAGACACGACTTTGCGTGTGAAGAAGGATACGCAAAGTTAGCTTTGCGTATGTAGAGGGAAGCGCAAAGCAGACTTTGCGTTTGTAGAGGGAAGCGCAAAGCAGACTTTGCGTTTGTATAGGGAAGCGCAAAGCAGACTTTTCGCTCAAAGATTCTATTCTCTCAGCTACAAATGATTCTTTTGCTGTTCTTGCTCCGAACACCACAATTCATTTATAGTCATTCAAAAGAGGTGTATCGTCTAGAGCTCAAGCAACAAAGACAACTTAATCTGAAAGATGCTGAGAACCTTGGCACGCACACTTCAATCAGATTACACTTTGTGCTTCCATATTTTCCCTCTCTACTTTCTCTCTCTAAAGATTTAGAGATTCTTGGACTCTCAAAGAGAGTCGCAGAAGAAGAGGCTCCAAAATCCCCAACAGAAGTTGCCAAGACGAAGAAGAAGGCTAAGAAATTGACCAAGGCAGCAACCTCTGAACCTGTCCCTTCCCTTGAAGCGAATGAACATGCAGAGTTCGAACAACCTCTGCAGAGGAGAAGGAGAAAGGTGATCACTGAAAGCTCAGAAGAAAAATCACCCAGCCCTCTTCATGTCGCAATGGACATAGCAATGGAAATTCAACAGCAGCGCTCTGTGGGATTGGGTGAAACCGCGAACATTGAGGAACAAGATGTCACGGGGCTTCCAAGCTCTGAAGATGAGGGTGAAAAATATTTGGAGAAGTTACCCCACAGGCTCTACGGGTGCCAAAGACTCGTTGGCCAAATCTGGAACATTTGTTGTTCCAGAGGTTACCCCGGACATCTATGTCACAAAGGGCGAGTTTAAAGCCTTTGCTGACACGGTGCTCCAAAAACTTAACGAGTTGCAAAGCTCTATCTAAGAGAGTCCCAAGCCAACTCTCAAACTATTGCAGAGGCCCTGAAAGCCAATACTGAAGCTCTTTTTTTATTTATCTAAGTCTGGAGCTTGTGCAAAGTAGATCTTTGCGTGTCAGGAAGAGAACGCAAACAAGAGTTTTGCGTATTAAGACACGACTTTACGTGTGAAGAAGGATACGCAAAGTTAGCTTTGCGTATGTAGAGGGAAGCGCAAAGCAGACTTTGCGTTTGTAGAGGGAAGCACAAAGCAGACTTTGCGTTTGTAGTGGGAAGCGCAAAGTATACTTTGCGTATACAGAGTGAAATGCAAACTGATGGTTTGCGTTTTAAACTGGAGCCGAGAAACTATAAGCTTTGCGTTTCCAACGTGAACCGCAAACCTGAAAATTCACTAACACACTAGTTACACCACAAAACATATGAATGAATGACTGAGGCGTAAAGCATTATGAATATATGAATGAGGCGCAAGATATATGAATGAAGCGCAAACTTTAACAACTCACGAATTTTCGCAAGATCAAATCAAAACAAGAAATTTATGCATGAAAAACACACACTTAATATCGAAAACACCTTTCTAACAACATTTGATCAACAATATCGATTAAAATCAACAAAATCTAAAAATCTAGAATGAAACAGTACCGAACTCGTGTTTTTCCAGAAAACTTTTAAACTCAAAATTGATGATCTAAACTTGATTTTCTTGAAAAACAACTTGAAACAAAAAAGATCGAATAACAAAAACGAGTCTACTGAAATAAAAAACAAACAAAATTGATCACAAACACATCCAAATTTGATGAGAAATCAAGAAAACGAGATTTTCTTGAAAACTTCAAGAAAATCGATCAAATTTTCGATTTCAATCATCAATTCAGATTAAAAAAAATACAAACTCTCAATCCTCTCAAGAGTCAGATTGCTCTGATACCAATTGAGAGTCCAAGAATCTCTAAATCTTTAGAGAGAGAAAGTAGAGAGAGAAAATATGGAAGCACAAAGTGTAATCTGATTAAAGTGTGCGTGCCAAGGTTCTTACAAGGAACAAGACCAAAGGGACTTAAATACCCTTGGTCAGATACAACACAGTATGACTCAAAACACAGTATTTGACCAAGCCCTATAAATACAATGATTACTATAAAATCAGACCAACAGAAGACAGATCTTGAGCAATTGGATGTCCTCGAAGAATAGATCGAATAACTGGATGGATCTTTATTCTATCAAAGTCCAGAAAATAGTTGTTCGGCTTGTAAGGCATGTACATGATGGTTGGGAACACATCATTTGGTGTACGACGAGAAGCAGAAAGATCGGCTCCAACAGAAGGATGAGATGGCATGGGAGTATCATGAGAAGCTCGATCAGACGGATCATCGAGAATGACATTCTCGTCTTGAAGCATTGGATCTGTATTTGTTTTAGAAGACATAATAGACCTGGAAAACAAAATGAAAAAAAAAAAATAGACAAAAACAAAAAAAATATTCTAAGTATGGTTTGCGTGCCAAGTTAGAAGCGCAAACCAAGGTTTGCGTGTTGAACGTGAAACGCAAAGCCAAGTTTGCGTTTCAGTCATGAGTCGCAAAAGTAAGTTTGCGTATCTAACATGGTCCAAAAACTATACTTAGAAAGATAAAACAAGACAAACAAAAACACTAAGGGAGGTTTGCGTATCAAGTGTGATGCGCAAAGTTCACTTTGCGTGTCCAACGGGAGACGCAAACTAGACTTTGCGTGTCCTGTTGGTTGCGCAATATACACTTTGCGGGACAATCATACTTGATATATAAACCCAAAAAACAATACATGAAGCACAAACACAAAGAGAGTTTGCGTATCAAAGAGGAGACGCAAAGTAGACTTTCCGTGTCCTAGTTGATACGTAAACTACACTTGAAAGAACAAAGAAAACAAAAACAAAAGATTGCTTAACAGGATAGAAGCGCAAAGTAGACTTTGCGTTTCTAGATAGACACGCAAAGTTCACTTTACGTTTCTAGTTAGATGCGCAAAGTTCACTTTGCGTTTCTAGCTAGACGCGCAAAGTTCACTTTGCGTTTCTAGCTAGACGCGCAAAGTTCACTTTGCGTTTCTAGCTAGACGCGCAAAGTTCACTTTGCGGGTCTATCATCCTTGTTCAGAAACCTAGATACGCAAAAAAAACGAACCGAAAATCACAAAAAACAAAATTAAAGCTAGAATACAAGAAATTAAAGATAAAGGATGCATACTTGATGATCGATTATCAGTTCTAAGCAAAACCAATATCCAATTCAAACCACAATCAAACACAAAATGAATCTGAGAATAAGAACAGTTCGAAAAACAATGAGTAGCAGATTAAGAGCATTCAAGTCGAGAAAACATACAATATAAACCAAATAAAAAACATACCTTGAGTTCGAGTATCAAAATCTGAAAGAAATCGATTAGGGTTTAGCACAAGAAAAAAATTGACCGAGAGAGAGTAGAAGGCCGAAGGTCAGATAGAAGGAACAAAAAAGCGGGAAAAAGAAACGAAATAGAAAAACACTATTTAAACCAAGAAAAACTAAAACAAAACTAAAGCTAAAAAACATAACATAAAAAAAATAAAAATAAAAAAAAATTGTAAAAATATACCTGAAATCCTTTTACTCCCCTACACAAATGCACAAAAAAAATTTAACTGATAGTATAGCAAATGTGTAGAAAAATCTGAGAAACATACCTGTTTAACTTCTGATCAGCACAGATAATTTTCTTACTTACTCCCCCTCAAACACAGAAAAGTTCAGATAACTTTTTCAGATAAGCTCTCCCCCTTGAAAATTGCACAGACCATATACAAAAAAAATACAGATAATCAAACATAAAAAAAATCAGTATGAAAGATGATCGTATTGAATATAAATTTTGTAACAACTGAACATATAAAATTTTAAACACTAAACAAATTAAAATCTACTCAGTAAAATTTCACAGATTTATCAATCAGTTGAAATCAAGCATATGTTGTTGGATGCAAGACCAAGTATAATTGTATATCAAGTTAAAACATGTTCAGTTTCAAAAACTTCCATTTGTCTATTCAATGTGTTCGCATGTGAACTTCAATTAGCTTTAAGAAAAATGCAGTTCTAAAATTATTATAGAAAACTTTGCATGTACTGACACTAAGTCATCAAAATATAAGACTTTCACAAATTTACAGGTTTATCACAGCTCAAACATATCACCAAGTATCATGAGATGTTTGCTCATTGGCATCTTTTTAGCAGTGTGCACATTGGCATCTTCACATGAGTGTGCTCTTTGGCATCTTTTAAGCGATGTGCACTTTGGCATCTTTAATCAGAGAGTTAATTAAGTAAAGAACATGCCGTAAACGTAACTTTCTATCTGACCCTATTGCAGGATTTGGGTCAGCCACTCCCAGACCAGTTGGCCTTAGGGGCTAGGTGTCAAGCACCCCTTGGAACTTACTTTCTCGGATCAGAAAGGCTACATCGACATATTCTAAACCCATTCATACCAGTAAAACATGACTTTCGATCTGGTTCTATAGAAGGATTTCTGTTCGATCACTCCCAGACCAAATGACCTTAGGGGACCAGATGTCGAGCATCCCACGAAACTTACTTTCCCAAACCAAAAAGGTCACATGTACAAACTTTTAAACCCAGAGATTTCTGTATTTTAAGAATTTATTATTCATCTCAATTACTCAGATCAACGTCTAAATGCTTAGCCCATATTTTCATTTCGATCTATAATTCTGATCATTTAGGTAGTCTAATCAAAGTAAACTATAAAAATTCCGACTCACATATCTTTAAAGCAGTATTAAAAGCTACAAACATGTTGCTGACTTTTCGACTTTTGTAAGACTTAAAATTTGAACATATAAAACTATAATATAAACAAAGAACATGTAAAAGATCCTAGACATACGTTTTATTCAAAAGAAAGAAAATCTGTAAAATTTTATTTTATAGAGTAAAATTTGTAAAGATTTAAATTTTTAAATTCAACATGCCTAATTTTGAAAGCAAAAAATTGAAACGTTTTTCATCTAAGGCTTTTGTAAAGATATCAACAAGTTGATATTCAGTTGGTACAAAATATAATTCAATAGTACCTTCTTCCACGTGATGCTTTATAAAATGATATCTCATGTCAATGTGCTTGGTCTTGGTGTGCTGGACTGGATTGACTGATATCGCAATTGCAGACTTGCTGTCACAATATATTGGCACTGTCTTGTACAACATCCCGTAATCCCGAAGTTGCGTTTTCATCCAGAGCACTTGAGCACAACAACTAGCTGCAGCGACGTATTCAGCTTCGGCTGTTGATATTGAAACGCAATTTTGCTTTTTCGACGCCCAGCTTATCAGTCTGTCACCTAAAAACTGAAGATGACCAGAAGTACTCTTCCTGTCCAATTGATTACCACAAAAATCTGCATTTGAATAAGCAATCAAATTATAGTCAGAACTTTTAGGATACCATAATCCTAAATAAGGAGTTCCTTTAATATATCTAAAAATGCGTTTGACTGCTAAAAGAGGAGATTCTTTTGGTTTAGCTTGGAATCGGGCACATAAGCACGTGGAGAACATTATGTCCGGGCGACTGGCAGTTAGATACATCAGCGATCCGATCATTCCTCTGTATGTCTTTTGATCCACATCTTTTCAATCTGGATCGAGTCCGAGTTTAGCACCATGAGCCATCGGTGTTCCGATTGAAGTAGATTTGTCCATCTTGAATTTCTTCAAGATGTCAAATACATACTTTGACTGGTTGATGAAGATACCATCAGGAAGCTGCTTCACTTGTAAGCCGAGGAAGAAGTTGATTTCTCCCATCATGCTCATCTGAAATCTAGAGGTCATGAAATCAGAAAACCAAGTACACAAAGATTTGTTAGTCGCACCGAAAATAATATCATCTACGTATATTTGTACTAAGCAGATATCAAGATTAGATCTTGTTAGCCCCAAATCTGAACCAATGAAAGTATTGAAAATAACTAAGTCTTCATTTAAAGACTTTCAAGGGACATCAACAAGTCTGTCTCTGAAGTCAGTTCAGAGTTAGTCTGAAGAAAGCAAGTCTGTCTCTGAAGTCAGTTCAGAGTCAGTCTCAGAGAAAGTTGTCTGTCTCTGAAGTCAGTTCAGAGACAGTCTTACTTAAAGACATTAGAGAGCTCCTCATCAGAGATCCTAGTTCAGAGCTCTGAAGATGATCACTCTGAATCTCTTGACAAAGAAGAACAGATGACACGTCACCTTGTGATAAGATTTACTTTCTAGAATAGGTCACTGTTCAAGCATGTCTTGATCTTACCTCTTAGGTAAGACACTGTTCAAGCATGCTTCTATTTGTCAGATAAGTACACTATTTACTTTATGGTCCTATAAAAAGGACCATCACCTTATTGTTCAAAGTGTGCTTAAGAAGTCTTATAACTGATAATATAAGTTGAATATTTTATTCCAAGAATATCTTGTTTATCTATTATCTGCTTTATGAATTGTGATATTTGAATCTCCTTTGATATTAAACTATACTGCTTCCGCTGTTATTACTCTTATTGTTTATATCATTGTTGTGAGATTAAATCTGGGATCCAACAGATCTATAAATGAAAAGAGTACTATCGATAGATCCTTTGGTGAAACCGTATTTTACCAAGAAAGCTGACAACTCGTCATACCACGCCCTTGGAGCTTGTTTCAAGCCGTACAATGCGTTATCAAGAAAATATACGTAATATGGACGATCTTTGTCAACAAATCCCTCTGGCTGAGATACATATACTTCTTCTTTCAGCTTGCCATTGAGAAATGCAGTCTTGACATCCATTTGATATACAGTGAAGTTGCGATAAGCAGCAAAGGCAAGAAACATCCGTATAGCTTCCAATCTGGCAACGGGTGCAAATGTTTCATCGTAGTCAATACCTTCTTCTTGTCGATATCCTTTGGCTACCAACCTTGCTTTGTTCCGCAGGACGATTGTGAAGTCGACTTGGAGCGTGTATAAACACTGGCTTGAGGATCTCCAATAATTTGATGAATTGGATGAGATCTTGTCCATTTTGTTGTATGAGGGAGAGGATCAATTACATCTTGAACCACTTCTAATTGAAGAGAGGGAGGTTCAGAAACTTCTACATCAGATGAAGAGATAGAAATAGTTTCAACTTGAGGAGGAGGTATCTCAACAATCTCTGAATCAGATTCGGGAAAAGTTTGTTGAATAACATCATTCTGTACTTCTTCCTGAAGTGATTCCTCTTGAACAGGTTGATCTTGAATAGACACTTCTTGAGTATGTTCTTCATGAATATGCTAAGTTTCTAATTGAACATTGTCTGATTGAACAAAATCTTCTTGTGCCAGTTCTTGTTGAACAGGAGAGACTGGATCAGCATCATTGTCAGAGATAGATGCAGCGGAATTTTGAATAGATGAGCTCTCAGTTTCCTGATTCAAAACATTAGAAACATTTTCAGAGTTAGATCTAGGCACATAATCATAAAAAATTTCGAACAGAAAATCAAGATCAGAAAGATTAGGAGAGGGAGTAAAAGAATCCTGGTTATCCGGTGAAAGAGCAGGTTCTGAACTGATATGCTCAGAAACTGAATTTCCAGTAAAGGAGGGTTCTGAGCCTGAGTGACTAGAAACCAAATCAGCAGCTTCGTCAAATTTTACATTGACACTCTCTATGACCTTTCTTGCAGAGATCAGAAAAACTCTATAAGCGGCAGAGTTTGAAGAATAACCCACGAATACACCCTCGTCTGCCTTTGGACTAAACTTGTTGAGATTCTCCCTGTCATTCAGAACGTAGCATTTACACCCGAATGACTTGAAATACTTGATGTTCGGTTTGATCCCGTTCATAAGTTCATACGGTGTTTTGTTGAAACGACGATGCAGAATTGATCTGTTCTGTGTATGACAGGCAGTTGATACTGCTTCAGCCCAGTAAGACAAAGATAGACCTGAATAAGCGAGCATTGATCTGCCGGACTCAACAAGTGTTCTGTTTCTTCTTTCAACAACACCGTTCTGTTGCGGAGTACGTGCAGCAGAAAATTGTTGTTGTATTCCTTGAGATTCATAGAATGCCTGAAGAGTACTGTTTTTGAATTCAGTGCCATTGTCAGATCTTACCACTTTCACTTGCTTTTGCTTATTTGTCTGAGTTATCTTGATGAGATTGATGAGTACTTCAGGAGTCTCGTCTTTTGACTTCAAAAATTTTACTCAAGTATATCTGGAGTAATAATCAACAATCACCAAAACATATTTCTTATGTCCTAAACTCTTCGTCTTCATCGTACCACACAAATCAACATGCAAAAGATCAAGAATAGCCGACGTGCAGTGTTCAGGTTTAGGCTTGTGAAGAGCTTTCTTCATTTTTCCTTTATCACAATCCTGGAATAGATGGTCTTTCTGGAAACGGAGAACTGGAAGACCTCTCACTAAATCATTCTTGACCAGGCGATCCATATACTTAAAATTGAGGTGAGCTAAACGTCTGTGCCAAATCCAACTTTCTTGAACTGAAGCTTTAGAAAGCAAGAAGATATCTGAAGGAATTTTGATCTTGGAAAGATCAATGGTATACAAATTTAAGTGTCTTTTTCCCACCAGAAGATCCTTGCCATTATCATTCTTCACAGCAACTCTTTTGGATTTGAAGCTGACTTCAAGGTCTTTATCGCAGAACTGTCCTATGCTGAAAAGGTTGTGACTTAGACCCTCGACGTAGCTTACTCTTTTTACTGTTACGTTACCCTGAACTAGATCACCATAACCAAGAATCGGAGCTGTCTCACAGTTACCAAATTTCACACGACCGCAACATTTATCTTTAAAATTAGACAGAAGAGATTTGTTGCCAGTCATATGTTTTGAACATCCCGAGTCCAGATACCATAATTGACTTAGCTGCACACACAGAAACTACACCTTTTTAGGTACCCATATGCTTATGGGTCCCTTGTTAGATTTATGTCTTTTATTTTTCACAAATTTATTTTTCATGCAAGAATGAAAGCAATTATCAATAAAAGATAAAACACAATTATCAGAATCAGAACTAGAAGAACCATATGAGATATTCTTTGATATATCAATCATTTGCTGAAAAGAATATTTTGGGTTTTTATTACATGTAACAGATGTATCAGTATCACAAAGATTGTCTACACAATCAACTCCTAAAAGTTCAGATTCTAAAATTTGTTGTTTCATCCTCCAAATCTGCCTTGGTGACTTCCTCACAGTCCGATCTGAAGAAGAAAAATCGGAAACATTAGAATTTTCAGATAAGACAGTATCATGTTTCTTTGACTTCTTTGATCTTCTTCTTTTACGCTTCTTTTTATAAAATTGAGCATTTATCAGTAAAGAATCATCAATAATTGAATCAGAAGAAGAAACTTTATCAAATAAATCAGTCTTAGCATTTGACATTGAAGAACTATCCTCGGAGTGAAAATTTTCAAAATTGCACAAGTCTGGATGAGGTTTGCGCTTCCCATTGGAGGCGCAAACTGAGCTTTGCGCATCCAACTGCATGTGCAAACTATCAGTTTGCGTTTCCAACGTGGAACGCAAATGGCCATTATTTTGTAAAACTTTAGCATTTTCCTTGGAATCTTTTGATAATCCAGAAGAAATTTTATCTTCAAAACTTGTTTTCGTTATAAAAAGAAATAAATCGTTTTCTAAACAAGTTTGAAGATTTTGTTCTTCCAATCTATCTTCAAGATCAACAATCTTACCTTCTAACACTAATGGGGGAATGTATTTCTTAGTATCATAAGACACCGGAGATACATTTTCCTTATCAGTGTTAGCAAAAATATCAACAAAATCTATTGATAATGAAGATTTATTGAAAGATTTGATTTTTAAAATATTTTGAAATTTTCTGGATTTCTTAGATTGATCAGGAAAATACTTTGCATTTTCAGAGGTGTAAACAAATGGCATTTCCATCCTCTTATTTTTCAACCTTTTCACATTTTCATCTTCCAAATTTTGTTTCTCAGTTGTCCAAAAGAATTTAAACTGAGGAGCATATCTTGCAAGAGTAAAGTGATCATATTCATATAAAGTAGGAACTTCATTTTTAGCATGATTTAAAAAATGCGGATTTTCGAAACCAAGTCCCCACTTTTCTTTTATGGCTTATTCACTCCTTCGTTTATTCATGTAAATGGTTTGCTCAGACTGTTCTCTTTTATACAATTTCCTTTCTAAAACAATTATTTTGTCAGAAAGAATTTTATTTGAAGAAGTCAGTTCAGTCAACGAATCATGATAAGTCTGATTTGAATTTTCTAAATCAACTAACTGCTTTTGAAATTTCTGTTTTGTATCAATTAAAATTGACTTTTCATCTTTTAGAGAAATTTGCAGTTTATCGATTAAATCAGACTTTTCTTGATTTTTAAACTTTTAAGAAACAAACTTTGAGCGCAAATCATGCAAAGCAGTGATAAAAACATTCATTTGAGATAAAAAGAAATTATAGTTAAACTCAGATATTACCTCAGAACCATCAGATGAGGTATCCTCTTCCTCATCATCAGATTTGTCATCACCTATAAAGCACATAGCCGCAATTTCCTCATTTTCAGCCTCGTTGTCCGAATGATCCAACCAGTATTCTTCTTCGGCCAACAAGATGGTTCCACTTTCCTTCTTTTCAGCTAGAGCCAACTTCTTTCGGTAAAAAGCAGCATCCTTTACCACTTTGACTCTGCAATCCTTAACCACATGTCCAGGCTTCCCACAGTTAAAACAATTCATCACCTTTTTGTCATCCTTCTTCTGTTCAACCACCTTAGCTGGTTAATACTTTGGAGTGTATGTCTTTGAAGGAGCACCAGGTTCTATCTTTTTAGAACCAGAAGTAAACCGCAGGTTGTTTGAACCAGATCTGTGCTTGAATCTCTTCTGATAGTGCTGAGTCAAAAGTTTCATGTCCTTTTCGAGTTCTTCGCCATCATCATTTGTAGATCCATCATAAGCTGATTCGGTCAAAGCTTGCTCAGCCAGTTGGCTAGCTATAAGAGCAATGGGATCTACTGACAGAGGCTTGTTCTTCTTATCCATTTTCTCCTTCTTCTCCATTACCATAGATTCATCTATCATCAAGATTTCGTATAACTCCTGAATTGGCATGGTTGAGATTCTGACATTGTTTCTCATTCTGTGGCATGACTTATTCCACTCAGGTTGTAAAGCGTTCAGAAACTTCAAGTTAGCCTCCAACTCAGTCTTGGTAACTTTAATCTTGTAGAGATCATTGATAATAGCCCAGAATCGATCAAAAACATTTTTCAAACTTCCCCATCCTTAGCCTTGAACTTTTCAAAGTTTTTCATATACCTAGTCTGTCGCAACTGAGTAGACATTGCAGTACCAAGCATAATCTTCTCAAGTTGAGTCCACATCAGCATAGGATTCTGTTTGAAGCAATCGATTCTATTATAAATGGAGTTGGGAAGAGCAAGAATCAGATTTGATTTGGCCTGGCTATCAGCTTGATGTCGTAACATATCATCAGCATCATATTCCCTTAAAGCTTTCTCAACAGTGGTAGCAGCAGTGGTTGCAGTAGCTGGAACAACTTTCCTTGGTGTTTCCATAGGACCCTGAGTCAGTGATTTCATCATGTTCTCCCCATTTGGTTGTCTTTTAATGAAGTTAATAAACCGATCCTGCCACTGTTCGAATTCGTTCTCATTGATCAGTACTGGTGGACGTGTATCAGACCCCAAAGACATCATAAGGTCATTTTTGTAGATTTGTGCTTGCAAAGACATCTTGTGAAAAAAATCAGAAATTTCAGAAAAATTGTCTAAGTCAAGAAGACGCGCAAACTAGAGGTTTGCGTTTCAAGAGAGAACCGCAAACTGAACTGAACCGCGAACTGAACTGAACCGCAAACTATAGGTTTGTGTTTGCTTAGAGAGACGTAAAGTGAAGCTTTGCGTGAGTAGACTTTGCGGGATGAGACTTTGCGTTTGTGAAAGAAGCGAAAACTTGAAGCATGAAGAACTTTGCGTTTGATGAACTATGCGATTAAAGAGAGAATCGCGAAGTATACTTTGCGTATACAGAGTGAAACGCAAACTGATGGTTTGCGTTTTAAACTGGAGCCGAGAAACTATAAGCTTTGCGTTTCCAACGTGAACCGCAAACCTAAAAATTTACTAACACACTAGTTAGACCACAAAACATATGAATGAATGAATGAGGCGCAAAGCATTATGAATATATGAATGAGGCGCAAGATATATGAATGAAGCGCAAACTTTAACAACTCACGAATTTTCGCAAGATCAAATCAAAACAAGAAATTTATGCATGAAAAACACACACTTAATATCGAAAACACCTTTCTAACAACATTTGATCAACAATATCGATTAAAATCAACAAAATCTAAAAATCTAGAATGAAACAGTACCGAACTCGTGTTTTTCCAGAAAACTTTTAAACTCAAAATTGATGATCTAAACTTGATTTTCTTGAAAAACAACTTGAAACAAAAAAGATCGAATAACAAAAACGAGTCTACTGAAATAAAAAACAAACAAAATTGATCACAAACACATCCAAATTTGATGAGAAATCAAGAAAACGAGATTTTCTTGAAAACTTCAAGAAAATCGATCAAATTTTCGATTTCAATCATCAATTCAGATTCGAAAATACAAACTCTCAATCCTCTCAAGATTCAGATTGCTCTGATACCAATTGAGAATCCAAGAATCTCTAAATCTTTAGAGAGAGAAAGTAGAGAGAGAAAGTAGAGAAGCGTAAAGTACAGTGATGTATTAAAATGTGAGTGCCAAGGTTACAAAAAAAAGGCTATAAGGGGACTTAAATACCCCAAGCCTTTACAAAACAGATAGAACATTAAGAACAGACTAGGCTAGAAAATATATACAATGATTACTATAAAAACAGATCTAACAATCTCCCCCTTAGTAATCATTGGCGCCGTGGTCTTCAAAAACAGCATAGACCATCCAGGCGACTTTGGAGAATCACTGAAGCTCTTCAATTGAATCTAAAGTCTTCTGGATAAGTCGGATTTCATCATTATCAACCAGGAATGCATTTTCTCTTGATTCCAAAAATCTTCTTTTGGCCTCCTTCAGACGTTGTTCTAACTGAAGCTTGATCACCTTTAAGGTTCCATCAGAGTAGTGAGCAATTTCTTCAAACTTGAGAAAGCATTTTTCATTAGACCCATTCTAGTACACCACTCCATATGGATCTTCAACAATGGTGAGAAGAGGATAAGACTCTACGTTTGGTAAGCTTTGGTTGGGCCTGAGAAGATTAACAACCGGTTGGAAGCTTTCAACAGCCATCTGGAAATCAAAAACCTTGAAGAATCGGATTTGTCATCGTGTGAATCTTTTAATGACGAACAAAGCTTGTGAAATATTCTGTGATCTATGATACAGATTCCTGAAGTGGTCATATAAGAACTCCATGTCATCTATAGAAAGGTCAGCGAAGTCTGCCTCTGAAAATTTATATCGCTTGCAATCTCTTCTTTCAACTTCAAAATCAGGATACCAGATATTCACAAACTTGTTGATTGTGAAACCGATGACTCGAACAATCAAGTGTTGAGAAGACACGGTATTATTCCTTTTGCGCTGGCATTTAATGAACATTAAGTATTCATATTGATAGGCATCTGACTCTCTCTCTACTCCAAGGATTGCATAGATGTTAATCGGCGTTCTTCTAGAAACAAAGATGTTTCTCTGAGTGTCTTCTATAAAGGTTGATCTTTGCCTTGATGCCAAATATCTACGTTGCAGATTCCTTTGTCTTTGATGTCTAGATAAAGCTGGTCCTTCTTCTAGAATAGATGGTGGAATTACAGAATCAGAAGGTGGAACATCAGCTTCTGCTCTTGACGACTGACCAACTTCAAATGATCTTGAAGGAATATTGGTAGTCGGAGCTGAACTAGCAACAGGAGTAGATGTGTCTTTAGCTGATTCAGGAATCTCATCATGAGCAGGAAGATCACTGTATAACAAATCTGCTTCTTCTTCGTCTTTCGCATCCATGAACACTGAGTCATCTTCTGTATCTGATATGATAACGATGTCATCACAGTCTTCTTCATTGACTTGACATATCTTTTCAAACCTGACATCTTCATCATCATCAGAATTAATCTCTATGAAGTTAGCAAAGAATGTCCTCATGTCATTTGCAGCCTCAGATTCTTCAACTTCATGAACATTGGCAGAAACATCTGGATCCATATAAACAACTATTTGCATATTATTGTTAATATTACTCTCAGAAATATTCAGTTCATTATGCAAGGAAGACAGATCAACATTTTCAATCATAACATTCACTAAATCCTGAATGTTGCAGTCTTGAACATTTTCACCACTCTTTCCTTTATCACCAGCCACTTCTTCTTGAATATCTTCTCTAGCTTCAGAAGATCCTTCAACTCTCGGTCTCTTTGCCATCTCCCCCTCATAGCCTTGATGATCAGGATCATCTTGGTCATGTCGGCGCTTAAGAGACGGGCCGGCCTCAGTTCTACAACTTTGTTCATGAAGATCAAGCCTGTTAGATAAATCAGAGAAGGATTGAAACATAAAAGTTTTGAGATCAGAAAAACTTGTTCGAACTTCAGATCTTAAAAGTATGGAACTCGTCAGATAGCACAGAAATCCTGTCAGAATCAGAAGTGGAAACTGGAGGCGGATTAGGTTGGAAGTTCCGTAAAAGAGAGATAAGATCTTGAGCTTGATGTTCAGGCTGCGACATAGAGAGAAGTCGAGCATAGAGCAAATCTGTCAACTCTGAAATTGGAAGATCGGAGACTGGAGTTCTTGAAGTCGATACAGGAGGACGTGTAGAAGTAGATACACCAACAGACTGAAAAAACGGTGGAGGTTGAGGAATAGTCATGATTACAGGAGCAGATGATTGAACAGCAGTAGACAAGTCTCTAATAACCACCCCAGATGGGCGTCTGAAAGGAATTACTTCAGGTATTGAGGATGTATCAATCTCTGGCATCTTACCCTTTAAGAAAGCACGTAACTTTTGAATTTCCGAATTCTTGTGTTCTTCAAACTGCTCATTCATCTGTCGAATCACATCATTCAGAGTAGAAAATTTCGCTGTTGAATCCTGTACCTCGACTGAAGAAGTTTCGACACTGGAAGAAGGCTCGAGAGAAGATAGAGAAACAGTAGTATCTAGGACCCAATGATGAGTTGAAACATTAGCAAAAGCTAAATAAAGTTCATCGACTTGTATATCAGCAACTCTCGGATTGATGGGAACAAATTCGGCTTCAGAAAGAATATCCTCTTGAACAATCACTTCCGGTGTCCTGGTCTTCCTTTCATAAACTTGAATACGCGGTTGAATTATTGAGAGTCCAAGAATCTCTAAATCTTTAGAGAGAGAAAGTAGAGAGAGAAAATATGGATGTTGGGAACTGAAGAATTCATCAAGTATGGTTAATGCTGCTGGTTCAAAGTTAGTACTGCTAGAAGACTTAAAGGTTAATACTGCTGAGTGTTACTACTGCTAGTAGAATTAATACTGCTAGTCAAAGTTAGTGCTGCTTGAATAAAGTTAGTACTGCTTAGCTAGTTAGTACTGCTAGTAGTTAGTGCTGCTATTAGTTAATACTGCTAGTAGTTAATACTGCTTTCAGTTAATACTGTTAGTAGTTAATGCTGCTAAGACCAAGTTAATGCTGCTTGAAGAGATTAATGCTGCTGAGCATGGTTAGTACTGCTAGAGTTAATACTGCTCAGAGTATTAATGTTGTTGAAGATTAATACTGCTTATATGATGAAGATTCGCATGAAAGGATAACAGCTGGATAATCTGAAGATATACATGGAAGCTTAGAGATATACATGGAAGATATACTGAAGATATTTTTATTTCTTGTAATTATCTTTGTATTCAGTATATGTATAGATTTGATAGAATAGGTTAATAAATTTATTCATTCTATAAGTGAGAAAAAATCAACCTCAAGGCATAGATCCTAATTCTAGAGAAGTAGAATTCGTATTGGTGAGCCTGTTCATCAATATTGAGGTTGAGTGTGTAATCTTGTAACTTCAAAGCATTCAATACAAGTTTACAGTTTGTTCTTTATATTTACTGTGTTGATTTATTTTTTCATTGAATATCAAAATGTTATTCCGCAAACTTCTTTGATATTGTTTCTGAGAATTAATTCTTGTTGAGAATTCGATCCTGACAATGGAAGCACAAAGTGTAATCTGATTAAAGTGTGCGTGCCAAGGTTCTTACAAGGAACAAGACCAAAGGGACTTAAATACCCTTGTTCAGATACAACACAATATGACTCAAAACACAGTATTTGACAAAGCCCTATAAATACAATGATTACTATAAAATCAGACCTAACAATCTCCCCCTTAGTAATCATTGGCGCTTTGGTCTTCAAAAATTCATCTTCTAAATCAGCATGGACCAACAAAGCGACTTTGTGAAGCTTTCTGACTTTTAAGAAAAAAAAATTCTTCTCAGCATCTTTCAGATTAAGTTGTCTTTGCTGCTTGAGCTCTAGACGATACACCTCTTTTGAATGACCTTGAATGAATTATGGTGTTCGGAGCAAGAACAACAAAAGAATCATTTGTAGCTGAGAGAATAGAATCTTTGAGAGAATCTTGATCAGCAGATAAACTTTTGAGCTCTTTGTCTCTTTATCATCTCCTTGACTTCTCTGATTTCTCCCCTCATGACCTTGATGAACTGGTTCAACTAGGTCATGCCAATGTTGGAGACGAGACAGCTTAAGATCTGCAAAATCAAAGAAACAGAGAAAATAGGGAAGGTTTGCGCGTCATGTTGGTTGCGCAAACCGAGGTTTGCGTTTCATGAAGGATACGCAAAACAAGGTTTGCATGACCAACGGAATGCGCAAAGCTGACAAACTCAGACAAAATTTTACCTTTTTAAGCTCTTTGACTCCCCCTACACAAATGCACTAGATATGACAATTTGAGTTAGCATTCAGATAAAGAAAATCATAAACTTCCCCTCAAAAACAGATATAATCTTTGAAAAATATTCTCTTTGTTCACTCCCCCTTGAATAATGCATTAACCCATTAAAATATATTTATGAGAACACAATGATCTAATATCAATGTAAAAAAAAAATATATAGAATGTAAATTTTGAAACAAGTAAACATATAAAATTTTAAACACTAAACAAATAAAATTCTACTCAGTAAAATATCACAAATTTATCAATCAGTTGAAATCAAGCATGTGTTGTTGGATACAAGAACAAGTTTTATTGCATATCAAGTTGAAACATGTTAAGTTTCAAAAACTTCCAGCAATCTATTCAGTGTGCTCACATGCGAATCTTCGATTAGCTTAAAAAAATGCAATTCTAAAAATATTATAGAGAACTTTGCATGTACTGACACTAATCCATCAAAAATTAAGATTTTCACAAATTTATAGATTTATCGCAACAGAAACATATCACCAAGTATCATGAGATGTGTGCTCATTGGCATCTTTTTAGCAAATGTGCTCATTGGCATCTTAACAAGAGTGTGCTCTTTGGCATCTTTTAAGCTTGTGCACTTTGGCATCTTTTGATCAAAAAGTTTATTAAGTAAAGAACATGCCGTAAACGTAACTTTCTATCTGACCCAATTGCAGGATTTGGGTCAGCCGCTCCCAGACCAGTTGGCCTTAGAGGACTAGGTGTCAAGCACCCCTTGGAACTTACTTTCCCGGATCAGAAAGAATACATCGACATATTCTAAACCCATTCATACCAGTAAAACATGACTTTCGATCTGATTCTATAGAAGGATTTCTGTTCGATCACTCCCAGACCAAATGACCTTAGGGGACCAGATGACAAGCATCCCGAGGAACTTACTTTCCCAAACCAGAAAGGCCACAGGTACAAACTTTTAAACTTAGAGATTCTGTATTTTATGAAATTAATATTCATCTCAAACACAAGGATCTACATCTACGTGCTTAGCCCATATTTTCATTCCAATCTATAATTCTGATTAATTACGAAGTCTAAGCAAAGTAAACTATAAAAATTCCGAATCACACAACTTTAAAGTAGTAATAAAAGTTTAAACATGTTGCTGTCACACCCCGCTAAAGCGGAAACACGGGGTATAACAGTTTTCGATAAACAATCCACAAGCATAAAGTTCAACCACATTACATTTAATAAAAATACATTACAAAATTTAGTAGTAGAAAGTTTATCGTGAAATTACAATCCCGAGATAATTCAAGATAGCATTGTCCAAAAGTTTGTACATCCCCCAAGCATAATCATATTATACGCAGAACGACCCTTAAAGTTTACCTTCTTGATTACCTGAAAAGCATGTACAAAAATATGGTCAACTACGAGAGTTGGTGAGTTCACAGGTTTTAAATATGCACAAAACATTTTATATGCAAGATTTGATAGTTGGAGCATGTTCGTGCTCAAAAGCTTAACTTGAATACTTGGAGCATATACGTGCTCAAATACTTGGAGCATATCCGTGCTCATTAGCTTAACTTGAAAATTTCATGAGTATTGCTTTACGTATGACTTGAGTCGGTATAACTTAAACTTGGTTGAGCCACTACTAAACCGTCCCGGACCCTTGTTTTTGCCCCGTGTGCCTTGACTCAGAGGTGGTCTCAAGCGCCACATGTTCAATCACTTCTCTAGTATAGTGCACTCCTAACTCGTCAGCTGAAAGAAGTGGGGTTGGTCAAGCCCAGATAGCGCTATCCACTAATACTATAGGCCCAATTTTCTAGGTTAATAGTAGTGTCGTCTGGGGACTAACTCTTAAATACTCAACATACCAACTATTTAGCGTCATACATCTTACTTTTTAAAATGCTTGAAAACAAGCCTTGGCGACTTAACAGCGCAAAACATTTCAATTAACTCATGAATCATTATAATCGTACTTAAGCATGCTTTTCACCCCAAAATACGTAAAACGATAAAAGAGGGGTTGTGAATACTCACTTGCAGCGTAAAGTATACATACCATAGTGCATAAACAATTTAATTCAAAATTCGACAATTTTAACGAACAATCATTCAGTAGAAACAATTTGTAAATTCACATGCTTTTCACCCCAAAACGTATAAAAAAAACGGTAAAAGAGGGGTTGTGAATACTCACTTGAGAGTGAACTTGGAAACTTAACGATAGTGCTCAAAATAGGTGCCGCTTCCTTGGTTTCCTATAGTGAAGGTTGCCATAGAGGAAATACATTAATACCCGTTCCTATGTCCAAATGACCCGTCCCAATAACTTATGAAATGCCATTAAGTAGGTGTCAATAACCAAAACCATATTTAGATCAATTATAGTCTTATTATGCCTTAACACTAGTCTAGATCTCATTATGATCACTTTTCTGAAAATTCAGCAGAAGCTGTCCAAAATTTTAGTCAACAAAACCACTATAGAAACATATCTTCCCAAAGGAATGAATTCACCAAAATTTTTGTGGTAATACTATAGTGTGTAAAGAGTAAATATGCACTTTTTCATAATTTTTGGATGAGTTTTGATACCTGAAATAATTTCCACAAGGCAGTGTGTCACTGATTTTCCGGATCAGTGACATACCTCACTTGTAGCATGCTTTTGGGGTATCAATTCTTTGAATTAGCCAATAATCCTTATATGGGTGTAAACCTAACTCAAAATCCTATCATTTGGAAAAAAATTCACTTGATTTGGGATAAGAAATGAGGAAGTTATGGCCTCCACAAGATAGGTGTATGAATCTGTCTTCACTGGACAGATTGCACCATTTTCTTGTAAAATCCATTTAAGTGCTCAAATCATCTCCAAAATTTGTGTTTTCGGACTTTTTAGAAAGCTAACAACCTAAATTAAAGTCTATAAGCAAAAAGTCCAAATTTTGACATGTAGAACATGATTTATGCATGTTGGAAGTAGGTCCATTTTATGGACAGCAAATCTGTAGTAAGTTAAGATTATGAAAGTATTTCAACTAAAATAATATAACTTTATAATTTTATATATTTTGGACCTTAATCAATATTTTTGGCATTTCTGAGTTGTGACGGTCAGTTACTGGACTGTTCCGGGCATTCTACGCAACCTCCTAAATTTTTAGGAAACTTTTATCTTAAAATTTTTATACAATTTAAGGAGTGGCAAATACTTAAATCTTAATTTTCATTAACTTAGAAATTAACCTGAGCACTAATCTTGACGGTTGTCACATTGCTGACTTTTCGACTTTTGTAAGACTTGAAATTTGACCATATAAAAACTTTAATATAAACAAAAGAACTTGAAAATTTATCCTAGACACATATTTTATTCAAAAGAAAGAAAAAAAAATGTAAAACTTTACTTTATAAAATAAAATTTGTAAAGATTTAAACTTTTAAACTCAATATGCCGATATTAAAAATTTTCATTAAAGACAAAATGTAAAGAATTCAGCAAATTGATATTTAGTTGGAACAAAATAAAATTCAATTATTTCATCTTTCACATTATAAAAATAATTTGTGTCTCAAATTAAAAAAAATTTGCGTTATACAAATGCAAAAGAAAGATGAAAAATCTCAGATTCTGGAAAAAATAAAGAGAAAAACTGGAACACATCATTATCAGAGATAAAATGCAGCGGAATTAAAATTGATGTACTCACAATATCTCATATAGTCAGAAGCTTAAATCATTGAAGAACGAGTTCTAAACTGATTTGTTTAGAAGTCATAGTCTATGAAGTACGGGTTCTGAGCTGAAGTACTCAGAAACCAATATTCTATTACTCCCCCTTAACATGTGATACCTGCAACTTTGAATCAGATAAAGATTTGGGTACCCACTTGAATTTGGGCCCGTGTTTGTTAGTTGCAGTTCTTGTGGGGATATATTTAGAATATTTGACATTTAAAGCATGAGAAAGATGATCAGAAGGATAGGCACAATCATCAAAAGAGAAAGCATAATCATCAGAACTAGAATCTGAGGAAGAACATGAGACATGTTTTGAAAGTCGAATCATTTGCTTTATAGAGTATTTTGAAATTTTATTACATATAGCAAATGAATCACTGTTGTAAAGTTTGTCTACACATTTATCCCCATCAAAATTATGTTCATCAGATGTCCGCTTCGCTCTCCAGATCTGCTTCTTTGACTGATCGCTCAAAGTCCTATATGTAAGAATTGAATTAGAAGAATTAGAACTGTCATAAAGAACTGTATCTCGTTTTTTTGACTTCTTTGACCGTCTTCTTTTACGCTTAGTTTTATAATATTGTTCATTGAGCGTAAAAGAATCATCAAGAATTTTAGACTTAATATTTAAATCAGAAGAAATAAATTTATCCAAGCAACCAATCTAATCAACTAATAAATCTGAATGAGCCTCGGAGTCTGAAGAATTTTGAGAAAAGATTTTAAAATTAGAAACTTAACAATTGTTTACTTGAAAATCAGAAGAAAGGCTAGAAATAGAATCTGATTTTGAAGAAAATAATTTTTTTTCAAGACTAGATGTCATGAAAGAAAGAAAAATATCAGATTCAATTTTATTTAAAATATTTTGATCTTCTATCTTATCTTCAAGATCGATGATTTTTCTTTCTAATACTAACGGAGGAGTATTTTTCTTCGAATCATAAATGATTGGAGAAATATTTCCTTTATCAGAATCAGGTGCATAAGGAGCAATAAAATCATCAGACATTGAAGATTTGATAGGAGATATATCATTTAAAACTCTTCTTCCTCTTCTTGATTTTTCAGGAAAATATTTTGCATTTTCACTTGTGTACACAAAAGGAATTTCGATTTTCTTATTATTTATCATTTTCTCATTTTCCATTTCTAACACTTGCTTCTCATTCAACCAATCAATCTTAAATTGAGGAGCATAATGAGCAAGAGTCAGATAATCGTATTTATATAAAGTTGGGGATTTTTCAATTGCATTGTTTAAACAATGAGGATTGTCAAAACCAAGTCCCCATTTTTCTTTTAAAGCTTCTTCACTCCTTGGCTTGTTCATAAAAATTGTTTGTTCAGATTGGTTTCTTCGATAAAGCTTTTCTTCTAACTTATTTATTTTATCCGAAAATTCATTTTTTAAAATAGTCATTTTAGTCAAAGACTCAAGATATGTCTTATTTGAATTTTCCAAATCATCCAATTTCTTTTGAAAGATGTCTTTTGTATTTTCTAAAATAGATTTTTCATCTTTCAAAGAAATTTTCAATTTGTCAATCAAATCTGACTTTTCGGAATTTAAATTCTTTTCAGATAAAATCTTTGAACGTAAATCAGACAAAGCATTAATTATGATATTCATCTGAGAGGTAAAGAAATTATAATCAAATTCAGAATATACCTCATCTTCATCTGTTTCAGAATCTTCTGACTGATCAACTCCAACCAAGTACATTTGAGCGATCTCTACGTTTGTAGTTTCGTCGTCAGAGTGATCCAGCCAGAATTCTTCCTCAGCCAGCAAAGCAGTTCCATTCTCTCTCTTTTCTGCTAGTTCCATTTTCTTCCTGTAGTAAGCGGAGTCCCTAACCTTCTTAGCTCGACACTCCTTTGAGTAGTGACCCGGCTTTCCACAGTTATAACAAGATGCAGTCTTAGGCTCGGGCACTTTGACTGTAGAAGCAGAAGTGAAGCGAGAAGTGTTGGAACTCGATCGGGGTTGGAACTTTTTCTGATAGTGCTGAGAAAGAAGGATCATAGCTTTCTGTAATGCCTCGCCATCATCTTCAGTTGACCCGGTGTAAGCGTTATCAGACAACGCTTGTTCAGCCAGTTGCTTCGTGAGGAGAGCAACCGGATCAACTGTCTTCTTGTTCTTTTTGTCCAGTTTGGCCTTCTTTTCTATCACCAGGCTTTCATCAGTCATCAGAATATCGTATAATTCTTGGATTTGCATAGTGGAGATTCTGACATCGTTCCTCAATCTGTGGCATGATTTATTCCATTCAGGTTGCAATGTGTTGAGGAACTTCAGACTTAATTCAAGCTCAGTCTTTTCAACCTTTATCTTTCGAAGATCATTGATGACGGCACATAAACGATCAAATACAGTCTTTAGTGGCTCCCCGTCCTTGGCTTTGAATTCTTCAAAATTATTCATGTAGCGCGTATGCCTGAGTTGAGTAGCTACTGAAGAACCAAGCATAATCTTCTCAAGCTGTTGCCACATCAGATTAGGATGAGTTTTGAAACAGTCAATCCTGTTGTATACAGAGTTTGGCAAGGCCAACATTAGATTTGCTTTAATATCCCTATCAGCTTGATAAACAGACAACTCTTCATAAGTGTATTCTTTAGTAGGCTTGTATAATCCAGAAGACAATTTGGGTTTGTCGAACGGTCCTTCAGATAAAATGGTCATCATGTCATTTCCATTCTTTTGTCGTTCAATAAAGTTCAGGAACCGATCTTGCCACTGTGTAAACTCGTTTTCATCGATTAGTACCGGTGGACGATTTTCTATACCCAATGACATCATAATGTCATTTTTGTAGAACTGAGCTTGGAAAGCAAATTTGGCAGAATCCATAGATAACAAAAAAAAATTTCCCAGACTCCAGCCGACCGGACAGAGGATATTCCTTCATCCTCTGTATCCACTTTCGGGGAAACCAAACCCACCTCACCCTCTCAAAAGGGTGAGAGTGTTGCTCTGCGTGTCCATTCGCCCCAGGACATATCTCTTCCACACACAGAGGTATTCGTTAACTCTGTCACACACAAGAGTGACACCCAAACCACTTCAGAGTTGGTGGTGAAAGAACACAATGATTATGTGGCTCTAGAACAACCACAAGATCCATTCAACATAGCTCTTAAGGGAGTCTCTGAACCCTCCCCCAAAGAACATGTTGACAAAACTTCCATAGATGCTTCCTCTGTGGAACATCGAGGATTGGAAGGAAATCCCTCAGAGCTCAACATCCCCACAGGCTCTAAGGGTGCCAAAGACTCGTTGGCCAAATCTGGAACATTTGTTGTTCCAGAGGTTACCCCGGACATCTATGTCACAAAGGGAGAGTTTAAAGCCTTTGCTGACACGGTGCTCCAAAAACTTAACGAGTTGCAAAGCTCTATCTCCAGAGAGTCCCAAGCCAACTCTCAAACTATTGCAGAGGCCCTGAAAGCCAATACTGAAGCTCTTTTTTTTTTTTATCTAAGTCTGGAGCTTGCGCAAAGTAGATCTTTGCGTGTCAGGAAGAGAACTCAAACAAGAGACTTGCGTATTAAGACACGGCTTTGCGTGTGAAGAAGGATACACATAGTTAGCTTTGCGTATGTAGAGGGAAGCGCAAAGCAGACTTTGCGTTTGTAGAGGGAAGCGCAAAGCAGACTTTGCGTTTGTAGAGGGAAGTTCAAAACAGACTTTTCGCTCAAAGATTCTATTCTCTCAGCTACAAATGATTCTTTTGTTGTTCTTGCTCTGAACACCACAATTCATTCAAGGTCATTCAAAAGAGGTGTATCGTCTAGAGCTCAAGTAGCAAAGACAACTTAATCTGAAAGATGCTGAGAAGAAATTTTTTTTCTTAAAAGTCAGAAAGCTTCATAAAGTCGCTTTGTTGGTCCGTGCTATTTTAGAAGATGATTTTTGAAGACCAAAGCGCCAATGATTACTAAGGGGGAGATTGTTAGGTCTGATTTTATAGTAATCATTGTATTTATAGGGCTTGGTCAAATACTGTGTTTTGAGTCATACTGTGTTGTATCCGACCAAGGGTATTTAAGTCCCTTTGGTCTTGTTCCTTGTAAGAACCTTGGCACGTACACTTTAATCAGATTACACTTTGTGCTTCCATATTTTCTCTCTCTAAATATTTAGAGATTCTTGGACTCTCAAAGAGAGTCGCAGAAGAAGAGGCTCCAAAATCCCCAACAGAAGTTGCGAAGCCGAAGAAGAAGGCTATGAAATTGACCAAGGCAGCAACCTCTGAACCTGTCCCTTCCCTTGAAGCGAATGAACCTGCAGAGTTCGAACAACCTCTGCAGAGGAGAAGAAGAAAGGTGATCATTGAAAGCTCAGAAGAAAAATCACCCAGCCCTCTTCATGTCGCAATGGACATAGCAATGGAAATTCAACAGCAGCACTCTGTGGGATTGGGTGAAACCGCGAACATTGAGGTACAAGATGTCACGGGGCTTCCAAGCTCTGAAGATGAGGGTGAAATTTTTTTGGAGAAGGAGATAGGAGAAAAAGATGCCATTGGCACACAACCAAAACCAACTCCCAGTGCAACCCACACCACTACCCCTGCAGTTCTAGTGCAGAGGGGTATTGAAACATGACCGCACAGTCCGAACCAGACCCCAGCCGACCGGACAGAGGATATTCCTTCATCCTCTGTACCACCTTTCGGGGAAACCAAACCCACCTCACCCTCTCAAAAGGGTGAGAGTGTTGCTCTGCGTGTCCATTCGCCCCAGGACATATCTCTTCCACACACAGAGGTATTCGTTACCTCTGTCACACACAAGAGTGACACCCAAACTACTTCAGAGTTGGTGGTGAAAGAACACAATGATTCTGTGGCTCTAGAACAACCACATGATCCATTCAACATAGCTTTTAAGGGAGTCTCTGAACCCTCCCCCAAAGAACATGTTGACAGAACTTCCATAGATGCTTCCTCTGTGGAACATCGAGGATTGGAAGGAAATCCCTCATAGCTCAACATCCCCACAGGCTCTACGGGTGCCAAAGACTCGTTGGCCAAATCTGGAACATTTGTTGTTCCAGAGGTTACCCCGGACATCTATGTCACAAAGGGCGAGTTTAAAGCCTTTGCTGACACGGTGCTCCAAAAACTTAACGAGTTGCAAAGCTCTATCTCCAGAGAGTCCCAAGCCAACTCTCAAACTATTGCAGAGGCCCTGAAAGCCAATACTAAAGCTCTGCATGCCCTCCAAACAACCTGCGCGACCAGAGCTGGCCTTCAAGCTTGTGGTAAAACCATCCTTGCACACTCCAATCAAATTCAAATTCTCGGGGATCTTTGCACATATGAGTTCCCAAAGTATGCTACACAAGGAGTTCAGTCCGGAGTGACAGAAATGACCAAGCTCCAAGAAGAAATAAAGGACATAACTCGCAGTGTTATGGTCCCAGCATCAACCCCTGCACCTGCCCTCTCTGCCTTTGCAACAAAAGCAGACCTCGAAACCATGGGAAATCAGTTTCTGGGCAACCGCAACCTCCTTCGATATGACTTCACTGAACAAGGCAAGAAAGTGGCAGCCGATTTGAAGAAAACTGTAGCCACGTTTTGTTTCAAATCTGATTTGGAGATCAACGAGCTGTCATTGGCTGCAGGGGACGCTGTGAAGAAGATTACCAAACATGTTGATGAACACCTCTGCAAGAGGAAGAAGAGAAAGGCCCCTGCCACTTGCCAAGGGGAGGCCTCACAGAAGAGGGCTCACCATGATGATCAGGACCCAGATGCCTCTGGCCCTGGCCATCATGAGGGGGAGAAAGCGTCAAGAACAAAAACTTTTGTTGTTGTCATCTCTGCCACTCCTCTTCAAGCCCTACCTCTACAAAGAACATCTTCAGAGGCACACAAAACACAGAACCTCATGCCCTGTGCCTCTGAGGACCCAATACCGACTTCTCAAATTGTCCAAGGAACAACCTCTGCAGTGTCACTAAAGGGAAAGGTAAGTGTGGGCTATGAACAGATCGCAGAAGGACTCACAAAGTTTGTAGAACCTTCAAGTCCTGAACTCATGCCCACTGCACCCACACCCGCTGTACAGTTTCAAAGCCTTGATCCAGTAAACGCTGCAGATACTTCAGAGACCTCTCCACGAAACAAAGATCAAAACATCTCTAAACCTGACAAGAAAAAACCCTCAGAACAGCCCTTAGAGAAGAAACATCAAGAAGACAGAGTGAAAGAGATTGTTCAATCAATGGACGCCATGAGAATTCCTATCCCAAGGCCTCTACCAAAAGAATTCAAGTTCCAAGAGAACATTCACACCTATCTTTACAGCGCAGAGTCCGAGACTGTCTTCTTAGCACCGAACTTGCATCCCCTAATCAAAGAGGACATCAGAAGACGTTTTGAGCAAACTGCACAAGAAAGAAATGAAGTGTTCTCCACAAAAGATATAAAGACTGTAATGAGGATCTCTCTGCACTCTTTCGCCAACAAGTCAATCATGTATGCCAAGTACTTAGTTGAGAGAAAAGATGGGAAGCAGTACACGTTCACAGATGCAGACCTAAAGAACCTCAGTGCCTACGATCTTCCTCAAGTACATGCCTTCACAGAGCAAAGACTTGAAAAGCAAAAGGAGTACATGATAGCAAATGGCAGAATCGAATCAAGGAGGTGATGCGCGAACATGTAAAATATCACAGCAAAATGGATTTCGAGGTTGCTCTACAACTCGGAGTCGAGAAACTATCGATCACCAAGCCGCATGACCAATTCCCTGAAATCGAAAACGTTCCTTCCAACTCCTTAATCACAGAGCCTGAGTTCGGGTTCATCTACAAAGACGATGATGGGCTTAAGAAGATGTACAGGACAAATCAAAGTCACAAGTACTCGAACAACACTCTGCTGAAGATAAAGAACACGATTATGAGGAAGAAGGGCACAGAGATTGTACAAGTGGGACCTGCATAGACAATGATCGGACAGATTGATGCTCAACTGAAGTACAGGGAACTCATTCTATCGATGAAGAGAACTCTAGATGAAAGCTTTACCAACCCGATAAATGATTTTCCCCAATGACTTCTGTAATCTTTTGTTGTTCATTCATGCATTTTGATGCTTAATGTAATTGCCTTTTGGCATTTCTCCTTTATAAATGAATATCGTTTTTCAGAGGTTGAGTTCCTTTCACCTCTTTTTGTTTCTAGCTTAGCCAACACCTCAAAAGTCAAAATTTTATTTCTCATCACTTAGGGGGAGATTGTTAGCTCCACTTACCAAGATTGAAAGTGTTGAAAAATAGGCTAAGTGTAGAAACTTCTGTAGTCTGCCAAGTCACCACAGAAGATGCAAAGCTCAGAGGCCACTCCGCAGAAGATGCAAAGCTCAGATGATTCTCAGGTCACAGAGCCTCTGTGATCACTCACAGAGCCTCTGTGAAGGATAACCTCTGGAGATCAGTGTGGGAGTGGTAAAACTGTTCCAGACAAGACCACGTGCAGAACAAATGATGCCTGCTGTACGAAGATCCTCAAGATCAAAGTAATGGGCGTCCCACGATGTTTACTTTACAGGTGGCATTCCTTATGTGGAATGTCATTTTTTGTCTTGTACTAAGGGGTGCATCCTTCTTGTATATTAAGGGAGCACCACCTTAGAGCTTAGAAACAGTGAAAATACGAGCACACACAAAAATAGTTGTCTGTATAATCCTTGAGCATATTACCACATACCAGTGTGTGTTCTTGGTGTTCTTCAGTAATCAATGAAACAGTTCTTTGAGTAACCTTCTTATAATACTTTACTTCCTGTTCATTAATTACGTGTGTGTTTACTACCTTGTATGTTCAATCTTTTCTACACATCTTAAATGCTTCCGCACTCTATTTAATCAATCTATGTGTAGTATAAGGTTAAAACAAGTTAAAGAACATCATAACTCGGATCAACAAAACAAAACCCGTATTTGATGGAAAATCTGTAGAAATCTAATATGGAAAACAACCACTAGGCCAAACAAAAGAATGGGGTACTCCAGTGTGTCACATGGGTTTTCTGAATTCAAATGAAAATACACACAACATTGGATAATCTAAAAGAACTCCGATCGACGATGATCAAGAATACATGTGGAGTAGTAGAGGGTCGTCGTCTTGTCGGAGTTGCAAAGGAAGAGGTCCAGTTGCATCAACGTCTTTGAATTAAAATATGTATGCATATAGAATATACATAAATATATTTATATTTATCTTACAAAAAAAAATTGGAGAAAACGTAAAGGACTAAAATTCCATTTAACGACTGAAAGTTAACTACCACTAGTGGGAGGGACCAAATCCACACGTTCTTGCAAACCACAATAACTGAATTGTGGTTTTTAAATTGTTAGGGATAACATAGAGGAAAGCGAATAGACCAAAAAATATAGTTTACTGTATAAAAAACGAATTTCACCTTTTTACACTTGATCCATTTTCTAAATAAAAAAACGAATTCATATTGAAATCTCATGTATATGTCGAACATTAAGAACTCTAATTCAGAAAGTAAAATCAAAACATTGAATCAATATACAAATTCAAAAACAAAACATCTCAATAAAATCAGGAACATACGTACATAAATGCAAAGATTGAGTTAGAAATTGATATCTCTATTTAATGAAAA
Organism: Arctium minus; assembly: GCA_954870635.1. Classification (NCBI taxonomy): domain Eukaryota; kingdom Viridiplantae; phylum Streptophyta; class Magnoliopsida; order Asterales; family Asteraceae; genus Arctium; species Arctium minus. The sequence continues at coordinate 169,798,652 of OX941080.1, read as the reverse complement.
TGCAAAGATCGAATATGAAATAATCCACAATCAAACCTTAACTAAGTGGCCGTTTACCAAATTCTTACCGGGTAAGCGCTTACCACCAAGAGATTCACCTTCGTTTACCTTGTCGTGTAACATCCTTGGCCATGAAAATGGATTGCTGGTAAGCATTTTAAACGCAGTAAGCGCTTACCGGGTAAGATCCATTTCCCACACTTACTGCGTAAGACTCTCGGTCTTTCCCTTGTCTCTTACCGGGTAAGCTTCTTGGTTTTCTCCATGCTCAATCAATATGGTAAATGATATTGGTAAGCACTTACTCGGTAAGTGTTTAGTAAACGGCCCCTAAGACTCAAAATCAACCCGTAATGCTTTTGGTGTACGATCTGTTGCTTCTTCTATGGTTCATTGTTTTTGATTTGTTGTTTCTTCTTCTTTCCATCCATCATAACTTTCTCAAAGGACTCCTTTTTGAATTTCATGAATGAGATCGAAAACCTTGTAAAGTTCTTGACTTCTTGAATCAAAAATTTGCGTTGTTCTGAAGATCTGCGTGTCTAAGAGAGAGAGAGAGATGGTTCATTTGGGTTCATCAAGCAAGCAAAGCAAGCAAGGCGGTTGACGAAGTTTTTGATGAATGTGGTTCATCTGGGTTCACCTAGTAGGGGATCGGAGTGTTGTTTCTGAAACCCTTGAATCAGATGTAATTTTTTTAAACTAGAAAAAAGGTAAAATGACTGATTTGCCCCTCATGTGAGGGGCACGCGACAGGGATAATAATGGGCAAGTTAATGGTGTTAAATCGAGGTTCCATTGGTGTTATGAAAATAAAAATTTACTGACCATCAGTGTAGATAGTGCTTTGGAGGGATGATATCCTAATTTGGGGCAAACCACAGAACCAACGGTGTAATTCACTATATAACAAAAAAAAAAGATATGTTGTATACGTTTTTGCTTAGTTTTGGTACCTTATGCTTCAAACAATATGTACAAGTATATGAAGTAAAGAATGTTTTTTAGTTTTTCGACCTAACCACACGACCAAAAGTAGGGTTTAAATTAATATAATAATAAAAGACCATGTAAAATGACCAAAATTCCTTCATTTTATAGAGTTTGAGAACATTGGTGTAATTTCTAAATTGTAATTATGACAATTTATAGAGTTTGAGAATACCACATGAGAGATTTATGTAATTTAATGTTAGAAATTATTAAGGACTAAGACCATCTCCAACACAATACTAAAAATACAAAAACGGAGTAGTTTTCATCTCCAACCTAATACTAAAACACTAAAAAAATGGAGATCAATAAAGTAGACCTCTATATTTGGAGGTCAATAAAGTAAGGGGTTGTTTACTAGTTGCTGACCGATCAGTAACAGATCAGTAACAGTCAACGTTTTTACCAAATCATAAATTTGACCGAGATCTGACTGAGATCTTACCAAGCCAGCACTAAAATTATGCTTCCTGGGTCAAATTTTGTCTTTCCATGTGTACCCCCATTTTTTTGCGATTAGATTTTCACCCCTATCTTCTCGTCGGCGTCCTCCTCCCCCTCCCTCATCGTTCCTTCTCCCCCATCTCTCCCAATGCTTTCCTCCCTTTTATGGCCCAGTCACTTCTCCTTCATCGTTGCTCGGTCGTCCTCCATTCTCCCTCATCGCCCAGACCTCCACCCTTCTCACCGATCGAAAAGGTGCCTGAATCAAATTTGTAAAAATCTCTCTTCTTTGTGTTTTCTATGCTTCTGAGGAATGTTGTTGGATGTTCATAATTAGGTTATATTCTAACCTGAATGCAAATGGGTTTTTAGTTGTATGCTTAAAAATTCAAGTCAATTATGCAAATTATTATGAATTTTTATTTTCTAATATTTATTTACCATACAGATCCTCTCTTCATTTTGATTTGTGTCTTCCATCTTTTTGTAGTATTTCAGATAGATTCTCCATTTACATGATATACAGAGTAGTATTTGTGTTTTCCATCTTTTTATATCATTCTTGTCAACTATATTAGGATAATTTGATTTCCTATTAGAATATGTTGTGTACCGACAGGACATACAAAAATACAAAATTATCACCTCAAAATTGCAAATGGTTTGTAACGAACAAGTATACTAGTGCAATTACCATTGATCACACCATTGATCACCTTGCACATTCCTGCCATTGTGCATGGGTCACATATAACAACAGAGGGGTAGGGATGTAAAATATTTATAGTTAACGTTACTTTTGCTTATTAATTTTGAATTAGTTGAGTGTAGATATATGTCATTTTTTTAAACCTCTCCCATCTTGCTTATTTAAATTTGTCTAAAAGGTACTTGCCTTTGACTAAGGCTACAAGCCAAGGCTTTATTGTGGTTTGTCAAAGAAGATCATTACTGTAACGTCCCAATTTTTTTTAAATTAAAACATCCACACACACACACACACACACACATATATATATACATATATATATATATATAACAAAATAATGTCTAAATAGTTCAATGCAACGGAATATTTCAAAACAATAAAACTTAATTAAGGGAAAAGTTGTCTAAATCATAATCATTTAAAGTTCTCGAACAATGTTACTCGACCGCCTTTATTCCTTGCTAAGCAGGTTCTAAGCTCTCTAAGCTCTCTCCTTCCCCTTGCTACTACTCCCGATTGAGTGACGACCTGGTTGCAATATTCTTTTGAAAAAGAGTTGGGTGAGCCTAGGGCCCAGTGAATACACGATTTTTATGCATGAATAATACCAATAATGAATTTCACGAAGCATCATAATTTACAAAATTTACAATGCATGCAGTAAAACAATTTAAATCACAAAGTTAACGGCATTTTGGAAGGTATTTAATTCACACAACTTTACCTGGAGAACTCACACCGCATGTTCGCACTTACGGCTTAGACAAGCTCACACAGCATGCTCGCCTCACGATCTTACACCGTAATACACCCCCATTACCACACAAATCTTAAAACACGTATCATGGAAATATTTCACGTTTAATGTATAAACGACATTATAAATGTTGATAAAACTTCAACAAGCTTGTAAATAATTTTTAATAGAACATGCAACCATTTTTATAAAAAGTCACGTATAAATCATCGTACTGATCGTTGCCCAAACCGATCTTTGAATTTGGATAGTGTATTCCCTACAAATCCAAGGCCAAAATTTTAACTCAATATTAAATACGACCCTTATCTTTACGATAATCTTAAACCATCCATGACCCGATACCTTAGATTACAACTTCGTTTAATCAACCACATAGAGACACATATTTATACACACACACACACACACACACACACATATATATATATATATATATATATTCACCAACGGTTCATATGCCAATATTGACATCACCATCCTTAATAGTTCATATGCTTTGATCACTTTGCATGACATCACCATCCTTACTAACAGTTGTATGCCAAATTGGCATCAATTCGCATTTTACCCATATATATATATATATATATATATATATATATAGGGGCGTAATCAAATGAGAACCGGCTATTTTGTGGTAACTGTGAGATCCAATCTCAGCCAATCATTTAAGATAATTAATGTTGTTTACTAAAATAAAATAAAGGGTAGAATGGTAATTTGATTTCAACTACAACTCATTAAACCCTATCCCTTTAACTTGCCGCCCCCATCAAACCAATCTTTTTTTTCTTTTTCCCTCTCTCTTTCTCTCCTTCAGATCTCCTACTTGAAAATTTCCTTCAGTCGCCTACAGTGGCGTATAACAGATCGACGACAGAGGAGTCGGTGACCGGAGTTACGGAAGTGAGTCCCGGCGGTGTGGATGAGGGAGGTGGTGGTGGAGGAGAGAGGAGGTCTACGGCGACGAACAGATCGAGGAGGCCGAGAAGAGGTATCACGAACAGATCGAGGATGCCCAGAAGAGGTATCACGAACAGATCGAGGAGGTCGAGAAGTTGTTCTCTGTGATGGCGTTCTCCATGAAGGAGTCGACGGTATTGCCGCCGCACCCTCCGCCCGTCGGTGTCCTCAAATCAGTCACCATGGTGGGTTTTTTTCGATGTTCTTTCGATATTTACAAAGGGTATCATAGTGTGCTATTATGTATTTTCGATGTATTTTTTGAAGTTTACAAAGTGTATCATGGTGTAACAATAGGATATCACTAGGTATTACATTTGGTATCACACTGGTGGTATCACAATTGGGTATCAAATTTGGTATAACAGTAGGGTCACAATGGGGTATCACATTTGGTATAGCATATCACGAGGTATCACATTTGGTATCACACTAGTGTAGGGTCAAAATGGGGTATCACATTTGGTGTAGGGTCACAATGGGGTATCACATTTGGTATCATAATAAGGTATCACATTGGTATCATACTGTATTTCCTTTGTTTTTACGAAGTGTATCACAATGTATCAGGTGGTGTTGCTTTACTTTTCTTTATTTTCGTTATTTTGTTAAGGTATCACAGAATGAATGTGTTTTATTAGAAAAAATTTCGCCGGAAAAAGTTTCGCCAAAAAAAAGTTCGGTGAGAGAAGGCAGGAGAGAGAAGAAAGGATATTTTTAAAATACCTAAATTGCCCTTTAATTAAAATTTAAATCATAATTACCAAAATTAATAATTTCCTAATTTATTATCTGATTTGTGGCTGAGATTAGATTTCACAGTTATCACAAATAACTCAGTTCTCCCATGAATGGCCCCCTATATATATATATATATATATATATATATATATATATATATATATATATATATATATATATATATATAGGGGGCCTAATCAAATGAGAACTAGGTAGTTTGTGGTAATTGTGAGATCCAATATGAGCCACACATTTAGAATAATTAAAATTAATTTTAAATAAATATAAAATGATATTTTAGTAAATTTGTTTAATTCCTAAAATATAACCTAATTCCTAAATTTTCTTATTTTCTTTTACAAAAAGGTACCACAGTGTGCTATCACGTATTTTTAATGTTTACAAAAGGGTATCATAGTGTACTATCATGTATTTTCGATCTTTACAAGGTGTATCACAGTGTGCATCACTTATTTTCGATGTTTTTTCGATCTTTACAAAGTGTATCATAGTGCGCTATCACGTATTTTCGATGTTTACAAAAGGGTATCATAGTGTGCTATCATGTATTTTCGATCGTTACAAAGTGTATCACAGTGTGTATCACGTATTTTCGATGTTTATAAAGTGTATCACAGTGGGCATCATGTATTCACCGAAATAATATTTGATGGATAGAGGAGAGAGAAGAGAAGAGAGAGGAGATCTAAAAAATACCTAAAATATCTTTAATTAAAATTTTTAATTAAAATTACCAAAATTATTGATTTCCTAATTTATCTTCTGATTTGTGGTTAATATTAGATCTCACGGTTACCACAAATTACTTAGTTCTCCCTTTAATGACCCACTTTATATATATACATACATATATGCATAACTTTTCACCATCTCATTACATCCGTGATATGGCATATATATGTATATATATATATACACACATATGTATATTTCATGATAGTTTAAATCCAATTTTAATTTACTAACGTGCTGCCATGTAACACCCTAAAAATTGGGGTAATTTTGAAAATTGAAAATATGGCAATATAACGTTTATAAATGGGGCAAACCACCCATAAAGGGTAAAAACGTGAGCATTTACAAAACCTGTAATGATGTATGGGGAAACGACAACAAACTAGTCTAAACCACAACTAGCTAGATTACATAGGTTGTCAACCCAATACCAAAATGAATAACTGTTTTAAATGCTAAAGCTTCCAAAATATCTATCCTCCAAAAATGCCCTCAAGAGATCACGCACTTCTCTCAACCCCTTGACGACCCGCCGCTAAGGGAACCTGTTATACATATCATTTGAGAAAAAGTGTTAGACTTAAAGCCTAGTGAGAACATACAGTTTATATGAAAGATAGTAAGAAGAATTAAATGCAACATGAATAAACTGTTTTCGGCAACCGCCTATGTAAATGGTTTGATAAGCACATAGTGACCTTCCGGCCCAGACTTCATCTTGCGATGACGGGAAAAACTCGAATTCCAAGGATTGTGGCGAAACACAAAGTAAGCCATTTTCAAAGTTTTGAGCTCACCATACTAGGATCAAGGCCACGAACACTACTAAGATGTGGGGGAGGGCACCCAATGATCCATAGTCATGCTCATTCACTAGGATTTACATTTACGACCCACAACTAGTATCCGGTCCCACATAACCGTACCAAGTTGCCCTCTAGGGTCCAATGTCTCAACTAGCTACATACGAGAGTTATCCCCAAATAATAAGTCGACAATATACCTATGGATCCACTAGTAATGGTCGAGACTTGTCACAATAACACTTGTGACAAACTATAATCAAACATATAGTTCATAACATCATTATTTCCCAAATCACATTTTATGGTTAACTGCTGATAAGAAATACAAAGCCCAAACATAACTCATAAGGCTATCTTTCCATTTCCAAAGATGTTTCCATACCAAGTAAACCTTTCAAGTGTAAAAACCATTTTAATGATATATGGATTTCCCCAAGATTAAAACATTTATTCCCTTTTTACAAAATAACCCTTTCACCCAAATACCCATAATATGCTTAAAACAAAATATTGGCTAAAAAGCCATAGGTTGAACATTTAATCATTGAAACATGAAAACATTCATATTTATAGTTCCAAGACATGAAATACTTCTTTATTTTACAAAATGGTAAGAAACCCTAAAAATCTCTAAAATACCAAATTAGGTCAAAGTCTCACCAACAATAAAAATGTAACAAAGGAGATACTTAGAAGTTAAAAATGCATTTTGATGTGTATAAAGTTTAATAAAAAGGAAGTATGACTCACAATGGGTTTATTCTAAACCCTAGCAACTTCTAAAAGGAGGGATCTTGAACTTGAGAACTTAGTAGCTTCACACCACCACTTGATAATCTAGATGAGAAATAAATGATCTTAGGCAACCAATAACTAGCAATAAATGACGACAGATGAGAGGGAACTCACCTAGGGCTCCAAAATCGCCCAAAATAGCCCCACCCTAGTTGCACACTTGCAAAAATGAGAAATGGATCAGTTTGGGTCGTTTTTATACCCGAAAGCCCTCGACGACGACCTTGCCCATGAGAGTGACACTTGTCACAATCGCGGGACACTATTGCCCGCGCCTAAACACCCGCGGTACAATCCCAGCGATAGTGCCCTGCGATAGTGACACTTGTCACTATTGCGGTCACTATCGTGCCATATGTACCGCGACTCAAACCTCCCCCCGCGATTATGCCGCGGCGATGGTGACATTGTCACTATTGCGTGGCACTGTCGCATGACTCATTCGGCCTCCGAAAGTCGTTTTCTGAGCATCGGCACATGCAAGGTCAATGCCCAAAGTTGGAGATACTCACACTAAGGGGTTTCATGACAAAAGGAGGGAAGTATGGGGAAGATAAATAGAGGAAAATAACGTACCGAAAATCCGGGTTTTACAATCCTCCCCAACTTGGAAATGATTTGGTCCCCGAAATCCCAACTATTCGAACAGATGAGGATATCTTCGCTTCATATCCTCCTCGGCTTCCCACGTCACATTGGCACCTCGATGATGCTTCCATTGTACCTTGACCATAGTGACTTCCTTGTGGCGAAGTTTCTTTAACTTTTTCTCCAGAATGGCTTCGGGTTCTTCAACACAACGGTTACCCTCGTCCACTCTAATCTCGGAAAGAGGGATAACACTATCCTCTTCCGCCAAACACTTCCGAAGGTAGCAAATATGGAAGGTGTTGTGGATCCCGTTCATTTCTTGAGGAAGTTCTAATTGATAAGCTTGTAAGCCCAGACGCTTAATCACTTTGAATGGTCCGAGGAAACGAGGACTCAACTTCCCGCGTTTTTCGAACCGGATGATGCCCTTCCATGGTGACACCTTTAACATCACGCGATCGCCCACTTAGAATTCCATCGGCCGCCTCTTCTTATCGGCATAGCTCTTTTGCCGATGCTGGGCCGCTTTCAATCTTTCCCGAATGCCTTTGACCTTATCGGTCGTCTCTTGCACGATTTCAGGTCCGGTGAATTGCTTCTCTCCCGCCTCGAGCCAAGATATGGGAGTTCTGCACTTCCGCCCGTATAAGGCCTCGAACGGAGCCATTCCGATACTCGAGTGGTAGTTATTATTGTAAGAAAACTCCACCAAAGGTAGGTGAGAGTCCCAACTACCCCCGAAGTCGATAACGCAAGACCTTAGCATGTCTTCTAGCGTTTGGATCGTTCTCTCACTTTGACCGTCGGTTTGAGGATGATAGGTTGTACTCAACTTCACGCGTGTACCAAGTTCTTTCTGTAGGCCATCCCAAAAGTTTGAAGTAAACCGAATGTCATGATCCGAAACAATAGACAGTGACACTTCATGCCTCGAGACCACCTCGTCGGTGTAAAGCTTCGCTAATTTGTCCATCGGTAGTGTCTCACGCATTGCCAAGAAATGAGCGCTCTTGGTCAACCGATCAACTATTACCCATATGGTATCGTGACCTCAGAGAGTCTTTGGCAATTTAGTCACGAAATCCATGGTAATATGTTCCCATTTCCACTCGGGGATCTCTAAGGACTGAAGACTCTCGACGGTCGTTGGTGCTCGGCCTTTACTTGCAAACATGTCACACAACGCTCTACGTAACGTGCCATGTCAAGCTTCATCACCGGCCACCAATAATGTAGCTTCAAGTCCCGGTACATCTTTGTACTACCCGGATGAATGGAATACTTGGACTTATGAGAATCTTCAAGAAGAAGTTCCCGATTGCCCCCAACCTTGGGCAGCCACACACGACCGTTGAACAATTTAACCCCACGGCTATCTTCCGTTAAGAGTAACCGTTGTTTTGTCATGAATTATTCCTTCAGATTTTATTCCAACAAAGCTTCCACTTGAGATGCCTTGATCTTATCAATAAGACTTGACACTAACTCAATTATCGATAGGGTAGCTCGAATGCTCCCGCTATAGTCCTTCCGACTCAAAGCATCGGCCACCACGTTTGCCTTACCGGGATGGTAAAGCATCTCACAATCGTAATCTTTGAGTAACTCGAGCCACCGCCTTTGCCTCATGTTCAACTCCTTTTGATCAAAAGCGTACTTCAAACTCCTATGATCCGTGTAGAGAGTACATTTCATGCCATAAAGGTAGTGTCGCCAAAGCTTCAAAGCGAACACCACCACTGCCAACTCTAGATCATGGGTAGGGTAATTCTTTTCGTGAATCTTGAGTTGCCTTGATGCGTAAGCGATTACCTTGCCTTTTTGCATCAACACACATCCTAAACCCATTTTCGAAGCGTCACTATAGACCACGAAATCTTCCGACCCTTCGGGTAGCGACAAGATTGGAGCTTTACACAACTTCTTCTGCAAAGTCCGGAACGCCTTCTCTTGCGTTTCGGTCCAAACGAACTTCACATTCTTCCTAGTCAAGGTCGTCAAGGAACAAGCGATCTTGGAGAAGTCTTGTATGAATCTCCGATAGTAGCCCGTCAAACCCAAGAAACTTCGGATTTCAGACGGACTCTTGGGAGGTTCCCAATTCATCATTGCTTCAATCTTTGAGGGGTCTACTTTCACTCCTTCCCGAGTGACAACGTGACCCAAGAATTGAACCTCTTCAAGCCAAAAGTCGCACTTGGAAAATTTGAAGTACAACCTCTCTTTCCTCAACACTTCTAGAACTTCGCGTAGGTGTTGCTCGTGTTCTGACTCGCTCTTGGAATACACGAGTATGTCATCAATAAATACAATGACCGACTCATCAAGGAATGGTCGGCACACTCTATTCATTAAATCCATAAACACCGCCGGTGCGTTAGTTAGACCAAATGACATCATAAGGAATTCGTAATAACCGTAACACGTTTTAAAAGCCGTCTTCGGAACGTCTTCCTCTCTCACCTTCACTTGGTGATATCCCGAGTGCAAATCGATCTTCGAGAAACAACCTGCTCCTTGGAGTTGGTCGAATAAATCGTCGATCCTCGGGAGTGGATACTTATTCTTCACCGTGGCCTTATTCAGTTCATGGTAATCGATGCACATTCTCATTGTGCCATCCTTCTTCTTGACAAACAAGACCGGAGCTCCCCAAGGCGACGAGCTCGATCTTATAAATCCATTCTCTAGGAGTTCTTGGAGTTGAGCCATCATCTCTCGCATCTCCGATGGCGCTAACCGGTAAGGAGCTTGCGCAATTGGAGCCGCCCCCGGTATAAGATCGATCCGGAACTCCACTTGACGATCGGGTGGTAGACCGGGCAAATCGTACGGAAAGACATCGGGAAATTCGCGCACCACCTTCACATCCTCGAGCTTCTTCTTCTCAAGTTTCGCGTCTATCACATAAGCTAGAAAGGACGAACATCCTTTCACCAAACACTTTTGCGCTTTTGCCATGGTGATAACCGCCACGTCACCTTTCCTTCTTTCGCCATAAACTACCACCATGTCACCATCCGATATAGGGAGTCGGATTAGTTTCTTGGAGCATAGGATTTCGGCATGATTGTCCGCCAACCAGTCCATGCCGACTACTAGGTCGCATCCTCCAATGACCATTGACATCAAATTGATCAAGAACTTCTTTCCTTCGATACCAAGGGTACAATCTTTCAAGACATCACAGATTAACACTTGACTACCATTAGCTATCTCTACCAATAAAGCATTCTCTAGACTATTAGTGGGAATGGCAAGCTTTTCACGAAACGAAACAGATATGAAAGAAAAGCTAGCACCCGAATCAAATAGCACACGAGCAGGTACGGAGTTTAGGATAAACGTACCCGATACCACATCAACGGATGACTTGGCCTCATCGTCCGTCATCTGGAAAGCTCGGCCAGGAACTATGGGAGGGTTCTTTTTTTCTCCGGGGCACTCCCCGTCTTCCACTTCGGACAATCCTTTCGAAAATGTCCCGACATCTTGCACTCAAAACAGACAATCCCTTTGATCGGACTATCTTTGGTAAGGTGATTGGTCTTACCGCACTTGACACAAGCGGTGAAATTGGGATTACAGTTGCCATGGTGCTTACTTCAGCATCTCTGGCACCACCGTGCCTCTTGACGGTTGTTGAAATTTCGGTTCCCAACGGAAGGCCGATTCCTCTTAGGAGATCCGGAATTGCCTTCCTACCTCCTCTTATCTACTACCGACGCCACCTTCTCTGGCTTGCCTCTTGCGTAGACTTCCTCCATAAATTGAGCTTCCTAAATTGTCTCCCGAAGATTAGAAGCTTTAGAGTTGCGGACCATTGACATCATGTCCGTCGGTAGGCCATTGAGAGAAGCCTTTATCTTCTCTTTTCCGTTGGGGCCACGTGCCCCACCAATCCCAACTTTTCCATAAACTGACAGGTGTACTCCCTCACCGTCAAGTTTCCTTTCACTAGGGACCGAAACTCAGCTTCAATACGTTCTATTGATCTTTCGCTGCATAACTCTTCCAAGATCTTCTTCTTAAACTCGGCCCAAGACAACTGAGCCAGAACGATAGGAGAGAGTGTGGACTGGGTGACGTTCCACCATGTGAGTGTCGTATCCCTAAGCAGTTGGGTACCAAACCACACTCTCTGGTCGTCCCCACACTCATATGATCCAAAAGCCTGCTCGACAGCTTGAATCCACTTCACACATACAATCGGGTCGTCAGAACCGGAGAATTCCGACGGCCCACATCCCAGAAAGGATTTATAAGTACAACTCCTTCCACTCTTCTGAGCACTCACGACCCTGTGCTCTTCCGTTCTAACACCCTGACCGGTGCCACCAGAACCCACCACGACGTTCTCTGTAACCGCCTCATTTCTCTTGAGACTGGCATCGCAGTCTTCTAACAGCTTCATAAACGCTTCCTGCTGCTTCTCCATAGCCGATGACACCATCTGCATAATGCTGGACATCATATCGGCTTGAGGGTTTGTGTTAAAGCATATATTTATTGGATTCAAGATCATAATTATCTGAAGATGGAAATCTGAAGTTAAAGCTGATAAAGTCGTCTCAACAAATAGTCTAGGGTCCTTTTGTAATAAATAGTCAAAGTCTGTTTACGTATTTTATTTATTAGTTTTATATTTAGTTAAATAAGTTTGTTTTAGCTTTTGGGCCCAAGCCTTTCAAAGACCATTAGGCCTAATCAAGCCTAAGTATAAAATGGCTTAATTTAGTGGTTATTAGGTTAGAGAGAGCTAATTAGAAAAATTATCTTTGTGAGAGGAGGCTTATGGTGGTATTGGTGCGCCATGAAGAACAAGAAGCAGAGAGAGTTTTGATTTTATCAAGAACTCTTGTAATCCTTTGAATCAATTGAATAATCATATCAGGTTTGCATTATCGTTGTTGCTTAATTGTTTACTTGTTTGAATGATTACGTATTGGGACACACAATTGGTATCAGAGCATGTTACAGATTGAATTGAATGAGTTTTGTTCGGTTCTGTTTTCTGTCAAAGATTCATAATTTTTATTGTGTGCTTGTTCATTCAAGTTATTATTGATTGGATTGTGTTTGTTTTATCTATTATAGTGATTGGGTATTGTTTGACTTGATTATTGCATCGATTTTGGTTATCAATTTGTTGAATTTGTTGTTCTGGGTTCGTTCACGAAGTCAACACTGTGTCTTCAATCGATTTATTCTTAAAGTGGTTTTTATTGAAATTAATTGATTGGAATCTGTTCTAGTTGGTAATTTAATCGTAGTGGTAAAGTTTGGTACTTTAATTCGTGATATTGTGTGTTTTCTGGGCTGAATTTTGGTTTCTGGGTCGAAGGACTTAAAGAACATATCGGTCTTTCACTTCCGGTCGAATACCTCTTTATCGGTCTATAGCATCCGACCGGTACACTCACAGGTTACCCCGGTCTAAGCACATTATCGGTCAAACTATATCGGGCCTTACACTTCCGGTCGAATACCTTTTATCGGTCTATAGCATTCGACCGGTACACACACAATCCCGGTCATATCCTATTCCGGTCTAAGACCGTGTTCCGGTCAAAGACAATACCGGTCGAAGCTTTTGCATTCTATCGGTCTTATCCCTTATCGGTCTAAGCACTATCGGTCTAAGCATTCTACCGGTCTTTGCACTTCCCCGGTCGAACAAGTTCCCGGTCGAACTCTCTACCGATCTTTACAAGTCTCCGGTCGACTCAATACCGGTCGAAGCACATCCCCGGTCGATTTTTGCAAACTGTAATAGGGCATCTAAATGTCAAAAAAAAAATCTCTAGGGGCGCTGCCCCCATACCCCCGCAAGGGCGTTGCCCCTTGACCCCACCCGCTAACCGGGTGACAAAGTCTGCGAAGGGGGACAAAGTTCTGTTCGTGATCAAAATTTTCTGAATTTCATTCTAAGATTTTCAGTATTGTTTGATTTTATCTGAACTAACGGTCATTTTTCAAGTTCTTATCTTATATATATCAGAATGAATTCTAGTGAAATTCCTTCAATCAATACGGATGAGAATCCACCAGTCCTTTTCAGAGGAGAGTACGAGCAATGGAAGGACAGATTCTTGGACTTCATCGACAGAAATGACTTGGATGACTACATCAGATTATCTCTAAAGGAAGGAATCATGAAACCACCTACCAAGGTTCTCACAGTAGCTGGAGAGAACGGAGAAAATGAAAAGAGAGAATTTCGATTACCTCTTGATAAATACTCAGATGAGCAGAAAAGAAGACATCAAGCTGACTGTTTAGCCAAATCTTTTATATTGCAAGGAATTTCCAAGGAAATATCAAAGGAGATTTCCATCAAGCTAGAATGCAAAAAGGCTACAGGAAAGTTGTTATGGGAACATATTGAGAAGATTATGACAGGACCAAAGATGTCTTCAAGAGTAAAGTTTCTTGAATTTGAGAACTCTGAACTAAAAGAAAAGATTTCTGCTTTGGAAGCTCAAATCCAGAAACTAGATTCTGTTGAGAATAATGAGAAAGTTAATGATTTGGAGAGTGCAAATGCTGATCTTCAAAAGAAGATATCTGATCTGGAGAAAAAGATGGCCAAAGAAAGATCTGAGTTTGAGATTGAAAAGAAAGCATTCGTAAAGAAATTCTCAGATTTTTCGAGAAAATGTGCAGACGAAAAGAAAGCAGTTGAGCTGAAGTGTATCAAGCTCTCTCAAAAAGTTTCTGAGTTTGAGAAAGTAATAATCTTGGAAAGAGAAAAGTTTGTAAAGGAGAAGAAGGAGATTGAACAGAAGAATGTGGGATTCTTCAAGGAAATTTCCGGCCAGAGAAACAATGCTGAGAAGGGCTTTGAAGAAGAAAGAAGCATATTTGAGGCTGAGATCAAAAAGCTTACTGAGAAGCTATCTGAACTATCTGCAAATGCATTAAAAGAACAGAAAACGAAGTCTGAATTCACGAAGAAGATTGACCTGCTTGTTAAAGAAAGAGACAACTTTGCTTCGACGATTAAAGTGCTTGAAAAGACTGTATCAAGTTCAAATCAGAAATCTGTCTCTTCACAAAGGTCAGTTAAATTTTTTGATCAGATTCGTAAAACTAACCTTTTCTATGATTGCAATATAGATGGTTCAGGTACACATCAAAGAAGAAGGAGACACAAAGAAGAGGACCTGGTCTGGAAGAAGAAACCAGTTGAAGATGAGATGAAAGAAAGAGAATCATGTGTACATGCGTCTAATGTCAAAAGGAACAATGTGCGTAAAGGTAAACCTGATCATGTATACTCGAGAGATCAATTACTCAGGTTATCAGGTAAGAAATACTATTGTTCTTATTGTCGTACACATGATCACATTCACAAAACCAGTGATCATTTCTAGTATGATTCTTATTTTATTACCCCCACAAGAACTGTAACTAACATTCATGGACCCAAATACCAGTGGGTACCAAAGCCGAAAATTGATTCTATGTTGCAGGCACCTACTGTCAAGGGGGAGTAGAAGAACTAAGGCTTCTAAGTATATCAGCTTAGAACCCGTCCTTCAACGAAGTTTGACTTCTAAACACAACAGTTTAGGACTCGTACTTCAGTGATCAAAAGACCTTACTCCTGTGCTGATAAGAGATTATACTCCAATACTCCAATGAGGAAGTCAACCATCAAGGGGGAGTGCATACTTTTCTGAAATTTTATGCATCTGTCAGATATGATATTGAGGGGGAGTCAATGTTTATATTTTTCATTGATAATTTTTCTGATGCATAATTTCAGGGGGAGTAAAGGTGATGACCTCTGATTATTTCTGATCAGAACTCGTACATAAATTGGTTTACTGCTTTATGTCATTTCAATTTTTGTGAATAAAGTTACTTTGACTAGACTTTTAGACTTTTGTAGGTTGAGATATGCTTCAAAGATCATATCTTTATGACTTTAAGCTTGACTTCGTGGGATGTAAGACTGCACTCAAAAGGTATAATTCCTTATCTTCATCTCATTTATGGTTGAAAGAAGGACAACTTTCAATCATAAGAAAACATGTTCTTAAATGTTCAAACCACTTCCCGATTCTCAAACAGATTTCTTGAATTGGAAGTGTGATTTTAAATGTTTTTCTGATTCATCTTTGAGACGTAACTGAGAAAGTTAAACTATCTGAGCATCATATGCTTCATAGGAAAACATGGGATCAGTATGCTAGGAATTCATTGAACTTCTATGGATTCACGTTAACCAGTGTTTCCTACCCAAGAAGTTAATCCCTTAGTGATTGAATGTGAGGAGTCAACAGAAATGAGTGTGGGATGTGTGATGAGAGAATATGTCAAAAGAGAGTTCGGTTAGCTGTGAGCTTAAAGATTAAAAGAAAGAGGGTGAGAGATCAGAGTAAAAGAATATCAAACTCTGCACCAACTACTTTCTGAGCCGGGCAACCACATTTCTAATGCTTCACAATTCTTCTTGAACATTATTGAAACAGACAACTAGCCCATGCCAACTCTTGACTTTGCCCCATCAGCCACTCATTTTCTTCTCAACAAGAAAATGTTTCATTTTCAAAGGGGATGCAACACATATGCTATCTGATTTTCATTTGGAAAATCTGGATATTGAAAAGAAGGAAGTCTGCCCCACCTTCACACTTCGTTTATGCACATTGAGTCTGTGTTTCACTACTTGTCTCAGTGGTTTACACTTTTTGAGCCTTATAAGCAAACATCATATGCTTTATTTCTTTCTATCACTTGCACGAACACACAAAGAATTTGTTTCTTTGTCATAACGTTCATAGAAATTGCCTTTGTGGTGTTTCGATGATTGAATGGAAGCCCTGGGGGAGTGAACATCATAAAAGCTCCTTTATATTGTATATTCTTTACACACAATGACTTTGTGTTACTGACAGGAAATTTTAACTGATTCATGTGTTGATTCAGGTGTTACACTTCATTTTCTAATTTGTCTAGATTTGCAAAGATCTAGATGAACATCTTAATGAATTGACGGATACTCAGTGGTTCTGTTTGCAAGATCAATGGTGGAAGAAATTTCTTGAAGACACGTTTTGATGAACTCTTTGCTCTTTTCATCAAAAAGGGGGAGAAGCGTTAATCAAGAAATGGAAGATATTATGAAGATATGCTGAAATGAAGAAATTTTCTTTGAAGATGATTTGCTGAAGCATTCCGAGCTGAAACTGGAGATAATTTCTTTCCAAAAGATATTCTCATTGTTTGGAGAGATTGCTACATTCTGAAGACAAAGAGGAAGATTACTTTTTCTGAGCTTAAAGAATGATTTTGATCCAAAGGGGGAGATTGTTAAAGCATATATTTATTGGATTCAAGATCATAATTATCTGAAGATGGAAATCTGAAGTTAAAGCTGATAAAGTCGTCTCAACAAATAGTCTAGGGTCCTTTTGTAATAAATAGTCAAAGTCTGTTTACGTATTTTATTTATTACTTTTATATTTAGTTAAATAAGTTTGTGTAGATTTTGGGCCCAAGCCTTTCAAAGCCCATTAGGCCTAATCAAGCCTAAGTATAAAATGGCTTAATTTAGTGGTTATTAGGTTAGAGAGAGCTAATTAGAAAAATTATCTTTGTGAGAGGAGGCTTATGGTGGTATTGGTGCGCCGTGAAGAACAAGAAGCAGAGAGAGTTTTGATTTTATCAAGAACTCTTGTAATCCTTTGAATCAATTGAATAATCATATCAGGTTTGCATTATCATTGTTGCTTAATTGTTTACTTGTTTGAATGATTACGTATTGGGACACACAGTTTGCCTCCTGAACAACCGGGTTTGTGGATGCTAACTCCACTCTCGGCACTTGCTCCACCTCTCCCGTGAATATAGGCGGCATACCCGGAGGAACGACGGTCATTGCCCTAACTACTGGATTACTCTCGGGCGAGCTATCTTCACGTACATTCCCATCGGCTAACGGTCGACTGCGATTGTTCACCATACTAGAATAATGGTTGCCACACAAGCATGAGAAAGAGTAAGAAAAGATTAACAGAATTAAACACGAAGAAACGTACTACTACGTCTACCAATTGTCATAACATTAGCAAACCAAGTACACTCACGTAAAATATCCTCATAATAACATTAGCTAAGTGAGATTATGAACATATAACACATAAGAGTTCTTGTTACCATCATCACAACGTGTGATGAACATAACTTCCGTCGACTCAAAGACTAACCCATCTTAGACATTCTACCTAACTCACAAATCATTGCCTAACATACTCAGTCTAAGTCTAGACATCTTACATTCATGACTAGTTCACTTAAACTAGAGCTCAGATACCAACTTGTAACACCCTAAAAATTGGGGTAATTTTGAAAATTGAAAATTTGTCAATATAACGTTTATAAATGGGGCAAACCACCCATAAGGGTAAAAGCGTGAGCATTTACAAAACCTGTAATGATGTATGGGGAAACGACAACAAACTAATCTAAACCACAACTAGCTAGATTACATAGGTTGTCAACCAAATACCAAAATGAATAACTGTTTTAAATGCTAAAGCTTCCAAAATATCTATCCTCCAAAAATGACCTCAAGAGATCACGCACTTCTCTCAACCCCTTGACGACCCGCTGCTAAGGGAACCTGTTATACACATCATTTAAGAAAAAGTGTTAGGCTTAAAGCCTAGTGAGAACATACAGTTTATATGAAAGATAGTAAGAAGAATTAAATGCAACATGAATAAACTGTTTTCGGCAACCGCCTGTGTAAATGGTTTGATAAGCACATAGTGACCTTCCGACCCCGACTTCATCTTGCGATGACGGGAAAAACCCAAATTCCAAGGATTGTGGCAACACACAAAGTAAGCCACTTTCCAAGTTTTGAGCTCACCATACAAGGATCAAGGCCACGAACACGCCGACTCGTACTAAGATGTGGGGAAGGGCACCCAATGATCCATAGTCATGCTCATTCACTAGTATTTATGTTATTCCTTAGATTCAAGTTCTAATTGCTAAACAACACACAATCAAGATGAGAATCTCGTAATCATATGTCATTAATTCCAAACTCAAAGATTACAATTTCACAATTTTCTCTCTATACTCTCTCACTAGAATAATGTTCTAATTTGCTCTTCTCTCATATGCTCTCTCAATCTCACAAACTGAATTGTTACAAATGACATACACGCTTACAACTGAATTCAAACAAAGACATCAAAGGTATTTATACCCACAACAAATACAAAGAAACAAAATACAATTACAATGACTTTGAATTTATTAACAAAAGACTTTGACTTTAAGTGAGAGTTGACTTTTAGCCTTTGAATTCTTGACTTTTGATCTTCAATCTTTATGATCTTGAATCCAACAAATATGTGCTCTAACAATCTCCCCCTTTGGATCAAGATCATTACTAAAAGATTTAGCAATGCGATCTTCTCTCTTTAAGCTCGATTTGATTAAGCTGCCCCTTTGATCAACCTTTATCTTCTCTTGTAATCTCCCCTTTTATACAAATATGATTTACAAACTCCCCCTTAACACAATGAAATTCTTCTTTGATAAGCTTTGTTCTTCAAAAACATTCAGCAATCTTCCCAACGTCTGATCTTCAAAAATAGTAACATTATCTCCCAAAGTTTATAACCAAACCTCTTTTAGACATAGCACACTTTGCTCCAACAAAAATTATCTTCAACAATTCTATTGCTTTCATTTTTCAAGAATCTTGAATATTTTCACCCAGCTTTAACACAATCTCTTGATTCGAACATTTCTTTTTCATTCAAACTCTTTCAAACATTTCTTGAACTCTTCTCCCCCTTTTTGATGATTTGAGCATCGATATCATCAAAACTTTCTCCAAGAAATGTCTTTGAAAACTTTCTGACCACTGATCTTTCAAACTGAGCCTCTGATTCACCGTCAATCCGAATAATGTATTCATCCAGATCTTTTCAAGTATAGACAAAATAATCGTGTAACACCTGAATCAACAAATGAATCAGTTAATATGCCTGTCAGTAACACGAAGTCACTGTGTGTAACAAATACACAATATAAAGGAGCTTTTTGATGATCACTCCCCCAGGGCTTCCATCCAATCATCGAAACACCACAAAGGCAATTTCTATGAACGTTGTTACAAAGAAACGAATTCCTTGTGTGTTCGTGCTAGTGTAGAAAGAATTAAGCATATGATGATTGCTTTAAGGCTCAAAAATTATGTAAACCACTGAGACAACAGTAGATAAACACAGACTCAATGTGCATGATTGAAGTGCGAAGGTTGGGCAGACTTCCTTCTTTTTCAATATCCAGATTTTCCAAATGAAAATCAGATAGATTATGTGTTGCGTCCCCAGAAAATATGAAACACCTTCTTTTTTAGAAGAAAATGAGTGGCTGGTGGGGTTTTTAACAAGAGTTGGCATGGGCTAGTTGCCTGTTTGAATAATGTTCACCAAGAATTGTGAAACATTAGTAATGTGGCTGCCCGACTCAGAAAGTAGTTGGTGCAGAGTTTGATATTCTTTTACTCTGATCTCACACCCTCTTTCTTTTTAATCATTAAACTCACATCTAACCAAAATCTCATTTCCATTTTACCTCAACACACATCCCACACTCATTTCTTTTAGACACTTCACACTCAATCACTAAAGGTTTAACTTCTTGGGTAGAAATCACTGGTTAACATGATTCCATAGAAGTTCAATTAAGTCCTAGCACAAAGAACCCATATAATCCTAGAAAGCATGTGTTGCTCAAATGGTTTAACTATATCAGTTAAAACTCATATACAAATCTCAGATAAAGTGAATGCTCAGATGATATAATCATGAAGATAAGAGCATTTTTAAACATTGAAGTATTTTCAAACAAGTATATTGAAAGAATAGATATGAATGCAAAAGACTTGTTTGAAAATCTGACATTGTATGAAAATGATCAGAAATGAAATGATATATCAATTTAGGCTTATGGTCAAGAATAACGGATATAGTCCATATGAAACAAAAATATAGACATTCTTGAAATGAACATTTCGAAATGAAATTACACTCAAATTTCTTTGAATACAGGCGGAGTGGCTTACCATCGAAATTATGTTACAATATGAGACATGGTAAGAACAATTTGAACAAGAAATCAACCCGGTGTGTGAGAATACTTGAAAGTATATAGAAAAGACAATACGCAAGTAATTATCTTTGGAAACACACGGTTTGTTAAACATTAAAGCTCAAAAATAAAATTGAAAACATTTAAAATCACACTTCCAATTCATGAAATTTGTTTAAGAATCGGGAAGTGGTTTGAACATTTAAGAATATGTTTTCTATGATTGAAAGTTGTCCTTCTTTCAACCATATATGAGATTAAGATAAGAATTTTAACCTTTCTGTGCAATCTTAGATCTCATGAAATCAGCTGAAGTCATAAAAAATATGATCTTGATAGCTTCCTCTCATCCTGCACAAGTCTCAAAGTCTAGTCAAAGCAACTTTTATTCACAAAGTTTATTCAAATGTAAATGACATAAAGCAATAAAACGATTAAAGTACGAGTTCTGATCTGAAATAATCAGAAATCATCATTCTTACTCCCCCTGAAAATATGCATCTGAAATATGTCAATAAAAGGCACATGATATAGATATACAACGCCTCTCTTATCAGCCCAGGAGTAGCATTTATTTTTCATCATTGAAGAGCGAGTCCTAAACTGTTGTGTTTAGAAGTCAAACTCTGTTGAAGTACGGGTCCTAAACTGATTTACTTAGAAGCCTTCGTTCTCTTACTCCCCCTTGACTGTAGGTGCCTGCAACACATAATCACTTTTCGGCTTTGGTACCCACTAGTATTTGGGTCCATGTGTGTTAGTTGCAGTTCGAATGGGAGTAACTGAGTAAGAACCATACCATAAATGATCACTTGTTTTATGAACATGATCATGTGTACTACAATAAGAACAATAATATTTCTTACTTGACAACCTGATTAACTGATCTCTCGAGTAGACATGATCAGGTTTACCTTTTCGCACATTTTTCTTTTTAGCTTTTGATGCATGTACACATGACTTCTTACCTTTCATCTCATCTTTCTTTCCATCTTTCTTCTCTTCATCATCCACTAGTTTCACTCTTCATACCAGTTTCTCTTCTTTATATCTCCTTCTTCTATGTGTACCTGAACCATCTATCTTGTTATCATAGAAAAGGTTAGTACTACGAATCTGATTAGAAGATTTAACTGACCTCTTGGAAGAAACAGTCTTCTTATGTGAGCTTGCAGCTGTCTTGAATGAGCATTTTGAATCAGCTGTATCATCTCTAGGTGTGTGGATAATTGACTCTGGAGTCTTGTGCTCAGTTACCACCACCATCTTAGAAATAACTTTCTCAAGTTGTTTTATCTTTGAAGAATAACTGTCTCTTTCTTTGATAAGTTGGTCAATATTTGTATTGAACTCAGACTTCGCTTTCTGCTCTTTCAATGCATTTGTAGATAGCTCAGATAGCTTTGCAGTTAATTTCCTTATCTCCTCCTCAAAAATACTTCTTTCATATTCAAAATCCTTCTTAGCATCCTTTCTTCCATCTGATATCTCTTTAAAGAATCCAACATTCTTTTGCTCAATAGCCTTCTTTTCCTTGGCAAACTTTTCTCTTTCTAAAATGATCACTTTCTCAAAATCAGAAATCTGTTGAGAAAGCTTATAACATTTAAGCTCAATCACCTTTTTCTCTTCACAACTCTGCCTGGGAAGCTCTGAGAACTTCTTAGCAAACTCTTTCTTTTCAATGTTAAAAACAGATCTTTCTTTGGCAATCTTTGTCTCCACATCAGATATTTTCTTTTTAAGTTCAACATTAACATCCTTCAGATTCTTAATCTTCTCCTCAGAACTTTCAACAGATGCTGCTAACTGGAGTTGCTCAATCTGTTTTTCAAAATCAGAGATTTTTCTGTTCAGCTCAGAATTCTCAGATTCTGTCAGGATCTAAATTCAAACAAGAATTTAATTCACACACACTCAGAATTAATGCTAAAGAAGTTGCGGAAAAACACTTTAACACTAACAATCAATGAAACAGTATATCAAACTCAAATCACAAGTTTATATTGATTCAACTTGATGATTACACACAAAACCTCAATCTGTTGAACAGACTCAACAGACGTTCTATACTTCTCTATAGAAAGGATCTAAACTAGTCTTGAGGTTAATTCTCTCTAACAAAACATATGAATGAATAATTCTCTACTATCAAATACTTCTATACTATATATACAAGACTGAATACAAGATAATTATCAAAATACAATTGATCTGCAGCATCAATACCATAATTATATTCAGTCTTATCTCCAGCTTGTCTTTATCTCCAAATCATCTTTATCTTTAGAAGCAACACTAATTATCTTCAGAAGTATTAACCATCTTCAGCAGTACTAACTACTAGCAGTACTAACTCTCCAAGCAGTACTAACTATTCAAGTAACAGCACTAACTCTTCAAGCAGTATTAATTCTACTAGCAGTAGTAATCATTTAGCAACATTAATCAGCAGCATAAACCATACTTAGCATAATCAGACCCAATAATCTCCCCCTAACTTAACTTTTCAGAAAGAGAAGTTAAGTTCTTCATGATATGGTCTTCATGATGCTTTCAACACTTCAGCTCAGTTGCCTAAATTTGGATCCAGTCCCAGACTTTGATTGATGATTCTGCTAACCACAATCCTTGTCATTTATGAGCCTTGAGGACAGATTAGTTTGGCTTTCAGCATCCCATGTAGCTTGGCTAGGCTGTGATCATATATCTTATCCACCAGATAATATTCATGAAAGCTTTTATCTATGGTCAAGATATACACCCCACACCTTTCTATGAGCATCCAGTTGTCCACAGACTTGAAGACATCTTTGATGACATGCTTGATAAGATTTGGACTGAACATCATGCATAAATACTCCATTGCTAGTTTCTTGATGTTCATCCCTGGAGTCTTCAGCACATCCTTATACAAATTCATTCCCACTTTAAACATTTCTTCCAAGTCTGACCTGGAACAACATCTGACTATCTTCCCCCAAGTAGAGTAGACTTCAAAATGATCACCCATTCTTTTGATTCTGAAATATTCTTTGCCTTGATCTTCAAGAATATCCCAGTGGATGATTTCAGGAGCTCGGACTGAAATAGGATCTGCCTTCACTGGATCATTATCTGTTACAGTCATGTAAAGTTCAAAATGCACATTAGATTGTCTTGGTGGCTGTGCACTTTGACTTGATTGCTCATCTTGACCTGTAACAGATTTTTCTGTTTCTTTCTCAGCTTCTGCAACCCTTGGCTTCTTAAACAGTTTCTTGGAAGCTATTGTTTTCACTCTCTTGGCAGATTTGACTTCCACATCAGCATGTTCTTCCTTCTTTTCTTCAGTCTTTTCTTTTGAAGGAGTGGTTTCCTCACTCTCAGGAAAGGGTTGTTGGATATTGAGATCATGTCTCTCTTTCATTTGTCTTTCAAACTCAACCCTTTGAGTGAAGTCCCCTTTCAGATTTGCCATCTCCTTTGAATACAACTCCTTTATCCTACCATAGGCCATGTTAGTAAACATTCCTTCAGGAACTCCAAGAGCTCCTTTTAGGAAGTTTATCATTTTCCTCCTTTCTTGATTAGCCAGGAAGGTCTTTGAGGGTTGTCTCTGTCTTTGCTTTAATGCCAGGCTTTGCCTTGAAGCCTTCTTTGTAACTATCTTGGCAGCAGCTGCAGTCTTCAAACTCTTTTGAAACTCTTCATTCAACCTTTTAGCCATATCTAATGCGAGCTCTCTGTCTTTGGCAGATTGAATTTCTTCTTCCTTTTCCAACTCTACTTGAAGTTGTTTGGCCACTTCTTCATCTAACTCTATCTGATTCTTTTTCTTTAAAGGTTGCTCAGATTCAACCATCTTCTTCTTTCCTTTCTTCTTTGCATCCTCCATACTGACCTCTTTTTCTTTCTTTTCTAAACCTCCTTCTTTGATTATTACTCCCTTAGCCTTTTGAGTGGCTTTGGGAGTGTCATTCTTAGCTTTGACCAAGGTTTCTGCAATCTCCATTTCCTCTCTGGACAATGATGTTTCTGCTGCAGTTTTCTCTGTTTCTACTTCTTTCTCAGTTACTGCTGCTGGTTCTGTTTCTACTTCTTTGCTATTTTCTGTTTCCTTATTCAGCTCCCCCTCAAACTAAGCTTCCATACCAATAGGAGTGTGTTTCTTCCCTTCATCTTGTTTCTCCCCCTTGTTGAAAGCATCTCCCCTCTTCTTCAAGACATACTGCTTTCTTTTCTTTTTCTGTACCAACTTCATCACCATCTTCTTCAATTTGGTAATCTGCACTTGTTGAGACAGAATTACCAATTTCATCTCCTCTATATCTGAGCCTTGCTTGATGACATCAAGATTAATGTTTCCCATAGTATCCATCAATTCCTGGTAGTTATATCTGTCCTCACCTCCTTTGGGTGTGTTTACCACCCTTGAAGGATCCTTGGATCTTCTAGTAGTAGAGGTCTTCTGCCTAGCAGAAGCACCCTCTACCCCCTTGGTTTCTTGGCACCTGGGACCTTTGGGTGATTGCTCACCCAAAGTTGCCATGGGGAAGGTCTTAGATATGTTCACACTGTCCTGCCCTGCACTTTGGGCAAAGTCAGTAGTGTGAGCCTTACAACCCATATTCTTTTCCTTCTCCTTATTGAGCACCTTCTTGGGGTTGGGAGACACCCCTGTGGTTTCCCTTTGGATATTCTCTAATGGATAATGCTCCATTAGAGGACTTGAAGGCTTTGTAGGTGAAGGTACAAGAAGGGAAGGAACCTTCTTTACCTTTTTCCTTATATAAGTGTGAGTGATGGGTGATGTTGGCTTTTTAAGAAGGGACTGAGGGATATTAATAGAAATGAGTGGTGTGGGTAGGTCATCAGTTTGGTTGTCAGATGAGGGCTTTGACGCCGATGCCTCACCATAGGAATGAGACACACCCATCATTGTAGAGAACAATGGTGTGTCAATACCTGAGAAGTCCTTACTAGGCCTCCTCATATTAGAAAACACCTTCCCTTTCGGGACCTTTGGTACATATACCTCATTAAAATGAGGTAAATCCGTCAATTCTTTATTCAGTAAAGCTTGCACAAACCTGGGATACATATAAAAAGATTTTGTTTTGGTATCCAGGTTTGACAGTAAGTCATTTAAGATCATTTGTGAAAAATTGAACTTCCTGGAGGTTGTTAAGCAGACCATAGCATAAGCAATGGTACTGCTGAACTCACTCCAGCCAGTTGTTTTCCTTGAAATACAGTGCTGAAGGGTATGAACAAAGAATCTCCACTGTGGTGAGAATCTGTTCTTGAAAAAATTGAAGACATCAGTGGGACCTTCATACCCCATATTACTAAGATCTTGGAAGAGATCTTCCTTGGGTAAAGAGGTTATACCTGAGGCATCATCTAGTCGTAGATGAATGCGAATAGCTCCTTCTGTGATTGTCAGGGGTTTATCACACACCCTTGTTTTGATGACCTGATTGCCATCTTCAGTATGAATAGCAGCATTGGCCCAAAACTGCCTTCGGTGTTCCACACAGATTGTGGGATTGACAGTTAATGTGTGAGGATCTTAGGAAATCCACAATCTGATGAAATTCCTCTGCTTGCTTTGGTTTGAGTAGCATTGCCAATTCATTGTGTTTATCGACAAACATGAGTTCAGCCATCTTCTTGAGCGATTGGTCGAAGCTAGGGTTACGCACTGGTAAGAGAGAATTCAAGAGAACAAGAGAGAGAGAGAGTACATTAGTAGGAAATTCAAAGAGTCGTTTGTAATTTGGCGGTCACACAGGGTATTTATAGGTGGAGGGATTAAGTTAGAAGCAGTACTAATTACCTTAGCAGTATTAACGAACTCGCAGTATTAACTCATAACATCAGTAGTAACACATACTGGCAGTACTAACACAGACTAGCAGTATTAACACAGACTAGCAGTATTAACACAGACTAGCAGTACTAACACAGACTAGCAGTATTAACATGTACCAACAGTAGTAACAATGATTAGCAGTATAAATAAGGCAAGCATTAGTAACTTTGCACTGGCAGTATAAACCACCTAGCAGTAGTAACCATACTTAACCATTTTTGAACTATTATTATGAGTAATGCAGTGAGCAGTATTAACTGAACGAGAAGTACCAAGTATCCAATCCAAACAATCTGAAACACTTAAACACACAGGGGTTAATAGCACCAATTTAAGGAAAGTAAATAAGGAGGAATCTATATAGGTACATAAAGAGAATGAGAATATACTTATTCATTGTTCATCATGCCCACACTTGTGACCAAGAATGTGAATCTACCCACATCAAAAGCTTTTGTGAACAGATCAGCAAACTGGTTACTTGTGTGTACTTTCTGAACCTGAATTAGCTTCTTCTCATTACAATCTCTGATAAAATGGTACCTTATTTCTATATGCTTTGTTTTTGAATGCTTGACAGGATTATTAACAATGCTAATAGCACTGCTGTTGTCTATGAAAATAGGAGTGTGAAGAAATGTCATACCATAGTCCATCATTTGATTCTGAATCCATAGCACTTGTGAGCAGCAGCTTGCAGCAGCTATGTATTCTGCTTATGTTGTTGAAGTGGACACTATGGTTTGCTTCTTACACTGCCATGATACTAGTCTTGCACCCAAAAACTGACATCCTCCAGATGTAGACTTTCTGTCCAAGTTAGCTCCACCCAAATCACTATCTGAATATGCCAGTAGGTCAAATGGTGAGTCATGAGGATACCAAAGTCCTAATCTGGGTTGACCTTTGAGATATCTGAATATCCTCTTGACTGCTTGAAAATGTGATTGCTTTGGCCTAACTTGAAATCTTGCACATACACAAACAGGGAACATGATATCTGGTATAGAAACTGTGAGATACATGAGAGAGCCAATCATGGATCTGTAATAATGAACATCCACATCCTCCCCCTCAAGACCTGCAGTTATTTGTTTGTGTGTCTCCATGGGTGTGCTTGCAGGCTTAGAATCTAAGAACCCAAACTTGGTTAAAATGTCCTGCACATACTTGGTTTGGCTTATGAAGATTCCATCTTGTTTCTTCTTAACCTGTAGCCCAAGGAAGAAAGTAAGTTCACCCATAGAACTCATCTTGAATCTCTTATGCATTAATTCTTCAAAATCTCTGCACAATTGATCTTTTGTGGATCCAAAGATGATGTCATCCACATAGATTTGCACTAACAGGATGTCCTTCTTCTTCCTTTGAATGAACAGAGTCTTGTCAATGATTCCTCTCTCAAAACCATTTTCTAAGAGATAGGTAGACAATGTGTCATACCAAGATCTTGGTGCTTGATGTAGTCTATACAGTGTTTTCTTCAATTTGTATACTCTGTCAGGGTACTTGGGATTTTCAAACCCTGGGGGTTGACAGACATATACTTCTTCTTCAATTTTGCCATATAGAAAAGCACTTTTCACATCCATTTGGTAGACTTTGAACTTCATGAAAGAAGCATAGGCTAAAAACAGCCTAATTGCCTCAATCCTAGCCACTGGTGCAAAAACCTCTTCATAATCAATTCCTTCTTCTTGAGTGTACCCCTGTGCTACCAATCTAGCCTTGTTTTTTATCACTATCCCTCTCTCATCCTTCTTGTTTCTGAAAATCCATTTTGTCCCTATAGCTCTGTGTCCTTTAGGCAGTTCTACCAAATCCCATACATTTTGCAGTACAAACTGCAGCAGCTCCTCTTGCATTGCTTCTATCCAGCTTGGATCTTTCATTGCATCATGCACCTTTTTGGGCTCAACCTGAGATAGAAAGCAAGATAGTAAGCCTGATTGTATGTCTTTTAATCCTCCCAACTTACTCTGATTCCTTGTGATGATTAGAGAATTGATGTCACCAATCACCAACTGAGGAGGATGATCTTTATGCACTTTTGTTTGATGAATAGCCTCTACATTAATCTCTGCATTCAGATTAGAGTCATTCTTTTCAGGAGAGCTGCCACCAAACACTGAGGAGTTCTCATCATCAGTATCATCTTCTGCCAATGCAGGTATCTCAGGTTCTAGCTGTTCTGAAGTCAAAATTTGATCCTCCTTTTCACCTCTCTCCTCTTCATTCTGATCATTTTCAGTATCCTTTGAATCTGAAGCATCTTTCTTCACTTGAACACAGAGTTCAGTAGAATCTGCTGTAAGGATTGGGAATAACACAAACTCTTGTCTTTTGTTTTGTACTGATTCTGTCCCTGTTCCTGCATTATTCTCATAACTGAAACCCAAAGAATTAGTTAGTGAATCAATGTCAAAAAGCCAATCAGGGCATGTACCAAGTTTATTTGGTGTGCTCTCATTGCATTTG
This sequence comes from Arctium minus, assembly GCA_954870635.1. NCBI lineage: Eukaryota > Viridiplantae > Streptophyta > Magnoliopsida > Asterales > Asteraceae > Arctium > Arctium minus. The sequence continues at coordinate 169,769,631 of OX941080.1, read as the reverse complement.
AGATTGTCACTTTCCTCAATTATTCTAGAAGAGGTATTAAATACTCTGTAAGCCTTACTTTGGGATGAGTAACCAACCAGAAATCCATCATCTGCTTTGCTATCAAACTTGCCTAAGTGAGTTTTGGTATTAAGAATTGTGCAAGGACACCCAAATGGTTTGAAAAATCCAATAAAAGGTTTCTTCTTGTTAAAAAGTTCATATGGTGTCTTGTCTTGAGATTTAACTATTAGAACCCTGTTTTGAACATAACAAGCAGTATTAACTGCTTAAGCCCAAAAAGTAACTGGCAGTTTTGAATCTGCCAACAGGGATCTTGCAGCTTCAATCAGTGTCCTATTTCTCCTCTCAGCAACTCCATTCTGTTGAGGGGTCCTAGGAGCACTGTATTTTCTCTTAATACCTTTTTCCTCACAGAAGCTGTTTAGATCATGGTTTATAAATTCAGTTCCATTATCAGACCTGATGATTTTCACTCTTTGATTTGTTTGGTTTTCAACTCTGAGAATAAAGGATTTGATCAGTCCAATTGTCTCATCCTTTGTCCTCAGAAAATAGACCCAAGTGAATCTGGAGAAATCATCAACAATAACTAAGCAGTAAGATTTGTTGCCAATACTCATCACATTTGTAGGACCAAACATATCCATATGCAATAAAATAAGAGGTGAAGAGATTGTATTTATCTCTTTGGACTTATGAGAAGTTTTGTGCTGTTTGCCTTTAAGACATGCAACACAATGATCATCACATGAAAATACCTTTTGTGGTAAACCTCTTACAAGGTTGTTTTTCACAATATTATTCATTGTTTTAAAGTTCATGTGACACATCCTTCTATGCCATAGAGATGATTCATCAACAGAAGCTTTTGAAAATAGACAATTAAATAATGAATCATTAGATACATTCTCTAAATCCAAGCAATAAACATTGTCCTTTATTGGTGTTCTCAGTAGTATCATACTTTCATCAACTACCTTGAACCCTTTAGCAAGGATAATACATTCAGTATCAGTAAACAATATACTATGTTTCTTGTCACAAACCTATGATACACTTAACAGGTTGTATCTCAATTGCTCAACATAGTATACATCCTCAAAGGTCATCTTACCCTTTGACACAATACCTTTTCCACTAATCTTTCCTCCAGATGGATTATCACCAAATGCAACATGTCCTCCATCAATTCTTTTGAAGTTTTGTAGGCAGGACTTGTTGCCTGTCATGTGCCTAGAGCAACCACTATCAATATGCCAAATGCTCTTCCCTTTTTGCTGTTGGTTGCCCTGAACATAAAGTGGAACAGTTAGTTTTTAGTAGGAACCCAAGCCAAAGTGGTCTTGGGTTTCCCATTCTCATCAACATATTCACAATCAGTTTTGATGAGCTTTTCAGACTGGGGAATCTTATGGCTTGAATACTATGTCATAATAATGGGTTTGTTACCGGAAGCAGTACTAACTTGATTGGCAGTACTAACTTTGTTAGAAGTATTAAAATCATTAGCAGTACTAATTGGATTAGCAGTACTAATTGGATTAGCAATACTAACTTCATTAGCAGTACTACTTGGATTAGCAGTACTAACAGATTTCTTTACTATTGGAACCCAAACCTGAACAAAGTTGTTTTCTTTATTTTTCTTTAAGTTACTCCTTGGCTTATTTGGAGTATTTTTCTTTGATTTTGCAAACTTGTTTTGAGCATGAGCTTTTAAAGGTGCTCTTTTTGCATTTTCAGCCATATGATTCCTTCTTTGATTCCTATAGCCAACAGGATTTTGTATATGTCTTTGAAAATTTATCCTCTGGTTCATAGGATTGAAATAACAGTATTTGGCAATATGGTTAAGCTTTCCACAAATAAAACAAGGTTTTGGTCTATTGATTTTACTCAGATCAAGCCCTTATTTTTGTGCCCACTGATTATTCCAGTTTCTTTGATTACCCCTTGTTTTATCATGTTTTTGGGGCTGATGTTGTTTACATGTACAGGGATTCACAACTGTGGTCTGCATATAGTGGACTCCCTGTACCTTTCCATTTTCTCTCTTTGAGCTATCCACCTTTTCACTCTTTGAGCTATCCACCTCTTCACTCTTGATGAATGCTTTACCTCCCCTTTCATTGGTAAGGATATGATTTTCTACAGGAATCTCTTTTGCATTCTTATTCTCAGAATTCTCTTCCTCATTGTCTTCTTCAACCACCACACTATCTATAGGATATACTTCTGTTGCTCCTATAGGTCAGTCCTTATTTTTGTTTTCTAAGAGATCTGAAGAGGGAGGGATATAATTATTGTTATAAGGTGGAGGTGTTGCATTGTATCCTATACCACTCTTGATCTTATCATGAACTTGAGCTTTAAGCAAGGAGTCCATTGCTTTGGAAGCATAAGAAAACTTCTCAATGTCAAGCTTAGCATTCTCATATTCACTCTTTATCTTCTCACACTCCTCTTTAGATTTTTCTATTTGAATCTCTAATTGATCTTTCTCCCACTTCAAGTAATTTGTGTCATAGTAATGCTGAAGTTCATTGGCCTTGTAAGCCTTGATTTGATCTTCAAACTTCTCAACAATCACTTTATACTCTCTTATATCTCTTTCTAACCTTTTAAGGTCGTCACATATGCTTTGGTTATGATCCCTGTACTTTTTAACAGTTTGAAGACACTCTTCAGTGCCCATTTTAGTTTTTACCTCTGTTGGAATATCTGTGCTTGAAGATTCTGAGACTTCTGCCATCGGGGCTTGATTCTGAACGGCTTCTTCTGCTTGATCACTCCAATCAAATCCCATTCCTTCTTGAGAAACAAGAGCTTGAGTGGAGTTTCTGTTGTTTTGGAAGCTTGAGGAATGTGCTTGCTGGTGGTTGCTGCCATATTGTTGAGGAGTTCCTCCTCTGCATTCTTTTGCAAAGTGTCCCATCTTGTGACACTTGTAGCACTCCACCTTTGACTTGTCAAACCCAGCACCATCTTCTCTCCTCTGAGAAAAGTTGTTCCTTCCAGTCCTTTTTATGAATCTCTTTACCCTCATAGTTAGCATGGCCATCTGCCACTTTATATCCATCTCCTCAAGGTCATCTGCATTAATTTGTTCAAGATCATCATTAATTAAACCAGAATTAGCATGACTAGCAAGAAAAGCTTCTAATACAGAGTCATTAGATACATCCTGCTTAGATACATAAGCAGTACTAACTGATTCTGTATTAGCAGCAGAAACAGTAGAAGAAGAAGATGATAAAGGGCAGCATTATGAGTGTATCCAGATGGTCTTTTCTTGGCTTCAACTTCAGCCTCAAACACCCTTAAGTCATTATAAAGATCGTCTAGTTCTTTGTCCTCCAGCTTGTCATTCTGTCTGAAGGAGACAATATACATGGTCCATTCATCTCCAAGGGACCTTAAGAACTTTCTGTTTACATCATCTTGCTCAATCTACACTCCAACAGTAGCTAGTTCACCAATCAGCTTGTTAAACCTTTCAAAAGTTTGAGTCATGGACTCATTCTTAGTTGACATGAAATTTCATACAGTTGCTTCAATATTGCCTTCTGATTTCTCTTGGTACTTTTGGTACCAGAGAATCTCTTCTCTAGAGCATTCCAAAGCATCTGGGCATCAGTGCAGTTGCAGAATTGGTGTTGATACTCATTAGGAATAGCCAAGAGCAGTGTGCTCAAGGCTTTCATCTCTGTCTGCCTTATCTTCCTCTCTCCATCTGTCTTTGGTGGGATTCTTTTTTCCATCTGCTCCAATCTTTCCTTCATTAGATGGGCCATTCTCAATGATGTCCCACATAGAGTAATCTGTGAGAAGGATGTATTGCCTGATCCTAATCTTCCACATGTCAAACTCATTAGATCTGAGCATTGGAACCTTTGAGACCAGAACACTATCACTTGAACCGTCCATTATGATTGTTGTTTTTCTGAGTTTAACAATGCTCTGATACCACTTGTCAGGATCGAAATTCAAACAAGAATTTAATTCATACACACTCAGAATTAATGCTAAAGAAGTTGCGGAAAAACACTCTAACACTAACAATCAATGAAACAGTATATCAAACTCAAATCACAAGTTTATATTGATTCAACTTGATGATTACACACAAAACCTCAATCTGTTGAACAGACTCAACAGACGTTCTATACTTCTCTATAGAAAGGATCTAAACTAGTCTTGAGGTTAATTCTCTCTAACAAAACATATGAATGAATAATTCTCTACTATCAAATACTTCTATACTATATATACAAGACTGAATACAAGATAATTATCAAAATACAATTGATCTTCAGCATCAATACCATAATTATATTCAGTCTTATCTCCAGCTTGTCTTTATCTCCAAATCATCTTTATCTTTAGAAGCAACACTAATTATCTTCAGAAGTATTAACCATCTTCAGCAGTACTAACTACTAGCAGTACTAACTCTCCAAGCAGTACTAACTATTCAAGTAACAGCACTAACTCTTCAAGCAGTATTAATTCTACTAGCAGTAGTAATCATTTAGCAACATTAATCAGCAGCATAAACCATACTTAGCATAATCAAACCCAACAGATTCCAAACTCAGTACCTTCTCTTCACTAAACCCAGAATACTGTTTCTTTTCTTCAATGCTTTCATCATCTTTCAAATGCTGAGATTCAGAGATTTGCTTCAGAATATCATTATTGATCTTTTTCAATGCACTGACTTCTTCTTTTAATACCTTCTTTTCATCATGATATTTCTGTGATCGCTTTGAATATCGCATAGCTGAAAAAGTAAGATTTTGAATATCTGATTTGAGTGAAGCAATCTTTTCTTCATCATCAGAAAGACTCATCTTGAATATCCTGAAACAAAAAGAACTTGAACTTGATCGTTAATCCAAATATGAAATCTCAAGAATATAGAAATATTTAAAAAAGAATCAGAGATTTTGATCACAAAAAGAATTATGTCACCCTTCGCAGACGCCTAAACTCGCAAAACACTATTCACAGAAAAACTCGCAGGCTTCAACTTGCGTGTTTGTGAAACTCGCACGCAAAGACTTGCGTGTTTTAATAAACTCGCTAGTTGCTGAAACTCGCTAATCGTTGAAACTCGCAAGATACTGTTCTCGATGAAACTCGCTAATGCCTAAACACGCAAGTAACTATTCACGTTGAAATGCACTAATAGAGATGTGCGCGTTCCCAAAACTCGCTAGGCACTACTTGCACGTTTGAGTAAACTCGCTAACCATGGATTGCGCGTTCCAACACTTAGAAAATTTTCCCAAATCTCCAAACTCGCAGACTTCAACCAGCGAGTTTCTAGAACTCGCTAATAACGCCTTGCGCGTTTTGTCCAAAAATGAGATTCTTCAGCTTGCGCGTTCTATCGAAGAACTTGCGCGCTTCACAGATCTAGCGCGTTCTTCAGAAAGTCGATAAAAACTTCACTTTTTCCTCGAATTTCTACTCAAATCTTCTTCAATTGTCCCAAAACTTTGCAGACATCCTCGAATTGAACACAAGTACAGGTTACAATGCAAGAATTTCAAAAACAAACACTCAAAATACAAAACGATCGATGATACAGTGCGTATGAACTCGTGAACAAAAACTTCAACAAAATCCAAAATTACAAATCTATTACAGTGCAATACTGAAATTAAACCATACAGACTCGATCAAAATCACTAATCACAGAAAACCTGATCGATTACAACTTTTAAATCACACTAAAACTCAGAAATCAATCTGGACTTTGATGAACACAGTGTCGAACATTTCTTGATCTGATTTCATAGTTGGATCTGCTCTGATACCAATTGTTATTCCCTAGATTCAAGTTCTAATTGCTAAACAACACACAATCAAGATGAGAATCTCGTAATCATATGTCATTAATTCCAAACTCAAAGATTACAATTTCACAATTTTCTCTCTATACTCTCTCACTAGAATAATGTTCTAATTTGCTCTTCTCTCATATGCTCTCTCAATCTCACAAACTGAATTGTTACAAATGACATACACGCTTACAACTTAATTCAAACAAAGACATCAAAGGTATTTATACCCACAACAAATACAAAGAAACAAAATACAATTACATTGACTTTGAATTTATTAACAAAAGACTTTGACTTTAAGTGAGAGTTGACTTTTAGCCTTTGACTTCTTGACTTTTGATCTTCAATCTTTATGATCTTGAATCCAACAAATATGTGCTCTAACAATTTACATTTACGACCCACGGCTAGTATCCGGTCCCACATAACCGTACCAAGTTGCCCTCTAGGGTCCAATGTCTCAACTAGCTACATACGGGAGTTATCCCCAAATAATAAGTCAACTCTATACCTATGGATCCACTAGTAATAGTCTAGACTTGTCACAATAACACTTGTGACCTACTATAATCAAACATATAGTTTATAACATCATTATTTCCCAAAACACATTTTATGGTTAACTGCTGATAAGAAATACAAAGCCCAAACATAACTCATAAGGCTATCTTTCCATTTCCAAAGATGTTTCCATACCAAGTAAACCTTTCAAGTGTAAAAACCATTTTAATGATATATGGATTTCCCCAAGATTAAACCATTTATTCCCTCTTTACAAAATAACCCTTTCACCCAAATACCCATAATATGCTAAAAACCTAATCTTGGTTAAAAAGCCATAGGTTGAACATTTACTCAATGAAACATGAAAACATTCATATTTATAGTTCCAAGACATGAAATACTTCTTTATTTTACAAAATGGTAAGAAACCCTAAAAATCTCCAAAATACCAAATTAGCTCAAAATCTCACCGACAATAAAAATGTAACCAAGGAGATACTTAGAAGTTAAAAATGCATTTTGATGTGTATAAAGTTTAATAAAAAGGAAGTATGACTCACAATGGGTTTATTCTAAACCCTAGCAACTTCTAAAAGGATGGATCTTGAACTTGAGAACTTAGTAGCTTCACACCACCACTTGATAAATCTAGATGAGAAATAAATGATCTTAGGCAACCAATAACTAGCAATAAATGAAGAGAGATGAGAGGGAACTCACCTAGGGCTCCAAAATCGCCCAAAATATCCCCACCCTAGCTCCACACTTGCAAAAATGAGAAAGGAATCAGTTTGGGTCGTTTTTATACCCAAAAGCCCCCGACGGCGACCTTGCCCGCAAGAGTGTCACTTATCACAATCGCGGGGCACTATCTCCCGCACCTAAACACCCGTGGTACAATCCCAGCGATAGTTCCCTGCGATAGTGACACTTGTCACTATCGCGGTCACTATCGCGCCATATGTACCGTGACTCAAACCTCCCCCCGCAATTATGCCGCGGCGATAGTGACACTGTCACTATCACATGGCACTGTCGCATGACTCCTTCGGCCTCCGAAAGTCGTTTTTCGAGCATCGGCACATGCAAGGTCAATGCCCAAAGTTGGAGATACTCACACTAAGGGGTTTCATGATAAAAGGAGGGAAGTATGGGGAAGATAAATAGAGGAAAATAACGTACTGAAAATTCGGGTGTTACATGTCATCCGAACCATATTGCAACCCCTTCGCACGTATCGTTTTCCTTAAACTTTAATTATAAACATATTCAAATCGATTCCTAAGGTTTGCATAAAGAAACTTCATTCGGTTCATAACATCTATGGGACAAGGGTTTAACGAGACCCATGACCGATCATGGGAATTCTACCCCCATTTGTTTTCCTTACTCGTCCCGCCCTCTCGACCAAGCCACATCAAGCACCTCATTGCTTGCATGGGTTATTAACCGAGAATATATCCTAACAACACCGAGATCACCGTTGGGCATGAACCACAGTTAATTATTGATGCCACCGGAATCTCGATCGAACTCTCAGAAATGACTAAAATATCTATGTACATGAAAACCAAAGTGGTCGTAAGAAATGCTTACCGGAAATGCATCGAACTCTTTATTCTTCCCAAACCTTCACTGTTCTTCCCTTCTTATACGAGCTTCTCCTCTCGATTGTTTTTTTACTTAAAACTACTAACCCTTTACGCCCTTTTATAGTAGGCCATCGACCGTTCATGGAAAAATGAAGCGATAAAGACTTCGGTTGATCGCCGGAGGTTTCAACGATTTGGATTTCCACCATTCAATACCATTGAATTGCATGCATTACAAAATTTAGGTCCACACCCTTCACTTTATTTATATTTACCCAATAAGTCCTTATAGATTGATAACTTTTTTTTCTTTTTTTTTCAAAACTAGAGTTATTACAAACTTCCTCCCCCCTAACAAAATTTCGTCCTCGAAATTTGTCCTATGCAAATAAATGAGGGTACTTCAATGTCATCTCCTTCTCGGGTTCCCAAGTCGCTTCCGACCCTCTATGATGTCTCCTTTGAACTTTCACGAGAGCAATCTCTTGTTTCTTAGTTCCCTTACTTTTCTATCAACAATAGCTTCCGACTATTCAATATAGCTCAAAGTTTTGTCCACTTTTACATCCTTAAGAGTTACCTCAGTACTTTCATCATCCAAACACTTCCTTAGATTCGTTACATGAAACGTGCTATGAATCCCTTGACGTTCTTCAGGAAGCTCCAACTTATAGGCAACCTCACCTACCCTTTCAATTATTTTGTAAGGACCAATGTAACAAGGACTTAGCTTTCCTCGTTTTCTAAAATGAACCACACCTTTCCACGGTGAGATCTTAAGCATAAATTTGTCCCTAACTTGAAACTCTATCGGCTTCCGTCTTTTATCAGCATAACTTTTCTGTCTGTCTTGAGCTATCTTCAATCTTTCCCTTATCTGTTTTATTTTATCAGTCATTTGCTGAACTATTTCAGGGCCCGCTAATTGTTTTTCGCCTACCTCATTCCAACACAATGGCGTTCGACACTTCCTTCCATACAAAGCTTCATACGGTGCGACTTGGATGCTAGCGTGATAGCTATTGTTATAGGCAAATTCTATCAATGGAAGGTGACCCTCCCATGACCCTGCAAAATCGATAGCACATGCCTGCAACATATCTTCTAGGGTTTGAATGGTCCTCGCGCTCTGACCATCCATTTGTGGGTGATAGGTTGTACTTATCTTTACTCGAGACCCCAATTCCCTTTGAAAGCTTTGCCAAAATGTAAAGGTAAACCTACTGTCTCTATCAAATATTATCGATAATGGAACACCATATCGATTCACGATCTCGTCTATATAAAGCTTAGCTCTTTCCATCGAGTATATTTTCTTAATTGGCAGAAAATGTGCTGACTTGATGAGTCTATCAACTATTACCCATATGGCATCATAACCCTTTGGTGTTCTTGGCAGCTTTGTCACAAAATCCATTGTGATGTGGTCCCACTTCCACATCGGAATTTCTAAGGGTTGCAACCTACCATACAGTCGTTGATGTTCAACCTTAACTTGTAGACACGTCAAGCACCTTTATAAAAAAAAGACATAATGGGGTATGTCTTTCTTCAACCCTGACCACTAGTAAGATTGGAAAAGATCTCTGTTATCCCAGTTTAATCTAGTTGATAATCAAACAAGAAACACAATAAATATCAAGAGATATAAAGATCAGATAAACATACCAATCCCTTGAATAATCAATGTAAACCTTGAGTGTTCTTGATACCCTTGAATACAGAGAATACGTACGGCTATTAACTAGAATATTATCAGAGTTAAACCTAAAACTAAACTAAAGTAAACTTTAAATACCTAGGCTAATAGGCCTAATGGGCTTATGGGCTTGAGGCCCAATAGCTAATAACTATTTACTTATTACATAATAAACCCTCTAAATAACTTTGACACAATTGCAGTTTAAACCCTGAACTTTAACTTTAATCTTGAATACAATTATTTGATCCAACAATCTCCCCCTTTGGATTCAAGATTAAAAAAAATTTGCAATTGTTTTCGGGTCTTCACTTTTCTTCTCTTTTCTTCAGATATGACGTTGATAGCTACAAAACTTGATATCTTTAAATAGTCTTCAAATCTTCAAATCTTTGATATCTTTGAAAATCTACAGCAGTCTTCAGATTATATTATCCCCCTTAATATTCTCCTCTTTGAATATTCTCCCCCTTTTTGATGAGTGGTGAGAATCATCATCATCAAAACTTTTCAAAACAATCTTCCCCTTTATGGAAAAATCTCCCCCTTTGTCTTTATAGACTTCAATTGAGCACTTTCTTCATGTAATGAGCCCTGTAAGAAATAAGAGCAGTCTCTCCAAATGGAGAAAGTGATTATTTCAATCTTTTCAGATTAAAATAGAAAGTAGTAACCATTCGAATCTTTCCAAAATCAAACAGTTTAATAGGTGTAACCATGAATCAACAAATAACTCAGTTAGAATGTCTGTCAGTAACAAAAAGTCACTGAGTAACACAAAGTTACTATATAAGGAGCTGGTTTGATGTTGGCTCCCCAGGTCTTCCATTCAATTATCTAATAACACATGGTTACCTATGAACGTTCTGACAGAAAACAAATTTCTGTGTGCTCGTGCATGTGTATGAAAGAATTAAGCATAGATGATTGCTTTTCAATATAGGCTCAAAGTATGTGAACTTGTTGAGATAGCAACAAATTATACAAAGACTCAATGTGCATGAGAAAGGGTTCGAAGGTGGGGCAACTTTCCTTCTTTTTCAATATTAGTATCTTCTAAATGAAGAACCAATAGCATATGTGTTGCTTCCCCAGAAAATGTGAAACATTCTCTTTTTGAGAAAAGAATGAGTAGCTGGTGGGTTGTATGCAAGAGATGGCATGGGTAGTTGCCTTTTTCAATGATGGTCACCAAAGAATGTGAAACAATCAGATTATGTGGCTGCCCGGCTCAGAAAGTGGTTTGGTGCAGAGTCTGGTATTCTTTTACTCTGATCTCTCACCCTCTTTCTTTTAATGCTCACTTCTAACCAATCTCTCTTTTCCATTTTACCTCTTCACACACCATCACTCAATTCTTTTGACCCCTCTCCCCACAATCACTCAGGGAATACTTCCTGGGTAGGAATCACTGGTTATCGTGAATCCATGGAAGTTCTGTTAAGTTCTCACACTGAATCCCATGTATTTTCCTAAAAGAACATGTTGTTCAACAGGCTTTTTGTACATGTAAGAACAAATACCACTTGTTACATGAAGAATAAGACTTTCGGAGATGTCAAAACAGTTATGTTTGACGATGCAATTCTCCCTCTCAACCTAAAAGTGGTTGGCAATAAGCTCATATCAATTTGTCATGAAGAAGAATATGCTGGAGAATCAAAAACGAATGTTGTTTATATGAACAATATATAAACATATTTTCAATGAAAGCACATGAAATGACGTTTGATTCAATCAACAGTGAATACAAAGAACGTGAGTATTACCATAGAAAGATTTAACTTTTGATACATGGTAATAACAAAGTCAAATAGAATGTTCTGAACCGTTATGTGTATGAATACTTGACAAAGTATATTGACAAGATAAAACGCAAGTATTTATCTTTAAGAACACATGGTCAGATAAGCATCTGTTAGCATCACAGATATTCTCCCCCTTAACTTAATATAATATATATATATATATATATATATATATATATTTAAGAAAAGAAAAAAAAACAGAAAAATAAGGCACTGAAGTGCGGGTTCTAATCTGATGTGATTAGAAGCCATAGTCACTTGAACAAACCAGCATAAATGAAAGAAATAATGGTAATCATTTGTGAAAATTATTCCTCTTTCGTTAGCAACAGTTGAAGAATAAAAATGAACAGAAAATCAAGACAGAGAATACTCCCCCTTGAATCATGAGTAAGGTCTAAGACATGTTCAACATACCAAGTTTGTTGAATAGAAAATGGAATCGCTTTTCATCCAATGGCTTGGTGAAGAGATCAGCTAACTGGAAATCAGTTTGAACAAAGTGCATTTCAATATTACCTTTTTCTACATGATCCTTGATGAAATGATAGCGTACATCGATATGCTTGGTCTTCGAATGTTGTACCGGGTTAGCAGTTATAGATATGGCACTCTTGGAATCACAATAAATAGGAACACGCTTGTAGTTGTATCCAAAGTTCCTTAACTGTGTCGTCATCCAGAGGACTTGAGAACAGCAGCTAGCAACAGCTACATACTCAGCCTCGGCAGTGGATGTTGAAACACAGTTTTGTTTCTTTGAAGTCCAACTCACAAGTTTGTCACCTATGAATTGACATGATCCAGAGGTGCTCTTCCGGTCTAGCTTACATCCTGCATGATCAACATCTGTAAAGGCAGTTAGCTCAAAACGAGAATCCTTTGGATACCAAAGGCCTAGATTAGGAGAACCTTTGAGATATCTAAGAATTCGCTTAACAGCAAATAAGTGCGACTCTTTAGGATTAGACTGATATCTCGCATAAAAACATGTGGCAAACATTATATCTGGGCGGTTTGCAGTCAGATAAAGTAAAGAACCAATCATGCTACGATACACCTTTTGATCAACAGGTTTCCCGGAGGGATCTGCGTCTAAGAGTGTACCAGTAGCCATTGGTGTTTTCATGACTGAACTATCTGACATATTGAACTTTTTCAAAATATCTTTTATATATTTAGCTTGATTAATAAATATGCCGTCGGGTAATTGCTTTACTTGTAGACCAAGAAAGAAATTCAATTCACCCATCATCGACATCTCAAACTTTGTTTCCATTATTTTTGAAAAGTTCTTACAAAATTTCTGATTTGTCGACCCAAAAATTATGTCGTCAACATAAATCTGAATGAGAATCAAGTCCTCACCTTGCCTTTTGAGAAATAAGGTAGTATCTACTGTACCTTTCTTGAAACCAGAAGTAAGTAGAAATTTAGTAAGAGTTTCATACCAGGCTCGCGGTGCTTGTTTAAGACCATACAACGCTTTGTCTAGGACGTAGACATGATCAGGGTGATGAGGATCAACGAAACCTTCAGGTTGAGCCACGTAGACCTCCTCATGCAGAACGCCGTTCAGGAAAGCTGACTTTACATCCATTTGATAGACTGTAAAGTTTTTGTGCGCTGCATAGGCAAGAAAGATTTTGATGGCTTCTATCCTTGCAACCGGGGCGAATGTTTTGTCATAGTCAATGCCCTCTTGTTGATAGTACCGTTTTGCGACCAAACGAGCTTTGTTTCTCACTACTACTCTGGTTTCGTCTTTCTTATTTCTGAAAACCCACTTTGTTCCTATAACAGATTTACCTTTAGGTAATGGGATCAAGCGTCATACCTTGTTCCTTCCGAATTGTAGAAGCTCGTCTTGCATGGCATAAATCCAGAAGGGATCACGTAGAGCTTCAGACGCTTTCTTTGGCTCAAAGGAACTGAGGAAGCTTGAAAACATGCAGAAGTTGGTTGTTGCTGACCTTGTCGTGACACCAGATTGTACGTCACCTATCACATTGGTCAGGGGATGATCCTTAGTCCAACGATGTGTGCTTGGTAAGGATTCAACTTGTTGTTGCGTATTGGACGCATCGTTTTTACCGTGCACAGCAGGCAGCTCCATAGATGTACTTGGGACATCTTGTACTGGTGTTTCTGATACTGAGGGTTCTGGACTAGCAGTTGAAGTACTCGGGACTTCGTTTCCAGAAAAAACTATCTGTAGAGACAAATTCAACATTTGTAGAGTCAGAAACTAATGGTTGAGTTGTACCTGATGGAGATGAAGTTTCAGCGACTTCTTCTTCGGACGGTCCAGATATGTCTTCAGATATAGTAGGGACCTCCGAGCCTGTACCACTTGTTATTGATGTTGATATGCCTTTTTCAAAATCTGCACATATATCATCAAAGGCATCAATAAACAATAAATCTAACTCAGATGAAGTAGAGTTAGAGTTAGAAGAAGTGGATCCTTGAGAAGTTGGTTCTATTCGAGATTGAATAGAAGCTTTGTCCTTAATTACGAGTTCTGAACTGTTGTTTCCAGAAGTCCTTGTAGAATTCTCATCAAATGAGACATTCATGCTCTCAACAAACCATCTTGGTTCGAATAATGTAAATTCGATAAGCTTTGGTTGTCAGAGAGTATCCAACAAGATATCCTTCATCCGCTTTCTTATCAAATTTTGATAATCCTTGACGCTCTTTAAGAATGTAGCACCTGCAACCGAAAACACGAAGGAATTTGATGTTAGGCTTACGATTGTTGATTAACTCATATGATGTTATATTAAACCTCTTGACCACGATGGTACGATTCTGTGTAAAGCATGTTGTAGCGACTGACTCGACCCAAAGGTAAATGGGTAGATCTGAATATGCAAGCATAGTACGAGCTGCTTCAACAAGCGTGCGATTCTTCCGTTCAACAATGTCGTTCTGCTGTGGAGTGTAGGCTGCGGAGAAGTTATGTGAAATCCCCATAGAAGTAAGATAACTCTTCAGGGTGTCACTCTTGAACTCCGTGCCATTATCGCTGTGAATGGTTTGAACTGGCAATTGAAGACGTACTTGGATGCGCTTGATAAAAGCGATGATCAATTCTGGCGCATCTGACTTGTTGCGAAGAAACTCGAGCCATGTATACCTTGAGTAGTCATCTATCATTACCAACACGTATTTCTTTCCGTTGATAGATGCGGTTCGCATTGGGACACAAAGGTCCATATGAAGGAGTTCCAGTGCAGATGAGGTTGATGAATCAGATTTGGACTTGAATGAGCTACGCTTCATTTTACCCAACTCACATGTGGAACAGAGTGAGTCTTTTTCGAACCTTATTTCTGGTAGAACTTTGACCAGACCTTGTCTTTGTAGCTTCGCTATAGATCGGAAATTCTGATGAGACAAGCGTCGATGCCACGTCCACGATTGTGCTTTAGAAGCTTTGGCTAGTAGACATACTGGACGTGTGGCAGACAGTGTAGGAAAATCTACATAGTATAGATTTCCATGGCGCTCAGCTTTGAAGACTTCGTAACCATCGGGATCTTCTAGATAGCAATGAGTCGTTGTGAAGCGGACTTGATATTTCATGTCACATAAGTGACTGATACTAAACAGATTATGATCAAGTCCTTCTACATATAACACTTTCTGAATCGTCACAACTCCATTATCTAGCATGCCATATCCTTTGACTTTTCCTTCTGTTTCAGAATTTGCAAAACGAACTGCTCCGGCAGGCTCCTCCACATAGTTATGTAGGAGGTGCTTGAATCCTGTCATGTGGCGTCAACATCCGGAATCTATCACCCACAGTCGACAGGCCTGCACAAAAACAATTACTTTTGCTTAGGTACCCATATCAGAATGGGTCCTTTGCTGTTAGCTTTAAGCAATTCAGGAATATCAGCAGGTTTAACTTTAACTCGCCATTCATATATGGGTTTTGGAACCCATTTCCAAACTGTTTTGACATTTAATTCCTGAAAGTGTTGTTTAGATGAAGGATTGGCAACCTTAGCTCGATACACTTTGGGTTGTGTAGAAGAATTAGAATTAGAATTAGAATTAGGGTTCAGTTTAGCTTTTCTTTTGCCCTTTTTGGACTTTGGAGGGGAGTAGTATTTGAAAGAATTATCCCAGCAGTGTTTACAATATAGATTCTTCCGAGCAAAATTCATAAACTTAGATTTATCGGAACAAATCGTACATTTATGTCCATCAAAAGAATTACTTTTCAAAATAATACTGTTTGTAGTACAACTGCTAGAATTCAAACTATTATTTTTATTCAAACTAAGATCTTTATTCTTCTTACTTCTCCCAACTCCATTTCCTTTTACATCTGAAACAGAAACAGGAACCTCGTTAGTCTCATGCTTGGAAGGTGATTGTTTTCTTGAATTACTTGAAGTTTCACCCTTCTCAAAGATGCTAGGTGGATATTCAGGACAATCAGAGTAAACAACTGAAGGTTTTGTAGGAGCATCAAATTCTGGATTTGTTCTTACCTTCCAGCTTGGATCATTGAACATCTGTTTATCATTTGAAGCATTTTTAAACAGAGTAATTTTCAAATCATTGATTTCTGTGCAAAGCTCTTGATTTTCTTTCAAAGATTTTTCCAGTTTAAACTTGAGATCAAAGTTTTCATCTTCAATCTCATCAAGAGACTGTTGCAATAGATCAATTTGCTTCATCAATTCAGATGTATGATCATTCACATAATTTGACTCCTTTTGAATAGAAACAGGGTCAGAGTCTGAAGCATTCATCATTTCGGAAAATAATTCTTCAGTCATGGACTCAATAAACTCCGTTTTATCATTTTTCAAACAAGATTCAATCGTGTTTACAGTGTCTTCTTCAACCTCTTCAACAAGCAAAGGTTTAGGAGTAATCGGATTTGAGACTGATAGTATAGTAGATGGATCAACATCCGATTCATACTCATCGTATTTGCATTCAGTCTCAGATGGAACAGTGTCATTGTTGACTGATTCTTTAGAAGAAGTGGTAAACAATTATTCAAACTCAGTGAATTCAATCTTTCGAGTTGCATAGCTTTTGTTCAAATCATTGTATTTAAAACCAACTGATTTAAAAACATTTTGAGAATCAGTGTCACAAGACTTGTTTTCTCCCATTTCTTCTTGACCTTTGGTCTCAGTAAAAGGTTTAGAAGTACTAGCTTCAACAAAAGTAGCACGAATGTTTGGAATGGGTCTGATTGCGGAGCCAAATTTATCAAAGTTATATAAATGCTCCGGTGCCTTTTTCAAAACATCATTAGTTGGCACACCCAAACCTGGTTTCAGTTTATAAAACCTTTCATCCTAGAGTTTATTGGTCAACAGATTTAGCGTCTGCTCAGTCTGACCTCGTTTCATGTTAATATCCTCCAATTGCTTAATCTTTGTATAAGCTTCATTTCTTTCTTGAAAACAGACTTCAAATTTAATTTTGAACTCACCTTTTTCAGCATTGAGATTCACTAGATCCTTTTCTAAAACATATATTTTACTTTTCAAAGTTTCCTTTTCAGCTTTTAAACCATTTTTTTCTTTTTCTTCCACAACTTTCAGCAAAGCGTTTTCATCACGAAAACTCAATAATAATTGATGTGCGGAGCTAAGCTTGCCTTTCAATAAAGCAAATTCATCTTTCATGCTATGTATTTGGGCCATAAGAGATTCAATAAGCTCAGAATTATCACTTACCTCAGAGTTTGCATCTTCCGAATGTGCCTCAGAATCTTCATCGTCACCATCCAGCTTGGCCATGTAGGAAACTTGGGTGAAGTGTGCCTGCTCCTCGTCATCAGAACTTTGGAACAGCCAATTTTCTTCTTCAACCATAAGCACCTTTTTGAATCTGTAATCTCTGGAGAAGTGCCCAAATTTGCCGCAATTGTAGCATCTTCCTGTTCATCATCTCTGTCTTCTTTCTTTCCCTCTCTCTTATCTTCTCTTCTTTCTTCCTTCCTGTCTTCTCGTCTTTCCTCTCTCCTTCCATGCCTTGGCTGGTACCTCATCTCAGACTTCTCTTTCTTGTGCCCTTCGTACTTTGGCTTTGAGTAGAACTTTTTCTTGCCAAAGGTCTTCTTGAATCTTCTAGTAATAAGAGCCAAGTCCTCGGAGAACTTCTGAATATCTGGATCAGAATCAATCTCCAGTTCTTCATCACTTGAAGCAGAGTCAGAATCAGTAACTTCGGTAACTAGAGCTTTAGACACCTTTTTCTTTGACCTTGCAGAAGATACAGAACCTTTGCCGGCTATGAGAGCCACATAATCCTTCAGTTTATTTGACTCATTATTGATGGTTCTCACTTTGTCCTCGTGCTGAGAAAGAGTAGATAAGATATCAGTGACGTTCTCTTGAGCCATGTTCTTTGACATCTGAAGGTTGATGGCAAAATTCTTCCATTCAGTATTTAAGTTCTTGATGAACTTATAATTTATCTCCGAAGCAGACTTAGAGATGTTGTTCCTCCGCAAGTCATTGAGAATGATGTTATATCTGTTGTAGGTCTCTAATAGCGTCTCTCCTTCTTTTGCGTGAAATCCCTCGTATGCATTTATGCATAGATTCTTCTTAGTTTGGATGGAGGCTTCACTTCCTTCAAACTGTCTTGACAGTTCATCCCAGATTTCTTTTGTTGAGTTCCGAATGTCTACACGGTTGTAGATGTCATTTGGGATTGCCATGGTCAGATAGATAAGAGCCTCTTCATCGGTCTTGTACTGTTCTTTCTGCTTTTCAGTAAAGAACTGATAAGGTTTAGGAACATATCTGTCAGGGATTTCTGGTGAGGTCTCTGTTTCAGCTTGACCAGGTACTCTGACCATTGGATTTACCGGACCATTAATAATTGACTCCATATAGTCTCTGTTCTTGTGATTTAGAAACTGGACCATTCTCTTCTTCCATTGCTGATATTCATCAGCCATAAGAACAGGCGGTTTGGACTGAGAGCCCATCGAGAGAAGCTGGTTCGACATCTTAGCAATACGGTTAGTAATTAAACTTATCTGTATCAAGACAACCAACTAGATGAGATCGTTAGAATCAAGTATAGGATAATAACTACACTCAAAAATTTTCAGAAAAATAAATTCCCAAAAATAATTAAATGCAGTACTCACACAGTAAAATTCACAAAGATTTTGATCAAGAACAAAACTTTGTCCCCCTTCGCAGACTTAGCACGGGGGATGTGCTTCGACCGGGGATGTGCTTCGACTGGTATTGAGTCGACCGGAGACTTGTAAAGACCGGTAGAGAGTTCGACCGAGAACTTGTAAATACCGGTAGAGAGTTCGACCGGGAACTTGTAAAGACCGGTAACACGTTTGACCGGTATGATGCAAGACCGATGCTTCGACCCGTATTAGTTCGACCGGTATTGGACTAGACCGATATGAAGATATGGACCGATAGAACTATTCAACCGGTATTTTATTGGACCGATAAACTATATTCAACCGGTATTAATTCGACCGGTAAAGTGTGAGGACCGATATTGTGCAAGATCAGAAAGAATCGACCGGTATTGATGTGAGTGTGTCGGTCGACCGGTATAAACCGATATGAATCGATCAACCGGTATTGGTTTTGACCGACAAGCCTTTGACCGATATGGAATGTGTGTGTATCGGGCGACCGGACAAATATGAGTACCGGTGAATATAAAGACCGATATGTTCTTAATGCTTTCGACCGATATGTTCTTAAGTCGACCCAGAACGATGAACAACCCAGAAAAATCAACCCAGAAACACACAAATCACGAAAATTGAATCACTTAATGAATTTGAAAGCAATTAAGCAATTAGATAACATTCAGAAGCATCAAACTTATCTAATCAAATCAACTTTAACCATAGAAACATGTTAATTCATGAAGTTTATTTTCACATATTTATATATATCGATGAACACAGTGATAAACCGATAAACACAAATTTAATCCAATTAGCTTGATTCTTAGGCTCTGATACAACTTGTTATCCCAGTTTAATCTAGTTAATAATCAAACAAGAAACACAATAAAGATCAAGAGATATAAAGATCAGATAAACATACCAATCCCTTGAATAATCAATGTTAACCTTGAGTGTTCTTGATACCCTTGAATACAGAGAATGCGTATGGCTATTAACTAAAATATTATCAGATTTAAACCTAAAACTAAACTAAACTAAACTTTAAATACCTAGGCTAAAAGGCCTAATGGGCTTATGGGCTTGAGGCCCAATAGCTAATAACTATTTACTTATTACATAATAAACCCTCTAAATAACTTTGACACAATTGCAGTTTAAACCCTGAACTTTAACTTTAATCTTGAATACAATTATTTGATCCAACAACTCTAACTCTGAAATCAGTTCAGAGGAAGCTTGTTATCTCTGATGGTATCTTTGGAAGTCCTCTGAAAAAGGACTTAGAATATTTTCAATACTTTTACATTTCAGAATTGGGGCTACGTAACACCGGTGATTTTGGTTAACCCTTAATCTACCCTTATCCGGTTAAGTCATGATTATAGATCCTATCTAAATGGTGTTCGTGAGTTTTGAATTTCGGACCGAGAGCACGTCGGGTCAAAAAGTCAGAATTTTGACTTTCGGGGGTGGCCTGGGCAACTATGCCCGCGATTGTGACAGAATGTCACTCTCGCGGGGCATTATCGCGGGAGATGTACCGCGGGCTTCCCTCTTCGGGGGACTATGCCCGGCGACTATGCCAAGGGCATAGTCGCGTGGCACTATCGCCGACGACCCCTAGTCGTTTTTAATCAGCTTTGGGTAGCCCCTCTTCATTTATCTCAACCCCCTTTCACCCTTTTTCTCTCTAGAAACTGAACCCCAAACCCTAAAATCGGTTTTATGCATCCAAGACACCAAATCTTTTATGTCCCAAGTGTTCCTCCTTCCACCCATCAAAGATTGGAAGCTATGGTCAAGAAGCTTCATCTTCACCTTCAACCTCAAGTTCATTTCGGGTTTTCTAGGTTTTCGTCAAAACCTAAGTGGTAAGCATGTTCTTTCCATTTCCAAACCTTGTAATAAGTTATAAATGCTCCATTGATGTTTCTCTAGTGTTTGGTTTACCAAATATCGGACTTGATAGTTTTGGGGAAACTAAGGTTTTGATCTCGTTGGGAATTTTAGTAAATAATGTTTGGGGAATGTTTCTAAATGGTTAAGTATGGTTATTTATGGTTTGGAATATTTGGGTCTAGGTTTTGGGAACTCGAGTTGAAGAAGTGGATTGGGTGTCTTCGGAAAGTCTCATCATCTAAAAGGGTTTTGGAAGCTCTCGGCTTGAGGATTCAAGTGGCCTTCAAAAGAGCTCGTTGGGTGAAACCTAGATTTAGCCTAAATCTAGCGAGGTGAGTTCAAGTTGATTTGTGAAAACGGTGTACATGCCAAAATGGTTATTTTAAAGTATTTTACATTTCACATGAAATTGTTAACTGCTGATCAGTTTGGTTATTTTGAAAATATTTAACTTTATAAACCTGTATAGCACACATTATTGCGATTTTGGGCATTTTGATAAAGGAGTCATAATGAGTATGTTTGGCAACTTATTGCATACATGAGATTATTTAGTTAAAAGGCATTTTAATGTTGTTTGGGGTAAAAGGTTCAACTTTGTGTTATGGGACGTTTTGAAAGGATAATGAGCATAAATCTATTTGGAAAACCTTTTGACCCGACTTAAAATGTGTTGGAGTCCATTCGAGTATTTTGGAGCATGTGATTTCATGGTATGGGTTGAGTGAGTTCATTATTTGGAAAACGTAATCTTTGGTCAAAAGATGTTTGAGCATTCTGGCTCGATGTCATTTTAAAGGAGTCTCGAGGACACTTGTCCGGTTTTATATGGCTCAATGTAGAGTCCAGTTATGACGTACGTATTAATGCGCTGTGATGCGTATTGAGGTTGTTACAGACTCGAGTGCTTTGGTCATTCATGTTTAGTCCGGGAAGGTTAGACTGTGTTGCAATGGATCCATAGGCACGTGAGTCGGTCTGTTTTGGGATGGTCAATTGGGTATTGCGGGGTTGAACTTCGGTACCCATGTTTTATGACCGGAAACTTTACAAGTGATCGCTAGGAGGGTTGAGTCGGCTAGTGCTACCGGAATAGTAGGCGCTAGGACCTCCGCCGCTTGAAGTAATGTCTGGGAGGTAGTCTTTAAGTGTGTCGGTCCTTCGGGATGGAGTTCTTTGGAATGATCCGTCAAGGTCAACTGACTTGGGGTGACACTTGTAAAGAAGTCGTAGGGACACCGGGCTGGGATGTCGGGAGGTGTCATGCGATTAACGTTGCTTGGGTGGCATACTTTTGTGTTACCTCCACCCTCAACGGATACGGGCTTCCCCCGTTGTCAGCTATCAGTATTTCTTTCTTATATATAAGATGCTTTACTTTATGGTCATTGGGTCTTTATGGTCGACAGTGAATGAGGACCTTAATATTGGACCATCATCCTCGTATATTAAGGTTTGAATGAATTATGTCCACCCAGTGTTTGGAAATTAAAGTATGCTCGTTTCGGTCGCGTGAGTATTGGTTCTAGTGTCCATGTTTTCGAACGTATGGTATATATGGTTTTGATGATGATTCATGTTTCGAGTTAAATTAAGTTACATTACTTTATAAAGCATGTTTGAAATGAGGTGTCCACCTTTGAAAGTGCATGATATGGGAAAAGAGTCGTTTCCACATTTTAAAGGACATCAGCTAACTGGTCACGGTTTCAAGTAAAGTTCATTATTTTAAAGATATATTTATTCATGTAAAACTCTTGGACTCACTAGGCGTTAGCCTAACCTTTTTACTTGTCGGCATGTGCATCAGGTATTCAAGGCTGGGAGTTGGTTCTAGCAGTCCTATGAGGAGTAGAGCCTTAGCTAGATCCGAAAGTAAGTATTCGGTGAAGTCTTCCGTTGTATGGAGATAATGACTATGCATGGGTATTAGTAGCACCCGTCCCTTATAGTCCGTATGTATAAGATGGTATATATGTATTGTAGTTGAATCTAAAATTGTGGTTGTAGATGATCCATTTATTGATGTATTTAGAAAATTTTAAATAAGTTGCTATTTCAAGATTTGAAGGTGTTACAGGCTAACATATCCTATTTTACTATTTCCACTATAATAAAGCACAAGTTCTCATACACACACATAAAAGGTGAAACTAAAAGGGCCACAAGCAAGAAAATGGGCCACATGACAAGATGTAGAATGAAAGGAGTTTACTTAATCGAAATTTGGGGTATTACAGATATGGGTGCTTGTATGTTGAAACTGGATAAACTTAATTGGTTGGGAAGATTGCCCGATGTGTGACATAACACTTTTCCTTTTTAGCCAAGGCCATGGTTATAGGAAAATTTGGTTGTGTTTGAAGGATGAGAGTGTGTGTCATGGATTAGATTTACGGCATGCCAACTTAAGTTAGACCATTTTGATATTCATGGGGTGTTTAAACTAACGTTGTATGGAAAAATATGGAACTTTGTCATTTTTTTGGTGTTTTGTAAGGACGAATATGGATCGGTCACTTTTTGGAGTTTTTTTGGACGAATATGGAACTTTGTCACTTTTTGGTGTTATGGATTAATATATTCAGTTTGATGTTATGTCAATTTTTAATGTTGATTGTTTAACTTGATGTTTGTGTTGTTCTAATTGTATATTAAAGATATATATCATGTATGAAACATGATACAATATTCTTTTCTATTTTATATTTGCAAGGTCATATAGATCATAATCAGTTAATGATGATTGTGGTGATTTCGTATTGGTATTTGAGAAGAAGAGTTGAATCAAGAATAGAAAGAATAAGAAATAACAATTCAAATTTGACTGGACATGCGTATACAAAAGAATTATTACGTGGGTATAATACGCAATGTCATGAATTGATGTGTGTATCTCGTGATGCTTATATACTCTTGTGTAACCATTTTAAACAAAACATTTGGTTGCAATCAAGTACTCATATAAGTGTTGAAGAGAAGGTGTCAATGTTTTTAACCATTATCGGTCATAATGAACGTTTTAGATTGGTTAAACGGAGATTTCAACATTCCACGTGAACTATTCATAGATATTGTCATGAAGTACTAAATGGAATGTTGGAATTCGCAAGAGAAGTCTTAAGGCCAACATCCTTCGATAGAACTTTGAACATGTTAGAGAGTTTCAGAAACCTCAAAGAAATATTTCCAGCATGTTATTTGTTTTGATATTTTGTAAAACATGAAAAGTTCTTATGATATTATTATATATAATATGTGGTTTTCTTACAGGGGGATATAGGCACACTAGATGGAACTTTGATACATGTAATTGTGCCCATAAATCAACAAGGAAGATATAGAGGAAGAGAAAGAGGTGATTGCTTTTAAAATGTTTTAGCAATATGTGATTTTAGTATTATATTCACAAATGTTTGGGTTGGATGGGAAAACATTGCACATGATGATAGAGTTTTGAGGGAAGTTGCATTTGACCTAAATCCGAGATTTTCGTTTCCTCCACCAAGTATGTATCATCCTTTTCTAAAAGGAAACATTATTATTTTTTTGTATTTTGTTAATTGTATTTATGAATGCATATAAATATTATATTTGTGATGTTGCATACCCCCAATACCCGTGGATTTTGGACTCCTTATTGCAATATGAGGTAGTGGTTAGTTGATTTTCGACGCCAACTTGTGGTAACTAAAGAAGAAAGGTTTAATCATGCACATGCATAACTTAGAAACATTATTGAACGTGCGTATGCCATCTTGAAAGCTAGATTCCCGATTCTGAAGCAAATAGAGGTAGTGGTTGCTTGTTTTGCAATCCATAATTTTATAAGAAGATGTAATATCCAAGATCAATTGTTTATAGAATACGATGAGAGTGTCATGTTTACTGTGGAGGAGGAACATGGAGGAGGCATTGAAGAAGAAATCGTTGAAGTACAATGGGGGGATTCCCAAGATAATGGATATATGGCTAATCTGCAGGATCAGATTGCGACTCAATTGTTTTCAAATGCTTCAAATTAATTTTTATTTTGTCTAGGATGAAATACAAACAATTTTATTTTGGTATTAATGTTTCAGATTTCGTTTGTATTTAAATATGAATGACTATTAATATGTTCGGTCGTTTAATTTGAAGTACGAAAATTGTATTTTGTTGTCTAATTCGGCGATTAATCATATAAAAAAGTACAACGTTGGTAAGAAGTTATTTAAACTATGAAATTGGTTTCTTTTTCTTCCATTAAATGAATGATAATAGAAATAATTATATTTTATTTAACATTTAATTACAAAAGGAGTTAAAATGGTTATTTTTTTGTCGGTAAGCACTTACCAAAAAACACTTGGTAAACACTCTTCCCCATACAACACTTACCCGGGACAACACACTTACTCGGACATCACTTACCCGGTAAGAATTGGTAAACGGCCCCTAAGCTCTAAAATTATATATTAATATAATATTAAGTTATTTGTAATTATATACATATATATTGATTAAAAGTTTAATATATCAAGATGTTTATTATTAGGGAAATTTACCAAAATTACCACTTTTACCATTGAGTTTTACAAAACGACCATTTTTAATACTCTTCTCACAAAATGTACCCTAAAATCGCCCAAGGTGGGCGATTTCACCTTTTCTTGGGCGATTTCTTGAGCTTATTCGTCAAAGTGAGTTCCTCATGCATGTATTAGAGGGGACAAAAGCTGAAAAAGGTGGGGTCCACATGTAAGAGAATTGCCCATGTGTAAGAGAATCGCCCATGTTGTAGTTTTCGTTGGTTTTGTTACGTTAATATTTATGTTTTGATGGTTAATATAAGGACTATGTGTCATTTAGTATTAATAAATTCCAAAACACAACTGTTGAAATTAAACTAATATAGTAAAACAACTAGCTTTTTAACACTAAAAACCAATACATTTACTTACTTAAATCGAAAGTACCAAATACATAGTCTTGTTATGTAGCATCCGGTTGAGACGGACCACAATCGGCTATTCGCCTAACAGATTTTCTACGACTACTTGAAGATCCGAGCATCGAGCATCGACCTAGGAGCTGGCATCGGATTTGGAAATTTATAACAAAAATGTCCCTTTTGGTGGCATCGACTGCAAGTTTTCACTATCGGTTCCTCGTCTCGTGACGAGATACGATCACAGTTGTGTGGTCTTCCAGAGTTTTGTATGTCCATGGGAGGCGGTATGTCCATGGGAGGATGTAGGACGGTCATAGGTAAGGGGGGAAACACATATTTTGCTTCGAGTGGAAGAGGATTTGCTTTCTCCTATGTTGCCCGAGAAGAATCAGACTTGAACAAGACCATAGCCCATTAGCTGCAATCTTGAATATCTAAACTTCGAGCAACCGATATTACAAGACCACAAGGTATAAAAGAAAGTTGTCATTGCTTGCATGTGAAAGTCCATCTATGCAAATTGACCTTCCCGTTCTTATACCTGTCATTGACTTCAAACATCAAGTCAGTAATGGGAAATACCCTCCATGTTGTTCTCCCATTGACATTTTTTCTAGTTTTGCCTCTGCCCAAGGAGTGACTGCATTTCACATTTTATCTTCAAAAAAATGACAACGTTAGTCTACCTTATTTAATTCAAATTATGGTTTTGAATATAATTTTACCTCCGTTATGCCGACATGTAAAATACCATTGTGGCAATGTCGACCGATAAAATTTGACTAACTTTGTTATCGATAGATAACATGTAAACCAAGTTACTGAGTTGACAGACTCGGAACTGTTGGAAGTCATTGTACAATAGCACAAGCCAGGGAATTGCCATCTTGCCCATCTAGCGTAACCAACTTCCTCAAGATATTGAGCGGCGTTAGGTAGACTGTGTCGCATCAAAATCATTGTAGCATCAAAGTCCAACACCCTATAAGATTTGCATGCCTTCGAGAAGATCCATCACTTTGCTTTGTCTCTTTTCGAGGGAAGACGCAAGTTCTGGCTCAAATGCAGACAACAAGGTTTGTGATGCGCGTTGTGGTATACTATTCTAATGGCCAACTCAATTGAAGCAGCCCTATCGGTTACAAAGGTTAAATTGGGCACTTCACCAATACATTGCTTCAACCTATATAAAAAACATGTCCATGACGGGCCACCTTCTGTCTTCCCTACTCCTATTGCAATGGGCACGATCCGGTTATTTTTGTCCATGTCGGCTGCTAAGAATATGGTGCCCACGTACAACCCTTTCAGATAGGCGTCGTCCAGTATAAGGAGCAGTCGCAAGTGTCTGAAAAACGGACGAATCTACAGATTATGTAGGTTACAAATATAAACATCAAAACACAAAATAAATTTATAAATTCAAAAATTATAATAAAAAATATGCTTACCGAACAACTGTGCGCAACAAACAACATATTGAACCGTCCGAATTCATCAAAGGCGATCTCAGTCACAGTTCTTCAAATTGTGACAATAAACCGACAATAGGGCAAACGACGATTCAGGAGTCCCCCTTAGCAGTTGTAAATCATACATCTTTGCTCGCCATGCTTGACTGTAGGAGATGTTAATATTGAACCATCCATTAATATCTTCCATGATTTATTTTCCATGGTAGACTCTCCTACGATCCTTAAAACTCGCTGCCAATATATGACCCAAAACCTTTTATTTGCCTTACGGTGGTTCGGGTAGACTTGGGACCTTGAACAAATGTGTTCATCATGCAATTTCAGAACCTGGAACATACTCGTATCATCGATAGAAACGGCCATTAAACGCCAATCACAATCTGAGGAGTTACACACTGCCTCGTAGCGTTGTTTGGATGATTTTTTTAACATGTATTTGAAAGTTTTCATGAACACATTTTAATCCCAGTGTCATCTTAGCTTCTTTCGAGTCAAATGTTTGTAGAACTTTTACATGTAATGTAGGTTCGTAAATGAAATGTTTCTCCTCAGGTTGATAACTAGGGCTAGGCAAGGTGTTGGGTCGTGCATACCCCAAAAACTATTCCTTACCGGTTGGATTTCTT
This sequence comes from Arctium minus, assembly GCA_954870635.1. Taxonomy (NCBI): domain Eukaryota; kingdom Viridiplantae; phylum Streptophyta; class Magnoliopsida; order Asterales; family Asteraceae; genus Arctium; species Arctium minus. Next base: position 169,742,072 of record OX941080.1, on the reverse strand, counting down.
CATCCTCTGACTTATCGTCTTCCATAGGTATATTTAAAATCTCTGCTACAACAGCAATGTCATTATCCATATTTCTGATCGGTCATTTAATTCTACTTTATTTTCTCGTCAATCACCCATCTTTAATGTGCTAAAATGGTAAAACTAAACTACATTAATGTGTTTTTGTGTTTGATAGGTTCGGAAAAGTGTGGAGTGTAAAAGGGATAAAAACGATGATCTTTGACAGATTTGCGCAACTGTGGAGTTTTGACCATATCTCACTCGTCTGAACTCCGATTTAAGTGATTCAAGATGATCTGGAAAGCCAACACACAAATCTACAATGTTATTGCTTTGAGTTTTTGGAAATTTGGAGTAAATCTAGGCTAAATCTAATGTTGAAGTTTGGAGTACAAAGCTGGACAGAAAAAGAATAAAAGAAAAATGGTGCAGATTTAAACACAAAATGCGGTTGTGGTAGAACGGTAAGGGGCATGTATTTGTGCGGGTGAGATCGTGGGCTCTAGTCCCATGTGTAGTGCCTTTTGTCTTTTTTTTTATTGAAATAACTTCAATGTTGGCCCAAATACAAGTGATATCTTAAGCCCAGTTCAAGCCCAATTCGTCCAATACATTATTAGGACATAATTTTGTAAGTATAAAAAAAGAGAAAATAGGGGATTTAAAAAAAAAGGAAACAGGAGGCAGTTGTGGGAAGCATTCGGCTGCTATTTCCATTTTTTTATAAAAATACTTCTCATATAATTTGATTATTGAAGAATGAAGATGGTTGATATTATTGGTTGAAGGTTGAAGGTCCAAGTTTGATACAAGGGAGATTTGAGGTTTCTTTCAAGTATTATTTTCTTAGCAAAACATATTTATTAATTTTAGTTCATTTTTAGAATAAGGTTTGATTTGTTTATTATTGATATTGTTGGTTATTGAAAGTATTGGATTGGATTTATTCGATAAAGTTTGTGATTTTTTTATTTAAGTAGAGAATGTTGAATGATTAATCATAGGTTGAGATGATCTTGATGTTCTAGTTTTTTATGAAATTTTCATTGCGACCGATATGTGACAGGTATTGTTAGCGTTGAATGATTTCGTATTTTCATTATTTTGTTAGTTAAAATTTATATTTTAAATTTTTTGAGAATTTAATACGACTCACAATCCAAATATTTTGAAGTAGTGTTACTTGTAATAATTAGACTTCGGTTTTTGGTTAGGTTATCTCTTAGCTTAATTGATTAATTGAGTAGTCAATCTTTGTGACACGCGTGCATTTCGTTTAATACAAATCATTAACTTAACCACCGACTCCCTGAGAAGAACGATACCTGACATACCATATTTACTGTTATAAGTTAGGTTTATAAAAGTAAATCTTATTGTGCGTTTAACGACGCGTGCATCAATTTCCCTCCCATACGGAGACCGGTTCGAAGACTGGTTCAAATTTGAAGCTAAAAAACCTATCATCTACATGGTCATACATCTGTTCAAAAACCTCAGTTGGTTGGCTTTGATACTGTTGGTTTGCTATCGGAGTCTCCAACACATGAAAATAACTATCATGTTCATTCATTACAGTAGCACCATACGAATACCCACCAGTAAAACCAGGAAATAAACTACCGGGTTGATTGATTCTGGAAACATTATATAGATTTCTACTACTACCACCAAGGAAAAAGCTACCGGGTTGATATATTCCAATAACACAATATGGATTTCCACCATTACGACAAGGGAAGAAATTACTTGATTGATGAATTCCGACAACACCGTACTGATTTTCACCATTACCACCAAGGAATAAACTACCTGCTTGATTGATTTCGGAAGCATTGTAGGATTTCCACCACTACCACCAAGGAGAGGGAGAAAATTACGTGGTTGATGGATTACGGCAGTTGATCGATCTCCACCATCACCACCACTATCGACAACAAAGAGTGTCAACGTTTGTGGTAAAATTTGAGAAACGACGGTTTCAAACATCGACACATCGTTTTCGTCACCTAGCTCAAAATCTCATAACTTCAAGGATTTTTATAAAATAAGCTAAAACCAGTACGTAAACTTAACATTTTCGCCACACGTTGAACCAAAGCAGAATGTGTTATTGGCGACGGAAATTGAATATATGTTTCGACACTTCTAACGGCATATACTGTATAACACCATTAATCGTCTGAAACGGACCACCACTTTAAATATGTATGGGAATTTTAACACTTTGACGTAATTTCATATTTGTGTTAAGGGTTGTGATGATAGAAGGGATTGAGTTGTGATAGAAGAAAGGATTAGGTTGTGATGGTAGAAGGGATTTGTGTTTCCATTTATAAAGAAAACTCGAAGGTCAAACCGGTCAAAAATCGACCAAAAGCAGTCAAAAATCGCCACAAAACGAGTCAAAAACACCCAAAAAACAGTGGAAATGACTAAAAGACGATTTTTTTTGAAAAGGTGAAATCATTCAACTTGGCTTATTCTCCACATAGGCTATTCCTCTTGCATGTGGACCCAACCTTTTTCAGCTTTTGTTCCCTCTAGTACATGCATGAAATCGCCTACCTTGGGCATTTGGGGTACATTTTGTGAGGAGTGTTAAGTCTAAATATTGTATCCAAGATTTAATGAGGAAAGTCAAAAATGTAAAAGTCAACAATGTCATTGTCTTTGTAATAGTTAGGCATAGCATGTTTAGTTTTCTTAGTCATTTAGTATTTGTTAGTTTATAGTATATATAGGTTTGCTTTGTAAGTGTTGTGGTAACGAACTAGAGAACAACCAGCTTAGCACAGATTCTAATATTCAGACTTGTGGCTAATCAAGATTTACTTTCTCTCTCTAGTTTCTCTCTCTAGTTCTTGATCTTAATTGTCATATTATTGAGTAATTGCTTGATTGTTTTGGGATTTTATCATTAACAATTTGTATCAGAGCTGAACCAAACTTTTCAGAAATGATTTGATCAAAGGATTAGATTGAAATCTTGATTTTTAGTTCGAAATTTTGATTTTCTGAAAAAATTTCAAGAACTCGAGTTTGTTGAACTGTTCATTCGAGTTTTATTGAAAAATCGTTTTTGTTGATAGAAAATAGAATCATTGGATTCGAATTATGTTTAGGAGTATTTCTTATTTTGATTTCATCTCGTAATTTGAACAAATTTGATATCAATTTTTGAATTTTTGAAATTTTCTTGAAATATCGTTCGAACACTGTTCTTCATCGAAAATGTGTGAATTGTTGTTTTTAATCGAAATTTGTTTGTAAATTTGTGTTTCATAGTGTTTTTCGATGATTCTGATGAATTTTTTAGAACAAATTTGCATATTTGGATCGATTTGAGATAGAATGAGACAAGAACACGATTTGCGCGAGTTCATCTTCGATTTACGCAAGTTCATAGACATTTGCGCAAGATTATCCGGGCTTTGAGAATTACCATTTGCGTCTTCAGCTGATCACGCAAAGCATAGTTTGTGCATCTTGTAGCTCACGCAAATCTACTTTGCGTCTTCCACTTGTTACGAAAAGCTCGGTTCTCATTATCAGCAACTTACGCAAAGCTTAGTTTGCGTATCTCTTGGCTTACACAAAGCTCAGTTCGCGCATCACTTGGCTTACGCAAAGCTCAGTTCGTGCATCACTTGGCTTACGCAAAGCTCAGTTCGCACATCACTTGGCTCACGCAAACCTCATCTTGCGTCTCACTTGGCTTGCGCAAAGCTCACTTTGCGTCTTCCACGGGTCACGAGAAGCTATCTTTGTGCCATAAGTTCACGCAAAATTCGACCTTGCGCCATATCAAGTGTTCAAATTTTAAAATTTTATGCTAGATTTCAATTTGATCGGATTTTTGATTTTCTGATATAAAGTTTGGAACGATCATTTATATCAAGCTAATTTCTTGTTCAAAATGGGATATTTTGCAGATCTTGAAGAGAAGATTAGAAAGCTGAATTTAGAGAAAATTAATCTGGGTCATGCTGCTGACTTTCACTCTCAAAAGTCAAAAGAGTATTTTGCTGAAATCATTTCATTGAAAGAAGAAATCAGTACTTTAAAGATTATCAATGAAGATCTTCTGAAAAAATCTTCTGGGCAAAATGATGAGAAGATAAAGGGATTGGAATCTGAGAATGTTGCACTTAGAAAGAACATATCTGATTTGGAGCAAAAGCTTGCTGAAGATAAAGATAATTTTGATATTGAAAAGAAAGGTTTTTCAACCAAGTTCTCAGATTTCTCAAGAAAGTGCTTATTTTGGAAAGAGAGAAGTTTTCTCAAGAAAAGAAGACCATAGAACAAAAGAATGTGGGATTCTTTAAGGAATTATCAGGCCAGAGAAAGGATTCAGAGAAAGGATTTGAAGAAGAACGATCCATCTTTGAGTCTGAAATCAAAAGACTGACTTCAAAGTTATCTAAATTATCTGCTACTTCACTGAAAGAGCAGAAAACGAAGTCTGAATTGAAGACAAAGATTGACCTGCTTGTGAAAGAAAGAGACAACTTTGCTTCAAAGATCAAAGAGCTTGAAAAGCCTGTTTCAAGTTCAAATCAGAAATATGTCTCTTCACAAAGGTCAGTTAAATATTTTGATCAGATTCGTCGAACTAACATTTTCTATGATCGATATTTAGATGGTTCAGATACATTTCCAAGGAGAAGAAGTTACAAGTCAGAGAAACTTGTCTGGATGAAGAAATCAGTCAAAGATGACAAGAAAGATGAGCTGAAAGGAAACACATCATGTGTACATGTTCATCAAGCAAAGAACAACAAAGAGCATAAAGGTAAACCTGATCATATATACTCAAGAGATCAATTATTCAGGTTTTCAGGTAAGAAATATTATTGTTCTTACTGTTGTACACATGATCATATCCACAAGACCAGTGATCATTTCTGGTATGATTCTTACTCTATAACCCCCACAAGAACTGCAACTAACATTTCTGGTACCAAAACCGAAATCCGATTCTATGTTGCAGGCACCTCAAGTCAAGGGGGAGTAAGAGAATAAAGGTTTTTGAACACAGCAGTTCAAAACCGGGACTTCAATGTCAAGACATGGCTTTTGAACACAGCAGTTCAAAACCCGGACTTCAATGTCAAGATTATGGCTTCTAAGTACACAGCTTAGGACTCGTTCTTCAAAGGAGTTTGACTTCTAAACAAAACAGTTTAGGACTCATACCTCAGCGATCAAAAGACCTTACTCCTGTATTTTTGCATCCGATGGATATGATGGTCTACATCCCAAGAGAATTGATCTGATCTCTATCCTGTATTTTTTCACTGATAGATTTTACTGATATGATGGTCTACAATTCAAAAGGGAGTGTCTGATCTCTATCTTGTTTTAACTGACATATTTCAGATGCCTAATTTAAGGGGGAGTAAAGGTGATGACTTCTGATTATTTCAGATCAGAACTCATTCTATAAAATGTTTTACTGCTTTCCGTCATTTTGTTTTGAATAAATAATGTGAATAAAGTGGCTTCTGATCACATGACAAATCAGGACCCGTTTTTCAATGTTCAAAGAATGATATTATGCTAATATCCAGGGGGAGCTTAAAAGATTTAAATCATTATATCATGATTTGAGGGGGAGCTGAAAAGGTAAATATCTTCTGTCCTAGATCTCTGATTGTTTGAAAGAAGAACAACTTTCAAGCATGAAAAACGTTTTCTGAAATGTTCAAACCACTTCTGGTTTTCTCAAGATTTTATGAATTTTGAAGTGTGACTTTTAAATGTTTTTCAAATTTTGAGCTTAATGTTTAACTGACCGTGTGTTTCTAAAGATCAATACTTGTGTATTATCTTGTCCATATACTGTCAAGTATTCACACACACCGGTTCAGTATTTTATTTGAATTTGTTATTACCATGTCTCATAACAAACAAATTTTTCGATGGTAATAACCCCGTTTGCTTTCAAAGTTGTTGAGCATCATTCATTTTTTTTATCTGTGCTTTCATTGATATATTGTTTATATTCGTTCATATAAACAAATTTCCAATTCTTTGATACCCTAACCATTTGATTTGATATGTTTGATACATTGTCAGATTCTCAAAACAATTTTCTTGATTTCATTTCATTCATTCATTATCTTTGTTTTGAGAATTCTTCAACATTCAATTGCTCAAATCTCATGAGCATACATTCTGACAATGTTATCCTTTTGTGCTTAATTGTTCAGTTAAATTCTTGAGCAATCATGCTTTTTAGGACTTACATGGGATTCATGTGTGAGCTTAAACAAAACTTCCATGGATTCACGTAACCAGTGTTTCCTACCCCGGAAGTTATCCTTGAGTGATTGAGGGGTGAGGGGTCAAAATCAAAGAGTGGGGGAGATAACTCATCCGGTTGAGTTTTTCTCATTGTGTGGAGCGGAAAAATGGAAAAGAGAGTTTGGTTAGAAGTGAGCTTTAAATGTTAAAAAGAAAGAGGGTGTGAGAACAGAGTTAGAAGAATATCAGAACTCTGCACCAACCACTTTCTGAGTCAGGCAGCCACATCTACTGATTGGTTCACATTCTTTGGTGACCGTCATTGAAAAAGGCAGTGAGCCCATGCCAACTCTTGCTATTACCCCACCAACCACTCATTTCTCTCTTAACAAAGAAATGTTTCATTTTCTTTGGGGACGCAGCATATATGCTATCTAGTCTTCACTCGGAAGATTTAGATATTGAAAAAGAAGGAAAGTTGCCCCACCTTCACACCTCTTTCATGCACATTGAGTCCGTGTAATACATGTTTATGTCTCAACATTTTACACAATTTGAGCCTTATGAAACACAATCATTGTGCTAAATTCTTTAATACACAAGCACGAGCACACAGAAAATTTGTTTTTCTGTCAGAACATTCATAGATAAACCTTGTGTTTTTCAATGATTGAATGGAAGTCTTGGGGAGTCATCATCAAACCAGCTCCTTACATTGTACATTTGTTGTACACAGTAACTTTGTGTTACTGACAGGCATTCCTAACTGTTTCATTTTTTGATTCAGGGTTACCACGTTTATTATGTCTGAATTTGAAAAGATTCGGATATATACATTTCATGAATTGACGGCTCTCAGATCAAGCGCGCCGACTGTCAAAGGGGAGATTGTTATTTGTTTACAAAGGGGTGATCAAAGTCTGTGCTAAAATTGATGAAGTTTTGATGATCATGTTGCTCTCAATCATCAAAAAGGGGGAGAATTTTACAAAGATCAATTTCAAATCAATGAAGAGTGTTGTCAAAGTGAAAATTACTTCCGCTATTTCAATGTCAAAAGATTCTGATGAAAGAGTATTCAAAGAGAAATCAAGATGGTCTGTTAAAGTTTGTTTTTCTGAAAACAGTTCAGAGATCAAGTGATGAAGACTCAAAGTTGTTTCAAAGTTGTCAAAGTTGTTTTCAAAAGTTTCAAGTATTCTGTTTGTGCGTTCAAGGCATGTTGACTTTCCAAAGCTTCAAAGATTAAAAAAAGATTTTCCAAGATTCTTCAAAGCTTGAAAGAGTAAAGACTGTGAAAGCTTCAAAGTTCATAGCTAATGAGACAAAAGCTGAAGAATCAAGAGCTGAAGATCTGTATCAAATTTTTATTAAATCTTGAATACAAAGGGGGAGATTCTTAAGTCTAAATATTGTATCCAAGATTTAATGAGGAAAGTCAAAGATGTAAAAGTCAACAATGTCATTGTCTTTGTAATAGTTAGTCATAGCATGTTTAGTTTTCTTAGTCATTTAGTATTTGTTAGTTGATAGTATATATAGGTTTGCTTTGTAAGTGTTGTGGTAACGAACTAGAGAACAACCAGCTTAGCACAAATTGTAATATTCAGACTTGTGGGTAATCAAGATTTACTTTCTCTCTCTAGTTTCTCTCTCTAGTTCTTGATCTTAATTGTCATATTATAGAGTAATTGCTTGATTATTTTGGGATTTTATCATTAACAAGGAGTTTTAAAAATGTTCATTTTGTAAAACTCAATGGTAAAAGTGGTCATTTTGGTAAATTTCCATCATTATTATTACTATTATTATTATTATTATTATTATTATTATTATTATTATTATATTAAAGATGGTTTTTAGTGTTTTTTTATGGTGTGGTTGAAGTTGATTTTCTTTAATGTTCAATAGATCCTCCGTTTCTAGTGTTTTTAGTGTTATTTTTTTAGTGGTTGGATTAGAGATGCCCTAAGAAGAAAAAGGAAAACAAGGATTAACTTTAACGGACTACTTACATTAAAATTGTAGTTTACTTCATTAATATGGCTGTTAAACATAAAATCCCAATCAATCAAGCTAATTACTCAAAATATGAACATTAAGATCAAGAACTAGAGAGAGAATCTACAGAGAGAAAGTAGATCTTGAATTACACACTCTAGAATATTACAATGAAGTTCTTACGAGATTAACAAAGACTAATCCTATTTATACCACAAGACTAAACTAAAACTTAACAACTAAGTAAAACTAAACAATATTGACTTTGACAATACAACTTTGACTTTGCTTATGACTTTGACATTGTTGACTTACACATTGACTTTTCTTATTAAATCTTGTATACAATATTTGGACTTAACAATCTCCCCCTTTGTATTCAAGATTTAATAAAAATTTGATACAGATCTTCAGCACTTGATTCTTCAGCTTTTATCTCTTTGCAGCTTTCACAAACTTTAAACTTTCAGCTCTTGAAGAATCTTGGAAAGTCTTTTACTCTTTGAATCTTTGAAAGTCAACAAGCCTTGAACACGAAATGGAATTCTAGCTTTAACTCTGAAAATTCTTTCGACTTTGAACAAATATGTATCTTCATCACTTTGATCTCTGAATCATCTTTGGAAGAAACAAACTTTCTTGAATCATCAAATTTTCTTTGAACATTCTTCCTTCAGAATCTTTTGGCTTTGAATTTCTTTATCAGACTTGAACTTTAAATCAGCGGAAGCAATTTGAACTTTAGGCTTGAACTTTGAACTTGAACTCTGAAATTGAATCTTTATAATTCTCCCCCTTTTTGATGATGTGAGCATCATTATCATCAAAATATCATCAATTTCAGCATAGGCTTTGATTTCCCCCTTTGATATCAACAAACAATATCCCCTTTTACAATTTCTCGCACTTTCATCTGAAGAGCCGAATCATGAACTGTATATATCTGAATCTTTGCAAATTCAGACATAATGAGTGTGTAACCCTGATTCAACAAATGAAACAGTTAGAAATGCCTGTCAGTAACATGAAGTTACTGTGTACAACGAATGTACAATGTAAGGAGCTGGTTTGATGTTGACTCCCCAGGACTTCCATTCAATCATTGAAAAACACAAGGTTTATCTATGAATGTTCTGACAGAAAAACAAATTTTTTGTGTGCTCGTGGTTGTGTATGAAAGAATTTTAGCACAATGATTGTGTTTCATAAAGGCTCAAAGTATGTAAATCACTGAGACAGCAATGATTATACATGGACTCAATGTGCATGAGAAAGGGTCGAAAGTGGGGCAACTTTCCTTCTTTTTCAATATCAGTATCTTCCAAGAGAAGATCCGATAGATTATGTGTTGCTTCCCCAGAAAATGTGAAACATTCTCTTTTTAAGAAAAGAATGAGTAGCTGGTGGGGTTGTATGCAAGAGATGGCATGGGCTATTTGCCTATTTCAATGATGGTCACCAAAGAAATGTGAACCAATCAGTAATGTGGCTGCCCGGCTCAGAAAGATGTTTGGTGTAGAGTTCTGATATTCTTTTAACTCTGTTCTCACACCCTCTTTCTTTTAAACATATAAGCTCACGTCTAACCAATCTCTCATTTCCATTTTACCTCTGCTCTCTCCCACACTCAATTCTTTTAAACCCCTCTCCCCACAATCACTCAAAGGATTTCTTCCGGGGTAGGAAACACTGGTTATCGTGAATCCATGGAAGATCTATTAAGCACTTATACTGAATCCCATGTTCCTAAAAGTACATGCTGGTCAATGATTTTCTTGAAATTAAGCACAAGAAATCATATGTCAGTGTATGTATGCTCATCAAAAAATCAGAAATGAAATTTGAGCATTTTGAACATTGAAGATTTCTCAAAACAAAGATATTGAAAGAATGGAATGAAATCAAGAGAATTGTTTTGAGAATCTGACAATGATTAAAAGCAGATCAAATGAAATAGCTAGGGTATCAAAGAATTGGATATTTGTTTATATGAACAAATATAAACAATTTATCAATGAAAACACAAATATGAAAAAGATGAATGATGCTCAACAACTTTGAATTTCAAACGGGGGTATTACCATCGAAAAATTGTTTGAATTTGAGACATGGTAATAACAATTTCAAATAAAATATTGAACCGGTGTGTATGAATACTTGACAGTATATGGACAAGATAATACACAAGTATTGATCTTTGGAAACACACGGTCAGTTAAACATTAAAGCACAAAAATTGAAAAACATTTAAAAATCACACTTCTAAATTCATAAAATCAATTGAGAATAAGAAGTGGTTTGAACATTTAAGAAAAGGTTTTTCATGTTCTAAAGTTGTCCTTCTTTCAAACAATCAGAGATCTAGGATCAGAAGATTTTTACCTTTGTGGCTCCCCCTCAAATCAAGTTATAAAGTTCGAAGTTTTCAACCAAGCTTTGCATACTGTTCTCTTGCGCTCAAAACCTTTTCTCTCTCAAGTTCGAAGTTTTCAGCCAAGCTTTTCACTAAGATCAATGGCATCCATGACTTTCATCGACGAGCACAACGAGATTGCGATGCTACAAAAGCCAAAGCAAGCTGCAGGATTTCATCAAATTGTGGATTTCCTCAAGACAAGCCACATTGCTCATGCTCTTATTGTATCCCCTACAATCTATATTGAGCATCAAAGGCAGTTTTGGGCTAATGCAACCATTGTTGTTAAGAATGGTGTGCAGATGATCAAGACAAGAATCTGTGATCAATCACTCACGGTTACTGAAGAGGTTATTCGCATCTGTCTACGTCTAGACGATGCCTCTGGTATAACCTCTATCCCAAATGATGAACTCTTTTCAAACCTTACAAGAATGGGGTATGGAGGCCCATTGGGAGTTTTCAAATTCTCTAAAGCAAAATTCTCACCCCAATGGCGTTTCTTTGTCCATACTCTTATGCATTGTATCTCCAAAAAGACTACTGGATGGAGTGAGTTCAGCAGCACTATTGCTTATGCTTTGGTGTGCTTGGCCACTGCCAGAAAGTATAATTTTTCTAAAATGATTTTCAGTGATCTTGTCTCAAACATGGGAAACAAAAAGAGCTTCTTTATGTATCCCAGGTTTGTTCAAGAAGTTATTACTCATGAATTGACGGATATACCTCAACCTGTTGGGGTATATGTACCTAAACCCCCCAAAGGCAAGGTTTTCTCTAATATGAGAAGATCTGCTGGGGACTCTGAAGGAGTTGACACCCCATTGTTCTCTACAATGATGGTGGGGTCCCAAACCAATGAAGGTATGGCAGCAGGGTCAAGGCCCCCATTAGACCAAACCACTGCTAGCCAAGCCCAACCTTCCCTCTCAAAATCAATTCCCTAATCCCTTCTTGAAAAACCAACCTCTCCCATCACCCAAACTTACAAGAGAAAACAGGTAAAGAAGGCTCCTTCCCTTCTTGTACCATTACCCACTAAGCCTATAAGCCCTCTAAGGGAGAAATCTCCCCTAGAGAATATCCAAAGGGAAACCACACGGGTGTCTCCCAACCCAAAGGAGGTGCTCTCTGAGGAGGAGGTAGAGCATATGGGTGATGAGGCTGCCACTACTCCTGCTAGTACAGAGGAGGAAAGTGGTAACATCAATAAGACCTCCCCCATGGCAACTTTGAATGAGCAATCATTTGAAGGTCCCTGGTGCCAAGAAACCACAGGGGTGGATAGTGCCTCTGCAAGGCAGAAGACTTCCACAAATAAAAGATCCAATGATCCTTCAAAGGAGGGTAACACTTCTGGAGAGGGTGAGGACAGATATACGTACGATGAATTGATGGAAACAATGGAGAACATCAATCAAGATGTTCTCAAACAAGGCAAAGAAATTGAAGAAATGAAGCTAGTAATTCTGTCACAACAAGAACAGATTGCTAAGCTGAAGAGGATGGTGGTTAGTCTGGTACAAAGGAAGAAGAGAAAGCAATTCCAATTAAGGAGAAGGACCACTGAGGATGATGCTCCCAAAAAGGGGGAGATCAACATGGAAGAAGCCACAAGAAAGGGGGAGCTTGATGGAGAGAAAGTTGATGTTGAGGGGGAGCAGCAAGCAGAAACAGTTACTACTGCTGACATTAATAAAGTAGCAGAAACTGTGAAAGAAGTGTTAACAGATCTTGAGATTGCAGAAACCTTACTAAAAGCCAAGAATGATACTCCCAAGGTCACTTCAAAGACCAAAGGTGTAATCATAAAAGACCAAGGTGAAGTGATCAAGAAAGATAACAGTAAGAAGGCAATGAGCAAAGACAAAGGAAAAGCAAAGATGGTAGAAACTGATCAACCAATCAAAAAGCAAAGGTTGGTTGAATCAGATGAAGCCCTAGCTAAAAAGATGCAGGAGGATATTGAAAAAGAAGAAAGAGTTCAGATGGAAAAGGACAGGGAAATGGCAAAAGCTCTAGCTGCTGAACTGAATGAAGCTTATCAACAGAGTATGGCAACTGAAATTGCACAGAAGAAAGCTGCAAGTATGAAGAAATCTGTGGTGAAAACAGTTGCAAAGAAGAGAAGACCCTCAAAGACATTCCTAGGTACCCAAGAGAGAAACAAGATGATTATATTTCTCAAAGGTGTTGTAGGAGTCAAAAAGGAGATGTTCTCCAAAATGTCTTTTGAGAAGATCAAAGAACTCTATGATTCAGAGATGTTAATGCTTCAGGGAAGTGAAACTGCTAGGGTGGAGATGGAGAAGAGAATAAAAGAAAGTAATGACTTTGATTGTCAAAAGCCATTTCCAGATGAGCAAGAAACACCTCCTAAGAAAGAGTCCACCCTGGGAGAAAGTCTAAGGACTTTAAAGAGAACAAAAATGATGGCAAGGAGAAAGCAAATTAAAAAGCCTAGAGTATCTGAAGAAGAGGCTGATAAGGTTGCTGAAGAAGAAGGGGCACCTGAATCATCTAAACAGACAGAGCCATCTAACACTGATGATGTCAATTTGTATATGGTAGTGATGGACAAAGTGCCTGAACCAATTTCAGCAGAACCTGTAGGAATTAAGCCTCCTGAGGTGATTCTCTGGGATACATTGACAGTGGATGGAAAGGAATACATAAGGCTGAAAAGAAAGGATGAAAAGTATGAAGTGTTTAACACATGGGCAAAAATTGTCAGAACATGCTCTAGATCAGATATTGAAGAGATGTTTGAGATAGGAATGAAGTTGTATGCAGATATTCTAAAGGCTCCAGGGATTTCAATTACAAAACTGGTAATGGAGTATCTGTATATGATGTTCAAACCTGAAGAAGTAAAGCACTTGATCAAAGATGTCTTCAAATCAGTAAACAGTTGGACTCTATATGAAATTAGTGGAGTATATACAGTGACTTTGGATTTAAATCACACTGAATACTTCCTAGTGGATAGAGTGTATAATCATAGCAGATTGAAGCTACATGCCATGCTGAAGAAAAAGTTAAGGGTGTTCCAGATTCAGAAATGGCTAAATACTTGATTCAAAGAACCATCAATCAGAGTTTGGGATTGGATGCAAACACTGGAATTTAGACCATAATAGAGTTTTGGGAGCATCTTGAAGAAAATTTGAAGAACTTGACTTCTCTTCCTAAAAGTCAAGTTAGGGGGAGATTGTTGGGAACTGAAGAATTCATCAAGTATGGTTAATGCTGCTGGTTCAAAGTTACTACTGCTAGAAGACTTAAAGGTTAATACTGCTGAGTGTTACTACTGCTAGTACTATTAATACTGCTAGTCAAAGTTAGTGCTGCTTGAACAAAGTTAGTACTGCTTAGCTAGTTAGTACTGCTAGTGGTTAGTACTGCTTAGTAGTTAATGCTGCTAGAAGGAAATTAATGCTGCTGAAGATTAATACTGCTTATATGATGAAGATTCGTATGAAAGGATATACATGGAAGCTTAGAGATATACATAGAAGATATACTGAAGATATTTTATTTATTGTAATTATCTTTGTATTCAGTATATATATTGTATAGTTTAGAATAATAATTTAACTTTCAGTTTTCATTTGTTTAGAGAAAAAATCAACCTCAAGGCATAGATCCTAATTCTAGAGAAGTAGAATTCGTATTGGTGAGCCTGTTCATCAATATTGAGGTTGAGTGTGTAATCTTGTAACTTCAAAGCATTCAATACAAGTTTACAGTTTATTCTTCATCTTTTCTGTATTGATTTACTATTTTATTGAATATCAAAGTGTTATTCCGCAAACTTCTTTGATATTGTTTCTGAGAATTAATTCTTGTTGAGAATTCGATCCTGACAAGTGGTATCAGAGCCTGATTTCCCAGAAACATCTATTCATCATGGAAAATCTTGCAGAATCAAGCAGTACTTTGGTCTCAAAGGTTCCAATGCTTAGACCCAATGAATTCGATATGTGGAAGATCAGAATCAAGCAGTACATACTCCTCACTGACTATTCTATGTGGGACATCATAGAGAATGGTCCTTCTAAAGCAGGAAAGATTGGTGCAGATGGAAAGAGAACTCCACCAAAAACTGATGCAGAAAGAAAGATCAGACAGACAGAGATGAAAGCCTTGAGCACCTTGCTCTTGGCTATTCCCAATGAATATCAACATCAGTTCTGTAACTGCACTGATGCAGAGATGCTCTGGAATGCTCTGGAGAAGAGATTCTCTGGTACCAAAAGTACCAAGAGAAATCAGAAAGCCATTCTGAAGCAACAATATGAGAACTTTATGTCAACCAAGAATGAGTCCATGACTCAAACTTTTGACAGGTTCAACAAACTTATTGGTGAACTAGCTACAGTGGGAGTACAAATTGATCAAGATGATCTGAACAGAAAGTTTCTAAGGTCCTTGAGTGATGAATGGACCATGTATACTGTGTCTTTCAGACAGAATGATCAACTGGAAGAAAAGGAACTTGATGATCTTTATAATGATCTAAGAGTTTTTGAATCTGAGGTAGAGGCTAAAAAGAGGTCTTCTGGGTATGTTCACAATGCTGCACTCCTTTCAGCATCAACTGACTCTACTTCCAACCTTGAATCAGTTAGTACTGCCAATGGAACAAATCAAGAGAAAGGCACTGAAACTGTGTTTGAGGCCTTTCTGGCAAGTCATGGAAACTCTTCTCTCATTAATGATGACTTGGAACAACTTCATCCAGATGATCTTGAAGAGATGGATATTAAATGGCAGATGGCCATGCTCTCCATGAGAGTTAAAAAGTTCATCAAAAGAACTGGGAGGAATAACTTTTCCTAAAGAAGAGAAGATGGAGCAGGATTTGACAAGTCTAAGGTGGAATGTTACAAATGTCATAAAAAGGGACACTTTGCTAGAGAATGCAGAAGTGAAATGTCTCAGAATAACAACCACCAACAAGCTCAATCTGGAAGCTTCAATAGAAACTCTGCACAAGCCCTTGTCTCTCAACAAGGTATGGGGTTTGATTGGAGTGATCAAGCTGAAGAGGCCATTCAGAATCAAGCTCTAATGGCAGAGGTGTCTGATCTCCCTACAGAGGTAACTTCCAATCTTTGCTCTCAAAATTGCATTAACACTGTTAAAAGGTATAGGGATCACAACCAGAACATGAGTGATGACCTTAAGAGATTGGAAAAAGACATAAAAGATTATGTGAGGATTGTTGAGAGATTTGAAGAGCAGATTAAGGGTTTTCAAGCTAATGAGCTTCAACACTCTTATGACACAAATTACTGGAAGTGGGAGAAGAATGACTTAGAGCTTCAACTGACCAGATCTAAAGAAGAGAGTGAAAAGCTAAGAGGAGAGCTAGCTAAAGTTAAACTTGATGTAGAAAAGTTTTCTAATGCTTCCAAAGCAATGGATTCCTTGTTACAAACTCAGATTCATGATAAACTGAGAAGAGGAATAGGGTACAACACCACACCACCACCCTATAACAACAACTACATCCCTCCTAGTTCAGAGCTGTTAGAAACAAAGGATAGGAAGGATCTACCTAAGGGAGCCACTGAGATAGATCCCTTAGATGAAGTGGTTGTTAAGGATAAGGACAATACTGTGAGTGGTAAGATTCCTAAAGAAAACCACATAATCACCAATGAGGGATGTGGAAAGCACTGGATCAAGTCCAAAGAGATAGAAAAGACTGAGGGAAAGAACAAGAAGGTTCACTATAAGCAGACCACTGTTGTGAACCCTATTCCTTGCAAACAATGTGTATGCAATAAAGTTGAGCCCCAAAAACATGATAAACCAAGGGGAAATCAGAGAAACTGGAACAATCAATGGGCACAAAAACAAGGGGTTGATCTAAAAAAAAAATTAATAGACCAAAACCCTGTTTTATCTGTGGAAAGCTGAACCACATGGCCAAATACTGTTACTTTAATCCTATGAACCAAAGGATAAATTTTCAAAGACCTACTCAAAAATCCTTTGGTTATAGGAAGAAAGAAAAGAACCATGTGGCTAAGAAAGTTGTTAAATCTAAAAGCCACATAAAGAGACAGAATGTGGAAGAAAATGTCAAGATGTGGATCCCAAAATGTACTAAAACTGTTAGTGATGCTACTACAAATAGTGCTGCTGCTAAAAGCAATACTGCCAAACCTGTTAGTACTGCTAACTCTGTTAGTACTTCTAAAGATAGTGCTACTGCAGGTATTAGTGCTGCTAACAGTATTAGTGCTGCTAATCCAATAATCTTGACAAAGTATTCAAATACTAAGTGTTCTGATTTTAAAAATCTTGTCAAGAAAGAATGCAAGTATTTTGATGAGAAAGGGGTACCCAAGACCACTTTGGCTTGGGTTCCTAATTCATACTAATTGATTTATCTAATGTGCAGGGCAACCAACAGCTCAAGGGAAAGAGCATTTGGCATGTTGATAGTGGTTGCTCTAGGCACATGACAGGCAACATGTCATGCCTTCAGGATTTCAAGCATATCAATGGAGGACATGTTGCATTTGGAGACAATCTTACTGGTGGTAAGATAAGTGGAAAAGGTAATGTCACCAAAGGTAAGATGACATTTGAGGATGTCTACTATGTTGATCAATTAAAGTACAACCTGTTAAGTGTATCACAGGTTTGTGACAAACAACATAGTATATTATTTACAAATAATGAGTGTATGATCCTTGCTCCAGGGTTCAAGGTAGTTGATGAAAGCATGATACTACTTAGAACTCCAAGAAAGGACAATGTTTACTGTCTTGATATGGACAATGTTGATAGTGAGTCATCTCTAAATTGTCTTGTTTCAAAAGCTTCTGTAGATGAATCCTCTCTATGGCACAGAAGGATGTGTCACATGAATTTCAAGAGTATGAACAATCTTGTTAAAAATAACCTTGTAAGAGGTTTACCTTCAAAAGTCTTTTCATGTGATGATCATTGTGTTGCTTGTCTTAAAGGCAAACAACACAAAACTTCTCATAAGACCAAAGAGTTAAATTATGTTTCTTCTTGTCTCCAGTTACTGCATATGGATCTGTTTGGTCCTACAAATGTTATGAGTATAGGCAAGAAATCTTACTGCTTGGTTATTGTTGATGATTACTCCAGATTTACTTGGGTATATTTTCTAAGGACTAAGGATGAAACAAGTGGTTAATACTGCTTTCAGTTAATACTGCTAGTGGTTAATACTGCTTTCAGTTAATACTGCTAGTGGTTAATACTGCTAGTAGCTAATACTGCTAGTTAGTTAATACTGCTAGTTAGTTAATACTGCTAGTAGTTAATACGGCTAGTTAGTTAATACTGCTAGTTAGTTAATACTGCTAATAGTTAATACTGCTCTAGGTTAATACTGCTAATATTCCGAATACTATAAATACTTTTTGCCCGCCTAAAAGATCATAACGACTCTTTGCATACTGTTCTCTTGCGCTCAAAACCTTTTCTCTCTCAAGTTCGAAGTTTTCAGCCAAGCTTTTCACTAAGATCAATGGCATCCATGACTTTCATCGACGAGCACAACGAGATTGCGATCTACAAAAGCCAAAGCAAGCTGCAGGATTTCATCAGATTGTGGATTTCCTCAAGACAAGCCACATTGCTCATGCTCTTATTGTATCCCCTACAATCTATATTGAGCATCAAAGGCAGATCTGGGCTAATGCAACCATTGTTGTTAAGAATGGTGTGCAGATGATCAAGACAAGAATCTGTGATCAATCACTCACGGTTACTGAAGAGGTTATTCGCATCTGTCTACGTCTAGACGATGCCTCTGGTATAACCTCTATCCCAAATGATGAACTCTTTTCAAACCTTACAAGAATGGGGTATGGAGGCCCATTGGGAGTTTTCAAATTTTCTAAAGCAAAATTCTCACCCCAATGGCGTTTCTTTGTCCATACTCTTATGCATTGTATCTCCAAAAAGACTACTGGATGGAGTGAGTTCAGCAGCACTATTGCTTATGCTTTGGTGTGCTTGGCCACTGCCAGAAAGTATAATTTTTCTAAAATGATTTTCAGTGATCTTGTCTCAAACATGGGAAACAAAAAGAGCTTCTTTATGTATCGCAGGTTTGTTCAAGAAGTTATTACTCATGAATTGACGGATATACCTCAACCTGTTGGGGTATATGTACCTAAACCCCCCAAAGGCAAGGTTTTCTCTAATATGAGAAGATCTGCTGGGGACTCTGAAGGAGTTGACACCCCATTGTTCTCTACAATGATGGTGGGGTCCCAAACCAATGAAGGTATGGCAGCAGGGTCAAGGCCCCTATTAGACCAACCCACTGCTAGCCAAGCCCAACCTTCCCTCTCAAAATCAATTCCCCAATCCCTTCTTGAAAAACCAACCTCTCCCATCACCCAAACTTACAAGAGAAAACAGGTAAAGAAGGCTCCTTCCCTTCTTGTACCATTACCCACTAAGCCTATAAGCCCTCTAAGGGAGAATTCTCCCCTAGAGAATATCCAAAGGGAAACCACACGGGTGTCTCCCAACCCAAAGGAGGTGCTCTCTGAGGAGGAGGTAGAGCATATGGGTGATGAGGCTGCCACTACTCCTGCTAGTACAGAGGAGGAAAGTGGTAACATCAATAAGACCTCCCCCATGGCAACTTTGAATGAGCAATCATTTGAAGGTCCCTGGTGCCAAGAAACCACAGGGGTGGATAGTGCCTCTGAGAGGCAGAAGACTTCCACAAATAAAAGATCCAATGATCCTTCAAAGGAGGGTAACACTTCTGGAGAGGGTTAGGACAGATATACATACGATGAATTGATGGAAACAATGGGGAACATCAATCAAGATGTTCTCAAACAAGGCAAAGAAATTGAAGAAATGAAGCTAGTAATTCTGTCACAACAAGAACAGATTGCTAAGCTGAAGAGGATGGTGGTTAGTCTGGTACAAAGGAAGAAGAGAAAGCAATTCCAATTAAGGAGAAGGACCACTGAGGATGATGCTCCCAAAAAGGGGGAGATCAACATGGAAGAAGCCACAAGAAAGGGGGAGCTTGATGGAGAGAAAGTTGATGTTGAGGGGGAGCAGCAAGCAGAAACAGTTACTACTGCTGACATTAATAAAGTAGCAGAAACTGTGAAAGAAGTGTTAACAGATCTTGAGATTGCAGAAACCTTACTAAAAGCCAAGAATGATACTCCCAAGGTCACTTCAAAGACCAAAGGTGTAATCATAAAAGACCAAGGTGAAGTGATCAAGAAAGATAACAGTAAGAAGGCAATGAGCAAAGACAAAGGAAAAGCAAAGATGGTAGAAACTGATCAACCAATCAAAAAGCAAAGGTTGGTTGAATCAGATGAAGCCCTAGCTAAAAAGATGCAGGAGGATATTGAAAAAGAAGAAAGAGTTCAGATGGAAAAGGACAGGGAAATGGCAAAAGCTCTAGCTGCTGAACTGAATGAAGCTTATCAACAGAGTATGGCAACTGAAATTGCACAGAAGAAAGCTGCAAGTATGAAGAAATCTGTGGTGAAAACAGTTGCAAAGAAGAGAAGACCCTCAAAGACATTCCTAGGTACCCAAGAGAGAAACAAGATGATTATATTTCTCAAAGGTGCTGTAGGAGTCAAAAAGGAGATGTTCTCCAAAATGTCTTTTGAGAAGATCAAAGAACTCTATGATTCAGAGATGTTAAAGCTTCAGGGAAGTGAAACTGCTAGGGTGGAGATGGAGAAGAGAATAAAACAAAGTAATGACTTTGATTGTCAAAAGCCATTTCCAGATGAGCAAGAAACACCTCCTAAGAAAGAGTCCACCCTGGGAGAAAGTCTAAGGACTTTAAAGAGAACAAAAATGATGGCAAGGAGAAAGCAAATTAAAAAGCCTAGAGTATCTGAAGAAGAGGCTGATAAGGTTGCTGAAGAAGAAGGGGCACCTGAATCATCTAAACAGACAGAGCCATCTAAACAGACAGAGCCATCTAACACTGATGATGTCAATTTGTATATGGTAGTGATGGACAAAGTGCCTGAACCAATTTCAGCAGAACCTGTAGGAATTAAGCCTCCTGAGGTGATTCTCTGGGATACATTGACAGTGGATGGAAAGGAATACATAAGGCTGAAAAGAAAGGATGAAAAGTATGAAGTGTTTAACACATGGGCAAAAATTGTCAGAACATGCTCTAGATCAGATATTGAAGAGATGTTTGAGATAGGAATGAAGTTGTATACAGATATTCTAAAGGCTCCAGGGATTTCAATTACAAAACTGGTAATGGAGTATCTGTATATGATGTTCAAACCTGAAGAAGTAAAGCACTTGATCAAGGATGTCTTCAAATCAGTAAACAGTTGGACTCTATATGAAATTAGTGGAGTATATACAGTGACTTTGGATTTAAATCACACTGAATACTTCCTAGTGGATAGAGTGTATAATCATAGCAGATTGAAGCTACATGCCATGCTGAAGAAAAAGTTAAGGGTGTTCCAGATTCAGAAATGGCTAAATACTTGATTCAAAGAACCATCAATCAGAGTTTGGGATTGGATGCAAACACTGGAATTTAGACCATAATAGAGTTTTGGGAGCATCTTGAAGAAAATTTGAAGAACTTGACTTCTCTTCCTAAAAGTCAAGTTAAGGGGAGATTGTTGGGAACTGAAGAATTCATCAAGTATGGTTAATGCTGCTGGTTCAAAGTTACTACTGCTAGAAGACTTAAAGGTTAATACTGCTGAGTGTTACTACTGCTAGTACTATTAATACTGCTAGTCAAAGTTAGTGCTGCTTGAACAAAGTTAGTACTGCTTAGCTAGTTAGTACTGCTAGTGGTTAGTACTGCTTAGTAGTTAATGCTGCTAGAAGGAAATTAATGCTGCTGAAGATTAATACTGCTTATATGATGAAGATTCGTATGAAAGGATATACATGGAAGCTTAGAGATATACATAGAAGATATACTGAAGATATTTTATTTATTGTAATTATCTTTGTATTCAGTATATATATTGTATAGTTTAGAATAATAATTTAACTTTCAGTTTTCATTTGTTTAGAGAAAAAATCAACCTCAAGGCATAGATCCTAATTCTAGAGAAGTAGAATTCGTATTGGTGAGCCTGTTCATCAATATTGAGGTTGAGTGTGTAATCTTGTAACTTCAAAGCATTCAATACAAGTTTACAGTTTATTCTTCATCTTTTCTGTATTGATTTACTATTTTATTGAATATCAAAGTGTTATTCCGCAAACTTCTTTGATATTGTTTCTGAGAATTAATTCTTGTTGAGAATTCGATCCTGACAAGTGGTATCAAAATGTTGAGAAGTCCGGGTTTTGAACTGTTGTGTTCAAAAACCATTGATCTCTCACTCCCCCTTGGATTGAGGTGCCTGCAACACAGTATCAATTTTCTTCTTTGGTACCCACTGGTATTTGGGTCCAGAAATGTTAGTTGCAGTGCGTGTGGGGGAAATGGAGTAAGAACCATACCAGTAATGATCATTTGTTTTGTGAAAATGATCATGTGTACAACAAATAGAACAATAAAATTTCTTACCTCTAGGTGCTTTGTTCTTCTTTGCTTTGTGTACATGTACACATGATTTCTTCTCTTTTAGCTCATTTTCCTTATCATCTTTGACTTGTTTCTTTTGCCAAACCAGTTTCTCTTTCTTGAAACTTTTCCTCGGATAAGTATCTGAACCATCTAAAAATTCATCATAGAAAAGGTTAGTGCGACGAATCTGATTAAAGGATTTGACTGACCTGTTTGAAGAGATGAATTTCTGATTTGAACTTGAAACAGATTTTTCAAGTTCTTTGATCTTTGACGCAAAATTATCTCTTTCTTTCACAAGCTGGTCAATCTTCGTTGTGAATTCAGACTTCGTCCTTTGCTCTTTCAGCGCAGCTGCAGACAATTCAGACAACTTAGAAGTTAGCTTCTTGATTTCAGATTCAAAAATGGATCTTTCTTCCTCAAATCCTTTTTCTGACTCTGTTCTCTGGCCGGATAATTCTTTAAAAAATCCTACATTCTTTTGTTCTATGGCCTTTTTCTCTTTAGCGAACTTTTCTCTTTCTAAAATCAGAATTTTCTCAAAATCTGAGATTTGTTGAGAAAATTTTAAGCATTTAAGCTCCACCGACTTCTTTTCTTCATAGCACTTCTTGGAAAAGTCTGAGAACTTCTTGGAAAAAATTTTCTTTTCACTTTCAAACTCAGCTTTATTTGCAACAAGTTGTTTTTCCAAATCAGATAAATTCTTTTTAAGCTCAGTGTTCTCAGATTCCAATCTCTTAACTTTCTGCTCATTGCTCTTAACAGAGACTGTCTGCTGAATTTTAGCTTCCAACTCAGAAGTCTTTCCTTTTAGATCTGACACAACTGTTGGCCCTATCATCGTCCATTCAAGATAGTCCCATATCTCTTTTCCTGTTGATTTGTACAAATCTTTTCCTGTCAACTGATATGTATCTATGTGACCTTTAATCTCATGACGAATACTATTCAACAGAAAAATTCGAGCCATATTATCAGCATTCTTTCTTTTCTCTTGATCCTCAGTACAATCTTCTGTTGGAGTATGAGGTGTCATCTCTCCTTCAGTCAATGACAATCTGATATAACAACTCAACTCATTTGTATCTACAAATTTGAGAAAATCAGCTTTCCACTACTCGTATCTTCCTCTGAGCAAAATTGGTGAACTCATCTCTCTCTTAGAAATAGCTTGATGAGAATGATCGTTCCCAAACTGTATATCAGAAAATCAAAAATCAGATCAAATTGAAATCTAAAAATAATATTTCGTGAAAATTGAAATTTGAACAATACTTGTTGTTTCGCAATGTAGAAAAAAAAATTCCAAAGATGACCAAAAAAAAATACTTTTTTTTTTTTTAAGAAAAAAGAGGTTTGCGTGTGTTGACCGAAACGCAAAGCTAGGTGTGCGGGTCCTTGGTGAAACACATAGCTAAGAATGCGGGTTGTTGAGGAAACGCATAGTGAGGTATGCGGGTCCTTGAGGAAACGCATAGTGAGGTATGCGGGTCCTTAAGGAAACGCATAGTATAGAATGCGGTTCCTTATTGAAATGCAATATGAGCTTTGCGGGTTCAGTAAGAATGCGGGTCCTTCTTGAAACGCTATGCGTGTTCAACGAGGCACGCACTTGAAGTTATGCGTGTGCAGAATGACACGCACTTGATGCTATGCGGGTTCAACCTGAGACAAACACTAACACCCAAAAGTTAGTTATATGATAGAATATATGATAGACCCGCACAATCATATGAATGACACGCATACTAATATGAATGACCCGCATACTAAAACTCGATCAAAATCACACCAAAAACTCATCTAGACTTCAAATTTCGATCTGAAACTCTTGACAATTCACTCACCTACACAATTCGAACACAATTCTAGCAAGCAAATTCGATTAAAAACACAGAAATCAACAATTTTGATTCAAGAATAGTAACCGAACAATATTTCAAGAAAAATCTCAAAAATTGAAAATTGACAAAGATTTAGATCGAATTACGATATGGAATCAATACAAGACTCAATCACCAACATAAATCGAACACAATTAATCCAATTTCTTTCATTAAAAAACAATTTTTCACAGAAAATTCTAATGAAACAGTAAAGAACACGGTTTCTTGAAAAAAATTTGAAATTAACTATTTTTTCAATTAAAATCACACAAATTTCAATTCAAATCATGATCAAATCTTTTCTGAAAAGTTTGGTATGGCTCTGATACCAATTGTTAAACATAAAATCCCAACCAATCAAGCTAATTACTCAAAATATGAACATTAAGATCAAGAACTAGAGAGAGAAAGTAGATCTTGAATTACACACTCTAGAATATTACAATGAAGTTCTTACGAGATTAACAAAGACTAATCCTATTTATACCACAAGACTAAACTAAAACTTAACAACTAAGTAAAACTAAACAATATTGACTTTGACAATACAACTTTGACTTTGCTTATGACTTTGACATTGTTGACTTACACATTGACTTTTCTTATTAAATCTTGTATACAATATTTGGACTTAACAATGGCTAATTAATTTATTAAATAAATTATAGTCAACGTTTTTTATGCTTTCTCTTTTTGCTTCTCACCATGTTTAATCACTTCTCGACCAAATCTATGATGATTAAGCTTATCGTTACATATATTCAAATTTGATAAAAATATCATAGACAATAGAAACTGATCGATGATATCAAAAAAAAAACTTTAATCCACAAAAAAATTGGGACAGCAAAAGGCAAATAGTATTGCAACTAGGAACTAACGAGGTGCTAGAAGGTACTGATTGTTTACAAAGTGCAACCGGGAATTAATCCAAACATCCCAACAAAGATCTCTACCGAACTTAGATCTAACTTAACCAGTAGTAAACATAATAATGGATTAGATTAGCAATCTCCTTCCGTTCTTCATCTTCCGCGTATGATGTTTCTCGTTTCTTTGATTCCACATCACCTAAAGGTAAGCCATGAAGATCACTTCCATCAACTCCTTTAGAATTCTTTGGCTCCCTTGCTTCACGGTTGTCCATATGTCCTGAACCGAGCCAACATCTGTCGGGCAGAAATTCCACCATCAATATACATGAGCTCCCACCTCCCTCACTGTTGAACAAATTACAAAAAGATTATCGGAGTTTTCAGTATGTGATACACAACACGGACAATCATCAGTTTCAATGTAGATGCCCCTTTTGATTTTAGGTTGTCTTTAGTCGCCAATCTATTATGCCTCACCCTCCATACGTGGATGTTAACTTTACTCAGAGCCCACCAAGTTATTAGCCCAACCCCTGAAAGCATTGATTTATCCAACACTTTTCTAAGGGAGACTACCGAGTATTATCCATCTCCTTCCAGATTCCATTTCCACCGAGAATTCCCCGACTCCCAGTGATACATGTTGTCGATATTAAGTCCCACCTTTTGCAAGTCTTTTTCCATCCCTACAATCAAGCTCCATATGTCATCTTTATCATTATTTCTGCCCCCGTCCAATAATCCACCCGAGCTACCATAAAGATTAGCCAAAATCCCCCTTCAAATCGCATCCGTATCGGTTCGAAAATGCCACCACTATTTCCCCAAACTCTAATTCAAATTAATATTTCATTTAGTTTATAATTAAAACCTCTAAGTTCTCAAAAAGACCCCAAAATAAGAATTGACTATGTGGGAAGTTAATTAATATAGTCGTTGACATAAGGCACATAAATTAAGTCAACTGCAATTTTTTTAGATAAAAATATTTGTGTTTGTTATAGGATAAGTGTGTCATCATCTAAAAGATATGACTATAGAGACAAAGATAGGGATAGAGATAGAGATAGAGATAAAATATATCAGAGTTATATTAGAACTAGAATATCTAGTAGTTATCTATTTGTAATCCATCCCTATATAAAGGGTTTATGATTAATGAAAATTTACAGCTTTTCTATTCTCTCTGTATTGATTGTTCTACAACAAGTTATCAGCACGTGCCCTCAATCAAACAATTCAACGATCAATTTTTGAGCTTTCAACATCATCAATCAATTCCTCCATCGCTGCTACAATCTAAATAGGGACAAATGTAAATAGAATAGATATTGTTGTTTTCTATTTAAAAATGTAATCATCCGAAGACGGAGTTCCAAGAAATCAAGACGGGGTCCTTGAAGTTCATCAAAATGGCGAGGTTAGTGGAAGCTTCAAAACGTCCTTAGACAGACCGTGGTGGTTGTCTCACAACACCACTTTAGGGGGGGTAAAACCATATATTATCAATTGTTGTGGTTGTTTATTTTGTGTTTGGTTTTTTTTATTGCTTTAATTATGTTATGATAATTGCAAACGATTTTAAAATAAAATCAAACAGAAAAAAAAAATTAATCGATAACTAATGATATTTTAAAATTTTAATATGCTTATCAAAATCCAACAAATTTTTGAATAAAATTTTAAAATAAGATTTTTTCTAAACGTTTTAAAAGAAAAATAGTGTTCTCTAAAACTTCAAACATTGTACAAAAGTTATACAAGTAATTCATAAACGAAAGTAATCGCAGGACATTGAAAGATTTTGTCAAAACGGGTGTAAATAACCCTAAAGGTTTGTAGGGACTTAAGTAATCCACGTGATTCCCCTCCTACCTAGAAATCCAAAAGCGTTTTTGCGATATATTTTTGAATATTGAGATACTAAGATAACATTATCGGCAAAAGAAATGTTTGAAATACAATCTTACATTGCCATGATAATGAAATTTCATGTGCATCATTCATTTTTCTCACAAAATAAAATACCTTATCTCTTGTTTATGTAGATGGTTGAACCAACTTGCCTCGAATTTGATATCTTGGATTCAGAAGGACTTAAATACCACAGATGGGTATCCGATTTAGAAACAACCTTCATTAGAAAAGACTACAGCTACACAATCAACCCCACTACTGACCCTAAAAACAAACAGTCATAAAAAGTACAAGCAAATGCCTTAATGGTCTTGAGAACGTACATAGATCCCAACCTTCGATGGGAGTACCTTCAACTAAAAAACCCCCCAAAGAACTGTGGGACGCACTGAAAGGAAGATTCAGGAATATTCATGACTCTTTACTTCCCGAACTAATCGTACAGTGGAATGAAATTCGCTTACTCGATTATAAAAAGGTAAACGATTTCAACAAAGAAATGTTGCATCTCAAAGCACGTTTAAAATTTTGTGGAAAAGAACTCACAGAAGACGACATGATTCAGAAAACACTTTCCACTTTCCCTACATCAACAATCATACTAATGAATCAGTATCGATTGGAGTATGATAGTAAAATAATCACAACCTTTAAAAACTTATCAACCTACTGCAAGTGGCTGAAAGACACAATGAGGTTCTTTTGAATAACAACGTTAGACCTGTCGGGACAAAGAAAGTTCCTGAATCCAATCATGCAAGCGTTAGAGGTGGAAAGAATTCCAAAGGACGGGGAACTAAACATACTGAATCACACACATGTGGCAACTAATCATCACGTAGACGTGGTCGAGGACAGGGTCATACACAGGGCCATGGACGGCCGTGGACAGGGGCGCGGAAATAGTCGTAGTGGATTTTCCAATTCATGGCACAGAGATGCAACTGTTGGACCAAGTAATCAAGGACAATCTAAAGGAAAAACACCAATGGTTGATTCTTCCAAAAAGGTAAGAGAAGGAAATGAACCTTGCTGCATGTGTGGTATCATTGGGCACTGGTATAAAAATTGTCACATAGCAGCCACCTACAAGAGATACAGGGAATCCAAAGAAAAAGGAATCTCACTACCTTGAAGAAATAAGTGATGACCCAGAAGTCAACTTAACAGTTGCAAATTTCACCAATAACAAAAGCAATAATCCATCGCTATAGCTCCCAGATTGTGAATAATTTTCCCACCTTTAATTCTTTCATAATTATTGAGACAATATCTATTAATTTTTTTAGCGAACTTAATTTCTTGTTTGAACTGATGATTAAATAAATTTTATTTTATGCCTATCAAAACCGTTGACGTAAAGAAATACATCAAAGCAACTAAATATTCTTCGTTCCTTGTAGGAATGTATCGAGCAGAACTTGAGTGTTTAGTTGATTGTGGGACTACACGCACAATACTAAGAAACAAACTACTATTCACTGAAATAAGTGATTATAAATCCTCAATGACCACAATGATTGGATCATCCAACTTAATAATTGGTCGAGGAACTTCCATTTTCTTGTTGCCTAATGGCACTAAAATGACAATCACAGAAGCACTCTACGCACCTAAAGCTAAACGAACAGGATGTACATATGTATACGGAAGGAAACGTAGTGAGAATGGAAACGAATATATGTACATCACCTCTAATGAATACGGAAGGAAACGTATGTTAGAGAAATTAATATGTAAAAATAGTGGGTTATATCTTACCATAGTTCGGGTTATTGAATCATATTATGTCATCAATAATGGAATTTGGAATAGTGACATATACAAGCTTTGGCATGACCGTCTGGGACACCCTGGTCGTGATATGATGATGTGTGTTGAAAAACGCACATGGACACCCTTTCTTTAGAATGAAAGATAAGATAAAGCAATTACCTGAATCTACCAAATACCAAACGTTGACTTATGAAGCACAAGAAGCAACAACATCATCACAATATGCCTCTTTGAATACCCCTAAATTTTGCAAAGCCTGTTCCTTAGCTAAAACAGGATAAAGACCATCCTATGCTAAAGACAGAAAGCAAATTAGTACAAAAATGACTTTTTGTGACGGTTTTGAAAAATAGGTTTGTAACGGTTTGATAAAAAACCGTTACAAAAGGTCACATAAAAAATTATAGAATTGTTTTAGTAACAATTTTAATAAAGAAACGTTACTATTGCAAAAAAAACATAGAAACATAAAGCAACGTTTTAGATAAAAACGTAATAAAAGGTTCCCTAACGTAACGGTTTCAGACGGTTTCGTAAAACTGTTGCTTTATGTTGTGACGGTTTTTAAAAACCGTTGGCATATAAGACCTTTTAGTAACGGTTTTTATCTAAATCGTTGCTTTATGTCGTAATGGTTTTAAAAAAAGCATTACGGAAAACAAAAATATGTATAGCAACGCCTATTTAAAAACCGTTTCCAAAAGTCACCAAGTTTTATGGCAACGGTTTTGCAAAATTTGTGTCACCAAAAGTTAGTGTATGGAAAATTGGCAAGGGTTTTTGAAAAAAATTACGTCATCATAAGTCATGCTTTAGTGACGGCAATAAAACATTTACATCACAATATCTCAAGTTACATTGACGATTTCTAATAATTAAGTCACAATATGTCATGTTATGGTGACGGTTTTGAGTATGTTACCATATGTCATTCTACGGTAACGATTTGAAAAATAAATGTCACCATATGTTATGCTATGGTGACGGTTTTAAAATATTATATGTCTCAATGGTGATGGTTTCGTATAATAAATGCCACATCAGTGTATAATAATAATGAACGTCCACGTAAGTCATGCTACGATGACGATTTTGTATAATAAATGTGACAATATGTAATGTTATGGTGATAATTTTAAATAATAAACATCAGTGTACGTCATCCTACAGTGACGATTTTGAACAATAAATGTCATCGTACATCATGTTACAATGACGATTATGAAAGATAAATGACAATGTACCTCATGCTACGGTGACAGTTTTGAAAAATAAACGTCACTGCATGTCATGCTACAATGATGGTTTCGAAAAAATTACGTCACCTTTTGTTATGCTACGGTGACGGTTTAGAAAAATAAATGTCAATGTACGTCATGTTATGGTGACGGTTTTGAAACATAAACATTATCATATGTTATGCAAGGGTGACAATTTTGACAAAAAAAGAAATGAGTCACCCTATGTCATGCTATTTTGACGTTTTCAAATAATAAACATCGATATATGTCATGTTAAAATGATGATTTTAAATAATGAACGTCATCGTATGTTATCCTATGGCGATGGGTTTGAAAAATAAACGTCACCCTATGTCATTCTATAGTGACGGTCTTGAAATCTAAATGTTACCATATGTCATGTTATGATAACGGTGTTGAATGGAAAACGTCACAGTATGTTGATGTTACGGTGACAGTTTTGAACGATGAACGTCACCGTATGTCATGTTACAGTGACAATATTGATAAAGTTATGTCACCGTACATCATAATGCAGTGACAATTTTGATAAATTTATGTCACCGTATGTTAGGTTACGGTGATGCTTCTGAATAATAAATGTCACTATAAGTTATGCTAAGGTGACAATTTTGAATAATAAACATCTCTATATGTCATATTACTGTGAAGGTTTTGAAAAATAAACTTCACCCTTTGTCATACTAAAGTGACAGCGTGGAAGGATAAAGTGAGTTTTGATTGATTAACATCACCGTATGTCATGTTATGGTGACAGTTTTGATAAATTTATGTCAACGTATGTCATGTAGCGATGAATTTGAGAAATTTACTCACGGTATCTAATGTTACGATGACGGTTTTGAATGATAAATGTCACCATATGTCATTTTATAGTGACAGTTTTGATAAAGTTACGTCACCGAATGTCATGATTCAGTGACGGTTTTGAGAAATTTACCTCATCATTTGTCATGATACAGTGATAGTTGAGGATTTAAGGACCCAATCCAAAAGTACATATAACCACAGGGGCGAAATTTGTAATTTACTCAATTCAATAATATAACAATATTTAAAAAAAAACTTATAAAATCACAATATGTCTCGTTAACATTTAAAAAAAATGGGTAATAAAATAGGATTTTCTATACCTTTTTATTTACAATGATGGGTATAATGACAAACGGTCAACTAACTATTAAACATGTATAAAATTCTTTAAAGAGTATCCATATATAGGGGAAATCATATACATATAAACTTAAAGCTCAAACCATCAATTTTCACCTTCCAGGCTTAATTATTTAAATAAATTAAGAGTAAACTCTAATTTTGGTCTTTAATGTTTGGTGATTTTTTTGAAAGAGCGACCTGTGGTTTTATAATTCAAGTTTTGGTCCTCAAAGTTTGACTTTTGCTCTGATAGAAGGACCTGACCACTAATTTCCGTCGGCTGCCAAAGTAGTCAAACCTCGTTGACTTTCGTCGGAAATCCACCAGAATATTTTTTTATCTTTTTTTTTTTAAATTATGTTTTTTCGGCAGATTTTCGGCGGATTTCCAACATAATATAACTTTTTTTTAATTATTTATTTTAGAGGAAATTAATTAAACATTTTCGGGGGATTTCCGGCGGAAATTAAATAATTAATTTAATTAATTAAAATCCAGCGAAAATCCGTCGGAAATTTTTAATTAACTTTTTTTTTTACTTTTTCTCTGAAAAAATAAACAATTTAAAAAAATTATATAAATCTGCCGGGAATCCGCCGGAAAATTTCAAAGTATATTTCCGACGAATTTATATTTAATAAAAAATATATAAATCAGCCGGAAATATTTAATTAATTTTTTTACTTTTTCTTAAAAACAAATTTAAAAAATATATATATATTTATATATATATATACACCTGTCGGGCTTTAATTGATTCATTTGGGGTTTAATAGATCGGTTGGGTTTTAATGGATCCAATTGGGCTTAATAGATCGGTTGGACTTTAATGAATCCATATGGGCCTTTATGGATCGCTGGGTTGTAATGGATCCATTTGGTTTTTAATGGATCCACTTGGGCTATAATGGATTCAGGTGGGCTTTAATAGATCCACTTCCGCTATAATGGATCGATTAGGCTTTAATGGATCCATTTGAGCTTTAAGGGAATCATTTGGGCTTTAAAGGAATCATTTGGGCTTTAAGGGATCCATTTGGGCTTTAAGGGATCCATTTACTCTTTAATGGATCCATTTAGACTTTAATGGATCAGTTAGTCTTTAATGAATCCACATGGGTGTTTATGAATCAGTTGGGCCTTAATGGGTCCACTTGGGCATTAATAGACCCATTTGGGCTGTAATGAATCCAATTGGAGGCTTTAATGGATCCACTTGCACTGTAATGGATCGGTTAGGCTTTAATGGATCCATTTGGGCTTTAATAGATCAATTAGGCTTTAATGGATCCACTTGGGCTTTAATGGATCGATTAGGCTTTAATGAATCCGCATGGACGTTTATGGATCGATTGGGCTTTAATGGATCCATTTGGGTTTTAATGGATCCACTTGGGCTTTAATGGACCCATTTGGGTTGTAATTGATCCAGTTGGGCTTTAATGGATTGATTAGGCTTTAATGAATCCACATGGGCGTTTATGGATCGGTTGAGCTTTAATGGATCCATTTGGGTTTAAATGGATCCACTTGGGCTTTAATGGACCCATTTGGCTTGTAATAGATCCAGTTGGGCTTTAATGGATCCACCTACGTTGTAATGGATCGATCGGGCTTAAGGGATCCATTTGGGCTTTAATGGATCCACTTGGGCTTCAAAGAATGCAATTAGGCTTTAATGGACCCATTTGGGCTTTAATGGATCTAGTTGGGCTTTATTGAATCAGTTAGGCTATAATGGATCAACTTGGGCTTTAATGAACCGTTTTGGACTTTAATGAATCCAACAGGACTTTAATGGACCGTTTTGGACTTAAATGGACCGTTTCGGCCTTTAATGGATCCACTTGGGCTTTAATGGGTCGAGTTGGGCTTTAATGGATCCACTTGGGCTATATAAGGCGTCCACTTGGGCTTTAATGGATCCAATTGGCTTTAAGGGGTCCAGTTGGACGTTAATGGATCCCCTTGGGCTTTAAGGAATCCAGTTGGGCTTTAATGGTTCCTACTGGGCTTTAATGGATCTAGTTGGGCTTTAATGGTTCCACTTGCGCTGTAATGGATACACTTGGGCTTTAATGGACCCATTTGGCCTTTAATGGATCTAGTTGGGCTTTAATGGATCTACTTGGGCTTTAATGGACCCACTTGGGCTTTAAGGGTCTAATAGGACTTTAATGGTTCCTGCTGGGATTTAATGGATCCACTTGGGCTTTAATGATTCCACTTGCGTTGTAATGGATCCACTTGGGTTTTAATGGATCCACGTGGGTTTTAATGGACCCAATTGGGCTTTAATGGACCCATTTGGACTTTAATGGATCGGTTGGGATTTAATGGTTCCACTTGTGCTGTAATGGATTCAGTTGAGCTTTAATGGATCCACTTGGGCTTTAATGGACCCGTTTGGGCTTAAATGGATCCAGTTGGGCTTTAAGGGATCCATTTGGGCTTTAAGGGATCCATTTGGGATTTAATGGATCCACATGGGTGTTTATGGATCGGTTGGGCTTTAATGGTCCAACTTGGGCTTTAATGGTCCCATTTGGGCTTTAAAGGGATCCATTTGGGCTTTAAAGATATATTTGCATCCTTGAAATCATTACAATATCTATATACTATTGTACTATATGAAGGGAGAGGGTCTTTGTAGCGCATGTGAAGTCTCACGCTCCCTCTCCCCACCACAATCCCACAAAATTCCCAAATTACCAATTTACACACAGAATTTAGAAGATAAACTCTTCAATCTCGATCATTTTTTCCATCCAAAAGCAATGATCGGCCGTTAAGTTATACTTTATTTTTCTCGCCAATCACCCTCAATTAATGCATAAAAGTGGTAAAACCGAACTACATTGATGCATTTTTATATTTTATAGGTTCGGAACAATTTGAAGCGAAAAAGAACAAAACAAGGATTTTTGACAGATTTGCGCGTCTGTGGTGTTTCGTCCGTATCTCACTCGTCCGAGCTCTGATTCAAGCGATTAAAGATGATATGGAAACCCAACACACAAATATACAATGTTTGTGTTTTGAGTTTTTGGTAATTCGGAGTGGATCTGGACCAAAACAGGAGCCGAAGTTGGGTGAACAAAGCTGGACCGGAAACGAGAGATAAAAGAAAAATGGTGGATAATATAACAAAAACGAAACCGCAGCCAAGTGGTAAAGGCCGTGTGTTGTGAGGTTATTGTCGTGGGATCAATCCCCATATGCAGCACACCTTGCATTTTTTTATTGAAGGACCAAACTCGGCCCAACATCAATTCTCAGG
This sequence comes from Arctium minus, assembly GCA_954870635.1. Taxonomy (NCBI): domain Eukaryota; kingdom Viridiplantae; phylum Streptophyta; class Magnoliopsida; order Asterales; family Asteraceae; genus Arctium; species Arctium minus. Next base: position 169,707,680 of record OX941080.1, on the reverse strand, counting down.
CCCAACTCGTAATTAGGGCTTAAGAGGGGGTAATAAAAAGAGAAAAAAAAGAGGCTATGGGGGATCATCGAAGAGGCAGCGTGGGGGCAACAGCAAGCCGTAGGCTGCTCTCTCTCAATTTTTTCTAAAATCAATTTTTTGAGTTAGTTTGATTGGATGGTGATCGAGAATCAAGATGGTTGGCGGGTTGATGATTAAAGATCCAGGCTTGATGATTTAATTGGAGATGCCGTAGAGGTTTGATGTTTCTTTCAATGTTATTTTTTTAGTGATTCATATTTATGAATTTCAATTCGGTTTTAGAATTCGGTGTTCGCTATTGTTGGTTATTGAAAGTATTGGATTTGATTTCTCGATTAGATTTTATAGTTTTTATTTATTTATAATTAAGATCGTTGAATGGTTAATCCTAGATTGACGTCATAACATTTGCAATCGATAAGAATATTACGGTATGATTTCATCATTATTTCTTCTCTACACACCCTTGTCCTTGTCCATTATAAAAGGCCACAAACATGCCATTAACATAAAGTTAGAAAATGATATGAAGTGGGTAGTGTTAAGTAATAACGCCAATTTAATTGTTGTATTTCATTTATATTCAAATTGTTATACTGGGTCCATTAGAGTTTGTTGTAGAGCATTATTTTCTCCTGTTTTTTCTCTCCTTCACTGTGTATGTACGTACCATTTGTTTTGAATAGTTTTCAAGATTTTACATCCAAACTATCGATATCATAACATTCACATGGTATCAGAGCAAGACTCACACCCCTCTTCACCAAGCTCTTCTCGATCTTCATCCCCAGTTCGTCCAAAATATCCGATCAAAATGTCAGACCACTCGTCCTTCTTGGTTAACCCTTCCATGAAAGATCTCACAGTTGTAACCTTCCCTGCAACCCTAAAACTGAACTCGTCTAATTTTCTGGCCTGGAAAACTCAAGTTCAGGCGCTGCTCTACGGTCTTGATCTCTTCAAATTCCTCGACGGCTCTCACTCTAAGCCGTTACCTACTATCAGTGCCGACGGAATCCAGGTTCCACATGCCGACTATCCACAATGCTTCCGGCAAGACAGGCTGATTTTTGGTGCTCTTGTTGGCAGTCTCTCTGAAACGATAGTCCCCATGATCCAAGGTGCTGATTCTTCTCCTGATGCTTGGGAAATCTTGGAGAAAACCTATGCCTCTCCAAGTCGTGGTCACATAAAACAGCTAAAACATCGGTTGAAACAAACTACAAAACTTCCAACCCAATCTGTTTCTGACTACATGCGGCAGATCAAAACTATCACTGATGAATTGGCAATCCTCGAAAAGAAGATGGATACTGAAGACATCATTGACACCATTCTTGATGGCCTCGATCAGTCTCAATATAAACCCATACTTGATGCGATTCATGCTAGGGACACCCTGATCTCATTCAATGAATTGCATGAGAAACTAATCAATCACGAGCTTTCTCTGGCCCAACAAACTCAGGTTACTGGACTTCACCAGCCTCGGATGTGTTTCACATGCAACAGAACCATCAACAAGGTTTCGGCCATCGTTCTTGGCCGTCAAAGAACCAAAATGTGTCTTCTGCCTATTACAGTCGTCCTCCTCATCATGGCCAAGGTATATTGCCCACTCCCAATTCTAATGCCAATTCTAATGCAGGTTCAAAACCTTTCCTTCGGAAGTGCCAATGGTGCCATCAAAGAGGGCATTCTCTCACAAACTGTCAAGCGTTCAAGAAGATGCATCCCACGATTATTACTCCACCCTATGAGCGTAATACACAGGCAAAACACGCTCAAGTCAACACCATGGGCCTAGCTTCTGCTCCGAATCAATCTAGTTGGATCTTTGACAGTGGCGCATCACATCATGTCACCACCGACCTTAACAACCTCTCATTCCATGCACCGTATGATGGGACGGAAGAACTCGTAATAGGTGACGGATCAGGTCTTGAAATCACTCATATTGGTTGTCTTTTAATTCACACCGCACATACATCCATTATTCTTAAAGGTGTTCTATGTGTTCCTTCCTTAGCCAAAAATATAATCTCTATTTCACGTCTTTGCCTTGATAACAATATTCTCATGAAATTTTACTCTTCTGTTTTTGTTCTTAAGGATCGAGCAACCAAACTCAAACTCCTCCAGGGAAAGGCAATCAAGGGCATGTATGAGATTCACTCAAGACGCCTTCCACCCTCACCATCCTCACCCGCGGTCTATACCATGCATAAATCCGATTCCACTACATGGCATCATCGGCTTGGACACCCACATAATAAAGTCTTCAAGATTTTATCTTCTCATGTTTCTTTTAATTCAAGTTGTCCTCTTTATTGTAATGCATGCAATATTAATAAAAGTCATCAACTTCCTTTTGCAAATTCGTCTCTTACGTCTACTTCTCCTCTTGACTTAATATTTTCGGATGTTTGGTGTTCACCCATAACATCTTTTGACAATTACAAATACTATATAATCTTTGTTGATCATTACACCAAATATATATATGGATTTACCCACTCAAAAATAAATCTGATTCCTTCAATGTCTTCATTAGATTCCAAAAACTTGTTGAAAATTTTTTCAACACCAAAATTAAACGTTTCTTCTCCGATAATGGTGGTGAATTCATCAAACTCGCCTCTCATTTCACTTCTTGTGGAATCTCTCATCTCACTATCCCACCTCACACTCCTCAACACAATGGTTATGTCGAAAGACGACACCGACATATCATCGAAACCGGCCTTTCCTTGCTTTCTCATGCTACGCTTCCACTCACATTTTGGCCGCTAGCATTCACCACCGCTGCCTACCTTATCAACCATCTTCCTACCCCAACCTTAAACAACCAATCTTCTTATTTCACCTTATTTCACACACATCCAAATTATCGTAAACTCCGTTCTTTTGGTTGCCTATGCTATCCTTGGTTACGACCATACTCTCCTCACAAACTCCATCAACATTCCACACCTTGTATTTTAGTTGGTTATTCTCCCACTCAAAGTGCCTATTACTCCCTCGATCCCACTTCTTACAAAATATACACTTCTCGTCATGTTACCTTCATTGAACATATTTTTTCTTTCTCAAAAATGACAAACTCCACACACAAAACCGAACCTCCAAACTTAGAGATTTGGGCCCCTTTTTCCGTTTCCATTACTCCTCAATCTCACTTCTCAAACTCAACCTCTAACTCAGCCGTGACCCCACCTCTCTCTCCTCTCCATTCACCTATCTCCTCTACCTCTAATTCCACTCCTATTGCTTCCACAGTGCCTATATCCCCTACTCCCTCATCACATACCTCACCTACCTCATCTACATCCACCACTCCATAGTCCTCCACTCCACCCCCACCCATCCACTGAACCCCCTACCATTGCTCATGCTCTTAAACACCCTTCTTGGCGTGCCGCCATGCAACTTGAGTTCGATGCACTTCAACGCAACCAAACTTGGACATTAGTTCCCTCTACACATGCCCCCAATCTTGTTGGTTGCAAATGGGTATATCGAACCAAGTATAATCCCGACGGTTTAGTCGATCGTTTAAAAGCTCATCTTGTTGCTAAAGGCTTCACCCAACGCCCAGGCATTGACTATCGTGAAACTTTCAGTCCCGTCCTCAAATCGGAAACTCTTTGTTTAATCCTCACTCTTGCCATTTCCCAAAACTGGATTCTTCATCAACTTGACATCAACAACGCCTTCTTGCAAAGCACACTCAATGAAGATGTGTATATGGCCCAACCACCCGGCTTCATTGACCCTGCCTTCCCTTCTCACGTCTGTAAATTAAACAAGTCCATTTATGGTCTGAAACAAGCCTCTCGTGCTTGGTATGACGAGCTCAAAACTTATCTCTTATCTCATGGTTTCAAACCCACTATTTCCGACTCCTCTCTTTTTACTCTCACGGTTGGTTCTTTCCCCATCTACATCTTAGTCTATGTTGATGATATCATCATCACCGGTCCCTCCACACCTTTAGTTACTCACTTTATCAGTCTCTTATCCAAAAAATTTTCTCTCAAAGACCTAGGTCCTCTTTCGTACTTTCTTGGTGTTGAATGCATTCCACATTCCCATGGTCTTCTTCTCTCTCATCAAAAATATATAACTGATGTTCTCAAAAAGGCACAAATGAGTGATTGTCGACCCCTTTCCAACCCTATTACCATCTCTGAAAATCTCACTCTTACTGGCGCCCCTGCATATCCCTCTCCCACGGATTATCGCGCCATTGTTGGAGCTCTACAGTATCTATCTCTTACTAGGCCGAATATTGCCTTTACAGTGAACAAGCTCTCTCAATTCATGCATGCTCCTACCTTTCAGCACTGGTCGGCTCTTAAACGCTTACTTCACTATCTCCAAGGTACTATCTCTAAGGGACTTCTCCTACGTAAAGGTTCGACTCTTAATCTGCATGCTTTCACACACGCCGACTGGGCGGTTGACAAAAACACTTATCGAAGCACCACTGGTACTTTAGCCTATAGCATGGAGCTCAAAACGCCAGAGTACTTTAGCCCGAAGCACAACGGAGATTGAATTTCGAGTAGTCGCATCTTCCACAACCGAGGTTTGTTAGAGCACAGATTTGTTGGATTCAAGATCATAAATATTGAAGACCAAAGTTCAAGAGGTCAAAGGCTGAAAGTCAACTCTCAGTGAAAGTCAAAGTCAATTTGTTTATAAAGTCAAAGTCAATGTAATGTGTTTTTAATTCTTTGTAATTGTATGGAGGTATAAATACCTTGTTGTCTTTGTAATCAGGTAGTAGAAGAAAGCGTGTATGTCATTAGGTGGTAAGTGGTGAGAATTCAAATTAGAGAGAGAGCTGATTAGAGAAGAGAGGTATTGTTACATCATTCTAGAGAGAGAGTTTGTAATATGTGAGATTTGAATATCAATGACAAATGATTTCTCATCTTTATTGTGTTTGTGATTGAATAGAACTTGAATCTAGGACTAACAATTGGTATCAGAGCAGAAGAAATTCAAAAAATGGATTGAATTGAAGATTTTTGATCGATTTTTTCAAGAACTCGCACAAGATCACTGTTCAGATTCTATTTTCGAGTTTCAGTGATGTTTTTGATCTAATTTTGGCATCATTGTATTCTATTTTATAAATATAATATGTTCAGTTTGTATTGTTTAGTCCAATTCATATCAGAATCGTATGAATTTTGGATTTTTACAATTTTAGTTTGAGTTTTTGAAATGAACTGTGTATAGATCGAAGTAGTAGTTTTAGTGCTTTAGATCAAAATTCATTGTTTGTAAAATGTTCCAGACATGAAATCGAAGTGATCTTCAGTTTTACAAGTCAATTGAAGAAGATTTGGGTCGATTTCAGTTGAAAAATCAAGTTTTTGGTTCGACAGAGTGAAGAACTCGCTAGATCTAAGAAACGCACAGATGAAGAACACGCACGACCAAGAACTCACATAAGCCTAAAACATGCTTGATATGAAGAACTCGCAAAGAGTGGTGTGCGAGAAGTAGAAACTCGCACGACCTTGCTTGCGAGTTTATACTGTTCATCTTCTGTGTTGTGCGCGAACCGTGTTCTGCGAGAAGTGGAGTCTGCGAGTTTACATTTAGCGCGAAGTGAAGATTGTTAATATTTTTCTAAGTCTCGAACGCGCAAAGGGTCAAGAACTCGCAAGCTACCTCGTACGCGAAGTGAGAAACGTGCAAGCTTTGGTGTGCGCGAACCTGGAACTCGCACGACTCTATTTGCACGAAGTGTATTTCTATATCCTTTGATCTGCGCGAAACACAAAACGCGCAAGATACTGTTTATACGCGAAGTTCAATTTTCTTTGTTCGGCGAGTTTTGTACTTAGAATATTTTTCTGAAAATTTTCAAAACTGAAACATGGCCTCTAAAAAAGATCTAATTGATTCTCTACGTAAATCTGCGCGAACCAATTGTTTTGAAAAGAAGATTTTTGATATTGAAAAACAATTGTCTAAGTCTGATTATGAAAAACAAGAATGTGTTCTAAAAGCGTTTAAACTGCAGGTTGAGAACAAGACTTTAGAGAAAAAGGTAATGGTTTGGAAGCTAAACTTCATACGATAGGTCAAACAAATCATACCATTTGTCTAAATGCACCTAATGAAGAAGCTGATTTTAAAGAAAAATGGGGACTAGGTTATGATAATCCTCATTACCTAGAAAAAGCTATCAGAAAACAGCCAGGTATATATAATGCAAATTATATGTATGCTGCTGATGAACATCCTCATTTGAAACCCAAATTTATTACCAAAGCCTCAAAAGAAGTTGAGGACAAAGAAGATGAAAAAATAATGAATTTAAAGAAAATGCAACTACCATTATGTTATGAAAGACTGAATGATAGTTACCATTCTGACACACCAAAAGTTCTTTCAGATGACTATTTTGTTAGCTATTCTGTTACTGAGATGGAGGCAAAACCTTTTGTCTAAATGCACCTAATGAAGAAGCTGATTTTAAAGAAAAATGGGGACTAGGTTATGATAATCCTCATTATCTAGAAAAAGCTATCAGAAAACAGCCAGGTATATATAATGCAAATTATATGTATGCTGCTGATGAACATCCTCATTTGAAACCCAAATTTATTACCAAAGCCTCAAAAGAAGTTGAGGACAAAGAAGATGAGAAAATAATGAATTTAAAGAAAATGCAACTACCATTATGTTATGAAAGACTGAATGATAGTTACCATTCTGACACACCAAAAGTTCTTTCAGATGACTATTTTTTTAGCTATTCTGTTACAGAGATGGAGGCAAAACCTTCAACTACAAAAATTTATGTTCCTACACTCATTTTAGAAAGCAAAATAGTTGAGCTTGAAAATGTTTTATCTGAAGAAAGAATTTTGGTTGACATAGAACAAGATGTATTTTCTACAGTGTTAAAGAACACAGATTTTCATTTTAAATCTGAAGTGTGTTCTCCATCTTCTAAAGTACCTCAAACTTCTGAATCTGATTTTGGTGATTTATTTGCGTCTGAAAATGATTTTCTTAATTCTGATAATGGGTGTGTTAAGAAAATTGATATGTTTGACTTCAATGTTCCACTTCTAGATCATTCTCCTTCTATCATTAATGGTGAAAGTATTGAAGACAAGGAACAAAGTCTGATAACTGAGAACACTGAGCTTTAGAAGAAAATATCAGATTTGGAGATAAAAATGGCTAAGGACAAAGATGAGTTTGAAAAGAAGTTTTCAGACTGTTCCAAGAAGAGTATTGAAGAAAAGAAGACTCTTGAGCTTAAGTGTATAAAGCTTTCTCAGCAAGTTACTAATTTTGAGAAAGTAATAATCTTGGAAAGAGAAAAGTTTGCCAAAGAGAAGAAGGCCATTGAACAAAAGAATGTGGGATTTTTCAAAGAAATATCCGGCCAGAGAAACAATGTCGAGAAGGACTTTGAGGAAGAATGGAATATTTTTGAAAAAGAGATAAAGAAGTTGACTGTCAAGTTATCTGAACTATCTGAAAGTACGCTAAAAGAGCAAAAAACGAAGTCTGAATTCGAAACGAAGATTGACCAACTCGTCAAAGAAAGAGACAGTTATTCTTCTAAGGTAAAAGAGCTTCAAGATATCGTTTCCATGATGGTGGTAGTGGCTGAGCATAAGACTCCAGAGTCAATTATCCACTCACCTAGAGATGATTCAGCTGAATCTGAATGTTCATTTAAGACAGCTGCAAGCTCACTTCATAAGAATGTTTCTTCAAAAAGGTTAGTAAAATCTTCTAGTCAGATTCGTACTACTAACCTTTTCTATGATAGAAAAATAGATGGTCCAGGTACACATAGAAGAAGGAGATATAAAGAAGAGAAACTGGTATGGAGAGTGAAACCAGTGGATGATGAAGAGAAGAAAGATGAAAAGAAAGAATAGCTGAAAGGAAAGAAATTGTTAGGTATAAATATTGTATCCAAGATTTAATAGGGAAGTCAAATATGTAAAAGTCAACATTGTCTTTGTCTAAGCTTGTTTAGTTTTCTTAGCCGTTAAGGCTTTGTTTTAGATAGGTAGTATATATAGGGTTTGTCTTCTTATCTTGTAAAAAAGTTCTAGAGAATGCATTGTTTGTAATAGCTAGAGACATATGAATACGAGATCTACTTTCTCTCTCTAGATTTTCTCTCTCTAGTTCTTGAGCTTATTTGACATATATTGAGTAATTAGCTTGTTGTGATTGGGATTTATGATTAACAATTGGTATCAGAGCCGTACCAAACTGTTCAGGAATGATTAGATCATGATTTAAATTGAAATTTGTGTGTTTTTGGATTGAAAAATGTTATTTTTCGAATTTTCTTTCAAGAAACGAGTTTGTTACTGTTTCATCTGAATTTTTTTGTGAAAAATCGGTTTTAATGCAAGAAACTGGATTCATTGTGTTCGATTTATGTTGGTGATTGATTGTTGTTTTGATTCCATCTCGAAATTCGAACAAAATCGGTTTCAATTTTTGATTTTTGAGATTTTCGTGAAAATGTGTTCAGTTACTGTTCTTGATTGAAAATATTCGATTTGATGTTTTTAATCGAAAATTGATTGCATGTGTGTGTTTAGAACTGTTTTTCGATGATGCTAACAAATTCTTGAAGTTCAATTGTGCAGGAATCAATCGATTTGAGAAAGATTATGTTAAGAAATCGACTTTGCGTGTCATTCATACGGTTTGCGGGTCATTCATACAGACCTGAGAACCATACTTTGCGTTTCAAGTGAGACTCGCATACCATACGTTGCGTTTCAAGTGAGACCCGCATACCATACTCTGCGCTTCAAGAAGGACCCACAAAGCTCATCTTGCTTTTCAAGAAGGACCCGCATTCTATACTATGCGTTTCCTTCAGCACCCGCAAACCTCTACTTTACGGGTGTAGTGAGACCCGCAAAGTTTGTTTGCTCGTGTAGTAAGACCCGAATAGTCAGTTTTAAAAAAAAAAAAAAAAGTCTGGAAAACTTTTTTGGTCATCTATGGAAATATTTTTTTCTACATTGCAAAATAACAAGTATTGTTCAAATTTCAATTTTCACGAAATATTTTTTTAAGATTTCAATTTGATCTGATTTTTGATTTTCTGATACATTAGTTTGGAACGATCATTCACTATAAGCTGATTACTCTTTAATCATGGGATTTTTTACAGATCTTGAAGAAAAGATCAGAAAGGTGGAATTAGAGAAGATTAATCTGGGTCAGCAAGTTGAATTTCATTCTCAGAAGTCAATAGAATATTTTAATGAAATCTTATCTTTGAAAGAAGAACTTTGTGCTTTAAAGGTTCTTAATGAAGATCTTCAGAAAAGATCTTCTGGACATTCTGATGAGAAAATAAAAGGATTGGAATCTGAGAACACTGGGCTTAAAAAGAATCTATCTGATTTAGAAAAACAGCTTGTTGTAAATAAATCTGAGTTTGAAAGTGAAAAGAAATTTTTTTCCAAGAAGTTCTCAGACTTTTCCAAGAAGTGCTATGAAGAAAAGAAGTCGGTGGAGCTTAAATGCTTAAAATTTTCTCAACAAATCTCAGATTTTGAGAAAGTTCTGATTTTAGAAAGAGAAAAGTTCGCTAAAGAGAAAAAGACCATAGAACAAAAGAATGTAGGATTTTTTAAAGAATTATCTGGCCAGCGAACTAATTCAGAAAAAGAGTTTGAAGAAGAACGTTTAATCTTTGAGAATGAAATTAAGAAACTGACTTTAAAATTGTCTGAATTGTCTGCTACAGGGCTGAAAGAGCAAAAGACGAAGTCTGAATTCAAGACAAAGATTGATCTGCTTGAGAAAGAAAGAGACATCTTTGCGTCAAAGATCAAAGAGCTTGAAAATTTTGTTTCAAGTTCAAATCATAAATATGTCTCTTCAAAAAGGTTAATCAAATCATTCAATCAGATTCGTCGCAATAACCTGTTCTTTGATGAATATTTAGATGGTTCAGATTCTTATCCAAGGAGAAAAAGTTTCAAGAACGAGAAACTGGTCTGGATGAAGAAATCAGTCAAAGATGACAAGACTGATGAGCTGAAAGAGAAGAATTCATGTGTACATATACACAAAGCAAAGAAGAACAAAGCACCCAACGGTAAGAAATATTATTGTTCTATTTGTTGTACACATGATCATTTTCATAAAACAAATGACCATTACTGGTATGGATCTTACTCTATAACCCCCACACGCACTGCAACTAACATTTCTGTACCCAAATACCAGTGGGTACCAAAGAAGAAAATTGATATTGTGTTGCAGGCACCTCAATCCAAGGGGGAGTGAGAGATCAATGGCTCTTGAATAACACAGTTCAAGACCCGAACCTAAATGTCAAGAAAATGGCTTCTAAGCAAAACAACTTAGGACCCGTACCTCAGAGATCAAAAAGACCTTACTCCTGTATGCTTGCATCCGATGGGTATTGATGGTCTTCATCCCGAGTGAATTGATCTGATCTCTATTCTATACTTTTTCTTTGCTAGATTTTTCTGATATTGATGGTCTAACAATTCAAAGAGAGTGTTTGATCTCTATCCTGTTTTAACTGACATATTTCAGATGCTTAATTTAAGGGGGAGTAAAGGTGATGACTTCTGATTACTTCAGATCAGAACTCAATCTATAAACTGTTTTACTGCTTTCTGTCTTTTATTTTTAAATAAAGTGAATAAAGTGGCTTCTGATCAAATGACAGATCAGGACCCGTTCTTCAACAATCAAAGAAGGATATTGTGCTAATATCCAGGGGGAGCTTAAAAGACATAAATCATTATATCATGATTTATGGGGGAGATGAAAAGGTAAATATCTTCTGATCCTAGATCTCGGATTGTTTGAAAGAAGGACAACTTTCGAACATGAAAAAAAAAACCTTTTCTTAAATGTTCAAACCACTTCTTATTCTCAAACGATTTTATGAATTTAGAAGTGTGATTTTTAAATGTTTTTCAATTTTTTTACGCTTTATTGTTTAACTGACCGTGTGTTTCCAAAGATCAATACTTGTGTATTATCTTGTCCATATACTGTCAAGTATTCACACACACCGGTTCAGTATTTTATTTGAATTTGTTATTACCATGTCTCTAAAAGAACCAATTTTTCGATGGTAATACCCCCGTTTGAAATTCAAAGTTGTTGAGCATCATTCATCTTGTTCATATTTGTGCTTTTATTGATAAATTGTTTATATTCGTTCATATAAACAAAATTTCCAATTCTTTGATACCCTATCCATTGATTTGATCTGATTGATTCATTGTCAGATTCTCAAAACAATTCTCTTGACTTCATTTCATTCATTCAATATCCTTGTTTTGAGAAATCTTCAAAGTTCAAATGCTCAAATTTCATTTATATTTTTCAATGAGGATACATACACTGACATATGATTTCTTGTGCTTTACATGTCAAGAAAATCATTGATAATCATGTACTTTTAGGAACATGGGATTTAGTGTGAGTGCTTAATAGATCTTCCATGGATTCACGATAACCAGTGTTTCCTACCCCGGAAGAAATTATTTGAGTGATTGAGGGGAGAGGGGTTTAAAAGAATTGAGTGTGGGAATGAACAGAGATAAAATGGAAATGAGAGATTGGTTAGATGTGAGCTTATATGTTTAAAAGAAAGAGGGTGTGAGAACAGAGTTAAAAGAATATCAGAACTCTGCATTAAACATCTTTCTGAGCCGGGCAGCCACATTACTGATTGGTTCACATTTCTTTGGTGACCATCATTGAAATAGGCAAATAGCCCATGCCATCTCTTGCATACAACCTCACCAGCTACTCATTCTTTTCTTAAAAAGAGAATGTTTCACATTTTCTGGGGAAGCAGCACATAATCTATCGAATCTTCTCTTGGAAGATACTGATATTGAAAAAGAAGGAAAGTTGCCCCACCTTCGACCCTTTCTCATGCACATTGAGTCCATGTACAATCATTGTTGTCTCAGTGATTTACATACTTTGAGTCTTATGAAACACAATCATTGTGCTAATTCTTTCAAAACATAAGCACGAGCACACAGAGAATATGTTTTTCTGTCAGAACATTCATAGAATAACCTTGTGTTTTTCGATGATTGAATGGAAGTCCTGGGGAGTCATCATCAAGCCAGCTCCTTAAATTGTACATCCGTTGTACACAGTAACTTTGTGTTACTGACAGACACTTCTAACTGTTTCATTTGTTGAATCAGGGTTACACGCTTATTATGTCTGAATTTGCAAAGATTCGGATATAAACAGTTCATGATTCGGCTCATCAGATCAAAGCACAACATTTATCAAAGGGGAGATTGTTTCAAAGGGGTTATCAAAGTCTGAGCTGAAATTGAAGAAATTTTGATGATCTGATGCTCACATCATCAAAAAGGGGGAGAACGATATAAAGATTCAATTTCAGAGTTCGAGTTCAAAGTTCAAGCCTTAAATTCAAAATGTTTCCGCTGCTGTTTCAAAGGCTGATTCAAAGTCAAAAGATTCTGATAAAGTTTTTCAAGATTCAAGAATGTTTGTTCTTCCGAAGATGATTCAGAGATCAAAGTGATGAAGATACAATTTTGATTGAAGACAAAAGTTTTTTCAGAGATAAAGTTTCAAAGTTTTTTCGTTTCTTGTTCAAGGCATGTTAACTTTCCAAAGTTTCAGAGTTTAAAAAGACTTTTCATGATTCTTCAAAAGCTGCGAAAGAGCAAAGTTTGTGAAAGCGTCAAGAGATAAAAGATGAAGAATCAAGAGCTGAAGATCTGCATCAAATTTTTTTTATTAAATCTTGAATTCAAAGGGGGAGATTGTTAGGTCTAAATATTGTATCCAAGATTTAATAGGAAAGTCAAATATGTAAAAGTCAACATTGTCTTTGTCTAAGCTTGTTTAGTTTTCTTAGCCGTTAAGGCTTTGTTTTAGATAGGTAGTATATATAGGGTTTGTCTTCTTATCTTGTAAAAAAGTTCTAGAGAATGCATTGTTTGACTATCAAGTTATCTGAACTATCTGAAAGTACGCTAAAAGAGCAGAAAACAAAGTTTGAATTCGAAACGAAGATTGACCAACTCGTCAAAGAAAGAGACAGTTATTTTTCGAAGGTAAAAGAGCTTCAAGATATCGTTTCCATGATGGTGGTGGTGGCTGAGCATAAGACTCCAGAGTCAATTATCCACTCACCTAGAAATGATTCAGCTGAATCTGAATGTTCATTTAAGACAGCTGCAAGCTCACTTCATAAGAATGTTTATTCAAAAAGGTTAGTAAAATCTTCTAGTCAGATTCGTACTACTAACCTTTTCTATGATAGAAAAATAGATGGTCCAGGTACACATAGAAGAAGGAGATATAAAGAAGAGAAACTGGTATGGAGAGTGAAACCAGTGGATGATGAAGAGAAGAAAGATGAAAAGAAAGAATAGCTGAAAGGAAAGAAATTGTTAGGTATAAATATTGTATCCAAGATTTAATAGGGAAGTCAAATATGTAAAAGTCAACATTGTCTTTGTCTAAGCTTGTTTAGTTTTCTTAGCCGTTAAGGCTTTGTTTTAGATAGGTAGTATATATAGGGTTTGTCTTCTTATCTTGTAAAAAAGTTCTAGAGAATGCATTGTTTGTAATAGCTAGAGACATATGAATACGAGATCTACTTTCTCTCTCTAGATTTTCTCTCTCTAGTTCTTGAGCTTATTTGACATATATTGAGTAATTAGCTTGTTGTGATTGGGATTTATGATTAACAGAAATCATGTGTACATGAGATTAAAGAAAAGAAGAACAATGTGCGAAAAGGTAAACCTGATCATATCTACACGAAAGATCAATTAATCAGGTTATCAGGTAAGAAATACTATTGTTCTTATTGCCGTACACATGATCATGTTCATAAAACTAGTGATCATTTCTGGTATGGTTCTTACTCAGTTACTCCCATTCGAACTGCAACTAACACACATGGACCCAAATACCAGTGGGTACCAAAGCCGAAAACTGATTCTATGTTGCAGGCACCTACTGTCAAGGGGGAGTAAGAACCAAGGCTTTTAAATAATTCAGTTCAGGACCCGTACTTCAACAAAGTTTCACTTCTAAACACAACAGTTTAGGACTCGTACTTCAGTGATCAAAAGACCTTACTCCTGTGCTGATAAGAGATTGTACTCCGATACTCGAATGAGGAAAATCAACCATCAAGAGGGAGTACATACTTTTATGAAATATTTTGAATCCGATAGATATGATGAACTACATTTCAAAATAGAATTGTAGATCTCTATCATGTGTTTTTTTTTTACTGAAATATTTTAGATGCACAATTTCAGGGGGAGTAAAGGTGATGATTTCTGATTACTTTTGATCAGAACTCGTACTCTCATTGTTTTACTGCTTTATGTCTTTTAATTTTTGTGAATAAAAGTTGTTTTGACATGACTTTGAGACTTGTGCAGAATGAGAGAAGCTATCAAGATCATATCTTTATGACTTCAGTTGACTTCATGAGATTTAAGACTGAACAACAAAGGTTAAATTTCTTATCTTAATCTCATATATGGTTGAAAGAAGGTCGACTTTCAATCATAAAATCATGTTCTTAAATGTTCAAACCACTTCCCGATTCTTAAACAGATTTCATGAATTGGAAGTGTGATTTTAAAATGTTTTTCAAGATTTATTTGTGCTTACATGATTACAAACTGTGTTTCCAAAGATAAATACTTGCACATTGTCTTTTCTATATACTTTCAAGTATTCACACACACCGGTTTGATTTTTTTGTTTAAATTGTTCTTACCATGTCTCATATTGAAACATATTTTTGATGGTAAGACACCCTGCTTATACTTCAAAGAACTTTGAGCGTAATTTCATTTTGAAGCGTTTCATTCAAGAATGTCTATATTTTGGTTCATATAGATAATATCTATTATTCTTGACCATAAACCTAATTGCTATATCATTTATATTTGATCATTTCATACAATGTCAGATTTTCAAACAAGTCTCTTGCATTCATGTTCATTCATTTCATTTACTTGTTTGAAATATCTTCAATGTTTAAAATGCTCAAATCTTCATGATTATATTCTGAGCATATCAACATCTGACTTGTATTTGAGCTTTAACTGATCAAGTTAAACCATTTCTGAGCAACACATGCTTTTTAGGAAAACATGGGATTTCTTTGTGCTAGGACTTCAATGAACTTATATGGATTCAAGTTAACCAGTGTTTCCTACCCAAGAAGTTAATCCTTAGTGATTGAGTGTGAGGAGTCTAAAAGAAATGAGTGTGGGTTGTGCGTTGAGGTAAAATGGAAAAGAGAGCTTGGTTAGATGTGAGCTTATTGAATTAAAAGAAAGAGGGTGTGAGATCAGAGTAAAAGAATATCAAACTCTGCACCAACTACTTTCTGAGCCGGGCAGCCACATTACTAATGTTTCACAATTCTTTCGTGAACATTATTGAAACAGGCAAATAGCCCATGCCAACTCTTGCTTAATACCCCACCAGCCACTCATTTTCTTCTCAAAAAGAAAATGTTTCATATTTTCTGGGGACGCAACACATAATCTATCTGTTTTTCATTTGGAAAATCTGGATATTGAAAAAGAAGGAAATCTGCCCTACCTTCGTACTTCAATCATGCACATTGACTCTGTGTTTATCTACTGTTGTCTCAGTGGTTTACACTACGTTGAGATTTTATAAAAGCAATCATCTTATGCTTAATTCTTTCTAACACTTGCACGAACACACAAGGAATTTGTTTCTTTGTCATAACGTTCATAGAAATTGCCTTTGTAGTGTTTCGATGATTGGATGGAAGCCCTGGGGGAGTGAACATCATAAAAGCTCCTTTACAATGTGTATTCGTTACACACAGTGACTTCGTGTTACTGACAGGCATATTAACTGATTCATTTGTTGATTCAGGTGTTACATGCCTAATTTGTCTGGATTTGAAAAGATCTAGATGAATATCTTGGAGGATTGACGGTGAATCAGAGGCTCTTGATAGATCAGATTGGTCAAAGACATTTCTTGGTGAAAGTTTTGATGATATTGATGCTCTAATCATCAAAAAGGGGGAGAAGAGTTCAAGAAATGTTTGAGAAAGCAATGAAAAAGAAATGTCTGAATCAAGAGTTTGAATTTAAAGCTGGGAGAAAATATTCAAGATTGATTGAAAGATGAATTTTTCAAGATTGTTGAAAGATGAAATCAACAGAATTGTTGAAGATAATTTGCTGAAGCAATCAGAGTTATGTCTGAAAGAGGTTTGGTTATAATCTTGGGAGAGAATGCTATTATTCTTGAAGATCAGATTTTTAGAAAGATTGTTGAAAGTTGTTGAAGATACTGTGTTTATCAAAGAAAGTGGAGAGTGTAAATATTTCATACTAATAAGGGGAGCATGTGAGTTGTTTGAGAAAATCATATTTGTATCAAAGGGGAGATTACAAGAGAAGATAAAGGTTGATCAAAGGGGGAGTTTATTTCAATCGAGATTAAAGAGAGAAGATCGCATTGCTAGATCTTTTTAGTAATGATCTTGATCCAAAGGGGGAGATTGTTAGAGCACAGATTTGTTGGATTCAAGATCATAAATATTGAAGACCAAAGTTCAAGAGGTCAAAGGCTGAAAGTCAACTCTCAGTGAAACTCAAAGTCAATTTGTTAATAAAGTCAAAGTCAATGTAATGTGTTTTTAATTCTTTGTAATTGTATGGAGGTATAAATACCTTGTTGTCTTTGTAATCAGGTAGTAGAAGAAAGCGTGTATGTCATTAGGTGGTAAGTGGTGAGAATTCAGATTAGAGAGAGAGCTGATTAGAGAAGAGAGGTACTGTTAAATCATTCTAGAGAGAGAGTTTGTAATATGTGAGATTTGAATATCAATGACATATGATTTCTCATCTTGATTGTGTTTGTGATTGAATAGAACTTGAATCTAGGACTAACAAGGTTCAATGGCTTGCAAATCTTCTTCAAGAGCTTGGTTATCATTTGTCTACGACCCCCACCATCTATAGCGATAATTTGAGTGCTACCACATACTCCGCAAATCCGGTTTTTCACTCTCGAATGAAACATCTAGCTTTAGATTTTCATTTCATACGTGAAAAAGTGCAGCTTGGTTCTCTACGGGTTACACATGTTTCTGGGGACGATCAATTAGCGAACGTACTTACAAAACCATTATTAAGACCTCGCTTTCAGCTGCTAAATTCCAAGATTGATCTTTCTTCCCGCTCGTCCATCTTGCGGGGGAATGTTAAGTAATACCACCAATTTAATTGTTGTATTTCATTTAAATTCAAATTGTTATACTGGATTAATTAGAGTTTGTTGTAGAGCATTATTTTCTCCTGTTTTTTCTATCCTTCACTGTATATGTACGTACCATTTGTTTTGAATAGTTTTCAAGATTTTACATCCAAACTATCGATATCATAACATTCACAGGTAGCAAAGACCAATTTTAGCAGCTTCAGTTTTCGGTTCTTTGGTTTTTAATTAAACTAGGAGCTTCACACAATCACGATATACATGATGGATTAGTAAAATGTAATTTAACAAGTTTTGAAGCCTTGATATTTTGTTGTCATGTTCGACTTGTCAAATACCGAACAAGATTGATATTTAGCCCTCCAAGATGAAAGAGATAGGAAAAAGTGAAACACACGAATAATATTTTAGCAATTATGTATTAGTTATTAAAAATTATATTTTATAACCAACACTTATCTCTTAGATACAAGTTCATATTACTGGATTAAAATTGTAGCTTATAACTAACACTTATTGGATTAAAATTGCACACTGATGGATCATGTAAAAAGGCAGGCCCACTCGCTATATAAATATCAGTTGCGGCAGGCAACATTTTAAAAGCATGTCTAAGGCTTTTCCTAAATCAATCTAAAAATCATGGCATTATTGACTTGTAAGATAGCGAAGCCAAGCCGTATAAAGGCGAGCAGTCTCATTAGAAAAATAAATTTTGTGTTAACAAGATAGAGTACAATTACACTAGTAAACCTTGCTAACCATCGATCTGGCTTTCTTGATGTGTATGCAGGGGAAATATCAAGTCCAAGGTTACCAAGAGATCTATCTTTGATGGGGAATGTTAATAAGGTAACAGTTCTTTCTCCATGATACAGTGTACATACATACAACTCGTGTTCATCTATATATGTAATTACAAACTCTACACACTTGTAAAAACTCTCCATCGATTGTAGTTTTTCAATCTAACATGATTTATCTTTTTGCAGGTATCACGAGCTTGTAAAAATAATTGCGTGAAGTAAAGACATACGAAGCGAAAAAACATCCGAGATGATGAAGAGATCTAGGCAAACGAGGATTATAGGTTACATAAGAACAAATCTATTTAAGATATTTAGTACTTTTTGTTGCTGGTGTTTCCATACATTAATTATATAATGTATATTATTTCAGTATTCTTATATGTCTTGTTAATCGTTTGATTCAAATTTTGAGTTTTTAAATTAAATTTATATTCATTATACTCTAAAATGATTAAAAATGTCACTAAAAGATAGCTTATGGCAACGGTTTTGATAATTTAACGTCAACATGTTTTGTTACAATGAGGGTTATGAAAATAAACGTCACTATATGTCTATTGTGGTGACGGTTTGAAAATTAGACGTTATTGCATGTCATTCTATAGTGATGTTTTGAAAAATAAACGTGACAGTATGTTAAGTTACGGTAACGGTTTTGAAAAATAAACATGATTGTATGTCATGCTACGGTGACTGTTTTAAAAAATAAACGTCACCTTATAACATGCTAGAGTGACGATTTTGATAAATAAACGTTACTGTGTGCCATGCTATCTTGACGATTTTGAAAAACAAACGTCATCGTATGTCATTATATTATGACGATTTTGAAAAATACATATCACCATATGTCATGCTACGGTGACAGTTTTGAATAATTAACATCCCTGTATTCATACTATAATGATGGTTTTGAAAAATAAACGTCGTCGTATGTCATGTTATAGTGACAATTCTGAAAAAAAAAACGTCGCCATATATTATGCTACAGTGACGATTTTAACAAATAAAAATCACCACATGTCATTCTACGATGACGATTTTGAAAAATAAATGTCACCGTATGTCTTGATATGGTGATAGTTTTAACAAATAAATGTCACCATATGAACTTCTACAGTGACGGTTTTGGAAAATAAACGTCACCATGTCATGAAAAGTTGATGATTTTAAAAATAAAAACGTCACCATATGTCATGCTATAGTGACATTTTTTTATAAATAAACGTCACCGTATGTAATGCTACAATGACAGTTTTGATAAATAAATGTCACTGTATATGATGCTTAAGTGACAACTTTAACTAATAAACGTCGTTGTATATTATTCTACGGTGACGATTTTGAAAAATAAACGTCACCGTATGTTATGTTACAGTGATGGTTTTGAATAATAAACGTCACCGTAAGTCATATTATATTGACGATTTTGAATAATAAAGGTCACCATTTGTCATGCTATGGTGATAGTTTTGAAAATTAAACATCACTATTTGTCATGTTACCGTGACAATTTTAACAAATAAAGGTCACTGTATGCCATCCTACAGTGACAATTTTGACTTATAAATGTCACTCTATGTCATGCTATAGTGACAATTTAGACAAAGAAATGTCACTATATATCATGTTATTATGACGGTTTTGAAAATATACCGTCACTATATGACATGCTACGGTGACGGTTTGAGGAAAAACATTAATTTTTTATAGACCTAAAGTGAAGGTTTTAAGTTATTGTAACGTTTTTTATGTGATTTCGTAACGTTTTTTAAACGTAACCAAAAGTGTATCAAAAGTGACGGCAAGTAAGGTGACGATTTTTATGTCCATGAAAATCGTTACCGTATACCTATGGTGACGGTTTTTAACCGTCAGTAAAGACCTTTTTTGTACTAGTGACATTCCATTCTTATAACGTATACAGGGTGATATTTGTGGACGTATACATCCAGAATGTGGGCCATTCAAGTATTTTATGGTTCTGGTTGATTCTTCGACACGATGGACGCATGTTGCACTATTGTCCACACGAAACTCTGCATTTGCAAAACTCCAAGCACAAATTATACGTCTGAGGGCTCACCACCCTGATTATCCTATCAAGTCAATCTATACGACTTGATAATGCTGGAGAATTTACATCACAAGCATTTAATGATTATTTCATGTCTATTGGGATCGATGTAGAGCATCCCGTTTCCCATGTGCATACACAAAATGGTCTCATAGAATCTACCATCAAAAGGATACAGATGATAGCCAGGGCATTGGTTATGCGCACCAATTTACCCACTTCTGCCTGGGATTATGCAACTTTACTTATTCGTTTTAAACCCACTACTAGCCAACCATTTTTTGTGTACCAGGATATGAGCCTGATATTTCACATTTACGCATATTTGGTTGTGCAGTATATGTGCCAACTGCACCCCCACAGTGCACCAAAATGAGTCCTCAAAGACGATTAAGTATATATGTTGGATATGAATCTCCATCAATTATCCGCTATTTAGAACCCTTGACGGGTGATCTTACCGCAATATTTGCGGATTGTCACTTTGATGAGACAGTCTTCCCGTCGTTAGGGGGAGATAGGAAAAAGGATTTTCCAAGGGAACGACAGAAATTGTCATGGAATGTTCCCACCCTGTCTCATTTTGATCCCCGCGCTTCACAATGTGAATGTGAAGTGAAACGAATACTAGATCTTCAAAACGTAGTAGACTCGATACTTGATGCATTCACTGATATTGCAAAAGTGACAAGATCACACATACCGGCTGCAAATGTACCTGCAAGGTTAGAAGTCCCCAAACAGGGCACAACACCATCGGAAAGAGTGTTGCAACCGCACCTGGTGGAAGTGTGGTTGAGGTTGTGGCTCCCAAAAGGAAAAGGGGGAGGCCACTTGGTTCGATAGATACTCATCCAATAAAGAAAAGGGAGAGTAAGGCACAACCTGATCCAATTATCATCAATACTAAAAACCCTTCTCATGAGATTGTCTCTGATTACAGTTATACGCATAAATCATTACTGGAGGACGCTCCGAAGTCAATATTGAATTCGAGATAACAAAGAAATCTCAATGAATTATGAGAATGCACATGAGTTGATGAAAAGATCATCCATACTCATTAATGATATATTTGCATATACCGTTGCTCATGAGATCATAGAGCACGATGACATCAAACCACGCTCGGTTGAAGAATGTCAACAAAGAGCAGACTGGCCTAATTGGAAAGAAGCAATCCAGGCAGAACTAGATTCTTCGGCAAAGAGACAGGTATTTGGTCCGGTAGTGCTAACCCTACCAAGTGTAAAGCCTATAGGACGTAAATGGGTCTTTGTCAGAAAGCGTAATGAGAACAATGAAGTCATAAGATATAAGGCTCGCCTTGTGGCGCAAGGTTTCTCACATGCCCTAGGATTGACTATGAGGAGACATACTCCCTAGTAATGGACGTAATAATGTTTTGCTATCTAATTAGCCTAGTAGTTTCCGAAGGACTGGAAATGCAGCTTATGGATGTGGTTACTGCATATCTCTATGGGGATCTGAATTCAAAGATATACATGAAAAATGCCAAATGGCCTTCCATTACCTTATGCAAGTAAACCACGAAGTACGTTTGCAATTAAACTAAGACGTTCACTCTATGGATTAAAACAATCTGGACGGATGTGGTATACCCATCTGAGTGAATACTTGATTGGAAAGGGATATAAGAACGATGAATTGTGCCCTTGTGTTTTTATAAATAATACAAGTTCTAGATTTTCAATCATAGATGTGTATGTTGATGATATGAACATAATAGGTACTCTTGATGAAATAATAGATATGGCAAGCTACTTGAAGTCTGAATTTGAGATGAAAGATCTTGGGTAAACTCGGTTTTGTCTAGGTATAGAACTAGAACACCGAGCTTGTGGAATTCTAATCCACCAATCCGCTTCTATCTAGAAATGCTCAGGCGATATAATATGGATAAAGTGCATCCGGCTATCACTCCCATGATAGGTCGAAGTTTAGATACAAGGAAAGATCCATTTCGTCCAAAGGATGATGATGAAGAAGTGTTGGGAGCTGAAATTCCCTATCTAAGTGAAATAGGCACATTATTGTACTTAGCACAATATACTCGACCTGATATTGCATTCTTAGTGAACTTGTTAGCTAGATTTAGCTCGACGTCAACGCAATGTCATTGGAAAGGTATCAAGAATATCTTTTGATACCTAAAAGGAACCATCGACATGGGCTTATTTTTTCCCTATAAAGAGAAAAGTGGGGTTACAATACCTGTTAAAGATATTAACAAAGAAAGTGATATCCCCTACAGTGAAACCCTAAATAATATATTAGTAGGCTTTGCTGATGCTGGGTACCTCTCTGACCCACACAAAGGTCGTTCCCAAACAAGATATGTTTTTACAATTGGGAACACAACGATTTCTTGGAAATATATCTAGCAAACCCTTGTAGCTACCTCGTCGAACCATTCATAAATTATTGTTTTACATGAGGCGGATCGGGAGTGTATATGGGTAAGATCTGTCATTACACATATTAGAGGAGCAAGTGGTTTAAGTTCAACCACTAAAAATCCTACATGCATCTATGAAGATAATGCAACTTGTATTGAACAAATGAAAGTAGGATATATCAAGGTTGATAATACAAAGCATATTTCACCAAAGTTTTTCTATAATCAGCAGCACCTCTTTTTAAGATTAAGTGAATCAAGTAAGGTCTGAGGACAATGTGGCTGATTTGTTTACCAAATCACTGCCTAAGGCTACATTTGAAAAACATGTGGAAAGCATTGGAATGAGAAGACTTTCCAAACTCCCTTGATTAACGTACGTATCAGGGGGAGTAGTAGACAAAAAGGGGAGTCTACTATACAAGTGATATTGGTATGTTGTGCTCTTTCCTTCACCCAAGGTTTTATTTTTTCCCAATGGGTTTTGTTCCTTGGTGTAAGGTTTTAGTGAGACAACAGTTTATATACCATCTTGTTCCTTAACTCCCATGATCGATGTACAAATTTGAGGGAATACTAGACTAAAGGAATAATCTATATACAGGTGTGTTGTTCTCTTTCCTTCATCCTTTTTTCCCCCATTAGGTTTTTATTTTGACGTAAGGTTTTAACGAGGCAACGATAGTGCACCATCCCTCCTTTTACTCGGCAAAAAGGGAGTGTTATAGGATAAGGGTGTCATCGTCTAAAGGATATGAGGATAGAGATAAAGATACGAATAGAGATAGAGATAAAATATATGAGAGTTAGATTAGAACTAGAATATCTAGTAGTTATCTTTTTGTAATCCATCCCTATAGAAAACTGTTAGGACACAGTCTCATTGGATTCAAGATCATCCAATACGAAGATCGCAATCTGAAGTTAATGCTGAAAGTTACTCTCAACCAAAGTCTAGGGTCTATTCTGTAATAAAGTCAAAGTTGTTTTTAATATCTAGATATTATAGTTTTAGATATTAAGTTTTATTATTAGTTTAAGTTTTGATAATATCTTAAATAGATATTATTTCTTTCTCTCTATCATCTATCGAGCATAACACAGATCACACACAACACATACTATCAAGGTGAAATAGAGAGAAACAAACAGAGAGCTTAACACTTCAAGAAATCAACCGTGTAATCATCGTTTGTTATCGAATCAGGTTGGTTTATCATCTATTGTTTGTTGTTTTGATTATCTGGTAACGATCACGGACTCACAATTGGTATCAGAGCTGATCCAGATCAAATCAAAAAATTTCAACTCTCTGTGTTCTTCATTTTTTAAGAACACTGATCTTTAGATCAAAACTTGATTTTGTGGTTGTTTTCGAAATCAAGTGGTTGTATCTTGTTCTAATTGATAAGGAGATCGTTGTGTCAAAGTTTGGTGTGGTAAATCGACCTCTAGCTGGGTTAATTTTAGAGTTACAGTTGA
The DNA here is from genome assembly GCA_954870635.1 of Arctium minus. Classification (NCBI taxonomy): domain Eukaryota; kingdom Viridiplantae; phylum Streptophyta; class Magnoliopsida; order Asterales; family Asteraceae; genus Arctium; species Arctium minus. Next base: position 169,683,553 of record OX941080.1, on the reverse strand, counting down.
TTTAATCGGAGAAGACGATGTATCGGTCTTAAGCGTACCGGTCGAACCTTAGTTTTTACATTCTATCGGTCTTAAGCATTCGACCGGACACTTGCAAATACCGGTCGAATCTCTCACAAAACTCTTCCGGTCAAACTCCTACTTTAATCCGGTCGAATCACACAAACTCATCCCCGGTCTTCCTCACTTCACCGATCGAATAAAACCCCAATCTTTCCCGGTCAAAGCCTTTTAATCACAAGCCCCGGTCTTACCTCTTTTATACCGGTCATATTGTTTTATCGGTCAAAGCTCATCATATACCGGTCGAAGGAAATTCTAACAATATTCCGGTCGAAGTAAACTCACAAAGCCCCGGTCAAACCCTCAACCACGTGTCTCACCCACACACATATTCCGGTTATAGAAATTACACTCTCGGTCTTACCTCACTTTCGGTCCATTGAATTGTTGCATGGTTTTGGTCCAATCACAACTCTCCACTCAAATATTCACATGCAAAGAAATCTCTAAGTGTCCTCACGTGGCAGATCCATGCACAACTCCTAATTCTCTCTATAAACAACTAAAATTCTCACATTTCGGTCCATCAATTGTTGACTTCCATCAATTCTCACATATAAAATTCCACTCTCACATTTAACTCTCATTTAAAACTCTTACCAATTCCACTCACATCAATTTTCATTTTGGTCCAATCTTTTTACCGGTCAATCAGTTTTACCTGTCGAAAATTTTATCGGTTCTTACGTCTTACCGGTCGAACCTCACTTTGCGCAATCAACCTCTCGCGCAAACCTTCTCTAAACGCAAAGTTTTTCCAGACTTAGAACTTTATTCAAAATGACATCCAGAGAAGCTCTTGCAATCGGAACTGATACCAAGCCACCAGTTCTCTTTAGAGGAGAATACGACAGTGGAATGATCGGTTCCTGAACTTCATTGAAAGACAGGAATTGGGTGATTTCATCAAACAATCCTTAGAAGAAGGCCTAATGGAAACAAAATATAGGGAACCAGCAGCAGGTACTCAAGAAGTACGACATGCACTTTCTTATGGAGATATAACAGGTGATGATAAGCTAAGAGCAAAAGGCGACATGTTAGCCAAGTCATACATTCTACAAGGGATTACGAATGAAATCTATGTAAAGATTGACAGCTACAAGGCCTCCGGAAAACAAATGTGGGATCAACTAGAGAAAATGATGTTGGGTTCAAAGATTGGGAACCAACTGAAAATCTCTAATTGCCTGCACAGTTTTGAAGAATTCAAAGGCAGAACTGGAGAAACTCTAGAGGGAACATATGATAGGTTTGTGACTTTGCTAAACGAATTAAGCAAGAATAAGGTCAACAAATCTCAAATCGAGCTGAATATCAAATTTCTGAGTATTCTACAACCAGAATGGAAAAGTTTTGCCAGGCAGATGAGGCAGATAAAAGACCTGAATGAGATTCCACTTCACGAGGTGTATGAAACCCTCCGACAAAATGAAGATGAGGTGGATGAAATTCTAGCAGAAAAGAGAAAAGGAAAGACAGTTGAAGACACAGTCGCTCTTGTTGTAAAGAAGAAAAAGAACAAGACGATTGTGTATGAATCAGAAGAAGCTGAAGCTGAGACCGTCTCTGACTCGGATGAAAATGAACAAATGCAGCAAGCAATGCAGTTTCTGACAAATGCATTTCAGAAAAAGTTCTACAGGAATCCAACGTCTAATAGTCAGAGGTACTCTTCTGGACCAAACAACTATGCTCACAAGAAAAGAATTGAAGGAAGCATATATGAAGGAAATAAGTATGAAGGGAAAAGATTTGAGGGAAAGAGAACAGAGGAGAAGAAACCTGAAGAGAGAAGATATCAGACTGAAGGAAAAAGGTTAGTGGAGAGGAATCCTGAAGAGAGGAAATTTAAAGCTGAAGGATCAAGTCAGCCAGGACCACTGATGTGCTACAACTGTGGCAAAACAGGTCACTTTGCCAAGGATTGCCGCAGATCAAAAGTCAGAAACTCCGATTACTACAAGAACAAGATGCTTCTTGCAAAGCAACAAGAGGCAGGCAAGGCACTGATGGCTGAAGATGAATACTGGCTGGATCACTCAGATGAAGAAGAAGAAGATGAAGAGAAAGATGAAGCCGTCAACATGTGCTTGATGGGACAGATAGAATCAGATGCTGAAGCTGATTCAGAAAATGAAGAAGAGGAGGTATGTGTTTTATCGTATAAAGATTTAATGAATAAAATGCATGCTATGGTTTTAAAACAAGAAGAGTTAGAATCTAATCTTAAGCGAGAAAATGGTGTTATAATTAACAAAAACCAATTGATACAGAAACTTAGCGATGAAATTGCTGAGAAGAAAGTATTAGTTGAGGTTTTACATACAAACGGTGACACCAACGCAAAAGAACAGACTATAATTCTAAAAGAGAATACTGAGCTCAAGTCTAAATTGACAAAAAGTGAGATTGATTTTTATAAGCTTACTGATATGCATTCTTTATGTACTAAAGAAAACAAGACCTTAATTGCTAAATTAGACGCTTTGGAAAAGAAGCTATACTCATTAGGTCAAAGTGAGCAAACCATTCATCTTAACAAACCGAAAAAGAACAAAGAAAATTGGGGAATCGGTTATGTGAAACCTCAACGCCTTCAAAAGGGTATAAGAGAAGTGCCTGCACTCTATGACTATACCTCTATGCTAGTTTCTCACCGAATCTCCTCACTTAAAGTTTTTAATACTAAACTATCAGAAGAGGATGAAGCTAATGAATTTGAAAAACGGATGAAGTCAACTAAAGTTCACGCTCCATTTTATTATGCGAAGTTGAATAATAGTTATGACTATCCCAATGATGAAAAGAAATCTCTTTCAACTGACTACTTTCAAAGTTATTCTGAAAAAGAGATGGAGGCGAAGCCTGTCATAGGTAAAATTTATGTCCCTTCTCTCATGTTAGAAAGTAAAATTTCTGAACTCGAGAACTCTTTATCAGATGAAAGACTTATGATTGAGATTCAACAAAAGGTTTTTTCAACTGTTATGAAAAATGTTGTTCTTTCAAAGGCTTCTACTTCTGATGACATGTTTGGTTCATCAAACGAAGAGTTTAATTTTCTTAATTCTGACGGTGGTTTAGATGAATGTTTTGAACAATTTGATTTTAATGCGAAACTTCCTAACCATGCATCTTTTGTTAAGAAAACTTCAAGAAAAACCAGTATGCCTGTGAACAGTGCAAAATCAACGAAAGTTGATCACTCAGTCTCTGTGAAAGCTAAAAATGCTAAAGGTAAGAATATATCTCAGCATTCACAGAAACTGATCACTACTGAAAATCCGAAGAAGAAGCATTCGTTTGTTGCTCAAAAGTCTAACTCACAAGTTTCAAACGCTTCAGCAATGAGCAAGAAAAGACTTGAAGTTAAGTCTGAATGGCAACCAAAACAGGAGTTTGACGAGACTGCTATATCATGTTCTAGTGCTGACTGTAATAAGATTTCTACTATTAAAGATGATATAATTGTGGATGTTGCTTTTTCTAAACCAAAACTTGTTGATTCTCGCAAGAAATTTTCAAAACAGCAATTATTCCAGTTATCTTTGTCTGCTAGAAAGTTTTCAAATTATGATAGACATGATAATGCTTCTTGTCAAGATTCTGATATTTGGTTTAGATCATATCATGTTCCCTCTTATCATTCAAATTCTTTAACTGATTCTAAAAGGCAAAGCGGACCCAAATTTCACTGGGTGCCAAAATCGTTTGCTAACACAGTTGGATCCAATTGGAAATGGATACCAAAGAAAAGGAATGATTCTGTGTTGCAGATACCTACTGTCTAGGGGGAGTAGGAGAGAGAAAAGGCTCTTGAATAATACAGTTCAAGACCCGGACATCAAAGAACAATAGGTTTTTGGATAATGCAGTTCAAAACCCGAACTTCAAAGACAAAATGGTTCTTGAGTAAATCAGCTCAAGACCCGGACTTCAATGTCAAAGAGGCTTCTAAGTAAATCAGCTTAGAACCCGTACTTAAACGAAGTTTGACTTCTAAACACAACAGTTTAGAACTCGCACTTCAACGATCAAAAGACCTTACTCCGTGTTGAACATGAAGATTGTACTCCGATACTCGAATGAGGAAATCAACCATCAAGGGGGAGTACATACTTTTCTGAAATTTTATGCATATCTTTTACAACTGATAAAGTTTCAAATGCATAATTTCAGGGGGAGTTAAAAGGTGATGACTTCTGATTATTTCTGATCAGAACTCGTACTTTCATAGTTTTACTGCTTTTTGTCTTTTCAATTTAAGTGAATAAATTTTCTTTGACTTGACACAAGACTTTTGCAGAATTTTTGAGAGATGCTTACAAGTTCATATCTTTATGACTTTAAGCTTAGTTTATGAGATGGAAGATCGTACGTTAAGGTATAATTCTATATCTTCATCTCATATATGGTTGAAAGAAGGACAACTTTCAATCATTTGAAAACATTGTTTTTAATGTTCAAACCACTTCCCGATTTTTCAGCCGATTTTATATTTTGGGAGTGTATTTTAAATGTTTTCATGATCAATATTGTGCTTTAACTGAAATAGTTAAACCAATCTGAGCTTCACGTGCATCATAGAGAAAACAAGAATTTCATTGTGCTAGGACTTAACACAACTTCTATGGACCCACCTTAACCAGTGATTTCTACCCACAGAGTTAAATCCTTAGTGATTGAGTGTGCAAAGCGAAAAGAAATGAGTGTGATTAGAGAAAGCTAAATGTTTAAAAGAAAGAGCGAGTGAGAACAGAGTTAAAAGAATATCACAACTCTGCACCAACTTTTTCTGAGCCGGGTAGCCACATTACTAGTGTTTCACAAATCTTTGGTGAACATTATTGAAACAGGCAACTAACCCATGCCAACTCTTGATCAAACCTCCCTATCTACTCATTTTCTTCTCAACAAGAAAGTGTTTCACATTTTCAAAGGGGATGCAGCACATATGCTATCTGATTTTCATTTGGAAAATCTGGATATTGAAAAGAAGGAAGTCTGCCCCACCTTCGCACTTCACTCATGCACATTGAGTCTGTATTTAACTTACTGTTGTCTCAGTGGTTTACACAAATTTTGAGCCAAATAAGCAATCATCAGTGCTTAATTCTTTCAAACACAAGCACGAACACACAAGGAATTTGTTTCTTTGTCATAACGTTTATAGAAATAACCTTTGTGGTGTTTCGATGATTAAATGGAAGCCCTGGGGGAGTCAACATCAAACAGCTCCTTTCCAATGTGTATTCGTTACACACAGTGACTTAGTGTTACTGACAGGCATTCTAACTGATTCATTAGTTGATTCAGGTGTTACATGATTATTTTGTCTAGATTTGCAAAGATCAGGATGAATAACTATTGAATTGACGGATCAGAGACTACAAGTGGTTGACATTTCTTACTCAAAGTTTTGATGAAGTCGTTGCACTTTCCATCAAAAAGGGGAAGAATCTAAAGCTTGAAGAAATGTTCAGTCCATTACATTACAAGACCAAGAACTGCGAGATCAAAGTATTCTGAAGACATGCTGATTTCAGATAAATTTTCTTTGAAGATACTTTGCTAAAGCATTCTGAGCTAGAGAAAGAGATTGCATATTTTGAGCTGAAAGAGAAGATCGTATTGCCAAATCATTTTCGAAATGATCTTGATCCAAAGGGGGAGATTGTTAGGACACAGTCTCATTGGATTCAAGATCATCCAATACGAAGATCGCAATCTGAAGTTAATGCTGAAAGTTACTCTCAACCAAAGTCTAGGGTCTATTCTGTAATAAAGTCAAAGTTGTTTTTAATATCTAGATATTATAGTTTTAGATATTAAGTTTTATTATTAGTTTAAGTTTTGATAATATCTTAAATAGATATTATTTCTTTCTCTCTATCATCTATCGATCATAACACAGATCACACACAACACATACTATCAAGGTGAAATAGAGAGAAACAAACAGAGAGCTTAACACTTCAAGAAATCAACCGTGTAATCATCGTTTGTTATCGAATCAGGTTGGTTTATCATCTATTGTTTGTTGTTTTGATTATCTGGTAACGATCACGGACTCACAAAAACGTTTATGATTAATAAGAATTTACAGTTTTTCTATTCTCTCTATATTGATTGTTGTACAACAATTTTTTCTTTTTGCATTATATAAATGTGATACACATTTATATTTGAGAAAAATATTGAAAATCAGTTTTTGAGGAAAGAAATGATGAAATTAAAGAGATATGATGGAGAAATGTGTGCACCAAACATTTAATTTGGATTTTAGTAATATTTTTATTCAACAAAAGAATATAAATGGTCGTCCATGGCCTCTTTCAGATTTCTCTTTCACATTACACCAATATCAATTATAAGAGTTTCATGCATCTTTTCAAAGACAACTCATTATAAGTGTGTGTTTTAGACGGTGAAAGACCGAATTAAAGTCAGTCGAAAGCTGGTACATCAACGGTTTCAATTCTCGATAACACATAGTTACATTGTTCCTATACAAAGGATCGATGGGTGCTAGTTTTTCGAGCAAAGCATCAAATGAAGATCTTACGTTAAAGACGATAAGAGTGGTGCACTTGAATGGTTCGGTAGACGGCTACGAAGATCCAGCCACGGTTGATCAAGTGACCAGTAACTTCCCCAACCACTTTTTATGCAGTCCAATCAAAATTCTCCAAACTGGGTTGGTACCCCTCAAGCTTCACCATCAACTCACATCGGGTCAAATCTACTTCATCCTCCCCAACTCCACCCTTAAATTCAATTCATCTCCGGTGGACTTGACCTCTCTAACAAGGAAGCTCACCAACATAGCCAAAACAGGCCACTGTTCTGCCAAGTCGGTACCAGCAGCAAGTCGTTCAGCTAACCCGCGGTTGTGCAATCCACAAGGTAGAAAGTGTGGGGAGAATGTTGTAAAGAGCATGCTAAGATCGCAAAAATCGCCTTTGTGGAAGCCGAATTTGACTACGATTATAGAGGGATAGTTTATCATAGCAAAGAAATATACGATAATGATATTTTTGTTGTCAAATTATTAAATTGCGAAACAAATCTTCGAAAGTATAAACTTATGGAAAATCGCTGATGTGTATATAGTCGTTAATTAATTCCACGCCTTAACTTTTTGATAACCATGGGTCTGTTATCAACTCAATTTATCAGCTCTTATATCAAATATAAGAATTTCTACATGAAAATCAATTGGTGTAGTCCAAAATTAATTATTCATAATTATGACATAAATTGTACATTTCAATACAGAATTATTAGTTTTGACATGTCTAACTAAATTTATTAGTTCAAAATGATTTATGCTTTGCTATTCTATTCTGCATGATCGTTCATGGCCTCCAGAGATCCCATGATACATCCACGCGATCGTGTGGCTTCTGCTTCTATCATGGAATGTTGTGCCAATATTGATGTTTCTTTTGCCTTCCACACCCTCGTGCAAAGATGACACACGATCGTGTGTTACATCCAGTGGGTTCCTGCCTGTTATGCCAAATACAAAGAATACCAAGGAAGCTTCTATTACAACAGATTTGGGAGAGGTAGTGGGACACGTGTCAAGAGACCTGCACCATCAAGGAATAAGGAGGAGAGCAGTAGGGTACGAATCCCTAACAGAAAATATTCATCTGGTGAGCTATAAAAGGGAGGCACTATTGAGCGTGGTGGAGAAAATGATTTAGTCTCTCAATCTTCTCCTGAATATCTTCTTCTTCCTTTCTGTATCGTTTCTCTCTCTTTATATTCTGCAAATTTGCATTCAAGAAGGATGTTGTATCCAGCTTCTAGATTCCCTAAAGCTGATGATTGAGTCTCTTGTAATTTCTTATTTCTGAGTATTATAAGAGCATTCGGCAGAATTTTCATATTGATTCTTGTACTGTGTCTTATAACCTCTCGTAAGGTAACTATACCTTACACTGACTTCCGGCTATTGTTGCTTGTTCTTCCTTCAAATGCTTTCATTAGTGTTCGATTCGTGTCTACGTGTTTGTAGCCCTTCTTTTTGTCGTATTTTTGTATCAGGTATACAAAATTCATTCTATATCTGTTCATCTTCGTGTTTCGAGACACGTATTTCATTTGTGAGCGGAGACGAGACAGGATCTTACAAAATAAACTCATCATGTGACAAAATGATCGGTTAAAAAACTAGGTATAAATGTGAGTTGTAATGATCGAGGGCTTATTGAAAGACAAATGAAATTTATTATCACAAATTTGTCAATGGCAAACTAATTTTTTGATGTCCAGTTATATATTGAGCAAAACAATACTGTAGGAGAAATTGCAGTTGCACCAAACAAAATGCGATAAATCAATTATCTCATTTCAACACCCCTTCCCCTCCCCCCCCCCCCCCCAAAAAAAAAAAAAAAACCCTAAAAAATGATAAAGATAAAACGTTGACTATTTTTTAATTGATAGATTAGCCATATAAATGAAGTCAACTACATTTTTAATTCAAGGGGCCGTTCAAAAACCTTTCTTTTTTCCTTTTTCTTCTTCCATTATTATATCGATCTGTCATTAATCACTTTAAATATATAAAGTAACATTTACGCTATGTTCTCAAGGTTTTTTTTACGAAGGAATAGAAAGTGAGGAAAGTAGAAGGGAAAGAAAAAATGATGTGTTCTCGAGTTTTTTTAAAAAGAGAAAGAAAAGGAAAGGGAAGAAAAATATTGCTTATTTTCCTCTCAAAACTTTCCTCCCAAATTTGGGAGGAAACGGAAGAAAATGAAAGAAAAAAATTTATAACAAATTAAAAATATTTATAAAATTACATATATACCCATTAGTTACATTTTATTCTTAAATAAATAAGAATAAATTGGTACTTTTTTTCCTACTCGAAAACATGAAAATTTATTTTATTTCTTTCATTTTCTTTCTTTATCTTCAATCTCAAAAACACAAATACAAATATTTCTTTCTTTTCCTTCCCTTTTTTTCTTTTCTTTTCTTTTCTTTTCCTTCAATTTTTTTTTTATTTTCTTTCCTTCCAAAACTCGAAAACACAACATTAATTATGTGCTGAATTTTATTAATATCTTATAATTAATGGTTATTTATAATTAAAGAATAAATAAATTTGGATTAAAATTTAAAAAATTTCCAAAATAAACATACTATTTTCTTAATAAACGTTAAAATAGTAAGTTTTTTTATATCATTTTTAATTAGACTAAGAAATACTTTTTGACTTTTATCGTAATTAAAAGTGATCATTTTATTACTAAACCAAGAAAATATAGAGCCGACAAAAAAATATATAATTATATATACCAATTTAAAAATGTGTGCACCAAACATAATTTTTGGATTATAGTTTTACTATTACTCAACAAAAACGTTTTACGTCGATTACTTGGCCAATTTCAATTTGCTCCTCCATGCCTTTATTCCTTCCTTCGCTAGGATTCTTTTTCATGGTTTAGATGTGAACATTAAAAATTGTTGAAAATATAAAATATTAGGGGTGGACATGGTATGTATGGTACCCAAAAAAAAAATTTGTCAGTATTGTGTATAGACCAACCAGGGCCGTCTTTAGGGGAGGACGACACAGGCACATGACCAGGGTTCAAAAATATTAGGGGCCCGAATTTTTTTCCTAAGTATATAGGTAGTATTCTAAAAACATTAATACATTATAAAGACCCAAAACATATAGTAGATATAATAAGAGCCAAAAAGAATTTAGTAGATAATAAGGGCCAAAAACATATTAATTAATAGGAGTGTTCATACAAACCGCACAAACCGTCCATACTTTTAAAACTTTCGCGGTGCGGTTTGCATTTTTACCAAACTACACTATGCAGTGCGGTTTGCGGTTTTGAGTTACCAAACCGCGGTTCAAACCGCACCACGCACCGCGCGCATATCTTGTATATTTTTTATTTTTATATATAACATATATATAAAATAATTTATTATTTAATTGTTTATAACTTTATGTAATATTTTTGGGCTTGAATAAACAATTGGAGAATTGGGAGTCAGGAATTAAGGATCGAGAAGAAAGAAAAAGTTGGACACGTCACAACTCACACGTCTAATTTTGTTTGAAGTTTGTTTTTTTACTTCCTTGACTATTTTTAATTATACAATATATATTTGGGAATCGGATGTATTAAAACTCTTTATTTTTTTGAACTACAGTTACTTTGTCATTCATCTTATAAAAAATTTCTAAACTTATAATTTTTGGATTGTAGGCATAAACTGCGATAGGACAAACCGCATAAACTGCGGTTTGGTGTGGTTTGAGGTTTATGTGGTGTGGTTTGCGTTTTGGGAAAATTTTCAAACCGCATATACGGTGCGGTTTGCGGTTTATCCCTCACCGCGAACACCCCTATTCTAAATCAAAAGATATTAATTGTCCATTAATTATATCCTATTGCTTATTGTCTCTCTAATTTTTCAAGGTACAATGTTATTGGCTATTGCTATCTCTGTTTGCTTGAGTGTTTATGTGCTTCTACAATTCAACGGATAATAACTTTAAGTTCAAGTGCTTATTATTGCTATATGTTTTGTTGAACATGTTTATCTATTTTTGCTTATAAAGACTATTGCTATTTGCTTATGTAGTTTGTCACTACAAAACAAAGGCTTATCACCGACGGATGAATCCGTCGGTAAAATCGAAATTCGTCTGTGATCCGTCGGTAAATGTCCATCGGTATAAATGTGGTCGGCGTTCAGATCACCGACGGGTCACCGACGGTTTAATTTTCTGACGGATCTCCGACGGTTACCGACGGCGTGGGTTATTTCCGACGGATCACCGACGGTCGACTTTTAGCGACGGATTACCGACGGCTATTCACCGACGGATTAATTCCGACGGATTTAGCGACGGATTTCCGACGGATTTTTATTAAATAAAGTCAAATTAAAAAATATTTTCCGATGGATTACCGACGGATAATCCGTCGGTAATTTAATTTTTTTTTTAAATAATTAAAAATTAAAATCTTACAGGTTTTATCCTGTACAAAACCTGCCAATTTTTAAATATTACTAAGTCTTAAATTGTTCAAAATATCTATAAATACATAAACGTAATCCTACGGAGGCGGAAAGGGGTGATGATTGTTAAACTTGATCATGAACGCGTCAAACTGTGTCATTCGTTCCTGCATCTGTCTCTTCTCTGCTTCATCTCTATCCATTCGCTCCTGCATCCGGATCCTTTCTGCTTCCTCTCTCTGTAGTCACTCCTGCAACTGGATCCTCTCTGCTTCCTCTCTCTCTAACCTCTGCCTTAGCTCCTCCTACTGAAATTCAACATTTGACAAACATATATAGAACAATGTCAGACAATATTTAACAAACATATGATTAACAATGTTAAAAAATATTTGACAAGCATACCTCCTCATCGCGACGGTCGTGCGTGCTCCCGCTCGAACTGGCACCTTATTCACCGGTCATAGCATAATAGGGATCCTGACTGGTCCCTCATCCAAAAATACGGCCCTTACGCCGTCCTCCGACACTACGCTCCCACAACTCGGCGTCATTGGGAGGTACAGTGTCGGGAGGTAAGTTCGGGCACTCCTCCTCCCTAATCCGATGGTAGGCATCTTACAGTTTACCAAATTAGACATTGTCAAGTCAACTAACCTATAGAAAATTCGACAGTATTTCAACTATGATTTGAACATATATCTATGACCTGCTTTTATCAAAACAATCATATCGTCTGCCCAAAAATGGCAGCCCAAACTAAGTTTGCTATAATTTCTATCTATCTTATAAAACAAACAAATATCTAGTCATGCATAATTGAACTTACCGCCGTATAAGCCGCCTTTGGGTAAACGTAGATCGGAGGATCCGTAGACGGACCAGTCGCACCCGGAACAAGCTTCCTGTTGGTGCAGTGTGTAGCCTCCCAAACCTCGTCGCTGGTAGGCTCACGACCCCATGCATCTCTCTACAATACACAACTTAAATTGTTAGTAGGTAATAAAATCATGTATATATTACATATATTCATCAATTATATACATTTAGTCTAGTGTATGATAAATTACCATGCGGTCCCGATGCATAGCGGTACTAATAGATCCAGTACAGTGTCTGGATGTCATCCCCTCATACTCGGTGTCCCGATTGGCCGTATTAGTCGCACATACACGCCGGAACGCGTCGATGTTCCATACCTATTAAAAAGAAGACATAAATCAATATAAATCCAAGTACAACCAGATACAACTATTCAAAATAAAACAAACCTGCTCAATCATTTGGACCCAAAACTCACTCCGAATTTACTCTAGAGGGTGTGGAGCAAGAATCGTGTAGTCACGTCCGTCGAACTGGACACCATCAATGGCTAAATCCCTTTCCTGAGTGAAGCGACGTGCATCTCTCATCATGTCGGCGTACCTATTATTTAGGATACGCCGGAATGCAGCTACTACTTCGGCGTCCATCTCAGGAGGTCAACTATAATACAACTGCAAACACATTGTTTGGATTAAGTAAAAATAAATCCACTCAATAAATAGAGTAAAATACCTACCCGAAATCGATCCAGCAATATTGGATAGTGCTCATTAGGGACATCCCTAAAATGAGCCCAAGGACCACCGTACATGGACTTCAAGACGGCAATGGCCCTTCGGACTGCCGACTTGTCCTTAAACCTTCACAATTGCAAAATATACAACATAAAAAACATTACGATTGGTTTATTATGTACTAGAATAAATAATATATCACATCTACTTACCCGCCCGCTTCAGACAACAAAAGTGGCGGTCGCTGACTCGGTTGGGGCGTCTGTGATGCCACATTCGGGCCTCTAACCCTCGAGCCCGCTGCTCCGTCATCGGACTGATCTAGTGCGTCACCGGTGAACTCATCGGCCTGGGGGTCACCACACCCAGCAGAGCTGCTACTGCTCCTACCCCTATAACTCCTACTACCTCTAGAAGGGCGTCCAAACATCTAAAAATAGAGAATGGTTAACACAAAATGATAAAAGTGTACATAAATCATAAGACCCAAAAATATCTACATAAGAACAGCAAAACAGAGAATGTTTAACACGAAAACTGTCTACATAAGAACGGCAAAATAGAGAATGTTTAACACGAAAATGTCTACATAAGAAAGACACACTAGTTATCAGACGAGTGATCAGATAACATAAGTTCGTCTTCGTTATCTTCATCATCATCCATATCTTCAAATTCTTCTTCCTCGTCGCTAGCTTCGTGATCTGATGCATCTTCCTCGCTAGTTCGTTATTTGTGGCGACTATTGAATACTACATATAATGGTTTGCCTTCTTGAAAGTCAGACCATAGGTGTAGAGGAGATTTCGATGACTCTAAAACTCTAAGTGTAATGGTTTGACTATTGGAAAGTCAAAACCGTAGGTTACAATCAAAGAAAGGTGTTTTGGAAAGTTTAAAACCCTACGTGTAATGGTTTGATTATTGAAAAGTCAAACCGTAGGTGTCAACCAAGTTAGAAGTCTATTGAACACTACATGTAATGGTTTGCCTTCTTGAAAGTCAAACCATAGGTGTAGAGGAGATTTCGATGACTCTAATGGTTTGACTATTGAACACTACATATTTTTTAAAATTTCAGCGGCATAACGGCTATAAAATGAATATTTCTGTATATCAACCTAATGTTTGCCCAACTATTGGCAACCCAACTAAAATAAATAAATAAAATCAAGTATAATCAAATCCTAAATCATACCCCAAATGTTTCCATTTATCAACCTAATGTTTGTCCAATAATTGACAACCCAACTAATTAATCTCACAATTTATCAAACCAAATCGTACCAAAACATTTTCACAAAAACCAAATCATAAGCTAAATTCATACAAAAACATTATCACAAGTTTATCAAACCAAAAATGGTGTTTTCATAAGCTAAAAGAACTCATATCAATTTGAATATACACACAAATTTATATACACACAAATTTATACACATATCAAGGAACCAAAGTCACATTATTTGTATTTCCACAAGTCCCACGATATCAATGGTATATATACATTACTCAAGGATTTGTGTAATTAGAGCATAAAATGCTCACGTACAAGAAATAATAGATCATAACTTGGGTAAGATCACAATTAACCTTTTATATATTTTTCAAAATGATCAAATCACCATAACTCACATGTTTTATAGCGGAGTGTCAAATAATCCAACCATTATTCATTTCAAAAAATGTATGCAAATATATTTTACCAAAATGTAAATAAATCATCACAAGGCCACAACTCATGTGATTTGCATTTCAAAATGTTCAACAACTCAATAATAGCCATTTCCCACACACACAAATTTATACGGACACAAATTTATACACGCACACACAAATTTATACACACAAAATTTTGTATCTAAGAAAATACATGAGTTAGGGCTCAAATTAATACCTGAAGTCGGAATGTGGAGAGAAGATCGAGAGGGACGGTGGAGAGAGATCGAGAGAGACTGTGGAGAGAGATCGAGAGGGAGAGGGACTGTGGAGACAGGGAGAGGTGGTCGTTCGAGAGAGAGAGGTCATCGCCGGTGAGTTTCTATCGTCGGTGTGAGAGGTCATCGCCGGTAAGAGTCGTCGCCGGTGAGAGAGGGACTGTGGAGAGTGAGAGGTCGCCGAGAGAGAGAGAGAGAGAGAGAGAGAGGGAGAGGTATAGAGGAGTATCGAGAGGGAGATATTGAGAGATCGAGAGATTGAGAGGGAGATCGAGATGGAGAGACAGACTGTGATTGAGAGGGAGATCCAGAATTAGGGCTGTAAGCCCGCTTATTTTTTTTAGAAATTTCGTAAATTCACCGACGGATTTCCGACGGAAATTCCGACGGTAATTACCGACGGATTTTATTTTTATTTTTTATTAAATAAATTACTTTTAAATTAATAAATTATATTTAATTTATCAAATTTATTAAATAAATTATCAATTAATTTATCAAATTATATTTAAAATTATTAATCAATTTATCAAATTATATTTAAATTGACTAAATGTGATCAGTTAGGCTTTAACGTACCAAGTTGGGCTTTAAACGAATCCGGTTGGGCTTTAATGGATTTAGTTGGGCTTTAACGTTACCAGTTGGGCTTTAACAGATCCAGTTGGGCTTTAATGGATTCAATGGGGCTTTAACATTCCCAGTTGTGCTTTAACGTATCCAATTAGGCTTTAACGTACACAGTTGGGCTTTAATGGACCCGGTTGGGCTTTAATATATCCAGTTGGGCTTTAACGTACCGAGTTGGGCTTTAAACGAATCTGGTTGGGCTTTAATGGATCTGGTTGGGCTTTAATGGATTTAGTTGGGCTTTAACGTTACCAGTTGGGCTTTAATGGATTCAGTGGGGCTTTAACGTTCCCAGTTGGGCTTTAACGTATCCAATTGGGCTTTAACGTACACAGTTGGGCTTTAATGAATCCAGTTGGGCTTTAATGGACCCGGTTGGGCTTTAATATATCCAGTTGCTTTTAATGGATCCAATTGGGCTTTAACGTAACCAGTTGGACTTTAAACGAATCTGGTTGGGCTTTAATGGTACATACATGATCACATACGTACATGTACATACATACATATTACATACATTATCACATACGTACTATACATAATGTACATACATACATGATCACATATGTATATGTACATATATACATGATCACATACATGGTGTACATACATTCATGATCACATACGTACATGTGTATGCATACATGATCACATATGTACATGTACATACATACATGATCACAACGTTCCTAGTTAGGCTTTAATGGTACATACATGATCACATACGTACATGTACATACATACATATTGCATACATGATCACATACGTACTATACATGATGTACATACATACATGATCACATATGTACATGTACAGACATACATGATCACATACATACTATACATGGTGTACATACATTCATGATCACATACGTACATGTGTATACATACATGATCACATACATACATGCATATATATATATATACATACATGATCACAGAAAAAATTAATATTTATTAAATTATTAAATTTACCGACGGATTACCGACGACATTTAGAATTCCGTCGGTAATCCATTTGTAATTACCGACGGACGTCAGAAAAAAATTAATATTTATTAAATTATATAAATTACCGACGGATTTCCAACGGATTTAAAAATAAAATAAAATAATTTAATATCCGTCGGTAATTTATATATTTACCGACGGATAGTCTATCCGTCGCAAAAATTAAATTTTCGTCGGTGTTCCGTTGGTAATTTACTTGGTCGGTGATAACGATTTTTCCAGTAGTGTGTGTAATTGCTTTTGTTGGCTATTGTTTTATATCTTTGCTTCTACAGATGATATTATAATGTTGTTTGATGACCTATCTATTGTTCTTATGAGGTATGACATGTTTCACGGTTTTGTCATTAATAAATAAGTTTTCCCTACGAAATATATTCAGTAATATCTCTTATATATGTCATGTTTTCAACCTAACACCATAATATTGTATGTAAATGCTCAAGAAACAATTCATCGAGCTAGTTAATTATAGGTTTTATCAATTGTCTATTATTGTCGGATCTTAACGAATCATCTTTTCTTCCACATTCTTATTGATCCTCATTTGTCTACTCATCTAGAAAGCCTTGATAATCTTTACTATCATTGATCTCTCATTGACTCTCTCTATTACTTCATTTACATAAGCTTTGTTTTTGTATCAAAATAACATATTTCTTTTTATGAACGAAGAAAAATCTTACCTTTCAAAAAAGTTACTAACCATAGTAGATGGTCAAACTGATATGTATATATTAGGACTTCAAAATTATCCTTGTTTTTTTAATACCTTATATATTTATACTTTTGGTTGCTAGCTAATTACCTAATAAGGAGTACATAAATCTTAAGTACTCTCTTATTTATAATAAAAAAGAATAAGATTTCCTTCCTCCATGAATTATTAGCATTTTCTTGCATTCAAATTTTTTACTAATGAAAAATATATATTGATTTAATCGTACTTATTGAGGGCTCATGATTTTACATCCGCCTAGGGCCTATAAAATGTCAGAAACAGACCTGCCAACCAATAATAATTGGTATGCAAAATCTTATACAATGTACCAACCAACTGTAATTGGTACCGACTTTTTTCGATTGGTCCATGTTGGTAATGGCTTGTACCAATATCAAGTTACATATAGGAAACAAGAAAAAACTAATTCAAAATGCGCAAATGATCAAACAAAAAAGTTAAATGTAGCAATGTTTAATATTCAATACATGAACTAGTTCAAAATAAGAGAGTGTTTCTTCATCCGCGGGATCTTCACAGAAAATACCAAACAACAATGAAATGCTTGGATTCTAGGCACTAGACACTGACGCATTACTTGTTGCCTCACACCCTTGATTATATGCATTCTCTACAAACAAAACACAATTTTTTGTCAACAATAAATAACAAACAAATGACAACTCTTGTATTAAATAATATCTTACCTCTCTCAAGCTCTTCCAAGTCATGGTGTATCTTTAAGGCTTCTTCCGTAGGATCTTCATATAAGTTGAAATTTGTGGGAGATGCCCTTAACCAGTCACTTGTGCAAACGAGTGCCTCAACTGTTTTGGGTGTCAATGAAGCTCTAAAAGGATCCACAACTCTCGACCCTAAACTAAAAGCATCCTTCGAAGCCATTGTTGAACAAGGAATAGCAAAGATATCCCTTGCTAGCTTTGAAAGAACCAGATAAGTTGATTCGTTACCCTTCCAACACTTATAAATTTCAAAAAAAATTCAAAAAGGCTCACATACCTACTTAGATTCAATCAAAATCATTTGCTAAACTTCCTCAAAATCACATACCTATATAATCATGATTGTTTCTCAAGCAAGGATCATTACAGTTGAATGCAAATTAAATAAGCATGACAAGACCTTATTCTGTAGTTTTTTTGTAACAACGATTTACATATATCCCAGAAAATAGCCTACACACAAAACCATTTGCTTATTCTGGAATCTTTTAGTCATTCTATGAACATCATTTCAACAGCCTACACACAAACCAAATCTTACATATATTCCAGAAAACAATCTATATGCATACGCCCTAGTGAGTCTCTAAGCTTCGTTAACTGTACACTGCAAAACACAAATTTTCAGCAACTAAAATCTTCCACATACTATATTGAACACCTAGTGAGATGTCAAGAATAGAAAGAAACATGGGGCAACTAAATGGAAACACCATTGATGGGTTATCAAACCAACTTTTAATTGAAACACCATTATTCATTTGCAAAATAAGACACAAAAAAGAAAATGGATTTAAATTTAATCAAACTCAACACAACAAAATGAATGTAAAGAATTTATACAATGTAAATTGGCACATACCTATCAGATAAGTATTTATCAACCTCATTCCGTATGCATACTGTTTGTTGTGACAACATGTCCCTTGCTATCTCTCTACTTATTTCATCAAGCCCATCTAATTCATCCACATCTATTTCCAAATCTTCTAAAACCTGATTATGTTGCTCCCCGCTCTCAATTCTTTTGTAATCCTCATACATCCTCATCGAAATTCTTTTCAAATCCTCTTGTATTGATTCAATTGTTTGATAATTTTCATTAACCTTTTACATTGCTACTTTAGCCCATTGTAGTTTATATCGAGGATTAAGAACATTACCTATCATGATAATCTTGTTCATTGTATTGAAATCCTCAATACTTGTTGAATTTGGATTTCATTGAGGCTGCAACCCGCTTCAAGACGACATTGTTTGCAAGCATAGCCTTCTCGATCTCAGTTTGCAAAGTAATCATTTCAACAAACAATATAGTTGAAGTGATTGACTTCCAAGCACTAAGTTTCAGAGTCGCCTCATAAACTTTTTTAGAAAGACGCAAAATGCTTTTGCATCCCTCCAGTCATCATTAGATGGGGGACCAACTCTTACCTTTCCAACTTTGTCCTTCTCTTGAAAGTAATTCGTGAATGCAACATCCTCTTTGGCCATTCTATTGAAAGTAGCCTCGTACTTGAGTGCAGCTTCAAGCATAAGATATGTGTTGTTCCATCTAGTAACAACATCTAATGGAACATTGGCATTTGCTTTGCATTGTTCTAAAATAACAAACTTTCTAAACTTGTCAAGTCTTTGTGATGAACTCCTAACAAATTTAGCATAATTCCATATGGCAGTAACCCCATCTTCTAACTCCTTTAGACCATCCTTCATAATCAAATTCATAATATGGCATGCACATCGCAAATGCAGAAAATCTCCATTAAACATCAAAGTCTTGTAACTAGTAAGTCTTCTCTTCACGTATGCCATAACAACATCATTAGCAGTAGCATTATCGATGGTTATTGTGAAAACTTTTGTGATCTCCCATTGCCTCAAACATTGTTCTATTATTCTCCCAATGTGCTCTCCTTTGTGACTAGTGATACTACAAAAGTTAATGATCCTTTTGTGGAGGTTCCAATCATTCTCCAAAAAATGAGCAATTACAACCATGTAATTTATCTTTTGAATAGATCTCCAAGTGTCGGTGGTGATAGAGACCTTCGTATCATTTGCCTTTAATTGTGTTAACAAAATCGCTTTCTCTGAGTTATACTTTTCCAGCACACCTTTAGCAACTTGCTTCCTATTCAAAGGGATCCAGTTAGGCACTAACTCTTTGCACAAAGCTTTAAATCTAGCCTTCTCCACAAATCTAAATGGGACTTCATCCATGATAATCATATCAATGAACCTATCATCACACATATTCTTATTAAACTTGTGGTAACCAGATGTAACACCCTCAATTTGGTAATAGCAACTAATTAAAAAATTTCGATATAACATCCAATAAAGGCAACACATATTCCTAAAATATCCAAACTCAATACGCCTCAAAACATGATTCGATAAATAACCTCAAAAATTACAAACTCTATATAAGGACTACATTGTAGTCGGATGTTACTCACTCCAAATACAGTTGCTTTCTTCAACCTAATGCGGAAGAATTCATCAAGATTTGCACTCCTCGAGTGCACAACTAGTACTTCTCTCTTCACTATGTTACTAGTATTATCCCCAACCGGAACCTGTTGCACATGCCGACAAATAAAAAGATTAGGCTAACGCCTAGTGAGTTTAAGAATTTTACCATAAGGATAACTACATTTTTAAAAGGGGAGAATACAACTTAAATCACAGTTTTTCAAATGATTTACTTAAGTATGGAAACGACTCATTTTTCAATAATGTGCATTTTCGAAGATGAACATTTCAATACAAAATACTCTTTATAAAATGATGCATCCCAAAACTCACTAAAACAAGAGTATAATCGACTTCCAATTTATGAAAACATGAATAATATTTCCTATTCAGAAAACACCCAAAACACGAATGGAACACAATACTCCACACACAAAATTATGGACAATAATCCACCCATAAATGACATCACCGAAAACATAAATATAAAAGACCCAGCCCGAAAACAACACCTTTCGGTGACGGGGGAGACCCGGTTCCGTATAATGTGACGGACACAATGTAAGCCACACATTATGTTATATTGCTATTAAGTATCGAGCTCAGCATCTTTCAGCATACACCCATAGATACTTGTACGGAGGACTTACACCATACCGGAGATGCCTAACCGTGCCGCAATGGGGAAAACTAGCGTTCCACCATTGGACAAAATAATAAAAGTATCGAGCTCGCCATCTTTCAGCGTACATCCAAAGATACTTGCACGAATGACTTATAACCCAATATGATGCCTAACGTGCTGCAATGTGGAAACCAAGTCGTTCCATCATCGAACAAAGTGATAAAAGTGCTCATGGATCCATAGCAGACATGGTTGAAACACAACATGACTCCAATTGAATGACACGCACAATCAAAATATGAAATCATCAACAATCATACGCAATGACCAAAGCGCTATGCTGAGCTATCAAAACTGGACAAGTGTCCCTAAAATCCCCATCATAATCAAATACCGAGCCACAGGCTCAAACAACCAACGGATTCATTGTCAAAAGCAATAGAATGCAAATAAACGCACTCGACCATTGTTTATGCAAATACGTATTCCAAAGTACACGACTAAACTCCAACACAACTCAAAATGAGGCATATCATTTTCCAAACAAGGTTATACCGTTGACTGCTTTCAAAACGTCTCAAAATACGAGCTAGGCATATTTTCTAACAAACACAAAAATGCAGTTTTGCCAAGAAATCTCCATTTATGCAATACATTATTAAAACAAATGTCCATTTATTACTCATTTATCAAAATGCCCAAAAGTCCCAAATGTGGGTGTTTTACAAGGTTTATAAAGGCGAACACCTTAAATAATTAAACCCACCAATAACTCAACAAGTGATAATTTCATGTAAACACATAAACACTTTTAAAAAAATAGACATTTTGGCATGTACAACGTTTTTACAAATCAATTTGAACTCACCTTGCTAGATTTAGGCTAAATCTAGATTTTACCCCAACTTGAGCTTCCTTGAAGAAACTTGAATCCACAAGCCAAATCTTCCAAAAACTTAGATCCATGAGTTTTCAACCATAAATATACTCATTCAACCAATAAGAATCAATCCTCAAACATTTTACATCAAAATCCCCAACTTGACCAAAACCCTGATTTTGACCTAATTTCTCCAAAACCATCAAATCCGAAATTTGAGAAACCAATCGCTAGGAAATCATCAAGATAGCATTTATATCTTATATTATGGTTTAGAAATGGAAGGGGTATACTTACCACTTAGGTTTTGATGAAAACCTAGAAAACTCTACCATGGAGCTTGAAGTTGAAGATGGAGGTGGTGAACTCTTGATCCTAGCTTCCAATCCTTGTTGGATGGTGGAAAATCACTTGGAACACGTTAGATTCGGTGTCTTGAATGCATAGGATCCGAAATTAGGGTTTTAGGGTTGTTTCTAGAGAGAAGAGGGTGAAATAGGTAGTAAGAAATGAGAAGAAGGTCGCTAAAATCGGGGTTTTAAGTGATAACGGGCCGACGGCGCTTGTGCCCAGGGCACTCTCAACCAAACTGTACCGCGGGCACATCCCCGCTGGCGATTGTGCTCGGCGATTGTGACCAATGTCATTCTCGCGGGCACTCTCTCCCATAGTATACCGAACCCCCTCTCCCTTCCGCGACCTTGCCCCGACGATAATGACACTGTCACAATCGTCGGGCATAGTCACACCGTAAGGTTTGTGAAAAACCACCATGTTGAAATGAGTTTGACACAAGTTTTTCGAGTTCTCTTAAACTTCTTTATGCATCCTATATAGGAATACGGTGATTAGTTTAAACTTCAAATCAGATTCCTCGCTTGCCTTTTTTGAACAACATTTTTTCTTTGAGTATCTTTTTTTTTGTTGGAAACAAGACCTACAAACATAATTAATCTTTCCATTGGTATGAAAAAATTATAACCTTGTTTTTTTAATAGTAAGGATGCTTAGTTATATAGGAGTTCCTGATTAGCTCTCTCCTTGCGAATATATTTATTTATTTATATATTCTTTTGACATCAATATAGTACTTCTCATATCTCACTTTCGTATTCTCCTTTAATTCTTGGATTGTGCTTTGTCTTGCTGCATTATGATGGTATCGTGCAACCAGGATGGGTGAAAGAACCTAACATAATGATTTGACATCCTAATTATACATGAGCTTCTTACATAGAATACTGGATTTTGATTTGGTGCATTAACATCCAGGAATGGCTGAATCATTTCTCATTTCCAACATATTTTGTGTGTTCATTTCATTTCTCATGTTGTCTTGTTTTCTATTTGATTTATGTTTTTCAGGGGTAGCTTAAATAAGTTGTTGCACCATCCAAAGGTCCAACTTGATGAAAAGAGGCGAATGTGTATGGCTCTTGGAGATTGAAAATTCCGCTTTTCACCCAAACGCTTCCGACACACGAAGACCAAGGTAGATCCTTTCCCAACCCAAGCTTATGCCTTTTACTTGTAGAAAATTTACGGGTGTTACAATCCTCCCAACCTTAGAATGATTTCGTCCTCGAAATCTATTCCTCGCATAAGACAATTCACCGCTACTCTCAGCACTTATTGTTTTCCTTGGTTCCCAAAAGGGTAATTACGGCTCGTAGCCCTAGATGATGTCATTCTCCCAAAACGATTGTATCCCTTTCCGAGGGGTTGTTTCTAACTCATTCCATCCTTGAGCTAAAACTCGATAACTTCCTGATAAACTGTCATGTTGGTATTCCTTCACATCTAATAACCACCCGGATACATCACACTCATACAAAAGTGAACCACGAACCTTATGAGAGTAATCTCTAACCCTCAGATCCCGGTTGTCTCCCAACCTTAGGGGACACATACTACCTCAAATGCAGCCTGTGACCTCAACTTCTCACTGATTAATTCTCCTTAGCTCAACTTTATTAGGAATCCGAATTCCGAAGACCAACACCAACCCAAAGAATTCTCAAAATTCCTTAATAATTCACCCACCACATTGGTAAAGTCTTCTTCCCAAGGACGTACCGATACGCCTTCCGGGGTGTGGGTTAAATCAGATTAGGCCATCACACAACTCCGATCTATTCTCGAAATTCAAACATTTCGCCCATATGATTCTTACCACATCAAGGATATCATACGCATCAATACTTAATTACCATCATCTAACTTCCTTTAAACTCCACCATCGTGAGGCCAACATTTCTCATGACCCCACGGGGATACTTTCAAACATTCCAAAGATTCCTTGACTTAAAAAGAACTAGTCGACGCCTAAAACCAAAACGGTAATACCAAAAACGTGGACATCATGTCCAGTATTTCATGCCAGATGCATTGTCATATTAAAGTTGACACCTAACTGGGTACTAAGATTCCCAATCTTACATTTCTAACAAGCGGACTACAATAATTCCCTTGCTCACGAAAACCTATTAAGACGATACACCGCCAACATATAACTGATGTCAAGCGTACAAGCAACTCATCAAATCAAATCCAACCATACGCAAACAATCAAACAAGACCTTATCCCGCAGATTTACCGAAGCAGAAAGATCACCCCTTAACTGACTGGGAGCAAGCATAAATTTAATACCTCAATTATTCATGCGTGAACTGATTCGTAACTAAAACCCCAAATTCGAAAACTAACCACAAGTGGGATCATCCGACGCTTCAATTCCTAATGACTCCTCTAGTCCCTAATTACAACTCCTTTCACGATAGTGGTTTAAATCTATAGCCCTAATGAGTTCAAGGTTTTTCAAATTCATATGCCAAGTCGAAATTTTATAAAACCTCCGAATGCAAAAGCTTTATAACAAATTAACCGCACGTATAAACTCCACTACCGCTTACTCGGTAGGTGTGCAAGTGGTTACCAATGCCACACATAAAAAAACCGACATTCACTTGATTATTACTCGCATTAATAATGGTAATAACAAAGATGCGCCACAAAATTTTCAAATTGACCACTATGATCCAAGCATGCGTTAATTTATAATGTGTACGTGAAAATCAATTTTCTGCACCAAAACATGTGCAACGACGTTCGTACAACCTAAAAGAGGAACTTCTCAATTTCCACTTAAAATTCTTTTCATTAGACCACAAAATGTCATCGGGTAAAATTTTCAACAAGGCCATATGCATCAGTTTATGCTGAGTATGTAAAAATAATTTTCTGTACAAAAACAGTGGGTAACAAATAAGTGTACAAATCCCAAGAGAAGGACTTCACAAGTTCAAGCTCCAAAATCCTCTTTTTACCATAAAATAACATGGGATGGAATTTACCAACAAGACCTGCATACATAAACTTATTTCTCAAATTTCATAAAACGATATGTGTATGCGACTTGACCAAACGTATATATATATATATATATATATATTATATCGATTTTCAAACCTTGGACCACACGAATAAAATAGACTTGTCCAAAAATGGTGGCTATAAAATCATGTATACTAGTAAATCAATATAATGCATGGCGTGAGACGATATCAATAGAATCAACAACTGAAGAAGGCATAAAGCAGAAGCCAAATCGAACCTTTAAAGTTTTTTCACATGCTTACTCGAACAAAAGTGTAAATCAATTCAAATGTTAAATAGTATACAACGAAATAATCTTGTATAAAACCCTAAAGAGAAACCACACAACATTGAAACTTCCCAAAATAATATGTGAGATAACATTCATCAACAAAACTCTCAAAGGTCTTTTACGGTTGCAAAAAGACATGTGCACACCCGCATAAGGAAAAATATTAAACAACGACTCATAAGTTTACACACACAATAATGCAAGTATACGAGTTTCAACGTTCTTTTTATGCGACGCAAAATTTCGTGAAATAAAACTCCACAAGACTCAACTAAATTTTTATAAAATCCAATGACACAAAAGAACATCAAGCGGTGCCAAAATCTTCGTTTCCCACACCAAGGTATAAGACGAAGTTATGACTAAATTGCCATGATTCCAATAATTTCCCCCTTTTATCGCTATGTAAAGTAAATTGACACTCTTTACAAAACTTGCATAAGACACGACGCTAAATAAACTCGTAAATTTACACGCAAAAAAATTAAAACTTACGCATTTCAAAGTTCACTCATGCGTAGCAAAACGTCATAAAATAATATTTCATAAAACTCAACAAAACTCATGCGGAATAAGATTTCCAAGAAAACTCCGACGCAAGAACATGGAAATAACTTTTCCTTTAAAACCTTAACATACATGGAGGAGATCCAATGTCAAGGTTAAAATTTCACAATTACTTACCCAATACTCCAAATAACATTAAAACACGGGTATTACCACATCTGAAATTAACGTTAGACACGAACCGGGGATGAAGAGATTTTAAATAAAAATTTGCAACCGCGTGCAACAAAACAATTTCATGCATGCTCAAACTCACGGTTTAAAATCTAATGAGTGCTAAATGTTTTACCAAGACTCCATAACATAACTCACTTTATAATTTGAGAACATGAGAAACAATTGATGCAAACTTATTTTAGAAATAAATTTTGTACATGAATTCTGATCGGCACTCAACATCATAGAACCACACTTCTCAATCTCCTATTCACACAATCATTATTCGGATGCATCAAACATCTTAACGCAATAATCACACTAATTTGATTAACTTACAATTTCTCCTTGAAATAGAGTCACTTCAATAAGCCTATGGTTCTAATTCCACCAATAACTCCGACCCAAAATGGTCAACTTAATGCAATAACCATGCTTACTGTCACTCCATGTGACGAATGCTAAAATCATCAACTCCTTCTAACGGTTACCCAAATAGAAACTCCTTCACTACCCCAATGGTCGTCACATCAAAGTAGCCCAAGCATACACACGTAACGTGTAGGTTCACCATAACATTGGCCAGGTGCAATTATGAACGTACAATACATGATCATTCTTGCTACTCTCGACGTGATTCTCATTCCTAGTGACTCCATTATCCTCAAAACATCCAATCTTAAAGTGCCTATTGGTGCAATTCTCTCTTTCAATCTCTTAAAGAACACTAGTCTGAGTTTAGGCATCCAAAATCAATACCTAATTCTCTCAAACTTAAGCTCTGATACCAACTAGTAACACTCTCAATTTGGTAAGAGCAACTAATTAAAAATTTTCGATATAACATCCAATAAAGGCAACACATATTCCTACAATATCCTAACTCAATACGCCATAAAACATGATTTGATAAATAACCTCAACAATTACAAAAGCTATATAAGGACTACATTGAAGTCGGGTGTTACTCACTCCAAATACAGTTGCTCTCTTCAACCTAATGCGGAAGACTTCGTCAAGATTTGCACTCCTCAAGTGCACAACTAGTACTTCTCTCTTCAGTATGTTTTTTTTTGGAAAGGGTATCCTGGGCCTATGGCCCAGACTAATCCCTGGCAATTAGGGCCTTTGGCCCAGCTGCTAAAGCGTGCAACCCTGAGTTTATCCTCAGTGGCCACAAGTGCTGCGAGTGGGGCTCGAACCCGGGTTGAGCTAGCGCTATGAACTCCCCAAGCCTTTACCACCACACCACAACCTTTGTGGTTTCTCTTCAGTATGTTACTAGTATTATCTCCAACCGGAACCTGTTGTACATGCCGACAAATAAAAAGGTTAGGCTAACGCCTAGTGAGTTTAAGAGTTTTACCATAAGGATAACTACATTTTTAAAAAGGGAGAATACAACTTAAATCACATTTTTTTCAAATGATTTACTTAAGTATGGAAACGACTCATTTTCCAATAATGTGCATTTTCGAAGATGAACATTTCAATACAAAATACTCTTTATAAAATGATGCATCCCAAAACTCACTAAAACAAGAGTATAATCGACTTCCAATTTATGAAAACATGAATAATATTTCCTATTCCGAAAACACCCAAAACACGAGTGGAACACAATACTCCTCACACAAAATTATGGACAATAATCCACCCATAAAGGACATCACCGAAAACATAAATATAAAAGACCCAGCCCGAAGACAACACCTTTTGGTGAAGGGTGAGATCCGATTCCATATAATGTGATGGACACAAAGTAAGCCACACATTATGTTATATCGGTATTAATTATAGAGCTCAGCATCTTTCAGCATACACGGATCCACTCATAGATACTTGCACGGAGGACTTACACCACACCGGAGATGCCTAACCGCGTCGCAATAGGGAAAACTAGTGTTCCACCATTGGACAAAATAATAAAAGTATCGATTTCGGCATCTTTCAGCGTACACCCAAAGATATACTTGCACGAAGGACTTATAACCCAATCTGATGCCTAACGTGCCACAATGTGGAAACCAAGTAGTTCCATCATCGGACAAAGTGATAAAAGTGCTCATGGATCCAAAGCAGACAGGGCTGAAACACAACATGACTCCAATTGAATGACACACACACTCAAAATATGAAATCATCAACAATCATACGTGTTAGGACACAGTCTCATTGGATTCAAGATCATCCAATACGAAGATCGCAATCTGAAGTTAAAGCTGACAAGTCGACTCTCAACAATAGTCTAGGGTCTATTTTGTAATAAGCGTCAAAGTTATAATATCTTGTTATTAGATATTATGTTTAGATATTATATTAGTTTATTTAATATCTAGATATTATTAGTTATTTTATATAGTTCTAGATATTCTTAGAAATATCTAAGAATCATAATTTACAATTCTAAATCATCAGACCAACATCAATAACACAAGTGAAGTGAGCTTAAACAGAAAACCATTATCAACCCTTTGTAATCCGCGTTTTGTAATTGAAACAGGTTGGTAATCTATATCTTGTTGTTGTTTGATTTATCTGGTAAACGATCACGGACTCACAATTGGTATCAGAGCCTCTAACAGATCAAAATCAAGATTTTAGTAACTCTCTGTGTTCTTCATTTTTCAAACTACTGTATCATAGATCAAAACTTCATTTTGTGGTTGCTTTTGAAATCAAAGTGTTGTAAGTTGTTGTAGTTGGTAAGTTGATCAATCTGTCAAAGTATTGGGCTGTAAAACCATTTCCAGGTTGTTCAATTTGGGAGTTGCAGGGTTGTTTATCGGAGAAGAAACGATACCGGTCGAAGGTCCAATACCGGTCGACCTACATTTCGAACATACCGGTCGACCTACATTTACATCATACCGGTCGACCTACATTTCATACCGGTCGACCTACATTTCAATACCGGTCCCTCAAATTTAACAAAGTACCGGTCGAAAATATTACCGGTCTTTACATCTTACCGGTCGACGCAACAGTCTGATCGTACATCTTACCGGTTCTTACATCTTACCGGTCAAACCTCATCTTGCGCAATCCACTACAAACGCAAACCAGACTTATTGCCTTTTTGCGCAAATTGTGTTCTTCCAAACTTAGTTTTTCTAAGGATCAAATCATATATTCAAGATGAGTTTTTATGATGATGAGGAAAAAATTACAAAGCTTAAATCGGAACTTAAAATTCTTTCTTCATCAGCGGAACATCATTTTAATTGTTCAAAGAAATATCGTGATGAAAGAAAGGTTCTGAAAGAAGAAGTTAGTTCTTTAAAGACTATCAATGAAGAACTTCTGAAACAGAGTTCTGGGCTTTGTGAAGATAAGGTTAAGTTTATGGAAGCTGAGAACTTTGAACTTAACAGATTTTTTTTTGAATTAGAAGCTCAAATACAGAAGCAAGAGTCTGTAGAGATGAACGGGGAGAAGTTCATCAGCTTGGAGAGTGTAAACACTAATCTTCAACAGAAACTATCAGACTTAAATCAAGAGTTTGTCAAGGACAAATCTGAGTTTGAACTGGAAAGTTCAAAGTTTGCACTGAAGTTCTATGTAATTTCCAAGAAAAGTGGTGAAGAAAAGAAGACTCTAGAGCTTAAGTGTTTAAAGCTTTCTCAACAAGTTTCTAACCTTGAGAAAGTAATCATTTTAGAAAGAGATCAGTTTGCCAAGGAGAGGAAGGCAAATGATCAGAAGGGTGCTAAGAAGGGATTTGAAGAAGAGAGAAGCATCCTTGAAGCTACAATTAGGAAGCTAACTTCTAAGTTATCTGAACTTTCTAAGAATGCACAGAAAGAGAAGAAGAAGAAGTCCTAGCTTGAGAAGAAGATTGACCTTCTCGTCAAAGAAAGAAACGGTTATTCTTCAATGGTCAATGAGCTTGAAAAGATTGTTTCAACGGTGGTGGTGACTGAGCGCAAGTCTCCAGAGTCAATTGTCCACTCACCTAGATATGATTCAGCTGATTCCGAATGCTCATTCAAGTCAGCTGCAAGTTCAACATTCAGACCTGTTTCTTCAAAGAGGTCAGTTAAATCTTCTGATCCAAATTCCTAATTCTAACCTTTTCTTTGATAGAAACATAGATTGTTCAGGTACACAAAGAAGGAGAAACAGCTACAAAGAAGCTGAACTGGTCTGGAACAGGAAACCAGTTGAAGAAAAGAAGAAATATGAGCTGAAATGTAAAAGCTCATGTGTACATACGCATAATGAAACGAAGAACAATGCACTGAAAAGTAAACCTGCTCATGTTTACACGAGAGATCAAATGATTAGGTTATCAGGTAAGGAAAATTCTTGTTCTTACTGTCGTACACATGATCCTGTTCACAGAACCAAAGATCATTACTGGTATGGTTCTTATTCCATAACCCCCATACGAACTGCAACTAACACATATGGACCCAAATACCAGTGGGTACCAAAGAAAACTAAACCTGTGTTGCAGGAACCTACTATCAAGGGGGAGTAGAAGAACAATGGTTCTTGAGTAAATCAGCTCAAGACCCGGACATCAATGTCAAAGTGGTTTCTAAGTAAATCAGCTTAGAACCCGTGCTTCAAAGAAGAGTGACTTCTAAACACAACAGTTTAGGACTCGCACTTCAATGATCAAAAGAACTTACTCCAATGCTGATATGAGAGATTGTACTCCGATACTCCAACGAGGAAATCAATCTTCAAGGGGGAGTACATATTTATTTCTGAAATTATACATGTTAGATGCATAATTTCAGGGGGAGTAAGAGAATTTCTTTGTTTTACTGCTTTTTGTCTTTTCAATATTAGTGAATAAAGTTTCTTTGACTTGACTTAAGACTTTTGCAGAATTTTTTGAGAAGAGCTTACACGATCATATGTTTATGACTTTAAGCTAAGCTTCATGAGATTTAAGATCGCACTTAAAGGTATATTCTTTTATCTTAATCTCATATGTGATTGAAAGAAGGACAACTTTCAATCATTGAAAACATATTCTTAAACGTTCAAACCACTTCCCGGTTTTTTTCAAAAGATTTTATATTTTGGGAGTGTACTTTAAATGTTCTACATGAGCTTACATGATTATAAATCATTTTGAGCAACTTATTCTTTATAGGATATACGGGATCAGTGTGCTAGGAATTAACACAACTTCTATGGAATCACGTTAACTAGTGATTTCTACTCATGAAGTTAATCCATAATGATTGAGTGTGAGAAATCAAAAGAAATGAGTGTGGATTGGATAATGAGCTATCATGAAAAAGAGAGTTCGGTTAGCAGTGAGCTAAATGTTTAAAAGAAAGAGGGTGTGAGAACAGAGTTAAAAGAATATCACAACTCTGCACCAACTTTTTCTGAGTCGGGCAGCCACATTTCTAGTGTTTCACAACTCTTTTGTGATCATTATTGAAACAGGCAACTAGCCCATGCCAACTCTTGAAATTACCCCACAAGCTACTCATTTTCTTCTTAACAGGAAAATGTTTCATTTTCAAAGGGGAAGCAGTACATATGCTATCTGATTTTCATTTGGAAAATCTGGATATTGAAAAGAAGGAAGTCTTCCCCACCTTCGCCCTTCACTCATGCACATTGAGTCTGTGTTTAACTTACTATTGTCTCAGTGGTTTACACAATTTCGAGCCTATAAGCAATCATCAAGTGCTTAATTCTTTCTATCACAAGCACGAACACACAAGGAATTTGTTTCTTTGTCATAACGTTTATAGAAATAACCTTTGTGGTGTTTCGATGATTAAATGGAAGCCCAGGGGGAGTCAACATCAAACAGCTCCTTTCCATTGTGTATTCGTTACACACAGTGACTTAGTGTTAGTGTTACTGACAAGCATTTCTAACTGATTTGTTTATTGCTACAGGTGTTACATGACTATTTTGTTTAGATTTGCAAAGATCTGGATAAAAGATAATGCAAACAGATAAAATTAACACAAACCAATTAACCTAAGCGCACAACTCCCCGGCAACGGCGCCAAAAACTTGATGCACGCGTCGTTAAACGCACAACAAGGTTTAAATTTATAAACCTAACTCAAACCTAGTAATAGGGTAAGTCGGGTATCGTTCTTCTCAGGGAGTCAGTGGTTAAATTAATGATTCATGTTAAAACCGAATGCACGTGTGTCACAAAGATTGGCTACCCAATTTATCAATTAAGCTCAAAAGATAATCTAACTAAAAATCAAAATCTAATTGTTACAAATAACACTACTTCAAAAGGTTTGGATTGACAATTGAATTAAACTTCGAAACGATTAAAAAAATAAACTTTATGACTAACGAACTACCAGAAAAACAAAATCAACAATCATAGCTAGCAATATCTGTCACATATCGTTCGCCATGAAAAATTGATAGAAACTTAATTTAAAACTCGAATATCAAGATCATAAAGATTTATCATTAACCAATTAACAATATCACTTAAATAAATATAATAAAAACACAAACTTTCTCGAAGAAATCCAATCCAACAATATCAAGAATAACCAACTTAAACCTTTTTCTAAAACCAAACTAAAATTAACAAATATAATTTACTAAAAGAATTACTTGGAAGAAACTTCAAACCTCAATTACATCTCTAACGAAATTATCAAACTCGAATCTTCATCAATCTTTGAATCTTCAATAATCACGAATCGCAATCTTCCATCTTTCTCCATCTAATTCAATGAGTATTTTATGAAAATTAATAAAAACACAGCATCCAAATGGCTGCCTCTCGATGATCCCCCATATATGATTTATTCTCAAATATATATCACACTTATGCCCTAATTTCCTTAATTACGAGCTGGGCTGATTATTCACGAGTTGGGCCTGATATGGTTTGGGCCGAAGCCTGATCTCTCTATAAAAATAATAACAAACAACGCTTCATATGGGACTCGAACCCATGACCATGGCTACACAAACTC
Source organism: Arctium minus (assembly GCA_954870635.1). NCBI lineage: Eukaryota > Viridiplantae > Streptophyta > Magnoliopsida > Asterales > Asteraceae > Arctium > Arctium minus. Next base: position 169,650,561 of record OX941080.1, on the reverse strand, counting down.
ACGCCCCTACCACTCCACCAGAGAAGCGTTTTTGGTTTAACTTTGCATCATTTTTCTTTAACTTTCGTTTCCGGTCCAGCTTTGTTCACTCAACTTCGGCGCCTGTTTCGATCCAGATCCACTCTGAATTGCCAAAAACTCAAAACACAAACAATGTAGATCTGTGTGTTAGGTTTCCAGATCGTCTTGAATAACTCAAATCCGAGCTCGGACGAGTGAGATATGCTCAAAACGGCAAAGTCGCGCAAATCTGTCAAAATCGACATTTTTATCCCTTTTTCACTACACACTTTTCCGAACCTATCAAACACAAAAACACATTAATTTAGTTTGGTTTTACCATTTTAAAACATTAAAGATGGGTGATTGACGATAAAATAATCTCAAATTAAACGACCGATCAAAACACCCCACACTTAAACATTGACCGTCCTCGGGCAATAAAACTGTTTATTTCAGTAATTCAAGAATAGTCAAATCAAACTCTTTAGAAATCATAGCATGTCATGAATATGGGATAAGTCAACCATCAAACCTTTAGCACGTGCATACTATTTCGAGAACTAACATGAAATGACCAGGTAAGCTCTCACTAGGATAGGATTCACTCAGCCACTCATGTGTTTTGGGTTATGTGTTTCGCTCGAGACATCCTCACATGACCGGTACTCTACCATAGGCTTGAAAAAATTCTCATTCTCCATCGCTGGAAGTGCATGCAAGATACAAATCAAAAGGTCTTTTTCAAGGGTTGTAATGGTGGGCAACGGGTAAGGTGGGATAACATATGGTGAAGTGACTTTTAAAACCTTTAGGACTAGGGGAGCATTGTGCACAATAAACCAAGAGTTTGTCACATTGCGGTTCTCTTTGAGACCTTTGAGCACTTTTTATTTCAATAACTGCAAGCCTTTATTCCTCTTTTTTTTTCACGGGGCATATACTGGCTTTTAAACCCCTTCTTTATGCCACTTTCTTTCTTTTCTTTTCTTTTTTCTTTGTTGTTTTTTTTTCTCTCTTTTTTTTTTTTTTTGAGGCTTTGCTTTATACTTTTTTCTTCTTTCACGACCACAACTTCACTATATTAACAGTTTAGCTCATTGGTCTAATGTCACACCCCCAAAGTCTTAAGGTTGGGTAGGAACTGTTTGACTTTTGTAGCTTGTAACATAGGCATGTCAAACGAAAGGGTTTATTGGCTCAAAATGGTTGATCAAGTGGACTGCATTTTAAGGGTAGGCTTTTTGGCTAAAAGTGGTTTACATTCACATCAAGGATGGCCTTTATCACTTTTGTATACAAGCATGACTTAAATGCAATCTTGAAGAGAATAGATGCAAGTTCTAGAGAGACCAATACACATGAGGTGTAATACACACATGAAATGAAACGAGACTAATTTGGATGTTTTAGTCATAAGGCTCAAATGTCTCACAGGTTAGATGTGCTCACCAATCAATCAATGTTAGTTTCAAATATCAAGACACACCAAGTTATTAGGTGACTAATCAACCGATTCATTAGTGCTATGTGTTCCTTAGAGTCTAACAAGACTTTTCATTATGCTCATATATGTAAAAGAATTACTGCCCTAGAACAAATCAAGTATTTAAGTTTTTAACACCCCACAGTTTATCATGCATTGTCCCCAATGTATGCACTTATGTTAAAGAACACAAATAAAGATGAGAGGAACAGAAAACTTCCCTGGATGTTGTTCCAACGCATGACTGGTGCAATGTTGATCAATCCATGTAAGCTCCAACTTGTATGGGAATGTCAGCCTTTGGTGATTTATCAGCACTTTCCTGTTACAACACAAAAGCTCGGACCAACTTCGTTAAAGCACAATAGAGATTCAATCATCAATCAATCAGAAAATTTCCAAAATATCCCCCTCCCCTACTTAGAAATATGCATTGTACTTAATGCTGGGAAGTGGAAATCAAGAGATGCTTCAAACTTAGAGGAAGAGGCCGCCAAAGATAAACAAGAAAAAAAATACCTAAAAAGAACAAAAATCCTCATTTTCGTAGGGAAACACGATTGCACTTAGCACGTGCAACAAGCCTTTTAAACCCCTAGGTCCCCCTAGTGGACGAGTGAAGTCTCGTGAGGGTTTGCAGTGAACACACCCACAAAGTTCATTTAACTACGACCTGACTAACTAATGCGATAAAAATAAAATACATAAAGAAAAGAAATGTACAAAACACAAGCAGGTGTTAATCTTGTTACCAATATGTGAGTTATGTACCTGCATTGTGATGCTTTCTTTGATCTTTCATGTACCCAATGTCTTCCAATACTATGATGCATGCCATCTAACCATTTGATCACTTCTTGTATGCTTACCTCTCTCCAAATCAGATTAATCTCATGCGGTGGCTCTCTAATTGGGTGAAAATAAGATCTAGCCGACCATTTGATAACCTCATGTATGCTTACCTTTATCCAACTTGGGTTCAACTCTCTCAAGGGTTTTGCATTGGATTCAACATGAGTTTGGTGTGTGCATTTGGATGAATTGAATCCCACAGAATCCTCAGTCAACCCTCTATCTACCAAGGTAAGATCTTTCAAGATAGACCTAAGAATGCAATCGAGTGATGTGTTTAACTCAAGGGATAGAGGTTAGTCGAGTGGATTTTCCGAAGGATTTTGTGCCAAACTCGGTGAAACTTCCTCTTCACAAGCACCTGGTAGTTGATTGGAGGTGATCGGTTCAACTAACAAAGTCTGAGTCTCATCTAGATCCACCAATTTTAGTTCATGCTCTAATGAGACATCTACTATCCTCTCTTTTTCCTCACAATTCTTTTGATTGTGTTCAACATGTTCAAGGTCTAAGTGAGGTTCATTCTGTCAAGGTATTTCATCAACAAAATCGTCACTCAGATTTTCCCTAGACAGGCTCAGTTGAATACCATCATCTATTTCACTTATTTGTTCCGTCAATTGACTAACTCTTGCTTCAAGGGCAACAACTGATTGGGTCATATTATTCAAATCAAGGGCAACACTATCCGTATACTGCATTTGTTCTTTCATCATCGCTATCATGTTTTCCAATTGTTCTTCGAGCAATGATGATTCTTCATTATTATAGTCATAATTACCATAAAAATTATCGTTTTGAAACTGATCGTTTTGGTGGTAATTGCCTGAATGATATTGACTTAGAAAACAAGGCTAACTTGAGTCACTTTCATATTGACATTCCCAAGAGAAGTCTGGTTGTTCTTGCCATCCAGGGTTATAAGAATCAAAAGACATGTCTTCATTGTAGTTTGTGAACCCTTGGGCTTTATTGACACAACCATCATGAAAGCTTGCACACTTTTTTATAGAATGCCCTGGGTCACCACAATAAATGCATAAATTTTGACTATTAACCCTCTCATAATAAAATTCAGAACAACTATCTATAGAGTGTAAGGGATCCCTACAATAATTGCATGAATTTTGGATCTGATGCATCTCGTTATCACTATCTCCCCCAATCAACCCACCTAAAAGCATGTCTAGTTTCTTTGAAATCTCACTGATATCATCCCTAAACTCTTGCCTCAACTCTCGCCTCAACTCATCCATCTCCGCATTAAACATACTATCAAACGACATATTTTCGAATCAAAGCATAGATCTAAGGCGATGGTAACTCATGCAATAACAATAATAATAAAAAAATGACGCTTAAAATAAAGCCTAAACAAAAAAAACTAAACACGCCAAAGAAAAATATTTTTTTTAATAAAGAAAAGACTAACACTAAGCAAATAAAAGAAAGCACACTAAAAAAATAAAATAAAAAAAACGAGAAGATTTACCTGACCTGCGGGAGATCAAGCAACCAAACTGCAAAACATTATTAGAAGGTATCGAGAAGCAATCTAATCAAAAGATAATGCAAACAGATAAAATTAACACAAACCAATTAACCTAAGCGCACAACTCCCCGGCAACGGCGCCAAAAACTTGTTGCACGCGTCGTTAAACGCACAACAAGGTTTAAATTTATAAACCTAACTCAAACCTAGTAATAGGGTAAGTCGGGTATCGTTCTTCTCAGGGAGTCAGTGGTTAAATTAATGATTCATGTTAAAACCGAATGCACGTGTGTCACAAAGATTGGCTACCCAATTTATCAATTAAGCTCAAAAGATAATCTAACTAAAAATCAAAATCTAATTGTTACAAATAACACTACTTCAAAAGGTTTGGATTGACAATTGAATTAAACTTCGAAACGATTAAAAAAATAAACTTTATGACTAACGAACTACCAGAAAAACAAAATCAACAATCATAGCTAGCAATATCTGTCACATATCGTTCGCCATGAAAAATTGATAGAAACTTAATTTAAAACTCGAATATCAAGATCATCACGATTTATCATTAACCAATTAACAATATCACTTAAATAAATATAATAAAAACACAAACTTTCTCGAAGAAATCCAATCCAACAATATCAAGAATAACCAACTTAAACCTTTTTCTAAAACCAAACTAAAATTAACAAATATAATTTACTAAAAGAATTACTTGGAAGAAACTTCAAACCTCAATACATCTCTAACAAAATTATCAAACTCGAATCTTCATCAATCTTTGAATCTTCAATAATCACAAATCGCAATCTTCCATCTTTCTCCATCTAATTCAATGAGTATTTTATGAAAATTAATAAAAACACAGCAGCCAAATGGCTGCCTCTCGATGATCCCCCATCTTTGATTTATTCTCAAATATATATCACACTTATGCCCTAGTTTCCTTAATTACGAGCTGGGCTGATTATTCACGAGTTGGGCCTGATATGGTTTGGGCCGAAGCCTGATCTCTCTATAAAAATAATAACAAACGATGCTTCATATGGGACTCGAACCCATGACCATGGCTACACAAACTCACGCCCCTACCACTCCACCAGAGATGCGTTTTTGGTTTAACTTTGCATCATTTTTCTTTAACTTTCGTTTCCGGTCCAGCTTTGTTCACTCAACTTCGGCGCCTGTTTCGATCCAGATCCACTATGAATTGCCAAAAACTCAAAACACAAACAATGTAGATTTGTGTGTTAGGTTTCCAGATCGTCTTGAATAACTCAAATCCGAGCTCGGACGAGTGAGATATGCTCAAAACGGCAAAGTCGCGCAAATCTGTCAAAATCGACATTTTTATCCCTTTTTCGCTACACACTTTTCCGAACCTATCAAACACAAAAACACATTAATGTAGTTTGGTTTTACCATTTTAACACATTAAAGATGGGTGATTGACGATAAAATAATCTCGAATTAAACGACCGATCAGAATATCTACCCAAGAAATGGAGAAGAGCTAACCAAGAAATCACATGTTTCAAGAATCACGTCCAAGATTGAATTCTTCAAAGAGCAAGTATTCTGAATATATGCTGATTCTAGAGAAATTTTCTTTTGAAGATACTTTACTGAAGAATTTCGAGCTGAAACAAAAGATAATTTTTTCCCATGAACTGAAAGAAAGAAAAACTACATCTTTTGGGGAGTTTACTATATCTTGAAGACTAAGAGAGAGATTGCATGAAAGAGAAGATCGTATTGCTAAATCATTTTCGTAATGATCTTGATCCAAAGGGGGAGATTGTTAGGACACAATCTCATTGGATTCAAGATCATCCAATACGAAGATCGCAATCTGAAGTTAAAGCTGACAAATCGACTCTCAACAATAGTCTAGGGTCTATTTTGTAATAAGCGTCAAAGTTATAATATCTTGTTATTAGATATTATGTTTAGATATTATATTAGTTTATTTAATATCTAGGTATTATTAGTTAGCATATATAGTTCTAGATATTCTTAGAAATATCTAAGAATCATAATTTACAATTCTAAATCATCAGACCAACATCAAGAACACAAGTGAAGTGAGCTTAAACAGAAAACCATTATCAACCCTTTGTAATCCGCGTTTTGGTAATCGAAACAGGTTGGTAATCTATATCTTGTTGTTGTTTGATTTATCTGGTAAACGATCACGGACTCACAATACGCAATGACCAAAGCGTTATGCTGAGTTATCAAAACTGGACAAGTGTCCCCAAAATCTCCATTATAATCAAATATCGAGCCACATGCTCAACCAACCAAATGACTCATTGTCGAAAGCAATAGAATGCAAATAAACACATACACACTCGACCAATGTTTATGCAAACACGTATTCCAAAGTACACGACTAAACTCCAACACAACTCAAAATGAGGCAGATCATTTTCCAAACAAGGTTATACCGTTAAATGCTTTCAAAACGTCTCAAAACATGAGCTAGGCATATTTTCCAACAAACACAAAAATGCATTTTTGCCAAGAAATCTCCATTTATGCAATACATTATTAAAACAAATGTCCATTTATTACTCTTTTATCAAAATGCCCAAAAGTCCCAAATGTGGGTGTTTTACAAGGTTTATAAAGGCGAACACCTTAAATAATTAAACCCACCAATAACTCAACAAGTGATAATTTCATGTAAACACATAAACACTTTAAAAAAAATAGACATTTTGGCATGTACAACGTTTTCACAAATCAATTTGAACTCACCTTGCTAGATTTAGGCTAAATCTAGATTTTACACCAACTTGAGCTTCCTTTAAGAAACTTGAATCGACAAGCCAAATCTTCCAAAAATCTAGATCCATAAGTTTTCAACCATAAATATACTTATTCAACCAATAAGAATCAATCCTCAAACATTTTACATCAAAATACCCAACTTGGCCAAAACCCTAATTTTGACCTAATTTCTCCAAAACCATCAAATCCGAAATTTGAGAAACCAATCCCTAGGAAATCATCAAGAGAGCATTTATATCTTATATTATGGTTTAGAAATGGAAGGGGTATACTTATCACTTAGGTTTTGATAAAAACCTAGAAAACTCTACCATGGAGCTTGAGGTTGAAGATGGAGGTGGTGAACTCTTGATCCTAGCTTCCAATCCTTGTTGGATGGTGGAAAATCACTTGGAACACGTTAGATTCGGTGTCTTGAATGCATAAGATCCGAAATTAGGGTTTGAGGATTGTTTCTAGGGAGAAGAGGGTTTAAGAGGTAGTAAGAAATAAGAACAAGGTTGCTAAAATCGGGTTTTTAAGTGATAAGGGGCCGACGGCGATTGTGCCCAAGGCACTCTCGCCAGGGCACTCTCGCGTAAACTTTACCGTAGGCACATCCTCGCTGGCGATTGTGCCCGGCGATTGTGACCAATGTCACTCTCGCAGGCACTCTCGCCCAGAGTGTACCGAACCCCCTCTCCCTTCCGCGACCTTGCCCCGGTGACTGTGACACTATCACAATCACCGGGCATAGTAGCACCGTAAGCCCCAGAGATCGAAAATTCCGCTTTTCACCAAAGCTCTTTTGACACACGAAGACCAAGGTAGATCCTTTCCCAACCCAAGCTTATGCCTTTTACTTGTAGAAAATTTACGGGTGTTACACCAGACCCTCCACTTAGATTTGAAGTACACAACTTAGATAGTTTGGAATCAGCTTCAAGACGTAACGGGTGTGTATGAGTCGAAGTGTTGCACGACAAAATTGTTTGGAACCAGACCCTCTTCAAGACGTAACGGGCAAGTTTTACATGCTAAAACTAAAGGGCAAGTTTTACATGGATCCATCAACCTGGCTATATTGTATGAGTTGAAGTGTTGCGCGACAAAGAAGGCCCATGAGAGAAATTTGGAAGTTGCAAAAATGAGGATGTTTAGACGGACTTGTGGTTGGAACATATGTTTGACAGGATATCGAACGTGCTCTTTCGGACAGTGTTACGAGTTGCGTCTATCAAGGATAAGTTGCAGGGGGAAGATTGTGGAGGTTTTGTCACGTTCTTAGGAGATAGATGACGGTTCCTCTAAGGATGATAGAAAGTGTGATGATTGAGGGACAAGGAGAAGGGGTCAATTACTCGAAAAGCACATGTAATGAGCAACTGAGGTCGGAATATGGGCTTTAGGCATATTGAGGATATAACATCTGATAATAGAAGTTCTTGAAGACGCATGACTATAGCTAGGGTAACATACCAGGGGGAATTTGTAGCTAGTGTAGACACGGGGAAAGGAGCTCGAGAGGTAGAGGATAAGAGTAGGCCACGTTAGGTATCTGACAATTAGGTATTCAGAGCCCTAAGTTAATTAGACTATCGAAGTGTACATGTAATTTCCTTTTCCTTATTATGTTTTCTTGTATGTGCTTTTGTTTATATGTTGTTGTTTAATCATAACTACTTTTTCAAAATTTATTTGTATCTTCCTTTCTTGCCTAAAGTCCTTTTTTCAAACTTTTTGAGCTAAAATTCTCTCTTTCACACACATTTGTCACAGAAATACTCATTTATTCTTTGTGCCTGGTGGAGGTTCGATCTACGTTCATTATTCATTATTTGATAAAGCAATGCAAATAACTTGAATTGTGGCTGCAGTAGCTTAATCTAGGTCAATGTTTTAACTCGTCTTTCTTGTTTTCTGCTTTATTTCATCAGTAGAGATCTAGTTTTCTTGTTGGTGCATGGCTCTTTTCTCTTGTGATAGTACATTCGTTGGAATTTAGGCTCATTTTAAAGCTTGTGTATGAATTCGACGATTTATTTCTTTCTGCAATAACTATTAATTTTAGACAAATATTTAAGTTCTCAAATTATTAACTTTTTTCACAATTGGATGACTCCTGATCACCAAGCATCAACTTTCACAGCACACCAGAATCTCTGAATCTCATGGTTGAGTACAAGGAGGCATAACTATTGTAGTAACATCCCACCAGCTTTATACGTATACACAAGTCAAAATTATATATTTCTTTATTAATTATTGTTGTTTGAAAAATTAAATAAAATCCAAAAGAGAGAAAGGGAAAGGCCTTCCAATCCAAGCCCCACAGTACCCGTCGACAAAAACAACTTGAGAAGAACAAAGCGGCAAAAATGAATTTTGGAATATAGAAGCGACTAAAATGAATTTTGAGAAAACGTATTTTCATTCGTTAATTTAAAAGACAAAAATATATAGTAGATTGGGTGCATTGCAGAGTTGTAATTTACGAATTAAAGTAGTAATATTTTTTAAACCCCATCAATCTATAATTAAGGTACGTACAATGTGTTAATTAATGTATGAATGAGGATTTTTATATATATGGAAACAAATCAATAGCCGGCCATGAAGATGGTGACATTGGAATATTGAATGCAACCTTTCCATTTCAAACCAATCTCATAAACAATAGATTTTTGGTCATATGAGACCATCTCCAACCCATACATCAAAAATAACACCAAAAACATTAAAATTGGTAGGACCTTTCACACTAAAAAAAATTCCAACTTCAACCATACTTCAAAAAAGAACACCAAATCTCCTAAACCCAAATAAAAAAAACATTTTTCATTATTATTAAACATTTTTATATACACTATCTATTATTTATAAATAATTATTATATTAAATAAACAACTAATTAATGAGGTCTCGGTCAAAATAAAATGATAATTTATTAATTAATAAATTTTACATTACTAGAAAAAAAAATACATCAATTCAAATAACATAAATTAAAAACATAGTTAAATAATACTAATTTTCCGAGTTAGTATATCCGTCCCACAAATGTTCAATCAATGCATCTCGAACTTCAAAATGAGCGTCTTTATCTCTGATTCTTTTAATTTTATGCATCTCGAAGTTCAAACTGATACAAATGTTTAATTTATGTTTTAGTTTACGTTATTTAATTTCAAGTATTATGTATTTTTAATTTGTTATGAAATTAGATTTTATCAATTTTATTTAATGCTATTTTTTTAATTTAATTTAATATATAAAATAACATTTATTATAATTAAAAATACAAACTATATCAATTGTATTTATAAAAAAAAGAAAAAAAAACATTTTAAGTGGGCCATATAAGTTTGCAGTGTGAACAGTGCCACACCAAATTTGGTGTGTTTTAATTTCAGCAACTCATGAATGGCAAATTCATTTGAAGATTAGAGTATGGTTGGAGATGACCATACTGCAAATCACTAAATTTGCAGTATGGTTGGAGATGCTCTGAGTAAATGGAAAAACACAAAATTGAATTCAAATGGATCACATTAAATTCTTTGACTTCGGATCACGTGAGACCAACCTGTTTTCGTGAGATCCGTGATACCACGATTTTACACTTGAAACTTCACAGTAAAACACTGTGAAGGTAAAAGAATCTGAACCTTCACAATGTTTTTCTTTGAAAGTTTTTACCTTCACAGTGTTTTGCTGTGAAGTTTCAAGTGTAAAAACATGGTCTCACGGGTCTCACAAAATATACTGGTCTCACATAAACTCAACCCTGATTCATTTGCTTTTAAATTTTAATTGGTTACCAAATTTCAAGAGCGGTTCAAAAGTTATATAGCTATTTGATTTGAGGTTCAAGTATCAAAATAAACTCATCAACAAGAATAAGATTCATATACGAATATAGTGGAGGTTTAAATAAGAAGATTAAATATTTTGACAAGTTAAGAAAAAAAAGGTTCATATGTAAACAATTAAAAATATCCGTTCGAAGATATATATGTGTGAATTGATGTATGTAACATCGGTTTACATATTGCATATTCAACTAAATCTTTTTGGAGTTTTTACAATGTAACATCGGTTTACATAAAAGCTTGTTTTTAAGAGTTTTTTCGATAGCTTAATAATAATGTAATTTATTTTAGGTTTAATAATATAATGTTTTTTTATAAAATAAACATTAAATATTCTGTTATATTTAAAATTAGATTTTTATTCTGTATTTAGTTATGCGGAGAGTGATTTTAGGGGAATTGAAGTGGGGAGTGCTTTTATGAGTTAAAGTTGTTAGAGATAAAAATTGAAAGTTAATAAATAATATTAGGGCAAAATGCGTGAAATAGCAACCTACTTTCATAAATTTCCTTATTATAGCATTATACTTTCACTTTTTCTTATTCTAGCAATGTAATTTCAAATTATTTTTTATTAGGACATTGTACTTTGAAAAATTTACCCATTATAGCATTAGGTAACCTTTTGATTTAAATGTACCCATTATACCAGGTTCTCATGCCACCTCATTGTCCACATAGGCTGTCCACATGTACTATATTGCTGACGTGTCATTTTTTATTACAACATTGTACTTTCAAATTTTTTTTTATTATAACATCACCAGTTCCTATTATAACATTGTACTTTTACTTTTAATATTTTTGTTATTTAGACATTGTACATTTAACCAAAAAATATAATTTCAGAAATTAAACATGTTTACAAAACATCACTATTTCATGAATAAAAATGTTCATAAAAGATCGTTGGTGAACCATGGACGGTAATGAAAAGTGTAATTCATTTCTAATCATAATCAATATCGTCCGAATTCCCAACAAAACAGAATTAGATGATAAAAATGAGAAAGAAAATAACATGTGGAAAGTGAAATGGGGAAGAAGGGAGATACCTGGGAGGTGGTGGAGGATGAAGATAATGAAAAGAGAGTTGGGGTTTGCATTTCACTACATTTATTCGATATCAAAACATAATAATCGAGGCCAGATATTGAAAACAAATACATAATAATGGTTCACCAATGATCTTTTGTGAACATTTTATTCATGAAATAGTGATCTTTTGTAAACATGTTTAATTTCTGAAATTATATTTTTTGTTAAATGTACAATGTCTAAATAACAAAAATATTAAAAGTAAAAGTACAATGTTATAATAGTAACTATTTGTGTTATAATAAAAAAAATTTGAAAGTACAATGCTGTAATAAAAAATGACACGTCAGCAATATAGTACATGTGGACAGCCTATGTGGACAATGAGGTGGCATGAGAACATGGTATAATGGATACATGTAAATCAAAATGTTACCTAATGCTATAATGGGTAAAATTTTCAAAGTACGATGTCCTAATAAAAAATAATTTGAAAGTACATTGCTAGAATAAAAAAAAAGTGAAAGTATAATGCTATAATAAGAAAATTTATGAAAGTAGGTTGTTATTTTACGCATTTTCCCATAATATTAAATGTAGTACATAAAATTTTAATGGTTGTTTTTAAAAGATTTTAAGTAATTAACATTAAATAGTGGTACATTAAACTTTAGCAATTGTTTTTAAGAGTTTTTTTATAAATGATTTAAAATACTATAAGCATACTCGCGCAATGCAGCGAGATACATCACAATTTTAATGTTTCCTTTTATTTTTTGTTTTTTGTCGATTTACAGTACGATTTTGGATGGTTTTAAAAAAAGTGATAATGTTTTTTTTATAAAATTTTAATTTAGGCTTAATAATATAACATTTTTATATAATAAACATTAAGTATTTTGTTAAAATTCAATAATTATCTTATATATTTTAAATTTTTTTATATTTAAATTAAGATTTTTTTAAAGGCACAAATTTTATTACCAAATATAACAACCAAAGGTGCAAAAAGTTACAAACAGAAACAACCACAGAGATACCCGAAACGAAACAAAGCCAAACAAACTAAACAATGGTTTGATTAAAATGTTTATCATATTTTTATTATGTTTATTGGTTAGTTATGAATTCAAACATATAGCTTTAGAAATTTGTATTCATGCATCATAACTTGTAATCTTGAATTTTAAGTAATGTGTATCCAATAAACAATATTTAATACATAAAAGTTTGTTTTTAATAATTTTATTCGATAGTTTAATAATAATGTAATTTATTTTAGGTTTTATAAAATAAACATTAAATATTCTGTTAGATTTTTTTAATTATATTTTAGATTTTTTATTTTTAGATTTTTATTTTTATCTTGTATTTAATTAATTATGCAGGAAGTGATTTTAGGGAGTTAAATTGAGGAATGATTTTAGGGAGTTAAAGTTGTTATAGATAAGGATTAAATAGGAAGAGATTTTAAGTTTTCGTTTTTTAATTAAGTTTTAAGTAATTAGCATTAAATAATGGTACATTAAGTTTTAACAATTGTTTTTAAGAGATTTTTATAGATGCTTTATAATATAGTATAGATATAGATAGTATAGCTAATAACCATCGAGACATCAATTTTGTCCATTTCATCTTAAATAATTCCTTTGTAGAAAATTCAATTATTTTTTTTCAAACTTTGGAAACTAGATTGGGAAGGAGATTTGGAAAACTATGCTAAATATTGTGTCAAGTTTCATAAATATGTTCGATGTTGATATTTTCTGGAAAATATATTTAGATGGTGTTTGGTTCGTAGAATGTTTTTAGATGAAATGAAATATGTCAAAAGAATTTGATTTTGAAGAAATTGGAATGCAATGTTGTCATATTTGACCACCTGTTTGGTTGATAGAATTGGAATATGTCTGTTTGTTTCACAGAATGTAGCTTTGGAATTGGATTGAAATGTTGATAAATGACCAAAATACCCTTTTTGGTAATTTTAATTTTTCTAAACAAAAATGTTTTTAATAAAATAGCATTAAAAAGACTTTATTTGTAATGGTGGCTCAGATTGGTGGTGGTCAGTGGTGGTTTAGAACGGTTGTTCAGATAGACGGTGGTCGACGGTGGTTCGGATCGGCGGTGGTTCGGATCGATGGTGGTTCAGATCGGCGGTGGTTCAGATTGGCGATGGTCGATGAGCGGCGATGGTCGGTGATGGTTCAAATCAGCGGTGGTTGGCATTGGTTCAGAATAGCGGTGGTCGGTGGTCAGCGGTGATCGACGATAGTCGGTGGTGGTTCAGATTGGCGGTGGTCGGTGGTTTGCAATGGTCAGTAGTGGTCGGCGGTGGTACAGATCGGCGGTGGTTCAGAACGACGGTGGTTTAGAACGGATGTGGTCGGTGGTTGGCGGTGGTTAGTGGTGGTCAGCGGTGGTACAGATCGGCGGTGGTTTAGAACAGATGTGGTCGGTGGTGGTTGGCGGTAGTTCCGATCGGCAGTGGTCGACGGGGTTTCAAATTGGCGATGGTTCAAAACAGCGGTGGCCAATGGTCGGCGGTGGTTCAGAACGGCAGTGATCGATGGTTGGCGGTAGTCAGTAGTGGTCGACAGTGGTCGGTGGTTGGCGGTGGTCAGTGGTGGTCGACGGTGGTTCAGATCGGCAATGGTTCTGAATGGCGGTGGTCGGTGGTAGTGGTGGTCAGCGGTAGGTCCAATCAGCATTGGTCAGCAGTGGTTCAGATCAGCGATTATTCAGACGGCGGTGGTCGGCGGTGTTCGACAGGGTTTAGAGAAGGAACTGATGGATGCATGGTTTAATCATATATATGTTTTATGTGATTAGGTTATATTGGATTGAGGGCATATGTGGTATTATGAAAAAAAGAATTTCATTTCATCAAAATACCTTGTAGTTGCTAAGGAATGTTGAATTAACTCATTTGTAGAATTTGATATAATTTAGAGATTTCTTCCTTGAAAAAGAATGAACCAAACAAAGAAATGAAACCTGGTCATTGGAATTCAACATTTCAATTCTATCAATTCATTCAGAATCTGCAAACCAAACACCACTTTTGCTTTCAAAATACCTATATATGTTGTCTAATCAAAAGTTTGCCTAATATAGACGGTGGACACCTCTAGTTTTGCATTTATTTTCTCGATGGTCTGTATTGAAACTTGATAGTATCAAGATCATCAAGAAAACAAACGTAGAAGTAGTAGCGGTTGGATTAATCATACTTTTGTTTTAGCAACATGGGTATTTTGAGAAAGGTATGAAAGTTAAGCATAGTGTTTAGAAGGTGCATGTCTAACATTAAGTATTTTTTAAGATTTGGGGTAATATTAAACATAATTTTCCAAATTTCCGATTAGAAATTGAAACAAAAATAATATATTGCATGAGGTTTATAGATTATCAAGTTTATATGTCTATAAATTGTGATATAAAATCTTTGAATTATTGAAATGGAGTAACGTGTTTTAATTAATAGATGGATACGTCCTTCGCTTAATTAGAACTTGATAATGATGTCATTGGGTATCAAAGTCAACAAAAAGTGGAATATCGTGGACCAATTACATTTTGCATTTTTTTCTAAAACCAAGATTATTGATTTATCTCATATCCCAATTATTATCTACCCATTCATTATTTTGCATGTTTTTTCTAATAAAATCGAGAAACAGTATTAAAAGAATAAAATCCTTTTATTCGATTTTCATGGCCGGACACATTTTGATCAATTACTTAGAGATTTATAACCTTTAATTAAACTAATTATGTATGATAAAAAGATTCCCAATTATTTAAATATATATGAGTTCAGTTTTATTATTAAAACAAAATCGGGTTTATAGCAAAAATGTTAAAGTTTATTAATTAATAGATTGTTTTATAGAATTTAAGTTTATAAGATCATATAATAAAACATCTTATCTAAATTGTTTACAAAATTAAGTTTATATGACGTTTGTGGACGCCTTAACAAGATTTTTATAACATTTTAAAAATAAAATGTCGCATTAGTTATTTTATATTACACTTTTGAGAAATGTCTTATTGTTTTTATAAGACATTTTTTCAAATAATTCTTTAAAAAAAAGCTAATAGACTACACTATTTTAAATTTTTGTTAAGACATTTAAAAACGTTTTATAAACTTATTTGAACACTTTTAAATAAGACGTTTCATTAATTATTTGGTTCTATAAATTAAGGGGTTGTTTGGTTGGTTTTCCATTAAGTTATGTATGGATAAAGTTGTCTGTGTGGATTAATCTGTCTGTATAGATTTAGAAGGTTTTTATTTGAGAGAGTTTTTTCATAAATGGAATGAACGTGTTTTTTAATGAGAGGGATTGGTTTGGAAAAAACTTGGCTTTCTGCATAAAGCCCTCCTTTGAAATCTTTCTGAATAAGCCACTTTCTATATCATTAAGCCACTACCAAACAGTCATATATAACTGACTGAATAAGTTGTGAGTCTCATTAAACTTATTAAGCTGCTAACAAACAAGCCCTAAGTCCTATAAAATAGTCAATTAAGATGCTTACATAATTTTAATATAACCTTATAAACCAAATTTTGTTGTCAGTATCATATAACTATGCATATCAAGAAAAAAAAATTAATGCCAGCTTTTGGTGATGACATACAACCATACCTCGAAAAAGAATATATATTTGTCTTAAAATATAACGTTTTTCTAAATTTAAATATTTTTTAAAAGATTTTAACCAAAAAGAAACGAAACCCTAAACCTTTCCAATCTAGTGGTTGGCCGGTTTATCTCCTTCCATCACAAGTTTACAACTACCCCTATTCTCTTCACTAGTTAATTATTTCCATCTATAAATTTGTTAGGCCATATGCATATTTTAAGAGAAAAACTCCTCGTGAGTGTGTATTTTAGAGAGAAATAAAGCCAGAGGCAGATGCAGTCACTCATGGGTGCATCAACCCTAGTAAAATAATCATATATATGGTCACAAGTTCTTGGAGAGATATATACAAGATGGGTGTTTGTTTTTCGTGCAAAAGATCGAAAACGGAGGTTCCATTGAAGACCATAAGAGTGGTTCATATGGATGGTTCATTGGAAGACTACCAAGATCCGGCCACGGTTGATCAAGTGATCGTTAACTTCCCGAAGCATTTTTTATGCACTCCGATCCAAATTCTCCAAGACGGCTTGATACCACTCAAGCTCGACCATCAACTCAAAGCGGGACAAATTTATTTCATGCTACCCAACTCCACCCTTAAATTCAATGCCTCTCCGATGGACTTGATCTCTCTAACAAGGAAGCTCACCAACATAGCCAAAACCGGCCGGTGTTCAGCCAAGTTGGTCCCTACAAGTCCTCTGGCTAGCCCATTATGGGATCCGAAAGCTAGAAGCCCAAACCGTGCTTTAGATGAGTACCGCGGGTGTGTTGGTGATAGAATGGAGAAGATGGCTGGAAGCGTGCATAAGTCACCTCCATGGAAGCCGAATTTGACTATGATTAGAGAAAGATCGGTTAATCAAAGAGGTGAATCCTTAGGAGATGAGCATTTTAGAGATTTTGATCATGTAGAGTCTCGAGATGGAGATGTTTTGGTATTGTTGTCAACTCAGTCATCTTCAAGTGGATTTTAAATTAGACTAGAAGCTTACTCGTGTAATGCAGCGAGATACATCACGATTTTAATGTTTCATTTTATTTTTTTTGTCGATTTACAGTATGATTTTGGATTGTTTTGAGAAAGTGATAATGTTTTTTTTTTATAAATTTGTTTAATTTAGGCTTAATAATATAATGTTTTTTATATAAAAAAATTAAGTATTTTATTAGAATTCAATGATTATCTTATATATGTTAGGTATGATCAATCACAATTCACAAATTTTGTATATATATTGAATTAAATACAATAAATAGGAATTATTTACAAACTTATGTAGTAAACATAAAACAATAAAATAATCAGAAACCTTACTTGAAATCAAAGATTATATGTTTCAACGAATTCGATTGAGGCCCGCGAAGAACGCAGTGGCCTAAGACAAAATTCGTCCGATGTATCGGCGTTGTCTAGAGGATACAACAATCAATTCAAGTTTATAACTTGAATCTATCGAATCTTCATATGTTTGATGATGAATTTGTAGAGAGAAAACCCAAAAATTTGAGAAATTTCGTATATGTTAATTGTGGGAAAAGTGCAGCAATTTATATGTGCAGACTGTTAACCGAATTAACTGCCAGGATATTCGCGCGGCTTGTGGCGCGGGTGAACCCGCGCGGAGACTCGCGCCAGTCTCTGTCCGTGGGAAACTCCAGTGCACCGCGCGGCTAGCGCCGCAGGTATGGCCACGCCGTAACCCACGTCGGGTTCTGTTTCACAGAGCACCGTGCGGTAGCCCGCATGACTCCGGTCGCGCCATAGTCCGCGCCAAGCACTCTCCTTTCCTGCACACACTTTCCACCGTCAATGAATCTCGACCCCATCGAGACCCAAAGCCCAAGGCCCAATCTTTGACATTTAATATGTATATACTAATGTCAAGGAGAGCCCACCAATCACACCACAATCCAAGCCCAAGCAATTAAATGATTCATTTAATGCTCATTGGTTTTGATTTATTAAGTGGTGTAATCTTTCTCTTTGCTCCTATGTGGGACTAGGTTTCTCAAGTCTACACTAAATTCCAATAATACCCCACATTTTCTATTCAAACCCCAATAAAAACCCACATTTGAATAGAAAATAAGCAATATATATTGGAACTTATGTTTCTATCACCAAGCTAGTTATAATATGCATCGGAAAAGGTGTCTTTTGGACTTGAACCTGTCCTAGTGAGTACCTATCGGATCTACTTCGTGGATAGTGAACTAATGTCTTGAACTAGCCACTTTTTATAGTAAATCGAAACAATAGGCAACACACATATCATAACTATACATAATCAAATTCTTACCGTTGTGTTCATTTCGGTCGTGAACATATCATTTCTTCATGAGAGTTTTAGAAGACGTAGCCATGTCCGTCCGCAAAGATGCGACCATACATCACTCTTACATAGGTAATGTCAGTCAAGAATAATCTGTAGTATTCCACTTAATAGCTATCAACATTATTAAGAATGTAATATTCAACCCCTATATCGTCAACGGAAAAGTACAAAGGAAAACATCATAGGAAAGGGCATACCTTTGTTTGAGAGTAGCTTGAGTTGACCCCGACTAGTTTGCCTATTGAACCTAGACCATGGGATCTCCAATTTCGCTAGGTTAGGTTGCCGCCGAGTACACTCATTGTGTTGGCTTTAAGCCCATTCCCCTCGATGTGAAGGATACTTGCTCTCTACTTAGGCCTTTTGTCAAAGGATCGACAATATTCTCCTTTGACTTTACGTAGTCAATGGAAATTGTTCCATTTTTCAACAAGTCCTTTATAGTATTGTGGCGTCGTCGTATGTGTCGTGACTTACCATTGTAGATTTGATTTTTCGCTCTGGTGAGAGCGGCCATGCTATCACAATGGATACCAATTGTAGTCACTGGTTTAGGCCACAACGGAATACCCTCTAGGAAGCTTTTAAGCCATTCGGTTTCTTCAGCGGCTTTGTCTAAGGCGACAAATTATGCTTCCATAGTCGATCTGGTATTCACCGTTTGTTTTGAAGATTTCCAAGATATCGCTGCACCACCAAGTATGAACACATATCCACTTGTGGACTTACTCTCAGAATGGTTGGAAATCCAATTAGCATCACAATACCCTTCTAGAACGGAAGGGTATTTCGTATAGTGTAACCCATAACTCATTGTGTATTTCAAGTATCGGAGCACTCTTACTAGTGCATACCAATGGTCTTTTCCCGGGTTATGTGAGTATCGACTAAGTCTATTCACTCTATACGCGATATCCGGTCGTGTACAGTTCATGATATACATCAAGCTTCCAAGAACTTGAGTGTATTCCAACTGTGCCACACTATCTCCTTGATTCTTCTTTAATTGGCTTGAAGGATCAAATGGAGTCACAAGCGGTTTGTCATCATAATGACCAAACTTTCTCAACACCTTCTCAACATAGTGAGATTGGGTAAGGATGTAACCATTTTGATTTCTTTGAATCTTTATACCAAGGATAACATCAGCTACTCCCATATCTTTCATGTCAAATGCGGAGTGTGGCATCTTCTTGGTTTGGTTTATCACATCCAAGTTTGATCCCATGATGAGCATATCATCAACATACAAGCATATGATGACATAATCACTTTTGTATTGTTTCACATAAACACATTTATCGCATTCATTTATGTGAAAACCATTTGACAACATGGTGTTATCAAATTTCTCATGACACTGCTTTGGCGCTTGCTTCAATCCATATAGAGACTTAATCAACTTGCAGACATTGTTCTCTTGGCCTTTCACAACAAATCCTTCCGATTGTTGCATATATATTTCTTCTTCTAGTTCACCGTTTAGGAATGCGGTTTTTACATCCATTTGATGTATTTCCAGATTATGGATAACCGCTATAGCAACCAACGTCCGTATAGACGTTATCCGTGTAACCGGTGAATATGTATCGAAGAAATCTTGACCTTCCTTTTGTCGATACCCTTTGGCTACTAGTCGAGCCTTGTATTTCTCTATAGTGCCATCAGATCTCAACTATCTTTTGAATATCCATTTGTGGCCAATGACTTTATGACCCGGAGGCAAATCAACCAATATCCATGTGTTATTTTGCACAATGGAGTCGATTTCGCCTTGAAAAGCCTCTTCCCAGTAAGGTGCCTCGGAAGATTCCATGGCAACCTTATAGGAGAGTGGTTCTCCTTCGATATTGAAGGCCATAAAATCTGGTCCAAAGTCTTTGGCGACTCTTCCCCTTTTACTTCTCCTTGGCTCCATTTCTTCTTGAACCTTGGAGGATTCAACAGCCCTTGAATGATCACTCTTGTTTAAGTCAATATGAGTATATGTATCATAAATCGGGCGTTTTCCAGGATTAGAGGTATGACCCTCCTTCTCCTTATAAGGGAATATAGTCTCAAAGAACTCTGCTTCAACAAATTCCATGATTGTATTATTGCTTATGCTATCTACATTGGATTTGTAAACTAAGAACCTATATGCAACACTATTTTGGGCTGGACCAATATATACACAATCAATCGTTTTAGGTCCAAGTTTAGTCCTTTTAGGCAAAGGTACTTGAACCTTAGCAAGGCAACCCCACACTTTCATCCTTTTGTAGGATGGTATCCTACCTCTCCACAATTCATATGGAGTTTTATCACTTTTCTTGTGGGGAATCCTATTAAGGATCATATTTGCAGTAAGACACGCCTCGCCCCATAAATGATGAGGAGCTCCAGACGTTATCAACATTGAAATCATCATATTTTTCAATGTTCTATTCTTCCGCTCGGCCACTCCGTTTTGTTGGGGAGTGTATGGAGCGGTAGTTTGATGTATAATGCCATGAGTTGCACAAAATTTAGCAAATTCGTGGGATTCATATTCACCTCCAAGATCCGACCTTAGAATTTTGATTTTCTTGTCGAGTTGATTCTCGACTTCAGCCTTATAAGTTTTAAACATATTTAAGGCATCATCCTTTGTAGGGATTAGATACACATGGCAATACTTATTGCAATCATCAATGAAGATAATGTAATAATTCTTACCTCCTCGTGAAGGTGTTGCCTTAAAATCGCATAAATCGGTATGGATTAACCCAAGAACCCCGTTTGATTTTTCAACTGATTTGTGTGAATGATTAGTGTATTTAGCTTCTACACATACCTCACACTTAGATAATTTATCAATTGAACACTTTGGTAACATGTCAAGTTTAATCATTCTTTGTAATGATCTAAAGTTGACATATCCCAATCACGAATGCCAAAGATAAGAAGAATCAACCATATACACTGAAGTAGCAGTGCTAGTGTCTGCCTTATTATTATTTACAGTGACGGCATCAATGTCAGTTACAATACTTAACTTAAAAAGGCCCTTATCGAGGTAGCCTTTACCCACATACACACCACCCTTGGTGATGACAAATTTGTTTGATTCAAATACAACTTTGAACCCTTTCTTTATCAGAATAGGGCCATAAATCAAATTCTTAGTTAACGAGGGTACATGTAACACATGCATCAACATCAGATCCTTCCCAAAAGTCAGGTTCAATATGACCTTCCCTTTACCCTCGATCTTGGCAGTCGAAGCATTTCCCATGAACATTGGTTCTCCATCATCCACCTTTTGATAACTTGCAAACAGGCTCCTTGAATTACAAATGTGTTGAGTAGCATCGGTGTCGACCCACCAATCTACAGCATTTGAGACCATGTGAGTCTCAATCACACCAACAAATTGGTTAGGAGATTGGGTGAGGTGCGCATGACTTGTAGATGCACCACCACCACCGCTTCCCCCGGCACCACCGTGGTCTCTTTTATGTCGACAATCCTTAGCCTTGTGTCCCGTCTTGCCACAAACCCAACAACACACCATCATTTTGAAAGGCTTTTTCTGTGGGGCTAAGGGACCCTTTCTAGAGTTGAAGGGCCTCTTAGTTGCACTTGCCTTTCGTTTGAATTTTTGAAATTTGGATTTTGATGTGCCAGATTCGATCATATTGGCATGTGGCTCACTGGTGCTTGCATCGACTTTCTCATTCAACTTGTTGTCTTCTTCCACTCTTATTTTGAGTAGGAGTTGCTCGAAGGTGATCTCCTCCGTCAAGTGCTTCAAGTACAACTTGAAGTTCTTCCACGAAGGAGGCAACTTCTCTATTATTGAACCAACAACAAAGTTGATGTTTAAGCCCATGCCTTCAACATCAAGCTCATGGATTAGCACCTGCAATTCCTTAACCTGTTTCAACACAGATTTGTAATCATTCATCCGGTAATTTAGAAACTTTCCTACTGCAAACCTCTTGGAGCATGCGACTTCGGTCTTATATTTTGCGTCCAAGGAATCCCATATCTCACATGCTGTTCTGAACGTGGAATATATGTCATACAGGGAATCGTCGAGAGCATTTAGAACATAGTTTCTGCAACTATATTCGTTTGATCTCCATATCTCGACCGCTTTCTGATGGGCAGCGACTTAGATTTGCGTAGGAGCATTTCCATCTTGTCCCACCGGAGGTTTATTCGGTGGCTGATCTTCCGTGAGAACATTGGAAACATGAAGTGTTGTTAAATAGAACAACATCTTCTGTTGCCATCTCCGGAAATCCGAACCCTTGAATTTCTCGGGTTTCTCCACATGATTTTTCATCAATTTAGATTAATCCATCTCTCCTAACAAAGAATTTTGTCTTAGATTGTTAGGTATGATCAATTACAATTCACAAATTTTGTATATATATTCAATTAAATACAATAAATAGGAATTATTTACAAACTTATGTAGTAAACATAAAATAATAAAATAATCATAAACCTTACTTGAAATCAAAGATTATGTGTTTCAACGAATTCGATTGAGGCCCGCGAAGAACACAGTGTCCTAAGACAAAATTCGCCCGATGTATCAGTGTTGTCTAGAGGATACAACAATTAATTCAAGTTTATAACTTGAATCTATCCAATCTTCATATGTTTGATGATGAATTTGTAGAGAGAAAAACCCATAAATTTGAGAAATTTCGTATATGTTAATTGTGGGAAAAGTGCAATAATTTATATGTGCAGACTGTTAACCGAATTAATTGACAGGATATTCGCGTGGCTTGTGGCGCGGGTGAACCCGCGCGGAGACTCGCGCCAGTCTCTGTCCGTGGGAAACTCCAGTGCACCGCGCGGCTAGCGCCGCAGGTATGGCCACGCCGTAACCCGCGCCGGGTTCTGTTTCACAGAGCACCGTGCGGTCGCCCGCGTGACTCGGGTCGCGCCGTAGTCCGCGCCAAGCACTGTCCTTGCCTGCACACACTTTCCACCATCAATGAATCTCGACCCCATCGAGACCCAATGCGCAAGGCCCAATCTTTGACATTTAATATGTATATACTAATGTCAATGAGAGCCCACCAATCACACCACAATCCAAGCCCAAGCAATTAAATGATTCATTTAATGCTCATTGGTTTGGATTTATTAAGTGGTGTAATCTTTCTCTTGGCTCCTATGTGGGACTAGGTTTCTCAAGTCTACACTAAGTTCCAACAATATATTTTAATGATATCTAAAAAAAATAACCAATTACATATTTAATAATATAATTAAAACAAAATTATAGTAATATAATATATTAATTAATAGTGATACATGGAAAGGTCTGCATAAAAGGAAGGCCCTGCACATACCAAATTGGTGGGTGTTAGAAACTTGCTGTAGTAATATGTATCTTGTGCTTTGATACTTGTAAATTAAGAGATTTTTAAAATCTTGCATAAAATGATGGTACCTAGAGGTGATCATTTGCGGGCTTGGGTGGGCCACGGGTCGGGCCTAACATATATTTCCTATCCAACGGGCCTAATACAGTAAACCCAAGCCCCTTTTTACGGGCTTTAGAACTTGCCAGTTCCCGTCCTATTAACGGGCCGGGCTTGCCAACGGGCTAACGGGCCTGAAAATTTACATTTAAAAAAACTTATATAAAATGGTAAGTTATGTAAAATTATCCAAAATACATAATTTTTTCCAACTAAAAAATTGTAAATATACTAATGTACACAACGTAAGAAAAAGATTTTTTCATAAAATATGGATTATGGACTTTTCCTCTCCAAAGATTATCACCCTCCTAAGTTCGGATTTCTCAACTACAAAATATTAACCACCTAATATTTCAATATCAAGATCATAAACGTATTATATGACATATCACATATATTATATATTTAGACGGTGGTTGGTACATAGTAGAGGGAGTCCAACCAAAAACCACTTCTGAACTTTTTTTTAATACAATATTAATTATATAAAAAAATAATTGGTTATAATTGTATAACGGGTCGGGCGAGCCTGTCCAAAATTCTTTTTTCATAGCCCGAGCCCGCCCTTTAACTTGAACGGTCCCGCCCAAGCCCGTCCATATTTTCTAAAATGGTTGTCTAAGCCCACTTTTCTAAAGGGCTGGGCGGGCCGGGTCTAGCAGGCCTTACCGCCCATGAACAACTTTAATGGTACCTTATGCCTAATAATTTGTATTTAGGAATTTTTTATCTGTGTTTTATAATATAGTATAGATTACATTTTGTAATTATTTACTATATATGTGTTATGTTTATGTACGTATGCATGATCAATCAAATGATGATGTTAAATCTAACCCGATGATATTAGTAGATTTTCTATATCGTTAGTTTAATTTTTTTTTAACTATGAATATAGATTTATTTTTTAATTTTTTAGAAACGGAAAATCTTATTAAAACAAGGTAAGCCAGGGGCTAAAAAAATTAATATTAATAGTTTTGTTAAAGGAAAAACAAAACAAAATAACAACATAATAGAGAGACAATGAAATCTGTAATTCTCATTAATCATAAGTCCTTTAAATAGGGAGAAGTTTACAAAGAAAAGGAAACATTCATTATGGTAACTTCTAATACTAGAAAAATATTACATCAATCATTTCCTTTTGATGATGACACATAATCCTACAACACTCCCCCTTGTGTCGAGTCAAAGGAGTGATGGTGCACAATTGTTGCCTCGTTAAAACCTTACGCCAAAATAAAAACCCAGTGGGATAAAAAATAGGACGAAGGAAAGAGTACAACGCACCAGTTTCTTTGTAATATATAGACTTTTCCTTCAGTCTAGTTTTATCATAGATTCATACATTAATCATGAGAGTTAGAAATGCATGATGGTATATAAACAGTTGCCTCACTAAAACCTTACACCAAGGAACAAAACCCAATGGGAAAAATAAAACCTTGGTTGAAGGAAAGAGCACAACATACCAATTTCACAAATATAGTAGACTCCCCCTTTTGTCTATTACTCCCCCTGATTCGTGCATTAATCAAGGGAGTTTGGAAAACATTTGTACTTGCTTTCTACATGTTTCCCAATATATGGTTTTAGGTAATGATTTGGTAAAATGTGTCGTGTTCTCTTGACATCTTACTTGATTCAATTGAATCTCGATGAGAGTTTTCTTATTGCTAATATATATGACTTAAGCAGAATATTTGATGAATCTTATGTTCATTTCTTCGATACATGATGCATTATTTTCATATATGCAATTAGGATACTGGTTAAACCTAGAATTACTAGCTCCTCTAATATATGCAATGATAGTCCTTAATCATATACATTATTTAATTATCATGGGGAGTAATATTATTGGATTAGTTCAAGGGGTAGTTACAAATGATTGCTTAATTCACTTCCAAACAATCGGCGTGTTCCTTGTGGTAATTCTTTATCCAGTTTGGGAACAATATTTGTATGGGTCAGACAGATACCTAATATCAGCAAATACATACCAAGACATTGTTTGGTGTTTTTCTATAAGAGCTAGTACTTTTGATACTTACATTATAAGTAGGTATTGAAGTTTCATTATCCATCCCATTTTTCTTTCTATAGGGAAAGTATAAGTCTATGTCAATGGTTTCAAAAGATTAATTTGATATCATTCCAATGACGTTGCGTTGGCGCTGAGTTAAATCTAGCTAACAAATTCACTGAAAAATACAATATACGGTCAAGTGTATTGTGCTAAGTACAATAATGCGCATATTGTACTTAGATAGGGAATTCCAACTCCCAACATATTTCGTCATCATCCTTTTGACGAAATGGATCTTTCCTTATATCCGACACTTCAACCGATCATGGGAGTGCTAACCGGATGTGCTTTGTCCATATTAAATTGCCTGATTATTTTCTGGACATATGCGATCGATGAATTAATATTTCACAAACTCGGTGTCCTAGCTCAAATATCTAGATAAAACCAAGTTTCCCCAAGATCTTTCCTCTTAAAATCATATTTCAAGTAGCTTGTGGTTCCTTTTATTTCATCAAGAGTGCCTATTATGTTCATAACATTGACATATAGAGCTACTTTGAAATTTTGGAATTTGTTTTCCGTAATAAATACGCAAGGGAACAGTTCATCGTTCTTATATATCCTTTCCCAATCATGGATTCCATTAATTCTTATATATCCTTTATACATTAGATTGCTTTAATCTATAAAGTGGGTGCTTCAATTTTATTGCAAACGCATTTCGTGGTTTAGAGTTACTTGATTTTGGTAATGTAATATCATCAAGCACTTTTATATATCTCTAAATCTAGATCCCCGTAGAGATATGTGGTAGCCACATTTATGAGCTGCATTTCCAGTCCTTCGGAAACTACTAGGCTAACAAACTATTCAGATGTCATAACATCCATCATGAGAGAGTAAGTCTCCTCATGGTCAATCCAGGGTGTTGTGAGAAACCTTGCGCCAAAGGAGAGCCTTACATATTAGGACTTCATTATTCTCGTTACGCTTTCTGACAAAGACTCAGTTATGTCCTACGGGCTTTACACTTGGTAGGTTAGCACTACCTTACCAAATACCCGATCCTTTATCAAAGAATATAATTCTTTCTGGATTGTTTCTTTACATTTAGGCCATTATGCTCTTTGTTGATATTATTCAACTGAGCATGGTTCGATGTCGTCGTGCTCGATCATCTTATGAGCCATCGTATATGCGAATAAATCATCAATGATTATATATGATCTGTCCATCGACTCATATGTACTCTCATAGTTCATTTGAGATTAATATTCATCTCTAAAATCAATATTAACTTCGGAGCGTCCTCCAGTGACGATTCATGGACATAATTATAATTAGAGACAATTTCATGAGAGTTTTGTGTATTGATGATAAATGGATGTGCCTAACTATTCTCTTCCTTTAGAATAGTATCCATCGAACCAAGTAGCTTCCACCACTTCCATTTGGTAGCTACGACCTCAACCACACCTCCACTATGTGTGATTGCAACGCACTTTCCAATGGCGTTGTGCCCTTGTTTGGGGACTTTAACCTTTCCAGTATATTTGCAGCTCGTATATGTGATCTTGTCACTTCTAGAATAACATTAAACGTATCAGGTATCGAGTCTGATTCGTTTGACTTCAACTTTACATTTTGAAGTTTAGGGATCAACATGAGACAGAGTGGGAATACTCAATGACACTTCCTGTCGTTCCTATGGAAAATCCTTTCTCCTATCTCCTCCTAACGACGGGAAGACTGTCTCATTAAAGTGACAACCCGCAAATCTGGCGGTAAAGAGGTCACTAGTCAAGGATTCTAATTAGCGGATAAAAGTTGGGAATTCATATCCAACATATATCGAATCGTCTTTAAGGACCCATTTTGATGCGTTATGGGGGCGCAATTGGCACATATACTACACAACAAAAAATGCGTAAATGTAAAGTATCAGACTTATATCCAGTTACCAACTGATACGCATGAGGTTGGTTAGCTAATAGTGGGTCTAAAAACGAAAAAAAATTTGCATATAATAATTACATAACCCCAGGTAGATGTGTGTAAATTGGTGCGCATTACTAATACCCTAGATGTCATCATATTCTTTTGATTACAACTTCTATGAGACCATTTTATATATACACATGGGGTATAAGAAACTCTACATTGATCCTCATACATATGCAATTAACATCAAATCCTTATGATGTAAATTCTCCAGCATTCAAAGTCATGTAGACTTGATGAAATAATCAGGGTGGTGAGCCCTTAAACGTATAGCTAGTGCTAGTAGTGCAGTATTTCATATGGACAATAATACGACATGTGTTCATCGTGTCGAAACCAGAACCATAAAGTTTTAATGGCCCGCATTCTGGATGTTTATGTCCATAAATATCATCTTGTATTCATTGTAACAATGGAATATTTTTGTATTATGTCCTTAGCTTTAGAATGATCTCATTCCTGTCTTAGCTAAGGATTAAGGTATATACAAAAGCTTTAGGTATTTGAGAGGGCATATTATGATGGCAATGTTGTTTCTTATGCTACAGAAGTCAACAGTTGCAATTTGCCTCGTTTTGTCTATCACTCGAAAGAGAATGTGTCGATGTGTATTTTGCAATACACGGATCACTATGTCATAACCATGGTGTCCCACATGGTCATGTCGAAACATATATGTGTCATTTCCCTAAAGTTTTTTTTTTGAAAAAAATGTTTCGATGACCCAATAATCTACTAGTTTGACACATTAGTTCCATGATATATGTTTCCTTTCATATTCATTGGAATTTATGTATATATGCTGATTTCCATTTTATACGAATATCTTTACAAGGTTCATATTAATCTTGTACCAATAAAAAAAATGACAGTTCATCGTCTAATTATTTGGTTGGAGGAAAATTATTAATTCAATGAATAATAATATATTTCTTGTATGAGATGTCATAAAAACAATCAAGTTCTCCTCGATACATTCCTACACGGAACGAAAGACATTGAGAGTTTTATTTTGTTTTTGATGTAATCCTTTACATATATAATGGTTACATATGCGATTTTACTTAAGCAAAAGAAATTAATTAAAATACTATAAAGTAAATTTCAAAAAAAAATATGCTTTATCATTCTTATGATATAGATCATTTTTAATTTGTTTTCTTTTCGACAAGAGCAATCTTTAGTGCATTTCTTATTTGACTGTCCATTATCACTTGGGGCAGTAGTTGTATTTATACTCCAGATGTTGAAAAATCATTCCCGACTCTTACCAAGACCCTAACCCGTTCTAGGGTTTCATCCACATAGTGCATAAATGTCACATGTGTGAAATTGTTTTTAACTCTATGTTCTTTGGAGTTGTTTCCACCTTTAATGCTTTCATTATTGATCTCGAGAATTTTCTTTGTCTCGACATATGTGATGTTGTTATTTGAAAGAACCTTGTTATGTCTCTCAACCACTTGCAGTAGGTTGATGAGTTTGTCTAAAGGTTACATTCCAACTTATATTAGTTCATTAATATTTTTTTTTATAGGTGAAAATAATGTTAGGAATCATGTCATATTTTGTGAGTTCATTGTCACAGAGATTGAAACGCGTCTTGGATATAACATTTTTTTGTTGAAATCAGTTACCTTTTTATAATCGAGTAAGTGGGTTTCATTCCACTATACGATTAGTTCGGGAAGTACATATTCATGAGTACTCCCGATTATCCCTTTCGGGACATCCCACATTTCTTTAGGGGTTTCTAGTAAAGGTATTCCTATGAAACTTAGGATTTATATGTCGTCTCAAAACATGAGGGTATTTGCTTGTACCTTTTCAAGAGGTTGGTTTTAGGGTCAATAGGGAGTTGATGGACTTTAGGTATTTTTCTTGTATCTTTTCAAAAGGAGGTTTTATATACTCATTTATGATACTCACATTCTTTTGAGCTTACGACTTTGACTTTGGGATGAGTTGTTTCAACCAATTACATATATAAAAGATAATATATGATTTTCTTTTTTATAAGAAAATGGATTATGGTTATGAAATTTCATTATCATAATAATATTGGATTTTTGTATGCTTATATTTTATTGATAATACTTCATCAAGATTTCAATTTGTTAAAAAGAAATCACTCAATCTATTGGATTTTCAGGTAGTAGGGGAATCACATGGATTTCTTAAATCCCTAGAAACCTTAGGGCTATTTACACCCGTTTGACAAAATCCAATCTATATTTTGCGATTTATGTAATTTGAAGGTAACATTATTAATTTATAGAGATTTTGGCAAGAGACCAAAATATGTTGGCGTGTGAAGCCAAGTTCAATGTTTATTTAAAGAGATTACTCTTAAACAAATAACTATTGTTTTGATATAAAGTCAACTTCAAACCTTAACATTTTAATAATATATTTGGAGTTTTTGGTAAAAACCAAAATATATGAGGTAAAGGTGTAACTTTCGAAAATTTATTCTATAATTTAAAATTATGAGTAGGAACTCACAATCAAGATAAATGTTTGATTTTAACATTTTCATGCTATTTTTGGATCTTTTGGCAAAATAACAAAAATTATGGGAGGGGGGTTGAAAGTGTAACTTCCAAAAATTATTTACAAGATGAAGGATTATAAAAACAATTATAATTAACATAAACATTTGAATATTATGCGGGATAATAAATTCAAAGACTAAAAAACATTAATTAACTAAATAGACACAATAGGATAAACTAATTAAGTAAAATGAATAAATTAATAAATAACAATAACAAGTCCAAAACCACATAGGATGATATATTAGTCCGGTTATAATTAAATGACATTGAACCAAAATAAAAAAGAATTGACACCAACCAAAAATAAGATATTTAGCAACCTAATATAATAATATGATTAAAAAATAATAATAATAACTTTCGATTAATGATAATCATACATATAATGTCACATATCATTATGTTTAATCCTTGTGATTTGGTGAAAACTACACATTGGTTATTCATGAAATCATATTATGTTAGAATACACAATTGATTAATCAAACAAGATCACATATTAGAAAAATCTACCGATATTTGCTAAAAAAAAAGGTTACAATAACAAATATAAATTTTTTTTAGTATAACAAAAACAAAGCCATATATATATATATATATATATATATATATATATGCTAAACACATATTTAACAGTTTATTAATAGGAAACGATCTTGTCATATCATGTGTATATCTTTTCCTTATATTTAAATTATATTGATAACTTATAATTTTCTATTTCAAAGTAAAGATAATATTCTTTTTATTGGGAATCTTATATATACATATATAGTTGAAGATATCTAATATAAAGGATTACGATTTGATTTATAAATCAAAACCTATAATGTAATTGGGAATTATTATTGTAACTGATATAACATACATAATAAAAGAAAAGTATTAATCTTTCTTAAGCAAGTTGCATGCATAGATAACATAATAATTTCAAAGAACATAAACATTGCTCATAATAAAAACAATACTATATAGAAAGCTCCTATGCAGTATGTGAAAGAAATTTATTGAAAATGTATAGAGCGCAAAACAATGGTTATGGTGACACATGACATACATATGTATAGTGACACATAACTTAATATACATTACATATTATATATTTTTTTTTCAAACAATATACATTACATATTATGTTAACTAACAATATATTATTCAAAGGTTTAACATACATATATTAATGAATGAATTAGCAAAAAGGATGTCAATACTAAAGTAACATAAACGTTGCAAGAACAATAATTGATGGTCGTTTAGCGATGATTATGTTATAAGATTATCATTAAACAATTTTATTGTATTAAATAACTAGTAATGAACCATCAATTGAAAGTTTAACATGAAAACGTACCTCAAATCGATATTGATACTGTGAACACCTTAGCTTTACTTCTCTTTTGAACTTTAGCAAAACAACGTGCTGATAACGTGTTAAAGAAAAAACGAAACAAAATAACAACATAATAGAGAGACAATGAAATCTGTAATTCTCATTAATCATAAGCCCTTTAAATAGGGAGAAATTTACAAAGAAAATGAAACATTCATTATGGTAACTTCTAATACTAGGAAAATATTACATCAATCATTTCCTTTTGATGATGGCACATAATCCTACAACAAGTTTTAAAATTTTAGTATAATAGTGTATGGATTTATTGATTAGCTTAAATAATTAGTATAATAGTGTATGGATTCGTATCAATGAGGGCAATCAATCAATCATAGGAGTTTGGATCTTTCTTATTTCTTTATTTTGGTGCAACAACCCATCAACCACCATTAAGGCTATGTTCGACAAAAAAATAAAAAAAAATTTATTATAAGCTAGCTTTTTTCCTGGTACACGTTCGGATGAGCATAAGCTAGCTTATTGAAACGCTACTCAAAGTAGCGTTTTGAAAAGCTAGCTTATAAGGTACAAGCTAGCTTATAAGCTAGTTTGCCGAACATAGCCTAAATGTAGTCATTTATGTAAAATCATATTATATGTCGTTTACATAAAAACATATATACTTTATGGCGTTGTCAAAGCCCTTGTAGCCATGGAATCTCATCTTTGTAAGGTTTGAATCTAAGGCTCTGTCATGTGGGTATGGAGGTTCACCTGCGATGACTCCAAACCATTTGTGGTCGCTCGAAGGATTAGGCGATTAGCAAAAAGAAAACATTGTTCATTCTAAGTAAAGGAAAGATGAAGCATCATAAGATCAAGTTCAATTCTATATTATTTCATCACCCAAAGTCTACCAAATGTGTTAAGGAGGGTACATGTTGCGTATGTATCATAACATTACACGTTTTAAAAGAAGCGCAAACTTATAAGCTATAATAACTTTATCAACTTTATTAAAATTAATGACATCATTTTTTACATTGTGTAGTTGCAACTTTTTCTTAATTAAATTACATCTTTATATAATGTTGTTTTTTTTGGAAGGGTATCCTGGGCCTTTGGCCCAGACTAATCCCTGGCAATTTGGGCCTTCGGCCCAACTGCTAAAGTGTGCAGCCCTGAGATTATCCTCAATGGTCACAAGTGCTGCTAGTGGGGCTCGAACTCAAAAATATTGTTCATGTAACAAGAAATGACTCAAAAATATTTAAGCCCATTAAACCATAAATAAATAAACTCTTAGAGCATCTCCAACAGCTATGCTAAAATAGAAAGAAGTAAGATTTTAACAATTTTTTTGCTCCAAAAACTATGCTAAACCATATGCTAAAATAGAAAAAAGGAAGAGAGAGAAGATAAAAATCTCTAAATTTGAAGAAATCTCTAAAACTCTATTTCTAAGAGAGATAAATAATATTTAATTCTTTCCACCAATAGTAGAAATTGAAGTTGTGTGTTTAGGAGAGAGAAATAATATTATATTAAATGTATTGAATATTTTAATAATATAATTGATGATAGAATTGCTAAAATAGAGTAGTTGTTGGAGTTGGATGTAATTTCTTTTAGAGATTTTAACTTTTTATACTCTATTTTAAAAAAATTATAGCATAGTTGTTGGAGATGCTCTTAGTGTGTCATTTTCTCTATAATATTTTACCAAAATCATAAACTTAGTACTTCAAAAATATGTACCATTAGCAAGGGCGGACCTATGCCTAAACAGTCATACATTTATGACGTCGTCTTAATTAATTAAATTATGAAGGTGTTCCCACCTGCACCACATAACATGTCAATGACTATTGATCATATGTGGATGTGTGAACTTTGAATTTGTGTACATGATATGCTATGCTTTAAATGCAACAGACCATGTCATCAATTTTATATACGTAGTGGTTTATCTTTTCTTCCTTTCGTTATTCTCATTAATATTTTGCTGCATGTAATGTTATGTCCTTTATGATAAAATCCTTTATTCGTCTTGAAACATAAAACATTTGGAATCCAAACTAGCATGGTGTTGATCGAGTTGGTAAATTTACTTGGTTTATGACTATATATAATGGATGCTAGTACAAACATAAAACAATTATTTTTCACTTTTTAGCTTTAATGTTACTTTAACAATATTAAGAATATAGGGTTGGGTTCCAGTGAGAAGTGATTATCAACCGTCGAATAAGAAATGGAAGAACATTAGGATGAGATTCACCGAGATAAGATGCACCGCGAAACACCAGACACTACTAGAAATTTGCTCATCACCGACCAACAATTTCCGACGGACGTTATCCGTCGGTAATTACCGACGGAAAAATAATATTTGCGACGGATAGACCATCCGTCGGTGATCCGTCGGTATATATATTTCCGACGGATCACCGACGGATATAAAATTATTTTATTTTTGTTTTTGAAATATTTAAATCCGTCGGAAATCCGTCGGTAAATGTAATAATTTAATAAATAATAATTTTTTTTCTGATGTCCGTCGGTGATCCGTCGGAAATTACAGACGACATTAAGAATTCCGTCGGTAATAACGTGTATGTATGTATATATATATGTATGTATGTATATGATATGTAGTATGTATGTCTATAGATCATGTCTATGTCATGTGTGTATGTATGTATATATGTCTATGTATGTGTCTATATATGTATGTATGTATGTCTATAGATGTATTATATACATATGTATTGCTTGTATGTATATGTAGTGTATGTCTGTAGATGTATTGTACACATATGTATTGCTTGTATGTATATAGCACATATATGTCTATATCATGCATGTCTATGTATGTGTGTATGTATGTCTATAGATGTATTGCATACATATGTATTGCTTGTATGTATATGTGTATGTTTGTCTGTAGATGTATTGTATACATATGTATTGCTTGTATGTATATAGCACATATACGTCTATATCATGCATGTCTATGTATGTCTGTACGTATATGTGTATGTATGTCTATAGATGTATTGTATACATATATATTGCTTGTATGTTTATTGCACATACGTCTATATCATGTATATATATGTATTTGTGTATATATATGTATGTCTATATATATGTGTATAGTATGTATATGTCATATATATGCCGCATATGTATGTATGTATGTCTATAGGTGTATTATATACATATCTATTGCTTGTATGTATATGTATATGTCGTATGCATATAAATGTCTGAATGTCATGTACATGTTTCCGTTAACGGGAAAAGATAACGACCGTTAACTGTTTCCGTTAAGTCTAGTTAGTTCAGGGGTATATATATATATATATATGTATGTTTGTATGTATGTATATATTCTTGCCGCACACCCTCCAGAGTGGATCCGGAGTGAGTTTTGGGTCCAGATGATTGAGCAAGTTTGTTTTGTTTTGAATGCTTGTATCTAGTTGTACTAGGATTTATATTGATTTGTCTTCTTTTTAACAGGTATGGAACACCGATGCGTTCCAGCGTGTATCTACGACCAATACGACAAATCGGGCCACCGAGTATGAGGGGATGACATCCAGACACTATACCGGATATATTAGTACCACTATGCATCGGGACCACATGATAATTTATCATCCACTAGACTAAATGTATATAATTGATGAATATATATATACATGATTTTATTACCTACTAACAATTTAAGTTGTCTATTGTAGAGAGATGCATGGGGCCGTAAGCCTACTAGCGACGAGGTTTGGGATGCTACGTACTGCACCAACAGGAAGCTTGTTCCGGGTGCGACTGGTCCGCCCACGGATCCTCCGATCTACGTTTACCCAAAGGCGGCTCATATGGCGGTAAGTTCAATTATGCATAGCTAGATTTTTGTTTGTATTATAAGATAGATATAAATTATAGCAAACTTAGTTTGGGCTGCCATTATTGGGCAGACGATAGGATTGTTTTGATAAAATGTAACACTCTAAAATTCAGAGTAAATTAAAACCTGAAAATATGGCAACAAGACATCCGTATTGATATAAACTCCCCATAAAGGGGTTCAGTCCTTAAGACTATACAAAAACCTGTACGGATTTAGAATTCATCGACAAACCAATCTAAACATATACTATCTAGATTACATATGTTGTTGATCCAGAATCATCCAGAAATGTGGGACTTAACAATGCCCAACAATCCAATACTAAACATCTCAAAAACCCTCGGGATCAGTCCCGTCACTCAAACCCTTGGCAACCTGCCGCTAACGAGAACCTGAATACATATCATTTGAGAAAAAGTGTTAGGCTTATAAAGCCTAGTGAGAACATACAGTTTATACAAAATCAGAGATATAAACATTTGCATCCAAACGAAAATCTTTCAAACGAGCATTTCCAAGTTCTCCATTGATAGGAACATAATCCATTTAAAATGAGGTCATAAACCTTCTTTCCAGAACCTCACAATTTAATGCACATGTAGTTCTTTTATAAACTTCCCGAAATATAAACATCAGTATCATAAGGAAATCTTTTCATAAAGGTTTAATTTATAAAAGATAACATTTCGCCAAAACCGGGCCTTTTCGGTCCAAAACTCATCATACGATGACAAAAGAACCATTTTACCAAGGATTGTGGTGTAACACAAAGTAGACCACAAATCCGAGTTATAAGCTAAATACTGGAACCATGGCCACGAACGCTTCAGTCCGTACTACGATGTGAGGGAGGCCCCCAAGGAACCAGTCATACTCTTCGTTAAACTACATTTGACCCATGGCTAGTAACAGGTCTTACATAACCGTACCAAGTGCCCCCGAGGATTAAATGTATCTAACTACAACAGAAGGGGCATATCCTTCTCAGCCAGAAGCCGACTCGATACTTAGGGATCCACTAGTATAGTCATGACTTGTCACAATATTTCATGTGACCAACAAAGCTAGATAAACAGCTTTCAACACATTTATATTTCAAAATGCCATTTTCCAGACCAACTGCTGGTAAGAATGAAAATCATAAAAATGAGTTCATAAACATTCTTTTGCATAAGCTACATAATCAGCAAGTAAAACATCCTTTTACTTCAAATAAGTTGAAATCCATCATTTTAGTCAAAAATGATCGGCAACCCTAAAATCTCCCAAAACTCAAGTTATATCAAATATGCAGGAAACTTAGATCTGAAACCATGGAGATATATAGGAGTTCCAAAAGGTAGCTTTTGATATGTATACAGTTTTTAAAATGATAGTAGGAACTCACCCAATAGGTTTATACGAAAACCCGAAGAACCAGATATCGACCCCCTTGCGAAGACGAAGCTTTCTACACCGAAACCCCGAGCAATGCACTTAATACTAGCGATTAACGGAAGCTCGAAGATCCAAGGAATACCAACCAAACTTAGAGAGAGAGATAAATATTTAGAGAGAGAAAAGAGAGAGTTAAAGATTGAGAGAATGAGATCACAAGAGATATTTGTGGCTGAAGCCACTTAAGTCGGCCAGGGACTTTCGCGGGTTATGCCGCGACCTCAACTCGTGGCATAACTCGCCCGCGTTCTCAAACCCAAAGACCAACAACGAACATCGCGACTAATGCCGCGACTACCACTCCCATGCAAGTCGCGAAACTCACTGGCAGTTCCCAGATTTACCGAAATCCATAAACTCGAACTTTATACCAGACGGGGTGCTAACGACAAAAGCTGTACACAAGAATACAAGATTATATAACGAAATTCAGGGTGTTACAATCCTCCCAACCTTAGAATGATTTCGTCCTCGAAATCTACTCTTCTCAATGGAACACTGTCCGCAGAAAAGATCGTTCTTAACCCATTTGCCAGAATCATTAACGAGATCCTAATACCGACATCCACATTAGCTACCCTTCTTGGGCACATTTCACTCCTAACCGAGCGAACACTCAACTCTCTAAAGTAACCTTTACTCATAAGGTTACGGTTGTCTCCCAACCTTAGGTGACAATTACTACCTCCAGGAAATTAGCGACCTCAACTTTCCATCTACCAATTTTTTTCAAACTGCACGGTTCCGAACTCAAAGCCAACGGTCGAAGCTAATCTTCCCAAAACTCTCAGATTTCACTGATCCATTCCTAATATTGATAAAGATATTCTTACAAGGCGCACTAATGCGTCTTTCCGGCAATCGGTTAATACAGATTCTGATATCACTCAACTCCGATCCGACTCCAAATCTGGAAATAACCCTTATTCAAATTTCTTAATACTTCTATAAATACTTCGTCTACAACCACATTATAAAGATTAGTCTCTAAACATACCACCAATCTTATACATTCGGACTATACAGGACGGGCGCTAATAAAACCCACAACAGGAATTTGATGCACATGCTGAAAAAAATAAAAAGGATTAGGCTTAACGCCTAGAGAGTTCAAGAGTTTTACATAAGTAAAAGAATTAAATTGATGAACTTCTCTTTTAAAACAGAACCTTTCAAATAATGAATTTTAAAGCATGGAACAACTCCTTTTCAAAGTTATGCAATTTCAAAGATGGATCCTTCATTTCAACGATGCTTTATAAATTGACACGACTTGTACTAACTTGAAGTATGAAATATTAGTAACACCATCCACATCGTACGTCCGAAAACATGGACACTAAGCTCAATACTCACACGAACAAAAACGAAAGAAAACTAAATATCAACATGCAGGAATAACACATTTCATTCAAACCTTAATATATGTGGGGAGAACCCAATATTAAAGCCATCATTTACCGTCGACTCCACATAACCAAAGTTGGTAAAAATATGACATTAGTGTTTAAAATACCCCGGGTCTACGACGGAGAGACCCGTACACAAAGAGAATAGAAGGACACGCAAGTAGGCCGCCCATACAACTTCCTCGCATGACCTCTAAACGTTTCCATCTTGGGTGGCGAGAACAAATGAATGAGGCCACCCGTGATGTTATTGGATTTCACCACGTATCCCGATCTTAGTTCCCATGCCATACCAGACATCACAACTTCAAACCGTTTATTGCCTCTAGCCATACTCTGTCGAGTTCCATCTCAAGGGCTTACGGACAGGGGTGCCTATCCAATCCAGACGAGTCCCAACTCAGCAGCTCGTGCCACCTATTGTCTACTCGCTAGCCAACCCGAGCGGTCACTAAGTGTAACCCAAAACCTCAGGCTTTACAAAACAGACAGACTGTCTATGGATCTACAACACTGTCTAACATTACATAACTCCAACTGAAAAACCAAAGCTCCCAAAACATGTAACTCCCAATGGCATGAAATAATCGCCATCATACTCCAAAAATTCCACAATTGTTTTTAAACCGTACAAATGTCCTCAAGACTCCATTTAGTCAAAACTAAGCCAACGACCCAACCGTTTACGTAAATACCCAAATGAAAGTCGATATAAATATTGAAACACGTTTGACCAACTATTATGCAAACACGACCAAAAGTATAATTAACTCAAATCTCATCGTTGGTTGAAACAAACCGTTTTCCAAATGAACTCATACCCTTATGTTTTCAAAATGCCTCATAACACAATAATATGCATTTTCTGAAAAGATTTATAAGATCAAATACACCAAATGACACTTACGTCAAATGAACTCTACTTATATATGT
Organism: Arctium minus; assembly: GCA_954870635.1. Taxonomy (NCBI): domain Eukaryota; kingdom Viridiplantae; phylum Streptophyta; class Magnoliopsida; order Asterales; family Asteraceae; genus Arctium; species Arctium minus. The sequence continues at coordinate 169,610,937 of OX941080.1, read as the reverse complement.
AAAATCATCAAAGAAACACTTCAACATGATTTATTTACCAAAATAACCAAAGATCCCAAAATGGGTGTCTCAACATGTTTATAAAACTAAACATTTCAAAACAAACAAAACTTATCAACAGTTAACAATTTAATGTAAAACACAAACACTTTAAAATAAACATTTTGGCATGTACACCGTTTTCACAAATCAATTTTAACTCACCAAAAACACAAATAAACTCCATCATACTAAAACCTTTCATTGCGGTTATAAATCCGGACAAATGTCCACACGACTCGTTCAGTCAAAACCCGAGTCAAAGGCCCGACACTTTACGTAAATTTCCAACGAAAGTCTCGTAAACCTTAAAACACATTTAACCGACATTTAACGTTTCCCCAAATAATGAAATGTCTTTAAACAATGTTTATGAAAACACACACCACCAGGACATGATTTCTCAAAACTCAACACGTATTGAGACCAAAGATTTTCCAAAAGTTTATGAATGCAAAAATACTAAGATGCACAAAATCATCAAAGATGTATAAATCATAATGTAGATTTTAAATGTACAAAATCACCCAGAATATGTAAATCACGCTAGTTACTTGTTGAAATATTCAAGCTTGACATGAGCAATTTATGATGTTAAAACAATCCAAGTTACCGAATACGAAAACTTAACAAAATACTCGCACCTTGAGAAATACCAAGTAAAACATACGCAATAGTTTACACTATAAACGTGAAAATAGGTTCTTGCACTTCAACATGTGCAACAATTGTTTGTACAACTCCAAAGGAAAAATCACAATTTTATCTTTAAAATTCCTCCTCTATAACCAAGAGGCGTTGCAGCAAAAGAATTTTCAACTCACCCCATATGCAACAATTTATTCCCCAAAGGGCGGTAAAATAACGGAGATGCAAATAGAATTTCAAATCGAGTTTAAAGCTTCACGTTGTAAAGATAAACACATCTGACCCAAAATAGAAACTACAACGACAAAAATGCCACTAACTCGCTAAATGCTTTGCGGAAATTTTAACAGTAAGAGTTAATGATGGAAATACGATCAGAACGAAAGTCCTGTTTTTTTAAAAATAACATGAATCGTTTATGCAATCATTCACACCAACGTTATATTTAAATCCAATGCACATAGTACCCGACGGTTGACTTTTGTTAACAAAACCCCGAAATTAACGCACACAATGATGCATATGCACATGTTCCTGAAATTATTTACGCGACACAAAAGTCGTAGGATGAGACACCATAATCAAACTGGATTTTATAAAACTCATTAACGCTAAAATCAAGTGGTGTCCAAATTTCCATTTTGCAACACAGGTAAGGCGACCATTTTGACAAGATTTTTGATGAGACACGACGCCCAAAGAACTCATAACTTGCATGCAATGAAATTAAACTCACGCATCTCAAAATATACGCATGCGACAAAAGAATCCGTAAAACAAAACTCCAAGAATTCAACAAAACTCACACAACTAAAAATTCCCAAGAAACTCCTACTCAAAGGCATGGGAATAACTTTTCCTTTAAAACCATTGACGTACGTGGAAGAGATCCAATGTCAAGGTCAAAGTTCCACAACTACTTGCCCATTAACTCAAAAAGCGTTAAAACACAGATATTTCGACATCCAAAAATAGCATTTAAACACAAGACGTGAATAAAGAGAGTTTTGATAACAATTTGAAATCAGGTGCAACAAAACATTTTAAGCATGCTTATGCTCATAGTTTAAAATATGCTGATTGCTAAATGTTTTGCCAAAACGTTATAAGGTAATTTACTTTATGGTTGGCGATCAAGAAAAGCAATTTATGCAACCTTACTTTAGAAATAAATTTAATGCATGAATTCGGTCGGCACTCACATCTTAATACTACGCTTCCCAACATCTCGACGTACTATAATCAACCGGATGCCTCAGGCATCATAGGGCAACCATCCCATTAATTAACTTACAAATCTCCTCGAAATAGAATCGATCTAACAAGATATAGTTCTAATTCCACCAACGAATCTGGCTCATGATGATTAACTTAATGCGTTCCACGCACTTACTATCATCCCAAAGAGACATTGCTATAAACAACAATCATTCCTTAGCTTACTCGCTTAGAAACTTTCGCACTACTCTAACGGTCAGCATACCAATGTAGAGCAGGTAAACACAAGCACGAGAAAGGGTAAGGAAGAGTTTAACTGAAACACGCAGGAAAGAAACGTACCGTTACGTCTACCAATTGTCATAACATTAGCAAACCAAATACACTCACGTAAAATATCCTCATAATCACATTAGCTAAGTGAGATTATGAACATATAATACATAAGGGTTCTTGTTACCGTCATCACAACGCCTGATGAACATCACTTCCGTCGACTTTAAGACTGTACCATCTTAGAAGTTCTACCCAATCTCACAATCAATGCCTATCAAACTCAGTCTAAGTCTAGACATCTTACATTCATGCCTATTTCGCTTAAACTAGAGCTCTGATACCAACTTGTAACACTCTAAAATTCAGAGTAAATTAAAACCTGGAAATATGGCAACAAGACATCTGTATTGATATAAACACCCCATAAAGGGGTTCAGTCCTTAAGACTATACAAAAACCTGTACGGATTTAGAATTCATCGACAAACCAATCTAAACATATACTATCTAGATTACATAAGTTGTTGATCCAGAATCATCCAGAAATGTGGGACTTAACAATGCCCAACAATCCAATACTAAACATCTCAAAAATCCTCGGGATCAGTCCCGTCACTCAAACCCTTGGCAACCTGCCGCTAACGAGAACTTGAATACATATCATTTGAGAAAAAGTGTTAGGCTTATAAAGCCTAGTGAGAACATACAGTTTATACAAAATCAGAGATATAAACATTTGCATCCAAACGGAAATCTTTCAAACGAGCATTTCCATGTTCTCCATTGATAGGAACATAATCCATTTAAAATGAGGTCATAAACCTTCTTTCCAGAACCTCACAATTTAATGCACATGTAGTTCTTTTATAAACTTCCCGAAATATAAACATCAGTATCATAAGGAAATCTTTTCATAAAGGTTTAATTTATAAAAGATAACATTTCGCCACAACCGGGCCTTTTCGGTCCAAAACTCATCATACGATGACAAAAGAACCATTTTACCAAGGATTGTGGCGTAACACAAAGTAGACCACAAATCCGAGTTTTGAGCTAAATACTGGAACCATGGCCACGAACGCTTCGGTCCGTACTAAGATGTGAGGGAGGCCCCCAAGGAACCAGTCATACTCTTCGTTAGACTACATTTGACCCATGGCTAGTAACATGTCTCACATAACCGTACCAAGTGCCCCCGAGGATTAAATGTATCTAACTACAACAGAAGGGGCATATCCTTCTCACCCATAAGCCGACTCGATACCTAGGGATCCACTAGTATAGTCATGACTTGTCACAATATTTCATGTGACCAACAAAGCTAGATAAACAACTTTCAACACATTATATTTCAAAATGCCATTTTCCAGACCAACTGCTGATAAGAATGAAAATCATAAAAATGAGTTCATAAACATTCTTTTGCATAAGCTACATAATCAGCAAGTAAAACATCCTTTTACTTCAAATAAGTTGAAATCCATCATTTTAGTCAAAAATGATCGGGAACCCTAAAATCTCCCAAAACTCAAGTTATATCAAATATGCAGGAAACTTAGATCTGAAACCATGGAGATATATAGGAGTTCCAAATAGTAGCTTTTGATATGTATACAGTTTTTAAAATGATAGTAAGAACTCACCCAATAGGTTTATACGAAAACCCGAAGAACCAGATATCGACCCCCTTGCGAAGACGAAGCTTTATACCCCGAAACCCCGAGCAATGCACTTAATACTAGCGATTAACGGAAGCTCGAAGATCCAAGGAATACCAACCAAACTTAGAGAGAGAGATAAATATTTAGAGAGAGAAAAGAGAGAGTTAGAGATTGAGAGAATGAGATCACAAGAGATATTTGTGGCTGAAGCCACTTAAGTCGGCCAGGGACTTTCGCGGGTTATGTCGCGACCTCAACTCGCGGCATAACTCGCCCGCGTTCTCAAACCCAAAGACCAACAGCGGACATCGCGACTAATGCCACGACTACCACTCCCATGCAAGTCGCAAAACTCACTGAAAGTTCCCAGATTTACCGAAATCCGTAAACTCGAACTTTATACCAGACGAGGTGCTAACGACAAAAGCTGTACACAAGAATACAAGATTATATAACGAAATTCAGGGTGTTACATAAAAGCAGGTCATGGATATATATGTTCAAATTACGGTTGAAATGCTGCCAAATTTTCTATAGGTTAGTTAACTTGACAATGTCTAATTTGGTAAACTGTAGGATAACTACCATCGAATTAGGGAGGATGAGTACCCGGACTTACCTGTCGGTACTGTACCTCCCAATGAGGCCGACTTGTGGGAGCGCTGTGTCGGAGGACGGCGTAAAGGCCGTATTTTTGGATGAGGGACTAGTCAGGATCCCTATTATGCTATGACCGGTGATTTAGGTGTCAGTTCGAGCGGGAGCACGCGCGACCGTCGTTATGAGGAGGTATGCTTGTTAAATGTTGTCTAACATTGTTCTATATATGTTTGTCAAATGTTGAATTTCAGTTGAAAGAGCTGAGACAGAGGGTAGAGAAAGAGGAAACAGAGAGGATCCAGATGCAGGAGCGATTACATAGAGAGGAAGCAGAGAGGATCCGGATGCAGGAGCGAATAGAGAGAGATAAAGCAGAGAGGAGGCAGATGCAGGAGCGAATAGAGCAGTTTGACGCGTTCATGAGAAAGTTTCAAGATCACTCCTTTCCCCCTCCGTAGGATTACGTTTTTGTACTACGTTATGTATTTATAGATATTAAATTAAGGTTTTGTACAGTTTAAAACTTAGTATTAATTAAAATTTGGCAGGTTTTGTACAGGTTAAAAACTGACATTTTTTAATTTTTAATTATTTTTTTTTAAAATTAAATTACCGACGGATAATCCGTCAGTAAATGATTTTTAGTTTAACTTTTATTTATTAAATATCCGTAGGAATTCCGTCACTAAATCCGTCGGAAATGATCCGTCGGTGAAAATCCGTCAGTAATCCGTCGCAAAATAGAGATCGTCGGTGATTCGTCGGAAATTAACACGTCGGCGGTGATCCGTCGGAAAAATAAGTCGTCGGTGATCCGTCGGTAATCTGAACGCCGACCACTGCTATACTGACGACCATTTACCGACGGATCACACACGGATTTCACTTTTACCGACGGATTGGTCCGTCGGTGATAAGCATATGTTTTGTAGTGGGATCAATTCCCTCCTAAGCCACACTTCATAGGAGGACATTTGATTAAAAGTGATCAACAGTTCAGATCCACTTCTCAGGCTTCTCACGTTAACCTCAAGTTCTCACACGATCCTTCGCCTAAGAATATATAGTTTTATTTCACACATTAAATGTTTGAACACAAGACACTGAATTTGAGTTATAACATTCAACAAGCTCCATGGCTATATATTTAAATACAAAAAGATGTGATCGTTAAAGATCTAATTTGCAATGGCCTATTCTAAAGGAAGAACTATTAGATTGGTGAGTCGTTTAACAAAATCTTATCAGGTAAGCGCTTTGTAAAGAAAAATGTGTGCCTCACAAATACAAAGCTAGCAAATGATTTCTAAGGTCCCAAACGAGTAGAAATCTAAGTGCACAATTAACCCAACTACAAATGTGGATAACACTAATCTAGATATTGCACAATAATTCTCTAACGTAGAATAATAAACCCACAAATTATAGATAATAATAAATACGTTATTGTCTATAATTATAGCAAGTTCAAAACAAACAACACCGGGATTTAACGTGGTTCTACTATCGGTGTGATAGTGTACATCCACCAAAGAGAAAGAGCAAGAATATTATTACCAACCAAGGAGATTACAAAGTGCTTGTACAAGGATCTTGAGATCCACGATCGCCTAACAAAAATTTCACAAACACCACCGAATATCAAGAACACTTTCGACCTCACATAAACTAAGTATATTGAAAGAATATACTAGGGAGAGTATTTGTTGTTTAGCAACTAGAGGAAGCTTAAGAGGAAGGTATGATCAATAATGTTGGAGTTCAAGGGTTATTTATAACCATAAGAGGTGTAGGGACCAAGTATTATGGATGGGAGCAAGTTGGCAAGCTTGGGGAGTAAGTATCTTGTAGGCCAAGCTTTGTCTTTTCTTCCTAATTTATTCATCACGTGTAGCATCAATAAATATATATAATATATAATTAAATATTATAACACTCCACCATGAAGCACGTGATCCTCGATAGTGAAACGAATGCCAATCCAACCAATACGAGTTGTTCCAACGGTTGATCATAGCAAGTAGATAACAAAGTAAATCAACATGAGGTAGCAAAATGCATTCCAATCATGACGAGCTTCGGCATGGCCATCACCCTTCAAAGTTACAAGCAAACAAATAACCTCAAATTCATAATCCACTTAAACAAGGTAGAGCATAAGCAAAGCTCTAAGCACTTAACAAAGTAATTCCTTCAAATATGTCATTTTTTCACCTATGGTAATATCTTCCCTCTCTCGAGCAAAGTGCCCAACGACACTAACACAAATGGAGTTGGATTAGGTTTGAGCAATGCTCAAACTTAGCTGGCGGTAGCGACTTAGTGAACATATCAACAACATTGTCATCTGTCAGGGCTTTCTTCAAGTAGACAATCTTCGCTTCATGTAATCTCACAAGATATGCATCACGCACATTTATGTGCTTTGTCCGGGAGCTGAAAGCCAAATTAGTTACCAAATGGATGGCACTCTGATTATCACAGAAAATGCACACGGAAGGTTGCTCGAAGCCTAAGCCATTCATCAATTCTTTTAAATGGACCACTTCCTTTGCAGACTCAACCGCCGCAACAAGTTGGACTTATGTGGTTGACAATGCAACAATGGACTGTAACTGTGATCTCCAACTGACGGATGTGTCTACCCAATGTAAATACATAACCGGATGTGGATCTCCAACCAACTCGATCACCTACATAGTTAGAATCACAAAATCCAACAATTTTCACAGTCATTGTGCAAACAAAATATAAGACAATGTATCTCGATTCCCTTCAAATATCGGGATGTCGTTTTAACCGCTAACCAATGTGATCGACCCGGATTCACGAGAAACCGACTCACCACTCTGACAAAATGTGTGAGATCGGGACGAGTGCACACCGTGGCGTACATGAGACTCCCGACTGCACTAGCATATGGAATCTTTGACATTTCGGCCTTTCCCTTATCATCCTTCGGACAATCTTCACTTGTAATTTTGATGTGGTTCGGTAACAGAGTATTAGACGTCTTGGCACCATAAAGATTGAACCGCTTCAATATCTTTTGGGTATACGTCCGTTGTGTCAGTCTAAGTGTTCGGGACTTTCTGACTAGTCCCTGCAGGCTATAAGCATGTCATCTACATAAAGAAGTAAAGAAAAGTGACACCACTTTGTCTATGATAGACACAAGTGTCCTTTTCACTTCGCTCAAATCCTAGATTGAGCATAAACAAGTCAAACTTCTTATACCACTGACAAGGCGATTGTTTGAGAGTCCATAAAGGGAATTCTTGAGTTTACATACATATTCTGGTTTGCTTTCGAAAATGAAACCATAAAGTTGCTTCATATAGATAGATTCCTCCAAGTCTCCGTGTAGGAAGGTGGTCTTCACATCTAACTGTTCTAGCTCCAAATCGTGAATGGCCACGATCGCCAAAAGAACACGGATAGATGAATGACGTACAACTAGAACAAAAATATCGTCATACTTGATACATTTCCATTGTGTAAAGCCTTTAGAAACGAGATGAGCCTTGTACCGATTTTCATCTATGACTTTGAAAACCCACTTGCAACCAATAGCACAGCTGCCATTCGGCAATGGACATAAGTCACAAGTGTTGTTCTTTGAGAGAGCTTCCATCTCTTCTTGCATGGTTCCAAGACATTTAGAACTGTGGGTTGAGGCCAACGCCTCCTTTATATCAAGTGTCTCATCTTGACCTACATATGTACACGGAAGGTTGCTCGAAGCCTAAGCCATTCATCAATTCTTTTAAATGGACCACTTCCTTTGCAGACTCAACCGCCGCAACAAGTTGGGCTTATGTGGTTGACAATGCAACAATGGACTGTAACTGTGATCTCCAACTGACGAATGTTCCACCCAATGTAAATACATAACCGGATGTGGATCTCCAACCAACTCGATCACCTACATAGTTAGAATCACAAAATCCAACAATTTTCACAGTCATTGTGCAAACAAAATATAAGACCATGTATCTCGATTTCCTTCAAATATCGGGATGTCGTTTTAACCGCTAACCAATGTGATCGACCCGGATTCATGAGAAACCGACTCACCACTCTGACACAATGTGTGAGATCGGGACGAGTGCACACCGTGGCGTACATGAGACTCCCGACTGCACTAGCATATGGAATCTTTGACATTTCAGCCTTTCCCTTATCATCCTTCGGACAATCTTCACTTGTAATTTTGATGTGGTTCGGTAACAGAGTATTAGACGTCTTGGCACCATAAAGATTGAACCGCTTCAATATCTTTTGGGTATACGTCCGTTGTGTCAGTCTAAGTGTTCGGGACTTTCTGACTGGTCCCTGCAGGCTATAAGCATGTCATCTACATAAAGAAGTAAAGAAAAGTGACACCACTTTGTCTATGATAGACACAAGTGTCCTTTTCACTTCGCTCAAATCCTAGATTGAGCATAAACAAGTCAAACTTCTTTTACCACTGACAAGGCGATTGTCTGAGAGTCCATAAAGGGAATTCTTGAGTTTACATACATATTCTGGTTTGCTTTCGAAAATGAAACCATCAAGTTGCTTCATATAGATAGATTCCTCCAAGTCTCCGTGTAGGAAGGCGGTCTTCACATCTAACTGTTCTAGCTCCAAATCGTGAATGGCCACGATCGCCAAAAGAACACGGATAGATGTATGACGTACAACTGGAACAAAAATATCGTCATACTTGATACATTTCCATTGTGTAAAGCCTTTAGAAACGAGATGAACCTTGTACCGATTTTCATCTATGACTTTGAAAACCCACTTGCAACCAATAGCACAGTTGCCATTCGGCAATGGACATAAGTCACAAGTGTTGTTCTTCGAGAGAGCTTCCATCTCTTCTTGCATGGTTCCAAGCCATTTAGAACTGTGGGTTGAGGCCAACGCCTCCTTTATATCAAGTGGATCATCTTGCCTTACATATGCAGAGCAAACTCCAACTAATTTTTAAAACTCACGTTAGCAAAATCCCAATCTCCATACCTGTTAGGTGAACGAATAGTTCTTTGACTATGACTGGTAGGTGCAATAACTGGGATTGTATCGCCATCGTCTCCACCATCATTCAGAATCTCTTTTTCAGAATCACTAGTAGAAGTCACTGGTGAAATGACATCTTCAGCATTAACGGGTTATTCTGAGCTAACCAGGAGTGGATAAACTGGGAATATAAGGACTGTATATTGTCTCCTTATCATAGGCAGTAGGAGCAACAGTAGTAACGACTTCCAGATCTTGAGAGGGCTAAGGATCCTGTGACTTCAACAGGACTGCTTCATTAAACATGACATGTCGAGAATGAATCACTTTACGAGTCAAAGGGTTCCAGATTCGGTAACCCTTGATACCATCTGTATAGCCGAGCAAGAATCCTTTGGTGGGTTTAGGATTCAACTTGTCCTGGCATGAAACATGAAAATAAACAGGACAACCAAATACACGTATGTATTTCAGACAGATGTTTCTTTTACCTCTCCAAACCTATTCCGGAATCTTTCCCCTCAATGGCCGAACAAGGTAACTTATTAATAATGTTCACTACAGTGTAAATCGCTTCGTCCCAGAAAGATTTGGGGAATCCCGTTGTCGAAAACATACCTTGGACCTTTTCAAGTAATGTCCTATTCATCCGCTCGGCAACCCCCTTAGATTGAGGGTCGCCAGGTATGGTGTAGTGACGGTGGATGCCTTTACGCGAACAAAAGTCTTTGAAGTTACCACTAGTAAATTATCCACCGTTGTCAGATCTCAGCACTTTCAACTTCTTTCCAGTATTGACCTCTACTCGTGCCAACCAAGTCTTGAACGTATCGAAGACATCTGACTTTAACTTCAACACATACACCCAAAGCTTATGTGAGAAATCATCAATAAGTGAAATGAAGTATTTACCTCCATTGAGGGATGTAGTACTGGATGGTCCCCAGACGTCTGTATGAACATAATCGGGGATTCCTTTAGTGTTGTGTTTTCCAACACCAAAAGAAACACACGTCTATTTTCCTTTGACACATCCTGAACAAAACTCCAGGATAGCAGGTACGGTGACTTTAATGAGTTTTTGCTTATGCAAAATCTCCAAATTCTACTCGGATGTGTGGCCCAAACGAAGATGCAATAAGCGAGCAACATCGAGATTCTTTGAGCTTTCGGCCACACACGATTCAGAAGCAATGGTTTCGCCAATTAAGTGGAAAAGATTATTTTCCGCCTGTTCGCCTTTCATTACGATTATACTCCCTCGGGAGATGCGCAAAACTCCCGTCTACAATCTGAATCTTGCAACCCAGTTTGGACAGTTGTCCAACAGTGATCAAGGAACGAGCCATGGATGGAACAAATTTGACATTATTCAATGTCCGAATACACCCATCGAACATCTTGATCTATACAGTACCGATACCCTTAGTAGCACACGAAGTATTGTTTCCCATATAAATAATGTTACCTTCAACTTTTTTGAAGGTAGAGAAACAGTCCCGGAATGGTGTCATATGGCAAGATGCACCGTTATCTAACACCCATCTCCTGTCACCTTGCGGTGGTGTAACTGTGGCAGAGAAGCCATCTTGCTCCTCTTCGGCTGCAACAGCTAATGATTCGGCGTAGTCTTTGTCTTTGTTTTTAAGAATCGGACAATCTTTCACCCAATGACCTGGATTGTGCCAATAGTTACAGTTGCAACGTGTCTTTGGTTTCCCACGAGAACCAGGCCGGCAGGACTGAGAGCGCCCACAGTTTCTTCCTCTTGAAGACTGGTGATCGTCTCGGCCTCTGTCAGCAAATAGGCCTTGACTGCAATTGTTCTCCCTGGGATTGTTACCGATCCTCATCTGAGTTCTTTGATCTTCAGAAATCATTCATGTTTTCACGTCAGACATAGAAAGAGTTTATCTTCCATAAATAAAAATGTTGGTGAATTGGGAATATTTCTCGGGAAGTGAATACAACAGGATCATAGCAAGTGCTTCTTCATCTTTAGCAAGAAGCGCATCCGTTGCCTTCAACTTCATAATTATATCTTCAAATTCGATCATATGAGATTTAATGGTTGTGCTTTCCTTCATTTTGAAGAAGAGACATGACCACATCAGTAACAATCTGTTGGTCAAAGTTTTCTTGAGATATAAATTCTCAAGCTTGCTCTAAATACCTGCAGTTGTCTTTTTAGACACAATCTCAGATATAACATTTTCTCCCATAGCCATCTGCAAATTAGTAAATGCCCATGATTTCATTTCTTTAGCCTTAAGTTCAAACATATTAGGGTCTAACTCGTCTTTAGCAAATACTACGAGATGAACTCGATTTTTCCTAAGTGCAACAAATGTTGTGAACTGCCATTTACCAAAGTCACCGTCCTCATTCCAAGTCTGTATACGATTCCCAGTCCCGGACAAATTAAATGTACCTTCTTTGTACGACTTTTAGGTCTGGTTTAAGGAACCGGTACCAAAAGGGTTTTCTACTTTAACCATAGAGAAAAAAAATGTACAAACCAGTTTATGTATATTTTCTACACAAACGCACATCTAGATCTGAAGATCTAATACCAATTATTAGGAAAAATGTGTGCCTCACAAATACAAAGCTAGCAAATGATTTCTAAGGTCCCAAACGAGTAGAAATCCAAGTGCACAATTAACCCAACTACAAATGCGGATAACACTAATCTAGATGTTGCACAATAATTCTCTAACGTAGAATAATAAACCTACAAATTATAGATAATAATAAATACGTTATTATCTATAATTATAGCAAGTTCAAAACAAATAACACCAGGACTTAACATGGTTTCACTATCGGTGTGATAGTGTACATCCACCAAAGAGAGAGAGCAAGAATATTATTACCAACCACGGAGATTATAAAGTGCTTGTACAAGGATCTTGAGATCCACAATCGCCTACCAAAAATTTCACGAACACCACCGAATATCAAGAACACTCTCGACCTCACATAAACTAAGGGGCTATTTACCAACTCTTTTCGGGTAAGTACTGTCCGGGTAAGAGTGTTGTCCTGGGTAAGTACTGTCCCGGGTAAGTGTTGTCCGGGTATGAGTGTTTACCAAATGTTTTTTGGTAAGCACTTACCCACTAAAAATGACCATTTTAACCCAAAATCCCCAATTATTACCCAAACAAGATTTTATCTCCTAAATCATCACTCTCAAAAAAAATCCCACAAAAGGCGCCATCAATGGCAGAGCCTGAACAAACCCTCACAAAATACCCCTCCCCCACCCCCACTCCCTTATCTCCCCCACCTCCTTCCCAAAACTCTGCCTAATCATCGATGACAGGCCTAACTCGAATCTCACATCACAAAATCACCAAAAACAAGATCAAAGTCGATGGAATCCCAGTCACCAAAGTTGTCAAGCTCTCAAAGCTCAAAACCGACTACAAACCTTTTCAGTCAAAGCGAAAGTTGTGTGATTCTTACGAGTTGTTTTTCGCCGACAAAAGGGTGATCCCACTTCTTCCTAAGTTATTGGGGAAAAGGTTTTTAGAAAGAACTTGTCGTTGCCTGTTGATTTCGGTCATAAGAACCGGAAGGAGCAGATTGAGAGAGGGTGTTGTTCTGGGTTTTTTTAGGACTGGGAGAAGGGAGGAGGGTCGAGAGAGACGATGGAGGAGGATGAGCGATCGAGCGGTGGTAGGAGGATGAGCAATCGAGTTGGGTCCGACGAGGGTGGAGGAGCGGCTGGAGTGAAACCTAATCGCAGAAAGGGCAAGTCGTGGAAAGTCTGTATCTAACCCGGGTAAGCAACATTTTGGATCTGGCTCGGTAAGAGCTCGGTCAGTTTCTCGGTCAGATTCAGGATTTAGTAAACAAGTTGGATGCTGACCGAGTCAGCAGTTAGTAAACAACCCCTAAGTATATTGAAAGAATATACTAGGGAGAATATTTGGTATTTAACAACTAGAGGAAGCTTAAGAGGAAGGGATGATCAATAATGTTGGAGTTCAAGGGTTATTTATAACTATAAGAGGAGTAGGGACCAAGTATTATGGATGGGAGCAAGTTGGAAAGCTTGGGGAGTAAGTATCTTGGAGGCCAAGCTTTGGATTTTTCTTCCCAATTTATTCATCACATGTAGCATCAATAAATATATATAATATCTAATTAAATATTATAACACGCTTACCGCATATTACTTACATTACCAGGTGAACATGGTGAGAACCAATAATCTTACCAGGTAAGAGGTATTAGGGAAATTTTCAAAATAGTAAAAAAAAAATTGTTTGGGGTCGAGTCTTAGAAAAAGAGAAGATTGAGTTTTAGTGGTTTGACTTTGTTCCACATAAGACCAAAATGGAACCTAAAGTGGGTATATAAGTGCAAAATTTGACAGGTGTCGCAAAAAAAAAGACAACCTTTCAAAAAGTTAGACAGTTTGGACAAATGTTGCAAAAGGAAGAAACAACCTTTCGAAAAGTCACCTTTGGTGACAGTTGGGACAGATGTCGAAAAAGGAAAAGGCAAAAAGTCACTTTTTGTGACAGTTTGGATAAGTGTCACCAAATGGTGACTGTTTGAAGAGTCACCAATTTTTTGTGACAGTTTTTTTGTCACTAAAACCCCTATATATACAACATCTTTTTTGCTGAATATACAGAAAATTCTCACTTTTCTTTCATACCATATTACCCTAAAGTGTGTAACTATATAAACACATTTTCTTGGTCTCTTGAAATCCTTGATTACTCACTAGTTCACCGCGATTACCACAATCGTACATTATTGATAATCATAATAAAAGCGTTGCTTCGTTGTATCTTAATTGGGAGGCAATTCTTCAAAAACCCAAAGCACACTCGGTGGTGCCGAAATTGCTTTAAGGATAGAGATTACTCGTTTTGAAAGCAACAAGTACTAGTTTATTATTACTCTTTTCTTAGCCTAGATTAGTTCCCCAAAAACCAACAATCATAAAGCAATTTGCAAACAAGATGGAAACTAAGAACCTTCAACAAATGTCATGCGATATCGTTAAGTTGGAACATTTTGATGGTGGAGGATTCAAAAGGTGGTAAAAGAAGATGCAATTGTTATTGGCTACTCTCGATGTCTCGTATGTCCTCGCCAAACCGTACATAGAACCACACGAAGACGAGACTCTTGAATCCGTCCAAGAATGTCTCAAGTTTGAAAATAATGATTTCATATGTCGCGATCACATCCTCGCTGCTATGTCCAATCCTCTATTTGATGTTTAAAAAAACATCAAAACAGCGAAAGGACTATGGAATGCACACGAACAAAAATACTTTATTGAAGACACAACAAGTAAGAAAATCATCGTTTCCTAATTTAACTCATAGAAAATGATAGATTCACGTCCTCTTACAGAGCAATTGTGTGATATTGAGCACATTCTTAGCATGTTCACACTGCAGGACATGAAAATGGTTGAATCGATCCAAGTGATATCGATCATCGATAAACTTCCTCCTTCTTAGAGAGATGTTAAGAAAAGTCTTAAACATCATAAACACGTCATGTCTTTAAAAGAACTTGGAAAACATTTAAACGGAGATATTGCCAAAGTACATGTTGTTGAGGAGAAGGGAGAATCATCCAAAGCCGCTGGTAAGAAAAGGAAATGCCACGATAGAGACAGCAAGAAAAAGAGGAGTATGAAAATTGTTATTTGTTACAATTGCAATAAGTCGGGACCTTACAAACGTGATTGTCGTCTTCTCAAAAAGAGCTAGGAAAGGAAATGATGGTAACAACACCAAGAATAGCAACTTCGTTGCTATGATTTCCTGGGCATTCTCAGTTGAAGAAATAAATGTTTGTGGGTGGACTGGGGGCAACCCCACACATTTGCACATTGACATGTTCAAAACGTACGAAGCTTCAACCTCCATATTTATGGGAAATCACTCTATCTCTAAAGTCAAAGGAAAAGGGAAGGTAACTTTAGAATTCACAGCAAGGAACACCTTGACCCTAAATGATGTTCTCCGTGTTCCCGACATCCAGTCTACATCATGGTCCACACGACCTGGCATGTGCCTTAGGTCGTGTTCAGGGTCGCATAAGTCACTGGAACGCACCCCTAGGGAACGGGAGACTAGCCACAAGACCTAAGTCGCAGGGTAGATCGCGGGATGCTCCTGATCTGCACTTAAAGCCTGATTTTGAGTCTTTTCTCCCTTTTTTCATTCAAATCTTATCCTCAATAGTTTTCCTCTAGATCTTGAAGATATTTGGAGCCTTGGAACCAATTTTTGCGTCTTTCAAAAGCATTGTGGGTGATTTTTGTATTCCTAAAGGTTAGAGGTAATATTCTAAACTACCATTTCCCGGCCTAGGGTTTGGTCACTTTGTATCCTCAACCTTTTTCTTCTCTTTGTGATGTTTTGCTAGAACTTGGGAGTTCAAAAGGGTATTCTTGAAAGCTTTGCACCATAGATCTGAACGTCTATCTTGGGGATCTTGAATGGAAGCTACGGTACAGTTTGGAATCTAGGTTTAACTTAACCTAGCAAAGTGAGTTCAAGTTGATTTGTGAAAACTTTGTACATGTAAAAAATATCGATTTGAAGTGTTTATATGTTTTACTTGATATTTATCAAATGTTGGATTATTTGTTGAGTATTGCATACTTGGTACATTTTATTTTATAAATTTTTTGAAATGCCCATATTTGGGATCTTTGGGCATTTGATGTGGGTACCTTTGTGATTTATCATATAAAATGAAGATTATTTGGTGATAATACATTTTTAGTGTGTATGGTCTAGAAAATGCATATTCTTGTGTTATGGGACTAGGCATGACAATGGGGCAGGGATGGGGTGGGTTTTACAATCCCAGCCCCGACCCCGATTTTTTGTCACGGTACCCGGCCCCCGGCTCTGGTACCTGGCGGGTGCAGGGAGTTGCATCTTGTCCCCGGTTTCTAACAGGACTATCCTCGATCCATCCCCGGGTCCCCAACCCCGGTTTAGCCCCGTTCCCCGACCCGTTCCAGACCTGCGGATACATTTGGTGGCTCACATTACTATCGGATACATGGAAATGAATAGCAAAAACAAGTAGTACACAAAGGTTTTTGATGTTGCTTCTTCCCAGAAACCCAATGACCATAAATTGGCTAATGGAAATGGGGTTCTTCTATTCTATTCACCATCATTCCTCCTGGGTGTTTCCTCTTTTGCAATTTTCCCCCATCAAGATCCTCACATTCCTTATGATTGTTCTTGTTCTTACCCTTCATTTCTTCAGAAGGATCCTTGAGGTATATAATTAAAACATTAAGTTTGAATTATGTCAGTTTCTTGGGCAATTAAACAAAGCTAGTTTCAAACTGTTTGGTTAATTTTCAGGTCTTATTCGTTCACAAATTTAGTGATTTCATGATGCTTAATGATGCAATAACCATTGGTTTAAGTTACACTATGTCAACTGCTACAATGATATACACTCAATATTTATCTTAAGGATTTGGTGAGCCTTCTGTTGAAATACGTTGGAGTTGGCATGTTCTTGGTTGGAATAAAATGAAAATTTTTACCATCACTATCGTTCGTCGTTCTTCTCGCCGATTACAGAAAGTCAAGTTCTCAAAGGCGGAAGAACTGTTAAAATGAAACATAATATGGAATATTTATTAATAATATTTAAATATTTAATATTAATATATATACCAGGTACGGGGCGGGGCGGGGAATGATTTACCTGTCCCCGGCCCCGGTTTCATTCAAACGGGGATCCCCGATGCCGGACCCAATACCCGGTTTAACAGGGAATCCCCGGCCCCGATCAGGTCGGGTGAACCGGGGTCCCCACCGGGTCGGGGAAAATCACCATCCCTATATGGGACGTTTTGAAAATATAAATGGTATGATTTCATTTGGAAAATGATTTGTCTCAACCAAAGATGGGTTTTTGAGTTAATCATGCATTTGGAGCATATGTTTGCAAAAATGTGGGTTAAATGCGTCTTATTGCATATGATAACTTTTATTCCATAGTCAATTGAATTGTTGAGATTTTGACTCGGTTTTGAATCAGATGAGTGTGGAGAATATTTGTCCGGTTTGCTTTGTTTTATGTTGAGCCTCTGGAGTTATATGTAGTTACGAAATATTTATTTGAAAGTGACATGCTTTGAAGTGTGTTGGTCATTTATTTCGAGTCATATAAGTTAGATTGTAATGCAATGGATCCATAAGCATACGAGCCAGTCTGTTGGTTTGAAAATGGAATTATCCTTATTTTATAGCATGACACCTATACGAGCTATAGACCTAGAGTGGTTGAGTTTGGCGCATATACGAGCGATAGACCTCGAGTGGTTGAGCTTGTTTGTTGTCGGTATTACAGAGAGGAACCCGTGTGGGTTGGACTCCGGAATTGTGTCGCTATTTCGGAAATGAACTCTTATAAGTAGGGCTCCGGGACCGTGGGTATTGCAGAGGTGATCTCTTGTTGAGTCAGACTCTGGGACCCTTGTTGTGAGGCTTTGGCTAAGCACAGTTAATACTAAGTCATAAGGGGTATTTTGGGGATGAACTTGTGAAGAGTCAGGGCCCGAGGACCATTGGCTTGTAGATGTAACTCTATAGTATGTAAGTCGGCGTTAAAGTCGGGGTATTGCGGAGATAAACTCGTATGGGTCGGGCTCTGGGACTTTAGGTATTATGGTGAAAACTTGAGAGAAGTTAGACACCGAGACCGTGATCTTAAGGCACTACTTGATAACATTGACACCTGGCTTACTTTGTGTTAGACTGTAATTGTATTCAAGATTAAATGAGGGTCATTGTTGTAATTAGTGTTTGGATGTGTGTTGTAATGAGCTTAGAAGGTTTGACCTTGCTTGGTCATGTTGACCTATATATAAGCAAGTCCTTGTATTGTTTGTAAATGTGTGATAGTAAGTGTGTGAAAGTAAAGGTGTAATATTGGTGGTAGTTGAGAGAGAGTAAGAACACACACATACGTGAGATCTGTGACTAGATGTTAGATCTGTGATTAATTGTAATTCATGTGATTGATCTAATAAAAGTGTTTGTGTCAATCTAAATTGTGTTAATGCTAGTAATCACGCAAAGTAAGGTTTGCGTTCCTCACTACACACGCAAACTAAGGTTTGCGTACCAAAGCACAAACGCAAAGCTAAGGTTTGCGTTCCTTAGCACAAACGCAAAGTGTTGGTTTGCGCTCTTCACTACAAACGCAAAACTAAGGTTTGCGATTCACACTGCAAACGCAAAGCAAGGTTTGCGTTCCACATTGCAAACGCAAAGTAGTGTTTGCATTCCACAGCACACACGCAAAGCTTGGTTTACTTGTTTTTTTTCTGAGAAATTTTCAAAACTGTAATATGGCCTTTAGCGGGACCCCCGTGCTAAGTCTGCGCAGGGGGACAAAAGTTCTTTGAGTAATCAAAATCTCTGAATTTTTTTTAAGTTTTCTTGATTTGATTGGATTTAAAGATCTTTACTAGCTAATATTTTTCATCTTGTGTAGGTACATACATTCTTCAACCATGGCAAATGAATTTCTTTCTATGGGATCTCATCTGAAGCCTCCGGTCTTGTCTGTCGGAGATTATTCACAATGGAAGAAAAGAATGATTCAGTTCTTAAATCTAAAGAACAGAGATTATATGACATCTATCATAGATGGTCCTGGAAATCCACAATCGTTTGTACCTGGACAAGCAGCCACAGCTACATCTCCAGCTATCCCAGATCGGTATGTGTCAAAACCATATCAATTCTTTACTGATGTGGAAAAGGCAAGATACAAGCTAGATGATGAGGCACTTATCTATCTCACTATGGCAATCCCTAATGATATCTACAATCGAGTAGATAGTAGGGAATCTGCAAAAGAGTTATGGGATGAATTGGAAAAACAGTTTCAAGGATCAAAGAAGTCAATTCAGACAAAGCTGAATCAGAGTATAAATGCATATGAAGGCTTTCATGCGAAAGAAGGAGAGACTTTGTTGGAAACATACAATCGCTTCAATGTGATATTGAATGATCTAAGGAGAAATGGAATGAACAAGTCAGAATCAGAGATCAATTATAAGTTCATCAAGAACTTGAACCCAGAATGGAAAAGCTATGCTATCAACATTCAGATGGCTAAGGACATGGCACAAGAATACGTCAATGATATCTTCACAACTTTATCTCAGCATGAGGATGAAGTAAAGCAGCTTGGTGCTGAAAAGAAGATGGTCAAAGATTCTCTAGCCTTAATGTCTGAACGTAAGAAAGGGTCAAGTTTCAAGTCCAGTTCTTCTTACAAGACAAAGTCAAGGAAATCCAGAGCTCTCCTCACTGAGGTTACTGATTCAAGCACTAATAAGTCTTCTACTGAAAATAAAGAAAATTCAGATGAGGATATGCAACGATTCGCTGAAAATCTGGCTCTTCTCACAAAGCAGTTTAAAACCTTTGGAAAGAACAAGTACAAGCCGAAATATGAGAGTTACAAGAAAGACAAGTTCAAACCGAGATCTGAAAAGAAGTATGAGAAACGAGAAGAGAAGAGAGAAAGAAAGAAAGAAGAGACTGAGCCGAAATATGGAAGATGTTATAACTGTGGAAAACCAGGTCATTTTTCCAAGGATTGCAAGTTCAAGCATACAAAGAATTCGGAATATTATGCTCGGAAAACTTTGTTAGCAAAGAAGGTGGAAGATGGTCAGAACTTAATGGCGGAAGAAGAGAATTGGCTCTACAAGAGTTCTGATGATGAATCTGCACACTTTACTCAGGTGTGTATGATGGCCAAAGTAGATGAGGACATTGGATCATCTTCTGATCATTCCGACTGTGGTTCCGAGGTACGTATTCAATCCTTAAAGGCTCAAGTTAAATTCATGAAAGAAGAGTTTAAAACTTTAAAAGGCAAACTTAGTCATGAAAGACAAACAATGTTGAATTTTCGTGATGAAAATTCAATCTTGAAAGATGTTGTTAAGGAAAAAGAATCTGAGAAAGATTGTTTGAAAAAGGACAAAGATGTTTTAAATTCAAAAATATCTGAGCTTGAAAGAGATCTTGTAAACTTAAATGCTGAAAAAGGTGATTTTCAACTAAAATTTGAATTTGAAGCATGTTTTCAAGAAAGAAACGAGGCATATTGTAAAATCAAGCAACTGGAGGATTTAAATCTGAAAAGAGGACAAACTGAGCAAACATTAAATCTTTTAACAAACAAACTCCAAGATGTCAGATTTTATAATGTTAAAAAAGGTTTAGGTTTTGAACCAAATACTGTTTTGAAAAGAGCACCAGAAAATTTGTATAATTTTGATAAAATGGGCTCTACTTCTACAAAACATGATATTCATGATACTTTTGTAAAAGGTAAAGCTGTGAATGATGATGACACTTTATCTTGCGCTGATTCGATTTCAAGTTTAAAATCTGTTGGTTTTGCTTATAAAGATTTAAATGAAAGTTACAAAACAAGAAAGTTAGAATTTAGTGATTTTACGTCTCTATTTTCTCCAACAGAATCAGCCAAGATTGATGAAAATAATACTGAATCTTAGTGTCAGTTTCATGAATCTGATTTAGAAACTGATGTTGAGAATCAAGTGTTATTATCTGATTTATTCACGTCTAATTCATCAAATGGATCAAAAGATGAAAATATCATGAATCAAAACCTTAATTCTGATTTTTCAAAAATTATGACTGAGGAGATCTTTACAGAAATGATGAATGCTTCAGATCCTATTCCTATTATAGAAAAGATGGAATCAAACTCTGAGGTGAATCAAGCATCTAATTTTGAGAAACAAATCACAGATCTTCAAAAGACAATTGAAGAGTTAGAAGATGAGAATGTTG
This sequence comes from Arctium minus, assembly GCA_954870635.1. Lineage (NCBI taxonomy): Eukaryota > Viridiplantae > Streptophyta > Magnoliopsida > Asterales > Asteraceae > Arctium > Arctium minus. Next base: position 169,589,616 of record OX941080.1, on the reverse strand, counting down.
ATCTCAAATTCAAACTTGACAAGTCTTTTGAAGAAAACAAAGAACTCTCTAGAGAGTTAAATATTTTAAAAAATGATTTGTTTCAACAAAATTTAAAGGAGAAAAAGATGTTTGACTCTAAAAATTAGAATGTTCATTCTTATCCAAAGTTTGATACTGTTAATTCTAAAACTTCAGTTGTTTATACTACTACTCCTGAATATCCTCCGAGTATTTTTGAGAAAGGAGAAGCTTCTTGTACTTCAAAGCCAAAATCATTTTCTTCAAAGAAAACTAACAAGATTCTGTTTCCTGTTTCAGATGTAAAAAGGCAAAATGGTAAAGGAGAAAGGATGAAGAATTTGAAGGAAAATAAAGTTGCTAAAAATAAATGTAATATCAGTGATAGTGGTAGTTTGATGTGTAAAAATTCAAACGTTTCCAAATGTCAAAGTTGTATGAATGATTGTACTTCATTGGATAAATCTAAGCTTTTGACATTTGCACGTAAGAATTTTATCTGCAAACACTGCCATGATAATGCTTTTATTATTCCTTCCATTCATCCTAAATCTAAAGTTGCCAGAAAAACATCTCATGTCAAATCAGTTTTAAATTCCTTAACTCATCAGGCTAAAATTTTTCATGATAAGATTGATCATTTTTCGAAAAAGAAAACATTTCATGAGCTTAATGTTAAAATGGTATGGAAATGGGTACCTAAGCCTCGCTATGAGTGGCGAATTAAGGCTAAGGTAGATGATGTTGATAAGTTGCAAAAAGCTAACAAGGAAAGACCCATCTGGATATGGGTACCTAAACAGAAATGAGTTGTTCTTTTTGCAGGCCTCACATACATGGTATATAGATTCAGGATGCTCGCGCCATATGACAGGATTTAAGCATCTACTTCACAATTATGTTGAGGAATTTTCCGGTACTGTAAGTTATGCTAATTCTGAGGTTACAGGATACATTTGAGGACACGGATCGTTAACAAATGGCACCGTGACAATCAAAAGAGTACTATACGTGGAAGGACTTGATCATAATCTTTTCAGTACAAGTCAATTCTGCGATAGTCAATTTCAAGTTCGGTTTACTGATAAATGCTGTTATATTAAAGATAAAGATGGTCGTGCAGTTTTTAAAGCCAAGCGGAATGCAAATCTTTATTCTGTGAATTTTCCAACACTTTCTGCATCAAGACCTGTTTGTCTAATTGCAAAAGCTTCACGAGCTGAAAGTTGGATATGGCATCGGCGTCTGTCGATTAATCAGTTGGCGAGACAAGGCATTGTCAAAGGTCTACCAGAACTAAGGTTTGAGAAGAATTCTCTTTGTTCCGCTTGTGAAATGGGAAAAATGAAGCGAACATCTCATAAAGCAAAGACAGAATTCTCATTTTCAACACCTCTTGAATTGATACATATGGACCTTTGCGGCCCGATGAGGACTTAGTCTATCAATGGTAAGAAATATATTTTGGTCATGATAGATGAGTACTCCAGATATACTTGGCTGGAATTTTTAAGGAACAAATCAGATGCAACAGAGCTGATCATTGAGTTTTTAAAGAAGATCCAGGTTCGACTACAATTGCCGGTTATATCTTTGAGAAGTGACAATGGATCGGAATTCAAGAATGAAAAGCTTCAGAGTTATCTCATATCTGTTGGGATCTCTCACAACTTTTCTGCTGCCTACACTCCTCAACAAAACGGAGTAGTTGAAAGGAAGAATCGAACACTGGTGGAAGCTGCAAGAACAATGTTAGCCTATTCCGAATTGCCAATGTTTCTGTGGGCTAAAGCCGTAGCCACTGCGTGTTTCACACAAAACCGCACGATTGTCATCAAAAGACATAAAAAGACAGCGTATGAACTTATTAATAGTCGAAAACCGAATATTAAATTTTTTCGTACTTTTGGTTGCAGGTGTTATATTCTCAATGATCGAGACAATCTTGGTAAATTTGACAAGAAGGCTGACGAAGGCTATTTCATTGGTTATTCGTTAACGTATAAAGCCTATCGGATCTACAATAGACGAACCAAGACGATCATGGAGAGCATTAATGTGTCATTTGACGAATCATCAACGTTGACTTCTGAACACAACAGTTCAGAACTCAAGCTTAAACAGAAAGTTTCTATTCAAGATGGAATAGAACCTGAATTCAAACAGAATAAGTCTTCTAATTCAAATAAAATTACAGCTGAATTAGACTTATTATTTTTTGATACTTTTCTGGATATATGTGCAGATTTTGAAAAATCAAACATATCCACATCAACTTCAGAGGTTCCAATTATAGTCGCAGATATTTCAGGACCTTCTGAAAATGTCACAATATCAACCACATCAGGTACATCTACACATATACATTCTGAAGATACTAATGTTGATTCTATGCATGCAGATTCAAATTCTGCAACAGAAGTTCCGAGTGATTCTTCTATTGCTCCAGAAATATTTACTTCAGAAGAGGTTGTACAAGATGTCCCGAGCACATCTGGGGTTGATAAAGACTTACCTGCAGTATATGATGAATATGAGGAAGATAATACTCAAGCTGAAATTCATCCGATTCCAAGTACAATGAAATGGACAAGAAATCACCCACTTCATAATATCATTGGTGATGCACAGTCTGGTGTACAAACGCGTGCAGCATCAGCTAATTTTTGTCTATATTCAAGTTTTTTAAGTTCTCTCGAGCCGAAGAAAGCTTCAGAAGCCTTGGGCGATCCAAATTGGATACTGGCGATGCAAGATGAACTTCTACAATTTGAGAGGAACAAAGTTTGGCGACTTATACCACTTCCAAAAGGAAAATCTGTTATTGGAACAAAGTGGGTTTTCAGAAATAAGAGAGATGAATCTGGAGTTGTAGTTCGAAACAAAGCTCGCCTTGTTGCAAAGGGTTATTATCAACAGGAGGGGATTGATTATGAAGAAACATTTGCTCCTGTGGCACGACTGGAAGCGATACGAATCTTCTTATCCTATGCAGCGCATAAAAATTTTACGGTCTTCCAAATTGACGTAAAATCAGCATTCTTAAATGGGATATTGCATGAAGAAGTATATGTTGCTCAACCAGAAGGATTCGTTGATCCAAAGAACCCTGATCATGTCTATGTCTTAGACAAAGCCTTGTATGGACCCAAACAGGCACCAAGAGCTTGGTACGAAACTCTAACTCAATTTTTACTCGCTTCAGGATTCAAGAAAGGTACAATTGATACTACTCTCTTTCTGAAAAAGCAAGGTGATGATATGATTCTGATTCAGATTTATGTAGATGACATAATTTTCGGTTCTACAAATCCAAAGTTTTGTGAAAAAATTTCAAGAATCATGGAATCTCGTTTTGAAATGTCAATGATGGGCGAACTGAATTTTTTCCTTGGTCTTCAAGTAAAACAGTTACCCGAAGGCATTTTCATTAATCAGTCAAAATATATTCGAGATATTTTAAAGAAATTTAACATGACTGACTGTTCAGTGATGAAAACACCGATGGCAACGGGCACACTTTTAGATGCAGATCTTTCTGGCAAATCAGTAGATCAAAAAGTGTACCGTAGCATGATTGGGTCACTGCTGTACTTAACTGCCAGTAGACCGGATATTATGTTTGCTACATGTTTCTGTGCGAGATATCAAGCTAATCCGAAGGAATCACACCTGGTCGCTGTAAAACGGATTCTTAGGTATCTTAAAGGATCTACTGAGTTAGGCCTTTGGTATCCTAAGGGTTCGCCTTTTGATTTAACTGCCTATACTGATGCTGATCATGCAGGATGCAAACTGGATAGAAAGAGCACCTCTGGTTCTTGTCAGTTCTTAGGTGATATGTTGGACATCTAAGAAACAAAATTGTGTTTCTACATCCACCGCTGAGGCTGAATACGTAGCTGCCACAAGCTGCTGTTCACAAGTCCTCTGGATGCGAACACAGTTAAAAGATTTCGGATATACTTACCAACGAGTCCCTATCTACTGTGATTCTAAAAGTGGGATTGCGATAACAGCTAATCCAGTACAGCATTCCAAGACGAAACACATCGACGTGCGTTATCATTTTATAAAGGATCATGTTGAGAAGGGCGATATCGAGATACACTTCGTGACTACAGACTACCAGTTGGCTGACCTTTTCACCAAGCCGTTGGATGAAAAGAGGTTTACCTTTTTAGTTAGCAAACTTGGTATGTTAAACGCCAATTCATGATTCTAGGGGGAGTTTTCAAATCTTGTACTTTATTTGCATATATTTTAGATATTTCATCATATGCTATCTGACTAAAGCGGAATCATTTTTATAATGATTACCAAAATCTTTTTCTTGCAGGATATTTTATGTGACAATGGCTTTTGGACAATTTAGTTCAAAACCCGTATTCAAATGTTTTCTTCTGAAGGATGCTTTCAAGATTACATCTTATCAGGAAGTTTTTCGTTTGAAAGAGATTTTAGATATTATATTGCTATATCTTTTATAATAATATTTCTAAAAAGATTGACGTTTTTACAGATATCAAGGGGGAGGATATCTAGTCAAGGATACTTTAATTGATATATTTATTTCAGGGGGAGTAAAGGATTCTGATTTACAGGTATATCATTCTAATCCTTATACTCTAACACTTGTGAAAGAAGAACAACTTTCACTTGTGAAATTTTTTTTAAAAAAATGTTCAAACCACTTCACGATCTTAAAATGTTTTTCTGATTTGAGAAGTGTGAATTTTAAATGATTTTTGGTTACTTGTGAATTTTATTGTTTATCTGACCGTGTGTTCTTTAAAGAATAATACTTGTGTATTTTCTTTTCTATATACTTTGTCAAGTATTCATACACACACTGCTTCAGTATTTTCAATTTGATTATGTTATTACCATGTATCAAATGATATATCTTTCTATGGTAATACTCCCGTTTGGTATTCACAGTTGTTTGAATCAAACGTCATTTCATTTTAATGTGCTTTCATTGATAATATGTTTATATATTGTTCATATAAACAAATTACGTCTTTGAATTCCCAAATATTTTTCTTCATGATAATTTGATCTGATCTGATCTTAATCATTGTCAGATTCTCAAAACATTTCTATTCTTTTCATTCATATAAAGTTTTGAGATATCTTAAATGTTTAAAATGCTCAATTTTCATTTCTGATTTTTGAATGAGCATACAAACACTGATATATGGTTTCTTATGCTTTATATGTCAAGAATATCATTGAACAACATCTACTTTTAGGAACATGGGATTCAGTGTGAGTGCTTATTAGATCTTCCATGGATTCACAATAACCAGTGTTTCCTACCCCGGAAGAATCCTTTGAGTGATTGAGGGGAGATGGGTCTAAAAGAATTGAGTGTGGGAGTGAGCAGAGGTAAAATGGAAATGAGAGATTGGTTAGATGTGAGCTTATATGATTAAAAGAAAGAGGGTGAGAGAACAGAGTTAAAAGAATATCAGAACTCTGCACCAAACATCTTTCTGAGTCGGGTAGCCACATTACTGATTGGTTCACATTTCTTTCGTGACCATCATTGAAATAGGCAAATAACCCATGTCATTTCTTGCATAAAACCTCACTAGCTACTCATTCTTTTCTTAAAAAGAGAATGTTTCACATTTTCTGGGGAAGCAGCACATAATCTATCGGATCATCACTTGGAAGATGCTGATATTGAAAAAGAAGGAAAGTTGCCCCACTTTCGACCCTTTCTCATGCACGTTGAGTCTATGTATAATCATTGTTGTCTCAGTGATTTACATATGTTGAGCCTTATGAAACACAATCATTGTACTAATTCTTTCAAAACACAAGCACGTACACACAGAGAATTTGTTTTTCTGTCAGAACATTCATAGAATTACCTTGTGTTTTTCAATGATTGAATGGAAGTCCTGGGGAGTCAATATCAAACAAGCTCCTTATATTGTACATTCGTTGTACACAGTAACTTCGTGTTACTGATAGGCATTTCTAACTGATTCATATATTGATTCAGGGTTACAACTCTTATTTTGTTTGAATTTGAAAAGATTCAGATAAATACATTCATGGTTCAACGGTTCTTTCAGATCAGATGACAGATTTTATCACATCATGTATTGGGGAGATTCATAATTTTCCTATATGGGGGAGATTGTCTATTATTAAAAAGAGGAGATGAAAGTTCATGAAGAATGTGCTTATCAGATGGTGGGGAGTTCATTCAGTGACGGATCTGACCTTGAAGTGTTTTAATGATGTTGATTCTTACAAATCATTAAAAAGGGGGAGAATAATCAAAGTTCAAGATCAGATTGAAGTTTTAAAGATTTCAGAGGTGATAAAGTTGTCATATGATCAAAGTCAAAGATTAAAGAAAGTTTATCAAAGAGAAAGTCAGAGTTTGAAAGAAAGTCAGAGTTTATGCAAAAGCTATTTCAAAGGGAGAGATAATTTTGAAGAATTGTCAAAGTTTTCGAGATGTCAAAGCCAGAAAAGATTTGAAGTTGAAGTTAATTCTGAAGATATGAAGACCTAAAGATTATTGCCAAATTTTTTTAATCTTGAATCCAAAGGGGGAGATTGTTAGACTATAATTGTATTCAAGATTAAATGAGGGTCATTGTTGTAATTAGTGTTTGGATGTGTGTTGTAATGAGCTTAGAAGGTTTGACCTTGCTTGGTCATGTTGACCTATATATAAGCAAGTCCTTGTATTGTTTGTAAAGGTGTGATAGTAAGTGTGTGAAAGTAAAGGTGTAATATTGGTGGTAGTTGAGAGAGAGTAAGAACACACACAAAAAGAACACACACATACGTGAGATCTGTGACTAGATGTTAGATATGTGATTAATTGTAATTCATGTGATTGATCTAATAAAAGTGTTTGTGTCAATCTAAATGTGTTAATGCTAGTAATCATTGGGCCACACTTTGTGTTCGCCATAGTCGACGGAAGCGGGTCTCCCCATCACTAAAATGTGTTGTTTTGGGTATCGAGTATTATCCATATTTTTGGTGACGTTTTGCATATGAGTGTTATCCATTTTTTTTTGTTATTGAGCCTTACCCATGTTTTGGTATTTTGGATAATAGTGTTTTATCCAGGTTTCAGTATATGAGTGAATATTGGGTGTTGAGTTTTTATTCAAATGGGTATTTTGATTTAGAGCTTTCATCACGAAAATGGTGGTTTTTGGAAAGATGTTGCATTTATGATATAAACATTTCATTTGAGAAATTATTTTTTTAAATAAGCAGTCTTTCAGTTTTTACCATTTTATAATTATGATGAAAACCGATTGAACTCACTACGCGTTAAGTCTAACCCTTTTTATTTGTCATCATGTGCATCAGGTCCTTGTCGAGAAATGGTACTAGCGACACCGTGGAGAGTTGAGTGCTAGTTAGATGTACGAGAAGTATTTTTAACTATTCGGTGACGTCTTCCACACCTTGGAGATAGCGACAATTATTGGGTTTAGTAACATCCGACCTTAACCTAGACTTTATGTAAAGTTTAGTTTAACTTTTGGTGGCATTAAATCTAGATTTGCTATTCAAGGAAATCAAGTATTGAATTATAGGGAAATATTTATCCTTTATTTGATGTTTTATTGAAAATTTTTAATTAGTCGCTCTTTCCAAATTTGAGGGTGATTACAAAATTCGTCGACCAAGGCTATCTCACCGGAAAAATGTTTAATGAATGATATGTTGTGAATAGTAGTGTGAATGATATAAATATGGTTGACCTAAGTTATGCAAATAATATAGTTGTTCTCGATGTACATATGAATGATGTTAATAATACTACCACTAGTTCTGCTTACTTTGAATCTTCCTTACTTTTATGGAATAGTCTATTAAGGGCCTGTTCGGTAGCGGCTTAATGGGCTGAATAAGAGATATGGCTTATTCGGTCAGCCATATCTCATTGTTCGGTAGTAGCTTAATCGGTCAGCTGGTGGCTGACCGAATCAGCTAAAAAAATTAACTCCTCCACATCCAGCTATTAAATATATTGTCCTTTCCTCATCTACCCTCCAACTCCCAACTCCCCAACTACTCCCATTTATGAAAACCTAACCTGCTATTAAAAACCACAACCGAGCAAAATCAGAAGACGCTTTCTTCTCCATCGCCATTGAAGACACTTGTAGCTTTCTTCTCCATCACCATTGAAGACAGGTATCTTTCTTCTCCATTCTTCTCTCTCACGAATGACACCTGTGTTATGGGTTAAACCCATCGATTTTGTGGTTTTAACCCATCGATTTTGTGGGATCGATTGCTTGTCCTCTCCATCGATCTAAAATCACAAGTGTATACATCGATTATTTGGGTTTAAACCCATCGATTTTGTGGTTTAAACCCACCAACTACACTCACGATTTCTTTGTTTGTTTTCTGGTTTAAACCCATCACGATTTCTCTGTTGATTTCCTGGTTTACACCCATTACGATTTCAATGTTTTTCTGGTCATCACGACTGATATGTGGATTTGTTGGAAAATACCACTATATACTGCAGCGATTGTTTTTCACATAACGATTTCTCTGCAACGATTGTTTTTCACAGTAGCTTTCTTCTCCATCGCCATTGAAGACACTTGTAGCTTTCTTCTCCATCGCCATTGAAGACAGGTATATTTCTTCTCCATTCTTCTCTCTCACGAATGGCACCTGTGTTATGGGTTAAACCCATCGATTTTGTGGTTTTAACCCATCGATTTTGTGGGATCGATTGATTGTCCTCTCCATCGATCTAAAATCACAAGTGTATACATCGATTATTTGGGTTTAAACCCATCGATTTTGTGGTTTAAACCCACCAACTACACTCACGATTTCTTTGTTTGTTTTCTGGTTTAAACCCATCACGATTTCTCTGTTGATTTCCTGGTTTACACCCATTACGATTTCAATGTTTTTCTGGTCATCACGACTGATATGTGGATTTGTTGGAAAATACCACTATATACTGCAGCGATTGTTTTTCACATAACGATTTCTCTGCAACGATTGTTTTTCACAGTAGATTTGTTGAAAATGTAGCATATGTGGGATTGATTTGTTATATATGTTCTTTTCTGGTAGATTTGTTATATATGTTCTTTTCACAGTAGATTTTTATTTATATAGATTTATGTTGTTTTTTCTGGTTCACATATATAATGTTCTTAAAATGTATATGTTTCTTTTCTGGTAGAGTTGTTATATATGTTCTTTTCACAGTAGATTTTTATATATATAGATTTATGTTGTTTTTTCTGGTTCACATATATAATGTTCTTAAAATGTATATGTTTCTTTTCTGGTAGATTTGTTATATATGTTCTTTTCACAGTAGATTTTTATATATATAGATTTATGTTGTTTTTTCTGGTTCACATTAGCATCCTTATATAATGTTCTTAAAATGTATATGCTGTTTTTCTGGTTTTTGAGTTTCTGATCTATAGATCATTAGGTATGGAACAAACTGCCGATTCACATCAACCTAAAAGGACTAGGATAAGCTGGAAAAACATGGTTGTTGTGAAAACGTTTTTAGAAACTTGTATCCTTGAAATAGCATTGAATGGAAAGGAAGGTGGAAGCCTAAAATCGATGTCATGGAAGAAAGTTTCTGAAACTTTGAAAGAGACCCACAACTTTGAAGTTGATAGAAAGCAAATGCGTAATCACTATGACTATTTAAAGGGGAAATATGGGGCGTGGTTGAAGCTTAAAAATAAGACGGGAAATGTGTACGATCCTTCAACGAACTCGTTTAATTTGACACCCGAACAATGGGAACTTGAGATTCAGGTCACTTTTTATTATAACCTTTTCCTTCTATTTCAAATTAGTTTACTTGGTTACTTATAATTCCTTTTTTAACACAGTCAAATAAATATGTTGAATCGTTAAGGACAACTAACCTTCCATTCCCCGAGTTGTGTACGCAATTGTTTGAAGGCGGTGTTTCCACGGGTGTCGGAAGCTTTGGACCGCTATCAAATGATCCCGAGCCTTCTGTCGAGCCTTTCTTTGTTTTCAACAATGAGGAAGTGGATATCTCCAATTCCCAACCCACATCCTCGACTCCCGTATCTTCAGCTCGTACTCAAGTGAGAACTAACAAGAGAAAAGTTACCCAATCTGACATAGATGAGGAGATTTTGTCGGTTTTAAAAGCTTTGGCCGTAAAACATGCGAACCCCGATGGTGTTGAGCCTCCTTCCTACATGGTTTGTCTTCAAAAACTCAATGAGCTTGGATGGCCAAGAGATGGTGCATTGTACCGCATTGCAATGGCTCTTCTTGGTGATAAGGAGAATAGAGAGCCTTGGTTGATGATACCACCCGAGTTTGCGGTTGATTGGGTTAAGACGGTTGGAGATAAACAAGGCTATAAGTAGGGGGTTGTCGGTTTCTAGAGTATTTTGGCCATTGATGTTTTTTGTTGATGTTTATGATGATACATTTCCAATGGCTTTTTTTGTTGATGCTCATGACATTTCCAATGGCTCTTTTGTTGATGACTTTGGCCATTGATGTATTTGGAATGGTTAGTTATATGATATTTGACTTTATGTTATCACGTTGTGTTATGCTTATTTTTGCATTTTTATAAATGGTGTGTGCAAGTAGTAATTTACGATTATTTTTGGGATTTTATAAATGGTGTGTGCAAGTAGTAATTTACGATTATTTTTGGGATTTTATAAATGGTGTGTGCAAGTAGTAATTTACGATTATTTTTGGGATTTTATAAATGGTGTGTGCAAGTAGTAATTTACGAATATTTTTGGGATTTTATAAATGGTGTGTGCAAGTAGTAATTTACGATTATTTTTGCATTTATAGATATGTTGACGTACAAGGAAGAACGTTTGTTCATAATTCTATTATTTTGGTATCTAAGACGAAAAAGGAATTCTTCAATGAGAATCGAGAGGGTACGTGATAACATTTCGGTTATGAGTGGACATACATATACACAAGAATTGCTACATGGATCTAGTTTGCAATGTCAAGAGTTGATGCGTATGTCTCGTGAAGCATATATATTACTATGCAATCACTTTAAACAAAGGGGTTGGGTAAAAGATGGTAGAGTTGTAAGTGTCGAGGAGAAATTAGCTATGTTTTTGACAATGATTGGACACAATGAACGTTATAGAGTGATTAAACGAAGATTTCAACATTCCACCGACACTGTCCATAGTTGTTTTCATGAAGTTCTACGAGGAATGATGAAGTTTGCAAGAGAAATTGTATGTCCGGCAGCGTCTGAAACAAACACGGAGATTATGTCAAGTCAACAAAGTCGTTTGAGAGAAATATTTCCGGTATACATTGTTTTCATAGTTTTTCATAGTTTTTTATATGTAAAATATTTGACGTTTTAAACGTTTTTTCATCAATGAAGGGTGCAATTGGTGCACTAGACGGGACTCTCATACATGCAGTAGTGCCTGCTAGTCATCAAACTGCATATAGAGGAAGAGGAGGAGGTCGATGCTACCAAAATGTACTAGGCATTTGTGATTTCAATATGATATTCACATTTGTTTGGGCCGGATGGGAAGGCATAGCGCATGATTCTAGAGTGCTAACTGAAGTTGCATTTAACCCAAATTCTGGTTTCCCTTTTCCACCTCAAGGTATACATTCTTAATTATATCAACCTCGTTTAACTTGGAATGATGTTTGCATGTTTGCCTAATCAAATGTCGATTGCAGATAAATATTATCTTTGTGATGCTGCATATTCCAATGCTCGTGGATTTTTAGCTCCGTATCGTAACACAAGGTATTGGTTAGCAGATTATCGACGTAGACGTGCTTTAACTAAAGAAGAGAAGTTCAATCATGCGCATGCACAACTTCGAAATGTCATTGAGCGTGCCTATGGTGTCTTGAAAGCTAGATTCCCAATCTTGAAGCAAATGGCTCCTTTTCCATTTACAAAACAAAGAAATGTGGTCATTGCTTGCTTTGCGATACATAACTTCATAAGAAAATGTAATATCCAAGATCAACTTTTTATGGAGTACAATGAAAACACCATTTTCACCAATGAAGAAGAAGACGTTGGAAGTGGAGAAGCGGAAATAGATGGATCACAATGGGGTGCTAATAGCACACAATATATGGCTAATTTGCGTGATCAAATTGCAAATGGACTAGTTTGAAATGTTTTAAATTTTTAAATGTATCCAAACTTATGTTGTTGACTTGTTCCTATTATAAGTACTTATTAATGTTGTTTTGCTTGCAACATTGAATTCATATTATTATGTTTAATCAAGTTGTTTTTATTTAGAAAACTTTTAAATTGATTTTTTTAATAATTATAAGTCATTTATTCCGTATTTTTATCAAACAGCTATTTTATTCAGACAAAAATAAAGACTGAGGGTAAAATGGTCATTTCTGACATTCAGACTGTTTATTCAGCATACTAACCGAACAACAACTTTTCTGTTAACATACAGACAACTATTTCCAGACAGACAACTATATCCATTCAGGTCTTAACAGAAAACGAACCGAACAGCACCTAAGTCATGTACATTTTAAACATTTAAAAATATGGCAAAAAGTGATCTAATTCCAAAATTAGATGATAAAGATCAAAAGTTTCTTACATATATGCATACTAAAATTACTAGGCAACATTTCCTTCAAATTCAAAGATGTTTCAAAATCTTGGACTTTGTACATATTGAGATATGTGACTTACATGTTACTCCTTATCTTGGTGGAAAGAAGTATTTTGCCACTTTTTTCGATGATTTATATCGGTATTGCTATGCATATCTTTTGCATTAAAAAGATGAAGTCCTTGAAAAATTCAAGATCTACAAAGATAAGGGTGGTGAATACTATAACCCTAGATATTTTGAATCTACGGAAATTATTCACCAAGTGATGGCTCCGTATACACCATAACAAAATGGTATTGCAAAGAGAAAGATTTGTACGTTGATGGAGATGGTAAATTCCATGATGTCATATTATGGATAAGTTCTAGATCTTGTGGAGAAGCATTACTTACGTCTTGCTAGATACTCAATAGAGTACTGTAACACTGACAGGCCCTTTTGTGTACCTTAGGGTGAGAGAAATAATACCAAAAAGCAAGTATACAAATTGGTATTATGTCGCCTTTCAAGTAATAAAGTGGTAAAATACCAGATATCGTCCCACAGAGATTGAACTAAAAAGTGTAATAAAAGTATGATGAAAGATATGATTTCAGATGGCGAATTTGAAGCAATATTTTGATTGGTTGGTGAACACAGGATTATTTTAACAAGATTAAAAGAGAAGCAAGGGTGCAAGGCTTGTGGTGAAATTGTAGATCCCAATGCAGTGCAATCACAAGTAATATGAACAATGATGAACAGATTATAGGCCACAGCAACTAGTCATATGATTGATATAACTTCAAAGGGTTAAGGTTTACAGAGAAAATTTCTGATAAGGTTATGTAAACCTAACAACTAGAAAACTGAATAATGAATCTCTAACTCTACAAATGAAACAAAAAAAACTTTAAATATGTAGGCTCGCAGGCCTAATGGGCTTATGGGCTTTAAGGCCCAACAAGCTTACAACTTTAATAACTTGACATAATCTACCCTGAACTTCTATTTAACTAACAAAGTAGCCCTAACAATCTCCCTCTTTAAATAGAAGTTGATAGTCACGCCAGTTAGGAACAAAAATTTTCCGGAAACCAAAGCTGATCTCGAAATATCTAATTTGCGTTCTATACTCCAGTCGTTCTTCAATAACTTTCAGTGCTTTAAGAACAAGTGCTTTGTATGAAAAATCCAGTAACTGAACTCCTTTTTCATCTTGACTCAGCGCACACTTCAACTTGTCTTTCAAAAACATCAACGTACCATCACAAAATCTGGCAATCTGATCAAAACGGATAAAGCGTAGAACACCGTTGTTGTTCACATATGACATACCAAACTCTGGAAACTTTATAACTGTGAATGCAGGTACATTTAGAGCATCAGACGGAACACTCAGATCAGGTTTGAACAGATTAATCTTCGGTTGATCACTTTCTAACCCAATCTGAAAATCTTCCACCGAAGCAAGTTTCATTGCGCACTTCATGTATCTTTTCACTGTTTCTAGTGCATCAATGACTTATCCGGGTCTGACGGTTCTGGTCTTTAAGTCACGTAATATGTACAGCAGATCTTGTGGCTCCAGACATGGAAAATCAACATCAGAAAAGCAGTATTGTTGACCATCTTCTCTAGTAACCATAAAGTCCGTATACTTAACCTTCATGAAGTAGGCAGGTATAATCTTATCAACTGATACAATCCTGAGCTTTGTCTTGGAGTACTTGTGCTGGAACTTTCTGTACACGAACACAAGTTCACGCTGTTTTTCTTTATTTTTCACTGACTGTAGACCATGGATAATGACTTCATCATACTTTCTGATCCAGTGGGCAAAGATCTTTTTCTGACTTTCTTCGAGGAAAGGAACTTTGATTCGGACTCTTTCCCACTTGGATGGACGAACTGGAGTAGTACTAACTGGTTCTCTAACTGGTGAAGCTGGAGGAGATCTCTCGGGAAAAACTGTAGAAGAAAAATCAGGGTGATTAACTGGATAGGTCAATAAAGGAATCACGGCAGAAGACTGATCATCTGGATGTAGTATTTCATCAATTTCTTCTTGCATAACCACCAGAGCTCTTTCAGTATTGGCACATTCTTCTGTCGTGTCCGTCACTTCATACGGATCTAGTATTATTGCCCAATCTTCAGGAACTATCGGAGAACCATCTTCAAATTCCTCAGGCTTTTCAACCGTCGGATAATCGTATAGTATCAAGTCTGTCACCGGTTCCCGTTCCTGTTCCTGTCTCTGTCCCTCTGTTCTTGTACCCGAACCCGTACCCTATTCGACCTGTTCTGACTCCACTACATGTGACTCCGGCTCAGATAGCCGTTGGCGCTTCTCCCCCTCATGGTGATCAGGATCATCCTGATCATCATGGCGGCGCTTGAGCCGTTCTGCCTGGTTACGACAGGTATCCTCCACTGCTGAAAGGCGTTCAGTCAAAACAGCTACGGTTTGCTGAAGTGACTGAAGCATAGCTTGCTGGATCTGGAAGGCTTCGGTAGAGACAGTAGGCTGGGGTGTAGGTGGAGTAGGTGTGGATGCTTGAGAACGAAGTAGAGATAGCAAATCGGCATCTTGGGTGGGTTCGGTTTGAGATTGGGCTATAAGTTTGGCGAGAAGGATAGATTTGAGTTCAGGTATGGAAAGATCTGTGGCTGGTAGAGAAGATGGAATAGATGTGGTCTCCTGCTCAGTCGCAGGACCTTTGCCTTTGACCATGCGTTTGATGTTGTCCAACTCCTCCCTCATCATAGATTGGACAGCCTTTAGGGCGCCGTCCATGTATTCCCTTGAGACAAACTCATGTGGGGTAACTCCGGGGTCACTTAGACTTCCCGTTGTAGCTACGACTGTTGAAGTCGAGCCGCCTACGTTCACGGTTGGCGTGATGATAGCCGTGGTAGGACTTCCACCCAATCCTTGTAACCTACCCGAAGGTGGGTTTACTATGGATGTTCCGGCCGGGCCACTTAGGCTACCGGCGATAGCCGAAAAAGGAATCTGTGTCCTAGGAATGGCATGAATCACAAATGGCTCTAGACTCCGTGCATGCAAAGAAGGCGAGAACGGGGGCAGCTGTTCTCTTGTTTCAATATCGGCACTCACCAAGTGAGAGGCCGATAGCGTATGTGCTAAATCCCCGTGAGTTTGTAAAACCACCATCTGTTGAGAGATGGTGGAGTGGCTTGGTGGGGTGTGCAAATGCGCCGCTAGGTCCACGGCGGCTTCTTCAATACCCTGTCCCAACACATGAGACTGGGTAGCAGATGTGGCTACCTGGCTAGACGTGGCTAGGGGGGATACAACCGAAGATGGTTGTCCCGTCTCTCGTGTACTCTCAGAATGTAGTTTACTCCGCCTTTCCCTCACACAGCTCACTTCTTGATGTTCAACTAATACTCCCTCCGCTCTCCTTATCGCTACAGATGAGGGCTGATTATCGTCACCATCGGAGTCAGAAGACTCTTCATTTGATGTCGATGCTGCGGTTTGGGTTTCGTCTGAGTCGGAAATGGCTGTTGTTTCTTCAGTAGCAGCGACAGAGGAGGACTGAACTTGAATGGCTTCAGAATCTGTTGCCTCTTCTGTCATTGGATTCTCTGTTGGTAGTGGCGAAGATGGTTGTCTTGAAGTGCTAGGCTGGCTTGTTCCAACGGCACTGCCCACGCCAGATCCCCTCACAATAATAGCTCTCGACACACCCTGTCCGGAAGCCCCAGCTGTCCGGACGCTCCTGCCTCTCGTTCGTGGACGCGGACCCTCACGTCGCTCAGGTCTTTCTCCCTGGGCAGGTCCTGCCGCTCCTGGGCGGACCATAGGAGCTGGAATGTTGTGTGTGTGCCTATAAGCTATCACACTCAGTGCCGTGGGACGAGCATGGTCTAGTACCCCAACTGGGATTTGTCGGGCGACAACACCTTCCGGATCAGCACGGGAAGGAATCTTGCGCGTTGGATGTTGTGGACACGTCGGGTGGGTAGAGCGGCGTTGTATCTCGGGATACAGGTTCATGTAGTTCCGGATAACGATCTGTAGGAACCGCATGAATGGAATGAAGTTTGATCGGCGAGATGCAGTAGAACGAACTCTCTGAATTAGTTCAAACCAGAGAAAATCGGCAAAGTCCACGTGGCGATTGAAAGCCACCGCGTGAAAGATGCGAAGAATTGGGGCGCTCGTTTGATCAATGCCCTTCGTTATAGACGAAAGGCACCGATTGATGTATGTGAACAACGTATACCATATTGTGGATAGATGTTTGCGGTTGAAGGTTGATGGAATGCGAAGTTCTGCGCCGTAACCCAAAGAGAGAAGATCGGTGCACAGTGTAGCATCAGTGACCATGGGGTCAAAGGTTTCGCGGCCTGCTACGGATCCGGCGGTCGGTAACCGAAGAAATTGACGAAAAAGATCACATGTGAGAAGCACTGGAGTTTGATCTATCCGTCCTTCAAGATGAAATCCTCCATCGACCTCTAACGTATGGAGAGAATGCCAGAACTGCTGTAAGTATAGAATTGGTACGGTTGCAGTTTCCGTTAGAGCATAGGCGATTGGATGGCCCCTGAGTATCTCGATGATGACCTGATATTGAATAGCAGGTTGGGTTACATCGAGATGGTAGTTATTGGCAGTAAGAGGAAGGAACTGATCCTCGGGAATCAGTTCCGCATCTGCGATTGGGTCAATCGCTGGTGGCTGGTTTTGTGCCATTGTACCTGTGAAGAATTAACAGATTAGTACGCAGGTTTGGAAAAAGATAATAGCCGTTGGAGTTATTCAGTCATGATTTAGATCACACCGGATAGTAACTCCAAACATTGGAAGAGCAAACCCTACTCGTGAATTAGGGTCAGTCACCAAGGCGCATAGACTTGCACCAGCACATATAACCAACAAAAATTTCCTCGTAAACAACATATTAAAAAATAACTATAAGCACCAAAAAAATGGGTTCGACCGGATAAGATTCAACCGGGGTTTTTCTAAGACCGGATACAAGCATGATCGGACAATGCATTCGACCGGTGGTCAATTAGACCGGATAAATGTTCGATCGGATGAGGTGTTCGACCGGAGGTCAATAAGACCGGATAAATGTTCGGTCGGATGAGGTGTTCGACCGGAGGTCAATAAGACCGGATAGGGTCTTCGACCGGATGAGGTCTACGACCGGAGGTCACTAAGACCGGAGACATGTTAAGACCGGGGTTAGGTTAAGACCGGAAGTTAATCGACCGGAGGAGCCATATGACCGGGGGTGCCTTCGACCGGAGGTAGTCTTTGACCGGAGAATAGGAAAGACCGGAACCGGGGGTGTATTCGACCGGGGCGTAACCCTAGATCGGAGAAAGAACCCCCGGAGAAGACATATCGACACCAGGTCCATCCCCGGGGAAAATCCAGATCTTTGAACACCGTAAAACGATCGATTACAATCGATTGATGCAGATTGAACACATCTAAACATGATAACACCTACCTTGTCGAATGAAGAAGATGAAGACGAGAGATTCGATCGAATGTCGTTTCGGTCGAATGGAGTCCGGGCGAAAGAGAGATGGGAGAATACGAGAGAAGGAATCGATCGAATGAGGACGACAACCGTTCGACCGGGGTTTATAAACCCCCGAAGGTTGTATGGGCTTGGGCCGAGTCTGGGCTTGGGCCGGGGGGGCGGGTAGGCTATTGGGCCGAAACAACCAAACAAACAAACCAAACCACAAAACAAAATCAAAGAAACAAACCTTAAAAAATCTTTTTGGAGTTTTCGGAGATATATAAAACTACTTAAAATAAAAGGACTTAAATAAACAGACACGAGACCTAGCTCCCCCTCGAATGATTACCATGAGGAGGTCCAAACACAGAACCCTCTTACCTGCTCCCCCTCGAATAGAGGACCCGTGAGACTTACCAACCAACTGACGCTAGTGGTCCTCCTGAACACATTACCGGGTTGTGGATCCACCACCCAAACCACCTTGCACTTTTCAGCGAACAGGAGATAAACTGCACACATAACCACAGAAACATACATACGAACACAAAAGAAGCGGGAAAACACAAAATCTACTTTGTTGATACAGAACTGAACGAGTAAAATGCAATACCCAAGGAGTGTGGATAATAGCAACCAGAGACAAGGCACTGGTGCATTTGTCACAGTCATTCGTTATTGAATGAAACTCGTAGAGAGCTGCGAACGGATCAAACTTTCAGATTTAGCATACCTAGCTTGGACACAAGGTAATTAAATTGTTTTTCGTCCAAGGCTTTGGTAAATAGGTCTGCTAACTGATGCTCTGAATTAACAAAATAGAGTTCGATAGTACCTTTTTCCACGTGATCTTTTATAAAGTGATAGCGCACATCAATGTGCTTCGTCTTCGTGTGCTGGACGGGATTGCTTGATATGGCTATAGCGCTCTTCGAGTCACAGTAGATGGGAATCCTGGAATAATTAAATCCATAATCTTTGAGCTGGGTACGCATCCAGATGACTTGCGAGCAGCAACTGGCGGCTGCTACATACTCCGCCTCGGCTGTGGAGGTGGACACGCAGTTTTGCTTCTTGGAAGCCCAGCTGACAAGACGATCGCCCAAGAACTGAACATGACCCGACGTGCTTTTCCGGTCCAGCATGTTTCTAGCATGGTCAGCGTCCGAGTATGCTGTCAATTCAAAACCTGTTTCTTTTGGATACCACAAACCAAGATCAGCAGTACCTTTTAAATATCGAAAAATTCGCTTAACCGCATCTAAGTGAGACTCTTTAGGTTTCGACTGAAATCTTGCACACAAGAATGTCGAAAACATAATGTCAGGCCGACTAGCCGTCAAGTACATCAGAGAGCCAATCATACCTCTATAAATAGTACCATTCACATCCTTACCGTCAGGATCGGAGTGAAGCTTTAGAGTAGTGGACATGGGGGTTTTCATAGATGCAGATTGTTCCATCTAGTATTTCCGAAGAATATCCGAGATGTACTTAGATTGATTAATGAAAATTCCTGTTTGTAATTGTTTTACTTGGAGACCCAGGAAAAAGTTCATTTGCCCCATCATGCTCATTTGAAAATGTTTACTCATTAAGGCAGAAAAGTTCTAACAATACTTGGGGTTCGTGGAGCCAAAGATTATATCATCAACATAAATTTGTACAAGAATGATATCATTCTTCTCTCTTTTAATAAATAAGGTAGTATCAATTTTACCTTTAGAGAATCCAGACTTGACTAAGAAGGATGAGAGTGCATCATACCAGGCTCGTGGCGCTTGCTTAAGACCGTAGAGGGCCTTGTCAAGAAAGTAGACGTAATGCGGATTTTCAGTACTCACGAAGCCTTCGGGTTGCGAGACAATAAACTTCCTCCTTGAGCACGCCATTGAGGAACGCGGATTTCACGTCCATTTGAAAGACGATGAAATTCTTGTGAGCGGCGTAGGCGAGGAACATGCGGATCGCTTCAATGCGGGCCACCGGTGCAAACGTCTCATCGTAATCAATTCCTTCTTGCTGGCGATATCCTTTAGCCACTAGACGCGCCTTGTTCCGAACAATGATGTCGTTTTCGTCCTTCTTGTTCTTAAAAATCCATTTAGTCCCGATCACCGTCTTGTTCTTAGGACGGGGAACTAGGCGCCATACTTTGAGGGTCTCAAACTGGTTGAGTTCCTCCTGCATAGCAATTACCCAGTCCGGATCAGTCAGTGCGTCAGAGACAGTGGAAGGTTCGATACGGCTGAGGAACGAGGAAAATAAACAGTCATTGGCGGTGGTGGATCGAGTTTGAACTGGTGTGGAGGGATCATCAATGATCTGTTGAAGAGGATGTGCTCGAGTCCATTTGGTAGTGTGTGGATGTGGTTGATATGTCTGATGGGAGGTATCTGAATCCACATGACCACCTGGGGGTAAATCCTGAACTGCCTCGAGGGATGATGGCTTGTGAGGTGTAAGCTTCGTAGTGGGAATCGAACTAGGAGTAGAGGACGACTCAGCTGGAGATGAAACTATGGAATGTTCCGGGATTGCCGGAGAGGAAGCTTCGAGAGCACCTTCGACAGAAGTCGGTGCAGGAAGTTGAACGGAACCATGAGTTGGTTCAGTAGCACCGTCATCAAGAGCTTGAGCAAGAGGGTGTCTATCACTTGATCTCGGGGAAGCTTGATCATTGGCAGTAGAGGATGGAGCACCAGGCGAGGATAGACCACCGGAGTCGGTAGGGCCCGTGACTTGTGTCACTTCTGGTGCTTGAGCAGTATTCCTGTCACATGACGTAGTATTAGACTTAACATTAAATAAGTCAGTATAAAAGAATTCAAACAGTAAATCCAAATCAGAAAGATGTGCTCTTGACGCATGATGTGGATCCACTGGAGATTGTGTAGCCTCCGTACGGAATTGTCCAGAAGCTAACACACCAGTAAGCGCGGGTTCTGAACTGAGATGTTCAGAAACCATGTCAGGGGCCTCGTCAAAAGTCACATTTACGCTCTCAACGACGGTCTTCGTCCTTTTGTTGTAGACACGGTAGGCTTTTGCTTGTTGAGAGTAGCCGATAAACACTCCTTCATCCGCTTTGGGACTGAATTTGCCAAGATCATCCTTATCATTTAAGACAAAGCAGGTGCATCCGAAAGAATGAAAGTAGTTGATGTTCGGGATACGCTTATTGATGATCTCGTACGGAGTCTTGTTGAACCGCTTGTTGATGATAGACCGATTTTGAGTATAGCAAGCGGTAGCAACTGCTTCTGCCCAAAGAAATAGAGGTAGCTTGGAATGAGATAACATCGTACGTGCTGCTTCAACTAGAGTTCTGTTTCGACGCTCTACCACCCCATTCTGCTGAGGAGTACGAGCGGCGGAAAAAGTATGCGAGATACCCACTGAAGTGAGATAACCGGTGAGTATTTGATTCTTGAACTCAGTGCCGTTGTCCGTCCTGATGGTCTGAACTACTTGGTTGAGACTGACTTGGATGCTCTTCAGAAGAGAGATTATCAACTCGGGAGTTTCTTCCTTTGAACGGAGAAATCGGACCCAAGTGTAACGAGAGAAATCATCAACCATCACCAGGGCATACTTCTTGTGATTTATGCTTTGAACGCGCATCGGTCCACATAAGTCCATGTGGATTAGATCAAGGGACCGAGAAGTACTCGGAACGGCTTTCGGCTTGTGAGACGCCTTTTTCATCTTGCCCTTTTCGCAGGCAGCGCACAGATGATCTTTTGCAAACTTGAGGTCAGGCATACCTTTGACATGTCCACCCAGCACCAACTTGTTGATATTCTTGAAGTTCAAGTGCGAGAGACGACGGTGCCATAGCCAACTTTGTTCAGCAGATGCTTTGGACAACAAACAGACTTCCTTGTCAGGTTTCAAGGACGAGAGGTCAATCGTATAGAGGTTGGTGCGTCGCGTTCCAGCAAGTATTTCTTTACCATCCTCAGTTCGAACGCTACACCGTTTAGCCTTGAAAGTAACCTCGAGATTCTTGTCGCAGAATTGACCGATACTGAAGAGATTGTGACCGAGACCTTCGACATAGGAGACTTTCTTGATTGTGATGTTATCTTTGACAATATCGCCGTAACCCCTGATGGGAGAGGAGTGATCATTCCCGAAACGTACATTCCCACATAACCTCTCGGTGAAGTTTGTGAGAAGCTCCCTTCTTCCGGTCATGTGTTTGGAGCAGTCTGAATCTAGATACCACACATGACCGTCCTGCAAAACAGGTTATTTCTTTTTAGGTACCCATTCGTAAATGGGTCCTTTAGGGTTAGAATTAACACCCGACTTAGAGACCCGTTTAGAGTTGGGTCTTTGTCTTTCACGGGAAACATCACAATGAGAATGATTATGAGCAATATGATATGAGCCAAACCAATCAGATGCATAACGACTATCAACAAAATCATTTGATCCACAATAAGAACAACATAGAAAATCATGAGACAGTTGAAGTAATTGCGGAATTGAAGAAACTTTTAAAGGAAGAGTTCCATTACATTCAACTAGAGGTTTAGAAATAAAGACATCATGATTGTTATTGTTCTTTCTAGACTTTAAGACAGGATCAACTAATTCTGATGTTGTCGAGCTCTCTTTTGACTTCTTAGCTACCCAAGCATATTTCACTTCTTCCCGCCGACCATACGTATCTGAAATGCCGTTAAACCCATAGTCAGTGGATTTGAAAATTGACGATGGTGACCTTTGAGAGCGACCGGTCTTTTTCTTCTTCTGTGAACGGCTTTTAGATTTAGACTTGGAAGATTTTGAAGAATTGTCCACAGAAGGTTTTTGCGGGGCAGATGTAGAACATTCACCCTTATAAAATTTAACCGGAGGCGCACATGACTCATTTAAAAAATCAACATGGCTAGGTAGAGAAGGATTAAAATCAAATTGGCTCAAATTGCTATCTAAGCACACCTCAGAATTCAAGAAAGCAGAAAACTCTAGTTCCTCATCGGAAAGGACCTTATCACATGAGGACTTCAGAACAGTGGAAGAGTTTGTTGAGAGCAGATCATATGCGGAAGCATTTTTACAATCAGAACACTGATCTGATTCAAGACTTTGAGGCTCTTTTCCTTTAGTTGGTGAAGAGTCACCCATAAAAGCTTTGCAGGAAGATGTGTCAGAAGAAGGATAAGAGTTTTCAGACAGATGAGATATCTCTCTTTGAAGAATGGAAGGCTAAGCTTGAGGGTCAGCCTTGTGAAGTTGCACTTTCAGATGATCTGTTGCCATAGCAGCCAGTTGTGAGTGCAACTTCTTTATTTCCGTCTGGAAATAATCTTTTTCCTCATCCGACATAGTCTCCTTTTTGTTGAAACTCATAAACTCAATTTGAGATAAAAGACCTTGTTTTTCCTTTTGAAAATTTTCCCGTTCTAGTGCATACGATTCTTCTAGCTGAACAAGTTTCTTTTCTAAAATCAGAGTTGGAACATAAACTTTGTGAGCTAGAGGTTCCTCCTCAGTTTTAACGGTTTTAGTATCTAGTTCAGCTTGAGAGTAGCTATGAAAGTAATCGGATGACAGGAAACGGGGTTTGTCGGTATTATAAGTCGCATTTAAAGAATCATAAACAAAAGGAACTATCCTTTTAGAAAGAACAGAGTTTTCTCTTCTCAACTTATCTTCCAATTCTTCCTCCTCAGTGGGTGTGGTCCATCGTATCTTATATTCTGGAAAGATTTTGTCTAATCCAAAAAATTCAGATGCATATAAAGTAGGAACTTTGGATAAAGCCTTGTTTAAATAATTAGGGTTATCGTACCCGATACCTGCATTTCCGTACTTTGGTTCTTTTGGTGCGATTAGCTTTAGCGTTTGATCAGATTGACCAAATTTATAAAGTTTCTTTTCAAGCTCTTCTAATTGATTAGATAACCTAATGTTCTCATTTTTGTAAGCCACGTTTTGATTTATCAAATCAATTTTCTCGGTCTCAGACGTACGAAGCTTATTGGTCAGGTCATCTACTTTGGTCATTAGGTTTTGTGACTCTATTGAACAACTCGCATTCTCTTCTCTTAAATTAGAAATCGTGCACATGTAGCTAGAAATTTCTAAGCTTTGTTTTTCCATAAAGTCAGACTGCTTAGTGACACGGTTTTCCAGAGATGAGAGAAGTTGTTCTTTTTCTTTTAAAAATAGCTTGTAAGAGTCAAGTTTGTTCAATGAGAGTTGCATCTGATCAAGTAAAGCTTCATGGAAAGGGGCACATACCTGGCAGGGAGCATTATGATCTTCTTCATCAGTATCGGATGGTGATGAATGGTTGCCCATGAAACACAAATGAGCTTCAGCATCCTCAGGTTCTTCATCCGACACTTGTAACCAGTAATCGTCTTCAGCCATTAGAGCTTTACCGGCTTCCTTTTCTTTGGCAAGAAGCAGCTTGGCTCGGTAGTAGTCGGCGTTGCGCACAATTGGCTTGCGACAATCTTTGGCGAAATGACCTAACCGACCACAGTTGTAACATTTGATCGGTTCGTCTTTCGGCTTTTCTTCATTTCGCCTGTCAGGTTTCTTATCAGCTTCAAAACGGCTATTACCTTCAGACTTTTCTCGATGATCACGTCGAGTAGAGATTCTTTGCTTATTAGAAGTCTTGTTAAAAAACTTCCTCTTTTGAAATGCTTGAGTTAGAAAAACCATTGCTTCTTTCATCTTGGCAAGTTCTGGATCCGAGTCACTATCGGGATCTTCAGGTTCAGAATCACTCAGCACGGGCTCTTTTCCAGATGATCGGCTGACGGACTTGCCTCTTCTCTCAGATACGAGTGTTATTTGATCAGTTGCTGACTTTTCCTCTGCTTTCCCAATAAGTTCCATCACTTCTTCTTCGTCTTGGAGCAGCATTTCATAGAGTTCGTGAAGTTACAACTTCTCCAAGGTTTGAGTGTGGCGAATATGGGAGACGAACGGTTTCCACTCAGGCTGTAAGTTGTTCATAAACTTTATGTTGTTTTCCGTGTTCGTCTTTGTGATCTTATTTTTCTGAAGATCATTTAGAAGCATATTAAACCTTTCGTAGGTTTCCGTCAGCGTTTCACCCTTTCGTGCTTTAAACCCATCATATCTGGTGATACAGTTTGTCACCTTTAGCTGGTTATTGATGTGGCTTCCCATCATCATCTTCTCTATTTGGTCCCACATCTTTTTCGATGAGTCCTTGAAACTATCTATACAAGCATAGATGTCATTCGGTAGACTTTGAAGAAGGTACGATTTTGCCAGCTTTTCTGCCTCGTACATATCCTTTTCTTCCTTAGTAAAATCACCAACAGATTTCCGAATCTGACGCTCTGGCCTTCCTTCAGCTGGGTTTCCCGGTACCACTTTCATTGGCCAATCTTGTGGACCCTCAGTCAGACATTTGTATATATCTTCATAGTTGGATTTTGCTTCTATGAAATTCATAAATCGGTCATGCCACTGAGGGTACTCTCCCCGAAAGAGCACCGGGGGATTTTGGTCAGAACCGATGGCTAGAGCATCCCTTGAGTTCATCTTTACTTCTTAACTTAAGAGCACTTTTTACTGGATCAAACCTTTTTGCCTATCTGCTCTGATACCAATTGTAGATCCCAATGCAGTGCAATCACAAGTAATATGAACAATGATGAACAGATTATAGGCCACAGCAACTAGTCATATGATTGATATAACTTCAAAGGGTTAAGGTTTACAGAGAAAATTTCTGATAAGGTTATATAAACCTAACAACTAGAAAACTGAATAATGAATCTCTAACTCTACAAATGAAACAAAAAAAACTTTAAATACGTAGGCTCGCAGGCCTAATGGGCTTATGGGCTTTAAGGCCCAACAAGCTTACAACTTTAATAACTTGACATAATCTACCCTGAACTTCTATTTAACTAACAAAGTAGCCCTAACAGAAATGTTAACCCAAATTCCAGTGGACTAATGCTGCAGTGATGCTGCAGCATCCTTGTGACAGAAACTGATTTTATTATCTATTTCAAGACACGTTCCTCTCGGACTCTCACCATATCATTATTCCAGTAGCTATAAACAATCTCATCTCTGAGCAATGTTCAAGATAAGGGAATGATGAGAGTGGAGTTCTCAAAATATATGGCAAAACAAATTCTCTTTGTTAAAAGTTACTCTTTCGAAATAACCCCCATACCTCCCAAGTTGGTATATTCCAAATAGCTTATCTCTAAGTCTATTCCATTTTAACCCTTTGAAAAAGTGACAACTTATCAAGAATGGATCATTTTAAATGACACAAGTAACAACTCTCGTTGCAAGTAACTCTTTCGATATTACCTCCTATGTCATTCAATTTGACGTGCTATTCAATGGCCTATCTCTAGGTCCATGACACTATTACACTATCAAAATGATCAATTTGTCAAAGAGTTTTGTTATCTTGATAAAACTTGAGTTGGAATAATAAAACTTTGTTAAAGTCACAAAAGTCCACTTTGTTTAAATTAACACCATCACCAATTGCCTCACACCCAAGCTAAGGTGTTTAGCTACTCATTACAATAAATAAAGAAAGAAAATTACAAAGAGCGATATAAAAGAAAGACATAATGTAAAGTGCTTGGAAATGTAAATGACTTGAAATTATATAAATATATATATATAAGACTTGGAATGTAAAGACAATAAATGTAAATGACAAGAAAGTAAAATGGAATGTAAGTGCAACACTACAATCTACTGGAATTTAAATGCTCGAAACTAAAGACATACAATGAATGGAAAGGCTAGAGATGCAAGATGAGTAAAGAAAATGCATGGACAAAATCTGCAGGTGAATGTTGTTCCAATGCTGGAAGCATTCATAGCCTGGGTTTACGAAGAACACATGAAGAATACCATATGAACATATGCATATTTTCTGGAAATTTCCAGAAAATCTCAGAACTGATTTTCGGTCCAGTTCCAAGATGAACGAAAATAAAGAGATTAATCTAAGTAAGCGATTACAAACAACATAACAACATGAAGAGATTTACGAGAACATGAAGAAATAAATGAAAATATGAAGAACAAGAGGATTAAACCAAAAGATTACTAAATATTAAAGGAGAATTGGGGCTGATTAAAATCAGCTACAAAAGTATCTTCGAATGGGGAGGGATGATCTGATGATCGATGGATGAAGTTGTTCTTGGATGAGCTACTTGTTATTTGGTTGGATGAGTGATTGGTGATACTTGGATCTGATTGTTGGATGATGAGGGAAGCTTGTTGGATACAATTAATGCCCCAAGAACACTCTATTTATAGGAAATAGAGAGGGGCCAGAAGGGTTAATCTACCATAATTAAGAGTACTAAGATTAGAGTTTTACACAAAAGGTACAATGCAAAAGGAATAACACAGCTGTAATCTGCTAATCTGCTGGCAAAAATCCTTTATCCACTGGTCCAAAGAATGGCTAAATCAACTCCACTTTAATCAGCTTCCAATTCTCCTGCAGGTCCGATGCTGTTGGGATGCTGCAGCATTGACCTGTTTCATCAAGATTTTTCAAAATACATCAACTTTAGCCTATACAACCCATGTTTGTATACAAATCCATATCTTAAGCTCCAAATCAAGAAAGTGGAAAATAATAACCAAAATGACTCAATGTTGGGATTATAAAGTGTAAAATCTATTCTAAAAAGATAAAAACAAAGTGCTTAAGTACTCAAAAGTGAGTACTTATCAAACATCCTAAAATTTAAATAAATAACGACTGAAAATTTTCTGGAGAACTAAAATTTAACTTCCAAATATTTCAAACAACTTTAACCAACCAAAAAGGAAAGCTTGTACAACACCTACATCAAAGTAAAATGACATGATAATAACAACCTACTTAATCTAGATCATTAGCAACTAGATTAAAGTGGATGTCACTATGCCATCCAAAAATGTCGTTCTTCTCAAAATCCCAAAAATAGCCCGACCCTGACGCACCAGGGCAACTCAACATATTATAGAACCGCCGCTAGTAGGACCTGAAAACCAATGCACACCACAAGAAGTGTTAGGCTAGAAGTCTAGTGAGATAGTTCATAATTATGAGCATGCATTCATAACAATGGAAGTGCAATATAATCGTTACCGGATTTGAGTTGGTAGCATATTACCATGAGTCCCACATTTTCACAAAATGTTCCACACCTGAACATATAAACGATACATAACTCTTGATAGACGGGGGAGATCCATTTCCATCTAGGTGACAAGAACACGAGAGTGGAGTCACCTAGTGATGTTATTGCTTTACACCTCAGATTCCGTTCTTAGTGTACATACCACAAAGGTATCACAACCTCAAACCATTTCGTGCCTTTATTGCTTACTCCATAGAGTTACACCTCAAAGACTTATGGAATCTTATTGCATACCCAAACTAGACGAGTTCCACCTCAAAGGCATCAATACCCTTTATTGTATACTCGCTAAAGGCCCACGATTGGCCTACCCAATATAATTACATCTCATATCCTAAATCCTCATGCATAAAGATTTAGGCATAATTTCTATACATGTACATGGATACAACAATAAACCATAATAAATCACTCATATCATCCCCCTCTTGTTGCATGCAGTTATCCTCCCACAAATCACCAACATTTATTTAATAATATTCAATGCACACATTTTCCATTTCGGGGTTTCATCATATAAGGCATATAATTAAACAACACAATTATTGTATGTAAATAAGAAGGGAAATTCACAACTTCTACATTTCTTATTCAAATCCATAATATTATATTTAGGTTAAGACCCTTCCAATATCCCAAAAACACACATTTGTTTATTAAGGGTAGAAATGTTCCTATTCATGTATCAAGGACAAGAAAAGTAACATAACTTCAAGAAAGCAAGTGTAACAACCCACACATTCCTATTTTAGGTCAAGCATCATGACCAACCACATTTTGTCAAATAACACCAATAGCACATGTATAATGTGAAATAAAAGGTAAAAGACTCACCAAATAGGGATCGTAAAGTAAAAACCCTAAAGATTGTGAAAACCCTATGAGTGGAGGTTATTGGTTTGGATCTTGCAAAATTGAAGACATGAACACTTGAAGAAATGCTAGGAGCTTGCACAATTAGGTGGTAGGGTCACTAGTATATGAGCATTAAATGATTTGGATCATAAATATACAATCAATGAAAAGGGAGGAGAAGAGAAGGGTGAAAATTGTCCAAAGATGGAGAGAAAATGATTTGGGAAGAAAAAAATGAGAAGTGACCTAAAACCCTCTAAAATCAGCCTAAGTAGAAAATTCCCAGGCACACGCGACGACAGTGCCATGAGAGAATGCCATGGGCATTATCGTCGGGCATACTCGGGCCAGTCGTACCACGGGCCTCCAGCCCTCCGCAAGTGTGCCACAACAAAATCGTCAGGCATTCTCTCCAAACTCGTACCGGGACCTCTCTTCTCTCCGCGAATTTTCCATCCGCGAGAATGCCATGGGGATTGTCGCTGGCCATTCTCGTCGGGCAGGTGCATAGTGCCAAAAAGTTGGTTTTTCCACACAGACTTCAGACTTAAACATCGCCCATTCCTCCGAAGGTTTTTCACTAATTAACAAATGACTTTAGGGGCTATAGAACTATCATGCTTACCGAAATAGGGGTGTTACAAGTACCAAGCAAGAGAAGTCAAAAGACCCCTTATGAGTTATGGAATCAACGGACACCTAAGCTAGATTATCTTTGGATTTGCGGATGTCGAGTAATTGTAAGACTTCCCGAATCGAAGAAAAGAAAGTTAGAAGACAAAGGTATTGAATGTATATTTTTTGGATATGCCCAAAATAGTAAAGCCTATAGATTCATGGTGATTGAGCCAAAAGATCAAATTTTTGTTAACACCAACATAGAATCTAGAGATGCTCGTTTGGACGAACAAATGTTCAAACTAAAGCATTCCAAAGGCACATGAGATTTGTAAGGAAGTCATGTCTACAAAAATTCCCATAAATAATGAAAGGGAAGATGATGATTATTCCCCGAATCATCAAGCGGTAGAACTCAGAAGAAGTAAACGTCAATGAAGAGTAAGAACCTTTGGACCTGACTTTGAGATGTACTTTGTTGAAGGTGATTGACATGGTCCAATAAAATAATATCCAATTATTTACAACTTGGATGAAGAACCTTGTACATACTCAAAAGCAATGAAATCTCATGATGCATCTTTTTGGAAATAAGCAATCAACGATGGATGGATTCCATCATAGGTAACACTATATGGGTCTTAGTCGACCTTCAAAACCCTCAAGAATAAATGTATTTTGAAAAGGAAATTAAGAGCTGATGGCACCATTGAAAAGTTTAAAGCTAGATTAGTAATTAAGGGCTTTACACTAAAAGAAAGACTAAATTATTTTGACATGTACGCTCATGTAGCACGCACGACAACCATTAGAGTTTGGATTGCCTTAGCTTCTGTTTATAAACTCGTAATTCACCATATGGATGTCAAGACTACGTTGGTGAATTAGAGGAGGAGGTATATGGAACAAATAATAGTTCAAGAACAAGAAAAAAAATTGTAAACTTATCAAGTCTTTATATGGCCTAAAACATGCTCCCAAACAGTGGCATAAAAAATTCGACCAAATCATTCTATCTAATGGTTTCAAAATTAATGAATTAGACAAGTGTGTATATAATCGATTTGTTAATGTCCAAGGGCTTATCATCTGCATAGGGGTTGTTTACCAAATATTCTATTAAATCTTGTATGGATAAATATGTCTGTCTGGATAAAATTATTTGTATGGATATGCACAAGACGCGTCTCCAACATTACCAAATGACCCATAGCATTTCTGTAAGGCGTGGTTCATGCCATGTCGCCTTGAGGTGCCCCATGGCAAGCCGTAACGCGCATTTTTTGTAAGACGTAACTTTTTTTCAAAAAAGTTTATTTTTCTTTAGTTTTTTTTAATATTTTTTATTTTTTTATCTTTTGTGTTTTTACACTTTTAACTTTGCATTTCACCGTTTTATAGATTTATCTAATAACATCACTTTCAGTTCACGAATTCATAAACGTTATCCACTCGAATTCATAAACATTATCCACTCACGATTAAAAAGATTTTGTAAAATTTTCTTTCTAAGTTATATTTTAAATATTTAATCAAAAACTATTTTTTGTAATAATAGTCTATATGACTTTTCTTCTTCTTATATGAATGTACATTTTTAATATCATTATATGATTAGATAATATATAGAAAACATGTATGTATATGTATAATTCTATATATGGCATATAAATTTGTCGCCTTATGTCACGCCTTGAAAAATGTCGCATCCTCGTCTGGCATGTAAGGCTTGAGGCTTGGCCTTGTCGTCATACCACGCCTCACGACATTTTGGAACCTTGAATGTGATGTTGTTTACTTTTTTACCTGAATCAACAATCTGAATGGCCGAAATGACCAATCTACCCTTCAAACAAAAATGTGATGTTATTTATTGTTGTCAACCTTTTTTGAACATGTTTGAACCAATTTTTGTTTACACCAGTTCAATCAAAATCAAACCAAAAAGTTAGTGTTCATCAGAACATAATAATCAAACTATTTGAACATATTAATCAATTGAAAATTAAAACACCAGTTGTTTCGTTTTGTATTTCATTAAACACATCTTTTTAAACAATGATATCGACACTCTAGGGTTGAAAGGCCACCAGATTATGTTCATCCAACAAGATTTGTTTTTGCTGGAAACCAAATCCCATATCCTGTTCTAACTGAAATGATGAAGTTTGTATTGGATGAGAGGTGGGATTTCAAGATCAAACGGTTCATCGATGACAATATTTTAGGATTTCAAAAGACACATAAGAGGCCGATCAAATTACCCTAGAGTTGTCAATGATCCAATTTCAGCCACCATTAATCAACTTCTGCAAACTAAGGTTAGACGAGAGAAATCTTTAGGCTCAAGAGCAAATGATAGGTACACTTTTCGTAATGTCAACGAGCTTACAAAAGTAGGAATCCATTTCAAACCAAGTGTAACCAGATATTTGGCACATATCGAGTTTTCTAAACATGGGTTTTTTGCAAACTTGCAACTTTTTCCTTCGATGCAAAAGCTTCGTGGGTCACCTCTTACATATGTCTTATTGATTCTCTGAGCGATCATTCGGAGGACATTAAGGTTCTTCGGAAAGTTGAGAACCAGATTGGGAGTGACAAAGAAGTGGCGAAACCGTGCAACGAAATCGAGAACTTAAAGAAATCGATCTAGGGTTTTGAATCTGGAAGGAAAGAAGGAGATGTGTTTAGTAAGGAAGGGTAGGGATGTTTTTTTTTTGTTGTTGAATGGGGATAACATAACAAAACATATGTGTGATTAAGTCACCTGTTGCGTAAATAAATCGCAAGTAAACAACCTAAAATAGTTGTACGAATAAGATAATTAAACCATTAAGCTCATTAAGCAACAAGTAAACAACCCCTCATACGTGGATGATATGTTGATCTTGGAACCGACCTAGAACAAGTGCAAATAACAAAGAAATTATTGTCTGAAAGTTTTGATATGAAAGATCTGGGAGAAGTTGATATTATTCTAGGAATAAAAATTCTTAGAAATAACAATAAACTAATGTTATTCCCAATCTCAATGTAACTCCATAAAAATAGGGGTTAATTTAAACATGAATAAATGCGGAATAAATAAAGCTAACATAACCAAATCACCCAAAAAGGGGAATAACTGTATGGCATTTACAATACAAAAATCAAGTGAAATTTAAACTCAATAACCTACTAATCTAGGCCAACTAAATCTAGATTAGGAACGGGTGTTGTCATCTCACTTCCAAAAGTATACCACAGTTATATCAAGTGTACGACTCTATGACTTCCAAAAATGCTACTCTCCTTCAATGACTCTCCACTCATGCCCGAGGAGTCCCACCGCTAGAATGACCTGTTATACATGTCATTTTAAGAAAAAATGTTAGGCTAAAGCCTAGTGAGAACAAACAGTTATATTAGGAAAACAACAAGTTCTTTAAAAGAGGTAATTAGAGGAAACCAGTGAAACAATTGTAAATAAACCAATACTTGTATATAAATACCTCTTGAGTTAACGGGGGAGGCCCGCTTACCAACATAAGTGACGAAACACAAAAGTAGGCCACTTGATATGTTAGAAAAACCAAACACATAATAAAATACACGTATTGGATGTCAGGATCGGTGGCTTTAAACGTACACCCACGGAATATCAACTTCAACCACATAAGGTCCTTACATTGAGTTTTCCTCATCCAATGACATGTACTAGCACGTAGGACTTATACCCTATCCGATGCCTATCCATGCCTCGATGTGGAAAACTAGCGTTCCATCACCGGACGTAATGATACAAATAATTATGGGGTCATAACGCCCAAATGCAACTAAATAGTCAATCCCATACAAGTTAAATCAATCAATATCTCTAAAACAGTTAAAATGCCATCAAATGTGTAAATCAAGGATTTATGTAAACATTCGTGTAATCCCAAAGGGGTTCCAATAAAGTTCATTGACTAATACTCCCACATACTAAATCAACTCACACAAGTTCTCATTCAACATACTTACCAATATTCTCTAAACTCTAGTTTTTGATTCAAATGGTTTGAACTTGAGATTAAAAGAAACATGTTTCCCATATATACAATCATATTTAACACAATGTACAAGTTCCTTAACCTTGCATTTATACCCATCTAGGTAAACCCTAAAATCTCCAAAATTAGATTTTTGGTGAAAACTCGCCCAAATCAAAAGAAATCAAAGAGGGGATATTTAGAAGGTTAAAATCCCCATTTTACATATATAAAGATTATAAAAGAGAGAATGAACTCACCTTGTAGGGTTGTAGTTTGAAACCCTAGAACCCAAGAATAAATGATGAGGAGATGAGTAAATGAGGTCTAGGTCACTTGAGAGATTTCTATATCCACTTCCTAAATGCACCAAGGACCACTATTAATGATCAAGACAACACAATAAATGAAGTGAGAGGTTTGGGGGAGAAGACTTACCAAATATGCAGAGAAAAATGCCTCTAAACCTTGGAAATTTGATAAAATGATCAAAAATTGCGACCTAGCTTCTTTTATACCCGGCCACCCCCTTCAGCGATAGTGCCCGACGATTGTGACTCTTGGCACTCTCGCAGGCATAATCGCTTGTGCCCCCAAAGCTCGTGGTACAATCCGCATGAAAGTGACCAACGATAGTGACCAAAGGCATTCTCGCCTGGCACTATCGTCGAGGTGGTACCGAGGGGTTCTCACTCTCCCACGATTGTGCCTTCGCGATAATGACATCCTGTCACACTCACGGGCACTTTCTCCCTGATGGTACAAAACCTTGCTTTAGCCCTGATCTTGTTTGGTGCAAACCCAACACTCCCTAATCTTTGAGGTTTAGCATTCTAAGACAAACAAGGATCCCATAACATAGATTACGATTGTGATAATCATTAATTATTTCCATTCTAAAATGAGGATTTAAACTTATGGGTGTTACACTCAATATATTGAAAAATTATGAAAGCGTTTTAATAAATTTGATTGGTTACCTATCAGCACTCTGTTCGAAGTAGGTTCTATATTAACAACTAATACCTCTAGGGCATTGGCTTAAAATAAATATGCTAAAGTTATATGTAGTATAATGTATGCTATGACATGTACTAAACCTAATATCGCCTATGTTGTATTAGGAAGACTAAGTAGACAAACTAGTAAACCTGGCACATTGGGATGTTGTAAATCGGGTGCTCAAGTTCTTGAAGAAAACTATGGACTATGATATCCTTCAGTATTGGAAGGATACACTGATGCACGTTGGATAAATGATCAAGAAGACTATGAATCTACAATTGGTTGGATTTTCACACTTGGTGGGGGTGCAATGTCTTGGGGATCAAAGAAACAAAGTTGCATAACATATTCTACCATGGAGGCAGAATTTGTTGCTTTAGCTTCTTGTGGTAAAGAAGCGGAATGGTTAAGGGACTTCTTGATTAACATACCCTAATGTCCAATGCCGCCATTTTCTATATACTATGATAGTGCATCTACACTATCAAGGGTATACAATTAAGTGTATTATTGCAAATCCAGACATATTGGACTTAGATATAGAAAACTCAATCAGTTAATAAATTATAAGATGATCACCATCAGTTTCTTATGATCAAGTAAGAACTTAGCAGATCCTTTCATAAAAGGATTACCAAGAAAACTATAACACTCGTATCTTCAGGAAAGTTATAAGGCTCCATTTGCCTTGAAATAAATGATTTGTAATTGGTAAATTAGAGTAAGAAAGGTTACTTACGTGTCCCTAATCATCGAGCGTCCTCCGTGCGAGAAAAAGTGAAATCTCGGGCTCCGTCATGGTTGGAGCGACTCTACTCGGCGACTGTGACAGGGTCACTGTCGCCAAGGGCACAATTGCGGGGCTGAAGTGCCTTGCGGTACACACGGGGTGAGAGTGTCCGGTGATTGTGACACTGTCACTATCGCCGAGGCACAATCGCGGGGATACTTGGAGCCGCGGTACCATCACCGCGAGAGTGACTCGTGAAAATGCCATGGGCATTATCGCCTGGCAAGGTCGCGGTCAGGGTGCAACGCCCATTTAATCCGATTATCTCACCTTCCTCATTTATTCTTTCATCCACTTCCTCCTAAAACCCTCCCAAACGAACCCTTATGCTCCCATGAGTGATTTTGAGCATGGGAGACACCAAGATTTGAGGTTTCAAGTGATTATTCACCATCTAGCAAGGTTTTAGAAGTTAGAACTTATATACCTTTATCTTCTTCATCACCATCAAGTTTTCTAGGGTTTCATCCAAACATTTTTATCATTTTGAAGATTAGGAGTTTGTGAGTCATTTTGGTGACCTAGAAGTGTATTGTTGATGGATTCAAGTTATGGTCAAGGTAACCTTCTCTTTTCTTCATCTATGGAAAATAGGGTTTTGACATAAGTTGAGATCTTCATGTATAATGTCTAGGGAACGATTCTTTATGGTTGAATATGTATATTTATGGTTGGAAACTTGTGGATCTAGGTTTTTGGAAGTTTTGGCTTTGAAGATCCAAGTTTCTTCAAAGGAGCTCAAGTTGGGGGGAATCTAGATTTAGCCTAAATCTAGCAAGGTGAGTTCAAGTTGATTTGTGAAAACGGTGTACATGCCAAAATGTCTATTTTAAAGTGTTTATATGTCTTACATGAAATTATTAATTGTTGAGTTATTTGATGAATTTTGATTATTTGAAGTGTCTAACTTTATAAACTTGTAAAACACCCACCTTTGAGATTTTGGGCATTTTGATAAATAAATCATATATTTTGGTATCTTAATGGTTTATTTCATGGAAGTAGATTTTTGAATATAAATGTATTTCATTGTGTGTTTTGGAGATATGTTTGATTTTGTGTTACGGGACGTTTGAAAGGATAAATGTTATAAACTCACTTGGAAAATGTTTTGTCCCAATCTAAATTATGTTGAAGTTATCTCCATATTTTGGAGCATGGGTTTTCATAAATACGGGTTGTTTATGTTCGATTTCATTTTATGATTTTCTTACAATTGGTCTTTTGATTTGTTGAGCCTATGGCTCGGTTTGGACCTCGTCGGGTCTTGGGCCACATTTGTCTGATTTTAATAGCTCACTGTAGAGCTTTGGTTATGATTTGCATTTATTGCATTTTATTTGAGAATTACATGTTTTGGATGCGCTAGTTCATTCATTTGGAGTCATGTTAAGTTCTAGACTGTAGTGCAATGGATCCATAAGCACGGTGTTCTTAATGTCAGATTTTAGACAAGTTCACCACTTTGGCACGGAATAAGCATCGGGTCACCATGGTAAGTAAGGTGTGGACCTATATGGTTGGGCAACATCCCATAGGCAGTAAGGTGTAATTCCATTTTGCATAAGTTCCCGTTTTGGAATTGAGTTCCTGTTTTGGAACTCTCAAGAATAGACTCAGAGGGGTTGACTTGATGTTTTCGAGCAACAGACTTAGAGGAGTTGAGCTCGATATGTTTTATGAGTATAATCCATACGTTTTGGTTTTCTACATAGTTATGTGACCTACTTTTGTGTTTCTTCATGTGCAATGTAATCGGGTCTCCCCCGTCACCGAAAGGTGTTGTTTTGGGTATGGAGTTTTATAATCCATGTTTTCGGTGACGTTTTGAGTATGGGTTGTCATCCATGTTCTAAGGTTTTGAATATTGAATCTTATCCATGTTTTTGGATGTTTTGGATGATAGAGTTTATCCACATTTTTAGTATTTGGTTGTTAAAGTATAAGTTATGTTTTGCGTGAGTTTTGGGTTTTGGGTTTATTTTCGAAGGAACGTTTTGTATCATGGTTTTAATCACGAAGAGGATGAATGTTGGAAAAGAGATTGCTTTCAGACTTAATGTATTTTATTTTGGGAAATCGCGTTTTAAATAACACTCTTAAAGTTTATTGTTCTGCATATCTACCATGAAAACACTTGAGCTCACTAGGCATTAAGCCTAACCTTTTATTTGTCGGCATGTGCATCAGGTTCAATTGGGGAATGGTTCTAGCAATACTATGAAGGGATGAACACTAGTTTTACATGAGGGTAAGTGGTTGGTAAAGTCTTCCGTATTTTGGAGACAGTGTCTGTTATTGGGTTTTTACTAACATCCGCCCCTATTATAGACTGTGTATGAAGATTGAAATGTGTTTATTGAAGTTAAACCTTAAATTGTTGTTGTAGATGAATCAGTTATCGATGTATTTAGAAAATTTTTAATTAGTTGTTATTTCCAGATTTGAGGGTGTTACAAAAACTGATTAAAAGCACTTCCAAAGGGATGGGACTTAAGCCCACCTATAAATAGTCATCCATGATTGGAACATTGTCTTGACACTTGGTATTTCACCAAGACTCGAGATTAAGTTAAAGTACATAATTTAAATATGGCTAAAAGTTTTGCAATGTTTTTAAAACCATCCCAAGGTTAGCAAAACGTGGAATCATAATGTTAAGAAAGGTTGAATCTAGCTCTTAATGGACATGTAATACATATTGTGTTGGAGTGTTTAAGTTACAGAAACACTCTTGACAAGGTCCACCTATCCAAATGTGAAAGTGAGGTCGCTTCCTATGAGCTAAAAGGCTTGGCTCTAAAGCATTCTGAGAAATCAAGATATTGACCTATGGTGGGTCAGCTTATAGTGGTTAAATGAATGAGAGGAAGGATGTGCATGAGGCGTTTCCATCTAACATATAAAGAAAGACGGTTCAATGACTTTAGTTCAACCATTCTTACCCTAGTAAGACTTGAGCACTTTTGAAAAGTCACATTTGGTAACAGTTTGGAAAAATATCGCAAAAGGAAGAGACAGCGTTTCGAAAGTCACCTTTGGTGACAGCTGGAACAGATGTTGCAAAAGGAAAAGGCGGCCCTTTGAAAAGTCACTTTTTGTGGCAGTTTGAATAGGTGTTACAAATGGTGACTGTTTGAAGAGTCGCCAACTTTCGTAACAGTTTTAACTATCATTAAAACCCCTATATATCCAGCATCCTTTTTCCTATCAATATACAGAAAATTTCACTTTTCTCTCATACCAAATTACTCTAAAGCGTGTTTTTATACAAACACATTTCTTGATCTCTTGAAATCCTTGATTGCTCGCTAGTTCATCGGGATCATCACCAAACCATGCATTGTTGATAATCATAAGACATGTGTTGCTTCATTGTATCTTGGGAAGAAATTCGTCAAAAGGCCAAAGCACAATCGGTGGGGGCGAAATTGCTTTAAGGATAGAGATCACTCGCTTTGAAAGCAACAAGCTAAGTAGTAGTTTCTTATTACTCTTTTCCTAGCCTAGATTAGTTCCCCAAAAACCAACAAGAGGCATAGTAAAGATCGATAATTATGAGGTAAGTGAAGGAGAAGACTCTTACTCAGTAAAGCACTTACCGGGTAAAAGATGCTTATCAACAATTTATTTTGATTGCCAAAAATGTTACCCGATAAAGTAAGGGTTGTGAACCTTGTCGGTAAGCGTTTACCTGGTAAGTGTTTTGAAGAATGGCCCCCAAGTCAACAACTACTTCTCCTATTCTCAAGTCTACGATGAAAAAAGAATGAGATTCTATCATATATAGAGTGGGGGTGGCAGCGGTGACGACTATAGTAGTGACATGGTTGTCATTGGTGGGTTGGGGGTTGGTGTAGGGTAGGGTAGGGTGGAGTGGAGTGAGATGGGTGGTGGTTGTGACGATGACAGTAGTGGTGGGGTGGTGGGGGTCGACGTGACAGTGACAGTGGTAGCATTGTCGTGATGGGGCAGGAGTGAGCGGTGTTCGTTAAATTAGATGTAAAAAGATGTAATCAATTTCTTCACTTATGCCAATATATGATGAATTCACTAAATTGTGGAATTCAAAAGAATTCAGAGGATTTCATCCATTTCAATATGTGAACCAAACAAAGAAAATGAAACTTGGTCAAATGAATGGATCATTTCAATCCCTTTGAATTTTTTTGAATTATGCGAACCAAACAGCACTTAAATATGTGATATTATGGTTACTAAGAAGATCGTAAGATTTTATTTTTATTTTTTGAAGGAAAAAAAAAAGATAGTAAGATTATGCCATTTTTTATAGGGAAAATTGTATCAAAATGAAACAAACTTTGGTCTGATTTTTATTTTGGGGAATGAACTTTTAAAATCGTCATTTAAGGGTGTAAAACAAAGTTTTAGTTTATTTAAGAGTCTGGTTTACCAGTTCAACAGGTAACCGGTTACCTTATAATGACAATAGAAAATAATTTTTTTAATAATATCCACATCATTAACTAATTTACATCTCATCAAAATAATTATTATTATAATTTCCTAATCAACCTGCGAAGATAAGATGAATAACATCACTAGAAGAAGAGAACCTAGTTAGAGATGAACATAAAAATCAGAATAAAACCCAGATTTCTTTATGCAAATCAAATTCATACAATACAATAACTTAAAAGATAATCTAAAATACATATAAGAACCCTAAATTAAAAGTGAATAAGATGTTATACATATAAATTCATGAATTTTTTGACATAGAAAATCAAAACCCGAAATCAAATCCTTCAAATAAAAGAAAAAATCAAAACCCTAAACAAATTTATACAGACCTATTTTGAATCCAGTTGCAAAATTAAAACCTTACATATTTCTTTGTATCTACTTTCAATCGATCTAGTGACGGGTTGTTTGAAATGAAAACCTTTTTCGTTTAATCGTCGAGTTCGCTGAAGTTGAATGTACATTTGAGTTCTTTGTTTTAAATTTCATTTGTAAAACTTCAGATTCATGTATTTTCGTTGATGCAACAGATACAACAAGTGATCTTGAATAAATGTTTTCCTTAACCATTTTTTCTTAAAAGATTCGTGCCTAAAATAAATAAAATAAAATGAATTAGAGATGAAGAGATAGATGGTTGAGAAGAGATAGATGATGAAGATGCTGGTGAATGGTGAGGAGATAATGGAGGCGGCAAGGATGAAGATGATGAGAAGATGAGGCGGCATCAACTTTTGTAGGGTTATTCAAGTTTTTTTTTTTGTATTTTTTATAGTTAAGGATTTCTAATTATGTTTTTTTTAAGAATTGTATGTTATTTTTTATTTTATAAAAATATATAAAATGATTAATGACTATTTTTCACATGAAATTTTAGTTTGTAAATAATAAAAGTTATATGTTATGTCATATTTTTTGTTGTCTAGTCATCATTATAATTATTAATTTTTATATATAAATATAATTATGACATGGAAAATACTTGATCCATGTCATCATTAACAGGTCAATAGGTTAATCAGACCCTTAAATAAACGAAAATTTTGTCATAGACCCTTAGATGATGATTTTGAAAGTTAGTTCCCCAAAATAGAAATCATGACAAAGTTGGTTTCATTTTAATGCAATTTTCCCTTTTTTTATAAATGGACTGATGGAAAGACGTGACATTACGTCAGTTTAATTTTACTTTTTCTACACATTTTAGGGTCTATGTTATAATTAGTTACCAATTGAATGCACCAACTTAATTAACACATCACCCTAGCTTTTAATTAATATCAATTCCGTCCCTAATTTAACAAAGGGGTAACACGTCTTTACCAAAATGTTGTAAACTTACGGTTTCATATATAAAATACCGTCAATTAAAAAGACATTTTGTATGTACTTCTTTTATACGTAGTTGCATAAACAATCATGCATTTATGACATCGATCGTCTTTGTCAAATTATGAAGGTGTTCCCACACTTCCCACCACATATAACATGTCAATGACTACTCACACATAAGTGGATGGGTGAACATTGAATTTATGTACATGATCATATGATATGCTTTGAATGCAACAAACCATGAATAGCAATGTTCTTCATATCTAACCACACATGTTATCTATTTTATATATGTAGTGGTATATCTTTTCCTTCCGTTATCCCCATTAATTAATACTATGCAGTAATACTTTCATTATGTCCTTATGATAAAATCCTTTGTCATCTTGATACATAAAACATTTGGAATCCAACTTAGCACGAAGTCGATCGAGTTGGGGATATTTATGGATAAAATTACTCGATCTTTTAGACCATAACGCATGTTGGTTCAAACAAAAACAAGTCTTTTGTTCACTTTTTAGCTTTATTGTCACCTTAACAATATTAAATATATGGTGTTATATCGTACATTAAACGCTTGAACCCAGATTAAGTCTACAGGAATTTTACAAGCAAATGGTAGGTTTGTACTGTTAATTAACAATGAAATCAAAACCCGAAAACATAATTTAGAAAGCTTTATTAAGTACTAATTGAATAAAGGACACTATTAATCCGATATTTTAATGAAAGTGGTAGGTGATTTTTGAATTTGTGTACATGATGTCGGTGAATTTAGTGAATAATTAGGACGTTTGTGTAATTGGATTCAC
This sequence comes from Arctium minus, assembly GCA_954870635.1. NCBI lineage: Eukaryota > Viridiplantae > Streptophyta > Magnoliopsida > Asterales > Asteraceae > Arctium > Arctium minus. The sequence continues at coordinate 169,547,356 of OX941080.1, read as the reverse complement.
AAAAAAATAGAGTCGTTGATAGTTAAGTTATAATACGGGTTTAGAGGTTCAGAGTGTATAGAACTTGGGATCGTTTAATGTTATCATATAACGGGGGGTCGCATCCCTAGCGGGGGCTAAGGGGCAAGCGTACACTGTTGAATGTTGTATCATTAATGGGGTTACCCACAAAAGAGTAGTTATCATCTGATGGTGTACCCAATAATGGATTTTCAGCTAATGGTTTATACATTGATGGGTTTATCCACTGATGGGTTATGAGCTAATGGGTTATCCACTGATTGCACTTGTTCGTAAACAGCTTTGTAAACTTATGTAGTCACCCAGTAATTGCTATTAATTTTCACTAATCGATTCCCTTTTAATGGGGCATTCAAATCTTAGTTTTAATATACAAACCGTTACGATTTCTCTAAGTTTATATGTTACGAATTCTACCAAAATGATACTACAAAGTGAGGTATCCTCGAGGAAATTTCATGATACCTAAACAAAGGGGGTCATTCAATGGGAAAACTCAGTAATTTGTGATAACCATGGGATCCAATCTCAACCACAAATCAAAGGATAAATTAAAAAATTAATAATTTTTGGTAATTTTACTTAAAATTATAATTAAAAGGTATTTTAGGTACTCTATAAATTTTATCTCTCCTCTCTCCACTATCTGGCGAACCTTATTTCGGCAAACACCATGCAAACACAAGATACATAATGTGATACCTAAAAAAATCATCGCCGGTGTTAAAAAACATATTCATTGTGAACCCAAGATACATACAAAATGCATGTCGTGATACCCTTTGTAAAGCAACAAAAATGAACATTGTGATACCTTTCATAAAACAACAAAAATAACGAAAAAAACATATTCTGATACACTTCGTTAAGCAACAGTACTACTTGATACACTTCGAAAAATACACGTTGTGATACACTTCGTCGGACATAACCCGTCTCCGGTTGGTTTTACACAGACAACCGGGTTTCATGTAGAAACAATCAGAAGCCAAAAAGCATGAACAATTTCATCATCTAAAGTAGTTAGAATTATATGGAAAGTGAAAGATGTGAACATAAAGGATGTTTAATGTTTTGGTAAAAAATATCAAAGTCACGAGCGACGTAAAAATCCTACGACCAGACATATCCGCTGAATAGGTCCTAACGACCAAAGACCATAAGACTCAGTCGTAAGATACTCCCGACATACGACCAATGAACCAACGACACACGTTTGTTATTATTACTAACGACAATCGTTATGTTTTATGGCTTAAATTGCAAGATTCAATTCATTAAAGGCAGAGAGTGTAACCGAAGACACAAATTCAAGGCCATTTAATGACACAACCGTTGCTGCCATAAAAGACATTCGAGACAATCGTTATAATAGAAACATATATAAAGAACCCAAAGAATTCAAAAGGGCACAAGAAGGAGAACGGAAGCAATATACGCATTCGAGAAGCTCTCTGCAACTAGCGACATTTCTTTCTAAATTTTTACTCGTGATCATTATTGTAATCCTTGTACTTACGACCATTGTTCTAAAAGGACGACGTCCCTGTTTGGCGTCAATAGTGCACTGAGACCTTTACTGTCGTCCCCAGTTTTTACCCTCGACAGAGGGTTTCTGTCACCAAATTCCCGTGTCTTATTTATTTTTCTACGTTTATCGTGTGTTTATCGAAGAAAACCAGTCTTTAGTTGTTAAAACTCCACAAACCAACCTTAACTTATTTTAGGAATAAACATTTACCAAATGCGTTTGATCAATATATATATATATATATGTGTGTATGTATATATATAGAGAATAATTCTAGCCTTTAATTTGGTCAAAATCGGGTTTGGCCGGTCAAATATTGTGTCTTTGACTGGTCAACAATTACGGCTTTAACTAGTCAAAAGCTGCGACTATTGCAAAAATAGAAGGATAATTTCATAATTTTTACAAATACACGGGACGAGTTCATATATGAACCTGTATGATTCACATATGAACTATACAGTGTAATTCACATATGAAGTCTTTTAACTGATTCATATATGAACCAATTAAATGATTTACATATGAACTAATTAACTGTAGGTTCATATGTGAATCAGTTCAACTAATTAACAGATTCATATATGAACCTTTGTGATTCATATATGAACTAATTAACTGATTTATATCTGAACGTATAGTTCATATATGAATCAGTTAAAAGAGTTCATATGTGAATTACACTGGTTCATATATGAACATATAATTCATATGTAAATCATATAGGTTCATCTATGAACTCGTCCCGCGTATTTTACGAAACTACTCATCTATCTTCTACGGTCCACACAAGGAATTATCTGATGCTTCAAAGGTCAAAGCCGCAAATGTTGACCAGATAAAGGGCTAGGATCATTTCTTTATTTCTCATATTTTTAGCATTTCTCAAATAAACGTAATCATATATATATATATATATATATATATATGGAGAGGTTCATTTGAGAAATGTTAAATATATGAGAAGTAGAGAAGAAATTCTAGCCTTTCATTCGGTCAAGATTGACTTTGATTGGTCAAATATTGCGTAATATTGCGTCTTTGACTGGTCAACAATTACGGTTTTGACTGGTCAAAAGTTGTGGTTATTCCAAAAATAGAACAACAGTTTCGTAATTTTTACAAATACACGAGACAAATTCATATATGAACTATATGTGAACCAGTGTAATTCACATATGAACTATTTTAACTTAATCATACATGAACCAATTAACTTTTCTTTTTTTTTTAAAGAAACATGAACCAATTAACTTATTCAGATATGAACTAATTAATTCTAGGTTCATATGTGAATCAGTTGACCTAATTAACATATTCATATATGAACCAATTAACTTATCACAAAGGTTCATATATGAATCAGTTAAAAGAGTTCATATGTGAATTACACTGGTTCATATATGAACATATAATTCATATGTGTATCATACAGATTCATTTATGAACTTGTCTCGCCTATTTTATGAAACTACTCCTCTATCTTCTACATACCACATAAGAAATTATTTGGTGTTTCACGGTCAAAGTCGCAAATGTTGACCAGATAAAGGGTTAGGATCATTTCTTTATTTCTCATATATTTAACATTTCTCAAATGAACCTAATTATATATATATATATAGAGAGAGAGAGAGAGGATCAAACGAGAACGGTACCTATTTAAAAGAAAACGAGAACGGAAAATCACATACAAAATCATAAGTGATATTACATGTGATTCCCGCGACCTTAAGTCGCGGCAAAAGTCGCCCGCGTACTGTGATTTTGCACAACTTCCCCGCTAATGTAAAATCACTTATGATTTTGTATGTAATTTGTCGTTCTCGTGTTCTTTTAAATAGGCATCGTTCTCGTTTGAACCCGACTATATATATATATAAGAGATCAATTGGAAACCAATATTGACCAATCAATAAATTTCCCTTTTTTACTTTTTTTTAATTGATAAGGGTATTTTAGTATTTTACCTAATTTCGTAATATATATGGTAATTCTTATTATTATTGTTATTATTATATTAATTATTTAATTTGAATGCATTTTATATATGATAATAATTTATGATATATTAATTTAAAGTATTCACTTTTTTATTCCGATTTCAACTTCTTTTTAATTTAAAATATTCATTTTTTAATTCCTATAAATTTTAACTATTTTCCTTGATTCCGATTTCAGTTTCATATTAACTGGAATAATTAAGGTAAACTATTTTTTTATTTATTTGATTTTTGTTTCATCAAATTTTGAAAAAGAGTTATTTTTATAGAAAATCCAAATATTTAATTATATTTAAAATCAATATTTGTTTTCATTGAATTGAAATATTTTAAAAATATATTCTTTTCATTCTTTGTTATATATTTGTATGGTTTTTTTTAATTGGAGTGTAAAGAATTAACCATACGAAACAATGAAGGGTAACATGTTTGATGGTGTTTCGACTAACAAAAGTCATGTTCGAGATCTACTCGACAACGATGAAACGTTTTTATCTTATTTTATTTGTCTAGTTGATGAAATTCCTAGTAATGATTGATAAGATTCCCGATAGATGAAATACGTGTTTGATGAAACGATGTTGAAACTCATGAACCAATAGATGAAACACGTTTACACATGATGAATTTGTTATAGATGAAACAATGTTGAAACGTGTTTCATCAAATACGTGTTTGATGAAACAATGTTGAAACTCATGAACCAATTTGTTTCATGGCTTTCATTAGATTTCAAACAATGCACACAAATGTTTCATCAAAAATCGATTTCATCAACAAAAATAGGTTTCATCAATGATGTGTGTATACCTTTTCATCACTCCATCTCTTCACCAGCTTTCTAATAATCTTCTTAATTAATTAAGCATATATATATATATATATATAACCCTAAATTAGGTCTATTGATCATTATGTTTAAAGGTGCAAGAGAGTTATATAAATAAACAACAAGTTTAAAATGTTTCCTTATTCAACGGATTTCATTTTGTTATCAAAATTGAAACAAAAAAGCAAAAGACACTTTTGCCCTTTTAACCTATTATTATTAACTTTCATTAATAAATTAATTCATTTATTACCATATTTAAATCAAATGAATATTGACCATTGATTACTAAGATCAATGGTATCTAGAATCCTAGATGGTTTCCAAAGTTTCCAATCTAATGTAGGTTTCCAATTGAAATCACCTATATATATATATATATACATGTATGTATATATATAGGGTCTCCTTCTTTTGTTAGCCAACTCATTAATGTTAACCAATCACAACCGTAGATGAATTAGATCAATGGCTAGGATTTTTTAATGTTTTTAATTTTCACAATTAAATTCACCCAGGAGCTGAATAGGATGTGCATAAGGGCAAAGGGGTAAACTGATAAAAATACTAAATGTTTAAGAAAGGAAAAAGATTCTAACCATGGTAACCATTTAAACAACACCGATATTTAGGGGAAGTTGGTCCTTCCTAAATTGTAAAGTAGTTTTTGTAAATTAATTTTTTGTGGTAAAAATATATGAACACTTTCATGTCGGTGAAAAAAAAGTGCATATATGCACCATATATGTGTCATGTGTGTAATGAACAATGACATAGACAAACATGACATATTTTTATAGTTCACATATGCACATTTACAAGCACATGTTCACCGGTTTGTAAAGCATATATTCACCATATGTGTGTAATGAATAATGTGCATAAGTGCATATTGGAACACTCTATAGGATTAATGTGTTCAATGATCCATGTGCATAAGTGCACATAACCACATTATCCATATTTATTGATCAATTTACACAAATCATATGTGCACATATTTTATGCATATGTGCATATATGCACAAATTAATATGTATAATTAAGTCGCGGCAAAAGTCGCCCGCGTACTGTGATTTTGCACAACTTCCCCGCTAATGTAAAATCACTTATGATTTTGTATGTAATTTGTCGTTCTCGTGTTCTTTTAAATAGGCATCGTTCTCGTTTGAACCCGACTATATATATATATAAGAGATCAATTGGAAACCAATATTGACCAATCAATAAATTTCCCTTTTTTACTTTTTTTTAATTGATAAGGGTATTTTAGTATTTTACCTAATTTCGTAATATATATGGTAATTCTTATTATTATTGTTATTATTATATTAATTATTTAATTTGAATGCATTTTATATATGATAATAATTTATGATATATTAATTTAAAGTATTCACTTTTTTATTCCGATTTCAACTTCTTTTTAATTTAAAATATTCATTTTTTAATTCCTATAAATTTTAACTATTTTCCTTGATTCCGATTTCAGTTTCATATTAACTGGAATAATTAAGGTAAACTATTTTTTTATTTATTTGATTTTTGTTTCATCAAATTTTGAAAAAGAGTTATTTTTATAGAAAATCCAAATATTTAATTATATTTAAAATCAATATTTGTTTTCATTGAATTGAAATATTTTAAAAATATATTCTTTTCATTCTTTGTTATATATTTGTATGGTTTTTTTTAATTGGAGTGTAAAGAATTAACCATACGAAACAATGAAGGGTAACATGTTTGATGGTGTTTCGACTAACAAAAGTCATGTTCGAGATCTACTCGACAACGATGAAACGTTTTTATCTTATTTTATTTGTCTAGTTGATGAAATTCCTAGTAATGATTGATAAGATTCCCGATAGATGAAATACGTGTTTGATGAAACGATGTTGAAACTCATGAACCAATAGATGAAACACGTTTACACATGATGAATTTGTTATAGATGAAACAATGTTGAAACGTGTTTCATCAAATACGTGTTTGATGAAACAATGTTGAAACTCATGAACCAATTTGTTTCATGGCTTTCATTAGATTTCAAACAATGCACACAAATGTTTCATCAAAAATCGATTTCATCAACAAAAATAGGTTTCATCAATGATGTGTGTATACCTTTTCATCACTCCATCTCTTCACCAGCTTTCTAATAATCTTCTTAATTAATTAAGCATATATATATATATATATATATAACCCTAAATTAGGTCTATTGATCATTATGTTTAAAGGTGCAAGAGAGTTATATAAATAAACAACAAGTTTAAAATGTTTCCTTATTCAACGGATTTCATTTTGTTATCAAAATTGAAACAAAAAAGCAAAAGACACTTTTGCCCTTTTAACCTATTATTATTAACTTTCATTAATAAATTAATTCATTTATTACCATATTTAAATCAAATGAATAATGACCATTGATTACTAAGATCAATGGTATCTAGAATCCTAGATGGTTTCCAAAGTTTCCAATCTAATGTAGGTTTCCAATTGAAATCACCTATATATATATATATATACATGTATGTATATATATAGGGTCTCCTTCTTTTGTTAGCCAACTCATTAATGTTAACCAATCACAACCGTAGATGAATTAGATCAATGGCTAGGATTTTTTAATGTTTTTAATTTTCACAATTAAATTCACCCAGGAGCTGAATAGGATGTGCATAAGGGCAAAGGGGTAAACTGATAAAAATACTAAATGTTTAAGAAAGGAAAAAGATTCTAACCATGGTAACCATTTAAACAACACCGATATTTAGGGGAAGTTGGTCCTTCCTAAATTGTAAAGTAGTTTTTGTAAATTAATTTTTTGTGGTAAAAATATATGAACACTTTCATGTCGGTGAAAAAAAAGTGCATATATGCACCATATATGTGTCATGTGTGTAATGAACAATGACATAGACAAACATGACATATTTTTATAGTTCACATATGCACATTTACAAGCACATGTTCACCGGTTTGTAAAGCATATATTCACCATATGTGTGTAATGAATAATGTGCATAAGTGCATATTGGAACACTCTATAGGATTAATGTGTTCAATGATCCATGTGCATAAGTGCACATAACCACATTATCCATATTTATTGATCAATTTACACAAATCATATGTGCACATATTTTATGCATATGTGCATATATGCACAAATTAATATGTATAATTAAGTCGCGGCAAAAGTCGCCCGCGTACTGTGATTTTGCACAACTTCCCCGCTAATGTAAAATCACTTATGATTTTGTATGTAATTTGTCGTTCTCGTGTTCTTTTAAATAGGCATCGTTCTCGTTTGAACCCGACTATATATATATATAAGAGATCAATTGGAAACCAATATTGACCAATCAATAAATTTCCCTTTTTTACTTTTTTTTAATTGATAAGGGTATTTTAGTATTTTACCTAATTTCGTAATATATATGGTAATTCTTATTATTATTGTTATTATTATATTAATTATTTAATTTGAATGCATTTTATATATGATAATAATTTATGATATATTAATTTAAAGTATTCACTTTTTTATTCCGATTTCAACTTCTTTTTAATTTAAAATATTCATTTTTTAATTCCTATAAATTTTAACTATTTTCCTTGATTCCGATTTCAGTTTCATATTAACTGGAATAATTAAGGTAAACTATTTTTTTATTTATTTGATTTTTGTTTCATCAAATTTTGAAAAAGAGTTATTTTTATAGAAAATCCAAATATTTAATTATATTTAAAATCAATATTTGTTTTCATTGAATTGAAATATTTTAAAAATATATTCTTTTCATTCTTTGTTATATATTTGTATGGTTTTTTTTAATTGGAGTGTAAAGAATTAACCATACGAAACAATGAAGGGTAACATGTTTGATGGTGTTTCGACTAACAAAAGTCATGTTCGAGATCTACTCGACAACGATGAAACGTTTTTATCTTATTTTATTTGTCTAGTTGATGAAATTCCTAGTAATGATTGATAAGATTCCCGATAGATGAAATACGTGTTTGATGAAACGATGTTGAAACTCATGAACCAATAGATGAAACACGTTTACACATGATGAATTTGTTATAGATGAAACAATGTTGAAACGTGTTTCATCAAATACGTGTTTGATGAAACAATGTTGAAACTCATGAACCAATTTGTTTCATGGCTTTCATTAGATTTCAAACAATGCACACAAATGTTTCATCAAAAATCGATTTCATCAACAAAAATAGGTTTCATCAATGATGTGTGTATACCTTTTCATCACTCCATCTCTTCACCAGCTTTCTAATAATCTTCTTAATTAATTAAGCATATATATATATATATATATATATATAACCCTAAATTAGGTCTATTGATCATTATGTTTAAAGGTGCAAGAGAGTTATATAAATAAACAACAAGTTTAAAATGTTTCCTTATTCAACGGATTTCATTTTGTTATCAAAATTGAAACAAAAAAGCAAAAGACACTTTTGCCCTTTTAACCTATTATTATTAACTTTCATTAATAAATTAATTCATTTATTACCATATTTAAATCAAATGAATATTGACCATTGATTACTAAGATCAATGGTATCTAGAATCCTAGATGGTTTCCAAAGTTTCCAATCTAATGTAGGTTTCCAATTGAAATCACCTATATATATATATATATATACATGTATGTATATATATAGGGTCTCCTTCTTTTGTTAGCCAACTCATTAATGTTAACCAATCACAACCGTAGATGAATTAGATCAATGGCTAGGATTTTTTAATGTTTTTAATTTTCACAATTAAATTCACCCAGGAGCTGAATAGGATGTGCATAAGGGCAAAGGGGTAAACTGATAAAAATACTAAATGTTTAAGAAAGGAAAAAGATTCTAACCATGGTAACCATTTAAACAACACCGATATTTAGGGGAAGTTGGTCCTTCCTAAATTGTAAAGTAGTTTTTGTAAATTAATTTTTTGTGGTAAAAATATATGAACACTTTCATGTCGGTGAAAAAAAAGTGCATATATGCACCATATATGTGTCATGTGTGTAATGAACAATGACATAGACAAACATGACATATTTTTATAGTTCACATATGCACATTTACAAGCACATGTTCACCGGTTTGTAAAGCATATATTCACCATATGTGTGTAATGAATAATGTGCATAAGTGCATATTGGAACACTCTATAGGATTAATGTGTTCAATGATCCATGTGCATAAGTGCACATAACCACATTATCCATATTTATTGATCAATTTACACAAATCATATGTGCACATATTTTATGCATATGTGCATATATGCACAAATTAATATGTATAATTAAGTCGCGGCAAAAGTCGCCCGCGTACTGTGATTTTGCACAACTTCCCCGCTAATGTAAAATCACTTATGATTTTGTATGTAATTTGTCGTTCTCGTGTTCTTTTAAATAGGCATCGTTCTCGTTTGAACCCGACTATATATATATATAAGAGATCAATTGGAAACCAATATTGACCAATCAATAAATTTCCCTTTTTTACTTTTTTTTAATTGATAAGGGTATTTTAGTATTTTACCTAATTTCGTAATATATATGGTAATTCTTATTATTATTGTTATTATTATATTAATTATTTAATTTGAATGCATTTTATATATGATAATAATTTATGATATATTAATTTAAAGTATTCACTTTTTTATTCCGATTTCAACTTCTTTTTAATTTAAAATATTCATTTTTTAATTCCTATAAATTTTAACTATTTTCCTTGATTCCGATTTCAGTTTCATATTAACTGGAATAATTAAGGTAAACTATTTTTTTATTTATTTGATTTTTGTTTCATCAAATTTTGAAAAAGAGTTATTTTTATAGAAAATCCAAATATTTAATTATATTTAAAATCAATATTTGTTTTCATTGAATTGAAATATTTTAAAAATATATTCTTTTCATTCTTTGTTATATATTTGTATGGTTTTTTTTAATTGGAGTGTAAAGAATTAACCATACGAAACAATGAAGGGTAACATGTTTGATGGTGTTTCGACTAACAAAAGTCATGTTCGAGATCTACTCGACAACGATGAAACGTTTTTATCTTATTTTATTTGTCTAGTTGATGAAATTCCTAGTAATGATTGATAAGATTCCCGATAGATGAAATACGTGTTTGATGAAACGATGTTGAAACTCATGAACCAATAGATGAAACACGTTTACACATGATGAATTTGTTATAGATGAAACAATGTTGAAACGTGTTTCATCAAATACGTGTTTGATGAAACAATGTTGAAACTCATGAACCAATTTGTTTCATGGCTTTCATTAGATTTCAAACAATGCACACAAATGTTTCATCAAAAATCGATTTCATCAACAAAAATAGGTTTCATCAATGATGTGTGTATACCTTTTCATCACTCCATCTCTTCACCAGCTTTCTAATAATCTTCTTAATTAATTAAGCATATATATATATATATATATAACCCTAAATTAGGTCTATTGATCATTATGTTTAAAGGTGCAAGAGAGTTATATAAATAAACAACAAGTTTAAAATGTTTCCTTATTCAACGGATTTCATTTTGTTATCAAAATTGAAACAAAAAAGCAAAAGACACTTTTGCCCTTTTAACCTATTATTATTAACTTTCATTAATAAATTAATTCATTTATTACCATATTTAAATCAAATGAATATTGACCATTGATTACTAAGATCAATGGTATCTAGAATCCTAGATGGTTTCCAAAGTTTCCAATCTAATGTAGGTTTCCAATTGAAATCACCTATATATATATATATATACATGTATGTATATATATAGGGTCTCCTTCTTTTGTTAGCCAACTCATTAATGTTAACCAATCACAACCGTAGATGAATTAGATCAATGGCTAGGATTTTTTAATGTTTTTAATTTTCACAATTAAATTCACCCAGGAGCTGAATAGGATGTGCATAAGGGCAAAGGGGTAAACTGATAAAAATACTAAATGTTTAAGAAAGGAAAAAGATTCTAACCATGGTAACCATTTAAACAACACCGATATTTAGGGGAAGTTGGTCCTTCCTAAATTGTAAAGTAGTTTTTGTAAATTAATTTTTTGTGGTAAAAATATATGAACACTTTCATGTCGGTGAAAAAAAAGTGCATATATGCACCATATATGTGTCATGTGTGTAATGAACAATGACATAGACAAACATGACATATTTTTATAGTTCACATATGCACATTTACAAGCACATGTTCACCGGTTTGTAAAGCATATATTCACCATATGTGTGTAATGAATAATGTGCATAAGTGCATATTGGAACACTCTATAGGATTAATGTGTTCAATGATCCATGTGCATAAGTGCACATAACCACATTATCCATATTTATTGATCAATTTACACAAATCATATGTGCACATATTTTATGCATATGTGCATATATGCACAAATTAATATGTATAATTAAGTCGCGGCAAAAGTCGCCCGCGTACTGTGATTTTGCACAACTTCCCCGCTAATGTAAAATCACTTATGATTTTGTATGTAATTTGTCGTTCTCGTGTTCTTTTAAATAGGCATCGTTCTCGTTTGAACCCGACTATATATATATATAAGAGATCAATTGGAAACCAATATTGACCAATCAATAAATTTCCCTTTTTTACTTTTTTTTAATTGATAAGGGTATTTTAGTATTTTACCTAATTTCGTAATATATATGGTAATTCTTATTATTATTGTTATTATTATATTAATTATTTAATTTGAATGCATTTTATATATGATAATAATTTATGATATATTAATTTAAAGTATTCACTTTTTTATTCCGATTTCAACTTCTTTTTAATTTAAAATATTCATTTTTTAATTCCTATAAATTTTAACTATTTTCCTTGATTCCGATTTCAGTTTCATATTAACTGGAATAATTAAGGTAAACTATTTTTTTATTTATTTGATTTTTGTTTCATCAAATTTTGAAAAAGAGTTATTTTTATAGAAAATCCAAATATTTAATTATATTTAAAATCAATATTTGTTTTCATTGAATTGAAATATTTTAAAAATATATTCTTTTCATTCTTTGTTATATATTTGTATGGTTTTTTTTAATTGGAGTGTAAAGAATTAACCATACGAAACAATGAAGGGTAACATGTTTGATGGTGTTTCGACTAACAAAAGTCATGTTCGAGATCTACTCGACAACGATGAAACGTTTTTATCTTATTTTATTTGTCTAGTTGATGAAATTCCTAGTAATGATTGATAAGATTCCCGATAGATGAAATACGTGTTTGATGAAACGATGTTGAAACTCATGAACCAATAGATGAAACACGTTTACACATGATGAATTTGTTATAGATGAAACAATGTTGAAACGTGTTTCATCAAATACGTGTTTGATGAAACAATGTTGAAACTCATGAACCAATTTGTTTCATGGCTTTCATTAGATTTCAAACAATGCACACAAATGTTTCATCAAAAATCGATTTCATCAACAAAAATAGGTTTCATCAATGATGTGTGTATACCTTTTCATCACTCCATCTCTTCACCAGCTTTCTAATAATCTTCTTAATTAATTAAGCATATATATATATATATATATATATATAACCCTAAATTAGGTCTATTGATCATTATGTTTAAAGGTGCAAGAGAGTTATATAAATAAACAACAAGTTTAAAATGTTTCCTTATTCAACGGATTTCATTTTGTTATCAAAATTGAAACAAAAAAGCAAAAGACACTTTTTCCCTTTTAACCTATTATTATTAACTTTCATTAATAAATTAATTCATTTATTACCATATTTAAATCAAATGAATATTGACCATTGATTACTAAGATCAATGGTATCTAGAATCCTAGATGGTTTCCAAAGTTTCCAATCTAATGTAGGTTTCCAATTGAAATCACCTATATATATATATATACATGTATGTATATATATAGGGTCTCCTTCTTTTGTTAGCCAACTCATTAATGTTAACCAATCACAACCGTAGATGAATTAGATCAATGGCTAGGATTTTTTAATGTTTTTAATTTTCACAATTAAATTCACCCAGGAGCTGAATAGGATGTGCATAAGGGCAAAGGGGTAAACTGATAAAAATACTAAATGTTTAAGAAAGGAAAAAGATTCTAACCATGGTAACCATTTAAACAACACCGATATTTAGGGGAAGTTGGTCCTTCCTAAATTGTAAAGTAGTTTTTGTAAATTAATTTTTTGTGGTAAAAATATATGAACACTTTCATGTCGGTGAAAAAAAAGTGCATATATGCACCATATATGTGTCATGTGTGTAATGAACAATGACATAGACAAACATGACATATTTTTATAGTTCACATATGCACATTTACAAGCACATGTTCACCGGTTTGTAAAGCATATATTCACCATATGTGTGTAATGAATAATGTGCATAAGTGCATATTGGAACACTCTATAGGATTAATGTGTTCAATGATCCATGTGCATAAGTGCACATAACCACATTATCCATATTTATTGATCAATTTACACAAATCATATGTGCACATATTTTATGCATATGTGCATATATGCACAAATTAATATGTATAATTAAGTCGCGGCAAAAGTCGCCCGCGTACTGTGATTTTGCACAACTTCCCCGCTAATGTAAAATCACTTATGATTTTGTATGTAATTTGTCGTTCTCGTGTTCTTTTAAATAGGCATCGTTCTCGTTTGAACCCGACTATATATATATATATAAGAGATCAATTGGAAACCAATATTGACCAATCAATAAATTTCCCTTTTTTACTTTTTTTTAATTGATAAGGGTATTTTAGTATTTTACCTAATTTCGTAATATATATGGTAATTCTTATTATTATTGTTATTATTATATTAATTATTTAATTTGAATGCATTTTATATATGATAATAATTTATGATATATTAATTTAAAGTATTCACTTTTTTATTCCGATTTCAACTTCTTTTTAATTTAAAATATTCATTTTTTAATTCCTATAAATTTTAACTATTTTCCTTGATTCCGATTTCAGTTTCATATTAACTGGAATAATTAAGGTAAACTATTTTTTTATTTATTTGATTTTTGTTTCATCAAATTTTGAAAAAGAGTTATTTTTATAGAAAATCCAAATATTTAATTATATTTAAAATCAATATTTGTTTTCATTGAATTGAAATATTTTAAAAATATATTCTTTTCATTCTTTGTTATATATTTGTATGGTTTTTTTTAATTGGAGTGTAAAGAATTAACCATACGAAACAATGAAGGGTAACATGTTTGATGGTGTTTCGACTAACAAAAGTCATGTTCGAGATCTACTCGACAACGATGAAACGTTTTTATCTTATTTTATTTGTCTAGTTGATGAAATTCCTAGTAATGATTGATAAGATTCCCGATAGATGAAATACGTGTTTGATGAAACGATGTTGAAACTCATGAACCAATAGATGAAACACGTTTACACATGATGAATTTGTTATAGATGAAACAATGTTGAAACGTGTTTCATCAAATACGTGTTTGATGAAACAATGTTGAAACTCATGAACCAATTTGTTTCATGGCTTTCATTAGATTTCAAACAATGCACACAAATGTTTCATCAAAAATCGATTTCATCAACAAAAATAGGTTTCATCAATGATGTGTGTATACCTTTTCATCACTCCATCTCTTCACCAGCTTTCTAATAATCTTCTTAATTAATTAAGCATATATATATATATATATAACCCTAAATTAGGTCTATTGATCATTATGTTTAAAGGTGCAAGAGAGTTATATAAATAAACAACAAGTTTAAAATGTTTCCTTATTCAACGGATTTCATTTTGTTATCAAAATTGAAACAAAAAAGCAAAAGACACTTTTGCCCTTTTAACCTATTATTATTAACTTTCATTAATAAATTAATTCATTTATTACCATATTTAAATCAAATGAATATTGACCATTGATTACTAATATCAATGGTATCTAGAATCCTAGATGGTTTCCAAAGTTTCCAATCTAATGTAGGTTTCCAATTGAAATCACCTATATATATATATATATATACATGTATGTATATATATAGGGTCTCCTTCTTTTGTTAGCCAACTCATTAATGTTAACCAATCACAACCGTAGATGAATTAGATCAATGGCTAGGATTTTTTAATGTTTTTAATTTTCACAATTAAATTCACCCAGGAGCTGAATAGGATGTGCATAAGGGCAAAGGGGTAAACTGATAAAAATACTAAATGTTTAAGAAAGGAAAAACATTCTAACCATGGTAACCATTTAAACAACACCGATATTTAGGGGAAGTTGGTCCTTCCTAAATTGTAAAGTAGTTTTTGTAAATTAATTTTTTGTGGTAAAAATATATGAACACTTTCATGTCGGTGAAAAAAAAGTGCATATATGCACCATATATGTGTCATGTGTGTAATGAACAATGACATAGACAAACATGACATATTTTTATAGTTCACATATGCACATTTACAAGCACATGTTCACCGGTTTGTAAAGCATATATTCACCATATGTGTGTAATGAATAATGTGCATAAGTGCATATTGGAACACTCTATAGGATTAATGTGTTCAATGATCCATGTGCATAAGTGCACATAACCACATTATCCATATTTATTGATCAATTTACACAAATCATATGTGCACATATTTTATGCATATGTGCATATATGCACAAATTAATATGTATAATTAAGTCGCGGCAAAAGTCGCCCGCGTACTGTGATTTTGCACAACTTCCCCGCTAATGTAAAATCACTTATGATTTTGTATGTAATTTGTCGTTCTCGTGTTCTTTTAAATAGGCATCGTTCTCGTTTGAACCCGACTATATATATATATAAGAGATCAATTGGAAACCAATATTGACCAATCAATAAATTTCCCTTTTTTACTTTTTTTTAATTGATAAGGGTATTTTAGTATTTTACCTAATTTCGTAATATATATGGTAATTCTTATTATTATTGTTATTATTATATTAATTATTTAATTTGAATGCATTTTATATATGATAATAATTTATGATATATTAATTTAAAGTATTCACTTTTTTATTCCGATTTCAACTTCTTTTTAATTTAAAATATTCATTTTTTAATTCCTATAAATTTTAAATATTTTCCTTGATTCCGATTTCAGTTTCATATTAACTGGAATAATTAAGGTAAACTATTTTTTTATTTATTTGATTTTTGTTTCATCAAATTTTGAAAAAGAGTTATTTTTATAGAAAATCCAAATATTTAATTATATTTAAAATCAATATTTGTTTTCATTGAATTGAAATATTTTAAAAATATATTCTTTTCATTCTTTGTTATATATTTGTATGGTTTTTTTTAATTGGAGTGTAAAGAATTAACCATACGAAACAATGAAGGGTAACATGTTTGATGGTGTTTCGACTAACAAAAGTCATGTTCGAGATCTACTCGACAACGATGAAACGTTTTTATCTTATTTTATTTGTCTAGTTGATGAAATTCCTAGTAATGATTGATAAGATTCCCGATAGATGAAATACGTGTTTGATGAAACGATGTTGAAACTCATGAACCAATAGATGAAACACGTTTACACATGATGAATTTGTTATAGATGAAACAATGTTGAAACGTGTTTCATCAAATACGTGTTTGATGAAACAATGTTGAAACTCATGAACCAATTTGTTTCATGGCTTTCATTAGATTTCAAACAATGCACACAAATGTTTCATCAAAAATCGATTTCATCAACAAAAATAGGTTTCATCAATGATGTGTGTATACCTTTTCATCACTCCATCTCTTCACCAGCTTTCTAATAATCTTCTTAATTAATTAAGCATATATATATATATATATATATAACCCTAATTTAGGTCTATTGATCATTATGTTTAAAGGTGCAAGAGAGTTATATAAATAAACAACAAGTTTAAAATGTTTCCTTATTCAACGGATTTCATTTTGTTATCAAAATTGAAACAAAAAAGCAAAAGACACTTTTGCCCTTTTAACCTATTATTATTAACTTTCATTAATAAATTAATTCATTTATTACCATATTTAAATCAAATGAATATTGACCATTGATTACTAAGATCAATGGTATCTAGAATCCTAGATGGTTTCCAAAGTTTCCAATCTAATGTAGGTTTCCAATTGAAATCACCTATATATATATATATATATACATGTATGTATATATATAGGGTCTCCTTCTTTTGTTAGCCAACTCATTAATGTTAACCAATCACAACCGTAGATGAATTAGATCAATGGCTAGGATTTTTTAATGTTTTTAATTTTCACAATTAAATTCACCCAGGAGCTGAATAGGATGTGCATAAGGGCAAAGGGGTAAACTGATAAAAATACTAAATGTTTAAGAAAGGAAAAAGATTCTAACCATGGTAACCATTTAAACAACACCGATATTTAGGGGAAGTTGGTCCTTCCTAAATTGTAAAGTAGTTTTTGTAAATTAATTTTTTGTGGTAAAAATATATGAACACTTTCATGTCGGTGAAAAAAAAGTGCATATATGCACCATATATGTGTCATGTGTGTAATGAACAATGACATAGACAAACATGACATATTTTTATAGTTCACATATGCACATTTACAAGCACATGTTCACCGGTTTGTAAAGCATATATTCACCATATGTGTGTAATGAATAATGTGCATAAGTGCATATTGGAACACTCTATAGGATTAATGTGTTCAATGATCCATGTGCATAAGTGCACATAACCACATTATCCATATTTATTGATCAATTTACACAAATCATATGTGCACATATTTTATGCATATGTGCATATATGCACAAATTAATATGTATAATTAAGTCGCGGCAAAAGTCGCCCGCGTACTGTGATTTTGCACAACTTCCCCGCTAATGTAAAATCACTTATGATTTTGTATGTAATTTGTCGTTCTCGTGTTCTTTTAAATAGGCATCGTTCTCGTTTGAACCCGACTATATATATATATAAGAGATCAATTGGAAACCAATATTGACCAATCAATAAATTTCCCTTTTTTACTTTTTTTTAATTGATAAGGGTATTTTAGTATTTTACCTAATTTCGTAATATATATGGTAATTCTTATTATTATTGTTATTATTATATTAATTATTTAATTTGAATGCATTTTATATATGATAATAATTTATGATATATTAATTTAAAGTATTCACTTTTTTATTCCGATTTCAACTTCTTTTTAATTTAAAATATTCATTTTTTAATTCCTATAAATTTTAACTATTTTCCTTGATTCCGATTTCAGTTTCATATTAACTGGAATAATTAAGGTAAACTATTTTTTTATTTATTTGATTTTTGTTTCATCAAATTTTGAAAAAGAGTTATTTTTATAGAAAATCCAAATATTTAATTATATTTAAAATCAATATTTGTTTTCATTGAATTGAAATATTTTAAAAATATATTCTTTTCATTCTTTGTTATATATTTGTATGGTTTTTTTTAATTGGAGTGTAAAGAATTAACCATACGAAACAATGAAGGGTAACATGTTTGATGGTGTTTCGACTAACAAAAGTCATGTTCGAGATCTACTCGACAACGATGAAACGTTTTTATCTTATTTTATTTGTCTAGTTGATGAAATTCCTAGTAATGATTGATAAGATTCCCGATAGATGAAATACGTGTTTGATGAAACGATGTTGAAACTCATGAACCAATAGATGAAACACGTTTACACATGATGAATTTGTTATAGATGAAACAATGTTGAAACGTGTTTCATCAAATACGTGTTTGATGAAACAATGTTGAAACTCATGAACCAATTTGTTTCATGGCTTTCATTAGATTTCAAACAATGCACACAAATGTTTCATCAAAAATCGATTTCATCAACAAAAATAGGTTTCATCAATGATGTGTGTATACCTTTTCATCACTCCATCTCTTCACCAGCTTTCTAATAATCTTCTTAATTAATTAAGCATATATATATATATATATATATAACCCTAAATTAGGTCTATTGATCATTATGTTTAAAGGTGCAAGAGAGTTATATAAATAAACAACAAGTTTAAAATGTTTCCTTATTCAACGGATTTCATTTTGTTATCAAAATTGAAACAAAAAAGCAAAAGACACTTTTGCCCTTTTAACCTATTATTATTAACTTTCATTAATAAATTAATTCATTTATTACCATATTTAAATCAAATGAATATTGACCATTGATTACTAAGATCAATGGTATCTAGAATCCTAGATGGTTTCCAAAGTTTCCAATCTAATGTAGGTTTCCAATTGAAATCACCTATATATATATATATACATGTATGTATATATATAGGGTCTCCTTCTTTTGTTAGCCAACTCATTAATGTTAACCAATCACAACCGTAGATGAATTAGATCAATGGCTAGGATTTTTTAATGTTTTTAATTTTCACAATTAAATTCACCCAGGAGCTGAATAGGATGTGCATAAGGGCAAAGGGGTAAACTGATAAAAATACTAAATGTTTAAGAAAGGAAAAAGATTCTAACCATGGTAACCATTTAAACAACACCGATATTTAGGGGAAGTTGGTCCTTCCTAAATTGTAAAGTAGTTTTTGTAAATTAATTTTTTGTGGTAAAAATATATGAACACTTTCATGTCGGTGAAAAAAAAGTGCATATATGCACCATATATGTGTCATGTGTGTAATGAACAATGA
Organism: Arctium minus; assembly: GCA_954870635.1. Lineage (NCBI taxonomy): Eukaryota > Viridiplantae > Streptophyta > Magnoliopsida > Asterales > Asteraceae > Arctium > Arctium minus. Next base: position 169,527,179 of record OX941080.1, on the reverse strand, counting down.
CATAGACAAACATGACATATTTTTATAGTTCACATATGCACATTTACAAGCACATGTTCACCGGTTTGTAAAGCATATATTCACCATATGTGTGTAATGAATAATGTGCATAAGTGCATATTGGAACACTCTATAGGATTAATGTGTTCAATGATCCATGTGCATAAGTGCACATAACCACATTATCCATATTTATTGATCAATTTACACAAATCATATGTGCACATATTTTATGCATATGTGCATATATGCACAAATTAATATGTATAATTAAGTCGCGGCAAAAGTCGCCCGCGTACTGTGATTTTGCACAACTTCCCCGCTAATGTAAAATCACTTATGATTTTGTATGTAATTTGTCGTTCTCGTGTTCTTTTAAATAGGCATCGTTCTCGTTTGAACCCGACTATATATATATATATAAGAGATCAATTGGAAACCAATATTGACCAATCAATAAATTTCCCTTTTTTACTTTTTTTTAATTGATAAGGGTATTTTAGTATTTTACCTAATTTCGTAATATATATGGTAATTCTTATTATTATTGTTATTATTATATTAATTATTTAATTTGAATGCATTTTATATATGATAATAATTTATGATATATTAATTTAAAGTATTCACTTTTTTATTCCGATTTCAACTTCTTTTTAATTTAAAATATTCATTTTTTAATTCCTATAAATTTTAACTATTTTCCTTGATTCCGATTTCAGTTTCATATTAACTGGAATAATTAAGGTAAACTATTTTTTTATTTATTTGATTTTTGTTTCATCAAATTTTGAAAAAGAGTTATTTTTATAGAAAATCCAAATATTTAATTATATTTAAAATCAATATTTGTTTTCATTGAATTGAAATATTTTAAAAATATATTCTTTTCATTCTTTGTTATATATTTGTATGGTTTTTTTTAATTGGAGTGTAAAGAATTAACCATACGAAACAATGAAGGGTAACATGTTTGATGGTGTTTCGACTAACAAAAGTCATGTTCGAGATCTACTCGACAACGATGAAACGTTTTTATCTTATTTTATTTGTCTAGTTGATGAAATTCCTAGTAATGATTGATAAGATTCCCGATAGATGAAATACGTGTTTGATGAAACGATGTTGAAACTCATGAACCAATAGATGAAACACGTTTACACATGATGAATTTGTTATAGATGAAACAATGTTGAAACGTGTTTCATCAAATACGTGTTTGATGAAACAATGTTGAAACTCATGAACCAATTTGTTTCATGGCTTTCATTAGATTTCAAACAATGCACACAAATGTTTCATCAAAAATCGATTTCATCAACAAAAATAGGTTTCATCAATGATGTGTGTATACCTTTTCATCACTCCATCTCTTCACCAGCTTTCTAATAATCTTCTTAATTAATTAAGCATATATATATATATATATATAACCCTAAATTAGGTCTATTGATCATTATGTTTAAAGGTGCAAGAGAGTTATATAAATAAACAACAAGTTTAAAATGTTTCCTTATTCAACGGATTTCATTTTGTTATCAAAATTGAAACAAAAAAGCAAAAGACACTTTTGCCCTTTTAACCTATTATTATTAACTTTCATTAATAAATTAATTCATTTATTACCATATTTAAATCAAATGAATATTGACCATTGATTACTAAGATCAATGGTATCTAGAATCCTAGATGGTTTCCAAAGTTTCCAATCTAATGTAGGTTTCCAATTGAAATCACCTATATATATATATATATACATGTATGTATATATATAGGGTCTCCTTCTTTTGTTAGCCAACTCATTAATGTTAACCAATCACAACCGTAGATGAATTAGATCAATGGCTAGGATTTTTTAATGTTTTTAATTTTCACAATTAAATTCACCCAGGAGCTGAATAGGATGTGCATAAGGGCAAAGGGGTAAACTGATAAAAATACTAAATGTTTAAGAAAGGAAAAAGATTCTAACCATGGTAACCATTTAAACAACACCGATATTTAGGGGAAGTTGGTCCTTCCTAAATTGTAAAGTAGTTTTTGTAAATTAATTTTTTGTGGTAAAAATATATGAACACTTTCATGTCGGTGAAAAAAAAGTGCATATATGCACCATATATGTGTCATGTGTGTAATGAACAATGACATAGACAAACATGACATATTTTTATAGTTCACATATGCACATTTACAAGCACATGTTCACCGGTTTGTAAAGCATATATTCACCATATGTGTGTAGTGAATAATGTGCATAAGTGCATATTGGAACACTCTATAGGATTAATGTGTTCAATGATCCATGTGCATAAGTGCACATAACCACATTATCCATATTTATTGATCAATTTACACAAATCATATGTGCACATATTTTATGCATATGTGCATATATGCACAAATTAATATGTATAATTAAGTCGCGGCAAAAGTCGCCCGCGTACTGTGATTTTGCACAACTTCCCCGCTAATGTAAAATCACTTATGATTTTGTATGTAATTTGTCGTTCTCGTGTTCTTTTAAATAGGCATCGTTCTCGTTTGAACCCGACTATATATATATATAAGAGATCAATTGGAAACCAATATTGACCAATCAATAAATTTCCCTTTTTTACTTTTTTTTAATTGATAAGGGTATTTTAGTATTTTACCTAATTTCGTAATATATATGGTAATTCTTATTATTATTGTTATTATTATATTAATTATTTAATTTGAATGCATTTTATATATGATAATAATTTATGATATATTAATTTAAAGTATTCACTTTTTTATTCCGATTTCAACTTCTTTTTAATTTAAAATATTCATTTTTTAATTCCTATAAATTTTAACTATTTTCCTTGATTCCGATTTCAGTTTCATATTAACTGGAATAATTAAGGTAAACTATTTTTTTATTTATTTGATTTTTGTTTCATCAAATTTTGAAAAAGAGTTATTTTTATAGAAAATCCAAATATTTAATTATATTTAAAATCAATATTTGTTTTCATTGAATTGAAATATTTTAAAAATATATTCTTTTCATTCTTTGTTATATATTTGTATGGTTTTTTTTAATTGGAGTGTAAAGAATTAACCATACGAAACAATGAAGGGTAACATGTTTGATGGTGTTTCGACTAACAAAAGTCATGTTCGAGATCTACTCGACAACGATGAAACGTTTTTATCTTATTTTATTTGTCTAGTTGATGAAATTCCTAGTAATGATTGATAAGATTCCCGATAGATGAAATACGTGTTTGATGAAACGATGTTGAAACTCATGAACCAATAGATGAAACACGTTTACACATGATGAATTTGTTATAGATGAAACAATGTTGAAACGTGTTTCATCAAATACGTGTTTGATGAAACAATGTTGAAACTCATGAACCAATTTGTTTCATGGCTTTCATTAGATTTCAAACAATGCACACAAATGTTTCATCAAAAATCGATTTCATCAACAAAAATAGGTTTCATCAATGATGTGTGTATACCTTTTCATCACTCCATCTCTTCACCAGCTTTCTAATAATCTTCTTAATTAATTAAGCATATATATATATATATATATATAACCCTAAATTAGGTCTATTGATCATTATGTTTAAAGGTGCAAGAGAGTTATATAAATAAACAACAAGTTTAAAATGTTTCCTTATTCAACGGATTTCATTTTGTTATCAAAATTGAAACAAAAAAGCAAAAGACACTTTTGCCCTTTTAACCTATTATTATTAACTTTCATTAATAAATTAATTCATTTATTACCATATTTAAATCAAATGAATATTGACCATTGATTACTAAGATCAATGGTATCTAGAATCCTAGATGGTTTCCAAAGTTTCCAATCTAATGTAGGTTTCCAATTGAAATCACCTATATATATATATATATACATGTATGTATATATATAGGGTCTCCTTCTTTTGTTAGCCAACTCATTAATGTTAACCAATCACAACCGTAGATGAATTAGATCAATGGCTAGGATTTTTTAATGTTTTTAATTTTCACAATTAAATTCACCCAGGAGCTGAATAGGATGTGCATAAGGGCAAAGGGGTAAACTGATAAAAATACTAAATGTTTAAGAAAGGAAAAAGATTCTAACCATGGTAACCATTTAAACAACACCGATATTTAGGGGAAGTTGGTCCTTCCTAAATTGTAAAGTAGTTTTTGTAAATTAATTTTTTGTGGTAAAAATATATGAACACTTTCATGTCGGTGAAAAAAAAGTGCATATATGCACCATATATGTGTCATGTGTGTAATGAACAATGACATAGACAAACATGACATATTTTTATAGTTCACATATGCACATTTACAAGCACATGTTCACCGGTTTGTAAAGCATATATTCACCATATGTGTGTAATGAATAATGTGCATAAGTGCATATTGGAACACTCTATAGGATTAATGTGTTCAATGATCCATGTGCATAAGTGCACATAACCACATTATCCATATTTATTGATCAATTTACACAAATCATATGTGCACATATTTTATGCATATGTGCATATATGCACAAATTAATATGTATAATTAAGTCGCGGCAAAAGTCGCCCGCGTACTGTGATTTTGCACAACTTCCCCGCTAATGTAAAATCACTTATGATTTTGTATGTAATTTGTCGTTCTCGTGTTCTTTTAAATAGGCATCGTTCTCGTTTGAACCCGACTATATATATATATATATAAGAGATCAATTGGAAACCAATATTGACCAATCAATAAATTTCCCTTTTTTACTTTTTTTTAATTGATAAGGGTATTTTAGTATTTTACCTAATTTCGTAATATATATGGTAATTCTTATTATTATTGTTATTATTATATTAATTATTTAATTTGAATGCATTTTATATATGATAATAATTTATGATATATTAATTTAAAGTATTCACTTTTTTATTCCGATTTCAACTTCTTTTTAATTTAAAATATTCATTTTTTAATTCCTATAAATTTTAACTATTTTCCTTGATTCCGATTTCAGTTTCATATTAACTGGAATAATTAAGGTAAACTATTTTTTTATTTATTTGATTTTTGTTTCATCAAATTTTGAAAAAGAGTTATTTTTATAGAAAATCCAAATATTTAATTATATTTAAAATCAATATTTGTTTTCATTGAATTGAAATATTTTAAAAATATATTCTTTTCATTCTTTGTTATATATTTGTATGGTTTTTTTTAATTGGAGTGTAAAGAATTAACCATACGAAACAATGAAGGGTAACATGTTTGATGGTGTTTCGACTAACAAAAGTCATGTTCGAGATCTACTCGACAACGATGAAACGTTTTTATCTTATTTTATTTGTCTAGTTGATGAAATTCCTAGTAATGATTGATAAGATTCCCGATAGATGAAATACGTGTTTGATGAAACGATGTTGAAACTCATGAACCAATAGATGAAACACGTTTACACATGATGAATTTGTTATAGATGAAACAATGTTGAAACGTGTTTCATCAAATACGTGTTTGATGAAACAATGTTGAAACTCATGAACCAATTTGTTTCATGGCTTTCATTAGATTTCAAACAATGCACACAAATGTTTCATCAAAAATCGATTTCATCAACAAAAATAGGTTTCATCAATGATGTGTGTATACCTTTTCATCACTCCATCTCTTCACCAGCTTTCTAATAATCTTCTTAATTAATTAAGCATATATATATATATATATATATATAACCCTAAATTAGGTCTATTGATCATTATGTTTAAAGGTGCAAGAGAGTTATATAAATAAACAACAAGTTTAAAATGTTTCCTTATTCAACGGATTTCATTTTGTTATCAAAATTGAAACAAAAAAGCAAAAGACACTTTTGCCCTTTTAACCTATTATTATTAACTTTCATTAATAAATTAATTCATTTATTACCATATTTAAATCAAATGAATATTGACCATTGATTACTAAGATCAATGGTATCTAGAATCCTAGATGGTTTCCAAAGTTTCCAATCTAATGTAGGTTTCCAATTGAAATCACCTATATATATATATATATATACATGTATGTATATATATAGGGTCTCCTTCTTTTGTTAGCCAACTCATTAATGTTAACCAATCACAACCGTAGATGAATTAGATCAATGGCTAGGATTTTTTAATGTTTTTAATTTTCACAATTAAATTCACCCAGGAGCTGAATAGGATGTGCATAAGGGCAAAGGGGTAAACTGATAAAAATACTAAATGTTTAAGAAAGGAAAAAGATTCTAACCATGGTAACCATTTAAACAACACCGATATTTAGGGGAAGTTGGTCCTTCCTAAATTGTAAAGTAGTTTTTGTAAATTAATTTTTTGTGGTAAAAATATATGAACACTTTCATGTCGGTGAAAAAAAAGTGCATATATGCACCATATATGTGTCATGTGTGTAATGAACAATGACATAGACAAACATGACATATTTTTATAGTTCACATATGCACATTTACAAGCACATGTTCACCGGTTTGTAAAGCATATATTCACCATATGTGTGTAATGAATAATGTGCATAAGTGCATATTGGAACACTCTATAGGATTAATGTGTTCAATGATCCATGTGCATAAGTGCACATAACCACATTATCCATATTTATTGATCAATTTACACAAATCATATGTGCACATATTTTATGCATATGTGCATATATGCACAAATTAATATGTATAATTAAGTCGCGGCAAAAGTCGCCCGCGTACTGTGATTTTGCACAACTTCCCCGCTAATGTAAAATCACTTATGATTTTGTATGTAATTTGTCGTTCTCGTGTTCTTTTAAATAGGCATCGTTCTCGTTTGAACCCGACTATATATATATATAAGAGATCAATTGGAAACCAATATTGACCAATCAATAAATTTCCCTTTTTTACTTTTTTTTAATTGATAAGGGTATTTTAGTATTTTACCTAATTTCGTAATATATATGGTAATTCTTATTATTATTGTTATTATTATATTAATTATTTAATTTGAATGCATTTTATATATGATAATAATTTATGATATATTAATTTAAAGTATTCACTTTTTTATTCCGATTTCAACTTCTTTTTAATTTAAAATATTCATTTTTTAATTCCTATAAATTTTAACTATTTTCCTTGATTCCGATTTCAGTTTCATATTAACTGGAATAATTAAGGTAAACTATTTTTTTATTTATTTGATTTTTGTTTCATCAAATTTTGAAAAAGAGTTATTTTTATAGAAAATCCAAATATTTAATTATATTTAAAATCAATATTTGTTTTCATTGAATTGAAATATTTTAAAAATATATTCTTTTCATTCTTTGTTATATATTTGTATGGTTTTTTTTAATTGGAGTGTAAAGAATTAACCATACGAAACAATGAAGGGTAACATGTTTGATGGTGTTTCGACTAACAAAAGTCATGTTCGAGATCTACTCGACAACGATGAAACGTTTTTATCTTATTTTATTTGTCTAGTTGATGAAATTCCTAGTAATGATTGATAAGATTCCCGATAGATGAAATACGTGTTTGATGAAACGATGTTGAAACTCATGAACCAATAGATGAAACACGTTTACACATGATGAATTTGTTATAGATGAAACAATGTTGAAACGTGTTTCATCAAATACGTGTTTGATGAAACAATGTTGAAACTCATGAACCAATTTGTTTCATGGCTTTCATTAGATTTCAAACAATGCACACAAATGTTTCATCAAAAATCGATTTCATCAACAAAAATAGGTTTCATCAATGATGTGTGTATACCTTTTCATCACTCCATCTCTTCACCAGCTTTCTAATAATCTTCTTAATTAATTAAGCATATATATATATATATATATATATAACCCTAAATTAGGTCTATTGATCATTATGTTTAAAGGTGCAAGAGAGTTATATAAATAAACAACAAGTTTAAAATGTTTCCTTATTCAACGGATTTCATTTTGTTATCAAAATTGAAACAAAAAAGCAAAAGACACTTTTGCCCTTTTAACCTATTATTATTAACTTTCATTAATAAATTAATTCATTTATTACCATATTTAAATCAAATGAATATTGACCATTGATTACTAAGATCAATGGTATCTAGAATCCTAGATGGTTTCCAAAGTTTCCAATCTAATGTAGGTTTCCAATTGAAATCACCTATATATATATATATATATACATGTATGTATATATATAGGGTCTCCTTCTTTTGTTAGCCAACTCATTAATGTTAACCAATCACAACCGTAGATGAATTAGATCAATGGCTAGGATTTTTTAATGTTTTTAATTTTCACAATTAAATTCACCCAGGAGCTGAATAGGATGTGCATAAGGGCAAAGGGGTAAACTGATAAAAATACTAAATGTTTAAGAAAGGAAAAAGATTCTAACCATGGTAACCATTTAAACAACACCGATATTTAGGGGAAGTTGGTCCTTCCTAAATTGTAAAGTAGTTTTTGTAAATTAATTTTTTGTGGTAAAAATATATGAACACTTTCATGTCGGTGAAAAAAAAGTGCATATATGCACCATATATGTGTCATGTGTGTAATGAACAATGACATAGACAAACATGACATATTTTTATAGTTCACATATGCACATTTACAAGCACATGTTCACCGGTTTGTAAAGCATATATTCACCATATGTGTGTAATGAATAATGTGCATAAGTGCATATTGGAACACTCTATAGGATTAATGTGTTCAATGATCCATGTGCATAAGTGCACATAACCACATTATCCATATTTATTGATCAATTTACACAAATCATATGTGCACATATTTTATGCATATGTGCATATATGCACAAATTAATATGTATAATTAAGTCGCGGCAAAAGTCGCCCGCGTACTGTGATTTTGCACAACTTCCCCGCTAATGTAAAATCACTTATGATTTTGTATGTAATTTGTCGTTCTCGTGTTCTTTTAAATAGGCATCGTTCTCGTTTGAACCCGACTATATATATATATAAGAGATCAATTGGAAACCAATATTGACCAATCAATAAATTTCCCTTTTTTACTTTTTTTTAATTGATAAGGGTATTTTAGTATTTTACCTAATTTCGTAATATATATGGTAATTCTTATTATTATTGTTATTATTATATTAATTATTTAATTTGAATGCATTTTATATATGATAATAATTTATGATATATTAATTTAAAGTATTCACTTTTTTATTCCGATTTCAACTTCTTTTTAATTTAAAATATTCATTTTTTAATTCCTATAAATTTTAACTATTTTCTTTGATTCCGATTTCAGTTTCATATTAACTGGAATAATTAAGGTAAACTATTTTTTTATTTATTTGATTTTTGTTTCATCAAATTTTGAAAAAGAGTTATTTTTATAGAAAATCCAAATATTTAATTATATTTAAAATCAATATTTGTTTTCATTGAATTGAAATATTTTAAAAATATATTCTTTTCATTCTTTGTTATATATTTGTATGGTTTTTTTTAATTGGAGTGTAAAGAATTAACCATACGAAACAATGAAGGGTAACATGTTTGATGGTGTTTCGACTAACAAAAGTCATGTTCGAGATCTACTCGACAACGATGAAACGTTTTTATCTTATTTTATTTGTCTAGTTGATGAAATTCCTAGTAATGATTGATAAGATTCCCGATAGATGAAATACGTGTTTGATGAAACGATGTTGAAACTCATGAACCAATAGATGAAACACGTTTACACATGATGAATTTGTTATAGATGAAACAATGTTGAAACGTGTTTCATCAAATACGTGTTTGATGAAACAATGTTGAAACTCATGAACCAATTTGTTTCATGGCTTTCATTAGATTTCAAACAATGCACACAAATGTTTCATCAAAAATCGATTTCATCAACAAAAATAGGTTTCATCAATGATGTGTGTATACCTTTTCATCACTCCATCTCTTCACCAGCTTTCTAATAATCTTCTTAATTAATTAAGCATATATATATATATATATATATAACCCTAAATTAGGTCTATTGATCATTATGTTTAAAGGTGCAAGAGAGTTATATAAATAAACAACAAGTTTAAAATGTTTCCTTATTCAACGGATTTCATTTTGTTATCAAAATTGAAACAAAAAAGCAAAAGACACTTTTGCCCTTTTAACCTATTATTATTAACTTTCATTAATAAATTAATTCATTTATTACCATATTTAAATCAAATGAATATTGACCATTGATTACTAAGATCAATGGTATCTAGAATCCTAGATGGTTTCCAAAGTTTCCAATCTAATGTAGGTTTCCAATTGAAATCACCTATATATATATATATATACATGTATGTATATATATAGGGTCTCCTTCTTTTGTTAGCCAACTCATTAATGTTAACCAATCACAACCGTAGATGAATTAGATCAATGGCTAGGATTTTTTAATGTTTTTAATTTTCACAATTAAATTCACCCAGGAGCTGAATAGGATGTGCATAAGGGCAAAGGGGTAAACTGATAAAAATACTAAATGTTTAAGAAAGGAAAAAGATTCTAACCATGGTAACCATTTAAACAACACCGATATTTAGGGGAAGTTGGTCCTTCCTAAATTGTAAAGTAGTTTTTGTAAATTAATTTTTTGTGGTAAAAATATATGAACACTTTCATGTCGGTGAAAAAAAAGTGCATATATGCACCATATATGTGTCATGTGTGTAATGAACAATGACATAGACAAACATGACATATTTTTATAGTTCACATATGCACATTTACAAGCACATGTTCACCGGTTTGTAAAGCATATATTCACCATATGTGTGTAATGAATAATGTGCATAAGTGCATATTGGAACACTCTATAGGATTAATGTGTTCAATGATCCATGTGCATAAGTGCACATAACCACATTATCCATATTTATTGATCAATTTACACAAATCATATGTGCACATATTTTATGCATATGTGCATATATGCACAAATTAATATGTATAATTAAGTCGCGGCAAAAGTCGCCCGCGTACTGTGATTTTGCACAACTTCCCCGCTAATGTAAAATCACTTATGATTTTGTATGTAATTTGTCGTTCTCGTGTTCTTTTAAATAGGCATCGTTCTCGTTTGAACCCGACTATATATATATATAAGAGATCAATTGGAAACCAATATTGACCAATCAATAAATTTCCCTTTTTTACTTTTTTTTAATTGATAAGGGTATTTTAGTATTTTACCTAATTTCGTAATATATATGGTAATTCTTATTATTATTGTTATTATTATATTAATTATTTAATTTGAATGCATTTTATATATGATAATAATTTATGATATATTAATTTAAAGTATTCACTTTTTTATTCCGATTTCAACTTCTTTTTAATTTAAAATATTCATTTTTTAATTCCTATAAATTTTAACTATTTTCTTTGATTCCGATTTCAGTTTCATATTAACTGGAATAATTAAGGTAAACTATTTTTTTATTTATTTGATTTTTGTTTCATCAAATTTTGAAAAAGAGTTATTTTTATAGAAAATCCAAATATTTAATTATATTTAAAATCAATATTTGTTTTCATTGAATTGAAATATTTTAAAAATATATTCTTTTCATTCTTTGTTATATATTTGTATGGTTTTTTTTAATTGGAGTGTAAAGAATTAACCATACGAAACAATGAAGGGTAACATGTTTGATGGTGTTTCGACTAACAAAAGTCATGTTCGAGATCTACTCGACAACGATGAAACGTTTTTATCTTATTTTATTTGTCTAGTTGATGAAATTCCTAGTAATGATTGATAAGATTCCCGATAGATGAAATACGTGTTTGATGAAACGATGTTGAAACTCATGAACCAATAGATGAAACACGTTTACACATGATGAATTTGTTATAGATGAAACAATGTTGAAACGTGTTTCATCAAATACGTGTTTGATGAAACAATGTTGAAACTCATGAACCAATTTGTTTCATGGCTTTCATTAGATTTCAAACAATGCACACAAATGTTTCATCAAAAATCGATTTCATCAACAAAAATAGGTTTCATCAATGATGTGTGTATACCTTTTCATCACTCCATCTCTTCACCAGCTTTCTAATAATCTTCTTAATTAATTAAGCATATATATATATATATATATATAACCCTAAATTAGGTCTATTGATCATTATGTTTAAAGGTGCAAGAGAGTTATATAAATAAACAACAAGTTTAAAATGTTTCCTTATTCAACGGATTTCATTTTGTTATCAAAATTGAAACAAAAAAGCAAAAGACACTTTTGCCCTTTTAACCTATTATTATTAACTTTCATTAATAAATTAATTCATTTATTACCATATTTAAATCAAATGAATATTGACCATTGATTACTAAGATCAATGGTATCTAGAATCCTAGATGGTTTCCAAAGTTTCCAATCTAATGTAGGTTTCCAATTGAAATCACCTATATATATATATATACATGTATGTATATATATAGGGTCTCCTTCTTTTGTTAGCCAACTCATTAATGTTAACCAATCACAACCGTAGATGAATTAGATCAATGGCTAGGATTTTTTAATGTTTTTAATTTTCACAATTAAATTCACCCAGGAGCTGAATAGGATGTGCATAAGGGCAAAGGGGTAAACTGATAAAAATACTAAATGTTTAAGAAAGGAAAAAGATTCTAACCATGGTAACCATTTAAACAACACCGATATTTAGGGGAAGTTGGTCCTTCCTAAATTGTAAAGTAGTTTTTGTAAATTAATTTTTTGTGGTAAAAATATATGAACACTTTCATGTCGGTGAAAAAAAAGTGCATATATGCACCATATATGTGTCATGTGTGTAATGAACAATGACATAGACAAACATGACATATTTTTATAGTTCACATATGCACATTTACAAGCACATGTTCACCGGTTTGTAAAGCATATATTCACCATATGTGTGTAATGAATAATGTGCATAAGTGCATATTGGAACACTCTATAGGATTAATGTGTTCAATGATCCATGTGCATAAGTGCACATAACCACATTATCCATATTTATTGATCAATTTACACAAATCATATGTGCACATATTTTATGCATATGTGCATATATGCACAAATTAATATGTATAATTAAGTCGCGGCAAAAGTCGCCCGCGTACTGTGATTTTGCACAACTTCCCCGCTAATGTAAAATCACTTATGATTTTGTATGTAATTTGTCGTTCTCGTGTTCTTTTAAATAGGCATCGTTCTCGTTTGAACCCGACTATATATATATATAAGAGATCAATTGGAAACCAATATTGACCAATCAATAAATTTCCCTTTTTTACTTTTTTTTAATTGATAAGGGTATTTTAGTATTTTACCTAATTTCGTAATATATATGGTAATTCTTATTATTATTGTTATTATTATATTAATTATTTAATTTGAATGCATTTTATATATGATAATAATTTATGATATATTAATTTAAAGTATTCACTTTTTTATTCCGATTTCAACTTCTTTTTAATTTAAAATATTCATTTTTTAATTCCTATAAATTTTAACTATTTTCCTTGATTCCGATTTCAGTTTCATATTAACTGGAATAATTAAGGTAAACTATTTTTTTATTTATTTGATTTTTGTTTCATCAAATTTTGAAAAAGAGTTATTTTTATAGAAAATCCAAATATTTAATTATATTTAAAATCAATATTTGTTTTCATTGAATTGAAATATTTTAAAAATATATTCTTTTCATTCTTTGTTATATATTTGTATGGTTTTTTTTAATTGGAGTGTAAAGAATTAACCATACGAAACAATGAAGGGTAACATGTTTGATGGTGTTTCGACTAACAAAAGTCATGTTCGAGATCTACTCGACAACGATGAAACGTTTTTATCTTATTTTATTTGTCTAGTTGATGAAATTCCTAGTAATGATTGATAAGATTCCCGATAGATGAAATACGTGTTTGATGAAACGATGTTGAAACTCATGAACCAATAGATGAAACACGTTTACACATGATGAATTTGTTATAGATGAAACAATGTTGAAACGTGTTTCATCAAATACGTGTTTGATGAAACAATGTTGAAACTCATGAACCAATTTGTTTCATGGCTTTCATTAGATTTCAAACAATGCACACAAATGTTTCATCAAAAATCGATTTCATCAACAAAAATAGGTTTCATCAATGATGTGTGTATACCTTTTCATCACTCCATCTCTTCACCAGCTTTCTAATAATCTTCTTAATTAATTAAGCATATATATATATATATATATAACCCTAAATTAGGTCTATTGATCATTATGTTTAAAGGTGCAAGAGAGTTATATAAATAAACAACAAGTTTAAAATGTTTCCTTATTCAACGGATTTCATTTTGTTATCAAAATTGAAACAAAAAAGCAAAAGACACTTTTGCCCTTTTAACCTATTATTATTAACTTTCATTAATAAATTAATTCATTTATTACCATATTTAAATCAAATGAATATTGACCATTGATTACTAAGATCAATGGTATCTAGAATCCTAGATGGTTTCCAAAGTTTCCAATCTAATGTAGGTTTCCAATTGAAATCACCTATATATATATATATATATACATGTATGTATATATATAGGGTCTCCTTCTTTTGTTAGCCAACTCATTAATGTTAACCAATCACAACCGTAGATGAATTAGATCAATGGCTAGGATTTTTTAATGTTTTTAATTTTCACAATTAAATTCACCCAGGAGCTGAATAGGATGTGCATAAGGGCAAAGGGGTAAACTGATAAAAATACTAAATGTTTAAGAAAGGAAAAAGATTCTAACCATGGTAACCATTTAAACAACACCGATATTTAGGGGAAGTTGGTCCTTCCTAAATTGTAAAGTAGTTTTTGTAAATTAATTTTTTGTGGTAAAAATATATGAACACTTTCATGTCGGTGAAAAAAAAGTGCATATATGCACCATATATGTGTCATGTGTGTAATGAACAATGACATAGACAAACATGACATATTTTTATAGTTCACATATGCACATTTACAAGCACATGTTCACCGGTTTGTAAAGCATATATTCACCATATGTGTGTAATGAATAATGTGCATAAGTGCATATTGGAACACTCTATAGGATTAATGTGTTCAATGATCCATGTGCATAAGTGCACATAACCACATTATCCATATTTATTGATCAATTTACACAAATCATATGTGCACATATTTTATGCATATGTGCATATATGCACAAATTAATATGTATAATTAAGTCGCGGCAAAAGTCGCCCGCGTACTGTGATTTTGCACAACTTCCCCGCTAATGTAAAATCACTTATGATTTTGTATGTAATTTGTCGTTCTCGTGTTCTTTTAAATAGGCATCGTTCTCGTTTGAACCCGACTATATATATATATAAGAGATCAATTGGAAACCAATATTGACCAATCAATAAATTTCCCTTTTTTACTTTTTTTTAATTGATAAGGGTATTTTAGTATTTTACCTAATTTCGTAATATATATGGTAATTCTTATTATTATTGTTATTATTATATTAATTATTTAATTTGAATGCATTTTATATATGATAATAATTTATGATATATTAATTTAAAGTATTCACTTTTTTATTCCGATTTCAACTTCTTTTTAATTTAAAATATTCATTTTTTAATTCCTATAAATTTTAACTATTTTCCTTGATTCCGATTTCAGTTTCATATTAACTGGAATAATTAAGGTAAACTATTTTTTTATTTATTTGATTTTTGTTTCATCAAATTTTGAAAAAGAGTTATTTTTATAGAAAATCCAAATATTTAATTATATTTAAAATCAATATTTGTTTTCATTGAATTGAAATATTTTAAAAATATATTCTTTTCATTCTTTGTTATATATTTGTATGGTTTTTTTTAATTGGAGTGTAAAGAATTAACCATACGAAACAATGAAGGGTAACATGTTTGATGGTGTTTCGACTAACAAAAGTCATGTTCGAGATCTACTCGACAACGATGAAACGTTTTTATCTTATTTTATTTGTCTAGTTGATGAAATTCCTAGTAATGATTGATAAGATTCCCGATAGATGAAATACGTGTTTGATGAAACGATGTTGAAACTCATGAACCAATAGATGAAACACGTTTACACATGATGAATTTGTTATAGATGAAACAATGTTGAAACGTGTTTCATCAAATACGTGTTTGATGAAACAATGTTGAAACTCATGAACCAATTTGTTTCATGGCTTTCATTAGATTTCAAACAATGCACACAAATGTTTCATCAAAAATCGATTTCATCAACAAAAATAGGTTTCATCAATGATGTGTGTATACCTTTTCATCACTCCATCTCTTCACCAGCTTTCTAATAATCTTCTTAATTAATTAAGCATATATATATATATATATAACCCTAAATTAGGTCTATTGATCATTATGTTTAAAGGTGCAAGAGAGTTATATAAATAAACAACAAGTTTAAAATGTTTCCTTATTCAACGGATTTCATTTTGTTATCAAAATTGAAACAAAAAAGCAAAAGACACTTTTGCCCTTTTAACCTATTATTATTAACTTTCATTAATAAATTAATTCATTTATTACCATATTTAAATCAAATGAATATTGACCATTGATTACTAAGATCAATGGTATCTAGAATCCTAGATGGTTTCCAAAGTTTCCAATCTAATGTAGGTTTCCAATTGAAATCACCTATATATATATATATATACATGTATGTATATATATAGGGTCTCCTTCTTTTGTTAGCCAACTCATTAATGTTAACCAATCACAACCGTAGATGAATTAGATCAATGGCTAGGATTTTTTAATGTTTTTAATTTTCACAATTAAATTCACCCAGGAGCTGAATAGGATGTGCATAAGGGCAAAGGGGTAAACTGATAAAAATACTAAATGTTTAAGAAAGGAAAAAGATTCTAACCATGGTAACCATTTAAACAACACCGATATTTAGGGGAAGTTGGTCCTTCCTAAATTGTAAAGTAGTTTTTGTAAATTAATTTTTTGTGGTAAAAATATATGAACACTTTCATGTCGGTGAAAAAAAAGTGCATATATGCACCATATATGTGTCATGTGTGTAATGAACAATGACATAGACAAACATGACATATTTTTATAGTTCACATATGCACATTTACAAGCACATGTTCACCGGTTTGTAAAGCATATATTCACCATATGTGTGTAATGAATAATGTGCATAAGTGCATATTGGAACACTCTATAGGATTAATGTGTTCAATGATCCATGTGCATAAGTGCACATAACCACATTATCCATATTTATTGATCAATTTACACAAATCATATGTGCACATATTTTATGCATATGTGCATATATGCACAAATTAATATGTATAATTAAGTCGCGGCAAAAGTCGCCCGCGTACTGTGATTTTGCACAACTTCCCCGCTAATGTAAAATCACTTATGATTTTGTATGTAATTTGTCGTTCTCGTGTTCTTTTAAATAGGCATCGTTCTCGTTTGAACCCGACTATATATATATATAAGAGATCAATTGGAAACCAATATTGACCAATCAATAAATTTCCCTTTTTTACTTTTTTTTAATTGATAAGGGTATTTTAGTATTTTACCTAATTTCGTAATATATATGGTAATTCTTATTATTATTGTTATTATTATATTAATTATTTAATTTGAATGCATTTTATATATGATAATAATTTATGATATATTAATTTAAAGTATTCACTTTTTTATTCCGATTTCAACTTCTTTTTAATTTAAAATATTCATTTTTTAATTCCTATAAATTTTAACTATTTTCCTTGATTCCGATTTCAGTTTCATATTAACTGGAATAATTAAGGTAAACTATTTTTTTATTTATTTGATTTTTGTTTCATCAAATTTTGAAAAAGAGTTATTTTTATAGAAAATCCAAATATTTAATTATATTTAAAATCAATATTTGTTTTCATTGAATTGAAATATTTTAAAAATATATTCTTTTCATTCTTTGTTATATATTTGTATGGTTTTTTTTAATTGGAGTGTAAAGAATTAACCATACGAAACAATGAAGGGTAACATGTTTGATGGTGTTTCGACTAACAAAAGTCATGTTCGAGATCTACTCGACAACGATGAAACGTTTTTATCTTATTTTATTTGTCTAGTTGATGAAATTCCTAGTAATGATTGATAAGATTCCCGATAGATGAAATACGTGTTTGATGAAACGATGTTGAAACTCATGAACCAATAGATGAAACACGTTTACACATGATGAATTTGTTATAGATGAAACAATGTTGAAACGTGTTTCATCAAATACGTGTTTGATGAAACAATGTTGAAACTCATGAACCAATTTGTTTCATGGCTTTCATTAGATTTCAAACAATGCACACAAATGTTTCATCAAAAATCGATTTCATCAACAAAAATAGGTTTCATCAATGATGTGTGTATACCTTTTCATCACTCCATCTCTTCACCAGCTTTCTAATAATCTTCTTAATTAATTAAGCATATATATATATATATATATATATAACCCTAAATTAGGTCTATTGATCATTATGTTTAAAGGTGCAAGAGAGTTATATAAATAAACAACAAGTTTAAAATGTTTCCTTATTCAACGGATTTCATTTTGTTATCAAAATTGAAACAAAAAAGCAAAAGACACTTTTGCCCTTTTAACCTATTATTATTAACTTTCATTAATAAATTAATTCATTTATTACCATATTTAAATCAAATGAATATTGACCATTGATTACTAAGATCAATGGTATCTAGAATCCTAGATGGTTTCCAAAGTTTCCAATCTAATGTAGGTTTCCAATTGAAATCACCTATATATATATATATATACATGTATGTATATATATAGGGTCTCCTTCTTTTGTTAGCCAACTCATTAATGTTAACCAATCACAACCGTAGATGAATTAGATCAATGGCTAGGATTTTTTAATGTTTTTAATTTTCACAATTAAATTCACCCAGGAGCTGAATAGGATGTGCATAAGGGCAAAGGGGTAAACTGATAAAAATACTAAATGTTTAAGAAAGGAAAAACATTCTAACCATGGTAACCATTTAAACAACACCGATATTTAGGGGAAGTTGGTCCTTCCTAAATTGTAAAGTAGTTTTTGTAAATTAATTTTTTGTGGTAAAAATATATGAACACTTTCATGTCGGTGAAAAAAAAGTGCATATATGCACCATATATGTGTCATGTGTGTAATGAACAATGACATAGACAAACATGACATATTTTTATAGTTCACATATGCACATTTACAAGCACATGTTCACCGGTTTGTAAAGCATATATTCACCATATGTGTGTAATGAATAATGTGCATAAGTGCATATTGGAACACTCTATAGGATTAATGTGTTCAATGATCCATGTGCATAAGTGCACATAACCACATTATCCATATTTATTGATCAATTTACACAAATCATATGTGCACATATTTTATGCATATGTGCATATATGCACAAATTAATATGTATAATTAAGTCGCGGCAAAAGTCGCCCGCGTACTGTGATTTTGCACAACTTCCCCGCTAATGTAAAATCACTTATGATTTTGTATGTAATTTGTCGTTCTCGTGTTCTTTTAAATAGGCATCGTTCTCGTTTGAACCCGACTATATATATATATAAGAGATCAATTGGAAACCAATATTGACCAATCAATAAATTTCCCTTTTTTACTTTTTTTTAATTGATAAGGGTATTTTAGTATTTTACCTAATTTCGTAATATATATGGTAATTCTTATTATTATTGTTATTATTATATTAATTATTTAATTTGAATGCATTTTATATATGATAATAATTTATGATATATTAATTTAAAGTATTCACTTTTTTATTCCGATTTCAACTTCTTTTTAATTTAAAATATTCATTTTTTAATTCCTATAAATTTTAACTATTTTCCTTGATTCCGATTTCAGTTTCATATTAACTGGAATAATTAAGGTAAACTATTTTTTTATTTATTTGATTTTTGTTTCATCAAATTTTGAAAAAGAGTTATTTTTATAGAAAATCCAAATATTTAATTATATTTAAAATCAATATTTGTTTTCATTGAATTGAAATATTTTAAAAATATATTCTTTTCATTCTTTGTTATATATTTGTATGGTTTTTTTTAATTGGAGTGTAAAGAATTAACCATACGAAACAATGAAGGGTAACATGTTTGATGGTGTTTCGACTAACAAAAGTCATGTTCGAGATCTACTCGACAACGATGAAACGTTTTTATCTTATTTTATTTGTCTAGTTGATGAAATTCCTAGTAATGATTGATAAGATTCCCGATAGATGAAATACGTGTTTGATGAAACGATGTTGAAACTCATGAACCAATAGATGAAACACGTTTACACATGATGAATTTGTTATAGATGAAACAATGTTGAAACGTGTTTCATCAAATACGTGTTTGATGAAACAATGTTGAAACTCATGAACCAATTTGTTTCATGGCTTTCATTAGATTTCAAACAATGCACACAAATGTTTCATCAAAAATCGATTTCATCAACAAAAATAGGTTTCATCAATGATGTGTGTATACCTTTTCATCACTCCATCTCTTCACCAGCTTTCTAATAATCTTCTTAATTAATTAAGCATATATATATATATATATATATAACCCTAAATTAGGTCTATTGATCATTATGTTTAAAGGTGCAAGAGAGTTATATAAATAAACAACAAGTTTAAAATGTTTCCTTATTCAACGGATTTCATTTTGTTATCAAAATTGAAACAAAAAAGCAAAAGACACTTTTGCCCTTTTAACCTATTATTATTAACTTTCATTAATAAATTAATTCATTTATTACCATATTTAAATCAAATGAATATTGACCATTGATTACTAAGATCAATGGTATCTAGAATCCTAGATGGTTTCCAAAGTTTCCAATCTAATGTAGGTTTCCAATTGAAATCACCTATATATATATATATATACATGTATGTATATATATAGGGTCTCCTTCTTTTGTTAGCCAACTCATTAATGTTAACCAATCACAACCGTAGATGAATTAGATCAATGGCCTGGATTTTTTAATGTTTTTAATTTTCACAATTAAATTCACCCAGGAGCTGAATAGGATGTGCATAAGGGCAAAGGGGTAAACTGATAAAAATACTAAATGTTTAAGAAAGGAAAAAGATTCTAACCATGGTAACCATTTAAACAACACCGATATTTAGGGGAAGTTGGTCCTTCCTAAATTGTAAAGTAGTTTTTGTAAATTAATTTTTTGTGGTAAAAATATATGAACACTTTCATGTCGGTGAAAAAAAAGTGCATATATGCACCATATATGTGTCATGTGTGTAATGAACAATGACATAGACAAACATGACATATTTTTATAGTTCACATATGCACATTTACAAGCACATGTTCACCGGTTTGTAAAGCATATATTCACCATATGTGTGTAATGAATAATGTGCATAAGTGCATATTGGAACACTCTATAGGATTAATGTGTTCAATGATCCATGTGCATAAGTGCACATAACCACATTATCCATATTTATTGATCAATTTACACAAATCATATGTGCACATATTTTATGCATATGTGCATATATGCACAAATTAATATGTATAATTAAGTCGCGGCAAAAGTCGCCCGCGTACTGTGATTTTGCACAACTTCCCCGCTAATGTAAAATCACTTATGATTTTGTATGTAATTTGTCGTTCTCGTGTTCTTTTAAATAGGCATCGTTCTCGTTTGAACCCGACTATATATATATATAAGAGATCAATTGGAAACCAATATTGACCAATCAATAAATTTCCCTTTTTTACTTTTTTTTAATTGATAAGGGTATTTTAGTATTTTACCTAATTTCGTAATATATATGGTAATTCTTATTATTATTGTTATTATTATATTAATTATTTAATTTGAATGCATTTTATATATGATAATAATTTATGATATATTAATTTAAAGTATTCACTTTTTTATTCCGATTTCAACTTCTTTTTAATTTAAAATATTCATTTTTTAATTCCTATAAATTTTAACTATTTTCCTTGATTCCGATTTCAGTTTCATATTAACTGGAATAATTAAGGTAAACTATTTTTTTATTTATTTGATTTTTGTTTCATCAAATTTTGAAAAAGAGTTATTTTTATAGAAAATCCAAATATTTAATTATATTTAAAATCAATATTTGTTTTCATTGAATTGAAATATTTTAAAAATATATTCTTTTCATTCTTTGTTATATATTTGTATGGTTTTTTTTAATTGGAGTGTAAAGAATTAACCATACGAAACAATGAAGGGTAACATGTTTGATGGTGTTTCGACTAACAAAAGTCATGTTCGAGATCTACTCGACAACGATGAAACGTTTTTATCTTATTTTATTTGTCTAGTTGATGAAATTCCTAGTAATGATTGATAAGATTCCCGATAGATGAAATACGTGTTTGATGAAACGATGTTGAAACTCATGAACCAATAGATGAAACACGTTTACACATGATGAATTTGTTATAGATGAAACAATGTTGAAACGTGTTTCATCAAATACGTGTTTGATGAAACAATGTTGAAACTCATGAACCAATTTGTTTCATGGCTTTCATTAGATTTCAAACAATGCACACAAATGTTTCATCAAAAATCGATTTCATCAACAAAAATAGGTTTCATCAATGATGTGTGTATACCTTTTCATCACTCCATCTCTTCACCAGCTTTCTAATAATCTTCTTAATTAATTAAGCATATATATATATATATATAACCCTAAATTAGGTCTATTGATCATTATGTTTAAAGGTGCAAGAGAGTTATATAAATAAACAACAAGTTTAAAATGTTTCCTTATTCAACGGATTTCATTTTGTTATCAAAATTGAAACAAAAAAGCAAAAGACACTTTTGCCCTTTTAACCTATTATTATTAACTTTCATTAATAAATTAATTCATTTATTACCATATTTAAATCAAATGAATATTGACCATTGATTACTAAGATCAATGGTATCTAGAATCCTAGATGGTTTCCAAAGTTTCCAATCTAATGTAGGTTTCCAATTGAAATCACCTATATATATATATATATATACATGTATGTATATATATAGGGTCACCTTCTTTTGTTAGCCAACTCATTAATGTTAACCAATCACAACCGTAGATGAATTAGATCAATGGCTAGGATTTTTTAATGTTTTTAATTTTCACAATTAAATTCACCCAGGAGCTGAATAGGATGTGCATAAGGGCAAAGGGGTAAACTGATAAAAATACTAAATGTTTAAGAAAGGAAAAAGATTCTAACCATGGTAACCATTTAAACAACACCGATATTTAGGGGAAGTTGGTCCTTCCTAAATTGTAAAGTAGTTTTTGTAAATTAATTTTTTGTGGTAAAAATATATGAACACTTTCATGTCGGTGAAAAAAAAGTGCATATATGCACCATATATGTGTCATGTGTGTAATGAACAATGACATAGACAAACATGACATATTTTTATAGTTCACATATGCACATTTACAAGCACATGTTCACCGGTTTGTAAAGCATATATTCACCATATGTGTGTAATGAATAATGTGCATAAGTGCATATTGGAACACTCTATAGGATTAATGTGTTCAATGATCCATGTGCATAAGTGCACATAACCACATTATCCATATTTATTGATCAATTTACACAAATCATATGTGCACATATTTTATGCATATGTGCATATATGCACAAATTAATATGTATAATTAAGTCGCGGCAAAAGTCGCCCGCGTACTGTGATTTTGCACAACTTCCCCGCTAATGTAAAATCACTTATGATTTTGTATGTAATTTGTCGTTCTCGTGTTCTTTTAAATAGGCATCGTTCTCGTTTGAACCCGACTATATATATATATAAGAGATCAATTGGAAACCAATATTGACCAATCAATAAATTTCCCTTTTTTACTTTTTTTTAATTGATAAGGGTATTTTAGTATTTTACCTAATTTCGTAATATATATGGTAATTCTTATTATTATTGTTATTATTATATTAATTATTTAATTTGAATGCATTTTATATATGATAATAATTTATGATATATTAATTTAAAGTATTCACTTTTTTATTCCGATTTCAACTTCTTTTTAATTTAAAATATTCATTTTTTAATTCCTATAAATTTTAACTATTTTCCTTGATTCCGATTTCAGTTTCATATTAACTGGAATAATTAAGGTAAACTATTTTTTTATTTATTTGATTTTTGTTTCATCAAATTTTGAAAAAGAGTTATTTTTATAGAAAATCCAAATATTTAATTATATTTAAAATCAATATTTGTTTTCATTGAATTGAAATATTTTAAAAATATATTCTTTTCATTCTTTGTTATATATTTGTATGGTTTTTTTTAATTGGAGTGTAAAGAATTAACCATACGAAACAATGAAGGGTAACATGTTTGATGGTGTTTCGACTAACAAAAGTCATGTTCGAGATCTACTCGACAACGATGAAACGTTTTTATCTTATTTTATTTGTCTAGTTGATGAAATTCCTAGTAATGATTGATAAGATTCCCGATAGATGAAATACGTGTTTGATGAAACGATGTTGAAACTCATGAACCAATAGATGAAACACGTTTACACATGATGAATTTGTTATAGATGAAACAATGTTGAAACGTGTTTCATCAAATACGTGTTTGATGAAACAATGTTGAAACTCATGAACCAATTTGTTTCATGGCTTTCATTAGATTTCAAACAATGCACACAAATGTTTCATCAAAAATCGATTTCATCAACAAAAATAGGTTTCATCAATGATGTGTGTATACCTTTTCATCACTCCATCTCTTCACCAGCTTTCTAATAATCTTCTTAATTAATTAAGCATATATATATACATATATAACCCTAAATTAGGTCTATTGATCATTATGTTTAAAGGTGCAAGAGAGTTATATAAATAAACAACAAGTTTAAAATGTTTCCTTATTCAACGGATTTCATTTTGTTATCAAAATTGAAACAAAAAAGCAAAAGACACTTTTGCCCTTTTAACCTATTATTATTAACTTTCATTAATAAATTAATTCATTTATTACCATATTTAAATCAAATGAATATTGACCATTGATTACTAAGATCAATGGTATCTAGAATCCTAGATGGTTTCCAAAGTTTCCAATCTAATGTAGGTTTCCAATTGAAATCACCTATATATATATATATATACATGTATGTATATATATAGGGTCTCCTTCTTTTGTTAGCCAACTCATTAATGTTAACCAATCACAACCGTAGATGAATTAGATCAATGGCTAGGATTTTTTAATGTTTTTAATTTTCACAATTAAATTCACCCAGGAGCTGAATAGGATGTGCATAAGGGCAAAGGGGTAAACTGATAAAAATACTAAATGTTTAAGAAAGGAAAAAGATTCTAACCATGGTAACCATTTAAACAACACCGATATTTAGGGGAAGTTGGTCCTTCCTAAATTGTAAAGTAGTTTTTGTAAATTAATTTTTTGTGGTAAAAATATATGAACACTTTCATGTCGGTGAAAAAAAAGTGCATATATGCACCATATATGTGTCATGTGTGTAATGAACAATGACATAGACAAACATGACATATTTTTATAGTTCACATATGCACATTTACAAGCACATGTTCACCGGTTTGTAAAGCATATATTCACCATATGTGTGTAATGAATAATGTGCATAAGTGCATATTGGAACACTCTATAGGATTAATGTGTTCAATGATCCATGTGCATAAGTGCACATAACCACATTATCCATATTTATTGATCAATTTACACAAATCATATGTGCACATATTTTATGCATATGTGCATATATGCACAAATTAATATGTATAATTAAGTCGCGGCAAAAGTCGCCCGCGTACTGTGATTTTGCACAACTTCCCCGCTAATGTAAAATCACTTATGATTTTGTATGTAATTTGTCGTTCTCGTGTTCTTTTAAATAGGCATCGTTCTCGTTTGAACCCGACTATATATATATATATAAGAGATCAATTGGAAACCAATATTGACCAATCAATAAATTTCCCTTTTTTACTTTTTTTTAATTGATAAGGGTATTTTAGTATTTTACCTAATTTCGTAATATATATGGTAATTCTTATTATTATTGTTATTATTATATTAATTATTTAATTTGAATGCATTTTATATATGATAATAATTTATGATATATTAATTTAAAGTATTCACTTTTTTATTCCGATTTCAACTTCTTTTTAATTTAAAATATTCATTTTTTAATTCCTATAAATTTTAACTATTTTCCTTGATTCCGATTTCAGTTTCATATTAACTGGAATAATTAAGGTAAACTATTTTTTTATTTATTTGATTTTTGTTTCATCAAATTTTGAAAAAGAGTTATTTTTATAGAAAATCCAAATATTTAATTATATTTAAAATCAATATTTGTTTTCATTGAATTGAAATATTTTAAAAATATATTCTTTTCATTCTTTGTTATATATTTGTATGGTTTTTTTTAATTGGAGTGTAAAGAATTAACCATACGAAACAATGAAGGGTAACATGTTTGATGGTGTTTCGACTAACAAAAGTCATGTTCGAGATCTACTCGACAACGATGAAACGTTTTTATCTTATTTTATTTGTCTAGTTGATGAAATTCCTAGTAATGATTGATAAGATTCCCGATAGATGAAATACGTGTTTGATGAAACGATGTTGAAACTCATGAACCAATAGATGAAACACGTTTACACATGATGAATTTGTTATAGATGAAACAATGTTGAAACGTGTTTCATCAAATACGTGTTTGATGAAACAATGTTGAAACTCATGAACCAATTTGTTTCATGGCTTTCATTAGATTTCAAACAATGCACACAAATGTTTCATCAAAAATCGATTTCATCAACAAAAATAGGTTTCATCAATGATGTGTGTATACCTTTTCATCACTCCATCTCTTCACCAGCTTTCTAATAATCTTCTTAATTAATTAAGCATATATATATACATATATAACCCTAAATTAGGTCTATTGATCATTATGTTTAAAGGTGCAAGAGAGTTATATAAATAAACAACAAGTTTAAAATGTTTCCTTATTCAACGGATTTCATTTTGTTATCAAAATTGAAACAAAAAAGCAAAAGACACTTTTGCCCTTTTAACCTATTATTATTAACTTTCATTAATAAATTAATTCATTTATTACCATATTTAAATCAAATGAATATTGACCATTGATTACTAAGATCAATGGTATCTAGAATCCTAGATGGTTTCCAAAGTTTCCAATCTAATGTAGGTTTCCAATTGAAATCACCTATATATATATATATATATACATGTATGTATATATATAGGGTCTCCTTCTTTTGTTAGCCAACTCATTAATGTTAACCAATCACAACCGTAGATGAATTAGATCAATGGCTAGGATTTTTTAATGTTTTTAATTTTCACAATTAAATTCACCCAGGAGCTGAATAGGATGTGCATAAGGGCAAAGGGGTAAACTGATAAAAATACTAAATGTTTAAGAAAGGAAAAAGATTCTAACCATGGTAACCATTTAAACAACACCGATATTTAGGGGAAGTTGGTCCTTCCTAAATTGTAAAGTAGTTTTTGTAAATTAATTTTTTGTGGTAAAAATATATGAACACTTTCATGTCGGTGAAAAAAAAGTGCATATATGCACCATATATGTGTCATGTGTGTAATGAACAATGACATAGACAAACATGACATATTTTTATAGTTCACATATGCACATTTACAAGCACATGTTCACCGGTTTGTAAAGCATATATTCACCATATGTGTGTAATGAATAATGTGCATAAGTGCATATTGGAACACTCTATAGGATTAATGTGTTCAATGATCCATGTGCATAAGTGCACATAACCACATTATCCATATTTATTGATCAATTTACACAAATCATATGTGCACATATTTTATGCATATGTGCATATATGCACAAATTAATATGTATAATTAAGTCGCGGCAAAAGTCGCCCGCGTACTGTGATTTTGCACAACTTCCCCGCTAATGTAAAATCACTTATGATTTTGTATGTAATTTGTCGTTCTCGTGTTCTTTTAAATAGGCATCGTTCTCGTTTGAACCCGACTATATATATATATATAAGAGATCAATTGGAAACCAATATTGACCAATCAATAAATTTCCCTTTTTTACTTTTTTTTAATTGATAAGGGTATTTTAGTATTTTACCTAATTTCGTAATATATATGGTAATTCTTATTATTATTGTTATTATTATATTAATTATTTAATTTGAATGCATTTTATATATGATAATAATTTATGATATATTAATTTAAAGTATTCACTTTTTTATTCCGATTTCAACTTCTTTTTAATTTAAAATATTCATTTTTTAATTCCTATAAATTTTAACTATTTTCCTTGATTCCGATTTCAGTTTCATATTAACTGGAATAATTAAGGTAAACTATTTTTTTATTTATTTGATTTTTGTTTCATCAAATTTTGAAAAAGAGTTATTTTTATAGAAAATCCAAATATTTAATTATATTTAAAATCAATATTTGTTTTCATTGAATTGAAATATTTTAAAAATATATTCTTTTCATTCTTTGTTATATATTTGTATGGTTTTTTTTAATTGGAGTGTAAAGAATTAACCATACGAAACAATGAAGGGTAACATGTTTGATGGTGTTTCGACTAACAAAAGTCATGTTCGAGATCTACTCGACAACGATGAAACGTTTTTATCTTATTTTATTTGTCTAGTTGATGAAATTCCTAGTAATGATTGATAAGATTCCCGATAGATGAAATACGTGTTTGATGAAACGATGTTGAAACTCATGAACCAATAGATGAAACACGTTTACACATGATGAATTTGTTATAGATGAAACAATGTTGAAACGTGTTTCATCAAATACGTGTTTGATGAAACAATGTTGAAACTCATGAACCAATTTGTTTCATGGCTTTCATTAGATTTCAAACAATGCACACAAATGTTTCATCAAAAATCGATTTCATCAACAAAAATAGGTTTCATCAATGATGTGTGTATACCTTTTCATCACTCCATCTCTTCACCAGCTTTCTAATAATCTTCTTAATTAATTAAGCATATATATATACATATATAACCCTAAATTAGGTCTATTGATCATTATGTTTAAAGGTGCAAGAGAGTTATATAAATAAACAACAAGTTTAAAATGTTTCCTTATTCAACGGATTTCATTTTGTTATCAAAATTGAAACAAAAAAGCAAAAGACACTTTTGCCCTTTTAACCTATTATTATTAACTTTCATTAATAAATTAATTCATTTATTACCATATTTAAATCAAATGAATATTGACCATTGATTACTAAGATCAATGGTATCTAGAATCCTAGATGGTTTCCAAAGTTTCCAATCTAATGTAGGTTTCCAATTGAAATCACCTATATATATATATATATATACATGTATGTATATATATAGGGTCTCCTTCTTTTGTTAGCCAACTCATTAATGTTAACCAATCACAACCGTAGATGAATTAGATCAATGGCTAGGATTTTTTAATGTTTTTAATTTTCACAATTAAATTCACCCAGGAGCTGAATAGGATGTGCATAAGGGCAAAGGGGTAAACTGATAAAAATACTAAATGTTTAAGAAAGGAAAAAGATTCTAACCATGGTAACCATTTAAACAACACCGATATTTAGGGGAAGTTGGTCCTTCCTAAATTGTAAAGTAGTTTTTGTAAATTAATTTTTTGTGGTAAAAATATATGAACACTTTCATGTCGGTGAAAAAAAAGTGCATATATGCACCATATATGTGTCATGTGTGTAATGAACAATGACATAGACAAACATGACATATTTTTATAGTTCACATATGCACATTTACAAGCACATGTTCACCGGTTTGTAAAGCATATATTCACCATATGTGTGTAATGAATAATGTGCATAAGTGCATATTGGAACACTCTATAGGATTAATGTGTTCAATGATCCATGTGCATAAGTGCACATAACCACATTATCCATATTTATTGATCAATTTACACAAATCATATGTGCACATATTTTATGCATATGTGCATATATGCACAAATTAATATGTATAATTAAGTCGCGGCAAAAGTCGCCCGCGTACTGTGATTTTGCACAACTTCCCCGCTAATGTAAAATCACTTATGATTTTGTATGTAATTTGTCGTTCTCGTGTTCTTTTAAATAGGCATCGTTCTCGTTTGAACCCGACTATATATATATATAAGAGATCAATTGGAAACCAATATTGACCAATCAATAAATTTCCCTTTTTTACTTTTTTTTAATTGATAAGGGTATTTTAGTATTTTACCTAATTTCGTAATATATATGGTAATTCTTATTATTATTGTTATTATTATATTAATTATTTAATTTGAATGCATTTTATATATGATAATAATTTATGATATATTAATTTAAAGTATTCACTTTTTTATTCCGATTTCAACTTCTTTTTAATTTAAAATATTCATTTTTTAATTCCTATAAATTTTAACTATTTTCCTTGATTCCGATTTCAGTTTCATATTAACTGGAATAATTAAGGTAAACTATTTTTTTATTTATTTGATTTTTGTTTCATCAAATTTTGAAAAAGAGTTATTTTTATAGAAAATCCAAATATTTAATTATATTTAAAATCAATATTTGTTTTCATTGAATTGAAATATTTTAAAAATATATTCTTTTCATTCTTTGTTATATATTTGTATGGTTTTTTTTAATTGGAGTGTAAAGAATTAACCATACGAAACAATGAAGGGTAACATGTTTGATGGTGTTTCGACTAACAAAAGTCATGTTCGAGATCTACTCGACAACGATGAAACGTTTTTATCTTATTTTATTTGTCTAGTTGATGAAATTCCTAGTAATGATTGATAAGATTCCCGATAGATGAAATACGTGTTTGATGAAACGATGTTGAAACTCATGAACCAATAGATGAAACACGTTTACACATGATGAATTTGTTATAGATGAAACAATGTTGAAACGTGTTTCATCAAATACGTGTTTGATGAAACAATGTTGAAACTCATGAACCAATTTGTTTCATGGCTTTCATTAGATTTCAAACAATGCACACAAATGTTTCATCAAAAATCGATTTCATCAACAAAAATAGGTTTCATCAATGATGTGTGTATACCTTTTCATCACTCCATCTCTTCACCAGCTTTCTAATAATCTTCTTAATTAATTAAGCATATATATATATATATATAACCCTAAATTAGGTCTATTGATCATTATGTTTAAAGGTGCAAGAGAGTTATATAAATAAACAACAAGTTTAAAATGTTTCCTTATTCAACGGATTTCATTTTGTTATCAAAATTGAAACAAAAAAGCAAAAGACACTTTTGCCCTTTTAACCTATTATTATTAACTTTCATTAATAAATTAATTCATTTATTACCATATTTAAATCAAATGAATATTGACCATTGATTACTAAGATCAATGGTATCTAGAATCCTAGATGGTTTCCAAAGTTTCCAATCTAATGTAGGTTTCCAATTGAAATCACCTATATATATATATATATACATGTATGTATATATATAGGGTCTCCTTCTTTTGTTAGCCAACTCATTAATGTTAACCAATCACAACCGTAGATGAATTAGATCAATGGCTAGGATTTTTTAATGTTTTTAATTTTCACAATTAAATTCACCCAGGAGCTGAATAGGATGTGCATAAGGGCAAAGGGGTAAACTGATAAAAATACTAAATGTTTAAGAAAGGAAAAAGATTCTAACCATGGTAACCATTTAAACAACACCGATATTTAGGGGAAGTTGGTCCTTCCTAAATTGTAAAGTAGTTTTTGTAAATTAATTTTTTGTGGTAAAAATATATGAACACTTTCATGTCGGTGAAAAAAAAGTGCATATATGCACCATATATGTGTCATGTGTGTAATGAACAATGACATAGACAAACATGACATATTTTTATAGTTCACATATGCACATTTACAAGCACATGTTCACCGGTTTGTAAAGCATATATTCACCATATGTGTGTAATGAATAATGTGCATAAGTGCATATTGGAACACTCTATAGGATTAATGTGTTCAATGATCCATGTGCATAAGTGCACATAACCACATTATCCATATTTATTGATCAATTTACACAAATCATATGTGCACATATTTTATGCATATGTGCATATATGCACAAATTAATATGTATAATTAAGTCGCGGCAAAAGTCGCCCGCGTACTGTGATTTTGCACAACTTCCCCGCTAATGTAAAATCACTTATGATTTTGTATGTAATTTGTCGTTCTCGTGTTCTTTTAAATAGGCATCGTTCTCGTTTGAACCCGACTATATATATATATAAGAGATCAATTGGAAACCAATATTGACCAATCAATAAATTTCCCTTTTTTACTTTTTTTTAATTGATAAGGGTATTTTAGTATTTTACCTAATTTCGTAATATATATGGTAATTCTTATTATTATTGTTATTATTATATTAATTATTTAATTTGAATGCATTTTATATATGATAATAATTTATGATATATTAATTTAAAGTATTCACTTTTTTATTCCGATTTCAACTTCTTTTTAATTTAAAATATTCATTTTTTAATTCCTATAAATTTTAACTATTTTCCTTGATTCCGATTTCAGTTTCATATTAACTGGAATAATTAAGGTAAACTATTTTTTTATTTATTTGATTTTTGTTTCATCAAATTTTGAAAAAG
The DNA here is from genome assembly GCA_954870635.1 of Arctium minus. Lineage (NCBI taxonomy): Eukaryota > Viridiplantae > Streptophyta > Magnoliopsida > Asterales > Asteraceae > Arctium > Arctium minus. The sequence goes on along the minus strand of OX941080.1, from coordinate 169,494,209 downwards.
AGTTATTTTTATAGAAAATCCAAATATTTAATTATATTTAAAATCAATATTTGTTTTCATTGAATTGAAATATTTTAAAAATATATTCTTTTCATTCTTTGTTATATATTTGTATGGTTTTTTTTAATTGGAGTGTAAAGAATTAACCATACGAAACAATGAAGGGTAACATGTTTGATGGTGTTTCGACTAACAAAAGTCATGTTCGAGATCTACTCGACAACGATGAAACGTTTTTATCTTATTTTATTTGTCTAGTTGATGAAATTCCTAGTAATGATTGATAAGATTCCCGATAGATGAAATACGTGTTTGATGAAACGATGTTGAAACTCATGAACCAATAGATGAAACACGTTTACACATGATGAATTTGTTATAGATGAAACAATGTTGAAACGTGTTTCATCAAATACGTGTTTGATGAAACAATGTTGAAACTCATGAACCAATTTGTTTCATGGCTTTCATTAGATTTCAAACAATGCACACAAATGTTTCATCAAAAATCGATTTCATCAACAAAAATAGGTTTCATCAATGATGTGTGTATACCTTTTCATCACTCCATCTCTTCACCAGCTTTCTAATAATCTTCTTAATTAATTAAGCATATATATATATATATATAACCCTAAATTAGGTCTATTGATCATTATGTTTAAAGGTGCAAGAGAGTTATATAAATAAACAACAAGTTTAAAATGTTTCCTTATTCAACGGATTTCATTTTGTTATCAAAATTGAAACAAAAAAGCAAAAGACACTTTTGCCCTTTTAACCTATTATTATTAACTTTCATTAATAAATTAATTCATTTATTACCATATTTAAATCAAATGAATATTGACCATTGATTACTAAGATCAATGGTATCTAGAATCCTAGATGGTTTCCAAAGTTTCCAATCTAATGTAGGTTTCCAATTGAAATCACCTATATATATATATATATACATGTATGTATATATATAGGGTCTCCTTCTTTTGTTAGCCAACTCATTAATGTTAACCAATCACAACCGTAGATGAATTAGATCAATGGCTAGGATTTTTTAATGTTTTTAATTTTCACAATTAAATTCACCCAGGAGCTGAATAGGATGTGCATAAGGGCAAAGGGGTAAACTGATAAAAATACTAAATGTTTAAGAAAGGAAAAAGATTCTAACCATGGTAACCATTTAAACAACACCGATATTTAGGGGAAGTTGGTCCTTCCTAAATTGTAAAGTAGTTTTTGTAAATTAATTTTTTGTGGTAAAAATATATGAACACTTTCATGTCGGTGAAAAAAAAGTGCATATATGCACCATATATGTGTCATGTGTGTAATGAACAATGACATAGACAAACATGACATATTTTTATAGTTCACATATGCACATTTACAAGCACATGTTCACCGGTTTGTAAAGCATATATTCACCATATGTGTGTAATGAATAATGTGCATAAGTGCATATTGGAACACTCTATAGGATTAATGTGTTCAATGATCCATGTGCATAAGTGCACATAACCACATTATCCATATTTATTGATCAATTTACACAAATCATATGTGCACATATTTTATGCATATGTGCATATATGCACAAATTAATATGTATAATTAAGTCGCGGCAAAAGTCGCCCGCGTACTGTGATTTTGCACAACTTCCCCGCTAATGTAAAATCACTTATGATTTTGTATGTAATTTGTCGTTCTCGTGTTCTTTTAAATAGGCATCGTTCTCGTTTGAACCCGACTATATATATATATAAGAGATCAATTGGAAACCAATATTGACCAATCAATAAATTTCCCTTTTTTACTTTTTTTTAATTGATAAGGGTATTTTAGTATTTTACCTAATTTCGTAATATATATGGTAATTCTTATTATTATTGTTATTATTATATTAATTATTTAATTTGAATGCATTTTATATATGATAATAATTTATGATATATTAATTTAAAGTATTCACTTTTTTATTCCGATTTCAACTTCTTTTTAATTTAAAATATTCATTTTTTAATTCCTATAAATTTTAACTATTTTCCTTGATTCCGATTTCAGTTTCATATTAACTGGAATAATTAAGGTAAACTATTTTTTTATTTATTTGATTTTTGTTTCATCAAATTTTGAAAAAGAGTTATTTTTATAGAAAATCCAAATATTTAATTATATTTAAAATCAATATTTGTTTTCATTGAATTGAAATATTTTAAAAATATATTCTTTTCATTCTTTGTTATATATTTGTATGGTTTTTTTTAATTGGAGTGTAAAGAATTAACCATACGAAACAATGAAGGGTAACATGTTTGATGGTGTTTCGACTAACAAAAGTCATGTTCGAGATCTACTCGACAACGATGAAACGTTTTTATCTTATTTTATTTGTCTAGTTGATGAAATTCCTAGTAATGATTGATAAGATTCCCGATAGATGAAATACGTGTTTGATGAAACGATGTTGAAACTCATGAACCAATAGATGAAACACGTTTACACATGATGAATTTGTTATAGATGAAACAATGTTGAAACGTGTTTCATCAAATACGTGTTTGATGAAACAATGTTGAAACTCATGAACCAATTTGTTTCATGGCTTTCATTAGATTTCAAACAATGCACACAAATGTTTCATCAAAAATCGATTTCATCAACAAAAATAGGTTTCATCAATGATGTGTGTATACCTTTTCATCACTCCATCTCTTCACCAGCTTTCTAATAATCTTCTTAATTAATTAAGCATATATATATATATATATAACCCTAAATTAGGTCTATTGATCATTATGTTTAAAGGTGCAAGAGAGTTATATAAATAAACAACAAGTTTAAAATGTTTCCTTATTCAACGGATTTCATTTTGTTATCAAAATTGAAACAAAAAAGCAAAAGACACTTTTGCCCTTTTAACCTATTATTATTAACTTTCATTAATAAATTAATTCATTTATTACCATATTTAAATCAAATGAATATTGACCATTGATTACTAAGATCAATGGTATCTAGAATCCTAGATGGTTTCCAAAGTTTCCAATCTAATGTAGGTTTCCAATTGAAATCACCTATATATATATATATATACATGTATGTATATATATAGGGTCTCCTTCTTTTGTTAGCCAACTCATTAATGTTAACCAATCACAACCGTAGATGAATTAGATCAATGGCTAGGATTTTTTAATGTTTTTAATTTTCACAATTAAATTCACCCAGGAGCTGAATAGGATGTGCATAAGGGCAAAGGGGTAAACTGATAAAAATACTAAATGTTTAAGAAAGGAAAAAGATTCTAACCATGGTAACCATTTAAACAACACCGATATTTAGGGGAAGTTGGTCCTTCCTAAATTGTAAAGTAGTTTTTGTAAATTAATTTTTTGTGGTAAAAATATATGAACACTTTCTTGTCGGTGAAAAAAAAAGTGCATATATGCACCATATATGTGTCATGTGTGTAATGAACAATGACATAGACAAACATGACATATTTTTATAGTTCACATATGCACATTTACAAGCACATGTTCACCGGTTTGTAAAGCATATATTCACCATATGTGTGTAATGAATAATGTGCATAAGTGCATATTGGAACACTCTATAGGATTAATGTGTTCAATGATCCATGTGCATAAGTGCACATAACCACATTATCCATATTTATTGATCAATTTACACAAATCATATGTGCACATATTTTATGCATATGTGCATATATGCACAAATTAATATATATATAAAAAAAAATTAAATTCAACTTCTCATCAATTCCAGTCAATCGTAAATAATGATCTTGAATATACATGCATCTGAATCAAAAACAATATTATGTTCTTTTTTTTTAATATTATGTTCTTCACGTTCACTAAACAAATGAAAACGTAGGTTTGTTCTTAATCCATTATATTATTAACAAAGGAATATTACAAGAAAAATATGTAACAACCTGATTCTAATTGTAAGTCTTTGAAATTTAAGGGTAAAAAGTGGAAAAGAAGTAAAATGGTGGTCTAAAATGAAAGGTTTAAAATATAAACCCTTTTAGTAAGAGTTACCTTAATTCCTTTGTCAATGTGGAGCCGCCATTGATAAAGAGCAAGGAGAGAGAGGACCTCAAGGGTGTCTGGCAATGAGAGCATTGTGAAATTTGGAGAAAGTTTCATTGTTACAGGTATATATCTTTCACTCTGTCGTTCTTCTTTCTCTATGGTAGTGATAAGTCTGATGTTGGGATTATTAGCATTGAGAAAATACTTTTTCCAGGGAAGTTTTGGGGGTTTAATCATTGTTTGGAATTGGACTAGTGGTTGTTCGATGGGATTGTTATTTTGTAAGGTAATATTTTCATTAAACGATTATAGGTTGGTTTGTTTCGACTCATTGATTTGAAACTCGATGTTTAAGCTTGGGGGTTTGGATTAGAGATCGACTGAGTTTCCGTCCCAGAATCGGACCGAGCCGGGAGTTCACCGATCCCGGTTGACACCGGGAGTTCACCGATCCCAAGTGACACCGGGAGTTCACAACCCGGGTGGTACCAGGAGTTCACAGCCGGGTGCCCCGGACAAGCTGGAAAGACATGAGACGCGGGCACTAGAGCCCAGATCCGGGCGGCCCGGTTTGACTTTTGGGCTTTCGGTTTAGGGATCGATAGGGGTAATTGTAGTTGGAGTAAATTTTGGGATTAGACAGCAAAGAGGATGATTTAGTTCAGTCAGGATAGACGGGATTATGGTTCGAATCTAGAAATTTGAAGGCTTATTTGTGAACTCTTGTTAATTACAGGAGCCGGTATTTTGGGAATTAATTCCGAGAGTGCCAAGACCCAATCCTTCCAGGTGAGTTCCCTTGTTTAAAGAGCTTTATAACTGAAAATGGTGTTTGGGCATGAAATCTATTGTTTGCCTTTTATATGTGTTACTTAAAATCTTGAGTAAGTAAACTTTCATCAATCTCATGCTTATGTTTATATGATTTGTGAATTTTATGCAATTGTATTGCAACTGGTTGAGTCGCTCGCCATGGCTTATCGGAAACCATCGGGGATGGTTGGACCGTATGCTTGGAATTTGTTTCCTATGCATATTGGTGTCGGCATCTACTAGGGGGCCGAATGGGGATCTACTGGGGGGGGCCAGGTGCGTTACGATGAATCCTCGGATCTTGATTCCGAGCGTGAAATTATTTGGAATCTTATTACTCGTGGTGTATGTTTATATAACGTTTATATTGTTATCTCTCATATTTTAACTGGACCGAGGTCGGGAATTCACTAGACCTTCTGGTCTAACCCTCGCTCCTCTTTTTCTTAAAAACCCATTTTCAGGTAGGGAAATTGTTGGCGACGCCTCATCAGGGAAAGAGAAGTGTTGAGAGCTAGCAAGTTTGGAGGGCGTTGCCTTAGATGCGGTGTATTTGCTAAGTATAGATTCTCGGTTGTGATTGAAATTAAATCTTCCTATGGAATCATGTTATCCTTCCTTACGTTAATTTTGTAATGGGACCCGTTTTGGGGAAATTGAATGTATTTCATGCTTTGTCTTTTGGGATGTTATCCATGCTTTGCCATGATAGTTTTGGGTTGTTACAAATAAATTTAGATAACTACCAAAAATAAAAATGAGAAAAATATGGAAAGAATATAAGCATTAAAATTTTCAATTTAACTACCAACAAAAAAAATAGATTTTGATAACTACCAAAAATAAAAAGGAGAAAAATATGGAAAGAATATAAGGATTAAATTATTCAATTTAAATAGCAACTTTGGCCCCCAAATAAAAACAAGGCATGTGCTTTAACAAAAAGAATTAGTGGGTTTTGATTGGTTCATATTTGGTTAAGACGGTTAACACTAATGGAGTAGTTAACAAAAGAATGAGACTATATATTGTCAGGATCGAATTCTCAACAAGAATTATAAATACTCAGAAACAATATCAAAGAAGTTTGCGGAATAACACTTTGATATTTAATGAAACAGTAAACAAAACAGTAAATCTGATGAACAACTTGTAAACTTGTATTGAATGGTTGAAGTTACAAGATTACACACACAACCTCAATCTTCAAGAACAAGCTCTTTCAAGACGAATTCTACTTCTCTAGAATTAGGAACTATGCCTTGAGGTTGATACTCTCTAAAACAAAAACTTAGAATAATTAATAATGAAACTATTCTATTAATGCTATATATATACTGAACAAAAGATAATTAATAAAATATCTTCAGAATATCTTCCATGAATATCTTCAATCTATCCAGCTGTCATTCTTGTAATTCGGATCTCCATCTCATAAGCAGTACTAATCAAGATCAGCAGTAGTAACTCCAGCAGTACTAATCTTGAAGAGCAGCATTAATCATGTTCTAGCAGCATTAACTCAGAAGTACTAATTGTTGAGCTAGCAGCATTAACCATACTTAGCATTTCTTCAGTTCCCAACAATCTCCCCCTAACTTGACTTTTAGGAAGAGAAGTCAAGTTCTTCAGATCTGATCTTCAAGATGCTTTCAACACCTCAGGTTCAGTTGCCCAAATTTGGATCTAGGCCCAGACTTTGATTGATAGTTCTTTTCACCACAATTCTAGCCATTTCTGAATCCTTTGTGCATATTAGCTTAGCTTTGAGCATCCCTGTTAACTTCTGCTTGCTATGATCATATATTTTGTCAACTAGGTAGTATTCATGATAACATTTATCAATTGTAATCATGTACACACCACAGTTTTCAAAGAGTATCCAATGATCAATCTTTTTGAACACATACTCATGATGAAGATCTTTAATCCTATGCACCACCTTCTCTGGATCAAACATCATACATAAGTATTCCATTGCCACTTTGAGAAGATTTTCTTCATTACTTGTCAACACAGGTTCATAGAGTTTCATTCCCACTTTGTACATTTCTTCTATGTCTGCTCTTGAACAACTTCTGATCACTCTCCCCCAGGTTGAAAATGCTTCAAATGTACCATCAGCTCTTTTGATTCTGAAGAAATCCTTCCCATTATTTCTCAGAATGTCCCAAAAGGTGATCTCAGGAGCTTTCATGGAGATTGGAACAGCCTTTATAGGTTCTACAATAGTCATGTAGACATCCATATTCTCATCAGTTTGCTTATGGAACTGTTCTGGATTATGCACTGATTCTGCTTCAGTTTCTGCTGCAGTTTCTGCTTTTTCTTCCACTCTTAGCCTTTTGAAAACCCTTTTTGCAGCAATGGTTTTTACCCTTTTTGCAGACTTAACTTCTACACCAACATTTTCAGATTCTTCCTTCTTTTCTTCAGCTTTGTCTTTTGAGGGTGTGGTCTCTTCAGGGAATGGTTGTTGAATATTGAGGTCATGCCTCTCCTTCATTCTTCTTTCAGCTTCTTCCCTTTGAGATGAGTCCCCTTGAAGTTTGGCCATTTCCTTCTTGTACAGCTCCTCAATCTTGTTGTATGCCATATTGGTAAACATCTCTCCCTTGACCCCAATTGCACCTTTCAGGAAATTTATCATTTTTCTCCTTTCCTGATTGGCCAAAAAGGTCTTGGAAGGTTGTCTTTTCTGCTTTTGACTTGCCATTCTTTTGACTTGAAGTTTCTTGGCCTGAGCTGCTTCTTGTATACTCTTCTGATACTCTGCATTTAGTTTTCTGGCCATAATCTTTGCAAGTTCTCTATCAGTTTCAGTTTGGAGTTGTTCCTCCTTTTCCATCTGTTCTTGAAGCTTCTTTGCAATTTCCTCATCCAATTCAATCTGAGTCTTTCTCTTTGAAGGCATTTCAGATTCAATAATCTTCTCCTTTCCTTTTCCCTTTGTATCTGCAGCCTTATCTTTCTTTTCTGTCTTCTTTACTCCCCCTTCATTTATGACCACTCCCTTTGCATTGGGAGTGTCATTCTTGGCTTTAACCAGTGTTTCTGCAATTTCTAGTTCTTCTACAGAAAGCCATGTTACTGTTTCCTCTGTTTCTACTGCTTCTTTTGCCTCAGCAGCATTAACTGTTTCTGCTGCTTGAGCAAAATCTGTTTCTGCTTCTATCCCATCCTCTTTCTCTTTTTCATACTCTTTCTCCCCCTTATTGGAAGCATCTTGAATGGTTGATCTCTTCTTCAAAACATATTGTTTTCTCCTCTTCTTTTGCACTAGCCTTGACACCATTTTCTTTAGCTTGGCAATCTGTGCTTGTTGAGACAAGATTACCAGCTTCATTTCATCTATCTCTTTGCCCTGTTTAAGAACATCCATGTTGATGTTTCCCATGGTTTCCATCAATTCGTCATAGTTATATCTGTCCTCACCTTCTCTAGGAGTGTTACCCCCTTTTAAATGATCATTGGATCTTTTAGTAGTGGAAGCCTTCTGCCTAGCAGAAGCACTATCCACCCCCTTGGGTTCTTGGCACCTGGGACCTTTGGATGATTGCTCACCCAAAGTTGCCATGGGGAAGGTCTTAGAGATGTTACCACTAACCTTCTCTGTGCTAGCAGAAGTAGTGGCAGCCTTCTCACCCATATGCTCTTCCATCTCCTTAGAGAGCACCTCCTGAGGGTTGGGAGACACCCTATTGGATTCCCTTTGGATATTCTCTATTGGAGAATGCTCCAATAGAGGGCTTAAAGGCTTAGTGGGGGAAGGTACAAGAAGGGAAGGAGCCTTCTTTACCTGTTTCCTTTTGTAAGTTTGGGTAATAGGAGAAGTGGGCTTATGAAGCAGAGACTGGGGAATAGATATAGAGTGGGAAAGTTGGGATTGGCTAGCATTGGGATGGTCTGAGGAGGGCTTTGACCCTGCTGCCATACCTTCATCAGTGTGGGACACCACCATCATTGTAGAGAACAATGGGGTGTCAACTCCTTCCGAGTCCCTAGCAGATCTTCTCATATTTGAGAAAACCTTGCCTTTAGGGGGTTTAGGTACATATACCCCATCAAAGTGAGGTATATCCATCAATTCATGAGTGATAACTGCCTGTACAAACCTGGGATACATGAAGAAACTCTTCTTGTTGTCCAGGTTTGAGACAAGATCATTGAAGATCATCAGAGAAAAATTATATTTTCTAGCAGTAGATAAACAAACCAAAGCATATGCAATGGGACTGCTAAATTGGCTCCAGCCAGTAGTTTTCTTTGAAATACAGTGCATCAGGGTATGAACAAAGAACCTCCATTGGGATGAAAAGTTAGCTTTGAAAAACTTGAAAATTCCCATTTGGCCTTCATACCCCATTCTTGAAAGAGTTGAGAATAGTTCCTCATTAGGAATAGAGGTGATACCTGCAGCATCGTCTAGACGTAGACAGATGCGTAGTACCTCTTCAGTAACTGTTAGGGGTTTGTCACACACCCTTGTCTTGATCATTTGGACACCATCTTCAGTAACGATGGTGGCATTGGCCCAGAATTGCCTCTGATGCTCTATGAAGATGGTAGGAGACACAGTGAGAGCATGATCGATGTGGCTGGACTTCAGAAAGTCGACTATCTGGTGAAAACCTTCAGCTTGTTTCGGCTTTTGGAGCATCGCGATTTCATTGTGCTCGTCAATGAAAGCCATGGATGCCATTAAACTTGAGTGTTCTTGCCTGAAAACTTGGTACTTGAGAGGAAAGGGTTAGAGCGCAAGTGAACAGTATGCAAAGAGTCGTTATGAACTTTTTAGGCGGGCAAAGGGTATTTATAGTATTCAGATTAAAAGCAGTATTAACCTTAAAAAAAAATAGTGAAAGCAGTATTAACAGTGAGCAGTATTAACCTCTAGCAGTATTAACTGAGAGCAGTATTAACCACTAGCAGTATTAACTGAGAGCAGTATTAACCACTAGCAGTATTAACTAACTAGCAGTATTAACTGAGAGCAGTATTAACTACTAGCAGTATTAACTGAGAGCAGTATTAACCACTAGCAGTATTAACTAACTAGCAGTATTAACTGAGAGCAGTATTAACTACTACCAGTATTAACTGAGAGCAGTATTAACTAACTAGCAGTATTAACTGAGAACAGTATTAACTGTGCACTGGCAGTATTAATACTGTACTGGCAGTACTAATACTGTACTGGCAGTATTAACCATACTTACACTTTTAAGCTTGTGAAAAACTGAGTACTGCTATACATTTCCTGAGAAAGAAAGTTAGTAACACCAAGAATAAACTATATACAGGTAGTGAACCACTTTTAGGAAGGGGCTTATTCAGAGTTGATCATTCCCACACTTGTTACCAAGAAAGTGAATCTACCCACATCAAAGGCTTTGGTGAATAGATCAGCAAACTGGTTATCAGTATGAACTTTTACAACTTGAATAAGTTTCTTTTCATTGCAGTCTCTTATAAAGTGATACCTGATCTCAATGTGCTTTGTCTTTGAGTGCTTGACAGGATTGTTAACAATGCTAATAGCACTGCTATTATCAATAAAGATTGGAGTGTGTAGAAAGGTTACCCCATAGTCTAGCATTTGATTCTGAATCCATAAGACTTGAGAACAGCAACTTGCAGCTGCTATGTACTCTGCTTCTGTTGTAGATGTGGACACTGTGGTTTGTTTCTTGCACTGCCATGAAACTAGTCTTGCACCCAGAAACTGGCATCCTCCAGAAGTAGATTTTCTGTCTGAGTATGCAAGTAGGTCAAATGATGAATCATAAGGATACCAAAGTCCCAATCTAGGTTGCCCTTTGAGATATCTGAATATCCTCTTAACAGCTTGATAGTGTGATTGCTTTGGCCTAACTTGAAATCTTGCACACACACAGACTGGAAACATTATATATGGTCTAGAGGTTGTTAGATACATGAGAGAGCCAATCATGGATCTATAGTGATGAACATCCATATCCTCCCCCTCAAGATCTGCTGTTATCTGCTTGTGTGTCTCCATAGGTGTGCTGGCAGGCTTTGAGTCTGAGAAACCAAACTTGGTTAGAATGTCCTGCACATACTTGGACTGACAAATAAAAATACCATCTGACTTCTGTTGAACTTGGAGTCCAAGGAAAAAGGTAAGTTCCCCCATGGAACTCATTTTGAATCTTTGATGCATTAGTTCCTCAAACTCCCTGCACATACTTTCTCTTGTGGATCCAAAGATGATATCATCCACATAGATTTGGACCAGCAAGATGTCCTTCTTCTTTCTCTTAATGAACAGAGTCTTATCAATGACTCCTCTTTCAAAGCCATTTTCCAATAGATAGGATGACAGAGTGTCATACCATGCTCTTGGTGCTTGATGCAGTCCATAAAGTGCTTTCTTCAGTTTGTATACTCTGTCTGGATAGCTTGGGTTTTCAAACCCTGGTGGTTGACAGACATATACTTCTTCTTCAATTGAGCCATATAGAAATGCACTTTTTACATCCATTTGGTAGACTTTGAACTTCATATAAGAAGCATAGGCCAGGAACAATCTGATTGCTTCTATCCTAGCCACTGGTGCAAATACTTCTTCATAATCTATTCCTTCTTCTTGTGTATACCCTTGTGCTACCAATCTTGCTTTGTTCTTTATTACTATCCCTCTTTCATCTCTCTTATTCCTGAAGACCCATTTTGTGCCTATAGCTCTTTGACCTTTAGGAAGGTCTACTAGATCCCAAACATCTTGCAGCTTGAATTGTAGCAGTTCTTCTTGCATGGCTTCTATCCAACTGGACTCTTTCATAGCATCATAAGCCTTTTTAGGCTCAAGCTGGGATAGAAAGCAAGAAAGTACGGTATGCTGTTGGTCTTGCATATCTTGCAGCCTGCTTTGATTTCTAGTCATCATAGGAGAAGATATATCTCCTATTACCAGCTGAGGAGGGTGATTCTTTTGTGTTCTTGTGTGATGGCTAGGTTCTTCATTGAGTCCCACCTCTAGATTGGAGTCATTCAACTCAACTGAGGTGATTTCAGCAGCTCCTTCAGGTTCTTTATGTGCTTGACTCTCCTCATCTCTTCTTTCTTCTTCACTCTGATTTAGTTCAGTAGATGGCTCCTTTTCACAGTCTTCAACAGGATCCACTTTAGGTATGGGAAAAATCACAGACTGAGATATACTTTCTTGAACTTGTGTAATCCCTGATCCTCCACTTCCTGAACCTGCATACTCATTACTACTGAAACCAAAGGAGTTAGTTAGTGAATCAATGTCAAACAGCCACTGAGGACCAGACCCAATAGGATTTGGTGTGTTCTCATTGCATTTGACATTGTCACTTTCTTCAATTATTCTAGAAGAAGAATTAAAAACTGTGTAGGCCTTACTCTGAGATGAGTAACCAACAAGAAATCCATCATCTGCCTTGCTATCAAACTTACCTAAGTGAGATTTGGTATTGAGAATTGTACAAGGACACCCAAAAGGTTTGAAAAATCCAATAAAGGGTTTTCTTTTATTTAAAAGCTCATATGGGGTCTTGTTCTTTGGTTTGACTACTAGTACTCTGTTTTGGACATAACAGGCAGTATTAACTGCTTCAACCCAGAAAGTAATTGGCAGTTTAGAGTCAGCCAACAGAGATCTAGCAGCCTCTATTAGTGTCCTATTCCTTCTCTCAGCAACTCCATTTTGTTGTGGAGTCCTAGGAGCACTATATTGTCTCTCAATGCCTCTTTCTTCACAAAAGTTGTTTAGATCAAGATTTTTAAATTCAGTTCCATTGTCTGATCTAATGACTTTTACTTTTTGATTAGTTTGGTTTTCAATTCTTAGAATAAAGGATTTGATCAGTTCACTTGTCTCATCCTTTGTCCTTAGAAAATATACCCAAGTAAATCTAGAGTAATCATCAACAATAACTAGGCAATATGATTTCTTCCCTATGCTCATCACATTTGTAGGGCCAAACAGATCCATATGTAATAACTGGAGACAAGAAGAAATTGAATTTAACTCTTTGGTCTTATGAGAAGTTTTGTGCTGTTTGCCTTTAAGACAAGCAACACAATGATCATCACATGAAAAGACTTTTGATGGTAAACCTATTACAAGGTTGTTTTTAACAAGTTTGTTCATTGTCTTGAAATTCATGTGACACATCCTTCTGTGCCAAAGAGAGGATTCATCCACAGAAGCTTTTGAAACAAGACAGTTCAGGGATGAATCACTTGAAACATTGTCCATATCTAGACAATACACATTGTCCTTTCTTGGAGTTCTAAGTAGTATCATGCTTTCATCAACTACCTTGAACCCTGGAGCAAGGATCATACATTCTGTACTTGTAAATAATATACTATGTTGTTTGTCACAAACCTGTGATACACTTAACAGGTTGTACTTTAACTGATCAACATAGTAGACATCCTCAAATGTCATCTTACCTTTTGTGACATTACCTTTTCCACTTATTTTTCCACCTACAAGATTGTCTCCAAATGCAACATGTCCTCCATTGATATGTTTGAAATCCTGAAGGCATGACATGTTGCCTGTCATGTACCTAGAGCAACCACTATCCACATGCCAGATGCTCTTCCCCTTGAGCTGTTGGTTGCTCTGCACATAAGATAAATTAGTTAGTATGGATTAGGAACCCAATCCAAAGTGGTCTTGGGTACCCCTTTCTCATCAAAATATTTACATTCTTTCTTGACAAGATTTTTAAACTTTGACTCCTCATTACTGGAGTACTTTGTTACAATAATGGGTTTGAATGCATATTTGCTAGAAGCAGTACTGTTTTTAGAAGAACTAACTGCATTAGCAGCACTTGCATGCTTAGCAGTACTAACCTTGTTAGAAGTATTAACTGTTTTAGCAGCAGTAACTGTGTTAGCAGTAGTAACCTTTGAAGAAGTACTAACAGTGTTAGAAGCATTAAAATTCTCAGCAGTACTAACACTGTTAGCAGCAGTATTGCTATTAGCAGCACTATCCCTGTTAGCAGCACTAACAGTTTTAGTGCTTCTAGGCACCCACATTTTAATACTTTCTTTTAAAAACTTTTTCTGCATGAGGCCTTTGGTTTCAATAGATTTCTTAGCCACATGTTTCTTTCCAGCCTTCCTATAACCAACAGGTTTTTGCACAAATCTTTGAAAGTTCATCCTTTGGTTAATAGGATTAAAGAAACAGTACTTAGCCAAATGATTTAGCTTGCCACATATGAAACAAGGTTTTGGTCTGATTATCTTACTCAGATCAACTCCTTGTTTCTGAGCCCATTGATTATTCCAGTTTCTTTGATTACCTCTCTTTGTACTAGAATTTGGGCTCTCAGTTTTATTGCAAGCACACTTTTACAAGGGCCAGGATTCACAACAGTGGTCTGTTTGTAATGGACCTTGTTAGCCTTTCCTTTGGTCTTCTCTATCTCTTTAGACTTGACCCAGATTTTTCCACATCCCTCATTGGTGATAATGTTGTTTTCTAAAGGTATCTCTTTACTTACAGCATTATTCCTATTCTCACTGGCTTCTTTCTCAGTCAAATCCTTAACCATCACCTCATCCATAGGATCTATCTTAAATGCTTTCTCAGACAAGTCCTTTTTCTCCTTGGTCTCTAACAGATCTGATGTATGAGGGATATGATTGTTGTTGTAAGGAGGGGGGTATTGTTGTATCCAACACCAGGCTTCATCTTATCATGAATCTGAGCCTTTAGAAGAGAATCCATTGCTTTTTAAGCATATGAAAACTTTTCTATATCAAGCTTAACCTTAGCTAATTCTTCTTTCAACTTATCATTCTCTTCTTTGGACTTAGAAAGTTTGGTCTCTAACTCATTCTTTTCCCACTTCCAGTAGTTTGTGTCATAAGAGTGTTGAAGTTCATTGGCTTGAAAGCCTTTGATTTGTTCTTCAAACCTCTCCACTATCAACACATAATCTCTTCTGTCCTTTTCTAATCTTTTGAGGTCATCACACATGTTTTGGTTGTGATCCCTGTACCTTTTTACAGTGTCTATGCAAGATTGAGTACAAAGATTAGAACTTACCTCAGAGGGGAGATTAGACACCTCTGCCATAAGGGCTTGATTCTGAATGGCTTCCTCAGCTTGGTCACTCCAGTCAAACCCCATTCCTTGTTGAGAAACAAGGGCTTGAGCAGAGTTCTTGTTTTGATTGAATCCACCATTCTGGGCTTGTTGGTGGTTGTTATTTGGCATACCACTTCTGCACTCTCTAGCAAAGTGTCCCTTCATGTGGCACTTATAGCATTCCACCTTTGTCTTGTCAAAACCAACACCATCTTCTCTTCTTTTAGAGAAGTTGTTCCTTCCAATTCTTTTAATAAACTTCTTCACCCTCATAGATAACATGGCCATCTGCCATTTAATGTCCATCTCCTCCAAGTCATCAGGGTGAATTTGTTCCAGATCATCATTAATCAAAGAGTTGTTGCTATGACTTGATAAAAAGGCTTCAAAAACTGTTTCAGTGCCTTTTTCTGAATTCACACCACTAGCAGCACTAACTGCTTCAGGGTTGGCAGTAGTATCAGCAGATGCTGATAGAAGTGCTGCATTATGAATATACCCAGTGGGCTTCTTCTTGGCTTCTACCTCAGATTCAAATACTCTTAGATCATTATACAAATCATCTAGTTCCTTCTCCTCCAGATTGTCACTCTGTCTATATGAGACAGTGTACATAGTCCATTCATCCCCAAGAGATCTGAGGAACTTCCTGTTGATATCATCTTGCTCCATCTTCACTCCAACAGTAGCCAGTTCACCAATAAGCTTGTTGAACCTGTCAAAAGTTTGAGTCATTGACTCATTCTTTGAAGAAGTGAAGTTCTCATACTGCTGCTTCAGAACATCCCTTTAATTTCTTTTGATGCTCTTAGTTCCAGCAGATCTTTTCTCATCTTTTCTCTAGAGCATTCCAGAGAATCTGAGCATCAGTGCAGTTGCAAAATTGATGCTGATATTCATTGGGGATGGCCAAGAGCAGAGTGCTTAAGGCCTTCATCTCTGTCTGTCTGATCTTCCTCTCACCATCTGTCTTTGGTGGAGGTCTTTTCCCATCTGGTCCAATCTTTCCTGCTTCAGAGGGTCCATTCTCAATGATGTCCCACATTGAGTAGTCTGTGAGAAGAATGTATTGCCTGATTCTGATCTTCCACATGTCAAACTCACTGGGTTTGAGCATTGGGACCTTAGAAACAAGAGTACTGTTTGATTCTGCAAAGTTTTCCATGATGAATGAATAGATGTTTCTGAGAGAACAGGCTCTGATACCACTTGTCAGGATCGAATTCTCAACAAGAATTATAAATACTCAGAAACAATATCAAAGAAGTTTGCGGAATAACACTTTGATATTTAATGAAACAGTAAACAAAACAGTAAATCTGATGAACAACTTGTAAACTTGTATTGAATGGTTGAAGTTACAAGATTACACACACAACCTCAATCTTGAAGAACAAGCTCTTTCAAGACGAATTCTACTTCTCTAGAATTAGGAACTATGCCTTGAGGTTGATACTCTCTAAAACAAAAACTTAGAATAATTAATAATGAAACTATTCTATTAATTCTATATATATACTGAACAAAAGATAATTAATAAAATATCTTCAGAATATCTTCCATTAATATCTTCAATCTATCCAGCTGTCATTCTTGTAATTCGGATCTCCATCTCATAAGCAGTACTAATCAAGATCAGCAGTATTAATCTCTTAGCAGTAGTAACTCCAGCAGTACTAATCTTGAAGAGCAGCATTAATCATGTTCTAGCAGCATTAACTCAGAAGTACTAATTGTTGAGCTAGCAGCATTAACCATACTTAGCATTTCTTCAGTTCCCAACATATATATATATATATATATATATATATATATATATATATATATATATATATATATATATATATATATATATAGGGTCCCCTTTATTTGCTAACCACGGTCCACGGCATTGGTGTTAACCATGCTAACCAATTTTCAATCAATCAGAATTATCCTAAAGTTTATGTCCTCAAAGGGTAATATGGGCATTTCATAATTCATGCCTATTTAATATATTTTCATATTTCAAGGAGTTATTAATATGGTAGTTATCTAAATATTAAATATAATATTTAATGTATTTCCATATTTAATTTATTTCCATATTTCAAAGAGTTATTAATATTGTAGTTATCTAAATATTAAATATAATATTTAATATTTAATGTATTTCCATATTTAATGTATTTCCATATTTCAAATAGTTATTAATATGGTAATTATCTAAATATTAAATATAATATTTAATATTTAATGTATTTCCATATTTCGAGTGTGCATATATGCATGTCTAGATGTCAGTGTGTATCTCAACCAATGCAGAATAGATCAGATGATATGCACATATGCACATATACAACATCTACATATTTACAATACTCACTGTGTACATATGCATATACTTAATATGCACATATGAATTTTAGATACCAGTGTACACATATGCATATAATATTTCAGCAAAAATATGCATATATGCACTGTATGTAAGTGTGCACATATGCACTATCAAAGAGATCATTAGGTGAGTAGAACAATTTCTTGAAATCGATTTATTCAGATCGAAAACAACAGATTTCTTGAATCATCAGAAACTACGGTGAAATTAGCATTATCAAGAATATCATCAATCATCAAACAGATGTCATTTACATACAAAAAACCTCTCTTTATCCACCAAAAACAAGTGAATTTTTCAGGAAAAAAAATTGAACTAATCAAAAACTACAATTAATACTAGCTATCAAGAGTCATCAAAAATTCCTTGTCGCCACCACCACCGTCTCATTCTCCGGCGATGGTTTCACGTGCTTTCCGATCACTTTCTGGTGAGTCCGATTCTTGATCCTCTGAATCTTGGCTCGTGTTTTTTGCTTCTTCGTTTCTCTCTCTTTTCGCCATTGAATCCTTTCTTTCTCGTAGATCCCTTGCTAAAGTACCTCTCCGGTTGACGGCCATAACCACCGCCTTCCCTCCGCCTCCGAGTCTGCCTCCTCCGCCAGATCTTCGTTCATCGTCCTTCAGGGTGTTCGTGTGTGTTGGAGTTGGATAAAATGATTTTGGGGGATCAAATCCCTAATTATTTGGGTTTTTAATTTGGTAGGCGCATGTTCCCCAAATTAAAAGGAATTGTATTTTGACCGAAATACCCCTGTGCATACATGCATTGTATTTTTTACAACCGTTTTTAATATTTTAACTTAATAAAAAATCAATTAATTATGGACCATTGATCTCATCAATCTACGGTTGTGATTGGTTAGTACGGTTAGCACCAATGTCGTGGTTAGCAAGTGAATGGGCATATATATATAGGGACCTAGGGACCGATATGATGGTTGGTTTAGGTAGGGCGGTCGGCCTACTACGGCACCTGTAGGGATTAGTGTGTGAGACCACGATCCACAAACTGACGCATGGGACTCACCCTTTACTTGGGAATAGAGAGGGGAAACATAGCATGTCACAAGAGCGAGGCGAGGTTTGGAACTTTACTGCAAGAGGGACGCCCTGCGAGCCGGGCTTTTAGAGATGAGGCCTTTTGGCGAAGCCAAGTCAATTTCGGGCCACCAAACCCGGCAACTGATGAAAAGGCCCTATGGTATGGAGTAAAGGGAAGCGTGTACGTTGTCACACTCCCTGCCTTCCAAAGGTGCCTAGAGGACGGGCCAGACGCAGCAGAGCGACGACCCGGGAGCGGATTCCCCACCGGCGGGGGGGAGGAGGGAGGAGACGGTCATCTCAAGGCACATCACGACCTACAAGCAACACCGGCGAGACCTGGGAAGGCAACCCGATTGGGAGTCAAAGGATCCATAGTACTTGCAGCCTCCTGGACTTCATATTCATCATTTTTGAAAGCGAGGGGAAGGGATCTTTTTTCTGCAACGGAAAAAAACGGAGCAGATTTGACTCTGCACAACCTAACGATACATCCAATACCAATGATCTGTGCTTAGAATGCGTTGCTAGATCTCTACTCTAGAAAGTTATACAGGCAACAACAATTTTAATTTTGGTAATATAAAATGGGAATATGGAAAGAGAGAGAGAGTTGTTAAATATGGAGAGAGAGAGAGAGAGAGAGAGAGAGAGAGAGAGATATGTTAAATTATTTAATTAAATACAAAATGGGAATATCAAATTACCAATTTACCCTTTTACTTTTATTTAAGAAAAAACATTAATTATTTTAAATGATTGACTCACACTAGATCTCACAATTATCACAAAGTACCAAGTTATCATTTGATTAAGCCCTCCAAACAAATTATGGTTGAAATTAATATTGCTTAATAAAAGTGAACTCTTACGCAATATTGATTATTGTGTTTTCAATCAAGATACCCATTTCCCCTTTTTAACACATGATATGTTCTAAATGCAATAATCCATGAATCGTGTTCCTCCTATTTCACTATATACATGATATCAATTTGATATATGTATTGGTACATCTTTTCTTTCCTTTCATTATCCCCATTATTAATACTTTGCAATAATGCTTTAATTTTATTATGTGCTTTATGATAATAATAAAAAGTCCTTTGTTCGTCTTGATTCAAAAAACATTCAGATCCGATCTAGCACCGAGTCAAGTTACACATAAACCGACCATATTGTAAATTGGTTCTCCATCTATCCATACCTTCACAAACTACCGTATATATAGTATATACTTGTTATGCTAAAAATATCATATATTGTTCCATGTTTTAAATCACTTTTTGGTTGTATACTTATGGATCATTTATTTACAGCTTAATAAACTTAATTATTCGTTCAGCCATATAGAAGTGTTTTTATGGCTTAATCATTAAGACAAAATGGCTATATAAAATAAGACAGGACCCTCATATGTTCCCATCTAAGTCACCTCAAATAAACTAATACCATAAATGCCCCAGAAATAATCCAATCCTCTCTCGTACAAACAACCTACCCCATGCAGGTTTAGTGGGGGAAAAAGTAGCTCAATTTCTTTGTAAGGTTAGTGTTAAACAAACATCTATTTCACTCTCATTTACATCAACATCATAAAACATAGTGTTTATAGGATACATGTAGTCTCACTTACAAACTCAAAAATCCTTCAAAACTAATGAACCAAATGCATGCCTCCATCCCCACTTCGCCAAACCACACTTTTTGCCATTTTCTTCCGACCACCGTACGTATAAAGAAGCATACAGTACAACCTGCACAAGCTGGAGCAGCAACAAAACTTAATAGTAACAGAAGAAACCAGCAGCTAGCCTCTCCCCTTGTACTACTTTCTCTTTACATCCCCTTATTTGATTTCCAAAGGTTTTATAAAGAATATAATATGATGACGAATCCAAACTAGCGATCATAGCCCATGGCTACAACCGGCATCCGGACTTTGTGCCCTCTGCTTCCTTTCAACAAGACCTCTCCGAAACTGTAGGTCCCAGGGGTTGATCGGACGGTGAGGGTCACGGTGAACTTTTGTGATGCACCAGGTCCTACGGTCATCGCTGGAGGGCTTGTTTCGATGGCTATAGCTGGTGCCATTCGAGCACTGATTGTGTAGGTCTCTTCTTCGTTTACGTTTGTGACTGTTCTTGTGACAGTTTGGGTCCCCACGAGATGGGAAACTGTGATGGACGGATAATTTAGATTGTATGGATGGCCAAGCGTGTAGTTGCAGGGTCGATGTGTGTAGTTTCCTATCTCGTGGGAGTCGATTCCAGGTGTTGTGCATAAGAATCCCAGATAGTCTTCGTAACCTGGAAATATACAAGTAAATAAACACGAAAAAGATCATCACCTAGTTTGATGAAATCATATCTTCATCTTGAGCATCAAAGTTTAAACTCTAGAAGGAGCACATGAACAAGAAACCTACCACATTCTTTATCTTTGTGTTTTGTTTTATCAAGTTACAAATTTAGATTAGTTACCAAAAGAATGCGGAAGGTTCATCGTAATCAACCAAAATTTGGCGTTATGTAGATAATTGTGTTAAATAAGCATGGCAGAAGTCCCCGGAAATGAATCTTGTTCTAGCACACTACAACAAAATCGGTTTTATAGGACGTCAGATATATGTAAATGTCCTAATACACTGATTAGTGGACTTAAGTTTATAGATACAAACAATTGTATGTCATACAAAACTGTGTTGCAATAAGTTGATAGAACGATTTTGGGCGTCCTAACAAGTTTTCTAGAACACTTTTGAAATAAAGCATCTAAATAATCTTTTTATATGACATTCTTTGAAAAAGTATCTTATAAGATAAACTACGTTTTTCATCCCTCTGCTTTCGAAATTATGGTTTTCGTCCCTATGGTTTGCATTTCATTGTTGTTTTCGCCTCTGAAGCTAACTCCATCAGTGGTTGACCTTTAAGTATGAGGGACGAAAACAACGATGAATTGTAAACCACAAGGACAAAAACCGTAATTCCAAAAGCACGGGGACATATATACCAATTTTCAACAAACCACGGGGACAAAAAATGTAGTTTATATGTTCTTAGTACAACATGTCCTATAAAAAAATTGTGTTCAAAAAACTTGATTAAACAGCCCAAAAGTGTTTAATCAACTTATTGTAACACTTTTACAAAGATCGCACAATTGTTTGGTCATATAAAATTAAGTCATACTATAAAATAGTCTATTAGGACATTTAGACATATTTGGCGTCCTACAAACCCGATTTTGTTGTAGTGGCACATAAGGTGGCATTTGGTTAGCACAATGGGTTTTATAAGAACGGAACGAACCTGCATCAAACACGAGGCCAGGATCTAGAGCAGCTCGAGGATTGACATGGCCGCTTCCATAATCAAAAGGTGTGGCTGGGGCAAAAGTCATGGTCTCAGAACCAGAATATTGTTGGGCTAGAATCGGTCTCTCGGCTCGATCAAGAGTATTCGATGTTGTCATCAAGGCCGATTTAATGGCCGCAGGACTCCAACGAGGATGCTTTTGCTTTATAAGAGCTGCGATCCCCGCTATATGGGGTGCAGCCATGCTAGTTCCGGAGATCATTGCGAAGTTTTCTCCTGCTCCAACCAAAAACAGAGTTCTAACAACGATATGGGCAAATAGGTAATTTTCACAAACCTTACAAAAAACAAAATATTGCAATCAAGTATTTACCTACGTAATTAGCCTCGTCGGTTCCGTTAGGAGACCAAGAAGCCCAAATCAAAGAACCGGGTGCTAAAATATCTGGTTTTAGAAGATCGGCATCTTGAAATTTGTAATCTTTTATATTCGGGCCTCGAGCAGAGAACAATGCCACCATTGGTGCTGATTTGTGAAGTATAGGCTCCAAACCATCTCCGATGCTTCCTATTGCCTTGAAACTTTTCACTCGTCCAGTCCAATCCCTTAAAGTAGAGACGTTGTAATAGTCTATAAGCTCCTATAACCACAAACGCAAATACTAGATCAAAAAATCCGAACAATCATGAGCGTTAGAGCAAGTTCGAATGAGAACCGTAATTATTTTGAGAATCAGAGACCCAACTATTCATGATGAATATCATGCATCATGATAGATATTCATCATGAATAATAAAAATGCAAGATATTCATGATGAATAATTCATGGAATATTTTGGTATACCCATCATGACTAATTAGGTATACCCATCATGACTAATTAGTTCTCACGGTTCTGAAAATATTTATAGATCCTGAATGAACTTTACGCAATGCATACATACATATACATTTACATGCATACATAAAAGGGAGTATTAACTACCATTGAGTTGCTAACATCGGTGATGAGAATCCCGGGCAAGCCAACTGGTACGGGATCGAATTTCGTTCCAGGAGACGCATTTTCTACAGCAAGAACAAAGCCAATTGCACCAAGGCTCTTTGCTGTTTCAGCAACTTTTTTAATTGATGCCGAACCACTAACAAAATTGAAAGAATAACCACACAGAAGGATGTTTCCTTTCACCATATTTCCATTTAAAACTTCTGGCCTCTGGCAGTCCGATGGACTAAACTTAACGACCGAAGAATCCAACAGGACATCATTAGCCGCAACCAGGGTATATTTCTGATTTGGACTCGTAGCCGCTGCATCGATTGATGATAAATTAGAAAAAATCAAACTGGGAAACTGAAAAATACCAACAATTCCACACAAAAATATTACACAAACAAAAGGCCATTGGCACAACTAGTATCATATGACAATACAACAAAATTGGTTTTATAAAACGCCAAATATGTCTACTAGACTGCTTTATAGGACTTAAGTTTATAGGATCAAACGACTGTGTGTCATATGTAAAAGTGTTGCAATAGGTTGATAGGACACTTTTGAAATAAAGTGTCTTATTTGGCATCCTATAAAGTCGATTTTGTTGTAGGGCCAGTCTCAAATAACCGAAACCGTTTCAAAAAAAGATTACCAATTACATAACCTGTGATTCTTTCAACGGATTACCAATTACATAACCTGAAACTTACATGATAAACCCGTTCCAGCTAGGATCTTTCCGTTTCCTAGCATCAAATGGTTTTTGTATCGGCGATCATCAACAGCAGCAGCAACAGATGCGATCCACGGACTGTAAGACACTATAGTTTTGGCCAACGGGCCACCATTTCCGGATGCTTGTGCCACAAAAACTCCGGCTTTGACAGCCGAAAGAAGTGTAGCATCAAAAGGGTTTAAAAATGTGGTCTTCGTGGTGGCAGGTGGACTGTTAGGCCCAACCGAGAGATTCAAAATGTCAACACCGTCATAAACAGCCTGTTAACGTATTACTTTGAATCAATACTTTCGACAGACATACTACAAGATATAAAAGATATCTTTTGACGCATATTTTGTAAATAACATCTTATAACAAGATATCAGCAAACCTGATCGATGGCAGCAACGACATCGGCAACAAATCCTCCAAAGTTCCGGTAGAGTGCCTTGTAAACAGCAATCCTATTCACACATGAATCATTATTCACAATGTTAAAAAACAATAAAGATTATGCTAAAATTACCATCATTTGCATAGATTTTAGAGGATAAACATAAAACTTCACCTCGCACGGGGAGCCATTCCACTTGCTTTTCCAAACTCATAGCCTTGCACTTGCACAGGGATCCCATTATTTCCCGCAGCAATCGCTGCAGTGTGACTGCGAAACGATATTAGCACTTTAAAGTAAGACAAGGGCCAATAAATGCAACGTTTAACGTAACGTTTAGTTTGATAAAATGCTTTGACTAATAATTAAACACCTAAATTGAAATATTTACACAAACCTTCCATGTCCATCGCCATCAAGAGGAGAAGCAAAATCAACCGAAGGATTAAAAGCACCGGCCGCAGTGGCGGCTGCTGCAAAATGTTGGGCACCAACTATCTTTCCGTTGCAGAAACTCCTCTTTGTATCAGGATCAACCTCACATTTCCCTCTATATTTTGGAAGAGGGCCATAGGGTTCGGTATTCTGATTTTCAAAGCTTGGATGGTGTGGAAAAATACCTGAATCCACGAATCCGATCACAATTTCCTCTCCAGCTCGGTCAAATCCACCTCCTGTTGGCCAAACTCCGGTGGGAAGCCCCAAAAATTCCGGGGTGTGTGTGGTGAGTTTCCTCACCTTCCAATCTCTATCCACCGATTTCACACCCGGGGTTCGCCTAAGCGTTTCTGCCTACTAATATTTTTTTAAATGTATAAGAAAAAGGATTACAAAAGTACTCTAATTATTGAACTTCTATATGCTTAGTGACATCTTTTTAGTAATTTTAATTTCAGTATGAAAGGAAGTAAAGAAGTCCAGATTGTGACCTGTTCCGGAGAAACATGAACAGCAAAACCATTGATAAGATGCTTGTAGCTGTATAGCTTCTTGTAGGATCCATCATCGAACAATGTTTCAAGAAGCGTATCATGCCTTTGTTCAAGGTGGCGGGAGTACGATGTAACCAAATCACTAAGGATAAAATACCAAAAAAATAAAAAACATTAAAAAGCAACAAACATACTATCACAACTTGATAATTCCATACTCTCCAAACCAAAATTAAAAAACATTATCCCGCGAAGTGATTAAGTGTGCATATCACGTGGAATCATATATATGATCTTGGAACTTATTAACTTCTCGTTTGAACATGACCCTAAGAACTTAATCTTATAAGATGCATTAATAAGAAGTTGTGAAAAAAATATTCAAGGAATAAGGACCTGGTGACATCAAGCTTCTCATCAAATTCAACAGCAGTGGCTTCAAAACCGTTAACACCGCCTTTGTAACTTATCACGGGCTCGCCTTCTATGGTTACAATATAAACCTCTGATTTTGCAATTACCAAAAGACCAAGTAGAACCATAATAATAAAAACAGACTCAATAATCCTCATCATCTTCATTGATCCACTTCCCAAGCAAAACAACAACTGTAAACAAAAATGTAAACAATAGAAAGAGAAATCTAATCAAATCAAATCCAGTGATTAAATGATTTAATTTCCATTTTATTGGATCATTAACAGAGATGAAAACCAGATTATAACCCCAGAACTTGAAGCAATTTAACAATCTTGAGTCTAACAAATGAAGTTCATACCTCCATACAATAAACTCATAAATCATTAACTGAAAGTGAGGAATCAAATAGCCATTTGTAAAATCGACTTGAAAAACAATACACCCATCAAAATGGATTAAATCATTATAGAAATAGTTGAAAATATTTTATTAAAAACAGAAAAAAAGGGTATTAAAAAAACAGAGAGAGAGAGAGAGGGAGAGGGAGAGATGAGATAATACCAGTGTGATTCAATCAGCAAACAATCCCTTTCATTTACATCTGAGAACCCATGTGATCAACCTGCAAATTATTACTTTCACAGTCACTCAACACATACTAAAAACAATATATACAAGAAACGAATCAAGACAATAATTTTTGCAAACTTTTGTTCTTCACTTAACAATCAAAACCCACACAGTAAAGATCAAAGAAAACCCAAATCAAAAGTAAGAACTTTACTCACATTGATCCAAGAAAAAGATCAAATCAAAATCCCAGTACCCACTAACCGAAAGTAACTTAATTTTGTTTTAATAAAAAGAAAACAGGCACATTAATCTAAGATGATCAGCCAAAATAAATCAAAAGTAGTAATTTTGCAAATGGAAGTGTAATCAAGAAAAGGGAAAGTGAGGAAATTACAGTGAAAAAATGTGGGTGTGAGAGAGTTAAAGATAAGAGAGTGAGGTAGTTAGGGTTTTTACAGGCCAGACATGGGAGCGAAGATGGAGGGAGGAGTCTTTGCTAAATTAATTACTCAACTGCAGATTCTCGATGGTCTTCACTCTTCCAATTATTATTATCAAATATTTCCTTATAATCCCATCAAAATCAATATATTAGATTTCATTTGGTATTTATTAAAATAGTAAGATTTTTGTCTTTATTCATACAGAATCAAATAATTAGTATTTTTTATAATTGTATCTTCTAAAAGATATTAAATTAGACAATGTAGTGGAAGATCTTATCTATTCAGGGTTCAAATTCAGACGCTGTCAAAGCTTTTGTGGCCATGAAGGTACACCTGCGATGACTCCAGGTCATTCGTGGTCGCCCGGGGATTAGTCGGTGCGCGTAAACTGACCCGGAAACCCACGGTTACAAAAAAATATATATATACATATATATATAGTGTTTGGTACATTTGAGAAATGATAAATATATGAGAAATAGAGAAGTAATTCTAGTCATTCATATGGTCAAGATCGGATTTGACTAGTCAAATATTGCGGCTTTGACCGGTCAAAAGTTGCGGTTATCCCAAAAATAGAAGGACAATTTCGTAAATTTTACAAAACACACGGGTTGTGTTCATATATGAACATGTATAATTCACATATGAACTATATGTTCATATATGAACCAGTGCAATTCATAACTGAACTCTTTTAACTGATTCATATATGAACCTTTGTGATTCATATATGAACCTGTATGAATCACAAAGATTCATATATGAATCAGTTGAACTAATTAACAGATTCATATATGAATCTTTGTGATTCATAAAGATTCATATATGAACTTATCCCGTGTATTTTATGAAATTACCCCTCTACCTTCTATAGACCACACAAGGAATTATCCGGTGTTTCGCGGTCAAAACCGCAAATGTTGACCAGATGAATGGCTAAGATTACTTCTCTATTTATCATATATTTACCATTTCTTAAATGAACCTCTCCCTATATATATATATATATATATATAGAGAGAGAGAGAGAGAGAGAGGTAGGATCATACGATAAGCAAACTAATTTGCGAGAAGGCGAGAAAGAATGTGGGTCACATAATTTATTAATTAAAAAATCATAAATAAAAAATAGAAAATAGTTTTAGAAATTAGAATAATAATCATTTTAAATTGAATAAATCCTTAAAATTCTCATTACATCTTTTAGATTTATTTATTTTGTAATTTCAGTTATTAATTAATTTTTTTTCTAAATATACTTTTAATTTTTAAAATCAGAATTTTAACCAAATATCACACGTGAAATCATTATATAAATATTTATGCATATCACATATTATATTATTAGATGTGATAATTGTATATATTTTAGTTAATCATATGTGATTATGTATACTTCTATTTATAGATCTTTTTGTGATGTAAATATTATCAAATGTGATAATTGTATATATTTTAGTTAATAATATGTGATTATGTATACTTCTATTTATAGATCTTTTTGTGATGTAAATATTATCACATATGATAATTGTATATATTTTAGTTAATAAGTGTATATTTATATTTATAGATCTTTTTGTGATGTAAATATTATCAAATGTGATTATGCGTCATTTATATTCATACATATATTATTATATGTGATATTTACAAAAATCCACCTAGTGGATCATGTGATACATAATAATATATCACATGTTAAACGAAGTTAATCACATGTGATTCAAAACGTAAATCTAAAAAATAGAGAAAAAATTGGTGAAATAAATAATGAATTAGTTATGGATATCACATGTGATATTTGATGAAAATTATGATTTTATCTAGAAAATAATAATATAAATTTGATAAAAAAAAATTATGATTTTTTTAAATTAAAAAATAAATAAATTTAAAAGATATTATGAGATTTTTAAGGATTTATCCAATTCAAATTGTAATTATCCTAATTTTTTTAAAAAATAATTTATTTATGCTATTTTTAATTAATAAATTATGTGGCTCTTATTCCTTCTCGCTTTCTCGTAAATTGACCACCTTCTCGTTTGAATCTGCCCATATATATATATATATATATATATAAATAGAGGAGGAGAATATAAAAGTTGAAAAACAATGGAGCATGTGTAGAGGAATTTTTTAAGGGAATTTTTTAATTCTTTATTAATTTAAAATATAAAAGTTTAATGTTATTTAAATAAAAGGTTGGTATTTTATTTTTATTTTTTGTATATTAGCTTTTTTGTTGTTGCATTTTTATAGTTGTAAGGACCAAGAATCTTACTCGGTAAGAGTGATGCAATGACCAAGAGTCCTATCCAGTAAGTGTGGGTGACGACTCTTACCACAGTTAGTGCTTATCGCGTAAATTGGTACATACCATGTCATTTTGGTGAACTAAAATCTTACCCGGTAAGTAAATGATAGTGTTGAATTTTACCAGTAAGCTCTTACCGGGTAAGTGTTTGGTAAACGGCCCCTAAGTATCAGAAGACTAAGGGTTCATGGTGTTTGGATGAATTGTGCATTGACATGGACAACGTTTTGTGCCTTGATGTGGGACTGAGATTGAAACTCTTTAACATTGCTTCTTACGTTGTCCTTTGAGTGTGCAGGTTTACTCAAGTCTTTGGAGGTGGTGGGGTTGCGTTTCTCCGTTGTTGAACCCTTTGGAAGACATCATCTTGGTTTTAAGGGTACAATAACTTGCATTCTTCTGGATCTCGAATCAACTGGAATATTTCGGCTACTAATGGCCCGATTGTGCAGATCACTTCTATAGGATTTTTGCTATCATTTTGCAGTTGGATTTCACCTTTTAAATTTGTTGCATGGCTTGTTTTGATTTTGTTTTGTTTTGGTTGGGTTTCTTTAGGTTTGGGATTGTTTCGGCTATGTGTTTGGTCTTAGATTGTTTGGCTTTGTTTGAATTTTGGGTTGTTTTTGCATCTTGTAAGAAACATAGTGTTTGGTCTTTAGATTGTTTGGCTTTGTTTGGATTCATGTTGTTTTTGCATCTTGTAGAAACATAATATGTTGTCGTTGTACCTTTTTGCTTTTATTTTAATTTATTGTTTGGCTTTCTTTGATTTGTTTTCCAAAATTATCTTAATTACTATGTATTACATATATGTCATTCAACTTAAATAAAAACAATCTTGGAAAAAAAACCTTTAATCTAATAGATGAGACTGATTCTCACATTCTCAACATAAATGTGTTCCGCATTTGAACCTAACACTATATATATATATATATATATATGTAGAATCGGATTCAAACGAGGATAGTACCTATTTAAAAGAACACGAGAACGACAAATCACGTACAAAATCATATGTGATTTTACATTAGCGGGAAAGTCGTGCAAAATCATGGTACGCGGGTGACTTTTGTCGCGGCTTCAGGTCGTGGGAAAGTCGCGGGAATCACATGTGAATTTGCACGTTAATTATCGTTCGCATATTCTTTTATATAGGTATCGTTCTCGTTTGATCCTCCTTCTATGTATGTATGCTTGTATATATAACATATAACAGTCAAGCGGCTGAAGGTGAGGAATAGGGTGAGGAAGACATAAGATGAATAGTTGATGCAAGACTTGGTGGCCTTAGATTAGGGTAGCGGATTTTGTAGAAGAGGGTTAGAAGAATAGACAGATAACCTTGTAGTGACATCACTACGACGAGGGTCAAAGGGAGGGGATATTGGCATAATAGAGTGTCAATTTTTTTAGGTTGAAGGTGTCCCCTTGGTGTAATGTTGGAGGTGTCCCCTTGGAAAGGCTTTATTCGGTTTGGAAAACGGGGGAAGTTAAGTCCCCGTTTCCTTGGACTGTTTTCTATCATGGAACGTATTGGTCAACAAGCGTACAAGTTAGACTTACCACTGGAAATGGATGGAATCCACCCGACGTTTCATGTATGCTATCTTCGGAAGTGTCTGGCGGAGGAAGAGAGCGTTATACCTTTGTCGGAGATCCGTGTAGACGGCAACCGATGTGTCGTAGAACCCGAAGCCATTCTGGAAAGAGTAATCAAAAGACTCCGCCACAAAGAAGTCACAATGGTGAAAGTGCAATGGAAACATCATCATGGTGCTAACGTCACTTGGGAAGCAGAGGAGGATATGAAGCAACGATACCCCCATTTGTTCACCTAGTTAGGATTTCGAGGACGAAATCATTCCCAAGATGGGGAGGATTGTAACACCCCGGAATTTAAGTGTGTATGAATGCTCAAGGTTAATTCAATAACTTTATTCTTCAATAGTTTACCTTGTTGACTCACCACTCGCGTTTGATCGTTGCTTCAGTTAAGTTTTGGCCTTGGGAGTCTCGGTACAGGACTGGTGAAAGTGCCAGCGATTGTGACTAAATGTCACTCTCGCTGGATACAAGCGCGGGGGAGCCCAAACCCTGCGGTACACTTGGGGCAAAAGTGCCCGGCGATTGTGAAAAATGTCACTTTCGCCAGGGCACAATCGCGGGAAGGCTAAGCCGAGTCGCGGTACACTCTCTGCGAATATGCCCCGCGATAGTGACACTGTCACTATCGCTATGTCACTCTCGCCGACACCCAGTTGGGTATAAATTAGACAAGTCACGAATTTTAGTCATTTTATCTGATTTATAGGGTTGAGGGGCGATTTTCTCAGCAGTACTGGGTAAGTATTCTTCATCAAAACCTCTTCCTTCATTTATGATACCTCATAGCCATTAATGGTGATCCTTTACAATTTTAGGAAGTGATTTTAGAGAGCTTTCAAGTGATCTAGCATCTCACCTCTATTCTTCTCCATTCTAGGGTTTGGCTTTTTCATTAAAAGCCTTAAGGTGAGTTCATCCCTTTTACAAAAACCTTATACATGCTAAAATGTAGGTTTTCACCATCTAAATGTACTCATCTTTATTCAATGCATTATATGAACTTTTATACCTAAACCTAACTTTTGGTGTTTTAGGGTTTTATGATAATACTGTGGTTTTTGGGATTTATGAACTTTTAAAGTTGAACTGCTGATAAGTTTGTACATGGAAACTTGTTCACTATAATCCTTGGTTTAAACACTTGAGATCCAAAACTAGGGTTTTGAAATACCAAAGTGAACTAAATGAATGGGGATTTGAAATATGAGACTTAGAATATGGGAATATGATTCAAATGGCAACTTGAAACCTCTTGGTAAAGTTATGTGAGTATTTATGTGAAAACTTCATATATACATGTTTTAGTGGATATAATCATATGTCAAATCACCAGTTAACTTATTAGCTTTTTGTGACATATTTGCTTGCATTGGGAGTCATGACCCCATAATTGATGTTGCATTTTGTCCGACCTTGGGACATTAGTTTCTCACGTCGAGGCACGTCGAGGCATCAGATTGGGTTGTAAGTCCTACGTGCTAGGTATTACGATATTGGATGAGGATATCAACGTAAAGGCCCTATGTGGTTCAAGTTGACTTTCAGTGGGTGTACGTTTAAAGACACCGAGCCTGACATCCTGTAACAACCCGAATTTTGAAAAGCATCATTTCAAGTTAATATTGAATCAGTAGCTTTAAAGGGAAAAAGAAGATATTTGATTTTTGAACTTGAATCCTAGGTTTTATAATCTTAATGGGTGAAGGATTCAATTACGAGTCCAACAGTTCTTTCCGTAGCGAAATCGGAGCTATAACAAAGAAGTTACGGTCAAAGCAGTTAATAAGAAGAAAACCGGACAAACAGTGCATTACGTGAGTTGTGCCGCGATTTAGGGCCAACCTTGCGACTTAAGAGGGCACGGGCGACTTATGCCGCGACTTAAGGTCGCGGCATAACCCGCGAAACCCACTGTCAGGTCAAAACGCGATTTTCAGCCTTCAAGCCTCATTTCTCTCAACCAAAACCCTAACTCTCTCCCCCTTTTCTCTCCCAAACCGAACCCCAAATTCCAAAGTCGAACCTTAACCAATATTGAGGGTTTTTCCTCCTTAAACGACATGAATCTCCATCATCTATCTAGTTGAGATCATAAACCACCTTCATCTTCATCTTCTTCACCAAGTTCTTGGGGGTTGCGTCTAAACCTTTCACTATTTGAAGATTGGAAGCTTATGGTTCATTTTGGAGATCTACAAGTGTTTTGGTTGGTGATTCAAGCTATTGGTTGAGGTAATCTTCTCCTTCTTCAAGTATGGAAAATTAGGGTTTTTGGTATAAGATGAAAAGTTCATGTAAATGTTTGAGGAACATTTCTAAAAGAGTTGAATATGATTATTTATGGTTAGAAATGTGTGGATCTAGGTTTTGGAAGAATCGTGCTTGTGGATTCAAGTTTCTTCAAGGAAAGCTCTAAGTGGGGTAAAATCTAGATTTAGCCTAAATCTAGCAAGGTGAGTTCAAGTTGATTTGTGAAAACGTTGTACATGCCAAAATGTTCATTTTTAAGCATTTATGTGTTTTACATGAAATTATCAACTGTTGAGTATTTGGTAACTTTTGGTTATTTGAAGTATTTGGCTTATTAAACCTTGTAAAATACAACATTTGGGATTTTTAGGCATTTTGATAAATCAGTCATAAATGATGGTGTTTTAACGATTTATTGTGTAAATGGATTTTTGGTCACAAATGCATTTTAGTGCTTGTTGGGTTTTTATGCATCATTCATGAAATGAGAGATTTTGAAAAGTACGAAGGTGTAAGTCCTTTGGTGTTGGGCCATTTCCAACTTTGGAGAACACTTTAGAAAACGATAATCCTTTTTGTGGGTTTTGGGCCGAAGGCCAATTGTGATTTGAGAAACAAACTTTTGGGAAAGATGAATTTTGGTTTATGTAATCACCTTGGCTCTCGTATTTTAGCCAAACGTTCATTATGCCTTGGGGCTTGGTTTACACTCAAATGAGTCTTTGGAACATTCGTTCAGTTTTGGTAGCTCGTTAAGGAGCCTTGGACGTATGGTGTACTTAGTTGCATCTTATTTGAGAGTTACATGTTTCAAATGCGTTAGTTCATTCTTTTGAGTCATGTAACGTTTTAGACTGTAATGCATTGGATCCATAGGCATATGAGTTAGTCGGTTGGTTTAGTGGGGACTGGATGTTGTTATGGCTAGCGGGAGGACTCGAGGTAGATATCGTGGGTGGTTGAACTCGACGACCGCGCAACCTTTATTGAGGGCTCGAGGTAGACATCGTAGGTGGTTGAACTCGATGCCCGTTTGTAATCCAGTCTGTTTACTCATCGTGGAATTTAGTGTCCATGTTTGAATTCTAGTGAGTAGTCCCCAAGTCATGTGGTTGATTATGTAAGCTTGCGGTGGTGCTCTGCAGAGCCGTATACGGAGCTAAGTCTTGCGGTGGTAGCTCGGATGAGCCGGATACGGGGACTTGTGGCTTTGGTGGTGACACTCATTAGAGGTCGATTAGACACTAGGATCAGTGGTGTCTTGCGGTGGTAGCTCAGAGGAGCCGGATACGGGGAACCATGGTCTTATGTGAAGCTCGAGAACATTGATAAGTGGCCTAACTTTGTGTACCTGCCACTTTCGATGGAATTCGGGTATCCCCTGTCACCGAAAGGTGTTGTTTTTGGGTATTGAGTTTTATTATCCAAGTTTTCGGTGGTGTCTTGTGTAAATGGGTATTATCCTTGATTTATGGGTTGAGTATTATGCCCCACCCGTGTTTTGGGTGTTTCGGGATGTAAAGTTTTAACCGTATTTTCATAAATGGAGAGTTTGATTTCTATTCACGTTTTGAGTAAGTGTTGGATTGCATTACTTCATGAAATAACGTTTGGCGTTGAGACGTCCATTTATAAATTGCATAATATTGGAAACGGGTCGTCCTCACATTTAAAGCAAGTCATTTTAAAGGATCATGATTTAAGTTGCATTATTTCCGTTTAATGGTTTTTATAATCATGATGAAAACTCTTGAACTCACTAGGCGTTAGCCTAACCTTTTTATTTGTCGGCATGTGCAACAGGTTCCGGTTGGGAATAGCTCTAGTGACACTGTGTATAGAGGAGTGCTAGTCGTGTGCTCAAGAGGTGGATATCTCAGTGAAGTATTCCGCACTTGTTTCGGGAAGAGCAGCTCATAGTGGGGATTAAGTAACACCGACTTTGGTCTAGTCCTTGTATAAGACTGGAGTTTATTTCTGTTGAAGCTATTTAGAAAGTTTTATTTTGAAGATTTATCTCTTAGTTGATGTAATATCAAAATTTTAAATTAGTTGCTCTTACCAAATTTGAGGGTGTTACACATCCCTTGCGTGTACTTTTATGTGTATTGGTTTTACTGACTTGTCAAGTGGCTTACTTTTGTGTTCCGTAATTTGTGTTAGTAAGCGGGTCTCCCCCGTTAACCCAAGAGATATTTGTTTATGATAAAAAGCATTATTATTTCTATCATTGAATTCAATTCTTTTACTTACGCTTATCATGGTTTATTTCTAAATGCAATTGTTTGTTCTCACTAGGCTTTAGCCTAACACTTTTTCTTAAAATGACATGTATAACAGGTCAATCTAGCGGTGGGATTCGTCGGGAATGAGGGGACGACCTAGGGGTCGAGAACAGTCTTTTTGGGAGATAAAGTGACTGATACAATGATGATAGAGGATAAACATTTTGGAGGAATAGCGACACCCGACCTTAATCTCTCTTGACTAAGCTAGATTATTAGGTTGTCGACTTTTATTCTTCATTGTGTTGTTTGAAAATGGCATAACCTCGTTTCCCGTTTTCGAGATGATATTTTGGGATTGGCTGACAGATTATTGTTTACCCAGGTTTACTCATTTTATAGCCGTCATGTTGCCGAATTTTCGTTTTTTTATTCCTCTAAATTTTAGGGTGTTACATGATCACCACTGTTTACGATTTTTGTTCTCCATGGAATAGGTTACGACTTCTGTTTTACTCTTTTATTAAAGCATTTTTTGTTCAAAAAAAATAAAATTATCAAAAATGGTATTTTGGTTATTTACCAAATTTCATTCAAATTCCAAAGTTACAATTTGTGAACCAAACAGACGTATTCTAACTCATTTATCAGATTTCATTCCGATTCTGTCAACCAAACAAGTGGTCAAACCTGACAACATTTCATTCCAATTCTTTAAAATCAAATCAAAATATATATATATATATATACATTCTGCAAACCGAACGTCATTTCATTCCAACTTATACATCATTTATTTCGGTTAAATTTAATAATATATATATATATTTTTTTTTTTTGAAAAGCAACATTTGGAAGTAGGGGTGTCAAAAATAACCGAAACCGAATAACCCATCCGAACCGAATGAAATTTGGGTTAAACGGTTTCGGGTTATTCAATTTTCGGGTTAAACGGTTCGGTTAACCGAATAAGGATTCTTATTCGGTTCGGTTTTCGGTTAATGTTTTCCTAATTCGGTTAAACCGAATAACCCGAATAACACATTTTACTAATATTTTATATATTGCATGTTTATAAAGAAAATAAATCTAAGGCATGTTATACTATTATTATTTTACATATTTTATTGATATATAATGTTTTTTTTTATTCAGAGTAGATAATTTTTTTTATTATATTATATTTTATGCTTGAATTACATCGTCGCATGAAGAAAAATAATGTCATATGGTAGAAATAGGTTTTGATAGATGGTGTATTTTATTTAATATAAATTAGTTGTTGAGTATGAATGTATGATATAATTATATATTATAAGCAACAAACACTTGATTTGAAAACATTATTTGAGCAAATGTCCAACGAAAAAATATAAATCTTTATTCGGTTTAACCGGTTACCGAACCGAATAACCCGAAACCGATTAAACTGAACCTTATTTGGTTTGGTTATCGGTTAATTTTTAAAAAGCTTGAAAACCGATTAACCCAAACCACATAAACTGAAAATCGATTTAACCGACCGAATAACACCCCCTATTTGGAAGAGTCAATTTGCTGGCATTAAAATTTTCATTCTATATATAATTTATAGAATATTGAGAAAATTTATAACCATTAATATAAGTTATTAATGGAAAAAAAAAACATTCTATCGACATTTTTAAAATATAAACCATGAGCAATTATTTTAATTATTTTTGATAACTCATTTGAATTATTAACAATATAATTGGACAATACGTGTCAAAGTGCTCTTGTCTTTATGTTTCAACCACTCTTAGTATTTACTGTATAAATTTTACATAGCAACAATAACAGCATCTTCAACATATTTAAAAAAAATAAAACTTAAAATTAAAAAATATATATATTCATTTCTAACCGATTCTTTATTTTACAGACTAAAATATTAATTATATTATCAAAATAATTTATACATTTAATAAGATAATATTTATCTATCATAAACATTTAACATCAGGGATTTCTTTAATGGAAATATAAAAAAAAAATGATTTGCTTTCATTGTAATCATTTTTGAAATTCTCCAGAAATTCACCCCCACAACTATCTCATAATTTCTACATTTTGGAAAAAGTTTAAGAGAATTAGTTGAAACAAAAATATGTTCAAAATCTCTATTTTGGAGAATCTGCGGGAGATGTTCTAATATTTTTACTAGTGTTTTATGCATATTCCGTACATAAAACTTTTGTTTTAACGTTTTTATGTATAAGTCGTAAGGTTATGGCATTGATTTATGATAACTCTCATTTTGAACGTTATTTACATGTCATTTGTGTGAGTTTTTCTTTCATTTTAGTTGTGTTTTTTTTTTATTTGTTTGTATTTCTTTCTTTTATTATTTTATTATCATTTGGAGTTGTTGAGAATGTTTTTATGGTTAAACGCATCATTTTTTGGTTAAAACGTCACTGTTCCGCAGTGGGCACAGTCTGCCCACTGTGGGCACCCGAGGATAAATACGGTATTGGCTACGTATTCGTATTCTGAGGGTATTACAGAAATAAAGGATGGAAATTAGCTGGAAATTAGAAGATGGATGCTAGTTGGAGAAATCTTGCTAATCATTGTACTCTTTTACCCAATGGTTATTATCCTTTAGCTTTTGGGTATTACCCATTGCGTAAAAGCTTGCTTTTTCCTTGTAAATATGTAGGTTTGTTATCATTTGAGAAGAACACCAACCAAGAAAGCTCCACAATGTAGCACTTCTAGACCTAGTCTTCTTTACATTTTTTAGTTGTAGTTTTATTATTTTAGTTGTAGTTTAATTTATAGTCTTTTACTTTCTTGCCTTTAATTTCCGCATTTACTTTCCGTCTAACTTTGTAGTTTTATTTCTCTCTTTATTTAATGCAAGTAGTTAACAATTATTTCTTTTCTTACATTATGTCTTTTATCTTTATTATGAGATAATCATCTTTTGGGTGTAGGTGTGAGCCGACTTGAGACTAGTAGGCAACACTTGGGTGTGACCATCACTACTAGCTCTTGAGCTTGATCACTTGAGTCGAGACTTAAACTCAACGCTGATAAGCCGATCACTTTGAAGTGTTAATATTAAATCTAGACCTCGAGAGGGGCGGATTCGAAATACGGCTTAAGGGATGCACAAAGATTTGAGAGAGTCTTTGATAATCACGTAGATATACGGTTTTTGCATGATTTATTGCGGTTCAAACGTCGGAGGAGATTTATATCACAAAGAGATTTGGGTGTAAATCTCCACACCGGTATAACTTGATTTTTATCAACGTAATTAAATCGGTAAGATTAAGAGTTGGTTACGATGGACACTTTATGGGCATTTTGTAGGATCGGTCTTTAAAAATCCACTTTCGAGAAATCGGGATTCTTATAGACACTTCGTGCTACAAAGTAACTAACCATTTTTTTACTACATAAATCTCAAGGAAAACTTACACCTATACCCCTTTTAGTTTCTTATTTAGTTTTTGTTGTTAAAAGTACCAAACTCTCTCAAAAATATTTCCTTCTTCTGTCATTGAAATCGGTGTATTCTCGACTTAGGACTTGAAACTTTGAAGTCCAATCCCTGTGGATACGATCTCGGTATATTTACCACTTTATTACTTGTAGCGACCATAGTGTCGGTGTATACTTGCGCCCACACTGTGGACCTATACGATTTTTCCGCTACCAACTTACAAAACCGTATGGTAGTTCATTTTCATGATTTAATTTTATATTCACACCTATCGATTAGCAATTATGTATGGTTTAACCTTACAGTATGGCAAGTCAATATGTTGTTACACTTCCATAGAGGTACAATTTTTAAAAAGCTTATAAAACAAAGGTTGTTTTATTTATACCATTTACACATAACTGTTTTAGCCAAGATGTCTATATTCATTAGGGTTTTATCAATAAAAACCGACATTGTTTTCATATATAAATATTTTACGATCCACATTTAACAAATCTCGTAATAATTGAAATAGTTAGATTTCTAATTGTTTATTATTCACGTGAAATTGAAAATGACATCTTACAAATGTGTTTGCCACTTTATAAATCAACATCATCTCGAACATATATGAAGAAGTTAGATTTGTAGTTATATAAGGTTGAGGTCGGAGGAGAATCTCAAGCCGGATAACAAAATATATTAACATGGATGTTAAATTGAAGATAATAAAATGATTGCTTTTATGATGAAATTTATTTCATATAAATGATGGGAGGTATTTTTTATTTAAAAAAAAAGTGGTATAACCACTTCTTTAACGACACCCGGTGGATGATGCAAAATCAACGATTTGGATGGATCTTTGGTTCTTATTTTGTGTTTCTCTTTGGATCTTTTTGCTATATATATAAGGCAAATCAAATGATAACCCTAAAAAGGTTATAAACCCGTGACAACCTGTCTAAAAAAATTGTTTACATGAATTTTTTCATCAAAGGTTGGGATTCAAGGTATTGTTTCATATATATTTGTTTCATAATATGACAGTTTCACAATGTAAAACCTTTTTACGTGTATTTTTTGTTTACTATATGAACCAAAAAAAAACTTTACATGTATTATTTTCACGACGTGAACACAAACATATGTATGTGAAACAATACCTTAAATCATAACATTTGATGGGGAAAACTGTAAAAAGTATTTTTATATTTATTCTCACGGGTTTGTAACGTTTTTTGTAGTTCTCATTTGATAATCGTTATGTGTGAGTGTGTGTGTGTGAGTGTGTGTGTGTGTGAGTATGGGTGAGATCGGGGAAGAACCTAAAATTGCATTAATTATGTGAAAATTTTCTTTACATACAATTTGTCGGTTACAGTATTAGAAGAAATATACCAAAATTGGAGATATTAGTAGTCGTGGCATATCATAACCATGTTCAGTTGTCGCATACATCAAAATAACATTGTTTTTATTTTAACGAATCCATGCTTCTATTTTCTTTAGTCCCATGATGTCTCAAGGATAACGTAGGTGTACGTTGCTTGAAAATTTTTAATTTATGCCACACACATGGGTCTCGTTTTGCTTGTATATTGGTTATAGTGTAAACCAAGACATTTGTACAAACCATACAAACCATTATATTTATGGATAATAATCATGATTTATTAAATACGACTGAGATATATATGGAAGAAGATAAAGTTCATTTATTAAGATTATGACATTGGTTAGGGAAACAAAATAAAATTAGATATTCATTAGACTAGATGGACGACTGAGATTAGTTTGTAAGTTTGTACAAATAGAGATGGTTTGCATTTGATCGCTCCTCTATGCATGTATGTATACATATATAGGGGGATATTTAATTGAGAAGGGCAAAAAAATTGAGAAAGGTAGGAAGCAAAAGTTCATATCTGAATTATTGATAAAATGAAATATGGATTCACATATGTATATTCACATGTGAATAATTGTAAAAATGTAGATAAACAAAAACAGATTCACATATGCATCTTCAAATGAATTTTTTAGCTTTATCAATGATTCACATATGAACATTCTTCGCACCTTTAAATGTATGCATGCAATTATATTGTATATCATATATGTATGTATGATTATTGTTAGCTTGTAGCACAGGGGTGTCTATTTTAACCCAACCATTTTATAAAATCTTAATACATGTTCATTCTTGCGTTAAATTAATTAACAAGGTAGATTATATCAAAATTTAAGACGCTAGGAAAAAAAAAATATTGTAAAATAGATTTTACAAAAAAAATTATCCCAAAAAAACAATAATTTGTTTTACTATTCACAAATTATTTAATATAAACCTAAAAATAGGATTTAAATTCGTAAGCATATTTATATTATGAGCACATGTGTGTGGGCACCGCAATTTGTCGCTAGCAAAAACAATACCATGTGAGCATAGTTATGTTTGCATCTCCGTGATAGCAACCCAACTGCTATTCCATTTTCTCTATTTTTATTATTACAAAATATAATATCTATATATTATATACTATATTATAAAGTACGGATAAAAAACTCTTAAATACAAATTATATATTTGACACAAGATAAAGGTACCATCAAATCTCTTAATTTACAAGTATCAAAGCAGAATATACATATTACTACTGCAGACTTCTAACACCCACCAATTTGGTATGTGCATGGTCTTCCTTTTATACAGATTTTTCCATGTATCACTATTAATTAATATATTATATTACTATAATTTTGTTTTAATTATATTATTAAATATGTAATTGGTTATTTTTTCTAGATGTCATTAAAATATATAAGATAATCATTGAATTCGAACAAAATACTTAATTTTTTTTATATAAAAAACATTATATTATTAAACCTAAATAAAACAAATTTATAAAAAAAAACATTATCACTTCCTCAAAACCATCCAAAATCGTACTGTAAATCAACAAAAAAATAAAATGAAACATTAAAATGGTGATGTATCTCGCTGCATTGCGCGAGTACGCTTCTAGTTTATTCTAAATTATTTATAAATTTTATTTAACTTTAGGGGTCCGAGCCAGCTTGTGTACCTCAACTAATCCCAATGCTTCTGGAGAACAGTTAGAAAAATCTCCAGTGGTCTTGTAGGACTCGAACTAGTGACCTCTGAAGAGAATCCCCAGTGGAAGGTTTAAATACTGTAAGGGGGCGTTTGGTTCACATAATGTTTTTTGATGTAATGGAATTTGTCAAAGGAATTTGACTTTGAAGGAATTGGAATGGAATGTTATCAGGTTTGACCACTTGTTTGGTTGACAGACATTGGAATGTAATCTGTTAAAGGAATTGGAATCTGTGTTAACACCCTAAATTTTAGAGAAATAAAAATTCGAAAATTTTGCAATATGACGGTTATAAATTGGTAAACCTGGGTATATCAAACCTGTTACAAACAATCCCAAAATATCATCCCGATAAAACGGGGAACAAGTTATGACCTTTACAAATGATCAAATGAAGAATACACTAACAACCTAATAATCTAACTTAAATAAGAAAGATTAGTATCGGGTGTTGCTATTCTTCCAAAAATGTGTCCGCTATCCAAATACCGGTCTATACATCTCCCAAAAAGACCGCTCTTGACCTCAATGCCAACCACTCAGTCCCGACGAATCCCACCGGAAACCTGACCTGTTATACATGTCATTTTAAGAAAAAGTGTTAGGCTAAAGCCTAGTGAGATCAAACATTTGCAGTTAAAATAATCGAACGTAAAAGTGAGTAAAAGGGTTTCATTTGTGACAACAATAATAACAATAATAATAACAATAATGCTCTTGAAATATAGCAAGTACCTCTTGGGTTAACGGGGGAGACCCGCTTACTAACACAAAGGACGGAACACAGAAGTAAGCCATTTGATGAGTCAGTAAAGCCAATACACAAATAAAGTACACGTAAGGGATGTCAGGCTCAGTGGCTTTAAACGTACACCCACGGAAACTCAAGTTCAACCCCGAAGGGTCCTTACGTCGAGCTCCTCATCCAATATCGTAATACTTGAGCACAAAGGACTTATAATCCAATCCGATGCCTAACGTGCCTCGACGTGGGAAACTAGTCGTCCCAATGCCGGAACAACAATATAACAACTTACGGGGTCATGACTCCCAAATGCAACAAATAAGCCAAATAATACTCATAAGGCTCAACGAATATTCCCAACAATTGATAATATGCATAAATGACATGACGAGTGATTTCCACCAAAGCCATTTCCGTTATTTACTAAAAGATCACTAGTCAAAATACAAATGACACTTTTTATATCTCAATCCCAAAACATGTTGTATACCAATATGCAAATTTATCAGCAGTTAACCACAAGTTCAATATCCCCAAATCCATAAATTTTACATAGTAAATGTCATCCATTTAAATGCATGTCCCAAGAACAAGTAAGCTAAAAGAACATTATTGAAGTGCATAAATCTCCATTTCCCAAAAATCATCATAAACCCAAAAATCTCCAAAAGTTAGACTTGGTATAAAATCCCACAAATCAAGTATATG
The DNA here is from genome assembly GCA_954870635.1 of Arctium minus. Taxonomy (NCBI): domain Eukaryota; kingdom Viridiplantae; phylum Streptophyta; class Magnoliopsida; order Asterales; family Asteraceae; genus Arctium; species Arctium minus. The sequence continues at coordinate 169,451,553 of OX941080.1, read as the reverse complement.
AAAAATGAGATGTTTAGGCATTTAAAACCCACATTTGACATGTATAAAGTTTTATAAAAAGTGTAAGAACTCGCCTTCTTAGGTTTTACCAACAACCCAAACCCTAGGAGATGATTACTTGAACTCTAATGCTTCACCACACCTAAAATAGGTTCATAAATGGTCAAGGTTGGAAGTAGATGAAGGCATTAATGATGGGGGAAGTTAGGAGGATGAACTTACCCAAAATCTCCAAAGAAATCGACTGAAGAAGTCTCCCCAAATCAGATAATGACCTAAATTTGCGACTTAAGCTTTTTATACTCAAACCACTGTCCGCGATAGTGACACGGCGAGAGTGACATTTGTCACTCTCGCAGGCAAGGTCGCGCGAGACCTCACCACCCGCGGTACAAACGGGGCGATAGTGCCTCGCGATTGTGACATTCTGTCACTCTCGCGGGCACTGTCGCGAGCACCCAAAATTCCCCCAAACTTGATACTTTAAACCCACAATGCTTGAATCAATAAAACTCGATATTTAACTAATAAATCCCAACATACAAAAAGTTCCAAAATGAGGAGAATGCTACAGAGATTCCCAGAATTCGGGGTGTTACAATCCTCCCCAATTTGGGAATGATTTCGTCCCCGAAATCCTACTAAACAAACAAATGAGGGTGTCTACACCTCATGTCTTCTTCCGCCTCCCAAGTCACATTGGTGCCACGATGGTGTTTCCATTGAACTTTTACCATCATTACCTCCTTATGTCGGAGTTTCTTGATCACTCTTTCCAAAATAGCCTCGGGATCTTCGATACAACGGTTGTCATCCACTCGAATCTCGAACAAAGGTATAACGATTTCTTCTTCTGCTAAGCACTTCCGTAGATAACACACGTAGAAAGTGGGGTGAATTCCGTCCATCTCCGGCGGTAAGTCCAACTTGTAAGCTTGGAGCCCGATGTGCTCGAGAATAGCAAACGGTCCAAGGAAACGGAAACTTAGCTTCCCACGCTTCCCAAACCGGATCAAACCTTTCCAAGGGGACACTTTTAACATCACCCGATCCCCCACTTGGAACTCTACCAGTCTCCTCTTTTTGTCGGCGTAACTCTTCTGTCGATCTTGTGCCGCTTTCAACCGTTCTCGAATTGACTTGACCTTGTCGACCATCTCTTGCACGATTTCCGGGCCGCCAATTTGCTTCTCCCCCACCTCTAGCCAACACACGGGGGTTCTACACTTCCGCCCATGCAAAGCTTCAAATGGCGCCATCCCGAGACTGGAATGCTAACTATTGTTGTACGCAAATTCCACCAAAGGCAGATGGGTATCCCAACTACCGCCAAAGTCGATCACACACGACCTAAGCATGTCTTCAAGAGTTTGAATCGTCCTTTCGCTTTGTCCGTCCGTTTGTGGGTGGTATGTCGTGCTCAAATTCACCCGCGTGCCCAACTCTTGATGTAAGGCTCCCCAAAGTCTCGAAGTGAACCGACTATCACGATCGGAAACTATCGACAAGGGTATACTGTGTCTAGAGACTATTTCATCTATATAAATCTTTGCCAACTTATCCATTGGCAAGGTTTCCCGCATCGCTAGAAAATGCGCACTCTTCGTCAGACGGTCGACAATAACCCAAATAGTGTCGTTCCCTCTCAAGGTCTTTGGTAGCTTGGTCACGAAGTCCATGGTGATCTTGTCCCATTTCCACTCGGGTATTTCAAGCGATTGAAGGCTCCCATAGGGTCGTTGATGCTCGACCTTCACTTGCGAACAAGTTACGCATCGCTCTACATAAGGTGTTAAGTCTGATTTTATAGTAATCATTGTATTTATAGGCTTGGTCAAATACTGTGTTTAGAGTCTAATATTGTGTTGTATTGACCAAGGGTATTTAAGTCCCTTTGGTCTTGGTTGTTGGTAACACTTTCACGCATACTTTGAATACAACTTCTACTTTGCGCTTACATTGCTCTCTCTCTCTCTACTTTCTCTCTCTAGGATTTAGTGATCTTGGACTATCAATTGGTATCAGAGCTGTTCTAGATCTTGAGAGAATTGAGAGAATCGATTTTAGTATCTGAATTTGTGAAATAATCTGAAAATTTGATCGATTTTCTTGAATTTTTCAAGAAAATCTCGTTTTTAGATTTTTCATCAAATTCGGCCCTGTTTGTGTTTGATTTTCGTTAATTTTTGGTTTGTTGGATTCGATTTTACAAGTAGAATACTTTTGATTCACACCAAATTTCAAGAAAAACAAGTTTTGATCTTCGATTTTGAGATATTGTGATTTTCTGAAAACTCGTTCTTGCGTACTGTTACATTCTCAAAATATCGATTTTGTGATTTTTAATCGTTTTTGGTGATTGAAATGTGTTAGAAACCTGTTTTCATTCATTGTGTGTGAATTTGTTGCATTAATTTCATGGTTATAATCAATTCTTGCGAGTTTTACTTGATTTTCAGAGGTTTGCGCGAGTTCATACTAGTTTGCGCAAGTTCATATTGTTGTTCTAATCTGTGTTAGTGTATTTCAGGTTTTCGTCTCAAGAAGTAACTTTTCGCATTTGGTTATTAACACAAAGCGAACTTTGCGTATCCCGTGTATCACGAGAAGCTACTTTGCGTCTCCTTCTGTTCATGAGAAGTGAACTTTGAGTCTCCAGTTCATCAAGCAAAGTTTATTTTACGTATCCTTCAGCTCACGCAAAGCTATTTTACGTACTTCACAGCTTACGAGAAGTCCTGTTTGCGTAACAAGCTTATAACGCAAAGTTCAGTTTGCGTATTCTGTTACTCACGCAAAGTTCAGTTTGCGTAATCTGCTACTCACGCAAATTCAGTTTGCGTCTTCAACGACACACGCAAAGCTCAGTTTGCGTCTTACTCGTCTCACGCAAAGTTCTGTTTGCGCGATCTTCTCCTAACGCAAAGTTTTGTTTGCGTATCACTTGGCTTACGCAAATCTTGTTTGCGTCTTCTCCTGCTCGCGAAAAGCTCAATTTGCGTCTTCTGCTTCTCACGCAAAGCTCAACTTTGCGCCATCTCAAGACTTAGAATTTTTTCTGGATTTCTGAAATATGGATTCTGACAAGTTCACTTATCAAGCTCAGTTCTACAAAAGTGATCTTATGATGTCTTTGGGTACATAAAATCGTCCACCAGTGTTGATTGATGAAAATGAGTTTACACAGTGGCAATATCGGTTCCTGAACTTTATTGAGCGTCAAAAGAATGGAAATGACATGATGATCATTCTATCAGAAGGACTGTTTGAAAAACCCAAGTTGGCTTCTGGATTATATAAGCCTACTAAAGATTATTCACCTGAAGAGTTGTTGGCATATCAAGTTGATCGTGATATTAAGGCAAATCTGATGCTAGCTTTGCCAAACTCCATATACAACAGGATTGACTGTTTCAAAACTTATCCTAATCTTATGTGGCAACAGCTTGAGAAGATTATGCTTGGTTCTTCAGTTGCGACTCAACTCCGACATACTCATTACATGAATAACTTTGAAGAATTCAAAGCCAAGGACGGGGAGCCACTGAAAACTGTGTATGACAGATTTTGTGCCATTATCAATGATCTGAGGAAGATTAAAGTTGAAAAGACTGAGCTTGAGACAAATTTGAAATTCCTCAACGCACTTCAACCAGAGTGGAATAAATCCTGCCACAGACTGAGAAATGATGTCAGAATATCTACAATGCAGATCCAAGAGATGATTGAGATCATACTTACTGATGAGTGCATTGTATCTGAGAAGAAAGCTAAACTGGAGAAGAAGAACAAGAAATCAGTGGACCCGGTTGCTCTCCTCACGAAACACCTGACAGAACAAGCATTGTCTGATAATGCTTACAACGGGTCAACTGAAGATGATGGCGAGGCGTTAGAGAAAGCTATGATCCTTCTCTCTCAGCATTACCAGAAAAAGTTCCAGCCTCGTTCGAGCTCCAACACTTCTCGCTTCACTTCTGGTTCTAAAGTCAAAGTGCCCGAGCCAAAGACTGCTGTCTGCTATAATTGTGGAAAGTCGGGTCACATTTCAAAAGAGTGTCGAGTGAAGAAGGTTAGGGACTCAGCTTATTATCGAAAGAAATTGGAACTGGCTGAAAAGAGAGAGAACGGAACTGCTTTACTTGCCGAAGAGGAATTCTGGCTGGATCATTCTGACGATGAAGCTGCAAATGTCGAGATCGCTCAGATGTGCTTAGTTGTAGATGATCAGTCAGATGATGATTCTGAAACAGATGAAGACGAGGTATATTCTGAGTTTGATTTTAATTTCATATCTTCTCAGATGGATATTTTCATTACTGCTTTACATGATTTACGCTTAAAGTTATTTTCTGAAAAGAACTTAAATGCTGAAAAGTCAGATTTGATTGACAAATTGAAAATTTCTTTGAAAGATGAAAAATCTATTTTGGAAAATACAAAAGACATCTTTCAAAAGAAATTGGATGATTTGGAAAATTCAAATAAGACTTATCTTGAGTCTTTGACCGCTATGACCAATTTTAAGGACAGTCTTTCGGATAAAATAAATAAATTAGAAGAAAAGTTATATCGTAGAAACCAATCTGAGCAAACAATCTTTATGAACAAACCAATGAGTGAAGAAGCTTTAAAACAAAGATGGGGACTTGGTTTTAAAAATCCACATTGTTTAAACAATGCGATCGAAAAATCCCCTACTTTATATAAATACGATTATCTAATTCTTGCTAAGTATGCTCCTCAATTTAAAATTGATTGGATGAATGAAAAGCAAGTGTTAGAAATCGAAAATGAGAAAAGGAAAAATAACAAGAAAAAGGAAATTCCTTTTGTTTATACGAGCGAAAATGCAAAATATTTTCCTGACAAATCGAGAAGAGGAAGAAAAGCTTTAAATAATATATCTCCTGTTAAATCTTCAATGTTTGATGATTTTGTTGATCCTTATGCTTCTAATTCTGATAAGGAAAATATTTCTCCAATCATCTATGATTCGAAGAAATATACTCCTCCGTTAGTATTAGAAAACAAAATCATTGATCTTGAAGATAAGATAGAAGATCAAAATGTTTTAAAGGAAATTGAATCTGATATTATTCTTTCTTTCATGACTTCTAGTTTTGAAGAAAATTTATTTTCTCTAAAACAAGATTCATTTTCTATTTCTGGCCTTTCTTCTGATTGTAAGGAAAACAAAAAGGAAGTTCCCAATTTTAAAATCTTTTCTCTAAATAATTCTGACTCCGAGGTAACTTCAGATTTATTAGTTGATCAGATTGGTTGCTTAGGTAAAATTATTTCTTCTGATTTAATTATTAATTCGGAAATTATTGATGATTCTTTTACGCTAAATGATCAGTATTATAAATCTAAATGTAAAAGAAGACGGTCAAAGAAATCGAAGAAACAAGATACAATTCTTTCTAACAGTTCTAATTCTTCCAATTTAATTCTTTCAGATAGGACTTTGAGCAAGTCAAAGAAGCAGATCTGGAAAGCGAAGCGGACATCTACTGATTCTATGACTGATGAGGATAAATGTGTAGACAGACTTTATAAAAGTGATTCATTTGCTACATGTAATAAAATTTCAAAATACTCAATAAAGCAAATGATTCGAATTTCAAAACATGTCTCATGTTCTTCCTCTGATTCTAGTTCAGATGATTATGCTTTGTATTCATCTGATGATTGTGCTTATTATTCTGATGATATTTCTCGTGCTTCTCGTATCAAATTTTCTAACTATTTCCCCATAAGAACTGCAACTAACAAACACGGGCCCAAATTCAAGTGGGTACCCAAATCTCAATCTGATTTAAAGTTGCAGGCATCTCATGTCAAAGGGGAGTAAGAGAAAATATGGTTTTTGAACACAACAGTTCAAAACCTGGACTTCAATGTCAAGACTATGGCTTCTGAGTAATTCAGCTCAGAACCCGTGCTTCAAAGACTTTGACTTCTAGACATGTTAGTCTAGGACTCGTTCTTCAAAACTTTTAAGCTTCTGACTAATGAGAAACTGTGAGTGCATCTACTTAATTTCCGCTGCATTTATATCTGATTATGATGTTGTTCCAGTTTTCTCAAATGTTTTTAAAAGAATCTGAGCATTTTCATTTCATCTCCTGAATTTGTTCAACCCAATATTTTTTAAAAGAGACACAAATTTCATTTTTACATTATGTGGAAGATGATATTATTGAATTATATTTTGTTTCAACTGAATATAAACTTGCCGATCAAATATTTCTATTTCTAAAATCTCGGCATGTTGTTTTAAAAGTTTAAACCTTTACAAATTTTATTCTATAAAGTAAAAGTTTTACAATTTTTTTTTCTTTTGAATACAATGTGTGTCTAGGATAAATTTTCAAGTTGCTTTGTTTATATTAAAGTTTTTATATGTTCAATTTTCAGCTCTAACAAAAGTCGAAAAGTCAGCAACATGTTTGTAGCTTTTGATTTTGCTTTAAAGTTGTGTGATTCGGAATATTTATAGTTTACAATGCTTAGAAAACCTAAAAAGTCAAAAATTTTGGATCGTAATGAAAATATGGGCTAAGCACTTAGACGTAAAACCTTGTGTTTGAGATGATTATTAAATTCTTATAAATCAGAAATCTCTAAGTTTAAAAGTTTGTACCTGTGACCTTTCTGGTTTGGGAAAGTAAGTTCTGTGGGATGCTTGTCATCTGGTCCCCTAAGGTCATTTGATCTGGGAGTGATCGAACCCAAATATTTCTATATAATTAGATCGAAAGTCATGTTCTACTGGTATGAATGGGTTTAGGATATGTCGATGTAGCCTTTCTGATCTGGGAAAGTAAGTTCCAAGGGGTGCTTGACACCTAGTCCCCTAAGGCCAACTGGTTTGGGAGTGGCTGACCCAAATCCTGCAATAGGGTCACATAGAAAGTTACGTTTACGGCATGTTCTTTACTTAATAAACTTGTTGATTCAAAAGATGCCAATGTGCACAAGCTTAAAAGATGCCAAAGAGCACACTCATGTAAAGATGCCATAGAGCACAATGCTAAAAAATGCCAATGAGCACATATCACATGATACTTGGTGATATTTCTAAGTTGCAATAAACCTGTAAATTTGTGAAAATCTGAATTCTTGATGGATTAGTGTGATTACATGCAAAGTTCTCTATTATATTTTTAGAATTGCATTTTCTTGAAGCTAGTCGAAGTTCACATGCGAGCACACTGAATAGATTGATGAAAGTTTTTGAAACTGAACATGTCATAACTTGATATGCAATGAAACTTGTTTCTGTATCCAATCATATACATTTGATTTCATCTGATGGATTTTATTGTGATATTTTACTAAGTAGAATTTTATTTGTTTCTGTTTAAATTTTTTATATATTTAGTCGTTTCAAAATACATATTCAGTATATTTTTCTTTCTACATTGATGTTTCAATTCTTGTGTTCTCATATTTTTTTTTAAAATGAGTTTGAGCATTATTCAAGGGGGAGTGAAAAAGGAGATTTTTTCTTAATAATCATATCTGTTTTTGAGGGGGAGTATCTGATTCTCTATATGAATGCTAACTTGAATGTCAAATTTAGTGCATCTGTGTAGGGGAGTCAAAGACTATTCAGGTAAAATTTTTCATACTCCAAGTCAAATTTGCGTCACCAGTTGGTAGGACAAAGCTTAATTTGCGCCAAGAGCTTCTAGCGCAAAGCAAGCTTTGCGTTTCATGCCTGTCGCGCAAACCTCGCTTTGCGCTTCCTTCTGTTAGCGCAAACCTAACTTTGCGCCACCAACTTGTAGCGCAAACCTTCCTGTTTTCTCCGTTTCTTTGATTTTGCAGATCTTAAGTTGTCTCGTCTCCAACATATGCATGACCAAGTTGATCCAGATCATCAAGGTCATGAGGGCGAGAAGTTAAAAGAAGTTAAGGAGATGATAAAGAGACAAATAGTTCAAATTTTTATCTGCTGATCAAGATTCTGCTGCTCAAGATTGTATTTTTCTCAGTTATACTATATCTTTTGTTGTTCCTACTCCGACTACCATAGTTCATTCAAGGTCATTTAAAAGAAGGTATGTCGTCTAGAGCACAAGCTGATGAATCAACTGTTCGTTCAAGTTTATTTCAATCTGGTCCAGTCTTGTCAAGGCAGCAAAGATAAATCAAACTGAAAGATGCTGAGAAGAAATTTTTTTCAAAAAGTCAGAAAGCTTCGCAAAGTCGCTTAGTTGGTCCTTGCTGATTTAGAAGATGGTTTTTGAAGACCAAAGCGTCAATGATTACTAAGGGGGAGATCTTGGTACATCCAACTTCATAATCGGCCACCAATAATGTAGTTTCAGATCCCAGTACATCTTGGTACTTCCCGGGTGGATAGAATACTTGGACTTATGCGCGTCCTCCAAAAGTAGCTCTCGGCAACCACCAAACTTCGGTATCCAAACTCGCTGATTGAAACATTTTATTCCTCGACTATCTTCGGTCAACAATAACCGTTGTTTGGGCATCACTTCATCCTTGAGGTTTTCTTCCTTTAACGCCTCGGTTTGCGACCCTTTAATCCTTTCCATGAGGCTCGACACTAACTCGATCCTTGTAAGTTTGATTTGAAGTCTCCCGCTATACTCTTTTCGACTCAAGGCGTCGGCCACCACGTTTGCTTTACCCAGGTGGTAGAGTAATTTACAGTCGTAATCTTTAAGTAGTTCCAATCACCTTCTTTGCCTCATGTTGAGTTCCTTCTGATCAAAAACATACTTCAAGCTCTTGTGATCCGTGTACAAGGTACACTTTGTGCCGTAGAGATAATGTCGCCATAACTTTAATGCGAACACTACCGCCGCCAACTCCAAGTCGTGAGTGGGGTAGTTTTTCTCATGCACCTTCAATTTTCTAGATGCGTACGCGATCACTTTTCCTCTTTGCATGAGTACACATCCAAGTCCCATTTTGGACGCGTCACTATAGACCACAGAATCCTCCGATCCCTCCGACAAGGATAAGATCGGAGCCTCGCATAACTTCCTTTGCAATATCCGAAACGCTCTTTCCTGCTCTTCATTCCATACGAATTTTACATTCTTCTTGGTCAACATCGTCAACGGAGAAGCAACCTTGGAGAAGTCTTGTATGAACCTCCGATAATATCCCGCCAAGCCTAGGAAGCTTCAGATCTCTGATGGACTTTTGGGAGGTTCCCAATTCATCATAGCTTCAATCTTGGCCGTATCCACCTTCACTCCGTCTTTAGTAACTACGTGCCCCAAGAACTGCACTTCCTTCAACCAAAACTCGCACTTAGAAAACTTTTCATAAAGTTTCTCCTTCCTTAAGATTTCCAAGACGTCCCGAAGGTGACGCGCATGATCGACTTCATCCCTCGAGTAGATAAGAATATCGTCAATGAACACGATGACCGACTTGTCTAGGAAGGGTCGGCACACGCGGTTTATTAAGTCCATAAACACCGCTGGGGCGTTCGTCAACCCGAAGGGCATCACTAAGAATTCGTAGTGACCATAACGCGTCCTAAAAGCGGTTTTAGGAATGTCTTCCTCTTTGACTTTCACTTGATGATAACCCGAACGGAGATCGATCTTCAAAAAGCAACCCGCTCCTTGAAGTTGGTCGAATAAATCATCAATTCTAGGGAGTGGGTATTTGTTCTTCACGGTAACCTTATTCAATTCCCTATAATCGATACACATCTGCATGGTACCGTCTTTCTTCTTCACAAATAAGACCGGAGCTCCCCAAGGCGAGGAACTTGGTCTTACAAACCCCTTCTCCAAAAGATCTTGCAATTGACCCATCATTTCCTTCATCTCTGACGGGGCCAAGCGATATGGAGCTCGGGCTATAGGATCCGCTCCCGGTGTCAGATCAATCTTGAATTCAACTTGACGGTCGGGTGGTAAACCAGGCAAGTCGTCCGGGAATACGTCGGGGAACTCTTTTACCACCTCGAAATCTTCTAGCTTCTTCTTTTCGAGCTTGGCATCTATAACATATGCCAAAAAGGATGAGCATCCCTTCGACAAGCACTTTCGTGCCTTCGCCATGCTAATGATTGCAACTTCACCATTCCGCCTCTGACCATACACGGTCACCGCATCACCATCCGCAATCGGAATTCGGATCAACTTTTTAGCACATAGGATCTCCACGTGCTTAGTCGACAACTAATCCATACCGATTACAACATCAAATCCTCCGATGACCATAGGCATTAGATCAATAGGAAATTCTCTCCCTTCGATTTCGAGCTTGCAATGTCTTAGAACGTCCCGAACCACTACTTGATCACCATCCGCTAGCTCTACCACTAACGCATCTTCTAAACTAGTAGTGGGCATGGATAGTTTTGGGCAAAACGAACTTGACACAAACGAAAAACTAACTCCCGAGTCAAATAATACACGTGTAGGTACGAAGTTTAGGAGAAACGTACCCGACACTACATCCGTCGACGCTTTCACCTCCTCGGTGGTCATCTAAAAGGCTCTCCCTGTCGCTTTAGGAGTGTCCATCTTTTTGCCTCCACTAAAGTTCGTCTTTGCCTTCGGGCATTCACTTCTGATATGGCCCGACTCTTTACACTCGAAACAAATTCGCCCCTTGACTGGACAGTCACGGAAATTGTGGTCGGGCTTACCACATTTGAAGCACGGTTCAGACCCCGAATTGCAAGGGCCGGTGTGTTTGCTTCGACACCTTGAACACCACGGAGAATCACGTCTAGGACCATTTTCTCTTTGATTGTTGTTGAAGTGCTTTGACCTCTTTGAAGGTGTGGGATCCCCTTCCCACCTTCTCTTCTCGACTACACCACTCCTCTCCACCTTACTCAAGCCATAAGAGTCTTCCACCAGTTGCGCTTCTTCTATTGCCTCTTAGAGGGTAGAGTCCTTTGACACCCGAACCATGTTCATCATCTCGGTAGGCAAACCCTTGATGTATGCCTTGATCTTCTCTCTTTCAGTGGGGACAGATGTCCCACCAAGCCTAGCTTGTCCATAAATAACTTTTTGTACTCCTTCACCGACAAATTCCCCTTCTTCAAACCCCGGAACTCATCGATGATTCGATCCATAGCTCGCTCGTTACAGAATTATTCCATAACCTTCTTCTTGAAAGCCTCCCAACTCAGTTTGGCCAATACAGTGGCCTCAACGGAAGTGGAATATACATTCCACCATGTGAGGGCGACCTCTCTCAGCATTTGGGATCCGAAAACAGCTTTCTGACTTTCCCCATACTCGCTCGATCGGAAATCCTACTCCATCTCTCTAATCCAATTCATGCATGCCACCGAGTCGTCTGTGCCCTTGAATTCCGGTGGTCGGCATCTGAGGAATGCCTTGAAGGTACAAGCTTTAGACGCTTGTCTAACTTCGGGGGTTGGGGTTTCATTAGAAGGAACTACGGGTCCCATACCCCCGGATCCCGCCACGACAACGTTCTCCGCCACCTTCTCGGGCCTACGATGGTTAGCATATCGGTCATCCAAAAGTTTTAGAAATACTTCTTGTTGCTGAGCCATAGCTGCATTCATTGCCTGCATCATCCATTCCATCATTCTTGTTTCTGGAGTCACCTCCTCCATAATCGGAGGAGTTACAGCTAGGTTACGTTGGTGTATGTGCTCCGGTCCTCCACCCAAAACGTTTATAAAAGGTGGGGGCAAATCAACATTCGTCACCCTTGGTTGACCAGCCGTAGATGCCGCCGTATCCTGCCCTTCTGGCCGGTTACGCGTATTTACCATAGTCTGCCACACACGCGAGAATGTAGGTGAGATAAGGCTATACAGATATAAATAAGGAAACGTACTACCACATTCGTTAATTATCATAACAATGGAAAACAAACATAATCACGTAAAACATCCTCATAATAACGTTAGCTAGGCGAAATTATGAACATGCAATACATAAGAATTTTCATTCCCATTCCCATAACTCTCAATTTGTGTAGTTTTCGTCGACTCTAAGACCATCCTATCTTAGGAGTTCTACCCAATCTCACACAATCATAGACTAACTTTACAGCTTAAGTCTAGGTATCTTACATCCATACCTAGTTCACTTAAACTAATGCTCTGATACCAACTTATAAGACCCTAAATTTTAGAGAAATAAAAATTCGAAAATTTTGCAATATGACGGCTATAAATTGGTAAACCTGGGTATATCAAACCTGTTAAAAACAATCTCAAAGTATCATCCCGATAAAATGGGGAACAAGTTATGACCTTTACAAATGATCAAATGAAGAATACACTAACAACCCAATAATCTAACTTAAATAAGAAACATTAGTATCGGGTGTTGCTATTCTTCCAAAAATGTGCCCGCTATCCAAATACCGGTCTATACATCTCCCAAAAAGACCGCTCTTGACCTCAAGGCCAAACACTCAGTCCCGACGAATCCCACCGGATACCTGACTTGTTATACATGTCATTTTAAGAAAAAGTGTTAGGCTAAAGCTTAGTGAGATCAAACATTTGCAGTTAAAATAATCGAACGTAAAAGTGAGTAAAAGGGTTTCATTTGTGACAACAATAATAACAATAATAATAACAATAATGCTCTTGAAATATAGCAAAATATAGCAAGTACCTCTTGGGTTAACGGGGGAGACCCGCTTACTAACACAAATGACGAAACACAGAAGTAAGTCATTTGATGAGTCAGTAAAGCCAATACACAAATAAAGTACACGCAAGGGATGTCAGACTCAGTGGCTTTAAACGTACACCCACGGAAACTCAAGTTCAACCCCGAAGGGTCCTTACGTCGAGCTCCTCATCCAATATCGTAATACTTGAGCACGAAGGACTTATAACCCAATATGATGCCTAACGTGCCTCGACGTGGGAAACTAGTCGTCCCAACGCCGGAACAACAATATAACAACTTACGGGGTCATGACTCCCAAATGCAACAAATAAGCCAAATAATGCTCATAAGGCTCAACGAATATTCCCAACAATTGATAATATGCATAAATGACATGACGAGTGATTTCCCCCAAATCCATTTCCGTTATTTACCAAAAGATCACTAGTCAAAAGTACAAATGACACTTTTTATATCTCAATCCCAAAACATGTTGTAAACCAATATGCAAATTTATCAGCAGTTAACCACAAGTTCAATATCCCCAAATCCATAAATTTTACATAGTAAATGCCATCCATTTAACACCCTTATTATGTTAACATAAATAATCGTATATAAACAAAAATGCAATGAAAAAATACGTTTTTTTACAAATTATACCATTATAATTGTCTCGTCAATAGCTTCAAAACGAGCCCAATATTGAATATATATGAATTAGATTGTTTTATCATGAATATCTACGAATTATATTGTTTTATATCCTTATCCTTTATTTTTTTTTTCAACTTTAGCATATTAAAAATACATAATCGTAGACCAACTAAAATATATTAAAAACATGTTTCATTCTTATTATAAATTACACCATTATTATTTGTTCGTCAATATTTTTAAAAATAAGCTTATTTTTTAATATTTCTTGATTTAGTAGTATTATAGAGTGTTTTTTTGGATGATGTACACATAATAGATGAAAATGCATACCAAAATAATTCAGAGTCGATATGATTCACATATATGTGCACCAAACGACTCAAGCACCATATCTTCATAGACTAAGTATTGATAATGACGAATATTACAAACTTAACATGAAACATGGTTGTCATTTTGATTTCGAGATGTTTCGCGAGCATATCTTTGCCAATTGTTTTTTCGAGTTCACGATTTTGGATGATGTCAACTCATTATCTCTATCCTATTAGGGCTTTGTGTACAATTATTTAAAATTGAAGGTATAGCGTATCTTCGTATAAGATTTTGCTTTTGTGATTTGAAAAAAGCTTGTGAAGTTCAGAATAAATTTCGTTTCAAGTTTCTTTAGTTTTCTCTTCCCAAAGTTTTGAGAAATTGGGAATTTGATATGTTACACCAAGGTTTTGTGCTATAATATTTTACTTAATTTATGTTTGATATTGTGCGCCTAATCATTTGTGTTTTATATATTGAAATTATTATGTGATTGGTAGAAGATAGATTCATTGTTAAAGTACTAACTTCTGAATGTAGCATAGCAATTAGACCTAACTATAGATGAACGATATTTTTCCTGCTCTTTTTTTCTTTCTAAATTTTCAAATTTTATAGGGAATGCAGATGAGAATGATATTCCCACTTTATATGGCAAGAGAATGATGATTACCATGATTGCATTTCTTTTGCCTCTGTATGGATCAGTACAAAGTCCTGGTTCTAATGCTGCAGAGTAAGTCAATAACTGCAAAATGTTAATTCAAGCTTACATTAGTTTTTTTTATATATATTAAATTGTTGTTACCATTCTGAAACCAGCGTTTTCAAAGACAATAGATTTTTTTTTGGTAAAGGAGTATCCCAGACCACTTTGGGCCTGGACTAATCTCCTGGAAAACAGGCCTAAGGCCCGCGGGCATTCATCCCGTGGCCACAATGCTGTGAGTGGGGCTCAAACCCGGGCAATCGCTATGAAGTCCCTAGGCTCTTACCACCACGCCACAACCTTGTGGTTAACTAGGGTGGAAATGATACACCCTCTCCCTAAATACATGCAATGATTTATCAGCTCCACGGTTTAAGAAGATTGTTGACGATTGGTCATATTTTCAATATACCCCTCAATGATGACAAACATCTAAATTTTTTGGACCAAAATCAATGTTATTGGTCTCCAAGATTAATAGTAGAAAAATTGACAATTTTTGGATTGGAGTTTTGCCAAAGAGAAAAAAAGTTGTATTTATTTTGGGATGGAGGAGATTATGAAATTTACTATTGATACCAATGTTTTCTTATCTTTAAACTAGAAATAAATTTATGTTGTTTCAGACACTAAAGTCAAATTGTATCACTAACTTACAAATGATAATATAAGTATATAACATATATTATGTCTCAATGCCCGTGTTATTCTAAAATATGGAGCCATACATCTGGTATCCATATTCCTTAGTGTCATAAATGAGAATAAGGAGTCAGACATTCTGATACTATAGGTAAAAAGATCATTCTTGGTGAAATCTTATGTCCCGGTAGAGAATGTATATCACTGCCTCATTGGTAACACTGATATTCAACATTTTGTCCAAATTTAATTTTCTCCTTGATTCTACTCTCTTTACCTTTGTGTTTTCAAGGTAATGACGTGTTCCTATTTCTGAAAAAATGTTGTTTATTGTCAGTGATCTACTCTTGTTACTGGGAGAGATAAAGAAAAATATTGTCTAAAGGGAAGGATGTTGGTGCCCTTCGCTTGGTTTTCATGATGCAGGAACGTATGAAATGGATGAGGATTCAGGTATTATTAGGAAAGTCATATTCTTCATGAAATGACTGATTGTGATTATAGCTCATTCCATTCTAAAAGAGGACGACAATTAAGTACGTTAGGTAGTGAATCATCAATCTTGTTTTCGACTAGAGTGCTTGTTATTTTTTCAAGATATTTTGGACATCTTTGTCAGACTCGACCATCGGGTTCTGAACTTTTTTGGAATTTTAATTTATATTGTATTATGCTCTTTTGGTATGTGTTCTACATTAAAAAAAACCTATACTTTTTTCTGTTATCTTAGCTAAGGAAGTCACTAGATAATTGACCCCGTTCATATTTGCAGCATTGAGGCTATCACGGTTGGAGATAAGAAAATAGGGATCAAGATGCTTCGTGCTGCATCGTGCACGGGTATGTAGCTATATTATAATAAAAGTCTTACAAATTAAAATTTTCTTAAAATGACAGTAGCATATGAAATTCACTTAAATAAAATCATCCTTCTAACATCATTTGAAAGTCGAAATCGAGAATCACCAGATGACCATATCGGCTAAAAAGTAAAAGCTTAAAACATTATAATCAGGGGCGGACCTATGAAGGCCCTAGGAGGCACAAACCCAACCGATTTTAGCAAGTAGAATATTTTTGGGGTATGAAATGTGCACATGCTAAACTTTGTAGTGTGCTTCGAGATATTAGAAAATATAAGGGACAAAAACCAAAAAATAAAAAAAGTCCCTCTAAATCAACAAAAAAAACCAAAAAAAGTCTAGTGAAATCAACTAGTAAACGTAAGAAAATCCCTCGAAACAGTAGAATTCGACTAACAACATATTGGACGACTTTACAGACCTTTGATCCAGGGACGGATCCAGAAATTTTTTCATACGGTGGCACCATATAACACAGACAAAAAATAATTACAAAAAGCACGATTTTTATCGACGTGTCTTCATTTTTTTACCGACATTCAATATTGTCCGATGTGTTTTTAGCCTAATTCCACAATTTCTTGGGATTTTTAAAGTTGTTTGCTTGATTTCGAGGAATTTTTAAGTTTTTTTTATCGATTTCGAGAGATTTTTTCGGTTCTTTTTTGTTGATTTCAATAGTTTCTTTGGGTTTCTTGGTTGATTATGAGGTACGGTTGCACCTTCTTGATATTTTCAAAATAATACGGTAGCACATTTCAAAATGATACGGATGCACCTTTCACGTACCTAAAATTTTTTACCCTTCGTCGGAAAAATAATACGGTGGCACGTGCCACCGTATTCACTACACTAAATCCGTCCATGCTTTGATCTACATTAAAAGTGCACCTATTCGACAAAAACCCTGGTTCACACAAGATTATAATTAGACTAAAACATGTATAATTCAACCTCAAAATTTTTTAGACCGTATTCCATATCTCATGTTAGAGCACCCTATGGCACAACTATACGCTTTCCTTACTTTCTCTCATCCAATCATGTCCTTTACAATCTTCTTCAATCCCGTCCACTTATCAATCACACCTTAAGAAATTAATATTATAAATTTATTATCATAAATTGATTTAAAAATTATAAAATAAATATTCAATTTTGGACATACGTGTTACTTAAAAGCATCTTGTTTTCTTGTAATTGAAATTTGGATATCTACCAATCGACAAAAATCAATCTTTCTTTTGCCGAAAACAAATATATATATATATATATATATATATAGACGTTCAAATGCAACTCATTTACATGATGCAATTCATGCAATCTCTTTATCGACCACTCATTTTATTTTCATTTTTATAATTAAGAAAAAAGAAAAAAAGTTGAAATTAAAATAAGTGGTGGATAAAGGGTTACATGGAGTTGCATAATAATCTACCATATATATATATATATATATATATATATATCATTTATGTATTAAATGTCTAATATATTTAATAAAAAATAAATAAATTTTGGACACACAATATGATACCATCAATTTATTTGCAATAACGGTAACCGAGAAATCAGAAAATTTTAAATATACATTTGTTAAGAAAAAAATTACTTTACAATTTTATGATATGATTTAAAGTAAACTACACTTTTGGTCCATGTGGTTTCCCGAAAGTAACACCTTTTGTCCTGTAGTTTTGTAATTACAGTTTCGCCATTGTGGTATGTAAAAACGACTGGATTTGGTCCCTGCCTCTAACGATCGTTAAATAATCTCGTTAGATGAGGGGTATTTCAGACTTTTCCCAAAAAAATTGTCATTTCTCTTTAAAATTACAAATATATTAATTATATAATAAACACATACACACACACACACACACACATATATATATATATATAGAGAGAGAGAGTCAGGTTCAAACGAGAACAGTACCTATTTAAAAGAACACGAGAACTAACAAAATCATTAGTGATTTTACATTAACATACGAAAAAAGGACTTTGGCCGCAACTTCAGGTTCGTGTGGCTTTTTTGCACGTTAATGTAAAATCACTAATGATTTTGTTAGTTCTCGTGTTCTTTTAAATAATTATTGTTCTCGTTTGATCCTCCTTCTCTCTCTCTCTCTCTATATATATATATATAGGGTGCGTTTCTTTTGCAAACCAAACAATTTGTACAAACTATGCAAACCATTATATTAGGAAACAATAGATATATTTATGGATAATGATTATGATTCATTAATAATGATTGTGAAATATATGGAAAATGTTAAATTCATTCATTATAATCATGATTTTAAATTAGGAAATGTTAAGTTTATTCATTATAATCATGATTTTAAATTAGGAAATATAATAAAATCATATATTCATTAGACTTGATGAACGGCTAAGATTGGTTTGCATAGTTTGTACAAATTGTTTGGTTTGCAAAAGAAACGCACCCTATATATATATATATATATAAGCAGAACCCACCTATCATATCACATGACCTTTGTCCTACATGGATAAATCACCGAGAAAATACAAATGAAATCTACGATTCTATAAATGAAATTTGGGTATGAGATGATTTTAGTTTTAGTTTTAGTTTTAGTTTGGATTTTGATTTTTGAGATTTAGATTTAGATTTTGGTATTAAGGTTTGGATTTGGGTTTTAGATGACTGGAGGCTCGCCAGAGAAGATGACCGGAGGTTCGCCGGAGAAGATGACCAGAGGGTGGTGGTTTAAGTAGGACAAAGGAGTCGAAGGGGTGATGGAGGTTGGTGGCAATCGAAGGCACAAAATCGGCATCTAAATAAACCCGATCACACATCTGTGTTATGGAGCTGCCAACATCTGAGTCTCAATTGGCCATCCAGACGGCGATGGTGGATTGGTCGGAGAACCAGACGGAGAAGCAGTAAACATTATCTCCGACGAGATGAAAACCGACGGTGAAAAGACCACCATCCGACCACCATCATCTCTTTGCTCCTCTATCTCCAGCCTTCATCTCTACAGATTTGGTTACCTATACAACCCTTCCCCCAAGTGATTTTTCACACAAACAAAAAAACTGGTAACCGACACAACCCCTTCCCCTTCTGGTAAACCATCAGCGACCAACCTTTTATTAGGAATGGCAACGAGGCGGGTTCAGGGCGGGTTCGCTGTCCCCGAAACTGAAATGCATCCCCGTCCCTGCCCTGTTCCCCATCGAGTTTTTATTCGGGGCGCCCCGTCGGGGATTTTTTATGCCCCGTCCCCGACCTGACGGGGAATCCCCGAAACCCGACCCGAACATTGGGAAAAAAATCCAAGAATAAAAATGGTTGGAAAATCATGTCGAAATGCGATGTAAATTAAAATTGTTGCTCCAAACACAATCCAAAAATATAAATTAAAATTGTTGCTCCAAACACAATCCAAATTGGAGTCCAAACACAATCCAAAATCAAGTTTTTTAACACTTAACAGTTAACACAACCAAACATAAACGTGTTCCGACGAAGACACAAACAAAATACTTCATCAAAAAGAGTAAAAAACTTAAAAGTTAAAACCCTAAAAAACTAAACATATTTATATTAAATATTAATAATATATATATATTATTAATATATATATATATATATATCGGGGCGGGGATACTTTGCCCCGATACCGAACCCGATAAAATCCCCGAAATTTTCCCCACCTAAAATTGTCTAACCCGACCCGACCCGAACTTAGCCGGGTTTCGGGTTTCCCCGTCGAGTTCGGGGTTTTCTGCCATCCCTACCTTTTATGCCTCAGCATCTTCGACCATGGATAGATAAAAACCCACAGGAATTACCAAATCCCCCCCCCCCCAATCAAACCCCACAGATGAAATACAAATCCAGACCTTGGCCCTCGTCCCCAACCTCCCTCGATCTGTTTTTTCCTATTCTCGACGGTTCGAGGAGGGGTTCGTCGGTTTAGACGGCCGTAGAAGGGATTGGGAAAGGGGGTGGGTTTGGTCCCTCTAAATAACATATGTATACGTTTTAGTTAATTTTTTTTAATTTCTAAAGAAAAATGAGATAAAAGTGAAAAAAAGACTAAAATACCTCTGACTTAACGGATTCTTTTAACAACCGTTAGAGGCAGGGACTAAATCTGGTCGTTTTTGCATACCACAATGGCGAAACTGTAATTTTGAAACTGCAGGAACGAAAAGTGTTACTTTCAGGAAACCACAAGGACCAAAAGTGTAGTTTAATCTATGATTTACATATGTGTGGAAGGAATAGATGTAACACCTTAAAAATAAGGATAAATTTAAACCTAAATATTTGCGAAAAATGATATCTTAAATAAAAGGAAATCACCCAAAAAGGGGAACTGGTAAAATTGTTTTACAATTTCTATGAATGGACATTAAAGTCGACAACATACTAATCTAAATAATTTATATCTAGATTATAACGGTTGTCAACGCAATCTCCCAAAAGTATCTATCTCTTTCTGTATGCCAAATCACCAAAAGATTAACTCCAAAAGTTGCCACTAATGGCCAACACTCGTCCCTCAAATCTTGGGAACCCCGCCGCTAAAAATACCTGATATACATGTCGTTTAAGAAAAGTGTTAGGTTTTACGCCTAGTGAGAAAAAACATTTTATATATGTAACATGGAAATGAATGAAGTATGAATAAATACCTTTTCGATAACTTAAAAAGGTAAAGTTTTCCAAATGACCACATAAGGACCTTACGGACCAAAAAGCGTCTTACGATGACGGGGGAGACCCGATTTCCAAGGATCGTGGTGGAACACAAAAGTATGTCACTTTCTGAGTTGTAAGCTCAATATTGGGACCCATGGCCACGAACAACGTTGGCTCGTACATAGATATGGGGGAGGGCACCCGAGGATCTCAATCATACTTATTCACTAGGATTACATATACGGACCATGGCTAGTATTCGACCCCACATAACCGTACCAAGTTGCCTCTAAGGATCCAATATCTCAACTAGTTACAAAGAAGAAGATCATCCCAAAATAAGTCGACTCCTATTCCTATAAGTCCATTAGTAATAGTCTAGGATTTGTCACAATTACATTTGTGACAAAACGATAATCACATACATAGAATTCAAAATAGAATGTCCATAATATGATTTTCCATGCATCAATCACTTCCATACATTTAAACCCCATTAATGATCAACAATTGTTATTTCCATTTTCAACATGGCTACTTTCAAAATAAGGTTTCCAACATTTTATAACCATATTGATCAACATTCATCACGATAAACAAATATAAACCAATCTTAGGTGAAATCTTCCATTTGGGCCCCAAAACCCTAAAAATCATCAAGATCGTTTTCCTCCAAACATTTAGTTATAAATATGTACACAAAACATATTTTGTATGTCATCTAGTAGTTTCCAACCATATATCACAAATTATAACTAGAACCCTAAAATCTCCAAACCCATTTAGGTCAAAACTTGCATATAATAGAAATGTAAATGAGAAGATGATTATAGGTTCAAAAGAGTAGTTTTGACATGTATAAAGTTTAAAAGGTAAGGATGAACTCACTATGTTAGGTTTTTGAATAAAACCCAAATTCAACCCAAAGATGAGAAGATCTTGAATCCCTAGCTCCCACCTCGAATCAATGTGATAGTCCCTTAAATGCGCCCTACATTGTTTCTCCACCAGTCCTAAGATCACCCAAACTGAAATAAATGAAGAGAAGGGAAGTGAAGTGAAGAGGAGTAAATGCCTAAAACCTAGGTCAAATTCGACCTGAATGCGACTTGCACCCCGTACGCGGGTTTCACACGGCTAAACCTACGCCAGGGTCGTCCGCGCACAACTGAAGCTACACACCACAGTGTCTCACGCGGGTTCCATGCGACCAAACTCGTCGGGAACTCGCTTTAGTCACTGTTCATTTTCCTTAAAACTTCATTTTCTTGATTTCTTTCACTAAGGTTTCACCACTAAAATACGAGGTCACCTAAGATTCGATTTATAAGGCATTTCTAAGATTAAAATTCAAATTATAAAGGTTCCAAATTCGAGGTGTTACAATAGAAGATTAGTTATGAAGTTTCAAAGGTTAGAATTTCAGTTTTCTTATTGATCTCGATTGATGATGCATCTGATATATCTATCGTTGACTTCGATTTGTAAAATCAGTAGTCACGAATTTAGGATCTTCAAATATCTAAACACAAACCTCACAAGACCTTGATCAAACAACGTATCTATATTATTAGCTTACTATGAATAAATACAGTAATAATTTGATCTATCATTTATATGAGTTTGAAAACTGATTTATTTGATTTATGTGTTTATCATAATCAAGCTTAGAGACTATTAGTTTAGAGTTTAATGTTATGAAGCTTATCACTCAGCCATATATGGTCATTTTTATTTGCAGCGTAATGATTAATCAAGTCATCAACCAATTTGGCTTAATAAAGACTACTTATGCATTATTAAGTCGTATTTTTTTTTCCAACTCTTCCAATAATAAGTTCTCTTTATGTGTGTGAATATAATTTGGGGTTATTAATTAAAAAAAAAACAAAATATAGATTTTAACTTATATTTAATTATCCAAAATTTTACAATTGTATTTTTCTAATGAAATACATTTTTAATACATTATAGTTCTCATAATATATTAATTGATAATAACCTACCTCCATGAAATCTTGAAAAAAATTCTATAAGTTAGTTTATAAAAGTCAATTTCATAAGAGATCATTTAACGAGATAATCCAGTCTTTTAAAAATAGTGTTAATTAAAATTAGATGGTTAATACTATGTAAGTATTAACTTAAATATCATATCATTTTATATTTTATGTAAAAGATATGTACAACTTAATTTTACATTCAGTCATGTTATTTTCATAATTTGTTGTTTGAATATAATTCAGATACTTGTTGTAACACTTAAATAAATTTTATTTATGATTTTATATTTAACGAGAATTTAAGTTACTAATGATGATGTTGTGAAAATATCATTGAATATGTATTATTATGTTAGATCTACCATCAATACAACTTCAATTTTTCATATAACCAATCCATGTAATTTGGTATATAAATTAGTATTTTAGTTTGGTACACAAATGAGTATCATTTGAATTCTTCGGTTTTTGTTATGAATAATCCATTTAGTATGATATACAATAGTTTTAAATTATAATTTAACTTATTAAGAAATTTATTTCATTATGTAGATAAAATATTTTTATTATTTAAGTAATTATTGAACTAATACCTTTTTGCATTCAGAAAATTTATTAAATGGTATTTTTATTTATCCTATATTTAATATAGATAGAAGAGTAAAATAACAATTATGTCATTCACGCTTATTCAACATAAAAAACAAATAACAAATTATCATAATCTATATAAATAACTTAATTTACACACACGACTTAATCCATAAAAAGGGCAAAACAACCCGTTAATATGTGATCACTTCAACGACAAAGAATGATATTTATTAATGTATTTAACTTTTATTTCCAGTCAAACATCATATATGTTTTTTATCAAAGTTAATTTTAGAGTAAACTACAAATTTTGTCAATGTGGTTTCATGTTGGTTACGAATAAAGTCTTTGAACCCTAAAATTCATAATTAGGGTCCTCGTAGTTTCATTTTTGTTACGGACCAGATTCCTTACCTAACTTTCGTTAAAAACTCTGTTAAGTCAGGGTGTTTTTGTCTTTTATAGTTTTCTTTTGCTTTCTATTAGAATATAAATCAACATTTGTGTGTGTTAAACCATAGTGTTGAAATATTTTATAATTGAGGGATTAGTTTGTAAATATTTCTCCTATTTATATCTTGTATTGGTTGCCTTTCAAATAAATAAAATTACCTTAACCTAAGGTTTTATATGGTATCAGAGCCAAGTGTACCCGACCCTAACCCTAAAACCTTGCCGCCGACTCTAAGTTCCGGCAATCAAAAACATCCTCCGGCAGCCTACAATCAGGTCAGACTCATTCTCTTCCTCTCAACACCATGATGCCATCACCCACAGCCTTCACCGTGGCAGAAAAATCCGCCCAATAATCTGCCCACCGATGGGCCTTTCTCCTCAACCGAGAGAATTATCAATTCTGGAAAACCATGGTTGAACCCTTCTTCTTGGCAAACCAACTAACCGGATACCTTAATGGATCGATCCTGTATCCTCCCTCGCATACAATAACAGACAACAAGACGGTGGAAAACCCGACACATGCGACATGGAAAGCAAATGATAATCATGTAAAAATGGTACTACTCTCCTCAATCTCTGAACAAGCATATGGTGTTTTCTATGGAAAACAAACATCACATGAGATTTGGGAGGCATTGCAACATGCATTTGAGCCAACATCTCTTTCCCGAGAACTTGCCCTCAAAACCAATCTCTTGAAACTAGAGATCGGCAATGATGAATCTGTCACCGCCTACTTTCAACGTGCAAAAGGATATGCTGATTCACTAGCCTCAATTGGTGAGCCTGTTCGTCCAAAAGATTTAGTTCTAACAATTCTTGCAGGTTTGTCCGGTCGCAACGAGTTCAACATCCTCGTCATAACTCTCACGGCCCGCGGAACAGATATACACGTTGATGATCTCCAAGCCCTCCTCGCAGACCATGAGTTTGTCCATGGACGATCCAAATCAGGAGCAGCAAATATTTCCCAGGCATATAATGTGCAAGGCGGTCAATCTCCGGTACCTAGCCGCATTCCCGACTAAAATGTGGTCAACTCTCCAAACTATATGCAACTTGTGGCTCAAGCCCAAGCCCTCGGCTTAAGTCTCATTCCGACAAGTGCACCACCACAAGTCTTCTTTGGCAATCGGCAATCGTCAAACAATGGGTATCGTGCAGAAAATCGTGGTAGTCGTGGTAGGAACAACAATCGCAACACCCGTGGAGGCCGACCACGTGGCCCTGATTTCAGTTGGGCATCAACTCAGAACACTGTATATGGGCATTGTCAGCAATGTGGGATTCAACACATTCCAGCACAGTGTCCTAACCACAAGGGGAACACTAATACCCAGTCGACTGCTCACTTTAGCACCAACCGATCACAAGTATCTTCATCTGTGCCACCAAATTGGTATCCGAATACGGGGGCAAATAGTCATGTGACTCCCGATCTCTCTAGTCTGGATTTCTCCGAAGCATATCATGGTCTCGACGCTCTTCATGTTGGTAACAGTAAAGGCCTTCCCATCTTACATGTCGTCTCATCTGATATTCACACACCTCACAAAACCTTTCGCCTCTCAGATATTTTACACATTCCTTCTATCTCTAAAAACCTTCTCTCTATACAAAAATTTTGCACCAATAATGATGTATTCTTTGAATTTCACTCGAGTTTCTTTGTTGTGTTTAAGGATCAGAATACTCACACTGTTTTACTCACAGGCCCGAGCAGTAATGGTCTCTACTCTCTTACCATCCCACAACTCCAGTTCATCAAACGTACCGTCTTCTCTGCTGAACGTTCCTCATCTGACATTTGGCATCAACGTTTGGGTCATCCCCACCCACGATTACTGCAGTTTATGTTGAACCTTTTTTCGCTTCCTTCTCTAATAAAACCTTACATAATTTGTGTTCGGCTTGTCAATTGGGCAAGTCTTCTAAGTTGTCTTTACCGCTTTCTTCCTTTAAAAGTACAAGAATTTTGGATTTGATTTATAGTGATGTATGGGGGCCTACCTCATGTTTATCATCCGTGGTCATCGCTACTTTGTTTTGTTTGTCGATGATTTTTCTCGTTACATGTGGCTTTATCCCATGGATTGTAAATCTGATGTCTTTGAATTGTTTAAACAATTTGTTACCATGGTTGAACGTCAATTCATATCTAAACTTAAAACTATTCAAACTGATTGGGGGGTGAATATCGAAATTTCAACACCTTTTTCTCTACTATGGGCATTGTCCATCGTGTATCGTGTCCTCATACTTACGAACAAAATGGCTTTGTCGAACGTCGAAATCGACATATTGTTGAGACCGAACTCACCCTCTTGACACAAGGAAATGTTCCCTATCGTTTTTGGCACTATGCTTTTGACACCGCCACCTTTCCGATAAATCGACTGTTATCTCGTGTCTCCCAATCCATTTCCCCGTATGAGCATATTTTTCATAAACAACCCGCCTACTTATTCCTTAAGGTTTTTAGATGTCAATGTTTTCCTTACCTTCGTCCTTACAATGCTCATAAACTAGACTTCCGCTCCACTCCGTGTGTCTTCTTAGGTTATAGTCCGACCCATCATGGCTATCGGTGTCTTAACCTCAAAACCAACGGCATTTATGTCGACCGTCATGTCCGATTTGATGAAATTGTCTTCCTTTTTTTACCTACTTCCATGATCAAACCATCCTACCTTAAGCCCGATCCTCCCCCATCCATGACCCAACCAGTTGGTCACATTTCCTTTCCCGACTTTCATACCGATATACCGGTCTCCCAAGTCCCGTCTCACCCATCTACCCCAACCACGGTCACTTCTCAAGTAGATGACACCTCATCTCCCTTTCCCGTTTCCCTCGGTGAGTCCACACCTCCTCCATCACCAACTCATATTCCTTCTTCTAAAACGGCTACTCCACCGAGTCCTAATCCTGTACCTAAAACTGCCTCCACGTCATCACCCTCTTCTCCGTCTCCGCCTCCTGTTATACGCACCCATCCCATGTCACTCCGACCACATCCCAAACCTCGTGTCCCTTTCGATCCTTCTTTATCCCATGTCACCCGGTCCGTCTCGACGGACACCGAGCCTACCTCCTTTATTGTTGCTAATAAATCTGTTGAGTGGCGCAGGGCTATGGCTGAGGATTACTCGGCATTGGTTCGTAATGATACATGGATTCTTGTCCCGTATTCAGATGCTTATAACATTGTTGGGTGCAAATGGGTGTACAAACTTAAGCAGAAGGCTGACAGCACCATCGAGCGCCATAAAGCGCGTCTTGTTGCCAAAGGGTTCCATCAACAACCAGGTATCGACTTTGAAGAGACTTTTAGTCCCGGTATCAAGTCTACCACGATTCGGGTAGTCCTCTCTCTTGCCGTCTCTCAAGGATGGTCTTTACGTTAGCTTGATGTTCAAAATGCCTTTTTCCATGGGCACCTTAATGAGACTATATACATGTCTCAACCCCCGAGGTTTGTTGATCCTACACATCCACATCATGTTTGTCGGCTCAAGCGCTCACTCTATGGCCTGAAACAGGCTCCTCGTGCTTGGTTCTATCGACTCTCACGTGCTCTGGTTAATCTTGGCTTTACCAGCTTCAAGACCGACTCTTCATTGTTTATCTATTCCAAGGGCTCTATTGTTCTCTACATCCTTGTCTATGTTGATGACATTATCGTGACAGGGAACAGTACCCCCCATATTGATAGGCTGGTGTCCACTCTTGGATCTGAATTTGCTTTAAAAGACTTGGGCACCTTACATCACTTCCTTGGGATTGAATTTATCTCTAGCGGTTAAGACATTATCTTGTCCCAACAACAATATGTTCTCGATCTATTGCGTCGGGTGGGCCTCTCTGATGCCAAACCGACTCCTTCCCTTATGTCGTCGGCGGTATAACTGAACCGGGAGTTCGGTACACTTTTTGGTGATCCAACGAAGTACCGTCAAGTTGTTGGTGCCTTTTAATATGCTACTCTCTCGCCCAGATATTGCTTATGCCGTTAACAAGGTGCGTCAGTTTATGCACGCACCGACGGACCATCACTTGGTTGGCAGTCAAACGCATTCTTCGATACCCTTCGAGGCACAAGTTCCCTTGGACTTCTCATTCGGTGCAACTCCAAGTTGGCACTCCATGCATTTTCTGACTCTACAATCAATGCCTTCTCCGACGCTGATTGGGCCGAATGTCCTGATGATTGAAGATTTACAGGTGGTTTTACTATCTTCCTTGGATCAAACCTCATTTCTTGGTGTTCAAGAAAGCAACGGACCGTCTCCCGCTCCTCTACCGAGGCTGAATATAAAGCCATTGCGGACATCGCGGATGAACTCACCTGGCTTCAAGCTCTTCTCAGTGAACTGGGTGTTCGTATGTATGCCTCACCAACATTATGGTGCGACAATATTGGTTCAACCTACCTGTTTGTCAACCCGGTGTTTCATGCTCGCAGAAAACACATTGAGATTGACTTTCACTTTGCTCGGGAAAAAGTCTCCAGAGGTGAGCTGCAGGTTCAATTTATTTCCACCAATGATTAGGTGGCCGATGTCTTCACCAAGCCGTTATCAACACCTCGATTCCAATGTCTTCGGTCCAAGCTTCAGGTCGTGTCCCGCCCTTAGCTTGCGGGGGCATGTTAAACCATAGTGTTGCAATATATTATAATTGAGGGATTAGTTTGTAAATATTTCTCCTATTTATATCTTGTATTGGTTGCCTGTCAAATATATAAAATTACCTTAACCTAATTAAGGTTTTGTAGTGTGTATATATTTATATAATATAAAAAAATTATTAAATGTATAATAACCTCCAACCCCCCCCCCTCGACGAAGACCCTCCTGCGTTGTGAATCCTACCCCTTCCTCTAGAGCATCACCTGTCCAACCCACACCGAGAACCAACTTCGGCGCAAACACACCCTTCACAGTCAATGAAACCTTCCCCCTCCCTACCCAGAATCAGATATGGAAACCTTCAAACATTGACGAAACCTTATCCCTCTCACCACATAAATAGAGATTCTAGGTTTAAGATTGTTATTGAAGACATTGGGAGAGGGGTCTTGAAGGTTTGGATCAGTAGTATAAGTTTGGGTTTCAGATGGTTTTTTTAGGTAACATGGGATCTAGAGATCTTTTCATCTAAGACTTGGGATCCAGATCATAGGGCCACTAACGGGTTTCATTTTGAGTTTTTTAAATAATGGAAAAAAACCAAAATGCCCATGACTTAACGAAAGTTAGGGTAAGAGATGTCGTTCATTACAGAAATAAAACCACAAAAATCCTTGTCATGTTGAAGGATTATGTGCCATCATCAAAATGAAGTGATTGACAAAATATTTTCTTAGTATTAGATTACCATAATTAATATTTTATTTTCTTTGTAAACTCCTCCTTATTTAAAGGGCTTATGATTAATGAGAATTACATACTTCTTCTCTCTA
This sequence comes from Arctium minus, assembly GCA_954870635.1. NCBI lineage: Eukaryota > Viridiplantae > Streptophyta > Magnoliopsida > Asterales > Asteraceae > Arctium > Arctium minus. The sequence goes on along the minus strand of OX941080.1, from coordinate 169,422,531 downwards.
AATTGATTGTTCTGTAACACGTTATCAGCACGTACGCTCAGTCAATTCACGAATAGATTTTTGGCTTCCAACTTCATCAATCAGTCTCGAATACTTCTATAATCCAAGAATTTTTCGACTTCTAACTCGAATATTGTTAGTATACTTGTTTTAAATCTTCAAAATTAATACCATAAGAAATAAATATGGTCTTTGCTTTCATCAGAATGGTTATGACATAAGGCAAAAAACCTATGTTTTTATGATATAATATAGATAATCTAGTATATTGATGATGTTGTTTTGTCATCTCATGATATCGTAATTGATGTATTGTTTTTGTATACTTACAAAATTTAAATATAAATTTATTTGCTTACATTTAAATTTATGGTTAATATTTATATGATGACAATCAAATATGGTGATAAATATACATAAATACATGAATATATTTTTGTTTTTATTCTTTTATTCATCTGATTGAGTCTTAAAAATAAAAGAGAAACATTTTTTTTCTACCAATTGATTTATTAAGAGATACTATTTTATTGAAAAAAATGGGATGAATTCGATGTGTTGTTTTTAATTATTTTATTTCTTTTAGAAAAAAATGTCAACTCATGTCTCTAAACATAATTATAAAATTATTTTTAAATTTTATGTTATACATGATTTTAAATTTATCAATTAATCAATATAAGTCAATCTTTTTAAGATCTTTATTATTTTTTTAATTAAAAAGGAAAAAGGAGGTCTTTATTATTAGGAATTGATAGCTAAATATTTTTTACTTATTTTTCTTTTTCTTTTAAATTGGTTGATTATTTCTTTTGGTATGTATATCTTTAAGATTGTAACCAATTATAAAATATATTTTTTCCTGTTTTTCTTTCCTAAATGTTATTTAATAAATTTATTGGTAGACTTGAAAAAGAAAAATTACTTTTTTTAAAATCGTTTTTTTATACATGAACTCATTTGGCAACCATATATAGAATTATTAAAGGATGATCATATTTGAATGAAAATATTTGAGTATTTAATTATTGTGTTTATATGTTTATTAATTTAATCGTGTATTACTTTTTGCGTTGATTTATGTATACATTATTCGAATGTTTATTTAAGTGTTGATTTTTTTTAAGGATTTAGCATTTAAATTTGATCTCCCACATAATATATTCAATGAATACCTTAACTATAAGTTCCTACTTATAATTCCAATCATATAATTAAGTTTTTAGAAGTTATACTTCCAACCCCCATACATTTTGGTCTTTTACCAAAAGCTTCAAAAATATTAATAATATGTTAAAAGTTTGAATTTGACTTTATGTCAAAACAAATATTTATTTTTCTAATGACAAAATCTATTAAAATACTATTAAGGTATTAAAACACTGAAATTGGCCTCATATGCCAAACTCATATTCATTTTGGTCTCATGCCAAAACCTCTATAATTAACAATGTTATCTTCAAATTAAATAAATCGTAAAATATCGATTGGATTTTGTCAAACGGGTGTAAATAGCCCCAAGGTTTGTAGGGACTTAAAAATCCATATGATTCCCGTACTACCTGAAAATCCAATAGATTGAGTGGTTTCTTTTCGTAAATTGAAATATTAATGAAGTATTATCAACAAAATATAAGCATACATAATCCAATATTATTATGATGATGAAATTTCATACATAATATAATGATTATAGATCGTGATTAATTGTTTTAGAAAACCATACATTATCCCTTATATACGTAAATGGTTGAAAACAACCCATCCGTGATTCAATGTCCTAAACTCAAAAGAACTTGAGTACAAATATGAATATCCAATGTAAAAACTACTTTTGTTGAAAAGTTACAAGAATATATACCTAAAGTCCATCATCTCCCTATTGACCCTAAAACCAACCTTCTAATAAGGTACAAACATCATGTTTTGACGACATATAAATCCTAATTTTCATAGGAATACCTTTACTAGAAACCCCCAAAGAACTGTAGGATGCCCCGAAAGGAAGAATCGAGAGTACTCATGAATATGTACTTCCGGAACTAATCATACAGCGGAATGAAACCCACTTACTCGATTACAAAAAGGTAACTGATCTCAACAAAGAAATGTTATATCCAAAATGCGTTTCAATCTCTGTGGCAATGAACTCACAGAAGATGACATGATATATGACATTATTTCCACCTTTCATATATTAGTAAATATTAATGAACCAATATAAGTTGGAACGCAATCTTTAGACAAACTCATGAACCTACTTGTAACACCCTCAAATCTGAAAATAGCAATTAAATTAAAATTTTCTAAATACACCGATAAATGATTCATCTACAATCACAATTTAAGATTTAACCTCAATACACACATTCATTCTATACATACAGTCTATAATAAGGACGGGTGCTACTACATACCAATAATAATTGCTATCTCCAAACTGCGGAAGACTTCACCAACTACTTACACTTGTATAAAGCTAAGGCTCAACTCTTCATAGCTGCTAGAACCAAACCCCAACAGAACCTGATGCACATGCCGACAAAATAAAAAGGTTAGGCTTAACGCCTAGTGAGCTCAAGAGTTTTCAACATATAAAATTAACCGTTTAAAAGAAGAAACGCGGTTAAAATCATAATCTTTCAATTCGTTATGTCTTACATACGGAAACGACTCATTTTCCAATAATATGCAATTTAGGCAAACAACACCAATTTAAACGTTTTCCAATCTAAACTACTTCAAGGACGAAGATACCAAAATAAACATCCCATTCATAAATTTGGTTTATCCCATTCATAAATTTGGTTTAACACAAAACTCACTCAAAACGTAGATAGAAATGGAACTCTCCATTTATGAAAATACGGTTAAAACTTTATATCCCAAAACACCCAAAACACGGGTGGGGCATAATACTCAACCCATAAACCAAGGATAAAACCCAATTATACAAACGTCACCGAAAACTTGGATAATAAAACTCAATACCCAAAAACAACACCTTTCGGTGACGGGGGATACCCGAATTCCATCGAAAGTGACGCGCACACAAAGTTAAGCCACTTATCAATGTTATATGAGCATCACTTAGGGATAAAACACTCGTTAACATCAACCTTTCCGGGTCTATAGCTAACAAACCAACAAGCTCAACAACTCCATGTCTATTGCATGGATAATCACCAAGTTCAACAACTTCATGTCTGTACCTTGGGAATATTCGTGCACTCATCAAGTTCAACCCCTCCAGGTCTATACCTTGGAATCCCAAAACATCCCAGTTAAGCTCGTTCACAAGAAAGTTGCAATTATTGATCATAAGACCTCATGCCAATTTCAAGTTACAATACGGGGATAAAGTCCCCAACTAAACCAACCGACTGACTCATATGCCTATGGATCCAATGCATTACAGTCTAAACGTTACATGACTCAAACGAATGGACTAACGCATTCAAAACATGTAACTCTCAAATAAGATGCAACTAAGTACACCATACGTCCAAGGCTCCTCAACGAGCTACCCAAAACCGAAAAAATGTTCCAAGGACTCCACTGAGTACAAATCAAGCCCTAGAGGCTAAATAGACGTTTGGCCAAAACATGCGAACCAAAATAGTTATATAAATCAAAATACACATTTTCCCAAAACCTTTAATTCTCAAATTACCATTGGCCTTCGGCCCCAAACCCCAAAAGGTTTTTCCATTTCTAAAATGTTCCCCATAGCCGGGAATGACCCAAACCCAAAGGACTCACGTATTCGTACCTTTCAAAACATCCCATTTCATGAACGATGCATGAAACCCGACAGACACTTAAAAGTGCCTTTTTGACCAAATACTTATTTATGCAATAATTCCTCAAAACCCGTTCATTTATGACACATTTAATGAAATGCCCAAAAATCACACAGATGTGTGCTATATAAGTTTATAAAGTTGACACTTTCAAGATAATCAAACTTATCAGTAGTTAACAATTTCATGTAAGACGCAAATCCCTTTAAAATAAACATTTTGGCATGTACACCGTTTTCACAAATCAACTTGAACTCACCTTGCTAGATTTAGGCTAAATCTAGATTTTACCCAATTTTGAGCTTCCTTGACGAAACTTGAATCCTCCAAGCCAAAACCTCCAAAACCTAGATCCAAACATTTCCAACCGTAAATAACCATAATCAACCACATAGAAACATTTCCCCAAACACTTAATCATCAAAATCTCTATTTTGGGCAAAACCCTAATTTTGACCCAAAACTCCCAAAATCTTCCAAACCGAAATTTAGAGAAATCAAACACTAGGAAACCATCAATAGAGCATTTATAACTTATTTCATGGTTTAGAAATGGAAGGGATACACTTACCACTTAGGTTTTAGTGAAAAACCTAGAAAACCCAAAAATAAGCTTGAGGTTGAAGATGAAGATGGAGATGGTGAATCCTTGACCATAGCTTTCAATCCTACCACTTGATGATGTTTCACCTCCAGAAAATCCAAGGATTTGAGCCAAAATAAGTTAGGGTTTGAAGGGAAAAGAAGGAAATCGGTTTGGGAGAGAGTAGAAGAAGTTTGGATGAAGATAAATGAGAAAATAGGTTGAAATCCCGAACTTAACAGCTTCTGGACACTTTGGGCGACATTGCCCAGGGCAATGTCGCTGGTCATAGTCGCAGCCAGCCTTCTTCTCGTTCACTGTTTTGGCCGTAACTTCTTCGTTATAGCTCCGTTTTCGCTCCGGAAAGGACCGTTGTACTCGTAATTGAATCACTTATCCATCAAGACTATAAAATCTAAGATTCAAGTCCAAAATCATATACCTTACTTTTCCTTAATATATCGGTTTTGGCATTAACTTGAAATTATACCTTTCGAAGAATCGGGGTATTACACTACTGCAAGTGGTTGAGAGACATAACAAGGTTCTTTCAAATAACAACACCAGATATGTCGGGACAAAGAAAATTCCCGAGATCAATAATGAAAGTGTTAGAGGTGGAACAACTCCAAAGAATAGTGAGTGAAAGACAATTTCTCACATGTGGCATCTATGTATGTAACACCCCAAAAATTGGGATAAACAAAAATTTCCATAAAAGGAAAACATGGTAACAATATATGCCATATCATGTGCTCCTCCCAAAAAGGGAGACAATAAACATCTGTTAAGATTACAAGTTTGTAATGTATAACAATGTGAGGGAAAACAACCCTTTAATCTAAATCCTATCTAGGAACAAAATTAACAAAAGTTGTGATCCAATCAAAAATAAACTTCTATACTGGCGTCCCAAAAATGTCCCCAAGCTCGCATCTAAGTCATCTAGACTTTCTTGGCGGCCACGTCGCTAGAACCTGAGATACATATCAAACCAAACAAGTGTTAGGCCAAATGAACCTAGTGAGTTGTACATAAGCATAGCATGATATTCAAGAGACATGTTAAAGCATTAATACGACTCAGTCCACATGGTCATACTGGAATCAATGGGGGAGATCCATCACACCAATGAGTTTTACCTCAACTCAATGTACCTTGATGTTTGTTCGCATGACAACACCCCAAAGGCCTGACACACCGTCCTGGTGGCGGAGGCCTTAGGTGCATACCGTCCCGGTGGCACCTAAGACTACATCCTCCTGGTACATACTCATGGTTCATCCAACATATATATATATATATATACACCTCTTATACATATCCCGCATCAACAAGATACATATACATACTATTCATCTCTATACATATCTCGCATCAACAAGATACATATATATACTATTCATCTCTATACATATCCCACATCAACAAGATACATATACATACTATTCATGATTTCAATCCCATGTTAAGTCTAAAACACCCAAACATGTATGTTCAACAATAATCTTCACAAATTCCATGAAATAACGCCATCATACCTAATAATAACAATATAAATCAACTCAACAATCCCACAGCCAAAACCCCCAAATATCATATAAGTAGCAGTTAGGTCAAACTTATCAGGTGATCAGATTTGTACATGTATATGAAATAGCACAAGTAAGCATTCAAGATATGTATCTCATTTAAAGATTTTAGTAAAGAAAAACTCACTATCTAGGTTTTATGGAAAACCCTAGAAACTTAGCAAGAACCCTAGAAACGGATGGAGGAAGGAGGTGATCTTGAAGCTTGAGATCCTTGGTTGAAATCTTGGTTGAGGAAGCTTGATTCTTGCAATAAATGTGGTAGATGGTGATTGGGATGAAGTTTGGTTCGGATTTGGGGAGTGGTAAATGAAGAGAGAGTTTTTTTGAGAGGAATTGGTTGAGAAGTAAATGAGGATTGGGGCTGAAAACTCATTTAAAAACGTCAGGAGAACCGCGTGGCTTGTGGCGCGGGTTGACCCGCGCGGTAACTTGCGCCATTCACTGATCTTTCACGCGGGCAGTGCTCCGCGCGGCTTGTGTCGCGGCCTAACCCGCGCGGCAACCCGCACAGGGCACTGTTTCTTGCAGATTTTCCCTTAACAAAATTTAGAGTGTTACAATGTACCACGTGGACAAAACCGTGGAAAGGGTCAAGGTCATGATAATAGTTGGAAGGATTTTCCAATCTTTGGAGTAGAGATGCAACTATTGCCAGTTGATATTGGATAGTCAAAAAAGAAATACATTAATCACTAGTTCTTTCGAGAACGGAACAAATTGAAAATAAACTATATCATATTAATTAAAGATTGATTAAGCATTTCCTTGATATTTATGTTAAGCATAAAATTAATATACACACTCAAATCGATAACCATTATAGATGTAAAGAAATACATCAAAGACAAATACAAAACTCTTAATATTCTCCGTTCCGTGTAGGAATGTATTGAGGAGAACTTGAGTTTTTGTAGGACATTTCACACACTCTAAAGAGATTAACTAACATTTATTTATTTTTAATTTATCCAATCAAAATACTTAGACGATGTACTGTCATTTTCTTGTTGGTACAAGATTAATAGTCATTAAAGCACTATATTAATGAAAACCTTGTTAAAATATTCATATCAACTAGAAATCATATTATAAGAATGGAATTAAGTATATGTACATCAACTCTAATGATATGAAAGGAACATATATTAGAGAAATTAATGTGTCAAATTAGTGGATTATCTAAGTCACTAAATCATATTTTGTCAACAATAAAGAAATTTTTGGACAATGACACATATATGTTTCACATGGGACACCATGGTTATGACATAGTGATCCGTGTTTGCAAAATACACATAAACATATTCTCTTTCGAGTGAAAGGCAAAAATGAGGCAAATTGCAAATGTTGACTTCTGCAGCATAAGAAGCAACGCCATTATCATAATATGCCCTCTCAAATACCTAAAACTTTTGTATACCCTGATCCTTAGCCAAGACAGGAATGAGACCATCCTAAAGCCAAGGACATAATACCAAAATATTCCATTCTTACAACGAATACAAAATGATATTTATGGACATAAACATCCAGAATGCGGGCCATTAAAGTACTTTATGGTTCTGGTTTCAACACGAAGAATGTATGTTGTATTATTGTCCACATGAAATGTTGCACTCCTAGCACTAGCTATATGTTTAAGGGCTCACCACCCTGATGATCTCATCAAGCCTACATGATTTGAAATGCTAGAGAATTTACATCATAAGGATTTGATGATTATTGCATATGTATTGGGATCAATGTAGAGTTTCCTATACCCCATATGTATATCTAAAATGGTCTCGTAGAAGTTTTCATCAAAAGAACATAGATGGTAGCCAAGACATTAGTTATACGCACCGATTTACTTACATGTGTTTGGGGTTATGCAATACTATACGCATCTTTACTTCTTCATTTTGAGACCTATTACTAGCTAACCAGTCTCATGTGTACCTGTTGGTAACTGGATATAAGCCTGATATTTTACATTTATGCATGTTTGGTTGTGCAGTATATGTGCCAATTGTGCCCCCACAATGCACCTAAATGGGTCTTTAAAATGATTAACTATATCTGTTAGATATGAAACTCCAAATATTATCCGCTAATTAGAATCCTTGACGGGTGATCTTTTTACCACAAGATTTGCGGATTGTCACTTTGATGAGACAATCTTCCCGTCGTTAGGAGGAGATAGGAAAAAGGATTTTCCGTAGGAACGACAGGAAGTGTCATTGAATATTCCCACTTTGTCTCTTGTTGATCCCCAAACTTCATAATGTAAAGTTGAAGTTAAACGAATCAGACTCGATACCTGATACGTTTAGTGTTATTCCAGAAGTGACAAGATCACATATACGAGTTGCAAATATACTCGCAAGGTTAAAGTCCCCAAACAAGGGCACAACGTCGTTGGAAAGTATGTTGCAATCACACATGGTGGAGGTGTGGTTGAGGTCGTAGCTCCCAAACGGAAATGGGGGAGCTACTTGGTTCGATAGATACGCATCTAAAGGAAGAGAAGAGTAAGGCACAACTACTTGTCATCAATACATAAACCTCTCATGAGATTATCTCTGATTAAACTATGTCTATCAATCATTACTGGAGGACGCTCCGAAGTTAATATTGATTCCAGAGATCAAAGAAATCTCAAATGAATTATGAAAGTGCATATGAGACGATGGGCATATCATACATACTTATTGATGATATATGTCGCATATATTGTTGCTTATGAGGTGATAGAGCACATTGACATCGAACCATGCTTAGTTTAAAAATATCAACAAATAGCAAATTGGCCTAAATAAGCAATCCAGGAGAATCATATTATTTGACAAATGAACAGGTATTTGGTTTGGTAGTGTTAACCCATCAAGTGTAAATCCTATAAGACATAGATAAATCATTTGTCATAAAGCGTAATGAGAATAATTAAGTCATAATATATGAGACTCTCCTTTGGCACAAGGTTTCTCACAACGCCTTGGATTGACCACGAGAAGACTTACTCTCCCGTGATGGACGTTATAACGTTCTGCTAATTAATTAGCCTAGTAGTTTTCGAAGAGACTAGAAATGCAGTTCATGAATGTGGTTACCACATATCTCTACGGGGATCTAGATTCAGAGATATATAAAAGTGTTTGATGATATTACATTACCAAAATCAAGTAACTCTAAACCACAAAATGCGTTTGCAATAAAATTAAAACGCTCACTTTATAAATTAAAGCAATCTATGCGGTGTGGTATACCCGCCTAAGTGAATACTTGATTGGGAAATGGTATATAAGAACGATGAAATGTGTCTTTGCGTATTTATTTAAGAAAACAAGTTCCAGATCTTCAAAGTAGCTTTATATGTCGATGTTATGAACATAATAGACACTTTTGATGAACTAAGAGAAACCACAAGCTACTTGAAATCTAAATTTGAGATGGAAAATCTTGGGGAAAACTTGGTTTTGTCTAACTATTTGAGGTAGGACACCGAGTTTGTGAAATATTAATTCACCGACCGCATATGTCTAGAAAATAATCAGGCAATTTAATATGGACAAAGCGCATCCGGCTAGTAACTCCCATGATCAGTCAAAGTGTTGGATATAAGGAAAGATCCATTTCATCTAAAGGATGATGACGAAAAAGTGTTGGGGAGTTGGAATTCCCTATCTAAGTAGAATATGTGCATTATCGTACTTAGCACAATACACTTGACCGTATATTGTATTTATCAGTGAACTTGTTAGCTTGATTTAGCTCAGCGCCAACGCAACGTCATTGAAAATGTATCGAATTAATCTTTTGAAACCATTGACATAGGCTTATACTTTCCCCATAGAAAGAAAAATGAGATTGATAATGAAACTTCAATACCTACTTAGAATGTAAGCAGCAAAAGTACTAGCTCCTATAGAAAAAACATCAAACAATATTTTGGTATGTCTTTGCTGATATTAGGTATGTGTCTGATCCATACAAAGGTTGTTCCCAAACTTAATAAGGAATTACCACGGTGAACACTCCAATTACTTGGAAGTAAGCTAAGCTAACCCTTGCAACTACCTCCTTGAACGATTCCAAGAATATTACTCTCCATGAGATTGTTCAAGAAATGTATATGATTAAGGACTGTCATTACACATATTAGAGGAGCTAGTAATTTTGAGTTCAACCACTATCCTACATGGATATATGGAAATAATGCATCATGTATCGAATAAATGAAAATAAGATACATCAAGGGTGATAACATAAAATATATTCTGCTTAAGTTTCTATACAATCAGTAGTAACAAACTCTCATCTAGATTCAAGAGAATCAAGTAAGATGTCAGGAGAATGTGATATATTTTACCAAATCATTACCTAAAACCATATTTTGGAAATATGTAGAACGTATTAAAATGCAAATGTTTTCCAAACTTCTGTGATTAATGTATAAATCAAGGGGAGTAGTAGACAAAAGGGGGAGTCTACTATACATGTGACATTGGTATGTTGTGTTATTTCCTTCACCCAAGGTTTTATTTTCCCACTGAGTTTTGTTCCTTGGTGTAAGTTTTTAGTGAAACAACAATTTATAAATCATCTTGTTTTATAAACCCCTTGATTGATTTACAAATCAAGAAATATAATAAAATAAAGAAATTGTTTATTGGTGTTTTGTACTCTTTCTTTCGACCAAATTTTTTATTTTTTCCATTGGGTTTTGTTTCTTTGGCGTAAGGTTTTAATGAGGCAATAACTATGCACCATTACTCATTTGACTCGGCACAAGGGGGAGTGTTGAAGGATTATATGTCATCATCAAAAGGAATTGATTGACAGAATTTTTTCTTAGTATTAGATTACCATAATGAATATTTCATTTTCTTTGTAAACTCCTCCTTATTTAAAGGGCTTACGATTAATGAAAATTACAGACTTTTTCTCTCTATCTTATTGTTATTCTCTCTATATTGGTCGTGCTGTAACATGTCATTAATTTTAGGATTGAGGGATCTTATTTAAAAAAAAAAAAGAAGGATTGAGGGATCTTTTTCATAATCAACATAAAATCACAGGGGTAATTTTGTAATTTTCTTGAAATCATAAATAAAGAAAAGTATGGAGCAGCCCTTTTTGGACGTACTGCGTTTGCAAATCTTATGATGGATCTTCATCATCACCATATTTTGATTTTTTTTGAATTACTTGCCAACCTTTTAAAAGTTGTCTTTCTTTTCAACAAAATATTTACCTCAAACAATAATGTCAAACGCGTTTTCACATTATTTTATAAATAAATATTCACAAAAAATATAATAATAAAGTTATATAATGATTATTAAACAGGACCCTGGTCAAATATTCCATGTGTGGATTGACAATCATACTATAGTTACATTTAGGGAAATTGACTGAAATTGTCATATTACAAAGGCAATTGCATCTCCTAACCATTTCTCTTACCGGTTGACCAAAATAGACCTAGGTCCACAATGACGGACCGCTACCATGCAGAAAAAAATATAAAAAAAGGTAGGTGGGTCTTAAATAAAACAATTAATAAACTGAATAAACAGCAGGTCCACAATGGCGGAGTTGTCGTCGAGTGGATCGTGACACGTGTCAACCCGTTTCGGACCTGTCTTGAACCGACAATTTTTTTATCTTTTTCTGCATAGTAGCGGACCTAGGTCTATTTTGGTCAATTTGGGAGAGAAATGGCTAGGAGATCAATTACCTTTGTAATATGACTATTTCAGCCAATTTCCCTTACATTTATTATTGTTTCACGAATAGGAAGTGTTATAAATGGGACAAACGTTCTCTTCTCAAATTTGGGGAGAAAAGAAGAAAAAAAACGGATTTTTTTTTATTTGTGTTCTTGAAAAGAAAAAAAAAAGAATGAAGGAAGGAAGGAAAGGGAAAAAAAATTCATGTTCTTGAACAGAAGAAAAAGAAAGAAAATATATCATTTTTATTAATATATCTTTTCAAAATATATCAAAAATGAAAGATTTGGTAGTTTTATAAATTTAATTTTTTTTTTGAAGAGTTTAATTTCTTTTATTTCATTTTCCTCTCACATTTGGGAGTAAACTTATTATTATTTTCTTTTTGTTTCCTTTCTTTTATCTCTTGAAAAGTTTCGAAGAGATTTTTCTTTTTTACTTTCCTCCTATTTCCTTCCATTTCATTTATTTTTCTTCGTAAAAAAATGTTTTGAGAACACAACAAAAATATAAAAAATTAACTTAATTTTTCTGATTGCGACTTTTTGGTAACATGAGTTTAGAATTTTTTTTATTTTGCTAAAAAAATTTAAGAATATGAATAACCGGTTACCATGTTAATCATTATTTGCTAATTATATTAATTTAATTTATCTTAATTTTGGTTGAAGAGATTGAGCTAATTTAAAAGAGGAAAAAACATTATTAATGTAATGTTTATTTATCTATACTATATTATAAAATACGGATAAAAAATCTTTAAATACAAATTATTAGACACAATGTATCATCATTTTATACAAGATTTTATGCAAGATTTTAAAATTTTCTTAATTTACAAGTATTAAAGCACAAGATACATATTACTACTGCATGCTTCTAACACCACCAATTTGGTATGTGCAGGGTCTTTCTTTTACATAGACATTTCCATATATCACTATTAATTAATATATTATATTACTATAAATTTGTTTTAATTATATTATTAAATATGTAATTGGTTATTTTTTCTAGATGTCATTAAAATATATAAAATAATCTTGAATTTTAACAAAATACTTAATTTTTTTATATAAAAAATATTATATTATTAAGCCTAAATTAAACAAATTTATAAAAACATTATCACTTTCTCAAAATCATCCAAAATCGTATTGTAAATGGAGAAAAAAAACAAAAAAAAAACATTAAAATCATGATGTATCTCGCTGCATTGCACGAGCATACTTCTAGTTTTGTATAAAGAATAATTACAGAAGTATGTGCATTATGTTCACAAAATGATTGGTATTGCATTGGTAGGAAAGTTCTAAGCCACTTTCAGCTTTATACATATTAACAAAGTAATTGTTTTGCGAATTCAACAGTATGCAAATTGTAACATCCAATTTTCAAATTCACAAATACATTTTTGCAAGTCTTTCAAAGATCAAAATATTAACCCATATAAATACCGGTTCTAAATGCAGTAAAAATAAAATTACAAATCACCACGACAAATACCATCTGGGCATGATAGTCATTTTGTACCCGATTGGTATAAAAAATAAATCACAATTTTATAGATTGGTATTTATTTATTACAAATTCTAGTAGCATCTATCTACCCTTGCAATAATAACTTGTTATAAAATCATATTAAAGTTTGTAACTACTGGACTAGTAGAAGACTCACACTAAATATCGTGAAAAGGTGAGGAAAAAATATTTCATTTAAAAATGCATAATATGTCAATTTACTTGGACATCTTAAATAGGGTTTCTCAGAATTTTTCAAAGGATTATCGTACAAACCGTCTTCTTACATTTTCATGATATTTGAACCGGATTTTAACCTTCTCAACAAAAATGACCATTTTCATCTTTTGTATTGCGGTAGGTATAATGTTAACACTTGTCTTTGACCTTTGTTTTTATTACAAGAAAAACAAACACACCAACCAAGTACTATTTACGTATACAATGGTAAGAATCATGTTTTATTCACCTCACCTACCAATACCCATATAATAATATTCACTTCCACACGAACAATGCTAAAAGACAACAAAAACAATAATTACAAACTAGACAGACATTATTATTTTATTTGGCAACCAATTAATAACAAAACTAAAATAAAAAGAACAAAAGAACCTCCATCAACCCTTGAATCTGAAAAATAATAGATATAACCTAGATTCAAATATAAACCGCCCTTGTAATCATAAATTTAGTTTCAACAAAATGTAATTGTCTACTATTAGTCACAACCGTTAGATTAAAATAGATGGACGGTTCAGATGGGTTCTTTTTTTTAGTTCTCTCAAGTTGAACCTGCTCCTTAAGGTGCATTCCTAAAACATCTACTACTTATTTGAAAGGCCAGACAACACATAAGCAAGTAATGAACCTTGCAGCTTATAAAATGGTATTTTGAGAACAAATAAAGAGGAAAAAAAACATGAGCAGATCCATTAAGTTATTAAACAGATACTACAATAACCATATGCCCTTGCTCTTACTTGCTTGTTGTATAGACTTAGGGAAGTTGACATGAGAACAACCACGAAAGCTCCAGCTGTACAAACAAATTCGCCTCACTTTCTTTAACCCACAGCTTTTCTAGCTAACTTCTATAAATATGTACACTAGGAAGCGTTCTGCAGATTCCAACAAATAACAAACAACGATAAAACAAGAGCATCCACCATATACGGAGATTAATGGAGAGCTTTTTGGCCACGTAGGATAGTAAAAAAAAAAAAAAAAAGTCACATTTTGCTTGGTCACTTAAACTTGTGGGTCCCACTTTTTCGGAGAAATCTCGAATAAAAAGCATTATCATTGTGGATGCTCTAAAGATGTCACAAAGTAAATGGAGGAGGGTACACTTACTTGAGCAATCAGCATTTGTAGTAGCTGTGAGTTCATCCTTCCTCGTCCTCAGGCTGAGACGTATTCTCCTGATTGTCATCAACTTTTGCCTCCACAGGGTGAACAGGGGAAGTTCCTGCAGTTGGATCAACGTTGTGTTGTAATTGCAATAGAACATTCCATTCGTATTACAGCACAAACAATTGCATTGACCAGAAAATCTATAGTATCATTGTATAAGATTCTTGGGAATGATTCAATCACATCCCATGTTTCTTTTTGGCTGTTTTGACTAGATAACATGATACTAATTATCACATTCTATTATGATCTTAAATTTGTAGGTTAATTTCCAAACTGTTCTTTAGATTCTGGACCCGACTTAACATTACGAGCTTAAAACATATAGTTTTTAGTACCTAACCAGGTTTTGCATGGATGGGCCTCAACTCAACTGCGTTCACTATTAGTGTTATTTTATTCCGTCCACATGTACCTATTCCTAGCATAAAAGCTATTTTTGCTTCTCTCAAGAGAGATTTTTCATCTTCCAAAACCCAGCTTGCTATAGAACCTGAAAATGATGCACATATTGTTCAGTCACCAAGTCTCCGTACTCGGCAAATACAGACTTCCATTGCTTTGCACGACTTTGGCATAAAGAAGTAAGGTATCTACTTCCATTGTTTTACAAGTTGGCTAAAGCTAGGAAGCGAAGGGGTCGAGATTTAGGAAGCATAAAGCATATCAAGGATGGGAACGCATGTGTTAGTAAGGTATGAGCAGATAAAAAGGAGAGATGAGGTAGTTACTTCCGTTCGTTTTTTAATGAGCGAACGGAAAAAGAGGAGCTTGGAGGGTGTAGGGACATCCACAATCGTGTTTTTGTCTAAGGATTAGCAGGGGGTTGAAGGAGCCAGGAGGCACCAAGAAAAATGGGAAACAGAAAGGCCATAGTCCCTAGCCAAACCCCTATTGAGGTCTGGAGGTGGGTGTGCAATGGTTGGCGGATCTCTCAACATTCTCCTTAAGATTGCCAAGATGCCAAAAGACTTGAGACAATACACCTAATTAGACGCCTTATGGAGAAATATAGAGAGGTAGTAAAGATCTGCACTTGGTATCCATATCCCATATGCACTTGGAGAAGGCGTACTATAGCGTACCCAGGGACATGATTTGGAGGACCCTGGAAAGGAGTGGGGTAACATGGAGCTATGTCAAGGCAATACAGGATATGTACAAGCAAACAATGACCTGTGTAAGGACTCCGGGTGAGACGGAGTACTCCTCGGTAGACATAGGAAGACACCAGAGATGAGCACTAAACCCATTTCTCTTTGTCGTACTTTTAGATGAAATTTCGCGAGGGATCCACGAGGGGTATCCCGTGGTGTATACTATTTTCTGATGATATTCTATTGCTAGTAGAAACGAAGAGTTAGCTGGAACAGCAAAAGGCGGCTTTAGAGACTTGAGTGCGCATTAGTCCATCAAAGACCAAATGCCTTTAGTTTAATTTCAGTAGAGTGTGTAACGAGGAGGGGGTAGATGTCTGCATAAATAGCAAAGGTACTCCAAAAGGATAGTTATAGTTTCAAGTATCTAGGCTCTGTGATTCAGAAGGAGGGTGAATTCGAGGATGATGTTACTCAACGTATAAAGGCGGGGTGATTAAAATAGATGGCTACCATGGAAATGTTGAATGACAAAAAGGTACCGCTAAGGCTGAAGGACAAATTCTATAAGGTGGCTATCAGACCAGATATGTCGTACGGCACAAAGTGTTGGGCAATAAAGAAAGCACAAGAGAGGATGATGAAGATGGCTGAAATGAGGATGCCCATATGGACTTGTGGAAGGACCATGCTAGATAGGATATCAAACAAGGTTTTTCGAGTAGATTTAGGAGTAACGGGTATCGAGATAAGATGAGAGAGGGGAGATTGCGATGATTTGGGCATAATTGTAGGACACAAATGTGAGCACCCATGAGGAAGGTGGAGTGTGTTAGCGTCGAGATGTAAGGAAGGGCATGCTCAGGAGGACATGGGAGGAGCAACTAAGAATGGGCATCGCAACTTACAGCATTTCAGAAGACATAATCTCATATATATTCATAGGGACGCTTGATTAGTGTAGCATAATGGATGTAAGGACCAAGAACATGTGGTTTTTGGGGGCAGGGGAGGGGTGGAGAGGTAGAGGGCAGATGGGAGGTAGCAAAACTCTAGGAAGGTCCGCTTCCTTTTGCTAGTTTAGTGGTTCCTTACCTTCTAGATTGCTTGCTTGCATGCTTTTTATTATTATTACTATTATTATTTTTATTTGTTCCTGTTACTTTTTTCTCAACTATCCTAAATTCCTTTTCTTTCTCTTAGTTCGTTTTGCTTTCCTTTTCATCAAACTTTTAACTTTCACAAAAGCATTTTCTCCAAACCTTTTTACAAGTCGGAGGTTTCATGAAAACATCTTTGTTGGTCATTTTAGTGAAATCATCGGTTCATTTTATGTAATTGGATTCACAAAAAATATGAGGTTGTTAGTTAAGTTATAACACGGGCTAGGAGGTGTAGAATGTACACTCGCGTAAGCTAACTAGAACTCAGGACTGTTGGATGGCTTCGTATGGGGAGGGTCTAAGTGGCCGAGGGTAGTGCACGGGCAGTGCATTTTTGGTCATTAGAAGAGCACAAGCCATTCTTGGAAACAGAAGGCAGTGCATGGGTCGTGTGTTATTTCACATGAAAAACGCACAGGCCGTGCGTTCTTCGTCAAAATGTTATCAGCACTTGTGTTCAGCTCTATCTAGCTGATGGTTTTATTATGTTCAGCTCGCTGAAGGAGCGAAGGTTCAACTAGTTGATGGTTCACTACTTTTCAGCTTCGTTGAAGGTTCACTAGTGTTCAGTTCGCTAAAGGTTCACTAGCGTTCAACTTCGTTGGTGGTTCACTAGCGTTCAGCTCGCTGAAGGGTTGCCACCTGATAGATGATGATTTGCCACTAAATTGTAACTGTCGTATATGTAACCGCCCACTCCTTATTTCCAGCAACCATTATCATTTAACGGGGAGTTATTCTCAGCATTAATATATGAGCGGTTACGATTCTCTAAGTTTAAAGGGAACGGCATCTGCCAAAATCGATCACGAAAATTTGAGATTGTCCTCAAGTGAATTTCGTGATACTCAGAAAAATTTGAGTCGAAATATCACTTTAGGAAAGCGAGCTCTCATGCAATCTCAAGTTTTAACCAAGTTTGCACTCGTTATTTTCTCAATATTTTCAAGATTTCCCCATCAATCTCTACTCCTCAGGGTAGAGGTAACAGACTAACAGTAAGATTTACATACATCCTACCCTCCCCATACCCTACTTCATTCCGGATTTACTAAGTTAATTTGGTTTGGTTAAGTAATGTATCCTAGATTGACAAGATGATATGATATCATGATACCCCGTAAAAAAGAAAAGTAAAAGAGAATTTACTTGACATACAAATATTATGCAAATAGATGTTTGCTCAACCAACAAACCACCACATCTACTTGAACCCACAACCATTAAATCAAGAGACTTGGTTAATACCATATGAGCCAAAGGCCACAGGCAATGTATGTGCTTAATGACTTACTTGGGGATAATAGAAGGTTAACATGAAAATTACAGGCCTATGAGAGACGACC
The DNA here is from genome assembly GCA_954870635.1 of Arctium minus. Lineage (NCBI taxonomy): Eukaryota > Viridiplantae > Streptophyta > Magnoliopsida > Asterales > Asteraceae > Arctium > Arctium minus. The sequence continues at coordinate 169,404,293 of OX941080.1, read as the reverse complement.
AAATGAATACAAAACATATTAGAAAGAAGAAAGAAGATAAGCAAAATAACAGAAATTTTAAAATACTAATTTAAATAATATATAAAACCAATCAAGCTTATACACATTAAAAATGGTATGGTTTGAACTGGACTACATTAGAAGATAACTGGAAATTAGCCTATATCAAAATAAGATTGATATTTCCTAACAGTTCCGAAAGAGAGTTTAATAACTCCTTCAAGGCCTCAATGGAATAAAGAAAATGAAGGGTTCTGATTAAATGTCTCCTTCAAATATGAATACAAGACATTTTGGTAATACTTTCCTTCTAGCAAAAATTCTAGACTACTATAAAACGAAAATCACCTTTATAATGTAGTATACTTTAAAAAGTAGAAAAAGTAGAAAACTATTTTCTTCCTTAATGGAGAAAGTAGAGAATTAGGGGTTGTTTGTTTACCTCTTAATGGTTCCATTAAGAGGAAACCTCTAAATCGTTAAGAGGTAAATCTTGTTTTGGCAAAAAAAAATGTCTGCCTCTTAATGGTTCCAAAACCCTCTGAATGATTTTGTATCTCGACCCTGTCTTAACTCTTAACCATTAAGAGCCCTGATTTCATTCTAAACAATTAGCAAACAACCATATTTCATTTCGCACTATATCATAAGAGCCTCTTAATTATTCTGACCACTTAATCATTTTGTACCAAACCATTCGGCAACTGCCAAACAGCCCCTTATATTTCCTTCCTAATTCCTAAATTACAATACACCACATAAAATATGGTCAAATGGACATCATCAAAAAATCGGTGGCCAAAAATCGGCCAAAATATCGGGCCCGATAATATCGCCGATTTTTTATCGATATTTCGACCAAAATATCGGCCGATATAGCGATTTTTGTAGTGTACTTTTTTGGGCTTTTTTTTTTAAATTATGTTAGGCTTTAATTTAATACATTTTACTTGGGTTTACTTGGGCTTCTTTTAAATGATAGTCAATTAGTGATTTGACTTAGGTTTACGTTTCTTCCATCTTTCTTTCTTCTACGGACTACAATAGCAGTCTGCAGTACGATAACACAGAGCTGTTAAGATTCTCGACTTTCTCTTCTTTCTTCTACGGACTACGAAAACACAGAGCTGCTGGCCTGCTGGTAGACTCTCTTTTTTCTTCAACACAGCTGCTGGCCAATAGGGATAGAGCATACATGTATATAAATATTATATATATATAGGGGAGCGATCAATTGAAAACCAGTATTACATTGGAAACTTTGGAAACCGAAATCAACCAATCAGTGAATTTCTTTTTTTTATTTTTATTTTTAATTGAAAATGTTATTTTTGTCTTTTACATTATTTCATAATATATATGGTAACTGTTATTATTATTACATTAATAATTATTTAATTTTAATTTAGCTTATATATGGTAATAATAATCATTGATTAATTTAAAAATGAGATATTTAATTTAGGTAACTTATTTAATTTTAATTTAGCTTATATATGGTAATAATGAAACAATAATGCTAACACGATGAACCTAATGAATCTATTTTCATTATGAAACAATAATGCTAACACGATGAACCTGATGAATCTATTTTCATATACGGATATGCAACTGAACAGGTAATGAAACAAAAATGGGAAGTTAACAAAAATGGCACAAATTCATCATGTTTCATTATGAAACAATAATGCTAACACGATGAACCTGATGAATCTATTTTCATTATGAAACAATAATGCTAACACGATGAACCTGATGAATCTATTTTCATTATGAAACAATAATGCTAACACGATGAACCTGATGAAATCTGTAATCTAATGAAATCTGTAATCCACAAAGTCATTCTGTTTCATCACAATATTAGATTGTGTGGGAAATTTTATAATAAAATGAATTAAAAAAAATATTTTCTTACATTTTAAAAGAAAAATTATTTTTTTGATGAAAAGACAAATGCTCCACGTTTTCATAGTAAAAAAAATAACAAAATTTAGATTGTGTGGGAAATTTTATTTTGGTTTCAAGTAATCTAAATAAAATAAATTTTTCTTGCCATATTTGAGACACAAAATCAAAAGACATATTTACCCTTTTCATCTATTATTTTTATTTATTATTAATAAAATAATTAATTTACTACCATATATAATTCAAATGAATCTTAACCATTGATTATAAAGATCAATGGCTGAAATTTGGTTTCCAAAGTTTCCAATAAAACGAGGTTTCCAATTGATACCACCCCTATATATATATATATATATATATATATATATATATATATATATATATATATATATAATTTTAAGAAATGGATATGATGTTGAAACTATGTTTTTAATTAATGGATATGATATGTTTATGGATGTATACATATATATATAGATTATATTTAATTCTAAGAAATATTATATGAACCGGTATTTTTGGACCGATATATCCGATATCTCAAATATCGGTCCCTGACCGATATACCACCGATTTCCGATATTAACAGCATAGGTGTGCACATGTGGAAATACAAGTGTTTGCTAACAGAGGAAAGGAGAAAAGGAAAGTGTCTTATAAACAGTGATGTTAGTACCCATATTTATTATAGAGTTACGTAAAATACATTTGTGTAGTGTCAGATGCATGAGCATCAGCACCATCATGCAATATGGATGCAATATGGAACTGCTAAATAGCATATTCCTTCTGGTTCACTTTTTCTCCGTCTCATGTCTCATTCCAAACGTAGGGAGAAATGTTTTTATCCTATCTTCTAAATTTTCCTTCTTCGCTTCTCATTCCCATCCTATATCAACATGGTAGCTTCCATACTACCCACAGCTGTGTGTGAGACAACTTCGAGGTTTTTTAGTTGAAAAAGGAGGCATGTCTTAGGCAAGAATATCATAGCTCAAGAATCATTACAAGAGATGACCTATGACTTGTCTCAGGAGCCAGCATAGCCACAATATTTGCAGAAGTTTCCCTACACAAGCACGTGAGCTAGATATCACATCAAATTGACTCATAGACAACATTTAGTCCTCAACAAAATACCACAGAAATTGAGACCCTCATCCCGTGATTGCAGCATAGATGCAACGAAAGCTACATCCCATCAAAAAAAAAAACCAAACATGTCAACTTAACATTCCCACTTGAATCTTGAATACCACCAACAACCGCATGTCATTCCTAACCTTGTGTTTCTCACCTGGTAGTATTAGCTTCACGTCTCAAACTAAACTTATAGATACCAGTAAATTTTTTCCAGCTTTCTTCACTCTTTCCAACAACAATCTAGCTTCCTTTAAATATTATCTCCGTTTAAAGAACATCAGTCATTCACCAATCCCCCAATAATCGCAGTCTGGTAGGACAGGATTGTGATGAAGCAAGGACCACAAGTCATTCACCAATCCCCCTAATGTTATTGTTCCACACTTCCACCTAGGTCCAAGTATACAACTCAACTTTACAAGGTTTATAATATCAAAACTAGTTACAAATACAAACTTAAACTTCAATAGTGACTAAAAGTTCGACTCAATTTCGAGAAGCAAGTACCAACATGTTACTCCATTCCACAATTAGAATCCTTTTGCACCCCAAAAAAGAGAATCAAAACTAAGAATCATATTGAGGGTGAAATGAGACAGGGGAAACAGGTTTATCAAAAACAAACATATATATATATATATATATATATATCCTTAATCTTTATGAGATATGGTAAATGAACTCAAAAAGGGAGTAATTCTATTCACAACTCCATCCACCAACTTCAAGGTAAACTACCACTGGTCGATCATATCATGCCCCCTTAAATAATGAAAAAACTTGCATCAAGTATGACTTATAATCCGTAGCTGCTATATAAGATTACAGTTCGGGATCTCGAGCGCCCAATCACTACTTTATCACATATATCTTTTCTTCTTATTGTTCCGCCGTGTATTTTGTAACTAACAAATCTACATAATCCAAATCGTTAACTTTTCGGTTCAACTTTACTCAAAAAAAAGTAAGGGCATAAAAATCAAACAAAACGCAAGGTAAAGAATCGATACCTTCAAGGAAATAAGCTGACGAAGGCCAACCGCGCGACGAGTTAAGAGACATAGATTCGTCTTCGGTCAACGGATTGGTAAACTTCGCCAGGACTTCAACGATACCGTGAGATTCAGGCCGGTGACGGCGAGGAGGAACCCAATACGAGGAACCTGGGATGAAAGGAAGCCAATCCGGAGTCGATTGCCTCACGATGATGTTATGAATAACGTCCTCAAGCTTTTTTAACCCTACCACCTCCCCTTCCGATTCCAGCTCGACTTCGATCAATTGCGCTTTTCCCGATCGGCTAGAGAACCGATTCGGCTGTGATACACCTAATTTGAATGTTTGCAAGAAATTCGATGATGATGATGATGATGTCGATTGAATTAGGGTTCTTGAGAGGAATCGAGCCATTGATTTGATAAATTCTACTGTGTGTGAAAAAATATTTCTTTTTCGTTGATAAGCAATCGATAGATATGGATCAAGATAAAGGTCATATAGCTATAACCAAATGTCAACTTAACCGCCTCAACTATTATAAGTTTTACTTTTTGGTTTTTTTAGATGTTGAATCGTTAGGTGTATAATAATTAAGTAGTCAGAATGATATAGTGCAAAATAAAATAGGATTGTTTTGTAATGGTTTAGAATGAAATTAGGACGTTGAACGGTTAAAGGAGACCCATTATACCATCATATTTAAGGATGGATACTTGTTGTATCCAAGATCATCTAGTTTGAAAGTCAAATCTTCAAGTCAAAGCCTTCAAAGCAAAAGTCCTTCAAAGCAAAAGTCAAAATCAAGCTTAAAGGAGAAAGTCAAAGTCAAAGTCAAAGTCCTTGTATTGTATGTAGGTATAAATAGATTTCTTTTCCTTGTTAATTTTGTAACTAAGAGAGCTTACCATTGAGTATTAAGGGAGAATCTTAGAGAGAGAAATATTGTGAGAGGAAGAGAGTTTTATACGATTTGTAATATGTGAATTGAGATCAATACATATGGCTTATTGAATCGAATCTTGTTGTTCATCTTGATTGAATTGCATATTTCTGGGAATAACAATTGGTATAAGAGGAAGCAAAGATCAGAATCAAGTTAAGATTCTTGAAGAATTGGTCGAATTATCAAGAACTCGCAGAACGTACTGTCAAGATTCGAATTTCTTTGATTTTGATGTTTTTGGATTGGATTTTGGTTGCTTTGTATTCGAATTATAGTCTAGAACAATTTGTGTTTGAGTTGTTTGACATAATTCACATTCAATTCATGTGAAGTTTGGATTGTTGAAGTTTTGGATTTCGAAGTCTGTAAACACTATGTTAGAATCAAAATTTGATTTGTAGTTGTTGTTGATCGAATTGATGTAATAGAGAACTGTTCAGATTGTAATCGAGAAGTAATCTGCAAATTTTGGTGGTTCAATTCTGAGTTTTGAAGATTTGTGGTCGAAAATGTGATCTTAGGGTCGAAAGTGTGAAGAACTCGCAAGATCCAAAGAATCCGTAAGCATCATAGTGAAGAACTCACAGGCTTCTTGTGTTGATTGTGAAAATTATCTAAGGAAAGAATCTGCATAGATCAGCCTACGTAAAGTTCAGAATCCATAGAACATTGCATACGGAAAGTGTAGAATCCGCAAAGAATTGTGTGCGCAAAGTCCAGAACTCGCAAGTCTCTTCTTGCGAAAAGTTACTGTTCATCTTGCTTTGATCTGCGAAAAGTTCCAGAATTCGCAAAGAGAGGTCTACGAAAAGTTGATCATTTTTTTCTTGAATATTGTTCTAAGTCAAGAATCCACAGAACATTTCTTGCGAAAAGTGTACAAGTCTTTTTGGATTTTATCTAAGGCACGAATTCGTACATTGGTGCTTGCGAAAAGTCAGGAATCCGCAAACCTTTATCTACGGAAAGTAAGAATCCGCACCTCTCAGTATGCGAAAAACTAGAATCCGCAAGCTATAGCCTGCGAATTCATCACTTCTCGGGTTTAGTGTTCTGCGGAAAGTGTGTTGTTCAGTGCTTTGCGGAAAGTGACTTTTAGTGATCTGCGAATTCTATACTTAGTCATTTTTGGCTAATTTTCAGAATTCTTGAAAATTTCTGATTTTTGTTGACGGTCAGTGCAAGCTTTTTCAAGATGACTTCAAGAGATGCTTTATCTATTGGAACTGATGTAAAAGTAAAACCACCCATTTTGTTCAAGGGTGAGTATGAGCAATGGAAAGACAGGTTTTTGGATTTCATAGACCGACACGACAACGAAGAATACATAAAGGAGTCTATAGACGAAGGTGTTATGAAGCCAATCAAAGCAATTGTACCTGATGATGAAAATGGTAGTTCTGACAGTGGTGATGGTAATGAGCCTCGAGAGCCCAAGACCAAGAAGGTAGTTGTTGACATCTCCAAATATTCAGATGAACAAAAGAAGAGGTACAAGGCTGATAAGCAGGCAATATCCTTACTTCTACAGAGTATTCCAAATGAGAAATACATAAAGATTGACAGCTACAAAGCCACTTCAAAGGAGATGTGGGATTAGTTAGAAAAGATGATGATGGGATCTAAGGTTGGCAACCAGATGAAAGTGGCAAACTGCATAAACAACTATGAAGAGTTCAAAGCCAAGGAAGGTGAAAGCTTGGATGATATTTATGACAGATTTGTTTCTTTGCTCAATGAATTGGCTAAGAACAAATTAAAGAAGAACCAGATTGAAAACAATGTCAAGTTTCTGAGTGTTCTTCAACCTGATTGGAAAAAGCACACAAGAAGGATGAAACAAATGTAAGATTTGAACGACATTCCGTTACATGAAGTGTATGAAACTCTCTGTTAGAATGAGGAGGAGGCTGAGGAGATGAGAGAAGAGAAAAAGAAGAGTGAGAAACCTGTTGCTGACCCTGTTGCTTTAGTAGTTGAAAAGAAGAAATAGAAGAAGGATAAGAAGAAGAAACAAAAGGCTATTGTGATAGATTCAAATGAAACTGACAGTGCAGATTCAGATTCTGACGACGGTGAAAGCTTAAAGAAAGTTATGATTCTGCTAACCCGAACATTTCAGAAGAAATTTTAAAAGAAGTCGGGTTCCAACAGTCAGCGTTATTCGTATGGGTCGCGCAACTATGAGCATAAAGAGAGGGTTGAAGGCAGAAGGTATAAGGATAGGAGGTTCGAAGGAAAGAGGTATGAATAGAGAAAGTCGGAGGAGAAGAGATACGTGAACAAGTATGAGGAAAAGAAAGTGGATGAGCCAGTCAAATGTTATAACTGCGGTAAGATCGGCCATTTTGCCAAAGATTGTCGGAAGCCGAAAGTCCGAAATTCAGATTACTACAAGAACAAGATGCTTTTAGCCAAGCAGAAATAGGCTGGAAAGGCACTAATGGTTGAGGACGACCACTGGCTAGATTTCACTCATTCTGAATATGAGAGAGATGAAACAACTCACATGTGCTTGATGGGGAAGAAAGTGACATATGATGAGTCAGATGATGAATTATCGGATGAGATAAATAATTTTTCTGAATATAATTTTTTTACAGAAAATGGAATCCATGATGGTCGAGCTTCAAGATCTTCAAAATAAACTTACAAAGGAAAAGAGCGTTGTTGCTAAAAAGCGTCAAACAATATTGGAACCCAACAAAGAAATTGTTGGGAATAAGATGTTGATTGATTCTTTAAACAATGACGTCTCAAATTTTGAAAAACAAAGAATTTATTTTGAAAATCAAGTATCTGACACTCAATCCAAGTTCAACTTGTGTGAACTTGAGAAACAAGAGTTTGTTGTAAAGTATAACCAATTGAAATTTGAAAACAAAACTTTGTTGAAAAAGATAAATGGTTTTGAAGCAAAGCTTTATGCTAGAGGTCAAACTGATCAAACCATTCATCTCAACAAGCCTAAGGAATTTAAATTTTTTAAAGATAACTGGGGTATTGAATATGACAACCCACATTACTTAAAGAAAGCAATTAAGAAACAACCAGCTTTGTACAATTTTGATTTTTTACAAGTGGCTGACAAATGCCCCAAGTTAAAACCCAAGATTTGTCACCAAGTCATCTGACGAAGTTGAGGCTAAAGAAGACTCAAACAGGAAAGACACAACCAAAATGCAACTACCATTCTGCTATGACAAGCTGAATGATAGTTATCTTTCTGAACAACCAAAATTTTTATGAAACGATTATTTTCAAAGCTATTATACTGAGGAAATGGAGGCAATACCTGTTGAAGCAAAAATTTATGTTCCTCCACTCATCTTGGAAAGTAAAATTTTTGAGTTTGAGAACACCTTAGTAGATGAAAGGATTTTGGTTGATCTAGAGCAGATTATGTTTTCTACTGTTTATTGAACACTAGTTTGAAATCTGAAGTTACAGTTGATAAATCAGAATCAGAAAGAGCATGTGAAAAAACTCTACTGATTCCGATGCTTCATCATGTAAAGCTTTTATGGTCAATATTTTTGCAAACCCAAAATCTTCAGATTTTGATCAAACGCCTTATCAAAAGCAGTGTTCAAAAGAATTTAACGATTTTATGTTTCATAAATCTTCCAAGGCATCACAATCTGATGATGATGGTGATCTATTTAAGGACGACGTTGATTTTTTAAATTCCGATGGATGTTTTGATGAGTATGTTGAAAAGTTTGATTTCAATACTAAACTTCCTGATCATTCTGATTTTGTGATCAAATCTAATGTTTTACCTAGTGTTTTTGAAAAAGGTGAATCGTCAAGTAAGGTTGATGAAACAGTTCATGTGAGTACTTACTATGCCAAAGGTAAGAAGCAAAAGAAAAGGCACTCACAGAAACGGATCAACACTGGTAAGTCCAGAAAAGACAAACTCTGAAATCTCATAGTTCTAACAAATCTAAATCTTATGTTTCAGATATGAGATTTAAAAGGTCTGAAGCAAAGCTTGAGTGAAGACCGAAAAAGATTGAAGAGTCAACAAAATCATTTTCTGATTCAAAATGTAATAGGAAAACTGTTAATAGTTCTGATGTAGTTGATCATTCTGCTTCAAATAAAACAAAACTTGTATGCAAGGTTTATACAATAAAGCAATTGATCCAATTATCTCATTCTACTATTCAGTGTTCCACATGCGACCGAAATGATTTTGTTACTCGACAATATTCTGATAATTGGTTTGGATCTTAATATATATATATTATTCAAATGGTTTTCAAAAGAAAAGAGGACCCAAATTCAAATGGGTGCCAAAATCTCATGCTAACATTAAAGAACCCATCTACAAGTGGGCACCTAAACCGATTTGTTGGGTCATCTGAAGATTTGAAGATGACCTCCCGATCTTCCATTTTGTATCATCATACTTAGAATATTTTGAGGTTCTTTTAGCAGCTTGGTTTCTATACAAATGTTCGGTGAAGTCGAAGATCAGCCGAAGAAAACAAAGAAAAAGTAAATCTCTCAAAGTGGATTGAAGATAGATATCTCAGCCTAAAGTCAAGCATGCCTACTTGATCAACACCATTGGCCAGGATGGTGCCGATCTCAAATCTTCAGAAGCTGAAGATTTCTCAATCTTCAGGAGCCGAAGATTTCTCAATCTTCAGGAGCCGAAGATTTCTCAATCTTCAGGAGCCGAAGATTTCTCAATCTTCAGGAGCCGAAGATTTCTCAATCTTCAGGAGCCGAAGATTTCTCAATCTTCAGGAGCCGAAGATTTCTCAATCTTCAGGAGCCGAAGATTTCTCAATCTTCAGGAGCCGAAGATTTCTCAATCTTCAGCAGCCGAAGATTTCTCAATCTTCAGCAGCCGAAGATTTCTCAATCTTCAGCAACCGAAGATTTCTTAATCTTCAAGGCCCGAAGATTTCTCACAAAAATTGTACTTTTCTGACAAAGTATATTTGTGATATCTTGCATTGACATGGACCACATCTGAAGATCAGATAAAGTAAGCTTGTCTCCTACACTCTTTTACAGAAATGTCTACACCATCCTGCAGGTCAACACTTCAAGACAAAGTCACCTCAAGACAAAAGGTACATCTTGTACCATGTTGAAGACATGTGTCCATCCCTTGCTCAACAGGTGTCCCATGCATTTAATGCATGAGGCACTATAAATATGAAGGATGGTTCAACATGCAAGATAACCAGTTCTACAACCTTCAAGTTCTCTAAGTGCCTGGCAACTTTCTCTCTACGAAGTTCAATTGTTTTCTACGTGTTTTTCAATTGTTCTTCATTCTCTTTGTGTAAGATTGTTTGAATAGAGTTCATCTGTTCTATTCCGCAACAATCATAGTTTTCTATGTGTAATTCTAGATTTCAAATCAATAAGAATTAAATTAAGTGAAAAACTGTATGTATTGTATTCAACCCCCCTTCTACAATACTTATCTTGTTTACTTACTGCTATTTGGGACCAACAAGTGGTATTAGAGCGGTTTAGTTTAACTCAATAAACTAGATCCACAATGGCATCCTTTTCTTCTTCTTCTTCTTCTTTGAACAATGTTTCTTCTCAAAACACCACTGTTGTATCATACGACAATGGCTCTATAGCCAAACCACCAAAGTTCAACCCCAATAACTTCTTCCTGTGGAAAAGTCATATGATACTCTTCTTAGAAGGAGTTGATAGCAGATTTCCTACTGTTTTATATGAAGGTCCTTTTATTCCTAGAGTTTGGGATCGGTTCAATGCTAAAAAGGCAGATAAGGCAAAAGCTGATGAGGACTCTTCCGAGGAAGAAAGAACTCCAGCTACTGGGAGATACATTGTAAAGGATCCCAATAAATATAATGATGAAGACAGACGTATTATAGCTCTTGATACTAAAGTCAGAGCCATCATTGCTCTTTCTTTGCCTGATGAGGTCTATCACTCTCTTGTTAACTTCTCTACTGCTAAAGAAATATGGTCTACCCTGTGTGTTCTTTACGAAGGTACGTCTGAGGTGAAAAAGAGTAGAAAGATTGCTCTTGTAAGAAAGTATGAACTCTTTTCGCATGAAAAGGGGGAATATCTCTCAGACTACTATAACCGTTTTAACGGTCTTCTCAACGATCTCAAACTTGTAGGTCACATTTATGATAATGAGGAATTCTTGTGCAAGTTCATGGATTGTCTTCCCGAGTTCTGGGAAAATATTTGTACTTGCATCAAGTCTACCAAGGATCTTGACTCTATGCCACTCACTGCTCTGTATGGCACTTTTTTCAACTATGAGCAGACTAAACTACTTAGGAAGTCTATCACAAGAGACATAAAAAGTTTTTCTCTAGCTCTTGTCAGTGACTCTTCCAAAAACTTTGTCTGTGTTCCTAGAATCACCTATCCCTCTGATTATGACCATAATAGTCAAGAGTACCCTAATGATCCTTCAGAAGTCTACCTTAGCGAGGTTGATGATGAAGGTGAGGATACTTTCAGTAACCCTCGCTTCTCTTCTGGAAAATCAAAGTTTTCAAGAAAATCATCTTCTACTTTTTCTAAAACCACTCCCTCTGACAAATCAAATCAGGAATGTTACAAGTGTGGGAGGGAAGGACACTTTGCTTCTGAGTGCAGAAGCATGTTTCCTAATAAATCCAGACTACCCTCTTCTAACCGTACCTCCTCTAGGTCTGTCAGAACCAAGTCTGAATCCTACCAACCTTCTTTCCAAAAGCCAAATATGTATGTCTCCTCAAACTCTGACCGGACTGAGAAATACAAGGCAAAATATAAGAGAGAGAAGAAGAGAAATGAAACCTTGCTCAAAAATGAAAAAGGTCAAATGATTGAAACCCATGATTGGGCAGATGAACCCACTTCTGAAAGTGACAAAGAAATGACCAACCCTTGCTTCATGGTGAAAATAGATGATGTTGATGACAGTGAAGCTCAATCCTCCTCTATGGCCCTTGTGTCTGGTGGGTGCTCTACCTCATCTACCCAGGTACATCCCTTTTTCTCTCTCTCCAATGTTGAGAAGATTGAAGCCTTTGACTCTTTGACCATTGACTTCTATGAAGCCAAAGACGCCAAGAAAAAGACAAATGCTCAGATAAAATCTCTCTCTTCTCAACTTCAAATATGTCTTTCTCAATTGAAACATTTTACAAAATCAAGGTTGAGATTGAAGATTTGAAAACCATAAATTTCACTCTTGCCAAAGAGAAAAATAAACTTCTCAAAATGTTTAAAAGGTAACAAGAAATTGTAAAAAGGTGGACAAGTTCCTCCAAAAATTTAGAAAATATTTTTCAAGATCAAATATCCTGTGATGACAAATCTGGTCTTGGTTTTGGAAAAATGGAAGTTGATTGTTCTTCTACTCAAGTTCCTTCTTCCTCTTCAAAACTTCCTTCCTTTTCTTCTGAATATACCGAGTCTGATTCTGAAGACTCTCATTCCATGCATTCTTTAGATCTTCGCGATTCTTTAAAATTCAGAGTGTTTGTCAAGGCCAAAGAATCCACTCCTAAACCTCAACCTGAATAAGATCAAGGTTCAAATGATCTTGTAAAACCCATTAATGATCTTCTAAAATCATTAAATCTTGATGAGGCTACCTCTTCTTCTTCAAATTTCTCAAAGAAGAATTCTTAACCTTCTTCTAGAAAGTTTTCAAACCTTGACAAAGGAAAGTCAGTAGTCTCTGATTTCCCTTTAAAAAGAAAAATGTCTCCTTCCTCCAAAGGTGAATCTCATGCTCCTCCTACCAAGTTCATCCCCAAATATGTGAACTTGAGGAAACCTAAATCCAAGGGTACCTTAAACTTTCTTCTTCCTTCATCTGAAAAAGGCATCTTGGGTCCTAAACCTCTTTACTCCTCTCTTTCTTCAAAAGCCATAAAAGTCAATGTAACGAGTCATCACAAGGAAGTTGATCAAAGCTCCAAAAAGGTTATTATATATAGAAAATGTTATAACTGTGGTGACACCTTCCATCTTGCTAATGATTGTCCTTGCGAAAAGAATTGACAGAAATACTTTCAAGGATTCTCCATCTTCTTCTAACCCAAAAGGACCCACTTCAAAATGGGCACCAAAGAAATGATTTATCTGTGATTGCAGGTGTTTGAGCATTAACAAATCTTATGAAGAAATCTTCGTTGGATATTATCTCTCTTCAAAAGCCTACCAGGTCTACAATCTTCAGAGAAAATGCATGAATGAATCTACTCACGTGAAGTTTGATGATCTTAAGTCATCATCTCTTCATGTGATGATGATTGGTGGATTTCATCATGTGTTGGTAAAGATTCTCAAAATCCTTCATCTAGATCAAAACCATATGTTCTTTTCACCTCAGACACAACTTCTCATCTCCAATCCCTGATCTTCAGATAGTCATCTCTGAAGATCAAGATCCCTCCTATCCTATTCTTCCCCATTTCACTCAACCTAAACATTCCTCCGTCATTACAATTCACACCAGCCGATCCTATTTCTCATCATATCACTTCTCCTTCCTCCATCATTCCCATCTTCCTCTCAACCTCAAAATTCACCACAAATCATCCCACCTACTCAACCATACATTCTTTCTTCACCTATTTCTGTTGATCTTCCATCTCTCTTTCCTAAAGAAGTCTATGTGAAACAACCACGTGGGTTTGAAGATCCTTCACATCCTGACTATGTGTATAAATTGGAAAAAACTATATATAGCTTCAAACAGGCTCCCCAAGCCTGGTATGTTACTTTGTCCAATTTTCTGCTAGAAGACAAGTACTCTCAAGGTAAAGTCGACAACATCTTGTTCCTCAAGAATACAACAGGTAATATCATTCTTATTCAAATCTATGTGGATGACATCATCTTTGGTGTCATTGTTGAATCTCTTTGTCGGGAGTTTGTCTCTCTTATAAATTTGATATGAGATGGGCATGATGGGACAACTTACATTTTTCTTGGGTATACAAGTAAAACAAATTTATGAAGAGATCCTTTTAAATTAAATATTTTCGTGATATCCTAAAGATTTTTTTTTAAATTTGCTCTCTATGAAAACTCCCAAAAAAAAGAGGAAGAAAAGAAAGAAAAATCAAAAAATAGAGAGAAAAGAAAAATCAAAAAAAAAAAAGAAAAGAAAAAGAGAGAAATTTCAAAACAAAAAACTAAATTTTTTTATGATGACATCACTTGGGTGATGTCATCTTTCTTACATCATCCCTTCTCTCAATTTTTTCTTATTCATATTTCCCCTCCCCTCATTTTTTTCCACTCTCAAACCCCTCTCCACCGAAAAATCTCTCAAATATTTTCTCTCGGCTCTCACTCTTTCTTTCCTTCGGCTCCTTCTAGTCACCGAAGACCAACCCCCCCCCTTATTCCTCCCTTTCTTCGGCCTTCCCAACCCACCGAACCACCCACACTCTTTGGCTCCTTCCACAAGCCAAAAACACCCCTCCCCAATATTTTCTTCAGCCCCTCCCACAAGCCGAAAATCCAAACACCCCTTATACCTCCCAACCAAATTCAACCTTATCCCTCATCTTTCTTTTTTTCGGCCCATCACAATCTTTGGCCCTTCGGCTCCATATCCCCACCGAATCCCCACACCACCCCCTTATTCCTCCTTTCGGCTCCCACTTCCACCGAAAAACCCTACCCTTAGGCCGACCACACCCACCGAAGCCCAATCCTTTCAGACTCTTGCTAGCCGACGACCTCCTTTTCTTCGACCTCCATATCGTGCCGAAGACCCCACTTCCCCCCTTCTTCTTTACCTTCGGCCCCCTCTCTCTTCCCTCTCCCTTTCTTCGGCCCCCCTCTCTCTACCCTATTCCTTTTCTCGGCTACCCTCTCTCTCTACCCCTTCGGCCCCTCTCTCTCTCTCTCTAACCCTTCAGTCTCTCTCTCTCTCTACCCTTTCGACCTCTCTCTCTACCCTTCGGCCCCCTCTCTCTACCCTCTACTTTTCTTCATCCCACACCCCTCACCCCTCAACTCCACCTCCGACCAACCGTGCCACCGAACCGTGGTTCCAACGACCGACCGTGCCACCGAACCGCGGTACCACCGACCGACCGTGCCACCGAACCGTGGTACCACCGACCGACCGTGCCACCGAACCGCGGTTCCACCGACCGACCGTGCCACCGAACCGCGTGTCGCCGAACCACGTGTCGCCGAACCGCGTGTCGTCGAACCACGTGTCGCCGAACAGCGTGTCGCCGAACCACATGCCATCGAACCGCGTGTCGTCGAACCACGTGCCACCGAACCATCGTGCCATCGAACCACCGAACCACCGAACCATTGAACCATCGAACCACCGAACCACCGTGCCACCGAACCACCGTACCATCGAACCACCGTGCCACCAAACCACCGTGCCACCGAACCACCATGCCACCGAACCAACGAACCACCGTGCCACCGAACCACAGAACCACCGAACCACCATGCCACCGAACCATCGAACCGCCATGCCACCGAACCACCGTACCATCGAACCGCCGTGCCATCGAACCACCGAACCAACAAACCACCGTGCCACCAAACCATCACCTCGTTCCTTCCCTTCCTATATCTTCTTTCTCCTTCATTTTTTTTACCACACTTCCAAATCTTCAAACTTTCTCATCCTTACCTCTCATCTATCAAAAAACGATCCTCCCTCTTTTTTTTCCCACAAATTTCTTCCCAATTTTTTGTTCCCGATTCTATTTTCCCGTTTTTTTCTTTTCCGTAAAAAAAAGAGAAAAGAGCCCCCCCCCCAAAAAAAAAAATGGGCCATTGAATTTATGAGTTCTTCTTGTCTTGTAATTTTTTTGAGTGTCAGTATTTTTTTCTATGTGTTGGTGTCATCATCAAATAGGAGGAGAAAAATTGTTGTGTCACAAATTGATTTGTTGATGACTCTCCTACCAACACTTAGAAAGACAAGAAGACTTCTCTCAACAAGGGCTCTCTATCCACCAATCGATCTCTCAACCTAGGTATGATTTCCTTCATAAATTCTCCTGATCTACAATGAGGTGATGCTCGCGACACTCCGGTGTCCAAGGATCCCTCATCTGTAGTGGCCCCATCTGTCCCATCCCAAGTGAAGCCGACTAGGAAGAAAAAAAATCCTCAAAAGCTTCTGACACCTCCGCACTTGCTTCGATGACCATACGACCGAAAGAACCTTTGGTTGTTACCCTAGTCACATATCCCTCTCCAAAGCAGAGACACTCATCATCTTCCCCTCCCTCTACTCTCAAGAGGCTGAGGAAGGTTTCAAAAGCCAAGCCACCTACTCCACCCACCGATTCTCCACAATTGACGGGTGTTGAAAATTTCCATCTGGGCCCGGGGACTCTACTAAACCCAAAGGCACCACCTTTGTATCCTCACAAAAGGATACAATTGTAAAATCGAGGACCCCTATTATTCCATCATCAACCTTTTCCTTTGTTGATAAGGATGACTTGGACACATCCCCAATCCAAGGTGTCTCTTATCCACCTCATAACCTATCACCCGACATTCTCAGTCCCGATGCTTCTGCACGATCCAAGGATGAATCTGCCTTTCCAGAAGCAGTTTCGGAGGATCCCGAAAATCTTCTGACTTCTTACTTTCCGAAACCATGAATTAGTTGAGGGGGAGTTTGAGTTGAGGGGGAACAACTTATATACCACTCAAGCTTAAACTCTGTTGAAACCAATTTTGCGATGGACTGTGTGATCAAAGCCACCAGACATTAGTTCAGGAGGATTATGAAATGAGGGGGAGCATCCAACCTCTTAAGTTCAAACAATTCCGGCTACTGTCTTCTGTATCTTTGTATATATATATATATATATATATATATATCTCATTCTTTATTTATTGTATTTATTTATTCTTTTGTACAACTATACTCCTTTTTTATTCATTTGTAAATGTCGGATATACTTTAAAAAAATCCAAAAAAAAAAAAATAAACAAAAAGAACAAAAAGAATGAACCATGTGAAAAGAACCCAAAAAGAGTAAATATGAGTCAAAATAATTATTAAGTATAATCTTTGTTTTATTCTTAAGTATGGATGTCATCTTCAAATTGGGGGAGATTGTTGGGTCATCTGAAGATTTGAAGATGACCTTCCGATCTTCCATTTTGTATCATCATACTTAGAATATTTTGAGGTTCTTTTAGCAGCTTGGTTTCTATACAAATGTTCGGTGAAGTCGAAGATCAGCCGAAGAAAACAAAAAAGAAGTATATATCTCAAAGCGGATTGAAGATAGACTTCTCAGCTTAAAGCCAAGCATGCCTACTTGATCAACACCATTGGCCAGGATGGTGCCGATCTCAAATCTTCAGGAGCCCGAAGATTTCTCAAATCTTCAGGAGTCGAAGATTTCTCAATCTTCAGAAGCCGAAGATTTCTCAATCTTCAGCAGCCGAAGATTTCTCAATCTTTAGCAACCGAAGATTTCTCAATCTTCAGCAACCGAAGATTTCTTAATCCTCAAGGCCCGAAGATTTCTCACAAAATTGTACTTTTCTGACAAAGTATACTTATGATATGTTGCATTGACGTGGACCGCATCTGAAGATCAGATAAAGTAAGTTTGTCTCCTACACTCTTTTATGGAAAGGTCTACACCATCCTGCAGTTCAACACTTCAAGACAAAGTCACCTCAAGACAAAAGGTACATCATGTACCATGCTGAAGACCTGTGTCCATCCCTTGCTCAACAGGTGTCCCATGCATTTAATGCATGAGGCACTATAAATATGAAGGATGGTTCAACATGCAAGATAACCAGTTCTACAACCTTCCAGTTCTCTAAGTGTATGGCAACTTTCTCTCTGCGAAGTTCAATTGTTTTCTAAGTATTTTTCAATTGTTCTTCATTCTCCTTATGTAAGATTGTTTGAACAAAGTTCATCTGTTCTATTCCGCAACAATCAAATTTTTCTATGTGTAATTCTTGATTGCAAATCAATAAGAATTAAATTAAGTAAAAAACTGTGTGTATTGTATTCAACCCCCCCTTCTACAATACTTATCTTGTTTACTTACTGCTATTTGGGACCAACACGATTGTTGCTTAATTTCTCTTGTGCAGACCAGTCATATGTGGTACTTGGATTCGGGTTGTTCCAAGCATATGACATGGCAAACAGATATTTTGTCTAATTATACAGAGAAACTTTGTGGTAACGTGCGATTCGAAAATGACCATTTTTCACCAATCTTGGGATATGGAGACGTGATTCAAGAGAATGTAACGATCAAGAAGGTGAGTTATGTTGAAGGCCTAAGACATAACTTATTCAACATTGGTCAGTTTTGCGATAAAGGCTTAGAGGTGAACTTCAAGGCTAAGAGATGTTGTGTAAGAACTGAAGATGGAAAAGAACTCTTGGTCGGCACTAGAAAGTCAAACCTCTACACGATTAATCTGTCTAATATCAAACCTGATAATGATGTGTGTCTAATGTCAAAAGCCTCTATGCAATAGAGTTGGTTATGGCATAGAAGGCTGTCTCACCTCAATTTCATATACATAAACAAGTTAGTAGAAGGAAATTTGGTCAAAGGATTACCTGAGCTCAAATACGAGAAATAACATCTATGTGATGCATGTGAGAAAGGAAAAATGAAAAGAGCCTCTCATAAGCCTAAGCCTGAACAAAGTACAAGTGCTCCATTGGAGTTGTTGCACATGGATCTTTGTGGTACAATGCATACACAAAGCATTAATGGCAAGAAATATGTCTTGGTGATTGTGGATGATTATTCGCGATACACTTGGGTCAAATTTCTAAGGTCAAAGGACGAGACTCCAGATATCATCATCTCGTTCCTAAAGAGTGTCTAAGTGAACATGCAGAAGACAGTGAAGCTGATTCGAAAAGGCAATGGCACAAAATTTAAAACAAGACCGTTAAAGATTATTTCGAATCGATCGAGATAACGCATCAGTATTCCGCTGCTAGAACACCTGAACAGAATGGGGTAGTAGAAAGGCGAAACATAACTCTAGTTGAGGCAGCTCGTACTATGCTTAGTCAATCTGACTTACCTCTATTCTTATGGATTGAAGTTGTTTCGACTGCATGTTATTCGTAAAACTGATCAATCATTCATCGTCGCTTCGGTAAAACTTCATATGCTTTAATAAATTACAGAACACCAAGCATTAAACACCTTCATATTTTTTGATGCAGGTGTTACGTGCTGAACGACAATGAGAACTTGAACAAGTTCAGCCCGAAAGCTGAAGAAGACATTTTCCTTGGCTATTCTCAGACTTCTACATTATATAGAGTCTACTTGAAGAATTCAAAGATTGTTGTGGAGAGCGTAAACGTCAAATTTGATGAAGCTATGTAGATGACTTCTGAACAAAGCAATTCAGAACCCGTTATTACAGGAGTATTAGCTTCTAGACAAATCAGTCCAGAACCTGGTTCAAATGTTTCTAATTCTGATAAAGCTTCTACGTCTACTTCACATTTAGCAGAATTAGATTTACTATTTGAATATTTCTATGATGAGTTTCTAGGGTCTAAAGTGACTAAACCTGTTGTGATTGACAAATCTGAAGATTCAAGTAATAATCAACCAATCACTTCAGATGTCTCAACTGAATCAGTTCCCCCTATTCAGACAGAAACTCTAGTTCAAATAACTACTCAATCAGTTGAAATTACACAAGATTTTGCACAGACATAAGCTACACATTCAGTTGGATGTACATAATTGCCTATTCAACAGACAACACGTGTTCCATCAACTGAAGCTTCTGCACCAGTTACTTCCAAGAAGATCAAGGATTCTTAGATGATCAACATGATCAGTCTACTTATCATCCACTCCCTCTCATTAATAAGTGGACCAAAGAGCACCCGATACATCAACTTATCGGAAATCCTTCGAAACCAGTGCAAACTAGGTCTGCTATGGCAAACAAGTGCATGTACGATTCCTTCTTAAGAAAGATAGAGCCTGCTCTCGTATCAAAAGCTTTTGAAGATCCATATTGGATTGTAGCCATGCAAGAAGAACTTAATCAGTTCAAGGCACTGAAAGTTTGGAGACTTGTACCACGTCCAGAAGGAAAGATAATAATTGGTACTAAATGGGTGTTTAAAAACAAGAAAGATGAAGATGGTATCGTAATTCACAATAAAGCTCGACTTGTAGCCAAAGGATATCGGCAAGAGGAAGACATAGATTATGATGAAACGTATGCACCAGTTGCACGCATTGAGACAATCAGAATGTTTCTCCCCTATGTTGCACACAAGAACTTCACAGTCTATTAGATGGATGTGAAAACAGCCTTTCTGAACGACATTCTAAAAGAAGAAGTCTACGTTTCAAAGCCTTTCAAACTTCATGTCTATATTCTTGACAAGGCCCTCTATGGTTTAAAACAAGCCCCTCGAGCCTGGTATGAAGTACTTTCAAAGTTCTTATCAAGTCAGGCTTCTCAAAAGGTAAAATCGATATTACTCTTTTCATCAAGAAAGAAAAAGGTGATATCATTCTCATACAGATTTATGTTGATGGAATAATTTTTGGTTCGACTAACCCTAAGTATTGTAAGAATTTTTCTGACTTAATGGTGTCACGCTTTCAAATGAGTATGATGGGATAGATGAATTTCTTTCTCGGATTACAAGTTCGATATTTTAAAGAAATTCAAAATGGAAAATTGTACTCCTATTGCTACCCCGATGGCACCTGGAACAAAGATTGGAGCTGATCTACATGGAAAAGTTGTTGATCTTAGAATCTATAGATGTATGATTTGTTCTTTGATGTACTTGACGGCCAGTCGTCCTGATATTATGTTCTCGACATGTCTATGTGTGAGATATCAGTCCAACCCCAAAGAGTCACATCTTTCATCTTTCAAGCCTATTTTTAGATATCTGAAGGGCACCACAGATCTTGGTTTGTGGTATCCTAAAGATACATGATTCGAACTTACGGCAGGAAGAGTACTTCGGGACATATACAATTCTTGGGAGATAAGCTCGTGAGTTAGGCGTTAAAGAAACATCTGTGCGTATCCACTTCAACAACCAAGCAGAATATGTAGTTGCGGCTAGCTGCCGTTCTCAGGTGCTGTGGATGCGAACGCAACTCCGAGATTATGGCTTCCATTACAACAAAATCCCGATTTACTGTGATTCCAATAGCGCTATTACTATTTCTGCAAACCATCTCCAACATACGAAAACGAAGCACATTGACGTGCGATATCACTTTATCAAAGATAATGACGAAAAAGGTACGATTGAACTTTAATTTGTAAACATGGATTATCAGCTTGCTGATTTATTCATTAAGCATTTGGACGAAAAAAGATTTAATTTTTTCATTTCGAAATTAAGCATGTTGAATCTCAAAATTTAATCCGTCTTTACCTCGTACAGTTTGATTTTTAATTTTTCTTCATGTCTTCATTTTTAATCTGAATGATATATGCATTAAAGGTTTGCTCATGATTTCAGGGGGAGTGAGTTACAAGATTAGATGATCAAACTTCGAGGGGGAGTTAAAGAAATTTGCGCATATATTTTTTACTGATAGATTTTTCATGTTGCATATTTTCAGGGGGAGTTAGAGTAAGAATAATAACTTTTGATCAAATCAGATCATAACTCGTTCTTCAAAGTTTTATTTTTCATGTCTTTCTTTCAATAAGATTTTGAATCAGACTTTGTTATTTTGACGACTTTTTGACTGAATGCAGATTTTGAGGGGGAACTTACAAGATTTATATCAATCATGACTTTGAGACTGATTCATGAGATTTAAGTTGTGCGTAAGGATTATTCTAACCTTAATCTCATATGTGTTTGAAAGATGGACGACTTTCAAGCATGAAAACATTGTTTCCTAAACGTTCAAACCACTTCTCGATTTTCAAAAAGATTTTATGAATTTAGAAGTGTGATTTTAAATGTTTTCATTTTATGAGCTATCATGATTAACTTACCATGTGTTTCCAAAGATCAATAATTGTGTATTATCTTTTCCATATATTATCAAGTATTCATACACACCAGTTTAGTATTTCTTATTGATGTTGTTATTACCATGTCTCAAAATGAAACAATTATCGATGGTAATACAACTCGTTAGATATTCAATGTTGTTGAGCGTACTTTTCATTCAAAACTAAGCGATTTTTTCAAGAATTGTCTATATTTGTTCCTATAGACAAAAGAAAGAGGGTGTGAGAACAGAGTTAAAAGAATATCAGAACTTTGCACCAACAATTTTATGAGTCGGGCAGCCACATTACTGTTGTTTTACGATTCTTTGGTGAACTTCATTGAAACAAGCACTAGCCCATGCCAACTCCTAAATTAAAACCCACCCGCTACTCATCTTTTTCTCAACAAAAAGATGTTTCAATTTTTAATGGGGACGCAACATATAATCTATCTGATCTTCACTCGGAAGATTTGGATATTGAAAAAGAAGGAAAGTTGCCCCACCTTTGACCTTTTGCACATTGAGTCTGTGGAATACTGTTGTTGTATCAACAGTTTACACACTTTGAGCCTAAATAGCTTAAGTAGCTTCAATCATTCTACACTTGCACGTACACACAAGGAATACGTTTTCTTGTCATAACGTTCATAGAAAATTCCTTTGTGGATTTTGGATGATTGAATGGAATCCTTGGGGGAGTGAACATCAAAAAGCTCCTTTCTAAAGTACATTCGTTGTACTAAGTGGCTCCATGCGACTTACAGGCATTTTAACTGATTCATTTGTTGATTAAGGGTTACACTCAATTCTAAATTTGAAAAGATTTGGAATCATTTTTTATGAATTGATGGATGTTATTCTATCAGTGGAAAAATCAAATGAGGATGTTGGTCAGAAATCGGATGCATACTTTTTCATGCAAAGTTTTGATGATGTTGATGCTCGCATTCATCAAAAAGGAGAAGAACATGAAACATGAAAAAGCAGTTTGGAGATGATATAGATTGAAAAAGTAGTTCATGGGGGAGAAATTATCAAGAAATGAAAGTTTAGTTTTAGTATTATGGGGAGAAAATGGAGAATGAAAAAGCAGTGTTTGTAGATATTTCAAAGAATTCTGAAAGTTTGCTGAATATTATAGAAATTTTCTATGATGATAGTTTAAAAGCGCAAAGAGAACTAAATCTGAAGATAATTTCTTTTCTAAAATCAACATCAGTTAAGAAATGGGGAGATTATTTCTGAAGGTTTCAAAGTGGAGATTATCATATACTTTGGGGGAGATTGTTTAAAACTTGAAAGATTCCAATGTAAGGGAAGATTGCTAAAGTTTTGATTTCCAGATAAAGAAGAAAAGGGGGAGATTGTTTTGACAAAGATGAAAAAGGAGAGATTGTATTTCCAAAGGGGGAGATTATCAGTATTTCTTTTCAAAGAGGGAGATTGTTCTTTGTTGCTGAAATTCATTTGAAGATAAATCTCTGCAAGATTATACAAAGAGGGAGATTTTCAATGTATTCCTCTGAAGGGAGAGATTGTTGGTTTGCATGAAAATTATTTTTGAAGATGATCTTGAATCCAAAGGGGGAGATTGTTAGAGCATATTTGTTGTATCCAAGATCATCTAGTGTGAAAGTCAAATCTTCAAGTCAAAGCCTTCAAAGCAAAAGTCAAAGTCAAGCTTAAAGGAGAAAGTCAAAGTCAAAGTCCTTGTAATGTTAGTTTTAACTGTTTTGTTCCTTGTATTGTATGTAGGTATAAATAGATTTCTTTTCCTTGTTAATCCTGTAACTAAGAGAGCTTACCATTGAGTATTGAGGGAGAATCTTAGAGGGATAATCTTAGAGAGAGAAATATTGTGAGAGAAAGGGAGATTTATACGATTTGTAATCTGTGAATTGAGATCAATACGTATGGCTTATTGAATCGAATCTTGTTGTTCATCTTGACTGAATTACATATTTCTGGGAATAACAGAACTTCTTCTTGAAGATGCCCATAAGTCTAAGTATTCCATCCATCCGGGGAGTACAAATGTGTACAGGGATTTGAAGCTACACTATTGGTCGCCGATTATGAAATTAGATGTGGCACGTTACGTAAAGCGATACGTGACGTGCTTACAAGTGAAGGTCGAACATCAACGACCATATGGGAGTCTTCAATCCTTAGAGATCACCGAATAGAAATGGGAATACATCACCATGGATTTTGTGACCAAATTTCCGAAAACCTTAGGTCACGATACCATTTGGGTGATAGTTGATCGGTTGACCAAGAGTGCCCACTTTTTAGCCATGCGCGAGACCCTACAGATGGACAAGTTGGTGAAGTTCTATATTGACGAAGTGGTTTCAAGGCATGTAGTGCCCTTGTCTATTTTATTGGATCGCGGTAGTCGGTTTACTTCAAACTTTTAGGATGGCCTACAGAAAAAACTAGGAACAAGAGTTAAATTAAGCACGACCTACCATCCTCAAAACCGACGGCCAAAGTGAGAGGATAATCTAGACACTAGAAGACATGTTGAGATCTTGCGTGATTGATTTTAGGGGTAATTGGGACTTTTACCTACCTTTGGTAGAGTTCGCATACACCAATAACTACCACTCGAGTATTGGAATAGTCCCGTTTGAAGCATTATACGGACGAAAGTGCAAAACTCCCGTTTGTTGACTTGAAGCAGGCGAGAAACAATTTTCCAGTCCCGAAATTGTGCAAGAGACAACCGATAAAGTGAAGGGCATTTGGGAACGGTTGAAAGCGGCACAAGATCGGCAAAAGAGCTATGCCGACAAGAAGAGGCAGTCGATGGAGTTCCAAGTGGGAGACCGCGTGATGCTCAAAGTGTCTCCGTGGAAAGGGATAATCCGATTCGGAAAACGCAGGAAGTTGAGTCCCCGTTTTCTTGGACCCTTCACGGTGCTTAAACATGTAGGACTTTGTAACACCCGGAAATTCTCAAGGTAAGTATTTGTTCCCTTAATACATTAATTGTGCCTATATGAGAATATGAGCCTTTGTATGCATTCTATGATCGTTATTATATTGAAATGTCACATAAATTGATTTATCATCTTAATGGTTTTAACCTCGCGCTCATTTTCGAATTTGGCTAAGTTTTCGGACTGATTTGGGTATGGCGCGAGAGTGCCATCGCGATAGTGACATTGTCACTATCGCCGGTCACTCTCGCGGAGAGTGTACCGAGAGTGGGGGGGGGGGCTTCGCGATAGTGACACGCGAAAGTGACAAATGTCACTATCGCCGGGCATATTCGCGCGGTTTGTACCGCGGGTGACTTGTGAGCCTCGCGATTGTGACCCGCGATAGTGCCCTTGGCACTATCATCGGGCACTATCGCCCGCGTGGTCCAGTCTGCTATTTTTATAGAATTTATACCTCATTTCTCATTCTCACTTTACAAAAATGGGAGAACTCATCTTGGAGGCGATTTTTGGCGCTTCATCACCTACTTCATTTATTTCCTAGGGTTTGGGTTGTTAGGATCATTTATTGACCATTAAACTTCATCCAAGTTCATTTAGTGAAGATTCTCATCAAGCTACTCCTCTTCTACATCAAGTCTCCTTTGGGCAACTTCTAGGGTTTCCATATTTTCTAGGTTTTGGTTCAAAACCTAGATTGTGAGTTTACTAAAGCTTTGTTAAAACTATATACACATCATATACTTCTATTTGTTGTTATTTATCTCTATATGTTCAAGTACTTGGGATTTTCTTATGAAGAATTGTTGGAAATATGGTTATATGTGAGATACCATGTTTTACTCTAAATGTGTAAGTATTGGGGCTTTTCTCTTGGATACATAATGTGTGTACTTTGATAGGGTAAATGTATACATGTCTCGGTATTAAGATGATTTCTAGTTGGAATACCATTTTGGTGATATATTCATATGTATGATTGGTATGATTGTCATTTGGGTCTCTTGTTAGACTTCTAGTGATTGGGATGGTAACATTGTACCCGTAGTTGGTATTGAAATATGTTTGGTTGAAATATACCTCAAGGACCTCCTATATGCGTTATGTTGGACGAACCAAGTCAGTAGACACTAGGAGGATGTAGTCTTGGGCGCCACCGTGATGGTATGTGCCTAGACCTCCGCCATTCGGGGAATTTCCTTCGTTGTAGTCCTCGAGTGTGCCGGGCCTTTCGGGTGTTCCTTGTTAGAGGGCATCAAGGTATATCGACTCTTTGGGTGGAACTTGATTGGTGCTTTGGGTCTCCCCTATTGACTCCACATATATTGAACTCTGGTTAACTGCTGATAAGAATTGTAACTGTTCATGCATGCTTAATATTGTTTAACTCACTAGGCTTTTTAGCCTAACACTTGGTTGGTGTCGATGTGTATCTCAGGTTCTAGCGGCGTCGTTCTTAATCAGGCTTAGTTGCTTTGGGGTGAGAGCTTGGGGATTTTGCACTTGGATGCTTAACACTTTTGGAAACGAACCGTTGGATTTATAGATGACAACCCTTTTGTAATCTCTTTTCTAGTGGTAGAAATTAGATTAGTTGGTTGTTATTTATTGTCCGTTATATTGCAACTGTAATTAAACATGTTATATAGATATTCCCCATTTTTGGGAGGCTCTTGCTATGGCAATTTTAGTATACCTCATGTTCGTTTTTTCGGATTTTTGTTATCCCTATTTTTAGGGTGTTACAAGTTGGTATCAGAGCTTTAGTTTAAGTGAACTAGGTATTGTTTTAGCATATCTAGACTTAAGCTTCAGACTTTATAGTTTCACTGTCCACTTAGGTAGTAATCCTAGGTGGGGAGAGCGTTAGGATTACGGAATTACTTTAATTAAAAGTTGTGATGATGGTGACAAGAATTCTTGTGTATGGTTCGTTCATTATTTCACTTAGCTACTGCTATTATGAATGCATTGTTACGTAAGCATACTTGGTTTACTATTATTATGATAATTGATGAAGGTATTAGTACGTACAGTGAGTTCAACTCGTTTAGTCTTTTCTCAATCTATCTCTCGTACATGTATGGCAAATCGAAATGGTAAACACTCGGAGCAGGTTACCAAATACATCGGATGGACAATTGGAAGTGGAGTCTACAGCTAAACGACCTCCAGTGGGTGTGGCTGCCGAAGGACCTCCCATACCCACAATCTTGGCATGAGGACCTGAACAGATTCCACACTGAAATCTCAATGCGAATAATGCCATCATGGAGGAAGTGACCATGGAAACCCGGATTCGGGATAGCATGATGTTGGCCATGAACTCCGCCATGGCCCAACAACAAGAGTTCTTCATGAAACTCTTAGAAGATTGAGACGCTAGTAACCGACAACCGGAGACAATGGCGGAAAACATTGTCATGGGGTCGGGTGGACCAGCTGTGGTGTCGGTTGAAAATCCGGTGGATAATGGAAACAAATCGAAGGCTAAAGGGTGCACCTATAAGGCATTTCTGGGGTGCCACCCTAAGGAGTTTGCGGGTTCCGATAACCCGGTGGCTTGTATGTACTGGCTCAAGGAGGTGGAGATGGCCTTCGAGTCCAGTGAGTGTGATCCCTCTCAACGGGTTAAGTTTGCTTCTCAACTACTTCGGGGAGAGGCTCTGATTTGGTGAAATCTCACTCGATCCGCCCTCACTCCGGAAGTTCTGACTAAGTTAACTTGGCCGGTATTCAAAGAGAAGATCATGGATAAATATTGCAGTGAGCGTTCGTTGGACAAGCTGGAGCAGGAGTTCCGAAATCTGAAAAAGGGGACTCTGTCTATTGTCGGATACTCCAAACTCTTTTTGGAGAAATTGAACTTGGTGGAACATCTGGTCCCCGATGAAAAGTCAAAGATAAAGGCCTATCAACAAGGTTTACCGGCCGAGATGCGAACGACGGTAAGAAATGCTAGGGGTTCGACCTTGCAAGAGGTCATTGAGGA
This sequence comes from Arctium minus, assembly GCA_954870635.1. Classification (NCBI taxonomy): domain Eukaryota; kingdom Viridiplantae; phylum Streptophyta; class Magnoliopsida; order Asterales; family Asteraceae; genus Arctium; species Arctium minus. The sequence goes on along the minus strand of OX941080.1, from coordinate 169,376,363 downwards.
GTCTTTGCTCATTGAAGATGACATCAATGCGGAAAGGGAATAAAAGAGGCAAGTTGGATAGAAACGGAAGTGGGAAGGGCCATCTGGGCCAGTTCGTCAATCAAGACCCTTTGTGAGCGGGAGAACGGGTGAGCAGCGTCGTGAGGATCGGTGGTGCCACAAGTGCAAGTCAAAGCACTCGGGGCCATGTGCTACAAGGACTTACTCCGGTCCAGCGGGGTGTGTCAAGTGTGGGAAGAAGAGCCACACGACTAGAGAATGCCCCATCCGGGGGTCGGTGTGTTATGAGTGTAGAGAACCGGTGCATATGAAGATGGATTGCCCGAAGCTAGTAGGAGGAAGTGGTGGAAATTCTGCGGGTTCGACGGCTAGAGTCGAGCAACCACCAAGGGCGCCAAGTTGAGATTTCCGGATGACCACCGAGGAGGCGAAGGATACCGCGGATGTTGTTTCGGGTACGTTTCTAGTAAACTCCTTGCCAGCTCGTGTTTTGTTTGATTCGGGTACTACGTGCTCCTTTGTTTCGGAAGTTTTCTGTAAGCATTTTGTCACTCCTATTAGTGTCCTTCCTGATGCGTTATTGGTAGAAATAGCTAATGGGGATCAAGTGATCATTCGAGACCGTTTTTGTGATTGCACTCTAGAGATTGATGGGAATCCTTTTGGAGTAGACTTGCTACCTATGGCTATAGGTGGGTTTGATGTGGTTATAGGCATGGACTGGTTAGTAAGACATAAGGCGGACATCTTTTGCTCTAAAAAGATGATCCAAGTGCCATCGCCGGAAAATGGTGTGGTTACCATTTATGGGGAAAAAGGAAAGAGGAATAATCCCATCATTTCATCTCTCAAGGCTCGCAAGTTTCTAGCGAAGGGTTACCCTTCGTATTTGGCCTATGTGGTGGACGCGAAGAAAGAGAAGAAGTCGGTAGAAGACGTGGAAGTAGTGCAAGATTTTCCGGACGTCTTTCCGGAAGACTTACCCGGGTTTCCGCCGGAACGACAAGTAGAGTTTCAGATCGACCTAACCCCGGGAGCGGCTCCGATAGCCCGTGCCCCATATCGTTTGGCACCGACGGAAATGAAAGAGATGATGACGCAACTTCAAGAATTGTTGGAGAAGGGCTTCATTCGACCGAATTCGTCACCTTGGGGAGCACCGGTACTGTTCGTGAAAAAGAAGGATGGATTCATGCGGATGTGCATAGATTATCGGGAGTTAAACAAAGTCACGGTGAAGAACAAGTATCCTTTACCTCGCATCGACGATCTTTTTGATCAACTTCAAGGCGCGGGATGTTTCTCAAAGATTCATCTTCGATCCGGTTACCATCAAGTAAGAGTGAAGAAAGAAGATATTCTGAAGACGGCTTTCCGAACGAGATACGACCATTATGAGTTCTTGGTGATGCCTTTCGTCTTAACCAACGCTCCGGCCGTATTCATGGACCTGATGAACCGTGTGTGTCGCCCATTCTTAGATAAGTCCGTGATCGTCTTCATCGACGATATTTTAATATATTCAAAGGATGAGTCCGAACATGGGAAACACTTAAGGGAAGTATTGGAGGTTCTAAGAAGGGAGAAATTGTTTGCTAAATTCTCGAAGTGCGAATTCTGGCTCCAAGAGGTGCAATTCTTGGGGCATGTAGTATCAAAGGACGGAGTAAAGGTGGACCCGGCAAAGATCGAGGCAATGATGAGTTGGGAGCCTCCAACAAGTCCGACAGAGATTCGAAGCTTCTTGGGTTTGGCGGGTTACTACCGGCGTTTCATTCAAGACTTTTCCAATATAGCTACACCGCTCACTTCTCTTACAAGGAAGAACGTCAAGTTTCTTTGGACCAATGCACAAGAGCAAGCCTTTCAGACGCTCAAGAGGAAGTTGTGCGAAGCTCCGATCTTGTCCTTACCCGAGGGATCGGAAGACTTTGTTGTGTTTAGTGACGCGTCCAAGATGGGACTTGGGTGTGTCCTAATGCAAAGGAGGAAAGTAATAGCCTACGCGTCGCGTCAATTAAAGGATCATGAGAAGAATTATCCGACTCATGACTTGGAGTTGGCGGCGGTAGTTTTCGCGTTGAAGTTGTGGAGACACTATTTGTATAGGACGAAGTGTACTCTTTTCACGGATCACAAGAGTCTCAAGTACATCTTCGATCAAAAGGAACTCAATATGCGGCAAAGGAGATGGCTTGAACTCTTGAAAGATTACGATTGTGAATTACTCTATCATCCCGGTAAGTCCAACGTGGTGGCGGATGCGTTGAGTCGAAGGAGCCATGATGGGGATGTCAAGATTTCCCTTACAAAAATCGATGTGGTGTCGAGTTTGTTGAAGAGTATAAGAACGAGTCAAGTGGAAGCACTTAAAGAAGAGAACCTCAAGGCCGAAGTTATGACAAAGCAAAAGGAACTCTTAACGGAAGATGGTCGTGGACTCAAACTCTTCCAAGGGCGAATTTGGGTGTCGAAGGTCGGGGGAAACCGTGAACTACTTTTCGAAGAAGCGCATAAGTCGAAATATTCTATACATCTCGGTAGCACCAAGATGTATAGAGACTTAAAGTTGAATTATTGGTGGCCGGTGATGAAGCTAGATGTGGCTAGCTATGTGTAGAGGTGTGTCACGTGCCTTCAAGTCAAAGTGGAGCATCAGAGATCGTATGGAAGTTTGCAACCGTTGTCCATTCCCGAGTGGAAGTGGGACAACATCACTATGGATTTTGTAACTAAGCTACCGAAGACCTTGCGCGGTCACAATACCATTTGGATGATTGTGGATCGGCTAACCAAGAATGCGCATTTTCTTGCGATACGGGAGACCTTGCCAATGGATAAATTGGCTAAACTTTACATAGATGAGGTGGTATCGAGGCACGGAGTTCCGCAATCTATCGTATCGGATCGAGACAGTCGTTTCACATCGAATTTTTGGACAAGTCTACAAAAAGAGTTGGGCACTAGACTGAATTTGAGCACGGCATATCATCCTCAAACGGATGGACAAAGCGAGAGGACAATCCAGACGCTAGAAGATATGTTAAGGTCGTGTGTTATAGACTTCGGGGGAAGTTGGGATTCACACCTACCTTTGGTGGAGTTCGCCTACAACAACAGTTACCATTCTAGTATCGGAATGGCACTGTTCGAGGCTTTGTATGGACGGAAGTGCAGAACCCCGGTTTGTTGGCTAGAAGCGGGCGAGGAGCAATTCTCCGGGCCGGAAATAGTTCAAGAGAGGGCGGACAAGGTGAAAGAAATCCGAGAGAGGCTTAAGGCGGCACAAGACCGACAGAAAAGTTATGCGGACAAGAAAAGAAGACCGGTCGAGTTTCAAGTGGGCGACCATGTCATGTTGAAGGTATCGCCATGGAAGGGAATTATCCGGTTTGGGAAGCGTGGGAAACTTAGTCCTCGTTTCCTTGGACCTTTCGTCATCTTGGAGAAATTTGGTTTACAAGCCTACCGGTTGGATTTAGGGGTTGGGTTCGGGTTCAACCCATTTATTAATTGGGTTGAAAATCTCAACCCAACCCAACCTGTTTAATTAAATGGTTTAGATTTTCAACCCAACCCAACCCAACCTGTTGGGTTGATGGGTTGGTAGCGGGTTGACCTGTTTATGACTATCTCAACCCAACCTGTTAAATAAATGGGTTGAACCTGGGTTGACCCATTTAAATTTAAAATTCTAAATGAAATAAAAATGCTTAAACTATTTCATTCCACGACAAATACACGACAAAGTCAAACAAATTGTTCGAAGTTTAATAAAACACAACAAAAAAGTAAAATAAATAGTTCAAAGTTTCCCACAACCACAAAGTTAAATAAATCATAGTTCCAAAAAAGTTTCTAAGTAATTCGACTTGCACTTTCATCGCCTCCAACTTCATTCTCGGTATTACTTTCCTCTCGATCTTCCATCTTCTCCGTCATGATTGCTCCACATAACGCCTCAAGTTGCGATTTCATTTGTGCTATAGAAATAAATAAATTAACCAACTTAGTTATACCAAATAAATAGTTTTATATGATAATACGAAATATACAAATAATAAGTTAGAACAAACCTTCTCCATAAACCCAATCTCTTAGACAAATAATAGCATCAACCGTAGAAGACTTCAACGAACTTCTATAAGCATCAAGAACCCTACCGCCAATGCTAAAAGCAGATTCAGATGCCACGGTTGATATTGGGATAGCTAAGATGTCCCTAGCCATCCGAGCAAGAGTTTGATACCGAATCTCATGAGTTCTCCAATAGTTACATTAAACAGAAACTTATTGATTAATCAAATAAAAAGTTAAAAACATAAATGGACATATTATAAATAATTAAACAGTAACATTATAAACAGAAACTTACTCATTGATCAAATTGTGAACTGAAGTGAAACTGAAGTTGTGAAGAATGGAACTGAAGTGGAACTGAAGCAGAAACAATGGAACTGAGGTCGGGAACTCGTAATGGACTGGATTCGTCGTGGTCTCGTGGAACAATGGAAGACTGGAATCGGGATTCTGGAACTCGTCGTGGTCGGTGGTCCTCGTGGAAGTGTAGAACCGAACCTTCGAACATATTACAGAGGGAGAGGACTCTGGACTCCCGACGTATGAGGAGTCGCCGTTAACAATAGGAGAGGAGAGGACGACCGGCCGCCGGAAGCGTCAACCGTACAGAGCCGAGAGGGAGGAGACTTCAGACTAGAGAGGAAATGAGGAAGAAACTAAGAAAGCGGCGCCTATTTCCTATTAGGGTTACTTTCAATTTTAACTTTCAAATTTTAATATTGAAATTATATTATATATATTATATTTATTAATAACTAAAAAAAATATTAGGTAATATTATAAATGAGTTAGTAACAGGTTGTAAATGGGTTAGTAACAGGTTGTAAATGGGTCGAAATTAGGTTGTAAATGGGTCGAAATCAGGTTGAAAACAGGTTAAAAATTTCAACCCAACCCAGACCCAATTAATAAATGGGTTAGGCGGGTTGACCCATTTAACTTAAATGGGTTGAAATTCTCAACCCGACCTGCTACTATTGGGTTGGGTTCGGGTTGGGTTGGCGGGTTGGGTCACTTTTTGCCACCCCTAGTTGGATTTAGCACCGGAAATGGATGGAATACATCCTACGTTTCACGTACGTTACCTTCAGAAGTGTCTAGCCGAAGAGGAAAGTGTGATTCCTTTGTCGGAAATTCGGGTGGACAATGGGAATCGTTGTGTGGAAGAGCCGGAGACGATTTTAGAATCGAAAGTGAAAAGGTTGAGGCATAAGGACTTGGTTATGGTTAAAGTCCAATGGAAGCATCATCGGGGTGCTAACATTACTTGGGAGTCCGAAGATGATATGAAGAAGCGCTACCCTCACTTGTTTAATTTAGGATGAGATTTCGGGGATGAAATCCCAATTAGGTGGGGAGGATTGTAACACCCGGAAATTCTCAAGGTAAGTATTTGTTCCCTTAATACATTAATTGTGCCTATATGAGAATATGAGCCTTTGTATGCATTATATGATCGTTATTATATTGAAATGTCACATAAATTGATTTATCATCTTAATGGTTTTAACCTCGCGCTCATTTTCGAATTTGGCTAAGTTTTCGGACTGATTTGGGTATGGCGCGAGAGTGCCATCGCGATAGTGACATTGTCACTATCGCCGGTCACTCTCGCGGAGAGTGTACCGAGAGTGAGGGGGGGCTTCGCGATAGTGACACGCGAAAGTGACAAATGTCACTATCGTCGGGCATATTCGCGCGGTTTGTACCGCGGGTGACTTGTGAGCCTCGCAATTGTGACTCGCGATAGTGCTCTTGGCACTATCGCCGGGCACTATCGCCCGCGTGGTCCAGTCTGCTATTTTTATAGAATTTATACCTCATTTCTCATTCTTACTATACAAAAACGGGAGAACTCATCTTGGAGGCGATTTTTGGTGCTTCATCACCTACTTCATTTATTTCCTAGGGTTTGGGTTGTTAGGATCATTTATTGACCATTAAACTTCATCCAAGTTCATTTAGTGAAGATTCTCATCAAGCTACTCCTCTCCTACATCAAGTCTCCTTTGGGCAACTTCTAGGGTTTCCATATTTTCTAGGTTTTGGTTCAAAACCTAGATTGTGAGTTTACTAAAGCTTTGTTAAAACTAGATACACATCATATACTTCTATTTGTTGTTATTTATCTCTATATGTTCAAGTACTTGGGATTTTCTTATGAAGAATTGTTGGAAATGTGGTCATATGTGAGATACCATGTTTTACTCTAAATGTGTAAGTATTGGGGCTTTTCTCTTGGATACATAATGTGTATACTTTGATAGGGTAAATGTATACATGTCTCGGTATTAAGATGATTTCTAGTTGGAATACCATTTTGGTGATATATTCATATGTATGATTGTCATTTGGGTCTCTTGTTAGACTTCTAGTGATTGGGATGGTAACATTGTACCCGTAGTTGGTATTGAAATATGTTTGGTTGAAATATACCTCAAGGACCTCCTATATGCGTTATGTTGGACGAACCAAGTCAGTAGACACTAGGAGGATGTAGTCTTGGGAGCCACCGTGATGGTATGTGCCTAGACCTCCGCCATTCGGGGAATTTCCTTCGTTGTAGTCCTCGGGTGTGCCGGGCCTTTCGGGTGTTCCTTGTTAGAGGGCATCAAGGTATATCGACTCTTTGGGTGGAACTTGATTGGTGCTTTGGTTCTCCCCTATTGACTCCACATATATTGAACTCTGGTTAACTGCTGATAAGAATTGTAACTGTTCATGCATGCTTATTATTGTTCAACTCACTAGGCTTTTTGGCCTAACACTTGGTTGGTGTCGATGTGTATCTCAGGTTCTAGCAGACTTAGTTTATTTGGGGTGAGAGCTTGGGGATTTTGCACTTGGACGCTTAACACTTTTGGAAACGAACCATTGGATTTATAGATGACAACCCTTTTGTAATCTCTTTTCTAGTGGTTGAAATTAGATTAGTTGGATTAGTTGGTTGTTATTTATTGTCTGTTATATTGCAACTGTAATTAAACATGTTATATAGATATTCCCCATTTTTGGGAGGCTCTTGCTATGGCAATTTTAGTATACCTCATGTCCGTTTTTTCGGATTTTTGTTATCCCTATTTTTAGGGTGTTACAGACTTCAAGCCTACCAATTGGAACTCCCACCGGAAATGAGCGGAATCCACAATACGTTCCACATTTGCTACCTTCGGAAGTGTTTGGCAGAGGAGGAGAGCGTCATTCCCCTTTCCGAGATAAGAGTGGATGAAGGCAACCGTTGTGTGGAAGAACCCGATGCAATCTAGAGCGAAAGTCCAAGAAACTTCACTACAAAGAGGTCACTATGGTTAAAGTGCAATGGAAACATCATCGTGGGGCCAATGTGATGTGAGAAGCCAAGGAGGATATGGAGCGGAGATATCTTCACCTTTTCGTGTAGTGTAAATTTTGACGACGAAATCATTTCCAAGTTGGGGAGGATTGTAACACCCAGAATTTTCAATAACGTAAGTCGCTCGTCATCTAGATTTATGTTGGTTTTAGTATTAGGAATTGGAATCCATAAGAAACCCCGTTTGGACCGACCCCTTTTAAGTTTGAAAATTGGATTTTTGGACCCTGCAGGCTCACGACGACAGTGCCCGATGACTGTGACAATGTCACTATCGCCAGGGCAAAGTCGCGGGGAAGATGAGAGTCGCGATACACTCCCTGCGAGTGTGGCACGCGAGAATGACACGGGCACTATCGCCCTGTCACAATCGCCCAAACCTATGAGGTTGTGGTACACCTTAGGCGATTGTGCCCGACGAGAATGCCATGGCACAATCGCGGTGTCACTATCGCCCGCGGGTACCAGAGGGCATTTAATGTACGATTTTGAGGGGTTTTTTTGTCATAACTTCTCATCTATTTCTCCAAAAACTCTCTCAACCTTATTTCTCTCATTGAATGTTTATCTTGGTGCATTGAAGGCTCCATCTACCTCTTCATTCTAGCTTGGATTCATCTTTAAGCATTGGGAGCTACTAGTGAAGGATTTCCGTTTTCTACCATCTTTCCACCATCAACTTCGAGTATTTCTTAGGTTTTCTAGGGTTTCAACAAAACTCATATTGTGAGTTCATTCCTACCCTTTTTAAAAATTTATACATGTCAAACTACATTTTTAAACTCCTAATCATCTCCTTATTTACATTTCATTTGTTGAAGAGATTTTGACCTAATTTGGGATTTTGGAGCATCCTCAGGAGTCAGTATTGTTTCTCCAAAGATTATACTACCAAGTACTTCCTGGCGAGCTCTAATATGACCAGATTTATAAGTAAGCATCTCTTGTAAAATATAAGCAACGCCAAACCCATCTAAAGCCCAAACCTCCATTTATCCTACCCGTTGTCCCCCTTTATTGCCATTATCCTACTGCAATAATTCTTGCTAAGAAGAACGCCTTTTTCAAATACTTCCTTCGTGCTGTTTCCGGGCTGTTTCCCTCTCGACGATGAAGCTTATCCCCCATCGTCTCACTGGCCGACCTTGACCCCTGTTATTTTGAGGTCATATCTAGTATTCAGAGAGGAGATCCAATACTTGAAGTAGGAGTCACTTCGGTTCCCAACCCCCTGGCCACGTCAAGTACTAGTTGCCTGCCTCTTTCTTGAGTTGACCATGGAAGAAAAAGTGGATCTCTATCTGATCTGTAATTGGTTTGTTCCAATTCTGATAGGTGCACATCACCATTTTGGGATATGATGAAATGTTTTATGTCTGGTGCTACAAAATATGATTTGTCTTACATATTTATGGTTAAATATCCAAATGAGTGTTGCATAGGATATGTTGGTTGAAAGCTAAACAATAGTGCAATGATGGATATATGGAAGGATAATCCTCAAGATAGATGGTGAAACTAGTTATTGTTAGACACATATTGTTCCATTCCTACAATGTTGGTCTACTGGAATTGGTGTTTATGTCCCACCAAAAGTCTTACACCCATGCTTTCCTTTATATTATGTTATTTCCATTATTATTAACACCAACTCAAACAAATATTACTATCTGAAATCATTTCTTTCAAGTAACTTTTACTACACTTTCGCTCCAATCTCCGTGGACGATATTCGGTATCTTTACCATTATTACTTGTAGAAGATGATATTGGACCACAATGTATACTTGCATTTGGTATCAATTATCTCATGTCTGGGGGTGTATAAATCTCGTATCACATGACTCAAACCAATCTACGAGCGATTTATTATGATTTTTACATTATCTAGACAACGAGAGGAAAAAAAAGACCACATAGTTGCCCCATAAACGTGGATATATCTTTTGAAGGAAGAAAATGTATTCTTTATACTTACATCTACTTAAAATAGAGTTGCCCCATAAACGTGGATATATCTTTTGAAGGAAGAAAATGTATTCTTTATACTTACATCTACTTAAAATAGATACAATACAACCTATATCGCTTCAACATTGAGCTCCCAACACTATGAGTGCAATTGACCAAGAAGAATAAACCCTAAATGTGGAGTTTTACTATGGTTGAGCTCAAATGGAAGTTTCAATGGTGGTTTTTAGATCCAATTTTCAAGCAATCCACCAACACCAACTCTTTCCTTATTAAATCACAAAAAGTATTATTTACTTGCAACGAGAGGGATTTTTCCCATTTGAAGCTCTAGAACAACCAAAAATGAAGATGTGTTGGGGATTTAAGGGTTTAATACCTAGAATATCTTAATAGTTTTGTTTTATAATACTTTGATCACCCAACTTTGCTTTAATCACAAAATGCACTTAAACTTGGTAACACTTCCAATGGTCCATCAAATAACACATATAAACCCATGATAGTTAAATTGTTCAAAAATATAGTTGTTACATGTAGGCCACATTTTATTAAATGTATGATGCCTTCTGCTAAGCTTGAATATTATTATGTTATATCATGTTGAAATTATATTAAACTTTGGACTCACATTGAGTAATTTAGCTCACAAGTATTGTGTATCTTAGCAACTTTGGATTCCCTGCATTCGCCACTTTATGGCCACTGGGTATAACCTCAGGGCTGCATGCTTTAGCGATCGGTTTCATTGCCAAGGGATTAGTCTGGGCCAAAAGCCCAGGACACCCTTTCCAAAAAAAAAAGTATCATGTATCTTATGAGCAAGAAATGGGTAAATGATAAGGGTAGTTATAAGGTTGGATATGGTATATATGTTAGTCATGTGTTTTATTTCCTTATGTTGACCTTATTAACATGTTACGTATTTTGTATTCCTAGTTTTGAAGACTACCTACGCTTGTGGTTGTATTTTCTTTTAAGTTGTAAGCAAGATTTTTTTCGTTGTTTATTTAAAACAAAAAAGTTCTCAGGTTTGTGTTGTTAACTAACTTTTTATAGATCACAACACGTCAATCAAAGTTTTTTAATAGATTATGTCAAATTTAGTTGATATACAAGAAACATATATATAATGCATTCTTAATACATCTAATTAATATACTGGTTTTTTGTTTCCTTAATCTCAAATCATCTTTGATACACATACATATATACATAAGGTTACACTCTATGCATAGATAAATTAACATTAAACATTTTGAGTCTAGATTAATCCACGGTTTCCTTGTGAATGATTAATAGCATCTCCAAACGGGTTCAGTACTATTGGATTGCACATAGGTCGTTGCCCATATTGGTTCGACGATTGTTGATGATTATTTGGTACAAACATGTTTTGTTGTTGTTGTTGTTGTTGACGATACCACTGTTGATATTGGTTTTGATAATGTGGTTGATATTGTTGTTGGTTCATTATCTGTTGTTGTTGTTGCTGCTGCTGCTGCTGCTGTCTCATGACCATTTGCACTGAAGTCGGTGACCCTACACCACTAGACATCATGGAGGGGCTTTGTTGTAGTTGATATTCATACCTGGGGTTAAAGCATGTATGTTGTGGTTGTGTTTGTTTCCTTGTTATGTCATTTTCGTACAAACCATACAAAAGCAGCTTGTCGAATTGATCGCCACCCTATATATGAGTTGATTAGATCATGAACACATCTAGTTAACCGTGAGTCATGAATGCACAATCGTTGATTCAAAAGAAAAATCATCACTAACCGGTTTGACATGTGATATGGTGTTGATGTTGTTAGAGTTACTTGATGTGGTAACAACTGCAAGCTCCCAATTTGAGGTTTTTTTGGGCTCATTGTAGCCCGAAGATGTTGCACCTGCATAAAACGAGCTACATTATGTTGTTTTTTATAATTATTTTCAAATGTTCTGAAAAAAAATTGCTTTGAGGATCTACATATGTTAAGGTTTAAGGTTTAGAACATGTGTGAACCCTCGAAAGTAGGTCATTTGCAAAGAACTAAGGATTTCTTCAGAGCGATATGATATTACCAGGTTGAACTATGGCAAGAGTTGAGTGTGATTCATTGCTATCCTCTAATTTTGCAACTTTCGGATTTGTTTCATTCGGACCCTACAAAAAAAGGTCATTTAGTTATATAATCTTATCTAAGATTTTAATTAAATCCACGACCTCTTGACCGAGGAAAACAAGAACATCTTCAACAAAATTTCTAAAATAATGAAATATAAATTTTAGAGATTTTCTTTAATAAAAATTGGCTATGACAAATCCCCAAATCATTTTCCCAAATGGAGTTCACATAAAATTTCTTATATTTGGAAAATTGCATTACTCTCCAAAATTTGTTTTATTAGAGTCGAATATAATTGTTTTTATTATTTTAAAGATCTTATAAAAAATCTGTTGGAGATACTCTAATTCAGATGAATAAGACCTAAGTATCTCTCAAGCATTCCGTACTCACCGGAGGATCATAGTCATCGATGGCTATGAGTGGTAGAACTTCTTCAACCTTGGGCCGAGGCTTAGGTTCGGGCTCTTGATCTTGTAATACCTCTTTCTTTTCAACTTCTTCGATTTCTTGAGTCATAGATTCTTTGGATTCTTGCGCTGATTTCTCTTTCACGACATTTTGATGCTCCTTGAGTTTCAAATCGAAGAGAAAAACAAGAAGAATCCATTAATTCTCGAGTTCTTAAGCATGTGAACCGAAAAGGATCGCGCGAAATGATCTCACCAGTTTCTTATTTGAAGCAGAACCCTTCAAAGAAACTCCCTTTACATATTCCTCCATTGTTGCAAGAAATGAAGGTGGTGGCTGAAATTTTCGAAAAAAATGTTAGAGCAAATCGGGTTAATTTCAACAAGTTTTTTCGAAATGCAAAAATCAAACCTGATTCAATGTTGGAAACTGGATGTTCATCGCAAGACGCATATGTTTCCCGAGGTTGTAGAGCTCGGCCAGTTGTTCAGCCTAAATTCATTCGATAGATTATATGAATAACCAATTGTATGCATCCGAAAATGTAGGAGAATCGGCGAGGGAAAGAACGATAGTAAACCTGTTTTCCGGCTTTCTTGTAAATGTTTAAAGCTGGAACGGCCTTCTCTTTCGACAAATTGAAGAACTGGTTGACACTGATGATCGTTTAGCTCGAATATAAACGGATCGATGAAACTCAATCAAAATATCAAGATACTTTTTTTTGGAACAGCAAGATACTACATCAAACTTTGGTTTTTATGATGCTTTTATAGAACATTTTTTAAGAAGTGTCCTATTAAAAGACTAATAAGACGATTTATACAACAAAATCAAGTTTATAATACGTCAAAAGACTAATAAGACGATTTATACAACAAAAGTGTCATAATGGAACGCTTTATAGGTATTAAGTTTATATGAATAAACAATAAAATATGTTAAAGTGTTGTAATAGGTTTATAGGACGTTTTTGAACGTCTTAACAAGTTTTTTAGGATATTTTTAAAATAAAGCTTCGTATCAGCTATTTTATTGAACACTTTTGAGAAGTGTTCTGTAAACTTATTTTTTTATAGGACATTTGTTTTTATAAGACAATTTTTGTTGCAGTGAAACGAATAAAATGATACCAATTCCACGAGTTTTATTACGCCATCGTTTATCACATAATAGATCTTCAAGCTTTCTTTCAATACGAGAGCCAAGGCATGTTGTATAAGACCATTATGGCAAGCTGCTCCTTCAGGCTGCAAAAGTAGAAAAGCTGGTTTTTTTCACAAGGAAATATATCCTCGACCGCAAACGATTCAAACGAATCGCAGTTTGAACGTTTATAAATCGAGCGTTCACCTGACAAACGATGAGACGATAAAGAAGTTGTTGCATAGCAGGTAGCTGGTCGAGTAGCTCGTCGACATTCATAAGTCGCATTCTACTATACGCCTACAATTCACATATACTTATCTATTTACACCCATTTTGTCGTTGCGAATGAGGTTTTCGTTAATGTAACAAGCGTGAAACGACTAACCTTGCCTATTCCGGTGGCTGTCGTCAAACGCTCGGTCTCAATGTCGAATCCCGAAACACGATAACACTCCAACCGATCTTCAAGAAACATGGCGTACTTTCGAACCCACGACGAACAATCACAAGCTGGTTTTCAAGAATAAAAGCTTGTATTAGAAATCGATGATCTAATTACACCTCTATATATATAAAAGGTCGGGTTAAGGTGAAAACCGCAAAAAAACAAAAAAAAACAAAGGAACACCATTCACCTGGACGGTATGCACAGTACAAGTAATTTGTAACATAAAAACCAAAAAACAACTTAATTTACTTGTATTCACATGTACATACTCCCCCCTCTTTCTCTCTCTTTATATATATTAGAGCATCTCCAACAGCATTGCTAAAATAGAAAATTTTGGCTTTTTTTTTGCTATTTTTCTCCAACAGCTTTGCTATATGGTTTGCTAAAATAGAGAAAAATCAAAAAATCTCTAAATATAGAGAATTCTCTATAATCTCTAAATTGGAGAGAGAAAACATTATTTTATTCAATCTAACCAATAAGATTCAATTTTTAACATTTTATTTTAAGTTTTTTTTAAAAAGTGTATTGAGATGATAAATAATGAAATATTATAATAATATAAATAATGATTGATTCTCTAAAATAGAAAAGCTGTTGGAGATAGAGGAAAATGTTTTTAGAGATTTTGACTTTTGATTCTCTATTTTAGAAAAAATTTAGCAATGCTGTTGGAGATGCTCTTATATATATGATGATGCTACCTTGTTTATATTAATTATTTACCAAGATGGCTTGAATCATCTTTGAATTCCAGAATCTGGAAAATGTGAATCCGGCGAGAATAATTGAGTAACTCTTCTCTAAAACTAGGATCACCTTCCTTTAAAATCCTATGAAAGACCATTAATATCTTTACTGCAACCTGCAAATTAACATCTTGATTTCATGCATTAAACCAATTAATTGCTTTGAAACATGAAAATTAAGGGATTGAAACAAATGAATTGATCAAGAAGAAGATGTTATTACAATCCAGTTTTTCGTCTTCATTAATCTCCTGGAAAGTGCATGAATGCAGTATCCAACGTCTGCTCGTGGTACAGCAAAAGATGTTCCAACAATAATCCCTTAATTGTATTTATATAACATGCAAAATAATTAATTAAATATGAAAAATTAATTCCAAAAAAGAAATTGAAGAAGAAGAAACTGATCAGTACTTCTAACATGCTGTTCTTTAGGAGGGCATTCTTCATGATTTGTAGCTTTCACGATGGCAATATCCAGATCCTTTTAATTAATTAATGAAAAATAATTAAGATGGAAATTATGATAAAATAATGGAAAATTAATTATGATTTAATTTAATTGAATATATGAAATTAAATAAGAGAAATGATCAGACCTTGAAATCGCTGCTGACTTTTGCAAGGCTGACGGTGGTGGAGTCCTTGAGAGCTCCATAGGCTCTTCTGAAGCTTTCGAATGTACCCATGGAAACCCTAATTTTTGTTTAATGGTAATAAAAAAAAATATTAATTAATTTTTTATTTATAATTTGAGAAGAAATTCAAGATATTGGATATGGGTTCTTGTTTCTTCCTCTTCCTCTTTTTGTTGTTGATATATATATTTACAAATGTTTGCTTGTTTCATCAACAATCTATTCGTCTTTTGGAAAGAGGGAGGATAATTATTAATACTAGATTTCTGGTTTTATTCGATTCGATTGATGTCTAGTCGAGAATTTAAATCTAATGTGTTATATACCATGAAAAGAAACCGTCAATATGTAATTTGATCGTTATATATATAGTCCGATTTATTACAACCAAGAATGATTTCTTTTTTAAGAATAAATACGTGACTCGGGCTCTATCACGATCAAATGCAACCAACCATCCATGATATTGAAATACGACGACCAACACATTCTTCGAAATTGGGTGCCATTGTTTTATTTTTAAAAACCGTAACATTTTTTTTTTTTGAGTTATTAAAATTTTATAAAACACGGAACAATATTCTTTATATTGAGTTGGTAAAAAAACTATCTTTAGTACATATATAGTGTTCAAATTAAATCTACTTTTTATCCACTAAAAATCATATTATAGCATTGGTTAATTTATTTTATCTAATTATTAAGGATTATTTTAGGCATTCAACTATTAATAAAAAACACATTTGTAAAATATATGCTACAATAAACATTCACTATATTGATGAGTAATGACTTTAGGTGTTAATTAGTTTGGTATATATTGGTTTAACGTTGTCTTATTTGGTAAGTCATATATCATTGTTTGTTTAATTGTGGTTATTCGTTCAAAACTACAAATGGTGACTTTTTCACTCTGGTGAGCTTAATTCATCCACACAACCCACTTTTTCCACCACTACCTTTTTGGAATCAGATAGAATCAAACGCTTCCAATGAAACGACTCACACTCTCAAAACAACATCCTCCTAGTCGACGTTGCCTCCTGCTGCATGCCTCGTCGTCACCCCATGCTACTTCTCTCTACTTCTGGTATGATTTTGATCTTTCGTTCCTTCCATGTTTTTTCACATATATATATATACATGTTTCCTTCTTTGTTTTTTATTTAGAAATATGTTCTTTGTTGTTTATTGCTTCCTTCTTCGTTGTTTATGGAGTTGTTAAACCTGTGAAAAATAACCTTTCATCGTTGTGGTTTCACATACGTATTTGTTGATGATTTTAAATTTGTTTTACAATTTGTTGTTGTATGATGTAAAAGTTGTATTTGGTTTCACTACTAGAAAAAATGTCATTTCCGACGGCAAAATCCGTCGGAAAATTGAATTACCGACGGATTTCTGGCGGATTACGCTGTCGAAAAGTCTCCCGCCAGAAAATGAATTTTCCGACGGATTTCTGACGGATTTTTCCGTCGGAAATCCGTCAGAAATTAATTTCCCATTTTTTTAAGAAAATCAGATTAATCAACAAATTCTTAATCTGATTAATTAGTTTCCGACGGATAAAAAAATTATTATTTAATTTATTTTTAACTGTTTATTTATTAAAAAATATATAAAAAACAATTTTAAAAAAGGAAAACAAATTTCCGACGGAAAATCCGCCGGAAATCCGTCGGTAATTCCGCTAGAAATCCGTCGAAAATTTGTTTTTCTTTTATAAAATTGTTTTCTTAAAATTATTATTTAAATTATCCGCCGGAAAAGCCCGTCGAAAATCCGTCGAATTTTTTTTTAAAATTATAAATTTGAATCTATTTTATTTATTTCACCGACGGATAATCCGTCGGAAATTAACTGTATATTTAAAAAAAATTTAAAAAACGATTTTAAAATTTTAAAATCCTATAAATACAAAAAAGTTGTAAATAAAACTAGGCATGGTGTCGGCCGTCCTTAGACGGCTCTCTGCCTACGGATCCTGTAAAGTGCAATGTTTGGATACAAAATGTATGAATGCACATAGATGGATTTGGGTGCTTATATTATCGATAATAAAAGACATTGGGATGTAAGCTTTATCTGTTTTTTTGCGAATACATATTTGCCTTTACCAAAGTAGAAATGCAAAAGCCTTCTCTTATCGTTGTTTCTTCACATGATTACCTTTGCTTCTTGGTTGGTGTGTTTGTGTCGGGCTCGGTCTGCGTGGTCTTTTGAAGGCCTGTTGTTTCTATTGCTTTCCTTTTTTTGGAGTCTCATTACGACAGTCCTACGAGCACAAACAATAGAAAGTTTGTTGTATATAAACACCACAAAAACGAAAACATACATGGGAAAGTTATGGAACTTACTTAAATATATCCAAATTGCATCCTACACTAAAGGCTACAACTAATAGAAACAAAAAGCGCTGAACAGAAAATGAACAACTTGCATATGTACTGGAAATGAAGTTTACATGATAAACAATTTTTTACTGAGGGACGAAACAAATCCAATCCAGTTATCAAACCCACTCCTTCCCTGCTATGCACCCAAGTGGCTCCATACTCACCGTTGTCGTCTGCTAACTACTGTCGTGTCCCCGTCTCTGCTCAGTTTGTGTACAAGTGAGTGTGGCTGCACACCGAGATTATATAGAACACCCCATTTTATGGAAGTTAACAAACTATTTATAGTTAACATACAATTCTAATAAATGGGATGATGTAACTCCATATTAATTCTACAAAACTGATAGAAAATCAAGCGTTCTCTAAATCAAAGAAATCAAAAAGCTACCATGAAACATAATTGCAATTAACGAATATATGATGTAACACGAGATTCAGTTAACAACAATTGTAGTTAAACCAAATTAAACTAACATTTATATTATGTAGCTTGTATAGGGAACTCACAGATATTTGAGGATCTAACGCTCAAGAGAAGATTTGGTGAAGACACTTCGACTGCGAGGCCTTGTCAAGTTGAGGCCCTTGATCTACTCCTTTAAATTCTACAAAACCGACATAAAATCAAGATTTCCCTAAGTTAAAGTAATTGAAAAGCTACCATGAAACTTAATTGCGATTAACGAATATAATGATATAAAAAGAGATTTCGTTAACAAAATTTGCAGTTAAATCAAAGTGAATTGACATTTATAGGAAGTGATGTATATAGAAGATTCACATATATTCTCTCCCTCAAATTGAATTGACATTTATAGGAAGTGGTGTATATAGAAGATTCACATATATTCTCTCCCTCTTGTATATCCCATCCTAATTGATGACTTTCTATTAGGTAGTAGATAACTTTTTATGCTAAGAAAAACCTTAGTCCCTGGCACATGAAAACACACAGGGGCTCATCCACAAACTTATACCTATACACGCACACACAAAATATTTAGCTTATTTTTCAAACCTAAATGCCATTGCACTTTTCAAAGTGTTGTGTATCCATTACATATGATCAACGATGAACATATATGTGATCTTCTATATTAGTGTGGATTGAAATGAGTTTTCATATGCCTGATTTCATATCCATTACCTTTAAGTATTCTTGCAGCCATTGTTCATAAGTAAGCAAATTGGAGTTTTGAATAGATTAAATTACCTTAGTTAATCGATTAGGGTTTCTCCAATCAGAGTTTACGCTTCAATAGATCTGGAAAACCTTGAAGAGCATCCGAAATCCAAACCTGGAGATGGAAAACCAAATCAATCTTCGACGGTCAATTTCGAGCTTGTTCGCATTTCAATGAATATCCAGCAATTAGCATCATTCCACATTGGCACAATGTTACCATTCTAATCCACAACGTTTTATCTCAAGTTTCCAACTTTTTTCATGGATATTATTCCAGGAAAACATGGGTGAAACCATGTCTTGATTTGATATAAAATTTTCAGCCAAGATCACAAAATTTGTTTTTTTACATGTATCAATTGAACTAAGACAGAAATTGCATCTGAATATGATTGAAACCCATCAAACAGAACACCCCCCCCCCCCCCCCAATTAATCATGTGTAGATACATGTCGACTTTAACTATGAAAGAGTAATTCCTAAAGTACATACCATACGATCAATTTTGATTTGAAGATACTAAGCAAATAATCTTAAACAATATAAAAACACTGTTGATTATAACATAAAGACTCTGATAAAGCTCTTTTTTGGGGGAAAAAGGGGGAAATGAAAATTAGAAATAAGAAACAAATGAGGGAAGTGAAAAAAAAAGAGGGAAATGAATATTATAGTGAGAAATAAAAGTTAATAGAAAATAAATTTTAGAAATTTTAAAATTTACGGTGTTTTTTTATTTATTAAAATTTAATATAGTTTATAGGGAATTTAATTAAAATGGGCGTATTTCAAATCCGTATTACCAAAATGCCCTAAATCTCCTTCAAATAGCCGATATACCCCTTATCTACGGGAAACGAGGCCGGGAATCCCGGGTTGGGTCGCGTGGCCGGGAAACCCGGGTTTATGGCCGGGAATCCCGGGGTTGGGGGCCGGGAAAAGTGGGTATGAGGTGATCGATGGTATTGAACGGTGTGGATTAAAAGGAATTAGGGTTATAAGTGTTGGGTTCAATTATAAAAGGGAGAGGGGGACCATTTGACACCCCACACAACATTCTAACTCTCTCCCTCATTTCTAACTCTCTCATTGCAATCGTGTATATCACGCTCGGATATGTCTCGTCTACTTACTTCTGTAAGTTTTCTTAACCCTATTGTAGTTTTATATTTTCTAAAATATTTATTGTATGTTTGTTAGACTATATGTTCGATTATGCTTTTATATATGAGATTATGTGTTATGTTTACGTCGGATAATATGTTATTTTTTATAAATATTTTAGAGATGACATGTTTTTTGGAGATTGAGTTAATTTTAGAGATTGCGTTAATAACATGTTAGAGTGTTACGTTTTTTTAGAGTGTTGTGTTTTTTTTTATAAATATTTTAGAGATGACATGTTTTTTGGAGATTGGGTTAATTTTAGAGATTGCGTTAATAACATGTTAGAGTGTTACGTTTTTTTAGAGTGTTGTGTTTTTTTTTATAAATATTTTAGAGGACATGTTTTTGGAGATTGGGTTAATTTTAGAGATTGCGTTAATAACATGTTAGAGTGTTACGTTTTTTTAGAGTGTTGTGTTTTTTTTATAAATATTTTAGAGATGACATGTTTTTTGGAGATTGGGTTAATTTTAGAGATTGCGTTAATAACATGTTAGAGTGTTACGTTTTTTTAAAGTGTTGTGTTTTTTTTATAAATATTTTAGAGGACATGTTTTTTGGAGATTGAGTTAATTTTAGAGATTGCGTTAATAACATGTTAGAGTGTTACGTTTTTTGAGATTGTTGTGTTATATTTTATAAATATTTTAGAGATGACATGTTTTTTGGAGACTGGGTTAATTTTAGAGATTGCGTTAATAACATGTTAGAGTGTTACGTTTTTTTAGAGTGTTGTGTTTTTTTTTATAAATATTTTAGAGATGGCATAGGCCCCTTAACTTTGATAAACTTACAACTTAGGCCCCTAGGCTTTGGTTTATTACAACTTAGGCCCCTTAAATTTGAATAATTTACCACTTAGGCCCCTTAACTTTGATAAACTTACAACTTAGGCCCCTAGACTTTGGTTTATTACAACTTAGGCCCCTTAACTTTGGTAAATTTACAACTTAGGCCCCTTAACTTTGATAAACTTACAACTTAGGCCCCTAGACTTTGGTTTATTACAACTTAGGCCCCTTAACTTTGGTAAATTTACAACTTAGGCCCCTAGACTTTGGTTTTTTACAATTTAGTCCCCTTAACCTTGGTAAATTCAAAACATATCGATTTGGATTTTGTTAAACGGGTGTAAATAGCCCTAAGGTTTGTAGGGATTTAAGCAATCCACGTGATTCCCCTACTACCTGGAAGTCCAATAGATTGAGTGGCTTCTTTTCTAAACTCTCTCACTAGACGAAATCAACAAAACTTAGGCCTCCTTAACTTTGTAAAAAACCATAAATATTAACTATAACCATAAGTCGTTGTCTTTTATTCGTTACTATGTAGGAGGATTTTCATTACGTTGATCTGTCTTTCAAATCACGCCTTGGCTTCGCCAAGGAAATTAGAGATATTTTTGCAGCGTGTCCACTTGAACGGGCACAAAATTTACACCAAATATTTGGACGGACGCGTTTTGGTCCATGGCTGGAGCTTACAAATACTGCACAGGACCCCCTCCTAGTGTACATGTTTCTACAGTTTGAGGTCGACGTCCTCAATGCGGCTTCGGAGGAAATGTATTTCAAAGTCCTTGGGAAACACATGCGCTTTGGTCGTCTTGAGTTTTGTCTTATAACAGGACTCCTTTTCGGCCCAACACCCTCCCTACCTGCCATATCGGAAGGGTCCTTCGTTAGGAGGCTTTGGCCTGATCACGCCCCCGATCATTTGAAGGTGAAAACCGTCGTCCAGACGATGAGAGACGGCATGCAGTACCTATCCGATGAGGATGTTGTGCGTGTTTGCTTGGTAGTGATGGTGGAAGTCATGTTTATGGGTCGTGAGATAAACCAGTTGGTTTCTGACACTGTCCTTAGGGTCGTCGATGACCTTATGACATTTGACAGCTACCCGTGGGGTAGCCATATCTGGACCCACACATATAACTCTTTACACTTAGCCACCGCCAGACGCCATACACAAAAGAACAAGCACATCAGCAAGAGTACGTTGAGTGGGTTCGCACACGCCCTGAAGGTTAGATAAGTATTATAACTTAAATATTAAGTCGTCATTTTTTTTAACATACTAATCTATGTTGTGTAATTCCAGGTATGGATCTTGGAGATGTTTCCTGTCTGCCGTCACCATTTCACCAAGCGCACCGACATGGCCATTAGGGGAACTCGATGGGACCGAGACATTGTACTAAATAAGAAATCATGCGTTGCAATCTTCAACTCAGTTTCAGACGTACGCTCTCTGACTATGTTTCTAATTTTAGAAAGTGAACAATTAATTGTTTAATTTAGTCATGCATATTAAATCTTATATGTTTTACAATATATTTAGGTGAGGTATCCGGCTCTCGAGCGCCTCACTCCTACGGATGCCGAACAACAGAGTCATTGGTATCTATCCAGCGTCGCCTATTTGGAAAGAGAGGAGGCCAGGCGACCGATGAAGAGGTCCCGACGAAGAGATCTTGATCACGATGATGACGATGATGATGAAGATGACGATGATTATGAGGATGACGATGATGGCATGGGATATCAGGCTCCCCCTAGCTCCTCCCATCATGGAGCGCCGCCTCCCGACCCGTACCAACACAGGTGGGTACGCTACGATGCGCTGCACGATTACGTCCACGGGTCCGTCGAGACACGCCTAAGAGATCTCGAGGCCCTCACCGCACACCTTCGCCACACTCAGGTTAGTGTTTAACTTAACTTGAGGATATTACGTTCCATACTTGTATATTGGTTTGTATATTGATATGACGTTTAATACTTGTATTAGTTGGCAACGAACTCGGCGCCGACCTACACGTCCCCTGGGTACGGACACACGTCCCCTGGGTACGGACACACGTCGGCTGGTTATGGACAGACTTCGGGTTGGTGGGGACACACGTCGGCTGGTTACGGACAGACGCAGGCAACCACATCATTGCCGCAAGATGTAAGTCATTCGAGTTTACATTATTGTTCTGTTTTCGTTATTAATATAAAAATTTCTTATAATCTATGCACCCAGTTTCGGATGTCGGAGGCGGATTGTTACAGACCTCAAATGATGCCGAGCTACAATGTACCGGGGCCGTCGTTCGTGACACCGCCAGCACATTTCGATCAGGGTAGGTCCCCCCTTACCGATATGATGGATGATTTTTTCGGACCTTCCATCCCTGGTTCGATGGGTTCGATGCGACAAAGCTCTCCTATGGGTAGTGACATCATTGAGCATCACTTCGAGGATGATGCTCCAATGCTTGACCAGGCGGAGGTCGTAGCACTTGGGAGGGGGAGACGGAACGTTGTAGCAGGACCAAACTTACGTTCCCCATATACCCAACAACCTTCAACCACACCGGCCCCTCCGAGAAAGACCAAGCCAAGGATGAAAGAAAAGGGTAAGGGCAAGGCTGGGGGGTCCACTACGATGACTCCAACGGGACAGTCGACGCACGTTTCGGCAAAACAGATCGTTCACCAATGTATCCACGATCAGCTCCCCAACCTGCGTTGTCCATTTTATGGCGACCTTGAAATGGATACCGGTTTTTTTAGGAAACTGCTTGTTGTAGGCTGTAACGGTGATTTGGAGGATTTGGTTAGTATTTAAATATAGTCATATAAACAATTACATTTTTAGTTACAGCTCTAACAATCTCTATTTTGTGTATAGCACATCGACGCTTGGGTCAAGATGATCCTAGAGTCCCGCTCTCCACATGCGTCATGGGAGGTGATGGACAACAACTTTTTTGAGTGGCTCACCCTGCCGGAGCAAGGATACAAGTCCGTATATGAAACTTGCAATGGAATGACGCCAAACCATCCACATTGGAGGGACATCGAGAAGGTATGGAAATCGATTTACATAATTTTTGTTTAACTTTTTGGTTACTAACTATTTGTGTGTTACTGTAAAATCTCAGGTATTCATCCCAATCTGCATTAGCGACAAACATTGGGTGCTTGGAGTTCTGTGCCTTAAGGAAATGACGATGGTCATATATGACAGCTTACGAGCTTCCAGGTACACCATGCCTTTGGAAGACCGCCTTAAGATCTTCAAAAAACAATTGCCAAAGTTGTTAAAGAAGATATACGACACGACAGGTCGTATAAATGCCAGCAAGAAATTAAAGCATCAGTATGAAAATGATGCACCACAACAGTCAGGGGTGTTTGGGGATTGCGGTGTCTGGGTGTGTCGTAATTTATCCAAGTTTGTTGAAGGAATGCACCCAGCAGTTGCACCAGATGCAACTGAATCTGTGGCCAATGAATGGCGACGTTACATGGCGGAGACCTTATATGCGTTGTCCCTTCCTACTTAGACGAGTAGATTGTTTTTGCTGTTTTTTATGTATGTAATAACATTTTTATATATATTAATATTGTTTTTCTTGGATTTTTCGTGTTTGGTGAACTAAACGAACTTAGAAAATATAAACGCATAATCCCACAAAATACGTTAGGCGATTTTATTAATGAAACAAAAGCATTGAAAGTACAAGTACAAAACGACAACACATAAACTCCTGGTACGAACTACCAACAGAGGAAACTACAAACACGAAACTAAAAATACAAACACCATCTAAGGATATAGTGCTTTACATTTATCAATCCAAGTTTGTTTCTCTGTTACCTGCGCTTGCAGTGTTGCGAAGTCTTGCATAATCTTGTTGACTTGTTCATTGTCGTAGCGAATACGGTCTTCTTTCTCCTTGATCTCCCTTTTCAACCTTTTTACCTCCTTCTTGTCCACGTCGATCCTTCTCAAGTGTCCTTCCTTCTTCGCCATCATTTCCCTCCACTCTTGAGTAAGTTGCTCAATCTCCGCTTCACTTTTCTCTATCGCTTTTTTCAGTCTCGAGGGCATTATTTGTGAAGATGGTGGGTTTGAAGATGATGCATTTCCAGCCATGTGTTTGGTGAAAGGGGAGACTTATGATATGAAAATGGTGTGTGGTTTTTGTGAATTTCACAGTCTGCTATAACACGGGTATTTATAGCCACATGGAGCAATTGTTAAAAAAACAATTCAGGCTTTGCAGAAGAATCAATTCAGGCTTTGCAGAGGAATCAATTCAGGCTTTGCAGAGGCATCAATTCAGGCTTTGCAGAGGCATCAATTCAGGCTTTGCAGAGGAATCAATTCAGGCTTTGCAGAGGCATCAATTCAGGCTTTGCAGAAGAATCAATTCAGGCTTTGCAGAAGAATCAATTCAGGCTTTGCAGAGGAATCAATTCAGGCTTTGCAGAGGCATCGTTTGACCATTGTGCACAAACCTATATTCACATGGACTATAAGTAGATGCTCCGGTGAAGTAGTAATTCACAACTTGCTATCTATCATTTGTACTCTCTTTGTCATTTACAAACATTATCTACAATTTCATAACTTAATGGCTGGAGGTTCACGTGGAAGGGGGAGAAGGTCAGTGAATGGGGCAGGCACTTCACGCTCTGCCTACATCGAACAATTAAATGATGGAGCTACGAGGGTTGACTGGGGAGTACCAGACACAACGGAGGAATGGGCGCAATTTGCGATGAGTGCTTATGATGAACCAATTACGCCTCAGGAGTGGGAGCAGTATGATTTTGCACGAGAGGCATACTACAATGCTCATGGGGGAAAATCCCCACCTAGGTATCAATCTAACCAGGGATTGAGTCTACCAATGTCTCAAGTACTGCCTACAAAGTTGAAAGACTCATGTGATGAGGCAAATGCGGAGATACGACATATCGGCAGGAACTGGCTGCGTAACATGGAATTGCAGAAAGAGAAGGAGGCCATTATTTCGGAGCAGAAGGAGTTGTTGGAGATGATGAAGCGCGATGTCAGGGAGAAGCAAAAGGAGATTAAAAAATTAGAAGATGAATTGGTAGAAATCAAAGAAAACTACACCGGCATGGAGGAGCAGATGAAGGCAAAGGTTGGCTGGGTCAAGAGCATCCGAGAAATCTACCCGTAGTAGGTTTCTCAAAGGGTGGTTAATCTACCCGTAACGATGGCCTAATGTTTTCGTTTCTTTATTAATGTTTTCTTTATTAATGTTTACTTTATCGATGCTTTAATAAAAGGATGCTTTAATGTTTAACTTGTTTTTACACAATATAATTCCACAACCACGAAAAGGTGGATAAAATCAACAATGAACATAAATATCATATCACTTCACACTAAAATAAATTACTTGTTAACTACTTGCACAAAAATAAAGAGAGAAATAAGCTACAAGATGAGGTCGTTACAATCAAGGGAAGTCTATGTTAAGGTCAATGCTATCATGCCTTAGGGTTCCATGTGGTTCTAGGCTCGATGGCCTCTGAGAGCGAAATCTTTGGCTACTTGTAGCTCTGCTCCTGGGAACGGTTGAAGGGGTAGGAGTTGGACATTCACCACGAGTGTATCCTACTGCTCCACACCTAGTACACGTTCTCTGTATCGGATCCTCACCTCGAGATGGACGCCGATCGTTCTTGCTTGGCCTCCCCGCACGTCTCTTGGTTATTAACGGTGGATAGCATGGAGGAAGGGGCACGTGCGGAAAAACCCATGACTGAGGGGGTCCAACCGGATTGATTACTTCCTGATATGTTGACTGGTAAGTATGGGACGTGAAGTAACCTAGAGCTAGATCGCTGCAATCTCTACGACTCACTGACCTTGCAGCTGCGATGGCATGACCGCATGGTAACCCAGAATATTGCCATTGCTTACATTCACAAACACGGTTAAGCATATCGACAATGGCGTGTCCACTGGTATCCCGAACATCGAACCTATCATATCCAATCCTTCTAACCCTCCATTGCGCAGATTTTCCTGCCCTTTTGAGAATCTTTGCCTCCGCCATTGGTGTAAGATGATTACACATTTCACCTACAAACATGTGTGTGTTAATTATGCTACGATTTATAAATAACAAAAGAAAAGCAAATAACATATAAGTTCAAGATTTCATAGTTTATCAACCTCCCTTTTGTCGTCGAAGTAGGTACCACTCTTGTTGAAAATTTCGGAAGTACTCCATAAGCCCGACAATCGGTAACCTACGAGCAAAATGGGACAGTGCATTCACCGACTCGGCACTATTAGAGGTCATTATATTATACCGATGTGCAGGAAAATAGGCCCTTGACCACCTCTCCTTACCAGCAGCGTCCATAACTTGTGCTCCACGATCTACTTCATATCGTAGTGCATCCATGTACCGGTCAAACTCCGTAACCGTATATGCTTTGCATGCCTTCCAGTAGGTCGAGCGGTTTGTAGTAATACGCCTGTCCGCACTTCTCACGTTCATCTCCAAATGTCGACAACATAGGGCATGAGGGGTCGATGGGTACACCGCAGAAATTGCGGCACTTATTGAAGGAGACCTGTCCGACATAAACACCAACCCTTCCGGGACTCCGATACATTCTCTCAACCTGGACAGAAACCAACCCCACTCCTCCCCCGTCTCGGACTTGCCTACTCCGAAAGCCAAGGGCACGATGTTGTTATTTCCGTCCATGGCAACCGCCAAGAACATCATACCTAGGTAAGGTCCCTTTAAATGGGCCGCGTCTATTACGATGACAGGACGCAGGTTTGCCAAAAACGTGCGGATCTGCAAATAACGTAGGTGGAACAACTTTGTAAATATTATAATTTATAATATCTAAATATATGTCGTGTTGATATACATACCGCACATCCAAGAGCAGCGAAACACAACTCAAAATGTCCGTGCAAATCTGTCCTTATTCTGGTGCATGTACCCGGATTCTTCAGTTCCAAATTATATAAGTACATAGGGAGTCGTTCGTACGACTCCTCAGGTGTGCCTCTCACCATTAGTAGGGCCTTGCATCGCGCGCGCCATCCTTGGTGGTAACCAATGTTGAGTCCGTACTGCTGGTTGATATCGTCGACGATGTCATTCGGCCGAAATGACCTGCTAGCGTCAATAAACTTACCTTTCAATATGTGGCCCAAAGTCCTTTTGTTGGCCTGCCGGTGTCTGGAATTCAGTTGCGTCCTCGAACAAGTGTGTACATCGTTCAACTTCCTAACGACAAACATCCATACTTTAGGGCCCACGGACTTCGCCGACATACGCCACTTACAATTTGTTTGCTCACAGACAGCCACATATCTGCTTTTGTCGGATTTCTCCGCTCTAAACACGAAACCCTCTTCCAAGAACTTAATTCCAAGCTGTATGGACATTTGCTCCTTCGTATCAAATAGCTGTCCTTCATGTATATTTGTACCGCGATTGTAAGGTACGGGTTGGTAGGGTGGTATATTGGTCTCCCGGTTTGGAAGGGAAGGAGGCATATCAAAATAATCGTTTAACTCACCAAGTGATTTATTGCTAGGGGTATATGTCTCTTCTTCTTCGTCCTCATCAGTATCGGTATCTGATCTGTCTAGATCAGATATACCCGTTGTGAAAACATGGGTTTCGTCATGAGCAACTCCAGAAAACCGTCTTTCTTCGTCTTCTTCTTCTTCAGCTTCATCTACTTGTTGTTCTTCTTCTAGTTGCGTCTCCGGAACAACATCGGGATAAGAGTCGTTAGGATGATATGAATGATCAACATAAAGTGTGGTGTCGTATGATGCCTGGAATTGATAATCAGGCTCATTTTGACTACCACCGACGTGGATTTCGTCATCACCTCCGACATCATCTTCGTCATCACCTTCGTCGCACATCAATGTTGCGTCATACACAAAGACTTTTAGAGGTCTTTCAGAATCGACTGCAATTTGCATAAAACCAAGTATCACTTCGTCGTTGTTTAGCTCCACTAGTGAGCGATCTGCACGTTTGAACACCAACTTGCAAGTATCAGAATCTTCGATTCCACATTTTTCCATGGCGTAACGAAGAAACCTCTTATATGTATAGATTATTGGAATCTGTACACCACGCTTTGTGTACCCAATATAATCCCACTCATTGTTGTTTTGAACCCACTGACCATTGAAACATAAATAGAGCTTAGCTTTTACAACAGGTGAACTCATTTTTTCAATAGTATGAACAATGAAGGAAGAAAGAAAAATGAAATGGATGTGATGATGAACGTATTTACCTTGAATTATACTGACTCTTATAGGAAAAATTTATAGCCAACGATGAAATTGAATCGTACATTCGATGACAAGTATATATTTATTTTACGAATAATGGAAAAAAAACGTGGAAAAACAATTGAAATCAGGCAACAAACACGTGAAAAACAATGAAAACACATAAAATGATAGTTCCCACCCTGAAACCCTAATTTTTTTTCTCAAACCCTAAAAATCCCGGCCATGACAACCTCGGGAAACCCGGCCATTAACCCCGGGAAACCCGGCCCCTAACCCCGGGAAACCCGACCCCTAACCCCGGGAATCCCGGCCATAACCTCGAACACGACCAACCCGGGATTCCCGGCCACTATTCCCGTACATAAAGGGTATTTCGGCGATTTGAACGAGATTTGGGGTATTTGGGTAATACGGATTTGAAATACGCCCATTTTAATTAAATTCCCTAGTTTATATATGTGTATATATTAAATTTTTTAACTTAGTGTATATATCTATATACTATAAGAAAAGGAGGGGGGTTTAGAGCGCGCGTGAGATACCACGCAAGGGCGTGTCGCTTTCTCTTCCTCACACGCACCATCCCTTTTCCCCAAGCTCTCCCAGGTCTCATCTCGCTGAAGGTAATTTCTCACAACTCATTTTCCACCTCATTTGACCGCTTTCTCTACAATTCAACTCCTCCACATCCAGGTTACCTTACTCTCTTCTCTTCATTCCGCATTTATCTCCGTTTCGTTGTCGATTAATTACCGATTCTTCAATGTTCAAGTGAAATTAGGGTTCTTGCTTTATTAATCGTGTCCAATTTAATTCTTGAAACGAATACGATCGCTGTTCAAGGTTGCTGATTCTCGTTCTGAGAAGATTGTCAATCCCCCAACTGTATGTTCTTCATCTCCTTAATTCCAATTTGTTAGAGCACACCACAGTGAGATGTCATCGATTTCTCTTCAATTTTCAGCGATTGCGTGAAAAGTTGTGATGTTGTTAGTAGGAAGGCAACGATTGTTGAGAGGAACAATTGGCTTTCGAAATTGTTGAATGTTTGTTCCGATGATGCTATGGCTGCTTTTACAGCTTTGAGTGTGAGTATCTTATTCGGATCGCAGTTGGCAGAGCCGAGGTCAATTATTTCACAATCAATGAGCCCTACACTTGATGTCGGTGATCGAATTCTGGCAGAAAAGGTATAATCCAAAGTGTTTTACTTATAAAATTATTGCAATGATCTTTTAAAATGTATCATCACTTGGAATCTTAGCTTATGTCTTGAGGTTGCAATTTTCGCCTGTATGAATGATTGAATGTGTTTAATTGTCGGTGGTTTACAGATAATGTAGTGATGATATATAATTAGCTTAAGTTAATTATTGTTCTAATTGATCTAGACAGGGTTATAACTTATAATAGTTTACTTGTTATGCAATGTGCAATGCTAAATTGCTAATACCTTCAGGTAAATGGGGATTCTGGTTTCATTTGAAGGATTTGATGGTGTTATCAAGTAATTGTTTGGTAATTCACTGTTAACTTCTTCACCACTTAATTGTATGCAATTAAGTTGTTTCCATTAGCATTTTACCATCAAGAAAGATACTTACAAACCATAGTAACATGTTTTGTACTATGATGCATATCCTTTCTCTAATTTGATTATTTGAGGTAGCCTTTATCAAATCATCAATGGGAATAGATTATATCTGAAACAACTAAACCAAAATGACATAGCTTGATAAAGTAGCATATGAAATGTGAAAAAGATGTTTGATTTGTTTGGTATCCTGGACATTTTGGTAAGGGTAAGACGAGTAGTGGGCATGATAATCATGAAGCGGACTTGCAGATGTTGTTTTCAAGAATTTTGAGTTATTGTTTTTTATTGATTCAGGTTTCATACATCTTTCGGAAGCCAAAAGTTTCGTGAGTCATGCGGGATCATCTGTTCATTTCCTCTCCACTCGCAGTCCCTTCTCTTCTACTTTCACCAAACCACTACTAGACCCAAAATCCCTACCTCCCGAATCCCTTTTACGATCTTCTGTAACCTTTTGTGATATGATGGTATAAATTTGATGTTGTGATACACTTTGGAAATCGTTGGTGGGATCATTATTTGGTTGACCGCAACCTTTGCCGTTATGCAAAATGGCAAGGCAAGAAATCAAGAAGTTTTTGCATCTACCATGGATCTTCTTCTAAGTTACGCGTTAAATATTACATTCTTATTGACCGATGTGCTTAGACTTGCGAGTCTAGCCGAGAATAGTTTGAATGTTGTGGAGCGTGTTGGTACGTATATCGAGTTGCCTTCTGAGGCTCCTTCGGTTATTGAAGACAACCGGCCGCCACCTGGATGGCCTTCGTCGGGATCGATCAAATTCGAAAACGTTGTTTTACGTTATAGGACTGAACTTCCTCCTGTATTGCATGGTTTGTCTTTCACGATTCCGCCAATCGACAAGGTTGGAATAGTTGGAAGGACCGGAGTAGGAAATCTAGCATGCTCAATGCTTTGTTTCGTATCGTGGAACTGGAAAGAGGAAAAATTATAATGATAACTGTGATATCACGAAGTTCGGGTTGACCAATCTTCGCAAGGTTCTTGGTAAGCACCTTCTCTTTTCTCAAGTACTTCAAAGTTTTTGATCTAATTAAACAACATCACTACTATTATTCTGCATCTCCATTGTTTTGTTTGGATATAAATATATGTGTTTATAGGACACTTCTCAAATTTGTCCTATAAAATAGCTAATATGGCGCTTTATATTAAAAATATCCTAAAAAACTTGTTAAGATGTCAAAAAATACAAACTTATTACAACAGTGGTAGATATGACACTTTATTGTTTGATCCTATAAAATTAAATCCTGTAAAACAGTCTATTAAGACACTTGTACATAAACTCAATTTAACTTGTATTATAATATTTCATTTAACACGATTTAAGATGGTATTCTTGGTGTATTTGTTTTCACCAATGATACTTTGTGTTTAAGTTCTTGCTCTACTCTTTCGGGTAGATGTCAGATTTGCGTGCATCCCAACCCCCCTCTTCAAGTGGGATATACTGGGTTTGTTTTTTCTGATTTATTGGAATTATTTTGTAAAGGGACTGTAAGATTTAACCTTGATCCTTTCAATGAGCACAATGATCCTGATCTTTGGGAATCTTTAGAGAGAGCTCATCTAAAGATGTCACCAGGAGGAATCCATTGGGTTTAGATGCCGAGGTACGTGTTCGTTTCTTGTTTTGAGTTATTGATCAAAGGACTCTTTTTTGGCCGTCTTTAATCGTATATTGTCTTGTCGAGTTAGAAAAGGTTTTTTAGGACTCTAGCATGAGTTGCATTATGATCATAATTACTTCTAACATGTTGTTTCTTGTAATAAAGGTATCAGAGGCCGGGGAGAACTTCAGTGTTGGACAACGACAACTGTTAAGTCTTTCGCGTGCATTGCTTTGGAGATCGAAGATTATTGTTCTTGATGAAGCAACGGCCGCTGTTGATGTTTAAATGGATGCACTTATCCAAAAGACGATCCGTGAAGAATTCAAGTGGCGTACAATGATCATTATTGCTCATCGTCTAAATACCATCATTGATTGTGACTGTATTCTTCTGCTTGATGCTGGGCAGGTATTGATCGCTTTATATAGAAGTTTTCTGAATGATTTTTTTTTGATGAAGCAACTATATTTTGATGAGTCGTTATAATCACCTCTTTCCGAAACAAAGTGGTCAAGTTTTGATTTTTGCTTGGACCTTTTCGAAACAAAGTCGTCATGGCAAGATTATTGCTTTCGCTCTTACTGGGTAAGATTATTGGTCATTCACATATTCATCGATTAAGATAATATAACTTGGTAAGTGCTTACCCGGGTAAGCATTTAGTAAACAACCCCTAAGATGAGTATGAAGGGAGTTTATTGAAAAGCCTTCACTTGAATTTGTTACTTATAATTGAGGTCTGCAGATAATGACCACCCCAGTTTTGAATTCTTTTGAGTTGTGGGGTTGTATGGCTGCGCAATTAGATCAAGTTTACAGCAAGCCAAAAATGACTTGTAAAATTTACATTTTAGTGGTAATTGGTGATAGCGCTCTTCTGAAGGAAGGTACAGTGCTTTGTTCCTGCAATTAATACCACGAAAGTAGCAACAAGCATATAACTTTATATATTGAATTTTTCATCTAGATAAAACGAATCACAATCCTCAAACATTTGCAAGGCTATAGAGGTGATTATTTTATATGTTTGAAACCCTGGTTTCCTAAACCCAAGAAAAAATGATGTTGAACAGAAGTTCAAGGAAAGTGTGACAGAACCAACAATGTTTACATGCAGCAGCTGGAAATGTAATCCTACGTTTGTCCTTAAAGCAATACAATTTTAAGTTTGTGAAGTAACGAAATACGAACAACCATGAACATCTTTTAGATTGTGATAAAGTAGTTACTGGCTTCCCTGATAGAGGGAGATGCTCTAGGTAATTGCAAATCTTGGAGACCAATTCAGTTTAACATCCTAAGATAGCTAACAACTGTATAGACTTGATCCCTATGGAATAGTTTTTGATTGCATTGGCAAATGAGTCGAGCCATGTTACACTAAAATTGTAGAAAATTCACAACAGAAACCAATTCACTATAAACAACAAATTAACTTTCACAATGATTAGAAAATATGGAGAGAAATCAGTCCTCAGTTGAGATACATAATCACACATACACATAGTTCTTAGTTTTGAATAGTAATCCATCTGACAGCCATAGACCAAGTATCCCACACAAAAGCACCAACACTTGATTTAGATGCATCATTCGATAATATTCGTTTCCAGAGTGTTAAAATGGATCTGGTAAATTCATGTCAGGTTCTTTCGAATCCATGTATTTTTATGTCAAGTGCATGCTTCTTGCATTCACTCATCATACATATGACATTTTTCTAACCATGGTGTTGTTTGGAGCAGGGCCTATCTGTTGGGTTGCTAAGGCAAGCCACATATACAACTGCCAGACTTGGTACATTCATGTGAGTAATTATTTGATAAAATAAATGTTTATTGGAGGATATTTCGATGCTACATCTATAAAAACTTTAGCTTTTGTGTACATATAAGATCCGGTGTATTGATGTTTTCTTGGTTTTCAATGTCATTTTGCTTCTGCCATTCTGCTTTATCCTCAACAGCTGCTACATGTGCCCTATACAGACTAAGAGGGAGGATCATGCGAGAAGTTAAACATTTTGCGAGAAGGCGAGAAGTGTTTAATCATATATGATTACACGGCTTGTAGGTGTGTTTAATCATGTATGATTAAACGTCTATGTATTGCTAATATAACATGTGTTTAATCATATATGATTAAACGTGTGTATCATATATGATTAAACACTTCTCGCCTTCTCGCAAAATGTTTAGCTTCTCGTTTGAACCTGCCCCTACAGACTAATTTACGTGAAGATGTTCTTCTTTTGGTATATGTGTGTATATATATATACATATATATCCGATCTAGCCGTGTTTGCCCTCTTTTCATGGAGAAAGTCTAAAGATTACTCCATGCAGGCAAGTAAATAGTTCTCTGAGCTCATAAAGATAACATATATATATATATAAGAGAACCCTTCTATAACTTGTTAATGGATAATGCAAGTTGAAGCTCAAGGTTCTGCTTATGCAATGCGCTATTCATGCAAGCAGGTTCTAAATATTTTGTCCCAAAATACAGTCAAAAGTGCATATCCCTGCCAGTCCAAGATATTTGTCAATTTAGAAGTTGATATAAGTAAAGTTTTACATATTGATTAGCAATTTAGGCCAACCTTTAACTACAATATTAGCACCTACAACATATTCCAAATCCAACGTGCTATATCACGCAGGGGCGCGTCTTTCACTTTTCTCTCCACTCACAGTTTGCAATTTTTGCCCAAAAATTGCGTTCTCTTTCCCTCTGTCTCTTCATTATTCATCCTTTTCATCTTCTTCACTTGAATCCCATGTCCCAATTTAACCTAATCTTTCATAAATTTCAATTTTATCAACTATAATGTCAGACAATGAGAAAAACGCCCTCGTTAACTCACAATCCAGCTCCAGGGCGGTCACGGAGACGGGGAACGACTCGCACCATTTCTTCAATGTGTTACAACAGGTATTCAACATAGCAAGAACTTTTGGTATTTCTTGTTTTTATTCATGGGTCGAGAATTGCCCTCAATTCATCTCTGGAATTTCAAAAATTTTTGATCGATTTCACTGCTTAATGCTTATACCTTATAGCCTGACTGGAATTGTAGACTTAATTTGTGTTTTCTGTGGGAGTAGTCAAGGCAAGAAGAGCAGCTACCAAGATTTTGCTATTCTTAAAAAAGTGATTATTTTGTTTGGAGTCCTGTTAGTGTTTTATTGGCCTTCTTCATTGCTTGTATTTTAATGGGGTTTTTATTGAAATCCCAACAACCAGAATGTGTTCTTATGCAAGATTTTTGGTTCCATCGTGTGTTTGTTTCTTAAGGGAGATTCTTTAAAAATCAACAATAAGAATGTGTTGTTTTTTCAAGATTTCTTGTTTCATCAATGAGCAAAAGGCTAAATTCTTTACTCAACATATACCCATCTGTTCCTGTTTCTATCTCTCTCGCTTCAAAAAACATATGTCTTGTTACTTATGTTCACAAGGTCTTTATCTCATAAATGCTTTCAAGTTTGTACATATTTTGTCCTTAAAACAGATAAATAATTTAAGCTTTAGGCTTCTTTTGCTGTAAATTCGTCATATTATATGCTATCTGAGGATTCCAGCTGATTCAATTGATATTCAATTGATGGGTGTTTGAGAAATTGCTGGAAAAAATCCATACTTTGGAATCTTGATTTGTTGAGCCATGTGTTTACGTTCTGAAACCAAAGCGATAATTATCACCTTCGAGATTATATCAACTTGTGCTTCATAGATTCCTTCAGTCCTCGGTTGACCCAAGCTAATAAACTTGAAACATGTGTTTGTTTGACAGTATATTTTACTTATTTATTCACCAGGTTCACCAAGTATCTTAATAGTTCATGATGTTAATATTAAAGAATATGATTATTTATAGGTACTAATTGCAATATGATTATAATTTATTTGCTGGTTCTAAGTGATAGAGAAGTTGAGAAGATTGAGTTGTATGGGTCTGCTTGGTGAAATGGATCAACTTTCCCACTCTATCAACACCAATTCTACTACCAAGAGAGTCAAGCTTCCCAAAAAGGTGATAAAATATAGTATCATATATTATATATGATCTCAATTGGCCATAATCTTATATGGGTTTTACTTCATAAATATTATGAATTTTTTGTTAATTTTGTCTTGCAGTTTCCTGATCATTGTGGTGCCATTAATCATGCTTCTACGCCAAGGAAGATACGGTCAGGTTTGTGGATGTATTTATCACCATTTTCTGTGTTATTTCTTGATCTTTGAAGGCAATCAAAGCATAAAAAGTTACTTGTGATTTATTTGGTTATTCCCTACATATCTTTTTATGGGATACTTAATTATTTAATTTACAGCGATGAAGAAAAGAGACACGAAGAAACACAAAGCTGTTGTGGTTAGTAATCGATCTGAAGCTCAAAAACCCATGCTTGGTTTTGAGGAGGAATTCAAACACTCAAAAGTGTCATTTGTCATGACGAAAGCCGAGGAAGGAGTAGCTGAGGCTTTATTTGCGTTGGGTCAAGCCAGCCTCGACACAACTCCACAAGTAGTAGAAGTAAAATCACCCCCATCATCACTTGTTGAAGAAACCATGCCACTAAAGGCATGAAACAGATGTTCGGTTCATGTCTACATATGCAGTTTCATTAAGCTTCTGCAGACTAAAATTGACAAAGGATCAAATCATGGAAGATCTGACACCAACCCACAAACGATAACCAACAACGACTATGCTGATATTGTCGATACGCCAAAAAAACCACAACGGAGACTTACGACTTCCCAGGATCTCATGGGTTTGCATCCAATAAATCCCACTTTCCATTCACTACAACAGCAGGTCATTTTTTTGATTCATTCATTCCTGATTTTCTTAATTATCCAATTCATCCTTCGCTTTTTGCTGTTCAATTTTCTAATGGGGTGAAATTTGCTATATGTATATAGAGAGAGATGTTTAGTTGTCTGTTGTTGGAATTGATCTCAAATAAGATGTGGTGAATGTTCAAATTTTCAGGGAGGCAAATCTTCAAGAATTGTGAATTGTATTCTAGCAGTTAAATCCTACGGTGAATGGAAACAAATAGGTGGCAATGGGACTCGGAAATTTGGGGGAACTTTAAAACCCGCCACACCTAGCAACAACAAGCACATTGTTCGCAAAAACTCATACCCATTCACGAATTCTTTGTCAAGGAGTATGTCCATGAATCTTCAATCTCTAGAAACTGATAATAGAAAAATTGTTTGTTTTCTATCCATCCGCATAACCAACTACTAGGACCTCTTCTTCTGTTCAAATTTAATTAAATGATCTATATATCTTGATACTTGCCATATTCTTGTATGCAACATAATTCATCCTTAAGTATGCTTGTTCGTGCAGTTTTGCTGGATGAGGTTCCCAATGTAAGTGTAACCTTCAACCACATTAACTAATTTCAGAAATATTTTATCTTTGGAATTTTCCTATCATTTCTTCTTCTGCCCTATTGAGATTTTCACTAGGATGCAATTGGAAAATATCTATGGAACATGACTTAATTTCTTATATGATGCAGCGTTTTCTATATATGGAATTGGTCAAATAGATTCTTTCTTGTGGCATTTTCTTCATATAGCAAATGTCATACATAACTATGATCATCTTTCTTCTCTATTACATACACTAATTGAGGCCATTCTGCTTGTGAAGCTTCTAGAATCCTTGCTAAGTAAGGTCATGGAAGAGTTTGAAAATCATATTGCAAATCAAGTTGAACTGGTAAACTTGTTAATTATTATGTCATTTGCCAAAATTCAGTCTTACAAGTAAAGGATAAACATTGAAATTTGGTTATATTTTTGATTGATTGCTCTTGTTCAACAACAAAAACCTACTCCCAAGGATTCTCCCATTTTTAATGGAAACAAAACCCTTCTGAAACGTAATTCTTTCAACATCAAGGTAACTGTAACTTGTTGATTCTTGTTTTTCATAGGCTGAGGAGCAAAAGGAGGAATCCGCCCGTATCTTTCCACCAAGACATCATTGCCAAGTAAAGACAGTTCCGTTTGCAACGATTTATATGTTGTATCTTTTAATAAATTTTTCTCATAACTAAAGGTGGAAGACAAACATTCTGCAATGGTAATGAAAGACAAAAGCTCTCACAAAAACTCCATCTTAGCGGCATCCTGATGTACACGGTGGAGATTGTGAACACGTGCACCACCACTTCTCACATGATTCCATGCGTTTCGTTGATGTTTATATTTCATTGCACTTTATAGTACCCGTGGGTAGAGGGTCGTCTAAGGACGGCCGACACCATGCCTAGTATATATATATATATATATATATATATATATATATATATATGTGATGATAATCAAATGAGAAATATAAAAAATTATAAGCTCATAATAACATGTATTAAAATATTCTTTTAAACAATTTTTTTCATCAAATATTATGATTTAAGATATTTTTTAATATATGCTTGTGTCTACATTATTAAATAAATACACGTACACTTATTTTTGTTCACATAGTGAAACAAAAAATATACGTACAAATATAAGTATAAATATATGTACATGGTGGAGTACATAAAACATGTATACATATAGATCAGTTTCAAAAGAAAACCTAAAAAAAGGGAAAACTGAGGAACACTCTGATAGCCCTTTATCTGGACGGTATGCACTTGTGCATACAAGTAATTTGTAACATGCATATGCACAAGTGCATAATGCACACGTGCATAAAAACCAAAAAATAACTTGATTTTACTTGTATGCACAAGTGCATACCGTCCAGTTGAAAGATTACAGGGTGTACTTCAGTTTTCTATTTTTTTGAGGTTTTCTCTTGAACCTCCCTCTATACATGTATACGTATAAGTATATAACTCATACATATGTGTAAATATAACACATTCAAATGAGAAAACAAGAAAAATGTACATATATGTGTGTATACGAAACCCACTACGCATTCATGGGCTTCAAGGTATTTATAAGGTCCAATTGAACCGATTTAAGCCCAATAGAACCATCAAATTGAAGCCCATCAATGCCCATTATGAGCATTGTTGACTTATTAAGCCCCAATATAACCTATTAAAACCCAATTGAACCAATATAAGCCCAATTGAATCGGTTTAAGCTCAACAGAACCGATTTAAGCCCAATTGAAACGACTTAAGATCAATATAACCCATCAATCCCAATTGAACCCATCAAAGCCCATTATGATTGTTATTGACTTATTGAGGCCCAATATAAGCTAGTAAAACCCAATTGAACCGATTTAAGCCCAATATAACCTAGTAAAACCCAATTGAACCGATTTAAGCCCAATAGAACCATCAAATCCCAATAAAGCCCATCAAAACCCGTTATAAGCATTGTTGACTTATTAAGGCCCAATATAACCTATTAAAACCCAATTGAACCGATTTAAGCCCAACAGAACTGATATAAGATCAATATAACCCATCAAAGCCTATTATGATCGTTGTTGACTTATTAATGCCCAAACACACAAGTAATAACTTATTATGTGCTTCTTTACGAGTATAATCGTTGTAGATGCATGTGTCGTGTATTCGTGTCAATTAGACAACCAAGAACCATTATACCTAGATATAAGTCACTCAACCACCATTATTGCCCAATATGACATATTATGACTTATTAATACCCAATAACACCAATAGGCACTTATTATGTGTTTGTGTGCACGTATCCACTCATGGATGTATATGTTGTCTATTAATGTCGAAAAAAGAACTAAAGGGTTGTTTGGCACTTGCTGAATAGTTTGGTGCAGAATGATTAAGTGGTCAGAATGATTAAGAGGCTCTTATGATATAGTGTGAAATGAAATATGGTTGTTTGCTAATTGTTCAGAATGAAATCAGGGCTCTGAATGGTTAAGGCATGGTCAATATACAAAATCATTCAGAGGGTTTTGGAACCATTAAGAGACATAACTTTTTTTTTTGTCAAACAAAATTTACCACTTAACGATTCAGATGTTGCCTCTTAATGGAACCATTAAGAGGTAAACAAACAACCCCTAAGAACCATTATATCACAATACGAACCACTAAATCACCATTATATCCCAATATGACGTTTTCTAACTTATTAAGGTCCGACTTAAAACCATATGTGACTTATTACGTGTTTGTGTACAGATATGTGTGCAGTCGGTTCGATAAGAAAACTAAATCACCATATCCCAATACGAACCACTAAGACACAATAAAACCCAATAAAGCTCAATTGGAAATGAATAAGAATAGACGGAGATAAGTTTTGAAAAAAAAAATACACAAAAACGTATTTTTTTTACAAATCCACCACAAAGTTTATTAAAGTAATTAAAAAATTATTTAAATATATTTCGAACGGAAATTAATTTAATTTTAAAAATAACTTTTATATTTATAGAAAGGGTTTTAAAATAACCATTACTCTAATTTTCCGACGGATTTCCGATGGAA
This sequence comes from Arctium minus, assembly GCA_954870635.1. Classification (NCBI taxonomy): domain Eukaryota; kingdom Viridiplantae; phylum Streptophyta; class Magnoliopsida; order Asterales; family Asteraceae; genus Arctium; species Arctium minus. The sequence continues at coordinate 169,335,867 of OX941080.1, read as the reverse complement.
AATAAATTAATTTTAAATTAAATTATATTCCGTCGGAAATCCGTCGGAAAATAATTCAACTTTTTAGATTTTTAAAAATAACTTTTATATTTATAGAAAGGATTTTAAAATAACCATTACTCTAAAAAATGATTTTTGAAAATTGAATTATTTTCCGACGAAAAATAAATTAATTTTAAATTATATTATATTCCGTCAGAAATCCGTCGAAAAATAATTCATCTTTTCAGATTTTTAAAAATAACTTTTATATTTATAGAAAGGGTTTTAAAATAACCATTACTTTAAAAAAAGAGTTTTAAAAATTGAATTATTTTTCGATGGATTTCCGACAGAAAATAAATTAATTTTAAAATAAATTATTTTCTGTCGGAAATCCGTCGGAAAATAATTAATTTTTTAAATTTTTTAAAAGTAACTCTTATTTATAGAAAATGTTTTAAAATAAGAAAATTTTATTGAAAATTTCAAATTATTTTCCGACGGAAAATAACTTAATTTAAAATTAATTTATTTTTCGTTAGAAATCCGTCAAAAAATAATTCGTTTTTTTAACTTTTAAAAATAACACTTATTTATAGAAAATGTTTTAAAATAAAAATTTTTTATTGAAAAATTCAAATTATTTTCCGACGGAAAATAATTTAATTTAAAATTAATTTATTTTCCGTCGAAAATACGTCGGAAAATAATTCATTTTTTAAATTTATTAAAAATAACTCTTATTTATAGAAAATGTTTTAAAATAAGATTTTAAAAAAATTGAATTAATTTCCGACAGAAAATAATTTAACTTTAAATTAAATTAGTTTCCGTCGGAAATCAATGAAATTAATTTACTTACTTTCTAATTTGTCTTGTTAGTTACTAATTTATTTAATTAAGTAATTTAATCTCATTTAAACAAATATCCGTCACAAATCCGTCACAATATTAAAGAGAATATAAGTTTTTTTTTTGTAAAATTTCAGTGGCAGATTTGTGCCTGATTTTCAACGGATTTAAGGCAATGTTGACTTTTTTTTACGTTTCTGGAATCCGTCGGTGATAGCCCTTTTTCTAGTAGTGTTTAGGGACAACGTGATTAAAAGGATTTGGTTAGTGGTTTGTAAAGGAAAATGTTAGATGATGCTTTTAAATTTTGTTTGGAAATTCATCTTTATTAGATTAATATACAATATTGGTGTATTATGTATGTATCGTTACTTCATGTTTCTTTTGATTTTTAATGAAAAGATAAATTAAATACTACAAAGTTTCAATAAATTGTTACTGATGTTGATCATTTTTTATTTGTTTTACAACTATGTTAGCCCACGTTGCTTTGTATATATTTCATTTGTTAAGGGCATGAGTTTAATACAAAAAAACAATAAAGGTAAAATGATCTATGTTAATACAGAAAACAGTTTATTCAGTCCAACAAAAAAACAACAGTTTAGTTTAATTTATATAAACGACTTAATCCATACAAAATTTATAGAAAACAACCAAACAACCCTTTAGTTTTTAAGATGTTTTCATATAACATTTTTCAAGAAATGTTTTAGAAATGATTAATATGATGATTGGTTTTCTCTAACTTATTAATTAGTTCGTAAGAATATAATTTGGTGGGTTCCTCAATTTCTCCTAACAAAATACTTAATGGGTTGTCTAATTTCATCTAACAATTTATCGTAACATTTTTATATAAAACATACATATGTTGGTCATATAAATTTAAAAGTTTCAATAAATCCTTTATTAGGATTGTTGTAAGCTTTTTATCGAACCCATTATAATAAAGTGCTTGCATTTTTTTTAAGAAAAAAGAATAATAATTTCCAATTGACTTATATCATTAAATCGTTTTATTCCTATATCAGATGTAACTTGTAAGAGTCAATAAATTCTTTGAAAAAACTGAAAAACTATTACAAAAAGGAAAGAGCTTATACTTGAACATAGATAACAAAACTAATTTTAAACTTTCTTTCCTTCTCTTGCATATGTACATATTGTGGTTGCATTATTGTCGTGCAAAAAGGTAGAAACACAAGGGTCTGAAATGTAGAAAAGAAAAAAAAAAGGACTTCAAATGCAAATACAACATAAGATGGAGGGGGTTAAAGTGGTTTCCATGTTTCCTCGTCCGAAGGGGGAGAATTTGGTTTTGTCACAAATCGTCCCTACAAAAATAGAAATGACAATATTGGAACAAAATTTAATGATTTAAGAGCATCTCCAAAATGGAAAAAATGAGGATTTTAAACATTTTTTTGCTCCAACAGATTCTCTAAACCTTTCTCCAAAATGGAGAAAATTGGAGAAATAGTGTACATTTCTTCAAATTTGAAGATATCTCCAAAAATGATTACCATAAGAGAGAAATGATTTTTTATTATATCCACCAATGAGAAACCTTGAAATAAAATATTTAGGAGAGAGAAATAATATTTTATTAAATATATAGAATATTTTAGTAATATAATTAATGATTTAATCTCTAAAATGGGAAAGCTGTTGGAGATGTATGTAATTTTTTTGAAGATTTTAACTTTTGAATCTCCATTTTAGAGAAATTTTAGGGAATCTGTTGGAGATGTTGGTAAAGAAATAATGGGGTTGAAATAGAAGAAATTGAAACCTTGCATCTGGGCCGTCTATCAGAGCCGGCATTTTTGACCTGGTACCGGATCTTCTTGGAATGATTGTTGTCCATGGAACGCGTTGCAGCAGATTCCGTCCTCCCACCGTTTTCTGAGAATAAATCAATGTGAGCCGCTCTTGCCTGCCAAATGCATAAAAACACACATCAATGAAATTTTCAGGCACATGTTTTAAACAATTCTTTCTCCCATAATCGAATTAAATAATTTATAAACAAAATTAATTAATAATTCGTATTTAATATTCGTTAATAACTAATAGTAATAAATGATAATCTATATTAAATATTAACTAGTGATATAATTAGAAGAAAGCTACACACTACTTGGTCAAAAGTTACTTCTTACTCACTCAAATGGAATTTTTGAAATAAACTCAAAATAAATTAGTTTATGTTTGCAAAACATAGCCTAATATTATAGGCTTGAAATTGTACAAGAATAACAGGGGAATGATAAAAATCTCCAAAAATGATTACATATAAGAGAAAAATGATTTTTTATTCATTCTACCAATGAAATTGCTTTAAGATAAATGTTTAGGAAATAGTATTAATATTTTATGAGTTGTATTGAATATTTTAATAATATAATTAATTGTGTAATCTCCAAAATAAAAAATTTGTTGGAGATGAAAGTGATACTTTTTGGAGATATTAACATTTTACTTCTCCATTTTGGAGATGCTCTAAGCTAAGCTGACAAACTAGTCAAGTCCTAGAAAATTAGCTGATAAATTAGATAACAATATAAAATATTCCAAAAACATGTTAAAAATTTAGTTAATACATAAAATTAAAAAAAAAAACTTTGGATCTTATTAAAACTAGGGGTTTGGTTTGCATTGGCCGAGTTCAGATGGACAAACCAAAAATTCGATCGGATTTCGGATATAGAAACCAAACCCCAAATATTGGATTTCGGATTTTGTATTATATGATGCATTGATGGTTTATGGGTGAAGAAAATAAGAATAGAAGAAATATGTATTTATATAATTGTTTGGTAAAACAACCCATGTGCAAAGTCTTTCTGAAAACCATTTTTGTTTTCTTTTTCTTAATTTTAAGTTATTTATAAAGTATTTGAATATTAAGAAAAAAAAATGTTTTCAAGAAAATTTTTACTGACATTCCGGTGACAGAAGGAATGAAGAGACTACTTACATGGCTGTCGGCTCCCGACGACGCCGACGGCGGAGCCTCCTCCGGCAACGGCGACCCTTTATCTGACCAAGCATTCAAAACGGCGTCGTAATCCAATTTCAATATGAATCGTTTCCCAATTCCACTCTCCTCTCCGGAATTCAAATTCCCCTGCCGGAATTCTGATCCTGATTTCATCAATTCCTCCACCTTCTTCTTCTTGTTGTTCTTCTTCCCAACCGGAGATTTTTCCGATTTCGGTGGTGATATGTTCACCATTTTCACCGCCGGAAAACCACCCAAATTCCGTTCATCACCCTTTCTCAATACCCTTGCTCCGTTTCTCATCACAAAACCGAAATTCAACTCCGATTTCCCAACAGATCCCAACGCCATTGGGTACCCATAACAAGTGTCGAAATGAGATGCAATTACACCATTCGATTCATCGGTTTCTAGTACCGAATTCGAATCCCCCATGATGCTATCAATCCCCTGTTCCATTTCCTCATCAAGCATCGACTCGGTATCGAAATCGTCACCATACCCATCGCTCGATTCCACGAAAACCGAACTCGATTCGGTTTCAATCGGGCACGAACTCGCGACCTTCGGCTCGATGATCAACGGACAGGGTTTCTCCATGTTTCGGAGGAGGAACCCGGAGTTTCCGATCGCCGGAAACGGCAAGAGTAATTCCGGTGGGTTGTTGAAGAAATGACGATGATGGTGTTTGGGTGGATTACTGGTTCTGTTTGTGAGGTGAATTGTACTGAAAATGTTGGGACAAGCCATGGAAAGCAGAGCAGCTGCTTCATTGTAAGTTTGATTGGGTCTTTTTCGCGGTGTACGAGGTTTTCGAGTCGAGATTGCGGTCGGAGAATTGGTGGATTCCGATAAGGTTGAAGATGGAGATGATGAATTTGAAGTTGTTCTACCGGAAGTACTACAACATGGCCATTTAATCATATGTTCAAGATCAAACCCACATGCCCTTGAACTCAAACAAGATGACATTTTTAGATTTCAAGAATTCAATCCACACCCAAATTCACCTACCCATTCAAGAAAATAAAAAAAAAGATTCAAAAGTTCAAGAAGAATTCACTTCATTTGTCAGAAAGAATCTATCAAAACCAGATTTAAAGAAAACCCAAATCCCAAATCCACGAAAATTGATGAAATTGATTGGTACCGAAGTTGAATTGATTAAATAGCTACGGAAAAGATAGTAGAAAAACCCTAAACCCTAAAAAAATACCTAAAAAGTGTTTTTTTTTTTAGTAAAATCAAAAGTAGGGTTCCTTTGGAAAAAGGCCAAAGAAAGAAACTTAGAATAATAGATCACAACAAAAACATGCCAGAAACCCTACTTGAAGAAAATTAAGCCGTTAAAACTTAGGATAATAGACTGCCATAGACGATTGAAACTATGAAAAAACCAGAGAGTTTATAAAAGGCAGTTAGCTAAATGAGGAAAGTGAAAGCATACTGAGATACAAACACACATATACATATATATGTGTGCATTTTTAGTAGGTGTGCGTGTATCAAGAAGATTGAATGCACAAAACCCAAAACATTGAAGTAATCATGAATTGGGTTTACCCAGATGAACAAGATTTTATCCAATAAGAAGGTCAGAGACTGCAGTGTGTATTTGTATGTGTATGGAGTCACGGGGATGGAGAAGAGATTGTTGGGTAGTCCTGCAAAAGAGCCAGAGATCCACCTCTTTCTCTCTTCTCTCTCTCTCTCTCCCTGTGTATATATCTATGTCTTTGTATAAACGAAGAATCGGATAAGAAGTTGAGTTAATGGTGAGCAGTGGATCTGAACCGTTGATGTCTTTTAATCTTAAACTCTTCCATGAATTGCGGCTTAGAATAGAATTGATTTGGTGCATCTCGGTGCATCTCATCTTAATGTGAGTTCATTTCTCATCCAATGGTCGATAACCACTTCTCACACTTCTCACCATTATCTCAATTTCTCACTGGAACCCAACCCTCTTTGTATATATGTATATGTATATCTATTTTTGTGTATATATGTATAGACTTGAGATAATGTGAGACCAGATTACTTTTGTGAGACCACAAAAATAACACTAAACCTTCATAGCAAAAGACTGTAAGAGTATTGTAGTAAACCTTCACACAGTGAAGGTTCACTGTTTTTCGTACCTTTACAATGAATCGCAGTAAAGTTTGGTGTTTTTTTATGGTCTCATGAAAACAAGTTGGTCTTACGCGAACCCAACCCTATATCTATATGTGTATGTATTTTTGTAGAGAAGTAAGTGTGGAATGGAGGTATGGGAGAGAATGGAAACAAAGGAAGGGACAAGATAGAGGCCCCAGGCATTTCTTTCTCCTTTGGAAGGACCACTCTGTTGTTTCTGCACTCTGTTTTTAAGTTATTGTGACTCTACTTTCATCATTCAATTATGTATGCTTTTGTATTGTTTTGTTTTGGTACCAAAAACTATCTATTGGTTATTAATAATTAATTAAGTCAGTTATATTATAGTAATTTAATTGTGGCATGATTATCATAGCTTTTTAGTGATTTTGTCATCATGGTTAATTTATAATTATTATATATTTGTGTTTGATTAATTCTACAACATTATTTGTCTTTTAAGTCTTATATATGTATCAATTCTATGTAATTTGTCATCTTCGAATCTAGTAACTTATCGGATTCCATGATTCTTGAAAATGAGTTGTTGAGTAATGGATTGTTTGTTTTAAAAAAAAAACTCTTAATAACTCTTAAGTTTGAATCGTTCAGACATTTTTACACACCACCTCTTATTAATCATAACTAAAATAAGACTTCAGACTTTAGACTTCTTAAAAAACAAACGACACCTAAGAGATAGTATTCAAATACTAGAAGCGTACTCGTGCAATGCAGCGAGATACATCACGATTTTAATGGTTTATTTTATTTTTTTGTCGATTTACAGTACGATTTTGGATGGTTTTGAGAAAGTGATAATGTTTTTTTTTTATAAATTTGTTTAATTTAGGCTTAATAATGTAATGTTTTTTATATAAAAAATTAAGTATTTTGTTAGAATTCAATGATTATCTTATATATTTTAATGACATCTAGAAAAAAATAACCAATTACATATTTAATAATATAATTAAAACAAAATTATAGTAATATAATATATTAATTAATAGTGATAAATGGAAAGATCTGCATAAAAGGAAGACTCTGCACATACCAAATTGGTGGGTGTTAGAAGCTTGCAGTAGTAATATGTATTTTGTGCTTTGATACTTGTAAATTAAGAGATTTTTAAAATCTTGCATAAAATGATGGTATCTTGTGCCTAATAATTTGTATTTAAGAGTTTTTTATCCATGTTTTATAATATAGTATAGATAATTCTAAAGTTTGTCTTATCTATGATGGGAATAATCTTATTACAATGCTTGAATTTGCGTGCTTCGATTAGATTTAAATATTTTGTGATAAAACTATGAATAGGAGTGTATACGGGTGTATATATATAGATTGGGTGGGTGATTTAAGAGCATCTCCAACAGCATTGCTAATTTTTTTCTAAAATAGAGAATGGAAAATCAAAATTTCTAAAAAAAAATTTCTAACTCCAACAACTTTTCTATTTTAGAGAATCAATAATTATTTATATTATTATAATATTTCATAATTTATCATCCCAATACACTTTTTAAAAAACTTAAAATAAAATGTTAAAAATTGAATCTTATTGGTTGGATTGAATAAAATAATATTTTCTCTCTCCAAGTTAGAGATTATAGAGAATTCTCTATATTTAGAGATTTTTTGATCTTTCTCTATTTTAGCAAACTATTTAGCAAAGTTGTTGGAGAGAAATATCAAAGAAAAAACCAAAATTTTCTATTTTAGCAATGTTGTTGGAGATGCTCTAAGACTGTAGGGATTTAAAATAATTTGTAATCGTTTACATGCAGCGGAAATTTAGAATATTTTGGTTACAAAATTATAGAAAACTTTTCTAAACACTTAAAACTCAATCGGATCCAATGATACATTTAATTAAAATCAAAACCACACTATATAATGTTTAGAATAGTACCTTTTTGTAGATCAACCGGAACAGGAATTGAGCACTAAGAAACCAAAGCAGGTTTCCTCTATCGATAGTCTGCACACGAACACGTTTCTCGTCTCCACCAGGTGCTAGCCCAAGAACCCTAAATCTATATGTGTTTTACAGAAAAGAAAATGTTTATTTTATGTATTTATTTGAAAGGCTAACTCTGATTTCAATAATATGAAAAATGGTTTAGCCTAACGCCCTATTTATACCAGAAAATTTATAGATAGACTATAATTTAAATAAAGTTTAAATAAGCTTTAGTAATTATCTGTAATATTCAAATTCAAATATATATATATATATATATGTATATATATATATATATACAAGTGGGAGATCAAATGGAAACCACTCTAATTTTGCAAACCGTAGAAACCGTCGATTTCATTGGTTAAGTTAATGAAATTGGTTCATGAAAGTGTTTAATTTGATGAAATTGTGTCATATAATTCTTTTATTGATGAAATCGTTTCATATATTTGTGTTTTTTTATGTAAAAATGAAATTGGTCATGTATTTTCTCATTATGATGAAATTGTTTCATGCATTTTCTCATTCTGATGAAACATTTTCATTTTTACATAAAAAACACAAATATATGAAACAATTTCATCAATAAAAAAATTATATAAAACAATTTATCAAATTTTACATATTCATGAAACAATTTAATTAATTTAACCAATGAAATCGACGGTTTTCATGGTTTTAAAAATTAAACTTTAAATATAATTATATATATAATTATAGAAAACACCGTGTATTTAACATAATTACGTTTTCACAAGGTAATTATCATAATTACAGTTTAACATATATTTTCATAATTATCTTTCAAAATAATTATTTCCTCAATTAATTTGATTTAATCTTGGTTTCTAAAGATGGAAACAAAACGTATTCTTTGTGTGCGACCCTAGAGGTTTACATACTCCTCAGCAGTATCCCCATGTGACACGTGTCGCGGGCATATAATAACTTACATTCTCCCACTTGCACACAATACATAGTAACACAAACTATGGTAAGCGTCTAGCAACACGTCATCGCCCCCAAGGCTATGTAAATGTGCTTAGCAATTTGATTGATCCAATCAATCATACAGTAGAACCATTCATTATCATTTTGCTTCACGATATTTTGTTTTGAACTTAAGGCATAAATCTATCTCATCCTTATATGTTTCTCAATCCCAACATATTTAATTATACAAGTGTCATTAGTCCAACTAATCCACTTGTTCATGCATGTAAATCAAACTATGTAATCGAGGGGCCTATATAGGAATATCTCTCTCATCTTGAGAGGAGCAAATCCCATATTGCATGTACACGACTAACTACATAATTCATGTTATACCCAACATATATAGCCCTTATGATTATCCGGTTAAAGGTAAAGTTAGACTATATCAAAACATAACACTCCTTGTGCATTAGGTCCTAATGCACACATCTCAGGTGTGAGGATAAAGATTATTTACTATTTCAGGACTCACCTTATGACGCCGATCTATGAGGTGATCCTGACCGTGGGTCTTGTCCAACGCCTTGTGCTCCGACAAGCGCATGTGATTCTGGTCGCACCTAGTGCACTTCCAACTTGGATTATGACCAGACTTCACAATGATCTTGATTTATTACTAGTCCCCTAGTAATAATCGATCAAGGACAGTTTTAAATAATATGATCATCATATTTATTTATGGATACTTAAACATGCTAATAAAGAACAAAAAAATGTTTGATGTATATACTCATACCCAGTATGCCATATCAGATAAAAACATAACTGTTTTAACGTTCTAGAAAGTTTAAAGTTTACTAAAATTATTGTTCAATATGAAAAATCCTCAAGCGTATAACATGAACATCATGATTATTTTGAGACATAGGCTTGACAAGTTGATTGCATGTAAACTCTTATAGCTCATAGTACCTCTGTTCAATACATATATCCCTACTACAATTTAAGTCATTACGGTCGGTTTGGAAACTAGTATCTATGTATCCTTAAACACACATATCTCTTTCCTAACCGTTGTACAGTAAGAACATATCTTTAGTTCTTCTCAGATACTTCAGAATGTTCTTCATTGTTATACGTGAGTATCACTTGGGTCTGACTAATATTTGCTCGTCATGATCAGGGCATACGAGACGTTCGGTCTTAGTACATTAACATGGCGTACATGATTGAACTGTTGGATGAAGCATAGGGAGCACCCTTCATATGGTTCAGTCCTTTTTAGTGCTAGGACTCTGAGTTTTGCTCAGATGTACACTATGTACTATTGGCAAGTTTCCTCTCTTGGAATCTTTTATCTCGAAGCATTTCAAAGATCTTGTCAGTGTATGTACTTTGACTTAATCCAATTAAAAACTTTGATCTACCATGATAGATCTTTATACCAAGGATTTTATCTCTTCTAGATCCTTCATCGCGAAATACTTTCCTAATCCATGATTTTACACCTTCAATCAGTAGGATGACATTTCTGATGATCATATATGATCTAGAATACTATTATGCTCCCACTGACCTTCTTGTATATACGAGATTTCAATTACGAGATGATTGTCTTAGTCCATAAATGGACTTTTGCAACTTGCACTATTAGGTTTGATGTTTTAAAGCCTTGTATACGTCATCGCTCAAAATTCCTTTTTAAGGAATGTGGCTTTCACATTAGTCTTCATGGTATCTTGCCATTTATCAGTATTCATTAGTAATCCGATCTTTAGATTGTCTTGTATCTCGTTTATTATTTTCAACAGCTTGTTGAAGCTTATCAACTTGTTGAATGTCAGTGTCAACCGTCATCCCATCTTTGTGGTTCTTGAATTTCTTCAAGATCTACTATATCCCCACTGTGATTCTTGACAAAAAAAAACATTTTTCTAAGAGCTCATCAGGGTGCGTAACAAAACTTTTGTTCCCGCTGGACCTATAGAAATAATATCCAATTGGATATCACATAAAGATGTATTTTTCAGACCTTTGAATCATGCTTCCTAGACGCTTTATGCTTAGGTTAAACATTATAACCCTATATCCTCAAATATCATAACTTTGGGATCTTTCCAATTCATATTCTGAGAGTGGGTTTTATTGGTCCTTGTTGGTTGCTACATAATCTAGTATTTGAGCAATTGTTTCTAGGGCATAACCACAGAAACATTTAGGCAGAGTGGTTAGACTCATCATAGAGTGAATCATGTTCATCAGGGTTCTATTTCTCTTCTTGGACACACCGTTGTGATGCGGTGTTCTGGGAGGAGTCAACTGGGATACAATCCCAAAATCTATAGGATGATCTATTGGCTTAGATATTCATGACTTCAATCTGACCGAAACATCTTTATTTTTTGCCAAGTATACTCACTACTTCTTTCTAAAACTCTTTGAAAATCTCAAAGCTTTTAGATTTTTTTATTAGGTAAACTTACCTATGTCTATTGAAGTCATCAGTAGAATGCAATGAAGTAGTTATGACCGTATCTTGTGACAGAACTATAAGGCTCACACACATCAGTATGGTTAACTCCTAATAGTTCTTGTATCCCTTAAGGGTTTTCTGTAACACCCGTAATTTTCGGTAAGTAAATGTCACCCGGACATTTCTGTGACTTGTAAGCAGTGGGGTTTTGTTGGGAAATGTATTGTTTAAAGTCTCTCAGGGTATCGGGTGTTTGGACGTTGAAAAGTCGGATTTTTGGAGTTCGGGGACACCCGGGCGACCATGCCAGCGATTGTGCCAGAGGGCATAATAGCCTGGCACTATCGCCGAAGCTGAGGAGCTCACGGTACATGCTTGGCGATTGTGCCACTGGCATAATCACCTGGCACTTATAGCCTGCGTGTACCAGTGGGTTAAATGTGCGATTTTTCACCCATTTCCCTCATTTCTCATTTCTATCTTCTCCCCTTTTCTCTCCCAAACCCCAAAACCGAACCCTAACCTATTTTGGGGGTTTTCCTCCCCAAACCACATGATTACTCACCATCTAGCTAGTTGGGAGCTTGAGTCACAGAACCTCCATTTTCATCTTCCTCATCTAGTTCAACGGTTGGGAGCTCGGGTTGAAGTGTTGGATTGGGTGTTTTCGGAAGGTCTCATCATCTTAAGTGGTAAGCTTTCTTGAAATAATGTTATAAATGCTCCATTGGTGGGTTCTTAGTGTTTGGTATCTCAAATCTTGGATTTGTTAGTTTTGGAGAAACTAGGGTTTTGATCTCGTTTAGGGATTTTAGTATATAATGTTGAGGAATGTTTCTATGTGGTTGTTTATGGATATTTATGGTTTGGAGTGTTTGGATTTAGGTTTCGGAAGTTCTCGGCTTGAGGATTCAAGCGGCCTTCAAAAGAGCTCGTTGGGTGAAATCTAGATTTAGCCTAAATCTAGCAAGGTGAGTTCAAATTGATTTGTGAAAACGGTGTACATGCCAAAATGTTTATTTTAAAGCGTTTTACATGAAATTATTAACTGCTGATAAGTTTTGTTAACTGCTGATAAGTTGAGTATTTTAAAGGTGTTTAACTTTATAAACTCATTTAGCACACATCCTTGGGATTTTGGGCATTATAATAAATAAATCATGTATTTTGGTATTTTAATGATTTATTTTATGGAAGTAGATTTTGAGTATAAATGTGTTCCGATTTGTGTTTTGGAGAAATGCATGGTTTTGTGTTATGGGACGTTTTGAAAGAATAAATGTGGTAAACTCAATTGGAAAATGAATTGTCCCAATCTAAACTACGTTGGAGTAAATTATATACTGTTAATGATAATTTCCAATCTATCAAGCTTTTCTCATAAAATGATATGACAAACTCAAGAACAAGAGAGAGAAACTAGAGAGAGAAACTAGAGAGAGAAAGTAGATCTTGAATTCTCTAATCACAAGTCTGAATATTACAATTAGGTGCTTACAAGATTCTTACCACAAGCCTACAAAGCAAACCTATTTATATCACCAAACTATTACAAGACTTAACAATTAAGGAAACTAAACATACTTTGACTTCTATGACTTTGACATTGTTGACTTTTACATCTTTGAATTTCCTTATTAAATCTTGGATACAATATTTAGACTTAACAATCTCCCCCTTTGTATTCAAGATTTAATAAAAATTTGACACTAAACTTCAGCACTTGATTCTTCAGCTTTTGTCTCTTTAACTTTGAACTTTGAAGCTTTCACAGCCTTTGAAGAATCTTGAAAAGTCTTTTACACTTTGAAGCTTTGAAAGTCAACATGTCTTGAACACGAATCAGAACTTTTGAAACTTTTGAAATTCTCTGTGAAATCTTTCAAAATTGTATCTTCATCACCCTGATCTCTTGACTGTCTTCAGAGAAACAAACTTTCACGAATCTTGATTTGTCTTTGAATCATATGAAGCATCTGAATTGACTTGAACTTTCAGAATTTCTTCACCAGTCTTTTCACTTTGACAACTCTTCATGGCTTTGAAATTGAATCTTTGTAAATTTCTCCCCCTTTTTGATGATTGTGAGCATCATGATCATCAAAACATCTTCAATTTCAACACAGTCTTTGATCACCCCCTTTGTATACGAATAACAATCTCCCCTTTCAATGATAATTTGACAGTCGCGCTCTTTGATCTGAATAACTGAATCATGAACTGTATATACCCGAATCTTTTCAAATTCAGATATAATGAACGTGGTAACCCTGATTCAACATATGAAACAGTTAGGAATGCCTTTCAGTAACACAAAGTTATTGTGTACAACGAATGTACAATTTAAGGAGCTGGTTTGATGAAGACTCCCCAGGACTTCCATTCAATCATTGAAAAACACAAGGTTTATCTATGAATGTTTCGACAGAAAAACAAATTTTCTGTGTGCTCGTGCTTGTGTATGAAAGAATTTTAGCACAATGATTGTGTTTCATAAGGCTCAAATTATGTAAAATGTTGAGACAGCAACATGTATTACACGGACTCAATGTGCATGAAAGAGGTGCGAAGGTGGGGAAACTTTTCTTCTTTTTCAATATCTAAATCTTCCGAGTGAAGATTAGATAGCATATATGTTGCGTCCCCAAAGAAAATGAAACATTTCTTTGTTAAGAAAGAAATGAGTGGTTGGTGGGGTAATAGCAAGACTTGGCATGGGCTCACTGCCTTTTTCAATGATGGCCACCAAAGAATGTGAACCAATCAGTAGATGTGGATGCCTGGCTCAGAAAGTGGTAAGTGCAGAGTTCTGATATTCTTTTAACTCTGATCTCACACCCTCTTTCTTTTAATCATTATAGCTCACTTCTAACCAAACTCTCTTTTCCATTTTTCCGCTCCACACACTGAGAAAAACTCAATCGGATGAGTTATCTCCCCCACTCTTTGATTTTGACCCCTCACCCCTCAATCACTCAAGGATAACTTCCTGGGTAGGAAACACTGGTTGACGTGAATCCATGGAAGTTCTATTTAAGCTCACACACGAATCCTATGTAAGTCCTAAAAAGCATGGTTGCTCAACAATTTAACTGAACAGTTAAGCACAAAGAGTATGATATCAGAGTCAGAATGTATGCTCATTTAAAATGATGAATGAAATTTGAGCATTTGAACTTTGAAGATTTCTCGAAACAAAGATATTGAATAAATGAAATGAAATCAAGAGAATTGTTTTGAGAATCTGACAATGTATCAATCAGATCAAATGAAATGGTTAGGGTATCAAAGAATTAGATAATTTGTTTATATGAACAAATATAAACAATTTAGCAATGAAAGCACAAGATAAAAAAATGATCGATGCTCAACAACATTGAATTACAAACGAGGGTATTACCATCGAAAATTTGTTTCGATATGAGACATGGTAATAACTAATGCAAATGAAGTACTGAACCAGTGTGTGTGAATACATTACAGTATATGGATAAGATAATACGCAAGTATTGATCTTTGGAAACACACGGTCAGTTAAACATTAAAGCTTAAAATTGAAAAACATTTAAAAGTCACACTTCCAAATTCATGAAATCTTTTGAGAACTAGAAGTGGTTTGAACATTTAAGAAACTGTTTTTCATGCTTGAAAGTTGTTCTTCTTTCAAACAATCAGAGATCTAGATTAGAAGATTTTTACCTTTTAAGATCCCCCTTAAATCATGATAGAATGATTTTGATCTTTTAAGCTCCCTCTGGATATTAGCAGAATATCCTTCTTTGATCATTGAAAAACGGGTCCTGATCTGTCATGTGATCAGAAACCACTTTATTCACATCATTTATTCAAAAATAAAATGACAGAAAGCAGTAAAATAGTTTATAGTATGAGTTCTGATCTGTAGTAATCATAAGTCATCACCTTTACTCCCCCTTAAATTAGGCATCTGGAATATGTCAGTTAAAACACAAGATAGAGATCAATACAACTTCTGTTTGAAGTGTAGACCATCATATCGTAAGTATATTGCAATGAAAAAGTACAGGATAGAGATCAATACAACTCCCTTGTGAAGTGTAGACCGTCATATCTTATCGGATGCAAAATACAGGAGTAAGGTCTTTTGATTGCTGAGGTCCGAGTCCTAAACTGTTGTATTTAGAAGTCAAACTCCATTGAAGTCCGGGTCCTAAGCTGTGTACTTAGAAGCCATAGTCTTGACATTGAGGTGTGGGTCTTGAACTGTGTTATTCAAGAGCCATTGTTCTCTTACTCCCCCTTGACTTGAGGTGCCTGCAGCACAGAATCAATTTTCGGCTTTGGTACCCACTAGTATTTGGATCCATGAATGTTAGTTGCAGTTCTTGTGGGGGTGATAGAGTAAGAACCATACCAGAAATGATCATTCGTCTTGTGAATATGATCATGTGTACCACAATAAGAACAATAATATTTATTACCTGAAAACCTGAGTAATTGATCTTTTGAGTATATATGGTCAGGTTTACCTTTATGCGCTTTGTTCTTCTTTGCTTGATGAACATGTACACATGATGTGTTTCCTTTCAGCTCATCTGATATCTCATCTTTAACTGGTTTCTTCTTCCAGACCAGTTTCTCTGACTTGTAACTTCTTCTTCTTGGAGATGTATCTGAACCATCTAAATATCTATCATAGAAAATGTTAGTTCGACGAATCTGATCAAAAGATTTGACTGACCTTTGTGAAGAGACAGATTTCTGATTTGAACTTGAAGCAGTCTTTTCAAGCGCTTTGATCTTTGAAGCAAAGTTGCCTCTTTCTTGAACAAGCAGGTCAATCTTCTTTGAGAACTCAGACTTTGTTTTCTGCTCTTTCAGTGCATTAGCAAATAGTTCAGATAACTTGTAAGTCAGCTTTTTGATTTCAGTCTCAAAGATAGATCGTTCTTCTTCAAATCCTTTCTCTGAATTGTTTCTCTGGCCTGATATTTCCTTGACGAATTCCACATTCTTCTGTTCAATAGCCTTCTTTTCTTTAGCAAACTTCTCTCTTTCCAAAATAAGTACTTTCTCAAAATCGGAAACTTGTTGAGAAAGTTTTATGCATTTAAGATCAATTGATTTCTTCTCTTCAAAACACTTTCTTGAGAAATCTGAGAACTTCTTTGAAAAACTTTTCTTTTCAGTATCAAAATCAACTTTATTTTCAGCAAGCTGTTGTTCCAAATCAGATATATTCTTTCTAAGTTCAGCATTCTCATATTCCATTCTCATTATATTCTCATCATTCAGTCCAGAAGTTCTTTTCAGAAGATCTTCATTGATTGACTTTAAAGCACAAACTTCTTCTTTCAGTATAATGATTTCAGCAAAATACTCTTTTGACTTTTTCGAGTGAAAGTCAACAGCATAATCCAGATTTACTTTATCTAATTCAAGCTCTGTAAAAAATCCCATATTGAATTAGTAATCAACTTGATATAAAAGATCGTTCCCAAATTGTAAATCAGAAAATCAAAAATCAGATCAAATTGAAATCTTGTACAAAATTTAAAATTTGAACACTTGATATGCGCTAACAGATGGTAGCGCAAGACTTCACTTTGCGTGAACAGTAGGAAGCGCAAAACAGACTTCTCGCGATCAGAGTATGGCGCAAAGTAAGCTTTTCGTTATCAGTGTATGACGCAAAGTAGGATTTGCGTGACCCACTGAAGACGCAAATGTAACTCTGCGTGAGAGCCTTGTAGCGCAAATGTATCTTTGCGTGAGAGCCTTGACATGCAAACTTAGAGTTTCTTGAAGTGATGCACACTGAACTTTACGTGAATAAAGATTGATGATTTGGGCGATATATGGTTGGCGTAAGATAGACTTTGCGCAACCAGACTGAAACGCAAACTTAGATTTGCGTGACTCTAAGAAGACGCAAACTAAGTTTTGTCTTAAAGCCCTGAAAAACTCGTGCAAATCTGATGAACTCGCGCAAATGAATATGAACTCGCTCAAATTGTGGATCTAGCGCAAACTTGGCTCTGACTTGCACAATTCGATCCAAATTGATTCAAATCTGCAAATTGGTTCTCAAAAACTTATCAGCATCATCGAAAAACAATACTAAGCACAAATTTACTTTCAAATTCAGATTGAAATCAACAATTTCCACAAATTCGATCAAGAACAGTGATCGAACTCGACTTTTCAAGAAAATTTCAAATATCAAAATTTAACATTGAATTTTTTCGAATAACTAGATGTAATCAATACAAGAATCAATCCAAAACACAAATCGAATCCAATGATTCCATTTTCTTGCATCAAAAACGACTTTTCCAACAAAATTCGAATGAACAGTACAAAAACTCGAGTTCTTGAAAAAAAAAATTCGAAAAAATTGATCCAAAAAAATTCAGATTTCAATCCAATTTACTGATCAAATCATTTCTGAAAATGTTTGGTACGGCTCTGATACCAATTGTTAATGATAATTTCCAATCTATCAAGCTTTTCTCATAAAATGATATGACAAACTCAAGAACAAGAGAGAGAAACTAGAGAGAGAAAGTAGATCTTGAATTCTCTAATCACAAGTCTGAATATTACAATTAGGTGCTTACAAGATTCTTACCACAAGCTTACAAAGCAAACCTATTTATATCACCAAACTATTACAAGACTTAACAATTAAGGAAACTAAACATACTTTGACTTCTATGACTTTGACATTGTTGACTTTTACATCTTTGCCTTTCCTTATTAAATCTTGGATACAATATTTAGACTTAACATATACTTTGGAGCATGGGTTTATATAAGTATGGGTTGTTTATATTTGATTTCATTTTATGAATTTCGACGTTGGGTCTTTAGATTTGTTGAGCTTATGGCTCGATTTAGATTTTGTTGGGTTTTGAGGACACTTGTCCGTTTCAATTGCTCGATGTTGAGCGTTTGGTTATGATTTGCATTCACTGCATCTTAGTTGAGCATGTCATGTTTTGAATGCTTTGGTTCATTCGTTTTGAGTCATGTAATGGTTTAGTTAGTGCAATGGATCCATAGGCATGGTGTTCCTCTGTCCCCGATTGGGAAGTTGGTTCATCACTTGGCACAGAATAGGCATCGGGCTCCATGGTAAGTAGGGTGTGGGCCTATACGGTCGGGCAACGTCCCATGGACAGTAAGGTGTAATTCCATTGGGTGTCTGAGTTCCCGTGTTTTGGAACTCTCAAGGATAGACCTGGAGTGGTTGACTTGATGTTTTCGGGCGATAGACTTGGAGTAGTTGAGCTCGGTGGGTGTTTTATGTGTAACCCACATGTTTCGATTTACTACATAGCTATGTGACTTACTTTGTGTTCCGTCACGTACAATGTATTCGGGAGTTTTCCCCATCACCAATGGGTGTGGTTTTGGTTATGGAGTTTTATAATCCATGTTTTCGGAGACGTTTGAGTATGGGTATTTACCTATGTTTAAGGTTTTGGTTATTGAAACTCATTCGAGTTATTGGGATGTTTGGAAGTTGGAGTTATCTACGTTTTCAGTGTCTGGTCTTTATAATGTCAGTTATGTTTTACGAACGCTTTGGTTTTTGGCTTTATTTAAAGAGGCGTATGCTTTATGATTTTAATCACGAAAAAGGGTGAATGATGGAAAGGAAATTGTTTTGAGATTTAATGTACTTCATTTTGATTGCTTTCAAATAAAATGTATTGCATTTTGGAAATCATGATTTTTAAATAACGTTCTTGCAGTTATTGTCTTATGTATATCTCTAATGAAAACTCTTGAGCTCACTAGGCGTTAAGCCTAACCTTTTTATTTGTCGGCATGTGCATCAGGTTTCAAGGCTGAGAGTTGGTTCTAGCATCCCTTTGAAGAGTAGAGCCTTAGTTAGATCCGAAAGTAAGTATTCGGCAAAGTCTTCCGCAATATCAAGATAGTGACTATGCATGGGTATTAATAGCACTCGTCCTTTATAGTCCGTATGTATAAGATGGTATGTGTATTGTAGTTGATTCTAAATTTGTGGTTGTGGATGATTCATTTATTGGTGTATTTAGAAAAATTTAAATTATTTGTTATTTCCGGATTTGAGGGTGTTACATTTTCCTTTTACAAGGTTCTTTTGTCATCTTGACTAACAAGACATACATGTATCATATGAATCATCATATGATTCCAACTCTCCGTCCGCCTGGAGTTTGGCTATGTGTTTCTTGTTTAAATGTCACAAATAAATCTGATTCAAGCCCCGCTTAATTCGATATATTGATTTATAATTACAACTATCAATTTCATAAAACATTTATTGAGATAAAATGAAAATTTATTTCTGAAAACATATATTCGGTTCGTTGTAACTGAGAAAATGAAACTAAATTCCTAGTAGTACTAGGTACATGAAGACACTTGCTAAGTGTTAATGTAAGACCATCTAGAAAGTCCGTATCATATGTCCCATTGAGCAACAACAACTTAGCTCTATTTGGTCTGGTATCATCTTCTTTTCACTTCTCATATCCTGAAAGTAGTACTAATATGAGTATCATACCCAATATGTAATACTTAGTCAGTAGTGAATAAATCAAATGGTAAACATACCTGAAGGTCCAACTTCATTAACCTTCTGTTTCCTCATTTCAGCCAATAGGGTAGGGCAGTTCTCTTCCAGTGCCCACTGGTTGAAATTAAAGCAAACTGCATCTTCAGGAATCTTTCCTTTGAACTTTTTCTTGCTGGAGCTTCCAACCTTTTCTTTACCTTTGGTAACAGCCCTTTTTTTCTTGACTATCCCACTTTTAGGCCTGATCATCAAGACCTGTTTTGGTTTGGATAAAGCCAACTTGGATTTCATATTCCTCTCAGCAGTTTTAAGCATGCCGTGAAGCTTTGTGAGAGTTTTCTCCAAACCATTCATATTATAGTTCAGTACAAACTGGTCATATGATTTGGATAAAAAATTGAGAACCATATTGATTCCCAATTCTTGACCCAGTGGGTAGCTAAGATGGGTTAATCGGTCAATATATGCTTTCATTTTCAAAACATGGGTACTGACTGATGATCCTCAGTCACCATACAGGCATGCAATGCCCTTACTGTGTCAAACCTCTCTTGCTTTGCCTGTAACTGAAACATGGATTTCAGAGAGGATATCATATCCCAGACATTCATATCTTCAAGATCCCTTAATAACTCGGGAGTCATGGATGCAAGCATCAGACAACTAACATCCAATGAGTCATTAAGATGCTTATCATAAGCAACCCAGACCTCAGGTGTAACACCCGTAATTTCAGGATTTATCCTCGACGGTGTTACGAGAGTCAGTTGACTTTTAGGACGTAAAGGTATGGGGAAACCAGGTAAGTTTCATAATGGAACCATCAGGAATCAAATCAGGCGTGAAGAACGCGAGGAAACGCATTTTGGGATGCCGCGGGTTGGTGCGCGACTTTGGGTCGCGGCACAAACCGCGTAACTCACTGAATCTGAAGTTTTTCAGAAAATGGGCGACTTGCGCCGCGACATGCAAGTCGCGGCAAAGTCGCGAAATCTGTTTGGGGTTTTTAGTCGCGATTTTAGGGATCCAACCTCATTATTCTCATAACATCTTCCTCCCAAACCCGATTTGAGGGACTCTTGAACCTAGGGTTCGTCTTTTGGAGCTTTTCAATTAGAAAAGGAAGTAGATTGAAGTTATTGGAGGAATCCAAGAGTTTTTAATCAAGGTAATCTACCCATCTTTCCATCTATAAAGTTAGGGTTTGGTGTTCTTCATCTTGTTTTCATATCCTTGGGGTTTGGTTTAACCTTGGGAATGTTTGTGGTAGTAGATCTGTAAAAAGCTTGGAGCTAGTGAAAGGACCCAAGATCTTCTCTTCTAAGGAACTCAAGGTTGTGGATAAAATCTATATTAAGCCTAAATCTAGCAAGGTGAGTTCAAGTTGATTTGTGAAAACGTTGTACATGCAAAAAATGTCTATTTTAAAGCATTTATGTGTTTTACATGAAATTATCAACTGTTGAGTTATTTGGTAACTTTTGATCCCTTGAAGTGTTTAGCTTACTAAATTTTGTAAAACACCATATTTTGGACTTTTGGGCATTTTGATAAATAAGTCATAAACTAAAGTGTGTTATTATTTCATTTCATGCATGAAGATTATTTGGTAAAATGCATTTCTTTGTTGGTCGGAAATAGGCGTAATTTGGGTTATGAGAGGTTTGAAAACAACAATGGATGAGTCTTTGGGTTTTGGTCATTTCCGACCTTGTGAATCATTTTAGAAACTTCAAATCTTTGTTTTGAGGAAAAGATGCATTTTAAGTATTTCAAAGAGTAAATTCCGAGCAATTGAAGCACATGTTTGCATAAACTTCGGTCGTGTGCATTTTATTACATTTTCTTGCCTTTGAAAATGAGTCCTTTTTGGTAGCTTGGGCTTGTGGCTCGGTATTTATTAATGATTTGGGTTTTGGGGACATTTGTCCAGTTTTGATAGCTCGACCTAGAGCGTTGGTAACGATATTGGATGAGGGACTCAACGTAAGGGCCTTTTATGGTTGAAGTTGAACTCCCGTGGGTGTACGTTTAAAGCCACTGAGCCTGACATCCATTGCGTTTGGAATCATTTGATCCGATGATGGGACGGTAGGATTCCTTATCGAGGCACGGTTAGGCATCAGATGAGGTATAAGCCCTACGTGCTAAGTATGCGATATTGGATGAGGGACTCAACGTAAGGGCCTTTTATGGTTGAAGTTGAACTCCCGTGGGTGTACGTTTAAAGACACTGAGCCTGACATTCATTGCGGATACTTGTTTATATGACTAGTCTTAACAACATAAAATGGGCTTACTTTGTGGACCGTCACATTTTATGGAATCGGGTCTCCCCCGTCACCGAAAGGTGTTGTTTTGGGTATTGAGTTTTATTATCCAAGTTTTCGGTGACGTTTTGTATAAATGGTTTTTATCCATGATTTATGGGTTGAGTATTATGCCCCACCCGTGTTTTGGGTGTTTTGGGATACAAAGTTTTAATCGCATTTTCATAAATGGAGAGTTATATTTCTATTCACGTTTTGAGTGAGTTTTGGGTTGAAATTAATTTACGAAAGAACGTTTTATCATGGGATCTTGTCCTTGAAGTAGTTTGGATTGGAAAACGTTTATATCGGTGTTTCTTCTTCTAAATGCATATTATTGAAAAATGAATCGTTTCATATTTGAGACATATCAAATTGAAAGATTATGATTTAAACTGCATTACTTTTTTTCAGCGATATTTTCATACATGTTGAAAACTCTTGAACTTACTAGGCGTTAGCTTAACCTTTTTATTTATCGGCATGTGCAACAGGTTCTGGTTGGGAATAGTTCTAGTGACACTGTGCAGAGAGGTGTGCTGGTTCTATGCTCGAGAAGTGGTTATCTTAGTGAAGTTTTCCACACTTGTTTTCGGGAAGAGAAACTTGTGTTTGGGGATTAAGTAGCACCTGACTTTGGTTTAGTCATTGTGTATTATTGGAGTTTGGAATTGGTTGGGATTTAAAATAAAAAGTTTAGTTGGAGATCTATCTTTTACTTGATGTAATATCGAAATTTTAATTAGTTGCTCTTACCAAATTTGAGGGTGTTACAAGTTGATATAAGAGCTTAAGTTTGAGAGAATTGTTGTCCAACGTTATTTCAGATTTTGCGGTGTGCGTATTTTGATGTTGTTTCGGGACTTGGATAAGTAACTGCGGTTTATGACTTTAACATTGGATCTCCTCCACATATGTTAAGGTTTTAGACGAAAAGTTATCTCCTATTATGTTGGTGTTTAAATTTTATTGAGAATTTTAAGTCATGCGATTTTGTGGATTTTATGAGGTGACTTTAATGGCGTCAAGTGGTATCATTTTCCTTGAGCTTTATGTGAGTTGCATATAACATGCATACATGTCTATTTGGGAATTAGATGTTGATAAGTAAGAATCAATCACTGGTGTTTCGATAATTGTCATGACCTTCGCTGATTTGGAAATCGATACTTGAGTGCATGGCGGGAGTTGTGTAACCTTGGAGTTTGGGATAAGCGAATGTCTGTAGAGTGTGTTGGTACGTTTCTGGGGGAAACATCAGGCCAATGCTGGGATCTACGGAAGTTTGGGAGCCCTTACAGACATCGTAATTGTGTCAACTTTGAGGAGCGGATTTGAGGGTTGCGTTGGATCAGACCAAACTAGTCGTTAGGAAATTTCGTCAAGGGACGATAACTCTTGGGTGGAAATGATTATTGGGGACATTTGGTGAGAATGTCGAGGCAGACTTTAAGTGCGAATCAATTATTGAGGAGACCTTGATGCGTCGTATTTAGAGGTATCTAAGGGAAAGGCCTGCTTTGGAGTATTCTTGGTGGAAATGACTGAATAAAGTCGTAAGTTTCTTTTGAGGTAATATGAGCAACATAAGGTTGGGAGGCAACTGAGATTTAATGGTTAAAGAAAATGATTAAGCAAGGACTTGATGTTCATCCCGTCATCGGTGAGATATGTCGAAACTTGGAATCGAGTTGCGAGGACTCGTTATGAGAAGTACAGTAACAACCTCAACCGGGATGTAATCGGGTTCGTATATGAGGTAAGGTTTCGTGAAGGCATTCCTTTCTGATAAGAAATCGATCGATCTTTCCAGGTGTGATGTTGGGTTCTTGGTTAGTGTTAGATTTCGAGGATGAAATCTCTTTTAAGGTTGGGAGGATTGTAACACCCGTAATTTCAGGATTTATCCTCGACAGTGTTACGAGAGTCGGTTGACTTTTGGGACGTAAAGGTATGTGGAAATCAAGTAAGTTTCATAATGGAACCATCGGGAATCAAATCAGGCGCGAAGAACGCGAGGAAACGCATTTTGGAATGTAGCGGGTTGGTGCGCGACTTTGGGTCGCGGCACCAACCGCGTAACTCACTGGATGTGAAGTTTTTCAGGAAACGGGAGACTTGCGCCGTGATTTGCAAGTCGCGGCAAAGTCGCATAACCTGTCTAGGGTTTTTAGTCGCGATTTTAGGGATCCAACCTCATTATTCTCATAACATCTTCCTCCCAAACCCGATTTGAGGGACTCTTGAACCTAGGGTTCGTCTTTTGGAGATTTTCAATTAGAGAAGGAAGTAGATTGAAGTTATTGGAGGAATCCAAGAGTTTTTAATCAAGGTAATCTACCCATCTTTCCATCTATAAAGTTAGGGTTTGGTGTTCTTCATCTTGTTTTCTTATCCTTAGGGTTTGGTTTAACCTTGGGAATGTTTGTGGTAGTAGATCTGTAAAAAGCTTGGAGCTAGTGAAAGGACCCAAGATCTTCTCTTCTAAGGAACTCAAGGTTGTGGGTAAAATCTAGATTTAGCCTAAATCTAGCAAGGTGAGTTCAAGTTGATTTGTGAAAACGTTGTACATGCAAAAAATGTCTATTTTAAAGCATTTATGTGTTTTACATGAAATTATCAACTGTTGAGTTATTTGGTAACTTTTGATCCCTTGAAGTGTTTAGCTTACTAAATTTTGTAAAACACCACATTTGGGACTTTTGGGCATTTTGATAAATAAGTCATAAACTAAAGTGTGTTATTATTTCATTTCATGCATGAAGATTATTTGGTAAAATGCATTTCTTTGTTGGTCGGAAATAGGCGTAATTTGGGTTATGAGAGGTTTGAAAACAACAATGGATGAGTCTTTGGGTTTTGGTCATTTCCGACCTTGTGAATCATTTTAGAAACTTCAAATCTTTGTTTTGAGGAAAAGATGCATTTTAAGTATTTCAAAGAGTAAATTCCGAGCAATTGAAGCACGTGTTTGCATAAACTTTGGTCGTGTGCATTTTATTACATTTTCTTGCCTTTGAAAATGAGTCCTTTTTGGTAGCTTGGGCTTGTGGCTCGGTATTTATTTATGATTTGGGTTTTGGGGACATTTGTCCAGTTTTGATAGCTCGACCTAGAGCGTTGGTAACGATATTGGATGAGGGACTCAACGTAAGGGCCTTTTATGGTTGAAGTTGAACTCCCGTGGGTGTACGTTTAAAGCCACTGAGCCTGACATCCATTGCGTTTGGAATCATTTGATCCGATGATGGGACGGTAGGATTCCTTATCGAGGCACGGTTAGGCATCAGATGAGGTATAAGCCCTACGTGCTAAGTATGCGATATTGGACGAGGGACTCAACGTAAGGGCCTTTTATGGTTGAAGTTGAACTCCCGTGGGTGTACGTTTAAAGCCACTGAGCCTGACATTCATTGCGGATACTTGTTTATATGACTAGTCTTAACAACATAAAATGGGCTTACTTTGTGGACCGTCACATTTTATGGAATCGGGTCTCCCCCGTCACCGAAAGGTGTTGTTTTGGGTATTGAGTTTTATTATCCAAGTTTTCGGTGATGTTTTGTATAAATGGGTTTTATCCATGATTTATGGGTTGAGTATTATGCCCCACCCGTGTTTTGGGTGTTTTGGGATACAAAGTTTTAATCGCATTTTCATAAATGGAGAGTTCGATTTCTATTCACGTTTTGAGTGAGTTTTGGGTTGAAATTAATTTACGAAATAACGTTTTATATTGGGATCTTGTCCTTGAAGTAGTTTGGATTGGAAAACGTTTATATCGGTGTTTCTTCGCCTAAATGTATATTATTGGAAAATGAGTCGTTTCATATTTGAGACATATCAAATTGAAAGATTATGATTTAAACTACATTACTTCTTTTCAGCGATATTTTCATACATGTTGAAAACTCTTGAACTCACTAGGCGTTAGCTTAACCTTTTTATTTGTCGGCATGTGTAATAGGTTCTGGTTGGGAATAGTTCTAGTGACATTGTGCAGAGAGGTGTGCTGGTTCTATGCTCGAGAAGTGGTTATCTTAGTGAAGTTTTCCGCACTTGTTTTCGGGAAGAGCAACTTGTGTTTGGGGATTAAGTAGCACCCGACTTTGGTTTAGTCATTGTGTATTATTGGAGTTTTGAATTGGTTGGGATTTAAAATAGAAAGTTTAGTTGGAGATCTATCTTTTAGTTGATGTAATATCGAAATTTTAATTAGTTGCTCTTACCAAATTTGAGGGTGTTACATCAGCTGAAACATTTCTAGCATGTGGGTTTGGAAGGGGGTTTTCAAGAACGTACAACTTCTTCTCGTGCTTAAGGACAACCCTCAAGAAACGAAACCAATCAACGAAGTTTGTACGGTTCAGTGTCCTTATCAATGATTAACCGTAACGTAAATTGGGATAACCCGTTTGTGTTTGTAGTTTGGTTGGAGGCGTTAGCAGATATCTACAAAATAAGTTTAATTTTAGTAATTGTAAGATCTCAAATAAGTGGATTAACCTTTCAAAAATCATTTAATTTGAGCTAAGATCCATATTTCACCTACTTCCATAAATGGCTAAGCAATTGTCTATGGAATTAGGCTATTTAGGTATGCATCATCCAATTATGTTCAACATAACTCTTAGATGTCGTGGGATCCTATTCAATATATCATATATTGAGATTGACACGTTTAATCTCACTTCAACGCCTTGAAAATACTCATAAATGACCAAGCAACTGTCTATTCTCAAGTAAATAAACTATACTAAGGTATCATGATCCCACCTAAATACTCAACTTAGGGTTTACTGAGATCAGTCGTCCAAAATACAACTATTTAAGTGAATGGCCAAGCAACTGTCCACTTAAATCTCGTTATTTTGGCGTCTTGTCTTACATAACATTCAACCGACATTATTGGCTGAGCACTGACCACACCGGAATCTTGTATGCTAGAAAAGTACCTTAAATGGATGGCGTTAAGTTTACATTTTGTAAAAGGTTTGGTTTTAAAAAACATTCTAATTCTTTTAAAACGTTTGATTTTATATCTAAAAATCTTGTTTTAAAAGTTTTATCTTATTAAATCGGTTTCACCTTCGAATGGTGTTGGTCCTACGGACTGATTTTGATAAACATATCAATTTTAAAACATCATATTTTATTTACCGATTTAAAATTTGTTTTGCGTTTGATTTTATTTTTAAAACGTTTGCAATTATCATAACAATAATAAAACATAAATAAAAGCAAACACAAAATAATCCACAATAATAATATATGAAGGTGCCCCTAATGTGGTGTTGTGAGCCAACAACAACCACTGTCAATTCTAAGGATGTCTTCAAGCTCCCACTGGTCTCGCCATCTTGGTGAACTCCAGGGACTCCGTCTCGGCCTCTTGGAACGCCGTCTTCAGATTTGAAAAATAGAAAATACAATATGTCTCTTCTATTTACACTTGTCCCTATTTAGGAAATTTAAAATCGAAAAATACATCCCATGCAATTAGTACATTTTAATTTTTCCAAATCATAAATATAAACAATCCAAACCACGGGTCTTTTGAGGCAAACCATATATTATTTTATTTATTTTAAACATAAAATAAATACAAAATTGGCCGAGATTTAATTAACGTAATTAAAAAGCCAAAATAATTGGAACAAATTATTATATGGCAAAATAATTTAAAAGTGTCTGATCCCTAACATGGGTTAACAAACCACGATCCAAAAGGAAACATTAAAACCCTTTTGGTCCTAAGCCCAAACGAGTAGAGAAACAACCCAAACCGTGTGGCTCCAAGCTAACGGTGACCGGAGATTGAAAAGACGACCGAAAACAACATAAAAAAAACACTTGGTCTAGTGACCAGCGGTGGTGACCGAATTAGGGACCAAAAACGATATAAGCCAACAATAGCCAAGAGAAACTAAGAAGATGCTCGTGGACGGAGCCACCTCGAGCTGTGCCTCACCAAGTTGTGGGGCGACAACTGCCATAGTCAGTTGTCGAGGGAAGACCAACACCAACACCCAAGACCCCAGCTACACAACATGTGTGTCGGCAGCGACGATCTTAGCCGTGTAACAGACAACAAAAAGAGAAAAAGTCCGATCGAACTTGTTGCTTGGATCTAGTCCGGTGGCAACATGACCACCGGCAGCCAAAACCGATTGGGACTAAGACAGCAACAACTTAGGACCATAGCCCTAGAAGCAACCCCTACCACCAAATCGTGGTCGACGCACATCAACTAGATCAGGTCGGAGCCGGTTAAGAACACCATAGCAACAACATGGTGCCGGATTTCTGGCACACATAAACTCAAATCGATTTCATACAATCGAAAGAGGGAAAAAGAAAACGACTTGGACCAAAACATGACCTGTCGCTTGGCTCTATGGCTAGCGACGGTTGCTGGATAACCCAACCCAACCATGGTCCTTATGGCTTATGGGGAGAAAAACCACGGCGTAGGCCGTGGTACACGGCGGCATGGCCAGAAGTGAGTGAGGGCGACGGTGGCAGCAACCGCAGTTTCCGACATTGGTCAACCTTTTGCGACTGGGAAAAAGAGAGAGGGATGATTAGGGTTTCTCAACCTTTTTTTTTGAACTAGTCAACTCTTATGGTTAAACATCCTTTTAACTTTTAATATAATAGGGCTTAAAAACCCGTTTAGGCTTTGGGATCAATAGGCTTTCAGCATGAGGCCCAATTAGATTTTTTTTTAATTCAATTAAGAAATTTAGAGTTCAAGTAAATTTGCCATATAATATCTTGTTCCCCTTTTTCAATTAAACGACATCAAAGTGGCTCTGCTCTAATGCCACTGTAGGGTTTTAAAGCAATTTGTAACCGTTTACACGCAACAGAAATTTAGAATATTTTGGTTACAAAATTATAGAAAACTTTTCTAAACACTTAAAACGCAATCGGATCCAATGATGCATTTAATTAAAATCAAAACCACATCATAGGGTGTTTAGAATTGTACCTTTTGTAGACGAACCGGGACAGGAATGGAGCACTAAGAAACCAAAGCAGATTTCCTATATCGGTAGTTCACACACGAACATGTTTCCCATCTCCACCACGTGCTAGCCCAAGAACCCTAGATCTATATGTGTTTTACAGAAAAGAAAATGTTTATTTTCTGTATTTCTTTGAAAGGCTAACTCTGATTTCAATCGTATGAAAAATGGTTTTGCCTAACGCCCTATTTATACCAGAAAAATTATAGATAGACTATAATTCAAAGAAAGTTTAAATAAGTTTTAGTAATTATCTGTAATATTCAAATTCAAATATATATATATATAGGGGTGGGTTCACATGAAAACTCATTTTTCATTGTGCACATGAGGATAAATCATAATCATTGATCAAAACTTAGAAAACTAATCAACGGCTAAAACATAATAAGATTAATTCAGAAGTAATTAAGAACAAAATTGGAAATTTGAATCAGCGTTTACCTTGTATGACTTTTTATTTTTATTTTTAATTAAAAAAATTTACCCCCTTAAATTTTAAAATAAATTATCTTAAAAAATACTAATATTTTAATCAAACAAATTACATCAAAAAACGAGAATTTCGTGCTCTTCGATATGACATCCATCTCGATATAGTTTTTTTTTCCGTTTTAACCATATTTTACGTGAAATTCTATATATGTGTTATATTCATTATGAATATGTATGCACGTCTCCGGTTGTCCACGTTCAATATGAATAACAAAGGTAAACGTTCATTCTGTAACACCCCGATTTTAGAAAGGTATAATTTCAAGTTAGTATAGAAATTAGTATTTTAAGAGAAATATAAGAATTAATATTTTGGTATTGAATCTTAGATTTTATAGTCTTGTTGAATGAAGAATTCAAATACGAGTCCAACGGTTCTTTCCGGAGCAAAATCGGAGTTAAAACGAAGAAGTTATGGCCAAAACAGTGATCAGATGCGAGAAATGGGGGATTTCGGAGGCCCGCGGGTTGGTGGGCGACCCTAGGCCGTGACCTAGGCTGTGTAACCCTCTGGATTGATGCTGAGGAATCACGCGGTTTACCTCACGGCTTCCAACCCACGGGCCAAATCGCGGGAAACGACCTGAGGGTTTTATACGTGATTTTTGGAGATCTAACTTCATTTCCTCATAACTTTCTCCTCCTAAATCCGATTTTGGTGATTCAAGTTGCTATGGTTTCGTTTTTGAGAGATCTTCAAGTATATATCAAGATATTTGAAGTTTATTGGAGTATCCAAGAGTATTTTGTGGTGGTAATCTTCTCGTCTCTCTTAATGTTAAGCTAGAGTTTGATGTTTACATCCTCTTTCCTTTCATCCTCCAACTTGGGTGTGATTTTGATGACTTGTGTGGTGAAGGAAACCATGTAGATGTGTTGGATTTAAGATCTAGATATGTTGCTTGGAGATTTCAAGCCTTCATCAAAGGAGATTCAAGTTTTAGGGTAAAATCTAGATTTAACATAAATCTAGCAAGGTGAGTTCAAGTTGATTTGTGAAAACGGTGTACATGCCAAAATGCCTATTTTAAAGTGTCTATATGCTTTACATGAAATTATCAAATGTTGATTTAT
Source organism: Arctium minus (assembly GCA_954870635.1). Lineage (NCBI taxonomy): Eukaryota > Viridiplantae > Streptophyta > Magnoliopsida > Asterales > Asteraceae > Arctium > Arctium minus. Next base: position 169,305,046 of record OX941080.1, on the reverse strand, counting down.
TTGACAAATCTTGATTATTTTGAAGTGTTTGGTTTTATAAACTTAGTAAAACACCCACATTTGGGATTTTGAGTATTTTGACAACTAAAATTATATGCATTGGTATTTCGATGATTTATGTCATGAAGTAAGTTGGAGGATAAGTGCATTTTATTGTGTGTTTAAATAAGTGTTTGATTTTATGTTATGGGACGTTTTGAGAGGATAAATGATATAATACACTTGGAAAATGAGTTGTCCCAATCTAAACTACGTTGGAGATTTATTTATATATTTTGGAGTATGGGTTTATATAATGCGGGTTATTTACATTTGGTTTCATTTTATGATTTTCAACGTTGGGCCTTTGGATTTGTAGAGCTCATGGCTTGGTTTGGATTTTGTTGGTTCTTGGGGACACTTGTCCGATTTTAATTGCTCAGTGTAGAGCGTTTGGTCTTGATTTGCATTTACTGCATCTTATTTAAGAATTACATGTTTTGAATGCGTTAGTTCATTCGTTTTGAGTCATGTAATGTTTTAGTTAGTGCAATGGATCCATAGGCACGATGTTCTTATGTCCCGTTTTGGACAAGTTCACCACTTTGGCACGAAATAGGCATCGGGTCACCATGGTAAGTAAGGTGTGGACCTATACGGTCGGGCAGTGTCCCATGGGCAGTAAGGTGTAATTCCCTTTGTGCATAAGTTCCCGTTTTGGAACTGGGTTCCCCTGTTTTGGAACTCTCAAGAATAGACCTAGAGGGGTTGACTTGATGTTTTCGAGCAACAGACTTAGAGGAGTTGAGCTCGGTAGGTTTTGTGTGTATAATCCACACGTTTTGATTTCCTACATAGTTATGTGACCTAGTTTTGTGTTCCGTCACATACTATGTAATCGGGTCTCCCCCGTCACCACAAGGTGTTGTTTTGGTTATAGAGTTTTATAATCCATGTTTTCGGTGACGTTTTGGGTATGAATTGTTATCCATGTTCTTGGGTTTTGCATACTGAACTTTATCCTTTTTTTTGGAATATTTTGGATGATAGAGTTTCTCCACGTTTTCAGTATTGATTATTAAAGTGGCAGATATGTTTTACGTAAGGTTTGGGCTTTGGATTTATATTTGAAAGAACATTTTTGTATCGTGGTAATAATCACAAAGATGGTAAATGTTGAAAATAGGTTTCTTTCAGACTTAATGTATTTCATTTTGGAAACCAAGATTTATATAACATTCTTAAAGATTATTGCTTTATATGTTTATGATGAAAACTCTTGAGCTCACTAGGCGTTAAGCCTAACATTTTTATTTGTCGGCATGTGCATCAGGTTATGGTTGGGAATAGTCCTAGTAACACTGTGAAGAGAGGAGTGCTAGTGGTGTGCTCGAGAAGCATTTAGCATTGGAGAAGTCTTCTGCTTTGGTTTGCGAAGAGCATCTTGTTTTAGGGTTAAGTAGCACCCGACTTCGGTTTAGACCTTGTTAGTATTGGAGTTGTAATTGTTGAGGATAATTATGGATTTTTATATTTGAGGTGTGATGAATTTTGAATTGTATTGAGGGAGTTTGTTCTCCTTTTGATTTTATTTCGAGATTTTTAATTAGTTTCTCTTACCAAATTTGAGGGTGTTACACATTCACTATTCATGATGAATAATACAATATTCAAGATGAATAATACAACATTCAGGATGAATAATACAGGAATTCATGATTCATGTATTATTCATCATGAATCGTATTATTCACCCTGAATGTTGTATTATTTATCATGAATGATACATTATTCATGATGAATAATATATGAATTACCCGTGAAGGTGTAGACACATGGAGCTCTCTCTTTTGTTTCCCAATTCACAACCGAAATTTGTTTTAATTCATTATTAATATGTATGCGCATCCCCAGATGTCCCACATTCAGTATGAATAACAAATGTGAACGTTCATTTATTATTCGTGATGAATAATACAGTATCCAGGAAATATTTTGGATGAATAATACACGAATTCATGAATCGGGTATTATTCACCCTAAATGTTGTATTATTCATCTTGAATGATACATTATTCATGATGAATAATACATGAATGACTCGTGAAGGTGTGGAGACGTGACATGCTCTCTTTTGTTCTCTGGTTCACAGCCGAATTACTCGATAGGTTCTTGATTCGTCTCGGTGGGTGTTGGGTTACGGTGCTGAAGAACGCGATGCCTTACGACATTGAAGAAAGTGTTGAAGAAGGTGATGTCGAGTTACATACTTACGATGTCGAGGTGTTGTACAGACTTGGACGTATATAAATATTCATAATGAATATAACACATACATAACATTTCACATAAAAAACGGTTAAAACAATAAAAAAAACTATATCGAGATGAATGTCATATCGAAGATCACGGAATTCTCGTTTTTTTGATGTAATTTGTTTGATTAAAATATTAGTAATTTTTTAGATAATTTATTTTAAAGTCTAAGAGGGTAAAAGTTTAATTAAGAAAGAAAATAAAAAGTCAAATATGGTAGGCGTGAGTTTAAATTATCTTCCATTTTTACCCCTAAGCATATTAAAATTAAAAACTCTATTTAATATGAGTTGTTGGATCAATAGAGATGGAGTGGTTCAGATTTGTTCTCACGTGCACAATGAAAATTGAGTTTTCATTTAAATTTTTCTCTCTATATATAAACTTATAAAATATGTTTTAAACTTTAAATATAATTATATATAATTACATATAACACCGTGTAATTAACAAAATTACGTTTTCACCCTGTAATTATCATAATTACAGTTTAACACATATTTTCATAATTATCCTTCAAGAATAGTTATTTCCTTAATCAACTTCATTTAATCCGGGTTTCTAAAGATGGAAACAAACGTATTCTTTGTGTACGACCCTATAGGTTTACATAATTCTCAGCAGGACACGTGTGGGGGCATATAATAACTTACAAAGCCATTTATATAACTTAATTCAATTATGGCAGTTTGGGAAAATCTCAACCCAACCTAAGTCATTCAAAAGTATAACACACCATTACAGGTTGAGGTTGTTTGGGTTGAGTAGGTGGGTTAGTATTTACGTAAATTTGACAAATGAAATACTTTATAAGACTTAAATTTATAGGACCGAACTATAAAGTATCATATATCTACAAGTATTACAATAGTTTTATAAGACGATTTTGAACGTTTCAACAAGTTTTTAGAATGCTTTTTAAATAAAGTTTTGTATCAACTATTTTATGTGCACTCATCTATTTATAGGCACTTGTGTTCATATGACACTTTTTCATGTGACATTTTTTCAGATAATGTCGTATAGTTTTAAGAAGTACCCTATGAACTCATCTATTTATAGGGTATTTGTGTTCATTTGACATTTTTTCAAATAAATGTCATATAAAATAACTAATATGACTTTTACTAAAACATATGACATTACTACCAATTACATGTGAACTGAATTCTAGTACAAATACTAAACTAGAAACAAATATCGTACGGGAATCTTAATAACGTAACAAGCTAGCTTCGATGATCACATAGTTCATTGGTTTTTGCTAGTCACTGTCTTATCTACTTATGGGATACATACTATTCTTAACTAATGTTAAGTAAGCTCATGATTTTGAAGCTAAAAATAACTAAGCAAATTAATACTTCAAAATAAACATTGCTAAAACTAAACTGAAACACTGAAACGATTATACATACATAATGATCAGCTTGCACACATGCAATATAAAATAGTTGAACTCATATGGGATTTTGACTAATTAAACTACATAGTGTAGGGGCCATTATAACATTTGAACCAACCATGTATGGTGTTAGAAATAGTTGAACTAAGGGGCTATTTACCTGTGGCTTAATTGGGCTTATTGGTGTATTTGGCTTATTCGCACAGACATATTGGGGTGTTTACTTGGGGCTTAATGAAAAATCAATGGGCTTATTCGCACAGTTAGCTAGGGTCTCTTGTCCAGGTTCAGCCATTAAAATGCATCCATTACCCTTTTAAAAAATACGCCTCTGTTCTCCATCTCTTTCTCAGCGATGAGAAAACCCAAATTGATACCGTCATTGTTGCTTCTTCCCTGCATTGACTCCGACAAAACCCAAAACTGATACCCTCATCGTTGCTTCATCCCTGCTCAACTCTGACGAAACCCAAAATTTTCTTTGATACAGAAACCATCCCTGCTACACCCTTCTCCTTGTTGACATCACAACCCCTCTCCAACCCTAGGTGCTTCGTCACCCTAGTTGAAGGTTACTCTCCATCGCTGCTCCCCATCTCCGGTGAACTGCACCTTTTCCGTCACTGCACCTACCCCGTTGCTGAACATATTCTGATTTCTCTCATTCTATCTTGTCCTGGTGAAATCCTTCTTCAGAACACCACCTGCATATAGGCGATGGCTTTCACTGTGAAATCCCTCCTTGAAAACACAAAAATGCATTAAAACAATAGTTTGATTTTGTTTCTTTGGTAATTATTTTTTGGTTTTTGGTTTGAACTAACAGTAGCTTTCCTGGTTTGATGAAAATTAGCTCTTTTTGTTTTGATTTTGATTCAATTGATGTAAACAATATCTTTTTTTATATTTAAATAGTTTGATTATTATATTTTGATTTGATGAATGGTAACTTTTTGGTTTGATAAACAATAGCATTTTTGGTTTGATTTTGATCGAAACTGATTGAGGGGTAGATCGGTCATTTATGTCATTCAGACTGTTGATTCAGGTAAAAAAGTAAACAGTAACTCATTTTTACCAGACAGACAAATTTATCCAGACAGACAAATTTATGGATACAGGACTTAATAGAAAATTTGGTAAACAACCCCTAAATTGTGTACAAAGGTACCCATGTGCTACATGTACCAAAACTATGTTTCTTCGCACTATCTCGCCTAATGCTACCAACATCCTAATACATGACCTCACACATGTACCTAACTAAATATGCATATATGAACATTGTGATGTAAAACTTTTTGCATGCTTTGGAAACTGTAAATACATAGTATGTTTGTATATTTATGAAAATATATAAAACATTACTGAACATTATCTATGAATTCTGAAAACATAATGAAATTAATGTTTATAATTGATATCACAATATATAACTCACAATATAAACTTGTCACTTTACTAGATATTGAGTGCTACACACTACTGAAATGAACACTAGGAACTATATTGATATAAGTTAAATTGGCAAATTGGTAAACACGACCTGGGCATGCGACATAAGCTCGTGATTCTTAGTCATGACAACATGGTAAAACTCTACCTTGTGGCCTTCTGATCTTCTACACGACGTACACCATGAGACCTGAGGATCGTGGTCGTGATTAGTTATTTGCAACATGTTGCTCACTGGTCGCACTATCCTTGTGACTAGAGCCTGGTGACCCTGCGTCATCACTGTAGATCGTGTACATTCATTTTTCATTGTTGGTCTAACATAGTAAACCCAAAAATTCAATCCATAACCTTTCAAACTCAATTTACTATTTCTATTACTAGGGTTACTATAACATGTTTTCTAACACGTTTAAGCACTATAATAGTATATCTAACGTGCAATTCAAGTATCAATTAGGGTTTTTTTTCCCATTTTACACAAAACGGATAAAAACTTCATCTTTAATCACTGAAGTAATCTAAACCCTAATTCCATAAAAAAAAACTATACTAAACATTTCTAGAACATCACATGTTCTCAAACCATGAGATAAACAAGAGAATTGGCATAAAATCAATTACTTGATCGTTAATTTCTCTTATTGATTTCACTGCATACTTCTAACCTTAAATGGCACCGACTTGCATCTTTCCTCTCTTGATTTCCTATTTTATGCTTCTATTGCTTATAGAAGGAGCAAAAATATGGCAATTGATTGTCATTGGGGACTCATTTGATGCCTTAAGCCACCACAATCGTTCCCTACCTCCCTTTCTCGACTTCAAACTAAAACACACATACACGTTACTGATTTTGAGTTTAACCTAAAGGTCCTCGGTTCGAGCCCCTTCAAGGCAGCTAGGGATTTTCTTGGCTATTCTCCAGGACCCCATGAGATTCGAGGTATGCACAAGTTGACTCAAACACCCATATTTACCAAAAAAAAAAAAAAAAATCATCCCAAGGTTACTTCCATTTTGTTCTATTAAACACATGAAATACAACTTTACATTTTTGTCACAAAATGTCTAATTTTCTTTTACCAAAATGATAAAAAAAAAAATAATAAAAAATCAAAACTTACACATAAGATCATTTATAACCACTTACCGAAATTATTATCTTGAACTCACAAGCCTTTATAATGGTTTTAGTATTAGGACTGGAATTACAGACGCTTCTAAAGGTAGAGAGAAGGTTTCAAATCAAGGCGAGATCTAATTATGTTTGTATGTATAAATGAAGGTGTAATCAAATAGCTTTATATTGTTTAAATTTCTTCTAGTTAAAATGTAATTATTCTACATTAATATCGAACCATTTCATAATTACGATGTGTATGGTTAGGAGTCACAACCTAGGAATAGGGCGTGACAAATCCGACTCAACAAATCAATAAACTATCCCAATATTTACAAAAGCGCCGAATTATTCATAAACTAACAGAACTTGAAAACCATGTCATGAACAAACAACTCATCCAACCAGGCCATCATTGTCATGAACTTTGTGAAATTAAACTCAAGATAACTTCTTTACTCCAACTTTCTTCAAAAAAGAAACATGCATGTACAAAATTAACACCAAGGCCATTCCAAAGTTTTGTTAATAAAGGCAAAGAGGGTACACTTGTCATTAATTATTTTGTTTTTAAACAATTTAATTTAATGTTTAACATTAAAATAAATTAAATGTTAGCTTACTTCTTGCAAAGATATTTAACTAGCATTTGTAATATTGCTAAATGTACATATATAATAACAACGTATTTTATATTGATTCATATTTTAAATAATGTATGTATATTTTACATAAAATAACAACATATATATCTTGTCATCTTAAGAAAAATATTGATTGTTTAAAATTTGTCACTCGGTAATGATTTTCAAAAGTATAGTAGTTGTTATCATGTATCATGTTAATTTTGATGATTAAACCGAGTATAATGATTCTGTCTTAGCAAAAATAGATAAAATTTTGCTCACAAAATATAGCAAATTGAATATGTTGCTATTTTGTGGAATTTTCAAGAGCATTTCTAACAAATTTTTCATAATTTTTCTAAAACTAGAATCGTACTCGTACAATTCAACGAGATACATCATGATTTTAATGTTTTCTTTTATTTTTTGTCGATTTACGGTACGGTTTTGAATGGTTTTGAAAGACTGGTAATGATTTTTTTATAAATTTGTTTATTTTAGGCTTAATAATATAATCCTTTTTATATATAAAAAATTAAGTATTTTGTTAGAATTCAATGATTATCTTATATATTTTAAATTCTTTATATTTAAATTGAGATGTTTATCCTGTTTTGATTATGTTTATTAGTTAGGTATGAATTCAAACATATAGTTTTAGAAATTTGTACTCATGTATCATTACTTGTAATCTTCAATTTTAAATAATGTGTATCAATAAACAGTACTTAATGCATAAAAACTTGTTTTTAAAAGTTTTTTCGATAGTTTAATAATAATTTAATTTATTTTAGATTTAATAATATAATGTTTTTTAAAATAAACATTAAATATTCTGTTATATTTTCTTAATTATATTTTCGATTTTTTATATTTAAAATTTAAATTTTATTCTGTATTTAATTATGCAAGGAGTGATTTTAAGAGATTGAAGTGGGGAGTGATTTTAGGGGAGTTAAAGTGGTTAGAGATAACGATTGAAAGTTAATAAATAATATTAAATGTAGTACCTAAAACTTTAATGATTGTTTTTTAAGTAATTTTAAATAATTAGCATTAAATAATGATACATTAATTTAGCAATTGTTTTTAATAGTTTTTTATGCGTGCTTTATAATATAGTATAAAAGTTTAATAATAATGTAATTTATTTTAGATTTAATAATATAATGTTTTTTAAAATAAACATTAAATATTATGTTATATTTTCTTAATTATATTTTAGATTTTTTATATTTAAAATTTGATTTTTATCCTGTATTTAATTATGCAGGGAGTGATTTTAAGGGATTGAAGTGGGGAGTGATTTTAGAGGAGTTAAAGTAGTTAGAGATTATAATTATTGAAAGTTAATAAATAACATTAAATGTAGTACATAAAATTTTAATGGTTGTTTTTTAAAAGATTTTAAATAATTAACATTAAATAATGATATGTTAATTTTAGCAATTGTTTTTAATAGTTTTTATACGTGCTTTATAATATAGTATAAAAGTTTAATAATAATGTAATTTATTTTAGATTTAATAATATAATGTTTTTTTTTAAATAAACATTAAATATTCTGTTAGATTTTCTTAATTATATTTTAGATTTTTTATATTTAAAATTTAATTTTTATCATTTATTTAATTATGCAGGGGAGTGATTTTAGGAGATTAAAACGGGGAATGATTTTAGGAGAATTAAAGTGGTTAAATATAACAATTGAAAGTTAACAAATAACCTTAAATGTAGTACATAAAGCTTTGATGGTTGTTTTTAAGATATTTTATGTAATTAACATTAAATAACAATACATTAACTTTTAGCAATTGTTTTTAAGAGGTTTTTATGAATGCTTTATAATATAGTATAGATATGGATATTGAATTAAAAGTCAACAGTTTTATAAAAAAAAATTACATTTAACTCCAATAATTTATCTATTTTGGAAATTTTAGTATTAACAATATTATTAAAATATTTAATATATTTAATAATCCAACAAACTTTCGAACAAATTTTTTTATTATTGTAGGATAAGTGTGCCACCGTTTAAATGATGTGACGATAGAGATAGAGATAAATATATTAGAACTGAAATATCTCGTAGTTATCTATTTATAACTCATCTCATATTTAAAGTACTTATGATTAATAAGAATTATAGATTTCCTCTCTATATTCTATTGTTGTTTTGTTTTGTTTTTCCTTTAACACGTTATCAGCACGTTGTTTGTTACCTACATTCGTCAATCATCACTTACCAGGTACATAATTTCTTTTGTCTTTTGCATTATACTAAACTAAATGAATTTGTTGCATATTCACGATTTAATGTTTACATATATCACATAATAATTATGTGAAATACTTGATGTTATATATCTTATTATTATTTTGAATCCAGATTGATAGCAAATTCATATGTTATTCTAATCTTTCAAAAATAATATAAATTTTTACCTCTACTTTTGCTACATGAAATAGTAAATTAATTATGATAATATATATATATATATATATAAATATATATATATATATAGAGAGAGAGAGAGGAAAGTTCAAATGAAAACCCATCTTTCATTGTGCACATGAGGACAAATCATAGCCCTTGAGCGCAGCCAAATTTGAGCCGATGGTGTAATACGGCTTGAGGGGTAATTTTGGCAGATTCCTTATTTTTGTCTCAAATCGATTTCTTCCAAATAACTGATATTTCACGATTCTTTCTCCATTTATTCAATTTTTCCTGATTTTTCTTAGATCGATTTCTTTCAATTATATCTATATCGATTATCGATTTGTTCATCTTTCTTGATTCTTTTTCTTTTATCGATTCTTTTATCTTACGTGATTTCTTTAAATCTATATTTTGATCTGAATTTTATCGATTTGTTCTTATTGTACTGTTTCTATGGATTCTGATCCTGTTGAGAATTCTACAATTTTTGTTGATCAAAGAGTCAATTTTGTTGATCAAAGAGTCAATTTTGTTGATGATTATGATTATGTGGATACAGGAAACTGTGAAATTGATTCTTTTTCTATGTTCTCCAGTTTGTCGAATGTTGAGGAATCATCGATCTGTAAGTTTTTTTGTTTAATTAATCTTTTTTCTTGAAATATAATTTGATTAATGTGTAAGTGAATGTTATTTTGTATTAGTTCTTAGTTTTAAAGTTATTATTTCTCTTTAAATTAGCTCTTTTTGATGTTTCTGTTTTTTGTTATTAATTTTGTTCATGTTGTAGTTAGATTTTGTTTTAATTTGTTTCCTATTAATATTCACTTTGAATATGTGTTTTTATATTTGTCCTCTTTAGTTATATTGAATAGTGAAATTTTTAAGCAGCGTATCATCTTTATTCATACTGAATATTGTAATTATGTCAATACATATTATCTTTATTCATATTGAATAGTTAAAATATTCATGTCCTGTTTTTGTGTTATTTGATTGACATTTATTCTTTATTCATAGTGAATAGTTCATTAGTATTCAGTTTGAATATGTGTTGTTATATGTGTCCTCTTTAGTTATATTGAATAGTGAAAATTTTTAATTAGCGTATCATCTTTATTCATACTGAATATTGAAATTATATAAATGCATATCATCTTTATTCATATTGAATAATGTAAATATTCATGTTCTGTTTTTATGTTTTTTAATTAACAATCATTCTTTATTCATACTGAATAGTTCATTAATATATTTCTTGTTAATTGTTTATTCATTTTGAATATCTTTCATATGTTGATTGATAAATTTTATTCATGATGAATAAAGTGTATGTATAATCATCTTTTTGTAATTTTCTTTCTACATGTATTTTGTATTTTGTTATTTTAATTTTTATTCATTATGAATATGTTTTGTAAATCAAATTTATAGTGGAGGTCAATACGGTCCTTCAAGTATTGGAATTGATGGTAGTGATGGAGTGAAGTTTTGGATTCCTGTTGTTGATGATGATTTGAAGCCTGTTGTGGGGAAAGTTTATGAATCATTAGAGAAAAGTATTGAAATATATAAGAATTATGTTGCTAAAGCAGGATTTGATGTTAGACTATCTTCTGTGAAAAGAAATGCATATTCAATGATTGTTTTGAGGTATGTTGTATGCAATAGAGCTGGATTTCCAGATTCTATTCAGGCAGATACATTGGATGTATCGAAGAAGAAGATAAGAAGTAGTAACATTCATAGAACTGGTTGTGAAGCTTGTGTGAAGTTCAAAGTTATTCCCGGAGCGAGGTCTTTTAGATTATATGCATTTGAAGAGAAACATAACCATTGTTTATTTGATGAAGATTCGAAGCACTTGCTGAAAAGTAGTCGCAAATTAGACTATTCTCAACAAAGGTGGATTCTTAAGATGTCTAATGCAAATATTGGTGCTACGCAAGCCCATAACATTCTTTGTCAGTTGAAGGGTGGGTATGAAATGGTAGGTGAAACTAAGGTTGAGTATAAGAATATTCAGCAGGATCGTAATTGTTTCATTGGTGATACCGATGCAAATTTATTTATGAGGAAAATGAATAATAGGAAGTTGTATATTTCAAATTATTCCTTTGAATATAAATGCGATGAAGGTGTATTAAATTATGTATTTTGGGCCGATCAGACAGCTAAATGCAACTTTGAAGAGTTTGGTGACATTGTTTCATTTTATGCAACCTTTCGAACAAATAAGTAAGCATTCTTTTTTGTTTTATAATATCTTTTAGTAATTTTCTTTTCTTTCTATCTTGTATTAATTAAATTTGTTTTAGGTATTGTATGGTATTTGTTCCATTCACTGGAATTGACAATCACAAGAATTGTGTTACTCTTGGTGCGGGTCTTCTTGATGATGAAAATATTGAAGCATATAAATGGTTGCTTCATTCTTTCTTGAAATCTTTTGGGAGCCAACCAAAAATTGGTTGTTACTAATCAATGTCCTGCAATTAAGCAAGATGTTTCTGAGGTTTTTCCAGATTCAAGGTACCGATTTTGTATGTGGCACATTAGTACAAAATTGCCTTCGAAGGTATTTCTTTTATTTTTATTTTTTATTATCCATAAACAATCACATTTCATATGTTTTATTCGCTTTGAATAAAATGTTTAGTTCACTGTTTAAAGTGGTATTCCTACTAAATATATACCTTTATTCAAACTGAATAAGACTACATATTTCAGTGTGAATATAACACTTGCAGAGCATGCGTCCAATTTTTTTAGCAGCCATAAACAATCACATTTCATCTTTTTTATTCAGTATGAATATTATCATTTATACTGAATAATGAAAGTATTGTTTTATACTGAATAATAAATATCATCTTTATTCATAGTTAATAAGTATATGCATACTGAATAGTAAGTTTATTGATAGCGGAAAATCGTATAGGTCCACAACGTGGCCACTATGTTGCCACAGTGGCGGTGCAAGTGCACACCGGACACTATGATCGCTATAAGTAATAAAGTGGTAAAAATACCGAGATCGTATCCACAGGGATCAAACTTCAAAGTTTCGAGTAGTAGGTCGAGAATACAATGGTTTCAATTAGAGAAGAAGAAAATATCTTTGAGCGAAATTGGTGCTTTTAACAATTAACAAATAATTAAAAAAAAAGGTATGTGTGTAGGCTTTATCTAAGACATTTGTAGTAACCTCGTGGTCAGAAACAAAATGACACACAATATCTTTAAAAACCCCTTTCTCTCGAAAGTGAGCTTCCTCGGAACGTGGCCACGTTGCACCCACAAAGTCACCACTTTCGCCAACTCAAGACTTGCTGACTTAACTAAGTAAACCTCTAAGGATTTCAGTTCCACCAGTATGGATATAGAAGCCCAAATCTCTTTGTGACACCTATATTGACCGACATTTTGAACCTTAGTTAAAGTCATGCAAAACCCCGTATATCTACGTGGTTATAAAAGACTTTCTCAAATCTTCTTTGCATCACTTAAGCCGTATTTCGGATCCACCCCTCTCGAGGTCTAAGATCTAATATTAGCACTAACAAGTGATCGACTTGTACGCGTTGAGTTGAAGTCCCGACTCGAGCGACCAAGTCTAAGAGTTAGTAAAGATGGCAACACCCAAGTGTTGCCTACTAGTCTTAGATTTGGCACACACCCACACCGAAAGGGGTGTTTAGTTCATAATAACAGTAAACGACATGAAAGAAGAAGGAGAGAACATAAACTTAAATTGCATAAATGAAACTTAAAAGCTGTTGTCAACGTGGTCACAACGTGGCCACTTTGGCGACAACTTGTTACAAGAAAATTAAATACTAGAAAATAAATTACAACTACAACTATCTAAAAAAAGAACAATAGCTGAATTATGCTACATGTTGGTGCTCTCCCTCAAATGACATCCATGGCTTCAATTTATAGTGGAAGATGAAAAGGGTGGTGGAGGATTTTACCCACAAAACCTTTCAATGAGTTCAAGCCTTCTTTGACCCAAAGGCTCCTTGCCTTTTTCATCTATTTTCTCATGAAAGCTCATATTTTGCTTTATCTCATTTAGGCTTTTAGATAGGCATTTTTGGCATTGATATCTTTCCAACAAGATTTTGCTTTTATCTTTTGTCTTCTCTTCATCCCCTTGGTTTCTAAAGCTTAGCCTTTAAGAATGCCATTATGCAGCTGAAATGGACATAAAAATACATGCAAAATATGATATTTTCCAGCTGTCCTCGGATTTACATCGTTCACCAACGTGGTGACAAAGTGGCCACTTTCTGCAGTCCAACATTTAGCGCAAAAATGATGCTTTCAACCATCAAAACACAAACTTTTATCCTCAACACCTCCAAATGAAAATAAATAAATAAAAAAGATAAACATGAACACGTAAAGGGAAAACACACTCTAAAATTAAAGAAAAACACACACAAACAATGTGTAAATAACACTCAAAGTGAGAGTTATCATTTATTCATATTGAATAATACATCCCATCTTCAATTTTTCATTTTATATAAGTTAACATGAATATTCAATGTATTCATTTTTAATATATTCTGATATTATTATTATTATTATTATTTTCAGATTTCTTCAAATATTATTTCAAATACTGATTTCAAGAAACGGTTTCATGCTTTTATATGGGATGAACACATTGATGCTATTCAATTTGAAGAGAAATGAAATTATTTAGTTGTTGAATTTGATCTTGTTGGCCATAAGTGGTTGGGTTATATGTATGATAATAGGCATAGATGGATTCCATCAGTTTATAGGGATATTCCTATGGCTCGTCTAATGAGAACGACATCAAGATCTGAGAGTGAAAATTCATTCTTTTCCCTATTTTTTCATCATGGTGCAAACCTTATGGCCTTTATTGACTCATTTGATTCTTCTATGGACAAACAACTGAATAATCATAGATTGTTTAATCATCAGACAAGAACAACGGTACCAAAGTTTAGCACACCCCTTCCAATTGAGGTTCATGCTTCTAAGATATATATTCGTGCTATATTCAGAGATGTTCAGAATGAGATAAATGAATCTGTTTGGTCGTGTTTCCAATCATCTGTGAGTTTGGTAGATGGTTTTGATGTTATTGTTGTTGTTGAGAATAAGAAGGTTCAACATAAAAGGAAAGATAGTAAATGCACTTCAAATATAGAAATATATGTAAAAGAGTCTGATCACAAGATTCATTTACTTTTTATATTATATTTATTTATTTATTGTGAATAATTAATACAATTTATTATTCATTTTGAATAATGAATTTATTTAAATTTTTTTGCAGGTTGTGCATAATAAGTCCACTGGTTCTTTAGATTGTAGCTAGTTGTTTTATCATCATTAATGTAACATCCTAAAATTTAGAGTAATTTAAAATTTTGAAAATTTGGCAATATGACGTCTATATTTGGAGTACACCACCCAAAAAGGGTAAATGTATAATGCATTTACAAAATATGCAAATGGATATGGAGTCCGACAACAAACTAATCTAAACAAGTACTATCTGGATTACACGGTTGTCAACCCAAAATCACCAAAATAAGGAGCTTAATTAAATGCCCATAAACACCAAATATCTAATCATCTCAAAATGCCTCAAGCCCATGCTCATCACTCAAACCTTTGGCAACCCACCGCTAAGGGAACCTATTATACACATCATTTAAGAAAAAGTGTTAGGCTTAAAGCCTAGTGAGAACATACAGTTTATAATTTAAAGAAATATAGACAATTGTAACGAAATAAAACCTTTTCAAACTAGTTGAGTTTATAGTTGAAAGTATTATTCACAAAAAGACCTTTCGGTCCAAAAATTACATCTTGCGATGACGGGGGAGACCTGATTTACCAAGGATTGTAGCGGAACACAAAAGTATGCCACAATCCATGTTTTTTTTGGTAACCGTGGGTTTCCGGGCCAGCTTACGTGCACCGACTAATCCCCGGGCGACCACGAATGGTCTGGAGTCATCGCAGGTGAACCTCCATGGCCACAAGATGTTATGAGCTAAATACTTGGAATCCCTGGCCATAAACAACGCCGGTCCATACTAAGATGTGGGGGAGGGCACCCGAGGAAACCAAGTCATACTCGTTCACTAGGATTACATTTACGATCCATGGCTAGTAACCGGTCCCACATAACCGTACCAAGTGGCTTCCGAGGATCCAATGTCTTAACTAGCTACAAAGGGGAAAAACATCCCAAACATAAGTCGACTCAATACCTATGGATCCATTAGTAATAGTCTAGGCTTGTCACAATTTCATTTGTGACCATAATTAAACATATAGTCCTCAATAACATTTATTTTCAAATATGCATTTCCAAGTTTAACTGCTGATAAGAAAGAAAATCATAAAATGAGATTATATATATTCTTTCAAGTATCTCACATAAATGTGCAAGTAATACTTCATTATACGTCATACAAGATGGAACCCTTCATTTTAGTTGAAAGTGATTGGAAACCCCAAAATCTCCCAAAACTCAAGTTAGGTCAAAATGTAACAAACAATAATCCAAAACCAAGGACATATATAGGTGTTTAAAATATATGTTTTGACATGTATAAGGTTTGGAAAATGGAAGTATGAACTCACCAAGTGGGTTTTTGAAGAAAACCCAAAACCCTAGAAATGGAGAATGAGACTTGCACTTGAAAATGGAGGTTCCTCACCAAGAACAATTATGGCAACCTAAATAAGATTATTAATGCATAAGAATAGAGGTTGATGAAGGAGTTAATGAAGAGGGAGACATTGAGGAGAAAACCTTACCAAAAATCTGGAAGAAAACGTATGGAAGACAACCCCAAAATCAGATAAATGAAATAATTTTCGGATTTGTCCCATTTATTCCCCCAGACCCGCTCGCGATCCTGCCTGGCGATAGTGACAATGTCACTATTGCGAGGGCACTCTCGCGAGGATTGTACCGCAGGTGGTACTCTCCCGGAGATTGTGCCAAGTGATAGTGACACTTGTCACTATCGCGAGTCACTCTCACGCCACACGTACCGAGCCCGAAAAAGATCAAAACTCGAGATTCTCGCATGGGTCGATTTAAGATTCGAAAGTACAACATATTTCACCCAAAAAGATAAACGGAAGACGAAGAGATGGCTAACGAAAAACGGAAATTTACTAAGCAAATTTTCGGGTGTTACAATCCTCCCCGACTTGGAAATGATTTCGTCCTCGAAATATCGATCAAACAAACAAGTGAGGGTATCTCCGCTTCATGTCCTCCTCGACTTTCCATGTCACATTGGCCCCACGATGATGCCTCCAACGCACCTTGACCATAGTGACCTCCTTGTGACGCAATTTCTTAGACTTTCTTTCTAGGATCGCGTCAGGTTCCTCCACACATCGATTACCCTCATCCACTCTTATTTCGGAAATAGGGATGACGCTTTCTTCATCCGCCAAACACTTTCGAAGGTAACATATATGGAACGTATTGTGGATCCCGCTCATTTCCAGTGGAAGTTCCAATTGGTAGGCTTGCAAACCCACACTCTTAAGCACTTTGAACGGTCCAAGGAAACGAGGACTCAACTTCCCACGTTTCCCAAACCGTATAATGCCCTTCCATGGCAACACCTTAAGCATCACTCGATCGCCCACTTGAAACGCCATCGGCCGCCTTTTCTTATCGGCATAGCTCTTTTGCCGATCTTAGGCCGCTTTCAACCGTTCCCGAATGCCTTTAACTTTATCGGCCGTCTCTTGCACAATTTCGGGTCCGGCGCATTGCTTTTCTCCCGCTTCTAGCCAATACACGGGAGTTAGGCACTTCCGCCCGTATAACGCCTCAAATGGTGCCATTCCGATGCTCGAGTGGTAGCTATTGTTGTAAGCAAACTCCACCAAAGGTAGGTGAGAGTCCCAACTACCCCCGAAGTCGATAACACAAGACCTTAGCATGTCTTCAAGGGTTTGGATCATTCTCTCGCTTTGATTGTTGGTTTGTGGATGGTAAGTCGTACTCAACTTCACTCGCGTACCAAACTCCTTATGAAAGCCATCCCAAAAGTTCAAAGTGAATCGACTGTCGTGATCCGACATAATCGACAAGGGCACCCCATGCCTCGAGACTACTTCATCGATGTAGAGTTTTGCTAACTTGTCCATCGATAAGATTTCGCGCATAGCCAAGAAGTGAGCGCTCTTAGTCAACCGATCGACTATTACCCAAATGGTATCGTGACCTCGAAGAGTTTTGGGCAACTTCGTCACGAAGTCCATGGTAATATGCTCCAACTTCCACTCGGGAATCTCTAAGGACTGAAGACTCCCATACAGTCGTTGATTTTCGGTCTTCACTTGAAAGTATGTCACACAACGCTCTACGTAACGCGCCATATCAAGTTTCATTACCGGCCACCGATAATGTAACTTCAAGTCCCGGTACATCTTTGTACTTCTCGAATGAATGGAATACTTGGACTTGTGGGCATCCTCAAGAAGTAGTTCCCGATTGCCTCCAACCTTGGGCACCCATACACGACCGTTGAACAATTTTACCCCACGACTATCTTCCATTAAGAGCAACCGTTGCTTCGTCATAACTCCATCTTTGAGATTTTCTTCCAACAACGTTTCTACTTGATTTGTCTTGATCTTCTCAATAAGACTTGACACTAACTCGATTCTTGAAAGGGTAGCCCGAATACTTCCGCTATAGTCTTTCCGACTTAACGCATCGGCCACTACGTTCGCCTTACCGGGATGGTAAAGCAACTCACAATCGTAATCCTTGAGCAATTCGAGCCACCGCCTTTGCCTCATGTTTAACTCTTTTTGGTCAAAAACGTACTTTAGACTCTTATGATCCGTGTAGAGTGTACATTTCATGCCATAGAGGTAATGCCACCAAAGCTTCAAGGCGAACACCACCACCGCTAACTCCAAATCGTGGGTAGGATAATTCTTCTCGTGAATTTTGAGTTGCCTCAAGGTGTAGGAGATCACCTTGCCTCTTTGCATCAACACGCATCCTAATCCCATTTTCGAAGCATCGCTATAGACCACGAAGTCTTCCGACCCTTTGGGTAGCGACAAGATTGGAGCTTCACACAATTTCTTTTGCAAGGTCCGGAATGCCTTTTCCTGCATTTCGGTCCAAACGAACTTTACATTCTTTCGAGTTAAAGCCGTCAAGGAAGAAGCGATATTGGAGAAGTCTTGGATGAATCTCCGATAATATCCCACCAAACCTAAGAAGCTTCAGATTTCGGACGGATTCTTGGGAGGTTCCCAATTCGTCATGGCTTCAATTTTGGAGGGGTCCACTTTCAATCCGTCCCGAGTGACAACGTGACCCAAGAATTACACCTCTTCAAGCCAAAAATTGCATTTGCAAAATTTGGCGTACAATCTTTCTTTTCTCAACACTTCTAGAACTTTACGAAGGTGTTGCTTGTGTTCCAACTCGCTTTTGGAGTACACAAGTATGTCATCAATGAATATGATGACCGACTTGTCGAGGAACGGTCGACACACCCTATTCATCAAATCCATGAACACCGTCGGTGCGTTCGTTAAGCCAAATGGCATTACGAGGAATTCGTAATGACCGTAACACGTTCTAAAGGCCGTCTTCGAGATGTCTTCTCCCCTCGCCTTTACTTGGTGGTATCCCGAAGGTATGTCGATCTTGGAGAAACACCCCACTCCTTGGAGTTGATCGAACAAGTCGTCTATCCTCGGAAGCGAGTACTTGTTCTTCATCGTTGCCTTGTTCAACTCACGGTAATCGATGTACATTCTCATCGTGCCATCCTTCTTCTTGACAAACAAGACCGGAGCTCCCCAAGGCGACGAGCTCGGTCTTATGAAACCCTTCTCTAAAAGTTCTTAGAGTTGAGCCATCATCTCTTGCATCTCCGATGGCGCCAATCGGTAAGGGGATCTAGCAATAGGAGCCGCTCCCGGCAGGAGATCAATCCGAAAATCCACTTGATGATCGGGTGGTAACCCGGGCAAGTCGTATGGAAAGACATCGGAAAACTCACGCACTACCTTCACATCTTCAATCTTCAACTTCTCGAGCTTGAAATCGATCATGTAGGCTAGGAAGGATGAGCATCCTTTCACTAAGCATTTGCGCGCCTTAGCCATGAAGATGATTGCCACATCGTCTTTCCTCTTCTCACCATAGATCACAACATCCCCACTAGGATTGGGAAGTTGGATTAGTTTATTGGAGTATACGATCTCGGCATGATTGTTCGCCAACCAATCCATGCCGACCACCACATCAAAACCTCCAATAATCATCGACATTAAATCAATCAGAAATTATTTCCCTTCGATTCCGAGAGTACACATCCTCAGAACATCGCGGATTAGAACTTGACTACCATTCGCTATCTTTACCACTAATGCATTCTCTAGACCTTTCATCGGGAATCGAAACTTCAACAATTTTCAAGAAGCTAGATGGTGCCAGAAGTGCCGAAGCAAGCACCATGGCAATTGTAGCATCACTCCTCAAGCTTGTTCCAAGTGTGGATTAGAACTTGACTACCATTCGCTATCTTTACCACTAATGCATTCTCTAGACTATTAGTGGGCATAACAAGCTTTTGACGGAACAACTCAGATATAAAAAGAGAAACTGGCACCCGAATCGAACAGTACACGAGCAGGTACGGAGTTTAGAAGAAACGTACCCGATACCACATCGGTGGATGCCTTGGCCTCATCGGCCGTTATATGAAAGGCTCGACCCAGAACTCTAGATGGGTTCTCTCTCTTCTCCGGTGCGCTACCCGACTTGAGCTTCAGGAAATCCCTCTTCATATGCCCCGGTGCCTTGCACTCGAAGCAGATAAGCCCTCTGATCAGGCAATCTGGGGGTGGTGTGATCAGACTTACCACACTTGGAACAAGCTTGAGGAGTGATGCTACAGTTGCCATGGTGCTTGCTTCGGCACTTCTGGCACCATCGAGTTCTCTTAGGAGGTGCGGAATTGTTTTCCCATTTCTGCTTCTCTTCTACCACCACAACAGTCTTCTCCACCTTGTCCCTAGCGTAGACATCTTCCATGATCTGCGCTTCCTCTATGGTCTCACGGAGATTCGAGGCTTTTGAATTTCAGACCATTGACATCATGTCCGCCGGTAGGCCCTTGAGGTAGGCCTTAATATTTTCTTTCTCCGTTGGGGCCACATGCCCTACAAGCCCCAACTTCTCCATGAAACGTCGGGTGTACTCCCTCACAGTCAAGTTTCCCTTCTTGAGAGACCGGAACTCCTCTTCAATGCGGTCCAAAGCCCTCTCATTGCAGTATTCTTCCAAGATCTTCTTCTTGAACTCGGCCCAAGACAGCTGAGCCAGAATAGTAGAGAAGAGGGTGGACTTGGTGACATTCCACCAGGTGAGTGGCTTGTCTCTGAGCATTTGGGAACCGAATTTTACCCTCTGATCTTCTCCGCACTCAGACGAGTCGAATGTCTTCTCGATCCCTTGGATCCACTTCCTGCAGGCAACTAGATCTTCAGAACCGGAGAACTCTGGTGGCTTACAACACAGAAAGGCCTTGTACGAGCAAGCTCTTTTGCCTTGCCTCGCATCAACTGTTATTGGTTCCTCAGTTCGGATCCCATGACCCGTGCCACCAGATCCAATTACCTCAATGTTCTCGTCAATCATCTCATTCCTCCGATTGCTCACATCACGATCCTCGATCACCTTTAGAAGAAACTCTTGCTGCTTAGCCATTGCTTCATTCATCGCCAACATCATGCTGGCCATCAACTCGGATTGGGGAATTGCCTCCCTAACAGCTGGGTTGGACGGAGCTAGGTCTACCCGAGGAATAATATCAGGCCCTCCGCCTAACAATGGTTGAACAGATGGGCGTATTGCGACCTCAACCCTCTCCGGTTGATCAGCAGTTGAGGTTGTCGCCTCTACACCATCCACTCGTGTACGCGGTCTACCACGCGTACTTACCATCTTGATCTGCCACACGCGACAAAGAAAGGAGTAAGGGATAGATAGGATTAAACACGAAGGAAAACGTATTACTACATTAACAATTGTCATAACAACAGTACTTCAAGCACACTCACGTAAAATATCCTCATAATAACATTAGCTAAGTGAGATTATGAACATATGATACATAAAGGTTCTCGTTACCATCATCACAACGCTTGATGAACATAATTTCTGTCAACTCTAAGACCAACCCATATTAGAAGTTCTACCCCAAACTCACAAATCATTACTTAACATACTACGTCTAAGTCTAGACATCTTACATTCATGCCTAGTTCACTTAAAATAGAGCTCTGATACCAACTTGTAACACCCTAAAATTTAGAGTAATTTAAATTTTTGAAAATTTGGCAATATGACATTTGTATTTGGAATAAACTACCCAAAAAGGGTAAATGTATAATGCATTTACAAAATATGTGAATGGATATGGAATCCGACAACAAACTAATCTAAACAAGTACTATCTAGATTACACGATTGTCAACCCAAAATCACAAAAATAAGGAGCTTAATTAAATGCCCACAACACCAAATATCTAATCATCTCAAAATGCCTCAAGCCCATGCTCGTCACTCAAACCTTTGGCAATCCACCGCTAAGGGAACCTGTTATACACATCATTTGAAAAAAAATGTTAGGCTTAAAGCCTAGTGAGAACATTCAATTTATAATTTAAAGAAATATAGACAATTGTAACGAAATAAAACTTTTCAAACGATTTGAGTTTATAGTTGAAAGTATTATTCACAAAAGGACCTTTCGGTCTAAAACTTACATCTTGCGATGACGGAGGAGGCCCGATTTACCAAGGATTGTAGCGGAACACAAAAGTAAGTCACAATCCATGACTAGTAACTCGGTCCGTACTAAGATGTGGGGGAGGGCACCCAAGGAAACCAAGTCATACTCGTTCACTAGAATTACATTTACGATCCATGACTAGTAACCGGTCCCACATAACCGTACAAAGTGGACTCCGAGGATCCAATGTCTCAACTAGCTACAAAAGAGTAAAACATCAAAAACATAAGTCGAATCAATACCTATGGATCCATTAGTAATAGTCTAGACTTGTCACAATTTCATTTGTGACTAACTATAATTAAACATATAATCCTCAATAACATTTATTTTCAAATATGCATTTCCAAGTTTAGCTGCTGATAAGAAAGAAAATCATAAAATGAGATTATATATATTCTTTCAAGTATCTCACATAAATGTGCAAGTAATACTTCATTATACGTCATACAAGATGGAACCCTTCATTTTAGTTGAAAGTGATTGGAAACCCCAAAATATCCCAAAACTCAAGTTAGGTCAAAATGTAACAAACATGAATCCAAAACCAAGGAGATATATAGGTCTTTAAAATATATGTTTTGACATGTATAAGGTTTGGAAAATGGAAGTATGAACTCACCAAGTGGGTTTTTGAAGAAAACCCAAAACCCTAGAAATGGAGAATGAGACTTGCACTTGAAAATGGAGGTTCCTCACCAAGAACACTTATGGCAACCTAAACAAGATTATTGATGCATAAGGATAGAGGTTGATGAAGGAGTTAATGAAGAGGGAGAAATGGAGGAGAAAACCTTACCAAAAATCTGGAAGAAAACATATGGAAGACAACCCCAAAATCAGATAAATGAAATACTTTTCGGAGTTGTCCCATTTATTCCCCCAGACCCGCTCGCGATCCTGCCCGGCAATAGTGACAATGTCACTATCTAGGAATGGCAACGGGGCGGGTTCGGAGCGGGTTTACCGTTCCCCGTCCCCGAAACTGAAATGCATCCCCGTCCCCGCCCCGTTCCCCGTCGGGGATTTTTTATGCCCCGTCCCCGACCCAATGGGGAATCCCCGATCCCCGAACCCGAATCCTACCCGAACATATTTATAATATTTATATAATTTATATTAAATATTAATAATATATATTAAACATATTTATATTAATAATATATATTTAAAATATTTATATTAATAATATATATTAAACATATTTATATTAAATATTAATAATATATATAATTTTATTTTTATTAATATATAGGGGAGCGATCAAATGGAAACCACTCTAATTTTGAAAACCGTGGAAACCCTCGATTTTATTTGTTAAGTTAATGAAATTGTTTGATTTGATGAAATTGTTTCATATAATTCTTTTATTGATGAAATCGTTGCATGTATTTGTGTTTTTTATGTAAAAATGAAAAAGTTTCATCAGACCGCGAAAATACATGAAACAATTTCATAAGAATGAGAAAAATAGATGAAGCTACATAAACAAAACAAATATATGAAACAATTTCATTAACAAAAGAATTATATGAAACAACTTGATCATATTAAACAACTTTATGAACCAATTGAAACCACCTCTTAATATATATATATGTATATATGTATATATATGTATATATGTATATATATGTATATATGTATATATATGTATATATCGGGGTGGGCGGGGTGGGGATACCTTGCCCCGAACCCGATAAAATCCCCGAAGTTTTCCTCGTTACCCAACCCCGACCCGAAATTGTCTAACCCGACCTGACCCGACCCGAACTTAGCCAGGTTTCGGGTTTCCCCGTCGGGTTTGGGGTTTTCTGTCATCCCTATCACTATCGCGAGGGCACTCTCGCGGGGATTGTACCGCGGGTGGTACTCTCCCAGCGATTGTGCCAAGCGATAGTGACACTTGTCACTATCGCGATTCACTCTCGCGCCACACGTACCGAGCCCGAAAAAGATTAAAACTCGATATTCTCACATGGGTCGATTTAAGGTTCGAAAGTACAACATATTTCACCCAAAAAGATAAACAGAAGACGAAGAGATGGCTAACAAAGAACGAAAACTTAGTAAGCGAATTTCTAGGTGTTACAATTACGGTTTGCTTTGTCGTCATATTTTATGTGTATTAAAGAATATGTGCATTGAAAAGATGTTGCAATATATAGTGAACCGTTGGAGAAAATATCTCATTTCTTATGAATTGCTGAAGAAATGTCATTGGTATGGAGAAAGAAATGAGCGTCGTGAGAAACTTGAAAATGATGCCCAAGCTGCGTTTGATTATTGCATTGGTCTAGTAGTTGATGATTTAGAGAAGCTTGAAGACTTTGTTTTCAAAATACAAGAGTTGAAGAGTAATTTGGAGAACAGTGGATGTAGTCTTCCTCATCGCAATAGGGAAGAGGTTATGGAGTCGTTGCTTTGTGTGTCAAAACCAGAAGTTGTTGATATTCATAATCCTAAATCAATAAGATACAAAGGTTGTGGTACATGCAAGAGGTTGAAAAGTGGTAAAGAAAAGACAATTGAAAAGAGGCAAAAGGCAAAGAGATTGTGTAGGTTGTGTAATAATATATGTAACCATGACTCACGCAATTGTCCATCGAGAAATGATGTTAGTAAATAGAGTTCGTTTTACTTGCTAGTAGTGGTATTCATAATTAGTTCTCTTTTGTATTCATTTTGGATATTGAATAATAAAACAATTCATATGATGATATTTTTTGAATTTCAATAATATTTTTGATATATATTATCTTTTTATTCATTTCAATTTTTTATTTATCATTGCGATGATATTTATTCACTATGAATTTTTAATAATCACTTTTTATTCAGTGTGAATGAAATAGAATGCAACATTTAGAACAAGCTTTATTCACTTTGAATATTAAGTACTATTTAGAGTGAATAAAATTACATGTTTTTTCAGTATGAAAGTAATAAATTTATTCAGTATGAATAAAAGAGTATATTTATTTTTCAGTATGTGTAAAATTACATGTTTTTCCATTGTAAATTTTATTCACCCTGAATATTAACTAACAAACTTTATTCACTCTTAATATTAACTAACATTCAGAGTGAATAAAACTTGTTAGTTAATATTCAGCGTGAATAAAAATTTTCTATGGAAAAACATGTAATTTATTTTTCAGTATGTGTAAAATTACATGTTTTTCCATTGTAAATTTTATTCCCTCTGAATATTAACTAACAAGCTTTATTCACTCTGAATATTAACTAACATTCAGAGTGAATAAAATTACATGTTTTTTCACTATCAAAGTAATAAGTTTATCCACTATGAATAAAGGGGGTATATTTATTATCCAGAATGAATAAAATTACATTTTTTCTTTTTCTTTTTGCTCTCTTCTTCTTTTTTCATCTTTCTGCTCTCTTCTTTGTTCTTTTTTCTTCTCTCTTCCTCTTTCTTCTTCTTTCTAGACTCTTCACCTTTCTTCTTCTTGCTCTCTTCAATTTTGCTCTTCTTGCTATTCTCTACATCTTTCTTCTTCATCCTGTCTTCATCTTTTTTCTTCTTGCTTGTCTCTGCACCCTTTGTCTTTTTTTTTTGGTCTCTTCAATCTGTTTTTTTTTTCTTCTTTCTTTCTCTTTTTTGTTGAAGATTGTTCATCTTCATTCTTTCTTTTTGTTCTTATTGAATTTAAAATCATACAGTTAATAAATATAAGATTTTGCACTATGAATATCACATTTAGTTCAAATTTTTGAAGTCATATTCGTACCGAATGTATACCTTTATTCAAACTGAATAAAGCTACATATTCAGTATGAATGTCACATCTCCAGAGCATGAAGAAAAATTTTCAGCATCAATAGGCAATCATATTTTATATGTTTTATGCACTACGAATACCACAATTATTTCAAAAAATTTAAAGTCATATTCCAACCGAATGTATACCTTTATTCAAACAGAATAAAGCTACATATTTAGTATGAATATCACACCTCCAGAGCATGAGGACAAATTTTCAGCATCAATAGACAATCATATTTTATATGTTTTATGCACTATGAATATCTGATGACGAAAATGCACTCGTGTAGAATGTGTCACAATAATGGTGCAAGTATACACCACGTATTGCGTTCGTTTCTCAAGTAATATAATGGTAAGGACCAAATATCGTATCCACAGGGATTGGACTTAACTAAGAACCAGAGATTTTCACGAACTTCCGGTGCAAAGTTAAGGATTTATAAAAGTTGATTTGTTGGTTTAGAGCGAAATATTAAATATTAAATTTAACAAATGATAAAAAGCAGGTACGGGTGTAAGTTTCCCACGAGAGTATTTTTATAACTTAAATGGTTAACAAGACTGGTCACAATGAAGTCCCACACGATTTCCTTCTCTCGAAGCTACGTCGTATAGGTTGCGATAACGGTATTATTATAAAATTAGCACACTAGCTAACTTTTGGTTTACCAATCTCACTAAGTAGATCTCGAAGATCTTAGCCCCGTTAGTATGGAGAGATGCGCATATCTCTATGACACACCAACTCGACCAACATTTCGGACCTTAGTTCGATTATGCAAAAATCCATATCTCTATGCGATTATTAAAGATTTTCTCAAACCTTCTTGCATCACCCAAGCCGTATTCGGGTCCGCCCCTCTCGGGATCTAAGACCTAATATTAACACACACAAGTGATCGGTTTGTCCGCGTTGAGATGAAGATTCAACTTGGATGACCAAACCGAGAAGCTAGCCACATGCGGTAACACCCAAGTGTTACATTTTAACCTCTCGGGTTGGCTTACACCCGCACCCAAAGGGGGGTTTAGCTACTGGACATAATTAAATGCATAATAGAAGAAAAGAAGTGCTGGAAATTAAACTGCATTAAACTGAAAAACTGTCACTATGGTCACAGACTTACCACAGTGGCGACGAAATGTAAACTGCAGAATTAAAATATAACTAACAATACAAGAACAACTAGCTAAGAACTTAAAAATTAAAGACTTGGAGAATCTCAGGGAGCTCCAAGGGAGTGCTTTGTAAAACTTGAGTAGTGAATGATGCTTCTTCAATGTCAACCCAAAGCCCTTTTTTATAGTCAAAAATGGTGAATAGTGTTTAAAAGGATGAATAGTGACTTTTCTTAAGCATGCTTTATTTTTTGTCTTCATCCTCTTCTATTCCATGCAAGATTTCAGCTTTTGACTCATTTTCAACCTGCAATTCTCTTTCACAAACTGGTAAATAAAATCCGCAGAAAAATTTCCAGTTGTTGCACTGCTGTGGTGACTCGCCACAACGGTCCCAAACGTCCAGAACTTGATTTTTAAACTATTTCATGACTTTTTTGGGTACTTTGGACAAAAGAAAGAGTAAATGCTCAAAATGGTCTTTTAGGATGATAGAAATAAGGGAAAAAGTAAGAAAAAGAAAGACAAATAACCCTAAGATATGAGGGTTATCAATACCACATTTAGTTCAAAATTTTGAAGTCATATTCGTACTGAATGTATACCTTTATTCAAACTAAATAAAGCTACATATTCAGTATGAATGTCACATCTCCAGAGCATGAAGACAAATTTTCAACATCAATAGGCAATCATATTTTATATGTTTTATGCACTATGAATACCACAATTATTTCAACTTTTTGAAGTCATATTCCAACCGAATGTATACATTTATTCAAACAGAATAAAGCTATATATTCAGTAAGGACAAATTTTCAGCATCAATAGGCAATCACATTTTATATGTTTTATGCACTATGAATACCAAAATTATTTCAAAATTTTGAAGTCATATTCCAACCGAATGTATACCTTTATTCAAACATAATAAAGCTATATATTCAGTATGAATATCACACCTCCAGAGCATGAGGACAAATTTTCAGCATCAATAGGCAATCATATTTTATATGTTTTATGCACTATGAATATCACATTTAGTTCAAATTTTTGAAGTCATATTCGTACCGAATGTATACCTTTATTCAAACTGAATAAAGCTACATATTCAATATGAATATCACATCTCCAGAGCATAAAAACAAATTTTCAGCATCAATATGCAATCATATTTTATTTGTTTATGCTCTGGAGGTGTGATATTCATATTTTGATGAAATGTAACAATATCTAAAAATGTATATTCATATAAATTAAATCTCATAAATAGATGTCTATTTTACTAGTAAAATAAGTAAAATCTATTTTGTTCTTCATTTTTTCCGTTTTAGGGTTTTCGAATGAGATTTTATTGCTTATATTTCAACTTTATCTAGTAATTGTTAATCAGTAAATAATGAATATAAGCTCTAACTATTCAGAATATACAGATTTTTAGGTTTTAGAAGTTACCTTTTGTAAAAACCTGTGCAATCGGAATGTGATCTCGTTGTTCTTCGCTTGAATCGCTCATTTTTGTTGTTTTTTTTCAGCAAAAATTCTTCGTAGATGATCTTCGACAATGGCGGTTTTAGAAAGAGAATTAATGAGAGAGTTGAGAGAATTTTTTGTAGAAAAATGGCGGTTTTAGTGAGAGAGTTTCTGAATAAGCCGTATTTGCAGCTTATGCATCATGATTTCTTTTTTGAACCGTCAAAGATTTTTTACAAAATTGCCCCTACGCGCTAAATATTCATTAAGCCATGGACCGAGTTTTCAACTTATTTACAAAATTGTCACTGCATTTTTTATCCTTTGATTTATTCACCTTTTTTTTTGTCAACGACCCATAGTTCTCCTCTTGTTCACAATGAAAGATGGGCTTTTTTTGAACCCACCCTTATATATATATATATATATATATATATGATCACTACAAGAAATTGCACTTTTACTGGGGGGTTTGGGAAGTCCGTCGGTAAAAGTAACTTTTACCGACGACTTTGACGAAAGCCTCCGGTAAAAGTTTAACTTTTTGCCGACGGAAAATGCCACCGGCAAAGATGCGCTTTTGCCGTCGAATTTGGGAAGTCCGTCGGTAAAAGTTACTTTTACCGACGACTTAGACGAAAGCCTCCGGTAAAAGTTTTAACTTTTTGCTGACAAAAAATGCCACCGGCAAAGATGCGCTTTTGCCGACGAATTTCGTACAAGTCGTCGGTAAAGTTACTTTTGCCGACGGATTTCTCAAACCCCCGGTAAAAGTTATTTAATTATAATTTTTAATATTTTTTAACTTAAACTTTTGCCGACGGACTTCCCAAACTCTCCGGCAAAAAAAATATATATCTTAGTATTATTAATAAAAAATTCACTGACATTTTTGCCGGTAGGCTTCCTAAATTCGTCGGCAATTGTATTTTAATTTCATAAATATTTTATAGTTGTACTTTTACCGGCTAATTTCCCACACCTTCGGCAAAAATATTTTTAAATTTATAATAATTTTTAAGGACGTTTTTTATACTGCCCATTACAATGTATAGAATCCAATACGGTTCAATACGATCCATTACAACCTAAGAACGCAGTACAACTCATTACAGCACCCAGCAGAACCCAATATGCCTCACTGGTAGCCATCACCCAATATAATTCAATGATACAACCTAATTTAAACCAAAGTTACAAACAACCTAACCCAATAAGACTTGTTATTGTTCAATATCACCAATTACTATCCAATACAAGTCATTACCACACATGACAACTAACAAAATCGAAGATGACACATTACCACCCAATACGACAAAAATTTATCAAACGCGTCGATAAATGGTTTCATTGGACTTTAA
The DNA here is from genome assembly GCA_954870635.1 of Arctium minus. Lineage (NCBI taxonomy): Eukaryota > Viridiplantae > Streptophyta > Magnoliopsida > Asterales > Asteraceae > Arctium > Arctium minus. The sequence goes on along the minus strand of OX941080.1, from coordinate 169,275,084 downwards.
TGTATCTATTGGCTTTAATAAATTCTACTGGGCATTAATCGGTTATATTGGGCTTTAAAGGGTTTCGTTGGGCTTCATTTAACCTATTGGGCTTTAATCAATAATACTAGGCTTTAATCGGTTCTATTGGACTTTAAAAGGTTTCATTGGGCTTCAATGGATCTATTGAGCTTTAATCAATTATACTAAGCTTTAATCGGTTCTATTAGGCTTTAAAGGGATTCATTGAGACTTTAATGGATCTATTAAGCTTTAATCAACTCTATTATGCTTTAAAGTGTTTCATTGAGTTTTCATCAATTCTATTAGGCTTCAATTGGTTCGATTAGGCTTTAAAAGGTTTTATTAGGTTTTAATGGAACCATTGGGCTTTAATCAATTATACTATACTTTAATCAAGGCCCATTATAGTTCAATAAGAGTTATTGAAGTCCATCAAGGCCCAATCAAGTTTATTAAGAGCCACTAAAACCCATTAAGGACAAATAGTTCATTAAGAGCAAGTGTAACCCATTAAAGCTCGATACAATTTATCAAGACCCAATTAAATCCATAAAGGCCAAATCAAGTTCGTTAAAAACTACTGAACCCATGAACGTCCAATATAGTTAATTAAGAACCACTTAAGTTCACCATACACACATAAAAGAACCAACAAATCCCATGACTTTCCAATATACGCATACATACTACATATACATCAACTACCTACATAACGAATGCTCGTGTGAAAAGTTGAGGCTAACGTGAGAAGCGAATATGTACCGTTGATCACTTTTAATCAAATACCCTCTCATGAAGTGTGCCTTAGAAGAGAATTGATATGTTGCATCTTATCTCGATGCATCTCATGCTAATGTGCATCCATTTCTAATCCAACGGTTGATAACCACCTCTCATGTTAACCTCAACTTTTCACCGGAACCCAATCCTTATCACCAATATGGTCCAATATGATCCATTACATTCTAACAACCCGTTAAGATCCATTACAACCCAACTATCACTCAATATGTCTCACTATCACCCAATATGATGCGGTGATACAACCTAATCTAAACCAAAAATACAAACAATGCAACTCATACGACTTGTTATTGTCCAATACGACAAATCACAACCCAATACGAGACATTACTATACATGACAACCAACATTGTTTTATACTCGAACTTTATTTTTTTAATAATTATTAAATATTATAAATAAATGTTTGGATTTTGTTTACATTATCTTTTTTTATTGCTAGTAAAGATATTGATTTGTTTTAATTACCAAAATATAGATTTATTTATATATCTAAAATTATAGTTGATATATTAAACAAAACCGTTATAATATTAGTATATTGTGAGAAGATAAAATTAAATGAATAAAATAATGCAAAGTGGTCTTTCAAAAAAATGCAAAGTAGTAACTCAATACAACTAATTAGAATAGATAAGTTACAATCAAATATTTAAATTATAATGCTATAGTTAAAAGAAAATTATTTACAACTAATTAGGCCTAACCCACTACAACTAATTAGGATAGATAGGATTAAATAAGTTAAAATTAAATATTTAATTAATTAGGAAGGATAGGATAGTAAGTAGGTACGTGTTCTACCTTAGGTTTTGGAAAAAAGAAAAACCCCAAATTGGGGATAAGAGTCGAACAAGGGTTTTTGAAATATGATGAAACGTGAGCGACAAAATGGGAAGAAGGAGTCAAATAGTATGGAAGATGATGTACTTAAGCACGAGGAAACCCCAGGACTCGGAACCTCCTCCCATCTCTCCCAGATACAAAAAATTTCAGAAGGATTTCAACAGTTCGTTGCTGTTTGGTTGCCAAATAAGGAGAAAATCTTCCCTAAAACCAATTAATCAAGTAAGCCTCTCAATCGTTCATTGAATTTGTTTGTGTTACTGTTACTGAACATGTGTTTAGTGTATAGTTGTTTAATTTTATGATTTGTTTAGGAAACACATAACGATGGTGTAGAGTTTTATTATTATGCTCGATTTACCCATCATAAAAACAATGGTTAGAGACTAAATTGTTGTAGATAAGATCCAATTATGAAATTGGTTCAAGAGGTTTTCAATGTACAATGAATTTTTAAATGAAGGTACTATTCAGGAAGTGCATTGGTAAAAATAGGAAAATTAACAGAAGAGAAAATTTCAAACAGGAACGGATGTTTGTGTTTTGATCTATATTGCTGTAACACCCGGATTTTCGCTTAGTAAGTTTCCGTTCATCTCCAGTCATCTCTTCACCTTCCGTCTATCTTTTTGGGTGAAATAAGTTGTACTTTCGAACCTTAAATCGACCCATGCGAAAATCTCGAGTTTTGGACATTTTTGGGCTTCGGTACATGTGGTGCGAGAGTGACTCGCGATAGTGACATGTGTCACTATCGCGTGGCACAATCGCCGGAGGCGTACCACCCGCAGTACAATCTCCGTGAGAGTGCCCTCGCAGTACAATCTCCACGAGAGTGCCCTCGCGATAGTGACAATATCACTATCGCGTGTCAAGGTCTCCGCGACCTCTGGTCTTCTAAATGTCCGAATTTTCACCCATTTCCCTCATTTTCATTTTCTAATCCCTTCCCTTTTCTCTCCCAAACCTCAAAGTCGAACCCTAACCCAAATTTGAGAGTTTTTCCCTTGAACCATATGATTCTTCATCATCTAGCTAGTGGGATCTCGAACCACAAAACCTCCACCTTCATCTTCCTCCTCAAGTTCAACGATTGGGAGCTCGGGTTGAAGAGTGGGATTGGGTGCCCTCGGAAAACCTCATCATCTAGAATGGTAAGCTTTCTTGAAATAATGTTATAAATGCTCCAATGATGTTTTCCTAGTATTTGGTTGCTCAAACCCCGAAACTGATGGTTTTGGTGAAACTAGGGTTTTGACCTTGTTGGGGATTTTAGTAAATAAAGTTTGGGGAATGTTTCTAAATGGTTAAATATGGGTATTTATGGTTTGGAATGTATGGATCTAGGTTTTGGAAGTTTTCGGCTTGAGGATTCAAGTGCCCTTCAAAGGAGCTCGAGGGGGGTAAAATCTAGATTTAGCCTAAATCTAGCAAGGTGAGTTCAAGTTGATTTGTGAAAATGGTGTACATGCCAAAATGTCTAATTTAAAGTGTTTACATTTTCGTATGATTTGCAATTATTGCATCTTATTTGGGAATTACATGTTTTGAATGCTTTAGTTCATTCGTTTTGAGTCATGTAATGTTTCAGCCCGTTTGCTATGGATCCATTAGCTCTTTTGTTATTTTGGGCGATGTTGGGACGACTAGCCTCTCACATCGTGGCACGTTAGCATAGGATTGGGATTGTAAGTCCTTCGTGCGGCACGTTAGGTATAGGATTGGGATTGTAAGTCATTCGTACAGTATCTATGGGTGTACGCTGAAAGATGCTGAGCTCGATACTTTATTATTTGTCCAATGGTGGAACTCTAGTTAATCCCCATTGAGGCGCGGTTTGGCTTCTTCGGTATGGTGTAAGTCCTCCGTGCTATTTTTTATGGGTGTATTCTGAAAGATGTTGAGCCCGATATTTAATACCAGTTTAACGTAATGTGTGGCTTACTTTGTGCACGTCGCATTATGCGGAATCGGGTTTCCCCCGTCACCGAAAGGTGTTGTCTTTGGGATGTCTTTATGTATTGTTTTCGGTGACATTTTGCATACATATGTTCATTCCATGTTTTATGGGTTGAGTATTAATCCCTACCCGTGTTTTGGGATGTTTTGAGATATGAAGTATTATTTACATTGTCATAAATCGGGAGTAAAGTTATATCCACATTTTGAGTCGAGTTATCTCTCTCTCTCTTATGCTATAATCATATAAACTGGAGTTTATGGATATTTTGGTCGGTTGATTTATAAAGCTTATTCAAATTCCATTTTTCGAGTATTACCATTAATCTCGTTTTGATCAAGTGTTGGATTTCATTATTTCATGAAAGAATGTTTGGCGTTGAGGCATCCATTTATAAAATGCTTATTTATTATTAGTAAATGAGTTGTTTTCTTATTTTCTTTAGCAAATCTTTTCAAAGGACCATGATTAAAAGTTACAATACTTTCCTTTACGTTTTCCTCTATAATCATGATATAAAACTCTTGAACTCACTAGGCGTTAGCCTAACCCTTTTTATTTGTCGGCATGTGCATCAGGTTCCATTCCGGGATTAGTCCTAGCGACACTGAGAAGTGTTGAGTGCTAGATGTGTGCTTGAAGAGGTGATTAGCTTGATGAAGTCTTCCGCACTTTCATTGGAGATAGCGATTGTTATTGGGTTATAGTAACACTCGACTTTAGTTGGTCTTTATGTAAGATTTTAATTATTTGCTGATGGTTCAACCTAGAAATTGTATTTCAATTATGGACTATTAGTAAGAGATTTTATTACCCTATAAAGTATTTTTGAAAGTTTTTAATTAGTCGCTCTTTCCAAATTTGAGGGTGTTACAAGTTGGTATCAGAGCTTAAGTTTGAGAGAATTAGGTGTTGATTTTGAATGCCTAGACTCAAGCTAGTGTAAATTTTAAACGTTGAATGTGAGATCACACCATTAGGCACTTTAAGATTTGATGATTCGAGGAGAGTTGAACCACTAGAAACGGGAATCGCGCCGAAAATGGCAAGGATGATCATGTACAGTAGGTTCATAATAGCACCTGGCCAGTGTTGGTGAACCTACGAGTTATGTGTGTATGCTTGAACTGCCTTGGTATGATAACCGTTGGGGTAATGAAACAGTTCCTATATGAGTAACCATTAGAAAAAGTTGATGATCTTAGTCTTCGTCACTTGGAGTGACGGTAAGCATGGTGATTGCATTAAGTAAATCGTTTTGGGTCGAATTGAATGGTTGGATTAGAACCGTAGACATTTGGAACCAATGTATTTCGAGGATAAATTATGAAGTGAACCTATGAAGTCTTTGATCTCTGCCTTAAGACGTTGGAGCATCCGATTGATAATAGTGTGACTAAGGAATCTAGGAACGTGGTTTGGAGTGCCGACCAAATTCATGTACGAAATATATTTCTGAAATAAATTGCATCGATTATTTCTCATGTTTCCAAAATCACCGCGTAGATCATTCCACGAAAGCTTGAAATGTTTAGCACACAAGTTTTAGACCATGATCTTAAACATGCATAAAATTATTTCATTGCATGTGGTTGCATGCTTTGTCGAGACTTCGTTTATTCTCATTTGCCTAACACTATTTTCGATGATGGTAATGCTCGTATTTTTACGTTTCTTAGAGTTTTGGGCAAGTAACTATGGACTATGACCTTAATATTGGATCTCCTCCACGTATGTTATGGTTTTGGACGAAGAGCTACCTTTCATTATTTTGATGTATGAGTTTTATTGAGAATTTTATTTATGGGAGTATTGTTGATTTGACGTGGAAATTTTATTAGCGTCCTGGGATATTGTTTTCCCCTTTGGGTTTCGTGTGAGCAGTTTGGCTGCACGTAGCAGGTTTACATATATTATTGAGAATTTTCATCACGGTGTTTTAGCCAATGTTTTAGAACGATGAGAGCATATTTTTATTTGGATTTGAACTCGAAGCCGACATAAATTATTTCATGTTTTAACCGAGTGCATACGCATATCATCCTATTAGTTTTGTGAAATAAACGGTCGCATGCAAGTTTTGTTGTGCAATCTTATTCTGTGCCGACTTGTGGCTAAAAGAGAGAAAACTTTGAGAGTTCGAGATTATGAACATGTTGTTTTGGGAAATTTCATTATCATGTGATTTATCTTTGGGTTTTATACAAATATCAATCACCGTATACTTTTTGTTTTCGGACTAAATTATACTGTGAGGTGAGAGTAAACATATAAAAGATTTTTGTTAATTCAAATAGAGATTTTGTTTCGAACTTATTTACGTTATTGATTTTACTATTAGGTATTTCCGCAATGAATTAAACGAGTTATCAGTATTCATTTCGTTGTAGTTGCCGCTTTGAACAAGTGTGTTTTATCCGTGCGACCCGAAAAATTGAACTCGATTTAAAGTTTACTTACGTTTCCTATCGTGTTGCTAAATTTGGGAAAAGTATTCTCATATGCATATTATAATTTGATGCATGCTAGGACCTTGGGAGTACGTGGAAAATTTTGACGCACATCTTTTGTTACCGTTTTGTTAACATAAATACTAATCAAATGAGTTTTGGAAACGGTGTAGAAGCGTAGAGTTGGTGGCCAATTTTGAAACCTATCGATTGAACGGTAGTGAAATTTTTACCGCACGATTTACTGTTATAAAATTCCTTTTGTGTTTTAAAACGTTACAAAGTTCAAATTGGCATAATGATTGAAAAACCTTGAACTCATTAAGGCTATAGATTTAAAACCCTATCGAAAGAGGATGTTGTAATTTGGGACTAGAAGAGTCCTTGGGAATTGAAGTGTCGGTTGATCCGACTTGTGGTTAGTTCTGAATTTTGGGTTTCAGATTTTGAATTGGGTCATGCATGGATAATGGAGGTATTAGATTTATGTTTTCCAGTTAATTAAGGGGTGATCTTTATGCTTCGGTAAACTTGCAGATAAAGTGTTGTATGATTCTAGGTATGGTTGGGTTGAATTTTTCGGGTCGATGGACCGTTAGACATCATGCTATACGTTGCTTGTGTATCTTTTGGATGGGCTTGCATGAGCAAGGGAAGTATTGTGGTTCATTGGTTGGAAATGTAAGATTGGGAATCTTAGCACCCTGTTAGGTGTCAACTTTACCGCGACAATACTTCAGGAGTGAATTTTTGGGTGGGATATCCACGTTTTTGGTATTACCAGTTGGTTTAGGCGTCAACTTGCCCTTTCGAAGTCAACAAACCGTTGGAAGGTTTGAAAGTATCCCTGTTGGATCAAGAAAACGTTGGCCCTTGATGGTGGGAATTAAAAGAAGGTTAAATGTTGGTAATTAAGTATTGAGGTGTTTAGGTTCCTCGTTGTATTAAAAATTTTAGTAAGGGAATGTTCTGAGGATGAGAATAGATCGGGGTGAGTGATAGCCAGATCTACTTTAACCAACTACCTAAAGAGCGTATTGGTACGCCTCGAAAGGACGACGTTGTCAATATCAAGAACCGATCATTAAGAATTGTGGGAATTCTTTGAAGGTTGATGTCGAACTTTGGTTTGGATTCAGAAGCATGTTCAGTTAAAGTGTATTGGCCGGTGTGAAATCGGGGTTACAGGCTGCTCTTGAGGCAGTAAGTGTCATCCAAGGTTGGGAGACAACTGTAGTTTTGTGGGTAAGGACCACTTTAGTAAGTTGAACGCTCACTCGGATGTAAGTATGATGTCCCCAATGGGACACTTACCGTAAGGACTAGTATAAAGTATGGAGTTAGTTTTGGCTAGCGGAGTAGGGGCAATCTACTCTGCGGTTAACGTTTCATGGGAATCTAGATTTCGAGGACGAAATAATTCTAAGGTTGGGAGGATTGTAACACCCGGATTTTCGCTTAGTAAGTTTTCGTTCATCTTCAGTCATCTCTTCACCTTCCGTCTATCTTTTTGGGTGAAATAAGTTTTACTTTCAAACCTTAAATCGACCCATACGAAAATCTCGAGTTTTGGACATTTTTGGGCTTCGGTACATGTGGCGCGAGAGTGACTCGCGATAGTCACATGTGTCACTATCGCGTGGCACAATCGCCAGAGGCGTACCACCCGTGGTACAATCTCCGCGAGAGTGCCCTCGCGATAGTGACAATGTCACTATCGCGTGGCAAGGTCGCCGCGACCTCTGGTCTTCTAAATGTCCGAATTTTCACCCATTTCCCTCATTTTCATTTTCTAATCCCTTCCCTTTTCTCTCCCAAACCTCAAAGTCGAACCCTAACCCAAATTTGAGAGTTTTTCCCTTGAACCATATGATTCTTCATCATCTAGCTAGTGGGATCTCGAACCACAAAACCTCCACCTTCATCTTCCTCCTCAAGTACAATGATTGGGAGCTCGGGTTGAAGAGTGGGATTGGGTGCCCTCGGAAAACCTCATCATCTAGAATGGTAAGCTTTCTTGAAATAATGTTATAAATGCTCCATTGATGTTTTCCTAGTATTTGGTTGCTCAAACCCCGAAACTGATGGTTTTGGGGAAACTAGGGTTTTGACCTTGTTGGGGATTTTAGTAAATAAAGTTTGGGGAATATTTCTAAATGGTTAAATATGGGTATTTATGGTTTGGAATGTATGGATCTAGGTTTTGGAAGTTTTCGGCTTGAGGATTCAAGTGCCCTTCAAAGGAGCTCGAGGGGGGTAAAATCTAGATTTAGCCTAAATCTAGCAAGGTGAGTTCAAGTTGATTTGTGAAAATGGTGTACATGCCAAAATGTCTAATTTAAAGTGTTTACGTTTTCGTATGAAAATTGTTTAACTGCTAATCATCTGATAATTTTTGGGTACTTGGAAGTATTCAACTTTATAAACTTATAAAACACCCACATTTAGGATTTTGGGCATTTTGATAAATAAATCATATATTTTGGGTATTTAAATGAATTATTGCATGGAGCATATTTTGAGTATAAATGCATTCTATTGGGTGTCATGGGATGGTTTGAAAGAATAAAAGGTATAAACCCACTTTGGAAAATGTTTTGTCCCGATCTAAATCATGTTGAAGTCATTTGGGTATAATGAAGCATGGGTTGCATTATTTCGGGTCGTTTACGTTTGATTTCATTTTATGATTTTCAACGTTGGGTCTTTAGGTTTGTGGAGCTCATGGCTCGTTTGGATTTTGTTGGGCTTTGAGGACACTTGTCCGTTTTATTAGCTCATTGTAGAGCGTTTGGTTATGATTTGCAATTATTGCATCTTATTTGGGTATTACATGTTTTGAATGCTTTAGTTCATTCGTTTTGAGTCATGTAATGTTTCAGCCCGTTTGCTATGGATCCATTAGCTCTTTTGTTATTTTGGGCGATGTTGGGACGACTAGCCTCTCACATCGTGGCACGTTGGCATAGGATTGGGATTGTAAGTCCTTCGTGCGGCACGTTAGGCATAGGATTGGGATTGTAAGTCCTTCGTGCAGTATCTATGGGTGTACGCTGAAAGATGCTGAGCTCGATACTTTATTATTTGTCCAATGGTGGAACGCTAGTTAATCCCCATTGAGGCGCGGTTTGGCTTCTTCAGTATGGTGTAAGTCCTCCGTGCTATTATTTATGGGTGTATTCTAAAAGATGTTGAGCCCGATATTTAATATCAGTTTAACGTAATGTGTGGCTTACTTTGTGCACGTCGCATTATGCGGAATCGGGTTTCCCCCGTTACCGAAAGGTGTTGTCTTTGGGTTGTCTTTATGTATTGTTTTCGGTGACATTTTGCATACATATGTTCATTCCATGTTTTATGGGTTGAGTATTAATCCCTACCCGTGTTTTGGGGTGTTTTGAGATATGAAGTATTATTTACATTGTCATAAATCGGGAGTAAAATTATATCCACATTTTGAGTCGAGTTATCTCTCTCTCTTATGCTATAATCATATAAACTGGAGTTTATGCATATTTTGGTCGGTTGATTTATAAAGCTTATTGAAATTCCATTTTTCGAGTATTACCATTAATCTCGTTTTGATCAAGTGTTGGATTTCATTATTTCATGAAAGAATGTTTGGCATTGAGGCATCCATTTATAAAATGCTTATTTATTATTAGTAAATGAGTTGTTTTCTTATTTTCTTTAGCAAATATTTTCAAAGGACCATGATTAAAAGTTACAATACTTTCCTTTACGTTTTCCTCTATAATCATGATATAAAACTCTTGAACTCACTAGGCGTTAGCCTAACTCTTTTTATTTGTCGGCATGTGCATCAGGTTCCATTCCGGGATTAGTCCTAGCGACACTGAGAACTGTTGAGTGCTAGATGTGTGCTTGAAGAGGTGATTAGCTTGATGAAGTCTTCCGCACTTTCATTTGAGATAGCAATTGTTATTGGGTTATAGTAACACTCGACTTTAGTTGGTCTTTATGTAAGACTTTAATTATTTGCTAATGGTTCAACCTAGAAATTGTATTTCAATTATGGACTATTAGTAAGAGATTTTATTATCATTTAAGGTATTTTTGAAAGTTTTTAATTAGTCGTTTTTCCAAATTTGAGGGCGTTACAATTGCATAGTACATTTAAATCACATTAAATAAAGATTGCAAGATTACCTGCTCCGTTTGTGCTTAGATTTTGAATCATCCCACTTAAAGAAACCACAATTTGCTTCAGGATTTGATGCGGGCCCCTATAAAGTCAAATTTATTATCTAAAGAAACGACAATTTGCTTCAGGATTTTTGAATCAACCCACTTAAATTTGATTTATATAATAAAGGTTAGAGACTAAATTGTTGTAGATAAGGCTCGGAAGCATATTCTATGAGCAAGAGCAAACAATAGGAATCACATTATGTTGTTCGGTTTCTGTTCAATCAGGGGCGGAACCAAGGTCGTTCCAATCTTTTTGGAAGCCCTATTACACAACTAACGACGGAACAAGTAACAATATATATATATATAAAGATACTGTTAGTTTTCATGGTGATCAACTGATCATATGCTAAAACTAACTAGTTACAAATAAAACAAATGACCATACTTTCAATGTTTCCATATGTTGGTTCAGAGTGATACCATGTACTTCCCTCACTTAGAAAAGCACATAGCATGAACTTGTCATGTTAGAAAGTTTGCAATAACAGAAGGTGCACATTATTCAAGTTAAAGTAAAAATTATCCACCAAATTCGAGCGCGCCAAATTCGAGATGTATATTTCCAAAACCAATGGTAAGGTTTACATTGATTGGAGTACATGTATATATATAATTTGTTGGTTCTAGCTTGTTTGCTTTTAAGTTGCAATTCTGTCCTACTAATTTGTTGACGGGATTTGCAATGACAGTGGCGAAATTGTCACTGGTCTATCGTTTGGATTCCAAATCTATGGGATTTGGACTGCAGGTACTCCGCTATCCTGGTTCTATCCAATATACAGTTTCATTCCTGTTTAGAAAGATCATTTTTATCAAGTATATGGTTGTTGTCTTTGGTTTTCGATTCTGATTTCTCAGATCTGGTTTAGTCCTAAGTATACAGGTTGTTTTTGTTCAATCTGTTGGTTTTATCATTTTTCAATTTCATCATTCTTATATGGTTCAATCTATTTGGTTTTATCAAGTAATACCCACTGTATTTGATCAGTTTTGGTTCCAGATGTGGGTTCAGACTTGGTCTCAGATTAGCATTGTATGGTCTTGGTTTTTATTTTATTTTTTATTTTTTTTACTGTTGTTGGCAATTCTGGTGGGGGCCTTTGATTTTGAATTCAGAGTTGAGCCTTGCAATGGCCATAAGCCAAATTGCCACTGGTTTGTTTTTTGCTTTCTAAATCTTTCATTCTTGGTATCAATTTAATTATATTTTTTGGTGGTCATGGTGGTTTGAAGTCACTCAAATCAGTACTTTCAGACTCCAAGTGCAGCATTGTAAGTCGTAAGGGGTTTGTTTTGAGAATTGGAGTGATAAGGAAGATATTTGCTTTCAGAGTTAGGCTTCAAATCTAACATATCTTCGTTTCTAACTCTCAAATCGGGTTAGTATATCAAAAAGTCTGGAACGTGAGTATAAAAATAAGGAAGAAGTTGCATCTTTATCAAGATGGGAACAAGTGGAAGAAACCTCATGCCTCTTACACGCTTAGTGTTGTGGAACGTCAACAATTTTGTCAATTTGTCAAGTCGGTGGAATTTCCAGATGGTTTTGCAGCAAACTTATCAAAAAACGTGAGTGTACTTGATGGGAAGATTTCAGGGCTTAAATCCCATGATTGTCATGTGTTATTTCAACGGTTGTTGCCGGCTGCAATAAGGCCGTTGTTGAATACAGAAGCACGAAAGGTAATTACAGAGTTGTGCCTATTTTTTTAAGCAATTATGTTCTCGGACTTTAAATGTTACTGATCTTGAGAAGATGCAAAAAGACATTATAATTATCTTGTGCAAGCTAGAAATGATATTCCCTCCTACATTTTTTGATATCATGGTCCACTTATGTCTTCATCTTCCGAATGAGGCAATTCTTGGTGGGCCTGTACACTTCAGGTGGATGTACCAATTGAACGTTCAATGGTTGTGTACAAACGATATGTCAGAAATCAGGCACGTCCTGAAGGTTCAATTGTTGAAGCTTATGTGGTGAATGAAGCATTAACCTTCTGTTCAATGTATTTTCGAGGTATTGAAACACAATTTAACCGACCCAAAAGGAATGATGATCGTATTCACTCTCGTCCCACCCGAGAATATTCAATTTTGAAACTCGTCGGTCGTCCATTTGGAAAAAGAACAACATTGCCTCTAGACTCACAGTTGAAAAAAAAAGCAGAGTGGTATATCTTGAATAATTGTACCGAAATTGAAGACTACATAAATGAGCATATGAATGAGTTGAAAAGACGAGGTGGTTCAAATCTGCAACATCATCAAGAAGCTGAGTTTCCTGAGTGGTTCAAAACTCAGGTGAGTATTTTGTTATTTCTTGTAAACAACGATAATCTATAAATGTGGTCTTATTAAGATCATTTTTTTGTATTTGTAGATCAATCAACTACGTCAGTCAACACCTTGTGAGATATCCGATGAATTGTACGCTCTAGCAAACAAATCAAGTTCCACCGCATTTTCTTATCCTGGAATAATTGTGAATGTGGTGAAATATGTTATTCATAGTCGAGATCTGAAGCTTAAAACTCAGAATAGTGGTATTATGGTCCAAAGCGTCCATGGCGTAAATTATTATGGAGTTTTGGAAGAAATTCTTGAACTGTCGTACATGATGGGGTGTAGCATTATACTTTTTAAGTGTAGATGGTTTGACACGAGACGAACTAAAGAAGATCCAATTTTCACAAGTGTTTACGTCAAAGATGAATGTTATAAGGATGATCTGTTCATACTTGCATCGCAAGCAAATTTGGTATATTATCTTAATGATGACAAAAACGGGGAGAATTGGAGACTTGTGAATACTTATATTTCAAGGAATGTGTGGGATTTTTCGGATACAAATGTCGAAGAAACTGCCATCTCTAGTGATATAACAATATTACAATAAATTAATTCTTCTGAACTACAGTTATGGGTAGAGCTTCCGATATTAGATAATGTTCGGTATGATCGTGATGATATCAATCCAACTGAAGTACATAACGTTAATGAATTACTCCGCACATCTTCTACTCAGTTTGTTGTTGATGATGATGAAGATGAAGAAAATGAGTCCGAGTATGAAGATGAAAAAGAAGATGTACTTGTTGATAGTGATAGTGATTAATCCGGTTGTAATTAATGGTTTTACTTGAATCCCATGAGATCCCTTTTTCTTTTTCAATTTAAACTCATGAACTACACAGACAATTTACTTATTATGGTGTTGTTTTTGTTTGGAGTTTGTATATGGGTTGCAATTTAGCCACTACTACTGTTAGATTATCCTTTTATTTCAACCTCGCTCTAGTTGTTTATCTATCTTTGTACTTATCAATGTAATATGGATGGCCATTTCTGCTACTGACACCCATCATTTTGTTTTGACTTTTTTTCTTCATTTCTTCCACTTAATTCATCCAAACTAAAACTACATGTATAGAACAATTGTGAATGAGACTTTTTGTGAATGATTTACATTTTAAACACTTAGATTTAGAGTTTATATACGTATAGACATACATATACACAATGACACTTAATTTATTAGATGTTTAGTTATGATATGGACATACATAATGCAGGCTTCAGGATCAACTGGTACATGTAAGAAAAAAGTTTGAGGAGCTTATTATGGTGCCGCTATTGAGAAAGAGATTGCCATGAACCGAGGAACGAGGGTTACCCGTCTAGAAGTGTTGTTTGATCCGATAACCGAGAAAGCAATTGATAAGTACGGGAAATGGTTTAACAACTTTACGGCTCATTTGGTGCGAGAAAATGTGTCTCCAGAATTCTTTTTTTGGGAGGATGTGCCAGAAACAGATATCCAAGTTATTTACCAAAAATTATCAGTAAGTTATTTACTAACTTATAGTGTAAGTTATAACTAATCACGATTTGATTTATATATATATATATATATATATATTTCTTTTCATTGTAGGAAAAATTCCATTTTCCACTTAATACTGCCATCATCAAGGATTCGATGGATCGGAATATGCAGAGGTATTGCTCTGAATGGTTGCATGTAATGAAACAACATTGGTGCAATGTTGGTGGAGAGACAAACACTGAGGCGGCAAAAACAAGCCCGTACAATAACGTGTCTCTAGCTAACTGGGTATTGTTATGTGATCATTGGTCTTCGGAGTCACAACAGGTAAAAAAACAATTATTTATACTATTTTTAAACATGCAATTATTTATAACATTACCATGTGTTCTTGTTAAATAGGCTATATCTCGTAGAAACAAAGCGAATAGGGTCAAAGTGTCTATGTTGGGAGGGCATGGCTCTAAGTCTATTGTGGCACATGTTCGTGAAATCGTAAGTTATATGAATTACATCTATGTCTTGTCTTATTTTAATTGTGTGTTATGATTATATATAGGCTGCAAAATCAAGTCAACCTCCAAGCACGATCGACACATTTGAACAACTCCACCGAAAGCAAGATGGTTGGCGAAGTGAGGCAACGGAGAAGGCACATGTAATTTAGATCTTTTATCCAATCTTTTTTATTGCTTTATATGATTTTTAGGATCATTTAATTTAAATCATTTAAGTTGTTTTGATCAAAAGGCATGCAATAGTAGGTATATTTATAATAAATTGTTCCTTATATTTCTTCTTATTTTATTTAGCAAGAGATGATTCAACGACGAGCATCACAAAGTACACATGTTGTCTCGTCTGATCAAGGTGATACCGACCAGTATCCTGCGGATCTGGATATCGTTTCTGATGTTCTAGGCTCCCGGTCCCGACATAAGACAGGATTTGGATCATTGCCTAGGCTCAAAGCATTTGGGGGAAAGCGAGCACGTACTTCAACCTCCACCTTTAGTACGCACCAACAAGAACACATTGACAGAATCATAAAGGAAAACGAGCAACTTAGACAGTTTGCGGCTGCCCAACATGATTTTTCGGTGTAACAAATGGAAGATATGAATGAGATGAAAAAATTGTTTCAACAGATTCAAGACCTTGTACCTGGAATAAATGTTCCACAACATTTGTTATTCACTGTACGCGCTCCGCCTCCACCGCCGGTTATCTTTGACGATGCAACTACTAGTCAACCGTTTGAGTCAGCCGATGAGGAAGATAATGTTGTAGAGAATCTTGCCTAATACATTTTATCTACCTTTATTTCTTATATATGTTGAAAAGATATTTTGATTTGGTTGGGGTTATTTTAAAAGATATTTTTGTTATTGTTTTTTTATTATTAGTTGATTAATGTTTTAAGCTGCTTTTATATTTTGCCTTTATAATTGTTTATTATTTTTATTGACAAAATTTTGTCCAAACGGGTCGATAAATGTTTCATTTTGTGGGCCATGTCGGTAGTTTTTGCGTTAAAGTTGTGGCGGCATTACTTGTATGGGACCAAGTGTACCCTTTTCACGGATCACAAGAGTCTCAAGTACATCTTCGACCAAAAATAACTCAACATGCGGCAAAGAAGGTGGGTTGAGCTTTTAAAGGATTACGATTGCGACCTACTCTATCACCCCGGTAAGGCCAATGTGGTGGCGGATGCGTTGAGTCGAAGGAACCATGATGGAGGTGTGAAGGTGTACCTTACAAGGATCGATGTGGTATCAAGTTTGTTGGAGAGTATAAAGGTGAGTCAAGTGGAAGAACTTAAAGAAGAAAACCTCAAATCCGAAGTCATGGTGAAGCAAAAGGAACTGTTAACGGAAGACGGTCGTGGACTCAAGCTCTTTCAAGGGAGGATTTGGGTGCCGAAGTTGGGAGGAAATCGGAAGTTTCTCCTTGAAGAAGCGCACAAGTTGAAATATTCTATACATCCCGGTAGCACCAAGATGTATAGAGATTTAAAGTTAATGTATTGGTGGTCGGTGATGAAGCTAGATGTGGCTAGCTACGTGGAAAGGTGTGTCACGTGCCTTCAAGTCAAAGCGGAGCATCAAAGACCGTATGGAAGTTTGCAACCGTTGCCCATTCCCGAGTGGAAGTGAGACAACATCACTATGGATTTCGTGAAGAAACTACCGAAGACCTTACGCGGTCACGATACCATTTGGGTGATTGTAGATCGACTAACCAAGAGCGCGCATTTCCTTGCAATGCGGGAAACTTTGCCAATGGAGAAATTGGCCAATCTCTACATTGATGAAGTGGTGTCGAGGCACGGAGTCCCTCAATCTATCGTATCGGATCGGGATAGCCGCTTCACATCGAATTTCTGGGCGAGCCTACAGAAAGAGTTGGGCACGAGATTGAATTTGAGCACGGCGTATCATCCTCAAACGGATGGTCAAAGCGAGAGGACAATTCAAACGTTAGAAGATATGTTGAGGTCGTGTGTGATAGACTTCGGGGGAAGTTGGGACTCACATCTACCTTTGGTAGAGTTCGCGTACAACAACAGTTACCATTCTAGTATCGGGATGGCACCGTTCGAGGCATTGTATGGACGGAAGTGCAGAACCCCGGTATGTTGGCTAGAAGCGGGCGAGAAGCAATTCGCCGGACCGGAAATAGTTCAAGAGACAACGGTCAAGGTGAAAGAAATTCGGGAAAGGCTAAAAGCGGCTCAAGATCGACAGAAAAGTTATGCGGACAAGAAAAGAAGACCGGTCGAGTTTCAAGTGGGTGACCGGGTGATGTTGAAAGTGTCTCCATGGAAGGGAATTATCCGGTTTGGGAAGCGTGGGAAGTTTAGTCCTCGTTTCCTTGGACCCTTCGTGATTCTAGAAAGAATTGGATTGCAAGCCTACCGTTTGGACTTGCCACCGGAGATGAATGGGATACATCCTACCTTTCACGCATGTTACCTTCGGAAATGTTTAGTCGAAGAGAAAAGTGTGATTCCTTTGTCGGAAATTCGAGTAGACAACGGGAATCGTTGTGTGGAAGAACCGGAAACGATCTTAGAATCGAAAGTGAAGAAGTTACATCATAAAGACGTAGTCATGATTAAAGTCCAATGGAAGCAACATCGGGGTGCTAACGTTACTTGGGAGTCGGAAGATGATATGAAGAAGCGTTATCCTCACTTGTTTAAGTTAGGATAAGATTTCGGGGACGAAATCCTAATTAGGTGGGGAGGATTGTAACACCCTGAAGTCTTGCATTTGGCTACATAGGAAAAATGGAGAAAATTGGTTACTGTTGTGGGGCACACGACCCGTGCGCCATTCCTTCACAAAAAGCGCACGGCCCGTGCGCATGGACAGAAAGTCCAGCACGGGCTAAATACATTTTTCCCTAAATTTTTCTCATTTCTCATCTTCTTCATTTCAAGTATTCTCTCCCAAACCCTCCCTCTTCATTTACTTCATCTAGGGTTTCTTCAACCACCAAACCTTCACCATTTATTGCTAAAGTTAAGATCATCATCCAAGGTTTCGGTTTGAGAGCTTCACCACCATCTCCATCTTCATCTTCCCCAAGTGTCAAAAGCTAGATTTTGGGGTTTTCATCTCCTACCTCATATTTTCTAGGTTTTTGGGTTGGTGTGAGCATTAAGTCATCATTGAAGGTTCATTTAAGTGGTTGCATTGAAGTATTCTTCAAGATCTTCCTCTTCTCCAAGCCTCATCTTCTCAAAACTAGGGTTCCATCTATTTTATGGGTTTTTGGTTCAAAACCTAGATTGTGAGTTTACTAACCTTTGTTAAAACTAGATACACATCATATTCTTCTATTGTTGTTATTTATCTCTATATGTTCAAGTATTTGGGATTTGGTTATGAAGAAATGTTGGGAATGTGGTTATGTGTGAAATGCCATGATTTACTTTATTGGTCGGATATTTGGGATTGACTTCATGAATGTACATATTGGATATTTTGACATGATTTGGGATATATGTGGTATAGTAGATGATAAATTCTACTTGGAATGCATTTTTGGTGATTTAATATCTAAACATTGATTATGTTGGTATTTGGGTCTCATATTGGACTTATGTGTTAGGATGGTAACATTGTACTCATGGTTGGTATCGAAATGTTTTGGTTGGAATATACCTCAAGACCTCCTATATAATATGTTGGACAAACCAAGTCAGTAGACACTAGGAGGATGTAGTCTTGGGCACCACCGTGATGGTATGTGCCTAGACCTCCACCATTCAGGGTAATGCCATGGTTGTAGTCCTCGGATGTGTCGGGCCTTTCGGGTGTCTCTTGTTATAGGGCATCAAGGTATATCGACTCTTTGGGTGGAACTTGATTGGTGCTATAGGTCTCCCCTATTGACTCCACATTTGTTGAACTGTGGTTAACTGCTGATAAGAATTGTAACTGTTCATGCATGCTTATTATTGTTCAACTCACTAGGCTTTTTGTCCTAACACTTGTTTGGTGTCGATGTGTATCTCAGGTTCTAGTGGCGCCGGTCCTAAGCAGGTTTAGTTGCTTTGTGTGAGAGCTTGGGGATTTTGCACTTGGATGTATTATGCTTTTGGAGTGAACCGTTGGGTTTATAGATGACAACCCTTTTGTAATCTCTTTTCTAGTTGTAGAAATTAGATTAGTTGGTTGTTATTTGTTGTCCGTTAAATTACAATTGTGATTAAACAGGTTTGTATTAATTCCCCATTTTTTGGAGGCTCTTGCTATGGCAATTTTAATATACCGCACGTCCGTTTATTTTCGGATTTTTGTTATCCCTATTTTTAGGGTGTTACAACTTTTGTTGTCCGGTTTTTGTGCCGGTAAAAAGGATGACCAAAAAATACCATTAACTTTTACCGACGAGTTTTTGTGTGGGTAGAGAATTGACCAAAAAAGTCAAACTAAACTTTTGCCGACGAACTTTTGCGTCGGTAAAAAGTTATGCGTAAAGTTAAAAAAAACTTTTGCCGACGGAAAAATTTACGTCGGCAAAACATGTAGTTGTCGGGAAAAAGACTTTATACGATTACTTGAGAGACGTTTTTGTTGACGACTATCTTTCGCCGGCAAAAGAATCTTTACCGACAACCCATGTTGTTAGCCGGTAAAAACCTTTTTAGCGACCAACTTTTCACGACAACTTTTGCCGACGGAAAAGTCCGACGGCAAAAGGTTTTGAACTTTTGTCGGCGACTTTCGAGCCTTTTGCCGACCACATTTTCCTCCGGTAAAAGTAGCTTTTTTTGTAGTGGATATTTCTTTTAATATTAATTCTCACATTTAAATCTATTTAGTTGCTTTAGAAAAAGATATTTATAATATGTTTTATATATATTTGTTAACGTTATTTAATTATTTCGAGATTTACTGTTATAATATCTTTATTCTGGGTTTATTAGATTATTATTGATATTTGACCAAAAAATACTATTTATTTGTTTAATCAAAATTTATTTATTTATTGTAGTATTAGGTTGTTATATTACATTAATTTTGATTTAACATATTTTGATTTCATGTGGGTATGATAGCTTTTATGGATATGATAATATTTAGGGGCATTGGCTCAAATAGCACTTTTCCTCAAAAAAACTTGACAAAATAACACGTTTTTCAGAAAAATTGCCCAAATAGCACCCTATTACGCCGGATCCATTACGCCTCCTTCCAGCGTAAATTGTGTATGGGCCCCACAACTGACAAAGTGACAAATAAATGACACGTGTCATTCATGTCCCCCCTTTTTCAGACAACTCTTTATAATGGGGTCGGCATAACCCCCCCCCCCCCTTGAGTTGACATATTATTCTCAATCATTTTTTATAATTATTAATGCTTTGACATCATATTTTAGGGCTGACATCAGCCGTAAAGGTTTTTTTTATGTTTTGTACTATTTTTTATGTTTTGTATTATTTAAAAAAAATTGAAGTGTATTTTTTTTGTTTATTTTTATGTTTTGTATTAATTATAAAAAAATATGGCACAAAAAAAATTTTCAATTTTTTTTGTAAAATAAACCCGTTTTTTTTTTCAATTTTGTAAAAAAAATCAATTTTTTTATAAAATAAAACCCGTTTTTTTTTCAATTTTTTGGCACAAAATTATTTATAATTATTATTGCTTTGACATCAATTTTTTTTTGAGTTGACATGTTATTCCTATCTTCCTCCCTTCCAAAAAAAATTATTTTCCCAAGATATATATCGATTTGACAACACAATGACAATAATCAAATATATTTTGACCAACTTTAGACCCGATTTTTTTACTCAATATTCGGTTTTGTTATTTTACCTTCATTGTGACATAGATACCAATTTATTCCAAAAAATCTTTCTAATTTTCAAACACTGAAAATAAATATCAGATAAACTTTGACCAAAATATCTTCTTCCCTTCCCCAAAAAAATTATCTTTCCAAGATATATCTGATTATTGTCATTGAGTAAAAAAAAATCGGGTCTAAAGTTGGTCAAAATATATCTGATTATTGTCATTGTGTTGTCATATCGATATATATCTTGGGAAGGTATTTTTTTTTTGGGAAAGAAATAAGATTTTGTGGTCAAAATTTATCTGATATTTATTTTCAGTGTTTAAAAATTAGGAAGATTTTTTGGAATAAATTGGTATCTATGTCACAATGAAGGTAAAATAACAAAAATCAAGTATTGAGTAAAAAAACCGGGTCTAAAGTTGATCAAAATATATCTGATTATTGTCATTGTGTTGTCAAATCGATATATATATCTTGGGAAGGTAATTTTTTTTTGGGAAGGGAGGAAGATAGGAATAATATGTCAACTCAAAAAAAAATTGATGTCAAAGCAATAATAATTATAAATAATTTTGTGCCGAAAAATTGAAAAAAAAAACGGGTTTTATTTTACAAAAAAAATTGTAAATTT
Source organism: Arctium minus (assembly GCA_954870635.1). Lineage (NCBI taxonomy): Eukaryota > Viridiplantae > Streptophyta > Magnoliopsida > Asterales > Asteraceae > Arctium > Arctium minus. Next base: position 169,254,022 of record OX941080.1, on the reverse strand, counting down.
TTTTACAAAATTGAAAAAAAAAATTGTGCCATATTTTTTATAATTAATACAAAACATAAAAATAAACAAAAAAAATACACTTCAATTTTTTTTAAATAATACAAACATAAAAAAAACTGTAGGGTTGATGTCAGCCCTAAAATATGATGTCAAAGCAATAATAATTATAAAAAATGATTGGTAATAATATGTCAACTCAAGGAGGGAGGGGGTTTTACGCCGGGCTAGGGTGGGGGTGGTTTTACGTCGGACCCACTATAAAGAGTTGTCTGAAAAATGGGGGACATGAATGACACGTGTCATTTATTTGTTGTTTTGTCAGTTGTGGGGCCCATACACAATTTACGCCGGAATGAGGCGTAATGGATCCTGCGTGATAGGGTGTTATTTGGGCAATTTTTCTGAAAACGTTCTATTTTGTCAACTTTTTTGGAGAAAAGTGCTATTTGAGCCAATGCCCCTAATACTTATCGTTTTGAATTGTTATTATTATTTTATTAATATTTGTCCAGTTAGTTTACAATATTCATATATTTAGATGGTTAATATAAATGTTCATCTTAATATTCGTATATTTGGATGTTTATCCAATTAGTTTACAATATCAATTAACTATTATTTATTTATGTTAATATTTAAATGTTCATTTTTATTATAATTCATAATCTTATAATTAACTTTTTTGGAAGTTATGCTTCAAACCCCCCATAACTTTTGTTATTTTGCCAAAAGCTCCAAAAATAGCATGAAAATGTTAAAATATTATTCAAATATTTATCTTGATTTTGAGTTCCTACTCATAATTTTAAACTATATAATTAATTTTTGTAAGTTACACTTTCAACCCCATAGATTTTGGTCTTTACCAAAAGCTCCAAATATACTATTAAGAGCATCTTCAACAGCTTCTCCATTTTGGAGAAAATGGAGATTTTGTGTATAAATTATGTTCAACAGCTTCCCACAAACTATCTCCAAAATGGAAAAAGTATGAGAGATAAAGGTTTTTTTCTCCAAATATGGAGATTACCCAAAAAATAATTACCAATTGAGAGGACCAATAGAAAACTTTAAAAATAAATATTTAAAGAGAGAAATAATATTTTAATAAATGAACAGAATATTTTAATATTATAATTAATGTTAGATTCTCCAAAATGGGGAATGTTGGAGATGGTTGTAATTTTTTTTTGGATATTTTGACTTTTAGTTCTCCTTTTTGAAGAAATTTTGGTGAAGCTGTTGGAATGCTCTAAGATGTTAAAAGTTTGAAGTTGATTTTATGTCAAAATAATATTTATTTGTCTAAGGGTAATCTCTTAAAATACTACTCTATTAAGTTATTAAAACGTTGAAATTGGCTTCATATGTCAAACACATATTCATTTTGATCTTATGTCAAAAACTCTATAATTAACAATGTTATCTTCAAATTAAATAAATCACAAGATATCGATTGGATTTTGTCAGACGGGTGTAAATAGCCATAAGGTTTGTAGGGACTTAAGAAATCCATGTGATTCCCCTACTATCTAGAAATCCAATAAATTTAGTGGTTTCTCTTCGCAAATTGAAATATTGATGAAGTATTATCAACAAAATGTAAGCATACAAAAATCTAATATTATTATGATAATGAAATTTCATGCATAATATAATGATTATAGACCATGATTCATTGTTTTAGAAAATAAGATATTGTCCATTATTTACGACATCCTCAACTTGGAATAACTTGAGTACCATAAGGTTCAGATGAACACAAGAAAATATGTAAAAACCATTAAAACATATTGACCCTAAAAAAATCAACTATTAAGGTACAAGTAAATGTCTTGAGATTTTTGAGACGATACATCAGTCGCAACCTTCATAGGGAATATCGTTAACTAAAATCCCCCAAGAATTGTGGAACACATAGAAAAGAAAAATCCGGAGTATTCATTACCATGTACTTCTTAAACTAATCATACAGTGGAATGAAATTCACTCGATTACAAGAAGGTGATTGATTTCAACAAAGAAATGTTGTGTCTCAAAATGCATCTCAATCTTCATGGCAAGGAACTCACAGAATATGACATGATTCATAACATTATCTCACTTTTCATACCTCGGTAAATATTAATGAACCAATATAAGTTGGAATGTAATCTTTAGAAAAACTCATCAACCTACTGCAAGTGGTTGAGAGACATAATAAAGTTCTTTCGAATAACAATACCACATATGTCGGGACAAAGAAAATTCCCGAGATCAACAATGACAACGTTAGAAGTGGAAACAACTCCAAAGGATTGTGAATTAAAAACAATTTCACACATGTGACATTTACGCACCATGTGGACGAGACCCTATAAAGGGTCAGGGTCATGGTAAGAGTTGGGAATGATTTTTCAATAACTGGAGTAGAGATACAACTACTGCCCCATGTGATAATGGACAATCAAATAAGAAATGCACTAAATAGTGCTCCTATTGAAAAGGGAACAAGTTGAAAATGAACTGTATCATATTAATTTAAGATTGATTAAGCATAGGTTTCTTTGAAATTTATTTTAAGTATTAAAATTAATTTCCTTTGATTAAGTAAAATAGAATATGTAACCATTATAGATGTAAAGAAATGCATCTAAATAAATACCAAAACTATCAATATTCTTCATTCCGTGTAGAAATGTATCGAGGAGCACTTGAGTTTTACAGAACATTCTACACAATCTAAAGAGATAGACTAATATTTATTTTATAATTCATCCAACTAAAATACTTAGACGATGTACTGTCATTTTCTTGTTGGTACAAGATTAATAGTAACTAAAGCCATATATTAATGAAAACCTTGTTAAGATATTTGTATCAACTGGAAATCATATTATAAGAATGGAAATGAGTACATGTACATCAACTTTAATGACATGAAAGGAACATATATTAGAGAAATTAATGTGTCAAATTAGTGGATTATCTAGGTCACTAAATCATATTTTGTCACTAATAAATTTTTTTTTGGACAATGACACATATATGTTTCGACATGACCACATGGGACAACATGTTCATAACATAGTGATCCATGTATTGCAAAATACATATAGACACATTCTTTTTCAAGTGGAAGGAAAAATGAGGCAAATTGCAACTGTTGACTTCTGCAACATAAGAAGCAACACCATTATCATAATATGCCCTCTCGAATATCTAAAACTTTTTGTATACCCTGATCCTTAGCCAAGACAGGAATGAGACCATCCTAAAGCTAAGGACATAATACAAAAATATTCCATTCTTACAATGAATACAAGGTGATATTTATGGACATAAACATCCAAAATGCGGGCCATTAAAGTACTCTATGGTTTTGGTTTTGACACGATGAATGCATGTTGTATTATTATCCACATGAAATGTTGCACTCCTAGCACTAGCTATATGTTTAAGGGCTCACCACCCTGATTATCTCATCAAGTCTACATGACTTGGAATGCTAGAGAATTTACATCATAAGGATTTGATGATTATTGCATATGTGTTGGGATCAATGTAGAGTTTCCTATACCCCATATGTATATCTAAAATGGTCTCATAGAAGTTGTCATCAAAAAAATATATAAGGTAGCCAAGACATTGATTATGCGCACCAATTTACCTACATGTGTCTATGGTTATGCAATACTATACGCAACTTTACTTCTTCCATTTGAGACCTATTATTAGCTAACCAGTCTCATGTGTATCAGTTGGTAACTGGATATAAGCCTGATATTTTACATTTACGCATGTTTGGTTGTGCAGTATATGTGCCAGTTGCGCCCCCACAGTGCACTAAAATGGGTCTTTAAAATGATTAAGTATATTTGTTGGATATGAATCTCCAACAATTATCCGCTAATTAGAACTATTGACTGATGATCTTTTTTACCGCTAGATTTGCGGATTGTCACTTTGATGAGACAATCTTCCCATCGTTAGGGGGAGATAGAAAAAAGGATTTCCCAAGGGAACGGCGTGAAATGTCATATAATATTCTCGTTTTGTCTCATGTTGATCCCCAAACTTCACAATGTAAAGTTGAAATCAAACGACTCAGACTCGATACCTTATTCGATTAATGTTATTCCATAAGTGATAAGATCGCATATACGAGCTGCAAATATACTCGCAAGATCAAAAGTCTCCAAACAATGGCACAACGTCGTTGGAAAGTGCGTTGTAATCACACATGGTGGAGGTATGATTGAGGTCGTAACTCCCAAAAGGAAATGGGGGAAGCTATTTGGTTCGATAAATACTCATCTAAAGGAAGAGAAGAGTAAGGCACAACTATTTATCATCAATACATAAACCTCTCATGAGATTATCTCAGATTATAATTATGTCTATGAATCATTACTGGAGGACGCTCCAAAGTTAATATTGATTCCATATATCGAAGAAATCTCAAATGAATTATGAGAGCGCATATGTGTCAATGGACAGATCATACATACTCATTGATGATATATTTCGCAAATAATATTGCTTATGAGATGATAGAGCACATTGACATCGAACCATGCTCAGTTGAAGAATATCAACAAAGTGCAAATTGGCCTAAATGAAAAGAACCAATCTAGGAGAATTATATTATTTGACAAATGAACGTGTATTTGGTTTGGTAGTGCTAACCCACCAAGTGTAAAGCCTGTAAGACATAGATAAATCATTTGTCCTAAAGCGTATTAAGTCATAATGTATGAGGCTCTCATTTGGCGCAATGTTTCTCACAACGCCCTGGATTAACCACGAGAATACTTACTTTCCCGTGATAAACATTATAACGTTATGCTAATTAATTAGCCTAGTAGCTTCTGAATGACTGGAAATGCAGCTCATGAATGTGGCTACCACATATCTCCAAGGGGATCTAGATTCAGAGATATATAAAAGTGTTTGATAACATTACATTACCAAAATCAAGTAACTATAAACCACAAAATGCGTTTGCAATAAAATTGAAACGCTCTCTTTATAGATTAAATCACTCTACGCGGATGTGGTATACCCGCCTAACATTATGTTCTCGAAACTCTTTTTACAAAGGAAAGGGAAGGAAAATGAGGGAAATGGGAAGAAAGTAAAAAAAAACTCGTGTTTTCGAAACTTTTTTAAGAGAGAAAGGAAAGGAAACAGAAGGAAAATAATGATAAGTTTCCTCCCAAATGTGGGAGGAAAGGGAAGGAAAGAAATTAAAACCATTTAAAAAAATTACTGAAATTATTAAAATTACAAAAGTACCCAATCTTTCATTATAAAGAATATATTTTTATAAGGGTATATTTGTAAAAATGACATATTTCCTTTCCTTTCTCTCGTGTTCAAGAACATGAAAAACTATTTATTTTCCTTCATTTTCCTTCCTTTTCAAGAACACAAATGAAAAAATTATTTTCCTTTCCTTTCTTTTCCCTCCCTTTCTTTTCTTTTATTTTCTCTCCATTATTAGAGAACACAACGTAAGTGTATACTTGATTGGGAAGGTATAAAAGAATGATGAATTGTGTCTTTGCGTATTTATAAAGAAAACAAGTTCCAGATTTTCAATCGTAGCTTTATATGTCGATGTTATGAACATAATAGACACTCTTCATGAAATAAGAGAAACCACAAGCCACTTGAAATGCAAATTTGAGATGAAAAATCTTGGGAAAACTTGGTTTTGTCTAGCTAGTTGAGCTTGAACACTGAGTTTGTGAAATATTAATTTACTGATCGCATATGTCCAGAAAATAATCAAGCAATTTAATATGGACAAAACGTATCCGGTTAGCACTCCCGTGATCGGTCAAAGTGTTGGATAGAATGAATGATCCATTTCGTCTAAAGGATGATGATGAAAAAGTGTTGGGAGCTGGAATTCCCTATACAAGTACAACATGCGCATTATCGTAATTAGCACAATACACTTGATCGTATATTGTATTTCTCAGTGAAATTGTTAGTTATATTTAGCTCAGCGCCAACGCAACGTCATTGGAATGATATCAAGTTAATCTTTTGAAACCATTGACATGGGCTTATACTTTCCTTATTGAAATAAAAATGTGATTGATAATGGAAGTTCAATACCTACTTAGAATGTAAGCAGTAAAAATACTAGCTCTTATAGAAAACACCAAACAGTGTCTTAGTATGTCTTTGCTGATATTAGGTATCTGTCTGACCTATACAAAGGTTGTTCCCAAACTATATAACGAATTACCACATGGAACACGTCGATTGCTTGGAAGTAAGCTAAGCAAACCCTTGTAACTACCTCCTTGAACTAATCCAAGAATATTACTCACTATGAGATAATTAAAGAAAGTATATGACACTATAAAAAAAGCTACTTTTTCCGGATGAAAATGTGGTCGGCAAAAGGCTCGAAAGTCGCCGGCAAAAGTTCAAAACCTTTTGCCATCGGACTTTTCCGTCGGCAAAAGTTGTCGTGAAAGGTTGGCCGCTAAAAGGGTTTTTACCGGCTAACAAGATGAGTCGTCGGTAAAGATTCTTTTGCCCGCGAAAGTTAGTCGTCGGCAAAAATTGAAGTCGTCGGCAAAAACGTCTCTCAAGTAATCGTATAAAATCTTTTTCCCGGCGACTAAATGTTTTTGCCGGCGTAAATTTTTCTGTCGGCAAAAGTTTTTTTAATTTTACGCATAACTTTTTACCGACGCAAAAGTTCGTCGGCAAAAGTTAAGTTTGACTTTTTTGGTCAATTCTCTACCAATACAAAAACCCGTCGGTAAAAGTTAATTGTATTTTTTAGGCATCCTTTTCACTACAAAAAAAACAAAAATTTCCGACGGCCCGATCCATCGGTAATCCGTCAATAAAGGCTAAAATCCGTCGGTAATCGACGTCGGAAATTATCTCATAGGAACTTGATTTAGCGACGGATTACCGACAGTCGGTATTACCGACAGTCGGTATTACCGACAGTCGGTATTACCGACGGATTAACGACGAATAAGTGATGGCGACGTTTAGCGACGGCTTAGCAACGACTTGATTTTACCGACAGATTACCGACAGCATTGAGCACTGACGGTTTAGCAACGGATTTGCCGTCGGTAAATTTATTTAAATTAAATTAAAATGAAATTATTTTAAATATTAAATTATATTATTTAAATATTACCGACAAATTATCCGTCGGTAATTTTTATTTTAATTAAAAAAATACAAAAAAAAACTGTATAAAAACCATGCAAAAGAAATTACAATACGAATTAAATAAATTACACAAATTATAACCATGGTAAAATAAAGGCCATCTACTTTTTAACTCAATTAAACTAACAAATAACTATATTTAAGAAGATAATTACACTACTAGAGTGAGATGAATTACAAAACATAAAACTATAAAAAGTAAGATGAATTACATGTGAGAACTCCCATCTAAATGGCCCTCATTTATCCGTTTCACACAGCCCTCCTTCATGATATCTCGTAAGAACCCTAAAAGAAACATAAACAATAGTAGTGTTAAATAAAATCAAAAGAAATGTTAATTTTATACCAATTTAACAATTCAACTGAAGATAATCATTCAACTGAAGTCTTATATAACTCGTGAAATCTATGGAGCATTGTTGAGCATGAAAACTCGTGAAATTTGATAAGCATTGTTAATCAGAAGATTCTACGAAGCCCCAGTCGAAAGTTGGGAGTATATAAGTCAAAGATTTATCAAACCTAGCCCTTATACATAGAAGGGTCATCAACCAACCATTTCTAGTCTCAGGAAACCAATTCTATCAACCCTGAGTGTTGCTAATTATGGATCTGGTTTATAAGTGACACAACAGTGGGTACCTTACCTGCTGATTTATTGATTGTTATTCTGTGTTTTATCGTCGTATTTACCGTAAGTTGTCCCGGATGCAAGGTCGGAGAGGTATCTTTGATACCTTCCCTGAGACCGTTGATCTTAACTAGGGGCTAATTCCAATAGTAAAGGTATCGATGAGTCTGATAATAGCAGTTTGTCTCCCACTGAAAGATGGTTATTTAGTGCTTCCAGTGAGCTAAATTTCAATCACAACTATCGATGTTTTAGTAGTTGGGATGTAGGTGAATCAATATCTAGACCCAATCAATCACAACTCTCGGTTATTAAGTGCTTCCAGAAGATCATTCAAAACAAACCAAAAGGACCACATAATCAACATCCTAAAACACAAAATCATAACAAAACAACAGAGATGAAATCGACAGGAATTTGAGCTTTTTGACTTTAATTATGAGATTGAGAAATGATCTCTTTATAATTATAGCACAGGGACGAAAAAAAAGTAATGAATTGTAAACCACAAATACGAAAACCGTAATTTCAAAAACACAAGGACGAAATCGTACAGTTCACAAGGTCGTGGTGTTCCAAGGCATACATACCTGGAGGTTATGGCTTTCTCGAAGTCTCTTGATCACTGAAAAGTTGCGGTGGGCTTCACTGGTTTTTCTCAGCAGAGGTCCAAGAAAGTTCTGACCAATCAAAGAGTAAATCAAAAATTTCACTGGACTGATTGTTTATAAAATCATTTGAACCGATTGTCACTGAGAAGAGAGCTCGATTCAACAGATTCTGTGCAGCAGGAAAACCGATTCCAGAGATTATATCCTGCCTTGTTTTCGCAAAGTTGTCGAGTTGTGCATCCAAATTGATCCTGCCAACCTATAAAGATAAGACATCATATTTTGAATCATGAGACATTTTGATCACTATAATAAACTTTATGCCAAATGCTATATAGCATATATAATACACGTGTTAAATTCCTAGCATAATCTTTATTAACATTGATCCTGAAACATAACTAACTGCACCCTAAATGAAAAGTGCAACATTTCGTTTTCTTTTTGACAAATCATTAAGTTACAATGATGTATTTATCTGTTGAAATCATTACAAATTATTGATTTAGCTTTTAAGTAACAAGATTTCTTGTTTTAATGCAATGTTTTAAGCATGGCACAATGAGAATAAGTTTGACCTTGAAAGACAGAATACTAAACTTAATTTTCAGGAACAAAGGGACTTTGAAACAAGAACTTGTAATTAATAAAAACTTGAAAAAGAAAACCAGATTTTTGAAAAACAAGAACTTACGAAGATCTTTCCGGTGTGATTTAGAATCCCTCCACCACCAGATGCATAATTAACACCCCGAAGGACCAGTGGGCCAACAGTGGTCGGAGCCAGGAATGGCAGAGTATAATCCTTGAAACCCACTTCCTGTCCTGAAAACACAAACAATAAAAGTCAAAACAATATAAACACGTACTCCCCATCCGTTAAAGATTGTAAAATACAACACAAAAACACAACTTATAATATAAATATTCAGATAGATGACTTGGGATCACGCGAGACCAACTTGTTTTCGTGAGACCTGTGAGACCAATAATTTACACTTGAAACACTTCACAGCAAACGCTGTGAAGGTAAAAACCTTCGCAACAAAACATTGTGAAGGTTCAGATTTTTTTTACCTTCACAGTGTTGCTGTGAAGTGTTTCAAGTGTAAATTTTTGGTCTATCGGTCTCACGAAAACAGGTTGGTTCTCACGTGAACCCAACCCTCAGATAGATAGTATTAATCAATTGTCCACATTTGACACAAAAAACAGAAGTTTTAATAGAAATATTCTGATAGTTAGTATTCAATTGTCTAATATATCCAAATCATATGAACTAAAAACAACAAATATCAATAATTTGCAACGATAACTACAATAAATAGGTAATTCAGCTCAAAAAACCAATGAGAGAAGTTGTAACTTTCATATGAAATCCTTGCAATTTTACAGGATCATAGTCTCAGAAAAATGGACAAGTCACTTGCCAAGAATGTCTACAATTGTTCTTCCATTTGTATATCGTCCGGTAGGCATCCCAAAGTCGATCCCATTGGGTACCTAATTCGCCTTAGATAGAGATGTAATGTAGTTATTGTTTCCCACTTCGACCAACGAATCGCCAAAAGCAAAGTTAGCAGAAAATGTTTCTGCCATGCAAGTCCCAAACCAGAACAAGACAGTTAAAGTCCTAAAAACAACCTTAACCACATTCGTTTCAGATCGGTGGCTACCTCTTAGTTTCATCACTAACAAAGAAAATCAACGAGGCAATTCGTGAACTCGACGTGGAGCACTAGAACTCGAAGCAAAACTAGCAACTAGTACAGGAATAGACAGTATGAAATGGATCTTGAAAATGTTATGAAACCAACCAAGAAAGTCATCGCTAGAGCCTAATCCTTATGTAATATTCATTCAAGAAATATAGTTCAATCATTGCAATCTTCAAATACTTATGATCTAAGTTGGGTTATTGCTCATCAAGAAAGTCATCGCTAGAGCCTAATCCTTATGTAATATTCATTATTACCAACAAACCCACCATAAAACAGAAAATATGCATTGCAATTGGCAAGGTTTTCATGTAATTATCTTATAGTGACCCATCCAAATAAATAAATTGACATGAATAAGAAGTATCATTTGAGGAAAAAACCAAGGATAAAATAGCTAACACTTCGAGCCTTGTACCCAAATCTTGCAAGAATGTGCAATATGATTTGCGTACATGTAAGGTCTTCATTATCCAACTGCATAAACAAAAGAAATATGAAAAGGATGTTTAGCAGATACCAAAAAAAAGAAATTACAGAAAGTAAGAAACCCTTGAAGAGCATCTGTGGTGGTCGTCGATCGAGAAATCACAGGGGGGGTCAACAGAATGGAGTGGTGGAGGTCGTCGGTCGAGAAAGCACAGTGTAGTTTAAGAGAACCACGATTCCTATGACCGAAATAGAAACCTGTGATAGAGATGGAGAACCAAATCGAGAGATGGAGATTGAAGCGGGAGAAATGATTGGATTTTTACCTGGTAATAAGTACAAATAGGGGGGATTGTATTTTAACCTAGGTAAAAGGGGGGAGGGAAAAACGATGGGTGGGATGGAGGGAAAAAATGGGGGGAATTAAGTTTGGTTAAAAGTATGTGATTTAGTTTTTAATTTTTATTATAATAATAAATTTTAATATTAATTCTTATTAAAATTAAAATTTAATGTATAATTAATTAATTAATTACTATTAAAACTATTATATATATATATATATATATATATAGATAGATAGATAGATAGTTGGGTTCCGGTGAGAAGTTGAAGTTAACATGAAAAGTGTTTTCAACCGTTGGATGATAAACGAACACACATTAGGATGAGATGTACCGAGATCAGATGCACCAGATCAATTCTCTTCTAAGCGCAATTCATGGGAGAGAATAAGATTAAAAGTGATCAACGGTTAAAATCTATTTCTCGCGCTTCTCACATTAACTTCAACTTCTCACACGATAGAGAGAGATCAAATGGAAACCACTCTAATTTTGCAAACCGTGGAAACTGTTGATTTCATTGGTTAAGATAATAAAATTGTTTCATGAAATTATTTAATTTGATGAAATTGTTTCATATAATTCTTTTATTGATGAAATTGTTGCATATATTTTTGTTCTTTATGTAAAAATGAAAAAGTTTCATTAGACTATAAAAATACATGAAACAGTTTCATCACTGAAAAGTTGAGGTTGACATGAGAAGTGGTTATCAACCGTTGGATGAGAAATAGATGCACATTAGAATGATATGCACCAAGATAAGATGCATCATATCAATTATCTTCTAAGGCACAATTCATGAAAGGGCATTTGATTAACAGTGATCAACGGTACATATTCGCTTCTCACGTTAGCCTCAACTTTTCACACGATCATTCGTCATGTAGGTAGTTGATGTATATGTAGTATGTATGTATATAATGGAAACTCATGGGATTTGTTGGTCCTTTTGTGTGTATGGTGAACTTCAGTGGTTCTTGTTGGATCATAAATTGTATTCAAGATTAAAGTTAAAGTTAAGGGTTTAAACTGCAATTGTGCTAAAGTTAATTAGAGGGTTTATTATGTAATAAGTTAATAGTTATTAAGCTATTGGGCCCAAGCCCATTAGAAAGCCCATTAAGGTTAAAGCCCATATGGCCTGGGTATTTAAAGTTTTGATTAGTTTAGTTTTAGGTAAGAACTCTGATAATTTTCTAAATAGTCGCTGTAAGTTTTCTCTGTATTCAAAGGGTATCAAGAACACTCAAGGGTTTCATTGTTTATTCAAGGGATTGGTACGTTATTATTAATCTTTATATCTCTTGATTATTATTGTGTTGCTTGATTACTTGATTGATTGTTAACCAACTAGATAAAACTGGGATAACAATTGGTATCAGAGCCAAAAGAATCAAAATTTTTTACTATTCATCGAAAATCACTGTTCATCGAAGTTACTATTCATGCGAATACTGTTCATCCGTCTTCATGAATCTGTGTTTATCAATCAGTATGATCTTATCGCTTTCTGTCAATTATTTTTGAAAAAGGTGTTTCCGGTCAATTAGTGGTTGATTATATGTGTTTTATTCGATCGAATTGCTTTCTGTTGCATTTATTGTGTTCATCGGTCGATTAAAGTTTCTGGGTTCAGTTTCGGTCGAATCCCAGAAACTCATCGTGTTCTTCGGTCGTTTAATAGTGTTCATCGGTCTTATGAGTTAATAGAACATATCTGTTACTGTGGTTATCAATATTATTGTTCGACCGATAGTTATTCGACCTTAGCCTTCGACCGAGTGTTTGTAAACACCGGTCCTTACTTCGACCGAATAGTTGTGATCTCCGGTCATTCCTTCGACCGGACCTTAGTATTCCCCGGTCTTTCCTTCGACCGGATAGGAGTATCGACCGGACCTTAGTGGTTTCCGGTCTAGTATTCGACCGATACTTTGTTACATCGGTCTTCGCCTTTCGACCGGATAATTGTTTCTCCGGTCTTCCCATTCGACCGGAAAATTGTTTCTCCGGTCTTCCCATTCGACAGGGTAATTGTTTCTCCGGTCTTCCCATTCGACCGGATACTTGTTACTCCGGTCTTGCCATTCGACCGGGTACTTGCATACTCCGGTCTTTCCTTCGACCGGTACAGTTCATTCTTCGAAGCACATTTTCCAGTCCTAGACAAATTTTTGCAAGCTGCAACAGGGCCTCTAAAAGCTGCGAAGGGGGACAAAGATTTGCTCTTGATCAAAATCTTCTTAATTTTTCAGTATTTTATTCATAGATATTAGTGCTTTATACTGTGTGCGAGGACTGCATTTGATTATTTTTGGAAATTTATTTTTTCTGAAAATTTTTGAGTGTAGTCTTTACTTTTGATTCTAACGATCTCATCTAGTTGGTTGTCTTGGTACAGAAAAGTCTATTTACTAACCGTACAGCTAAGATGTCGAATCAGCTTCTCTCGATGGGTTCTCAAATCAAACCTCCTGTCCTCGTGGCAAATGAGTATCAGCAGTGGAAGACAAGAATGATTCAGTTTCTGAATCACAAGAACAGAGAGTTCATGACAATAATCATTGAAGGTCCCAAAACTCCAATGATCACAGTAAAGGGTCAACCTGCTACAGATTCCTCTCCTGAAATCCCTGACAGAGATATTCCTAAACCTATTCAGTTCTTCACTGAAAAGCAGAAAGACCAGCTCAAGTTAGAAGAAGAAGCTCTAATCTATCTGACGATGGCAATTCCAAACGACATCTACAATCGTGTCGACAGTCAGAGTACTGCTAAAGGAATCTGGGATGAACTAGCAAGGCAGTTTGAAGGAAGTGAAGCTTCTATTCAAGCTAAGCAGAATCTGTGCATAAATGCTTACGAGGGATTTCATGCCAAAGAAGGAGAGCTGCTTTTAGATACCTATAATAGGTACAACATTATTCTCAATGACTTGCGGAGGAACAAAATCGCCAAATCTGCTTCTGAGATAAACTACAAGTTCATCAAGAATCTGAATCCAGAATGGAAGAACTTTGCTATCAACCTCCAGATGTCGAAGAATATGGCTCGAGAAAATGTCACCGATATCTTCTCTACTCTTGCTCAACATGAGGATGAGGTGAGATCTATGAATAATGAGTCTAATCATCTGAAGGATTCTGTGGCTCTCATAGCCGGCAAAGGTTCTGTATCCTCTGCAAGGTCGAAGAAAAAGGCGTCCAAAGCTTTAGTTACCGAAGTTACTGACTCTGACTCTGTTTCAAGTGATGAAGAATTGGAAGTTGATTCAGATCCTGATATTCAAAAGTTCTCTGAAGACTTGGCTCTCATTACGAGACGATTCAAGAAGAGCTTTGGCAAGAAAAGATTTTACTCAAAGCCAAAGTATGATGAATACAAGAAAGAGAAGTCTGAGATGCGATACAAGCCGAGGCATGGAAAGAGAGAGGAAGGACGAGAAGATCGGAAGGAAGATAGAAGAGAAGGAAAGAGAGAGAAGAAGCGAGAAGAGCGAAAGGGTGAACCAGGAAGATGCTACAACTGTGGCAAATTTGGGCACTTCTCAAGGGACTGCAAATTCAAGAAAGTGAAGAACTCAGAGTACTACTCAAGAAAGTAACTAATTGCCAAGAAAGCTGAAGAAGGAAAAGTACTAATGGCTGAAGAAGAGAACTGGCTGTTCCAAAGTTCTGATGACGAGGAGCAAGCACATTTCACCCAAGTTTCTTACATGGCAATGCTGGAAGGTGACAATGAAGACTCTGAGACACAATCCGAAGAAGCAAACTCTGAGGTAAGTGAAAATTCTGAACTTATTGAATCTTTAATGGCCCAAATACATGGCATGAAAGATGAATTTGCTTTACTGAAAGGCAAACTTAGCTCTGCACATCAATCTGTTTTAAGCTTTCGTGATGAAAATGCTATTTTAAAAGTTGTTGTGGAAGAAAAGGAAAAGGAAAAAGATGATTTAAAAGCTGAAAAAGAGTCTTTAAAAGAAAAAATATCTGGTTTAGAAACAGATCTTGTGAATCTTAATGCTGAAAAGGGTGAGTTTCAAATCAAATTTGAAGTTTGTTATAAAGAAAGAAATGAAGCTTTCACCAAAATAAATCAACTGGAGGACATTAACATGAAACGAGGTCAGACTGAACATACATTAAATCTGTTGACCAATAAACTCCAAGACGAAAGGTTTTACAAACTTAAACCAGGTTTGGGTGTGCCAATTAATGAGATTTTGAAAAAGGCACCGGAGCACCTATATAATTTTGATAAATTTGGCTCCGCAATAAAACCCATTCCTGACATTCGCGCTACTTTTGTTGAAGCAAGTTCTCCTAAACCTTCTGAAGAGACCAAAGGTCAAGAAGAAATGCGAAAGAACAAGTCTGGTGACACTGATTCTCAAAATCTTTTTAAATCTGTTGGTTTTACATATGGTGATTTGAACGAAAGCTATGCAACTCGAAAGATCGAATTTACTGAGTTTGAATCACTATTTACCACACCTTCTAAAGAATCAGTGAGCACCAACACAGTTCTACCTGAGACTGCATGCAAAATTGATGAGTATGAATCAGATGTTGATCCATCTACTATACCATCAGTCTCAACTCCCATTGCTTCTAAACCTTTACTTCCTGAAGAGGTTGAAGAAGTTGCTGCTACCGCGGATGAATCTTGTGTTCAAAATGATAAAACGGAGTTTATTGAGTCAATGACTGAAGAAATATTCTCTGATATGATGAATGCATCAGACTCTGATCCTGTTTCTGATTTAAAGGGATCAAATTCTGTGGATGGTAATACATCTGAATTGATGAAGCAAATTGATATGTTGCAACAGTCTCTTGATGAGGTTGAAGATGAAAACTTTGATCTCAAACATAAACTTGAAAAGTCTTTAAAAGTAAATCAAGAGCTTTGCATAGAGATCAATGATTTGAAAGTTACTATGTTTAAAAATGCTTCAAGTGATAAACAGATGTTCAATGATCCAAGCTGGAAGGTAAGAACCAATCCAGAATTTGATGCTCCTACAAAACCTACAGTTGTTTACTCTGACTGTCCTGAATACCCACCGAGTATTTTTGAAAAGGGTGAGACTTCAAAGAGCACTAGAAAAGAACCACCTTCTAAGTTAGAGACTAACAAGGTTCCTGTTTCTGTTTCAGATATAAGAGGAAATGGAGTTGGGAAGAGTAAGAAGAATAAAGATCTTAGTTTGAATAAAAAGAATAGTTTGAATTCTAGTAGTTGTCCTACAGACAGTGTTATTTTGAATAGTACTTCTTTTGATAAACATGAATGTAAGATTTGTTCCGATAAATCTAAGTTTATGAATTTTGCTCGAAAGAATCTTTATTGCAAACACTGTTGGGATAATTCATTCAAATACTACTCCCCTACTAAGTCCAAAAAGAATAAAAGCAAAGCTAAGCTAAGTTGAACTCTAAGTCTAATTCTAATTCTGATTCTTCTACACAACCAAAAGTGTATCGTGCTAAGGTTGCCAATCCTACTTCTAAAAAGCACTTTCAGGAATTGAATGTTAAGATGGTTTGGAAATGGGTTCCAAAACCGCGTTATGAATGGAGAGTAAAAGTCAAACCTGAGGATATTCCTGAATTGTTTGATGCTAACCGCGAAGGACCCATCTTGATATGGGTGCCTAAGCAAAACTAATTGTCTCTTTTGCAGGCCTGTCGATTGTGGGTAATAGATTCCGGATGTTCACGCCACATGACAGGATTCAAGCACCTCTTGCATAACTATGTGGAGGAGCCTGCCGGAGCAGTTAGATTTGCCAATTCTGAAGCCGAAGGCCACGTCAGAGGATATGGAATGATCGATAACGGTGTTGTGAAGATTCAAAAAGTGTTATATGTTGAAGGACTTGATCACAATCTATTTAGTACCAGTCACTTCTGTGACATGCAATATCAAGTCCGCTTCACAACCACTCATTGCTATCTAGAAGATCACGATGGTTACGAAGTCTTCAAAGCTGAGCGCCATGGAAATCTATACTATGTAGATTTCCCTACACTGTCTGCCACACGTCCAGTATGTCTACTAGCCAAAGCTTCTAAAGCACAATCATGGACGTGGCATCGATGCTTGTCTCATCAAAATTTCCGATCTATAGCGAAGCTACAAAGACAAGGTCTGGTCAAAGGTCTACCAGAAATGAGGTTCGAAAAAGACTCACTCTGTTCCGCATGTGAGTTGGGCAAAATGAAGCGTAGCTCCTTCAAGTCCAAGGCTGAATCATCGACCTCATCAGCACTGGAACTTCTTCATATGGACCTTTGTGGCCCTATGCGCAAAGCATCTATCAACGGAAAGAAGTATGTGTTGGTAATGATAGATGACTACTCAAGGTATACATGGCTCGAGTTTCTTCGTAACAAGTCAGATGCGCCAGAGTTGATTATCGCTTTCATCAAGCGTATTCAAGTACGTCTTCAACTGCCAGTAAGAACCATTCACAGTGATAATGGGACGGAGTTCAAGAATGACACCCTGAAGAGTTATATTACTTCCGTGGGTATTTCACACAACTTCTCCGCAGCCTACACTCCACAGCAAAACGGCATTGTTGAACGGAAGAATCGCACTCTGGTTGAAGCAGCTCGTACTATGCTTGCTTACTCAGAACTACCCATGTACCTCTGGGCCGAGGCAGTCGCTACAGCATGTTTTACACAGAACCGTACCATTATGGTCAAGCGCTTTAATAAGACAGCATATGAGTTAATCAACAATCGTACACCTAACATCAAGTTCCTTCGTGTTTTTGGTTGCAGGTGTTACATTTTAAAAGAGCATCAAGGATTATCAAAGTTTGATAAGAAAGCGGATGAAGGATATCTCGTTGGATACTCTCTGACATCCAAAGCTTATCGAATTTACATTATTCGAACAAAGACGGTTGTTGAGAGCATGATTGTCTCCTTTGATGAGAATTCAACAAGGACTTCTGGACACAACAGTTCAGAACTCGGTCTTAACGATAAAGCTTCTATTCAAGCAAGAATAGAACCAGCTATAACAGGATCATCTTCTTCAAACTCTAACTCTACTTCATCTGAGTTAGATTTATTGTTTATTGATGCCTTTGATGATATATGTGCAGATTTTGAAAAAGGCATATCAACATCAATAACAAGTGGAACAAACTCGGAGGTCCCTACTATATCTGAAGACATGCCTGGACCTTCCGACGAAGTCACTGACACTTCAACTCCATCAGGTACAACTACACCGTTAGTTTCTGACTCTACTAATACTGAATCTGTCTCTGGAAACGAAGTCCCGAGCACTTCAACCGCTAGTCCAGAAGCTTCAGTGTCAGAAACACCAGTACAAGATGTCCCGAGTACATCTATGGAGCAACCTTCCGTACAAGATGACAACGATGCGTTGCTCCGTACAAGATGACAATGATGCATCAAATACGCAACAAGCAGTTGATGCACTACCAAGCACACATCGTTGGACTAAGGATCATCCCCTGGAAAACGTGATAGGTGACGTACAATCTGGTGTCACAACAAGATCTGCAACAGCTAACTTCTGCATGTTTTCAAGCTTCCTCAGTTCCTTCGAGCCAAAGAAAGCGGCTGAAGCTCTACGTGATCCTTTCTGGATTTCTGCTATGCAAGACGAGCTTCTACAATTCGAAAGGAACAAGGTATGGCGCTTGATCCCACTACCTAAAGGTAAATCCGTTATTGGAACAAAGTGGGTGTTCAGAAATAAGAAAGACGAAGCTGGAGTAGTCGTGAGAAACAAAGCTCGTTTGGTCGCCAAAGGGTATTGTCAACAAGAGGGCATTGACTATGATGAAACATTCGCCCCGGTTGCAAGGATCGAAGCCATCAGAATCTTTCTAGCCTATGCAGCGCACAAAAATTTTACAGTCTATCAGATGGATGTAAAGTCGGCTTTCCTGAACGGCGTTCTGCATGAGGAGGTCTACGTGGCTCAACCTGAAGGTTTCGTTGATCCTCATCACCCTGATCATGTCTATGTTTTAGGCAAAGCGCTTTATGGTCTTAAACAAGCACCGCGAGCCTGGTATGAAACTCTCACTAAATTTCTACTTGCTTCTGGTTTCAAGAAAGGTACAGTAGATACAACCTTATTTCGTAAAAGGCAAGGTGATGACTTGATTTCTTATTCAGATTTATGTTGACGACATAATATTTGGGTCGACAAATCCAAAATTTTGTAAGAACTTTTCAAAGATAATGGAAACAAAGTTTGAGATGTCGATGATGGGTGAATTAAATTTCTTTCTTGGTCTACAAGTAAAGCAATTACCCGAAGGCATATTTATTAATCAAGCTAAATATATAAAAGATATTTTGAAAAAGTTCAATATGTCAGATAGTTCCGTCATGAAAACACCAATGGCTACTGGTACACTCTTAGACGCGGATCCCTCCGGGAAACCTGTTGATCAAAAGGTGTATCGTAGCATGATTGGTTCTTTACTTTATCTGACTGCCAGTCGCCCAGATATAATGTTTGCCACATGCTTTTGTGCGAGATATCAGTCTAATCCTAAAGAGTCGCACTTAACTGCTGTTAAGCGAATCCTTAAATATCTCAAAGGTTTTCCTAATCTAGGCCTTTGGTATCCAAAGGATTCTCGTTTTGAACTAACTGCCTTTACAGATGCTGATCATGCAGGTTGTAAGCTAGACCGGAAAAGCACCTCTGGATCATGTCAATTCATAGGTGACAAACTTGTGAGTTGGACTTCAAAGAAACAAAACTGTGTTTCAACATCCACTGCCGAGGCTGAGTATGTAGCTGCTGCTAGCTGCTGTTCTCAAGTCCTCTGGATGACGACACAGTTAAGGGACTTTGGATACAACTACAAGCGCGTTCCGATTTATTGTGATTCCAAGAGTGCAATATCTATAACTGCTAATCCGGTACAACACTCGAAGACCAAGCATATAGATGTACGCTATCATTTCATCAAGGATCATGTAGAAAAAGGTAATATTGAAATGCACTTTGTTCAAACTGACTTCCAGTTAGCTGATCTTTTCACCAAGCCATTGGATGAAAAGCGATTTCAATTTCTAATCAGCAAACTTGGTATGTTGAACATGTCTTAAACCTTACTCATGATTCAAGGGGGAGTATTCCAAATCTTGATAGTGTGATTATTTTCCAACTGTTGTTAACGAGAAAGGAATCATTTTCATAAATGATTACCATTGTTTCTTTCACTTATGCAGGTTGGTTCAAGTGACTATGGCTTCTAATCACATCGGATTAGAACCCGCACTTCAGTGCTCTATCTATTTTTTATATGCTTTATTTATAAAAAAAAAAAAAAAAAAAAAACCAATAGTGATTTAAGGGGGAGAATATCTGTGATATTAACAGATTTTTGGATACTTAAATGCTTATCTGACCGTGTGTTCTTAAAGATAAATACTTGCGTTTTATCTTGTCAATATACTTTGTCAAGTATTCATACACATAACGGTTCAGAACATTCTATTTTGACTTTGTTATTACCATGTATCAAAAGTAAAATCTTTCTATGGTAATACTCACGTTCTTTGTATTCACTGTTGATTGAATCAAACGTCATTTCATGTGCTTTCATTGCAAATATGTTTATATATTGTTCATATAAACAACATTCGTTTTTGATTCTCCAGCATAGTATTCTTCATGACAAATCGTCTATAAGCTTAATTGAAAACTCCTTAAGAGCTTAAATCGTCAAACTCTTTTAGTTTGAGGGGGAGAATTGCATCGTCAAACATCTTCTGTTTTGACATCTCCGAATATTATATTCTTCATGTAACAAGTGATATTTGTGATTACATGTACAATAGTCTGTTGAACAGCATGTACTTTTAGGATAATACATGGGATTCAGTGTGTGAGCTTAACAGAACTTCCATGGATTCACGATAACCAGTGTTTCCTACCCAGGAAGTATTCCCTGAGTGATTGAGGGGAGAAGGGTCAAAAGAATTGAGTGATGGTGTGTGAAGAGGTAAAATGAAAAAGAGAGATTGGTTAGACGTGAGCATTAAAAGAAAGAGGGTGAGAGAACAGAGTAAAAGAATATTAAACTCTGCACCAAACTACTTTCTGAGTCGGGCAGCCACATAATCTGATTGGATCACATTCTTTGGTGACCATCATTGAAATAGGCAACTAGCCCATGCCATCTCTTGCATACAACCCCACCAGCTACTCATTCTTTTCTCAAAAAGAGAATGTTTCACATTTTCTGGGGAAGCAGCACATACGCTATTGGTTCTTCATTTGGAAGATACTAATATTGAAAAAGAAGGAAAGTTGCCCCACCTTCGCACCCTTTCTCATGCACATTGAGTCTTTGTACAATTTGTTGCTGTCTCAACAAGTTTACATACTTTGAGCCTAAAATGAAAAGCAAACATCTGTGCTTAATTCTTTCATACACATGCACGAGCACACAGAAATTTGTTTTCTGTCAGAACGTTCATAGATAACCATGTGTTATTCGATGATTGAATGGAAGACCTGGGGAGTCTACATCAAACCAGCTCCTTATATAGTAACTTTGTGTTACTCAGTGACTTTGTGTCATTGACAGGCATTCTAACTGAGTCATTTGTTGATTCAGGATTACACTTATTAACTGTTTGAATTTGAAAAGATTTGAATGGTTACTACTTTTTATTTGAATCTGAAAAGATTGAGATAATCACTCTTTCCATTTGGGAAGACTGCTCTTATTTCATACAGGGCTCGTTACATGATGAAGACTGTGCTTACGTGATCATACACAATGGGGGAGATTGTCTTGAAAAGGGGGAGATTGTTTTGCCAAGTTTTGATGATGTTGATTATCACCACTCATCAAAAAGGGGGAGAAGATATAAAAAGGGGGAGAAGATACAAAAAGGGAGAATACAAACTGAAGATCTGAAGATATTCAAATTTTCAAAGATTTTAAAGATTTGAAGATTGTTTAAAGATATCAACGTCATATCTGAAGATTCTCAAGAGAAAAGTGAAGACAAGAGAAGACCCGAAGACAATTGCAATTTTTTTTTTAATCTTGAATCCAAAGGGGGAGATTGTTGGATCATAAATTGTATTCAAGATTAAAGTTAAAGTTAAGGGTTTAAACTGCAATTGTGCTAAAGTTAATTAGAGGGTTTATTATGTAATAAGTTAATAGTTATTAAGCTATTGGGCCCAAGCCCATTAGAAAGCCCATTAAGGTTAAAGCCCATATGGCCTGGGTATTTAAAGTTTTGATTAGTTTAGTTTTAGGTAAGAACTCTGATAATTTTCTAAATAGTCGCTGTAAGTTTTCTCTGTATTCAAAGGGTATCAAGAACACTCAAGGGTTTCATTGTTTATTCAAGGGATTGGTACGTTATTATTAATCTTTATATCTCTTGATTATTATTGTGTTGCTTGATTACTTGATTGATTGTTAACCAACTAGATAAAACTGGGATAACAGTTCTTAATTAACTATATTGGACGCTCATGGGTTTCAGTAGTTTTTAACGAACTTGATTTGGCCTTTATGGATTTAAATGGCTCTTGATAAATTGTATTGAGCTTTAATGGGTTACATTTGCTCTTAATGAACTATTTGTCCTTAATGGGTTTTAGTGGCTCTTAATAAACTTGATTGGGACTTGTTGGACTTCAACGACTCTTATTGAACTATAATGGGCCTTGATTAAAGTATAATATAATTGATTAAAGCCCAATAGATCCATTAAAACCCAATAAAACCTTTTAAAGCCCAATCAAACCAATTGAAGCCCAATAGAATTTATTAAAGCTCAATGAAACCCTTTAAAACACAATAGAACTGATTAAAGCTTAATAGATCCATTAAAGTCACCAAAAGGGTGTTAGCCTAGTGGTAAGGCATGTGGACTAGCTAGTAGCGGTCTCATGTTCGAACCCTGGGGGACGCATCCTGGAGGTACAGGGGGCTTCGACCCCGGGCTGCATGCTTTAGCAGTAGGGCTTCGGCCCATATTGCCAGGGATTAGTCTGGGCCCAATGTGGTCTGGGATACCCTCTCCAAAAAAAAATCCATTAAAGTCTCAATGAAGCCCTTTAAAGCCTAATAGAACCGATTAAAGCTTAGTATAATTGATTAAAGCTCAATAGATCCATTGAAGCCCAATGAAACCTTTTAAAGTCCTATAGAACTGATTAAAGCCTAGTATTATTGATTAAAGCCCAATAGGTTAATTGAAGCCCAACGAAACCCTTTAAAGCCCAATATAACCAATTAAAGCCCAGTAGAATTTATTAAATCCAATAGATCCATTAAAGTCCACTAAAACCCTTTATCGACGCGTTTGATAAATTTTTGCCGTATTGGGTGGTAATGTGTCATATTCGATTTTATTAGTTGTCATGTGTGGTAATGCCTCGTATTGGATAGTAATTGGTGGTATTAAACAATAACAAGTCTTATTGGGTTAGGTTGTTTGTAATTTTGGTTTAACTTAGGTTGTATAATTGAATTATATTGGGTGATGACTACCAGTGAGGCATAGTGGGCATATTGGGTTTTGCTTGGTGCTGTAATGAGTTTTAATGAGTTGTAACGAGTTGTACTGCGGTCTTAGGTTGTAATGGATCATATTGAACTGTATTAGATTCTATACATTGTAATGGGTAGTATTGGACTATATTAGGTGGTAATTGGTTATATTGGGTTATATTTTTTCCAGTAAAAAACGTCCTTAAAAATTATTATAAATTTAAAAATATTTTTGCCGAATGTGTGGGAAGTTAGCTAGTAAAAGTACAATTATAAAATATTTATGAAATTAAAATACAATTGCCGACGAATTTAGGAAGCCTACTGGCAAAAATGCCAGCGAATTTTTTTATTAATAATACTAAAATACTTTTGCCGGCGAGTTTGAGAAGTCCGTCGGCAAAAGTAACTTTACCGACGGCTTATACGAAATTCGTCGGCAAAAGCGCATATTTTCCGGTGGCTTTTTTCGTCGGCAAAAGTTAAAACTTTTACCGGAGGCTTTCGTCTAAGTCGTCGGTAAAAGTAACTTTTACCAACGGACTTCCCAAATTCGTCGGCAAAAGCGCATCTTTGCCGGTGACATTTTCCGTCGGCAAAAAGTTAAACTTTTACCGGAGGCTTTCGTCTAAGTCGTCGGTAAAAGTTACTTTTACCGACGGACTTCCCAAACCCCCCGGTAAAAGTGCAGTTTCTTGTAGTGTGATTAAAGACTATCATTACATATATTAGAGGAGCTAGTAATTTTGAGTTCAACCAGTATGCTACTTGCATATATGGAAATAATGGATCATGTATCAAAGAAATAAACGTAAGATACATCAAGGGTGATAACACAAAGCATATTCTGCTTAAGGGGCTGTTTGACAGTTGCTGAATGGTTTGGTCCAGAATGATTAAGAGACTCTTATGATATAGTGCAAAATGAAATATGGTTGTTTGGTAACTGTTTAGAATGAAATCAGGGTGCTGAATGGTTAAGGGAGGCCTAGGATACAAAATCATTCAGAGTGTTTTAGAACCATTAAGAGGAAGACTTTAATTTTGCCAAACAAGATTCACCTCTTAGCGATTCAGAGGTTGCCTCTTAATTGAACTATCAAGAGGTAAACAAACAACCCATAAGTCTTATACAATCAGCAATAAGAAAACTCTCCTCTAGATTCAAGTGAATCAAGTAAGATGTCAGGAGAACATGACACATTTTACCAAATCATTACCTAAAACCATATTTTGGGAAACATGTAGAAAGTAAATGCAAATGTTTTCTAAACTCCCTTGATTAATGCACGAATGAGGGGGAGTTTCCTATACATATGATATTGGTATGTTGTGCACTTTTCTTTAACCAATGTTTTATTTTTCCCATTGGGTTTTGTTCCTTGGTGTAAGGTTTTAGTGAGGCAACAATCTATATACCATCATATTTTCCTAACTCTCATGATTGATGTACGAATCTAAGAGAAAACTAGATTGAAGAAAAAGTCTATGTATTGCAAAGAAGCTAATGCATTGTACTCTTTCATTCGTCAAACTATTATTTTTTTTTCCCATTGAGTTTTTATTTTGGCGTAAAGTTTTAACGAGACAACAATTGTGCATCGTCACTCTTTTAACTCGACACAAGGGGGAGTGTTGTAAGATAACTGTGTCATCGTCTAAAGGATGTGCCGATAAAGATAGAGATAGAATAAAATATATCAGAGATAGATCAGAACTAAAATATCTCGTAGTTATCTATTTGTAACTAATCCCCTATTTAGATTACTTATTATTAATGAGAATTACAGATTTCTCTTTTTATTCTATTGTTGTCATGTTTTGTTTTTCCTTTAACATTTATATGAAAATAATATTTTTTTATTATCTCTCCTCTAAAACCAATAAAAATAATAATTAACACATCTTATTTTCAGAAAATAATTTTGAATACTATTTTTTTTCTCAAATATGAAGAACTTTTTTTTTTCCTCTTATCGTTTTAAAGAACGTTTTCCGCTCCAGAGAAAAAAGAGAGGATTTATTTATATTTTAATTTTTTTTTTATTGAAGATGCTTTATGATAAAAATTGATTTAAAATTTTTATTAGTTTGTGCATTTAAGCTTTGTAGTATGCTCCAATTATTATTGTTTTTAATTTAATTTTAAAATGTAATCTTTACATAAAATAATTTTTTTATTATACATATAAATTAAATAATCAAAAGTGATGATTTTTTTGTTGGAAGAAATATTTTTTCATTATAAGTCGTTTAATTATTATTTTATATATTCAAAGTTCATTAATATCTTAAATAAAGAAATCTTCAATCATAATCGACATATTAATATACTAATTTTAAAAATTAGTGAATTTGGTTTTAAAGTCAACAAACTAAATATGACGTCATTTTTGTTGGTTTTTTGATGAATTGAACAAAGAGGTGAAATTGTGTTGGTCCTTTTAGACTTGGGTGAAAAACGTAGCAAAAAAGGTCATAACACGTCCTTGTACTTTTGAATAATGGTAATAATAGTCCCTCACCTTTTGTTTTGCACTTTTATGTTTTATAAGCTCTTAAATATATTAGGATAAGTATGTATTGCTATTTCTTCAATAACAAATAAGCTCAAACATCATAATTTTTAAAGTAACTTAAACTTGCAACCTAAAGGTTGTGGAGACTCATTTGATAGGATTAGGGTAAATGGTTTTTACCTGGACACTGAATGATACAATCATTTATTAGTGTCGTTTAGTAATTTGATATTAACCAAGTCTCTTGAATCAATTATTGTGGATTTGAGTCTCACTGCTAACACGGTGCAAATCACTAAATGCGGATTGTTACATGTTGTTTACTGATTTACCATTGTCATTTAATCTAATGATGTTGCACTTATATGCCTTCTAGCTTAAGTTTTCATCTTGATGGCCGCAAATGGCATGTAATAAAATGTGTACGTTTTTTTTATCAAACCCCGACATAAGCATACAAATCCAGATACATGCATATGAACATATCTTTCCATCTCACATATTCATTGATATATCTACAAATGTCTTTCCATCATGGATATGAAATTATCTCGACCACAACCATTGTCCTACAATGCTATCGCTCATGGAACAAGAGTTCGTTGTTAGAGCGAGATATCAGTTAGCATATATAAATAGAACTAGAACACATAAATATGACTAAAACCTACAAGTCAACATAATAAAGTATAAGATTAAACGATCAAACATTTTCCATATCTTACAGTATAGTAGGTTGTATTAAATAATATTGGCAGTAAATCAACACATATATCAGTTTTGATGTTGTATAATCATCAATTAATTACAAACCAATGAATGACTCAACTTTCAGAAATCTACCACCATTTCTATGGTGAACGAAGATAACCTAGTTATGTTGTAACTAGAAAAAAAAAACAAAGACTTATAGTCACTCCTTCACTCACTTTATTTCCTTATTTATACCATTAGTTAAAAGACAAAGATTTAAACTAAAGGTAAGGTCTAACCAAACGGGCTTTGGGGGGTGAAAGAGCGGTTGAAGCAGACAGACCGCATCGAATATTTAGATATATACACGGTTAAGGGTTATCTCGGACTGCATTCCGAAAAAAGTAGCCTACTTGAGAAAGAAGGGGCGGGCACTCTTGTCTTTCAACCCCACTACCGAACAAAAAATTGAAAATTTAACAACGAAAAGAAAACTCGGAGTTGAAAGAAAGACTTTCTGGAACCAAAAAATGGAAATTAAGCAGTTAAAAGAACATTGAATTATAAAAAGAAAGTTTCCCGGACCAAAAAATGACAATTCAAGCAAGAAAACATGAACTTTAATTTAAATGAAAGACTTGTCCGAACTAAAAGACGGAAATTGAACAATGAAAACAAGAATCTTGAATGGGGAGAAAGGACCATTGTTGTCAATCTTTCAAGATAGTAGTAGCGAAAAGAAAGGTGAAAATGAGTCGCGAAGTTTATATATATATATATATATATATATATATATATATATGTATGTATACTTGAAGTGTATTGGGAGAAAAATTGAGCGCAGTTTCTTTCAGGGTTCCTTGCAAATCTGTTTAGCAAACAAACAAACCCCCATTTAAAACTCTCTCTTTCTCTCTCTACTCTCTCTCTCTCTCATGATCAACCATGTCTATACTTCGTCACAAGGTATCCAGAAAATACTAATTTTTTCAGTCAATCCCTGCAAAAAACCCCTTTGATTTCTTGCCTTTTCGTATTCTATCGGACTGTTGGTTTAGGGCTTCTGATCGCCATTCGAGAATGCAGGTACATTCAACTTTTTTTTGTTGTTGAACTTTGTGTTTCTGATTTCAGTTTACTTAGATTTCGATGTGGAAGAATTCCGAGCTAAAGTGTTGATTTTGGAACTTAATTTGCTGTATTTTTCACTTGTTTGAAATGGGATTTTTTTTGGGGTATAAGAACTTCTGTTTGATGCAGCATCTCCGATCTCTTACATTGAACAGTTGCAAAAATTTGGGGTCAATGTTTTTGATTTGGATCCATAACATATTACACATAGCATTTAACTTTGTGAACACGATCATCTTCCAGCGTTAGGGGATTTTGATTTCACTGTTACTTGTTTTAGCTGCAAGTTGGATCCTGAAATGAAGTTGAATTTTGCATTAATAGATGAGGATTTTTCTGATTTCAATCCAATAATTACAAAATTTTGTTCTTCAGTTTTTAGGACTCATACTTCAGATTCATAAATCAGCTAATTTTTCTTAACTTCTCATGTATAATCTCAAATCATGTGATTTGGTCTTTTGTTTTCAATGAATCCATTGTATGAATTGAACTTGAATCCCATGAGTGTACTACTACTAGTAAGCCATGATTAAGAAATGGTGCACGAATCGATCATCAATTGTGTGGTACAACTGGTTGATGATTTCGCTGCCCTAGAATCGGGCTCCATGGATTTTCTTCATTGATTTAGTACAAATAAATGCAGCAATTAATTCTCTTTTCTTTTGAGGTAACTATGGCAATGCTCCTTTACTGTTAATAGTTAGGTACTTAAAGTTGTTATCTTGACCTTTCATTCTATTCCCAATTCCGTGTTAAATAGAAATCTTAATTTGGATTCTGTAATTCGTTTTCTTGGAGTACTTTGACTAAACTCACTATGTTTTATGATTTTATCGCTGTGTAGGTTTTGATTATGCGTAGGATTTGTGTGGTTTAGGCTGAATATTACGAAAGGATCCTTTGTTCACACATCCCATTTGCTGATTTACTCTAAATCTTGACCTATGAGTTCACGGTTTCCATCTCATCAACTGAACAATGGTTTATACGTATCTGGCCGGCCAGAACAGCCGAAAGAAAGGGCTCCGACTATGTCCTCCACCGCAGTGCCGTACACTGGCGGTGACATAAAAAAGTCCGGGGAATTAGGGAAAATGTTTGATGTGGATCATGCTAGCTCCAGGCCAAGAAAATCTGGACCTATAGCTAACGCGCCTTTAAGAACGGGGTCTTTTGGTGGTGGGAGTTCTCATACCAATCAAGCATCATCAAATTCCGCCAATAGAATGGGCTCTTCTGGTGGGGGTGTTCCTGGTTCGACGTCAATGAAGAAAACTAGTTCTGGTCCTTTGAATAAACACGGTGAACCCATAAGGAAGTCCTCTGGTCCTCAAGGTGGAGGGATGCCCACTTCTCGACACAACTCTGGACCTCTCCCTCCGGTTCTCCCAACCACCGGTCTCATCACATCTGGACCCCTTAATTCATCTGGTGCACCTCGAAAGGCATCAGGTCCAGCCGACTCTACAGGTTCCGCCAAATCACGAAGTGCGATGGCTAAGAACCAGGCAATTACTCGTCTTAGCCAGGATGATGGACGCTCTTACTCCAGGTTCTGAATGCTGGTTTTTTGGTCCATTATTTTGCTATCTGTGATGGGTTTATTTGCTACAAACTTTATAGTTTTAGCTGTTAGCAATCCTGTTTTATCTTATTGCTTTTATTGTTCTTTTTTGTGTTGGCAGTTCGGCCTCTGGTTGGAGTGCATGTTGGGGAGGAAAATCTGCGATTAATTTTATCGAAGGGTATCCAGATGCGGAGCTAAGAACGGCGAAGAATGGGCAGTTCGTCAAGGTGTCTGGGGTATGTTGCAGATTTAATTACATATGTTTATGCAAATTCGATATAAATGCCTAACTTTATATTTATTATTAGTTCTTTAATTTGCACATCTTATGCTCCAAATAGCTTATTTTACATCTTATATAGTTTAGTTTATAAACTTCTTGTTGGTTTCCTTCTTAAGCATGCAATTTTAATGACTATGGAGAAAATCATTTATATGGTGCAAAAAGTTGAATCTTTGCGCTTTCTCACTTCTTAGAAGTTTTAAATAGTGGCGCAATAGCTTTGATTAAAGCATATCGTTTTAGATTTTTAGCCATAATATCTAGTTTTAGAAATTTTTTGAATTTTCACATCTCATTTCTAATAAAAGGGATTAAATTTGCACTCTTGTATCCCCTTGCGATGATGGTCAAGAATCACCATCAAAGAACCGGATATGGGGATTTGGCAAGGGAAATATGGTCCTTGGGCAACCTTGTTTGGGAACTTGAGAAAGATGCGCGAATATATTTTCATGTAGTTATTAATCTATTCACAAATTAACATATTAGCTTTGTTTATATAGATGCTTCTACTGATCATGAAAACCTTGATTTCTTGAAGGTGGTTACTTGTGGAAATGTTCCTTTGGAGTCATCATTCCAAGGGGTTCCCAGATGTGTTTATACATCCACACGTTTATATGAATATCGAGGATGGGGTTCAAAACCTGCCAACCCTACACATCGTCGCTTTACCTGGGGTCTACGATCCATGGAGGTGAGACAAGTGACTAATATCTAGATGCTAATTTTCTCTACAAAATATTCAGGTTTCGAGGCTTTTTTTATACTAAAAACACAGATTTTATAGCATGCAACTTTATATTTGATCTTTGGGTGACTAAGTTTTTCAGCATGCTCGTTACAAACTCAGTCATGTTCGATTGCAATTTTAAGCCATTTTTTTTAATCAATTATACA
Source organism: Arctium minus (assembly GCA_954870635.1). NCBI lineage: Eukaryota > Viridiplantae > Streptophyta > Magnoliopsida > Asterales > Asteraceae > Arctium > Arctium minus. Next base: position 169,223,443 of record OX941080.1, on the reverse strand, counting down.
GCTTGTAGAAAGTCTATTTTTTAAGTTTGCATGTGTTTTTAGCTTTACATAAAGCAAATATTCTCCTATGGATTTAATAATACTTGCTACATTCCAAAAAGAAGACATATTGACTTCTCATAATCATTAAGATTACTTCATTGATTCATGGTTATGAAGATTCTAAACTTTTTGTAAAGAAATAGGTGACCACAGTTAACTTTACAGGAAATGATAGAAAATCCTTCCCTCCAGCCTGACAAAGTTGCATTGGCTGATTTGAAACATGATTTAAGGAAATCGTTTCGTTACTCGTCGAATATTTAAATAGAATTTAATAATGATAAATTGCGACCCAAATTGATGGCATCGGTTTCTTTCTGATGATGATGGTAGTCAGAGAGGCGGTGTTTCTATATATAGCACAAATCTCATCTTTCCGATTCTAGTGATGCTTTTTTTTCCATTTTCTGTACATTTTCTGAAAATTTGAGCATAAAAAAAAGATTATAGCCGTTACTGAAATGTTGCATAATGGTTTTCAGAGGCATGTGGTGGATTTCTATATATCCGACTTCCAATCTGGCTTGAGGGCATTAGTTAAGACTGGTTATGGTGCTCGGGTGACTCCATATGTTGATGAATCTGTTGTTATAGAAGTTGATCAGTCGAACAAAGATTCATCCCCGCAATTCATTAGATGGTTGGACGACAGAAATATCCCTAGCGAAGATCGTGTGATGCGGCTCAAAGAAGGGTATATAACTCGATCCCAGTTTTTCAACTCCTTAAATATACTCTTCCCGTCTTGAAGCTATTGCAATGTTTCACTATAGTTAAATGTCATAAATACCCTACATGGAAAACTTTCGCCCCACTGTTTTACCCCTGTCCGAGACTGCAGAGAACAACTTCATAATTTCAAGCTTACTTAGGCGAAGTTTGGCAACCATAAGCTAGCCTATTGAAAAAGCCTTGGTTGGGTAGCCATAAACTAGCTTTTTGAAAAGCTACTTCAAGTAGCATTTCAATAAGCTTTCGGTTTTTTTTTCCAATTATGCCCCTTGTATTTTTTCTATTAATTTTTCGACAATGTCCCTTTAGGTCATTTTACATTGTCATCCAACTTATAAGTTAGTTTTTACCAAACATGACTAGTTTATAAGCTAGCTTTTCAGCCACCTTATCAAATACTTGTTTTGATTGTAAATTGAAACATAAATAGGTACATTAAAGAAGGCAGCACGGTGAGCGTGATGGGAGTCGTCCAGAGAAACGAAAATGTGCTGATGATCGTTCCACCATCTGGGCCAGTCCCAACTGGATGTCAGTGGGCCAGATGCCTCCTTCCCGTGAGCCTGGAAGGCATCGTTTTGAGATGTGAAGACTCATCGAAGCTCGACGTCATTCCTGTTTAGAATCGGGTAAGTAAAATCTGGACAGAAGCCAATATATCGACTATTTTAAAACAGTTGTATAGTCTGTTTGTTCTTGTTTCATCACAGTAACTAGTTACGGTGGTATTCTCTGAATGGTGTTGTGTGATAAAGGAGTTAAAAAGGGTAGCTTTTGAGACTTAAAAGAAGAGGGTTTACTTACAGTTTCCCTTGTGTTTTTTTTTTTAATTACTTTTTTACTGAATGTTTAGAGAATTTGAGTATTTTTCTTTATACTTTTGGAAAACAGAGAAGGTATAATTATACTATTTCTTGGATTCGTTTGTCCAACTACTGTTTCTTTCTTGTTAGTATTCTTGAATCTGGATGGCTGGACCATTGGGGTTATATATGAGCTGAACCCGAATGGACTGAGCCATTGGGGTTATATGTGAGCTGAGCCCGAGTGGGCTGAGCTCAATGAAAACCCAATTTTGTGTTGTAATTGGCTGAGCCATTGGGGTTATATGTGAGGTAAGCCTGGATGGGCTGAGCTCAATGAACAACATAATTTTCCGTCATGATTTGGCCTACATCTGTGAATAACCCAAATTTCATTTGTGATTTGGCCTATTGGTTGATGTTAATTCATCAAGAAACTTTACTTTTCCTAAATAGGGTAATAGGTTGTTTGGGTTCGGCTCGAAAAATAATATCTTGCTCGAGCTCGAATGGTTTTTTTTTTCCAGAATAGTTGAGCTCGATAGTTTTTCAATGTTTGAGCTGAAGCTCGAGGCTCGTTTAACAATTTTGAGTTACACATAACATACAATTCAGGTTTTATAATATGAGCTTTCAACTCAAAGATCGATTAACTTGTTTATTGTTTAGGGTTAATAGCAATTTTTATATTTGATTGCAATTTATGAATATGTGCGGTTCGAAAAAACGTACATTCGTATAGCTTGGCTTAACTCGACTTGAAAAATCTAATTGAGCTTTCGAACGAGTCGACTCAAACAGTGCTACGAAGTTTGAATTGTTAAGTTAAACAAGCTTTATTTTGTATTTAAAATCAACTCAAGCTTAAGCTTGAATAGCTCGTAAAATGCTTAAATCATTAATAATTGATGATGAGAAACCATGCATCAATGATGTCCAATATATATTTGTTAAGTTATTGTTTACAGATTTTTTTTCTTTATTCTTTGTCATTTTCCTCATCCCGATCTATAATTCTATACCGAGGAGTGTTAATGAACCTAGTCGAGTTGAGTTGCATGTTATTCGAGCTTGACTCGGAAAAATATTACCAGACTCAAATGTTTTTTCAATGTTCATGTTTGAGCTTGAATATTTTTTCGATTGTCGAGCTCGATTTCGATATTCGTTTATAGAATCGAACTTGTGATCAATTAACTCACTTATTGGCTTGACATGTTCTCAATAATTTCCATAATTTGATTTTATGATTTATGAACATATGAACATGTTTGGCTCGGAAAAACGTATGCTCAAATGGCTCGGTTTGGTTCGACTCGACTCGAAATTAATCGAGCTTTCGAACGTGCCGAGTTTGAACATTGGTGTATTATGGAGCTCGACTCGTTAAGTCAAACAAGTTTTAGGGGCTTATCGATTAGTTTTTCATTAAGTTCTGTATGGATAAAGTTGTTTGTATTGATAAATATGTCTTTTATGATATTTGATAAGTTGTTCGGTTGTCATGCTTTGATTTTTAAAGGTTGGCTTCTAAGTGTTATCCGATGTATTTGTGTTATTATCAAATCAAATGGTTAAGACCAACATTATGTTTTTGGTTAGATTATTTTTAAGATACTGTTAAATTTTAAATTTATATAAAATTGTAACTCAATAATTATAAAATATATTTTTATTTTTAAAAAACAAGTCAACTTGCCTATACATAGAATCAACATATTTGATCGAATCATGATTACAAGTTATCTATGTTACTATTTGTTATTTAGTGTCATTTTTTTTATTAGGATGAGTATTTATATAATGTTACATATCTAATTGTAGCATGAAATTTTGTTTATGTTATAATTATTTCTAAATATGTTAGCAAAGTATGTATAAATTAATAAATTATAAGTAATACGAAAAAGTGTGAACTAACAAATTATATTGTGAATTGTGTTTTAATATATATGTATATATACACTATATTATAAAACATTTATAAAAAAACTCTTAAAAACAATTGTTAAAGCTTAATGTATCGTTATTTAATACTAATTACTTAGAATCTCTTAAAAACAACCATTAAAGCTTTATGTACTTACATTTAATGTTATTTATTAACTTTCAATCCTTATCTTTAACCACTTTAACTCCCCTAAAATCACTTCTCACTTCAACTCCTCTAAAATCACCTCCCGCATAACTAAATACATGATAAAAATCAAATTTTAAATATAAAAAATCTAAAATATAATTAAGAAAATCTAACAGAATATTTAATGTTTATTTTATAAAAAAAATATATTATTAAACCTAAAATAAATTACATTATTATTAGACCATCGAAGAAACTCTTAAAAACAAGTTTTTATGTATTAAGTACTGTTTATTGATACACATTAGTTAAAATTCAAAATTACAAGTCATGATGCATAAAGACAAATTTTTAAAGATATATGTTTGAATTCATACTAAGTGGTAAACATAATCAGAACATGATAAACATTTCAATTTAAATATAAATAATTCAAAATATATAAGATAATCATTGAATTTTAACAAAATACTTAATTTCTTTTTTTTATATAAAAACATTATATTATTAAGCCTAAATTAAACAAATTTATAAAAAAAAAACCATTATCACTCTCTCAAAACCATCCAAAATCGTATTGTAAATCGATAAAAAACAAAAAATAAAAGGAAACATTAAAATCATGATGTATCTCGCTGCATTGTGCGAGTATGTTTCTAGTATATAATTATGTGAGAAATTAAACAAATTGAGAGAAGGTGAGAAGTCTCAATATCATATATGATTACATGCCCTTTCGGGTGCGTTTAATCATATATGATTAAGTGTCTATATAGTCAATTTAACGTGTTTTAATCATATATATATAACAACCTCAAATCCAGTAATCAACTAAAACATAGTAATACAACGGAAATGACCCCAAATAAACTAAATACATTAACTCAACCCAATTCTACCGCAACGGATATACACGACCACAACTGAGATTTTCTATAAATCTATCGGTGACTACACGCCTTCGCCAATCCCCTTCTACTATGTCACCTCTTCTCTTCCCTTGGACGAACTCCCACTATACACTTGCCTTCAAAAGTTTTCAGTTTTATAGAAGCGAGGATTAGACCGGAGGTCTAATGAGTTCCCTCAAGTTTCAGCATCACACCACATAATATCATTCAAAATGAATTATAATAGCATTTACAAATAATTCACACCTTTAAAACCACCATGCACACACACAACACATGTAGATGGTACACGCTTAAGTCACACACACCTGTGACAACGTGTTCGGGCACACCTGCCCTTAAAACGAATCACATGAAACGAATTCATGCATTCCAAATGGGTCACACCTCCCATATAAAAGCCATCACACGCCCCACCCCCAAATGCATGCACACTTAATATCCACGCCATTAAACATATTTTAAAGCAATGTAAAACATGCATTTTGATAAGCATTATACGCATTTAGAGCTCATACGTCAATTGAAGTAAGTTAAGAAAAACTCACCTGTCGTCCATGCTTACGTCTCACACCTTGAGCTACGAGTGTCCAAATCAAACACCTAAACACACGACACACGAGGGTATTAAATCGCTTGAATGACCCCCAAACACACTCCTTAACATCCCCAAAACAACCCCTAACCGATACCCTGATCCCAATCCCAAACAATAGACGAAACAACATGGGAGACGCCTAAACAGAGTCTGGCGTGACCTCCCGCACGACCTTATCCATGCCAGAACCTGCGTGGAGCTCTGATCCACCCCTGCACGCATTTTCATCCCCAAATCTCATCCTTTCTCAATCCTAAGCCATTCCAAGTCGATTTTAAGCCTTTAGATTGAGGTAATCGATGTTCTAAACCTTTCCCAACCATAATCAAACATTAGAACAACATTTAATCCATAGAAATCCATCCATTGATGGGCTCTCTTTTCTAAAAAGAAACCAAAAATGGAGAACCCTTGAAGATAAACACCATCAATGGTGGTTTTTGCTCCAACACTCAAAGAAAACCAAACAATACTCAATCAAACATTGATTCCTTTAAAGTTTCTTATCCCAAACTCATAACAAGAATGAAATACCCTCAATACTTTAACCATAAAACCCACCAAAACCATTGATGAGAAGAGATGGAGATGATTACCTTGAAAGATGTGAAGTTTAGCCTATGAAATTGCCTCCTTCCAAGCCTTCAATGACGAGTGCACCAAAATCTCTCTAAAATGGAGAAACGAGGAGGGTTTGAGGGTTTTGCCTTCTAGAGGCCCCTCAAATACACTCTAAACCCTGGAAGCTAAGAAATGTCAAAAACAGACCCTCAACATCTAATTCCCTCAAAATAAGAGTTTATATTATTACAATATATGATTAAGCTTGTGTATCATCTATGATATCACACTTCTCGCATTCTCGCAAAATGTTTAGTTTCTCGTTTGAACTTGCCCTTATATATATATATATATATATATATATATAGGGTCAGGTTCACGTGAGACCAAACTGTTTCCGTGAGACCGCGTGAGACCAAACCTTAAAACATGAAACTTCACACCGAAACACTGTGAAGGTAAAAAACATTCGAACCTTCATAATGTAATCACACTATGAAGGTAAAAAAACCTAAACCCAGTTAAAAAAAATCAAACCTTCATAGCTAAAAGACTGTGAAGGTATATCCGAACCTTCACAGTGAAGACGCTGTGAAGGTAAAAAAAAACGAACATTCACAGCGAAAAACACCGTGAACGTAACATTTACGGTGTTTTCCCTATGAAAAGTTCGATTTTTTTTACATTCACAGTTTTTTTGGTGTGAAGTTTCATACTTTAAAGTTTGTTCTCACCGGTCTCACGGAAACTGTTTGGTCTCACGCGAACTTAAGTCTATATATATATATATATATATATATATATGGGTAGTTTCATTTGGAAACTACCTTAATTTTGAAAACAATGGAAACCGTCGATTTCATTGGTTAAGTTAATGAAATTATTTTATGAATTTGTAAAATTTGACAAATTGTTTTATATAATTCTTTTCTTGATGAAATTGTTTCATATATTTGTGTTTTTTATGTAAAAATGAAAAGGTTTCATCAGAATAAGAAAATACATGAAACAATTTCATTTTTACATAAAAAACACAAATATATGTAAAAATTTCATCAACAAACGAATTATATGACACAATTTCATCAAATTAAACAATTTTATGAACCAATTTCATTAAGTTAACCTATAAAATCGATGGTTTCCACGGTTTGCAAAATTAGTGTGGTTTCCATTTGATCTATCCCATATATATATATATATATATATATAGCCATAGGTTCAAATGAGAAATGCTAAGTGTGTGAGAAATATGGAAATAATTCTAGTCATTCATATGGTCAAGATCGGATTTGATTGGTCAAATATTGCGTTTTTGACTTGTCAAGAATTACGACTTTGACTGGTCAAAAGTTACGGCTATTCCAACAATAGAAGGACAGTTTCGTAATTTTTACAAATACGCGGGACGAGTTCATATATGAACCTGTATGATTCACATATGAACTTTATATTCATATGTGAACCAGTGTAATTGGCATATAAACTCTTTTAACTGATTCATATATAAACCTTTGTGATTCATATATGAACTAATTAATTGATTCACAAATGAACTAATTAACTGTAGGTTCATATGTGAATCAGTTGAACTAATTAATAGATTCACATATGAACTAATTAACTGATTATCATATGAACTAATTAACCGATTCACATATGAACGTATAGTTCATATGTGAATCACATAGCTTCACATATGAATTCGTCTTGCGTATTTTACGAAAGTACCCCTCTATCTTTTATAGACCACACAAGCAATTATTTGGTGCTTCACGGTTAAAGCCGCAAATGTTGACCAGATGAAGGGCTAGGATCATTTATCTATTTCTCACACACTTAGCATTTCTCATTTGAACCTCTCCCTATATATATATATATAATAAACAAATAAAGTTATATAATTTATTATTTATAAATAAAAAATGGAGGATGAAGTTCTTATACGAAATATGGATGTGACATGAAAAAAATAGAAGAGTGAATTGTGGATTTAGTCCATGTGGTTTTGTGTTTTCTTTGACTATATTCTATGTTTATTATGGATATAGTCCATGTGGTATGCAATATATTGTGACTAGGTGTAACACTCGTGTTTTTCGGTAAGCATTCTTTCGTTTTATTATGCTCAGATTTTAATATTTGGCCAAGTCTCATCCCACGAGTTAGTGTATGTGACCAATCTTGGGAATCGCGTCATGTTTCGAGTTTTGGCGCGAGAAGAATTGGAGCCAAGTTAAGGCTTAGTACAATGTCGACGATTAATGCCAGCGACTGTGACACCCTGTCACTATCGCTTGGCAAAGTCGCCATGGATATACCGAGGGCAGGGTAGAGCCGGTGACAATGCCAGCAATTGTGACACCCTGTCACTCTCGCTTGGCATAGTCGCCAAGTTTGTGTTGGAGGGGCGCGAATGTGACACACGACTATGACAGTGTCATAGTCGCAGGGCACTGTCGCTAGCGAACAGTCGGCCATTTATACCTCCAGACCCGATTTTAGCTCATTTATTTTAGATATGTGTTGATTTTGGGCGATTCCTCAAGGAGCAATGTAGGTCTCATTCTCTCTTTGCATTTATTGCTATTGAGATGAATCAATGTGAATATTTATTACCTTTGTTTTAGGTTGGTTGTGGTTTAAAGAGCCTAAGTGATTAAAGATCCAAGATGAACTCCATCTCTTCTCTCAAGTTCTCATCATCTAGGGTTTGTATACAAACTTGCAAGGTGAGTACATTTGCATATCTAAACTCCATACGTGTTAACTCTCTTATACTTAAGTCCTTACATACTTCCAAACTATGGGATTTTGGATTTTGGTAAACCTTTGACCTAAAATTTATTTTAAGAGATTTTAGGGCTTTGAGTATGGATAAAATTGTTTGGAAATGTATATGGTCTATTGATGAGTAGATAACTTATCACACTTTCCATCACTTTTTATTAGGATTTTCTAGCTATTTTATTTTCCCAATTACCATATTTGAGTTTTTTATTCTACTTTTCACCATTTATTGAGTTGGGAGCTAAGTATTGAAAATTTACCTTATTTGTGTGTTTTATGTATCAAATCACTGATGAGTAATGTTGCAGCAGGAGTCACAGCATGGGACTGCAGTCAAGGACAAAGCTTCATAACCTTTTTGGTTGGTGTAACAAGATCTTTGAGGGAGACTGATAAACCAAGATCTATCTAAAACTATAGAGAGAGAAAGTAGAGAGAATGAATGAGACGCAAAAGCTTCATATGATTCAATATGCAGCGCAAAAGTTATTGAACAAGACAAGACAAAAGGGCCTTAAATACCCTTGGCTAAATCATATACAAAAGACAAGCTAAACAACAATTAAGGCCACTGTAGATCCCAGTACAGTGCAATCACAGCAAAACAATATCAAAGATGAACAGTATTTGAGTCACAACTACTAGTCATATGATTAATAAGCAATCAAAGGGTTACAGGTTTACAGAAAGGATTTCTGATCAGAGAGAGTAAACCTATTGACTAGCAATCTGAACTATGAGACTTCAACTTTTCTAATGTTATGTCTAACCTAATTATGAGATAAATATGCCTTTATATACTTAGGCTTATAGGCCTAATGGGCTTATGGGCTTGGGCCCATCTAATTAATCAACTATTAATGAATTACATTATGCACCCTTATAAATACTTTATTCCATTTTCAACACATAGGACTTTCAGTCCTAACAATCTCCCCCTAAAGTTGAATAAAGCATTTAACAACTTGAAAAACTTCAGGCCTTGATCTTCTTTCCCTCTTGAATCTTTGAAGAACTTTGGTGTTGCATGTCTTCATGACTTTCCACGCTCCCCCTTGAATAAAGCTCTTGGTCTTCATAGTATCAACTTTGTAACCAGATTCAATGTATAGTAGCCTTGACTGAATGCACTATCACGCAACTTTTAACTGTAGAAACTCAATCACATCGGATCAGCACACAAGAAAGATAATGTGAGAGTTACGTGATATTCCACGGTGCAACTTCAGTTTAAAACAAAGAATCTGTCTTTGAACCGCGAGTTGAATAGACTTTCAGCTTAAGAACTTGTTTCAATCAGCGCGTAGGAGGAATGAAAAACAAACTTAAACTTGTAATAGACACCACATGATACGGAAAAGAAAAAAATTCAAACTTTGAAATCTTCATCTTTGAAAATTGAGTTGCATTAAACTCATATCTTCATCTCTTTGATAAATGAAATAGCATCTTCATCTCTTTGATCTCTAGACTGTCTTTTCTTTCAAACTTTGAAATTGAACTTTGTAAGATTTCTCCCCCTTTTTGATGATTGTGAGCATCATGAGCATCAAAACTTCTTCAATTTAAGCACTTTCTTTGATCTCCCCTTTATGATAATTTGCCATTCTCCGCCCTTTGATCTGAGTATCCGTCAATTCATGAAATGTATATATCCGAATCTTTTCAAATTCTGATATAATAGGAATTGCAAACCTGAATCAACAAATGATACAGTTAGTATGCCTGTAAGTAGCACTGAGCCACTTTGTACAACGGATGTACATTGGAAATAAGTTTTTTTTTTTTGTGATATTCACTCCCCCAGGGCTTCCATTCAATCATCGAAAAACCACAAAGGAATTTTCTATGAATGTTATGACAAGAAAACTTATTCCTTGTGTGCTCGTGCAAGTGTATGAATGATTGAAGCTACTTAGCTTGATTAGGCTCAAATTGTGTAAACTGTTGAGACAACAACAGATATTACACGGACTCAATGTGCATGAAAGAGGTGCAAAGGTGGGGCAACTTTCCTTCTTTTCAATATCTAAATCTTCCGAGTGAAGACTAGATAGCAGATATGTTGCGTCCCCAAAGAAAATGAAACATTTCTTTGTTAAGAAAGAAACGAGTAGCTGGTGGGGTAAAACAAGAGTTGGCATGGGCTAGGTGCCTTTTCAATGATGGTCACCAAAGAATGTGAACCAATCAGAATATGTGGCTGCCCGACTCAGAAAGTGGTTGGTGTAGAGTTCTGATATTCTTTTAGCTCTGTTCTCACACCCTCTTTCTTTTTTAACATTAAAGCTCACTTCTAACCAAACTCTCTTTTTCATTTTTCCGCTTAGCACAATGAGAAAAACTCAACCGGATGAGTTATCTCCCCCACTCTTAGATTTATGACCCCTCACCCCTCAAGCACTCTAGGATAACTTCCGGTGTAGGAAACACTAGTTTACGTGAATCCATGGAAGTTCTGTTTAAGCTCACACATGAATCCCATGTAAGTCCTATAAAGAATAGATGCTCAACAGTTTAACTGAACAGTTAAGCACAAAATGTATGATAACATTGTCAAAATGTATGCTCATGAGATTTGAGCAATTGAACTTTGAAGATTTCTCAAAACACAGATATTGATTGAATGAAATGAAATCAAGAGAATTGTTTTGAGAATCTGACAATGTATCACTCAGATCAAATTAAAATGTTTAGGGTATCAAAGAACTGGATATTTTGTTTATATGAACAAATATAAACAATTTATCAATGAAAGCACAAATTTGGAAATGATGATTGATGCTCAACAATATTGAATTTCAAACGGGGTATTACCATCGAAAAATTGTTTCTTTATGAGACATGGTAATAACAATTTCAAAAGAAGTACTGAACCTGTGTGTGTGAATACTTTACAGTATAAAGACAAGATAATACGCAAGTATTGATCTTTGGAAACACACGGTCAGTTAAACATTAAAGCTCAAAATTGAAAAACATTTAAAAAACACACTTCAAAATTCATAAAATCGATTGAGAACCAGAAGTGTTTTGAACATTTCAGAAAACGTTTTTCATGTTCGAAAGTTGTTCTTCTTTCAAACAATCAGAGATATAGATTAGAAGATATTTACCTTTAAGCTCCCCCTCAAATCATGATAGAATGATTTATGTATTTTAAGCTCCCCCTGGATATTTGCAACAATATCCAAGTCTGAACGTTGAAGAACGGGTCCTGATCTGTCATGTGATTAGAAGCCAAATTCGTTGAAGTCCGGGTTCTAAGCTGATTTACTTAGAAGCCATCGTTCTTCTACTCCCCCTTGACAGTAGGTGCCTGCAATAAAGAATCAGTTTTCGCCTTTGGTACCCACTGGTATTTGGGTCCTCGAATGTTAGTTGTAGTTCTTGTGGGGGAAATAAAATAAGAACCATACCAGAAATGATCATTGGTTTTGTGAATAGGATCATGTGTACGACAATAAGAACAATGGTATTTCTTACCTGATAACCTAAGTAATTCATCTCTCGAGTAGATATGATCAGGTTTACCTTTACGCGTATTGTTGTTAAACAACAAATCCCAATCAATCAAGCAATTCTCATAAGAGATGAACAATATGAACTAGAGATAGAAACTAGAGAGAGAAAGTAGATCTTGAATTCAAATCACAAGTCTGATATTACAATGAAAGTGCTCTAGTACGTTACTACAAGATTACAAAAGCAAACCTATATATACCACAAGATTAACAAAAACTTAACAACTAAGTAAAACTAACTTTGACTTTCCTAAAACATTGACAATGTTGACTTTTACATCTTTGACTTTCCACATTAAATCTTGGATACAATATTTAGACTTAACAATCTCCCCCTTTGTATTCAAGATTTAATAAAAAATTGATACAGATCTTCAGCTCTTGATTCTTCAGCTTTTGTCTCTTTAACTTTGAACTTTGAAGTTTTCACAGTCTTCAGTCTTTCAGCCTTTGAAGAATTTTGGAAAGTCTTTTGAACGTTGTAGCTTTGTAAGTCAACATTGAACATTCTTTCTTCAGAAACTTTTGACAATGAAATAGCGGAAGCATTTTGAACTTTGACAAACTTTGACAACTCTTCATAACTTTGAAATTGATCTTTGTATAATTATCCCCCTTCTTTATGATTGAGAGCATCATAATCATCAAAATATCTTTAATTTCAGCACAGACTTTGATTTCCCCCTTTGATCAACTAACAATCTCCCCTTTGTCAGTTTCCGCACTTTGATCTGAAGAGCCGAATCATGAACTGTATATATCCGAATCTTTTCAAATTCGGACATAATGAACGTGTAATCCTGATTCAACAAATGAAACAGTTAGGAATGCCTGTCAGAAACACAAAGTTACTGTGTACAACGAATGTACATTGTAAGGAGCTGGTTTGATGATGACTCCCCAGGACTTCCATTCAATCATTGAAAAACACAAGGTTTATCTATGAATGTTCTGACAAAAAAACAGATTTTCTGTGTGCTCGTGCTTGTGCATGAAAGAATTTTAGCATAATGATTGAGTTTCATAAGGCTCAAATTGTGTAAACTGTTGAGACAACCACAGATAATACACGGACTCAATGTGCATGAAAGAGGTGCGAAGGTGGGGAAACTTTCCTTCTTTTTCAATATCTAAATCTTCCGAGTGAAGATTAGATAGCATATATGCTGCGTCCCCAAAGAAAATGAAACATTTCTTTGTTAAGAAAGAAATGAATGGTTGGTAGGGTAATAGCAAGAGTTGGCATGAGCTCACTGCCTTTTTCAATGATGGTCACCAAATAATGTGAACCAATTAGTAGATGTGGCTGCCCGACTCAGAAAGTGGTAGGTGTAGAGTTCTGATATTCTTTTAACTCTGTTCTCACACCCTCTTTCTTTTTAACATTAAAGCTCACTTCTAACCAAACTCTCTTTTCCATTTTTCCACTCAGCACAATGAGAATAACTTAACCGGATGAGTTATCTCCCCCACTCTTTGATTTTGACCCCTCACCCCTCAACCACTCAAGGATAACTTCCTGGGTAGGAAACGCAGGTTTATGTGAATCCGTGGAAGTTCTGTTTAAGCTCACACACGAATCCCATGTAAGTCCTAAAAAGCATGGTTGCTCAACAATTTAACTGAACAGTTAAGCATAAAGAGTATGATATCAGAGTCAGAATGTATGCTCATTTAAAATTATGAATGAAATTTGAGCATTTGAACTTTGAAGATCTCTCAAAACAAGAAAATTGAATGAAAGAAATGAAATCAAGAGAATTGTTTTGAGAATCTGACAATGAATCAATCAGATCAAGTCAAAAGGTTAGGGTATCAAAGAATTGGAAATTTTGTTTATATGAACAAATATAAACAATTTATCAATGAAAGCACAAAAAAAAATGAAAAAGACGAATGATGCTCAACAACTTTGAACGCAAACGGGGATATTACCATCGAAAAATTGTTTCGATATGAGACATGGTAATGACAAATTGATAAAGTACTGAACCGATGTGTATGAATACTTGACAGTATATGGATAAGATAATATACAAGTATTGATCTTTGGAAACACACGGTCAGTTAAACATTAAGCTCAGAATTTGAAAAAAAAACATTTAAAATTCACACTTCTAAATTCATGAAATCTTTTGAGAATAAGAAGTGGTTTGAACATTTAAGAATTTGTTTTTCATGTTCGAAAGTTGTTCATCTTTCAAACAATCAGAGATCTAGGACAGAAGATATTTACCTTTTCAGCTCCCCCTCAAATCATGATATAATGATTTAGGTCTTTTGAGCTCCCCCTGGATATTAGCAGAATATCCTTCTCTGATCATTGAAAAACGGGTCCTGATCTGTCATGTGATCAGAAGCCATCACCTTTACTCCTCCTATAAATTAGGCATCTGAAATATGTCAGTTAAAACAAGATAAAGATCAGACACTCCCTTTTGAATTGTAGACCATCATATCAGTAAAATCTATCAGTGAAAAAGTAAAGGATAGAGATCAGATCAATTCTCTTAGGACGTAGACCATCATATCCATCGGATGCAAAAACAGGAGTAAGGTCTTTTGATGGCCGAGGTTCGAGTCCTAAACTGTTTGTGTTTAGAAGTCAAACTCCTTTGAAGTACGGGTCCTAAGCTGTGTACTTAGAAGCCATAATCTTGTCATTGAGGTACGGGATTTGAACTGCTATGTTCAAAAGCCTTTGTTCTCTTACTCCCCCTTGACTTGAGGTGCCTGCAACACAAAATCAGTTTTCTTCTTTGGTACCCACTGGTATTTGGGTCCAGAAATGTTGCAGTTCGTGTGGGGGTAATAGAGTAAGAACCATACCAGAAATGATCACTGGTCTTGTGGATATGATCATGTGTACAGCAGTAAGAACAATAAAATTTATTACCTGAAAATCTGAGTAATTGGTCTTTTGAGTATTTAAAGTCAGGTTTACCTTTATGCTCTTTGTTCTTCTTTGCTTTATGAACATGTACACATGATGTGTGTCCTTTCAGCTCATTTGACATCTCATCTTTAACTGGTTTCGTTTGCCAGACCAGTTTCTCTTTCTTGTAACTTCTTCTTCTTGGAGATGTATCTGAACCATCTACATAGTCATCAAAGAAAATGTTAGATCGACGAATCTGATCAAAAGATTTCACTGACCTTTGTGAAGAGACAGATTTTCGATGTGATTTTGAAACAGACTTCTCAAGCTCTTTGATCTTTGAAGCATAGTTGTCTCTTTCTTTCACAAGTAGATCAATCTTTGTCTTGAATTCAGACTTCGTCTTCTGCTCTTTTATTGCAGTAGCAGATAGTTCAGATAACTTTGAAGTTAGCTTTTTGATTTCAGATTCAAATATGCATCGTTCTTCTTCAAATCCTTTCTCAGAATCGTTTCTCTGGCCAGATAGTTCTTTGAAGAATCCCACACTTTTCTGTTCTATAGCCTTCTTTTCATTAGCAAACTTCTCTCTTTCCAATATAAGTACTTTCTCGAAATCGGAAATTTGTTGAGAAAGCTTTTTGCATTTAAGATCCACTATCTTCTTTTCTTCAAAGCACTTCCTTGAGAAATCTGAGAACTTAGTTGAAATCCTTTCTTTTCTTTCTTAAAAACAGCTTTTTCTTCAACAAGCTTTTGCTCAAAATCAGATATATTCTTTCTGAGTTCCGCATTCTCAGATTCCAATCTCTTTATCTTCTCATCATTCAACCCAGAAGATCTTTTCAGAAGATCTTCATTGAGAGTCTTTAAAATACTGACTTCTTCTTTCAGTCGTATGCTTTCTCCATAATGCTCTTTTGACTTTTGTGAATGAAAGTCAATTGTATGACCCAGATTAATTTTCTCTAAATTCAGCTTTCTAATATTCTCTTCAAGTTCTGCAAAATATCCCATTTTGAATGAGTTCATTAGCTTGATATGAATGATCGTTCCAAACTATATATCAGAAAATCAAAAATCAGATCAAATTAAAATCTTCCACAAAAAGAACTTTTGTCCCCCTCCGCAGACTTAGCACGGGGGTCCCGCTAAATTTTCACACTTAAAAGACATATTACAGTTTTGAAAAAATTGACTAAGTATGAAAAGACACTGTTTGCGCTAACAGTCGAGTTTCTCGTAAGCAGTGTGTTGCGCAAAGTAAGGTTCTCGGGATAAGCGTGTTGCGCAAAGTAGGTTTGCGTAAGTGCCTTGATGCGCAAAGTGAGCTTTGCGTGAATGCCTTGTTGTGAAAAGTGAGGTTCTCGGGATAAACGTGTTGCGCAAAGTAGGTTTGCGTAAGTGCCTTGATGCGCAAAGTGAGCTTTGCGTGAATGCCTTGTTGCGCAAAGTGAGCTTTGCGTGTTATACTTGATGCGCAAAGTGCAATTTTCGTAATCCGCGTATGACCCAAAATAGCTTTGCGTGATAGGCTTCAAACGCAAATGGAGCTTTGCGTGACAAGTTCAATACGCAAACTAAAATTCCCAAAGCTTGCGCAAACGACTATGAATCTTGCGCAAATCATATGAACTTGTGCAAACCGTGATCTTGGCTGTTTTTTTCTCAAATCGATTCAAACATGCAAATTTTATCTCAAAAACTTATAAGTATCATCGATAAACAGTACTAAACACACGAATACAATCAATTTTCGATTAAAACAACAATTTGAACATTTTTGATCAAGAACAGAGACCGAACTCGAGTTCAAGAAAATCTCAAAAAACGAAAATTGAAATCGATTTTTTCAAATTAAGAGATGTAATCCAAACAAGAATCAATCCTAAACACAATTCGCATCCAACGAATCCATTTTCTTGCAACAAAAACGATTTTACACATAAAATTCTGATGAACAGTACCCAAACTCGTTTTCTTGAATTTTTTTTCAGAAAATCAGATTTTCGATCTAAAACTCCAGATTTCAACTCAAATCATGATCAAATCATTTCCGAAAAGTTTGGTTCAGCTCTGATACCAATTGTTAAACAACAAATTCCAATCAATCAAGCAATTCTCATAAAAGATGAACAATATGAACTAGAGATAGAAACTAGAGAGAGAAAGTAGATCTTGAATTCAAATCACAAGTCTGATATTACAATGAAAGTGCTCTAGTACGTTACTACAAGATTACAAAAGAAAACCTATATATACCACAAGATTAACAAAAACTTAACAACTAAGTAAAACTAACTTTGACTTTCCTAAAACATTGACAATGTTGACTTTTACATCTTTGACTTTCCACATTAAATTTTGGATACAATATTTAGACTTAGCAATTGTTCTTTTTGGCATTAGACGCATGTACACATGATTCTCTTTCTTTCAGCTCATCTTCAACTGGTTTCTTCTTCCAGACCAGTTCCTCTTCTTTGTATCTCCGTCTTCTTTGATGTGTACCTGAACCATCTATATTTCTATCATAGAAAAGGTTAGTTTTACGAATCTGATCAAAAGTTTTAACTGACCTTTGTGAAGAGACATATTTCTGATTTGAACTTGATACAGTCTTTTCAAGCACTTTAATCGTCGAAGCAAAGTTGTCTCTTTCTTTAACAAGCAGGTCAATCTTCTTCGTGAATTCAGACTTCGTTTTTTGCTCTTTTAGTGCCTTTTCAGATAGTTCAGATAACTTGGCAGTAAGCTTTTTGATCTTCGTCTGAAACATGCTTCGTCTTCTTCAAATCCCTTCTCAGCATTGTTTCTTTGGCCGGATATTTTCTTTGAAGAATCCCACATTCTTTTGTTCAATGGCCTTCTTTTCTTTGGCAAACTTTTCTCTTTCAAGAATGATTACTTTCTGAAAATCAGAAACTTGCTGAGAAAATTTTATGCAATTCGGCTCAACTTCTTTCTTCTCATCAGCACATTTTCTCGAAAAATCTGAGAACTTCTTTGCGAAAGATTTCTCAAACTCGGATTTATCTTTAGCATGCTTTTGCTCCAAATCAGATATTCGCTTTTGAAGATCGGCATTTGCATCTTTCAGTTCAGAGATATTTTCCTCATATCTATCAACAGAGACTGTTTGCTGAGTTTTAGCTTCCAAATTAGAAATCTTTTCTTTTAGCTCAGAGTTCTCAGCTTCCAGTTCTCTTCCTGTTAATAAAACCTTTGGCCCTAGCATCAACCATTCAGTACAATTCCATAATTCTTTTCCTGTCATTTTGTAAGAATTTATTTGACTATAAATTTCACTTAAAATGTCACGAAAAAATTCACAAGAAAGACTATCAGTCATATAATTTCGAGTTAAATTATTAGCCCACTCTCTTTTCTCCTGTTCCACAGGCGAAACTTCTGTCGAAATTTGGGATTGCATCTCTCCTTCAGTCAATGATAATCTGATATAGGGACCCACTTCATGTTCATCTACAAAACACAAAAAATCAGCTTTCCACCGTTCATAATCTCTTTTGTACCGTAGACTTGGTGGGCACACCATTTTGATCGTTTCGAATAGAATGTATTCGCTCCGGCTTTGAAGAGAGATGAAACTTGAACGGGATGAAATTTAATTCTTAACTGCACTGTAGCGATCGTGAGACAAACAGGATGATCTTTTTTTTTTAAACAAACCCGGCCGAGCAAAGGTCCCGGTCAAGTAAAAGACCGGTAAAGACAATGTACCGGTCAATCAAAGGACCGGTATTGACAAAGTATCGGATGAATAGTAACCGACCGATATGAATAGTACTTTGTGAATAGTATTACGTTCGACCTGTATGACGTTCGACCTGTATTACGTTCGACCTGTATTACGTTCGACCGATATTGAGATTGGATCGGTAAAGCAATGTACCGGTCGAACAACGGACCGGTAAAGACAATGTACCGGTCGAACTAAAGGACCGGTAAAACAATGTATCGGTCAAACCAAAGGACCGGAAAAATAAAGTATCGGTCGAACCAAAGGACCGGTATAGACAATATATCGGTCGAATAAAAGACCGGTAACAACAACGTTCCGGTCGAAGGTTATTGGGCCAATATCTATCGGTCGACTAAACTATTGGTCAAGTTCTATTATCAGATAAGATCGATAAAAAGCAACAGATAAGGCCGATTAAATCGAAGAACACTGAAGAACACGATGAATTTCAAGATTAATCGACCCAGAAACTAAACAACCGACAGTAACATTAGACCGATAACAATCAAAAATCGATTTTCACATGACACAAAAAGACCGATAATCAACCCAGATTTAAGAAATTCAATCGATCGACAATTACCTTTTCCAGAAAACAATCAGAATGACAACCTTCGATCGATAAAAAAAACTTTTCAGATAATTTTTTTTTGATCGAAATCAATCAGAAACAATGATCGATAAAACTTAATTCACCTAGATCGAACAAAAATATAGCAGATTAAACAGATAATCGATTAGGGATTTTAGACAAACCTTTTTCTGGATCAAACCTTTAGTCTCTTTGCTCTGATTCCAATTGTAGATCCCAGTACAGTGCAATCACAGCAAAACAATATCAAAGATGAACAGTATTTGAGTCACAACTACTAGTCATATGATTAATAAGCAATCAAAGGGTTATAGGTTTACATAAAGAATTTCTGATCAGAGAGAGTAAACCTATTGACTAGCAATCTGAATTATGAGACTTCAACTTTTCTAACGTTATGTCTAACCTAATTATGAGATAAATATGCCTTTATATACTTAGGCTTACAGGCCTAATGGGCTTATGGGCTTGGGCCCATCTAATTAATCAACTATTAATGAATTACATTATACACCCTTATAAATACTTTATTCCACTTTCAACACATAGGACTTTCAGTCCTAATAGCCACAAGTAATAAGTACATTGATTACTACAAAATTAGACTTAACAATCTCCCCCTTAGTAATCAATGGCGCTCAGGTCTTCTAAGATGTTTGTTTAACCCGATCAGGACCTCTAAGCGTCTTAAAGTAGCACATAAATTTAATCTTTGTTGTCTAGACAAGGAAGGACCTGAATGTAACACGCTTGGAGATATACTCACATTAGGTTCAGAAACAGGAACCTCAGCTTGTGCCCTTGACGACTCACCTCTTTCAAATGAACTAGATGAAGCTGCGGTGGTCAGAGCTGAGACAACAAAAGGGCTTGATGAGACTGGAGAAGCATTATCTCTAACTGGAGACTGATCAGATATGACTGGAGGAATGGCTTCTTGAGACTGAGAATTCACTATAGGAGTTTCCAAAGAAGATTCTTGAGAAGCCAAGTCTCCATATAATGTATCCACAATCTCTTCATTTTTAACGTCAATACCAAAATCATGATCTTCAGAATCAGATATAACAACGATATCATCTTGGTTTTCTTCTTTGATTTTCCAGAGCTTCTCATACTTTGCATCATCATCATCCTCAGAATTTATTTCAATATAATTTGCAAAGTAATTTCTCATGTCTTGAACAGGTGAACTTTCAACTCTTTGTCTCTTTGACATCTCCCCCTCAGGACCTTGATGATCCGGATCATCTTGGTCATGTCTTCGTTTGTGAGACGGGTCAGCTTCAGATCTGTAAGACTCTTATTTTTGCTAAAAAAAATACAACTTCAGATTATAAAAGGAGGTTTGCGTTACATGTTGGTTGTGCAAACCAGGTTTGCGCAAACTTTAGTTTTGCGCTACCAATTGATGGCGCAAACCTGACTGTTAAGTCAAAATATTGTATCCAAGATTTAATTAGAAAAGTCAAAATGTAAAAAGTCAACATTGTCAAAGTCTTGTAAAAGTCAAAGATGTTTTGTTTACTTAGTGGTTAAGTCTTAGTTTAGTTTGTGAGTATAAATAGGTTTTTTTAGCCTTGTAATTTTGTTAAGCTTTTCATTGTAAAATCATTAGACGTGTGGTTAATCAATATCTACTCTCTCTCTAGTTCATATTGTTGATTCTTGAGAAATAGCTTGATTTGTTTGGGATTTGAATTCACAATTGGTATCAGAGCAGTACCAAACGATTTTCAGAAAAGATTTGCACAAAAAGATGGATTGAAATATGGAGTTTTAGATCGAAAAATTGAGATTTTTTGAAAAAAATTTCAAGAACGCAAAGTTACTGTTCATCCGAATTTAAAAAAAAATCGATTTTGATGCAAGAAAATGGAATGATCGGATTCGATTTGTGTTTTGGATTGTTTCTTGTATTGATTACATCACGAATTAAATCGATGTCAATTTCTGAAATTTTGGATTTCTTGAAAAATATTGTTGAACACTGTTCTTGATCAATTTTTGTGAGTTGTTGTTTTTATTCTGAAATTGATTTTAGATTTGTGTTTAGTATTGATTTTCAATTGTATTGATGTAATTTTGAGAATCAATTTTGCAGGTTTGAAGAGATTTGGATCGATCTGTGGTTTGTTGATGAACACGCCACATTCATCAAAGTTTGTGCCATCATCATAACATCTTGCGCCAAACTCATCTAAATTTACAAACTTTGATTTTTTTTGATTGGATACTCAACATTTATTGGGCTGTTAATTGGAATTCAAAAAATGGTGCTGCAGATTTGGATTTGAATCTGCAAACGGTGGAAGTATTAAACAATTGATTGAGATTTTAATTGGATAATCAAAAATGTAGATGCAAATTGCTTAATTTGTGGGTGATGGAATTAAATCAAGTGACTGCATTTTGTGTTTTGTAATTTTGATTGGGTGTTGAAAAGTTAGTGGGGCGGCATTTTTTTTCATAATCTGTCTCTCTCTCACAAACTTTGCGTCACCCAGTTAATGAGTCTTGCGCCAAAAGCATATCACGCAAACATCAGTTTTGCGCTTTCAAGCACTCATGCAAACCACTTCATTCAAATGGAAATCATTTTTTTTATTGGTTACAACTTCAAAAATGGAACGGTGACTTTGTGAGTGGTTGAAATCATTTAGTCTCATCTTACGCAAACATGAGGTTTGCGTTTTAACTATCTCACGCAAACTAAGATTTGTGCAGGTTTGCGCCTCTTATATGCTTATCTTGCGTCACTAGCATCTTTCGCAAAATTTACTTTGCGCCATACACTGTTCGTGAGAAGTTTGTTTTGCGTCACCCTCTGTTCACACAAAAATCAGTCTTGCATCACCAAGTGTTCAAATTTTAAATTTTGCGCCAAATTTCAAATTGATCTGATTTTTGATTATCTGATTTGCAGGTTTTGAATTCACTTGATCTGCAAGCTCCAGTGTTTTGAGAATTCTAGAGTTAGAACTTTTCCTGAGAAGATTATTTTGTGCTGATCTGATTTTGACTTTCAGTCAAAATTTCTGAATTGTTTGGGAACGATCATTTATATCAAGCTAATTTCTTGTTCAAAATGGGATATTTTGCAGATCTTGAAGAGAAGAATAGAAAGCTGGAATT
Source organism: Arctium minus (assembly GCA_954870635.1). NCBI lineage: Eukaryota > Viridiplantae > Streptophyta > Magnoliopsida > Asterales > Asteraceae > Arctium > Arctium minus. The sequence goes on along the minus strand of OX941080.1, from coordinate 169,201,034 downwards.
AGAGAAAGTTAACCTGGGTTATGCTGTTGACTTTCACTCGAAAAAGTCAAAAGAGTATTATGAGGAAAGCATCATACTGAAAAAAGAAATAAGTGCTTTAAAGTCAATCAATGAAGACTGAATGATGAGAAAATAATGAAATTGGAATCTGAGAATGCTGATCTTAGAAAGAATATATCTGATTTGGAGCAAAAGCTTGCTAAAGATAAAGCTAATTTTGAGATTGAAAAGAAAGGTTTTTCAAAAAAGTTCTCAGATTTCTCAAGAAAGTGTTTTGAAGAGAAGAAGTCAGTTGATCTTAAATGCATTAAACTTTCTCAACAAGTTTCCGATTTTGAAAAAAATACTTATTTTGGAAAGAGAGAAGTTTGTTCAAGAAAAGAAGACCATTGAACAAAAGAATGTGGGATTCTTCAAGGAACTATCTGGCCAAAGAAATGATTCAGACAAAGGATTTGAAGAAGAAAGGTGCATATTTGAGAATGAAATCAAAAAACTGACTTCAAAGTTATCTGAACTATCTGCTACTGCACTAAAAGAGCAGAAAACGAAGTCTGAGTTCTCGAAGAAGATTAACCAGCTTGTGAAAGAAAGAGACAACTTTGCTTCAAAGATCAAAGAGATTGAGAAGTTTGCCTCAAGATCAACTCAGAAATCTGTCTCTTCACAAAGGTCAGTTAAATCTTTTGATCATATTCGTCATACTAACATTTTCTATGATGGATATGTAGATGGTTCAGGTACATCTCCAAGAAGAAGAAGTTACAAGAAAGAGAAAATGGTCTGGCAGAAGAAACCAGTTAAAGATGAGAAGTCAAATGAGCTGAAAGGGAAGACATCATGTGTACATACATACAAAGCAAAGAAGAACAAAGAGCATAAAGGTAAACCTGACCTTATATACTCAAGAGATCAATTATTCAGGTTTTCAGGTAATAAATTTTATTGTTCTTACTGCTGTACACATGATCATATCCACAAGACCAGTGATCATTTATGGTATGGTTCTTACTCGGTTACCCCTACACGAACTGCAACTAACATTTCTGGACCCAAATACCAGTGGGTACCAAAGCCGAAAACTGATTCTGTGTTGCAGGCACCTCAAGTCAAGGGGGAGTAAGAGAACAATGGCTTTTGAACATAGCAGTTCAAAACCCGGACTTCAATGTCAAGAACAATGGCTTTTGAACACAACAGTTCAAAACCCGCACCTTAATGTCAAGATTATGGCTTCTAAGTACACATCTTAGGACCCGTTCTTCAAAGGAGTTTGACTTCTAAACACAACAGTTTAGGACTCGGACCTTAGCGATCAAAAGACCTTACTTCTGTTTTTGCATCCGATGGATATGATGGTCTACATCCCAAGAGAATTGATCTGATCTCTATCCTGTACTTTTTCACTGATAGATTTTACTGATGTGATGGTCTACAATTCAAAAGGGAGTGTCTGATCTCTATTCTGTTTTCACTGACATATTTTAGATGTTTAATTTATAGGAGGAGTAAAGGTGATGGCTTCTGATCACATGACAGATCAGGACCCATTTTTCAATGATCAAAGAAGGATATTATGCTAATATCCAGGGGGAGCTTAAAAGACCTAAATCATTATATCATGATTTGAGGGGGAGCTGAAAAGGTAAATATCTTCTGATCCTAGATCTCTGATTGTTTGAAAGAAGAACAACTTTCAAACATGAAAAACAATTTATTAAATGTTCAAACCACTTCTTATTCTCAAAAGATTTCATGAATTTAGAAGTGTGCTTTTAAATGTTTTTCAAAATTTTGATCTTAATGTTTAACTGACCGTGTGTTTCTCAAGATCAATACTTGTGTATTATCTTGTCCATATACTGTCAAGTATTCACACACACCGGTTCAGTATTTTATTTAAATTTGTTATTACCATGTCTCTAAACGAACCAATTTTTCGATGGTAATACCCCCGTTTGAAATTCAAAGTTGTTGAGCATCATTCATCTTTTTCATATTTGTGCTTTCATTGATATTTTGTTTATATTCGTTCATATAAACAAATTTCCAATTCTTGGATACCCTAACCATTTGATTTGATCTGATTGATTCATTGTCAGATTCTCAAAACAATTCTCTTGATTTCATTTCTTTCATTCAATTTTCTTGTTTTGAGAGATCTTCATTGTTCAAATTGCTCAAATCTCATGAGCATACATGTTGACAATGTTATCATACATCTTGTGCTTAACTGTTCAGTTAAACTGTTGAGCAACGATTCTTCTTAGGAATAACATGGGATTCGTGTGTGAGCTTAAACAGAACTTCCATGGATTCACGCAACCTGTGTTTCCTACCCAGGAGGTTATCCTTGAGTGGTTGAGGGGTGAGGGGTCAATATCAAAGAGTGAGGGAGATAACTCATCCGATTGAGTTATTCTCATTGTGTGGAGCGGTAAAATGGAAATGAGAGTGTGGTTAGAAGTGAACATAAAGATAAAAAGAAAGAGGGTGTGAGATCAGAGTTAAAAGAATATCAAAACTCTGCACCTACCACTTTCTGAGCCGGACAACCACATCTACTGATTGGTTCACATTCTTTGGTGACCATCATTGAAAAAGGCAGTGAGCCCATGCCAACTCTTTCTATCCCCACCAACCACTCGTTTCTTTCTCGAAAAAGAAATGTTTCATTTTCTTGGGGAAGCAACACATCTGCTTATCTAGTCTTCACTCGGAAGATTTAGATATTGAAAAAGAAGGAAAGTTGCCCCACCTTCGCACCTCTTTCATGCACATTGAGTTCGTGTAATACATGTTGTTGTCTCAACATTTTACACAATTTGAGCCTTATGAAACACAATCGTTGTGATAAATTCTTTCATACACAAGCACGAGCACACCGAAAATTTGTTTTTCTGTCAGAACATTCATAGATAAACCTTGTGTTTTTCAATGATTGAATGGAAGTCCTGGGGAGTCATCATCAAACCAGCTCCTTAAATTGTACATTCGTTGTACACAGTAACTTTGTGTTACTGACAGACATTCCTAACTGTTTCATTTGTTGAATCAGGGTTACCATGATCATTATATCTGAATTTGAAAAGATTCGGGTATATACAGTTCATGATTCAACTATTCAGATCAAAGAGCGGCGACTGTCAAATTATCATTGAAAGGGGAGATTGTTATTCGAATACAAAGGGGGTGATAAAAGACTGTGTTGAAATTGAAGATGTTTTGATGATCATGATGCTCACAATCATCAAAAAGGGGGAGAAATTTACAAAGAATCTATTTCAAAGCCATGAAGAGTTGTCAAAGTGAAAAGACTTGTGAAGAAATTCTGAGAGTTCAAAAGTCAATTCAAAATGCTTCCGCTAATTCAAAGTCAAAAGATAAATCAAGATGATTTGTGAAAGTTTGTTTTCTGAAGACAGTCCAGAGATCACAAGAGATGAAGATACATGTTTGTCAAAGATCCCTCAACGTTCCAAAAGTTTTTTCAAAGATGTTTCAAAGTTCATTGTTTCAGAAGTTTCAAGAATTCTGTTTCTTGTTCATGACATGTTGACTTTCAAAGCTTCAATGTGAAAAAGACTTTTCAAGATTCTTCAAAGGCTGAAAGATTGAAGACTGTTAAAGCTTCAAAGTTCAAAGTTGTTAGAGACAAAATCTGAAGAATCAAGTGCTGAAGACTAGTGTCAATTTTTTTATTAAATCTTGAATACAAAGGGGGAGATTGTTAAGTCAAAATATTGTATCCAATATTTAATTAGAAAAGTCAAAATGTAAAAGTCAACATTGTCAAAGTCTTGTAAAAGTCAAAGATGTTTTGTTTACTTAGTGGTTAAGTCTTAGTTTAGTTTGTGAGTATAAATAGTTTTTTTTAGCCTTGTAACTTTGTTAAGCTTTTCATTGTAAAATCATTAGACGTGTGGTTAATCAATATCTACTCTCTCTCTAGTTCATATTGTTGATTCTTGAGAAATAGCTTGATTTGTTTAGGATTTGAATTCACACTGACTTCAGATTTAATTTTGTATTTTCAAAGAAAAAGACATTTTTCACCTGTGAAGCTCTTTTACTCCCCCTATACAAATGCACTGGATATAACAAATCAATTTAGCATTTGTATAGAAATTACTTACCTGATAAACCTTTGATCTGGACTTTTATTACTTTATCAGAAACGTACCTGTCCACTTTATTCACTCCCCCTCGAAATTAGATGTTGTCAGTTTTTTTATTCAGATTTTCTCCCCCTCGAAATATGCAAACACCAATTTTCAAAGATACGGGAACACAAACATAGAAACATCAATGTATAAAGAAAAATATACTTAATATAGATTTTGAAACAACTAAATATATACATTTTTAAACACTATGCAAATTAAATTCTACTTAGTAAAATATCACAGGTTAATCAATCAATTGAAATCAAGTGTGTGTTTTTGGATGCAGATGCAAGTTTCATTATATATCAAGTTAATACATGTTCAGTTTCAAAAACTTTCATCGATCTATTCAGTGTGCTAGCATGTGAACTTTGATTAGCTTCAAGTAAGTGTAATTCTAAAAATATAATAGAGTACTTTGCCTTTACACACACTAAGCTGTCAAGAATTAGGACTTTCATAAATTTATAGGTTTATCGCAACTTAAAAATATCACCAAGTATCATGAGATGTGTGCTCATTGGCATCTTTCTATAATATGTGCACATTGGCATCTTCACATTATTGTGCTCTTTGGCATCTTTTAAATTTGTGCACATTGGCATCTTTTTAATCAAGAAGTTTTGTAAGTAAAAAACATGTCATAAACGTAACTTTCTATCTGATCCTATAGCAGGATTTGGGTCAGCCGCTCCTAGACCAGTTGGACTTAGGGGACTAGGTGTCAAGCACCCCTTAGAACTTACTCTCCCAGATCAAAAAGGCTACATCGACACATCCTAAACCCATTTTTACCAGTAGAACATGACTTTCGATCACTCCCAGACCAGTTGGCCTTAGGGGACCAGATGACAAGCATCCCACGGAACTTACTTTCCCAAACCAGAAAGGTCACAGGTACAAACTTTTAAACTTAGTGATTTCTGTATTTTATAAATTTCATCTCAATCACTTGGTTTTACGTCTAAATGCTTAGCCTATATTTTCATTACGATCCATAATTCTGACTTTTTAGGTTTTCTAAGCATTGTAAACTATACATATTCCTAATGACATAACTTTAAAGTAGTCCTCAAAAATTTCAAACATGTTTTGCTGACTTTTCGATTTTTGTAAGATTTGAAATATGAAACATATAAAACTTGGATATAAACAAAATAACTTGAAAATTTATCCTAGACACACATTTTATTCAAAAGAAAGAAGAATTGTAAAAAAATTACTTTATAGAATAAAATTTGTGTAGGTTTAAACTTTTAAATTCAACATGCCGAGTTTTGAAAGCAGAAAATTAAATCGTTTTTCATCTAAGGCTTTTGTAAAAATATCGGCAAGTTGATATTCAGTTGGAACAAAATATAATTCAATAGTACCTTCTTCTACATAAAGTTTAATGAAGTGGTACCGCATATCAATGACTAGGCTGCACATTCAGATTTGATCGAAATCTGATTTCTAACCACAAAGAACAACCAATTCGAACTAATTTTTGCAGAATCGTGAAATGGAAAATCGAACAGTAACTTTTAATCGAACAGTCCAAAACCACGAATATCCTCAAATTGATCTTCAAACACTGAATTTCTTGCAATTTGATGTGAAACAAAAATGATCTAACACTGAATGCGAATCCAACGAATCAAATCTCAAGAAAAACCGATCAAATTTCAGTACAAATTTGTGAAAAATTTAGGGAATGAGATTTTCTTGATCAAGATCAAGAAAATCGATCAAATTCTCTGAATTAATAACAAATTCAGATTGAAAATTGTTTCTCTCAAATCTCTCAGAATTAGATTTGGCTCTGATACCAATTGATAAACCAAGATCTATCTAAAACTATAGAGAGAGAAAGTAGAGAGAATGAATGAGACACAAAAGCTTCATATGATTCAATATGCAGCGCAAAAGTAATTGAACAAGACAAGACAAAAGGGCCTTAAATACCCTTGGCAAAAGCAGATACAAAAGACAAGCTAAACAACAGTTAAGGCCACAAGTAATAAGTACATTGATTACTACAAAATCAGACTTAACAGAGACTTAGAGCAATTCGGTTGAAGGAGGAAGTGGAGCAGAGCATGTATGATCTTTTTATTCCTTTTGTTTCCTTTAAAAGATGCTTGTTGTACCAATAATTTACATTTGATTCTAACTCTTGTAGTGGGGCCCTTGTCCCTTTGTACTTTGATGCTTTCTTAGATGTTAAGTTAGGAGATCCTCTAGTATAAATAGAGGGCTCACTTTGGTTGAAAAACATATTCCACTGGTTAGATAGCTCACCTAGCTATCATAACTTGTTACTTGAAGTAATTTTAATATTAAGTCTTTAATTATTCAGTACGCTACTGTCCAGTGTCACAACAACGTTCACAACACCTTTACATTTCCTTGTCATTTACAATTCGGCTTTACGTTTATGCTTTACATTTATGTTCTTTACATTTACGCATTCCAATTCCAGTCATTTACTTTAATGCATTATGTGAATCCCAGATTGCTCAAGTAACATTGAATAATAGAACGATTATTTGTATTGAATGATTGAGAGAGTTACAAACATAGGATTGAAAAGCAAATTCTCTCTCTAAACCTGATAAGCGCACAATTCAGTTTTTCAACTTCTAACCCTAATGATTAGAAAACAAATATTAAATACTCAGGCCTAAAACCCTACAGGCCCAAGGCCCAACAAACCAAACAAAGGCCTAATTAACAAACAAAACCCAATATTAAATAAAAGGCTTTTACAACGCGATTAATAATTAACAATTTAAACTATATAAATGCTTTATATAACTTTCCACGCACTAGGACATTCAGTCCTAACAATCTCCCCCTAAAGTTGTATAAAGGATTTATCTCTTTGAAATCTTCACTTCTTGATCTTCTTTCCCTCTTGAATCTCTGAAACACTTTGGTGTTGCTTATCTTCATGTCATTCCAAGCTCCCCCTTGAATAAACTCTTGGTCTTCATAATTTCAACTTTGTAACCAAATTCAATGTATCATAGTCTCGACTGAATGCACAAACTGAGCAACTTTTAACTGTAGAAACTCAACACATCGGATCAGCACACCAGAAAGATATTGTGCGATTTACGTGACATTCTACAGTGCATCTCCAGTTTAAAAACAAAGAATCTGTCTTTGAACGCGAGTTGAATTGACTTTCAACTTCAGAACTTGTTTCAATCAGATCTTAGGAGGAATCAACTTGTAGCAAATACCATATGATACGGGATAAAAGAAATGCAATCTTGAAATCCAATGGTGAGAAGAAGTTCTATTACTCCCCCTCAGATTTTGCTAACTCCCCCTCAACATGATATTATGTGTTTTTGAATTGTATGTCATTTTCCCCCTCATGATGATTAGGAGAAACCTGAGCATCATGTAACTTCAAAGACTAACCGGATGAGTAGCAAAAGATCAAATAAAGCGATACAGTAACCAAGGGTAACAGCTAACACAGAAACACAATAGTAACTGTTATCACAACAATTAAAATTAATTGTGTGGCCTATTTTCAGAGTTGGCATCGATGTATCTCTGATAGGATTTCCAGTTATCACTGAAGTAAAATATTAAAAAAAATGACTTCTCAAACTATTCTGGCAATATCACAAAGATATGCAAGGGGAATCACAAAGATTCGTGCGTGTGTGAAAGAAGTATAAATCATATCGATTAGGCTCAAAGATTGATTCAACCTGGGACGCATGTTCATAAATCAATAGACACAGTGAGATGAATATGAAGTTTGGAGACCAGAGCTAGTGTCTTCCTTTTTCAATATCTAAGTCCTCCGAGTGAGGAATAGATAGATTATGTGCTAAATCTCCGTGAATATATGAAACAAGTACCTTTTATGAGATACTTGAGTGGCTAGGTGGGGTGACACGAGTTATCGACATTGGGTCCATGTCTGTTTCAATATCCATCTCCAAGAAACGAGAATGAATAGATTATGTGGTAACCCAAATAACTGACTCGGTTTGGTAAGAACCAATAATTCTTTTATGTCCTGTCACATCTTCACCATATTATTTTCGCTCCGAACTCATCTATCAAGCTAGACTCCTCACTGATATCTAAGAATGGGATGCGCTTCTTGGGTAGGTCCTTCCATTTCCGGATTGACCATAGAAACTTTATGAGTCCTAACACTCCTTTAACTCACCAAGATAGAACATTGAAGTAAAAATTTTGATTTGAGAGAATCAGAATTCAAAAGCATTTAAGAACGAGTCCAGAACTGAAGTGTTCAGAAGTCGATATAAAAGTTAGGATAAACCTGGTACTCCACCTCAAAAGATGGCATAACCCTTGATTGTAGTCATGTGACGTGAATAATCTGAATTAAAGCCCACATGACATGCCTGCAAAACAGATTAGACAGATTTTGGTTTTGGTATCCATGCTTTGATGGATCCTTGATGGTTAGTTGCCTTAGCTTTGAAGCTATGAAACTGAGGATTGGGGATACTATAAGTACCGTACCAGCTATTGACATACCTGGAATCCACAAAGTCACTATTTTCACAATAAGTGCAACAGATATTTGATCGGTTTAGACTGTACAACTTAGTTGTGGAATAGACATGAGTCGGTGACTTTGAATCAATTACAGGAGATTTGTATGATGTGTTTCCACCAATGTCTTTTGTAGTTGATTTCTTTTTCCAAACCATTTTCACTTTTCAAAACACTTGATTATCTATATTATCAACAAGAGAATTATAGAAAAGATTTGAAGGGCGAATCCGATCTTTTGAAAATTCATTTGATTTGACACAACTCTTCGAAGAAATAGTTGTGGAAGTTGAACTTGAAGAATAAGGAGACTGAGCAACAGTATCGGGACTGACTTGTTCAGATAAATCAGTTTTAAAGTTTATTTCTTCAAGTTTCTTGACTTTTGCGGATAAAACATTTCCTTCTTCGAGAATTAAATCAAGTTGTTTTTGTAAATCAGATTTTATCTTCTGCTCTTTCGAAACCTCTTTTGCTAATCCAGATAATTTTTGTGAAAGTTTATGAATTTCTGTTTAGAATATCTTCCTTTCACTTCCAAAGTCTTGTTCAATACCGTTGCATTTATCAGATATTTCTTTGAAAACCGCAACATTTTTCTTTTTAAGCACTTTCTTTGTCGTTTCATAACTTTTTCGCTCTTTTGCAAAATTATCTCTCTCCATTTTCAAAACCTTTTCAAAATCAAAAATCTGTTTTGAAAGTTTTGCATTTTGAAGCTCAAAAACCTTTCTTTCGTCAAAAACTTTCTTTGAAAGATCAAGAATCTTTCTTTCATTTGAAAAATCAACCTTTTCTTTTTCAAAAACAACAAGTCTTTTCTTCAGATCAAGGTTTTCGCTCTCTACAGCTTTCCGTTTCTCTTTAAGTTCCAGAGTCTTTTCTTCTCGGGCTTCAAAATCTGCAACTTTTCGTTCAAGTTCAGTTATTTTCTTTAAAGCTTCAACACTTGATGGATCACTTTTCTTCATATTCGCTTCTTTCAGATTCTCAATCAACTCGCTCTTGTTCTCTGATTTTTCAAACTTTTTCGAGAGTTCCGAAAATTGCTTTTTCAAAACATCCTTTTCTTCAGCAAGTTTTTCTTTTTCTCTTTTTAAACTTTGTGCCCAACTCAGATTATCAACATTTTCACTATTAACTTGCACAAGCACGTTGTAATTGTTTTCCAATCTGGCTTCAAGAACTACAATATTGGATTTGAGATCAGAAATTTCTTGTTGATAAGTAGAATAAGACATTGTTACTTGAACAAAATGATCGAAGACGATCACGATTTGATCCAATAAAGTCAGACAGAGTAATACACAAAAAAATGCAAAAAAAAATGTTCCCCTCCTGCGACTTAGCAAGGGGGTGCCGATATTTTTTTTTCGGGATAAAGACCGGATGCCTTGATCCGAGTTTAAAAAAATTCTTTCGATGAATCAAGGGTCACGGGACCGGATGGCGCCGTCCGGGAGTCTGATGGTGTGGGGACGGCACGGGGCAGTTGGGTGGTATTGGACCACGGCACAGGAGATGCGGAGAACCGGGTGGAGTCGTGGCACGGGCGGCGTGGGAGACATGAACCTGGGTGTGGTGAGACCCGGGTGTGGTCGAAGCCGAAGCCTGGGTGTGATCGAGGCCGAAACCCGAGTGTGGTCGAGGTCGAAGCGGGCTTTGCGAGAAGAGGGCTTCGGGTGGAAGAGGGCTTATGTTAGAGCACATATTTGTTGGATGCAAGATCATTAATTCTGAAGATAAAAGTCAAGCAAGTCAAAGCTGAAAGTCAACTCTCAAGCATAAAAGTCAAAGTCTTTTGTAATAAAGTCAAAGTTTGTGTTTTTGTTTCTTTGTTTTAGTTGTGGGTATAAATACCTTGTATCCTTGTCTTTGTAAAGTAAGTGTAATTCAGTTGTATACGTGAGCAGATTAGAGAAGAGAGGACGTAGAACTCAGATGTGAAGTGAGCAGATTAGAGAAGAGCAAATTAGAACATTATTCTAGAGAGAGAGAGAATGAATGTAGAGAGAGAAAGTGAGTTTGTAATTGTTGAATAGTGAATCAATGAAATATGACTTACTAAATTCTCATCTTGATTGTTGTTCTTGATCGTAGTAGCATTTAGAACTTGAATTTCTGGGTATAACAATTGGTATCAGAGCAGATCCAGATTGAAATCAAGAAAAAAATTCAGAGTCGACACTGTGTTCTTGAGTTCTTGAATCGAATTTTAAGTTTTTGGTCGAATTTGAGTTTGTAATTGATAGGAATGAGTTTGTGTATTGTTTTCGATCGAGTTTGTATAGTCTGAATAGTGTTTTGCAATGTAATTGAGGTTTAATTTTGAGATTTGTTAAGTTCGAGTTACACGAGTTCTGTGCACTGTAATTTGAATCGAATTGTAATAGTTTGTGAGTTAGGTTGAAATTCATTGCTAGTTTTTGGTTCTAGGTGTGTTAGTGGTCAATTTGTCGAAGTCTCAGATCGAAATTTGGAGTATAAGTTGGTTTTTGAGCCATTCAAGTTGATCTTTCTTCGAGATCTGAAGAACTCGCAAGGTCCATGAAGAAATCGCAAGACTCATCATAAAGAACTCTCAGAGATCAATGAATTCGTAAAAACTCCAAAGAACTCGCAAAAGCATGAAGAACTCGCAAAGTGTCGAAGAATTCGCAGAAAGTTCCAAGAATTCGTAGATTTATCAGATTTCGCATGGGCTTTTTTTTGAAAACACAAGGATAGAATTCGCAGAGAGCTATATTGCGAATTGCTTAGAATTCGTATCAGTGAGTATTGCGAATTGCAAAGAATTCGCAGACTAGAGGGTTGCGAAAAGTGATTTCTAAATTTTTCTAAGGGAAGAATTCGCAGAAGTCATTCTTACGAAAAGTTTTTCTTAATTCTTTCAAAAGACAGAATTCGCTAGTGTGAGTATTGAGAATTCCTTAGGATTCGCAGGTGTGTGAGTTGCGAATTCTGTGTGTGTTTTTATAAATTTGCGAATTCCTTGTATCTTAGTTTTGTTTGCGAATTCTTTGTTATTTCTTGTGCCTTGCGAATCCCAGACTTGGTGATTTTAGGAATCTGATTTTCTGAATTTTAGTGTTTGATTTCATTTGGATTAACGATCAAATTCAAGTTCTTGTTGTAACAGAATGACTTCCAGTGAAGCTCATGTAATCAGTACGGATGAGAAGCCACCAGTACTTTTCAAAGGAGAGTACGAACAATGGAAAAATCTGTTCTTGGATTTCATTGATCAACATGAATTAGTAGATCATATCAGAGTATCTCTGAGAGAAGGAAACATGAAAATTCCAACATGGATTCATACTACTTGTAATGTAGATTGGGAAATGAAAAAACAAGAGTTTCAAGTACATCCTGATAGCTACACAGATGAACAGAAAAAGAGATATAAAGCTGACAGATTAGCCAAATCTTTTATATTGAAAGGAATTTCAGAGGAGATTTCAAAAGAGATTTCTATCAAATTAGAAAGCAAAAAGGCTATAGGAAAACAGCTGTGGGAACATATTAAGAAGATGATGATAGGACCAAAGATGTCATCAAGAGTAAAGTTTTTAGAAGCTGAGAACTCTGAACTTAAAAGAAAGATTTTAGATCTGGAAGCTCAAATCTAGAAGCAATATTCTGTTGAGAACAATGAGAAGAAAGTTAAGGATTTGGAGAATGCAAATGTTGATTTTCATAAGAAGATTTCTGATCTGAAAAATGCTAATGCCGAGCTTATAAAGAAAATATCTGATTTGGATCAAAATATGGTCAAAGAAAAGGATGTTTTTGAGAGTGAGAAGAAAGAGTTTGCTAAAAAGTTCTCAGATTTTTTACGAAAATGTACTGATGAGAAGAAGACAGTTGAGCTGAAATGTATAAAGCTTTCTCAACAGATTTCAGATTTTGAGAAAGTAATCATTTTGGAAAGAGAAAAGTTTGACAAGGAGAAGAAAATTAAAGAACAAAAGAATGTTGGATTCTTTAAAGAGATATCTGATGAACGAAAGAATATGGAAAAAGACTTTAAAGAAGAAAGAAATATATTTGAGGAAGAGATAAAGAAGCTGACTGCAAAGTTATCTGAACTATCTGAAAGTGCATTGAAAGATTAGAAAGCGAAGTCTGAGTTCAAGAGAGAGATTGACCTACTTGTCAAAGAAAGAGACATTTATTCTTCAAAGATAAAGGAGCTTGAAGACATTGTTTCAAAGGTGGTGGTGACTGAGCACACGACTCCAGAGTCACAAATCCACACACCTCGAGATGATTTAGCTGATTCTGAATGCTCATTCAAGACAACTGCAACCTCACATAAGAAAACTATTTCTACAAAAAGGTTAGTCAATTCATTTGATCAGATTCGTACAACTAACATTTTTTATGATTGGAAAATAGATGGTTCAGGTAAACAAAGAAGGAGAAGAAGGAGATATAATGAAGAGAAACTGGTTTGGAAAGTGAAACCAGTAGATGAAGAAAAGAAAGATGAGAAGAAGGAAGAAAAGAAAGGAGAGAAGAAAAGTAACAAATCATGTGTACATGCATCAACAGCCAAGAAGAACAAAGTGCTAAAAGGTAAATCTAATCTTGCTTACTCGAGAGATCAATTGATCAGATTGTCTAAAAAGAGATATTGTTCTTATTGTCATACATATGATTATGTTCATAAGTCTAGTGATCATTTCTGGTATGGTTCTTACTCTGTTACTCCCATCCGAACTGCAACTAACAAATATGGACCCAAATACCAGTGGGTACCAAAACCGAAAGATGAATCTGTGTTGCAGGCACCTACAGCAAGGGGGAGTAACATAACCATGGCTTCTGAATATTTCAGTTCAGAACCCGTGCTTCAATGAACTAAGGCTTCTGAATAGATCAGTTCAGGACCCGTACTTCAACGGAGTTTGACTTCTAAACACAACAGTTTAGGACTCGTACTTCAACGAGGAAAGAGATGATACTCCCGGGCTGATAAGAAATTGTACTCCGATACTCAGATGAGGACATCAACCTTCAAGGGGGAGTACATATGTTTCTGGAAATATGTATTCGAAAGATATGACGAACTACATTTCAGGAGGAGTGTAGATCTCTATCATGTGCTTTTTCACTGACATATTTTAGATGCATATTTTCAAGGGGAGTATTGAATTTTGATTTCTGATTACTTCATATCAGAACTCGTTTACTCAATGTTTTACTGCTTTCTGTTGTTTATTTTTCAATAAATTTGTGAATAAAGTTGCTTTGACTGACTTTATGACTTTTGAAGAAAGAGAGAAGCTATCAAGATCATATAATTATGATTTTAAGTTTGACTTCATGAGATTATAGACTGAACGACAAGGTTAAATTTCTTATCTTAATCTCATATATGGTTGAAAGAAGGACAACTTTCAATCATAGAAAACATGTTTTTAAATGTTCAAACCACTTCTCGATTCTTAAACAAATTTCATGAATTGGAAGTGTGATTTTAAATGTTTTCATTTTATTTGATTTTGAATGTTTTACAAACCGTGTGTTTCCAAAGATTAATATTTGCGTATTATCTTTTCTATATACTTTCAAGTATTCTCATATTGAAACATATTTTGCGATGGTAAGACACCCCGCTTGTATTTCAAATAATTTTGAACGTTAATTCATTTCAAAACGTTCTTTCAAGAATGTCTATATTTTTGTTTCGTATAGACAATTTCAAATTTTTGATGACCTAAGCCTTAATTGCTATATCATTTGTTTCTGATCATTTTCATACAATGTCAGATTTTTCAAACAAGTCTCTTGCATTCATGTCTATTCATTCACTTTACTTGTTTGAAATATCTTCAATGTTTAAAATGCTCATATCTTCATGATTATATTCTGAGCATACAAACATCTGACTTGTATTTGAGCTTTAACTATTTGAGCTAAACCATTTTGAGCAACATATGCTTCATAGGAAAATATGGGTTCTTTGTGCTAGGACTTACATGAACTTCTATGGATTCACATTAACCAGTGTTTCCTACCCAAGAAGTTAATCCATAGTGATTGAGTGTGAAAAGTCGAAAAGAAATGAGTGTGGGTTGTGCGTTGAGGTAAAATGGAAAAGAGAGTTTGGTTAGCAGTGAGCTCAATGATTAAAAGAAAGAGGGTGATAGACCAGAGTAAAATAATATCAAACTCTGCACCAACTACTTTCTGAGCCGGGCAGCCATATTACTAATGTTTCACAACTCTTTGGTGAACATTATTGAAACAGGCAACTAGCCCATGCCAACTCTTGACAAAACCCCACCAACCACTCATTTTCTTCTTAACAAGAAAATTTTTCATATTTTTCTGGGTACGCAACACATAATCTATCTGATTTTCATTTGGAAAATCTGGATATTGAAAAAGAAGGAAGTCTGCCCCACCTTCGCACTTCAATCATGCACATTGAGTCTGTGTTTATCTACTGTTGTCTCAGTGGTTTACACAATGTTGAGCCTTATAAAAAGCAATCATCATATGCTTATTCTTTCTAACACTTGCACGAGCACACAAGGAATTTGTTTTCTTGTCGTAACATTCATAGAAATTTCCTTTGTGATGTTTCGATGATTGGATGGAAGCCCTGTGGGAGTGAACATCAAAAAACTCCTTTCCTATGTGTATTAGTTACACACAGTAACTTCGTGTTACTGACAAGCATATTAACTGATTCATTTGTTGATTCAGGTGTTACATTCATACTTTGTCTAGATTTGAAAAGATCTGGATGAATACTTTATTTTGGATCACCGGTGAATCAGAGGCTCAGTTCAAAAGATCAGTGGTCATAATTGATGATGACATTTCTTGGAGAAAGTTTTGATGATATCGATGCTCTATTCATCAAAAAGGGGGGAGATGGTATCAAGAAATGTTAAAGTTGGGAGAAAATGTTCAAGAATTGATTGTTAGAGAAAGATTGTTGTTCAAAGCTGAAAGAGGTTAAGGATTTCAGATTTGTTGAAGATAATTTGCTAAAGCAATCAGAGCTATGTCTGAAAGAGGTTTGTTTACAATCTTTGGGAGAGAATGTTAATAATTCTTGAAGAACAGATTCTTGGAAGATTGCTGAAAGTTTTTGAAGATACAGAGTTTATCAAATGTCGATTTTTCATATGAATAAGGGGGAGAATGTTGATTGATTGAAAAAATCAGTTTTACTACAAAGAGGGAGATTGTATTGTTTGTACAGAAAGGGGGAGAAAATTCAAATTGAGCTTAAAGAGAGAAGATCGCATTGCAAAATCTTTTAGAAATAATCTTGATCCAAAGGGGGAGAATGTTAGAGCACATATTTTTTGGATGCAAGATCATTAATTCTGAAGATGAAATTCAAGCAAGTCAAAGCTAAAAGTCAACTCTCAAGCATAAAAGTCAAAGTCTTTTGTAATAAAGTCAAAGTCAAAGTTTGTGTTTTTGTTTCTTTGTTTTAGTTGTGGGTATAAATACCTTGTATCCTTGTCTTTGTAAAGTAAGTGTAATTCAGTTGTATACGTGAGCAGATTAGAGAAGAGAGGAAGTAGAAATCAGATGTGAAGTGAACAGGTTAGAGAAGAGAAAATTAGAACATTATTCTAGAGAGAGAGAATGAATGTAGAGAGAGAAAGTGAGTTTGTAATTGTTGAATAGTGAATAAATGACATATGACTTACTAAATTCTCATCTTGATTGTTGTTCTTGATCGTAGTAGCATTTAGAACTTGAATTTCTGTGTATAACAACTTTGCGGGTGGAAGAGGGCTTCACGGGTGGAAGAGGGCTTCGGGTGAAAGAGGGCTTCGCGGGTGGAAGATTAAAATAAGGCTTTTACAACGCGATTAATAATTAACAAATAAACTCTATAAATACTATATAGAACTTTCCACGCACTAGGACTTTCAGTCCTAACACATTCGCTTATTGTGTCTCCAATAATATCGTACACCATGTGTCAAGCGATGATGGGGGTAAGTCCCTAGCTTGGGTGTAAGTGATGGTTGGGAGATAAAAGCCTATGTAACTATGGATTAATGTTTTGCTACTAGCTATCAATTTCACTATTCATTCCTTGTTTCTGAGTTTCATCCAAGTGCTTATTGATGGAGTGACGTACATTGTTTCACTTGGATGAGTTGGCTTAAATGCGAGACAACGTAAACTTCAGAACACTGAAGTGTTATCGGGGTTGTAACAAACCATTTCAATCTTGATTGATTGTAAACTGTACGGGGAGAACTGTTAGTCCCAAAGGTGCTTAACAAGTTTGTAGAAGGGGGGGGGGGTTGAATACAAACACAAGTTTTTAAAGTTTAATAAATTGTTTAGTGATAAATCAAACACAATTTACAAATCTGTTGCGGAATAAGATTAAGGGGCTGCTTGGCAGTTGCTGAATGGTTTGGTGTAGAATTATTAAGTGGTCAGAATGATTAAGATGCTCTTATGATATAATGCGAAATGAAATATGGTTGTTTGCTAATTGTTCAAGATGAGATCAGGGCTCTGAATGGTTAAGACAGGGTCAAGACACTAAATCATTCTGAGGGTTTTGGAGCCATTAAGAGGCAGACCTTTTTTTTTGCCAAACAAGATTTGCCTCTTAACAATTCAGATGTTGTCTCTTAATGGAACCATTAAGAGGTAAACAAACGGCCCCTAAGTAGAACTCAGTCTAAACAAACTTAAGAAACACTAAGATGGTTGCACAAGAATATAGAGAATGGGAGATTTGAGAGTATAGAAAACAAGGGTTTCTATATTTTAGAAAGATGAAGGCTTTAGGGATGCTTCAGATGAAGAGTTGATCTTTCTATTTATACCCTATTCACTAAATGCATGGCAGAGCACTTTACACGTGTCCTTCATTGATTGGCTGGGAGGGTCTGACTTTGGGAGACATGATTTCGGCCGTATCATGAACAGTGTAGTGGACAGAGTTGTTGTACGAATTGTGGCAGAGGTATGTCCGTTCTGACACATCGTACTGGGTGTGCAAGGGAAAGACAAAAGAGACTTGAGGCATAAGCTAAGTGATCATCGATCGCTGAATATCTCTTCCTTCAGAGATACAAAGAAGTTCAGCTATCGCTGAAGCTTTTCCTCAGGTTTCTTCACATGTGTAGATTTGTCTTTGCTTCATTGATATCCACATCAGGTCACTAGTAGACTTGTCTTTATTCAGCAGCTTCGTCTTCAATTCAGCTATGAACACCTGTTGACGCGAAACTTGTCTTCAGGGATTACGTTTGACTGTTTACATCAGAAACTATCAGTGATACTGAACATACTCAGTATTTAACAGTTGATAGTGAAACACTAATACATATGAATGTTTACAAGAAAGATCATCAGTGATAACTGAACAGACTCAGTCTGATCGCTGATGATGAAACACTAATACATATTTATTAAACGTAATTTTCACTAAGTGTAGAAAAAGGTCTTTATCAAATCACTGAGAGAGCATGGATCAACAATCTCCCCCTATTTGATAATGACAAAGTAACTGAAGAAAATTACTTTTAATTCAAAATAAGGAATAATCAGGACTCATAACATACATGTTCCAATTACGATTTTGAGGGATCTTTGACAGTACTGATAGGGTTAAGTACTTCACTAAAATTTTCATTAATTCAAAGAAAGAATTACAAGAGATGAAAATATAAAGTACAAGTGAAGAACTAACTACTGTAAGTCTAACTAATAGATTACAAGAAGAGACTAATCTATCAGCTATCTAGATAAGACTTTGGAATATTGATCATATAGTCAGGTATTTCTTCTCCTCTTTGCCTTCGATCTGATTCTTGGCGAATGATTGATTTGATTGAATCAGCTGATGGAGAGAAGTCACACCATACACACAAAAGATCTTTGAGATGATTCAGAGGACAGATGGGAATCTCAGAGACTCTTTGAAATCTGAGTACCCCTTCATCATATTTGAAGAAGATTCCATGAGGATTGTTGAGTACTTTCCCGGGAATATATGGTCCACCAGGAGGCAGGGATAGGTCTAGAACTGAGAGATCAGGAGGAGGTCTGAACAATGCTTCATTTGAAAATTTGATGGAGGTGTCGTTTGTGATAGCAATGACATTTTCAGAGGAGGAAGAAGCAGGCTTTCTTTTGATTTGCCTTGGCTTAGGAGGAAGAGCAGATGGCACGTTTAATACTGCAGTGACTCTGTTGATGAGGGCGTCTAGGATGCCTTCGACATGGCTTATGTAGATTGACTTTGATTTCTTTAGCGCATCTTTGAACTCTAGCCATTCCATGCCAAATCCAACCTGGGTATGTGCTCTAGCTTTCCGGTAAATATCGGTGGCATATTAGGGGAAACAATATTCACCGCTCTAACCACCGTATTTGGATTGGACGTACAATCCTCATGAATTTCCCCTTCGACCAACGATCAACTTCGAGTATTCACCATGATAGATAAAGGCTGCCACACAAGCACGAGAGAGAATTAGAGATTCGATCGAAACAAAATTTAACGTACTAGTACATTCATCAATCGTCATGACATTTGTAACACCCGTAATTTTCAGTAAGTAAAAGCCGCCCGGACGTTTTGGTATCTTGTAAATAGTGGGAATTTTGTTGGGGAATCATTATTTAAAGTCCCTTAGAGTATTGGGGGTATTGGCGTTTAAAAAGTCGAGCTTCGGAGCTTGGTTCGGGCACGACTACAATGCCCAGCGACTATGACAATGTCATAGTCGCACCTGTCATTGTCGCAGCAGAAAACAGTGGCCAGAGAGAGCTTGGCGACATTTCCAGGGAAGGCAATGTCGCTGGTCAATGTTGCACCAGGGTATCAGACTACTATTAAGTCGCAATTTTCATACTTCTTTCTCATTTTCACTTCTCCAAACTCCCCCTTTATCTCTCAAATTGTTTTCCCTTCCTTCCCCTCAAACCCTAACTCATTTTGGGTCCAATCCTTAAGCTCTTGAGGTGTTTCGTCTTCAAGTGGTAAAGATTGGAAGCTAGAGACAAGAGTTCACCATATTCTTGTTCAACCTCAAGCCCCATGGTAGAGTTTTCTAGGTTTTCATCAAAACCTGAGTGGTAAGTTTATCCCTTTCATTTCTAAACCCTAATATATGATATAAATGCTCTCTTGATGATTTCCTAGCATCTATGTTTCTCAAAATTTCAGTTTGGGTGATTTAGAGAAATTAGGTCAAAATTAGGGTTTTGGTCAAGTTGGGGATTTTGATGTAAAATGTTTGGGGATTGATTCTTAATGGTTGAATGAGTATATTCATGGTTGGAAACTTGTGAATATAGGTTTTGGAAGGTTTTGCTTGTGGATTCAAGTTTCTTCAAGGAAGCTCAAGTTGGGGGAAAATCTAGATTTAGCCTAAATCTAGCAAGGTGAGTTCAAGTTGATTTGTGAAAACGTTGTACATGCCAAAATGTTCATTTTAAAGTGTTTTGTGTTTTACATGAAATTGTTAACTGCTGATCACGTTATAAGTTTTTGTTATTTGGAAGTGTTTAACTTTATAAACTTATAAAACACACATCTTTAGGATTTTTGGGATTTGTGATAAATGTATCATAACGAAAATGATTTGATAACCATTTTCATAGATGGAGGGTATTTGGTAAAAAAATACATTTTTGTGGTTATTGGTAATAGGTGTATTTCGAGTTGTAAAAGGGTTTGAAAATATCAATGTGTGAGTCATTAGAGTTAGGTCATTCCCGATCTTGTGAATATTTCGGATGTTGTAAACATATGTGGTTAAAACTTGTTTAGAAAATGGTTTACTCAAATCTAAATGATATTGGATGGTATTCATACATATTGGAGCATGTGGTTGCATTGTCAGGGTCGGTTGCATTTTATTGCATTTTGTGGATTTTAGCATAAGGTTAATTGTTGGTTAGGCTTAAGGCTCGATTTTTGTAATCACCGAATCTTGGGGACATTTGTCCGGTTTATTAGCTTAAAGTGGAGCTTTGTGTGAGTGTTGCTTTTATTGCGCTTTGTTTTGGAGAATACATGTTTGAGTGTGTGTGTCATTCATTTGGAGTCATGTATCTTAGATTGTAATGCATCGGATCCTTAGGCATGTAAGTCAATCGTATTTAATGGTGAGGACTCTTGGGATCCTCACTTTGACCTGAGAAGATTGAACATTAAGATCAAGAGTTGCGTCTTGTTGGCATTCAACAATCAACTTCTCAACTCTGATGGATTCTTCTATCTCAGATTCAGTAAGGAAGTCAATCTCATTTGATGATTGTTGAAGAGGGATTTTCAGCCGTTGACTCTCCAGATGAGAAATCATCTCTGTTCTTTTGTTCAGTTCTTTCTCTGACCAATGAGTTGGTCTAGAGGGCCTTCCTGGGTGGAGTAGGGCTTCTTCTTCTTCTTCTTGTTCATCAATCTCACTGAATGAGATTAGGATTATTTGTTCTTCAGCTGTAGAAGCTGGGATTATTTGTAGTTCGGTTCCCTTAAGCAAGGGAGAGAACTGTCTGGACAAGAAGTGAAAAGGAGTTAGTGTATATTTTGGAAAAATAAAGATAAAGGCTTAGAAAGAGACAGGGGTGTGGTAGGTATAGAAAGAGATGGGTACGATGGAAAGACATACCTGAGAAGGATTCTCCCCCTCAGATCGTGAGACAATGTTCAGGTTTCCCTCGGCAGCTATACCCTTCTGCTTGCCTTGGGAAGGAGTACCTGAAGATATTTCACCTCTCCCCTTGCTTCTTTTGTAGCTTCTTTCGAAGCTATCGCTGAAGTGACATTAGCTGCTGAGAACCAAAGAGATTGGTCCTCCTCATCGTCGTCATCATCATCATTAGCTTGTTGCTCCTTCTCTTGAACATGAAGATCAAGATCTTCATCATCTTCTCCGTCCTCCTCCTCTTCTTCTTCATTTAGAATTTGAGCGACATAATTTCATAAACTCAACCTCTACTTACTTTATCATTAACCCAAATAAATTATATTACCCATTTGTCTTGATTATTGTAAAATCTTTAGATAACTCATGTAAGTATAACCACTTAACCTTTTTGTGACATCATATCCAATAATATCCCAAGAATGTCAAAACCCTAGATTTTTGACCCATTAGCTCAAGAGGTCTATATATCAAAGATTTGATATAAAAGTTAGGTAATGAGAAGAGATAACTTTTATATAGATATATACACATTAAGTATGAAAGATGGACTCATAAAGGGGGTTTTTGATGAAAACCCAAAACCCTAGCTTGTTTTCTTGGAGAAGATGACAATGGAGGTAGTGATTAAATGTTCCTAGCTTGATTCTTTGGTTGGAACACTTTGATCTTAGCAATAAATGAAGGAAATAGGGTTTGGAGAAACCCTAAATGCGGTATTGATGAAGAGATAGTCTTGAGAGAGGAGTAAATGAGGTAGTAAATGAAGAGAATGGAAGAAAATGGGTTTTAAACCCCTGCACCCCATCGGTGATAGTGCCCCAGCGACTATGCTCTTGGCATAATCATCGGGCATAGTCACCTGAATGAGAGTCCACGCGATACATTCCCCGCGATAGTGACACCGTGACAGTGACACGGGCATAATCGTCGGGCACTGTTGCCCCAAGTGTACCGTAACTCATGTCTTGCCCGTGAGATTGACATTGGCAACAGTGACCCGAGCATAATCGTCGGGCACTGTCGCCCCATCCCCTCCAACCTTCGAAAATTCGATTTTTCAATCCCAAGGCTAAACCAGATGTGTGCATTCATTCATATATGAAATAACATACCTAAATTAAGATTTATTGGGGAAATTGAAAGACAGAAAATGGGGAGAGTTTACCAAAATTTCCGGGCGTTACAATCCTCCCCAACTTGAAAATGGTTTCGTCCTCGAAATCAAGCCTGAGTGAACAAATGTGGATATCTCCTCTTCATGTCCTCCTCCGCTTCCCAAGTCACATTGGCTCCCTGGTGGTGCTTCCACTGGACTTTTACCATTGTGACTTCTTTATGACAGAGTTTCTTTGACTTATTGTCCATAATGGCATTGGGTTCCTCAATGCAACGGTTACCCTCGTCCACCCTTATCTATGAAAGAGGAATAACACTTTCCTCCTCCACCAAACATTTTCGGAGGTAACACACATAAAACGTGTTATGAATTCCATTCATCTCGGGTAGAATCTCCAATTGATAAGCTTGGAGTCCAACCCATTTGGTTATGGTGAATGGTCCAAGAAATCGAGGACTCAACTTTCCTCGCTTCCCGAACCAGATGATTTCCTTCCAAGGTAATATTTTTAGCATAACCCGATCACCCACCTGAAATTCCACAAGTTGCCTCTTCTTATCGGCATAGCTCTTTTGCCGATCTTGCGCCACTTTCAACCGTTCACGAATGCCCTTCACTTTATCAGTCATTTCTTGCACGATCTCGGGTCCGACAAATTGCTTTTCTCCCGCTTCGAGCCAACATACGGGGATTCTGCACTTCTGTCCATACAACACCTCAAACGGTGCCATTCCAATACTAGAGTGGTAGCTATTATTGTAAGCAAACTCCACCAAAGGTAGGTAAGAGTCCCAACTACCCCCGAAGTTAATAACGCAAGACCTTAACATGTCTTCAAGCATTTGGATTGTTCTTTCACTTTGACCATTGGTTTGCGGATGATAAGTCATGCTCAACTTTACTCGCATACCAAGCTCTTTTTGTAAACCATCCAAAAAGTTTGAAGTAAACCAACTATCGCGATCTGACATGATAGGTAAAGGTACCCCATGCCTTGAAACCACTTCATCGATGCAACGCTTTACCAAATTGTCCATCGATAGGGTTTCGCGCATGGCTAAGAATTGAGCGCTCTTGGTCAATCGATCAACTATCACCCAAATGGTATCGTGACCTAGAAGAGTTTTATGAAACTTAGTCACGAAGTCCATGGTAATATGTTCCCACTTCCACTCGGGAATCTCTTGGGATTGAAGACTCCCATACGGTCGTTGATGCTCGGCTTTCACTTGTAAGCACGTCACACAACGCTCCACGTAACGCGCCACATCAAGTTTCATTACCGGCCACCAATAATGTAGCTTCAAGTCCTTATACATTTTCGTACTCCCGGGATGGATGGAATATTTGGACTTATGGGCATCCTCGAGAATAAGTTCTCGATTGCCTCCAACTTTGGGTACCCATACGCAACCATTGAACAATTTTACCCTACGACTATCTTTCATCAAGAGCAAACGTTGTTTTGACATGACTTCTTCTTTGAGATTTTCCTCCAATAAAGCTTCTACTTGAGATGCCTTAATCCTCTCAATAAGGCTCGATACGAGCTCAATTCTTGAAATGGTGGCCCGAATACTTCCGTTGAAGTCCTTCCGACTCATCACATCGGCCACTACATTTGCCTTACCGGGGTGGTAAAGTAACTCACAATCATAATCTTTGAGTAATTCGAGCCACCTTCTTGGCCTCATGTTCAACTCATTTTGATCAAAGACGTATTTCAAACTCTTATGATTTGTGTAGAGCGTACATTTCGTGCCATAGAGGTAGTGTCGCCATAGATTTAAGGCGAACACCACCGTCGCCAACTCCAAATCATGGGTAGGATAGTTATTCTCGTGAACTTTGAGTTGTCTCGATGCATAGGTGATCACCTTACCCATTTGCATCAACACTCAACCCAAACCTATCTTTGAAGCATCGCTATAGACCACGAAGTCCTCTTACCCTTCGGGTAGCAATAAGATTGGAGTTTCGCGCAACTTCTTTTGTAAGGTCTGAAACACCTTCTCTTGCGCCTCGATCCAAACAAACTTTACGTTCTTCCAAGTCAAGGCCATCAAGTAAGAGGCAATTTTGGAGAAGTCTTGAATAAATCTCCGGTAGTAGCCCGCCAATCCCAAGAAACTTTGGATTTCGGACGGACTCTTGGGAGGTTCCCAATTCATCATGACTTCAATTTTGGAGGGATCCACCTTCATTCTGTCTCGAGTGACAACGTGACCCAAGAATTGAACCTCTTCAAGCCAAATGTCTCACTTGGAAAATTGGGCATATAACCTCTCCTTTCTCAACACCTCTAGGACTTCACGAAGGTGTTGCTCATGTTCCGACTCACTCTTGGAATACACGAGTATGTCATCAATAAATACAATGACCGACTTGTCAAGGAATGGCCGACACACTCTATTCATCAAATCCATAAACACCGTCGGTGCGTTAGTTAGACCAAACGGCATCACGAGAAACTTGTAGTGGTTGTAACGTGTTCTAAAGGCCGTCTTCGGGATGTCCTCTCCTCTCACCTTCACTTGATGATATCCCGAACGCAAATCAATTTTCGAGAAACAATCCGCTCCTTGGAGTTGATCGAACAAGTCATCGATCCTCGGAAGCGGATACTTGTTCTTCACCGTTGCTTTATTCAGTTCGCGGTAATCGATGCACATTCTCATTGTGCCATCCTTTTTCTTGACAAACAAGACCGGAGCTTCCCAAGGTGACGAGCTCGGTCTTATAAAACCCTTCTTTAGAAGCTCTTGGAGTTGAGCCATCATTTCTTGCATCTCCGATGGCACCAACTGGTAAGGGGCTCGAGCAATCGGAGTCGTCCCTGGTACCAAGTCAATCCGAAACTCGAATTCTCGATCGGGCGACAAACCAGGCAAGTCCTCCTGGAAGACATCGGGAAACTCGCGCACCACCCTCACATCCTCAAGCTTCTTCTTTTCAAGTTTGGCGTCTATCACGTAGGCTAAGAAGGATGAACACCCCTTCACCAAACATCTATGTGCCTTGGCCATAGTGATAACCGCCACATCTCCCTTCCTCCTTTATCCATACACTACCACTGTTTCATTACCCGACGTAGGGTGTCATATTAGTTTCTTGGAGCATAGGATTTCGGCATAATTGTCCGCCAACCAATCCATACCGACCACTACATCGAATCCACCAATAACCATGGGCATCAGATCAATTAGAAATTCCTTCCCTTTGATATAAATCGAGCAATCCTTCAAAACATCGTGGATTACTACTCGACTACCATTTTCTATCTCTATCACTAAAGCATCAACTAAGCTACTAGTGTTCATGGCAAGCTTTTGACGAAAAGATTCAAACACGAAAGAGAAACTAGCATCGGAATCAAATAACACAAGAGCAGGTACGGAGTTTAGGAGAAACGTACCCGATACCACGTCGGTGGATGCCTTGGCCTCATCGACCGTCATCTGAAAAGCTCGGTCGGGAAATCTTAGAGGGTTTTCCTTCTTTCCTTGTGATCCTCCCGTCTTCAACTTCGGGCACTCACTTCGAATGTGGCCTAGTTCCTTGCATTCATAGCATATGACCCCTCGAGTCGGGCAATTTTCACGCATATGCCCTGCCTTACCACACTTGACACAATTCGTCCCGCTATAGTTGCACGAGCCTAAATGTTTGCTTCAGCATTTTGGGCACCACCAAGCTTCCCGCCTAGGCTCAGTCCCTCTATTGATGATATCGTTGAAAGCTCGTGGTTTCTTGGAGAGCAAAGAGTTGCCTTCCCATTTCCTCTTCTCGGTCGCCCCGACCCTCTCATTGCGGCTTTGAGCATAAACATCCTCCATGACTTTGGCCTCTTCAATGGCCTCACGGAGAGTAGAGGGCTTGGTGTTGCGAACCATGGACATCATGTCCGCTGGCAACCCCTTCAGATACGCCTTCACCTCATCATTTTCAGTTGGGGCCGCATGCCCCACCAGATCAAGCTTCTCAACAAACTTCCTTGAATAATCTCTCACCGACATGTTACCCTTCTTGAGGGCTCGGAACTCATCAACAATTCAATCTATCGCCCTTTCATTGCAATACTCCTCCATCAACTTCTTCTTGAAAGCCTCCCACGATAACTGGGCAAGAATGACAACATCGAAGGTGGATCTAGTGACGTTCCACCACCGATGTGTCAGGCCTCTAAGCATTTGGGAGGCGAATCTTACTTTATGATCTTCCCCACACTCATTGGAACTGAAAGCTTGTTCGATCTCCTGGATCCAGTTCATATACTCAACTGGGTCATCGGATCCTGAGGACTCGGGCGGTTTACTACAAAGGAAGGTTTTGTAGGAGCAACTCTTTCCGCCCCTCTGAGCACCGACAATCACCGTGCTCTTCTGTCCTGATCCCATTTCCAGTACCACCTGAATCGGCCACCGCATTCTCGGCAACTACCTCCGGCCTTCTGAGACTAGCATCCCTATCCTCCAACATCTTCAAGAATGCCTCTTGTTGTTTTTCCATAGCTGACGTCACCATTTGCATGACGTTGGCCATCATATTGACTTGAGGGTTTGCATCTCGAATGACCAGGTTTGATGATGCCAAATCCAACCTGTGTATGTGCTCTACCTTTCCGGTAAATATCGGTGGCATATTAGGGGGAAAACATTCACCGCTCTAACCACCGTATTTCGATTGGACGTACTATCCTCATGAATTTCCCCTTCGACCAACGATCGACTTCGAGTATTCACCATGATAGATAAAGGCTGCCACACAAGCACGAGAGAGAATTAGAGATCCGATCGAAACAAAATGTAACGTACTAGTACATTCATCAATCGTCATGACATTTGTAACACCCGTAATTTTCGGTAAGTAAAAGCCTCCCGGACGTTTTTGTATCTTGTAAACAGTGGGAATTTTGTTGGGGAATCATTATTTAAAGCCCCATAGAGTATCGGGGGTATTGGCGTTGAAAAAGTCGAGCTTCGGAGCTTGGTTCGGGCACGACTACAATGCCCAGCGACTATGACAATGTCATAGTCGCACCTGTCATTGTCGCAGCAGAAAACAGTGGCCAGAGAGAGCTTGGCGACATTGCTAGGGAGGGCAATGTCGCTGGTCAATGTTGCACCAGGGTATCAGACTGCTATTAAGTCGTAATTTTCAGACTTCTTTCTCATTTTCACTTCTCCAAACTCCCCCTTTATCTCTCAAATTGTTTTCCCTTCCTTCCCCTCAAACCCTAACTCATTTTGGGTCCAATCCTTGAGCTCTTGAGGTGTTTCATCTTCAAGTGGTAAAGATTGGAAGCTAGAGACAAGAGTTCACCATATTCTTGTTCAACCTCAAGCCCCATGGTAGAGTTTTCTAGGTTTTCATCAAAACCTGAATGGTAAGTTTATCCCTTTCATTTCTAAACCCTAATATATGATATAAATGCTCTCTTGATGATTTCCTAGCATCTATGTTTCTCAAAATTTCAGTTTGGGTGATTTAGAGAAATTAGGTCAAAATTAGGGTTTTCGTCAAGTTGGGGATTTTGATGTAAAATGTTTGGGGATTGATTCTTAATGGTTGAATGAGTATATTCATGGTTGGAAACTTGTGAATATAGGTTTTGGAAGGTTTTGCTTGTGGATTCAAGTTTCTTCAAGGAAGCTCAAGTTGGGGGAAAATCTAGATTTAGCCTAAATCTAGCAAGGTGAGTTCAAGTTGATTTGTGAAAACGTTGTACATGTCAAAATGTTCATTTTAAAGTGTTTTATGTTTTACATGAAATTGTTAACTGCTGATCACCTTATAAGTTTTTGTTATTTGGAAGTGTTTAACTTTATAAACTTATAAAACACACATCGTTAGGATTTTTGGGATTTGTGATAAATGTATCATAACGAAAATGGTTTGATAACCATTTTCATAGATGGAGGGTATTTGGTAAAAAAATACATTTTTGTGGTTATTGGTAATAGGTGTATTTCGAGTTGTAAAAGGGTTTGAAAATATCAATGTGTGAGTCATTAGAGTTTGGTCATTCCCGACCTTGTAAATATTTCGGATGTTGTAAACCTATGTGGTTAAAACTTGTTTAGAAAATGATTTACTCAAATCTAAATGATATTGGATGGTATTCATACATATTGGAGCATGTGGTTGCATTGTCAGGGTCGGTTGCATTTTATTGCATTTTGTGGATTTTAGGATAAGGTTAATTGTTGGTTAGG
This sequence comes from Arctium minus, assembly GCA_954870635.1. Taxonomy (NCBI): domain Eukaryota; kingdom Viridiplantae; phylum Streptophyta; class Magnoliopsida; order Asterales; family Asteraceae; genus Arctium; species Arctium minus. The sequence goes on along the minus strand of OX941080.1, from coordinate 169,172,335 downwards.
CTTAAGGCTCGATTTTTGTAATCACCGAATCTTGGGGACATTTGTCCGGTTTATTAGCTTAAAGTGGAGCTTTGTGTGAGTGTTGCTTTTATTGTGCTTTGTTTTGGAGAATACATGTTTGAGTGTGTGTGTCATTCATTTGGAGTCATGTATCTTAGATTGTAATGCATCGGATCCTTAGGCATGTAAGTCAGCCGTATTTAATGGTAAGGACTCTTGGGATCCTCACTTTGGGAAATCATGTCGTGTTAGCATTAATGTCGTCCCGGTCGTTTGACGAAGAGGAACCTTTATGGGTTGTACTTCGGGACCATGGGCCTTGTGATTGGATGTCTAATTCTTGTGCACAAAGGTTAGACATCGGGAGTTTTCAAGTAAGGAGTTGAGGCTCCTATCTTGAATGCTAGGGAGTAGGCACTAGGGGTCGAATGAGTACCTTGAGGATGAAACTCCGCTAGAAACCGAACAGGCAATAAGATCGTATATCCTTGAGGTGTAGCTCGGCAGAGCAGGCAATGGGGGATACGGTGTTTGGGACTTGAAATAAAGTCCGACTGGAGGTGTAGCTCGGCGGAGCAGACAATACAGTCACGATCTGAGGTGTAGTTCGACAACATGGTTATGTGGCTTAACTTTGTGTTTCGCCACGTACAATGGAATCGGGTCTCCCTCGTCACCGGAAGGTGTTATTTGGGTATTAAATTGCATCATTTTATTATCCATGTTTTCGGTGACGTTTTACATATGCAGATTTGTTTACTCAAGATTTTTGGGTTGTGTATTATGCCCCACCCACGTTTGAGGTGTTTTTGAGAAGTAAAGTTTATTTCGTAATATTATAAATTGGGAGTTTGCTTATTGTTCACGTTTTGGGTGAGTTTGGGATTAAAGTGGTTTTACGAAAAAAAAGGTTCATGTTGGGTTCCTTGTTTTATAGGAATGCTATTGGAAAATAATGTCGTTTGATATTTAAAGTAAATCTTTTTGAAGGTTTATGATTTAAATTGCATTCTTTCCCTTTAACAGATATATTTATTTCATGTTGTAAACTCTTGAACTCACTAGGCGTTAGCCTAACCTTTTTATTTGTCAGCATGTGCATCAGGTTCCGGACGGGGGAAGAGGTTCTAGCGTTTGGTGAAGTGTCGAGTGCTAGGAGTATGTGCAAGGGTGAGTGGCTTGATGAAGTCTCCCGCTTTAGTCGTTGAAGAGAGTAACTATTATTGAGTTTTAGTAATACACGACTTTAATTAGCCTCTATACTTGACTCGACCTATTCATTGTTGAAGTCTAACCCATATTTCTATTCTTGGTGACTCTATTGTTGTTTTGAAGAATAGATTATATCCTTAACTGATGTATATTTGAAAGTTTTAAATTAGTTGCTCTTTCCAAATTTGAGGGTGTTACAAGTTGGTATCAGAGCTTAAGTTTGAGAGAATTAGGTATTGATTTTTGGATGCCTAGACTCAAACTAGCGTTCTTTTAAGTGATTGAAAGTGAAACTGCACCATTAGGTACCTTAAGATATTATATTTTGGGGTTGATGAAGTCGCCAGAAATGGGAAACTCGTCGAGGATAGCAAGGATGATCATGTACGGTAAGTTCATAATGGCACCTGGCCAGTGTTATGGTGAACCTACATGTTACATGCGTATACTTGAATTGCCTTGGCATGATTACCCTTGGGGTAGTGAGAAAGTTTCTAAGTGAGTAGTCGATAGAGGAGTTGATGTTCATAGCATTGTCACTTTGGAGTGATGGTTAAGCGCGATGAATACATTAAGTTGACCATTTTGGGTCGGAGTTATTGGTCGAATTAGAACCATAGGCTTGTTAATTGACTCTATTTTGAGGAGAAATTGTAAGGTGGACCGATGAAATCGTCGATGATCGCTTTAAGATGTTTGAACATCCGGATGACAATAGTATGACGGAAAATTGAGGAACGTGATTTCGGGGTGTTGAGTGCCGACCTAATCCATGCACGGCATTTATTTCTAAAATAAGTTTGCATCAATTGTTTCTCATGTTTTCAAAGTATGAAATGAGTTTCGTTACGAAGTCTTGGTAAAGCATTTAGCACTCATTTGATTTTAAACCGTGAGTTTAAGCATGCATGAAATTGTTTTGTTGCTCGTGGTTACAAATATTTTTTTATTATTGAAAATCTCTTCATCCCCGTTTCGTGTCTAACACTATTTTCGGATATTGTAATATCCGTGTTTTAATGTTATTTGGGGTATTAGGCAAGTAACTATGAAATTTTAACCTTGGCATTGGATATCCTCCACGTATGTTAAGGTTTTAAAGGAAAGGTTATTCCCATGTTCTTGAGTCGGATTTTCTTGGGAATTTTAGTTTGTACGAGTTTTGTTGAATTTTATGGAGTATTGTTTTGCGACATTTTTCGACGCGTGAGTAAACTTTGAAATGCGTGAGTTATGAATTTTGTTGCGTGTAAATTTGCAATTTATTAAGCGTTGTGTCCCATGCAAGTTTTGTTGAAAAGTGTCACTTTACTTTTCATTGCGATACAAAGGGGAAACTCTTAGAAGTTTAACATTTTAGACATATTGTTGTCTTATGCTTTTATGTTGGTAAACTAAAATGTTGGCACCGCTTGATTTTAGCGTCAATGAGTTTTATAAAAATTCATTTGAGTTTTTTGGCGTTTTATTTTACGACCGTTTTGCGTCGTGCAGTAGAACTTTGAGAGGTGTATACTTGCATTATTGTGTGCGTTAACTTATGAAACTTTGTTTAATATTTTTGGCTCGTGCGAGTCTTGCACCGGTATTTTTGCAACCGTAAGAGGCGTCTTGAGATTTTTGTTAGTATATATTACCCCATATGTTATTTTGGGAGTGTCAATGTCGTATGATTTCTCTTTTGGGTTTTATACAATTGTTAATTAGTTGTATACTATTTAGTAATTGAATTAATTTATACTGTTGGCGTGAGTAAACATATGAAAGATTTATGTTGTTTCGTATTGAACTTTTGATCTAAACATGCTTCAGTTGTTGATTTTGTTGTCATAAATTTTTCGCAATGCCTTAAATGAGTTATCGGTATATATGTCCTTGTAACTGTTATTTTTGGGACAAATAGCATTTTATTCGTACAACCTAAAGTTTGAAATCAAACTAAATTATTGTATGTTTGACCAAATCGCATATTTCTATCATTTTGCTAAGTTTGAGAAATAAATTGTTACATGAGAGTCTTTTTGGAAATGATATTCCATGACATTTTATGGTTGAAGCAGAAAATTTTGGGGGCTTGAATTTGTGAAGTTCATCTTTTGGAATTGGTACAAACATCTTTTGCACATTGTTTTAACGCAAAAAATTATTCTATGTACACGACATAAATTTATGCATGTACGGACCATAGTGGTCCATTTGAAAAGTTTGTTGCCCATATTCTGTTATTGTCATTATAAGTGTGTGTTAATGATCAAATGTTTTACGAAATGGTTTTATATGTGTGGCGTATGTGGCCACTTTGCACACCTACCGGGTAAACGGTAGTAGATTTTATATGTACGATCGATTGTTATAAAACTGTTGCGTTTGAAAGTTTTGTAAATTTCAAATTGGCATATTAGCTTGGAAAACCTTGAACTCATTGTGGCTATAGATTTAAACCCCTATCGTGAAAGGAGTTGTAATTAGGGACTAGAGGAGTCCTAGGGAATTGTAGCGTCAGATGATCCTACTTGCGGTCAGTCTTGAATTTTTGGGTTTCAGTTTTGGACCTGTGCACGCATGAATAATCGATGTATTAGATCTATGTATTCCCATTTAATTAAGGGGTGATCTTTCCGTTTCGGTAAACCTACGGGATAAGGTCTTGTGGGATTATCTGCGCCTGTTTGGGTTGGATTTGATGGGTTGCTTATCTATTTGACATCATATTATATATTAACGGTGTACCGTCTTAATGGGTTTTCGTGAACAAAAGAAATAGTGTGATCCATTTGTTAGGGATGTAAGATTCGAAATCTTAGTCCCCGTTAGGTGTCAACTTTAATGCGACCATGCTTCTGGAATGAAAATTGGGCGGGATGTCCACGTTTTCGATATCACCATTTTGGTTTTAGGCGTCGACTTGTTTTCTTGAAGTCCATGAATCTTGGGATGTTTGGAAGTGTTCCCGTTAGACCATGAGAAATGTTGACCTCTTGGTGGTGGAATTTAAAGGAAGATTAGATCTTGGTAATTAAGTATTGATGTGTATAGGTTTTCCTGATGTGGTAAAGATCTTATTGAGGGAATGTTTTGAGGTTTGAGAGTAGATTGGAGTTGAGTGATAGCAACGGATTTCCATTAACCAGTTAACCGGAGAGCGTATTGGTACGCCCTTGGAAGTACGGCTTTATCAAATTCAAGAATGGATCATTAAAGAATTTTGAAAGTTCTTTGGGGTTTGATGTCGATCATTGGTTTTGGGTTCAGAAACATGTGGATCTGAGGTGAATTGGCCGGTGAGAAGCTGATATCACAAACTACCCTTGGGGTAGTACGTGTCACCCAAGGTTGGGAGGCAATCGCAGTCTCATGGTTGAAGGCAACATTAGTAAGATAATTGTTCATTCGGATATAAGTGTGATGTGCCCAAGGGGACATTTATCATGAGGACCAGCATAAGGTTATGGTGGTAGCTCTGACAAGCGGAGTAGATACAATCTATCCTGCGGGCAACGTTTCATGGAAATCTAAATTTCGATGACGAAATATCTTTTAAGGTTGAGAGGATTGTAACACCCGTAATTTTCGATAAGTAAAAGCCGCCCGGACATTTTTGTATCTTGTAAACAGTGAGAATTTTGTTGGAGAATCATTATTTAAAGTCCCTTAGAGTATCGGGGTATTGGCGTTGAAAAAGTCGAGCTTCGGAGCTTGGTTCGGGCACAGCTACAATGCCTAGCGACTATGACAGTGTCATAGTCGCACCTGTCATTGTCGCAGCAGAAAACAATAGCCAGGGAGGGCTTGGCGACATTGGGCAATGTCGCTGGTCAATGTCACACCAGGGCATCAGACTGTTATTAAGTCGCGATTTTCAGACTTCTTTCTCATTTTCACTTCTCCAAACTCCCCCTTTCTCTCTCAAATCGTTTTCCCTTCCTTCCCCTCAAACCCTAACTCATTTTGGGTCCAATCCTTGAGCTCTTGAGGTGTTTCGTCTTCAAGTGGTAAAGATTGGAAGTTAGAGACAAGAGTTCACCATATTCTTGTTCAACCTCAATCCCCATGGTAGAGTTTTCTAGGTTTTCATCAAAACCTGAGTGGTAAGTTTATCCCTTTCATTTCTAAACCCTAATATATGATATAAATGCTCTCTTGATGATTTCCTAGCATCTATGTTTCTCAAAATTTCAATTTGGGTGATTTAGAGAAATTAGGTCAAAATTAGGGTTTTGGTCAAGTTGGGGATTTTGATGTAAAATGTTTGGGGATTGATTCTTAATGGTTGAATGAGTATATTCATGGTTGGAAACTTGTGAATATAGGTTTTGGAAGGTTTTGCTTGTGGATTCAAGTTTCTTCAAGGAAGCTCAAGTTGGGGGAAATCTAGATTTAGCCTAAATCTAGCAAGGTGAGTTCAATTTGATTTGTGAAAACATTGTACATGCCAAAATGTTCATTTTAAAGTGTTTTGTGTTTTACATGAAATTTTTAACTGTTGATCACCTGATAAGTTTTGGTTATTTGGAAATGTTTAACTTTATAAACTTATAAAACACACATCTTTAGGATTTTTGGGATTTGTGATAAATGTATCATAACGAAAATGATTTGATAACTATTTTCATAGATGGAGGGTATTTGGTAAAAAAAATACATTTTTGTGGTTATTGGTAATAGGTGTATTTCGAGTTGTAAAATGGTTTGAAAATATCAATGTGTGAGTCATTGGAGTTTGGTCATTCCCGACCTTGTGAATATTTCGGATGTTGTAAACCTATGTGGTTAAAACTTGTTTAGAAAATGTTTTACTCAAATCTAAATGATATTGGGTGGTATTCATACATTTTGGAGCATGTGGTTGCATAGTCAGGGTCGGTTGCATTTTATTGCATTTTGTAGATTTTAGCATAAGGTCAATTGTTGGTTGGGCTTAAGGCTCAGTTTTTGTAATCACCGAATCTTGGGGACATTTGTCCGGTTTATTAGCTTAAAGTGGAGCTTTGGGTGAGTGTTGCTTTTATTGCGCTTTGTTTTGGAGAATACATGTTTGAGTGTGTGTGTGTGTGTGTGTGTGTCATTCATTTGGAGTCATGTATCTTAGACTGTAATGCATCGGATCCATAAGCATGTAAGTCAGTCGTATTTAATGGTGAGGACTCTTAGGATCCTCACTTTGGGAAATCATGCCGTGTTGGCATTAATGTCGTCCCGGTCGTTTGAGGAAGAGGAACCTTTATGGGTTTTACTTCGGGACCATGGGACTTGTGATTGGATGTCTAATTCTTGTGCACGAGGGTTAGACATCGGGAGTTATCAAGTAAGGAGTTGAGGCTCCTATCTTGAATGATAGGGAGTAGGCACTAGGGGTCGAAGGAGTACCCTGAGGATGAAATTCCGCTAGAGACCGAACAGGCAATAAGATCGTGTATCCTTGAGGTGTAGCTCGACAGAGCAGGCAATGGGGGATTCGGTGTTTGGGACTTGAAATAAAGTCCGACTGGAGGTGTAGCTCGGCGGAGCAGGCAATACAGTCACGATCTGAGGTGTAGTTCGACAACATGGTTATGTGGCTTAACTTTGTGTTCCGCCACGTACAATGGAATCGGGTTTCCCCCGTCACCAGAAGGTGTTATTTGGGTATTAAATTGCATCATTTTATTATCCATGTTTTCGGTGACGTTTTGCATATGCAGATTTGTTTACTCAAGATTGTTGGGTTGTGTATTATGCCCCGCCCACGTTTGGGGTGTTTTCGAGAAGTAAAGTTTATTTCGTAATATTATAAATTGGGAGTTTGCTTACTGTTCACGTTTTGGGTGAGTTTGGGATTAAAGTGGTTTTACGAAAGAAGGTTCATATTGGGTTCCTTGTTTTAAAGGAGTGCTATTGGAAAATAATGACGTTTGATATTTAAAATTGAAATTGTAATCCCAATCACAATCAAGAACAATCTTAATACAAGATTTTGACAATTATCAAGAACTAGAGAGAGAGTAGTGATATATATGTGTATTGCAATGATGAACCACTTACTTACTATTACAAAGGAAACATGGTATTTATACCAAAGACTAAAACTACAAGCTTAAGCACAAAGTAAATGAACTCTAAGATTGACTTTGCTAACTTTGACTTATCTAGACTTTGACATTGTTGACTTTTCTTGACTTGACTTTTCACACTAAATCTTGGATACAATTAATACACTAACAATCTCCCCCTTTGTATTCAAGATTTAAAAAAATTTTACACTAGTCTTCAGCGCTTGATTCTTTAACTTTTGTCTCTGACAATCTTTGAACTTTGAAGCTCTGACAGTCTTTCGTCTTTGAAGAATTCTTGAAAAGTCTTTAACACTTTGTATCTTTAAAGAGTCAACAAGTCTTGAACACGAATCTGAAATTCTTGAAACTTTGAAACTCTAAGTAATCTTTGAAAACTTTGAAAAACTTTGGAACTTTGAGAAACTTTTGAAACTTTGAGGAATCTTTGAACTTTGTATCTTCATCACTTTGATCTCTTGACCGTCTTTGGAAAAACAAACTTTCTCGAATCATCTTATTTGACTTTGAATGATCTCAGAATGATATCTTTTCATCTGACTTGAACTTTCTTGAACATTGTAGATTTCTCCACAAGTCTTTTCACTTTGAACTTTCTTCATGATTTTGAAATTGATTTGAAATTGATCTTTGTAGACTTCTCCCCCTTTTTGATGATTGTGAACATCATAATCATCAAAACTCTTCAATTTCAACACTTTCTTTGATCCTCCCCTTTGTAAAAAACTAACAATCTCCCCTTTTTATGATAATTTTGACATTCTCCGCCCTTTTGACCTGAATAGCTGAATCATGAACTGTATATACCCGAATCTTTTCAAATTCAGATATAATAAACGGTGTAACCCTGATTCAACAAATGAAACAGTTAGTATGCCTGTAAGTAGCACGGAGCCACTTTGTACAACAGATGTACATTGGAAAGGAGCTTTTGTGATGTTCACTCCCCCAGGGCTTCCATTCAATCATCGAAAAACCACAAAGGAATTTTCTGTGAATGTTATGACAAGAAAACATATTCCTTGTGTGTACGTGAAAGTGTATGAATGATTGAAGCTACTTAGCTTTTTCAGGCTCAAAATACAATCTATTAAAAATACAATCTAGAACATCTTTCTAAGCAACAAATCTATTAAAACATCAAAGTACAGTGCATTTTGATCGAGAATACAGTGTTCTTGAACTTTTTCAAAAAAAAAATTCAAAATTGAATCAAAATCAGTGATTAAATCGTGAAATTGTGTGAATACAAAGTAAGTACAATTACAAATCGACTACCACTAATCCATTCTTACACACAAATTTCAACAACTCAACGAAAATTGTGATCAAACAGTGAGTTTCAAGAAACGAGTTCGTGAATCCACTTTTTTTACAAATCTATCCAATCTGGTAATCCAATCAATCTGAAATTGTTTGGTCTCGCTCTGATACCAATTGAAATTGTAATCCCAGATCAATATCAAGCAATCTCAATCTAGATTAAGATCAGACAATGTAAATCTAGAGAGAGAGTAGAGAGAGAAAGTCAATCAGTCATGTGTATATTGATTTGACAATTATTGTGTACTGTTACAATGAAATCAAACAAGACAAAAGGTATTTATACTACATGCTAAAACTCTCAAATAGTCCAACTAAAACTCTCAAGTACTTGAACAAACTCTCAAGTTGTACTTCTCTCACAAAGCTAAACTACTTGATAAGAAACTCTCATAAGCCTAAACATCATATTGACTTACAATTACATTAGACTTTGTTGACATTTCTTGACTTGACTTTTCCTATTAAATCTTGGATACAATAATACACTAACAAAAGTAAATCTTTTTGAAGGTCTATGATTTAAACTGCATTCTTTCTCTTTAACAGATATATTTATTTCATGTTGTAAACTCTTGAACTCACTAGGCGTTAGCCTAACCTTTTTATTTGTCTGCATGTGCATCAGGTTCCGGATGTGGGAAGAGGTTCTAGCTTTGGTGAAGTGTCAAGTGCTAGGAGTATGTGCAAGGGTGAGTGGCTTGATGAAGTCTCCCACTTTAGTTGTTGAAGAGAGTAACTGTTATTGGGTTTTAGTAACACCCAACTTTAATTAGCCTCTATACTAGACTCGACCTATTCATTGTTGAAGTCTAACCTAGATTTCTATTCTTGGTGACTCTAGTGTTGTTTTGAAGAATAGATTATATCCTTAACTGATGTATATTTGAAAGTTTTTAAATTAGTTGCTTTTTCCAAATTTGAGGGTGTTACAACATTAGTAAATCAAGCATGCTCACGTAACAATATCTTCATAATGGCATTTGCTACGTGCAATTATGAACACACCATACATAAGGATTCTCGTTACCATCATCACAATTCTTAATTCATGCAATTCCGTCGACTCTAAGACCATCCTATCATAGAAGTTCTACCCAATCATCACCAATCGTAAGTTAATAACCCCAACTTAAGTCCATACATCTTACGTTCATGCCTAGTTCACTTAAACTAATGCTCTGATACTAACTTGTAACACCCTAAAAACTGGGTAATTTAAAATTCGAAATTTTCGTCATAACATGTTTATAAAATAAACGATTTAAACCTGTAAGTGGCAAGGTTTATATATCTAAGAAATGAAATCACCCAAAGGGGGGAACAGTATATGCGTTTACATTTTAAAAATATAATAATGGAGACGAGGACCGACAACCTACTAATCTAAACAGATCTAGCTTAGATTACAAACGGGTGTCGTCCTCATTTCCCAAAATGACATCAAGTAATATGCACGCTATAATCCAGTAATTTATATTTCTCCAAAAAGTCGTCTACGACGGGACTCCACTCTCCACTCAAGACTTCGCTACCCCACCGCTAATAGAACCTGCTTTACACCAAAGCAAACAAGTGTTAGGCTTGGAGCCTAGTGAGAACATCCAAAATATAGGTGTCAAGAAGTACAATACATTAATGAACATTTCATAACAATTAGAGTAATAGTTACAAATACGACTTCCAATGTTTGAACCTTAAGCAAGACGGGGGAGACCCGTTCCACCATAGGTTGTGACGGAACACAAAAGTAGGCCACAACTCATATGGAGCACTTATTCAGAATGGTTATTTACCAGCGTCAACTCTATCCATGAATATATAGCCGTTAGAACATCAACTGTAACAGCCCTCGTTTCCGCCTCTAAATCGAGACCCAACGAAGGGTGTTACAAACCGAGTCTCAACCATTTATATATAATTAAAATAAAACATATTACAAAAATGCGGAATCAAAAACATAGTTTATTTTATATAAAACATTCCACAATGGATCATAGTTACAAAGTACATATTTATCTTCTAATAAACACATACTAAGCTAAGTTATAAAAACCAAATTATACAAACCAAAACAGCACCCGATTAAACCACAAAATGAAGCTTTTGATAATCCCTTCGAGACTTCCTGTTAAGTCAGATTTTATAGTAATCATTGTATTTATAGACTTGGTCTAATTTTGTGTTCTTAGATCTTTTATATCTTGTATTGGCCAAGGGTATTTAACTCCCTTGTGGCCTTGTGTTGTGTAAGTCTTGAACGCATAATCTCATAATTCACATACTTTGGCGCTTACACTCTCTCTCTACTTTCTCTCACTAGATTTAGAGTTGTTAAAGCACAGTTTTATTGGATTCAAGATCATCATTATCTGAAGATGGAAATCTGAAGTCAAAGATGGAAAAAGTCGTCTCATCAAATAGTTTAGGGTCCTTTGTAATAAATAGTCAAAGTTTGTTTATGTATTTTCCTTTTTAGTCCTTTTCCTTAAAATAGGTATTAGGTATAAATTAGTTTATTTTGAGTGTTAATTAGGTTAATAAGAGTTGTTGGTGGTGGTGGTGCGCCATAGTCAAAGAGAAAGAGAAAGAGAGAGCTGCGGCAGAGGAGAGGAAAAACAAAGAGAAAGTTTGATCGATAAACTCTTGTAATCATTCAATTTGTTGGTATAATCAATATCAGGTTTGCATATTCTTAATGCTTATTTGTTTGCTTGATTGATTCGTTAAACAAAGGGACACACAATTGGTATCAGAGCTTAAAGAATCAAGTTTATTGGATTATACTGCGTTCATCGATTTTTCACTGTGCGCTTATCAAAATCTTGGATTAATGTGTTTTTATGCTTGAAATCGATCTGATTAGATGAGTTTTATGCTATTGAATATCATCTGATAGTTTAATTACACTTTAAAGCATTATTTGATTGAATTTTTGGTGATTTTGTGAACTCTGGGTTCGACAAATACATATATATGTCGACTACTGCTTCTTTAAAATTGGATGAGTAAAAGTTGTTTTTAATTGTTGTTTTTGTTTGGGATTTGGTCGATATATGATTGTGGACTCAAAAGCTTGGATTTTTCATTCAATTTCTGTGTTCAGTGTGTTTTTCTGGGCTGATTATCGTCGTTCTGGGTCACATTAAGAACATATTGGTCGAAACCTTCAAGAACATATCGGTCGACCGCAAAAATACCGGTCAATTCTAGTTATCGGTCGCCCGGACAACTCACAGTGTATATCGGTCGAAGCATTTTACCGGTCGACCGCATAATATCGGTTGTCATATCGGTCGATTTTTACCGGTCGATCGCATAATATCGGTCAACTCTAGATACCGGTCACCCGGACATCTCACAGTTTATACCGGTCCACATTGTATCGGTCGCACCCTATTCTCATTTCAAATATCGGTCGTCACACTATATCGGTAGACCACTTTATTCTGGTCATCTCTAGATATCGGTCGTCTGTTCTTCTCACAGTCTTTACCGGTCGACACCTTATCGGTCGACATCTTACCTGTCAACGCAGCTTATCGGTCGACCTCTCCGATAAAACACCCGGTCGTGCAACACCCCGGTCGAAGCTAGGTACCGGTCTCTCTCAGCTTTGCGCCACTGCCTTGTCACGCAAAGCCCCTCTTTGTGCGACCCACATATCGCGCAAACCCTCTCTTGCGCCACCCACGTGTCACGCGAAACTCAATTTTGCGTGACCTGCCTCTCGCGCAAACTAAACTTTGCGTCAGCTCCGTCTCACGCAAACCTGGACTTTGCGCCAGTCACTATAATCGCAAAATTCTTTTTGCGCTACTGCCTTTTTGCGCATTTCTGCCTTATTGTTCCAGATTTTAATTTTTCATTATTAATCTGTTTTTACTTGATTTTATCTGGGCTAACGATCATTTCAAGTTTAATATCAGTTCTTTAATATCAGTATCAGTAAGAATGTCATCTCGAGAAGCTCTTGCTATCGGAACCGATGTGAAGCCACCAGTACTCTTCAAGGGGGAGTACGAGCAATGGAAGGACAGATTCTTGGATTTCATCGATCGAAATGATTTGGGAGATCACATCAGAAAATCTCCGAAGGAAGGAATCATGACACCTCCAACCAAGGTTCTCACTGTAGCTGGAGAAAATGGTGAAGAAGAAGAGAAAGAGTATAAATTACCGATTGATGAATACTCGGATGAACAGAAGAAGAGACACAAGGGTGACAAGCTGGCAAGATCATTTATTCTCCAAGGCATACATAATGAAATTTATGTCAAGGTTGATAGCTACAACGCTACCGGCAAGCAAATGTGGGATCAGTTGGAGAAGATGATGATCGAATCTAAAGTCGGCAACCAACTCAAAGTTTCCAACTGCTTGAACAATTATGAAGAATTCAAAGCCAAAACTGGAGAATCACTAGAAGCCACTTATAACAGATTTGTCACATTGCTGAACGAGCTAAGCAAGAACAAGATCAACAAATCTCAAGTTGAGCTGAATGTGAAATTTCTCAGCAACCTTCAGCCTGAGTGGAAGAGATTCACCAGACAGATGAGGCAATTAAAAGATCTGAACGACATTCCACTTCATGAAGTTTATGAAATCCTCAGACAGAATGAGGAAGAGGTGGATGAGATCAAGGCTGAGATGAAGAACGCTGACAAAGCAGTTGCTGATCCAGTTGCACTTGTGGTCAAGAAGAAGTCTAAGAAGAAGATGATGATAGCAACTGAATCAGAAGAGGCTGATAGTGAGGCGAAGTCTGACTCTGACGATTGTGAACAACTAAAAGAAGCCATGCTAATGTTAACCAAGGCTTTCCAAAAGAAGTTCTATAAAAATCCAAACTCCAACAGTCAGAGGTACTTGTCTGGTCCGAATAACTACAAACACAAGGAGAAAGTTGAAGAAAAGAGACCAGAAGAAAAGAAGAAAGATGGAGCCGAAGAGCCCAAGAAGGAAGAATCGATAAAGTGCTACAATTGTGGCAGACTCGGTCACTTTGCTAAGGACTACCGAAAATCTAAAGTCCGGAACTCCGACTACTACAAGAATAAGATGCTTCTAGCCAAGCAACATGAGGCTGGAAAAGCATTAATGGCCGAGGATGAATACTGTCTCGACCATTCGGACCAAGAATCTGAAGGAGAGAAGGACGAAACAACACACCTGTGCTTGATGGGTAAGCAGCAGTCAGAAGCTGAAGCTGATTCTGATGATGGAGATAATGAAGAGGTGTGTGACTTAACTGAATCTGATTTTCTGAATCAAATGCATGCCATGATGTCTAAACTCCAAGAATTAGAGTCTAAACTTAAGCGTGAGAGAGGTGTCATAATTGAGAAAAATCAATCTATACATAAACTTAGCAATGATATTGCTGAGAAAAATGTATTAATTGAAATTTTGCACAAAAACATAGACACCAGCGCGAAAGAGAAGACTATAATTCATAAAGAGTTATCTGAAACTGTGTCAAAGTATAGAGAATGTGAGTTTAAGTCTAAAGAGCTTTCTAAAATGTACTCTTCGACTTCAAAAGAAAAGAAATCTTTAATTGAAAAGGTGAATGCTTTGGAAGAGAAATTATACACTATGGGTCAGTCTGAACAAACTATTCATCTAATCAAACCCAAAGAGGATAAAGAGAATTGGGGACTCGGTTACGAGAACCCACAATGTCTCAAAAAGGGTATATCTGAAGTGCCTGCTCTTTATGATTTTGGTTTTATGAAACTGGCACCTGAATACCCTAAACTTCAAGTCTTCTGGACTAAACTGTCTGAAGAGGATAAAGCCAAGGAATATGCTAAAAGAAAGAACACAACTAAAGTCCAATTTCCGTTTTGTTATGAGAGGTTGAATAATAGTTATAGTTCTGATAAATCAAAGTTTCTTTCAAATGACTATTTTGATATTTATTCTGTAAAAGAAATGGAGGCTAAGTCCATCGAAGGTAAGCTTTACGTCCCTCCTCTAGTTTTAGAAAGTAAAATTTCTGTTAATCATAAATCCCAATCACAACAAGCTAATTACTCAATATATGTCAAATAAGCTCAAGAACTTGAGAGAGAATCTAGAGAGAGAAAGTAGATCTTGTATTACACACACTCTAGAATATTACAATATGCAAATGCCTCTTGTTCGTTACTACAAGTTTACTAACAAAACCTATATAAACCATACATCTAAAACAAAGCCTTAACGACTAAGGAAACTAAACTTACTTTGACTAACTAATACAAGGTCAATGTTGACTTTTACACATTTGACTTTCCTATTAAATCTTGGATACAATATTTAGACTTAACAATCTCCCTCTTTGTATTCAAGATTTAATAAAAATTTGATGCAGATCTTCAACTCTTGATTCTTCATCTTTTGTCTCTTGAAGCTTTCAAAAACTTTGCTCTTTTGCAGCTTTTGAAGAATCTTGGAAAGTCTTTTTAATCTTTGAAGCTTTGGAAAGTCAACATGCCTTGAACAAAACAGGAAATTCTTGAAACTTCTTTGAAACTTGAAACTTCATTTTTTGAATTCTTGAAATTTTCTTTTGAAGAAACCTTTGAAGAAGCTTTTGACTTTGAATCAGCCTTTGAAACAGCGTTTGAAACAGCGGAAGCAAATTGAACTTTAGGCTTGAACTTTGAACTTGAACTCTGAAATTGAATCTTTATAATTCTCCCCCTTTTTGATGATGTGAGCATCATTATCATCAAAATATCATCAATTTCAGCATAGGCTTTGATTTCCCCCTTTGTGAACAACAAACAATCTCCCCTTGATATTGTTGTACTTTTGATCTCAAAAACTCATCAGAATCAAAGCCAACTTTTTTTAAACTGACTATTCGGGTCTCACTACACGAGAAAACAAACTTTGCGGGTCTCACTACACCCGTAAAGTAGAGGTTTGCGGGTGCTGAAGGAAAGGCATAGTATAGAATGCGGGTCCTTCTTGAAACGCAAGATGAGCTTTGTGGGTCCTTCTTGAAGCGCAGAGTATGGTATGCGGGTCTCACTTGAAACGCAACGTATGGTATGCGGGTATCACTTGAAACGCAAAGTATGGTTCTCAGGTCTGTATGAATGACCCGCAAACCGTATGAATGACACGCAAAGTCGATTTCTTGACATAATCTTTCTCAAATAGATTGATTACTGCACAATTGAACTTCAAGAATTTGTTAGCATCATCGAAAAACAGTTCTAAACACACACATGAAATCAATTTTCGATTAAAAACATCGAATCGAATATTTTCAATCAAGAACAGTAACTGAACACGTTTTCACGAAAATCTCAAAAATCAAAAATTGAAACCGATTTTGTTCGAATTTCGAGATGGAATCAAAACAACAATCAATCACCAACATAAATCGAACACAATGAATCCAGTTTCTTGCATTAAAACCGATTTTCACAAAAAAAATTCAGATGAAACAGTAACAACCTCGTTTCTTGAAAGAAAATTCAAAAAATAACGATTTTCAATCCAAAAACACACAAATTTCAATTCAAATCATGATCTAATCATTCCTGAACAGTTTGGTACGGCTCTGATACCAATTGTAAATCATAAAATCCCAATCACAATAAGCAATTACTCAAGATATGATCATTAAGATCAAAAACTAGAGAGAGAAAGTCTAGAGAGAGAAAGTAGATCTCGTATTCATATGTCTCTAGCTATTACAAACAATGCATTCTCTAAAAACTTTTCTACAAGATAAGAAGACAAACCCTATATATACTACCTATCTAAAACAAAGCCTTAACGGCTAAGAAAACTAAACAAGCTTAGACAAAGACAATGTTGACTTTTACATATTTGACTTTCCTATTAAATCTTGGATACAATATTTAGACCTAACAATTTCTAAACTCGAGAATACTCTTACAGAAGAAATAATTTTGATGGACTTAGAACAAACTGTATTTTCTACAGTGTTCAAAAATACTGAGTTTTCTAAACTATCCAAGGCTTTAAAATTTGATGATAGATCTGGTTCTCTTGAAAATGAGCTTAATTTCTTAAACTCGGATGGTGTTTTAAATGATTGAGTTGCTCAATTTGACTTTACTACCAAACTTCCTGATCATTCATCTTGTGTTGTCAATTCTTTCGGATTACCCAGTGTGTTTGAAAAAGGTGAAACATCAACGAAAGTTGACAAATCAGTTTCTGTGAAATATAAGAATGCGAAAGGTAAGAAAAGAAAATCTCAGCATTCACATAAACCGATCACCACGGGTAAGCCAAAGAAGAAGCATTCTTTTGATTCTCATCATTCTAACTCTAAAGTTTCAAATGTTTCAGATGTGAGAAAGCAAAGGCTTGGGGTTAAGTCAGCATGGATACCGAAACAGAAGATAGACGAGAAAGCTAAATCTAGTTCTATTTTTAATTTGAATAAAAAGACTTCTAGTAAAGATGAATTGATTGTGAATGTTGCTTCTTTTAAATCTAATCTTGTTGATTCTCGCAAGAAATATTCCATAAAGCAATTATTCCAGTTAGCTCCTTCTAATAAAAAGTTTTCAAATTTTGGTGGATTGGATTATGCTTCTCGTAAATATTCTGATGTTTGGTATGGTTCATCTAATGTTTCATCTTATCGTTATCATTCTTCTTATCATGCTCATGGTTTTCAAAGACAAAGCGGGCCCAAATTTAAATGGGTGCCAAAATCATGTGCTAACACAATTGGACCCAAATACCAGTGGGTACCAAAGAAAAGGGATGAATCTGTGTTGCAGGCACCTTCTGTCAAAGGGAAGTAAGAGAACTAAGGCTTCTAAGTAAATCAGCTTAGGACCCGTACTTCAACGAAGATTGACTTCTAAACACAACAGTTTAGGACTCGTACTTCAGTGATCAAAAGACATTACTCCTGTGCTGATAAGAGATTGTACTCTAATACTCCAATCTGAGAAGATCAACATTCAAGGGGGAGTACATATTTGTATGAAATTTTATGCATCTGACAGATATGATGATCACCATTTGAGGGGGAGTTAATGCATATCTTTTACACTGATAATTTTTCTGATGCATAATTTCAGGGGGAGTAAAAGACCTATGACTTCTGATTATTTTTTATCAGAACTCGTACTTTAATCGTTTTACTGCTTTCTGTCATTTCAATTTCAGTGAATAAAGTTACTTTCACTAGACTTTTAGACTTTTGCAGATTGAGAGATGCTTACAAGATCATATCTTTATGACTTTAAGCTTGACTTTGTGAGATGTAAGACTGCATTCAAAAGGTATAATTCCTTATCTTCATCTCATTTATGGTTGAAAGAAGGAAAACTTTCAATCATAAGAAAACATGTTCTTAAATGTTCAAACCACTTCCCGATTCTCAAACGGATTTCTTGAATTGGAAGTGTGATTTTAAATGTTTTCTGATCCATTGCTGAGTTTTACCTGATCAAGTTAAATCATCTGAGCATCATATGCTTTATATAGGATAACATGGGATCAGTGTGCTAGGACTTAACTGAACTTCTATGGATTCACGTTAACCAATATCTCCTACCCAAGAAGTTAATCCTTAGTAATTGTCTGTAAGGAGTCAAACGAAATGAGTGTGGGATGTGTGATGAGATAAATTGTAAAAGAGAGTTTGGTTAGCTGTGAGCTTAATGATAAAAAGAAAGAGGGTGAGAGAACAGAGTAAAAGAATATTAAACTCTGCACCAACTACTTTCTGAGTCAGGCAGCCACATTACTAATGTTTCACAACTTCTTCGTGAACATTATTGAAACAGGCAACTAGCCCATGCCAACTTTTGCCGTTACCCCACCTACCACTCATTTTCTTCTCAACAAGAAGATGTTTCATTTTCAAAGGGGACGCAACACATATGCTATCTGATTTTCATTTGGAAAATCTGGATATTGAAAAGAAGGAAGTCTGCCTCACCTTCATACTTCAATCATGCACATTGAGTCTGTGTTTAACTAACTGTTGTCTCAGTGGTTTACACATTTTGAGCCTTATAAGCAATCATCATATGCTTAATTTTTCTATCACTTGCACGAACACACAAAGAATTTGTTTCTTTGTCAAAACGTTCATAGAAATTGCCTTTGTGGTGTTTCGATGCTTGAATGGAAGCCCTGGGGGAGTGATCATCATAAAAGCTCCTTTATATTGTGTATTTGTTACACACAGTGACTTTGTGTTACTGACAGGAAATTTTTAACTGGTTCATTTATTGATTCAGGTGTTATCTTTCTATTTTGTCTGGATTTGCAAAGATCTGGATGCACATCTTTTTGAATTAACGGTTAATCAGTGGTTCTGTTTGCAAGATCAGTGGTGGAAGACATTTCTTGAAGAAAAGTTTTGATGAATTCTTTGCTCTTTTCATCAAAAAGGGGGAGAAGCGTCAACCAAGAAATGGAGAGAACACAATTTTTTGAAAGAATTTCTAAAGATATGCTAAATTGAAGAAATTTTCTTTGAAGATGATTTGCTAAAGCATTTGGAGCTGATACTGAAGATAATTTCTTTTCAAGAGATTTTATTCTCATCGATTGGGGAGATTGCTACTTTCTGGAGACAAAGTGAGAGATTGCATCTTCTGAGCTTAAAGAGAAGGATTGAATTGCTAAATCTTTTTAGTAATGATTTTGATCCAAAGGGGGAGATTGTTAAAGCACATTTTCATTGGATTCAAGATCATCATTATCTGAAGATGGAAATCTGAAGTCAAAGCTGGAAAAAGTCGTCTCATCAAATAGTCTAGGATTCTTTGTAATAAATAGTCAAAGTTTGTTTATGTATTTTCCTTTTTAGTCCTTTTCCTTAAAATAGGTATTAGGTATAAATTAGGTTAATAAGAGTTGGTGGTGGTGGTGGTGCGCCATAGTCAAAGAGAAAGAGAAAGAGAAAGAGAAAGAGAGAGTTGCGGCGGAGGAGAGGAAAAACAAAGAGAAAGTTTGATCGATAAACTCTTGTAATCATTCAATTTGTTGGTATAATCAATATCAGGTTTGCATATTCTTAATGCTTATTTGTTTGCTTGATTGATTCGTTAAACAAAGGGACACACAAGAGTGATCTTGGATTATCAATTGGTATCAGAACCTAATCTGAATCTGAGAGGATTGAGAGAAACTTGTTTTGATTCTGAATTTATGTTTAAATCAGAAAATTTGATTGATTTTCTTGATTTTTTTCAAGAAAATCTCATTTTTTGATTTTTCATCAAATTCAGATTGTTTTCTGAACGAATTTTCTTGTAAATTAATTTGTTGGGTTCGAAAATAGTATTAGATCATATTTTTTTTCACATCGTTTCGCAAGAAATTCAGATTTTGAAGTTCAATTTTGAGAATTTTCGAGTTTCTGGAAAAGTTCGATAAGCGTACTGTTTGATTCACGATTTCACGATTTTGCAAAATTTGTTCGAATTATTTGTTTCAAAGTTGTTAGAAATCAGTTTTCGATCATATCTTTGTGAACTAATTTCATTAATTTCGTTTCAGTGATCAAATTTAGAAGTTTTTCTTGATTTTCGTGGTTTTGCGCCAGATCTGAAGTTTGCGCGAGTTCATCTGAAGTTTGCGCGAGTTCTTCTCAAGTTTTTGCCAAGTTCAGGACTTCAAAGTCTTTTCGCGAAAAGTATTGTTTTTCGCCATCTGTTCATCGAGCAAAGTTGATTTTGTGCCACCTAAGTTTCGCGCAAAGTTCAGTTTTCGCCACAAGTTATTCGCGCAAAGTTCAGTTTTCGCCACAAGTTATTCGTGCAAAGTTCAGTTTGCGCTATCAACATCTCGCGCAAAGTCCAATTTGCGCCACCTTCATCTCGCGCAAAGTTCAGTTTGCGCCACCAACGTCTCACGCAAAACAACTTTGCGTCACCTTCTGTTCGCGTAAAATCTAGTTTGCGCTAGTAACTGTTCATGCAAAGCTCCTGTTTGCGCCAGAATCACTGTTTTAAGACTTCGCAATTTTTTCTAAGTTTTTCTGACGAGATGGATATGTCAAAATTCTCTTTTCAAGCTCAGTTCTACAAGAACGATATTATGATGTCATTGGGAACGGATACTCGTCCTCCGATTTTGATCAATGAGAATGAGTTCACTCAATGGCAAGATCGGTTTATTAACTTCATCGAGCGTCAAGCAAACGGAGAAAACATGATGAAGTCTCTCACTGAAGGACCATTCGTCAAACCTAAGAACAATATTCCCTTGACTGCCGAAGAGATTACACGAGAAAAAGTCGATCGTTAAGCAAAGTCTAACCTGATGCTTGCGTTGCCTAATTCCATCTACAATCGAATTGATTGTTTCAAGCACGATCCGATGATGATGTGGACTCAGTTAGAAAAGATCATGCTTGGGTCAACGGTTGCAACCCAACTCCGACAAACGCGCTACATGAATAATTTTGAGGAGTTCAAAGCAAAGGATGGTGAGACTTTGAAGAGTGTCTTTGACAGGTTCTCAATAGTGCTGAATGATCTGCAAAAGATAAAAGTGCAAAAGACTGAGTTAGAGACTAATCTGAAGTTTCTCAATGCTCTTCAACCGGAGTGGACCAAATCTTGTCACAAATTGAGGAATGATGTCTGGATCTCATCAATGCAAATTCAAGAGCTTTATGAGATTTTGATGACTAATGAATGCTTAGTGCTAGAAAAGAAAGCTAAACTTGACAAGAAGAACAAGAAGACAGTGGACCCAATTACACTCCTCACGAGCCAATTGGCTGAAAAAGCATTGTCTGATAATGCTTATGACGGGGCTACTGATGATGATGGTGAAGCGCTACAGAAAGAGATGATTATTCTCTCTCAGCACTACAGTAAGAAGTTCCAACATCGTTCGGGTTCTAACAACCTTAGCTTCACTTATGGGTCTGAGAATGTCAAAGTGCCTGAGCCTAAGAAAGCTGCTTGCTTCAACTGTGGAAAACCGGGTCACATAGCAAAGGAGTGTAAAGCAAAGGTGGTTCCGGATTCGGCATATTACCGGAAGAAAATGGAACTAGATGAGAAAAGAGAGAATGGCACTCTTTGCTAGTTGAAGAAGAATACTGGCTAGATCACTCCGACAATGAAGCTGATAATGTGGAAATTGCTACTATGTGCTTCATAGGAGATGATCAGAGTGATGATGATGATGACGATTCAACTGATGAATCTGAGGTACCTTCTGATTTTGATTACAAATTTATTTCTTCACAAATGAACATCATTATAACTGCGTTACATGATCTTCGCTCAAAGTTATTATCTGAAAAACAATTAAATTTAGAAAAGTCCAATTTGATTGAAAAATTAAAAATTTCTTTGAAAGATGAAAAATCTATTTTGACTCATACAAAAGAAATCTTTCAAAAGAAATTGGATGATTTAGAAAAATCAAATATGACTTATCTTGATTCTTTGACGGAAATGACCAAATTAAAAGAAAATTTTTCGGATAAAATAAATAAGTTGGAAGAAAAATTATATCTAAGAGATCAAACTGAACAAACTATTTATTTGAACAAACCACGGAGTTATGAGTCTATCAAAAAAAATGGGGTCTTGGCTTTGAAAATCCTCATTTTTTAGACAAAGCTAAAACAGAAGTTCCCACTTTATATGAATACGATTATCTAAATCTTGCAAGATATGCTCCTCAGTTCAAATTTCATTGGACAAGTGAACAACAAGTTTTAGAAATCGAAAATGAGAAAAGAATGAACATCACGAAAAAGGAAAGTCCTTTTGTTTACACGTGCGAAAATGCCAAATATTTTCCTGAAAAATCAAAGAAGAACATAAACAGTTTAAATGTCATATCTTCTATTAAATCTTCATTGTCTGATGATTATTTTGATATATGTGCCAATAACACTGATAAAGAAAATATATCTCCAGTTTCTTATGATTCTAAGAGATATATTCCTCCATTAGTGTTAGAAAACAAAATCATTGATCTTGAAGATAAAATGGAAGAACAAAATATTAAAAGAGAAATTGAAACAAGTGTAATTCTTTCTTTCATAACGACAAGTCTTGAAGAAAAATTAATTTCTCAAAAACAAGATTTACTTACAAATTCTGTTTCTGGTCTCTCTTCTGATTTTAAAGAAAACAAAAAGGAAGTTCTAAAATCTGAAAAATTTTCTGAAAATTTTCTGAAAATTTTTCTGACTCCGAGGCAAGTTTAGGTTTATTGTCTGATCAGATGGATTTCTTAGGTAAAATTGTTTCTTCAGATTCAAATCTTAAATCGAAAATTCTTGATGAATCTTTTACGCTAAATGATGATTATTATAAACAAAAGCGTAAAAGAAGAAGGTCAAAGAAGTCAAAGAAGCAAGCTACTGTCTTTTCTGAAAATTCTAATTCTTTCGATTCTAATGTTTCAGATCGGACTTTGAAGAAGTCAAAAAGGCAGATATAGAGGGTCAAGCAGAAATCTGATGACTCTGTGACTGTTGAGGATCGATGTGTTGATAATCTTTGTCATAGTGATTCATTTGTTGTTTGTAATAAAATTTCAAAATACTCAATAAAGCAAATGATTCGAATTAAAAAAGATGTCTCATATTCTTCCTCTGGTTCTAGTTCTGATGATTATGCTTCGTCCTCTACTAATGATTATGTTCATTACTCTGATAATCTTTCTTATACTTTGTTTGTCAAATCTAACAAATATACTCCTATTCGAACTGCAACTAACAAACATGGACCCAAATACAAGTGAGTACCAAAACCAAACATTAATTCTGAGTTGCAGGCACCTAATGTCAAGGGGGAGTAAGAGAAAGAAGGCTTCTAAGTAAATCAGCTTAGAACCCGTACTTCAATGTATTTAGCTTCTGGACAAATGAGAAAATGTGAGTGCATCTACTTAATATCCCGCTGCACCTATCTCTGACAGTGATGTTGTTCCAGTTATCTCAAGCTTTTCAAGAATCTGAGCACGCTAGATCAGACCAAAAACATTGATATGACATATCACTTTCTTTAAAACATCATGTGGAAGAAGGTATTATTGAATTATATTTTGTTCTAACTAAATATCAACTTGCTAATATTTTTACAAAAGCCTTAAATGAAAATCGATTTAATTTTCTGCTTTAAAAAAAATCGGCATGTTGAATTTAAAAGTTTAAACCTATACAAATTTTATTCTATAAAGTAAAATTTTTACAATTTTTCATTCTTTTGAATAAAATGTGTGTCTATGATAAATTTTTCAAGTTGATTTGTTTAAATCTAAGTTTTATATGTTCAAATTTCAAGACTAACAAAAATCGAAAGGTCAGCAACATGTTTGAAACTTTTAATAATGCTTTAAAGTTGTGTTATTCGGAATTTTATAGTTTACAATGCTTAGAAAACCTAAAAAGTCAGAATTATGGATCGTAATGAAAATATGGGCTAAGCACTTAGATGTAAAACTGGGTGATTGAGATGATTTCAATATATATAAAATACCGAAATCTCTAATTTTAAAAGTTTGTACATGTGACCTTTCTGGTTTGGGAAAGTAAGTTCTGTGGGATGCTTGTCATCTGCTCCCCTAAGGTCAATTGGTCTGGGAGTGATCGAACCCAAATCCTTCTATAGAATCAGATCAAAAGTCATGTTCTACTGGTATAAATGGGTTTAGGATGTGTCGATGTAGCCTTTCTGGTCTGGGAAAGTAAGTTCCAAGGGGTGCTTGACACCTAGTCCCCTAAGGCCAACTGGTCTGGGAGCGGCTGACCCAAATCCTGCAATAGGATCAGATAGAAAGTTACGTTTACGACATGTTCTTTACTTACAAAACTTCTTGATTAAAAGATGCCAATGTGCACAAGCTTAAAAGATGCCAAAGAGCACACTCATGTAAAGATGCCAATGTGCACAATGCTAAAAGATGCCAATGAACACACATCTCATGATACTTGATGATATGTTTGAGTTGCGATAAACCTATAAATTTGTGATAATCTTCAATTCTTGACAGCTTAGTGTGAGTAAAGGCAAAGTTCTCTATTATATTTTTAGAATTGCATTTTCTTGAAGCTAATCGAAGTTCGCATGCTAGCACACTGACTAGATTGATGAAAGTTTTTGAAAATGAACATGTCTTAACTTGATATGCAATGAAACTTGTATCTGTATCCATAAACATACACTTGATTTCAATTGATTGATTAATCTGTATATTTTACTGAGTAGAATTTAATTTGTAGATTGTTTAAATTTTTATATATTTAGTTGTTTCAAAATTTATATTCTGTATATTTTTCTTTCTACGTTGAAGTTTCGATGCTTGTGTTCTCATATCTGTGTCAATGGGTATGTGCATTTTTCGAGGGGGAGTACCTGATTTTCTATATGAATGCTAAATTGAATTGTCATATTTAGTGCATTTGTGTAGGGGGAGTAAAAGAGCTTAACAAGTGTTTCATTTTAGATCTCTAGTCAGATTTGCGCCAATAGTTGGTAGCGCAAAACTCAACTTTGCGCCTCCTTCAGGTAGCGTAAAACTAAGTTTGCGCCATCAACATGTAGCGCAAAATCTTCCCTTTCTCCTTTATTCTAATTTTTGCAGATCTGAAGCTGTCTCGTCTCCAACATTCGCATGACCAAGTTGATCCAGATCATCAAGGTCATGAGGGGGAGAAGTTAAAGAGACAAAGAGTTCAAACTTTATCTGTTTAAAATTCGAGAAGTTAAAGAGACAAAGAGTTGTCTGCTCAAGATTCTATTTTCTCAGCTATACTAGTCCTTTTGCTATTCCAGCTCCGACCACCACAGCTTCTTCGAGTACATTTGAAAGAGGTGTGTCATTTAGAGCACAAGTTGATGAACCGATTGTTCCTCCAAGCTTATTACAAACAGGTCCAGTCTTGTCAAGCAGCAAAGGCAACATAGATTGAAAGATGCTGAGAAGAATTTTTTTTTAGTCAAGAAGCTACGCTAAGACGCTTAGCAGGTCTGATTAGAGTTCAAACAGCTTACTTTGAAGACCGGAGCGCCAATGATTACTAAGGGGGAGATTGTTAAGTCAGATTTTATAGTAATCATTGTATTTATAGACTTGGTCTAATTCTGTGGTCTTAGATCTTTTATATCTTGTATTGGCCAAGGGTATTTAAGTCCCTTGTGGCCTTGTGTTGTGTAAGTCTTGAACGCATAATCTCATAATTCACATACTTTGGCGCTTACACACTCTCTCTCTACTTTCTCTCACTAGATTTAGAGTGATCTTGGATTATCACTTCCTTTTCACCTTCTCAAGTAATCTTGTCCACAACTGAGATACATATTTATAATTTTTAAGTCATTGATTGACTTGTGATTACAAATCTCATTTCAATGCATAAAATATTTAGTAAATCAATTTATAGCCTCAAATAAGCTATTGTATCATGTATATGCTTGTAAAACATTTAAACATTTATGCTTTCCGGATTTAATCTCTCCCGGTGGGTGTCGCCCCTTCCGGCTTTTATTCGGAACCCTTCGTCAAGAATCCAAGACCGTTTCTACGACCCCTTACCGCGGTTATACCGTCTCGGTGGTTCTTATTCCACCGGTGATCAAATTTGTTCCTTTATCATGCGTTTTAAAAATACATATAACATGTTATACATAGCTATGTCATTAAAGGCTGTCCATATTCTTTATAATAACCAAATATGAACAAAACTTCATGAAAACATGTACACAAATATGTATCCCAGGTTTGGAGATCAAACCAAAAGAAAAGATAAGTAATCACCTTAGTTTTTGGCTAAAAGGCACTTAAATTCTACAACCCTGTACCCTTGCTTGCTAATCTCCTCTTTCTATTCACAAAATATGGAATTGTATGCGTGTGTTTGATTGTTTTCTGCTGGACCAGAACTTAAAAAGAGACAAAAGAGGCTAATATTTATACTAGAGGTTAAGGAGCTTGGAAGTAGGTTAGTCACTACTTGATGTGGCCTCCTCCCATGCACCATATGCCACCAAATAACACCTCAAGCTTCCACTAACAGCCTGTTTTTTCTAGCCCCTTTTCTTTTGTCTTTAGTACATATAACAACTTTATTTATAACTCCCTTTAATTATTTATTAATACTAAATAATTCCTTTTATTTATTTTATTATATTAAAATCCAGCAGCTCCCTTTTTTCTGATTTATTAAAATTTCAGCAATTTTTTTTAGTTAAAAAAGACTGTTACAAATCTCCCCTCCTTACAAAAGATTCCGTCCTCGGAATCTACTTTCTTTAGAATAGATAGGGAAACTTCGTCTTCATTTCGTTCTCATTTTCCCAAGTGGCATTGCGACCTTTATGATATTTTCACTGTACTTTAACCAACAGAACCTCTTTATTCCTCAATCTTCGAATTGCTCGATCAATTATCCTTTCTGGTTGTTCCACATATGTCAGTTTTTCATTCACTCGAATTTCATCCAATGGGACCTTCATATCTTCATCAGCCAGACACTTCCTCAAGTTGGATACATGGAATGTATTATGTATCTTTTGTAGCTCAGCGGGCATTTCTAATCGATAAGCCACTTCTCCGGCCCTTTGAATTATTTGAAAGGGTCCTATATAACGAGGACTCAACTTTCCTCGCCTTCCGAATCTAATCAATCCTTTCCAAAGAGCAACTTTGAGCATAACCCGATCCCCCACTTGAAATTCTATATGCTTTCGTCTCTTATTTGCGTAGCTTTTCTGTCGGTCCTGGGCTGCTTGTAGCCTTTCCCGAATTTTTTTTACCTTTTCTGAAGTTTGTTGAATTAGCTCTAGTCCCGTCATTCCTTTGTTTTCAAAGTTATTCCAACACATTGGGGTTCGACATTTTCTACCATACAAGACTTCATATGGAGCAACTTTTAGACTTGCGTGATAACTATTGTTGTACGAGAATTCTATTAGGGGTAAGTGATCATCCCAACCACCACCTAAATCAACGACACAAGCTATAAGCATGTCTTCCAATGTTCCAATGGTTCGTTCACTTTGTCCGTCAGTTTGCGGATGGTAGGTTGTACTTAAGTTTAGTCCTGACCCCATTTCTTTCTGAAAACTTCTCTAGAATCGTGATGTAAATCGGCTATCTCTATCTGATATTATTGATAATGGTACCTCGTGCCTTGAGACTATTTTATTAACATACAGTTTTGCAAGTCGTTCTACTGTATAGGTTTCTTTAATTGGCAATAAGTGAGCTGATTTGGTTAACCTATCAACGATTACCCAAATGGAATCATTACCTTTCTTGGTTCGAGGTAATTTCATCACAAAATCCATAGTGATGTGATCCCATTTCCACATTGGAATCTCTAAAGGTTGTAACCCTCCAAAAGGTTCCTGATGCTCTGCCTTTACTTGAAGGCAAGTCATGCATTTCTCAATAAAATTCCTAACATCCTTTTTCATTCTCGGCCACCAGTATAGTAGCTTCAAATCTCGATACATCTTATCCATGCCAGGGTGAATGGAGTATTTGGACTTGTGAGCCTCACTTAACAAGACCTCACGATGACCGCTTACCAATGGAACCCACGATCTTCCATTAAATCTTCTACATTCCTTGTTATCATTTTCTAGGAATTTGGCTTGTCCTACCATACGCTCTTTCATAATATGTTCTTCGGTAAGTGCACTAGCCTGAGCTTCTTTTATTTGTACTAAAAATTCAGGCATCACATCTATTCTCAATGCTTTAACTCGTGTGGGCTTCTCGCGTTCCTTTCTGCTCAATGCATCTGCTACCGCATTAGCTTTGCCAGGATGATATCGAATTTCACAATCATAATCTTTAAGTAATTTCATCCATCGTTGTTGTCTCATGTTTAAGTCCTTTTGACTAAACAAGTATTGCAGACTCTTGTGATCAGTATAGATGATGCAATGAGTACCATAAAGGTAATGTCGCCAGATCTTTAGTGCAAATACAACAGCAGCGAGTTCTAAATCATGTGTCGGATATTTCTTCTCGTTTTCCTTTAGTTGCCTTGACGCATAAGCTATCACCTTGTCGTATTGCATAAGTACACACCCTAGTCCCAGTTTTGACGCATCGTTGTATATTATAAATACTTCTGTTCCATCTGGCAATGGTAGAATGGGTGCACTACTGAGCTTTCCTTTTAAAGTATGAAAAGTTTATTCTTGCTCTTTTCCCCATTCAAACTTCTTACCCTTTCTTGTCAATGTCGTTATTGGAGATGCTATTTTGGAGAAGTCCTGAATGAATCTACGATAATATCCTGCTAATCCTAGAAAACTTCGTATCTCTGACACACTTTTCGGAGCTTCCCATTTCATAACGGCACTCACCTTAGCAGGATCTACTTGTATTCCTCGTTCATTAACCACATGCCCGAGGAATTAAACTTCCTTCAGCCAAAATTCACACTTTGAAAATTTGGCATACAAGTTCTCCTGCCTTAAAAGACTCAGTACTGCATGTAAATGTTTTCGATGTTTACCCTCATTCTTGGAATAAATGAGAATGTCATCTATAAACACAATCACAAACTTGTCGAGATATGGTTTACATACTCGATTCATCAAGTCCATAAAGGTTGCTGGTGCATTTGTCAACCCAAAAGGCATGACCAAAAATTCATAATGGCCATATCTTGTTCTGAATGCCATTTTGGGAACATCTTCACTCTTGACATTTAGTTGATGGTATCCCGACCTCAGATCGATTTTTAAGAAACATTGGCGACTTGTAGTTGGTCAAACAAATCATCGATTCTAGGGAGGGGATATCTATTCTTGATTGTTCGTTTATTTAATTCTCGGTAGTCGATGCACATGCGCATCGACCCATCCTTTTTCTTAACGAATAGGATTGGTGCACCCCATGGTGACGTACTTTCTCGGATGAAACCTTTATCGAGTAACTCCAGTAACTGACTTCTCAGTTCTTGCATTTCAGATGGAGCTAATCGATATGGAGTTTTGGCTATTGGTATAGTTCCAGGTACTAAGTCAATCCCAAATCGTACCTGTCTGTCCGGAGGCAATCCTGGCAAATCTTCTGGAAACACATCTAAATATTCCTGTACAACCGGTACATCTTTTGTTTTTATCATTTCTGATCTTCTTTCACCGATAACATATCCTAAGAATGTTGGGCATCCCTTCCTTATACAACGTTGTGCTTTAGCTGAACTTACTAGCATCATCCTAGTTTTTGTTCGTCCCCGTTTACCACTATTGTTTTTCCTTCAGAAGTTCTAACTTCAAGTTTCTTTTGATCACAAGTTATCTTGGCATGGTGGTTCCACAACCAATCCATTCCTACTATGACCTCGAATTCACCTAAAATCATGGGTATTAGGTCAATGGTCATTTGATGTCCGTCAATTTCTATTGTGCAATCTCTACAAATCTTGTTGATCCTAACATGGTTGCCATCAGCTAGTTCAACCTCAAAGCCTGGTTTTAGTTCCTTACCGTCTACTTTCAACTTTTGACAAAATGGAAGAGACATAAAAGATCTACTTGCACCACAATCAAATAGGATACGAGCAGGTTGATTATTGAGAAGGTGCGTACCTGTCACTACGTCCGGTGTTTCATTTGCCTCTTTTTCTGTCATTTGAAATGCTCGAGCCTTCGCTTTTCCCTTGTTACCCTCTTTAATATTCTGTTAGCCTCTGGATGTGGCTGATTTCTATTCTGTTCCCCGTTACCTTGAGGACAATCCTGTTTTAAATGTCCTTGTTTTCCACACCGAAAACATGCTCCTGTCTTCGCCCAACACTCACTAGGGTGATTCTTACCACAATGGTCACAAGGTTTCTTTTGATTTATTTTAACAAAATTATGAACCCCAAACTTTGGTTTCTTATTCCAATTTTGGCCAACACTTTGTTCTTTTCGCTTTATTTGGAAAGAGCCTTGATATGTAGGTGCCATATCCTTCTCGACTACCTTGGCGATGTTGACTGCTTTCTGAAATGTTTCTGGTAGTCCAGCCAGTACAAACCTTCGATTTTTGTTTCTTAATCCTGCAACGAAACAATCTGTTTTTCTTGCTTCCGTTGCTACTTGATGTTCCGCAAATCTTGACTTCTTTATAAATTGAGACACGTAATCTTGTACTGATAGGTTTCCTTGCCAAAATTGTAGGAACTCCTGTTCCATACACTTATGGTCTATGGTTGAACAATATTCATTCAGAAATATTTCTTTGAATTGATCTCATAACAAAGGTCGTAGTTTCCTCGGTATTTTTTATTGCTTTTACCGAATTCCACCAGTGCAATGCGTCTTCCTGAAGTAAGGTAGTTGCATACCTTACTTTTTGCGTTTCCAAACATTGACATGTTTCAAAGTTACTTTCTACTCCGGTTAACCAGTCCATGGCTTTATGGGGTTCACATTCACCTTTGAATGGGGCTGTCTTAGTGCTCATAAAAGTTTTATAATTGACTTCTTTTGAGAGTATGTTATTTGATTCTACCCTTGCATCTTGTTTTTTTGGGGTATTTATTAAACGGGTTGTCTTTTCCCTGTTTTCTTTTAATATTGCAGGTAGAACATTCTTCAAGAGTGTTTATAAATCATTGTTCTTGCTTATACTTTCAGTCCTATCATTATCTCTCATCGTCTTTGGTTTGGTGCTACTTGTTTCTGTTCCATCCAATCCTTTTCCTCTTTGGTAAGTTTGTTGAAATTGTGAAGTCATTCCCTGAGATAGGATATAGCAATATATACACGTTATCTTATTTTAGTCATCACTTTTTAACTAGTTTTTTTAATAGGAATTTTAATACACCATACATAACAAGTTATTTCCAAAAGCACAAGTACTTATACAAACATTTCCTTTATATACATATATATTTTACATCAGTAGGAAATTACATTCATTGAGGTGGCATCTTTTCATGGGGTACAAAAGGTATTTACATAGAGCACACCTCATGTACCAAGATGTCCTAGCCTTTCTAGGGCTCATACATACAAAGACATCTCCAAAAAAAATAATATAAAAAAATACTAGTCTATAGTTGGTTGTACTTTCCCAAAAACCGGCTTAAAGCCATACAAAAACCCAAGGCTAAACCAGACGTGTGCATTCATTCATATATGAAATAACATACCCAAATTAAGATTTATTGGGGAAATTGAAAGACAGAAAATGGGGAGAGTTTACCGAAATTTCCGGTCGTTACAAGTACCACCTTATATTCCATACCCCCAAAGGTTAAGGAGTCAAAAGGAGGAGGTATAATTTAAGAAGTTTTTAGATGTGTTCAAGCAATTGCATATCAACATCCCTTTGGTTGAAGCAATTGAGAGCATGCTTTCTTATGCCAAGTTCCTTAAGGATATTTTAAGCAAGAAAAAAGAAACTGAATGAATATGAGATTGTGTCATTGACTGAAGATTGTAGTGACTTTTTTACCAACAAACTGCCCCCTAAGCAGAAAGACCTAGGTTGTTTTACAATACCATGTTATATAGGAGGAAAAGAGGTTGGGAAAGCTTTATGTGACCTAGGTGTTAGCATCAATCTTATGTCTTTGTCTGTTTTCAAAACACTAGGGATAGGAGAGGCTAGACCCACCACTGTGACCTTGCAGTTAGCTGACAAATCCATAGCTTATCCTAAGGGAAAGATAGAAGATGTTTTGGTGCAAGTAGACAAATTCATATTTCCTGCTGATTTCATCATTCTAGACTTTGAGGCTGACAAAGACACTCCTATTCTGTTAGGAAGGCTATTTTTAGCCACTGGTAGAGCCATCATAGATGTCCAAAAAGGAGAGTTGACTATGAGAGTGCAAGACCAAAATGTCACCTTCAATGTCTTTACTTCCATGAAATACCCTGATGAAGTAGAAGAATGTTCTGTTCTAAGCTCTGTAGAATCTTGGTGTCAAGAGGAAACCTTAGAAGAAATTCTAGGTGAAAGGATAGATGATGACCTGGAAGATGATGAGTTAGAGGATGATAAGCCTGATGATGATGACTTAGACGAGGAATATGATGATGATGATGATGATGATGATGATGATGATGATGATGATAACAATCACTGTGATGATATGCTATAGCCTGTGCTAAAGCATGTGGCAGCATATGAGCTGTTGGAAGAGAATACAAGAGAGAACTCCTTACCATCAATTGAAGCAACACCAAACCTTGAACTAAAGCAACTTCTTACACATCTTAAGTATGTTTTTCTAAGTGATGAGAACAAATTACCTGTGATCATTTTAGCAACCTTAGAACCCAAACAGGAAGAGCAGTTAGTGAAAGTGCTTCAAGCCCACACCAAGGCCATAGGTTGGACAATTTCTGACTTAAAAGGCATTAGTCCATCAATTTGTCAACACAAAAGCATTTTAGGGGACAAGCATTTCAGATTTGTAGAACCACAAAGGAGACTAAACCCTGTAATAAAAGAAGTAGTCAAGAAAGAAATACTCAAGTGGTTAGATGCTGGAATTATTTACCCCATATCTAGTGGTTCTTGGGTAAGCCCTGTCCAATGTGTCCCTAAGAAAGGAGGTGTGACAGTTGTTGAGAATGAAAAGAATGAGTTGATCCCAACTAGGGTAGTGTCAGGATGGAGAATCTGTATGGATTATAGAAAGCTTAACAAAGCAACCCACAAGGACCATTTTCCATTGCCTTTCGTTGACCAAATGTTGGATAGACTAGCTGGTAAGGAGTATTACTGTTTCCTAGATGGATATTCTGGTTACAACCAGATTACCATAGTACCTGAGGACCAAGAGAAAACCACTTTCACTTGTCCTTTTGGTACCTTTGCCTTTTTAGGAGAATGACTTTTGGACTATGCAATGCGCCTGCCACATTCCAAAGATGCATGATGTCCATTTTCTCTGATATGTTGGAAACCTCTATGGAAATATTGATGGATGATTTTTCTGTCTATGGATTTTCATATGAACAATGTCTGAAAAACCTTGAACAAATCCTTAAAATATGTGAAGAGACTGACTTAGTTTTAAATTGGGAAAAATGTCATTTCATGGTCAAAGAAGGCATTGTTTTGGATCATTTAATTTCAAATAGAGGAATAGAGGTTGACAAAGCCAAATTGGAAGTCATTGAAAAACTTTTAGAACCTACAAATGTTAAGGGAATTAGAAGCTTTCTTGGTCATGTTGGCTTTTACAGAAGATTTATAAAAGACTTTTCAAAGATTTCAAAACCACTCTGTATACCACTACAGCATGACCAGTGTAACACCCTGGATTTCTATCCCAATTGAAGAAAAGTGTTGAACTAGGTAAATAGGTAAAGGAAGAACCACATATAGAATATGGATGTAGTGTCAAGTGGTTGTGACACCTGTCACAATAGCACCAATGGTACTGAGAGTATGGTCATATCGGCTATAGTGCCTTGTGGTTGTGACATTAGTCACAATAGCACCAATGGTACTAAGAGTATGGTCGTCTCGGCTATAGTGACATGTGGTTGTGACATCTGTCATAATAGCACCAATGGTACTGAAAGTGTGGTAGTCCCGGCTATAGTGCCATGCAGTTGTGACATATGTCACAATAGCAACAGCGATTACCAAGTGGTTGGTCGTCCCAACGAATGTGCCATGTAATTATGACAATGGCAGGATATCTGGCATAATAACATCAAATGTTCTGAGAGAACGGTCGAGGAATGGCCGGGAGAACGATCGAGGAACGACCGGTAAAAACGGTCGGGAAAGTCGTCAAGAAAGCGGTCGAAGAACGGTCGAAAAATCCTCAGTACGTCTCGCGCAACAATGTCCGCTACAGTGACAAATGGCACTGTAGCATGGCAGGGTCGCGCGAGGCAAGGGACCCATGGTACATGTCGCGCGACAGTACCCGCTACAGTGAAAAATGTCACTGTAGCATGTCAGGGTCGCGCCATATTGCGCAACAGTGCCCACTACAGTGACAAATGGACTGTAGCATGTCAGGGTCGCGTCAATCTCACAGTGCATAAAATCGGGATTTTCTTCATTTGGTCATATCTTGTTCATTTCTACTCCGTTTTGAGCGATTCAAAATGCTATGGTTTCGTTTTTCAGAGCTTTTCAAGGTTAAAGTGTTAGTTTTAAGAATATTAAAAAGTATTTGGTGGTGGATTGGAAGCAAAGATCAAGAGCTCGTCATCTTCACCTCTATCTTCAAGAATCTTGGGGTTTTCTAGGTTTTCACCAAAACCTAAGTGGTGAGTTCATCCTCTTAACTTCTAAACCTTATTATAAGTTTTAAAATGCTCCATTTATGATTTCCTAGTGTTTATTATTCTCAAATTTCGGGTTTGATGGTTTTGGAGAAATTAGGTCAAAACTAGGGTTTTGGCTAAAATGGTGATTTTGGTATATAATGTTTGAGGAACAATTCTAAATGGTTGAATGTGGATATTAATGGATGGAAATTTTTGGATCTAGGTTTTGGGAAGTTTTGGCTTGAAGATCCAAGTTTGCTCAAAGGAGCTTCAGTTGGGGAAAATCTAGATTTAGCCTAAATCTAGCAAGGTGAGTTCAAGTTGATTTGTGAAAACGTTGTACATGCCAAAATGTTTATTTTAAAGTATTTATGTGTTTAACATGAAATTATCATTTGTGGAGTTACTTGATGGGTTTTGGTTATTTGAGAAGTTTGGTTTTATAAACCTTGTAAAACACCCATATTGGGGATTTTTGGGCATTTTGATAAATGAGTCATAAATGGGTGTGTTTGGTGATTTATTGCACAAGTGAGATTATTTGGTTAAAAAGGCATTTTAGTGTTTGTTTTGGAGAAATGCATAATTTCGTGTTATGGATCGTCTTGAAGAAGTAAATGGCATAAAATCATTTGGAAAGTAATTTGTCCCAATTTAAACTGCATTGAAGTATGCACACGTATTTTGGGAGTGTGTCTGCATGAAGTGAGCCAATTGCGTAATTCTTTTGGGGAGTCGTTAATCGTTGGTCACAAAAGGAGTTTTGAGCATTTTGGCTCGGTGTCGACTTAAAAGAGTCTTGAGGACACTTGTCTGGTTTTGAATGGCTCAAGTAGCCCCATCATGACGTACGTACTAATATACCTTGTTGCATTTTGGGTTGGTTACATGTTCGAGTGCGTTGGTCTGTTAGACTGAAATTGTATTCAAGATTAAATGAGGGTCATTGTTGTAATTAGTGTTTGGATGTGTGTTGTAATGAGCTTAGAAGGTTTGACCTTGCTTGGTCATGTTGACCTATATATAAGCAAGTCCTTGTATTGTTTGTAGTGTGCAAGAGAGTTAGTGTGTGAAAGTGAAGGTGTAATATTGGTGGTAGTTGAGAGAGAGTAAGAACACACACAAAGAACACACACATACATGAGATCTGTGACTAGATGTTAGATCTGTGATTAATTGTAATTCATGTGATTGATCTAATAAAAGTGTTTGTGATAATCTGTATGTGTTTAATGCTAGTAATCACTGGGCCACAATTGGTATCAGAGCCAAATCCGTTTGAAAATCAAGAAAATGTTTTGAGTCGTACTGTTCACGTTACTGTTCACGAAGTCAAAATCATTTTTGATTTTTAGTGGAATTTTTGAGTTGAATATGATTAGGTTATGTTCGTAGTGTATAATCGATCAAGAATGTCTGGATAGATTTGTTAATTGCACTGAAATTAAGTATGAATTTGTGATTTGTTGTTTTTCGAGTTCACGAGTTCACCGTACTATTCTTGAATCAAATTGTCATTTTGAGTGTTTTTAATCGAAATTCATTGTCAGAATTAGATTCGAGATGTTTAGGTGAGTGAATTGTCAATTTTTCAGATCGAAATTTGAAGTCTAGATGAGTTTTTGGTATGATTGTGATCGAGTTTAGAGGTTTGCGTGTGTTCATCATAGTTTGCGGGTGTTCATATTGATTTGCGTTTGATTCATCCTGGTTTGCGTTTCATACATCGAATTTGTGTTTGATTTGTACTTTGCGTATCATCACACAAACGCAAAGTGTTAGTTTGCGCTTCACAGCACAAACGCAAACTAAGGTTTGCGCTCCATAGCACACACGCAAAGCACAAACGCAAAGTAGTGTTTGCGTTCCTTAGCACAAACGCAAAGTGTTGGTTTGCGCTCTTCACTACAAACGCAAAGCTAAGGTTTGCGTTCCTTAGCACAAATGCAAAGTGTTGGTTTGCGCTCTTCACTACAAATGCAAAGCTAAGGTTTGCGTTCCTTGCTACAAACGCGAAGTGTAGTTTGCGTTTCACACTATTCACACGTTTTTGCGTTTCACACTGAGTTGTAACTGGACCCCCGTGCTAAGTCTGCGCAGGGGGACAAAAGTTCTTTGAGTAATCAAAATCTCTGAATTTTTTTTTAAGTTTTCTTGATTTGATTGGATTTAAAGATCTTTACTAGCTAATATTTTTCATCTTGTGAAGGTACATACATTCTTCAACCATGGCAAATGAATTTCTTTCTATGGGATCTCATCTGAAGCCTCCGGTCTTGTCTGACGGAGATTATTCACAATGGAAGAAAAGAATGATTAAGTTCTTAAATCTAAAGAACAGAGATTATATGACATCTATCATAGATGGTCCAGGAAATCCACAATCGTTTGTACCTGGACAAGCAGCCACAGCTACATCTCCAGCTATCCCAGATCGATATGTGTCAAAACCATATCAATTCTTTACTGATGTGGAAAAGGCAAGATACAAGCTAGATGATGAGGCACTTATCTATCTCACTATGGCAATCCCTAATGATATCTACAATAGAGTAGATAGTAGGGAATCTGCAAAAGAGTTATGGGATGAATTGGAGAAACAGTTTCAAGGATCAAAGAAGTCAATTCAGACAAAGCTGAATTAGAGTATAAATGCATATAAAGGCTTTCATGCGAAAGAAGGAGAGACTTTGTTGGAAACATACAATCGCTTCAATGTGATATTGAATGATCTAAGGAGAAA
Source organism: Arctium minus (assembly GCA_954870635.1). Taxonomy (NCBI): domain Eukaryota; kingdom Viridiplantae; phylum Streptophyta; class Magnoliopsida; order Asterales; family Asteraceae; genus Arctium; species Arctium minus. The sequence continues at coordinate 169,134,821 of OX941080.1, read as the reverse complement.
TGGAATGAACAAGTCAGAATCAGAGATCAATTATAAGTTCATCAAGAACTTGAACCCATAATGGAAAAGCTATGCTATCAACATTCAGATGCCTAAGGACATGGCACAAGAAGACGTCAATGATATCTTCACAACTTTATCTCAGCATGAGGATGAAGTAAAGCAGCTTGGTGCTGAAAAGAATATGGTCAAAGATTCTCTAGCCTTAATGTCTGAACGTAAGAATGGGTCAAGTTTCAAGTCCAGTTCTTCTTACAAGACAAAGCCAAGGAAATCCAGAGCTCTCCTCACTGAGGTTACTGATTCAAGCACTGATAAGTCTTCTACTGAAAGTGAAGAAAATTCAGATGAGGATATGCAACGATTCGCTGAAAATCTGGCTCTTCTCACAAAGCATTTTAAAAGCTTTGGAAAGAACAAGTACAAGCCGAAATATGAGAGTTACAATAAAGACAAGTTCAAACCGAGATCTGAAAAGAAGTATGAGAAAAGAGGAGAGAAAAGAGATGAAAAGCGATAAGAGAAACGAGAAGAGAAGAGAGAAGGAAAGAAAGAAGAGACTGAGCCGAAATATGGAAGATGTTATAACTGTGGAAAACCAGGTCATTTTTCCAAGGATTGCAAGTTCAAGCGTACAAAGAATTCGGAATATTATGCTCGGAAAACTTTGTTAGCAAAGAAGGTGGAAGATGGTCAGAACTTAATGGCGGAAGAAGAGAATTGGCTCTACAAGAGTTCTGATGATGAATCTGCACACTTTACTCAGGTGTGTATGATGGCCAAAGTAGATGAGGACATTGGATCATCTTCTGATCATTCCGACTGTGGTTCCGATGTACGTATTCAATCCTTAAAGGCTCAAGTTAAATTCATGAAAGAAGAGTTTAAAACTTTAAAAGGCAAACTTAGTCATGAAAGACAAACAATGTTGAATTTTCGTGATGAAAATTCAATGTTGAAAGATGTTGTTAAGGAAAAAGAATCTGAGAAAGATTGTTTGAAAAAGGACAAAGATGTGTTAAATTCAAAAATATATGAGCTTGAAAGAGATCTTGTAAACTTAAATGCTGAAAAATGTGATTTTCAACTAAAATTTGAAGCATGTTTCCAAGAAAGAAACGAGGCATATTGTAAAATCAAGCAACTAGAGGATTTAAATCTGAAAAGAGGACAGACTGAGCAAACATTAAATCTTTTAACAAACAAACTCCAAGATGTCAGATTTTATAATGTTAAAAAAGGTTTAGGTTTTGAACCAAATACTGTTTTGAAAAGAGCACCAGAAAATTTGTATAATTTTGATAAAATGGGCTCTACTTCTACAAAACCTGATATTCATGATACTTTTGTAAAAAGTAAAGTTGTGAATGATGATGACACTTTATCTTGCGTTGATTCCATTTCAAGTTTAAAATCTGTTGTTTTGCTTATAAAGATTTAAATGAAAGTTACAAAACAAGAAAGATAGAATTTAGTGATTTTACGTCTCTATTTTCTCCAACAGAATCAGCCAAGATTGATGAAAATAATATTGAATCTCAGTGTCAGTTTGATGAATCTGATTTAGAAACTGATGTTGAGAATCAAGTGTTATTATCTGATTTATTCACGTCTAATTCATCAAATGGATCAAAAGATGAAAATATCATGAATCAAAACCTTAATTCTGATTTTTCAAAAATTATGACTGAGGAGATCTTTACAGAAATGATGAATGCTTCAGATCCTGTTCCTATTATAGAAAAGATGGAATCAAACTCTGAGGTGAATCAAGCATCTAATTTTGAGAAACAAATCACAGATCTTCAAAAGACAATTGAAGAGTTAGAAGATGAGAATGTTGATCTCAAATTCAAACTTGACAAGTCTTTTGAAGAAAACAAAGAACTCTCTAGAGAGTTAAATATTTTAAAAAATGATTTTTTTCAACAAAATTTAAAGGAGAAAAAGATGTTTGACTCTAAAAACTGGAATGTTCATTCTAATCCAGAGTTTGATACTGTTAATTCTAAAACTTCAGTTGTTTATACTACTACTCCTGAATATCCTCCGAGTATTTTTGAGAAAGGAGAAGCTTCTTGTACTTCAAAGCCAAAATCATTTTCTTCAAAGAAAACTAATAAGATTATGTTTCCTGTTTCAGATGTAAAAAGACAAAATGGTAAAGGAGAAAGGATGAAGATTTTGAAGGAAAATAAAGTTGCTAAAAATAAATGTAATATCAGTGATAGTGGTAGTTTGATGTGTAAAAATTCAAACGTTTCCAAATGTCAAAGTTGTATGAATGATTGTCCTTCATTGGATAAATCTAAGCTTTTGACATTTGCACGTAAGAATTTTATCTGCAAACACTGTCATGATAATGCTTTTATTATTCCTTCCATTCATCCTAAATCTAAAGTTGCCAGAAAAACATCTCATGTCAAATCAGCTTTAAATTCCTTAACTCATCAGGCTAAAATTTTTCATGCTAAGATTGATCATTTTTCGAAAAAGAAAACATTTCATGAGCTTAATGTTAAAATGGTATGGAAATGGGTACCTAAGCCTCGCTATGAGTGGCGAATTAAGGCTAAGGTAGATGATGTTGATAAGTTGCGAAAAGCTAACAAGGAAGGACCCATCTGGATATGGGTACCTAAACAGAAATGAGTTGTTCTTTTTGCAGGCCTCACATACATGGTATATAGATTCAGGATGCTCGCGCCATATGACAGGATTTAAGCATCTACTTCACAATTATGTTAAGGAATCTGCCGGTACTGTAAGTTATGCTAATTCTGAGGTTACAGGATACATTCGAGGACACGGATCGTTAACAAATGGCACCGTGACAATCAAAAGAGTACTATACGTGGAAGGACTTGATCATAATCTTTTCAGTACAAGTCAATTCTGCGATAGTCAATTTCAAGTTCGGTTTACTGATAAATGCTGTTATATTGAAGATAAAGATGGTCGTGCAGTTTTTAAAGCCAAGCGGAATGCAAATATTTATTCTGTGAATTTTCCAACACTTTCTGCATCAAGACCTGTTTGTCTGATTGCAAAAGCTTCACAAGCTGAAAGTTGGATATGGCATCGGCGTCTGTCTCATCAAAACTTTGATGCAATTAATCAGTTGGCGAGACAAGGCATTGTCAAAGGTCTACCAGAACTAAGGTTTGAGAAGAATTCTCTTTGTCCCGCTTGTGAAATGGGAAAGATGAAGCGAACATCTCATAAAGCAAAGACAGAATTCTCATCTTCAACACCTCTTGAATTGATACATATGGACCTTTACGGACCGATAAGGACTCAGTCTATCAATGGTAAGAAATATATTTTGGTCATGATAGATGAGTACTCTAGATATACTTGGTTGGAATTTTTAAGGAACAAATCAGATGCAGCAGAGCTGATCATTGAGTTTTTAAAGAAGATCCAGGTTCGACTACAATTGCCGGTTATATCTTTGAGAAGTGACAATGGCACGGAATTCAAGAATGAAAAGCTTCAGAGTTATCTCATATCTGTTGGGATCTCTCACAACTTTTATGCTGCCTACACTCCTCAACAAAACGGAGTAGTTGAAAGGAAGAATCGAACACTGGTGGAAGTTGCAAGGACAATGTTAGCCTATTCCGAATTGCCAATGTTTCTGTGGGCTGAAGTCGTAGCCACTGCGTGTTTCACACAAAACCGCACGATTGTCATCAAAAGACATAAAAAGACAGCATATGAACTTATTAATAGTCGAAAACTGAATATTAAATTTTTTCGTACTTTTGGTTGCAGGTGTTATATTCTCAATGATCGAGACAATCTTGGTAAATTTGACAAGAAGGCTGACGAAGGCTATTTCATTGGTTATTCGTTAACGTCTAAAACCTATCGGATCTACAATAGACGAACCAAGACGATCATGGACAGCATTAATGTGTCATTCGACGAATCATCAACGTTGACTTCTGAACACAACAGTTCAGAACTCAAGCTTAAACAGAAAGTTTCTATTCAAGATGGAATAGAACCTGAATTCAAACAGAATAAGTCTTCTAATTCAAATAAAATTACAGCTGAATTAGACTTATTATTTTTTGATGCTTTTCTGGATATATGTGCAGATTTTGAACCGCATCAACTTCAAAGGTTCCAATTATAGTCGCAGATATTTCAGGACCTTCTGAAAATGTCACAATATCAATCATATCAGGTACATCTACACATATACATTCTGAAGATACTAATGTTGATTCTGTGCATGCAGATCCAAATTCTGCAACAGAAGTTCCGAGTGATTCTTCTATTGCTCCGGAAATATTTACTTCAGAAGAGGCTGTACAAGATGTCCCGAGCACATCTGGGGTTGATAAAGACTTACCTGCAGTATATGATGAATATGAGGAAGATAATACTCAAGCTGAAATTCATCCGATTCCAAGTACAATGAAATGGACAAGAAATCACCCACTTCATAATATCATTGGTGATGCACAGTCTGGTGTACAAACGCGTGCAGCATCGGCTAATTTTTTTCTGTATTCAAGTTTTTTAAGTTCTCTCGAGCCGAAGAAAGCTTCAGAAGCCTTGCGCGATCCAGATTGGATACTGGCGATGCAAGATGAACTTCTACAATTTGAGAGGAACAAAGTTTGGCGACTTATACCACTTCCAAAAGGAAAATCTGTTATTGGAACAAAGTAGGTTTTCAGAAACAAGAGAGATGAATCTGGAGTTGTAGTTCGAAACAAAGCTCGTCTTGTTGCAAAGGGTTATTGTCAACAGGAGGGGATTGATTATGAAGAAACATTTGCTCCTGTGGCACGACTGGAAGCGATACGAATCTTCTTATCCTATGCAGCGCATAAAAATTTTACGGTCTTCCAAATGGACGTAAAATCAGCATTCTTAAATGGGATATTGCATGAGAAGTATATGTTGCTCAACCAGAAGGATTCGTTGATCCAAAGAACCCTGATCATGTCTATGTTTTAGACAAAGCTTTGTATGGACTCAAACAGGCACCAAGAGCTTGGTACGAAACTCTAACTCAATTTTTACTCGCTTCAGGATTCAAGAAAGGTACAATTGATACTACTCTCTTTCTGAAAAAGCAAGGTGATGATATGATTCTGAATCAGATTTATGTAGATGACATAATTTTCGGTTCTACAAATCCAAAGTTTTGTAAAAAAATTTCAAGAATCATGGAATCTCGTTTTGAAATGTCAATGATGGGCGAACTGAATTTTTTCCTTGGTCTTCAAGTAAAACAGTTACCCGAAGGCATTTTCATTAATCAGTCAAAATATATTCGAGATATTTTAAAGAAATTTAACATGACTGACAGTTCAGTGATGAAAACACCGATGGCAACGGGCATACTTTTAGATGCAGATCTTTCTGGCAAATCAGTAGATCAAAAAGTGTACCGTAGCATGATTGGGTCACTGTTGTACTTAACTGCCAGTAGACCGGATATTATGTTTGCTACATGTTTCTGTGCGAGATATCAAGCTAATCCGAAGGAATCACACCCGGTCGCTGTAAAACGGATTTTTAGGTATCTTAAAGGTTCTACTGAGTTAGGCCTTTGGTATCCTAAGGGTTCGTCTTTTGATTTAACTGCCTATACTGATGTTGATCATGCAGGATGCAAACTGGATAGAAAGAGCACCTCTGGTTCTTGTCAGTTCTTAGGTGATAAGTTGGTCAGTTGGACATCTAAGAAACAAAATTGTGTTTCTACATCCACCGCTGAGGCTGAATACGTAGCTGCCGCAAGCTGCTGTTCACAAGTCCTCTGGATGCGAACACAGTTAAAAGATTTCAGATATACTTACCAACGAGTCCCTATCTACTGTGATTCTAAGAGTGCGATTGCGATAACAGCTAATCCAGTACAGCATTCCAAGACGAAACACATCGACATGCGTTATCATTTTATAAAGGATCATGTTGAGAAGGGCGATATCGAGATGCACTTCGTGACTACAGACTACCAGTTGGCTGACCTTTTCACCAAGCCGTTGGATGGAAAGAGGTTTACCTTTTTAGTTAGAAAACTTGGTATGTTAAACGCCAATTCATGATTCTAGGGGGAGTTTTCTAATCTTGTACTTTATTTGCATATATTTTAGATATTTCATCATATGCTATCTGACTAAAGCGGAATCATTTTTATAATGATTACCAAAATCTTTTTCTTGCAGGATATTTTATGTGACATTGGCTTTTGGACAATTCAGTTCAAAACCCGTATTCAAATGTTTTCTTCTGAATGATGCTTTCAAGATTACATCTTATCAGGAAGTTTTTCGTTTGAATGGGAGTTTAGATATTCTATTGCTATATCTTTTATAATAATATTTCTAAAAAGATTGATGTTTTACAGATATCAAGGGGGAGGATATCTAGTCAAGGATATTTTAATTGCTATATTCATTCCAGGGGGAGTTAAAGATTTTAATTCACAGGTATAACATTCTAATCCTTATACTCTAACACTTGTGAAAGAAGAACAACTTTCACTTGTGAAAAATGGTTTTAAAATGTTCAAACCACTTCACGATCTTAACATGTATTTATGATTTGAGAAGTGTGAATTTTAAATGATTTTTTTTTGATACTTCATTGTTTATCTGGCCGTGTGTTCTTTAAAAAATAATACTTGTGTATTTTCTTTTCTATATACTTTGTCAAGTATTCATACACACACTGGTTCAGTATTTTCAAATTGATTTTGTTATTACCATGTATCAAATGATATATCTTTCTATGGTAATACTCCCGTTTGGTATTCACAGTTGTTTGAATCAAACGTCATTTCACTTTTAATGTGCTTTCATTGATCATATGTTTATATCTTGTTCATATAAACAACATACGTCTTTGAATTCCCAAATATTTTTCTTCATGAACATTTGATCTGATATTAATCATTGTCAGATTCTCAAAACATTTCTATTCTTTTCATTCACATAAAGTTTTGAGATATCTTAACTGTTTAAGACGCTCAAATTTCATTTCTGATTTTTGAATGAGCATACAAACACTGACATATGATTTCTTGTGCTTTACATGTCAAGAAAATCATTGAACAACATGTATTTTTAGGAACATGGGATTCAGTGTGAGTGCTTAATAGATCTTTCATGGATTCACGATAACCAGTGTTTCCTACCCCGGAAGAAATCCTTTGAGTGATTGAGGGGAGAGGGGTCTAAAAGAATTGAGTGTGGGAGTGCGCTGAGATAAAATGGGAATGAGAGATTGGTTAGATGTGAACTTAAATGTTCAAAAGAAAGAGGGTGAGAGAACAGAGTTAAAAGAATATTAGAACTCGGCACCAAACATCTTTCTGAGCCGGGCAGCCACATTACTGATTGGTTCACATTTCTTTGTTGACCATCATTGAAATAGGAAAATAGCCCATGCCATCTCTTGCATATAACCCCACTAGCTACTCATTCTTTTCTTAAAAAGAGAATGTTTCACATTTTCTGGGGAAGTAGCACATAATCTATCGGATCTTTACTTGGAAGATACTGATATTGAAAAAGAAGGAAAGTTGCCCCACCTTCGACCCTTTCTCATGCACGTTGAGTCCATGTATAATCATTGTTGTCTCAGTGATTTACATATGTTGAGCCTTATGAAACACAATCATTGTGCTAATTCTTTCAAAACACAAGCACGTACACACAGAGAATTTGTTTTTCGGTCAGAACATTCATAGAATTACCTTGTGTTTTTCAATGATTGAATGGAAGTCCTGGGGAGTCAATATCAAACAAACTCCTTATATTGTACATTCGTTGTACACAGTAACTTTGTGTTACTGACAGGCATTTCTAACTGTTTCGTATGTTGATTCAGGGTTACAACTCTTATTTCGTTTGAATTTGAAAAGATTCAGATGAATACATTCATGGTTCAACGGTTCTTTCAGATCGGATGACAAATTTTATCACATCATGTATTGGGGAGATTCATAATTTTCCTATATGGGGGAGATTGTCTATTATTAAAAAGAGGAGATGAAAGTTCATGAAGAATGTGCTTATCAGACAGTGGGAAGTTCATTCAATGACGGATATGACCTTGAAGTATTTTAATGATGATTGATTTTTACAAATCATTAAAAAGGGGGAGAATAATCAAAGTTCAAGATCAGATTGAAGTTTTAAAGATTTCAGAGGAGATAAAGTTGTCAGGTTATCAAAGAGAAAGTGAAAGAAAGTCAGAGTTTGAAAGAAAGTCAGAATTTATGCAAAAGTTAATTCAAACGGAGAGACAAGTTTGAAGATTTGTCAAAGTATTTGAGATGTCAAAGCCAGAAAAGATTTGAAGTTGAAGTTAATTCTGAAGATATAAAGACCTGAAGATTATTGCCAAATTTTTTTTGATCTTGAATCCAAAAGGGGAGATTGTTAGACTGAAATTGTATTCAAGATTAAATGAGGGTCATTGTTGTAATTAGTGTTTGGATGTGTGTTGTAATGAGCTTAGAAGGTTTGACCTTGCTTGGTCATGTTGACCTATATATAAGCAAGTCCTTGTATTGTTTGTAGTGTGCAAGAGAGTTAGTGTGTGAAAGTGAAGGTGTAATATTGGTGGTAGTTGAGAGAGAGTAAGAACACACACAAAGAACACACACATACGTGAGATCTGTGACTAGATGTTAGATCTGTGATTAATTGTAATTCATGTGACTGATCTAATAAAAGTGTTTGTGATAATCTGTATGTGTTTAATGCTAGTAATCACTGGGCCACATGGTCATTTCGGGTTAGGCATGTAATGTTAGACTGCGTTGCATTGGATCCATAGGCACGTAAGTCGGTCTGTTTTGGGTGGTCAATTGGGTACTGCGGGGTTAAACTCTGGTACCTATGTTTCATGACCGGAAACTTTACAAGTGATCGCTAGGAGGGTTGAGTCTGTTAGTGCTACGGGGGAAGTAGGCGCTAGGACCTCCGCCGCTTGAAGTAATGCCTGGGATGTAGTCTTTAAGTGTGCTGGACCTTCGAGATGGAGTTCTTCGGAATGTTTCATCAAGGTCAACTGACTTAGGGTAACGCTTGTTAAAGAAGTCGTAGGGATACATGGTTGTGATGTCGTGAGGTGTCATGCGATTAACGTTGCATGGGTGGCATACTTTTGTGTTCCTCCACCCTCAACGGATACGGGTCTCCCACGTTGTCGGCTATCAGCATTTTAAATATAAGGATATTTCACTTTATCATCTTTGGTCTTATGTGGTCGACAGTAAATGAGGACCTTAATATTGGACCTTCCTCCACATATATTAAGGTTTGAATGATGTATATCGCCCCACGTTTGGGTGTTTGGGTTTCCTTTCAATTTATGGTCGCGTGAGTATTGGGCCTAGCGTCCGTGTTTTTGGTATCATATTGTACATGCGGGTTTTAACCACGTAGTGTTGGTTGAGTATTTTACCCCACCCGTGTTTGGGTGTTTTGGGATGCAACGTTTTATAAATAATGTTTTGTAGTGGGGTGTCCACATTTGAAAAATGCATGAAATTGGAAAAGAGTCGTCTTCGAGTTTAAAGTAAACCATTTGAAAGATCACGATTTTATTTGGGGATTTGTTGGATCCCAGATTTAATCTCACAACAATGATATAAACAATAAGAGTAATAACAGCGGAAGCAGTATAGTTTAATATCAAAGGAGATTCAAATATCACAATTCATAAAGCAAATAGATAAACAAGATATTCTTTGAATAAAATATTCAACTTATATTATCAGTTATAAGACTTCTTAAGCACACTTTGAACAATAAGGTGATGGTCCTATTTATAGGACCATAAAGTAAACAGTGTACTTATCTGACAAATAGAAGCATGGCTTGAACAGTATCTTACATAAGAGGTAAGATCAAGATATTGAACAGTGTCTTACCTAAGAGGTAAGATCAAGACATGCTTGAACAGTGACCTACTCTAGAAAGTAAATCTTATCACAAGGTGACGTGTCATCTGTTCTTCTTTGTCATCAATTCAAAGTGAACATCTTCAGAGCTCTGAAGTAGGATCTCTGATGAGGGGCTCTCTGATGTCTTTCTGAGAGACTGTCTCTGAACTGACTTCAGAGACAAACATACTTTCTTCAGACTGACTCTGAACTGACTTCAGAGACAGACTTGCTTTCTTCAGACTGACTCTGAATTGACTTCAGAGACAGACTTGCTTTCTTCAGACTGACTCTGAATTGACTTCAGAGACAGACTTGTTGATGTCCCTTGAAAGTCTTTAGATGAAGACTTAGTTATTTTCAATACTTTCATTGGTTCAGATTTGGGGCTAACAGGATTCATTCCTATAAAGATATATTTGTCTATGTAAAACTCTTGAACTCACTAGGCGTTAGCCTAACCTTTTATTTGCCGGCATGTGCAACAGGTTCTTTTGGGGATTTGTTCTAGGGACATCTTGGGGAGAGAGGTGTTAGACATATACTCAAGGGTGAGTAGTTTGGTGAATTCTCTCATCTTGGCTTGGGAATAGCAACTTGTATTTGAGTTTTAGTATCACCCGATCTCTAATTAGTCTTTGTATAAGAATTTATCGATCTTCGTTGATGGTTAGACCTAGTTTAATATTTCAACCATGAACTCGTTGTAAGCGATCTTATCTATTTTTTTGAGGCATTATTGGAAATTTTAATTTAGTTACTCTTTCCAGATTTGAGGGTGTTACAACCAACCTTTTGATTTCAACAAAGAATGTAGGAAAGCTTTCAACTTTTTTAAACAAGCTTTGATTTCAGCACCTATTGTGATCACACCTGATTGGACACAACCATTTGAACTCATGTGTGATGCAAGTGATTGGGCAATTGGTGTAGTTTTGGGACAAAAGAAAGGAAAGATTTTTCACCCTATCTATTACTCTAGTAAAACTCTAAATGAAGCACAAGTTAACTACACAACCACTGAGAAGGAATTGTTGGTTGTTGTATTTGCCTTTGAAAAATTTAGATCTTATCTGATGGGGACCAAGGTTACAATTCACACTAACCATGCAGACATCAAATACTTAATTTCTAAAAAAGATGCAAAGCCAAGATTAATTCGGTGGGTGTTGTTGTTACAAGAGTTTGACCTAGAAATAATAGATTGGAAAGGTATTGAAAACCAAGTTGTTGATCACTTGTCCAGATTAGAAAAAGGAAAAGGACCTTTAATTGAGATAAATGAAAAGTTTCCTGATGAACAACTACTGGTGCTGCAGCATGCTACCGCACCATGGTTTGCTGACATTGCAAATTACCTAGCTGTTGGGATCATTCCACCTGAATATAACAAACACCAAAGAAAGAAATTGTTGAATGATTCAAAGAAATACCTTTGGGATGATCCATTCCTGCTTAAGCTAGGAGCTGACCAAATCCTAAGGAGGTGTATACCTCATGAGGATACAACTGAAGTGTTGCAGAACTGTCATGCTGCTGCATATGGTGGACACTTTGGTGGCCAAAGAACTGCAGTAAAAGTCCTCCAATCTGGATTCTTTTAGCTTACACTTTTTATTGATGCAGATAAATTTGTTAAAAGGTGTAATGAATGTCAAAGAGTTAGATCTATTTCCCAAAGACATGAGATGCCTCTTAATGGCATTTTAGAAGTTGAAATATTTGATGTATGGGGAATAGATTTCATGGGACCATTTCCCATGTCTGGAAACTGTCAGTACATCTTGGTGGCTATGGATTATGTCTCTAAATGGGTAAAGGCAGTAGCTTACCACAATAATGATGCAAAGGCAGTAGTGAAGTTCCTTCACAAAAACATATTCACAAGATTTGGCACCCCTAGAGCCATAATTAGTGACGAAGGGACCCATTTTGTGAACAACATGATGACGGAAGTTTTGGAAAAATACAAAATTAGTCATAGAGTTGCTATAGCCTATCATCCACAAACAAATGGCTCAGTTGAACTCTCAAATAGGGAAATCAAGAGTATTCTAGAGAAAGTGGTCAAACCTTCAAGAAAGGATTGATCATTTAAACTAGATGATGCTCTTTAGGCTTATAGGATTGCCTATAAATCCTCAATAGGAATGTCTCCTTACAAGCTTATCTTTGGAAAAGCTTGTCACTTGCCATTAGAGCTTGAACACAAAGCATTTTGGGCTTATGAGAATGCCAAAATCTACAAGGATAAAACCAAAAGATGGCATGATAAGAGGATTATGCACAAGGATTTCAAAGTTGGTGAAAAGGTTTTGTTGTTTAACTCAAGACTTAAACTTTTCCCTGGAAAATTAAAGTCAAAGTGGACTGTGGATCTTTTGAAATCAATAATGTTTTTCCATATGGAGTAATATAACTCATTAATCCAAGCAATTGAGCCCCATTTAAAGTTAATCGACAAAGAGTCAAATCTTTTCTGGATACAACTGTACCTACAGGATCTTCTTTTGTAGTACAGCTTCAACCACTCTAAATCCATGATTTTTGAATCCCAAAACAGTCCAAGTGTACATATGTAGATGGTTGTTATTAAGATTTAAATTTGGTATGTTTAATGTTTGTGAAAATGTGCAGATTCTGAACTCTCAGATGATGCTGCAGCATGTGCTACAGCATCCGATCGATGTGGGACCCACAAGAAATATAAAACATAGTTTTATTTGACAAATTTTGAAAGTGTTTCTAGCTGTTTTTGCTTGTACCATGTAGAAGAATTTGAAAAGCCTAAAAGTAAAAAGCATCTTTACTTTTGCTAATAGTCACCTCAAAAGGAAATAGTGAGGATATAAATGATAACCTACTAAACCTACTCCTTTTTTCCCTCTCAATTAATACCACTGCCAGTTTTAATCTCAAGCAAGAAAACCAACATTTTTCATTTTTATAAAACCATTTTTCATCTTTACAAAAACCACCTTTTCATCTTCCCAAAAAGCACAAAGTGATAACCAATTTTCGGCTATCACTTCCTCATTTATCGACCCCTATTTCTCCATTTTCTTTCTTCATTATTCACAGTTATTGTAGCAGACAAAGAAACCATGAAGAAGAGTTCGAAGAAGGTTGTGCCATCACCAAGGGACCGTGACCTGGTAAAGGGTTGAGGAGGTCTAAACGATCGAAAGAGGCAATGGAGGATCAGTCTCCAAAAGGAAAGAAAAAGAAGTCATTGAAAAAGGTTGCAGAGGGTAGTTAGAAAAAACAGAGGGTGGAGAAGTCTGTCGAACCATAGGTAAACCCAGAAACTTCTTCCAAGGATTCTACTAAATCCCCCTCTCCAAACAAAACCATTGAGGAACCCAAAACAGGGCCTGTGATCCCTGTGGCAGCAGAAAAATTTTCTACTGCCATAGAGGGTGATCAGGCTAATGTAAAGGGTGTCGATTTAAACATAACTTCTGTGGAAACAAGCCAAGCCAATAACCCACCTCTTCAAGATGCTCAAGAACCCAATGAGTCATTTAACACAAGTCTATCACCATCCCACCATGAGGCATTCGATATGAACCAACCTCCTAGCCAAGAAAATGAAACACCTCATGTGATCACCAACAACCCACCACCAGAAACCATCATTCTAGTAACCATCTCCCATGTTTCAGTGTTGGATGCAACTTTGATCCATGATATTAGGAGTGAAAGTCTCACGGCAGTGCCACAGATGCCGCAGCGTGAGGCAGTAGCAGTGACCATCCCTGAAGAACCAAACAATGTCCAAGGTAGGGTGGGAAATAATCCCATTCTAGATGCACTATTGGAAACTCCAGAGAACTCAGAGAATGATGAAAATGATGCTGAGGGTGATAAGGACAAAGAGATGGAGAATGCGGGGATGGCTGAAGAAGAGGAAGAGAACATTGAGGAGGAGGTTGATGAATGGATCATTGAGCAAAGGGAAAAGGAAAGTGAGAAATAGGCAGTGGAGAAGACTGTTGAGAAGAAGAGAAAGAAGGCTGAAAAGAAAGCCAAGGAACCTGAATCCAAGGCCAAGCCAAAACAGAAAGCTAAGGGCATTGGTAATGGGAGAAAAACAACAAAGAAGTATATTAGGGAAGAGAAGGGAAAGCAAAAGATGGTTGAACCAGAGGATGAGGAGGAGGATTATGAAGAAAGAGTGACAAGGTTCACATGCAAGGAGGCTGAGAACAAATATGAACAGTTCAAAGACCAGGTTTGGGCTTCAGGACAAGGGATTTAATCCCATAATCATCTCTAAATATCCCTTTTGTCCGGGAAGACATTGAAGCTATGGGATGGGAGCTTTTGTGCAAAATACCACCAAAGCACAACATAGACTAGGCGAGAGAGTTTTATGCAGAGGTTGCAGTCACACCAGATGAAATAGTTACTGTTAGAGGCATGGATGTTTGCTACTCAGCGGAGGCCATAAACAACATGTATGGCCTTGTACCACTACAAGCTTTTGTGTACAACAAGTTGATGAGTAGAGCCAGTGTGACTGATGCAAAGAGAGTATTGGAAACCATAGCCAAGGAAGGGGCAGATTGGAGCAACAAAGGAGAGGCCCAAAAGTTGGAAACAATGCACCTGTCACCAAAGTCCAATGTGTGGTTCCACTTCATTAGACACACACTGATGCCCACTTCCCATGACACAAGCCTGCCATTTGAATGGTGTGTACTTCTCTATTCTATTTTAACATGGAAGAAATTTGATGTTGGGCAGGTTATCAACAAGAGTATCAAGAGTTACATTGAGAAGCCTAAGGGTGGATTGTGGCATCCTTCCCTAATCCATGCCTTGATGAAGAAGGCTAAGGTGAGGACCATTGAAGCTGATGAGTATGTGGAGAAGAAAGTAGTGATAGATAAGCTAGCAATCGACAGGATCATGAGGAACCAAGTGAAGAAGCGTGAAGATGAGGGTGATGTGCTGAGACCAGTGCAAGCTGCAGGCAGTGCTGCAGCATCTGGCAGAGTGGAGGCAACTGCATTCACTATGATGATGAGTATACTGGAGGAAAACCAGAAGAAGCTTATGGAAAAGCTGGATGACCAAGAGGAGTACTGGGATGAGAAACTGGCATCACATAAAGAGGAACTAGAGAAGATGTTTGAGGAGAGAGAGTTGGCAGTGAAGAGAAGTATGAGAAAACAAGAGAGGCTGATAAAGTAACTGAGGAAGGAGACAACCATTAACAAAAAATGGCATAAGAAGAGATTGGATGTCATGGACGAGGTCTGGGCAAAAGACCATGTGGAGGCATCTACCTATCTGCCAGAGTACCCTGCAGCACTGACTAAGCTGCAGGATGAGTTCCTCAAGGGCCCTACAACAGAAGGACCTACTCCATTTGAGTAGGGAGGTCAATTTCTTTTCCTTATCTCCATGTAATGTCTTTTATTTTGTTATTTTTATCTTTATTTAGTCCATTAAGAGTCTGGGAATTTGCTGATTTCTGTGATAGTTTACCTTTGGGTCAGTGCACATAACATAGCCCAAATAATTCATTTGCACATGTTCACTTTCAATACTAATGCTAGAACCAAACCAAGCCACCTGGGAATCAATTAGGCAAACTGTTTTGATAATAGGAAGGGATATAGGCCATTTTTCACATAGCCTTATACACTCTCCTTACCCCCTTTAACCTTTTGAGCCTATACATGTTCTCCAAAATAATGAGGACATTGTTTATTTCTAAGTGTGGGGAGGGGAGTTTTGTGTCAAAACTGATGAAAAGATTTGAGTCCTTTAGTCTTGTTCAATAATATCAAGTATTTGTGATATTGGTATCACATGGCTCAATCATTCCTGTGGTATTGGCATCACAAGGCTCAATCAATTGTGATATTGGTAACTTCGTCTCAATAAAGTTCTTTTCACTGTGATATTGACATATCATGGCTCAATCATACCCACCTAGGCCACAAAAACAAATCTGGCAATTAGGGATAGGCTGCAGCAGATGTTGCAGCATCTAGACACAGAAAGTGAGGAGTGTGAGAAAATGAGAAAACCCAAAAATTGCAAAACCTATAAAGTCCTATTGATCCTACTTTTAGAAAGTATTTATGCCTAACAATAGGAACTTGTGTTTTGGCCTATGATGTTGGTGTTTGTGAAGTGAATAAAGAGTGATTTATAAAAGGCTATGTCTATTGTTTGTTAAACTGACCACTATCACCCTTCTTTTTAATTTTTACCTTTCAAATTGAGTCTTTATGTTTGTATTTTTCATTGCTTGGGGACAAGCAACAGTTTAAGTGTGGGGATGTGATGAGCGGATAACTTATCACACTTTCCATCACTTTTTATTAGGATTTTCCAGCTATTTTATTTTCTCAATTACCATATTTGAGTTTTTTATTCTACTTTTCACCATTTATTGAGTTGGGAGCTAAGTATTGGAAATTTACCTTATTTGTGTGTTTTATGTATCAAATCACTGATGAGTAATGTTGCAGCAGGAGTCATAGCATGGGACTGCAGTCAAAAAGCTTCATAACCTTTTTGGTTGGTGTAACAAGATCTTTGAAGGAGACTTAGAGCAATTCGGTTGAAGGAGGAAGTGGAGCAGAGCATATATGATTTTTTTTATTCCATTTATTTCCTTTAAAATATGTTTGTTGTACCAATAATTGACATTTGATTCTAACTCTTGTAGTGGGTCCCTTGTCCCCTTGTACTTTGATGTTTTCTTAGATGCTAAGTTAGGAGCTCCTCTAGTATAAAATATAAATAGAGGGATCACTTTGGTTGAAAACATGTTCCACCGGTTAGATGGCTCACCTAGCTATCCTATCTTGTTACTTTAAGTAATTTTAATATTAAGTCTTTAATTATTCAGTATGCTACTGTCCAGTGTCACAGCACCGTTCACAACACCTTTACATTTCCTTGTCATTTATAATTCGGCTTTACGTTTATGCTTTACATTTATGTTCTTTACATTTACGCATTCCAATTCCATTCATTTACTTTAATTCATTCGCTTATTGTCTCTCCAATAATGTCGTACACAATGTGTCAAGCGATGATGGGGGTAAGTCCCTAGCTTGGGTGTAAGTGATGGTTGGGAGATAAAAGCCTATGTACCTATGGATTAATGTTTTGCTACTAGCTATCAATTTCACTATTCATTCCTTGTTTCTAAGTTTCATCCGAGTGCTTCTTGATGGAGTGACGTACATTGTTTCACTTGGATGAGTTGGCTTGAATGCAAGACAACGTAAACTTCAGAACACTGAAGTGTTATAGGGGTTGTAACAAACCATTTCAATCTTGATTGATTGTAAACTATACGGGGAGAACAAGAATATCTGTGTGACATCAGTTAGGTCGCCTAATTAGGCGTTGTTGGTAACCTATCCTAATATGAACCTTGCAAAAGGGTTATGCGAACCGATAGTGAAATTAAGAACTAGTGTTGCAGCATCTGCTACAGCATGAGTTATATTATTTAGTTGCTTACAACTCCAGATGGATCTTACACCCTTGCTTTATTTTAATCTGTTTAAGCACTTTAATTTACTGTCAACAACACTCAAAGATCATTCCTTCCAAATCTCTTTTTGAAATCACCTTTTAAGACTGACTTGGGAATACGGCTTGTTTTATTGTCTCTATGGGATCGATATTCGGTACTTAGTACCACTTTATTACTTGATCAAATGATAGTGGTTTAACATGTATAATTGCATGGTATTCCATTTGTAATTTTCGGGTTACATAATCCGCCGACCATCTATGAATAAAGGATGTTTATGGTTTTCACATATTCCATTATTATCATCTTTACTTTTTTGGGATTTTGATAAACCCAAGAGAAATTAGGGTTTTGGAAAGGTTTGGATTTTTATTCAAGGACATATATTATAGCTTCATTAATGAGACAAGCTTATTATTGGCATATAGTGTATTTGGTTGATATGTGTTGTTCCACCCATTAATTGGGTAAGTTGTCTATGGATGCTTATTGGTATGAAATTGATATACCTAGAACAATAATGTGGTTGTAGAATGTGTCTTAGCTTTTGGTTTAGTGCAATGGATCCATAGGCACAGTGTTCTTAATGTCTTGGTTTTGACATTGAGTTCACCACTTTAGCACGGAATAGGCATCGGGTCACCATGGTAAGTAAGGTATGGACCTATATGGTCGGGCAGCGTCCCATGGGCAGTAAGATGTAATTCCATTGTGCGTAAGTTCCCATTTTGGAACTTCTCAAGAATAGACCTAAAGGGTCTGACTTGATGTTTTTGGGCAATAGACTTAGAGGAGTTGAGCTCACTAAGGTGATTAATGTTTGATTTGAATATAATGTGATCACTAATTATTTGCTTGTTTGTTCTGATCTAGCTCACAGCTATATCTAATCGTATAACTTCAAATGGTCTTATAACCGCCTTTAAACTATTTGCTCTCACTAGGCGTCAGCCTAACACTTGCTTCTTTGGTTGTCATATATGGCAGGTCATCTTAGCGGTGGGGCTCGTCGGGACTGAGTGGATGACCAAGTGGTAGAAAGTGGTCATTTTTGGAGAATTATAGACCAGCGTGATTTGTTTTGTGGAATACCTTTTTGGAAGAATAGCGACACCCGACTATAATCTAATTTAGACTAATTTAGATTACTAGGATGTTGATTTATATTCTTCATTTCATTTGGTTTTTTAAACGCCATACGTTATTACCCCTATTTTAGGGTGACACACTTTAATTATAGAATGTCATTTCCGCAAGTATTCAGGTTTAAATTGACCCCCATTTTTAGGGTGTTATACTAGGGTCCCTGAAACTAACATCGTTAAGTTTGAAAGGTTAAAGGCATCATGTGCCTTGCACACCATATGTATAATTGTCAATTTACCTTTCCCTTTCAATTAACCTATAGACCTTTAAAACACAGAATATTGAATTGTGGATTTGGTCCCTATGCATCACTGATCATCTTTAAAACTCATCTATCATTTATCTTAATTTTTTTTCATCCATTCTTCATTGTCAAAGTACAAGAAAAACTAATATTATAAAGTACAAAAAAAGCTACTTGCGTTTAAAAATAATAATTGTCTCAAACCAACATTACATCCCAAAAAAGAAGAATGGGTGCAAGTAGCTTTTTTTGCATTTTACAAATTGTTATTTCAAATGCAATTATTATTTTTAAATGGTTCAAATAATTGTTATTTTTAAATGCAAGTAGTTTTTTTTGCATTTTAACAAATTATTTTTTCTTGTACTTTGACAATGAAGAATTGATGAAAAAAATTAAGAGAAATGATAGATGGGTTTTAAAGATGATGAGTGATGCATAGGGACCAAATCCACAATTCAATATTCTTTGTTTTAAAGACATATAGGTTATTTGAAAGGGAAAGGTAAATTGACAATTATACCCATGGTGTGCAAAGCACATGATGCCTTTAACCTTTTAAACTTAACGATGTTAGTGTTCAGGACCCTAACCACAATATATTGCATACCACAGGGACTATATCCATAATAAAATAGAATGAGGACCATAGTTAAAGAAAATACAAAACCACATAGACCAAATCCACAATTCACTCTAAATAGAATAATGAGGTTATGGATGCTTTAATGGTAATTGTATATGTTATGTTTGGCAAACTAGTTGATGAACTAAGGGGGCGTTTGGTTCATTATAAGGAATGGAAATGAAAATGGAAATGCAGAAGAATGGGAACAGGAATGAGCATTGCATTGATGTTGTTTGGTTAAACCAATATAATTGATAAAAAAAATGTTTTATACAATATTTTTAATACAAATATGTGACATCCAACATGAAACTAAAAAATATTTTACATTCAACATCGACAAATGAAGGAACGCATGAAAAAAGATGACTGAACGGGAATAAAATTTCCATTCCCCATAATTTGGTCAGGAATGGAAATTAATTGGTTTGGGATAATGTGCTCATTATATTATATCAAACTAAACAATAGTTTTCATTATCATTCACATTCCTTACCCCTCAATAACCCCAACCAAACACCACCTTAAAGATGTTTGGCAAAAACTAACTGATAAACTAGTTGAAAATGTAAAATGATCACAAAGAACATATTTAAAAATTAATAAATTTTAACATTTCATAACATATTAAAAACAATTCACTGATAAAATATAATTTATGAAAAAAAAATTCAAAGCTTTCTTATTTATGAAACAAAAGAAATATATAGCTTTTGACTTTTATGAAATTTACAAAAAATATTTTTAAAGGTGTCATATTTGTTTTTTTGACAACTAAATACTATATTAAATATTTTCCTAGGGTCCATCCCCTTTTTCAAAAAAAATATTGAATAAAAATAATAATATAAAAATAATTGATAAAATTAATAATAGTTCTAAATAAGAGTGAATTGTGGATTTGGTCCTCGTGCTTTGTTACTTTCTTTGACTACGGTCCATATAATATGTTTATTGTGGATTTGGTCCTTGTGGTATTCAATTTATCTTGGTCATGGTCCCTCTGACTAACGCATCTGTTAACTCCATTAAATTATGGACCATTTTAGTCATTTTGGTTGATTTGTGTCTTATTATGATAAGAAAAATAAAAAATATATTTTTAACACACACACACACACATATATATATATATATATCAAAATAAATAAAACAGGATGTTATTGTATGACTTGATTCTTTAAATTTTTTAAAAAATTAATTATATTAAATATGATTTAATTTTATTATTTTATTGTAATGGTGGAAAAAAATATGGTTTTATTGTTTTAATGTAATTAAAATTTTAATTTAAACAAACTAGATCATAAAATTATATCTTATTTTATTTAGAACGAATAAAATAAGATATATTTTTATGATTTGATTTATTAAATTAAAACTTTAATTATGTTAAAGGCGATATAATTTTATTGTTCTTTTACTATCATCACAACAAACAAGCTTATTATCGATATTTTGACACCAAAATCATTGAAAACCTGAGAAATGAACTCTAATTTTATCATCTTAAAATTAGAAGTTCCAATTTTCATATTGTTTTTCAGTCAAAAATTAAAAATCAATTGTTTAGATTTTAACGAAATAAAATATTTAAGTTACGAATATTTTAACCCACATTAACAAGTGTAATAAACTAATAATTATACATTTCTAAAATCTTGAGCCTTTTTTATTATGAACATTTATTTTGGGACGGAAGGAGTACCGAATAATGATAAGATCATGTCGTATCTTTCTATTGATGGATGTTGTAGCTGATCTTCGCTATTTTCTAAATGCTAACATGTTTTCATGTTGGTGTTACCTGACATATGATGCTCTATGTTTTGCCTTGTGGTTGTGAGTTAAAATATTCGTAACTTAAATATTTTATTTCGTTAAAATCTAAACGGTTTGTTTTGAGTTTTTTTATTGAAAAACAATATGAAAATTGGAACCTCCAATTTTAAAATGATAAAATTAGAGTTCATTTCTCAATGGTTTTCAATGATTTTGGTGTCAAAATATCGATAATAAGCTTGTTTGTTGCAATGATAGTAAATAACAATAAAATTGTATCGCTTTAACATAATTAAAGTTTTAATTTAATAAATCAAATCATAAAAACATATCTTATTTTATTCGCTCTAAATAAAATAAGATATAATTTTATGATCTATTTGTTACATTAAAACAATAAAACCATAACTTTTTCCACCATTACATAAAATAATAAAATTAAATCATATTTAATATAATTAATTTTTTAAAAAATTTAAAGAATCAAGTCATATAATAACATTCTATTTTATTTATTTTGATATCTATATATATATATATGTGTGTGTGTGTGTGTTAAAAATATATTTTTTTATTTTTCTTATCATAAAAAGCCACAAATTAGGCAAAATGACTAAAATGGTCCTTGATTTAATGGACTTAACGGATGCGTTAGTCAGAGAGACCATGACCAAGATAAATTGAATACCACAGGGACCAAATCCACAATAAACATACTATAGGGATCGTAGTTAAAGAAAGTAACAAAGCACGGGGACCAAATCCACAATTCACTCTCTAAATAATAAATAGTTAATACTAATGAATAATTTATGATTAAAATTAATTAATAAGTTGAAATTAAAATTAATTAATAAGTAAAATTAATTAATAATGTGAAATTAATAATAATTCATATTTAATATTTAATTATAAATAAATAACAATTAATATTAATCAAAGTTATAGTCGGAAAAAGTGCCAATAAGCTCCCAAAAGCTACTCGAACTAGTTTTCCAATAAGCTAGCTTTTGGCCATCAAAACGTTTATAACACCAATTTTTGGTGTTATTTTCATATCACTTTCCGTGTAAAACTGTTTATTTCCATGTAAATATAGTGGAATTTTTATAGTTTAAATCAAATGTTTCATAATTTGTATCATGCCATGAGATAGCCAAGAATGCATGTGAGAAGTAAGTTTTTTCGAGCGAGAATCGATCACAAACATAATCAAGATCCAAGCTCGAAAAGTGCCCGGTTAAGAATTTATTTTAAAAGTTAAAGTGCTAATATTGACTCCCAAAAACAATGGCTAGGGCAACTTGGAAGGGAGTTGTTGAAGCTGAACTCATTTGACAACCCACTAGAAAGAAAAAAAAAGGCAACTTGCAAGCTAGTTAAGCTGATTTGAACTAACTACCAAGTAGCTTAAGGGAGTTGGACGTCTTTAAGGCCTTTTCTTCTAGGGTTTGAAGGCATTATCCAATCTATCTCCAAGGGAACGACTAAGGAACAAAGGATGGCGATGTTGGCAAGGGAGAGAAACACCGAATTGAAGCAAGGAAACGATTTGGGAAGCGATTTATACTCGGATTTCTTGCCGATCTTCATTGGTATTACACAATCAAGGGAGTTTTACAATCTTAGATTTTCGAGAGAACTTTTCTTAAATCTATGAACTCTTCTATTATTTTGTTTGTTAATACCCCCAACATGAACTAATCTTTAGATGTTGGGGGTTGGTTTGACTTTGGTTTAAGCATATGAACATGTAGCTTGGGATTTTTATCAGTTTTTCCTAATTAATGAAGCATATGATTTGGGTTTTAATGTTTTTGTGAGTCTAATCAATTTTCATCTGATTTGTTCGTTATAAATTAAATTCGAAAGAATTAATTGTTAACTATAACTATAATTATATGCCTAAGGTGAGAAATTGGATAGAGATATACGAAATAAGCCTTAGTACCATTATAAACTTGATGTTAATGTATTTTGAGTTCATGTATTGAGATCGATAGATAAAACTTGTGTTTTCAAAATAAGATCAGTTGTTACTTGAGAAAGAAAAACGGTGATTTTGGAGAATGGGTATTCATTAAAGGAAATAACTAGTAATTATTTTGAGTAAAATGTTCATTAGTGAAAACCATAGGAATTCCAACTTTCAACTATTTTCGCCATAAAAAGTTTCTTTAAGTCGTTTGTTGCTCGATTCTTGATTTAGTTACTAGTAGTTAATTGTAACACCCGGAAATTCGCAAGGTAAGTATTTTGTCTTCTTAAATGCATTTATTTCACTCATGTGAGAATATGTGTCTTTGTGTACATGTTATGATCATTTTTATGTCTAAATGTCATATAATTAATTTACCTTCGTTAATCGTTCAAACCTTGTGCTCGTTATCGTTTTCGGTTTGAGTTTTGGACTGTTTTGATTGCCTCACGATTGTGCCCTTGCCACTATCGCGGAGGGCACTATCGCCGAACATGTACCGAGAGTTCGAGATGACTTGCGATTGTGCCCCGCAATTGTGCCCTTGGCACTATCGCGGAGGGCACTATCGCCGAACATGTACCGAGGGGTCGGAGTGTCCCGCGATTGTGACTCGTGATAGTGCCTGTAACGCCCTGGATTTTCAATACTTATATCGTTGTAAATCTCGTGTTTAACTCATATCGTTATCATCGTATTCAGTATAACGTTCGAGTTTATGGTTTCGGTGAAATTGTGAAGTTCCAGTAAGTTCCGCGACTTGCTCGCGACTTAGAGTCGCGGCATAGGTCGCGATGTTTACTGATGTATTGTGGGTTTTGGTATGTCGCGAGTTGCATGGGGAGCAGTAGTCGCGGCATAACCCGCAACGTTCACTGTTGGGTTGAGTTATTGGGCATTTCGCGAGTTGCTCGCGACTTATAGTCGCGACATTAGTCGCGACATCCACTGTTTGGGTTTTGATTTGAGGACACGGGCGAGTTGCACCGCAACTTGAAGTCGCGGCATAACCCGCGACATTGCCTGGACCGACTTAAAGGGTTTCAAAACACAAAATATCTCATTTTGAGTTTCAGAAAACTCTCTCATTCTCTCTCTCTAGATATCTCTCTCTCTCTCTCTAAATTTTGTTAGCTTTGGTTGGATCTTCGAGCTTCCATTAATCGAGTGTATTAAGTGCATTGCTCGGGGTTTCGGTGTAGAAAGCTTCGTCTTGTCAAGAGGGTCGATATCTGGTTCTTCGGGTTTTCGTTTAAACCTATTGGGTGAGTCCCTACTACCTTTCTAAAGCACTATACATGTCAAAATGGTTACATTTTGAATGCCTATATATCTCCATGATTTCAGTTTTAAGATTTATACATTTTGATATAAGTTGAGTTTTGGGAGATTTTAGGGTTCCGATCATTTTGTGATGGATTCTATCTTATTTGAAGTAAAATGATGTTTTACTTGCACATTATGTGGACATGTGAAAGAATGTTTATGAACTCATTTTTAATGATTTTCATTCTTACCAGAAGTTGAACTGGAAATGACATTATGTTTATAAAATGTGTTTATACCATATGATTATCTATGGTTGGTCACATAAGTTGTTATGACAAGTTTGTACCATTACTAGTGGATCCCTAGGTTTTGAGTCGACTTATATTTCATTATTTGAGGTTACCAAGTAATGTAAATATAGAACTACATGTGCATTAAATTGTGAGGTTCTGGCCGTTAACAAAATATAGAACTACATGTGCATTAAATTGTGAGGTTCTATATAGTAACCAAAACGAAGAACTACATGTGCATTAAATTGTGAGGTTCTGGAAAGAAGGTTCATGACCTTATTTTAATGAAATTTTATCTTTATCAACCGTTATCTTGGAAATGCTTAATTGAAAAGGTTTCCGTTTGGATGAGCATGTGTATATCTCTTAAAATTGATAAACTGTATGTTCTCACCAGGCTTTAAGCCTGACACTTTTCTCAAATGATATGTATAACAGGTTTCCCTTAGCGGTGGGTTGCCAAGGGTTTTGAGAGACGGGCTTGGTCTCGAGGCATTTTGAGATGACTAAGTATTGCTAGTTGGGCATCTGTTAAGTCCCAATTCTTTTGATGAATTTTGAATCGTCAACTGATGTAATCTAGATAGTTATATTTAGATTAGTTTGTTGATGAACCCTATATCAGTACAGGTTTTTGTAAAGTCTTAAAGACTGATACCCCTTTTTGGGAGGTTTACATCAATACAAATGTCATGTTGCCTATTTTGAGAAGTTTTAAATTACTCTGATTTTTAGGATGTTATAAGTTGGTATCAGAGCTCTAGTTTAAGTGATCTAGGCATGAATGTAAGATGTCTAGACTTAGACTGAGTATGTTAAGTATCGATTCGTGAGTTTGGGTAGAACTTCTAAGATGAGTTAGTCTTAGAGTCGACGGAAATTATAGTTGTCGAACGTTGTGGCAATGGTGACAAGAACTTTTATGTATTGTATGTTCATAATTCCACTTAGCTAATGTTATTATGAGAATATTTATACGTAACTGTGCTTGAAATGCCGTTACCGGGACAATTGATAACGTGATAGTACGCTCCTTGTGTTATCCTGCTGATCTATCTCTTACTCTTTCTCATGCTTGTGTAGCAACCATCCTTTAGTATGGTGAACACTCGTGGTCGCCCGCTGGGTGACGGAGATCTACGCGAGGTTAGTTCGCGTGAGCCTAATCCAGTGGTAAGAACGTCCGCAGTTGTTCATCCGGGCATGCCACCAATATTTACTGGGGGAGTGGAGCCAGAGCCAAGAGTGGAGTTGGCGTCCACCAATCCCGTTGTTTTAGTGGCAAATCCTCAAGCTGATATGATGGCCAGTGCCATGCTAATGTTGACGTCGTCCATGGAGAAACAGCAAGAGGCATTTCTAAAGATGTTAGAGGATCGAGATCCGAGCTCCAAGAGGCCTGAGGCAGTGGCAGAAAATGTGGTAGTTGGCTCTGGAGGTGTCGAGAACAGAGTTAGATCCGAGGAGCATAGGGTCGTCGGCGTTTCGAAAAGTGGGAAGAGTTGTTCCTACAAATCCTTTCTGGGTTGTGGACCACCAGAGTTTTCGGGTTCCGAAGACCCGGGTGCATGTATTAAGTGGATCCGAGCGGTCGAACAGGCTTTCGGTTCATCCGAGTGTGGTGATGACCAGCGGGTGAGATTTGGTACACAACTGCTCAGGGATACCGCACTGACATGGTGGAATGTAATCCAGTATACTCTCTCTCCTACTGTTCTGGCCCAACTGACTTGGGGCGAGTTCAAGGTGAAATTACTGGAGGAATATTGTAATGAGATGACTATGGATCGGATCGAGGCAGAATTCTGAGCTCTCGTAAAAGGGAATTTGACGGTGAGGGAGTATACCCGTCAGTTCATGGAGAAGATGGGGTTAGTGGGGCATGTGGCCTCCACTGAGAAAGAGAAGATTAAGGCCTATCTGAAAGGTCTACCGTCGGACATGATGACTATGGTCCGAAACTCGAAGGGCTCTAACCTTCGGGAAACCATTGAGGAAGCACGGTTTATGGAAGAGGTTTACGCGAAGAGTAAACCAGAGAAGGCGGTGGTAGTTACTAAAAAGAGAAAGTGGGAGAGCAGTTCTGCTCATCCCAAGAGATCCCGACCTTTTGTCGGAAATCGAAGCTTCAGCAGGAAGCTAGATGGTGCCAAAAATGTCGAACCAAGCACCACGGTAACTGTAATACCACTTCTCAGTCTTGTTATAAGTGTGGAAAGTCTGATCACATCACCCGTGACTGTCCGATCAGAGGACTTGTCTGCTATGAGTGCAAGGCACCGGGTCACGTAAGAAGAGATTGCCCGAAGCTTGTGTCGGGTAGCGCGGCGGCAAAGAAGGAGAACCCTCCTAGGGTTCCGGGTCGAGCTTTTCAGATGACGGCTGAAGAGGCCAAGGCATCCGCTGATGTGGTATCGGGTACATTTCTTATAAACTTTGTACCTGCTCGTGTTTTATTCGATACGGGTGCCAGTTTCTCTTTCATATCTGAGTTGTTCCGTCAAAAGATTGCTATGCCCACTACTAGTCTTGAGGATGCATTAGTAGTAGAGATAGCTGATGGTAGTCAAGTTCTGATCCGTGATGTTCTGAAGAAGTGTGCTCTCGGAGTCGAAGGGAGAGAATTCTCGATTGATTTACTGCCAATGTTAATCGGAGGTTTCGATGTGGTAGTCGGTATGGATTGGTTAGCGAACAATCATGCCGAGATCATGTGTTCTAAAAAGTTAATTCGACTTCCCAATCCCTATGGCGAAGTCGTTATGATCTATGGTGAGAAGAGAAAAGGTGATGTGGCAATAATCACAATGGATAAGGCACGCAAGTGCTTAGTAAAAGGATGTTCATCTTTCCTAGCCTACGTGATCGACGCCAAGTTAGAAAAGTCAAAGTTGGTCGACGTGAAGATTGTGCGCGAGTATCCAGACGTCTTTCCTGACGACTTGCCTGGATTACCACCTGATCGTCAAGTAGAGTTTCGGATTGATCTCGTGCCAGGAGTTGCTCCTATCGCTAGAGCTCCTTATCGATTAGCGCCGTCAGAGATGCAAGAGATGATGGCACAACTCCAAGAACTTCTGGAGAAGGGTTTCATCAGACCGAGCTCGTCACCTTGGGGAGCTCCGGTCCTGTTCGTCAAGAAGAAAGACGGCATGATGAGAATGTGCATCGATTATCGTGAGTTGAACAAAGCAACCGTGAAGAACAAATATCCGCTTCCGAGAATAGACGACTTGTTCGATCAACTTCAAGGAGCGGGATGTTTTTCCAAGATTGACTTACGTTCCGGTTATCACCAAGTAAAAGTAAGAGAAGAAGATGTTTCGAAGACAGCTTTCAGAACGCGTTACGGCCATTACGAGTTTCTTGTAATGCCTTTTGGTCTAACGAACGCACCAGCGGTATTTATGGACTTGATGAATAGGGTGTGCCGACCGTTCCTCGACAAGTCGGTCATCGTATTCATTGATGATATACTCGTGTACTCTAAAAGCGAGTTGGAGCACGAACAACACCTTCGCGAAGTTCTCGAGGTGTTGAGAAAAGAAAGATTGTACGCCAAGTTTTCCAAATGTGACTTTTGGCTTGAAGAAGTACAGTTTCTGGGTCACGTTATCACTCGGGACGGAGTGAAAGTGGATCCTTCCAAGATTGAAGCTATGATGAATTGGGAACCTCCCAAGAGTCCGTCCGAGATCCGAAGTTTCTTGGGTCTGGCGGGTTATTACCGGAGATTCATTCAAGACTTTTCAAAGATCGCATCATCCTTGACAGCTTTAACTCGAAAGAATGTAAAATTTGTTTGGGCTGAAGATCAAGAGAAGGCTTTCTGTGTCCTTCAAAAGAAATTATGTGAAGCTCTGATCTTATCGTTACCTGAAGGGTCAGAAGACTTTGTGGTCTATAGCGACGCTTCGAAGATGGGTTTAGGTTGTGTGTTGATGCAACGAGTCAAGGTAATCGCTTACGCCTCGAGACAACTTAAGATACACGAGAAGAACTATCCTACCCACGATTTGGAGTTAGCAACGGTGGTGTTCGCCTTGAAACTTTGGCGACATTACCTCTATGGCACCAAATGTACACTCTATACTGATCACAAGAGTCTAAAGTATGTCTTTGATCAAAAGGAGTTGAATATGAGACAACGGCGGTGGCTCGAGTTACTTAAGGATTACGATTGCGAGTTGCTTTACCATCCTGGTAAGGCGAACGTGGTAGCCGATGCATTAAGTCGGAAGGACTATAGCGGTTGTATTCGGGCTACCCATTCGAGAATCGAGCTAGTGTCTAGTCTTATTGAAAAGATCAAGACGTCGCAAGTTGAAGCATTGTTAGAAGAGAATCTTAAAGAGGAAGTCATGACGAAGCAGCGTTTACTCCTAACGGAAGACAGCCGTGGGGTAAAACTGTTCAACGGTCGTGTATGGGTACCCAAAGTTGGGGGTAACCGTGATCTTTTGCTTGAAG
This sequence comes from Arctium minus, assembly GCA_954870635.1. NCBI lineage: Eukaryota > Viridiplantae > Streptophyta > Magnoliopsida > Asterales > Asteraceae > Arctium > Arctium minus. The sequence continues at coordinate 169,105,572 of OX941080.1, read as the reverse complement.
ATGCTCACAAGTCCAAGTATTCCATTCATCCGGGAAGTACGAAGATGTACAGGGACTTGAAGTTGCATTATTGGTAGCCGGTAATGAAACTTGATGTGGCGCGTTATGTGGAGCGTTGTGTTACATGCTCGCAAGTTAAGGCCGAACATCAACGACCGTATGGGAGTCTGCAGTCTTTAGAGATTCCCGAGTGGAAGTGTGAGCATATCACCATGGACTTCGTGACGAAGTTACCAAAAACTCTTCAAGGTCACGATACCATCTGGGTGTAGTTGATAGGTTGACAAAGAGTGCTCACTTCTTGGCCATGCGCGAGACATTACCGATGGATAAGCTAGCAAAATTGTACATCGATGAAGTAGTCTCGAGGCACGGCATTCCATTGTCGATCGTGTCGGATCGCGACAGTCGGTTTACTTCGAACTTTTGGGAGGGGTTTCAGAAAGAGTTTGGTACGCGAGTTAAGTTGAGTACGGCTTACCACCCACAAACCGACGGGCAAAGCGAGAGAACGATCCAGACGTTGGAAGACATGTTGAGGTCTTGTATCATCGATTTCGGGGGTAGCTGGGACTCTCACTTACCTTTGGTGGAGTTCGCTTACAACAATAGTTACCACTCGAGTATTGGAATGGCACCTTTCGAGGCGTTGTACGGGCGAAAGTGCCGAACTCCCGTGTGTTGGCTTGAAGCGGGAGAAAAGCAGTTCGCTAGACCTGAAATCGTGCAAGAGACGGCCGATAAGGTCAAATATATTCGTGAAAGATTGAAAGCGGCGCAGGATCGGCAGAAGAGTTATGCCGATAAGAAGAAACGACCGATGGAATTCCAAGTGGGCGATCGTGTGTTGCTTAAGGTATCGTCGTGGAAGGGTATTATACGGTTCGGAAAGCGTGGGAAGCTGAGTCCCCATTTCCTCGGACCTTTCAAAGTGCTCAAACGGGTAGGTTTGCAATCTTACCAATTGGAACTACCGCCAAAGTTGAGCAGAATCCACAACACGTTTCATATTTGTTACCTTCGGAAATGTTTGGCGGAAGAGGAAAGTGTTATTCCTCTCTCCGAATTGACAGTTGACGAGGGTAACCGTTGTGTGGAAGAACCCGACGCTATCTTGGAGAGAAAATCTAAGAAGTTGCGTCACAAAGAAGTCACGTTGGTCAAGGTGCAGTGGAAGCATCACTGGGGAGCAAATGTGACGTGGGAATCCGAAGAGGATATGAAGCGAAGATATCCTCACCTTTTTGTATAAGTGTGGATTTCGGGGATGAAATCATCCCCAAGTTGGGGAGGATTGTAACGCCCTGGATTTTCAATACTTATATCGTTGTAAATCTCGTGTTTAACTCATATCGTTATCATCGTATTCAGTATAACGTTCGAGTTTATGGTTTCGGTGAAATTGTGAAGTTCCAGTAAGTTCCGCGACTTAGAGTCGCGGCATAGGTCGCGATGTTCACTGATGTATTGTGGGTTTTGGTATGTCACAAGTTGCATGGGGAGCAGTAGTCGCGGCATAACCCGCAACATTCACTGTTGGGTTGAGTTATTGGGCATTTCGCGAGTTGCTCGCGACTTATAGTCGCGGCATTAGTCGCGACATCCACTGTTTGGGTTTTGATTTGAGGACACGGGCAAGTTGCACCGCGACTTGAAGTCGCGGCATAACCCGCAACATTGCCTGGACCGACTTAAAGGGTTTCAAAACACAAAATATCTCATTTTGAGTTTCAGAAAACTCTCTCATTCTCTCTCTCTCTCTAGATATCCCTCTCTCTCTAAATTTTGTTAGCTTTGGTTGGATCTTCGAGCTTCCATTAATCGAGTGTATTAAGTGCATTGCTCGGGGTTTCGGTGTAGAAAGCTTCGTCTTGTCAAGAGGGTCGATATCTGGTTCTTCGGGTTTTCGTTTAAACCTATTGGGTGAGTCCCTACTACCTTTCTAAAGCACTATACATGTCAAAATGGTTACATTTTGAATGCCTATATATCTCCATGATTTCAGTTTTAAGATTTATACATTTTGATATAAGTTGAGTTTTGGGAGATTTTAGGGTTCCGATCATTTTGTGATGGATTCTATCTTATTTGAAGTAAAATGATGTTTTACTTGCACATTATGTGGACATGTGAAAGAATGTTTATGAACTCATTTTTAATGATTTTCATTCTTACCAGAAGTTGAACTGGAAATGACATTATGTTTATAAAATGTGTTTATACCATATGATTATCTATGGTTGGTCACATAAGTTGTTATGACAAGTTTGTACCATTACTAGTGGATCCCTAGGTTTTGAGTCGACTTATATTTCATTATTTGAGGTTACCAAGTAATGTAAATATAGAACTACATGTGCATTAAATTGTGAGGTTCTGGCCGTTAACAAAATATAGAACTACATGTGCATTAAATTGTGAGGTTCTATATAGTAACCAAAACGAAGAACTACATGTGCATTAAATTGTGAGGTTCTGGAAAGAAGGTTCATGACCTTATTTTAATGAAATTTTATCTTTATCAACCGTTATCTTGGAAATGCTTAATTGAAAAGGTTTCCGTTTGGATGAGCATGTGTATATCTCTTAAAATTGATAAACTGTATGTTCTCACCAGGCTTTAAGCCTGACACTTTTCTCAAATGATATGTATAACAGGTTTCCCTTAGCGGTGGGTTGCCAAGGGTTTTGAGAGACGGGCTTGGTCTCGAGGCATTTTGAGATGACTAAGTATTGCTAGTTGGGCATCTGTTAAGTCCCAATTCTTTTGATGAATTTTGAATCGTCAACTGATGTAATCTAGATAGTTATATTTAGATTAGTTTGTTGATGAACCCTATATCAGTACAGGTTTTTGTAAAGTCTTAAAGACTGATACCCCTTTTTGGGAGGTTTACATCAATACAAATGTCATGTTGCCTATTTTGAGAAGTTTTAAATTACTCTGATTTTTAGGATGTTATAGGGCCAATGGCACTATCGTCGGGCACTATCGCCCGCGTGGTCCAGTCTGCTATTTTAAAGAAATTAATACCTCATTTATCACTTTCACTTTACAAAAAACAGGAGAACACTTCTTGGAGGCGATTTTTAGGGTTTCATCACTTACTTCATTTATTTCCTAGGGTTTGGGTTGTTAGGGTCATTTATTGATCATTAAGCTTCATCCAAGCTTATCTAGTGAAGATTCTCCTCAAGTCGTTCCTCTCCTACATCAAGTCTCATCTTCATCATCTAGGGTTTTCATCTTTTCTAGGTTTTGGTACAAAACCTAGATTGTGAGTTTACTAAACCTTTGTTAAAACTAGATACACATCATAATCTTCTATTTGTTATTTCATTCTATATGTGCTCAAGTATTTGGGATTTCTTGATGAAAATGGTTGGAAATATGGATGTTGGTGATATGATATGTTTTAGGTTATGTGTACCATTAATTGGGGCTTTTCCCATGGATATATAAAATGGGTACCTTGATATGTTAAATGTATGCATATATGTGTGTTATGATGGTTTTAGTTGGAATATCACTTTGGTGACATATTTATATACATGATGAATATAATTGTCATTTAGGACTTTTGTTGGACTTCATGAGGATAGGATGGTAACATTGTACCCGTAGTCGGTATGAAAATATGTTGGGTTGAAATATACCTAAGGACCTCCTATATGCATTATGTTGGACAAATCAAGGCAAGTTCACTAGGAGGATGTAGTCTTGGGGCACCACCGGGATGGTATGTGCCTAGACCTCCACCACTCGGAAAGTTTCTTTTACGGTCTGATCTTCGGGTGTGCCGGGCCTTTGGGGTGTTCCTTGTTAAGGGCATCAAGGTGCATCGACTCTTTGGAGTGGAATTGATTGGTGTTTTGGGTCTCCCCTAATGACTCCACATATATTGGACACTGGTTAACTGCTGATAAGAATTTGCGACTATTCATGCATGCTTATTACTGTTCAACTCACTAGGCTTTTTGGCCTAACACTTGTTCGGTGTCGATGTGTATCTCAGGTGTTAGCGACACAGATCCTAGGCAAGTTTAGATGCTTTGAGCAAGAGCTTGGGGATTTTGGCACTTGAACTATTGTTGGAAGATTGGGTTTATATATGACACCCCTTTTGTAATCTCTTTTCTAGATGTAGAAATTAGATTAGTTGGCTGTTGTTTATTTATCCGTTAAATTACAGAATTGTGATTAAACAGGTTATTTGTATATTTCCCTTTTTGGGAGGCTTTTGCTATGGCAATTTTGGTATACCTTATGTCCGTTTTTCGGATTTTTGTTATCCCTATTTTAGGGTGTTACAAGTTGGTATCAGAGCTTTTGTTTAAGTGAACTAGGTATTGTTTAGCATATATAGACTTAAGCTTTAGACGTTATGACTTCACTGTCCATTTTTGGGGTAGAAATCCTAGGTGGGGAGAGCGTTAGGATCACGGAATTACTTTAATTAAAAGTCGTGGTGATGGTGACAATAATTCTTGTGTATGGTTCGTTCATAATTTCACTTAGTTACTGCTATTATGAATGCATTGTTACGTGAGCATGCTTGGGTTACTATTATTATGACAATTGATGAAGGTAGTAGTACGTACAATGAATTCAACTCACTTAGTCTTTTCTCAATCTATTTCTCGTACGTACATGGCAGATTTAATGGTAAACACTCGAAGTAGATTACCGGACATGCCAGAGGGGCAACCAGAAGTGGAATCTGCAGCAGTACGACCCCTGGTGGGGGCAACCTCCGATGACATTCCTATACCCAGAATATTGGGAGGAGGGCCCAAGCATATTCCGCGCCGGAACCTCAATACAGGTAACGCCATCATGGAGGAAGTTACCATGGAGACCCGGCTTTGGGATAGCATGATGTTGGCCATGAATGCGGCCTTGGCTCAACAACAGTTGTCCATGACTTCGGCCATGACCCAACAACAAGAGTTTTTCATGAAACTTCTAGAGGATCGAGACATCAGTAACCGTCAACCCGAGACTATGGCTGAAAACGTTATTGTGGGGTCGGGTGGACCGAATGTGGTAATGGTTGAAGAACCATCCGCTGAGGGAATCAGAACGAAGATTAAAGGGTGTACCTAAAAGACGTTTCTGGGGTGTCACCCTAAGGAGTTTGCGGGTTCAGACAACCCGGTTGCTTGTATGTACTGGCTCAAGGAGTTAGAGATGGACTTTGAGTCCAGTGAATGTGATCCTTCTCAACGGGTCAAGTTTGTTTCTCAGCTACTTCGAGGAGAGGCCCTGATTTGGTGGAACCTCACACGATCCTCCCTCACCCCGGAAGTTCTGGCTAAGCTAACTTGGACGGTGTTCAAGGAGAAGATCATGGACAAATACTGCAGCGAGCGGTCGTTGGATAAGCTGGAACGGGAGTTTCGAGATCTGAAGAAGGGGAATCTGTCCATTGCTGAATACTCCAAACTCTTTTTGGAGAAGTTAAACTTGGTAGGACATTTGGTTCCCGATGAAAAGTCGAAGATGAAAGCATATCAACAGGGTTTACCAGCCGGGATGCGAACGGATATAAGAAATGCCAAGTGCTCGACCTTGCAAGAGGTCATTGAAGAGTCCTTACTCACCGAGGATGACATTAATGCTGAGAAGGAGGAAAGAAGACAAGTTGGTGAGAAACGGAAGTGGGAAGGGCCATATGGGCCCGTTCGTCAGTCGAGACCCTTTGTAAGTGGGAAAGCGGGTGATCAACGTCGTGAGGAACGGTGGTGTTCCAAGTGCAGGTCAAAGCACTCGGGGCCATGTGCTACAAGAACTTACTCCGGTCCAACCAGGTGTGCCAAGTGTGGTAAGAAGAACCATACGACTCGAGAATGTTCCATCTAGGGATTGGTATGTTTTGAGTGCGGAGAACCAGGGCATATGAAAAGGTTTTGCCCAAAGCTAGTTGGAGGAAATGGGGGAAATTATGTGGGTTTGACGGCCAGAGTCGAGCAACCACCAAGAGCACCGAGTCGAGCTTTCCGGATGACTACCGAGGAGGCAAAGGAGACCGCGGATGTCGTTTCGGGTACGTTCCTAGTAAACTCCTTGCCAGCTCATGTTTTGTTTGATTCGAGTGCTACGTGTTCTTTTGTGTCGGATACCTTCTGTAAGCGACTCACTATTCCTATTAGTGTCCTTCCCGATGCGTTAGTAGTAGAAATAGCGAATGGGGATCAAGTAATCATTCGAGACCATTTTTGTGATTGCACTTTAAAAATTGATGGGAATTCTTTTGGAGTGGACTTGCTACCTATGGCTATAGGTGGATTTGACGTGGTTATAGGCATGGATTGGTTAGTAAGGCATAAGGCAGACATCTTCTGTTCCAAAAATATGATCCAAATACCTTTACCGGAAAATGGTGTGGCAACCATCTATGGGGAAAAAGGAAAGAGGAGTAATCCTATTATCTCATCTCTTTAAAGGCTCGCAAGTTCTTAGCGAAGGGCTACCCTTCGTACTTGGCCTACGTCGTGGACGCGAAGAAAGAAAAGAAGTCGGTGGAAGATGTGGAGGTGGTACAAGATTATCCGGACGTCTTTCCGGAAGACTTACCCGGATTACCGCCGGAGCGACAAGTGGAGTTTCAGATTGACCTCACACCGGGAGCGGCTCCGATAACTCGTGCTCCATATCGTTTGGCACCGACATAAATGAAGAAGATGATCGCGCAACTTCAAGAGTTGTTGGGGAAGGGCTTCATTCGACCAAGATCGTCACCTTAGGAAGCACCGGTTTTGTTTGTGAAGAAGAAGGATGGATCCATGCGTATGTGTATCGACTATCGTGAGTTAAACAAAGTCACGGTGAAGAATAAGTATCCTCTACCTCGCATCAACGACCTGTTTGATCAACTTCAAGGCGCGGGATGTTTCTCGAAGATTGACCTTCGGTCCGGATATCATCAAGTGAGAGTAAAGAAAGAGGACATTCCGAAGACGACTTTCCGAACGAGATATGGCTATTACGAGTTTTTGGTGATGCCTTTCGGCTTAACCAACCCTCCGGCCGTATTCATGGATCTGATGAACCGTGTGTGTCGCCCATTCTTGGATAAATCCGTGATCGTCTTCATCGACGATATTTTAATATATTCAAAGGATGAGTCCGAGCATGGAAAACACTTACGGGAAGTATTAGAAGTTTTAAGGAGGGAGAAGTTGTTCGCGAAGTTCTCGAAGTGCGAATTCTGGCTTCAAGAGGTGCAATTCTTGGGGCACGTGGTATCAAAGGACGGGGTAAAAGTGGATCCGACAAAGATCGAGGCAATGATGAGTTGGGAACCTCCAACAAGTCCGACGGAGATCCGAAGCTTCTTGGGTTTAGCGGGTTACTACCGACGTTTCATTCAAGACTTTCCAAAATAGCTACGCCGCTCACTTCTCTTACAAGGAAGAACGTCAAGTTTCTTTGGACCGATGCACAAGAGCAAGCCTTTCAGACGCTCAAGAGGAAGTTGTGCGAAGCTCCGATCTTATCCCTACCCGAAGGATCGGAAGATTTTGTTGTGTTTAGTGACGCTTCCAAGATGGGGCTTGGGTGTGTCCTAATGCAAAGAGGGAAAGTAATAGCCTACGCGTCGCGACAATTAAAGGATCATGAGAAGAACTATCCAACTCATAATTTGGAGTTGGCGGCGGTAGTTTTCGCATTAAAGTTGTGGTGACACTACTTGTATGGGACCAAGTGTACTCTTTTCACGGATCACAAAAATCTCAAGTACATCTTCGATCAAAAGGAACTCAACATGCGACAAAGGAGATGGCTAGAGCTTTTGAAGGATTACGATTGTGACCTACTCTATCATCCCGGTAAGGCCAACGTGGTGGCGGATGCGTTGAGTCAAAGGATCCATGATGGAGGTGTCAAAATGTCCCTTGCTAGGATCGATGTGGTGTCGAGTTTGTTGGAAAGTATAAGAACGAGCCAAGCGGAAGCACTTAAGGAAGAGAACCTCAAGGCCGAGGTTATGTCCAAGCAAAAGGAACTCTTAGCAGAAGATGGTCGTGGACTCAAACTCTTCCAAGGGCGAATTTGGGTGCCAAAGATTGGGGGAAATCGTGACTTACTTCTCGAGGAAGCTCATAAGTCGAGATATTCTATACATCCCGGTAGCACCAAGATGTATAGAGACTTAAGGTTGAATTATTGGTGGCCGGTGATGAAACTGGATGTGGCTAGCTATGTGGAAAGGTGTGTCACATGCCTTCAAGTCAAAGCGGAGCATCAAAGACCGTATGGGAGTTTGCAACCGTTGTCCATTCCCGAGTGGAAATGGGACAACATTACTATGGATTTCGTGATGAATTTACCAAAGACCTTGCGTGGGCACGACACCATTTGGGTAATTGTTGACCGGTTGACAAAAAGTGCGCATTTCCTTGCAATGCGGGAGACCTTGCCAATGGAAAAGTTGGCCAAGCTTTATATTGACGAGGTGGTGTCGAGGCACGGAGTTCCGCAATCTATTGTATCAGATCGGGACAGCCGATTCAGTTCGAACTTTTGGGCTAGTTTGCAAAAGGAGTTGGGTACTCGACTAAATTTGAGCACGACGTATCATCCTCAAACAGATGGTTAAAGCGAGAGGACGATCCAGACATTAGAAGATATGTTGAGGTCGTATGTAATAGACTTCGGGGGAAGTTGGGATTCACATCTACCTTTGGTAGAGTTCGCGTACAACAACAGTTACCATTCTAGTATCGGAATGGCACCGTTCGAGGCCTTGTATGGGCGGAAGTGTAGAACCCCAGTTTGTTGTCTAGAAGCGGGCGAAAAGCAATTCACCGGGCCGGAAATAGTGCAAGAGACGGCGGACAAGGTGAAAGAGATTCGGGAGAGGCTAAAGGCGGCACAAGACCGACAAAAGAGTTATGCGGACAAGAAGAGAAGGTCGGTTGAGTTTCAAGTGGGCGACCGGGTCATGTTGAAGGTGTCTCCGTGGAAGGGGATCATACGTTTCGGGAAACGTGGGAAGCTTAGTCCTCGTTTCCTTGGACCTTTCGTCATCTTGGAGAAAATTGGGTTACAAGCCTACCGATTGGATTTACCATCGGAAATGGATGGAATACATCCTACATTTCATGTATGCTACCTTCGGAAGTGCCTAGCCGAGGAGGAAAGCGTTATTCCTTTGACAGAAATTCGGGTGGACAATGGAAATCGATGTGTGGAAGAGCCGGAGTAGATTTTAGAATCGAAAGTGAAGAAGTTGAGGTATAAAGACGTAGTCTTGGTTAAAGTCCAATGGAAGCACCATCGGGGTGCTAACATTACATGGGAATCGGAGGATGATATGAAAAAGCGTTATCCTCACTTGTTCAATCTAGAATGAGATTTCGGGGACGAAATCCCAATTAGGTGGGGAGGATTGTAACACCCGGAAATTCGTAAGGTAAGTATTTTGTCTTCTTAAATGCATTTATTTCACTCATGTGAGAATATGTGTCTTTGTGTACATGTTATGATCATTTTTATGTCTAAATGTCATATAATTAATTTACCTTCGTTAATCGTTCAAACCTTGTGCTCGTTATCGTTTTCGGTTTGAGTTTTGGACTGTTTTGAGTGCCTCGCGATTGTGCCCTTGGCACTATCGCGGAGGGCACTATCGCCGAACATGTACCGAGAGTTTGGGATGACTCGCGATTGTGCCCCGCGATTGTGCCATTGGCACTATCGCGGAGGGCACTATCGCCGAACATGTACCGAGGGGTCGGAGTGTCCCACGATTGTGACTCGCGATAGTGCCAATGGCACTATCGCCCGTGTGGTCCAGTCTGCTATTTTATAGAAATTAATACCTCATTTCTCACTTTCACTTTACAAAAAACGGGAGACCACTTCTTGGAGGCGATTTTAGGGTTTCATCACTTACTTCATTTATTTCCTAGGGTTTGGGTTGTTAGGGTCATTTATTGATCATTAAGCTTCATCCAAGCTTATCTAGTGAAGATTTTCCTCAAGTCATTCCTCTCCTACATCAAGTCTCATCTTCATCATCTAGGGTTTTCATCTTTTCTAGGTTTTGGTACAAAACCTAGATTGTGAGTTTACTAAACCTTTGTTAAAACTAGATACACATCATAATCTTCTATTTGTTATTTCATTTTATATGTGTTCAAGTATTTGGGATTTCTTGATGAAAATGGTTGGAAATATGGATGTTGGTGATATGATATGTTTTAGGTTATGTGTACCATTAATTGGGGCTTTTCCCATGGATATATAAAATGGGTACCTTGATATGTTAAATGTATGCATATATGTGTGTTATGATGGTTTTAGTTGGAATATCACTTTGGTGACATATTTATATACATGATGAATATAATTGTCATTTGGGACTTTTGTTAGACTTCATGAGGATAGGATGGTAACATTGTACCCGTAGTCAGTATGAAAATATGTTGGGTTGAAATATACCTAAGGACCTCCTATATGCATTATGTTGGACGAATCAAGGCAAGTTCACTAGGAGGATGTAGTCTTGGGGCACCACCGGGATGGTATGTGCCTAGACCTCCGCCACTCGGAAAGTTTCCTTTACAGTCTGATCTCCGGGTGTGCCGGGCCTTTGGGGTGTTCCTTGTTAAAGGAATCAAGGTGCATCGACTCTTTGGAGTGGAATTGATTGGTGCTTTGGGTCTCCCCTAATGACTCCACATATATTGGACACTGGTTAACTGCTGATAAGAATTTGCGACTATTCATGCATGCTTATTACTGTTCAACTCACTAGGCTTTTTGGACTAACACTTGTTCGGTGTCGATGTGTATCTCAGGTGTTAACGGCACGGCTCCTAGGCAAGTTTAGATGCTTTGAGCAAGAGCTTGGGGATTTTGGCACTTGAACTATTGTTGGAAGATTGGGTTTATAGATGACACCCCTTTTGTAATCTCTTTTCTAGATGTAGAAATTAGATTAGTTGGTTGTTGTTTATTTATCCGTTAAATTACAGAATTGTGATTAAACAGGTTATTTGTATATTTCCCTTTTTGGGAGGCTCTTGCTATGGCAATTTTGGTATACCTTATGTCCGTTTTTCGGATTTTTGTTATCCCTATTTTAGGGTGTTACATTAATTATTCTAAACTCCAACAATTCACCTTTTGGACCGTCTAGTTAGTAGTGAATATAATAATTGTGATACTTAGTTCCTAGTTTCCTTGATTCAATACTCGTACTTCCAAGTACATATTACTTTATTCGACCCGTACACCTGCGGTTAGATTATGGGGTGTAAACCCACCTTTCAAGTTTTTGGCGTCGTTGCCAGGGAGATAATTTGTACTGATATCACTACCAGCTATAAGCATTATTACATTGGACTTCTTTTTTTAATTTTTCAGTCATTTTTATTATTCAATTTCCGGTTTACAAAATTTTCTATTCTGATTTGTAGGTACCAATTGGTTTATGCCAAGAGGAACCCGAGGGAAAAGTCAATAGCCTATAGACCCATAAATCAAATGAACCGCGCGCCAATTGAGAAAAGCAACAAATAAGGTATGACATAATCCAGTTGTTACAGCAAAATCGGTTCGCGGGCGCACCAATAGAGGACCCTCATGGACATCTCCGGGCATTTGAAAATATATGCAACACCTTAAAGATCAATGGAGTGTCAGACGATGCCATCAAATTGAGGTTGTTTAACTTCTTACTGAAGGGAAGAACACAAATATGGGAAGAGATCCAGCCTACTGATCAAATCACTACTTGGGCCGAAATGGCCGCGACTTTTCTTCGGAAATTCTTCCCACCGGGTAGGACAACTCAACTAATGTCTAAAATTACCCATTTTGCTCAGTGGGATCAAGAGACACTCTACGAGGTGTGGGAAAGGTACAATGACATGTTGAAAAAGTGTCCACATCATGGTTTACACGGCTGGGTGATCATCCATACCTTCCATGGTGGGCTTCACCCGCAGTACAAAAAATGATATTACAGGCACAACGGGTGGTGCCTTGATGAACAAGACCTATGAAGAGGAAGTTGAATTGATCAAGAATCTGGTTGAACATAGCTATGTCACTCCACGATCTTCTATCAGACGGGTAGCTAATGTTCAGGAATATGAAGAATTATAAGGCAATAAAAGCTCAACCGGTCTCCATCACTAATCAACTGAAGGGAGCTTACATCCAATCTCCACATCTCAATGAGGGAGATATTCCTGATTTGTTCCCAGCTTCTCATGAACCCGAACATGTTCAGTTCTTACAAAACTGAAACAATCGCATGGCAGCTAAGTCCACTTCGTGACATTTGCCAAGGAAGCAAAGGTAAGGGTGAAGAGAAAGAAGTGACTATAATGGTTTTATTAAGTTAGATGGACAAAATAAAAGATAAAGAAAATGATAAAAAATTAAAAAAAATTGCATAGGTAAAATGATCGAAATACCTTCATACGAAGGGCATATGGAACACTTAACGATGGGAGGAAAACATGCATTAATGGGAGGACGGAAAACAAAACAAATTGTAAACCACGAGGAAAGATATGTAATAAACAAAGTCAGGAGATGAAAACTGAAATTTTTAACTTGACAGAGGGACAAAATTTGTAATTTACTCTTTTTGTAAAATGAAAGTTTGATGGTAATAGTGGAACTGATGACAAAGTGATACCTTGAAGCACGAAAGGGGGGGGGGGGGCACACTAGACAAGTGAGAAATGGAGAAGAAGAAAATAGACTGAAAATACAAAAATGCCCTTAAAAATATGACAAACTTAGACGATCCACTTTAGACTTGAAGCTAAGTATCATCTTATGACTCGGGACCCAAATGTTCACATATATTCTTACCCCTCTTTACTAGTGCACCATCATTAGTGTCTATTTTTCCAAAACGAGCGAATGGGTGTCTTCCTTTAACATTTTCATCATTTCGTCACTCTCCTTTTTGTTGTCATGGGAACAAAGAATCATTTTGTTCTATTTTGTGTATTTTAATCAATCATTCATCCAACAATATATGCATATGCATTAACACTAAATCAGTGGAAAAGGTTCATATTAAGTTCCATGTGTACAAAGATAGACCAAACCTTATCTTACCTCGAATTTCCAAAACCTTACGTCATTTGAGGAACCCCATGAACAATTGGCATATGAGTTCAAAAGATTGAAAACGACGTTTCTAAGGCCACGAGGTTAAATGATAAACATGTGCTTTCACACCTTAGTTTTATAATTGTCGAAATTTTATCAAAATAGAACACAATAACTTGTCCATAACATCTGTCAATTCATATCTATGCAGTTAATTGCGGCGAAATTGCGGTCCAAAATTAGCGGCGCTATTGCACCGTAATTTGGGTTTACAATAGCAGTTCGTTATACCGCAATAAGTATGTTAGAGCATCTGCAATGGGCGGTCCATCAAACCACCTCACCATGAAAGAACCACTTTTTTAAAATGAAGTATCGTTGGGAGGTTAATGACATGACATACCGCTCCATCTCCATGGAGCGGTCCATGCCATCAAGAGGTTAAACTAATTTAATTTTTTTAATAAAAAGTAATTTAATAATCAATTAAAAAATAATTTAATAAAAATAATTAATTAATTAATTATCAACTTCTTACATACACAAATTAATTACAACTTCTACTTACACAAATTATTTTTTAGGAGAAGATTGATATAGATTTATTAAAATTGTTCTTTTTAGTTATTGTAACTTTTAGTTATTATGACTTATTATTGTAAGATTTAATTATTGTCTTTTAATTATTACTAGAAATGTAATCGCACAATGCAGCGAGATACATCACGATTTTAATGTTTCATTTTATTTTTTGTTTTTTTGTCGATTTACAATACGATTTTGGATAGTTTTGAGAAAGTGATAATATTTTTTTTATAAATTTGTTTAATTTAGGCTTAATAATATAATGTTTTTTATATAAAAAAATTAATTATTTTGTTAGAATTCAATGATTATCTTATATATTTTAATGAAATCTAGAAAAAATAACCAATTACATATTTAATAATATAATTAAAACAAAATTATAATAATATAATATATTAATTAATAGTGATACATGGAAAGGTCTGCATAAAAGGAAGGTCCTGCACATACCAAATTGGTGGGTGTTAGAAGACTGCAGTAGTAATATGTATCTTGTGCTTTGATATTTGTAAATTAAGAGATTTTTAAAATCTTGTATAAAATGATGGTATCTTGTGCCTAATAATTTGTATTTAAGAGTTTTTTATCCGTGCTTTATAATATAGTATAAATATAGATAATTATATTTTAATTATTGTCTTTTAATTATAAAAGTAAATTTTATTATTATATATTTTTATTATATAAACTATGGACCGATTCATGATTGAGAGTGAAAGGTTTATGAAATGTGCAGCCTGCAGGAAAAAGAAAACTGATGTGACAGAGAAAGAAAACTGATGTGGCAGATTGTGGATGCTCTTAGGAGCCTTTTGAGTTTTTAGAACATTTGAACCTTTTTTCCATGGCCTTTTAATTTAATATGTTTGAGCTTTTTTTTATGGGCTTATAATTTATTATGACATTTTACTTTTAGACTTTAGTTTGACCTTAACTCCATCTCCCTACCTTTCTCATCTTCATCGATCGACTACAAAGTCCCAACTCTAAACTCTCAACTTCAGACTTGAAGTCGTGAACCCTTGACTCCTACTCGATTGCTACTCCTCAACTTGGAGTTGGAGATGAAGAGGAAGAAAGGGAAGTTAGGGATGATGACATAAATGAAACAATCGATGTACTAAATGATGTCGATTCAGATGCGGAGCAGGTGGATTACAATTAGCTCATTTAATCATCTACGAGCTTTATAAACTCTATTACTATGTTGTTTGTGTGGTTTGACACTTTTTTTGAATTAATGAATTATTTGACTTGATATGTATTAGGCATACAATATATTAAGTTATATATAGTTATAGTTATATATATTCATATTTAATTTATGAACCTATTTTTTTACCGCTATTGCACCACTATCTCATTACGATAACCGTTATTGCAAATCAAGGTCCCAACCGCAATTTCCGCAACCGACCGTTTAACTGCTTAGATTCATATATTCTTTAAATACATTGTTTAATCCTTTTATGTGACACAAATAGAAACAAAATGCTCATTTGACCTTTGTGATGATGCATTTTGATCTTTTGGTAACCACCTATATATAATAGGTTGATTTAGGTGTCGTTTGTTTTTTAAGAGGTCTAAAGTCCGAAGTCTTATTTTAGTTATGATTAATAAGAGGTAGTGTATAAAAAGGTCTGAACGATTCAGACTTAAGAACTTTTAAGAGTTTAAAAAAAAAACAACCCTTTAGTTTTGACAAACCGTACCAGATATTGTCCACATTGTTTATACTTGGACTCAATTTTAAAACACGTATAACAGAGGAGGTATCTAGTCCCTAACAAGATAATGTTAGATCTCGTTTCCAGCCAATGTGGGATCAACCTATCTATAGAAGGATATATCATATATGTGGGTTAGGTTGCGGAGAGAATTTGAGTTAAAGGTGAGAAGCATGAGAAGTGTTTATCAACCGTTGGATGAGAAATAGACGCACATTAAGATGATATGCACCGTAATAAGATGCACCAGATTAATTCATTTCTAAGCGATAATTCATGAGAGAGCTTGAAATTAAAATAGATCAACAGTTCAGATCCACTTCTCAAGCTCCTCACCGTTAACTTCTCAAACAAGCTCTCGCCTCATATCCTAACAATACAAATAGAAAGGGGTAAAAGGGTAATTTTAGAGTTTGAATGGAACATCACGTGCTGAAAGGGATCCCCTTGGCCTATATTATTATGCAAGACCTCCCTTCCATCATCCCTCTGTCAAACTCCCCTTCTTCTCCCTCCATAAAAACCCTAGCACGCACAAACACACACTAATGGCATCTACGATACCCTCAGACAATGGCACCCTCGCTCAAACCCCCAAACCCGACACACAATCTCTGACTACTGCCACAACCGTCGTAGAAACCGACTCGAAGCCGGAGGCGGAAGCGGCGCTAGAGACCGGGACGGAGCCAGCTGATAAAAATCCTCCGGCTACTGGCTCAGCTACGGCAGAGGCAACGACCTCACCGGAGAAGAAGTGGCCTGGGTGGCCAGGTGAGTGCGTTTTCCGGCTCATAGTGCCGGTGCTTAAGGTTGGCAGTATAATTGGAAGGAAAGGCGATATCATTAGGAAGATGTGCGAAGACACGAAAGCTCGTATCCGTGTACTCGACGCCCCTGTTGGTACCCCTGACCGCATTGTAAGTTGTTTCAAAATGGTTCCGTTGAGCCTTGTTAATTTTCTGTTTTGCATAATTTGAGTGCTCATTTTTAGAGTAGATACGCGATGGAATTATTTGTTATTGAGTTTGTGCAAGCTCACTCGTGTTTTATGTCAAAGGTTTCTTGACCTTTCTTGAATCCAAGAAACTCACACTAAGCTATGTTGAGGAAATTACATCAAAGAGACCTATACTTCATGTTAGAGATCAGGGAAATTAGGTGAATAGAATAGAAGTACTTCACGCACAACAGTGAAACAGCTGGAAAACTAATAGTGATGAGTGACATTTATTTCTTGGTTACGTTGTGCTGAACAAACTTAGAAGGGCTCATAATAGTTTAAATTTTACATTCTATTTGCAAAATGTAAGTGAAGTTACTTGTAATAATTTGTTTGTCTCTTTTTGTTCCTCAACCAAGTAAGTTGTACATTTGTTGCACTTAGCTTATAGAAAGAGAAAGAGTATGGCAATTAGAGAATAGAAAGCAGCCTTCCAATATACATAATCTTTAGCTTCTCCTTTAATAATTCTTTTTGTTTAAACACCAACAAGAAAATTTATTTGGGCCTGATTGAGTACTTACATTTGACAGAAAAAAGTGATAGATACTATTGATAAACCTAGTCTACCTGCTGAGGTTTTGTATTGCTATACAATCTTAATATAGAGAGATGGAACTGAGTACTCAACAAGGGTTGTTTTTTTCTTTTTTGGAACTTGACTTGATTCGATATTCGTTGAAGACTCTACTAATTGATGTTAGAGCGAATACACATGTTTGTATGAGAAAACTGTCAAACCAATTAAATCTTCAAAAATGACAAATTGATGCTTTTTCTCATAGTTCTAGTGTTCTAAAAGGCATGCCGCAACATCCGCCGTGGCTCAAGGTTTATGTCTGATGCTACGTTAAGCACATGGTCTAATGTGCGGTTTTTGTAACGTGATATTTAATTTTTCTTACCTCTTTAATGTCTTACTTTATAACCTAATTTAAATTGTTTAATATCACTAACTCATTAGAAAACATATGTTTATATATATATATATAATATTATATATGATATAGAGATTTGCTGCCATAAGTCAGGCTTTGAAAAACGGCGTGGTCTCGTCGTGGCTCCTAAAGCTTGAGGATTGGCCTTGCCGCCACCTCATGCCTCACGCCATTTAGAATCTTGGTCGTATCAATAGCTCCATGATCGTTTAGGACTTAAGGTTTCAACAATCCGTCTAGATGCTAGTTTGCTTACGTTTGTGGATTGATTAGGGGTGTACTTGAGTCAATGTAAGCTTGAGCTTGCTTGGCTTGTTAAGATTGGTAGGCACAGGATCACTTTGTAGTGTGTGGAGTTTGAAAAGTAAAGCTCATGCACAGTTTGTATATAGGTTCTGCTCTTCCTATCTTTTTGACAAGTCCGTTGATGAGTTCCCTAATCTCGTCTATACCTCAAAGACTATCTCTCTATAGGATTATATGTAGCCTTTAATATGATTGAAAAAAAAACTAATCGTATTTGGTTGATACAAATTGGTGGAGTTGACTACCAAAAAATTGTTGAAAGAGAGAATATATGTTCACTTTTTGGATAGTATTCTTCACATGCACATGTATTCTTCACAGGGGGGGGGGAGACTCGTCATCTTCTTGTCATGAGATTCTTAAGTTCAAGTAAATAGTGTGTAGAGGGTATATTATCACACTAAGCATTAAGAAAATAAGAAAATTCATTCTGCATGGGCTTTTAAAATTCTACACAAGGTTATTTGTGTCAAACCTGATCCAAAAAGGATGTGATTGCCTGATTGGAATGAGTCCATGGGAGGCTCTTTACCTTTCGCTACAAGGAGCGAATTGCTAAGTGTGTCTATAGCGCTAATATGCACATGATGCTGCATACTGTCAAAGCTGATGCCTTCATCGCACTTGTTCTAGCGGAAATTCTTTTCCACCATGTTCGTTTAAAGTATTTCTCTAAGTTCGGGACAGACATTAATGTGCACTGGTTTAGATAAATTGTGTATCTTGTAAATCTTATGAAATACATTTAACACAGTTAACTTGAAACATGGTTTGTTGAGCTCAATGTTGGAGTGAAACAAATGCTGATTTTGCATTATTTGTTTAAAAGTCATGTCCACATTGAAAGAGACGGTGAAAAGTTATGATTTTAATAACTTAAATTGGTATTCTTTTCAACCGACCAATGGGCATAGAGGGACTAGAAGTGAGTATGAATTGTGCAAATACCAACTGTGCATGATGTGTAGCTTTAAATGCACATAGGTTTTATAGGCACACTTTGCACTTTGTTATGCAACAAAGCACAAGGAGCCCCATCCAAAGTCCTTGTAGATTGGATCTGATCCTCTTATGGATTTGTTTTTACTCACTCACCTAAGCAGCCATGTTAATCACTGGAAGAAACATTTATCAAGGCTTAATGTTTGGTGTTGTAACATACCCACTAAATGCATCAGCTTGTAACCAAAGGACCTTTATGACAAGGAGATCATTAAGTCTCTTCCCTTTCCACCGGTTATGAGACAGCCTCTATAGAAGGGACTTTAATGTGTGGTAACGATGCACCAGAGAAGTAACTATTTTACCCCTTGTAATAAACTGTATCATTAATTCATTATGTCATGAATGAAATATGGTTAGTTTTGCTGCAAGGTCCATTCACCCTGAGGCTTCATCAGATTGTTACATTTCTTGCTAACAGTGACATTGTTCTCCGCATAATTGTTGCAGCATCGTTTAATTTTTATAATTCTGCCACCAAAGTCAGTCTACCATGCCTTGAAATTACTTTTTTGTTATTGATTTATCACTAAACTTACATGAACACATCAAAATGGCTGGAATGTCACTTATCTAACACACTGATGTGCCTTTGGAATACTATTGATAGATGTGGAACATCTGAAATATGCGACTTTTATCAATTTATTTGAGTGTCAGTTCGTCCCCAAAACTTCTCTGACAAGACACGAGATAGAGAATAGAGATGAGGCAACGAGAGATGTGAAGGGTGAGGATAACATAGAGACACCATAGCGGGTATATCTGGTGAATAAAGATGTGGAATATTGGGTTTTCTTCTGCCATAAATGTAGATTAAAGTCAGGATTTATTGATGATCTTTAATTCTTGTTCATCTTATACTGTATCTTCTTGGCTAGAGAGGGGTGAAGGCTATCTCTGCTTTCTGTTATTATTCAAATCACACAGATGTCACTCTTGCTTTTTTAGACATTCACAAATAGGTCCCCAGTTAAATATGCATGAAGCTTACAAAAACGGTGCCTCAAGGTTTGGAACTTGTGTACATATATTGTTCACATATGTAAATGTATTTTGAGTATCGCTCATATTACAAGGTTACCGACAGCTTGATGTGTTACAGTTTTAGACATGTCTTCATCTTGCTTCATTTTGTATCTCTTATCAAAGTATAATGCATGAAAGAACATTATCATCCCTTTAAGTGACAAGTTTGGCACTAATTTCATCTTTATTATTGCACATCAGCACATCCTGATCTTTCTTTTACATTCAAATTTCTAAAGTGCATCCTATTAGCTGCAATTCCTTTTATATGTGCTCTGTTGAAACTCTAAAGCTACGACCCTGGGGGTGGGGGTGGAGAAAGCAAGTTGTAACTGAAATATGGGATTTTTATGTAGCTTGTTATGCAAGTGCCTCTTAGAGTTTGAGGTTGTCTATGACTACTATGGGTGTTCTCAGCTAGTGGAAATCTTAATATTCACTGACAGTGAAGCATGTAACAATGCATTCAGATAAGCTAGAAAGGAAACTGATTGTAACTACTATTTCATGATTTGGGTTCTAACTTGTTGATTGTTGCCATGCTTCTATTTGGATAAAAAGAGTCATAACACTGAGATATGGGCTCTGCCTAGCCAGAACCACTCATTGCCCATTTCCCAGTGAGATATGTGATATTTTGTCTATGACTGCAAAGCTGAAGATTTGCCTCTTCAAAAACAACCCTTGCCATGCTAAATTGTTAAATGCCAATTGGATCTTTCTCTCTCCTCTAGTTGATAGTACCGAGCCTCTACATGTAACATGCTATCTATTGTTTTGTCTCGCAGCCAAGGTTTAAAAAAACGGAAACGAGCCTCGAGGCGTTTTTTTTAATTGGTACGCGAGGCGTAAGCCTCAAAAAAATAAAACAAAAAAATCATAAATTCACAACACTTAAGAAAAAACATAATTTTATATTTCCATACCAAAATAACCAAACCATGGAATCCATAATTCAATAATACTACTAACTATAAGTCTTAAAGCATCAAACCATACTTAAAAGTTCTAATCATAAGTTCATGAAACATTACTGCTGCCGCCAGAGTACTGTTGTCGGAGTCCCTTTGTTTCTTGGAGAAAAAGTAGAGAGGGAGAGTGAAGAAGAAAAAGTAGAGAGGGAGAATGCAAACCGGTTATGTTAAAAGAGAGGGAGAATGAAAAGGTATGTCAAAGTATAGCTTTCTTCTTGATAGGGATAGGGAGAGCTTAAATAGGTAAGTTCTTTAAGTTTAAATATTAATAAAGGACAAAAAAAGTCAAAATAAAGGACAGACACTATTTTTTTATATATGGACATATAGGACAAAGATATGAAAGGATCGGACCAAAAAAAAACTCTACTTTTCCTTTGCCAAAAAAAGAAAAAACTCTACTTTTCCTTTGCCAAACTCATACGTACGCCTCACCACCGCCTCAACGCCTCACCGCACCGCCTCAGAAGAAAGGCGTACGTGCTGTTCTAGGGGTGTGAGGCGGCGCCTCAGGCACGTTTTTTGGACGCCTCGCCTCGAGGCGTCCGCCTCAACCGTTTTTTAAACCATGCTCGCAGCTAATGCTAATATGCTGTTATTTTCCATCCCTGTTTGTGCTTTCTACTCTTGTGAGTTGCATTCTGCTGACTGGTTACTTCCTTAGGTCCTAATATCTGGCAAAGAAGAAACAGAGGCACCTCTCTCACCTGCAATGGATGCTGTAATAAGAGTATTCAAACGTGTCAATGGCTTTCCAGAGAATGATAGTGAGAGTATAGCATCCGTCCCGTTTTGTTCAATCCGATTGTTGGTGCCATCAATGCAAGCGATAAGTCTTATTGGAAAGCAAGGATCTTCAATCAAGTCAATACAGGAAAGCACTGGTTGTTCTGTGCGGGTGCTCTCAGGTTGTATGAATTTGCTCTTCGTAATTGAAACCTGAAGATCATTCAGTTCTTGCATGGCATGTCTTGTAGGATAAGGATATATTTCTTTTATCTAGTAGCATGTGTTTTTTGTAGATGCTTTTTTTTGTCTTTTAGTTGTTTGTTTAAGAACTTAGCAACATTGATAAAACCTGAGGGGACAAACTTACATATAGAACTGTATGTTTCAAACCAAACCAAACTGACCCAGTATATCCCACCCTGGGGATAGAACTATATCTTTCAATTTATTAAATCGCCAGATCTATATGGTACATATCTATATGGTTTCTGTTGCTTAATAGTTACATTACCATACCAAAAACATTGAAACTTACAAACATCAGGTGTTAACTGTTTATTTATGGGGCTGATGATTCTAACATCGTGTAGTACTGTACTTTTGTTATCTTCTTGTAAGCTGAGGGACTTTATTTGCATTTCTGGTTAATTCATTTACAAACTTTCCTTTGCTCCATCTATCTATCTTAATTTTTTGCTCCCAGACCTCACATTTGGGTGGGATATATTGGGCTCGTTTGGTTTGGTTTAGTTTAATTTTTTACTTGCATGATCTCACCTCTTTGCATCTACTTTTGCTGGGCCTGTATTTTCTTTTCCTTAAGTCTGTGTCAGTTAGAAATCATTGTAGTTCTGAACATTGTTTTCTTCCAGAGGAAGTGTCAGCAATATCTGCCAACCCGGATGAGAGGGTTGTGGATTTGCAGGGAGAAGCTCTTAAGGTTCTGAAAGCTTTAGAAGCTGTGGTAGGACACCTGAGGAAGTTTTTGGTAGATCGTAGCGTTCTTCCTCTATTTGAAAAGACTGTAAGTAATTATTAGTTTGCTATTTGGTTACTATAGCATCCTTTCTGTGAATAACAGTGAACTGCCTTGTACAGAACAATGTAGCAGCTACACAAGACCACCAAGTGGAGACATGGGCTGACAAACCCATGATGCGTACTGGCTCACAGCATGGAATAGGTGGTGATTATTCTCTTCCAGTTAGGAGGGAGACTCTGTTTCTTGACCGTGAACCCCAACGAGAATCACAATTTTCATCCCATGGACTTTCATTGTATGGTCGTGATCCTGGGCTACCCACAAACCGTTCTCCTGCACTTACTCGTACTGGCGGTCCTATTGTAACTCAGGTCAGCAGTCATATTTGTTCACTTTCTGGTTTTGACTTGCACCAAAATAATTCCGTATATGGTTATGCTCATTTAAAAATTCTGAGATCATATCCAAGACAAATGCAAGGAAATTTCAGTTGGTCAAACATTGCAGTATAAATTGTCGAAGTTATCTCAACAAATGCCTTTACATTAATTTCCGTATATATTCTTTTCAAAGACAATATACCGTGGAACACTGATAAGTGCACATAATTTAAGACAGCAGGAGTAAGGCATAACTCACAAGTGTCCATGCTTATGTTCAAAGTAAAGAGTTATAGGAGACTGGTGAACCTAGTGTAGGATTAGTGGTCCCAACGTTCTGCCGGTCTTTTTTATGAACAGACAATTGACCTTTTTCGTAAAAGTAAAGAATATGTATACATTCTGAAACTAAAATACAATTTGTCAAATATTTAGCAACCTAATTGGACATTCCTTGGAGTTTTATTGTATTTTGAATTTATGAAAAATGGAACTTCAACCTACCTACGGGCTGTAGTAATTATTTAACAATTGGAGGGAAGTGTGGACACTGGACCAAACCATTAGTTACAGAAAATCTTGGAAGAATGTTGTGTGTGAGGGTGGGGATTTGTGGACTATAAGTTTTATCTACAAGAAATTACTCATGTTTAGCGGTTCTAATTACTTATTTTTTTTTACGTTAATTAGATAGCTCAAACGATGCAAATACCACTAGTTTATGCTGAGGATATCATTGGAGTTGGAGGGACAAATATTGCATATATTCGTCGGACTAGTGGTGCAATTCTTACTGTTCAAGAGAGCAGAGGTCTACCAGATGAAATTACAGTTGAAATAAAAGGGACATCATCACAAGTTCAGACAGCTCAGCAACTTATTCAGGTAAGACGGAACCTTTCCTTTTGTTTTTGGTTATACACACACATACATACATATACACATGTATTTATGTGTATATATGCATGGGCATGTCTAGATTCTGCTGGGCATACATTCTTTTTTGATGGCCAAGGGCTAATATAGTGATGATTAAATTTTCACTGTTCTTTCATTGCCTACCTGAAGGGAACATTTATCAGAAAACCATACTACTTGCATCATGTCCATCCCATTGTCATCCAAATCAAGAAAGATTGGATTTATAAATAAATTGAAAGGTCCCTACATGTGAATAGCATATAGTACCATCAACTATTGGAAACACCTCAATTCAACTGAAAGAATATAATTGATATGATTAAAATCTTTTTGTTAGGCCTAGGGTATGCAAGTGGGAAAAAAAAATAGAGAAATCTCATCAATGAGCGTTTTTATTTTCTTTTTGTTTGAGAGGAGACAAAAGGGGGACGGTATCTAAATTTGAATTGCTTACGCAGGAATGTGTAAACGGGCACAAAGAATCAATTCCAAGCAGCTATGGGAAGATGGAATCAGGTTTGAGGTCTTCGTACTCGCAAATGGGGGGTAATTCATCATACCAATCATCATCAGCAGCAGCTTATGGAGGACAATCGTATGGCGGGGGGTTTGGAGGCTCTGGCTTAGGAGGATACAGTAGTTACAGGATGTGAAATGTACCACAACATATTTGAAGCTTTGTTTTGCTAAAAAAAACCTCTTTTAATGTATCGTTTATAAAGCTTTGATGAGTTGTTCATGCTTTTTCTTCCATCGACATAGACATAGACATAGGTAGTAGTAGTAGTAAAGACAAGAAAGAAAGAGAACTTGTGAAATCTATCCTTCTTCCTTCTATATGTTCTACTATCCACTTGTTCATGATCTATGTAGTTTATAGCTGTGTGAACATGTAACTTGGTTACAAGTCTGGTTCAGCCATTTTGTTTGTATGGTGAGGGATGCCAATGGAATTTAGGGGTTGTTTTTTTATTAGTTAAATCGTTGTTTGTTTGTTTGTTGTGCTACTTAAATAACTATTTTACACCTTACTGTTTGCTTTTTGGTACTAGTGGGTGGAAACACGTCTTTCTTGATCATGCTTTTATTTTACCTCCTAGATCATTATGTTGAAGTAATGAATATGCCAAGCATATGTAGCTATGGTTGAAATATTTTGTTAACAAGTGAAGAATTGCCATCTTTTAAGTAAAGCCCATCCATTCACAAAATTTCATTTTTAGTTCACCGCTATGGGAAGATACGCGAAAGATCGTGTGAGAAGTTGAATTAACGTGAGAAGTGGATCTGAACCCTTGACCACTTATAATCTTTAAACCCACCCATGAATTGTGTTTCATAAGAGAACTGATTCGATGCATCTGAGTGTATCTCATCCTAATGTGATTGATATCCACTTCTCACGCTTCTCATGTTAACTTCTCACCGGAACCCAACCTTAGGAAGATACAAGTGTCGTGTATTAAGCTCATACCAACTGGTTGAGTGAATAAGTCGTCGGTTGCCCATTAAGCCACTTCTGAGTACATGTACCGAATAAGCCATATATGTTATACAACCCATTAAACTGTTACTCTACTCACTGTCTTACATGATCTTATTATTCCACAGTCAACCAGCAGAAGTCAAATATGATTCCTTTTTGGGAAGCATCAACTCATGTTTTCCAGGACGAAAAGCATTTAGAATGTAACACCATTTGGAAATTTTCGGATCTTGTATACAAATCACTTTTACAAACTAACCTTCTAGTTTATCTTTCAACATTTCCCTCAACCATATCATACAGCATGTCCTGAATTTAATAAAATTTATTTGTTCAAAACATTTAAACAAAAAATCTCCTAAAACGAAGTCAATCCCACTTCTCAATCATGACATTCGTGTTTAAGCTATGACCAAAATGTTAAGCTGCAAATTTGAAGAACAAAGTTTCCATCAAATTGAATGCCATAAGCAGCCTCATGTAGGGGCATGGTTCCATTGGTTTGCACCATTTCAAGTCGTCTGGCATAGACCCATGCTCATATACAACGAACCGAGCTTGCTATAAATCAATTCTTCATCAGGATGGGTTCGATCACCAGTCCCAAAAACGTGCATCCCATTTCCAAACTCGATCCAACTGCAACCCGGCGTTTTCTTTACCTTCTGTTGCCTCATATTATGTCTCACATCCGACACCTCCTCATACCGACCCATTGTCCCATAGACATTAGACATCAATACATAACTCCCACAATGCTCAGGCTCAAGATCAATCACTTTTCTCACAGCAATTTTAGCAAGATTTGCATCGCCATGGAGGTGGCATGCCGCCAACAACGCCCGCCAGACCACCGAGTTGGTTTTGATGGGCATTTCTGATAGCAAGCCGTAGGCTTGCTCAAGAAGCCCAGCTCGGCCAAGCATGTCAATTACACAAGTATAATGTTCGACCGTTGGTGCTATATCGTATCTTGACTTCATTTGGCTCAGAAATTCTTGCCCTTCCTTCACTAGACCTCCATGGCTGCAAGCCGATAAAACACCAACGAATGTCACCTCATCGGGCATCAAATTTGCTTCACGCATTTTGTGGAATACGTTCAGTGCCTCGTGGCCAAACCCGTGCATTGCATAACCCATGATCATGATGTTCCATGAAGCCGAATCTTTAATGGTCATGTGGTCGAAAACCAATTGAGCTTCTCGCATGCTTCCACATTTGCCGTACATGTCCATAACAGCGTTGTTGATGTATGTATCATCATCATCTTTCCCTAATCCCTTTGTGATCGTGTACCCATGAATCTCCTTGCCATGCCTCAATGCTGCTAAATGGGAACAAGCAGGGAGAACAGTGGTGACAGTGACTAAATCTGGTTGAAAAACTCCATCACGCAACATTCGATCAAAAAGCTTTAGAGTTCCCTCATGATCACCAGATTGTTGATGAACACCAATGACCGAATTCCATGAATATATATCCTTAATCGCCATTACTTCAAAGATATCCAAAGCATCGAGAAAGGACTTGCATTTTCCGTACATATCGATTAATGCATTGCAAACCGCAATGCCTGAAAAGTACCCCATTTTCGTCACAAGTCCATGGACGGCCTTTCCGTTGTGAAGGTCCCCTTTCAGGGTAAGGACCGATAAGATGCCCGTCACCGTGAACCTGCTCGGCATATTCCCTTCTGCACGTAGCCTCCGTAAGCACTCCAACGCGTTACGGAATTCCCCAATTTGTGCGTAGCCATTAATCATGGCGTTCCATAGGACAACATCTCGGTCAGGCATTTCATCGAACACCTTCTGCGCATCCGCCATCAACCCAAATTTCAAATACCCATGAACTACAGCACTACCAACGAACAAATCATGATCTATACCAGATTTAAAAACCAACCCATGAACAATCTTGAAACCCACAACATCCCCACAACCCGAAAACGCCTTGACCACACAAGGGAAGGTGAATTTATCCATGGTAACACCCGCCAAGCGCATTCTTTGGTAGACCCGTAATGCGGGTTTTGGCATGTCATTAAAGATGAAGCCAGCAATGATTGCATTGTAAGAGAAAACGTTGAGTTCACAGTTTGAGGTGGAAGAGGAACTAAAAACCAAAAAGGCGTCGGAGATGGCGTTGCACTTGGAGTACATGTTGATGAGGCTAGTGATGGAGATGGGGGAGGTAAGGAAGCCATTAATGAGCATGTAAGCATGGAGTTTCTTGCCTTGATGTAAGTTGGTGTTAGTGGCAGATGATTGAAGGGTTGTTATGCATGATTTGAGGTTTGGGAGAGAAGAGAAACTGCGAAAGAAATGGGATTTGGTGATTATGATGATCCTTTTGTACATTTAAAGATGTGTACACAGCTTTTGTTGTATGTGAGTGAGCTGAATCACACCCTCCATACAAGTGTTGAGATGCAGTACTCTTGTTTGTATACGTCTTTGATGTTTGACAAGCATATGGGTAAAACATACATACAAGAGTTACGAATAGTGTGGGTATGAATGGGAGAATTGGAAAATTGGAGGGTTGATTTGATAATCATTAAAACTAAAATAAATTATGAGTAAACTCTAATTTTGGTTCTTGAGGTTTGTTGATTTCTTTGAAAGAGGGACCTTTGATTTTATAATTCAAGTTTTGGTCCTCATAGTTTGGATTTTGCTCTGAAAGAAGGACCTGGTCACTAACAACGTTAAAAGGCTCCATTAGAGCAAGGGGCAAAATCGTCCAACCATGCTTTTGTTCTCTTTTTGCAAAAAAAATGTTTTCCTTATTTTTTGTGTAAAATTATCAAAGTATGAGGACCATCTTGGAATTAACTATCTATTATCTATTACTACATTAATATTGGTTTAGACCAAAAATCTTAATTACAACCCAAGAAGCACAAAGAACTACCATTTTATGCATAAACTTTGAAAAACTCTTAAGCATAATGTACAAGTATATAATGCATAATTTATCACCCAGTACTTTTAACCCAAAATACACTCTTGTTACCATACTCCACACCAGCTTTATGTCATTTCGTGATGACTTTTCTCTTCTTCTCTGTTCAGGACCATTCTCTGTCTTATCTACTATCTTGATTTCAAATTTCTTTCTCTCATTCTATCCTATTTCAAATTTCAAATGAGGGTTCATAATCACTCTCTCTCTCTCTCTCGATGAAATATCATTCGTATGATTCCTCTATGCCGGTGAAGCCTCTACGTGAAGTGCTTCTTTCCTTTTTTTTAAATCAACAGGTAAGGAATTTGAATTTATGTTTTTAGGAACAAATCTTAGGGTTTTTTATTGATTCATGCATCCAATGTGACCGATTGAAGACCAAGGTCCATCGAGGTAATGGAGATTAGGGTTCTTAGTTTGTAACAATTTCTTAGTTTTGTAATGGGAAAATTGCATTAAAATGAAACTAACTTTGGTCTGATTTCTATTTTAGGAAACCAACTTTAAAAATCATCATTTAAGGGTCTATAACAAAGTTTTCGTTTATTTAAGGGTCTAGTTTACTTATTCAACAGGTAAACGGTTATCCTAAAATGACATGGCAAAAATATAAAAAATAAATAATAGCCATGTCATCAACTTATTACCAACTCATCAAAATAATTAATATAAAAATTCTTTCATCAGTTGGTGTAGATGAGCATTAATAACCTCATCGGCACAAAAATGAAGTGTAGATGAATGAACTCATGACATAAACCAAAAACGAACCCAACTTTCTATCTGCAAATCAGATTCATACAAGTCATTCATAATCTAAATATAAATAAAAATCTTAAATCAAAAGCAAATCGAAGATCTTTGTAGTACATAAGAACCCTAAATCAAATCTCTAAGAATAAAATAATCATAATCTTAAACAAATTTATACAACCCATTTTGAATATGAGTTTTTAAAAATCAAATCCCCAGATTTCTCTTTACATCTTATTTGAATCAAATGGTTGATGGGTTGTTTCGAAATCCACCGCCTTCGAAATCAAAGCCCTTCGTTGATGGCTTCTTTGAGTTCGATGAGTTGATCTTTTGAAGATTTCTTCGTCGTCGAACCAAAACTCTCTGTTTCAGGTTGAGTTATTTGTTTTTGATTGATTTGTGAAAACCCAGATTCATAAATTTTTTATGTCAAAAGTTAAAAAATAAAACAAAATATATCACTGATACACGTAGATGAAGTTGCTGGTAGAAACATAACTCATGTGGGTTATTTCAGAATTGAGATGAGGAAGAAGATGATGGGTTGCGGCGGTCATTTAGGGTTTTTGAAAATTTCCTTTTTCTTTAATATTAAATTCTTTTAGATTTTCAGAAATTGCATCGCATGTGGAGTTTTATGTAAAATAAATTATATGCCACGTAATAATTTTAAATGTCTTGTCATCATTTTAATTTTTTTATAAGTTTAATTATGACATGTTGGCAAAATACTTTATCCATGTCATCACTAGCAGGTCAACCAGTCAATTAGACCCTTAAATAAACGAAAACTTTACTATAGACCCTTAAATGATAATTTTTAAAGTTGGTTCCCCAAAATAGAAATTATACTAAAGTTGGTTCCATTTTGATGCAATTTTTCCTTTTGTAATTAGTTTTTTTTTAATTTCAATGGGTTTATGTCAATAGCTTTCTTCTTGAAGTCGTATGGAGTTCTTCTGTAGCATCGTCAGACACGAAATTCAAAACACATCAGGTACCTTCTTATGTTTGAGGTATATCTCAGTAAGTTTGATTTTCTTCTTTTGTGGTCAAAACACAATAAGGTACCCATCATGTACCTTTATGTTTGATTTTCTTCCATTTATATTTTTGTTTACCATATTCATTAATTGGTATATTCGTTTATTGGTTATTCCCTGTTTTGGTTATGGGTTTGACATTATTTGATCACTTTTTTTTGGCTTCTTTAGGATCTCATGCGTCAAGCATTTCTCACCTAACCATTCTATTTCTGTCCTCCAAATTGCCAAACATGATATGAGCTTAAGTAGAAAACATGGTTGATTTACTTTAGTAAAACAAAGTTCTTAAAAAGTGGGTTGGGAAGAAGATAAGCATTCCCAAAACCTTGAAAAAAGAAATTACATAATAAATATGAAAATTGAATTAGATTAGGTTTGGGATCTTAATTGCATATTAAATTATTTGGTTTGGTTTAAAAACTCCCATGGCCCAGTTAGGCACGCAAGATCTCAAACCATATAATTTCTGGTTTTCTATAATAATATGATCTATCTGAATCATGATAATATCTCTACCCTTGTTGTATACCGCAACTGGGTATGTGGAATCTGGTGTATTCATTATGTTTTTAAGTCTTGTGCAGAAGAATGGAGTTTGGAGACATTGATGAAATAGCTTGAATGTGTTGGAAAAATCTCTAACGGAAGTTTGGATTTCAAGGGCAGGTGAGATGGTATCAAATGGGTATGTGGAACTGTAACACCCCGATTTTCGAAAGGTATCAATTCATGTTAATACAGAAACCGATATATTAAGGAAAAAATAAGATATTTGATTTTGGGCTTGAATCCTTGATTTTATAGTCTTGATGGATAAAGGATTCAATTACGAGTCCAACGGTTCTTTCCGGAGCAAAAACATAGCTATAACGAAAAAGTTATGACCAAAACGGTTTTCGGGAAATCATGGGCGCGCTGGAGGGGGCGCACGGGCCGTGCGCGGGCCCTTCACAAAAATGCACGGGCCGTGCGTTGGGGTCAGAGGCGCGGGTTAAAAGCCTGGTTCAACCTCATTTCACCCAAAAACTTCATTTCCTCATATCTTTTGATCCAGAACTCCGATTTGGGTGATTCAAGTTGCTACGGTTTCGTTTTTGAGAGCTTTTCAAGGATCTAGCAAGAGATTGGAAGTCTATTGAAGTATAATAGAGCATTTTGTGGTGGTAAGCTTCTCATATCTCCCTATTCATCTTCTTCCCCAAAATATTCTAGGGTTTCATCCACCCCTTGTTCTCCCTTTCATAGATTGAAGGTTTGTAATCATTTTGGTGAACTAGAAGTGTTTTGGTTGGTGAATTCAAGCTTGGGTTAAGGTAATCTTCTATTCTCTTCGGTTATGGAATTTAGGGTTTCGGTATTAGTTGAGGTATCCATGTATATGGTTTGGGAAATGATTGTTTATGGTAGAATATGTATATTTATGGTTGGAACCTTGTGGATCTAGGTTTTGGAAGATTTGGTTTGAAGAATCAAGTTCTTCAAGGAAAGTTCTAAGTGGGTAAAATCTAGATTTAGTCTAAATCTAGCAAGGTGAGTTTACTAAACTTTTGTTAAAACTGGATACACATCATATTTGCTTATTTGTTGTTATTATCACATATTTGCTCAAAATGTTCATCTTTACGGGTTTAAGTATTTGATGGTGTTTTCATGAGATTATATGAGAAATATGTTTTAACAAGTATCATCCCATGATTTACTTTATTTTGTGAAAGTATTTGGGGTCTTCATTATGTACACCCACAATGGGTATCTTGGGGTTGTCTTTTATGAGTATTTGCCATGATTTGCTCTATTGGTCGAATATTTGGAACTTGCTCCATGAATGTACATTGTTGGCATTTTGGCATGATATGGATTATATGTGGTATAGCAGATGATAAATTCTACTTGGAATGCCTTCTTGGCGATTTAATTATTGAACATTGAATATGTTGGAATTTGAGTCTTAAATGGGACTTATGTGAGGATGGTAGCATAGTACCCATGGTTGGTATCGAAATGCATTGGTAGATATATATACCTAAGGACCTCCTATATGCATTATGTTGGACGAACCAAGGCAAGTTCACTAGGAGGATGTAGTCTCGGGGTGCCACTGTGATAGTATGTGCCCAGTAGACCTCCGCCACTCGGAAAGTTTCCTGTACGGTCTGATCTCCGAGTGGGTCGGGCCTTTGGGGTGTTCCTTGTTAAGGGTATCAAGGTGCATCGACTCTTTGGAGTGGAATTGATTGGTGCTATGGGTCTCCCCCGTTGACTCCATACATGTTGAAAACTGGTTAACTGCTAATAAGAATTGTATATGTTCTACCATGTTATTTATTGTTCAACTCACTAGGCTTTTTGGCCTAACGCTTGTTTGGTGTCGATGTGTATCTCAGGTTTTAGCGGCACCGGTTCTAAGCGGGCATTTGCTTGGGTGAGAGATTTGAGAATATCGCAATTGGACTTACTTTTGGTAGTAGAACCTTTGGGTTTATAAATGACACCCTTATTTGTAATCCCTTTTCTAGTTATGGAAATTAGATTAGTTGGTGGTTATTTACTGTCCGTTTATTTACGAATGTATTTAAACAGGTTTGTGTTTTTTCCCATTGTTGGGAGGCTCTTGCTTTGGCAATTTTAAATACCGCATGTCCATTTTTCGGACTTTTGTTATCCCTATTTTTAGGGTGTTACAAGTTGGTATCAGAGCTCTAGTTTAAGTGAACTAGGCATGAATGTAAGATGTCTAGACTTAGACTGAGTACGTTAGGCAATGATTTGTGAGACGGGTAGAATGTCTAAGATGGTTAGTCTTAGATTCGACGGAAACTATGGTTATCAAGTGTTGTGGCGATGGTAACGAGAACCTTCATGTATTATATGTTCATAATCTCACCTAGCTAATGTTATTATGAGGATATTTATACGTGATGGTGCTTGAGGTGCCGTTACTGTGACAGTTGGTAAGGTAGTAGTACATTCTCTTGTATTTGGTTTATACTAATGTTATGATATTTAGTAGACGTGGTAGTACGTTTCCTTCGTGTTCAATTCTGTTAATCTCTTTCTTATTCATCCTCGTGCTTGTATGAACGACCTTGGTATGTCGACCGTTGGGGTGGTAAGAAAGTTTCTGAATGGGTAACCATTAGAAAAAGTTGATGATTTTATTATTCGTTACTTGGAGTAACGGTAAGTATAGTGATTGCATTAAGTGGACAGTTTCGAGTCGGATTAATTGGTTGGATTAGAACCATTGACTTTTGAATCGATGTATTCGAGGAGAAATGGTAAGGTGAACCTATGAAGTATGTGGCTTTGCCTTAAGATGATGAGCAACTGGATGACAATAGTGTAACTATAGAAATCGAGGAGCGTGAGTTCAAGTTGATTTGTTAAAACGGTGCACATGCCAAAATGGTTATTTTAAAGTGTTTTACATGAAATGGTTAACTACTGATAAGTTTTGAGTATTTTGAAGTAAAAATGTATTTTACTTGGTATTTGTCAAAGTATGAGTATTTTTATGAGTTTTCATATTTGATATACTTGGCTTATTTTAGTTCCATAAAATACTCATATTTGGAATTTGGACATCTTGATAAGTAATAGCATGATTATAGTATTTTGGATTTTGTACAAATAGAGTCCATTTCATGACTTAAACATCTTGGTAATCTTGGTACAAATGAAGTCTATTACACGTTGTATGTATTTTTGTGTATTTGCATTCATAAACCCTTTTGAAACTCTTTGGTCCCAATACGTGTTGAGTTTTGGGTTAATCACGTCTTTGAGGCATGTGTCTTTATAAACGTCGCTTAAAGACATTTCATTATTTGGGGGACCGATAATTATTGGTCAAATGGATTTTGAGCATTTTAGCTCGGTGTTGGCTTAAAAGAGTCCTGTGGACATTTGTCCGGTTTTAATGGCTCGATGTAGAATCCAATTTATGACGTACATCTTAATGCATTTCATTGCATATGTAAAATCATTACACGCTCGAGTGCTTTTGTCATTCATGTGTAGTCGCGTATTTTTTTAGGCTGTGTTGCGTTGGATCCATAGGCACGTGAGTCAGTCTTATTGGATGGTCAATTGAGTAGTACGGGGTTGGACTCCGGGACTCATGTTTTATGACCAAAACTTGACAAGTAGGCACTAGGATGAGGTAGTCTTGGGCGACACTGTGTGGGTGTGCGCCTAGATCTCCGCCGTAGGGGAATTTCCTCAGTTGTAGTCCTCGGACGTGCCGGGCCTTTCGGGTGTCCTTTGTGGCATCAAGGTATCTCGTCTCTTGGGTGGAACTTGTCAAGGATTCGTAGGGACACTTGGGCTTTCATGTCGTTAGGTGTCATACGATGAACGTTGTAGGAGTAGCATACTTCGTGCTCTTCCGCTCTCAACGGATACGGGTATCCCCGTTATTGGTCGTTGTATTTTGGATATTTAATTGTCCATTTGGTGCATACGATTTTATAAACCGTTGGAAAATTCATGTCATTGAACTAGGAGTCGTTTTGGAAACATGAAGAGAAAGAGTTCATTTGGAAAACATTTTGTTGCAACCAATGAGAAGTTTTGATTATTTTGAAATGTTTAGTTTTATGAACATGTCGAGTCATCCATTTTGGAGTCTTTGGGTATTTTGGTAAATAAATCATGTTGAGATGTTTCCTCGATGATGTTACATATATAATTGGAGTTCAATTGACGTAAGTGTCATTTCGTGTATTTGATCTTATAAACCTTTTTCAGAAAACACATATTATTGTGTTATGAGGCATTTTAAAAACATAAGAATATGAGTTCCTTTGAAAAATGGTTTGTCTCAACCAGCAATGAGATTTTAGTTAATTATACTTTTGGTCATGTATGCATATTTTATTGGAAATTTCCGTCATGGTATTTTAGCCAATGTTTTAGAACGATGAGAGCATGTTTATATTTGGCTTTGAACTCGAAAATGGCATAAAGTATTTCATGTTTTAACCGGGTGCATACGCATATCAATTTACTAGCTTTGTGAAATAAACGGTCGCATGCAAGTTTTGTTGTGAAATCTTATTTCGTGCCGCATTGTGACTAAAAGAGAGAAAACTTTAAGAGTTTGATATTGAGCATGTGGTCTTGGATTTTGCAAACATTTTATTTATACAGTTTGGAATTAAACTAAATTACTCTTACAATTGCTCAAATCACATGCATATGTCTTTACTAAATTTTGGGGTTCGATTTCGTGAATTTCCCTTCCGTAGTTTTGTATGAAAGTCTTGTCATACACTATTTTAGTACATGAAACTATTTCTCGTTCTTTACATAAATTATACTGTTGGGTGAGTAATCGTATAAAAGATTTATGTTATTTCGGATGGAACTTTTGCCCAAAACATATTTCAGTTATTGATTTTACTGATAAGAGTTTTTCCGGAATGCATGAAATGAATTTTCGGTTTGCATGTCGTAGTAATTTCGATTTTGGGCAAGAACGTTTTATCGGTGCGGCCTAAATTTGAAACGCGAATAAAAATATATATACATATATATTTATTTATTTATTTTCGTTCCTATTGTGTTGTTACATTTGGGAAATGATCGGACGTATATAGGTCTTGTTGGAAATTTTATCTTCCGACTTTTTGTGTTAAATTAAAAGATTTTAAAGTTGAAGCTGTGAAATCCTCTTTTGTGAGTTGTACAAACTTTTATTGCTCATGTTATAGGACGGAAAATTATTTTCATATGCATAGCATAAATTGAGGCATACTAAGACCCTGGTAGTTTGTTTGAAAATTTTGTTACGCACCTTTCGTTATCGTTTTACTAGCGTAAGTACTGATCAAATGAGTTTTGAAAATGGTTTTATATGTGTGGCATTGGTGATCAATTTTGAAACCTATCGAATGCACGATAGTGTATTTTCACCGCACGTTTAATTGTTATAAAACATATGTATTTGAGAGTTTTATAAATCTCAAATTGGCATAGTAGTGTGAAAAACCTTGAACTAATTGGGTTATAGGTGTAAGCCCCCTCGTGTTAGAAGTCTATACTAAGGATTAAAGGAGTCCTCGGAGTATTGAGGTGTTAGACATGTGCTTTCTCCCAGTTAGTTAAGTGACGATCTTTATGCTTCGTTAAACCTACGGATTAAAATCATGTTCGGTTGTTCGGGTATGGTTGGTTTCGGAATTGTGGGAATTTGGTACGAATGCAGGTTATATGTCGGTGGTGTACTATGTTGTTGGGTATTCGTGAATAATGATGATGTTAAAGTTGACTGGTAAGGATGTTAGATTTGGGTGACTACTTCGAAGAGTAGGTGTCAACCTTGAAATCGACATTGCTAATCGGGAATGAAATATTTGGTAGTATACCCACGTTTGCATAATGGTCATTCCGTGGATAGGTGACACACTATTTTGAGGACAATAACTGTTGGTGTGCTTCAATGTATTTCCGTTAGATCTGGTACATCTACAGGACGAGCGGTGAACTCAAGGAAATTAGATGTTGGTAATTAAGAAATCAACCATTGGTATTTGGATAATTGTCAGCATTTTTCGTTGATTTGGAGATCGATGCTTGAGTGTATGGTGAGAGTTTAGTAGTAATGTTTATTGGAGACAATTGGTGAGAATGTCGAGGTGGACATTAAGTACAAATCGATTATCAAGGAGACCTTGATGTGTCGTATTTAGTGGTATCCAAGGGAAATGTTTGCTTTGGGGTATTCTTGATGAAAATAACTGAATAAGGTCGTAAGTTAATCCTAAGGTAATATGAGCAACATAAGGTTGGGAGGCAACCGAGATTTATTGGTTAAGAAAATGATTAAGCAAGGACTTGATGTTCATTCCGTCATCGATGAGTTATGTCGAACCTTGGGATTGAATTGTGATGACTCTTTACGAGAAGTGCAGTAACAACCTCGACCGGGATGTATTTGAGTTCATATACGAGGTAAGGCTTCATAAAGGCATTTTTATGGGAAACCAATCGATCTTGCCAAGTGCTATGTTGGGTTCTTGGTTAGTGTCAGATTTCGAGGACGAAATCTCTTTTAAGGTTGGTAGGATTGTAACACCCCGATTTTCGAAAGATATCAATTCATGTTAATACAGAAACCGATATATTAAAGAAAAAATAAGATATTTGATTTTGGGCTTGAATCCTTGATTTTATAGTCTTGATGGATAAAGGATTCAATTACGAGTCCAACGGTTCTTTACGGAGCAAAAACGGAGCTATAACGAATAAGTTATGACCAAAACGGTTTTCGGGAAATCATGGGCGCGCTGGAGGGGGCGCACAGGCCGTGCGCGGGCCCTTCACAAAAACGCACGGGCCGTGCGTTGGGGTCAGAGGCGCGGGTTAAAAGCCTGGTTCAGCCTCATTTCACCCAAAAACTTCATTTCCTCATATCTTTTGATCCAGGGCTCCGATTTGGGTGATTCAAGTTGCTACGGTTTCGTTTTTGAGAGATTTTCAAGGATCTAGCAAGAGATTGGAAGTCTATTGAATTATACTAGAGCATTTTGTGGTGGTAAGCTTCTCATCTCTCCCTATTCATCTTCTTCCCCAAAATATTCTAGGGTTTCATCCACCCCTTGTTCTCCCTTTCATAGATTGAAGGTTTGTGATCATTTTGGTGAACTAGAAGTGTTTTGGTTGGTGAATTCAAGCTTGGGTTAAGGTAATCTTCTATTCTCTTCGGTTATGGAAGTTAGGGTTTCGGTATTAATTGAGGTATCCATGTATATGGTTTGGGAAATGATCGTTTATGGTAGAATATGTATATTTATGGTTGGAACCTTGTGGATCTAGGTTTTGGAAGATTTGGTTTGAAGAATCAAGTTCTTCAAGGAAAGTTCTAAGTGGGTAAAATCTAGATTTAGTCTAAATCTAGCAAGGTGAGTTTACTAAACTTTTGTTAAAACTGGATACACATCATATTTGCTTATTTGTTGTTATTATCACATATTTGCTCAAAATGTTCATCTTTATGGGTTTAAGTATTTGATGGTGTTTTCATGAGATTATATGAGAAATATGTTTTAACAAGTATCATCCCATGATTTACTTTATTTTGTGAAAGTATTTGGGGTCTTCATTATGTACACCCACAATGGGTATCTTGGGGTTGTCTTTTATGAGTATTTGCCATGATTTGCTCTATTGGTCGAATATTTGGAACTTGCTCCATGAATGTACATTGTTGGCATTTTGGCATGATATGGATTATATGTGGTATAGCAAATGATAAATTCTACTTGGAATGCCTTCTTGGCGATTTAATTATTGAACATTGAATATGTTGGAATTTGAGTCTTAAATGGGACTTATGTGAGGATGGTAGCATAGTACCCATGGTTGGTATCGAAATGCATTGGTAGATATATATACCTAAGGACCTCCTATATGCATTATGTTGGACGAACCAAGGCAAGTTCACTAGGAGGATGTAGTCTCGGGGCGCTACTGTGATAGTATGTGCCCAGTAGACCTCCGCCACTCGGAAAGTTTTCTGTACGGTCTGATCTCCGGGTGGGCCGGGCCTTTGGGGTGTTCCTTGTTAAGGGCATCAAGGTGCATCGACTATTTGGAGTGGAATTGATTGGTGCTATGGGTCTCCCCCGTTGACTCCATACATGTTGAAAACTGGTTAACTGCTGATAAGAATT
Source organism: Arctium minus (assembly GCA_954870635.1). Classification (NCBI taxonomy): domain Eukaryota; kingdom Viridiplantae; phylum Streptophyta; class Magnoliopsida; order Asterales; family Asteraceae; genus Arctium; species Arctium minus. The sequence continues at coordinate 169,066,967 of OX941080.1, read as the reverse complement.
GTATATGTTCTACCATGCTATTTATTGTTCAACTCACTAGCCTTTTTGGCCTAACGCTTGTTTGGTGTCGATGTGTATCTCAGGTTTTAGCGGCACCGGTTCTAAGCGGGCATTTGCTTGGGTGAGAGATTTGAGAATATCGCAATTGGACTTACTTTTGGTAGTAGAACCTTTGGGTTTATAAATGACACCCTTATTTGTAATCCCTTTTCTAGTTATGGAAATTAGATTAGTTGGTGGTTATTTACTGTCCGTTTATTTACGACTGTATTTAAACAGGTTTGTGTTTTTTCCCATTGTTGGGAGGCTCTTGCTTTGGCAATTTTAAATACCGCATGTCCATTTTTCGGACTTTTGTTATCCCTATTTTTAGGGTGTTACAGGAACCTGGTGTAATCATTATTTTCTTTGTGGCCGATGATTTTCTCCAGAATTCAACAATCCTTACAAAATCACACATGTTTTTGTATGTTAGTTGTTGATTTTGTTACTATTATTAGAGTAAATTACATATTTCGTTCGTGTGGTATGTCCGAGGGATAAAGATGAAAATTCACCTGTACCCAATTTCAAATACCCATCAAACGAAATGCAAAACTAGAAAGTAGAAACAACAATAATAACATAAAATCAATCAAATCAACAAATACAAGATCAAATCTTTACCCATTTTGCACTTCTCAAAAGATAATATATTGTAAGATGGAGACGAAGAGGACTACACAGAGAAAAATCAGAATTGGAGCAAGAATGAGTGGAGTATTATAGAATAGAATCTTGAATTCCTAATCTACGCAGAGAAAACTCAAAAGCTTTGAATTTTGACTGTGTGTGTATTAAATTGGGAGACTGAAATTATGTGTTAGGTTGTTAGCTGTTGATTTTGTTACTATTTTGTAACAAAATAGAGATTTCAAAAGTTGATGTGTCTTTTTTTGAAAGATCCGATTTTGAAGAACAACTTTTCAACTAGATTTTGGTCCAGTTATGTTTGAAGAACAACCTTTCAACCAGATTCCGGTCGAGTGATGTTTGAAGACCTGATTATATTCTTTGTAAACCTTCATTATGTAATTTACTATTATGCCTAGATTAATGAAAGGCTAGATGTTTTTAGTACTTTACATTTTTCCAAGAGTTGTTCATTTTCATGAACATGTAATCCGAAATGAAAAGAAAAGAAAAAAGGAGTTCAGAAAACCTTCAAGTTTTGTTTTGGTTACTTATGGCTTCAGGTTCTGTTTTGGTTACTTGGCCATGTTTTTTTGAAATCAAAATCAAGACCAATGGCTTTGTTAATAGTAAGGTTATGTGTCTAATAATGATCACTTCTTTTACTTGATTGGTTTTTTGCTCACACCATATTTCTTCACCCCTTGTCAAGCGTTTCTTCTCAGGTTCGAATCACCAAGGATTGGGTTTCTTCTCAGGTACGATCGCACAATTTTCATCTGGGTTTTGTTCCTTTTTACCTTTGTTTCAAAGGTTAGGCCCAAGCCTATTCCTAGTTTATGGCATCACCATCGATTTAGGTTTCTTTGTTTCCTTTCACGGCATTTCCATATGAACATTAAAAAAGAAAGTTTTTTGTTTTATAAACTTGTAGTTATGTGTCTGTTTTCGAACCTATGAACATTAAATTATTGTGCCTGGTTAGTTTATCTGTCTTCATTTTTCCAATTATCTGTTTTTGGGGATTATTGAAGAATGATCTATGTTTAAAAGCTAAGATCGATGTTTTATCTTGCTTTCACATGAAATTGGTTAAAAACATGAAACATGAAATGCAACCTAATTATCTAAGTGAACTTATCATCTCAGAACTCTATATATTGAATTTAATTGTACTGAATCCGTGTATGCAGGCAAGTCTCAACAATTGATCCAGTTGTTTTAGACATGAGAGTTGTTTTAGACAAGTCCATCCTTATTCTCTCAAAAACTATTTTTTGTTTTTGCAATGAGATAGTCAATATAAAATATTGTTTTAAATATTAATATAGTTATAACATCCAAGATTTTTTGCTGACCTATAAATATTAGGTGTGCTTATACTCTCCACCTTCCTACAATTTCCTATTTGCTAACCTCTTCATGTTGTGGAGGTACACCAAACCAAAATGTGAAATGCTATGGATCTTGATAGTTTATTCTTCCCTTCAGTAACTGCAAGATGAACTAACAGGTGGTTTTTTAAGATTATTGAAAATTATTATTTATGGATTTCAAAAAAGATGAACTAACAGGTTGTGGTGGGATGAATAATTCAGGTAATAGTGAAATATGTGGTCCTATTTGAATTCAAATCACGTATGAAGGAAGGAAATGAGATTGTTCTTAGTTGTTATTTCAACGGGTGGTTGGTGATTGGTGAATACCATTTGTGTTGTTTAGCTGCCTATAATTATTTTTGCAGACATTTTGTGTGTTTTTTGAGAGTTAGAAATAAGACTACAGTATGTAGCCATTTTGTGTCAAACAACTACTCTCTTAAACTTTTTTTTTACGTATGAATAAATAATGAATGGAACAAGGGGTTTGTGTTTTTGGTCATATGTTTTGAATGGTGTCCCAAAGGTACATTATCATCGCAGAACTCAATTGCTAAGTGACGATATATCCATCAGTTAAATGTGTTTTTTGGTTTCTCATTACAAGATACTTAATAGTTAGTTTAGTTTTGAATATATTGTTTTACCGTGTAAAAATTTAAATCTGTGAAAAATTTCTTAGCTTCACTCAGCAAACCGTAGTGTTTTTTCTATAGCCGAAACGAAATAATGCTTGAAGTCGTCAACTATTTTACGGAATGCAAGTTGAAATTGATTATATTTGGACCAAAGTTGATTACCGGTAACTCAAACCATAATGTTTCTTCTATACCCATTATATAGATTGTGCGTCAGTAGTTGCACTTTATGCATAAGGTCAAGTAGATTATGCATCAATTGTTGTACATTCCTCAAAAACTTCTAAATAACATTGTTTATGACACAGGGTATGCATACACATTGAAAGTGGAGGAAAATAGTGATGTATACAGCTTTGGAGCGGGTAAAAAACCGGTTGAGGAGTTTGGTGACAGGGTGGACATTGTGAAGCGGGTCAACGAGACGATCTCGGAGATCTTTCAACCATCCAGTGGATCAGAGTTCAGACAAGATAGAGACACAGCAGGTGAAACCTCATTCCGATTCCATAGCTTTTCACTACCAAACAATTGGGTATAAAATACATTATCTCCATTGAGTTCGATAGGCCTTCCACTATATATATATATATATATATATATATATATATATATAGTATCTTGAGTATCATTTGTGCATTTGTAACACAATACATAGATGAATAAAACAGATTTGGCTACTTTTTTTATGTTGTTTTTCACATCTTTTGTAACTTGGAAGAAATAGTTAGATCTGGAGAAAGCAAATTAATCCACATTTTACAGGAAATCTAGATACATAACAGATGAACGACTACCGTGGTGTCATCACTATTTCACCAACTTGTCCCAATCTTCGTAAGAAAAAGGCTATAATTGAGAATTAGGACGATATATAGTTCATTTCTTCTATCAAGTACCATTTTTTTCTTCTTATACTAGAGATATTGTTGTACTTCAGAACTGCCGAGTACTTTTGTAGGTTACTACATTTGGATCCACCTTGGCCAAACATCGCAATTCATCAATTGTAGAATTAAAAGCTATGTTGCTACAACTTGGTAAGTGCTTTATCCCGACACATTACAATTACTAAAAAAAACCCGACTTTATTTATTTATTTATATATAGTGGATATCTTAGTGGGCTGAATTCATGTACATGGAAATGCATTTAGTTTCAATTCGCCATACATGTAATGTACCATGTTGTTTTCATATAGAAACTTTGTTTACGGAATTTTGCTCCCTTCTCAATTTTCAATGGGGTTGTTCACAATGATTTCCTCTCTTCTACTTTTCAATCACCAATGTCAAACAAGAATCCTTTCTAACATTTTGTTTTGCCTCTCTAATTGATACGATCACTTTATAAGTTGTACCAGGTGGCTAAAATAGGGGCTTATCAATTTGTATAAGTTATATAATGTATTTCTTTCTCGAATGTATTCATTCAATGTTTATTTTTTTGTTCATAGTATGATAAGTTGAGAAACGCATTGCATTTCCTTGGTTGTATTCAGTAAAGTTTGAATAGTGGTTGATATTCAAACTGTCTTGTGGTATGATCATGCCCGACCCTTGGGTTATTTGTTTATAATGAGCATACGATAAGCAGATCAAACAAAACCACGAAACTTCAAAATCGTTTAGGGTGCGTTTGGTACGCAGACGAGACGGGACGGGACAGGATAGAACAGGACATAACGGGACAGGACAGAACAGGTGTCCAGCGTTTGGTAAGACAAGATATGACAGGACAGGACATAACATAACCGGTTAAAATGACCAATTTACCCCTGATGAGTTTTCTAATGTTTTTTTTATTAAATAATCAATATAAGCTTCTACATAATATAATTAAATATAAACAAATTGCCTAAACAATGTACAGTAGCATAAAATCAATTTTATGAACAATGTTATCACCATCAACACTATTTCCACTTCTCATGATATTTACAGCATCATAGAACATAGCAGATCAAAAACATAAAAAAACTTGCAGGTTCCCAAACATAGTAGATCAGAAACAAAAAAACAAAAAAACTTGCAGGTTCCCAATCGGTGGCTTTTTGGGGTAGCAATCGGTGGATTAAACCCAAAAAGTCGAGATTTGCAGGTCCATAAACCAAAAAAACAAAAAAAATTGGGTAGCAATAGGTGGAAAAGCCGAGAATCAGAAACCAAAAAAAAAGTTGCAGGTCCTATGGATGGAGTAGCAATTAGTGGGTTGTATCTCATAGATTGAGAAGAGACGCCGACGACCGGAGAAGCGACGCTGACGACCGGTGAGAAGCGGCGCCGACGACCGGTGAGAAGCGACGCCGACGACGACCTGAGGAGAGTTTCTATCTGAAGCAACCGACGTATCTGATATATTGAGGAGTGTCTTTAGGTTCAAAATTTTCAAGGATATTTTTGTAAAATGTTAGCTTGTTCCATCTTGTTCTAGGGGGTAGAGGAGAACACATGTGTCCCATGGTTGTTCTAGTTAGTTCCACTTTGTTCCACTTGTGGTCATACCAAACATGGGACAGGTGTGTTCTGTTCTGTCCTGTCCCACCCTGTCCACCGTACCAAACGCATCATTACATTCATGGCTCCCGCCGCATTGCCCGGGTACACAACTAGTTTATATTTATATACTTATCTATACTATCTTATAAACCAGATTTGAAAATCTCTTAAAAACAATCAACAAAGCTTATGGTAGAACAATTTTATGCTTGCCTTTTGAAAATCTCTTAATTACAACTTGAGAAACATGTTGTACAACTTGTTTATGCTTCACTCAGTTTTCTCTTTCCCAAAGCCAACAACACGTTTCCTCTTTCCCAAGGCCTACCGCGCATTTCCTCCTATCATAGCCCAAGGTGACAATTCATAGATCATCTCCAGACGACGATTCACAAATCATCTTCTCAAAGACGACGATTCAACCTCTCAATGCGATGGTTCGTTATTAAAATCCATCTTCCCCAGGTTAGGGTTCTCTTCATCATTCAATTCTTGCTTTCACCTCCATCTTCTTCTGATTCGATTCTACAAAACTCATATCAGGTAAAGTTTCATCGATTTCTCCATCTCAATTTCGATCATCTTTGCCTAAATTTGAGTTTGTTTCTCAAAATTCTTTCTTGATTTAGATTAACTTTTATTGATTTTTCCCTTTGCATTGTGTAGATTTGTATACCCTTTCATGTGTTTCCATCCAAAGGATATCTACACTTACATCCTCTGTGTTTATGCTTAGTTTGTTTTAGGTTTTGATGAGGAATTTCTTAAAAAAATGCTTGATGGTCTCGATCCATTTAGCATAAAGTTTAATACTCCTATGCAAGGTATTGTCTTCAATTTAAATATTGAATCTTTGTTAATGTGAGAGATTCCTAAAGCAAGCAATAAGCACTTAAATGAAAGGTAATTGACTTTCTTTGAGTTGATACTCAAGGTTTTTTTTTTCATGTTCTTCAATTATATTTGTAAAAATCATGCTTTGTTTTGTAGACCATGAGGTGATTTCAGCTTTTAAGCTTCTTAAAGTTGATGTTGTGTATGAAGTATTTACATGCAGGTAGGATATAAAGTTGGTAAACATACTATGTTAATTAGTTCCCTTTGATTTTTGCTATAGTAGTTCGAAGATCTTCTACCTGGGCAAAAGGTGGTTGATGTTTTTGGTTGTAAGATTGATTTGGAGAAGGGAAGATGTTTAAAAAATAAAAGACACCCATTCACATGCTATATACACATTGTAGTGTAGTGATATATCGATCAAGATTATCAAATTATCACTAACTTTTGAAGTTCGCTCTATTGGAACCCATGATATTAATTATGGTTTATATAAAAAGGTTAGGTAATTTTGGATTTAGGGATTAAATCTGAGAATTTTGTAACTTCAACTTGCAATTGTGGATTTAGGGATTAAATGTGAGAATTTTTTTCATGTAGGGTAGGTAATTTTCTAAAAAGGTTCCATTTCATTAGAGTTTAGATTGACGCATATGTGGTTTCGAAGTCGTTTAAGAGTTTCAAAATTGTGGCAGGCGTTTCCATTGTTTTGGGTTTTGATCAGCAAATTACGTGATTTGTTTGCAGCTCCTCCATTACGTGAAATGCCATCAGATTGCACGAGCAGGCAATCATCATCATTCTGGTCAACACAATTTGTCACGTTTCTTCAGGTAAATCTCTCATGAATTGAATCTACCAATCTCGCAATTGATATATTAATTTCTCTGTTTGATTTGTATCAATTCATAAACCATCGATTTGCATTTGTTCGATTTACATCTGTTATAAACCAACGATTTTCATCTGTTTCATTTGCATCGATTTATTAAACCATTGATTTTAAACAACGATTTGTATATATTTGATTTTCATCTTTTCATTTGCATCGTTTCATAAAACCATTGATTTTAAATGAATCCTTTTGATTTGCATATGTTTTAAATTGTCTTTCACATTAATCTAATTCATAAAGAATATGCATTTGTTGCATTTGTTTTAATATTAATTGTCGACCATTAAGATAATGTCTTTGGAATAATATGAATTGATGGAAACGGGAGTATTTCTGGAATAATGTGAACTAGATTTATCATTGAAATAAAAGGAAAGACTATTGGTTATAAATGTGTATAACTTTTGAAGCAAATGCTTTATAATCTCTTATCATTTTGGGTTTTACATTGAACTTGATTAGCAATTACTTGAATCCCTTTTGAACTTTCAAACTACAATTACGTATTTTGCCCTTTGTCATTGTTACAAAAATACAGGATCCATAGGATTCTGAAGTTTGTCATCTGAAGGGTATTATGGGCTTTTTAACAGTCAAAATTCTACTAAAACTACATGTAGAACTAAGATTTTTTTTTAAATGCATTAAGTTCTGAAGAATCCATTGTTTGGTAGCTCGTACAGGTCCTAAAAACGACCAAATGGTCCAAATTGAAACCAAACAGGTTTAAACAAGAATGAGGGCTGATATCTGTTCAATTTTTCTTTTTTAAAAGTTACTGTTTTACTCATAATTTTCATGGCTTATCTTTTCTCTGAGATATACATGGGAATCATATATATACAAAAGTTATCTTGCGTTTGGTGTCTATATATACATGTGAATCAAACATTACCAAAGCCTTTCAGTTATTACTTCTATAATATATTAATATGTGTTTTTGTTTTAATCAATTTTACTTCTAGATCAGTTTGAGTGAGCTCTGGTTCCATTTAGTCTTCGGTTACTGTTTGTACAGATTTCGGTTTCAGAATTGGTCTGCGAATCAAAGATAAATGAAAAAACTTTTCAATATATGAATGTCCATCAAAGAACTGCAATGAAATTGTATAGAAAAAACTCTTTTTATTTATTGGTTTGTTCTTCACTTGCTTTGAATACTTGAAATTGTTACAAAAAACCTAGAAAATTAAAACAAATGGTGCTTGATTGATCTTTCGATTAGTAAATCCATGAAAGATGACTATAGTCGTCTTGCTGTTTGAACAACATGGAAGAAACCAGATTTATTGAATGATATTTTTCTAGATGAATCCTGATGAAATCACACCTTTTTGTAGGTTGTACACTTTGATTTGAAGGATGTTTCTTACAATATTCACCAAGGCAGTCTTTATGAGGTGAGACTCCCGGACAAGGGCGTTTATGTCTTTTTCACAGGGTAGTGCATTAACATATCTTGTTACTTGCAGGATGTGGATTCATATGTAGCAGAAGAAAAGGGTAGGATTCGGTGAACCCATTTCAGTAGTTGAGTTTTATTTTATGTCCGCCTAAGAAAAGAATAACCGAGATGCTCAACTAGCTCCTCCACAGACCAGACCCATATAACCAAACTGATTGATAATTGGTTGATCAGTGTGGTGGTTTGGTGAAGAACTCATCCTACCATGTGGCCTGATTCATCTTCTCACCATAAACATCATAGAAAACACTTATCATATAGGAGACAAGAAAATATAGATGCCAACACGAATTCAAAATCTTTGACTTTCGGCCATGATCAACCTTCTAGGGGTGGTGGTGGTGATGAGGATGATGATGATGATGATATTGCACCAGGATTTGCCCTTGCGTGGATGATTTGTCCGAGTTTAGTTTCTCCAAAGGCTCAACTCATCTGGCCAATGTTAGCTGCCCAAGTCGGGTTGTACTTTATTGCAATTTTGTTGGACAATTTACTTGACCATGACTGTTGCTTTAGGAAATGTAATTGGGTTTGACGATAGTGTGGAAGACGAAGACAAATTTGTTTGGTCTTTACATATATAGTATTCGATTTATTGGCATTTCTATGTTTGAGAAAGATGAGTTGCTATCTATAATTAAAGTAATTTTAAGGGTTAATTGTTATTGTTTTTAACAATTTTAAAAGATTATGGCAATTGTTGGTTGATTAATTTTTTTGGAAGAAAAAAATAAAGCATAATGAAAAAACAAACATGATGGGTAAATTGGTTATTATGATCATTAAGTCAGTTTATGATTAAAAAAAAAAAGGAAAAACTGTATTATATAGTTCGAGTATGACAACAAATTTAAGTCCTACATTAGGTGCCTGAGAAGCCTCTTTATCACTTGTGGTACAAGAATGCATGTGTAAGGGGTTGTTTGTTTTTTTTAAAAACCTTTTAATGACTCTTAAGTCTAAATCGTTCAGACATTTTTACACACCACCTCTTATTAATCATAACTAAAATAAGACTTCAGACTTTAGATCTCTTAAAAAACAAACGACACCTAAGTTTTATCCATTTAGACCCTACCGACTATCAAATATGTTCAAGTTTGTTTTTTGATTCACACAAAAAAATGGATTGGCATCTCGCCGCATTACGCGGGCAAATGACTAGTACATATATATATATATATATATATATATATATATATATATATATATATATATATATATGTAGGGGTAGTTTCATTTGGAAGCCACCTTAATTTTGAAAAACCATGGAAACCGTCGATTTCATTGGTTAAGTTAATGAAATTGTTTCATAAATTTGTAAAATTTAATAAAATTTTTTATATAATTCTTTTCTTGATGAAATTGTTTCATATATTTGTGTTTTTTATGTAAAAATGAAAAAGTTTATCAGGATGAGAAAATGCATGAAACAATTTCATCAGAATGAGAAAATACATGAAAACAATTTCATTTTTACATAAAAAACACAAATATATGAAACAATTTTATCAACAAAAGAATTATATGACACAATTTCATTAACTTAACCAATTAAATCAACGTTTTCCACGGTTTGCAAAATTAGAGTGGTTTCCATTTGATTTCTCCCCCATATATATGTGTGTGTGTGTGTGTGTAGACACTTCTCTTTCACCATTGATGAAGAAACACCATCCTTGCTAAACTCCATTGTCGGCCAAACTTCCATCGTTGGGGCTCTACCGAAAACAACCCATCGTGAGTAAGTAACCGAGTACCATCACAAAAAGAGAGATTTGGGTAACTGTTCCAATGCAAACCAAGTTTATTGGAGATGGATAACGGGGTCGTCGACAATAGACAAAATCACAGGGGCCAAATCACAGGGCCAAAATTCCATCTTCAAATCACAGAGACCAAAATCTTGGCCAAAGACAGAGCCAAAAATAGTTTCTCTGACAATGTGGGGGTGGTGTCGACTGCCGAGAAAAGAAGGGCTCGATGTGGGTTTCTATGAGAAAAGGTCGATGATCTGGATTTTATAAGTCATAGATATTGATTTGTGGTTTGGGGAGTACACTACATATTTAAGGGACTAAAATGGGTGGGGGAGAAATTGGACGGTGGTGTTGCCGGAGAATACATGTATATAAACAATGATGAAATAGTATGGTATTGTCCATGTAAGATATACTATTGGTGGTGATAACATCGTATTTGGCCGACGATGGGTTTGGTCGGTGATATATCGTCCCTGTGATATATATATATATATATATATATATATATATATATATATATATATATATATATATATATATATATATATAGTATCGTCCTTGTTCCACGAGCAAAAACCAGAAGGTGGTGTTTGGGTTCACCGAAGAAACCAGGGGAAGAAGACATGGGGTGTTGCAGGTTCTTCGATTTTGTCACTCACCGGAGTAGATGAACGATAGTGGTGTTGGCAATGGTTTTTACAAAACAAAAAAAGCTTCATGAGTAGACCGAAGAAGGTATTGTCCCTGTCGTTTGTTACAAACCAGAAGGGGGAAATGGGAGTCACGAGTGGTCAATAGAAACAATGGAGTTATCAAAACCGTGCGTCGTCGGAAAAATTGGGAAGGAAGGTGGTTATACAAAATGTATAAAGTTGGTCCCTAATTTTTATGGTTTTTACAAGAAAAAAAAAACAAAAAACAGGTGCAAAAAGGGACAAAAACATGGTTGGACGAATTTGCCCCTGCCTTTAATTGAGACTTTTAACGGAGTTAGTGACTAGGTCCCTCTTTTAGAGCAAAATCCAAACTATGAGGACTAAAACTTGAATTATGAAACCATATGTCCCTCTTTCAAAGAAATCAACAAACCTCAGGGACCAAAATTGGAGTTTACGCATAAATTATTGAGTAAATTACATTCATGGTCCCTATGGTTTGCTGATATCTGGATATGGTCCCTAAAATGCATTTTAGAGACTATATCCAAAATATCAGCAAACCACAGGGACCGGGAATGTAATTTACTCTAAATTATTATTTTTATTTTTCTCTTCAAGATCACTATAAAATGAGGTTTTGAGGCACCATTGAAGATAATCACTTTCAGGAGAGTTTTTCATATCTAGAGACTGGAGCTTTAACATTTACTTCATATTCTCTGATTAAGTTCTTAATTGTAGTTGCATTTAAGTTTCTTGTAATTTCCATTTCTTATAACAACCTCAACACTGTGGCAACATAAGTAGTGACAACCTTCTACTTTCGTTTATGGAAGTTATGTTTATGTCGCTTTCTTCTTCTTCCATGTCTTTTACTTCTATCATGAGCCAAATCTAAGGGGTTGTTTACCAAATTTTCCATTAAGTCTTAAATTTGTCTATCTGGATACAAATGTGGTGTTGTTTATTTTTTTTCCCTGAATCAATGGACTGAATGATCAAAATGATTGTTTTACCCTTTACTTCATTAGATTCAGTTCATCATATTCATGGTTTGCATCTCTCATCGTCCTTGAGTCCAGTTCATCAGATTCATCAATATTTACACCAATTTATTATCAATTTACATACAGAAAATATAGATTTACAATATTTTCTCTTCAGAATTGACTTTTACGAATATGTTATTTGCTTCAATATAAAAAAACAACAAGAAGATACTGAAATTGTTGTTCTTCAATACCAGAAAACCCAAGTTCAAACCAAATAGCGATGATGAGGTTCAATTAGGGTTGGGAGAGATGAACAAAGAAGATAATGAACAAAACAAAGAAGATAATTGAACTACCCGCTGAGGGTTTCAATCAGGGTTTGGGATAGATGAGGTTCGCTTAAGGTTCAATTAGGGTTCCGATGCAACACCGACGATTAGGGTTTCGATGTAGCACCACCGATTAGGGTTCAATTAGGGTTTTAAACTTTCGATTATGGGAAGATGGTTTCGATTAGGGTTGATGTAACACCCATAAATTCATGTCTATGAAAGCCAATCCTTTGAGAAATCCTTGATTTTGATCATAGAATTTCATCCCTTACACCTTACCTTTTAAGCCTTATCGCATCGTGGGTGCTCCGGTTGAAAATGGAAGAAATCGGGGCTCGGGACACTCTGGGCGATAGTGCCCTGGCGATAGTAACCTGGGCACAATCGCCAACAGGGTGATGCCCGCGGTACAATTTGGGCGATAGTGCCCTGGCGAGAGTGCCTTGGGCACAATCGCCGACGGCCCTGGTCGTTTTTAATCAGCCTTGAGCAGGCCCTCTTCATTTATCTCAACCCCCTTTCACCCTTTTTCTCTCTAGAAACCGAACCCCAAACCCTAAAATCAGTTTTATGCATCAAAGGCACCAAATCTTTTATGTTCCAAGTGTTCCTCCTTCCACCCATCAAAGATTGAAAGTTATGGTCAAGAAGCTTCATCTTCACCTTCAACCTCAAGTTCATTTCGGGTTTTCTAGGTTTTCATCAAAACCTAAGTGGTAAGTATATTCTTTCCATTTTCGAACCTTGTAATAAGTTATGAATGCTCCATTGATGTTTCCCTAGTATTTGGTTTATCAAATCTCGGACTTGATAGTTTTGGGAGAAACTAGGGTTTGGATCTCGTTGGGGATTTTGGTGTATTATGTTTGGGGAATGTTTCTATATGGTTGGATGTGGTTATTTACGGTTGAAGTTGTGTGGATCTAGGTTTTTGGAGGATTTCGACTTGAGGATTCAAGTGGTCGTCAAGAGAGCTCGTTGGGTGAAATCTAGATTTAGCCTAAATCTAGCAAGGTGAGTTCAAGTTGATTTATAAAAACGGTGTACATGCCAAAATGGTTATTTTAAAGTGTTTTACATGAAATGGTTAACTGCTGATAAGTTTGGAGTATTTTGAAGTAAAAATGTATTTTACTTGGTATTTGTCAAAGTGTGAGTATTTTAATGAGTTTTCATATTTGATGAACTTGGTTTATCTTAGTTCCATAAAATGCTCATAATTGGGATTTGGACATCTTAATAAGTAATAGCATAGTTTGTGCATTTTGGGGATTTGGTACAAATATAGTCCATTTCATTACTTATGCCTCCTTGGTGATTTTGTACAAATGAGGTCTTATTCATGACATACGTAAATTGGTGTATTTGGGTTCACAAGTCTATTTTGGAAAACCTTTTTGTCCCGACTTAAACTGTGTTGGAATCCATCCAAGCATTTTGGAAGCGTGTAATTTCACGGTATGGGTCGAGTGTGTTTATTATATTGAAAAATGTGATCGTGGGTCAAAAGAGGTTTTGAGCATTCTGGCTCGATATCGTTTAAAGGAGTTTTAAGGACACTTGTCCGGTTTTATATGGCTCAATGTAGAGTCCATTTATGACGTACGCACTAATGCGCTGTGTTGCGTATTGAGGTTGGTTACTGGCTCGGGTGCTTTGGTCATTCGTGTGTAGTCCGGTAACGTTATACAGTGTGTAATGGATCCATAGTGTTAGGTCTGATTTTATAGTAATCATTGTATTTATAGGGCTTGGTCAAATACTGTGTTTAGAGTCCTATACTGTGTAGTATTGACCAAGGGTATTTAAGTCTCTTTGGTCTTGTTCCTTGTAAGAACTCACGCGCACATTAATCTGATTTTACTACTTTACGCTTCCAAGTCTCTCTCTCTCTACTTTCTCTCTCTAAAGAAGCAGTGTCCTAGGACTCTCAATTTGTATCAGATCAAACTGAATCTTGAGAGATTTGAGAGATTGATTTTCTAATCTGAATTTGTGATTGAAATCGAAAATTTGATCGATTTTCTTGAATTTTTCAAGAAAATCTCGTTTTCTTGATTTCTCATAAAATTTGGATCTGTTTGTGATCGAATTTGGTTGTTTTTGGTCTCATTAGACTCGTTTTTGATAATCAATCACTTTTGTTTCATATAGTTTTGCATAAAATTCAGTTTTTAATCTCCGATTCTTCGATTTTGTGCTTTCTGGAAAACACGAGTTTATGTACCGTTACATACATGTTTTTCAGTTTTAGTGAATTTTAATCGAAATATTTGTTTGAAATGAGTTGAAACTCTGTTTTCGATCAAGTTTGTAAAAGGAAATTTCATCACATTTTGTGTTATAATCGAGTTTTTTTGAAGATTTTGAGTTCTTTAATCAGTTTGTGTTTCATTCATAATCTTTGCGTGTCTATCATAATCTTTGCGTGTCATTCATATATTTTGCGTGTCTAACTCGTGTATTAGTGATTTTTCAGGTTTGCGATTCACGTTGGAAACGCAAAGCTTAAAGTTCTCGGCTCTAGTTTAACACGCAAAGTCACAGTTTGCGTTTCTCAAAGCAAACGCAAAGTTCACTTTGCGTTTCTCAAAGCAAACGCAAAGTTCACTTTGCGTCTCTCTAAGCAAACGCAAACCTCTAGTTTGCGGTTCAGTTTCAGTTCAGTTCGCGGTTCTATCTTGAATCGCAAACCTCATCTTGCGCGTCTCCCTGTCTTAGTTATAAAAAAAAAAAAAAAGAGTCTGAAATTTTTTTTTTAGTGTCATTTTTTTTAAACTTTGTGTCATAACAAGTGTTTTTCAAATTTTCAATTTTTAATTTTTTTTTTCGAATTTTTTCAATTCAATCTGATTTTTGATTTTCTGGTACATCAGCAATGGATTATGCCAAGTTTGCTCTCCAAGCAAGATTCTACTCAAATGATCTGATGATGCAATTGGGAACTGATACTCGTCCACCAGTCTTAATTAACGAAGATGAGTTTACACAGTGGCAAGATAGGTTCATAAATTTCATTGAGCGTCAGACAAATGGAGAAAATATGATGAAGTCGTTTACTGAAGGACCATTCATCAGACCGAAAAATGACATTCCTTTGACTGATGATGAAATCAAACGTGAAAAAGCCGATAGAGAAGCAAAGTCCAATTTGATGCTAGCACTGCCTAACTCAATTTACAATAGAATTGATTGTTTCAAGCATAATCCAAACATGATGTGGACTCAGTTAGAAAATATCATGCTTGGGTCATCAGTTGCTACTCAAATACGCCAGACACGCTTCATGAATAACTTTGAGGAATTTAAGGCAAAGGACAATGAATCTCTGAAGGTGACTTTTGACCGGTTTTGCACTGTGATTAATGATCTCAGAAAGATTAAAGTGGAAAAGACTGCTCTTGAGACGAATCTGAAATTCCTTAATGCTCTTCAGTCTGAGTGGAATAAATCATGCCACAGATTAAGGAATGATGTCAGAATCTCCACAATGCAGATTCAAGAACTTTACGAGATTCTGATGACTGATGAAAGCTTGGTGTTAGATAAAAAGGCCAAGATGGATAAAAAGAAGAAAACAGTAGATCCGGTTGCTCTTCTCACAAAGCAAATATCTGAACAAGCATTGTCTGAAAATGCTTACACCGGATCAACTGAAGATGATGGCGAGGCTTTACAAAAAGCAATGATCCTTCTTTCTCAGCACTACCAGAAGAAGTTCCAACCAAAGTCGGGTTCCAACTCTTCTCGCTTCACTTCCGGTCCTAAAGTGAAAGTACCCGAGCTAAAGAATGCTGCTTGTTACAACTGCGGAAAGCCGGGTCACATATCAAAGGAGTGTAGAGCAAAGGTGGTTAGGGATTCAGCATACTACAGAAAGAAAGTGGAATTGGCTGAAAAGAGAGAGAACGGAACTGCTTTGCTGGCCGAGGAAGAATTCTGGTTGGATTATTCCGATGATGAAGCTTCAAATGTCGAGATCGCTCAGATGTGCTTGATCGGAGATGACCAGTCAGACGACTCTGAAACAGATGAGGATGAGGTATACTCTGAATTTGATTACAAATTTATTACCTCTCAGTTTGATATCATGATAACTGTTTTATCTGATTTACGTTCAAAGATTTTATTTGAAAAGAATTTAAATTCTGAAAAGTTAGATTTGATTGA
Organism: Arctium minus; assembly: GCA_954870635.1. Taxonomy (NCBI): domain Eukaryota; kingdom Viridiplantae; phylum Streptophyta; class Magnoliopsida; order Asterales; family Asteraceae; genus Arctium; species Arctium minus. Next base: position 169,050,664 of record OX941080.1, on the reverse strand, counting down.
TAAACTGAAAATTTCTTTGAAAGATGAAAAATCAATTTTAGAAAATAATAAAGACATCTTTCAAAAGAAATTGGATGATTTGGAAAATTCAAATAAGACTTATCTTGAGTCTTTGACAGCTATGACTAATTTAAAAGATGAATTTTCGGATAAAATAAATAAACTAGAAGAAAAACTTTAGCGAAGAGACCAATCTGAACAAACAATTTATATGAACAAACTGAGGAGTGAAGAGGCTTTAAAACAAAGGTGGGGACTTGGTTTTGAAAATCCTCATTGTTTAAACAATGCGATTGAAAAATCCCCAACTTTATATAAATACGATTATCTGACTCTTGCTCATTATGCTCCTCAATTTAAGATTGATTGGATGAATGAGAAGCAAGTGTTAGAAATGGAAAATGAGAAAAGAATGAATAATAAGAAAATCGAAATTCCTTTTGTATACACAAGTGAAAATGTCAAACATTTTCCTGAAAAATCAAGGAGAGGTAGAAGAGTTTTAAATAATATATATCCTATCAAATCTTCAATGTCTGATGATTTTGCTCCTTATGTACCTGATTCTGATAAAGGAAATATTTCTCTAATCATTTATGATTCGAAAAAAATATACTCCTCCGTTAGTTTTAGAAGGCAAAATCATCGATATTGAAGATAAGATAGAAGATCAAAATATTTTAAAGGAAATTGAATCTGATATTATTCTTTCTTTCATGATGTCTAGTTTTGAAGAAAATTTATTTTCTCAATAATCAGATTCTATTTCTAGTCTATCTTCTGATTCTAAGGAAAATAAAAAGGAAGTTTCAAATTTTAAAATATTTTCTCAAAATTATTCAGACACTGAGGCAAATTCAGATTTATTAGTTGATCAGATTGGTTGCTTGAATAAATTTATTTCTTCTGATTTAAATATTAAGTCTAAAATTCTTGATGATTCTTTTACGCTCAATGATCAATATTATAAATCTAAGCGTAAAAGAAGACGGTTAAAGAAACGAGATATAGTTCTTTCTGACAGTTCTAATTCTTCCGATTCAATTCTTACAGATAGGGCTTTGAGCGCTCGATCAAAGAAGCAGATCTGGAGAGCGAAGCTGAAATTTACTGATTCGAAGTTTGAGGGAGATCGATATGTAGACAAATTTTATCATAGTGATTCATTTGCTGTGTGTAATAAAATTTCCAAATATTCTATAAAGCAAATGATCCAAATTTCCAAAAATGTCTCATATTCGTCTTCTGATTCTAGTTCAGATGATTATGCTTTCTCTTCTGATGATTGTGCTTATTATTCTGATGATATTCTTCATGCTTCTCATATCAAATATGCTTATTGTTTCCCCATACGAACTGCAACTAACAAACACGGGCCCAAATTTAAGTGGGTATCCAAATCTCAATCTGATTTAAAGTTGCAGGCATCACATGTTAAGGGGGAGTAAGAGAATATTGGCTTCTGAGTACTTCAGCTCAGGACCCGTACTTCATAGTCTACGACTTCTAAACAAATCAGTTTAGAACTCGTTCTTCAATGATTTAAGCTTCTGACTAAATGAGATACTGTGAGTACATCAATTTTATTTCCGCTGCATATATCTCTGTATATGATGTTATTCCAGTTTTTCTCAATGTTTTAAGAATCTGAGCTTGTTTATCTGTCTCGTGAATTTGTATAACCCAATTTTTTTAATATGAGTCACAAATTTATTTTATAAAATGTAAAAGATGAAATAGTTGAATTTTATTTTGTTCTGACTAAATATCAATTAAAAGTTTAAATCTTTACAAATTTTATTCTATAAAGTAAAGTTTTACATTTTTTCTTTCTTTTGAATAAAATATGTGTCTAGGATAAATTTTCAAGTTCTTTTGTTTATATTAAAGTTTTTATATGGTCAAATTTCAAGTCTTACATAAGTCGAAAAGTCAACAACATGTTTGAAACTTTTATTACTGCTTTAAAGTTGTGTGTTTCGGAATTTTTATAGTTTACTTTGCTTAGACTTCCTAAATAATCAGAATTATAGATCGGAATGAAAATATGGGCTAAGCACTTAGATGTTGACCTGAGTGATTGAGATGAATTATAATTTCTTAAAATACATAAATCTTTAAGTTTAAAAGTTTGTACCTGTGACCTTTCTGGTTTGGGAAAGTAAGTTCCTCGGGATGCTTGTCATCTGGTTCCCTAAGGTCATTTGGTCTGGGAGTGATCGAACAGAAATCCTTCTATAGAATCAGATCGAAAGTCATGTTTTACTGGTATGAATGGGTTTAGAATATGTCGATGTAGCCTTTCTGATCTGGAAGAGTAAGTTCCAAGGGGTGCTTGACACCTAGTCCCCTAAGGCCAACTGGTCTGGGAGCGGCTGACCCAAATCTTGCAATAGGGTCAGATAGAAAGTTACGTTTACGGCATGTTCTTTACTTAATAAACTTTTTGATCAAAAGATGCCAAAGTGCACGCGCTTAGAAGATGCCAAAGAGCACACTCATGTCAAGATGCCAATGTGCACAATGCTAAAATATGCCAATGAGCACACATCTCATGGTACTTGGTGATATGTTTGAGTTGCGATAAATCTGTAAATTTATGAATATCTTAATTCTTGATGGCTTAGTGTGAGTACATGCAAAGTTCTCTATAATATTTTTAGAATTGCATTTTCTTGAAGCTAATCGAAGATTCGCATGTGAGCACACTGAATAGATTGTTGGAAGTTTTTGAAACTGAACATGTCTTAACTTGATATGCAATGAAACTTGTTCTTGTATCCTACAACATATGTTTGATTTCAAATGATTGATAAAATTGTAATATTTTACTCTGTAGAATTTAATTTGTTTAGTGTTTAAAATTTTATATGTTTAGTTGTTTCAAAATTTACATTCAGTATATTTTTCTTTCTACATTAATTTTTGATCATTGTGTTCTCATAAATATATTTTAATGGGTTTATGCATTATTCAAGGGGGAGTAAACAAAGAGAATATTTTTTTTCAAAGATTATATCTGTTTTTGAGGGGGAGTATCTGATTTTCTTTATATGAATGCTAATTTGAATTGTCATATCTAGTGCATTTGTGTAGGGGGAGTCAAAGGGTTTCAAAAGGTAAATTTTTTTCTAAGTCAGATTTGCGCTTCCAGCATGACCCGCAAACTTCGTTTTGCGCTCCCTTCGTGAAACGCAAACCTTGCTTTGCGTTTCCTTCTTCAACCGCAAACTTTGTTTTGCGCTTACTTCTTGAAACGCAAATCTTGGTTTGCGCATCCAACATGAAGCGCAAACCTCCTCTGTTTTCTCTGTTTCTTTGATTTTGCAGATCTTAAGCTGTCTCGTCTCCAACATTTGCATGACCAAGTTGATCAAGATCATCAAGGTCATAAGGGGGAGAAGTCAAGGAGATTTTAAAGAGACAAAGAGCTCAAATGTTTATCTGCTGATCAAGATTCGCTCAAAGATTCTATTCTCTCAGCTACAACTAATTCTTTTGCTGTTCCTGCTCCGAACACCACACTTCATTCAAGATCATTCAAAAGAGGTGTATCGTCTAGAGCTCAAGAAAGTAAAGACAACTTAATCTGAAATATGCTGAGAAGAAATTTTTCTTAAAAAGTTAGAAAGCTTCATAAAGTCGCTTTGTTGGTCCTTGCTGTTATAGAAGATAATTTTTTAAGACCAAAGCGCCAATGATTACTAAGGGGTAGATTGTTAGGTCTGATTTTATAGTAATCATTGTATTTATAGGTCTTGGTCAAATACTGTGTTTAGAGTCCTATACTGTGTAGTATTGACCAAGGGTATTTAAGTCCCTTTGGTCTTGTTCCTTGTAAGAACTCACGCGCACATTAATCTGATTTTACTACTTTGCGCTTCCAAGTCTCTCTCTCTACTTTCTCTCTCTAAAGAATCAGTGTTCTAGGACTCACACATAGGCACGTGAGTCAGTCTGTTTTGGGATGGTCAATTGGGTATTGCGGGGTTGGACTTCGGTACCCATGTTTTATGACCAGAAACTTTACAAGTGATCGCTAGGAGGGTTGAGTCGGCTAGTGCTACCGGAGTAGTAGGCGCTAGGACCTCCGCCGCTTGAAGTAATGCCTGGGAGGTAGTCTTTAAGTGCGCCGGGCCTTCGGGATGGAGTTCTTCGGAATGATCCATCAAGGTCAACTGACTTGGGATGACACTTGTAAAGAAGTCGTAGGGACATCAGGTTGGGATGTCGGGAGGTGTCATGCGATTAACGTTGTTTGGGTGGTATACTTTTGTGTTCCCTCCACCCTCAACGGATACGGGTTTCCCCCGTTGTTGGCTATCAGTATTTTAAATATAAGAACGTCTTATTTCATTGTCATTGGTTCCTTACGGTCGCGTGAGTATTGGACCAAGTGTCCATGTTTTCGGACGTACGGTATATGTGGTTTTGATAGCGATTTATGGGTCGAGCACTCCGTCCCGCCCGCGTTTTGGGTACTTTGGGTTATAAATGGTTATTCATGTTTTTTTACCAAAATAAGTGTCGAACTATGATCCCGTTTGGGTGAGTTATGCGTTGCACCATTTTATAAGAAACGTATCTTTTGGGAGCATTATCTTTAAAAGTGTATATTATGGGAAAATGTGTCGTTTCCATTTCAAAGTATAATAATTTCGAAGGATCTTGACTTTAACTGATTTCATTTCTTTTAAAGATATATTCGTTCATGTTAACACTCTTGAGCTCACTAGGCGTTAAGCCTAACCTTTTTATTTGTCGGCATGTGCATCAGGTTCCTAGCGGGGGGTGGGGGGGGGGTGGGGGGTTCAGTTCTAGCAGTGCTATGAAGAGTTGAGCCTTAGCCTTACAAAAGTAAGTAATTGGTGAAGTCTTCCGCGAGTTGGATATAGTGACATGTTTTAGGTTTTAGTAGCACCCGTCCTTATGGTTTATTGTATGTATAGATAGAAGGTGTGCTTTGTAACTAAATCTGAATTCGTGGTTATAGATGATTCATTTATTGATGTATTTAGAAAATTTTAAATAAGTTGCTATTTCCAGATTTGAGGGTGTTATAGTTGAGATGATGACCTGATTTATCGTCGGAGGAAGAGAAGAGAGGATGACTGGGGAGCTTTCTCATCGGAGGAACAGAGAAGAGATGCTGACCTGATTTCTCGTTGTAGAAGAGATGAGAGGATGTCGCCGGTTATATGAGAGAACAGATGATGTTGAGGAAGACGGCAAGAAGTGGAGGCGTGGGGAGAAAGGTGTGGCGTCGTGGAAGCGATGTGGAGAAGGGGTAAATTTGTCAAAATTTTGGCTTAATGGGGACAACACCCCCTATACACTGTGCGAATAAGCCCCTATTTTTATCATTAAGCCACAAGTAAACATCTATACATGTCTGTGCGAATAAGCCAAAATATCCATTAATCTGATTAAGTCAAATGTAAACACACCCTAAGACTAGTAGGCAACACTTGGGTCTTAGACTTGATCACTTGAGTCAGGGCTCTAACTCAACGCGGACAAGCCGATCACTTCCAAGTGTTAATATTAGATCTTAGACCAAGAGATGGGCGGATCCGGAAATACGACTTGAGTGATGCAAGAAAATTTGAGAGAGTCTTTTACAACCACGTAGAGATACGAGTTTTTGCATGATTTAAACTAAGGTTCAAAATATCGATCGATGTAGGTGTCACAAAGAGATTTGGGCGTCTATACCCCCCCCCCCAAAAAAAAACACACACACACGCACACACATATTCGTAAATGAATAACGAAACCAATGTGAATAGTAACACAAATCCTCTTACAAAAGAGTAATTCAAATACAAAACAAATATATCATCAAGTAATTATCATATATCATACATTGAATCCTTAAGAATGAAGAAGAAAATTCAATTCTTGAATGAAGCGACAAAATAGAAAAAAAATAGACGATCTGATCACAACTCTAGACACCAGGGTAATTACCACACCTACATCGGGAGAAGGTGCTAAAACGGTGAATGACGCATCGAGAGCAGCTACGGCTAGAAGCCTTATTCACAATATTTTTAACTTAAGCCATTTCTTAAAAACAAATGTGTATTTTGTGATTATTGAAAGAAAATATGAATATAAGGTCTGAAAGGTTTGATCGACGATTGAAGAAGTTGTTGGCAATCCAATTTATGATGGAGATTGAGGAAAGTGTATATGGCAAATGAAAAGTTTGAAGTTAAACTTAAAACATAAATGCCAATATGCAAAATTACCAAAAGAACTTACTTATAAGGAAAGACACACTTGTCATATATTATGGTCTTAATGGATTTAACATATTAAATCTTGTAAAAAATCAAGAAATCAAGAAAATTTATAATGAGAATTCTTGTTTATTATTGTGCCACGTCAAAGTTAGAGGTTATTGTCTTTATATATATAAAAGAAAGATTTATATCAAAATAATGTTAAGTTATATATTAAAAATATAAAAAAATAACTAATATAGTAATATTGATGTGTGTATGAATTAGAAGGAAATTATAAGTAATAACATTTATCAGGAAGTGAACTTTGAGTTATTTACAGATTTGGTCCTTGAGGTTTTTAGTAAATTACAGATTTGGTCCTTAAGGTTTTATCTCCCTGTTAGATTTAGTCCTATGTTTGTAGAGTTACAGATTTGGTCCCTATAGTTTTATTTTCCTCTTGGATTTAGTCCCCATATTTTGTTGATTCCAAAATAGACTTTCGATTTTGCATTTGCGTAACGTTTTGGTCCTCGAAACTAAAAGTTGTTACCTCCTGACCGTTAAGTAAATGACATTTCGATCATTTATAACTTTTTCATTTTCTAATTTAAATAAATAAAAGTTATATTATAAAAATTATTTTTATTATATAAGCATAAAATAAAGATCCCTTAACATGCATCGCATCTCAATGACTGTGTCTTCTCCAACCCAAAACCTTCCGCCTTCCCCATCAATCCAAGCACATAGTCGTAGGTGATTCACACACCAATTTTTTATTTATTAATAAAGTAATTTATCATAATTTATTTTATGTTTAATAATGATGTAAAATTTGTTTAATTCATATTTTTATTATAATTTAATTTAGGTTTAATAACAATGTAACTTTTTTTAGGTTTAATGATGTAATGTACCATTTGCCAATTTATTTTCGCTTCCTATCATACACACACATCATCCTCATAGGGCATTTTGTAAATTATAGTGATGCTGCTAACAGACACAAAATATTTTGTTCTCATAATTGGTCATGCTCAAATTTATGGTCTTAATATTTCTTTCCATCCGCAGCAACGTGCGGGCATTAATTCCACCTCGTTAGTATATATGATACGACAAGTGTGTATGAAAAGGATAAACAAAAACAAAGCTTGCAGGGAAAGTATCGTGGTGGAGAGTGAAGTATATAAAGTTAGAAATTCGAAAATTGAACACACAACACAAACACATAATTTACACGCACACAAAACTCGAAAATTGACACATACACACAACACAAACACATAATATACACGCACACAAAACCCTTTTGTATCAAAAATGTCAGGGGAGACGAAATTCAGTGTGATGTGCAGTCTCTTCAACTGGATTCAGAAATCCAAATCTTCTACCAAGAAGAGATCTAAGTTTCGAAAATTCCTCGACACGTATTGTAAACCCACTGATTACTTCGCCGCTGTCAGGTTAATCCTCCCCAACCTCGACAGAGAACGAGGATCTTACGGCTTGAAGGAGTCGGTGCTCGCCACTTGCATCATTGACGCCCTCGGCATGTCCAGAGAATCTCCTGATGCTCTTCGCCTCATCAATTGGCGTAAAGGCGGGGCCAAAACTGGTGTTAATGTCGGCAACTTCTCACTCGTCGCTTCCGAGGTTACCAAAATTAAATCTCTCTCTCTCTCTCTCTCTCTCTCTCTTTTAAAGTAATAAATATATGAACTGCTATTACTTTTTTGTCAAATTGATTGTTGAAATTTCCACCAGCATTCTTTTACTTTCATTTAGGTTTGACGTAGTTAACAATTTCCCAAAATATGACTTCTTGCCTGCCTCAAACTAGAAGAAGTATAGATTCTTTTTGGAATGGAGAACTTGGCCCATATATTCTTACTTAGGTTGTCCAGAATATGATAAAGGAGGAAGAAAGTTAGACCAAGATTTGTAGTTCAGACCAAGGAAAAAGAGAGCTAGTTTGTATCTTGAGTCAAGAGAGGGTGAATATTGGAAGTATTTTAGGAGACCGAATAAAAAGAAATTGAAACTGAGTGTTTTAAGCTATGTCTCCGCCCCCCACATGCTTCAATGTGTATCAAAAGACAATCTTAGGAGGTCCAAAAGGAAGTCGCTCCGAGACTTGGTGTGCTATGAGCTTTTTATAGAAAATACCTTAATGATCATGTAGGTAATTTTCAAGGAGGCGTTGGCTGTTTGGGCATGGTAATAGGAATCGAGAAGGAGAAGGAATTTTATTTCTTGCGACAACATATCTTTTAGTGATAGTTTTTCTTTTTGGGAAATATGGATCTTATGTGGTAACCTTTAGTTAGTGGTCAGAACTTCAGTGTGATGTCCATTCTAGGAAATTGGATTGAGTATGTTCATGGACTGTAAAGTCATAGTTGGAATGTCTGCAGTCACACATGGTTTTTAGTGAGAGACTTTTGCATCAGGCATGGTGTTAGACAAAGTAATAATGTCAAACACCTTGGAATTAGATGGTGATGTTGCCAAAAGAGATGGGAATGCACATTCAAAGAGAAGAATAAGGTGGCGTTTGGTTCCCAGATGAATCTGATGGAATTGGAATGTTGAATTCCATTGACCAAATTCCATTCCTTTGTTTGGTTCATTCTTTTTCACGGAAGGAATCTCTAAATTCCATCAAATTCCATAAATGAAGGAATTTAACATTCCTTAGCAACTACATAGTATTTTGATGGAATGGAATTCTATTTTTTCATAATACCACATATGTTCTCAATCCAATATAACCTAATCACATAAAACTTATCTGATTAAACCATGCCTCTATCAGTTCCTTCTCTAAACCACCGCCGATCTGAACGACCACCGACCACCGCCGACCATCGCCATTCTGAACCTTCACCGATCTGAACCACTGCCGATTTGAATAACCGCCGACCACCACTGACCACCGCCGACCACCGCTGTTCTGAACCACCGCTGACCACCGCCGGCACCGCCAACCACCGCTGTTCTGAACCATCGCCAATCTGAACCACCGCTGATCTGAACCACCGTCGATCTAAACCATCACCGATCTGAACCATCGCCGACAACCGACAACCGCCAACCACCGCCGTTCTGAACCATCGCCAATCACCACCACCGCCGATCACCGTCGTTCTGAACTATCGCCGATCTGAACCACCACCGATCACGGTCGATCTGAACCACCGCTGGTCTAAACCACCACTGACCACCACCAATCTATACCACCGTTACAAATAAAGTATTTTTAATGGTTATTTTATTAAAGCATGTTTTGTTTAGAAAAATTAAAATTATCAAAAAGGGTATTTTGGTCATTTATCAATATTTCATTCCAATTCCAAAGCTACATTCTGTGAAACAAACAGTAAGATTCCAATTCCTTTAACAAATTCCATTCCAATTCTGTCAACCAAACAAGTGGTCAAACCTGACAACAATCCATTCCAATTCCTTCAAAGTCAAATTCCTTTGACAGATTCAATTCCATCCAAAAACATTATGCGAACCAAATGCCAAGAAATGGTTGGAAAAACCAAAATGAATTTATATAAAATTTGAAAAGTTTGTGTTAAAACGGTATGAATCCCATACCAAGTGTGCGGCATATTAAGTTCAAGTCAAAAGTCAATGTGTAGCTATTGTTTGTAACCATGGGAGTATTCAGTTATTCATTTCCTAACACAATGAATTTTTCTGTGGGAAGGATTTTGACTTTGATTTCTGCAAGCTTCGAGGATATAATTGTAGAAAATTTAATCAAGAAAAGATTTCTTCCTGAGACAATTTAGAAAGTACTTTGTGGTGATTCAGTGATTGTATTCTTATTGGAGATGGATAATTCTTGTATAAAACACACATTTTAGACTCCAGTGATGGTATACTTTTTCGTTGCTTTCATCATTTTAGCTCTCTTCATCGTATCTTGGTTGGCTGTTGATGATGCTATCATTCTTCTGAGAATTAGCTAGTAAACTAGGTACTGAACATATATAATTTTGTCAAGGATATGGAGCTGTATGCCACCAATGAAGTTAGAGGGGTTTGGCTATGGATATGTTTATTTTTACTGAAAACCTGGACAATTCATTTATATGATCGCTTATGATGGGTCTTGAAATCTAAGGTAAAGCTATTTGTGTAGTCTTAAGTCAATGGAGAAGTGTCATAAGTATCCTTTCTTTCTGCTGGTACAATCATCTTCATTACATCGTTGTTTTTGGTTAGGACACTAACTTTATGAAGATCAGGTAACTACTATGTGATGCAGCTTGGTGACTACTTGTCTTATTGCAAAGTTTCTTACGCTAATATTTACATGTGGGTCTGAGCAGGTTCTACAGAGAAGACAGGGCATGATTTCTGGTGGACTAACTATTAAAGAGTTAAATGACTTGCTTGATCGCTTAGCGTCAAGTGAAAATAGGTATGCTGGTGTTGTCTATTTACCATAAAACAGCATCTATAAAATCTGAATAACGAGGATATACCTGTTCATTACTTCTTTAATATCGTATAACTTGTAATTTTTTAATCTACTTGTCCCTTGCTGACTGGTGTCGAGTCCGGCAAATAATAAGATTTATATAATTAAAGCCTATTACCGTTAAACCACAACTAATTGCGATAATGGTAAGTAGGGTCGTCTCCTCAGGGACTCGATATTAACCGTAAGTCCAAGATGAATTCAATTGCATGTTCATTAGAAGCATTATATAAAAAGGGGGGTTTTGTTTGAATAATCTATGTGTAAAAATAAAGTGAGACTTTAATTAATAGAGAACAAATCCTAGTGATGAGCATAACTAGTTCTTTATGAAATCATGTATCATTGACTCGTATAAAAACACATTTTTCTCAGTTGATTTTAGACCGGCCGTAAGTGTCGACACGCGCCAAACACTCCGTTTGTCCTAATGATTAAATTAGCACGAGAAGCTCGGTGAACTAATTCCTAATTGATTAAGTCAAGGCTAGTCACGAACTTAGACAACCTATCAATCACATTAAAATCTAGACAAACACCGATCCTAACTAATGACCGGAAGCCCGACCATTTAAGCTAGATTACACAATCTTATAATGCTAATCAATTGATTTGGTGGTCTATTGACGCATTATTTGCTACTAAAATGAAATTAAGAACAATTACGTATTCCTAATCACAATTAGCAATTCAAAATTGGATCATGGGATTCAAGGGATCCTTCTCAAAACCAAAACCCAAAATGAAGAACACATTTTGAACGAAGATTGCATAAATAAAAATCAATCGACATTCCAAATAATCAAGTCTCAACAAGATTCAAAGTAAACTAATTATAATCTCATCACTAGAAATTAAAGTTTAGCTACTCATAATCCTAATTAAAAACACAAATTGAACTTACAAATGGTTAGAAATCAGTAAATGATGAAGAACCCTAGTTGAGAAATCCCAAAATCAACTCCAATTTCTCAATATTGTGTTTCCGAAAATTTGCTTCGTCTTCCCAAAAATTGATCGATGTCTCTGAAAATTGATGATTTCTCTCCGGTCGATTCCCCCCTTCTCGGCGGTTAATAGCTCCTATTTATACCTCTCTCCAACAAAACCGCTTCAAAAAGAAAAAGAAGTCGTGGCTGCTTGATTTTTGACGCGCTCGACTTGGGCGTGGGTTAAACCCACGAGAAACTCGCCCGAACATAGCTAGCGGTCGACAGAAGGCAGTAGCTAACGCAGCTTTGCCGTGGGTTCGATGCTGGAGAAAGTCACGATAAAGGTACGTAGGCTTCTGGAAATTGTAAGCTACTGCTGCTGGACGAAGGAAAGAAGGAACGCACGATGTGGTTTGGTTTTTCTTCACGCTGGGCCGCAAGTACAAATGGATTCATGGGCTGTTTGATTGGGCTCTCTCTCTCTTACTTTTCATTTTGATGGACTGCCAAAACAACAAAAGCAACACAAATTTAAATGTTTTTTTTGTACTGCCCCACATGCACACACGACACAACATAATATAAAGATAAAATCTTTTTTTTTCTTTTCAATTCACTTTAATTATAAACACAAAAAATGCTAAAATTAGGGATATTTAAACATCTAGTAATTATTAATTGTAGGGAATTTCTAAGATAAAAGTGTATAAATTTGGTGCTCATCAAATTCCCCCACACTTAGATTATTGTCCGTCCCGACAATGACTTAAGTTAACACATCATCCGAAAAAAAATAAAATTGAATCAAACGAGAATGTCAATACATATAGTATATCATGAAATTGAGATTTGCATCTTAGCATCAAAAAGTGAGCACACACGTAATCAAGTAGACGCAAGCTAATTTCGAGAACTCTCACAAATAGGATAATTAGAACACACGCTCAATTCACTCTTGGGTTAAAGTGTATCGCTCAAACCGTCAATACGCTAGAATGTATCTACTATAGGCTTGAAAAGTCTCTCACTCCCCACTACTTGGATAAATTACATGCTTATAAATCAAAAGGTCTTTTATGGGTGTAATGTAAAATAAGGCTTTGGGTAAGGTAGGGGATACATTTGGGAAAGAGTGGTTAAAGACCTTACACCAAGGGAGAAACCGGTTAACTAACTTGACGTTTTTAGCACATGGGATCTCGATATACATTCTTTAAACGCATTCCCATTGGATGATAACAAGTTGAGATGAAACACATATTTGGTTTTATCATCCTTTTCGTCGTCTTCTTTATTTATTTATTTTTTTCTTTTTTCTTGACAACATATATATATATATATTTTTTCTTCATAGATTTTTCTCTTTTTGAATTTTTCTCCATTTTTTCTCCATTTATTTTTCTTTCCCAACGTATATGTTTTACTTTCAAGCACATAGGGATACCTGGACCATTCCATTGGTGATCGGTCGGGTGAGTTGTGTTTGGATTGGTTTATGATGTGGGTGACAAAAGAAATAGGCTAGGGCTCAAAGTGGTATGCAAAAAGGATAATCATGACATAAGGGTAGGCTTAAGGCTAATAGGTTAACATAAAAATGATCAAATGATGGCCTTTATCATATTTATTAGCATGCAAATATCATGTAATCTTAAGGAGAGACAAATCAAGTTCTAGAGGCACATATCTAGGAGTGACGTAATCACACAAGAAATGAAATCTGAGACTAACATAAGATGTTTAGTCTAATAGGCTCAAAGTCTCACGGTGTTAAAGCTAGTTCAAGAGATTAGCAAACATCTAACTTTGACCGGCATACTACCACTAATCAACTCTAAGTGCTATCAATCAAACTCAATCATACTATATATGCATCTAAACTCATCATCTTCAACAAGTTAAGCTCATTAAAAACATGCTAACACATTTTCAAGACGGACAACGACCCGCATTTAAGCACAAGATTTGCAAAAAGTTTACCCCTAAAAGCATTTATAAACCCAACCAATGCCAAATCATGCAATTTTAAAATTTGTACCCCACCCCCACACTTAGACCATACATTGTCCTCAATGTGTGCGATAAAATAAAGGACATTCAAAGCAATAAAGAATGAGGGGAAACAGTAAACTCCCCTGATTTGGTGAATAATCCTTCAATGTATGGATCCGTGAAGGTAGATGCGTCCTTTGAGCTCCAAATTCCGGGGTGAAACCTGAGAAAGACCAAGAGAAATGTAGGAGTGAAAATGGAGAATCTCACGAAACTAAGGGAAATACGAAAAGCAATAAAAAGCAAATAAATAAAAATCCATGGGTTTCCTCCCATGCAGCGCCTTTCTTTTAAGTCTTTGGCTAGACCATATTCGTTTCATCCATTGTAGCTTGGCGTGTCCAAAGCTACCCGCTCTAGATCCTCCCCAATGAAACCTTCATAAAAGGGCTTTAGCCTGTGACCATTCACCTTAAACACTTGGCCGGTAGATAAGCTTTGAATTTCTACTGCGCCATGATCAAACACATTAGTGACAACAAAAGGTCCTAACCATCTGGACCTTAGCTTACAAGGAAATAATTTCAAACGAGAGTGGTAAAGAAGCACTTTCTGACCTTTTGTGAAGTTCTTACGTGAGATCCGATCATCGTGGAATGCCTTTGTTTTCTCTTTATAGATTCGGGCATCCTCGTAGGCATCATTTCTGATCTCTTCCAACTCCTGAATTTGTAACTTCCTATGCTGCCCCGCCTCATCCAAATCCATATTGCATTCTTTCACGGCCCAGAATGCCTTGTGTTCTAACTCTACCGGTAGATGACATGGTTTACCAAAAACTAGACGGAAAGGAGACATACCTATAGGCGTTTTAAACGCCGTCCGATAAGGCCAAAGTGCGTCGTTCAATCTCAAGCTCCAATCCTTCCGGTTAGGATTCACTGTCTTCTCTAAAATGGTTTTTATCTCACGGTTAGACACCTCGGCTTGGCCATTGGATTGCGGGTGGTAAGCGGTGGATATCTGATGTATGACTCCATATTTCTTCATTAAAGCCTCCATAACCTTGTTGCAAAAGTGGGTTCCTCTATCGCTTATGATGGCTCTTGGCGTCCCAAACCTGGAAAAGATATTAGATTTCAAAAAATCTACAACCGTACGTGCATCATCAGCTCGGGTGGCCTTAGCCTCAACCCATTTCGATACATAATCGACAGCAAGTAGAATATACAAGTGACCACATGAGGCGGGAAACGGCCCCATAAAATCTATGCCCCACACATCAAATATCTCACAAAATAATACGGGAAATTGGGGCATTTGATTACGGGAACTAATGTTTCCCGTCATTTGGCAACGTGGACAACTTTTACAAAAAATGTAAGCATCACGCATCAAAGTTGGCCAAAATAACCCACACTCAAGCACTTTCCTAAACGTCCTCTTATGACCAAAGTGACCCCCACAAGCGTATGAATGACAAAATTGCAAAACAGATTGATACTCTTGTTGGGGTACACATCGCCTAATGACTTGGTCGGGACAATGCTTCCATAAATAAGGTTCATCCCAAATATATAAATGAGATTCCCTCTTAATTTTATCTTTTTCAAATCTAGTCAACTCACCTGGGAATGTCTTGGTAACCAAATAATTGACAATGTCTGCATACCAGGGAGAATCTTTGGCAATGAAAAAGAGGTACTCATCCGGAAAGTCATCCTTGAGGGGTGATTGCTTGCCATTGAAAGTGATTCGGCTGAGATGATCCGCTACCAAATTTTCTGCTCCACTCTTGTCTCGGATTTCCAGGTTGAACTCTTGGAGTAGTAAGATCCACCGGATTAGTCGTGGCTTTGCATCCTTCTTCTTTAATAGGTACTTCAACGCTGCATGATCAGAATAAATAATGACTTTAGTACCAAGCAAGTAAGAACGAAACTTATCTAAAGCAAAAACAATAGCTAAAAGCTCCTTTTCGGTGGTGGAGTAGTTGCTTGCTTTGAGCGTTGTCAAGTGTCTTGGAAGCATAGTAGATAACATGTGACGCTTTTCCAATTTTCTGCCCAAGTACCGCACCTACGACATGGTTGCTCGCATCACACGTGATCTCGAATGGGAGCGTCCAATCCGGAGGCTGGATGATAGGGGCTGAAGTCAACATCTCTTTCAATCGATCAAAAGCTTCCTTACACTCTTCATTGAAATGGAACTCAACCTCCTTTTGTAGCAACTTGCACATGGGTTGAGTGATCTTGGAAAAGTCCCTTATAAATCGCCGGTAAAAACCTGCATGGCCAAGAAAAGAACAGACTTCCCGCACACTCGTGGGGTAAGGTAAGGTCTTAATAACATCAACTTTTGCTTTATCTACCTCTATACCTTTTTTCGAGACTATATGTCCTAACACCAAACCTTGACTAACCATAAAATGACATTTTTCATAATTAAGTACCAAGTTAGTTTCTAGACATCTCTTAAGAATTTTGGTGAGATTAGACAAACATGACTCAAATGAATCCCCATAGACCGTAAAATCATCCATAAAAACCTCTATGCAATTTTCCACATAATCTGAAAAAATACTAACCATACACCTTTGGAAGGTGGCGGGAGCATTGCATAGTCCAAACGGCATCCTCCGATATGCAAACGTTGCCAAAAGGGCAGGTGAACGTCGTCGACAAGAATCTGATGAAAACCTGAGTATCCATCCAAACAACAATAGTGAGTCTTACCGGCTAAACGTTCAAGCATTTGATCAATAAAAGGAATAGGAAAGTGGTCTTTTCTAGTAGAAGCATTTAACTTGCGATAATCAATACAT
Source organism: Arctium minus (assembly GCA_954870635.1). NCBI lineage: Eukaryota > Viridiplantae > Streptophyta > Magnoliopsida > Asterales > Asteraceae > Arctium > Arctium minus. Next base: position 169,034,179 of record OX941080.1, on the reverse strand, counting down.
ACCCGCCACCCGTTTTGGACTCGGGTGGGTACCAACTCACCTTCCGAATTTTCGATCACGGTTATGCCGGTCTTTTTAGGTACTACTTGGATAGGACTTACCCACTTACTATCAGAGATAGGGTAGATCATACCGGCATCACAAAGCTTTAGAATTTCCTTCTTTACGACCTCCATCATCGGGGGATTCAATCTACGTTGCACCTCTCTAAAGGGTTTGTACTCCTCTTCAAGTAGTATCTTGTGTTGGCACAAAGAGGGACTAAGACCTTTGATATCCGCAATGGTCCATCCGATGGCACCTTTATGCTCCTTTAGAACTTTAACTAGCTCGCCTTCTTCCCTAGGTGAAAGGTTGGCGGAAATGATCACCGGAAGTGTATCCTTCTCACCTAGGTATGCATACTTCATATGATCCGGCAACTACTTAAGTTCCAGATCAGGTGCCTGTTCAACAGATGGCAAAAGTTTCTTATTAGATAATGGGAACTCAATTCTAGAAACTTCATACCTTGATTTCTTCCCGTGCTCCATCCAAGATACCAACTCGGCATATTCTTCCTTCAAGTCATACTCTTGGGCTAACGTCTTCAGACTATCACTATGTAAGTCCCTACCAAGTATCACTTCCAACACATCTTGGTTAGACAAATCAAACACATCATCAGATAAAGACTCAATTATATCAACAAAACACAAAGATGAAACATCACTAGGGTAACGTATGGCATCATATATATTGAATTTAATAATCTCGCCATCAAATTCCATAGTTAAATTACCATCATGGACGTCTATCTTGGTCTTAGAGGTCTTGAGAAATGGTCTACCCAATAGAATCATTCCGGCCTTGGAGGTATTATTCTCCTCCATATCTAACACATAGAAGTCGACCGGGAAGACCAATTCATTCACTTGTACAAGGACATCCTCTAGCACACCCTTAGGGTATACAGTAGACCTAGTAGACCTATCTGCTAGTTGAATGACTACACCAGTTGGCTTAAGGGGGCCTACATCCAAGGATGTGTATATGGCATATGGCATGACATTGATCGATGCCCCCAAATCTAACATAGCCTGATTGACCGCGACATTGCCTACCTTATAAGGTACGGTAAACATGCCGGGGTCGTTACATTTAGGTGGTAGTCTTTTCTGTAAGACTACAGATATATTTTGACTCATACTGATTTTTTTCATTACCCTTTAATTTCCTTTTGTTGGTGCAAAGTTCCTTCAAAAATTTAGCATACCGAGGAATTTGCTTAATAGCATCAAGCAAAGGAATATTTACCTGGACTTTCCGGAAGGTGTCTAAGATCTCCTCTTCATTATCTCGCTTTGTCTTCCCAAATCTGTCCGGAAAGGGTGGTGTTTGCACCATCACCTCGGGTGTCTTCTTTGTTGCTTCATTATCCTTGGTATCTTTCCCACCCGAGGTAGTCGCCTTAATCTCCAACTCATCTTCTTCGTCTTTAACTCTTTCTTTCTTCTTACTACCATCTTGGATCTCCTTCCCGCTTCTCAAAGTCATAGCACTCACATTGGCATTCGGGTTGGTCTCCGTTTGAGAAGGCAACTTGCCCTTGTTCACTAGTTGACCCACGGTGGTCCGAAGATCTTGTATGCTTGCTTGAGTATTCTGAATGCTCGCTTGAGTTTTCTGTTGAAATTTAGCCATGTTAGTAGCCATAGACTTGACTATATCCTCAAGAGACATACCTGACCCACTAGGGGCTTGAGATGACATCTGTTGTTGTGGTTGGAATGGTGCCTTTGGTTGCTGAAGTGGTTGTTGCTGAAAACCCGATGGTTGACTGAATTGTTGTTGAAATCCCGGTGGAGCTTGGAATTGTTGACCTTGCTGGAATTGTTGAGGTCGTTGGACAAAAGCTTTTGGTTCAAATTGTTGACTTTGACCTTGTCCTTGCTTCGGGGCGTAGCTCAAATTGGGATGTTGTCTCCAACCGGGGTTGTAGGTACTCGAGAATGGGTCTAATGCCGGGTTGTTTGAGCTCTGAAAGTTGCCACCCCCTATGGCATTCACTTGTTCCTCTTCTTCGTGTAAAGTGGGGCATGCATCGGTAGGGTGTGCTACCGACGAGCAAAACCCGCATGCCTTGACTTGAGGCACGTTCCCTAAAGCAATCTGTTTCACCAAAACAGTCAAATCATTAATTTTAGTCTCAAGTGATTGAACATATACCTCATTAGCACTCCGACTAATGTCGGTTCTTGGTCCGAATTGCTTTGAATTCTCCGCCATGGTGTTGATCAATGTCCTCGCTTGAGTCGGGGTCTTGTTCACAATCGCTCCTCCACTAGCGGCGTCCATCATCTTCCTCTCCATTGGTAGTAATCCTTCATAAAAATACTGAATTAATAATTGATCGGAAATACCATGTTGAGGACAACTTACACATAGGCGCTTAAAGCGCTCCCAATACTTGTGAAGCGTCTCTACGTCCTTCTGTTTGATTCCGCATATTTCTCTCCTAAGCCCGGCGGCTTTGGATGCGGGGAAGAACTTATCAAGGAATGCTCGCGCCATTTGAGGCCATGTCGTGATGGATCCCGGTGGTAGGTAGAAAAGCCACTCCCTAGCCGCATCAACCAAGGAGAATGGGAATGCTTTCAGCTTGAGGTGCTCTACGGTTGTGCCTTGAGGCTTCATCCCCAAACACACCATGTGGAATTCGGTCATGTGCTTGTACGGATCTTCATTATCTAAACCATGAAAACGAGGAAGTAAGTGTATTAAACCTGTTTTAAGTTCAGCGCTTACCTCTTCTGCCGGATATGCAATACAAAGAGGTTGTTCATCAACATTGGGTGCTGCCCATTCCCTCAAAGTACGCTCGGGATTTGCCATATCCTCTTCTTTCTCTTCTTCGGTCTCGGTGACCGGTTCTTCTCTTTCAGAATGAGGCTTTTCTTCTTCGAAATGTAACTTCTCCTCGCTCTCAGAATCAGTAGACAAATCAATGTCTTTCCAAATATTAACCACCGGTGAAGAAGTTGACTCGCCTTGCTTCTTTCGGAGTTTAGCTTGCTTCCTTAGCTTTTTAGCGGTCTTCTCAATCTTCGGATCTATTGGTAGAGGTGAACCTGCACGAAAAGATCTTGGCATAAACAGTTAAACTTGCCGAGTCCCCGGCAACGGCGCCAAAAATTTGACGGGTGTCGAGTCCGGCAAATAATAAGATTTATATAATTAAAGCCTATTACCGTTAAACCACAACTAATTGCGATAATGGTAAGTAGGGTCGTCTCCTCAGGGACTCGATATTAACCGTAAGTTCAAGATGAATTCAATTGCAAGTTCATTAGAAGCATTATATAAAAAGGGGGGTTTTGTTTGAATAATCTATGTGTAAAAATAAAGTGAGACTTTAATTAATAGAGAACAAATCCTAGTGATGAGCATAACTAGTTCTTTATGAAATCATGTATCATTGACTCGTATAAAAACACATTTTTCTCAGTTGATTTTAGACCGGCCGTAAGTGTCGACACGCGCCAAACACTCCGTTTGTCCTAATGATTAAATTAGCACGAGAAGCTCGGTGAACTAATTCCTAATTGATTAAGTCAAGGCTAGTCACGAACTTAGACTTAACCTATCAATCGCATTAAAATCTAGACAAACACCGATCCTAACTAATGACCGGAAGCCCGACCATTTAAGCTAGATTACACAATCTTATAATGCTAATCAATTGATTTGGTGGTCTATTGACGCATTATTTGCTACTAAAATGAAATTAAGAACAATTACGTATTCCTAATCACAATTAGCAATTCAAAATTGGATCATGGGATTCAAGGGATCCTTCTCAAAACCAAAACCCAAAATGAAGAACACATTTTGAACAAAGATTGCATAAATAAAAATCAATCGACATTCCAAATAATCAAGTCTCAACAAGATTCAAAGTAAACTAATTATAATCTCATCACTAGAAATTAAAGTTTAGCTACTCATAATCCTAATTAAAAACACAAATTGAACTTACAAATGGTTAGAAATCAGTAAATGATGAAGAACCCTAGTTGAGAAATCCCAAAATCAACTCAAATTTATCAATATTGTGTTTCCGAAAATTTGCTTCGTCTTCCCAAAAATTGATGATTTCTCTCCGGTCGATTCCCCCCTTCTCGGCGGTTAATAGTTCCTATTTATACCTCTCTCCAACAAAACCGCTTCAAAAAGAAAAAGAAGTCGTGGCTGCTTGATTTTTGACGCGCGCGACTTGGGCGTGGGTTAAACCCACGAGAAACTCGCCCGAACATAGCTAGCAGTCGACAGAAGGCAGTAGCTAACGCAGTTTTGCCGTGGGTTCGATGCTGGAGAAAGTCACGATAAAGGTACGTAGGCTTCTGGAAATTGTAAGCTACTGCTGCTGCTGGACGAAGGAAAGAAGGAACGCACGATGTGGTTTGGTTTTTCTTCACGCTAGGCTGCAAGTACAAATGGATTCATGGGCTGTTTGATTGGGCTCTCTCTCTTACTTTTCATTTTGATGGACTGCCAAAACAACAAAAGCAACACAAATTTAAATGTTTTTTTTACTACCCCACATGCACACACGACACAACATAATATAAAGATAATATCTTTTTTTTTTCTTTTCAATTCACTTTAATTATAAACACAAAAAATGCTAAAGTTAGGGATATTTAAACATCTAGTAATTATTAATTGTAGGGAATTTCTAAGATAAAAGTGTATAAATTTGGTGCTCATCACTTGCATCTTCTTGTTTGGGAGCAGCCTCCGTATACTCTGCATGTACACAAGTTTCTGTACAACATGATGTAAATCACCATTGATAAGATGTTTTGATGGTTAGTCCTGATCTGAATCTTGTTACCTTCGAGGAAATTTTGAAGAAATTGTAGATATTCTGAAGTAACTACATGACATATCTAAAGTATCGCCATGGCAATAGGCTATGCACTCTTTTTGCAACTAGAAAAGAAATAGATTCAAAATATTAAAGTTAAGTAATAAACATTATTTAGAAGTATGGTATCAATAGTTATATTTTGTAGACTTTATACAATATGACTTTGGACTACTAATTTTGGAGGGAGTAACTAAGGGTGCAAGTTGTAGAGAATTTAGTGTGTATTTAAGGAGTAAGTATGTGGCATTCTGGCCTTCATTTTACCTTTTTTTTTATTTAACTGAAAACCATCATAACTTATTGTTGAAACACTGTAAAAGGTGAGCCCAAGGTGCAACTTCTCTCTACCTCTGCAACGTGTACCATTCCATGTTGCAAAAGGCACACACTATTTTGTGGAGAGTAGCCACATGTGGGCCTAACCTTAAGATGCAACTGCTCGCTAGTGCCATGCCATGATCAAGTACTAAAGAAAAAGTTGATCTTCGTACTGAGCGATGCTTATTGTGTAACTTACAAGTTAAGTTATTCTTTGTATAGTAGGGGGTGCTTATGGTTGGTCTAGATATAAATTTTGGAAAAGCTTCATCATCTTGTTAATTGACCAATGAACTCACCCCACTTATTCAATCCTTTTTTACTTGATGAGTATTCTTGTGTTATATCAGTATCACATCTCTGATTGGGACTTGATGCTATATTGCTTATTACAGAATAATCAGGGATTATTTTTCTACCCTGATGTAGTATATTAGATTTTTTGTTTCTGAGGTGTTCATTTAAAATTTCGGGCTTAAATATTTTAGGCTAGCTGTCCTTGACCCTGTATGCATACTGGGAGATCTCTATTACAAGTATTCGGTTATCATGACATAATTGTTGATTCATGGTCATCATGATGGGATGGTAGTTTACTTGGTCGATGGAAAACTTTCATGCTATAGTTCTCAGGGTTATGTCTCATCCCAATGGCTAACTGTTGTGGTCGATCTCGCCTTTATTTTTTCTCTTTTCCCGTCTCTATTTTCTTTGTTATTTTTGCTTCCCTTTAATTATTTGTTATGACAGAGCAGAGAAGATTTCTGTTCTTTCTGATCTGATCAAGAAAACAAATGCGCAAGAAATGAAGTGGATCATCATGATTATCCTTAAAGGTTTGTAGTTATTTATTGTTGGTAACTGTTTCTGGTCCTTTTATGAGCTTGATTTTGTTTCTGGTTTAAACCTCTTTATTCCAATTTCCCCTTTAAGATCTCAAGTTGGGAATCAGTGAAAAAAGCATCTTTCATGAATTTCATCCCGATGCTGAAGACTTGTTTAATGTCACTTGTGACCTAAAACTAGTTTGTGAGAGGTTGAGGGATCGACGTCAACGACACAAGCGTCAGGTATAATCTAGACCTTGATCTAAAACTTCTCATTTTTCAGCATGTGGTATTTATGGAATTTTCTAATTGAGCTCCAAGCTTCATGATATGAAACAATTTCCTCTGTCCATCTTTACACCTCCTTTTTGCTAATTACATATGTTAGACAATTAAGTGTGATATATGTACATATTTATATTAGAGGGTTTAGAGTGTAAATATTTCTCTTATATATACCCTTGATTGTATTCATGTTTTAACACAATAATACAATTCACAATTACCAAGTTTATCTTGGTATCAGAGCCACCGCTCCTAAAACCCTAATAGCCACCGCTCTCAAAACCCTAATAGCCGCCGCTCCAAAACCCTAATAGCCACCGTCGTGAATAGTGTTTTCCGTCGTGAATAGTGTTTTCCGGCATGAACAGTGTTTTCCGTGAACAGTGAACCGTGATTTCTGATTCTGAACACCGATGACAACCGTGGCAGCCTTCACTCCAACCGAGAAAACCACCCACAACTCCCACAAGTTTGGCTTCACTTTATCGCCAAACAACTATGGCTATTGGAAGGCAATGGTTCAACCATTCCTTGTCACAAACAATCTGTTCGGCTACGTTGATGGCACCATTCCCTGTCCACCGATGATTATCCCAGCATCGTCATCATCCGGAAAAGAATCCGCAGACACCACAGTATTGCCACCACAACCAAACCCTAACTACACAACATGGGTTTCCAATGATGCACACGTACGGATGCTGCTTATTTCCACAATATCCGAGGCGTCATTCCAATACGTTCAAGGACTTACCTCTCGTGATCTTTGGTTGTCCCTCGAACGTGCCTACGCTCCTCACACGTCATCTAGGGAATACACCCTTAAAACTCAGCTTCTTAAACTAGAGATGAAACCTGATGAAACCTCCTCCGCATACCTGACTAGGGCTCAGGAATAGGCTCATGTTCTCGCCAATATAGGCGAACCAATGAAAGAAAAAGATCTGGTGATGCTAGTTATCTCAGGCCTTAGAGAAGAATACAACGGGCTGAAGTCAACACTCCTTGGTCGCCAGTTTCCAACTGCCTTTGCAGAACTCCATGGCTTGCTTTCCGACCATGACTACATGATCAAGAAGTTTCCGACTGACCACTCTTCGCCTCAAGCATTCACGACAGCCACGAACAACCGCAACTCAGTGGTTCCTGGTGCCATCTCGTCTACTCCTCAACCGGATCATCTTCAAGCGATTCAACAGCTTCTGTCACAACTTGGTCTTCAAGTTCAGCCTGTTAATGCACAGCCTGCACAGGCCTTTTACACCAACAGATCTGGGAATAACCGTGGTCGTGGACGTGATTCTAGACGTGGACGAGGGAACTACAACAACAGAAGTCAAGGAGGAGGTAACCGTAATCAATTTAGTTGGGCTTCTAATCAAAATAATGTTTTTGGCACATGCAACAGGTGTGGGATTGGTCATATCCCATCTCTTTGCCCTAATCGCGACCCTGCCACTATGAGGACGAGACAACCACCTTCTGCCAACTTTACAGAGTACCGGTCACAAACTTGGCTTCCACATCATGTTGCACCGGACCTATCTAGCTTCGATAACTCTGAGGCCTACTACGGTGAGGACAACCTTCACGTTGGCAATGGTAAGGGTTTACCCATCCTACACATTGGTTCCTCACATCTTTCTTCACCAAACAAAACCTTTTCCCTTAAAGACATACTATACGTACCTGACATAAAACAAAACCTACTTTCTGTCCAAAAATTCTGTCTTGATAATCATGTGTATTTTGAATTTCACTCTACTTTCTTTGCTGTGAAGGACAAGTTTACACACACTATCCTCCTCACGGGTCCAAGTAATGGTGGTCTCTACTCCTTCCGTCTTCCTCAGACTCAACCTGTTCAGAAAATGTTCTTTTCCACCGCTCGTGCTTCTTCCACTACATGGCACCAAAGACTTGGACATCCACATCCACAACTTTTGAAGTCCATGTTGTCTAAATACAGTTTACCTTTACAAAATAAGTGTGCTAGTGTTTTTTGTGATTCATGTTCTGTTGGCAAATCGTCCAAACTTCATTTGTTACCATCTACTTATAAGAGTTTGCACGTTTTGGATTTAGTTTTCTGTGATGTATGGGCCCCGCTTCTGTTCCTTCTTTTGATGGTCACAATTATTTTCTGCTGTGTATTGATCATTACTCCAGATTTATGTGGATTTTTCCATTAAAATTAAAGTCTGATGTTTATGCCACTTTCAAACGGTTCTTTGCGATGGCTGAAAGGCATTTTCAAACCAAACTAAAATCTGTCCAAACCGACTGGGGAGGCGAGTTTCGGAATCTCTCCCAATTCTTCTCTCCTCTCGGCATCACCCATCGCCTTTCATGTCCACATACAAGCGAGCAAAATGGGTTTGTTGAACGACAACATCGACATGTTGTTGAAACCGGCCTTACTTTGCTCGCTCAATCCCATGTTCCACAACGGTTTTGGCATTTTGCTTTTGACACCGCAGTCTATCTCATTAATCGAATGCCATCCAGAACCAATTCAAACACCTCACCCTTTGAACATGTGTTCAAACACCGACCCGATTTTTCCTTTCTTCGGGTTTTTGGATGCTAATGCTACCCTCATCTCCGTCCATACAATAAAAACAAAATGGACTTTCGTTCTACACCTTGTGTGTTCCTTGGTTACAACACCACTCATCATGGCTATCGGTGTTACGACCCACAGTCTGATCGTATTTACGTGGCCCGTCATGTTCGATTCAATGAATAATCCTTTCCTTTCCAAACATCTCCTACACTCACCCCTACTCCAACCACCCCAAATCCCTACGTCTCCACCTATCCCAATTCTGACCTACCACCCACCGATCCACCCTCCACTGAACCTAATACACATCCTACTCCACCAGAACCAACACCCGCAACAATACCCACCGTGCAATCTGTCCCACACGAAACACCACCTACCACCACCCTTCCCAATGCCCACCCCATCATTCAGACCTATCACCGTCGTTCCAAAGTTACTGAACCACCACCTCAGCCTACCCCTACCCCCCTTCCCTCCTCTAACACCGAACAACCCATCCGTACTCGACCACCCAACCTACGCCCCAATCCCAAACCGACCAAACCCTACAATGCCTCCTCATACCATACCCAACTTCCTTCACCTGATACCGAACCGGCCACCTTTACTATTGCTAACAGGTATCCTCAGTGGCGTAGTGCCATGGTTGACGAGTATTCGGCGCTGATGCGGAATGGTACATGGACACTAGTGCCACGTGTTCCGAATTCCAACGTCGTTGATTGCAAGTGGGTATACAAATTGAAAAGGGACCAAACAGGGGCAATAAAACGTTACAAGGCACGACTAGTCGCCAAAGGGTTTCGACAACAACCAATAATTGATTATCAGGAGACATTCAGTCCTGTGGTCAAATCGACCACCATCCGTGTTGTTCTATCCCTGGCTGTAACACATAAATGGTCCCTAAGGCAACTTGATGTGCAAAATGCCTTCCTACATGGTGATCTCAACGAGACAGTTTATCTGCAACAACCACCAGGGTTCGTTGACCCGGCCAAACCCGATCATGTTTGCCTACTTCACAAATCCTTATATGGATTAAAGCAGACCCCTAGAGTGTGGTTTCATCGTCTTTCTACGGTCCTTCATTCTCTTGGTTTTCAGGGCTCTAAAACGGACCCTTCCTTATTTATTTACTCCCACAGGGACACCATTTTGTACATGCTAGTCTATGTTGATGACATTCTTTTGACAGGAAACAATCCGGAGGCTATTGACAAAGTGGTACAACGTCTTAGCCAATCCTTTGCTGTTCAGGATATGGGTCGCTTGTCTTATTTTCTCGGTATTGAAGTAACCAATCAGGGTCATGATATGCTTCTATCACAAAGGAAATACATCCTTGAACTCTTGCATCGCGCAGGCCTGTCTAATGCTAAACCGATTTCATTTTCTATGACCACTACTGCTAATCTTGCTCTTGGTGATAGTGCTACGTTTGCTGATCCGGTCAAATACCGCCAAATTGTGGGTGCCCTTCAGTATGTCACATTGTCTCGTCCGGATATCACTTTCGTGGTAAACAAAGTCTACCAATTTATGCACTCCCCAACTGAAAATCATTGGACTTCGGTCAAACGAATTCTTCGTTACTTGCAGGGCACTGCTGACTATGGTTTACGAATCATGCATGATTCCGGCACAATCCTTCATGCCTACACTGATTCTGCTTACAACTCCCTGACTGGCTTCTCAGATGCTGACGGGGCTGGTTGCCCCGACGACCGTCGATCCACCGGGGGATATGCTATCTATCTTGGTTCAAACCTAGTATCATGGTCCGCACGAAAACAACGGACTGTCTCTCGGTCGTCAACAGAGTTTGAATACAAGGCTCTAGCCGATACTGTTGCTGAGCTTACGTGGCTCCAAACATTGCTGCGCGAACTTCGGGTTCCTGTGAAGTCGGTTCCTACTTTATGGTGTGATAATCTTGGAGCTACGTATCTTTCAGCTAACCCTGTATTTCATGCCCGTACCAAGCATGCAGAAGTGGACTTTCACTTTGTTCGAGAAATGGTTGCCCAACGGAAGCTTTCAGTTCAGTTTATATCTACAGATGATCAGATTGCAGACGTGTTCACTAAGCCGCTACCTTCACAACGGTTTCTCCTATTACGGTCCAAGCTACAGGTCGCTCCCCGGCCTTAGCTTGCGGGAGAATGTTAGACAATTAAGTGTGATATATGTACATATTTATATTAGAGAGTTTAGAGTGTAAACATTTCTCTTATATATACCCTTGATTGTAATCATGTTTTCACACAATAATACAATACACAATTACCAAGTTTATCTACATACATATAAATGTACATATACATGTGTGTGTTTGTATATGTATGCATACTTATATATATATATATGTATGTATATATTTATGTGTGCGTGAACCAAATCAATGGTTCAACTTTTCACGGCAGTCATTGGAAGTATATAATGCATTTCATTAATTTATATGATTTAACATTATTCCGATCATCTATATGATGTTTAATCCTTGCAGTCTTTTTCTGTAATAAGATGATATTTTTAGGATTAATATCCACATCCATACTTTTAAAATTGAAAATATATAATAACAAATCAAACAGTCATTATTATCCAGTTTGATTTTGCTATTTCTTGAAAAGATGCATAAAATGAATTAGAGAATTCAAAACATAATTACGTATGAGTTTATTTGCTCATCACCAATTAATCTATTAAATGATATTTAAGTAAATGTATAATCAAATTCAGTTGAAATTTCATCTGGATTCAACATAAATCAAAACCCAATATATTCAAAACTTAGTATGATGCTCTTAAATATTTTCAAGGGTTAAATATGAAGCCATGAAGGTTGATATATGACAGAAGTACCAAATTAAATTAGTTCTTACATCATTGATGAAATTGAAAAAAAAAATACAATTATCGTCGTAAAGTTGTATACAAATAAAACCTGTTTAATTAAATTTAAGTAAACGTATAATGAAACTTAATTGAAATTTCATCTGGATTGAACATAATTAAAACCCAATATATTCGAAACTTAGTATGGTGATCTTAAATGTTTTCAGGAGTTAAATATGAATCCATGAAGATTAATATACGACAGAAGTATGGAATTGAAATAGTTTCTACATCACTGATGAAATGAAAAATATATATTTTGAACATAGTTGTCATTGTAAAACTGTTGCATAAATGTTCCGTACAAACATAATCATGCTATATTTTAGAATGTGTAGCCCTTCTAAAATTTTGATAAAAGTTGATTCAGTATATTACAGATTTAAATAAGATAAAATGTGAACGAATCATAGTTGATGTAAAAGACGCCTTTGTCTTCGTATAAACGAGAAATATATTTGTTTGTATATCACTACTTTTGGAAGAGTTTATTAGTTTTGTTAAATTACCATGTGTATCATGGACAATTTCTATTTGACTTCCTAACCAATAAAAACAGGTCACCTTTCAAATTATCAGAAGACAACTACTATATATTTATATCAAAAGCTATTTTTTTTTGCGTTGATTCTTCTTTAGTATCACTAAGTAAGTTTTCAATAAAGTAACATGCCCGAGCAACACATGGGTACTTCCTTAGTTTCCAGAGTTTTATCGTACCAAATCCTCTAACATGTGCAATATATTGGTCCTGTACTTTCTTAGATACAGAATCAATTACCCTTACAAGTTACAACACAATTTATCATCACACGCCACTGTAGCATCATTTGCCTGATGGTAAATAGATGTGATTATGTTTCAGAATTTAGCACTAGATGTCCATTGTAGAGGTTGGCCTTTTCAAATTGTGACTTTTCACAATGTATAATATCATAATTTAGTTGCTTGTGTGGTGTTAGATTGCATGCTTTTTTGTTTGCAGGATATAGAGGTTGGAAAAGCTGTACGTCCTCAATTGGCTTTGAGGGTTGCTAATGCAGCAAGTGCATGGAAAAAGGTATATACTGTTGGTGAGGGGACATGATTAGTTAACCTAATCTGCTTCTTTTTATGTGAAGATTTTTCCTACAACAAAACTATCTTGGCCCCCTTGCTCACATATTTTACTTCTCTCTTTCTACAGCTTCATGGAAAGGAAGTTGTCATTGAGTGCAAATTTGATGGTGACCGCATCCAAATCCATAAGAACGGAGAAGATATACATTTCTTTTCGAGGTATGCACATCCTTGAAACTGAATGTTTATCTACTATATATTTTCTTTTTATTTTTCATTATTGATTTCTGGGACTTTTTTTTATGTCTATGCTACACTTTCTAACAAACTATTACCATAAGCCTAAGAACATGTCATGACTAACATACCCTTCATGTGCTTGCTTCTTAAATGTGGAGACATCTTATTACATATGCCTGGTAGATATATAGAAACTAGGACAAGCTGCAATGCTAAAGGTTTATTGAAATAAAATGAATTAAACTTGAACAACAAACCTTGAAGTTCCGATGTGATGCTAAACAACCATCTCATCTATAAGCTAAAGCTATTACAAGCAGGTTCTGTTCCTCTATGTGTTTGCTGTTTTTTAAAAAAGAATGCATATCCGTGAAGCTTAAAATTTTCTTCATGTTGCAGGAATTTTCTTGATCATCCAGAATATATGCATGCGATGTCAAATATGATCATCCAAAATGTTCTTGTTGACAGGTAAAAGTAGCCATTACGTTGTAAGATATTATATCGAACTACATTTTTTCTTTCTGGTTTTTGTTTCACTAGATCTTGTATTCAGCTGTACTGCTCCTTCCTGAGATTGCTGTTCTCTGTGTGCACGCGTTTAATCATATGTGGTTCTGTCTCTAGTTTTTTCCCTGACTCTGGCTGGTTCGTATTTTAGGTGTATACTTGATGGGGAAATGCTAGTTTGGGACACGTCAAATGGGCGTTTTGCTGAATTTGGTTCAAATCAAGAAATAGGTTTTGAATACTCATCCCTATATTTTCTCTTTGCCTAATGTTGCATATTATATTCATATTCTGACTTTTTCAGCCAAGGCTGCAAAGGAGGGACTTGCTAGTGAGCGACAGGTTATGTTTTGTGGCATTTGGGTTTCGTTGATGTTTCTTGAAGGAAAAACACTGACCGTCTTTTATTTCTCTAATGCAGTTATGCTGTATCCTTCTCTTGCACCTAAATTCTATATGAGCTGTAGCCTTTTATCAGCTGCAGCAACAAATTTATTTCTTTGAATATGTTAAACCCTGACTTTGGGTACTGCTAGACGTTGCATTTGATATTCTCTATGATGGAGACACCAGTGTTATCCATCAAAGCCTAAAGGAACGTCATGAGCTGCTAAAGAAGGTTGTGAAGCCAGTTAAGGGTCGTCTGGAGATCTTGGTTCCTGATGGCGGTCTTAATGTTCATAGAACTGTTGGTAATAATTTCTTAATGAGACTTCCTATAGCTGATAAGTGTCATTGGCTTTAAACGGATCCCTTTTGAACGTGATCGAAAATGAATCTGCTTTAGCCTTTTCTTTTAGTGCTGATCTTGGTTGTCATTCCCTTCGTTTTCTTTTCTTTTGGGGGTTTTGTTTGTGGTTAGGGGTTCAATAAATTCCATTCCAATTAATTTAAACTTTTTAGGTGGTCACATGCCCTAAGGTTTTTATAATTTGTGGAGATTGATTAAAGTAACTATCAAGTAACAAACAATTTTAGTCCCTGAACTTACGTGGCAGCAATAATTCCAGAATTATTAGCATTTGGCTGATTTTGTATGAACTATTTACTTTATATGTTTAAGCAGACAATTGTATATCAAGGCTTCTTGGCCAAATTCTGTTTCCTCTATGATAGGAGAACTCTTTGGATGGTTATCTTAGATGCTGAGCAGCTGAGGCTTTATGAGTATAAATGACAGTAATGATGTGTTGTCCATCTTTTTCTTATAAGACTGTATTCAGCTGTTAGATGCGGTTGTAGATATTTCTATTTTGACATGAAATTATATGTATGGACTGCTCTATGAATCTGTGGACTTCATTTGCATAATAAATAATAGAAATCATCTTAGATATGCATGCTGTATTCAACATTAAGTTCTTTTATGGCTCAGAATCTCAGAATACTTGCTAATTACACACTTGCTTCCTCTCTGTGTTTGGTAAAATGGAATCATTGCATAATGGAATGAGTAATTCCGAAGGAACAAAAATATGTTGTTTGGTACATTTGAGAGTGACTGTTGAGTATGGGCTTCCAGTTTTGTAGACTTCCCTTTTTGATTATTATGATGTTGGCCATAAATTTGCTAAAATGATCAACTTTATATGGAGAACCACTGATATGTTGGAAAACGTTCGTTATGACATAAAACAAGATGTCCTTGGCCAGGTTCTTAGAAGCTGCCTTATGTTATAGTTTTTTAGAACGTCAGTGTACTTTGTTGCTTCCTTATTTATCTCCCTCTTTCCAAGGTTAGATTACTGTATTTGTAAGCTAGGAAGGAGTAGTGCTTCTACCCTTTGTGGTTCCCATATCTGGTTCTTTGGGGGTGTGTGCAAGTGTGCAACCCATGCACCTTTGACCATACCCATGAAATTCATAGAGATACGAGAATGAGGACATGTAGGGGGCATAATTTGGTTTTTCTTTGACCAAAAGAGACTCAAAAGTCACAATTAGCAGATATTAAACAAAAGCTAATGTCGAAAATAAACTCTAAAGTTTATTTAATGAATGTGAGAGAAATACAAGGCCATAGGGTTTAGTGTGAATCTGTCTTACCTATTTAATGTATAAATCATGAAATCGCTCGTTGTATAATTTGTTTTCTTTTAGACTTGTATATACACTTGCACACATATATAACCACACCCCCATATAACTGGAAAGAGTGTCGTTAAACCTCTAAAAGGTACCAACAAAAAATTCTAGCAGCCTTGAGGTTGCACCTCCTTTCTGCGGCATCTGATTTATTCATTTTCTTGATGCTCTGGATGTTAGTGTCTGATCATCCCCTTTGGGTGTTTGTTTTCTTTTTTCCGACTTCCGTTGTATGAACTGTAGGTCACATGTATATGAACTCACTAAAAGAATTAAGGAAGAACTTAAGAAGATTTAGCTTTTGTATAAAAGGGGTATCTTCTTCCGTCAATTTTGCTATGGGGAACATGTACTGGT
This sequence comes from Arctium minus, assembly GCA_954870635.1. Taxonomy (NCBI): domain Eukaryota; kingdom Viridiplantae; phylum Streptophyta; class Magnoliopsida; order Asterales; family Asteraceae; genus Arctium; species Arctium minus. The sequence goes on along the minus strand of OX941080.1, from coordinate 169,018,116 downwards.
AGATAAAAACGTGATTGCTTAAGTATATATCTCAGGCTATTGGTAATCTATTATTTTATCTAATCCTTCATGTAAAGCATCAAAAAAGAATCTACTGCATGTAGCATTTCAAACTTCCTTTTTGTTCAATCATGTCGAAATATTGTTTGACGTTTTACTATTTTCAACTAATACTGGCAATTCAGGGGAACCTTGTTGGTCGCAAGTTGCTCATAATGTTGATGATGTTGAGACATTTTTTAAACGAACCATTGAGAACAGGTCAGTTCTCTGTTTTATCAGTCTAAGTAGTTATTGTTTAGGGCTTTATTTGTCAAGTTGTTTGCACTATGAAAGAGTTAGACATATGTAGTTCTATATGGAGCTTTGGACTCATTGAATATCTGGAGTTAGATACTTAACAAGTCCTAATCTTCATATGAGACTGGATAAGGATAAATCTTTCATTGTCCAAAACATCTTGACAAATTAAAGATGATTCTTTTCTGGAGTTAGAACTGACAAATCCTTCGCCAATGATGATTTTTGGTGTGCTTTTTTATGCACAAATGTGGCAGTCTTATTTGCATTTTGTTGCACTAATCAAGCTGCCTTGTTATCTCTTGGTGGCTCAACTTTCTGAGCTACGAAGCAAAGGATGTTTCAGCATCATGCAATGTTACTTCCTTAATGATGTTTGGTTTTATATCAGAAGAGCATCATCTTTTATTCCTAAAGAAATATTTTCTTCCAGCAATACCATTTAATATGCATAACATGGTCAAAGATATATTTGTAAATATAGAGATGAAGGAATTGTTTTGAAAGACCTTGGCTCCAAATGGGAACCTAGTGATCGGAGTGGCAAGTGGTTGAAGTTGAAACCTGAATATGTTAGAGCTGGAGCTGATTTGGATGTTCTCATAATAGGTTTGTAGTGTTTTTTTTTGTTTCCCTGAAAATGTTAGATGGTCCTAGTTTGTGGTTATATTGAAGTATTTATTTGCAGGGGGATATTACGGCTCTGGTCGTCGTGGTGGACAGGTGAGGATTGATCTTCTATAAGTTATCATATTATTGATATGGACTAATGAGCTACAAGTTACTTTAATTGAAGGTTGCTCAATTTTTGGTGGGTCTGGCAGAGCGCCCTGCCTCAAACACCTACCCTAGGCGGTACGCTGCTCTTATGAATTAAATTTTGCCTCGTTTCTAAATCATGGATATACCTCAAGTCTGTATGTATGTGATCCACTGATCTAGTTACCTTGATATAAAGCTCCTAGCAAATACTTTCTCTTCTCCATTGGAGTTTTTGTAACTTGAAGACCTCATGTACATGGAGAGTAGTTTCTATATAATATAGATCTATGTGACATTTATAATGTATAAGTGGACAAAAGAATAAAAATGGTGTTATTCTTGTTTGTTCGTGACAATTTCTAAATTGGTATTATATTAATGTCCAATGCTGTCAAAGCATAACCTGATCTAGCCATGCTTTCAAGCCCCCATACCTCAATGTCTTTGCAATCATCATTTCTAACTCATTGATATGAATGCCAAGTTTCTTGAGAGAGAGTGTTTTTGCTGTGATCCTCATCTCTACCTCTTTATCCAGTATGGTTTATCCACTCTGTAAGTACTTGATTGACTAGTTCTTTTTTTTATCAAACTAAAAAAGAAGGCAAAAACCATATATTGATTATGTACTTTCATGAAACTATCATTAGGTCAGCCAACTTTCAAAATTGACTATTGAGTTACTTAAGCCATTATGGTTCTCGAGTCAACATGGCATGTGGTTAATATAGTTCTTACGCTAGTTTTTATTAGCTTAAAAATATCTTCAGAATATTTGTTTATTACAGTAGCAATTGGTACTTGGTAGTTTATTATGTGCAGTTATTACAATGGTTCATAGCTTGGTTGATACTTTACATCTATGTGGTGTTTGTTGAATGATGACTTATTTTAATTGCTTTTAGCATCATGTATTTCACATTTAATGCTTAAATGATGATATAGTTGTGTGTTTGCTCCAATATCCTACAGCTTTGGTAAATTGTTCAATGCGCTTTAGAAGTAAACTAGATACACGTGTAAATTGCAACTTCTGAATGGATTGTTGCAGTACAGACGCCATGGTGGCCACTAGTTCTGTATGTTTCTCGGCTGTTTGCTACCATGATGATTCATAGTGGCGCCATGACGTCTATGAATGGGAATGTTTTCCCATAATGATTTCCCTGTACTCGATTTTCTTTGGAAGATAAATCATTTCTAGTTTGTAACTGATTTTGTCAACAATAGGTTTTCTACCAATATATTAACTGAAATTCTGAATCAAATATGATTTATTTGCAGGTTCATTTCCTTCTGCAGAGTGGGTACTGGACTCTCTGATGAGGAGCTTGATGCTGTTGTAAATAAATTAAAGCCTTATTTTAGGTAAGGGATGATAAATTTTTGTTTAAACATTGGGGATGCTTTTACTCTGATAACACTAGTTACCGTAGTTAAGGTGCAAGGCACAAAGCACAAGTCCTAGTACCCTACTTATTCCTTTTATTTTCTTGTCATTTTTTTGCTCAGGAATTTAAGATATTATGCATTTTTTCTAATAATAAGATTCATTGCAGGAAATACGAATATCCAAAGAAGGGTCCCCCTAGCTATTATAAGGTCACAAATAACTCAAAAGAGAGACCAGATGTCTGGATTGATAGTCCTGAGAAGTTAGCATTTCTTTTCCCTGTAACAAGTTGAAGAATTTTCCTGACAATATGAATACTTCTCACCATTTTCTGTCATTCTTTGTCACACGCAGATCAATCATACTTTCTATCACTAGCGACATCCGTACAATTCACTCTGAGGTGTAGCTAGAATTTTGTAATGTTCTATTTGTGCAACTTGCCCAATTGTAAGATGCTGATGCTGAAATCTTTTTGACCTTTTAGGTTTTTGCTGCTCCGTACAGCTTGAGGTTTCCTCGAATAGACAAAGTGAGGGATGACAAACCTTGGCATGAATGCCTTGATGTGGAATGTAAGTGGGTAAACTGGTCTTTATTTTACATATTACTAAATCCCTTCAAGCTTCTTTCATTGTGGAATTTTCCTTTTTTCTTCACCACATACAGTGATATATGTTCTATAATTACAACTTTTTTATGGTTGGTGTTCTAAGTATTCAAGTTGATTCTTACAGCTTTTGTAGAGTTGGTGCGTTCTAGCAATCATACGACGCAATGGGGAGGAAATTATGAAAAGCAACAGGAAAATAAACCAAAACGATCAAAATCATCAAGGACTGCAGATAAGAAAAGTGGTTCTGTCGTTCCTTCTCATCTCCTTCAGACTGATGTTTCTCAGATTAAGGGAGAGACCTTAATATTTTCGAATATGATGATCTGTATCCTTCTACCTTATTCATTAATCATTACACATGTCCCTCATTGCTTTTTTTTCCCTAGGAATATTTTGAAATGCTAGCCTCACTTTGACTGTATGCATGTACTTGTTCATCAGTTCATGAATCTAACTGAGTTACTAATCAAATCAGGATCGTTGTAGGATGTTCATATGATGATCACCCAAATTGTAGTTTTTTCCCCATCTTTTTTTGGTAAGTTCTCCTGTTGTGGAGACAGAGGATGGGGTTAAAAAATATTATTTTTTATCCTGAATTATAAGCAAAATGGCAGTTAGTTTCCTCGTGAAGTGACTTTATCTGTGAAGGTAAATCCTTCTTTTTGTTGGGATGACACTGTTATGGCTACTGGCTCATATCTAATTTTGGGAGAAAGAAACTTCCTTTGTTACATATTGTTAAACTTTCAAGAAGGCTTACAATGAGTTCATGGCCCCATTATATTTATGTTTATCTGCTCTCTTTCTCTTTATAATGAAATTGCCTACGTGTCATTTAGTATCATGTTTAATCTTTCCTGAACTTGTAGACTTTGTTAATGTACCTTCGACACATTCCTTGGATTCATTGCACAAAATGGTGGCAGAAAATGGTGGTACCTTTTCAATGAATTTGAATAACTCGGTTACTCACTGTATCGCTGCAGAGAGTAGAGGTTTCCCTTTTCACTTTTTTTGACTTCTCCCCCTCTCTCCCTTTTTTTGCTTGAAAGATTCATGTGGACTTCTTCTGGCAGGGATCAAGTTTCAAGGTGCAAAGCGCCATGGTGATGTTATCCACTACTCGTGGCTGCTTGATTGCTGTTCACAGAAGAAACTTGTTCCTTTACACCCCAAGTAATTACAGCTTTACCTGTTACTACCTTTTTGTGTTTTTAAGTTTTTCTGGAAGTGTCTGATCTATTAGTTTGCGGTACGACAGGTATTTCCTTGTCCTTTCCGAGTCTTCCAAGAAGAAGTTACAGGAAGAGATTGATGAATTTTCGGATGCTTACTACTTGGATATTGACATTAAAGACATGGAACAGGTAAACCGAAAGTAGGATAATGGTTTTTCTTCAAAGATATATAAGATTTATATACGGCAAATACTCATGCACACTCGTCACCTTTGGTGAGTTTGAACCCTTGACCTCTTGGGAGGCTTGGCTTTACGGTAACCCAGATACCGCTCCGCCAGTAGGATTATGGGTTGGTCACAATTATATTTGAATGTTACAACATCAATAACCTAAACCCCCATGAATGCATTTGAAAGAAGGAAAAGGCAAGTGGTATGATTTCATGGCTGCCATCATCTTTTTTGTGGATTCTCATATTGGGATTTCCTGGGAAATGCTGTCTGCTTTGTTTTTTAAATTTGTTCTCTTGATCTGCTATGTGTCTTTGGGTTTTGTTCCAGCTTTTGAATAGCATCAATAGATCCGAGGATTCTAAAACCATAGACTATTATAAGAAGAAATACTGTCCTTTCGATAAATGGTCGCGCTTCAATGGGTGCTGCATGTACTTCTATAAGCCAGCAAACTGTCTGTAAGATCCTGTTAAAGTTTTTCGACTTCCGTTTTCTTGTTTTTATTAGCGCAATTCTAACATAGATGGTCAACCACGGGTTTCACCTGAAGGGGTTCGGATTGGGAAGCTTTACTTGAACTTACAATGAGGAGGATGAAGCTCGAAATTTGCTTTGGTGGTGCCAAAGTTAGCAGTTCTATTTCTAATGCTACTCATTTGGTGGTCATGTCTTTGCCAGGATTCAATGTGGACTTTGATACTATCGTAAAAAGGTAATCTACTGTTACCTGTAATACCCTGCTGTATGTTGCTTTGAGATACTCAAGTCGGTGCTGGGCTCCACATGCCTTCCCCGGCCAATTGATAATTTAGGAAATCTTGTGCAGCTTTTGGCATGGATTACTTGCACTATGAAAGGGTAAAAACCTAAAAGTAACAAGCAATTGAGACGCCTATAATAGAAAAGACGTTTTATTGGAGATTTTACTGGAAGTGTTATTCTAAAAAGATATAGTTGTGTGTATGCAATTGGCTTCTAATCTTGATATTAATTATACAGTTTCTCAGCATCAGAGAGGCGGCTGTTAAGGAACAAAAATTTACATATTGTCAACTGTCAATGGCTAGAAGACTGTTCCGAAAAGGGCCTGATGCTGCAAGAGGAAGAATACAGTTTACGGCCCACCGGTTTTACAGAATCAACTTCATCCGAGTAAGTGTAAACATGTCTTCTTTGCATTTATTTTCGAACAGATGGATTCTTAGCGTATCTAGTTTATCAATAAACATCATAAACTGCAGTGAACATGCACTCGAGCCAGAAACCTTCTCAAGCTTGAAAAAAGAAGATAAAGACGAGAAGAAAAACACAGTTAATTTAGAAGTACCGACTTCAGATAAAGATGGTAGAAAGAGAGGAGGGAAGACGAAAGGGAGACCAATTAACACGAAAACAAGTGCTAGAGGAAGAACAGGTTTGAACCAGCGTCAAAGAACCAGGACAAGATCTGGCAACAAGGCAGTGAAAATACATGAATATGTATCCGATGATGAGGTTTCTGTAGATGAAAGCCATGTGAAAGATGATGAAAAGAGTCGGCATGAAATGCAAGATGCCACTGTAGAAGACTCGGAACCGTTAGAAAAAGCCATTAATGTATCATCTCCTAATGCAAAAGTTACAACAGAATATAGTGGCAAAATGGCTGATGATGCTGCTAATAAAGAAAGCGATAAACTGGAAGTCATGGTTGACCCCGTTCAAGCCATGTTGCTAGATATGATCCCGAGCCTGGAACCAAAGACCGAAAACAGAACCATCATGGATCCTAGTGTTGCTAAGAGAGAAAACCCAACTTCGGATCCTAATCCTGGGCCTTCAAAGAAGAAGAAAGTCAGTTACAAGGATTTGGCCATGGAGCTGCTCAAAGGTTAGTGTTCTTATCTTCCAGAATCTTTGTTTTATGGTCAAAATGTACATATAAACTCTTTTTAAGGTTCTTGTTGGGACTTGGAAGTGTTTTAAGGAGTCTTTTCAAGCGTTTTCTGCAGTAAAATTATTCATCTAAAAGTCGAGAAATATGGCATCTCCAATGGGTTGGTATTTAGACCGATACATTGTCACATCACAAGTGATTTCCCACAAGTCTGGAGGATGTAATACATTTATCTTAGTTTATATTTGTAATCATTAAAGGAAAATAAATACTGATGAAAAAAGGTAAAGTGATAACTAAACAAATCGTAGCGATTTTATATTCATAGTTATTGGATCAAAGAAGAATACAACCAGGAAAGAAAGAGAAAAAAAAAAAAAAAGGTTAAAAAGATTACTAGGGATACCGTTCATTGATTTACCATCAAATTAATCATACTTGTTTCTTATACATATTCTCTATTCGTAATCAATCATAATTACACTCTTTACACAAAAAGAAAAAGGGGTGATATATTGATGATGTCCATGTATGTATTTTAATTTTACATACTCGTTGGACTTTGAGGGTGATTTAAGGCAGATATGGCTGCTTCGATTTGTATCCTTAAAGTATCTGTCTCTTCCTTCTCAGCCTGATGCACCAATCAATTTCTTATAAAACATAATCTTATTTTAAAACAAAATTAAATAAAAATATCAATCACGCTTATTTTAAAAAGAATGAAGCAATAAAATGTATGATAACAAACCCCACTCCAAGCGTTTAGCTTAAAGTGGTACTTGTATCATCCAATATATTTTTATAGTCTCCTCTTTTTCTTTTATAAGCCCATTAATTCATACAAACAAATAAAATGTGTAAAATGTAGTGTGTTATTTCGTATGTGAAACGTTCAATGATTGTTTTGTGTGTGTAAAAAACAATCTTGAACATTTCACATACGAACAATACTATATTTTCACACGTGTTATTTTATATAAAAACTTGTCTGTATGAATTGTTGGATTTATAATGATAAGCTCTGTTTTAAGATGTGTCATGCGATATGCTTGATGGAACTTATATCAAAACTTGGGTCCTGTATTTTTGCTACATAGCAAAACCCGATTTTATTCTTAGAATTAATGTTTTAAAGTATATTTTTAATGGTTGTTGATCAAATGCATACTGTAACTAGTCATAGTTTTTAATAATAATAATATATTATTGTTATTATTGCAATTCGCAAATACTACTACATAAATTTTCATCAACTATATATGTCAAAACAAGAATATGGATGCTATAATGCAAGGAAAATATTATGAAATTTTAAAATCGTTATCAGCATAAAAACTCATAAGAATTATAAACGTGTAAGACAAAAAGCTGTCATTTATAGTGGAAGAAAGTCATAATGATCGGTCTATATTTATTTAATAGTGATTAAAATAATATAATCATGGTCGTATATCTATAATCTATACTATATTATAAAGCACAGATACAAAACTCTTAAATACAAATTATTAGGCACAAGGTACCATTATTTTATGCAAAATTTTAAAAATCTCTTAATTTACAAGTATCAAAGCACAAGATACATATTACTACTGCAGGCTTCTAACACCACCAATTTGGTATGTGCAGGACCTTCTTTTTATGCAGACATTTCCATGTATCACTATTAATTAATATATTATATTACTATAATTTTGTTTTAATTATATTATTAAATATGTAATTGGTTATTTTTTTCTAGATGTCATTAAAATATATAAGATAATAATTGAATTATAACAAAGTACTTAATTTTTTTTATATAAAAAACATATTATTAAGCCTAAATTAAACAAATTTATAAAAAAACATTATCACTTTCTCAAAACCATCCAAAATCGTACTGTAAATCAACAAAAAAATAAAATTAAACATTAAAATCGTGATGTATCTCGCTGTATTGCGCGAGTACGTTTCTAGTATATTATAAAGTACGGATAAAAAACTCTTAAATACAAATTATTAGACACAAGGTACCATCATTTTATGCAAAATTTTAAAAATCTCTTAATTTACAAGTATCAAAGCACAAGATACATATTACTACTGCAAACTTCTAACACCCACCAATTTGGCATGTGCAGGGTCTTCCTTTTATGCAGACCTTTCCATATATCACTAGTAATTAATATATTATATTACTATAAATTTGTTTTAATTATATTATTTTTTCTAGATATCTTTAAAATATATAAGATAATCATTGAATTCTAACAAAATACTTAATTTTTTTATATATAAAAAACGTTATATTATTAAGCCTAAATTAAACAAATTTAAAAAAAAAAACATTATCACTTTCTTAAAACCATCTAAAATCGTACTGTAAATCGACAAAAAAACAAAAAATAAAATGAAACATTAAAATCGTGATGTATATCGCTGCATTGTGCGAGTACGCTTCTAGTACTAAATGATAAAGAAATGAAATTGAAAGAAAAACACCTTAAAATATATTAATATATTTATTTCGTTTCATAATTTTGGATAATGACACTTTGTTAAGCTGGCATTTATGAGCTAGTGGTATTTTTATATAAATATAACTTTTTATTACTTCACGTATTAGTTTTTCTGATTTAGAAATTATTTCATAATTGTTTTTTTTTGGTCAATTTGAACTTTATTTTATAACTGGTTTTTTTTATTAAATTTATTACTTTATAGGTTAAATGAAAATCATAACAATTATAATAATTTAATGTTATTTTCATCATGTTTCATTAGGATTTTGTTTTGCAAGTAATTATTGTTTCTCTATATGTATATGAAAATAATGATAATAGAAAATAAGTATATAATATTTATATAGATCAATACTTACTTACATTCTTTACTTTTGTTAATATTGTAATATAAAACAATCTTCTTGTAACTTTTTATATCTAATTATTTAAATTGTAATTTTAACATAAACGTCTATTTATCAAATTTTGTACAAGACCATTAACCTCATTAGCATTACCGAAGTTTAATTAATTATAGAAAACCAATTGGGATCATATTATATGATTGCCTATCAAATAATTTATAGAAAATATTAAAAAAAGGTATGATGGTGAAAGAGTTTAAAATGATAGACAACGTTATTTCTTATGTTAAACTGATATCGGAAACGAAAACAACAGATCAAAAGACTTTTGTTTCTCATTTTATTATCTTAATTGTTTCCCAAGAAACAAGAAACAGAAGGAACTGTTGCGTAAAAAATGTTGTTTCTCATCTTGAATACTAGTGGAGAAACATGTAAAAAAGAACTTTATTTCAGTCTAAAATTTCTTAAAGCATTTCTAACAGATTAACTCTTTTGAAATTGAATATAAATTGATTTTAAAGATTTTAAATTATATTTTTATTTTAAGAAATTTTAGAGAATCTATTATACATGTTTGTAGATAAATTCATTTTCGTTTTCTGTATTGCTAAGAAACATCTCATATTATATCAATAAGCGTATAAATATTATATTAAAAGTAAACAAAAAACACATCTTTAAATTATTTTCATACCTTTTTTTAGAACACAATGACTAAGATGTCCCCGTTACCACAAGAAACGATAAAAAAACAAGTTCCCAATATCTAACCAAATGATTAAATGAATATTTTTCTACAAAATAATTAATACTACTAATTTTCTGAAGGAAAAAAAAACACAACACCTTCTTACAAGAAGATACTTTACTCGATATAATATGAAATAACACTTTGAAAAAAATTATTTTTTCAATTAGAAAAAAACTTGATAACCCTACCACTACTACTTGTTCCAATAGATAAAATAAAAATAAAAATAATGAGAATTATATTTATAATCCTTTTTTTTTTAGAGAGAATCTTCGGTAAGATCCAGATCAAAACAAGAGAATTTGGAAGATGAATGGGGCTAAACGATATGTGTAGGAATTTATCATAACCATTATTTCAACTAATCAAATTCAAACTGACATATTTTAATTTTTATGGTTGTTCAATTATTTATGAAATCAAAACACGAGTCTCACACTAAGTCTTTCTAAAAAGAAATTAAAGACACATTTAATTTAAGATTAGAGATAAAGTACTATATTTTTATAAATACTTAAACAAATATTTATATTTCTATAATCGTTGTCATCCCATGGTCTGTTTGTTAACAACTTAATGAATTTGATGGAACTCACATCTTATTCGGTAAAATATAAATGACTGTTTGGTAATGACTTAATAATATTGAAAGTGACTTATTCAGTAAAATTCCGTAGAAGAACTTTATGCAGAAAGCCAAGTTTTTCCTAAAGCTGCCCCTACCAATTATAAAACACGATCGTTCACTATGAAAAACTCTACCGAACTAAAATCTTCTCGATCTATATAAACAGATTAATCCATATAGACTCCATCCAAGACTTAATGGAAAATCAACCAAACAAACTTTAAGAAAATTACTTTAATTAGATTATCATATTTAACTAAGAGCATGTAATAACTGTTTTTATTGAAATATACAATTAAAAATTCTACGTAAAGTTTTACATATTCTAAGTTACATACTTAAATGAAATATACATCTATGATTTATACTTTTATGATCGTATCATTTAAATTAATCATATCATCATTAACTCTTGTTTATATATTAAGTTAAATAATTTGATTGAAATTCATATATATTATAATAACTGAAATATATGGTGGTTAATGTTTATATTTAAAGATACAATTAATTAATAGCAAATAGTTGTTGTGAGTAGCTGCCATAAATCATTCCAAAATTTCCGTAGACTTGTCCTTGAGGAATCATATTCCATATCTTTAAAATTCAAGTTTATTGGTATTAATATCACATTATAAAAATGACTTGTAATGATCAGATTATATATATATATATATATTTTGTTAAATTAATAAGTATTTTTCATTAATTATTTATTTATAAAACCATTTAGTAATTAAAGAAAGAAAAAAGAAGGGTGGTGGGCAATATATATATATATATACCTGAACAAAGAGAGTGTTGAAAAGGCTTTCAGAAAAAGAAGAGATGTTGGCCGTCATAATCTTGAGCTTCAAAGATTCAAACACCTCACAAAGCTTCACAATGGTGTCTCTTCTTTTGCTGCATTTTAGGCTCACCAACACTGTCTTCTCTCCCACATATGATACTGATAGCTGTCAATTTATAAATTAATTAATTACTCTTTTATTTCATCATATATCACATCAAATAAATTATAAAATTATTATTTGGTGTATTCAATTCAATCATTTTACGAATCAAATAATAAACCTTGAAAATATTTTAAAAAATGTGCAAAAGGAATTTAAATAACATGTGTAGAGAGGTTCGTTTAATTAATTATTAGAACGAGCGTTTGTTGTTTTGCATCTCGAAAATCAATTAAGGTACGTGATGATGAGTAGCTAGCTTACTTGTATAACTTGGATGGGATATGGTCTAGATCCACTCGAATCAAAGGCTTGTTCAAGTTTTTTCTTCTTTGATCTTTCCATTGACAGAAACTCGGTCTCTTGACAGAAATCCGGATTTTCCAGCTCTAGTTTTCGAGACTTGAGCTCCATCAGTTCTGCTTGGATCGTTCTCTCTTGATCGTGCAACACTTGAATATAATCAATTGCGTCCTTGATTATCGAAGCCTTATCCATCTTTAAAAAGTGTAGAGATCGAGTTATGATCATACTCAAGTACAAATCCAAACTATCATATAAGTACTCTAATTCACAATTCAATATCAATATTATCAACTCTTAGATAAGTAACATGCATTTAAATCCAAATTAAATATACTAACATTACATTTCGTAAGAAATCTGAAAATTACAAGTGTTATTTATGATCATAAGCATGGACGAGTTGCAAACAAAATGCATATAATATAAAATTGGATAGGAATTATAATCACGTAACTTTTGCAGTTCCGAGAAAAAGTGATTATCAATGAAATTAGTGGAATCATGAATCATATGTGTATATATATATAGATTTATTTAATACTAGTAAAATGTGGAGTGGTGGAACTGAACCTTACCTTACTAATATTAGGAACTACTGCTCTAAGTGCGAAGAGCCTATCATTGAGCTTCTTCCTCCTATTCCTCTCGGAGACGATGTTTTTGGAGGTTGTCGACGACTGAGGTCCGTCCGGCGAGCTCGAGTAGTAGCCGGAAAACGTTTCTTCCAATATCCCCCAACTATATATATATGATCGATCGAATGAATTCAAATGACGTAACAGAATTTGATTAATTAGTTTTCCAGATGAGTAGATTGAGATCGAAAAGAGAGAAATATGTACCTGCAATCGTCGGTTTGAAGGAAGGATTCCCAGTAGGCTTCCATGGAAGAATTTATTTGAAAAAGCGAATGATTGATTGGTTTGGTGAATTTTAGGGACAAAGAGGGTATGTATGTATGCTGCTTCTTTTTTAGGCAAGGTTATTTATAATAATTATTATAAATATAGGGGGTGGGGGTGGGTTTTTTTATTTGTTTTGGGGTCCACATAAACTCCGATATCCTATCCGAACTCGACCCGGAAAATAATTGAACTAAATTCTACAATTCCTCCCAGGTACTTGGGCGGCTGAGTTATACATACAGAAAATGCAAATCAAATTTTGTTTAGAAAGATGAATTTCGCTAATATTTATATGTTTTCAAATAAGTATTTATTTTATTTTATTTTTTAATTCTACTGTTACTTATGAGACGAGGAAGTTTACTACTTCCTCTAATAATAATAATGAAATTGTCATTTAATTATTAAAAATAAAATAATTACATATTTTTAAAGTTATGTATTTTTATTTTAAACATTTATTTTTGAGATGTGTGAGTGTTTACTTTGATATCTTATATATTTTGTCCCCTTCGAGCGTCATTTTATATGGGGAAGACTAATGACACCCTTATAAATGATTTTCTTCTCACACACATCAACATCAAAACCTGTTTTTTACATTCCCAATGCATGAATTGACCTGATTTTGATATTAATAAGGGTGTCATTAACATTGCCCCTTTATATTGGATCTCTGCTTTTTCATATTTTTTTTTGGTAAATGATTATAGGATTGTGAAGAAAAGAGAAGTTTCCTTTTGAATTTGTCCAAGTCAATTTACAGTCACTATTTGCAAGGTTTTAAATGATACGACCACGTCATCAAAATATGATTGTTTACGTTTTCTTTGTTTATAACAATAATTTGCATTAATTGATCCAACAATATTTTTGTGTGTGAGATGTGGTTGGAAACGTCTGGCCTTTTTTTTAATTTCTTTGTTTTTTTTAATTCTTGATCGTTGTATGTTCTTCGGGTTCTTTTTTCAGTTTATTTTAAATTTATGATGACTTAAAATAATTTTTGATGGACTTTTGTGTGGTTTTAAAGCATGCGTAACGTGAAAATCTCTTTCATCTCAGTCCATGGATGTGGGGAACTCTTGTTGTGTTATGCAAATTACATTCAATATATATTTTATATAATAATATCATAAATTATTTTTTAGAGTAAACTACATATTTGGTCCCTATGGTTTATTGGTTTAACACTCTGGGTCCCTACTTTGAAATATCTTTGGATTGCATCCTCATGGTTTACATTTTATAACGTGTTGAGTCCCAAAAACTAACTCCATCCAAAAAGTGCCGTTAACTCATTAATATGTATTTTTGTCATTAATTTATTTTTTTATTTTCAATTAATTTACTGTAGTTTTTTTAATCAACCCATTGGGACCGAGAATGTAATTTACTTTATTCTTCATCCTCTCCGGCAAGACACCCACCCTTTTCCTTTCTCTGGTCATCTTCTCCGGCCACTACCACATCTTTGGCCAATACCACTTCTCCGGCCACTACCACTACCACATCTCCATCCTCACACTTCATCTCCATATCAATACACAAAAACCCAAATTCATTTCGAAACTCAAATTTCATTTCAGAACTTTGAAACAATAAACAAAAAGAACCCAAATTGAGAAATTTAAAACCTAATAGAAACACAGAAATCAACCTTTAAGAACTCTAAAACACATTCATATCAAAAGTTCAATATCCAGTTTAATGAACCCAAAAATATGAAGTCAAAATAACCCAAAAATACAGTAAAGATGAACAGGTACACAATTTATTCAAAAAATTGAACCCCCAAATCAAAAATCTTAAATCTAAACACGAAACAAGAAAAAATCCTAACCTAAATCATAATCGTAAAGCTAAATAAAAAACTCGATCTCATGTCAAATACCCAGTTCTCCACCTTTTAGATCTTGACCGAGATAGAGGAAATCCATCAGAGATCTACCCTCATTCCCCGTCATCGTTGTCAAATCCTCCCTGTCAAATCTTGTTGTGAACGAGAAAAGGAAATCGAGAGAAGGGTAGAAATCTTCCCTGTAGTGTACGAGAAAGGCAGATCGAAAGACGAGATTTGGAGTTGCAGCAATGGAGATGTTGAAGGGCAGATCTGGAGAAGACGATGGTCCGTGAGGCCGTAAGGGTCGGTGTTCTTCGAAGACGATGGAGTTGCAACCATGTATTTGCAGCATGGAGGTGTTGAAGGGCCGATCTGGAGAAGATGATGGATGGTGAGGGTAGAGGCCGGAGACGGAGGTTGGGTTTCCTAAGGGGTTTGTTGGCCAGTCGAAGGAGGCAGTGGTGATCTTCTTTCCCAGGAGGAGGTTCACGATGTATATACATATACATATATATCGTATATATGATAGAGTAAATTACAAAGTTGGTCCCTGTGGTTTAAATAAAAAAAATAGAGTAAATTACATTCTTGGTCCTGTGATTTTAATAGAAAATAAAAAATTAATTAAATGACTAAAATACCCTCTAAACTAATTGAGTTAACATAAAATTTTAACGAAGTTAGAAGTTAGGGAGTCAACACGTCATAAAATATAAACCACAGGGATGCAATTTATAGATATTTCAAAGTAGGGACCCAAAGTGTTAAAACACCTAAACCATAGGGACCAATCGTGTAATTTACTCTATTTATTATTATTATTATTTAGAGTACATACAAATTTGGTCCCTGTGGTTTGCTAAATTATGATGGTGGTCCTTGAACCCTAAAACTCACTTTAATTACGATGGAGGTCCCTTGCTCTAACTTATGTTAAACAACTCCGTTAACTCAAGGGTATTTTGGTCTTTTACAGTTTCCTTTTTTTTCTATTAAAATTCAAATCAAATATATAATAACCATCAACCCTCCCCAATCCCAAACCCTTGCCGACGTTTTGCCAAGAACCCCTCATCTCGCGAGAAAAAGGAATAACCACCATCGCCTCACACCTGCAACCAGCTACGCTCCAGTGAACCACCCTCCACTATTCTTCGTGAATCCCGACCATTTCCCTAACCCACCTCCTGCAACGTGAATCCCGACCATTCCCCCTTAAGCCATCGTCGGCCCAACTCACACCGAGAATCAACTCTTGGCAAACCTGCCCCCCCCAAATCCCACGCCTTCCCTTGAACCTGCCTACTATAATGAAACCTAACAGCATCCCAACCCAGAATCAAGGATAGGAACTTTCAATGTCGATGAAAACCTTCCCTGCCACCCCAAAATCGACGACCAGAACCAGTCTACTAAGCTTCTCTGGGGATTGAGATGCCAAAACCCATAAAGTTCCAGATGCCATTCAAAGACACTGATCGACAGTGGGTGTGTGGAGTTTTTCGGTGCTAGGTGAAAGACTGGTTTTCGTTGAATAAGAGGGGTTTTGCATCGAGTTCACAGAAACCCTCCTACCTTCTCTGACCATCTTCAAATAGGTTTTGCATTGAGTTCATAAATGGCCAAGATTTCATTGAGTTCATCAATAAGCTTTTGTTCTTCAAAAACTGAGTTTGCATTTGATCTGGTTGCATTTGATCTTCTTTGTTCTTCAAAAAGGAATGTTCTCGATGGGTTCATAGATTAATTTGATTTTAAATATGAATTTCTTTGAGTTTGAGAAGCATATACTCGGGGGGTGGGTGCAGGGCGGACGATTTTAAAGCAGACTCCCCATTCATTAGATAGAGAAGATGACCAAGATTTCGTGATTCGCTGCCGAACTTATTCCAAGAGAGCTCGGATCGAATCAGTATTGCTATCCGAGCTCTCTTATTGAATTGCTCATTCAATGAGCATTCTCATTGATTTCGATTTTCACGTGTGGCTCTTTGATTTTGATTTTCAAATCTAGTTATTAAGGTTTGGATTTGGGTTAATTTATTGTGTTCGGTTATATTTGGTGTAAGATAGTATACGTCGACCGGAGATGTGGAAGTAGACCGAAGAAGATGACCGAAGTAAAGGGGCAGGGTTGGTCTTACTAGAGAAGGGAGGGATGAGGTTTTATATTTAAGTGCATAAAAGGTTTGTACATTTATCTTGTAACCTTGTACAACTAAAAAAGTAACAATCACAAGGATAAATGACAAAAATGCCCCTCACATGAAGGGTACGTGGGGGGTTTAACGGAGCATTTTAAACGAAAGTTAGTTTCAAGGACCTCTCTCGTAACGAAAGTGAAACCATAAGGACCCTGTCCATGAATTTTAGGGTTCATGGACCACCATCGCAATTTGCAGCAAACCACATGGACCAAATTTGTAATTTACTCTATCATTTATTTTTTTTTCTTATAGATGGGCCTATTTTGGGCGTGTACTGTATATTTGTATATAAAGAACACATTACACTTTTGGTCCATGTGGTTATCAATGACCGACAAGTCACGTCTTTATTTTGAAATAATTACATTTTTTATCATTGTGGTTGTCATTTTGTTACACTTTTGATCACCGTGGTTAACACTTGTTTTGTTTACTTTTGACTAACTTCTGTTAAAAAGACCGTTAACTAAGAAGCATTTTGGTCATTTTATTATTTCTTTTAATTTTAAATTAAAAAATAAATAGATATAATACTATCGTGTGTGTGTGTGTGTATATATATATATATATATATATATAGACCCACCAGACGTCGACGTCATTTCCCTTCCCTTTTCCCAGCACCCTCTCCCCCTCCGACGAAACTCAAAACCCAACCCCAACCTTGTCCTCATTCCCACTACCATTGAACCAATGTAACCCATAAATTAAAACCAAATTCCTTTTCCTTTCTCATATTACAGCCCACAAATCAAAAGCTAATTAAATCAAATCAGAATCAAAACCCACAAATCATATCAATGTGTGTATGTGTTCAAATTCATTTATAAGGAACAAACCTAAAACCTATATTTTTGATTTATTGACCAACAAAAAAAGCTGAGGTTCATAGAAGAAGCATAAAGACTTTGATGTGACGAAAATGGGAAGAAACGTAAAAAAAAAATATTCTGCTTTGTTGTTCGTATGTTACTAAAACTTGAACATATATGAGGTTTAAATGAAAACACCAACATTCGATGTGATGGAGCACATAAAATGGGAAGAAAAAGGAGGTTGGTTTGTAGGTTGGGGATCTCAGATCGGGGTTTTAGGTAGTGGTAGGTGGTGGTTTGCAGTAGGGGTGATCGTTGGAACTGGTACCTATCTTTGGAACCGGAATCGCTCTGAAACTCCAAGTTTCGGAACTGGAACCATTGTGATTGGTTCTGATTCCGATTCCTAAAATACGGAATCGATCGGGACTAGTTCCAGTTTCGGTTCTCTTTTTTTTGGAACTGTTAACCACTGGGTACCCGCCGGGACCAATTATGTGATCGGGTACGCGTTCCCGCTAGGTACCCAGAACCGGAACCGACGTGTACTCGCTATTTTTTTAATAAAAATTATTTTGTATGTTTATTATATTTAATAAACTAAAATTGAAATTATTAACTTACCTTTTAGGGTTACACTTACGTTGCTTTCTTAAGAGTTGAATCAGTACTCTCTGCCTCTTAGTCTCTTACTGTTCCACAATCGCCTGGGCAATCAACCTACGTTCTCCCAAATCCCAATCGCTTGTAATTTACTCGGAGTGTAATTTTATGCTGTTGCTTGTAACTAGCTTGTAATTTACTCATTATTTTTAATATTTTTTTTTCCAAATGTCAGGTTTAATAATGAAACATCCCATATGTAACACCCGTAACTTTCGGTAAGTAAAGGTCACCCGAACGTTTTTAACTTGGAAATGGTGGGACTTATGTTGGGAAAACATTATCTAAAGTCTTTTAGAGTATCGGGAGTGTTGGCATTGAAAAAGTGGAGTTTCGGGGCTTCGGAAAGGTCCCGCTACAATGCCCGACGACTATGACAGTGTCATAGTCGCACTGTCACAGTCGCGGAAAAGGGACATAACATTGGTACACCTCAGCGACAACGACCAACGACTTTGCCCCTGGCATTGTCGCTTGGCAACGTCACCAGGTGTAACACCCGTGATTTTGGTTAACCCTTAATCTACCCTTATCCGGTTAAGCTAGGATTATAGATCTTATCCAAATGGTGTTCGGGGGTTTTGGATTTTGGACCGAGAGTGCGTCAGGTCGAAAAGTCGGAATTTTGACCCTCGGGATGGCCTGGGCGATTGTGCCCGCGATTGTGACAGGATGTCACTCTCGCGGGGCACTATCGCGGAAGATGTACCGCGGGCTTCCCCCTTCGGGCGACTATGCCCGGTGATTATGCCAAGGGCATAGTCGCTTGGCACAATCTCCATCGTCCCCTGGTTGTTTTAAATCCCGAATTTTCAGCCTCTTTCATTTGTTATCTTCACCCACTTCGTTTTTCTCTCCCAAGAACCGAACCTCACCATCCTATTGCGAACCCTAACTCATTTTTGGGTGTTTTTGTCATAAAACCAAGTGTTCCTTCACTTTCTAACCATGTTTTGGAAGCTAGAATTAGATCCTTTCATCTTCACCTTCTTCACCCAAGTTTTCTAGGGTTTCATCCATCTCTTCTCCATTTTTAATATTGGGAGGTTGTGGCTCATTTTGGTGTCCTAGAAGTGTTTGATTGTTAGAATCAAGTTGTGGTTGAGGTAATCATCTCTTCTTTTCATTTATGAAAAATTAAGGTTTCGATATAAGTTGAGGTTTCATGTAAAATTTTGGGGAATGTTTCTATATGTGTGAATACGGTTATTTATGGTTGGAAATGTGTGGATCTAGGTTTTGGGAAGCTTGAGTTGAAGAGTTGGAATGGATGTCTTCAGAAAGCTTTGGGTGAGATCTATGCTTTTGGGAGGCCAATGGTTGGGGATTGAAACCTAGGTTTAACTTAACCTAGCAAGGTGAGTTCAAGATGATTTATGAAAACGGTGTACATGCCAAAATGTTGATTTTAAAGTGTTTGCGTTTTACATCAAATTGTTAACTGCCGATAAGTTTTGCGTATTTGGTTATATCTCACTTTATAAACTTGTGTCACATGCATATTTGTGATTTTGGGCTTTTGTCAATTAAATCATTTTGATATGTTTCTTTGATGTATATATATGTAAATGGAGTTCATTTGATGTAAAGGTCATTTATATGATTTTGTACTTACAACTATTTTGGAAAATGGTTTGCCTCAACCAATGTTGAGTTAGAGTCAATTATACTTTTTGGGTCGTTGTGTCTGCATCAGTCGGTTAAACGTGTTTTTAATGTTTATAAAGGCTTTCGTTGGAGATTTACGTAAAGTGTTAGGCCTTTGGCTCGGTTTTGACTGAATGAGTCGTGTGGACTTTTATCCGAATTTATAACCGTTGTGGGTTTGGAGTATGATGGCGATTAATTCATGTCATTGGTGAGTTACATGTTGTGGGTGCTTTGGTCATTCATTTGGAGTCATGTAAGATTAGACAGTGTTGTAATGGATCCAGAGGCACGTGAGTCTGTCGGTTGTGTAAGGCCTGAGGTTTTGGGTTACTTTTAGTGACCGCTCGGGTTGCTAGCAAGTAGGCAATATGCGGTTCGAGCCACAAAGTTGAAACTCGTCTAGATTGGATAGGCGCCCGGGCTCGTAAGACCTCGGAGTGGAACTCGACGGAGTATGGCAAAGGGCAGCAACAGGTCCGAGGATTGTGATGTCTTGTATGGCATGGGAACTAGGACCGGGGCACGTTGGTGAAATCCAATAACATCACGGGTGGCCCCATTCATGTGTTCTCGCCACCCTAGATGGAAACGTTTAGAGGACATGCAAGGAAGTCGCGTGAACGACCTACTTGCGTGTTTCTCTATTCTCGGTATTTACGGATCTCCTCATCGTTGATTCGTGGTATTTTAAATGTTAATGTCCTATTTTACCAACTTTGGTTTTTATGTGGTCGACGGTAATTGATGGCTTTAATATTGGGTTTTCCCCACGTATATTAAGGTTTGAATGGAATGCGTCATTTCTACGTTTTCAGTATTTGGTTTCTTTCCATTTTATGGTTGCGTGAGTTTTGGGTCTATTGTCCGTATTCACGGCAATATTTATTTATATAAATTTTCATCTATGGTTTATGAGTTGTGCAACATGTTCCACCCGTGTTGGGTATTTCGAGATATAACATTTTTCCCGCATTTTATAAAAATTGGGAGTTCTCTCTCTATTCTCATTTTGAGCAAGTTTTGGGTTAAATCTAAGTATGAAAGAACGTTTTATATTGGAATCTTATTCATTAAAACAATTTGGTTTGGGTAACGACTAACTCGATGTCTCTTCCGTACAAAATGCATAGTTATTGTTCAACGAGTCGTTTTCATAAGTGAAGCATATCATTTTGAAAGATTATGAACTTAATCGCATTCTTCCTTTCTAAACGATTAATTTATATATGTTGAAAACTCTTGAACTCACTAGGCGTCAAGCCTAACCTTTTTATTTGTCGGCATGTGCATCAGGTTCCAGTTGGGGGTTTGGTTCTAGCAGTTATGAAGAGTCGAGTCTTAGCTTGGCACAAGGGTGAGTAGTTGGTGAAGTCTTCCGCAGATTGGAGATTATTGGGTTTTAGTAGCACCCGTCCTTATTATAGATTGTATGTATAGATTGAACGTGTGTATTGAGGTTAATTCATAAATTGTGATTGTAGATGATGCAATTATCGATGTATTTAGAAATTTTAAATTAGTTGCTATTTCCAGAATTTAGGGTGTTACAAGTTGGTATTAGAGCTTAAGTTTGAGAGAATTAGGTATTGATCTTTGGATGCCTAGACTCAAACTAGAGTTCTTATAAGTGATTGTAAGTGAAGTTGCATATTAGGTGCCTTAAGATAAGATATTTGGAGGATTGATCGAGTCGCTAGAAACGGAAAACTTGTCGAGGGTCGCAAGGATGATCGTGTACGGTACGTTTATAATGGCACCTGGCCAGTGTCATGGTGAATCTACATGTTACATGTGTGTACTTGAACTACGTTGGTGGAATGACCGTTGGGGTAGTGAGAAGGTTACTAAGCGAGTAATCTAAGGAAAGGTTGATGTCTATAGCAATGTCACGTTGAAGTGATAGTTAAGTGCGATGAATGCATTAAGTTGATCATCTTGAGTCAGAATCATTGGTTGGAATGGAACTATAAGTTCGTAGACCAATTTTATTTCGAGGAGAAATTGTAAGTTAACCAAATTAGTGGGTTTGTGGCTCTAAGATGTTTGATACATCCGGATGACAGTAGTATGTCGGGAAATGGAGGAGTGTAGTCCTAAGATGCTGAGTGCCGACCAAATCTATGCACAAAATGTATTTCTAAAATGAGTTTGCATAAATTATTTCTCATGTTCTCAAACATAAAGTGAGCTATATTATAAAGTCTCAATAAAGCATTTATTACTCATCGGATTTTAAACCACGAGTTTAAACGTGCATAAGATTGTTTTGTTGCACGCGATTGCATATTGTTGTTAAAAATCTCTTCGCCCACGTTCCGTGTCTAACACTATTTTTCGGATATTGTAATATCCGTGTTTTAATTTATTTGAGTTATTGGGCAAGTAACTGTGGAATTTTTGACCTTGACATTGGATCTCCTCTGCGTATGTTAAGGTTTTAAAGGAAGAGTTGTCCCATGTTCTGGGGTCGGGATTTTCTGTAGAATTTTAGTCTGTTTGAGTCGTGTTCAATTTTATGAAGTATAGTTTTGCAACGTTTCGGGCGTATGAGCGTACTTTGTGTTGCGTGGGTTTCAATTTTATTGCGTGTAAATTTACGAACTTTTTGGGCGGCGTGTTTCACGAAGGTTTTTTTGAAAAGGGTCACTTTATCGTATGTTGTGGTTTTAGAATTTTAACATTTTTAGACTTATTGTCGTTTTATGCTTTTTATGTTGGAAAATGAAAATTTTGACACCGCTTGATTTTAGCGTTAATGGGTTTTATGAAAATTCGGTTGGGTTTTATGGTGTCTTATAATATGACTTTTGCGTTGCTTAGATAAATTATGGAGCGTGTGTACATGCATTATCGTGTGCGTTAATTTATGGATTTTGTTAATAGATGTCATCCCATATGTTATTTTGGGGAAGTTTCAATATCATGTGATTTATCGTTGGGCCTTATACAAGTGTTAATCGACGTATACTTTTCGTATTTGGTTTAAAGTATACTATTGGTGTGAGTAAACGTATAAAAGATTTATGTTGTTTCAGATAGAACTTTTGCCCAGAACATATTTCAGTTATTGATTTTACTGTTAGGAGTTTTCCGCAATACATGAAATGAATTTCCGGTTTGCATGTCGTTGTAGTTACCGCTTTGGGTAAGTACGTTTTATCTGTGCGGCCCAATATTTGAACTCGAATAAAAATTTATTTACGTTCCTATTGTGTTTCTAAATTTGGGGAATATAAACGGATGTATATGGGCTTTGTTGGGAATTTTATCTTCCGACGTTTTGTGTTTTAAAGTAAAAGATTTTAAAGTTCAAATTGTGAATTTCTCTTTTGGAGTGTACAAACATCTATTACACGTGTTGTGGTGCGAAAATTTATTTTCATGTTTATAGTATAAATGTTGCTCCACATCTTTGTTACCGTTTTATTAACGTAATTACTGATCAAACGAATTTTGGAAATGGATTTTATATGCGCAACGTCGATGTTCAATTTTAAAAACCTATCGAGTGAACGGTAGTGGATTTTTACCGCACGATTAATTGTTTTAAAACTTATGTATTTGAAAGTTTTATAAAAGTTTAAGCTGGCATATTAGTTGAAAACCTTGAACTCATTAGGCCGATAGATTTAAACCCCGTCGTGGAATGAGTTGTAATTAAAGGACTAAAGGAGTCATTGGGATTTGAAGCGTCGGATAATCCGACTTGTGGTTAGCCTTGGATTTTGGGTTCCAGTTTATGAATCGATGCACACATGAATAATTGTGATATTATAAATATGCATTCTTCCAGTTATGTAAGTTATGATTTTATACTTCGGTAATCATGCGGGACGAGGCCTTAGGTGATTATCTGCGTTTAGATTGGATTAGTCTTGGTAGATTGCTCGTCGGTGTGACATCATGATGTATGTGGTGGTGTACCGTCCTTGTGGGTTTCGCGATCAAGGAAAATTCTTGTGGTCCGTTTGTTAGGAATGTAAGGTTTGGGATTTTTTTTTGCACTCTGTTTGGTGTCATCATTAGTGCGACCAATCCGTCGGGATTGGAATTTTGGGTGAGATGCCCACGTTTTCGAGGTAACCGTTTAGTTCTAGGTGTCGACTTATTTTTTTGAAGTCAAAGATCTTGGATTGTGCGGAAGTATCCCGGTTGGATCATGGGAAATAATGATCTTTCGGTGATGGAAATTTGAAAGAAGACTAAGTGTTGATGAGCAAGTACCGATGTGTTTAAGCATTCCTGGGGTGGTAAAGATTTTATTATGGGAATGTTGTGAAGTTGGGATTTGGAACGAAGTTGAGTGTTAGCCGAATCTGTGTTAACGAGCTACCTGGAGGACATGGGTGCACCTGGGAAGGATAACTTTATCAACATTTGGAATGGATCAGTTGGAATCTGAGGATTTTGGAAGTTTGGTTATGATCTTTGATGTTGGGTTCGGAACCGTATAGATCTGAAGGAAATTGATCGGTGAGAAATTGGAGTCACGAATTACCTGGAGACGGTAATTGTCATCCAAGGTAGGGAGATGACCGTAACCTTGTGAGTAAATGTTACATTGAGAGAGCTAAGTGTTCGCTCGGTTATGAGTGTAATGTGCCCATGAGGGGCGGGTGACGTAGGCATCAGTGCAATGTTCATGTTTGAGGTGCCGGCAGATGGGTTGAGGGCAATCCTTCTTCGAGTAAAGTCTCATGGGAAGCTAGATTTCGAGGACGAAATCATTCTAAGGTTGGGAGGATTGTAACACCCGTGATTTTGGTTAACCCTTAATCTACCCTTATTCGGTTAAGCTAGGATTATAGATCTTATCCAAATGGTGTTCGGGGGTTTTGGATTTTGGACCGAGAGCGCGTCAGGTAAAAAAGTTGGAACTTTGACCCTCGGGATGGCCTGGGCGATTGTGCCCGCGATTGTGACAGGATGTCAATCTCGCGGGGCACTATCGCGGGAGATGTACCGCGGGCTTCCCCCTTCGGGTGACTATGCCCGGTGATTATGCCAAGGGCATAGTCGCGTGGCACAATCTCCATCGGCCCCTGGTTGTTTTAAATCCCGAATTTTCAGCCTCTTTCATTTGTTATCTTCACCCACTTCGTTTTTCTCTCCCAAGAACCGAACCTCACCATCCTATTGCGAACCCTAACTCATTTTTAGGTGTTTTTGTCATAAAACCAAATGTTCCTTCACTTTCTACCCATGTTTTGGAAGCTAGAATTAGATCCTTTCATCTTCACCTTCTTCACCCAAGTTTTCTAGGGTTTCATCCATCTCTTCTCCATTTTTAAGATTGGGAGGTTGTGGCTCATTTTGGTGTCCTAGAAGTGTTTGATTGTTAGAATAAAGTTGTGGTTGAGGTAATCATCTCTTCTTTTCATTTATGAAAAATTAAGGTTTCGATATAAGTTGAGGTTTCATGTAAAATTTTGGGGAATGTTTCTATATGGGTGAATACGGTTATTTATGGTTGGAAATGTGTGGATCTAGGTTTTGGGAAGCTTGAGTTGAAGAGTTGGAATGGATGTCTTCAGAAAGCTTTGGGTGAGATCTATGCTTTTGGGAGGCCAATGGTTGGGGATTGAAACCTAGGTTTAACTTAACCTAGCAAGGTGAGTTCAAGATGATTTATGAAAACGGTGTACATGCCAAAATGTTGATTTTAAAGTGTTTGCGTTTTACATCAAATTGTTAACTGCCGATAAGTTTTGCGTATTTGGTTATATCTCACTTTATAAACTTGTGTCACATGCATATTTGTGATTTTGGGCTTTTGTCAATTAAATCATTTTGATATGTTTCTTTGATGTATATATATGTAAATGGAGTTCATTTGATGTAAAGGTCATTTATATGATTTTGTACTTACAACTATTTTGGAAAATGGTTTGCCTCAACCAATGTTGAGTTAGTGTCAATTATACTTTTTGGGTCGTTGTGTCTGCATCAGTCGGTTAAACGTGTTTTTAATGTTTATAAAGGCTTTCGTTGGAGATTTACGTAAAGTGTTGGGCCTTTGGCTCGGTTTTGACTGAATGAGTCGTGTGGACTTTTATCCGAATTTATAACCGTTGTGGGTTTGGAGTATGATGGCGATTAATTCATGTCATTGGTGAGTTACATGTTGTGGGTGCTTTGGTCATTCATTTGGAGTCATGTAAGATTAGACAATGTTGTAATGGATCCATAGGCACGTGAGTCTGTCGGTTGTGTAAGGCCTGAGGTTTTGGGTTACTTTTAGTGACCGCTCGGGTTGCTAGCAAGTAGGCAATATGCGGTTCGAGCCACAGAGTTGAAACTCGTCTAGATTGGATAGGCGCCCGGGCTCGTAAGACCTCGGAGTGGAACTCGACGGAGTATGGCAAGGGGCAGCAACAGGTCCGAGGATTGTGATGTCTTGTATGGCATGGGAACTAGGACCGGGGCACGTTGGTGAAATCCAATAACATCACGGGTGACCCCATTCACGTGTTCTCGCCACCCTAGATGGAAACGTTTAGAGGACATGCAAGGAAGTCGCGTGAACGACCTACTTGCGTGTTTCTCTATTCTCGGTATTTACGGATCTCCTCATCGTTGATTCGTGGTATTTTAAATGTTAATGTCGTATTTTACCAACTTTGGTTTTTATGTGGTCGACGGTAATTGATGGCTTTAATATTGGGTTTTCCCCACGTATATTAAGGTTTGAATGGAATGCGTCATTTCTTCGTTTTTAGTATTTGGTTTCTTTCTATTTTATGGTTGCGTGAGTTTTGGGTCTATTGTCCGTATTCACGGCAATATTTATTTATATAAATTTTCATCTATGGTTTATGAGTTGTGCAACATGTTTCACCCGTGTTGGGTATTTCGAGATATAACATTTTTCCCGCATTTTATAAAAATTGGGAGTTCTCTCTCTATTCTCATTTTGAGCAAGTTTTGGGTTAAATCTAAGTATGAAAGAACGTTTTATATTGGAATCTTATTCATTAAAACAGTTTGGTTTGGGTAACGACTAACTCGATGTCTCTTCCGTACAAAATGCATAGTTATTGTTCAACGAGTCGTTTTCATAAGTGAAGCATATCATTTTGAAAGATTATGAACTTAATCGCATTCTTCCTTTCTAAACGATTAATTTATATATGTTGAAAACTCTTGAGCTCACTAGGCGTCAAGCCTAACCTTTTTATTTGTCGGCATGTGCATCAGGTTCCAGTTGGGGGTTTGGTTCTAGCAGTTATGAAGAGTTGAGTCTTAGCTTGGCACAAGGGTGAGTAGTTGGTGAAGTCTTCCGCAGATTGGAGATAGTGACCGTTATTGGGTTTTAGTAGCACCCGTCCTTATTATAGATTGTATGTATAGATTGAACGTGTGTATTGAGGTTAATTCATATATTGTGATTGTAGATGATGTAATTATCGATGTATTTAGAAATTTTAAATTAGTTGTTATTTCCAGAATTTAGGGTGTTACACCAGGTGTGCCAGGACTCTTTAAAGTCGCGATTTTTGTTGCATTTCTCATACCTCTTCACCAAAATCAGTTTCAAACTCTCCCAAACCTCCCAAGAACGATCCAACACCACCCTTTGACATTTTGGGGTGCCTTTGGTCAAATCTTTGCATATCATGGTGGCAAACCGTCACCAAGGTCAAGTGTAGAAGCTAGACACCAAGAGCCTCCATTTTCATCTTCAACCTCAAGCTTCATTTTGAGTTTTCTAAGTTTTCACCAAAACCTAAGTGGTAAGTTCATCCTCCTAGGTTCTAATCTTGGTTACGAGTTATAAATGTTTCATTGATGATTTCCTAGTGATTGGTTTCTCAAATTTCGGATTTGATGATTTTGGAGAAATTTTGTCAAAATTAGGGTTTTGGCCAAATTGGGGATTTTGATTAGGGGTGCTCACGGGTTGGGTTGATCGGGTTGAAGGCTTTTTAACAACTCAACCCAATAAAGGCGATTTGAAAATTTTACAACCCAACACAACCCAATCAAAAGTACAACCCAACCCAACCCAAACCGTTCGGGTTGATCGGGTTGTGTTTAAAGTTTAAACAAGATGAAATCAAATTTAGAAATATAAACATAAAGGAAACATTTCTTTGAAATACAACTGAATGACCGATAATTCATGAGAGTATGTAAGTCCATCAAAAATATTACGATATTACATATAAAAATGTCTAAACCAAACGATAATATGTCAATCAACAACAATCGTTTTAGACGTCTCCAACCCCGATGCTTTCGTTTTCTTGGCCTTGAGCACCCCTAATCATCAACTTATCCATACTTCTTATCGCTTTCGTGTCATCATCAACCATTTGATACAACTTATCCATACTTCTTAAATCTTAAATATATCACATTTAGTTAATTTTTAAGTTTGCACATATATATATATATATGTGTGTGTGTGTGTGTGTGTGTGTTTACATTTATTAAACATATATACAAAGGAGTTATATAGAGATGAATAATAGATTGAAAATATATGTAAATGAAGAGGGTTCATCGGGTTGGGTTGGGTTCAAATAAAAGTAACTCGATATCAACCCAATACCTACGGTTTGAAGATTTTACAACTCGATTAGACATCGGGTTGTTTCGGTTTGAGTTATTTCGCGTTAGGTTGGGTTGGGTTGATCGGGTTTTTCAGCACCCCTAATTTTGATGTAAAATGTTCGGGGAACAATTATAAATGGATTGGATATGATTATTTATGGTTGGAAATTGTGGATCTAGGTTTTGAAGGATTTTGCTTGTGGATTCAGATTTCTTCAAGGAAGCTCAAGTTGGGATAAAATCTATATTTAGCCTAAATCTAACAAGGTGAGTTCAAGTTGCTTTGTGAAAGCTATGTACATGCCAAAATGTGTATTTTGAAGTAAAAGTGTGTTTACTTTGTGTTATCAAATGTGTCGAGTATTTGTCAAAGTGTTCATAATTGGTAAATGTGGATTGTTACATCTTATAAAATGGCTATTATTGATTTTCGGGTGTTTTGATGTGTAAACCCCAAGCATATATTCTTTTGGAGATTTATTGCATAAAATGAAAGTTATTTGACGATTAACGTGATTTTGGTGTTTTCGGTTTGTAAATCGTTTGGAAATTACACATCGTCATGTCATGGGATATTTTGGGAAAATGAGGAGGGTTTTAATTTGAAAGATGATTTGTCCCAATAAACTCATGTTTTAAGTTGATATAGATTCTTGAAGAATGTATTGCATAAACGTCGTTTAAATGCGTTTTATTATTTGGGGACCGTCATTTGTTGGTCAAAAGGATTTCGAGCACTTTAACTCGGTTTTGACTTAAAAGCGTCTTCGGGACATTTGTCCGGTGTTAATGGCACAATGTAGAGCCCATTTATGGTTTTCACATTAATGCATCTTGTTGCATAATAATGGTAATTACATGCTCGAGTGTGTTGGTCATTCATGTGTAGTCATGTAATGTTAGATTGTGTTACATTGGATCCATAGGCACGCACGTCAGTCTTTATTTGATGGTCAATTGGGTATTACGGGGTTGAACTCCGGGGCCCACGTTTTATGACCTTAACCTTTCAAGTGTACACTAGAAGGACTGAGTCCGATTGTGCTATCGTGTTGATGGGCGTTTGGGGCATCCGCCATGTCGGGGAAATGCCTTGGTTGTAACCCCCGACTATGTTGGGCCTTTGGTGGTATTCATGGTAATATTCACTAAGGTTAACTGTCTCTTTTGGTGTAGCTTGAAAGGAGTCATAGGGACACTTGGTCTTTTATGTCATGAAGTGTCATACGATTAACGTTGTATGAGTGACATACTTTTGTGTTCCTCCACTCTCAACGAATACGGGTATCCCCCATTGTCGGCCAACAATATTTTGGATATTTGATTGTCCATACTTTAACATTTGGATTTCATTCCATTTTATGGTCGCGTGAGTATTGAATTTTTGTTCCGTGTTTTCGATGGCATGTTATATTATATGGATTGTTTTCCATGATTTATGAGTTGAGTATTATACCCCACTCGTGCTTTGGGTGTTTCGGGATATAAAATTTTATCTGCGTTTTTATAAATTGGGAGTTCGTTTCCTATTCACGATTTGAGTGAGTTTCGGGTTGCATCACTTTATAAAGAATGTTTTGTATTGGGCGTTCGTCCTTAAAAATGCATATTATTGGAAAACGAATCGTTTTCATATTTAAAGTAAATCATTTTAACTAAGTGTTTATTCATGTTGAAAACTCTCGAACTCACTAGGCGTTAGCCTAACCTTTTTATTTGTCGGCATGTGCATCAGGTTTGGTTGAGGATTGTTGCTAGCGACTTAGTGCTAGTCCTATGCATGAGGGAGAGTATCTTGGTGAAGCATTCCGCACTTTTGGATATTGCAACTGTTATTGGGCTTTTAGTAACACCCTACTTTGATTAATCTTTATATAAGACTTGACCTATTATTTGTTGAAGTTAAATCTAGATTTCTAATTGAGGTGACTCAAGTGTTGATTAGTAGAATAGATCTTATCCTTATATGATGTATATTTTGGAAATTTGAATTTAGTTTTTGTTTCCAAATTTGAGGGTGTTACGCCATAAACTTGGATCATGAAAGTGATGTTGAGCAAAGTCAAAAACAAATTCACCAAGTCGTAGACAAAAGAAAATCTAGTGTTTGCCACCATTAGAGATCCAAACACGGGAAAGGTTGCCAAGGCAAAATGCAAGTATTGTTCCAAGTTATTGATAGGGAACACAAAGAATGGTATCTCATCTCTCTCTTAACATCTTGGTACATGTCTAAAATACCCTGCAAATGTGGGTAAAAACAAATGAAAATCAATACTTTAAGAACTACTCAAATTGATGTTGCCACTGTTTCTAATTGGGAGTTTGATCAAAATTGTATTAAACTTGCTTTAGCTAAAATGGTTATTGTTGATGAGCAACCATTCGCCACTTCTATCACCCCTTCCACATCTCCTTATAATCATAGCAACCCACTAGATAGAAGGAAATAATCAAAGGAAATCTCTTCCTAATTGTATTATCGGTAGTTTCTCTTTTGGCTACATTCCTTTGTACTATATATAAGGGGTTGAGTTGAATGGAATAATCAAGCATTCAATATTCTGTTATGGTATCAGAGCCATACAATTTTCTTTTCTCCTAATTCTTCTTCTCTACCTCCTTCCTTCCTTCTCGTCGATCTCTCTACATGGCATTCACAGAACCTACCTCTCCTAAGAATGCTGATACAAACCATGAACCCATACGAACTCCATATCATCCCACCCTCACAATCTCCAATATACGTACCTTCATCCCCATCACTCTCGAAATCGAGAAAGGCCAGTACCCGTCAAGGGCAGAATTATTTAAAATTCATGCCAAAGCCTTCCAAGTTCTCGATCATATTCAACCCCCAGAGATGAGTCTGTCGATCGCGAGTTGTGGACAAGATTGGATGCTATCGTGCTCCAATGGCTTTACGGCACGATCTCCATCGATCTTCTTCAAACCATCCTCGAACCCGATTCCAATGCTCAAACATCATGGAATCACTTGCAAGCCATATTTCAAGACAACAAAAACTCTCGGGCTCTACATCTCGAACATCAATTTTCCAACCTACATCAATCTGATTTCCCCAATGTCTCGGCTTATTGCCAAAATTTAAAGATGATTGCCGATCAGTTGGCAAACGTAGGATCTCCCGTCTCCAATCAACGTCTCGTCCTTCAACTCGTGGCTGGCCTTTCTGAAAACTATGATGGCATTGCGACTCTCATTCAGCAAACAAACCCATTACCGATGTTTTACCAAGCCAGGAGTATGCTCACGCTTGAAGAAGCACGTAAAGATAAACAGGCCTCTCTCTCTTCTCCATCAGCCTTAACTGTTCAACCGGGATCTCATCCACCTCTGTCTACTAATACCTTTGACTCTACCCGAACGGATCTCCAACCATCCAATGGCCAATACGGTCACCGTCCGGGAAGGGGTCGGGGCGGACGAGGTCGATCAGGCCGTGGGGGGCGGGGCGGCCAAACTTTTGACCGAGGACGTGATACATGGTACCACCCTCCTTAGGCATCGTCTGGCCCGGGATGGAATGGGTGGTCACACCCACCTTGGTTTGCACCACCATGACCATATCCGACTTCAGCACCGACATACTCGTTCTCCCAACAGCAACGACCACAACCACAGTCCCACCCCTCTCCAGGCCCAGGGTTACTTGGTCCACGACCTCCACAAGCATACTATACTAATGCTCACTCACCATATGCTCCAACCGATATCGAGTCAGCATTCCACACTCTTACCGTAACTCCGCCGGACGGAAGTTGGTATATGGATACGGGGGTGACAAGTCACATGGCATCAACTCCGGGTAAGCTCTCTTCGTTTTCTAATAATTGTTCATTTACTCATGTTCGTGTTGGTAATGGTTCGTCTATTCCGGTAATCGGATCAGGTTCGATTATCTTTCCTTCTTTGCGTCCTTTATCTTTGTCTCAAGTTCTCATTGTTCCACATATCGTTAAAAGTCTCATCTCTGTCCGTAAATTTACACGTGATAATTCACTCTCTATAGAATTTGATCCTAGTGGTTTTTGTGTGAAGGACCTTCAGATGGGCAATCCTCTCATGCGATGTGATAGTCACGGGGACCTATATCCTCTTCTTCCAAGTCAAAGCTTTTCTCAACCTTCTGCGCTCACCGCTATCTCCTCTACTATCTGGCATAATCAGCTCGGTCATCCAACTTTTCCCATTCT
The DNA here is from genome assembly GCA_954870635.1 of Arctium minus. Classification (NCBI taxonomy): domain Eukaryota; kingdom Viridiplantae; phylum Streptophyta; class Magnoliopsida; order Asterales; family Asteraceae; genus Arctium; species Arctium minus. The sequence continues at coordinate 168,985,401 of OX941080.1, read as the reverse complement.
TACTAAACTCGGTCATGTGATTTCTAATTTAAATAGTAAACATATTTCATCTTGTTTGTGTGCATCTTGTTAACTTGGCAAACAAAATAAATTACCTTTTCATGATTCTACTACATTCTCGAGTGCTCCTTTTGATATTATTCATAGTGATATTTGGACCTCTCCAATCATTAGTACGAGTGGTTCACGTTATTATCTTATTTTTCTTGACGATTACACTAATTTCGTTTGGACTTTTCCTATGACCACAAAATCTCAAACATTATTAATCTTTCAATCTTTCCATAAATATGTTCATACTCAATTTGAAAGACAAATAAAAACGTTTCAATGTGACAATGGCCGAGAATTTAATAATGGTGCGTTCCACACTTTTTGCCAACAACAAGGCATCCGTTTCCGTTTTTCATGCCCATATACGTCCTCCCAAAACGGTAAAGTCGAGTGTAAAATTCAAACAATCAACAAAATAACCCGCACGCTCCTTCTTCATGCCTCTATTCCCCCTACTTTTTGGCCTCACGCACTCCAAACCGCTACTTACCTCCTCAACATTCTCCCTAACCAAACACTTTCCTACCTCACACCCACCCATATACTTTACCAAAAACAACCATCATACGACCACCTTCGTATTTTTGGATTCCTTTGTTTTCCTCACAACCCTCCATCCCTCATCCACAAACTCCAACCACGGTCTATACCATGTGTGTTTCTTGGCTACCCTACACACCATCGTGGATATGCATGTTTTGACACCGTTCAAAACAAAATAATTTTCTCGCGCCATGTCACATTTGACGAATCACGTTTTCCATTCGCCACTTCTATCACCCCTTCCATATCTCCCTCATATGATTTTCTCGATCCATCCCCCTCCATGGTTCCGCCTCATATATCTTTTTCCCCTCCGTCTTTTTCATCCCCCCTACCTCTTTCTCTCCGTCACCGTCTCCCTCGCCACCCTCACCCGTACCACCATCATCCTCTCCCGTCACGACCTCTCCCATTCAACCAAACACCACCCCTTCTATACAACCCACCCCCTCACCGTCACCTACACCGCCACCACATACCCACCCTATGGTCACCTGCAGTAAAGTTGGTGTCACCAAACCGAACCCCCGTTATGCTCTTCACACATCTACCACTCCAATCTCTCCCATTCCTACCTCTCATGTGTCAGCTCTTACTGATCCGAACTGGAAAACGGCCATGCTTGATGAATATGAGGCACTTATTAGAAACACGACTTGGGAGATTGTCCCCCGACCGTCGGATGCAAACATTATTAGATGCATGTGGATTTTTACTCACAAATTTCGGTCCGATGGTTCTATCGAGCGCCATAAGGCCGGTTTGGTTGTAAATGGCAGGTCTCAACAGGTGGGCTTGGATTGTGGAGAGACATTTAGCCCCGTGGTTAAACCCACAACGATACGAACAATGCTTTCTCTTGCTTTATCCCGACAATGGCCGATACACCAATTAGATGTCAAGAACGCATTCCTTCATGGCACGCTTGACGAGACCGTTTTTATGCATCAACCACCCGGTTTTCGAGATGCCCGGTTCCCGAATCATGTTTGCCGCCTCAAGAAAGCACTATACGGCCTCAAGCAAGCCCCAAGGGCGTGGTATCATCGCTTCACCCGATTTATCTCTACATTGGGTTTTACCCATAGTCGTTGCGATAACTCCTAGTTTATTTATAATAATGGACATGATACTGCCTATTTATTATTATACGTGGATGATATCGTGCTTACAGCATCATCTGAGTTTTTGCGCCAGACCATTATCTCAAAGCTCAGCAAGGAATTTGCTATGAAAGATCTTGGACCCCTCAGTTATTTCTTGGGGATTTCGGTTCAAAAACATGCTTCCGGACTCTTTTTGTCCCAACAAAAGTATGCCACGGAAATTCTCGAATGGGCAAATATGTCTGGTTGCAACTCTTCTTCCACTCCTATGGCCACCGGATGCAAACTGAGCGCCTCATCTGGCCCTCCTGTTAAAGACCCAACAGGATATCGCAGTTTAGCCGGGGCCTTGCAATATCTTACCTTCACCCGACCGGACATTTCCTACGCGGTTCAACAAATTTGTCTGTTCATGCATGATCCTCGAGAACCGCATATGAACGCCCTACGCCGCATTCTTCGGTACATTCGTGGCTCTCTTCATCTTGGTCTTCATATTCGAAAATCAGACCCGAAGAGCCTCGTGGCTTACACTGATGCGGACTGGGGCGGGTGTCTGGATACCCGTCGCTCCACGTCCGGCTATTGCGTTTTCTTGGGAGATAACTTGCTCTCGTGGTCTTCCAAACGCCAACCAACCGTATCCAGGTCAAGTGCCGAAGCTGAGTATCGCGGGGTCGCAAATGTTGTTTCGGAAACATGTTGGCTACGCAATCTTTTGTTTAAACTACGATGCCCTTTAACGACAGCCACAATGGTTTATTGTGACAATGTCAGCGCTGTTTACTTATCTGGCAACCCTGTTCAACATCAAAGGACAAAACATATTGAGATCGATATTCATTTCGTGCGTGAAAAAGTGGCGTTGGGTCACGTTCGGGTTCATCATGTGCCTTCCCGTTTTCAGTATGCAGATATTTTTACTAAAGGACTCCCTCGAGTACGAATTCCGGTCCAGCCTCAACGTTCATGAACCTCCAAGTTTCGACTGCGGGGGAGTATTATCGGAAACTAAATCGCATCCTTATAATCATAGCAACCCACTAGATAGAAGGAAATAATCAAAGGAAATCTCTTCCTAATTGTATTATTGGTAGTTTCTCTTTTGGCTACATTCCTTTGTACTATATATAAGGGGTTGAGATGAATGGAATAATCAAGCATTCAATATTCTGTTAATAACTATATTTGTTTGATTGCACTTTTTGTTGATGATAATTGGAGATTGCATAAATGGATTTTGAATTTCAGATTAATGGATAGTCATAAAGGGAAGGAAATTGGAAAAGTAGTAGAACCATATGTTATTCGATGGGGTATTAAAGATAATTTGTCTTGTCTTAGGGGCTGTTTGGCAGTTGCTGAAAGGTTTGGTGCAGAATGATTAAGTGATCAGAACGATTAAGAGACTCTTATGATATAGTGTAAAATGAAATATGGTTATTTGCTAATTGATCATAATGAAATTAGGGCTCTGAATGGTTAAGGGAAGGCCAAGATACAAAATCATTCAAAGGGTTTTGGAACCATTAAGAGACAATTTTTTTTGTCAAACAAGATTCACCTCTTAGCGATTCAGAAGTTGTCTCTTAATGGAACCATTAAGAGGTAAACAAACAACTTCTTACTTTAGATAATGCAAGTTCTAATGATGTGACTATTGCGCATGTAAAAGAAAATCTTAATGAAAAACTTGTTTTAGGGGGTGAGTTTTTCATGAGATGTGTTGCCCATATTTTAAACTTGATTGTTAAAGACGGCTTGAATACGATTAAGGATTCCATTAATAGTATTCAGGGTGTAGTTAGATATGTGAGAGCATCTCCAATAGCTTCTCTAAAATGGTGATTTTTTTTTGCTCCAATAGATTCCCCAAAACCTTCTCCAAAATGGAGAAAGTATGAGAGAGATGATGAAATCTCCAAATTTGGAGATATCTCCAAAAATGATTACTTATGAGAGAGAAATAGTTTTTTATTCCTTCTACCAATGAAATTGCTTTAAATTAAATGATTATGAGAGAGAAATAATATTTGATGAGTTAGATTGAATATTTTAATAATATAATTAATTGTGTAATCTCCAAAATAGAGATTCTGTTGGAGATGAAAGTGATTTTTTTTGGAAATTTTGACTTTTTACTTCTCCATTTTGGAGAAGTTGTTGGAGATGCTCTGAGGAGCTCTCCGGCAAGAGGTAAGTTAGTGTGTTTTAAAGTAAAAAATTCCGTGTAAAGGTTTTGTTTGCTAGATGTGCCAACATGTTGGAACTCCACTTACATTATGTTAGATTTGACTCTTCAATTTGAGAAAGCTTTTAAAACAATGAGACAAGAGGATCATGATTTTTTGAAAGAACTCAAAGATGGATTCCCACCCCCAACAAGATTGGGAAAATGCTAAACTGTTATCACTTTTTTGAAGCAGTTTTACGATGCCATGAAAAGTATTTATGGCACTTTATATGTTACAGTTAATTTGCATTTTCATGAGATATTGGGTGTCCTCGCTTATTTGCTAGAGTGGAGAGAAGATGATGATCCCAATATTACTCCTATGGGTGATTAAATGATATTTTTTTTTGACAAATATTATGGAGATTTTGGTAAAACAAATGTGATGGTTTAGTTGCAGTCGTTCTTGATCCACGTTATAAGATGAGGTTTGTGAAGTTTTCCTTAAAAAAAGATCTTTCCTTTTGGCTTTGATAAAAACAATGAAATATATGATCAAGTATATGAGGTTTTGAAAAATTTGTATGATCATTATGCTAATGTTTCTTTATCATCAAAAAATGATTCTTCTAGTTCCTTTGTGAATGAAGATGGTGGCCAAAATTTTATTGGGATCGTGAAGAATAAACAAATGAGAAAAAATTATGATAATATTTATGAAAATGATGTTGGAGATGCTATTGAGAAATCTGAATTAGATGAATATATTGATGTTTCATCTGAAAAAATGGATGTTGAATCTTTTGAAATTTTGAAGTGGTGGAGTAAAAAATGTACTACATACAAGGTATTGACATCAATGGCAAAGGACATTCTAGCCATTCCAATTTCTACAGTTGCTAGTGGGTCTGCTTTTAGTACATCCGTTTGTGTGGTGGATGAGTTTCATAGTAGTTTGGGTCCGAAGACGGTGTAAACTTTGATATGTGCTCAAGATTGGTAGAGGGCATCAACAATATGTATTGACATGAAACAATAATTGGAGGATGTGCAGAAATATGAGGAAGGTATTTAACTTTTTTATTTTGTCTTTTTTCCTATTTTTTATATCATATTTAACATTCTAATTTGTGTTTTTATTTTGTAATTTTCATTTCAGAAACCGGTCGTAATGACCTAGATGAGACATTTTTTTAGTATTAACTAATTTTCTTTTTGAGTTAATCTTCTAATTTATTTGTTGTTGTGACAATTTATAAAATGATGTTTTGCTGAAAGAAGTGTTGTTTTGCTGAAATAAGATTTTGTTTTGCTGCTATTAGGTGTTGACGTGAAGTGCTTTGGAAGCCGTTTTGCTGCTGACCTGTTGTCAAGAGTTTCTATCAAATTATTTATGTAATTATTAGTTTTTAGTTTTTATCGTATTAGTTTTCACCATTTGTAGTATTTATTTCTTTATGTTGGTACTTTGTAATAGAATAATAATTATTTTTTTATAGTATAAAATGATAAAATTAAAAAAAAAAAGACATCGAGTACCCAAGACCGGAACCAGTTCCAAGCGGTTTCGGGACCGGTTCCCAACTAAAAAGAACCGGTGTAACCAGTTCCGGTTCTTCATTCCAAGAACGGTTGGTTCCGATTCCGGGACCGGTTCCGATTCCGGGACCGGTTCCGATTCCGGGACCAGTTCCATGAATTCTAGCCGTAACCTTTGATCACCCCTAGTTTGCAAGTGAATTTTATGATGGTGCAAGGTGGGGGTTTACAGGGGGAGCCGGTCATGTTTGGTAGTGGCTAGTGTTTTTTATGTTGTTGGCTGGGAAATATTGGTCGAAGAAGGAGGGTGAATCGGTAGGGGGAACCAAAGGGAGATGGGTGGATGTGGTTGTCGATTGCCACTATCGTCAGAAGGGTTAAAAGTGTAACAAAGTGGCAATTACAGTGATAAAAAGTGTGATTATTTTTAAGACGAGTATTGATAGCAAGGACGAACCTATAGTGGTGCCTACGGTGGCACGTGCCACCGTATTGTTTTCCACGGTAAGGTAAAAAAATTTAGGTTTGTGAAAGATGCAACCGTATCGTTTTAGAAGGTGCAACCGTATTATTTTAGAAGTGCAACCGTACCTCGTAATTAACCAAAAACCATAAAAAAAACTCATGAAATCAACCAAAAAAACCCGAAAAAATCTCTTGCCAAAAATACCGAAAAAGTTTATCGAAATCGATAAAAAAACTTAAAAATCTCTCGAAATCAAGCAAAATAAACTTTAAAACCGGATTTGGGCTAAAAATCCATCGGGCGATATCAAATATCGGTAAAAAGATGAAGATACGTTGATAAAAACCGTATGAAAAAATATGGTGCCACCGTATAAAGGAGTTTCTAAATTCGTCACCGATTGATAGTAAGTGATAATTATAGAGACCAATATAATTTACTCTATTATAAATATATAGTTTCTACATTAACTTAATGATAAAAAAAAAAAACTCATATAATTATCACACAGTCACAATAGATTTTTATTAATATCAACCGTTTGGATGAGCTTTTATATGAACACAAGTTACACAACTCTTATGTTTATAATACCTCGTAATTTGTTACAACAATATCTAAAAAGTAATGTGGGTTATTTTTATTGAAAAAATGTAATCAAGGTTAATATGTAGAATTGAATAACGTTAAATCCAAAATTGAAATTTAAATAATTTACAAGGGATATTAATTAAAATAGTCATTTAAAAAAATACACTTACCCTCCTCGCTATTCTCTCCCTTATTTTTGTGAAATAGCCCGTAGGTTCGTGAAAATGGTTCGTATATACGAACTCCTCCCAAAAACTCAAAAGAATTTCAGAATTTGGTATAGGTTCGTAAAAAAACTTCGTATATACGAACATAGCTCAAATTTTTTAAAAAACTAGGTTCGTGAAGTGGGTTCGTGAAAAGTTTGAAAGTATTAAAAAAATTTACATATTTGGCCCCTGTTTTACTAACTAGGGCCAAAAATGTAAGTTTTTTTTTACTAACTAGGGTCAAAAATGTAAGTTTTTTTTTTACTAACTAGGGCCAAAAATGTAAGTTTTTTTTACTAACTAGGGCCAAAAATGTAAGTATTTTTACTAACTAGGGCAAAAAATGTAAGTTTGTTTTACTAACTAGGGCCAAAAATGTTATGGCGTGTTACACTGCATTATTTTGCTTATATGTGAGATTTTTTTAATATAAAGTGTATGAGATAAATGATAATCATGTACGAGACCTAAGACTTAAATAAACATAAGAGTAAATTACATTTTTAGTCCCTATGGTTTGTTGAAAATTTCTAGTTTCGTCCTTATTGTTTTAAAATCGCAGTTTTCATCCCTATGATTTATAATCTTTACCTATTTCGTCCTTATGATTTAAATTTTATTGCTTTTTTTCATCCATATGGTTTACAATTCATTTCCATTTTAGTTCTTCATACTTAAAACTAGTGTTTTGGCCTCATGAACGAAAATAAAAATGAATTGCAAACCATAGGGACGAAAATCGAAATTTGAAATCACAGGGATGAAATCCGAAATTTTTAACAAACCACAGGGACGAAAAACATAATTTACTCTAAACATAAAAAAGAAATTTAACAACAAGAAAAGTACTTGGGGTATGTTTGTTAGCAACTTAATGAGCTTAATGAGACTTACAGCTTATTCGGTCAGTTATACATGACTGTTTGGTAATGACTTAATAATATAGAAAATGACTTATTCAGTAAGCTTCTATGGGGGAGCTTTATGCAGAAAGTCAAGGTTTTTCCAAACTTGGCAATCCCAATTAAAAAACATGCTCCTTCCATCTATGAAAAAACCCTCTCAAACAAAAATCTTCTCAATCTATACAGACAGATTAATCAACACAGACAATTTTATCCATACATGACTTAATGGAAAACCAACCAAACAACCCCTTACTCTTATTCCCATATACAAAGATTCGAACACAAACACTTTGGTAACCGAAGAAAAGTAGTGAATTGATATTCAAAAGATTTAATCCTTGATTATGCACCATGGGTATCATTCTCTGTGAGCTCTATATATTTGACATCAATGATTCTTCCTTTTTTTAGTTTTATTATTTTATATAAATTTAATTTTTTATACATTATTATTCAAAGCACTAAAAATACACATATGTATATATTGCCACTTTAGGGCACGCCTTAAAAAATGTCATGCCTCACCATAACTCGTAAGACTTAAGACTTGACCTCAGTGGCGGATCTAGGAATTTTGTTTAATGGGGGCACCTTTAAGGTAGATTAAAGGCTTTCAAAGTTGACCGATGTGTTTTTAGCTTCGTCACCACACAACACGTACCTCACGTCATTTACAATAATAAGACTCTGATTCAAAGATCGAGATTGATTATAATAATTTTTTTAATGCTTTTAAAATTCTCTTTTAAGTGTACCTTATGTGTAGGGGTGTAAATGATGCGAGTCGAGCTCGAGTATCATTATCCTCGACTCGACTCGTTAGTATATCGAGCTCGAGCTCGAGCTCGAGTGTTGACCGAGTTTTGATCGAGTCGATCTTGAGTAGCTCGCGAGTTGTCTCGTCTCATTTACACCCCTACTTATGTGTGTGTGTGTGTGTATATATATATATATATATATATATAGATGAAGGATCATGCGAAAAGTTAAACATTTTGCGAGAAGGCGAGAAGTGTGATATCATATATGATTACACGGCCTGTAGGTGTGTTTAATCATATATGATTAAACATCTATATATTGCCAATATAACATCTGTTTAATCATATATGATTAAGCTTGTGTATCATATATGATTAAACACTTCTCGCCTCTCTCGCAAAATGTTTAGCTTCTCGTTTGAACCTGCCCCTATATATATATATATATATATATATATATATATATAGGGGCAGGTTCACGTGAGACCAAGTTGTTTCTGTGAGACAGCGTGAGACCAAGCCTTAAAACATGAAACTTCACACCGAAACACTGTGAAGGTAAAAAACATTCGAACCTTCATAATGTAATCACACTATGAAGGTAAAAAAACCTAAACCAAGTTAAAAAAAATCAAACCTTCACAGATAAAAGACTGTGAAGGTATATCCGAACCTTCACAGTGAAAACGCTGTGAAGGTAAAAAAAACGAACATTCACAGCGAAAAACACCGTGAACGTAACATTTACGGTGTTTTCCCTATGAAAAGTTCGATTTTTTTTACATTCACAGTTTTTTGATGTGAAGTTTCATACTTTAAAGCTTGGTCTCACCGGTCTCACGGAAACTGTTTGGTCTCACGCGAACTTAAGTCTCTCTCTATATATATATATAAAGCAAAATTTAACTTAATGATGACATAATCAAATAGCAAGAATGAATGCGTCATCACATATTCACATGTGAGGTTTGGACGGTGTCCAACTCAGTCTTTACGTGCAAACACCGAGTGGTCAAACATTTATGGGCAACGACTATGTCCCACTAAAGTCAATGATATATCAATCCTATCTTGACTTCACTTTTGATTAATTAAATTCCTATTTCGGTTTCTTTTATATATTGCGTTCATATGTTGTTGAGGATAACATGTATACAAATTAAACAACATAGGCCTTTAAGATTTGAACGACGATGATATATGCACATCCTTTTAATGTGCGTTCATACTATATACTCAATCATTCATGCATATACATACAGTTGAGAAATTCATAGGTGATTGTCATAAATGTTTATACATGAATAATCATTTAATATATAGGTTCAAGTATTTAGATCTTTCCACGCGTTTTATAAATTATTGATGTCAATAGATTTACGTAATTAATCATTATACATGCATGTTAAACACATTTTCATAAAAATTATAACATTATATTGACTCGAGAAAAAAAAATATGTTTTACTATTTATCCGACATATTTTGATAAAAAGAAAAATCATCCAGGCCGAGACAAATTTTGTTGTCTTAATTGTACCAATGATTCATATTTTTTTTTTCTTCCCAAAAATACGTAAACTCTTGTTTGTTTGTTTTTTAAATTTGTCTGATTACATTTATGAGATCTGAATTCATCATCGCTTACATTTAAATTGAACAAAACTTTTGGTTATTAGTTATGGTGTTTTTGATACGCAGACGAGACTGAACATGACTAAACTAGATAGGCGAGAGTGAGATAGGCAAATGATAGTATTGTAAAAGGTTTGAGGGTTATAATTTAACATGGATGGTTTAATAATTTACCAATTTTGTTAGATCTTTTTGACTTTTGTTCTTTCTATTTTGGTGGAACAAAAAACTAAATTAGGTCCCACTTAGGGGGTGTTTGGGATTGCTTATTTAAAGAGCTTATTAACTTATTTTTGTCACCGTTGATAAGTAGTTTTCAGTGTTTAGATGGGAGAAAAACAACTGTTTACCATGTTGTCACTGCTAATAAGTAGTTTTTAATAAGTTTTCATTATAACTTATTAATTTATTTGAAACAACTTATGAGCTTGTTGGTTATTTTACATATATAAGCAATCTCAAACACCTCCTAATTAAATAACAACTTATTAGCTTATTATGTTTTAGTATCACCATAAACTAATCCAAACACTTTATATAAAACTCTGGTTTAACATCACATAAGTTAATAAACATTTTTATATAAAAACATAAGTTGTTTTAAATAATCAATCCCAAACACCCCTTTAGTATTATCCTATTCAAATATAATATTAGAGCAAACATAAAACAACTATTTTATCTTGTTCATCACATCAAACACGATAAATGTTGGCATTAGCGCTAGAAATAGTAGTCAACATGTCCACAAACTCCCAAGCTTGGTCAATTGTGTGTTATTGAGGGCACAAAAATTGTTTGGTTAGATATGGCGAAAACATATTTGTAACCGTCGTATTTAGGTGCCGTTTACTAAACATTTACTCGGTAAGTGCTTACCGATATTACTTACTTTAATGTTCTTACCTATTTAGCATGGAAACTATCTAGAATCTTACCCGGTAAGTGAGGGAAATGACTCTTACCCGGTAAGTCCTTACCAGGTTTAAAACGCTTGCCAACAATCAATTTGATGGTTGGGAATGTTATATGATAAGGTAAGTAAGGGTAATATCTTTGTCGGTAAGTGCTTACCCGGTAAGCATTTTAGTAAACAACCCCTTTAGCATTCAAAATTTTCGGATATCTTACTATTTATAGATGTAATATTAAGGAGTGTTTTTGTTATTTTGTGTTTAATTATTTTCGTTATTTACTAAATATCAATATATTGATGTTCTATTTTACTTTTTTATGACGTCAAATATGAATTTAAAATCTTTTTGTTTCATGTTTAATTTTAATTACTATAAAATACATAGAGAGAATGTGATTTAATTCAATACTTATTTTTAAAAACATGTTTCAAAATGTAAATGTAAGAATGTATCATTGTTTTAAATAACTCATCATGGCGTGTAACAACCCAACCCGCAGAAATAAAGCATAACGACAATAATATAAATCATTGCCAGAACGGCCCTAATACAAGGATTTCAAATTCCAAGGTTTACGGAAAAGCAACCTAATACACTGTTGGGTCATCTGAAGATTTGAAGATGACCTCCCGATCTTCCATTTTATATCATCATACTTAGAATATTTTGAGGTTCTTTTAGCAACTTGGTTTCTATACAAATGTTCGGTAAAGTCGAAGATCAACCGAAGAAGACAAAGAAGGAGAACATCTTTCAAAGCGGATTGAAGATAGACTCCTCAGCCTAAAGCCAAGTATGCCCACTTGATCAACACCATTGGCCAGGATGGTGCCGATCTCAGTCTTCAGGAGCTGAAGACCTCTTCGGCTGAAGACCTCTTCGGCCGAAGATGTCTTCGCCGAAGACATCTTCGGAAGCGGAAGATTTCTCAATCTTCAGAAGCCGAAGACTTCTTAGTCTTAGGAGCCGAAGACTTCTCAGTCTTAAGAGCCGAAGACCTCTTCAGCCCGAAGATGTCTTCGACCGAAGACATCTTCGGAAGCCGAAGATTTCTCAATCTTCAGAAGCCGAAGACTTCTTAGTCTTAGGAGCCGAAGACTTCTCAGTCTTAGGAGCCGAAGACCTCTCAGTCTTCAGGAGCCCGAAGATCTCTTCGGTAACCAAAGACTTCTTAATCTTCAAGGCCTGAAGATTTCTTCAAACTCATAGTATATTGTGATATCTTGCATTGACGTGGACCTCATCTGGAGATCAGATAAAGTAAGTTTTGTCTACTACACCATTTTAAGGAAAGGTCTCTACCATCCTTCTGCAGGTCAACACTTCAAGCCAAAACACCTCAAGACAAAAAGTACATCATGTACCTTGCTGAAGACCTTTGTCCATCCCTTGCTCAACAGGTGTCCCATGCATTTAATGCACGAGGCACTATAAATATGGAGGATGGTTCAACATGCAAGATCACCAGCTCTCAAGCATTCAAGCTCTCTAAGTGCACTGGCATTCTCTCTCTAAGAAGTTCTTATTGTTTTCTAAGTGTTTTACAATTGTTCTTCATTTCTCTTAGTGTAAGATTGTTTGAATAGATTTCATCTATTCTCTTCCGCAACAATCAAAAGTTTTCTATGTGTAATTCTTGATTTCAAATCAATAAGAATTAAAGTAAGTAAAAAAACTGTGTGTATTGTATTCAACCCCCCTTCTACAATACTTTTCTTCTTTACTATCTGCTATTTGGGACCAACATACACAACTGAGAATACAAGTAAAACTACTGTGATAGGTAAAACTAAGACATCATGCTTCTAGGCCACACCAACCAGCTCAGAGTTTTTCCTCTCCCTTGCCCGAGCCACCGACCTCACACTTACCTGAAAAGGTTTTAGTTTTTGAAAGAGCGAAGGTTAGACCGAAAGGTCTAGTGAGTTCCCTCTAATAACAGTTCATGCCAAAGCCACATAAAAGATTTATAGAAATATAAACTAATTCAGTTTTTTTAGAAAAAGAACAACGAACTCACAAAGCACGTTCCTGGCACACACTACCGTCACACGAAGTGACAACTTGTCTGACTCATACTGCCTTATATTGGGATACCCCCCCAATGGCATATACGGGACACCCCCCCCCCCCCAGACTTAGGCCGTAACTCGCTAGCAACAATGTATGCATACATTCATCATATCATAAACAACAAAACATAACTTGCATTTAACAAATCTCATATGCATAAAATATTGCATAAACATTGATAGGGATTTGGTTAGAAAAACTCGCATGTCGTCCCTTTGTTTACTTCCCTAAAAATGCGTCCGACCGGACCGATTACCTATGGTTTAAAAGATCACCGAAGCAATGGTTACTCACACGCCCTTGAGACTAAACTAACTACCCCCCCTGGGACTAAATCTACCAGAATCCCAAAATTGGGCTCACTGGGCCTCAACCCGAGATTGGGTCAACCGGCAGAGAGGTCCCTGTCCTTAAGGGATTTCCCGAACTACTCCCGGGTTGGGTTCTATAATAACCGGGTTCATTTAAAATAAATGTAGAGTTGGGGAAGTGGTTGCTCAAAAGCCCAAAAGTGTGAGGGGATAGTGGTAAAGTTGAATAAGATGAATTTAACCCTAGAGACTTATCTCTCATTCCTTAGTTGCGACTGAGAACTACTGCTAGAGAGGAGGTTGTAGGCGATTTTGGAGAAAAGAAAGCAAAGGGACAAGTTGCAATTGAAATCAAGCCTACATCAATCTCTTCAAGGTAAGTTTCTCTAGGTTGGTGTCTCCTATTGTTGAAAATGTATGGATTATCATCTAAGCCAACTCTAAGTCGTGCGTAGGGTAGTTCTTCTCATGCTCTTTCAACTGGTGAGACGCATAAGCGATCACCTTTCCATTTTGCATCAGTACACACCCTAATCCTAACTTAGAAGCATCGCTATAGATCACAAATCCTTCCGATTCGTTGGGTAAGGATAATATGGGTGCACTACTTAGACTTTCTTTCAATTTACCGAATGCACCCTCTTGGGCTTCGGTCCACAGAAAATTAATATTTTTCTTAGTTAGGGCAGTTAACGACATGACTATCCGCGAGAAGTCCTGGATGAACTTTCGATAGTAGCCCGCCAACCCAAGGAAACTCCTCACTTCCGATGGTGATTTCGGCGCTTCCCAAACCTTGATAGCCTCAATTTTAGCTGGGTCGACCTTGATACCATCCATAAATACAGCTGGGGCGTTAGTCAAACCGAAAGGCATGGCTAAAAATTCATAATGCCCGTACCTCGTACGGAAGACCGTATTGGGTACGTCCTCCTCCCTTACCCTCAACTGATGATAACCCGGTCGCAAGTCTATCTTCGATTAGTAACTTTCTCCTTACAGCAGATCGAGGAGGTCGTCGATCCTCGGAAGCGGATACTTATTCTTGATCGTCACTTTGTTAAGCTCATGGTAGTCTATACACATTCGCATAGACCCATCTTTCTTTTTGACGAACAACACTGGCACTGCCCACGGTGACGTGCTGGGACGAATGAAACCCTTGTCGAGCAGCTCTTGCAGTTGGGTCATCATCTCCTTCACCTCGGTCGGTGCCAAGTGGTAGGGTGCCCTTGCTATTGGCACCGCTCCAGACATCAAGTCAATTCTTAACTCCACTTGTCGATCTAGGGGCAAATTGGTCAAGTCCTCCGGAAACACATCCGGGTACTCACTTACCACCGAAACTGATTCTAGTCCCCTCTTCTCATTCTTAGCATCTAGCACATACGCTAAGAATCCCAAACACCCTTTTACTAAGCACCACCTAGCCTTGATCATCGAGATCAAGCACGACTTTCTATCCCGACGATCTCCATAGATTACCGCCTGCTCTTTCTTATTAGGCAGAGATATACGGATCAACTTCTTATTGCATACTATGTTGGCATCGTTAGTCGCCTACCAGTCCATCCCCACGATGACATCAAATTCCCCCATACCCATCGGGTATAGCCATAATAAAAATAAATGACCTTGAATGTCAATCCTACACCCCTCATATACTTCCCCCACCAAGACTCGACTATCATCGGCTACCTCTACTACAAACCCATGACTTAACTTCTTGGGTTCCACATGCAATTTCCGAATAAAGTTTAGCGACACAAATGAACGGTTTGTGCCCGAGTCAAACAACACCTTAGCGAAAGTCGAGTCAATAAGGAAAATACTTGTCACCATATCGGGTGTCTCCACCGCCTTCTTTGCCGTCATGTGGAACGCCCTTGCCTTTTCTTAAACCGGTTCCACATTTTTCTCTCCCTCCCTTTCCTCCAAAACTTCCAGCCGCTCCCTTCTTCAGTTGTGGACAATCAGTCTTGATGTGGTCTGGAGAGCCACACTAATAGCATGACCTCGGTCCTTGACAGTCCCGAGCCATATGCTCCGTCTTCCCACACTTGAAACATCCATCCTTATCCATCATACATTCCCCTCTACGCATCCGGTTTCATTTCCCACACGACTTATCTCCAAGCCTCAGCGTTACTCGCTGCTCGGGTCTTGCAATCTTAACCTTCTTAGTGTCAAGCACGGGTCCTTCCCACTTTCTCTTGTCGACACTTCTTTCAGACATCTGATGAACTTTATCCTTTTCTATCATCTCTGCTGCGTTAATACCGCGTTTTAGCCCGTAAAGATACCTCTCTATACGCCGCTCTTCGTTCGGCACATAGATCTCGGCGAATCGGGCCTTCTCTAGGAACTTGGTCGTGTATTCCCGTACTGTCATCTCCCCATGCTCTAACCCCAGAAACTCTTCATCCAGTTTCTTAATAGCCGCTAATGGGCAGAACTGAACTTTAAATTTTCCGACAAATGTCTCCTAAGCCATACCCATTGCCGCCTTCGAACCTTCTTGGTTCTTGGATTATGTAACCTGAAAATTACAAATGGAATAACACACAAGTATACATGTTAAACCACTATCGTTTGAAACAAGTAATAAAGTGGTACAAAGTACCGGATATCGATCCACAGGGACAGGAAAGTAAGGATTTCTAACAAGTCAAAGTTAAAGTAAGATTTCAGATGGTGAATTCGAAGGAATGATCTTTGAGTGTTGTTGACAGTAAATTAAAGAGCTTTAAACAGATTAAAAGAAAGCAAGGGTGCAAGATCCGGCTGGAGTTGTAAGCAACTAAATAATAGGACTAATGCTGCAGTAGATGCTGCAACACTAGGTTCTCAACTTCACTATTGGTTCACAAAACCCTTTTGCAAGGTTCATATTAGAATAGGTTTACCGGCAACGACTAATTAGGCGACCCAACCGGTTGCGCACATATATTATTATGATCCCCGTATAGTTTACAATCAATAAAGATTGAGAGGGTTTGTTACAACCCCTATAACACTTCAGTGTTCTGAATTTATGCTAGCTTGCAATCAAGTCGCTCACCCAAGTGAAACAATGTACGTCACCTCATCAAGAAGCACTTGGTCGAAACTCAGAAACAAGGAGTGAATAGTGAAATTGATAGCTAGTATCAAAACATTAATCCATAGTCACATAGGCTTTTATCTGCCAACCATCACTTACACTCAAGCTAGGGACTTACCCCATCATCGCTTGACACATGGTGTGCGATATTATTGGAAAGATAAAGAGCAGATGCATGAAAAGTAAATGACTGGAATTGGAATGCATAAATGTAAAGAACAGAAATGTAAAGTAGAAATGTAAAATCGAATTGTAAATGACAAGAAATGTAAAGGTCCTGTGAACGGTGATGTGACACAGAACAGTAGCGTACTAAAATTAAAGACTTAATATTAAAAAGGCTAAGATAGCTATGTGAGCTATCTAACCGGTGGTACCCAATACAATAAGAGACAATAAACAACTGAAGATGAACCCTCTATTTATACATAGAGGAGCTCCTAAATCTTAACAACTAAGAAAGCATAATAAGTGAATCAAAGTACAAAAGGACATGGTCCCTACCACTAACTAGGAATCAAATGTCATAATTAGGTACATACGAATCTTTTAAGGAAACCACAATTGTCAAAAGAGCATATATGCTCTGCTCCTTGTCTTCTTCAACCGAATCTCTACCAAGTTTCCCTCAAAGACCTTAGTTGCACCAACCAAAAAGATTATGAAGTCTTGTTCATGACTGCAGTCCCATGATGTGACTACTGCTGCAGCATTACTCATCAGTGATTTGATACATAAAACACACAAATAAGGTAAATTTCTCAAACTTAGCTCCCAACTCAATAAATAGTGAAAAGTAGTCAAATATAGTGATTGGGAAAATAAAATTACTAGAAAATCCTAATAAAAAGTGATGGAAAATGTGATAAATTATCCACTCATCACACCCCTATAGTTCAATTGTTGCTTGTCCCCAAGCAACAAAAATGACAAATAAAAAGACTCAATATATGGAAAAAAAATAAATAAATAAATTTGAGTGATAGAGGTCAATAAAATCAAACAAAACCATGGCCTATCATAAATATAAGTTCATCCAAACCGCAAGTTTTAATACCATAAGTCAAGATTCAAACTTCCTTTTGTTAGGCAAACACCATCTTTTAAACATAGAATCATTAGGACTTTTATGGGGGTATTTAACTTTTTGTTCTCAATTCTCTTTCTCAAGTTGCCTTTAAGTACTAGTCTGTATGTTGTAGCACATAATATAGGTGTTGCAACATGTTTTTTATATTTTCTGCTTTGACTTTTGTTGTCTTCACTCATTCTTTTCGAGCTTATTTTATGCTCCTTGATCTTTTCAGTTTAGGAGTGAGATATTCTCTCCCCCACACTTGAATTTCTCAATGTCCTCATTGAGGATCACAATAAACTTATGTTCATAGGTGCAAAGGAAAAATTGTATGGCTTGTGCTCAAGAAAGATGGCCCAAATCATCTTCCAACTTTATCAAGAATGGGTGCTAAGTTGCTGCCCAATAAGACCTTGCTTGGTTCTAGTATAAAACTTAGGATGGATTAAGAACCAAAAAATTATTCGGTCCATGGTTTGAAAAAAAAATATTAGTGACTACCACACAGACTCAAATGGAAAAAAATCCCGACTCATGGATCCTAAAAGAAAAAAAAGAAGAAAAGAAAATGAACACTATGGAGCTAAAGTTAAGAAAAATTGGATCTGTCCTACTCGTGAAGAGTAGGTGTTGTTGCAACTTTTCTCCTTGGTTTGACGGATGTTTCTATTTCCACTTATGTTTCCACACTTTTCTCATCACGTCTTTTCCTTCTTCATCAGGACAAACAGATTCAACGTAACAAATGGGGGAACATTCTTCATACTCATCAGGGTATCTTGTTGCAAGAAGCATGTTGAAGGCGATTTCACGATTATGCACATTGATGAGTTCTTTGAATAGTAACTCATCTTTTTGATTTTTCAGCTTTGGAAGGTGGAGTTCATAGGATGGAAGATCTGGAACATGACTCACACTTTTGCGATCTGGGTTTTGACTGAAGGATGAATGAGTGGTGGTGGTCTTTGCCTCTGCTGGTGCTTTGGCAATAGGATCAAAGCATAGCAGCCTTGCTGTAGCATCACTCTGCACAAATGTTTCCTTTTTGACTTCATCTGGGAATAACAATGGGAAGTCAGATCTGTTAGGAATAGATGCAATAACCTCTATACCTCTCTTTCCTACTGGTTGGGTGGACAAACTAACAGCATCAGGGGCTGTTGTTGTAGCATGTATATCATGATTACTACTGCTAGTAGATTTAATACTGCTTGAAAAGTTAGTGCTGTTACTTCAATAGTTAGTACTGCTTAGAGAGTTAGTACTGCTAGTAGTTAGTACTGCTAAGGGATTACTACTGCCAACATGATTAATACTGCTGAGGAATATAATGCTGCTGAAAATGGTTAATACTTCTGAAGAAGGTTAGTGCTGCTTATGAGATGAAGACTCAGTATGGAATGAAGACAGCTGTATAGAAGTCTTGCTAAAGTAAATGAGATAATTATGGAATGAAGATCAATTGTATTTTGATAATTATCTTGTAATATGTCTTGTATAAATAGTATAGAAGTCTTTGATAGAATTAACTTTTGATTGATAAGTTTTTAGAGAGAGAATTAACCTCAAGGTTTATAATCCTAATTCTAGAGAAGTAGAATTCGTCTTGGTGAGCCTGTTCATCAAGATTGAGGTTTTGTGTGAAAGCTTGTAACTTTAATCATTCAATAAAGTTTACAAGTTGTGATTTCTATTTTACTGTTCCATTGATAGTTGAATATTAAAGTGTTTTTCCGCAACTTCTTTAATATTGTTTCTGAGTATTATTATTCTTGTTAAGAATTAGATCCTGACAAGTGGTATCAGAGCCAAGTATTCTCAGAAACCTTCATTCATCATGGACAACACATGTGAATCAAACAGTACATCCTCCTTACAGAATGTTCTATGTGGGACATTGTTGAGAATGGTCCCTCTGCTGAAGGTAAAATTGGACAAGATGGCAGAAGACCACCTCCAAAAACTGATGGTGAGAAGAAAGTCAGACAGTTGGAGATGAAAGCCTTAAGCACCCTGCTTTTGGCCATTCCTAATGAGTATCAACATCAGTTTCAACACTGCACAGATGCTCATATTTTATGGAATGTTTTAGAGAAGAGATTTGCTGGCACCAAGAGCACTAAGAGGAATCAAAGGGATATTCTCAAGCAGCAATATGAGAATTTTACATCTTCAAAGAATGAGTCTATGACTCAAAATTTTGACAGATTCAATAAGTTGATTGATGAGTTGGCTACAATTGGAGTCCAGATGGAACAAGATGATGTCGACCGAAAGTTCCTCAGATCTCTTGGAGATGAATGGACCATGTACACTGTTTCATTCAGACAGAATGACTTATTAGAAGAAAAGGAACTGGATGATCTGTACAATGATCTAAGAGTATTTGAATCTGAGGTGGAAGCAAAGAAGAAGCCTATTGGATATGTTCATAATGCTGCCCTCCTATCAGCATCAACTGATTCTAATGCTAACCCTGAATCAGTTAATGCTGCTAATGGAGTAAATCAAGAAAAAGGCAATGAATCTGTTTTTGAAGCCTTTCTTTCCAACCATGGTAATTCCTCTTTAATCAATGATGACTTGGAACAACTTCATCCTGATGATCTTGAAGAGATGGACATTAAATGGCAGATGGCCATGCTTTCTATGAGAGCGAAGAAGTTCATTAAGAGAACTGGGAGGAACAACTTCTCTCAAAGAAGAGAAGATGGAGCAGGCTTTGATAAGTCAAAGGTGGACTGCTATAAGTGTCATATGAAGGGACACTTTGCCAGGGAATGTAGAAGTGGAATATCTCACAACAACAACCAACAAGCACATACTGGAAACTTCAACCAGAACAGAAACTCTGCTCAAGCTCTTGTTTCTCAACAAGGAATGGGGTTTGACTGGAGTGATCAAGCAGAAGAGGCCATTCAAAATCAAGCTCTCAGGCAGAGGTATCTGATCTCCCAACTGAGGTACTTTCTAATCTCTGTTCTCAAACTTGCATAGACACAGTTAAAAGGTACAGGGATCACAACCAGAATATGAGTGATGACCTTAAGAGGTTAGAAAAGGATAGAAAAGACTATGTGAGAATTGTTGAGAGGTTTGAGGAACAAATCAAAGGTTTCCAAGCCAATGAACTTCAACACACATATGATACAAATTACTGGAAGTGGGAGAAGAATGATCTAGAAATCCAACTGACAAAGTCCAAGGAGGAGAATGAAAAGTTGAGAGGAGAACTAGACAAGGTTAAGCTAGATGTGGAAAAGTTTTCATATGCTTCTAAAGCCATGGATTCAATTCTAAAGGTCCAAATCCATGATAAGCTTAAACCAGGAATTGGGTACAATACCACACCACCACCATACAACAACAACTACATCCCTCCTAAATCAGACTTGCTAGAGACCAAGGATATGAAGGACTTGCATGAGGGAGCAACTAAGATAGATCATTTAGATAAAGTAGTTGTTAAGGACAAGACTGAGAAAGAAGCTGGAAAGGGTAAGGATAATAATGTGAATGTTGAGATTCCCTTAGAAAATAACATTCTTACCAATGAGGGTGGTGGAAGAGATTGGGTCAAATCTGATGGTGTAGAGAAGACTGAGGGAAAGTCCAAAAAGGTTCATTACAAGCAGACTACAGTTGTGAATCCTATTCCCTTCAAACAGTGTGCATGTAATAAGTCTGAGCCTCTAAAACATGATAAAAGAAGGGGCAATCAAAGAAATTGGAATAATCAGTGGGCTCAGAAACAAGGAGTTGATCTAAGTAGAATCATCAGACCAAAACCTTGCTTCATATGTGGCAAAATGAACCATCTTGCCAAGCACTGTTACTTTAATCCTATGAACCAAAGGATAAATTTTCAAAGATCTGTGCAAAAACCCTTTGGTTATAGGAAGAATGAAAGGAACCATGTGACTAAGAAAACTGCTAAATCTAAAAGCCACATGAAGAAAAAGACTGTAAGAGAGAATGTCAAGATGTGGGTTCTCAAAAGCACAAAAACTGTTAGTACTGCTACCACAAATAGTGCTGCTAACAAAGATAGTGCTGCTAGAAGCAATACTGCTGCTACCAATTTTAGTACTGCTGAGAGTATTAGTACTTCTAAAACTAACATTGTTAGTACCTCTTCAAATGTTAATACTGCTAACTCTGTTAGTGCTTCTAACAAGGTTAGTACTGCTAAACCTGTTAGTGCTGCTAACTCTGTTAGTACTTCTAAAATTAGTACTGCTTCTAGTGTTTGTGCTGCTAGACATATCATCTTGACAAAGTACTCCAGTAAAGAGTGCTCTGATTTTAAAAATCTAATAAAAAAGGAATGTAAATACTTTGATGAGAAAGGGAGGCCCAAGACCACTTTGGCTTGGGTTCCCAGTTAATACTAATTGATTTATCTAATATGCAGGGCAACCAGCAGCTCAAGGGAAAGAGCATTTGGCATGTTGATAGTGGTTGCTCTAGGCACATGACAGGGAACATGGATTGCCTCAAGAATTTCAAGAAAATTGATGGAGGGCATGTTGCCTTTGGTAATACTCCAGATGGAGGTAAGATTAGTGGTAAGGGTGATGTAACAAAATGTAAGATGACCTTTGAGGATGTTTTCTATGTTGAGCAGTTAAGGTACAACCTATTAAGTGTATCACAGGTTTGTGACAAAAAGCATAGTATATTATTCACTGATTCAGAATGCATTATCCTTGCTCCTGGATTCAAGGTAGTTGATGAAAAGATGATACTACTAAGAACTCCCAGAAAGGATAATGTCTATTGTTTGGATATGGAAAATGTTTCAACTGATTCATCCCTAAACTGTCTTGTTTCAAAAGCCTCTTTAGATGAATCACCACTTTGGCACAGTAGGATGTGTCACATGAACTTTAAAACAATGAATTAACTTGTTAAAAACAACCTTGTAAGAGGTTTGCCTTCAAAAGTCTTTTCATGTGATGATCATTGTGTTGCTTGTCTCAAAGGCAAACAACACAAAACTTCTCATAACTCCAAAGAGTTGAACACAATTTCTTCTTCTCTTCAGTTTTTGCATATGGATCTGTTTGGTCCTACAAATGTCATGAGTATAGGTAAGAAATCATACTGCTTAGTGATTGTTGATGATTACTCTAGATTTACTTGGGTATATTTTCTAAGGACTAAGGATGAGACAAGTGGACTGATCAAATCATTTATTCTAAGAATTGAAAACCAAACAAATCAAAAGGTAAAAGTCATTAGGTCAGACAATGGTACTGAATTTAAAAATCTTGACCTAAACACCTTTTGTGAGGAAAAAGGAATTGAGAGGCAATACAGTGCTCCTAGGACTCCACAACAAAATGGTGTTGCTGAGAGAAGGAATAGGACACTGATTGAAGCTGCTAGATCTCTGTTAGCTGATTCAAAACTTCCAATTACTTTCTGGGCTGAAGCAGTTAATACTGCTTGCTATGTCCAACGAGTTCTGGTAGTCAAGCCTAAAAACAAGACACCATATGAGCTTTTAAATAAAAGAAAACCATTTATTGGATTTTTCAAACCTTTTGGGTGTCCTTGTACCATTCTCAATACCAAAACTCACTTAGGAAAGTTTGATAGCAAAACAGATGATGGTTTTCTTGTTGGTTACTCATCTCAGAGTAAGGCCTACAGAGTATATAATTCTTCTTCTAGAATAATTGAGGGAAGTGAAAATGTCAAATGCAATGAGAACACACCAAATCCTATTGGTTCAGGTCCTCAGTGGTTATTTGACATTGATTCACTAACTAACTCTTTGGGTTTTAGTAGTGATGATCATGTAGGATCAGGAAGTAGAGGATCAAAGGAAGAACAAGTACAACATATTATTCCTCAGTCTGTGATCTTTCCATTACCTACAATGGACCCTGTTGAAATCTGTGAAAAGGAGACTGTTGCTGAACCAATTCAGAGTGAAGAAGAAAGAAGAGATGAGGAGAATTCAGAGCATGAAGAGCCAGAAGCAGCTGATGTGATTACCTCAGCTGACTTAAATGATTCCAATTTAGATGTGTGAATTAATGAAGAACCTAGTCTTCAGACAAGAACTTAGAAGAATCATCCTCCTGAGCTGATAATAGGAGACATCTCCTCTCCTATGATGACTAGAAATCAAAGCAGACTTCAAGATTTGCAGGATCAGCAGCATACAGTACTCTCTTGCTTTCTATCCCAGATTGAGCCTAAGAAGGCTTATGAAGAAATGAAAGATTCAAGTTGGATAGAAGCCATGCAAGAAGAGTTGCTACAGTTCAAATTGCAAGATGTTTGGGACTTGGTGGACCTTCCTAAAGGTCATAGAGCAATTAGCACCAAGTGGATTTTCAGAAATAAAAAGGATGAGAGGGGAATAGTAATCAGGAACAAAGCAAGGCTAGTGGCACAAGGGTACACTCAGGAAGAAGGCATAGACTATGAGGAAGTATTTGCTCCAGTTGCAAGGGTAGAGGCAATTAGGATGTTTCTAGCCTATGCTTCATACATGAAGTTCAAGGTATATCAGATGGATGTGAAGAGTGCCTTTCTATATGGAACAATTGATGAAGAAGTATATGTCTGTCAGCCCCCTAGATTTGAGAATCCATCATATCCTGACAGAGTATATAAACTGAAGAAATCTCTCTATGGTCTACATCAAGCCCCAAGAGCATGATATGATACTCTGTCTACCTATCTCTTGAAAAATGGGTTTGAAAGAGGAATAATTGACAAAACCCTTTTCATTAGAAGAAGTAAGAAGGACATCCTACTTGTTCAGATCTATGTGGATGACATCATCTTTGGATCCACAAAAGATCAGATGTGTAGAGACTTTGAAGAGTTGATGCACAAGAGCTTCAAAATGAGTTCAATGGGTGAACTTACTTTCTTACTTGGGCTTCAAGTGAAACAGCAGAAAGATGGAATTTTCATAAGCCAATCAAAGTATGTGAAAGACATCCTAAATAAGTATGGTTTATCAGACTCAAAGCCAGCAAACACACCAATGGAAACACACAAACAGATCACAGCTGATCTTGAGGGGGAGGATGTTGATGTCCATCTTTATAGATCAATGATTGTATCCCTCATGTATCTCACAGCCTCAAGACCAGATATCATGTTTCCAGTGTGTATGTGTGCCAGATTCCAAGTCAAGCCAAAGCAGTCACATCTTCAAGCTGTTAAGAGGATTTTCATATACTTAAGAGGGCAACCTGGATTAGGTCTTTGGTATCCTTATGAATCTACTTTTGACTTGATTGCATATTCAGACAGTGACTTGGGTGGTGCTAATATGGATAGAAAGTCTACTTCAGGGGGATGTCAGCTTTTGGGTGCAAGACTAGTATCTTGGCATTGTAAGAAGCAAACCACAGTGTCCTTATCCACAACAGAAGCTGAGTACATTGCTGCTGCAAGTTGCTGCTCTCAGGTTCTATGGATTCAGAATCAAATGCTGGACTATGGGGTAACCTTTCTTCACACTCCAACCTTCATTGACAATAGCAGTGCTATTAGCATTGTTAACAATCCAGTCAAGCACTCCAAAACAAAGCACATTGAAATCAGGTATCACTTTATTAGAGACTGCAATGAAAAGAAGCTTATTCAAGTTGCTAAAGTTCATACTGACAACCAGTTTGTTGATCTATTCACTAAAGCTTTTGATGTGGGAAGATTCACTTTCTTGGTCATAAGTGTGGGCATGATCAACTATGAATGAGATCAAGTTTAAAAAGTAATTGTATACTTGTTATTTGTTTATTTTTGGGGCTACTAATCATCTTTCTCAGGAAGTGTATTGCCTTGCTCAGACTAACACAAGCTTCAATAGTGTAAGTATAGTTAATGCTGCCAGTGCAGTCTTAATGCTGCCAGTGCAAAGTTACTATTTCAGGTCTCAGTTAATACTGCTAGTTAGTTAATACTGCTAGTGGTTACTACTGCTCTCAGTTAATACTGCTAGTTAGTTAATACTGCTAGTGGTTACTACTGCTCTCAGTTAATACTGCTAGTTAGTTAATACTGCTAGTGGTTAATATTGCTAGTCAGCTAATACTGCTAGATGGTTAATACTGCTTCTTTCTCGAATCATATAAATACCCTTTTTGCCCGCCTAAAAGCTCATAATGACTCTTTGAATACTGTTCATCTTCTCTCTAACCTTTTTCTCTCAAGCAACCAGTGTGTTTTAGTCAAGTCTCCTCAAGCTCGATGGCATCAATGGCGTTTATTGATGAACACAACGAGATCGCAATGCTTCAAAAGCCTAAGCAGGCTGCTGGATTTCATCAAATAGTCGATTTTCTCAAGTCCAGTCATATAGCTCATGCTCTTACAGTGTCACCATCAATCTACATAGAGCACCAGAAGCAATTTTGGGCCAATGCCACCGCTTTTACTGAAAATGGTGTGCAGGTTATCAAGACAAGGGTGTGTGACAAACCCTTGACAGTTTCTGAAGAGGTCATTCGCATCAGTCTACGACTAGACGATGCCTCAGGTATTACATCTATCTCTAATGATGATCTGTTTTCCATCTTACAAGAATGGGGTATGGAGGCCCATTGGGTGTTTTCAAGTTCTCTAAAGCCAAATTTTCTCCCCAATGGCGTTTTCTTGTTCATACCCTTATGCACTGTACTTCTAGAAAAACTACTGGATGGAGTGAGTTCAGTAGTACCATTGCTTATGCTTTGGTCTGCTTATCCACTGCCAGAAAGTATAATTTCTCGCAAATGATTTTCAAAGACCTTGTGTCAAACTTGGACAATAAAAAGAGTTTCTATATGTATCCAAGATTTGTCCAGACAGTTATCACCACTGAATTGACGGATATGCCTCAATTTTATGAGGTCTATGTACCTAAAATCCCCAAGGATAAGGTCTTTTCAAATATCAAGAGATCTGCCATGGACTCGGAAGGAGTTGACACCCCATTGTTCTCTACAATGATGGTGGTGTCTCAGAATCAAGAAGGTATGGCATCAGGGTCAGGGCCCTCACTAAACCATCCCACTAAGAGCCAATCCCAACCTTCAATCACTATATCAATTCCTCAGTCCCTTCTTCAAAAACCAACTTCACCCATCACCCATACTTACATAAGGAAAAAGGTAAAGAAGGCTCCTTCTCTTCTTGTACCTTCACCCACAAAGCCTTTAAGCCCTATAATGGAGAATTCTCCATTAAAGAATATCTATAGGGAAACCACAGGGGTGTCTCCCAACCCCAAGGAGGTGCTCACTGAGGAGATGCATGAGCATATGGGTGAGAAGGCTGCCCCTACTCCTACTAGCACAGAGGAGGTCAGTGGTAACATCAATAAGACCTTCCCCATGGAAACTTTGAATGAGCAATCATTCAAAGGTCCCAGGTGCCAAGAACCCAAGGGGGTAGTAGGTGCTTCTGCTAGGCAGAAGACCTCTACTACTAAAAGATCCAAGAATTGATGGATACAATGAGCAACATTAATCTAGATGTCATCAAACAGGGAGCAGATATAGAGGAGATGAAATTGGTAATTTTGTCTCAACAAGTGCAGATTACCAAATTGAAGAAGCTAGTGAAAAAGTTGGTGCGGAAAAGAAAAAGAAAACAGTATGTCCTGAAGAAGAGGGGAGATGCTTTCAAAAAGGAGGAGAAACAAGATGACGGGGAGAAACAAGATCAAAAGGAGAAACTCAGTACTAGTGGTATGGAAGCTCAATTTGAGGGGGAGCAGAATAGGGAAACAGAAAACAAAGAAGCAGAAACTAGTAAAGAGGCAGAAACTGTTAAACAAGCAGCAGTAACTGAAAAAGCTCAAGCAGCAGTAACAGGGCTATCTGTTGAAGAGATAGAAATAGCAGAAAACCTTCTAAAGGCCAAAACAGACACTCCCAAGGCTACTCAAAATGACAAAGGAGTGGTCATTAAAGAAGGAGGTCTTAAGTAGAAAAGCTAAGAAATCAGTGAGGCAGAATTAAAGAAGAAAGGAAAGGCTAAGATGGTTGAACCTGAACAACCTTTAAAGCAGCAGAAACAGATAGAGCTAGATAAAGAAGTGGCAAAACAGCTTCAAGCAGAGATGGAAAAGGAGGAACAAATTCAATCAGAAAAGGACAGAGAGCTTGCACTGAATATGGCTGAAAAACTCAATGAAGAATATCAAAAGAGTTTGAAAGCTGCAACTGAGGCCAAAAAAAGTATAGTAAAAGCAACCAAGCAAAGACTGCCTTCAAATATTCAGAAAAGACAACCCTCTAAGACCTATTTGGCCAATCAAGAAAGGAGAAAAATGATAAACTTTATGAGAGGCTCAATTGGTGTAAATGGAGAGATGTTTGCTAACATGGCATACATCAAAGTCGAGGAGCTATATAAAAAGAAAATGGCAAAGCTTCAAGGGGACTCCTCTCAAAGGGAAGAAGCTGAAAGAAGGATGAAAGAGAGGCATGATCTCAACATCCAACAACCCTTCCCTGAGGAAACCACTCCTTCAAAAGAAAAGGCTGAAAAGAAGGAAGAGAATGTTGCTGTGGAAGTCAAATCTGCAAAGAGAGTAAAGACCATAGCTTCCAAGAAATAGTCCAAAAAGCGAAGGATTGAAGAAGCAGAAAAGGAGGCAGAACCATCTGTTGCAGATCATACAGAGCAAACAAGTCAAAGTGCACAACAACCAAATCAATCTGATGAGCATGTTGGTCTTTACATGACTTTAATAGAACCAGTACAGGTTGTTCCCATTTCTGTGAAGGCACCAGAAATCATCTTTTGGGATATTCTGAGGGACAACAGAAAGGATTACTTCAGACTCAAAAGAGTTGGTGACTTGTTTGAAGTATATACAACTTGGGGCAAAGTGATCAGAAGTTGTTCCAGGGCTGACTTAGAAGAAATGCATAAGGTGGGAATAAAGCTATATGAGCCTGTTATGAAAGGAACTGAAGAAAGTCTACTAAAAGTTGCTATGGAATACTTGTGTATGATGTTTGAACCAGAAAAAGTGGTGTACAGGATCAAGGATTTGCATCATGAGTATGGGTTCAAAAGGATTGATCAGTGGATGCTCTTTGAAAACTGTGGTGTCTACATGATCACAATAGATAACTACTATCATGAGTATTTTCTAGTGGAAAAAGTATATGATCATAGCAAGGAGAAGCTGAAAGGAATGCTGAAAGCCAAGCTAGTGTGTGCAAAAGGATCTGAAATGGCCAGAATTGTGATAAGAAGGACAATCAATCAAAGTCTGGGACTGAATCCAAATTTGGGCAACTAAGCTGAAGTTTTGAAAGCATCTTGAAGACCATATCTGAAGAACTTGACTTCTCTTCCTAAAAGTCAAGTTAGGGGGAGATTGTTGGGAATTTAAGATTTGTTCAAGTATGGTTAATGCTGCTAGTATATCATGATTACTACTGCTAGTAGATTTAATACTGCTTGAAAAGTTAGTGTTGCTACTTCAATAGTTAGTACTGCTTAGAGAGTTAGTATTGCTAGTAGTTAGTACTGCTAAGGGATTACTACTACCAACATGATTAATACTGCTGAGGAGTTTAATGCTGCTGAAAATGGTTAATACTTCTGAAGAAGGTTAGTGCTGCTTATGAGATGAAGACTCAGTATGGAATGAAGACAGCTGTATAGAAGTCTTGCTAAAGTAAAGGAGATAATTATGGAATGAAGATCAATTGTATTTTGATAATTATCTTGTAATATGTCTTGTATAAATAGTATAGAAGTCTTTGATAGAATTAACTTTTGATTGATAAGTTTTTAGAGAGAGAATTAACCTCAAGGTTTATAATCCTAATTCTAGAGAAGTAGAATTCGTCTTGGTGAGCATGTTCATCAAGATTGAGGTTTTGTGTGAAAGCTTGTAACTTTAATCATTCAATAAAGTTTACAAGTTGTGATTTCTATTTTACTGTTCCATTGATAGTTGAATATTAAAGTGTTTTTCCGCAACTTCTTTAATATTGTTTCTGAGTGTTATTATTCTTGTTAAGAATTAGATCCTGACACGAGTTAATTCTCCAACTTGGGTTTCTAGATTTCTTATGGTTTCTTGCGTGTCATTTATGAAATCTTTCATCATTGCTTCCAATGATGTGAAAGAATCAGATGGTGGGTGGGCTTGGTTATTTTAAAAAATGGGATGAGTGGGATGTTGTGAAAACATTGACTGGTAACTGTAAAAATTACTAGGATGATGATTTTGGAAACCTAAGGGTCCTTGTGGTTTAAATTGTTGGTTTAAGGCTCGACTATTCCAAGAAAAATTCAGGTGTTGCATCCACTATAACTTTGAGAATAGTCACTTCCCCTAGCATGGTTACCAAAATAGTTGACTGAATCTGGGTTTGATGGACATTTCTCAAATAGATGGCCTCCTCCACATAACACACATGCTACAACATTAACAATAGGATATGATGTTGCAGCAACAGACTGGGCATATTGGTCATCATTCATGTTTTGTAACATTTTAGCCATAGATGTGAGTTGTGCTGCAAGTGCACTATATGCACCTGTTTCATGTGTCCCAATTGTTTGTTGTTGTATTAATATCTGTGGATCAGCCTAATAAAGATGCTTATTTGAGATCCTTTCAAGTATGTCAAATCCCTCATTATAAGTACAAGCTGTGAAAGCTCCTCTTGATGCAGCATCAAGCATTTGCTTTGCAACAGTGGTTAAACCATTATAAAATGTCTCTAGATGAATACAATAAGGAATGCCATGGTTAGGGCATTTTCTCAACAACTCTTTATACCTTTCCCAACAATCAGGCAGTGCTTCATTGTTCGTTTGTTTAAAATAAATTCTCTCATTTCTGGACTTAGCTTGTCTGGTGGGAGGAAAATAGTTATTCAAAAATCTCTCTACAAGATCATTCCATGATTTGATGAGAACCTGCTTGCAAAGAGTTAAACCAATACTTTGTTCGATCCCTTAGAGAAAATGTAAACAACTTCAGCGGTAAGGAATCATTAGAAACTCCAGGGATTTTAAAAGAATCAGTTATTTCCATGAAAGATTTTAAGTGCAAATGAGGGTCTTCAGATGGCAAACCACTGAACTGAAAATTAATTTGCAACATCTTAAACATGACAGGCTTGAACTCAAAGTGAGTTGTCTCAATGTGTGGTCTTAGTATCCCTGAATTTAATTGACTAAAATCAGGAATAACGTAGTCCAAGATTCCCCTATCCCAAGAATCAGCAATGCTTATGATATTCTCTATTAAAGTAACACTAACAGGTGGTAGAAAAACCAAACTATAAAAATGACTAAAAAAAATCCTTAACTTTGGCCATCCCCATCAACGGCGCCAAAAACTTGGTTCTTGGATTATGTAACCCGAAAATTACAAATGGAATAACACACAAGTATACATGTTAAACCACTATCGTTTGAAACAAGTAATAAAGTGGTACAAAGTACCGGATATCGATCCACATGGACAGGAAAGTAAGGATTTCTAACAAGTCAAAGTTAAAGTAAGATTTCAGATTGTGAATTCGAAGGAATGATCTTTGAGTGTTGTTGACAGTAAATTAAAGTGATTTAAAAAGATTAAAAGAAAGCAAGGGTGCAAGATCCGGCTGGAGTTGTAAGCAACTAAATAATAGGACTGATGCTGCAGCAGATGTTGCAGCACTAGGTTCTCAACTTTACTATCGGTTCACAAAACCCTTTTGCAAGGTTCATATTAGAATAGGTTTACCGGCAGCGACTAATTAGGTGACACAACCGGTTCCGCACAGATATTATTATGATCCCCGTATAGTTTACAATCAATAAAGATTGAGAGGGTTTGTTACAACCCCTATAATACTTCAGTGTTCTGAATTTATGCTAGCTTGCAATCAAGCCGCTCACCCAAATGAAACAATGTACGTCACCTCATCAAGAAGCACTTGGTCGAAACTCAGAAACAAGGAGTGAATAGTGAAATTGATAGCTAGTAGCAAAACATTAATCCATAGTCACATAGGCTTTTATCTCCCAACCATCACTTACACCCAAGCTAGGGACTTACCCCATCATCGCTTGACACATGGTGTGCGATATTATTGGAAAGATAAAGAGCAAATGCATGAAAAGTAAATGACTGGAATTGGAATGCATAAATGTAAGGAACAGAAATGTAAAGCAGAAATGTAAAGTCGAATTGTAAATGACAAGAAATGTAAAGGTCCTGTGAACGGTGATGTGACACAGAACAGTAGCGTACTAAAATTAAAGACTTAATATTAAAAAGGTTAATATAGCTATGTGAGCTATCTAACCGGTGGTACCCAATACAATAAGAGACACTAAACAACTGAAGATGAGCCCTCTATTTATACATAGAGGAGCACCTAAATCTTAACAACTAAGAAATCATAATAAGTGAATCAAAGTACAAAAGGACATGGTCCCTACCACTAACTAGGAATCAAATGTCATAATTAGGTACATACGAATCTTTTAAGGAAACCACAATTGTCAAAAGAGCATATATGCTCTGCTCCTTGTCTTCTTCAACCGAATCTCTTCCAAGTTTCCCTCAAAGACCTTAGTTGCACCAACCAAAAAGATTATGAAGTCTTGTTCATGACTGTAGTCCCATGCTGTGACTCTTGCTGCAGCATTACTCATCAGTGATTTGATACATAAAACACACAAATAAGGTAAATTTCTCAAACTTAGCTCCCAACTCAATAAATAGTGAAAAGTAGTCAAATATGGTGATTGGGAAAATAAAATTACTAGAAAATCCTAATAAAAAGTGATGGAAAATGTGATAAATTATCCACTCATCACTTCTCCACCCGTCTCGGCCTCCAACCAGAAGACTACATTGTCTCTCAGAATGGACAAAGCAAACACCACCTTGTCTTCATCAGCACATTTGCATGTGTAGAAAACCAATTCCATCTCTCGAATCCATTTGATAACCACTACCGGATCACATTCTCCCTTGAAGCTAGGGGGCTTGCAAGAGGAAAATGATTTGTAGTTGCAACTCTTATCCATAACCGCTTTAGGTGCCACATAAGGAGTTGACTGAGAGTGACTACCCACTACAGTTACAGGCGGGCTAGACCTCTCAGTCCCTTCTCCCTCCCTGCTCTTTCCTTTACTCTCAGAAGTTGTTTTCGTCTAGTGTGCCAACAGGGCTTGCAAAGTTTCCTAGAGTTCCCCCCCTCGGGCTAAATCTACCAAAATCCCAAATTTGGGCTCACTAGGCCTCGACCCGAGATTGGGTCAACCGACAGAGAGGTCTCTCTCCTTAAGCGACTTCCCGAACTACTCCCGGGTTGGGTTCCGGGCTCGTTACCACCGGGTTTGCTCCCGGGTGGGGTGACCCGCGGGTTTGCTTCTGGTCCCCGATCGCTCTCGAATAGGGAACTCCTGGGTGGATTTCGGGTTTCCCGGTCGCTCCCGGTCGAGATGTCTCCCGGGTCTTCCCGGTTGCTCCCGGCTGAAAGGGACTCCTGGGTGGGACTTTCTCAGTCGCATCCTGGTCCCCACACCCCGGGTTCGTCGATACCACATCGAAACCCCAAAAGGAAAGGTGGTTTCCTTGAGGAGAACGGGATCGATAAACAAATGATTAACATCGATCTCACCACTTCTTACCAAACGATTCAATTTACAAAGCAAACAATAGATTAACTTCTAATCCTGTCAGAACATTGTGAAAAAGAATTCCAATCCCTCCCTTCAAGAACACGGCAACAAACCCTCCCTTTTCTTAAATCGAAAAGACATAACAATCCCTCTAACCATTAATAATCAAAAGAAGGATCAAAGCTTACCTTGGAGAACAAGTATCAATAACCCCTTTGATGCCCACCTCCTTCTTCACCTTCTCCCAATCGATTTCTCCCTCAAGCTCTCTCTCTCTCTCTCTCTCTGTTTTCTTTAGACGCCACCAACACCAAGAATGAAATTAGGGTCGGATAATAAGGTTTAATCCCTTTCTACTCAAATTACAACTAGCTCATCACACTTTAAGTTTAGACAAACAATCCCCCACACTCTCAACTTTATTAACTAAACCACGATTATTACATGGCCCGTTATGACGTCAAGGTTTGACTTCGTCGCCACATTAACCTCTATTGCTCCACTCTAAGGCTTGACTTGCATTGTAACGCGTTACAACGCGTTATTTTGTAAGGTATGAGTTTTTAATATACAATTTGAGGGATAAATGATAAATATGTACGAGACTTAAAACTTGTATAAACGTAAAAAATAAAACTTATAAACTAAAACCCTAAATAGGTAAATACTTAGGGTCTGTTTGAAAATAACTTAATAAGCTTAATGGTGACAAAGATAAAGATTGTGATCATGATACACCATATCATATCACTTGATCTATACCTCCATATCACATCCCTTGATCTATGTTATAGTATCTCTTGATTTTTGTAATTACTTTTGTAATCATCTAAAATATTTGCTTTCATTTATTTGTATGTATAAATATGTGCTGGTCCCAAAAGTAATGGCAATAATAAACAAGTATTATAGAAGTGGGGATTGAATACAATACACAATTTTTTTCACTTAGTTTAAATCTTTATTGATATAAAATCAAGAATTACACATAGAAAACTAATAAGATTGTTGCAGAAGGAACAGATAACCCTATTCTAACAATATTTCACAAAGAAACAAGAACACAACTTAAAAACACCAAGATTAAAGCGGATGTGAGAGAGCAAGTTTGCCAACTTTTTGCTTGAGTGCACTGAGATCTCTTTCCAAAAGCGTAGTTTGCATGGAAGGAGTCTTCACCTTTAAATACCACCTTGTGCATTAAATGTTGAGGACACTTGTCATCTTTGGCATTGGATGTCAGATAATTCTTACAAAAGGGATAAAGTATTTGATATGACTTATCATAGAACAAAGTTGACCTCTAAACCTTGAGAAGTTAACACCTGAAGATAGTATAATATAGACATCCTTTTTATGAACCTTTGAAGAATGTCACCACCATTTTATAACTCAGATGAAGATCATCTGTGCAATAAGGGGTTTCTACCATTTTTGTCAGAATGAGGTTTGCAAAAAGGAGACTAGCCGATTTATGAAGATAAAATCGGCTAGAAGAGAGTCCTACCAAATTGATGGGCTGAAATTCGACAGGTGGGATAACAGTCGATTGATGAGGAGTAATCGGCAGGTAGATAGCTTAGTGAGGTTGGAAGTTTATCTTGATCCGCATATGAAGATTTACTTCTTGCTGATTTTGGTTGGTCTTCGACTTCACCGATCTTTTGAAGCATGACTAAACTATTATAAAGAACCTTAAAATAATCTAAGTACAAAGGATGTTCAAATATTCCAAGTAAGAATTGATGAGCTGAAAAGGGGGGTCATCTTCAAATCCTTGATGACCCAATAATCTCCCCCTTTTTGATGATGACATCCCATACTTAAAATAAAAGAGTAAGAAAATGAATAGTGCATTTTGACCCGATTTTACTCTTTTGGGTTCTTTTTCATATAGACCATTCTTTTTGTTTCTTTTTGGATTTTTTAAGGTATCCGACATTTACAGGTATAAATGAATAAAGGAAAACTATTTACAATATGTAATAAAGAAAATTGCACTTATATTGATCTAAAAAAATTGAGTACAAGATAAGAGAAATTACAAGTACAATTCAAAAGTACGTAAAAATAAACTAAGATTCTTTAAAAGGATCATCCAATATGTAGTCTCTCTTCTTCAGCTCATCGGTTACTGCCTTGAAGATAGAAACTGCATGAGGCCCCATCAGAATGATCTGAAGAATCCCAACAAGAAAAATACTATCGACAATATGGATCTGATCAGCTGTAAAGAAGCGGATTTGGCCGAAGCCATCGTCAAAAAAGATACCATATGTCGGCTCGAGGATGACCATGGTAGAAGGTTAAGGCACGATAGTCGGCAAGGAAAGGTCGATATTATAGACTTTTGGAACCTTTCCTTCCTTGGACATCTCATGGAAAACACCTTCTTTCTTCACAGATCTAGACTTTGGCTTGGAGGAGGAGGAGGAGTGATGATCAGTTTTGAGCTTCTGAATGAACTCACTTTCGGCCGCCAAGTGTTCAATTCGGTACTTGGTTCGTTAGAACTTCATCCTGTTCTGAAGGGAGTTGATATGATCCAAGACTTGTTCTTTGTAGGCATTTTTACTCTTCTTCAAGATGTTGATAATTTTGAACTATTCAATGAGACCGTAAGTCCCTAGCCATTCCATCTTGTCAGTTCGGATCATCCCATTCTCTCAAGTTATAATTAGCCAGATCGGTTCCTTTGCAGATTTTGTCCCTGAGATTTGAACACTTGAGATTGGAGAGCTTTCATGTCGGTCGGTTATGGACTTTTTGTACCAACGAATACACTTGGCTTTATGCTCATCAGATTCTCTAGCCGACTTCTCCAAGCTTCCAAGCTCCAATTTTTGAGCTTCGATCGGGTCCTTAGAAAGTTTTGCTTCCTTTGCCTTTTCTTCGGCAAGCTTCCGAGCGAGCTCTTGAGTTTCATCAAAGGATTTTTTGAGCTAGTTAGGCTGCCTTTATTTCATCGGCCGACATCCCCAGCTGGGATATAATATTTGGGGGTGGTTGAAGTTTTAGAACATCTGACCCCAAAGTTCGTTTGTTCCGTTCTTCTTTTCTTATTTTTAAGTCGGTTGCCTCTTCTTCGGGAGTCATTGGTTGCTTTCTTTTGTCTTTGTGAACTCCCCCGCCGATTCTTCGGCCCGATCAGTAGGATCCGATCGGATGGTTCCCTTTTCTTCGGTCAGATCGGTAGGAGTTGATCTGTCGGTTCCCTCAACTTCGACTTCGACGTTGGAAATAGTGACTTGTGGGGATGGATTCTCCCCCTCAACAGATTTCTCCCCCTCAACGGTTGAAGGAGAAGAAATGCCGAGATGAGTCGACACACGACCCATCCGTCGATCCAAGCGGTGAAGGAAATCTCGATCATCATCACCGAAAACCGCATCGCTAAGGGCAATGTCCCACTCCTTTGTCCGAGACTTGGAGACAGAGGCTGGGAGCGCAACAACCTTTTGATGAAGGTTGTTGAGAGAATCTAGGACCTTAGAATTTACCAAGTCCTGGGAGAGAACCTTGGCTTTCAAGAACTCAAGTTCCCTATTCCTTGCATCGGAAAAGGACTTGAGGGCAGCAAGAGATAGAGAAAAGTCCAGGTGAGGGGAGAGGAGCCGTTGTTGGATCAATAATTGTATTCAAGATTAAATTATTTAAGGGGTCTAGTTTGTAATAGTGTTTAACACCTTAGGGGGTATTTTAGAAAATAGTTAATATTAATTAGGTCATGTTGACCTAAGTATAAATAGTTTTATTTTCAAGAATTAGGTTAACAATAAGGAAAACAGAAAATAGAGGAGCCGTATTTTCTCTGATTTACACGCACGAGGTATCTTCTGTACACCAAGAACATACACACGTATTCATCTGATTAATCAAGAGATCTACGTTATGTTGATTTGATCTATTCATCTCTTGTTATTATTGTGTGGTGATTGTTTATCAACTATAATCTGGGTTTAACAAGTGGTATCAGAGCCAAAGAATCAAGATTTTTGGATTAAACAGTATTTTTCGAAAAACCAACTGTGTGAAAATCGATTTCAAAGGTTTGTGTGTTTTTGAAGCTGAAAATAATTGGAATAGGTGCGTTTATTGTAATAGAACATCATTAGATTGCCCTATTGCACTTAAAAAAAACAAATCGATTGACTTTTGATGATTTTTGAAGTTTTTGGTCATGAAACTATCGTGTACTGTTCCATCTGATTTTAAGCATAAAAGTTGTTTTTAATCATTGTTTTTGATTGGGGTTCGTTCATAGTATGTTTGTGGATGATTTGTGTGAATTTTACACTGTGTATCAATCGTTTGAAGTGTTTTCTGGATTGAAAACCGAGTAGAGGGTCGAACAGTTGAAGAACTCGCCAGATTTCTAGTTTGCGCCAGATTCAAGTGGTCTTTTGCGCCAGTCCCTCTTAGCGCAAAAGTGTATTTTGCGCCAACCACTCTTCGGTCGAAGGGGACACCGATCGCCCACACACCGGTCGCAGCTCACACCGGTCGCAGGACACCGGTCGCCCACACACCGGTCGGCCTCAAGACCCCGGTTTTCGCCATCTGTTCTTCGCGCAAAACCATCTTTGCGCCATCTTCTCCTCGAGCATATCTGAGTTTCGCGCTATCTTCTCCTAGCGCAAATTAGTCTTTTGCGCCAGATCCTCAGCTCAAGTTGACTTTTGTGCCATCTACTCTTAGCGCAAAGTCTCTTTTGCGCTACTAACCTTAGCGAGTTTCTGATTTTTGCGCTACTATAATTTACGCCACTGTCCTTTAGCGCATAACTGGAGTTCGCACCAGCTTTGCTTAGCGCAAACTGTCTTTTGCGCTATTGTCTTTTGTGCTATTGTCCTTAGCGCATTCTGTGTTTTGCGCCAGATTTTCTTGTTTTCAGTATTATTCTGTATTCATTTGATTATTTTTGGAAATTTATTTTTCTGAAAATTTTTTAGTGTAGTTTTTATCCAATTCTTGATTCAAAAGATCTTATTAGTTGATTTAAATCGTTCAAAGATAAGTTTGATTACTAATCCATCTGCTAGAGATGCCTTACACAGATGAGAAAGGAAATCTGGTGCTTACAAACAGAGATTGTGCTTTATCATACATGCCAGAGATTCCAGCACTGGAAGTTGAAAATGAAGATCTGAAGACTCATAACTCATCTCTTCTTGAACAGATCAATAAGTTGAAAGATGATAAAGACTTAAAGAAAGACTTTGTTTGCTCAGAATGTATCTCTAACTCAAAGATTAATTTTGCAGGAATTATTGAGTCAAAAGAGAAAGAGATTGTAAATCTTCAAGCTAAATTAAAAGGATCTGAAAGTATAAATTCTAGCTCAAGTTGGTCAAAGAAGGAGTTAATGCAAAAAGATCTTGATGAGCTTAGAAGAAGAGCAAACAATGCTAGTGAAACATCTGAAAGGCTTAGAAAGATAAACTCTCGAATTGTTGCTGAAAGAGACTCTTTGAAAGATAAAGTTTTCAGTCTTGAGGTTGAGATTAATATGCTGAAAGAAAAGACAACCCAAGACAGAAACAACACAAAATCCCAAGATGAGATGATGAAGATTGAGAAAGAAAGAAAGAAAAGAATTTGCTAAGAAATTCTCTGATTTCTCAAGAAAAGCTTTTGAAGAAAAGAAATCATTAGAGCTTAAATGCGTTAAGCTTTCTCAACAAGTTTCAAACTTTGAGAAAGTTATCATTCTGGAGAGAGACAAGGTTGAGAATGAGAAGAAGAAAGCTGAGCAAAAGGATGTAAATAAAAACTTTTCTAAAGAAAAGAAAGATCTAGAGACTAAGATAGCTAAGCTGACAAGAAAGCTATCTGAGTTATCAACAAACATCTTGAAGGAGAAGAAACAGTTTGTCGTCAAAGATAAAGGAACTTGAAGAGATCATATTCAAAGTGAAGTTGACTGAGCACAAGACGCCAGACTCAATAGCTTAATCACCGAGAGATGATCTAACTGCATTCGAATGCTCATTCAATTCAGCAGCAAGTTCATTTTTTACTAATGTTTCTAATAATCCTTTGTTTGATGTAATTGATGATCATACTTCTGAACATAAAGATCAGATTCGTCCTTCTAACCTTTTCTATAACAAAGATGTTGATGGTTCAGGTAACTTCAAGAAGAACAAGTCTCGGAAGAAAAGGTTCTGGAGAAGGGAAAATGAAGAAAAAGATAGAGAAAATTGGATCTGGAGAGTTAAAGGATCTTCAGAGGAGAAAAAGACCTGTAAATCATTTGTGCATATATCAAATGCTAAAAGGAACAATGCCCCGAAAGGTAAAACTTTTGGCAAACCTGATCTGGTTTACACTATCAATCAATTGATCAGGTTAGCACAAAAGAAAATTAGTTGTTCCTACTATGGCTCAAATGATTTTGTAAACAAAGATTATGTGAATAACTGGTATGGTTCTTATTTTATATCTCCCACTAGAATTGCAACTAACCTATTAGGACCCAATTACCAGTGGGTACCAAAAGCTAAATCTGTGTTGCAGGCACCCAATGTTTAAGGGGGACAAAGAACGTTTGACTTCTAAGTACAACAGCTTAGGACTCGATCTTCAATGACAAGAATGTTGACTTCTAGACAATACAGTCTAGGACTCAGACTTCAATATCAAAGAGTTTGACTTCTGAATTTACTTTAATCCTAATAATTCAGAACTCTGTTTCATGATTAAGGATTATGCACATATTAAGGGGGAGCTTATATGCTTTATATTTTTACTAATGTGTTTTCTGATGTTTCAGGAAAAGATTAAATACTATTCTCACCGGAGAATATGTATAATGGCTCTTGAATAACACAGTTCAAGACCCGATCTTCATTGGTAAAAATGAATGATACTATTCTCACCGGAGAATAAGTAATCATGGCTTTTGAATACTTAAGTTCAAAACCCGTACTCAAATGTTTCTTCTGATAGAATGCTTAAATGATAAAATCTTTCATAGAAGTTTTTGATTTGAGGGGGAGCTAACTGTTATATCTTTGAGGAAGAGGAGATATATATGATTTTTACTATCATTGTCATATTTTTCTGATAAACTGTTGTTTTACAGATATAAAGGGGGAGAACACTTAAATGAAAATATTCATTCCAGGGGGAGTTAAGGATTCTGATTTACAGGTATATATTTCTAATCCTTATACTCTATCACTTGTGAAAGAAGAACAACTTTGACTTGTGAAAAATGGTTTTTAAATGTTCAAACCACTTCATATTCTTTAAATGTTTTCATGAATTGAGAAGTGTGTTTTTAAATAATTTTTGGATACTTTGATACTTATCTGACCGTGTGTTCTTAAAGAAAAATACTTGTGTACTTTCTTTTCATATACTTTGTCAAGTAT
The DNA here is from genome assembly GCA_954870635.1 of Arctium minus. Taxonomy (NCBI): domain Eukaryota; kingdom Viridiplantae; phylum Streptophyta; class Magnoliopsida; order Asterales; family Asteraceae; genus Arctium; species Arctium minus. Next base: position 168,944,943 of record OX941080.1, on the reverse strand, counting down.
TCATACACATAACGGTTCAGATCATTCTATTTGACTTTGTTATTACCATGTTTCAAAAGTTAAATCTTTCTATGGTAATACTCTCGTTCTTTGTATTCATTGTTGTTTGAATCAAACGTCATTTCTACTTTAAAAGTGATTTCATTGCAGATATGTTTATATATTGTTCATATAAACAACATTCGTCTTTGATTTTCCAACATTTTTATTCTTCATGTTTATTTGTATTCCTTTGTGCTTACATGTACAAAAGGATGTTGAACAACACGTTCTTTTAGGAAAATACATGGGATTCAGTGTGAAAGCTTAACAGAACTTCCATGGATTCACGATAACCAGTGTTTCGTACCCAGGAAGTATTCCCTGAGTGATTGAGGGGAGAGGGGTCAAAAGATTTGAGTGTTGGTGTGTGAAGAGGTAAAATGGAAACGAGAGATTGGTTGGTTAGAAGTGAGATTTAATGTTTAAAAGAAAGAGGGTGAGAGAACAGAGTAAAAGAAAAGAGGGTAAGAGCACCTAGCCCATGACATCTCTTGCATACAACTCCACCAGCTACTCATTCTTTTCTCAAAAAGAGAATGTTTCACATTTTCTGGGGACGCAACACATACGCTATTGGTTCTTCATTTGGAAGATACTAATATTGAAAAAGAAGGAAAGCTTAACAGAACTTCCATGGATTCACGATAACAGTGTTTCGTACCCAGGAAGTATTCCCTGAGTGATTGAGGGGAGAGGGGTCAAAAGATTTGAGTGTTGGTGTGTGAAGAGGTAAAATGGAAACGAGAGATTGGTTAGAAGTGAGATTTAATGTTTAAAAGAAAGAGGGTGAGAGAACAGAGTAAAAGAAAGAGGGTGAGAGCACCTAGCCCATGACATCTCTTGCATACAACTCCACCAGCTACTCATTCTTTTCTCAAAAAGAGAATGTTTCACATTTTCTGGGGACGCAACACATACGCTATTGGTTCTTCATTTGGAAGATACTAATATTGAAAAAGAAGGAAAGTTGCCCCACCTTCGACCTTTTCTCATGCACATTGAGTCTTTGTATAATTTGTTGTTGTCTCAACAAGTTTACATACTTTGAGCCTACTTTGAAAAGCAATCATCGGTGCTTAATTCTTTCATACACATGCACGAGCACATAGAAATCTATTTTCTGTCAGAACGTTCATAGATAACCATGTGTTATTCGATGATTGAATGGAAGTCCAGGGGAGCCAACATCAAAACCAGCTCCTTATATAGTAACTTTGTGTTACTTAGTGACTGTGTGTTACTGACAGGCATTCCAAACTGAGTCATTTGTTGATTCAGGGTTACCACTTTTTACTTATTTGAATCTGTAAAGATTGAAATAATCACTCTCTCTATCTGGGGAGACTGCTCTTATTTCCACACAGGGATCTATACATGAAGATTGTGCTTAATTGTTGATTTGGGGGAGAAAATTCCTAGTTTGTTTTGCTATGTTTTGATGATGCTGATTCTCACCACTCATCAAAAAGGGAGAGAATACAAAAAGGAGGAAGATACAATAATTTTTGAAATGAAGATTGCTGAAGAATTCAAAGATATCAAAGTGTCTGAATTTATCGACTGAAGATAATCGTCAGAAGGACACTTCATTTAAAGAAAGAGGAAGATGAAGATTGTGTAAAGCTACAAGCTTTGAAACTGTCAACGTCATATCAGATACAGTTTTCAAGAGAAGTGAAGACCCGAAAATAGAGGAGCCGTATTTTCTCTGATTTACACGCACGAGGTATCTTCTTTACACCAAGAACACACACACGTATTCATCTGATTAATCAAGACATCTGTGGTATGTTGATTTGATCTATTCATCTCTTGTTATTATTGTGTGGTGATTGTTTATCAACTATAATATGGGTTTAACAGCCGCTCTAGCAGAGTGTTGACGGCACCGACCGAAGATAGTAAAGGCTCGGCCATATCAGAGACGTCCTGGGCCATGGTATCCATACACCTAAAGTAGTTGCTCCTTAATGATCCGAAATAGATCATTGAGGGAGGTGTTGTTGTTCCCGAGATATCGAACAATTTGACCCTCCCGAAGAGCATTCTACTCTAAAACGGTAACACAATGACCAGTAGTAGTCGTGAACCGGTCAAATTCTGCCTGAAGAGAGGCCAATTGAGCACCCAAAAGCCTGTGTTGCCGATTTGTGTCAATAATATCGGCAAACACATCAGTGGGAATGGAAATGGGGTTTGGGGATATAGGGATGGAAGGGGTAGCCAAAAAGGTGGAGGGGTGGAATGAAGTTGGGCTCGGTAGGTGATGAGGCAGGGTTCAACTAGGGGGAATGGGTTGGCGGGCAGAAAATAAATCGGTAGAGGAATTTGAGGAAGAAGTGTCGGATGATGAGGCTTGGGGGGTAGGTTTTGGGGAGTGTTTAGGTAGGGATTTGGGTGAAGAGGTTGGTTGCTCCTTCGGCTGGTGGGTTGGTGTAACACCCTCAAAAAAAAAATTGGAAAGAGCGACTAAATAAAAACATTCAAAAATACCTTAAAGGGTAATAAAATCTCATACTAATATTCCATAACTGAAATACAAATTTCTAGATTTAACCAGCAACAAAATTAAAGTCTTACATAAAGACTAACTAAAGTCGAGTGTTACTATAACCCAATAACAATCGCTATCTCCAAATATAAATGCAGAAGACTTCAACAAGCTATACACCTCTTCGAGCACACAACTAGCACTCATCGCTTCACAGAGTCACTAGCACTATTCCCAACCTTACCTGTTGCACATGCCGACAAATAAAAAGGGTTAGGCTAACGCCTAGTGAGTTCAAGAGTTTTCATCATGATTATAAAAACTATTAAACGGAAATAATGCAACTTAAATCATGATCCCTTTAAAATGATTTACTTTAAATATGAGAACGACCCGTTTCCAATATTATGCAATTTATGAATGGACGCCTCAATGCCAAACGTTATTTCATGAAGTAATGCAATCCAACACTTACTCAAAACGCGAATAGAAATCGAACTCTCCATTTATGAAAATGCGGTTAAAACTTTGTATCCCGAAACACCCAAAACACGGGTGTGGCATAATACTCAACCCATAAATCAAGGATAAAATCCATTTACACAAGACGCCACCGAAAACTTGGATAATAAAACTCAATACCCAAAAACAACACCTTTCGGTAACGGGGGATACCCCAATTCCATCGAATGTGGCGGGCACACAAAGTTAGGCTACTTATCAATGTTCTCGAGTTTCACATAAGACCATGGTTCCCCGTATCCGGCTCATCTGAGCTACCACATCAAGACACCACTGATCCTAGTATCTACTCGACCTCTAATGAGTCTCACCACAAAGTCCAAGTCCCCGTATCCGGCTCACTCTGGGCACCACCGCAAGACTTAATTCCGTATACGTCTCCTCCAGAGTACCACCGCAAGCTTACATAAACAAAACATGACTTAGGGACCACTCACTAGAATTCAAACGCGGACACTAAATTCCACGATGAGTAACCAGACTGGATTACAAACGGGCATCGAGTTCAACCACCCACGATATCTACCTCGAGCCCTCAATAATGGTTACGCGGTTATCGAGTCCAACCACTAGCCACGGGGATAAAGTCCCCACTAAACAATATCCAGTCCCAACACGGGGATAAAATCCCCACTAAAATCAACTGACTGACTCATATGCCTATGGATCCAATGCATTACAGTCTAAAACGTTACATGACCCAAAAGCATGAACTAACGCATTCAAAACATGAAACTCTCAAATAAGATGCAACTAAGTACACCATACGTCCAAGGCTCCTTAACGAGCTACCAAAACTGAACAACTGTCCCAAAGACTCAATAGAGTACAAATCAAGCCCCAAAAGGCTTAACAGACGATTAGCTAAACCACGAGAGCCAATATGGTTATATAAACCAAATTATATCTTTCTCCAAAATCATTGTTTCTCAAAATCACCATTGGCCTTCGGCCCAAAACCCAAAAGATTTTCCATTTCTGAAATGTTTCCCCAAAGTCGGAAATGATCCGAAACCAAAGGACTCACACCTTCGTACTTTTCAAAATATCTCATTTCATGAATGATGCATAAAACCCGACAAACACTTAAAGGTGCATTTTTGACCAAATACCTATTTATGCAATAAATCACCAAAACATGTTCCTTTGTGACACATTTATCAAAATATCCCAAAATCCCAAATGTGGTGTTTTACAAGGTTTAATAAGCTAAACACTTCAAATAATCAAAAGTTACCAAATAACTCAACAGTTGATAATTTCATGTAAAACACATAAATGCTTTAAAATAAACATTTTGGCATGTACAACGTTTTCACAAATCAACTTGAACTCACCTTGCTAGGTTAAGTTAAACCTAGGTTTCAATCCCCAACCATTAGCCTCCAAAAGCATAGACCCCACCCAAAGATTTCCGAAGGCATCCATTCTAACTCTTCAACTCAAGCTTCCAAGACCTAGATACACACATTCCCGACCATAAATAATCACATTCAACCCTTTAGAAAGGCTTTCCAAGTATTTACATGAACATTTCATCTTATACCAAAAATCCTAACTTTCCATACTTGAAAAAGGAGAAGATTACCTCAATCGATAGCTTGAATCCACCAAACAAAACACTTGCAGAACACCAAAACGAACCATAAGCTTCCAATCTTCAAATGATGAAAAGGGTTAGATGAAACCCCCAAGAACTCGGTGAGGAAGATGAAGATGAAGTTTTTGTGGTACATGATCCCAACTAGCTAGATGATGAAGAATCATGTGCTTTAAGGAGGAAAAACCCTCAAAATGGGTTAGGGTTCGACATTGGGGTTTGGGGGTCGGTTTGGGAGAGAAAAGGGGAGAAGATTTAGGGTTTGGGTTGTGAGGAATGAGGCTTGATGGCTGAAAATCGAGTTTTATCTCGACAGTGCATGTCGCGGGTTATGCCGCGACTTTAAGTCGCGGCATAAGTCGCCCGCTTTTCCATAAGTCGCGCGGTTGAGTCTTAGCCGCGGCACAAGTCGCGTAATTGTTAGGACACAGTCTCATTGGATTCAAGATCATCCAATACGAAGATCGCAATCTGAAGTTAAAGCTGACAAGTCACTCTCAACAATAGTCTAGGGTCTATCTTGTAATAATAGTCAAAGTTATGTTTTAATATCTTAGGGTATCTTTTAATTAGATGCTTATTAGATATTATGTTTAGATATTATATTAGTTTAATTAATATCTAGATATTATGTTAAGTTAGATATTAGTTAGTTTATGTTTTATAACTAACACAATTCTAAGAACACAACACATCGGTCCATCAAGAACAACAAGAGAGAAAGCTTAAACTGTAAACATTATCAACCCTCTGTAATCCGCATTTATAATAGAAACAGATTGGTAATCGTATATTGTTTTGTTGTTTGATTTATCTGGTAAACGATCACGGACTCACAATTGGTATCAGAGCCTGATCCAGATTCAAAATCAAATTTTCAAGACTCTGTGTTCTTCATTTTTCATATCCACTGTGCTATCAATCAAAAACTTCAAGTTGTGGTTATTTTCGAAATCAAAAAGTTGTGTGTTGTTGTATTTGGTGAATCGATCACTTGGTCAAAATATAGAGCTGTAAAACGAATTCCAGTTGGGTCAATTTGAGAGTTGCAGGGCTGTTTATCGAAGAAGAAAAGCTCATCGGTCGAAATTTTGTACCGGTCCATACAACAAGGATACGGTCGACCCACATTCTATCGGTCGATTTGCAAGGTACCGGTCGAACCCCATCTACCGGTCGAAGGTTTTCGTTACAAAAGTCCGGTCGAGCCATAAGAAATACCAAGAAATACCGGTCCACTATCCACTACAATTTATCGGTCCACTTACATTTCCAACATCCGGTCCTAGAGTAATACTGGTCCTAGAGTAATACCGGTTGAAAATCTCACTGCTCATCATCTTACCGGTCGACGCAACCATCCGGTCGAAGATATTACCGGTCAAGTTTCTCCTTTGCGCCACTCAAGTGAAACGCAAACCCCTGTTTGCGCCACTCACTGCTCAAGCAAACCTTTTGTTTGCGCGACCCACTGCTCAAGCAAAACTCTTTTGTGCGACCCACTTTAAACGCAAATCTGTGTTTTGCGCCACCCACATCTAGCGCAAACCAGACTTGTTGCCTTTTAGTGCAAGTTGTGTTCTTCCAGACTTGGTTTTTCTAAGGATCAAATCAGTTCTTTGTGAATCAAATCAGATATTCAAGATGGATTTTTTTGATGATGAGGAAATGATTAAAGCGCTTGAATTAGATCTTGAAAAACTTACTTCATCAACGGAACTTCAGCTTAAACGCTCAAAGAAATTATCTAAATATCGTGATGAAAGAAAGGTTCTGAAAGAAGAAGTCAGTGCTTTGAAAAAGATTAATGAGGATGTTCTGAAGCAAATATCTGACTTTGAGAGCAAAAAGGATACATTCGAGAAGAAGATTGCAGATCTTTCCAAGAAGAGTGTTGAAGAGAAGAAGACACTTGAGCTTAACTGTATAAGGCTTTCTCAACAAGTTTCTAACTTTGAGAAAGTAATCATTTTAGAAAGAGATCAGTTTGCCAATGAGAAGAAGGCATTTGATCTGAAGAATGCTGGATACTTAAAAGAAATATCAGATGGAAGAAAGGGTGCAGCGAAGGTATTTGAAGAAGAGAGAAGCACCTTTGAAGCTGCAATTAGGAAGCTTAATGCAAAGTTATCTAAACTTTCTAAGAATGCACAGAAAGAGAAGAAGAAGAGGTCCGAGCTTGAGAAGAAGATTGACCTTCTTATCAAAGAAAGAAACAGTTATTCTTCAAAGGTCAATGAGCTTGAAAAGGTTATTTCAACGGTGGTGGTGACTGAGCGCAAGACTCCAGAGTCAATTTTCCACTCACCTAGATATGATTCAGCTGATTCCGAATGTTCATTCAAGTCAGCTGCAAGTTCAACATTCAGACCCGTTTCTTCAAAGAGGTCAGTTAAATCTTCTGATCAAATTCGTAATTCTAACCTTTTCTTTGATAGAAATATAGATTGTTCAGGTACACAAAGAAGGAGAAACAGCTACAAAGAAGTTGAACTGGTCTGGAACAGGAAACCAATTGAAGAAAAGAAGAAATATGAGCTGAAATGTAAAAGCTCATGTGTACATACGCATAATGAAACGAAAAACAATGCGCTGAAAAGTAAACCTGCTCATGTTTACACGAGAGATCAAATGATCAGGTTATCAGGTAAGGAAAATTCTTGTTCTTACTGTCGTACACATGATCCTGTTCACAGAACCAAAGATCATTACTGTATGGTTCTTATTCCATAACCCCCACAAGAACTGCAACTAACACATATGGACCCAAATACCAGTGGGTACCAAAGAAAACTAAACCTGTGTTGTAGGCACCTACTGTCAAGGGGGAGTAGGAGAAGAATGGTTCTTGAGTAAATCAGCTCAAGACCCGGACATCAATGTCAAACAAAGGCTTCTAAGTAAATCAGCTTAGAACCCGTGCTTCAAAGAAGAGTGACTTCTAAACACAACAGTTTAGGACTCGCACTTCAATGATCAAAAGAACTTACTCCAATGCTGATATGAAAGATTGTACTCCGATACTCCATCGAGAAATTCAACCTTCAAAGGGGAGTACATATTTATTTCTGAAATTATATATGTTAGATGCATAATTTCAGGGGGAGTAAGAGAAGTTCTCTGTTTTACTGCTTTTTGTCTTTTCAATATTAGTGAATAAAGTTTCTTTGACTTGACTTAAGACTTTTGCAGAATTTTGGAGAAGAGCTTACACGATCATATGTTTATGACTTTAAGCTAAGCTTCATGAGATTTAAGATCGCACTTCAAGGTATATTCCTTTATCTTAATCTCATATGTGATTGAAAGAAGGACAACTTTTAATCATTGAAAACATATTCTTAAACGTTCAAACCACTTCCCGATTTTTCATAAGATTTTATATTTTGGGAGTGTACTTTAAATGTTGTACATGAGCTTACATGATTATAAATCATTTTGAGCAACATATTCTTTATAGGATATACGGGATCAGTGTGCTAGGAATTAACACAACTTCTATAGAATCACGTTAACCAGTGATTTCTACCCAAGAAGTTAATCCATAGTGATTGGGTGTGAGAAGTCAAAAGAAATGAGTGTGGAAGAGTGATGAGCTATCATGAAAAAGAGAGTTCGGTTAGCAGTGAGCTAAATGTTTAAAAGAAAGAGGGTGTGAGAACAGAGTTAAAAGAATATCACAACTCTGCACCAACTTTTTCTGAGCCAGGTAGCCACATTTCTAGTGTTTCACAACTCTTTTGTGATCATTATTGAAACAGGCAACTAGCCCATGCCAACTCTTGAAATTACCCCACCAGATACTCATTTACTTCTTAACAGGAAAATGTTTCATTTTCAAAGGGGAAGCAGTACATATGCTATCTGATTTTCATTTGGAAAATCTGGATATTGAAAAGGAAGTCTGCCCCACCTTCGCACTTCACTCATGCACATTGAGTCTGTGTTTAACTTACTGTTGTCTCAGTGGTTTACACAATTTCGAGCCTATAAGCAATCATCAAGTGCTTAATTCTTTCTATCACAAGCACAAACACACAAGGAATTTATTTCTTTGTCATAACGTTTATAGAAATAACCTTTGTGGTGTTTCGATGATTAAATGGAAGCCCTGGGGGAGTCAACATCAAACAGGTCCTTTCCATTGTGTATTCGTTACACACAGTGACTTAGTGTTACTGACAGGCGTTTCTAACTGATTTGTTTATTGCTACAGGTGTTACATGACTATTTTGTCTAGATTTGCAAAGATCTGGATAAATATCTATTGCATTGACGAATCAGAGGCACCTAATGACCAACATTTCTTGTTGTCAAGTTTTGATGAAATCGTTACACTTCTCATCAAAAAGGGGGAAAAGATCTACCCAAGAAATGGAGAAAAGCTAACCAAGAAATCACATGTTTCAAGAATCACGTCCAAGATTGAATTCTTCAAAGAGCAAGTATTCTAAAGATATGCTGATTCGAGAGAAATTTTCTTTGAAAAATACTTTGCTGAAGAATTTCGAGCTGAAACAAGAGATAATTTCTTCCCATGAACTGAAAGAGAGAAAAACTACATCTTTTGGGGAGTTTACTATATCTTGAAGACTAAGAGAGATATTGCATCTTCAATGCTAAAAGAGAAGATCGTATTGCTAAATCATTTTCGTAATGATCTTGATCCAAAGGGGGAGATTGTTAGGACACAGTCTCATTGGATTCAAGATCATCCAATACGAAGATCGCAATCTGAAGTTAAAGCTGACAAGTCACTCTCAACAATATCTAGATATTATGTTAAGTTTAATTAATATCTAGATATTATGTTAAGTTAGATATTAGTTAGTTTATGTTTTAGAACTAACACAATTCTAAGAACACAACACATCGTATATTGTTTTGTTGTTTGATTTATCTGGTAAACGATCACGGACTCACAGTAATGCACTGTCCGCCCGGTTTTCCACCTGTTCACTGTTTTGGCCGTAACTTCTTCGTTATAGCTCCGATTTTGCTCCAGAAAGAACCTTTGGACTTGTAATTGAATCCTTCACCCATCAAGACTATAAAATCTAGGATTCGAGACCAAAATCTTATATCTTATTTTTTTTCCTTTAACATGACCGATTTCGGTATTAACTTGAAACGATATCTTTCGAAATCGGGGGTGTTACAGTCGATTGAGGGGATTTCTTGGGAGTCGGTTGGAGTAATTTCTTGGGAGTCGGTTGGGGAGATTTCTTGGGAGTCGGTTGGGGAGAAGATTTTGGTGGCGGGATGTGTAGTGGGAGGGGTTGTTTTTGGGGTGGTGGCGGGACAAACCTTTTTGCTTTTAGCCGTGGAGGGATCCCATACTTCAAGGAAACGTTGGTCAAGCTGAGGAGGAGACTTAGAGCCTGTGTCACCAGGAAGAAATTCCAGAAATCGAGTCGGATCCTCCGAATCGGCCCCTGGAATGGACGATCTTTCCTTGGATTGTGCAAAGTCATCAGGACTACGAATCCCGGGTGATAGGTTATGCGGTGGAGAAGAGGGCCTTGGACTAGGGAGGTGTCCAAGTCATCCTCATCGACTAAGGAGTAAGTACAAAAGGGTCTTGTGGGGTTCCTTATGTATACAATCACACCCTTTTAAAAGTGTACGAAGGAGGCGGTTGAGGGTTTAGCAGATTCCCCTGGCCCAAAGAGGAGAATTTCAACACCCAACGATTTTTGAGAATCGGTTGGTAGAGTAGAAGGCTTGGCCAAGAAAAGTTTCCTAAGTCTCTTTGAATGAGACTTAACAGCTCCTCCGCTTTTGAGAAGAATGGGGCTTGACCGGGGTAGCCACCGAAGGTTTTTTCGGTGGCAAAGTCATTAAAGCAAGTACGGAGGAACCGGTGGCCCTTGATTTCTTCTTCTTTTTGGCCACCGATTTTGTTCGGGGAGGGATTTGGGGTCACCGAAGATGGAGCAGCTGACGGTTCCTTCGACTGAGTAGTCGATGAAACCGAGGTTGCTCCCCACTTTGGCTCGGGAGCAAGAGCAAAAGAGACCATACCTAGAAGAAGTGGCCGATCGGTAGAGGAGGGACCTTTCTTCAGAATTTGCTTCCCATCTTTGGGAACAAAGAAGTCGTAGATGATCTTTGGCTCGGGTAGTTTGGAGTCGTCTAGAGGAGCTTCGTTCAACTTGTAGTTGATTATGAGAGAGAGAAAGCGGGAAAGAGCCACTTGAGGAGGTCGAGGCGGAGAGATCACCGTGACGATATCATTGAAGAAGAATCGGGAAAAATCGATCCGTCGTTGGAACATTAGTGCATGAGCCAATTGGGTAAGGTAGGACGGAGATTGGTCCCAACCAGTCGTCTTCTGAGAAAGATAATGGATGAGATGGGAGAAAAAGTATTTCCCGACTCCCACCTCATATTTTTGTGGAGGAGAGTCCCTGTACCTCGATCCTTGCCTTCAGAAAGATAGTTGAGAGCAGAAACTACCTCCTCATGTTCCTTGCCGGTAGGGAACTCATCATATGATGGGAAAGTGGGGAGTTTGAGAGCCTCCTTCACATCCTCACAACCAAATGTGAAGTCGTGATCCTCTTCATCCGTAAGCATCGAAGCAAAAACAGAGTCGTTGGTGGAATCATACACGCAGGTGAGCCAAAAGTTCCCAAGGAGCAGTTTGCTCTTGGGGTTGGCTGTGAAAGTGTATTGGATAGGGAGTGTTGAAGAAATATGGATACCTGGTTAAACTCCAGATGTGATGGATCAAGCTCAAAACGATCTGTGTGGTTGCATGGGGGAAACACCAACGAGTCCCATGTGAGTGGTTCACTTTTGCTCGACTTAGAGAGCTTGGTGGGAGTGATGGAGGATGCCATTAATGAAATGGTGAAAGCTTGAGAAAGTTGCAGGTCTGAGAGAAAGTTTTGTGAGGAAGAAGATGGTAAAAATGAAAAGGAAAGTGAAACTGGGTTTTGATACCCAAGGAATGAGAAAAGGCTATAAGGATTTAGGGGTATTGGGTTATAGGTTTTAATAGCCCAATAATAATAATAAGTTATAGAGAATCGAGAAATAAGTAATTATGGGAGTTCAGGGGACAGGAGGTTATCGGTCGTTTTTGAAATCGTGGGGAAGTGGGAAGGTCACGTCCTGGCATATGACATGGCCTACATCATGAATTAACCTCCAAGATATAAGGACAAAAATAAAATATCGTAATCGGATAGGTGTCTACCAAAAAAGTACTAACCGAAAGGAGGGTTCTAGCCGAGAAGAGAATGATCAGTTAGTGGATACTAGTTGAAAGGAGAATTGATTGTTTAGTGACCGAAAACAAGGATTGACTATAAAAGAGTAGCTGAGCGTGGTTTCAGTAAGGATGAGGAGCCGAGAATGGATCCACTTAAAGAGTATCCGAATAATGAATAATCGGCTAGTGTGTGGTAGCCGAAAAGGGTTCGGTAGATAAAGGCAAGGAGGAAATTGTTCGGCTAGTGGAGACTAGTCGAAGGAAGAGTAACCGAAGAGAGATTGTTCGGCTAGTTGAGACTAGCCGAAATAAGACTAACCAAAGAGAGGGATAACCGAAGAAGGCTTCAGTCAAAAAAGGAAGAGTAGACGATTTTTTTAGAGATCAAAAATTAACATACCTAGTGCTCCTATTAGAAAGTTGAACTGAGCTTCATCAAGAGGTTTTGTGAAAAGATTAACTAACTGAAGATCAGTTGGAATGAAATGTAGTTCAATATCATCTTTTGAGATGTGATCTCTGATGAACTTATATTTGATGTCAATATGCTTGGATCTAGAGTGAAGCACAAGATTGTTGGCAATAGCTATTGCACTTGAGTTGTCACATATTATTGGGACTTTGGAGTAGTATTGGTTGTAATCTTGAAGTTGATTCTTCATCCACAAGATTTGAGCACAACAACTCCCAGCTGCAACATATTCAGCCTCAGCAGTAGAAGTGGACATTGAATATTGTTTTTTGCTAGACCAGTTGACCAAGTTTCCACCAAGTAATTGGCAGCCTCCTCTTGTGCTTTTTCTATCAACTTTAGATCCTGCAAAGTCAGAATCTGAATACCCAATTAGATCAAAACATAAGTCCTTGGGATGCCAAAGACCCAGATTAATGGTACCTTAAAGATACCGAAAAATGCGTTTTACAGCAGACAAATGAGATTCCTTAGGATTGGCTTGATAACGCACACAAGACACGTAGCAAACATAATATCAGGTATGCTAGTAGTAAGATAAAGAAGATATCCTATCATCCCTCTAAAATTTGTTACATCAACCGATTTTCGGTCGGGGTCAGCATGAATTTTCAGAGGTGGTGCCATTAGAGTTTCCATGGGAGAACAATTTTCAAAATTAAATTTCTTGAGGAGATCACAAATGGATTTGCTTTGATTTATAAAGATCCCCTCAGAAGTTTGTTTGATTTGAAGGCCTAAGAAAAATGTGAGTTCTCCCATCATGCTCATCTCATATTTGCATGAGAGAGGTAAACTTTTGACAAAGAGATTCATCAGTGGCACCGAAGATGATATCATCCATATAGATTTGAACAAGAAGTATATATTACCTTTAGTCTTATTGAGAAAGAGAGTATTGTCAATTTTACCTCTTGAGTACTTTTTGGCAGGTAAAAAGTCTGACAAAGTGTCATACCAGGCACGAGGAGCCTGTTTGAGGCCATACAGAGCTTTGTCAAGCTTGTACACATAGTCTGGATGAGTACAGTCTTCAAAACCAGGAGGTTGTTTCACATAGACTTCTTTAGCAAGTTCTCCATTGAGGAAAGTACTCTTGACATCCATTTGGAAGACTCTGAAATTCTTATGAGCAACATGGGCAAGGAAAATCCTTATTGCTTCAAGTCTAGCAACAGGAGCAAAGATTTCATCATAGTCAATACCTTCTTTCTGTTGATATCCTTGAGCAACAAGTCTAGCCTTGTTACAAATTACAATACCTTCTTCATCCATCTTGTTTCTGAAAACCCATTTGGTTCCAATGATTATTTTCCTAGGAGGACGTGGAACAAGTCTCCCTACTTTGTTTCTTTCAAATTGTGAGATCTCTTCGTGCATGGCTGTTATCCAACATGGATCTGCCAGAGCTTCCTCAATTTTCTTGGGTTCAATGATGGAGAGGAAATTCACATAGAGACAAATGTTACCTGTTTCTCTTCTAGTTTAAACACCAGATTGTTGATCACCAATAATTTGATCAATGAGATGATCTTTTGTCCACTTGGTAGCTGGTGGAAGAGGTGCATGAAGCATTTGAGAGGTTGAAAGGAAGAAGGATCGGCTGGTGTGATGGATGTTGGTTCAAGAGAAGGAATGTTAGGAGAGATGGGATCGGCTGGATCTTCAGATATGATGATATGAAGATTTGGGTTTGAAGGTGAGGATGTAGATGGATCATTTAATTTAGGAGATGACTCAGGTATGAAAGAAACACAAGAATTAGGTTCAGATGATTGATTTTGAGTGTCTTTACCCACACATGAGGTTATCCATTGTTTTAATTCATCATCATTACATGAAAGAGAAGATGATTTGTGATCATCAAATTTCACATGAATAAACTCATTAATGCATTTCCTTCGAAGATTATAGACTCGGTAGGCCTTTGAGGTAAGAGAATATCCCATGAAGATTCCTTCATCAGCCTTTGGATCAAATTTCCCAAGATTTTCTTGGTCATGGAGAATAAAACACACACAGCCAAAGACATGAAGAAATCCAATATTGGGTTTTCGGCTATAGAACACTTCATAGGGAGTTTGGTTATGTTATTTCACAATTCCTGGCCGAGTTTGGGTAAAGCATGCGGTGTTGATGGCTTCTGTCCAAAAGTAGGTAGGTTAGTTGGACTCACTTAGCATGGATTGGGCTGCCTCACATAAAGTTCTATTCTTTCTTTCCATAACACCATTTTGTTGTGGAGTTCTGAGTTCTGACAGCCGAAAAGTTTTGAGAGATTCCATTGTCATTGAAGAAGGCTTCTAAGGTAGTATTTCTGAATTCGGTGCCATTGTCACTTCTTACAGACCTCACTAGTTATCCGTTCAACACATCAGATTTTTTGATGAAGTTGATGATCTCTTCAGTGGTGTCACTTTTGTACCTGAGAAAAGATACCCAAGTGTAACGTGTAAATCATCAACAATTACAAGAATATACCTTTTCCCACCAAGGCTTGGGGTGCTGACTGGTCCACATAAGTCCATGTGAAGCATTTGAAGAGGGTTGGAGATGGAGAAGCATTGCTTAGATTTGAAGGAAGATTTAGTCAGCTTCCCTTTTTCACAAGTTGCACATAGATTTTCTTTCATAAAAGATAGCTTGGGCATTCCAACAACAAGATCTTTGTTGGAAAGAGTGTTCAAAGTCTTGAAGTTGAGATGATATTAGCGTTTGTGCCAGAGCCAGTTCCATTTGATAGAGTCTTCTGAAATGAAACACATGCTTCCTTCAACTGATTTTTGACTCATGTTGATGATATACACATTGTCTCTCCTAACACCAGACATAAAAACATGAGTGTCTTTATCTGTGATAGTGCAAACACTAAGTTTGAAGGTGACAATGTATCCTAAGTCACACAACTGACTAACGCTTAAAATATTATACATTAGTCCTTCAACAGAGGCTACTTTATTGAACGTGATGGAACCATTGGAGGGAGTTCCATACCCTATAGTGGAACTCTAGAGTTATCTCCAAAGGTTACAGAAGGTCCTTTTTCGGTCACATAGTTGATGAGAAAAGATTTGTTTCTGGTCATGTGTCTTTAACATCCACTATCCAAATACCAGATTTGTTGATGTTCAAATACATGTGATCAAGAAAAATCAGTCTTTTGGTACCCATTTTGAGGTGGGTCCTTTAGGGTTAGAGGAGGAAGAATATGAATCATCAAGATTCTTTCTTTCTATCTGATCTTTGAGACAATCCTATGCTAAGTGAAAGGTGTCCCCACAATTATAACATTTTCTATAAATAAAGACTTTCTTTGATTTCTGACTCGGATCTTTGTCTTTTCCCTTAACATTGACTTTAAAGGATTTAGATGAGGAAGGTGAAGGGTTAGGTTTTGGTCCAAGAATTTCTTTTTCAGAGGAAGGGAGAGATGAGCTAGAGATTCGGCTAGAGGTACCCTTGGATTTGGATTTCTTTAAATTCACAGATCTGGGAATGAACTTGATAGGAAGAACAGGAGGTTCATTTTTGGAAGAAGAGGGCATTTTTCTTTTTAAAGGTAAATCAAAAACTACATATTTTCCTTTGTCAAAGTTGGAGAATTTCTTTGAGGAAGGTTGAGAGTTTTCTTTGGAAATTTTGAAGGTTTAGAAGATGAGGAGGTAGCCTAATCAAGATTTAAGGATTTTAGAAGATCATGAATAGGCTTGACAAAATCATTTGATTATTTAGCTTCCTCAGATTGAGACATGGGAATAGATTCTTTGGCTTTGACAAACATTCCAAATTTCATGGAGTTGCAGAGATCTAAAGAGTGCACATAGTGAGAGCCACCAGAATTAGAATTAGTGATCTCATAAGAAGAAGAGGGAAGTTTTGAAGAAGAAGAGGGATCTTGAGTGGAAGAAAAATCAACTTCCATTTTTCCAAAACCTAGACCAGACTTGTCATCACAGGGCATCTGATCTTGAAAAATCTTTTCTAAGTTTTTAGAAGAACTTGTCCATTTGCTTACTATTTCTTGCTCCTTTTTAAGACGTTTGAACATTTTGTTTTTCTCTTTAACAAGAATGTAGTTGATGGTTTTCAAGTCTTCAAGTCTTCAAGATCAGCTTTGATTTTGTCAAATTGTTTAAGTTGAGAGAGACAAATATGGAGTTGAGAAGAGAGAGATTTTACTTGAGCATTTGCTTTTTTCTTTGCATCCTTTTCATTGTAGAAATTAATTGTTAAGGAGTCAAAGGCTTCGATCTTTTCAGAATCGGTGAGAGAGTGAAAGGGATGTATGTAAGATGAAGAGGAGGAACACTCAGTGGAAACAAGTGCAACTGTCATGTCATAATCTTCAGTTTCGGCCATGTCATTTAGCTTGGCCATCAGACACTTGTTAGAAGTTTCTTTGTCACTCTCAGAGGTTGGCTCATCATCCCATTCATGGGATTCGTCCATACGTCCTTTTCCTTTTATGAGAATTCCTTCATTCCTTTCCTTTCCCCTCTTGTACATTGCTTTGTAGTTCTCAGCTCGATCAGTGCCTTCTTTGAAAGAAGAAGAGGAGAATTTTCAGGAGGGATATCTGTTGGCAAAGTCAGGTCTCATTCTTCTAAACTTAGAAGAATTTTGGTTGGAAAAGGTGGTTTTAGATCTCCCTGAAGATTTGCTCCTACACTTAGAGGCAAAGTGACATTTTTTGCCACAATTATAACATTCCTCATTTGACTTGTCAAATGATCTTTTAGAAAAAGAAAGAGAGGATTTTCGGCCAGACTTAAATCGGTTGGAAGGAAGATGAGTTTTAAATTTTGAAAAACCAGCAAGCATAGCCATTTCATCAGTTATCTGATCAACCGAAGTTTCTTCACCTTCATCATCAACCTCACTAAGATAAGCCTCTGAAAGGCGATTTGAATACTCTTGACTTTCTTGGTCAGATTCCTCAGAAGGGTAAGTGATTCTAGGGATACACACAGATTTCTTGAAATAGTCACTAATAAGAGCCATAGAGGAGCTTTTTATCTCTTTTATAACAGTCTTCCTTTGGATCTTAGTTTGTTCATAGTTAAAGAGAGATCCATAAAGAACGGTAAGAGGCATATGATCAAGATCCTTGGTTGTCTTAATGCAAGTACAAATGTTTTCCCAAAAGTCAGGAAGACCATCCATAAACTTGCATAAAACTTCCTCATTGTCATACACTCTTCCCAAGAGCTTAAGGTCGTTGAGGAGGCTGTTAAAACGGTTGTAGTAGTCAGAAAGAGACTCTCCTTTTTCATGAGAAAAGAGCTCATACTTTCTGACAAGAGAAATCTTTTTGTTCTTCTTCACTTCATTTGTTCCCTCATATAGAATGCATAAGGTTGACCACATTTCCTTGGCAGTAGAAAGATTTACCACAGAGTGATACACCTCATTAGTGAGGGAGAGAGCAATGATGGATCTGACTCTAGGTGTCAAGAGCAACAAGGCTCTTGTCATAATCATTGTACTTTTTTGGATTTTTGGAGATGTATCTGCCAATAGCAGCAATTCGTTCTTCATTCGAAGAATCATCATAATCATCTGTAATAGTATCTTTATTTTTAGACTCAGAACGAGCCTTTTTTATCTCAAAGCGAGCCCAGAATCTAGGGACAATAGGTCCCCTCACAAAGTAAAGTAATGAATTTGTTATCAACTCCTTCCAAGAAGAGTATCATACGACTTTTCCACAAGGAGAAGTTATTGGGATTAAACTTTGGTGGTTTGGCTATAGAGTCAATGTCATATGAAGTCGTTGAGGAGTTTAAAGAGGAAGAATCAACTTTTGTGGATAAAAATGATGTCATTTCAGATCAAGTTTATTAGATTAAACCGACCTGCTCTGCTACGACTTGTTGGTCCCAAAAGTAATGGCAATAATAAACAAGTATTGTAGAAGGGGGGGCTGAATACAATACACAAATTTTTTCACTTAATTTAATTCTTTATTGATATAAAATCAAGAATTACACATAGAAAACTTTTAAGAGTGTTGTGGAAAGAACAGATAAAACTATTCTAACAATCTTTCACAAAGAAACAAGAACACAACTTAAAAACACAAAGATTAAAGCTATGGAGATGAGAGAGCAAGTTTGCCAACTTTTTGCTTGAGTGCATTGAGATCTCTTTTCAAAAGAGTAGTTTGCATGGAAGGAGTATTCACCTTTAAATACCACCTTGTGCATTAAATGTTGAGGACACTTATCATCTTGGCATTGGATGTCAGATAATTCTTACAAAAGGGATAAAGTCTTTGATGTGACTTATCGTAGAACAAAGTTGACCTTTGAACCATGAGAAGACAACACCTGAAGATAGTATACAATATAGACACCCTTTTCTGAACCTTTGAAGAATGTCACCGCCATTTTATAACTCAGATGAAGATATTCTGTGCAATAAGGGGTTTCTACCTTTTTGTCGGAAGGAGGTTGGCAAAAAGGAGACTAGCCGATTTATGAAGTTAAATCGGGTAGAAGAGAATCCTGCCGAATTGATGGGCTAAAATTCGGCAGGTGGGATACCAGCCGATTGATGAGGAGTAAAGCAGCAGGTAGATAACTTAGTGAGGTTGGAAGTTTATCTTGATCCGCATCTGAAGATTTACTTCTTGCTGATTTCGGTTGGTCTTCGACTTCACCGATCTTTTAAAGCATGACTAAGCTATTACAAAGAACCTTAAAATAATCTAAGTACAAAGGATGTTCAAATATTACAAGTAAGAATTGATGAGCCGAAAAGGGAGGTCAACTTCAAATCCTTGATGACCCAACAATATATGTTTGCAATGTTGTAATAGGTAAGTCATTTTCCAATCAGTTTCTATATGGTATCAGAGCTCTAATCGATCAATTCTCCTAATCTCGTCTTCTTTTCTTCCTCTTATCTAAATGGCCTCCAGTGATAAATTCTCCTCTATGTTCTCCAAGACGAATGTTCCAAGTTCAATCTTCTAATTTTAGTTTTCTTAACTTGTAAAGATGTTTGGAGATGAATAGACCAAAAAAATAGAAGGATAAAATAGTCATTTTCATTATTTAGATAAACTATTCAGCTGGACAAACAAACAACAATTTTATCTAACTCACACTGTAACACTCTCAAATTTATAAAGAGCAACTAATTAAAAAATTTCAACAATACATCACATGAAGGATAAAAATCCTTTTCTACAAACCAATACTTGAATTACCTCAAATATAATTCTAGATTTAACCTTAACAAATAGGCACCCAAATCTTATATAAACACTAAATAAAGGTCGGGTGTTACTAAACCCATATACGATTGCTATCTCCAAATGTGCAAAAGACATCACTCAATAGCTACATCCTACTCGAGCATCTAAATAGCATTCAACACTTAACGGTGTTGCAAGTGACATTCCCAAACTAGAACCTGATGCACATGCCGACAAATAAAAAGGGTTAAGCTTAATGCCTAGTGAGTTCAAGAGTTTCCAACATGAATAAATATTTCATTAAAAAGGAAAAAATGCAACTTAAAACGCAATCTTTCAAAATGATTTACCATAAATATAAAAACGACTCGTTTTCCAATAACATGCATTTTTAAAGACGAACGCCCAAATACAAAACATTCTTTATAAAGTGATGCAGCCCAAAACTCACTCAAACGTGAATAGAAAACGGACTCCCAATTATAAAAACGCGGTTAAAACTTTATATCCCGAAACACCCAAAACACGATGGGACATAATACTCAACTCATAAATCATTGAAAAACAATTCATATAATTATAATATGCCACCGAAAACATGGAACTAAAATTCAATACTCACGCAACCATAAAATGGAATGAAATCCAAATGTTAAAGCATTGACAATTAAATATCCAAAATATTGTTGACCGACAACGGGGGAGACCCGTATCCATTGATAGGGATGGTGATTTTCCCCGACCTGTTGGGGAACCCGGTTCACCCGACCCGGGCGGGTCCGAGAATACCCGGTATGCTCAGACCGGGGTTGGGGTCGGGGTCGGGTAGCCTACCCCCCGACCCGCCCGGTACCCAGGATATATAAGTGTTATTTATTTAATATATATATATATATATATATATATATATATATATATATATATATATAATACTTGATAGATACTAATATTTTTCCCAAATTAGGTTAAGTTCAAATCCATTATCTAGACCAATCGTCTTCTACTGTTCTACTTCTCCAAAATCCAAATCGTCTACACTCTTCAGTCTTCACGAGTTCACGGCTCAAGCATCAATTGACGACAACACCTGATAATAGCCTCAAGCATCGTTCAACCCCACCTTGATTCAGCCCTCGATTGACAACTTGAGTACCTGACAGGTCCATGTTTTGTTCATGAATGTGTTACTTCTGTGGGTATATGAAAGAATAAGATTATATAAAAATATGATTGAATTTAGATGAGATTTTACATGTAGAGTTTATGGATTTCTATTGATTTTTTGTGATCGATGTGGTCTTTGTTAGGGTTTGATTCCAAATCCAAACATTGCAGTATGTGAATACAAAGTTTATAGATAGCGGGTTCCAACCGGGTACCGCGGGACTGGGTTAACCGGGTATTGACCGGGGTATTGACCGGATAATTATCGGGGCCGGGTACTCGATCCCCATACCCGTCGAGGACCGGGGCCGGGGCCATGCTTACTAAACCGGGGTCGGGGCCGGGTAAAGGGATACCCACCCCAAACCCGCCCCGTTACCATCCCTATCCATTGAGAGTGGAGGAACACAAAAGTGTCACTCATACAACGTTAATCGTATGACACTTCACAACATAAAAGCCCAAGTGTCCCTACGAATCCCTCCAAGCTACACCAAAAGAGACAGCTAACCTTAGTGAATATTACCATGAATACCACCAAAGGCCCGACACAGTCGGGGGTTACAACCAAGGCATTGCCCCAACATAGCGGAGGCCCCAAACGCCCATCAACACGATAGCACAACCGGAGTCAGCACTCCTAGTATACACTTGAAAGGTTAAGGTTATAAAACATGGGTCCCGGAGTCCGACCCCATAATACCCAATTGACCATCAAATAAAGACTGATTTACATGCCTATGCATCCAATACAGCACAATCTAAAATTATAAGACTACACATGAATGACCAACGCACTAGAGCATGTAATTATCATTAATATATCACAAGATGCATTCAGATGCAAATCATAAATGGGGTTCTACATTGATCCATTAAAATCGGACAAATGTCCTCAAGACTCTTTTAAGTCAAAGCCGAGCTAAAATGCTCAAAATCTATTTGGCCAACAAATAACAGTCCCTAAATAATAAAACGTATTTAAACGGCGTTTACACCGACACATACCTCAAAGATGTGACTAACCCAAAACTCATCACGAATTAGGACAAACGATTTTCTAAATGGGTTCATACCCGTACGTTTCCAAAATGTCTCATAACACGGAGACATGCATTTTCCAAAGGGTTTATGAAATTAAATACATCAAAAACTCATAAATAATAAAATAGACTTCATTTGTACAAAATCTCCAAAAGTGCATAAATAATAAAATAGACTTCATTTGTACAAAATCACCAAAAATGCATAAATAATAAAATAGACTCAATTTGTACAAAATCACCAAAAAATGCATAAATCATGCTATTTACTTATCAAATATCCAAATCCCAAATATGAGCATTTCATGAGATCAAATCAACCCAAGTTTACCAAATATGAAAACTTATCAAAATACTCGACATATTGACAATTACCAAGTAAAACATATTTTTACTTCAAAATACACATTTTGGCATGTACATAGTTTTCACAAAGCAACTTGAACTCACATTGCTAGATTTAGGCTAAATCTATATTTTACCCCAACTTGGGCTTCCTTGAAAGAACTTGAATCTACAACAAAATCCTTCCAAAAGCCTAGATCCACAAGTTTCTAACCATAAACATTCATATTCAACCATTTAGAATCGTTCCCCAAACATTTTATATCAAAATCTCCATTTTGGCCAAAAACCCTAATTTGACCTAACTTTTCTCAAAATCTTCCAAACCGAAATTGGAGAAATAAAACACTAGGTTGTCATCAATAGAGCACTTATAACTCATAAATAAGTTTGGAAGTGGAAGGGATGAACTTACCACTTAGGTTTTGGTGAAAACCTAGAAAAACCCAAAATTCTTGAAGATGGAGGTGATGATGATGAGCTCTTGATCTTTGCTTCCAATCCACCACCAAATACTCTTATATATTTCCAAAACTAACAATATACCCTTGAAAATCTTTCAAAAACGAACCCATAGCAACTTGAATCGCCAAAAACGGAGTTGAAATGAGAGAGTTATAAGGAAATGAAGAATGGGGCTGAAAATCCGACTTTTAATAAGTCTGGTACACCCGTGCTACTATGTCATGAGACTTTGCCATGGCATTGTCGCATGGCATAGTCGCTCCAAGTGTACCGTAGGCTAAAACTTGTCTGCAACTTTGTCACTGTCATAGTCGTCGGGCATTGTAGTCGGACTCGTACCAAGCCCCGAAACTCGACTTTTTCTATGCCAACACTCCTGAAACTCTTAGGGACTTAAAAAAATGTTTTCCCAACATAAACTCCACCATTTACAAGTTGCAAAAACGTCCAAGTAACTTTTACTTACCGAAAATTACGAGTGTTACACATACAACCAACTTTATCAAGACTTAATGGAAAAAACAATCAAACAACCCCTTACTCTCATGATCCCCTACAAGAAGAATCGAAAACGAATGCTTTGAAATTGATTGAAGAAATTAGTGAGTAGATATTCAAGAGATTTAATCCCGATTTTGCAATCTTAATATCATTTTTTATAAGCTCTATATATTTTGTATTAATTGTTCTTCTTTCTTTTTTAGTTTTGCACTTTACATGAATTTAATTTGTTCTATAGTATTCATTCAAAACACTAACATACGCAAGTGTATGTGTGTGTATAAGCCGCCTTAGGGAATGCCTTGAAAAATACCGTGATCTCACTGTAACTCATAAAACACGCCTAATGTCATTTACAGTCTTGAAATTTATATTTTAAAAATGACTACTAAAAATTCCACAGTTTGGAAAAAAAAACTATTTTAAAAATAAATCAAGTTTACGCATATCACAATGTAAAATAAACAATTTTCAATTATAAATCATTAAATTTAGGTTTTGAAATATGACTACTCAAAATAAGAACCGAATCAAAATATGATAAAAACAAGCATTTAATTTAACGATTAGGGGTGCTCAAAAACCCGATCAATCCGACCAACCCGATCAACCCAATCCAACCCAACGCGAAATAACTCAAATCGAAGCAACCCGATGTCTAATCGAGTTGTAAAATCTTCAAACCGTAGGTATTGGGTTGATATCGGGTTACTTTTATTTGAACTCAACCCAACCCGATGAACCCGATCCTTTTATTTTGTGGATTTAATATGATTATTAAGTCTCTATTAATATGTAAATTAGACAATCACACTATTGCGTACCCTCTTCATTTACAAATATTTTCAATCTATTATTCATCTCTATATAACTCATTTTTATATATGTTTAATAAATGTAAACACCCCCCCCCCCCCACACACACACACACATATATATATATAGCCTTAGTTTTATTTGAGAAATGGTAAATATATGAGAAATAGAGAAGTAATCCTAGCATTCATATGGTCAAGATCGAATTTGACTGGTTAAATATGGCGGCTTTGACTGGTCAAAAGTTGCGGCTATTCCAAAAATAGAATGACACTTTCGTAATTTTTATAAAATACACGGGTTGTGTTCATATATGAACATTTATAATTCACATATGAACTATATGTTCATATATGAATCAGTGTAATTCACATCTGAACTCTTTTAACTGATTCACATATGAACCTTTGTGATTCATATATGAACTAATTAACTGATTCACATATGAACTAATTAACTGGAAGTTTATATATGAATCAGTTGAACTAATTAACAGATTCATATATGAACTAATTAACTGATTCTCATATGAACTAATTAACTGGTTTATATATGAACGTATAGTTCATATGTGAATCATATAGGTTCATATATGAACTTATCTCGCGTATTTTACGAAACTACCCATCTACCTTCTATAGACTATGCAAGAAATTATCCTGTGTTTCGCGGTCAAAACCGCAAATGTTGACCAGATGAATGGCTAAGATTACTTCTCTATTTCTCATACATTTACCATTTCTCAAATGAACCTCTCCATATATATATATATATATATATATATATATATATATATATATATATATATATATGTGTGTGTGTGTGTGTGTGTGTGTGTGTGTATGTGTGTGCAAACTAAAAAATTAACTAAATGTGATTTATTTAAGATGTAAGAAATATGGATAAGTTGTACCAAATGGTTGATGATGACACGACCAACCTCAAGGCTAAGAAAGCGAAAGCATCGGGGTTGGAGACGTCTAAAACGACTTTTGTTGGTTGACATATTATCATTTGGTTTAGACATTTTTATATGTAATATCGTAATATTTTTGATGAACTTACATACTCACATGAATTATCGATCATTCTGTTGTATTTCAAAGAAATGTTTCCTTTATGTTTATATTTCTAAATTTGATTTCATCTTGTTTAAACACAACCCGAACGGTTTGGGTTGGGTTGGGTTGTACTTTTGATTGGGTTGGGTTGGGTTGTAAAATTTTCAAACCGCCTATATTGGGTTGAGTTGTTAAAAAGTCTTCAACCCGATCAACCCAACCCGTGAGCACCCCTACTAACGATATTTGATCTAAATACTTAATTTCAATTATAATCCTACTTGAAGGGGCCAAATTGTATATTTGAATATCTAAGGGTCTAAATTGAAAATCCAACCTGTCATCTATTTGAATCAAACAAAAGCGAAAGTGCGAAACACTTCCAACTTTGCTTTTTTCAACTTTTGCTTATTTTTCTTTTTGGTACTTTATTTATTAAAGACATAAATTATTAAACTCTCTACAAACTTAAACGTTATGCGGTAAGACTTGTACTTTATTTTACAGATAAAAAGTTTACCTCTAGGAAATAAAGCCCCACTCTTCCTTAGATAGGGTTGAAAGCATAAATATCTTTGCGTCGTATAGTGGTAGTTCCATATTCTTTATTTCAATCACTTTTCATCTTATGTCCCATTCTGATATCGAGGGTTCAAGAGTTGTGACAAAAGGGGAAACATTCAAAATCCAGATGGATTTTGTGGGATAATCGTGTTCCCATTTATGGATAGTCTTTTTTAAGTGTTGCAAATCTTTTTTAAGTGTTGGGTAAGTGTTTACCAGGTGTCGCTTAACTTACCGGATGAGTATGATAACAACCAAAAATCTTATCCGGTAAGAAGCATTGCAAGAACTGAAAATCTTATCCGATAAGCACTTATCGAGTAGAAAACACTTACCAATAATTCATCTTATAGCAGACAATTTTACCTGATAAAGTAAACAAGGATGGTGACTATTATTATAAAAAATATCAACCAAAATTGCATTTATTTATTTATCAACAATATTTGAAAAGTAGACCTCTAGTAGCATGTGGTATATAAGAAAATTGGGCTTATTTTATTAAAAGAAGGAAGGAAGGAAGGAATAAAATAATATAATATAATTGGCATCTAAGTAAGTTAGAGAAGTGAAATTGTTGCATTATTTAGACGGTGGATGATGAAAACAAAAACAGGTGCGCCCGCCTTTTTCCACTTCACTTTCTTACGTGCAAATACACCAATAAGTTGATGATGGTCAATGACTATATCCCACTCCACTCAAATCAGTGAATCAAGCCATCGTTTATACCTTTGATTTTCACAAACCGTTTATTATATTATTTCTGAAAAATAATTAATTTATAACAATAACGATTTTTGCATGAAACATGATTTTTATTAAGATATTCCAACTTTTATTGCAAAATGTACATTTTGATTGATAATTCTTTTTTTGCAAATTTTACATTGAATTCACAAGTTTCCCTTTTTTTTTCTTTTTTTTTTTTTTTGAAATTTTGTTTGGGGTGACCCAAAATTACACTTGAATTGGGACCCACCATCGGTATAAATTCTCATCATAAAAAATCCTTCCATTTTTTTATCTCTAAGTGCAAGTTCCTATTATTATTATTTTTAACGGTAAAGAGCATATATTACCACAACCCAAAAAAAAATTCCAAATTACAGACGACCCAGGTTATATCCCAACAAAGGCCAAACCGACCAAAAAAAAACACGAACACAAAAAAAGAACAAAGTTAAGAGACCTGAGAACGGGGTTTGCGAGTAGCAAACCACCGCAGGGCCAGGAAGACTTCGAAAATAAAACGCCAAAAAAAACACCGAACAGTTACGAGCAGGTCCGTTGCAACTCAACCCAATCCCGACTTTTCCACATAGCAGACCCGTGTTGCTGTTCAAGACGCCTCCCAACTGAAGCAGCCAGTCGAGATAAGCTTTTTCAACATCTCGTCCCCTACTACTTCCCCTTAGATGACCCTCTACCCCCTGATACCCCAACCTGCAAACCTCCAGACACGGTGGAGCAACTCCCGCGTCCACGACTCATACCCGTACCTGTCACGAACTACACTGTATACCACAACAGTTCCATCTCGATCACGGGCAGTCGGCTGGTGCTTCCAACCATCGATAGACCCTTGAAACAGCAACCAGGAAGTTGTTTGAGGTCGGCAAACAAGAGCTGCCACAACACTGCTACAGCGTAATCAAAATTGACAGAAAGATTCTCGGCCATTAGAACGATCCCTGGAACGATCAAACCGTAAGTTACGTCCCAAAACCTACCCAATTACTTTCCAGTTGTTGCACCTATCCAACCCCCATGTAGAGGAAGCATGTCGCACCTCCTGCTGAAAGCAACCGCAGGCGACCCATCCAACATTCCTTCCAGCATCGACCTTCTATCTCCAGCCACGACCGAATCTGCGAACACCCAGAGCCGCTTTTATAATCGATCCTGCACTCATAACCCATAAGGTTTCGCTAGCCACGTACCCCAATCCACTTGTAACTCTTTGTCCCTTCTTGTCACCCATTGAAACGCTCTTACTTGGAATTTGAAGAATAGGTCCGTTATTGATCCTCTACAATTTTCGAATACCACCTTGTTTCAGTTTACCCACACTAAATAAAGAAAGCACCAAACCACCGTCGTCCATCTTCTCGCTCCTTTTTCGTTATTACCCAAAATCTCACTCACTCCGATTAAATCGCTCAATGAATTCACCAAATCCATATCAACCTTCCACCATCTTCCTACAAGCCTCCAAATATTCTTTATCGTCTCACAATTGACTAGTGCATGGTCGATCGATTCAACTTCTTTACCACATCTTGGACAAATAGTAGAATCCAAATCAACTCCCATTTTGTCTAACACTGACCGTGAGGGAAACCGCTCTTGTTTAGCTCTCCACATGAATATACTAATCTTCTTCGGAACCGCTTTTAACCAAGACGTTACCGCTGCGTTTCCGTCCTCCAGAACTCGCTTCTCTTCTATTAATTCCTTTAATTTCTTTACCGAGAACCCACCTTGAGGATCTAAACTCCATGATGCACTATTCTTAATCCCTTCCTATGGTATATGCCCCGCAATCACGTTCCTTAGAGCCTCCCACTCCCCAAGCTCCCGTCCCCTTGGTTCCCTTCTCCAACCCCATTTCCATACCCATTCCTCGCCTTGCCGCCCTCCTCTATCCGATACCATTACCCCTTTGGTCTATTCTAGATGGTAATAACGATTAATATTCTCCTTTAGTCCTCGATTTGAAACCCACCTATCCTCCCAAAATCTTGTGTTCGACCCGTCCCCCACCTTTTTACCAAAGGAATCCGAAAAACAAATCCCGGTCTTGTCTATATCCCTTCCCACCTTAATTATATTTACCCATACCGTATTCCCCCCAGTCCCCTAACGCCCTCCGCTAATCCCCCATCCCACCCATATATACTCATTATTACCTTCACCCATAGTGCACCCGGTTCATTGTGAAACCTCCACCACCACTTCCCGAGAAACCCCCAATTAGCTTCTTTAAGGCCCCCGATATTCAACCCTCCCCTCCCAAATGATCCTAACACTTTTTCCCATTTTACCCACGCATGAACTTTCCTCCCATGATTATCCTCACCAAACCCCCCCCCCTCCCTAAAAAAACCGACTCCTCACACTCTCCAAAGCTCTCAACACTTCTATCGGGGTACGAAACAATGAAAAAAAATATAATGAAACATTACTAAGAACCGATCTTACCAACGTCCATCTTCCTCCAAATGAGATTATTTTTGCTTTCCAATCCGCTAGCTTACTTTTCATTTTTTGAATCACCGAACTCCAATGAGAAAGTCTTCTCATTGTCACTCCTACCGGCAGCCCAAGATATATAAAAGGCAATTTGTCACGGCCACACCCCACACCCCGCACCCAAGCTTGAACTTCCCCGTCCGATACTCCCACTCCAAATATTTTACTTTTGCTCACGTTCAATTTTAATCCCGAAACCATATGAAAGCACTTTAAGATTTTCATTAGATTTATAATGTTTGAAGAGCTCCATTCCCCAAAGAAGATGGTGTCATCCACATATTGGAGGTGTGATATCATGATCTCTTCCTTGCCCACTTTATACCTTGAAACAATTTTTTTTCAACTGCTTCCTCCATCATAATGTGTAAACTTTCAGCAACAATTAAGAATAAGAATGGAGCAAAAGGGTCACCTTGTCTTAGACCCCTCTCCATTGGAAACTCGATTGTTGGAGCCCCATTTACTAAAACTGAAATCCTTGACGTTTTTAAACATGACTTTATCCAATTCCTCCATTTTGAGCCGAACCCCATATTTCTCAACCCTTCCAAAATGAATGACCACTCCACCGTATCGTAAGCCTTCTCGAAATCAACTTTGAAAATTAAACCCCGTTTCTTTGTTTTTCTCAAGAAGTCCACCATATCGTTGGCTATAAGTATCTCGTCGAGAATATATCTACCTCTTAGAAACACACTTTGCTCCTTGCTAATGATTTTTCCCATCACCGTCTTTATTCTTTCTGCCTAAATTTTCGACACCACTTTGTAGAGGATACCGATAAGGCTAATTGGTCTATATTCATTCAAACCAATTGGATTTGCATTTTTTGGAATCAAAGTCAAGAATGAAGTGTTGCATCTTTCACTTATCTCCTCTTTTTCCGAAAACCAATCAACCGCCGCCAAAAGGTCACCTTTTATAATTTCCCAAAATCTTTTTATAAATCCTATCGTAAAACTATCCAGGCCCGGCGATTTGTTGTTTCCACACTCCTTGATCTCCCCCACATTTCCTCTTCCGAAACTCTTCTCTCTAACCAAACGGCCTCCTCCACCGAGATTTTCTTCATACGGTCCATCTTCAACTTAGGCGCTTGAGTTCTTTGACTAGCATACTTCTTTTTGAAAAAATTGAACACAAAATCCTTAATCTTGATAGGCTCCTCTATCCATACCGAATCTATACTTAGCCCCCGGATAGAATTTTTCCTTTACCGATTTTTACATGCCATATGGAAAAGTTTCGAGTTCTCATCCCCGTTTCTGACCCACTTAATCTTAGCTTTTTGTTTTGCCATCTCCAAACTCTTTTCTTCCAACCCGAGCCATTTACTTCTAGCATCTAGCCATCGCTTTCTTTCCTCTTCTCCCAACGGATTAGATTCATTTTTACGTTCCCATTTTTTCACCTCTTTTTTCATAGCCACCACCTCTCTATCAACCTCCCCCCACTTATCCTTACGCCAAACCTTCACCGCGGATTTTACATTCTTTAGTTTATCCTGAAATCTACAATCCGGTCTAAATGACACTACCTCCTTTGTCCATGCTTCTCTTACGACTTCCTCGATACTCTCTTCTCTAAGCCATGCATCAAAAAATTTAAAGGGAGTCGGACCAAAGTCTACCTTTTTATTACATAGCATAATAGGGTAGTGATCGGACCATTTTCTCTCCAAGGTATTAGCACCCAAATCTTTCCAACTAGCCCCGAAGCCGATAGAGACCAAAAATCTATCTAGTTTGCTAAACTTTTTTCCGTCATCACTAATTCTTGTAAATTTATTCCCACCCAAACGAACATCTATAATATTATTTCTATGAATAAAGTTATTAAAAGCAAAAGTACCACTATTGCAAGTTGTCGAGTTCAACCTTTCATGCGAACCCCGAACTTCATTGAAATCTCCAAAGAACGCCCATTTAATCTCTTCCTTTGCGCACAACTTCTCTAGATTAACCCACAGTGCCACCTTGTCTTTCTGCTCGCGTGGACCGTACACATTTACACAAATGACTAAACCTTCTATATTTTCCCATTTACCCACTACCGCCACAAAATTCCCACCTTTGATAAGGAACTCGCATTGAAATCTACTTGTGTTCCAGATCAGCAGTAACCCCCCCCCCCCCGGATCTCCCTGATGCGGCAATTCGAGCGAAATCGACCTCATTTGAACCCCATATATTAGCCACAAAACTATTGTCAATTTTCTCATGTTTTGTTTCCTAGATTCCCATCATACAAGGATTTTCTTTTCTGCAAATTTCCTTTAACCAACTTATTTTATTAAAGGAACCTAACCCCCTCACATTGATCGAAATAATGTTCATCTATGTTAGAAGATATCGACGCTTACCCACAAAACAGTTCCCCTTAATTATTAGGGACGCCCTTCCTCCACCCTGAGTTGACATCGTTCTCCCACGTTACCCCAATTAAATTTCCAAATTTCTCCAGCCCCTCCGTCTCATCCAAGTTTCTTATTTCATTCGATAGAGAAATTGTCTTTGACTTTGTTCCTCCTCCCCTTGCCAATTTCGAACTTTCTGCCATTTGATTGCCATTTGCCATTTGTATTTTCTTCTGAGATCCTTTGGACTAATGGTTACTCCTCGCCTTTTGTTTAAGGTAGTGAAAACTTATTTTTCCCCCTTCCAAAAACAAAGTTTTCTTTCCTCTTGCTTTTCGATTTTTCCCCACCCGCGATCTGCGATGGAGCTTTGTTGTCTTTAATCGTACTGACTTTTTTCTCGACTTCTGATTGGAATCCTCTTACTGTTGTTTCATTCTGGGCCTCCATGACTTGATTTAGACTTTGTTTATCTTGGGCCAATTCGCTATCCTTTAATTCTTTATTGTTGGACCCATCTTTGCCATTAATAATACATCCCTCCCCCACGTGGCCATCAAATATATTATGGAGCCCATGTGTTAATATCCTAACAGGCCCATTTTTGAGGCCCTTATCACTTATCCCTTTTATCCCCTCGACACTTCTCGTCTCATTTGAAAATAATTCCTCCTCCGTCGCACCATTCTTGAATTTCGAATCGGGACTTGTTTCGGTACTAACTGATTGGTTTTTGGGATCTGGAGATATCATTGTGTCTCCCACTTTCAGCGACTGTTCTCCTTCCATTCTGATTTCCGCCACCACTTCCAATTTTCCGGCCACCGGAAATCTTTTCAGCCTCTGGGATTCCACCTTTGCCTCATTCAGGTTCACCTTTTCTTTTTCTTTTTCGATTTCCATCTGGTCGACATACTCATCTTCCTGCCCTTTCTCTCAATTGTCTTTCCGAACTTCTTGATTTTTTCCTTCAATGATGCTTTCTTGAACCATCCACTCTTCCTCACTTCCTCCATCCCCTTCCGACCATTCTGATGGGTTGGAAGAATCTTCTCCATCCTCCTCGTCACCCGCCAAACTTTCCTCCTCTACTCCTACTTGAAATTCTAGAAACCTGTTGTCTTCTTCTTCAATTTTAATTACATAAAAAAGAGTGCCTACTTTTATGCTCCTTACTTCACTGATTTTACTAACTAGTCCTGAACTGATGAGGACTTTACCCCATAATAAATTTGTGCTTTCCTCCATTTTGAAATTTCTAACATTTAAGACCTTACCCCATTTACTTGTTATTTCCTTGAACACCTCCTCCTTCCAAATATGCAATGGAACTCCTTTGATCCTTAACCAAATAAGTCTATCGGAAGGACGAAACCCTATGGACCATCTTCTTAAATCTTTCACCCAATGGTGTAACCCATGAACCTTGTTATTAATCACATTTTCCATTGCCTCTTTAGTTCCAAAATTGATCATAATGCTACACCCTCCCAAGAGTTTGATCCCACCATCTCCCATCGCTTCTGACTTGAGTACCGCCTGGATAACCTCTACTTTGTCCAAGGAGGTCACATTCCCAACCGTACACCTTTGTAATAACTCCAAAGTCACTTTGCCTGCTTCCCAGTACCCCACCACCTTCTTAGAGCCTTCTTTGTGTACTTCACTTTTCATTGATCCGTATTTGATGACCTCAGTGTATGATGCTATCTTCGGCTTCCTTACATCTTCGTTTTGCACTTGTATTAAGAATTATCATAGACAAAATTTCACAAAAATAGGAAAATTAAGTGAAATTCACTTTACACAACTCTATAAATTTATTCATTTAGTTTTGTTTCTGTTATGAATCTCGAGGCTCTCTGTTCAACTTGTGAAGCCTAGTAGATATGTCTTGTCTTACTAAGTGACATAATATGCAAGGGTCTTGCAAATGTCAAGACACCAACTTCGTATATCTTTTAGCATGGTTTTGCATGTTTTAATCTCATAATTCATTTCTTTTTTCTAAGACATGTTTCCTTTATTTGCATCCAACAATGGATCAATGTTATGTCAAGGATTAGCTCTAAATGACGATTTGGAGTGAGTCAAAGCCAAACAAAGTATTTTACAAGTTTTAGCATTTCATTTGGAAAGTTAAGCCATAAACTAGTCAAGCATTAGTACCTATTGATGTTCTTCTTATTGATGCAAGAGACTACAAACAACCTAGGTAATCAAGTCTACTTGTGTTGTTTCAGTAGCAAATACATTTTAGGTATGTAACATGGAAAAGTTCAATCATTTAGCTAGATGAAAATGTTGTCTGAATAGAATTAAATATCTCATTATTTTCTTATTTGTCAAATATCTAAAAGACCTTTTAATGAAGACAAAAGAGAGGAATCTTCATATACATCATCATAAGAGAATATTGTAAATGTGGTAACATATTTGTTGTTAAAAATGTTTTGGCAATGATTAAAGACGAATTAAGAAGATGATTAACTATAATGTTTGGTTTTATGCTCTTGTAAACGTTTGTGTCTATTGTTTGTTGCATATATGATTATCGTTGTGGAGTGGAGTTGAAAGCATTTGTAAATACAATAATAAAATAAGTTGCTAAGTTATTGCATTTGAATTTATTATGGCTAGCAAATAAATATGCAAAATTAAATAAAATAAATAAAAAGTGGATACATAATGCTTCACGGTTGTATAATAAGCATAAATATGCAAAATTAAATAAAAAAAATATTTGGGAACATAATGCTTCACGGTTGTATAATAACTTAATAAGCAACCAGGTTCTTTTACTTGAATTTAAAAAATGGGTACTCTATTTTATACTAGAATCGTACTCGCGTGATATAGCGAGATAAAACACGATTTTAATGTTTCTTTTATTTTTTGTTTTTTATTGATTTACAGTATGATTTTGAATGGTTTTGAGAGAGTGATAATTGTTTTTTTTATAAATTTGTTTAATTTAGGCTTAATAACATAATGTTTTTTTAATAAAAAAAATTAAGTATTTTGTTAAAATTCATTAATTATCTTAAATTTTTTATATTTAAATTG
This sequence comes from Arctium minus, assembly GCA_954870635.1. Taxonomy (NCBI): domain Eukaryota; kingdom Viridiplantae; phylum Streptophyta; class Magnoliopsida; order Asterales; family Asteraceae; genus Arctium; species Arctium minus. Next base: position 168,910,757 of record OX941080.1, on the reverse strand, counting down.
AGATGTTTATCTTGTTTTGATTATGTTTATCAGTTAGTTATGAATTAAAACATATAGCTTTAGAAATTTGTGCTCATGCATCATGACGTGTAATCTTGAATTTTAAGTAATGTGTATCAATAAACAGTATTTAATGCATAAAAGCTTGTTTTTAAGAATTTCTTCGATAGTTTAATAATAATGTAATTTATTTTATATTTAATAATATATGTTTTTTATAAAATAAAAATTAAATATTCTGTTAAATTTTCTTAATTATATTTTAGATTTTTATTATTTAAAATTTGATTTTTATCTTGTATTTAGTTATGAGGGGAGTGATTTTAGGGGAGTTGAAGTGTGGAGAGATTTTATGGGAGTTAAAGTGGTTAGAGATCAAGATTGGAAGTTAATAAATAGCATTAAATGTAGTACATGAAGATTTAATGGTTGTTTTTAAGATATTTTAAGTAATTAGCATTCAATAGCGATACATTGAGCTTTAGCAGTTGTTTTTAAGAGTTTTTTATAGATGTTTTATAATATAGTATAGATAAAGCATTTGGAAAAAAGTAGTAATAACACAGTTTCTACCAAGCAACTGGGTTCCATTACTTAATTAGACCCGATATGACAACAGGGTAACATTAGCATTTGTAAGGGGCTCATGGGAAATGGTATTAGGTTGTCTTACTAGGTATTATTTGCTATTCTAACCGGCCCTATTAACCCATGTTTAATTAATAGTGTCATATGTACAAATAAGACGAGATCAGTACTACATGTCTTTTTTGATAATGGTCGTATATTCCTATAACTGTATGTTTTTTTAATTGTGGACATTTATCTTGGGACAGATGGTGTATCACTTTGAGTTTAGAAATGAAGATCAATTATTGTAGCAATTTGGGTATAAAAAAACGAACAAACATATTCATATGTAGTATATATGACATATAGTAATATAATTAAATAAAAAATATTCAATATTGGGTTTATTTCGAAGTTATCGACGAGACGATTATAATTGTGTAACGTGTTAAAATTAATGAGTATTTTTTAACGTATTTTAGTTAATATACAATTATATGTGTTAATATGATTAAAGTGTAAAATGAAAAATAGAAAACTATAAAGTAAACTAACTAAATAATTATAAGGGTATAAAATATATATATATATATTAAAACCAATAACCCGTGATATAAAATCAATAACCCCGACACCCCGTGATTATCTTTCCCTTTCTCAAACCCTATTTAATTCATGGTCCAACCCTGTGATTACACCAAAATCACGGCTTAAACCCACGAAAATTCCATAAATCGCGGGGTAACCCCACGATTCTAAATTTTTTTTATAACTCCGCAAAATATAAAATCCCAACTCAAAATCCCAAGGAAAATAGGTATTTCGATAAATTTTGTGAGATTTTGGACATTTTAATAAATTCATTTTAAAATACGAATATTTTAATTAAATTCTCTTATCATAAAACAATTGAGTGAGAAGTGTGGTTTTCACGATTGCGGCTGGAACTGTACTGGATGTGTCCACACTGAAAGTCTTGGTGACGTGTCATTTCGGTGGGAAGGAATAAATTGCAATGGTCAAAAAGTCTACGCTCCAAGTCTTGTCAAATTGTGTGTTTCATGAGGGACACACAACTAATATACATGCATATATTGCACACACATGTTATATATATATGAAATTGGTGTTAGAATTATTTAAAAAACATACAAAATAAAAATAAAACAAATAATAAAAGACCAAAGAAACTATATTTTAAAGCTGAGAACTTAAAACTTGATTTATCTAGTAGCGGATCTTAGATTTTTGTCGAACGGTTACACCTTTAAGGTGGATTAAAGGCTCGTACGGTTGCAGTTTGATCTTATAGGAAAGTCAACATGGTTTCACCCATAAAAAAATCAATTGTGTAAATTTGAGGAATATAATACCTTTTTTTCAAATGAAATCGATCTTTTGAGCAAGACGCAAGGCTACGCCTTAGCCTCTTAGGTGTAAACCCAATGCCTTTTTAGCCAAATTCCACTATTTCAAGGGATTTTTTTATCTTTTTGGTTGAATTTGATGGATCTTTGCGATTTCTTTAGCTAGTTTTGAGGGATTTCTTTTGGTTTCAGTTGATTTCGAGGGATTTTTTTTTGTCGATTTCCCTTGTATTTTATAATATACTGGAACACCGAACACCCCTTAAACTTTAGCTTATACACTTTTCATACTAAAAAAATTATATTTACGAAAAGCTACTCAAAGTAGCGTTTTAAATAGCTAGCTTATCAGCTACAAGCTAACTAGTTTGCCGAACATAGCCTGAAGAAAGGAAAACCATTTTCAAATCAAATATATTAGTGCATTCTACTTGAACGGGTCAAATTCATATATTTCAATCTCTAAGGTCTAAAATGAAAATCGTATTTCACTGTACATTTGTATCAAACAAAAGTGAAAACATCCATCAATGGCTTATGCCAATCAAACTCTTCTTTTTCAACCTTTGCTTGGCTACTTTCTTTCTCCACATCTAAAACTCTTAAAATCAAAAACAATATGCATTATAACTAATACATTATGCATTGAAACTTGTACATTAGTGAAAACTTTTGCTTTTAGGTATGCAAAAGAGACAAGTCTTCTTTAGACATGGTTGAAGGCATATATGACTTTGCTTTGGGTAGTGTTGATTTCACTTTCCCTCTTTGAATCATTTGGTGGTAAAAGGTGAAACATTCAAATTCAAGTTAGATTTTATGGCTAGTGTATGCCCATTATATGAATACTCTTTGTATGATGTTAGGAAATTTTTAAACCTAGAAAGAAAAAAAAAAGTGGGTTTTTTTTTGTCATATTGATATAAGATAATGAAATGAGGGACGAATCCAAGAATTTTTTTCATACGGTGGCATCATATAATTAATATAATATAAACCAAAAATAATTACAAAAACAAAGTTTTTACCTACGTGTCTTCATCTTTTTACCAACCTTCAATATTGTCCAATGTGTTTTAGCTTAATTCCACCGTTTCGAGGAATTTTTAAAGTTTTTTTTGCTTGATTTCGAGGGATTTTTAAGTTTTTATTTTTATCGATTTCGAGGGACTGTTTCAGTATTTTTGGGTTGATTTCAAGAGTCTTTTCCTGTTTTTTTGATTGATTTCAAAAGTTTTTCTTGGGTTTTTGGTTGATTACGAGGTACGGTTGCACCTTCTAAAATAATACAATGGCACATTCCAAAAAGATACGGTTGCACCTTTCACAAAACTAAAACTTTTTACCTTTCGACGAAAAGATAATACGATGGCACGTGACACCGCACCGGTGGCCCTTCTATGGGTCCGTCCCTGGTAAAAAGTATCATCTTAGTTGTATGTTTTTCGTTGCATGATGTATTGTTGAAATTAGGCATCATACTTCACAAGTAGATGTATATAATAGCAAAATGTGGCCCTGAGTTTTAACTATATCATCATAAATACATCTTATGCAAACATATATGGGTGAATTTGATACACTGTCGATTTTTTTTCTTTCTAAACGAAGTATTGTACTAACTATAGTTAGTAGACAAAATCAGCTACCAATATCAACCTCCAACTTCTGCATGTAAACCTATATGGCGACCAATAATTTCAATTGGTACAAGTTAGTAATGAGACAATATTAAGATCACAAATCTTTACACTGTGTTCTCAAGTTCCTTTTCACAAATCTTTACACTGTTGTGTTCTAGAACTATTTTACGAGGAAATGACAGGAAAATAATGTTAGTTTTTCTTCCAAAACTTTTCTCCCAAATGTGGAAGTAAATAAATATTGATAATTAAAAAAAACATTTATACAATTACACATCTATCCATCAAATACAACTAGAAGCGTACTCGCGCAATGCAGCGAGAGATACATTATGATTTTAATGTTTCATTTTATTTTTTTGTCGATTTACAGTACGATTTTGGATGGTTTTGAGAAAATGATAATTTTTTTTTTATAAATTTGTTTAATTTAGGTTTAATAATATAATGTTTTTTATATAAAAAAAATTAAGTATTTTGTTAGAATTCAATGATTATCTTATATATTTTAATGGCATCTAGAAAAAATAACCAATTATATATTTAATAATATAATTAAAACAAAATTATAATAATATAATATATTAATTAATAGTGATACATGAAAAGGTCTGCATAAAGGAAGGTCTTGCACATACCAAATTGGTGGATGTTAGAAGCTTGCAGTAGTAATATGTATTTTGTACTTTGATACTTGTAAATTAAGATATTTTTAAAATCTTGCATAAAATGATGGTACCTTGTGCCTAATAATTTGTATTTAAGAGTTTTTTATCTGTGTTTTATAATATAGTATAGATATAGATATTTTGTAATATATATATATAGAGAGAGAGGTGGTTTCAATTGGAAACTTACATTAGATTTGAAACTTTGGAAACCATCTAGATACCATTGATCTTAGTAATCAATGGTCAAGATTCATTTGACTTAAATATGGTAATAAATGAACTAATTTATTAATGAAAATTAATAATAATAGGTTAAAAGGGCAAATATGTCATTTGCTTTTTTGTTTCAATTTTGGTAACAATATGAAATCCGTTGAATAATGAAACTTTTGCTTTTAATCAAAACTTAATTATTTTTTATCATTAATATTTACGACTTTATCTCTTATACATTTTTTTATCAATATTGAAATAATTTTAAGTATGAAACAAATTATCAACTTTTTTTATTATATTGAGAATTAATTAAATGTTGTATTTTTGTAATAGAATTATCAGGGTTATAAAGAAATATCATTATGGATTTCTCCGTTTTGAATAATTAAGAGAAAACTATTTTTTCATCAAATTGGTTCATGAGTTTCAACATTGTTTCAACAAACACGTATGTCATGAAACGCGTTTCAACATTGTTTCATCTATAATAAATTCATCATGTGTAAACATGTTTCATCTATTGGTTCATGAGTTTCAACATTGTTTTATCAAACACGTATTTGATGAAACACGTATTGGTTCATGAGTTTCAACATTGTTTCATCAAACACGTGTTTCATTTATTGGGAATCTTATCAGAATCATTACTAGGAATTTCATCAACCGGACGAATAAAATACGATAAAACGTTTTATCATTGTCGAGTAGATCTCGAACATGAATTTCGTTAGCCGAAACACCATCAAACATGTTATCCTTCATTGCTTCGTATGATTAATTTTTTACACTTCAATTAAAAAACCCATACAAATATATAACAAAGAACGAAAAGAATATATATTTTAAAAATATTTCAATTCGATGAAAACAAATATTGATTTTAAATGTAATTAAATATTTGAATTTTCTATAAAAATAACTCTTTTCCAAAATTTGATGGAAAGAAAATCAAAAAAAAAGTTTACCTTAATTATTCAAATTAATATGAAATTGAAATTGAAATTGGAATCGGAATCGGAATCGGAATCAAAGAAAATAGTTTAAATTAATATGAATTAAAAAATGAATATTTTAAATTAAAAAGAAATTAAAACTGGAATAAAAAAGTTCATACTTTAAATTAATATAGCATCGATTATTACCATATATAAAATGCATTCAAATTAAATAATTAATATAATAATAATAATAACCATATGTATTACAAAATTAGGTAAAATACAAAAATACCCTTAACAGTTAAAATAAAAAAGGGAAATTCATTGATTGGTATTGGTTTCCAAAGTTTTTCAGTCTAATGTTGGTTTCCAATTGATCTCTCCTCTATCTCTCTCTCTCTATATATATATATGTGTGTGTGTGTGTGTGTAAAAAGGACATTTATATGTAGCTACCAACCTAATATTACAGTCAGTAACATGTATGTTTGTTTTATTTGATATAAATTTAACATCTCTACAAACACACATGCATACCATAATGTTTTGAAAGAGTGTGTCTATGTTTGACAAACTAGCTGAAAAATTAGTTGATGAATTAATTATGTTTGACAAAAACTAGTACGGTCTGTAACATGAATATTTGTTTTATTTGATATAAATTTAACATCTTTACAAACATACATGCATACCTAATGTTTTGAAAGTGTATGACTATATTTGGCAAACTAGCTGAAAAGTTAGTTGATCAACTATTTATGTGTTGACCAAAACTAGTTGATAAGCTAGTTGAAAAATGTAAAACGATAAAAAAATGACATGTTAGAAAATTAGTCAATTGCAACATTTCATAAATATAAATAAATAAAATCACTAATAATATAATATGTTAATTAATACAAAACAAATAGTCAAGAAAATTAAATAATATAGTATGTTAATTAATAGAATTTCATTTACTATATATATAATTATAAATTTTGGATTTGTATAACCAAATATAAATTTTAAAAAAAAATCTACATTAATTAATGATTTTATAATGATTACATATAATATGAATAAAAACAAATTTGATCAACCTTACATATCTTAACTAATTAATAATTTTTCAAAAATGTAATTAATAATTGAATTAACTATTTTATTAAAATTATTTGTCAAAATTTTATTATTTAAGAAATATATATAGGGTTAAATCAAGTGAGAACCAAAAAAGGTTAAGGACTTGAGGAGTAATATAATCCATTGATTAGAATAAATCAACGGTCATTAAATAAAAAACTTATTTGTATAAAATGAATAAAATAAGGGTAGTTTTGACAATTTGTAAGGACATTGAAACTTGAAAGGGTAATTTGAACATTATTTTGTTAAATTCAAATTAAAACTAAATCTAAATCATGGAATCCAAATTCTAATTCAAATTTGAAAATTTCTTTAACCAATTTCAACAAATCCAAACCTAAACTGACTTTTTCGATTCATCGATTCCTCAATTTCCCAATCTACCTATGATTTGACGATTTGTCAAATTTATAGGGTTTCTGGGGATCTTTCGATTTTGTATAATGGTTGTGGTTTCCAATGGCTTCGCTAACTCTGTTGTTCTTCCTGAATCCGAATCCAGAAGCATGATGGTCAATCTTTCTTCTTTGTCTTTTTCTCATAAGTTTTGTCCACTATGATATGTCTTCCTCAAGCCAGCTTATGTTCCTCCAGAGCTTCGGATAGCATATTGTGAGAGGTCTTGTCCAACGACAAACGGATTGGTTAAAGGCGGATCCACCGAGAGACGAGCGACGGAGACGATGAACATTAAGAAGGTGAAGAAGATGAAGGCATCAGTTTTGTTCTTCATGATTTTGGGTGTGGTGTATCGTCTGACCATGAGTATGGGAGAAAAAAATAACATATTTGATGTTTCGTGTGTCCATGTGTCCTTCGGAAATCAACATTTGCATGGTAAAGTAACAGCTTTAGGTTTTTTTTTTGTTTCTCGATTTGGTGTTTGATTTCCATGGTAAAGTAACCGATTTTGGGTTTCTTTTTCTTTCCTAAATTTGTGTTTGATTTCATGAGGTGAAATAATATATAGAAAAAAATTGTCTTTGATTTTATTAGGTGAAATAACATGGTGATTATGTGTTTCATATGATGAATCTTTGTGTTTCATATGGTGAATCTATGTGTTTCATTTGGAAAATCATTGTGTTTCATCTGGTGAATACATGTGTTTCATCTGGTGAATCCATGTGTTTCATCGGGTGAGTCTGTGTTACCAAAATGACAATTATGCCATTTTCATGTGGTGAAACAGTTTTCAGTTAAAACCATAGGATCAAAACCAAATTACGGCTTAGATCGATTCTCACGGTTTTCAACCTTTTTATGGTTCTCATTTGATTATCGTTTTCTCTCTCTCTCTCTCTATATATATATATATATGTATATATACATAGTTTAATTTTTATGTAACTTTACAATAACATTTTTAAAATTATTATATTTGTTTTTGCTGACAATATATTGAATAGTAATCAAGAAAAAGATACAAAAACAATTGATATGATTAATAATAATTAACATTAATGAAAAATTTACTATTAATATTAATTATTATTTATTAGTATTCACGAGTATAATTAGAATAAAGTGGTAAAAAGATCCTAGAGTTTATTGAAATGCTACTTCAAATAGTGTCCATCCAAATAAGATTTTAAAAAAATAAGTTAATTTATGGTTGTCAAACATATCTTTTAGGTGTTCATGTACATATACATGTCTTTTAGGTGTGCATGTACATGTATGTACTCATCGGAGGTGGCCAAAAACCGGATTCGGGCTAGGCCGAAAAGTGGTCAGGCCCAACCGGTTAAGGCGTAACCGGTCCCGGTTCGGTCACGGTTAAGGGGGTTTAGGTGGGTAACCGGTTAAGGTTAATATTATCCGGTTAAGGGTAACCGGTCCCGCTTCGGTTACAGGTCGGGCCTAAAATCGGTTAAGGCTTAATTTTTTTAAATACTGTTTTTAAAATACTTAATTAAACTTTAAAAAATAAATTTGGGTCACTTAAATACACTTTAAAAATACGTTTTATTATACTTTCGAGTTAATTACATCAATTATAAAAAATACACTTATTAAAGATTCATATTCCCCTCATCACATGGATTGTATTGAAGAGTCCCGTACTTTTCAAGTCGTTGAAGAGCCGTTGGATCATCGAGGTCATCAATGTCGAGTTCTTCATCGTCGTCGTAATGTGAGACACCACTACTACCATCATCGTTGTCGGTAGTTGGCGGCGTACTTAGTCCCATGCTCAGCAAACTTGGGCAATTTGTTCGTTAGATGCGTCGTGATGTTCACTGGCCATTTTGGACGAGAAAGATAGAAATAGATGAGAATTGAGACTTGAGAGATTAGAACTTGCAAGTTTGCGAGAAAGGAATACGAGTCAAAATCACAAAATACAGCGAGAATTGTTTGTGTTTTTTGCGTTTTGTAACTTAGTATCTTACCGTATACACCAACCAACTTATTTATAGTGTTCTTGGAAGGTTAAGGAGGCAAAAAACGGTCAAAAAATATCAAAAACGATCATATGACCATTACCCAACGGCTATAAAACGGTCACAAGATTTGAAAAAGTTCGGATCGGGCCAGGCCGGACCCTTAGCCGGCTACATAACCGATCCCGGGCTGGATCGGGCTGAGACTTCGAATCCCTCCAAAAAAACCTTAACGGTTACAGATTTCGGGCCTTCAAACGGTTACTTCCGGTCCCGGTTCGGATCGATCAAGAATCAGAGCGGGTCTCGATTAACCGTCGGTTACGGATCAGGCCAGACCGGTTTGGCCACCTCTAACTCATCCTACCAATACTAGGGAAGGGAGTGGGAATTAGGATTGGACAAATGGAGTTTGGGCCCTACAATGTTTGGTAGATATGATTGGGCTAATATAATTACATATACATTTACAATCATAGACTTGATTGTGTGGTTGATTGTGATTAACCTTTTGGTCTAATCTCTTTTACAATAAATGCACATTTAACTACTCATAGCTAATAAGAAAAGACAATTAATAATTGTCATCAACCATCATTATCAAACATATTTTATTAATATGCAAGGCTTACACATAAAATTGACTTTTATTTTTATGGATAAGTCGGTTAAGTTTACTTAGAATTTCTTCTTTCACCGTTTTCCTTATTCCAACCGTACGGCAAAGAGATTAGGTTTTTGTCGGTATGGGATTTCACATTGCAAATATGCAGTGTGAAATTTTCACGCGGTAAATGATGGGACCCAAATATGTAGTGTGAAATTTTTTTAGAGCGTGGTTAGAGTTGATTTTTTTATGTTAATGAGTGCACCATATTAGGTGTTTTTTTAGTGTCAAGGTTGGAGTTGCTCTTAGGGCTAAAATACCTATTTTATCAAATGTTGAACATGAACCAAAAACATTTGTAGAACTAATGACTTATAGAAATGGGCAATAAATGATTAGATGGAACTTTTGGTAGCTAATAAGACTTGTGTTTTGCCAGATTTATCCTCGGGTTCTAAGGTTGTTGAATGTAAACGAGTATTTGGAATAAAATGTAATACAAATGAATCATTCTAACTTTCAGTATTACACCTTCAACGTAAGAATTTAATTAACGAAAAAGAATATACTATTTTGAGACATAAACATTGATGGCTAGAATTATTAGTTTTATAGTACTTTCTTCAATCCATTTAGTTCTTTTTGCTAACACCAACCACCCCAAAATCATCTCCACTTGTAAAATAATAAACCAACACATCTCTACACACATACGCAAATATCAAGATTTACTTAAAATGGAACGTGTCAAGTGACAATGGAATTGTAAGCAATAGGATGTAAAAGAAGCACGTTGCGTGTAAGTCCAAACCTATTTGAAATCCCACTTTTATACCATATTCACAATGATAACAAAAAAAAATGTCTTAAATTATAACATTCAAGGTGATGACTGATGACTCCAACTACATAACCTCCCATTTTTTTTAGTTCTCCAATAGAGTGAAAAAGAAGTTATCCCAGTATCAAATTATAACATCACAACAACAATGAAATTACAAATTACTGAAAAGAAATTTACTGTAGTCTTAAATTTTGTATAACATCAACCTTGTAACAAGAATTCATGTTGCATAATGCCTTGATACGCACTTCAACTTCTACATGTCTTGATAATTAAACATCCTCTTTCGCCTTACTGCTACTCTTAGTGATGTATTTGTGTGAGTTCCATATTTTAATATTTCTAATGAGTTCATGGTTTGTGCAATAATTGACGTCAATAATTTTAATATGTCATGTATTTAATATATTGCCTGATTTAATATTTCGTATTTTAATGTGAAGGTACATTTATGGTATATGTTAAACTGAAGCTCAAATCTTGATTATTTTTTATGATTTCAATGTCAAAATGTACCATTGTCAAAGTAGGAAAATCCCCATGAAAGGAGTTGAAAAGACAGAAAAATAGGGATTACAAGCACTGTACGTAGTTCTGGGTCGGACCCCTGGATTTGTGTGTTCCGTGAGTTGGCGTTGAAGCGGGTAAACCTTGGTCCCTTTGGCTATTGGCATTTGGGTTGGCTATTTTGCTTCTAGTTTAGACCAAAAATAGATCTGAACTATATATTTCTGTTGGGCATATTGTTCTGCTTTTGGACTAGGGCCAAGATTAATTTTAAATTAGGGCCTTGTTTTCATAAATGGGTTTATTTAATTTGAAAGTGTATAAAATAATTGGATTATATCAATTATTATTTATTTTGAACGCCCAATATTTTTTGAGAGAACTATCAAAATGTCGGTTGTGAAAGTTTCCAAATGTTAGATATAACCTATAAGACTATTGGATCTTTGAGCTACTTCGGCAGTTGTACATTATTTTTACCTAAGATTTGATATGAAGACAATTATGGACAATTTGAACAAGTGACTAGACTTGTTCAAATCGAAACTTGGACAAACAGATAATATAAATAAAGATATTGAGGATAAGTTGATAGTAGTTATTTGTCAATATTTTGTAGGAAATTTTGAGAAGCGTAGTCATGCTCTAAGTGACTACATCAACTAAGGTGAGTTTCATGACTATTGCGAAAAAAAACTTAGATATATGCAATGTTATGATGTGCATGCATTTATTATGTTAATGCAATTTATGTGATATATTGGAGATATATGTTATGTAATGTTTTCAATTGTGCATGAATGAACATTTTACACGATATACATGAAAATTTTGTTGGAACACATGTTTACTATTTGGACACCAAAATTTGTTATGTATGGGAGGCCTCGCATTCGATATGTCGAGATCAATTACAGGCGAAAAACTACTGTTATATTTCAATGTATCTGATTGGTTCTCGTTACACTTGAAATCGGCTTGGGAGATTTATCACTATACAACACATGTCCACATGGTACATACAACAAAATAGAGAGTTCTTATCAATACACATATTTTAAAGCTATTTACGTAATATTATGTACATAAGCACGCTTTACTTATTGCAATTTGAAAATGTATGTTATCAAAATTCATGAGCTCATGAAGAGTTTGGGTGATCGTTTTGTCTTATCAAAGTGTTAAGATTAGTCATCACATGATCAAAATAGGTATGCATGTGGACGATAAATTGCAGAAAAATAGAGATTCTTGAATTTATAGTAAAAACATATGTACAACAATTAATAGAAATTAATCATAAACACTTGCTTGATAAGATAGATTCATGAAATTTCCCAAAGGCCCAATCATTGGCATTTAATATGTAAATGTCATTTGCAAGGCCCAAGCACACACTCAATCCCAATGCCATTCTTTAATTTATTTTTATCCCCAAGTGTTGGGCTTTATTAATTGACATCTTATTGGACTTAGTTCCTATGTGGGACAAGTTCTTTTTCATATATACCAAGTTCTAGTACAAAGAAAAATACACGTGTATCTTAGGAACAATGGCCCCTAGAAGCTCAAAGGGTAGGAAAAAAGTTTAAATATCAGAGGATATTAGCTGAAAATTTTGAAGTTCTCCATATACCCATTTCTTACAGAAGAAATATTTATGTTACTATCATTATCATATAATGCATCAAATTTCGTAAACTTTTATAGCATGAACAAAACATAATTATATGATAAATATTTGCGTGTAATGAAAAAAGTATCACATAAAACTTACCTGGGATTCCTGACTTTAGAAAGCTATTATCACGTCTGGTGATTCACTGATTCTTCACATGTGATGGGTAACTAGATAAGAATTAACTTCACATTGTCAAACATGTCTCTTAATATGCTTTAAATCGATTTGTTGAATGTTTATAAATATTATTTGTCTAGACTTTGATAATCAAAATAGAATGGAGAGGGGAAGAGTGAGAGAACGTGGGAGAGACAGTGAGATCGGGAAGAGAGTTTCGGGGTACAGGAATGGGACTAGGTATAATGGAACATGGCAAAACCGAAATCACCATGAAAGTAAGAATCCAAAGGAAACCTCGTATCTGTTCTACAACTTTCCGAGAAACTGGGAAGTGTCAGACCTGTGGAGGACCTTCAAAAGATACGGTGTAGTTTCGGATATGTACATGGCTAATAAAAGGCTAAAAAATGGAGGAAAATTTGGATTTGTGAGATTCAAGTTCATTCAAGATGAAGAGGAATTTGAAAAAAGATTGAGGGACATATGGATTGGTACGTTTAGAATGAGAGTTTTTCTAGCAAACAAGGATAGAGGACAGGAGAAAGGAGATAGGAATGAAGACATAGGGATGCAAAGAAAGTGGAACTCAATGCAGGTTGGGAGAGGAACACAAAGGAAGGCTTCTTACGCAGAAATTGTCAAAGGAGGATCAGTATTAAATGTAGCAGGAGAAGACAGGAAGCAGTCGGTGATTGGGAGTTGGGAGGCTGATAAGAAAATACTGGATTACCTTCAAAACTGTGCAGTCGGAAATGTGGAAACTATGGAAAGCATAGAAACGATACAGAATATATTCAATCCAGAGGCACAAGGATGGGGGATTAAGCTGCTTGGAGGAAGGAACATATTGATTAACTTCGGGTCAAAGGAGGAATTAACGAAAGTGGTGGACAACAAGCATCACGACATGCATCAATGGATAAAGAACTTGAGAAGATGGTCAATTGGATTCCGACCATCTGATCGGCTGTTATGGTTGAGAATCGAAGGGTTACCGTTACAGGTGTGGGGTGAAAAAACTTTTAAAGAAATAGCGGGTAAATGGGGGAAGGCTTTGTTAACGAAAAATTGCAATATTGAGGAGAGATCGAATCTAATGTGGGGTAAGGTCTTGATAAGTTCAGAGTTGGTCTCAAAAATTAATGAAATAAGTACGGTTAAAATAGGGGACCTGTATTATGTTGTTAAGGTAGAAGAAGAAGATAGTGGTTTTTTGGAATGGCAATTTGGAGGGATAAAAAATATGGAGTCGGAGGGAAGTGACGAAGATGGTAGCTATTCATCTGCTCCGTCGGTATGGACGGAGGGGGAAATGGGGAGCAATGAAGACTGGATGGTGGAGGAAAGCATATTCGAAGGAGGAGTTCAGAAGGAAGGTGATTTAGACGGCGACGGGGGGAAGGCTGCAGAACAGAAGTTGGACGACGGGAAAGAGGAGATTCCGAGATCGATGGCCGGAGTTAGGCCAGAATACGGCGGAGGAGATGAGAAGTCAGTTGGAAACGGAGTCATAATTACGGATTCAATTACCAAGTTATGGGGAAATGTGTGTAAGGAAATCTGTCGCGAAGAGGCGGCTGTAGATTATGTGAATCACGTTGGAGAGGTGGTTGGATCCCCAAGTGGGCCAAACAGGTTGGGTCAAGGAAAAGGAAGAGGGGGCATAGCTGGGCCTCAATTAATAGGGGAAGCTGGGCATGGTAAAGGAAAAGGAGTTGGGCTTGAGGATATAAATAATGAAATTAAAAGGGCTGGTAATTTACAAGCACAGGAGTCCACATAAAATGCAGTAGGAAAGCGGATTCCCTTGGAAATCCAGTTATCTAATGTTTCCAAAGAAGTCGATAAAGACAATAGAGGAAGTCTCGAAACAAGTTGTGGGGAGAAATCAAAGATGAATATTAAGGGGAATAGTGTAAACGGGATGGGCAGATTGAGCTTCCATCTACTCAAAAAACAAGCGAGAGACAATTAGAAGCAGACAAAAAAGCCAAAGTTAGTTCATGATCAGAGGATGACCAGATCGAAAACAAGAAAGGAAGGTGGGTCAATCTCGAACCAAATCTCACTATCAAGCGATCTAAAAGGGGTGAATTTCAGTGAAGGCCTGGAGGAATTCGGGTATGCAATTGGAGTAGAATGGCAAGTAAAACTAGGGGCAGAAGGGTGAAAAAAGGAGGCAAGAATAAAGCAGGTGGTATCAGGTATGATCGAAAACTTTGTTGTTCAATGAAGATAATATCGTTAAATATAAGAGGACTAGGTTCCGCAAATAAAAAGGACTGGTTAAAAGGAATTTGCAAAATTGAGAATCCATGTATGATCGGTGTACAAGAAACAAAATTAAAAGAAATCTCAAACAGTGCAGTTGCAAATTTGTGGGGTACTAATGATGTGGACTATGTGCAAGTAGAAGCATCGGGTAGATCGGGGGGTTTACTTATAATGTGGAACCGCAATTCATTTCGATGTGATTATCTGGTAAAGGACGCAAATTTTGTGGCAGCAATAGGGAAATGGGATAAAGTAGAAGGATTGGTAGGATGTGTAAATGTTTACGGCCCGCGTGAGAGAAATGAGAGGGTGGAGCTCTGGGAAAAACTAGATAAACTTTGTGAAGAGGAAGGGGTCAGTTGGGTAATCTTTGGTGACTTCAATGAGGTAAGGGGCAGCCATGAAAGAATGAACTCGTCAACAAGTTCGAGAGGGACAGAAGAATTTAATGACTTCATAAGAAGAAATAAACTAGTAGATGTGCGATTGGGAGGCAGTAAGTACACAAGGGTAAGTGATGATGGGAAGAAGCTTAGTAAACTAGACAGATTCCTGGTCACAAGTGCCTTTGGATCAACCTGGAGAAACCTAGGGGCTAAAACGTTGGAGAGAAAATGGTCGGATCATGCGCCAATAGTGTTAAGCGATAAATGGGTGGACTTTGGGCCGACGCCCTTTAAATTTTTTGACGCATGGCTCATGGATCCGAACATTGAAAACGTGGTTAAAAAGGCGTGGAAAGAGGAAGTAACATCATCTAGGCCTGATTGTAGATTCCGAGATAAGCTAAAAAAGGTGAAATCTGAACTGAAGGAATGGCGGAAAACAAATTGGGGGGAGGTGGAGAAAGAGAAGGGTAAATTAAAAGAGGAGGTGAAAAAGTGGGAAATAAAAAACCAATCGGTTCTTTTGGAGGAAGAAGAGAGAAGAAGATGGATCGAGGCAAGAAAAAATTGGCTTGACTTGGAGGAAAGAAGCTTGGCGATGGCTAAGCAAAAAGCCAGAATCAATTGGATAAAAGACGGGGATGAAAATACTAGGTTGTTCCATGCGGTTACTAAGAACGGGGAAAGAAAAAACTCCATCCAAGGTCTTTCAATTGGAACGACTTGGACGGAGGATCCGAATGTGATAAAAGACCATGTGTTTGATTTTTTTAAAAGAAAATATGCAAAACAATATGATCGATTGCCAAAGCTGAAAACAGATCTCATGAAGAAGCTCACAGATGAGGAAGCCACAATGTTAGAAAGCAGGTTCACGGAAATCGAAATCAAGGAAGCGGTGAATCAATGCGGAAAAAATAAATCGTCGGGGTCGGATGGGTTCACGATAGGGTTTATAAAGAGGTTTTGGGAAGTCATAAAAGTGGATCTAATGGCGGTGGTAGAATGGTTTTGGGACAAGGAAGTGTTAAGTGATGGATGTAATACATCATTCTTGACCTTGATACCAAAGAATTCTAATTCGTTAGGCCTAAACGATTTTAGGCCAATAAGTCTTATTGGGATACTTTACAAAATAATTTCGAAGGTATTGGCGGAAAGAATGAAGGCGGTGATGGGAAAGCTCATCAGCAAGGAACAAAGTGCTTTTCTAAGAGGGAGGTCAATTCTTGATGGGGTGCTCATTGCAAACGAAACGGTGGATTACTTAAGGAAGAGCAAAAAGAAGGGGTTAATCTTCAAAGTAGATTTCGAGAAGGCATATGACACGGTGGAATGGTCTTTTCTACTGGATGGGCTGGAAAATATGGGGTTCGGATTAAACTGGAGAAAATGGGTAGGGGCGTGC
Source organism: Arctium minus (assembly GCA_954870635.1). Classification (NCBI taxonomy): domain Eukaryota; kingdom Viridiplantae; phylum Streptophyta; class Magnoliopsida; order Asterales; family Asteraceae; genus Arctium; species Arctium minus. The sequence continues at coordinate 168,894,010 of OX941080.1, read as the reverse complement.
CTTAAATCATCAAAAAATTCTGTTTTGATAAACGGAGCACCTACTAAGGAGTTATGTATGGAGAGAGGCCTTAGACAAGGAGATTCACTTGCCCCGTTTCTATTCTTGATTGTGACCGAAGGCCTACATGTTATGCTGAAGGAAGCAATTGAAAAAGATTTTTTTAAGGGTATCAAAGTGGGTAAGGAAGAGGTTGTGGTCTCACATCTTCAATATGCGGATGACGTCGTCTTTTTCGGCGAATGGGGAACCTACAAACATAAAAAATTTAGTGAAGGTGCTGAGATGTTTTCATGCAGTATCGGGTTTGAAGATGAACATGAGTAAGAGTAAAATGTATGCGGTGGGTGTTCCGGATGGGGAGGTGCAAGCATGGGCGAATAGCTTGGGTTGCGGGAATGAAAGGCTACCGTTCATTTACCTTGGGCTCCTGGTAAGCACAAATATGGGAAGAACACATCATTGGAAACCGGTAATCGACAAGGTGAAGAAAAAACTCGCAAGTTGGAAAGCAAAGTTGATTTCCTTTGGAGGACGATGGACATTGGTGAGATCGGTTTTAGGTAGTGTGCCATTATATTATATGTCCTTGTTTCGTACCCCAACGAGTGTTTTGAATGAGTTAGAGAGGGTGAGGAGCCACTTTTCTGGGGGGGGGGGTAAGTGGAGAGGGCTCAATTATAAAGAGAGGAAAGGCTTGGGTTAAATGGGAAAAGGCGTTGGGATAATTTGAGAGGGGAGGGTTGAATATTGGGGGGCTAAAAGACTTAGATTGAAGTTTAATTGGTAAGTGGTGGTGGAGATTCTATAATGATAAAGACGCGTTTTGGATTAGTGTGATAAAAAGCATTTATGGTCGGGACGGGAATCTTGTGGAAGGTAGACATAGGGGAGTGGGTGGGTTTTCGGTTTGGGCAAGCATAGTTAAAGTAGGGAAAGACATTGACAAAATGGGTATACATTTTTCGGAGTCTTTTGGTAGACAAGTAGGGGATGGGACGAATACTAAATTTTGGGAGGATAGGTGGTCGACATTCGGGTGGCTAAAGGAAAGGTTCAAAAGACTTTTCCAACTAGAATCGAACAAAAGGGTTGTGGTAGCAGATAGAGGGGAGTTTCAAAATGGGGTGTGGGTGTGGAAATGGGGGTGGAGGAGAGAACTGAGAGGAAGGGCGTTAGGAGAGTTGGGAGAGCTACTAGAAGGAATTGCACAAAATGCACCGAAGGAAGGTAGTATGGACCGAGCTTCTTGGGGGTTAGATCCAAAAGGTGAGTTCGAGGTTAAGGCGTTGAGGCGTTTATTAGAGGAGAAGCGTGTATTGTCGGAAGGAAATAGGGCAACAACCACATGGCTTAATTCAATCCCGAAGAAGATTAATATTTTTATGTGGAGGGCAAAATTAGGTAGACTACCCCTACGTGCGGTCTTGGACAAAATGGGAGTCGACTTAGACTCAACGCTCTGTCCGAGATGTGGAAAGGAGGTAGAGGCATTAGAACATGCGTTCTTTAATTGTGACATGGTGAGAAGTCTATGGCGTCTAGTGGAAGGTTGGTGGAAAATTGATCTGGGAGCGGTTCAATCGGTAACGGGTCTGTGTGAAGCGGGGATCCAATTAAGAGACAACGATAGAGGGCGTAGGAGATGGGAGGCAACAGTAGCGTGTCTGCTATATCTGATGTGGGCAAATAGGAATAAAATAGTTTTCGAAAAAGCGAATAGTTCGATAGTAGAATTGTTCTTCGAATTTCAGATAAAGATATTTGATTGGTTGATGCGAAGGGACAAGGAAATTGCGGTGGACTGGACAACGTGGCTGTCGAATCCCGGTGGAGTGTAAGGCGATTAGGAGAGCAATGGAGATCGAAGATAGTTAGCTGCTAAAAGATGATACCGTTCGGGTAGGTTTGTAGGGTAGGATTGTAGAGATGAAGGTCGCTTACAATGGATTGATAATTATCATGCTAAAAAGTTCGAGTGGAGTTCAAGTAATGACTGGGAGATCAATAGCATTTGGACTATATGGATTTGGAATTCAGATACACAATAACTGATTGCTATCGTGCTGTCCTCTACCCCCTGCGTGGCCTGGGGTTTGTGTATCTTTGGCACAGTAGGAGATCGACTCTAGCTCGAGCCGGTAATTTGTTGTTGGAAGGCTACTGAGTCGTTGTCGATACACTTCGACACAGAGTTTTAAACGATTGCCACAGTACGTCCTGGTGGCAGTCGATGTTTGGTTCGAAGGCGGGACTGTTCGTGGCTTTGGATGTGGGTCAGATCGTTGCTGCAAGGTGTTACTCGGAGCTGCATATGGCTCCTATAAATGGGTTCTGGAGTAATTCTCGATTGGGTCAATTGGATGGGTTTCCAGACCCTTGCTAGTGTCCAGGTTCCGTAAAGTTGCTGTTAATTTTTGACCATGATAGGTGCTGGGCGCAAGGATTTTCTCTGACAGTCTCGGAGCGGTTGGGGTTGGTTCGGAGGATAATGTGATGCCGAAGAGGGACATCATCTCGTTTGTTTTGCTGCTGCGTTTTGTTTGCTTCTCGCAAACTCGTTTTCGCTGCACTATATGTACTTTCTTGGCGATTGGTTTTGGTTTCTGTTTCTTGGCTTTGTTTCGGGGCTGATACGTTGTAAAACTTGTTGATTTGTTTTGGTTGGTATAAAATTTGATGTTGTTAAAAAAAAAAGCCAAAATTACTTAAGAGGTCATGATATAATTTACAAAACTAATCGAGGGTAATAGAACAATACTTTGAAAAAAATCTCAAAATATACAACATTGAAATCAATTCGGGCTAAGGTGTAATTATTTGCTCAAGTATTGTCAAAAGTGTATATTCCAAAAAGTTTTAGTTGAAATCTGAACTTTTATATTTATAGGGCTACAATGTAAGTTTGTAAGCTTAGGGACTCGTTGATAACTTCTAGAAGATTAGGGTGTGTTTGGTACGCAGACAGGACAGAACAGAACAGAACAGAACAACTGTCCAACGTTTGACAATACATAATAGAACTGGACAGAACATGACTAGACTGGTTAAATGACGAATTTACCCCTGATGAAAATCATAGATTATATCACATAAAACTAATTTACATCACTAATACATAGTGCAATGGATTATCAAAAACATAAAACTAATTTAACACGATTGGATTTTGGATATGGAAATCAAAACCCAAATTTTAAGTTTCAGATTTTCGGTTGTTTCGGGTTTGAGTTGGTCGGGTTTCGGATTGATGTCGGTCGGGTTTGGGTATTATATAATGCAAAAGTTATATATAAATTCAATCGTTTTTAGGATGATTACAATCGATTGAAAGATTAATGAAATCGATAGCAAGTTTAAAATTTAGAAAATATTTCAATAGACTATAATTTACGATTTTCAATAGATAATTAGATAAATAAATAAATATATATATATATATATATAATATAGATGTATGTTATTTCGGGTTTTCGGACGGGTCGGGTGGCAAACGATCAAACCCAATCTGAACCCTGATATCCTCCCAAATGTCGAGTTTCGAATTTTGGGGTATTCGGGTTTTGCAAAAACACCTTATTTTCGGTTCGGATTCGGATTTCAGACTATTCGGGTTTTGCACACCCCTAGCTTTGAGGCTTAGATGATGAGAAGACATGTTTAAGGTTTTGGTTTTTAACAAATGGTATATTAGTCAAAATATTATTGTTCTACTTAGTTCCAGGGGGTTGGAGTGGGATAAGTGTGTCACATGCTTGTTCCACTTAGTTCTAGCGTGTCCCACATATGGTCATGCCAAACATGGAACAAGCATGTTCTGTTCTATCCTGTTCCACCCTGTTCTGCGTACCAAACGCACCCTTAAGGAGTTGTTTGGCTCAGGATGGGAAATGAAAATGGAAATGAAGTTTCATTCCCCCCCAAATTGACCTGAAAAGAAAATTTGGGCTTATAAGGGAATGAGTTCATTTATCTATACTATATTATAAATCATGGATAAAAAACTCTTAAATATAAATTATTAGGCATAAGGTACCATCATTTTATGCAAGATTTTAAAAATCTCTTAATTTACAAGTATTAAAGCACAAGATACGTATTACTACTGCATTCTTCTAACACCCACCAATTTGATATGAGCAGGACCTTCCTTTTATGTAGACATTTCTATGTATCAATATTAATTAATATATTATATTACTATAATTTTGTTTTAATTATATTATTAAATATGTAATTGGCTATTTTTTATAGATGTCATTAAAATATATAAGATAATCATTGAATTCTAACAAAATACTTAATTTTTTTTATATAAAAAAACGTTATATTATTAAGCCTAAATTAAACAAATTTAAAAAAAAAAACATTATCACTTTCTCAAAACCATCCAAAATCGTACCGTAAATCGACAAAAAATAAAATGAAACATTAAAATCGTGATGTATCTCACAGCATTGCGCGAGTACGCTTCTAGTATTATATAAAACCAAATACTGATTTTTATTTTCAGTCCTATTAATTAATCTAGTAGCTAAAATTGGAAACTAAGAACTTCAAGAGTTAAACTATAACCTTGTGAGGATGTTCGGTTCATAAATTTTAAAGAAAATCAAAGAAATTGGAGTGGATAATTCATTTGACCAAATTCCAAATCTCATGTTTGATTGATATAAATATATGTCTTTGATCTTTCCATAAGCCAAATAATTCCATTTATTCACTTTGAAGAATTGGCAAAATAGACCCTTATAATTTTTGATTTGTCCCTTCACACCCCTCATTATAAAATAATTTAAATAAAATATGTTTTGTTTAATTAATTACTTCTTTATTCGACCAATTAAATATTAAAACATAATTTAACGAAGTTGATGCTATTGTATAAATTTCTAGAAGGATCTTTCATTTCATCAACACAAAGTCACAAACCCTTTTTCACCAATACACATCTTCATATAACTGGGCTTATTGGACTTTCTTTTTGTCTCAAAACATTGGGCTCAAGTCAGCCCAATTCCTTATTGACACTTTGACAACAACCCAATCAAATGCATGTGTTGATTGAATTTAACCATTTTTCACTATTGGGCTTAAGTTGTATTTTATCAATAACGAGTGTTAATCGTTATATAATTTAAGAAAAATTAGCTAAAAAACGGATCAGATGGTCTAGAAATTCCTCGAAATATAAGTAAGTGCTACAGAAAAAGTTTGAATTATTATTTCAATACTTTAATAATTTATGTGATTCCTTTTTTGTCGGTGGGTTTGGTAGGTCAATCCAACCTGATAATCTCTTATACATCTTAAAGTTTACTCATTTAATTCAGATTTATTATTCAACATACCTGTTTTATTTTAAGCGTCTAGTTTAAATACAGAAGAAAAATGACATTTGGAACTATGTGTGAGCAACAAAACAACGTAATAAATACTGGTATTTAAATATTGATAAAGTAACAAGTCATGTTATTTTTAATATGATATAAGCTTTTACTTTTAGCATTCAACTAAATCATCGACATCGAGGTCGATACGCTTTATAAGCATCAAAATTATTATGCAATTGGCCCTATGCCATAAATCATGCAATTTCCATGAAATTTCTTGTGGTACCTTTGCATGTTCCATGTCCCAATCCCATGAATCAATGATTTATGACATGTGTAGTGGCAGATATCAAATTTATGATATATGTATTTAATATTATAACAAGCTTTCTAATAGATGTGATGCATTTTATTTTATTTTAACTATAAAAACGGTATAAGTTTTTAAGGTATGTTATGCGTACAAAATGGATCATGTAGGCTGCCTAACGATTGTGGGGTAAAAATGATGATTCATACTGTGCTTCATACTTTTGTGTTAGAAAAAATCGAGTTTGTTTTTAGGGAGTTAAAAAAAAACTTTTGTGGGGTACACTTGTCTTTAAAGAAAGAAGTTATTTTTTTATCCGAATCATATGATGATAGTATTTTATATAAACTGATAAATTACGTGTACTAAAAAAAAAATCAATGTCAAGATATTTGAAGAATAATAAATAATCATGGTGTACCCTTGTTGGCAAGTCATGTTACTACAATCACGTCACTTTCTCCTAATTTTTTTTGTAAAATAGAAACTTAAACTTTACGATTCGTTTTAAGGCTATCTGAAATATGTACAAACAGATAGATAATTGAGGTGTACTTTATTCTTGATATTTATGACGAAGGTTTGTGTGAAAAAAAAGAGTTAAGGTGGAAAAATGAGAAAGGATTTGAACCCTTTATCACTTTCAATCTTAAACTCACTCATGAATTGTACTTAATACGGGGATTGATCCGGTATATCTTGGTGCATCTTATTCTAATGTGCATCCAAGGGTGGAGATCTCTTTTTACCCTTTCTCACTGTAACTTTCATTCTAACCGGAACTTAACCCTAATGTTTATTGCATGTTTATCAATATTGGGTGAGTCTAGGTTTTGGGAAGGATTTTGAACATGTATAATGGGTTGTATGGTTGATGTATGATTTATTTTATATATTAGAGAGAAAAGTTCAAATGAAAACCAAATTTTTATTGTAAACTAAGGGAAAATTTTTGGCTCTCCATCTCTGTTTAATCCAACAACTTATATTAAATAGATTTTTTAATTAAAAAAAAGTGATTAAGAGTAAAAAAGGAATTCTATTTCAATCATGGTCACATTTAATTATATGATTTTTTCTTTTATTTTTTTAATTAAAAACTTTTACCCCTGTAATCTTTAAAATTAAAAATTACTAATATTTTAATCAAACAAACAACATAAAAAAACCGAGAATTTCATTCTCTTCGATATGATATCCATCTCGATATTGGCCTTTTCGTTTTAACCATTTTTAACGGAAATGTATATATGTGTAATATTCATTATGAATATTCATGTACGTGCAAGTATTTACAATAGTTCGACACCATAAGTTTGTCACTCGATATGATCGCCTTCTTCAACACTTTATTCAACGTCGTAATTACGTAACCTGACACCACATTTTTCATTGCCATAACCCAACACCCATCGAGACCGATCGAGAACCCATCGAGACATATCAAGAACCTATTGAGACCGATCAAGAATCCATTCATTGACTTGATGTGTGTTTATGTCTGTAAAATCATAGCCTACCACCTTCATTTTCCATCAAGAACCTATCTATCGATTTATTATATGTTTGTGTGTGTAAAACCATAGCCTACCACTTTCAGTTTTTTTTAGACGGATCAGGAACCCATCGAGACCAATTGAGAACCCATCAAGAACGATGATCGATCAAGACTAATCGAGATCCCATCTAGACCAATCGAGACTAATAAAGAACTCATCCATTGACTTGGTGTGTGATTGTGTGTGTAAAATCATACCCTACCACATTCAATTTTCATCGAGATCGGTTGAGAACCTATCGGTTGATGTATTGAGTGTTTGTTTATGTAAAACCATGATCTACCACTTTCAGCTTTTATCGAGATGGATTGGGAACCTATCGAGACAAATTGGGAACTCATCAAGATCAATTGGGAACCCAATAAAAAAACTAGAGTATGTAGAGGTTAAAATGTAGTCTACTCATGATGAATATTATGATGAAAATTAATATTTATGATAAATATCATACTAATATGAATATTAGAGAGTAGTTGTATACACGTGATCATACATAAATATTCATGTTGAATATCATATTGATGTATGAATACTTAAAGGTTGTTGTATACACTTGAACCTATATATGTAACACCCTCAAATTTGGTAAGAGCAACTAATAATTTTTTTTCAAATATCACATCAAATGAAAGACGAACTTCTTCCTACAATTCAAAACTCAAAATAAATATTCTATAATTAACCTCGACAATAATAACTTCAGTATTAAGCAATGACTAAACCGAAGTCGGGTGCTACTTATCCCCAATACAAGTTGCTCCTCTCAAAGCTAATGCGGAAGATTTCACCATGTTACTCTCACTCGTGCATGGAACTAGCACTCATCTCTTCACAAAAACGCTAGTACCATTCCCCAACCAGAATCTGATGCACATGCAGACAAATAAAAAGGTTAGGCTAACGCCCAGCGACGGAGCCACATGAGAACCAGGGAGGACCTATGCACTTCCTAGATTTTTTTAGATATTTTGATATAGGCATTAGGCATAGGTTGTATATAGTAAATGGTGTTGTATTGGGTAAATGGTGTTTACATTAGTGGATTGACTTGTAGGCTCCTGCATCTCATGGATTCATAAAAAAAAACCTACTTTTCTTTAACATTATTCTTAAAGTTTATGAAAATCCTTCTTTATCTTTCTTTAAAAATACACTGATAAAGTAAAAAAAAAATTAAAGTTCTAAATTAGAAATATCTTGTTTTGATAAATAAACAACACGATAATTCTTTTGTATTTTCAAAGGTTTTTTTTTATTGTTTATATGTTTATTTACACGTATAAACCCATCTTTGTTTGTGTAAATATACATAGTTATGCAGTTTAGATCACTTTCCAACTGTTTTTAAATTATTATATTTGGATAAGTATTTAACTAAAAACATACTCCCTCCGTCCCAAAGTAAGTGTCCGGTCAATTGTAGACGCTTAATTTAGGACGGAAAAGGTGTCTTTTAAAGGAGACTTTTGAGCCTTAAAATCATGAATTTTCTTGCACCGTTTCTCGCCCCCCCCTGAACAAATTTTCTGGCTCCGCCCCTGTTAACGCCTAGTGAGTTCAAAAGTTTTCAACATGAACAAATATATTTGTTAAAAGGAAAGAATGTTTTTTAAATCATAATCTTTCAGAATGATTTACTTTAAATATTAAACGACTCATTTTCCAATAACACACACATTTAAAGACAAATATCCCAACATAGACATTCCTTTGTAAAACAACTTCGACCCCAAACTCACCCAAAACGTGAATAGTAAGTAAACTCCCAATTTATAAAAATGCAGAATAAAATTTATTTCCCGAAACCACCCCAAACATGGGTGGGGCATAATACTCAACCCATAAAACTTGAGTAAACAAATCCATATATGCAAAAGGTCACCGAAAACATGGATAATAAAATAATACAATTTAATACCCATATAACACCTTCCGGTGACGGGGGAGACCTGATTCCGTTGTACGTGGCGGAACACAAAGTTAAGCCACATAGCCACGTTGTCGAACTACACCTCAGATCGTAACTGTATTGCCTGCTCCATCTAGCTACACCTCCAATTAGACTGTATTTCAAGTCCTAAAAACACCATATCTCCCATTACCTGCTCCGTCGAGCTACACCTCAAGGATAGGCGATCTTATTGCATGTTCGTTCTCTAGTGGAGTTTCATCCTCAGGGTACTCATTCGACCCCTAGTGCCTACTCCCTAACATTCAAGATAAGAACCTCAACTCCTTACTTGATAACTCATGAAGTCTAACCCTCGTGCACAAAAATTAGAACATCAAATTACAAAACCCATGGTCCCGAAGTACAACCCATAAAGGTTTCTCTAAGCAAAACGACCGGAACAACAACAATGCCAACACGGCATAATTCCCAAGGTGAGAATATCAATACTCCTCACCCTTAATTATGACTGACTTACATGTCTATGGATCCAATGCAACACAGTCTAAAATTACATGACTACACAGGAATGACTAACGCACTCGAACATGTAATTATCATTAATATACCACAAAATGCATTCAGATGCAAAACATAAATGGGGCTCTATATTGAGCCATTAAAACTAGACAAATGTCCTCAAGACTCTTTTAAGTCAAAAACCGAGCTAAAATGCTCAAAAATCCATTTTGCCAACAAATAATCGTCCCCAAATAATAAAACGTATTTAAACGGCGTTTACACCGACACACACACACCTCAAAGAGGTGACTAACCCACCGCTCATCACAAATTGGGACAAACGATTTTCCAAATGGGCTCACACCCTTACGTTTCCAAAATGTCTCATAACACGGAGACATGCATTTTCCAAATGGTTTATAAAATCAATTACACCAAAATGCATAACTTATAAAATAGACCCCATTTGTACAAAAATCATCAAAAATGCATGAATCATAAAATAGACTTTATTTGTACAAAATCACCAAAAATGCATAAATCATGCTATTACTTATCAAGATATCCAAATCTCAAATATGAGAATTTCATGAGACCAAAACAACTCAAGTTTACCAAATATGAAAACTTATCCAAATACCCAATACATTGAAATTACCAAGTAAAAACATAATTTACTTCAAAATACACATTTTGGTATGTACATAGTTTTCACAAAACAACTTGAACTCACTTTGCTAGATTTAGGCTAATCTAGGTTTTTACCCCCAAAACTTGAATATCCTTTGATGAAGGCTTGAAATATTCGAGCAATCTCCCTAAATCTTAGATCCAACACATCTACAAGGTTTCCTTCACCACACAAGTCATCAAAATCACACCCATGTTGAAGGATGAAAGGGAAAATGATGAAACCATCAAACCCTAGCTTAACATTGAGAGAGATGAGGAACTTACCACCACAAAATACTTTTGGATCATCCAATAAAAGCTCATAAAAACGAGTTCATAGTAAAAAGAATCACTGAAATCGGAGTTGGGATGAAGTAGTTATGAATAAAATGAAGTTTTGGGGCTAAAAATCGAGTTTTATGCTCGACAGGGCTCTGCGCGGGTTACCACGTGGCCTAACCCGCGCCACAACCTTCCCACTTGCCCCCAAGTCGTGCGGGTGGCTCTAAGTCGCGGCACAAGTCGCGCCGAACACTACTCGCCCAGTTTTCTTCTCAATCACTGTTTTGGCCATAACTAATTCGTTTTACCTCCTATTTTGCTCCGGAAATAAACGTTGGACTCATAATCTAGGATTAAAGTCTAAAATACAATTTCTTCTTTTTCCCTTAAAATACCGGTTTCTGTATTAACTTGAAATTATACCTTCCGAAAATCGGGGTGTTACAATATAAATAGTCATGATCAACGTTATAGTGAAAATATATATTATTGATGTATGAATCCTGAAAAGTTATAATATACACGTAAACATATATATATATATATATATATATATATATATATATATTCATGATGATTGTTATAGTGAAAACGTATATTCATGATGAATATCATACTGATATATGAATATTGAAAAGTTGTTTTATAAACGTGAACATAAATGAATATTCATTATGAATGTTATAATAAAAATGTATATTAATGATGAATGTCATAGTGATATATAAATACTGAAAATTTGTAATGATGAATGTCATAGTGATATATAAATACTGAAAATTTGTTAAATACACGTGAAAATACACAACTATTTATTATGAAAGTTATAGTGAGTTATATATTCATGATAAATATCATACTAATGTATGAATATTAAAAAGTTGTTATACATATGAAAGTGCATAAATATTCATGCTGAATATTACACAAATATACAAATTTACGTAAAAAATGGTTAAACAAAAAAAACTATATCGAAATGGATATCAAATCGAATAGAATGAAATGCTTGTTTTTTTTAATGTAATTTGTTTGATTAAAATATTAGTTATTTTTAAGATAATTTAATTTAAATCAAGGGGGTAAAAGTTTAATTGAAAAAGAAAAGAAAATAGTTAGGTGTGCGATTCAAGTTTGAAATTAATTTCATTTTTGCCCTTAATCACTTCTTAATTAACCATTTTATGTTTTAACCGTTGATTAATTTTCTTAATTTTGATTAATGGTCAAGACTTGTTCTTTGGTTTACAATGAAAAAATGGTTTCTATTTTTTTTATTTGAGCATAACTCTCTCTATATATAGTCATAGGTTCAAATGTGAAGTGTTAAATATATGAGAAGTAGAGAAGTAATCATAGTCCTTCATACGGTACATATTGGGTTTGACTGGTCAAAATTTAAGGCTATACCAAAAATAGAGGAATAGTTTCATAACTTTTATAAATAGGCGGCAAATAGGTTCATGTGTGAACCCTTGTAATTCACATATCTCACATATAAACTATTTTAACTGATTCACATATGAACCTTTGTAATTCACATATGAACTAATTAACTGATTCACATATGAACTCGTAGGTTCATATGTAAATCATACGAACTAATTAACAGATTCACATATGAACCCTTGTGATTCACATGTGAAATAATTAACTGATTCTTATATGAATTAATTAACTGATTCACATATAGTCAACAAGTTCATATATGAACATATAGTTTATATGTGAATCACACAGGTTCACATATGAATTTGTTTGTCGTCTATTTGTAAAAGTTACGAAACTATCACTCTATCTTATGCAGACCATGCGAGGAGTTATCTGGTATTTTCTTAGTCAAAGCTGTGTTGACCAGATGAAATGTTAGCATCACTTCTCTACTTCTCATACATTTAGCACTTCTCCTTTGAACATTTCCCTATATATATATATATATATATATATATATATATATAATAAGAGGTTCAAATGAGAAATAGAGAAATGATCCTAACCCTTTCATCTAGTCAACATTTGTGGTTTTGACCGTGAAGCACCGGATAATTCCTTGCGTGGTCTGTAGAAAATACAGGGGTAGTTTCGTAAAATATGGAGGACGAGTTCATATGTGAACCTATGTGATTCACATATGAACTATAGTTAATTGGTTCATATGAGAATCAAAACGGTTCATATGTGAATCTGTTAATTAGTTCAACTGATTCACATATGAACCTACAGTTCATTAGTTCATACGAATCAGTTAATTAGTTCATATATGAATCAGTTAAAAGCAGGGCCGACCCTGAGATTTTGGAGGCTCTGTGCAATAGACTAAATGCGATCTTTTTTAATTATAGTATTTAGAGTGAATTGTGGATTTGGTCCTTGTAGTCTTGTGTTTTCATTGACTATGGTCCTCATTCTATGTTTATTGTAGATATAGTCTCTGTGGTATGCAATATATTGTGGCTACGATCCCTGAACACTAACACCATTAACTTTGAAAGGTTAAAGGCATCATGTGTCTTGCACACTATGGGTATAATTGTCAATTTATTTTTCCCTTGCAATTTAATTTATACACCTTTAAAATAAAGATACTAAATTGTGGATTTGGTCCATATGCATCACTCATCATCTTTAAAACACCTCTATCATCTCTCTTAATTTTTTCATCCATTCTTCATTGTACAAGAAAAACTAATTTGTTAAAGTGCAAAAAAAGTTGTTTGAATTTAAAAATAACAATTGTTTGAAACCAACACTACATCCCAAAAAAGACAACCCATCAAAATAACAATTGTTTGAAACCAACATTACATCCCAAAAATAATTGCTTGCATTTAAAAAATAACAATGGTTTGCTAATGTTATTGTCTACATGTTAGATTTAGTATCTGGCTACTGGTGTTTTGGTTTGGGGGATCACATGCATCATGTGTTTTTTTACTTTTCTTTTTCACCTGATGACAAACTTTGATTAATGGATGGATGACTAGCATTTCTTTTGACTTCTTAGGGTCATCACAAGTCGTTGGCTTTCACCTTCTACTTCTGCAAATTTCAGACTTATTTCTGAATGTCTTTCTTGCATCTCCATTAGTTCTACTTCCATCGATGTGTTTAACCTCTTTAATGATGCTATTTCATCACCTCTACATGCCTGTAATATAATTATATATACATTAATTTAATATGATCCAACATTTAGTGTTAATTGTAGCTACCTGTGAAATGACAATTGTTTGATCAAGAACCTCCAATCTGCTTTCCAATTCTTTGATTTGATTTATACTTTGATCTAGACTATTTTACCTTTCTTTTTATATTCCATGCATCATGTGTTAATTAATTAATGAGAATTTTTTTATACAATTGTTAACTAATTAATGAGAAATTTTTTATGCATCACGTGTTAATAGCAAACCATTGTTATTTTTAAATACAAACAACTATCTTTGGGATGTAATGTTGGTTTCAAACAAGGGTTGGGTTCCGGTGAGAAGCGTGAGAAGTGGTTATCGACCGTTGGATGTGAAATGAACGCAAATTAGGATGAGATGCATCGAGATAAGATTACCGAGATACACCAAATCAATTCTCTTCTAAGCCGCAATTCATGGGAGAGCTTGAGATTAAAAGAGATTAACGGTTCAGATCCACTTCTCATGTTTTTCACCGTTAACTCAACTTCTCACACGATCATTCGCCTTCAAACAATTGTTATTTTGATGGGTTGTCTTTTTTGGGATGTAGTGTTGGTTTCAAACAATTGTTATTTTTAAATGCAAACAATTTTTTTTTGCACTTGAGCAAATTAGTTTTCTTGTACTTTGACAATGAATAATGGATGAAAAAATTGAGATGATATATGGGTTTTAAAGATGATGAGTGATGCATAGGGACTAAATCCACAATTTAGTATTCTTTGTTTTAAAGGAAAAGTCTAAAAAAGCCCAATGAACTTTAGTGTTTGGAGTGATTAAGTTCTTGGACAATTTTTTGGAACAAATAAGTCCTTAGACAATTCAAAACACACTAAATAAATCATTAGACTTTTAGAAACATGTTAAATACATCTTTATTACTTAAAAATGTAACTTGCAACCTATATAACAGGTAAAACTACAAATTAAAAAAAACAATAAAAATGTCACTACTTTAACCCCCCCTATAAATAAAAAAATAGGAAAAATAATTAAAATAGTCAATCTCATCAATCAAATGCATTTTTAAGCACTTTTTAAATAGTCAAAGTTTTGGCATAAATTTTTTTTTCCCTTAAGAATTTTTTCTGGCAAAACAAAGAAAAAAAAATAGAAAACATCTTTATAATTTGTTATTTAATTTGTTTTATATCTTCTACCTTTTTTTTCTTCATTAATTTTAACCCTTTATTATATTAACACACATAATCGTATATCAACTTAAATACATAAAAAATACATTTTTTTTATAAATTACATCATTATAAGTTTCTCATCAATAAGTTTAAAATGAGCCTGAATTTTTTTTATTAAATATCATTAATACGTACGAATTATATTTAATACTTACACTTTATATCCTTTAGAGTTATTTATTTAGTAGTATAAGATTAATCTGTAACCTTAAAGGTATAAATTGTAAGTATTAAAAATAATTCATATATATTTATGATATTGAATAATATAAGATTAAATTCAAAAACAATCTTGAGTTCATTTTAAACGTATTGATGAAACGATTATAATAGAGTAATTTGTAATTTTTTTTTGATATATGTTGGTTAATATATGATTATGCATGTTAATACAATAAAATGAAAAATGAAAAAATAATGGATATAAAATAAATTAAATAGGGACGGCGGGCCGGGCGTACGCCCAGGGCCCAAACGAAATAGAGGCCCAATTTTTTTAGTATATACTATATATTAGTAGTTAAAAAAACTGTAAATAAAAAAGAAAGAAAATTAGTATATAATAGGACCCCAAAAAAATTTAACATTATATTAAGTGCCCAAACATGTATTAATTATTAACATTGGACAAGAAAATTTGTAAAAAATTATTTAGTCTTTCATTTTATAGTATTGCTTATTGTTTCTCTAAGTTTTTTTTATCTAGTATTAATATATAAAAACTATTTTTGCCTATAATCTTTGATATATATACTCCATTACTAATCTTCTATATACTATTTTCATTATTCCATCCACATGAATTTTATTATTGTGTTACAATATAGTAGATTTGTTGTTATTAACTAAGAAAACTTCTACGTTTTAAAAACAATTATCAAACTATATGAGACGACCCAATATATCTATATTTAGGATTTCAAAGATACTTTTTTTTTCATACATTATTGACTCTTTATTATCTAATATTGAATGCATTAATCTTAAGTACTCTCTTATCACTAAAATCAGAATAAGATTTCAATCTATAATAAACATGGACTTTTGATTATAAGATTGATGATTTTTAAAAAGTTTGTTTTATCCCTAAAAGTTTAAAATGATGATTAACATCAAGTAACATTTGGAATATCTACTGATTTATGATTATTTACTTAAATTGTTACTCTGAATCTGAATGGTCAACATAGTGACGTCAAATGATTTGAATCTATATATTAAAGGTATACCATAAGATGTCTTTGATGGTAAAATTGATTGACAATGTTATGTAAAAATGATATAGTAGATAATATTAATTTAGAAATGATTATTGATTGATCTTGCGCTAAGAATACCGGGGAAATCGGTTTTATATGAATTAATAGTATTATTTGAATTAAATGTTATTTTTGATGATATAAACAATATATTGAAATTAATTTCGTAGTTATCGAGGGCCCATTTTTACATATCGCCCAGGGCCTAAAAAATGTCAGGATCGGGTCTGACAAGAATGTTTTATTAATTTATCGTCGTTAGAAAACCACTAAGATTAAGAATTAAAAATAGTTCATAAGAACAATTAAAAACCACAAGGGTTGTGGCGTACTGGTTAAAGCCCTGGGGAATGTGGTGGAGTATCCCATCTGTCCAGGATTTGAATGCAGATGTACACAACAATTGTGGCTACTAAGGTTTAATCAGGGTTGATGTCTTACAGTCATAATTTGCCGAGGGATTAGTATAGGCATAGTCTATGACACCCTTAAAAAAACATATAGAAAAAATAAAAAAAAATCTAAATTCCATCAAATAATTAAATAAAATATTATAGAAATCATATAAAAAATAAAAACACTAAAGAATCAATGTTATTAAATTTAATTTTATACTTAGAACTTTGGAAAAAAAGAGTTAAAAGGGAAACGTATTTGTTGATGACAACTACAAATGAATATTGAAGAACAAAATGAAAAATATAATTAAGATTTAAGGATTTTAGGTTTGAAGAATAACTTAAAAAAAGTATTTAAAACAATTATATAATTTAATTATGAATTAATAAAAAATTAGGAAATAAATCATTAAAAATTAAGTACTTAAATCAATTTAGAAAGCCGCAAGTTAGAATAAAAAAAGATAAAAACCATAAATTGGAATAAAAATATAAAAAACAGTTACAGAGAATCGAACCCAGGTCGCCAGCTTCTTTTGTTCACTCTTCTATGCACGCTTACCGATCTACCATATACTAGGTCACGTTTGGTTTGCGGGATTGGAATAGATTTGGATTTCAAATCCATTCCAATACTGCATTTGGTTTGTAGGAATGAACTTCGTTGACCGAATTTGAAATCCGTTGACCATTTAATAATCCCTTACCTGATGGATTTCAAAATCATTTGCAATGAGTCTGGATTTGAAATCCAAATCCTGATGGACTTCAAATTCTTATCCAAACACCTGAAGGGATTTCAAATTCCCCCAAATCCAAATCCCTCCAAATCCAAATCTTTACTTGAAATCCAATTCATTCCAATCCATTCCCCCAAACCAAACGCACCATAAGGGTGCGTTTAGTTTGCGGGATTGAAATGAAATGGATTGGATTTCAAGGAGGGATTTGGATTTGGGGGGATTTGAAATCCCTTCGTGTGTTTGGTTTGTAGGATTTGGAATGGATTTCAAATCCATTCATTTACAAGTCTTGTTTGGTTTGTAGGATTTGGATTTGGATTGGGTTTTTTTTTTGTTTTATAAAGAATTTATTTTTATTGGTAAACGTCGAATTTGGATCGATACAATTTGAAGTATTGATCACGCTTTAAAATCCATCGGATTTGGATTTCAAATCCAGGCCAAATGCCAAGGATTTTCAAATCCATCATATGAGGGATTTTAAAATGGTCAACGGATTTGAAATCCGGTCAACGAAATCTTTTCCTGCAAACCAAACGCAGGATTGGAATGGATTTGAAATCCAAATCCCTCCAAATCCATTCTAATCCCGCAAACCAAACGTGCCCTAAGGGGTTGTTTGTTTACCTCTTAATGTTTTTATTAAGAGGCAACATTTGAATCGCTAAGAGTTGAATCTTGTTTGGCAAAAAATATATCTATCTCTTAATGGTTCCAAAACCCTCTGAATGATTTTGTGTCCTGGTTACATTTAGGGGTTGTTTGGCAGTTGTTGAATGGTTTAGTGCAGAATGATTCAATGGTCAGAATGATTAAGAGGCTCTTGTGATATAGTGCAAAATGAAATATGGTTGTTTGCTAATTGTATATAATGAAATTAAGGTGTTAAATGGTTAATGGAGGGTCAGATTACAAAATCATTCAGAGAATTTTGGAACCATCAAGAGGTAAACAAACAACCCCTTATTTATCTATTAAATACTTTATGTACTTATTATAAAATAAAAGGAAAATTTGGAGGCCCTCGACGATCGGAGGCCCTGTGCGGCGGCACCACTGACACATCCCAGGGTCGCCTCTAGTTAAAAGAGTTCATATGTGAATTACACTTGTTCACATATGAACATATAGTTCATATGTGAATCATACATGTTCATGTATTAATTCCTCCCGCGTATTTGTAAAAATTATGAAACTGTCCTTCTATTTTTTGAATTGTCGCAACTTTTGACCAGTTAAGGCCGCAATTCTTGACTAGTCAAAGACGTAATATTTGACCAGTCAAATCCGATCTTGACCATATGAATGACTAAGATTACTTCTATATTTTTCACACACTTAGTATTTCTCATTTGAACCTATGGCGCTCTCTCTCTCTCTCTCTCTCTCTCTCTCTATATATATATATATATATATATATATATATAGAGAGAGAGAGAGAGAGAGATGTATGTTTAAATGAAAACCACATTTTCGTTGTGAACATGAGGACCAATCTTGGTCATTGATCAAAATGTAGAAAATTAATCAATGGTTAAAACATAAAATGGTTAATTGAAAATTGATTAAAGGCAAAAATGAAAGTTTGAATACACGCCTACCATATTTGCCTTTTTATTTTATTTTTTAATTAAATTTTTTTATCCCCTTAATTTTTAAACTAAA
Source organism: Arctium minus (assembly GCA_954870635.1). NCBI lineage: Eukaryota > Viridiplantae > Streptophyta > Magnoliopsida > Asterales > Asteraceae > Arctium > Arctium minus. Next base: position 168,874,989 of record OX941080.1, on the reverse strand, counting down.
TTATCTTAAAAATAACTAATATTTTAATCAAAAAAATTACATCACAAAAAACGTGCATTTCATTTTCTTCGATTTGACATCCATTTCGATATAGTTTTTTTTTTGCCTTTTTTACGTGAAATGGTATATCTGTGCGATATTCATCATGAATATTAATATTTGTTCACGTGTATACAACAACTTTTCAATATTCATACATTAGTATGATATTCATCATGAATATACATATTATTCATCATGAATATTAAATTTTTTTTAACGGCGGATAACACACATACATTAGTATGATATTCATCATGAATATACATATTATTCATCATGAATATTAAAATATGTTCACGTGTATACAACTTTTCAACATTCATACATTAGTATGATATTCATCATGAATATGCATATTATTCATCATGAATATTTATATATGTTCACGTGTATACAACAACTTTTCAACATTCATATATCAGTATGATATTTGTTATGAATATATATTTTCACTATAACATTCATCATCAATATACACATTATTTATCATGAATAATTATGAATAATCACGTGTATACAATAACTCTCTACTATTTATATAAGGATGATATTTATCATAAATATTAATTTTCACCATAATATATTCATCATCCATATACATATTATTCATCATGCATATACAACAATTTCAACTCCACATACTCTAGTTTTTCTTTCTTTTCTTTATGGGGTTCTCGATGTTCTCGACGAGTTCCCAATTCGTCTCGATAGATTTTCCGACCCATCTCGATAAAAGTTAAAAGTGGTAGGATATGGTTTTAAACAAACAAACACACAATAGATTAATCAATAGGTTCTCAACCGGTCTCGATGAAAAATGAAGGTGTTATGCTATGATTTTAAAACAACCACAAACCAAGTCATGTGGAAGGGGTTGGTTGCTCCGTTATATGCATGCTAATGGGGCAAGTATGTTTCTCATTGGGTTCAATTCTCGGGCAACCCATTGTCATATTTAAATTATATTATATATACAATGAAGCAAGTCCAAAAGTAAACCAACCCTTATATTTAATCAAAATTATAATTTTTATCTATTTTATATTGAAATTGAGTTGGAAATAAAACTTCATAATTTATTCCCATGATGAAGGCTCAATTGTTTGAAAAGGTGGATGCTCATATAGGATCAAAGTGATACTACTACTTATAGGTCGAGTGGCCTTACCAACCTGCTTAACTGTTCTTATTATCCCATCCCAAGAACAAGGTCTTAGTAACTAAGCACAAAGTGACGAAGAGCTCCGGCTAGATCCAGTCTTCGAAGTGAAGCTTCCTTTACTTTAAGGTTCCATGTCCTTTGGCATTCTTTTATCAAAGAAAAGAGTCAAGTCTAAAGGAGGAATCTATAATAAAAAAGAGCCTAAGTATTAACCAAAACTAAGCACAAACCCCCCCTTGAGGGGGGTTGGGGTGACATCTAAGAATATTGAAACTAACTAACTCCCTGCAGCGGGCCTTACAAGAGAGTGCTTTTCCGTAGAGGGGAGAAACACGAGGGATCGTTCTTACAACCCACAACTTCGGCAGATCACTTAGCTCATTCATCTTCGGTCGTTGAAATCGATTTTTATTGAGCAATCAGAATAACCTCCCAGACAGTAGCATTCGTGCTTGCCTTTGTCGTGATTGTCCGTTGTTCCCTTGGTGATTCGTTGGCCACTAGATCTAGGGATCCCACCTTATTCTCAAACCTGGTGGCTTGGTTGATTGGAACTCCCACTCTAGTTCTTTAATTCAAATGAGGTTATGAGAATTCAAAAGTCCGAAGTCACTTTCCTTGTCCTTAGGAATCTCTATTCCAAAAGCAGGCTAAAACTAGAAAACCGTAGTTTCCGCTACCCAACGCTTTATGCCACCCCACGATGGATTTACAGATACATCAATCAGTACCGCAAAAGGATCAAAATATGACTAAGTCTCCAGCAGTTGTGGAGCGGGAATAAAGGAATAATAGGATTACAACATTGCACAGGATCTTGGGTAAGGTGGCGGATTAATTTCAATTAACTTTTAAAAGCCATAGTAATAAGATCTGTGTCGTCTAACTTCATTCACAAAGAAATGGTGTAAGCGGAAGGGAAGGCGTGAATCCTTGCAGCCTTGATCTTATTATACGATATACCACCAAGCAATATGGGGGAAGTTCCCATCAGGAAACAACGGTTCTGTCTGACCCAATTTAAGCATGCATATTATGTTTCCAAAGATGTCTTTCAAGCTGAAGAAGGAAGGGCGCTTTCCTTCGTTGAACACAAGATAGACATTCATTGGTAATTCCGTAGAAGACCACCCCCCAATCTCAAGTCCTATCTTTAAACCACGTTGACGTAGAGACACCTATATCCCAACCAGTTGACCAGAATAACTAGCTTCTAGTCCAACTAGCTAGCTATCCATGGACGGAGGTAGTGGATGGGGTCGCATCCAGGTATACAGATGAATGGGGAATTAAGTCGCTCGTTGATCTGCAGAATAAGACCAATGAACTCTCTCTTTTCTTTTATGGAAGAGATCTCTCTACACCAAGGAACTGTATCTACTTGTGGTGTACCTGGGTTGGTAGTCTCAGTTTTCATATTCTTTATCTTTGATAGGTTACCTATTATTGTAAATCTATATTTTTTATATAAAGTAAAAAAGGCGTAGATGCCTTATTCAGTCTTAGAGCTAATAGTTAAGTGCTTAGATTAACTCAAGTCGTTTGGTTGAAAAATGCAAAAGAAATTAAAATTTTCTACTTAACATGATTTTAATTGTAATACCCCAAAATTTTGTTTGGACCCTTAATTTTAACTCCTTAGAATTGTCAAGATATTCATTTTTGTGCTATCTTAGTTGGATCAAAAGTCTACATGGAAATCAATGTTGATTGGAGAATCAAACAACTTTCAGTACCATTTGGGCGACTATGTCGGCGATAGTGACACTGTCACTATCGCTAAGGCACTGTCGCATGGGGTGAGAGACCCACGGTACGTGTCATGCGAGAATGTCAGACGATTGTGACGATGTCACTCTCGCTGTGGCACTATCGCTTAAGGGGGAGGGTCGCGGTACAATCCCCCGCGATTGTGCCCGACGATTGTGACAAGGGCACTATCGCCCTGTCACTCTCGTCCGCGGTCACTAGGTCTACTATTTCAGCTACGTTTTTCTTTATTGGTGAGTTTGTTAACATACAAAAGTACATTAAATGTTAGTATTGCTTTAAATATAAATTTCATGGTTATTTGGGATTTTGACCTAAATCTAGGTTTTTATGAGTTGTGGTTGAATAAGGGTGTTACTCATTATTATTTGCAATTAATAGCTTTGCATAAATTTATAACTCAAAGAAGTAAAGGTGGGAAATGTGAAAAATGAGAAACTCTTATCATGTTATAAAATGAGATGTTAAACCAAAGGGAACCATATTGGTAGCTAGACCTTATTAATATTGAGTTACTTTAATGGCCTCTTGGAATTGGAAACATATTGGGTTTGATATGGGCATGGAGTGTGCAATGACTTGAACTTGTGAACTTTATATGGAAAATATTATGTTTATAGGTTTGATAGTGTAATAGGCTTTGGTATTATTATCTAAACTTGCTTGTGTTCATATTGTGGAGTTTTGATGTCTATCTCCTTGTGCACGAGGATTTAGACCATACAGATTATATGTTCATATTGATTGACCATGTTGGGCTACTAGCGAGTAGGCAATAAAGGACACGTAAGTCCTTGAGGTGTAACTCGTCTAGATTGGGTAGGCAATAATGTGTCGTAAGTCCTTGAGGTGTAACTCGACGGAGTAGGCAATAAAGGCATGTGATGGTTTGAGGTTGTGATGTATTAATGACATTGGAAATAAAACCGGGACATGAGGTGTAACCCAATAACATCATGGGTGGCTCCACTCACGTATTCTCATCACCCTGATGGAAACAGGTCTCCCCCGTATTTCAAGAGATATCTCTTGTGTGTTTATGTTCAGGTGTGGAACATCATTTGCAAGATTGAGAATTGGTATTTATACAATTAAAGTGGAGCCGGTAACATTTAAATTATAATATTATCATCTAACTCATTAGTTATTTATCTTATAAGATCTCAGTAGGCTTTTCGCCTAACACTTGTCGTGGTGTTTGTTGGTTCACATGTCCCACTAGCGGTGAATCTAGGACGTCTTAACCTGCTGACCGTGTATGTAGGAGCACTTGAAGTGTCGGGCTTTTGGGGACTTTTTAAGAAGAGAAATTTTTGGAGATATAACCACACCCAATGTTAATCTAGTTTAAGTCATTTCTAGATTAAATAGGTTGTTGTATTTCATATCTCAATATTTGCTACTTTGGAAATTGTGCAAACTATCCCAACTTTTATGGGTTTTAGTTTTTGGAGGTTTTTGGTTATCCATTTTCCGGAATTTCCCTATTTTGATGTTTAAATTTTAGGGTGTTACATTAATACAGTTAGACCTAAACGACATTCATTAGAACATAAAAATTTTCTTTTCTTGTCGCCTGTTTGGCTTCAGTTTTGAAAACAGAAGCTAATCTTTTTTGTTGAATTTATGCACCAAATCCAAGTTATATAAAGTTTGTTTTCAACGCCAAAAACTTTCCATCAGAGTATTACTATGAATATATAATAGTGGGAGGTGGCAGCGCCTGTTGTCTGTTGGCTCGAATCAGTCAACAAGCAACCATAATTTTCTATCTTTAACGCTTCAGGTAGGTGGCCTAGCTAACACAACAAGGACTTAGACCATATACTCAGTGCCCCTAAGAAATGTGGAATTAGACTTTCTCTCTTCTATGTTTTTAAGACGGATATCAAACTCCTTCTTAGATTCAAAAAATGTGGGAATAAAGAGTATCAACAGAAAATATTTCATATTTCCTTGATGCAACAATAAATAGTCCTTACCTTCCTGAAAGCTTACTAAGGTCCGACGCCTGATTGTGAGTCTCATAGCCATACACGAGAGCTTGGAATTACACCCCAGAAGTAGTTAGTCAATTCATTTCGCCTTCACTTTCCTTCATCTCATGCATCTGGGGAAGGAAGCTAAGTTGTTTAAGTAAGATTTAGTGCTTATGGAAAAGAGATTTGAATCGCTTTGTGGCGGGTTAAGCTGTGATCTTACTCCTAACTTGGGTTATTAAGTAAAATAACATCACTCATTGGCAAAACATGAATTAGCCTTCGAGTTGTGGCTTCTTGTTCATCTTTCACTATCTGAACTTTTATTTTAGGTTCTCTTCTTCGAGTCGACGAAGCTTCGTAGTTGCCCCTCCCCCTTCTTTTGCCCCTCCATGCCACTAGATCCATAATGACCGGCGAGTCGGAACATGTATCAATATAACCTCGCGGAGTGCCATATCGGCCTATCGAAGAGAAGAAATAGATCATTGAGCTTATTTAAGCTATGGTTTGGACCCCTTTTAAAATAATATATATATATATAAGCTAAGGGGGTTGGGAATCGCAAGAATTTAGAAGTCCTCCATTGAATGGGATGAGAAAGACAAGTTCGGAAATGGCTGGATTAGTAGGATGAAGGGTGGCGGAGTAGAGCTGTTTGGAGAGAGAACTCTTAATGTCGATCAGGTGAATTGCTCCTGTTTGATCTCGACTATCTTGTTATTCTTACATGAAGCATGAATAACAGCTATATAAAAGCAATAAACCTATAAGGGCATAGGCTTCTGACTGCTACTTCCTGCTATTGATTGTAGTGCCTCACTACTGGCGTGTCGCTTTGCAAGCTCAGCAGTCCACCGGGTGGGTTTGTTTATCCTTCCAATTTCGAGTGTATTCTTGGATAGTTATAGTGGGCCATAGGCGCGACTTTTTTCCTTCTTAGTAACGGTCTTACTCCCTTCGGTTATAAATGTAAAATTGTTCTAGCTACTCGACCCATTCCCCAGTCTCCCGTACTGCTCAAGTAAGTGTGTGACTCCATATGAGGACCTCCTTCCCTTCTGCCCACTCTCCATGGGCAGGTCACAAGCAAATGTATGAGGCCTAAGATCGGATTGTAGGCCTAACCAAACTTCTCCTCAGGAGGATAGATGGGACGATTAATTACGACAGGTGGGGGCTTTCCTAGTAGCCTAAATATGGTAGGCCTGACCCCAGGACCCCTATCCCCTATGTTTAGGAGTGTTAGCTAATACCTCACTTATGATGAGTCGTGTGGACCGCCTTTAAAGCTATTCCTTTGGCCTATAATAAGAAAGGCCCATCAAGACTTTGAGTTTACCCTCGATCTTTTCAATCCCTCTATATTGTGACAAGATGTGACCCATTCAAACACTTAATGTCTCGAGCTATACTATACTCATAGGGAGAGTTGCTCGGCGGTTCCTCACTCTAGCAGGCTATGACATGAAATGTGTAACTCCCAACGCAACTAAAAGTGAATCCTTAGTTCATTTGCTTGCCCATTTCCCGAGTGGAGAATATGAATATGCACCTCCATCAGAGAGAAAAACACTTCTTACTAGGTGAAGGGCAGGGCCTACGCTCGCTTGTTCCTAAGAATTAAGAGGGGGAAAATCCACAACTAGACGATATATGGAGCCATGTCGTTCCGATTGGCATGCTCGTGGTGGGCTCACTACTTCCACCAGTGCGAACAAGTACAACAACAACTCTTGACTGCCCAGCCCTTTGGGCCTCTCGAGGTACGAGTTCAACCAATGTTGTCTTGTGTATCTTGGCTAAAACTAGAAAACAACATTTTCTGCTACCCGACACTTTATGCGCCTCCAGAATTCTAGTACGCCTATTTTTCTGATCTCCTTTCCTTCTATTAATCAGATTTTTGGCTTTGACCCATTCAAAGTGAAAAATGGGGTTGATGGTGTTGGCTAAAAAAGATGGATGGGTTTTTGAGTAGTCTCGACTGGTGTCGATCGGTCCCGATTGGGGTCAATCGATCTCGATATGTTCTTGATTGGTCTCAATGGGTTCCCGATCTGTCTCGATAGAAGCTGAAAGTGGTAGCCTATGGTTTTACACACACAAACATATAATAGAACAATCGATAGGTTCTCTAAGGAAAATAAAGTTGGTAGCTTATGGTCTAACACACATAAAAACACAAGTCAATGAATGAATTCTCGACCTTTCTCGATAAGTTCTCGATGGGTTACCGATCGGTCCCGATAGGTTCTCGCTCGATCTCGATGGGTTCTCAATTGGTCTTGATGGGTATTGGGTTACAATAATGAAGAACGCTATGCCTTATGACATTGAAGAAAGTGTTGAAGAATGTGATGTCAAGTTACAGACTTATGATGTCGAGGTGTTGTACACAATTGAACCTACATAAATATTTATAATGAATATAATACATATATAGCATTTCCCGTAAAAAACACTTAAAACAGAAGAAAAAAAACTATATCGAGATGAATGTCATATCGAAGAACATGAAATTCTCGTTTTTTTGATGTAATTTGTTTGATTAAAATATTAGTAATTTTTAATATAATTTTTTAAAACTTTAAGGGGGTAAAAAATTTTAAATAAAGAAAAGAAAATAAAAAGTTAAATAAGGTAGGTGTGAGATTGTCAATAACTTTCTTTTTTACCCCTAATCATTTTAATTAATAATTTTTAATTGAAAACTCTATTTAATTTGAGTTGTTAGATTAATGGAGGTGGATGACCGAGATCAGTCCTCGTGTTCACAATGAAAAATGGGTTAGTAAATGAACTCCCCCCTCTTTCTCTCTCTCTCTCTCTCTCTCTCTCTCTCTCTCTCTATATATATATATATATATATATATATATATATATATATGACCATTTAAGGGAGAACTCAGTAAATTGTGACCGTGAGATCCAATCTCAACCACAAATCAAAATGATAAATTTATTAATTAATAACTTTGATAGTTTGACTTAAATTTTTAATTAGAAATCTTCTCTCTCAGGCGAACTTTATTCCGGCGAACATCACGTGAACACAGGATACACACTATGATAACTAAAAAACATCAACACTATTAAAAAAAAGATATATATAAATGATGCTATTTGTTATACCCAAGATACAGACGAGATGCACATTGTGATACACTTTGTAAAACAACGAAAATAAGAAAAATGCACATTGTGATACCCTTCATAAAACAACGAAAATGATAAATAAAAAAAAGACACATATTGTGATACACTTCGTAAAACAACGCTACCTGATACAATTCAAAAAATACACATTGTGACACCCTTCATAGAACAACTAAAATAACGAAAACCCAGAATGTGACACCTTATCGTAAAGCAACGCTACCTAATAGGAATTATCGAAAGAACTTTTCTCTTTGGGAAAACATAAGAACACATAGTAAAGATAAACAATATCGTGTGTCTCTAGGAATTACCTAAATAATTATTCTCTTTAGAAAATGGGTCTTTATAAGAAATCTTGAATTTTATTATTAGGTATGTGAGAAAAATGGAAAATATTGAGATAATTATGGAATATTGGATAAAATTTTGTAAGCGAAAATAGGATATAATCAAACCATGATTTGCTTAGTTGCCATCCAAATAAAAAATTACTAATTCACCCTTTTATTATTAATTAAATAAATAACATAATTTTTTTAAATAAGTGATTCACATTGGATATTACGGTTATCATAAAGTATTGAGTTCTTATCTGATTAGCCCTTTACAAAATTCTTCATACGTTTTTATATAAAAATGTTCTTGACTTTTCCAAAAACTCAGACTGTTTGATATATATATATATATATATATATATATATATAATCATAGTGAGATGCTATAAAGTGGGAGTGCTAAAAAACCGACCAACCCAACCTGAAAAAAATCAACATGAGGTAACCCGATATATAATCAATATAAAATTAGGGAAAACTGAATCTATTGGGTTTAGGCTCAAAGTAATAACCTCATAACCCGATGAAAGTTTTAGCGACTTCTCTAAACTTATTTGTATTTCTCTTTAATATGTATACGTTACCAAAAACAACTCGGCAACAACGAGCAATGAAATATTGAAATTCAGAGGACATTATTGAAAGATTATATGTAACAGCTAAATATTAGATAAATTTGTATATTTTCTTGAATGATTGATCGTATTTCAAAGGAATGTTTCCTTTAATTTTATGTTCTCCATGTTGGTTTTACTTTGTTTACATACAACCTGACCAACCAGAACATAGGTTGAGTTGGGTTAGGTTGCACTTTTATTTGGGTCGGGTTGGACTAAAAATTTTCAAACCAAAAGTTAGATTAGGTTGTTTAAATACCTTCAATCCGATCAACCCACCTCATAAACACCCCTACTATAAAGTAATTCAATAAAAATAAAAATACGGTGAAATGAATAAATGTTGGTCTTTTATGAAATTTATGTCAAACAGTCTGAGTTATTTTTGGAAAAGTCAACAACATTTTTATATAAAAACGGATGAAGAATTGTGTAGAGGGAAAAAAGTTGTGTACCTAAAAGAGGGTATGTGGTAAGTTTTGATTGGTTGGGTGTTTCGAAATTGTGATAGGTGGATAATGATATGGTCGTAGGTAAGATGGTGATTGATGATGAAGGAATGGAATGATGGGATTGTGAAAAATGGAAAACTTTGAAAAAGATTGTGAGCTCACCCTTCAATTCAATCGTCAATATCTCTTTGCTTTTGAATCTTGTCGACATAACTACCCTTTATTTAAAGTTATTATTTTATCGACTTCAACCTCCATTAGAGAGGTGAAAGCAAAAATTTCCAAATTCACATAAAGTTTTCAACCGTCCCCACCACATCATACAGTTGTAACACCCCTAAATTTATAAAATATCAGACAATTTAAAACTTCCAAAATCCTTTAAATACATAGCTTTATGTAACACCCGTAGTTTTTGGTAAGTAAAGGCCACCCGGACATTTTTAGATCTTTTAAACGGCGGGACTTTTGTTGGGAAATCATTATTTAAAGTCCCTTAGAGTATCGGGGGAATTGGCGTTGAAAAGGTCGAGTTTCGGAGCTTGGTTCGGGCACGACTACAATGCCCGACGACTATGACAGTGTCATAGTCGCACCTGGCAAAGTAGCAGCAAGAAGCAGAGTGGGGGGAGGACCAGCGACAATGCCCAGGGCATTGTCGCATGGCAATGTCGCACCAGGGCAGGGGGAGGCTGTCAAATACGAGATTTTAGCTCATTTCTTCACTTCTCACTTCTTACTTCCTCCCCGACCCTCCCAAAACCCTCCCAAGACCCATCTTCTTCATCCATGGTGTTTTGGGGTTCTTAATCCTCAAATCCCCAAGTTTTGTTGTAGCATTAACCTACCAAGTGTAAGGATGGAAGTTAGATAACAAGGATCTTCATCTTCACCTTCATCTTCAACCTCAAGCTCCATTTTAGGGTTTTCTAGGTTTTCACCAAAACCTAAGTGGTAAGTTTATCCCCTCCATTTCTAAACCTTATTTTAAGATATAAATGCTTCATTGGTGATATCCTAGTGTTTTGTTACTCCAATTTCGGTTTGGAAGATTTTGGAGAAATTTGGGTCAAAAATTAGGGTTTTGGCCGAATGGAGGTTTTGATGTAAATGTTTGGAGATCAATTCTAAACGGTTGAATATGTTTATTAATGGGTGGAAACTTGTGAATCTAGTTTTTTTTGGGAAGTTTTGGCTTGAGCATTCAAGTCTCTTCAAGGGAGCTCAAAGTAGGGTAAAATCTAGATTTAACCTAAATCTAGCAAGGTGAGTTCAAGTTGATTTGTGAAAACGGTGTGTATGCCAAAATGATTATGAAAATGTAAGATTCCCTAATTCATTCAAGCAATTCAACAATTCAAGAATATGACAATCAAAGTCTAGAGAGAGAGTAGAGAGAGAGAAACAATCACAAGTCGTATGTGTATTAATCTGACAGTTTACAATGCTTAGAGTTACTTGATTACAAAACAACTCTTGCTATTTATACTAAGCTACTTCTCTCATAAGCTAAAACTCTCAAACCAAAACTTCTCTCAAACCACTATGTTGACTATGTTGACTTACTTAGACTTAGACTTTTCTCATTAAATCTTGGATACAATTTTATACACTAACATTCTCCCCCTTTGTATTCAAGATTAAAAAAAAATGACAATCGTCTTCAGCGCTTGATTCTTCAATCTTTGACTCTGATAGCTTTGTCCTTTGCAACTCTGACAGTCATTAATCTCTGAAGCTTTGAAGAATCTTGAAAAGTCATTCACGATTGCCATCTTTGAATAATCAACAAGTCTTGATCAACAAACAATTTGAAATCTTGAAAAATCTTTAAACTTTGAAACTTCAAGAATCTTTGATCTTTGAGGAATCTTTAATCTCATATCTTCATCTTTCTGATCTCTGGATCGTCTTCAGAAAACAAACTTTCTCAATCATCTTGACTTGTCTTCAGAATCTTTTGAGAATGATTTCTTTTCAACAGATCTGAACAAAATCCACAAGTCTTTTCACTTTATCTTAGAAATTCTTTGAAATTGATCTTTTGTAGATTTCTCCCCCTTTTTGATGAATTGAGAGAATCAAAATCATCAAAACTCATTTCAATTTCAGCCCAGTCTTTGAAATTTCTCCCTCTTTTAAACAATGTAGAACAATCATCATGATCTGAACATTCTCCCCCTTTGTGATAAACTATCATTCTCCTTTTTTAAAAATTGACAATCTGCACTCTTTAGGAGTTGCTTTTGACAAAGTAGGAACGTTCTCCCCCAATTGATCTGATACAGAGTCGTCAATTCATGAATGTATTTATCTGAATCTTTTCAAATTCAGACAAATTTTGAGTTGTAACCCTGAATCAACAGATGAAACAGTTAGGATGTAACACCCTAAAATCCAGGGTAAATTGAAAACTGCGGAAACTGTACAATTAAGCATCAACCAAAGATATAAACCTCCCAAAAAGGGGAACTGTACTTAACCTTTACAAAAAGGATCCCAACAACAAACCAATCTAACATAAACTATCTAGATTACATAAGTTGTTGATCCAGAATCATCCAAAAATGTGGGACTTAACAATGCCCAACAATCCAATACTAAACATCTCAAAAACCCTCGGGATCAGTCCCAGCACTCAAACCCTTGGCAACCTGCCGCTAATGAGAACCTGAATACATATCATTTGAGAAAAAGTGTTAGGCTTCTAAAGCCTAGTGAGAACTTACAGTTTATAAATTTCAAGAGATATAAACATTTGCATCCAAACGGAAATCTTTCAAAAAGCATTTACAAGTTAACTGTTGATAAGAATAAATTCCATTAAAATAAGGTAATAAACCTTCTTTCCAGAACCTCACAATTTAATGCACATGTAGTTCTTCGTTTTGATAACCATATAGAACCTCACAATTTAATGCACATGTAGCTCTATATTTGTTAACGGCCAGAGCCTCACAATTTAATGCACATGTAGCTCTATATTTGTTAACGGCCAGAGCCTCACAATTTAATGCACATGTAGCTCTATATTTGTTAACAGCCAGAGCCTCACAATTTAATGCACATGTAGCTCTATATTTGCTTTACTTGGTAACCTCCAAATAATATCAGTCGACTCAAAACCTAGGGATCCACTAGTAATGGTACAGACCTGTCACAAGAACAGTGTGACCAACCATAAATAGTCATATGGTATAAAAACATTTTATAAACAAAATGCCTTTTCTTTGATGGGGAATAGACATCCCAATAACTTTGTAAACAGCCATAGATAGCCATATGGTATAAAACATTTTCTAAACAAAATGCCTTTTCAAGTTCAACTTCTGGTAAGTATGAAAATCATAAAAATGAGTTCATAAACATTCTTTCACATTTCCCACATAATGTGCAAGTAAAACATCATTTTACTTCAAATAAGATAGAATCCATCATTTTAGTTAAAAATGATCGGGAACCCTAAAATCTCCCAAAACTCAAGTTATATCAAATATGTAGAAAACTTAGATCTGAAACCATGGAGATATATAGGAGTTCCAAAAGGTATCTTTTGATATGTATACAGTTTAAAATGATAGTAGGAACTCACCAAACAGGTTTATACGAAAACCCGAAAACCGGATATCGATCACGACGAAGAGGTGAAGCTTTATACTCCGAAACCTCGAGCAATGCACTTAATACTAGCGATTAACGAAAGCTCGAAGATCCAAAGAAAACAACTTAGAGAGAGAGAGGGAGAGAGATTTGAAGAGAGAGAGAGAGAGAAAATATCTTGAGAATGAGATATTTGATGAAAACCAACTTTAAGTCGGCCAGGAGAGCTTCGCGGGTTATGTCGCGACTTCCTCGCGGCATAACTCGCCCGTGTCCCTAAAACCCAACACATCCAGTGGGTTTCGCGGGTTGTGCCGCGACCTCAAGTCGCGGTGTAACTTGCGTAAGTCACTGCTAATCCCCAAATTTCTCAAAATCCAACTCAACTTCAATCTAAACACGGTGCTAACGACAAAAGCTTATACATAAGAATAACAAGATACAAAACGGAAATCCAAGGTGTTACATAGGAATGCCTGTCAGTAACACTAAGTTACTGTGTACAACGAATGTACAATTTAAGGAGTTGGTTTGATGTTGACTCCCCAGGACTTCCATTCAATCATTGAAAAACACAAGGTATTTTCTATGAATGTTCTGACAGAAAAACAAATTTTATGTGTGCTCATGCTTGTGTATGAAAGAATTAGCGCAATGATTGCGTTTCATAAGGCTCAAAGTATGTAAACCATTGAGATAACAATGATTTTACATAGACTCAATTGTGCATGATAAAGGGTCGAAGGTGGGGCAACTTTCCTTCTTTTTCAATATCAGTATCTTCCGAGTGAAGAACCAATAGAGTATATGATGCTTCCCCAGAAAATGTGAAACATTCTCTTTTTGAGAAAAGAATGAGTAGCTGGTGGGGTTGTATGCAAGAGATGGCATGGCCTCACTGCCTTTTTTAATGATGGTCACCAAAGAATGTGAACCAATCAGTAATGTGGTTGCCCGACTCAGACAGTGGTTGGTGCAAAGTTCTGATATTCTTTTAACTCTGTTCTCACACCCTCTTTCTTTTTAACATTTAGCTCACTTCTAACCAAACTCTCTTTTACATTTTACCGCTCCACACAATGAAAAAAACTCAACCGGATGAGTTATCTCCCCCACTCTTTGATTTATGACCGCTCACCCCTCAATCACTCAAGGATTACTTCCTGGGTAGGAAACACTGACTAACGTGAATCCATGGAAGTTCTGTTTAAGCTTTCACACTGATCCCATGTAATTGTCCTAAAAAGAATAGTTGCTCAACAGTTTAACTTGAACAATGAAGCACAAATATGATAACATTGTCAAAATGTATGCTCATCAAATATATGAATGATATTAGAGCATTTTAACTTTGAAGATCTTTCAAAACAAGAAAATTGAATGAATGAAATAAAATCAAGAGAATTGTTTTGAGAATCTGACAATGTATCAAACAGATCAAATGACATGAGTATTAACATGTAATGGTTAGGGTATCAAAGAACTTGATAGTTGTTTATATGAATGAATATAAACAATTTAGCAATGAATGCTCAAGTTGAAATGATGATTTATGCTCAACAACTGTGAATTACAAACGAGGGTATTACCATCGAAAAACTGTTTCTTTATGAGACATGGTAATAACAAATTAAAATGAAGTACTGAGCCAATGTGTGTGAATACTTGACAGTATATAGATAAGATAATACACAAGTATTGATCTTTGGAAACACATGGTCAGTTAAACATTAAAGCTCAAAATTGAAAAACATTTAAAATCACACTTCTAAATTCATAAAATCTTTTGAGAACCAGAAGTGGTTTGAACATTTCAGAAAACGTTTTTCATGTTCGAAAGTTGTTCTTCTTTCAAACAATCAGAGATCTAGATTAGAAGATACTTACATTTTAGCTCCCCCTCAAGTCATGATAAAATGATTTAAATTTTGATAAGCTCCCCCTGGATATTTGCATAATATCCTTGTTCTTAAACATTAAAGAACGGGTCCTGATCTGTTGTAATCAGAAGCCATAATCCTTTACATTAAAGTTCGGGTTCTAAACTGAAGTGTTTAGAAGCCATAACTCTTTGACTTTAAGGTCCGGGTTTTGAACTGTTGTGTTCAAAAGCCATTCTCTTTGACTTTGAAGTCCGAGTCCTGAGTTGATTTACTCAGAAGTCATATTCCATTTTACTTTGAAGTTCGGGTCTTGAACTGAGCTATTTAAGAGCCTAAAGTTCTTTGACTTTGAAGTATGGGTTTTGAACTGCTTTGTTCAAAAGCCTTACTCTTTGACTTTGAAGTCCGAGTCCTGAGTTGATTTACTCAAAAGTCATATTCCATTTTACTTTGAAGTTCGGGTCTTGAACTGAGTTATTCAAGAGCCTAAAGTTCTTTGACTTTGAAGTATGGGTTTTGAACTGCTTTGTTCAAAAGCCTTACTCTTTGACTTTGAAGTCCGAGTCCTGAGTTGATTTACTCAGAAGTCATTCATCTTGCTCCCCCTAAACCTGTGATACCTGCGAAACAGATTTAACAGGTTTTGGTACCCACTGGTATTTGGGTCCTGGTATGTTAGATTTAGGAATCCACTTCTCATTAGAATTATATCTTTTAAATCCAGAATTCTGAGAAGTAATTCTGTAAGAACCGTACCAGTTATGAGCAGTTTCTCTCTGAACGAAGTCATTCTCTCCACAGTAAGAACAACAGATTTTCTTTTGAGCAATCCTGATCAAATGATTAGTCGAGTAATATATATCAGAATTACCAAAAGATTTACCTTTATGCACATTGTTCTTTTTGGCATTTGTTGTGGATTTGAATGAACTGTCATTCATCTTCTCATCATCTGAAGAATTCTTCACTCTCCAGACCATCTGATTTTTCTTAGAATTCTTTCCAAGAGTTTTAACATAGAAGCTCGCTGTACCATCAACAGATTTATCATAAAATAGATTAGATGGTAGAATCTGATTTGAGTTGACAATGTTTGGTTTGACACTATTCTTTTTGAAAACATTTTCATGAATGGAACTCGAATCTGTTTTGAAAGAACAGACTGATTATGTTGAATTATCAACAAGTTATTGATCAATCACATCAACTGTAATCTTTTCTGACAGTTCACTGTTTGCAGCTTCCAAGTTCTTTATCTTTTCAGATAAAATGTTTCTTTCAGAAGTCAATGTGTCAAACTTTATTTTCAAATCAGATTTGGCCTTCTGTTCTTTTTGGACATCTGATGACAGAACAGATATCTTAGACATGAGCTTAGATATTTCATATTCAAAATTTTGACGTTCTTGCTCAAAATCTCTTTCCAAGTTCTTGGTTTTTTCAGATATTTCCTTGAAGATCCCAACATTTCTCGTTTCAGAAATTTTCTTTTCAAGTTCAAAAGACTTCTTCTTTTCTTTAAAAACTTGTCTTTCTTTTTCAAGCAAGTCTTGTAGAACAGATATCTGTTTGGGAAATTCAACTATTTTGTTTTCAAGAACTTGTCCCTCTTTGGCAAAAGTGTCTCTTTCAGTAATCAGAATTTTCTAAAAATCAAACACTTGCTTTGAAAGTTTTATGCATCTATGCTCAATATCCTCTTTCTCTTGGAGAGTTTTCTTGGAAAGTTCAGACAACTTTTGAGTAGAAGATGTCTCCAGATTTGATTTTTCTTTATCTGCTTTGATGCTTTTCATCAAATCAGCATTTTTGACTTTCAATGCATATTTATTTTTTTCATAAGCCATATACTTTTGTTGAAACCCAACTGATTCAGCTTGTATTCTGATGATTTCTGTTCAGTTGTCTTCAGTTGGCTTTGAAATTTTGTAATTATGGACTCTTTGAACTTGATTACTTTCTCAAGAGACTGAATGGTATTATTTTTTATTGCAATCATTTTCTCTTTCTCTTTTGCACGGATGATACCTGCAAAATCAGATTTAACAGTATTAGTACACTTTATACAGTCAGGAGTTTTATCAGAGTTTGACAAATTAAATTTCAACTCCTGAATTTGTTTAAGTAAAGCTGAATTCTGATTCTTCAGTTTGTCTCTTTTAGCTTCTATTTTCGGTATCTCAGGCATGTACAAGACAACCATATCTCTAGCTGAAAGTACAGTATTTCCTCTCTCATCTGTAGTTGGAATCTTGAATGAGAAATAGGCTTGAAATGAATGATCGTTCCCAAACAATTGAGAAAAGTTTGACTGAAAGTCAAAATCAGATCACAGAAAAAATTACAAGTCCAGAACTCGCAGGACACAAGAACTCGCAAAGCTCAGAAACACGTAAGTCACTATTCAAAGGACTTCTCGCTAAACGTTTCGTGCGCGAACTCAAAACTCGCAGGACACTGCTTGCGCGAATTGAACAAACTTGCTAAAGGGATGTGCGCGAAGATGCTTCTCGCAAGGTGCTTTGTGCGCGAAGTACACTTAGAATAAATCTGAACTATGAGCTTCTCGCAGACGAACGTAAACTCGCACGTCAACACACTTAGCGCGTTTCTCACTTAGAAAAATTTCGAGAATTCAAGAACTCGCTAAAGTGGAAACTCGCAGAACACTTGAACTGAAACTCGCAAATGCTTAGAATTGAAACTCGCAGATGCTTGGAATTTTCAGCATTAAAACTCGCAGACTACATGGATCAGAACTCGCAAATCAAATGAATTTTGAAGCATGAAACTCGCAGATCAAATGACTAGAACTCACAGACCATGGTTTGAGAGTTTATAGAATTCGCAGATCACATGAATTAGAACTCGCAGAGCATATGTACTGAAACTCGCAAACCAAGTGTACTGGCAACACTAGAATTCGCAGACTATTAGTTGCGTGTTTTGCAAACTCTCAAGCTACTGTTTGCGAGTTTTGTAGAACTCGCAAGCTACTAGTTGCGTGTTTTGTAGAACTCGCAGACTGCATGATGTATGTTTCTCAAAAACTCGCAGATGTCTTGAACTGAAAATTCGCAGATCAAGTGGCTTTGTTTGCGTGTTCTTCAAGAACTCGCAAGCTATGTTTGCGTGTTCTTCAACTTTTTAGCGTGTTCTTCCCTGAGTTCACAGATTAGATCCAAATCAATTCAAACCTACAAATTGCTTTTACAAACACATCCACAAGGTTCGAAAATACAACAGGAACAGAATTTGAACAAACAACTATGATCAAAACTGAAAAATACAGTGCGATTTAACATAAATACAGACCCTGTGTTCGTGAAACTGAAAAATCCAAGAAATTCAAAAATTACATCAAATCAAGTGACTAATTCGTGATTGTGTGTGAATACAAAGTGTTTTCTAACACAAATCGATCACAACTAAACCAAAATTACACACGAATTTCAATAATACAAAAAAAAAACTCGATCAAACAGTAAATTTTCAAGAATACGACTGTTCTTGAAAAATTCGTCAGAAATTCAATCAAATTGACAATCTAAACACTCTGAATTTGTTTGGTCTCGCTCTGATACCAATTGAAAATGTAAGATTCCCTAATTCATTCAAGCAATTCAACAATTCAAGAATATGACAATTAAAGTCTAGAGAGAGAGTAGAAAGAGAAAAACAATCACAAGTCGTATGTGTATTAATCTGACAGTTTACAATGCTTAGAGTTACTTGATTACAAAACAACTCTTACTATTTATACTAAGCTACTTCTCTCATAAGCTAAAACTCTCAAACCAAAGTTTCTCTCAAACCACTATGTTGACTATGTTGACTTACTTAGACTTAGACTTTTCTCATTAAATCTTGGATAAAATTTTATACACTAACAGATTATTTTAAGTGTTTGTGTTTTACATTAAAATGTTAACTGCTGATAAGTTTGGTTATTTGGGAGTGTTTAACTTTGTAAACTTATAAAACACCCATCTTGAGGATTTTTGAGTATGTTGTTAAATGCATCGAAATGAAAATGATTTGATGAATCGTTTACCTAAATGGAAAGTATTGGGTAAGAATACATTTTTATTATTGTTGGTATTACGTGCATTTTGTATCAAGAAATGTTTTAAAAATACCACTGTGTGAGTCTTGGGCGCTTGGTCATTCCCAACCTTGCAAACGTTTCTGAACTTATGAACCTTGGGTTTTGGGAAAAGATGTAACTTAAGTATTTTATTGAGTAAACCGGTGATATTGGTATTTAAATTATTTATCGTATGGGTATAAACCTCTTGAGTAGTTGTCATTTAAATGTGTGTCATGGGACGTTTTGGAAAGAGTAAATTGAGATTATAAACTTGTTTGGAAAATGTTTTATGTTGGAGTTTATTCATGTAGTTGAAGCATGTGTTTGCATAAATGTGGTCGTTGCATTTTATTGCATTTTGCGGATTTTAGCATATGGTCGTTTGATTGGTTGAGCTTAAGGCTCAGTTTTCGGCTTTGTCGGGTAATGGGGACTTTTGTCCGGTTTTAATAACTTAAAGTGGAGCTTTGGGTGTGAGTTGAATTTATTGCGCTTTATTTTGGAGAATACATGTTTTGAGTGCTTGTGTCATTCAATTAGAGTCATGTATTTTAGACTGTAATGCATTGGATCCATAGGCATGTAAGTCAGTCGTGTTTAATGGTGAGGACTCTTGGAATTCTCACTTTGGGAAATAATGTCGTGTTGGCATTGGTGTCGTTCCGGTTGTTTGGCGAAGAGGAACCTTTATGGGTTGTACTTCGGGACCATGAGTCTTGTGTTGGATGTCTAATTCTTGTGCACGAGGTTAGACAACGGGATTTATCAAGTAAAGAGCTGAGGCTCCTATCTTGAATGCTAGGGAGTAGGCACTAGGGGTCGAATGAGTACCCTGAGGATGAAACTCCGCTAGAGACCAAACAGGCAATAAGATCGTGTATCCTTGAAGTGTAGCTCGGCGGAGCAGGCAATAGGGGATACAGTGTTTGGGACTTGAAATAAAGTCCAACTGGAGGTGTAGCTCGACGGAGCAGGCAATACAGTCATGACTGGAGGTGTAGCTCGGTAGAGCAGGCAATACAGTCACGATCTGAGAGGTGTAGTTCGACAACATGGTTATGTGGCTTAACTTTGTGTTCCGCCACGTATAATGGAATCGGGTCTCCTCCGTCACTGAAAGGTGTTATTTGGGTATTAAAGGGTATTATTTTATTATCCATATTTTCGGTGGCGTGTTACATATACAGGTTTGTTTACTCAAGATCTATGGGTTGTGTTTATACCCGCCCACGTATGGGGTGCTTCGAGAAGTAAAATCTTATTTCGTATTATTATAAATTGGGAGTTTTGCTTACTATTCATGTTGGGTTCCTTGTTTTAAAGATGTACTTTCGGAAAATAGTGTCGTTTGTTATTTAAAGTAAACCTTTCTGAAGGTCTGTGATTTAAACTGCTTTCTCTTCCTTTAGCAAATGTATCTATTTCATGTTGTAAACTCTTGAACTCACTAGGCGTTGGCTTAACCTTTTTATTTGTCGGCATGTGCATCAGGTTCCGGATGGGGGAAGAGGTTCTAGCGTCTTGGTGAAGTGTTGAGTGCTAGGAGTATGTGCATGGGTGAGTGACTTGATGAAGTCTTCCGCTTAGTCGTTGAGAAGAGCAACTGTTTCTTTTGGGTTTTAGTAACACCCGACCTTTATTAGTTTTTATACGAGACTTGACCTATTATTTGTTGAAGTTAAATCTAGCGTTTTATTAGAAGTGACTCAAGTGATGAATTGTAGAATATATTTTATCCTTATTGGATGTTTAATTTAAAGTTTTTAAATTAGTTGCTCTTTCCGAATCGAGGGTGTTACACTTTAATAACAAAATACTTAAAGTTTACAAAGGAAAGAAGACAAGAAGGTGTATTAGAGTTCTAAATTGGATTATCTAACTCCTCAAACCGAATTAGAATAAGTCGAGTGTTACCAAATCCACCAATTCTGCTATTTTCCCCAAATCAGATGACGCCTCTAAAGACATCTTACCAGAACCTCTACAAAGCTCCATACATCATTCCGATCCCTCTAAGGCCTGATATACATGCCGATAAGAAAAAAGGTTAGGCTTAACGCCTAATGAGTTAAAACAGTTTTCATCATATAATATATAAAATGGTTAAAAAGAACATTTTACTTTAAGCACGACCATCGTTTAAAACATAAGTTATAAAAAGCACTATATTCGCAAAGCTTGTTATTTCCAGTCCAAAATACTTATTTAGATAAATGACCAGTATCCAAACTCACCCAATATACACACAAGACGATATTCCAAAATATCAATTATATAGATAAAACCATATATTCCAAACACCGAAAGTGTGGGCAACAAAGTACCCGAAAACTACAACTTTCGGTGACGAGTGAGTCCTAATTCCATCGAATGTGGCGGGAACACAAAGTTAAGTCACTTATCAACATTCCCGAGTTCCATCTCGGCCATGGATCCCCGTATACGGCTCCATTGAGCACCATCACAAGATTCTTACAATGGCTCGAGGGTCTACCTGACCTCTAGATGAGTCTCGCCATAAAAGTCACCAGTCTCCGTATACGGCTCCAATGAGCACCACCGCAAGACCTAGACCCGTATACGACTCAATCGAGTACCACCGCAGGCTCACTACCCATGACTTGGGGACCACTCACTAGACTTACATATGAACATCAAACCTCCATGCTTAATAATAAAGTGACTCCTATACCTATGGATCCAATGTCTTACAGTCTAAAATTACATGACAATAAATTGAATGACTAACGTACTCAAAGCATGTAATATCCAACAAATATGCAATAAATGCATTATACGTCCAAAGCTCCATATTAAGCTATTAACTTCGAACAAATGTCCCAAAACTCATTTGAGTATAATTCAAGCCAAAAAGCCTTGTAAAACACTTGATTATTCTAATAAATCCAATGTACACTACATAAGGCGAAAAGACATATTTTCCAGTATTTAACAAATAAATGGCACCTATAACATGAATAGGTCCATAACCGACACTTCACCAAAGCAATATGGCCAAAAGGCCCAAACCGTATGGTTTGTATTTCCAAAATCTTCACAAAACCAAAGAATGACCAACTTCAAGGGTTTATTCATTCAAGGTAAAAAAAAAGACTAAAGCGCCAACATCAAAACTCATAAGTTGGGTGGAATCCTAAAACAAACCCTTGACTCTAATTACGGTCAATAAACATTCAACTCGTTCAACAAATCCATTGAAAACATTTTTAACCCAACTTACCCTTGTTAAGAGTTAAAACCTTATTTTGCCCAAATTCTCCAAACATCTAAGAAATCTCATTTAGTTGATTGGATATCTTTTGATATCTCAAAACACCCAATAAACCTTATAAATCATCAGCAAAGATTTGATAATCCAAATATACTCAAATACACAAATATTAACAAAATCTATCAAATATGAAATGAACTTATGAGAATATGTTCAAAGCCCAAAATGAAGATATTTTGACATGTATGTAGTTTTGCAAAGCAACTAGACTAACCTTGCTAAATTTAGGTTTTCCCCCAAAACTTATGAGTTTCCTTTGGTGAGCACTTGAGATATACAAGTAAGCCTTCCGAATATTAGCTCTAACACTTGCAAAGGGTTTCTTCCACCTCAAGAGACCCAATACCTACGACATAGATGAGAGGAAGAGGATGGGGTTGAAGAAAAAAACACAAAACCCTAATTTTTAGATTTAAAGGATGAGAAGTTTACCTTAGCAAAACTCTTGAATCTACCAAAATTACTCCCCTAAGGCCTTAAAATTGGACTCTAATCCCACAAAATGCTCCAAGGTGAGCGAAAAGAGTTTGGAAGAACGTTTAGTGAAGAAGTGAGGAAACAAACGCTGAAAATCGGGTTTTATGTTGCACTGGACCTCCCGTGCGATAGTGACATACGATTGTGCCCTTGGCATAATCGCCCAAAGTGTACCATGGCCATTACCTTCTGAGCGATAGTGGCACGCGATTGTGCCACTAGTACAATGTCACAATCACCGGGCACAATAGCCCCACATGTGACGTGAGTTTTTCGTGTGTTTGAGCCTTTTTCTTCCTAAAGATGATACTCTAAAACTTTCTAAATTACATATATTACACCAACTACTACATGTCCATAAACATGCAACAAGGCAATTTGCTAACCAAATTTTCAGGGTGTTACAAAAGTTATTCTAACATTCGTAAAGGATGAGGAAACAGTGGTGTCACTAAGATTAAACCTTGTTTAATGTAATTATGCAAGAAGGGATCAATTCAATGGTATCCTTAGGATTTAAAACTAGAATCTTATGATCATTTTGGCATACTCACACCTTGAATCTTTGCATTCTCACTGAGCGTGAATATGGTCATGCGTTAAATCTTGTTTTATGAATTTCTAGAAGAAAAACCACAACTCTCCATTTGAGGAGGTACCAACTCTTGTCATATAGGTAAAGTTCTATAACATTTTCATTGTTAAGATTCCTCTAAACTTTGTTAAAAGATTAAACTCATCCTCGTTCTTGGCAACAACGTACTATCATAGACCTTACATGGGTCTATCAGTTATAGTACCTTTTATCAGTTAATTGAATTGTTATTACCCTTTAAACTTGGTAGATAAGAACACTAAATCAAAGTTTGGTTACCAGTACTAACTGCTTTTGCGTGGTTTCAGACCCATGTCTTTAGTAGTTGATCATACCAAGTTTCTCGTCAGAGGCTTGGTTAAAGGATCAACCAAGTTTCCGCATTACTTGACAAACACAATACTAATGGTACCATTATCAATTAACTGGGTCACATAATTATGTCAAGACCTATATGTCACGTCTTCCCGTCATACATTGAACTGTAAACTTTTGACAATGTGGCTTCACTGTCACAATACATGGGAATCGAAAGAGTTAGACAAGGCCATAAATGGATATCTGTCAATAAATCTCTAATCCATTCGACCTCTTTTCCCGCTGCAGCTAGGGCAATAAATTCGACTTCCATAGCCGAACGACCTACACACGTTTATTTCTTGCTTGCCCAAAAGAGCAAGAAATTGTGCCACCAGCTAGAGTATAAATCCATCCATTTGTGGATTTAGAATCAATTGAGTGATTTATCCAGTTGGCATCAGAATATCCTTCCAAAATTCCAGGGTGTGTCGTATGTTAGTTCTAGATCAGTGTTTCTTTTCAAGTGCCCCAGTACTCTACAATTGCCTTCCAATGTTCTAAACCCAGATTACTTGTATATTGACTCAAATTGCTTACAACAAAGGCAATATTTGTTCTAGTGTAATTCATAACATACATCATGCATCTATCATACTAGCATACTCTAGTTGAGTCACTGCTCGACCGAAGTTTTTCTCGAGTTTCACACTTGAGTTAAATGGAGTGTTAAACTCCTTTATGCCCAAGTGTTGAAATTTTGTCAATATCTTATCTATATAGTGGGATTGACTTAGAGAGATCTAGTCTTCTGATCTTTTTATCTTTACTCTAAGAATAGTGCCTATTTATCAAAGGTCTTTCATCTTAAAGTTCAAGGATAAGTAGTTCTTCATTTCAAGGATACCTTCTAAATTAGTTTCTATGACCAACATATCATCAACATAAAGACAGATAATTATAGTGGATTCTTTCTTGCGTTTTGCATAAATGCACTAGTCAGCACCATGTTGAAAACCGAAAGAAGTGATAGTTGTGTAAAATCTTTCATGTCACTGTTTGGGGGCTTGTTTTAACCCGTATAAGGACTTAATAAGTCTACATACTTTATGTTATTGTCCGAGATACTTTATGTTATTGTCCGGGTATTACAAAGCGTTCATGTTGCTTTATATAAACCTATTCGTTTAAGTAACTATTCCAAAAGGTTATTTTCACATCCATTTGATGAATGTACGTCCTTTTACGGTTGAAAGTGATATAAGAGTTTAGATAGAACTAATTCTAGCAACCAGAGAATAGGTGTCAAAGTAATCGACTTTATCTTTATTTTTATATCCTTTAGACATCAGTCTTGATTTAAAAGCTAATATTGACCCATCTGGATGTAGCTTTCTTTTGAAGACCCACTTGGAACCTATTGGTTTCACTCCCTTGGGTAATTCTTCTAATTCCCAAGTTTCATTTCTCATAATAGAGTCCATTTCGTTATTTATTGCTTCCTTCCATAGTGGAGCATCCCTTGACGACATGCTCCACTATAGGTCTTAGGGGCGTTTGGTTCGCTGGATTCCGCCGGAATCTGGTGGAATTGGAATGGTCAATTCCATTGACCGAATTCCGTCGTGCTGTTTGGTTGCCAAGGGAATGTAATTGAATTCCATGAAATCCTTAGATTAAGGAATTGGTCATTCCATTTGAAAATGGATGGAATTGAATTCCATTTCATCATGGTTTTTCAAAAAGACAAAAATACCCTCCAAACCTTTTCTAACAAGAATTCCATTCTCTCTCTCCTCTCTCTCTCCTCTCCTCTCCTCTCTCTCTCCTCTCTCTCCTCTCTCTCTCCCCTCTCTCTCCTCTATCTCTCTCTTCTCTCTCTCTCTCTCCTCTCTCTCTCTCTCCTCTCTCTCTCTCTCCTATCCTCTCTATCCCCTATCTCTCTCCTCTCTCTCTCATCCCTCTCTCCTCTCCTCTCTCTCTTCTCTCTCCTCTCTCTCTCCCCTCTCTCTCTCTCCTCTCTCTCTCTCTCCTCTCCTCTCTCTCTCCTCTCTCTCTCCTCTCTCTCCTCTCTCTCTCCTCTCCTCTCTCTCATCTCTCTCTCATCTCCTCTCTCTCCTCTCTCTCTCCCTCTCTCTCGACATTTAAAATAAATAAATAAATAAAAATAAAAGAAAGGGTATTTTTGTCATTTTTCAAAATTTCATTCTAATTCCTTTGTAAACCAAACAGACATATTCCAATTCATTTGAGTGATTACATTCCATTCCTGCCAACCAAACAGTTGGTCAAACCTGAAAACATTTCATTCCAATTCCTTCCAGATTCCAATTCCATTGACAGATTCCATTCCATCAGAAATTATTCTGCGAACCAAACGCCCCCTTAGGGTCATCATCAATGTTGATTGAAAAAATGACCTCTCTCATCATTTTCTTTTGTATCCCTTTCCCAAAATGTGAGAAGAAATCGTCTCCAAGATTTTTCTATTTTCTTGCTCTTGTACTTCTTTGTGGGTCGTCGACTTTATTGGAGGCTTTCAAATTATCACGAGATGTACTTGGGATGTTAGTATAAAAGAGTGGTTCCGAGTTTTCAACATCTTTTGAAAATTTTTCTTCAAAGAACTCTACATCTCTGGATTCAATAGTTACACCTAATTTCTTGTCCAACAGTCTATAAGCCTTGCTATTATTTTCATAACCCACGAATATGTTATTAATAGCTCGGGATCCTAGATTTGACCTTTTGGGATTAGGTGTACGGTAATAGGCTATACATCCCCATAATCTAAAATAATTAAGATTTACAAGGAATTACACGACTAGTGATTCGGTTATGAATATGACAAGCAGTCGGTAAGCCTTCTCACCACAGATTGTGTTGGCAAACTTGACTACTTTAACATACAATAGATCATTTTACCAAGATTTTATTCTTTCTTTCTGTCAAACCATTCTGTTAGGGAGTAAATGGAGAAGCACGTTTGTGTTTGATCCCATTTTCTTCGCATAATGTATCAAAGTCTCTTGTAAAGTATTATCCACTTATGTCTGATCGTAAGGTTTTAATCCGCTTCTCGAGTTGATTTTCAACTTCAACCTTATATATTTTAAATGCGTTAAAAGCTTCGTCTTTTTTTCTTAATAAATAAACATGAAGATATCAACTTGAGTCATAGCAAAAAATAATGAAATACCTTCTACCTCCACGAGAAAGTATTCCATTTAATTCACAAATGTTGGAATGTATCAACTCTAGAATTGATGTATCTCTTTTAATTGATGGAAGATGTTTCATTGTAAATTTAGATTCTACACATGTTTCACATTTTCCAAAATCTTTGTTATCAATTTTAATTAACCCTTTATTTTGTATTTTTTTCAATATTTTTTACATTTGTATGTATTAAACATTTATGCCATAAAGAATTGTGGTCACTGAGGTTTAATTAGGGTTGATGTCTTACAGTCATAATTTGCCAAGGGATTAGTCTAGGCAATAGGCATAACCTAGGACACCCTTCCAAAAAAATGTTTGTGCCATAAAGAAATTGAACATGAAAAATAATCAAAAGAATTAATTTCATTGATAAAATATGAAACTACCTCAATTGTAGAAAAAGAAAAACCCTCAGACATAGCTAATAGATTACTACCCACAAACTCACTTGGACTGGCCTCTTCTGGCTCCGAATCATCACCATCCACATTCAAGCGATACATACCCAACTGATAATATTCTTTTCCAACAAAGCTTTTTCTCTTGTAAATCACTACCTTCCTAGCCTCAAAAGTTACTCGAAACTCGTTCTCATTGAGTTCACTTACAAATACTATGCACTTAATTATAGAGGGAACATGAAGTACATTTCTCAATGTGACAGTCTTTCCGAAGGTGAATTTGAGTAGTACTTTACCAATAACAGCAACATCATCTATACCATTGATGGCCACACTCACCTGTTTTTCGGCTCTCACCGGACTATATTCAACAAACTTAGGCTTGGAGTCACAAACATGAATTGTGGCCCCAGAGTTTAAGAGCAAACCCCCTCGATCGACCACCTCTCTGCTAGAGGATTCAACAATCATATCAATCTCGACCATCTATAGAATGGCCATGAGATGCCCAATATCTTCAAACGTGTTTGCGACCGGCAGACCAGATTTCATCTGCTTGCATTCACAAGCATAGTATGTTGTCTCTCTGCAGACATGACATTTGCCAGCTCTTTTGAAACGTTGCCCTGGATTACATTGTTGTTCCGACCTTTTGAAGCTTTTCTTGTGGACCCATATTCCACTCCTTGTTTGACCCTCCAACCTTTCCTTTGCCTTTGCTCCCAGGCTGTACGTAGTTAGCACGATACATAGACGTGCCTCTTTTGTCCCGATTCTGAGCCTCTTTCTCAATTCTCAGATGTTTGAACAAGTCATCCAAAGAATAATCTTCAGATTTATGCATTATTTTTTTTTGAAAAATCCTTCCATGATGGGGGGGGGGGGAGTTTATCAATGACAACCCCCACCAGGAAGATTTCAGGAAGAGAAATAGAAAACGCCTTTAATTTGTTCACAATAGCCTACTTGCTACAGGATTGGTTTATCATCAACCATTTGGAATCGCAAGTATTAAGACACAAGATATTTATTGGTACATTTTTCTTATGCCTTATACTTGTATTCCAGTGCTTTCCAAGATCCCTTGGATCGGTAATCGGAGAATATAACTCATACAACCTGTCAGAAAGAGCATTATTAATGTGTCCACTGGCCAAGGATTCCTCCTCCCTACGGATTAGCAGTTGCTTATCCAGTTTAGCTATTTGGCAGCATCTGGCTCTTTCCCCTTTTCAGGGATCGAGTTGGCTAGAATAGGTTGCAAATTTGGGTGCAATACGTAGTAAAGTTTCAGAATCATAAGCATGAATTTGACCTTATTAGCCCAATGGGTATTAATTACACCCGTCAAAACGATCATGTTTTACAAATTCTTGATTCATGAGGCAAAAATTGGAAGATCTGCTAGGTTCCATTTATAAAACTAGAATGTATTAAAATTAACAAAAAGTCACAAAACCTTTAAGATTGTTGAAAATTGTTAATTGTTAAAAATCAATACCGTAACACCCTAAAATTCAGTGTAAATTTGAAAAACGAAAACTGGGCAAGAAGACATCTGAATTTGTTATAAACCTCCCAAAAAGGGGAAATGTACTAATCCTTTACAAAAACCTGCATACGGATATGGAATTCAACAACAAACTAGTCTAAACATAAACTATCTAGATTACATCGGTTGTTAATCCAACATCACCAAAAGAATGGAACTTAAACAATTGTCCAACATCAAATACTAGTCATCTCAAAAAGCCCCCGAGACCAAGCTCGTCACTCAAGCCCTTGGCAACCCACGCTAATGGGAACCTGTTATACACATCATTTGAGAAAAAGTGTTAGGCTTAAAGCCTAGTGAGAACATACAGTTTATAATTTCAAGAGATATAAACAATTGTATCAAAAGTAAATCTTTTCAATAAGTTTCGGTTTACAAAAGAAATCTTTTCCACATAAGGACTGATCGGTCCGAAAATTCATCTTGCGATGACGGGGGATACCTGATTTACCAAGGATTGCAGCGGAACACAAAAGTAGGCCACAATCTGAGTTGTGAGCTAAATACTTGGAATCCATGGCCACGAACAACAAGGTCCGTACTAAGATGTGAGGGAGGGCCCTCGAGGAAACCAAGTCATACTCGTTCACTAGGACTACATTATGACCCATGGCTAGTAACCGATCTCATATAACCGTACCAAAGGCCCCCGAGGGTCAAATGCATCCATAGCTACAAAAAGGGGAATAGACATCCCAATAATAAAAGTCGACTCAAAACCTAGGGATCCACTAGTAATGGTACATACTTGTCACAATAACATATGTGACCAACCATAAATAGTCATATGGTATAAAAACATTTTATAAACAAAATGCTTTCCTTCAAGTTTAACTGCCGGTAAGAATGAAAATCATAAAATGAGTTTATATACATTCTTTCAAATAATCCACATAAATGTGCAAGTAAAACCTCCTTTTACTTCAAATAAGATGGAACCCATCATTAGTATTATAAATTCTAATATTATAATTTTTTGGTCAATAATTTTAATATAAACTAATTATTGAATATTTTTATTGGTAGCATAAATATGTAACATTATATATATACTAGGCATATACCTGCGCGATGCAGCGGAATGTGAGTAAATAACGAACAATTAATGTTATACTTCCTTATAGACATGACATCAACAATAAACCATGACCTAAGAATCACAACTTATGAAACACTAAACCATAAACTCATAAAGATATTCAATAATTAGTTTATATTACAATTATTGACGAAAAAAAATATAATGATATAATTTATAATAAGAATGAAAGGTATTTTACGATTATGTATTTTTAATGTGCTAACGGTGGAAAAAAAATAAAACGTATGGATAGAAAACAAATTAATTCGTAGATATTCATGATATTTAATAGTACGGTTAAATTAAAAAAACATTCAATATTAAACTCGTTTTGAAGGTATTGACGAGACGATTATTATAGTATAATTTGTAGAAAAATGAACGTATTTTTTTTCATTGCATTTTTGTTCATATACGATTATTTTTGTTAATATAATAATGGTGTAAAATGAAAAATGAAAAAACAAGGGATATAAAGTAAATTAAATAAATAAGTGTAAGGTGGTAAATGTAACATTGTAAGGGTGATAAATGTTATTGTACAAAAGATTGTACAATAACCGTTTTAGAATTTTTATCTATACTATTATATAGACATATACCCGCACACGATGCGGCGTGAAAAATCGTGCAATCGAAGGAACAATTGGCAAA
Source organism: Arctium minus (assembly GCA_954870635.1). Taxonomy (NCBI): domain Eukaryota; kingdom Viridiplantae; phylum Streptophyta; class Magnoliopsida; order Asterales; family Asteraceae; genus Arctium; species Arctium minus. The sequence goes on along the minus strand of OX941080.1, from coordinate 168,844,323 downwards.
GGTATGTATCCGCTCGCAAAACATCTCGAAATCAAAATGACAACAACGTTTTCATTTTAAGTTTGTATTCTTCGTTGTTATCGATACTTTATTCTATGAATCATAGACTAAATACATTAGTTTTCATTTCGTTCTTCGTTTGGTGCACTTATATGTGAATCATAGACTAAAATATCGATAAGGATGAAAAAATACAAACTTAAAATGAAACGTTGTTGTCATTTTGATTTCGAGATGTTTCGCGAGCGGATACATACCTTTGTCAATTGTTCCTTCGATTTCACGATTTTTCGCGCCACATCATGTGCGGGTATATGCCTATATATATATATATATATATATATATATATATATATATATACACGGATGTTCAAGGAAAAACCTCAAATAAATGAAAAACTAAAAAACATCTTATCAACTGTTAGATTAGGTGATCTAATGGATATGATTAAACAAGCGGTTACAACAATATTTTTTAAATTAAAAAAACCCTCCACCCCCTATTTTTTATTCGAAAAAATACGAAAAATGAACAAAATTCGAGCGAAATAAATTACACCAAATAAACGATCATATTTTTCTCGTTAATTTGACATCCATATTCATATACTTTTTCATTTGTTTTTTCGTAGTTTTTCGGTTTTCCATTTATTTAGAGTTTTCTCCTGAACCTGACCCTATATATATATATATATATATATATATATATATATATATATATATATATATATATATATATATATATATATATATATATATATATATATATATATAGATTTGTGCACTTTTTAAGTTCGAAGTTGTAGGTTAATAATAAATTTAACTATATCTTAAGTTGCTTTACAAGTTAACTTTAAATTTATATTTTATATATTAGAAAAAATAGTTATATATTATTTTATATAAAAACCAAAAAGTAAAAAAAAAAGTCAACGTAATCTATAAAATATTTTATTTATTATTAGAACTTCATATTAATTAAAATAATATGGTGAAATATTAAAAAATAAATATTTATTAATAATTAGTTATATTTTATTTTATATAAAAGCCAAAAAGTAAAAAAAAAAAAAAAAGAAGTCAACGTAATCTATAAAATATTTTATTTAGGGAAATTAATTAAAATAGTCATTTCAGAAAATCGGGTTTACCTCTTAGTCATTCTCTCACTTATTTTATCAAAATAGGCATTAGGTTCGTGAAAGAAGTTCGTATATACGAACACCTCCTTTGAAGTCAAAACCTTGATCCATGTTCGTAATATGTGTTCGTATATACGAACATAACTTAGAAATTCATAAAAAAAACATGAGTTCGTATGTAACACCCTCAAATTTGGAAAGAGTGACTAATCTAAAACTTTCAAATACACATCAAAGAGAGATAAAACCTCTTACAACAAGCTCACACTAAAACTACAATTCTTGATATAACTGTCAACAAAATCAATAAAGTCTTGCATACAGACTATTTAGAGTCGGGTGACACTAAACCCAAAGACAGTCGCTACCTCCAAGGTAAATGCGGAAGACTTCACCGAGCTTTTCACTTTTTCGAGCACACAACTATCACTTGTCCCTTCACAATAACGCTAGAACTAACCCCGAGATGGGACCTGATGAACATGCCGACAAATAAAAAGGTTAGGCTAACGCCTTAGTGAGCTCAAGAGTTTTTAACATGAATATAAGAATCGTTAAATGATAATAGTGCAACTTAAATCATGATCCTTTAAAATGAATGACTTTAATTATGAGAAAGACCCGTTTTCCAATAATACACATTTTATAAATGGACGCCTCAACGCCCAAGCTTTCTTTCATGAGGTAATTCAACCCACCATTTATTCAAAACGTGAATAATAGCAAATACTTAAATATTGGAATTTGAATAAAACTTTATAAAACAGACGACCAAAATATGAGTAAACTCAAGTCTCCAAAATTAGAGTATATGGAGGAAAACCCAACTCAACACGTCACCGAAAACAAGGATAAAACTAAATACCCCAAAACAACACCTCTCGGTAATGGGGGAATCCCGAATTCCAAGGCTAGTGGAGGAACACGAAAGTATGCCACATTCCAAGTTATTGAGCTCACCATACTAGGACTCATGGCCACGAGCACGCCGACTCGTACTAAGATGTGGGGGTGGGCCCCCGAGGATCCTAATCATGCTCATTCGCTAGGATTACATTTACGGCCCATGGCTAGTAATCGGTCTCACATAACCGTACCAAATTGCCCCCGAGGACCCAATGTCTCAACTAGCTACAATGGGAAGTGACTATCCCATAAAAACAGGCTCAGAAATTAACTCGCGGATGCAGGTCCGGGTATTGGACTCCACAAGCCCTCACCGTATTATCCTCGAAATCCGAAGATTAATTCTGACACCAACATATAAATAATAGCCCATTTTCTTTTTAAATAATAAAGACCGACTCATATGCCTATGGATCCACCGCATTACAGTCTAAAACATTACATGACTCCAATCGAATGACTAACGCACTCAAAACATGTAATTCTCAAATGATGTGCATTAACCGCCATCATACTCAAATCTCCACAACGGGCTATTAAACCGGACAAATGTCCGCAAGACTCATTTTAGTCAAAATCGATCCAAAAGCTCAACGATTTACTTAAATCCCCAATGAAAGCCAGTGTAAACATTTAAAACACATTTAACCAACGGATATGCCAACACAACGACCAAAAATAAGATTAACTCCAACATCGTCATTAGTTGAAACAAAGATTTTTCCCAAAGGACTCATTCCTTTATTTATTTTTTTCCAAAATGACTCATAACACAAATGATATGCATTTTCCAAACGGTTTATGAAATCAGTTGCCCCAAAAGGACAATTACTTAAAATGACCTCTAATTAAGTATTAAATTATCAAAGAAACATATTAAAATGATTTATGTATCAAAATGTCCAAATTCCCAAAGATGGGTGTTATATAAGTTTATAAAGTTTACCACTTCCAAAATAACCAAACCTATCAACAGTTAACAATTTCATGTAAAACACAAAACACTTTAAAATAAACATTTTGGCATGTACACCGTTTTCACAAATCAACTTGAACTCACCTTGCTAGATTTAGGCTAAATCTAGATTTTCCCCCACTTTGAGCTCCCTTGAAGAATCTTGAATCCACAAGCCACATCTTCCAAAAACCTAGATCCGCAAGGGTCCAACCATAAATATCCATAATTAACCATTTATAATCATTCCCCAAACATTTTACATAAAGATCTCAACTTAGGTCAAAACCCTAATTTCCATAAATGAAGAGAATAGATGATTACCTCAACCACAACTTGAATCCATCAATCAAACACTTCTAGGACACCAACACAAGCCACAAACTCCAAATCTTCAAAATGGTGGAAAGTTGGATAAACCCCTAGAAAACTTAGGTGAAGTAGGTGAAGATGGAGGGATCTTAGTTCTAGCTTCCAAACCTTGCTAGAAGATGAAGGAACACTTGGTTTTATGACATAAACACTCAAAAATGAGTTAGGGTTCGTGGGAAGGGTGAGGGATCGATTTAGGAGAGAAAAGGAAGAGATTAGAAATGAGAAAGTGAGAGAAATGACTGAAATCGCAACTTTTAACCTGTTGGTACCCCTTGGCTATAGTGCCAAGCGATTGTGCCAGTGGCACTATCGCTGGCACAATCGCCAGAATGTACCGCGAGGCCAATTGGCTTGGCGTTAGTGCCAAGCTATTGTGCCCCTGGCACTCTCGTTGGCATAGTCGTCCGGTTGCCCCCGAACCCTAAAAATCCGACATTTTCAACGCCAACACTCCCGATATTCCAGGGGACCTTAAACAATGGATTACCCAACAAAACCCCACTGTTTACAAGTCACAAAAATGTCCGAGTGACATTTACTTATCGAAAATTACGGGTGTTACATCGTAAAAGGGTTCGTGAAAAAAGTTAAAGAGGTAAAGAAATTTACGATTTTGGTCCCAGTTCGTGAAATGGTTTTGTTGGGCCAAAATTGTAATTTATTTACATTTCATGAAAGACAAAAAAGGTAGAGAACAGGGGCCCAAATTGTAATTTATTTACAAGACTTTTTCAATTCGTATATCACGAATACATATTACGAAGTGGGGCTAAAATGTAAAATTTTTATTTAATTTCCAAAGATGAGGGGCCAAAATTGTAACTTGTTTAATTTTTTCTGAAAATTGATTCGTATATGATAGACTAGGCATATACCCGCGCACGATGTGGCGCGAAAATCGTGCAATCGAAGGAATAATTGACAAAGGTATGTATCCGCTCGTGAAACATCTCGAAATCAAAATGACAACAACATTTTCATTTTAAGTTTGTATTTTCGTTCTTATCGATACTTTAATCTATGAAAACACGGTGCTTGAGTCGTTTGGTGCACTTACATGTGAATCATAGACTAAAGTATCGATAAGAACGAAGAAATACAAACTTAAAATGAAACGTTGTTGTCATTTTGATTTCGAGTTGTTTCACGAGCGGATACATACCTTTGTCAATTGTTCCTCCGGTTTCACGATTTTTCGCGCCACATCATGCTCGGATATATGCCTAGTTTATAATTATAATGAAATGTATTTTTAATATATTTTACTTGATCTGCAATTATGTATTTTTAATATGCTAAAGGTGAAAAAATAAAATAAAACGTATGGATAGAAAACAAATTAATTCATAGATATTCATGATATTTAATAGTACGGTTACATTAAAAAATATTCAATATTGGGCTCGTTTTGAAGATATTGACGAGACGATTATAATGGTATAATTTGTAAAAAAAGAAACATATTTTTTCATTGCATTTTGTTCATATACCATTATTTGTGTTAATATAACAAATATGTAAAATGAAAAATGAAAAAGTAAGAGATATAAAGTAAATTAAATAACTAATTATAAAGATGTTAAATATTACATTGAATTTTGAAAATAACCGTTTTACAATTTTAATATAACAGTATAGATATAGATAATATATATATATATATATATATAATGTTACACATTTATGCTACCCATAAAAATTGTTGGGTCATTGACCAGCATCTTCCTAAATCGAAACGTGCCCTGGCTACTATGCTATAAGGAAATAAAGTTGTGTTTTCTCCATCAGCAATTGTTTTTTGCGTAGTGGTAAGCGTTTGATCCTAACATGTGGTATCAGAGCAGGTCACGAGTTCGAATCCCATGGAGTGTATTTAAATGCCAAAGGCATGTTGTACAGCCATTGACTTCTAGCGAAGATCTTGTTAGTGCTGGCAGATGCTGGGGGGGGGGGGTTGTTGGGTCATTGACCAGCATCTTCCTAAATCGAAACGTGGCACTGGCTACTATGCTATAAGGAAATAAAGTTGTGCATTCTCCATCAGCAATTGCTTTTGGCGTAGTGGTAAGCGCTTGATCCTAACAAAAATATTCAATAATTAGTTTATATTAAAATTATTGACGAAAAAAATATAATATTAGAATTTATAATACTAATGAAACATATTTTTAATATATTTTAGTTGATCTACAATTATATATTTTTAATATGCTAACGGTGAAAAAAAACGTATGGATAAAAAACAAACTAATTCATAGATATTCATAGTTTTTAATAGTACGGTTAAATTAAAAAATATTCAATATTGGGTTGGTTTTGAAGGTATTGACGAGACGATTATAATAATATAATTTGTAAAAAAAGAAACATACTTTTTTCATTGCATTTTTGTTCATATACGATTACTTGTGTTAATATGATAATGATGTAAAATGAAATATGAAAAAACAAAGGATATAAAGTAAATTAAATAATTAATTGTAAGGGTAGTAAATATAACTTTTAAGGGTGGTAAATGTTATTGTACAAAAGATTATACAATAACCGTTTTAGAATTTTTATATAAAACAATTTAATTTGTAGATATTCATGATATTTAATAGTAGGGTTAAATTAAAAAATATTTGATATTGGGTTCGTTTTGAAGGTATTGACGAGACGATTATAATGGTATAATTTGTAAAAAAGAAACGTATTTTTTCATTGCATTTTTGTTCATATACAATTATTTGTGTTAATATGATAAGGGTGTAAAATGAAATATGAAAAAACAAGGGATACAAAGTAAATTAAATAATTAATTGTAAGGATGGTAAATGTTATTGTACAAAAGATTGTACAATAACCGTTTTAGAATTTTTAGAGATATAAAGTAAATTAAATAAGTAATTGTAAGGATGGTAAATGTTATTGTACAAAAGATTGTACAATAACCGTTTTAGAATTTTTAGAGATATAAAGTAAATTAAATAAGTAATTGTAAGGGTGGTAAATGTAACATTTAAGGGTGATAAATGTTATTGTACAAAAGATTATACAATAACCGTTTTAGAATTTTTATGTAAAACAATTTAATTCGTAGATATTCATGATATTTAATAGTACGATTAAATTAAAAAATATTCAATATTGAGCTCGTTTTGAAGGTATTGACGAGACGATTATAATTGTATAATTTGTGAAAAAAGAAACGTATTTTTTCATTGCATTTTTGTTCATATACGATTATTTGTGTTAACATGATAATGGTGTAAAATGTAAAAATGAAAAAACAAAGGATATAAAGTAAATTAAACAATTAATTGTAAGTGTGGTAAATGTAACATTTAATTTTAATAACTTTCCAAAAATCGTTTTTCAAGAACTAACTTTTCATGAACCGTTTTAGGATTTTAATTATATAGTATAGATTACGATGAGGGGCCAAATGTGTAAATTCCAGGTTCGTATATACGAACCAGATTCATGAATAGGGGCCAAAATCGTAAATTTCTTTACCTCTTTAACTTTTTCCACGAACCCTTTTACGAACTCATGTTTTTTATGAATTTTTAAGTTATGTTCGTATATACGAACACATATTACGAACATGGATCAAGTTTTTGACTTCAAATGAGGTGTTCGTATATACGAACTTCTTTTACAAACCTAATGGTTATTTTAATAAAATAAGGGAGAGAATGGCTAGGAGGTAAACCCGATTTTCTGAAATGGTTACTTTAATTAATTTCCCAAATTAAAATACAATACAAATAAATAAAATAAAAAGAAGTATATATTAATAATTTAAAACAAATAAAATGTACTATAAATAAATCAAAATAATAAAAACACAAAAGAGAAAAAAAAACAAAGAAACAAAGAAACAAAAAGGGGTAATGATGAACTAGGGGGATTAGGGGTGCCTCTAACAATGGTTAGGGGTAGGGGTGTTCGCTGTTCGGTTTGGGCGGTTTAACTCCCCAAATCACAAACCAAACCGTAATGACGATTTTGAAAATTTTCAAACCGAGCGGTTTGACAGCAAATAACCAAACCGGTCAAACCGGAACACAATAAAGTGGTTTGGTCTGACCAGTTTGGGCCTATTATGGGTTTCAAACTAAAATAAACATAAAATTTATCTCGAATTTAAAATTTCCACCAATTTACATTATTAAAAAACACAAGAAAAATTTATCTTCAAAATTAAAAAACATTGAGTAAGTTGAAAAAAAATTAAGCAAATCCACCAATAATAGTTGGAATTTTGGACAAAGATTTAGTAAGTTGAAAGACGATTTGAAAGTTTAGATTTTGATTTTTGGCGGATTTTAGAATTTTGCCGACGTCTGGAACACGAACAATTGAAAGTGAAAACTAAGAGCTTTTAATGTCTTGGATGAACTTTTTTTAAAATTGGGACATATTAGGTAAGCATAAACACGAAAACTAAATATAATTTTGATGGTCGGTTTGGTCCAAACCGCTCAAAAAAATGTTCAAACCAGACTAGACCGAGCGGTTTAGCTATTTTTCAAACCAGACCGGACCGCCATACTGCTTAAACCGCCAAAAACAGTCCGATTTAACTTGGTTCGACCGGTTTGAGCGATCCGATTATTTTTTTGAATACCCCTAGTTAGGGGTGCCATTAGCCTCCCCCAAAAAATAACACTATAAACATTAAAAATGATGAGTCCCTTGAACACTAAAAAAAACAACTCCATCTACATACTAAAAAAACACTAAAAACATCTTTAATATTATAATAGTAACAAAATAATATTACTTAATGGATTAACTCTTAATCTATCTATACTATATTATAAAGCATTTATAAAAAATTTTAAAAACAATTGTTAAAGTTTAATGTACCGCTATTTAATTCTAATTATTTAAAATTTCTTAAAAACAACCATTAAACATTTATGTACTACATTTAATGTTATTTATTTTCAATCATTATCACTAATCACTTTAACTCCCCTAAAATCACTTTCCACTTCAACTCTCTTAAAATCATTGTCCGCATAACTAAATACAGTATAAAAATCAAATTTTAAATATAAAAAATATAAAATATAATTAAGAAAATCTAATAAAATATTTAATGTTTATTTTATAAAAAAATTTATTAAAGCTAAAATAAATTACATTATTATTAAACTATCGAATAAACTCTTAAAAAACAAGCTTTTATCAAAACATGTCTAGCCCAGTGGTAAGGTAACATCCTTGGGGGGGGTCAGTGGATGGTATCCCTGACTACATGTGGCGATATCCAGATCATGGGTCTGCCACTTAGTGGTACCCTTAATTGGGTCGGGTCGTGGTCGACACGGATTAGTCGGGTGTCACCCTTCGGTGGGAGCCCGGATACCCCGGGAACGTGTGTGTGTTATCTGCCGTTAAAAAAAAACTGTTTATTGATACACATTACTCAAAATTCAAAATTACAAGTCATGATGTATGAGTACAAATTTCTTAAGCTATATGTATGAATTCATAACTAACTGATAAACATAATCAAAATAGGATAAACATCTTAATTTAAATATAAATAATTTAAAATACATAAGACAATCATTGAATTCCAACAAAATACTTAATTTTTTTATATAAAAAGCATTATATTATCAAGCCTAAATTAAACAAATTTATTAAAAAAAAATCAGCATCACTCTCTCAAAATCATCCAAATTCGTAAAATCGATAAAAAAACAAAAAATAAAAGAAAACATTAAAATCGTGATGTATCTCGCTGCATTGCGCGAGTACGCTTCTAGTGTGTATATATATATACATATATATATTTAATATAATATTAGTATTTAATTTTAAAGGCCTACTTTATTAGCCTCCAAATATAGAGAGTTACTTTATTAACCTCCATTTTTCTTAGGGGGTGTTTGGTTCATGGATTTTGAAGGAATTGAAATAGATAATTCATTTGACCAAATTCCAATTCATTTGTTTGGTTTACATATTGTTCATGATGAAATCGTTTGAATTCCATTTAATTCCACAAATCAAGGAATTCATCATTCCTTAGCTAAAGTAAAAGAATTGAACTCCATCCGATTCCTACCAACCAAACACGTGGTCAAATTCAATCAAATTTCATTCCAATTTTTTCAATGAATTCTAATTTCATCAAATTCCATTCTACGAACCAAACTCCCCCTAAGTGTTTTAATGTTGGGTTAGAGATGGTCTAAAAGCAAATGAATAGCGTTTATCATACTCATCATTACTTTTTTCGTAGTAACACATTATGTTTCTTCATAACCACACTCCTTCAAGAAAATACTAAGTTTGGTATTACATATATTGGGTTGGGTTCTGGTGAGAAGTTGAGTTAACGGTGAAAAGCGTGAGAAGTGGTTATCTGGATGAGAAATAGACGCACATTAGGATGAGATGCACTGAAGCCGCAATTCATGGGAGAGCTTGAGATTAAAAGAGATCAATGGTTCAGATCCACTTCTCACGCTTCTCACCGTTAACTCAAGTTTTTACACGATCTTTCGCATATATATATATATATATATATATATATATGTGTGTGTGTGTGTGTGTGTGTGTAGAAAGGAGGAGGATCAAATGAAAACAAAGTCAAAATGAGATAACAAAAAAACGATCAAATTACATGTGAATAACATGTGATTTTAAATGCGATTATGAAACACGATCAATGGACGGATGAGAGGGCGACCTGCCTTGACCAAAGTCGCGTGCACATGATTTTAGTATAAAATTGAATGTACTTCCGTCGTATTCGTGCTCTCTTATTTGGTTACTCTTCTTCTATGAACCTAGACTTTTCTTTCTTATATATATATATATATATATATATATATATATATATATATATAGAGAGAGAGAGAGAGAGAGAGAGATCTATATCTATACTATATTATAAAACACGGATAAAAAAATTTTAAATACAAATTTTTAGGCACAAGGTACCATCATTTTATGCAAGATTTTAAAAATATTTTAATTTACAAGTATCAAAGCACAAGATACATATTACTACTGGAGACTTCTAACACCCATCAATTTGGTATGTGTAGGACCTTCCTTTTATGCAGACATTTCCATGTATCACTATTAATCTATACTATATTATAAAGAATGCATAAAAAACTCTTAAAAACAAGTCTTAAAGCTTAATGTACCGCCATTTAATGTTAATTACTTAAAAAACAACCATTAAAGCTATATGTACTACATTTAATGCTATTTATTAATTTTCAATCATTATCTCTAACCATTTTAACTCTCCTAAAATCATTTCCCACTTTAACTTCCCTAAAATAACTCTCAGCATAATTAAATATAGAATAAAAATCAAATTTTAAATATAAAAAATATAAAATATAATTAAAAAAATCTAATTTAATATTTTATAAAAAAAATTCTATTATGAAACCAAAATAAATTACATTATTAATTTTCAATCATTATCTCTAACCATTTTAACTCCCCTAAAATCATTTCCCACTTTAACTTTCCTAAAATAACTCTCAACATAATTAAATATAGAATAAAAATCAAATTTTAAATATAAAAAATATAAAATATAATTAAAAAAATCTAACATAATATTTTATAAAAAAAATTATATTATGAAACCAAAGTAAATTACATTATATTATTAAATCTAAATTAAACAAATTTATATAAAAAAACATTATCACTCTCTCACAACCATCCAAAATCGTAATGTAAATCGATAAAAAACAGAAAATAAAATGAAACATTAAAATCGTGAAGTATCTAGCTGCATTGCGCGAGTACACTTCTAGTTAATATATTATATTACTATAAATTTGTTTTAATTATATTATTAAATATGTAATTGGTTATTTTTTATAGATGTCATTAAAATATATAAGATAATCATTGAATTCTAACAAAATACTTAATTTTTTTATATAAAAACATTATACTATTAAGTCTAAATTAAACAAATTTATAAAAAAAACATTATCACTTTCTCAAAACCATCCAAAATCGTACTGTAAATCGACAAAAAAATAAAATGAAACATTAAAATCGTGATGTATCTCACTGCATTGCGCGAGTACACTTCTAGTATATATATATATATATATATATATATAGGTGAGTTCAAATGAAAACTCATCTTTTATTGTGCACATAAGGACAAATCTTAACCATTGATCAAAACTTAGAAAATTAATCAATGATAAATACATAATAAGGTTAATTGGGAAGTGATTAAGAACAAAATTGTAATTTTGAATCAACGTACCTTCTTTGACTTTTTATATTTATTTTTAATTAAAAAAAATTTACCCTCTTAAACTTTAAAATAATTTATCTTAAAAATTAATAATATTTGAATCAAACAAATTACATCAAAAAAACAAGAATTTCGTACTCTTCGATATGACATCCATCTCGATATAGTTTTTTTTTTCTTCGTTTTAACCGTTTTTTTACGTGAAATTCTATATACGTGTTATATTTATTATGAATATGCATGCACGTCTTCGGGTGTCCACACTCAATATGAATAACAAAGACGAACGTTCATTCACTATTCATTATGAACAATACAGTATGCAGGATGAATAATACAATATTCACGATTATTTCGTTTTAACCGTTTTTTACGTGAAATTCTATATATGTGTTATATTCATTATGAATATGCATGCACGTCATCGGGTGTTCACATTCAGTATGAATAACAAAACTGAACGTACATTCACTATTCATGATGAATAATACAGTATTCAGGATGAATAATACAATATTCAGGATGAATAATACACAAATCCATGATTCATGTATTATTTATCATGAATCGTATTCACCCTGAATGTTCTATTATTCATCCTGAATGATACATTATTCATGATGAATAATATATGAATGACCTGTGAAGTTGTAAACACATGGCGCACTCTCTTTTGTTTCCCAATTCACAACCGAAATTTGGTTTAATTCATTATGAATATGTGTGCGCATCCCCGGATGTCCAACATTCAGTATGAATAACAAATGTGAACGTTCATTCATTATTCATGATGAATAATATAGTATTCAGGATGAATTACACAACATTCATGACGAATAATACACGAATTCATGAATCGTGAATTATTCACCCTGAATGTTGTATTATTCATCATGAATGATACATTATTCATGATGAATAACAAATGAATGACCTGTGAAGATGTGGAGACGTGGCGCGCTCTCTTTTGTTCCCCGATTCACAACAGAATTACTCGATAGGTTCTCGATTCGTCTTGATGGGTGTTGGGTTACGGTGCTGAAGAAACGTGATGTCTTACGACGTTGAAGAAAGTGTTGAAAAATGTGATGTCGAATTACATACTTACGGTGTCGAGACGTTGTACAAACTTGAACGTACATAAATATTCATAATGAATATAACACATATATAACATTTCACGTAAAAAAACGGTTAAAACGACAAAAAAAACTATATCGAGATGGATGTCATATCGAAAAGCACGAAATTCTCATTTTTTTTATGTAATTTGTTTGATTGAAATATTTGTAATTTTTAAGATAATTTATTTTAAACTTTAATTGGGTAAAAAATTTTTAATTAAAAAAGAAAATAAAAAGTCAAATATGGTAGGCGTGTGTTTAAATTTTCTTCCATTTTTACCCCTAAGCATTTTAAAATTAAAAACTCTATTTAATATGAGTTGTTGAATCAAAAAAGATTGAGTGGTTGAGATTTATCCTAACATACACAATAAAAAATAAGTTTTTATTTGAACTTTCCTCTCCCTATATATATATATATAGAGAGAGAGAGAGAGAGAGTGAGAGAGAGATTGCGAATGATTTACAAACCATCACATTAGTACATTTCCACGTTTTTTTACGATATTTATTTAATTACACGGGTAATATTGTCTTTTATTGATTAATGGATAATTTAAGTTAACTATGGGAGTTAACAGATTGAATCAATTACCTTTTTAATCCTTTTTTTTTGTTTATTATGGTAACCGTCTTCCATTCAATTTAGGAATATATCTTCATTTTTTGTGGCTCATTCGGCGATAGCGATAGTGACATTTGTCACTATCGCGAGTCATTCTCGCACAAACGGTACCGAGCCCAAAATTGCTCAAAACTCAGACTTCTCGCACGATTTGAGTTGGGGCTCGAAAGCGTAACATAACCTAACCGAAAGATCAACGAAAGGCAAATAAAAGATCAGAAAGGGCATGGGAAACTTACTTAGAAAATTCCGGGCGTTACAATCCTCCCCAACTTGGAAAGGATTTCGTCCTTAAAATCTATGCTCACGCAAAAAGGTGAGGGTATCTCCTCTTCATGTCCTCCTCTGCCTCCCAAGTCACATTTGCTCCCCGGTGATGCTTCCATTGAACCTTGACCATAATAATCTCCTTGTGACGAAGTTTCTTTGATTTCCTTTCCAAAATGGCGTCGGGTTCCTCAATACATCGGTTACCTTCATCCACTCTTAATTCCGAAAGGGGAATGACACTTTCCTCTTCAACCAAGCATTTCCGTAGATAACACACATGAAATGTGTTATGGATCCCGTTCATTTCGAGTGGAAGCTCCAATTGATAGGCTTGGAGCCTAACCCGTTTGGTTATAAAGAATGGCCCAAGGAATCGAGGGCTCAACTTTCCCCACTTTCCAAATCGAATGATTCCTTTCTAGGGCGATACCTTGAGCATCACACGATCGCCCACCTGGAATTCCACCGGTCGTCTCTTCTTATTTGTATAACTCTTTTGTCGGTCATGTGCTGCCTTCAAATGTTCTATGATACTCTTGACCTTATCCGCGGTTTCTTGAACGATTTCGGGCCTAGCGAACTGCTTCTCACCTGACTCTAACCAACAAACCGGAGTTCGAAATTTTCGACCGTACAAGGCCTCGAAAGGAGTCATGCCAATACTGGAGTGATAGCTGTTATTGTAAGAGAACTCCACCAAAGGTAGGTGGGAGTCCCAACTACCGCCAAAATCGATAACACACGATCTTAGCATATCTTCCAACGTCTGAATCGTCCTTTCTCTTTGGCCATCAGTTTGGGGATGATAAGTCGTACTCAATTTTACTCCCGTACCTAATTCCTTTTGTAACCCATCCCAGAAATTGGAAGTGAAACGATTGTCTCGGTCAGACACAATTGACAATGGTACCCCCATGCCTTGAAACAACTTCATCGATGTACAACTTGGCAAGATTATCCATGGGCAACGTCTCACGCATTGCCAAAAAGTGTGCACTCTTCGTTAATCGGTCGACAATTACCCAAATTGTGTCATGACCTCTGAGTGTTTTGGGTAACTTCGTCACGAAATCCATCGTGATATGCTCCCATTTCCACTCTGGAATCTCCAAGGATTGGAGACTTCCATAGGGTCGCTGATGTTCTGCTTTCACTTGCAAGCACGTCACACACTTCTCCACGTAGCTTGCCACATCCAACTTCATCATGGGCCACCAATATGTCAATTTCAGATCCCGATACATCTTGGTGCTCCCCGGGTGAATGAAGTATTTGGATTTATGGGCATCTTCTAGGAGCAATCTCGGTTGCCTCCAATCTTGGACACCCAAATATGACCTTGGTATATATTTAATCCTCGGTCGTCTTCGATCAACAGCGATTGCTGCTTACACATCACTTCACTCTTGAGGTTCTCCTCGCGCAAGGCTTCTCTTTGAGACGACTTTAATTGGTCATTTAGATTGGACACCACATCTATCCTTGCGAGTGTGGCTCGAATACCGCCACTATACTCCTTCCGGCTCAAGGCGTCCGCCACTACATTCGCCTTTCCCGGATGGTAGAGTAATTCATAATCATAGTCTTTTAATAGCTCCAACCAACGGTGTTGCCTCATATTCAACTCCTTCTGGTCAAACACATACTTCAGACTTTTGTGCTCCATGAACAAGGTGCACTTGGTGCTGTATAGGTAGTGTCGCCATAGCTTTAGAGCGAACACCACGACCGCCAATTCCAAATCATGGGTTGGATAATTCTTCTCATACTCCTTGAGTTGCCTCGACACATAGGCGATCACTTTTCCCCGTTGTATCAACACACAACCCAAGACCATTTTAGATGCATCACTGTAGACCACGAAATCTTCAGATCCTTTGGATAGAGAAAGGATCGGGGCTTCACACAACTTCTTCTGAAGTGTCCAGAAAGCTTTCTCTTGCGCTCCCCCCCCCCCCACGAACTTCACATTCTTGCGGGTTAAGGCCGTCAAGGATGAAGCAATCTTTGAGAAGTCCTGAATGAACCTCCGATAGTAACCTGCTAGACCGAGGAAGCTTCAAATCTCAGACGGGCTCTTGGGTGGTTCCCAATTCATCATCGCCTCGATTTTGGATGGGTCCACCTTCACTCCATTGCGGTTGACTACATGACCCAAAAATTGGACTTCTTCGAGCCAAAAGTCACATTTGGAGAATTTTGCATACAATTTCTCCCGCCTCAAAACTTCCAAAACTTCCCGGAGATGTTGCTCATGATGCGCCTCGTCCTTGGAGTAGACAAGTATATCGTCGATGAACACAATTACAGACCGATCGAGGAATGGTCGACACACTCGATTCATCAAGTCCATGAACACCGCCGATGCATTTGTTAAACTGAATGACATCACAAGAAACTCGTAATGGCCATAATGTGTTCTAAATGCGGTCTTTGCCACATCTTCACCCTTCACCTTCACTTGATAATATCCCGAACGAAGGTCAACCTTCGAGAAACATCTCGCCCCTTGAAGTTGATCGAACAGATCGTCTATTCTCGGGAGTGGGTATATGTTCTTCACAGTTACCTTGTTTAGCTCACAGTAATCTATGCACATTCTCATTGTGCCATCCTTGTTCTTTACAAATAGGACCGGAGCTCCCCAAGGCGACGAGCTCGGTCTCACAAAACCTTTCTCTAAGAGTTCTTGTAATTGGGACATCATCTCTTGCATCTCTGAGGGCGCTAAGCGGTAAGGCGCTCTAGCGATCGGTGCAGCCCCCAGAATCAAATCTATCCGAAACTCGACTTGTCGGTCGGGTGGCAAACCAGGTAATTGGTCGGTGAACACATCCGTAAATTCGCGGATAACTTTGACTTCCTCAAGCTTCTTCTTTTCCAATTTGGCATCTACAACATATGCCAAGTAGGATGTACACCCCTTCACTAAACACTTGCGTGCTTTGGCCATAGAGATGACTGCTACTTCTTCTTTCCTCCTCTCTCCGTATACCAACACTGCTCCATCACCCTCCAAAGGAATACGAATCAGTTTCTTGGAGCAAAAGATCTCCGCTCGGTTTTCTCCCAACCAATCCATTCCAACGATCAAGTCAAATCCACCAATAGACATTGGAAGGAGTTTTATCGGAAATTTCCTCCCTTCGATTTCCAATACGCAATTGTTATAGACTTGACTAATCATAACTCGACTACCATTTGCTATTTCCACTACAAAAGTGTCCTTTAAAACACTAGCAATAATAGGCAACCTTGATAGGAAAGATATAGACACGAAAGAATAACTTGCTCCCGTATCGAAAAGAATATGTGCAGGTACGGAGTTAACAAGGAACGTACCCGACACCACATCCGTCGATGCCTTAGCCTCCTCAGCTGACATCTGGAAAGCTCTTCCGGGTACTCTTGGTGCACTCTCTTTCTTCCCAGAATTTCCTCCCAACTTGAGCTTCAGACACTCATTGCGGAAAAGGCCCAGTTCTCGACATTCAAAGCATACCGGCCCTCTAACCGGACAATATTTTTGTGCATGGCCAAACTTGCCACACTTGTAACATGAGTCGGACTTCGATTGGCACGGGCCCAAATGCTTGCTCTTGCACTTCGGGCACCACTTAGCCTCCCTCTTAGAATCATAGTTTTGGTTGGTGTTGTTATGGAACGGTCTTGGTTGCTTGTAAGATCCGACATTACCTTCCCACTCCCTCTTCTCCATCTGCACAACCTCTTCTTCCTTCTTGCGGGCATACACATCCTCCATGAGCTTGGCCTCTTCGATAGTTTCCCGAAGGGTGGGAGCCTTAGAGTTTCGAACCATGGACATCATGTCATCCGGTAGGCCTTTAAGGTAGGCCTTGATCTTTTCCTTTTCACTTGGAGCCATATGCCCCACAAGATCAAGCTTTTCGATGAAAAGGCGAGTAACTCCCTCACCGTTTTATCACCTTTCTTGAGTGCTCGAAATTCTTCTTCAATCAGGTCGATAGCCCGCTCATTACAGTACTCCTTCAGGATTTTCTTCTTGAACGTAGCCCAAGACAGTTGGGCAAGGACAACGGCATCAAGGGTGGACATGGTGAAATTTCACCATCGATGTGCCTGTCCTCTAAGCATTTGGGAGGCAAATTTTACCTTCTGCTCCTCCCCACACTCACTGGAGCCGACGACCTGCTCGATGGCTTGGATCCAGTTTATGCAAGCAACTGGGTCACCGGACCCCGAAAACTCAGGTGGTTTGCTGCACAGAAACGTCTTGTAGGTGCAAGTTCTTCCGCCTCTCTGAGCACAGACAACCACATGCTCCTCTGTCCTGTTCCCATTACCAGTACCCCCTGAACCGACCATAATATTCTCAACAACTATCTTAGGCTTCCTGAGACTGGCATCTCTATCCTCCAACATCTTTAGAAATGCCTCTTGTTGTTTCTCCATAGCCGACGTCACCATCTGCATGACACTGGCCATCATATCGGCTTGAGGGTTTGCTTCTTGGATAACTGGATTTGACGACGCCAATTCCACTCTAGGTACATGCTCAACCTCCCCAGTGAATATCGGTGCCATACCGAGAGGTATAACATTTACCGCCCTAACCACGGGATTTGGGTTAGAGATGCTACCTTCCCGGGCTTCCCCTTCAACCAACGGTCGACTCCGAGTATTCACCATGATAGAACACGACTGCCACAGAAGCACGGAAGAGAATAAGAGATTGATTGAGACATAAAAAAAATAACGTACTAACACATTCGTCAATCGTCATGACATTAGCAAGTCAAGCATACTCACGTAACAATATATTCATAATTGGCATTAGCTACGTGCAATTTTGAACACATTATACACAAGAACTTTCATTACCATCATCACAATTCTTAAGTCATGCAATTTCGTCAATCCTAAGAACGTCCTATCCCAAAATTCTAACCAATTCTCGCCAATCATAGCCTAATGACTACACCTTAAGTCTAGACATCTTACTATCATGCCTAGTTCATTTAAACTAGCGCTCTGATACCAACTTGTAACACCCTAAAATTTAGAGTGAAAGAATTTTTTTTTGCAATATAATGACTGTAAAATGAAGAGCCAAAACATGCGATTGAACATTTCATCCACAAGAACAACGAAGTTAAAATAGACGAAGATCACCCAAAAGTTTGGGGAAAGTAGTTAAGGCTTTTTACAACAAAATAAACTTGGAAATTAAGAATGACAACTAGTTAATCTAAGACATGATCATCTAGATTAGACCGTGTCACCAAATCTCTCAAAATGATCTATACTTTCATGTTTATACGCCAAGCCACCTAATATTTACTTCCAAAAAGTCTTCGTTATACGCTCAACCCCCGAAGCTCAGACTTTACGAGCCCCACCACTAATAGAACCTGAAAAGTGAAACATTTAAGAAACAAGTGTTAGGCTATACACCTAGTGAGACAAACCATAATAATTTAAATAAAGGGTTAATAATTATCGGAACATGATTTTATCAATGTTACTTTCATGAATTGCTTAACTCTCCCTTGGGAAAGGGAACAGTCTCACAATATGACGGGGGAGACCCGAGTTTACCATTGAGGCAACAGAACACAAAAGTAGGTCGCACACAAATGTTGTGGAACTTCTATTATAGCACCAAAGGTTATCGAGTTCAACCACCTACGGTCTCTAGTTCGAGCTCCCAATATGGTCTAAGAAAGCTCACTCGCTAGATTATACGCATCATGTGATACAAGGTTATCGTATTCAACCACCCACGGTCTATAGCACGAGCTCCCAAGTAGCACCCATCTAGCCTAATGGTTATTTATCTTGCAAGGTACAATTGCCCCTAGTGCCTGTGGATCCTAGTGCCTGTGGATCCATGACACTGTCTTTGCCCAACATATACACCAAACATGTCATAATTTATATATTTCATGTATTATTACCAGTTATAATTCCAAAGGTAAGGGAAACCCATACTTATCAGCAGTTCATAAAAATAGCCAACTCGGTGTTTTTACCAAAAGTCCTTTAAATCATCAAAGGGTCATCATTTATATATTCAAAACCAAAACCTGAAATCTTTTCAACAAAACGTTGGGTTTGGCCAAAACCCTAGGTTTGACCTAAATCTCCCAAATCTCAAATGTATAAATTAGAGTAATAAATTTAACAAAAATCTTTATTAACAATATACACATGCATTTAGAAAATGGAGTTTAGAGATTGACTCACAAAGTACGGTTTGATGAAAACCCTAAACCCTAATTTCTTCTCTTGAAGAGGATGACAAGTAGGAGAAGTAGAAGCTAGATTAGAACCTTGGATCTTGGTTGGTGAAGATAGATTCTTACAATAAATGAGGAGTGAATGCCCCCTTTCCACCCTAGAATCGGTCTAAGCAAAAAGGGGAAGAGAGTTGAGAGAGTCTTGGTGAAATAAATGAAGAGTGAAAAGAGAAATGGTCAAAATCCCGTTTTTAAGTCACCAGGACCCCGACCGCGAGATTGCCAGTGATAGTGACACTGTCACTATCGCGAGGCATATTCGCCGAAAACGTACCGCGAGTTGTGGCTCATTCGGCGATTGTGCCAAGCGATAGTGACACTTGTCACTATCGCGAGTCACTCTCGCACAAACGGTATCGAGCCCAAAATTGCTCAAAACTCAGACTTCTCGCATGATTTGAGTTAGGGCTCTAAAGCGTAACATAACCTAACCGAAAGATCAACGAAAGGTAAAAAAGACCAGAGAGGGCATGGAAAACTTACTTCGAAAATTCCGGGCGTTACACTTTTGAAACAACATTTATTCGATAATACCGAGGTTGCCTTGGGACTCGTGTGATCGTGTCTGTCTGCATGATGTTATTCGCTTGTGTTCTACCTCATCAATTCAAGTCACATACATACCTTCAAGGGCATACCTGTATCCGAATCCCGCTCAACTTATTTTTGCAAGTAGGATTTTTTTGAGGTATGAAATGTGCACTCGCTGAACTTTGAGGGGTGCTCCGGGATATTAAAAACTATAAGGAACATCAATCAAAAAAATCAAAAAATGATCTCGAAATCTACCAAAAAAGCCAAAAAGACCTTTGAAATCAACAAAAAAACTTAAAAAAATCTCTCGAAATGGTGAAATTCAGCTAAAAACACAACTGGTGACTTTGCAGGCATTTGATCTATCTTATAGGTGCATCTGGTCCACAAAAATAATGGTCCACACTACATACATTGTATATTAATTATAAAGAATTTGGTAAAAACTTTTAAAAACAACTTATTAATCATTAATTTTGTATTATTTATTAATGTATAATCTCTTAAAATTCAAGTTTATAACTTACTTTTTGAAACTCTACGTTTGACTTTGAGCTTCATAAAACCAATTGAAAATTATGTTTGTGTTGTGAACCACTATCACCCTATGTTACAACAACTGAGG
Source organism: Arctium minus (assembly GCA_954870635.1). Lineage (NCBI taxonomy): Eukaryota > Viridiplantae > Streptophyta > Magnoliopsida > Asterales > Asteraceae > Arctium > Arctium minus. The sequence goes on along the minus strand of OX941080.1, from coordinate 168,823,232 downwards.
TTGTCCAGAAGACTATGGAAACAGAGCAGGTGACTGGTGTAAGTGAGCATCCAAGACGTTCCAAGAGAATTGTAGTGGCTCCCGGTTGGCATAAAAATTATGTGATAGGTTGAATCAATAAGATTAGCATAAACAATAAAGAAAAGAAGTAGTATTGGGTTAGGATAAACAATAAAGGAAAGTAGTATTGGGCTAGGATTGGTATTAGGATAGGATTATTCTTAGTTTATTGCTTTGTCTTTATCTTTTGGCAGGGGTAGAAGTATTTATATCTAGGTTTTGTTTAATTATTAATTATGAAAAGTTTCAATTAATTCTTAGTTTCTTCACCATCATTTCTACAATCTTTCTGGAGTCGGCACTCGCTCGAAGAGTGTGGGTTAAATCGCCCGTTTGATCGTATCAACTAGTGCTTTCATTGAGAGAGTTTTTTCTTTGCTTAATCAAAATAAATTGTGGATGAAACAACGTTGCGATTACTATGGAACGAACAGATCGATGCCTTAACAAAAAAAATCGATAGTCTGAGCACAAAACTACAAGCGATAAAGCTACAGGTTACCGGTAACCAAGGAGATCCGAAATTAAAAGGTGAACACGGTGGTACTTTTCTCAGGTCCATGCGATTAGAAGTACCTCGATTCAATGGATCGGAGCTTGAAACATGGATCTTCGCGATGGAGGAATATTTCAGTCTACATGAAACGCCAACCGATCAAAGACTTCGTATCATAGGGTTTAATCTAGATGGTGACGCAGCTGAGTGGTATCGATGGATGCGCCGAAATAACTTAATCACCACATGGGAAGACTTCCTAGAGAATGTTCGAAATAGGTTTGGTCCATCCAAATTTGAAGATCCACAAGGTGCACTCTCCAAATTGATGCAAAAAGGAACAGTTGCAGAATATCAGGCCGATTTTGAGAGGATGATGAACCAAGTAACTGGAATCAATGAATCACTATTGATCTCGTTTTATACTTCTGTCCTTAAAGCATTGTTACAACAAGAGTTGTTGGTAGCCAAACCCCGAACGTTGGGTGAAGCGTTTGCCTTAGCTCGTATTTCTAAAGATCGGTTTGAAGATAGTTGGCCGACTGCACCAGCAAATACCCCGGGTAAGATGATAAGAACAACTCAAATGTTCCAACCCATCACACAAAAGATACTTCCTCAAAACGCCGGGGGTAATACCCAAACTTTTAACCGCCTGAATAATGTATGATCAAACCCAACCAAACCACCTCTACTACCAACACCAAATACCCCACCCAAGCCAGTCCCGACGCTACCAATCAAATAGATTTCCCCCGCTGAAAGACAAGAAAGGATGAACAAAGGGTTATGCTTTAACTGCGATAAAAAATATGTAAGGGGGCATAGTTTCAATCAAATGCAAGAATTAATGGATGTCGATGACGTATATGGAGTATACAAACTGCATTCAATCCAACCCGAGACCAACTCGGAGAAAGGGCCAGTCGTGAAACCACTAATAATGCAGTCAGACATCAGTAAGTTGTTGGACCATTACCAACATTTGTTTCAAAACCCCACTATATTACTACCCCATCACCTTATTGACCACAAGATTCACCTACTACCAAATACTAAACTGGTCAACGTACGTCCTTACCGTTACCCCCATTACTATAAGGGCGAAATAGAAAAGTTGGTCTCCGAGATGTTAAAGCAAAGAATCATACGATGTAGTCAGAGCCCCTTTTCTTCACCGGTCTTGTTGGTGAAAAAGAAGGACAAGACCTATCGATTTTGTATGGACTATAGGGCCTTAAACGCGGTGACTATCAAGGATAAATTTCCAATACCGACAACAGACGAGATGTTTGATGAATTGGGTGGAGCTAGTGTATTAAGCAAATTGGACTTGCGGGCAGGCTACCACCAGATTCGTGTTCATGACAGAGATATCTATAAAACGACATATAGGACTCATGAAGGGCGTTATGAGTTCCTAGTCATGCCATTCGGGATCACGAACGCACCATCAACTTTCCAGGCCACGATGAACCGAATTTTCTCACCTTATTTACGAAAATTTGTTATTGTCTTCTTTGACGATATATTAGTTTACAGTGACTCAATTGCTTCACATGTGGAGCATTTGCAACATGTTTTCCATTGTTTGCATCAAAACCATTTTTTTGTCAAGTTGTCAAAATGTGTGTTTGGCGTTGAATCCTTGGACTATCTTGGGCACATTATTTCAGGCCGTGAAGTGGCAATGGATCCCCAGAAAGTCGAAGCGGTAATGATGTGGTCGCGCCCCAAAAATCAAAAACAGGTCCGTGGGTTCTTGGAGCTAGCAGGATATTATAGAAGATTTATCAAAGGGTATGCAACTATAGCCGCACCTCTGATCTTATACAAAAGGACGAGTTTAAATGGGGAGATATAGAAGAAATGGAATTTGAAAGACTTAAGCATCAGTTGTCCAACGCCCCTTTGTTGAGACTACCGAATTTTAACGAGCAATTTATCATTGAAACCGACGCGTCAGAGGTTGGAATTGGAGTCGTTTTGCTCCAAGGTGGTCGCCCAATTTGCTATTTTAGCAAAAAGTTAGGTCCCCGAATGCGAGCAACAACAACTTATCAGAGAGAATTATTTGCCATCGTAGAAGGCACCTATAAATGGCGGCAATATCTCCTCGGAAGGAAGTTTATGATACGAACATACCACAAAAGCATTAAAGAACTAATGCAACAGGTAATCCAAACACCCGTGCAACAACAATACGTTAGGAAACTCTTAGGATTTGATTTCGTAATCGAGTATAAGTCGGGTGAAACAAACAAAGTGGTCGATGCTTTGTCTCGGATACATGAAGAGGATGAGATGGTTTACTCATCTTTTATGGCTTTAAGTAAGCCAATCATAGGCCTGTTAGATGAATTGAAAGACGAAAATAAGTCGTTGGAAGAACTATGCAAACTAAATGACCGATTATCCCGAGGTGAATTACCCCCTGATTTCCAACAACATTATGGCATTCTAATTTTTAAAAATCGTTACTGTCTTGGTGACGAGTCCAAACTGAAGTATAGGCTACTACAAGAGTTTCATATAACACCGTATTCCTAACATTGTGGAGTGAAAAAAATGATGGTTAGTTTATCAACATTATTTTATTGGAAGGGAATGCGACAATCTGTTTGACAAATTTATCGGCCAGTGTTTGGTTTCTCAACAAACCAAGTATTCTACTCAAGCACTGGCAGAGCTGTTACAATCGTTGCCCATACCCGAGGCAGTCTGGGACGATGTGACTATGGACTTCATAACAGGATTACCCGTTTCAAAGGGAACATCGGTCATACTGGTTGTGGTGGATAGGTTGACCAAATATGCCCATTTTGGTGCATTGACCACTCATTATAATGCCAAGAAAGTCGCTGAGTTATTCATTGAGATAGTAATCAAACATCATGGTTTTCCAAAGTCTATCGTGTCGGATCGGGATGCGGTATTTCTTAGTAAGTTTTGGAAACACTTGTTTGAATTAAGCGACACAAAATTAAAACATAGCACCTCGTATCACCCTCAAACGGATGGGCAAACCGAGGTGGTCAACAGGGGCTTAGAACAATATTTAAGAGCAATGATGTCCGAGCGGTCGCATAAATGGTCATCATTATTAAGTTGGGCTGAGTTTTGTTATAACTCGAGCTACCACAGCAGCATCAAGATGTCCCCATATCAAGCTTTGTATGGTAAGCGACATCCTGCCTTAATTCTGTACACACCAGGGACGTCCAAAATAGCAGCAGTTGAAGACTTGTTAATTGAGCGAGATGCATTGTTGCGGGAATTAAAAGAAAACTTGGTTGTTTCAAGAAACCGGATGGAGATGATCGCTAATCGTGGGCCCCGATAAGTCAACTTTGAAGTAGGGGATAAGGTCTTGGTAAAATTGCAACCATATCGACAAGTAACAGTTGCCTCTCGGCTTTCTAATAAGTTGTCCAAAAGGTTTTACGGGCCATTTACTATCGTAGAGCGCATCAAGGCGGTAGCGTATCGGTTGGATTTGCCAATATCCAGCCGTATCCACTCGGTGTTTCATGTGTCTCTCCTTAAGGCTTACAAAGGGGAGCCGACTGTCGTCAAGGATTTACCTACAGAGCTAGAAAATGTGCACCCAATTGAACATCCCCTGGTCATTTGTGATATGCGAAGTGTGCTACGAAATGGGAAACCGACGAAACAGGTTTTGGTTCAATCGTTTGGTAGCCAACCGGAAAATGCAACATGGGAGTGATTGCAGGAGTTCAAATTTGTGTACCCTCATTACCACCTTGAGGACAAGGTGATATTCGAAGAAGGGGGGAGTGTTACACCAACTGAGCCTATCCAGAAGACTATGGAAACAGAGTAGGTGACAGGTGTAAGTGAGCATCCAAGACGTTCCAAGAAAATTGTAGTGGCTCCTGGTTGGCATAAAAATTATGTGATAGGTTGAATCAATAAGATTAGCATAAACAATAAAGGAAAGTAGTGTTGGACTAGGATTGGTATTAGGATAGGATTATTGTTAGTTTATTGCTTTGTGTTTATCTTTTGGCAGGAGTATAAGTATTTACATCTAGGTTTTGTTTAATTATTAATTATGAAAAAATTCAATTAGTTCTTATTTTCTTCACCATCACTTCTACAATCTTTCTGGAGTCGGCACTCACTTGAAGAGTGTGGGTTAAATCGCCTGTTTGATTGTATCAACCTAATACGATAAAATTACTTTATAAATTTTAGATTTTTTAATAAAGAATTATATTAATATTTTGTTCTTTATTTAAAATAGAATGTACACATAAATACACAACTAATATATATAAATATATATATATAAAAGGTAAAATATCTCCGAATAAAACCTAATTAATACTAGTTATCAAATAAGTGATGTCGATCAATTAAAATGTTCCAAATATTGATCTAACCATGTTTCCTTCTATTTATTATACTTAAAAAAAAAATAGAATCAAATTCTTTACCCCCCTTTTTTCTTTCTTTTTATTTGTTATTTAGAATAATTAATTTAAAAAGAAGTTATATGTTGAAAAAAAATGAATTATTCACCACTTTCTTTGGAATTCATATTCCTACCTTTGCCTTTGCGTATAATCAAAGATTTCTTGCTTCAAAAGTGAAACTACTCGTTTATTTTGTGTTTTAAAAATGATTTAAAAGTCTGAAGTACAAATTTATTAATTAAATTATTAAAATAACATTAATAAATCAGTAAAATAACCTTTCTATCTCTTATACTGTTGTTGCCCGATTCTTCATAGAGCCAAAAATGATTTTATTCATTTAATTTAGATTTGCAAAGATCCATAAAAATCGCATATGATAAATCATATTTTTTTTTCACATGTTCATTGAATAGGTTCTTGGTAATGTTCAAAAGCAAGATCTTTAACATATCGTAAAAAAATGCCGAATATTGAGTTGGTGATCAGTCCAATGAAATAAATTTTATGACTATTTTGCATCTTAACGCGTAAGAATATTTGCAAAGGATGTATATATATCGGCTCTTTTAGAAGAATTTGATTGGATTTCTATATTTCATTAGTTTTTGTATATATATAAAGCTATAAATACAATCGTTATTTTTTAGTCTTTGGGATCTAGTATTCAAATCTAAGTCGATTATAATATAGAATATTGTTTAATAATTATATATTATATTAAAAGATTTGTGAAATTAAAAAGAAATTAATAGAGCATGGTACCACATGAAACTTTCATGAAAATAAGGGTTTATTGTCACATTCAATATCACATGAATCCCATGAATTAATGGAGTTTCCATGTGCATTTTATACCTATAAATCTTCACTAATAAATAGAATTAAGAGTGAATTACATTTTTGGTCATTGTGTTATGGTTGCCTTTTGATTTTGCTTCTTAAAATCGATTAAGTATATTTATAGTCCTTATTTTATGTTTTACATAATAGATTGATTCCTTAATTTAACATCGTTAACTCCACCTCCGTCAAACTCATTATCACATGAGGGACAATTCCGTCTTTTTACACTTTTTCATCCTCCTATCTCATTCTTCAACACAAGAACATCTACCACCACCACCATCCTACACTTTTTCAATCATTTCGTTACTATACCCATCATGAAATATGAAAAATCAAATACAAAACCAATATATCTAGAACATAAAAATTTCAAGAAATCAAAACTCTAAACAGGTGTGGAATCAAGATCAAACTTATACAAATTCATTCATGAAATCAAAATCCTAATCAAAGTTATACAAATTCATCCATCAAATGGAAACCCTAAACAAACTTATACAAATTCATTCATGAAATCAAAACCCTAATCAAAGTTATACAAATTCATTCATGAAATCAAAACCCTCAACAGACTTGTATAAATCCATTCGTGGAATCAAAAACCCTGAACAAAAATTTGAAATCGAAACCCATATGGATCTCTTTCTCTCTCTCTCTCTCTCTCTCTCTCTCTTGATGAACACCAAACCCCTATGGTCGCTCGTGAGATGATATTGTCAACAAAACATAGGTGTTAATAGAAGGGTGAAGTAAGTGGTAGTTAATCAAAGCTCAAATCATTGCTCATAGCTCAAATGTGGAACCACCACTGCCGCTGATGGAAGGGAACATATTCAATGAGAAAGGATGAGGTCTCATTGAGGAATTGCAAGTGTATAGGTTGGAGTTGCATGGGAGGGACGAGATTTGTCGTAGTGGGAAAAAACATGGGAAGAGAGTTTGCTAGAAAAACAAGATAACACACTTGACAGAAAAACGAGATAACCGAAAAGCAGCCAAAACATAAGGACCAAAAATGTAATTCACTCTAGAATTAATGAATAACCATTTTAAGTATAAAAACTCAACATATTAATTTTTTAGGGGTAACACAATTTACAAATATATGTATGTTAGGTTTTAGGGTTCTTTTAATAAAACTTTTAAATTCAAACCTCCTCTAAAGAATTTTCGGTATCAAGAAACTAACATATTATTAAAAAATAAAATAACAATTAGATATTGTTTTATTATTTGAACAACTACACATATCGTTTAACAAATTATATCTAACTATTTCTTTAGTATATCAAACACTCCTTAAAAGTATAAAATTAATGAATTTAATAAATTATAAAAATAATATAAATTTGAATAATATAAATTAAAAAAATGCTTGGATGGCATGTCGACATGTGATCCACCTGTTCGTAAAGAATGTCACCCTTTATTCCAAATCTCCCCTTCCGTTTACGTGCCTTCCTCTACTTTTTAATTACTCCTAATTTAAAACAAATTAATTAAAAAAAACTCCTAATTTAAAACAAATTAATAAAAAAGAGTAAGTTACGTTTTTAGTCCTTATGGTTTGTTAAAAATTGCGAATTTAGTCCCTGTGGTTTTGTAATTTCAGCTTTCATTCCTATGGTTTGCAATTCATTTCTAATTTCGTTCCTAAGTTCAAAACGCTACTTTTAAGTATGAAAGACTAAAAGAGAAATGAATTCTAAACCATAGAAATGAAAAAAAACAATAAAATTTTCAATCATAAAGACGAAGAAGGTAATGAATTATAAATTATAGATATGAAAATTATAATTTCAAAATAATAAGGACGAAAATAGAAATTTTCAACAAACCACAAGGACTAAAAACGTAATTTACTCTAATAAAAGAGACATAACACGTATCTTCTTTCAATCGACAACAGGAAAAAAAAAATATCACAAAATTAAATATCTTTCTTTACGCAAAGCTATCACACCTGTCATGTTTCATAGATCAAACAACCATCATCATCGACACAAAAATGTTTTGTGCTTGATAAACGTTTAAAGAATAAAAATGTTGCTATTTTTATGTATTTTAAAAATTATCATGTCCGGTTCCTTCGGGGGATGGATCTATAAGAATTCACCTATCCCAATAACAAAAAAACCTGACTTGAATGATCCTGTATATTTTACTTACGTTTAAAGAATAAAAAATTATAACGATACATTAATACAAGAAATATTGAATTTTATTTTAATATTTTTTATTTATTAAAGTTTTTCTAAAAAGTAAATTGATTTAATAAAGTTATTAAGGGGGGTGTTTAGGATTGCTTATTTAAAGGACTTTGTAGTTTATTCAAGTATGGTTTCGAAGATAAACACTTTTTAGTGTTTGAATAGAGAAAAAATAAGAGTGCTTATAGCGGTGTCAAATGAGTTTTTCATAAGTCATTTGGTTCTAACTTATCAGCTTATTTGAAACAACTTATGATTTTTTATTTATTTATTTTATATGTATAAGCAATCCCAAACATCCCTAAAATAACAATTTATTAGTTTATTACGTTTTGATACCATAAAAACTAATCCAAACAATTTTTATAAAACTACATTTTATCACCATGTAAATTGATAAACACTTTTAAAAAAAAACATAAGATGTTTTAAATAAGCAATCCCAAACGCCCCTTTAAGTTAATAGAATATTGAGTAATTAAGGTAAGGTGATTATCTGGCTTTTTTGTGTTTATAATATTGGTGTGTTAAGAGCAGTACATAAGTAACCGTTTTCATACTATATTTTTGGTTGGAAATTCTCAGAAGTGCACAGCTTTGAACTTCTCAGAAGCAAATCGTTCTACTCGATAAAATTTCCCCTTTTCTCGCCAACAACAGGTTTATTTCAAAACCTCTCCTATTCAAGAACTGAATTTGATTTCGAAATTGTGTTGTGTATTTATAAGCAAATCTTTTGCTTTGATATGCGGTGCTTCCAATCCTGGTAGATGGTCGGTCGGTCGGTGGCTTCTTCTATAGCCTTCGCATAAATGCCAAACCCTAATACGTACTTCTGAATACACCTTTGAGTTTTCTGCTTTTTAGGAAATAATGATGAACTCGTCGTTTGTTTGGTATCTTTTTCTTTTTGGTTCTTCCTCAAAGTGTTTTAGTTTCCACTGGATGTCATAACGGTGTTTATGTTTTGCTTTTGCACAGTGTTTTGTGTATGTGATAATTGGGGAACTGATACGGTGTCATCTCTCCTGCAACAATTACTGGTTTTGTTACGCCAATGAGTACTGGGGGTTCACCTTACCGGAGACACCGGAAGGATGTGGAGTCCGGTGGTAGTGGAGATTTCCAGGACTATGGGTCGGCTTGTGATCCTTTTGACATTGTTAGTACCAAGAGTGCGTCGGTCGACCGCCTTAGAAGATGGAGGGTAAATGTCTCTCATGCATTAATTCTTGATGTTTGGATTGCATATTAACACTATATTTTGTTACCTGCCAATTTTCTTTTGGTCACAAGAGGAGTAATGTTTTGAAATTGATGCTTATTGCGTTTTCCTATTTGGTCTTGGTGGCTGTATTACATTTTTTGTTGAGTATTTTTTGATAGGAGATGGTTGTGGATTATTGTATGAGTTTTCCGAAACTGTTCGGACTGCAGTTCGTTGCACAAATTAACATCTATCCTTCTTCTGCAATGCGTTGCTGTTAACCATTATAATAGAATTCTTGAAAAGGGTGGCACGAAGTGAGGTTAAACAACCAACTTGTGTAGTAGTAACAATCTTCGAATTTGCCGGTGTAATGTCTTCGCTCTTTGGGGATATGATCTTGGATAGCAGGGTGGAGGGATGTTAATTAATTGTATGTGGGTCCCTTCTACATGATAGGTTTTAAGCTTAGGAAAAGTTGGTTCAATAGATTATTCCTCTTCCTCCCTATTTCCCTCTTCTTAAATCATTAGGTTTAGACGGCGGTATATTTCATACAATATACACCAAGTTGAGTAGGATGTTTGAACTGTATATGGGAACTGAACCACCTTTATCGGCTTCTTGATTGGACGTTGAACATTATTGTGTGATATGTGGGACTGGTAATAATTGGTACCAGGTCTTTGCAAGAACAACATGGTTTGTAAGGACGTGATTCTAGATAAGTCGCTGCATGTTGATTTGTGTGGCTAGGAGTTAACAATCTAATGAGCTTTTTTTGCATTCTCTACCGTTGTATATGTATGTTTTAGTCTCGTTGACCAATTCTGTAAACACTTCACATATCTGAATCTCCGGCATATTGCATGTGCCACCTGAAAACCATGGCAGGTTCATGTTTCTCCAATTGGCAAGGGAGTTAGTTATGACACTAATTCAATACAACTATGCTCCCACATTCAATACCTAACATATGCGTACAATTGATTAATGACCATAAACTTGTGCAGGCATGTGAACGGTTTTTTGATTTCTCTTTAGATTGTGGTAATTGCTTTTCTGGTGTTTTGTTGGTCCTTTTAGATGTTGTATGCAGTCTACTTATAAGTCAAATTATCTAACTTTATGGAACAAGGAAAAGAGGATATTCAGTCCCTTGTGGTCAACATTCTTGTGGTTATACATGTTATATAAATTCTTTTAGGTAAAATCGAAGAATCTAAAATCTGATTAATTCATGGGTTTTGTATAGTGATTATCTATTTGATTCTCGAATTGACAATTATGTACTTCAGTTACAAGTTAGAGCTAACAGTCAAATTAGCAAAAGTTTCAAATATTTTCAGTATTTTTACTTATTGTGTTGACACCTGAACCCTATTTTGCGTAGTTATTTAATTTCGTTATGCTTATATGATCAAATGAAAACAACCAAAGTTGGTCGTATTCCATCTTCACTAACCTTGTTTTGTTTCGATGCTGATATTTGTTTGATATAGCAAGCGGCACTTGTGCTGAATGCTTCCCGTCGATTTCGATACACCTTGGATTTGAAAAAGGAGGAAGAGAAAAAACAAATTATAGCAAAGATCAGAACTCATGCGCAAGTCATACGAGTAAGGTTATCTCATATTTATACATAATTTAATGCAACTTGAATCTACTTATGATTCATTATTGTTGCTTTTCAGGCAGCATACCGCTTTCAAGCAGCAGCTGGATCCGAACCAGAAGGTATTTTCTTTTCATCGGAACTGTCCACAATCCATTTATGTTTCATTGTCTTATATTCACATTCTTACTGTTTTCAGATTTTAACTTCTTTTGACGTAACACTTGTGTACATTTTTCACTTCTGCTTTGTATACACAGGTCTATCATGCTTCATATGCATTTGTATACCTTTTAGGGTTGACTTATTAATGTCCTTCTTGGAACAGGAGCCCAGAAAGCACCTCCATCTCCCATTCCTACCGGTGATTATAATGTTAGTCCGGAACAACTTGCTTCAATGACAAGAGACCATGATTTTTCTGCTTTACAGAGCTTTGGAGGGGTAAGTTGATAGATGAGGGACTCACACACACAGACAGACATATAAGCATTTTCACTCATCACTTGCTCTTGGAGCACATCATCCTGTTGATGACATTGTTCTTTGTTTCCCTTCCATGAACACAACAGGTTAAAGGAGTGGCAGAAAAGTTGAAGACAAACCCCGATAAGGGAATCCCTGATGACGAGTCTAAAATATTGGAGAGGAAAAATATATTTGGGTCAAACACATACCCACGAAAGAAGGCACGAAGCTTTTGGGTACTCACTCATTATCCATGGACTTGTTTTTGAGTTAAATTCATACCATTCGGTATTTAAATGCTGTAATTTAAATCGTTGCATGCTATGCATTTGATAGAGGTTTGTGTTTGATGCTTGTCGAGATACCACCTTGATCATCTTGATGGTAGCCGCTGCTGCTTCTTTGGCACTAGGTATAAAAACAGAGGTTAGTAAATCAACACCTGCGGATTTCTGTTATTTCCTTCCTGGTGACAGTCTACATGAAGTATGCTTTATTTCTTTGGGCTTTGTCTATGTTTCTGATGACATGTTTTTTAGATTTTCCTTCAATCTATTTTCATTCCTTTTGTTTCATCTTAGATTTTGAATATGATCAGTTAGAGATTTAGTATCAGGGTATTTCTTTAAGCTCAAAATAGCATCAAAGTCTTCCATTCCAAACTATTTGGGGTATTTTGTTTTGGGGATTTACTTCTTGCATGAGTTGTAGTATTCTATAATATGTTGATCTTATAACAAATAAATTAGTTTTCGTGATGTGTATCGCTTAATTTATTATCAACTACAGCATGTAGAACAATTGTAAGTAGATGCTCAGATGATGTGTATGTCGATGTAATTGACTATATACTTTTATTTTTACATTAATTTATGGTCATAAAACACCTGTTTCAGTTTTTCCACATTGAAGCAACTACAACATGCAAGTTCCTTCCTGCTTTATAGCTTTAAACGCAAAATGATGTTTAGCCAATTAAAGAAAACTTAACTAGGAAAAGTGTAAACAAGCACTCGTCAGTTCTTTTTTTTTTTTGGGGGGGGGGGGGTTTCTCCCATGGTTTCTTAAAAACCAGGAAGCTTTGAATGTGGGCTGTTAAAACTAGTGGTCCCATGATGACTCTTGGGCTATTTCTTTGAGTACTCTCTCTTTTATGATGGTAAGATAACATCTTTTTGTTTTCTCACTTGTACCATTCTCTACAGGGGATTAAAGAAGGATGGTATGATGGGGGGAGCATAGCTTTGGCTGTTATAATCGTCATAGTCGTTACAGGTACCATATTTAAATAGACGTTGATGTTGTTGATGTTTGTGTTATGAGTAGAAACTTATGTCTTAAGTGTCGTTATATTTGGGAAATATAACATTATAGGCACGGGTGAATGAAATCTTGATAACTCAAACTCGCCATTTGTACAATTGTACCTGAAAAGTCCAGCAAATGTCAGTAATCACAAGGCTTCATATTCAACTGTCATTAGAAGTAGAAAAGTTCGATGCAGGAGCCTCATCTAATCACTCATGAATACATAAGCATTCAACATTTAATTGGTTGCACATGTTAGCTTGAAACTAACCTGAAGCAGTAGAAAAGTTATTAGATTTAGTACTGGCATTAGGAAGTGTGTAATCTAACATATTTTCTTTTCAATGAAAATTGTTAGCTTGTATATTTAACAGATGTATGTTTGAGACTATATTTTCTCTTTTAACATGCGACTGTTGTTTTCTGTTAACTAGCCATAAGTGATTATAAACAATCACTCCAATTTCAAAACTTAAATGAGGAGAAGCAGAACATACAATTGGAGGTGGGTTTCTAACAATGTATTTATATTTTCATCTAAGCATATTACTTCTGCTGACAAATAAAGATGACATTCTAGGTCATAAGAGGTGGAAGGAGGGTGAAGATTTCAATATTTGATATCGTTGTGGGGGATGTCATTACCCTAAAAATTGGCGATCAGGTCAGATAGTATGTTGCTCATTTCATTTTAGTAACATGGTCCTTAAGATTGCCATTCTTGCACTTCATTTACATTTCAATGATAAACAGGTTCCAGCTGATGGGATTTTAATTTCTGGTCATTCCCTTGCTATGGATGAATCAAGTATGACCGGGGAGAGTAAAATTGTGAGTTTCATGAGATTCTGTTATATTGCATTTTATCTCGCGTCTTTGTGGGTAGATGACATAGCTTTCAACATGGTGTTTCAGGTTTATAAAGATCACAAATCACCATTTCTAATGTCTGGATGCAAGGTGGCTGATGGCTATGGTACTATGCTGGTAAGAAAGATGCTATGTCTGTTGGTAATGCTATTTATAGCACTTGCTGTCATATCTACTTTCAGCTCGTCTTTTCCAAAAGCACTTGCAGTTCTCTTTAAGAGATTGATGGCGTTCGATCTTGTGATATTCAGAAATTCGTTAAATTTTTCGTCTTCCCAATTCTTGGATAACTTATAAATATACATTCGTGATGACATTTTCAATCTTTTTATCTGGACTTAAGCTGTGATTGTTCTCCCTCCTTTTGTTGTTGATAATTTAATTAATTAATAAAACCATTTTAGGCCACTAGTGTTGGAATAAATACAGAATGGGGATTGCTTATGGCTAGCATCTCAGAAGATAACGGCGAGGAAACACCGTTGCAGGTTGGTTCTCAATCTCTACTCTAAACATTTCTCATTGGCAAGAAACAAATTCGTTCAAAGTTGAAAAACTATGCAAAGGTTTTTAACATGCTGTAATCAAGATGATTTTGTTACACAACTCCAGGTGCGCTTGAATGGAGTCGCGACATTTATTGGTATAGTGGGGCTTGTGGTAGCTGTATTTGTTCTTGTCATCCTACTCATCAGGTAATTCATGGTGGCATATCCACTCACTTGACCTGCATTATAATCTTCTTCTTCCCTCTCTTTCTTGATTTGAGATGGCAATGTCTGTATGCTAGGTTTTTTACTGGACATACGAGGGATGCAGAGAGACGTGTAGAGTTTATTGCTGGCAAAACTAGTGTCGGGGATGCTGTCGATGGTGCAATAAAGATTTTCACTGTTGCGGTATGTATCTTCTGTGTTTATAGTTGATGCTCACCCAACCCCTACAAGTGTCCTACTTGACTTTTGAGAATCAGACAAACTATTTGTTAAGACATCGATAATGATCTGAATTCGTTAAAGATTTATTACAATACGTGTGAACAAATTGTTGTTGTGAAACAGTTTATGTTAGTTTTGACACCCAAAAGTTAAAACAGGACACGTATTGGGGAAAAGATGGAACTTTAATTAGGCTTTCTTTTTTAGCTACTAATTCTTGAAGAATCTATAGGTCACTATTGTTGTTGTTGCGGTGCCAGAAGGGCTTCCATTAGCTGTCACCTTAACGTAAGTTATCCGTTTCTATAACCAGTGATGTGTTTTTTTTTTCTTTCCATGTGCCACTCACCCAAGGCATGCTATACTGTTCTTGCTACGTTTATGCCCATACTGGGGATGGTATTGTTTATTTTTTGTACTGGATTTTTTAATTAAGTTTCGGATTACTATCGCGTTCTTCGTATTATACATGATTACAGGCTTGCATACTCGATGCGGAAAATGATGGCGGATAAAGCGTTGGTAAGTTTGATATTTTTTTCCTCAAAATCTTGTGAGAATTTGCTCCTGTGTTTTTTGTTTTATGTTGTTAGTAATTGTGCAAGTGCAGGTTAGGAGGCTTTCTGCTTGTGAAACAATGGGTTCTGCAACTACAATTTGCAGTGATAAAACAGGAACCTTGACATTGAATAAGGTGGGATTTTGTTGCTTCTGTTGATAACTTTATGGTTCTTGCAGATCTATAATGGTACTAAAAACTTCTGTTCATGTTATAACGTGGTTTGACGGGTGATGAAACTTTATAATCTAAATGTTAAATAGAAGCATGCTTCTTGGGGTGCAAATGTGTCATGTTGTGAGGGGAACTCATTTTTTCTTCTTATTGACATCAAAAGGCTCTAAGAAGAAGTCACAACCTTTCCTTCTTTTTCACTTATTTTACGTGTTTTTGCTTTCTTCAGATGACCGTGGTTGAGGCTTATATTTGTGGGAAGAAAATCGATCCACCAAACAACAAGTCTGAATTACCTTCAAGGGTTGTATCTCTTCTCATTGAAAGTGTAGCTCAGAATACAACTGGCAGTGTATTTTTACCTGAGGTAGGTATTTCAGAATTTGTACCTTTGAGACAGCCATTCCCCTACTACAGCACATCTTTATCCTGGTCTCAGTGATCTTATTTGCTGCATATAGTTAGTTCACTGGAATCACCGTTATGTTCAATTTACCTATCAACTTATTACAGACACACGCATATATATATATATATATATAGTGGAAGGATATTTTGCAACCCTTAAAAATGTTGCAACCCTTGCAACCCACATCTTAACCGTTGGATTCATGATCGGCGGTTATTTTATTTTTATTTTTCTGTTTTTTTTAATTAAAAATATTGGGCCCCATATCTATTGTAACCGTCGATCATGAATCCGACGGTTAAGATGTGGGTTGCAAGGGTTGCAACATTTTTAAGGGTTGCAATCTTTTTAAGGGTTGCAAATTAAACAACCCCTATTTATATATATATATCAAGTTGCTCTAGAGTCATGTATTAGTAGAGTATACCATGATAAACGAGCAAGTATTGCAAGGTTTGATGATTTTCAACTTGTTTTGTGAATGACGATATCACTTTTCCATTGTTGGTGTTTAAATAGGGAGGCGGTGATGTTGAGATTTCTGGATCACCAACAGAGAAGGCTATTCTTCAGTGGGGGGTTACAGTAAGTTGCTTCTTTATATCTTTTTGAGGCATTTTGTTTCTTATCTTTGATATCAGGTGATACTGATTATATTCGTAATAATTGCAGCTTGGAATGAATTTCGAGGCGGTCAGGTCAGAGTCTTCAATTATTCATGCATTTCCCTTCAACTCAGAGAAAAAACGAGGAGGTGTTGCGGTGAAATTGGTAATTGTACTGGGTTTTTTTTCTTCCTGAATTCAGAAAAAGCTATCAACACATACTGAACGCCAATGCATAATGTGTGATATATTTGTAGTGTATGCTGTAACACTCTAAAAATTTAACAAATAAAATTTTTTGTAAATTCGGCAATATGACGTCTAAAATATGAAGGGTCCAAACACCTGTTTAAATGATATAACAAAAGGATGTTCACCCAATAATCAATACAACTAAAACCCTATAAAACCGGGTTAGTTTGCATCATAAGGTTGCAACAAAATAATGGGACATCAATACTACAACGACCTACTTAATCTAAGATTGATTTAAATCTAGATTAATACGGGCGTTGCTAAATCAATATGAACTCTCTTCACAAAATTCCCCAAAAGACCGGCACTTCAAGATCTCCTATGTGCCCGGTAGCCAAGCCGACATCCTAAATTCCTCCACGGTTAGGATCTGTGAGGAAACAACAACCACAACAAGTGTTAGGACGAAGCCTAGTGAGATCCCAAAGTTATAAGATTTACAACATATATATGTAAACAATAAATATGTTACCGAACTCCATCGCCTCACAATTTACGTTTCCGTCGAGCTCAAGTTCCCATAACCTAAACAATTAATAAAACAAGAGATACCTCTTGACATTTCGGGGGAGACCCGTTTCCATCGGGGTGACCTATACACAAGGCGAAGTCACCCCCGAGGATAATGGATTACACCTCATGCCCCGGTCTTAGTTCCCATGCCATCTCGACATCACAACCTCAAACCGTAGTTACTGCCTTTATTGCTTACTCCGTCGAGTTACACCTCAAGGACTTACGGACATTATTGCCTATCAATATCTAGACGAGTTACACCTCAAGGGTCCAAGACCCCTTATTGCCTACTCGCTAGTAAACCACAATTCTTATTAGAATGTCCAATTATTGAATACTACCACCTCGTGCACAAGGAGTAGTATTCTCATTTATATCAGGTGATTAACAATTGATAAGTATAACATCATATACATCTCTCTCCCACATGTAAAGCCAATATTTCCTTATTCCTCATAATATCACATTCTTCATACTTTATACATGTATACACATCCATTTATTTTCTTTACATCAACTCTTCACAAAGTTATCAGCAGTTGGATTAAATCATAATGATAGGAACTTTTCCATGAACTCAACATATAAGCATGAAGGTAGAGATATATAACCCATATAGTTACCACTAAATAGATTGATAAAGTCTAATAAGCATGCTCACCCTTGTTGGGTTCATAAAGTCGAAAACTCTCAAACTAGGTTATAAACTCAAACAAGTAGAACATAAGTGTAACGTATGATTATCCATAGTAATAAACAAATACTAGAGTATTTATGGAAGAGTAACTCACCAAATGGGTTTTTGGAGGAAACCCAAACCATAGATTTGAACTTGAAGAGGATGACAATGGTGGTTAAATGCTCAACTTGAAATCTTGATCAAAGACCCCAACTACTAGCAATAAATGGGATAGATTGTGGTGGTTGAAGCCCTAAAATCGGATGGGAGAATTTATGAGGGTTGAGAGAGAAAGAAATGAGGTTAGATTGAAGTAAATGAGGAGAAATGAAGGAGAAAGTCGTATAAGATCGACCAGGGGACTCCCGCGGGTTATGTCGCGGCTTCAACCCGCGGCATAAGTCGCCCGTGTCCCTGAATTCAAAACCCAACAGCGGGTTACGTTGTTTGTGCCGCGGCTACAAGCCGCGTGTAACTCGCGTGATTCACTGTATTAAGCCCAACACCAACAAAAAACAAATTATCACCAGATACCAAACGTGGTACTAACGACGAATGTTAAACACAAGAACACCAAGACTTACGACACTCGTAAGGTTAGAAGTCTTAACGCTATAAATACAAAACGAAGATTCAGGGTGTTACATATGCTTTCATTTTAATGCAGTACAACTTATATGCCTCAGGAATGTAATACGGTTCAGTTAAAATATCCTTTTTTGTTACTTTGATCTTTCCACAGCCTGATAATGAAGTTCATGTACATTGGAAAGGGGCCGCTGAAATTGTCTTAGCTGCATGTACGAGATACATGGATGATAACGAGAAGCTTGTTGCCCTGGATGAAGTTAAGGTACGAGAATTCAGTCTCTTAGTAATGTATCAAATTAAGAAGTCTATTTTTCTCTTCTGAGTTATGATTTCTGAATACATAGGATAAAATCCCATATGTTAATTGTGCCTACCGTCATACCGTGCACCAACACAAATCTCCTTTTGGGCGGTTGTCTGAAATTACTCCTGATCTAGAGTTAAGTGTTTCTTAACGTGTCTTTGGTGCAGGTAGAATATTATAAAAAAGCGATTGAAGATATGGCTGCTGGAAGTTTGCGCTGTGTTGCTATTGCCTACCGACCATGCAAAGGGGAAACTGTGCCAACAGATGAAGACGAACTGGCACAGTGGGAATTGCCCGAAGGGGATCTTGTTTTGCTAGCGATAGTTGGTCTGAAGGTATGAGCAGGTCTTGGTCTTACTGCATATGATTGACATATTTATTTCTATATTTCAATTATTTGCATTACAGTTTTTTACTAGTCTTGAGGAAATTTCTGTGCCATATTTTGCTATTTCCTTTTCCATTTTCTAGCATACTTATGAAGTTTATGGCATGCTGGTAATGAAGCCGAACTAATTCAATGTGATTTATGGTTGTTATTTTAGTGGGTATATTGGGTTTTGAGCGTTGACTCAGAATTCGATAGATTTCTTGCAATTCCTATTGACACATGTTTTTCTTTACGTATATCATATATGTCGCCTTTTGTGCCACTTTTATAAATGGCATGAAAGTTAAATGATTATACATGGTTTCCAATGTAGGATCCTTGCCGGCCAGGTGTCAGAGAGGCGGTTGAACTGTGCGTAAAGGCTGGCGTGAAGGTAAAACGCATTCTATTTTCAGATGTTGATTAATGCTCAACTAAAATGAAATTCTTAACCGACTGTGTTATGGTGCTGAATATATTCTGGAAGCTAAATGCATAATGCTGATTTTCAATTCAGTTCACAATCTCTGTTTGGATGTTCCCTTTAATAATGTTGTGCCATTTGCAAGATTATATGGTTTACGTAATAATTGTATCTATTATTTTTCTGCAAATAGTTCTCATTTACCTAAATCCATGCAGGTAAGAATGGTGACTGGTGACAATCTTCAAACAGCAAAAGCAATAGCGTTAGAATGTGGAATCCTAAGGTCAGATGCAGACGCGACAGAGCCAAACCTAATTGAAGGGAAATCATTCCGTGCCATGACTGAAGGGCAAAGGCTAGAAGTAGCTGACAGTATATCAGTATGTGGTTACAAGCCGATGAGTCTTGTTAAATTCTGACTTCTATGACTAGTTTTTAATTGAAACGATAGTTGATATGGTTTTGCTTGTGAAACAGGTAATGGGAAGGTCTTCTCCTAACGATAAATTGTTGCTTGTGCAAGCACTGAGGAAGAGAGGCCACGTTGTTGCTGTAACTGGAGACGGAACTAACGATGCCCCTGCCTTACACGAGGTAAACACCAGAAAGATAACCAATATTCTGAAATCAGCATCGTTTTTTTTTTGCCTATTTTTCTTCTATATTCTATGTAATGATTGAATTATTTCACATCATTAGGCTTATTTTCCAATTGTAGGCTGATATTGGTCTTGCTATGGGCATCCAAGGAACGGAAGTTGCAAAAGAAAGCAGCGATATTATTATATTGGACGACAATTTTGCTTCAGTTGTAAAGGTACTTGTTGCTTTTTTGTTAACTAGACGTGATGCGTTCCCCTTTAGTCTTTTATCTTTATATCTTCGCTATCAAAATGTACAGGTTGTTCGGTGGGGAAGATCTGTATATGCAAATATACAGAAATTTATCCAGTTTCAGCTTACTGTGAATGTTGCTGCTCTTATAATTAATGTTGTGGCCGCAGTTTCTTCAGGCGATGTGCCTCTAAATGCAGTGCAGGTCTCTTTCTTGTTAACTTTCATGCTAATGAAGTCAGTATTGTTAAAGAACGATATTTTATGTTGTTTAATTGATTTGTGTGCAGCTACTTTGGGTGAATCTTATCATGGATACTCTGGGTGCGCTTGCGCTGGCCACTGAACCACCGACAGATCACCTCATGGACCGACATCCCGTTGGCCGCAGGTTATATTTCGAAGTTTGATCAAAATCATATTTATAGTTACTACTGCCTATGTTTTATGTTTGTAACTTTGTTGTGTTTTGTGTCCTCAGGGAACCTCTTATAACAAATATTATGTGGAGGAACTTGTTGATACAGGTATTTATGAAACAATGAGTGATAATTCACAGGTGAATAATGGCATTTTTCTTGAATCAAGTGTGCTAATGATGCAATAAAAGTGCAGGCTTTTTATCAAGTGTCGGTTCTCCTTGTACTCAATTTCCGTGGGAGAGAACTCCTGCATTCGGAGCACGACCCTGCTGAGCATGCTATCAAAGAGAAAAACACTCTCATTTTCAACGCTTTTGTCCTTGCTCAGGTAATCATATGTTGATTACAACCACTCGATACATAATCATTCTAATTTTTTACCGAATCATCTCACTCGAACCATTCTAAACTGCAGGTATTCAATGAATTTAATGCACGGAAGCCTGATGAAATGAACGTTTTCAAAGGAGTTACTAAAAATCGCCTATTTATGGGAATCGTAGGCCTAACTGTGGTTCTTCAAGTAAGTTTCGGCCCCTTCCCCCCTTTTTTCTGTCTCACATACAGATGTTGTGATATCACATTTCGTCTCTAAATATTCCAGGTCCTTATAATCATGTTCCTTGGGAAATTTACGACAACCGTAAGGCTCAGTTGGCAATTATGGCTAGTCTCCATCGTGATTGGTGTTATCAGGTTCGTTGTAATTTCGAATCAATTACATCCCAAAGACCGATCATTTTCATGTTTTTGCGCTCATTATTTGTTCATTGTCACCAGTTGGCCTCTTGCTGTGGTTGGGAAATTAATCCCCGTCTCCGAGAAGCCCTTCAGCGAATATTTTACCAACATCTTTTCATCCTGCAAACGGCATAGAAACAGAGGTGTGCATATTTGGGACACTTTTAACGTCTATCATGTTATGAAAACAGATGAATGATTATAACTTGTGTTTTCTTGTTATCGCAGGTGGAAACGAGGATGATAGTTGAATACAAAGGCTGGGCGAGCTCTTGGAAGGTTATCGTTTTCTTTTAAATCATCATGTTTGCTCTTCTGGACATAGTCAAAGAGGCTAACCGTAACTCTAACAATACACCATAGTTTTGAGGAGGATATAAGTCAAGAAGATGAAGTGGTTTTCAGTTGGTTTGGCAGATTTGTTGAGGATTTTGTGTGTTAAATGTTATTACCATTTTGTTATTTGATGCATTTCATTCCTTCTGCACAGAGCCTAATCCGAACAAGCTGTACATGTGGGTGTAGTTGTGTGTTTTCTATATATATATATATATATATCGATTGCGTTTCACAACAACAGAGGTTTCGAGTTTTTATGATGCTTGAAATCACTTGATGAGATGTTGATGTAGTAGAGAATGGAAATGATGCATGGCCTTCTCTACCATTGGAGCATATCGACCACTGTCATAGGCTGGCGATTCCAACCCTCTTTGAACCGATTCACAGAGCACAATATCTTCCATCTATAGATACATCATATATATGTATATGCATAAGAAACATGGTGGCCATATACTGCCAAAAGTTAGATAAAATCGATCTCTGCATACCTGAATTTGCTCACTGTCTTCCAAACTCTTGGCCACAAAAGCTTCATCATCCTTGAGAGAAGCATCAAGAAAGTAATCAAAAATGACTCGGCATCGTCGGGGTCCTAATGGCAGTACCAGATTGGTGTCCATCCAAGGCCCGTACCTGAAACGAGAACTGGTTAGAAAAATAAGAGCAACCAGAGACGTCCGTGGTCGTAAAAAGCGAAGCTCAAATCAGGATGAGACTTGCCTATTCACCATGAAGTTTGGATAAATGAAAGCATATAAAGATTTTGATCCAAGCCTATCAAAATCTTCATCTCCATCACATCTTTGGATGCTTACTTTCTCATATATCTACAACAACAATTTCGTTTAACCTTTTCATATCGTGTGCTAAATGCAAGTAGAGTAGTCGTAGGTTCAAAAAGTAGGGAGCGTACGGTGGTGGAATAGGAGTCGAGCTTAAGACCCGATGCAAGATCTTTATGTGCAAAAGGTACATGATAACCACCGTCTAAGTAATTGTCACAAAAGACCTGCAAAAACGTAACTTAAATATCCTCTTCTTGGTAATGGCTTCATAAGACGCTAAATATGTTGACTTATAAGTTACAATGAGTTGATAAGACATATCTGACATCCTATAAAACTGATTTTGTCGTAGTGACGTAGCATATATACCAAGTGAGAGATGGAGTTTAAAAACCAAACCTTCCAATTACAGTCGATCGTGTATTCGCGTCTGCAAAGATAACTTAAAGAAGTATCAACCCCATTGGTACTTAGTATCTCAGAAGTGCTACCAAGCCACTCCATCCCCACATTATCATCACAATGCTGTTGTTCATCAAAAGCATTTCTTTCTAAATTTAGAAGGATAAATGGCCCCCAAATGGCTACCCTTACTGGAATCAGTCCAAATTCCTAACATCAAGATATCAGCAGATAAGTCACACCAACCATATAACAGTTAAAAGATCATTAAGATGTTAAATCATCTAAAAAAAAGTAAGTCATGTACTTTGACATTGAAGTTCTTTATTCCTGTTATTCTGGTTGCCTTCAGAAGTGCTCCATCTAATCCATATGTCCATCCCTGAAAAGATTGACAAATTCAGTTCATTCCCTCTCTGCAATTTTCTTTTTGGTTAACCAATTTTTTGTTGGAGGAAAACCCAAAAAATTAAGAGAAAACAGAGAATATGATGCCCAGATAGAACTTGAAATCATGTGAGAACTCACTTAAGTTGTATTTCGACCCTAATTTACATGGGTATCTCGAGATCAACTTCAGGATGACCTAAATTTCAGTATTGATTTTGGCAGAAACCGTTTCCTTTTAAACTTAGAGAATGTTGAAAGTTCATGAATCAAATGTTGAGAATCCTCATAAATGGAAATGATTGTCAGAGTAATTAGTGGGCGGTAAAACTGCGTAGCAGTTACAAATACGGATCAGAAGGCTTCAGAGCTTTTGACTCTTTAAAGTCCTCATTAGGGAACCACCACGGGATCCGCCCTTGACCCCCATCCAATGATCCCTCGTTCTAGTTAGCTTATACGAGTGTGCATTCCACACCTCCTAGCCCGTGATATAGCTTAATTACCAACCCCATATTCTCTTATGAATCCAATCACATAAAATGAACCGGTGATTTCAATAAAAAAAAAACATCAACATTATTCTTTCCATTTGCTATATGTATGAACTGAAACTAAAAGAACCCAGTAGATCATAGATGTTTGTTTTCATCCCGAATAAGCTAAGAAACCAATAAAGAACGACACCCAGAAGTTAACTCACATGGTAAGGGCATACGAAACAAGATCCTTTTCCACTTCCAGAGGCAAGAAGCGAGGCATGGTGACGACAAACGTTATGAAATGCACGAACCTCGCCATTTTCATCACGGCATACCACATACTCTACATTTCCTAATCTGCCACACTTGAATTAATCAAGATTTTACAATGAACAATAACCAAACACAATCAAAATAACACTGAAATTTACCTGCCAGTAAAGAAACTGTTAGCTTCCTGAATTTGGTGAGTACATCCTAAACATCAATCAAACATAAACAAGTATTTTATTTCCTCTTTTTATGGATTCTAAATTTAAAGCTTTTCTTGTTAACCAAATTTCAAATGCCACAATCCTGCCTCAGTTCTTGAGATAGATGTACACATATATTCCAACATTATGAATTATGGGTTTCTTGCAATGTCAAGCTTGACTGTTGTTTGAAACAAATGGAAAATACATTAATTCGAGAAATTGACGTTGACAATCAACCAATTTGATCTTGGAAATCAAACAATAATATGCAAATTACAAATTGAGAGAGAAAGAGATGAGTAATATGTTGATTACCGACGGCCTGCCATCCTTTGTAGAAGACTTGATTGAATTCTAGAGAGAGAAAAGAAGGGGAAGTGTACCAAGAACTTGGTGGGGTTAGGGCTTCTTGAATTGGGATAGATGGGTTGAATTCATGGACCAGTGATCGATCTAAATCTTGAGATGTTTGGAAACTATGATTGGGTTCATGGGATTTTGTAATCAGTGATGAATTTGGGTATGGATTTTTGAGTTTCTTCAAGCCAGAAAATTGAAGACCGATGGGTTTCATCATCGCCATGATCGGATTATACAATGCTTTCGCACTCCATCCCACAATTTTGGTTTTTAACTGACATGAAATTTAGGAATTGTTTTATTCTATACATTCCCTGTTCTTTGTCCATTGTAAACTAGTATTATACCCGACGAACGTTAACACAACTTTAATATAATTCAGTTATTTGATTGGTCACTTTTTTCATCATTGACGAATGTTGTTTTTCAATCGAGCAAGAAACTTAGTCAAATTATAACCGACTTCCCCGTGCCTTTGACTCTCGGTTAGGTACCCTTCGGCTTGAAGGGTCCTTCTGTATCTTTCATAATAGATATAAGCAAAGAAGCGATCGAAATCGGATTACCCCTTCTCGATTTCAAGGTTTTTGTGATCTCAAACTCGAGTTTTTCAAGCAAACCTTGTGAAAATGCAATCCAGCAAGATGTGAAATTTTAATAACTGTAAGGACGAAGTTGGGTGATATCTCTCACAACAATGCCACGTAAGGATATAATTTCGACTATTAAAGGCATTATTTGTAAACGGGTTTTACTGGTTGTAATACCAAAAGCAATTATCAAGTCAAAATGCAATGATCAACCAAAAGCATTGCAAAATATCCCTTTGTTTCTTTCTCGATGGTGCTTACTTCAGATCAGGGCTGGATCTTGGTTCATTAGCTAACAATATTCGATAAAATAAGTTTTTTTTCCTAGTTAATTTGATCGATCTCCGCTATCCAAAATGTACAAACACACACTTTCACCAAAATCACACATTATCGTCGTTCCGAAGACTATAATCATACATAAAACTGAAAAGAAAACCTTGAAAAAGAAATACTTTTAGCCTCTTCTTTTCACTTGAAAAAGAAAGCTAAATTACAACGGGGAAGAAGAAGGATCTTATCCTTGTAGACGCTTTACACGTGTGTAACAGTGGAAGCAAATATCTAGTAGGTTTCAATTTATGGATTTCCTAAACAAAAGTTATCTATTATATCAAAGTTGTAAATGTGAAACAATTATGTTAATCCTCTGTTAACATAATTTCCTCTAAAAAAATATGTTAAAACACATTATAGAGTATTTTCTTTCACTTTTGTTATCTTTAATCAACTCTAATTATGTCTTTAATCAACTCTAGTTATGTACCCACACGATATAACAGAATAACAAATTTTTATTTCTGTAAATCAGAAATATAAAATTAATGTGATTGCTCGTTAAATTTTTTGAAATTTATACTTAATAAAATAAAATTACATATTTTTTCCAATCCTTTACGTTCAAACAGTAAAAATATAACCAACTATTATTTGCTAAAGTGTAACGACTATAAAACTAAAATTTCCAATTCATATTCTTAATATATATGTGTATGTATATATATATATAGAGGGAGGATCATGCGAGAAGTTAAACATTTTGCGAGAAGGCGAGAAGTGTTTAATCATATATGATTACACGACTTGTAGGTGTGTTTAATCATGTATGATTAAACGCCTATGTATTGCTAATATAACATGTGTTTAATCATATATGATTAAGCTTGTGTATCATATATGATTAAACACTTCTCGCCTTCTCGCAAAATGTTTAGCTTCTCGTTTGAACCTGCCCCTATATATATATATATATATAATCTCAAAAGACAAAAACATTAATTCAATAGAACTTATGATATATATAATGTTGCAACATGTAGATATGAGATGTCAAAGAAAATCCAAAACAAAGTAGAACTCATCCTATTTGAGTACAACATTTATTGGCAAACTATGTGACCTAAATGCATCCAAAAGGAATCATAAGATCACCACCAGACTTAAACTAAATATGACATATCTTTCCAAACTTGGCACTATCTATCTGCAGCATGTCAAAAAGAAAAGAAAAATCAGGCATCCATATGCCAAAGTCATCTCACCACCCTCTTGCTAAGCCTTTTTTACTTATGATCCTTGCTCCTGCACCATCTTTCCTAGACCATCACCAGCACCTGCACAACTCAACCTATTAACTTTCTTCTCAAATTTAGTAGATTACAATTACATATAGCGTTTTCTATGTCTAATTTGGTTGCCATTGATGTTGTATTATGCAACTATTTTAAATTAAATATTTCATAACCTTTGACAACAAATAAATAGTTGCACAAAAATAATCTGCATTTGTATGAGCCAACATAGGTAAAGTCCTATAAATCACAATATATGTCTTCTTGACAATTTATGCCTGCAGAGTTTAATGCGAGGAATATAAATAAGACTGCTAAATGCAAAAGAAAGTTTTTGCAACAAATAGACGAGGCAAACCTGGTGAAATGGTTAAAAGCTCAAGACAATGAACTACGCATATGTTTAAAGCATCAATCCAAGCTGAAGACCTATAAGATAAATACTTCATACTAACTTCAAAAGATGGTTTCACATAGAGGCATGGGCCATAACTATGCGAATAAGAATAAATGCAAACACCAATTTGGGATTTCAATTAAGAACAATCAAGTTACTGTGCTTCATAGTTTCATTCTAAAAGCACATGCCTATATAAGATTAGCTAGCTCATTTTATATATCAATTTTGGAGTCAACTGGGCGTATGCCAAAATGGTAGCAATGAAGGATGTATGAAAGCATACGAACCTGAGCATCTTAAGAATGAATGAGAAACAAACAAACCTGAGGAGCATGTAAACCAGCAACAATGCAGAACTGCATGAATCTTACCGAGTAACTAACTCATCAGAATTTCAATTCTTTTATGTAAGATTGAAATTTTAATGAATAGAACCAGACTTGAAATAACTTCACTTTCACATGCTCTATTCACATGCTCCTGTCTTCTCATAATATTAGTGACCTTTCTTAGTCCTAAAGACGTGAAAATGAGTGTCAATAAATCAAATATGAAATGAGTAGTTAGGTTAATATGAAATGGCATTAAAGAGTCTGGATTACATCTCACATTAATTTAAACGGTGGAGATTAAATTGGGAAACAGTTGACTCACCTGGGTCAATATAATAAATATATAATACGAATAAAAACAAAGTTGGTAAATCTTAATAAATTAACAAAAACCTTTAAAAAATTAATTAAATTAAATATTTACTGTGAATGGACCCTTCAATTGGCACTCTTGGCAGGAACAACCTTAACTCCTGAATATGAATTTTGGAAGAAAGCCCCCAAAACTGATCCACATTTGTTACAGTCAACTCCTCCTATGCGAATCTTTGTTTTTAAATGAATCTGCCTGAAAACAGAAATGCAAGACAGGTTTCAAATGCATATGTCTTTGAACATTAGGTTAAAAAATATAGCAGCTTCTAATAAACTACAAAGATTATACCTTATGTTGCGGATCTGATCATAAACAGGTGAGTTGGTCACTCTGACATAGACAAACTGTTACTGCTACATACAATCCAAGACCAATAACGGCTTCAAACTTTATCAATGCATAAGTTGCACGACAATCAGGCATTCTGGTACCTTCATGTTGTTGAGATTCATCTTCCCTGCCATTCAAGCCCCATATACAACAACATACCATTTCACGAAATAGAAATTGTGAAAAGTAATATAACAAAACTAACATAAATTTGGGTCTGCAAATGCCTTAAAATATATCAATATATCATAGGTTGAGTGACCAAACATTTCATATTACATAAGCCACATAGTCTCATACAATTTACGGTATTTTTCGGAGAGAATAGGTATAATTCAATTGTTGAGGTCAAAACTCAAGTTTCAACTTCAAAACCAATTCAAACAGGTTAAATTTTAAAAAAGTATGCCAATAAGTACATTACACTTGATGTCAAATGCTATAATTGAAACTATCTGTTGCTTAACTTGCCAAACAAAAAAAATCATTACACGTTTTCAATCGGAAGTGCAATAAGTTTACCTCTGAAAGTAACCAGATCTTTTGCAAAACATAAGCATAAAAGCAAAACACAAGGCCGTTGGCATGAGCTTCTTGTGCTTCCCAAGGTAGCATCCTTAATTATAAAAAAAACTGTACAGTAAAGAGTATATCCATCACTCTCTACAACTCCCATCACCAAAAACACTTTATATTTTCCAACCATTGCTGCCAATCGATCAACTTCAGGGCCTGCATTTATGACCACACACACATCAATCTCACAAAAAAACACAATCTGAAACACGACATCAAGAAAATAAATTCGTTTCTCGTTGATATATAGTTTTTGCGACAACAAATGCATGGTTTTACCAGGTACATTGATGGCTGCGTCATGGTATTTCCGGAAATCCTCTTTACCCTTGAGTGTACGCTTACAAATGCTTACACCAAAATTTGATCCTCGAGGATATCCACCCACAAATACTTCTGGAAAGACAACTAACTGGGATCCATATGAAGCAACATCAACTAACAATCTCTCCGCCTTATCTGAAGGAACGGATTATTTCCATATCAAAACAACATATAATTCATCAGCTCAACCAAAATCAGTCGGATTCAAACGGAAGAACTGAAGATGAGATCTAGGGGCTTCTTTAGGGTTAATCAAGACTAATTACACCATAAATTTCAAGGTAATCACAAAGTTAACTGGAATTCTTTTCAGAAAACACTACACAATTGAAGACCCATTTGAACAAATTTGCCAAATTTCTAAAATCAACCTAAATAGTTATCCCTAGACACCTTTTGCAAGTAAATTAAAGAAAAAAATTACATCATAAATTTCAAGGAAATCACAAAGTCAACCGGTATTCCTATCAGAAAACACTACACAATTGAAGACCCATTTGAACAAATTCGCTAAATTCTCTTAAATTAACGTAAATAGTGATCCCTATATACATTTCCCAAGTAAATTAAAGAAAAAATTACACCATAAATTTCAAGTAAATCAAAAAGTTAATTGGTAATGGATCGCCACCGTATGATCAAGGTTCGTGTTTTGAAAGTCTCTTTCTTTTTCTCTTTAACAGGAGACCTAATGTAGTCAACTAAAGTAGTTTTCTCAAAAAAAATTATAGGAATCTATTAAAGGCTTACAACTATGTCACGATTTTTTGTTATAGGCTCGAAATGACCACTTATAACCTCCGGTTATGCCAAATTGCCAATAATACATATAAAATACACTTACGTTCCCCACGATGATCTCTGACAACCTGTGCTCCCAGCCTGAATCGACTCTGCTTCTCTGATTCCATCACAAGTATCCACAATCTGTGCTCCCAACCTGAATCTACGGTTCCTCGTCCAGCTTGAATTATCTGTGATGTAAAGATCACCCATTAGACCTATGCCTTATTTGGATTTAAAAGTGTATTTCCATAAAGAAGGGGTTTCTTTCGCATTGAACTCTTCAAGTGTCCAATTGTCATCTACATCATCATCGAAATCTCCCTCAAGAACCACTATCTCCACTTTTGGTGATGACTCAATCCCGTTGGAAACTGTTTTCCTGGTATGAGCATCGATTAACGCTACTTTTAGCATATGGCAATCTCCTCCTTCAATACCGGTTCCAGTTTTTACTGGGAGAGACAGAGAACTTAGGAACTGTAATTGTAAGCTTCGTGGGAGAAAAGATTCTATCTCGTTCTCACAACCCCTGTGTAGAAAGCAGTGGAGACGGTTTTGAGAGGACGTCAAGAGATTGTGAGGGTAAACTAAAGAGGGTCAGCGATAGATAGGGAGAAGTGGGAGGTTGACAGCAAAAATTTTGGGGAGACGTGGGAAATAACACGGAGAAGCAGTCGGGATAAGTGGCCTTGATAGTTAGGTTAAAAATGAGTTTAAAGGGTCCACCAAAGATTGTAGATTTTCAGCAAAAAATAAATCCACAACCTTTAGCCATTGTACATAATCCACAAAGATTGCAGATTTTCAGCAAAAATTTCAATCTTGACTGAAATGCATATATGAGTACACTTTTGGCCTTCCAAATAACGTATTGAAGCTTGAGAAATCCATTGGCACTCATATTATTGCGAAAACAGTCTTTGAAAGAAATATGGCCTATGGCCATTGAAACAGTGCACCTAACTATAGGACAACGTACCAGCAGTTGATGAAACTCCAATTCCAGGATAGATCAAGGTGGCCTCTGTCAATGCAAATTATGAAAGACCAATCCAAATATCCATAAATGGGGTTGTCGTAGCTGTTGCAAAGTGGGAACAAATATACATGATTGTACAAACCTTGTGCATTGGATTATTACATAAGGACCACGAAAAGCTTGATACCTTCAATTTGTGAAATTGCAACTGAGATGGTCATCCGTGGTGCTTGAAGAGATCTTTTGTAAGACTGGCCCAACTGCAATTGCAACTGATATGGCCCTACATGATCTACAACTTTGGTTCAATGTGACTTACCATGGATCTCATGAAAAGAGCATCATAATAGATTTGATTATTCACATTCATTTAGTTGGATGTGAGTTGGTGGAAGAATAATATAAATCAACATTTTTATCTTCTGAAAGGGTTAATTGGAAGCTCATACAAAAATCAATTAATACCTGAAAAAAGATGGCAAAAATATACTTACAAGAAAAACAAAAGACTTTTCAATAATTCATACTGTCCCATATAAAGAAACGGTCCCATCTAAAGCTATCTTTTCATCCAATGAACTTCAACTATTGATATACGGTAATTCAAAATTCATCCAAAATAGATGCATCTGGTTGCACTACACCTAACATTCGTGCAATCTTTATTAGTTTTTCTGTTTTACCATCTGCTTGAATAATGTCTAATATACCATAAAATAATTAATAAGCTAAGTAGTGTAAGAAACATGGAAGTGTTCTTTGTTGGAACACACACAAGAGATACAACTACTCCAATTGCACCTGCAGTCCACATAACATTTTGAAAAAACTTTAAAAGTAGAAAGAAAAAAGCTTGTATAAAGGCATCATAAACCTTGTTGAAGAATCACAGATGACGTATAATATAACCTATGATATTGAATTGCAAATTGTGACACAGCAAAACAGGTAAATCACACAAGCACAAATTTTTTTGACACAAGCATAATTAAGCTAAGAGATACATTGCCACATCCGATCATAATCCCCAAAGTGAGATTTTCTGGATTAGTTGGTTTCAGATCCGATCACAATCTTGACTGTAAAAGGGATAATTAAAACTTAAATTTCTCCCATTCAGTTAAAGACTCTCATAAGTACTAAAGTGCTTGTAAATTTCACCATAACTGAAAGAAAGAACTTGATTAAATTAAAACCTAGAAAGGTAGAAACAGAACTCCAATAATCATTATCATTAAACCAGAAATCTTACATCAAATACAAATATACACGGAGACACAGTTGTAATCACCCTAGGTACCTTCGGGATTAGCACAACTGATTGATTTATAGCGGAGTGAATAAATGACAATGAGAGCAACAGCCGCAGAGACCCTAAACACCAAATTGAGCATTCCCTGCCTCAAAAGAAAACTATTGCCCATCACAAGTTGATTCATATTTCTCAGAAGAAACCAGAAAAATACAGAGGAGAACATTGAGAAATTTAAACCCGCATCTGAAACCTAATTCCAATTGAAAACCCAAAGAAAGAATTTGACCAAATTAAATTAAATATGAAGAGAAAAATACAGAATAACATTTTATCAAAATAGGAAAAATGAGTAATCTTCCAAACCCAAAAACCAAATAGAGGGGAAATGAGTACCTTACAGTCCCCCCAGGAACGTGGAGGTTGAAAAATCCTTTCCACACCAGAACTTGAAATAGTGGAGGAGAAACAAAGCTGGAGGAGAAATCAGGGGCGTGAGAAACTTGAAATAGTAGAGAAGTAATCCTATTTATAGCTGCAATCATGAAATCCTGGGAGAGTTGGAACTCCATGAACGTGGAGGTTGAAGGCGCTGCAACAGGAGACTCGTGGGAGAGAAATTAGGGGCGAGAGAGGGAAAGAAACCGAGTGATGGGCTACAGAGTGGTCGGAGTAGTTCGTGGAGGTTGAAGGCGAAGACGTGGAGAGAAGGGAAGTGGGTTGAATCGTGATTTGGGGGTGGGGGATTAAGAGGAGTGCGCTGGAGTGAAATTAGGAATTTGAACGGTGCAGATCAAAAGTTGGCTGAATTTAAATGGACCATATTAACTCAAATGCAGTTACACTCGTCTCCATCCATATATATATATATAATTTGTAATTAATCATTTTGTAATTGTTATTTAATAAATACATAATTATTTTAGATTAATAAAATGACAATAAACCTATATCTTACATGGAATTTTTAACACAATTTTTAATTAGATGGTGGTTTTAGAAAGATGCATGTCTACTTGCTAAATAGACAATTTTTTATTATTTTTTTCTTCATGTTAAATCTTTTTCTTTAGTGCATCTTCAATGGGTCACACTATATTTTACACCAAATTTTCAAAGTAGTGTAAATTTCAGTGTTAATAGTAAATCTTCTTCAATGGGTAACACTATTTTTTACACCAAACCCTAATATTCTAGACATATTCCCTTTTTATATTAATTTATTATTAAACTTTCCATAATATCCTTATATTTATTCACTTTACAATTTATACCTATATATTTTTTTTTAAATTTATATCATAAATTAATTTTTTTTATTAATTATGAATTGAATAATTTTGATATATGAAACAAAACTTTTTATTAACTAATAAAAATTACATTAAAACAAATACAAAAAGAGAATACACATGCATTTAATTATGTATTTTTAAATTTTCGTTGATTATGTTTTCATTTTTTAATATTAGCTTATTTTCATTGAATATTTTATCATGTTGTATATTATTTAATTAATTAAAACATAAATAAGAAATTGATATAAAAATAATTTATATATATATAACAAATAAAACCTATTAAAACTTTAATACTTTAAAAAACAAAAATAATAAGTCTCAAAATTGATGGACCAAAAATGTAATTAAAAAAAGTGACGTAAAAAGTAGTGTAAATGAATAGTGTTACACCAAATATAATGTAATACTATTCATTACACTAAATTTAGTATAGAAAATAGAGATCCCATTGAAGATGCGAATAGTGCCATTTACTCCAAATTTATTGTTTAGTATAACATTTAGTGACCCCATTGAAGATGGTCTTATATTTCCAGTGCATGGTGTCACCTAAATAACTGCTTATATGGCAAAACATTTTTTAAAATGTCACATCAGTTTTATACATGCTTGTACGTGATAGTGAAAATAGTTTTCTTACTCCTGAAGAATGTTACGAGAGTTTTGTTTTTTAATATTAGTTATATTTTGAATTTTTTTAATATTCGTTAATATATTAATGTTAAATTTATAATTTAATAAATAAATTCTTTCTAGCAATATTAATTAATGATCAGATTATTCGTGTTTTTTATAACCAAACTCTCATTTGATAAATTATTCATGTATATTTTATGAACATATTCATAAAACATCAAAAAACATTATGTAACATTAGCAATTAGCAAAAAACAATTTCTTATTTAGAAATTACACCCCACAATTTTTTTATATTATTCAATGTCACATCAGTAAAAAGTATTGATATGATATTAACAATTACCAAAAACCTATTTTTTTTAGGAATTTATACTCACATCAACCATAAATTCTAATACAAAAGTGTGCCACATCATCATTTCTTTATACGTGTCACTTAAGAAATCTGCTAAAAACTTACAGTAATGGACGATTTGTAAAGTTGTCACATCTACTCAAAAACAGTAGAAAGCTGTTTTTATAAAAAAAAACTCTCAAACTTATGAAAAGTTTACCAAAAAAAACTTGTCCAAATAAACTTTGGATTGTAACCATTAAAAATGTATATAATTAAAAGGTTAAGAATATATATCTTTTTGTTTTGAGATGTAAATTATGGGTACTTACAAGTTACAAGTCACATATAATTGAAATGATTTATTTATTTAATCAAGAGTAAAGTATGATCTGTTGGGTCATCTAAGATTTAAAGATAACCTCTCCTTAGTCTTTATTGATGATTGAACCTTGTTTTTTTAATTTATAGTTCTTTGTAATAGCTTAGTTAGTTTAATAGATCGGTGAGTCGAAGACAAACTGAATTCAACATGAAGGAAGTCTACAATGCAGATTGAGATGGACTTCAAATGTTAACTAAGCATAGTCTGCCGATTCCAATTCGGCAGATCATACCCTTGCCGATTTGTAATCGGCAATTCTTATCCTTGCCGATTTGTTGTTCGGCATTCCTTCTCTTTTGTGCCGAACTACTCTTTCGGCACATACCTCAGTTACCGAATTCCTCTTTCGGTAGTCTTCCTCTTACAGATTGTTTCTTTATCTTGTAAGAGCATTTATGTTAAATCCTCATGATTTGACATACTTCCTCATTCCCAATGATCTTCTGACAATGGGAATGGAAGCTTCTTTCTTCCTTGAGAAGATATACACTTAGTCTTAACTTGATTGAGACGTATTCTTTCTATTTGATCTCAAAGAGATTGTCCCTTGAATATTTTATAATAGATATTGTACTTTCATAGCACAAAAGTTACCTTTTGTGTTATGACATGTCACATCAAATATCTTATAATTTATTGACAATATCTCAACCACCCTTGCCTTTACTCCTACTTGTCCTTTGCACTCATTACATTGGATAGTATATAAAGGATGGAAGTAGCACCTTTCTATTTACGCTTTCAGCTCAAGTTTTGGTATTTAAAAGATTTCAAGCAGGTTGATAGTTTTCTCTTGTCTCTCTAAGGTTTAAGTCTTTGTGTTCTTAATATCTTCTAAGTGTTAGTTTGTTTAGAGTAGTTCTTAACTATTCTTATTCCGCAACAATCTTTAATTCTCTTTGTGTAATTCTTGATATTCATTATCAATAAAATAATTAAAATTTAAGTAATTTTGTGTTATTGTATTCAACCCCCCCTTCTACAATACTTGTTTACTTCTTTGGGACTAACAAGTGGTATCCGAGCGGTTGGTTTAATCTAATAAACCAGATCCGTAATGGCTTCTCCTTCTACAAAACCTGAGTCTTCTTCTCAAAACTCTTTTTACTCTGACAATGGATCTACTGTTAAACCTCCTAAGTTCAACTCGAACAACTTCTCCTTATGGAAAAGTAGGATGATGCTCTTCCTTGAAGGAGCTGACAGTCGGTATCTTACCATTCTTAGTGAAGATCCTCTTATCCCAAAAGTCTGGGATAGATTTGTCAAAACTCCTAAGGATAAAGAAAAGAAAAAGGACAATCTTTTTCAAGTTTCCGATGACTCGTCAGAGGAGGAAAGAACTTCTGCCACTGGTCGATATGTCTTGAAAACGACCAAAGAATACAATGATGAAGATAGGCGCATTATTGGACTTGATTCCAAAGTACGAACCATCATTGCTCAATCACTTCCTGATGAAGTGTACCAATCTCTTGTCAGTCTTAAAACTGCAAAAGAAATGTTGTCAACCCTATGTGTTTTGTATGAAGGTACAAATGAAGTAAAGAAATCTAAGAAAATCTCTCTTGTTCGTAGATACGAATTCTTCTCTCATGAAAAAGGAGAATCTCTTCCCTCCTATTACAACTGTTTTAACAGTCTCTTAAATGAGTTAAAACTTGTTGGAAAACTTTATGACAACGAGGAAATCATATGCAAATTTATGGATGGTCTTCCAGATTTCTGGAATACCCTTTCCACTTGCATTAAGACTTCCAGGGACTTGGAAAGCCTTCCTCTCACTTCTCTCTATGGTATGTTTCTTAATCACGAACAAACCCACCTTCAAAGGAAAACCATCTATAAAGAAATAAGAGCCCCCTCTATGGCCCTTATCAGTGATGGCTCCAAGAAATCTGTGTGTATTCCTCGTATAACCTACCCTTCTGATGATTCAAATAAAGAAAGTCATGAAAATCTGAATCACTCCTCGGAAACTTATCTAAGTGAAGCTGATGATGAAGGAGAAGATCCCTCTGTCAATCATTTGACAGAGGAGATGGGTATGCTTGCAAATTTCTCTAAGTTCCGAAAGAACTCTTCTAATAAATTTCAAAGAAACAGAAATTTTTCTTCTTCTAGAAACTCCTTGAACAAATCCAAGGAGGATTGCTATGCATGTGGTAAGAAAGGCCATTTTGCATCTGAAAGTAGAAGCAATCCTTCTAGGATTTCTAAATCTAATTCTTCTAACTCTTCTAAAAGAAGACATCTTCGATCTAATTCTACAGGTAGATCGCATCCAAGAAAATCTTCTCCGTCCTCTTCATTCAAAGAGCTTTCCGACAAAGCCGACAAATACAAAGCCAAATACAAAAGAGATAAAGAAATAAATTTCAACACTCAGCGAAAAGGCAAAGGCTTAATGGCAGAAACTCTAGACTGGGCAGACGAACCCACTTCCGACAGTGAGAAAGAAGTGTCGAGTAAATGTCTTATGGCCAAACTCGATGAAGAACCAAAAGACTCCGGCTCAAGGATGGACTTCACTGCTGAGTGCTCTTCCTCTTCTTCTCAGGTACATCCCTTCCTCTCTCTCACTAATGAAGAAAAGATTGAGGCTTTTGACTCTCTAACTGTACTTTTTCACAATGAAAAGGATGCAAAGAAAAGAGCAAATGCTTAAGTCAAGTCTCTCTCCTCTCAACTTCATGTTTCTCTATCCCAGCTAGAACAGTTTAACAAACTAAAAGCTGAGGTAGATGACTTAAAGACTTTAAACTATGTGCTTGCCAAGGAAAAGAACAAGCTTCTAAATAAGCTTCAGAAGGAACAAGAAACCCTAAACAAATGGAACACCTCTTCCAAAAATCTTGAGAAAATTTTTCAAGATCAAGTTGTTGGTGAAACTTATGGATTAGGGTACTGGAAAGAGAATGCTATGTGTACTCCCTCTGAAAACATTTCTTCTCCTACTCATAATATTCCTCTTCCTTCTAAACTACCTTCTTATTCTTCTGACTGGGATAATTTTATCTCAGAAGATTCTAATTCAGTATATTCAATGGATCTCCGCGATTCAAGAAAGCTTGGCTACTTTGTGTCTACTAAATCTTCCAAGCCTCTTCTAACAGAAGATCAAGACTCAAATGAGTTGGTCAAACCTGTAAATGATCTTCTTATGTCATTAAATTTAAACGACAGTTCTTCGTCTTCTTCTTCCCATACTCTTACAGAAGCTCCTCTCCTCTCTAAAGGAAAATCCGTTGTTGTTAATCTTCCTAACAAAAGAAAGATTACACCTTCTTCAAAAGGTAAATCTCCCATGACTACAACGGACTTCATCCCTAGAGCCTTAAAAGTAAAGAAGTCCAAAGGAATTTCAATCAACTCTTCTTCTTCTATTTTCAAAGGAATCCTTGGACCTGCTCCTCATAACCCTCACGTTCCATACAGTTATCCCATTCCCTCTCATCTTTCCAATCCTCGTAAATCTAAACCTCAAGGGAAGGTAAAAGTTGCTTCTCTTGAACCAAATAAGAAACTTATTTACCGAAAGTGTTACAACTGCGGTGACACATTTCATTTGGCCAAAGATTGTCCAAAGGACCGTATCGAAAGATATCGTCAGACCAATCCTTCTTCTTCTTCTTCTAACCCTAAAGGACCCACCTCAAAGCGGGTTCCAAAGGACTAATTTGTTTATGTCTACAGGTCTATGGGCATCATCAAACTTGGTATCTTGATAGCGGATGCTCACGACATATGACTGGGAACAAATCTCTTCTTCTGAACTTTGTAAAAGAAAAGGGACCATCTGTAACTTTTGGTGATAACTCTCGTGGTTCAACTAAAGGTTATGGAACTCTTTCTAACGGTTCCATTACTTTTAACAAAGTTTCCTACGTGGAGGGACTGATGCATAATCTTTTAAGCATCAGTCAACTATGTGATTTAGGTTACTATGTGATTTTCAGAGAAATTGATTGTCTCATCACTGATAAACGATTTCACACTATCCTATCTGGCTTTAGAAAGGACAATGTGTACGTCATCAATATGAATGACAAGTCAATTGAAGATGAAAGCATCTGTTTCATTTCTGAAGACTCTGAAAAGAAGAACTGGCTCTGGCATAAACGTCTTTCACATCTAAACTTCAAGACGTTAAATGCTCTCTCCAACAAAGAACTTGTTGTCGGCTTGCCGAAAATCTCCTTCTCAAAAGAGAAGCTTTGTGCAGCTTGTGAGAAAGGCAAACCGACAAAATCTTCCTTCAAATCAAAACAGTGTTTCTCTATTTCTACCCCTCTACAAATGCTGCATATGGATCTATGTGGGCCTGTCAGCACACCCAACCTAGGTGGAAAAAGGTACATTCTTGTAATTATTGATGAATACACACGTTATACTTGGGTATTCTTTCTCAGGTACAAAAGTGATACATCCGAAGAAATCATCAACTTCATCAAGAAATCTGAAGTTCTCAACGGTCAACTAGTCAGATCTATCAGAAGTGACAACGGGACCGAATTCAGAAATGCTACCTTGGATACCTTTCTCTGTGACAAAGGTATTTCTCAAAACTTTGCAGCTGTAAGAACTCCACAGCAAAATGGTGTTGTGGAAAGGAAGAATCGTACGCTATGTGAAGTTGCAAGATCCATGCTGAGTGAATCAAATCTGCCAACCTATTTTTGGGCTGAAGCTGTCAATACAACTTGTTTCACTCAAAATCGATCTATTATTGTGAAAAGACACAACAAAACTTCCTATGAAGTCTTCTATGGCCGAAAACCAAACATTAGTTTTCTCCATGTTTTCGGCTGTCAGTGTTTCATCTTGAATGATCGAGAGCATCTTGGAAAATTTGATCCCAAGGCTGATGAAGGTATTTTTGTGGGTTATTCTCTCTCTTCTAAAGCCTACAGAGTATATAATCTAAGAAGAAAATGTATTGATGAGTCAATACATGTGAAGTTTGATGATCACAAGACGTCCTCACTATCTTGTGATGACACTGAACTTCATGAATGGATTATTTCCTGTGTTGGAGACGAATATCCAAATAGTCTAACTTCAGGACCTCCTTATGTACCATTCTCGGTATCTTCTTCTTCCCTACATCATGGTTCGGCAGATCCCTCTCTGGCTACCGAACCCATTGCTCCTACCGAACCCACATTTCACACCGAACCTTCCTTACATACCTCACCTATTCTTCATACACATCCTATACTCACCGATCCTTCACCTACAAACACTTTCCCTGAACCTCTTCCTCCAGCTCTAAAATGGACCAAAGATCATCCGATACATCAAATTATCGGTGATCAGCAAGCAGGTGTCCAAACCAGAAGAGGTGTTGGAAATATTTGTCTCTATGTGAATTTTCTCTCTATTATCGAGCCAAAGAAAATTGATGAAGCTCTAACAGACTCTTGTTGGGTCACTGCCATGCAAGAAGAGTTGTCTCAATTTGAGAGAAACAAAGTATGGAGACTTGTGCCACGACCTTTCGGTAAGACCATTATCGGTACAAAATGGGTTTTCCGAAACAAGATGGACGAAGTCGGTACTGTAATCCGAAATAAAGCCAGACTTGTTGCTCAAGGATATAGGCAGGAGGAAGGTATTGATTATGATGAAACCTTTGCTCCTGTTGCTAGACTTGAAGCAATAAGAATCTTTCTTGCTCATGCTGCTCACAAAAACTTCCGGGTCTTTCAAATGGATGTTAAGAGTGCATTTCTCAATGGAGAACTTGCTGAAGAAGTCTATGTGAAACAACCACCTGGCTTTGAAGATCCCGCTCATCCGTACCATGTGTTCAGACTTGACAAGACCCTCTATGGTCTGAAACAAGCTCCTCGTGCCTGGTATGACACCTTGTCTGACTTTCTTCTTTCCAACCGATATACCAGAGGTAAAATTGATAATACTCTTTTTCTCAAGAAAACAAAAGGTAATATCATTCTTGTTCAAATCTATGTGGATGATATCATTTTTGGTGCGACTGATAAAAATCTTTGTCAGGAGTTTGCCTCCCTCATGAAAAGTAAATATGAGATGAGCATGATGGGTGAGCTAACTTTCTTTCTTGGTCTTCAAATTAAACAATCCTCTGACGGTATTTTCATTTGTCAGAATAAATATATTCGTGATTTGTTGAAAAAGTTTGATTTTGAAAATTGTTCTTCCATGAAAACTCCAATGGCACCACCTCTAAAGATTCATGCAGATTCTACCGGCAAGTCGGTGGATATCACAAATTATAGAGGAATGATAGGGTCTCTTCTTTATCTTACTGCTAGTAGACCTGATATCATGTATGCTACGTGTTTGTGTGCACGTTATCAAGCCAATCCCAAGGAATCTCACTTGGCGGCTGTGAAACGTATTTTTCGGTACCTAAAAGGTACCATGAATCTGGGTCTTTGGTATCCCAAGGACTCAGGTTTTGATCTAATTGGCTATTCAGATTCTGACTTTGCAGGGTCTAAGGTTGACAGAAAAAGTACAACTGGCAGCTGTCAATTACTAGGTGGAAACTTAGTCAGCTGGTCCAGTAAGAAGCAAAATTCGGTATCCACCTCCACTGCCGAAGCCGAATATGTTGCAGCTGGAAGTTGTTGTGCTCAAATCTTGTGGATGAAGAACCAACTACAAGATTATGACAAAGTTTATTCTCATGTACCGATTCTATGTGACAATTCTAGTGCCATAGCCATTGCCAACAATCCAGTGCTGCATTCCAGATCTAAACACATTGATATTCGGTATCACTTTATAAGAGATCATATCTCTAAAGGTGATATTTAACTTCACTTCATTCCTACAGATCTTCAACTTGCAGACCTCTTTACAAAACTACTGGATGAGGCACGATTCAACTTCCTTGTAGGATCCTTAGGTATGTTAAATTTATGTTAAAAAAAAATTCCAATAATTGACGGTACCTCTCTTACCGAAGCTTAGTTTCTCACCTTCGGTACCTCTCACCTTCGGTACCTCTCACCTTACCTTCGGTACCTCTCACCTTCGGTACCTCTCAATTTCGGTACCTCTCACCTTCGGTACCTCTATATTTCGGTAACTCTTCCCACCGAAATTAAAATTACCAAAGTATTTTCGACATTCGGTATTCCTTCCTACCGAAGTATCTCTCATATTTCGGTACCTCTATCTTTCGGTATCTTGTATGATGTGTCATCCTTATCCACATCACACATACTGAATCAATTCGGCACCTTTTCGTTATCCAATGATTTAACGCCACGTGTCACTTCAGTGTTCGTGCGTCAGATGATGGGACGTCCACGACCTGACACCATGCCGTTTTACGGCTCTTGCACTTTTCAATGACGCACGTATGCGTCGCACCATCATTACCTTTAAACGGTTTGAATTCCATCCGTTCCCTCTTCTTTTTCAAACCTATAAATACTTCTCTTATATTTCCTTTTTATTCTTTACCTATTTTCTCATCCTCTTCATCAAGAATCACTAAACCTGCAAATTCTTTCTTCAACAATGGCATCCTCAAAATCCTCTAAGGCTTCCAAAGATACTTCTCTCACTCGAGAGTCTATCATCTTTCATTCATGCAACAAAGTTGCTCGTCTCTCGGCGGATGCTGATCACCCATAGTTCAACCAAGTATCCATTTTTCTCCAACGATCTCCAATCTGCCATGCTCTCACTGCCTCCACCAAGATGAGCAAAATGCTCCTTGGTAACTTTTGGTTAACCTGTAAGTATGACTCTACTACTCATCAGGTGTCTGCTTCCGTTCTATCCTCTGAAGAGCACCCCGATCTCTCTTTTGGGGTGGATGATATTCGCTCAGTTCTCCAAATCCCAGAGTTTAATGTGTATGCTCCATTTCCTACTCATCACGAGCATGATGAGGTCGTTGCCGCTCTCCAGTATATGCACGAAGGAAAGTCTAAGGGTTCCGGCACTCTCCTACGAAAGAATATGGGTGCACTATGGAACTACTTCTTTTCTCACCTCCTTTATTGTCTTTCCCATAAAACTTCGGGGTGGGATCAATCTCCGGCAGCCATTACTCGTCTGGCTCATGCTCTCATTTTTATGAGGCGGATCGACTTTGCTCAGGTATTCTTCGACTCCTTGATCAGCGCTATCTCTCCTCCCAGAAATCACAATGTGGCTCTTCCCCGCTTCATCTCTCTCATCATCAACCACAAGCTTTCTGCACAACTACGTGCCGATGCTGCTCTCCCCGAGCCGATGATCAAGTTTGACTTGCCAATTTCTCAAATTAGCAAGCAAATTATTTTCAAGCAAACGAAGTCTACCGACTCTCCACTCACCTCAGGTATGCTTTCTTTCATCTCTTCTCCCAATCCGATTTGGGGAACGCTTACCGAAGGTGAATCCGAAAGGCCTTCATATTCTCTCAAGCCATCCGAATCGGTGGTCCATTCTCCCCCAAAACCTTCCCGAGCTAAGTCGGTGGCTATTAAAAAGAAAAAGGCCACTGGCAACGTCGCACTTGCTCTTATGACTCTGCCGCTGACAAATCCGTCGTTGGCTACCCAGGTCATTACCCCTTCTGTTTCTGTTAAGCGACAGGGCTCAAAATCCCCTCCAAAGTCTCGCTCTAAGAGACTTCGGAAACCTTTGGCCGAAACTCCCACTCCATCTACCGATTCTCAAAAATCGGCAGATGTTGAACTTTCCCCTACAGGGCCACGGGGATCTGCTAAACCCTCTCCCACCTCCTCCAAACCTTCTCAAAAAGATTTGGTTGTACAAAAGGAGTCCCTGAATATTCCTTCTCCTCCTCCTTCTGTGGAGATTGAAGATGAGTTGGTCTTCTCTCCAAACCGACATTCTGCTTCCTTACAACACAGCCTATCACCCGGGGTCAATCCCGATGATGTTGCACAAACTGGGGTTTTATCCCAGGATATGTACCGACGCCTTTTCACTCCCTCATCCTCACCGACAAAATCCCCTTCTCCTAAACCTTCACCGAAAATATCCTCTTCTCCTAAACCTTCACCAAAGAAATCTCCCTCACCAAAACCTTCCCCTGCCAAAATGGCTGGGCCTTCTACCCAGGTACCGATCACAATATCTGCCGAGTGCCTTGCCGACATTTTTGACTCCAACCGGCAAGTACGAATGCTCGGTACCCAGTTTGAACAACTTCGCAAGTCTTTGCGTGAGCCGGCGCTCCTCGATTCTCTAAACGCCAACAACATCTCTTTGGAAGACCTTCTGCAGCTCGTCAAGGAGCAAAATTCTGAAGTTGTCGATCTTAATCGCGACATCTTTCGGTGTTTGGATGTAATGCATAAGCAAATTGATGGTCTTCGTGCCCCTCTATCAGCAGCTATGGAATCTCTTCTCAAGGAGGTGGTCAGGCTTAATGATCAAAATACCTCCTTGACCTTGTTTGTGGCTGCTCTCAAGGCCGCCTCGGATGCTCGGGATCAAGATCTTATCCGTCTGCGGCAGCAAACCTCGGATCAGGAGTCTATTAATTCTGCAATTCTCAGTGCCTTGCAGACTATAAATAAGCGTCTTGACTCTCTGCCTGCCGATATGGCTCAATACTGTGCTCAGTTTCTTGACATTGATATCACTGAGTCTGCATTCACTCCTGACGATCGCAAGGTTTTGGAACGTATTGATCGCCGAGTAGGCCGTGTGTCGGCTACATCTGGTGTTTCTTCCCCGGCTCGTACTGAGGGGGAGAAACAGGCTGAGGGGGAGCAACTCCTTTCTCAGGTTCATATCAGTACGAGTCAGGAAGAACCCTCTGCTGCTGCCAAACCTGCTACTACCGAACCATCTGCTTCTACCGAACCTTCTGCTACCAAAGAGAAGGGAACCGATCACCCCAAGGTGGTCGAAGATCCTGAGGGGGAGAAAATGCCCAAAATGGATAAGGGCAAAACTATTATGTCACCGGATGAAGTAGCTGCTGAAGAAAAGCGTCGTAAAGATGCTTTATTAAAGAAAGTTGCGGATGGTGCTGGTCTTCATCTTCCTCCTCTAAAGGCTACCTCTCCTAATCTAGGCTTATCTGAAGAGGAACTGAAAGCTGCAAAGCTTGCCCAGATTGCTCGTGACAGAGATGTCGAGCTAGCGTTGAAGATTGTTGCCGAAGAAGATCCTAACGACACAATCAAAACTCAGATGAGCGCTCTAGAGGATTCGGCGAAG
Source organism: Arctium minus (assembly GCA_954870635.1). NCBI lineage: Eukaryota > Viridiplantae > Streptophyta > Magnoliopsida > Asterales > Asteraceae > Arctium > Arctium minus. Next base: position 168,778,286 of record OX941080.1, on the reverse strand, counting down.
AAAAATGAGGAAATAAAGTCTTTGTGTATCGATTGGTACCGCAAAACTCTCAATAGACGCCGAATCTCTGCCAAAATCACAGATGTCAAAATAATCAAACCGTCTGCAAGCTGCAAGGTTATTCGGCTAAAGATTACCAGGGATGATGCTTCATTGTCTATGGACCGACTGGACTCTCTTGTTCGGTTCAGAGAACCAGAATAGGTAGAAATTGGTATCTGCTTGTTAAAAAGCCAAAGCTCTACAAAAGCTGATGTTGATAAATACATTGCAGATCTTCAAACCAAGTTCAGAACCTACCGAAAAAGATACAACATTGTCCATACTCCTGCCGAAGAAGAGATTATCAACAATTTAATGTCTGGTCATCCTCCTCCCAAATCGAAGTCGAAATCCAAAAAGGAAGACGTGTTTGCCCAAATGGCTAGAGAAGGAAAGGTCCCGGATACTTCAAATCTTGATCTATCATTACCAATTCCGGTTCCTCATCCTTCAACCACTGTGATTTCTGAGCCGACTCATGGTATCTTCTTCAACAACGCGCTTGGGAAGATCTCCTTCTTCAGATCAAACCAAATCCCTATTGCCGATACAACCTTTCTCCACGGGATTATTCAAATAATTCCAATATCGGCTAGGGATCTCTATGTGGCTACTACCGACGAACTAAAGAAGATGGATGCTGAACCGCATTTTTCTTTTGAATAAACTCGGTGTAGTTTTATGTTTATGTTTATTTTGTTTTTCTCTGTATTGTAATCTTCTTAAAAAGATTAATACATTGAGTTTTTATTACTTATCGTAAATAGTTTGTACAAATCTTTATTTCATTCTTTTATACTTGTAAATGTCGGATACTCTAAAAATATCCAAAAATAAACAAAAAGAATGGTCTATGTGAAAAAGAAACCAAAAGAGTATGAAAAAGGGTCAAAATGCATTATTCATTAACTTCTAAGTTGTATGAGATGTTATCATCAAATACGGGGAGGTTGTTGGGTCATCTAAGATTTAAATATAACCTCTCCTTAGTCTTTATTGATGATTGAACCTTGTTTTTTTAATTTATAGTTCTTTGTAATAGCTTAGTTAGTTTAACAGATCGGTGAGTCGAAGACAAACCGAATTCAACATGAAGGAAGTCTACAATGCGGATTGAGATGGACTTCAAATGTTAACTAAGCATAGTCTGCCGATTCCAATTCGGCAGATCATACCCTTGCCGATTTGTAATCGACAATTCTTATCCTTGCCGATTTGTTGTTCGGCATTCCTTCTCTTTTGTGCCGAACTACTCTTTTGGCACATACCTCAGTTACCGAATTCCTCTTTCGGTAGTCTTCCTCTTACAGATTGCTTCTTTATCTTGTAAGAGCATTTATGTTAAATCCTCATGATTTGACATACTTCCTCATTCCCAATGATCTTCTGACAATGGGAATGGAAGCTTCTTTCTTCCTTGAGAAGATATACACTTAGTCTTAACTTGATTGAGACGTATTCTTTCTATTTGATCTCAAAGAGATTGTCCCTTGAATATTTTATAATAGATATTGTACTTTCATAGCACAAAAGTTACCTTTTGTGTTATGACATGTCACATCAAATATCTTATAATTTATTGACAATATCTCAACCACCCTTGCCTTTACTCCTACTTGTCCTTTGCACTCATTACATTGGATAGTATATAAAGGATGGAAGTAGCACCTTGCTACTTACGCTTTCAGCTCAAGTTTTGGTATTTAAAAGATTTCAAGCAGGTTGATAGTTTTCTCTTGTCTCTCTAAGGTTTAAGTCTTTGTGTTCTTAATATCTTCTAAGTGTTAGTTTGTTTAGAGTAGTTCTTAACTATTCTTATTCCGCAACAATCTTTAATTCTCTTTGTGTAATTCTTGATATTCATTATCAATAAAAGAATTAAAATTTAAGTAATTTTGTGTTATTGTATTCAACCCCCCCCCCCCCCTTCTACAATACTTGTTTACTTCTTTGGGACTAACATGATCAAATTAGTATTTTTATTGGATCCCCATAAATATAAAAATAATTTTAGTAATAAAAGTAAGAAAATGCATTGAACATGGTTGTAATTAGTTGTGACAATTCTTAATTGGGGTAACAAGTATGTTTTTTTTTTGTAACCGTGGGTTTTCGGGTTAGTTTATGCGCACCGACTAATCTCGGGGCGACCACGAATGACCTGGAGTCATCGCAGGTGAATCTCCATTTGGTAACAAGTATGTTAGTAGTAACTAAAAACGAAAGATGTGGTCTTAAACTTAAGGATATCAAATGTGTCAATTTAACATCCTAAATTCTTAGGTTATGTTCTAGATGTACAAAAAAAATTAGCTTGAAATCAGATTTGTCTTCAAAACGGCTAGTCCTCACTTGTAGATTGTATCATGTTGTTTAGTTATATGACCATAAACGAGGTTTCAGTTACCAACATGGTTTTAAATAAAAAAGAAATTAATTCAATAACTTTTAAAATATGATGTTAAACCCTCTGTCTTTGATGTTAGACACACAATTCATGTAAAAACTCTACAATGTTAAATCGTAAAAATAACTTCTATAAAATAATTACTAAATAACCTAATTGAAACCGACCTAATTATTAACATAGATTAATCTTGTTGGTGTTTTACCATATCACTCTAATCTTTCAAACAAATGCCTATACTAAAGGTTGTTATCTTTTCCTAATTTTTTGTATGATGTCCTTAATACATTTGTTGCGTAAAATAGGGGTGTATATGGATTGAGTTGGATGGTTTACGGGATTTAAACAACACAACTCAATTATGATGGTTTGGAAAAATCTTAACCCAATCCAATCCATATGAAGAATGAAGTTCTATGTTTATTGTGAGCCATCAGATAAATGTAAGATCCACATTCTTTTAACTTCTTTTAATTGTTAGATTACAAGGAAAAAAAAAACCTAACTCAAGTCTTAGAGTGTTTTTACTTTTTACCTACTCACGAAAAAAATTTCACATAATCTAACTCTCTCTATATATAATATCTATTAACTTTTTGATAAAAATAAAAATAAAAATAAAAAAGTAATGGGTTAACAGGATTTGTTAGCATGAGAGACCCAATACAAAACAAAATGTATACCATAGAGCCCAAATTCATAACAAAATACAAACCACAGACCACAAGTCCATAATTTTTCACTTTAGGAACCTAATTAATTCATAAGAAAATACAAAACCGTGTGGACAAAGAATATACTTAAGAAACTCTCAAGTGTTGTTATCGAGTTATAAGTGTCCACTGTTTTTAAAATTGATTATATATTGGGTTGGGTTCCCGTGAAAAGTTGAGTTAACGGTGAGAAACGTGAGAAGTGGTTATTAACCGTTGGATGAGAAGTAGACGCACATTAGGATGAGATGCACCGAGATAAGATGTACCAGATCAATTCTCTTCTAAGCCGCTATTCATGAGAGAGTTTGAGATTAAAAGAGATCAACGGTTCAGATCTACTTCTCACGGTTCTCACTGTTAACTCAACTTCTCACACGATATATATATATATATATATATATATATATTCATTTTGTTATTTGTCAAAATCCAATAAATGAAACATAATACACATAAAACGTCAGGTAATGGGGTGTCACACATTCTAACTATCATTTGCCAAAATGACATTTTCATCAAAAGTTTGGAAACCACACTTTTAGGCAATTTACTTCATTCTCCACATCCCATGTTTAAGAGTACATGGTGCAAACACAAGGTGCGTTGCCGTAAGGATGTGTGGTATATATATATATATATATATATATATATATATATATTGCAACCTTTAAAAATGTTGCAAACCTTGCAACCCACATCTTAACTGTCGGATTTATGATCGACGGTTACAATAGATATGGGGCCCAATATTTTTAATTAAAAAAACAGAAAAATAAAAATAAAATAACCGTCGATCATGAATCTAACGGTTAAGATGTGGGTTGCAAGGGTTGCAACCTTTTTCAGGTTGCAAAATATTCTTCCAATATATATATATATATATATATATATATATATGTGTGTGTGTGTGTGTATGTGTATACCTAAAAAAAACTTGCATCCCATGAAACTTGGCATTTGAATATTTCTAAGAAACATTATATTTAAAAGAACTGATCAAGTCATCATTTTGCAAAAAATTAAATAAATAATCCAAATATAAAATACAAAATCTAAACTTATCTATACTATTATATTAAAGTTCTATTACGGTTTTTGGAAAAAGGAGTTTTGGAAAACGGTTTTTGGAAAGCAATAGTATAATTAAATTTTACATTTACCACCCTTACAATTAATTATTTAATTTACTTTATATCTCTTGTTTTTTCATTTTTCATTTTACACCCTTATCATTTTAACACAAATAATCGTATATAAACAAAAATGCAATGAAAAAATACGTTTATTTTTTTACAAATTATACCATTATAATCGTCTCGTCAATACCTTCAAAACGAGCTCAATATTGAATATTTTTTAATTTAACTGTACTATTAAATATCATGAATATCTACGAATTAATTGTTTTCTATCTATACGTTTTATTTTTTTTCATAACATATTAAAAATACATAATAGTAGATCAACTGAAATATATTAAAAATATGTTTCATTCTTAATATAAATTATATCATTATAATTTTTTCATCAATAGTTTTAATATAACTTAACTATTGATTTTTTTTGGGTTTTATCTCTACTACATTATTAAAATTCTAATACGGTTAATTAGCTTTTTGAAAAGTTTTGAAAGCCAAAATTTTAGTTTCACTTTTACATTTAGCACTCTTATAATTAGTTATTTAATTTACTTTATATCCCTTGGTTTTTCATTTTTTATTTTTCATTTTACACTTTTATCATGTTAACACAAATAATCATATAGGAACAAAAATGCAATGAAAATATATGTTTATTTTTTACAAGTTATACTATTATATTCGTCTCGTCAATACTTTTAAAACGAGTCCAATATTGAATATTTTTTAATTTAACCGTACTATTAAATATCATGAATATCTACGAATTAATTTGTTTTCTATCCCTACACTTTATTTTATTTTTTTTCATTTTTAGCATATTAAAAACACATAATCATAGACCAACTAAAATATTTAAAAAAACGTGATTCATTTTTTTTATAAATTACACCACTATTATTTGTTCGTCAATAATTTCAAATTAAGTTTATTTTTGAATATTTATTGATTTAGTACTATTATAAAATAGAATAAAGACGTATCAATATATATATATATATATATTATAAGATAGCATACCGATAGATATTTGTAACGGTTATTGTAGATAAAAAAACGAGGTATACAAATCTCTACATATTTATATTATATTTTTTTATTGAATTAATTAAAAGTTTATAATCAGATAAATTATAAAGGTATACAACTTACATCAATAGGGACAAAAATGAAATATGATTGAAAATACATAACAAATTAATTCAGAGTCAATGCATGATTCACATATAAGTGCACCAAACGACTCAAACACCGTGTTTTCATGACTAAAGTATCGATAAGGACGAAGAATACTTTGTCAATTGTTTATTCGATTTCACGATTTTTCGCGCCACATCGTGCACGGATATATGCGTAGTATAATAAACGAAACTAGACAAATATATACAAGTAGTATAGATTATGTAATTTTAACTTGTTTGTACTCGGCTAACCACCACGTAATAAACAAGTAAATAGTAGTGATGTAGCAAGGGTAATTTGGGGAAAACAGGCATGGAATGGAAGTGATGAAAATGTTGTTTTGTTGTGTAGTACAATTTGTTGACTATTTGTATTGGTCATATTATATATTTTTCATGAGGTAATTAAGCTTGTTAAATATCATGATTTTATCTTCTAATTCGTACTTTACTAATAATAATATCATCTACGAACAATGACAAAAATACCCATCTTTATTCTTATCCGTACAACAGCCATATATATATGTTGTATTTTTTTTCTTTCTTCTTTTTGTAATATCAACATGTCAAAAGCTTGATGTAAGTAAGTATTAAAAAATATGAATATTTTTCTATTTAGTTGAATGAAAGTACTTATTGATATGTTTGTATATAAATTCAATAAAAATGATGTATTATTTTAATCTTAACATCAATCAATAGATTGTTTTCTAGTACGGATATTTTTTAAAGTCTTACGGTTTGAATAAGTTTATAGAGACAATAAACATGAAAAAATAATTAATATTTTACGTCATCAAACTAGTTTTTATAGACCAATAAACAAGATATATTTAATCGGATAAGATGATGATCCGATAAATCTTTTTTTGTCGACGAATCTGATCTTCAATCCATTTTCACACTTCTGGTTTTTGTACGGAAAAATTAAAATAATAAAGTTTTTAATTTTATCTTAAAAATGGACAAATTGCATAATAAACATGTTTTTATTTAATTGATAAGCTTATTTTTTGAATTTAAGTATTAATAGTTTAAAAAATATTTATTCAAGAGTTAATAATTTAAGAAAATGTTTATTTCGATATATATTTTTTCCATATCATGTTGAATTTCATGTATAACACAACAAAGTCATGCTAAAAAACATTTTTTAATGTATCATTTATCAAAATAAAAATGAATAAAAATAAATACATTTCTTTATTCAACAATTTGACATAGAAAAGTTAAACCTCGCCGTCTAATTTATTTATGATTTCTAAGTTTCGACAATTTCTATAGTTTTCAGTTAAACTGAACATGCTTTTTTCCTATTTAATAATTTGCATACGGACGAATATTAACTGTCATAATAATAATTGAGGTTCGTTGCGGTGGGACCCACGTCTTGTTTTCATTGTTCCATATAGGTCCCTTGAAATACTTAATATTGTCAAAGGCTTCCCTTCACTTAGTCCAAATATTTCGCTTTCTTATGCATGCATATTAGTTCAAAACGGCCCCTTACAATCATAGAGTTAACCCAGAGCATATTAGTTAACACATGATCATTAAAATGAACCATTAATCTAGCAATCATGTATAACACCGGATAAGTTCGTAAAATCAACTTCTTTTTATCTATGTACGTTTTTATGTTCTCATTGCTCGATATTGTATCCCATTGCTAGATTTTGATGACAAATTTATTTTATTATACTGATTTTTTAAAACGTAAGATATTAGTTACAAATGACTCAGTGATTTGGGTTATTTCAGTTTCTTGTCTTGGTTCTCATGCCCCACCTTACCAGATTTGTAAAAAAAGGAAAGACTCGAAAGACCTACTTGACAGGTTTCCTTATGGGTGAGTTTATAGGTAAAAATCAGTAATTACATATATGTCACTTGACCCATTAAAACATTTGATTCTTAGATAGAAAGTGAAGACATGTGAACTACTTTAATTGTTGCTAAAAAGGGTTAAAACATGATGCAAATTAATGACGTTGTTGCTGTAAATGGTTCATTTAACGAAGGATTTAAACCCCCTAATGTTAAAAGTATTTACTGAAATAAACAAAACTTCAAGGGGGTTATATGCAACTCGCCCAAAGTACATAAAATAGGTACTACGGTATATGAGGTGGCACTTAAAAACTAATATTAAGAAGCACACAGATTTAAAGCATAAGGTACGTAGAATGTTATCGTTTTAATGTTTTTTATGAAAGACGTAAAATTATATATTATTATCGGGCATAATGTTACAACTGTGATGATGAGGACATGAAAATGATGGGTATAACCGTACATTTCTATTTTTAATGAACTTAAGACCAAAATTTGAAAACATATTTAAAGGAGTTTAAATATTAAGAACCAGCGTTATAAAATTGAAACATTAGATTAAGAATTTATAAAACAAAATTAAAATTAAAACCCACCTTCTATCTCGTTCCACAATAAAACAAATCGTATCGTACGGGGTCGTGCTTGGGAGAAGGCGGGTTGGGCCTATGCCCAGGACAAATGAAAAATATGGGCCAATTTTTTTTTTTTTAGTATAGAGTAGTAGTAGTAGTAAAAAAAATAGTAAATAAAAGAGACAAATTATGTTTCTATCTAATAGGACCCAAATAATTTTGTATTATATTAGGATCCAAATATGTATTAATTAATTACATTGGAAAAAAAATATGTTAAAAGTTAATTGGTCGTACATTTTATATTAATAGAAGCGTACTCGCGCAATGCAGCGAAATACATCACGATTTTAATGTTTCATTTTATATTTTTGTCGATTTACAGTACGATTTTGGATGGTTTTGAGAAAGTGATAATGTTTTTTTATAAATTTTTTTAATTTAGGCTTAATAGTATAATGTTTTTTATATAAAAAAATTAAGTATTTTGTTAGAATTCAATGATTATCTTATATATTTTAATGACATCTAGAAAAAATAACCAATTACATATTTAATAATATAATTAAAACAAAATTATAATAATATAATATATTAATTAATAATGATACATGAAAATGTCTGCATAAAAGGAAGGCCCTACACATACCAAATTGGTGAGTGTTAGAAGTTTGCAGTAGTAATATGTAACTTATGCTTTGATACTTGTAAATTAAGATATTTTTAAAATCTTGCATAAAATGATGATACCTTGTGCCTAATAATTTGTATTTAAGAGTTTTTTATCCGTGCTTTATAATATAGTATAAATTATTTTTCTCTAAGTTATTTATCTAGTACCAAAGTCTAAACTTTGATATATTTTCCATCATTCATCTCTCACTTGTCCTATTAGAAATCCAAAGTATAATGTAGGGGTGAGCAAAACCCGATTAACCCGATCCCACCCAACCTGAAATTTAGCCCAATATCCGATGTCCGAGATACCGAAACCCAAAGTAACCGATCCACTTAAATTTTCAGGTAAAGCAGGAATGGGTTGGGTATCCAAATCCCAAACCCGACCCGCCCGAATATCCGAAAAGTATTTATTTTTTTAAAAATTTCAGTTTTATAAAACTAAACCTAAACGCCTAAAGTCTCTAAACAAAATCCCTTATCAAATTCTCAATCGAGTAATCGACTCCAAGACCTCTCTCTCTGTCTCTCGTCTCAAATTCTCAATCGACTCCTCCAGGCCAGCCTCCAGCCATCGGCTCACCGCCTTGCTCGGTTGCTCCCAGTCCTCGACCACCTCCCTGCTCCCACCGGCGGCCATCGCATCGCACCCTCCCAAGTCCCAAGTCCCAAGTCCCAACTCCCATTTGTAAGTTTGATTTCTACATATGTAACTCTGTAAGTTTGATTTCTAGTTTTCTACTCTCTACTATTTAGTCAGTAGTCTCTACTCTCTTCTCTCTCAGTCTCTCTACATTCGATTTCTAGTTTTCTAGTTTTTTTTTTTTAATTTTGGTAGAGTCTTGAGAAAAATAACTTAGATTGCACAAACACAGGTGGTTTGTGGTATTGCAAATTAATATTTTGTGTTATAATATTCTGTTACCTATTTTTGCCATGGACCTGGAATTTGATTACTACCCGTGGATGTGGGTTTGAATTCTGTTACCTATCTGGAAGCAAACCCTAAACCCGAAATCATTCGAAGTCCGACCCGAAATCCCTGCCATCTGATGCCCCGATATTCGATCAACCCGAATTTTATTTGGTCGGTTTTCGGGACTTTTCCCCATTACCCGATATCCGATCAGGTTTGGAGTTTTGGGCCCCGACCCGACCGATGCTCAGCCCTAGTATAATAGGACCTAAAGAATTTGTATTATATTAAGGGCCCAAACATATATTAATTAATTACATTAGAAAAGAAAATATGTAAAAAGTTAATTGGTAGTTCATTTTATAGTATTGTCTATTATTTCTCTAAGGTTTTTTATCTAGTAGTAAAGTTTAAAACTACTTACCTACAAAATATTGATATATGATCTATCATTCATCTCACACTGACTCTTTTAATTATTGTATCAACATGAATTATATATTTGTATTAGAATATAATAGATTTATTTTTATTAACTAATAGAGCATGTTCCTATCTTTTGAAAAAAATTACCAATCATATGAGACGGTTCAACTTACATCTATACTCTTGTTTTTTTTCAAACATTATTGACTCTTTAGTACCTAATATTGAGTGCATGAATCTTAAGTTTCTCATATCTCTAAAACAATAATAAAATCTTAATTAAGCTATATCCAACATGGGTTTTAATTCTAAGATTGATGGTTTCGAAAAAGTTTGTTTCAACCCTAGAACTTTAAAACGGTGATAAAAACATTAACCTAAGATGAGATGAAAACTCAACTGATTTATTTTGATTTACATAGAGTATTACTCTAAATAGTCAAAAGATTTGACCAAAAATTATGTCATTTTATATATTAATGTACATCATTAGGATATTTTTGACGGTGGAATAGATTAACAATGCTATGTAAAATTGAGGACAGATAATATTAATTTAAAAATAACTATTGATTGATTTTTCGTCTAGGAATACTCGGAAAAACGATTTTATATGAATGATTAATATTTCTTGAATTCAATTTTATTTTTTATGATAAAAACAATATATCAAATGTTTTTTTCATAATTATCAATGGTCCTTTTTAACATCTCACCTAAAACCTATAAAAAATAAGAAACGGGTTTGGTATCACGGTATCTCTCTTTGTCGTCTCACGTTATCCCATCTTCATCTCTCTGTGGATAGATATTTTAACGGTTGGATAGATATTTTTAGAGTAAATTACATCCTTGGTCCCCGTGGTTTGTTCAAAACATTGGAGTTCACCCTTACATTTTAATATTTGCAAATCTTTACCTGCTGTTTGTAATTGTTTACGGACTTGGTCCCTGAGCCTAAGAACATTGAAATCCCCTTTGAGAGCATTGAAATCTTTACCTGCTGTTTGTAATTGTTTACATCCTTTCAAAACATTACATTTTTTTTTCTTTCTTTTTCAATCCCCTTTGAGAGCATTGAAATCCGTTAAGAACATTCATTAAGAAAAACCCAATAAGTTCAAGAACAATTCAAAACATATGGCCATTTAATCAGAGGTGGACCTAATTTCTCTTTTCAAGTGGTGAAGCCATTTGATCATAAGAAACGAAGATATAAATATTTTTCACAAAATTATCATTGTTCGGTTGGTTAGTTCCTTTTTTTCGTATGTAAGGTCGTGTGTTTGAGTCTTTTATCACAATTTTTTTTCAGAAACATAATAAATATGGAATTAAAAGTAAAAACTAACAAATGACACAAACAAGATTTGGACCTACACCTAGGGTAGGAGAAAAGCCATGCAAACCAACTTTATCAAGGGAAACTTGTGTTATCATTGTAGTTTCAAAATATATACGGTTGCACCTTTAACGACCGAAATTTTTTACACTACGACGAAGGAAAGAAGCAGTGGCCCATGCCACTGTATGTACTAGTGTGTGCCCGCCCTTGCATTTACCCTCTTCTTTAACCCAGAAAACCAAAAATTCAAAATCATCTTCAAACTTTTATAGCAAACACAAAATTTTCAATACCCGGTTGAATCAAAATCAAATGGTTAAACAAGCCCATGTTTAAAAAGAAGATAAGAAAGTGGGAAAGATCTTATATCAAACTAAAAGTTCGATCCCTCCTTTCGCTTCTTTGTCTTCATTAGCGAACAAAGGCAACAAGAACAGTGATGGAGGTCAACGATGGAGAAGCGGAAACAAGGATGAGGTTATTTGGTCTTCATCACACCTCCCTCTTCATCCGTCACGTCCATTGAATTGAAACCTGCAAATTTAATCCCATTTACATCACTTTGTAGAATTTGCATTTAGTGAGCTCGAATCCCTTTTAGCAAACACCAATGGCAAATTGATCCAAATAATATTAACAACGTTAATGCTTCTTTGAATCACCATACCTCTTACGTACAACACCATTAACTAAATTTTTTGCACATTTGATTCCCTGCCACCAAGAAATAGTTGTAAGTAGAAATTCCTCATTGAGAATTGGGGAATAACCATTTGCGATAACATTCCTCTTGAAGGATGTAACACCCTCAAATCTGGAAATAGCAACTAATCTAAAAATTTCTAAATACACCAATAAATGATTCAACTACAATCATAAATTAAAATTTAACCTTAATACACACATTCATTCCATACATACAGTCTATAACAAGAACGGGTGCTACTAAAACTCAATAGTAGTCACTATCTCCAAACTGCGGAAGACTTCACCAGCTACTTACATTTGCACAAGCTAAGGCTCAACTCTTCATAACTGCTAGAACCAAACCCCAACCAGTATCTGATGCACATGCCGACAAATAAAAAGGTTAGGCTAACGCCTAGTGAGTCCAAGAGTTTTACATTAGTAAATATATCTTTAGAAGAAAGAACCTCATTTGAAACCATGACCAGACAATTAATGTCCTTTAAAACGTGGAAACGACCCTTTTCCAAAATCATGCATTTTCCAAAGATGGACACCTCATTTAAAACTTGCTTTATAAATTGATGCAACTTGAACTAACTCGAAACATGAACCATCATCAAAACCATGAATACCGTACGTCTGAAAACATGGACACTAGGTCCAATACTCACACGACCATAAATGGACAAACTTCAATTACCAAAACACGGAGTTGACATAATTCATTCAAACCTTAATATACGAGGAGGATGGTCCAATATTAAGGTCCTCATTTTCTGTCGACCATAAAGACCCAAAGACAATAAAGTAAAGCATCTTTATATTTAAAAACACTGATAGCCGACAACGGGGGAGACCCGTATCCGTTGAGGGTGGAGGGAACACAAAAGTATGCCACCCAATAACGTTAATCGCATGACACCTCCCGACATCACAGCCAGGTGTCCCTAAGACTTCTTTACAAGCCCACCCCAAGTAAAGGACTCCATCCCAAAGGCCCGACATACCTAAAGACTACCTCTCAGGCAGTACTCCAAGCGGCGGGGGTCCTAGCGCCTACTTTTCCTGTAGCGCTACCAGACTCAACCCCTCCTAATGCATACTTGTAAAGTTTCCGGTCATAAAACATGGGTACTGACGGTCACCCCCAATACCCAATCGACCATCCAAAACAGACTGACTGACGTGCCTATGGATCCATTACAACACCGTCTAACGTTACATGACTCCAATTGAAAGACCAAAGCTCCCAAAACATGTAACTCACCAATGACACAATTTAAGCGTCATCATACTCAAAACCCACGATGGTTATAAATCCGGACAAACGTCCACACGACTCATTTAGTCAAAACCGAGCCAAAGGCCCAACTCTTTACGTAAATACCCAAATAAAAGTATATATAAACATTGAAACACGTTTGACCCATTATTATGCAAACACGACCAAAAGTATAATTAACTCAAAACTCATCATTGGTTGGAACCAAATCATTTTCCAAATGAACTCATACCCTTATGTTTTCAAAATGCCTCATAACGCAATAATATGTATTTTCTGAAAAGGTTTATAAGATCAAATGCACAAAATGACACTTACGTCAATTGAACTCCAATTATATATGTAAAATCATCAAATAAACATATCAACATGATTTATTTGCCAAAATAACCAAAGATCCCAAAATGGGTGTCTCAACATGCTTATAAAACTAAACATTTCAAAATAACTAAAACTTATCAGCAGTTAACAATTTGAGGTAAAACACAAATATTTTAAAAATAAACATTTTGGCATGTACACCGTTTTCACAAATCAACTTGAACTCACCTTGCTAGGTTAAGTTAAACCTAGTTTTCAATCCCCAACCATTGACCTCCAAAGCGTAGATCACACCCAAAGCCTTCTGAAGACATCCATTCCAACTCTTCAACACAAGCTTCCCAAAACCTAGATCCGCACATTTCCAACCATGAATAACCGTATCCAACCATAAAGAAACATTCCCCCAAACACTTAACATCAAAATCTCTATTTTGGGCAAAACCCTAATTTTGACCCAAAATTCCCAAAATTGTCCAAACCGAAATTTAGAGAAATCAAACACTAGGAAACCATCAATGAAGCATTTATAACTTATTTCATGGTTTAGAAATAGAAGGGATACACTTACCACTTAGTTTTTGGTGAAAACCTAGAAAATCCAAAAATTCTTGAAGATGGAGGTGATGATGATGAACTCTTGACCTTTGATTCCAATACACCACCAAATAATCTTGAATCTTCCCAAAACTAACAATCAATCCTTCATAATCTCTCAAATACGAAACCATAGCAATTTGAATCACCAAAAACGGAGTTGAAATGAGAAAGATATGACCAAATGAAGAAAAACCCGATTTTATGCACTGCAGGTTTGGCGCGACCCTGACATGCGACAGTGACATTTGTCATTGTCGCGGGCACTGTCGCGCGAAATGTACTGAAAGTCATTTCAAGTTTTTCGGACGTAACTTATTCGTTATAACTCCGTTTTCGCTCCGGAAATGACCGTTGGACTCGTAATTGAATCCTTTATCCATCAAGGATTCAAGCCCAAAATCAAATATCTTATTTTTCCTTAATATATCGGTTTCTGTAATAACTTGAAATGATACATTTCGAAAATCGAGGTGTTACAAAGGAGTTGCAAGAGAAGGGTTTAATTTAGGTTTTTCCCCTTAAATGTTTTACACACTTGTACATTTTCAGTTCAAACTTGTAAAAAATAAACTATAATATAGAAAAATAAAATGACCAAAACTCCCTAAATTCAAGGTGAGACACTTAATGGAAAAGATTTAAGACCATTATACTTAGTGACTAAGAAATTGCAAACGATATAAAACAAATTATAATTTTTTAAACTGAAGGGGTGAGATTCAATATTTCAACAAACCACCTGGATGAAATTGTAATTTACTCTAATATTTATAATCAAATGATATTTTGAGAAAATTTTATGATGATTATCTTTTTATTTTAAATAAAGTAAACTTCACTTTTCGTCTCTAAGGTTTGTCAATTTTAACGGATATCGTCCATAAACTAACGAAACTCGGATTTGGTCCTTCACATTTGTCATTTCACTTTGGTTTTGGTCCCTCCTCCTAATGCCTGTTAACCTTTTCCATTAAGTCTAACTAAATGAGGGGTATTATGGTCATTTTACCTTTCTTTGTCATTTTTGTTTTGTAATTATGTTTTTCCTTTTTCATATTATAAAATAACAGAAAGATTATATTATATTATATAAAATTTATATTAAACTTAATTATACATACATATACATATATTGTATACACAAAGGACAAAAAACCACACTTTCATCATCTTCATCCCATCTACCCTCCCCTCCCCCTATTGTCTGTCACAATGAAACTTATCTCCAATCATTGTCTTTGTCCCATCTTCGGCATACCACTATGGGGTTCATCTCCCTCCCCACCATCGGTTTCCATGTCATGTTATATCCCCTTCCCTTATTGTTGCTATCCAAATAGAAAACCATCATGGCTTGCATATGTTCATTTTCCGACATAGGTTCAAAGCGTGGGTTGTGCTTCATAAAAAATCTGGGAGGCTTTTGTTTTGAATCTTGATTTGCTTTAGATTTATTTTCATTTAGTGATGATATGGTGATTTTAAAGAAAATACGATAACCATAGATGGTGATAATGCAAGATCGTTCTAAATCTAGTGAGAGAAAGTAGAGAGAGAGAGAGAGAGTTTGAAGCGCAGAAGTTCAAATGTATTCAATATGCGTGAGAGACTTACAAGGAACAAAGCCACAAGGGACTTAAATACCCATGGCTAAAACCAGATATAAAAGCACTCTAAACACAGTATTAGACCAAACCTATAAATACAATGATTACTATAAAATCTGACTTAACAATCTCCCCCTTAGTAATCATTGACGCTGTGGTCTTCAATATTCATCTTCTAAATCAACACAAACCATCTAAGCGACTTAGCGAAGCTTCTTGACTAAAAAAAAAAAATTCTCAACATCTTTCAATATATATTGTCTTTGCTGCCTTGACAAGACTGAACCTGTTTGAAATAAGCTTGAAAGAACAATCGGTTCATCAGCTTGTGCTCTAAACGACACACCTCTTTCAAATGTACTCGAATAAGCTGTGGTGGTCGGAGCTGGAGCGGCAAAAGGACTAGTATACCTGAGAAAATAGAATCTTGAGCGAATCTTGAGCAGCAGATAAACGTTTGAACTCTTTGTCTCTTTAACTTCTCCTTAACTTCTCCCCCTCATGACCTTGATGATCTGGACCAACTTGGCCATGCATACGTTGGAGACGAGACATCTTCACATCTGCAAATTCAGAATAAAGGAGAAAAAGGGAAGGTTTGCGCTACATGTTGGTGGCGCAAACTTAGTTTTGCGCTAGCTGAAGGTGGCGCAAAGTTGAGTTTTGCGCTACCAACTGTTGGCGCAAAATATGACTTGAAATCTGAAAATTTTCACCTGTTAAGCTCTTTTACTCCCCCTACACAAATGCACTAAATATGACAATTCAAGTTAGCATTCATATAGAAAATCAGATACTCCCCCTCGAAATATGAGATATGATCTTTTCAGAATATTTTCCTTATTCACTCCCCCTCGAATAATGCACAGACCCATTGAAACAAATATGAGAACACAAGGATCGAAACATCAATGTAGAAAGAAAAATATACTGAATATGTATTTTGAAATAACTAAATATATAAATTTTTGAACACTAAACAAATTAAATTCTACTCAGTAAAATATCACAAATTAATCCATCATTGAAAATCAAGTGTATGTTGTTGGATACAGATACAAGTTTCATTGCATATCAAGTTAAAACATGTTCAGTTTCAAAAACTTTCATCAATCTATTCAGTGTGCTAGCATGCGAACTTCGATTAGCTTCAAGAAAATGCAATTCTAAAAATATAATAGACAACTTTGCATGTACTCACACTAAGCCATCAAAAATTAAGATTTTCACAAATTTATAGGTTTATCGCAACTCAAACATATCACCAAGTATCATGAGATGTGTGCTCATTGACATCTTTTAGCATTGTGCACATTGGCATCTTCACATGAGTGTGCTCTTTGGCATCTTTTAAGCTTGTGCACATTGGCATCTTTTAATCAAGAAGTTTGGTAAGTAAAGAACATGCCGTAAACGTAACTTTCTATCTGATCCTATTGCAGGATTTGGGTCAGCCGCTCCCAGACCAGTTGGCCTTAGGGGACTAGGTGTCAAGCACCCCTTGGAACTTACTCTCCCAAACCAGAAAGGCTACATCGACACATCCTAAACCCATTCATACCAGAAGAACATGACTTTCGATCTGATTCTATAAAAGGATTTGGGTTCGATCACTCCCATACCAATTGACCTTAGGGGACCAGATGACAAGCATCCCACGGAACTTACTTTCCCAAACCAGAAAAGTCACAGGTACAAACTTTTAAACTTAGAGATTTCTGTATTTTATATATATAATTCATCTCAATCACCCAGTTTTACATCTAAGTGCTTAGCCCATATTTTCATTACAATCCATAATTCTGACTTTTTAGGATTTCTAAGCATTGTAAACTATAAATATTCCGAATCTCATAACTTTAAAGCAGTATCAAAAGTTTCAAACATGTTGCTGACCTTTCGACTTTTGTAAGACTTGAAAGTTGAACATATAAAACATCGATATAAACAAAGCAACTTGAAAATTTATCCTAGACACACATTTTATTCAAAAGAAAGAAAAATTGTAAAACTTTTACTTTATAGAATAAAAATTTATAAAGATTTAAACTTTTAAATTCAACATGGCGAGTTTGAAAAAAAGGAACATTTTTCATTTAAGACTATTGTAAATAATTCGGCAAATTGATATTTAGTCGGAACAAAATAAAATTCAATAATATCTTCTTCCACATAATGTATAATGAATTGGTGTCTCATATCAAAGTTTTGGATCTGATCAAACTTGCTCAGATTCTTAAAAAAAAAATGAGATAACTGGAACAACATCACAGTCAGAGATAAATGCAGCGAAATTAAGTAGATACACTCACAGTTTCTCATTTGTCCAGAAGCTAAACGCATTGAAGAACGATTCCTAAACTGATATGTTTAGAAGTCGTAGTCCACTGAAGTACGGGTTCTGAGCTGATTTACTCAAAAGCCATTGTTCTCTTACTCCCCCTTGACATTAGGTGCTTGCAACTTAGAATCAGTCTTTGATTTTGGTACCCACTTGTATTTGGGTCCATGTTTGTTAGTTGCAGTTCTTATGGGAGAAAATTTGTTAGATTTGACATAGAAAGCACGAGAAAAATAATCAGATGAATGAACAGAGTCATCAGTAGAGGACGAAGCATAATCATCTGAACTTGAACCAGAGGAAGAATAGAAGACATCTTTTGCAATTTGAATCATTTGTTTTATTGAGTATTTTGAAATTTTATTACAAACAACAAATGAATCACTTTTATAGATTTTGTCTACATATCTATCCTCATCAGTTACAGATTCATCAGATGTCCGCTTGACCCTCCATATCTGCCTTGTTGGAGTCCTCAAAGTCCTATTTGAAATATTTGAATCATAAGAATTAGAACTATCAGAAATGACTTTAACTTGCTTCTTTGACTTCTTTGACCTTCTTCTTTTACACTTTGGTTTATAATAATCATCATTTAGCGTAAAAGATTCATCAAGAATTTCCGATTTAAGAATTGAGTCTGAAGAAACAATTTTACCTATGAAACCCAACTGATCAGACAATAATCCTGAACTTGCCTCGGAGTCAGAAACATTTTCAGATTTTAGAACTTCTTTTTTGTTTTCTTTAAAATCAGAAGAAAGACCAGAAACATAATCTTGTTTTTGAGAAACTAATTTTTCTTCAAGACTTGACATCATGAAAGAAAGAATTACATCTGTTTCAATTTCTCTTTGAATATTTTGTTCGTCCATTTTATCTTCAAGATCAATGATTTTGCTTTCTAACACTAATGGAGAAATATATCTCTTAGAATCATAAGAAACTGGAGATATATTTACTTTATCAGTGTAAGTGGCACAAATATCAAAATAATCATCAGACAATGAAGATTTAATGGGAGATATGACATTCAAAATGTTTCTGTTCTTCTTTGATTTTTTGGGAAAATATTTGGCATTTTCGCGCGTGTAAACAAAAAGAATTTCCTTTTTCTTGTTGTTCATTCATTTCTCATTTTCGATTTCTAAAACTTGCTTTTCATTCATCCAATCAATTTTAAATTGAGGAGCATATCTAGCAAGATTTAGATAATCGAATTTATATAAAGTCGGGGATTTTTCTATAGCATTGTCTAAACAATGTGGATTTTCAAAACCAAGTCCCCATTTTTCTTTGATAGACTCATAACTCCGTAGTTTGTTCAAATAAATAGTTTTTCAGTTTGATTCATTCGATATAATTTTTCTTCCAACTCATTTATTTTATCCGAAAAACTTTCTTTTTGATTGGTCATTTCTGTCAAAGAATCAAGATAAGTCATATTTGATTTTTCTAAATCATCTAATTTCTTTTGAAAGATTTCTTTTGTATGAGCCAAAATAAAATTTTCATCTTTCAAAGAAATTTGTAATTTATCAATCAAATTTGACTTTTCTGAATTTAATTGATTTTCAGATAATAACTTTGAGCGAAGATCATGTATGTAACACCCTAAAAATTGGGGTAATTTAAAAATTGAAATTTCGGCAATATAACGTCTATAAATAGGACAAACCACCCAAAATAATGGGCAAGGCGTGAACCTTCACAAAACCTGCCAATACGTGCGGAAAATGACAACAAACCAATCCAAGCCAAAACTAAACCAAGTCTATCTAGATTACATAGGTTGTCAACCCAATACTATAATAAATAAATTGGTTTAAACACCAAGTCTCCAAATCAACTAACATCCAGAAATTTCCTCAAGAGACCAAACTCTTCACTCAACCCCCTTAACGACCCGCCGCTAAGGGAACCTGTTATACACATCATTTTCGAAAAAGTGTTAGGCTTAAAGCCTAGTGAGAACATACAGTTTATAAATTTCAGGAGATATAAGCAATTTCATTCAAACGGAAACCTTTCAAATAGGCATTCCCAAGTTAACTGTTGATAAGAATAAAATTCATTAAAATAAGGTCATAAACCTTCTTTCCAGAACCTCACAATTTAATGCACATGTAGTTCTTCGTTTTGGTTACCATATAGAACCTCACAATTTAATGCACATGTAGTTCTATATCTTATTAACGGCCAGAACCTCACAATTTAATGCACATGTAGTTCTATATTTTGATAACGGCCAGAACCTCACAATTTAATGCACATGTAGTTCTTAATATACATTACTTGGTAACCTCCAATAATGTAATATAAGTCGACTTAAAACCTAGGGATCCACTAGTAATAGTCTAAACTTGTCACAATAACATGTGTGACTAACCAAAGCTAAACGTATAGCTTCCAAAAACATTTACAACCAAAATGCCTTTTTCAAGTTTAACTGCTGATAAGAATGAAACCACAAAATGAGATTTATATACATTCATTCCGCTAAATCACATAAATGTGCAAGTAAATCTCCATTTTACTTTCAATAAGATCAAACCCTTTACATTTCACGAAAATGATTAGGAACCCTAAAATATCCTAAAAACTCAAGTTAGGTCAAAATGCCATAAACTTAGATCCAAAACCATGGAGATATATAGGAGTTCAAAATGTAACCTTTGATATGTATAAAGTTTGTAAAATGATAGTAGGAACTCACCAAGTAGGTTTTTTAGAAGAAAACCCAAAAACTTAGACTTGAACACTTGGGGAAGATGAAGATCTTGAAGGATGCTTCAATGAAATCACTTGGAAGAACCTTCTATGATGATTTAATACTCTTATCAACCCAAAATCTAGAAAATATAAGGTAGGAGACGAAAACCCAAAATCAAGCTTTTGGACACTTGAAGAAGATGAAGATGGAGATGGTGATGAATATTCCAAACCAAAACCTTGGATGATGATCTTAACTCTAGCAATGAATGGTGTCAGGATCGAATTCTCAACAAGAATTATGAATACTCAGAAACAATATTAAAGAAGTTGCGGAAAAACACTTTAATATTCAATAAACAGAAAAACAATGAAACAGTGAATCACAATCAACTTGTAAACTTTATTTAATGATTCAAGTTACAAGCTTTTCACTCACAACCTCAATCTTGAAGAACAGGCTCTTTCAAGACGAATTCTACTTCTCTAGAATTAGGAACGATGCCTTGAGGTTGAATTTTCTAGAACAAAAACTCAGAATTAATTTAACTATTCTAAAACAATTCTATACATATACTGAAAATAAAGATAATTACAAAACTTAAAAAGATATTCAAAATAATCTTCATAATTATCTCCAAGCTTTCCATGTTTATCTCCAGACGCAATCTTTTCAGCATTATCTTCACATTATCTTAGAAGCAGCATTGATCACCTTGATCACCTTGGAAGCATTAACTGAGTCTTGGCAGCACTAACTACTAAGCAGCACTAACCACTAACAGTACTAACTAGCTAAGCAGTACTAACTTTGTTCAAGCAGCACTAACTTTGACTAGCAGTATTATTTCTACTAGAAGTAGTAATACCTAGCAGTATTAACTTTGAGATCCTCTGGCAGTACTAACTCTGAACTAGCAGCATTAATGACTTGGTTACATCTTCAGTTCCCAACAATCTCCCCCTAACTTGACTTTTAGAAAGAGAAGTCAAGTTCTTCAAATGCTTCCAAAACTTTCATTGATCCAGTCCCATGTTAGGATCCAGTCCCATGCTCTGATTGATAGTTCTCTGAATTAGATACTTTTCCATTTCTGAATTTGATGCACAACCCAGCTTCTTCTTTAACATGGCATGAAGCTTTAGACGTGTGTGATTGTAGACCCCATCCACCAAGTAATATTCCATGTGAAAAGTATCCAAGGCCAATTCATAGACTCCACTCCTTTCATACAGAGTCCATCCTCTAACAGTTTTAAACACATCTCTGATTAAATGCTTTACTGCTTCTGGATTGAATAACATGCACAAATACTCCATAACCAACTTCACAATTGGTAACCCTGGAGCTTTCAACTGATCTGCATGTAACTTCATACCAACTTCATACATCTCCTCTAAATCAGATCTTGAACATTCTTTGACAATTTTGTTCCATGTTGCAAACACATAGTACTTCTCATTCTTTCTTTTCAATCTGATATACTCTTTACCATCCACCTCCATAGTATCCCAATGGATAACTTCAGGAGGTTTGAATCCAACAGGTTCAGCTGTGATAGGCTTTGGAATTTTATCCATTACCACCATGTACATATTAACATCTGAACTCTGTGGTACTTCCTGAAATTCAGCTTTCTTTTCTTCATTCTTAGGTGCCTCCTCTTCTTCAGCAACATTTTTCTCTTCTTCTACTCTAGGCTTCTTGTCAGTTTTCTTTCTTTTAGCCATCATCTTAGTTCTCTTCAGAATCCTTTGACTTTGCTCTATAGTAGCTTCCTTCTTCTTTTCTTCCTTAATCTCTGCTTTTTCATTTGTTGGAGTTCCCTCTTCACTTTCAGGGAAGGGTTGATTAATGTTCACATCATGCCTCTCCTTGGCTTTCTTTTCAAACTCCACTCTGTCCTTTTCATTACCTTTCAGTTTTCCCATTTCTTTCTCATATAAGCCCTTGACTTGATCAAAAGTCATATTTACAAACATTTCTTTCTTCACACCAATTGCACTCCTCAAGAAAGTTATCATCTTGTTTCTTTCCTGAGTTGCAAGGTAAGTTTGTGAAGGCCTTCTCTTCTTTGCACTTGATCTGGCCATCATAGCCTTTCTCAAGCTTATTGCTCTTTGCTTTGCTTTCTCTGTTTCCAACCCTTTCTGAAATGCTTCATTTAATTCATTGGCTAGTGCTCTGGCTATCTCTCTGTCTTTCTCAACCTGCTCTTTCTCTGCTTGATCTAACTCTTCTTGCATTTTCTTGGCTAATGCTTCATCTGACTCAACCATCTTTTGCTTTTTGGTTGGTTGATCAGATTCTATCATCTTTTCTTTCCCTTTTCTCTTTGCATCTGCAGCCATGTCTTTCTTTTCTGTTATCTTTGCTCCCCCTTCATTTATGACCACTCCCTTTGCTTTGGGAGTGTCATTCTTTGCTTTTATAAGCATCTCAGCTACCTCAACCTCTTCAGGTGTTAACCCTGTTACTGCTGCTTGTATAGTTTCAGCAGCACTAACAGTTTCTGCTGCTGGGGTTGTTTCTGCTGCTTTGGCACTTTCTGTTTCTATTACACCTTGAGCTTTTTCTTCAACAAACTCTCCCTGTGCTTCAACAAACTCCCCTTCAATCTGTTGATCTAACTTTTCTGAGCTTGAACTCTCCCCCTTTTTGGAAGCATTCTCATTTTCCTTTTTGGTTGCCCCCTTTCTCCTCTTTAGAACAAACTGTTTTCTTCTTTTCTTGGCAATGAGCTTTCTCACCAGTTGCTTGAGTTTTGAAATCTGCTGTTGTTGGGAGATGACCACTTGCTGCAATGCCTTGATTTCCTTTCCTTGATTAACCACATCAACATTGATGTTGGCTATTGTTTCCATCAATTCCAAGTAAGTATAGCTATCCTCACCTTCTATAGGTGTTTTACCCACCCTTGAAGGATCCTTGGAACAGTTTGCCATCAATTCATCAGTTTCAGATCTGTCCTCACCCTTTTTGGATGTTTTGCCCATCCTTGAGGGATCCTTGGATCTTGTAGTAGTGGCCTTCTGCCTAGCAGAAGCACCAACTACCCCCTTGGTTTCTTGGCGCCGGGGTCCTTTGGTTGATTTCTCACCCAAAGTTGCCATAGGGAAGGTCTTAGAGATGTTACCACTGTCCTTCTCTGTGCTAGCAGAAGTAGTGGCAACCTTCTCACCCATATGCTCATTCATCTCCTTATAGAGCACCTCTTCAGGGTTGGGAGACACCCTACTGGTTTCCCTTTGGATATTCTCTATTGGAGAATGCTCCAATAGAGGGTTGTGAGGCTCTTGGTTAATAGTAGGTACAACAAGGGAAGGAGCCTTGTGTACCTTTCTCTTGACATAAGTCTTGGATATCATAGGAGTGGGTTTAGCAGCAAAGGATTGAGGAAAAATTTGAGAGAGGGAAGGTTGGGATTGGCTCTCAGTGGGTTGGTCTAATGAGGGCCTTGACCCTGAGGCCATACCTTCTTGTGGTTGGGACACCACCATCATTGTTGAGAACAATGGGGTGTCAACTCCTTCCGAGTCCCTAGCAGATCTTCTCATGTTTGAGAAGATCTTGCCTTTAGGGGGTTTAGGTACATATACCTCATCAAATTGAGGTATATCCGTCAATTCATTTGTTATAACTGCCTGTACAAACCTGGGATACATGAAGAAACTCTTCTTGTTGTCCAGGTTTGAGACAAGATCATTGAAGATCATCAGTGAAAAGTTATATTTTTGAGCAGTAGATAAACATACCAAAGCATAGGCAATGGGACTGCTGAATTGGCTCCAGCCAGTAGTTTTCTTAGAAACACAGTGCATCAGGGTATGAACAAAGAACCTCCATTGGGGTGAAAATTGAGCTTTGAAAAACTTGAAAATCCCCATTTGGCCTTCATACCCCATTCTGGTGAGGTTTGAAAACAAATCCTCATTTGGAATAGAAGATATACCTGAAGCATCGTCTAGACGTAGACAGATGCGAATGGTCTCCTCAGTAACTGCAAGGGTTTGTCACAAACCCTTGTTTTGATGCACGACACTCTGTTTTCAGTGCTAGTAGTGGCATTGGCCCAGAATTGCCTTTGATGCTCTACGTAGATGGTAGGAGACACCGTGAGAGCATGAGCGATGTGGCTTGACCTCAGGAAATCGACTATCTGGTGAAAACCTTTGGCTTATTTTGGATTTTGGAGCATTGCCATCTCGTTGTGCTCATCAATAAACGCCATTGAAGCCATCTGTACGCAAGGATTCTTGCCTAGCGAGCACTGGGTACTTGAGAGAAAAGAGTGAGAGAGAAGATGAACAGTAGACAAAGAGTCGTTATGATCTTTTAGGCGGGGAAAGGGTATTTATAGCTTGTGGATTATAAGCAGTATTAACCTTAAAAAGATAGTGAAAGCAGTATTAACAGTGAGCAGTATTAACTAAAAGCAGTATTAACCACTAGCAGTATTAACTAACTAGTAGTATTAACTGAGAGCAGTATTAACTAACTAGCAGTATTAACCACTAGCAGTATTAACTAACTAGCAGTATTAACTGAAAGCAGTATTAACTGAAAGCAGTATTAACTGAAAGCAGTATTAACCACTAGCAGTATTAAAAATGCACTGGCAGTATTAAAATTGCACTGGCAGTATTAAAAATGCACTGGCAGTATTAACCATACTTACACTTTTAAGCTTGTGATGAACTGAGTACTGCTATACATTTCCTGAGAAAGAAGATTAGTAACACCAAGCATAAACTATATACAGGTATTGAACCACTTTTTAAGTAGGAGCTCATTCAGAGTTGATCATTCCCACACTTGTTACCAAGAAAGTGAATCTACCCACATCAAATGCTTTGGTGAATAGATCAGCAAACTAGTTATCAGTATGAACTTTTACAACTTGAATAAGCTTCTTTTCATTGCAGTCTCTTATAAAGTGATACCTGATCTCAATGTGCTTTGTCTTTGAGTGCTTGACAGGATTATTAACAATGCTAATAGCACTGCTATTATCAATAAAGATTGGAGTGTGTAGAAAGGTTACCCCATAGTCCAGCATTTGATTCTGAATCCATAAGACTTGAGAGCAGCAACTTGCAGCTGCTATGTACTCTGCTTCTGTTGTAGATGTGGACACTGTGGTTTGTTTCTTGCACTGCCATGATACTAGTCTTGTACCCAAAAACTGGCATCCTCCAGAAGTAGATTTTCCGTCCAAGTTTGCTCCACCTAGGTCACTGTCTGAGTATGCAAGTAGGTCAAATGATGAGTCATGAGGATACCAAAGTCCCAATCTAGGTTGCCCTTTGAGATATCTTAATATCCTCTTAACAGCTTGATAGTGTGATTGCTTTGGCCTAACTTGAAATCTTGCACACACACAGACTGGAAACATTATATCTGGCCTAGAGGATGTAAGATACATGAGAGAGCCAATCATGGATCTATAGTGATGAACATCCATATCCTCCCCCTCAAGATCTGCTGTTATCTGCTTGTGTGTCTCCATAGGTGTGCTGGCAGGCTTTGAGTCTGAGAAACCAAACTTGGTTAGGATGTCCTGCACATACTTGGACTGACAAATAAAAATACCATCTGACTTCTGTTGGACTTGGAGTCCAAGAAAGAAAGTAAGTTCCCCCATGGAACTCATTTTGAACCTTTGATGCATTAGATCCTCAAACTCCTTGCACATATTGTCTCTTGTGGATCCAAAGATGATATCGTCCACATAGATTTGGACCAGCAAGATGTCCTTCTTCTTTCTCTTTATGAACAGAGTCTTATCAATAACTCCTCTTTCAAAACCATTTTCCAAGAGATAGGATGACAGAGTGTCATACCATGCTCTTGGTGCTTGATGCAGTCCATAAAGTGCTTTCTTCAGTTTGTATACTCTATCTGGATAGCTTGGGTTTTCAAACCCTGGTGGTTGACAGACATATACTTCTTCTTCAATTGATCCATATAGAAATGCACTTTTTACATCCATTTGATAGACTTTGAACTTCATATAAGAAGCATAGGCCAGGAACAATCTAATTGCTTCTATCCTAGCCACTGGTGCAAATACTTCTTCATAATCTATTCCTTCTTCTTGTGTATACCCTTGTGCCACCAACCTTGCTTTGTTCTTTATTACTATTCCTCTCTCATCTCTCTTATTCCTGAAGACCCATTTTGTACCTATTGCTCTTTGACCTTTAGGAAGGTCTACCAGATCCCAAACATCTTACAGCTTGAATTGTAGTAGCTCTTCTTGCATGGCTTCTATCCAACTGGAATCTTTCATAGCATCACAAGCCTTCTTAGGCTCAAGCTGGGATAGAAAGCAAGAAAGCACTGTATGCTGTTGGTCTTGCATATCTTGCAGCCTGCTTTGATTTCTAGTCATCATAGGAGAAGAGATATCTCCTATTACCAGTTGAGGAGGATGATTCTTTTGTGTTCTTGTTTAATGACTAGGTTCTTCATTGAGTCCCACCTCTAGATTGGAGTCATTCAACTCAACTGAGGTGATTTCAGCAGCTACTTCTGGTTCTTTATTTTCTTGACTCTCCTCATCTCTTCTTTCTTCTTCACTCTGATTTGGTTCAGTAGATGGCTCCTTTTCACAGTCTTCAACAGGATCCACAGTAGGTATGGGAAAAATCACAGACTGAGGTATGTTGTCTTGAACTTGTGTAGTCCCTGATCCTCCACTGCTTGAACCTGCATAATCATCACTACTGAAACCAAAAGAGTTAGTTAGTGAATCAATGTCAAACAGCCACTGAGGACCAGACCCAATAGGATTTGGTGTGTTCTCATTGCATTTGACATTGTCACTTTCCTCAATTATTCTAGAAGAAGTATTAAAAACTCTGTAGGCCTTACTTTGAGATGAGTAACCCACAAGAAATCCATCATCTGCCTTGCTATCAAACTTTCCTAAGTGAGATTTGGTATTGAGAATTGTACAAGGACATCCAAATGGTTTAAAAAATCCAATAAAGGGTTTTCTTTTATTTAAGAGCTCATAAGGTGTCTTGTTCTTTGGCTTGACCACTAGAACTCTGTTTTGGACATAACAGGCAGTATTAACTGCTTCAGCCCAGAAAGTAATTGGCAGTTTTGAATCATCCAACAGAGATCTAGCAGCCTCTATTAGTGTTCTATTCCTCCTCTCAGCAACTCCATTATGTTGAGGAGTCCTAGGGGCACTATATTGTCTCTCAATGCCTTTTTCTTCACAAAAGGTGTTTAGATCAAGATTTTTAAATTCAGTTCCATTGTCTGATCTAATGACTTTTACTTTTTGAATAGTTTGGTTTTCAATTCTTAGAATAAAGGATTTGATCAGTCCACTTGTCTCATCCTTAGTCCTTAGAAAATATACCCAAGTAAATCTAGAATAATCATCAACAATAACTAGGCAATATGATTTCTTCCCTATGCTCATCACATTTGTAGGACCAAACAGATCCATATGTAATAACTGGAGACAAGAAGAAATTGTATTTAACTCTTTGGACTTATGAGAAGTTTTGTGCTGTTTGCCTTTAAGACAAACAACACAATGATCATCACATGAAAAGACTTTTGATGGTAAACCTCTTACAAGCTTGTTTTTAACAAGTTTGTTCATTGTCTTGAAGTTCATGTGACACATCCTTCTGTGCCAAAGAGAGGATTCATCCACAGAAGCTTTTGGAACAAGACAGTTCAGGGATGAATCACTTGAAACATTGTCCATGTCAAGACAATAAACATTGTCCTTTCTTGGAGTTCTAAGTAGTATCATGCTTTCATCAACTACCTTGAATCCTGGAGCAAGGATCATACATTCTGTATTGGTAAATAATATACTATGTTGTTTGTCACAAACCTGTGATACATTTAACAGGTTGTACTTTAACTGATCAACATAGTAGACATCCTCAAATGTCATCTTACCTTTTGTGACATTACCTTTTCCACTTATTTTTCCACCTGCAAGATTGTCTTCAAATGCAACATGTCCTCCATTGATATGCTTGAAATCCTGAAGGCATGACATGTTACCTGTCATGTGCCTAGAGCAACCACTATCCACATGCCAGATGCTCTTCCCCTTAAGCTGTTGGTTGCCCTGCACATAAGATAAATCATTTAGTATTGATTAGGAACCCAAGCCAAAGTGGTCTTGGGTACCCCTTTCTCATCAAAATATTTACATTCCTTCTTGACAAGATTTTTAAACTTTGACTCCTCATTGCTGGAGTACTTTGTCACAATAATGGGTTTGAATGCACTTTTGCTAGAAGCAGTACTGGTTTTAGAAGTACTAACTACATTAGCAGCACTTGCATGCTTAGCAGTACTAACCTTGTTAGAAGTAGTAACTGTGTTAGCAGCAGTAACTGTGTTAGCAGTAGTAACCTTTGAAGAAGTACTAACAGTGTTAGAAGCATTAATATTCTCAGCAGTACTAACACTGATAGCAGCAGTATTGCTACTGGCAGCACTATCCCTGTCAGCAGTACTATTTGATGTAGCAGTACTAACAGTTTTAGTGCTTCTAGGCACCCACAATTTAATACACTCTTTTAAAACCTTTTTCTTCATTTGGCCTTTGGTTTCAACAGATTTCTTAGCCACATGTCTCTTTCCAGCCTTCCTATAACCAACAGGTTTTTGCACAAATCTTTGAAAGTTCATCCTTTGGTTGATAGGGTTAAAGAAACAGTACTTAGCCAAATGATTCAACTTGCCACATATGAAACAAGGTTTTGGTCTGATTATTTTTCTCAGATCAACTCCTTGTTTCTGAGCCCATTGATTATTCCAGTTTCTTTGATTACCTCTCTTTGTACCAGAATTTAGGCTCTCAGTTTTATTGCAAGCACACTGTTTACAAGGGCCAGGATTCACAAAAGTGGTCTGTTTGTAATGGACCTTGTTGGCCTTTCCTTTGGTCTTCTCTATCTCTTTAGACTTGACCCAAGTTTTTCCACATCCCTCATTGGTGATAATGTTGTTTTCTAAGGGTATCTCTTTACTCACAGCATTGTTCTTATTCTCGCTGGCTTCTTTCTCAGTCATATCCTCAACAACCACCTCATCCAATGGATCTATCTTATATGCTTCCTCAGACAAGTTCTTTTTCTCCTTGGTCTCTAACAAGTCTGATGTAGGAGGGATGTAGTTGTTGTTGTAAGGAGGGGGTGTGTTGTTGTATCCAACACCAGGCTTCATTTTATCATGAATCTGAGCCTTTAGAAGAGAATCCATTGCTTTTGAAGCATATGAAAACTTTTCAATATCAAGCTTAACCTTAGCTAGTTCTTCTTTCAACTTATCATTCTCTTCTTTGGACTTAGACAGTTTGGTCTCTAACTCATTCTTTTCCCACTTCCAGTAGTTTGTGTCATAAGAGTGTTGAAGTTCATTGGCTTGGAAGCCTTTGATTTGTTCTTCAAACCTCTCAACTATCAACACATAATCTCTTCTTTCCTTTTCTAATCTTTTGAGGTCATCACACATGTTTTGGTTATGATCCCTGTACCTTTTGACAGTGTCTATGCAAGATTGAGTACAAAGATTAGAAATTACCTCAGAGGGGAGATCAGACACCTCTACCATAAGAGCTTGATTCTGAATGGCTTCCTCAGCTTGGTCACTCCAGTCAAACCCCATTCCTTGTTGAGAAACAAGGGCTTGAGCAGAGTTCTTGTTTTGATTGTAGCCTCCATTCTGAGCTTGTTGATGGTTGTTATTTGGCACACCACTTCTGCACTCTCTAGCAAAGTGTCCCTTCATGTGCCACTTATAGCATTCCACCTTTGTTTTGTCAAAACCAGCTCCATCTTCTCTTCTTTGAGAGAAGTTGTTCCTCCCAGTTCTTTTAATAAACTTCTTCACCCACAGAGATAACATGGCCATCTGCCATTTAATGTCCATCTCCTCCAGATCATCAGGGTAAAGTTGTTCCAGATCATCATTAATCAAGGAGTTGTTGCTGTGACTGGACAAAAAGGCTTCAAAGACAGTTTCAGTGCCTTTTTCTGAATTCACTCCACTAGCAGCACTAACTGCTTCAGGGTTAGCAGTAGTATCAGTGGATGCTGATAGAAGTGCAGCATTATGAATATACCCAGTGGGCTTCTTCTTAGCTTCTACCTCTGATTCAAAAACTCTTAGATCATTATACAGATCATCCAGTTCCTTCTCTTCCAGATTGTCACTCTGTCTATATGAGACAGTGTACATAGTCCATTCATCCCCAAGAGATCTGAGGAACTTCCTGTTGATATCATCTTGCTCCATCTTCACTCCAACAGTAGCCAGTTCACCAATAAGCTTGTTGAACCTGTCAAAAGTTTGAGTCATAGACTCATTCTTTGATGAAGTGAAGTTCTCATACAGCTGCTTCAGAACATCCCTTTGATTTCTTTTGGTGCTCTTTGTTCCAGCAAATCTTTTCTCTAGAGCATTCCATAGAATCTGAGCATCTGTGCAGTTGCAGAATTGATGCTGATATTCATTAGGGATGGCCAAGAGCAGAGTGCTCAAGGCCTTCATCTCTGTCTGTCGGATCTTCCTCTCACCATCTGTCTTTGGTGGAGATCTTTTCCCATCTGGTCCAATCTGACCTTCAGTAGAGGGGCCATTTTCAATGACATCCCACATTGAGTAGTCAGTGAGGAGAATGTATTGCCTGATTCTGATCTTCCACATGTCAAACTCATTGGGTTTGAGCATTGGAACCTTAGAGACAAGAGTACTGTTTGATTCTGCAAAGTTTTCCATGATGAATGAATGAATGTTTATGAGAGAACAGGCTCTGATACCACTTGTCAGGATCGAATTCTCAACAAGAATTATGAATACTCAGAAACAATATTAAAGAAATTGCGGAAAAACACTTTAATATTCAATAAACAGAAAAACAATGAAACAGTGAATCACAATCAACTTGTAAACTTTATTTAATGATTCAAGTTACAAGCTTTTCACTCACAACCTCAATCTTGAAGAACAGGCTCTTTCAAGACGAATTCTACTTCTCTAGAATTAGGAACGATGCCTTGAGGTTGAATTTTCTAGAACAAAAACTCAGAATTAATTTAACTATTCTAAAACAATTCTATACATATACTGAAAATAAAGATAATTACAAAACTTAAAAAGATCTTCAAAATAATCTTCATAATTATCTCCAAGCTTTCCATGTTTATCTCCAGACGCAATCTTTTCAGCATTATCTTCACATTATCTTAGAAGCAGCATTAATCACCTTGATCACCTTGATCACCTTGGAAGCATTAACTGAGTCTTGGCAGCACTAACTACTAAGCAGCACTAACCACTAACAGTACTAACTAGCTAAGCAGTACTAACTTTGTTCAAGCAGCACTAACTTTGACTAGCAGTATTAATTCTACTAGAAGTAGTAATACCTAGCAGTATTAACTTTGAGATCCTCTGGCAGTACTAACTCTGAACTACTAGCATTAATGACTTGGTTACATCTTCAGTTCCCAACAAATGGTGATGATTTAGTGGTTGAAAGAACCTTAGAAGAAGTAGGTGAAGAGGGAGGGTTTAGGAGAGAATGCTTGAAATGAATAAGATGAGAAATGAATGAGATTTGAGAAAAACTTATTTAACCCCGAATCTGGGCTTCTGCCCCTCACGCACGACCCGTGCGATTTTAGTGAAGGAGGACGCACGGCCCGTGCGCCCCACCCAGCCCAACAACTTGCTTCTTCTTCTTATTTGGTTAAATACCGATTTGGTCATAACTTCTTCGTTATAACTCCGATTTCGCTTCGGAAAGAACCGTTGGACTCGTAATTGAATCCTTTATCCATAAAGACTATAAAATGTAGGATTCAATTCCAAAATAAAATATCTTATTTTTCCTTAATATATCGATTTTCGCATAAACGTGAACCGAAAATCGAGATGTTACAATGTAAAGCAGTTATAATGATATTCATCTGTGAGGATATATGTTAAGTCTGATTTTATAGTAATCATTGTATTTATAGGGCTTGGTCAAATACTGTGTCTAATGTCGTATTCTGTGTTGTATTGACCAAGGGTATTTAAGTCCCTTTGGTCTTGTGTCTTTGTAAGATTTCACGCACATTCATTCAATACAGTTACTTTCTCTCTCTCTACTTTCTCTCTCTAGGATTCATTGATCTTGGACTCACAATTGGTATCAGAGCCAATCTGAATCTTGAAAGAATTGAGAGATTGTTTTTCGTTACTGAATTTGTTGATTAAATCGAAAATTTGATCGATTTTCTTGATTTTTTCAAGAAAATCTCGTTTTCTTGATTTTTCATCAAATTCGGTTGTGTTTTTGATCAAATTTCTTTGAAAATCAGTTTTTTGAATTCGTTTTTGGTAGAGGATCATTTTATATTCACATCACTTTTCAATAATTTCATGATTTGAAGATTAATTTTGAAAAATTTCGAATTTTCTGAAAACGAGCTTTCACGAACTGTTTTTTTTTTTTCGAAATCATGATTTTGGTGTTTTTTGATCGAGTTTGCTCATTGATTTGTGTTAGAAAAGTGTTTTTTATTCAAATTGAGTGTGAAATGTTTCATTAATTTCATGTATGCATTCGATTTCTGCAATGTTTTCTTGATTTTGTGAACTTTGCGCTAGACCTCTACTTTGCGCCAGTTCATAGTACTTTGCGCGAGTTCATCATTAGGTTTGTGCGAGTTCTTCAGTTCTATGCTTGATCTTCCTAATTTTCTTTCAGTTTGTTTCAGGTTTTCGCTTCATCTGTGTCACGCAAAGCTTACTTTGCGTCTTCAAGGACTAACGCAAAGCTTACTTTGCGTATTTAACGACTAACGCAAAGCTCAGTTTGCGTCTCCCGCTATTCACGCAAAGTTGGTTTGCGTCTCCTTCTCATAACGCAAAGCTCCTTTGCGCCACAGCTTGCTCACGCAAAGTCTCATTTGCGCCTTCCTCTTGTCACGAGAAGTCCAGTTTGCGTTTCTCGTTGCTTGGGCAAAGCTCAGTTTGCGTCTCCTGCCTCTCATGCAAACCTCTAGTTTGCGCTATATCTGTCCAAACTTAAAAAAAAAAAAAGAGTCTGGAATTTTTTTTAAGTTTGTCATCTATGGATTCTACAAAGTTTGCTTATCAAGCTCAGTTCTACAAAAGTGATCTAATGATGTCTTTGGGTACAGAAAATCGTCCACCGGTACTGATAGATGAAAATGAATTTACACAGTGGCAAGATCGGTTCCTGAACTTCATTGAACGACAAAAGAATGGAAATGACATGATGATCATTTTATCTGAAGGACCGTTTGAAAAACCCAAATTGGCTTCTGGATTATATAAGCCCACTAAAGAGTATTCACATGATGAGTTGTCTGCATATCAAGCTGATCAGGACATTAAGGCAAATCTGATGCTGGCCTTGCCCAACTCTGTATACAACAGAATTGATTGTTTTAAAACTCATCCTAATCTAATGTGGCAACAGCTGGAAAAGATTATGCTTGGATCTTCTGTTGCAACTCAACTTCGACACACCCGTTACATGAATAATTTTGAAGAATTCAAAGCCAAGGATAGGGAGCCACTGAAAGCTGTGTATGAGCGATTTTGTGCCGTGATCAATGATCTTAGGAAGATTAAAGTTGTAAACACTGAGCTTGAGACAAATCTGAAGTTCCTCAACACATTGCAACCTGAATGGAATAAAACATGTCACAGATTGAGGAATGATGTCAGAATCTCTACAATGCAGATCCAAGAGATGTTCGAGATTTTGCTAACTGATGAGTGTATTATGCTTAAGAAGAGAGCTAAACTAGAGAAAAAGAACAAGAAGTCAGTAGACCCGGTTGCACTCCTCACGAGCCAACTGGCTGAATAAGCGTTGTCTGATAACGCTTACAACGGGTCAACTGATGATGATGGAGAGGCTCTGCAGAAAGCTATGATCCTTCTCTCTCAACATTACCAGAAAAAGTTCCAACCAAGAACTGGTTCCAACTCTTCTCGCTTCATTTCTGTGACTAGAGCCAAAGTGCCCGAGCCAAAGACTGCCACCTATTACAACTGTGGAAAGTCGGGACACATTTCAAAGGAGTGTCGAGAAAAGAAGGTCAAGGACTCAGTTTATTACAGAAAGAAATTGGAACTGGCCGAGAAAAGAGAGAAAGGAACTGCTTTGCTAGCAGAAGAAGAATTATGGCTGGATCACTTTGACAATGAAGCTACAAATGTAGAGATCGCTCAGATGTGCTTGGTCGGAGATGATCAGTCAGACGATTCTGATACGGATGAAGATGAGGTATATACTGATTTTGATTACATTTTTATTATCTCTCAGATGAAAATCATAATTATTGCTTTGTCTGATTTGCGTTCTAAGTTAATATCTGAAAAGAATTTAAATTCTGAAAAGTTAGATTTGATTGTCAAACTGAAAATTTCTTTGAAAGATGAAAAATCTATTTTAGAAAATACTAAAGACATCTTTCAAAAGAAATTGGATGTTTTGGAAAATTCAAATAAGACTTATCTTGAATCTTTGACGGCTATGACTACTTTAAAAGATGAATTTTCAGATAAAATAAATAAATTAGAAGAAAAATTATATCGGAGAAATCAATCTGAACAAACAATTTTTATGAACAAACCGAGGAGTGAAGAAGCTTTAAAACAAAGGTGAGGACTTGGTTTTGAAAATCCTCATTGTTTAAACAATGCGATTGAAAAATCCCCAACTTTATATAAATACGATTATCTGACTCTTGCTCATTATGCTCCTCAGTTTAAAATTGATTGGATGAATGAGAAGCAAGTGTTAGAAATCGAAAATGAGAAAAGGACAAATAACAAGAAAAATGAAATTCCTTTTGTTTACACTAGTGAAAATGCAAAATATTTTCCTGAAAAATCAAGGAGAGGAAGAAGAGTTCTAAAAGATATATCTCCTATCAAATCTTCTGTGTCTGATGATTTTATTGATCCTTATGCTTCTAATTCTGATAAGAAAAATATTTCTGCAATCATTTATGATTCTAAGAAATATACTCCTCCATTGGTATTAGAGAGTACAATCATCGATCTTGAAGATAAGATAGAAGATCAAAATATTTTAAAGAAAATTGAATCTGGTATTATTCTTTCTTTTATGATGTCTAGTCTTGAAGAAAAATTATTTTCTCAAAAATCAGATTCTATTTCTAACCTTTATTCTGATTCTAAGGAAAATAAAAAGGAAGTTTCAAATTTTAAAATCTTTTCTCAAAATAATTCAGACTCCGAGGCAAATTCAGATTTATTAGTTGATCAGATTGATTGCTTGGATAAAATTATTTCTTCTGATTTAAATATTTCATCTAAAATTCTTAATGATCAATATTATAAACCTAAGCGTAAAAGAAAACGGTCAAAGAAGTCAAAGAAACGAGATACAGTTCTTTCTGACAGTTCAAATTCTTCTGATTCAATTCTTACAGATAGGACTTTGAGCGATCAGTCAAAGAAGCAGATCTGGAGAGCGAAGCAGACATCTGATGAACATACTTTTGATGGGGATAAATGTGTAGACAAATTTTACAACAGTGATTCATTTGCTATATGTAATAAAATTTCAAAATACTCTATAAAGCAAATGATTCGACTTTCAAAACATGTCTCATGTTCTTCCTCAGATTCTAGTTCTGATGATTATGCTTTCTCTTCTGATGATTGTGCTTATTATTCTGATGATATTCCTCATACTTCTCGTAACAAATCTGCTTATTATTTCCCCATAAGAACTGCAACTAACAAACACGGACCCAAATTCAAGTGGGTACCCAAATCTTTATCTAATTCAAAGTTGCAGGCATCACATGTTGAGGGGGAGTAATAGAACGTTGGCTTCTGAGTACTGCAGCTCAGAACCCGTGCTTCAACGACTACGACTTCTAGACAAATCAGTCTAGGACTCGTTATTCAATGCTTTAAGCTTCTGACTAATGAGAAACTGTGAGTATATCTACTTAATTTCCGCTGCATTTATATCTGATAATGATGTTGTTCCAGTTTTCTCAAAATGTTTTAAAGAATCTGAGCAATTTTTCTTCAACTCCTGATTTTGTTCAAACCAAATTTTTTTAGACACATATTCTTTATACATTGTATGGAAGATTGATATTATTGAATTATATTTTGTTTCAACTGAATATAAACTTGTCGATCAAATTTTTCTATTTTTAAAATTTCGGCATGTTATTTTAAAAGTTTAAACCTTTACAAATTTTATTATATAAAGTAAAAGTTTTACAATTTTCTTTCTTTTGAATAAAATGTGTGTCTAGGATAAATTTTCAAGTTGATTTGTTTATATTGAAGTTTTTATATGTTCAAATTTCAGTTCTAACAAAAGTCGAAAAGTCAGCAACATGTTTGTAACTTTTGTTTTTGCTTTAAAGTGGTGTGATTCGGAATATTTATAGTTTACAATGCTTAGAAAACCTAAAAAGTCAGAATTTCGGATTGTAATGAAAATATGGGCTAAGCACTTAGACGTAAAACCTTGTGGTTGAGATGATTATTAAATTTTTATAAATCAAAAATCTCTAAGTTTGAAAGTTTGTACCTGTGACCTTTCTGGTTTGGGAAAGTAGGTTCTGTTGGATGCTTGTCATCTGGTCCCCTAAGGTCAGTTGATCTGGGAGTGATCGAACCCAAATCCTTCTATAGAAT
This sequence comes from Arctium minus, assembly GCA_954870635.1. Classification (NCBI taxonomy): domain Eukaryota; kingdom Viridiplantae; phylum Streptophyta; class Magnoliopsida; order Asterales; family Asteraceae; genus Arctium; species Arctium minus. The sequence continues at coordinate 168,740,761 of OX941080.1, read as the reverse complement.
CAGATCGAAAGTCATGTTTTACTGGTATGAATGGGTTTAGGATATGTCGATGTAGCCTTTCTGATCTGGGAAAGTAAGTTCCAAGGGGTGCTTGACACCTAGTCCCCTAAGGCCAACTGGTCTGGGAGTGGCTGACCCAAATCCTGCAATAGGGTCAGATAGAAAGTTATGTTTACGGCATGTTCTTTACTTAATAAACTTTTTGATTAAAAAGATGCCAAATGTGCACAAGCTTAAAAGATGCCAAAGAGCACACTCATGTAAAGATGCCATAGTGCACAATGCTAAAAGATGCCAATGAGCACACATCTCATGATACTTGGTTATAAATTTCTAAGTTGCAATAAACCTGTAAATTTGTGAAAGTCTGAATTTTTGATGGCTTAGTGTGATCACATGCAAAGTTCTCTATTATATTTTTAGAATTGCATTTTCTTGAAGCTAATCAAAGTTCACATGCGAGCACACTGAATAGATTGATGAAAGTTTTTGAAACTGAACATGTCTTAACTTGATATGCAATAAAACTTGTTTCTGTATCCAAACACATACATTTGATTTCATTTGATGGATTTTATTGTGATATTTTACTAAGTAGAATTTTATTTGTTTATGTTTAAATTTTTATATATTTAGTCGTTTCAAAATACATATTCAGTATATTTTTCTTTCTACATTGATGTTTACATTCATTGTGTTCTCATAAATATATTTCAAATGGGTTTGAGCATTATTCAAGGGGGAGTGAAAGGGAGAATTTTTCTTAATGATCATATCTGTTTTTGAGGGGGAGTATCTGATTTTCTTTATATGAATGCTAACTTGAATTGTCATATCTAGTGCGTTTGTGTAGGGGGAGTCAAAGAGCTTAAAAAAGGTAAAAAAAATTCTGAGTATTAAGTCAGCTTTGCGCCATCAGTTGGTCGCGCAAACCTTGCTTTGCGCCACCTTCGCTTCGCGCAAACCTTGATTTGCGCTACCTTCGCTTCGCGCAAACTTTGCTTTGCGCCACCAGCGTGACGCGCAAACCTCTCCTGTTTTTCTCTATTTCTTTGATTTTGCAGATCTTAAGCTGTCTCGTCTCCAACATTTGCATGACCAAGTTGATCCCGATCATCAAGGTCATGAGGGGGAGAATTAAGAGAAGTTAAAGGAGATGATTAAGAGACAAAGAGCTCAAATGTTTATCTGCTGATCAAGATTTGCTCAAAGATTCTATTCTCTCAGCTTAAATTTTTTCTTTTGCTGTTCCTGGTCCAACCACCACTGTTCATTCAAGGTCTTTCATAAGAGGTGTGTCGTCTAGAGCACAAGCTGATGAATCAACTGTTCATTCAAGTTTATTCCAATCTGGTCCAGACTTGTCAAAGGCATCAAAGACAAATCAATCTGAAAGATGCTGAGAAGAATTTTTTCTTTAAAAGTCAGAAAGCTTCATAAAGTCGCTTTAATGGTCCGTGCTGGTTTAGAAGATGAATTTTGAAGACCAAAGCGCCAATGATTACTAAAGGGGAGATTGTTAAGTCTGATTTTATAGTAATCATTGTATTTATAGGGCTTGGTCAAATACTGTGTCTAATGCCGTATTATGTGTTGTATTGACCAAGGGTATTTAAGTCCCTTTGGTCTTGTGTCTTTGTAAGATTTCACGGACATTCATTCAATACAGTTACTTTGCGCTTCCAAGTCTCTCTCTCTACTTTCTCTCTCTAGGATTCATTGATCTTGGACTCACAATATAAATTTGAAATCGAATTCAGAAGGTACCTCATATTCATCAGTGGAAGAATCATCATCATTATCATCATTCTGATCATCTCCGATGAAGCACATATGAGCAGTCTCCACATTATCAGCTTCGTTGTCGGAGTGATCTAGACATAATTCTTCTTCAGCTAGCAGAGCGGTTCCATTCTCTCTCTTTTCGGCCAGTTCCATTTTCTTCCGATAATATGCCGAATCCTGAACTTTCTTAACTCGACACTTCTTAGCGATGTGACCCGGATTTCCACAGTTGAAACAATCAGCATCTTTCTTATGCTCGGGTAAGTTGACCTTAGACCCTGAAGTGAAGCGAATATTGTTGGAACCCGAACGATGTTGGAACTTTTTGTTGTAGTGTTGAGAGAGAAGAATCATCGCCTTCTGTAGAGCTTCACCATCGTCATCAGTTGCCCCTTCATAAGCATTATCAGACAATGCTTGTTCGACTAATTAACTCGTGAGGAGTGCAACTGGGTCCACTGTCTTCTTGTTTTTCTTGTCAAGTTTGGCTTTCTTTTCCTTGAAAATGCTCTCATCTGTCATCAGAATCTCATAAAGCTCTTGGATTTGCATAAAAGATATCCGGACATCATTCCTCAAGCGATGGCAAGATTTATTCCATTCCAGTTGTAGAGCGTTAAGGAACTTCAGATTAGTTTCTAACTCATTCTTGGTCACTTTAATCTTTTGAAGATCGTTCATTATTACCGAGAACCTGTCAAAGACACTTTTCAAAGACTCCCCATCCTTTGCTTTGAATTCCTCAAAATTATTCATGTAGCGCGTTTGCCGAAGTTGTGTAGCAACCGTTGAACCAAGCATGATCTTTTCTAACCGAGTCCACATCATCTTCGGATCATGCTTGAAACAATCAATTCGATTGTAGATAAAATTAGGCAATGCTAACATCAGATTAGATTTTGCTTCACGATCTGCTTTTTCTCGTGTAACCTCTTCGGCAGTCAAAGGAGTATCGTTCTTAGGTCTGACAAAAGGTCCTTCAATAGACGACTTCATCATATTTTCTCCGTTAGCTTGACGCTCGATGAAGTTAATGAACCGATCTTGCCATTGGGTGAACTCATTTTCATTGATCAAAACCGGAGGACGAGTTTCTGTTCCCGACGACATCATAAGATCGTTCTTGTAAAACTGAGCTTGAAACGAGAACTTTGACATATCCATATCTTTAGAAAAACAGAGAAAAAATTCCCAAGAATTGAAACAGAGAAACTGGCGCAAACAGGAGATTTGCGCTAACAGTGGATGGCGCAAACTTGCTTTTGCGTGAAGCGTTGGTGGCGCAAACTATACTTTGCTTTAGACGATGGTAGCGCAAATTAGTTTTGCGCGAGATATTGGTGGCGAGAACCTGTCTTTGCTAGAGCAGAAGATGGCGCAAAAGTAACTTGCGCGAGACTAAGATGACGCAAACGTTCACTTTGCGCGAGATATAGATGGCGCAAAAGTAACTTTGCGCGATGCACTGATGGCGAAAACTGATCTTTGCGTGATATGTATGTGGCGCAAGCTTAAGCTTTGCGCGAGAAGTATGTAACGCAAACTTTCCTAGCAAGTCAGAGATAGCGCAAAAATGATTTGCGTGAAGCTAAGATGGCGCAAATTAGTCTTTGCGTGAGAAGAAGCTGGCGCAAACTTAACTTTGTGCGAAGTGCTGATGAAGAGAACTTGAAATTTTCGTGAAGACTTGAGTTGGATAAAAACCTCAAGACACTAGCGCAAAACTTGATGATGAACTGGCGCAAATCTTGAAGAACTAGCGCAAATTTGATGAATCTGGCGCAAAATACGTATGAACTGGCGCAAAGTTTAGATGAACTCACGCAAAAATTGGATCTGGCGCAAAACGATGACAAATCACGAGAACTTTCTAATTTCGATTACAGAGTCGAATCTGATGAAATTTTCTCACACAGATATGTTCGAAAACAACTTTCTAACAACTCTGAAACAATTAATTCGATCAAAACCACAAAAATTTGAATTCGAGAAATGAACAATATGTTTCAACGAACTTTTCCAGAAAAATGAAAAAACTCAAAATTGATTATCAAAAATTGAATTTCTTGAAAAATGATGTGAATCAAAAGTATTCTACTATTAAAACCGGATCCAACGAACCAAAATTCAAGAAAATTCGTTCCGAAAACAGTCCGAATTTGATGAAAAATCAAAAAATTGGATTTTCTTGAAAAAAATCAAGAAAATCGATCAAATTTTCTGATTCAAACACAAATTCAGAATAAAAAATCGTTTCTCTCAATTCTCTCAGATTCAGATTAGGCTCTGATACCAATTGATAATGCAAGATCGTTCTAAATCTAGTGAGAGAAAGTAGAGAGAGAGAGTTTGAAGCGCAGAAGTTCAAATGTATTCAATATGCGTGAGAGTCTTACAAGGAACAAAGCCACAAGGGACTTAAATACCCTTTAAATACCCTTGGCTAAAACCAGATATAAAAGCACTCTAAACACAGTATTAAATCAAGTCTATAAATACAATTATTACTATAAAATCTGACTTAATAGATGGGTTTCGAAAGTGATCTATGGTAATGCTCAACGTTGAATGACGGACAAACATGGCTATGAATTATAGATCTACGATGATGGATCGTTGGAGTTGCATGTATTGCCTGATGATGGAAGGGGAAACAACACAAAAAAAGAAGTGGGGGTTGGAGTTGGAGATAGATGGAGTTGTAGAGTGGTAGACGATGGTCGGAAGAGCGTGGATGTTGATGAGTTATAGAGTGGTGGACAATGGTCGGAAATGAGGTTACATCGGACGATGGTCGGAAGTAAGGTTATATTTGACGATGATCAGAAGTAAGGTTAGGCTGAAGAAGGGACAACGTTATGGGTGCTCACAATGGGATGGAATTCATCTAATTTTTTGATAGATTAATTAGAAATTTGGTAAATTGACAAAAATGTCTCTCATTTAATCGAACTTAATGGAAAAAGTTAACAGTTGTTAGATTGAGGAACCAAAACCATTGTAAAATGGCAAACGTGAGAGGCCAAATTCGATTTTTCAAAGTTTAGTGATGATATCCGTTGAAATTAACAAACATTAGGGACCAAAAGTAAAGTTTAATCTTTTAAATATTAAAATGGTTTGACTTTAATGGTGTGGTGGAAGTGGAAAAGGGTCAACCATCACATTTTATACGTAAAATACGCCTTTTTGTACTTTCCCACCTCATATTCCGTACATCTCCTTCTTTCTCTCTCCCTAGACTTCATTTTCTCTACAAACACAAAAGTCAATTCTCTCTCTACTATAATTTCTCCATTTCCCTTTCATTTCAAAAACCCCCCACTCTATATCATAATCATTCACACCCAAATCATCATATACACGCAAAAACAACCCCATTTGGGTGTGTTGAATCTTGATAATTTTGTGCATCTATCTATCTATCTATATATGTGTTGAATTAATAGAGAGATATATATATAAAGAGAGAGAGATATATATAAATATATAATATATATAAATTAATTTAAAAATGATGATGAATGGTGAGCAAATGATGATGATGAAGGTGGACTATTCAAAGTCAAGAAGAAAGCATTTTGGAAACCCCCATAAAAAGCTAATTCCATCTTCATTATCTTTATCATCATCATCATCTCCACCTTCATCATCCTCTCAAAAAACCATGGGTGCAGAAACACCTAATTCAGATCATATGCAGGAGGTTGTGGATTTGAGTGCCATGTCTTTAGACACCCTCCCCATCACTTCCCACCTCAATTTATCCATCATTCGCCTCTTGGATATCTCCAACAACAATCTCCAGGTATATATATATATATATATACCCTTCTTCTTCAATTCTTGTTCTTTAATTAAGGTGCATGCATGTGATATATTAATGAATTTATATTAATATATATATACAGGTAATACCAGAGTCATTAGCAGCAAGATTGTTGAATATGGTGGTGTTGGATGTTCATTCAAATCAACTCAAGACTCTACCAAATTCTATTGGATGTTTGTCAAAGCTCAAGACTCTCAATGTTTCTGGCAATCATCTCCAATCCTTCCCAAAAACCATTGAAAATTGCAGGTTTTTAATTCTTTCACTTTTTTTTCGTGCATTTCCGGGTCAGCTTACACACACCGACTAATCCCATCCGACCACGAATGGCCTGGAGTCATCACATGTGGCCACAATCACTTTAACAACTTCTAGATTCAAACCCTAGATAGATGAACTTAACAAAACCAAATGGTTAATTTTTTTTTTTTTATCTTCCCTGACTTTATTTTGATGTAAATATGATGATAATTTAAGAGAAAGTGTAGAAAAAAATAAAGGATTAATTTATGTTTGAAAATTTAATTAATTTGCAGAGCACTGGAGGATTTAAATGCAAATTTTAATCAACTGACAACACTACCAGACACCATCGGATTTGAGCTAATCAACCTCAAAAAACTCTCCGTCAACTCCAACAAACTCATCTACCTCCCAACCTCCACCGCTCACCTCACCGACCTCCGCCACCTCGACGTCCGTCTCAACCGCCTCCGATCTCTTCCCGACGACCTCGAAAACCTAATCAACCTCGAAATCCTCAACGTCAGCCAGAACTTCCAGTACCTCCACACACTTCCCTACTCCGTCGGCCTCCTCATCTCCCTCGTCGAACTCGACGTCAGTTACAACAAGCTCACCACCTTGCCGGATTCCATGGGCTGCCTGAAAAAGCTCCGCAAGCTCAGCGTCGAAGGGAACCCCTTGGTGTCTCCACCGCCGGAGGTGGTGGAGCAAGGTGTACAAGCAATCAAGAATTATATGAGTGAGAAGATGACCGGAGCTCATCAGAATTCGCCCAAGAAAAGGTCGTGGATCGGGAAACTGAAGAAATACGGGACGTTTAATGGAATCCGAATGACGCCGGAGAGAGAAGGATACATAATGCCGAATTACCGGACGATTGACGGACTTGCGTCGCCGAGATACATGGGGATGTTCTCGCCGCGGAGGCTTTTCTCGCCGAAAAACTATTTTACGAGATGAAAAAGAAGAAGTTTTTTGTGGTCGTTTTGTAAAATAAAAAACTTGTGTGTTAGGGGTGAAAAAATGCTATTCCTATGTGTCTTGTTTTTATTTTATATTTTCATTTTGTTTTCGTCTTTTTTGTTAGTGTATTTTCTTTGTAGGTGTGGTCTTGCTTGTGACGTTTAGAAATGATAATGTGTAAAATATATGTGTATATAAATTTAGATCCAAATATTTGAGGTGTAAATTATTTAGATATTTGATTTTGAAGGTTTTTGTTTTGAAAAGGTGTTGATGAAGTCGAGACTATTGTTAGTTTAGTCATGGTTGCATTTAGGGCTTGGACACGATGAGTATAAACGAGTCAAATAGTGATTGATCAGCTCGAATATAAATGAGTCAAATAACGCTTAAAGTCGCGTATAATAATACCATCGTTTTCAAGACTAGCTTGTCAGATATTTATGGTATTTCGTTATTGAAACGTTATCTACAACTTTGATATATATATATAGGCGAATGATCACGTGAGAAGTTGAGGTTAATGTGAAAAGTGGATCTGAACCGTTGATCACTTTTAATCAAATTTTCTCCATGAATTGCGGCTTAGAAGGGAATTGATCTGGTGCATCTCATTCTAACGTGCATCTATTTCTCATCCAACGATCGATAGCCACTTTTCACGTTAGCTTCAACTTCTCACCGAAATCCAAATATATATATATATATAATAAAATGATAATATTATTAATGAATTTGGTTTTAGGCTATGAAAAACTGAACCTTTCAGCAATTACGTGGTTTTTCTTTGACGCCACAACCAATTATAAATATTTATATAAATAAAAATATACGAAACTCATCGTGTTGTAAGAGTTATTTTATTGACCAAAATTTCTTCATATTTGAAAAACATGCCAGCAAGAATAGACTAATGACTTAAATATAATATAAATCATAATTTATGAATAACTTTAATATAAATCATACAAAATCAATGTATTTCACTTGAAAGTAATGTATAAGGTCTAAAGGTAGGATATATATACATCTTCCCTTTATTCCAAATCTCGAACTCAGAAAGAAAAGAAGAAAAAAATAAAAGATGTCATTTTTATAAATATACATTGTTGTTTTATCCAATGGCTTATAATTTTTTAATAGTTATCTTTGATTTTCTTACATTTTTTCCTACATTTAAAATGAAAGTTTTGGAGAAACTCATTATTTATTTTCTTTTTGCTTCTTTTCCTTTCTCTTCTACAAAATCTCGACAACACAAACATAGCCAGAGGGTAGAGAGATTGATCCCATGTCTTTACTCCTAATACTATGGGGTGTTTGGCTTATTAACTTATTTCGATGTGCTACTGATAATAATAAGTTTTTAATGTTTGGATGAAAAAGAAAAAGAAAAAAAAAATTTATACCGGTTGGTTATCGATAATAAGAAGTTTTTGATAAGTTTAACTTATTAACTTATTGTGGTGTGGTACCACTGTAAGTTACTCTTTGCTCCTTAGCCAAACACTAAAAAACAACTCATCAGCTTGTTACGTTTTGGTACCGCCATAAGTTAATCCAAACGTTTTTATAAAACTCCGGTTTGACACAAGTTGATAAACACTTTTACATAAAAGAATAAGTTGATTTAAATAAGCAATCCCAAACACCACCTATGATGGGATGTATTTATATACGTATATTCATATTTTAAAAAAAAACACGTATCTTTTTTTTTAACCTTTCCTTTTCTGTAAAAACTTATTTAAATATAATAAAAATAGAAATTAAAAAATAACTCTAATAATAAATATCCAATCTCTCACATTTGTCTTTAACTATAAAACTACTCATCAAGAACACAGATCATCTTTTCCTCATCATAGATTAAAAGAAGGAAACAAGTAACCCCAATCATATGATTGTTGGATTCTTGCAACAACATGATTTAAAGAAAAAAAATACGTATAATCCGACTGTATATTTGTATGACGACGTAGAATCTGGGAGGAGGATCCGATCCAATCCAATCCAATCGCTATCTATAAATCAGTTTCAAGATTTCTTATTCCTCTCTTTTACCATGGTTTGAACGAAAAGCTCGCCTGCCCTGTATGACGATCGTACCTAAACAAATATAAAATCACATCATGCTCTTATCAAATATAACTACACAAAATAAAAGCAAGGAAATTGGAGTGATACCAGAGGTCCGCTTGCTACATAACGGAAGCCGATCGACTCCCCATACTCTTTCCAGAAGTCAAATTTCTCAGGTGTAACATATTCTTTCACAGTAAGATGCAATGGAGTTGGCTGCACGTATATATGTATTATATATATAAAAAGTTTGAATATTTTAGAGTATTGAAGACAGAAAGAAAGACGGGTTGGAAAAGAGATGGATGAGTTGCCTGTAAATACTGTCCAAGAGTCAAAATATCGACATCTATGGCACGTAAATCAGCCATGGTTTGCTTCAGCTCCTCATCAGATTCTCCAAGTCCCAACATTATCGATGTTTTAGTTATCATCCCTTCCTTACTAAGCTTAGCATGTTTCAGGACCGACAAACTCTGGTCATATCTGCACAAACCAAAAATGTGCTTAGCGCAAACTCATGATAAGCTCCCTGGTAGCTGAAAAGCTAGTTGTTAGCGGATAAACTAGTAACGTTTGGTAAAAACTAGCTAGATGACAATGTAAAAAGACACATTGAGAAATCAATTGGAACATATTAGGGGCATAATTAGAAAAAAAAAAAGTGAAACAAAGCTTATAGAGCTTATTGAAACCGTTTTAAAAATATAGCTTATAAGCTAGTTTATGTCTCAACAAATGGAGCTTCTTCAATAAGCTCAAAAGATAAGCTAGTTTATGGTTGCCAAGTATCCCCTTGAGCACAAACCCATCTTCCTTAATATTAATAAATAATAATTTGCACGATCATAACTCACCCAGCTCGTGGATCTCTAACAATTCGCTGCAGTCGTTTAACTGTTTCAACGTTGTGGGCAAAAACATCTAACCCTGAGTTTGCCAACATCGATACAGCTTCCAAATCACCCCGAAAATCAGAAGTCAAGCACTCAACCATAATCTCAGGCTTGCTCTTCTGCAGACATATAGAAGCATGCATGTCGTTATCATTTACAATTTAGCTTTTTTCAATGTAACCGTGGGTGTCCACACCTCGACTAATCCCATTGGACCCTGAAGATAACAACCAGAAAAATCCCTGGTGGCCCTGAGGAGACTCGCATGGGAAGGAGCCCCAAGGCCTAGCCTTTATTTGACGGTATTGTAATTTGTTTCTAAATGAGATGCAGAAATTTATGTACCTTCATTGCTTTGACAGTTTCAGCAAAATGACCACTCCCACCATCTGGTAGATCATCCCTGTCCACACTGGTCAAAACAATATAGTCCACACTGCAAGGCCAAACAAAAAAAAGGAAAAAAAAAAACATTTCTTGTTAAGTCAAGAGGCTCAAATACTCGATTTTAGCTCAACTTGAAAATAAAGGCTAGGCATTGGGGCTCCTCCCCATAGGTCGTCAAGTCTCCTCACTGGGGATTTTCCTGGCTGTTATCTTTCAGGCCCCATGGGATTAGTTGAGGTGCTCGCAAGCCGGCTTGGACACCCACAGTTACCAGAAAAAATAATGATGATGATGATATAGATTTCAGCCAACAAGATTCCCCTATTTTGGGCACGTTGCGGTTATTTTGGGAGGGTGAGAACTTATGTGACTTACCCCCAACTAACAATGGCTTCAGCGGTGTTCTGTGGTTCCATAGGATCTGGTGGTGCGGGGTTTTTGCTAGTTTTGACAGCACAAAATCTGCATCCTCGAGTGCAAGTGTCGCCAAGAAGCATGATGGTTGCAGTTGCAATACCATCTCCACCTCCATTCCAACACTGTACATGATAAATTGTTACAAAAAAACAGTCAACTTGATAATACTTGCTCGTTTTCTTTAAAATTTAAACCTTTGAATTGGCACATGGTTTTGAATAATGACAGAAAAAGGGGATTGTGATAAAGATCGATAGCAAATGTCTAGATACCATTGAAAAATGACATCAAAAGGGGAACTTTGTGGAATGAAATCAATAACACCGATATCAAATGTCTCAAATACCATTGAACAATGACAGAAAAGGGGATTCTTGTTGAACAAAATAATCTAAATCAATAGCAAATATTCTAAATATCATTGAATGATGGTAGGAAAAGAGAACTTCGTTGAACAAAATCACTAAAATCCATGGGTGAATGAGTTCTCTAACCATTGTATCTGCGCAAACAGACCAATGAAAGTTGCTCAAAATCGTCCGTTACGCCATACATCCATATTTTTTTTGGATTTTAGCAAGAACTAATGTTACTTTGCAATAGTACTACAACCATGATGGTTAGAAAAAGCTGTTTCACCTAAAACCAATAGCAAATGTCTCAAATACCATTGAACAATGAAAGAAAAAGGGATTTTGTTTTTAACAAAACCAAATAAACCAATAGCAAATGTCTCAAATACCATTGAACCATGACAGAAAAAGGGATTTTTTTTTATAAACAAAATCAAATAAATCAATAGCAAATGTCTCAAGTACCATTGAACAATGGCAGAAAAAAGGATTTTTCTTGAACAAAATCCATTAAATCAAATAGCAAATGTCTCTAATACCATTGAATGATACAGAAAAAAAGAACTTACTCAACAAAATCAATATCAAATATCTCAAATACTCCTAAAGAAACCCTGAAAATGGGAATTTTGTTAATTTAAATTGGTAGTACAACGGACAATTTAATGTTGAAAATTGCTAAGCAAATATACATCTTAAATGGGAAATTGTTCAATTTACAAGCTGCTTGTTCATCCAATTATGGAGGAGAATAACAACACAGATATACATAAAACAACCAAGATATGTGTAAATGAAAGAGAAATACCTCCCCAATATTAGGGCATTGTGCTTCTTCACAAACAGTATTCAGTTTAAGGCGAGACAAAGAATCTTTAACCTCCTGATATTTATCTCCTTGTGGGGCCTTTTGGCGGAGCCAACCCGGTTTCTTAACATTCGGGTCCCTACCCGTAAACGGACCCATCCCACCAGGATACGGTGCCGATTTAGACAAATCAGATGACGACATTAACAATGATGGGTTTGCTGAACCATCATCAAAAAGATCGGTTTTCTTCGTAGTAGAATCAGTAGAAGAAATGCTGCTGCTGTTGTTGTTGTTGTTATTCTTGATTGAAAAACGTATGTTGTTGTGATTTTGGAAAGGGGTTGTGGAATTTGAGGTAGAGATTGGGAGATTGTAAGAAGGGGGTGACTTGAATTGTCGAATCAGCATCATGATTCTGAACGAAAATCAAATAAAAATGAAGAATCTGAAAGAATGGGAAAGATTTTTGTTGTTCTTGATTCATATAAAGAGAGATGGAAGAGGGGGCGATGAAACCCAGGAAGAACAAGGCGTCAGCATACTGAGATTTCTGGTAATTACTTCTACCAGATCAATGACTAATGAATCCAGATACTCTACCATATGAATTGCAAAAAGTAAATAAATAAATCGAAAATTATTTAAAATTTTGGCTTAAAATGAAAATATGTTAAAAAGAAAAACTAAACAGAACCATAATAAATGAATAGAATGAATATGTAATTCTTATTAAAAAGTGAATTGTGGATTTGGTTCTTTGTTTTGTTATTTCTTTGACCATGGTTCTCATTTTATATCTATTGTGGATATAGTTTCTATGGCATGTAATATATTGTGGTCAGGGTCCCTAAACAATAACACCGTTAACTTTTAAGGGTTAAAGGCAGCATGTGCCTTGCACACTATGGGTATAATAGTCATTTTATTTTTCTCTTTTAATTTATTCTATACACCTTTAAAACAAAGAATACTAAATTATGGATTTGATCCATATACATCACTCATCTTTAAAACACATTTATCATCTTTCTTAAAAAAAATTCATCCAATCTTCATTGTCAAAGTACAAGAAAAATTCATTTGTTAAAGTGTAAAAAGACATTACTTGCATTTAAAAATAACAATTGTTTGAACCCAACATTATATCATAAAAAAGACAACCCATCAAAATAACAATTGTTTGAAACCAACATTATATCCCAAAACAAACAACCCATCAAAATGACACTTGTTTTATATCAACATTATATCCCGAAAAAGTAAACCCATCAAAATAACAATTGTTTGATATTAACATAACATCCCGAAAAAGAAAATCCATCAAAATAACAATTGTTTGATATCAACATAACATCTAAAAAAAACAACCCATCAAAATAACAATTGTTTGACCTTGTTTTTAGCTCCCACTTGACTGTCCCTTATAAGTTGTGACCTTGTTTTTTGCATTTCACAAATCTCACCGTCTTCCCAAGCCTTGATAGTTTACTTCATTTCCCAATTCCTTGGGTCTGTAAGAGCATCTCCAACATTTATGCTAAAGTTTTTCTAAAATAGAGTAAAATAAATCAAAATGTCTAAAAAAAATTTGCATCCAATTCCAACAGCTATTTTATTTTAGCAATTCTAGTATTAATTATCTTATTAAAATATTTAATTATATTATTAAAATATTCAATATATGGAAAGTTGAGAGAAGGAAAATTTGTTTTTTGGAGGTAATAATTAGTTTTGGCGGTAAACTATCTATTTAGATATTTCTCTAAATTTAGAGATTTTTACATCTCTCCTTTTTTCTCTATTTAAGTATAGAGGATAGCATAACTTTTGAAACCAAAAAATGCTAAAATCTCATTTTTTTTTTCCCATTTTAGCACAGCTGTTGGAGGTGCTCTAAGGCTTCATATTAGGCCCAAGTCCCCTCGATTGGGTAGCATATCCGTCCCAAGAAACAAACTACTAGTAGGTTTTTAACTCCCTTATACAAACTCAAATTGAACATAGAGACGTCAAAATGTAATAAAGTTTGTATTAGTTTCTATTTAATGTAACACTGATTTTTTGAGAACAGTGTAATAACATTTAATTCTATTGTATACCCATTTTATGTGATAAATAGGTTTTCAATCCACATAGAATCATTTAATTTTAAGGTGACATTTTTTTCCCGTAATCAATAATAACTATATAATTTAACAACTTGACATGCATGTCATTAATACTTATAATATCTATTATTTGGCGGTTAAAATAGATACAAATATAAAGAACTGAATGGATGTTACATTAATTTTAAAAAAAATCAAATAATACACAATAATTTTAGAAAATATGACGAATATATTCGTTTATGTTTTCCTTGAAGTTGAAGGCCTCAACATTCACAGCTTTAATATTTTAAGAAACCAAACACATTTGTATTTTTCTTGAAACATAAATGCATCATTCCACATTTTTACATGCAATTCATATTGTTAATTCAAGTGACCAATAAACTATGAACCAAACAGATTATTGACCAAAATACCCCACAAAATAAAATGGAGCAGTAAACCCTTTCTACACACTTATGCCCCCTCTCAACTCCACACATTAATTCCAACAAAATCTCCAAATCATAACCATCTTCCTTTTTTTCATAATATACACATTGCATCCTCAAAAGAGCCATATTCCCATTTCAACACAATGGCAAATCAGTCATTTCACTTGATTGATTTCTTGTCGATTGTCACCCCAACGACAACGTTGCTTACCTAAACCGTTATAAAAAGAAATAAGAAAGAAAGCAATCTTGATCGAAACTGCAATCGAAGAAAGAGTTGAAGAGGAAGAGGATACCAGTTTCCCACTCTCATCAACAGACATGGGATTTTCAACTACTATTGTTTGGTTATAAGAATGGTTCATTCCCTGCAGATATATAAAAATTGTACGGAAGATTCAGAAGCAAAACTATATAATCACCGTAACATCCATAAACTACAATGAAACGAAACAAAAACCACCTATACGTGTATTATGACACACAAGCAACATAAAAACTCACTGTTGAGGCAGAGGGCATCGATCCGGATGTGGGTGTATCGTTAGGTTGAACTGGAACAGGAACCCTTCCATTGTCTATCTGCAGTTAATGGACAAGAAATAAAACACAAGAAAGCATGTGTTGGGAAAATTCCTACGTATTTCTTGGCGAGGCAATCACCTCAGTATATACATATATATATATATATAGATAGGATCCCCTTCATTTGCTAACCGTGCTAACCAAATTTCGACCAATCAGAAGCTTTCATTTGTTTATGTTAATCGATCAAGGCTATTAAATGTCGAAGGGCATAATTGGAATTCTATATAATCGCCCAATTTAATGCATACCATATTTTAAGGAGGTTTTAAATTTGGTATTTATCTAAACAATAAATGTATTAATTCAAAATTAAAGTTGTATTTGCATGTGTTTATGAATGGAAGTTATCTTTTTCCTTATTTTTAGCATTTGATATATTTCTCACGCCATAGCCAATTTGGTTTTTCTTTTTGTTTTACTAAGATTCAAAATGAACAACTGTAAACAATATACAGAAACATTGTGCACATGTATGCACATATGCATATGTGCACTATCCAAATTGACCATAAGTTACTTTAAAATTAGCAAATCATCAACGCACATGTGTACACATAAGACATGTACATACTCACAATTCAAATGTGCACATATGCCAATAAAGTGTATACATGCATTATGCACATCCCAAAAATTCTAGATGCACATCCATAGCCAATATACATAAATCCTATGTGCAAGTATGCACATATATGCATATAATATTTTTCTACAACCCACATGCACATATGCATATATGCATTTGTGCATATATATGCATTTAGAGTAGAGGGACGATTCATCTCATCTAGGAAGAAAAGTTTGAAAGTAGAGGGACGATTCATGTAAATATTTCCAATTCATCGGGTAAGCCGAATCCCTATCTTTCCAACACCCAATCGCAACACTATCCAAAGCGTTGTTGTTATTATTACCACCATTGTTCATCATGTTGTGATGATTGTTGTCGTTTCCGGTGCCGTCTTTATCTTCGCCAACATCTATGGTTCCTTGATATTCGCCGGTGATTGGGACACCGCCGCCGACGGCAGCGGCGACGGTTGTTGTGAGGTTAACGAGGGGACGAGTTTTGGAGAATTTGGGATCTTTGGAGTTAAACTTCCATTGTTGATGTTGTTTGGTTCTTCGTTGAGGATTATCGAAAGTGTGTTGATCTCTGATATCACCTAATCGAACGCTTAGTCTACGCCGTCGTTTTGGTGGAGCTATTACGACGATGTCTGCCGAAATACTGACCGGAGCTCCGCTTCCACCTCCGTTTTTAATATTTTAATATTTTAATTTAATAAAAAATCAATTAATTATGGACCATTGATCTCATCAATCTACGGTTGAGATTGGTTAGGACGGTTAGCACCAATGCGATGGTTAGCAAATGAATGGGCCTCTATATAGATATATAGATACAAATACAGAAACTAAATCAGCTCGACAGCCTAGCAAAAGAATATACAAAAAAGTTTCCCTAATTGACAGCCTGTATTACATTACTCGGTGTATGCACCCACTAGTTTTGTATATATAGGATATCTAGAAACTTAATCTCCTGCCATCTCCGTAGGAAGTGAACACATCCACTAGACAATAATATGAATAGAGTATCCGTAAGCCTGGTATGGACTTGAGATACCTCAAAACGCGAACTTGCATCTCATTGACATTTGTACGGAGCGGACATGAACGGACTCGTGATACTATTACTAACACGAAATGATATACCCAGTCCAGTAGTTGTCTAATAATTAACTTTCTGAATTAGTCTCTTGCATCTCTCTGGATACTTTGTAGGTTTTCCATCCTTTCAAAGAAGTTCCCCAGTAGTGAGCAACGGGCTATCGTGGTTTCATCCTAGTAAACCACACATCAGGCTATCCATTGCTTTGTACCCAGTAAACCACACTCGGTAAGCATATCAAGAACATACTTCAATTGAGATAGAAGAATCCCTTAAGGAGACTGGGAAACTTCTATCCTAGAGACGTCCTAGGTCTGTAACTTGAAATTGAAACTGTAAACAAATGTTTGAACTCTGAAATCTGGATGCTATCATCTTTGGCTATAATAATGGCATCCACACATATACCACTAGTATGATTCTTCGACCTTGATAATATCGAAAGAACACATAATCATCCTTGGAACTTTGAGCCATACTGAACGCATGGAAAATATTTGAAAATCTCCCAAACCATGCTTAGGGGACTTTTGAGACCATATGAACGCCACAATCAACATACCTTTAAGGCGTCCTCTTGAATAAAAACCCAAGTGGCTACTACATGTATACCTCCTCAAGAATGTCATTAAGGAAGTCATTCTTGACATCCAATGATCTATGGCAGCCAAGGGTATGGCCACTGAGAGGTAACTCATCATGGTCAATCTCATGCAATTAACCGTCAATATTAAGCTTCATTGTAAATACCCATTTACAACCCCACTTTGCACTTTCCAAGAGGAAGTTGTTTTAAATCTCAAGTATGATTCTTCTACAAGGCATCCATCTCCTTTGCATTGCTTTGAACCATCCGTTATGATTAAGTGTCTCAGTCATATTCCTCATAACAGTATAGGCATCAATGGTTGTTGTTTAAGCACACGACTCAAGTAAGAGGTGAGAGCAAACAAGATAATTGTGGATGAGAAATCTGGTACAAGTTCTTGTGCCTTTTTGGAAGGCAATTGGAATATCAGGGAGGGGTGCATCGGTTACAAACTCAATATGTGATGGTTTGTGTGTAGCATATGACGAAATGGGTGACTCACCAAAATCTTGATGCACATGTAAGGTCTCTTGGGTTTCTATCACTTGTTTTTGGCGTTGTGAATCGAGTATCTATAGTATCACTATGGAAACCTATGGTACAATATTGGAATGCTTGAGACTAGAATACAGGTGATTTATAAGGGTCAAGACTGGATTCGTTGACTGAAGGATTGTTTGTGGTTTTGATAAAGAAGGAACGCAAATGATTGGACCTTGGAGGTAATGTCAACCCAGATAAAACATCTAGGAAGGATTGGACCGTTGGACTATAACAGCAAAAGCCTTTTTGGACACATGAATACATATGGAACACACACTTGATAGCACATGGCTAAAATTAATTATGTCTTGGGAAATGATCATGGACATAAGAGATGCATCCATATATTTTAGAGATAAAGCAAAATTAATGCCTTCTGAAAATGGTAAGGAGAAGAGTGTCTTTACATCAAGGACAAGAGATATCATGCACTTAATCAGATAATCAGTTGTAAGAATCGCATCGGTACAAAACTTCCTGGTATAGTAAATCATCATAGTGCAAGCCACATCCAACAAATGACGGTTTTTTCTTTCAGCATGTCAATATGTTGGGGGTGTACACGCACATGATTATTCATGTATAACAACATGCTCAAATAAGAAATTTGTAAACTCAAAAGCTTTATGCATCATCAGATCGAGATGTTTTAATGAAGCATCAAACTGGCTTTTAACACCGCCATAGAATTCACGAAAGATAGAAAAGATTTCATTATGTGTTTTTAAGCAAATAAAATCATAGCGCACAATAAATGTCATCAACAAACGTAGTAAAATGTTTAAAAAACCACTATCACAGGTAATACGACATGGTCCCTAAATATATTGGAGTGGATTAACCGAAATGAAGTACTAACTTGAGTAGACTCTCTAAGGGGATAGGGCGAGTGTGTTTACCCAAATGACATGACTTGCAAACTAACTCATGGAAGGACATTATGGCCTTAACTGCTTCATACAGGTAAAGAGCTTCATACAGGTAAAGAATGATGGTCTTGTCTACAGTGAGCCACCCTAATACAAGAATCACAAAGATGTGTTGTTGGAGATTGCAAGCATACAACATAGAGAGCTCAGGACTCATAACCTGTAGCAATCAACCAATTCGTCCCGTTTCCTAAAAACACAATGTTTGAGAAAGAAAGTTACATAACTACTGTGTTTTCTAGCAATTTGGCTAACATATATTAGACGATCCGAAAGAGTAAGCACATAAAGAACAAATAATAAGTTTAGGCTTGGCAGGTTGTTATTGGATCTTATGTCCATAATTGAACATGAAGAACCATAAGTAAGTTTGAACGGGTTATGGGGCATGTCGATATTAAGATTGGATATGAGATTTTTGCTCCGAGTCAGACGCTCAATGACACCTAAACCAATAGTCCAGGATGATGAGCAAGAAGAAAAACAAGTAAATGATATGCCTAACTATGTTGTATTAGCACTAGGAGTGGATGGAACCTGTCTAGAAGACCCATGCTAGAATTGAGAGTCATAAAGAAGTGAATGGTCATAACATTATCAACAATTGCTACATGGGTATGGGGAGGACGTGGTGATAGTTGGGATATGTGTCTTGAAGTAGGACAATTCGGGTAGTTATACTTGGTGTGTCTGTAACCCTTGCAACAGAAGCACTAGATCTTTTACTTATATCCTCCCTTTCCAGTATTTCTGGCACTAAAAGTTGCAAATGCTTATGTATTAGTCCCGGATTGTTGTGATGTTGAGTTACACAAGTATATATCTCGAGCAAGGTGATACATGGATGCCAAGGACCAAGAGGTTGTGTGACTCAAGGGACGAGCACTAGAATATTTAGGGGGCAACCCTGAAATGAGCATCATCAATCATGTCCAATTTAGCCGATTCTACTCATGAACTTCTAAATCTAGAGTTACATGGAATAACTTAAAGTCCTCTGCTAGCTTCTCAATAGCCTGGCGCAGTGCTCGGTGAGATTTAAGTCGCCTTGTTCGTATCCAAAATAGCACCTGAATATAAAATAAATATAAGAGAGTGACTACAAAGTCAAGAAGGTAGACTGCAAGCGCTCCGACAACTTCTTTGTGGTAGGGTAGCTTTGAGCAATGCTCGGGAACTTGTGGTTCCATTGCATTCCATAAGGCTATTTGGATTCCACTATTATCTAGCTTCTATTCTCGTGTTTAAGGTTTGGAGGATCTTGAGTCAGGTATTCATCCTTGTCCAAACTTTCAAGACCGGTTTTGACAAAAGTAAAGCCCGATATGTTGAGTTTGTTATAGCAGAATAGTTGATTATCCCTTGAGTGGTAACATCACAAGATTTTGAGTTTGGAACAGGAACTACATTTTCCGTGATGAACTGAAATATCGAATAGGATTATATGAATAATGGTAAAGCGGGTAATAGGTCTTGTCTTGTGGTGGTCCAACATTCTGCGCTGAAAATTGAAGATCCTACAACCATCTTTTCAAGGTAATCTGCCTGACCCCATCAGTTATGAGGTTTGTTGTGAACATCATGCTTGGGGAGAGAGTAGCTATCAACTTTTTGAAGTTATTCACTATAGTGGGCACCACAGATGAATTCAAAGAAGGGTCAAACATGGATACGGAAGAGTATTGAAACTAAAATCCTATAATTTGTTGACAAGATCAATATTCATATGAAATGTCTAGAGACGTTCTTATATATTTTAGACCAACTCTGATCAGCAATGCAAGTGTAGATACAATTGTGCAGCTAAATGAGACAACATATATTACAGGAAGCTCGCATGGTTGTATGTTAGCTACTTAGCTATATAAACGAGAGCGGAAGTTTCCATTCAGGGCATTTTCCGAAATTTCAAACTCAAAAATGGAACGAACAAGAAGTAAGAGTTCCAAACGTATCATATGACTTTTAAATCTGGAGCCTCTATCCACAAAGTTCATTCAGAATTAGCAGTCTTCACAAAAAGGGCAAAATTATGTCATGGGTTCTGTTGTACTCACATTGGCATTTGTAATGTAGTGACAAACTGCGCATTTAACTGATGGGGCACCATATGGATACATCAGCATTGTTCGGCAATTTCCGCAATTGACATGAGCAAGCTGGTTGGAAACTATTAATGCAAAAACAGCAAGACATTTTAGAATCAGAAAAGCACTTTATACAACATGAAGATCAATTGTGTTATGAGATTAGGAACTGAGCAAATAACCTACAAAGCGAAGATTGATCTCTACATTGATCTTCCCTTTTACAAGACTGTTAGTTCTTTTACCGTCTCTTGTCAGAGATTTATACCAGGTCACAAGCAACGATGCTGATGGAAGACATCAGGCATTTAATAGTGGTAGGAGTATAGCTAGGGCTGTAAACAAACCGAACGAACATGAACGGAGGCTTGTTCGTGTTCGTTTGTTTAACTTAACCGAACAAATGAACGAACACGAACGGTAAACGAATGCAATTTTTTGTGTTCATGTTCGTTCGTTAAGAAAATATGTTTGTTCGCGTTCGTTTATGTTCGTTCATTAAGAGCTAAACGAACGAACATAAATGAACGAACACAAATGAATAAAAAGCAACCACCGTTACTCATCATTTCGTTCGTAAAAGATAACAAAACAAAATGAAAAACCGGGTAAACTTAGGAGGTATAAAAAAGTAATTTTAAAAAATTAATTTAATTAATGCTTTTACACATTAATGTCAAAATATATATAAATATTTATATATATATATATAAAAAAACATAAATGAACGAACGAGACCATTGTTCATGTTTGTTCATTTAACTAAACGAACAAAAAAAATGTGTTCACGTTCGTTCATTTATTAAATAAACGAACATAAACGAACTTCCCGCCGAACGGTTTACGAACGGTTCGTTGAACGTTCGGTTCGTTTATAGTATGGCCGACCATCAAGAAGATACAGCCAGAGTAAATTTTGACAAAGATGGAACCTACGATAACTGTATAAATTTACATACAATTGGCCAAAAAAATCATTAGAGTGAAAACTTACAACAGAAGCTACCCACAAAAACAAACTTGAACAAGAGAAATTTAAGCTTTTTCTCCATACAAAAACTTGGAAAAACAGTGCATACCTATGTTAAATGGAAATCTATAATGTTTGCATATACTTGTTACTTCAGGTCTGTGCAGGTAGTTTCCACTTAAAAGATAAGTTGCATGAAAATAAGCAGCCAATAAGCATATGCATCTTACTGTCAAAACAAAATGTGAGAAGTTTGTAAATTGGCCATCATTTTACTTCCACGATGTCGTCCTTAACAAATATGATCAGATGATGCAACACTGCTGAAAGCTCTTAACCATATAACATCTCTAACCCCAATGTAGTGTGGCTCAAAACTGCAGAATTTCATCTCAATCATCATTTTTGAAGACATTTAGGTGAATTGCTAGGATCCAACAAGGCATTTAATACCTGTTAGTATGTTACTAATCCAGCATGGGATAATTTATTACTAGTACTACCACATCCCCACAAGTTTGGGAAATGTTTGATGATCAGAGTAAACTTTATGCTCCAGATCCAAATTTAATTAGCGATTTATTTGGTTGCCCATTGAGGAACAGGGGCTGCCATTGTAACCCTCACTTAGAAAATCACCACTTCCAATCACCATGCTGTCAAAATCCATTTTTGTTGACATTTGGTTCCTCTGTAAACACCTACTAAATGAGCCTACAAGAGTTCATGAGACGCATGTTAAAATCAAGCCTTCAGATTGTTTAAGCAGATTGGGTGTCTTGCAGTTATCCACCATAATATCCTTGTAACCACCTAAGCTTCACATCCCTGGCTAGGATCGCTAACACCAATAGCATTTAAGACCTATAATCGACATGCACCAGTCATCAAGTCTTAGCTCTTATAAATGATCAATAGCATCATCCACAACTAATGCAGCATTTAACATCGGCGGGCAACCACTGTATATCTTCTACAAACTGCCCAAATCCCCCTAAAAAGACTCTAGCTCCCAATAGTACCTGTTTTTCCTCAGCACGTGGAAACCACACCCTCAAATTGTATAATGTCTGCTTATTACTTTACACATCTCATACAACTCTCATTACTAGCTCCACCTTAACAACACCAGCACCAATCCTGCCTATGTCGAGTAGCCAATAGCCATGGCAACCGCAACAACTACCCAAATAACCTATTGCGAACAACAAGCAATGACGAAATGCATTCACATGAATTTATGCCCAAATTCTCATATTCAACAATTTCCCAGGAGTTCAGAGGCTCCTAAACAATAAAATTTATTTGAGAATACCAACCTATTCTACACTCAGTTACTCTGACAGAGTGGATGTGATGCATGGTGAATTTAAAACCTTAAATAACCCTAAGGTGATTGATTAAAATATGAATCCATCTAGATTGTGTTTAATGCAAGGTGAAACCTTCAATGCCACCTTTGATGATAGAGGGAGAAGGGTTTTGACCATTTGCACATGTAAAAGAAGGCATGAAGAAATAAGAAGAATTTTGCCTCTTGCCCATCCAAAGGCAGAAACTTGAACAAGGATAAGGATAATGCCTACCCTCTCAAGGGATCCGGCCATGAAAGAAGCTAGCACAAGACCATAAATCACTCCATATCATTGAGATGAGGGATCACATCAACATATATATATATATATATATGAGTTGGTTTCAAATAAGAAGGCTAAATATCATGACAAGGTAAGACGGGAAGGTTCATATGTGAATCATTGAAAAAAAATCCGGAAAAATCTACTTGAAGATGCATATGTGAACCGACATTACAGATTATTCATATGGGTTCACATATGTATTTCCATATGTATTTTTTCAATGATTCACGTTTACCTCCTCTTCTTATTAGAACCTCCCACTATATATATATATATATATATATATATATATATATATATATATATATATATATATATATATATATATATATGACAAAAACAAAATATGCTAGAAACCTAGACCTGGTAGGGCTAAGAATTGGAACCTGAGTCAGTTACTACCAATAGACTACTATAAGAAGCTAGATTCCTGGTTATTCCTACAGAGTTATATAATACAAATCTATCTATGCATCCAACGCTAAATTCTCCCAAAAACATTGTACCAGAGTTAAAGAGATCAATTTTAATTTTTAATTTATTGAAAAATAGAGGATTTAGGATTTTTAGTATTTTAGGCAAGTAGAGGTAGGTTATTATGCAACCCCTTTACATGGTGCAACCCATGCAACCCCTCTATCCACCACTCATTTTATTTTCAGTTTTTTTCCCTTTTCTTACTTACAAAAGTGAAAATAAAATGAGTGGTGGATAAAGGGTTTGTATGGGTTACATCATGTAAAGGGGTTGCACCTCTAGGCAAGTATGCCTCCAAAATGTTTTAGTACTATGGAAAATATTTGGTTTTCATATATTTTTTTCCTTTAATAAGCATTTGCTTTGAGTGACATTTCCTGGTTCTACCAGGTATATTTCATTCCATGTATAATGTAACCCCACCCCCAAATAGTATGAGGTGTGATATTATGATTTTGTCAGCTTGACTCTCATGTTGCAAAGGCAGGCCGTGTTTATAGAAGGTTTCCTCAAGTAAGTCATGACTGCTAAATGGGGCAACCAAACATGGAAGCTTTTAAAATTAAGCTGTAAAACCTAAGACAAGTTCAAAGTGCCAATCCAGGACCACTATACTGAAAATTGAAGTGGTCATTGCAATGTGGATCATAGAGTATGTATACATAGGAGAGAGAGGAAAAGGAACAACCACCATGGGTATGAGATTTTCCAAAATCTTTGCATCATAACAAGATTCAACTAGTCAATTGTCTGATAAGTATACTCGATGATATCAAGCTTCCACTAAGTAGATGCATTACTGTCCTAAAACATACATGCAACCAGAGCAAAGCAAAACGAACAAAAAGGAAATTCCATATTACAATAGAAATAAACAAATTTATACCTGGTGCAAGATTCACAGTATGGCAACAAGAGCATCTCACACTCGTAGCTCCACGCGTATACATCAGCAATGTGCGGCAACCTCCACAGATCAATTGGGCCATTTCCATCCCTGAAAAGTTTTCCACCAACATATAATAAGCAATTATTATCATGAGTAAGGTGTGACAAAAGGCTTAAGTTGTCTACGGCATAATTCATACGGAATAATGAAAAGGAAAAAGTGATATGAATAAACATGCCTACCGACAAAAAAAACTCATTTGGTGTGGAGGCTGAGAAGAAGGTAACCCTTTTATTTAGAAGATAGCAAAGGAAAATAACATATAGTAAGGATCTTCCATAAAGTTACTCATTATTAGCCAAGCAGCCAAAAACCTTTTCTTACAGTTGTGTGTAGGTTAAATCATGGTTTTCAAAATCGTTTGAGGCGTACGCCTCGAGGCGAGGCGGTCCAAAACTGCTCATGAGGCTTAAGCCTCATGGTCCCTGGACGAGGCTTACGCTTCAATCAGTGAGGCGGTGCCTTGAGGCCTTGAGGTGATGGTGAGGCGCAAGCCTCAAATGCTTTCTGTTTTTTGTGAGACTTTGGTGAGAGACTCATGACTTTTTATAAGAAAAAAAATAACTTGTACTTTTATTTAAAAAGGTAGAAAGTCAAAAGCAAAAGTGAGTGTACTTTTAGTAATTTAAAAGTACAAAAACCCATTTTGGGATGTCCTTTCCTTTTCTCTAGAAGAAACAAAGAGCAATTTGATCATGTTACGGGGAACTATAACTTGTAGATTATTATGTTTTTAGACTAATAACTAGTAATTTTATGAACTTATGACCTTTAAAATTTGGTATGGAATTATGTTTTGCTTATTATTAGTATTTATGTCTTTTATTTGGTATAGAATTATGTTTTCCACATATATTTTTTGTATTATATATACACATACATATATATTATATATATACACACCTCGAGGCTTACGCCTCGAGTCCCGATTGGGATTTTTAAAACTATGGGTAAAATAGGGAATGATATCTCAAAATGTGTATTGACAGTATGAAACCATCGAAGGGCTTATATTGATGAAACAAGTAGCAATCAAAACACATGGATCAATACGTAAATGTGTATCAAAGCATAACTAGTTGTATGTCCCTGTGATGAAGCGAGATGTAAAAATTTATTGTAAACCAAAAACGAAAAATTAATGCAATTCTGCATTAAAAAGGAAAATCTGAAATTAATGTTTGAACAAAATTGAGATTGCAATCATCTATAAGCACATCAGTACATAAATGACTAAATATGTTAAATAGTTTGATTTTTTCTTTTTTTGAAACACAGGCCTCTGAAAATCGACCGCATGAAAAAGAATTAGAATCACATAGACTAACATCTCAAGTCACCCCCGCATTACACCCACACTCACCAATATTTAACTCACCTTTCTTCACTCTATAACAACAAGAAAGAAAATAATCAAATACTTAAAGTGCATTTAATTGGGGCACATTGAAACCAAAAGCCTTGTACTCCTTTTATAAGCATGCAACCCACTCCACCTTTTGTTGCTCCACCTATGTGGGACATGCTTTCATGTTTATCCTTTTATTTTAGCCAAAAATTCTCAACAAACATAACTTTTAATGCATTAGTGATTTGTGCGTGATGCTTCATTAGATGTTGTACTCTTGAAATTTAAGAGCTTTACCTAAATGCTTTATAAGATAGTATAGATGCTCTAACAACTTCAAGTATGTGCTCATGCTTATTTCCAACTCCACTTGTTATGGCATATAGTTCGATGTATGATGTGTCGACACATAAATAAAAACACTTAAACCATGGTTAATAAATCTAGACCCATTAGGCTTCATGAACAGTTTTGAGTTGCTTTTTGCAAAAACATGAGATACCATAGTGATGGAAGGCATGTTGGTTGTTCTGCATTAAGTATCCAATTGGCACTAGAACAATCATCAACAAAGTTGTAAATGTATTTATATTCATCAACGACTAGTTGTGTACCTGTGCGATGTAGCGGGATGTAAAAGAGTTAGAAATTTATGTTTGAACAAAATAGAAATTAGAATTATTTGTAAAATGTAATCATAAGCATTTGTAGATAAATGGCTAAATATGATAAATTGTTTTGCTTTATTTTTGGAAAGGGGTCAATGGCGAGATGGGGTTTCCAAAACCCATGCACCTTCCATTCATAACTCTTAAATGCATTGGTGATTTGTACTTAATGATTCACAGATTTTGTATCTTGAAATTTAAAAAGTTTTACCTAAAAGTTTTATAAGATAGTATAGATAAAATGTTTATATGGACCCACACATCCATATGCACAACGAGAAAAGATTTATAAGCATGAGAAACATTGATGTGAAAGAAAAACTTATGTTGTTTGGGTAGAGGGCAAACAGACAAATGAGCAGCATCAGACTTGTTCAAGTCAAGTTAAGTTGCCATGTATTCAACTGAAGGCAAGTGGCATGCAATCCATGTAAGAGTTTGACAACTTTAAAAGAATGATGCTCAATTCTCTTATATCATAGAGAAAACCATTTGTTTGTGCAAAGATTACAAACTAAATGGAAGCTTTTTTTAAGGAAATGGAAGTTTTTTTGTTCTTTTCATGATCAGACAAATGAAGACGTAATCGTAAAGGCCCTTGAGGAGAACCCGATGTGCCATCACATTTCTCTTTCTTGGGTCCTAAATAAAATTTGCACTTCGAGAGAGAAACTTACGAAACGAAATGATGGTTGCGAGCAAAATAAAGAACAAATAAAACATGGTGGAGAACAAGCCAAGGATTGTTATAGACAAAACAATTAAGCTAACTTTCACGATTTGATTGTTTGCAAGTGTGGCTTTAATGGGTGTAGAATCATGCATTTAACAAAAACAAACCAAGACATAATCAATTGCACCATTGTCAAATGCCCAAGCATTTCCATGACTAATTAGTCACCAAGTGGTTAGAAAGACTTCCCCTATGTTGTTGTTTCATGAGCATAACTTGGTTCATTGGACTCTACAACTCTACAAGTGACCCATCCTTGCCCAGGCAGCATCAAGTTGTATGTCTGTCCATTGATAACCAAAGAGGTCTTGCTAACTAATCTAATCCATTATCCAGATGGTTAACCTCTTCCATCTGAATTGTGTTCATAGACCTATTATTTATCTTGATAATGAGTTCCATGAGTGAGATTTTCAGTGCAGGGATGTGCAAATGGAATACTGGATA
This sequence comes from Arctium minus, assembly GCA_954870635.1. Classification (NCBI taxonomy): domain Eukaryota; kingdom Viridiplantae; phylum Streptophyta; class Magnoliopsida; order Asterales; family Asteraceae; genus Arctium; species Arctium minus. The sequence goes on along the minus strand of OX941080.1, from coordinate 168,712,801 downwards.
CTAAATTGTTGCATTTCTATTTTAAATTTGACCTCCTTGTGGCAATTAACATGCACATACCTTTTTCTAAAAACTTCTTTGCCTCTATTTTGGTCAAAAGAGTATCACCTCCTTATTACATTACTCAGATTCTATGTGAACTATTCACATCTGATAAGAAAATAAACATCCTCCTTGGTTAAGTACCCCTTTGTTTTCTTCTCTTTTCGCAATTATAAGGCTATAACCTTTGGCAATTGTGGAAAGATGAATCAACAATTTTAGCCCTTTATGTTGGTGATGCTTTCATCTAGTGTCATATCAAACTGAACCACCTCCTTTCATTGTTCTCTCTCTTCTTGAGACATCATATCTTGCACTTACAAATATATGAACCTCTATGTAGGGCATCAAATTCATCCTATGGACTTTCTAACAACTAATGATATACTCCAACCTAAGAGTACGTTTGATTTAGTCATGCAATATTTACTACATGGCATACTTGATGTCTGAAAACCTTTCATTCAACTCCTTTTCATATGTCAACATAGAAGTAATATGACTATTGCTTCTGTTTTCTTCCACCACATTCAAGATCTAATAAACCATCAGCTCATTTCAGTGTGTGTTTACCAAATAAAGATGTTAGAGGTCCTTGATATTGGCATGTGCCCTAACTTATTCTTTCATTTTTGCATTTAACAAAAATGTAATTGGCCTACTCCATGAGATATAGTTATCTGATCTACTTAATTTCTTCGAGAAGAGTATTAGACCTGCATGATAAGGTGCACGTGCAGATGGTGCATATTTGAATCAGCACCAATTTCTGGTGAACTTAGGCTTCCCCATGAATGGGTACTTGTGACAGTCATATTTATGGAGGAAGAGAACCAGTCAATAAGAAAAGGATTTAAGAAACAAGTGACAGGATTTGCAAAGCTTTGTTCAAGAAGTAAACAGGATCAACATGAAATACGAATATACGATCTGATAATTGAATTTTTTTTCCCAACATGAAAACAGCTAAACCAGTGTTACAGAAAGGCATTGTTTCAGCAAAAAAAGATGGACTGAATTGCTCAACAGTCGTCAGCTACATTCAGGTACACATACACAAATCAGTAACAGGCTGAATTTACTATCACTAACAGCTTCTATTAACTATAATCCTATAACATAAACATAAAAAATGAAAATTAGAAATAAACCCTCCTACTTTAGCAGCTCTGAATCCCGAACACTAGTTAAAGCATTAATTTTAAATAACTACATATAAATTTTCTTAAGTTGTAAATAATGTGTCAATCCTACATGAACAAAGGAGTTATCAGTGTGGAGGTCTTTTCTCTACAAACCAAACTTCTTCAGTTCTTAACTCTCTTAATTCATTCATTTTTCAGTGTTGTTCAATGTTTCTTATCAGGATATTTCTTCTTCCTTTTTACATTCCTTTATGTGTCGCTACACAACCTAAGCCTACTACACCTGATGTTAAATTTTTCTAAACACAAGTAATGACTTCACTGTTTGTTGAAGAATCCACATTTTCTCAGAACCAATATGATCTTTCTAAATAACCCAACATGGTTACCTGATCAACAATCATATATTCATATTCAAAAAAAAACTTCAATAAAATAACAAAAAGTCAGCCTTTTCTTGGTTTGTAAAGATTAGTCGATTATTTCTCATATAAAAAACATAATTAAAAAAAAAAAAAAAATCTGATAAAGCAAGCATACCAGGAGGGGGGGCTGAGGTAACGGCATTACATAATGCACAACACACATTCGCAGCTCCTCTCGGATAAAGTAAAATGCTTCTACAACCGCTGCAAACTATTTGGCTCTGCATATTTCTCTGCAGCTCAAACAGCCAAAACAAAAGTTAAAACTTTATCTACAAAGTCCACCAAAAAACTAAAATCCTCCAAAATCCAACAAATAGGGTTTCCAGTTCAACTTAAATAATGAAATTAAGAATATCATCAAGTCAAATTCACACAACGAAAAAGAATTTTATGGAACTAGATAAAATAAAGTACCTGGACCAACGGGGATGAGATCTAGAGAGGAATTTATTGGTCGATTAATTTCGAATTCTATGGACGGAATTTATCGGCAATCCACAAAGCATTGTTGAAGAGGAGAATCGGCTTCAACAACGCCGAAAAGGGGAAAGAAGCAGATTGGATTTGTTGGAATAACAGACATTTTGCCGAAAATTATTATTTTATCTCAATTCATCACTAGTTAATTCATTATTCATCCTCTATTTCTTTTTCACATTTTCAATTTATAATTTAACAAAATAATAATAATAACATTCAAATAGTGTCCACGTTGAATCTATAACCACAATCAATATATAACATTAAGGATAAAGATTTAGGTATTATTTGGCAAAAATAAACTAGCTTATTTTCTGGGTACATGTTTTGAATTTTGATGGTCATAAGTCAGCTTATAAGTTAGCTTTTTGATAAACTACTTGTAGTAGCTTATGAGAAGTTTTTTTGTGATTATTTCAATTATGCCCCTAATTAATATTCATAATTATATATTAACTTTTAATTATAAATAAATAATTAATATTCTTTTTGGTAATTTAAATGCTAAGCTAGTTTTTTTTTCTCTCACATTTTGGAGGAAAGTCTTGGAAAGATGATCAATATAATTTTCTTTCACTTTCCTTTCTCTTCTCTCATTAAAAAAATAGTAAACTAAAATTTTGGCCCCTGAGGTTTACACTTTGCTCCGAAAATGATGCCTAGGCTTCAATAACTATAGTGAGTGTCCCTACTATTTCCATTTTGCTTTGAAAATGGTTCATCGTCGTTAACTCCGTTAAATCTTTTTCTATTAAGTTAGGGGTATTTTCGTCTTTTTCTTTTACAAGGACAATTTGCACACTTTTGTTTAAACCAGAGGGACCAAATTGTAATTTACTCTAATTTATATTAATATATACATATATATGTATGCATATATATATATACATACGCACACAACATATATATGTATACATCCGTCAACCAGATCACCACCTCCGACCAATCTACAACTCCGACTGTCCGACCAACCTCTTCTTCGACTCCCGACAACCACCCCAACCCTCCATGTCCCCTTCCCCCGTGAACCCTCTATCATCCCTTCCCCCGTGAACCCTTCATCGTCCCTCCACCCGTGAACCACTTCCATCTCGTCCCTCTGTCGATCTGATTCAAAGCACATCACCAGCGACCACATCACCAGCCCCCGCTAACAATTGCAGGTCCAATCGATGGTTACAACACAGTTAATCGATTCAATGGGTTTGACCATTGGAAAACTTAGATCCACCTAACAGTTGTAGGTCTGGAAGTTGGGTTGGGGAAGAAAGGTTGGGCCAGAGTGGAGGGTGTTGGATGGAGAAGACCACTGGTCTTGATATCTCGATGTTGGTCGGTGATGGAAAAGACTACCGTAGAAGCCCACCGTCCAGACAAGACCACCGGAGGAGAGTGTTATGGTGAGGGAAAACCACGAGAGTGGAGGGTCGATGGAGGTGGTTCACAGGGGTGGTGAGGGTTGTTGGCGATGTAGGTGGTGGATGTGGTGAGGATCGTCGGAGCTGGTGATGGTGATCGCCGGAAAAATACATACATATATATATGTCATGTGCGTATGTTGTAACACCCTGAATTCTGGAAATAGCAACTAATTTAAAATTTTCTAAATACACCAATAAAAGGATCATCTGCAACCACAATTTAAAATTTAACCTCAATACAAACATTCATTCTATACAAAAGTCTATGATAAGTACGGGTGCTACTAATCCCCATGCATAGTCACTATCTCCATAAAGCGGAAGACTTTGCCGAATACTCACTTTCGGATCTAGCTAAGGCTCTACTCTTCATAGGACTGCTAGAACCAACTCCCAACCTTGAAACTTGATGCACATGCCGACAAATAAAAAGGTTAGGCTTAATGCCTAGTGAGCTCAAGAGTTTTTCAACATATATAAAATAATCGTTTAAAAAGAAATGATGCGGTTAAAGTTATAGTCCTTCAATATGATACGCCTTACATGTGAAAACGACTCATTTTCCAATAATATGCATTTTAGACAAAGAACACCAATTTGGACATTTTCCAAACCAAACTACTACAAAGATGATAATACCAATGTAAGCCGCCCATTCGTAAATTAGCTTTAACCCAAAACTCACTCAAAGCGTAAATATAAATTGAACTCTCCATTTATGAAGATACGGTTAAACCTTATACCCCAAAACACCCAAAACACGGATGGGGAATAATACTCAATCCATAAATCAAGGGTGAAACCCAATTATACAAAACGTCACCGAAAACTTGGATAATAAAACTCAATACCCAAAAACAACACCTTTCGGTGACGGGGGAGACCCGATTCCATAAAATGTGACGGTCCACAAAGTAAGCTCATTTTATGTTGTTAAGACTAGTCATATAAACAAAAGTACACGCAAGGGATGTCAGGCTCAGTGGCTTCTAACTTACACCCACGGAAAGTCAACTTCAACCGCGAAAGGTTCGACCGCGAAAGGTTATTATGTTGAAATCCTCATCCAATATCGCAACCAAGGCTCTAAGTCGAGCTACCAAAACTGGACAATTGTCCAAAAACCCAATCGAAATAAAAATACCAAGTTGCTGGCTTAGCAACCCATTGACTCATTGGTAAATGAAATAAAAAAACAATAAAATGCACTCGACCAACAGATATGCAAACACAATGACCAAGAGTAGGATTAGTTCAAAACTCAACGTTAGTTGAGGCAACCCATTTTCCAAATGAACTTATACCCTTACATTTTTCCAAATGCCTCATAACACAAAAATATGCATTTTCCAAATTTGACTGCTGATAAGAATGAAAATCATAAAATGAGACTATAAACATTATTTCAAGTACCACACATAAATGTGCAAGTGATACTTTATAAAACATTCCATTTCATTAAAGATGCATAAAACCCGACAAACATTTAAAAGTGTATTTCTTCGACCAAAGATCTACTTATACAATAAGACCTCAAAACACATTCACTGGGTGACACAATTATCAAAATGCCCAAAAATCCCAAATGTGGGTGTTATACAAAGTTTGTAAAGTTAAATACTTTAAATAATCAAAGATTAGAAATAACCCAACATTTGATAATTCCATGTAAAACACATAAACACTTTAAAATAGACATTTTGGCATGTACAACGTTTTCACAAATCAACTTGAACTCACCTCGCTAGATTTAGGCTAAATCTAGATTTCACCCAACTTGAGCTCCCTTGAAGAAACTTGAATCCTCCAAGCCAAAAGTCTCCAAACATCTATATACGTACATTTCCAACCATAAATAACCACATTCAACCATATAAAAACATTCCCCAAACATTACACATCAAAATCTCCATTTTGGTCCAAACCCAAATTTCGACCTAGTGGTATGTATGTGGAAAAATGATATGCCTTGAATGGCATGTTCAAATTGAATGTAATGGTGGTTAATGAAATGAATAAAGCAAGTATTAGTTCTGCTTATATGTTTGAGTTTCTTAATGTTTGACATGGCCGTTTAGGACATGTAAACTTTAATTTCATTCGACATTTAATTAAATTAAACTGCATACCTAAATTTGATATTGACTCAAATCACAAGTGTCCCACATGTGTAGAAGCCAAACTTACTAGATCATCTTTTCAATATATTGAAAGAAAAACCGAACCCCTTGATTTAATTCACACTGATGTGTGTGATTTAAAATTCGTTCCTACTAGAGGTGGGAACAAATATTTTATCATGTTCATCAATGATAGCACGAAATATTGCTATATATATTTACTTATAAGTAAAGATGAAGCAATAGACAAGATTGTCGTGTATAAAAAATAAAGTTGAAAATCAACTTAATAAGAAAATCAAGATCGTTAGAAGTGATAGGGCAGGTGAGTATGTTTCACCATTTGCTGAGTTTTGTTCTAAAAATGGAATTCAACATGAATTCACAGCAGCACCCTATTCACCACAGCAAAATGGTATTGCTGAGAGAAAGAACCGTACCTTGAAAGAGATGGTGAATGCCATGTTAATTAGTTATGGTTTAAGTCAGAACATGTAGGGGTAAACTATTTTGTCGGCTAATTGTCTTTTGAATAAGATACCCCACAAGAAACAAGATGAAACACTGTATGAACTTTAGGTGGGTAGGAAACCATCTTACAAGTACTTACGAGTGTGGGGTGCCTAGCTAAAGTGGTTGTACCTCCGCCTAAGGTACAAAAGTTAGGACCTAAAACAGGGGATTGTGTATTCATTGTATACAGCACAAAATAGTAGTGCTTATCGGTTTCTTGTGTATGAGTCTAAAAATCCTGAGATACACAATAATACAATTATGGAATCAAGAAATGCTTCATTTTTCGAAGATGTATTTACTTGTTTGAACAAGGAAGATCAAATCTCATCTTCTAAAGATAAAGAAATTGTTCGAGAGGATGAACAAGTTATATCTGAAGAAGAAGTGATAGAACCTAGAAGTAAACGGGCTAGGGTTGAAAAATCGTTTGGTCCTGACTTTCTCACTTACATGGTGGAAAGTGAACCCAAAACCTATCGTGAGGTGGTTACGTCTTCAGAGGGACCTCAATGGAAAGAAGCCATCAAGAGTGAGATAGAATCTATCTTACAAAACCATACATGGGAACTAGTGGACCTACCTCCGGGATGTAAGCCACTAGGTTACCGTTGGATCTTTAAAAGAAAGATGAAAGCTGATGGCAGTATTGACAAATACAAGGCGAGATTAGTGATCAAAGGATATAGACAAAAGGAAGGTCTAAATTATTTTGATACTTATTCGCCGGTGACCAGAATAACATCCATTAGATTGGTGTTAGCTATTGCAGCCATTAGAAATCTGCAAATTCACCAAATGGATGTGAAAACTGCTTTTCTAAATGGAGATTTAGAAGAGGAAATCTATATGGAGCAACCTGAGGGATTCGTTTCCCCGGGACAAGAGAACAAGGTTTGCAAACTTATTAAGTTCTTGTATGGCCTAAAGCAAGCTCCAAAGCAATGGCATCAAAAGTTTGATCAAGCCATGTTAGAAAGTTGTTTTAAAATAAATGAGTGTGATAAATGTGTTTATATGAAAGACACCACTCATGGATATGTCATATTGTGTTTATATGTTGATGATATGCTTATCATTGGTAGTGATGACAAAATGATAAGGTCCACGAAGGATATGTTGAAATCTAAGTTTGACATGAAATACATGGGTTTAGCAGATGTGATCCTTGGAGTCAAGATCACAAGAACCCAAAATGGTCTGGTGTTAAATCAGACACATTACGTGGACAAGATTCTTGAGAAATTTAATGAAGGAGATACTAGTATAGCTAGAACTCCGATTGACACTAGTCAACATCTATCTAAAAATAGAGGGGATAGTGTTGCACAAGTGCAATACTCAAGAATAATTGGCAGTCTGATGTATGTTATGAGTTGTACTAGACCTGACTTAGCATATACAGTGACCAGGCTAAGTAGATATACTAGTAATCCCAGTTTTGAACACTGGAAGAGTATTACTAGATTGTTAAGATATTTGAGATACACATGCGAGTATGGACTGCATTATGGAAGATATCCAGTTGTGATCGAAGGATACAACGATGCAAATTGGATATCTGATATAAAGGATTCCAGATCTACAAGTGGATATGTGTTTACACTTGGAGGTGCAACTATATCTTGGAAATCATCCAAGCAAACTGTTATAGCTAGATCCACGATGGAATCTGAATTTATTGCCTTGGATAAATGTGGTGAAGAGGCATAGTGGCTACGTCAGTTCATGAAAGATATTCCCAGATGGCCTAAGCCGGTAACAGCCATATGTATACATTGTGATAGCCAATCGACAATTGGTAGAGCTCAAAGTACAATGTATAATGGGAAATCTAGACACATTAGACGTAGACATAATACGATTCGACAATTACTCTCTACTGGAGTTATCACAATTGACTATGTGAAGTCAAAGGATAACATTGCGGATCCGCTTACGAAAAGCATAAGTAGATATTTAGTTTATAAGTCATCGAGAGGAATGGGACTAAAGCCCTTAAATAAGTAATTCATGCAAAGGAAACCTTACCCAGAATACTGGATATCCCAAGATCCGGGTTCAAAAGGACAACCTAGTTGTATGAATAAGGGAGGTCACTGTGGGGGATAGGGATGGCAGAAAACCCTGAACCCGGCGGGGAAACCCGAAACCCAACTAAGTTCGGGTCGGGTCGAGTTAGACAATTTTGGGTCGGGTAACGGGGATTTTATCGGGTTCAGTATCGGGGCAAGGTATCCCCGCCCCGCCCTGATATATATATATATATTATTAATATTTAATATAAATATGTTTAATATTATTATATTATTAATATTTAATATAAATATGTTTAATATTGTATTTCATATGTTATTTTTATTCATGAATACTATATTTGTGTTATTTTTTTAAATAATATATTTGTCTTCGTCGGAACAAGTTTATGTGTGGTTGTGTTAACTGTTAAGTGTTAACAAACTTGATTTTGGATTGTGTTTGGACTCCAATTTGGATGGTGTTTGGAGCAATAATTTTAATTTAGATTTTTGAATTATGTTTGGAGCAACAATTTTAATTTACATCGCATTTCGACATGATTTTTCAGCCATTTTTATTCATGGATTTTTTCCCCAATGCTCGGGTCGGGTTCGGGGATCGGGAATTCCCCATCGGGTCGGGGACGGGGCATAAAAAACCCCGACGGGGCGCCCCGAATAAAAACCCGACGGGGAACAGGGCGGGGACGGGGATGCATTTCAGTTTTAGGGACGGGGACGGGGGACGGCAAACCCGCCCCGTTGCCATTCCTAGTGAGGGAGTTAATAAACTTCCTAGTCCATTTCTGGAATCAGTGACAGTGAGGCTAAGCGTATGACTTTTAATGATTATTGAAAATCACCTATGTGAGAGAGAAATGGGGTCACTTTGAAGGGAATTGTGGGTGGGGAGCAATTCCTGACAGCTCTCGCTGAACCAGGCTAGTGTTCATGACCATAACGAACACAACTTTGTTAAGAAGAGTCCTGCGTGAAATGTATTGTCGTCTACATAAATGGTAGTTCGGTTAAAAGACATCGAGTCTACTGACAGCTAGGAGACCAAGTATGTTTCACAAGGGAATGTTCAAAGGGTAACACCTACCTATCCTATGCAGGATTCGACTATTCGAAATTTCGTAGGGAATTTTTTGTATGCAAAGATCGATCTCCATTCATGTGGGGGATTGTTGGAAAATTTAGTAAAAATATGTGTTTTTACTAACTTTGGACACATTTAAATATATATATATATATATATATATATATATGTATGTATGTATTTTCTAATCAACTCTTGGTGGGTTTGTGTTCTCCTATATGAGAGCATCGAAACGATATATTATATGTCCAAAACGGAGTATGCGTGAATGAGATATCGATACTCAAAGTTGAGTACTTGGGATAAAGTTAGTGAAAAATCAAGTGGGTGTGGGGAAGTGTCCCACATAGGAAGGAGGAGTAAAAAGTTTGTGGTTTATAAATATGAAAGTGTGAGGGGCTTACAAGCTCATTTGATTGGTTTTACTCCAACTCCTACCTGCGCGCAGGGGGGGTGTCGATTGAGATTTTCGTAAGCTAAATCGGCGAACTTGTGCATGGGCGCGACCTGCAGACACGAATGTAGCTCCGAAATCTTGTGCTCGTACAACTTGGTTTTTGCGAATTTTTTGTTTTGATTCAGTGGCCCGGGCGGGTTATGCCGCAGGCTAAACCTCACGGCTACCCACGTCGTGTATTGGAGTATGGACGAAAAACAGTGCACCAGACGGGTTAGACCGCGGGTTAACTCGCACTTACCCGCGCCACGCACTAGAATGGGGACGAGAAATAGTACACCGGGCGGGTTGTGCCGCGGGTTTACCCGCGCGGCTACTCGTGCCACGTACTGTTATTAATTTCGTTTGTAACTCCCAATGATACTCATTGAAGGTAGAAATTAATATGTTTAATTATCATATAATTACTGGTTAATTGCATATTAATTTTTCGGTTTCAAATCTCAAGTATAAAATGAGGAGTCCGATTCACATTCCACACAACGAAAACCGACACACAACTCTCTCGAAATATCAAAGGGGTTAGCTCAATTGGATAGGTAACATCCTGGGGGGGGGGTGAAAGCCACACTACCCGGGTTCGATTCCCACGAGCGACACTTTCCTGAGATATCCAGACTCTGGGTCTGGTCCTTCGAGGCCAAGTCCGGGACCGGTCCGGGTGGGTCCAGTCTATGGGACCCTCTACCCTGTCAGTCGGGTTCAACCAAATGTTGGGTCGGGTCGCAGCGGATTAGTGGGACTGCCCGTAATGGAGGCCCGATACCGCTGGAACGTGTGTGTGCGTTAACTTGTCGTTCAAAAAAAAACTCTCTCGAAATATCTGCTGCATACGTTTATTCCAATTACTTTTCCAGGCAAATGGTCATCTCCAATAGTACTACTGCTTACGTTGTTGTACCCTGGGAACAGACGACAAATATGCTTAAGGGAATCGTGTGATACATGAGCCTCACCATCTGTTTGATTTTCTTCTTTATTCTCTGTACTCAAATTATTAAATCATTTGTTGATTTATTTTGTAATATTATATGTATGCTTAATATACATCGTTATTAACAAAAGAAGGGTAGGAGTATTCATTTTCTAGGTAACTTCAACCATCCAGATCAAGGTTGAACCTCGAGATCAGAGTGGTATGGTGGTACATGGCGCATTTGGATGTGCCTAGAGGTGGTGTTGGTGTTCATTAGAGATGAAGGGGAGAAGGGGAGGATGAGGTCGACGCAGTCGTCGATGGTGTCACCGGGGGGGGGGGGGGACTGGTTAGCGATAATTATGAGGCGACGTAGGTGGGAACTTTTGTGTGTGTATGTGTGTATAGTGAGGTTTAGGGGAAAACTGAAAATCTTTAAAAAAACTGAGGAACACCCTAATAACCATTTATCTATACGGTATACATGTGCATATAATGTAGGGTCGGAGCATGTGAAGATGAGAGAGGGAAAGTAGGTCTCCAATGATTGTGCATTCATTAGTGTGCGTATATATATATAGAGGGAGGGGGGGGGGATCAAATGCAACCTCCTTAAAGCTTGCAACCAATGCAACCCAATTAGATTTAGATCATCCCCCCTTTCAAGGAGTATTTTTATTTTTAATTTTTAAAAATTTAACCGCTTTATCCTCAACCATTGATTGTTTAATTGTATATTTGTATGGTGTAGGTGAAGTTGCATTGGTTGTAACATTTGTTATGATTGTATTAGAAGAGCCTCTAATATATATATATATATATATATATATATATATATATATATTAGGGTTGGGTTCCGGTGAGAAGTGTGAGAAATGGTTATCAAGCGTTGGATGATGAGAAATGGACACACATTAGGATGAGATGCACCGAGATGCACCAAATCAATGCCCTTCTAAGCCGCAGTTCATGGGAGGGCTTGAGATTAAAAGAGATCAACGATTCAAATCCACTTCTCACGCTTCTCATCGTAAACTCAATTTCTGACACGATCCTTCGCCTATATATATAGTTATATACACACACTAATAATGATAATATAATATATTTGTTTTATTTTCTATTAGAAAATTTAAGTGAAATTATAAAAATATTAAACTACCTAGAGTTAACAGACCTTTTTAACAAGAGTTAGTAAGAGGGGCCAAAATGCAATAGAATGGCAACAACCGAAAATGTAATTATTTTTAAATAGGGACGTTATTTAATAGTCACTAATAACCATAGGGACTAAAAGTGTATTTATTCTATTTCTAACAAGTGCATCCAAACACCAAAAGAATATTCTGTTGGTCAAACCGACATTATTCCAAGTGTCCTTGCAAGTCAAACTTTCATGAAGCGACCCAATTTGTCGGCAACAATCATCACCAATCACATTCTCTTTTTTAAAGAAAGAGTAAATTACACCGTTGGTCCTTACAGTTTTCTAAAAGTTTGGATACCATTCCCTATTTTGAAATAAATATATTCAATGTCCCTGTGGTTTACATTTTATTTCAATTTAAGTCCCTTACCCTTAAACCCCCTTCGTTAACTAATGGTTACTTTTGTCAATTTATTTATGAATTAAAAAATATATTTAAGAAACCACTTAGACGATGCCAAGTGCCATCCTACCCATTAGATGTAATACATATATACATATATAGAGGGAGTTTTAGTTACAAATCCTCTAATTAATACAAACCAGATAAATTATACCCAATCGACCATATAGTCTAATGAATATTTGGGTTCATAAAACGTTTATTTTCCGATCTAAGCCATTGATCGTAATGAATGAACTTTTAATATTTTTTCATAAATATTTAGATAATCATAAAATAAACCCTCATCATTTTCACAAATATCTCATTTGATTGGTTTGTATAGTTTGTATCAATTATAATGTTTGTATTTGAAACTATTTATATACATCATACATACATATATATATATATATATATATATATATATATATATATATATATATGGGCTTAATCATTTTTTAGAATTTCAAAATTTGTGAGATTCGTAAGACCACTTATTAACCACCCGTTTTAGTTAATTAATTATATTTCTTTAACTAATAATTCAAAGGATATTTTTGTATTTTTTTAATTTGAATGACAACTGACCAGTTTAATATATTTATTTTAGAGTGAATTGTGGATTTGGCCTATGTGGTTTTGTGATTTCTTTGATCATGATCCTCATTCTATGTTTATTGTGGATATGGTCCCTGTGGTATGCAATATATTGTGGATAGGGTCCCTAAACACTAACATCATTAACTTTGAAGGGTTAAAGGCATCATATGTCTTGCACACTATGGGTATAATAATCATTTTGTTTTTCACTTTCAATTTATTCTATACGCATTTAAAACAAACAATACTAAATTATGGATTTGGTCCCTATGCATCATTCATCATCTTTAAAACACATTTATCGTCTTTCTTAATTTTTTTTCATCCAATCTTCATTATCAATGTACAAGAAAAACTAATTTGTTAAAGTGCAAAAAAAATTACTTGCATTTAAAAATAACAATTGTTTGAACCCAACACAACATCCTAAAAAACAACCTATCAAAATAGCAATTGTTTGAAACTAATATTACATCCCCAAAAAGACAACCCATCAAAATGACAGTTGTTATATATCAACATTTATGTAGTAGTTGTTGGCAATGGTTTTATTTATTTTCTTGATGACATCTAAGTGACTTGAGTATGAAGTACATTAATTCTTCTCATAAAATACATAGACCATTTGGAAATGTGATATAATCATCTTCATTTTGGAGATCCAAACTTCATTATATAGTGCATTAGATATTAAAATGTTAATTGAAAGGGTATGGATCCCCAACAAGTGTCAAGTGACTTGGTGTGTAATTCAAGTATGACTATTTAGAGCATCTCAAACCACAACACCAAATTTAACACAAAAATACCAAATTTGATGGGTCCATCAACAAAAAAAAACCCAACTCCAATCACACTCTAAAAAAACATCAAATATATATTAAATGTATATATAATTTACTTAATATAAATATGTTAATTTTAAAAACAAATTATTAATGTTAAAATGTTAATTTTGGTATAAATAAATTTTGATAGGCGATTTACGGCCGGTTGGAGATGCTCTTATGACACTATTGTCTTCCCTTCAACCTCTTATGTCATAATATATTTGTGTTTACAAATGTCAACTGACATGCATATAAGCCTTTTCCCACATCATGGTTTCCAAATGGTCTATGCATTTTATGAAAATGATTAATGTACTTCCTACTCAAGTCACTTAGATGTCGTCAAGAAAATAAACAAAACCGTTGCCAACAATTACTACATAAATGTTGATATAAACAATTGTCATTTTGATGGGTTGTCTTTTTTGGGATGTAATATTGGTTTATAACAATTGTTATTTTGATAGGTTGTCTTTTTTAGGATGTAGTGTTGGGTTCAAACAATTGTTATTTTTAAATGCAGGTATTTTTTTTTTTTTGCACTTTAACAAGTTAGTTTTTCTTGTACTTTGACAATGAAGATTGGATAAAAAAATCGAGAGATGATAAATGTGTTTTAAAGATGATGAGTGATGCATAGGGAACAAATCCACAATTTAGTATTGTTTGTTTTAAAGGTGTATAAAATAAATTGAAAGGGAAAATAAAATGACTATTATACCCATAGTGTGCAAGGCACATGATGCCTTTAACCCTTTAAAGTTAATGATGTTAGTGTTTAGGGACCCTAGCCACAATATATTGCATACCACAGAGACTATATCCACAATAAACATAGAATGAGGACCATGATCAAAGAAATCATAAAACCACAGGGATCAAATCCACAATTCACTCTTTATTTTATTATCATCTCTCTTTCTTTCTCCATTTTCATAAATTGAAAACCCTAACAAACATCTCTTTCTCTCTCCATGCCTCCTAAATTCTCCGACCACTCTCAAAACAACTATCATTCGGTGCATGGCTTGGTATAAAAAATGCCACAAAACAAGGCTGAGACCATTGACCCACTTGTCGGAGGAAGCTTTTCCGGCTCTTGTTTTTAGACGTCGGAATATAGGACGTTATTACAGTTGTGGGTCTTGATATTCACCACCGCCACCTCCTTGGTTTTATTTTGTTATGAATCGAGTCTCTTACGAACCCTATCTTTGTTTAAAAAAAATTGTTAAGTCATTATGGTATTTTAGTCATTTTAACCATTAAATGAAAACTTTATTTAATGAAATGGTGCCACCTGTCTTTACCTTAGACCAACTCCAACCCATAACACCAAAAACACTAAAATTGGTGGGACCCTTGACACTAATAAAAAATTTAACTCCAACCATACTTTAAAAAAACACCAAATCTTCTAAAACCATATAAAAAAACATTTTTCATTATTATTAAACATTTCTCATTATTATTAATGATATTATTACAAATAATAATAATGACATTATAAAAAAAATTAAAATAATGGATTAGTGTTTTTGAAGGGTGAATAGTATGACACCAAATTTGGTGTTTTCTTCTTAAAAAAAAATTAAACGACAAATTTTTTTGGTGTTTGGAGTATGATTGGATTTCACCATACTGCAAATCACCATATTTGCAGTATGGTTGGAGTTGCTCTTACCCCTTTCCTTTCTCCGATTAGATCCCGCTAATGCCACATCTGGTCATTTTCTCCGACCACTTGCAACCCACACATTACCAATGAAGTCACAAATCTCACCCATCCATGAACTCAGCTCAACGAAACTTAAAAAAATTAAACTCACTTCAAGGAACATATCTAGATCACATCTACAAAAATGGGTTTTTCACAAGGGGGTTCACGACACAAAGAAAAGAACAGAACCTTAGATCTCTTTTTCATTTTTTTTGTTTTTTGTTTTTTGTTTCCGTTCTCGACCGTAGCTAAGTTACATGTATGGACCATGTGGAGCCAAGAGTTGCATGTATAGAGGCCACAACTTAAATATGAAACCACTATCGTTGGTGGTGATTAGTTCTTGTGATTGGAGTTAATGTGGGGAAGAACTGAAGAAGAAGAGGAGAGGGTTCGTTGAGAAACCGGTGGTGGTGATTGATTTCTTGTGTGATTGAGTTGGTGGGGGGAGAATAAGAGGGGAGGGAGTGTGGAGTCACAGGAAACTCGGGGTGAGAGATAGAGCCAATTGTGTGACCGAAGTTGGTGGTTCATTGAGTTCTCATCCCCCAACTCCCTATGGTTTCCTGCGTGGCGAACATTTTTTTATGTTGTTTGTATGTGGGTTTATATATTGGTCCGTTCAAACTAAGGGGATGTTCATAAGTGAATTACTGAAAAATTTTATTTGAAGTCGGTTCACATATGCATCTTCAAACATATTTTTCTGGATTTTTTGAATGATTCACATATTAACATTCCCTTAACAATCATTTCTTACATTTTCAAGATATTTAGCCTTATTATATGAACATCTCACTATAATATAATATTATATCATATAGTGTTTTTAAAATGTTTTTATAAATATGGGAAAAAAATACCAAAATTTTTATTGACTTAATAGAATTTTTTAAATCAAAGTTAAGACAAGGGACTGAATCCTTAACCAAACCATAAATACCCTAATCATGATTTTTAGAGTTAGGGGCTTTTTCATAATTTTTCGTTAAACTATAAGAACTAAATTTGTAATTAGCTCTTTATCTTATCTTTTACTTTGTTAAATATTCATATTTTTTTTTGAGTTAGGGACTTTTTTGTAATTTCCATAAAGCCACAAGGACTAAACTTGTAACTAATTATTTATTTTATCTTTTGCTTTTTGAAATATTCATACACTTTAGAGTAAATTACAGATTTGGTCCCTCAAGTATGTCAATTATTATGAATTTGGTCCTTTTTCTTCATTTATTACAAAAGAAACCTCCACGTATACAGTTTGTTATGGACTTGGTCCTTCATACTAACGGCGTCCAATTTATCCATTAACTATAAGGGTAAATTGGTCTTTTTAGTTTTTTCTTTTATTTTATCATTTTTCAGACCACAGGAGCCAAATATGTAATTACCAAATTGATTTATTTTCTTTTATAAACATCACACCTAATTAAACATATGAATTGATTATGAACATACTAAGAAGAACACAAGGGTTGTGATGCATCAAGAACATATAAACATCAAAAATACATAAACATAAATCACAATTGTGTACAGTTTCATACCAAAAATTGTGATACAAACGTGAAGTTGAAACTTAAATTAGGAATACTAAATCAAACTCTAAATCAAGCCCTAAATCAAACATGGAAAAAGATCAAAACCTAATTAAGCTTGAAGCCCAGATATGTAACCAAATCCATCAGGAACCATATCCAGACGGTGCTGGTATTAGGAACCAAATCCAGATCTGGTTCGATGGAATAGAACTACGACGATGCAGAGAAGATGATCAAAGAACCAAATCCAAATCTAACCGAGGGGTAAAATCGTCTCTATCAATGAGGAGACGATGCAGGAGATGATACAAATGTAATTGTTATTTTTTTTAGATGTCATTAAAATATATAAGATAATCATTGAATTATAACAAAATACTTAATTTTTTATATAAAAAACATTATATTATTAATTCTAAATTAAACAAATTTATAAAAAAAACATTATCACTTTCTTAAAACCATCCAAAATCGTACTGTAAATCGACAAAAAAATAAAATAAAACATTAAAATCATGATGTATCTCGTTGAATTACGTGCGTACACTTCTAACATTATAAAACATATTTTGCAAAAAGTCTTAAAATCAACCCTTAAACATTATGTTGATTAATGGATATTCCTTGAGGATACATGCAACTATTTCATGCCTACAAGTTATTGAAACTTTTTTAATTCCATGAAACTAACAAAAAAAAACAACTGATAAACACATTCAAATACAAGATAATACTCTTCATTACGATCTTTATAAAACAACCAACATTAAAACCAAATTAAATTAAATCTTTATAATTAATTATGATACAATTTAAAAAAGTGAGAATTCTATAATATATAATTTGACATTCATATCGATATAGTTTTTTTATGGTTTTTCTTTTTACCGGAACTTTAAATTAGCAGGACTTGTTTAACCACCACTTGTAATTTATGTTTTATTCAAACATAATTTTTGGAATTTTCTTTTTAGCGAGAACTTACATTAATTTTACATTTGCATTTTGTAATTAAAGATTACATTTTATTAGTGTCACAAGGTACCAGGTACATAATTAATAATATATTATGATACGTTGATACTATCTCAAACTAGCTTTCGTAAAACATACAACTTTCAAAAACATTGTTCAAATATCATAAACTACATATAAGGGTAAATCATTTATATCAATATTTTGAAGTTGATGTCACATCACATGCTTCACAAAATATGAATGCATGATTATTAAAAACAACATATTTATCACAAATGTAACACTCGTTATTATTTATGGCAAGGAACTTAAAATCAACAACATCACATGAGGGTAAATTGATTATAAACATATTTCAAAGCCGAATACTTGTTTTTGTGTTTGCTCAGATTTGAAATGCTGAGACAGTGATTGTGAATGTGCATTTAATTTGATCACAAATACGTATTTTATTTTTATCTATACTATATTATAAAGATGACATAAAAAACTTTTAAAAACAAGTCTTAAAGCTTAATGTACCGCTATTTAATGCTAATTACTTAAAAAACAGTCATAAAAGTTGTATGTACTACATTTAATGTTATTCATTAATTTTCAATCATTATCTCTAACCATTTTAACTCCCCTAAAATCATTTCCCACTTTAACTCCCCTAAAATAACTCTCAGCATATTTTAGATATAAAAAATCTAAAATATAATTAAAAAATCTTACAGAATATTTTATAAAAAAAATGTCAGGATCGAATTCTTAACAAGAATTAATACTCAGAAACTAATATCAAAGAAGTTGCGGAAAAACACTTTGATATTTAATAAAACAGTAATCAAACACAGTATATAATGATCAAACAGTAAACTTGTATTGAATGCTTAAAGCTACAAGGTTACACACTCAACCTCAATATTGATGAACAGGCTCACCAATACGAATTCTACTTCTCTAGAATTAGGATCTATGCCTTGAGGTTGATTTTTCTCTTGAAAAAAACAATTATCAAAAGTTCTTTCTATCTATTCTAAACATTCTATACATATACTAATAAAAAGATAATTACAAAGAATAAACAAATCTTCAGTATATCTTCCATGTATATCTTCTAAGTATATCTTCAGTATATCCAGCTGTAGTACTTTCCATCCGGATCTCTTTAGCAGCACTAATAATGCTCAGCAGCATTAACTTCATCTAGCAGCATTAACTGCAAGCAGTACTAACCACTAGCAGTACTAACTAGCTAAGCAGTACTAACTTTGTTCAAGCAGTACTAACTTTGACTAGCAGTATTAATTAACACTAGCAGTAGTAACACTCAGCAGTATTAATCTTCAACTTGTTCTGGCAGTAGTAACTACATTTGTACTAGCAGTAGTAACTACACTTAGTAAAATCTTCAGTTCCCAACAATCTCCCCCTATCTTGACTTTTAGAAGATAAGTCAAGTTCTTCAGATATTCTTCCAGATGCTCTTTTTAATGCTCCCAAAACTTCCAAGATCACGCTGCTAAGTCTGGATTCAGTCCCAAACTCTGATTGATTATCCTCTGAATGAGATACTTGGCCATTTCTGAATTTGGTGCACAACCCAACTTCTTCTTTAGCATTGCATGAACCTTCAGTCTGGTGTGATTATATACTCTATCCACTAGGAAGTATTCTGTGTGATTTCTATCCAAAGTCACTGCATATACTCCACTAGTTTCATATAGAGTCCAACTTGTGACTTCTTTAAACACACTCTTGATGACCTGGTCCACTTCTTCAGGTTTGAACATCATGCATAGATACTCCATCACCAGTTTTGTAAGAGAAATTCCTGGAGTATTCAGATGGTCTGCATACAGCTTAATTCCTATGTCAAACATCTCTTCTATATCAGATCTAGAGCATGTTCTGACAATCTTGATCCAAGTATTGAATACTTCATACTTATCACCCTTCCTCTTGAGTCTGATGTAATCTTTTCCATCCATTGTCAGTACATCCCAGTGAATGATCTCTGGTGGCTTAACTCCAACAGGTTCTGCAGAAATTGGTTCAGGCACTTTGTCCATCACTACCATATATAAGCTTACATCATCTTTGATTGATGACCCTTGCTGGCTTGATGACTCAGGTGCCACTTCTTCTTCAGCAACATTTTGTTCTTCTTCTATTCTAGACTTCTTATCTTTCTTTCTTTTGGCCATCATCTTGGTTCTTTTCAAAGTCTTTTGAACCTGTACTAGAGTAGCTTCCTTCTTCTTTTCTTCCTTTTCCCTTTCCATTTCTTTGATAGGAGTTCCCTCTTCACTTTCAGGGAAT
The DNA here is from genome assembly GCA_954870635.1 of Arctium minus. Taxonomy (NCBI): domain Eukaryota; kingdom Viridiplantae; phylum Streptophyta; class Magnoliopsida; order Asterales; family Asteraceae; genus Arctium; species Arctium minus. Next base: position 168,692,591 of record OX941080.1, on the reverse strand, counting down.
GGTTGATTCATATCTATATCATTACTCTCCTTGGCCTTCTTTTCAAACTCTACTCTTTTCTTTTCATTGCTTTTCAGATTCCCCATTTCCTTTTCGTAGAGCTCTCTGATTTGATCAGAACTCATCTTCACAAACATTTCTTTCTTTACCCCAATTGCACTCCTCAAGAAAGTTATCATTTTGTTTCTTTCCTGAGTGGCAAGGTAAGTTTGTGAAGGTCTTCTTTTCTTTGCACTTGTATTAGCCATCATAGCCTTTCTCAGACTTATAGCCCTTTGTTTAGCCTTTTCAGTTTCAAAGTCTTTTGAACCTGTACTAGAGTAGCTTCCTTCTTCTTTTCTTCCTTTTCCCTTTCCATTTCTTTGATAGGAGTTCCCTCTTCACTTTCAGGGAATGGTTGATTCATATCTATATCATTACTCTCCTTGGCCTTCTTTTCAAACTCTACTCTTTTCTTTTCATTGCTTTTCAGATTCCCCATTTCCTTTTCGTAGAGCTCTCTGATTTGATCAAAACTCATCTTCACAAACATTTCTTTCTTTACCCCAATTGCACTCCTCAAGAAAGTTATCATTTTGTTTCTTTCCTGAGTGGCAAGGTAAGTTTGTGAAGGTCTTCTTTTCTTTGCACTTGTATTAGCCATCATAGCCTTTCTCAGACTTATAGCCCTTTGTTTAGCCTTTTCAGTTTCAAGCTCCTTTTGATAGGCTTTATTTAGCTCAGTAGCTAAAGCCTTTGCCATTTCCCTGTCTTTTTCCACCTGAGCTCTTTCTTCTTTTTCCATCTCCTTCTGCATTTTCCTTGCTAAAGCTTCATCTGATTCAACCAACCTTTGCTTCTTGATTGGTTGATCAGATTCCACTAACTTTTCTTTTCCCTTATTCTTTGATTCTGCAGCTTTGTCTTTCTGTTCTGATTTTCTGTCTCTCCCTTCATTTATGACCACTCCCTTTGCTTTGGGAGTGTCATTCTTAGCTTTGATTAGCACTTCAGCTACTTCAATTTCTGTTGGTGTTAACTCTGTTACTGCTGCTTGTGAGGTTTCAGCAGCATTAACAGTTTCTGCTTCCTTCTCCCCCTCAACTTCAACTCTTTCTTTATCAATCTCCCCTTCCCTTGATGCTTCTTCCATGTTGATCTCCCCCTTTTTGGGAGCATCAGTCTCTGGTTTCCTCCTTCTGAGCACAAATTGTTTCTTCTTCTTTTGCAAAATCAGTTTCCTTACCATTTGCTTCAACTTGATGATTTGTTCTTGTTGTGACAGTACTATGAGTTTTAGCTCTTCTATGTCTTTGCCCTGTTTGAGTACATCCATGTTGATGTTGCCCATTGCCTCCATCAATTCATCATAGTTATATCTGTCCTCACCTTCTCCAGGAGTGTTACCCCCTATTGAAGGATCATTGGATCTTTTAGTAGTGGAAGTCTTCTGCCTAGCAGAAGCACTATCCACCCCTGTGGTTTCTTGGCACCAGGGACCTTCAAATGATTGCTCATTCAAAGTTGCCATGGGGGAGGTCTTATTGATGTTACCACTTTCCTCCTCTGTGTTAGCAGGAGTAGTGGCAGCCTCATCTCCCATATGCTCTACCTCCTCCTCAGAGAGCACCTCCTTTGGGTTGGGAGACACCCTTGTGGTTTCCCTTTGGATATTCTCTAGGGGAGAATTCTCCCTTAGAGGGCTTAAAGGTTGTGTGGGTGATGGTACAAGAAGGGAAGGAGCCTTCTTTACCTGTTTTCTTTGATAAGTTTGGGTAATTGGAGAGGTTGGTTTTGTAAGAATGGACTGGGGAATTGTTTTTGAGTGAGAAGGTTGGGCTTGGCTAGCAGTGGGATGGTCTAATGAGGGCCTTGACCCTGCTGCCATACCTTCAGTGTTTTGGGACACCACCATCATTGTAGAGAACAATGGGGTGTCAACTCCTTCCGAGTCCCCAGCAGATCTTCTCATATTTGAGAAAACCTTGCCTTTTGGGGGTTTAGGTACATATACCCCAACAGGTTGAGGTATATCCGTCAATTCATGGTTAATTACTTCCTGAACAAATCTGGGATACATAAAGAAACTCTTTTTGTTTCCCATATTTGATACAAGATCACTGAAAATCATCTTTGAGAAATTGTACCTTCTGGATGTAGCCAAGCATACCAAAGCATATGCAATTGGACTGCTGAACTCACTCCATCCAGTGGTCTTTTTGGAGATACAATGCATCAGGGTATGAACAAGAAAACGCCATTGGGGTGAAAATTTTGCTTTTGAGAATTTGAAAACACCCAATGGGCCTCCATACCCCATTCTAGTAAGATTAGAAAACAGTTCATCATTAGAGATAGACATTATACCAGAGGCATCGTCTAGACGTATACTGATGCGAATGACTTCTTCAGTAACTGTAAGTGAGTGATCACAGATTCTTGTCTTGATCATTTGCACACCATTTTCCACAACAATGGTTGCATTAGCCCAGAACTGCCTTTGGTGCTCAATGTAGATTGTAGGTGATACAGTAAGAGCATGAGCAATGTGGCTCGACTTCAGAAAGTCGACTATCTGATGAAAACCTTCAGCTTGTTTTGGCTTTTGTAGCATCGCAATCTCGTTGTGCTCGTCGATGAATGTCATGGATGCCATTGATCTTAGTGAAAACTTGCCTGAAAACTTCGAACTTGAGAGAGAAAAGGTTTTGAGCGCAAGAGAACAATATGCAAAGAGTCGTTATGAACTTTTAGGCGGGCAAAAAGTATTTATAGTATTCGGAATATAAGCAGTATTAACCTAGAGCAGTATTAACTAACTAGCAGTATTAACCGCGAGCAGTATTAACCACGAGCAGTATTAACTGAACTAGCAGTATTAACTACTAGCAGTATTAACTGAAAGCAGTATTAACCACTAGCAGTATTAACTACTAGCAGTATTAACTACTAGCAGTATTAACTACTAGCAGTATTAACTGAAAGCAGTATTAACTACTAGCAGTATTAACTGAAAGCAGTATTAACTACTAGCAGTATTAACTACTCTTACACTTTTTGACACCATCCTTTTTCTCTTACTTTTTACTACTTTGTTCATCCCCTGATCCTTTTCTTCTTGATCCTTCATGATCATTACTCCCTCTGGAGTATTTCTAACTTCAACCTTCTGCTGGATTAAAAGTAACATGTCCTTCATCAAATCTTTTAAAGAATTTGAAGGCAGTCCATGTTCCTGGTTATGTGCCAAGAGCAACCATTTTCTTCATTCCGAATGCTCTTCCTCTTGAGCTTTTGATTGCCCTGCACACTTGATAAATCAGTTAGTCTTGGAGGGAACCCAAGCCAAAGTGGTCTTGGGTTGACCTTTCTCATTAATATAATCTGTCAGTTTGGTCTGAATGAGTTGTTTAGAAATCTCATGACTGGAGTACTTTGTCAAGATTATAGGCTTGGCTGCATTACTACTAGAAGCAGCACTAGCTTTGTTGGCAGTACTAACTTGGTTAGCAGTACTAATCAAGTTAGCAGCACTATTTGTGTTAGCAGTACTATCTGGGATAACAGTACTAACAGGTTTCTTTGCAATTGGAACCCAAACTTGAACAAAGTTGTTTGCTTTCTTTGTCTTTAAATTACTCCTTGGCTTATTTGGAGTATTTTTCTTTGGTTTAGCAAACTTGTTCTGAGCATGTGATCTTATAGGTGCTCTGTTCTCAGCCATATGATTCCTTCTCTGATTCCTATAACCAAAAGAGTTTTGTGGTTTTCTTTGAAAAGTGACTCTTTGGTTGATAGGGTTGAAATAACAGTGTTTGGCAAGATGATTCAATTTGCCACAGATAAAACAAGGTTTTGGTCTATTGATTTTACTCAAATTAACTCCTTGTTTTTGTGCCCACTGATTATTCCAGTTTCTCTGATTTCCCCTTGGTTTATCATGTTTTTGGGGCTCAGATTTATTGCAAGAACACTGTTTACAAAGGACAGGATTCACAACTGTGGTTTGCTTATAATGGACCTTCTCAGACTTTCCCTCAGTCTTTTCTATGTCCTTAGACTTGATCCAAGCCTTTCCACATCCCTCATTGGTGATAATGTTATTTTCTAGAGTAATCTCACCACTTACAGTGTTCTTCTTACTTTTTTCATTAAAGTTTTCTTCTTCAGAGTCTGTTTCAACCACCACTTTGTCTAATGGATCTACCTTAGTGACTTCATCAGACAATTCCTTCCTATTCTTGGTCTCTAGCAAGTCTGATATAGGAGGGATGTAGTTGTTGTTGTATGGTGGTGGTGTGGTGTTATATCCTATTCCTCTTCTAAGTTTGTCATGGATTTGAGTTTGGAGCAAATAGTCCATTGCTTTAGAGGCATTGGAAAATTTCTCAATATCCAGCTTGGCTTTCTCAAACTCACTTTTTATCTTTTCATTCTCCTCTTCTTTCTGTTTAAGCTTAAATTCATACTGATCTTTCTCCCACTTCCAATAGTTTGTGTCATAGGAATGTTGAAGCTCATTGGCTTGAAAACTCTTAATCTGCTCTTCAAACCTCTCAACAATCCTAACATAGTCTTTTATATCTTTTTCTAATCTCTTAAGGTCATCACTCATCTTCTGATTGTGATCCCTGTACCTTTTAACAGTTTCAATACAGGGTTTAGAACAAAGATTAGATGTTACCTCTGTAGGAATTTCTGAGCTTGAAGACTCTGAACCTTTAGCCATGATGATTGTGATTTTGAGTGTAGGTTTCTGAGAATACTAGCTCTGATACCACTTGTCAGGATCGAATTCTTAACAAGAATTAATACTCAGAAACTAATATCAAAGAAGTTGCGGAAAAACACTTTGATATTTAATAAAACAGTAATCAAACACAGTATATAATGATCAAACAGTAAACTTGTATTGAATGCTTAAAGCTACAAGGTTACACACTCAACCTCAATATTGATGAACAGGCTCACCAATACGAATTCTACTTCTCTAGAATTAGGATCTATGCCTTGAGGTTGATTTTTCTCTTGAAAAAAACAATTATCAAAAGTTCTTTCTATCTATTCTAAACATTCTATACATATACTAATAAAAAGATAATTACAAAGAATAAACAAATCTTCAGTATATCTTCCATGTATATCTTCTAAGTATATCTTCAGTATATCCAGCTGTAGTACTTTCCATCCGGATCTCTTTAGCAGCACTAATAATGCTCAGCAGCATTAACTTCATCTAGCAGCATTAACTGCAAGCAGTACTAACCACTAGCAGTACTAACTAGCTAAGCAGTACTAACTTTGTTCAAGCAGTACTAACTTTGACTAGCAGTATTAATTAACACTAGCAGTAGTAACACTCAGCAGTATTAATCTTCAACTTGTTCTGGCAGTAGTAACTACATTTGTACTAGCAGTAGTAACTACACTTAGTAAAATCTTCAGTTCCCAACAAAAAATTATATTATTAAACCAAAATAAATTACATTATATTATTAAGTCTAAATTAAACAAATTTATATAAAAAAATCATTATCACTATCTCACAACCATTCAAAATCGTAATGTAAATAGACAAAAAACAGAAAATAAAATGAAACATTAAAATCGTGATTTATCTAGCGGCATTGCGCGAGTACACTTCTAGTTTTATAAAAAATAATGATGATATTTTGGAAAAAGAATATATTCGTTCACATTAAATAAAAACTATACTTTGTTTAGTTTTTATTTAATTTAGATGAAATATCCTGTCATCGAACATAAATTAAAAAATTTGATGTAAATATAAAGGGAATAAAACTCGTTAATTAATGGCCTTTGCAAAACAACTATCCTACTTTTTAAAATAAAAAAACAAATATATCTGTATACATCTTAGAGCTTGTTTATTAGTAGCTTAATGAGCTTAATAAGATTCACAACTTATTCAGTCAACTATACATAAATATTTTCTTAATGATTTAATAATATTAAAAGTAGTTTATTCATTAAGCTTCTATGGGATAACCTTTATTCATAAAGCTAATTTTTTTTTTCAAAACCTGTCCCTCTCAATTTAAACAACCATCTAAGAAAAACCCTTTAAAAAAACATTATTGTTAAAGGGAAAAACAAATGAAACAACAATATGGAGAGAATAACAATAAGACAAAGAGAAGAAGTCTATAATTCTCATTAATCATAAGCCCTTTAAATAGGGAGGAGTTACAAGTAGATAGTTAGGAGATATTTCAGTTCTAATCTAACTCTGATATATTTATCTCTATCTCTATCGTCATATCCTTTAGACGATGACACACTTATCTTACAACACTCCCCCTTGTGCCGAGTTAAAGGAGTGGTGGTGCACAGTTGTTGCCTCGTTAAAACCTTACGCCAAAATAAAACCCAGTGGGAAAAAATAAAAATATGACGAAGGAAAGAGTACAACGCACCAGTTTTTTTGCAATACATAGACTTATCCTTCAGTCTAGTTTTCTCTTAGATTCATATTTTAATCCTGAGAGTTAGGAAAACATGATGGTATATAAACAGTTGCCTCACTAAAATCTTACACCAAGGAACAAAACCCAATGGGAAAAATAAAACATTGGTTGAAGGAAAGAGCACAACATGCCAATATCAAATATATAGTAGACTCCCCCTTTTGTCTACTACTCCCCCTGATTCGTGCATTAATCAAGAGAGTTTGGAAAACATTTTCATTTACTTTCTACACGTTTCCCAATATATGGTTTTAGGTAATGACTTGGTAAAATATGTCACATTCTTTTGACACCTTACTTGATTCACTTGAATCTAAAGGAGAGTCTTTTATTGCTGATTGTATAAAAACTTAAGCAGAATATGCTTTGTGTTATTACCTCTGATGTATCTTATGTTCATTTCTTCGATACATGATGCATTATTTCCATATATGCAAGTAGGATACTGCTTGAACCCAAAATTACTAACTCCTCTAATATATGTAATGATAGTCCTTAATCATATACATTATTTTATTATCTCATGGAGAGTAATATTCTTGGATTAGTTCAATGAGGTAGTTACAAAGGATTGCTTAGTTTACTTCCAAGCAATCGACGTGTTCCTTGTGGTAATTCTTTATCCAGTTTGGGAACAACCTTTGTATGGGTCAGACAGATACCTAATATCAGCAAACACATACCCAGACATTGTTTGGTGTTTTTCTATAAGAGCTAGTACTTTTGTTGCTTACATTCTAAGTAGGTATTGAAGTTCCATTATCAATCCCATTTTTCTTTCTATAGGGAAAGTATATACCCATGTCAATAGTTCCAAAAGATTAATTTGATATCATTCCAATGACTTTGCGTTGGCGCTGAGCTAAATCTAGCTAACAAGTTCACTGAGAAATACAATATATGGTCAAGTGTATTATGTTAAGTACGATGATGCGCATATTGTACTTAGATAGGGAATTCTAACTCCCAACATTTTTCGTCATCATCCTTTAGACGAAATGGATCTTTCCTTATATCTGACACTTCGACCGATCATGGGAGTGCTAACCGGATTCGCTTTGTCTATATTAAATTGTCTGATTATTTTCGGGACATATGCGATCGGTGAATTAATATTTCACAAACTCGGTGTCCTAGCTCAAATATCTAGACAAAATCAAGTCTTCCCAAGATCTTTCCTCTCAAAATCAGATTTCAAGTAGCTTGTGGTTCCTCTCATTTCATCAAGAGTGCCTATTATGTTCATAACATTGACATATAGAGCTACTTTGAAAATCTGGAACTTGTTTTCCATAATAAATACGCAAGAGAAAAGTTCATCGTTCTTATATATCCTTTCCCAATCAAGTATTCCATTAGGCGGGTATACCACATCCGCTTAGATTGCTTTAATCTATAAAGTGGGCGTTTCAATTTTATTGCAAACGCATTTCGTGGTTTAGAGTTACTTGATTTTGGTAATGTAATATCATCAAGTACTTTTATATATCTCTAAATCTAGATCCACGTAGAGATATATGGTAACCACATTCATGAGCTACATTTCCAGTACTTCGGAAACTATTAGGTTAACTAATTAGCAGAACGTTATAACGTCCATCACGAGAGAGTAAGTCTTCTCATGGTCAATCCAGGGCGTTGTGAGAAACCTTGCGCCAAAGGAGAGCCTCATACATTAGGACTTCATTATTCTCGTTACGCTTTCTGACAAAGACTCAGTTATGTCCTACGGGATTTACACTTGGTAGGTTAGCACTACCTGACCAAATACCGGATCCTTTGTCAAATAATATAATTCTTTCTGGATTGTTTCTTTGCATTTAGGCCAATATGCTCTTTGTTGATATTATTCAACTGAGCCTGGTTCGATGTCGTCGTGCTCGATCATCTCATGAGCCATCGTATATGTGAATAAATCATCAATGATTATATATGATCTGTCCATCAACTCATATATACTCTCATAGTTCATTTGAGATTAATATTCATCTCTAGAATCAATATTAACTTCGGAGTGTCCTCCAATGATGATTCATGGACATAATTATAATTAGAGACAATCTCATGAGAGTTTTGTGTATTGATGATAAATGGATGTGCCTAACTATTCTCTTCCTTTAGAATAGTATCCATCGAACCAAGTAGCTTCCACCACTTCTATTTGGTAGCTACGACCTCAACCACACCTCCACTATGTGTGATTGCAACGCACTTTCCAGTGGCGTTGTGCCCCTGTTGGGGACTTTTTAACCTTGCGAGTATATTTGCAGCTCGTATATGTGATCTTGTCACTTTTGGAATATTAAACGTATCAGGTATCGAGTCTGATTCGTTTGATTTCAACATTACGTTGTGAAGTTTTGGGAATCAAAATGAGACAGAGTGAGAATATTCAATGACACTTCCTGTCGTTCCCATGGAAAATCCTTTTTCCTATCTCCCCCTAACGACGGGAAGACTGTCTCATGAAAGTGACAACCCGCAAATCTAGCGGTAAAGATATCACTAGTCAAATATTCTAATTAGCGGATAATTGTTGGGGGTTCATATCTAACATTTACCAAATCGTCTTTAAGGACCCATTTTGATGCGCTGTGGGGGCGCAATTGGCACATATAATCAAACATGCGTAAATGTAAAGTATCAGACTTATATCCAGTTACCAACTGGTACACATGAGTCTGGTTAACAAGTAGTGGGTCTAAAAACGACAAATTTTTTTTGCATATAATAATTGCATAACCCCATGTAGATGTGGATAAATTGATGCGCATTACTAATACCCTAGATGTCATCATATTCTTTTGATAACAACTTCTATGAGACCATTTTATATATACACATGGGGTATAGGAAACTCTACATTGATCCTAATACATATGCAATTAACATCAAATCCTTATGATGTAAATTCTCCAGCATTCCAAGTCATGTAGACTTGATGAAATAATAAGGGTGGTGAGCCCTTAAACGTATAACTAGTGCTAGGAGTGAAATATTTCATGTGGACAATAATACGACATGCGTTCATCGAGTCGAAACCAGAACCATAAAGTACTTTAATGGCCCGCATTTTGGATGTTTATGTCCATAAATATCACCTTGTATTCGTTGTAACAATGGAATATTTTTTTGTATAATGTCCTTAGCTTTAGGACGATCTCATTCCTGTATTGGCTAAGGATTAGGGTATATACAAAAGTTTTATGTATTCAAGAGGGCATATTATGATAGCAATGTTGTTTCTTATGTTGCAGAAGTCAACAGTTGCAATTTGCCTTGTTTTGTCTTTCACTCGAAATAGAATGTGTTTATGTGTATTTTGCAATACACGGATCACTATGTCATAACCATGGTGTCCAACATGGTCATGTCGAAACATATATATGTGTTATTGCCCCCAAAATTTCTTTATTGGTGACAAAATATGTTCCGATGACCCAATAATCTACTAGTTTGACACATTAGTTTCCATGATATATGTTTCCTTTCATATTCATTGGAATTTATGTATATATGCTCATTTTCATTTCCATTTGATACGAATATCTTTACAAGGTTTCTATTAAACTTGTTCCACCAAGAAAGTGACAGTTCATCGTCTAAGTAAGTTGGTTGGATGTATTATAAAACAAGTATTAGTCTATCTTTTTTTCCCGATTGTGTGATAGGTCAAAAAAATCAATTTTCCTCGATACATTCCTAAACGGAACGGAGAGTATTGAATTTTTTTTTTATTTTTTTTGATGTATTTCTTTACATCTATAATGGTTACATATTCGATTTTACTTTAGCAAAGAAATTAATTTTGGTACTTAAAATTAATTTCAAAGAAACATATGCATAATCAATATTAAATATTAAAACAAATATGTTATATTTCATTTTCAACGTGTTCCCTTTTTGATAGAAGCACTTTTTAGTGCATATCTTATTTGATTGTCCATTATCACCTGGGTAGTAGTTGTATCCTACTCCAGGTGTTGAAAAATCATTTCTGACTCTTACCAATACCCTGACCCTTTATAGGGTCTCGTCCACATGGTGCAGAAATGTCACATGTGTGAAATTGTTTTTAACTCACAATCCTTTGGAGTTGTTTCCACCTCTAACATTATCACTATCGATATCGGGAATTTTCTTTATCCCGACATATGTGGTGTTATTCGAAAGAACCTTGTTATGTCTCTCAACCACTTTCATTAGGTTGAATTCCAACTTATAATTATTTACTTGTATATGAAAGGTGGAAATAATGTTAAAAATCATGTCATCTTCTGTGAGTTCCTTGCCACAAAGATTGAGACGCGTTTTGGATATAACATTTCTTTGTTGACATCAGTTACCTTTTTGTAATCGAGTAAGTGGGTTTCATTCCACTGTACGATTAGTTCGGGAAGTACATATTCATGAGTACTCCCGATTATCCCTTTCGAGACATCCCACATTTATTTGGGGGTTTCTAGTAAAGATATTCCTTTGAAATTTAGGATTTATATGTCGTCTCAAATCATGAAGGTGTTTGCTTGTACCTTTTCAAGAGGTTGGTTTTAGAGTCAATAGGGAGTTGATGAACTTTAGGTATTTTCTTGTACCTTTTCAAAAGGAGGTTTATATACTCATTTATAATACTCAGATTCTTTTGAGTTTACAACGTTGATTTTGGGATGAGTTGTTTCAACCATTTACATATATAAAAGATAATATATGATTTTTCTTTTTGATAAGAAAATGGATTATGGTTATGAAATTTCATTATCATAACAATATTGGATTTTGTATGCTTTAATTTTATTGATAATACTTCATCAATATTTCAATTTTTGCAAAAAAGAAATCACTCAATCTATTGGATTTCCAGGTAGTAGGGGAATCACATGGATTTCTTAAATCCCTACAAACCTTAAGGCTATTTACACCCGTTTGACAAAATCCATTCGATGTATTGCGATTAATTCATCAATTTACATAGATAACATTTGTTATTTGGTAAATTTTGACATGAGGTCAAAAAAATTCATACCATATTGGTATTTTGGGATCTTTTGGTAAGAGGCCAAAGTGACTATGAGTTTGGCATATGAAACAATTTTAATACCTTAATAGCATTTTTTGGAGTTTTTGGTAAATATCAAAATATGTGAGTTTGGATGTGTAACTTCCAAAAAATAATTATATAGTTTAAAATTATGAGTAGGAACCTACAATCAAGATAAATGTTTGATTTTAACATTTTCATACGATTTTTGGAGCTTTTGTCAAATAACAAAAAATATGGGGGTTGGAAGTGTAACTTCTAAAAATTAATTTTAAGATTATAAATTATAATGAAGATAAACATTTAAATATTAACATAAACAAACAAATAAATTGTAAACTAATTGGATAACCATTAATAAATATTAATATTAGTTTAAAACGATAAATGCTATCATATCCATAAAAACTATCATACTCACATGAAATTAAAATATGTTGAATCAAAATTAATGTAACATAACAACCAAATATTGCAATAAATAAATAATTTTTTTTTCAAATATCAATAACAATCCTAATAACCCAGAATGAAAAAAATATTATAAGAGTAAATCTCGAAAAAATTAAATAACGTTAACAAATATATATATAACAAGTTATAAGTAAAGCTTTAATTAATTATAGATTGTTAAAACCAAATAATCATGAACCATTTTTTTCCTTTTAGCATGGTGAAGCAAATATGTAATATAATGAATAAATTAATACTAATTTGATAAAACCAAATGACATTTTAATTTTATAGAAAAATATTAAATTAGGCAACCACTTAATTAATAATAATATTAATAACAAAAATAATATAATAATAAAAGACATATGATATTCAAATGGAAAAAAAACTTAATTTATCTCTTATTGATGTCTAACAACCGCGACTTATAACCTAACAAAAAAAAATGATAAAAGAAAATTCCGGCCAAACATCGTCTAAGCCCAATATTTTAATGTTTGTTAGCTAATTATTAGATTTAGGGTTCTAATATGTCTTTGAACTTCATACATTCATTTATATCCACTTATCCATATCTTGATTCAATTGGAATAAAGGATAAAATATAACCAACAAAACACAACATACATAACAAATTACTTCAAGACTCAAAAGCGAACACTTTTATTTATACACGATTTAATAAAAAACCAATCAAAAGACGCAGCTCTTATCCACACATTATAAAGATTCTACATTATCTTTAAATTTGGTTTATTTAAATGAATACAAAACATGATGCAAAAAGCAAGAATGGTGTGAGTTTATGGCACACTATGAGTAACAAAGGACCTAGTTAGTTGGTTTGGGTCACAACCACACTGGTAGACTCATATCTTCCTCAAAGTCGTCAAATTTCCCAAATTCAATCGCGTTTCTGTCGGTGGGTGCGCGTGATTTCCTCCGTATCTCCGCCTTTCTCTATCTCTCTCGCCCCACCACGGTTCTTCATCCTATTTTCTTTCCAATCTTTATGATTTGTTTAATCGCAATCCACAGTTGATTGTGATTTTGCCTGCTTGGATTTGTCATAAATTGAACAATGCACCACATTAACGAGAAACCTGCACCTGGGTTCTAATCATTCACCTCCAATATAGACAAAAAATCTAGGGTTTGTTGAGCAATGCTGGGTGGTAAAACCATGTTCAATTTCCTCACCAGAAAAGATGTCAGGAAAATTCTCAAGCGCAAAGACAGTGACGCTGGTGAAAAAGGTAATAATATTTCGCAAACACTTTTGTTTATTCTGTTTTCGTTTCCCCCCTTCCTCCCATTAAAATTTCGGAATTGTTGATTCAGTTTTGTAATCTTCTAGTTGATACAGAAAGCCAGTGAAAAAACAGTGAAAACGAACCAGAAATTGATTTAATTTAATTTAATTCCAGTTAGTTGGAAATATAAGAGGTTGAGTGTAAGTGTTAATCTGCTTCATTTATATAGACTTTCCTTAAGTGGGTTTTGTATCATTAATGGAGTAATGTGAGATTTTAGGTCAAATTCTTGATCTGTTTGAATCATATAAAATCCCCCAAAGTGGGCTTTTAACAATTAATGGAGCAATGTAAGGTTTTTAGGTCGAATTCTTGATCTGCTTAACTTGTATGAAATTCCCTTTAGTGGGTATTGAACAATTAATGGATTAATGTGAGTTTTCAGGTCAAATTCTTGATGTGCTTCACTTATTCGACATTCCCTTAAGTAGGTATCGAACAATTAATGGAATAATGTAAGGTTTTAGGCCAAATTCTTGATGTGCTTGACTTATGTGAAATTCCCTTTAGTGGGTGTTTGAGTTGTTGACCAATTAATGGAGTTCTGTAAGGGGTGTGCAGCTTGAGTAAGCCAGTCTCTCTTTCCATCTATGGTTATGTTCTTGTATAAAGAAATAGGCTTGTATGTAAATGTAACCTACATTAATATGCCCATCGATTTCTTGATGATTTTGAGGATATTATTTGTATTTCAAGGAACTACAACTACTAGTAGTTCCTTTTATGATCAAGAGAACAAATTTATCCAAGTAAGAAGTAAATAGAAGTGCGCTTCTGGATTTCCATAACACTGATACAATCATGCACATACATTTGTTTAGGCTAAAATTTTCGGAGAATTGTCTGAATCGTTCTTGATTTCTTGATTGCTTACATACTTGAAGATTCATGTTGCTTCTTGAATGTGTGATCGGTGGCGTGTCTTAGTGAATTAACGTTGTTGTGTTGCTTGTGAAGGGTGATTCAAAGCTATTCTACATTTTGATTGGGGTTGTGGGTGCTAATTCGTGCATGTTATTCAGGATCAGTATGGATGTCAATGTTTTGTGAATAAGTTATCGGCCACAAGTTCAAATGTGTCAGATTAGAAAAGGATCATGTCATGTGGAGCTTAAGTAGTACGTCCTCCAGACAAAAGAGTCCATAATTTTATTTGTCCCAAAAAATAGTCCTATGTTTGAATTTTGCTTTGAGATAAATTTGAAATTACAAAATTACCCTGATTTAAAAATTGGATGAAGTAGTCAATTTGTTAATCTGTTATTAATTACCTCATAAATGATGCTTCCTTGGCAAATGAAGTATACTTACTTCGACTCTACACACATATGAATAGAAAAATTGGGCATTTAATAAAATGTCTAAGACTCCATTCATTTACGACAAAATAATGGTTTGTCGACCAAGATTGATAGCATTTAACGATGAGAATAGGCAAATAGGTAAGCTTTAGCTCGAAACTTTGCCAAAAAAAGAAACTTTCACATTGGATATGCCAACATGGAATTGTTGCAATTTTCATAGGGTGGTGGGAAGAAAAGCTTTTATAGGATCTGTTTCTTTCTACGAAATTTCTAATACTACATCAAGTATACAAAGTAAAATTTTGGTTTTATAAATGTAAAACAATTAATCTATGAGTTCAGAAACTAGTACAATCGAGTGATTGACCAAATCAAACGTCTAAACTGGAACCTAGTTGTAATTATATATTTATCTTGCAAATACCATAGCTAAGTTGCTTCAACGGGATTAACTTGTATATAAACATGTAAACGACGTATTGCAACGTGGACAATAAAGTACTTGCTAAAAGCTTTTAGAGTTTGTGACCTACATAAGCTTGAAAGTATGATCATTATGCATTTTGACTTAATATTATACAATAATTGCACTCCATGCTCGATTCAAGCATTCTGGTTTTCTTCTACTTGCTTTCCATCATGGGAGGTAAATTAATATATCCAAAATTTCGACTTAGTCAAACTCATTGACAGAAGTGAACAGTTAAATTAGTATAAATCCCAAAAATAACCAATGCTGCAAATGAGCTTTTAGTGAGTCACAATGAAATTAATATTCCCTTTTAATTCTCTCTCTTTTTTATAACCAGGAAGAGCAATGGAGGAACTACGGGCTTCTTTATTTAGCAAGTTACGACGTCAACACCAATCCTTGTTGGGACCCACTCTTGCGCTTACGTTCAATTTTGTTGCGTCTGTTAGTATTATCTTGATGAATAAATTGGTAAGTTTACATCACTTCCTCCTTTTCATATGCAATATCGGTATCATTTGTCTGTTTATAATGCTAACACTTTCATTTATTTACTTGTATACCCTTCGTGTTTCAGGTACTTGTCAAAGTTGGGTTCAATTATCCAATCTTTCTCACTTTTATCCACTACATTTGTAGTTGGTTGATAATGGCCCTCCTAAAGGCTTTCTCTCTCCTTCCTCCACCTCCTTCTTCAAAGACGACAAAATTTTCTTCGTTGCTTGGTCTTGGTATAGTCATGTCCCTATCTACCGGCCTGGCTAATGTTAGTTTGAAGTTCAATAGGTACGTCAAATTATTCTAATACCCTTTGTACTCGTAGAATTCGATGACCTTCTATTTTTGGATATTTCTAACTAAAAACATATTATTTTAGTGTTGGTTTCTATCAGATGGCTAAGATTGCAGTAACCCCGGCAATTGTTTTAGCAGAATTCATGCTATACCGCAAAAGAATATCTTTCCGAAAGGTAACAAGTGTCGTATGAAAATTGTTTTTTTTTTTATTTTGAAGTTGATACGACTTCACTAGAGTATTTTGGTGAATACTTTCATTAAACTTCGAAAAATATTTCTTAAAGACAAATATTTAAATGTCTCTGCTAAGCCATTAAAACTATCAATGTCAAAATATTTAGTTCATTTGACCTCAAAAGTCAAAGTGTGTTTTTTGCGTTCGAATGAATTTTGTTTGTAATCCATAACATTTGGATGTTTCAGGTGCTTGCACTTACCATAGTGTCGATTGGCGTTGCGGTTGCTACTGTTACGGATTTGCAATTTCACTTCTTTGGTGCATGTATAGCAGTGGCATGGATAATACCGAGTGCAGCCAATAAGATATTGTGGTCAAACCTTCAACAACAGGAGAGCTGGAATGCGTTAGCGTATGTTGCTTAATTTCATTATCCTTCTATATGGCAGTGCATTTTGACCTTTAAGGTCAAACTTATTACATTGATGAGTTTGACCACAAACTGACCACCAATTTCTTTTAAATTTTAGCATCTTTTAATCAAATTTAATGTTTCAATCAAAAATCTCAGGAATTAACGAATTCATATGGGTTTTCAAGCCATTTGACCTCGGAAGTCAAAGCATACATTTTTTCGAAAGAGAGACTCC
Source organism: Arctium minus (assembly GCA_954870635.1). Classification (NCBI taxonomy): domain Eukaryota; kingdom Viridiplantae; phylum Streptophyta; class Magnoliopsida; order Asterales; family Asteraceae; genus Arctium; species Arctium minus. The sequence goes on along the minus strand of OX941080.1, from coordinate 168,675,915 downwards.
ATGCATCCGATGAAAATTGCATGAAAATTCCAAAGATTTCATTTTTAGCATGTCCCATGAAAATTGAAATATTGGTATTTCTTGGCAGTTTGAAGTTACAAATACTTGTACACCCATTGTGATCATTACATAAAAAATGTAGATAATTATTTTTTGGGTAACCGTGGGTGTCCCGGCCAATCTGCGTGCACCTCGACTAATCCCATGGGTTTATGAAGATAACAGCTAGGAAAATCCTCAATGACCCTCGAACTAGCGACCTATGGGAAGGATCCCCAAGGCCCAACCTTTATTTGCCGGTTTTTATTTTGTTATATCATTGAAGGGTATTTTATACATTTGATGATTCTGTGCAGGTTAATGTGGAAGACCACACCTATCACTCTGTTTTTCCTAGTGACGATGATGCCATCGCTTGATCCTCCTGGTGTTCTTTCCTTCGACTGGAGCTTCTACAATTCTTCTATTATCGGGGCTTCCGCTGTCCTCGGCTTCTTGCTTCAGTGGTCCGGTGCATTGGCACTTGGGTAAGTTTCCTCCTGCAATTTTATTCTTCCCATGGTCATTAGATGATCGTCATATGAGGTACACCGACCACATAAATCTACCATAGCAAAATGGAAAAATGATTTGTGGGCCCCACATACATAGCAAGTAAACTAAAAACACACTTTTTAATAAGCCGGGCTTGTCACGAAAACAACCGCTCCACTCTTTGTGGTAGAGGTCAGGTCTGCATACGTCTCAGCCACCCTGACCTACTTTCAAGTGGGATTTACTGGGTCAGTTTGGTTTGGTCAAATAATTTCTTTGCACTTTTTGTAATATTTGATAACGTGACTTGGATTTTGTGCATGTTAACAGGGAAACATCGGCAACAACTCATGTTGTTCTTGGACAGTTCAAAACTTGTGTGATTCTTCTAGGAGGTTTCGTTATGTTTGGTTCTAACCCCGGATCAACCAGCATCTGTGGTGCAGTCACGGCTCTTGCCGGTATGTCTTTCTACACTCACCTTAACTTGAGGCCACAGCAGCAGCCGATGAAAACGTCTCCCAGACAATCATCTGCGTTCGCTTTACCAAAATCTAAACTCAGCAAAGAAAACGGAGACACCCATGATCACGGGAACCATGGAGACGAATCTGTCTAACAACATACACGACGAAAATCCATAACCTTAATTGTTTGAATTCATTTTGTTTACAAATGGGTTGGTTTTTTTCTTGATGTTTTAGATAGTAGCTCTAGCTCTAGGATGGTAAGATGAGGCATGTAAATTGGGTTTGCTTAGATTCATATGGCTAATTGTCTACTGGTGCATCTCCAGTTACAGTTTGACTTAAATTCATGTCTATTCTCAGCCTGCAATATGTACATCATATGGGTTGAAAGATGGGAAAAGGAATTTTTTTTATCGGGTTTATAAAGTACCATGTCTGTCTTAGCGGGCTAACCCGTGATCACAAATGGGTTAGCCCGCAAATAGGTGCATTGCCTATAGCCCGCAAATAGTTGCGAACCTAACCATAAACAAGTGACTTAGTGTTAATATATGTAATGTTAAGTGGCCGATCTTCGTCACTTAGGGGCCGTTACCAAACGTTTATCCGCTAGACGCTTATTGGGTCACTCACCGAGTCACCGTACCGGATAAACATGGCGAGGACCGAGAACCTTACCCGGTATATAAGAGCGATGGCAAGGATCAAGAGTCCTACCTAGCAAGTGAGGATGACGACTCTTACGCGGTTAACGCTTCCAGGTAATTGTTCAAATACAATTTCGTTTTGATGGACTAGAATCTTATGTGGTAAGACAAATGAGAGTGTTAGATGACGTTTGTTTTTTAAGAGGTCTGAAGTCTTAGGTGACGTTTGTTTTTTAAGAGGGGCTGAAGTCTGAAGTCTGATTTCACTTCTGATTTTTAAGAGGTGGTGGTGCTAAAGTCTGAAATCTAAAACAATAAGACAATTTGTTTTTATAAACTATTAAACATCTGAAATCTAAATCGATTCTTTTTAATCAATTCTTAATTTGTAGTTGAGTGGGATTGAGGTTCAACATCATCAGGAACAAAAACAACACCGATAATGAAGACGATGAAGACGATTGCTTCTAGATTTTTCCACAAAACCGATTCACTTCACTTTTCTTCATTTTTCAAGAAACATTGATGAACCGTGATATTATCGAAAGAACCACTTCGACAGGAAAGAACCAACCGTGGTCTGTTGTTGTTCCATTGATGAACCGATTCCACAAAACCCACTTCGACAGGAAAGAACCAACCGTGATATTATCGAAAGACTTGCATATTTCAGGGGCTGTTTGTTCGGTCGATTGAAGAGGAGAGAAGATTGATTCAGTAACTTCAACTCTTTCTTTGTTTCTTTGAGCTCTGACTCGATCTTTTTCATGGAAGCAACAAGAAACGACGACGATGGTTCTTCTTGGCTTTCGCACGAAGACGTGCATGATTTCCATGAAATTTGGGGGCTTTGTGCAAATTTCCATGGTAGGGTTTCTTGTTTGGGTAAAGTAAAAGGGGGTTTAGGCGGTGGTAAGAAGATTTCTCCGCTGAGGAGAGTGTTCTGTCAGATTTGGAGAAATAAGTGAAAAAAAAGTGATAGGATTATCACTTTTTCGGTAAGTGGAAAATAAGTGTTAGTGGATTTTAATTTATGAAAAAAACAAACACACTTAATTGGGCAACCTCTGACCGAAAAAATGATAAGGGGCTGTTAAGTGCTTATTTCTAAAAAACAAACAAGGCCTTATTTTACTTCTGATTAATAAGAGGTGGTGGTGAAGTCTGAATCAACAAGACTGTTTGTTTTTGTAACGTCTAGAGGCGTCTTGAGAGAAAGGAGAGCATATAAAATGAGGTGACGATAAGAGGTTTTAAGAAGTTAGGTCACCACTTCTTATTTCAGATGTATTTAAAAGTTAAGAGGTTCTGAAAACTGAAAAAAACAAACAGTCTTAATGTAAAAAGGTCTGAAAGATTCAGACTTAAGAGCCATTAAGAGAGTTTTTTTAGAAAAACAAACAACCCCTTACTCTTACCGGTAAGCGTTTGAATAAATGGCCCTTCAGTGTTAATTATCAAACAATTATATTTTATTTTGTATTAAATCATACATAATCTCTAAACTCTTTCTGTACCAAATCATTTAGTATCTACCAAACAATCTCTTATCTCGAAGATAAAAAGGTGTGTGCAACAGGTAATAAGGAAATATAACAGGTAGAATAATAAGCAACAAGAGTTACAAAAGAACGCAACAACCCGAACATGAGAAAAAGCACACCAGGCATAACAAGAGACTTCCTATCTCTAACGTAGATAAACCAACAACCTTTGTCTAGCCTCCGATCCCCCCCCTTTAACCATACTCCTACTTGCATTCAAGTACCTTAATCTGCCACCTCCAAGTACTCTTATCTGAGTTCAAGCCCTTTGAAAAAAACTAAAGCCCTCGTATCGAGTCTCAACTGCTCATTCTACGTCCTCCTAAGACTGCCTCGTCTCCTCACCCTACTGATTGTGACACTCCCCACCCTCCTAACAGGAGTCATTAACGGTCTTCTACGAACATGCCTAAATCACCTCAACCTATCCTCTCTCATCTTTAGTTCTGCCCAAAAAAACCTCCTTCGGTGTCTTATACAATATAGTTATGCTACTAATCCACCTCAACATCCTCATATCTACTACTTCCATTTTACCTCCATGTGTTTTTCTCATGGCCAAAATTCCGAACCATACAACATAGCTGCTCTAACGACTACCTTAGAAAAATTTCCCTTTAATTTCAACGGGTCTTGCTTACCACACAACTCCTGTGATCGCCCTGCATTTTAGCCATTGTGTCTTGATGTGGCATGTAACAACCTCCTCAACCTCTCTACCCTTCTGAATCATAGATCCTTTAACACAGGCTTGTAGATCACCATTAGACTTTCTATAAGTCTCAGTTGTGGATGTGTTTATCTGTTGCGGACGTTGGGTTGAGGTTAATGTATTTTAGTATATTTCGGGACCATTTTGGTTTTAATGCTATGTTTATGTTATTGTTGGTTTTGGGTCGCTACACATTATTTTCATAAATATCTGTTTGGTTTGTATAGTTTATACTAATTAGAACATTTCCAACATATTCTCTAAAATACAGAAAATTAAGCTTTTGTTCTCTATTTTACTTCAAGTGATTCTATATACGATTATCTAAAATAGAGAAAACTTCAAGATTAAAGAATTCTTTAAAACTTGATGTGTGAAGAGAGAAATTACTTTTTTTATTCATTCCCACAAATGAAATTGAATTATTATTATTTCACATAAATTCTTTTTAAAAAATGTATTGGGATGATAAATTTATAAAATATTTTAATAATATAATGAATGTTGAAATCGCTAAAATAGAGAATTTGTTGAAGTTAAATATTATTCTTTTTAGAGATTTTAACTTTTGGTTATATATTTTAAAAAAAAATCATAAAAAATTTATTGAAGATGTTAGAGGATTTGTATTTGAAACACTAACACACTCTCTATCTATATATAGTTATATACATTAAAACTTTTATTCAACTAATTATAAAAAAAATGAGTAAATAAAAAAAATAGATATCAGCTAGTTTAGTTGAAACTGAAACCCTCCATACACATTGGAACATAAACTGAAGGGGTCTCAACAATATTGTATTTATGCAATGTTTATTTTTTATTTTGTAAAAATTATAATATTTAAGTTAATAAATAGTTTAATTATTAAAAGAATATGCAAAATACTAAATTATAAATGAAAAGCAACAACTTTTATCTTTAAAATAATTATTTTTTAAATCAAGATATATTTTTAAATTACAAAAAGAATCCGGTTTTAAAATGTTTGTATAAATTAATTTCCAATAAGCGTTAAATAAAAAAGTTAGTATAGCTATTTACTTAATTGATCTAGGATCTATCATACCGTAATTTATTATGTCTTTTTTAGGAATTTGTTTTATAGGAATAAAATTGTAAGACATCATAACAATTAACAAGTTACTGTAACGATTTTATATAAAGTGTACAATTATCAATCTTATAAACTTACAAGTATATATTAAAGGTTGTTAACTAAACGCTTACCCGAGTAAGCTCTTACCAAGTTACATTACCTTATCAGATGAATATGGAAAGACCAATAATCTTACCGGTAAGAGCTAAGAGACCGTTTACCAAACGCTTACCCGGGTAAGCGCTTACCAAGTCTCATAACCTTACCGGATGAATGTAATAATCGGGATCTTAACGGTAAAGGAATATGGAAGTTTAGTGGAACTCTGGTGAAAGCTTAAAGTCCAAGGACTAAATTGTAAATAGTGGGAAAGTGACTAAAACCCGAATACCTTTATCTCCTAATCATTTTATCATATGTGGAGGCTAAATAAGCAGTGCGTGTGTGTATTTTAGGAGTGTGCGATTTTGGAGGAGAAATCGAGAAGGGTTGTTGGATTGGAAGAAGATTCTGCATCAATCCCCATCAAGGTAACCTCTAATGCTATCTCCTATCATTGATTTCTAGTTGGAGTTCATGCTTTGTGGGATTTTAGAGAAAAGGGAGTTAACCCAATGGTTTGATATTTTTTTTTACGGAGGATTGGGTTTTTCTTTGATGCTAGATAATGTCATGAAAGATTTTGGCATTTAACCCCATTGATTTTGAAAGCTTGATCTGATTGGGTTGAGATTTAGACTTAAATTGGGACTCCTAATCGTTCGGTATGCAACCCGGGAATCACTTATGTCCGGGTAAGTGACGTCTGGATATGGCCGAACCTGGATAAAGGATTGCCCGAGTGGTTGTGAGTCGGGAAGGGCGGGGAGCCCGAAAGGGAACCCCGGGAGGCGGGGAACCCGGGTAAGGCCCAATCCGGTTAAGTTTGGAAACCCGATCGGAGCAGAATTCGGAGGGGGGCTCATAAACTATTTCCGGGTAGTGTTGGCTCTATTTTGAGAATAAGTGTCAGTTCTTTCATGCTAGGTTCGAGGCGTTGTTTAGAGGGTCTTGTAAGGGAAATTAAGAGTCGGCGACGGGGATGATCGAGTGACTTATCACTCTTTTGAATTTAAATCGTAGGAATTCAGTTTAAGGATCAGAAGCGTAAGTGAGAAAGAATTAAGCAAGCACGACAGGTGAGTCTTTCTAACTGAAAATGTTGTTGACGTATGAATTTTTAACGCCTGATATGAATATGAAACTGCATGTTTTATCTTGATATGAAATGTGATTAGATATGTACGCATACATTTGAGTGTGGGCATGTGACGACTTAAGTCGGGGGTGTCCCGCAAATGATCATACCGGGGTGTGTGTCCCATTTATGCCAATGGGGGGGGGGTGGTGTCCCAGTTAAAGGCAGTGTGAGCCAGACACGTTGTCACAAGTGTGCGTGACCTTATCGTGTGCCATCAACATGTGTCGTACACACGTTTAATGTTTTAAAGTTGTGAATTGTTTATAAATGTTTATAAACTGCTTTAAATGCTAGTTGCGGCACGAATGTGGTTTCTAGAGGAACTCACTAGACCTCATGATCTAACCTCATTTTTCAAAAACTAAAACCATTTTCAGGTAAGGGTTTAGTTAGAAGTTCGTCCAACGGAAAGATGGGAGGCGGTGTCATGGAAGAAACCTGGTGTAAGCTTGAAGTTCCAGTAGACATAGATTATCTCAGTTGTAGTCATGTATTGACGTTGTGAATTTTGATTTGATTTGATTTTTTTGTATTAAATTTTATTTGGGGCCACTTGGGCTGTAAATCTATATTTTAGCTGTTTTTGGAATCAGGTCGTTACAATTGGTATCAGAGCCATAGTTATGGGATTTAGGTGACCGGTTAGGCCTAAACTTAAACTGTGAAATAGAGGAGGACACAACTGAGATATAGGAAGTTATTAGGGAAGACCTTGATCCTCGAGAATTACGGCGATGGTAGTGAGGACTCTCATGTAAGGGAAATTCAAATTTGCATTTGGACAATGCCATTGTGAATTTACATGTGCGTGGGTGTGCTCGATTACTATTGTTGCGGCGATCGATGGGGGTGGTAGTACGGGGTGAATTCTAACCTTGCAAGGATAGAAATGGTTTAGATGTGTTGTGAGATCACTTACGAGGTAATGTTAACACCTTCTGGAAGGAGCCTCGCTCGGAATTTTAATAAGCCGACTGGAGGTAGAATTTCTTGGGTTTAAAAGGGATGAATGACTGATTAAGGGTAAAATCCTCATTTCTAGTGAGCCCCCATTCTTGGAGTTGTTGCATCGGTCATTTCGAGTAAGAGGAGAAAATTGAATTAGGATCTTGAAGACTTTAACTCAAGATCGGGCGAAAGAAATGAGCCTTTGACTCTTCAGTCAAACGGTGGAGTGGAAAGGATGACGAAGGGAAGATATTGGTGTTGGATTAAGTATTGATAAGAACAAAACGTGAAATAACTGTTGTTTATCGACCTGTAGGAGTCAAAGATTGAAACCGTATGATTTGTAAATCAGTGCTCAAGACGGATACTGTGTGGAATGGTCGAACAAGTAGGTTGTGAAGCACCTGTATCAGAAGCGGTTGCAAGAGTGAGATAACGATCGTTGGGCAATAGTAGAGTATCGATGATAAGTTGTCGGGATTACAACGGTTGACCTTGTTAGAATGAATATACTTCAATTGAAAAACGAGTTCCATGCATTGTGTCTTTAAACAAACTTATTTACGCTGCATGGTAAAATTTTGAACTTGGTAATTGGTGAATTACCTTGCCTCTTGTACGATTAAGTTAACCTTTTTCTATGGAAATCGTAAAAACGTTTGATTGCATGGTTTTATAACCGAAACCGGTATGGACACTTTGTTGTCGTACCAATGTGTGTAGGAGTCGACTGACTCGCTTAGTGGAAGGGATTTCGCCCGGTATTTTAAAACTGCATGAGAAAAAGGTTTATTGAAATTATTTTCATTTGTACCGATATCGATTTGGTTGGGCAAGGTTGTGTTTCATCGTGGAGTTGCATGTGAACGATCATTGGGATCAATGTGCATGGCCAATCAATTACGGTGGTGTTGCGTTGGGTATTCTCAAGCTTGTTTCATGGTGTTGTACTTAATGAATTTTCAAATCTGTAAAATGATTTAAATCATTGTGTCGTCATGCATGAAGTCTATGAACTCGCTAGGTCGCAAGGAAGCATTGCAATTCAAGATGAGGAAAGGTTTCGGGAGTGGAAATGTGTCGGTCGAGCCGTTGATGGTCGATTTATGACCGTGGTGTTCCCATTAGGGAAGGGCAGCGAATAGCGGAAGTCGCAATCATTGACTCTAGTAATGTTCGTTATATGGTAGCTTATATTCTTGTTCCGTGGGATGTGGTTATGTCCGGGGTGAAATTCGAAGTCGTAAAGATACATCCATTAGTAGCATGTTAATAAGAAGCGTTGTGGTACTTTGATGAAATGTTATCGGTGTAGAGACGAAGTTTTGAGAGGGTTTTGTAATTAGGTTGCGTACCAAGTAAGTCTTTTGTGCTTTCAGCATGTGAGGATTGTGGGGCATAAAGTTAGTTATTATGCAATGGAAGAAGTAGTTCCCTTTGGGAATCCTTGTTTGTCGGAGACATTGTTAAAGCATTAGCATGTCGACTGTTGATGTTAAAGTTGACTACCGTTTGTTGAAGTTTTTTTTTATCAAGATGCTGGAATTGGAGAAGTAACTCTGGTATAGTTATTTTGTTGAGTTTATTCGAAGACGTAAGAAGTCGTTCGAAAAAGGTGTATACTTGACATGATGTTGGACCACATTGTGTAGGCGTTATGAAAGTGGGAAATTGCTAGTTTGAATAGATTACTTCTTATGAGGTTTTGATGATTCATATATGAATGAAGTATTTAGCACAAACGAAGTGGGCACACTTTGACTATATTGATCTGGACGGGAATGCGTTCTATTTTCTTGGACTATCTGAATTTGTTCCTTGTAGATTGTGATGAGCTGACAAGGAACGAAAACTTGTTCGAGTGAATTAGATGATCATGATTTTGTTGGTGGTTTATCTAGATTCGAGAAAGGCAAAGTCGTAAGATGACTTTACTTCAAATATATATGTGTTATGGTTGTTATGGAGAAGGCGATATCTGTTACGCGTGCGAAGTAATCAGGGAGATTTTGATTGTAGCGTGATGGTATGAAGTGGTGCAGGTGTAATAAGTTAGTGGCACTTTATGCCAAGGTGGACGAGTAAGTCATGGATGCGGTAACGACTTGCTATGAGGCTGAGTGGTGGGTTGTGTTGTTGATAAAGAATAAGTGTGGGTGGAAATCATTGCGGAGATTTCTCTTGAGTTATGCAAAGTGTTAAGTATGTTGTTGAGATGTTTGTATTTTAGGCTGGTGTATGGTATTGCTATTTTCAGAATGAAAGGGGTGGAGTGGTAGTTGGTGGCTACCTAAAAGAGGAACCATATGCTCTTTGGCCACGATGAGTTGATGGGCGAGTTTATCTTGCACCATTGAAATATTGTTGATGATGTTGAATTTGTTAGTTATGGTGTTTTGTAGTAGATACGAAATCATTGGGGATGTTGAATTATTTCTGGTGTATAAAGGAATTCTCATGAGTAGGCTAACCCCGTTTGGGCGAACGAGAAGTGTGTAGTGGCTTCGAGCCTTGAGTGTTATTTCAGAATGTCTTGGTTGAATTTATTGAGTGAGATTTGTGGTGAAACCATTTGGTTAGGCATAGTAATGTAAATGTGCTATTAACGTATTTGAATTGATCGGAAAATGGAGTGAACAATATTCTACACTAGCCTGAAGAGGTGGAGATGATATGTTGAAATAAGTGGGCAAACTGGAAGTAGGAAATTTGACAAGTGACACAGAAAATGTGAAGCAATGATTATAGATTATGATTGTCGGGTACATGAACTCCTAGTGAGAGTATGAGAAAGAGGATTTGTGTGTATGTTATGGCTCAAGGGTCAAGGAAAGCTAACCTGTGCGGTTGGTCGTAAGCGTGCACCTGCTAGTGAGCCGCTCTTAGGAAGTATGTTTTATGTTTTCGAGAAGGAAATGGAAAAAAGGTAGTGGAACGTAGTTCTCGGAATGAAGGACCACTGGATTAGGCTTGATATGTAACACCCTCAAATTTGGTAAGAGCAACTAATTTAAATTTTCATCAATACATCACGAGAAGGGTAGAAATCCCCTTTATATAAACATAATATCCTATAATTAATCTCAACAATTAGAAACTCTAATAATATTCAAGAACTAAATTGGAGTATGGTGCTACATAACCCCAATACCAGTTGCTCTTCACAAAACCTATGCGGAAGACGTCACAATCATGAGCACACAACTAGCACCTGCACTTCTCTCTTCATAGTGCCACAAGAACTATTCCCAAACGAATCATGTTGCACAAGACGACAAATAAAAAGGTTAGGCTAACGCCTAGTGAGTTCAAGAGTTTTCAGCATGAATAAATTTATCGTTAAGAGGAAAGAATTCAATTCTAATCACGATCTTTCAAAATGATTTACTTTAAATATGGAAGTGACTCGTTTTCCAAAAACATGCATCTTTAAAGACAATACTCCAATGCAAAACATTCTTTATAAAATGATGCAATCCAAAACTCACTCAAAACGTGAATATAATCGACTCCCAATTTAAGATACGTGGACAAAGCATTGCATCCCAAAACACCCAAGCGTGGGTGGGGCAAGATACACAAACCCTAAGTCATTGTCAAAACCTACATATGCAATACGTCCAAAAACATGGACGTTAGGCCCAATACTCACGCAACCATAAAATGAAAGGAAACCAAGTATCAAAACATGGGGGTGACATACATCATTCAAACCTTAACATACGTGGAGGAAGATCCAATATTAAGGTCCTCATTCACTGTCGACCACATAAAACCAAAGATAATAAAGTAAGACGTCAACATATAAGATACAATTGGCCAAGGACGGGGGAGACCCGTATCCGTTGAGAGTGGAGGAACACAAAAGTAGGCCACTCTTGCAACGTTAATCACATGACACCTCAAGACAGAAAAGCCCAAGTGTCCCTATGACTTCTTAACAAGTTACACCATAAGAGACGATTGACCTTGATGAACATTACAAAGAACTTCATCCCGAAGGCCCGACACACTTAAAGACTACCTCCCAGGCATTACTTCAAGCGGCGGAGGTCCTAGTGCCTACCTCCCAGGCATTACTTCAAGCGGCGGAGGTCCTAGTGCCTACCTCCCAGGTAGCACCTCCAGACTCAACCATCCAGTGCCTACTTGTAAAGTTTCCGGTCGTGAAACATGGGTACCGGAGTTCAACCCCACAATACCCAATTGACCATCCAAAACAGACTGACTTACGTGCCTATGGATCCAATGCAACCCAGTCTAGCATTACATGCCTATACCGAAATGACCAACGCACCCGAGCATGCAATCAATACCCATATGCAACAAGGTGCATTGGTATGTAAATCATAACTGGGCTCTCCACCGAGCCACTAAAACCTGGACAAGTGTCCTCAAGACTCTTTTAAGTCAACACCAAGCTAAAATGCTCAAAACCCTTTTTGACCAACGATTAACAATCCCCCAAATAAATAGCGCAATCGACTCACGTCACACAAACACACTCCAAAATACATGTGTGGACTCCAATACAGTTTAGATTGGGACAACTAGTTTTCCAAATGGATTTATACTCTTGATTCTTTCAACACGTCCCATAACACAAAATCATACATTTTACCCAAACAAACAATAAAAGTGTATTTTCACCAACAATCTCCATTTATGCAATTAAACCCTCAAAATACTTTAAATGGCTTATTTATCAAAATACCCAAAAATCCTAACTGTGAGTGTTTTGCAAAGTTTATAAAGTCAAACACTTCAAATAATCAACTCACCAAATATCCCAACAAGTGATAATTTCATTCAAAACATATAAATACTTTAAAATGAACATTTTGGCATGTACAACGTTTTCACAAATCAACTTGTACTCACCTTGCTAGATTTAGTTAAATCTAGATTTTACCCCAACTTGAGCTTCCTTGAAGAAATCTGAATCCTCAAGCCAATTCTTCCAAAACCTAGATCCATAAGTTTTCAACCATCAATATTCACCTCCAACCATTTAGAATAGTTCCCCAAACATTTTACATGTATATCTCAACCTATAATAAAACCCTAATGCCCATAGATGAAGAAAAGAGAATATTACCTTGATCCTAACTTGCATCTACCAATAATAAACTTTTAGGGCCCCAAATATGAACCTCAACCTTCAAGTCTTCAAAAAGGGTGAAAAGGGGTTTGGAAGAGGGTTTGATGGAACCCTAGAAGATGAAGATGAGATGATGAGCTCCAAACCTTCGTATCCAATTCCTAGCTTGGTGAGGAAGATCCTCCTTAAAATTCAAGGTTTTGAGGTTTCAAATGCAAGAAAACCCTAATTGGACCTAAAGGTTTGTTTGAGAGAGAAGGAGAAGGAATAGGTGAAGAATAAATGAAAGAGGGCTGGAAACTTGAGATTTAAACAAGTCTAGGGCCGACCGCGACTGTGCCCGGCGACAATGCCCATGGCACAGTCGCATGTCACTATCGCTTGGATCGAGCCACCCGCAGTACAAAACCCGCGACATTACCCTGCGAAAGTGACATCCTGTCACAATCGCGGGCATTGTTGCCTGACTCCCACAACTCTCGGTACAGGGGCCACGATTGTGCCCCGCGAGAGTGACCTCTGTCACAATCACGGGCACAGTCGCCCAGGGTGTATCAGACGTCCAAAAATTCAAACTTTTTAACCCAAAGCGTTTCCGATGCGAAGGCCCATTTCCTTAAACCAATTATAACTGAGGGTATAATTATAGATAAGCAAGAGAAGTACAAGCCAAGGATTTACTGAAATTAATGTCGTTACATGATATTATTATGGGAAATGTTCCAAGTGAGCTTGTTGTTCAGTGTTAAGTTAATGGAAATAGTTATGTGTGAGCATGGTCACTCCTCCTTGTTGAGTGAGTGAAGCTTGAATTTATTTCATATGTGGTTGGACGATTGTTGGAGGCAGTGATACTTTGAATGTGTGACTTCAAGACTGGTTCAACTTGGATTAGTGGATGCTTCAGTTGATCGATTGTGAAGGTTTCCTACTATCAGTTATGTATAAGTGTGAGGTGATGACGTGGTAGGAGTGTATGAATTGGGTAACATTGATGGGTCGTAATCAATGCAATACGGGAAAGAAAATACTATCTGCGTTAGACGTATGACGTGTTGGGAGAAGTGATTTTAAAATTGTGTGTTATCTGATGAAGAAGTTCATAACATTGAGTTTATGGTGATATACAAGGTTGACCTTGTGTTAAGTTGGAAAATTGAGTGTTCATTATTCTAATAAGGGATTTATGTTGTTGTGACATTAACTTCGGTAAAATTCGTTCTTTTAAGGAAGTGAGGTTGTGGGTGAGACCCATAATTTGTCGCGTTCCAAAACCATGAGTCCAGGTATGTGGATAAAATGGACAATATCTAGTACGGTTGGTCTCAGATGTTACAGATGATACAGTTGAGCGGAGAGGTTGCAAATTTATTATACAAAATAACCCGACATAAGAAAGTTGGGGTTAACTGAGGGGCGGTTCCGAGGGATCTGGTACGACTATGGTATCAGTCAGAATAGTTTGGGCAACTGAGTGAAGCCCAATTGATTGGATTGAAAAACATGAGTCTTTTGAATCTCGAGTTGAGAGGGGGCAACTTGATGCGGAAGACGTCCCCATAGAATGAGGTGGTGCATTCAAGAGAAAAGTAGAGTCGGGCCACGTTTTGGGGCTCGTCGAAATTTTGGAAAGAGTTGGAGACATAGTGTATGAGTTGGATGTGCTTGACGAGATTATAGAGAATTCATAATGTATTTCACGCATCTATTTTAGAGAGCAGTTGTTGGACGTTGGTATGACGATACCTTTACAAAGGATGCAAACAAATAAGAAGTTAACCTTTGTCATAGGGTCGGGGACAATCATTGACCGTAGAGTTAAGGAGTTGAGGACCAAGGAGATTAACTTTGAGAAAGTACAGTGGCATTAACATAAGGGGCAAGAGGCAACTTGAGAGTTAGAGGCGGACATGAGGTCCAAATATCCAAGCCTATTCAACGATGGAATTCCAGGGATGGAATTCTTTGGAGGGAGAGGTATTGTAATAATCGGGATCTTAACGGTAAAGGAATTTGGAAGTTTAGTGGAACTCTGGTGAAAGCTTAAAGTCGAAGGACTAAATTGTAAATAGTGGGAAAGGGATTAAAACCCTAATACCTTTATCTCCTAATCATTTTATCATCTGTGGAGGCGTAATAAGCAGTGTGTGTGTGTGTGTGTTTGGAGTGTGCGATTTTGGAGGAGAAATCGAGAAGGATTGCTGGATTGGAAGAAGATTCTACATCAATCCCCATCAAGGTAACCTCCAATGCTATCTCCTATCATTGATTTCTATTTGGAGTTCATGCTTTGTGGGATTTTAGAGAAAAGGGAGTTAACCCAATGGTTTGATTTTTTTTTAATGGAGGATTGGGTTTTTTTTTTTGATGCGAGATAATGTCATGAAAGATTTTGGCATTTAACCCTATTGATTTTGAAAGCTTGAACTGATTGGGTTGAGATTTAGACTTAACTTGGGACTCCTAATCGTTCGGTGCGCAGCCCGGGAATCGCCTATGTTCGGGTAAGTGACGTCTGGATATGGCCGAACCCGGATAAAGGATTGCCCGGGTGGTTGTGAGTCGGGAAGGGCAGGGAGCCCGGAAGGGAACCCCGAGAGGCAGGGAACCCGGGTAAGGCCAAATCCGGTTAAGTTTGGAAACCCGGTCGGAGCAAAATCCGGAGGCGATCAGAAACTATTTTTCGGGTAGTGTTGGCTCTATTTCGAGAATATGTGCCAGTTATTTCATGCTAGGTTCGAGACGTTGTTTAGAGGGTTTTGTAAGGGAAATTGAGAGTCGGCGACGGGGATGATCGAGTGACTTATCACTCTTTTGAATTTAAATTGTAAGAATTCAGTTTAAGGATCGGAAGCGTAAGTAAGAAAGAGTTAAGCAAGCACGACAAGTGAGTCTTTCTAACTGAAAATGTTGACGTATGAATTTTTAACGCTTGAGATGAATATGAAACTGCACGTTTTTTCTTGATATGAAATGTGATTAGATATGTATGTATACATTTGAGTGTGGGCATGTGATGGCTTAAGTCGGGGGGGGGGGGTGTACCGCAAATGATCATACCCGGGGGGGGGTGTAACGCCCGTGTTTATTCTAATAAGGTAAGTCGCATTTGTCACATTTAGAATGACCCTGTAATAATATTTAATCAACCTATTACTTATGCTTGTACCATGATTTGTTGTTCCCCAAAATCTAACATTTGAAAGAAGGTGAAAACAGTGCCCCGCGCGGATGGCCGTGCGGGTGGAGCCGCGTTAAGGGCCATGCGAGGCTCTGTTCGACCACAAATCCAGAGGCCGGTGTGCCTCTCCGTGCGGGCCTAACCGCACCGTGACCCGCGCGCGAGCCCTGATAATTTTAAAAGGGGGGAAAATAGACCATTTGGCTCATTTACTTCTCATCTACTCTCTTTCAAAGCTCTCTCTCTTCCATCACTCCATGAGGCCGACCATTGTAGCCTTCAAGACACCATTCCCTCTCATTTATTTCAAGAATCAAGTCCTCTCAACCAAGGATTCCAACCAAGATCTCCAAACCTCAAGAGCATCTTCCTCCTACATCATTTTCTAGGGTTTGATACTTTTCTAGGTTTTTGATCAAAACCTAGATTGTGAGTTTCTAAACCTTTGTTAAAACTAGATACACATCATATTTCGTTATCTATTATCATTATTCATCTTTATTTAAGCTATTCATTCATAATACTTAGTTTCTTGTGGAATTTCTTATGTGTAAGTCTAAGTCCTCATTATTGATATGGATGAGCTTCCACAAAATGGCATTGGGACTCTTTGACCTTAAATAAATGGGAAATTTACTTGTATGGGTTAATTTTGGACAATGGTCTATATGAGTGGTTTGACCTAATTTTGGGAAATTGGATTATTTGACAATTACATGATAATAAGTTGCTTATTAATGCTTGATGAAGTATATACTATGGAATTGGGATGATATATTACTTGAGTCACCATGAGGTGGAGTTATGACTACATTGATACTAATTCATTTATACTAGCCTTGTTATAAACTATGTGAAATGTGTGAACGGTATGGTCTAATATTGTACCCATGGTTGGTATTGTGATTATTCATGTGCATTATGTGCCTTGAGACCTACTAATGATATTGTTGGATGAACCAAGTTGGTAGACACTAGGAGGATACAGTGTTAGGTGCCACCGTAAGGTATGTACCTATACCTCCGCCATTCGGGGTAATGCCATGGTTGTAGTCCTCGGGTGTGTAGGGCCTTTTGGATGTCACTCATGGTAGTTGGCATCAAGGTGTATCAACTCTTTGGGTGGAACTTGATTGGTGCTATGGGTCTCTCCCATTGACTCCACATATGAGAAACTACTTGTTAACTGCTGATAAGTATTATACTATTGTTTGGAATATTAATGCTTGTACAACTCACTAGGCTTTTTGGCCAAACACTTGTTTGGTGTCGATGTGTATCTCAAGTTTTAGTGACGCCGCTTCTAAGCAGGCCTAGTCGGACTTTGGTGAGAGCTTGGGGAAGGTGAATTGGGGCACACTTTTTGTGAAGACATTGCTTTGATCTATAGACGACACCCTTTTGTAATCTTCTTTTTGTTATAGAAATTAGATTAGACGGTTGTTGTCTAATTCCGTTAAATTACAGCTGTAATTAAACAGGTTTAAATATTCCCCATTTTTGAGAGACTCTTGCTATGGCAAATTCATACCATATGTCCGTTTTTCCGGATTTTTGTTATCCCTATTTTTAGGGTGTTACAGGGGGGGGGGTGTCCTGTTTATGCCAATGGGGGTGTGTCCCAGTTATAGGTAGTGTGAGCCAGACACGTTGTCACAAGTGTGCGTGACCTTATCGTGTGCCATCAACATGTGACGTACATGCGTTTAATGTTTTAAAGTTGTGAATTGTTTATAAATGTTTATAAACTGCTTTAAATGCTAGTTGCGGCACGAATGTGGTTTCTAGAGGAACTCACTAGACCTCATGGTCTAATCTCGCTTTTCAAAAACTAAAACCATTTTCAGGTAAGGGTTTAGTTAGAAGTTCGTCCAACGGAAAGATAGGAGGCGGTGTCATAAAAGAAACCTGGTGTAAGCTTGAAGTTCCAGTAGACATAGATTATCTCAGTTGTAGTCATGTATTGACGTTGTGAATTTTGATTTGAGTTTTTTGTATTAAACTTTATTTGGGGCCACTTGGGCTGTAAATCTATATTTTAGCTGTTTTTGGAATCAGGTCGTTACAGTTGGTATCAGAGCCATAGTTATGGGATTTAGGTGACCGGTTAGGCCTAAACTTAAACTGTGAAATAGAGGAGGACACAACTGAGATATAGGAAGTTATTAGGGAAGACCTTGATCCTCGAGAATTACGGCGATGGTAGTGAGGACTCTCATGTAAGGGAAATTCAAAATTGCATTTGGACAATGCCATTGTGAATTTACATGTGCGTGGGTGTGCTCGATTACTATTGTTGCGGCGATCGATGGGGGTGGTAGTACGGGGTGAATTCTAACCTTGCAAGGATAGAAATGGTTTAGATGTGTTGTGAGATCACTTACGAGGTAATGTTAACACCTTCTGGAAGGAGCCTCGCTCGGAATTTTAATAAGCCGACTGGAGGTAGAATTTCTTGGGTTTAAAAGGGATGAATGACTGATTAAGGGTAAACTCCTCATTTCTAGTGAGCCCCCATTCTTGGAGTTGTTGCATCGGTCATTTCGAGTAAGAGGAGAAAACTGAATTAGGATCTTGAAGACTTTAACTCAAGATCGGGCGAAAGAAATGAGCCTTTGACTCTTCAGTCAAACGGTGGAGTGGAAAGGATGACGAAGGGAAGATATCGGTGCTGGATTAAGTATTGATAAGAACAAAACGTGAAATAACTGTTGTTTATCGACCTGTAGGAGTCAAAGATTGAAACCGTATGATTTGTAAATCAGTGCTCAAGACGGATACTGTGTGGAATGGTCGAACAAGTAGGTTGTGAAGCACCTGTATCAGAAGCGGTTGAAAGAGTGAGATAACGATCGTTGGGCAATAGTAGAGTATCGATGATAAGTTGTCGGGATTACAACGGTTGACCTTGTTAGAATGAATATACTTCAATTGAAAAACGAGTTCCATGCATTGTGTCTTTAAACAAACTTATTTACGCTGCATGATAAAACTTTGAACTTGGTAATTGATGAATTACCTTGCCTCTTGTACGATTAAGTTAACCTTTTTCTATGGAAATCGTAAAAACGTTTGATTGCATGGTTTTATAACCGAAACCGGTATGGACACTTTGTTGTCGTACCAATGTGTGTAGGAGTCGACTGACTCGCTTAGTGGAAGGGATTTCGCCCGGTCTTTTCAAACGCTTATGTCTTAAATTTTATTTGGGGGCATTTGGGTTGTAAAGTTATATTTTAGCTGTTTTTGGAATCGGGTTGTTACAATGAATATGGTAAGGACCAAGAATCTTACCCGGTAAGAGTGAGGCAAAGACCAAGAGTCTTACCCGGTAAGTGAAGGAGACGACTCTTACCACGGTAAACACTTACCGGGTAAGTTATTGCATATGATGTCGTTTTGATGGACTAAAATCTTACCTGGTAGGTAAGTGATAGTGTTGAATTTTATCAGTAAGCACTTACCGGATAAGTGTTTGGTAAACGGTCCCTAAGACAAACACCGAAAGTCTTACCTGGTAAGTGATGGTGAAAACTCTTACCACGGTTAACGCTTACCGGAAAATTGTTGCATGCGATACCGTTTTGATGGGCTAAAATCTTACCCGGTAAATAAGTGATAATATTAATTTTATCGCTAAATTTACCCGAATAAGCGTTTAGTAAACGATCCCTTAATAATACTCTACTAAAACAGTTATAGGCATCTTGATATGTTAATTTTGTTGTAGTGAATAAATCATATATATATATATATATATATATATATAAAATATAAGTTAATCTTCTTTATTAAATATTAGGTTCGATCCCGTGTATTACACGGGGTAATTTAAAAAAATTAAATCATGCCACAAAACTTATCTTATAGATATGAATGATCATCGAAAGTACGATGCTTTTTTTCCAAGTTTTTTTTTCTTCAGAGTTGTTTTGTAACACCCGTGGTTTCCGGTAAGTAAATGTCAACCGAACATTTTTGTGACTTGTAATCGGTGAGGCTTTGTTGGGGAAATGCTTTGTATAAGTCCCTCGGAGTATCGGGAGCTTTGTCGTTGAAAAAGTCGAAATTTGGACCCTCAGTACACCTTGGGCGACTATGCCCGCGATTGTGACAGGGTGTCACTCTCGCGTGGCACAGTCGCAAGAATGGTACCGCGGGCACTCCCCTTCGGGCGACTATGCCAAGGGCATAGTCGCGTGGCAATGTCGCCGGCGGAGTGCAAAGTTGCATAAAGTCGAATTTTCAGCCTCTCTCTCATTCCAACTTCCCCCACTTCACCCTTTTCTCTCTAGAAACCGAACCCAAACCCTAAAATCGGTTTTATACCCTAAAGTCACCAAATCCATGATATTCCAAGTGTTTCCTCACCACCCAACAAAGATTGGAAGCTATGGTCAAGAACCTCCACCTTCATCTTCCCCAAAGTTCGTGTTTGGGAGTTTGGGTTGAAGAATTGTTATGGGTGTCCTCGGAAGGTCTCAGCGTCTCTAAGTGGTAAGCTTTCTTGATTTTAAAGGTTGAAATACTCCATTGTTGATCTCTTAGTGTTTGGTATACCAAATCTCGGATTTGGTGGTTTTGGAGAAATTAGGGTTTTGGTTATTGTTTGGAATTGTGATTTATAATGTTTGGAGAACGTTTCCTTATGGGTATTTATGGGTTGAAATGTCCGGATCTAGGTTTTAGAAGATTTCAGCTTGAGGATTCAAGTGGCCTTCAAAAGAGCTCGTTGGGTGAAATCTAGATTTAGTCTAAATCTAGCGAGGTGAGTTCAAGTTGATTTGTGAAAACGTTGTACATGCCAAAATGTCTATTTTAAAGTGTTTATGTGTTTTACATGAATTTATCAAGTATTGGGGTATTTGCTAATCTTTGGATATTTGAAGTATTTAACTTTACAAACTTTGTATAACACCATATTTGGGATTTTTGGGTATTTTGATAAATGTGTCACAAATGAATGTGTTTTGAGGTATCATTGCATAGATAGATCTTTGGTCAAAGAAATACACTTTTAAACGTTTGTCGAGTCTTATGCATCGTCATGAAATGGAGTGTTTTATAAAGTATCACTTGCACATTTATGTGAGGTAACTTGAAAGAATGTTTATAGTCTCATTTTATGATTTTCATTCTTATCAACAGTTAAATTTGGAAAATGCATATTTTGTGTTATGAGTTCATTTGGAAAATGGGTTGCCTCAACTAATGTTGAGTTTTGAACTAATCTTACTTTTGGTCGTGATGTTTGCATATCCGTTGGGTGAGTGCGTTTTATCGTGTTTTTATTTCATTTATTAATGAGTCAATGAGTTGCTAAGTCTGCGGCTTGGCATTGTTATTTTGATGGGGTTTTTGGACAATAGTCCAGTTTTGGTAGCTCGAATTCGAGTCTTGTTGGGCCTTATGCGTATTATTTGGCTTATTTGATGCATTTGGGAGTCATGACCCCGTATTTGGTTTATTATTGTTCCGGCGTTGGGACGATTAGTTTTCCACGTCGAGGCACGTTAAGGTACCGGATGTGGGTATAAGTCCTTCGTGCTGCACGTTAAGGTACCAGATGTGGGTATAAGTCCTTTGTGCTCGAGTATTACGATATTGGATGAGGGGCTCGACATAGGAACCCGACGGGGTTGAACTCGACCGTGGGTGTACGTTTAAAGCTACTGAGCCTGACATCCCTTGCGTGTACTTTTGTTTATATGACTAGTCATAACAACATAAAATGGGCTTACTTTGTGGACTGCCACATTTTATGGAATCGGGAATCCCCCGTCACCGAAAGGTGTTGTTTTTGGGTATTGAGATTTATTATCCAAGTTTTCAGTGATGTTTGTATATTTGGGTTTTACCCTTGATTTATGGGTTGAGTATTATGCCCCACCCGTGTTTTTGGGTGTTTTGGGATATAAGGTTTTACCGTATCTTCATAAATGGAGAGTTCAATTTATATTTACGCTTTGAGTGAGTTTTAGGTTAAAGCTAATTTATGAATGGGTGGTTTACATTGATATCATCATCTTTGTAGTGGTTTGGTTTGGAAAATGTCCAAATTGGTGTCCTTTGCATAAAATGCATATTATTGGAAAATGAATCGTTTTCACATGTAAGTCGTATCATATTGAAGGACTATAATTTTAACCGCATTCTTTCTTTTAAACGATTATTTTATTTATGTTGAAAACTCTTGAGCTCACTAGGCGTTAAGCCTAACCTTTTTATTTTGTCGGCATGTGCATCAGGTTCCAGTTGGGGTTGGTTCTAGCAGCCATGAAGAGTTGAGCCTTAGCTTTATGCGAATGTGAGTAGTTGGTGAAGTCTTCCGCAATTTTGGAGATAGTGACTATTATGGGGTTTTAGTAGCACCCGTTCTTATCATAGGCTTTTGTATAGAATGAATGTTTTTATTGAGGTTAAATCTTAATTTGTGGTTGTAGATAATTCCTTTATCGGTGTATTTAGAAAGTTTTAAATAAGTTGCTATTTCCAGAATTCAGGGTGTTACAAGTTGGTATCAGAGCTTAAGTTTGAGAGAATTAGGTATTGATTTTAGGATGCCTAGACTCAAACTAGCGTTCTTATAAGCGAAGATAAGTGGAGTTACACATTAGGTACCATAAGATAAGATGCTTTGAGGATGACTAGTCGCTAGAAACAGGAAAATTGTCGGGGGTTGCAAGGATGGTCATGTACGGTACGTTCATAATAGCACCTGGCCAGTGTTATGGTGAACCTACATGCTACATATATGCACTTGCGCTACCTCAAAATGATGACCGTTGGGGTAGTGAGAAAGTTCCTAAGTGAGCCAGCTAAGGAAGGATTGATGTTTATATCAAGGTCACCGGGAGAGATAGCTAAGCGCGAGGAGGTCACTAAGTTGATCCGACTTGCGGCCAGTCTTGAGTTTTGGGTTTCAGTTTTCGAATATGTGTGCGTTTGTATTAATGTAAATAGTAGACTTAAGCCTTTCCGGTTAATGAAGGGGTGATTTTATGCTTCGGTGATCATGCGAGTTAAAGTTTTAGGTATTCGTGGGCAATTAGATTGGGTTTGTTTTGGTGGGTTGCTCGTCGGTGTGATACCATGGATTATGTGGTTGGTGTACCGTCTTAGCGGGTTCCGTGATTAAAGGAAATTTTGGTGATCTGTCGGTTAGAGATGTAAGATTTGAAATTTTAGCTCTCTGTTAGGTATCAACCTTAGTGCGACAATCCGTCTGGAATGGAATTTTGGGCGGGATGTCCACGTTTTCGAGGTCATCGTTTAGTCCTAGGCGTCAACTTGTTTTCTTGAGGTCATTGGATCTTGGAATGTATGGGTGTAACCCGGTTGGTTATGGAAAATATTAACCTTTCAGTGATGGATTTTGAAAGGAGTCTGGGTATTGAGGATTAAGTATCGAGGTGTTTAAGCATTCTTGTGGTGATAAAGATTTTACTTTAGGAATGTTGTGAGATTTGTGTTGGATCAGAGTTGAATGTCAGCCGAATCTGTGTTAACCGGTTACATGAAAGACGTATTGGTGCGCCTTGGAAGAATGTCTTTACAGACATTAGGAATGAACCAGTCGAAATTTAAGAATTTAGAAGTTTGGTTGCAATCCTTGATGTTGGGTTCGGAGCTGTGTAGATCCGAAGGAAATCGATCTGTGGAAAGTTGGGGTCACAAACTACCTGGGGGTAGTAATTGCCAACCAAGGTTGGGAGCTGACCGTAACCTTGTGGGTAAAAGTTATTTTGGTGAGTTAAGTGTTTGCTTGGTTATGAGTACAATGTGCCCAAGAGAGGCAGTTGATGGGAGTATCAGTGCAAGAGTCGTATTAGTGGTGCTGACAAATGGTTTAAGGTAAGTCCTTCTGCGGGTAAGATTTCATGGGAAATGTAGATTTCGAGGATGAAATCATTCTAAGGTTGGGAGGATTGTAATACCCGTGGTTTCCGGTAAGTAAATGTCAACCGGACATTTCTGTGACTTGTAATCGGTGGGGCTTTGTTGCGGAAATGCTTTGTATAAGTCCCTCGGAGTATCGGGAGCTTTGTCGTTGAAAAAGTCGGAATTTGGACCCTCAGTACACCTTGGGCGACTATGCCCTCGATTGTAACAGGGTGTCACTCTCGCGTGGCACAGTCGCAAGAATGGTACCGCGGGCACTCCCCTTCGGGCGACTATGCCCGACGACTATGCCAAGGGCATAGTCGCGTGGCAATGTCGCCGACGGAGTGCAGAGTTGCATAAAGTCGAATTTTCAGCCTCTCTCTCATTCCAACTTCCCCCACTTCACCCTTTTCTCTCTAGAAACCGAACCCAAATCCTAAAATCGGTTTTATACCCTCAGTTGTAGCTGATCTTCGCTATTTTCTAAATGCTAACATGTTTTCATGTTGGTGTTACTTGACATATGATGTTCTATGTTTTGTCTTGTGGCTGTGAGTTAAAATATTCGTAACTTAAATATTTTATTTCTTTAAAATCTAAACGGTGTGTTTTGAATTTTTTTTATTGAAAAATAATATGAAAATTGGAACCTCTAATTTTAAGATGATAAAATTAGAGTTCATTTCTCAATGGTTTTCAATGATTTTGGTGTCGAAATATCGATAATAAACTTGTTTGTTGTGATGATAGTAAAAGAATAATAAAAATATATCACCTTTAACATAATTAAAGTTTTAATTTAATAAATCAAATCATAAAAACATATATTATTTTATTCGTTCTAAATAAAATAAGATATAATTTTATGATCTAGTTTGTTTAAATTAAAATTTTAATTACATTAAAACAATAAAACCATATTTTTTTCCACCATTACAATAAAATAATAAAATTAAATAATATTTAATATAATTACTTTTTTTAAAAATTTAAAAAATCAAGTCATACAATAACATCCTATTTTATTTATTTTGGTATATATATATATATGTGCGTGTGTGCGCGCGTTAAAAATATATTTTTTATTTTTCTTATCATAATAAGACACAAATTAGACAAAATGGCAAAAATGATCCCTAATTTAATGGAGTTAAAGATGCGTTAGTCAGAGGGACCATGACCAAGATAAATTGAATACCACAGAGACCAAATCCACAATAAACATACTATAGGGACCGTAGTCAAAGAAAGTAACAAAGCACGGGGACCAAATCCACAATTCACTCTATGTTTATATGATAAAAGTCTAAAATGAAAAATAAAAAACTAAATGATTAAAAGTAAACTACATACCTAATTATAAGGTAAATAAATATAATGTATAAATTAAAAAAAATGAATTAAGGAAAGATTTAAGGAAGAATGAATGTGAATGTGCTAAATAAAATTATAATGTAAAATGTGTTCAGATACATGTTTAGGTCGGAAAATGAAAAAATAGGTTTATCAGAAGGCGACACATGTCCTTCTAGTTACTTATTTATTATATGTATCGATGTTGTTAAATTATGTGTAAAATAAAATTATTCTGTGTGTTAGCTGTCCATGTGGAAATTAAATTATGCAAAGTCAGTTCCCATGGAACATATGCATGTTCATTGGCCCTATTTTTATTTAATGCATTTTCCAAAAAAATTGGCAAATTGGCATTTCTGCGATTTTGCTCAAAATAATTAACATTTTAGGGAAAACAAATATCATCATTAAAAAAAGACAATATCTATACTATATTATAAAGTACGGATAAAAAACTCTTAAATACAAGTTATTAGGCACAAGTTACCATCATTTTATGCAAGATTTTAAAAATCTCTTAATTTACAAGTATCAAATCACAAGATACATATTACTACTGCAGACTTCTTACACCCATCAATTTGATATGTGCAGGGTCTTCCTTTTATGCAGACATTTCTATATATCAATATTAATTAATATATTATATTATTATAAATTTGTTTTAATTATATTAATATTAAATATGTAATTGTTATTTTTTTTAGATGTCATTAAAATATATAATATAATAATTGAATTCTAACAAAATACTTAATTTTTTTTTACATAAAAAATGGTATATTATTAATCCTAAATTAAACAAATTTATAAAAAAACATTATCATTTTCTTAAAACCATCCAAAATCGTACTGTAAATCGACAAAAAAACAAAAAATAAAATAAAACATTAAAATCGTAATGTATCTCGTTGCATTGCGCGAGTACGCTTCTAGTATTATTATTATGTTTGGATGTATAAAACCTAAAACGATATTGTTTTAAATATTCTTTTTCATTTGGTCGTAGCTACACATAACAAATGTCCCTTTTTATTTTATAAAGATATTAATCGTATTTCATCCGGATTCACGTCGGGTGTCAATGGCGGAACCTGCAATTGAACAAAAGGTATTCTACTATATTTTTGTTTATTTGAAAAACTACTTTATGTTCATAATGCATTTTTGATAACTTATAGAGTTGATAATCTTATTTTTTTACGCGGTAACAATTACTATAATAGCTTAAGATGAACGATGCATTTATGACAAATTATAGAGTTAATATTAATCATATTTTTATAGGAAAAAGTTACTATAATAGCTTGCTATTGGGATTTTTAATGAGATTTGTCTTGCAAGTTGAACAACTAATTTGTATATTTACAATTATTTCAATAATAGTGATATGTTGTGAGACATGTCGTTTGAGTTTTAAATAATATAATACAAAACTATTACCAATATTATTGCACAAGCTCATAACAACAAACGATTAAGAATATATGCAAGTTAACCACTTATGAAAATACATTCGTTTTTCACATTGTATTTCATTAACTGTTAACAGAGAAATTACGTTTCATTTTAACTCGGTTCAATATTCCAACAAAAAATTTATTCTCTCGTGCAATGCACGGGCCCAACACTAGTTATATTATAAAAGAGACATAAAAAACTCTTAATTACAACATTTTAAGCACAAAATACAATTCATTAAAGCCAATTACTTAACTTACAATTTCATAATGCTTTGGTACAACTTATATTTTATTATAAAGATGTAATTTATTTTACTTTTAGTTATGATCTGTTTATAAAGATAATGATAAATTATTTTGTTATGTTATTATATTTAAAATTATTGATAATATATTTTAATAAAAAATAAAACAGGTAGTTTATCTCATAGTGTTTATCCTATATTTAATATGTTTATTTGCAGTTAGTTATACAAATAAAAACATGAGACTTTAATAAGTTATAATTATGTTTCATTAACTTGTAATTTGAATTTTAACTAATATATCTATACTATATTATAAAGCATTTAAGCTAAACTCTTAAAAACTAATTTTTATGCATTATGTACCACTTATTAATGCATATTACTTAAAATCCAAAAGTACAAATTGATTAAACGTAAGTATAGCTTATAAAAGCTCAATGTTTGAATTCGTGTAATTAACTGCATATAAGCACTTATTTTTATTTTCTAAAATATCTAAATTTTTTAACTATTGATATAACTAACCGATAAATATAAGAAAATTCGAGATAAAACACCTTATTTTCATTTTTTATTGAAGTTAACAGCGATGGCTATTCATTTAAGTCTTCGGTTTATTTTTTTAATTTTAAATATAAAATATCTTAAATATGGTTATCATTTAAATTAAACATTTTTTGACCCGTAACAAAATACTTTATTATTATTTTTTTATAAAAACCATAATTAAACTAAACTAAAATATATTTTTGTTTTAAATCTAGGTTTCTCAAAATCGTAAAATAAAATAAAAAAAGACTAACACAAAATATGAATAATGATCGAGGGTTCGAGTTCTAAATTTCAAAAACCCGTTGCATTATGAGGGTACATTTCTAGTTATTATTAAAAGACGTTTAAATATTTACTTCAAAAAAAATGTTTAAATATTATACAAGTAATTTTTAAACACTCATTTAAAATCAAATATATCGTAAGTTTATTAGGTTGTGCTAGTTGAACTGATTAAGAGTAATTTTTATTTCATAAGTCATAAATTCAAGTCTCCTTAATATATTGGATAAATTACATAAAAAAATAATGTACTAAATTTTAATTTATAAGTCACATAACATACTTTTAAATGATCTATTTAGGGCCTATAACAAACTTTATAAAATAAAAGAGAACCTGGTTACCTTTAAACTTGATAAAAGCTGATGCGGTATAGATAACATATCAATAAACCAAATTAAAATTTAACTTGTTTGACTTATCTATGATGTAACGATTATATTGATTTTCTTTAATATTATTATTTGAAAATGTTTTCTTATTTCATTTATCGTTTTCTTCACATTGTAGACAACCAGTTAGTTAAAACTACCGACCATCACTAGGAGTTCAAATCCAAACATTTCTAATAAACACAACCATTTTTTACACAAATAACATAAAAATGATATAAAATACTACAACAACAATAATAATAAACAATGTCAACGTTATTTTTACTAAAAATTAATGCATCATCATTATTATAACCGGTTACCTCTTGCTCAAGTAACCGGGTCCTTTTTTGTCTTATAAAGTTTGTCATATAATTTATATAGATCATTTGAATGTATGTTTCTTAAAATAGAATATGAAACAAAATATGTTACCTTTTTATACAATTTACCTTAATATATTCAGTTAATTTTCAAATAACATTTTTAAGTTTTATACAATTATTTTTCGAGGACATTAGATTCAGAGACATATGTAGGTGTCGTTTGTTTTTTAAGAGGTCTAAAGTCTGAAATCTTATTTTAGTTATGATTAATAAGAAGTTGTGTGTAAAAATGTCTGAATGATTCAGACTTAAGAACAATTAAAAGGTTTTTAGAAAAAAACAAACAACTCCGTAATCACTTACATATGAATTCGAATAATTAAAGTTAATTTTTATAAAATTCAGATTTTTTTATCCTAATTAAAAGAGACAAGATTGATCTTGTTTGAATATTTTAATTACCGTGTACATAATTAAATTATTATTAAAATTAAATTTTATAGTTTGAAAAAGGCAAGCATTGGAAGATTTGCATTGAAGTTACTGAAAGTGTAAATTTCCCAATTATTCAAGCACAATCAAACAAGATTAATTTGACAATCAAGATTGAGAGAGAGAGAGAGTGTAGAGAGAGAAAGCGTATATGTCATTGATCTTACAATGTGTAGTTCTACAAACTCTTACAACTCATATCCCTATTTATATACTAACATTCTCCCCCTTTGTATTCAAGATTTAAAAAAATTTGACAATCATCTTCAGCGCTTGATTCTTCAATCTTTGACTCTGACAACTTTGTCATTTGCAACTCTGACAGTCATTAATCTCTGAAGCTGTTGAAGAATCTTGAAAAGTCATTCACGTCGCTTTGAATAGTCACCAAGTCTTGAACAAACATTTAAAAAAAACTTTGAAACTTCTTTGAAAACTTCATCTTTGAACTTTTGAAGAATTTTTGATCTCATATCTTCATCTCTGATAATCTCTGAATCATCTTCAGAACACAAACTTTCTCAATCATCTTGATTTGACTTTGAATCATCTCGAAATGATTTCTTTACATCAATCTTGAATAAATTGAACTTTCTGAATTTCTCCACAAGTCTTTTCACTTCTTTGAAATTGAACTCTGTAAATTTCTCCCTTTTTTTGATGATTGTGAGCATCATGATCATCAAAACTTCTTCAATTTCATCACTGTCTTTGATTCTCCCCCTTTATGATAAACTAACATTCTCCTTCTTTATATTCATGTTGACAATCTCCGCTCTTTGATATGAGTATCCGTCAATTCATAAGAAATGTATACACCCGAATCTTTTCAAATTCAGATATATTAAACGTTGTAACCCTGAATCAACAAATGATACAGTTAGTATGCCTGTAAGTAGCACGGAGCCACTTTGTACAACAAATGTACATTGGAAAGGAGCTTTTGTGATGTTCACTCCCCCAGGGCTTCCATTCAATCATCGAAAAATCACAAAGAAATTTTCTATGAATGTTATGACAAGAAAACGTATTCCTTGTGTGCTTGTGCAATTGTAGAAATGATTGAAGCTACTCAAGCTTTTTCAGGCTCAAATTGTGTAAATTGTTGAGACAACAACAAGTATTACACGGACTCAATGTGCATGAAAGAGATGCGAAGGTGGGACAACTTTCCTTCTTTTTCAATATCTAAATCTTCTGAGTGAAGACTAGATAGCAGATATGCTGCGTCCCCAAAGAAAATGAAACATTTCTTTGTTAAGAAAGAAACGAGTGGCTGGTGGGGTAATTGCAACAGTTGGCATGTGCTCACTGCCTGTTTCAATGATGGTCACCAAAGAATGTAAATCAATCAGAAGATGTGGCTGCCCGACTTAGAAAGAAGTTGATGCAGAGTTCTATTATTCTTTTAACTCTGTTCTCACACCCTCTTTCTTTTTATCATTATGCTCACTTCTAACCAAACTCTTTTTTCCATTTTACCGCTCAGCACAATGAGAAAAACTTAACCAGATGAGTTATCTCCCCCACTCTTTGATTTAAGACCCCTCACCCCTTAATCACTCAAGGATAACTTCCTGGGTATGAAACACTGGTTAATGTGAATCCATGGAAGTTCTGTTTAAGCTCACACATGAATCCCATGTAAGTCCTAAAAAAATGGTTGCTCAACAATTTAACTTGAACAGTTAAGCACAAAAATGATAACATTGTCAAAATGTATGCTCATTAAAAATAAGAATGAAATTTGAGCATTTGAACAATGAAGATTTCTCAAAACAAGGAAATTGAATGAATGAAATGAAATCAAGAGAATTAGTTTGAGAATCTGACAATGTATCAATCAGATCAAATAAAATGGTTAGGGTATCAAAGAACTTGATAGTTTGTTTATATGAACGAATATAAAAAATTTCATAATGAACGTACAAAGATTGAAATGATGAATGATGTTCAACAACAGTGAAATCAAACGAGGGTATTACCATCGAAAAATTGTTTTGTTTAGAGACATGGTAATAACAAATTCAAATGAAGTACTGAACCGGTGTGTATGAATACTTGAGAGTATATAGATAAGATAATACACAAGTATTGATCTTTGGAAACATACGGTCAGTTAAACATTAATGCTCAATTATGAATAACATTTAAAATCACACTTCTTAATTCTTGAAATCTTTTGAGAATAGAGAAGTGGTTTGAACATTTAAGAAAACATTTTTCATGCTTGAAAGTTGTTCTTCTTTCAAACAATCAGAGATTAAGATTAGAAGATACTTACATTTAATCTCCCCCTCAAATCATGATATAATGATTTAGGTTCAAGTAAGCTCCCCCTAGATATTTGCATAATATCCTCATTTTAAACATTTAAGAACGGGTCCTGATCTGTTGTAATCAGAAACCATAATGACATTAAAGTCCGGGTTCTAAACTGAAGTGTTTAGAAGCCTTTGTTCTTTAAACTTTGAAGAACGAGTCCGGATCTGTACATGATCAGAAGTCGATGTTCTTTCTCCCCCTTAAACTTTGGGTGCCTGCAACATAGATTTAGCTTTTGGTACCCACTGGTATTTGGGTCCTGATGTGTTAGTTGCAGTTCTTGTGGGGGTGACATAATAAGAACCATACCAGTAATTGACAAAATTATTACTTACAAAGTCATTTGCTCCACAGTAAGAACAACAAATTTTCTTTTGAGCAACCCTGATCAAATGATTAGTCGAGTAAAACATATCAGAATTAACGAAAGATTTACCTTTATGAACTCTGTTCTTTTTGGCATTGGTTGTGGATACAGATGCTTTGTCCTTCTTCTTCTCATCCGAAGAATCTTTAACCCTACAGACCATCTGTTCTTTCTTAGATTGCTTTCCAAGAGATTTTACATAAAAACTCTCTGAACCATCAACAGATTTGTCATAAAACAGATTAGATGGTCGGATCTGATTTGATTTGACATTGTTTGATTTGACACTTTTCTTTTTGAAAACATTTTTATCATGAATGGAACTTGAAACTGTTTTGAAAGAACAGACTGATTCTATTGAATTATCAACAAGTGATTGATTAATCACATCAGCTGAAATCTTTTCAGATAAATTGACATTTGCAGCTTCCAAGTCATTTATCTTTTTGGACAAAATATTTCTTTCATCAGAAAGTGTGTCAAACTTGTGTTTCAAATCAGTTCTAGTCATCTGTTCTTTAAGAATGTCTGAGGATAGAACAGAGATCTTGGACATGAGCTTAGATATTTCAGATTCAAAATTTTGACGTTCAAGCTCAAAATCTTTTTCCAAGTTCTTGGTTTTATCAGAAATTTCATTGAAGATCCCAACATTTCTCTTTTCAGATTTCTTCTTTTCAATCTCAAAATACTTCTTCTTTTCTTGACAAGTTTTTCTTTCTTTCTCAAGTAAGTCTTGTAAAATGGAGATATGTTTGGGAAATTCAGAAGTTTTATCTTCAAGAACTTTTCTCTCTTTGGCAAAAGTGTCTCTTTCAGTAATTAGAATCTTTTCAAATTCTGACACTTGCTTTGAGAGTTTTAAACATCTTAGCTCAAGATCATTCTTCTCTTGGTTAGCTTTCTTGGAAAGATCAGGCAGCTTTTGAGCAGAAATTTTCTCCAGATTAACTCTGTCTTTATCTGATTGGAAGCTTTTCATCATATCAGCATTTTTGGCTTCCAGTACAGATATCTGATCTTTAAAAGCCTTAAACTTGTGTTGAAGCTTAACTGATTTATCTTGCAGTTCTGATGCTTTTTTTCAGTTGTCTTCAGTTGGCTTTGAAGTTTTGTAATTATGGACTCTTTGATTTTGATTACTTTCTCAATAGACTGAATGGTATTTTCTTTTATTGTAATCATTTTCTCTTTATCTTTAATCTCTTTCTCTCTTGCACTGATGATACCTGCAAAATCAGATTTAACATTATCAGTACATTTTGCACAAACAAGAGTTTTATCAGAATTTGACAAATTTGACTTCAACTCCTGAATCTGTTTGAGAAGCTTTGAATTCTGATTTTTCAGTTTCTCTCTTTCTGCTTCTATAACAGGTATCTCAGGCATGTATAAGACAACCATGTCTCTAGCTGAAAGTACAGTATTTCCTCTCTCATCTGTAGTTGGCATCTTGAATGAAATATTTGCTTGAAATATATGATCGTTCCCAAACAATTCAGAAAATTTGATAGAAAGTCAAAATCAGATCACCACTAAAAATTAATCTCAGAAAAATTTACAAGTATAGAACTCGCAGACACAAAAAACTCGCAATGCACTAAACTCTCAAATCACTGTTCACTGAGAAACTCGCAAGCTGAATAGTGCGCGTTTGTAAAACTCGCAAAATGCTTCGTGTGCGTTTTTGAGTTTCTCACAGACTAGACTTGCGCATTTAGGACTTAGAATAATTTCAATCTAATCACTTCTCGCAGAAGAATGCAAACTTACACGTCAATAACTCCTTCCGCGTTCCATACTTAGAATATTTTGACAATATTGAAACACGCTAAGATTGAAACTCCAGATTGAAGAAACTCACAAGTCACTGTTGATTGGATTTCTCGCAAGTAGCTTTGTGCGCGAACGAACTTCTCGCAGAAGGTTTATGCGCATTTTTTCCACTTCTCACAAGAACCTTATGCGCGAACTATGTGAAACTCGCACAAAACATAAACATCTTCATCTTGCGCGTTCTTCCTTCCCTTGCGCCTTCTTCAGCGTGCGTGTTCTTCAGATGAACGTTGCGCATTTGACAGATCCAGCACGTTCTTGATTCTGTCGATCAGAAATCGATCCAAAAACTTTAATACCTGCAATTAGGCCTTGAAAATGTACATGGATGATCGATTTTTCATTTGGAACATATTTCTAATACAAAATTTCGATCAAAACAACAAAATCAATAAGAATCAATCAAGAACAGTGAACGAATACTTCAACGACCAAGATTCACAAAAATTCGAAATTGAAATCGATACAGTTCGAATTTATTGATAAGATCAATACAAGAAACAATCTAACATAAAAATCGAATGCAATGAATTCATTCTCTTGCATAAAAAACTATTTTTCAATGAAAATTCAATTGAACAGTAACTTTCAGAAAAAGTTTCTGTGTGTTCTTGATTTTTCAAGAAATCAAACTGATCCAGTGATCTTTTATGAATTAATTTGGTCTCGCTCTGATACCAATTGAAA
This sequence comes from Arctium minus, assembly GCA_954870635.1. Classification (NCBI taxonomy): domain Eukaryota; kingdom Viridiplantae; phylum Streptophyta; class Magnoliopsida; order Asterales; family Asteraceae; genus Arctium; species Arctium minus. The sequence goes on along the minus strand of OX941080.1, from coordinate 168,642,244 downwards.
GTGTAAATTTCCCAATTATTCAAGCACAATCAAACAAGATTAATTTGACAATCAAGATTTAGAGAGAGAGAGTGTAGAGAGAGAAAGCGTATATGTCATTGATCTTACAATGTGTAGTTCTACAAACTCTTACAACTCATATCCCTATTTATACAAGGATATAAAACTTTCACAAAACTAAACTCTCAAAGTATAGAAACTCTAAAACAACTAAAGTAGACACTGTTGACTTTACATACTTAGACTTTGACTTTTCAACATTAAATCTTGGATACAATTTATACACTAACAATTACCCTTTCATGAATTTTAAATGCATAGCCTCACATGCCAATAGGAACTAAAATGTAAATTATCAATCAATCACCTAATATTGTAGGGTAAGTGTAACACCTCAAATTTGGTAAGAACAAATAATTTAAAATTTCGATATAACATCAAGCGAATAACAAAATTTCCTTCAGCAAATCAAAACTCAATACACCCCGAGTTAAAATTATATAATTAACCTCAACAGTTGTAAACTCCAATAATATACACAGACTGAACCGAAGTCGGGTGTTACTTAACCCAAATACAAGTTGCTCTTCATAAAACCAATGCGGAAGACTTCACCACGCTACTCACTTCTCGAGCACCCAACTAGCACTCCTCTCTTCTCAGTGATACTAGAACTATTCTTCACCCGAACCTGTTGCACATGTCGACAAATAAAAAGGTTAGACTAACGCCTAGTGAGTTTAAGAGTTTCCCTCAAATTAAATACATCGTAAAAAGGGAAAGGATACTACTCAAAATAATCTTTCGAATGGTTTACTTTAAATATAGAAATGTTTTGTTTTCAATAGTACGCGTTTCCAAAGACGGACGCCCAAATGCAAAACGTTCTTTCATAAAGTAAATTCAACCCAAACTCACTCCAAACGTGAATAAAACTTTATACTCCGAAGCACCCGAAGCACGGGTGTGGCATAATACTCACCCCATAAATCAATGAATAAAATCCATATATGTAAAAGGTCACCGAAAACATTGACACTAAAACTTAATAATCCAGATAACACCTTTCGGTGACGGGAGAGACCCGATTCTATATAATGTGGCGGAACACAAAGTAAACCACATACTATGTTAGTAAAACCCACCGTACAGTCACACCCATATTGGGTATTGAGCTCAACATCTTTCAGCATACACTCTTGGTTTATCAAGCTCAACATCTTTCAACATACACTCATAGTTTATCGAGCTTAACATCTTTCAGCATACACTCATGATTTATCGAGCTCAGCATCTTTCAGCATACACTCATGATTTATCGAGCTTAAAATCTTTCAGTATACACTCATAGTTTATCGAGTTCAACATCTTTTAGTATACACTAATGATTTATCGAGCTCAACATCTTTCAGCATACACTCATGATTTATCGAGCTCAGCATCTTTCAGCATACACTCATAGTTTATCGAGCTCAACATCTTTCAACACACACTCATAGCACGTAAAACTCAAATAGATATAAATCATGACCCAAAGCTCTACATTGAGCTATCAAAACTGGACAAATGTCCCCAAAACCCAATCATAATCAAATACCGAGCCATAGGCTCAAAGAACCAAAGAACTCATTGTCAAAAGCAATAAAATGCACTCGACCAACGTTTATACAAACACGTGCCCCAATGTACACGACCAAACTCCAATACAACCTAGAATGAGACGGATCATTTTCTAAACAAAGTTATTACATTGACCCCAAACTTACTCATTGAAATACTTAAAATACATCTTTTCCCCAAAACCAAAAGATTTACAATTTCCAAAATGTTCACAAGGTCGGGAATGACCAAAACCCAATGACTCACACGTTGATGCTTTCAAACATCTCATAACACAAACTATGCATATTTTCAACAAACACTAAAATGCATTTTTACCAAATAATCCCCATTTATGCAATAAATTATTAAAACACTTTCATTTATGACTTATTTATCAAAATGTACAGAAGTCCCAAAAGTGGGGGTTTTACAAGGTTTATAAAGCCAACCACCTCAAATAATGTAACACCCTCACATTTGATAAGAGCAACTAATATAAAATTTTCGATATAACCTCAAGTAACGAACAAACTTCCTTCTACATGTTGGATCAATAATTGTATTCAAGATTAAATTATAAATGGGGTCTTGTTTGTAATAGTGTTTAATACTCTAGGGGGTATTTTAGCTAATAGTTAATATTAATTAGGTCATGTTGACCTAAGTATAAATAGTTTTATTTTCTAGGTTTAGTGTGTGAATTGCATAAGGTGTAGATCAAAGAGAAGGTCGTATTTTCTTTGTATTGTACACACACGAGGTATCTTATGTACACCAAGAACACACACACGTATTTATTTGATTAATCAAGAGATCATTGATATATTGTTTGATTTATTCATCTCTTGTTATTTATTGTGTTGTGTGATTGTTTATCAACTATTAATCTGGGTTTAACAAGTGGTATCAGAGCCAAAGAATCAAGCTTTTGGATTAAAACAGTATTTTTCGAAAAAACAACTGTGTGAAAATCGATTTCAAAGGTTTGTGTGTTTTTGAAGCTGAAAATAATTGGAATAGGTGCGTTTATTGTTATAGAACATCATTAGATTGCCCAATTACACTTTAAAACACAAATCGATTGGCTTTTGATGATTTTTTTGAAAGATTGTTCATGAAAAGTCGAGTACTGTTTCATTAGATATTGTGAACAAAAGTTGTTTTTAATCATTGATATATTGTTTGATTTATTCATCTCTTGTTCTTTATTGTGTTGTGTGATTGTTTATCAACTATTAATCTGGGTTTAACACTAAAAATCAAACTCAGTATGCCTCAAATACAAATTCTACAATTATTCTCAACAATTCCAAACCTTAATAATAAACAAGGACTAAACTGAAGTCAGGTGTTACTTAACCCAGATACAAGTTGCTCTCCCTAACCTAGAGCGGAAGACTTCATCTAGCTATTCACACCTCTGGTACACCACTAGAGTTCCTCTCTTCACTGTGTCGCTAGGACTATTCTCAAACGAAGCCTGTTGCACATGCCGGCAAATAAAAATGTTAGGCTAACGCCTAATGAGTTCAAGAGTTTTCACCATAAGACTGAAAGAATGTAAACCGAGTCACGATTATTAAAAAAAATCTCATACATTAAATATGAAAGTCACTCGCCTCCCAAAACCCACAAGTTTTGTGATGAAAATCCCGATATGAACTATTTCTTTAAAATATAAACTCAAACCCCAACCTCGCCCAAAACATGCGTCATGATTAAATTCCCAAATAAAGAAAACGTGGATTAAGACTTTAATATCTCAAACCTCCGAATACACAAACCATAAATCATGGATAATGATCCATATATAAAACGTCACCAAAATCACGGATAATATGCGACACCCCAAAATAATCAAATTATACATTAACAACATATAGAGCGCCAAATCGTATATAATCTTTGTTTCCAAAGAGTATATCTAAAATCCACCATTTGGTGACGGGGGAGACCCGATTCCTTTGAATGTGACGATACACAAGAGTAGGCCGCATATCTATGTTATATGAGCATCACTTAGGGATAAAGCACTTGTTAACATCAACCTTTCCGAGTCTATAGCTAACAAACCAACAAGCTCAACAACTCCATGTCTATTGCTTGGATAATCATCAAGTTCAAACCCTCTAGGTCTGTACCTTGAATTTTCGTGCACTCATCAAGTTCAACCTCTCTGGATCTATACCTTGGAATTCCAAAACATCCCAGTTAAACTCATTCACAAGAAAATTGCAATTATGGTCAGAAGACCCCATGCCTATTTCAAGTTACAAAAAGGGGATATTTATCCTACTCAAACTGACTCTTATGCCTATGGATCCATTGCATTATAGTCTAAAACATTACATGATTCCAAATGAATGAACTAGCACATCCAAAACATGTAATTCTCAAATAAGATGCAATGATGCAAATCGTAACCAAAGCTCTATAGTGAGCTATCAAAATCGGACAAGTGAAACCATACCATTTATAACCCCAAAGTATTTCATAACTTAATAATATACACTTTTCGCACGGTTTATAAAACCAAATACACTAAAAATACATTTACATCAAATGACCTCCATTTATATAATAAATTATCAAAAGAACATATAAATATGATTTCCTTACCAAAATGTCCCAAAAACCCAAATATGACATTTACGATATTTATAGAATCAAATGTATCCAAAATGTAATTTCATAGAATAAACAAAACATTTGATAACACCAAGTAAAACATTTTAATACTTCAAAACAAACACTTTTGGCATGTACAACGTTTTCACAAATCAACTTGAACTCACCTTGCTAGATTTAGGTTAAATCTAGGTTTACCCCAAATGCGAGTCTCCTTTGATGGAGACTTGGAATCTTCAAGGAATCTCTTATAGATGTTAGATCCAACACTCCCACAAGGTTTCCTTTACCTCAAGCTACCAAAATCATACCAAAGTTGAAGAGTGTAAGGAAGATGATAAAAACACCAAACCCTAGTATCTAAATGAAGAGGTGAGATGATTACCTTGACCATAAACCCTTAGATCAACCGAAGATCACCAATCCTCTTCTATTTCATCTTGAAAAGCTTCAAAAAACGAAACCCTAGGTCCAAGAATAACCCAAATCGGACCTAGGATGAAGGAGATGCAACCAAATGAAGAAAACCCCAAATCTTGATTCTTAAACATCCAGACCCTTCCCGCGGCTTGGCCCGCGGCTTAAGGCCGGTGGGAAGCTCGCACGTGTTCCCATTTTGACCACAGAGACTTGCGCGGTTTATGCCGCGACTTTTAAGCCACGCACCAAACCACGGGAATCCATTTCCCCCGATTTTCTCCCATTTTTGCTCCCGATTCGATCCCCGATGGCTCCACTACAAAAGGGAAGTAAAACCTTACTAAACATCAATCATAATGGTCATATATCGTTACGATAGTATGGTTTAAGAGTCTCCAAAATCATGGGTGTTACAATCCTCCTAACCTTAAAGAGATTTCATCCTCGAAATCCAGCACCGACCAAATCCCCAAACGTCGCATTTACAAGATTGATTTGTCCTCTATCCAAAAGGGACCCTTCCACAATACATTGCCTCATATACGAAACCGATTACGTCCCATTTAAGGTTGTCACTGAATTTCTCATAACGAGACGCCACCAACCCAACCTCAACGTTCGATATAACATATTGATGGCGGGATGAACATTGAGTCCTTATTTGATCAATTTCCTATCATAAAAATCTCGGTTGTCTCCTAACCTTAGGTTGTACGTAATACCTCAATAGTAACTTACGACCTTGACCAACCGTTTCCCCCAAGGGTACCCAAAGTGAACTTTACCCTTAAATACTTCTGAATTCGACAAGTCAAGGTCTTCTCAACATTCAATTTCTACTTAAGGTCCACCTCAACGTTCACACCAATTTCTAAAAAACTAATACCATGAAGGATTTATCGTTCTTTCCTTGACAAAATTCTTAACACTAGTTTGGTCCGATTCAACATAACGATAATTCTGTTCCTCAAGCTGACACTAGCACAACATCTGTAAGGGTTCTCTAACTTCCCTTAAACAACGTATTGGTCTGGCGTTTCACCCAAAACGTACCATCACATTTTACAGATATACAATTATCCCCAAACTCCAAGGTCACACAACTCCCATAATGCATTCATGCGTCGATTGGCAAATCAGCGAAAGCCTTGCAACTTACCGGAATACCAATAATTAATCCCCTAATTACCAACGTCTAATCTTCTTAAAGTTACCACTTAAATCGCAACTGCACATGATTCATCGAAAGTACACCGAATCACTCCAACGGTTATTGTCCTAAAAAACTATTGACAACACCTATCCTCAAAACAACTATCTGCAATGTGGATATACTGTCCACAAGACGTCTCATCCAACACTTCAATTCCCAAGGACATCTCTAGTCCTTATTAACAAGTCATTTCACAAAGGGGGTTTAAAACTATGATTCTAATGAGTTCAAGGGTTTTTCAAGCTAATATGTCAATTTGAAATTTTATATAACTTCTAAATACAAAAGCTTTATAACAATCAGTCGTACGAATAAAAATCCACTACCGTTTACTCGGTAGGTGTACAAAGTGGTCTCAAACGCCACGCACACAAAACCATTTCAAAATCGTTTGGTCATTACTCACGTTAATAATGACAATAAACAAGGGCACACAACAAACTTTTCAAATGGACCACTATGGTCCTAACATGCATCAATTTGCGCCATGAATGAGAAATAATTTTACATACTAAAACAGTGTATAACAAGGCGTTTGTACAAAACTCCCAAAGGGAAGATTCATGTCCAAAAATTTATCATTTAACCATATAATGACATGAAATAAAATTTCCAACAAGGCCCACATACGTTAGTTTATTTCTCAAACTTAGTAAAGCAATAGGTACATGCGATTTATCAAACATGGATAAATTTTAAATCGATTTCAAACTTTAGGCCGCGTGAATAAAATGCTCTTGACCAAGGTGAGTGGCTACGAACCATGCATATTAACAAATCAATCTAACATATTTACATGAACCCTTAAAAGTGGTGTCAACAACCGTAACGCACAAAACAACCCTTAGCATGAGCTATCACAGACTCCTCATACGTTTACTCACGCCATGGTGTAAGTTTATATGTGCACTAAACAACATACGACAAAATTCTTGCAAAACTCAAAACAGAATTTTCATGATATCAAACTCCCAAAGTTTTCTTTTTTTAGTCACAACACGACGCGGAATAAGATCCCACAGCAAAACTTGCGTGAGACAACTTATTTCACAAAACTAGTAAAGTGATATGTGTATGCGCTCTGGTTAAAAAAACATGAAGTAATCCATGTCGGTTTCAAGTTCAAAGTCAAACAATGACATGCTCTCATTGTTCTAAAATGTTGGTTAAAAACATTATGACGGAAGTTCCAAATAGACATGTGTTCATACTATATGCAACCAAACAACCCACACAAGCTCAAGGAAAACAATACCACTGGACGCCATAAAAATTATCATATCAAATCCGCAAAATTTCATGAAATAAAGTTCTCAATAAAACTCAAACATCAAAACAATGAAGATAACTCTTCGTCCAAAACCTAAACATATTTGGATGAGATCCAATGCTAAAGTCATAAACCACAGTTACTTGTCCAAGACCCTAAACAACATCAAAATGCGCACGTCACAATGTTTCGAAAGTAGCGTTGGACAATAATGCGAATAATGAAGGAGCAACGTTTACAACCTCATGCAATCGAATAGTTTTTATGCATATTTAGAATTATGGTTTAAAACCTTGTGTGTGCTAAACATTTTTCCAAGATTTTGCAATTGAATCCACATGATGATTTGTAAACATGAGAAATTATTGATACATATTGATTTTAGAAATAAATTTCGTGCATGAGTTTGATCGGCACTCAACGTCTCGAAACTACGCTCCCCAAATTCTCAGTCACACTATCGTCTGGATGCTTAAACAACTTAAAGCAATAATCGAATATTTCATCGGTTCACCTTATCATTTCTCCTCAAATAAAGTCAATTCCATAAGGCTAAGGTTCTACTACGACCATCAATTCCGACCCGAAACGGTCCACTTAATACAATTACTATGCTTACTGTTACTTCAAGTGACGAACGCAAAAGTCATCAACTTCTTCTAATGATTACTCACTTAGAAACTTCTTCACTACCCCAACGGTCGTCACATCAAAGTAGTCCAAGCATACACATGTAACTTGTAGGTTCACCATAACACTGGCCAGATGTAATTATGACCGTACCTGATCATCCTTGTTACCTTTGACGTGACTCTCGTTCCTAGGGACTTCATTAGCCTCAAAACATCCAATCTTAAAGTGCCTATTGGTAAAATTCTCTCTCTCGATCACTTAAAAGAACATTAGTTTGAGTCTAGGCATCCCAAATCAACACATAATTCTCTCAAACTTAATCTCTGATACCAACTTGTAACACCCTCACATTTGGTAAGAGCAACTAATTTTAAAATTTTGATATAACCTCAAGTAACGAAAAAACTTCCTTCTACAAATCAAACTCAGTATGCTTCAAATACAAATTCTACAATTATTCTCAACACATCCAAACCTTAATAATAAACAAGGACTAAACTGAAGTCGGGTGTTACTTAACCCAGATACAAGTTGCTCTCCCCAACCTAGAGCGGAAGACTTCATCTAGCTATTCACACCTTGGGTACACTACTAGTACTCCTCTCTTCACTGTGTCGCTAGGACTATTCTCAAACGAATCTTGTTGCAAATGCCGACAAATAAAAAGGTTAGGCTAACGCCTAATGAGTTCAAGAGTTTTCACCATAAGTATATGTAAATCGTTAAACTGAAAGAATGTAAACCGAGTCACGATTATTAAAAAACATCACATACATTAAATATGAAAGTCACTCGCCTCCCAAAACCCACAAGTTTTGTGATGGAAACCCCGATATGAAATATTTCTTTAAAATATAAACTCAAACCCCAACCTCGCCCAAAATGTGCGTCATGATTAAATTCCCAAATAAAGAAAACGTGGATTAAAACTTTAATATCCCAAACCTCCGAAAACACTAATAAGATGTGATACACAAACCATAAATCATGGATAATGATCCATATATAAAACGTCACCAAAATCACGGATAATATGAGACACCCCAAAATAATCAAATTACACATTAACAACATCAAGGACGTCAAATCGTAGATAATCTTTGTTTCCAAAGAGTATATCTAAAATCCACCATTTGGTGACGGGGGAGACCCGATTCCTTTGAATGTGACGACACACAAGAGTAGGCCTCATATCTATGTTATATGAGCATCACTTAGGGATAAAACACTCGTTAACATCAACCTTTCCGGATCTATAGCTAACAAACCAACAAGCTCAACAACTCCATGTCTATTGCTTGGATAATCATCAAGTTCAACCCTTCTAGGTTTGTACCTTGGAATTTTCATGCACTCATCAAGTTCAACCCCTCTGGATCTATACCTTGGAATTCCAAAACATCCCAGTTAAGCTCGTTCACAAGAAAATTAAAATTATTGGTCATAAGACCCCATGCCTATTTGAAGTTACAATACGGGGATATTTATCCCACTCATACTGGCTCTTATGCCTATGGATCCATTGCATTATAGTCTAAAACATTACATGACTCCAAATGAATGAACTAGCGCATCCCAAACATGTAATTCTCAAATAGGATGCAATGATGCAAATCGTAACCAAAGCTCTATAGTGAGCTATCAAAATCGGACAAGTGTCCCCAAGACCCTACAGAGTCAAATCGAGCCATAAGCTCAAGCAACCAACTGACCGTTTGTAAAAGCCACAAAATACGATAAAGCGTAAATGACCCACGTTTATGCAAAAACATGCTCCACCGACATGGATGACTCAAACAAAACATCATGAGCTGGAATGAATCGTTTTCCAAATGAAACTATACCATTTATAACCCCAAAGTATTTCATAACTTAATAATATACACTTTTCGCACGGTTTATAAAACCAAATATACTAAAAATATATTTACATCAAATGACCTCCATTTATATAATAAATCATCAAAAGAACATATAAATATGATTTCCTTACCAAAATGTCCCAAAAACCCAAATATGACATTTACGATATTTATATAATCAAATGTATCCAAAATGTAATTTCATCAAATAAACAACACATTTGATAACACCAAGTAAAAGATTTTAATACTTCAAAATGGAAACTTTTGGCATGTACAACGTTTTCACAAATCAACTTGAACTCACCTTGCTAGATTTAGGTTAAATCTAGGTTTACCCCAAATGCGAGTCTCCTTTGATGGAGACATGGAATCTTCAAGGAATCTCTTATAGATGTTAGATCCAACACCCCCACAAGGTTTCCTTTACCTCAAGCTACTAAAATCATACCAAAGTTGAACAGTGGAAGGAAGATGATAAAAACACCAAACCCTAGTATCTAAATGAAGTGGTGAGAAGATTACCTTGACCATAAACCATTATATCAACCCAAGATCATATATCCTCTTCTATTTCATCTTGAAAAGCTTCAAAAAACGAAACCCCAGGTCCAATAATCACCCAAATCGGACCTAGGATGAAAGAGATGCAACCAAATGAAGAAAACCCCAAAATCTCGATTCTTAAACATCCAGACCCTTCCCACGGCTTGGCCCGTGGCTTGAGGTCGCAGGGAAACCCGCGCATGTTCCTCTTTTGACCACAACAACTTGCGCGGTTTGTGCCGTGACTTCAAAGCCATGCACCAAACCACGGGGATCCATTTCCCCCGGTTTTCTCCCGTTTTTGCTGCCGATTCGATCCCCGATGGCTCCACTACAAAAAGAGAAGTAAAACCTTACTAAACCTCGATCATAATTGTCATACAGTTACGATAGTATTAGTTAAGCGTCTCCAAAATCATGGGTGTTACAAATAATTTAAACCCACCAAATAACTCAACAAATGATAATTTCATGTAAACACATAAACACTTAAAAATAGACATTTTGGCATGTACAACATTTTCACAAATCAACTTAAACTCACCTTGCTAGATTTAGGCTAAATCTAGATTTTTTCCCAACTTAAGCTCCTTTAATGAAACTGTTGGGAACTGAAGAAATACTAAGTAAAGTTAATGCTGCTAGAAGATCATGGTTACTACTTCTGGTTGCTACTTCTGTGATTAATGCTGCCAGTACTGCTGAACAAGATTAGTACTGCTAGTTCATAGTTAGTACTGCTTGAAGAGATTAATACTGCTGAGCATAGTTAGTACTGCTGGAGTTAATACTGCTCAGAGTATTAATGCTGCTGAAGGTTAATGCTGCTTATAAGATGAAGACTTCGCATGGAAGGATGACAGCTGGATGGACTGAAGATATTCATGGAAGTTGGAGATAAAGATGGAAGTTTATATTGAAGATCTTTTATTATTTTTTTATCTTCAATATATGTATAGATTTGTTTAGAATAGCTAAGTAACTTTTTGTGAGAATTATTATTCTGAGATTAGCTTTCAATAGAGAGAATCAACCTCAAGGTTAGAACCCTAATTCTAGAGAAGTAGAATTCGTATTGGTGAGCCTGTTCATCAATAATGAGGTTGTGTGTTTAATCTTGTAATTTCAATCATTCAATACAAGTTTACAAGTTGTGATTTTGATTCACTGTTGCATTGTTTTCAGAATATTAAAGTGCTATTCCGCAGCTTCTTTAATATTATTTTCTGAGTGTGTGTTCTTGTTAAGAATTAAGATCCTGACAAGTGGTATCAGAGCTCTGGAATAGGGTACAATACCACACCACAGATGCTCTGGAATGCTCTAGAGAAGAGATTCTTTGGTACCAAAAGTACCAAGAGAAATCAGAAGGCCATACTGAAGCAACAGTATGAGAACTTTATGTCAACCAAGAATGAGTCCATGTCTCAAACTTTTGACAGGTTCAACAAGCTTATTGGTGAACTAGCTACAGTTGGAGTACAAATTGATCAAGATGATCTAAACAGGAAGTTCCTAAGGTCCCTGGGTGATGAATGGACCATGTATACTGTCTCTTTCAGACAGAATGATCAACTGGAAGAAAAGGAACTTGATGATCTATACAATGATCTAAGAGTTTTTGAATCTGAGGTAGAGGCTAAGAAGAAGCCTTCTGGATATGTTTACAATGCTGCACTCCTATCAGCATCAAGTGATTCTACCTCTAACCCTGAATCAGTTAGTGCTGCCAATGGTGCAAATCAAGAGAAAGGCACTGAAACTGTGTTTGAAGCCTTTCTGTCCAGTCATGGAAACTCTTCTCTAATTAATGATGACTTGGAACAACTCCATCCAGATGACCTTGAATAGATGGACATTAAATGGAAGATGGCCATGCTCTCTATGAGAGTTAAAAAGTTCATCAAGAGAACTGGGAGGAACAACTTCTCCCAAAGAAGAGAAGATGGAGCAGGTTTTGACAAGTCTAAGGTGGAATGCTATAAATGACATCAAAAGGGACACTTTGCTAGGGAATGCAGAAGTGGAGTGTCTCACAACAACAACCATCAACAAGCACAGTCTGGAAACTTCAATAATAACAGAAACTCTGCTCAAGCCCTAGTCTCTCAACAAGGTATGGGGTTTGATTGGAGTGATCAAGCAGAAGAGGCCGTCCAAAACCAAGCTTTAATGGCAGAGGTGTCTGATCTCCCAACAGAGGTAACTTCTAATCTTTGTACTCAAAACTGCATTAACACTGTTAAAAGGTATAGGGATCACAACCAGAAAATGAGTGATGACCTGAAGAGATTAGAAAAGGACATAAAAGACTTTGTTAGGATTGTTGAGAGGTTTGAAGAGCAGATTAAGAGTTTTCAAGCCAATGAGCTTCAACATTCCTATGACACAAACTACTAGAAGTGGGAGAAGAATGACCTAGAACTTCAACTGAACAAATCCAAAGAGAAGAGTGAAAAGTTAAGAGGAGAGCTAGCTAAAGTCAAGCTAGATGTAGAAAAGTTTTCCAATGCTTCTAAAGCAATGGATTCTTTACTACAAACTCAGATTCATGATAAACTAAGAATAGGAATAGGGTACAATACCACACCACCACCCTACAACAACAACTACATCCCTCCTAGTTCAGACTTGTTAGATTCAAAGGTTAGGAAGGACCTGCCTGAGGGAGCCACTGAGATTGATCCCTTAGATGAAGTAGTTGTTAAGGATAAAACTGAGAAAGAAACTGTCAAAAGTAAGGACAACACTGTGAGTGGTGAGATTCCTATAGAAAACCACATAATTACCAATGAAGGATGTGGAAAGCATTGGGTCAAGTCAAATAAGGTAGAGAAGACTGAGGGTAAGAACAAGAAGATTCACTATAAGCAGACCACTGTTGTGAACTCTGTCCCTTGCAAACAGTGTGCTTGCAGTAAATCTGAGCCCCAAAAACATGATAAAAAGAGGGGTAATCAAAGGAACTGGAATAATCAATGGGCACAAAAACAAGGGGTTGATCTGAGTAAAATCAATAGACCAAAACCCTGTTTTATTTGTGGAAAGCTTAATCACATTGCCAAATATTGCTATTTCAATCCCATGAACCAAAGGATGAATTTTCAGAGACCTACTCAAAAACCCTTTGGATATAGGAAGAAAGAAAAGAACCATGTGGCCAAGAAAACTGTTAAATCTAAAAGCCATATGAAGAAACAGAACATGGAAGACAGTGTCAAGATGTGGATTCCTAAAAGTACTAAAACTGTTAGTGCTGCTACTGCAAATAGTGCTGCTGACAGTGATAGTACTGCTAGAAGCAATACTGCTGCTAGCAATGTTAGTGCTGCTGACATTGTTAGTACTTCTGCAAATGTTACTACTGCTAACTCTGTTAGTGCTGCCAACAAGGTTAATACTGCCAAACCTGTTAGTACTGCTAATTCTGTTAGTACTTCTAAAGATAGTACTGCTTCTAGTATTAGTGCTGCTAGACCAATAATCTTGACAAAGTACTCCAATAACAAGTGTTCTGATTTTAAAAACCTCATTAAAAAGGAATGCAAGTATTTTGATGAGAAAGGGAGACCCAAGACCACTTTGGCTTGGGTCCCCAATCAATACTAATTGTCTAATCTAATGTGCAGGGCAACCAACAGCTCAAAGGGAAGAGCATCTGGCATGTTGATAGTGGTTGCTCTAGGCACATGACAGGGAACATGTCTTGCCTCAAGAACTTCAAGAAGATTGATGGTGGGCATGTTGCTTTTGGGAATACTCCAGATGGAGGTAAAATCAGTGGTAAAGGTGATGTGACCAAAGGTAAAATGACCTTTGAGGATGTATTCTATGTTGAACAATTAAGATACAACCTGTTAAGTGTATCACAGGTTTGTGACAAACAACATAGTATATTATTTACAGAGTCTGAATGTATTATCCTTGCTCCTGGATTCAAGGTAGTTGATGAAAAGATGATACTACTAAGAACCTCTAGAAAGGACAATGTATATTGTTTAGATATGGAAAGTGTTCCATCAGATTCATCCATAAATTGTCTTGTTTCAAAAGCTTCTCTGGATGAATCATCACTTTGGCACAGAAGGATGTGTCACATGAATTTTAAAACAATAAATAAACTTGTTAAAAACAACCTTGTAAGAGGTTTGCCTTCTAAAGTCTATTCATGTGATGATCATTGTGTTGCTTGTCTTAAAGGCAAACAACACAAAACTTCTCATAAGCCCAAAGAAGTGAACACTATTTCTTCTTCTCTTCATTTATTGCATATGGATCTGTTTGGCCCTACAAATGTTATGAGCATAGGGAAGAAATCATACTGTCTAGTTATTGTTGATGACTACTCTAGATTTACTTGGGTATATTTTCTAAGGATTAAGGATGAGACAAGTGGACTGATCAAATCCTTTATTCTAAGAATTGAAAACCAAACTAATCAAAAAGTAAAAATCATTAGGTCAGACAATGGTACTGAATTTAAAAATCATGACCTAAACACCTTTTGTGAGGAAAAAGGAATTGAGAGGCAATACAGTGCTCCTAGGACTCCACAACAAAATGGAGTTGCTGAGAGAAGGAATAGGACACTAATTGAGGCTGCTAGATCTCTGTTAGCTGATTCTAAACTTCCAATAACTTATTGGGCAGAAGCAGTTAATACTGCTTGCTATGTCCAAAACAGAGTACTAGTAGTCAAGCCTAAAAACAAGACACCTTATGAGCTCTTAAATAAAAAAAAACCCTTTATTGGATTTTTTAAACCATTTGGGTGTCCTTGTACAATTCTCAATACCAAATCTCACTTAGGAAAGTTTTATAGCAAGGCAGATGATGGATTTCTTGTTGGTTACTCATCTCAGAGTAAGGCCTACAGAGTTTTTAATACTTCTTCTAGAATAATTGAGGAAAGTGATAATGTCAAATGCAATGAGAACACACATAATCCTATTGGGTCTGGTCCTCAGTGGCTGTTTGACATTGATTCACTAACTAACTCTTTTGGTTTCAGTAGTGATGATTATGCAGGTTCAGGAAGTGGAGGATCAGGGGCTACACAAATTCAAGACAATAGACCACAGTCTGTGATCTTTCCTATACCTATAAAAGAACCTGTTGAATTCTGTGAAAAAGAACCTCTAACTCAGCCAATTCAGAGTGAAGAAGAAAGAAGAGAAGAGGAATCTTCAGTGCATAAAGAGCTAGAAGTAGTTGAGGTGATCCCCTCTGCTGACTTAAATGATTCCAATATAGAGGAAGGAATCCATGAAGAACCTAGTTTTCAGACTAGAACACAAAAGAATCATCCTCCAGAGCTGGTAATAGGAGACATCTCCTCTCCTATTATTACAAGGAATCAAAGCAGACTTCAAGAGCTGTAGGATCAACAACACACAATACTCTCCTGCTTTCTATCCCAGATTGAGCCTAAGAAGGCCTATGATGTAATGAAAGATTCAAGTTGGATAGAAGCCATGCAAGAAGAGTTACTTTAATTCAAGCTACAGGATGTTTGGGACTTGGTGGACCTTCCAAAAGGTCATAGAGCTATAGGTACCAAGTGGATTTTCAGGAACAAAAAGGATGAGAGAGGTATTGTGATCAGGAACAAAGCAAGGCTTGTGGCACAAGGGTACACTCAAGAAGAGGGCATAGATTATGATGAAGTGTTTGCCCCAGTGGCAAGGGTAGAGGCAATTAGGCTGTTCTTAGCCTATGCCTCATACATGAAGTTCAAGGTCTATCAAATGGATGTAAAGAGTGCATTTCTATATGGCACAATTGATGAAGAAGTATATGTCTGTCAACCTCCTGGTTTTGAAAATCCTTCATATCCCGACAGAGTATACAAGCTGAAGAAAGCACTCTATGGTCTACATCAAGCCCCAAGAGCATGGTATGACACTCTGTCTACCTATCTCTTGGAGAATGGGTTTGAAAGGGGCATCATTGACAAGACCCTTTTCATTAAAAGAAGTAAGAAGGACATCCTACTAGTTCAGATCTATGTGGATGATATCATCTTTGGATCCACAAAAGATCAGATGTGTAGAGACTTTGAAGAGTTGATGCACAAGAGCTTTAAAATGAGTTCAATGGGTGAACTTACCTTCTTCCTTGGGCTTCAGGTGAAACAACAGTCAGATGGAATCCTCATTAGTCAATCAAAGTATGTGCAAGACATCCTGGAGAAATATGGTTTAAAAGACTCAAAGCCAGCAAGCATACCAATGGAAACTCACAAACAGATCACTGCTGATCTTGAGGGGGAGGATGTTGATGTCCATCTATATAGATCAATGATTGGATCTCTCATGTATCTCACGGCCTCAAGACCAGACATCATGTTTCCAGTGTGTGTATGTGCCAGATTCCAAGTCAAGCCTAAACAATCACATCTTCAAGCTGTGAAGAGGATTTTTAGATACTTAAGAGGGCAACCTAGATTAGGTCTTTGGTATCCATATGAACCTTCATTTGACTTGATTGCTTATTCAGATAGTGACTTGGGTGGTGCCAACATGGACAAAAAGTCTACTTCAGGGGGATGTCAACTTTTGGGTGCAAGACTAGTATCTTGACAGTGTAAGAAACAAACCACAGTGTCCTTATCAACAACAGAAGCTGAGTATATTGCTGCTGCAAGTTGCTGCTCTCAGGTTCTATGGATTCAAAATCAGATGCTGGACTATGGGGTAACATTTCTTCACACTCCAATCTTTATTGACAATAGCAGTGCTATAAGCATTGTTAACAATCCAGTCAAGCACTCCAAAACAAAGCACATTGAGATCAGGTATCACTTTATCAGAGATTGCAATGAAAAGAAACTCATTCAAGTTGCTAAAGTCCATACTGACAACCAGTTTGCAGATCTATTCACTAAAGCTTTTGATGTGGGTAGATTCACTTTCTTGGTCTCAAGTGTGGGCATGATTAACTCTGAATGAGCTCATGTTTTAAAAGGTGTTTCTATACCTGCTACTTTGGTTATTTGTGGGCTGCTAATCATCTTTCACAGGAAGTTATTGCCTTGATCAGACCTTCATAAGCTTCAAAAAGAGTAAGTTTGGTTAATACTGCCAGTGCATTGTTAATACTGCCAGTGCATTGTTAATACTGCCAGTGCATTTTTAATACTGCCAATGCATTGTTAATACTGTCAGTGCATTGTTAATACTGCCAGTGCATTTTTAATACTGCCAGTGCACAGTTAATACTGCCAGTGGTTAATACTGCTCTCAGTTAATACTGCTAGTTAGTTAATACTGCTAGTGGTTAATACTGCTCTCAGTTAATGCTGCTAGTTAGTTAATACTTCTAGTGGTTAATACTGCTCTCAGTTAATACTGCTAGGTAGTTAATACTGCTCTAGGTTAATACTGCTTATGTCCCATATACTATAAATACCCTTTGCCCGCCTAAAAGATCATAACGACTCTTTGTGTACTGTTCATCTGCTCTCTAATCCTTCTTTTTCTCTCAAAGAACAAGTGTTTCAGTCTAGCATACTCAAGTTCAATGGCATCTATGACTTTCATTGACGAGCACAACGAGATTGCGATGCTAAAGAAGCCGAAACAAGCCGATGGATTCCACCAAATTGTGGATTTTCTCAGGTCAAGCCACATTGCCCATGCTCTCACTGTATCGCCAACTATTTACATAGAGCATCAAAGGCAATTTTGGGCTAATGCCACCATTGTTACTGAGAATGGTGTGCAAATGATCAAGACAAGGGTGTGTGAAAAACCCTTAACAGTTACTGAAGAGGTGATACGCATCTGTCTACGTCTAGACGATGCTGCAGGTATAATCTCTATTCCTAATGAGGAACTATTCTCAACTTTGTCAAGAATGGGGTATGGAGGCCAGTTGGGTGGATTTAAATTCTCAAAGGCTAAATTTTATACCCAATGGCGTTTTCTTGTTCATACCTTAATGCATTGTATTTCTAAAAAGACTACTGGATGGAGTGAGTTCAGTAGCACCATTGCTTATGCTTTGGTGTGCTTGGCTATTGCCAGAAAGTACAATTTTTCTCAAATGCTTTTTAATGATCTTGTCTCAAACCTGGGAAGTAAAAAGAGTTTTTATATGTACCCCAGGTTCGTACAAGAAGTAATAACCCATGAATTGACGGATATACCTCATTTTGATGGGGTATATGTACCAAAAATCCCCAAAGGTAAGGTCTTTTCAAACATGAAAAGATCCCCTCTGGACTCGGAAGGAGTTGACACCCCATTATTTTCTACAATGATGGTGGTGTCCCACACTGAAGAAGGTATGGCAGCAGAGTCAAGGCCCTCATCAGACCATCCCACTGCTAGCCAATCCCAACCTTCCCACTCTATATCTATCCCACAGTCCCTACTTCATAAGCCCACTTCTCCAATCACCCAAACTTATACAAGGAAACAGGTAAAGAAGGCTCCTTCCCTTCTTGTACCTTCAACCACTGAGCCTCTTATCCCTCTAAGGGAGAATTCTCCCTTAGAGAATATCAACAGGGAAACCAAAGGGGTGTCTCCCAACCCCAAGGAGGTGCTCACTGAGGTGGAGGTTGAGCATATGGGTGCTAAGGCTGCCACTACTCCTGCTAGCACAGAGGAGGTCAGTGGTAACATACATAAGACCTTCCCCATGGCAACTTTGGGTGAGCAATCATCCAAAGGTCCCAGGTGCCAAGAAACCAAGGGGGTGGATAGTGCTTCTGCTAGGCAGAAGACTTCCACTACAAAAAGATCCAATGATCCTTCAAAAGAGGGTAACACTTCTGGAGAAGGTGAGGACAGATATAACTATTATGAATTGATGGAAACCATGGGAAACATCAACATGGATGTAATCAAACAGGGTAAAGATATAGAAGAGCTTAAAATGATAGTTCTGTCACAACAAGAACAGATTGTCAACTTGAAGCAGATGGTGAGAAAATTGATTCTGCAAAAGAAAAAGAGACAATTTGTACTAAGAAGGAGGAATCCAGTGACTGATGCTCCCAAAAAGGGGGAGTCAGAAGCTGATGCCAAAGCTAAGGGGGAGCAAGAGAAAGTTAAGTTTGAGGGGGAGCAAGTAACTGCAGAAAATGTTGCACAAGAAGCAGAAACATAAGCAGCAGCAGTAAAAGAGCAAGCAACAGAAACCATTAATACTGCTGGTACAAGCAAAGCAACATAAATGGTTAATACTGCTGAAATAAGAGAAGCAGCAGAAACAGTAAAAGAGGTCCTTACAGAGCTTAAGATTGAAGAAACACTCATCAAAGCCAAACATGATACTCCCAAGGTCACCTCTAAGGACAAAGGAGTTGTCATAAAAGAAAGAAGTGAGGCTGCAAAGAAATCTAGCACTGAGAAGGTGATGAGTAAAGAGAAAGGTAAAGCTAAGCTAGTGGAATCTGATCAACCTATCAAAAAACAGAAGTTGATTGACTCAGATGAAGCTCTGGCTAGGAAGATACAGGCTGAACTTGAAGAAGCAGAAACTGTGCAAGTGGCAAAAGATAGAGAGATAGCAAAAGCAATGGCTGCAGAACTGAATAAAGCCTATCAACAAAGCCTAGCAACAGAACAAGCCAAGCAGAAAGCCACATCTTTGAGGAAGTCTAGAAAGATCAAAATGGCTGCAAAGAAAAGACAACCTTCAAAGACATACCTGGGTGCTCAAGAGAGAAAGAAAATGATTACTTTCCTCAAGGGTGCTGTAGGTGTCAAAGTGGAAATGTTCTCAAACATGTCTTTTGAGCAACTCAAAGGGTTATATGATGCAGAAATGATCAAGCTTCAAGGGGATGAAATTGCAAGGGTTGAAATGGAGAAAAGAATGAAAGAGAGCAATGACTTCTTACAAAAACCATTCCCTAATGAACAAGAAACTCCAAAGAAGGAAGCCACTATTGGTGAAAGTCTAAGGACTCTAAAAAGGACAAAGATGATGGCAAGGAGAAAGATAACAAAGAAACCTAGAATAAATGAAGAAGAGGCAGAAAAGGTTGCTAGAGAAGAAGAGGCACCTGAGCCATCAGAAAAGAAAGAGCATTTAAGTACTGAGGATGTAAAGATGTACATGGTTGTGATGGACAAAGTGCCTGAACCAATTTCAGCTGAACCTGTAGGAGTTAAACCTCCTGAAGTCATTCACTGGGATGTACTGGAGGTAGATGGAAAAGAGTACATAAGACTGAAGAGGAAAGATGAAAAGTATGAAGTCTACAGTACTTGGGCTAAGATTGTCAGAACATGCTCAAGGTCAGATATTGAAGAAATGTTTGATATAGGGATGAAGTTGTATGCAGATCAGTTGAAAGCTCTAGAGATTTCAATTACAAAACTGGTGATGGAGTATCTGTGTATGATGTTCAAACCTGATGAAGTGGAGGAGATCATAAGGAATGTTTTTCAAGTAGTTACCAATTGGACTTTGTATGAAACTAGTGGAGTATATTCTGTGACTTTGGATAGAAATCACATAGAATACTTCCTAGTGGATAAAGTATACAATCATAGCAGATTGAAACTTCATTTAATGTTGAAGAAGAAGCTTGGATGTGTTGAAAATTCAGAAATGGCTAAGTATTTGATCCAAAGAACAATCAATCAGAGTTTGGGGTTGGATGCAAATACTGGAATATAAGTCATGATGAAGTTTTGGGAGCATCTAATAAGATCTTCTGAAGAACTTGACTTCTCTTCCTAAAATTCAAGTTAGGGGGAGATTGTTGGGAACTGAAGAAATACTAAGTAAAGTTAATGCTGCTAGAAGATCATGGTTACTACTTCTGGTTGCTACTTCTGTGATTAATGCTGCCAGTTGAAGATTAATACTGCTGAACAAGATTAGTACTGCTAGTTCATAGTTAGTACTGCTTGAAGAGATTAATACTGCTGAGCATAGTTAGTACTGTTTGAAGAGATTAATACTGCTGAGCATAGTTAGTACTGCTGGAGTTAATACTGCTCAGAGTATTAATGCTGCTTATAAGATGAAGACTTCACATGGAAGGATGACAGCTGGATGGACTGAAGATATTCATGGAAGTTGGAGATAAAGATGGAAGTTTATATTGAAGATCTTTTATTATTTTTTTATCTTCAATATATGTATAGATTTGTTTAGAATAGCTAAGTAACTTTTTGTGAGAATTATTATTCTGAGATTAGCTTTCAATAGAGAGAATCAACCTCAAGGTTAGAACCCTAATTCTAGAGAAGTAGAATTCGTATTGGTGAGCCTGTTCATCAATAATGAGGTTGTGTGTTTAATCTTGTAATTTCAATCATTCAATACAAGTTTACAAGTTGTGATTTTGATTCACTGTTGCATTGTTTTCAGAATATTAAAGTGCTATTCCGCAACTTCTTTAATATTATTTTCTGAGTGTGTGTTCTTGTTAAGAATTAAGATCCTGACAGAAACTTGGATCCTCAAGCCAAAAACTTCCAAAAACCTAATTCCATAAATTTAAACCATAAATATTTACATCCAACCATTTAGAATTATTCCCCAAACGTTAAACATGAAGATATCAACTTATACCAAAACCCTAACTTCCATAGTTGAAGAAAATAGAGGAGTACCTTAACCATAACTTGAATCCACCAACCAAATTACCTCTAGGTCACCAAAATGAGCCCTAAGCTTCCAATCTTCAAAATGGTGAAAAGGGTTGGATGAAACCTTAGAAAACTTGGTGAAGAAGATGAAGATGAAAGGATTGTGGTTCTAGCTTTCTAAAACTTGCTAGTTGAAGAAGAAACACTTATCTTTAGGAGGAAAAACCCCCAAATATGAGCTAGGGTTCGAATTAGAGGTTGGGGGTCGATATAGGAGAGAAAATGGGAAGATATTTGAGGTTTAGGTTAGAAATGGGGTTGAAGTCTGAATTTCCCCTTTTATTAGTGCACAATGGTCGCGTGCAGGCACTGGCGCGGATCACGGTGCGGTTCGATCCGCGCGAGGAATCGCGCGGAACACTGTTGGCATTTTTGTCTTCTCTTCGGCCAAAGATTTCGGGGTGTTATAGTAAGATTGTAAATTCACATGTCATAAAATCATATCGTATCAATTGGTCAAGCATGAAATAGAAACAAACCAAACTAAAGTTGAACGACTTGGTATATTAAACTTGTCTCAGTAGATGAAAAATTATAATGTGATTTCATTATAAATTTATGGACTGCTGATAACTTTCATCATGGTTCTAAATTGTTTTGGAGGTTATTAATCGGTTTGTTGCTTTGGGATTGAGGCATTACAAATGATATTAGACTTGATCCTTATACTAACGGGATAGTGGGGTAAACCTCATCGAGCTACATAAGTTCACGAAGGGGCAGTGACGAACCCATGTGGTGGCACGGGCTACAGCTTCGTTCCTTCGTCGTAGTGTAAAAAAATATACGGTCGTGAAAAGTGTCACCGTATCAATTTGTTGTGTGCCACCGTATATACTTTGTAATTACAATGAGAACATGAGTTTCCATGGTAGTGTTGATTTGCAAGGTTTTTCTTCCACCCCATATCCAAGTTCGAATCATGTTAGTGTCATTTTCTTAGGTTTTACATTTTAATTTGAGATTTATTATGTTTCTGAAAAAGATTTGAAATAAAACCTTGAACACATGACCTCACATATGAAAAGCAATGAACTAACCAACATACCAATTATGATTTTGTGAAAAATATCCATATATTTGTTTCTTTTAGTCAAATGGTGCCACTACTTAAAAAAATTTATAGCTAGGTCTGTCTCTGCTAGGAGGGAATATTTGTAACATTTTAGGCGAACCAATTGTTGGATTTTATAAAGTGAATGGGAATTTGGTAGGGTGTGGGTGAGACTCTTGACCCTCCAAGTTCCCTAACTCCAGTCGATTTCAATCAATGGGTTTATGACGACATTAAACCATCGCCTATATATTTGAGTTTTCTCCTTCTTTTTGGTACACGACAAGAGATCGAAAACGACACAAAAACACTTTGTTCTTAGTTCATGCATCAGGTACAGTCCGACAGATTCGATTTTGTTAAAACTGTTGTATACTGGGAAACAGACGCTCTAGAGGGGGCGAATATGTTTTAAGGACATTGTGCCGAGCACAAGCCTCAGTTGTTTGCGTGTTTCCTTTCTGTTATTTTTACCGTTTCGTTTCTGCAGGTTCTTTCAATTGCTTTAGTTTATTCTCTTGATCTAACCTCTTAAAACAGATTCGAACCAACTCTTAGGCTAGTTTCGGACAAAAACGTTTTCTTTTCTTCAAAGTAATCAGTCTTTATCTGTTATGTTTGTTGTCCTTTATCAGCTTCGGGAGAAAAAAAACAATTGCTTTTCTGTTTACTCGATCAAAAAAACAGCAACATGAAATTCATTTGCTTTCTCGATCAAACGAATTTCTTTAATCCTGGTTTTGTGTTCTAAAAAAACAGTAGCAGCAGGAAATTCTATCTGCCTTCTCGATCGAAAGAAAAAAAGGAATTTGGTTTTTTTTCTCTTTTCCTCCTTTTCTTTATGTTGCACTCAATCATTTCGGGACAAAAAAAACAATTGTTTTATTTTTTTTATTTGTTGTCATCGATATCTTAATCAAAATACACACACACACACACACATATATATATATATATATATATATATATATATATATATATATAATTTACCTATCTTTTATGGAGTTGTGGTTGGTCACTATATAAATATGGATTTTTGGTTTGTTTTCATCAAACTGGATGGAAAAGGAAACCAAAAGGTAAATTTTTGTTTTACTTTTTGTCTAGATAAAAATAAGCAATTTGCTTTCTACTCTTGAAGATGATGTATTTCATCTTTATTGGGATTCTTAATATGTGTTTTTTTTCTTCATTGTGTAAATGTATGCAAAGGGTTTTTTTTTTATTTTTTATTAACCATATGTACTTATGTTCCTTTGATACAAATAGTGCCTTTTGATGGCTTGTCTTCCTATGAACTAAGAAGGGGAAAAAATCTTTACATTTCTAAATGGTAAAAGGGAAAACCATTGGAAAAGGGGAAAAAGAAAATTGATTGTTTGAGTAAGAAAACAAGAAACATGAAATATTGATAAGGTCTTATTGTTTTGATCAAATATGGTTCAAACAAAGAAACTAACTAATTTGTTTAACCATCAGGCATCAGATGGAAAATACTACTGGCAATGTCTCAGGCCCACCTAATACTGGGTGGTAGCTCTCGGAACTGGGAATCTTTTTTTTTTGAACAACAACCTTTATTATATACTAAACAGAGACAAAAGTCTCACAAACAACAACAAAATCCAAACCAATACAGTCACAAACAACAACCAACAATACAAGCAAAGAACTAAGACAACAAGGGCCTTCGTTTGCGAGTGACAAACCGAAGATTCAGCCCCAACAACAACAAAACACACACTGAAAAACAGGACCAGCAGATCAGCAGATCAACCACATCGTTTCTGCATCCTCGTCAACACTAAACAACCCCTCTATCGCCCCTGTTCGACTCCTCCAGCATAACGAGCAATCACTTCTGTGACTTCGAAACAGATCAGCTCGAGAGCTGTCCAGCCGACCTCCATCTCTCCTTTCGAATCTCCTACGTAACACCAACAACTCTCGACATTCTTTCGCGCCGCTGCATCACGACATCCGATCCAGCCCGTCTGTAAATCGAGGATAACCCGTGGCTTGACAGTAGCAAACTGTCTAGTCACCATATTCTTAACAACTCCCATCCGCGCCGCTCTGCCAATATGGGGATTATGTGCCACACAGCCATGCTGAGAAACCATAAAATTTTAATGGGTTGAATTTCAAGAGGTGGCAACAGAAAATGTTTTTCTATCTGACGACTCTCAATTTAGCTCGATTTTTGACAGAGGATGCACCACTAGTTAATGCTGGTAATGGTGATATTCAAACTGTAAGTGCTATTGATTCTTGGAAGCACTATGATTTCCTCTGGCGCAACTATGTGTTAAATGGCTTGGTGGAAGCACTATACAATGTGTATAGTTCAATAAAAACTGCAAAGGAATTATGGGAATCCCTTGATCAAAAATATAAGACTGAGGACGCAGGGGCTAAGAAATTCAATGTGGCTCGGTTTTTAGAATACAAAATGGTAGACTCAAAGCCAGTGGTAAGCCAAGTGCAAGAACTTCAAATAATGTTGCACGACATTCATGCAGAAGGAATGCGAATATGCAATACATTTTAGGTAGCATCGATAATTGAAAAATTGCCTCTAGGTTGGGTGGATTTCAAAAACTACTTGAAACATAAAAGGAAGGAAATGAGCGATAAAGACCTCATAGTAAGGCTTCGGATTGAGGAAGACAACAAGCTAATTGAAAAAAAGAGGGTATATTTCTGATGAAGCTAAAGCAAACGTTGTTGAACATGGTCAGTCCTCAAAGAGCCAAAAATTCATGCCTGGGAAAAACAAAGGAAAAGTCAACAAGCTATTAGCAAGAGGAGGTGTTGTCAAGAAGAATTTCCATGGGAAGCAATTTCAAAAGAAAATATTTCAAGGACTTTGCTACAATTGTGACAAGCCTGGTCACAAATCTACTGATTGCGAACTCACAAAGCGTAACACCAATAGAGAGGCCAATTATGTTGATGACATCACCCGTGATGTATCTGATATCAACATGGCAGCAGTGATTTCTGAGGTGAATTTTGTCAGATCTAACCCAAAGGAGTGGTGAATTGACACCAGAGCAACTCGTCATGTCTTCTCTGACCGAGGGTCATTCAGTTTCTTTGAAGCCATTGAAGACGATGATAAACTGTTCATAGGCAATTCATTAACTGCTGATATCAAAGGCAAAGGGAAGGTTATTCTGAAAATGACTTCCGGGAAAGAGCTTACTCTGAATGAAGTGTTGTATGTGCCTGAAATACGAAAGAATCTTGTATCTGGTTGGTTTCTCCATAAACACGGGTTCCGTCTAGTGTTTGAGTATGACAAGTTTGTGTTATCAAAGAGTGGAATGTTTGTAACACCCTGAATTTTGTTATGTAACCTTGATATTCTAGTGTTAAGCTTTTGTCGTTAGCACCGCGTTTGCTTCCAAGTTTGAGTTTGGCTTTTGGTGGTTTTGGACAAACCACAGTGAACTACGCGAGTTGCACCGCGACTTGAGGTCGCGGCACAACCCGCGAAACCCTCTGGATGGGTTTGGTTTTGTGTAAGCGGGCGAGTTATGCTGCGGGTTGAGGTCGCGGCATAACCCGCGAGATGGCCTGGCCGACTTATACCCTTTTCAGCCTAAATATCTCATTCTCTCTAATCTTTCTCTCTCTCTCTCTCTCTCTCTCTCTCTCTCTCTCTTCAAATCTCTCTCTCTCTAGTTGGTTTTCTTTGGATCTTCGAGCTTCCGTTAATCGCTAGTATTAAGTGCATTGCTCGGGGTTTCGGTGTAGAAAGCTTCGTCTTCGCAAGGGGGTCAATATCTGGTTCTTCGGGTTTTCGTATAAACCTATTGGGTGAGTTCCTACTACCATTTTACAAACTTTATACATGTCAAAACTCTTATTTGCGAAATCCGAAGTATTTCTACGGTATGATTTCATGTTCTCTACATTTTGATATAAATGAGGTTTTTGGTGATTTTCGGGGTTCCCGATCAGTTTTGACTAAAATGACGGGTTCCGCCTTATCAGAAGTAAAATGATGTTTTACTTGCCCATGTTTGTGTCTTATTGAAAGAATGTATATAAACTGGTTTTATGATTATCTTTCTTACCAGCAGTTGGTCTGGAAAATGGCATTTTGAAATATAAATGTGTTGAAAGATGTTTATCTAGCTTTGTTGGTCACATGAAATATTGTGACAAGTCATGACTATACTAGTGGATCCCTAGGTATCGAGTCGGCTTATGGCTGGGAAGGATATGCCCCTTCTGTTGTAGTTAGATACATTTGATCTTCGGGGGCAACTTGGTACGGTTATGTGAGGCCGGTTACTAGCCATGGGTCAAATGTAGTCTAACGAACGAGTATGACTGGTTCCTTGGGGGCCTCCCTCACATCGTAGTACGGACCGAAGCGTTCGTGGCCATGGTTCCAGTATTTAGCTCATAACTCGGATTTGGGTGGTCTACTTTGTGTTACACCACAATCCTTGGTAAAATGGTTCTTTTGTCATCGTATGATGAGTTTTGGACCGAAAAGGCCCGGTTGTGGCGAAATGTTATCTTTTATAAATTAAACCTTTATGAAAAGATTTCCTTATGATACTGATGTTTATATTCCGGGAAGTTTATAAAAGAACTAGTTGTGCATTAAATTGTGAGGTTCTGGAAAGAAGGTTTATGGTCTCATTTTAAAATGGATTTCTTTCTTGTCAACAGTTAACTTGGAAATGCTTATTTGAAAGGATTCCCTTTAATACAAAAGTTTATATCTCTTGAAATTTATAAACTGTATGTTCTCACTAGGCTTTAAGCCTAACACTTTTTCTCAAATGATGTGTATAACAGGGGTGGGTTGCACGGGGTTTTTGAGAGTCGAGCGTGGACTCGAGGCATTTTGAGATGTCTATTATTTTGGCATTGGGCAATGTTTAAGTCCCATCTTTTAGTGAACTTTGGTTCGTCAAGTGATGTGGTCTAGACAGTTATGTTTAGATTAGTTTAGTTGTTATATTATATATCCGTACGAGTTTTGTAAGTCTTAGGACTGTTTCCCTTTAAGGGAGGTTTATACCAATTCGAATGTCTTGTTGCCTTTATTTCCGCAGTTTTATTTCACTCTGAATTTTAGGGTGTTACAAGTTGGTATCAGAGCTCTAGTTTAAGCGAACTAGGCATGATTGTAAGATGTCTAGACTTAGACTGAGTTGATAGGCATTGATTGTGAGGTTGGGTAGAACTTCTAAGATGGGTCAGTCTTAGAGTCGACGGAAGTTATGTTCATCAGGCGTTGTGATGACGGTAACAAGAACCCTTATGTGTTATATGTTCATAATCTCACCTAGCTAATGTGATTATGAGGATATTTTACGTGAGTGTAATTGGTTTGCTAATGTTATGACAATTGGTAGACGTAGCAGTACGTTTCTTTCGTGCGTGTTTCAGTTAAACTCTTCCTTACCCTTTTTCGTGCTTGTGTTTACCTTCTCTACCTTGGTATGTTGACCGTTAGAGTAGTGTGAAAGTTTCTAAGCGAGTAAGCCAAAGTATGATTGTTGTTTGTAGCAATGTCTCTTTGGGATGAATGTAAATGCGTAGAACGCATTAAGTTAATCAACTTGAGTTAGATTCGTTGGTGGAATTAGAACTATATCTTGTTAGATCGATTCTATTTCGAGGAGATTTGTAACTTAATAAATGGGATGGTTGCCCTATGATGCCTGAGGCATCCGGTTGATTATGGTACGTCGGGATGTTGGAAAGCGTAGTATTAAGAGGTGAGTGCCGACCGAATTCATGCATTAAATTTATTTCTAAAATAAGATTGCATAAATTTCTTTTCATGATCGCCAACCATAAAGTAAATTACCTTATAACGTTTTGGCAAAACATTTAGCAATCAACATATTTTAAACTATGAGCATAAGCATGCTTAAAATGGTTTGTTGCACCTGATTTCAAATTGTTATCAAAACTCTCTTTATTCACGTCATGTGTTTAAATGCTATTTTTGGATGTCGAAATATCTGTGTTTTAACGCTTTTTGAGTTAATGGGCAAGTAGCTGTGGAATTTTGATCTTGACATTGGATCTCTTCCACGTATGTCAATGGTTTTAAAGGAAGAGTTATTCTCATGCTTTTGAGTCGGAGTTTCTTGGGAATTTTTAGTTGCGTGAGTTTAATTTCATTGCGTGCAAGTTATGAGTTCTTTGGGCGTCGTGTTTCATCAAAAAAATCTTGTCAAAATGGTCGCCTTACCTTGTGTCGAAAAATGGAAATTTGGACACCACTTGATTTTAGCGTTAATGAGTTTTATAAAAATCCAGTTGGATTATAGTGTCTCATCTTACGACTGTTGTGTCGCGTAAATAATTTCAGGAACATGTGCATATGCATCATTGTGTGCGTTAATTTCGGGGTTTTGTTAACAAATGTCAACCGTCGGGTACTATGTGCATTGGATTTAAGTATAACGTTGGTGTGAATGATTGCATAAACGATTTATGTTATTTTTTTTAAAACAGGACTTTCGTTCTGATCGTATTTCCATCATTAACTCTTACTGTTAAAATTCCCGCAAAGCATTTAGCGAGTTAGCGGTATTTTTGTCATTGTAGTTTCTATTTTGGTCAGATGTGTTCATCTTTACGACGTGAAGCTTTAAACTCGATTTGAAATTTTATTTGCATCCCCATTATTTTACCGCCCTTTGGGGAATGAATTGTTGCATATGGGGTAAGTTGAAAATTCTTTTGCTGCAACGCCTCTTGGTTATAGAGGAGGAATTTTAAAGATAAAATTGTGATTTTTCCTTTGGAGTTGTACAAACAATTGTTGCACATGTTGAAGTGCAAGAACCTATTTTCACGTTTATAGTGTAAACTATTGCGTATGTTTTACTCGGTATTTCTCAAGGTGCGTGTATTTTGTTAAGTTTACGTATTCGGTAACTTGGATTGTTTTAAACATCATAAATTGCTCATGTTGAGCTTGAATATTTCAACAAGTAAATAGCGCGATTTACATATTCTGGGTGATTTTGTACACGTAACATCTACATTATGATTTATGCATCTTTGATGATTTTGTGCAAACAAAAGTCTATTTCATGACATATGCATCTTTGTAACACCCTAGAAACTGCGGAAATAAAATTTCGAAGAAACAATTCGGCAATAGACTAACTTGCGGAATAAGGTGTGACAATTTCATTACACAAACAACCCAACGGGTATATAGTAGCCAATATTTAGGTAGATAACTGAAGTATAAAACGACATCCTATTAATCTACAAAATATCTAGATTAGGGACGGGTGTCGCTATAATTCCAAAATGAATCTTCAAAAGAATCTCTCACGACCCCAAGGTCGCTCCCTCAGTCCCGACGAGCCCCCTTGTTAAGATAACCTGCCAATATGACAACCAAGAGCAAGCGTTTGGCTAACGCCTAGTGAGAACAAGCTAAAAATAAAAGAGAGTACTAAACCCAATTGGTGCCACGCGGTAGTATAACCATGAGCTAAGTCAAGAAATCCAATAAACCATTAGTGATTAAACATGGTATAAGTAATACCCACAAATCACATAACGAGCTCAACCCCTCTAGATCTGTTGCTCAAAACATTCAAGTCAATCCCTCTGGATCTATCCTTGAGAGTTCCCAAAACAGGGGGAACTCAAGCACATAATGGGATTACACCTTACTGCACCATGAGACGCTGCCCGACCGTATAGGCCCACACCTTACTTATCATGGCAACCCGATGTCTATCCCGTGCTAAAACGTGAACCAAATGCCCAAAACAGGGGACATAGGAACACAGTGCCTATGGATCCATTGCACTAAGACTCAAAGCCAAAGCATATCATTTCAGAGCATACTCATATTAAATCAGATATACAGGCAATTCATATGAACAACGGTTCAATTCTATAAATCTTGATTCTTGGAAATATGGGATTTTTAGAAGGTATTTCCCAACGACAATCAGTCAATTTGAAACCAGGTTTTCCACATTTAAATAATACATTTATCACATAGTATTCGAAGTACAGACCGATTTAGCTTAAAAGGACTCACCTCAGATTTCTTCTTGCTTAAAGACTGCTCCTTACGAATGCTACCTATGACAACACCGATACATCGGTAAGCCAATTATAAAGACAACTCACTGACCTACAACTCTGGAATACGAATACCATACTGCCAAAACACTTATCCGGTCGAGTACCAAATCCGGCCGAACACAGTACCGGTCGAACGACAACACCGGCCGAATAACGGTCCGATCGAACGACGGTCCGGTCGAACGACCATCCGGTTGAACAACAGTCCGATCGAACAACGGTCCGATCGAACCCAACCTCGGTCGAACCCGACCTCGGTCGAACACGACTTCGGTCGAAAGACCATCGTCTTGTTCCTTAAGAACATCAAGAACAAATCGAATACAGAACCCAGATCCAAAATGAGAAAATACTCAGATCTCACAATGGAACGGTTTAAAACCTTCACAACGAGATTCTATGCGGCTAAAAGCATTCAGATCAAAGCATTAAGCTAGATTCGTACCTTGATTTGGAGAAAACCCGAAGACCTCTTCCTGCTCCTTCTTTCTCTCTGACTTCTCAAAAACCAAAATGATATTTTGTGATATTTCCAAAATATCTAAAATCTGATTTATATTTATATATTCCAAGTTACATTTTACCCCCTTGAACTTTGGGTAAAAGTCAACTTTTCACCCAACCCCAAAATAGCGGGTGTTACAATCCTCCCCAACTTGGAGAAGATTTTGTCCTCGAAATCTCGGCTATGGGAAGAGGTGAGGGTACCTCCGCCTCAAGTCCTCTTCTGCTTCCCAAGTCATATTGGCACCTCGATGGTGCTTCCACTGAACCTTGACCATTGTGACTTCCCGGTGACGAAGCTTCTTCGTCTTTCTTTCCAAAATCGCCTCAGGTTCTTCAACGCAACGATTTCCCTCATCCACTCTGATCTCGGAGAGTGGAATAACACTCTCCTCCTTTGCTAGACACTTCCGTAGATAACACACGTGAAACGTGTTATGAATTCCCTTCATCTCCGGAGGAAGTTCCAATTGGTAAGCTTGAAGTCCTACCCGCTTAGTCACAGAGAACGGTCCAAGGAAACGGGGGCTCAACTTCCCACGCTTCCCAAACCTAATAATTCCCTTCCAAGGGGACACCTTTAACATAACCCGGTCTCCTACTTGGAATTCCATTGGCCGTCTTTTCTTATCGGCGTAACTTTTCTGTCGATCTTGGGCCGCCTTCAAACGTTCGCGGATGCCCTTGACCTTGTCCGCCGTTTCTTGTACAACTTCTGGTCCGGCGAACTGCTTTTCTCCCGCCTCGAGCCAACATACGGGAGTTCGACACTTGCGACCGTATAATGCTTCAAACGGTGCCATCCCTATACTTGAGTGGTAGCTATTATTGTACGCGAACTCTACCAAAGGCAGGTGCGTATCCCAACTACCCCCAAAGTCGATTACGCACGATCTTAACATATCTTCTAGCGTCTGGATTGTCCTCTCGCTTTGTCCGTCAGTTTGAGGATGGTAGGCTGTGCTCAACTTCACACGTGTACCCAATTCCTTTTGTAAGCCATCCCAGAAGTGCGACGTGAACCGACTATCCCGATCAGAGACTATAGATAGTGGCACGCCGTGCTGGGAAATTACTTCATCGATGTACAACTTCGCCAATTTATCCATCGGTAACGTCTCCCGTATGGCCAAGAAGTGAGCGCTTTTGGTCAAGCGGTCAACTATAACCCAAATGGCGTCGTGACCTTTCAAGGTCTTTGGTAGCTTTGTCACGAAATCCATCGTGATGTGTTCCCATTTCCATTCCGGAATTTCCAAGGATTGTAAACTTCCGTAGGGTCTTTGGTGCTCAGCCTTCACTTGCAAACAAGTCACACACTGTTCCACATAGGGCGCCACATCGAGCTTCATGATTGGCCACCAATAATGCAATTTCAAATCTTTATACATTTTCGTGCTTCCTGGGTGAATGGAGTATTTTGACTTGTGGGCATCTTCGAGAAGAAGTTCTCTATTACCCCCAATCTTAGGCACCCAGACTCGCCCATTGAAAAGCTTCATCCCTCGACTATCTTCAGTCAACAGAAGATGTTGCTTCGCCATGACTTCTCCTTTGAGGTTTTCCTCTAGCAAGGCTTCGACTTGCGATTCCTTGATTCTGTCAATAAGCGTTGAAGTTATTTCAATCCGTGCAAAGGTAGCACGAGAATTTCCTCCGCAGACTTTCCGACTCAAAGCATCGGCAACTACGTTTGCCTTACCCGGATGGTAGAGCAACTCGCAGTCATAATCCTTCAACAACTCCAACCATCTTCGCTGCCTCATGTTTAGCTCTTTCTGATTAAAGATATGCTTCAGACTCTTGTGATCAGTATAAAGAGTGCACTTCGTACCGTAAAGGTAGTGCCGCCACAACTTCAGTGCAAACACCACAGCTGCCAATTCCAAGTCATGAGTAGGGTAGTTGACTTCATGCACTTTAAGTTGCCTTGATGCGTAAGCGATCACCTTCCCTATTTGCATCAGGACGCAACCCAAACCCATCTTCGACGCATCACTGTACACCACAAAATCTTCCGTCCCGTCTGGTAAGGATAGGATAGGAGCTTCACAAAGCTTCTTCTGTAAGGTGCGAAACGCTTCTTCTTGCTTCTCGGTCCACACAAATTTCACGTTCTTCCGGGTCAAGATAGTCAACGACGAGGCTATCTTCGAGAAATCTTGAATGAATCTCCGGTAGTATCCTGCCAAACCTAGGAAGCTTCGGATTTCAGACGGATTCTTGGGAGGTTCCCAATTCGTCATTGCCTCAATCTTTGCGGGATCCACTTTTACTCCTTCCTTTGGAACTATATGCCCCAAAAATTGAACTTCTGGAAGCCAAAAGTCGCACTTTGAAAACTTTGCGTAGAGTCTTTCTCGTCTTAACACCTCTAATACTTCACGGAGATGTTGCTCGTGCTCTTCTTCGTTCTTGGAGTAAACTAGGATGTCGTCGATGAACACGATTACTGATCTGTCGAGGAACGGTCGACACACTCAATTCATCAAGTCCATAAATATCGCCGGTGCGTTGGTTAGGCCGAATGGCATCACCAGAAACTCGTAGTGCCCATATCGAGTTCTAAATGCCGTCTTTGGGATGTCGCTCTTTGCTACCTTCACTTGATGATACCCCGATCGAAGATCGATCTTTGAAAAACAACCTGCTCCTTGAAGTTGATCGAACAGGTCGTCGATTCTTGGAAGTGGATACCTGTTCTTCACCGTCACTTTGTTCAGTTCCCTGTAGTCGATACACATTCTCAATGCACCGTCCTTTTTCTTGACAAATAGAACCGGAGCTCCCCAAGGTGACGAGCTCGGTCGGATGAAACCTTTATCGAGAAGGTCTTGAAGTTGAACCACCATCTCTTGCATTTCGGTAGGAGCCAAACGATATGGAGCTCGAGCAATCGGAGCCGCTCCAGGAATGAGGTCAATACAAAAGTCCACAACACGATCGGGCGGCAACCCGGGCAAGTCTTCCGGAAACACATCGGGAAACTCGCGCACCACCCTAACATCTTCCAATTTCCGTTGGTCGAGTTTGGTATCGATGGCATAAGCCAAGAAAGATACACATCCTTTCACCAAATACTTCCTAGCTTTGATTACTGAAATAATCGCCACGTCGCCTTTCCATCCTTCGCCGTAGATTATAGTCGCTTCTCCGTTTGCCACCGGTAAACGGATCATTTTCTTGGAACATACAATTTCGGCCTGGTTCTTAGATAACCAGTCCATACCTACCACCACGTCGAATCCGCCAATTTGCATTGGTAATAGGTTAATGGGAAATTTCTTCCCCTTAAGCTCTAAGATGCAATCCTTAAGGATATTATGAATTAGAACTTGGCCTCCATTTGCTATTTCTACCACAACAACAAACTCTAGCATACTTTTAGACATGGCAAGCCTTTGACAGAACAAATCAGATATGAACGAGTAGCTAGCACCAGAATCAAATAGCACACGCGTAGGTACGGAATTTAGAAGAAACGTACCCGACACTACATCGGTCGATGCTTTAGCTTCCTCTGACGACATCTGGAAAGCCCTTCCAGTCGACCGCGGCGGTTCCATCTTCTTCCCGCTAAATCCCCCAGTCTTGAGCTTCGGGCATTCCGCCCTTACGTGCCCCGGTTCCCTACACTCAAAACATACCTGTCCCTTGAGAGGGCAATCTCGGAACGTGTGACCCGTCTTCCCACATTTGTAGCACGTCCCGGGAACAAAGTTGCAAGGACCGAAATGCTTACTTCGGCACTTGGAGCACCACTTGGCATCGCGTCTAGGATCAGCTCCTCGCTGAGCGCTGTTGTTGGCATAAAAGGGTTTCCTTGAGGGCATTGAACTTCCCTCCAACTTCCTCTTCTCGACTTGGCGATCACCCTGATCCCTGCCGAGACTGTAAGCATCCTCCATGAGTTAAGCTTCTTCCATTGCCTCCCGAAGGGTGGAGGTCTTCGTCACACGAACCATCGACATCATGTCCGATGGGAGACCCTTGATGTAAGCCTTGATTTTATCTTTCTCTGTCGGGACCAAATGTCCCACAAAGCCTAGCTTGTCCATGAAGAGACGGCTGTATTCCCTCACAAACATACCTCCCTTCTTCAAATTCTGGAATTCATCCTTGATTCGGTCCAACGACCGCTCGTTACAGTACTCCTCTAGCAGTTTCTCCTTGAAGGTAGACCAAGACAATTGGTCTAGAACAGTCGACTCCAGCGAAGCAGAGTACACGTCTCACCAGGTAAGAGCTATTCCCCGCAGCATTCGGGAACCAAATATCACCCTCTGTTCCTCCCCACATTCGCTTGAGCGAAAAGTTTGCTCCATCTCTCGGACCCAGGCCATACAATCTAAGGGATTGTCCGAGCCTTTAAATTCTGGTGGTCGGCAACCCAGAAAAGCCTTGAACGTGTAAGTCCGTGTCGTTCGATTGACGCCTAGGGTAGCAGTTACCACAAGGGAAATTACAAGTCCGGTACCCCCGGATCCAGCAACAATCACATTCTCGCCAACCGTTTCGGGCCTGCGGTTGTTAGTGTCTCGGTCCTCGAGGAGTTTCAAGAACACTTCCTGTTGTTGCGCTATGGCCCTATTCATGGCCAACATCATACGATCCATCATTCTCGTTTCGGCCGTCACTTCTTCTATAATAGGCTCATTAGCCTCCAAATTTCGTCGAGAAATATGCTCGGGTCCTCCACCCAGCACATTACTCACACGTACAGTTTCCCCCACTACGGTCGCCAGCGGATGGTCGGCCGTAGGTATGTCGGCCTCCTGGCCTTCCGGATGACTCCTGGTATTAACCATGGTTCTGCTGAACGCAATCATGCAAAAGAACGGGATAAGGATTACGGAAAACACAGAGAACGTACTTCTACACTTATCAATCGTTATAACAACAGTAATCTAAGTATGCTCACGTAAGACATTTTCATAATAACGTTAGCTAAGTGAAATTATGAACGTATAATACGCAAGAGTGCTTATTACCATCGTTACAACTTTCAACTTGTGAAATTTTCCGTTGACCCTAAGACCATTCTATCTTACAAGATCTACCCCATCTCACGAGTTGTAACTTAATAGTCTCAGCTTAAGTCTAGGCATCTTACAGTCATACCTAGTTCACTTAAACCAAGGCTCTGATACCAACTTGTAACACCTTAGAAACTGCGGAAATAAAATTTCGAAGAAACAATTCGGCAATAGACTAACTTGCGGAATAAGGTGTGACAATTTCATTACACAAACAACCCAACGGGTATATAGTAGCCAATATTTAGGTAGATAACTGAAGTATAAAACGACATCCTATTAATCTACAAAATATCTAGATTAGGGTCGGGTGTCGCTATAATTCCAAAATGAATCTTCAAAAGAATCTCTCACGACCCCAAGGTCGCTCCCTCAGTCCCGACGAGCCCCCTTGTTAAGATAACCTGCCAATATGACAACCAAGAGCAAGCGTTAGGCTAACGCCTAGTGAGAACAAGCTAAAAATAAAAGAGAGTACTAAACCCAATTGGTGCCACGCGGTAGTATAACCATGAGCTAAGTCAAGAAATCCAATAAACCATTAGTGATTAAACATGGTATAAGTAATACCCACAAATCACATAACGAGCTCAACCCCTCTAGATCTGTTGCTCAAAACATTCAAGTCAACCCCTCTGGATCTATCCTTGAGAGTTCCCAAAACAGGGGGAACTCAAGCACATAATGGGATTACACCTTACTGCACCATGAGACGCTGCCCGACCGTATAGGCCCACACCTTACTTATCATGGCAACCCGATGCCTATCCCGTGCTAAAACGTGAACCAAATGCCCAAAACAGGGGACATAGGAACACAGTGCCTATGGATCCATTGCACTAAGACTCAAAGCCAAAGCATATCATTTCAGAGCATACTCATATTAAATCAGATATACAGGCAATTCATATGAACAACGGTTCAATTCTATAAATCTTGATTCTTGGATATATGGGATTTTTAGAAGGTATTTCCCAACGACAATCAGTCAATTTGAAACCAGGTTTTCCACATTTAAATAATACATTTATCACATAGTATTCGAAGTACAGACCGATTTAGCTTAAAAGGACTCACCTCAGATTTCTTCTTGCTTAAAGACTGCTCCTTACGAATGCTACCTATGACAACACCGATACATCGGTAAGCCAATTATAAAGACAACTCACTGACCTACAACTCTGGAATACGAATACCATACTGCCAAAACACTTATCCGGTCGAGTACCAAATCCGGCCGAACACAGTACCGGTCGAACGGCAACACCGGCCGAATAACGGTCCGATCGAACGACGGTCCGGTCGAACGACCATCCGGTCGAACGACGGTCCGGTCGAACGACGGTCCGGTCGAACGACGGTCCGGTCGAACGACGGTCCGGTCGAACGACAGTTCGATCGAACAACGGTCCGATCGAACCCAACCTCGGTCGAACCCGACCTCGGTCGAACACGACTTCGGTCGAAAGACCATCGTCTTGTTCCTTAAGAACATCAAGAACAAATCGAATACAGAACCCAGATCCAAAATGAGAAAATACTCAGATCTCACAATGGAACGGTTTAAAACCTTCACAACGAGATTCTATGCGGCTAAAAGCATTCAGATCAAAGCATTAAGCTAGATTCGTACCTTGATTTGGAGAAACCCGAAGACCTCTTCCTGCTCCTTCTTTCTCTCTGACTTCTCAAAAACCAAAATGATATTTTGTGATATTTCCAAAATATCTAAAATCTGATTTATATTTATATATTCCAAGTTACATTTTACCCCCTTGAACTTTGGGTAAAAGTCAACTTTTCACCCAACTCCAAAATAGCGGGTGTTACAATCTTAGTATATTTGCATTCATAAAACCTTTGGAAAATCTTTGGTCCCAATACGTGTTGAGTTTTGAGAAAGCATGTCTTTGTGGTGGGGGTTTTCATAAGCATTGTTTAAAGACATTTCATTATTTGGGGAAAACCGTTAAATGTCGGCTAAATGTGTTTTAAGGTTTACGAGACTTTGGTTGGAAATTTACGTGAAGTGTTGGGCCTTTGGCTCGGGTTTTGACTGAATGAGTCGTGTGGACATTTGTCCGGATTTATAACCGCAATGAAATATTTTAGTATGATGGAGTTTATTTGTGTTTGTGGTGAGTTAAAGTTGATTTGTGAAAACGGTGTACATGCCAAAATGTTTATTTTAAAGTGTTTGTGTTTTACATTAAATTGTTAATTGCTGATAAGTTTTGGTTATTTTGAAATGTTTAGTTTTATGAACATGTTGAGACACCCATTTTTGGATCTTTGGTTATTTTGGTAAATAAATCATGTTGAAGTGTTTCTTTGATGATTTTACATATATAATTGGAGTTCAATTGACGTAAGTGTCATTTGGTGTATTCGATCTTATAAACCTTTTCATAAAATGCATATTATTGTGTTATGAGGCATTTTGAAAACATAAGGGTATGAGTTCATTTGGAAAACGGTTTGTTTCAACCAACGATGAGATTTGAGTTAATTATACTTTTGGTCGTGTTTGCATAATAATTGGTCAAACGTGTTTCAATATTTATATCGACTTTCATTTGGCTATTTACGTAAACTGTTGGGTCGTTGGCTCAGTTTTGACTAAATGGAGTCTTGAGGACATTTGTGCGGTTTAAAAACAGTTGTGGAATTTTTGGAGTATGATGGAGATTATTTCATGCCATTGGGAGTTACATGTTTTGGGAGCTTTGGTTTTTCAGTTGGAGTCATGTAATGTTAGACAGTGCTGTAGATCCATAGACAGTCTGTCTGTTTTGTAAAGCCTGAGGTTTTGGGTTACACTTAGTGACCGCTCGGGTTGGCTAGCGAATAGACAATAGGTGGCACGAGCTGCTGAGTTAGAACTCGTCTGGATTGGATAGGCACCCGTGTCCGTAAGCCCTTGAGGTGGAACTCGACGGAGTATGGCTAGAGGAAATAAACGGTTTGAAGTTGTGATGTCTGGTATGGCATGGGAACTAAGATCGGGATACGTGGTGAAATCCAATAACATCACGGGTGGCCCCATTCATTTGTTCTTGCCACCCAAGATGGAAACGTTTAGAGGTCATGCGAGGAAGTTGTATGAGCGGCCTACTTGCGTGTCCTTCTATTCTCTTTGTGTACGGGTCTCTCCGTCGTAGACCCGAGTTATTTTAAACACTAATGTCATATTTTTACCAACTTTGGTTATGTGGAGTCGACGGTAAATGATGGCTTTAATATTGGGTTCTCCCCACGTATATTAGGGTTTGAATGAAGTGTGTTTTCCTGCATATGGGTATTTAGTTTTCTTTCGTTTTGGTCGTGTGAGTACTGGACCTAATGTCCATGATTTCGAACGTACGGTATGCATGGTGTTACTAATGTTTCATACTTCGAGTTAGCACAAGTTGTATCAATTTATAAAGCATCGTTGAAATGAAGGATCCATCTTTGAAATTGCATAACTTTGAAAAAGGAGTTGTTCCATGTTTTAAAATTCATTATTTGAAAGATTCTGTTTTAAAGAGAAGTTCATCAATTTAATTACTTTTACTTATGTAAAACTCTTGAGCTCTCTAGGCGTTAAGCTTAAAGCTTAACCCTTTTTATTTATCAGCATGTGCATCTTTTCCTGTTGGGGGTTCGGTTCTAGCAGTGCTTTGAGGAGTCGGGCTTAGCCTTAAGCTAGAGTAAGTGGTTGGTGAAGTCTTCCTCATGTTGGAGATAGTAACTACGCATGGGTTTTAGTGGCGCCCGTCCTTTAAGTCCGAATGTATAGTTTGGTTGTACGTATTGAGGTTAATCCTTTTATTGTGGTTGTAGATGAAGTAATTTTGATGTATTTAGAAAATTTATATAAATTGCTATTTCCAGATTTAGGGTCGGATCGGAGTTGAGTGATAGCAGAATCTGTGTTAACCGATTGCCTGAAAGATGCAGTGGTGCGTCTTGTAAGTTTATCTTTATCAATTTTAGGAGTGGATTAGTGAAATCTGAGGATTTTGGAAGATTAGCATCGACCGTTGGCTTTGAGTTCGGAACCGTGCAGTTCGAAAGAAATTGGTAGATGGAAAGTTGAGGTCGCTAATTTTTTGGAGGTACTAATTGTCACCTAAGGTTGGGAGGCAACCGTAACCTTGGGAGTAAAGGTTACTTTGAAGTGTTGAGTGTTCGCTCGGTTAGGAGTGAATTGTGCCCAAAAAGGGTAGCTAATGTTGATGTCGGTATTAGGTTCTCGTTATTGATTCTGGCATTTGGGTTTGAGACGATCTTCTCTGCGGACAGTGTTCCATTGAGAAGAGTAGATTTCGAGGACGAAATCATTCTAAGGTTGGGAGAATTGTAACACCCTGAATTTCGTTATGTAACCTTGATATTCTAGTGTTAAGCTTTTGTCGTTAGCACCGCGTTTGGTTCCAAGTTTGAGTTTGGCTTTTGGTGGTTTTGAACAAACCACAGTGAACTACGTGAGTTGCACCGCGACTTGAGGTCGCGACACAACCCGCGAAACCCTCTGGATGGGTTTGGTTTTGTGTAAGCGGGCGAGTTATGCCGCGGGTTGAGGTCGCGGCATAACCCGCGAGATGACCTGGCCGACTTATACCCTTTTCAGCCTAAATATCTCATTCTCTCTAATCTTTCTCTCTCTCTCTCTCTTCAAATCTCTCTCTCTCTAGTTGGTTTTCTTTGGATCTTCGAGCTTCCGTTAATCGCTAGTATTAAATGCATTGCTCGGGGTTTCGGTGTAGAAAGCTTCGTCTTCGCAAGGGGGTCGATATCTGGTTCTTCGGGTTTTCGTATAAACCTATTGGGTGAGTTCCTACTACCATTTTACAAACTTTATACATGTCAAAACTCTTATTTGCGAAATCCGAAGTATTTCTACGGTATGATTTCATGTTCTCTACATTTTGATATAAATGAGGTTTTTGGTGATTTTCGGGGTTCCCGATCAGTTTTGACTAAAATGACGGGTTCCGCCTTATCAGAAGTAAAATGATGTTTTACTTGCCCATGTTTGTGGCTTATTGAAAGAATGTATATAAACTGGTTTTATGATTATCTTTCTTACCAGCAGTTGGTCTGGAAAATGACATTTTGAAATATAAATGTGTTGAAAGATGTTTATCTAGCTTTGTTGGTCACATGAAATATTGTGACAAGTCATGACTATACTAGTGGATCCCTAGGTATCGAGTCGGCTTATGGCTGGGAAGGATATGCCCTTTCTGTTGTAGTTAGATACATTTGATCTTCGGGGGCAACTTGCTACGGTTATGTGAGGCCGGTTACTAGCCATGGGTCAAATGTAGTCTAACGAACGAGTATGACTGGTTCCTTGGGGGCCTCCCTTACATCGTAGTACGGACCGAAGCGTTCGTGGCCATGGTTCCAGTATTTAGCTCATAACTCGGATTTGGGTGGTCTACTTTGTGTTACACCACAATCCTTGGTAAAATGGTTCTTTTGTCATCGTATGATTAATTTTAGACCGAAAAGGCCCGGTTGTGGCGAAATGTTATCTTTTATAAATTAAACATTTATGAAAAGATTTCCTTATGATACTGATGTTTATATTCCGAGAAGTTTATAAAAGAACTACTTGTGCATTAAATTGTGAGGTTCTGGAAAGAAGGTTTATGGTCTCATTTTAAAATGGATTTCTTTCTTGTCAACAGTTAACTTGGAAATGCTTATTTGAAAGGATTCCCTTTAATACAAAAGTTTATATCTCTTGAAATTTATAAACTGTATGTTCTCACTAGGCTTTAAGCCTAACACTTTTTCTCAAATGATGTGTATAACAGGGGTGGGTTGCACGGGGTTTTTGAGAGTCGAGCGTGGACTCGAGGCATTTTGAGATGTCTATTATTTTGGCATTGGGCATTGTTTAAGTCCCATCTTTTAGTGAACTTTGGTTCGTCAAGTGATGTAGTCTAGACAGTTATGTTTAGATTAGTTTAGTTGTTATATTATATATCCGTACGAGTTTTGTAAGTGTTAGGACTGTTCCCCTTTAAGGGAGGTTTATACCAATTCGAATGTCTTGTTGCCTTTATTTTCGCAGTTTTATTTCACTCTGAATTTTAGGGTGTTACAATGTTTGTAGGCATCGCTGAAAGGAAAAATCATACTTTAAAAGAGATGATGAATGCCATGATTATCAGTTCGGAAGTACCCCAGAACTTTTGGGGGGAAGCTCTGTTATCCGCCAATCACTTGTTAAACAAGGTGCCACGAAAGAAAATTGATAAATCTCCACAAGAGTTGTGGACTGGGAGAAAGCCATCCTATAAATATTTGCGAGTGTGGGGGTGCCTAGAAAAAGTTGTTGTACCTCGTCCTAAGGCAGTCAAGATTGGTCCTAAGACTGTTGATTGCATATTCATTGGGTATGCTCATAACAGTAGTGCATATCAATTTCTTGTGCATGAATCTAAAATTCCAGATATGCACAAGGATAGGATAATTGAGTCTATGAATGCTTCATTCTTTGAAAACATATTTCCGTGTATGAACAAGGATACAGGAAGCACATATAGGGCTATCAGTAATGATAGTCAAAGAAAACTAGAGATGGAACAAGTTGAGCCTAGACAAAGTAAACGAGATCGAGTGGAGAAATTATTTGGTTATGATTTTCTCACATACCTGATGGAAGGTGAACCAAGGAGTTTTCGAGAAGCGGTGACTTCGTCTGAAGGGCCTAAATGGAAAGAGGCTATCAAGAGTGAAATAGATCCCATCCTACAAAACCACACTTGGGAACTAGTGGACCTTCCTCCAGGAAGCAAACCACTAGGATGTAAGTGGATTTTCAAAAGGAAAATGAGAGTATATGGGTCAATT
Organism: Arctium minus; assembly: GCA_954870635.1. Lineage (NCBI taxonomy): Eukaryota > Viridiplantae > Streptophyta > Magnoliopsida > Asterales > Asteraceae > Arctium > Arctium minus. The sequence continues at coordinate 168,598,903 of OX941080.1, read as the reverse complement.
GAAAAGTACAAGGCCATATTGGTAATAAAAGGTTATAAACAACAAGAAGGCCTTGATTACTTTGATGCATACTCACCTGTTACTCGAATCACATCCATTCGTTTGATGCTAGTAATTGCAGCTTTTAGAAAGCTTGAAGTACATCAAAATGGATGTGAAAACAACATTTATCAATGGAGATTTAGATGAGGAAATTTATATGGAACAACCTGAGGGTTTCTTTACTCCAGATCAAACTAATAAAGTTTGCAAATTGGTGAAGTCTCTATATGGCTTAAAGCAAGATCCCAAACAATGGCATCAAAAGTTTGATCATCTTATGATGGAGTGTGGCTTTAAAATCAATGAGTGTGGCAAGTGTATTTAAGTAAAAGACACTGCCGATGGCTATGTCATTTTATATCTTTATGTTGATGATATACTCATTGTTGGGAGTAACAATAATCCACGAACGACATGTTGAAGTCAAGGTTTGACATGAAAGACATAGGTCCTGCAGATATGATTCTTAGAGTGAAGGTTTAAACAAGACAAGATGGACGTGTATTGAGTCAAACATATTATGTTGGCAAAATACTTGAAAAATTCAACAGTTGTGATGCTAGTGTAGCTAGAACCCCTATTGCCACAAGCCAACATTTGTCAAAGAATAGAGGGCAAGGTGTCGCTCAGTTGGAGTAGTCAATAATTATTGGGAGCTTGATGTACTTGATGAGTTGTACTAGACCTGACTTAGCATACGCTATAAGCAGGTTGAGTAGGTATAAAAACAATCTGAATCACGAACATTGTAAAGCTATAATGAAAGTGTTAAGATACCTAAGGTACACTCCACTCTATGGGATACATCACACTTGATATCCTGCTGTAATTGAAGGCTATAGTGATGCAAATTGGATTTCAGATATTAAGGACTCTAAGTCAACTAGTGGTTTTTTGTTTACACTTGGAGGTGCAGCAATATCATGGAAATGTTCAAAGCAAACAATAATTGCAAGGTCTACTATGGAGTCTGAATTCGTAGCTTTAGACAAGTTTGGAGAGGAAGCTGAATGGCTACATCAGTTCTTGGAAGACGTTCCGAGATGGCCTAAACCTGTTTCTCCAATATGCATACATTTTGATAGCTAATCAGCAATTGACAGAGCACAAAGTAATATATATAATGGTAAGTCTCGACATATTTGTCGAAGACATAACACAACTCGACAACTACTCTCAATTAGAGTTATCTCATAACATCGCGGATTCGCTAACCAAAGGGTTAAATAGAGAGTTGGTGAGTAAATCCTCAAGAGGAATGGAATTGAAGTCCATAAATGAGTAGGTCTATAAAGAGGAAACCCAACCTAGTTGATTGGAGATCCCATGATCTAGGTTCAAAAGGACAACCTAATTGTATAACCTAAGGTGGATCATCGGGGGGTGCCCCTACTCATTCCTCTTAAAAACAGTGTTAGTGGTATCAGGTTAAGCCTATGACTTCTAATGATCGTATTAAGATCACCTATGTGAGAAGAAGTGGGGTCGTTTTTTAGGGAATTTTGGGAGCTCAATTCTTAACAGTTCTCACAGAACCAGGCTAGTGTTCATGACCATAACGAACACACCAATGAGGGCTTTACTATGTGATGAAGAATCCTGTGTGAAGTATGTTACGGTCTCTACAAACAGCAGAATAATTCAAGGACATCATGTCTACTGTCAGCTAGTTAGCCAGATCTGCTTCATAAGGGAAGGTTCAAAGGTTAACACTTACCTATCCTTTGCAGGGTTCAACCATTGAACTTCGAACTATGTTTCTGTGACTTATAGGATAATTCCCATTCATGTGGGGGATTGTTGGATTTTATAAAGTGAATGGGAATTTGGTAGGGTGTAGGTGAGACTCTTGACCCTCCAAGTTCCCTAACTCCCGTCGGTTTCAATCAATGGGTTTATGATGACATTAAACCATCGCCTATATATTTGAGTTTTCTCCTTCTTTTTGGTACACGACAAGAGATCAAAAACGACACATAAACACTATGTTCTTAGTTCACGCATCAAGTACAGTCCGACAGATTTGTATCTGTTAAAACCGTTGTATCCTGGAAACAGACGCTCTAGAGGGAGCGAATCTGTTTTAAGGACATTGTGTCGAGCACAAGCCTCGGTTGTTTGCGTGTTTCCTTTCCGTTATTTAACGTTTCGTTTCTGCAGGTTCTTTCAATTGCTTTAGTTTATTCTCTTGATCTAACACCAATAACTTTCATCATGGTATAAGTTTATTGAAGGTTATTAATTGGCCATAAGATTTTTACGGTTTGGTTAAATTCCAAAAAGTTAGAATCAGGTAGGGATTGTTTGGTTAAAATCAAATCAAACTAAAGGGAAATTTACCAAGCACTTACTATGTAACCACTTACATATCTCTTATCTTACCGAGTGAGCATAACAAGACCCGAGAATCTTATCACCGAGTAAGATCCAAGGCAAAGATTGAGGGTATTACCTGATAAGTGAGGGTGGTGACTCTTATTCGGTGCGCTTGGCAAGTGATATATGCTTACCAACAATTCATTTTGATGGTCGGAAATATTATCCAATAAGGTAAGTAAAACTGGTGATTCTTGCGTCATTCAGCCGGTTAAATCGGTTTTCGGTTTATTCGGTTCAAGTTAATCGGTTTTCAATCTTTGTTAAAACTAATTAACCGATAACCAAACCAAATAAGGTTTGGTTTAATCGGTTTGACGTTATTCGGTTCGGTAACTAATTAAATCGAATAAAGATTTATATTTTTTCGTTGAACACTTGCTCCAATAATTTTCTTAAATTAAGTGTCCATTGTTTCTAATATATAATTGTATCATACATTCATACTCACATACTCAACAGTTGACTTGCATTAAGTCAAAACAATATCTACCAAATGACAGTATTTTTGTTTCATGCCATGCTGTAAGTCAACTAAAACATGTAATCTAGGAAAAAAAACATAATCTACTATCTATAAAAAAACATTATATAATAATAAAATATGTAAAATAATAATAGTATAACATGTATTTGGTTTATTTTTTATACACATGAAATATATAAAAGATTAGTAGAATATGTTATTTGGGTTATTCAGTTCAAATTAGGAAAAATTAACTGAAAATCGAACTGAATAAAGATCTTTATTTGGTTAACCAAACTGTTCGATGCAAAATTGTTTTACCCATATTTCATTCATTTTGGTCTGGTTATTCAGTTTTGGTAAGCACTTACTGAGTAGACGTTTAATAGACATCTCCTCAATTATATTTTTATTAAGTTATTGAAAAATCAATTACCAAAAGGAGAAAAAGAAAATTTTTGTAAGAGTGTGAAGTCAAATTTGTCTCTTTTTGACCTTCATGTGTGAATATAATATGAATGTTTGAAGATCTCAATGAGAGAAAACTAAATATGGAGATCTATTGTTTAAGGCTTAAATACTTTAAAATAAATACATTGTATAGATATTTTAGTTGCTATATGATATAATTAATTAAATAAACAATTAATTGTCAACTAAATAAAAACTCTTAACCATTAAGACATAACAATATGATCATTAAAACTCATTCAAATAGATTAACAGTAGTTTTGATAAAAAATATTTTTTAATAAACAAACCATTCAACATTACATTAATAAAATAAGGAGGTGTTTAGTTGGAGGTATTAAATAATAGTTAATAGAACTGATAATAAAATAAACTGTTTGATTTTATATAATATAATGAATCAATTTCCTCAGAAAGCCAAATTTTCATACTGTTGAAAAAATAAAAAGGTAAAACGTTACTGTTATTGGGACATAATGTTATGACGACTAGACTAGACTAACCACAAGGGTTGTGGTTTGGTGGTAAAGGCTTGGGGAGTTCATAGCGCTCAACCCGGGTTCGAGCCCCACTAGCAGCACTTGTGGCCACTGAGGATAATCTCAGGGCTGCACACTTTAGCAGCTGGGTCAAAGGCCCTAATTGCCAGGGATTAGTCTGGGTCATAGGTCCAGAATACCCTTTCCAAAAAAAAACATGAAAGATGATTGACCATCAAAATAACATTGTTTTATTTCATTGACGCTCATCTCTTGATTCCAATCCCTTAAATGTTTTTTAGGCTAGAATTGGATAAAAGGAAAGAACAAAGCAGGCTTTACGAATACTAGAGACACAAGAAAACTATAAACCAAAAATAAGTGATTAGGCCAAAAAACCTAAAAGGAGGGAAACAAAGCAGATCAAGAAGGAAAGAAACAACGATAGGGGAGGGACCAACAAATAGTAATACCGCTCAATCGGACAGTCGATCAAAGAAGCCCATGATTTTCAGAAGAACTTGAGCCTTGAAGAAATCCAACCGAATATTTGACTACAATGATATTGGCACAATATTTTACTACAACAACCTTAACACTTCAAGTATTAATCATAAGTGAAAAAAAAACCCTTCCTTAAAATACAATGATACAATTTTTATGTGACATCACAATAAAATACTATAATTTTCTTTGAAGTAATTAATCACACGTCAATACTAAAAATTAGAAACTATATGTCTTTTTTCTACAGAGTTTTTTGTTAATCATTTCGGTCATCATTCACAACTAAAGTGTAAAACTTGTAAAATTTCAAGAAGATATTGTATTTGGGTGAAATTTACAAAATTATTAATTGTTCTTCAGTTTAATTTCAGTTAAAGTTTATACAACGTATAAATTATATGTTAAAATTGTATAAAAATTTAAAAATAGTTTGAGGAAATAAAATAATGGGCAAGAATAAAAATTAAAATCAATAATTCTACAATTTCCATTGTTTTTATATAGGATCTACATCTCTAATTTCCTTCTAAATAAACAAAAATGAAAAATAATTAATCTGAAAAAGAAGAAGAGAGAGAAGTATAATTAATCCAGTGAGTAACACGTAAGCTGCATGTGTTTTCACGTAGGTCGTACGTTGACCGATCTAGTCTTGGATTCACCACCCAAGCGTTGACTTTGAGTAATCTTACTCTTACCAGTTACACCCCTAGCAATACATAGTAAAGTATTGTTATGGGCAAAGCTATCAACATTCCAAAAATAACCCTGCAAAATTCCCATTATTACAAATTAGTATTTCATCAAAACCATATATAAAAAATAATCATCTTATATGTCGATTTAAAGTTACAATAATCTATAAGTATTTCTTCTGAAATAGTTGAATGAAATACAGAAAACGACTTACGCAGTGCTTAGAATATCAGCATGGACATTGTACTCCTTTGCAAAAACAAACGGCACGATTCCTTGAGGCAAAGCCGCCTACATTTCGAAAGTAAATATCAACAATGGTCCCAAGGTCCGACACTTTTAATGATAAGTTTTTTGACGGTCTTATACTTGTCGCTTGATAAGTTAAATGTCAGCTGTAAAGTTAGTTGTTGGCTAACAAACATAAGCTAACTGATAAACCAGATAACAATGTCAAATAATCTAAAATAATAAAATTAATTAAAAAATATAAATGGTATAATCGAATAAGAAATATTAAAACGTTACTTAAATTGCTTATTTGAAAGTTTTATTTCTTAATTAATTAAACAAAATGTTTTAATAAATTTAAAAAATAAATAAGCTGGTTTATAAGGTAACCTGAACGATAGCAACATGAAGGAGAACACCACGAAGACCGATGGCGATGGAAGTAGCCGCCATGACAGCAGGCCCAGTTAAGAACCTCACCGCCATTGAGAATGTAGCCACACGTTGACCACATGCTATTAATTTTGGTTGCAATGCCATAAATAACCCTGCATATTACAACATACATAATTCAATGTACAAACAACTATTAATTAAGTAATTCATTATTTGTACATTAATTAAATAGTACAACTCATCAATGCATGCAATTTATTAATGGGTACTAAATATAATTACCTAGACTAAACATAGCCATCCCCAACCCTGCATCGGATAAAATAGCGATGGATCCACTTACAATCGTTGGCATTTTAATGTCCCATCTGTAAAAAAAACATATATAATTATTAATACATCATGTACGAGTTATTAAATTTTAATAATGTTGTACGTAAATCAGTTGAAACCGAACCTGAACGAGATTAGAGACCAAATGAGTCCCAAAAGGCTTGAATACGTGTTAGGGTTTCGAATAAGTTTTCGCCAAACCATTATGAGGATGAGCCTCGTCATTACGCTAGCCGGCGGCATATGGTGGTTCTTGTTTTCGGCTTCTTCCGTTCCGAGTTTCTTGAACGGGGATCCGTTTATTTGTAGCTTCGGTTCATCTATATCTATCTCTTTCTGTTCCCCGTACGTTTTTGTCATCGGACTTGCATTCTCTGTAAAAAATAATCAGTCATCAATTCTCATTTTCATTTTTTGGGCAAAAAGTTAAAAACCGGCAACCCTAACCCAGCCTAGTCCCCACGGACACCAATGTGAGGGAGCATTTTTTACCTCGTCAGACAAAGTCATCCCACCTATTTGCCAACTGAGCTACACGTAAGAGTAAGTGGCAATTTTCATTTTCATTATTGTTTTCAAATTTTCAGGAAAACAGTCCCTGTAATCTTTAGATACAGATTAGGCATACACACATCTTAACCCCGACCCCACGTTTAGATGTAATATACAGTACTCGTTTCGTCTATATCTATAAATTAACAAAAAAAATTAATTAAAATAGAATGGGTAAAAAAGTAATTATCACCTTGTGGAGGTACAACTCTAGAAGGATCAATGGCTCCAAACTCAGCAGCTGCCTTATTCACTGCATGTTTCATGTTACCTTCAGAAACAGGAGATGCACTTGAACTCCATACAAACATATGAAGCTCTTTACTATTATTAGGCGGTGGTGCACCACCACCACCACTACCTTCCTTCTTCTTCGGACCACCACCACCGCCGGCGGCACTAGTAGACCCCAACGAAAAAGTAGGGTTCGGAATCGGAGGTGGATAAGAACAAACCAAACCATTATTATTATTAACATTAAACAACTCCCCACTCATACTCCTCCCTCCGGTTCTTTTCTTCCCAATCCTCAACATCTCCTCCTCGAAATTCGACGTTCTCGGCGTCGGACCTTTCGACGATTGCATCGAGAACACATCGCCACCACCGAAACTACTGGTGTAACCATGTTTAGGACTACCAGCTTTACTAAACATGGCGTAGAAGTCAGATTGGTTGAAGCTAGAAGCTCTGGGTGTCGGTCCTCGTGACGACTGAACCGAATAAATCTCAACTCCGGTGAGGTTCGACGCCCGTGGCGTTATTCCGGTGATGTTATGTGACTTATTGTAAGACGAGATCACAGATCGCGAAGACGCAGTGGACGACCTCCTGACCACCACGTGAAGCTTCCCGTCGTCTCCGATCTCGGCGTCGGTCTGCAACGGCTCACGTCCGTTCAACGAAACGACGTCGGATTCGACATGGAACGACGTAATCGAGCCAGCAGTTTCTGGAAACTGCTCCGTGATGAGAAGCTTAGCTCCTCGATACTCGAACATGAAGAGCATGAGTGTGTACCAGATCACGCTCTGCAACACGACGATCTGAACCATTAAAGAGCCTGAGAAATCTCCGTACATGGCTTTGAGCAGCGGGATTCCCATGACTAAAGTGTTGGGGAGGGTTGAGAGGGAGAACAAGGTGATCATCCATTCGAGGCTTCCGGTTTTGCTCAGCCATTGCCAGACGAATAAGGCGGATAAGATGACTAGTTTTTGAAGGGAGTCTGCTGCGATGAAGTGGTAGTTCATTTTGTAAGGGTTGTTGGAAGAGATGAAGTGAAAGGAAAGAAGTGGGACGGCGAAAACGGCGACGAATCTGTTAATGCCGGAGCATTGATCGGGGGTGAAGATCTTCCACCACCGGACGGAGCCGTAGGCGAGCATCATGGCGACGTAGAGTGGTACGATGGCTGCCAGAACATCGTAAATGTCTTTTCCGGTGATCATGGTGGTTGTGCAACATGTACACGAAGGGAATTGATTGAAGTTGGTGGTGGTGGTGGTTGGAGGCGTAGAAGGGAGGAGGAATTGAAGATGGATGGATGTGGATCCTTATGTATTGGAACTTATGAATGAGGGTAATTAATGAAACTGGGCAAATGGAATCTTATATAAACATTATATATTGAAAACTTAAAGATTTTGATAAATAAAATAATTCATGAAATCAATAATTCATAAAAGATAATTAAAGTGGGTATTAATTATTAACTCATTTAATGTTTAGTTATTAATTCGTTTCATACGTATAAGCAAAACAAAATATAGTTCTGATTACAAATCTCAAAATAATTTTTTATATTTTTGTAATCTATTTTAAAATGATTGTTTATTTTAAAAAATAAATAGTTTTTGTATCATTTTAGCTAATGGTTGAAATTTATTTAACCTTCTCAACTTTTTGTTATATATCTAACTGACATGTTTTAATATTTTAAATTGGTTTAGGGGGTAGAGGCGGACGTATGAAGACCCCCACAAGTTTTTATAAGAGCATCTTCCAACAATAACCTTCTTTTTACACTTTTTTGTGTTATCTAATTTCAACTCATTAATTTAAAATTTTATATAAAAGACCACAATGGTAGTTTTTATAATAACCTCATGTCAACATCAATAATTATTATATATTTAAAAATAAATATCAAATATTTAATTTAACTACCAATAAAAATGAGGAAATTGTCATTTCACACAAACTTCATAATAAGAACCAAAGTTCTTAAATAAGAATTCAAATAGGGTTATGTTCTTATAAGAACTCTCCACAATGATAGTTCTTACTAGACACTTCACTTTTTGTTTACAAGAGTCTTGCATTGGAGATGCTCTAAATAAACCTATTCAATCCATTTTCGCAAATAGAATTTTTTTGGGTATAAAAGACATACACACTAAACTTTGAGAGTTGCTTTAAGATATTATAAATACAAAGGACATCAACCAAAACCCAGAAAAAAAGGCCCTCAAAATCAACTTAAAAAGTCAAAGTCTTTCGAAATCAACCAAAAAAACATAAAAATATGTCTCAAAATCAATCAACAAACTTAAAAATCTCTCAAAATCAACCAATTTTTTTTAGAAAATCATTCAAATTGATGGAATTCAGCAAAAAGATGTCGGACGACTTTACATGACTTTGATCCAGGTATACCCGCTCAATAAAAATCTTTAGTCCGCCTTTTAAGGCCAAATTTTAAATACTGTTTAATCAATCATATACAATGTATCATTGTATAAAGATATATTATTATATAATAAAAATTATATAGGATATAAATGTGTATATATATAGACACACAGAAATATGGAATAAATTAATGAAGGGAGTAGTGTGTACTGTAGTGTGATGAAATATAGATAGCAAATTGGTCACGTGGACAGGCATGCAGAAACTGCATGTCATACGCGTTTGCGCTGACAAACTGAACGTTGAATACATAAATAACTGGGATTTTAATTTAATACTAATTAATTATCTTAATTATTTTCAACACCAATACACATACTTAATAAATCAAATAATTGTCTTAATTAGGGTGATAAATTCGGTGGAATTTGAAAATAAAATAGTAGGTTATTTGAAAAACATGCTGTTACAAATATATGAATTTAAAAAATTTATGTTGAATTCTTTCTAAAAAAAATGAATAATTATAAAATTGAAAACAATTAAGGTTATGATTAAGGACATGGTCACGAGATAAACATAATTTTAATTTAAAAAAAGAAATGGTGTAAACACTGGAGCAGACATCGCCACACACCCCTTCTCCATGTGGGGTGAAGGCACGTAAAAATATATTATAATAATAAAAACATTTAATTAATAAAAAATATGTAATTAATAGAGAAAACCCCTAAACCAGTATTTTAGTAAAAAAAATCATCAAACATCCGTCTTTCAAATTATCAAGAAATGACGAGTAATTTCGTAAATTGGCTCTGCAAATGTTAGTAAAAATTTCGAAAAGGTATTTTCGGCTGAGTATGAGCAATATCTGACTAGAAAAAAAAGTGATTCCGGAAATTTGTTAATTTGTGAAATTCTTGACTGTGTTTTTTTTTGTAAAAGATGGTTAGTTTGGTGATTTTTTCAACTAATAATGACGTTGAATGTAGTGTCTTTCATAAATGTGAAAGTATTTGGTTCTGACCATCTCGAGTAAGAGCACCTCTTATGGAGGTTATTGTAAGAACATTATTTTTGCATTTTTTATTGCCACTTCATTTCTAAGTTTGAACTCATTAAAATAAGAACTTTTTTTTTGGAAGGTGTAATAACTGGGCTAAAAATCAATGAATTTAATTTTTTGGGTGAAAAAGTAGAAAGGGTCCTTAGTAAAGGGGTCTATATGTAAAAGAGAGGATAATAGGGATTTAACTCTATTAGTGAAAATCTCTAAAAAAAATCATCTTCATCTCCAACAGATTCTCCATTTTGGAGATTACACAATTAATTATAATATTAAAATATTCAATACAACTAATAAAATATTATTTCTCTCTCCTAAACATTTATTTTAAACTAATCTCATTGGTAGAATGAATAAAAAATAATTTCTCTCTCATGTGTAATCATTTTTGGAGATATATCCAAATTTGGAGATTTTCATCTTCTCTCTCATGTTTTCTCCATTTTGGAGAAGGTTTTGGGGAAGCTGTTGGAGCAAAAAACCCCTAAAATCTCAATTTTGGAGAAGTTGTTGGAGATGCTCTTACCTTGTAGAATTGTTGTTGGCGGCTCGCATTTTGGGAAAAGAGCGAGAGAGAGAACTTTGGTCGATCGATCGAAGGGAGAAAGAGACTGAAATTGTTGGTGTTCATCAAATCTCCAAGGTAATTCCTTATTCTATTGTTCAGCAATTGAGTTCTCAAGATTTTTAGTTGGGCATTTTAGATATCAAATGTTCTTTTGGGTTTAGTTCTGGCTTGGGGCTGTGGATTCATCGTTTCGGTTAAAGGGGGGGGGGATTTTGTTGAATCGATTTCTGCAAATGGTAATGGGTTTTGGTTTGAGTCGTCAGTAATTTCTAGTAATAAATCGATTATGTGGTATATGTGCTTCAACCCTCGGGGTTTTCGTTCGAACAGTTAAGGCACCAGTCGATGTTCAGACACCGGTCGACTTGTAGGCACCGGTCGAGACCAAGGGGGAGACCAAGGGGGGGGGAGACCCCGGTCGCTCTCCACCTCGGGCGGCCCTTATGGATCCGGTCCCTGGGTTCTGGGTTGGTGGGCCGAAGCCCACATATAACTTAGGATTTAGCTAGTGGTTGGGCTTTGATTGATTGGAATATCGGCCCACTTTTAGTTTATTCCAAGGCACCTCGTTGCGAGTCGATGTTCTAGCGGATTAATATTCTTTTAGGGAATAGGAAGTTGGGATTTTGGGTTAAGGTCAAACTTGTGTAAAAATAGAAAGAATCGCGAGTTCACTGGCCAATGTATTGTTTTATAGGTTTCGGATCGAACTTTAAAAGTAAGCACAGGATTTAAGCAAAGGACATCAGGCGAGTTTTTCTGAACTAAACCTTTTGTTAACAAAAGCATGTGAAGTTAAAGTTTTAAACTGCGATTTATTTACGATGGCATGTTTATTATGAAATGATTTAAGTGCGTTATAATTCGTTGATGTTTAAATGTATGCATACATTATGTGTGGAAATTGTGACATAAGTCGGGGAGTGTGGCCCGCCTACTCGTACGGGGGAGTGTGGCTCGTTTATGCCATTGGGGGTGTGTCCAAAAATTAAGGCAGTGCGAGTTAGACACACCGTCTTCGACGGTAGTGTGGTCAGTAGCGTGATTTATCCTTGTGTGTTTATAGATCTGTTGATTTGAATTTCTGGAAAGTTATTTTGTTGCTTATCTGTTAGAGAAGACTCACTAGACCTTCGGTCTAACTCTCGCTTTTTCAAAACTAAAATCTTTTCAGGCATACGTGAATTAGGAAGGGCGGTTAAGGGCAAAGAGAAGATGTAGCAGGAAGAGATAGAAGACTGTCATATTAGTTCGTTTTATTTAAATATCTCAGTTATGTATAGGTTGCTTTTGCAAACCTTGAAATTTAATTGTACGCTTGGGGCCGCTTTGGCATGGATTATTATTAAGATTTAATTTGTTATTTTGTTGTGTAGGTTGGGTTGCTACAGAAGGCATAGAGGCATCAAACCAATGAACGACTACCACAAACACACGCACAGACGCACGCACACCTCCCCGGCGGTATCGGGCATCCACGGGTAGCCCACTAATCCGTCGCTGTCCCGGCCCAGCTTACGCTGAACCTAGAGCCCAACCATAGTCTTAAGACTGGGCTGGGGGCGGGGGGGGGGGGGGGGAGCCCAGTCAACGACTGGACCGGACCAAGGACTGGGTACTCCTCATGCCCTCAGAATGACTCCCCTTGGATTCGAACCCAGGTAGATAGGGATACCATCCACAACCCCTCCCAGGATGTTACCGCCCTTGGGGAAACCAACTGAGCTAGACATGATTTGTTAAAATAAGAACTTAGAGTATCTCTAATGGAGGTTCTTACTATTTTTTACACTTTTTGTTGTCACCTCACTTCCAACTCATCAAAACAAGAACTCACATAAAATGCTACAATGGTAGTTCTTACAAAAACCTTTTTTTGTGGGTCTCATATAATAATTATATAAGTTAAATATATTATATTAATGATTATAAAGTAAAAAAATAAAAAGAAAAACTAATAATATGTCACTTCACACCAAACATCAATGTAAGAACTAAGGTTCTTATTTAAGAACCTAAAGGGGTTTGGCATCACCATATCAAACTCTGCTAAACACGTTCTCAAGTTGGAGACGTGGAACGTACTGTGAATTCCTCGTAGCTCCTCAGGTAGATCCAACTTGTACGTCACCTCCCCAATCCGTTCGACGATCGCAAACGACCTGATGTAACGTGGGCTTAATTTTCCCCTCTTTCCAAATCGTACCACTCCTTTCCAAGGGGATATTTTAAGCACCACGTTGTCCCCTACTTGAAACTCTATGTTTTTTCTTCGTTTATCCGTGTAACTCTTTTGTCGATCCTGCACTACCTATAATATTGTCCCACACTTGGACTATCTTGTCCGTAGTCATCTGTACTATCTCGGGTCCAGCCAACTGATCTTCCCCAACCTCATTACAGCACAAAGGTGTTCGACACTTCCTACCATAGAGCACCTCATACGGGGCCGCCTTGATGCTCGCATGACAATTGTTGTTGTATGCAAACTCGATCAACGGTAGGTGGTTCTCCCATGAGCCCTGAAAGTCTAGGGCACATGCCCTCAACATATCTTCCAACGTCTGAATAGTTCGCTCACTCTGATCGTTGGTCTGAGAGTGGTAAGCGGTGCTCAATTTAATTTGTGACCCCATTTCCCTTTGGAAGCTCCTCCAAAACGCGGATGTGAAACGACTCACACGATCTGACACTATTGACAACATCACCCCATGTTGGGTCACTATTTCGTCGATGTACAACATTGCTAGCCTCTCCAACGAGTTAGTCTTCTTTATAGGTAAGAAATGGGCCGATTTAGAAAGTTGATCCACAATGACCCATATCGCGTCATACCCTTTTGGGGTTCTACGCAATTTTGTCACGAAGCCCATCGTGATGTGATCCCACTTCCAAACTGGGATGTCTAGAGGTCGCAGCTTTCCATAAGGTCATTGGTGTTCTACCTTCACTCGTAGGCACGTCAAGCACCTCTTCACGAAATGTGCTATGTCTTTCTTCATTCCTGACAACCAGTAATCTTGTCGTAAGTCTCCAAACATATTGTTAGTCCGCGGGTGAATCAAATACTTTGATCTGTGTGCTTCCTCTAGTATGACTTTCCCAACTTCCCCGAGTTTAGGAACCCAAATCCTCCCATTGAAACATTTTAGTCCACGACTATCCTTGGTTAGGGAGGTTGCATGTCCGATCATTCGTTCCTTTTTAACAGTCTCCGATGATAGGGCTTCTACTTGACACCTCTTTATCTCGTCCAACAAGGTAGACATCACCTTAGCCCTTAGGGGCAACAACCTTTTGTCAAGATCGAAAATTCTTAAACAAGAATTTAATACAAACTCAGAACCAATGTTGAAGAAGTTGCGGAATAACACTTTAACAATTAATCAAAAACACTGACTATGAACTCAAATCATAAGTTTATATTGTATAAAACTTAATGATTACAAACACAACCTCAATCTATTGAACATACTCAACATATGTTCTATACTTCTCTATAGAAAGGATCCATACTAGTCTTGAGGTTAATTCTCTAAACAAAAACAACTCTATCAATGTGTGTATCTCTATCAAGAACTTCTAGACTATATATACATAATTAATTACAAGATAATTACAAAGGAAATATTATTCTTCAGAATCCCGTCCATAATTATCTTTATCTCCTATTCTTCCACATCAATCCATCTTTATCTTCAGAAGCAGCATTAACTCAATAGCAGTATTAACTTTGTCCCTGGCAGTACTTACCATGCTTGCAGTATTAATCTCTTATGGCAGTAGTAATCTTCAAGCAGTACTAACTACTAGCAGTACTAACTCTCCAAGCAGTACTAACTATTAAAGTAGCAGCACTAACTCTTCAAGCAGTATTAATTCTACTACCAATAGTAATCTTTCTTCACCTAGCAGTACTAACCAGACTTAGTTATTTCTGACCCAACAATCTCCCCCTAACTTAACTTTTCAGATTGAGAAGTTAAGTTCTTCAGGATGTTCCTCCATGATGCTTTCAAAACTCCATCTCAGTTCCCTAAATTAGGATCCAAACCCAGACTTTGATTAATGGTTCTTCTGATTACAATCTTTGCCATTTCAGAACCTGTAGGGCATACCAACTTGGCATTCAACATCCCTTGCAGTTTAGTCTTGCTGTGATCATACACCTTGTCCACCAAGAAGTACTCATGGTAGCTTTTATCTATGGTTAGGACATATACTCCACATCTTTCAATTAACATCCATTGGTCAATGCTTCTGAAAACCCTTTCATGATTCATATCTCTGATAATATGCTTAATCCTGTCAAGATCAAACATCATGCATAGGTACTCCATGGCTATCTTGATTAGACTCATTCCAGCTTCTTCCAACACTTCACCATACAAGCTCATCCCAACTTTGTGCATTTCTTCCAAATCAAACCTGGAGCAGCTTCTGATAATTTTACCCCATGTAGCATACACTTCATAGTGATCTCCCAATCTCTTGATCCTGAAGTATTCTTTGCCTTGATCTTTCAAAATATCCCAATGAATGATTTCAGGAGCATTCACTGAAATAGGATCAACCTTCAGAGGTTCTTTATCAGATACTGTCATGTACAAATCAAATTGCACATCAGATTGTATTGATTGACTTGTATGATCTTGATTCTGCTTTAGCACATGTTCTGCCGATTCTGCTTCTGCTCTCTCACTTTCATTCTCTTTTTCTTTTTCTTCAATTCTTGACCTCTTTTCCTGTTTCTTTGTAGCAATGGATTTCTTTCTTTTTATAGCTCCAATTTTCTGAGCTAAGGTCTCTTCTTCCTTCACTTTTGCCTTTTCTTTGATAGGAGTGCCTTCTTCACTATCAGGGAAGGGCTGTTGTATGTTGAGGTCATGCCTTTCTTTCATCTTTCTTTCAACCTCTACCCTTTGAATGAAGTCTCCTTGCAGCTTTGCCATTTCCTTCTTGTAAAGTTCTTCAAGCTTTCCAAAAGACATATCTGTAAACATTCCCTCAGGAACTCCAATAGCTCCTTTCAGGAAGTTTATCATCTTCCTTCTTTCTTGGTTGGCTAAGTATGTCTTGGAAGGCTATCTTTGTCTAGTCTTCAGTGGTAGATTTTGCCTTGAAGCCTTCTTTGTGACTTTCTTAGAAGCAGCTGCAGACTTCAGACTCTTTTGATATTCTTCATTGATCTTCTTGGCCAACTTCAATGCAATCTCTCTGTCTTTGGCAGATTGAATCTCTTTTTTCTTTTCAAGGTCTGCTTGCATCTTCCTTGCCAATTCTTCATCCAGAGCTATTTGACTTTGTTTCTTTGATGCTTTTACAGATTCAACCACCTTCTCTTTGCCTTTACCCTTAATCTCAGCAATACTAGCTTCTTTTCTTTTCTTTGCTAGACCACCTTCTTTGATTTCCACTCCCTTAGCCTTTTGAGTAGCCTTGGGAGTGTCAGCTTTGGCCTTCACTAGTGTTTCTGCAATCTGTATTTCCTTAATAGTCAACCCTGTTTCTGCTGCTACTTTTTCAGTTTCTACTGCAGCCTTCTCAATTTCTGCTGCTAAGCCAATTTCTGCTGCTTTGCTGCTTTATGCTTTTGTACCCAACTCCCCCTCAAATTTAGATTCCATGCCAACAGGACTTTGTTTTTCAGTTTCAGCTTCAGTTGTGTCCCCCTTTTTGGAAGCATCATGATCTATGTTCCTCTTCTTTAGCACAAACTGCTTTCTCTTCTTTTTCTGTACCAACCGCAGAACCATCTTCTTTAATTTGCTTATCTGCACTTGTTGTGAAAGAATCACCAGTTTCATCTCCTCTATTTCTGCACCTTGTTTGAGTACATCCAGATTGACATTTGCAATAGTTTCCATCAATTCCTCATAGTTATATCTATCCTCACCTCCTTTAGGTGTGTTGACCACCATGGAAGGATCCTTGGAAGTTTTAGTAGGAGTCTTCTGCCTAGCAGAAGCACCCTCTACCCCCTTGGTTTCTTGGCACCTGGGACCTTTGGATGATTGCTCACCCAAAGTTGCCGTGGGGAAGGTCTTAAGGATGTTCACACTGTCCTGTCCTGCACTTTGTGCAGAATCAGTAGTGTGAGCCTTGCTACCCACATGCTCATCCTTCTCCTTATAGAGCACTTTCTGGGGGTTGGGAGACACCCCTATGGTTTCCTTTTCGATATTCTCTAATGGAGAATGCTCCATTAGAGGGCTTGAAGGCTTTGGGGGTGAAGATACAAGAAGGGAAGGAACCTTCTGTACTTTTTTCCTGATATATGTTTTGGTGATGGGGGATTTGGGCTTGTCAATAGGGATCTGAGGAATATTAACAGAATTGAATGGTGTGGGTAGGTCATCAGTTGGGTGGTCAGATGTGGGTTGTGACCCTGATGCCTCACCATGGGAAAGAGACACACCCATCATTGTAGAGAACAATGGAGTGTCTTGGCCAGAAAAGTCCTTGGAAGACCTTTTCATGTTTGAGAACACTTTCCCCTTGGGGAGTTTTGGTACATATACCTCCTTGAAGGTAGGTAAATCCGTCAATTCCTTATTAAGTACTTGTTGTACAAACCTTGGATACATATAAAAGCCTTTTGATTTGATATCCAGGTTTGACATTAAATCATTTAAGATCATTTGAGAGAAATTAAACTTTCTAGAGGTCACTAAGCAGACCAAAGCATAGGATATGGTGCTGCTGAACTCACTCCAGCCAGTTGTTTTTCTTGAAATGCAGTGTTGTAGGGTATGAACAAAAAATCTCCACTGAGGTGAAAATCTGTTCTTGAAAAACTTAAATACATCAGTGGGACCTTCATACCCCATACGATTAAGAACTTGGAAGAGATCTTCCTTAGGAAGAGAGGTAATACCTGAGGCATCATCTAAGCATATATGGATGCGAGTACACTCCTCTGAGATGGTCAGGGGTTTATCACACACCCTTGTTTTGATGACCTGAGTGCCTTCTTCAGTGTGGATGGTAGCATTTGCCCAAAATTGTCGTAGATGTTCCACACAGATTGTGGGATTAACAGTGAGGGCATGGGCAATGTGTGACGATTTGAGGAAATCCACAATCTGATGAAAACCTTCAGCTTGTTTGGGTTTTTGCAACATAGCAACCTCATTGTATTCATCAAAGAATTCTAGTCCTGCCATCGTTCTGATTGATTCTAGGGTTCGAATCGCAACAAGGGTTTACACTGGTGAGCAAGAAATCGAGAGAGAGAGAGAGAGAAAAAAAGAGAAGCAATGGAATTTCAAAGAGCCGTTTGTATTTTGGCGGTCACAAAGGGGTATTTATAGGTGGAGGGTTTCAGTTAGAAGCAGTACTAAGTACCCTAGCAGTATTAACCAACTCGCAGTATTAACTCATATTAGCAGTAGTAATACATACTTGCAGTACTAAAACAGACTAGCAGTATTAACACATGCCAGCAGTAGTAACACTGATTAGCAGTAGAAACAAGGTAAGCAGTAGTAACTTTGCACTGGAAGTATAAACTACGTAGCAGTAGTAACCATACTTAACCATATTTGAACTGTCAACATG
This sequence comes from Arctium minus, assembly GCA_954870635.1. Lineage (NCBI taxonomy): Eukaryota > Viridiplantae > Streptophyta > Magnoliopsida > Asterales > Asteraceae > Arctium > Arctium minus. The sequence continues at coordinate 168,580,526 of OX941080.1, read as the reverse complement.
AGTAATATAGAGAGCAATATTAACTTAACTAGAAGTACTAAGTATTCAATTTAAGCAATCTGAAATACTTAATCACACAAGGTTAGCAACACCATGCACAATACAATATGAGAAAGTAGACAGGAAGGAGTCTATACAGAAATGGTACATAAAGCAGATCAAAGGAGGCTTATTCAGTGTTTATCATGCCCACACTTGTGACCAAGAATGTGAATCTACCCACATCAAAAGCTTTGGTGAATAGATCAGCAAATTGGTTATTTGTATGGACTTTCACAACCTGAATGAGCTTTTTTTCATTACAGTCTCTGATAAAGTGGTACCTGATTTCTATATGCTTTGTTTTGGAGTGCTTGACTGGATTATTAACAATGCTAATAGCACTGTTATTGTCTATGAAGATTGGAGTGTGAAGAAAAGTCATACCATAGTCCAACATTTAATTCTGAATCCATAGTACTTGTGAACAGCATCTTGCAGCAGCTATATACTATGCTTCTGTTGTAGAGGTGGACACTGTGGTTTGTTTCTTGCACTGCCATGACACTAGTCTTGCACCCAAAAACTGACATCCCCCTGAAGTTGACTTTCTATCCAAATTTGCACCACCCAAGTCACTGTCTGAATAAGCAAGTAGGTCAAATGGTGAGTCATGAGGATACCAAAGGCCTAATCTAGGTTGGCCTTTGAGATATCTAAATATCCTCTTGACTGCTTGAAAGTGTGACTGCTTAGGCCTTACTTGAAGTCTTGCACACACACAAACAGGAAACATGATATCTGGTCTTGAAGCAGTGAGATACATGAGGGAGCCAATCATGGATCTATAGTGATGAACATCCACATCCTCCCCCTCAAGATCTGCAGTGATCTGTTTGTGTGTCTCCATGGGTGTGCTTGCAGGCTTTGAATATGAGAATCCAAACTTAGTAAGAATGTCCTGCACATATTTGGATTGGCTTATAAATATCCCATCTTTCTTCTGCTTAACTTGTAAACCAAGGAAGAAAGTAAGTTCACCCATAGAACTCATCTTGAATCTCTTGTGCATCAATTCTTCAAAATCTCTACACATTTGATCTTTTGTGGATCCAAATATAATATCATCCACATAGATTTGCACTATAAGGATGTCCTTCTTCTTCCTCTGAATGAATAGAGTCTTGTCTATGATTCCTCTTTGAAAACCATTTTTCAAGAGATAGGTAGACAAAGTGTCATACCATGCCCTTGGTGCTTGATGTAGCCCATAGAGTGCCTTCTTCAATTTGTATACTCTGTCAGGATAATTTGGATTCTCAAACCCTGGAGGCTGGTAGACATACACTTCTTCTTCAATTTTCCCATACAGGAAAACACTCTTTACATCCATCTGATAGACCCTGAACTTCATGAAAGAAGCATAGGCTAAAAATAGCCTGATTGCCTCAATCCTAGCCACTGGTGCAAATACCTCTTCATAATCAATTCCCTCTTCTTGAGTATACCCTTGTGCCACTAATCTGGCCTTGTTCTTTATTACTATTCCTCTCTCATCTTTCTTGTTCCTGAAGATCCATTTAGTGCCTATAGCTCTGTGTCCTTTTGGAAGGTCAACCAAATCCCATACATCCTGCAGCACAAACTGCAGTAGCTCCTCTTGCATTGCTTCTATCCATCTTGGATCCTTCATTGCATCATATGCCTTTTTGGGTTCAACCTAAGATAGAAAGCAAGAAAGTAAACCTGATTGTATATCTTTCAATCCTCCCAACTTACTCTGATTCCTTGTGATTATAAGTGAATTGATGTCACCAATCACCAATTGAGGAGGATGATTTTTCTGAACTCTTGTTTGATGAACAACCTCTTCATTAATATTTGCTTCCAGATTAGAGTCATTCTTTTCAGGAGTGATGCCACCAAAAACTGAAAAGTTATCATCATCTGTGTCATCTTCTTCCAAACATGGCATCTCAGGACCTTTGATTCATGAATCTGAGGGTTGATCTTCCTTTTCACCTCTGTCCTCTTCATTTTGAGCTGGTTCAGTGTCCTTTGAATCTGAAGTATCTTTCTTATCTTGGTCACAGAATTCAACAGGATCAACAGTGGGTGTTGGGAACAACACAAACTCTTGTCTTTGTACTTGTACCTTTTCTATCCCTGTTCCTGCATTATGCTCATTACTGAAACCCAAAGAATTAGTCAGTGAATCAATGTCAAATAGCCAATCAGGACCTGAACCAAGTTGATTTGGTGTGTTCTCAATGCATTTGACATTGTCACTTTCCTCAATAATCCTAGAAGAGGTGTTGAAAACTCTGTAGGCCTTACTTTGAGATGAATATCCAACAAGAAACCCATCCTCAGCTTTGCTATCAAACTTGCCTAGGTGAGTTTTGGTATTGAGAATTGTGCAAGGACACCAAAATGGTTTGAAAAATCCAATAAAAGGTTTCTTCTTTTTAAAAAGCTCATAAGGTGTCTTGTCTTGGGATTTCACTACTAGAACTCTGTTTTGAACATAGCAGGCAGTATTAACTGCTTCTGCCCAAAAAGTAATTGGAAGTTTTGAATCTGCCAACAGAGATCTAGCAGCTTCTATCAGAGTCCTATTTCTCCTTTCAGCAACACCATTCTGTTGAGGAGTTCTAGGTGCACTGTATTGTCTCTCAATGCTTTTTCCTCACAAAAGCTGTTTAGGTAATTGTTTTTAAATTCAGTGCCATTATCAGACGTTATGACTTTAACTCTTAGATTTGTTTGGTTTTCAACTCTATGCACAAAGGATTTGATCAGTCCACTTGTCTCATCCTTAGTCCTCAGAAAATAGACCCAAGTGAATCTAGAGAAATCATCAACAATAACCAAGCAGTAGGATTTCTTACCAATACTCATTACATTTGTAGGACCAAACAAATCCATATGCAGTAAATTAAGAGGTGAAGAGATTGTATTTATCTCTTTAGACTTATGAGAAGTTTTGTGCTGTTTGCCTTTAAGACATGCAACACAATGATCATCACATGAAAATACCTTTTGTGGCAAACCTCTTACAAGGTTGTTTTTCACAAGTTTGTTCATTGTTTTAAAGTTCATGTGACACATCCTTCTGTGCCATAGAGATGATTCATCCAATGAAGCTTTTGAAAATAAACAATTTAAATATGAATCAGAATATACACTCTCCAAGTCTAAGCAATAAACATTGTCCTTTCTAGGAGTTCTAAGTAGTATCATACTTTCATCAACTACCTTGAACCCTATAGCAACGATAATACATTCAATATCATTGAACAATATGCTATGTTTCTTGTCACAAACCTGTGATACGCTTAACAGGTTGTATCTCAATTGCTCAACATAGTATACATCCTCAAAGGTCATCTTACCTTTTGATACATTACCTTTTCCACTTATCTTACCACCTGCTGGATTATCACCAAAAGCAACATGTCTTCCATCAATTCTTTTGAAGTTTTGAAGGTAAGTCATGTTACCTGTCATGTGCCTGGAACAACCACTATCAATATGCCAAATGCTCATTCCCTTGAGCTGTTGGTTGCCCTGCACATATAATAAAGCAGTTAGTTTTTAATAGGAACCCAAGCCAAAGTGGTCTTGGGTTTCCCATTCTCATCAACATATTCATATTCATACTTGATGAGATTATCAAACTGAGGAATCTTATTGCTTGAATACTTTGTCAGAATAATGGGTTTGTCACTGGAAGCAATACTAACTTGATTTGCAGTACTAACTTTGTTAGCAGTACTAATTGGGTTAGCAGTAATAATTTTGTTAGCAGTACTAACTGGGTTAGCAGTAGTATTGCTTGCAGCAGCACTATTTCTGTCAGCAGTACTATTTAAAGTAGCAATACTATAGGTGCCCTTGGCTTATTTGGAGTATTTTTCTTTGAATTAGCAAACTTATTCTGAACATGAGATTTTATAGGTGCCCTTCTCACATTCTCAGCCATATGATTCCTTATTTGCCTCCTATAACGAACAGGATTTTGTATATTTCTTTGAAAAGTGATCCTTTGGTTAATAGGATTGAAATAACAGTGTTTGGCTAGATGATTTAACTTACCACAGATAAAACAAGGCTTTGGTCTGTTAATTTTTCTCAGATCAATTCCTTGTTTTAAAGCCCACTGATTATTTCTGTTTCTTTGATTTCACCTTGTTTTATCATGTTGTTGGGGCTGATTCTGTTTACAAGTACAGGGATTAACAACAGTGGTTTGCATGTAATGGACTCCTGTACCTTTCCCTTCCCTCTCTTAGAGTTTTCAGCCTTCTCACTCTTCACAGTGTCTTCCCCACTTTTGGACTTCTCCATTTTCTCACTTTTGATAAATGGTTTACCCCCTCCCCCCCCTTTTATTTGTCAGAATGTGGTTTTCTAAGGGAATATCTTTATGGTCTTCCTTATTCTTACACTCAGAGTCCTCTTCTTCAGAATCTGCCTCAACCACTACTTTGTCTAAAGGATCTACTTCAGTGGCTCCTTCAGGTAATTTCTTCTTGTCTTGTCTTTCTAAGAGGTCTGAGGTGGGAGGAATATAGTTATTGTTGTATGGTGGAGGGGTGGTGTTATAGCCTATTCCTCTTTTCAGTTTGTCATGAACTTGATTTTTGAGTAAAGAGTCCATTGCTTTAGAAGCATTGGAATATTTCTCAATATCTAGTTTGGCCTTCTCAAAATCACTCTTAATTTTCTCACATTCTGCTTTGGTCTTCTCTAGTTCAATCTCTAACTGATTCTTCTCCCACTTCCAGTAGTTGGTATCATAAGAATGTTGAAGTTCATTAGCCTGATATGACTTAATTTGTTCTTCAAATCTCTCAACAATCAAAACGTACTCTCTTCTATCTTTCTCTAGCCTTTTGAGATCATCACACATGCTCTGATTGTGATCCCTGTACTTTTTAACAGTTTCAATACAGGTTTTAGAGCAAAGGTTAGATGTTACTTCTTTAGGAAGTGCAGTGCTTTATGACTCTAAAACTTCGGCCATCAAAGCTTGATTCTGAACTGCTTCTTCTGCTTGGTCACTCCAATCAAATACCATTCCTTCTTGGGAAACAAGGGCTTGAGAAGAGTTCCTGTTGTTAAAGCTAGTGGATTGTGATGGTTGATGGTTGCTAGTATGCTGTTGAGGCAATTCACTTCTGCATTCTCTTGCAAAGTGTCCTAGCTTGTGACACTTGTAACATTCAACCTTGGATTTATCAAATCCAACCCCATCTTCTCTTTTCTGAGCAAAGTTATTCCTTCCAGTCCTTTTGATGAACCTTTTTACCCTCATTGTGAGCATATCCATCTGCCACTTGATATCCATCTCTTCCAGATCATCAGCATTTATCTGTTCTAAGTCATCATTAATTAGAGTGGAATTAGCATGACTGGCTAGAAAAGCTTCTAAAACTGAGTCATTAGATCCATCTTGCTTTGATCTATAGGCAGTACTAACTGATTCTGTATTAGCAGCAGAATCAGTAGAAGAAGATAAAATAGCAACATTGTATGAGTATCCAGAGGGCCTCTTCTTTGCTTCTACCTCTGCTTCAAACACTCTAAGGTCATTATAGAGGTCATCCAGTTCCTTATCCTCCAGTTAGTCATTCTATCTGAAGGAGACATTGTACATAGTCCATTCATCACCAAGAGATCTGAGAAATTTTCTGTTGACATCATCTTGATCTATCTGGACACCAACAGTAGCCAATTCACCAATTAACTTATTAAATCTATCAAAAGTTTGAGTCATTGACTCATTCTTTGTAGACATGAAGTTTTCATATTCCTGCTTCAGGATGGCCTTCTGATTTCTCTTGGTACTTTTGGTACCAGAAAATCTTTTTTCCAGTGCATTCCATAGAATTTGAGCATTCGTGCAGTTGCAAAACTGGTGTTAGTACTCATTAGGTATAGCCAAGAGCAGAGTGCTCAAGGCTTTCATCTCTGTCTGCCTCATCTTTCTCTCTCCATCAGTCTTTGGTGGAGGTCTCTTTCCTTCTGCGTCCATCTTTCCTCCATCTGAGGGACCATTCTCAATGATATCCCACATTGAGAAGTCTGTGAGAAGAATGTATTGCTTGATTATGATTTTCCACATGTCAAACTCATTGGGTTTGAGCATGGGAACCTTTGAGACCAGAACGCTATCGCTTGAACCATCCATGATTATAGATTTCTGAGTTTTCTAGCTCTGATACCACTTGTCAAGATCGAAAATTCTTAAACAAGAATTTAATACAAACTCAGAAACAATGTTAAAAAAGTTGCGGAATAACACTTTAACAATTAATTAAAAACACAGACTATGAACTCAAATCATAAGTTTATATTGCATAAAACTTAATGATTACAAACACAACCTCAATCTGTTGAACAGACTCAACAGACGTTCTATACTTCTCTATAGAAAGGATCAATACTAGTCTTGAGGTTAATTCTCTAAACAAAAACAACTCTATCAATGTGTGTATCTCTATCAAGAACTTCTAGACTATATATACAGAATTAATTACAAGATAATTACAAAGGAAATATTATTCTTCAGAATCCAGTCCATAATTATCTTCATCTCCTATTCTTCCGCATCAATCCATCTTTATCTTCAGAAGCAGCATTAACTCAATAGCAGTATTAACTTTGTCCCTGGCAGTACTAACCATGCTTGCAGTATTAATCTCTTATGGCAATAGTAATCTTCAAGCAGTACTAACTACTAGCAGTACTAACTCTCCAAGCAGTACTAACTATTAAAGTAGCAGCACTAACTCTTCAAGCAGTATTAATTCTACTAGCAGTAGTAATCTTTCTTCACCTAGCAGTACTAACCAGACTTAGTTATTTCGAAACCAACACCTTTGAAGTTTCACCCCTCTCCTTACGACTTGGGAGTCGGCTACTACATTGGCCTTTCCGGGATGATACTCAATCTTACAATCTTAATCCGTTAGCAGTTCCATCCACATCCTATGATGCATGTTTAACTCCTTTTGATGGAAGAGGTGGCAGACACTCTTGTGATCCATGAAAATCTGACATTTTGTCCCATAAAGGTAATGTCGCCAAATATTTAGCGTAAAGACGACATCTGCTAACTCCAAGTAATGAGTGGGTTACCGCGTCTCGTGATCCTTCAACTGGCGTGATGTGTACGCGATCACCTTTCCACGTTGCATCAGAACACAACCTAAACCTAATCAAGACGCGTCGCTATACACCACAAAGTCGTCCGTACCATCCGACAAAGTCAAGATAGGAGCGCTATTTAACAAGACGCGTCGCTATACACCACAAAGTCCTTCAGCTTCTGAAAAACCTCCCTCTACGTTTTCGTCCATGCAAATTTTGCACTCTTCTTGGTTAACGAAGTCAATTGGGTTGCAATACGGGAAAAATCCTTGATGAACTTACGATAGTATCCCGCCAAGCCAAGAAAGCTTCGAACTTCAGACGGATTCTTCGGAGGCTTCCAATCTCGGATTGCTTCTATTTTAGACGGGTCTACCTTGATCCCATGTTGGGATACTACATGTCCAAGGAACTGCACCTTCCGTAGCCAAAATTCACACTTCGAGAACTTTGCATAAATCTTTTCTATCTTTAGCAGCTCTAACACTACTTGAAGGTGATTCTCATGTTCCCTCTCGGTTTTCGAGTACACCAAGATAGCGTCAATAAACACTATCATGAACTTATCCAAGTAGGGTTGACACATCATGTTTATCATATCCTTGAAAGTTGCAGGGGCGTTTGTCAAACCAAACGGCATCACAAGAAACTCGAAGTGTCCATATCTTGTTTGAAAATCCGTCTTCGGTATATCTTCCTCCCTCACTTTAAGTTGATGATAACCCGACCTCAGGTCTATTTTAGAGAAGTAGCTAGCCCCTTGTAATTGATCAAACAGATCGTCTATCCTCGGAATCGGGTATTTGTTCTTAATCGTAACTTTGTTGAGCTCATGGTAATATATGCACATCCGCATCGTTTTGTTCTTCTTCTTCATAAAAAAGTATCGGCGCTCCCCAAGGCGAGGTACTAGGCCTAATGAATCCTTTATATAATAACTCTTGCAATTGAGACATCATTTCCTTCATATCAACAGGTGCGAATCTATACGGCACACTCGCGATTGGTGCGGCTCCATGCACCAGATCGATCCGAAACTCAACTTGACGATTCGGAGGCAGACTCGTCAAGTCCTCCAGAAACACCTCCGGGTACTCATTCGCTAATCGCACATCCTCCACTCCGCACTTCTCTTTCTTAGCATCTACAACATAAGCTAAGAATCCTTGACATCTTTTCCTCAAGCACCTATTAGCCTTAATCATAGAAATCAGGCTAGTACTCCTATCTCGCCTGTTTCCATAAATCACTATTGTTCCCTTATCAGGTAATAACACACGAATAATATTTTTATTACAAACAATATTGGCACAATTTTTAGCTAACCACTCCATTCAGAGCACTACATCAAACTCTCTTATCGCCATCGGGTACAACAACATCGACACGAGACTCTCTTCTATGTCTATAACACAACCTTCAATTACCTCCCTAATAAACACCTGATTATCATCAGCGGTTTCTAATTCTAATACCCGTTCTAAATGCTTTGGTTTTACTCTTAAGCATTTGGCAAAATCTGGGGACACAAAAGAGCAACTTGCCCCTGAATCAAATAACACCTTTGCGTAAATAGAGTTCACCAAAAATGTACCTGTCGCCACATCCTAAACCTCCTCCGCCTCCACTTCTGTCATATGAAATTCCCGCCCTTTCAGGCATGTCGGCTCCAACCTCCTATCCTATTTCTTGCCTCCCTAACGATCACTAGCTTGAACCGACCCTCCTCTCTTCGCTTGCGGGCAATCAAACTACAGGTGGTCAGGCGACCCACACTGATAGCACAACCTTTTACTCGGATAATCTCTTGATACATGCCCCGGTAATCCACATTGGAAGCATGATCTCGTCTCCCCGATGCACTCGTCGACACTTCCTACACGGTTTGTCCCCGACTCCACGACCTCCTCGTGGCTCTGGCCTTAAAGTCTTTCCCTTCCTCGCATCAATTCTCGATCCATCCCCTTTCCTCTTGTCCTCGACCCTCTCTATCACTTGACGGTTCTTTTCCTTTTCAGTCATCTCGGCCGCATTAATGGTCGTTTGAAGGGTAGTAGGATTTCTTGTCCAAACCAGTTCCCGAATGTTGTTTTTCAATCCATATATGTACCGTTCCACTCGCTGTTCTTCAGTCGACACATACAACTCCGCAAAACGAGATTTCTCTATAAACTTGGAAGTATATTCCCGTACTGAAAGATCCCACATTGGTTGGGGAGGGGAACGAAAGTTGCCTTATAAGGGATTGGATACCTCTTTTACTAGGTGCGTTTTAAAACCATAAGTCCGGGTGTGTGGAAAAAGTGGACAATATCTGGTACGGTTAGCCTGGGATGTTACAGATGGTATCAAAGCCGGGAACTAGACTGGTGTGCCAGCGAGGACGCTGGGCTCCCAGGGGGTGGATTGTAAGATCTCACATTGGTTGGGAGGGGAACAAAAGTTTCCTTATAAGGGACTGGATACCTCCTCTACCAGACGCACTTTAAAATCGTGAGTCCGGGTGTGTGGAAAAAAGGGACAATATCTGGTACAGTTAGCTTGGGATGTTACACGTACCGTCATCTCCCTTTGTTCCAGACTCAAAAACTCCTCCTCTAACTTTTTAACTGCCGCCAGAGGGAATAATTGTGCCTTAAACTTCCCAACAAATGTCTCCCAAGTCATACTCTGAAGTCTAAGCCGCAGATGACCCTTTCCCACTGGTCTCGTCATCCTACCAGAAAACTGCATCGGATTTCAACATAGATAGAGCGAAAATCACTTTATCTCTATCAGAACACTTGCAGGTATCGAATTCCAGTTCCATCTCTCGGACCCATTTCAGAGCTAAGACTGGGTTGCATTCTCCTTTGAACGTTGGAGGCTTGCAAGAGGAGAATGCTTTGTAGTTGCACCCTTTTGCTACACCAAGGTCGTTCGTCACCAACGTAGTTGAGTGAGAATGACCACCCACTTCGGTCATTGGTGGGATAGACATTCTCGTTCCCTCCTTGCTCACTCTTTAGTCTTCTCCTTGCTTCCCGATACAGACTTCTCCTGACGTGATAACAGGGCTTGCAAGGTCTCTAGAAGTTTTCCCATCTCAGTTGCGAAAATTTCTTGCTGCGATACTTCATGTTCCATCAATATTTCGATGCTTCTCGCCCTACGAGAGACACGAGTCTTGGCTCGATCTCGAGTCGTGGTGTTGGTTTCATCGACTTGGGTCGTCGCCCTTCGGGGTGTCCTCCCTCGACCTCGTCCACGACCCCTGCCCCTTACTCGGGTAGTTGCTTGCCTAGTTGGGTTTACCGGTCCATCTACAGGGACCTCATTAGTCGGAATTGCCTCTTCCATTGGCACCGATCTGCTTCTCAAAGATTACTGAAAAGAGTTCACAAGACAACATTTAATTCCACATTTCCAACATAACAAGTCAACTAAGCACATACATGTATTTGTAAATTTGCAATTACATTGGCTAGATGTAACTTCAAATTTACCTTACATGTTAGTTCTCACTACCCTTTTATATATGCTCCTAATGTGGTATCTCGTAAATACATCCTATATCTTGGTTGTGTCTTTCACCCTATAGTTTAAGTTTAGGCCTATACGATCATCTAAATCTCATAAACTATGACTTTGATACCAAATGTAACAATCCAAACACAAACATAGCAAAACCTTTGCAATAAATCCCAAACATGGGTCTTAATACAACGCAAATTAAAACTTAGTCTTCAATATTCAGAAAACGAAAACACTCCGCCACAACCGAGATGTCTAACTAACAGCAACTTCTAAGTTCTAGATCAGCTATCTTCGGCTCCTAGCCTTCACAGTTTCTCCTTCCCTTTGGAGGAAGCACCACTGGTTCCCTTACCTGAAAATGTTTTTAATTTTTGAAAATGAGGGTTAGACCATAAGGCCTAGTGAATTCCCTACCGAAGGCAAATTAAGAAAATTTATAAAGTTAACTTTGTAACCGCACAGATTATTAAGTTTAAAGAAAAATGACAGTTTCAAATAGATACCATAACCAATTCCACATAAGGGAATTTGCACCTTGAATTAATCACCATCACCTCTCGTGATGTCCACGCTCAGGGCCCCCAGTAGATCCCCTTTTTGGCCCCCAGTAGATGCCTTAACCGTGTGCACGAGAAACAAATTCAAGGCACACGGTTCACCCAAATTCTCACAATAATTCCCCAATCCGAGAAACTCGACTCCACATAATTTGGCAGTTCATAATTAAATAATAGCTTAATCAGAAGTAAAAGAACGATCCTTTATCATACAAAATAAGTGATCATGTTTTCAAGTCCACATATTAAACAAAGCCAAGTCAATTTACAAGTATGCAACCGTGACAATTATTTTCCAATAAATGAGAAAGAGAACTCACCTTTCGATGGAAAAACCTGGCACACTCACTCCGAAATTTACCTCAAGGAGACAGGACACCTATAATTCGATCACAATACATAGACAAGTTCCAGATTAGGTTCGGGTTAAGTCCTAGATAAAGATCCCAGGTCTCAGAGCCCCTCGACCCCGCCTAAACCAGATTTGAGCCTCGGTCTTCGACCCTACCGGGTTAGGTTCCGGTTTCTGGCCCTACCGAGTTTGGTTCCAGATTCTGGCCATACCGGGATCGACCCCGATTCTAGCTCCTATCGATTTTTCCCTCGGACCTGGTATATCCGGGTTGGCCTTAACTCCCGGTTCATCCGAATTTGGGAGTTCCCGGTCCTCGAGCAATTAACATCTAGGTTGTAACCCGGTCTTATTCTCGGTGTAAGCGAAGTTCCCGGTAACACCAATACCCGGGTTCTTGACTTCCCGGTATGGGTTTGGTCCGGCTTTGGCGATTATCGGGGTTGGTTCATTTCGATTACTCAAGGAAATCTCCTGACCTCCCCCTCCCCGCCCCCCCTCTAATTCCACACAAAGATTAAAACTAAAACAAAGCATTATACTCAAAATAACCAAATCAAAAGGTTCTATCTATTTTAAAATTGATTTCCCAACACTGGATTCTCCTTAGAAAACTTCCCAGATTGGAATTGAATACGGGGGAAAAATCTTCTTCATTGCCTCTAACCTTTAGAGCTAAAGAAAATGATAGATTGATTACCTCTTAATGATGAATCCCCCTTAGTTGCCTTGCTTTGATTTCTTGACAAATTCTTCAAGGCTTCAATCCCAATGATGGCTTTCTCTATTTCCTTACTTTCTCTACTGCGCTGTCTCCAATAATAGTAAGGAAAAGAGGTTTATTTAGGGTTTCTACCATTAAAAGCAAACTTTCCAATTATTTGCTAAAATACCCTCGAGTCCTCTTTCTTTTCAACTTCGACACCATTCACCTAAAAGGAGAGGATTACGGTTGTTACAGTAAAAGATTTACCTATTGAAGGTTGTTTGTTTTTATGTTTCCTTTTAATGTTTATTTAAGTCTTAGGAAGTCATAGAATTATCAATTATCCCCCAACTTATATGTTCAAAAAAATTCATGCCCTACAAAATAACGCTTCGTAATGCGCCATACCACGCCATAACGTGTTACAACAGAAACCAAGTCTTAGAGTGGTGCCACAAAGGCTAATGTGACGGCGAAGCTAAGCCTCAACGCCATAACTCGTCATAACGAATTATTTAGAACTATGGTTTGAATGATACACAAGTTTTTTGATGAGTATTGTAAATGATAAAGTTATGATTTAAATAGAAAATGTTAAATAAAATATAATAATCAAACGGAAATACTAGGGTGTTATAAACATCAAATAGATAGACTCTATCTCATTAATGTCCTGCCTCAGTTAATATTCACTGTTGTTCATGTTAAGGTATGTTAAGATTGTATGTGTTTATGTCCAAACATTATGTTAAGACTTGATAAGGTTGTGAGGCATGTTAAACTTGATATGGTATATTAATTATGTTACATTTGAGTATTTTCATGTTAACTTATGTCATTGTTGACATGTTAAAATAAGTTAAGGTGCTTGAAGAATGTTAAGAGTATGTTAAGCTTTGTATCCACCTATAATATTGTCATCGAAGTTTCACTTAACTGCGTTCAAGCCACTGTGTTTTTTAAAAATGTCAGATTAGGAAGCACTTTTCATCCAGAGGCCACAAAAACAAAATATTCTTACGTTTCACATCAAAATTTAGAACTTTTAGACGATCCCAAATCTATAAAGCTTATTCTTTAAGTGTTATCCTATAAATTTATATACTCCTAACATATTGTGTAACACATGTGAGCATATAAAAACTTACGCAATAATTGTACTCATTTTTATCAAGTAATCTACAATTTGTACCCCAACTCATTCTCCTTCCTGGTGTATAAGGGATTGGGCCCATTTCTGTAATGGGCTGCCTAAGCTATAATTCAATGGCCCGTGTGTTATTTTAACTACATTTTTTAGTTACCAATTGTTTATATTTTTGTATGAAATATATTAGTTGTATTCCGACTAAAATTGTGAAAACAGTTTATTGTTTTTACTATATATATATATGGTAAATAAATATATATTTTAAGAAGGGTATGCAAAACGACATCAGATGAAAGTAAAAGGGGGTAAAATATAACATGACAAATTTTTATTGTTAAAAGAAAACGAAAATTTAATACAATTCTTTACTAATAAAAAAATTCGAAATTTATATATTATTTTGTCCTAATAGTATATTTCAATGCTTATTCAGTAAATAAGCATATTTATTAGTAGATAATAAGTTAGTTTTATAAGTAAATGTGAAGATTAAAAAAGTTATAAACTTTAATTTTAAGCGAACTTAAGAAAATATGATGAATATTTTATAATAGAGTAAAAATGTAGTAATATCCTCGGACATATTCAAATTGGGTTAGAGAAGTTTATTAGAAAATATTGAACTCATATATTATATAAGGCGAAGTATTATGTGGGAAATTGAGTTAACATGAGAAGTGAGAAGTGGATTAGAACCCTTGATTACTTAGGGTGCGTTTGGTTTTCAGACTGGGTGGGACGGGATAAAAACTCACTGTCCCACGTTTGGCGTCACATGGGACAGGACAAAAACTCAATGTCCCACGTTTGGCGTGACATGGGACAGGGACAAAGACTGGGACAAGGTGGGACAAGATGGGACAAAAAAGAGTATTTTCTTGTTCCACCAAAATAGGTGGAACCACATGGGACAAAAGTGAGACAAAAACTAAAAATCACTGATATACCACAATTTGATATGTAATCCTAATATGGTATTAGTCTTAAAGGTCACCACTACCCATCGTCGCCACTACCACCATCGGCGGCTACCAGTACTCCAGTAGCCATCGTCAACCACCTTTACATTCTTATGATTTATGATCTATTGTTGTTTCGGTCCCGTATGGCTTACAATTATTTGTTGTTTTAGTCCCTTGTACTTAAATGGTGCGTTTGGTATACTGAACAAGACATGACAGAACAGAACAGGGATCACTATCCCACGTTTGGCAGAATTGTTAGGTGGAACAGACAGGAACAGAGTGAAACAAAAGTGGAATATGCTCGTTTCACCCCCACCCGATGGAACAAGCTGGAACAAATTTATGTTTTACCAATATAATTTCAAAATAAAATCTAATTCTCTTCTAAAACATTAAATACACCGTCTTTTTTATATTTTAATCATTCTTTAAATTTTATTTTTTTATTTTATGTCTTTAAATTTTCACTTTATTGTCCTCAAATATTATTTTTATATAGTTACTATGTTTTGATTAATTTATTTAAATTATTAGATATTGAAAGTAAACAAATATAAAAAGATGTAGGCTAATGGCACCCCTAACCATTGCTAAAGGCACCCCTAACCCTATATCTAATTATTACATTTTTGTTTTTTTTTTGTTCTTTGTTTTTTTATCTATTTTATTTTTTGTGTTTTTTGTTATTTTAATTTGGTTGTATTATATTTTATTGGTTTTGAATTATTTTTTATTTTATTTATTTGTATTATCTTTTAATTAGTATGAATTATTAATAAATATTTATTTTATAATATATCATCATATTATTTTAATTAATATGAATTATTAATAATAAATAAAATATTTTATACGTATCTTGTGTTCTTTTTGTTTTTTGTCCTTTTATTTTTTACTTTTTCGCTTTTATTTAAAAATAAATAAAATAATTACTATCTTTAATATATAAAACATAAATACAAAGTTAAATTGTAAATCAACTTAAAACTATAGTTAAAGTTATTAGTACCTATAATATTGAATTTAAAAAGTTTTTTTTGAAAGGCAACTTTTATTAGAACCAATGAACCAATTATATAAGAGCAACACCGACCCATAGCGAACCACACACCCACGCGTATAACAAAACCAGAAAGTTGTGGGAGCGAAAAAAGAAAACAACAGAAAAGGGAATCGAGCCCACGACACTCTACCCATAACGACAATCGGAGTTCAGTTTGCGAGAGTTAAACAGTCGCTCCCATCGTCGATTAGCTGAGTATCGATAGCCGCAACTCCCCTGGACCCCTCAATGTACCTGTTGCACTAAGTAATTGTCGACGGGTTCGAGAACCAGGCCGCCCAGTCCACCGTCGTGTTGGAGTTACGCCTTTTGACCCACTCCAATATGACTGCTTGAAACTCATACAATTGCTCCACGATTTTCCTTTGACCTCTTCTAAAAACCAATCTATTTCTATTCTCCCAAATCAAGTAAAGGGTAGCCCAAATCACCCCATTCCAAAGCGAGTCGGTCGTATTGTTAAAGACCGAGTTTGCTCCTTTTTGTATGATTTCTCGAACCGTTGTTATACCCTCCAAATTTTTTCCCCACCATCTACCGATTAATTTTCATAGGATATTTACTTCCGGGCAAGATCCTAGCGCATGGTCGACCGATTCGATCGAATCACCACATCTTGGACACAAGACCGAATGTAAGTCAATTCCCATTCGGTCTAGCACCGCTCGACATGGGATTCGCTCTCTTAACGTTCTCCTAATAAATACACATACCTTTTTCGGAACCAAATTCATCCACTTCGTGGGTTCTCTCGCTCCAATAGAACTTGATCTTCCTTCTTCTATGGCCTCTCTTAACTTCTTGACGTTGAAACCATTCGCCTCGTCTAGTGACCACCCCAATTTATCTTCGCGTCCTCTTTCAAGTTGAATATCTTCTAGCCTTCGAGTAAGGTTCTCCAACTCTCCTATTTCCCTCCCCTTGGTGGTCTTCTCCATTTCCATTCCCAATTCCATGATTCTTTCGTCCACTTTCCTCTTTCCGCGACCTTTGCATCTTGGTCCAATTCCAATCGATACAATCTTCCGTATTCTTCTTGAAACGTCCTTGTACTCAACCATCTTTCTTTCCAAAAGCTTGCGTTCTTCCCATCTCCAACTTTCTTTCTGAACGAACTAGTGAATGCTACTCCGTTATTATCCATCACCACACCGATCCGAACTATTTTGCTCCAAACCGTACCTGCACCAACGCCAAAAGATTGGTTACAAACAGCCCCCCTCCCCATAAATACTTTTGATTATTTTTATCCAAAATGCATTTTTATCGTTTTGGAATCGCCACCACCATTTCCCTAAAAGCGCCCAATTGGTCGATTTCATACAACCAATGTTTAGCCCACCTTTGTTTAGGCTCACTAACGATTTCTCCCAACTCACCTACACTAACCCTTTCTTTTCGCACTCTCCGACCCCACCCCCCCAAAAAAATCTGCATCTCAACCTTTCCAGATCTTTTAACACTCCGCTCGGGGCTCGATATAGGGAGAAAAAGTACAAGAGAAGACTTCCCAATACCGACTTTACCAACGTCAACCGACCTCCGTAGGTAATCACCTTTGTTTTCCACGATGCAAGCCTCATCTTTACTTTCTCAATTGCCGGTTTCCAATATTCCAAGCGGTTCATTGGACCACCTACCGGGAGTCCTAAGTATGTAAAAGGTAAAGCACCCGTGTCGCACCCTAAACATCTTGTCCAACTTTGCACTTCTTCCTCCGATATACCCAACCCATATATTTTACTCTTGCTAACATTAATCTTTAATCCCTACATCAAGTGGAAGCACTTAAGAAATTTTAAGATTGTTTAAACTTCTCTTACCGAAGAATATGGCATCATCCGCGTATTGAAGATGCGAGATTGGGATGTTATTAAACCCTACTTTGATGCTTTCGTACAAACCTTTATTCTCCGCCTCTATCATTAGCAAATGAAGACTTTCGACCACAATGAGAAAGAGAAATGGCGCCAAAGGGTCTCCTTGTCTCAATCCTTTACCCATCACAAATTCCTTTGTCGGACTTCCATTGACTATAATTGACATCGATGCCGAATGGAGACTAGCCTTTATCCATTTGACCCATTTTTCACCAAATCCCATTTTTTTCAAGCTATCGATCAAAAAGTCCCACTCCACACTATTGTAAGCTTTTTCGAAATCCACCTTGAAGATCAACTTTTTTTTTTTCTTTTTTCGCATAAAGTCGATTACCTCATTTGCAATGAGGATCCCATCTAAAATGGACCGGCCTTTCACGAACGCGCTTTGAGTGTCACTAATTACTTTTGCCATCACCTTTTTCAATCTCTCCGCTAGCACCTTTGAGAGTATTTTGTAGTAGATTCCGATTAGACTAATTGGCCTAAACTCCCCTAGACTAGCCGGGTTTGCAACTTTGGGAACCAAGGTGAGGAACGAATTATTGCAACCTCGGCTAATCTCCCCTATTTCCCCGAACCATCTAATTGCCGCCATGAGATCCTCTTTAATCGATTCCCAGAATCTTTTTATAAACCCGGTAGTGAAACCGTCTGAACCCAGTGCTTTATTTGCCCCACATGATTGGATCGCTTTCAATACTTCTTCTTCTCCAAACGGTCGCTCCAAGTTGTCGACTTCCTCTTTTGACAATCTTTTATACATTTCACCTTGAAGCCCCGGCCCACTCGATCTTCTCGACTCGAATTTTTCTTTGAAAAACTCGAAAGTAAAGTTCTTGATTAAATTTGGCTCATCCGTCCATCCCGAGTTCGTATTCAAACCTTTAATTGCATTCTTTCTTTCTCTATACTTCATTGCCATGTGAAATAACTTGGAGTTTTCATCCCCTTCCATAATCCACTTTAACTTTGCTTTTTGTCTCGCCATTCCAATCTTTTTTTCTTCGAGTTCTAGCCACTTTTTACGCGCATGAAGCCAACTTTCTCTATTACCTTCGGTCCACCCACATTGTTCCGCCTCTTCTTCCTTTTTGGATGCCTCTTCTTTCCATTTATCCAACTCTTTTTCTAGCTTGCCGAACTTTGTTTTTGCCCAAAATTTTACCGCTTCTTTCACATTTTTTAACTTATCCCTGAACACACAATCCGATCGATTCGAAAGCACTCTTTTATTCCATGAAGCTTTCACCAATTCCTCTTTCATCCACGAGTCGGAAAATTTAAACAGTTTCTGGCCAAAGTCACTTTTATTTTCGAAAAGCATGATAGGGGCATGATCCGACCACTTTCTCTCCAAGACTTTAACCCCCAAATTTCTTCTCGCAATCCCGAAATCTCTCGATGTCAAGAAACGATCAAGTTTGCTAAACTTCAACCCATCATCGCTAATTCTCGTATACTTTTTACCCCACATAGGAACCTCTATCAATTGACTTTTTTCAATAAAGTCGTTGAGTTCTTTCACCCCCCTCGGATTCGTATTAGAATTCAATCTTTCATAATCCCCCTAACCTCGTTAAAGTCCCCAAATAGGCACCATTTCATATCTTCATTTTCTACTGTTTTTTGAAGTCTTTCCCACAATTCCATTCTACATTTGAGATCGTTTGGACCGTAAACATTAACTAGTCCAACCTTGCCTTCTACCCCAATCCAAGTTCCTACCACCGCCAAGAAGGTCGGGTCCTCTATAAGGTGTTCACATTCAACACTTTTTTATCCCATATCGTAACCAAACCTCCCGAGTTCCCGATAGCATAAATCTTCGCATAATCTATATCGTTGCCTCCCCAAATCATTATACTTTGACCAATATCCCAATTTTTTTATCTTCGTTTCTTGGATACCCAACATACTAGGCTTTTTGGACCTACAAATTTCTTTTATCCATTCTTTTTTTTCTTGCGACCCCAATCCCCTCATATTCACAGAAATTAAAATCATGATGGGGTTTCAGTTGTTCGACACTTACCTGTCTTGTTGTCGTCCACGGCCGATGGAATTTCTTTCCCCGTGCTCTGCCTTTGCGGTTTATCCCACACCATACCAATCATGTTCCCAAATTGTTCCACACCTTCCGATTCGTCTTTACTGTTTATTTCGTTCGATATAGATATGTGGGATGTCTCTGCTATCGTCTCCATGCTATTCTTTTTCTTCCCCCCTTTGTCGTCGGTTCCCAATTTGCCTTTCCTCATTCCCATCTTCTTATTGTTTAGCCGAGCCATTTGTTTTAGCAGATGCAAACTAACCTTCCCTCGTCCATAATTGTAAGACATCATCATTTTTTCCTCTTGATTGTCTTCTGTAATGATGACACTTCTCCCCGTCGACCGTCTGCTACTTTATCGTTTATTGAAGTTGACGCTCTATCAACAGAGCCAATTGGGCTAAAATTACTTTGATCTTTTTTCCATTAATTTAGACCCGCTAACACCTGTTGGGTCGTCTAAATATTTTTGGGCCATTTCCAGCCCTTTTTCAAGATATCCCACCTGTTCCTTCATCTAAGTTGTTTCTATGCCCCCCCCTTTTTGTTTTGAGTTGGCCCCAACTGACCATCCTTATTCACCATTAAATCTATATTTACATTTTTTCTTTCTTTTCTGACTTTTCCTAAGCCTCATCGTGTGAACTGAATCTCCACTATTATTGGGGGACCCACCCTCATGATGAGGTCTTGGAACTACCTTCCTTTTTAAATCAATCTCCCCTTCAACTTCCTCCTCTCCACCACCCATCTCGCCGACGTCAACTTTTTCCGTCCAGAATCGCCGGAATCTCCACCGATCCTATCTTTATTTTGGTTTTTTTCCGATGCATCTCCTTCTCCCATATCTCCTACCCAAGTCTCCTCCACCCCCCAATCCTCGTCTGATATCCTTCCGTCTTCTGACCATTGCGACGGTATTGATGAACCGTCATCTTCAACCCCTCCACTACTTGAGAACTCTTCTACCACCCTATCCCATTCAAATATTTCCAACAGGCTGGTTTCTTCCTCCTCGATCTTGACTCGATAGAAAAATTCCCCAACTTTTATTCCTTTTAAACAATTAATCGGTGATAAAATATGAGTACTTATCATCACCTTACCCCAAGCTAGGTTGTTGTCTTCTTTCAAATCACAACCCATAGTTTTTAAGATGGTTCCCCATTTTTCCGCTATCGATGCAAATAATTCTTTCTTCCAACCGTGTAACGGGACTCCTATTATTTTTAACCAAACTAATCTTTCGGAGTTTCGATACCCAACCGACCACTTTCGGAGATTGTTTACCCAATAGTGTATCCCATGTAACTTATTACTAAGGACTTTCTTTAATGATTCCTCCCCATCGAACCTTAATAAAATTTGACTAGCGCTTAAGTATTTTATTTTCTTCACACCAATAGAGTCCTCATGCCTACATAGTTGTCTGATTGTTGCTATGTTATCTATGGATCTCATACTTCCAATTAAGCTCTATTTCAATATTTCCATTGCCTTACCATCCTCCGGCCATGCACCGATAATTTCATCATTCTCCTCCTTTTGTGATGGTTCTTTTACCTCCTTTATCGGCGACTTTTTACCGATTTTTTTTCCAAAATTATACTTGAGCACTTCTGCATACGACTTTCTTCCATCCCCGTCTGTCTTTCCCATTTGTTTACACAAACTATCTGTTTCCTGAAATCTCACGGGTTCCTGAAAGTTTTTCCTCAACTCAGTTTTTCCTTCGGCCTTCTCTCTATTTGCTACGAAATCCCGAAGCTTGAACGAGCCAATCCATATGTTGTTCAACTTCTCTTCCAACAACTTGACATCATCATTTTTCCTATACCTCACGAACCCAAATCTTTTTCCGTTTTTCAACCGATTCCTTGCTATATACACATCCGAAAGATCTCCATATCTCCTAAAAATTTTCCATAGCACCCCCACTTCCAAGCTTTCCGGGAAGTTAAAAAACATAAATGAATTCTCCCTTAGAAAACTGTTGGAGTTGATTTTGCCTGAATCGAGCTCTCCGGTGTACCGTTTTTTCCCTAATCGAGCCCTATCGCCTCTCCATTGTTTCTCTCTCTACCCCTCTCTCTCTCTCATCTCTCTTTTTTTATTGAATTTAAAAAGTGTTCACAAATCTGTTTTTCTATATATATGAGACAGATATTTACATAAACAAATCTAATGGATTTTTCGTCGCTAGTTCAGGACAACAATAAAAGGTAAATAAGGGATGGATTTACCTCTTATTCTATCAGAGGAGGATAGTAAAAAGAGGGTCTGAAAAAAAAACAGTCTAAATTGGCTAATCTCTTACTGAATAAGCAATAAGAGGCTATTAAGAGGATTTATATTAATTTATTTTTTTAACTAATTTTAAATGATATAAATCGGATTTTACAAATATTACAAAGTAGAGAGTTATTAAATGAAAGTCCCCCAATAAAATATCATGTATATATAGAAGGGATAAATATATATACATTTATATATAAAACAATAATAAAAAAATATAATATATAATTCTTCTTCATCTATATATATATATATATATATATATATATATATTTAGAAAAGTGTAATGAATAAAATATATATCATCGCTTATATTCTTAGAAAAGCAAATAAAATCGTAAGTAGAAAAAAAAACAAATAAAAATATATAATATGGATATATGTATATAATAACAGTAATTAATATGAGTTATATATAACTATTTATGTACCCGTGCGATGCAACGGGATACCATTATTAGTCCGAAACTGTTTTTCAACATAACATTTGTTATGAATTAACATACTTATCAATTCTCCCTATTTAAGTTTTTAACTATTTATTTTGAAGTCAAAAAAATATATCTTTTTTAACTTTAATGTCAAAATGAAACTCTAAGGCGGCAAGTCATACATGGGAGAGGACAACACGAAACAAAACTCATTATCCCACGTTTTGTGTGATGGGATAGGACAAAATTTCACGTTCTCACTTTGATTTATTTGTGTCATTTATAACAATTATATGGTATATAAAATCACCAGACAACTTTTAAGGGCAACTTGTCTAGTCTTGTCATATCCGCTCTTAGTCGTACCAAACACCAGACAGACACTTGTCCTATCAAATCCTGTATTGTCATGTCTTACCTTCTTGTCCTATCATGTCCTGTTTTGTCCCGTCGAGTCCTGTCTAATATTGTCTGCGTACCAAACGCTACCTAATCGAACTACTTTTATAAGAAGGATGTGATAATAAAATTCTTGGAGTAGACATAGATAATTAATAAACCAAGTGATATAGATATCATATATCATCAACCATAAATTTTTTGTTTCAATTTACATCATGACAAATATGGATTACAATCCTATGAAAAATGTTATAATCACTTCACACTCCAAAGATAAATTCAAGTTATCTGAAAAATCTTAGTATAAGCAAAGTTACTTATTACATTACAAGCTCAATTGATTAGATCGTGAAAATACATATCATTCACAAAGACATATATGATATCGTTGAAGTTCACATCACCAAACTACCTCCTAAAGTTGCAAGCATCTTATACATAAAAAAAAACATAACTCTCTCTTTGCACTTGCTTGACTCCTAAACAAATATTTCGCTATAGCATTCAACATGATCTTTACTTGCTCTTACAAAAGCTCCACGTTCTCCAAAAAATTTCTCAAGTTCTAGCACCTTAAGATTCTTCTACTTCTCCAACTCAACCTTCTAGCCCCCAACCACATTTGATCGAACTCATAAAAGTGCAAGTTCGACTCATACCTGATACTATAAATCAGAATAATGGCATGCTGATCGGGACTCTCCTTTCAAGTTGTTGTGCAAGACTCGGATTGCATTTCCTACCCCCTAAATGCAATAAGAACAAAACAAATAGGAGAAAAAACAAAAAAATGTGGTTAGATCCCTCATCATAAATACAAAAGAGACCGTAATACCATAACTAAACCACTAATCATAACCACTGATCAAAAAATATAAAAATGACATTTTGACATCAAGCATCTAATCTAATTCATGTTACAAAAATATGAGCTAACAAGAAAACCAACCCCCAAGTCTATTGGAAATTTAAGCTAATAAAAAAGGATATTGGTTATTTAAGCTTATAGAATAACTAACTACAAAATCTCTCGTTGGGAACTTTTATTGAGGATTTGGTGTTTACTGTTTATCATAATACTACGAAAAATTACCATAACCATAGTTTCCTTCATGTTAGTTTTGTCCACATACATCTTTCATGAGTGTACACGTAACAAAATATAAACAATTGCATCTTTTCTTTCCTCATGTAGACCGGAGAAGTCTAATAAAGTAATAGAATATCCAACTCAAAATCCTTACCTCCACTGAACAAAAACATTGATGTCTCGGTCTCTTCTATCTCCACGAGATGAAATCTCACATACCGTTAACAATAACGAATATACTGAGATATGAAGTTATTAGCAGATATTAGTTTTATGTCATAAGTTGAAAGAGCCCATGGCTAGCTAAATAACAAGAATCTCAATGGAATATCAATACCAAGCAGCATAGTCAAAACACCATAATTGTGAATTTACATGATATATGATTGTCATGCAAATTCTAATAGAAATTTTCTCCACTACAGGAATTCAAAGCAGAATTTTGTTATTTTTGTGGATATGGATTTAGCAACCATCATGGTCTTTTGAGATGCATAGTAGATTTCATTAAGCTTGCTAACCACTATTTAAAAATTTTCAATTATATGGCACAAACCCATTTAGGTTCAGAAATGGTGAAAGCCTATATGTAAAGCAAGTGAAATATTTTTAATCTAAAAGCAAATTTAAAGGGTGACCCTCATGCACTACAAATCCTAGGCTTTGGAAGAGAAGTCTTTTAGACAAGAACTTCAAACCCATGTCTAATTGGTTACACAATCCAAATTAACCCCGAATTTAACTCTCTAGTTGACAAAACACAAATTGTAGGTGCCCTACCATATAAGGTCCTTCGTGATGCTTTGTTAGGGACTCCAATATTGGCATAATGAATGCCAACATTTTTCCCTGTATAATTATAAATAATCAATAAAGTTTGTACTTTAATCCAATTTAGTCAAAAATGCAAGAAATTGAAAATTGTTGGTGGTTTTCTTACATTTTCTTAACTACAACAGTTGTTTCATAACAAAGTGACAAATAAAATGGTTGTAAAATCAAAAATGGAACTACAATAGAACGCCCACCTGGTTCGTTGGTTAACTTATATCAATGGCAAATTGGAAATAAACGTAAACAAAATTTTAAAAAGCTTCAGTTCAACCATTTGTTGTACCATTTGAGTAAGATAATTGGTATTTAAACTCAGTACCTTGGAATGAACCACTTGAATCAAATCGAGACATTGAGGACCTAGAGTTTGACACTATTTGCTGAAATTGATGGAATCGAATCACACAAATGTCAGTTGCCACAACACATTAAGTTGATTCAGTTGAATCAAATCGACTGTTTCATGAAATCATGCCCCTAGAATCACGTAATCGTGTATTTGAATCGAGAGTCGAGAGGAAGGGACGATAGAAGCAAAAATCGAGTGGAAGGGGACGATAGAAGCAGAAACGGAGAGTCAAAGATGGGATTGTGCAAACTGGAAACGATAAAAAAAAAATAGAACCTACCAAAGGTACCATGTGGGTTGAAGATTGATGCCATATACAATTGTGCTCCTGAGATGCAATCAGGGTTCTAGCATCTTTCATATACTTATCAACTATCTGTATAAGAAAGGAAGGCATAAGTAAAATAGAAAAGAAAGAACAATTAGGATGGATGGACATTGAAAGAAAAAACGAATGTGAGATGAAGAATCAAGACAGAGAGTGAGCAAGAAATTTGAAAGAAACCTAATCTTTTACCTGGGAAACGTGAATGGCCTCTCAAGAAATTGAATCGCCTCTTTCAATCTTGAAAACCTAAACGCGTGATGGGGAAGATGCATATGGTTCTCACTCACTCTTGAAAATGTCATTTGTGAAAATGACTTATTAAAAAGTTTTTGTTCAATGACTTATTTTACACCAACCTGTTATAGAATAGTAACTATTTTCATTTTACTCCCTTAATTTTTCATTTTATCAACACTTTCAATATAATTTTTATTTTAAACCTTAATATACTTTGATTAATTAATTTACTTTGTTAAATATCTATAATAAAATTAAATTTATAACAAAATACATTATTAAAAATCCCTCTTCAAGACGATCAAAATGACATCAATATCAAAAAATCATATAATCTATTTATCATCTTTCATTTTTTAACGAATTGATTTTTGTGTGTCCATCTCATTATATCTTTGTATCAATGAGTTTTTTCTGAACGACAAAGAGATTTTTATTACCAACCAACAAAGTACACAAAACATACATAAAAAGAAAGGAACAACGAACAAAATGAACCACCAAACAGCCAAACATATGTTGTAGCCAAAAAATAAGAGGTACAACCGAACAAAAACTAGTTTGCGAGCAGCAAACCACTCAGTACGAAATCAAACATCAGCCATAGCCATCTGCAGTCCCATCGCTAGAATTGGAACTTTCCTGTGCAGACCTGTAGATGTCGATCACGTATACGAAGCACCAAACAGCCGAAACAGCTCCGATTGAGTCACCTATGAACCTGTTACGAGCGGGGGTCTGAAAGCCACACGTCCAGATTGGATACGAGCTCATGATTGCGTCACTTGATCCACTCGAAGGTTCGTAATTGCGCCACGAAGAAGTTATCCGCGATCTTACTTTGTTCGTTCTCAAATACCACTTTATTTCGATGTGACCAGATAACATAGATGAAGAAACCCATTACTGTTGTCCATCGCTTCAAGGCCGTTGCATTCAAGCCCAAATGTTTATCGAGTTGCAGCACTTTCGTGACCAAGTTGACCGCCGAGAAATTTGCATTCCACCACCTTCCCGCTTGAAGCCAAAAAAGTCTTACCTCTTCGCATTTAACCAACGCATGATCAATTGTCTCAACTTCCTTTCCGCACCTTGGGCATAGATTAGAGTCCAACTCTATCCCCATT
This sequence comes from Arctium minus, assembly GCA_954870635.1. Lineage (NCBI taxonomy): Eukaryota > Viridiplantae > Streptophyta > Magnoliopsida > Asterales > Asteraceae > Arctium > Arctium minus. The sequence continues at coordinate 168,554,054 of OX941080.1, read as the reverse complement.
TTGTCCAACACTTCTCTAGATGGTATCCTTCCTAGCCGTACTCTCCACGAAAAAACATTTATCTTTTTAGGGATAGACGAGATCCACTTTGTTTCTGATACCCCATTTGTGCCCACCGGTTTTTTATCCTCTAATATCTCCCTCATTTTTTTTTACCGTGAATCCCTCTTGAGGATCCCACTCCCACCCTATCCTATCCTTGACGTCCCTTCTAATCCTAGATTCTTGGAGCTCCCCCAATAAAGCTTTTAGTTCACCTACTTCCCTCCCTCTCGGTACCCGCCTCTACTCCCACCTCAATTTCCAAACATCTCCTTCCCACTCCCCTCTATCCTTTACCGATATGTCTTGTCGGGTTTCCAATTGGTAAAGCCTTAGGAACTTCTCTTTAAAGGTTCTACTTGACATCCACTTCTCCCCCTAAAATCTAGTATCTGCTCCATCCCCTATCTTCTTAACTAATGAGCCCGCGAAGTTTAGACCAACCTTTTCTAGATTTCTATCCACATTCACTATACCTCTCTAAACTCCCTTTCCAACCACACCATTATAATTACCAGACCCAAGACCCCCGTCCCACCTGTAGAGGCTTTGAACTACCTTTATCCACAACGACTCCCTCTCCGAAAAGAACTTCCACCACCACTTACACAAAAGAGCCCAATTCATTTCTTTTAGCCCCCAACATTTAGACCCCCCTTTTTAAAACCCCCCAAGACCGATTCCCATTTAACCCATGCAACGGTTTTCTTTTTTGATAAAGTTTCCTCATCCCTCGACTCCCCCACCCCCCAAAAAAATTCCTTCTCAAACTCTCAAGGTTGTTAATCACACCAAGTGGAGCTCGAAATAAGGACAAAAAAATATAACGATGTACTACCTAGAACCGATTTTACCAACCTTAGTCTTCCTCCAAACGACATCGTCTTTGATTTCCACGACGCAAGCTTTTTCCCCATCTTCTCAATTATTGGATTCCAAGTGTCGAGTTTCCACAACGATGCCCCAATGGGAAGACCAAGATAATTAAACGGAAGTGTTGCACACCCACACCCCAAGGAACTAGCCCACGATTGGACTTCAGCTTTCGGTACACCAACACCGAAAATTTTACTTTTCCTCATGTTTATTTTTAGTCCCGAGACAAGGTAAAAGCATTTAAGAATCTTCAAAAGATTCTTGATGTTATCCAATTTCCATTCCCCAAAAAAATTGCATCATCGGCATATTGAAGATGCGATATTTGGATTTCATCTCGACCCACGAAATGCCTTTGAATATGCCTTTTCCCACAGCCTCTACAATCAATTGATGCAAGCTTTCAGCCACCAACAGGAATAGAAACGGTGCTAGTGGGTCACCTTGCCTAAGCCCTCTTTCCATGGTGAACTCCCTAGTCGGTGCCCCATTTACAAGTACGAAGATATTAGATGTATATAGGCACATTTTTATCCACCCTCTCCACTTCACAGGGAATCCCATCGCCTCCATAACCTCCAAAAGAAAGCCCCAATCCACCGAGTCGTAGGATTTTTCAAAGTCGACCTTAAAATTTAATCCCCTCTTTTTCGATTTGTTTAGAAAGGATATCGTCTCATTTGCAATTAGGACCCCATCAAGGATGTATCTCCCTTTCACGAACGCACTTTGTTCACTACTTATCAACTTGTTTAACACGTCTTTCAATCTAATTGCTAAGACTTTTGAGACGATCTTGTAAAAATTGCCAGTTAGGCTAATTGGGCGGAAGTCGTTTAATTCAACCGGATTTTCCATCTTCGGAATTAACGTTATGAATGAAGCATTACATCCTTTACTAAGTTCTCCTCTTTCCATCACCCAATCGATTGCCTCCAACATATCTGTTTTTATCATCCCCCAAAACTCTTTTATGAATGCAATCGTAAAACCATCCGGGCCCAGAGCCTTGTTGCTTCCACAATCCAAAATCGCACTCCAGACTTCCTCCTCCGTAACTCGTTGCACTAAGAAATTTGCTTCCTCCTCCCCTAACTTGTTTATGTTGTCCATTTGCAATGACGGTCGCTCTACCAAGTGATTGGAGAACTTTCCTTTATAAAATTCGTACACAAACTCCTTGATTTTGTTGGTTCCTCCGTCCATTCTGAATCTATGTTGATGCCCCGAATAGCATTCCGTCTCTCCCTATTTTTGATTACCGCATGGAAAAACTTTGAGTTTTCGTCCCCGTCCTTTGCCCACCGAACCTTTGCTTTTTGTTTCAACATTTTCAATTTTCCCCTCTAATTCCAACCATTTGGATCTAGATGCCACCCCCTTTGTCGTTCGGTCTCGTCTATATTCTCGTTCATACACCCTTCTTCCCACTTTTTGACTTCTAATTTTTTTACTCTCACTTCTTCTTCTAGATTCCATCACTCACCCCTACTCCATTCCTTTAGCACTCCTTTGATTATCTTCAGTTTGTCTCGAAAGATGCAGTCCGGTCGGGTCGATATTACATTTTTTCCTACGCCTTTTTTACAATATCTCCTATCCGTTTATCCTTTAACCACACATCAAAAAATTTGAATGGTTTTGGGCCAAAATCAGCACACGCATCATTCAACATGATCGGAAAGTGGTTCGACCATTTCCTTTCTAGGGCTTTTGCTCCCAAATTCTTCCAAGAGGACACGTATTCTTGAGAAATGTAACACCCGTGATTTTGGAAACCCTTAAACCATAATGTCGTAACCGTATGACCATTATAATGGAGGTTTAGTAAGGTTTTACTTCCCTTTTTGCATTGGAGCCATCGAGGATCGAATCGGATGCGAAAACGAAAGGAAATCGGGGGAAATGGATTCTCGCGGTTTGGTGCGTGGCTTGGAAGTCGCGGCATAAACCGCCTAAGTAGTTGGGTCAACATCAGAAGACATGCGCGGTTTACCACGCGACCTCAAGTCACGAGCAAGCCCGCGAGAGCGACCTGGAAGCTTAAAATCAACATTTTTGGGGTTTTTCTTCATTTGGTTGCATCTCCTTCATCCTAGGTCCGATTTGGGAGATTCTTAGACCTAGAGTTCCGTTTTTGGAAGCTTTCCAAGATGAGATAGAAGAGGATTGATGATATTGGTTTTATTCAAGGTTTTGTGGTCAAGGTAAGCTCCTCATCACCTCAAACTACAAACTAGGGTTTGATACCTTTCATTCTCTCCCTTATATCCTTCAAATTTGGTGTATGTTGGTAGCTTTGTGGTAAAGGAAACATTGTGGGAATGTTGGATCTATCAACTAGAGAGGTCCCTTGAAGATCTCTAATCTTCATCAAAGGAAGCTCAACATTTGGGGATAAAATCTAGATTTAGCCTAAATCTAGCAAGGTGAGTTCAAGTTCATTTGTGAAAACGGTGTACATGTCAAAATGTCTATTTCAAAGTGTATATATGTTTTACATGAAATTATTAACTGTTGAGTTATTTGGCGAATCTTGATTATTTGAAGTGTTTGATTTTATAAACTTTGTAAAACACTCACGTTTGGGATTTTGAGCATTTTGAAAAATAAATCATACACGTTGGCATTTTGAGGATTTATTTCAAGAAGTAGAATTTGGGTTTAAATACATTTTATTGTGTATTTTAAATAAGTGTTTGCGTTTGTGTTATGGGACGTTTTTGAAAGAATAAATGATATAAACCCACTTGGAAAATGATTTGTTCCAATATAAACTACGTTGGAGTTATATATATAAATTGGAGTATGGGTTTACATACATGCGGGTTGTTTACGTTTGGTTTCACTTTATGATTTCAACGTTGGGTCTTTGGATTTGTTGAGCTTATGGATCGGTTTGGATTTTGTTGGGTTTTGAGGACACTTTCCGCTTTTAATAGCTCCATGTAGAGTGTTTGGTTATGATTTGCATTTACTATATCTTATTTGAGAGTTACATGTTTTGAATGCGATAGTTCATTCGTTTTGAGTCATGTAATGTTTTAGTTAGTACAATGGATCCATAGGCACAGTGTTCTTTTGTCCCGTTTTGGACAAGTTCACCACTTTGGCACGAAATAGGCATCGGGTCACCATGGTAAGTAAGGTGTGGACCTATACGGTCGGGAAACGTCCATGGGCAGTAAGGTGTAATTCCCTTGTGCATAAGTTCCCGTTTTGGAACTGGGTTCCCCTGTTTTGGAACTCTCAAGAATAGACCTAGAGGGGTTGACTTGATGTTTTCGAGCAATAGACTTAGAGGAGTTGAGCTTGGTATGTTTATGGGTATAACCCATATGTTTTGGTTTCCTACATAGTTATGTGACCTACTTTTGTGTTCCATCACATACTATGTAATCGGGCCTCCCCCGTCACCGAAATGTGTTGTTTTGGTTATGGAGTTTTATAATCCATGTTTTCGATGACGTTTTGGGTATGGATTGTTATCCATGTTTTTGGGTTTTGCATACTGAACTTTATCCATGCTTTTGGAATATTTTGGATGAGAGAGTTTATCTACATTTTCAGTATTTGATTATTAAAGTGTCAGTTATGTATTACGCGAGTTTTGGGTTTTGGATTTATATTCGAGGAAACGTTTTGTTTTGTGATTTTAATCACGAAGAGGGTGAATGTTGAAAACGAGATTGTTAACATATTTCATTTTGGAAATCACGATTTAGTTAACGTTCTTAAAGTTATTGTTTTATATATATATCTAATGAAAACTTTTGAGCTCACTAGGCGTTAGCCTAACCTTTTTATTTGTCGGCATGTGCATCAGGTTTCATTTGGGGTTTGGTTCTAGCGATGCTATGAAGAAATGAGCACTAGATTTACTCGAGGGTGAGTAGTTTGGTGAAGTTTTCCGCAGTTGGAGATAGTAAGTGTTATTAACATCCGTACCTATTATAAATCGTGTATAAGGATTGAAATTTGTTTATTGAAGTTAAACCTTAATTTTTCGTTGTAGATGATTCAGTTATCGATTTATTTAGAAAATTTTAAATTAGTTGCTCTTTCTAGATTTGAGGGTGTTACAAGACACATGAAAATTTAGGAGTTTTATTGAGCGTTATGTCTCATGCGAGTTTTGCTGAGTAGTGTCATTTTATATTACATTGCGATAAAAAGGAAAAATTTGGAATTTTGACATTTTAGTCATAACTTTATTTCATGCTATTTGATTATTGGGCACGGAGATTTTGCACCATTTAATTTTGAGTGTCGTTGAGTTTCATCGAGTTTTATGGAAAGTTTTGTTGGGTCTTATGGAATTCTATTTTACGACATTTTTGCGTCGTGCTGATGAACTTTGAAACGCGTATACTTGAATTGTTGTGTGCGTTAACTTATGAGCTTTGTTTAATACTGTTGTCTCATGAGGGTTTGCACATGTCTTTTTGCAACCGTGAGGGACGTCTTGACAGTTTTTTTGGTGGATGTTATCCCGTATGTTATTTGGGAAGTTTCAATATCATGTGATTTCTCTTTTGAGTTTTATACAAGTATTTCGTAGTATACTGTTTGGTATTTGAATTGATGTACACTTTTGCGTGAGTAAGCATGTGAAAGATCTTTAATGGTTCGAGTTGAACTTTTGCTTTATACCTTCTCCAGTTGTCGATTTTACTGTTAGAATTTCACACAATGCATTATATTCATTCATCGACATGCATGTCATGGTAGCCACTATTTTGGGGACTAAGAGCATTTTATTGCGCGGTTTAGAAGTTGAGATCGATTTAAATTATCTTAAGTTTAACCAAATCGCCTACACCTATCGTTTTACTAAATTGGGTAAATAAACTGATGTATATGGGTCTCGTTGAAAATTTTATTCCATATCATTTTACGATTAAATGGGAAATTTTTGGAACTAAATTACATAAATTTCTCCTTCTGGAGTTTATACCAACATATGTTACACATGTTTTAGTACAGAAAATTATTTTTACGATCACGGCAAAAAAATTGATGCACGATAGGACCATAGGGGTCCATTTGAAAAACCGTTGTGTCTATTTTATTATTGTCATTATTAGCGTGGTTAATGATCAAATGTTTTTCGAAATTGTTTTATATGTGTGGCGTTTCTGACCACTTTGTACACCTGTCGAGTAAACGGTAATAATTTTTTACTCGTGCGATTAATTGTTAACAAGCTTTTGCATTTGAATGTTTTATAAAATTTCAAACCGGCATAGTAGTTGGAAAAATCTTGAACTTATTAGAGCTATAGATGCAAACCCTCTTGTGATCGAGGTCGTGATTAAGGATTAGAGGAGTCATCGGAGATTGAGGTGTCGGAGGACCTGACTTATGGTTAGTGATTAAGGATTAGAGGAGTTGGGTCGGTATGTTTTTGGGAATAACCCATATGTTTAGGTTTTCTACATAGTTATGTGACCTACTTTTGTGTTTTGTCACATACTATGTAATCGGGTCTCCCCCGTCACCGAAAGGTGTTGTTTTGGTTATGGAGTTTTATAATCCATGTTTTCGATGACGTTTTAGGTATGGATTGTTATCCATGTTTTTGGGTTTTGCATACTGAACTTTATCCATGCTTTTGGAATATTTTGGATGAGAGAGTTTATCCACGTTTTCAGTATTTGATTATTAAAGTGTCAGTTATGTATTACACGAGTTTTGGGTTTTGGATTTATATTCGAGGAAACGTTTTATTTTGAGATTTTAATCACGAAGAGGGTGAATGTTGAAAAAGAGATTGTTTCCAGCTTTAACGTATTTCATTTTGGAAATCACGATTTAGTTAACGTTCTTAAAGTTATTGTTTTATATATATATATATATATATATATATATATATCTAATGAATACTCTTGAGCTCACTAGGCGTTAAGCCTAACCTTTTTATTTGTCGGCATGTGCATCAGGTTCCATTTGGAGTTTGGTTCTAGCGGTGCTATGAAGAGATAAGCACTAGATTTACTCAAGGGTGAGTAGTTTGGTGAAGTTTTTCGCAGTTGGAGATAATAAGTGTTATTAGATTTTAGTAACATCCGTACCCATTATAGATCATGTATAAGGATTGAAATGTGTTTATTAAAGTTAAACCTTAATTTGTCGTTGTAGATGATTCAATTATCGATGTATTTAGAAAATTTTAAATTAGTTGCTATTTCTAGATTTGAGGGTGTTACAAGACACGAGAAACCGATCCAATTTGCTCCGTTTTTGCCCGTCATCGCTCACCTTAGTGTACTTTGTTCCCCCCAACAGCATGTCAATTAGTTTTGTTTTTTGGATAAACGCATTGAAATCCTCCGAACCTTTGCGATTTATTATTGAGTTTATTCTTTCATTGGCGTTACGAACTTCATTAAAATCCCCTCCAAAGACCCACTTCACCTCCTCCTTCTTGCAAAGTGTTTCCAGTTTAGTCCACAACAAGGCTCTTGTTTTTTGTTCTCTTAGTCCATAAACATTCACACAGCCCACCAGCCCATCCTAGAACATTTTTCAATATTTGGAAGCCACTTTTCACAAACATAACCTGCGAAACTTTTGACATTTCGTGCAGAGTGGCCTACGAATTCCTTTACAATTCGCACACAACATGAGCACAATGACTTGCGAATCCTTTATCTTTCGCAATAATGCCACTTGCGAATTCCATACTTCAAAAATTTTGTTGTGTTCAATGTTCTGCGAAACCTTCTCTGCGAATCCTTCTCATTCTGAGATTTCTTCTTGAATCTTGCGAAACTCGTAGATCTGGAACTTGTTTTCTGAAAATCTTCAATCAAACCTTCAATTCTTCAATTTCTGAGTTGAGCTTTTATCCACATGTTCGAAAAATACTAATAAGCACATTTGTAGTTGAATACTTTGTCTAAATCTGACTCTAAAACACCAAAACGATTCAACCACAGTAACATCTGATTTCGAACATAAAGAACTCAAAATCGACAGATTCGATTTACTGAGATGAAATTGATACAAGAAATTGATTCTATAATGATTTACAATAACTACTGAATCAATTAAACAAGAAATAACAATCAATTTCACAAATAATCACAGAAATCGAAATTCAACAGGACTGTTCCATTCAAACCAAGTCAGATCTCTCGATCGTGTAGAAAGATGTTTTCTATTAGGCTCTGATACCAATTGAAAGTATAAAATCCCAATTCAATCAAGCAATTCAAACAATAATATGACAATCAAGGTTCTAGACAGAGAGTAGAGAGAGAAACTCAAGTCATCTGTGTATTGAAATGTAACAGTTACAATGCTTGGTTACAAGATTCCCTTACAAACAATTCTATTTATACCTATGAACTAAAACTCTCATAAGACTAAACTCTCAAGACAAACTCTCAAGACACTAAAGTTGACTTTACAAGACTTGACTATTTGACTTTACAACACTTTGACTTTTCCTATTAAATCTTGGATACAATTATACACTAACAATCTCCCCCTTTGTATTCAAGATTTAATAAAAATTTGACAATCGTCTTCAGCGCTTTGATTCTTCAAACTTTTACTTTGACAACTTTTAAACTTTGTAGCTCTGACAGTCTTTCGTCTCTGATGCTTTGAAGAATCGTGAAAAGTCTTTCACATTTAGCATTTTTGGAAAGTCAACAAGTCTTGAACACGAAACTGAATTTTTGAAACTTTTGAAACAATTTTAAAACTTCTTTGAAATCTTCATCTTTGAACTTTGAGGAATCTTTGATCTCATATCTTTGATCTTGTATCTTCACCTCTCTAATCTCTGGATCATCATCAGAAAACCAACTTTCTCAGTCATCTTGATTTATCTTTGAATCATCTCGGAATGATTTATTTTCATCAGATTTGAACTTTCAGAAATTATCCACAAGTCTTTTCACTTTGAACTTTCTTCATGACTTTGAAATTGATTTGAAATTGAACTCTGTAAATTTCTCCCCCTTTTTGATGAATGTGAGAATCAAAATCATCAAAACTCATTTCAATTTCAGCTGAGTCTTTGAAACTTCTCTCCCTTTTAGACAATATAGAACAATCTTCATGATCTCTTCTGGTAATGTTTGAACATTCTCCCCCATTTGATCGGATAATGAGCCGTCAATTCATGAATGTATTTATCCGAATCTTTTCAAATTCAGACAAATTATAAGTTGTAACCCTGAATCAACAGATGAAACAGTTAGAAATGCCTGTCAGTAACACAAAGTTACTGTGTACAACGAATGTACAATTTAAGGAGTTGGTTTGATGTTGACTCCCCAGGACTTCCATTCAATCATTGAAAAAACACAAGGTATTTTCTATGAATGTTCTGACAGAAAAACAAATTTTCTGTGTGCTCGTGCTTGTGTATGAAAGAATTAAGCACAATGATTGTGTTTCATAAGGCTCAAAGTATGTAAACTACTGAGACAACAATGGTATACACAGACTCAATGTGCACGATGAAGGGTTGAAGGTAGGGCAACTTTCCTTCTTGTTCAATATCAGTATCTTCCAAATGAAGAACCAATAGTATATGTGCTGCTTCCCCAGAAAATGTGAAACATTCTCTTTTTAAGAAAAGAATGAGTAGCTGGTGGGATTGTAAGCAAGAGATGGCATGGGCTCACTGCCTATTTCAATGATGGTCACCAAAGAATGTGAACCAATCAGTAGATGTGGCTGCCCGGCTCAGAAAGAAGTTTGGTACAGAGTCTGATATTCTTTTACTCTGTTCTCTCACCCTCTTTCTTTTAAACATTAAAGCTTACTTCTAACCAATCTCTCTTTTCCATTTTACCTCATCACACACCAACACTCAAATCTTTTGACTCCTCACCCCTCAATCACTCTAAGGAATACTTCATGGGTAGGAAACACTGGTTATCGTGAATCCATGGAAGTTCTTTAAAGCTCTCACACCGAATCCCATGTATTTGTCCTAAAAAACATGTATCTCAATGATTTTCTTGACAATTTAAGCACAAGAAATCATTTGTCAGTATGTGTATGCTCATTAAAAATCAGAATGAAATTTGAGCATTTTAAACATTTAAGATTTCTCAAAACTTTATATGAATGAATAATCATGAAAGAATAGAAATGTTTTGAGAATCTGACAATGATTAAGATCAGATCAAATTATCATGAAGAAAAATATATTTGGGAAATCAAAGACGAATATTGTTTATATGAACAATATATAAACATTTGATCAATGAAAGCACGTAAAATATTGAAATGACGTTTGATTCAAACAATAGTGAATAGCAAACGGGAGTATTACCATAGAGAGATTAAACTTTTGATACATGGTAATAACAAGATCAATATGAAGTACTGAACCGATGTGTGTGAATACTTGACAGTATATAGACAAGATAATACACAAGTATTAATCTTTGGAAAGACACGGTCAGTTAAACATTAAAGCTTAAGTATGAAAAACATTTGAAAATCACACTTCTCAATTCATGAAATCTTTTAAGAATCAGAAGTGGTTTGAACATTTCAGAAAAAGTTTTTCATGTTCGAAAGTTGTTCTCTTTCAAACAATCAGAGATCAAGATAAGAAGATATTTAACTTTAAGATCCCCCTCAAATCATGATAGAATGATTTATATTCTGATAAGCTCCCCCTGGATATTTGCATAATATCCTCATTTTAAACATTTAAGAACGGGTCCTGATCTGTTGTAATCAGAAACCACACTCTTGAGATTGAAGTCCGGGTTTTGAACTGCTTTGTTCAAAAGCCTTTGTCTTGACTTTGAAGTCCGAGTTCTGAGCTGATTTACTCAGAAATCTATGTTCTTTCTCCCCCTTAAACCTTGGGTGCCTGCAACACAGATTTAGCTTTTGGTACCCACTAGTATTTGGGTCATGAAGAATTAGTTGCAGTTCTTGTGGGGGTAACATAATAAGAACCATACCATTAATTAACAAAATTATTGCTTACAAAGTCATTTAATCCACAGTAAGAACAACAAATCTTCTTCTGAGCAATTCTGATCAAATGATTAGTAGAATAAAACATATCAGAATTACCAAAAGATTTACCTTTATGCGCTCTGTTCTTTTTGGCATTTTATGTAGATGCAAATGCTTTGTCATTCTTCTTCTCATCCGAAGAATCTTTAACCCTCCATACCATCTGCTCTTTCTTAGATTGCTTTCCAAGAGATTTTACATAAAAGCTCGATGAACCATCAACAAATTTATCATAAAATAGATTAGATGGTTGAATCTGATTTAATTTGACAATTTGTGGTTTGACACTTTTCTTTTTGAAAACAGTTTTCTCATGGATAGAACTTGAAGCAGTTTTAAAAGAGCAAACTGATTCGGTTGAATTGTCAGCTGGTGATTGATTGATCACATTAGCACAAACTTTTTCTGACAAATCAACATTTGCAACTTCTAAGTTCTTTATCTTTTCGGATAAAATGTTTCTTTCAGTAATAAGTGTGTCAAACTTTTGTTTCAAATCAACTCTAGCCATTTGTTCTTTTTGGACATCTGATGACAGAACAGATATTTTGGATATGAGCTTAGATATTTCAGATTCAAAGATTTGACGTTCTTGTTCAAAATCGTTTTCTAAGTTCTTGTTTTGTTTAGAAATATCTTTGAAAATCCCAACATTTCTCTTCTTAGCATTTTTCTTTTCAAGTTCAAAAGACTTTTTCTTTTCTTGAAAACATTTCCTTTCTTTTTCAAGTAAGTCTTGTAATGTAGAGATCTGTTTGGGAAATTCAGTAGTTTTATCTTCAAAAACTTTTCTCTCTTTGGCAAAAGTGTCTCTTTCTATAATTAAAATCTTTTCAAACTCAGACACTTGCTTAGAGAGTTTAATGCATCTAAGCTCAAGATCCTTTTTCTCTTGTATAGCTTTCTTTGAAAGATCAGACATCTGTTGGGTAGAAGCATTCTTTATCCTTGACTTGTCTTTATCTGCTTGGAGGCTTTTCAGTAGATCAGCATTCTTTGACTCCAAAGCAGATATCTTGTCTTCAAAAGCCTTAAACTTTTGTTGAAGCTTAACTGATTCAGATTGCAATTCTGATGATTTCTGTTCAGTTGTCTTTAGTTGGCTATGAAGATTTACAATCCTTCTCTCTTTCAACTTGATTTCTTTTTCACAAGTCTGAACAATATTCTCTTGTAAAGCAATCATTTTCTCTTTCTCTTTAATCTCCTTCTCTTTTGCACTGATGATACCTGCAAAATCAGATTTATCATAATTAGCACATTTTGCACAATCAGAAATTTTATCAGAATTTGACAATTTAAATTTAAACTCTCGAATCTGTTTAAGAAGTACTGAATTCTGATTTTTCAGTTTATCTCGTTCAGCTTCTATTGTTGGTATCTCAGGCATGTACATAATCGCACAGTCTCTCCCTGATAAAATTGTAGACATCTTGATATCTGAAAAAAAAATTACTTAAAAAAATCGTCAAAAATCAGAAAATTTTGATCACTATGAGAAATATGTCCCCCTCCGCAGACTTAGCACGGGGGTCCCGCTATTGAATTTTTTTTTCTGGCATATTGAATGTATGCTTGAAAAATGATCGTTCCCCATACAATTCATAAAAGTTGACTGAAAATCTCAGAAAAAAAATACAAGTCCAGAACTCGCAGACACTAGAAACTCGCAGAATACAAAAACTCGCAAAGCACTATTCACACTACTTCTCGCTAAACGTTATGTGCGCGAAAGACAAACTCGCATAACACTTGGTGCGCGAATTGACAAACTCGCTAGATATGTTGTGCGGGAAGTAGCTTCTCGCAAACGAATTGGACTTAGAATAATTTCGAACTCTGAACTTCTCGCAAATGAATCTAAACTCGCAAGTCAAAAGATCCTTGCGCGTTCCATACTTAGAAAATATTGACAATATCGAAACTCGCTAAGTAGAAAACTCGCAGAATGAAAGAACTCGCATGTCACTGTTCATTTTACTTCTCGCTGGAAGCTTTGTGCGTGAACTAAGAACTCGCAGAATACTTATACGTGTTTTAGCCACTTCTTGCAAGAACTTTATGCGCGAACCAAACTCAAAATATCAAAGATCATCATGCGCATTCTTTGTAGCTTGCGCGTACTTCAGTGTACGTGTTCTTCATTTGCGCGAAGAGTAGATCTAGCGCGTTCGATACTCTGACTCACGAATTCGATCAAAAATGATGTAAACTTGCAAATTAGAACATGAAATTGTACAGGGTTTGTCGATTTATCATTTAGAACACAATTTTAATATCAATTTCAAATTAAGAACAACAAACCACAATGATTTGATTCAAAAACAGTTCGATGAACATTTTTTCAAGAAAACCAAAATTTCCAAATTTTAAACTGATTTAGTGTTAAATTTGTGATCGAATTTGAACAAGAAACATTCAAAAACAATAATTGAACACAATAGAATCGGTTTCACACACACAAAAAAAACAATTATATAAAAAATATTCGGTTCAACAGTAACTTTCTGCGTGTTCTTGATTTTTTTTAAGAATTCGATCTTTTTCAATTAAAATTCGCAGATCCTTATAGACGTTTAAGCACAGTTCGCAAGATGCATTCAGCTTAAACACAATTCGCAGAGGCTTGCATTGCGAAACCTCAACTTTCGCAAGCCTCATGATCATGAATCCTCGCCTTTCGCAGTCCTCATAATCACGAAACCTTCAGAATTCTCAACTTACTTACCTTTGAATCCTGAACTTAGAACATTTTTCAATATTTGGAAGCCACTTTTCGCAAACATAACCTGCGAAACTTTTGACATTTCGTGCAGAGTGACCTACGAATTCCTTTAGAATTTGCACACAACATGAGCACAATGACTTGCGAATCCTTTATCTTTCGCAATAATGCCACTTGCGAATTCCATACTTCAAAAATTTTGTTGTGTTCAATGTTCTGCGAAACCTTCTCTGCGAATCCTTCTCATTCCGCGAGTTCTTCTTGAATCTTGCGAAACTCGTAGATCTGGAACTTGTTTTCTGAAAATCTTCAATCAAACCTTCAATTCTTCGATTTATGAGTTGAGCTTTTATCCACATGTTCGAAAAATACTAATAAGCACATTTGTAGTTGAATACTTTGTCTAAATCTGACTCTAAACACCAAAACGATTCAACCACAGTAACATCTGATTTCGAACATAAAGAACTCAAAATCGACAGATTCGATTTACTGAGATGAAATTGATACAAGAAATTGATTCTATAATGATTTACAATAGCTACTGAATCAATTAAACAAGAAATAATAATCAATTTCACAAATAATCACAGAAATCGAAATTCAACAGGACTGTTCCATTCAAACCAAGTCAGAGCTCTCGATCGTGTAGAAAGATGTTTTCTATTAGGCTCTGATACCAATTGAAAGTATAAAATCTCAATTCAATCAAGCAATTCAAACAATAATATGACAATCAAGGTTCTAGACAGAGAGTAGAGAGAGAAACTCAAGTCATCTGTGTATTGAAATGTAACAGTTACAATGCTTGGTTACAAGATTCCATTACAAACAATTCTATTTATACCTATGAACTAAAACTCTCATAAGACTAAACTCTCAAGACAAACTCTCAAGACACTAAAGTTGACTTCACAAGACTTGACTATTTGACTTTACAACACTTTGACTTTTCCTATTAAATCTTGGATACAATTATACACTAACATGATCCTCGAAATCGAACTTGCTTTCTTCAACCACCCATTCTTCGTTACTCTCCTCTCCCCCCCTGACCATTCCGACGGTATCGTTGAACCATCGTTTTCCTCACTGTTGTCCCTCTTATCGAAAGAGTCCTCGTTTTCTAACTGAACCTCAAGAAGGTTGTTTTCTTCTTCTTCTACCTTAATCACATAATCCAGATCTCCCACCTTTATGCTCGAAACCGTATGAATGCGTTCAACAAAGCCCGTACTGATTAGGACTTTTCCCCATAGAAGATTTCTAATGCCTTCCAAATCACAATTTTTTGATTTCAGAGTAATGCCCCACTAGCTAGCAATTCCAATGAACGTCGATTCTCTCCACACATGCAACGGAACTCCTTCAATCCTTACCCAAACTACCCGATCCAAAGCTCGGAACCCTATCGACCAACTTCGTAGATCCTTTAACCAATGGTGCATGCCGTGTGATTTATTCCTTATTGTATTCTCCATTGCTCGTTTCGTCTCAAATTCCATAAGGACGTTCCTTCCACCAATTAGTCTTTCCCCGACTCCTCCTCCAATCTCCGGTTTGCATAGCGACTGAATTACCTGCAGATTATCCAGTGACATTAATGAGCCTACAACGTACTTAGAGGCATCCATCGCTCCCTTTATCGATATGTTACGTGTCCCTGCCACCACTTCTGCGTATGTTTGAGCTTTCGTATTTTCTTCTTTTTGATCATTATAGCCTTCTTCTGTTTGGCTTTTCGAGCCATATCTCCCAACTTCCTGTCTGAATTTGGGATTTTCAGTCCTCTCGTTCATCTTCTTTCTAGCCAAGAAAGCTCTTAGCCGATAGGTACCGATCCATATTTGGTTTAGTTTTTATTGGAATAGCTTTTCATCAGAAACTTGAACAAACCGAGCAAAATCGAATCTCTCTCCTGTTTTCATTCTTTTCTTGGCCATATAGATATCCACAATTTTTCCATACAACTTGAACATTCTCCAAAGATCACGAACCTCCCAATTCTTCGGAAAATTGAAGAACATAAACGAAGTCTCCTTCGTATTAATCCTAACGTTGGTGAATCTATTCCTAAGCGCATCGCTATACCTAGACCTATTCTGATCGACCACATTTCTCGCCTCACTTACCCTTCCCCAGCGCCACTACAACAAAATGGGGTTTATAGGACACTTTTTTGGGACACTTTTCGAGACGCATCCTATAAAAAGGCTAATACGACACATTAAATTACGAGTCCTATTTGATTTAATCTAATACGACTATCAATTTTAGTCCTACCATGTAAATCTAATACGACACTTTTCAATGTCATATTTTTTTAGAGTCTAATAGGACACTTTCAAGTGTCATATTATTTTAAATATTATTAGCATAGTTTAAAGTGAGTATTGTTTTAAAATCTAATAGAACACTTTAAAATGTCATATTCTCTTACAAACTAATAAGAAACTATTAGAGTTTAAAAGCTAATAGGACACTTCTAAAATGTCCTATTAAAGATTAAAATATTATAAATAAAATTATATTAAAATGTCATTACATAAAAATATAATCAACTATTTTTCTTAAACAAATTTTAAGAAGGCCAAACATTCCATCTAATAAAAAGCCCTTTAGATTTATTTTAAAAACACATATAAATTATAAATATTTAGAAGCCCAATTTAAAAAGTCTATCAAACCCTAATTGGATTGGAAGCCCAATTAGAAAATCTTAAACAAAGAAAAAGCCTAAACGACTTTGGGATTTCGTATTCAGCTTTTACGCTCAAATGCAAACGCGCGAAACTAATTTGGGATCGAGTAATCGATTTGTGAAAAAATTGACACCAAACTCAAACGCAAACCTGATTTGGGAGTAATCACTTTTACCCTCAAAATATGAAAAGCCAAGGCTCTGTTTGAACTAATTTCATCGAGTTCATCCTTGTTATGCTCTTTAGGTAATTTTTTTGTTTTCACTAATTGCTTTTTTGTTTGATTTATTTTGTATAATTGATTTAAGTTTAGGATATTATTTGTTTGTGGTGTTATGAGGAGGATGATGAAGCTGATTTAAGGTTGCGCTCAAGTTGCAAAATCAAGTTAGAAAAGGAAGTCGTGGTTCAAAAATTTCAATCAATTGAGGTAAAATCACTATTTATAATGTTGTCCAAAGGTAATTTTGATATTTTTAGTCTATATGTTGTTCGGTATGTTTGTTTTGGTTTTGTTTTGAGATGTGAAATGTTCGATCAATTTGATTTCGTTTTTATTACTTACAATTGCAATTGCATCCTTGACCATGTGTGTGTACACGTATGTATGTGTGCATATATGTTGTTGCAGTGAAAAATCGGTTGGTTAAATTTTTCTCCGTGCACATAAAGCTGCAAGAAGAACTATAATCTATTTTGGTTCAAAAGTCTATTCATCCAACATATGGACAGTACCACTTTTTATGTCGATATTTTATTTCAATTCTAGAATGATTGTGATATTGGAAATTTAAGAAAATGGTGTCTAAAGATGCGTTGTGTTCTTTAATTAACTTTGGATTCATGTTTAAGTGGAGACGTGTAATCTGTTAGTATATAGTTTGAACATTTGAAATGATACTTGTCCTCCTTTTTGTGTCTGATCTTCTCTCTTGTTTACCTCTCATTTTCTCTACTACTTACCACAACACTTCTATGCCTCTCTGCCCTGAAAGTTTCAGCTGCGCACAGCCCAAGTTTAACCCCTTTCAAGTACCCTTTTTACAATGCCAGTGACAGCACTCAATGTGGGTTGATCAAGGTCTACTGCACTACTTCCAATCTTAACCAAATTCAACTTGGAAATCACTCATATCAGATTATTGGTAGGCTTTTTCCTGGTCTTTCTGTCTTTGTCCGTAACAGAAGATTTGAACAACTTGTAAAAGCTAATAGGTATGAGGCACTTGACTATAATTTCACTTCTCCAACTCCTCCTTTGTTTTCCATTTCAATCTACCCAAAGATGACTGTCTACAAATGCACAAACCATTCCAATTATGCAGCTCATACTTTTTTTGACCAACACAATTACACAAGGTACAGATGCAAAGATCACGATTTCTACTATCGCTATTCACTTGAATATACAGAGGTTCCAAATGATCTCCTACGATATACATGTCAAGTAATACAGCTGCCCATAAACCTGGAAAAGAAACTAAATCACACCAACATATTTGCTCTTCTCTCTTCGAATTTCTCTCTTTCATTTCAGTTGTCACCTTCGTATATTGAGTGTACTATGGTTTTGGTTTCACATTTGTTGTTAATTGTGAAATTTTGGATGCTTTGTAACAAATCATGTCTAGCTCAGTTGGTTTCCCCAAGGGCGGTAACATCCTGAGAGGGGTTGTGGATGGTATCCCAATCTACCCGGGTTCGAATCCAAGGAATCATTCTGAGGGCATGAGGAGTACCCAGTCCTTGGACCGGTCCAGTCGTTGACTGGGCTGCCCCCCCCCCCCCCAGCCCAGTCTTAAGACTGTGGTTGGACTCTAGGTTCAGCGTAAGCTGGGTCGGGACAACGACGGATTAGTGGGCTGCCCGTGGATGCTCGATACCGCCGGGGAGGTGTGCGTGCGTGTGTGCGTGTGTTCGTGGTTAGTCGTTTGTAGGTTCGATGCCGCTATACCTTCCAAAAAAAAATGTGGTAGTTTTGTAAATTAACATGAATATTGGATGTTGCTTTGTCCCCATGTGTCTTATTAATCTGCTTATTAAATATTTTTAATTTGTAAGTTTCATTTTATATGATATAATATATGGTGTGAAGTTCTAGTTTATTTAAAAGATTATTTTATTGAGCTAAATTTCATAGAAAATATTGTTTTAACAACATTTTGTGTAATACTTGTGGCGAAGGAATATATATATATATATATATATATATATATATATTTAAATATGATTTTCGAAAATATGTTCAATAAAACAAGAATTGAATGAAAATATGTTCATCGTTTATGTAGTCACCCATTAATAAATGATATTTTTAAGAATTATTTTGATTGTAATTTTATTAAATACTAATAAATGTTCTTCAGTTTTATTAATAAAAGAGTCTTCTTTAGTTTTCTATTTTTTTGAGGTTTTCCCATGAACCACCCTCTCTCTCTATATATATATATTAGAACTAGATCACTGTTGAAAATAATCTTCAATGTAGATATAAACGTACTACATTATTTCATTATTTCTTTCCATTATTTCATTATTTCTTGTTGTTACATCTTTTCCATAGTTCATCTTCTTTTGACTTCCTGTTTGAATCCTCTTTGTTCTATTATAATAATTGCCTATGAGAAATCTGATTTTTGTTGAAAGCTTTTTTTATGTGTAAGTATTATAATTCCCGTGGTTTTCCTTTTTCCTTTTCTTTAATTAGGGGTCAAGATGGATAATAGTTGGATGTCGTTACCAAGAATGACTATTGAGTACCAAAAAACCTTGGAAGAATTTCTTGGTCTTATGTTTTCTAATGAGTGTTTAGGTGGACAAATGTTATGTCCATGCATTAAATGTGGTAATGAGGCGTGGGTTAATCATGAAGAGGCTAGAATGCATTTGATATGCGATGGATTTTTAAGAGGTTATAGATTTGAACCTTCTACTTCCTAACCCTCTCATCCTACATTGGATACACTCGATGACATGCAAGGATTGGTGCGCGATGCCTTTGGTATCTTAGATGAAAACATATTTGAAGATGAAAACATATTTGAAGATGAAATAGACATAGAAGAGGAAGAGGAAGAACCAGATGAGCCGAATGCAGAAGCAAAAAAGTTTTATAAACTATTGGAAGATGCAGAGAAAGAATTATATCCCGGGTGTGAAAAGTTCTCTGTACTTTCATTTATCGTAAGACTATTTCATAGCAAGTGCATAGGAAAATGCAATGATCAAGGTTTCACCATGATGCTTGATACATTGAGGGAGGCATTCCCACATGCTTCTATTCCTAAGTCCTTGTATGAAATGAAGAAGATTATAAAGGATTTGGGTCTTAGTTATGAGAGAATTGATGCATTCCCTAATGACCGTATGTTGTACCGAAATGAAAACAATAAGAAGACTTAATGTGATATTTGTCACACATCAAGGTATCAACAAGGCGAAAATGAAGTCGAAAATAAGTCGACTATATCCCATCAGTCTAAGAAGA
Organism: Arctium minus; assembly: GCA_954870635.1. Lineage (NCBI taxonomy): Eukaryota > Viridiplantae > Streptophyta > Magnoliopsida > Asterales > Asteraceae > Arctium > Arctium minus. The sequence goes on along the minus strand of OX941080.1, from coordinate 168,534,217 downwards.
TTGCGACAAAAGTTTTACGTTATTTTCCCCTCAAACCAAGGTTGCAAAGGTTATATATGTCTTCCAAAACTGTTGTCTCCATGAGATGGCATGAGGAGGGTCGCACTAAAGATGGTTGCTTGAGACATCCCGCAGATTCCCCAGCTTGGAAAAAATTTGATTTCCAATATCCTGATTTTGCCAAGGAGCCTCGCAATGTTAGACTTGGTTTAGCAAGTGATGGGTTTAATCCTTTTAGGACTATGAGTGTTTCTCATAGTACATGGCCTGTGGTTTTAATGCCATATAACTTGCCACCATGGATGTGCATGAAACAACCTTATTTTATGTTATCTTTGCTCACACATGGCCCCTCTGCTCCTGAAAATAATATAGATGTTTACTTAGAACCTTTAGTGGAGGAGTTAAAAGAGTTGTGGGATGTTGGAGTAGAGACTTATGATGCATCAACCAAGAATAACTTCCAAATGCATGCCTCTCTGTTGTGGACCATAAGTGACTTTCTTGCTTATGCTAATTTATCAGGGTGGAGAACTAAAGGTCAACTTGCATGTCCTTGTTGCCATAAGCATACAAAATCATGACGGCTAAAGCATGGGGAAAATATTGTTTCATGGGGCATCGTCGATTTTTGCCTAAAAACATGTTTTTAGGAGTGATAAGAAGTCTTTTGATGGCACTGAAGAACATGGAAGTCCGCTACACCGTTTAACAGGGTCTGATATACTTGATGAGTTAAATGGGTATGAAATTAAATTTGGAAAACTAGTGAAGGATAACCCAAATCTTCCATTTAACTGGAAGAAGAAAAGCATCTTCTTTGAGTTACCATATTGGAAAGATAATTTGCTATGCCACAATCTTGATGTGATGCATGTCGAAAAGAATGTTTGTGATAGTGTGATTGGAACCTTGATGAATCTGGATAGAAAGACTAAAGATCATATAAAGGCATGTCTTGATTTACAAGAAATGGGTATTAGACCAGAACTTCATCCTAAAGTTCATGATAATGATAAAGTGTACTTACCCCAGCTTGTTTCTCGATGGATAAGAATGAGAAGGAAATATTTTGTAATGTCTTAAAAAGGGTGAAGGTGCCAGATGGTGCCAGATGGATATGCAACTAAAATATCAAGATGCATTCAACTAAAACCTCCAAAAATATTTGGGCTTAAAAGTCATGATAATCATATTTTGAAGCAGCATTTGCTTCCACTAGCCTTGCGAAAAGTTTTACCTAAGCATGTGCGCTTTCCTTTGATGAAATTATGTCGTTACTATAGACAACTTTGCTCAAAGGTTCTTAGACCTCAAGATTTGGTTGAACTAGAAAACGAGATCGGGAAAACACTTTGCGATCTAGAGAGAATTTTTCCACCATCGTTCTTTGATGTCATGGTTCATCTTTCAGTTCACCTTGCTTCAGAGGCCAAAATAGGTGGTCCAATTGTTACAAATACAATTGTTATTATTAGTTTTTTTTATGTTTTTGCATTTTATGTTCTTTTAGGTATTTGTCCACATTGAAATCTTATGTTCGAAACAGAAGTAGACCGAGGGTTCAATTGCAGAAGGATATTTAGCTGAAGAGTGTCTTTCCTTTTGTTCATTGTACTTATCTGAAGATATTGGGTCTATACATAATAGGACAAGTCGCAGTTATGATGACGGTGGTTGTCAGGGTGTTTTACCTCTCTTCTCGATGTCGGGTCATCCATTGGGAGCCGTTGAGACAAAAACATTGGACCTTGAAACCTTGGCTAAAGCACACTCGTATGTCTTGTTTAATTGCAACAAAGTCGATGAATTCATCACGTAAGTCAAAAATTATATATCATTAAGTTTAGTATGATTAATGTTCGGATCTTTAAACACTATAAACTTATACAGTGAACATCTGAAGATTGTTCGTGATCAAAATCGACGATTACGTGAGCATGAATTGCAACATATTCATTGTGAAACTTTTGCATTATGGTTCCAAAATCATGTAAGTAATAATTAGAAATGGTATAATGTTACATTTTATAATTTATGCAAAGTGTATTTAAATTATAATATTTTATGTACTCATACTCGGGTTGAGGAATTGCATACTTTAGGGGATCAAAGAATCACAAAGGAACTAAGGGCCTTGGCAGGTGGCCCTATTGAGATCGTGAGAAAGTACAAGGGATTTATTATAAATGGTTTTAGGTTTCACACAAAAGAGCTGGAGTAGAAAAGAAAAGAAAAACACAAAATAGTGGAGTTGTGCTTGATGCAAGGACAAATAGCTTATCGGGCATATTAAAGATAACAATCCTATTGTGGGAGATGTAACCTACTATGGGGTCTTGAGAGATATTATTGAACTAGAGTATTTGATTGAAAAAAAGTAGTGTTGTTTGATTGTGATTGGATCTCAAATGGTAAAAAGAAAAGGGAAGATGAGAATGGGTTTACTCTACTTAATTTTAAAGGCTTGAAGCCTCATAACGAGCCTTTTATACTAGCTTGTCAAGCTCAACAAGTTTTCTATGTTGCCGACTCTGTTGACAAAGAGTGGCAAGTTATGATCAAGACAACTGCTAGAGATGTTTATGACATGAATGAACAACCAAGTCTTGATCATGTTGATACATACTTGCAAAGTGAAAAACTGCTAGAGATGTTCATGAGATCTTTGGCAATGAGCAGAAAGTATTGTCCGGTTGATGTATCATGGCATCAAGTAAAGACAACTAAGAAAGGAATGTTTTTTTTTTGCTAAACCTTATAGAGGTAAACTTGAAGTAAGCTAAAATTAAATAAATAAAGGTGGTATGTTGCCTCATATTAAGATTATCTTACTTTTCTTGTGTGATAGACAAAATTTGATCTTCCACCGGGATCCGATGATTGGATTTTAAAATCATTTGCAAAGAAGGTGAGAAATTGGAGGAAAGAATAAAGAAAGATTACTATGATCCATCTCTATCACTTCAAGAGCAAATAAATTCAAAGCCTAAGAGAGTTCATGTGGATCAATGGAAGAACCTTATAAAGAATTGGAACAAAAAAGAGGCTAAGGTATGTTATTTAGGCTTCCTTGGTTGTGTTGGATCAAATAATTGTATTCAAGATTAAGGGGTCTAAACTGTAATTGTTTGATAGTTATAGTTAAAGGGTTTAAATTGTAATAGTTTAATAGTTATTAGCTATTGGGCCCAAGCCCATTAAACATTAGGAAGCCCATATGGCCTAGGTATTTAAAGTTTTGTTTAGTTTAGTTTTAGGTTAACTCTGATAATTTTCTAAATAGGTAGCCGTAAGTTTTCTCTTTATTCAAAGGGTATCAAGAGCACTCAAGGGTTTCATTGTTTATTCAAGGGATTGGTATGTTACTCTGATTTATATATCTCTTGATTATTATTGTGTTTTTTGATTACTTGATTGATTGTTAATCAACTAGATAAATCTGGGATAACAATTGGTATCAGAGCCTAAAAGAATCAAATTTTTTTAGATTACTATTCATCGAAAATCACTATTCATGAATTATTGTGTTTATTGGTTTAAAGTTGATCTGATTAGTTGAGGTTCATGCTTCTGAATGCTATCTGATTGATTAATCGCATTATAGATCATCAAGTGATTGAATTTATTGATTTTGTGTTTTCTGGGTTTGCATGAATATCGATATTGTGCTCTTAAAATTGAGGTTGGAAAGTTGAATTTAATCTTTAACTTTGATTATGTGGTGATCGATGCATGCTAGTGGATACCAAAGTCTGATTTCTGAATTTGATTTTGTGCTCTCGACTTGTTTTCTGGGTTAATTTTCTGGGTTCATCATCGTTCTGGGTAGACTAAGAACGTCCCGGTCTAACGCATAATATCGGTCAAATCAGGACACCGGTCAAATAGTCCGATCGCCCGGTATACTCACAGACCACCTCGGTCGATACCTTGTCCGATCGAATCAATACCGGTCGAAGTGGTTTGCCGGTCTTACAACCTCCCGGTCGAAGACTTTTATCGGTCGAATATTTTTATCGGTCTTCTCCAATACCGGTCATTACAAGCTCCCGGTCGAAAGTCTTACCGGTTGAAGCAACTTCCCGGTCGAACCCGATACCGGTCCTCACACCACCCCGGTCGCCCGGTACTCATGCAGATCTCTACCGGTCGAAGCACTTTTACCGGTCGAACAACATTATCGGTCGAAGCACATTTTCCAGACCTAGACATTTTTTTTTTGCAAACTGTAGCGGGACCCCCGTGCTAAGTCTGCGAAGGGGGACAAAGTTCTGTTCGATATCAACATTTTCTTATTGTTCAGTATTATTTGAAGCTTTATACTGATTGAAAGGACTGCATTTAATTATTTTCGGGAATTTATTTTTTCTGAAAATTTTTGAGTGTGGTTTTCATTTTGATTCTAACGATCTCATCTAGTTGGTTGTCTTGGTACAGATAAGTTTAATTACTAACAAGTGGTACAGCTAAGATGTCGAATCAGCTTCTCTCAATGGGTTCTCAAGTCAAACCTCCTGTCCTCATGGCTAGTGAGTATCAGCAATGGAAGATCAGAATGATCCAGTTTCTGAATCACAAGAACAGAGACTTCATGAAAGCAATCATTGAAGGTCCATAAACTCCAATGATCACAGTAAAGGGTCAACCTGCTACAGATTCCTCTCCAGAAATCCCTGACAGAGAGATTCATAAACCTTATCAGTTCTTCAATGAAAAGCAGAAAGAACAGTATAAGACAGAAGAAGAGGCTCTAATCTATCTGACAATGGCAATTCCAAACGACATCTACAATCGTGTCGACAGTCAGAGCACTGCTAGAGGCATCTGGGATGAACTAGCAAGGCAGTTTGAAGGAAGTGAAGCCTCCATACAAGCTAAGCAGTATCTATGCATAAATGCATACGAGGGATTTCATGCAAAAGAAGGAGAGTTGCTATTAGATACCTACAACAAATACAACATCATCCTCAATGACTTGCGGAGGAACAATATCTCTAAATCTGCTTCTGAGATAAATTGCAAGTTCATCAAGAATCTGAATCCAGAATGGAAGAACTTTGCTATCAACCTCCAGATGTCCAAGAATATGGCTCGAGAAAATGTCACTGATATCTTCTCTACTCTTGCTCAACATGAGGATGAGGTGAGATCAATCAATAATGAGTCTAATCATCTGAAGGATTATGTGGCTCTCATAGCCGGAAAAGGTTCTGTATCCTCTGCAAGGTCGATGAAAAAGGTGTCTAAAGCACTAGTTACCGAAGTTACAGACTCTGACTCTGATTCGAGCGATGAAGAACTGGAAGTTGATTCAGATCCTGATATTCAAAAGTTCTCTAAAGACTTGGCTCTCATTACGCGACGATTCAAGAAGAGCTTTGGCAAGAAAAGATTCTACTCAAAGCCAAAGTATGATGGATACAAGAAAGAGAAGTCTGAGATGCGATACAAGCCGAGGTATGGAAAGAGAGAGGAAGGACGAGAAGACAGGAAGGAAGAAAGAAGATAAGGAAAGAGAGAGGAGAAGCGAGAAGAACGAAAGGATGAACCAAGAAGATGCTACAACTGTGGCAAATTTGGGCATTTCTCGAGGGACTGCAAGTTCAAGAAGGTAAAGAACTCAGAGTACTACGCAAGAAAGTCACTTATTGCCAAGAAAGTTGAAGAAGGAAAAGTGCTAATGGCTGAAGAAGAGAACTGGCTGTATCAAAGTTCCGATGACGAGGAGCAAGCTCACTTCACCCAAGTCTCTTATATGGCAAAGCTGGAAGGTGACGATGAAGACTCTGAGACACAATCCGAAGATGCAAACTCTGAGGTAAGTGACAATTCTGAACTTATTGAATCTTTAATGGCCCAAATACATGGTATGAAAGATGAATTTGCTTTACTGAAAGGAAAACTTAGCTCTGCACATCAATCTGCATCAAGCCTTCGTGATGAAAATGCCATTTTAAAAGTTGTTGTGGAAGAAAAAGAAAAGGAAAAAGACGATTTAAAACCTGAAAAAGCGTCTTTAAAAGAAAAAATATCTGGTTTAGAAACAGATCTTGTGAATCTTAATGCTGAAAAGGGTGAGTTTCAAATAAAATTTGAAGTTTGTTATAAAGAAAGAAATGAAGCTTACACCAAAATCAAGCAACTGGAGGACATTAATATGAAACGAGGTCAGACTGAGCAAACATTAAATCTGTTGACCAATAAACTCCAAGACGAAAGGTTTTATAAACTAAAACCAGGTTTGGGTGTGCCAACTAATGAAATTTTGAAAAAGGCACCGGAGCATCTATATAATTTTGATAAATTCGGCTCCGCAATCAAACCCATTCCTGACATTCGTGCAACTTTTGTTGAAGCAAGTACTCCTAAACCTTCTAAAGAGACCAAAGGTCGAGAAGAAATGGGAAAGAACAAGTCTGGTGACACTGATTCTCAAAATCTTTTTAAATCAGTTGGTTTTACATAGGGTGATTTGAATAAAAGCTATGAGACTCGAAAGATCGAATTTACTGAATTTGAATCACTATTTACCACACCTTCCAAAGAATCAGTAAGCACCAACACAGTTCCACCTGAGACTGCATGCAAATATGATGAGTATGAATCGGATGTTGATCCATCTACTAGGCCATCAGTCTCAAATCCCATTGCTTCTAAACCTTTACTTGTTGAAGAGGTTGAAGAAGAACATGCTATCACGAATGGCTCTTGTTCTCATAATGAAAAACTGGAGTTTATTGAGTCCATGACTGAAGAGATATTCTCTGAAATGATGAATGCTTCAGACTCTGATCCGGTTTCTGATTTAAAGGGGTCAAATTCTGTGAATAATAATACATCTGAATTGATGAAGCAAATTGACTTGTTGCAACAGTCTCTTGATGAGGTTGAAGATGAAAACTTTGATCTCAAACATAAACTTGAAAAGTCTTTAAAAGTAAATCAAGAGCTTTGCACTGAGATCAATGATTTGAAAACTACTCTGTTTAAAAATGCTTCAAATGATAAACAGATGTTCAATGATCCAAGCTGGAAGGTAAGAACCAATCCAGAATTTGATGCTCCTACAAAACCTTCAGTTGTTTACTCTGATTGTCCTGAATATCCGCCGAGTATTTTTGAAAAGGGTGAGACTTCAAACAGCACAAGAAAAGAACCACCTTCTAAGTTAGAGACTAACAAGGTTCCTGTTTCTGTTTCAGATATAAAAGGAAATGGAGTTGGGAGGAGTAAGAAGAATAAAGACAATAGTTTGAATAAGAATGATAGGTTATCTAGTGAACCTTTTATTCCAAATAGTTGTACTTCTGACAGTGTTATTTTGAAAAGTAATTCTTTTGCTAAACATGGATGTAAGGTTTGTTCTGATAAATCTAAGTTTATGAATTTTGCTCGAAAGAATCTATATTGCAAACACTGTTGGGCTAACTCATTCACATACTACTCCCCTCCAAAGTCCAAACAAAATAAGAGAAAAGCTAGACTGAGCTTTAAGTCTAATTCTAATTCTAATTCTTCTGCACAACCCAAAGTGTATCAAGCTAAGGTTGCCAATCCTACTTCTAAAAAGCACTTTCAGGAATTAAATGTTAAGATGGTTTGGAAATGGGTTCCAAAGCCACGTTATGAATGGAGAGTGAAAGTCAAACCAGATGATATTCCTGAGTTTCTTGATGCTAACCGCGAAGGACCCATCCTGATATGGGTACCTAAGCAAAACTAATTGTCTCTTTTGCAGGCCTGTCGATTGTGGGTAATAGATTCCGGATGTTCACGCCACATGACAGGATTCAAGCACCTCTTGCATAACTATGTGGAGGAGCCTGCCGGAGCAGTTAGATTTGCCAATTCTGAAGCCGAAGGCCACGTCAGGGGTTATGGAATGCTCGACAATGGTATTGTGAAGATTCAAAAAGTGCTATATATTGAAGGACTTGATCACAACCTGTTTAGTACCAGTCACTTCTGTGACATGAAATATCAAGTCCGCTTCACAACCACTCATTGCTATCTAGAGGATCCCGATGGTTACGAAGTCTTCAAAGCTGAGCGCCATGGAAATCTATACTATGTAGATTTTCCCACACTGTCTGCCACACGTCCAATATGTCTACTAGCCAAAGAAAATAAGGCACAATCGTGGACGTGGCATCGACGCTTGTCTCATTAGAATTTCCGATCTATAGCAAAGCTACAAATACAAGGTCTGGTCAAAGGTCTACCAGAAATGAGGTTCGAAAAAGACTCACTATGTCCCGCATGTGAGTTGGGCAAAATGAAGCGAAGCTCCTTCAAGTCCAAAGCTGAATCATCGACCTCATCTATACTGGAACTTCTTCATATGGACCTTTGTGGCCCAATGCGCACAACATCTATCAACGGAAAGAAATATGTGTTGGTAATGATAGATGACTACTCAAGGTATACATGGCTCGAGTTTCTTCGCAACAAGTCAGATGCTCCAGAGTTGATTATCGCTTTCATCAAGCGCATTCAAGTACGTCTTCAACTGCCAGTCAGAACCATTCACAGTGATAATAGCACGGAGTTCAAGAATGAAACCCTGAAGAGTTATCTTACTTCTGTGGGTATTTCACATAATTTCTCTGCCGCTTACACTCCACAACAAAACGGCATTGTTGAACGGAAGAACCGCACACTTGTTGAAGCCGCTCGTACTATGCTTGCTTACTCGGATCTACCCATGTACCTTTGGGCTGAGGCAGTCGCTACAGCATGTTTTACTCAGAACCGTACCATTGTGGTCAAGCGATTTAATAAAACAGCATATGAGCTAATCAACAATCGTACACCTAATATCAAATTTCTTCGTGTCTTTGGTTGCAGGTGCTACATTCTTAAAGAGCGTCAAGGATTATCAAAATTTGATAAGAAAGCGGATGAAGGATATCTCGTTGGATACTCTCTGACATCCAAAGCTTATCGAATTTACATTATTCGAACAAAGACGGTTGTTGAGAGCATGAATGTCTCCTTTGATGAGAATTCTACAAGGATTTCTGGACACAACAGTTTAGAACTCGTAATTAAGGACAAAGCTTCTATTCAATCCAGAATAGAACCAGCTGCTAAAAGATCCAATTCTTTAAACTCTAACTCTACTTCATCTGAGTTAGATTTACTGTTTATTGATGCCTTTGATGATATATGTGCAGATTTTGAAAAAGGCATATCAACATCGATAACAAGTGGTACAAGCTCGGAGGTCCCTACTATATCTGAAGACATGCCTGGACCTTCCGAAAAAGTCACTGAAACTTCATCTCCATCAGGTACAACTACAAAGTTAGTTTCTGACTCTACTAATGCTGAATCTGTCTCTACAGATAGTTCTTCTGGAAACGAAGTCCCGAGCACTTCAACTGCTAGCCCAAAAGCTTCAGTATCAGAAACACTAGTACAAGATGTCCCGAGTACATCTATGGAGTAACCTGCCGTGCATGATGAAAACGATGCGTCGAATATGCAACAAACAGTTGAAGCTCTACCAAGCACACATCATTGGACTAAGGATCATCCCCTGGAAAATGTGATAGGTGACGTACAATCTGGTGTCACAACAAGATCTGCAATATCTAACTTCTGCATGTTTTCAAGCTTCCTCAGTTCCTTAGAGCCAAAGAAAGCGGCTGAAGCTCTACGTGATCCATTCTGGATTTCTGCTATGCAAGACGAGCTTCTACAATTCTAAAGGAACAAGGTATGGCGCTTGATCCCACTACCTAAAGGTAAATCCGTTATTGGAACAAAGTGGGTGTTCAGAAATAAGAAAGACGAAGCTGGAGTAGTCGTGAGAAACAAAGCTCGACTGGTCGCCAAAGGGTATTGTCAACAAGAGGGCATTGACTATGATGAAACATTCGCCCCGGTTGCAAGGATCGAAGCCATCAGAATCTTTCTCGCATATGCAGCGCACAAAAACTTTACAGTCTATCAAATGGATGTAAAATCGGCTTTCCTGAACGGCGTTCTGCATGAGGAGGTCTATGTGGCTCAACCTGACGGTTTCGTTGATCCTCATCACCCTGATCATGTCTATGTTTTAGACAAAGCGCTTTATGGTCTTAAACAAGCACCGCGAGCCTGGTATGAAACTCTCACTAAATTCCTCTTAGCTTCTGGTTTCAAGATAGGTACAATTGATACTACCTTATTTCTTAAAAGGCAAGGTGAGGACTTGATTCTCATTCAGATTTATGTTGACGACATAATATTTGGGTCGACAAATCCGAAATTTTGTAAGAACTTTTCAAAGATAATGGAAACAAAGTTTGAAATGTCGATGATGGGTGAATTGAATTTCTTTCTTGGTTTACAAGTAAAGCAATTATCCGACGGCATATTTATTAATCAAGCTAAATATATAAAAGATATTTTGAAAAAGTTCAATATGTCAGACAGTTCAGTCATGAAAACACCAATGGCTACTGGTACACTCTTAGACGCGGATCCCTCCGGGAAACCTGTTGATCAAAAGGTGTATCGCAGCATGATTGATTCCTTACTTTATTTGACTGTCAGTCGCCCGGATATAATGTTTGCCACATGTTTTTGTGCGAGATATCAGTCTAATCCTAAAGAGTCGCACTTATCTGCTGTTAAGCGAATCCTTAGATATCTCAAAGGTTCTTCTAATCTAGGCCTTTGGTATCCAAAGGATTCTTGTTTTGAACTAACTGCCTTTACAGATGTTGATCATGCAGGATGTAAGCTAGACCGGAAGAGCACCTCTGGATCATGTCAATTCATAGGTGACAAACTTGTGAGTTGGACTTCAAAGAAACAAAACTATGTTTCAACATCCACTGCCGAGGCTGAGTATGTAGCTGCTGCTAGCTGCTGTTCTCAAGTCCTCTGGATGACGACACAGTTAAGGGACTTTGGATACCACTACAAGCGTGTTCCTATTTATTGTGATTCCAAGAGCGCAATATCTATAACTGCTACTCCGGTACAACATTCGAAGACCAAGCATATCGATGTACGCTATCACTTCATTAAGGATCATGTAGAAAAAGGTAATATTGAAATGCACTTTGTTCAAACTGACTTCCAGTTAGCTGATCTTTTCACCACGCCATTGGATGAAAAGCGTTTTCAATTTCTCATCAGCAAACTTGGTATGTTGAACATGTCTTAAACCTTACTCATTATTCTAGGGGGAGTATTCCAAGTTTTGATCTTGTGTGTTATTTTTCACCTGTTGATAATGAGAGAGGAATAATTTTCATAAATGATTACTCTTATTTTTATTTATGCAGGTTTGGTCAAGTAACAATGGCTTCTAATCACATCAGATTAGAACCCGCACTTCAGTGCTTTATTTTCTGCTTTATGTTAAAAAAAAATCTTCAGTTAAGGGGAGAATATCTGTGATGCTAACAGATTTTTGGATACTTAAATGCTTATCTGACCGTGTGTTCTTAAAGATAAATACTTGTGTTTTATCTTGTCAATATACTTTCTCAAGTATTCATACACATAACGGTTCAGCACATTCTATTTGACTTTGTTATTACCATGTATCAAAAGTAAAATCTTTCTATGGTAATACTCACGTTATTTGTATTCACTGTTGATTGAATCAAACATCATTTCATGTGCTTTCATTGAAAATATGTTTATATATTGTTCATATAAACAACATTCGTTTTTGATTCTCCAGCATATTATTCTTCATGACAAATTGATATGAGCTTATTGCCAACCACTTTTAGGTTGAGGGGAGAATTGCATCGTTAAACTCAACTGTTTTGACTTCTCCAAAATTTTTATTCTTCATGTAACAAGTGGTATTTGTGCTTACATGTACAAAACGCCTGTTGAACAGCATGTTCTTTTAGGAAAATACATGGGATTCAGTGTGAGAACTTAACAGAACTTCCATGGATTCACGATAACCAGTGTTTCCTACCCAGGAAGTATTCTCTGAGTGATTGAGGGGAGAAGGGTCAAAAGAATTGAGTGATGGTGTGTGAAGAGGTAAAATGAAAAAGAGAGATTGGTTAGACGTGAGCATTAAAAGAAAGAGGGTAAGAGAACAGAGTAAAAGAATATTAAACTCTGCACCAAACTTCTTTCTGAGTCGGGCAGCCACATAATCTGATTGGATCACATTCTTTGGTGACCATCATTGAAATAGGCAACTAGCCCATGCCATCTCTTGCATACAACCCCACCAGCTACTCATTCTTTTCTCAAAAAGAGAATGTTTCACATTTTCTGGGGACGCAGCACATACGCTATTGGTTCTTCATTTGGAAGATACTAATATTGAAAAAGAAGGAAAGTTGCCCCACCTTCGAACCCTTTCTCATGCACATTGAGTCTTTGTATAATTTGTTGTTGTCTCAACAAGTTTACATACTTTGAGCCTATATTGAAAAAGCAATCATCTATGCTTAACTTTTTTTTCTAACACATGCACGAGCACACAGAAATTTGTTTTCTGTCAGAACATTCATAGATAACCATGTGTTATTCGATGATTGAATGGAAGACCTGAGGAGTCTACATCAAACCAGCTCCTTATATAGTAACTTTGTGTTACTCAGTGACTTTGTGTTACTGACAGGCATTCTAACTGAGTCATTTGTTGATTCAGGGTTACAACTTGTAACCTGTTTGAATTTGCAAAGATTTAAACGGTTACAATTGACTATTTTTATCTAAAAAGATTGAAATAATCACTCTTTCCATCTGGGAAGACTGCTCTTATTTCCATACAGGGCTCGTTACATGAAGACTGTGCTTACGTGATCATACATAATGGGGAGATTGTCTTGAAAAGGGGGAGATTGTTTTGCAAAGTTTTGATGATGATGATTCTCACCACTCATCAAAAAGGGGGAGAAGATACAAAAAGGGAGAATTATCAAAGAAGGAGAATATAATCTGAAGACTGCTGAAGATTTTCAAAGATTTTCAAAGATTTGAAGTTTTGAAGTTTTGAAGCTATCAACGACATATCTGAAGAAAAGTGAAGACAAGTGAAGACCTGAAGACAATTGCAAAATTTTTTTAATCTTGAATCCAAAGGGGGAGATTGTTGGATCAAATAATTGTATTCAAGATTAAAGGGTCTAAACTGTAATTGTTTGATAGTTATAGTTAAAGGGTTTAAATTGTAATAGTTTAATAGTTATTAGCTATTGGGCCCAAGCCCATTAAGCATTAGGAAGCCCATATGGCCTAGGTATTTAAAGTTTTGTTTAGTTTAGTTTTAGGTTAACTCTGATAATTTTCTAAATAGGTAGCCGTAAGTTTTCTCTGTATTCAAAGGGTATCAAGAACACTCAAGAGTTTCATTGTTTATTCAAGGGATTGGTATGTTACTCTGATTTATATATCTCTTGATTATTATTGTATTTCTTGATTACTTGATTGATTGTTAATCAACTAGATAAATCTGGGATAACAGGTTGCTTTTGAAAGCTTATTATTATGGTTATAAGTTTCACGGTTTCATATAGCATATAAGGTATGTTATTTATCCACTACTAGCTTATAGCCTTATATGTCATTTTTAGAAAATCAGTGAAAGAAATAAGACTAACAAGACATATAAGAAGATGATGCAAATTACAGGGAAAAGAAGTTATGCTCGAGTTCGTGAAGAATTAAAGGTACTTATTCTTTATAATGTAGTTATTCATATAGCTAATGTGATATAGGTATATGTACTTACCTAAATATACATTTGGGTTGTCACAGGAATCTTTGTCGGGACATGAACCTAGTCGAATGGAAATGTTTGTTGCATGTTTCTCTAAAAATGGCACCACAAAAAATGTGGAGGCTGCAAACGCTATTGTATGTTGTATTTATAATTTGTTGACTACATATGCAAGTTTTACTTGAGCTTTAGATTAGTTTTCACAAGCTTTATCAATTTTTTAGTGATAATTTGTTTTGACTATAGGAACAAATGCTAGACCTCAATTTTCAACTTCCTGAGGGTTCACTTGACGATTCGGGGCCTGATGATGTATTTTCAAAAGTGATGGGAAAAGACAAACATGGCAGCGCACTCATGTACAGGTTAGGTGTTCGATCTTCAGATATATGGGGTGTCATACCGAGTCGCTCTGCATGTTATAGGGAGAGCATGTTATGGAAAAAAGCATATAAAGATATTAGCAGTGAAGTAGCTGAGTTGAAAGATATGATATTAGAGATGCGAGGATCAAATGAACATACTTCTAGTGCTTCAAGTGTTCCCGCGACATCAGCAGGTCGTCCTAAAGCACCCACCAAACTTCAACCTCTAAAGGTACGTGTCACATTAGAAATATATTGATGCAATATGACTGACTGATTACCTTAAGATAACATCTACTCTTGTATATATCGAGTTTTAGATTTTCTTCTAGTTATAACATGGCTCACCAATTGGGATGAATTTTAAGCTTCTAGTATAGGATAACAAAGAAGAAGAAGAAAATACATTGATGCAATATGACTGAATTCCATATAATGTTTAGAGTCTCTTCTATTGACCAAATAAGCTATTGGTTGACTCACTAGTCCTGCCTGTTATATTAGTTGATCAAATAAGCTATTGGGGTTCTTGAAATTTATTGAGATGACTTAGAGAATCTTGATCAGCACACCCACCAAATGACCACTCACTGCTAAATATATATGGTCTTGTATATTCTATAAAGTTGGAAATTAAAAAATTGTCCACGTTGAATGAAAGCTTGAGATTTATTTTCTTTGTCTCTTCCATAAATAGATATGGTCTTGTATATTCTATAAAGTTGGGACAGATTTAGTTATGAACCTAATTTTCGTTATAAAGTGGTCATTATTTTTTGGCCAAAGAAGACAAAAAAAGAATTGCCCCTTGTTTGATCATTCCTCCATGGTTGCACCTCAACTTCAACAATTTTGCTACACCAACTTTATCTTGGCCGCCAATATTTAAACCTCATTAAGAATATCAACACTTGCCATCACTTTTTTTTTCTCTTACCATTCAAATTTAGTGGGATTTGGTGGTCACTCAAGACCATGAATCCATGATGCATTGTTGTCACTTCATCCACATGGTAATCGTGTCCTATGCCTAATTCTCTCACCTCTCAAGTCTTGTGTAATTTCTCAAGCCTTGTGTCAACGTGTCCACATATGCTATTATAGATATGATATTTGAATATTGAATTGGTACTTGCACCAAAATTATTAGTACATGCGTCACATATTTGTATCTTTAAAATCATATTTTCTTGAATTTGATGGAATAAAGTTTAAATAAGAAAGATATGGTTGTACATGAATTAATGTTCGAATTTAAGAAATTGGAGATATATAAGCTTGGAGATATATAAATAATTTATAAATGATTCTTTTGTTGCAATTTGCGTTTGGTTTGGTGTTTAGATTGCGTCATATATAGCTTGTTCTTAGAACCTTGTTCTTCAATCACGTTTTTGTAGGTTGGGGATGTTGTTCATCTTACAAGTATTATAAATTCCATGGAGATTGTGGCAAGAGGACGAGTCAGGAGCTAATATCCAGATGAATTGGTTGGTGGTGAGAAGATTGGTCAAAATTGGTGTGAGGTACATGTTCTAGTTGCTATTAAAAAGCAGGAACGTTTGGTCAGACCATATGGATTGTTTATTACAGTTGAAGATGCTATTGGAGCAATGATTGCATGGCCATGTCCTTTCACTTTGGTATGTTAATCTTTTAAAACTTGTGAGATTTAGTATTTATAGAATTTTTTTATCATATAACTTTAAGCTCATATACGTGTTCTTTAATTGTAGGTGGTTCATGACGAAGATTGATATCTCTGGTTCATAGGGGACAATAAGATGTTTTGTATTTCAATAATTGTTGATTGGTACTTGGTTTTGTCATGATACAACTTTGTTGTGGGATACATAGCTTAATTGGTAGTAGATACTCATATAAGTACTTGTACGACATTGAATTTTGTCCTATCGAATCAATTCGTAAAACTTTCATATATGTTTTTAAATGCAATATTACAGAATGATTTTATAATTGCATAAAGTGTCTCATATTATAGTCTTTTAGGATGCTTTTAGTGTTCCTTATTATAGCCTATTAGGACACTTGTTAGTGTTACTTAGTTCATTTATTAAGACACGTATTTTGGTACTATATAATAACTGTTTTGGTGACATCGAATTTCGTCCTATAAAACCAATTTTTGGGACGCTCATATTTGTTTTTAAATCTAAACATTTTATGACAACATAAAGTGTCCTATATTATAGTCTATTAGGACACTTTTTAGTTTACTTAATCCATTTTATAGGCCTACGGAATTTGTATCATAATCGTAGAACTTATTAGGATGCTCAAATTCATCCTACTAACCTAATACAACGCCTTTAGAGGGGACACATATGTCTTTTGCCCTATAAACTTAAAAGTCCTATTAACTACCCTATTAGGACACTAATGGATGTCCTATAAACCCCTTTTTGTTGTAGTGGTCCAACTCTCTCTCACTTCTCTCTTTCCCTCTCTCTCTCTCTCTCTCTCTCTCTCATGTTTCCCTCTATAAGTTTTTGTGCAAATTGCTTAGCATTAAGGTTAATCTTCCTAATTTTGTATCAATGAGTTTTGTTGTTTACTTTTTTAATAAAATACAAACTTTATTTCAAATGGAAATAAAATGTCAAATAATTTTTGAATATCACTTATTGTAATGTTTTCAAATATTTGTATGTTATGGAATTTTTATTTTGAAAGATATGACGTGAACTTTAAAATGACAAATTAAATTAGGGGGTTTTATAAAACATTTTACATAGATGAGGTAAATTATGATGAAATTGATGAAAAAGCTTTTGCAAAAGGTTTTTGCATTGGAGAAGATTTGTCACAATAGGTTTTTGTTAAAAATGTTAGTGGAAAGCTGATGTGTCAAAAGTAAAAAGTCGTTTAATAACTTATGCATCGGGGATGCTCTAATACAAGTTGTACAACATGTTTGTAAGGTTGTCATTAAGAGATTTTTAAAAATTATGCATAAAACAATAGTACATGTTTGTGCTTTAATTGACAGTACCCTATGCATCAATACTTTTTTTTAGACTTTTATGAAATCTGCTTTATAAGGTAGTATAGATAATAGTAGTATGAACAAAAATAATATATAATAATATTAAATATATAATGGATTATATATATAGGGGTTAAATCATGTGAGAACCAAAAAAAGATTGAGAACCGTGAGAATCGATCTAAGTCGTAATTTGGTTTTGATCCTATAGTTTTAATTAAAAGTTATTTCACCACATGAAAATGACATAATCCTCATTTTGGTAATTGCGATTCACCATATGAAATACATACTATTTCACCTCATGAAATAATTTTTTTTTCATAAATATGATGTTTCACCACATGAAACCAAACACTATATGTTATTTCACCACATGAAACAAAACGCCATATGTTATTTCACCAATGAAACCAAACATAATTTTCTTCTGTTTGTTATTCACCCCATGAAACCAGAAACAAAAAAAAAACCTAAATTATGTTCCTTCAACCACCATCGTCGCCGGTAACCACCCCCTCAACAACCGACGACCTCTTCAAACACTAGCAATTCTGCCATTGAAGCCACCACAATCTCTGTTCGACCATCCTCTACATCACAACCGTTAGACGTAAATGACTCGACCATCATGGTCACACGCAACCACCATCGTTTTCCTTGTATTACCCAACCACATCATTTTCGCCTCTACCCACCATCGCATCCACCAACTATTGATCTCCATTCAACCGTCGTTGCTCATCATTCGATGACCAACGATTCAGCCACCATTGACCTTCATCCATCTAAAATCGTAAAACACAATCAGGAAAAAAAACCTAAATATGCTTTTCAAAAACTTTTTCTACATATCTAAGAAGATTAAACACCTACCCATCAATCTCCTCATAAACCACTAAATCGATTCAGATTTTCAACTCTACGTCATCTGAAATCGAAGGAACACAAAATCCGGCGATAATAACAACAAAAAAAGAGGAAAAAACCATTGAAATCTTATGTATCCAAATCGGAAATTAAAATTATGAAAGCTTAAAGTGAAATTGATGAAGGAAAAGTGAATCAAACCTGGTAGAACCGAACCGGAAGACGAAAACCATCCAGAAACCGACGACGACGGGGCGGTGGTGGCAAGGATGGAGTTGATGAAGGGGCGGATGAGGCGTTTTCTATCTCAGGTGCCGTACCAGATAACGTGTATGGTGATGTTACATTGATGGAGATGAAAATGGGATCAGGTGGGTTTTAAAAGATGAAATTACAAGTTTGTCCTCAAATTTTCCAACTAGACATGAGATTAGACATGTTTTTCACTAATATTTCAAAAATGCCACCATTTTTAATGACCATTGATTAAATCATTTGAAGGATTGAGATTTGTCCTCACGATCCTCAATATTTTTCGGTTCTCATTTGATAACCGTCCTATATATATATATATATATATATATATTATTAATAATAATAATAATAAAATATAATATATTTATTTGATTGAGTTTGACATTGATAGTTTTTTTATGACATTTCAATTTCCAATGCATTCAACACCCCTATTAGAGCATCCACAATGTGTAGGTTATTCATCAAGGTTTTTCATAACTTTTTTCTTACACATTTGTAACACCCTCGAAATTAGGATGAACAACTAATTTAAAATTTCCAAAAATGCCTCGAAGAAAGATAAATCTCTTAAAACAATTCCATTCTTGAAGTATTAATCTAGATTAAACCTTCAACAAAATAAATGAAGTCTTACACAAAGACTAATTAAAGGTCGGGTGTTACTAAAACCCAAATACCAGTTGCTATTCCCAAGATAAAGGCGGAAGACTTCGCCAAGTTACTCACTCTTGTGCATAAATATAGCATTCATCTCTACACGGAACGCTAGCACCAAACCCCAACCGAAACCTGATGCACATGCCGACAAAATAAAAATGTTAGGCTAACGCCTAGTGAGTTCAAGAGTTTTAAACGTGAGTAATTATATTGTTAAAAGGAAAAAATGCAGTTTTAAATCATGATCTTCCAAAATGATTTACTTTAAATACGAGACAACTCATTTCCAATAACACACATTTTTAAGGGCAAATACCCCAACATAAAACCTTCCTTCGTAAAGTAAATACAACCCAAAACTCACTTAAAACGTGAATAGAATTTGAACTTCCGATTTATAAAATGCAGATAAAATCTTATTTCTCAAAACACCCAAATCACGGGTGGAACATAATATTCCACCCATAAATCATGGATAAAATCCATATATATAAAACGTCACGAAAAAAATATGGATACTAAAATACAATACCCAAAACAACACCTTTTGGTGACGGGGGAGACCCGGTACCATATGATGTGGCGAAACACAAAGTAGGTCACATCTAAAGTTATGGAGCTTCTATCACAGCACCAAGGTTATCGAGTTCAACCACCCACAATCTATACCTCGAGCTCCAAATGGTCTAAGAATGACTCACTGCTTCTATCATAACACCAAGGTTATCGAGTTCAACCCCCAACGATCTATACCTCGAGTTTCCAAAGGTCTAAGAAGGATTCACTTCTTCTATCACAACACCAAAATTACCGAGTTCAACCACCAACGATCTATACCTCGAGTTCCCCATAGTCTAAGAAGAATTCTTAATAAAATCAACTGACTGACTCTTATGCCTATGGATCCACTACATTACAGTCTAAAACATTACATGACTTCAATCGAATGACTAACGCACTCAAAACATGTAATTATCAAGTGATACACATTAAGCGCAATTATACTCACAACTCCACGACGGGCTATTAAACCGGACAATTGTTCCCAAGACTCATTTTGGTCAAATCGTGTCGAAGCTCAACAAAATTGCTTTATCATACAATAAATGTCGGTATAAACAATAAAACACTTTTAACCAACGACTATGCAACTCAACGACCAAAAGTTTGATTAACCCAAAACACAAAGTTGGTTGAGGCAAACCATTTTCCAAATGAACTCATATCCTTATATTTCTAAAATGTCTCATGACACAATGGTATGCAATTTCCCAAACGGGTATATAAGATCAAATACTCAAAAATGACAATCACGTCAAATAAATTCCATTTATATAAAAATCGCCAAGGAAACATATCCACCTAATTTATTTATCAAAATATCCAAAAATGTATGTTATATTTATAAAGTTAAACACTTCCAAATAACCAAAACTTATCAGCAGTTAACAAATTTCATGTAAAACACAAAACACTTTAAAATAAACATTTTGGCATGTACACCGTTTTCACAAATCGACTTGAACTCACCTTGCTAGATTTAGACTAAATCTAGATTTATTGAAGAACTTGGATCCTCAAGCCGAAATCTTCCAAAAACCTATATCCACAAGTTTCCAACCATGAATATACTCCTTCAACCAATAAAAATCGATCCCCAAACATCTTATAACAAAATCCCCAATTTGGTCAAAACCCTAGCTTTGACCTAATCTCTCCAAAATCAACCAAACCGAAATTGTAGTAATTGTTGGGTCATCTGAAGATTTGAAGATGACCTCCTGATCTTCCATCTTATATCATCCTACTTAGAATATGTTTGAGGTTCTTTTAGCAGCTTGGTTTCTATACAAATGTTCGGTGAAGTCGAAGATCAGCCGAAGAAGACAAAGTAGGAGTACATCTCTCAAAGCGGATTGAAGATAGTCTCCTAAGCCTAAAGACAAGCATGCCCAAGTGTTCAACACCATCAGCCAGGATGGTGTCAATCACACATCTTCGGGAAAATCCGAAGATCTCACATCTTCGGGAAAATCCGAAGATCTCACATCTTCGGGAAAATCCAAAGATCTCTCAAGCCTTCGGCAGCCGATGACCTCTCCCTAGAAGCTGAAGATGTTCTCACATCTTCAGGAGCCGAAGATGCCTGAAGATTTCCTTCTAACACATTATACTTATGTGACAAAGTATATTGTGATATCTTGCATTGACGTGGACCTCATCTGGAGATCAGATAAAGTAAGTTTTGTCTACTACACCATTTTAAGGAAAGGTCTCTACCATCCTTCTGTAGGTCAACACTTCAAGCCAAAACACCTCAAGACAAAAGGTACATCATGTACCTTGCTGAAGACCTGTGTCCATCCTTTGCTCAACAGGTGTCCCATGCATTTAATGCATGAGGCACTATAAATATGGAGGATGGTTCAACATGCAAGATTACCAGCCCTCAAGCATTCAAGCTCTCTAAGTGCACTGGCATTCTCTCTCTAAGAAGTTCTTATTGTTTTCTAAGTGTTTTACAATTGTTCTTCATTTCTCTTTGTGTAAGATTGTTTGAATAGATTTCATCTATTCCCTTCCGCAACAATCAAAAGTTTTCTATGTGTAATTCTTGATTTCAAATCAATAAGAATTAAATTAAGTGAAAAAACTGTGTGTATTGTATTCAACCCCCCCTTCTACAATACTTCTCTTATTTACTTACTGCTATTTAGGACCAACAAGTGGTATCAGAGCGGTTTAGTTTAACTCAATAAACTAGATCCGTGATGGCAGCCTCTTCCTCGTCTTTGAAAAATGATTCTTCTCAAAACTTCACTGCTGTTTCATACGACAATGGCTCTATAGCCAAACCACCAAGGTTTAACCCCAATAACTTCTACTTGTGGAAAAGTCGTATGATACTCTTTCTAAAAGGAGTTGACAGCAGATATCCAACTATTTTACATGAAGGTCCTTTTATTCCTAGAGTTTGGGACCGATATAATGCAGACAAGGGAAAAGCTGATGAGGACTCTTCTGAAGAAGAAAGAACTCCAGCTACTGGGAGATACATTCTAAAGGACCCCATTAAATACAATGATGAAGACAGACGTCTTATAGCTCTTGATACTAAAGTCAGAGCCATCATTGCCCTCTCTCTGCCTGATGAGGTATATCATTCTCTTGTTAACCTTTCTACTGCAAAAGAAATGTGGTCCACTCTGTGTGTTCTTTATGAAGGTACGTCTGAGGTGAAAAAGAGCAAAAAGATTGCTCTTGTAAGAAAGTATGAACTCTTCTCTCATGAGAAGGGTGAGTCTCTCTCAGACTACTACAATCGCTTTAACAGTCTTCTCAATGATCTTAAACTTGTGGGTCGCATATATGATAATGAGGAAGTCTTGTGCAAGTTCATGGACTGTCTTCCTGAGTTTTGGGAAAACATCTGTACTTGTATCAAGTCTACCAAGGATCTTAACTCTATGCCTCTCACTGCCTTGTATGGCACCCTCTTCAACTATGAGCAGACTAAACTGCTTAGGAAGTCATTCACAAAACACATCAAAGGCTCTTCTCTAGCCCTTGTCGGTGAATCTTCCAAAAGTACTGTGTGTGTCCCTAGGATCACCTATCCTTCTGACTCTGACAACGATAGTCAAGAGGACCCCAATGACCCTTCAGAAGGCTATCTCAGTGAGGCTGATGATGAAGGAGAGGAGACCTCTGTGGCTCAACTGTCAGATGGTGTTGCCATGTTGGCTGGCTTTTCTAAAGGCAAACCTCGCTTCTCTTCTGGAAAATCCAGGTTTTCTAGAAAACCCTCCTCTACTCTTTCAAAAATTGCTCCCTCTGACAAATCAAATGAGGAATGTTACAGGTGTGGGAGGAAGGGACACTTTGCTTCTGAATGCAGAAGCAGGTCCTCTGATAAGTCTAGACGACCCTCCTTTAACCGTACATCCTCTAGGTCTGTCAGAACCAAGTCTGATTCCTACCAACCTTCCTTTCAAAAATCAAACTCGTCTGTTCCTTCCAACTCTGACCGTGCTGAAAAGTACAAGGCCAAATACAAGAGAGAGAAGGAAAGGAATGCTCTTCTAGCCAACAAAGGAAAAGGTCTTCTTGCCGAATCTCATGATTGGGCAGATGAACCAACTTCCGAAAGTGACAAGGAAATGGCCAACCTTTGCTTTATGGCTAAAATAGATGATGCTGATGATGGTGAAACCTCTTCCACCTCCATGGCTCTTGTGTCTGCTGAGTGATCTACCTCATCCACTCAGGTACATCCATTTTTCTCTCTCTCTGATGCTGAGAAAATTGAAGCCTTTGACTCTTTGACCATTGACTTCTATGAAGCCAAGGATGCAAAGAAGAAGGCAAATACTCAGATAAAATCTCTTTCTTCTCAACTGCAAATCTGTCTTTCTCAACTAAAACACTTTGATAAAATCAAGGCTGAGCTTGAATATTTGAAAACTATAAATTTTACTCTTGCTAAAGAGAAAAATAAACTTCTTAAAAAGTTTAAAAAGGAGCAAGAAACTGTGAAAAAGTGGACAAGGTCGTCCAAAAATTTGGAAAGGATTTTTCAGGATCAAATATCTTGTGATGACAAGTCTGGACTAGGCTTCGGGAAATATGACCTTGAACCTCCTTCTGACACTAATGCTCCTTTCTCTCTTCCCTCATTCTATGAATCCTCTGAAGAGAACTATGACAACTCTGAACCTTTGGACTCTTCTGATCCCTCTAAAGATCTCAAGTTTGGAATGTTCATCAAAGCTAAGAGCATTGACTCACCTAATGAGAGTGAGGAAGTACAAGACTCAAATGACCCTTCTAAACCAATTATTGAGTCTATGTGTTCCTTGAAAATAAACGAGCCTTCCTCTTCTAAACCCAAATCTTCCAAAGTTCCTCAGCATTCTCCAAACAATGTCTCTTTCTCCAAAAAGGGAAAATCTGTTGCCAATCTTCCTCCCCAAAAGAAACTTCCCAAGAAAAACTCAAAGAAACCATCTTCTCTTCCAATCCCCAGAGTTGTGATGTTAAATAAGCTAAATTCCAAGACACCCTCTTCTATTCCTTCAACTGACTCTGGCAAAGGCATCTTGGGTCCTAAGCCTCTTGACTATCCTCTAACCTCTAAGGCCATGAAAGTCAATGTGACCAGTCATCACAAGGAAT
This sequence comes from Arctium minus, assembly GCA_954870635.1. NCBI lineage: Eukaryota > Viridiplantae > Streptophyta > Magnoliopsida > Asterales > Asteraceae > Arctium > Arctium minus. The sequence continues at coordinate 168,510,186 of OX941080.1, read as the reverse complement.
CTGGTCAAAGCTCCAAAAAGGTTTTTACATATAGAAAATGTTATAACTGTGGTAATACCTCTCACCTTGCTAAGAATTGTCCTCTGGAGAGAATTGATAAAAATGCTTCCAAGGATACTTCTTCTCCTTCTAACTCAAAAGGACCCATCTCCAAATGGGTACCAAAGAAATGATTTTCTTGTGATTGCAGGGTCTAGGGCACCACCAAATCTGGTATCTCGACAGCGGGTGCTCAAGACATATGACCGGCAACAAATCTCTTCTTGTAGACTTCGTGCCTTCCAAAGGTCCTTCTGTCACCTTTGGTGATAATTCCAGAGGAAGTACTAAAGGTTATGGAACACTCTCAAATGGTTCCATCACCTTTAACAAGGTAGCCTATGTTGAGGGCTTGATGCACAATCTTCTAAGCATAAGCCAACTGTGTGATTTGGGCTACAAGGTGATGTTTGAATTATCTTCATGCATCATTTTCAACGAAAAGATGGAAACCGTACTCTTTGGCTACCGCAAAGAGAATGTCTATGTCATAGACATGGGACATAGCTCATCCTTCGGAACAAACATTTGCTTTGTCTCTGAAAACTCTGCTAAAAGATGCTGGCTCTGGCACAAGCGTCTCTCTCATCTAAACTTCAAGACTTTGAATGTCCTTTCAAACTAGGAGCTTGTCATGGGCATGCCAAAGTTGTCCTTTGTGAAAGAAAAGCTGTATGATGCATGTGAGAAAGGGAAACTCACAAAGTCTTCCTTCAAGTCCAAGCAATGCTTCTCCATCACTCAGCCTCTTCAGATGCTTCACATGGATCTGTGTGGACCAGTCAGTACTCCAAGCCTTGGTGGTAGAAGGTACATTCTGGTTATTATTGATGAATTCACTCGTTACACTTGGGTATTTTTTTCTCAGGTATAAAAGTGACACTACTGAAGAAATCATAAAGTTCATCAAAAAGTCTGAAGTGTTGAATGGGCAGCTGGTAAGATCTGTAAGAAGTGATAACGGAACAGAATTCAAGAACAGTATGTTGGATGACTTTTTCAATGAAAAAGGCATCTCCACCGATCGCCTATCGCCACCTCCACCGATCACCACCACCCATTGTCTCTGCCACCACCGACGCTCACAGCCAACCACCGTCGCTCGTCGTCAACCACCGTCGGTGACCTCCGCCTCTTACTCCACTACAATAACCTCTATTGCCACTGTCCACCGCCACCACCACTATAATCGTCGACCACCTATACTTCTACGACATCAACCACAAGTACAACAACCTCTTGCACCACCACTATCCACTATCTTTCACATTCTTCACAACTACCGTCTTTCACCGACCACCCATCGCCTTTATCTTTACGTGTCGCTTCAACTATGCATCGGCCAATTCATTAAGATCTTCCAAATTGAACCAAAATATTATATTTTCTTTATATAAATTGGATTTTTTCGAACTACTATCAATTATTTCAGATTCTTCATTCAAATTTTCTACCATTGTTTTTGTAAGTATTTATATGTATGAAAATTGTGTAAAAAAATAAAAATGTTTTTTCATTAAATTATTTAAAGATATACTTTATTTGTGTTATTTATAATTATTATAGGACATACAAAATCATCAAACAACTTTTAGGGAAACTTGTCCAGTTCTGTCCTATCTAGTCCTAGTCGTACCAAACACAAGACAGACAATTGTCTTGTCCAGTCCGGTCCTAGCCTCTTGTCCTGTCCTGTCCAGTCCTGTCCAGTTTTGTCCTGTCCAATCCCGTCCAATCATGTCTGCATACCAAACGCTACCTAGATGACATGTGCTACCTCAAGGGCCGCTTTTGACCACCACTTCTCATTGACTAACTCTTTCCAGCTCAACACGATTCTCAATCCGCATCCCAATGACCAACATCAACCCAAAGAATTTCCGAAACTAACCACACCAAGGAAATCATACACATCGATACTTAATTACCACATCTAACTTCCTTTAAGTTCCACCACTGTGATGCTAACATTTCTCATGATCCAACGGGGATACTTCTAAACATTCATTGACCTCAAAAGAACAATTCGGTTTGCACTGAGCCGATCACCAGAAGATTTAAAATTGACACCTAATATATAAACTTCTTGTGTAAAACGTATGTAAAATAAGAATTAAAAAAATGTTAAATTTAAAAGTATGTATAACCGAAAATAAAAATTGGGTCATTAAGAAATCTGTTAGAATTGTATATATATATCAAATTTGAGATATTAATTTAAATATATAAAAATATAATTACTTTTATTATGTATTTATTTATATTATTTATTTAATAATTTTATTTAAATATTGATTACTTTAGATATATTAATAAATAAAACTGGTTAATAAATACAACTGATTAAATACGAAACTTTTATAAAATTCTATAAAGTTAAAACTGATTAAATATGAAAAACCTATGAAAAAGCAGGTCGTACAGTTACGACCTATGACGAAAAACCTTACGAAAAAACTCAAGTGAAAAACCTCTTCACTATATGAAAAACCTCAAAATAAGGTTTTTGCTTTTTAAAAAACCTCTCAAAAATCTCCTAAAAAGTTTCCAAAAACCACAGTGTGGATGCTCTTAAGGGGTGCCAATAACAATGTCTATATAGAAAATGTTAAAAAATATAAATTGGAAACTATATAAACTTTTTATTTTGGTGTCAATCTAATCTATCTTGAAAATAACTTTCTAATATTATATTTTATTATAGAAAATATTTATTTCATTATAATTTAATAAATTACATAATTAATCAATATATATATATACTATATTATAAAGCACCGACAAAAAACTCTTAAATACAAATTATTAGGCACAAGTTACCATCATTTTATGCAAGATTTTAAAAATCTCTTAATTTACAAATTTCAAAGCACAAGATACATATTATTACTGCAGACTTCTAACATCCACCAATTTGTAATATGCAGGGTCTTTCTTTTATGCAGACCTTTTTCATGTATCACTATTAATTAATATATTATATTACTATAATTTTGTTTTAATTATATTATTAAATATGTAATTGGTTATTTTTTCTAGATGTCATTAAAATATATAAGATAATCATTATTGAATTCTAACAAAATACTTAATTTTTTTATATAAAAAACATTATATTATTAAGCCTAAATTAAACAAATTTATAAAAAAACATTATCACTTTCTCAAAACCATCCAAAATCGTACTGTAAATCGACCAAAAAATAAAATGAAACATTAAAATCGACCAAAACCATCCAAAATCGTACTGCTCGACGTGGCTTCGATCGAAAGGGCGGGACGAGTAGGCAAAGCAAATGGGGGTGGAACTCCCTTGACCGACCATGGGTCTTGGTAAACCCGCGCCCCTTAGACGTTATGAATTAATTAAATAAAGAAGTATATGGTTTGATCGGCAATACGTTAGTGAAATGAGATTTAAGATCTCATGTAATTATACACACACACACATATATATAGGGGTCTAATCAAATGAGACCCTATTAGATTGTGGTAACTGTGAGATCCAATCTCAGTCATCCATCTAATATTTTTTTGTTTTTTTTTAATTAACAATGAAGGTTATTTTAGTCATTTAATAAATTACTTAATATTAAAAAGAAAACTGTAACTGAAAGAATCAATCAATAATAAATTAAATATTTTGTTTCCTTCATTATCTCAACCAACAAATTATGAGATATTCTGATTTTGATAATTTGATTTGGTCTAATTGAATTTTAAACATTATATCGCCTGTATTCATCCCTTCCATCATTGACATTGTGTTTTTAGCCTGAAATTCTATTCCTTCTTTATTCATCTCGTTCTATGCCATTCAATGGTTAACGAAAATTCTATAGATACCGAGCGATCTTCGTCTGTTAGTCCCAATGAAGTGGAATACAATCACACGGATGTAACTTTATTTCAAAACACAGACGATTTTGATTCTGGACTTTCACATTACAAACCACAGGAGTATTAGTCAATCAATTACAGAGAGATGTTTTTTTCAATCAGGAACAGAGGGATGGATTTCAGTTGTTAGACGATAGTGTATCATTTGGCGTCGACAACGATGGATGCTATCTACCTTATTCCAACAATGTGAATGATGAAACTACATGCAAGTTCTTCAATTTCTGCATACCGATTGAAACTTATCGAATATGATATGTGTAAAAAATAGATGTATCACAGAGTCACACATTGTGCTACATTGTGAAACTTATGGGATACTGCAGTTGTGTTGCAAATATGATTTGTGATAGTGTGTGGTACACCGGGTTATACATGGTGATATGTTACAACTAAAACAATTCCATTGGATGATGTTTTTTGAATTTCTATTCGAATATGATATGTGTATAAAATAGATGTATCACAAAGTCACACAATGTGATACATTGTGAAACTTATGGGGTACTGCAGTTGTGTTGCAAATATGATTTGCAAATACTGAATCCATTCCTAACTTATCGCTTGCCGCCTAAATCATAAAGATAAATTGTAATGTTTTTTTTGACTATTTTACCCTTTTTTCCTTATTTAGTGGCATAAAATCATTTTTTTAAATATTATTTATATTAGGTATTTTAGACCATTGATTAATTAAATGGATGGATGAGATTGGATCTCATGGTTACCACGAAATACTAGGGTCTCCCATGAAAGGCCCCCTATATATATGTATGTATGTATGTATGTATGTGTGTGTGTGTGTGTGTGTGTATGTATGTATGTATGTATGTATGTATGTATGTATGTATGTATGTATGTATGTATGTATGTATGTATGTATGTATGTATGTATGTATGTATGTATGTAGGTCAGCTTCATTTGTTAACCAAATTTTTTGTGTTAACTATATGAACCATTATAAGCCCTTGATCATGGAAATCAATGGTTGAGATTGAATATCTTTTAAAAGCCTTAATAAATGCACAATTAATGAAAAATTAAGAGTGAACTATAGTGATAATGGTATTTTGGGAAAAATAAATAAATGGAACATTATGTCTTTATTCTCTCTTAATTAATGTTCCATTCAAAAGAATTATAACCCCCAGTTCGTTAGTGTTTATAAATTTGCATGTATTTGAACATTATTCTTCCAAAATAATCATAACCCCCGGTTCATCATGTTTATATGAAGAAATATGAACAATATTACTTTTAAATATGAACAAATGATCCTTGCTCTATATATATATATGGGTGTTAAAACAAGTCGTAATCTAAGATATTGGCTCATGGATAGTTTTAGATTATCGTAAGGGGTAGAATTATATTTTATATAAGAGTTAAAATTATCGCCATGGATTTGGATTTGTAGGGGAGACGTTAGCCACTTCAAATATCGTTTCGGGCAACGACTTGTACTATGAGTTATACGTGAATTTTTATAAATGGTTGCATGTTTTAATAAAAATTATTTACAAGTTTATTGATATTTTTAAATGTCGTTTATGCATTAAACGTGAAATATTTCTATGATATGTGTTTGTGATTTGTGTGGCAATGGGGGAGTATTACGGTGTAAGTCCGTAAGTCGAGCATGTTTTGTGAGCTCGTCTAAGCCGTAAGTGCGAACATGTTGTGTGAGTTCGCCAGGTAAAGTTGTGTGAGTTAAATACCTCCCAATATGCCGTTAGCTTTGTGATTTAAATTGTTTTACCGTTTGCATGATAAATTAATTATGATGCTTTGTGAAATTCGTTATTTATATTATTCATGCATAAAAACCGGGTATTCACTAGGCCGTAGAGTCGGACTACCGTTGAATAAAGGCATGGCGAAGAATGTTGTTCGAGATTTTAAGTGATCGGGATTTGATAAACATTTCCTTAAGTTTTGTTATCATGAATTATTCCGTTGCGTCGAATTATGTAGACCTTATGGATTTATTTATATGGATGTTTAATATTATAAAAAAAATCTGGGACATTACAAGTGGTATCAGAGCAGTTGTTTAAGCGAACTAGGCTGCTGTAAACCTAGACTTGAACTGAGATTGGAAGATTTTTTTATTCCTGACATATGTGTGACTAAAGATTTATTTATAGTGATGAGAATAATTGTTTAAGTTAAATTGGGGTTTGTGAACCTAGTCTTGAACTAGATCAAATTAGAGAGGTCGTTAGATGCATGGCTTGATGTCAAGGAATATATTGACATTGATAGTGATTGACTATAACTGATGAAAAATGCATGGTAAGAAGAGATAGAAAGAAAAAGGTAGGGATAAAGGGGGGGGGGGGGGTTAAGGGATTAAGTTTGGTGATAAACTCCCACTAATTTTCTTGAGTGAGAATAAAATATGTTCAGCAATAAGAATAAAAGGAACTAAAAGTACTGATGATATAATGAGTTGATTCAACCCATATTTGAGCCAGATAAGGAACATATCTAATATCAATTGGCGGGAAGAATAGTCAAATATGAGACTAGCAATGGCGTCATTAGTGTCATCAATGATGGTAACAGGTTCATGGTAAGAACCGATTATCTTGATTAGATGCATGACTAGTTGAAGGATTTTACAATCAAGAGTTAGAATGTTGAGATCATATGTAAACCATATGAGTAGATCTAAGGGTTTTCAACGGATTAGTTTCTTAAAGGAAAAGAGAACATATCAGTGTATGAGATGCTCATAGAATTAATGAGACTACGGTTGATTAGTCTTGTTAGAAACTAGGGTTTCATTGTCCTCCATGGCTTCTCAAGAGTGGTTAGGGGGATAATTTAACTTATTTGATTTGATGAAAGTAACTATTGTTAGTAAGCATGTGTCGCTTTGATCAAGATATGAAAGCGAGAGGATGGTGAAAAAAAAGTGTGTTATGTTATATGTATCACATGTAGTAAGTAAGAAATACTTTGTGGTAAAATAATAAGGTTTATCCAAGTGTATGGCTCCTGAGCCATAAAAAAAAGGTAATGGAATTGTTCCCATGGTTATAAAGGCATCATGCTAGGATAGTACAAACATACATGAGATGTTTTGCATTTAGGGAAAGATAAGTAAGATGTGATACAAGTTGAAGAGGATGAAATAAATAAAAATGTGCACTTAGAACCATCAATGTCATGAATGACGCGTAATATCCTAAATATCAATGAGGATGTAAATGGTCAATATTAAGAACCTTGTTTGAGAATGAAGAGTAAATGATAAGTATATGAATTGGTTCAGGAGAACCAAATGGTGGCATGTGTGGTATAAAAGCAGAGTTAACTAATTAGTTAGTAGAACAAGTAGTGAATCTAGCTAATGGTACATATTTGTCGTCAAAGGAGAGCTGTGACTAGACTCTAGAATAAATGCAATGCATGATATAAAGATTTCCCCTTTTGGAAGATGAGTAAAGTTAAACTTTCTGGTCGCATACAGGATGAATTCGAGTTTGAATTTGGCAAAATATTAAAATAACTCAAGGGTTTGTACTCGACGAGTGACTTGGTCAAGTCAAATGATGAAAATTGTGATGTTTAAGCATATCACACAAATGTGAAGTCATAAAGGAATCATGAGAATCTTACAAGTGGTGACAAAAATGTGTAGATTAATGCACCTTTGCATAAGTAATACGCCATACAAGTAAAAAATATCGAGCTTGTTGAAAGAAAGTGTGGGCACTGGGAATCAACAAGAGGAGACTGTGTTGAATCAGAACCCTTCAAAAAAATGCTTGACATGTTTCAGATGCCGCAAAAGGGTGAAGGAATGAATATTAGAGGTAAAACTAAAAGTAAAGATAGTTGAATTGATAAAAGGCACTATAGAAAGTAATATAGAAAGATAAGAAGTTATCTGGTGAACATCATAATCTCAGTATCTATGATTGCTAATGTGAGTATGATATGAAAATGCTAAAATTGGAGCACGATGAATAATGTTTATGTACTTGGAACGACTGAATGCACATCAAGTATTAGGAAGTATGTAATGTAACAATACCATATCGTCAGGCCAAAAAGGTAAATGAAGTATGCCATGAAGACCAAGAAGTGATCCTAAAGTGTCTCTGCTAGGTTAGACAAAGGATTTTTTTTGTATACAATAATGTTCCAATGTTGGCACTATGGTGTATATTGGTGAAAGAGGAAATGTTATAGTATACGTGTCATGGTAATTGAAAATGCATGACTTGAAATTAGCAGCAGTAGTAGTGGGGTTCAAAAGTAAATTGAGGCATTATTTACAGAACGGATTGTGTGGACTAAACTCTATAGCTAAAGACATCTTGTGTTAAAAGATAAGTACATATATGCATAAGTGCATGCATATATAAAGGTTTGATGTTGGATGCATACTTGAGTTGTGAAAGAATTTCCAAGAAATATGATGAATGTTTTCATGCATGTTGCCATATTTCGTAGATAAGAAGGACAGGATGGTACCTATGTGCGGTAACCTTTAATGAAAATAGGAATAACCACTTAGAGTTGAAAACATTCACCTAAGTTGATGATTATCAAAGAGTATTCAAAGAGAGGCACTTGAAAAGTTATATGACAGGTATTAATCAATTTGTCGAACTATCTGGAAAGAAAAAGAAGGCAGATAGATGGATCGGTAGTATACCTTTATTTATTAGAAAATATTGTTCAAGTTAGTGATAGATTGAAGATTGTCAAGATAGGCAAATGGCTTATTTACAAAGATGGAAAGGATGTTTAAAGTTTCAGACAATAAACGAGTTGGTAAAGTTGGATTTATGACCTGAAGTATATATTTTAAGAAAGTGTCTAGTAGATAGAAAGACGAAATTTATTAAGGAGGAAGTTTGTAATAACCAAAAACAAATGCTAGTTTTCAATTTATAGGGACCTATTATGTAAATGCAAGGAAAGTGAAGCCATTATACCCTAAAGTTTTAATGTGATTCAATGATCTAGCAATCAAACAATTTTGAAACCTCCCTGGTCATCAATCATCGGCTTAAATGTTCGGATGATTCATATGCTTTGAAACCGACGATGACCTTATATAAAAGGGGTGGTGCATAAATGGTAATTTCGTGTAAAAAAAAGTTGATCGAGAAGGGGAGCTAGTCGACGTTGGAGAAGAAGTCGAAGGTATATAGTTCGATGTGAATAAAAGCCTGAGAAGGAGACGAGATTAAAATACTTTTATTTATTTAAGACAAATTTTGAGGACGAAATTTTGTTAAGGGAGAAAGTTTTAAATAACCCTTGTAAAATAAATCCATTTTGTTAGTATATCGAAAATAAAATAAAAACACTTTTATATCTTAAGGGACCATGTATGCCAAGGGAGAAAATTTTGAGTTTTAATGAACAAACATTTAAAGTTTGCATGTCAAAAGGCTTGAAATGGTCGAGACTTTATGATTTTGTGACCTTGGCTATTCATCTAGCCAAAACCGTCACTCCGATCATGTATATATAAGGGTTAGGTCTGCAAGCATAGGTGAAAACAATCGAGAGAAAAAGATCGTATAAGAGAAGTGAAGGACGACGACAGTTTGGTGAAACACAAAGAGTTCGATGCGTTTTCGGTAAGCATTTCTTAACTTGATAACTTCGATTTCATATATGTAGATGTTTTAATCATTTTCGAGAGTTACATCGAGATTCTGGTGGCCTCGACAATCAACCATGGTTGGTGCCCCAACTGGTGCTCATTGTTGGGGTGTATTATCGGTAACAAACCATGCGAGCAATGAGGTGTTCGACGTGGCTTCGATCGAAAGGGCGGGACGAGTAGGCAAAGCAAATGGGGGTGGAACTCCCTTGACCGACCATGGGTCTTGGTAAACCCGCACCCCTTAGACATTATGAATTAATTAAATAAAGAAGTATATGGTTTGATTGGCAATACGTTAGTGAAATGAGATTTAAGATCTCATGTAATTATACACACACACACACACATATATATATATATATATAAATATAAATAGGCCATGTTGTGGTGGATTTGAGAAGGTATATATATATATATATATATATATGTATGTATACCATGGATGTGAAGTGATGCCAAGTTTGACATATATTCATATATATTTTGTACACTTCAAGCATGCGAAGTGATGCAAGTTTGGCATATATGAAGTTTATATATATATATATGGGTGTTAAAACAAGTCGTAATCTAAGATATTGGCTCATGGATAGTTTTAGATTATCGTAAGGGGTAGAATTATATTTTATATGAGAGTTAAAATTATGGCCTTGGATTTATAGGGGAGACGTTAGCCACTTCAAAGATCGTTTCGGGCAACGACTTGTACTGTGAGTTATACGTGAATTTTTATAAATGGTTGCATGTTTTATTAAAAATTATTTACAAGCTTATTGATATTTTTAAATGTCGTTTATGCATTAAACGTGAAATATTTCAATGATATGTGTTTGTGATTTGTGTGGCAATGGGGGAGTATTACGGTGTAAGTCCGTAAGTCAAGCATGTTGTGTGAGCTCGTCTAAGCCGTAAGTGCGAACATGTTGTGTGAGTTCGCCAGGTAAAGTTGTGTGAATTAAATACCTCCCAATATGCCGTTAGCTTTGTGATTTAAATTGTTTTACCGATTGCATGATAAATTATGATGCTTTGTGAAATTCGTTATTTATATTATTCATGCATAAAAACCGTGTATTTATTGGGCCCTAGGCTCACCCAACTCCTTTTCGAAATAATTATGCAACCAGGTCGTCATTCCATCGGGAGTAGTAGCAAAGGGTAGGAGAAGGTCTAGAGTCGGACTACCGTTGAATAAAGGCATGACGAAGAATGTTGTTCGAGATTTTAAGTGATCGGGATTTGATAAATATTTCCTTAAGTTTTGTTATCATGAATTATTCCGTTGCGTCGAATTATGTAGACCTTATGGATTTATTTATATGGATGTTTAATATTATAAAAAAAAATTTGGGACGTTACTTCGAATTTGTCGCTAACGATGAAGAAAATCGTAATCGAGATCATTTGCAGTTTAATAGGACGCGATACATGTATCCACTGTTGTGATGTAACACCCGTAATTTTCGGTAAGTAAATGTCACCCAGACGTTTCTGTGACTTGTGAATAACGGGGTTTTGTTGGGAAATGCATTGTTTAAAGTCCCTTAGAGTATCGGGAGTGTTGGCGTTGAAAAAGTTGAGTTTCGGGGCTTGGGAAGGGTCCCACGACAATGCCCGACGACTATGACGGTGTCATAGTCGCACTGTCACAATCGTATGGAGTGTATCGTGTGCTGGTACACAACAACGACGATGAACAACGGCATTGCCCAAAGCAATGTGGGCAATGTCGCCTGGCAATGTCGCAACAGGGAGAGGAGAGGCTGTCAAATACGGGATTTCAGCCATTCTTCCCATTTCTTACTTCTAACCTCTTCCCTTTCTCTCCCAAATCATTTCCCCTTCTTCCCTCACAAACCCTAACCCATTTTGGAGCTTTTCGTTCTCTAAACCAAGTATTCCTCCTTCATCTAGCATACTTGGAATCTAGAGTTAAGATGTCTTCATCTTCTTCACCCTCCTCCTCCATTTCTAGGGTTTTCACCCAACCCTTCTTATCATTTTGAAGATTAGGAGTGGATGGCTCATCTTGGTGATCTCTAACCATTTTGGTTGGTGGATTGGAGTTATGGTTAAGGTAACATTCTATTTTCTTCATTTGTGAAAATTAGGGTTTTGACAAAAGTTGAGATCTTTATGTAAAATGTTTAGGGAATGATTCTAAATGGTTGAAAGGGTATATTCATGGTTGGAAACTTGTCAATATAGGTTTTTGGAATGATTTGCTTGTAGGCTCAAGTTGCTTCAAGGAAGCTCAAGTTGGGGTAAAATCTAGATTTAGCCTAAATCTAGCAAGGTGAGTTCAAGTTGATTTGTGAAAACGTTGTACATGCCAAAATGTTTATTTTAAAGTATTTATGTGTTTAATATGAAATTATCATTTGTGGAGTTACTTGATGGGTGTTGGTTATTTGAGAAGTTTGGTTTTATAAACATTGTAAAACACCCATATTAGGGATTTTTGGGCATTTTGATAAATAAGTCATAAATGAGTGTGTTTGGTGATTAATTGCACAAATGAGATTATTTGGTTAAAAAGGAATCTTAGTGTTTGTTTTGGAGAAATGCGTAATCTCGTGTTATGAGTCGTCTTGAAGAAGTAAATGGCATAAAAACATTTGGAAAGTAATTTGTTCCAATTTAAACTGCATTGAAGTCTGCACACGTATTTTGGGAGTGTGTCTGCATGAAGTGAGTCAAGTGCTTACTCTTTTGAAAAGTGTTAATCATTGGTCAAAAAGAGGTTTTGAGTATTTTAGCTCGATGTCGTTTTAAAGGAGTCTTGAGGACACTTGTCCGGTTTTATATGGCTCAATGTAGAGTCTAGTTATGACGTATGTATTGATGCGTTGTGTTGCGTATTAAGGTTGGTTACGGGATCGAGTGCTTTGGACATTCATGTGTAGTCCGGTAAGGTTAGACTGTGTTGCACTGGATCCATAGGCACGTAAGTCAGTCTGTTTTGGGATGGTCAATTGAGTGTTGTGGGGTTAAACCTCGGTACCCATGTTTTATGACCAGAAACTTTACAAGTGATCGCTAGGAGGGTTGAGTCTGTTAGTGCTACCGGGGAAGTAGGCGTTAGGACCTCCGCCGCTTGAAGTACTGCCTGGGAGGTAGTCTTTAAGTGTGTCGGGCCTTTGGGGTGGAGTTCTTCGGAATGTGCAACAAGGTCAACTGACTTGGGGTGACACTTGTTAAAGAAGTCGTAGGGACACCTGGCTGGGATGTCGGGAGGTGTCATGCGATTAACGTTGCTTGGGTGGCATACTTTTGTGTTCCTCCACTCTCAACGGATACGGGTCTCCCCCGTTGTCGGCTATCCGTAATTCGAATATAAGATGTCTCATTTTATTGGCATTGGTTCTTTATGGTCGACAGTGAATGAGGGCCTTAATATTAGACCTCCCTCCTCGTATATTAAGGTTTGAATGAATTATGTCAACCCCTTGTTTTGGTAGTTAGATTTCTTTCGTTTATGGTCGTGTGTGTATTGGGCCTAGTGTCCATGATTTTCTGACGTATGGCATACATGGATTTTTAACGAGGACTTATGGGTGGAGTGTCATGTTTCACTCTTGTGTAGGGTGTTTTGGAAAAAAACGTTTTACTTACGTTTCTTAAATCGGTAGCTAATCCCTACCCTTGTATCGAGTAAGTGTGGGTTGTATCATTTATAAAGAATGTTTGTAACAAGATGTTTGTTTTCGAAAAAGCATGATATTGGGAAAGAGTTGTCTTCGGGTTTAAAGTAAGCTATCGGAAAGAATGTAATTTTAAATGGAGGTTATTCCTTTTAAAAGATTTATTTATTCATATAAAACTCTTGAACTCACTAGGCGTTAGCCTAACCTTTTTATTTGTCGGCATGTGCAACAGGTTCGTTTGGGGATTGGTTCTAGTGACACCTTGGAGAGAGAGAGGTGCTAGACGTATGCTCGAGGGTGAGTAGTTTAGTGAAGTCTTTCGCCTTGTCTTGGGAATAGCAACTTGTATTTGGGTTTTAGTAACACCCGACCTCCAACTAGTCTTTGTAAAAGAATTTATTTACCTTCGTTGATGGTTAGACCTTGTTTAATATTTCAAGTATAAACTTGTTGTAAGTGATCTTATCTATTTTGAGGCATTATTGAAAATTTTAATTTAGTTGCTCTTTCCAGATTTGAGGGTGTTACAAGTTGGTATCAGAGCATAAGTTTGAGAGAATTAGGTGTTGATTTTGGATACCTAGACTCAAACTAGCGTTCTTCTAAGTGAGTGCAAGTGAAATTACACCATTAGGTAACTTAAGATAGGATATTTCGGAATGTATTGAGTCATGAGAAACGGGAAAACTTGTCGAGGATAGCAAGGATGATCATGTGTGGTACGTTCATAATGGCACCTGGCCAGTGTTATGGTGAACCTACATGCTACATGGTTATGCTTCTAATACCTTGATGTGACGAACGTTGGAATAGTGAAGAAGTTTCTAAGTGGGTAGTCGTTAGGAGAGACTGATGATTTTAGCGTTCATCACTTAGAGCGACAATAAGTATGGTGGTTGCATTAAGTGGACCCTTTCGGGTCGGGATGATTGGTTGGATTAGAACCATAGACTTTTGGAATCAACATTATTCGAGGAGAAATTGTAAGGTTAACTAATTTAGTGTGATTATTGCCTTAAGATGTTTGAGCATCCAGATGACGATAGCATGGCTAGAAATTTGAGAAGCGTGGTTCTAAGACGTTGAGTGCTGACCAAATTCATGCACAAAAATTTATTTATGAAATAAATTGCATCAGTTCTCATGTTTCTAAATCAGTATGTGGATTATAGTACGAAATCTTGGAAAAATCATTAGCACACACAAGTATTTAAACTATGATTTAAAACATGCATAAAATTATTTTATTGCATGTGGTTACAAACTTTGTTAAGATTTTCTTTATCCTCGTTGTTGTCCAACACCATTTTCGAATATTGTGATGCCCTTGTTTTGATGTTGTTTAGAGTCTTGGACAAATAACTGCAATTTATGACCTTGACATTGGACCTCCTCCACATATGTTAAGGTTTTAAAGGAAGAGTTGTTCTCATGTTCTTGGGTCAGAATTTTCTTGGAAATTTTAGTCTGTGTGAGTCATGTTGAATTTATGGGTATTGTTTTACTACGTTTTGGGCACGTGAGTGTACTTTGAGTCGCGTGAGTTTTAATTTTATTGCGTGTAAATTGAGAGATTATTAGGCGTCGCGTCTCATGTTAGAGTTGTTGAAAAAGGGTCGTTTTATCTTACGTTGTGGTTTTAAGATTTTTATATTTTTGACTTATTGTCGTTTTATGCTTTCTATGTTGGGAAATGAAATTTTTGACACCCCTTGATTTTAGCATTAACGAGTTTTACGAAAATTCAGTTAGGTTTTATGGTGTCTTATCGTATGACATTTTGCATCGCGTAGATAAATTTTGGGACGCGTGTACATGCATTATTGTGTGCGTTAATTTATGGGTTTTGTTTTAAGATGTCATTCCATATGTTATTTTAGGGAATAAACTGATGCATGTGGAATTGTTGAAAATTCTATGACACAACGTCTTGCGGTCAAAAAGAAAGAATTTTAAGGTTAAAATTGCGAAGTTCTCTTTTGGAGTTGTACAAACATTTATTACACGTGTTGGGGTGCCGAAAATTATTTTCATGTATACAGTATAAGTATAAATGGTCGCGCACCTTTTGTTATTGTCCTTATTAACGAAAGTACTAATCAAACGGATTTTGGAAATGGTTTTATATGCGTAGCGTCGGTGATCAATTTTAAAACCTATCAAGTGAACGGTAGGGGATTTTCACCGCCCGATTAATTGTTATAAAGCTTGTATAATTGAAAGTTTTATAAAAGTTTAAATTGGCATATTAGTTGAAAATCTTGAACTCATTAGGGTTATAGATTTAAACCCCTATCTTGAAAAGGATTGTATTTAGGGACTAGAGAAGTCCTTGGGAATTGAAGTGTCGGATGATCCGACTTGTGGTCAGTCTTGAAATTTGGGGTTTCAGTTTTTGAATCAGTGAACGCGTGAATATTGAGGTATTAGATTTATGCATTTTCCCAGTAAATTAGGGGGTTATCTTTCTGCTTCGGTAAACCTGCGGGATAAGGTGTTGTGTGACTATCAGCGCCTGTTGGGGTTCGATTTGATGGGTTGCTTGTCCGTTGACAACATGTTATATGTTGATGGTGTACCGTCATAATGGGCTTTCATGAGAAAAAGAAATATTGTGGTTTGTTTGCTAGGGATGTGAGATTGGGAATCCTAGTTCCCCGTTAGGTGTCAACCTTAATAGGTCAATGCATCTAGAATGAAAGATTGGGCGGGATATCCACGTTTTCGGTATCACCATCTTGGTTTTAGGTGTCGACTTGTTTTCTGAAGTCAATGAATCTGGAAATGTTTGGAAGTATCCCTATTACATTATGAGGAATGCTGACCTCTCGGTGGTAGAATTTAAAGGAAGATTAGATGTTGATAATTAAGTATTGATGCGTATAGCTTTCCCCGGTATGGTAAAGATCTTATTGAGGGAATGTCTTGAGGTTGACAGCAGATCGGAGTCGGGTGATAGCCGAATCTGTATTAACCATCTAACCGAAGAGTATATCGGTACACCCTTGGAAGGACGGCCTTATCAATATCAAGGGCGAATCGTTAAGAATTTTGAGAATTCTTTGGGGTTTGATGTCGATCATTGGTTTCGATTTGGAAACATGTGGATTTGAGGTGAATTGGTCGGTGAGAGGTTGAGATCACAAGCTACCCTTGAGGTAGTGCGTGTCGCCCAAGGTTGGGAGACAACCGCAGTCTCATGGTTAAGGACTACGTTAGTAAGATAACTATTAATTCAGATATAAGTGTAAAGTGCCGAAGGGGGACCGTTGTCGTGAGTATCAGCTTAAGGGTTATGGCGGTGGTTCTGGAAAATGGAATAGGGACAACCTATCCTGCGGGCAACGTTTCATTGAAATCTAGATTTCGAGGACGAAATCTATTCTAAGGTTGGGAGGATTGTAACACCCATAATTTTCGGTAAGTAAATGTCACCCAGACGTTTCTGTGACTTGTGAATAGTGGGGTTTTGTTCGAAAATGCATTGTTTAAAGTCCCTTAGAGTATCAGGAGTGTTGGCGTTGAAAAAGTTGCATTTCGGGGCTTGGGAAGGGTCCCACGACAATGCCCGGTGTCATAGTCGCACTGTCACAATCGCATGGAGTGTACTGTGTGCTGGTACACACCAGTGACTATGACCAGTAACTATGATCAGCGACATTGCCCAGGGCAATTTCGCACCAGGAGAGGAGAGGCTGTCAAATATGGGATTTTAGCCATTCTTCCCATTTCTTACTTCTAACCTCTTCCTTTTATATCCTAAATCATTTCCCCTTCTTCCCTCACAAACCCTAACCCATTTTGGAACTTTTCCTTCTCTAAACCAAGTATTCCTCCTTCATCTAGCATACTTGGAAGCTAGAGTTAAGATGTCTTCGTCTTCTTCACCCTCCTCCTCCATTTCTAGGGTTTTCACCCAACCCTTCTTATCATTTTGAAGATTGGGAGTGGATGGCTCTTCTTGGTGATCTCTAAGCATTTTGGTTGGTGGATTGGAGTTATGGTTAAGGTAACATTCTATTTTCTTCATTTGTGGAAATTAGGGTTTTGACAAAAGTTGAGATCTTTATGTAAAATGTTTAGGGAATGATTCTAAATGGTTGAAAGGGTATATTCATGGTTGGAAACTTGTCAATATAGGTTTTTGCAAGGATTTGCTTATGGGCTCAAGTTGCTTCAAGGAAGCTCAAGTTGGGGTAAAATCTAGATTTAGCCTAAATCTAGCAAGATGAGTTCAAGTTGATTTGTGAAAACGTTGTACATGCCAAAATGTTTATTTTAAAGTATTTATTTGTTTAATATGAAATTATCATTTGTGGAGTTACTTGATGGGTGTTGGTTATTTGAGAAGTTTGGTTTTATAAACCTTGTAAAACACCCATATTGGTGATTTTTGGGCATTTTGATAAATAAGTCATAAATGAGTGTGTTTAGTGATTAATTGCACAAATGAGATTATTTGGTTAAAAAGGCATCTTAGTGTTTATTTTGGAGAAATGTGTAATCTCGTGTTATGAGTCGTTTTGAAGAAGTAAATGGCATAAAAACATTTGGAAAGTAATTTGTTCCAATTTAAACTGCATTGAAGTCTGCACACGTATTTTGGGAGTGTGTCTGCATGAAGTGAGTCAAGTGTGTACTCTTTTGAAAAGCGTTAATCATTGGTCAAAAAGAGGTTTTGAGTATTTTGGCTCGATGTTGTTTTAAAGGAGTCTTGAGGACACTTGTCCGGTTTTATATGGCTCAATGTAGAGTCTAGTTATGACGTATGTATTGATGCGTTGTGTTGCGTATTAAGGTTGGTTACGGGCTCGAGTGCTTTGGACATTCATGTGTAGTCCGGTAAGGTTAGACTGTGTTGCACTGGATCCATAGGCACGTAAGTCAGTCTGTTTTGGGATGGTCAATTGAGTGTTGTGGGGTTAAACCCCGGTACCCATGTTTTATGACCAGAAACTTTACAAGTGATCGCTAGGAGGGTTGAGTCTGTTAGTGCTACCGGGGAAGTAGGCGCTAGGACCTCCGCCGCTTGAAGTACTGCCTGGGAGGTAGTCTTTAAGTGTGTCAGGCCTTTGGGGTAGAGTTCTTCGGGATGTTCAACAAGGTCAACTGACTTGGGGTGACACTTGTTAAAGAAGTCGTAGGGACACCTGGCTGGGATGTCGGGAGGTGTCATGTGATTAACGTTGCTTGGGTGGCATACTTTTGTGTTCCTCCACTCTCAACGAATACGGGTCTCCCCCGTTGTCGGCTATCCGTAATTCAAATATAAGATGTCTCATTTTATTGTCATTGGTTCTTTATGGTCGACAGTGAATGAGGGCCTTAATATTAGACCTCCCTCCTCATATAGTAAGGTTTGAATGAATTATGTCAACCCCTTGTTTTGGTAGTTAGATTTCTTTCGTTTATGGTCGTGTGAGTATTGGGCCTAGTGTCCATGATTTTCTGACGTATGGCATACATGGATTTTTAACGAGGACTTATGGGTGGAGTGTCATGTTTCACTCTTATGTAGGGTGTTTTGGAATACAACGTTTTACTTACGTTTCTTAAATCGGGAGCTAATCCCTACCCTTGTATCGAGTAAGTGTGGGTTATATCATTTATAAAGAATGTTTGTAACAAGATGTTTGTTTTCGAAAAAGCATGATATTGGGAAAGAGTTGTCTTCGGGTTTAAAGTAAGCTATCGGAAAGAATGTAATTTTAAATTGAGGTTATTCCTTTTAAAAGATTTATTTATTCATATAAAACTCTTGAACTCTGTCAGGATCAAAATTCAAACAAGAATTTAATTCACACACACTCATAATCAATGCTAAAGAAGTTGCGGAAAAACACTTTAACACTAACAATCAATGAAACAATATATGCACTTAAATCACAAGTTATATTGATTAAACTTGATTATTAGACACAAAACCTCAATCTGTTGAACAGGCTCAACAGACGTTCTATACTTCTCTATAGAAAGGATCTAAACTAATCTTGAGGTTAATTCTCTCTAAAACAAAACGTATGAATTAATTCTATCAAAGACTTCTATACTATATATTCAAAACTGATTACAAGATAATTATCAAAATAAAACTGATCTTCAGTCCATAATTATCTCCTTTACTTTAGCTTCAATCTATACAGCTGTCTTCATTCTCATACGGAGTCTTCATCTCATAAGCATCACTATCTTCATGAGCAGTAGTAATTCTGTACTAGCAGTATTAATCTCAGCAAGCAGTATTAATTTTGTCTCAGCAGCATTAACTTCTTCAAGCAGTAGTAATTGTGATCTGGCAGTACTAACTTCCTCAGGCAGTAGTAATAGTCATGTCTAGCAGTAGTAACCATCCTTAGCACATTTCAGACCCAACAATCTCCCCCTAACTTAGCTTTTCAAATTGAGAAGTTAAGTTCTTCAAAAACTGGTCTTCATGATGCTTTCAAAACCTAAGTTTACACCCCACACTTCTCAATAAGCATCCAATTATCCACAGACTTGAAGACATCTTTGATGACATGCTTGACAAGATCTGGACTGAACATCATGCATAAATACTCCATTGCTAGTTTCTTGATGTTCATCCCTGGAGTCTTCAACACGTCCCCATACAGAGTCATTCCCACTTTGAACATTTCTTCCAAGTCTGACCTTGAACAACATCTGACTATCTTCCCCCAAGTAGAATAGACTTCAAAGTGATCACCCATTCTTTTGATTCTGAAATATTCTTTGCCTTGATCTTCAAGAATATCCTAGTGGATGATTTCAGGGGCTTGGACTGAAATGGGATTTGCCTTCACTGGATCATTATCTGTTACAGTCATGTAAAGTTCAAAATGTACATCAGATTGACTAGGTTGTTGTGCACTTTGACTTGATTGCTCAGCTTGACCTGTAACAGATGGTTCTGTTTCTTTCTCAGCTTCTGCAACCCTTGGCTTCTTAGACATTTTCTTGGAAGCTATTGTCTTCAACCTTTTAACAGATTTGACTTCTTTAGTAGTAGCTTCCTCTTTCTTTTCTTCAGCCTTAGGGGTGGTCTCCTCACTCTCAGGGAAGGGTTGTTGAATATTGAGATCATGTCTCTCTTTCATTTGTCTTTCAAATTCTATCCTTTGAGTGAAGTCCCCTTAAAGATTTGCCATTTCCTTCTTGTATAGATCTTCAACTCTTGAGTAGGACATATCAGCAAACATTTCTTCCTTAACCCCCACGGAGCCTTTCAGAAAGTTGATCATCTTTCTCCTTTCTTGATTGGCCAGGTAAGTTTTAGAAGGTTGTCTTTTCTGCTTCTTTGCTGGCAGTCTTTGTATGGAAGCTTTCACAGTGCTTTTCTTGGCCTCAGCTGCAGCCCTTAAGCTTTCTTGATATTCCTCATTCAGCCTAGTGGACAGATCTAGAGCAATCTGCCTATCTTTGGCCTTCTGAGTTTCTTCTTCTTGTTGTAGCTCAGCCTGCAGCTTCTTAGCCAGTTCCTCATCTAGTTCAATCTGTTTTAGCTTCTTTGGTGGCTTTGCAGATTCATCCACCTTCGCCTTTCCTTTCCTCTTCAGTTCAGCCTCACTGATTTCTTTCCTTTTTAGCTCCGTGCCTCCCTCTTTGATTTCCACTCCTTTTTAGCTTCGTGCCTCCCTCTTTGATTTCCACTCCCTTGGCCTTTTGAGTGGCTTTGGGAGTGTCTGTTTTGGCCTTTAGAAGGGTTTCTGCTATCTCTATTTCTTCAACAGAAAGCCCTATTATTGCTGTTGTACTTGTTTCTGCTGCTAAGCCAATTGATGTTGCTTTCTTGAACGTTTCTACTGCTGGCTCTGTTTCTACTGTTGTACTAGTTTCTGCTTCTTTGCCCTTCTCCCCCTCAAAAGTAGAGTCCATTCCAACAGGACTCTGTTTCTCAGATTCAGCTCTATTCTCCCCCTTTTTGGAAGCATCATGAGGGATGCTCCTCTTCTTCAGTATGAATTTGGTCCTCTTCTTCTTTTGCACAAGCTTGAGGACCATTTTCTTGAGGTTGGAAATCTGGACTTGTTGGGATAAGATCACTTGTTGCAGTTTCTCAATAAGTTTTCCCTGAGATAGGACATCATTATTGATATTGGCAATAGTTTCCATCAATTCATCGTATGTATATCTATCCTCACCACCTTTAGGTGTGTTTATCACCCTTGGAGGATCACTGGAACTTTTAGTAGGGGTCCTCTGCCTAGCAGAGGCACCTTCTACCCCCATGGTTTCTTGGCACCGGGGACCTTTGGATAATTGTTCACCCAAAGTTGCCGTGGGGAAGGTCTTAGAGATGTTCACACTGTCCTGCCCTGCACTTTGTGCAGAAACAGTAGTGTGAGCCTTTCTGCCCACATGCTTAACCTTCTCCTTAGTAAGCACCTTCTTGGGGTTGGGAGACACCCCTTTGGTTTCCCTTTGGATATTCTCTAATGAAGAATGCTCCATTAGAGGGCTTGTAGGCTTAGAGGGTGTTGGTACATGAAGGGAAGGATCCTTCTGCACCTTCTTTTTAGTGTATAATTTGGTGATGGGAGGGGTTGGTCTGTTTAGAACGGACAGAGGAATTGTTTTTATGGTGGAAGGTGTGGGTAGGTCATAAGTGGGTTGGTCTAATGAGGCTTGGGACCCTGATGCCTCACCTGTAGAGTGGGACACAACCATCATTGTTGAGAACAATGGTGTGTCAATACCTGAGAAGACCTTACAAGTCCTCCTCATATTAGAAAACACCTTCCCTTTCGGGACCTTAGGTACATATACCTCACTAAAATGAGGTAATTCCGTCAATTCCTTATTCAATATAGCTTGTACAAACCTGGGATACATATAAAAGGATTTTGACTTGGTATCCAGGTTTGACAGAAAATCATTTAAGACCATTTGCGAAAAATTGAACTTTCTGGAGGTTGCTAAGCAGACCAAAGCATAAGCAATGGTACTGCTGAACTCACTCCAGCCAGTTGTTTTCTTTGAAATGCAATGCTGGAGAGTATGAACAAAGAATCTCCACTGAGGTGAGAATTTGTTCTTAAAGAACTTATAAATCTCAGTGGGACCTTCATATCCCATTCTGCTTATATTTTCAAAAAGATCTTCCTTGGGTAGAGATGTTATACCTGAGGCATCATCTAAAAGTAGATGAATGCGAATGGTCTCCTCCGAGATGGTCAGGGGTTTATCACAAACCCTTGACTTGATAACCTGAGCACCCTCTTCATTATGGATAGTGGCATTTGCCCAGAACTGTCTTTGATGCTCCACATAGATTGTGGGATTGACCGTTAAAGCGTGGGCGATATGTGTGGATTTTAGGAAGTCCACAATTTGATGAAATCCTTCGGCTTGGTTGGGTTTATTCAGCATTTCCAACTCATTGTTGTCATCAACAAATACAAGACCTGCCATTTGAGAGAGATTTGACTGCGAACTAGGGTTGAGAGCTTGAAGAGCAAGAACGTTAGCGAGAACGAGAGAGAAAGAGGATAAATAAGCGCAAGAAATTCAAAGAGCCGTTTTGATTTTTGGCGGACGAAGGGGGTATTTATACAATCAATGAAACAGTTAAGAGCAGTACTAATTTACATTAGCAGTAGTAACTGACCCCCGCAGTAGTAACTCTTTGAAGCAGTAGTAATACGTACTAGCAGTAGTAACACTAACTAGCAGTAGTAATACAGACTAGCAGTAGTAATACATCCTAGCAGTATTAACACAGATTGGCAGTAGGAAAACTAACCAGCAGTAGTAACACAGACTAGCAGTGGTACTACAGACTAGCAGTAGTAATACATACTAGCAGTATTAACTATACTTCACTTTTGTTTGGCCTTTCATCCTAAAACACTTAAGCACACAAGGGTTAATAGCACCAATTTAATGAAAGAAAATAAGGAGGAATCTATATAGGTACATAAAGAGAATGAGAATATACTTATTCATTGTTCATCATGCCCACACTTGTGATCAAGAATGTGAATCTACCCACATCAAAAGCTTTTGTGAATAGATCAGCAAACTGGTTACTTGTGTGTACTTTCTGAACCTGAATTAGCTTCTTCTCATTACAGTCTCTGATAAAATGGTACCTTATTTCTATATGCTTTGTTTTTGAATGCTTGACAGGATTATTAACAATGATAATAGCACTGTTGTTGTCTATGAAAATAGGAGTGTGAAGAAATGTCATACCATAGTCCATCATTTGATTCTGAATCCATAGCACTTGTGAGCATCAACTTGCATTAGCTATGTATTTTGCTTCTGTTGTTGAAGTGGACACTGTGGTTTTCTTCTTACACTGCCATGATACTAGTCTTGCACCCAAAAACTGACATCCTCCAGTTGTAGACTTTCTGTCCAAGTTAGCTCCACCCAAATCACTATCTGAATATGCAAGTAGGTCAAATGGTGAGTCATGAGGATACCAAAGGCCTAATCTGGGTTGACCTTTGAGATATCTGAATATCCTCTTGACTGCTTGAAAATGTGATTGCTTTGGCCTAACTTGAAATCTTGCACACACACAAACAGGGAACATGATATCTGGTCTAGAAGCTGTGAGATACATGAGAGAGCCAATCATGGATCTTTAATAATGAACATCCACATCCTCCCCCTCAAAATCTGCAGTGATCTGTTTGTGTGTCTCCATGGGTGTGTTTGCAGGCTTTGAGTCTGAGAATCCAAACTTATTAAGAATGTCCTGCACATATTTGGATTGACTTATAAATATCCCATCTTTCTTCTGCTTAACTTGTAGCCCTAAAAAGAAGGTAAGTTCACCCATAGAACTCATCTTGAATCTCTTATGCATTAATTCTTCAAAATCTCTGCACAATTGAACTTTTGTGGAATCAAAGATGATGTCATCCACATAGATTTGCACTAACAGGATGTCCTTCTTCCTTTGAATGAACAGAGTCTTGTCAATGATTCCTCTCTCAAAACCATTTTCCAAGAGATAGGTAGACAATGTGTCATACCAAGCTCTTGGTGCTTGATGTAGCATACAGTGCTTTCTTCAATTTATATACTCTGTCAGGGTACTTGGGATTTTCAAACCCTGGAGGTTGACAGACATATACTTCTTCTTCAATTTTGCCATATAGAAAATCACTTTTCACATCCATTTGGTAGACTTTGAACTTCATGAAAGAAGCATAGGCTAAAAACAGCCTAATTGCCTCAATCCTAGCCACTGGTGCAAAAACCTCTTCATAATCAATTCCTTCTTCTTGAGTGCACCCCTGTGCTACCAATCTAGCCTTGTTCTTGATCACTATCCCTCTCTCATCCTTCTTGTTTCTGAAAATCCATTTTGTCCCTATAGCTCTGTGTCCTTTAGGCAGTTCTACCAAATCCCATACATTTTACAGTACAAACTGCAGCAGCTCCTCTTGCATTGCTTCTATCCAGCTTGGATCTTTCATTGCGTCATGCGCCTTTTTGGGCTCAACCTGAGATAGAAAGCAAGATAGTAAACCTGATTGTATGTCTTTTAATCCTCCCAACTTACTCTGATTCCTTGTGATGATTGGAGAATTGATGTCACCAATCACCAACTGAGGAGGATGATTTTTATGCACTTTTGTTTGATGAATAGCCTCTTCATTAATCTCTGCATCCATATTAGAGTCATTCTTTTCAGGATAGCTGCCACCAAACACTGAGGAGTTCTCATCATCAGTATCATCTTCTGCCAATGCAGGCATCTCAGGTTCTAGATGTTCTGAAGTCAAAAGTTGATCCTCCTTTTCACCTCTCTCCTCTTCAATCTGATCAGTTTCAGTATCCTTTGAATCAGAAGCATCTTTCTTCTCTTGAACACGGAGTTGAATAGGATCTGTTGTAGAGATTGGGAACAGCACAAACTCTTGTCTTTTGTCTGGTACTAATTCTGTCCCTGTTCCTGTATTATTCTCATA
Organism: Arctium minus; assembly: GCA_954870635.1. NCBI lineage: Eukaryota > Viridiplantae > Streptophyta > Magnoliopsida > Asterales > Asteraceae > Arctium > Arctium minus. The sequence goes on along the minus strand of OX941080.1, from coordinate 168,485,031 downwards.
ACTGAAACTTAAAGAATTTGATAGTGAATCAATGTCAAAAAGCCACTCAGGGCATGTACCAAGTTTATTTGGTGTGCTCTCATTGCATTTGACATTGTCACTTTCCTCAATTAATCTAGAAGAGGTATTAAATACTCTGTAAGCCTTACTTTGGGATGAGTAACCAACCAGAAATCCATTATCTGCTTTGCTATCAAACTTTCCTAAGTGAGTTTTGGTATTAAGAATTGTGCAAGGACACCCAAAAGGTTTGAAAAATCCAATAAAAGGTTTCTTCTTTTTAAAAAGCTCATAGGGTGTCTTGTCTTGGGATTTTACTACTAGAACTCTGTTTTGAACATAGCAGGCAGTATTAACTGCTTCTGCCCAAAAAGTAATTGGAAGTTTTGAATCTGCCAACAGAGATCTAGCAGCTTCTATCAGAGTCCTATTTCTCCTTTCAGCAACACCATTCTGTTGAGGAGTCCTAGGAGCACTGTATTGTTTCTCAATGCCTTTTTCCTCACAAAAGTTGTTTAGGTCATTATTCTTAAATTCAGTTCCATTATCAGACCTAATTACTTTAACTCTTAGATTTGTTTGGTTTTCAATTCTAAGAACAAAGGATTTGATCAGTCCACTTGTCTCATCCTTAGTCCTCAGAAAATAGACCCATGTGAATCTAGAGAAATCATCAACAATAACCAAGCAGTAGGATTTCTTACCAATACTCATCACATTTGTAGGGCCAAACAAATCCATATGCAGTAAAGTAAGAGGTGAAGAGATTGTATTGATCTCTTTGGACTTATGAGGAGTTTTGTGCTGTTTGCCTTTAAGACATGCAACATAATGATCATCACATGAAAATACCTTTTGTGGTAAACCTCTTACAAGGTTGTTTTTCACAAGTTTATTCATTGTTTTAAAGTTCATGTGACACATCCTTCTGTGCCAAAGAGATGATTCATCAACAGAATCTTTTGAAAATAGACAATTAAATGATGAATCATTAGATACATTCTCTAAATCCAAGCAATAAACATTGTCCTTTCTTGGTGTTCTCAGTAGTATCATACTTTCATCAACTACCTTGAACCCTTTAGCAAGGATAATACATTCAGTATCAGTAAACAATATACTATGTTTCTTGTCACAAACCTGTGATACACTTAACAGGTTGTATCTCAATTGCTCAACATAGTAGACATCCTCAAAGGTCATCTTACCCTTTGACACATTACCTTTTCCACTAATCTTTCCTCCAGAGGGATTATCACCAAATGCAACCTGTCCTCCATCAATTCTTTTGAAGTTTTGTAGGCAGGACTTGTTGCCTGTCATGTGCCTAGAGCAACCACTATCAACATGCCAAATGCTCTTCCCTTTTTGCTGTTGGTTGCCCTGCACATAAAGTAGAACAGTTAGTTTTTAATAGGAACCCAAGCCAAAGTGGTCTTGGGTTTCCCATTCTCATCAACATATTCACAATCAGTTTTGATGAGCTTTTCAGACTGGGGAATCTTATGGCTTGAGTATTTTGTCAGGATAATAGATCTTGCAGTACTAACACTAGAAGCCGTACTAACTGAATTAGCAGTACTAACTTTGTTAGCAGCACTAACATTGGTAGCATCACTATTTCTGTCAGCAGTACTATTTGAAGTAGCAGTACTAACAGCTTTCTTTATTTTTGGAACCCATACCTGGACAAAGTTGTTTGCTTTCTTCTTCATTAAGTTACTCCATGACTTATTTGGAGTATTTTTCTTTGATTTTGCAAACTTGTTTTGAACATGAGTTTTTAAAGGTGCTCTTTTTACATTTTCAACCATATGATTCCTTCTTTGATTCCTATAACCAACAAGATTTTGTATATGTCTTTGAAAATTTATCCTTTGGTTCATAGGATTGAAATAACAGTATTTGGCAATATGATTAAGCTTTCCACAAATAAAACAAGGTTTTGGTCTATTGATTTTACTCAGATCAACCCCTTGTTTTTGTGCCCACTGATTATTCCAGTTTCTTTGATTACCCCTTGTTTTATCATGTTTTTGGGGCTGATTCTGTTTACATGTACAGGGATTCACAACTGTGGTCTGCATATAGTGGACTCCCTGTACCTTTCCCTTTTCTCTCTTTAAGTTATCCACCTTTTCACTCTTGATGAATGGTTTACCCCCCCTTTCATTTGTAAGGATATGATTTTCTACAGGAATCTCTTCTGCATTCTTACTCTCAGAATTCTCTTCCTCATTCTCTTCTTCAGCCACCACACTATCTATAGGATCTACTTCTGTTGCTCCTATAGGTAAGTCCTCCTTATTTTGGTTCTCTAAGAGATCTGAAGAGGGAGGGATGTAATTATTGTTATAAGGTGGAGGTGTTGCATTGTATCCTATACCACTCTTGATCTTATCATGAACTTGAGCTTTAAGTAAAGAGTCCATTGCTTTGGAATCATAAGAGAACTTCTCAATGTCAAGCTTAGCTTTCTCATACTCACTCTTTATCTTCTCACACTCCTCTTTAGACTTTTCTATTTGAATCTCTAATTGATTTTCTCCCACTTCCAGTAATTTGTGTCATAGTAATACTGAAGTTCATTGGCCTTGTAAGCCTTGATTTGATCTTCAAACTTCTCAACAATCACTTTATACTCTCTTATATCTCTCTCTAACCTTTTAAGGTCGTCACACATGCTTTGGTTATGATCCCTGTACTTTTGTACAGTCTGAAGCACTCTTTAGTGCACAGTTTAGTTTTTACCTCTGTTGGAATATCCGTGCTTGAAGATTCTGATACTTCTGCCATCAAGGCTTGATTCTGAATAGCTTCTTCTGCTTGATCACTCCAATCAAATCTCATTCCTTCTTGAGAAACAAGAGCTTGAGTGGAGTTTCTGTTGTTTTGGACGCTTGAGGAATGTGCTCTGATACCACTTGTCAGGATCGAAATTCAAACAAGAAGTTAATTCACACACACTCAGAATCAATGCTAAAGAAGTTGCGGAAAAACACTTTAACACTAACAATCAATGAAACAGTATATGCACTTAAATCACAAGTTATATTGATTAAACTTGATGATTACACACAAAACCTCAATCTGTTGAACAGGCTCAACAGACGTTTTATACTTCTCTATAGAAAGGATCTAAACTAATCTTGAGGTTAATTCTCTCTAAAACAAAACGTATGAATTAATGACTTCTATACTATATATACAAAACTGATTACAAGATAATTATCAAAATAAAATTGATCTTCAGTCCATAATTATCTCCTTTACTTTAGCTTCAATCTATACAGTTGTCTTCATTCTCATACGGAGTCTTCATCTCATAAGCAGCACTATCTTCATGAGCAGTAGTAATTCTGTACTAGCAGTATTAATCTCAGCAAGCAGTATTAATTTTGTCTCAGCAACATTAACTCCTTCAAGCAGTAGTAATTGTGATCTGGCAGTACTAACTTCCTCAGGCAGTAGTAATAGTCATGTCTAGCAGTAGTAACCATCCTTAGCACATTTCAGACCCAACAAACTCACTAGGCGTTAGCCTAACCTTTTTATTTGTCGGCATGTGCAACAGGTTCGTTTGGGGATTGGTTCTAGTGACACCTTGGAGAGAGAGAGGGGTGCTAGACGTATGCTCGAGAGTGAGTAGTTTGGTGAAGTCTTTCTCCTTGTCTTGGGAATAGCAACTTGTATTTGGGTTTTAGTAACACCCGACTTCCAACTAGTCTTTGTAAAAGAATTTATTTACCTTCGTTGATGGTTAGACCTAGTTTAATATTTCAAGTATAAACTTATTGTAAGTGATCTTATCTATTTTGAGGCATTATTGAAAACTTTAATTTAGTTGCTCTTTCCAGATTTGAGGGTTTTACACGTGGATCCTGTCGAACCATAGAAGATGACGAGTCTAGGTATCATGAAGGTTCCGCTATTGAAGACGATGCAGAAATTTTTATGAAGGTTCAGCCATTAAAGACGATGAAGAAAATTTCATGAAGGTTCCGTCATTGAAGACGACAAAGAAAATTTCATGAAGGTTCCGTCATTGAAGACGATGAAGAAAATTTCATAAAGGTTCCGCTATTGAAGACGATGAAGAAAATTTCATGAAAGTTCCGCCATTGAAGACGACAAATCAAGGTTTCATGAAGGTTCGCCATTGAAGGCGATAAAGAAAATTTCCTGAAAGGTTCCGCCATTCGTGTTCTTCACGGAGTAATCGATGAATTTGTTTCCTGATTATTTTCGTGGTTTTACAGAGTAGTCAAAACTTCGGTGAAACATGTAGATTTGTCATATGAAATAAAACATTCAATCTGTTCGTCAATGTATCAGAACTCATTCATTCATGTTCATAAAGGAAAATGAATCTCTTATTATCAGTGAATATGTCCAGTTGTATAAATGCATAATTCAGAAGGTTGGAGGATTTTGAAATATTTATGGTTTAAGGTGTTAGGGAAGATTAACCGGAAACCGATTGAAGATGGGGAGGATTTTTAGTGATATGATATTGATAAAGCTAACTTGCCATCATTAGTTAGTCTCTATATTTAATTCTTCCCAAAATACCCTATACCACGTCCAAATTGAGTATAAATTTAATTAAAAAACTTATTTATAATTAATAAGTCATCATGTTGATCTAAGCCGTTGATTTTGATTTTAAAGGCTAAGATGGAGGTTGCAAGGGTCGCAAGATTTATTGAGGTTTCATATTAAAGTACCCATATATATATATATATATATATATAGAGAGAGAGAGAGAGAGAGAGAGAGAGAATGAGAGAATGAGAATCAAACGAGAACAATAACTATTTAAAAGAACACGAGAACTAGCAAAATCATTAGTGATTTTACATTAACATGCAAAAAAGTCATGCGGACCTGAACTGCGACCAAAGTCCCTTTTTTTCATATGTTAATGTAAAATCACTAATGATTTTGTTAGTTTTCGTATTATTTTGAAAAGGTATTGTTCTCATTTGAACTCAACTATATATAGGGTGGGACCCATATATATGAAAAAGAAGAGGTCCATAAACATGGACCTTTCCCTTCCACATGGCAAGGAACCACTTCTTCCCAATAGTGTTTCATTTTTTTATAAACCGGTTCCTACTTAATGACATGGATTCATGGACCTTCCATTGGGGATGCTATTAGGAGGCATTTGACTCGTAATATTTTGGCATAAATTAATTTGAATCACGTTTAATCATATATATTTGATTGGTAGAAAATGAAATGATATACCAAGAGGTTATTGACCAGCGATATCTTGACTATTGGTATAGTTTGGCATTCTAAAAGGTTAGTTAATTATTTTTTTAGTTATTTAACATTATTTATTATAAAATCATTTATTGTTTTGGGATATTTTAATAATTTGATCATAGAATAAAATGAAATTCACATCATAATAAAAAGTCCGCGTAACCAGTGGAATCTTCTAATTACATTGGAATTCAATGATTTGCATTTACGAATGATTGAGATAAAATGAATTTGACCATTCTAATTTGATCGGATAAAATATGGGTTACGTGAATAAAACGTTAAACTTTTTTCTAGATATGATCTTTCAGTTCTACTTAGAGGTGTTTATTTTACTGTATGAACATCAATAACTTGCTCGTCTGTACCGTACCCAAACCACACCAAACCGTGTGGTTTCAAACATTCACGATACAATTTGCGGTTTATATTATTTTTCTAAGGGATAAAATCAAAAAATTCTAACGAACTTTCCTTTGAATAGTTAAGTTCTTGAACTATTTCTTTGAATGGAAAAATCGTTGAATTTTCTTATTTTGAATGATTAAGTCTCTGGTTTTTTTAAATAAATAAACCATTAAACTTTTAAAAATTGGATACTTACATCTTTTTAATTAAAAAAAACTACTTGTAACCGGCTAGGAAGATTTTAAAATAAGTTACAAAAAAACTAAAATCAGTTTTACCGTTCCAAAACCTTACACCATTTATGTTGTGTTCTCTAATCTGGAGAGAAAAGAAAAGAAAAGAAAGGGACGGAAAAGAAAGGGAGAGATAAGAAAGGAAAAGAAAATAAAATAATTTTTTTATTTGTGTTCTCGAAATGGAAGGAAAGAAAGGAAAGGAAAGAAAATAAAATAGCTTTTTATGTTCTTGAACAAGAGAGAAAGGGAAGGAAAGATGTCATTTTTACAAATATGTCCTTATAAAAATATATTATTTATAATGAAAAATTGGGTAGTTTTGTAATTTTAATAATTTCGGTAATTTTTTTAAAATGGTTTTAATTTATTTTCTTTCATTTCCTTCCCTTTTCTCCCACATTTGGGAGGAAAGGTTTGGAAAGAAAGTTATCAATTATTTCCTTCCGTTTCCTTTCTTTTCTCTCCTAAAAAAGTTTCGAGAACACGAGTTTTTTTACTTTCCTTCCCTTTCCTTTCCTTTCCTTCGTTAAATGAGTTTCGAGAACACAGCGTTAGACTCCACGCACACAACAACATCGCTTCCACTCGCCAATTCTCGTCGACCCATCATTGTTCGTTCTCCATGTTGTCCAGCGGTGTCGCCTCATTTACCCCTGACATCGATCTTCCTTTTTGTTTTGTTTATTTGTCTTTTGATTCCCCATTTTCTACAACAATTTAATGGAGCACATGTAAATATATAAAAAAGATGGATAACTAAAAAAACAAAAAAAAACGATTAAAAAGAGGGAGATCGATGGCAAGCCAACGACGGTGATAGAGAGCGGACGACGAAGAGACAACGAGGGGTGGGAGGGGTTTGAATGACGTAGGGTTTTGATATGTAAAACTAATTGTAATTTTTTTTTACTTAAAAACCTTCCTAGCCGGTTTTTAGGTAGTTTTTTTTTTTGGTTAAAAAAATATAGGCAACCAATTTAAAAGTTCAATGGTTTATTTATTCAAAAAAAAAATCAAGGAATTAATAATCAAAATTTGAAAGTTTACTGGAAACCACAAATACAAGAAACCATCCAAAATATGATTCGAAAAGAATCGACTAAAATAATCTTTACAGAATCATATCAAATACAACGACGATAAGAATATTTTTAACCACAATAATAAGTAAAATACTTACTAAAAATCCAAAATCTTTACTAATCCGTAACAATGGAAGTAAATAAATCCAGCGGTAGATTTAAATTCTTATCGATCAATAATTACCAGAACCTTTAACCGAAAATATAATTAACCCGATAAAACTAATGAATCGATTATTGGAGACAACCTTCACCGCAATAATTACTGCTTACCCTTTTTGCCAGGCAAGCAATCACAATATAAAATTCACCTAAAATGCATATTTTTTAAAACAGAATGAGGGTTAGACCATAGGTATAGTGAGTAAATCTTTGTCAGATAAATAATTCAGTAAAATCACTTTAACATAATGTCATAAATCATTTAGTCATAAAGTAGGCTCTCCGGCATTACGAACCAATTTTAAATAAACTGACACTCAGACAAAATATCTCACATAGGTAACTAACCACAACAGTCGGCACAATTTAATCGCACACACCCCGATAAGATCGCAATCAATATCGGTTGTGGCTCACCACACGAAACAAATTCATGGGCACTATATATAACCATTTGTTCGGACCATCACAGTTCTAACACACCTGACTTCTGTTGTGAAAACCCTTTTATCCCAAAAATTTATAATTCAACCACATGTGTTAATAATAAACAACATATAATAAAAATCGTACCACAGTTAACGGTAATAATTCAAACATATCAATCTGGTATAACATCGAGGTAATAACCATTTGATAATATATGCATTTCAGTTCAAAAATGATTGAAAGAAAACTCACCTTGATTCAATATACAAAGATATAATTATTAACCGAAAACGAATTATCAAACCAAACACGAAGTGATCCGCCCAAAAAGAAAATCACATATATTTTTGCTTTTATATGAAATCCTATCCCAAACTAAGTGAGGCGGTGGCAGTTTACCGATTACCACCCATATTTTAAAATAAACCCCCTATTATAGGTAAATAACACAATAAGTCCCTTAACTTAAAATAACACATAATTTTACTTAACGAGTTATTACAACTGGTTTTTTATTTAAAAAAATAGTTTAGGGATTTAAATCATTCAAAATGGAAACTTCGTAGATTTTTCTGAACTTTCCCTTTTTTCAAACCACAGTATACAGTTTGTTTTGGGGTTTGAATTACACTTAACGTGGTCCAAACTTTACCGCACCATATACTAATTTTTATTAATGAAATATTTTATATTTTAATAAATAATAATTGTTTATTCAAATACTAAAACTAATGGTCCATGGTAACTTAAATTTGAGTTTTTTTTTTGTTTGCTTCAAATTTGTTATGGATTTGTTTTGAAATTTTGCTATGATAATGAGATACTGAAAGAGCATAAATAATATAATCTATCAAATCTGAAAAATATGAGATAATCAGAAAAGCTTTATCTAAACATTTCCAAAAAATCGTAACAAATCTAATAATCCTTGAAGACGATCGAGAAAGTTTGGAAAGTGTCGGAGATAAGTGGGGGATGTAATGCCTCATTCTTAACTGTCATCCCACAAAGTGCAAACCCCACATGTCTCGATGAGTATAGCCCCATAGCTTAATTGGAGTTTTCTACAAAATTATATCCAAGGTTTTGGTGGAAAGACTGAAGAAAGTAATAGGAAGAGTGATCGGGGACACTCAAGCGGCCTTTATAAAAGGAAGATTCATTTTGGATGGAGTGTTAATTTCTAATGAAGCGGTGAATTTTATCTAGAAAACGAGAAGGAAAGAGTTGGTGTTCAAAGTGGATTTCGAAAAGGCTTATGACAGTGTGGATTGGCACTTCTTGATTGAATTGTTGAAAGAAATGGGCTTCGGGAGCAAATGGTGTAAGTGATCCTTTTTTTCTCTTGCTTCCATCATTAAGACATTTAAACCTTCCGCCACCACAAGAAATAGAAAAGGTGCCAACGGGTCACCTTGTCTAAGGCCTTTCTCCATAACAAATTCTTTAGTAGGTGACCCATTAACTAACACCGAGACGGACGATGATTCCAAACACGTTTTGGTGTTATAATATTTCTTGACTTAAAAAAGGGATATTTAGAGGTATAAAGGTTGGTAAAGAAGATATAGCATTCACCCATCTTCATTATGTCGATGACGTGATCTTTTTTGGCAAATGGAGCATTACCAACCTAAAAAATCTTATGAAAATTCTTAAGTGTTTTGAAGTGGCGTCGGGCTTAAGATCAACATTGCAAAAAGTAAATTATATGGTATGGGCGTGGAGGTAGAGGAGGTTCAATTGTTGGCAAGGGGTTTGGGATGCGATTATAGCGAGTTTCCCTTTTCATAACTAGGACTTCCGGTGGGAAGATCAATGAGCAAGATCGATAGTTGGAAAGAAGTAATTGCAAAGGTGAAAAACAAGCTTGGTTCATGGAAAACAAGTTTGGTTTCTATCGATGGTAGACTAACTTTGGTCAAGTCGATTCTAGGTAGCCTTCCATTGTACTTCTTCTCGCTCTTTCGTGCCCCGAGAGGTGTGTTTCGTGAGTTAGAGAGTGTAAGAAATCACTTTTTTTTGGAGGGGGGGGTTAAAAAAGGGGTGGTATGGGTGCAATGGGATAGGATTTTGAGAGGTTTTAAGGGAGGGGTTCTTAATGCGGGGAGTCTACAATCCTCTAATTGGGGACTCTTGAGTAAATGGTGGTGGAGATTTAAATCGGAGAAGGACACTTTATGGGTTAAAATTATAAAAAGCATATACGGGAGGGAAGGTGGTTTGGATGGAGGAGGTAGTAAGGGCCCCGGGGGGGGGGGGGGTAATTCGGTTTGGAGTAACATAATTAGAGTAGGCATAGAGTTGGAGTAGTTGGGTATAAACTTTGAAGCATCTTTTGGGATTGATGCGGGGAAAGGTAGTGAGACGAGTTTTTGGTCGGATGGGTGGGTTGGGGGTGTAAGGTTGGAAGATAGATTCAAGAGATTTTTTCGTCTCGATTTAAAAAAGGGGGGTCGCTAGACGATAAAGGGGAGTGGTCTAGGGGTAATTGGGATTGGAAATGGAGTTGGAGGAGGGAGTCGTGAGGTAGGGAAGAAGGGGAGTTAGCTTCTTTAAGAGAGGTGTTACAAGGGTGGTGTCCGAAGAGAGAGGTAGAAGATAAAGTTAAGTGGTTTGTGAGTGAGGAGGGGTCCTTTTCGGTGTAAGAACTAAAGGCAATAATCGATGAGAGGGTGGAGGCAAGAGGTGATCAATACGAAGAAACTATTTTGTCAAAGAAGGTCTCAAAAGAATTTTTATCTTCTTTTGGAAGGCTAATATTGGAAGATTCCCGTGTAGAGTGGTTCTAGACAAGATGGGGTTGGATGTAGAGTTTGTGCTTTGTCCAAGTGCAATATGGAACTGGAATCCGTAGATCACGCTTTGGTAAAATGTCAAGAAGTTTTTAATTTGTGGCGGTCGGTGCTTCAGTGGTGGAACATTAGAATTGATAATTTCAACACGCTAAAGGATCTTGTGAATCTATCCTCCTATGCGACAGGTAATTCTTCTCGGTCTAATTTATGGACGGAGACGGTTAGGAACTTTGGATATCTCATTTGGACACACCGAAACCAAATAGTGTACAAAGGAGATAAAAGAAAGATGGAGAATCTCTTGTTCGAATTTCAACGTAAGTGTTTCGAGTGGATTGCATTCCGGGGAAAAGGTCGAAAAGTGAAATAGTGCAGCTGGTTGTCCGATCCAGCGTCGATAAGATGAAGACGTTCGACACAAGAAGAAACTGCGAGAGTTCCTGTGTTTGCTTCGGATAAACAACTCGGTCGTCCCCTCCTTATTTTTTGAGTCTGGTTCGCCTCTTGCGAACTGTTGTCGTGTTTCTTTTAGCCACTGGTATCGCTTCTATTAAATCTTGAACGATCCGGTAAATTGTGTTGGGTTGTATTGGTTTGGTAATAAAATGTCTTGTCTTTCAAAAAAAGATCTGATAATACTGTCTTAATTTTTCTTGTATGAAATTTAATAATTTATTACGAGCATAGAGAATTAATGCATTCTTCATTCTCATTATGGGTCTTATTTTTCAACTTTTCTCTTATAAAGTAAATAAATAAGATCTACAATTACATTTTTGTTTGGGAAAAGTTTAGAAAAAACCAACAAACTATTTCATTTTGAATGATTAAGTCTCTAAACTATCTTTTTTGAATGAAAAAACCTTAAACTTTCTCGATTCGATGATTGAGTCTCTGAACCATTTTTTTGAATGAAAAACCACTGAATTTTCTCATTTTGAATGATTAAGTCTCTGAACATTTTTTTGAATAAATAAACCATTGAACTTTTAAAAATTGGTCACCTACATTCTTTTAACAAAAAAACTATGTGTAACCGACTATGAATGGTTTAAAGTATTAAAAAAACATAAATTAGTTGTACCGTTACCAAACCTTATGCCATTCAAACAATTAACAAACACATGTATTGCTCCCCCTCACCACTGACCACTCCCTCTTGCCCCATCGTTGTATGTTCTCCACATCACCTATTACGCTCAGGGGCGGAGGCCTTAAGGGGCTACTAGGGGCCAAGGCCCCTATGTTTTTTCAAATGTGAAGGACTGATTAGGAGGTCTTCAAAAGTCCAAACTAAATCCAGACCCTCCTCTCTCGGCTCTCTATCGCACAACTCTCCTCTCTCGGCTTTCTATCGCACAAGCGCACATCAGACACCAGACAACAAACTGCAGTCATCGACCGCCGGTGCCCGGTCGCCGGTTGGTGTCTCCGGTCTGTTAAATCAGTTGTTAAAATCTGAGGATTTCAATTTCCAATCTGCAAAGGTAAAGGTATTTAGTTGATTAGTATTTATATTTTAGTTCATTAGTATTTATTATTTAGTTGATTAGTTGAAGTGATTCTCCAAATTGATAACATATAAATCTCAAATTTCTAATGGAAGAGCAACAACCAAATCCTCTAAATGCAAGTGGAATCCCATTGATTTTAACTTCATCTTCATCAAATAATCCTCCAATAACCCCTAAATCACAGTTTTTTTCCATGTTATTCAAGTTTTAAAATATCATTCATTGCCCATTGCTTATTTGCTTGTTTGAGTTTTAAATTGTTTGATTATCTAGGTTTAGATATATTTGATTGATTGTGTAATTGTGTGTAATTGTTTGATTGTGTAATTGTTAGATTTATTTGATTGATCTACTAATGAATTTAGGATGATAAGATTAGGATGTTTACTTGTTTCATTGTTTTTGTTTGATTAAATAATGGGTTGGTTCCGACAAAGATTAAAGTTATGGTGAGAAAAGTGAGAAGGAATCTCCACCCTTGGATGCACATTAAGATGAGATGCATCGAGATTCACCGGATCAATTCACGTGATCAATGGTCCAGATCCCTTCTTACCTTCTCACCTTAACTTTTCTTCTCACACAATCATTTGTCTTATATTCATATCCCCTCATATATGAATGAGAAGAGGGTATAAAATGTCATTTGTCTAGGCTTCTAGCCTCTAGTCTAGTTCTCCATTCTTGAATCTTGATTGAAAATCGTCAATCTCAAATTTTTAATGGAAGAGAAACAACTAAATCCTCCAAATACAAGTGGAGTCCCATTGATTTTAACTTCATCTTCATCATATAATCTTCCAACAGCTCCTAAACATGGACGAACCTACAGTGGTGCTCCCTCGTAAGGTAAAAAAAATTAGGTTTGTGAAAGGTACAACTGTAAGTTGCAACCGTATTATTTTAGAAGTGCAACCGTAATGAACCAAAAAAACAAAAAAACTATTGAAATCAACCAAAAAACCGAAAAAGTCTCTCGAAATCGATAAAAAAAACTTAAAAATCCTTGAAATCAAGCAAAAAAAACTTTAAAAATCCCCCGAAATGATGTAGTCAGGCTAAAAACACATAGGGCGATATTAAACGTTGGTAAAAAGATGACACATCGATAAAAACCGTATGAAGACCAGCCCATGCGGTTGGAAGGCTTGTGTTCCGCCACTGATTACGCTGTTGGCCCATGTCCTTGATCTACCTCTTTTTGATCTATTTTTTATCTATCTAAAGAGAGAGAATTAAAAGACAAAAAAATATCAAAAAGAGGGTGATCGATGATTGGAGGACAACAACATATAGGCGATATGGAGAACATACAACGATGGGGCGACGAGGAGTGATCGGGGTGATATCAGTGTTTGCGTAAGGTTTGAATAGCGTATGGTTTGGGAATCTATACTATATTATAAGTCACGGATAAAAAACTCTTAAATACAATATTTTATGCATAAAATACTACTAATTAAAGCCAAATTATACTAAATTTACAAATTTATAATGCTTTGATACAACTTATTCAAGCACACTATCTCACGTCTATCCGTATCCCTAACCTCACAAATTGAAATCCATTCTAATACTAACCTACACCCCCGCTTCGTGCACGCCTCTCCCCCTGAAAATGTCTCCTCATATTCAAATCCTCTATCACTCTCTCAATCGATTACTTTATCCAAGAACTGGTATCTCTGGCATTCCTTTTATCAGATGACGTTTCACCCTCCAAGACAAAGCTTCGGCCTCCAAGACGAAATATGCAGGACTGCAAATCAATTCAAATCGTATCTGCACAAAGGGTTTCTTTTTTTCTTCGAGTCGTATTCCTCTCAGGTACGATTTTTTCATGATTTCTTCACAGATGGGTTTGCTTCTGTTTTTCTAAAATCTATTTCTTCTCAGATATGAACCAAGGGTTTCTTTCTGTTTCTCTCCAATTGATTTGGGTCTCCAATAACCACTTCCGTTGTTCACCACCATTCCTTAACAATAACACCAAAGCCATGGATCGACCACCCTCTAATCGAGCGTCCCACTTCCACTCTCAAAACTTTCCTCATCCTTAGTTGCCACCTTTCCCACGACCTAGAGAGTTCATAGCCTTTATGCATGACACACCAAAATTTAAACTTTTGACACATTTGAAAATTCAGTAGGTACCACATTATGAAACAAGCTTGAGTGTACACGAAACTACACCGACATCATTGATTAGCCATGCACAACGATCTCAAGGATCGTTCAACCTCAACTCCACGACAAATTACGCCTCACCACACCCCAAAATCGATGATGGCACAATTGAAATTATTTTCTATGAACTTTACCCACACGATTTGTAAAAATACTACAAAATTGCTTACACTGAGTGAGTCTGACGACTCTCACCCTCACCGATATGACACATGTGCCCGTACCAAATTCACTTATAAAATCGTGTGATCAAATGTTGTTATGATTTTCACAACAAAAGTTAAGTCATTTATAAAAAGATGTGAAATAATTCTCCCATAATCAAAATCTAAATTTATCCCCCAACGCAATAACTTGTCTTTTCAATACAAACACATGTTTACACGCATTGCCACGTTTTCAAAACAAATACCTCTCAAGGCACACACACCAAGATATCAGATATGAAGGACTCCAGCAATTTGTTCGAAACACAATGCATGAGACTCACTTTACATTGAAGGTTGTTCACTCTAACATGGTCAGTTGTTGCACTCACTATAATTAATCCCAGACACCCTACTTCCGACCAACCAGTCGAAGTCCTCACGTTTGCCACAACCTCCAGCACCAACGCTTCCCAATATCCTTGAATGTCCAACTACCAGTTACTACCGCAACTATTATTTCGTAAATCACGCGTCCTCACTTTGACCCCAAACAAACTTACCAACGATTGCTCATTTCCATCAGATCCTCACTATATTTTATCAGTCATCACTGATATTGTCTCTCAACCACCCTTCAATTAACTACAGCTTCAAAAACCTCATTTCCATCATTCGATTCTTGGGTTAACACTCTTCTGATTCCCACTGATCGACATAACAAACCACTAAACCGAAGGCTCCCTTAAAGCGGAAAGCTCACCTACAATCGATATTCTTCACCTTATGGACCCAAGAGGTCCTTCCTCAAGACAGAATATTTACATTCCGCATGATACTCATCCCAATCGGTATTAACCTTAAAACCATAAGCGAACTCACACAGCACGCCAGACCAACACTATCATTTCAGCGATAAGACTCTCTACCCAAAACTACACCCATCAAAAATCTCAACAATAGAAATTGAGTATGCCCATGCTCCTGTAAATTCATAATGGCATTGGTCAGATGCAATTCTGAATTTACCTTACATGAGAGTCCTCCCTGTCGTTATCATGACTCTCGATGATCAAGGTCTTCCTTAAAGGCTTCCTAAATCTCAGTTATGTCCCTCTACTCCACAGTTTAAGTTTAGGTCCATCCGGTCACCTAAATCCCTTAAACTATGGCTCTGATACCAATTGTAACAACCCAGTTCTCACGACATAAAGCAAAACTAACATTGTTAAATAATAACACCAAACGGCCCAATACATCATCCAAAATCTAAGGTTTGAGGGAAGGCAATCTATTACACAACTGAGATTACAAGTTAAAGAAATGTGAGTCTTCTAAATTCGGTCCCATCTCACACCTCTTCTTTCCCTTTAGTTGTACCTCCTACCTCATGCCTGCCTGAAAAGGTTTTTAGTTTTGAAAGAGCAAGGGTTAGACCGAAGGTCTAGTGAGTCCCCTCTAGCAATGGTTTAAACAACGGAAATATAGAAAAGATTTATAATAACATAAACCAACTCAGTTATAAAAACAACACCGTACTTACAACCACGCTACTAGCACACACTACCGTCACTTGCGAGTGACAGTGTGTCTGAATCATACTGCCTTAACTGGGACCCCCCCCCAATGGCATAAACGGTACACCCCCCCCCCCGATTTTGGCCATACACACTCGCATTAATATATGCATACATTTAACCAAAACAACTGTATAAACCACGTTTATAATAAATCCCACATGTACAAATCTGACATAATAATTAAATGCTTTAAAATAAACCACCACATGACTTTAACCACTTTAAAAATCAAAAGCATTTAGTTAGAAAACTCACCTGGTTCTCGCGAAGTTCTCTTTACCGCTTTATAACTTCTAGAACGGAAAAACCTAGAATTAAAAGCATCTCGTAAGGCATCGGAGAACTGGTCGTAGATTAAAGATACCCTCCAAAATATTTCCCAATAAACCCAACTTAATCCAGCACCCGACCCAGGCTCCCCGACTCCCGGGTCCACCCGGTGGTGCCGACTCCCGGTGTTGGAACTCCCCCCCCGGGTTCCCTCACTTCCTGGGGTCATAGCCCGGGTTACACAACTTTTCCCCCTGGGCTCCCCCGTCTCTCGGGGTCACGGCCCAGGTTTCGCCCAAACCCCCGGGGTCGCCCAGTCAAACAAACCCCGGGTTTCCCCGGTCACCACAGCCACACCGGGCTTCCCTGGTTATGAGTTTCCAGGGTCGCCGGTAGGGAAGGTCCCGGTCCGAGCCGAGATGGACTAGGCGGCGTTGAATGTGCAGACCTCTCCCCAATGGTGGCGACGATGTTCGGAGGTGGAACCGCCACACTCACGATTACAACGAGACTTCACAGTCTCTTTAATTTCCAGCGATTAACAACAAAACCACAAGAATCCAAAGATTTAAACCTCTAATGCTTGAGGAAAAGAACATCAGATTGTTCCCTTTTAACCCAAACACAAACAGGGAAACAAAACCCCAAAAGGTTTTATAATCTCAATCTAATCCAAGCACTTAAGAGGTTATAAACAACATATTCTTACAACCCAAAGCTAGAATAAGATTGAGATGGATTTACCTTGAAGAAGATGCTTGAAATACAAAAGAGTCAATCTCTCTCTTGCTCTTCCCAAAATCGCCCAAAGCTCTCCCTCTCTCTCTAAAGTTCAATCGCCAACAAGAAATGAGAGAGGCCTCTAGGGTTAAACCCTTTTTTAACCAACTTTACTCTTTAGCCCTCCAACTTTGCTTTATTTGATAAATCCTTCTACATGGTTATTACAGTGAAGTTCGACCAACCACGGTTACTTTGAAACTCGCGGATAGATCTTTGGCATATCCGAAAGGAAAAATCGAGGACATTTTGGTCAAAGTTGATAAATTTATTTTTCCTCGATTTTCTAGTTTTGGACTATGAGCCGGATAGAAATGTTCCCATCATTCTAGGAAGACCTTTCCTTGCAATCGGACGAACATTGATAGACGTGCAAAAAGGAGAGTTGACCATAAGAATGAACAACCAATAAGTGACCTTCAATGTTTTCAAGTCTCTTAAGTTTAATGGTGAAGTAGAGGACTGTTCTTCCCTTAGCACTATAAGTGATGATTTCGAGTTAAGCTTGAAAAAATGCACCCATAGTGAGCAAGTTATGGGCACTGACGATGATATTTTGGAAGATGACTTGATTGAGGTATATATGCATTTGAACAGCTGGATTTTAAGGATAGGCAATCACATGTTCCTTCTATCATAAAAGCACCAGATTTAGACTTAAAACCACATCCAAATCACCTTAAGTATGCTTATCTCATGGAAGAGGAAAAATTGCCCGTAATTATTTCTTCCAACTTAAGTTATGACCAAGAAGTGAGGTTGATAGAATTGTTGAAAAATCACAAAAAAGCCATAGGTTGGACCTTAGCCGACATCAAGGGAGTTAGTCATTCACTTTACCAAAATAAGATAATCTTGGAAGAAAATAGCGTTGGTAAAGTGAAACTACAAAGACGACTTAACCCCATCATGAAAAAAGTCATTAAGAAAGAGATTTTGAAATGGCTTGACGCGGGTATTATTTACCCCATTTCAAGTAGTGGTTGGGTGAGTCTGGTGCAATGTGTCCCAAAGAAAGGTGGTACCATGGTAGTCACCAATGAGAAAAACGAACTTATTCCAACTAGGATCGTCACCGGGTGGAGAATTTGCATGGAGCATGGACTATAGACAACTAAATCTTGCCACCAAAAAGGACCACTTTCCTTTGCCTTTTATAGACCAAATGCTAGATCGATTGCCGGAAAATAATTTTATTGTTATTTGGACGGATATTCGGGTTATAACCAGATTCACATCGCACCCGAAGATCAAGAAAAAACAACCTTCACTTGTCCTTTCGGTACCTTTGCTTTTCGGAGGATGCCATTTGGTTTATGCAATGCTCCCGCAACATTTCAACGGTGCATGATGTCTATTTTCTTGGACATGATTGAGGATACCATGGAAGTTTTTACGGACGATTTTCCGGTGATTGGAACGTCATTTGAAAATTGTCTTGAAATTTTGGAAAAAAGTTTAGAAAGATGTGAAATTCGCGATTTAATTCTAAATTGGGAAAAATGTCATTTTATGGTACAAGAAGAAATCGTTTTGGGTCACATGGTTTCTAAAAAAGGTTTGGAAGTGAATAAAGCGAAACTTGAAGTAATAATGCAATTACCCTGTAACACCCCAAAATCCATGGTCCAGGTGCAAATAAACAAAAGATAAGGGTTGCTCTTGTATAACTCAAAAACTTAAGGTTTAAGAAATCCAGATGTATTTCGACCAAGTGGAAAAGGAGGGAAATTGAAAGTTATATATATTTCATGTTCAAATTAAAATGAGTGGAAGTTGAGAAGAAAAAGGCAGCAACAGGTGCAAGGATGGATGGCGACAATTAGGTGTAAGGAAGTAAAAGGCTAAATAGTTGTCGTCTATATTCACACCTTATGGTTGCCAACATAAACATTGAGAGATAGATAGATAGATAGATAGAGAGAGAGAGAGAGAGAGATGAATATCGAAAAGGGAGGTAGAAAGGGAGAAGCCGAGAAGGGTTACTCATCCGAGAATTGATTAAAGTGACGTTGTGCTTCCCCGATAATTTAACAATTTGCATGCATGTTTGTTGAGTCGAATATAGGCTCTTGATTGATGTTCATAACTTGAGACTTCTTTTCGACGCCAACATATGGGGCTTAAATTGGTGTCCGTTTTGGCTTTGTTTTGAGTGGGGTTTGAGAAAGTCGTAACGCCAACGAGAGAGGAACAAAAGCGTTACCGGTCTTGCACGAAACAATCGAGAAATAAGTAAGATATCTAATAAGAAACGATCAAGAAACGACCTTGGCTCGTCCAAAGACGAGATCGACGATTCGAGGTAAAATAACCTTCCTTGATGAGTTTTTTTAAGGATAAACCCGTGTTCTGTTGTTCTTTCAAATGGTGTGAGTTCTTAGGAATCCCTATGGTCGTTTATCAAAGAATTTCGGGAAAACATCATTGTTTACGTCTTTCACGGGACGGTGTTGAAAACCCGAAACTAAGATCGTTGAGATGAGGTTATATGTTGTAATGTTATCTAATTGTGATAAGTATTTTGGAGCCATATTTCGACGACATAGAGCACCATGCAAAATGCACAAGGCTGTGTTCAAAATGGTGGGAAAAAATATATAAAAAGGGAAAAACAAACCACGGCCTGTTTGATTGAACTGGAAGTAGGAGCAAATTATGTCCATGCACTTGATATATATATATATATATATATAACGCAATCACCATGCATGGAAGTTATGGACTTGAGTGTAATAAGTTTTTCAAGCCACCTTGGCCATATGATTTGTGGTGCATGATATATATATATATATATATATATATATATATATATATATATATATATCATGTTGTTGTAATGAAAACCCATTTGGATTTGAGACTTGCAGCTGGTAACATATACACATACACATATTATATATAAATATGTATGTATGTTAGTATAAGAAGAGGACGGAAAACGAGAATGTTTAGTTATTTAATGATTTAGAAAATAATGGACTAAGTTTTAGGACCAGAGTTCGATATCGAGCAAAGTAAATTTTTACTAAAGGATAGAATACTTAGAAAGATGTTGTGACTTGTGTAGGATTGGAAGCGAGCAAGTGATGTATAAGCCTACGCTAATTCAGGTGAGTTTCATGTGACTTTTAAATGGGATACATGCAAGTATGTAAGTATGTTCTTTATATGATTACGATGATTTTCAAGCATGCTATAATTTAGTTAAATATGCAATGTATGCTAGTGTGTTCGATGATATGTGAAACGATGAGTACATGAACATACTACGTTTTATTGTGAAAAATGGTATGCATGCTACGTTTTTAAATATATACGTTTGCATGTTTTACGATGTTGGATGTTTAACGATGTGAAACGTTTCGAGCATATGCCATTATTTTATATATTGGATGAATTGCATGTGACATACGATAAATGTTTGAATGATTAAATTGGAATGATGTGATGTGGTTGTAAGTGTGGGGCTCATTACCAGGACGCTGGTATTGGACGGCGGGAAACCGCAGATGATGATGATAGTCAGTACATGTGCCGGAAGGGGTACCTCTGAGACTGCACTATGGGACGGTAGTTAAGACACGTGCTTGAGAGCACCTCTGAGCTTGACTAGAGATGGACGGAATGACGGGGCCCCACCATGCCAAGTGGACGGATGAGATATCCAATGTGATGACAAGTTGCACCTATGATATATGCATAAATGTTTTTAATAATCCTGACGTTTTATGAATGTTTTGCAGGATAAACGATTTGTGTTCAATTTATATGGTCGTGATGATTTACGAATGAAATGATGAAACCATGAACTCACTTAGCGTAAAGCTAACATTAACATGTATCTCAGGTTGTGGCAAGAGTGAGAGCAAAACAAGCAAATGTATGATACGATGACGTATGACTAGGTCATTTGGTCCAAGTTATTGTTATTTAAGTTATTCAATATGATATATCTCTAAGTTTGATTTGAATGAGTATGCATCGGATGACTAATATGGTTCGACGTTTGCGATGTAGAAAGTTCTCCGCTGCGATGTGAAAGATAATTTATATGTTTTAAGTGGTGATATGTTGTTACGACCCTAGTGAAAATTTTGGGGTGTAACATACCCGAACCCACTTCGGTTAAAGGCATTAGAAGTTTTTTGGGACATGCGAGATTTTATAGATGTTTCATAAAGGATTTTTCAAAAATTGCAAAACCACTTTGCAATTTGTTGCATGTCGATCAAACTTTTTATTTTACTTTCGATTGTAAGAAAGTCTTTGAAACAGTCAAGAACGCTCTTGTGACGACACCTATTATAATTGCCCCAAATTTGACCATGCGTTTTGAGGTTATTTGTGATGCAAGCGATTGGGCCGTAAGTGTCGTGTTAGGACAAAGACAAAACAAAATTTTTCATCCCATTTACTACATGAGTAAAACTCTTATCGAAGCTTAAATAAATTATACAACAACCGAGAAAGAGCTACTCGCCGTAGTATTTGTATTTGACCGTTTTCGATCCTACTTGATTGGCATAAAGGTCCTTGTTCACATGGATCACTCCGTTATTAAGTATCTCTTCAACAAAAGCGATCCAAAGTCACGGCTTATTCAATGGGTCCTTTTACAAGAATTCGACATTGACATAGTTGATAGAAAGGGAGTTGATAGAAAGGGAGTTGACAATCAAGTTGCGGACAATCTTTCTAGGATTGAAAAGCAAGTGTCAAGTGGGGAAAGTCGCGAGATAAAAGAATTTTTCCCGGATGAAAATATTTTGGCAATCCATCATTTTGAAAAAGACCTTCCTTGGTATGCGGATATTGCAAATTATCTTGCAAGTGGGATCAAGCCATACCACATGAACGGTCAACAATTCAAAAAAATTCTTCATTATTGCAAATAGTATTTTTCGGACGATTCCTTTTATATAAATTGGGAGCGGACCAAATTTTGAGGAAATGTGTCCCAAATTTTGAAATAAAAGATATTTTGAGGGACTGTCATGCTTCACCGTACGGTAGTCAACGTACGGCGACAAAAATTTTACAAAACGGTTTCTTTTGGCCCACTTTATTCAAATATGCATTCGAGTTTGTTAAAAGTTGTGATCAATGTCAAAGGACGGGAAATTTGTCCCAACGGAATGAAATGCCTTTAAACAACATTTTAGAAGTTGAGCTTCTTGACGTTTGGGGCATTGACTTCGTAGGCCCATTTCCCGTGTCTTTCCGTAATCAATATATCTTGGTGGCGGTTGATTACGTTTCCAAATTGGTGGAAGCAATTGCTTGTCCACGAAATGATGCTAAAACAGTGATAACTTTTCTCTAGAAAAATATTTTTGTACGTTTTGGGACTCCCCGAGCTTTGATTAGCGATGACAGAACTCAAAAGGAAAAACAAAAAAAGAAATACCCTACACCCTTTTGTAGTTTAGTTCAAGTTTGGGGGAGGGGATACAATTTTTTTTTAAAAGCCACAAACACTTACCCGAAAAAGCCCTACCGATCAATTTCAACATCAACGAAGTCATGCAAGGAAGTTGTACAATTATTGACTAAAGGAGACATTCAAGCATTTTCTTTTGTAAGTTTCGTTCCTTCTTTCCCTTGGTAAAATTATTTTTACTTCATTTTTTTTTACTTGAGGACAAGTAAACCTCAAGTTTAGATGTGTAATAACTCTCATTTTTTAGAGTTATTTATTACACTTTTTCTAGGATTTTATATCATTTTTATACCCACTTTGTTTCTATTCTTTTCATTTTGTCTAAAGAGTGATAAAAAGGTGATGAGTTACCAAAAATTTATTTTTTTGGAAAAACTGCACTTTGTGGGCGCCTGTGGACAAGTACCTTCTCGCTGTGAGCACAGAGGAACCACTTGTAGAGACCATCGGACGCTGCGTTTGTCTGGACAAAAAGGAGCAGATTAAATTATAATTTTTGAAGCATGCTTGTCTGCAAAATCCCTGAAAATCCTCTTGGCATGGGATGAAAAGTATGTAGACTTTGTCCAAGGTGTTTTGTGAAGATTTGTTCAATGCGTTTCTTGCTTTATTGGGCTATATAAAGGGGCATAGTCTTGCATTTGTTTCATCAACATCTATCATCCATCCAACAAGTAACCAACAACTCTCTAGCTTTAGTTTATCTTCAAGTTACTTTCTAACTTGAAGATTGTAATTTTAAACTTCTAGCATTTTAGTTTAACTTGTAATTTAATTTCAAATACTCAATTTCTATTTCCGTAATTTAAATTTATGCAAGTCGTTCTTAATTATTTATCTTCTTTTATTATGTCTTTCATTTTAATTATGAGCTAAGCACCTTATTGGGTGTGGGTGTGAGTGAACTTGAGACTAGTAGGATATACTTGGGTGTGTCCATAATTACTTGTTCTTAAGCTTGGTCACTTAAGTCGGGACATAACTCAATGCGGATAAGTTGATCACTTTGAAGTGTTAATATTAAATCTTGACCTTGAGAGGGGTGGATTCGAAATACGGCTTAAGTGATGCACAAGGATTTGAGAAAGTCTTTGATAATCACACAGAGATGCGGGTTTTGTATGATTTACTAAGGTTCAGTATGTCGGTCGAGATTTACATCACAAAGAGATTTGGATGTGAATCTCCATACCGATGGAACTTGACGTTTAGAGTCAAACTTAGATAAATCGGCAAACTTAAGTGCAGTCATTGTGGGCACTCTATGGGCACTTGTGGGCATAGTTTATAAACATTCGTTTTTGAGAGATCGGGTTTCTATAAACAGTCTTATGTACTCAAGCGCCTGACCACGTTGTTACTACGTTTATCTTAAGAGAACCTTACACCCATACCTATTCCTTAACTCATCGTTACATTTCATAATTTTTACGTTATTTCACTAACAAAAACGACAATTTTTCTCACAACCAAAATGTGTGCAAGAAGTTCATGAAACTCTCTGATTCTCAGTAGTCCAGTCCATGTGTAAACGATATTCGGTAATACTTACCACTTTATTAATTACAGCGATCATAGTTGTGGTGTATACTTACGCCCCCACTGTGGGAACACTGTGGCCACTGTGTGGAACTATACGGTTTTCCGCTATCAGTAAGCCAAAAAAATGTCCCCTCACATGATGTTCTTAGAGACAGGTTCCGTGTAAGACCGGTTAAGATTTGTCGATAATCAACTTTTTATCAAAATACTTGGTGAGTTGCTGGAGCATACATCAAGTGGGTAACCTCAACGTCTAATGGATTTATCTGGTCACCTAACATATTCAATAATAAAGACGTTATAAAAAACCAAAAGCATATTCAATAATAAAGATAATGAAAGCTTTCAAAGGACAAAAAAAAAGTTTTTGACTGATCTCCAATTTTTTTCTTCTCTCGATCTTTGTTCCAGAAATCTTTGAAATTTTTTTGCTATTGGACTGACATTGATTAAAAATAGGTGTATAAAAAACCAAAAACTAACCATGATTTATAATACTATTCACTTCATCGTTTTTGGCATGTAGCTCAGTCAGGAACGGACTTGGTATGTTGAATACGGTGGCACGTACCACCGTATTATTTCTTCGATGAAAGGGTAAAAGATTTTAGATTCGTGAAAGGTGCAACCGTATTATTTTGGAAGGTGCTACCGTATTATTTTGGAAACTTCAAGAATGTGCAACTGTACCTCATAATCAATCAAAAGAAACTATCGAAATCAACCAAAAAAACAAGAAAAAATCCCTCGAAATCGATAAAAAAAACTTAAAAATCTCTCGAAATCAAGCAAACAGCTTTAAAAATCCCTCAAAATTATGGAATTAGGCTAAAAACATATCGGACAATATTGTACGTCGGTAAAAAAATGAAGACACGCCGATAAAAACCGTGTTTTTTGTAATTATTTTTTGTCTGTATTATATGGTGTCACCGTATGAAAAAAAATTATTGGTACGTCCTTGAGCTTAGTTGGCAAAAAGATAAGTGACTATGCCCAAATACAACACATGTCCTGGTTCGATCTCTCACATTGATATCCTTAAAGCAGGGTTCCGTGTGGGGATGGTTTTGATTGTCGATAATCAACTTTTTGTCCAAATACTATTCACTCCATCATCACTATTTTTTTTTTTTTTTTTTGATAAGACATTAGCAACTTTTTTTTTTGCAATCCAATTAGTAGTCAATTACAATT
Organism: Arctium minus; assembly: GCA_954870635.1. Lineage (NCBI taxonomy): Eukaryota > Viridiplantae > Streptophyta > Magnoliopsida > Asterales > Asteraceae > Arctium > Arctium minus. The sequence goes on along the minus strand of OX941080.1, from coordinate 168,459,980 downwards.
CATTAGATTTGTCAAACACATAATTTTTTAATTAGATTTGTGGCACAGTAAATTTTGCCTAACATTTTACTTTATCAATCGCTTTGGTATTACTGTAGTGGACAGTCAAAAAAACGAAATAATGATTTTACTATTTCATATGGTAGATGCTCCATTTGTTGAATTGATCGAGTCAATTAACATTAAAATAAGAAAATAAAAGACAGTACTATTAAACTACTGTTAATGTCGGAAATACCCTTTGAAGTACGAAGGGTAAGATTGGAATTTGTTAAAATAATAGTGAAGTACAAGAATAAAAAAAAGGTGAAGGTAGCATTGACTTTAAAAAAGTCATAATCCATCATTTGCACTTAAGTAATTCTTTTCTTTAAGAAAACGATTCTTGGATGCCATCACAAAGAAGATGCCTTTGTATGCTTTTCCCCCAATTGTTAATTTTTAATTATAAAAACTATTGAAAATCACATTACTAGAAAATTTAATATGAAAGTTATTTTGGAAAAAGAATCTTCCAGATTTTCGTATGATATTGTAAGGTTATATATATATATATCATAATATACATGGGCGTGTGTGTGCGCACAAATATATATGTATTTGTGTGTATATGCATATTATGTATTTTGTTATATGTAATAAACTGCTCATTTGACTGGGTCATCGATCGGTCGGGGTCTCAATCCGTCCTTTTCGTAACCAGTCTCCTAACCCAAAAAATAGTAACCAATCATAATCGTCGGTTATAAATTGTGCCTAGTGGTCCTAGGCCACGCTTTGGCTTCAAGTCCAAATGTCCTCTCTATCTGAGGTATACTTGTATCTATCATATATTATGTACCGTAAGTGACGGCTTTTGCTTTTTGTTTAATTATTTTGACAATTGATCCGATGTGAATATATGTTTAGTTTTTTCTTATTTAAAATTAAAATTATATTTCAAACCAAAAACATAATTTTGAACATTGAAATATTTTTATTTCTAATATGTTTCTAGAACTTAATTATAGTTTGTTCATCGTAAGTGAATTTTTGATATAAATATCCTAACTTCATTATAATTTTATTATATATATATATATATTACGATATATATATAAGGAAAAGTCTTGCTTTAAATTGATTATGTGATGATTTGGTTGGTTGGATTGGGTATAAATTATATTTATAATTATGACACAAATATCTTTAAAATATACTTAATAAATGTCCACAAGTCAAATCGCTAATGGATGCAACACATATTAATTTGATATTAAATTATAAAATAGTAAATATATTCCACTTGAAGATATTGAATGATTTTATGTTGGAGATATATTCTAAAACCATGATTCATTCGTCCATTGGAGATTTTCTTTTAAGACAAATAAATTAAAAAACGTCCATGTTTCAAGTATTAGATTTATAACCATTGGATCAAGAATTATATCGAATTTAGGGTTCTAGAGACTTTTTATTGTATGTCCAACACTCTTTCTTAATTATCTGTATGGTTGAAGTAACGTTTACAAATAAAATTTCAAGAAAATCTAATTCCTGATTGGTGAAAATTGTGTTACGTACATTTAAAGATGTGCATTATCTCGTTTGAACCAGCCTTTTTGGACAGAAATCACACAATACTGTAAGCAAAAAAAAAAATGGGGTTCCTTCGAAGGACTAGTCCGGTCCTTAACCAATCTTTAGGATGAAAATAAGATTGAGCTAGGGCTAACCGTTCTAACCGGTCCCTCATCTTATATTTACATTTTCAAATAAAACCTTGTGTAATTTATGTGAAAGTCACATCCAAACAATTAACTTCTTTATAAAATGTTTTTTTTCCCTTATGAGGAAGTATTTATGTATATTGTCATACGACCACTTCGGTTATAATATGATTTTTCATATTGGTCCTTGGCCAAAAAGCTTTAATTGGTTCCGGACAGTCGATCCTTGGTCTTGTGCATCTCTCTACATGCGCCTATTCTTGTGATAATTTATTATTTTTTCTTTCTATGCATCTGATTTTGAAGTAATTATGTTAGTTGGGTTTTATTAAAACAACATGCATCGTTTATATTTTATACAACTTGTGGCAATCCTTAAATAAAACAATATATGAATCAACCTTAACAAGTCTAGTCATATTTCCTCTTCCTATATTGTAATATTAATTGAAGTGATAAGACACCAATTGTTATCGAATCTATAATGATGTCGTGATTATATTTTTGGTGGGCTCAAGTGGCACAAACTTGTACAGAATAAAGTTATATGTCACTCGGAGAAACATTGTTCCATTAGACTCATCTAAATAACGTTAAATTAGAATCTTGAACCTGAAGTAATATCATGTCTAAATTAGCCTAAAGTTTAGCAATGGTACGTTAAGTGGTGGATAAGATATTATTTGTTCCTACTTGAGACGAGTTAATTTATATAAGAGTAAGAATTGGATTGGAGGTATGGTCAAACTGAATTAGTGATGTACTTTATAAGTGGAGAATTAAATAAAATAATAGAAGTTAAAATCAAATAAAATCTTGAAAACCCTATCTACTTCAATAACTAATATTATTTGGGATACAAATTGATTGCATAAATATAATAGTTTTTGCGGGATGTCATATTTCACTATCAACCATTTTGATGCCTTGATGATTGAAGCATAGTCCATTAATACATTAAAATTATACATGTATGTTTTTTAAGAATAAACTCCATAGCAATATTTTACATTTATTCAATATTTTCTATGAAGAATTTACTTTTAAAACTGTATTTAAGATTTTATAGTTTATAATTAAAATTTTATATTTTCATAAACGTATTTTAAAAAATCATGTAAGTTTCATCTATATTTGTCAACATTAAAAACTAAAATAAATATATTTTAAATTATAGACTTTTAAATGTAACTTTTGAAAGTATACTATTAAAAGTATGGTTCTTTACGAATATGTGTGATTGATAATTAAACATTTAAAATGTTTTTTAATGTCATGAAATAAAAAAGAGTAAATTATGTAAAGCCTTAATGTAGTTTGGTTTTGATCTCTACGATTCATTCAATTCTTTATTAGAGATTTTTAGGTATATGACCATAAATAAGATTTTAATTAAATCCATAACCTTCTCGTGAGTATATACCCATTTTTTCTTGAATAAGCAAAAGATCATATATTTAATTAAAAATTCATTTAATAAGGAGACGTTTGGTTCGCAGGATTCTGATGGAATTCAAAGAAATTGGATTGGTCAATGAAAATTTTGTTGAGACGTTTGGTTCACCTATGAAATGGAATTTAATTCCACACATTCCACCATTCATGGATTTGTTCATTCCATCACAATTGAGAAGGAATTCAATTCCATTCCATCTCATTTTCTCAAAATACAAAATTATTCCCATACTTGATTTACCTAGACGGCCGTCGCTGACCGCCATCAACCATCACCATCGACAACCACCATCGACCACCACGGATTTGAACCACCACCCAATATGAGCCATCGTTCTGAAACACTGTTGACCACCACTGATCTGAACCATTGTTGACACCACCGATCTGAACCACAATAGTTGGATTTCGATTTCAAATTTAAAAAAAATGATATTTGGTCATTTACCAATATTTCATTCCAATTCCAAAGCTAAATTATGTGAACCAAACAGAGAGATTCCAATTATTTTAATAGGTTCATTCCAATATATGTCAACCAAACATGTGGTCAAACATGATAACATTCCAATTCTAAAGATACATTATGTGAACCAAACAGACAAATTCCATTTATTTTAACAAATTCCATTACAATATCTTTCAACCAAACAGATGGTCAAACTTAATAATTTTTCATTCAACTTTCTTCAAAGTCAAGTTCATTTAATAGATTCCATTATACAAAAAACATTCTATAAACCAAACACCCCTAAATACACCATCACCCGCACAAGCTCAACTGTTGACCACCCTTAGGACTACCAAAACCATCACCAACATCCTTAGACCAACACTAAGTACTGCCACAAATTCAAAGAAAATAAATATTATGATCTAAAACCTTAATGCAAAATGTAAAATTCATCGGAAAAATCATAACACAATCAAAACCTTAGAATCAAATACAATAAAAAATCACTAAATCGAAATACAAAAATAATCAATAAGAAACTAATATAAATTCAACAAATTACTAGTTTTTGTACATGAATTTTTTATGCAAAAGCTCATAGAGATCCGGAAGTATATTTCATTTTTTGAAGTAAAACAATTCAAAGGACATTTTAGTCATTAATATTTAAATTTATAACAAGTTCATGAGGACGAACCACATGTCATTCACTTCAAATTCAAACTTATAGAAAAATCAAACGCCACTCCCACCTAAAAATTTTGCAAGTTAGAGAAAACATAGATACTATTGTAGACACAGAGATTGAAACATCTATATTGTTGAATATTTCATCATGTCTCTTTTATAACGTAAAAATAAGATAAATATTATATATATTTTTAGTTCTAAAATCCAATTATAAAATAACCGAAATTTACCTAATATGAAAGAACTAAAGTTCAATTAAAAAAAAAAATTGATGTCTTTAAAAGAAAGAAACAAAACTAAAATAAAAAATATATTACCAGTTTTTTAATATAATAAACTAATTAGTAGTTACCAAAACCAAAAGGATCATCTCCATGATTTATTCAAGAAAATCAATTATAATAACTATTAAATAAATGTGATTAATTCAATATTATTATAAAGTAATGTACAAATCAAAATTTGAATTTTAATTACTATATAATATGCGGGCTTTGTTGGACTTTATTTAATTAATTGACGAGTAGCTTCCACTCATTTGTCGTATTAAAATAGAATACCCAAAAGTCAAACCCATCCCATCATCTCCTTTGACTCCAATTCCCATTATAACCCCCATTTCCCTCTTCCTTTCATCTCTACCTTTCGATTTCAATCAACCAACTCAACCTTTTCTTTTCTTCCACAAAAATGGCCGTTGATTTCGTCGGAATCCAATCCTCCGAACACCTGAATCGCATATTCCACCTCAACAATCATGATTTCGCTCTGTCAACTGATTTCAAACAGGCTGTCTCTGCCTTGAACCGCACCGGTCACGCTCGTTTCCGCCGCGGACCTTCACCGTCTTCCTCCGATTCGCACGCTCCTTCAACTTCTACACAATCGGCGCCGGTGTTTATCGGATCAACTCCAGCGTCGAATGAGTGCTCTTTTAGTAAGTCGGTCACGGATACGACGACGACGTCGTCTCGATCAACGAACTCGTCTTCTTTGATATCTCCGTTGACCGCAGGAGAAGAAGGCAGTGTTTCAAACGGAAAACAGTTTCCTTGTTTAGGTATAGTAGCTCCGGCACCCGCGTTTTCCTCTCGGAAACCGCCGCTACCTTCGTCGCACAGGAAAAGGTGCCGCGCCGACCGGCCTTCTGTTTCGTTGCAAGGATCTGGATCAGAAAACCACTCCGTTTCTCGCAGCGGTTGTCACTGTTGCAAGAGAAGGTATGTACATACGCTCACGGCACATTTTAGCAAAAATCATATTCATGCCATTATCCTAAGCCTCAAATCCATGGATTAATGATTTTTTTACATTCTCTCAGGAAAATCGCATCAAAACGTGAAATCAGAAGAGTTCCGATTACCGGATCTAAGGTCGCAAGCATACCGGCCGACGATTTCTCGTGGAAGAAATACGGAGAGAAGAAGATCGACGGATCACCTTATCCTAGGTAACTTGATGAGAAATTAACCACAATTTTCAATAATTTCACTCAAAAATTTCTGTAAACCTATAGATGTTGATCCCGATTTGGCTGAAAATGTGCAGAGTTTATTACAAGTGCAGCACCGGGAAAGGATGTCCGGCGAGGAAGCGCGTGGAGTTGGCCCTAGACGATCCAAAGATGCTTCTCGTAACCTACGATAGAGAACACGTTCACCATCAGGCTCCGACGCCGATACTGACAGGTTTGACCGGCTTAGTGGTACAGTCAAAGTGAATTTGGGGGAACAAGTGTGGGCCCCAGCCACTCGGTACAATTTTCTATAGTCAATTTTAGTAGTAGGTCATGCATGAACAACCTCTTTTTTTGTTTTTATTTAGTATTTATTTATTTTCACGGTGGGTTTGTGGATTTGTAAATTAGGAAAAGTTGAAAAGAGAATATGAATGCGATGGTTGGTTGGAGTTACAATTTTCTAATAGTCAATGCGGTTTAAATTTAACCTTCGATATGCTATTTATTGTAGCATAATTTAATATGATGATTGTGAGTTGTAGGACAAAAGAGAACAATGATAACACGAGAATTTCATTACAAACAGATTCAATGATAACGTAACAATCAAATGAAAATTAATTGGTAAGAAAAAGAAAAAACGTGTCTTGCTAAATATGAAGTCATTTATAATCCAATCAGGCCTTGAAAATATACAAGGGAAAATCTTGATGGGTTGAGTTTCCGTGAGAATGAAAGTTACGGTGAGAAGGGTAAGAAGGAATCTTCACCCTTGTATGCACGTTGGAATGAGATGCACCAACATGGACCAGGTCAATCCCCGTATCAAGCGCGATTTATGGGTAAGTTTGAGATTAAAAGTGATCAATGGTCTAGATCATTTCTCACCTTCTTACCTTAACTCTTCTTTCTTGCACGATCCTTCATCAGAGCTTGATTTGGTATGTGTGTGAATCTGTTGGAGTTGTTCATTTAACATGTAGGAGATGTTTATTAATGGGTTGTTTGAAAATTATTTCAGTATGTTCTATAAGGATTAAACCGAATTGTTATTTGTTTGTATTGCAAAATAAATTGTCCGAATGATAAAAATGATTATTTTACCTCTTAGTGTTATTAAACTCGTCTGTGTTTTCCTACTAAAGTTTGACAAAGAAATTGAATGAATCCTTAAAATTGATCAACTAACCATAACAATGAATTACTAAAATTGATCACCCAACTATAATAATGCAAGATCCAAAATTTTCTCGATCATTTCATCAAACATCTTATGTGAAATTCATTCCACGCAGGAATGTGTTATTGGAATCTAAATATATATTTTCATTGCATACCAATTACCAAATGCATAAATTGTATCAATGGACCAAATCAAAAGCAATATATTGATCAAGTGAATTAATACCAAATTGGAATCTAAGAGAAGAAATATATCTATCTCAAAAAGAAAATCTAAAAAGAGGTAACAACAGGAGGAGGAAGGAGATCATCGGGTTGTATAGATGGAAAATTATTGACCGAACAGAATGAGGGTTAATTGATTTAAGACGTTGTCTTGCTTAATAATATATAAATAAAACATATTCATGTATGACTTACCTAATAAGTTATATAGACCATTAAACCTATTAAGCCAATATTAAATAACCCCTAAAAGTTTTTCAAGAAAAAAAATTAGATCCATAATCATACGCGGTTATCAAATTATGAGTCTAATAATACATACAAGATAAATCGATATGCAAAATTTATACAAATAAGCATAAGTAAATCAAATATATAAAACAAAATATCCAATAATATTAAAACTTCGTTCGACAAATAAAATTTATTATTTTATATGAAAGTTTATTTCATATATGAAATAAAGTCATGTTATTTTATTCTTAGGAAAGATAAAGAAAGAAAAGAAGTGTGATTGGGATGAAGAAGTCAATGGATCCGCGTTAAACGTCAATGGCTATGAGTTCTTTATCCTACTAGTCTACTACTTATATATAATAATTATATAAAACTCAATCATCCTTCAACCTTTTTTTTTTTTAATTTCCAACCTAATTACAAAATATAAATTAGAGTGCATTCGTATATATTACTAAATGTATTTTTATCTATTAATTTTCTCTTCATGATACAAATCAAATTCAAGGCTTAAAGTATGTTTATTAGCAGATTGATAAGATTAACAACTTATTCTAACTGACTATTTGATAGTGGCTTAATGATATAGAAAATGACTTATTCAGTAAGTTTCTAGGAAAAATTCTATGAGAAAGCCAAGTTTTTTCAAACATTCCCCTCCCAATTAAAAAACATGTTTCTTCCATATATGAAAAAAACTTTTTCAACCAGGTTAATTTATACAAACAAATTTATTCAAACATGACTTAGACATTGTTTGGCAAACTAACTTATAAGTTAGCTGGTAATTGATAAGCTAGTTTTTCAAAACGCTACTATGAGTAGTTTTTCAATAAGCTAGCTTATGGTCATCCAAACATGTACCAGGAAAAAAACTAACTTATAAACTAGCTAACATAGCCTTAATGGAAAACCAACCACACAACCCCTTCTACTTTCTCGATACATGACTTAAAATGCTTTTGACATAAAAAGGAATGCACATAACATTACCCTATAAATTTTCTTATAAATTAACAAGTACAAAGGTTATAAAATTGCTAAAATATCATTTATATCTATTTTCTCTTAAAAAAAATTATAACAAAAAAGGTTAAAGTTAAATAATTAAAATATTTAAATACGTTTTTAGTTCACAGAATATTTATTTTGCAGATTATTAGTTAATTGATAATACATAATTTATTATGTTTCATATACAAGTTCCTAAAATTCTTAGTACCATTATTTTTGTTTATTATAGAGAAAAAAAAAATCTAATTGTATATTTTAAATATTATAGTTAATTTAAGTGGACTCATTTTGAAACTTTATTCTGCTCTTCTTTTTATGCGACTTCTTTTTGTTGCTTTTTTTAATCGTTATGGACAACTCAATGATGGTGCATCGATGAGTGCCGATTAAAGTGGATGATGCCCTTTTTTTTTTCTCTCTCTCCTTTTGATCGATTTAATTTTCATTTTATAATTATATGTATCAAAATTTAATAAAACTTTTATTTGTGAAAAATTAACATAACCCATTTAATAAACTTTCAATTATCATTATATTATATGTATTTAAATGTGAACAATTTGTAAAGTTAAATTCCTAGAAAGGGAGTTTTATTTGTCTGTTAATTGGTGTGTACATGATAATATATGAATAAAATATTTGATCATAAGATCTTTTAGGTGATGATCAGATAAAGTTATATAAATGTGTTCAAACACAACAAAACATTTTTTTTTTTATAATAAAAATGTGGTATTTAATTACAAACTTAACATAACTGTAGTAGTATGTGTGTTTTCTCTTGACTATTTTAACATCAATGGAATCATTAATTGTTTTTTATCTTTCTGATTTTTTACTTTATGTTTCAACTATTACGTATACGATTCACTTGGTTTTTATAAAAATGAAAAATAAATACAAAGGAGAAAAAAAAAATTGTCATTATGTTTTTTTTTTATGTCACGAGAAACCACTTAGAAATTTCTTTCTTCGAACACATAGTTGTTAGTCATAGTCAAAAAAACAGAATATGGTTTGAATTTTGCCGATAAACATATGATTAGCAAGGGAGAGTTTTCAAGTTAAAGTCATCATTAGATATACTAAAATGGTGCAGAAAGTCATTTGATCTAATTATAACCAAACGATTAAAAAATGAATATCCAATTATAATTGGATTGGATTGGATCGGATTGGATCCAAAACCACAATATCCAAATTAATTCAAACTGATTCGGTCAATTGTTGTATGATAATTTAAAATCTAGTACAACTGAATCCATCCAATCCAACCACCATATACAACAATTATGATAAGTTTTTCTGCTCTCCTTTTTTTTGTGGTTCTAAAGAGAGAGAATAAGAAAGAAAGAGAGTTCAAACGAGAACATTGATCAAATAGAACACGAGAACAGTCAGATTATATATGATTTTACACTAAAATCCCGTGTAAAATTACATGTGATTCCTGCAACTTCAAGTCATGGGCCAAGTCGCCCGCACACCCTTGCGTTGACTGTATTTCTTAATCATATATAACAATGTAAAATCATATGTGATTTTGTTGTTTTCTTGTTCTCTTATTTTAACTATGTTCTTGTTTGATTCTCACTATAATTATATGTGTATATGCACAACTAAACCAATTATGTTGGATTTATATTGATATCTATTTGTGAGTATTGTTTTTAATTGAAATGTATATATAATTGATTGGAAGGTATGAATATACATTGTTTTCAAATCAATTTAAATACTTATCAAAATATTAGATTGGTCCAATCCAATTCAATAAATAACAAATAATACTATTCAATTACTAGAATCGATCCAATCTATTGAATAATTACAACAGATTGGATGGTCTATGTCCAAAAATATCGAATGTGAACCCATATTCAAGGTCGTGTCTTTTTCCTAAATTTAATCGTACACGTTAAACTTTGATTTGATGGCTCAAACGACATATGAATCTACAAAATCGTACACGCAACCATTACTTCCCCAATCATCTCACGAACAATATTGCTAAAAATTCTATTCAACTATGTACGTTAAAATAAAGAGCTGCAAAATAAGAGTATCTCATATGTCCTCTTGGATGGTTGCTATTCAAAAATTTGCAATACCACATGAATACATACATATATTCGCACATCTAAATTCTATACGGGATAAATTAAGGGGCCGTTTGTTTTTTTCAAAAAACCTCTTAATACCGCTTAAGTTTGAATCGGTCAAACATTTTCTCGTTTAGACCGTTTGTTTTTTTTTCCAGATTTCAGACCCTTTTAACTATTAAATACATCTTAAACTAGAAGTGGTGATCCTTGAAACAAGTGCCACCTCTTATTAATCAGATATGAAATAAGACTTCAGACGTCTTAAAAAACAAATGACACCTAACTGTCTAACTATGATGTAATGTATAGAATTATTTGAAGTTCCTTTCTTTAACATCAAAATTTAGGGTTTTATCTAGAGTTAAATTTTCGGTTCAGAAACTTTGGTACATTCCATCTTTAGAATACACAAATTCTTGAAATGAACGATAATATTATTCATAGTTATTTGACAACATGCTCTTAGGGATATGAATACTTGCACCATAGTGTTAATGCTCGATTACGCTTGTGATATTTTGCTACAACTTAACAAGACCTTGATTTGAGCAAAGTATTTGATATCCCTTGATGACATACGAGACACTGGTATTTAGTTTGTTTGATTAACGAGGAGAATGTTCAATTAAGGAAAAGAAAAAAGTTATGAATGTAAGAATAAATTGTTCATATATGAATCAGAAAAAAGTCCATCAAATGTGAACCCACGTTTGATTACCTACCTTTATATGAACATACATTTCCTTCCATTAACGATTCACATATAAGACCTACCTTTATATGAACATACATTTCCTTCCATTAACGATTCACATATAAGATCATTTATTCTTACGTCTCAACTTTTTTTGTCTTTTCTTATTTGAACCTCCCTGTAATTAAAGAAAAGTAAGACCGGAGACCAAGCAAAGAAATTAGAACAAAGGAAAACAAAGAGAACAAAAATTAAGATGAATACTTAAACTCAATTGGAATATATTGACAAAAATTAGAAGATGAAAACACAGCAGAATGAGAGTAAAGGGCCATTTACTAAACACTTGTCAAATGTCATTTACCTTAACTGGTGAGCATGACAAGGATCGAAAATCTTACTAGGTAAGTAAGGGAAAAGACACTTACTTGGTAAATGCATAGCAAATAAAAGACACTTACCAATAATCCATTTTGATAGCCAAAAATAAGGTAGATAAGAGTGGCGACTCTTGCTGCTATACAATCTTACCAGGTAAGTGTTTGGTAAACGACCCCTTATCAAATGTTATAATAGATAACAATGTTAGAACACACCAAACCAAAAAATCATGATATATGCTTCTTCTATGCCTCATGAAGGTAAGACCATCCACTACATAAATTATTCATACATTTTTTTATAAATTATTCGTACATTTTATATAAACATACTCTACACAACATCAAAAAACACGATGTAACATAAATCAATTTTTTATTGAGAAATTTCTTATACTATTCACTACTACATCAGCAAAAAAAAAAAAAAAAAAAAAAAAAAAAAAAAAAAAGATAGTGATGTGACATTAACAATTATCAAAAACCAATTTCCCATTAAAGAATCATACTCACAACCACCACAATTTCTTAATTAGAAATCAAAAACCTTGTAGTGGATGGGCTAAGATGTTAACGGTATTCCAAGAAGCATCACGTGACATGGGCATGATAAATTATGAACTAACATCAAGCATTCTACAAGAAATAAAATAGATATTGAATAAAATTCATTGGATCTGACATGTGCAAGTAAAATAATAAACCATCCTTAAGTATTCTACAAGAATACAGAATAACATGCTAATATATGGTATCACTTTGACATATTGGATTGAATTCATTGAACTTGGTGCAATTTCAATTTTTACTACATTAAACAAAGGTTATACAGTAACAATACCCCGAGCATCACACTAGTCAAGTATCTGATAGAGGCAAGTGCTCTAAGGATGCGTTTAGTATGCAAACGAGACGGGATAAGACAGCTTTGTGGGACAAAAATGCTTTTTTTGTCCTACCAACATAAGTGGAACAAAAAGTAGGGAGATGTGACAACATCAGTAAATTACTAAATCACCCATAATTAAAACCCTAAAACCGTCCACAATTCTTTCACCCGAATACAGTACCAAACACAACCTTACAGCTGAACAAGGCTTCACTCATCTACCAAAAGAAACAAGCATCGCCAAGTTCTTGAAGTAAACTTTAATAACAAAGCACATGTTATAAGAACAGTCATGTAAAATAAAATAAATTAGAAATGAAAATTAAGTTGTTAAAGAATGAGAACAAGAGATGGTTTAAGCTTCACAAGAAGTGATGGAACTCTCAACTAAAAAGGCTCAAAGCTTCAGACCATTGTGAGACATATGTCAGGAGTCGCAACTAATAAGGACCCACGGCTTCAGGCGATTACAATACCTATGAATTATGCCACTTATGCAAGGATGAAGGGGAAGCATAGGATCGACAATTGGAACCTAGTAGCAGTTTGGGATTTGGTCATGTAAGTTTATAAGTGCAGTCTGGTTAAAGCTTCAAAGGTTCCAGACTCTGCTACAAATTTCAAAGTGATCCTTCATCAGTGATTAGAGAATATTGGTTGGCATATGAGGATTTGTGCATAGGTGATTTAGTGGAAGGTAGTCAGGTACCAGCCAAGCTTGTGTACCATTGTTAGACAAGTCTGCCTTGATTCTTCATACATCAAGATACAAGAGCTAGTGCCTAGATTGTTAAAAGTCTGGAGCATATCAATATTTTTGCACCTGTCTTTACAAGTCCATAACTACCACCTACCTTATCATTTTCTCCACCATGGGCTATTCTCCTCCAGTCCCAAGACCCGGATTATTATCAGAGCAATCTAGTTCAAAATTAAACCCAGGTGGTGACTGTAACCATTCTTCTCTACTTAAATATATCTATGTAGAAATATGAAGTTCAAAGCTGTACTTCATGACATCCTAGAATGTTCTTAACTATTACCAGCAAAACATGAGCATATAAAGTAACAAAAGTAATAAAACTTTTCATGATAGAGGATCTCATGTAATGATAAATGTTTCCAAGGATTATGCAAGACCATTTGAAGATCACTGGGGTAAAGCATACTTCTATAATTCAAGAATAATTAGTTTCTATACATACGCTACCAATCCAGACTTGTATTTTTAAAGGATAACTTGCAGTCTCTGTTTTGGCACCATTTGCAAAGACCTAATGGCCATGCATGGACAATATTTCAACCTTCAATAGCAAACTGCTTTTTTCCTTGCCCATATTCAACTTCCAGTTTGACTAAAGTTAAGATCGAGTATAAAAACCGTGTGAGAAGTGAGAATGTGGCAAATTAATATAACTTACGGTTCTTATTTGGCATTGTACATTGATTATAAAAAAAAAACTAATGCCATTAACTAGCATAATAACGAAAGGCAACAGCACAAACCAGGCAGTCAATTAAATCGTCCTTCACTTAAAAAAAATCTGGATAAAGCAGCAATCCTTAAGAACGAAACACCCCAAAAAACTTCACAGTAAAGTAAACCACATGAAAACTGAAGAGTACCAACCTACCAGAACAGATGTCAATTACAGTCACCAATTGGATAGTGACCGAGTAACAACTGATCACCTGTTACATCATAAACCCTTTATGACACCTATTGAAACGAAGAAGCTCCTGCCAGCAATGGCAGGACAGTCTTAAGAAGAGGTCTGCACTTCATTATGCACACTTCATATTAATTGACTTGGCATACAGCTTAAAAGAGATACCCGGTTCTGATTTATTGCAGCTGAGAAGCTAAGTTTACATTGTGATCCATCTTAGAACAGCCAAATACATCAGGTGAAATGGAATCATTTATGCTCACATCTGTAGCTTATAAATAACATGAGATCACATCATTGTCAAAGCCTACCGCATACAAGATGTATAAAAATACTTTCTGAAAAGTCATTCCTCCTTCATAAGCTGTTTTCCAGCTAATTTCTCATGAAAAGTTGTTTGCCCTTTATTTGCATTACAAAGCAAGTCACAGTGTAGTCTCAAGATGCCACTACTATGTTATGCTCTTATTGATAACCCCACTCCTTCAACAGATACTATTACTAGGCTTCTCAAGTTACATACTTACATATAATGATAGATATCAAGTCCAACTAACCTAGACAGAATTAAGGAGATTCAGAACCCACAAGAAAACAGAAAACCTTTGATGCATCCAGAATAGTATACAACACAAGTTCTTTTATTTGTTTCTCCAGACCAGTTTCACAGCAATGGCAGCTGAGAATTTTAGTTGCTACCATCATCACATACATCAACAACTTTCACATTACTATTCCTATAAAGGAACTCTATAGTTTCCATTACAATCATGTTCTTATTTCATATAGAAAGAAAAAACATTAACAAGTACAAAAACGAGAGAGATAGAGAGAAAAAATGTACATACTGAAATTTAAAAAGGTGTACAAAATGATTCGAACCCTAAACAGGTGGTATATTGGAGAAAGAAAAACCTTTGTAGCCCTTGTAAGCGTAATAAGCAATCCGTGTATAGTAAAACCCTGGTATGAACAAGATCGCCCCCAATATCGCAAAAAACAACCCTAATCATTAAAAAAAATATAAAAAATTACAAACAATAACATGATAAATCATATTCCAGGGGTACACACAGAGACGTTAGTGAGAGTTACCGTGGCCTGTGTCTCCGCCGACACGATTGATGGCCATGAAGATGCCGGAGACGATACCGACGATGCCGAAGACAAGAAGAGAGACGGCGAGAGAGATCTCCTTGACCGGAGGTCGGTTGTGGGAGGTGTAAACAGAATCAGAGTCCATCATGATGTCTTCATCTGATATAGAAAAAGCATGGTCTACGTATGCCATGGAAATTGATGATTAATGGTGAAATTTGTTAGGGTTTGAGGCGGTAGTGTAGGTTGATCGTGGTGGATGGAGGAAGGCGAGTGTCGTTCAAATTTGGGGGTTTCGTCTGGTTTAGTTTGGGGGGTAGACCACGAGAAAGGAATGGAAGTTTGCGTGCTAAACCGGTGTGCTTTTAATTAGATTTGACGAATACTACTCTCCCTTTGGAAAAATACACATAAATAAAATAAAGAGTAAACTAGTGTTGTTAACTTGCGTTGTGCGGTGGCGATAAGTTTTTTAGACAAAAATTGAATGAAGTTAAGTGGCATGATTCTTTTACATATAACATACTAAACTAAATGAACCGATATTTCACTTTATATGAAGTACCTCATCATTTTTGTTGTTCCTTTAGACAATGCACATTTATATATTTCAAAGACGTCTCTATCCTATATATATATATATATATATATATATATATATATATATATATATTCAAATATAGACTCCAATTTATCATATCACCACCAAATGGGGATGACGAAAACCAAACTACAATTCAAGATTTTAAAATACTCAAATCAAATATATGATTATTTAGAAGTTCTAGATCAAGTTAAAATGAAACGTATTTCTTTAGTGTTTCATTTGCATATATTGATAATATTAATAGGTTTCTGTTATGAAAAGTTTAAGATGCACCATTAATAAATGTTTTTAGGTTATTTAGAAGTCAAATAACATTTTTCACGATACTACCTCATATATCTAATGTGATAATTTAATTTTATGTTTACTTTTTATTCGGGTAAATATTTTTTTTTGTAGAAGTATCACCTAAAAACATATTTGGTCAATGAACCTTTTTACTTATCAAAGACACCCCTCATAATTTTTATATATAATCTATTTTTAATGTCCACCAAAAAACATATTTAGCAAATGCATTTTTTTCACATTTCAATAGTACTTTTATTCTTTGTACATACTCAAATCTATTTCCAACATATCATCTCTCCATCAATGTGGGATGACCAAAATAAAACCACAATTCAAAATTTTAAAACATTGATGTATTACAATGTCAGCTCATACATATATCATATTCTTTTTATAGTAGTTAATGTCAATGGTCATTCACTTATATATAATTTAGGATTATTATGTGAATAATAATTAATAATAAGTTATATTATATTTAATGATTATAAGTAATTCATTTATGTATATTGATTGAAAAAGGTTTTTTAAATGCAAATAAATTCATTTTATTTTTATTTATATCAATTATAATCAATTTCTTACTTTATTCAATTGTTATGTAAATAAAAATATACATATTATTGTTTTCAAGTATCATGTGGATAAGAGGCATTGATTTTAATAAGAGTTGAAATGATTAGTAAACTTTAGAACTTAGGAAAATTGTAGAAGACAAAAAAAAAAAAAAAAAAGACCTCTAAATCACAACAAAGGTTAAAAATATGAGTCTTATGTAAATAGTAATTAATGTTAAGGGTTATTTATTTATATATAAAAATAGAAATATTATATAAATAATAATTAATGATAAGTTATATTATAGTACATTATTGTAAGCATTTCATTTATATATATTGATGTATTTCATTTATGTATATTGATTGCAATAAGGTTTTTTATCGTGTAAATTAAATTGTATTAAATTGACGTGAATATTGATGAGTCAATTTATTTAGTTCACATATTTATGTTACATAAAAGATTGACTGTTAATATTAATTAGTATTTATATAACACTTATTAGTCATTTTCTACATATATAAATAAATGACATAGTTGAAAGATCAATATGTACATAATAGTTAATACTCATTTTATATTTCTATGTTTCATTTTATTCATTAAGTCGATTTCATTATAGGTATAGTTGTATTTATTTACATTTCTTTTTAATTTATCTCAATTATAATCAATTTCTTATTGTATCAATTATTATTAAATAAAAATATACATATTATTATATTCAAGTGTCGTGTAAATAAAAAGTATCGAGTTTAATAAGAGTTAAAATGATTCGTAAAATTTACTACTTAGAAAAAATATAGAAGAAGAAAAAAAAGAACTCTAATATCTCAACAAAAGTCAAAAGAAATGTATACCTATATTGGTCTTCTCGAAATAAACCTGAAAAAAATAAAAATGATGATTGAAAAAGAACACATTGAAGTTTGTTAAGGTTATATCACAAATTGTAATACGTACTTGAAATATTCGATTAACGAACCTTTGTTGCCATTAAAACTCTAAAATCGTTGTCAAGAACAAACTCACGGTTCCTTTGAGAAAATAATATGAGACAAACATAGAAAAAAAATAAACTCTAAAATCCCAACGAAAGTCAATAAGAAATAATACCCAGATTAGTTTTCTCAAAGTAAACCCGAAAAACGATTTTGTTGAATAAAAACAGTTTATGAAATGAAAGAACAAATCAAGTGGTCAATGGAGAGGGAGAAAAAGAGTTTACATGAAAATTGATTTTGTTGAAGAATAATGCTTTGTGAAATGAATAATACATTAAGTGATGGAGAGGAAGAAAAATACGTTTAGTGATGAACACATATTATTATATTTAAATGTCGTATAAATAAAAAGTATTAATTTTAATAAAAGTTAAAATTGTTAGTAAAATTTAAAACTTCGGAAAATATAGAAGATTTAAAAACATTACTCTAAAATTTCAACAAAAGTCAAAAGAGATGTATATATACCCAAATTAATCTTCTCGAAATAAATTTGAAAAAATAAAAATAACCATTGAAAAAGAACACATTGTAGAGGTTATATCATAGATTGTAATACGTACTTGCGAGATTCGATCGATTATTGAAACGTTGTTTACATCTATAATCGCTGCCAAGAACAAACACCCGGTTCCATTGGAAAAAAAAATTAAGAAAAATATAGAAGACAAAAAATAGAATAAACTATAAAATCAACAAAAGCCAATAAAGAATAATACTCGGATTAGTATTCTCAAAGTAAACCTGGAAAACGATTTTGTTGAAGAATAACAGTTTATGAAATGAAAGAAAAAAAATCAAATGATTGATGGAGAGGGAGAAAAAATAGTTTACCTTAAAAACGATCTTGTTGAAAAATAGTGATTTGTGAAATGAATAATACATCAAATGATGGAGAGGAAAAAGAAGACATATAGTGATGAACAAATCATGATACAACATGGGAAGGTTTTGGGGTTTCATCTTCAAGAGTGAAGATGAAGAGGTTTTACCTTTGAAATGAAAATGAAAGGTTATACTTTTTAAAATTACCAAAACAACCTCTACCTCAATGAATTTTATCTTTTTAATATAGGTACGAAAAAGTCTTTACCATATCAAATATTTTTTAAAAAAATCAAAAATCTTAGAAAAAAAAATAGCCTTGTAATGCATAGGAGATGCCACCTCATTGTTGGTGGTTATTCCTTTAATATATATATATAGATTATGGATTCGGTCTCTCACGTTTGACGATTGTTATGGAATTAGTCCCTTAACTTCATTTAATACATGATAACCCTAGGGATGGAAATGAGACCCGCCCCATTAGGGAACCCGATGTACCCGCCCCGACGGGGACGGGGATTCCCCGCAAAATCGGGGATGGGGACGGGGATCCCCGAATTCTAAAAACCGGGGATGGGGACGGGTAACGTGATCCCCGCCCCGCCCCGTCCCCGTATATTAAATATATTATATAATTATTACTAAATATTATGTATATTTATTACTACATACATTGTATATCTATTTTTAAATATATTATTTATAAAGATTTAGACGTAACATCTTTTAAATTTAGAAATGGTATTTTTGATTTTTCTTAATACATTTTTGTATTTGTCTTAATTTTATAGATAAAAACCACGGAGAGTCGAAAGCATTTGATCAAACAATTACGTATGATGTTGTGATCTTGTTCACATGAATATTTAATAGTCCGTGAAAACAAATTTTGGAAATATGTGAGATTTAGACATAGAACATTATCGAACGAGTATATTCAACACATTTCATTTAAAAATATATCACATAAATGGGGAAATTCCCCGATTACCCGTTGGGGATCCCCGTTCCCCGTTGGGGACGGGGACGGGGATGTGATCATATTCCCCAGTGGGGATGGGGATGAAAATTGGGATCGGGGATGGGGACGGGGATTAGGGTCCCCGCCCCATTACCATCCCTAGATAACCCTCCAGCTATGTAGTTTGTTACAGAATTGGTCCCTTGAGCAAACGACCGTCTATTTCCTGTCGTTAACCCCCACCACGTGAGATGTACACGAGGGTATTTTTGTCAAACCATTATTATTTTGTTTTTCCCTTTTCCTATACCCCTCTCTTTTAAAAACACCCCGACACCTGTTACCCCCTCACCCAACGAATAGAACATGCATGTCGTCTTCTCCATATAAGCTCTGACCATGGTGTTATGTTACTGTGGTGCGTGTACGGTTTTTCAAACCTCGTGGACAAATGCAAACCCAGACCGAAGATTCTTCTCCTGTTCCCGCCCTGTAAGTTTTTAGGGTTTATGCTAGTGGACTTCGATTTTTTTCATTCTTCTCTTGGATCCGTTGATTTTTACAGGGAAGCAATTGTCCCTTTATTGGTTGGGTTGATCCACCAATGTGTGCTCGATCCTTGGTGGTTATACCTAGTTTATTGGAGTCAAGGAACGTAATTGAAGAAATATTAAAGGCACGGGCTGTGGATGCTAAAAGAATGAAGACATTACTGTTAATCAGTTGGATCCTCTTTGTAATCTATTCCATTATGTTTTGAGCAACTATAACCATTTCCTTGTGTTTATGTCAAATGGTTTGTATTTTGTCCTGCTTTTTGTTCTCTGTAAGCCTTCAAGTGGAATGTGTGAAGTGGTTTGTATTGTAATCAGTTAGATTCTGTTGTCATTGAATGAAATATCTTTTTGATATTGTTTGTAACCAATTTCCCTGTTTATGCATTATTATTTACTAGTGTGGGGGCCCGTGCTTCGTGCGGTGACGATAATTTTTTTTAAAAGAGTATTGGACCGAGTTTCAAATATAATTTCTCAGTTAACAATTAATATAATATAATGTAAAAAATAAACTTATTTTCATAAGTGGTTAACTTGCATATATTCATAATCCTTTGTTTTTACGATGAGATTGAGATACATCCGTAGTAATTTTGTTACTTTGCTATTTAGAACTCAAACGACATGTCTCAAAATCATATCACCATTATACACTTTTTCGAACCAATAAGACCATAAATCTTTTGCATGTTTAATTTTGTTTGTATCATTTATTTTTCATAGGGTTCACATATATTTGTTAGAATTACTATACTTATTAGACCTCCGACGTACTTTTTGTTAATTAGTGGAATTTAATATATATATATATATATATATATATATATATATATTGTTAAGTAACAAACTTGTAAAATTGAATTAAATTAGTAATATTAACAATGTGTCTGAGAATAATTTTTCCATTGTTTGTATAATTCACCTCTGACAATCTTGTTAATAATGAACAAACGTACACTTAGATGGCATGATAACTTTCGGCCAAACAACGTATGTCTACTCTCCAAATGGGAGAGAGACCAATGGTTGACATGGATTACACTAATTCAAACAGTTAAACATAAATGGTTGAAACAACGAATGGTCTAGAATTATCGACAACCTTGAAATTTTGCAAAATATATACATTTCTTTCTTGTAACAAACGATTAAACTTAGTGACCAAGTTTTTCGAACCAAAGTCATCAACAGTGACACCTAAACAACAACAAAAAAAACAACCAAACGATAAGCATAACACAATTTGTTAATAATTGGTATGAACATTAGAATAAAGTAATATAAAAGCACACATTTCCGTCAATTAAAACTAATCAAATCTTCATTTCTGAAAAAAAAAGTTTTGGTGCACCTCATAAAAAGAGGAGTTTCAAAATTATGTAATGCACTTACTAATTAAAAAGATTTAAGAAAATTTCATTATCTTATCATGTGGACATAGTCTACACCACATAATATAAAAAAGTAAGAATCCTTTTATTAACCAATATGAGGTAACAAAAACAATATTAAATGTTTTTTTTTATCTATAGAACATTATATATTGCAAATACTCATACACACTCCTCACCGTTGGTATGGTTTAAACCTTTTGACTACCTTAAATTAATGAGAATATAAAATTTCAAGTTAAGAAAGATGATTGAAAAGATAAGTTTCCTACTAATTCAAAACAATACTCATAGATATCATACGCATATAATTTTTTTGTAACAATAGAATTTGTAGGTGATAAGAACTTGAACTTGCTTGAAATCCAAATAATTTTTTTCTTGAACCCGAACCTTCAAGAAAAGACACAATTAAATCAAATAAAATACGAAACTGAAATCAATTGATTGATTTGAGTGAACCAGAAAACATTTAAGTATCTATTTTATTGTAGTTGTCAAGAGATAGGGATTGTGAAGCGAAATATTAAACTTAAAATACAATTAGATATGTAGAATATGAATATTAAATTGGGAGATAAAGAGGAGCTTGGGAAAATGACGGGGAGGATATTAAATGCAAACATAAATGAATATGTAGATGGAAGTTTGAGTAAAAATTAGAAAAAAATGGTTAAAAGGAGAATAAATGAGAAAAAAAGATAAGTGGGTCTATGAGTTTTAGGAGTAGTCATGTCATAAACCTCGGTTTCTCATTTAATAGATATAGATAGATTATCGTAAGAATGTTTGGTTGAATTAATTATAGGTTTATTCAATTATTAAGAGAAATAATCCAAAATGTGTTTTTATCACAATATTAATAGTGTGATACCGCCGGGGAGGTGTGTGTGCGTGTGTGCGTGTGTTCGTGGTAGTCGTTCGTTGGTTCGATGCCGCTATGCCTTCCAAAAAAAAAATATTGTCAACGAAGTAAAAGATAATATACAAATGAAAAAAAATTTATGTTGATTGTTTTGTAATAGAAAATGAAACTGAAAGATTTAGAAATTAACATGTTGAATTTAGATTAAAAATAAATCAAAATGGAAAAAAAATATATGTGATCGAACATTCTCATTAAAATTTTCTATTATGTATATTGAAATGTATTAAATTCTCATAAGTATTTCAGTTATATATATATATATATATGTATATATATATATATATATATATATTAAAAGAAGAATATGAAAAGTTAGATCAATTAATGATGTATATTCATTTATAGTTTTTACAAAAATGCATGAAGTATATAATCAATTATTAAGATATAAATATATAAGTTTAAAAAACTAAAAATTGGGTAGATAATAAAAAGAATAGTTCAAAGTTCAAACATGCTCAAAATTTCAACATACATTCCTTTTGTCTTTTTTGGTTATAATAATACATTGATATTGATGTATTGATCATTGTCAATAGTAAATATCATATTGAAATGTAATAAATTGTCATAACTATCATTTATATGTATTGATTAACAATAACTAAAAAAATAATATGAAACATTAGATCAATTAATGAGGTACATTTGATGTATAATAATTAGAAAAATACATGAATATTTAATCAATTAATGAGGTATATATATATATATATATATATATATATATATTTAAAAAACTAAAAAATAGATAAATAATAAAAACAATAATTCAATAATTTTCAAAATGACAACATATTTTTCTTTAGCCTTTTTTATAATAGTATATATTGATGATTGTTATGTAAATAAAAAAACGAATAGTAAATAAAGCTAAAAGATTTTAATTGTATCAATTGTTAAATTAATACAATAAAATATAAATAAATAGACTCGTGCAAAAAAATGATACGTAAATAAAAAAATTATTTTTAATGATATTAATTTTTTTGTAAATAAAAAATAATAGTAAATAAATATTAAATGTTAAACTAATAGAATAAAAGACAATAAAAAAATTATTTATATTTATTGTTATGTAAATAAAAAATGAAAACCTAGAATTAAAAAAAAATCTTTTAGCTCGTTACAAACCAAATCTATGAAAGTTTTCAACAAAAAATATTTTCACATTTGATCAATAAAAAAACTTTTCCACTAAGATTTAAGGAAGATTTTTTGGGAATGAAATCATAGACACCATAAATTCTAATAACAATGACAATGTTAATGTCAATAAATAAAATCTTGAAGTAGTCCATACTTAACGCGATTATCAATCACATATACATGATTATTGTCAATGACGCTTAAATTTGAATTTTTTATAGATCTTGTAATCACAAAATATCAAAATTTTATTCGAAAAAATACGATTCAATCGTAAACACAACCATGTCATATGATAACAATAAATCCAACAGTATGAAAATAATAAATATGTAATAATAAATCACATTTTTTCAAGAGTATAATTCCTATATACTTGTTTAGAGTCTTCCATATCTTTTTCAACTCTCATCTTCTTCATCCTCTACTAAACAAAGTTCTATAATTTCAGTTTGTTTATTATTGCAACTTAGGAAAACAATTTTCATTAAGAAGTTTTTGAAAGTAAATGAAGAAGAAATCAAGAGTTGGAGGTTAAACTTAGACATTTAAATTACCAATCTCATCTTCAACTTTCATCTTCTTCATTCTGCACCAAAGGAAGTTTTATAATTTCATTTTGTTTGTGAATCTATATGATTCAATCGTAAACACAACCATGTTTTATGATAAAAACAAATCCAACAATACGGAAAAGAAGAAATATGTAATTACAAATCACTTCTTTTCAAAATCTACATACTTGTTTAGAGACTAGAGTCTTCTATATATTCTTCAACCCTCATCTTCTTCATCCTTCATGAAAGGGAGTTTTAAAATTTATTTTGTTTATTATTGCAACTTAGAAAAACAAATTCCATTAAAAAGTTTTTGAAAGTAAATGAAGAATCAAATCAAGAGTTGAAGGTTAAACTTGACCATGTAAAATTACCAAAAAACCCAACTTAATAATGAATTACACATTTCCCATATAGGGACAGAAAAGTCTTTAACATATAAATTCAACATTTTAAAAAAATCAAAAAATTGAGAAAAAAGATAGAAGAGATTCTAAGCATTAGGATGTGCCAAGTCATCACCCTAAGGTTTTCCTTTAATATATATACTAGTGTGGGAACCGCGCGTTGCGCGGTAGCATAAGTAATTTGGATAGTAATTTGTACATTGTCTATATAAATAAATGTTAAAAAATATTTTGTTAATTGACAACTAATTAAATGTAGCATAAATAAATGGAAAAGATTACTGACATTGAAAAAATAATATATTATAACCAAATGTTGTTTATAAATTATAATTAAGTCATATTGTCACGATAATGATGAGAAGTGTAGTTAAATAGTAAAAGTCATACTATAATTAAACAACATGAAAAGAAATAAGAGTATATTATTAATTGTTTAATATAATGTATTATTCATTGAATGTGAAGAAATATGATGCAATTATAAGCAATAACGTGTGATATATCAGGAGAGGAAGTATGGTTAAGTTTGCTTAGTAAACAATAACAAAAAATAATTACGCAACTAATTGTTATAAGCATAGACCACTAAATATTAAAGGAACAACCAATGAAATTTGATATGATATCATGAGATTTGAATATTCTCAAACCTTTCATTGTAGTTAGTTATCTCACATTAATAAGAAACTGAAATAATGGAAGCCGTAGTAGGTATGAAAAGGGGAGGGGATACCTTTGAAAGACATCTCATCACTTTTCATATACCTACCCCTTCTTCCAATCTATCGTCTTTGCACCAATGTAAGATAACCAAATAATATTATAATTCAAGATTTAAGAATACTTAAATATCATGGTAATCTCATCCTTTTTTATATACTCGACCCTTATTTCATCTATCATTTTTCCTCAAATGTGAATAACCAAATAACACCACAATTCAATATTTGAGAATACTCAAATCTAATTGTGTCACATTATATTTGTTGTGGTTGTTGATTTTATAATATAAAAGATATATTTTAACTCTGTCATTTATATCACGCTTATACTCATCGCCTTCTTCTAATCTATCGTCTTTCTACCGGTGTGGTTGTGATTGTTTGTTCTTTTATGATATAAACATATAAAAGTTTATGTGTCAACTTTATGTCATTTATGTCAATTTTATATTTATATTCTATAAGGATTCATTTACTGTAAAATGGTCGTGTAAAAGAAGCCAACGCAATAAGTTGTCATTAAGACATCACATCTTCCTTTTATATATTAAACCATTTCTTACAATCAATCGTCTACTCACCGATGTGGGATAACAAAATAACATCACAATTAATTATTTATGAATACTCAAATCTAATCTTATGGTGCCACTTCATTGATTGTGGTTGTGTCTTTTATAATTATAAAAAAAATATAAGATATAAGATGATTTATTGCAAAAAGAGGTCAGCCAAAAAAAGGCCAATGCCATATGTTGCTACATACTCTTTTAAACTTGTAAAACATCTCATACTTCTTTTATATACTCACCCTTTTTTTCCAAGCTAGCGTCTTTCTACCGATGTAGGATAATCTAATAACACCAAAATTATATATTTGAGAAACACTCAAATCTCATGGTGGAACATCATTGTTTTAGTTGTTGCTTTTATAAAATAAAAGAATTTTTTTATATAGATTATTTTTTTTTTGAAAAAAAAAGTTGGACAAAATGAGTCAACCAATGAGTTCGAAGGATCGGCCAAAATGTGCCAACGACGTGGGTTTAGAAGATCAGTTAAGAGGAGCCAACTCCATGAGTTGTCACAAATACATCTTAACTTTATTTCATACACCCACCATCCATTGTCACTCTTTCATCTCTCCATCAATGTGGGATAGACAAAACACAACCATAATTCAAGAAATGAATAATACACAATTTTAGAGTGCCACATCATTGTTCTTGGTTGTTACTTTCATACATATAAAAATAAAGATAGATATAAAGATAATGAATTTTATATGGATTTGTTTTTGCAAAATAGAGAGTTGGACAACATGAGCTAACCAATGAGTTCGGATGACCAATCAAAATGAGCAAACGACGTGAGTTTAGAGGATCGGCCAAGAGGAACCAACCCCATGAGTTGCCACAAATACATCTCAACCTCCTTTTGATATACCCACTATCCATTGTCAATCTTTCATATCTCCGCCAATGTGGGATAGACATAACTCAAACACAATTCCATAAATGAATAGTACACAATTTTTAAAGTGTCACATCATTCTTCTTGGTTGTTACTTTTACATATATAAAAATTTGTATAGAAAATAGTAGGAGATTGGATAATACTTAATTCTTAATGTGACGTGATTTGTTAATTTTTCATCTCCCTATCAATATGGGGTAACCAAATCGAACAACAGTTCAAAATTGGGAATGTTCAATTATTAGGGTGCCACATTATCGATTGTTTGGTTTGTTTTCTATTAAGTCTTATATGAATAAAGTTGTCCACCCATCCTTCTTTTATATACCCATCTTCCTCTATTGACGCATCAATTTATCATCAATATGGGATACCTAAATTTTAACGACAATGTAATAATTTTATAATACCTAATTTTAATGGTACCACCTCATTATTTTGTAGTGATATATTGATTCTTTTATATAGCTTGATTATTTTGCAAAAAGAGGGTTGGCCAAAATGAAACCAACCCTATCAGTTTGGAAGGTTAGTCAACATGAGCCAATAACATGAGTTTAGAGGATTAGTCAAGAGGATCAAATCCATGAGTTGAAACAAAGACATCTCAACCTCCTTTTATATACCTACCATCAGTTGTTAATCTTTCATTTCGCCATCAATGTGGGATAGAAAAAGCACAACCTTCATTGAAGAAAAATATAAAATACTCAACTTTTAGGATGTCATATCATTACTCGTGGATCTTACTTAAAGATATATAGACGTGGGGTAATCAAGATTTCATCATTTGACAAATACTTCATTCTTCATTGTACTGGTGTCATCAACCTTGATTTCTCCTTTAATATATATGTGGATTTTGATTATGTAAAAAATTAAAGAAAAACTTAGGTTTAGCTATATTAGCTAAACACCATTTCACATTATTTCAACATTAATCTACCCCTTATATACATATCTTTACCTTTCAATTTTCTATCTTTCAACCAATGTGGGACAAACTTAACAACATAATGTTTCATCTCTTCACCAAAGCCAACTTTTTAAGTAAAAAAAATTCAAATTTATACTAAAAAAATAATATACTCATTTAACAAAACTTTTGATATGAGCATTGTTATCTTACAAAAAAGATAATTATTAGGTTTATTATTAATTGTTTAATTGTTCAATTTATATATTGATGTTAAAATTATTAAACTTTGTCAAAATCATTTTAAAATAAATGAAAATGATTAATATGAACTTAACTCAATCATTAAACTTGGGTTTAGCTATATTAGTTGAACAACATTTCACATTATTTCAACATTAATCTACCACTTATATACACATCTTCACCTTTCAATTTTCTATCTTCAACCAATGTGGGACAACCTTAACAATATAATGTTTAATCTCTTTACCAAGGCCAACTTTTTAAGTAAAAAAATTCAAAATTATGAGAATTTAGAAAAATAGAAATGAAGACCTCTCATGGTGCCACCTCATCACTCTTGGGTTTTTCTTTTATATATATAAAAATAAAGATTGTTACCTTACTAAAATAAAATAATAATATATTCATTTAACAAAACTTTTGATATGAGCATTGTTCGCTTAAAAAAAATAATTATTAGGTTTATTATTAATCTTTTAATTTATCTATTGATGTTAAAATCATTAAACTTTGTCAAAATCATTTTAAAATAAATGAAAATGATTAGTATGAACTTAACTCAATCATTAAACTTAGGTTTAGGTGTATTAGCTAAACACTATTTCACATTATTTCAACATTAATCTACCCCTTATATACATATCTTTAACTTTCAATTTTCTATCTTTCAACCAATGTGGGACAAACTTAACAACATAATGTTTCATCTCTTCACCAAAGCCAACTTTTTAAGTAAAAAAAATTCAAAATTATGAGAATTTAGATAAATAGAAATGAAGACCTCTCATGGTGCCACCTCATCACTCTTGGGTTTTCCTTTTATATATATAAAAATTTCAACATTAATCTATCCCTTATATACATATCTTTACCTTTCAATTTTCTATCTTTCAACCAATGTGGTACAAACTTAATAACATAATGTTTCATCTCTTCACCAAAGCCAACTTTTTAAGTAAAAAAAATTCAAAATTATGAGAATTTAAATAAATAGAAATGAAGACCTCTCATGGTGTCACCTCATCACTCTTGGGTTTTCCTTTTATATATATAAATATATTAGGTTTATTATTAACTATTAATTTATATATTGATGTTAAAATCATTAAACTTTGTCAAAATCATTTTAAAATAAATGAAAATGGTTGATATGAACTTAACTCAATCATTAAACTTGGGTTTAGCTATATTAGCTAAACACCATTTCACATTATTTCAACATTAATCTACCCCTTATATACATATCTTTACCTTTCAATTTTCTATCTTTCAACCAATGTGGGACAAACTTAACAACATAATGTTTCATCTCTTCACCAAAGCCAACTTTTTAAGTAAAAAAATTCAAAATTATGAGAATTTAGATAAATAGAAATGAAGACCTCTCATGGTGTCACCTCATCACTCTTTGTTTTCCTTTTATATATATAAAGAAAGATAGATTTTGGGGTTTGGTACAACCATCAACATTAAATGAACAAAGGTTTCAAAAGCAGTTAAGCCAACAAAGGTTACATAACCACATATTACCATTAATTGAACAACACAAAGGTTACAAAAGGAAGGTCATTAAGCCTTCATCAACCACAAAATAATGTTTATATGACCGGATTGTTAAATAAACTAAAGCAAGCATGTTATGGGTTACAAAAGATCAAACATCCACAAATACCAACTAAGACCAACTCAAACTTCCATGGCTTCCTGTTCTTTACAAGTCGTGGAGTTATGCCCACTCTTTTTGCATTTGGTACAAGTGACAGTCTTTCCAACTTTTGAAAGCTTATAACCTTGAACATGTTGGCTTAACTTCTCTGCCTTCTCTTCTTCTTGGGTCTCCCAACATGTGTGTGATGAACTGGCGGAGTTAGCTTCAGTGCATAGTCACTATTGGGCCAGAATTCCTTCCTATTCAAAGGGCCAACATTGAACTTATACACCTTCTTCCAAGTTGCCAGACTGTAACTGTCATGAACCCATTCTTTAGGTAAATCAACATCCTCTCTATTAATTGCCATATACCAGATTGTGGCAACAACATGCCTACATGGTATTCCTGTCAACTCCCACTTTTCTACATGTGCATGACTTCTTTCTTGAATCAACAACACATTGATCTTGCCATGGCCCACCAGGTATTTGTCCCCACAATTCCAAAGAACAACATACTGTGCAACTTATGTCTTGGTTGACTCCAAAATTCTTGTAGTTGTGGGTGTCAGAAGTCCCTCACTCTTTGCAATGACCATTGATACATTTACAATCCTCTTTATGAGGTATTCTCTAATATACTCCTTTGTTGTGATGATAGGCTTATCAAGACCATCTATAAGTTATCTATTGAAGACCTGACACATGTTGTTTAATTGAACATCATAGTGAGGTCTACCTATACATGTGAAAGAGATATGCATTACTATCCAATTTACTCAACTTATCCATGTACATCATAATGAGGTATAAAGAAGAAAATTTACATGTAAAGTGGGCTCTTGACCAATGAACAACTAGAATTTTTCCAACCATTCAAAAGCCATCCTATCCAAGACTTTCATGTCATCCATACAATTTTGAAATTATGGTAGTGTTAGTGTTATTGCATGTGACACCCGGAAAATCGAATTAGGTAATGTACCGAATTTGACTCTCAATCCTTAAATTATTTTCCTAGATAAAGCTCCATTGATAAGGTAGATGAGTCTCGGGCCTTGAACTCTAAGCGTGTCTTCTCGAGTCGAAATCATCTGGAAATAGTTGGGATCGAGCACTGGGGAGACAGTGCCAGCGACTATGACAGTGGTCATAGTCGCGCGTCAAGATTGCGGGCCGGGGGATAGTCTCGGTACATCCCCAACGATAGTGACAAAGAGAGTGATAAGGGCATTTTCGCCCTGTCACAATCACTAAACTTGTACCATAAGTCAGGGGCTCACGGCAAATGTAACTGCGAGAATGCCACAAGGCATTGTCGCCTGGCATTGTCGCTGAGCGGTTCTGATGGTACAAAATCCAACCCTTGACCATTTAACCTCATTATTCCACTTATCAACTTTTGAATCACATTTTTCTCTTAGAAGGGGAGATTTCCTCATCATCCAAGCTTCTTCACATTTAATGCAAACCTAGGGTTTGGTGGGTTCATTGTGTTGGGCATTAATGCATCATTGAAGATCTTTAAGGGTAGTTGGCAAGAAAGATTCAAACATCAAACTCATCTCCTCCACATTTCTAGAGTTTTGCAAGTTTTCTAGGGGTTTTCTATAAAACCTAGATAGTGAGTTTTCTAACCATTTTAAATGAGATACATGTCTTTATATGCTTTTTACTACCATTTCATGTTTCCTTCCATCATATTAATCATTTGACAAAGTAGACATAATCTTGCTATATTGGGAATTGTTGGGAACTTGGTTCCTAATCTTTCATGAGAATCTTTATGAGGTTATTTTGTTGGTAAGTGTTGGGATATATTCATGTGATATAAATGGTTGATGGATTTTATATGTGGATTTTACATAATTTAGGATTTTGACCTAAATTGAGGCTTGGAGCTAAATGGAATCTTTTACATGTATTTTGCTTGGAGTAAAATGTGTATATTGAGATTGGATATTGGATGAACCATGGGTAGGCGCTAGGAGGATGTAGTCTTGGGCGCCACTTTGTCGGTATGTGTCTAGACCTCCGCCATTTGGAGTAATGCCTTGGAGGTAGTCTACAAATGTGTCGGGCCTTCGGGGTGTTGCTCATGAGAGTGAACCCCAAGGTACATCGACTTTTGAGGAGAAACTCGTCGGTGTTTTGGGTCTCCCCCATTGATTCCTCTTATGAACCTTCATGATTGTTAACTTCTAATTGTGATATGTTATTTTATTGTTCAAACTCACTAGGCTTCTTTGGCCTAACACTTGTTTGGTGTTGATGTGTATCTCAGGTTCTAGTGGCGTGACCGCCAAGAAGGTTTTGCGGGCCTTTACTTGTGAGCTTGGGAGCATTTTGGGACGCCATTCTAGAAGATATTCTTTTTGAAGAACTTAGATGACAACCTATTGTAATCTATTTTCTTGTTAGAATTTAGATTAATGGGTTGTTATCTCATTGATTTGCTGTTACAAATTGTAATTATACAGGCGTATTACTCTTTTTGGGAAAGCTCATGCTTTGGCATTTTATAAATACCACATTTCCATTTTCGGAAATTTTTGTTTGTCCCAATTTTTGGGGTGTTACAAGTTGGTATCAGAGCTTTAGTTTAAGTGAACTAGGTGTTGACTTTAATATACCTAGACTTAAATGGTAGATGCCTATAGTTTCACTGTCCACGTGGGTAGAACATTCTTAGGTGGGGAGAGTATTAGGACTGCGGAAATGCATTGATTGAAAATTGTGATGATGACGACAAGGATTCTTGTGTAAAATACGTTCACAATCTCACTTGGCCAGTGTTGTTCTGAATTTATAATTACGTGAGCATACTTGAAACTTTTATTATGGTGGTTGATCATTGTAGTAGTACGTGTTGAACTGCTAATCTTTTAAAGAATTAATCGGTATGATCTTTATCATGTGTGATAGTTCACAATGGTAAACACAAGGAGTCGGGTTGTGGCTCCCGAGTATGGTAATGAGGCAAGTGTAACCACTCCGGAAGCTTCCAGACGAGCTATCTTAGCGTAAAATCAAACCTCCCCGCCAATTCCGACAATGCTAGGGGGAGTTGTTGATATGGTTCCCTAAGTGAACTTGGAGACCGAGAACCCGGTTGTTCAAGAAGTGGACCCTCAATCGGTCATGATAGTTAGCATCATGCAAATGATGAATTCCGTGATGGACAAACACGACAAGAGATTCATGAAACTGTTAGAGGACCGTGATGCAAGCAACCAGAGGCATGAGACGGTTGCGGGTAACGAAGTAATTGGGTCGGGTGGTACAAGTAATATGGTGGGAACAGAAGAACAAGCGGTAAGAGCCGTGAGGAGGAAGGAAGGGGGTTGTTGGTACAAGACCTTCTTATGTAGCAAGCCCCCAGAATTTTCCAGGATAACGAATCCAGTCGCTTGTATGAACTGGATTTGAGAGGTAGAGATGGCGTTTGAGTTGAGTGAATGTGACGACTCCCAAAGAGGTAAGTTCGCATCCCAGTTATTTAGAGGGGAACCTTGAGTTGGTGGAACCTCACCCGAATAACTCTTACTCCGGAGGTTTTGGCTAAGCTCACTTGGCCAACCTTTAAGAGGAAGGTGATGGATGAGTATTGGAAGAGTTTAGAAGCCTGAAGAAGGGAAACCTGTCTATTGTTGAGTACTCAAGACAGTTTGTGTAGAAACTCAGTCTGGTTGAGCATTTGGATCCTGATGAGAGAATGAAGATAAAATCTTATCTGAGAGGCTTGCCCACGGAAATGAAGATGGGTGTAAGAAACACCCGAGTGACCACTCTGCAGGAAATTATTGAAGAGTCCAGCTGGTGGAGGACGATCTCACTCAAAGTAAGGAAGAAAGGGGCCAAGCAGGCAAGAAGCGGAAATGGGAAGGGCCAACCGGGCCCGCACGACCTTCCAAACCCTTTAACGGAGGGAGGAACGTAGAACTTTGATGTGAGGCTAGGTGGTGCCTCAAGTGTAGAAGTAAGCATTTCAGGCCTTGTAATCCGAGACCCTTCTCCAACACTTCTGAATGCTTCAAGTATGGAAGGAAAGATCATGTGAGCCGAGATTTCTCCTCCCAGGGGCTGATTTATTTCGAATGTCGGGAACCGGAGCACATAAAGCGGGAGTGTCCTAAACTAATGGGAGGTCACCTATGGGTTACAAGAGGAACCGTGATAAAGAAGGAGATTCCACTAAAGGCGCCAATTCGGGCCTTCCAAATGATGGCAGAAGAGGCAAGGGATACGGTGGACGTAGTGTCAGGTACGTTCCTATCCCTACCTGCTCGTGTTTTGTTTGATTCCGGTGTGAACCATCGTTTTTATCTACCACTTTTTTCAAGAACTTCACTACTCCTATTAGCTTGTTACCTGATGCATTAGTGGTAGAGGTAGCCAATGGGGATCATATGTTAGTTCGAGAGCGGTTCGATCGGTGTACTATAGATTTAGACAGAGAGTCATTTGTTTTGGACTTGTTACCGGAGACTATTGGGGGATTCGATGTGGTTATAATGGATTGGCTAGCTAA
Source organism: Arctium minus (assembly GCA_954870635.1). NCBI lineage: Eukaryota > Viridiplantae > Streptophyta > Magnoliopsida > Asterales > Asteraceae > Arctium > Arctium minus. Next base: position 168,425,931 of record OX941080.1, on the reverse strand, counting down.
GCATGATGCCAGTATCTTTTGTTCCAAGAAGATGGTTAGAGTACCCTTAGCAAAGGGAGGAGAAGTGTTAGTCTATGGGGACAGGAATCGGAAAGCTACCACGATCATCTCGTCGCTCAAGGTGCGCAAGAGCCTAGCCAAGGGGTGTTCTTCATACTTGACCTACGTTATCGACGCAAAATCTGAAAAGAAGAAAACTGAGGATGTGGATGTGGTGCGTGACTACCTGGATGTCTTTCTGAAAGATCTACCTGGGCTACCGCCTGAGCGCCAGGTGGAGTTCCACATTGACCTCACTTTGGGGGCCGCTCTGATCGCCCGTGCTCTCTATCGTCTAGCCCCAACAGAGATGCAGGAGATGATGACCCAACTGCAAGAACTACTCGATAAAGGATTCATAAGACCGAGCTCGTCACCGTAGGGAGCTCCAGTTCTGTTCATGAAGAAGAAGGACGGATCGATGAGAATGTGTATCGATTACCGTAAGTTAAACAAAGTTACCGTGAAGAACAAGTATCCGCTTCCTCGAATCGACGACCTCTTCGATCAATTGCAAGGAGCGGGATGTTTCTCTAAGATAGACTTGTGGTCCGGTTACCATTAAGTGCGGGTAAAGGGGAGCGACGTTCCGAATACGGTGTTTCGGACAAGGTACGACGACAATGAGTTTCTAGTTATGCCTTTCGGGTTGACGAACGCGTCGGCCGTGTTTATGAACTTAGTGAATCGAGTGTGTCGGCCTTTCCTGGACAAGTCTGTGATAATCTTCATTAATGACATCTTAGTCTACTCGCGAGACGAGGTCGAGCATAGTCAACATTTGCGGGCGGTATTAGAGATTCTCCGGAAAGATAAATTGTTCGCAAAATTCTCAAAATGCGAATTTTGGTTGCAAGAGGTTTAATTCTTGGGCCACGTGGTATCAACGGACGGAGTGAAGGTAGATCCGGCGAAGATTGAGGCGATGATGAATTGGGAACCACCGACGAGTCCGACGGAGATAAGAAGCTTTTTGGATTTGGCCGGTTACTATTGACGGTTTATTCAATACTTTTCAAAGATCGCCTCTCCACTCACCTCGTTGACAAGGAAGAACGTCTAGTTCTTATGGACCGAGACACAAGAACAAAGTTTCAGAACCCTTTAAAGGAAACTATGCGAGGCTCCAATTCTATCCTTACCTGAAGGATCAGGCGACTTTGTGGTCTACAGTGACGCTTCCAAATTGGGTCTGGGGTATGTTCTAATGCAAAAGGGGAAGGTGATAGCGTACGCATCACGACAACTTAAGGACCATGAGAAGAACTACCCCACCCATGACCTGGAATTAGCGACGGTGGTATTTGCATTGAAGTTATGGCGGCACTACCTCTACGGGACGAAATGTACACTCTTCACCGATCATAAAAGCTTGAAGTACATATCTGATCAAAAGGACCTCAACATGCGACAAAGAAGGTGGTTGGAGCTATTGAAGGACTACGATTGCGAGTTGCTTTACCACCCCAGTAAAGCCAACGTGGTGGCGGATGCATTGAGCCGAAAGAATTATGGGAGCGAAGTCAAAGTATCCCTTTCTAGAATCGACGTGATATCAAGTCTAGTGGAGATCATCAAAGCAAGTCAAGTCGAAGCACTTCATGAAGAAAATCTCGAGGCCGAAGTCATGGTGAAGCAACGAGAGCTACTAACGGAAGATAGTCGTGGCCTTAAACTATTTCAAGGAAGAATTTGGGTACCGAAGATTGGAGGAACCCGAGAGTTGCTCCTAGAGAAAACTCACAAATTCAAGCACTCTGTATATCACGGTAGGACAAAAATGTATCGGGATCTGAAGTTGAATTATTGGTGGCCGGTTATGAAGCTCGATGTGGCCAACTACGTGGAAAGATATGTCACTTGCCTTCAAGTCAAGGCGGAGCACCAAAGGCCCTATGAAGTTTGCAACCATTGGCCATTCCGGAATGAAAGTGGGAGCATATCACAATGGATTTCGTCACCAAAGAGTGCGCACTTTTCACCAAACAGTGCGCACTTGAGGGGCCATGACACTATTTGGTAGGTAGTGGACCGAATCACGAAGAGTGCGCACTTTTCAGCAATGCGAGAGACGTTGTCGATGGACAAATTAGCCAAGCTCTACATTGATGAAGTGGTATCGCATCATTGTGTTCCGTTATCTATCATTTCTGATCGAGATATCCGGTTCACTTCCAAGTTTTGGGATGGACTACAAAAGGAATTGGGCACGAAGGTCAAGTTGAGCACGATCTATCATCCTCAAACAGACTATTAGAGTGAGAGAACGATCCAGACTCTTGAAGATATGCTCTGGTCATGTGTTATAGATTTCGGGGGAAATTGGGACTCGCATCTACCCTTAGCGGAGTTCGCCTACAATAATAGCTACCACTCAAGCATTGAGATGGAATCATTCGAGGCATTGTACGGGCAGAAACGTAGAACGCAGGTGTGTTTGGCTCGAAACGAATGAGAAACAATTTGTCAGATCGGAGATCATGCAAGAAACGGCGGACAAAGTGAAAAGCATCCGAGAGCGGTTGAAGGCGGCTCAAGACCGATAGAAAAGCTATGAGAGCGGGTCATGTTGAAAGTGTCTCCGTGGAAAGGGATCATTCGTTTTGGAAAATGCGGGAAACTTAGTCCTCTATTCCTTGGACCCTTCACTATTCTAGAGTGGGTGGGACTTCAAGCCTATAAATTGGACTTACCGCCGGAAATGGACGGGATTCACCCTACCTTCCATATATGTGACCTTCGTAGATGCCTAGCCGAGGAGGAGAGTGTCATCCCATTGACGGAGATTCGAGTGGACAATGGAAATCGATGTGTGGAAGAGCCGGAAGCCATATTGGAGTCAAAGACAAAGAAGTTGCGACATAAGGAGGTGACCATGTTCAAAGTCCAATGGAAGCACCATCGCGGAGCTAATGGAATTTGGGAGGTTGAAGAAGACATGAATAGGCGTTACCCCCACTTGTTTGGTTAGACAAGATTTCGTGGGTGAAATCCCATTTAGGCAGGGAGGATTGTGACACCCGGAAAATCGAATTAGGTAATGTACCGAATTTGACTCTCAATCCTTAAATTATTTTCCAAGATAAAGCTCCATTGATAATGTAGATGAGCCTCGATCCTTGAATTCTAAGCGTGTCTTGTCGATTCGAAATCATCGGGAAAGAACTGGGATCGGGCACTAGGGCGACAGTGCCAGTGACTATGATAGTGGTCATAGTCGCGCGTTAAGGTCATGGGCCGGGGGATAGTCTCGGTACATCCCCGGCGATAGTGACAGCAAGAGTGACAAGAGCATTGTCGCCCTGTCACAATCGCTATACTTTTACCGTAAGTCAGGGGCTAACGGCGGATGTGACCGCGAGAATGCCACATGGCATTGTCGCCTGGCATTTTCGCCGAGCGGTTCTGATGGTATAAAATTCAATCCTTGACCATGTAACCTCATTATTCCACTTATCAGCTTTTGAATCACGTTTTTCTCTTAGAAGGGGTGATTTCCTCATCATCCAATCTTCTCCACATTTAATGCAGACCTAGGGTTTGGTGGGTTCATTGTGTTGGACATTAATGCATCATTGAAGATCTTTAAGGGTAGTTGGCAAGCAAGATTCAAGCATCAAACTCATCTCCTCCACATTTATAGGGTTTTGTAGGTTTTCTAGGGTTTTTCTATAAAACCTAGATAGTGAGTTTTCTAACCATTTTAAATAAGATACATGTCTTTATATGCTTTCTATTACCATTTCATGTTTCCTTCCATCATATTAATCATTTGACAAAGTAGACATAATCTTGCTATATTGGGAATTGTTGGGAACTTGGTTACTAATCTTTCATGAGAATCTTTATGAGGTTATTTTGTTGGTAAGTGTTGGGATATATTCATGTGATATAAATGGTTGATGGATTTTATAGGTAGAATTTACATAATTTAGGATTTTGACCTAAATTGAGGCTTGGAGCTAAATGGAATCTTTTACATGTATTTTGCTTGGAGGAAAATGAGTATGTTGAGATTGGATATTGGATGAACCACGGGTAGGCACTAGGAGGATGTAGTCTTGGGCACCACCTTGTTCGTATGTGCCTAGACCTCAGCCATTTGGAGTAATGCGTTGGAGGTAATCTTCAAATGCGTCAGGCCTTTGGAGTGTTGCTCATGAGAGTGAACACCAAGGTACATTGACTCTTGAGGTGAAACTCGTCGGTGTTTTGGGTCTCCCCCATTGATTCCTCTTATGAACCTTCATGATTGTTAACTTCTAATTGTGATATGTTATATTATTGTTCAAACTCACTAGACTCCTTTGGCCTAACACTTGTTTGGAGTTGATGTGTATCTCGGGTTCTAGCGGCGTGACCGCCAAGAAGGTTTAGTGGTCTTTTACTTGTGAGCTTGGGAGCATTTTGGGACGCCATTCTAGAAGATATTCTTTTTGGCGAACTTAGATGACAACCTATTGTAATCTCTTTTCTTTTTAAAATTTAGATGAAGGGGTTGTTATCTCTCATTGCTTTATTGTCACAAATTGTAATTATATAGGCGTACTACTCTTTTTGGGAAAACTCATTCTTTGGCATTTTATAAATACCACATTTCCATTTTCGAAAAGTTTTGTTTGTCCCAATTTTTGGGGTGTTACATTGCATATTTCCACAGTGCATCCTTAAACACCTTTCCCTTCCAAGTCTTCTTCATATTTTCATGTATGTGCCTAAGACAGAACCTATGCTTTGCACATGGGATAACCCTATCCAATGCATGTATAATGCCCTAATTGGAACAAAGGTAAACAAAATTTATTACTGGATTAGTTAAAAATGCAAGGAATTAGCAAAGATTAAAAATTTACCTTTTGTCTATCACTAATGAAAGAAAAATTGGAATTTGAACTCAAATCCAAGTCATCACCCAAGGACTCCATGAATCATTTCCAAGAATCTGTTGTCTCAGCTTCTACTATGGCATATGCTAAGGGATAGATACCCTGGTTTGGGTCAACACCAATAGCAGTCAAGATCTGGCCTGGAAAAGGTCATTTCATGAAAGATCCATCCAGGCCCAACAACTCCTTTCTATATGATTTGAATCCATCTTTAAGTGAAACAATACAAATGTATATGCGTTTGAACTATCTTGTTGGGGAGTCTGGGTTGTCCTCATCTTCCACTGCAATTTTCACTGTGGTCCCTGGGTTTGCTCTCTTAGGCTTCAACACATAGTCCCTAATATTCATACTACTCACTATAATCACCTCTCACCTTTTTTGTTTCAATTGACTTTCTTCTGTAAGCCTTCATTTTTGTTACCCTAAGCTCATACTTCTTAGTTAGTCCTTCTGCCGAAGCTTTCATGGGGATATCAAGGTTGGGAACTATGGTTTCTTCAACCTATTGAGAGAGAAAAATGGATGTACACTACCTCACTTGTCTGGATTGTAAACACTTGTGAGTGTCTTTATAGGTCTTCACAGTCCAGGTTTTGTTTTTGTTATCAATAGAAATAAGTAATACCCAAGGACATTGTGGGTCAGTCATGGTAGGCCCATCAGTGTTAGGCCCAACAGTGCTTATACCTCCACTTTCAACAACCTTTTCTTTGCATATCACCCTCATCCTTATCTTATCATTTTTTGAAAACCCCATACCCCTCTTAGTCTGAATTGAGTGCTATTTAATTGCTTTTCTTATGTCTTTCTTACTACCAAACTGTTGACCAACATAAAAATGTGTTTGCTTACCTTGATGAACTTTTTAAGTTTATGCAATGCTATTTTCCTATCACTTTCAAACTCATAGTCCTCACCACTCTCAAACTCTTCCATGTCCATGCTTATATCCTCAAAGTCTTCCATGTCAACCTGTTCATCAAGCTTTTCATGTGCCTTGCCCTTATCAGCATGTTCTTGTGCCTTGGCCCTATAAAGTTGTTCATGCAACTCCTCTTGTTGATGCACTTGTTTCTGCTCATGAAACTCATCCTCAAACTGAATATAGTCAGTGTAGTCATCACCCAACACATCATTGACAACAAACATCTTTTTTTCTTCATTACCCTGCTCTTCATGATCATATCCATAAAGGTCATTTAAGTCAAACTTCATTCCTTATGTATTTCCCTTCTCTTAATGCTCAGCCTCATCCAGGTCATTTAAGTTAAACTCCATTCTTTCTGCTTCACCCAAACCCTCATTTAGGTCAAACTCCCTCTTATCTTCTGCATTGACCTCCCTGTGTTGGTTGTTTTCTTCTGCATTGACCTCCCTGTGTTGGTTGTTCCCTTCTGCATTGCCCTCCTGAAGTACTTCTGAATTGACCTTCTCATCCAATGTAAGCTTTTTAGGCTCAATAACCTCACTGTGTTAGGTGTTCTCTAATGTAAGTTTATCAGGCTCAATCCATTCAATGAATAAATGTTTTTTAGTTGATGGAAGAAGAACCAACCTCAATTGCTCTAACTCTAGTTCTATTAATTTATGGAGAGTTATTCTCTAAAATCTCCTCTATAACAACTTCCCTTTGACTAAGGGATCTTTCATTTGTCCTCAGGGTAGTCCTACCATGTTCAATATATATGTTTATGATTTTCCACTTGTATGTATACCTCAGTAAGTTCAAAATATCCTGAGCACTGCCCAAATCTTCAAGGCCAAAGTCTAGGTCATGTTCTGGAATGCAAAAGTGATAAGACATCCTCTTTTCAGGATCATAACCTAGCTTTACCATCATCAAGTGTATTTCATGAACACTAAACTCATCAACATCTATTAAATCAACATAATTTACCTTACCAATAATGAACTTCCTTCTTGAACTTCTAGTAAATACTCCACCATGATGAACCTTCATTGAAATCAACCCTAGATAGTGTCCTGCCAAAACAAAGAAAATGTTTTTTTTTTTGTAAAAAACAGAGCATCAAAGCATCCTTTTTCAAGATAAGAACTTTGCTCATAAATAAAAAAATATCGTATACTTCGTATGGGTCCATAGGTAGGTTTGGTTGTCGTATCATCCACATATGCGCCATTGGAGTACTTTGTCGAGAAGAGTGGAGTGACAAAGAAGAAGAACACAGGGACCTGGTGTGTAAGAATGAAGATGGTAACGAAGGGTTTTGATCGGTTTGGAAAATGGGAGGGAAAAGGGGAAGAGAAATAGTTATGGTTGACAAAAAATACCCTCGTGTGCATCTCACGTGGTTGGGGTTAACGACAGGAAATAGACGGTCATTCGCTCGAGGGACCAATTCCATAACAAACTGCATACATGAAAGGTTATCATGTAATAAATGAAGTTAAAAGACCAATTCCGTAACAATCGTCAAACGTGAGGGACCAAATCCGTAATTTACTCTAAAATAAAATAAAATATTGAGTAAACTACATGATTGGTCCACGTGGTTTTGTAACACCTCAAATTTGGAAAGAGCAGCTAATTAAAATTTTCGACATTACATCAAGTAAAAGATAAATCTTCTTCCTATAAATCAAAACTTGATACACTTCTATACTAAAATTCTATATATAACAACATCAATATAAACTTCAGTCTTAAACAAGGACTACACCAAAGTTGAGTGTTACTTAACCCAAATACAAGTGACTAATCCCATAAATAAATGCAGAAGACTTTACCAATCTATTCACTTCTCGAGCACACAACTAGCACTCATCTCTTCACGATGTCACTAGAACTATTCCCAACCGGAACCTGTTGCACATGCCGACAAATAAAAAGGTTAGGCTAACGCCTAGTGAGTTCAAGAGTTTTCAATATTAATAAATATATCGTTAAGAAGGAATAATGCAATCGAAATTATAATCTTTCAAAGTGATATGCTTTAAATGTGAAAACGACTCGTTTTCCAATAATATGCATTTTACACGAAGGAGACGCTAGTATAAACGTTTTCCAAACCAAACTGTTTGAAGGACTAAGCTCCCATTATAAAACGTTCTTTCGTAAATTAAATTTAACCCAAAACCCACTCAAAATGAGAATAGAAAGCGGACTCCCAATTTATGAAACGCGGATAAAACTTTATATCCCAAAACACCCAAAACACGGGTGGGGCATAATACTCAACCCATAAACCATGGACAAAACCCATATAAACAAAATGTCGCCGAAAACATGGATAACAAGACTCAATACCCAAAACAACACCTTTCGATGACAGGGGACACCCGAATTCCATCGGAAGTGGCGGGCACACAAAGTTAAGCCACTTTTCGATGTTCTCGAGCTTCACATAGAGTCATGGATCCCCGTATATGAATCCCTAACGAGCAGCCACCGCAAGATACCCAAATGATCCTAGTGTCTACTCGACCTTTAGATGAGTGTCACCACAAAAGCCATAAGTCCCTGTATCCGGCTCACCATGGGCACCACCACAAGACTTAGCTCCGTATACGGCTCTGCAGAGCACCACCGCAAGCTTACATAAAAACATGACTTGGGGACCACTCACTAGACTTCAAACGTGGACACTAAAATTCCACGATGAATACCCAGACTGGACTACAAATGGGAATCGAGTTCAACCACCCACGATCTATACCTCGAGCCCTTCACTAAAGGTTACACGGTTATCGAGTTCAACCAACCACAATCTATACCTCGAGCTCCCGCTAGCCATAAACACTTTCCAGTCCCAAAACGGGGATAAAGTCCCCAACTAAACGAATTGACTGACTCATATACCTATGGATCCAATGCATTACAGTCTAAAACGTTAGATGACTCAAACGAATGAACTAACACATTCAAAACATGTAACTCTCAAATAAGATGCAACTAAGTACACCATACGTCAAAGGCTCCTTATCGAGCTACCAAAACCGAACAAATGTTCCAAGACTCATCTGAGTATAAATCAAGCCCCAAAAGGCATAATAGACGTTCGACTAAAATACGCGATCCAATATGGTTTTATATTCCAAATACATCTTTTCCCAAAATCTTTGTTTCTCAAATCACAATTGTCCTTTGGTCCAAAACCCAAAAAGGTTAACTATTTCTAAAATGTTCCCAAGGTCGGGAATGACCAAAACCAACGGACTCACACATTCGTACTTTGAAAACATCCCATTTCATGAATGATGCATAAAACCAGACAAACACTAAAAGTGCATTTTTGACTAAATGTCTATTTATGCAATAAATCATCAAAACATATTCATTTATGACACATTTATCAAAATGCCCAAAAATCCCAAATGTGGGTGTTTTACAAAGTTTAATAAGCTAAACAATTCAAATAATCAAAAGTTACCAACCAACTCAACAATTGACAATTTCATGCAAAAGACATAAATACTTTAAAATGGACATTTTGGCATGTACAACATTTTCACAAATCAACTTGAACTCACCTTGCTAGATTTAGGCTAAATCTAGATTTTTCCCCACTTAGAGCTTCCTTGAAGAAATCTGAATCCTCAAGCCAAATCTTCCAAAAACCTAGATCCATAAATTTCCAACCATAAATATTCATATTCAACCATATAGAATCATTCCCCAAAAATTTACATCAAAATCCCTACTTTGGCCAAAAACCCTAATTTTGAGCTAATTTCTCCGAAATCACCCAAACTGAAAACTTAAGAAATAAAGCACTAGGAAGTTATAAATAGAGCATTTATAACTTGATTAAAGTGTTAGAAAGAAGAAGAGATGAACTTACAATGGTGGGTTTTGATAAAACTCAAAACCCTAGAATTTTCTTGAAGGAGACAACAATAGAGATGGTGGGATGGTAGCTTCTTGAATCATAGACTTCTAAGACCTTAGATGATGATGGAATGCTTCAAGATCGAAGTAAATGGCCATATGAATGGTTGGGGTTCGAACCAATAGGTTGGAAATCCGTTTGGGAGAGAAAGGGTGGGATTTGAGAAGTGAGAAATGAGGTAAAAAGCTGAAAATTGCGACTTTTAACCCACTTGCACCTTTCGGCGATAGTGGCAAGCGATTGTGCCAGTGGCACAATCGCCTAGACTGTATCGCACCCCAAAACAGCTTGGCGAGAGTGCCAAGCCTATACCAACAATAATGCGTAATCGTAGCTTAAATGGGGAAGGAAAGATAACCAAGCGTATCGAAATTTAAGGTGTTACAGGTTTACACAAAATCACACCATGCGTCCCTAAATCAAAATAATTATTGGAAACGTCCCTATGGTTTGCATTTTCACACTCCTTTGGTCCCTTCAAAAATCCTTTAAATACATAACTTGAGATTTCAAATATCTAAAGTTTACAAGGGAAGGAATACTAAAGCACGTATCAAAGTTCTAACGGAACTATCTAAGCCTTCAACGGATATAGAATAAGTTGGGTGTCACTAAAACTCCAAAGTCCGCTATCTTCTCAAAACCGAATGACGCCATTAAAGTCATCCTATCGGAACTTCTACCAAGCTCCACATGCCACTTAGATCCATCTAAGACCTGATATACATGTCAATAAGAAAAAGTGTTGGGCTTAACGCCTAGTGAGTTAAAGAAGTTTTCATCATATAAAACATAAAATGTTTAGAACGAATATTTTACTCTAAACACGACCATCCCTGAAAACATGAGTTATAAAAAGGGCTTTATTTGCAAATCATGTTACTTCCAATAACAAACACCCATTTTAAATAAATGTTCAACATCCAACTTACCCAAAACGCACGCACAAGGTACTTCACCAAAATACTATTTGTATAAAGAAAATTGTACATTTCAAACATCGAAAATATGGGTAAGGGAATACCCGTAAATAACACCTTTCGATGACGGGGGAGACCCGGTTCCATCGAATGTGGCAAAAACACAAAGTTAAGCCATTTATCAACGTCCTCGAGATTCACTTCCGGACATGGATCCCTGTATATGGCTCCTTTGAGCACCACCGCAAGATACACAAGTGACCCTAGTGTATACTCGATCTCTAGATGAGTCTCACCACAAAAGTCACAAGTCCCCGTATCCGAATCACCATGGGCACCACCGCAAGACTTAGCTCCGTATACGGCTCCCATGAACACCACTCACTAGACTCAATCATGTACATCAAACTCCACGTTGAATAAACAGACTCTTATGCCTATGGATCCAATGCATTACAGTTTAAAACATTACATGACTCAATTGAATGACTAACGCACTTAAACATGTAACAATAAACACTTATGCAATAATTGAAATTTTCATATAAAGCTCCATATTGAGCCATTTAAAACCGGACAACGTCCTAGAATTCATTTGAGTATCAATCAAGCCATAAGGCATCATAAAACGTTTGACAAGAACAATAATAATGAAGCCAATATGGCTATATAAGTCGGAGTAAAACTTTCCCAAAATTGTATTTTCTCAAAGTATAGATGGCCAAAGGCCCGAACCATAAGGTTCACATTTTCCCAAATTATTCATAAGGTCAAAAAATGACCGTTTCCAATAACTCACCCTTTTAAAGTCAAAGAGCTTAAAGTTCCAATATTCAAAACTCATGAGTTGGGTAAAATCCTAAAATAAATTATAAGTCAATAAGAGTCCATAAATACTCCAACTCATACGACAAATCCATTAAAACCATTTGTAACCCAATTTGCACATATTAGAAACCAACGCATATGTTGTTCAAATTCTCTAAATATCCGAGAAGTCTCATTTAGTGGATTAAACCCCTTTTTGGTGGCCAAAATGCCCAATAAGGTTTGATTTGTGTTTATTGAAGTTAAACCTTAAATTGTTATTTTAGGTGATTCAATTATTGATGTATCTAGAAAATTTTAAATTAGTTGCTATTTTCAGATTTGAGGGTATTACATCACACGGGTTCACATAAGAACATATAGTTCATATCAGAATCACACGAGTTCATATGTGAATCAATTAAATAGTTCATATGTGAATCACACTGTTCACATATGTACATATAGTTCATATGTGAATCATACGAGTTTATATGTGGATTAGTTAAATAGTTCATATGTGAATTACACAGGTTCACGTATGAACATTTAGTTCATATGTGAATTAATTAAATAGTTCATATGTGAATCACACGAGTTCACGTATGCACATATAGTGCATATGTGAATCACACGGGTTCACATATGCACATATAGTTCATATGTGAATCAGATGGGTTCATATATGTACTTGTTTGCCACCTATTTGTAAAAGTTATGAAACTACCCCTTTATCTTCCGGATAGTTGTTATCATGCGACCGAATTATCCGTTGCTTCACAGTCAAAGTCGCAAAATCTTGACCAAGCGACACAAATCTTGACCATTTATTTTTTAGTGGAAGGGACAAAATTACTTCTCTACTTCTCACACATTTAACACTTTTCAAATGAACCTATGACTATATATATGTATATATGCAGTACCTCCTGTCGACTCTCTCCCCCTTTTCATCAGCGACACTGCCCCTCCCTCCCCTCTCTCACCATCGCCTACCACTACAACCCAACCTTTTCCCTTTAACATAATTGCACTGATATTCTCCCCTCCCACTATGACTCTCCTACTGCTCCAATCGATGTTCTCTCCTACCCTTCTGTTCTAATTTGACCCAGATCACGAGTGAAGAAGGTTGTGTCGAAAACCCATAGCCCCTATCGTCTTCACTGGATCGAGCAACTTCACTAGAGCCTTAACCCACACTTTCACTATCACCTACAACCATCATCACATTATATTCATATCACCCTATCTTCATCTTCGGTCTCATCATCTTCTGTTTCAACCTCATCATCTTAAACAAATGGTTTGAATTCTCAAATGGGGTTTGTTTGACTGTAGAAAAAAAATCAAATAAAAAAATATATAAACTTGAAAGGGGGTTACTGTGAGGAGATGAGTGGTGGTCACCGATGAAGAGAGGGAGGGGGGATAGAGGAAGAAAGCGAGGATGACTTCATTGAAGAAACACGATGTGTACGGTCCCCATTTATGCATCTAGAGTGAGTGTGTGTATATATATAGTATAAAAATATAATATTATAAGTAAATATATTTTTTATTAGGAAAAAGACAAAATAAGGGTATTTTGGTCTATTTAACCCTGATTTAACTCGGTTAACAGACTCTGTTAATGTGAAGGACTCTAGCCATAAGGAATTGACAACCATAAGGATCATATTCATAAATTTTTAAGTTTAGGGATGTTAGTCATAATTTTTGACATACCACAAGGATCAAATACGCAATTCACTTTAAAAATAATAATTTTGTTAAAAAATTTATGAGTAAATTACACGATTGGTCCCTGTCATTTACATAAAATTGCATTTTGCGTCCCTAAATCAAAATAATTATGGAAAACGTCCCTGTGGTCTATATTTTCAACGTCTTTGGTCACTTTATCCTAACACCGTTAAAGACATCTGTTAAGTAGGTTAACTAGGAGGGAAATTTAGTCATTTCATATTTTTTAATTTTTTTTATTAGAAACTCTTGATTTAAAAATCACAAGGATCAATAATGTAATTTGCTATATCTATCTATATATTATTTATTTATATAGAGTATAACACATATATGTATATACAGATCTGTTCATGAAATCCCCAGGAAGATTCCGGCATCTCCAACACACTAAAAGACATCTCCGACCTCCCCATCACCAGCGACCACCTCTCATTCTCTATTCAACCTCCTTTTCTTCTTCTTCTTCATTGCAAAGAACACATCGACTTCCATGTCCGATAAAACCCCCTCGATCTCAACTTCATACAAATTCATGAACCACAATCTTCTTGTTGGCCTTCATCTAGATCTACGATCCATGACCTTCATCTTTGATGAGATTGCTTTTTGATGGGGCTTTTGAGTGGATGTTGATGAAGAGGATATGGTTTCATTGCTCTATGAATATAGGGACGATCTCATACTCCGGTAACATATCGATCTGCTCCTCCATCCCTATTGATCTGTTCCTCTCCCTTCTCCATCAACACACGAAGATTCTCTCGATATGCTCCTTCAGATCCATCGTCACCTTGCTCTTATGGTTCCGATCTCTACACCTTCCCCGACCATAGGTTTTTCTATTTAGGGTTTATTTGGGTATTGATTTAGGGTTTTATTTGAGTCTTGAACTCTCGATTTATGATTTAGGGTCTCTTTGGGAGTTTTGATTTAGGTTTTCGATTATAGGTCTTGATGAAATCTTGTATCACACTTTTTTTAATGAATTAATATATAAAAAATTATTTTTTATTTTTTATGTTTTATGTTAATGATTGTTTGTTAATGTTATTGTAATTTTATAGTATGTTTTTAAATTGGTGGTTGGTGATAGATGGTAGGTGGATTGTGTTGGTGATATTTCTTGTTAAAGACGGGGCAACCAGAGTTACAAGTCGGTGGCCGACCATGGGTAGAAAGGGTGGGGAACAATGGCGGACCCAAGATTTTGGCCGAGCGGGTGCACCTTTAAATTGGATCAAATGTCGGCAAAACTCGGCAAAACTGCTCGATGTGTTTTTAGCTGAATTCTACCCATTGAGATTTTTTAAAGTTTTTTTTGTTGATTTCGAGGGACTTTTTTGGTTGATTTCGAGAGAGTTTTTTGATTTTGGCCCATCCTAACATCATTTATGAGGAGCCGGACGACGAAGCCTCCTCCTCAGATAAAGATGTCTCCGACGCAACTCTCCCGACAATAAAAACTTTATCTATTTATATTTTTGTTTTTTGGCGGGTTCGGTCAGGAGGGACAAAAGAGAGATGCGGGGAGCAACTAGTTGGTTTTTCCAGGATCTTTGTCATTTTATATATTTAATAAACTATAGGATTTAATATCCCAGAGAAGAGGAAAAAAGTCATCCGTCATAGGCGGTGGTTGATTTCGAGAATGTTTTTTGTTTTTTTTGGGTAAAGACTAATCTAAAAACTGAATACGGGCGGAGACTTCAGATTTTGTTTGTTTTAATTAAAAAAATTGGAACCTGTTTATTTTAATATGTATTTCATGTTTTTTTATTTAAATTATTGTTCTCTCATTTCAGTGCTCCAGATTCTAGGAGGGTTGACAAAAAAATGAATATGTATTTCATGTTTTTTTATTTAAATTATTGTTCTCTCATTTCAGTGCTCCAGATTCTAGGAGGGTTGACAAAAAAATGAATATGTACAAACAATTGGATTTGAACCCAACACCTCCACCAAAAGGGATCCTTATCTCACCCGCTAAAACCATTCCACCAATTGCATCTTTATGTTAGAAATTTAGTTTTAAAATATTTGAATGCACCCTAAAAATCAAGCGGGTGCATCTGCAAAACGCCTACATTTTTTCCTTTACGGTAATCAAGTAAGCGAGTGCACGGGACCCCGCTCCCCTCCATGTAGGTCCGTCCATGGTGGGGAACTTGGGTGAAAAAAGTGAGGAGCAGTGGCCATAAATGTGAAGGGGGTCATTGTGAGTGGTGGAGATGGAAGATAGTGGGGAGGCAAGAGAAATAAGGAAGATGAAGAATGTTGGTGGAGGGACGAAGATGAAGATAGAGTAAATTACATTCTTGTCCTTGTGGTTTTTAAATCAAAGGAGCAATTTTTAGTAGAAAATAAAAACAATAAAAAGACTAAAATACCCTTAGAATTAACTCACTCTAATTAAATTATTAAACGGTGTTAGGGCACAGGGACCAAAGGTGTGTGAAAATGTAAACCATAGGGACGTTTTCCATAATTATTTTGATTTAGGACGTACAGTGCAATTATATATATATGGATGGAGACGAGTCAACCACCTCTTCATTCAATCTTGACCGTTTAAATTCATCCTACTTTCGATCTGGACCGTTTAAAATCATTTATGGTTACCGCCAACTCATTTCTCTTCCCCCTTGATCTAGCCCACTCCGCCTCCCACCCCATCCTCTATGATCAACCCTCTCACCACGTCAATCCTAATTTCTCTCCCTTCCCTATTTTCCATCGCACTCCACTCCCTATTTTCTCTCGGATGAACGACTCCCGCCTTCAACCATGGAGTTCCTATGCAGGGCTTAAATAGTTGTAGGTATGCGTATGTCTTCTCGGTTCAAATTGTCGAGTTCTACTTTTCTTTCATACCTCTTTCTCTCAGGTACGTTCTGCTTCAAAGGGTTTTGCTCATCTGGATTTTTTCCATCTTGTATTTGTTCGATGGTTTTCCATCTTGAGTTTGTTCGATCGTTTGTAAGGATTGTTTTCCCTCTCAGTTTTGTTCGACCGACCACAAAAAAAGATGGAAAACCAACAATCCTTACATGTTGTTCCTGTGGTTGGAAAACCATCATCTTGAAATTCGATGTTTCTTTGTTGTTGCTGTTAAGGTAAATTACATATTACGTTCATATTTCGTTGTTGTTGCTGTAATTTATTGGAGTAAATTACATATATCATTCATGGGTTCGTTCTTGTTAGTATAGATTACATATTTCTTTGTTGTTGACCATATTTTGTTTCTTTGTTGTTGCTGTTAGGATAGATACACATTTCGTTCCTGTTGACCACTTCTTCTTCAATTTTATTTAATTTTGTTCTTTAGTTATCTGTGTCCCTCTACAAACAACCAAATGAACTGGATGCTTTGATGAAGATTACCAACAAATAGGTAACTAAAGTAATAATTCCTCATTTGTTTTACAATGTTCGGCCAAAGAAGTTGCAGGTTTCTTCTCAGATTCTTCGATTTCGCTTCCCGTTGTGATATTGAAGAGGGTGTATTTTTGAATGGATCGAAGCCATCTCGGAGGCCAAAGAAGGGACCGAGGGTCATTCAGAAACAACTTGATGTGAGTTCCCTTTTTTTCGAGTTTACACTCAGATCTTCATATGATTAATTCATTCTCTTAAGTGAATTACAAATTTAAGATTATTTTTTGGGATTGTTACGATCTGTTCAATTTACCATTTCTAGGACTTGATGCTGATTGATTTCTTAGAAATCGGAGATTCCCAAATTCATTACATGTAAAATAATTCGTGCTTATATTCAAAATCCAACCACATAGACAATTAGAACATGGAATATCCAACCATGCCGTTGAATTCATGGTTCGATGTCTTGATCAGAAAATCCACATATTTTTCAAGTTGTTTTATTCAAGTTGCAGAGGTTTTGGTTTGTGTGGATACTGTCAAACTTACTTAGGGTAGCTTTTATTCTGAATGTTTGGGACATTATTTATACTACCTTATACTGTTGTTATAGAGATTATCACCAAATCCTTACACTATTCGTTTTCAATTCAATACTGTAACACCCTCAAATCCGAAAATAACAACTAATTTAAAATTTTCTAAGTACACCAATAAATGATTCATACACAACTATAAATTAAGGTTTAACCTCAACACACACAATTTATTCTCTACATACAATCTATAACAAGGACGGGTGCTACTAAAACCTAATAATAGCCACTATCTCCAAATCGCGGAAGACTTCACCTACTACTTACACTTGCACAAAGCTAAGGCTCAACTCTTCATAGCTGCTAGAACCAAACCCCAACTGGAACCTGATGCACAAGCCGACAAATAAAAATGTTGGGCTTAACTCCTAGTGAGCTCAAGAGTTTTCAACATGAGTAAGTGTTAGTCCCAAAGAAGTAAACAAGTATTGTAGAAGGGGGGGTTGAATACAATAATACACAATTACTTAATTTTAATTCTTTTATTGATAATGAATATCAAGAATTACACAAAGAGAAAATAAAGATTGTTGCGGAATAAGAATAGTTAAGAACTACTCTAAACAATCTAACACTTAGAAGATATTAAGAACACACAGACTTAAACCTTAAGAAAATGAAAGACAACTATCAACCTGCTTGAAATCTTGTGAATGCCAAAACTTGAGCTGAAAGTGTAAGTAGCAAGGTGCTACTTCCATCCTTTATATACTATCCAATGTAATGAGTGCAAAGGACAAGTAGGAGTAAAGGCTTTGGTGGTTGAGAGGTTGACGATAAATTATAAGATATTTGATGTGACTTGTCACAATACAAAAGGTAACTTTTGTACTATGAAAGTACAATATCAATTATAAAGTATTCAAGGGACAATCTTTTTGAGATCTATTAGAAAATAAACATCTAATCAAATTAAGACTAAATGTAAATCTTCTAAAGGAAGAAAGAAGCTTCCATTCCCATTGTCAGAAGATCATTGGGAAAGAGGAAGTATGTCAAATCATGAGGATTTAACATAAATGCTCGTACTAGATAAAGAAGCAATATGTACGAGGAAAGTTACCGAAGAAGAAATTCGGTAACTTAGGTATGTGCCGAAAGAGGAACTCGGCACAGAAGGAATGAATGCCGAACAGTAAATCGGCAAGGACAAGAATTGCCAATATAGAAATCGGCAAGGGTATGATCTGCCGAATTGAAATCGGCAGACTATGCTTAGTTCACTTTTGAAGTCCATCTCAATCCGCATTGTAGACTTCCTTCATGTTGAATTCGGTTTATCTTCGACTCACCGATCTGTTAAACTAACTAAGCTATTACAAAGAACCATAAATCAAAATACAAGGTTCAATCATCAATAAAGACTAAGGAGAGGTTATCTTCAAATTTTAGATGACCCAAAAATCTCCCCCTATTTGATGATAACATCTCATACAACTTAGAAGTTAATGCATTTTGACCCTTTTTCATATTCTTTTGGGTTCTTTTTCACATAGACCATTCTTTTTGTTTATTTTTGGATTTTTTTTTTAAGTATCCGACATTTACAAGTATAAAAGAATGAGCTAAATATTTGTACAAACTATTTGCGATAAGAAATAAAATACTCAATGTATTAATCTTTTTAAGAAGATTACAATACAGAGGAAAACAACATAAATACTATCATAAAACTATACCGAGTTTATTCAAAAGAAAAATGCGGTTCAGCATCCCTCTTCTTTAGTTCGTCGGTAGTAGCCACATAAAAATCCTTAGCAGATATTGGAATTATTTGAATAATCCCGTGGAGAAAGGTTGTGTCGGCAATAGGGATTTGGCTTGATCTGAAGAAGGAGATCTGTCCAAGCGCGTTGTTGAAGAAGATACCATGAGTCGGCTCAGAAATCACAGTTGTTGAAGGATGAGGAACCGGAATAGGTAAAGAGAGATCAAGATTTGAAGTATCCGGGACCTTTCTTTCTCTAGCCAATTGGGCAAACACGTCTTCCTTTTTGGATTTCGACTTTGATTTGGGAGGAGGACGACCAGACATTAGATTGTTGATAATCTCTTCTTCGGCAGGAGTATGGACAATGTTGTATCTTTTTCGGTAGGTTCTGAACTTGGTTTGAAGATCTGCAATGTATTTATCAACCTCAGCTTTTGCAGAGCTTTGGATTTTTAACAAGCAGATACCAACTTCTACCCATTCTGATACTCCGAACCGAACAAGAGAGTCTAGTCGGTCCATAGACAAAGAAGCATCATCCCTGATAATATTTAGCCGAATAACCTTGCAGCTTGCAGACGGTTTGATTATTTTGACATCTGTGATTTTGGCAGAGCACCGACGTCTGTTGAGGGTTTTGCGGTACCAATCGATACACATAGTCTTTATTTCCTCATTTCTCTTCGCCGAGTCCTCTAGAGCGCTCATCTGAGTTTTGATTGTATTGGTAGGATCTTCTTCAGCAGCGATCTCCAATGCTAGCTCGACATCTCTGTCACGAGCAATCTGGGCAAGCTTTGCAGCTTTTAGTTCTTCTTCAGATAAGCCTAGATCAGGAGAGGTAACCTTTGGAGGAGGAAGATGAAGACCAGCACCATCCGCAGCTTTCTTTAAAAGAGCATCTTTACGACGCTTTTCTTCAGCAGCTACTTCATCCGGTGACATAATAGCTTTACCCTTATCCTTTTTGGGCATTTTCTCCCCTTCAGGCTCTTCGGCCACCATGGGGTGATCGGTTCCCTTCTCTTTGGTAGCAGAAGGTTCGGTAAAGGCAGACGGTTCGGTAGTAGTAGTTTTGGCAGCAGCAGAGGGTTTTTCCTGACTCGTACTGATATGAACCTGAGAACGGAGTTGCTCCCCCTCAGCATGTTTCTCCCCCTCAGGTTGTTTCTCCCCCTCAATACGAGCCGGGGAAGAAACAGTAGAAGGAGCCGACACACGGCCTACCCGGCGATCAATACGTTCCAAAACTCTGCGATCGTCAGGAGTGAATGCAGACTCAGTGATATCAATGTCAAGAGACTGAGCACAATATTGAGCCAAATCGGCAGGCAAAGAGTCAAGACGCCTATTTAAATTCTGCAATGCACTGAGAATTTCAGAATTAATAGATTCTTGAGCCGAAGTCTGCTGTCGTAGACGGATAAGATCTTGATCCCGAGCATCTGAAGCGGCCTTTAGAGCAGCCATCGATAAGGTCAAGGAGGTATTTTGATCATTCAGTCTGACCACCTCCTGGAGAATAGATTCCATAGCTGCTGATAGAGGAGGACGAAGACCATCAATCTGCTTATGCATGACATCCAAACACTGAAAGATGTCGCGATTAAGAGCGACAACCTCAGAATTTTGCTCCTTGACGAGCTTTAGAAGTTCCTCCAAAGAAATGTTGTTGGCGTTCAGAGATTCGAGGAGCGCTGGTTCACGCAAAGACTGGCGAAGCTTTTCGAACTGGGTACCGAGCATTCGGACCTGCCGATTGGAGTCACTTATGTCGGCAAGGAAATCGGCAGATATTGTGATCGGTACCTGGGTAGAAGACCCAGCCATTTTTGCAGGGGAAGGCTTGGGTGAGGGAGATCTCTTTGGTGAAAGTTTTGCAGAAGGGGATTTCTTCGGTGATGGCTTAGGGGAAGGAGAAGGGGAACACTTCGTAGGAGAGGAAGTGGGAGAGAAGAGCCTTCGGTACATATCCTGGGATGAAACCCCAGATTGTGCAATATCAACGGGATTGACCCCGGGTGATAAGCTGTGCTGTGAGGAAGCAGAATGTCGGTCCGGAGAGAAGACAAACTCATCTTCATCCTCCACACAAAAAGGAGGAGGAGAAGGAATATTTGGGGACTCCTTTTGTACATCCAAATCTTGTTGAGAAGGTTTGGAGGAGGTGGGAGAGGGTTTAACAGATCCCCGTGGCCCTGGAGGGGAAAGTTCAACATCTACCGATTGTTGAGAATCGGTAGATGGAGTGTTAGTCTCGGCCGAAGGTTTCCTAAGTTTCTTAGAACGAGACTTAGGAGGGGATTTGGAGCTCCGTCGCTTAACAGAAATAGAAGGGGTTATGACTGGGGTAGCCACCGAAGGATTCGTCGGTGGCATAGTCATGAGAGCAAGTGCGACGTTTCCGGTGGCCTTTTTCTTTTTAATAGCCACCGTCTTAGCTCGGGAAGGTTTTGGGGGAGAAGGGACCACCGATTTGGATAGCTTGGGAGAAGATGAAGGCCTTTCGGATTCACCTTCGGCAAGCGTTCCCCAAATCGGATTGGGAGAAGAGATGAAAGAAAGCATACCTGAGGTGAGCGGAGAGTCGGTAGGCTTTGTTTGCTTGAAAATAGTTTGCTTGCTAATTTGAGAAATGGGCAAGTCAAACTTGATCATTGGCTCGGGGAGGGCGGCATCGGCACGTAGTTGTGCAGAAAGCTTGTGGTTGATGATGAGAGAGATGAAGCGGGGAAGAGCCACATTGTGATTTATGGGAGGAGAGATGGCGGTGATCAAGGAATCGAAGAATACCTGAGCAAAGTCTATACGCCTCATAAAAATAAGAGCATGAGCCAGTCGGGTAATAGCTGCTGGAGATTGATCCCACCCCGACGTCTTGTGGGAAAGACAGTAAAGAAGATGAGAGAAGAAGTAGTTCCAGAGTGCACCCATATTCTTTCGTAGGAGAGTGCCGGAACCCTTAGTCTTTCCTTCGTGTACATACTGGAGAGCAGCAACGACCTCATCATGCTCGTGATGAGTAGGAAATGGAGCTACACATTGAATTCTGGAATTTGAAGAACCGAGCGAATATCATCCACCCCAAAAGAGAGATCGGGGTGCTCTTCAGAGGATAGAACAGAAGCAGACACCTGGTGAGTAGTAGAGTCATACTTACAGGTTAACCAAAAGTTACCAAGGAGCATTTTGCTCATCTTGGTGGAGGCAGTGAGAGCATGGCAGATTGGAGATCGTTGGAGAAAAATGGAAACTTGGTTGAACTCTGGGTGTTCAGCATCCGCCGAGAGACGAGCAACCTGGTTGCATGAATGAAAGATGAGAGACTCTCGAGTGAGAGAAGTATCCTTGGAAGCCTTAGTTGATTTGGAGGATGCCATTGAAGAAGAAAGAGCAGGTTGAGTGTGCCTTGATGAAGAAGATGAGAAAACAGATAAAGAATAAAAAAAAATAGAGAAGAAGTATTTTATAGGTTTGAAGAATAGGGAAAAAAACGTGCGTATGGATGAATTCAAAAGCCAAAAAAAAATGATGGTGTGACGCAAACGTGCATAATGGGGAAGTGGAACAGGCGAAAAAGGCTGATTGTCAGGTCATGGACGTCCCATCAACTGACACACGTACCCCAAGATGCCACGTGTCAAATTTGCAGAGGGTAAAGAAATTTTGTCGAATTGATTCGGTATGTGTGATGTGGATAAGGATGACACATCATACAAGATACCAAAAGATAGAGGTACCGAAATATGAGGGATACTTCGGTAGAAATGAATACCGAATTACGCAAATAATTTGGGATGAATTATTTCGGTGGAAAGATTTACCGAAGGTGATAGGTACCGAAGTATAGAAGTACCGAAATATGAAAGATATTCCGGTAAGTGAAATCGGTATGTAGAGATACCGAAATTTGACGATTAAGAAAGAAACCGAAGTTGGGTTCGGTATATAATGATACCGATGATTAGAAGGACGAGATTTCGGCAGGAAGAGAGAGTGTGTACCGATGTTAGTTGCCGAAAGGTAATCTTCGGTAAGGAGGTACCGTCAATTTTTTTTTTTTTTTTTACGATAAATTTAACATACCTAAGGATCCCACAAGGAGGTTGAAACGTGCCTCATCCAGTGGTTTTGTAAAGAGGTCTGCAAGTTGAAGATCTGTAGGAATGAAGTGAAGTTCAATATCACCTTTAGAGATATGATCTCTTATAAAGTGATACCGAATATCAATGTGTTTAGATCTGGAATGCAGCACTGGATTGTTGGCAATGGCTATGGCACTAGAATTGTCACATAGAATCGGTATATGAGAATAAACTTTGGCATAATCTTGTAGTTGGTTCTTCATCCACAAGATTTGAGCACAACAACTTCCAGCTGCAACATATTCGGCTTCGGCAGTGGAGGTGGATACCGAATTTTGCTTCTTACTGGACCAACTGACTAAGTTTCCACCTAGTAATTGACAGCTGCCAGTTGTACTTTTTCTGTCAACCTTAGACCCTGCAAAGTCAGAATCTGAATAGCCAATTAGATCAAAACCTGAGTCCTTGGGATACCAAAGACCCAGATTCATGGTACCTTTTAGGTACCGAAAAATACGTTTCACAGCCACCAAGTGAGATTCCTTGGGGCTGGCTTGATAACGTGCACAAAGACACGTAGCATACATGATGTCAGGTCTACTAGCAGTAAGATAAAGAAGAGACCCTATCATTCCTCTATAATTCGTGATATCTACCGACTTGCCGGTGGAATCTGCATGAATATTTAGAGGTGGTGCCATTGGAGTTTTCATGGGAGAACAGTTTTCAAAATCAAACTTTTTCAAAAGATCTCGAATATATTTATTCTGACAAATGAAAATACCTTCAGAGGATTGTTTAATTTGAAGACCAAGAAAGAAAGTAAGTTCACCCATCATGCTCATCTCATATTTACTTTTCATGAGAGAGGCAAACTCCTGACAAAGATTTTCATCAGTGGCACCGAAAATGATATCATCCACATAGATTTGAACAAGAATGATATTACCTTTTGTGATCTTGAGAAAAAGAGTATTATCAATTTTACCTCTGGTATATTGGTTGGATAGAAGAAAGTCAGACAAGGTGTCATACCAAGCACGAGGAGCTTGTTTCAGACCATAGAGAGCTTTGTCAAGTCTGAACACATGGTACGGATGTGCGGAATCTTCAAAACCAGGTGGTTGTTTCACATAAACTTCTTCAGCAAGTTCTCCATTGAGAAATGCACTCTTAACATCCATTTGGAAGACTCGGAAGTTTTTGTGAGCAGCATGAGCAAGAAAGATTCTTATTGTCTCAAGTGTAGCAACAGGAGCAAAGGTTTCATCATAATCAATACCTTCCTCCTGCCTATATCCTTGAGCAACAAGCCTGGCTTTATTCCGGATTACAGTACCGACTTCGTCCATTTTGTTTCGAAAAACCCACTTAGTACCTATAATGGTTTTACCGAAAGGTCTTGGCACAAGTCTCCAGACTTTGTTTCTCTCAAATTGAGACAACTCTTCTTGCATGGCAGTGACCCAACAAGAATCAGCTAGAGCTTCTTCAATTTTCTTGGGTTCGATAACAGATAGAAAATTTACATAGAGACAGATGTTTCCAATACTTCTTCTAGTTTGAACACCTGCTTGCTGATCTCCGATAATTTGATTTATCGGATGATCTTTGGTCCATTTTAAAGCTGGGGGAAGAGGTGCTGGAAATGTGTTTGAAAGTGAAGGATCGGTGGATATAGGTTGCATGAGTTGGATAGGTGAAGAATGTAAGGTAGGTTTGGTGGGAGATGTGGGTTCGGTAGCAGGGGAGGGAGCTGCCGAGCCATGATGTAGGGAAGAGGAAGATACTGAGAATGGTACATAAGGAGGTCCTGAATTTAGAGTAGTTGGATATTCGTCTCCAACACAGGAAATAATCCATTCATGAAGTTCAGTGTCATCACAAGATAGAGAGGATGTCTTATGATCATCAAACTTCACATGTATTGACTCATCAATACATTTTCTTCTTAGATTATATACTTTGTAGGCTTTAGAGGAGAGAGAATAACCCACAAATATACCTTCATCAGCTTTGGGATCAAATTTCCCAAGATGCTCTCGATCATTTAAGATAAAGCACAGGCAGCCGAACACATGAAGAAAACCACTGTTTGGTTTTCGGCCATAGAAGACTTCATAAGAAGTCTTGTTGTGCCTTTTCACAATGATAGATCTATTTTGAGTGAAACATGCTGTATTGACAGCTTCAGCCCAAAAATAGGTTGGAAGATATGATTCACTTAGCATAGATCTTGCAGCTTCACATAACGTACGATTCTTTCTTTCCACAACACCATTTTGTTGTGGAGATCTTACTGCTGCAAAGTTTTGAGAAATACCTTTGTCACAAAGAAAGGCATCTAAAGTAGCATTTCTGAATTCGGTTCCATTGTCACTTCTGATAGATCTGACTAATTGACCGTTGAGAACTTCAGATTTCTTGATAAAGTTGATGATTTCTTCAGGTGTATCACTTTTGTACCTGAGAAAGAGTACCCAAGTGTAACGTGTGTATTCATCAATAATTACAAGAATGTACCTTTTTCCACCTAGGCTAGGTGTGCTGACAGGCCCACAAAGATCCATATGCAGCATCTGTAGAGGAGTAGAAATAGAAAAACATTGTTTTGATTTGAAAGAAGATTTTGTCAGTTTGCCTTTCTCACAAGCTGCACAAAGCTTCTCTTTTGAGAAAGAAATTTTCGGCAAGCCAACAACAAACTCTTTGTTGGAGAGAGCATTTATCGTCTTGAAGTTGAGATGAGAAAGACGTTTATGCCAGAGCCAGTTCTTCTTTTCAGAGTCTTCAGAAATGAAGCAGATGCTTTTATTTTCAGTTGATTTGTCATTCATATTGATGACGTACACATTATCCTTTCTAAAACCAGATAGGACAGTGTGAAACTGTTTATCAGTGATGAGACAATCAATTTCTCTGAAAATTACATAGAAACTTAAATCACATAGCTGACTAATACTTAAAAGATTATGCATCAGTCCCTCCACATAGGCAACTTTGTTAAAAGTAATGGAACCGTTAGAAAGAGTTCCATAACCTTTAGTGGAACCGCGAGAGTTATCACCAAAAGTTACAGTTGGTCCCTTTTCTTTCACAAAGTTTAGAAGAAGAGATTTGTTCCCAGTCATATGTCGTGAGCATCCGCTATCAAGATACCAAGTTTGATGATGCTCAAAGACCTGTAGATAAGAACAAATTAGTCTTTTGGAACCCGTTTTGAGGTGGGTCCTTTAGGGTTAGAAGAAGAAGAAGAAGGGTTGGTCTGACGATATCTTTCGATACGGTCCTTTGGACAGTCTTTGGCCAAGTGAAATGTATCACCGCAGTTGTAACACTTTCGGTAAATAAATTTCTTCGTTGGATCAAGAGAGGCAGCTTTTACCTTTCCTTGAGGTTTAGATTTAGGAGGTTTGGAAAGGTGAGAGGGAATGGGATAGCTGTATGGAACGTGAGGGTTATGGGGAGCCGGTCCAAGGATTCCTTTGTAAATGGAAGAAGAAGAAGACATGTTTGAAATTCCTTTGGACTTCTTTATTTTTAGGGCTCTAGGAATGAAGTCCGTTGTGTTCATGGGAGATTTACCTTTTGAAGAAGGTGTAATCTTTCTTTTGTTAGAAGTATTAATGACAACGGATTTTTCTTTAGAGAAGAAAGAGACCTTTTTCGAAGAGTGGGAAGAAGAAGAAGAAGAGGAGTCGTTGTTTAGATTTAATGACATAAGAAGATCATTTACAGGTTTGACCAACTCATTGGAGTCTTGATCTTCCGTTAGAAGAGGTTTGGAATTTTTTGCAGACACAGAGTAGCCAAGCTTTCTTGAATCACGAAGATCCATTGAATAAACATAATTAGATTCTTCTGACATAGAATCATCCCAGTCAGTAGAATAAGAAGGTAATTTAGAAGACAGAGGAATATCCTGAGTAGGAGAGGATATGTTTTCAGAAGGGAGGCACAAAGAATTTTCTTTCCAGTACCCTAGACCATAAGTTTCTCCAACAACTTGATCTTGAAAGATTTTCTCAAGATTTTTGGAAGAGGTGTTCCATTTGTTTAGGGTTTCTTGTTCCTTCTGAAGCTTCTTTAGAAGCTTGTTCTTTTCCTTGGCAAGCACAAATTTTATAGTCTTTAAGTCATTTAACTCAGCTTTTAGTTTGTTAAACTGTTCTAGCTGGGATAGAGACTCATGAAGTTGAGAGGAGAGAGTTTTGACTTGAGCATTTGCTCTTTTCTTTGCATCCTTTTCATTGTGAAAAAAGTACAGTTAAAGAGTCAAAAGCCTCAATCTTTTCTTCATTAGTGAGAGAAAGGAAGGGATGTACCTGAGAAGAAGAGGAAGAGCACTCAGCAGTGAAGTCCATCCTAGAGCAGGAGTCTTTAGGTTCTTTATCAAGTTTGGCCATAAGACATTTACTTGACACTTCTTTCTCACTGTCGGAAGTGGGTTCGTCTGTCCAATCTAGAGTTTCAGCCATCAAGCCTTTGCCTTTTCGTTGAGAGTTGAAATTTCTTTCTTTCTCTCTTCTATATTTGGCTTTGTATTTGTCGGCTTTGTTGGTAAGTTCTTTGAAGGAAGAAGACGGAGAAGGTTTTCTTGGATGCGATCTACCTGTAGAATTAGATCGAAGATGTCTTCCTTTAGAAGAGTTAGAAGAATTAGATATGGAAATCCTAGAAGGATTGCTTCTGCATTCAGATGCAAAATGGCCTTTCTTACCACATGCATAGCAATCCTCCTTGGATTTGTTCAAGGAGTTTCTAGAAGAAGAAAATTTTCTGTTTCTTTGAAATTTATTAGAAGAATTCTTTCGAAATTTAGAGAAATTTGCAAGCATATCCATTTCCTCTGTCAATAGATTGACAGAGGGATTTTCTCCTTCATCATCAGCTTCACTTAGATAAGCTTCCGATGAGTGATTCAGATTTTCATGACTTTCTCTATCTGAATCATCAGAAGGGTAGGTTATACGAGGAATACACGCAGATTTCTTGGAGCCATCACTGATAAGAGCCATAGAGGGGGATCTTATTTCTTTATAGATGGTTTTCCTTTGAAGTTGGGTTTGTTCATGATTAAGAAACATACCATAGAGAGAAGTGAGAGGAAGGCTTTCCAAGTCCCTGGAAGTCTTAATGCAAGTGGAAAGGGTATTCCAGAAATCTGGAAGACCATCCATGAATTTGCATATGATTTCCTCGTTGTCATAAAGTTTTCCAACAAGTTTTAACTCATTTAAGAGACTGTTAAAACGGTTGTAATAGGAGGGAAGAGATTCTCCTTTTTCATGAGAGAAAAATTCGTATCTACGTACGAGAGAGATCTTTTTAGATTTCTTTACTTCATTTGTACCTTCGTACAAAACACATAGAGTTGACCACATATCGTTTGCCGTTTTAAGACTGACAAGAGATTGGTATACTTCATCAGGAAGGGATTGAGCAATGATGGTTCGCACTTTGGAATCAAGTCCAACTATGCGCCTATCTTCATCATTGAATTCTTTGGTCGTTTTTAAGACATATCGACCAGTTGCAGAAGTTCTTTCCTCCTCTGATGAGTCATCGGAAACTTGAAAGAGATTGTCCTTTTTCTTTTCTTTATCCTTAGGAGTTTTGACAAATCTATCCCAGACTTTTGGGATAAGAGGACCGTCACTAAGGATGGTAAGATACCGACTGTCAGCTCCTTCAAGGAAGAGCATCATCCTACTTTTCCATAAGGAGAAGTTGTTCGAGTTGAACTTAGGAGGTTTAACAGTAGATCCATTGTCAGAGTAAAAAGAATTTTGAGAAGAAGACTCAGATTTTGTAGAAGGAGAAGTCATTACGGATCTGGTTTATTAGTTTAAACCAACCGCTCTGATACCACTTGTTAGTCCCAAAGAAGTAAACAAGTATTGTAGAAGGGGGGGGGGGTTGAATACAATAACACACAATTACTTAATTTTAATTCTTTTATTGATAATGAATATCAAGAATTACACAAAGAGAAAATAAAGATTGTTGCGGAATAAGAATAGTTAAGAACTACTCTAAACAATCTAACACTTAGAAGATATTAAGAACACACAGACTTAAACCTTAAGAAAATGAAAGACAACTATCAACCTGCTTGAAATCTTGTGAATGCCAAAACTTGAGCTGAAAGTGTAAGTAGCAAGGTGCTACTTCCATCCTTTATATACTATCCAATGTAATGAGTGTAAAGGACAAGTAGGAGTAAAGGCTTTGGTGGTTGAGAGGTTGACAATAAATTATAAGATATTTGATGTGACTTGTCACAATACAAAAGGTAACTTTTGTACTATGAAAGTACAATATCAATTATAAAATATTCAAGGGACAATCTTTTTGAGATCTATTAGAAAATAAACATCTAATCAAATTAAGACTAAATGTAAATCTTCTAAAGGAAGAAAGAAGCTTCCATTCCCATTGTCAGAAGATCATTGGGAAAGAGGAAGTATGTCAAATCATGAGGATTTAACATAAATGCTCGTACTAGATAAAGAAGCAATATGTACGAGGAAAGTTACCGAAGAAGAAATTCGGTAACTTAGGTATGTGCCGAAAGAGGAACTCGGCACAGAAGGAATGAATGCCGAACAGTAAATCGGCAAGGACAAGAATTGCCAATATAGAAATCGGCAAGGGTATGATCTGCCGAATTGAAATCGGCAGACTATGCTTAGTTCACTTTTGAAGTCCATCTCAATCCGCATTGTAGACTTCCTTCATGTTGAATTCGGTTTATCTTCGACTCACCGATCTGTTAAACTAACTAAGCTATTACAAAGAACCATAAATCAAAATACAAGGTTCAATCATCAATAAAGACTAAGGAGAGGTTATCTTCAAATTTTAGATGACCCAACAGTAAGATATCTTTGAAAAGAGGTAATGCAGTTTAAATCATAATCTTTCAAGATGATATGCTTGGTCATGAAAACGACTCTTTTCCAATAATATGCATTTTAGACGAATGAGGCACCAATATAATCGTTGACCAAACCAAACTGTTTCAAGGACTAAAATCCCAATATAAAACGTTATTTCGTAAATTTAGATTTAACCCAAAACTTACTCAAAATAAGAATAGAGAGGGGACTCCCAATTTTATAAAACGCAGGTAAAACGTTATTTCTCAAAATACCCAACACGGGTGGAACATGGTACACAACCCATAAACCATAGTTGATAATCCATATAAATAAATATCGCCGTGAACACGGACATTAGACCCAAAACTCACACGAAACATGAATATAAATCGACTCCCAAATTATGATGATGTAAATAACGCTTCATATTCCAAAACACCCCAAAACACGGGCGAGGATTAATACTCAACCCCTAAGACATGGAGTAAAATCATATATGCAAAATGTCGCCAAAAACAAATGTATAAAAGACTTAACCCAAAGACAACACCTTTCGGTGACGGGGGAAACCCGATTCCGTATAAAGTGACATGCACAAAGTAAGCCACACATTACGTTAAATTGGTATTAAGTATCGGGCTCAACATCTTTCAGTATACACCCAAAGATACTTGCACGGAGGACTTACACCATACCGAAGATGCCTAACCGCGCCGCAATGGGGAAAACTAACGTTCCACCATTGGACAAATAATAAAAGCATCGAGCTCGACATCTTTCAGCATACACTCATTGATACTTGCACGAAGGACTTATAACCCAATCTGATGCCTAACGTGCCACACGAAGGACTTATAACCCAATCTGATGCCTAATGTGCTGCGATGTAGAAACCAAATCGTTCCAACATTGGACAAAATAACAAAAGTGCTCATGGATCCATAGCAACAGACGAGGCTGAAACATTACATGACTCAAAATGAATGAACTAACACATTCAAAACATGTAATTCTCAAATAAGATGCAATAAATGCAAATCATAACCAAGCGCTCTACATTGAGCTATTAAAACCGGACAAGTGTCCCCAAGACCCAAAAAAATCCAAACCGAGCCATAAGCTTAACAAATCCAAAGACCCAACGTTGAAAATAATGAAATGAAATCAAACGTAACGACCCGAAATAATGCAACCCATGCTTCAACACACACAAATAACTCTAACATGATTTAGATTGGGACAAAACATTTTTCCAAGTGGGTTTATACATTTTATCCTTTCAAATCATCCCATGACACCCATTAAAATGCATTTATACTCAAAAATGTACTCCATGAAATAAATTATTTAGATACTCAAAATATATGATTTATTTATCAAAATGCCCAAAATCCCAAAAGTGGGTGTGTTATAAGTTTATAAACTTTAACACTTCCAAATAACCAAAACTTATCAAGTGAACAACAATTAACAATTCCATGTAAACATGTAAACACTTTAAAATAGACATTTTGGCATGTACACCGTTTTCGCAAATCAACTTGAATTCACCTTGCTAGATTTAGGCTAAATACAGATTTTCCGCGCTTAGAGCTCCTTTGAAGCAACTTGAATCTTCAAGGTCAAAACTTCCATAAACCTAGATTCATAAACTTTCCACCATAAATATACATCCAAAACCGTATAGAATCGACCCATACACACATGGATAAGGGTCAAGTTCGTTATGGGTCTGTTTGAAAACCCTTTGGCTGATTACAACATGGCTAAGTACCTCGGAAGCCAGGTAACCCTTTTCGATATGATTAGAACCCTCGAACCTTAAGAACCGAAGATAATCTTGATTTTCTTTACGAACTAAAACAGGAACACATAAATCTGGTCAGGGAAGTGATATGCATTGAGAAATCAATGCATTTTCACTATTTTTCTCTCTTTTAGGATAGTTGTTTTATTTTCAAATCCCTAATTTGAGTCTTTTTTATATGTTATTTTCCCTATTTCTTTATGAGGCTTAATGTGGTAGTGAAACTCATCTTTTGGTTAAATAGTAGCTTATTTTATGTTTATTGTTCAAATATTGCAGCAGTTAGTCACAACATTCCCGCAACATTGGATGGCAGCAGACTTTTGGATGGGCTTCATGGATCCAGCTGTCATGGTTATTGGGCCAGACTTTTGTTAAAACTGTGGGTTGCTGATTTTTGAAGAAATCATCAGATTTGCTTTTGGGAAAATGTCAAAAACACTTTATTTATAGCTTTGTCTTTTGTGTAATCTTGGGCCCCAAGTTAGTCTTTGCCCAATGGTTATTACCCAATTTCTTTTGTATAAATATGTGGGTTTAGGTGTTTATTTAGTGTGCAAGTAATTAATCTCAAGTAGGAATTATTCTCTCAAACTTCAAGTTAGCAAGTACTCTAAAGTTCCAAGTAGCTAAAAGCTTTTGGTTCTCAAGACCCAATCGGTTTCATAAACCGATTGTTACATTTTCGTAATCATTTTAATATAAGTCTCGTATTTACTTTATTTCTTGCTTTCTTGTATTTATTTATTTATTTACGCTTATCGCATTTACATTCCGTAATTTATTATTGTCATTTACTTTACGCAATTTACTATTATGTCTTTAATTTCCGCTCTTTATATTTCTTGCAATTTAACTTCCGTCATGAGTAGCTAATTTCATTAGCTTGGGTGTGAGGCAAATGGTGAGTTTTTAAATCAAAAGAAAGTGGACGTCGTTTCTCAATAACGATGTTCCACCATTTCATTCTAAGTTTTATAAATCCAAACGCACTTCTTGACGAATTGATCGCTTTG
This sequence comes from Arctium minus, assembly GCA_954870635.1. Taxonomy (NCBI): domain Eukaryota; kingdom Viridiplantae; phylum Streptophyta; class Magnoliopsida; order Asterales; family Asteraceae; genus Arctium; species Arctium minus. The sequence continues at coordinate 168,393,197 of OX941080.1, read as the reverse complement.
AAAGTGGTAAAGTGTAGTGGACTCAGAGATGGGCCACATTAATACACGTCAATTCGAATGACATAGGAAGTATACATGGAAAAGTTGCTTACCAAGAAATTTGGCAACTATGTTTTTCTAATCGATATATTCTCGACGAGTTGATCACGAGTCAAAGTGTTAAAGTGTAGTGGACTCAGAGATGAGCCACTTGGAACACGTCAACTTGGATGATATGGGAATTAACTCGAGAGAGTGATTTTTAATAAACTTGTTTATTTATCCATATACTTTAAGAGCACCGTTCAACACTATCACTGGTTTTGATACTGCATAGAGATGTGCCTGGTTGAAGCTAAATCCAAGTGTTACGGCTGAATCCGAGAGGATCGTTCTTAAAATAGGTGGTGGAAATAGTTGCTGAGAGACGCAATGTTGTAGCATCCCTACATCATTGGTCCACAGAAACTTGTATTTGATACTCACCACAAGTCTTACACCCTTTCTATCTTTATTCTCTGTTATTTTAAGTTAACTGTTAACCAAACCAAACAAAGTCTTCAAATTCGCCATCTGAAATCATCTCTTTCATTACACTTTTATTGCACTTTTACAACAATCCCTGTGGGACGATATTCGGTATTTTACCACTTTATTACTTGAAAGACGATATTGGGTCTCATTGTATACTTGCTTTGAGATTCAATTATCACATGTCTTAGTGGTGTGCAAACATCCGCATCAAGTTTTTGGCGCCGTTGCCGGGGATTGGCTCGCTAAAAGTTTGTAAAAGTTTTTTAAAAGATTTGATTTTTCTAACACCGTTTGAATCACCTTCTCTTGGTGTATGCCAAGAATAACGCGTGGGGAGTTATTTGAGTTCGACCCGGACATAGAACGAACATTCCGTAAAAGAGGAAGGACTTAAAGAATTTCATTAATCATAGAACCTCCAATCATGGAACCACCCCCACCAGGTTTCGAGAATAGGGTACCTAGACTAGAAAATCCACCAAGACAACAACCGCAAACGATATTTCATGATGCACCACCTATTTTTGGAAATCCACCTGAAATCCCTTTTCAGCAAATGCCAAATCAAGGGAACAATAATCATAACCATAACTGAAATCAACATCCTAATGATGATGATACAGAATCCAATGGTAACAATGAGAATATGGATGATGCTCCAAACATAATTAATCTTGCAAATTCCAAAGAGGGAAATATTATGGACTATGCTATTCCCGATTTTGAGCAATTAAATTCAGGGATAGTTAGGCCCCATATTCAAGCCCTCCATTTTGAGCTAAAACCCATCATGTTCCACATGTTACAAACCAATGGAAATTTTTTCGGAATGCCATCAGAGGATCCTCACTCTCATTTGAAATCTTTTATGGAGATCACCGATGCATTCTTGATCCCTGGGGTATCTAACGATGCCTTGAGACTCACTCTTTTTCCATTCTCTCTAAGGGATCGGGCAAAGTCATGGTTTAATTCATTGGCACCTGGTTCTGTACCATCTTGGAGCAATATGGCTGAAAAGTTTTTGCGAAAGTATTTTCCACCTACCCGTAATGCTAAGTCCAGAAACGAAATTTGCATGTTTAAACAAATGGACGATGAAGCAATTCCCGATGCATGGGAAAGGTTTAAGGAGTTGTTGAGGAAATGCCCTCACCATGGCATTCCCTACTGTATTCAACTCGAGACATTTTACAATGGGTTAACCCCCATGGCGAAACAAATGCTCGACGCGACATCAGGAGGGGCCTTTACAGCCAATACCTATAATGACGGGTATGAAATTTTTGAAAAGATTTTAACAAACAATGGACATTGGGTTGATCCACGTGCTCAACCGCAAAAGAAAACTCCTGGGATTCATGATGTGGATGCATATACTGCATTAACAGCACAACTTGCTTCCATGGCTTCAATGCTAAAAAACTTATCTTCAAACCAAGGAACACAACAAGTTGCTGCTACATCAACCCAGTCAGTTCTTTCTGTACAATGTGTTTGTTGTGGTGGGGAACACTCTTATGAACATTGCCCTCAAAATTCCGAATCAGTGAATTATGTTCAAAATAGATCTGCTCCCTACGACAACACTTACAATGCAAGTTGGAGACAACACCCAAACTTTTCTTAGAACAATCCATGTTTAAATCCGCCTGCACAAAAACCACACGGAACTTCTAATTTTCAAACACAACATCACGCTAGTAGTTCTCAGCATCATCAAAACCAAGGTTCACAACATCATCAGAACCAAAGTTCACAGCATCATCAGAATCACAAATTTCAAAATAACCAACCGCCTTTTCAAAACAAACAACATGCACAAACTGAATCATCATCTTCCTTGGAAGCTATGATGAGGGGTTTCATGACCCAAACTCAGACTGCACTCCGGAACCTAGAGACTCAAGTCAGTCAAATTGCTCAGAATCAGAACAATAGGGTTGCAGACACTTTACCCAGTAACACAGAGGTCCCAAAATCCCCAGGAAAAGAACATGTGAAGGCTGTGACCCTTAGAAGTGGTAAAGAACTGACAAAAACAGTGCTGGAAGAATTTGGACCAATGACCAAATCAAATTTTGAAAAAACCATAAGGTCAGAATCCAATGCTACAACATTTCCCCTTGTTGATGAAATACCAACCAAGTCTCTAGGAGACCAAGAGTCTAAGGAAACCAACCCTATCCCTCAAAGGTTTGACTACCTATTCCTAGAAGAAACTCTTAAGAAAAATACATAAGACAGTAATGTTCCAACCAAAACACAAGAGAGTGTACCAAAAGGCATAAAGGACCCATCTTGCTCAACACATTCAAACAAAGCTGTCATAAAACCAGTTCCTCCCTATGTACCTTTTCCCCAAAGGTTAAGGAGTCAAAAGGAAGAATTGCAATTTAAAAAATTCTTGGATGTGTTTAAAGAGTTGCATATCAACATACCTCTTGTTGAAGCAATTGAGCAGATGCCCAATTATGCAAAATTTCTCAAAGACATCCTAAGTAAGAAAAAGAAATTAACTGAATATGAGACCGTTGCCCTTACTGAAGGATGTAGTGCCCTCTTGACCAATAGAATACCCCCTAAGCTAAAAGACCCAGGGAGTTTCACCATTCCCTGTTCAATAGGTGGGAAGGAAGTTGGGAAAGCCTTGTGTGACTTAGGAGCCAATATCAATCTCATGCCATTGTCTGTCTTTAATAACTTAGGAATAGGAGAGGCCAGACCCACCACAGTCACTCTCCAATTGGCTGATAAGACTATTGCCTACCCGAAGGGAAAAATAGAGGACGTCTTAGTTCAGGTTGACAAGTTCATCTTTCTGGCAGATTTTATTATCTTGGATTTTGAGGCTGATAAAGATATTCCCATCCTTTTGGGAAGACCCTTTCTAGCCACCGGAAGAACTCTGATAGACGTCCAAAAGGGAGAGTTGACCATGAGACTCCAAGACCAAAAAATCACATTTAATGTTTTCAATTCCTTGAAATACCCTGATGATGTAGAGGATTGTTCGGCATTAAGTGTGATTGAATCAATGTGTCATAATGAGGGGGTGAGAAAAGCCTGTGAGTTAAAGGTAGAAAATGATGAAGACTTGACCATAGATGAAGAGATTGATGTTGAGGAGTTTGACTTAGAAAAAGAGGAAATTGTCCATGGGAAAGCTGTAACATTTGAACCATTGGAAATTAATGAACAAAAGCCTTTTACACCATCCACTGTTTCACCACCTGACCTGGAGTTAAAGCAACTCCCATCTCATCTTAAATATGATTTTCTAGGAGAAGAAGGCAAATTGCCTATCATAATCTCATCTACCCTAGAATTGCATCAAGAAAAGAAACTTGTGGATATGTTGAGGTTGCATACTAAAGACATAGGATGGACCATTGCTGACCTTAAAGGGATTAGTCCCTTTATTTGTCAGCATAAAATCATTCTAGAAGACAAAGACTTTGCATCCATAGAACCACAAAGGAGGTTGAACCCTGTCATGAAAGATGTAGTCAAAAAGAAAAATTTGAAATGGTTAGATACGGGAATCATTTTCCCGATTGCCAGTAGTTCTTGGGTTAGTCCAGTCCAGTGTGTCCCAAAAAAGGGAGGGTTTACTGTAGTTGCAAATGATAAAAATGAACTCATCCCTACTAGAGTAGTCTCCGGATGGAGAATTTGCATGGACTATCGTAGACTAAACAAGGCTACTCAAAAGGACCACTTTCCATTACCTTTTGTTGATCAAATGTTGGACAGGTTAGCCGGTAAGGAGTACTATTGCTTCTTGGATGGCTACTCAGGATATAATCAAATAGCCATCTCTCCCGAGGACCAAGAAAAGACAACATTCACATATCCCTATGGCACTTTTGCTTTTAAGAGAATGCCATTTGGACTGTGTAATGCTCCTGCCACCTTTCAGAGATGCATGATGGCCATATTCTCTGATATGCTTGAAAAATCCATAGAAATCTTTATGGATGATTTTTCAGTATATGGTTCATCTTTTGACAATTGTTTGCAAAATCTAAAAATGAGTCTTGAAAGGTGTGAGGAAACTGATTTGGTCCTTAACTGAGAGAAATGTCATTTCATGGTTAAAGAAGGAATTGTTCTTGGACACTTAATTTCAAACAGAGGAGTTGAGGTAGACAAAGCTAAACTTGAAATAATTGAAAAACTACCCGAACCAACCACTGTTAAAGGAATCAGAAGCTTTCTTGGTCATGCTGGATTTTATAGGAGATTCATTAAAGACTTTTCAAAAATCTTAAAACCTTTGTGTATACTATTACAGCATGACCAAAAATTTGATTTCAATGAAGAATGTAGAAATGCATTTCTCACCTTGAAGAAAGCTTTGGTGACTACACCAGTGATTGTAGCTCCAGACTGGAACAAACCTTTTGAAATCATGTGTGACGCTAGTGATTGGGCTGTAGGAGCAGTCTTGGGTCAAAGAAAAAAAAATATTTCATTCAATTTATTACGCAAATAAGACATTGAATGAAACACAAATCAACTACACAACAACAGAGAAAGAATTGTTAGCCGTGGTTTTTGCCTTTGAGAGATTTAGATCATATTTGATGGGGACAAAAGTTATTGTACATACGGACCATGCCGCCATTAAATACTTGATCTCAAAAAAGGATGCTAAACCTAGATTGATTAGATGGGTCCTGTTGTTGCAAGAGTTTGACTTAGAGATTGTGGATAGAAAAGGAGTAGACAACCAAGTAGCAGATCATTTGTCTAGACTTGAGAAGTCTAGTGAGGATAAAAAAGGAGACATCAATGAGACCTTTCCTGACGAAAGAATTCTTATGGTACAATCTGACCAGCCATGGTTTGCTGACATAGCAAATTATCTGGCATGTGGTATAAAACCCCCCGATTACTCTGGCCAAATGTTCAAAAAATTTCTCCATGACACTAAATATTATTTTTGGGATGATCCTTTTCTGTTTAAACTTGGTGCAGATCAAATCTTAAGGAGATGCATTCCTGAAACTGAGGTGGCAGCAGTCCTGCAGCATTGCCATCAAGCAGCATATGAAGGACATTTTGGAGGCCAAAGAACAGCAACAAAAGCTTTACAATCTGGTTTTTATTGGCCTACTCTCTTCAAATATTCCCATAACTTTGCACAAAGATGCAATGAATGCCAAAGAAGTGGTTCCATTTCCCAAAGGAATGAAATGCCACTAAATGGGATCCTTGAAGTAGAGTTATTTGATGTGTGGGGAATTGACTTTATGGGGCCCTTTCCACCATCAAACCAATGTCAATACATTCTTGTTGCTGTTGACTATGTGTCAAAATGGGTTGAGGCAGTGGCTTGTGTGTCTAATGATGCTAAAACTGTGATTAAGTTTCTCCAAAAACAAATTTTTACAAGGTTTGGTACCCCCCGTGCACTAATCAGTGATGAGGGTACCCACTTTGTGAATAATATATTGCATGGAGTCCTTGAAAAATATAATGTTAAGCACATAATTGCCACCGCATATCACCCACAAACCAATGGACTGGCCGAGCTTTCTAATAGAGAAATTAAAGGAATTTTGGAAAAAGTTGTAAAACCTAACAGAAAAGATTGGGCTTTCAAACTAGACGATGCTTTATGGGCATACAGAACTGCTTTTAAAACACCAATTGGTATGTCCCCATATAAGCTAGTCTTTGGAAAAAAATTGCCACCTCCCTTTGGAATTGGAACATAGAGCATATTGGGCCATTAAAAAGTTGAACATGTCTTTAGACCTTGCTGGAAATAAAATAAAGTTACAACTATGTGAGATGGAAAAGCACAGAAACATGTCTTATGAAAATGCTAAACTCTATAAGGAGAAAACAAAGAAATGGCATGACAAAAGAATCCATCACAGAGAGATTAGAGAAGGCCAACATATTCTACTGTTTAATTCTAGGTTAAGACTCTTCCCAGGAAAGTTAAAGTCCCGTTGGTCCGGACCTTTCCAAGTCCATAAAGTTCATCCATATGGAGCAGTCGATTTAATTAACCCTGAAGATAGCAGTATTTTCAAAGTTAATGGTCAACGTGTGAAAGTGTACCATGAGCATGTAGCATTGCTAGAGCATTGCTTGGCAGAATCTGCCACCCTTGAGAAAGTTTCCATGTTTAAGTTTTTGTAAATATTAATATTTTATTTTATTTTATTTTTACTTTATTTTTTTAGGATATGTCTAATATTTAATTTATTTTCAACTTTTTGGAGGAAGTTTCTTGAAGAAAACAAAAGTTTTGTTTCATCCATGAAAGTGGCGACAAGTTCAAAAAGAAAAAGGACAAGCAAAGGATAAGGGGAGATGATGTAATCAGATGACATCATGCTAAAAAGGACATCAGTGGCACGTTGCTCAAGTTTTGTCATCATTTAACACCCAAGACATCTTGTCTTTCTAATTCCTAACGGGTATTATCCATTGCATCAAGATAATTTCTTTTTAAATAATTTCTTAAACCTACTGACTTCTTCTACACCCTATCCATTATCTCTAAACCACTCTCTAACCTGCTCTCTAAACCACTCTCCCAAAAACCACTTCCCCCAAAAAAACCACTTTCTCAAAAACCTTTCTCCCAGAAATCGAACCCTAATCCATGGCCCGAATGAAGCAAATAGCAAGGAGACTTCTGGTGAGAAGAAGTGGCCGACGGCAAGCCACGGCCGTCGAACCCAATGTCGCCGTCGAACCCACTGCCGTCGCTGAAACCTCTGCAGCTGAGCCCTCATCTGTCGCTGACACCCCTTCGGTCGTCAACACCACCATCGCCGCCACCTCTACCAAAAACCCATCACCACCACCCACCAAAACCTCGACCACCACCACCGAGAAAAACCCCCCATCTACCACCGAAACCCAAAAACCCCCTGTCGAAAACCCCTATTCTAAACCCACTGAAGTCACCCAAACCACAACAACCACCACCGAAGCCGTCGCTGTGGAAACCCCAATCGACCCCCTGTTGACACCATTCCAGAAACCCCCCGTGGACTGAACTTGAACGAGCCGGCGGTGGATACTGACGACGAGCAAACCACCACTCCAGTTGTGACTCAGGTAACTCCTCCTAGCCTTATAACCACTCTCGAGGGCCATATCACCTCCGAATCAGAAGAGGAGGAGGTTGATGAGGCTGAAAAAAAATACTGAAATACCTGAGGTTGTGGCTGTCGAAACTCAAAAGGGCGTCGAGTCTGAAAAAAATAAAAGGATTGTGGGTAATGAGACTTCTTCCAAAAACCCCGATGTTGAGGTTATTGGTACTTTGATGGACGACCTAGGCATTCCAAGGACTGTAGACATTGGGGAAGGTGGTAGTGTCAGTGTGGAGGAACCCTCTAAGGGTGGAAAATCCAAGTCCACCCTTCGTTCATCCCCTAGAAAGAAATCAAGTTTGGGGAAGAGGGTTACCTCTAAGGACTCCCACGCTGAAGGGTCGTCCAAAAAGAAGGCTAAAAAAGCCTCCAAGGGTAAAGGGAAGGCCAAGGCTGTTCCTACTCGAGCTTCCAAAAGAACCAATTTGCAGGAGCCTTCTGTTGTTGCCGAAGCATCCCCACAGCATCCTAGGGCAGAAACTTCAAAGCCCTCTAGCGTGCCGAGGCCAAAGCTCCCGAACGATGGTTTTAGCTCTCTTAAGGCTAAACAGGAGTTTGCCAAGCTGAAGGACAAGATGGCCTTACCTGAAAGGGGATTTGATGAGCAAAGCATATAGGACTACGGTTTCATCAAAACCGTTGTGGAAGCACAGGGATGGGAGAACTTCTGTAAGGTACAACATTCCTACAACCTTACGCTTGTTAAAGAGTTCTATGCAGAAGTTAGTGTATGCACAGGCACCTCACTCATTGTACGAGGTGTCGAGTTCTGTTTTAACTCGTCCAAAATAAACGAGTTGCTGGGTTTTACACCCCCTGATACACTGATTTTGATAAACTCTTTTACCAATCCATTGAAGAAAAGTTAAATGAGATTGTGGGCCTCCTTGGGAAGCCCAACACAGATTGGGAACCTCATGGCAACTTTAGGCTCCGAACTTTCAAAGCTTCAAATCTCACATCAAATGCCAATGTGTGGATGCATTTTATTAAGCACTCTTTGTCTCCTACCACTCACGATGGGACTATAGGAGTTGAGAGAATGTTGGTTCTTTATTTTGTGATGGAGGGTTTGATCATTGATGTCGGAGAGATGATCTTGAAATGGATCAAGTATTGCTCCACAGGGAAACAAGGGAAGTTGTTTTTCCCTATTTTGATAACTAATCTGTGTAGTTCGGTTGAGGTCCCCACTTATGATAAGGATGTGATAGTGAAGGAGGAAGAGGATAAATGGGTGATTGATACTAAGTTGGTGCATAGACTGAAAGAAACCGCACCAAAGCCCAGGAATTCTTCTGAAATGATGACCATGATTCATGAACTGATAACCCAAAACAATTCACTCATGGATGCCTTATTCCAACAAAGGCACGAATATTTTGATAGAATTGACAGGTTGCAAACAGAGCTGGCGGAAAGAATCAAAGAAAGAAGTGGCATGTCTACGGTGGCAGCCAACAAGTACAAGGAATTCCAAGAAGCCAACACCCGCAGCAAGGTACGGGTTCTAGGAGGGAAGCTGAAGAAGCTCAAGGAGGAAAACTCGAGGTTGGCTGAGGAGAATGCACGATTGAGGAAAAAATACCGCAATATCAAGGTTGGTGCTGTAGTTGCGAAAGCTGCAACATCTAATGGCAGTTCTGAGGAGGCAGAGCCTACTCCTTCGGAGTAGGGCAGGTTTCTTCTACTACTTTGAGCCTTATATTTTTTTTGTTATTTTATTGAATCAAGGGATAGTTTTTATAACTTTTAGGTTTGTTTTTATTCAAGATTGCATGTGTTAGAATGTTTTCAATTTTTGTGTCCATAGCCCAAATAATTCTTTGGTTTAATCACAGACTCACCTGGTAGTTGTTCTTGCTAGAACTAGCTGCATATTTTTGGGACACATATGATCACACTTCACCACAGATTCTAAGGAATGAGATAGGCCATCACTTCCATTCTCAATTTTTGCCACTTGACACCTTTATACACTACATCCTTAGAAACACATCCAATGAGGACATTGGACATTCCAAGTTTGGTGATGTGAGGGTTACCCCTCCTTTACAAAAAGATGAAACAAAAAGATCAAAACAAAAGAGCAAAGCTCTAATATGATACTTTGTTGAGAATGTGTCAAGATGCACCAAAAATGTCCCATATGGGCAAGGTGCATACTTTCAATTAAAAGAGCACAAAAGTGCCAAATTTTTTGAACAAAGTTCAAAATGACAGCTATGTTGAGAGGAAAAGGCAAAGTGAGGAAAAGATGTGCCAAAAAGAGTGAACCCAAATGTTAAAGTCCTATTGACCTTAGAAGTGGTACGTGTTTGAGCAAACAAAGATAATGTGTAGCTAGCTTATGGTTCATACACTTCTAGGAAATGAGTTTGTCACTAAAGATTTATGAAAGGCTATGGATTACATTTGTTGGTTGATTCTTCATGTGTGTGCACTTAATGCCACAATCTTGAAATTTTTCAAAATTGAGTCGTTTTAGATATTTCTTTTAGTTGCTTGGGGACAAGCAACATTTTAAGTTTGGGGATGTGATATGCATCGAGAAATCAATGCATTTTCACTCTTTTTCTCTCTTTTAGGATAGTTGTTTTATTTTCAAATCCCTAATTTGAGTATTTTTTATATGTTATTTTCCCTATTTCTTTATGAGGCTTAATGTGGTAGTGAAACTCATCTTTTGGTTAAATAGTAGCTTATTTTATGTTTATTGTTCAAATATTGCAGCAGTTAGTCACAGCATTCCCGCAGCATTAGATGGCAGCAGGCTTTTGGATGGGCTTCATGGATCCAGCTGTCATGGTTATTGGGTCAGGCTTTTGTTAAAACTGTGGGCTGCTGATTTTTGAAGAAATCATCAGATTTGCTTTTGGGGAAATGTCAAAAACACTTTATTTCTGGCTTTGTCTTTTGTGTAATCTTGGGCCCCAAGTTAGTCTTTGCCCAATGGTTATTACCCAATTTCTTTTGTATAAATACGTGGGTTTAGGTGTTTGTTTAGTGTGCAAGTAATTAATCTCAAGTAGGAATTATTCTCTCAAACTTCAAGTTAGCAAGTACTCTAAAGTTCCAAGTAGCTAAAAGCTTTTGGTTCTCAAGACCCAATCGGTTTCATAAACCGATTGTTACATTTTTGTAATCATTTTAATATAAGTCTCGTATTTACTTTATTTCTTGCTTTCTTGTATTTATTTATTTACGCTTATCGCATTTACATTCCGTAATTTATTATTGTCATTTACTTTACGCAATTTACTATTATGTCTTTAATGTCCGCTCTTTATATTTCTTGCAATTTAACTTCCGTCATGAGTAGCTAATTTCATTAGCTTGGGTGTGAGGCAAATGGTGAGTTTTTAAATCAAAAGAAAGTGGACGTCGTTTCTCAATAACGATGTTCCACCATTTCATTCTAAGTTTTATAAATCCAAACGCACTTCTTGACGAATTGATCGCTTTGAAAGTAGTAAAGTGTAGTGGACTCAGAGATGGGCCACATTAATACACGTCAATTCGAATGACATAGGAAGTATACTTGGAAAAGTTGCTTACCAAGAAATTTGGCAACTATGTTTTTCTAATCGATATATTCTCGACGAGTTGATCACGAGTCAAAGTGTTAAAGTGTAGTGGACTCAGAGATGAGCCACTTGGAACACGTCAACTTGGATGATATGGGAATTAGCTCGAGAGAGTGATTTTTAATAAACTTGTTTTTTTATCCATATACTTTAAGAGCACCGTTCAACACTATCACTGGTTCTGATACTGCACAGAGATGTGCCTGGTTGAAGCTAAATCCAAGTGTTACGGCTGAATCCGAGAGGATCGTTCTTAAAATAGGTGGTGGAAATAGTTGCTGAGAGACGCAATGTTGTAGCATCCCTACATCATTGGTCCACAGAAACTTGTATTTGATACTCACCACAAGTCTTACACCCTTGCTATCTTTATTCTCTGTTATTTTAAGTTAACTGTTAACCAAACCAAACAAAGTCTTCAAATTCGCCATCTGAAATCATCTCTTTCATTACACTTTTATTGCACTTTTACAACAATCTCTGTGGGACGATATTCGGTATTTTACCACTTTATTACTTGAAAGACGATATTGGGTCTCATTGTATACTTGCTTTGAGATTCAATTATCACATGTCTTAGTGGTGTGCAAACATCCGCATCAGGAAGCTGTAAGGAAAACGCTCGTGTTACTGAAAAATGGGAAATTTTCGAAGAAACCGTTGTTACCACTTCCTAAAAAGGCGTCGAAGATACTTGTTGCAGGTTCCCATGCCGATAATCTTGGTTATCAATGCGGTGGATGGAGACTCGAGTGGCAAGGGCTTTCGGGAGATATTACCGATGGTATGATTATGATCTCGAAACACTCGAATAGCTTAAATCCTTGATCATTTTTAAATCTTGAATCGAACCTTTTGATCTTGCAGGCACCACGATCCTATCGGCTGTGAAAAACGTTGTTGATCCAAAAACTCAAGTGGTCTTCAATGAGAACCCGAATGTCGAGTTTGTGAAATCTAACAAATTCGACTACGCGATCGTGGTGATTGGAGAGCACCCATATGCCGAGACTTTCAAAGACAGTTTGAACCTAACGATCCTTGAGCCTGGGCCGAGCACGATCAAGAACGTATGTGGCTCGGTGAAATGTGTGGTGGTCTTGATCACTGGGCGACCTGTGGTGGTGCAACCATATGTCGAAACCATAGACGCACTGGTTGCAGCTTGGTTACCTGGAACCGAGGGTCAAGGTGTGACCGATGCCCTGCTTGGTGACCATGGGTTTACGGGAAAGCTTGCGCGCACTTGGTTCAAGTCTGTTGATCAGCTACCGATGAACGTTGGAGACCCGCATTATGACCCATTGTACCCGTCTGGGTTTGGGCTGACGACTGAAGCTAGAAAGAATTTGTAAAGCTAATTAATGAGTGTTGAATTTTGAGTGATTATTTTGTTGGAGTTGGATCTTGTAGTAGAGGCACATTCAACCATTCAACAATGAATCTTGTTTTAATGTTATATGAATAAAAGCAATTGTGACCTGAATCTTTCATTGTTGAGAAGCTTTTCGAGTTTTAATTTCTTCTGATAAGCCAAGAAAAATCTATCAGATCTTTGGTATCTAATTTACATATAAAATTTAATGCCACAGATAAATTACGATGTTTGATTTAAAAAAATAATTATAATTAAGAATTAAATTTAGTTAAGTACTAAGCAATTTAATTAGTAAAGTTATCAACAATTCATTGTCGGCCAGCGGTTTGTAGGTTAAACGGTTCGGTTAACCAAATAAGGTAAATTTCGATTTCAACTATTTTTTTACCATATCAGTTAACCGAATAGCAAAATATACTATTATTTAATTTATATAATTTCCTTCTAAATGAATTGGTTTGATGTTTATATTTGTGTTTGTATTTGTAGTTTTTAAATTTCGTCTAGATAATATTTATTTTTCTGTCGTACTTATTTAAATACATATATTATTAGATTAAGGGGTTGTTTGATTTTTTATCTATTAAGCTCTGAATTTATTAAGTTATCTATAAACATTAATTTATCTCGATAAATTAAGATAAGTTGTTTGATTTTTGTGCTGAACAAATAGTCTGAACATAAAAAATTACCATTTTAACCTTATGTTTACATAAGTGTTGGAATAAAAAAAAATTGTTTGATAAATACTTAAAATGACAAAAAATTTAAAATAATATAAATTATTTAAAATAACATAAATAATATGTATTCAATTAGTTCAAAACAATACTTGTAACTTAAAATATATTTAAAACAATAAAGTATTAATGTTTGATTACAAGTTTTTTAATTTATGCATGATGGTGAACTATTTATTTTTTAATGAGATGTGTAATGAAAAATTACAGGGCAAGGGTAATTTTGGAAAAATTCTAACTTAATGCATTACAATAGGATGAGCTAACTTAACATGTTAAGTAAATATCTTAGTATTAAGTTAAAATCAAACACCTTAATATAACTTAACCAATTAAGCTAACAACCAATTAAATTCATTAAGTTGAAAACAAACACCTCCTAAAAGAACAATAAATTGAGATATATTTAACAAAATCATTAACGAACATTATCATTATAGCATGATTGCAAAAACTAACGGTAACAATATACGAATAGAACAACTGTCAAGCAATAGAGTGAGGGGTTTTGTTAAAACGGACTAGATCACTGGGGGAATCATCGAAAATGACTGAGGGGAACTAAGGATATAAGACTAAAAAAAATTACTTGATTATTTTAAAATTTTAACATTTGAGTGGGCACCTTTATAAAACTAAGTCCGACCCTGATAGCTGATATTAATAGTGTTTTAAATTATGAGAGAAATATGCATTGCAGTTAGCTATTTGTTGTACACCAGCATCTTGTAGTATTGTTGTTGTTTGATACCTCATCTTTTTTCTATGCATGTTTGTATGGAGTATGGTTTGGCTTAATAAGGTGGATACTAGAGATCCGCTGGTGGAATTCATAACATAGAACTCTTTTCGTTTAAAAGAAAAGGTAAACTTTTACATATATTTGCATGCTACATTGAACGGGGTACATAACTAGAATACAATAAAGAAACATAACTTTTGAAATGGTAATATTAAATAACTGAAACTAGATTAAAGTCAAGTCGAGTCGTGTATCCGACCAACGGACGAGTATAACAATAACTCTATATAAACGATACGGACCAATCGTATAATTTAGTCAAAATTTATTTTTGATATTTTTACACGTCACACCGTTTTTTCTTTCCTTTTTTTTTGGTGTGTTGTGTTGTCCCTAAATTAAGCGGAAGTTGGTTCATTTTTACAGATCTGGTTTTGACGACCAAAGTTGAACCAACAACATCCAAATCGCTGCAAGATCGGTGCCCAAAAATGGCCAGATCCGCCGCCGTATGTTCCATTTTCATCATCCTATTGACGATTACCGCCATATTTATATGTAATGCCGAAGCATCATCCGTTGATTTTGTCAAGAAGACTGTTTCTTCTCACTCCATAGTCATCTTCTCCAAATCTTACTGCCCGTATGTATCTTTCATATCCCTTAATCTCATCATTTCTCACCATTTGATTCCGTACCGGAGTTTCGGAGAACCACTGTTAATCGACTTTGAAAATATGTAGTAATTTGTATCAATTGTGTGCTAGTTTGAGGTTCATAGCTGCACTTTGACCGACCACTTTCATCGGAATACTTTTATTTAGTCGGACCTTTTCTCTTGCATATTTCAATAATCTGTATCAGCTATTTGATATCTAAGCACAATATAAATTCATTTAAGAAAAAAAAAGATGCAGTAGAAGTTTTTTATACGAGATCATTACATCCGCATACCAACTAATTAGTGTGATCGTTTTTTCAATTTAATTGTTAAAATTTCATGAAACTTCTCGGAACTTAGGTGATTTTGATGATATAACTAGTAAATATCTTCATACGAACAAAATTGACCTTCAAGGAGTCAAGCTTCTTTGTTCTCTATCTCTAATCTCTGGTAGTGAAAACTATCTTTTTGTATATTGTCGGTGTATTAAAAACGAAACCATTTCCATTCATTCATTCCTTTCTGCTACAAATATTTGAAATGTTTTATTTAATTTTGTTTTGAGAATTTGTTGTTGTTGGTGTTCAACAGGTATTGTAAAAGGGCTAAAGGTGTATTCAAGGAGTTGAATAAGAAGCCTTATGTCATTGAGCTTGATGAGAGAGGTTGGTGGTTTGTATGGTTATTATATTTACATCCTTACAGAGTGTGTATCTGCTATTGCCATATGCTAAATAATTTAGCTTTTCTCAGATTCTACATTGTGATACTTTAGATAATACTAATTGCACAACTGATTATAAAGACTGAATGCCTTGAAGAATTCCATGAGATGTGGGATATATTCTTGGCTTGTAACACCAAGAGAAAAAGGAGAAAACAGTTTTGAAGATTTTTTCGTATTAAATGAAAAGAATTAGTACATCGCTATCTATACAAAGGAACCACTACCTAAGGGTCAGGTTCCGGTGAGAAGTTGAGGTTAACATGACAAGCGTGAGAAGTAGTTATCAACCGTTGGATGAGAAATGGATGCACATTAGGATGAGAAGATGCACCGAGATGCACTGGATCAATTTCCTTCTAAGCCGCAATTCATGGGATGACATTTGATTAGAAGTGATCAACGGTTTAGATCCACTTCTCACGCTTCTCACGTTAACCTCAACTTCTCATACGATTCTTCGCCCTACCTGTAAATTACTAAAAGAACTAAAAAGGATACATAAATAATCCCCTGAATACAAACTTTTATGTCCAAGGACAAAACACTTGAGTGATTGCTGAACACTCCTTGTATACCTCTATATGCGAACCTTTGCTTGGAAAGCCTGTATAACATGCTTTTGACTACATCTGAAGAATATCTTCCTTACCAGTTAACCCCCCCCCCCCCCCCCCCCCCACACACACACACACAAGTAGAATGTTGGGTGTGAGGCAAGGCTTTAGTAAACACATTTGTAAGTTGCTAGTTGCTACTTGGTGGAGAGAAAATGAGGTAAGACAGTACCTTGAAGAAGTTTGTCACAAACAAAGTGGCAAAAAAAATTGATATGCTTAGTTTGACATGATGACCTAGATTAGAAGCTAAGGCAATGTCTAAGGACTATCGCAATGTGTAGGAACTGGAGTTGAAACTACATCCAAATTCTTTAAAAGAGCAATCAATCATGTAATATCACAATCATTGTCAGCCAAAGAATGATATTAAGCTTTTGTGGAATAGCTTGAAACAAGAAATTGCTACTTGGATTGCCTCCCAACCAAAGCTTCCCCAAGAAATATACAACCACCCAAGATGGATCTTTGAGTGTTAAGTCGGTTACCCCTGTTACTATCACAAAGGAAATAACTTCAAATCATTATAGAGGGATAAAAGAGACCTTGTCCAAGAGCTAGCTTGATATATCTCATTACTCGATTGTAGATGAGGGACATGAGGACATGTAGCATGCTGGCCAACCACTTGAGCAGCAAATGACGTGATCGTCAAATACATAGTTTGCCAACCAGTCTACCTTAAAAAGAGGCATCACCAGGCAGTGACGGATCCAGAAACTGGGGGCAGAGCGTGTACCAAACAAATCCCATTTTAGTTGTCAAGGGCCAAATCATATGTAGTTAAAAATCATAGAAATTGCAAATATGCTTTTATTTCTGCTGGGAGTGCAAATTAGAAGTTATCTTGAATATCACCTTTTCATATAAAAATACACAAAGCGAAACTCAACAAATTTAAATCTTTATCATTTGTGGCAGTTGACTTATACTTGATCTTATACACCGATTTCTTGCAATTGCTTTATTCCCTTTCAGTAAACAACCAGATCCTAAGAATGGTTCATCTCAAGAACCTGTCTTTTTATCTGTTGCTATTAATCATCTCGTCTTTAAGTGTTTGATCATAAGAGTGGCTTTGCTAAGGGAATATATGACTTAAATAAAATGTTGGTTTTGAGTGCTCAAATGATCATAACAATTACAGCTTCTGTGTTAGTGTGTGGGTACAATGATTGAATACAAGGAGGCAGATTATTACGATAATCATCCACTTGGCAGGGACACTTCTCTTTCTGGCATGGGTGCTTGGAGATTGAACATTATTTGATAATGGATGAGTGAAAAAGGTAAATAAATTGGTGACAATGATTGATGTTCAGAAGAAGGGTTACATTTGGGAACATGCTGAGGTGTAGGACATTGAACATAATTGTTACCCATGGCATGTGAAGTAGAATGCTTATTATTAACAACGATGGAAGGAGAAATGGTATGATCAAGGTTCTATCTAAGAAATCAATACATGGTGAATCAAGAAAAGCTTCATGTATGGGATGTTGAATGCGAAGGATTCACAGATTCTTTAAGGACAACTTGTCTACTAACCAGTGCTGTGAAGGTTATATAATCAATAACCATTCTAATTAGAACGATGACCAAGAAAGACACAAGAACAAATCTAGCAGCAAACTTAGCAGAAGTATGATGTGTAGTGAAATTGTAAATGATCATAGGATGGAGTTTTTTTGAATGACACTTCATGTGGAGTGAGATTATGATGATGCCAGGAGTAGTTCTATTTATCAAGTGGCTTCTATACAATTTCTCTAATAATAGGTAAGAAATTTGGCTTGTAATTTGAGGAAGGAGAATAATGATCGGATCTAACAGTTACCAAAATCGTCTCTTTGCTCAATGAAGCCACATAAATAATGTATATAGGAACTAGCAAGACGAGGATGGACTGACCCTAGTACATCTTTCATTACACAAGATGGTTTAGTTGTAGGATAAAATTAATGAGAATATGATGATTGCAAAATTGTGGATGTGTACCTGCAAATGATGTTGATGCTCCCATTTATAAATTTATGTAGAATTAGATTATCAACTTCATTGCACTATACCAGAATTAGAGATCAACTCCCAGCATTTTGAGAATAAATTTGAAATACCAATGAATGAAATTGCTGGTATTTTCGGTTTTAGGACATGGATAATAAGCAACTTGGATGCTCAAAAGAGATGACGATATGATTGTGTATTTAGTTTATTTGATTTTATTACAAGGCTATACCGTTGGATCGTCCAGTTGTTTGCTCTTAACATGTAACTCACCTTAAAAGCTTTAGTTCCTTTTGGAAAAGGAAAATTAGCTATTGTTTCTTCTTTGACCTTCATAGTTAAATACTCGATACTTCCTCCATCCTGCTCATGGCCTTTAGTTCAGCTAATACCACCGAGTCTCTTGAATTAGTGGTTGTGGATTTGAGATTTGCCGCTCTGTGAAAAAACTATCTGGCGAATAATCTAGGCATGTACCTTCTTGAGATATCTAAATTACCTTTCTGCCCATTATTATCATTGGAAGTGAAATGCTTACATTGATTTGAGTAGACAAGATTTATTAATATGTTTCTATTTGATGGTAAGATATTTGACAAGAAGAGGGTTGTTATGTGTTGCAGAGGATGGGTGGAAAATCCAGGATGCCCTGAGCGAGATGGTTGGAAGGCGTACGGTTCCACAAGTGTTCATTAACGGGAAGCACCTTGGAGGCTCGGATGGTAAATACAACTAGTAACTTATGATTGTTGGTTTCTAAGATCGAAGGTGAGCCTAATAAACCTATCTTAATTATTGATTACTTTACAGATACTATTGAAGCTTATGAAAGCGGACAACTGGCTAAGCTTCTTGGTATTGATTCGGGACATAAAACCGACCTCTGAGCTACAACAACTTGAAATCGAGATGTCTTCAGGCATAATTAGGATAGCTTTGATTTTGCGATAATGTCATATATATGTACCATTGATCCTAAAAACTTGGATGCCATACCATTCTGTTATAACATATTGTCTTCCTAATATTACGAGTATCAGTTGACAACTACTACCTATATGTAAAATAACCTGCGGCGGACTCAGTATTTTTGCCGAGCGGGGGCTTCTTTAAGGTGGATCAAAAGTCCGAAAAGTCACTCGATATGTTTTTAGCCGAATCTCACCATTTCGAGGAATTTTTGGTTGATTTCAAGATATTTTTTTTGGTTGATCTCAACTCTCGAGGACTGTTTTCGATTTTTTTGCTTGATTTTAAAAGACTTCCAGATTTTTGGTTGTCTTTGAAGGATTTTTTTTTCTGGATTTTGGTTGATGTTGGTTGTCTTTTCTAATATCGCAAAGCACCCCTCAACTTTTAGCGGTGCACGTTTTGTAACCATATTTTTTTCCCTTTAGATTGAGCGGGTGCGTGGGATCTAATAGGTCTGCCCCCAAATTGCATGTTTGTAAAGCCGAAGATAGATAATTTAGTACATTCTAATATGGGAAATTAATCCAGAAATCATAGTTTTCTTATGCATTAGATCTAAATATCAAATCACATATCTACCATAAACGTTGATTGATCTAGTTGGGTTCCACAATCCACACTCGTAGAGTTTAACACAAATAACAATAGTGCTTTTATGCAACTATAAATCAGATTTAACGCTATCACACACAAAATACATCGAAAAATGATAAACATCAGTAATACTCGTGGACACTTTCATTTTACGAAAATGTGATAACACCTTTTTATTATAGTCGGTCACATGCGATCCTGTAGTCTATCACATGTTATACAAATGCAATCAAAAAGTTCTACTCCTTACTCAAGTTTCCAGTAGAGACAAGTAAAACTTCATTGATTCCGTCTTTCGTATTATTTTTATTTTCTGAATTCTTTATTGAATCATGACATAAATGAAATGTGAAATTCTCGACTAGTTTGGCATGACCTAGATCCCACGTCAAATTGTCTGCACAACACCACGTCTCTTCACATGTGATAAGGGTGTGTACTCGTGTTTTCATATAATGAAGTTTTTTTGGTGAGATATGTATGTATATGTGTATATATATATATATATATATATATATATATATGAGTTGTAACTAAATGTTGGTGCTTTTAATTTCCAGGACACAATAATGTGACCTCCTATCCTACTCACTGCTGCCTTGAGCCATTGTTAATTAATAATTATAGCCTCACTCTTGCACCACATTCGTTTCCATGATTCAGTCTACGTCCATCTTATTGGATGATTAGTTCAAGATTTCAAAGGTAAAGTTGGATCGTAAACTTATTTAGTGAATACTTGTCTTATATAATTAGAAGGGGTGCATGCATGTTAATTAAAGACTTAAAAGGGCATTTTCATGTGTTCCAAAAAAAAAAAATACATAATTAAGATCAACTGATAACACCAATATAAATGAACCAAATTTAATAACCGAACATAATCGTACAAGTTATCGAATGTTCAATAACGTAAATGAACAAACGGGCCGTATTCTTGCTTGTTTTTCTTCGTTTAACTAAATAAACTAAGAATCATGTCCATTTTCGTTCATTTATTAAATAATGGAACAAAAATGAACTTCGATCCACCGGCTAATTAAACAATTCACTAAATCGTTTACGACCCTTGAAATAACATATAAATTTGAAAAAATAATGAAATATAATATTATTTTCATAAAACATTTTAAATTTAAAAAAAAGGTATTTTATCATTGCAGGAAAAAAAACATTACGCAATTGCCCATATATAAATCAAAATAAGATGATTACTTATTAAAAAAATGTTGCCATAAAAATTAAAAAAGAAAAAGAAATTATAATTGTTAATTTAATGGCAATTGGATCCTACAACAATGAATCATCAAGTATTGTATTAACTAGAAATTAACAAGAATTATGACCTCCTTAACTAAGGTTTGACTTTGATTAAGAAAAAGTTGATCAAGATCGATGTAGGATCGATGGTGTCAAAGCATATAAGTAATTATGGATAATTGGTTTCTTCTCAAAGGGTCATAATAATGATATGTAACGTAATGTAACTTTAAACATCATTTTTATATTATTAATATTAATTATTGTTTTAGTTTTCTTTGTCGTTAACTTATGCCTCCTATATAATTAATACATAATTAATTATCATTTCTTTGCTATTCATTTATAAACCCTCATTTCTCTCTACGTTTCTTGTGTCTCGATCACCCTTAATTTCATCAAGACCAACATTTCTTTTTCTTTTTTTCTTTTTTCAATCTTCAAGATTATGAATGAAGAAGAGAGATGCAACACAACACTTGGTCTTGGAATTGGAATTGGAATTGGAATTGGAGTGGGGATCAAAAGGGAGAAACAATTAAAGCAAAACAAGAGGGGGTTTTGGTTGGATCTTTCGTTGCCAATTCATCCGATTAAGATCGAAGCCAGGGATCATGACGAAAAAGATGATCAAGATTCGTTTAGTTCTAAAACCACTGATGATCAAGAAGAAGAGAGAAGGAGGAAAACAAGCGATTGTAGGAACGTTGATGTTTATAATAACAACAATAATGATGGATCAAGAAAGAAGCTAAAACTCACAACGGACCAAACTACGTTGCTTGAAGATAGCTTCAAACTCCACAGTACCCTCAATACAGTATGATCTCCTTTATGATCCGTGATCAAGATTTTGGTCACTCAAATGCAAGACGCTATAAAAAATTTGTTGTTGGGAAAGTGTAACGATGCATCAGAGGATTGTGCATGCACAACCTTTTAACAATGTATCTTACATATTTTCAACAACTGGATTAATTCTTTGTATCTCCTTGTTTTATAATTTTCTTTGATTTTGAAACTAACTCCTTGTTTTTTTTCAAATTATAAACGTAGAATTCGGAAAATACAATCTTTTGTGACATAAATTCAATAATTTGCATTCGCATATACAAGCAAAATTTAGACAGTGATTGCATGATTCATAAGGAGTGTTAAAACGATTTATTTCTAAAGATCATATTAAATTTTCTCCTCTCTAATTATATTTTTATAATTTATGCTTTTATCTTCCAATTAAAACTAATCGGTAAATATGGATGAACAATTGACATATTTTGTTGGTTAAAAATGTATGATAATATTAAACCTAATCGAGTCAACGAAATTATTGCAATTGCAGGGTCAAAAACAAGAACTTGCAAAGAAGTTGAATCTTCTTCCTCGACAGATCGAAGTTTGGTTTCAGAATAGAAGAGCAAGGTTCTTAGTTTTACCTTTCTTTATACGTAAACACACATACTCTCGTCGTAAGAAAAACACCATGCATCTCCTGAATAAAACACGTTCCATTAACATAAAAATTTAAGTTTGCAATAGGTGTTAAATTTGCAAATTTTTTGAATCATTCAGCATGTTGATAATGGAAAAATGCCAAAGATGATGAAACCCTAATCTAGATCGGTCATATTATTTCGTTTTCATGTAATTGAAAAACATATTCAATAATCCTTTGGCCTGTAACTCAGTTGGCAAAAAACGGGACTACGGTTATAATTATCAATAATCAACTTCATATCCAAGTTTTTAAGACGTTTCAGACATCAATATCATCAAACATTTTATTAAAATTGAAAACACATTTAAAATGTATGTATGTTTCAAATCATAACTTATAGTACTGCCAATTATCAAATTAATTTTATACATCACAAAACTTAATAAATTCTTGATTAACATCATTATTTCGAATTCATCAACATATTTTTGTAAACAGGACAAAGCTGAAGCAAATCGAACAAGAATGTGAGTTGTTAAAGAAATGTTGTGAAACCCTAGGTGACGAAAATCGTAGACTGAAGAAAGAGCTACAGGAGGCCCGATCATTAAAGTTTGACCGTCATCAACCACCGCTACCTTTCTACATTCAGTACCCATCTACGACGACGCGTCATCCCTACGACAAAAAAGGGAAAACCGATGAAGATACGAGAATGGTAGCAGTCGTGAATGGCGGCAGGCAGCAGACACCATGATCATGAGCCTAATAACAAAGATCAAAGAATATTGCTACATTAATTAATGGTGTATTTTTATGTGGGGAGGAATTTGAAACACAATTACGGCTTTGATGGTTAATTTTTACCAAATAATATGAAGTAGGGTTGCTCTAGCTTGGGTGTGTTTTGGGCAAACCCTTAATAATTAATTAATTATATATACTCATGATTATGTTGTCAGCCGATTGCATGAACCCTACATTATTTAGGGTTAAAGATTTGAGTTTGCATTCATAATCATAAAGAAATCATCAACTTTGATCGAGTTATATAAGAGCATCTCCAACAACATTACTATTTTGTTTGCTATAATAGAGAATCAAAAAGGAAAATCTCTAAAAAGTATTACATTTAACTCCAACAGATTTGCTATTTTAGAAATTTTAAAACAACTTATATTATTATAATATTCTCTAATTTATCATCCCAATACACTTTTTAAAAAAAACTTAATATAAAATGATAAAAATTGAATCGCGAAATTGAATAAAATAATCATTTCTCTATCCAACCATCAAGTTTTAGAGAATTATCTAAACTTAAAAAAATTTCAAGTTTTCTCTATTTTAGCAAACAAGATAGCAAAGCTGTTAGAGAGGTTTAGAGAACAAAAACCCATTTTTTTCTATTTTAACAAAGTTGTTGGAGATGCTCTAATAATAGGAATTTTTATATAAAACTATATACTGTATGGATTATATATAAAACGTGATGTAAGCTTTTATTTAATATGAGAATGAAAAATAGTTCAATTCGTATTAAAATAATGTAGAGTATCATGTACAAAATATCGGCAATAAATGTTTATTAAAAATATTTGCACGAATTAGTTTATTAGTTAATTTTATATAATTCAAACGTAAAAGTTTAATAAATTGCAAACTATGACAAAAGTTTTATAATATAATAAAAATATATATGACTTCAATGTTTTTTTTTTCTTAAATTGTTGTTTTGCAACAGTGTTCTAGAAAGATTTTTTTACACAATAGTGAATTAATTTAGTTATTTTTTATAACAACAATTTTGGTAAGTATTTTAATAATTAAAATTTTAATTTAGTTTGTAAGTTACGCACCAAAAATTTAACTAATCCTTTTAACATGTAAGTTATAGATTTCAAGATATGGGGTTGGGTTCCCGATTATGCTGTAAACTGAGAAGGGTAAAAATGGATCTCCACCCTTGGATTAATCCTAATTGAAGATCAACATGTGTGAGATGCATCAAATCAATTCCTGTATCAAGTACGATTTATGGGGTGGGGGTGAGATTAAAAGTGATTAAGGGTCTAGATCAATTTTTACGCTTCTTACCTTAACTCATATTCTCACACGATCATTTGTATAAAAGATACATATATATATATATATATATATATATATAGACGAAGGATCATGCAAAAAGAAAAGTTAAGTTGAGAAGATAAGAAGAAATCTGGACCCATGATCAATTTTAATCTCATACCCACCCATGAATCGCGCTTTATACGAGGATTGGTCCGATGCATCTCATCCTAACGTGCATCCAAGGGTGAAGATCCCTTCTTACCTTTCTCACCATAACTTTCATTTTTGCCGAAACTCAACCCTATATATATAGCCGAAATATTGTGTGAGAAGTTGAGGTTAACGTAAAAAACGTGAGAAGTGGATCTGAACCGGTGACCACTTTTAATCAAATACCCTCCCATGAATTGTGACTTAAAAGATAATTGATCCAGTGCATCTCATCCTAATGCGCATCCATTTCTCATCCAACGGTTGATAACCACTTATCATGCTTTTCACGTTAGCCTAAACTTCTCACTGGAACCCAACCCTTGGATAATATTCACTTTTCTTTGATTTCTTCTACCGTCCCCATCCCTTCTCTTAAAATTATGTTTTTCTTTTTCATTAATCAACATCGTCTTTCAGTATCATCAATGGAGTCATCGTATTCCGTCAATGAAGTCTACGTGAGCGACATTGTTGAATCAGGAGATGGGTTTGCTGATGTTGGATTCAGAGTTGGTTATTCGTCCGAAAAGGATGTTCCTGTCGTTGAAGATTTTAACGACCAAATTTCGTTGGATGATGGGAAAGAGCTTGTTGAACATGACGATCGCAATGGTTTTTTAGATTTGGATGGTACATTTTTTGTAATAGTTATCAGATGAAGAATATTATTTTTTTTTTATTGTTGGAATTTTGTAAATGGTGATGAATCTTCTCGTAAATGGATTCATTAGATGCACCACGATAATCATGTTGCATTCAATGAGTTTGTTGATCATTGAAATGCAATGAATGATAAGAATATCGATGAAGATGACATGGATTCAGCTGATGCACCAGTATAATCATGTTGCGTTTGATGATTTTGTTGATGATGGAAGTGCAATGGACGATATGAATATCATTGAAGACGACATAAATTCAGCAGATGCACCATTCGTAATCGAAACCAACAAAACCTATGTTGTTAAATGTGATGTGTAACACCCTCAAATATGGAGAAAATGACTAATTTAAGTTTTCGATAAATCATCAAATAAAAGGATAAATACCTTCCTATAATTCAATACTAATTTCCTCGAATAGCAAATCCATATTTAATGCCAACAAAAGATAAACTAAACTTTACATAAAGTCTAAGTTAAGGTCGACTGTTACTAAAACCTAAGAATTGTCACTATCTCCAATGTGCAAAATAGGGGTGTTCAAAAAAACAGTTGGACCACTCAAACCAGTCGAACCAAGTCAAACCAGACTGTTTTTGGTGGTTTGAGCGGTCTGGTGGTCCGGCCTGGTCTGAAAAATAGTCAAACCGCTCAGTCTGGTCTAGTATGTGGTTTGAACATTTTTTTGAGTAGTCTGGACCGAACCGACCGCCAAAAATATGCATGTGTTAATTGTATTTAGTTTTAATGTTGTAGGCTCAATCTTTATGGCTCAATTAAAATACATTCATCAAAAACATTATGTTTTTAGTTTTCATTTCTCAATTGACCACGTTATCTAAATTGACAAAATTCTGAAATCCATCAAAGATTAAATCCAAAATATTCCAAATCGTTCTTCAAGTTGCTCTATATTTGTCCAAAATTCAACTATTTCATGGTGGACTTATTTAACTTTTTTTCAACTTGCTCGATATGTTTTTTTAGAGAGATGTTTATTTCATAATTCGATATATTATTTTTTAATAATGTCATATTTGTAGAAACTTCATTTTGGATATAGATGTTATGTTTTTTTAGTTTAAAACCCACAAGAGATCCAAACCGCCTAAACAGGTCAGACCAGACCGCATTTTTGTGGTTCGGTTCAAACGGTTTGGTCACTTACTACCAAACCGTTGGATTTGGAAATTTCTTAAACCTCTAATTTTGGTTTGATTTGTGGTTGGGAGGGGGGGTTAAACCACTCAAACCGGACTGCGAACACCCTTATTGCGAAAGACGTCATCGAACATCTAATTTTTTCTCGTGCATCTAACTAACACTCAACTCTTCACAGTATCGCTAGTACCACCCAACAAGGACCTAATGCACATGTCGACAAATAAAAAAAATTAGACTTAACGTCTAGTGAGCTCAAGAGTTCTCATCATCTATGTAAAATGGTAGAAGTGAAAGTATGTTATTTAAATCACAATTTCCAAAATAAAACTTATTAAATATAAAAGCAATATCTTTCCTAATACCCACCATTTTCGTGATGAAATATCATTAACCAGAACACCTATTCATCATGAGATCAAAACACAATACTCACTCAAAATATGAATAAAGTTTAGTATTCAAATACTGAAAATATAGTTAAAACTCTATTATCCAAAACATCCAAAAACATGGATAAGGTTAAATACCCAAAACTACCAATCATGAATAACAATCTATACTCAAAACGTCACCGAAAACATGGATAATACTCAATACCTAAAACAACACATTTCGGTGACGAGGGAGACTTGATGCCATCAAATGTGGCGGGAATACAAAGTTAAACCACTTATCAACGTTCTCGAGTTTCACCTCGAGCCATGGATCCCTGTATACGGCTCCATTGAGCACCACCACAAGATTCCCAAATGACCCTAGTGTCTACTCGACCTCTAGATGAGTCTCACCACCAAGTCACTGATCTCCGTATACGGCTCCCATGAGCACTGCCGCAAGACCTAGCCTCGTATACGACTCTATCAAGTACTACCGTAGGCTAATAGCTCCGTATACGACCCAATAGGGTACCACCGGTCACTACCCTATCACTTAGGGACCACTCATTGAACTTAAGTGTGCACATCAAAACTCCATGCTTAACAACATGTTAAACCCCTATGCGTATGGATTCAAATTCAATGCATTATAGTCTAAAACATTACATGGCTCCAATTGAATGACTAATACACTAAAAACATGTAATATCCAACAAATGTGAAATTAAATGCATCACACGTCCAAAACTCCACATTAAGCTTAATAAAACCGGACAAATGTCTCAAGACTCATCTGAGTCAAAACTAATCAAAAACTCAACAATTCAATTGACCATTCAATAAAAATTATCATATGCGAAAAAATTATTTAACCCACGTTTATGCAAACACATGCTCCAAAGGCGCGATTAACTTAAAAACTCAACTTTAGTTGGGAGAAATCATTTTCCAAATCCAATCATACCATTTATATTTTTAAACGTCCCATAACACAAGAATATGCATTTTTCCAACCCACACACACTAAAATGCATTAACACTAAATAATATCCATTTATAAGATAAATCATTATAAGTATCCAAACTTATGATTTATTTATTAAAATGTCCAACAATGCCAAATAATTTTTTTTACAACATTTATAAAATCAAATGTACCAAAAATGCAAATCTCAGCAAATAAATAACGCATTTGATAAACATCAAGTAAAACACATAAATACTTCAAAAGGAACATTTTTGGCAAGCTGTAGTAGCAGTTAATAGTCAACGATAGGGGATGTGAGGTCGCCCTTTATCCAGAATGGATTTGTGTTCTTGTTTGGTATAACAATGTCATGCAGTAACACACTGAGAGATCATTTAAAGGCCTTAAAACTTCTTGCATCACATACACAAGTGCTCATTGAACCGTGCAATAAGGTCACCCATAACACGGCTCTCCCATTTGAATATGTACATGGTTTTTTACAAATAAACTTGAACTTATATTGCTAAGTTAAGTTAAACCTAGGTTCCAAACCCCTCTCTAAGTTCTAATAATGGTGAAGACTTTAGATCCACAAACATTCGTCCCTAGAAACTTTGTCTATGTTACAATCAAACCTAGAAATGTACCAAAAGCAACCCTAGATCCATAACAAAACCATAGTTATGATGTAAACTGCCCAAAAACCTTACCTCTTGAAGAATAACATATTCGTGTTCACATTTCAATTCATGAATTATATTGGATCATGAAACAGGTTCATTTGTAATGAAACAAAATTTTACAATGAAACAGGTTCAGTTGTATGAAACACAAAATTTTCAATGAAACAGGTTCATATCCATACCCATGTTCTTGAAGCATATTATAGTTCATGAAACACTAACATTCAGTCACGTTCTTGATAGAATCTTGCATCTTCTGTGTTTTTCCTAGTTGCTTGATATGCCATATATTCGTGGAGTACCAATGGTGTTCGTGGGATGAAAACTCCCGAATTCCTGCTTGAATTATGATAATCAAATAGATTATATGTATATTATTTTGTCCCCAAATTACACTTAGAATCGATTTAATTATGGAAATTAATTCAAAAAAAATATAAAATATAGTTTTCCTCCTAAATTAGTGCTAACCGTAGATCAATTATTCAATGAACAAGATGAGATTGTATTGGTTGCACAAATGAAGGGGGTTGCATAATAAGGTACAGATCCAAATGAGAACACCCCCGTTTTATAAAAATGATAGAACATTTATGAGCCTTTAATTTATTTAAATCATAATTAAAATTAAAAGAAAATAAAGTAATTAAATAAGGATAATCATGTGATTCTACATTTATCTATAATATTGGTGATTTCTTTATCTCGAAATTCACGTAAAGATAATATATTCACCGATCACAATGTATCAAATCATTATCAGGTTATTATCATAACAAAATCACATAATGAACAGACCAAACGATGGTTGTAGAGGTGATGATCAATGGTCTTCGATTATCACAACATTATCATAATAAAATCACATAATTATCATATCATTATCATAGCAAAATCATTTCATAAAAAATCTTCAATTTATCAAAACATTATCACGTTATTATCATGTCAAATTTAGATCATTATCACTTTACTATCACATCATTATCGGCAATGGAGACATCAACGTAAGAAGTCTCACTAACAATATTTAAGGGATAATGACAAAATAAGATAATAGAAAATAGAAAATTGTGGATAAATACTAATTTTTTTTTGTTCTAATGTTTATTATATGTAAATTAATTTGGAGGCCAAAAGTGTTCTCGCATTTTTGTAAAATAGAGGTGTTCTCGTTTGAACTTTTTCCTGCATAATAAACCGCATATATATATATATATATATATATATATATATATATATAGAGAGAGAGAGAGAGAGAGGAAGGATCATGCGAGAAGTTAAATATTTTACGAGAAAGCAAAGTCTCAATATCATATATGATTATATTTCTTTGGGTGTGTTTAATCATATATGATTTTGCTTGTGTATTATGCGTGTAATCATATATGATATTGACCTTCTCGTCTTCTTGCAAAATGTTTACCTTCTCTTTTGAACATATATATAGGGCCCTTCATGGGAGAACTGCTTATTTTGTGATAATCGTGAGATCCAATCTCAACCACAAATCAAAGAATAATTTAGGAAATATATAAATTTGGTAATTTTGATAAAGGACATTTTAGGTATTTTTAAAAATCTCCTCTCTCCTCTCTCTCCCCTCTTCGGCATCCGGTGAAATACATTGTGATACCCTTTTTTGATACAAAATAGACTATGATATCCATTGTGATACAAATGTGGTACAAAATACACTATGATACCCATCGTGATACAAAATGCAATGTCATACAGAAAATACATACAAGACCCAACGTGATACGCAAAATACATACAACACCCACTATGATACCATTGTGATACCCACTATGATGTCACTGTGAACAGAATTCCCAAGCACATAACTCCCAAGTGTCCTAGTATGATACCCACTATGATACCATTGTAATACACACCATGATACCAATGTGATACCCACTATCATACCATTGTGAACAAAACTCCAAAGGGTCCTAGTACAGAATAATATGCAATCAAACAACCAAAAAAAATTGGGGTATTCAGTGCCTTCCCCTTCTAAGATGCAACCAGAATAAGATGCAATCTAACAACCAAAATTGGTGATTAAGAAGAGAGAGATGAAGAGGCATGGATGGATCTTAATTAGGGTAACAATGCCTTCCCCTTCTACGACGAGATCCACCGCCGACACCACCATTGTCGGCTCGACTTAGAGATTCTAGATAGGTGATTTCCTTGCCACTTCTGGTGATTTCTTCTGCATATCCGAGGACAACGATGTCGGCGATGACGAAACTACTCATAACGGCAGTAGCAGTTCTCGTTGGGTTGAGATGAAGAGCCTCCTCAACAACAACCGCAACAACAAATTTTGTTGGCCGGTCACTTCTTTTGATTGGAACGAGGCCGAACCGAAGCGCATATGCACCTCCAGTATTGAAGAAAGATAATATGGGGAAGAAAAAGATATGGGCGACATTCTTGAAGGAAGAAAAATATTTCAGGGTTTAGGTATGAGAGAGAGAAAGAGAGAGAGAGAGAAAGTGGTGTAACGTATAAGAGAAAAAAGGAGAGATTTTTGGATTTATTAATTTAATTAATGTGACACCCCGAATTTCGGTAAGAAATTCTTTTTAGCCTTAGTGTATCAAACATCTCCGTTCCATTTCTAAATCATACCTTACCGTTGTGTACATTGTGGGTATTAGTGTTATCTTTCGTTAATTGATAAAATTGACTCTTAACTAAGTTCTTGGGGTCGGAATAGAATCGGGTGTAATTTGGAAGAATTTCTGGGCTCGGTACAGTTGGCACGATTGTGACAGTGTCACTCTCGCCGTGGCACTGTCGCTAAAAGAGGAGGGGCCTCGGTACGTTTGGCGCGATAGTGTCGACGATTGTGACAGTGTCACTCTCGCTGGGAGAGATTGGGCCGCGGTACAATCGGCGCGATTGTGCCCGACGATTGTGACAATGGCACTATCGCCCTATCAATATCGCGCACGTCCAGATGGGAAAAATATCATTTAATGCCATTTGAGGTTAGAAACTCTAGTTTTGGGATTTTCAGTTTGGGGGACAATTTTACACACTTAAGGTGCGATTTTCACACA
Source organism: Arctium minus (assembly GCA_954870635.1). NCBI lineage: Eukaryota > Viridiplantae > Streptophyta > Magnoliopsida > Asterales > Asteraceae > Arctium > Arctium minus. The sequence goes on along the minus strand of OX941080.1, from coordinate 168,361,618 downwards.
CCTTCCTCCTCTTCTCTTCTCATTTAATGATTTGGTAGGTGAGTAATAAATACCATTGATTATTAGGGTTTCCAAGGTTATAGAAACTTCAACACTTCCAAGATTCAAGTGATCCAAGTCTCATCCCATCCACTCTCCATTTCTAGGGTTTTCATCATCTTTAGGGTTTCATCTTATAAACCTTTAGGTGAGTCTCCTAACCTCTATTTTACCATATATATGTGTTGTTATTTGTTAATATGTTGATTATTGATAAGTTGAAGTTAACCTAAAAAAACTAGGGTTTTGTGAATCTTACTAGTATATGAGTATTCTTTCTTGTGGAAGTATTTATTGTTATAATGGGGTACTATATGCATATAAAGTTATGAAATGAGCTACACATTGGTAAAGAGTCATCTTTCATATTAATGAGTTTTGGTTACAAATGACTATATTGGTTGCCAAGCTAGTCATATTAATCTAATGGTATCTTTTATGATGAATGCATTGTGTGTATGAATATAATCATGAAATGTGTATTATCATGCTTTAGGATAGAATGTATTATTCATGTGAAATGTTATCCTTATTTGGTTATGACCTAAATGTGAAGTTAATATCTATCTCCTTGTGCACGAGGATTTAGATGGCATATGTAATTGGTTACAATTGTTGATCGTTGGGTCACTAGCGAGTAGGCAATAGGGGATGTATGTCCTTGAGGTGCAACTCATCTAGATTGGATAGGTACCCATGTCCGTAAGTCCTTGAGGTGTAACTCGACGGAGTAGGCAATAGAGGCATAAACAGTTTGAGGATTGTGATGTCTTTTATGGCATGGGAACTAGAACTGGGATATGAGGTGAAATTCAATAACATCACGGGTGACCTCATTCACGTGTTCTCGTCACCTAAGATGGAAACGGGTCTCCCCCTTCTTTCAAGAGATATCTCTTATGTATTTGTACATGCTTGGATCATCTTTTACAAATTGAATGTTGGCATCGGTCCAACCTTCAGGTGCTTCGGTAACATTTAATTACATCAACATTATTTACATTATAAACTGTTAAATTCTCATAATATCTCTAGACTTTGGTTTAACACTTGTTTTGGTTTTTATCGGCTCATAGGTCTTCCTAGTGGTGTGTATAGGGCACATTGATCCGCTGGGCGCACACTTAGGAACCTCGAAGGACCGGCCATTTTTGGGATAGTGTGAGAAGAGCGTTTTGAAGTCATAGCGACACCCACCTTAATCTAGTTTTAATTAATGTTCTAGATTAAATAGGTTGTCGTGTGTTATGTCTTAATCTTCCGCTACTTTAATGATGCAACTATCCCAACTCTTTTGGGTTTTAGTCATTTGTAATTACAGGTTTTATAAACCATCGCATTTTAGACGTCATATTGCCAAAATTTTAAGTTTTAAATTTACCCAATTTTTAGGATGTTACAATTAATGTACAAAACAAATATACTAAAATACCCTTTTATATTTATATAAAATTTATATTAATTATCTTAAATGTGTGGCTTATATTGGATCTCACACTTACCACAAACTACCTAGTTCTCATTTGATTATATATATATATATAGGTTTGGGTTCCTGTGAGAAGTGGTTATCAATCACTGGATGAGAAATGGACAGACATTAGAATGAGATGCACCGAGATAAGATGCACTGAGATGCACCACATCAATTCTCTTCTAAGCCGCAATTCATGGGAGGGCTTGAGATTAAAAGAGATTAATGGTTCAGATCTCGATTATACAAACAAATGGGGATAACGACGCTTCATGTCTTCTTCCGCCTCCCAAGTCACATTGGCACCACGATGATGCTTCCATTGGACTTTGACCATCGTGACCTCTTTGTGACAGAGTCTTTTGGTCTCTCTCTCCAGAATGGCTTCGGGTTCTTCAATGCATCGATTATCATCCACTCGAATCTCCGACAATGGTATAACACTTTCCTCCTCCGCCAAACACTTTCGTAGGTAACACACATGGAATGTAGGGTAGATTCCGTCCATCTCCGGTGGTAAATCTAGCTTGTAGGTTTGCATCCCGACACACTCAATAACGGTAAACGGTCTAAGGAAACGGGGACTCAATTTCCCCCGCTTTCCAAATCGAATCAGACCCTTCCAAGGGGACACTTTCAACATCACCCGATTCCCTACTTGGAACTCCATGGCTCGCCTCTTCTTATCGGCATAACTCTTTTGTCGATTTTGCGCCGCTTTCAATCGTTCCTGAATGGCTTTAACCTTGTCGACCGTTTCTTGCACAATTTCTAGCCCGACGAATTGCTTCTCGCCTGCCTCTAGCCAACATACGGGGGTTCTACATTTCCTCCCATATAAAGCTTCAAATGGTGCCGCTCCAAGGCTAGAGTGGTAACTGTTGTTGTATGCGAACACTACCAAAGGTAAATGGGTATCCCAATTACCATCTAAATCGATCATACAAGATCTAAGCATGTCCTCCAAAGTTTGAATCGTCCTCTCGCTTTGCCCGTCCGTCTGTGGGTGGTACGTCGTACTCAGATTCACCCGAGTACCCAATTCCTGATGTAAAGCTCCTCAAAATCTTGATGTAAATCGGCTATCACGGTCGGAAACTATAGACAAGGGTAGTACATGTCTAGAGACCACTTCATCAATAAAGAGTTTTGCCAATTTATCCATTGGTAAGGTTTCCCGCATCGCTAGAAAGTGGGCACTCTTTGTCAAATGATCGACAATCACCCAAATGGTGTTGTTGCCTCGCAACGTCCTTGGTAGCTTAGTCACGAAGTCCATAGTAATATTGTCCCATTTCCACTCGGGTATCTCCAACGATTGTAGGCTCCCATAAGGTCGTTGGTGCTCAACTTTTACTTGCGAACAAGTCACACACTGCTCAACATAGTGTGCCACATCCAACTTCATCACCGACCACCGATCGTGCAACTTCAAGTCTCTATACATCTTGGTGCTTCCCAGGTGGATGGAGTATTTGTACTTGTGCACGTATTCCAAAAGTAATTCTCGGTTTCCTTCAATCTTTGGCACCCAAACATGTCCATTGAAACATTTGATCCCTCGGCTATCATCTGTCAAGAGTAGTCGTTGCTTGGTCATCACTTCATCTTTGAGGTTTTCCTCCAACAAAGCTTCGGTTTGTGACACTTTAATCCTCTCCATGAGGCTTGACACTAATTCAATTCTTGTAATCTTGGCTCGGAGCCTCCCACTATATTCCTTCCGACTTAAGGCATCGGTCACCACGTTAGCTTTACCTGGGTGGTAAAGTAACTCGCAATCGTAGTCTTTAAGTAACTCCAACCATCTTCTTTGCCTCATATTTAGCTCCTTTTGATCGAACACATACTTCAAACTCTTGTGATCCGTGTACAAGGTACACTTTGTGCCATAGAGATAATGTCGCCACAACTTCAACGCGAACACTACCATCACTAAATCCAAATCATGAGTGGGGTAGTTCTTCTCATGCACTTTTAGTTGCCTTGACGCGTAGGCAATCACTTTTCCTCTTTGCATGAGCACGCAACCAAGAACCATTTTGGATACATCGCCTGGGGCCTCACAGCCCGGTGTCACCCGGTGTCATCTAACCCGGTATCGACTGGGGTCCCTTTTCATTCCATTAGGTCTCGCAACTCAACGAAGGATAAGTCTAAAACCGATGGGTATGGCGGCCACCAATTGGAGGAAACCAACCCTCTCCACCCTCACCGACGACACTCCTTAAAACCCAATCTCGCTGGGGTCGAGTTCTACTAAGGGCAGCCCATTCCCAATCGAGGGGGACACAGCGCTGGCCACTCAAACTCAGACCCAAAAGCAAACAAATCAAAACTCAAAGATTAAATCAGGCATTAACTTTTAGGGATAGAAAACATTGTGCATAGGGAAACTTACCTTAGAGATGATTAACAATACGCTTGAATCCAAGATGAATCGACCCCTTTCCTGATCCTTCCAAAAATCTCCCACAACCTCTGCCTTTCTCTTTTCAACCGCCAGGTGCTAAAATGAATGAGATCACTAGGGTAAAAACCCTTTTATTTCGATGTTACACCTAGTCCCCTTCATCTTTAAGTCTTGGTCAACTAAACACCCAACTTACAAGATTTAAATCTTAGACCCGGTTATTTCAGAATTTGACATTTTTCTTTGTTATTAACCTCATGTCCGACTCTAGTTCCCAAGTTGCTTCCTGTCCTTTGTGAAATTGCCACTGTACTTTCCCAAGTTGAATTTCCTTATTCCTCAGCTTCCTCACTTTATGGTCCAAAATGGCCACCGGTTCCTTAACATAGCTTAGTTTCTCATTTACTCGAATATCCTCCAATGGTACCACCACATCCATTTCAGCTAAACACTTCTTCAAGTTAGATAGTGGAAAGTAGAGTGAATTCCTCGTAAATCCTCAGGTAATTCCAGTTTATACGCTACCTCTCCAACATGTTCCACGATTGCAAATGGTCCAACGAATCTCGGTCTCAACTTACCCTTCTTTCCAAAACGGACTACTCCCTTCCAAGGCGAAACTTTTAACATAATCATGTCTCCGACTTGGAATTCGATTGGCTTCCTTCGCTTATTTGCGTACATTTTCTGATGGTCTTGCACCGTCTTCAGTCTTTCTCGAATCCGATTCACCTTATCAGGGGTTAACTGTACTATTTCGGGGCCTGCCAATTTCCGTTCCCCTACCTCGTTCCAACACAAGTGTGTTCTACATTTGCGCCTGTATAAAGCCTTGAACGGCGTTGCTTGGATGCTAGCATGGTAACTGTTATTATAGGAGAAATCTATTAACGGTAGATGAACTTCCCACGAACCCTTAAAATCGATAACACGTGCTCGAAGCATGTCTTCCAAAGTTTGGATGGTCCTCTCACTCTGGCCATCCGTCTGTAGATGATAAGTTGTACTCAACTTAAGTTGTGTTGGGAACTGAAGAAAAACTCAAGTATGGTTAATGCTGCTGGTTCAGAGTTAATACTGCTAGAAGACATAAAGGTTAATACTGCTGAGTGTTACTACTGCTAGTAGTTAATACTGCTAGTCAAAGTTAGTGCTGCTTAAACAAAGTTAGTACTGCTTAGCTAGTTAGTACTGCTAGTGGTTAGTACTGCTTAGTAGTTAATGCTGCTAGAAGGAAGTTAATGCTGCTGAAGATTAATACTGCTTATATGATGAAGATTCGTATGAAAGGATATACATGGAAGCTTAGAGATATACATAGAAGATATACTGAAGATATTTTATTTATTGTAATTATCTTTGTATTCAGTATATATATTGAATTGTTTAGAATAGTTAGATAATTTTTTTTAGTTTTCATTCTTTTAGAGAAAAACAACCTCAAGGCATAGATCCTAATTCTAGAGAAGTAGAATTCGTATTGGTGAGCCTGTTCATCAATATTGAGGTTTGAGTGAGTAATCTTGTAACTTCAAAGCATCAAATAAAAGCTTACAGTTTGTTATTCATATTTTCTGTGTTGATTTACTGTTTCATTGAATATCAAAGTGTTATTCCGCAAACTTCTTTGATATTGTTTCTGAGAATTAATTCTTGTTGAGAATTCGATCCTGACAAGTGGTATCAGAGCCTGGTTTATCAGAAACAACTATTCATCATGGAAAATCTTGCAGAATCAAGCAGTACTTTGGTCTCAAAGGTTCCAATGCTTAGACCCAATGAATTTGATATGTGGAAGATCAGAATCAAGCAGTACATACTCCTCACTGACTATTCTATGTGGGACATCATAGAGAATGGTCCTTCTGAAGCAGGAAAGATTGGTGCAGATGGAAAGAGAACTCCACCAAAAACTGATGCAGAAAGAAAGATCAGACAGACAGAGATGAAAGCCTTGAGCACCTTGCTCTTGGCTATTCCCAATGAATATCAACATCAGTTCTGTAACTGCACTGATGCAGAGATGCTCTGGAATGCTCTGGAGAAGAGATTCTTTGGTACCAAAAGTACCAAGAGAAATCAGAAAGCCATTCTGAAACAACAATATGAGAACTTTATGTCAACCAAGAATGAGTCCATGACTCAAACTTTTGACAGGTTCAACAAACTTATTGGTGAACTAGCTACAGTGGGAGTACAAATTGATCAAGATGATCTGAACAGAAAGTTTCTAAGGTCCTTGAGTGATGAATGGACCATGTATACTGTGTCTTTCAGACAGAATGATCAACTGGAAGAAAAGGAACTTGATGATCTTTATAATGATCTAAGAGTTTTTGAATCTGAGATAGAGGCTAAAAAGAGGCCTTCTGGGTATGTTCACAATGCTGCACTCCTTTCAGCATCAACTGATTCTACTTCCAACCTTGAATCAGTTAGTCCTGCCAATGGAACAAACCAAGAGAAAGGCACTGAAACTGTGTTTGAGGCCTTTCTGGCAAGTCATGGAAACTCTTCTCTCATTAATGATGACTTGGAACAACTCAATCCAGATGATCTTGAAGAGATGGATATTAAATGGCAGATGGCCATGCTCTCCATGAGAGTTAAAAAGTTCATCAAAAGAACTGGGAGGAACAACTTCTCCCAAAGAAGAGAAGATGGAGCAGGATTTGACAAGTCCAAGGTAGAATGTTACAAATGCCATCAAAAGGGACACTTTGCTAGAGAATGCAGAAGTGGAATGTCTCAGAATAACAACCATCAACAAGCTCAATCTGGAAGCTTCAACAGAAACTCTGCACAAGCCCTTGTATCTCAACAAGGTATGGGGTTTGATTGGAGTGATCAAGCTGAAGAGGCTATTCAGAATCAAGCTCTAATGGCAGAGGTGTCTAGTCTCCCTATAGAGGTAACTTCCAATCTTTGCTCTCAAAATTGCATTAACACTGTTAAAAGGTATAGGGATAACAACCAGAATATGAGTGATGACCTTAAGAGATTGGAAAAAGACATAAAAGATTATGTGAGGATTGTTGAGAGATTTGAAGAACAGATTAAGGGTTTTCAAGCTAATGAGCTTCAACACTCTTATGACACAAATTACTGGAAGTGGGAGAAGAATGACTTAGAGCTTCAACTGACCAGATCTAAAGAAGAAAGTGAAAAGCTAAGAGGAGAGCTAGCTAAAGTCAAACTTGATGTAGAAAAGTTTTCTAATGCTTCCAAAGCAATGGATTCTTTGTTACAAACTCAGATTCATGATAAACTGAGAAGAGGTATAGGGTACAATACCACACCACCACCCTATAACAACAACTACATCCCTCCTAGTTCAGAGCTGTTAGAAACTAAGGATAGGAAGGATCTACCTAAGGGAGCCACTGAAATAGATCCCTTAGATGAAGTGGTTGTTAAGGATAAAACTGAGAAAGAAGTTGTCAAGGATAAGGACAATACTGTGAGTGGTGAGATTTCTAAAGAAAATCATATTATCACCAATGAGGGATGTGGAAAGCACTGGATCAAGTCCAAAGAGATAGAAAAGACTGAGGGAAAGAACAAGAAGGTTCACTATAAGCAGACCACTGTTGTGAACCCTATTCCTTGCAAACAATGTGAATGCAATAAAGCCAAGAGCCTAAATTCTGGTTTAAAAAGGGGAAATCAAAGAAACTGGAATAATCAATGGGCTCAGAAACAAGGAGTTGATCTGAATAAAATCAATAGACCAAAACCTTGTTTTATATGTGGCAAGTTGAATCATTTGGCTAAGTATTGTTACTTTAACCCTATTAACCAACAGATGAACTTTCAAAGATTTGTGCAAAAATCTGTGGGTTATAGGAAGGCTGGAAAGAAACATGTGATAAAGAAATATGTTGAAAGTAAAGGCACTTTAAAGAAAAAGATTTTAAAAGAAAGTATCAAAATATGGGTGCCTAGAAGTACTAACAGTATTAGTACTGCTAACACAGTTACTACTGCTAACAGTGTTAGTACCGCTGAAAATATTAATACTGCTAATACTGTTAATACCTCTTCAAAAGTTAATACTGCCAACACAGTTACTGCTGCTAACACAGTTACTACTTCTAACAAAATTAGTGCTGCTAAGCATGCAAGTGCTGCCAAGGTAGTTAGTACTTCTAAAACTAGTACTGATTCTAGCAAACATAGTTCCAAGCCTATTATTGTAACAAAGTACTCCAAGAATGAGGAGTTAAAGTTCAAAAATCTTGTCAAGAAAGAGTGCAAATATTTTGATGAGAAAGGGGTACCCAAGACCACTTTGGCTTGGGTTCCTAAATCATACTAATTGATTTATCTAATGTGCAGGGCAACCAACAGCTCAAGGGAAAGAGCATTTGGCATGTTGATAGTGGTTGCTCTAGGCACATGACAGGCAACATGTCATGCCTTCAGGATTTCAAACATATCAATGGAGGACATGTTGCATTTGGAGACAATCTTACTGGTGGTAAGATAAGTGGAAAAGGTAATGTCACCACAGGTAAGATGACATTTGAGGATGTCTACTATGTTGATCAATTAAAGTACAACCTGTTAAGTGTATCACAGGTTTGTGACAAACAACATAGTATATTATTTACAAATACTGAGTGTATGATCCTTGCTCCAGGGTTCAAGGTAGTTGATGAAAGCATGATACTACTTAGAACTCCAAGGAAGGACAATGTTTACTGTCTTGATATGGACAATGTTGATAGTGATTCATCTCTAAATTGTCTTGTTTCAAAAGCTTCTGTAGATGAATCCTCTCTATGGCACAGAAGGATGTGTCACATGAATTTCAAGACTATGAACAATCTTGTTAAAAATAACCTTGTAAGAGGGTTACCTTCAAAAGTCTTTTCATGTGATGATCATTGTGTTTCTTGTCTTAAAGGCAAACAACACAAAACTTCTCATAAGACCAAAGAGTTAAATTCTGTTTCTACTTGTCTCCAGTTATTGCATATGGATCTGTTTGGTCCTACAAATGTTATGAGTATAGGCAAGAAATCTTACTGCTTAGTTATTGTTGATGATTACTCCAGATTTACTTGGGTATATTTTCTAAGGACTAAGGATGAAACAAGTGGTCTTATCAAATCCTTTATTCTAAGAATTGAAAACCAAACTAATCAAAGAGTAAAAGTCATTAGATCAGATAATGGAACTGAGTTTAAAAATCATGATCTAAACACCTTTTGTGAAGAAAAAGGTATTGAGAGGCAATATAGTGCTCCTAGGACTCCTCAACAGAATGGTATTGCTGAAAGGAGGAATAGAACACTAATAGAGGCTGCTAGATCTCTGTTGGCTGATTCAAAATTGCCAATTACCTTCTGGGCTGAAGCAGTTAATACTGCTTGTTATGTCCAAAACAGAGTTCTAGTGGTCAAGCAAAAGAACAAGACCCCATATGAGCTTTTAAATAAAAGAAAACCTTTTATTGGTTTCTTCAAACCTTTTGGGTGTCCTTGTACAATTCTAAATACCAAATCTCACTTAGGTAAGTTTGATAGCAAAGCAGATGATGGATTTCTTGTGGGATATTCATCTCAGAGTAAGGCCTACAGAATATTTAACTCTTCTTCTAGAATAATTGAAGAAAGTGACAATGTCAAATGCAATGAGAACACACCAAATCCTGTTGGATCTGGACCTCAGTGGCTATTTGACATTGATTCACTAACTAATTCTTTTGGTTTCAGTAGTGATGATTCTACAGGAACAAGATGTGAAGGATCAGGGACCACACAAATCTCAGAAAGTATATCTAAATCTGTGATATTTCCCATATCCACAGTAAATTCTAGTGAAGACTGTGAAAAGGAATCATTTTCTGGACCAAATCAGAGTGAAGAAGAAACTAGAGATGAGGAGACTCAAGAAAATAAAGAATCAGAAGTGGCTTCTGAAAACACTTCAGTTGAGTTGCATGACTCTAATCTAGAGGCTGGACTGAATGAAGAACCTAGTCATAACACCAGAGTTCAAAAGAATCATCCTCCACAGCTGGTAATAGGAGATATCTCTTCTCCTATGATGACTAGACATCAAAGCAGGCTTCAAGAAATGCAAGACCAACAGCATACAGTCCTTTCTTGTTTTCTATCCCAGCTTGAGCCTAAAAAGGCACATGATGCTATGAAAGAATCTAGCTGGATAGAAGCAATGCAAGAAGAACTGTTACAGTTCAAGCTACAAGATGTATGGGATCTAGTAGACCTTCCTAAAGGTCACAGAGCAATTGGCACAAAGTGGATTTTCAGAAACAAGAGAGATGAAAGAGGTATTGTCATAAGGAACAAAGCAAGGCTGGTGGCTCAAGGCTATACTCAAGAAGAGGGTATAGATTATGAAGAAGTTTTTGCACCTGTGGCTAGGATAGAAGCAATCAGACTATTCCTAGCCTATGCTTCTTACATGAACTTCAAAGTCTATCAAATGGATGTAAAAAGTGCTTTTCTCTATGGATCAATTGAAGAAGAAGTATATGTCTATCAACCACCAGGGTTTGAAAACCCAAGCTATCCAGACAGGGTATACAAATTAAAGAAAGCACTTTATGGACTACATCAAGCCCCAAGAGCATGGTATGACACTCTGTCATCCTATCTCTTGGAAAATGACTTTGAAAGAGGAGTCATTGATAAGACTTTATTTATCAAAAGAAAGAAGAAGGATATCTTGCTGGTCCAAATCTATGTTGATGACATTATCTTTGGATCTACAAGAAACAACATGTGCAAGGAGTTTGAGGATTTAATGCATCAAAGGTTCAAAATGAGTTCCATGGGGGAACTTACTTTCTTCCTTGGACTCCAAGTTCAACAGAAGTCAGATGGCATTTTCATATGTCAATCCAAGTATGTGCAGGATATTCTAACCAAGTTTGGTTTCTCAGAATCAAAACCTGCCAGCACACCTATGGAAACACACAAGCAGATCACAGCAGATCTTGAGGGGGAGGACATGGATGTGCATTATTATAGATCCATGATTGGCTCTCTCATGTATCTCACAGCATCAAGGCCAGATATAATGTTTCCAGTCTGTGTATGTGCAAGATTTCAAGTTAGGCCAAAGCAATCTCACTTTCAAGCTGTTAAGAGGATATTCAGATATCTCAAAGGGCAACCCAGATTGGGACTTTGGTATCCTCATAACTCACCTTTTGACCTAATAGCATACTCAGACAGTGATCTAGGAGGGGCAAACTTGGACAGAAAATCTACTTCTGGAGGATGTCAGTTTTTGGGTGCTAGACTAGTCTCATGGCAGTGCAAGAAACAAACCACAGTATCCACATCTACAACAGAGGCAGAGTACATAGCAGCTGCAAGTTGCTGTTCTCAAGTCTTGTGGATTCAGAATCAAATGTTGGATTATGGGGTAACCTTTCTACACACTCCAATCTTTATTGACAACAGCAGTGCTATTAGCATTGTAAATAATCCAGTCAAGCACTCAAAGACAAAGCACATTGAAATCAGGTATCACTTTATAAGAGATTGTAATGAAAAGAAACTTATTCAAGTTGTCAAAGTTCACACTGATAATCAGTTTGCTGATCTATTCACTAAAGCTTTTGATGTGGGTAGATTCACTTTCTTGGTAACAAGTGTGGGAATGATAAACTCTGAATAATCTTCTTCTCAAAAAGTGGTTTTATACCTGTATATTTTTTCTTGGTGTTACTAATCTTCTTTTTCAGGATATGCATAGCAGTACTCAGTGTTTAGCAAGTTTAAAAGGAGTAAGTACAGTTAATACTGCTAGTGGTTAATACTGCTTTCAGTTAATACTGCTAGTGGTTAATACTGCTTTCAGTTAATACTGCTAGTGGTTAATACTGCTTTCAGTTAATACTGCTAGTGGTTAATACTGCTTTCAGTTAATACTGCTAGTGGTTAATACTGCTTTCAGTTAATACTGCTAGTGGTTAATACTGCTTTCAGTTAATACTGCTAGTGGTTAATACTGCTTTCAGTTAATACTGCTAGTGGTTAATACTGCTTTCAGTTAATACTGCTAGTGGTTAATACTGCTTTCAGTTAATACTTCTAGTAGTTAATACTGCTCTAGGTTAATACTGCTTATATTCCGAATACTATAAATACTTTTTGCCCGCCTAAAAGTTCATAACGACTCTTTGCATACTGTTCTCTTGCGCTCAAAACCTTTTCTCTCTCAAGTTCGAAGTTTTCAGGCAAGTTTTCACTAAGATCAATGGCATCCATGACTTTCATCGACGAGCACAACGAGATTGCAATGCTACAAAAGCCAAAGCAAGCTTCAGGATTTCATCAGATTGTGGATTTCCTCAAGACAAGCCACATTGCTCATGCTCTTATTGTATCACCTACAATCTACATTGAGCATCAAAGGCAGTTCTGGGCTAATGCCACCATTGTTGTGGAAAATGGTGTGCAAATGATCAAGACCAGAATCTGTGATCAATCACTAACAGTTACTGAAGAGGTTATTCGCATCAGTCTACGTCTAGACGATGCCTCTGGTATAACTTCTATCCCAAACGATGAACTGTTTTCAAATCTTACAAGAATGGGGTATGGAGGCCCATTGGATATTTTCAAATTTTCTAAAGCAAAATTCTCACCCCAATGGCGTTTCTTTGTCCATACTCTTATGCATTGTATCTCCAAAAAGACTACTGGATGGAGTGAGTTCAGCAGCACTATTGCTTATGCTTTGGTGTGCTTGGGGTATATGTACCTAAACCCCCCAAAGGCAAGGTTTTCTCAAATATGAGAAGATCTGCTGGGGACTCTGAAGGAGTTGACACCCCATTGTTCTCTACAATGATGGTGGTGTCCCAAACCAATGAAGGTATGGCAGCAGGGTCAAGGCCCCCATTAGACCAACCCACTTCTAGCCAAGCCCAACCTTCCCTCTCAAAATCAATTCCCCAGTCCCTTCTGGAAAAACCAACCTCTCCCATCACCCAAACTTACAAGAGAAAACAGGTAAAGAAGGCTCCTTCCCTTCTTGTACCATTACCCACTAAGCCTATAAGCCCTCTAAGGGAGAATTCTCCCCTAGAGAATATCCAAAGGGAAACCACAAGGGTGTCTCCCAACCCAAAGGAGGTGCTCTCTGAGGAGGAGGTAGAGCATATGGGTGATGAGGCTGCCACTACTCCTGCTAGTACAGAGGAGGAAAGTGGTAACATCAATAAGACCTCCCCCATGGCAACTTTGGGTGAGCAATCATCCAAAGGTCCCAGGTGCCAAGAACCCAAGGGGGTGGATAGTGCTTCTGCTAGGCAGAAGACTTCCACTACAAAAAGATCCAATGATCCTTCAAAAGAGGGTAACACTTCTGGAGAAGGTGAGGACAGATATAATTATTATGAATTGATGGAAACCATGGGCAACATCAACATGGATGTACTCAAACAGGGCAAAGATATAGAAGAGCTTAAACTCATAGTTCTGTCACAACAAGAACAAATCATCAAATTGAAGCAAATGGTAAGGAAACTGATTCTGCAAAGGAAGAAGAAACAATTTGTGCTCAGAAGGAGGAAACCAGTGACTGATGCTCCCAAAAAGGGGGAGTCAGAAGCTGATGCCAAAGCTGAGGGGGAGAATGAGCAAGCAGCAGAAACAGAGCCAGCAGCAGAAACCATTAATACTGCCAGTTCAAGTAAAGCAACAGAAATGGTTAATACTGCTGAGCTGAAAGAAGCAGCAGAAACAGTAAAAGAGGTCCTTACAGAGCTTGAGATTGCAGAAACACTCATCAAAGCCAAACATGATACTCCCAAGGTCACCTCAAAGGCCAAAGGAGTTGTCATAAAAGAAAGAGGTGATGCAGCAAAGAACTCTAGCATTGAGAAGGTGATGGGCAAAGAGAAAGGTAAGGCAAAGCTAGTTGAATCTGATAAACCAATGAAAAAGCAGAAGCTGATTGAATCAGATGAAGCTTTAGCTAGGAAGATACAGGCTGAACTTGAAGAAGCAGAAACCATGCAAGTGCAAAAGGATAGAGAGATAGCTAAAGCAATGGCTGCAGAGTTAAACAAAGCCTATAAACAAAGCTTAGCAACAGAACAAGCCAAGAAGAAAGCCACATCTTTGAGGAAGCCTGCTAAGATCAAAATGGCTGCAAGGAAAAGACAACCTTCAAAGACATACCTGGGTGCTCAAGAGAGAAAGAAAATGATTACTTTCCTCAAGAGTGCAGTAGGTGTCAAGGTAGAGATGTTTTCAAAGATGTCTTTTGAGAAGCTCAAGAAGATGTATGATGCTGAGATGATAAAGCTTCAAGGGGATGATCTTGCAAGGGTTGAAATGGAGAAAAGAATGAAAGAAAGCAATGATTTCTTACAAAAACCATTCCCTGATGAGCAAGAAACTCCAGAGAAGGAAACAACAATTGGTGAAAGTCTAAGGACTTTAAAAAGAACAAAGATGATTGCCAGGAGAAAGCCTACAAAGAAGCCTAGATTAGTGGAAGAAGAGGCTGAAAAGGTTGCTGAAGAAGAAGAGGCACCTGAGTCATCTACAATGAAAGAACCTGCAAGTACTGAGGATGTCAAGATGTACATGGTTGTGATGGACAAAGTGCCTGAACCAATTGCAGCAGAACCTGTAGGAGTTAAACCTCCTGAAGTCATTCACTGGGATGTTTTGGAAGTAGATGGCAAGAAGTATATCAGACTGAAGAGAAAAGATGAAAAGTATGAAGTCTACAGTACTTGGGCTAAAATTGTCAGAACATGCTCAAGGTCTGATATTGAAGAAATGTTTGATATAGGGATGAAGTTGTATGCAGATCAGTTGAAAGCTCCAGGGATTTCAATTACAAAACTGGTGATGGAGTATCTGTGTATGATGTTCAAACCTGATGAAGTGGAGGAGATCATAAGGAGCGTTTTTCAAGCAGTTACCAATTGGACTTTGTATGAAACTAGTGGCGTATATTCTGTGACTTTGGATAGAAATCACATTGAATACTTCCTAGTAGATAAAGTATACAACCATAGCAGATTGAAACTTCATTTAATGTTGAAGAAGAAGCTTGGATGTGGTGAAAATTCAGAAATGGCTAAATATTTGATCCAAAGAACAATTAATCAAAGTTTGGGATTGGATGCAAATACTGGAATTTAGGTCATGATGGAGTTTTGGGAGCATCTTGAAGAAGATCTGAAGAACTTGACTTCTTTTCCTAAAAGTCAAGTTAGGGGGAGATTGTTGGGAACTGAAGAAAAACTCAAGTATGGTTAATGCTGCTGGTTCAGAGTTAATACTGCTAGAAGACATAAAGGTTAATACTGCTGAGTGTTACTACTGCTAGTAGTTAATACTGCTAGTCAAAGTTAGTGCTGCTTAAACAAAGTTAGTACTGCTTAGCTAGTTAGTACTGCTAGTGGTTAGTACTGCTTAGTAGTTAATGCTGCTAGAAGGAAGTTAATGCTGCTGAAGATTAATACTGCTTATATGATGAAGATTCGTATGAAAGGATATACATGGAAGCTTAGAGATATACATAGAAGATATACTGAAGATATTTTATTTATTGTAATTATCTTTGTATTCAGTATATATATTGAATTGTTTAGAATAGTTAGATAATTTTTTTTAGTTTTCATTCTTTTAGAGAAAAACAACCTCAAGGCATAGATCCTAATTCTAGAGAAGTAGAATTCGTATTGGTGAGCCTGTTCATCAATATTGAGGTTGAGTGAGTAATCTTGTAACTTCAAAGCATCAAATAAAATCTTACAGTTTGTTATTCATATTTTCTGTGTTGATTTACTGTTTCATTGAATATCAAAGTGTTATTCCGCAAACTTCTTTGATATTGTTTCTGAGAATTAATTCTTGTTGAGAATTCGATCCTGACAAGTTGCGTACCTAGCTCTCGTTGTAGGCTCCTCCAAAACGATGACGTGAAACGGCCACCCGGTCAGACACTATAGCCGACGGTACTCCGTGCCTGGTCACAATCTTGTCTATGTATAGTCTAGCCAACTTCTCTAATGGATATGTCTCTTTGATCGGTAAGAAGTGCGCGGATTTCGTAAGTCGATCCACTATCACCCAAATCGCGTCGTGGCTTTTAGGCGATCGTGGAAGTCTGGTGACAAAATTGTTATTCCCAGATTCTAGTTCCTATTCACAATCAAACAAACACAAACAAGATGTCAATCAAATTACCTGTTTGATTAATCTTTCAAATCCAACGATTACACTTTCTCTCTCTAGAACTATCTCTCTCTCTAACGTATTCTCTCTCTGAATATAACTCTCAGAGCGTGTCTACGGCAATTTGCGGCTCTAGATTGTTTTTTTTTTCCCGATTCAGTTCGGCCAATAAAAACAGAAATACAAGGTATTTATACCTACAACTAATATACAAAGAAACTAAAATACAAATACTTTGACTTTTATTACAAATAGACTTTGACTTTAATGAAAGTTGACTTTCTCAACTTTGACTTTCTTGAACTTTGACCTTTAGTCTTCTTGATCTTGTATCCAACATATTTATGCTCTAACAATCTCCCCCTTTGGATTCAAGATCATTGTTGAAAGATCTAGCAATTCAGTCTTCACTTTAAACTCTGTCAGTACAATCTCCCCTTTTTCTTTAATGACATTCTTTCCAAAACTGTCTTCAAACGATTAACAATTTCCCCAAAACTTTCATATAATACTTTCAGACTTTGGAAAGAAATTATCTTCAGAATCATCTCAACCTGCTTCAGCAAATAATCTTCAAAGAAAAATTTCCTCAAATCTTCAGAAATTCTTTGATCTTCTTCAAATCTTTACTTTGAATCTTTTGACTTGGACATTTCTGTAAATCATCTCCTAAAACTTTATCATTTATTGATACCATCTCCCCCTTTTTGATGATTTGAGCATCGATATCATCAAAACTCGCTCCAAGAAATGTCGTTGAAAAACTATTCTGACCACTGATCTTTGAAGAACCTCTGATTCACCGTCAATCCTCCAAGATATTCATCTAGATCTTTTCAAATCCAGAAAAATTAGAATGTAACACCTGAATCAACAAATGAATCACTTAAAATGCCTGTCAGTAACACGAAGTCACTGTGTGTAACGAATACACAATATAAAGGAGCTTTTTGATGTTCACTCCCCCAGGGCTTCCATCCAATCATCGAAACACCACAAAGGCAATTTCTATGAATGTTATGACAAAGAAAACAAATTCCTTGTGTGCTCGTGCAAGTGTTGAAAGAATTAAGCACGAATAATTGCTTTTATAAGGCCCAATATTGTGTAAACCACTGAGACAACAGTAGATAAACACAGACTCTAAGTGCATGATTGAAGTACGAAGGTGGGGCATACTTCCTTCTTATTCAATATCCAGATTTTCCAAATGAAAACCAGATAGCATATGTGTTGCGTCCCCTTGAAAAATGTGAAACATTTTCTTTTTGAAAAGAAAATGAGTGGCTGGTGGGGTTTTAGCAAGAGTTGGCATGGGCTAGTTGCCTGTTTCAATAATGTTCACCAAGAATTGTGAAACATTAGTAATGTGGCTACCCGACTCAGAAAGTAGTTGGTGCAGAGTTTGATATTCTTTTACTCTGATCTCACACCCTATTTCTTTTTAATCATTAAGCTCACATCTAACCAAACTCTCATTTCCATTTTACCTCAACGCACATCCCACACTCATTTCTTTTAGACACTTCACACTCAATCACTAAAGGTTTAACTTCTTGGGTAGAAATCACTGGTTAACATGATTCCATAGAAGTTCAATTAAGTCCTAGCACAAAGAACCCATATAATCCTAGAAAGCATGTGTTGCTTAAATGGTTTAACTATATCAGTTAAAACTCATATACAAATGTCAGATAAAGTGAATGCTCAGATGATATAATCATGAAGATATGAGCATTTTTAAACATTGAAGTATTTTCAAACAAGTATATTGAAAGAATAGATATGAATGCAAAAGACTTGTTTGAAAATCTGACATTGTATGAAAATGATCAGAAATGAAATGATATATCAATTTAGGCTTATGGTCAAGAATAACGGATATAGTCTATATGAAACAAAAATATAGACATTCTTGAAATGAATGCTTCGAAATGAAATGACACTCATGTGTGTTCCAGATTCTAGTTTCTAATCAATTAATCAAAACAAAACATAAACAAGAATCAATTACCTGTTTTGATTTCACTTTCAATTCACAATTTACAACTTTATCTCTCTAGAACTCTCTCTCTCTCTCTACGAATCTCTCTCTCTGATATTACAATCTGACTTCTTAACTCTGTTAACTAACTAAACAAAACTGAAAAAATAAAATCTATTTATACCAATTCCTAATACAAGGAAACTAAAATACAAAATACAAATACATTTGACTTTTATTACAAAAGACTTTGACTTTCACTTAAGAGTTGACTTTCTTAGCTTTGACTTCTGGAACTTTGACTTTTGACTTCTTGATCTTGTATCCAACTATTTCATGCTCTAACAATCCCCCCCTTTGGATTCAAGATCACTTGTTGAAAGATCTAGCAATTAAGTCTTCACTTTTAAGCTCTGTCAGTACAAACTCCCTTTTTCTTTAATGACATTCTTTCCAAAACTGTCTTCAAACTATTAACAATCTCCCCAAAACTTTCACAAAACACTTTCAGACTTTGGAAAGAAATTATCTTCAGAATCAGCGCGGATTGCTTTAGCAAATAATCTTCAAAGAAAATTTCCTCAAATCTTCAGAAATTCTTTGATCTTCTTCAAATCTTCAAATCTTTACTTTGAACTTTTCTGACTTGGACATTTCTGAAAATCATCTCTCAAAACATTATCATTTCTTGATACCATCTCCCCCTTTTTGATGATTTGAGCATCTATATCATCAAAACTTTTCTTCCAAGAAATGTCTTTAACCATTCTGATTTGTCAAATTGAGCCTCTGATTCTGTGATCCATAACCAAGTATTCATCTAGATCTTTGCAAATCCAGACAAAATAAGAACATGTAACTCCTGAATCAACAAATGAATCAGTTAAAATGCCTGTCAGTAACACAAAGTCACTGTGTATAACGAATACACAATATAAAGGAGCTTTTTGATGTTCACTCCCCCAGGGCTTCCATCCAATCATCGAAATACCACAAAGGCAATTTCTATGAATGTTATGACAAAGAAACAAATTCTTTGTGTGTTCGTGCAAGTGTAGAAAGAATTAAGCACGAAAGATTGCTTTTTAAGGCTCAACATAGTGTAAACCACTGAGACAACAGTAGATAAACACAGTCTCAATGTGCATGATTGAAGTGCGAAGGTGGGGCAGACTTCCTTCTTTTTCAATATCCAGATTTTCCAAATGAAAATCAGATAGAATATGTGCTACATCCCCTTGAAAAATGTGAAACATTTTCTTTTTGAGAAGAAAATGAGTGGCTGGTGGGGGTTTTAGCAAGAGTTGGCATGGGTTAGTTGCCTGTTTCAATAACGTTCACCAAAGAATTGTGAAACGCTAGTAATATGGCTGCCCGACTAAGAAAGTAGTTGGTGCAGAGTTTGATATTCTTTTGCTATGATACCAATTGTGTGTTCCAGATTCTAGTTTCTAATCAATTAATCAAAACAAAACATAAACAAGAATCAATTACCTGTTTTGATTTCACTTTCAATTCACAATTTACAACTTTCTCTCTCTAGAACTCTCTCTCTCTCTACGAATCTCTCTCTCTCTCTCTCTGATATTACAATCTTACTTCTTAACTCTGTTAACTAACTAAACAAAACTGAAAAAATAAAATCTATTTATACCAATTCCTAATACAAGGAAACTAAAATACAAAATACAAATACATTTGACTTTTATTACAAAAGACTTTGACTTTCACTTAAGAGTTGACTTTCTCAGCTTTGACTTCTTGAACCTTGACTTTTGACTTCTTGATCTTGTATCCAACTATTTCATGCTCTAACAGCTCAAAATTCATTGAAGTACAAGCGGGGTGTCTTACCATCGAAAATATGTTTCAATATGAGACATGGTAAGAACAATGTGAACAAAAAGTCAAACCGGTGTGTGTGAATACTTGAAAGTATAACGAAAAGACAATACGCAAGTATTTATCTTTGGAAACACACTATTTATTAATCATTAAAGCTCAAAATGAAAAATGAAAACATTTAAAATCACACTTCCAATTCATGAAATCTGTTTAAGAATCGGGAAGTGGTTTGAACATGTTAAGAACATGTTTTCTATGATTAAAAGTTGTCCTTCTTTCAACCATATATGAGATTAAGATAAGAAATTAACCTTTCCGTGCAATCTTAGATCTCATAAAGTCAGTTGTAGTCATTAAGATATGATCTTGATAGCTTCTCTCATTCTGCACAAGTCTCAAAGTCTAGTCAAAGCAAATTTATTCACAAAATTATTCGAAAATAAAATGACATAAAGCAATAAAACGTTGACTGTACGAGTTCTGATCTGAAATAAGCAGAAATCATATCCTTTACTCCCCCTGAAAATATGTATCTGAGATTTATCAGTGAAAAAGCACATGATAGAGATCTACAACTTCCTTTGAAGTGTAGTTCGTCATATCTTCCGAATACATATTTCCAGAAAAAATTATGTATTCCCCTTTGAAGGTTGATTTCCTCTTCAGAGTATCTGAGTACACTCTCTTATCAGCCTGGGAGTAGCATCTCTTTTTCATCTTTGAAGTACGAGTCCTAAACTGTTATGTTTAGAAGTCAAACTTCGTTGAAGTATGGGTCCTAACCTGATTTACTTAGAAGCCTTGGTTCTTTTACTCCCCCTTGATAGTAGGTGTCTGCAACACAGAATCAGTCTTTGGTTTTGGTACCCACTGGTATTTGGGTCCATGTATGTTAGTTGCAGTTCTTATGGGAGTAACTGAATAAGAACCATACCAGAAATGATCACTCGTTTTATGAACAAAATCATAAGTACGACAATAAGAACAATACCTCTTTTTAGATAACCTGATCAATTGATCTCTCGAATAAGCAAGATCAGGTTTACCTTTTAGCACTTTGTTCTTCTTGACTGTTGATGCATATATACATGATTTGTTACTTGTCTTCTCTTCCTTCTTTCCTTTCTTTTCTTTCTTCTTCTCATCATTCTTCTTATCTTCAACTGGTTTTACTATCCTTACCAACTTTTCTTCTTCATATCTTCTTCTTCTCCTTCTTCTTTGTGTATTTGAACCATCTACATTTTGATCATAGAAAATGTTAGTAGTACGAATCTGATCAAATGAATTAACTGACCTTCTTGAAGAAACAATTTTCAAATGTGAGCTTGAGGCTGACTTGTTAGAACCAACTGAACTATTTCTAGGTGTGTGGATTTTTGACTCTAGAGTCGTTTGCTCAGTCACCACCACCTTGGAAACAATCTTTTCAAGCTCTTTAACCTTTGACGAATAACTGTCTCTTTCTTTGACAAGTAGGTCAATCTCTCTCTTAAACTCAGACTTCGCTTTCTGATCTTTCAATGCACTTTTAGATAGCTCAGATAGCTTTGCAGTCAGCTTCTTTATCTCTTTCTCAAATATAATTCTTTCTTCTTCAAAGTCTTTTTCAGCATTCTTTTGTCCATCAGATATCTCTTTAAAGAATCCAACATTCTTATGTTCTATGGTCTTTCTTTCCAGAATAATTACTTTCTCAAACTCAGAAATCTGTTGAGAAAGCTTTAAACATTTCAGCTCAACTGTCTTCTTCTCGTCAGCACATTTTCTGGAAAAGTCTGAGAACTTCTTTGCAAACCCTTTCTTTTCTGTCTCAAAATTAGATCTTTCTGCAACAATTTGCAACTCTAATTCAAAGATCTTCGTTTCATTAGCACACCCGGTTAATTCAGGAATCTTAACAACTTCTAATTCAGAAATATTGTTCTTAAACTTAGTGTTTTCAGCTTCCAAAAACAAGACCTTTTTCTTCATTAAGCCCATAAGTCTGTTTTAGAAGATCTTCATTTATTTTCTTTAACACACTGACTTCTTCTCTCAGTAGCTTCCTTTCATCAGAATATTTCTTTGACCTCTTGGTGTAGTAATTAACTGAGGAAGCAAGATTTGTATTCTCTAATTTGAGCTTGGCAATCTTCTTTTCATCATCATCAGAAAAATATCCCATCTTGAATATCTGTTACAAAAAGAACTTGAACTTGATCGTTAATCCAAATGAAATCTCAAGAATACAGAAAAACTTGAAATAAAAATTCAGAAATTTTGATCACAATCAGAACTATGTCCCCCTTCACTATTAAAGGGCATATTACAGTTTTGAAAATTTTGACTAAGTGACAAAACTCGCAAGTCACTATAGAACTCGCAAGTCACTATATCTGAAAAACTCGCAGACTAAGGCTTTCGCGTTTGTGAAACTCGCACGCTAAAGCTTGCGTGTTCTGATAAACTAACAGATAGCTAAAACTCGCTTGACGCTGAAACTCGCAAGTGACTATTCCTTTTGAACTCGCTAACGTCTAAACACGCAGACCACTATTCACAATGAAACGCGCTAAATGAGACGTGCGCGTTTCCAAAACTCGCTAGTCAATACTTGCGCGTTTGAACAAACTCGCTAACCAAGCTTGCGCGTTCCAACACTTAGAAACTTTTCTTGAAATTCCAAACTCGCACGATGAAAGAACTCGCAGATCACTGTTCCTTCTCAAACTCGCACCCTTCGATTAACGCGTTTGTAGAACTCGCTAATCGTTAC
Organism: Arctium minus; assembly: GCA_954870635.1. Taxonomy (NCBI): domain Eukaryota; kingdom Viridiplantae; phylum Streptophyta; class Magnoliopsida; order Asterales; family Asteraceae; genus Arctium; species Arctium minus. Next base: position 168,338,917 of record OX941080.1, on the reverse strand, counting down.
TTGCGCGTTTTGACCAAAATCTTCCACTTGCGTGTTCTAACGAAGAACTTGCGCGTTCTTCAGATCTAGCGCGTTCTTCAGAAAGTCGACCAAATACCAACTTTTCTCACTGATTTCGATCCAAACCTTGTCCAATTTACTTGAAACTTTGTATGGATGCTCGATTACAATATTAGAACTGATTACAACACAAGAATTTCAAAAACAAACATTCACAATACAAAATGATTGATGATACAGTGCGTATGAACTCGTGAACAAAAATTTCAACAAAAATTCGAAATTATCTATCAATTACTGTGCAAATGACAAATTTGACTATACAGAGTCGATCAAATACACTCTGCTATCATAACCTGACCAAATTCAACATCTAATTTGCACTAAAACTCAGACTTGATCTGAACAATGAAGAACACAGTGACGATGAACAGTATCTCGATTTCTTGATCTGATTTCGATTTTGATTTGCTCTGATACCAATTGTTATTCCCAGATTATAGTTCCTATTCACAATCAAACAAACACAAACAAGATGTCAATCAAATTACCTGTTTGATTAATCTTTTAAATCCAACGATTACACTTTCTCTCTCTAGAACTCTCTCTCTCTAACGTATTCTCTCTCTGAATATAACTCTCAGAGCGTGTCTACGGCAATTTGCGGCTCTAGATCGTTTTTTTTTATCCATCGCAATTTCATCTCACTTCCATACCGGTATTTCCAACAGTTGCAGTTCCCCGTACGGTCTTTGATGCTCTGCTTTCACCTTTAAACACGTTAGGCATCGCTCAACAGTTGCAGTTCCCCGTACAGTTGCAGTTCCCCGACCACCAATAACTTTGCTTCAAGTCGCGGTACATTTTGTTGGTTCCCGGATGAATAGAATAACGAGACTTATACGCTTTCTCTAGCACTTTCTTCCGAAGGTCACCCCGCTTCGGGATCCATATTCGATCACCAAAACATTTCACTTCCCGACTGTCTACCGTTAACAAATTTACCTTCCCGACTAATCTTTCGCTCTTCAAGTTTTCCTCAAAAAGCGCTTCCTATTGTAGACTCTTGACTTCCTCCAAGAAGGTAGAAGTTGCCTCCACTCGACACGCCACTACCTACGTTGTCTCGCCATGTTCCTTCCGACTCAAGGCGTCAGCCACTACATTGGCTTTACCCGGATGGTAGAGAATCTCGCAATCATAATCATTTAACAGTTACATCCATCTACGCTATCTCATATTGAGCTCCTTCTGGTTGAATAGATGTTAAAGGCTCTTGTGATCCGTATAGATCTGACACTTAACCCCATACAGGTAATGCCTCAAAATCTTCAGGGTGAAAACTGCCGCTGCCAGTTCCAGATCATGCGTCGGGTAGTTCTTCTCGTGCTCCTTCAACTGACGGGATGCGTAGGCGATCACATTCCCTTCTTGCATCAGTACATACCCTAATCCCAATTTCAAAGCGTCGCTGTAGATCACAAATTCGTCCGATCCGTTGGGTAAGGATATAATAGGTGCACTACTCAGGCTTTCCTTCAATTTACTAAACGCATTCTCTTGAGCTTTCGACCACACCAACTTAACGTTTTTCCTAGTTAAGGTAGTTAATTGGGTGGCTATCTGTGAGAAGTCCTGAATGAACTTCCGATAATAGCCTGCCAACCCAAGGAAACTCCTTACTTCCGACAACAATTTTGGCGCTTCCCAACCTTTGATAGCCTCGATCTTGGCTGGGTCTACCTTAATTCCCTCTTTTGACACCACGTGTCCTAAAAATTGCACTTCTCCTAACCAGAATTCACATTTAGAGAACTTGGCGTACAACCTCTCGCGCTTAAGCAGTTCCAACACTGATCGTAGATGTGTTTCATGCTCCCTCATGGATCGTGAGTAAATTAGTATGTCATCAATGAAGACGATTACACACTTGTCCAAGAGTGGACTACACACTCTATTCATCAGGTTCATGAATATTGCGGGAGCGTTAGTCAAACCGAAGGGCATGACTAAAAATTCATAACTTCCATACCTCGTACGAAAAGCCATCTTGGGTACATCATCCTCTCTCACCTTTAGTTGATGATAGCCTGATCGCAGGTCTATTTTCGAAAAGTAGTTTGCTCCTTGCAATTGATCGAAAATATCATCAATTCTGTGGAGTGGATACTTATTCTTGATCGTTACCTTATTTAGCTCGCGATAGTCTATACACATCCTCATGGACCCGTCTTTCTTCTTAACAAACAATATTGGTTCCCCCCACGGAGATGTGCTAGGTCGGATAAACCCCTTGTCAAGCAGTTCTTGAAGTTGTGTCATCATCTCCTTCATTTATGTCGGCGCTAAACGATAGGGTGCTCTTGCAATTGGTGCTGCTCCAGGCACCAAGTCTATTCGAAACTCCACTTGCCGATCAGCAGGCAAAGTGGTCAAGTCTTCCGGAAACACCTCCGGGTATTCACTTACTACCGGAACCGAATCCATTCCCTTCTTCTCTTTCTTAGAGTCTACTACATATGCTAAGAACCCCACACACCCTTTCACTAAGCATCGCCTAGCCTTGATCATAGAGATCAAACACGAGTTCCTATCCCGACGATCCCCATACACTACTACCTCTTCCTTACCAGGCAACGCTATTCGGACCAACTTCTTATTGCACACTATATGTGCATCGTTAGATGCTAACTAGTCCATCCCCACGATGACATCAAATTCCCCCATACCCATCGGGTATAGCCGTAGTGGGAAGGAATGACCGTCGATATCAATATTACACCCTTCATATACTTCCCTCACCAAGACTCGACTATCATCTGCTACTTCTACCTCAAACCCAAGACTAAGCTTCTCGAGTTTCACATGCAAATTATGAACGAAGTTCGGTGACACAAACGAATGGTTTGCGCCCGAATCAAACAAAACCTTAGCAAAAGTCGAGTCTATAAGGAAAGTACCTGTCACCACATCCGGTGTTTCTACCGCCTCCTCCGCTGTCATGTTAAGCGCCCTCGCTCTTGTTCGGGCAGGGTTCCACCTTTCTTTATCCTCCTTTTCCCCCATAATTTCCGACAACTCCCTTCTTCAGTTGGGGACAATCCGTTTTGATGTGGTCTGGCGAACCACATTGATAACAAGTTCTTGATCCCTGACATTCCCGCGCCATGTGACCCGTCTTCCCGCACTTGAAACACCCATCTTTGTCTACCAAGCACTCTCCCTTATGCATCCGGTTACATTTACTGCACAGTTTAAACTCAACCCTTACGTTGTTCGCTGTTCAGGTCTTGCAGATTTTGCCTTCTTAACATCACGCACAGATCCCTCCCACTTCCTCTTTTCTGTGTTTCTTTCAGACAACTGACGATTCTTGTCCTTTTTCGTCATCTCTGCTATATTGACGGCAACTTGGAATGTAACGAGTTCTCTTGCAGCTGCCAACTCCCTGATATTGCTCCTTAATCCAAACAGATACATGTCTATCCGTCGTTCCTCATTTGGCACGTATATCTCAGCAAAACGTGCATTTTCCAGGAATTTAGTCGTATATTCCCTAACCGTCATCTCACCCTGCTCCAAGTTCAGAAATTCTTCTTCCAACTTTTCCACTGCTGCCAATGAACAAAACTGTTGTTTGAACCTGGCGATAAAAGTCTCCCAAGCCATACCCTTAGCTGCCTTTGAACCCTTTCCCACAGTCTCGGCCTCCCACCAGAATATGACATTATCCCTCAGCATGGACAGCGCAAACACAACCTTGTCTTCCTCCGTGCACTTACTGGTGTCGAAGGCCAGTTCCATCTCCCTAATCCACTTAATCACTACCACCAGATCACATTCTCCCTTGAAAACAGGAGGTTTGCACACCGCAAAAGACTTGCAGCTGCATCCCTTTTTTGTGATTGCCTTAGTTTCTATTACCAGAGTTGACTGAGTGTGGCTACCCACTACGGTCATTGGAGAATTGGTCAACTCAGTCTCCTCCTTCTCCTCACTCCTTTCCCGACTTGCTGATGCTTCCCTGGTCTGATGAGCCAATAAGGCTTGTAGAGTTTCTTGAAGTTTCCCCATCTCAGTGGCGAAAGTCTCTTGTGGTACAAAATCCTGGGCTCGACCTCCACCACAGTTCCTTGCCGGTCCCCTTCCCCTCACAGTAGCTGAACTCTCCTGACGAGAGGATTATTGCTCAGCCATCACTTCTACACTTTTGGCTCGACGGGCAACACGCACCGTCCTCTTCCCTTGAACTCTTGCTTCTGGTTCCTCCACCTGAGTGGCCGCCTTCCGTGTCGTCTTTCCTTTCCCTTTAGGTTGACCACGCCACTTTCCACGAGTGACAGCCGACCGAGGAGGAACTACTTGCCCATCCTCAACAGCTTCGATAACAGGTGCTGTCTCAGATACTGGCACTGATCTACTCCTTGTTACTCGCTCCGACATGGCTACAAATAAAACATAAACTCACAATACTCAATACGGTAGGTTCAACGTAATAAGGCAAGTTAAGCACACACATGTACCTGTAAATTCACAAAGCATGTAAGGTAAATTCACAATTACACTGGCCAGATGTAATTCCAAATTTACCTTACATGCTAGTCCTCACTACCCTATCACTTGACTTCCTAAGGCCATCCTATTTCTCAGTTGTGTCCTACTCCCTAAGTTTAAGTCTAGGCCCGTCCGGTAACCTAGAGCCCTTAAACTATGGCTCTGATACCAATTGTAACATCCCAAACAAAACCAAACGAGCATAATATCATTATAAGGAATTTTATGCCAAAAGTGGCCCCAAGTCAACAATAAGTCTTAAGGTTTGCGGAAAGATAACCTATTACACAACTGAGATTACGAAGAAAATAAACTAAAATGACGGTCTTCTAGCCAACTCCCGCTTACAACTTCTCCTTGCCCTTATCTTCTCTTCCTATCTCACGCCTGCCTGAAAAGTGATTTTTAAATTTTGAAAGAGCGAGGGTTAGACCAACGGTCTAGTGAGTCCCCTCTAACAACAGTTTTAACTCAACACACATTCAAAGGATTTATAAAAATATAAATCATTTCAGCTTTAAAGAAGACAATTACACTTTCAATAAACTTCTCAACTCACACTACCGCCACCCTGAGGTGACAATGTGTCTGTGGCTCACACTGCCTTATTGGGACACACCCCCAATGACATAAACGGAACAGCCCCCCCCCCCCCCCGGTATGAGCACAGACAGGACACCCCCCGACTTTGAGCATAACACACACTTATGACCATGTATGCATACATTTCCACTAAAACAAAAATAACAGAAATATCTTTAGCCTTCGAATAAATCTCGCATGTAAACATTAAAGCAACATCATTTCAAAGCTTATAGATAAACTCACATCCATAAAACATACATACATGAAACATAACTTCTTCGTCATAAAAGACTTTAGTTCAGAAAAACTCACCTGACGTCCATTGGTTAAATCTCCGTTTAAATCTCAAGGTCGATAATATATTCTACTGCATAAAGTGGTGCAGACCGGTAAGTCTCTCCTTACCTCTCCATTCAAAGCGGAAAACTTTCCTAACGAGACATACTATTTTCTCAAAAGATAACGGATGCTAGGACTAACAATTCGGTTACTTCAAGCCAAGCATAACCTGCTCGACCCAACAATCCTATGGCTAGACTTGGGCCTCATTGCCTGGTCTTCACGAACAGACCCGGGGCAGCCCGGGGCCAAACTCAAACCCGGTACCGCCCGGTGCCCGGGGTCGCCCGGTGTCAGCCACCAGCCTGGGGTCGCCCAGGGCCTCACAGCCCGAGGTCATCCGGTGTCATCTAACCCGGTATCGACCGGGGTCCCTTTTCATTCCATCAGGTCTCGCAACTCAACGAAGGATAAGTCTAAAACCGATAGGTATGGCAGTCACCAATCGGCGGAAACCAACCCTCTCCACCCTCGCCGACGACACCCCTCAAAACCCAATCTCGTTGGGGTCGAGTTCTACTAAGGGCAACCCCTTCCCAATCGATAGGGACACAACGCCGACCACTCAAACTCAGACCCAAAACCAAACAAATCAAAACTCAAAGATTAAATCAGGCATTAACATCTAGGGATAGAAAACATTGTGCATAGGGAAACTTACCTTAGAGATGATTAACAATACGCTTGAATCCAAGATGAATCGACCCCTTTCCTGATCCTTCCAAAAATCGCCCACAACCTCTCCCTTTCTCTTCTCAACCGCCAGGTGCTAAAATAAATGAGATCACTAGGGTAAAAACCCTTTTATTTCGATGTTACACCTGACTCCCTTCATCTTTAAGTCTTGGTCAACTAAACACCCAACTTACAATATTTAAATCTTAGACCCGGTTATTACATAATTTGACATTTTTCTTTGTTATTAACCTTTCTAAGGTGTATTGTATTCTTTAAGACAACCCATTAAAAATTAGTATAGAATGATGAAGTAGAAGTAGGCACCTTAACTTTTACCAGATTTGATCTGAATTCCCTTCCGTTTATTAGGGAAATCAAGGAATTGAATGTGCTCTGCTTGTGTGTGTGTGTGTTTTGGCAAAGTTGAATATGCTTAGACTCAACTTATGGTATGGTAATGGCGAACTTTGATTGATTACAGGTCGCGTACATTATTTATTAGATTTCAACTTTTTCTTGTATTTAATATTAAACTTTGTAAATTTAATTATTTTGTTTAAACATTTTAATGTTTGTAATTTTTATTTATTGCAATTAAAAACCTTAAACATCACATGCCTTATCTTAAAACTCAAATAGTCACTCAAAATTGAACATAATGACAAGTTTTCATACATGTAACTTGAAGTTGGTACAAAACCAGTACCAACCAATTTTATAGGGTGTCATATCTTTTTTTTAAACAAAAACCAACTTTATTGAAGCTAGCAAGAAGCTAGCAAAAGAAGAACAAAACCATTACACCGGTTTAATACAATCAATAGGTTGATATCTCCGAATTATAGGATCTTTAACACACCCATTACACCTAGTCAATACCCAAATGAAAGACTTTTCGACAATCTGATCGAGAAGGGAATGCTTACGGGAAGGAGATTCGTTGAACACACACCTATTCCGGAAACACCACAAACAATAAATGCTAGTGAAAAGAATTACCTCTAACGCTTCTTTAACACGACTGTCATTACACCCAGATTTCACCCCGTTGAGCATCGAATCCACAGATTTGACTGTTGGGAAAGAGATCGACCACCATCTCTCGATAAATTTCCACACCTCCTCTGCCATTGGACATTCGAAAAACACATGATCGATTGTTTCCTGAGATGAACCGCAGACAGGACATAAGATGGAATCGATATCAATCATGATCTTATTCAGGTTGACATGGGTAGGAACTCGGTCCAACATTACTCTCCATATGAATATGTTAACTCTTGGAGGTGATAAAGAATTCTAGATCGTTTTTTTACCCCCACACCCAAATATGGGATTTCAATAGCTCGTCTTAGGGATCCGACAAAGAATATACCGTTACTCTCTAGCGTCCATTTCCAACCGTCAGGTTTATCTGTCAATTCGCAATCCTTTATCAATTCATTTAAACGGTCTAGTTCTTCTTCTTCACTTCCTTCATGGATGGGTCTACGCCAATCCCACACACATCCCGATTTGACTATGTCCGCCACCGATACCTCTTTCACGTTTTCAAGAAAAAAAGTATGGGGAAACGAGAATCAAAAGAGGTTGAGCCCTTCCAACAGTCCGTCCAAAAAGCCGTATGAACCCCGTTCCCGACCTGTTTAAGACACAAATCATAGAAGTTTAAGTTTAACGTTTTCAAAAATTGGACAGTCGCAATCACACTTCCCCAAGGACTGCACTTGTTGAAGTACCCCTGTTCCGCGTTAAAACCTCCATCTTTACCATAAATTGCTTTTATTACCATCGCCCAACTAGAATTTTGGTCGCTTACATATCTCCAAGCCCATTTAGTGAGAAGAGATATATTCGAGGCATATATACTTCCAATGTTGAGGCCTACATCCTCTTTACTTCTGAGCACCGTTTTCCAATTTACCCAAGAAATTTTCCGGTCATGCTCTTCCGTTCCGCAAAAAAAGTCTCTTCTAAGGCTTTCCAAGTGATTGATTATCGACTTAGAAGCCTTGAAAATTGAAAGATAATACGTAGCAATGCTACCTAGGACAGCTTGAACTAGGACACGACGACCACCGATCGATAAAGTTTTAATCTTCCATCTTGACAGTTTTTTATGAAATTTCTCGGTGATTGGAGTCCAAGCATCGATCCTGGCCATGTTATCACCCAACAGAACCCTAAGGTACTTGATAGGAAACTGACCTGCTTTGCACTTAAGTCCCACCGCAGTCCTTTGAATCGTGTTCGCGTCCACGCTAATACCAAACAGTTCACTTTTGGTCATATTTAGAAGAAGCCCGGAAGTGAGATAAAAACATCTCAAAATCCGAAGGATATTCTTTCCATTTTCTATCGACCACTCATTAATGAACATCACGTCATCTGCATAGAAAAGGTGAGTTAAAGAAACATCGTTGTTGCCAATCTCCATGCCTCTTATCAAGTTTTTATTCTTAGCCTCTAACATGAGCGAGTGAAGACCTTCCATTTCGATGATAAAAAGAAAGGGGGATAAAGGATCCCCTTGACGAAGGCCTCTCCGAAGCCGAAATATCGAAGTAGGAGACCCATTAACCAAAATTGAGGTTGTGGCCGAACATTGACACGCTCTAATCCACCTCCTCCATCTCGACGAAAAACCCATGTTTTCCATAATCTCATCTAAATATCCCCAGTCTACTGTATCATAAGCCTTTTCAAAATCCGCCTTGAACAACATCAATTTTCTTTTGTTCTTCCTAGCACAGTGGATTAATTCATTGACAATCATCGCTCCATCCAGAATATATTTTCCTTTAATGAAGGTCGACTGGGAATCGCTAATGACGGATATGATTACCCGACTCACCCTATTTGCAAGGACTTTAGTTATAATTTTATAAATGCAACCGACGAGACTTATAGGTATGAAATCTTTGCAAGTCAACGGGTTCACCGATTTCGGAATAAGGCAAACAAAGGAATGATTACAACCATCTGGTAACCATCCAGAACTGAAAAATTCCACCACTGCCCCAACAAAATCATTGCCGACGGTAGACCAAAAAGATTTGATAAAACCGAAAGTAATCCTGTCCGGACCAGGCGATTTATCCTCACCACAATCCCAAACTTGTCTCTTTATTTCATCCTCGGAAACCGCACTATCAAGAAGATCAGATTCAACACTAGATAACACTGCTAGTATATTATATATATATATATAGAGAGAGAGAGAGAGAGGCACCTTCAAATACAAACTTTTTAATAAGTATTCTTTTTAATAAGTATTTGAACCTCTATATATATATATAGATATATATATATATATAGATATATATATATATATAAGTATTCTTTTGTAAACCTTATAAAGGTTGAAAACCTTGTAAACTAATGAAACTTGATCCTAGTCGTAGATCATCCCCCTTTAAGACCTATTTTCATTTTTAATTTTCTAAAAATGTAATTGTCTTTATTCTAATCGTGTGATGTAGATGTGTTTGGATAGTTTATAACATTTTTTTTAGTTAAATATGAATTACCCCCTCTCTCTATATATATATTAATTAATTAATTACAATTTCTTTCTTCTGTTTCAAAGTCTTAGCTTATGACAATTAAAGAATCAAGTTTTGTATTAACTAGTAATTAACAAGATTTATGATTCTCTCTAACTAAAATTTGACTTTGATTAAGAAAAAGTAAAAAATGTAGGATTAATTGTGTCAAAGCATAAAACTAGTTATCTATATTGGTTTCCTCTGGAAGTGTCATAATTAATCATATTGTAACGTAACATATGTATATATATAGAGAGAGAGGGGGGTTCATTTGAGAAATGGTAAATATATGAGAAATAGAGAAGTAATCTTAGTCATTCATCTAGTCAACATTTGCGGTTTTGACCGCGAAGCACCGGATAATTCCTTGTGTGGTCTATAGAAGGTAGAGGGGTAATTTCGTAAAATACATGGGATGAGTTCATATATGAATCTGTATGAATCACAAATATTCATATATGAATCTGTTAATTAGTTCAACTGATTCATATATGAATCTTTGTGATTCATACAGATTCATATATGAATCACAAAGGTTCATATATAAATCTGTTAGTTAGTTCAACTGATTCATATATGAATCACAAAGGTTCATATATGAATCAGTTAAAAGAGTTCAGTTGTGAATTGCACTGGTTCATATATGAACATATAGTTCATATGTGAATTATACATGTTCATATATGAACACATCCCGTGTGTTTTGTAAAATTTACGAAATTGTTCTTCTATTTTTGGGATAGCCGCAACTTTTGACCAGTCAAAGCCGCAACTTTTGACCGGTCAAAGCCACAATATTTGACTAGTCAAATCCGATATTGACCATATGAATGGCTAGGATTACTTCTCTATTTCTCATATATTTACAATTTCTCAAATGAACCAAACACTATATATATATATATATATATATATATATATATATATAACTTTAAACTCATTACAATATTATTAGTATTAATTATTGTTATACTTTTGTTTGTCATTTATTTATGGCACCTAAATAATTATTAATACGTAATTAATTTAAAACTTTTTTCTGTACCCATTTATAGACTCCTTTTCTTGTCTTCATTTCTCTTCACATCATAAAACTCCCAACTGAATTCAAAACAATTACCCTTAAATTCTTGTTGCTAAAGAATTAATCATAGTCTCAATCTTTGAGATTATGAATAAGGAAGAGAGTTGCAACACAACACTTGGACTTGGGATTGAAGTGGAAGTTAAAAGGGAGAAGCAATTAAAGCAAAACAAGATGGGTTTTTGGTTGGATCTTTCGTTGCCTGTTCATCCAAAGATTGAAGTTCGTGATCATAAGTACAATGATGAGACAGATGATCAAGATTCGTTTAGTTCTAAAACAATTGATGATCAAGATGGATTAGAGCAAGAAGAAGAAGAGAGAAGGATGAAGAGAAGTAATTCTAGCAACGTTGATTACCATAATAACGTAATTGGTGGATCAAGAAAGAAGCTAAAACTGACGACATACCAGATTACGATGCTTGAAGATAGCTTCAAAATCCATAGCACCCTGAATACGGTATGTTAGTTCTTTTCTTCTCAATAATCAAGAAAATATAACTATTTTGATTTTTATACAAGTTATAACAAACATGTTTTTTTGTTGGAAATAAAGTCGCAAACATGCGTCAGAATAGTGCACACACAACCCTTTAACATGGTATCGTGCACGAATAACCAATTATATTTTTATCTTCTCGTATTTCAATTTTCTCTACTCTTAAAACTAATCCTTCTAATTTTCATAGCTCTTTCTCCAATTGTAAAAGTAAAATCCCAAAATAAAAAGTACTATGATAAAATCTCGTTAAGAAGACATTAACTTTGTAATTGGCATCCGGATGTTACATTCGAAATTTTGAATGATTAAATGGTCATTAAAATAAACACAGTGATAGCATGATTTCCGTTAAGTCTTAAAAATGTTGTATTTATAAATGTTACATGTCTTATATATTAAATAATTTCGCTTTTATTAATTTTTCTTTCTTCACTTGATATGAACAAGTATGATGGTTATTATTTTTTTGAATAAATATGTATGATAATAATAATACTAGTTAACTGGATAAATTTTGTGCACTTGTAGGGTCAGAAACAAGAACTTGCAAAGAAGTTGAATCTTCTTCCTCGACAGATAGAAGTTTGGTTTCAAAACAGAAGAGCAAGGTTTTTCCTATACTTTCTATACGTACAGACATAGACGATCTTTAAAGAACACTATCTCACTAAAATAACATCAACAAAACATGTTTCTTTGGCCTAGCTACCGTTTCAAAATTGGGGAATTAAGATCGCAAAACCCTAATCTAGCTAGATCGGGGTAATCTTTCGTATTTGTGTTATTGAAGAAGATAAGTAATCCATTATTGTGATCATCAAATATAATTTAACTTTATGAAGGTTTAGAGATTAATTAATCTCATGGTCATTCTCTAAAAAACCTATTAATTTAATATTATTTCTAACTTTTGTTAAAGAAGACTGATTAGCTGATGATCATATCATATCAACACAGGACAAAGTTAAAGCAAATCGAACAGGAATGCGAGTTGTTAAAGAAATGTTGCGAAACCCTCAGCAACGAAAATCGCAGGTTGAAGAAAGAATTGCAAGAGGCACAATGTTGTTCATTAAAGTTTGATCACCATTAGCAACAACCATCACAACTACCGCTAACTTTCTACACCCGGTACCCGACTATGGCGGACGATACTGAAAAAACCATCAAAGACAAGAAAACGATAGCAACCGCGAATGATGGCATCGTGGGCCATATGAATGATGAGTGTAATAAAATGAATGTTGTTACTACATAATTGTAGGGTGAAAAATTAAATACGACGGCTTTGATTGTTTTTAATAAATAATTTGAAGTAGGGTTTTGATCTCTAGTCAGGGTTTAATTATGCAAGCTGTTATTAATTAATTATGCTTATGCTTATTTTGTTAAGCTCACAAACCTTTAAATTTTGTGGGATGCATTCATATTTAATAATGATGAAGAAATTATGAGATTATTAATTTATATATAAAAGGTTAAATATTTCTATATATATTACAACTTTACAAGTACCAGAGGCGGGTCCACTTGACCTTAATTGCCATCCCAATTGAGAACTCGACAAACGAAATCTCAATTCTCAAGTGGTGAATAAAACGATGATTGTGGACATGTCTATCATTGTTAATCATTGAAACTTAAATTTAATTAAATTTTGATATGTTATTGTAGTATTTTAATATTTGGCAACGATATACTGTAATAACACAATGAAATAATGAATTACAGTAATAACACATTTAAATATCATAATTTTTTTTACACTATGATGAAATATATTAATATTAGCCTCTACCGACTCTTACTAATTAACAAGTGGTCCCTTGTTACCTAGTCGGAGTTTTTAGAAACATCGTTTGTTGTGTATTATGCAACCATGAAACCACGATCACGAATCCAATGACGTAAATCAATGATCTTCTTATGTATTTCTAGAAACTTTATAGTTGTTAAGCTATCTTCAACCAAACTTCGTGATTTTTATATCTATAGCTTCGCTTTAAGTCATTTATCGAACCATAGTAGCCTCATGTCTCAGATTTTGGTTTATAATGTTCAATTTCACTTTATTTTTCTGATTTTTGAGTGGGTTTTGAACCCAATTTTTAAATGAGCAAATGAGACTTAAGACTTAATGGTTTTCGTTGATTCTCGTTCCTATGGTTGAGGAAAATCATTTTCTAGAGTTTTCATAAGAAAAATCAATGAAAACAGTGGAAAAACGAGGCCGAAGGGTCTGAAAATGTGATTGTTGGTGACAACACTCCTGTCGGCTGTCAGGTTATATAAGTGGATCTGGGTCGGGCCCAGGTCGGACCATATCGGTCTACAGATCTATTTAAATGGGTCTGATGCTTTGGGCTTCTCTTTTATTATTGTTTAGGCTGAGTTTTTGTTAAATTAGAGCCCAAATCTATATCGGGTATTTAATTTAGAGAAAATTACGTTTTTCTTTGTAAAGGAGTATCCCACACCACTTTGGGCCCGGACTAATCTCCTGGAAAACAGGCCTATGGCCCGCGGGCATTCATCCCGTGGCCACAATGCTGCGAGTGGGGCTCGAACCCGGGAAAATTACGTTTTTCGTACCTGTGGTTTTGAAATTTCTGTTTTCGTCCTTATGGTTTGCAATTCATTTATATTTTCATCCCTAAGGATAATTACCATTTTTAACTATGAGGCATTAAAATAGATATGAATTGTAAACCATAGGGACGAAGAAAGTAATCAAGTTTAAACCATAAGGACGAAAATAATAATGAATTATAAACAATAGGATGAAAATCGTACTTTCCAAATCACAGGGACGAAAATAGAAAATTTCTACAAATCACAGGGACGAAAAATGTAATTTACTCTTTAATTTATTTTAGGTTTAAATTAATTAAGGTACAATTAATTAGTTTATGTTAATTAATTAATTTAGTTTCTAAAATTAATTAATATGTTAATTTAAATTGATATTTAATTAATATATTGATTTATTTTAGAATGATAATTAGTTAATTAATTATTTCCAATGAGGTGTTTATAAGATTATTTAATTAAGTTCAAATGACGGATTTTCCTTTAGTTGTAAAAAGGATAAATGATGTTACGAGTTGTTATCAAGAATAATACTAATAATGAGATTAGTGTCGTATTCAGGTTAAAATTTATTGAGACACTTTAATTTGGAGAGATGTAATTATTAAATTATTTATTATGTGATAGATGATTTAATAATCATGTTTAAGGTGTAGTTTTAAGATTTTAAAACTAAGAGACACTTTAAGTCGAACTGGATGATTCCTTTAGTTATTCAAGGAATCAATCGACGTTAAGAATTGTTATTTAAGCATGTTTCTCAGAGTATCATTAAATTATTTTGATGATTTAATAATGAGATTAAAGTGTCGTAATTTGAGTTAAATATTGATTAGGACGCTTATTTTGAAAGATTGATTGATAAGGTTATAAAGCGATTGTTTTAACGTTTTGGAACGTTATTGAGCTATAGACTTGGTGTTTGACTAAAATTTGTCCAAGGTTGACCGAGTTGACAAAGGGTTGACTTTTGAATCGTTTGACCCATGTGGATTTTAATGATGGAGTCAAATCGAGTTATTTGAGACATATTAAGATGCTCAGATATGAAGTTTGACTTTAGGTCGGTCCGGGTTAACCATAGTTAACTTTTGGGGAATTTAAGTCATTAATTGGATATTATGGTATGACATATGTAGGTCTTCAGTCAAGAGCTATCAGTAGTCGGCCTACACGCAATCAGGTGAATCTTCATGAGACTTACAATATGATGCATACCTACGTACAAATTTATTTTGAGCACTATATGATTTCTATGGTGATGTGTACGTATGCATGATGTTTCAGTTTACATACATGATACAATGTATTTTACATGTATGTTATTTTATGATCAGTTGCATGATATATGTTTATTTTGTTTTCAAATAACTCTAGTATGTCAATTCATATGAAAGTTTTATGATTGGTTTTAACGGGTGGGCATTTGACCAGTAAGTCACACAACAAGTGGCACGACCCCGTAATGGGTATCGAGACAGGTGCAGGTCGGATAACCCAGGAAATGTCAGTTACAAAATGACCCATACCCGACGAGACGGTTTGTGAGAACTCTTTTCTTTCAGTGTTGCATGTTTTCAAAAAATGCATACTATTTGATACAATGTTTACAAGTTGATATGTATTATGTGAAATAATTTTATTCATGCAAACCATGAACTCACTGAGCTTTATAAGCTGACTATAGTATGCATCTTAGGGACATAAGGTTTCAGGTTGGATAAAGGAAAATGGCACACATAGGGACTTGCCATGACCATTTAAGTTCAATATATATGTTCAACCATCTATTATGAATAAATATTGTAACGCAACTCGGTATGGGACGGGTTAGCATTTAAGTTACATATTTATTATTTTAAAGTCTTCCGCTGTAAACAGTTTTAATTTAGCCGTTATTTTGGAGTATTTTATAGAATTGTTCTAGATTACGTAACATTTCTCATTGTAAAAATATGGGTGTTACACTAACAAATATTTCAAATGGGTAATGGATATTTGCACCTTTTTTTATGTCAGAATCAAGTCAAATCATGGGAAGATGTTGATGGGTGTTGGGGAATCTGGGTTTGTGGTTAAGTAATACTTGGATAAGTTCTTGGATACTTAATTGGAAGTCACTTTCTTTAACACCCGAAAATTTCGATAAGTAAAATTCTAAGACTTTGGCATATCTTTTATGACTATTTTATTTTTGGATTGAAAGAGCATTTTGGGAGGAAGAAAAGGCTCAATGGGTAAAGTATAGGAAAAACCGTCAGTACAGACCCGACTATAGTGTCTGATGATAGTGTCCAGTGGCACTATAGTATGGCAAGCTCGCAAGGAAAGGACCAGTCTCGGAACATCTCGGGCGATAGTGTCTGACGATTGTGCCAAAGGGCACTATAGCTGTCAGGATCACCCATATGAGGAAGGCCAGGGTACTACTCGGGCGATAGTGGCCGGCGATAGTGCCACTGGGCACTATCGAATGGCAGGATCACCATTGGTCCCCAGTGCATTAAAAGCTCGTTTCCAGCTCCTTGCTTCATTCAGTTCTCATTCCTGCCACTTTCCTCCTCCATTAAACTCGAAGGGGTTCTTCATCTTAGGTCAAGATCAGATCTTTCCAAGCATTAAATAGCTTCCAAATGTGAAGGTTTCAACTCTTGATCAAAGCTTCAAGTCATCATCTCCATATCTAGGGTTTTGTCAAGTTTGTAGGTTCTCTCTGAAAACCTATCAAGTGAGTTCATTTTAACTTTTCTAAAGCTTTATACATATCAAAATACCTGGTTTTAATCTCCTAAAACATTCCTTTTGATATGTATTACATGTTTATGCATTTTGACCAAATTTGGGTATTTTGAGAAATTTAGAGGTTCACCCCTTTTTATTAGAAAATAATGGGTCTTCAATATTGGTATTGCAAAGGAGTATATTTGGAATACATGGTTGTTTTGTGATAAACATCATGATTATAAGCATTCTTTATATTTACATATTTGGTTACATTACATGAAAATGAGCATATTGGGATAGAGAAGTGTTCTTACTTGCTAATCAAGGCTAAACTTATAATTATGAATTACTGGAAAATGATGTGGCAAGAAATGTTGTATTTGATTTTTAAAAATGGTTATTGGAAGTTATGAGGACCTTGTTCTATTTGGTAAGTTTTAATTATGTTAAAATAAATTTACAAGAATATTTGAATGATGAGAACTATATGTATGATTATAGTTGTAGACTGTTTAATTGTGATAAGTATTAGATTAATGCAAATGGATCTATAGACATAGAAGTCAGTTTTACTTAAAATAGGATAGTTTTCCCACTTGTAACTAGAAATAGGCATTGGGTTCCCGCTTGTAACTAGAAATAGACATTGGGTCATCATGGGCAACTTGGTACGGACTCTTGTAGCCGGATACTAGCCATTGGCTGTAAATGTAATTTCTAGCGAATGAGTATGACTAGGATCATCGGGGCCCTAAATTATATATCACGGGTTGGAGGAATTCGTTGGTCATTGATCCTTAGTATGAGTTCTATAACGTGGAATTATGGCTTACTTTTGTGTTCCGCCACTACCCATGAAAATCGAGTCTCCCCCGTTATAGTAAGATAAATTTTGGATTTGATGGTCCTTATGTGATTTATGTGAAACTAAGCTTTATATCCAACTCATAAACTTTTACTGTTTTGATTATTGGCAATTTCCTTATAAATGTTTGTTCTCACTAGGCGTCAAACCTAACGTTTTTTCTCTTAGTAGTGGGGCTCCGAAGTCTTGATCGGAGTGTTGGATGCCGATATAGGCACTTTTGGGAATTGATGGCTCTTGGTCAAATTGGCGTTATAAACATTTTGGCAAGATTATGTTGAAGATGATAATGAGACCCATCCTTAATCTAAACCTAGAATGTAGGTTGTTCATTATCCTCTTATTCTTATGGGTTGTAAACACTTTACTATTTCCCCTTTTTCGTTGATTACATTTATTTAGATGTTTATTCTATATCGATTTCTCTGGTTTAAATGGTAACACCCTAGTTTTTCCTCTATAAGTTGCTTTGTTTAACCTTAAAATGCATTTGAGAAGACAAGGTTTACTTAGTGAAAGTGTTGGGATGAAACCATTTGGGAAACCCATCAAAAACACTTGAAAATCAGGAACAACAACAACTTACGCGACTTTTTCCGCGGGATCAAGATCGCGTGGGTTGTCGCGTAAGTCACTATGGTTTCGACTCTAGGGTAGCGCATGGCTTTCCCCGCGACCTCAAGTTGCGTGGGAAACCGCGGGAGAGCATCTGGTCGATTTATTTGGGTTTTGACCCCCAAGACCCTCATTCAATCCTCCATTTTCTCCCAACTCACTCTCCCTCTTCTCCCACTTCATTTAATTCGATTTGAAGCATTGAATGCTCAATTTCTTCACTTATTCAAGGATTTCCATCATCATTCAAATTGGTGAGGTCTAGAGTTCAAGGATTTGGCATCTCACTTCTCCATCTTCATTCCAAGATCTAGGGTTTCTAGGTTTTTAACCAAAACCCACATTGTGAGTACATCCTCATCCCTTAAAACCTTAAACATGTTAAAAACTATGATTTTAGACTCTTAATCATCACCTTGTTCATTTATTCTTGTATAAGACTATTTTGACCTAACTTAGCATTTTGGAGATTTTTAGGGTTTTATACCATTTTGTGATATGATGAAGTATCAGATGCTTTGAACTATAAAATGTGTTTGGTCTTGTACAGTTGCGGTTAAAAATGGGAATATATGTATTTTAACTATGTTTATGGTTTCATAATATGATGATAATTTCTTAATAAAGGTATTTTTGGGAAAATGGAAAGTGTGGTTGGTTATTGTTTCAAATTGTGTTTACTGACAATTCTTTATCAAATAGCGAATCTACATTGTGAAGATAAGCAAATATTTTTGTGAAACTATTGATGTAAACCGTGTGTGTGATCATGGTTTGGGTTACCAATGAAATGGTGACAAGATTTGGACTATTAATAGTGGATCCATAGGTATAGAGTCAGATTAATTTGGGTAAATCCTCGTTTGTAGCTAGTTGCGATATTGGACCCTAGGAAGGCAACTTGGTACGATTATGTGAGACTGAATACTAGCCGTGGGTCATAAATGTAAATCCTAGCAAATGAGTATGACTAGGATCATTGGGCGCCCTCCCCCACATCTGAGTACGAGCCCGCGAGTTCGTGGTCTTGATCCTAATATGGTGAGCTCAATAACTTGGAGAGTGACCTACTTTTGTGTTCCGCCACAATCCTTGGAAAATCGGGTCTCCCCTATCATCGCAAGATGTTTTTGGATTGAAAGGTCCTTATGTGGTTGTCATTACATTTTATAAATCCAACTCATTGAAAGATTATTGATTTATGGTACTCAATATTTTCCAATCTATTGATATAAACTGTTTGTTCTCACTAGGCGTTAAGCCTAACACTTTTTCTTAAATGACATGCATAACGGGTTCTGTTAGCGGTGGGGTTCCCAAGAGTTGAGGGACGAGTGTTGGCCATTGTGGCATCTTTTGGAGATATACCTTTTGGACATTGGCATACAGAAAGGGATAGAGATTTTTGGGAGAATTGGGTTGACAACCACCATAGATTTAATGATTTAGATTAGTTTGTTGTTAACTTGTTGTCCATTCATAGTATTTGTATACGCTACTACAATTCCCCTTTTTGGGTGTTTAATTTCTATTTAAGATATTGTTAGTAGCCTCATCCAGGTTTAAATTTACCCCTATTTTTAGGGTGTTACAAGTTGGTATCAGAACCAAGTTTAAATGAACTAGGCATGAATGTAAGATGTCTAGACTTAGACTGAGAATATTAAGTTCTGATTGGTGAGTTTTGGGTAGCAATTCTAAGGTAGGACGGTCTTAGAAGTCGACAGAAGTACACTAATTGAAAATTATGATAATGGTAACGAGTCTTCTTGTGTAGAATATGTTCATAATTTCACTTAGCTAATGTTATTATGAATATATTGTTACGTGAGCATGTTTGATGTACTATTATTATGATGATTGAGGAATGTATTAGTACGTTTCCTTGTGTTTGAATTCGTGTAATCTATTTCTCACCTCCATTCTCGTTTGTGGAGGCAGATTAAGAATGGTTAGTACGCGTGGTAGACAGCGTACACGGGCCGACAGGGGCGAGGCGACCGCTTTAACGGTTGATCAACCGGAGAGGGTTGAGGCCGCTTCTCGTCCACACATACCGCCACTCATAGGCAGAGGACCCGAAGTTATTTCGAGGGTGGATCTGGCTTCATCCAACCCGATGATTCGTGAGGTAACCCATCAACCAGAGATAATGGCCGACATGATGCTCATGATGAATGAGGCCATGGCCAAGCAGCAAGAATTCCTCGTGAAGATGATAGAGGACAGGGATGTGAGCAACCGGAGGAATGAGACGGTTACGGAGAATGTTGTGGTGGCCGGATCTGGGGGTACCGATCAAGGGAATCCAACTGAGGAGTCGTTGATGGTGGACGTGAGGCAAGGTAGGAGGGCTTGCTATAACACCCTCAAAAAGGGGACAATAAAAATTTCCAGAAAATGGAAATATGGTATATAAAATTTGCCAAAGCAATCGAGCCTCCCAAAAATTGGGAAATGAACATTCACCTGTTTAAACAAGTTACAATTCGAAGTATTGGAAATGACAACCTACTAATCTAATTTCTCATGAAATAAGATTACAACACGGGTGTCACCCAAATACTTCCCAAAAATATAAAATCTTCTATTTCTTGGTGTACCAAAAGGAATCTTCCCCAAGCTCGCTCAAACCCCGACTAAACCTTCTTAAGACCGAGCCCGCTAGAACCTGAGATACACATCAACACCAAACAAGTGTTAGGCCAAAAAGCCTAGTGAGCTTTAACAAGTAATAATCATGCATTTAAGTAAATTTCCATATGTGGAGTCAATGGGGGAGACCCATAGCACCAATCAAGTTCCACCCAAAGAGTCAATACACCTTGATGCCAACTACCATGAGTGACATCCAAAAGGCCCGACACATCGGAGGACTACAACCATGGCATTAGCCCGAATGGCGGAGGTCTAGGTGCATACCATCGTGGTGGCACCCAAGACTATATCCTCTTAGTGTCTACTGACTTGGTTCATCCAACAATTCTGATAGTAGGCCTCAAAGCGCTAACTTCACATGCAATGTTCACAATACCAACCGTGGGTACCTCAATTATAATTATGGCCAAACATATTGCGTATAATTTATACATATGATTTATAAACACTTTCCTCTTTTCATTATACCCACATTTTCACATAAGGGAATCAAGTAATACACCCCCAATTCCATGGTTATTTACCCATGAGAAATATAATAAAACCATCTACCATCATTTGGACGCCAAATAAGTCACCTACCCAAAAGTTAGGTCAAGGACCTTCCAATAAACTACAATCTCCAAGAATCAATATGAGGTTAGTTCCACCATTAATGTTGGTCAAGAGTTCCAAATGACTACTTGAGAAAACCTCCTTTAATGTAGAACAAGGGTTCTTGAACTCAAACATAGAGAAACACCACATGGCAAATTTATAAACATTTTATGCATAGAAGAACTTATAACACTAACTAACATAGTAGGATGTGTATCTAGTTTGACAAGGTTTATGAACTCACTATCTAGGTTTTTCACCCAAAACCTAGAAAATGGCAAACCCTATAAATGAGGGTAGAGATGAGGAGTGGTTGAAATGCTTGAGAATCTTCAATGAGAGCTTTCAATGAGAACTTGATAACCACTAAATGCTCCCAACAACACCCACCTAAGCAATCAATGAGAAGAGAGTTTATAGGGTTCCAAAATCACCCTAAATGCTCAAAATATCGGACTAAAAACAAGCGGAAAGTGTGAGATATGAAGTTTAGGGCCAAAATACCGTTTTTAATACATGCAGATGGTTTCTTGCGGGTTTGGCCGCGACTTAGGCCGCGACATAACCCGCCCGCAGTCCTGAGAACCTAATACAGATAGTGGTTCACACGGCTTTGGCCGCAACTTAGGTCATGGCATAACCCGCACGACTTGTTGTCCTTGGGCGGCTTAAAGCCTTCACTCCTAAGAGCTAGGGTACAAAACTACACTTTAATACTTCCCAAAGAACCTATAGAAGAAACAATTCCCGAAGTTAACAAATAGACATGGAAACTGGGTCTCTATCGTACCAAATATTTTACGGTGTTACAATCCTCCCCAACTTGGAGATGATTTCATCCTCGAAATCTACATTACACAAATAGGTGAGAAAAGGACTAAGTGAGTTAAACTCATGATACGTACTAATACACATTCCAATCATCATAATAACAACAATTCAAGCATGTTTACGTAACAAAATTCATAATAACAGTAGCTAAGTGCAATTATGAACGGATTATACACAAGGATTCTAGTTACCACCATCACGACTCTTAATTTGTATAATTTCATAAGTCCTAACGCTCTCCCCACCTTTGACTATTACCCCAAGGTGGACAACCTATTAGTGTGCTTAAAGCTTAAGTCTAGATACGCTATAGTCGATACCTAGTTCACTTAAACTAAAACTCTGATACCAACTTGTAACACCCTAAAAAAGGGATAATAAAAATTTCCGGAAAATGGAAATATGGTATATAAAATTTGCCAAAGCAATCGAGCCTCCCAAAAATGGGGAAATGAATATTAACTTGTTTAAACAAGTTACAATTCGAAGTAATGGAAATGACAACCTACTAATCTAATTTCTCATGAAATAAGATTACAACACGGGTGTCACCCAAAGACTTCCCAAAAATATAAAATCTTTAATGTCTTGGTGTACCAAAAGGAATCTTCCCCAAGCTCGCTCAAACCCCAACTAAACCTTCTTAAGACCGAGTCCGCTAGAACCTGAGATACACATCAACACCAAACAAGTGTTAGGCCAAAAAGCCTAGTGAGCTTTAACAAGTAATAATCATGCATTTAAGAAATGAGCATCATAGAAATCATTAAGTAAATTTCCATATGTGGAGTCAATGGGGGAGACCCATAGCACCAATAAAGTTCCACCCAAAGAGTCGATACACCTTGATGCCAACTACCATGAGTGACATCCAAAAGGCCCGGCACATCCGAGGACTACAACCATGGCATTACCCCGAATAGTGGAGGTCTAGGTGCATACCATCGTGGTGGCACCCAAGACTATATGCTCCTAGTGTCTACTGACTTGGTTCGTCTAACAATTCCGATAGTAGGCCTCAAAGCGCTAACTTCACATGCAATGTTCACAATACCAACCGTGGGTACCTCAATTAGAATTATGGCCAAACACATTGCGTATAATTTATACATATGATTTATAAACACTTTCCTCTTTTCATTATACCCACATTTTCAGATAAGGGGAATCAAGTAATACACCCCCAATTCCATGGTTATTTACCCATGAGAAATATAATAAAACCATCTACCATCATTTGGACGCCAAATAAGTCACCTACCCAAAAGTTAGGTCAAGGACCTTCCAATAAACTACAATCTCCAAGGATCAATATGAGGTTAGTTCCACCATTAATGTTGGTCAAGAGTTCCAAATGACTACTTGAGAAAACCTCCTTCAATGAAGAACAAGGGTTCTTGAACTCAAACATAGAGATACACCACATGGCAAATTTATAAACATTTTATGAATAGAAGAACTTATAATAATAAATAACATAGTAGGATGTGTATCTAGTTTGACAAGGTTTAGGAACTCACTATCTAGGTTTTTCACCCAAAACCTATAAAATGGCAAACCCTATAAAGTGTGAGATGTGAAGTTTAGGGCCAAAATCCCACTTTTAATACCTGCAGATGGTTTCCCGCAGGTTTGTCCGCGACTTAGGCCGCTGCATAACCCTCCCGCTTCCAGAGACCCAAAACACACAGTACACCACGCGGCTTTGGCCACGACTTAGGCGGCGACATAACCCGCCCGCGGTCCTGAGAACCCAATACCGAAAGTGGGTCACGCGGCTTTGGCCGCGACTTAGGCCACGACATAACCCGCGCGACTTGTTGTCCTTAGGCAGCTTAAAGTTTTCAGTCCTAAGAGCTAGGGTACAAAACTACACTTTAATACTTCCCAAAGAACCTATAGAAGAAACAATTCCCGAAGTTAACAAATAGGCTTGGAAACTGGATCTCTATCGTACCAAATATTTTACGGTGTTACACTTGCTCCTACAAGTCCTTTCTGTGTAGCAAGCCACCCGAGTTTTTCGGGTTTGACGATCTAGTTGCTTGCATGAAATGGATACAAGAAATTGAGAAGTCCTTCGACTCGTCTAAATGTGAAGAGGGTCAGAAAGTGAAGTTTGGCTCTCAGATGCTTAGGGGCCCGACACTCATCTGTTGGAACGTCACTTAGTCCACCCTCTCCACCACTGTTTTGGTGCAATTGACTTAGACCTCTTTCAAGGAAAAAGTCATGGAGGAGTATTGCAATGAGCGAGCCATTGATAAAATTGAAGCAGAGTTTCGAGATCTCGAGAAGGGGAGCATGACAATGAAAAAGTACACCCGACAATTCATGGAGAAGTTGGGTCTGGTGGGGCATGTGGCGCCGACTGAAAAAGAAAAAGATTTAAGGCATATCTCAAGGGTCTATCGGCGGACATGATGTATATGTTCCACAACTCTAAATCCTCTAACTTACGTGAGACAATAGAAGAGTCGTGGATCATGGAAGACGTCTACGCTAGGAGAAAAGAAGAGAAGCCGGTTGTGGGAGACAAGAGAAGGTGGGAAAGCAACCACGAGCATCTCAAGAGGTTCAGACCCTTCAATGGGGGAAGAAGTTTTGACCACCGCCGAGAGGCACGGTGGTACCCAAGATGCCGAAGCAAGCACCACGGTAATTGTAACTCTAACCCCACCTCTTGTGCCAAATGTAGGAAACCCGATCATGCTATGAGAGATTACACGGTGAAGGGAATCGTCTATTTTGAATGTAAGATTCGGGACATTTCCGGAAGGATTGTACGAAGTGGAGGACGGGGAGTGTCCCGGAGAAGAAGGAGAACCCACCTAGGGTTCCGGGTCGAGTTTTTCAAATGACGAGTGATGATGCCACGACATCCATCGACGTGGTATCAGGTACGTTTCTCCTAAACTTCGTACATGCTCGTGTGCTTTTTGACTCGGGTGTCAGTTTCTCTTTTGATCCGATGTTTTATGTCGTAAACTTGTCATGCCCACTAGTAGTTTAGAAGATGCTTTAGTGGTAGAAATAGCAAATGGTGGAAACACCCCAAAAATTGGGATAAACAAAAATTCCAAAAGAGAATTTTGGTAGTCAAATAATGCCAAAGCATGAGCTCACCCAAAAAGGGAACAATTAATGCTTGTTTAATTACAAGTTTGTAATAACAACCAATGAGAGATAACAAACTCTTAATCTAAATTCTAGACAAGAAATAAGATTACAAACGGTTGTATCTACTTCCAAAAATCATTTCTATAATGGCATCCCAAAAGATCCCAAACTCACATATAAAAGCCTGTTAATCCCTCTTAGCGGTTGCGCAGCTAAAACCTGAGATACACATCAAACCAATCAAGTGTTAGGCCAAACGAGCCTAGTGAGTTGTACAAGAGCATGGTAAAACATTTATAAACATAGCAGGAACATCTATATCATTTCAGTCTTCAAAGGCCATAAGGGAATCAATGGGGGAGACCCATCACACCAATGAGTGTTACCTCACGTCAATGTACCTTGATGTTCACTCGCATGAGCAACACCCCAAAGGCCCGGCACACTTGAAGACTACCTCTCAGGAATTACTCCAAATGGCGGAGGTCTAGGTGCATACCGTCAAGATGGCACCTAAGACTACATCCTCTTAGCACATACTCATGGTTCCTCCAATAAATATATATACAATATCCATCTCTATACATATTTCATATCAACAAGATACATGTATAAGACCTCCCATAGTTACAATCCCATTTTAGGTCTAAAACCCTAAACATGCAATTCCCATAACGATAATCACCAATCCCATAATAATTCACAATCGTGACCCACCAATATAATTAATACTCTCACTTAATCCACATGAAGATTACATAGCCAAAAACTCCCATAATCTCAAATATAATAGTTAGGTCAAACTTATCAGGTGATCAGATTTATACATGCATATGGAGTAAAGACAAGTAAACACACAAGATATGTATCCCATTTGAAAGGTTTAGCAAGAAACTCTCACTAACTAGGTTTTATACAAAACCCTAGAAAATTAGAGGATGAATGCTCAAGTCCTTAAAGCTTGAAATCTTGATAGGAACTCAATAAATACTCCCCAACCACCTAATAACTTCCTCTTGAGGATCTTCACCAACAAAACCCTAGTAATTAATGAGGGATGAGGTTTGGAAGAGAAAAATCGCCCTAAATACCTCCAAATTCCAGAGTTAAGTGAAACAAAGTGAGGTATTTTTGACATAAAAATCGGCCAAGTGTTTTTATATGCCCAGACTCCGCCGGCGGCAGTGCCCGATGACTATGCCCTTGGCACTGTCGCGGGGGCATTGTCGCGCCTTCACAATCACTCGTGGTACCTCTCCCGCAATTGTGACAGGGCGATTGTGCCCTTGTCACTCTCGTGGGGCATTCTCGTCGGGGATGTACCGAGACCATCCCCTGGCCCGCGACTTTGCCATGTGACTATGACCACTTTCATAGTCGCAGGTCTGTCGCGCCAACTCCCAGACTCACTGATTTTCGACGATTTCGATAAAATTAAACATATAAAGAACTTAAGGTAACAACACATAAAATAACATACCAATGCTCTCTATCCCAAAGCAAAATCCCAACATTTAAAAGTAATGAGAACACTTTAGACTTTATAAACACTTACCTTAATTTTCCGAGTGTGACAGTTGAGACCCTTCAATCGGGGAAGAAGCTTTGACAACCGCCGATAGGCACGGTGGTGCCCAAGATGCCGAAGCAAGCACCACAGTAATTGTAACTCTAACCCCACCTCTTGTGCCAAATGTGGGAAACCTGATCATGCTATGAGAGATTGCACGGTGAAGGGAATCATCTATTTTGAATGTAAGATGTCGAGACATTTCCAGAAGCATTGTCCGAAGTGGAGGACGGGGAGTGCCCCGGAGAAGAAGGAGAACCCACCTAGGGTTCCGGTCGAGCTTTCCAAATGACGGGTGATGATGCCAAGGCATCCACCAACGTGGTATCAGGTACGTTTCTCCTAAACTTCGTACATGCTCGTGTGCTTTTTGACTCGGGTGCCAGTTTCTCTTTTGTATCCGATGTTTTCTGTCGTAAACTTGTCATGCCCACTAGTAGTTTAGAAGATGCTTTAGTGGTAGAAATAGCGAATGGTGGCCAAGTAATGATTCGCGAGGTACTAAAGGTTTACACACTTGATGTTGAAGGAAAGAAATTCTTGATCAACTTAATGCCCATGTTGATCTGCGGGTTTCAATGTAGTGGTTGAAATGGATTGGCTAGCGGAGAACCAAGCCGAGATTGTGTTTTCCAAGAAATTGATCCGACTACCCGTTTCGAGTGGTGAGACGGTGGTGATCTATAGAGAAAGGAGAAAGAGTGATGTAGCAATTATCACCATGGATAAGGCGCGAAAATGCCTAGTGAAGCGATGTTCGTCCTTTCTAGCATACGTGATCGATGCCAAGCTTGAGAAGAAGAAACTTGAGAATGTGAAGGTGGTGCATGAGTTCCTCGACGTTTTCCCAGACGACTTGCCCGGTTTGCCACCTGATCGTCAAGTGGAGTTTCTAATTGACCTTACACCGAGAGCGATTCCGATTGCTCGAGCCCCTTACTGGTTGGCGCCATCGGAAATACAAAAGATGATGGCTCAAATCCAAGAGCTTATGGAGAAGGGTTTTATAAGACCGAGCTCGTCAGCTTGGGGAGCTCTGGTCTTGTTTGTCAAGAAGAAGGACGACACGATAAAAATGTGCATTGATTACCGTGAACTTAATAAGGCAACGGTGAAGAATAAGTATCTGCTCCCGACGATCGACGATCTGTTCGATCAACTTCAAGGGGTGGGTTGCTTCTCAAAGATCAATTTGCGTTCTGGATATCACCAAGTGAAGGTAAGGAAAGATGACATCCCGACGATGGCGTTTAGGACACGTTACGGCCATTACGAGTTCCTCGTGATGTCGTTTGGCCTAACTAACGCACCGGCGGTGTTCATGGATCTGATGAATAGAGTGTGCCGATCATTCCTTGACAAGTCGATCATCGTGTTCATAGATGACATACTCATGTATTCCAAAGGCTAAGTGGAACACGACAACACCTTCGTAAAGTCCTAGAGGTGTTGAGGAAAGAGAGGTTATATGCCAAGTTCTCTAAGTGTGACTTTTGGCTTGAGGAGGTTCAATTTTTGGGCCATGTTGTCACCCAAGACAGAGTGAAGGTGAACCCCTCTAAAATTGAAGCAATGATGAATTGGGAACCTCCCAAGAGTCCATCTGAGATACGAAGCTTCTTGGGTTTAGCGGGCTATTACCGCATGTTTATCCAAGACTTCTCGAAAATTACCTCCGCCTTGACCGCTTTAACCAAGAAGAACGTGAAGTTTGTTTGGCCTGAGGCGCAAGAGAAGGCATTCCAGACCTTACAAAAGAAGTTATGCGAAGCTCTGATTCTATCTCCACCCGAAGGATCGGAAGACTTCGTAGTTTATAGCGAAGCGTCGAAGATGGGTCTAGGATGTGTCTTGATGTAAAGAGGTAAAGTGATTGCATATGCATCAAGACAACTCAAGGTTCATGAGAAGAACTATCCTACCCATGACTTGGAGTTGGCGGCGGTAGTGTTTGCCTTGAAGCTATGGCGACACTATCTCTATGGCACAAAATGTACACTCTACACGGATCACAAGAGTTAGAAATACATTTTTGATCAAAAGGAGTTGAACATGATGCAAAGGCGGTGGCTCGACCTACTCAAGGAATATGATTGCGAGTTGCTCTACCACCCCGGTAAGGCGAACATGGTAGCCGATGCATTGAGTCAGAAGAACTATAGAGGAAGCATTCGGGCTGTTGGGAACTGAAGAATTGCACAAGTACAGCACAAGTAAAGTTAATGCTGCTAGAAGAAAACAATTACTACTTCTAGTTGGTACTTCTGTGGTTAATGCTGCTAGTTGAAGATTAATGCTGCTAGTTGAAGATTAATGCTGCTCAACAAGTTTAGTACTGCTAGTTCAAAATTAGTACTGCTTGAAGAGATTAATACTGCTGAGCATGGTTAGTACTGTTGGAGTTAATACTGATCAGAGTATTAATGCTGCTGAAGAATAATACTGCTTATGAGATGGAGATCAGAATTACAAGGATGACAGCTGGATAGACTGAAGATTATGGAAAGCTTGGAGATAATGATGGAAGATTATACTTAAGATCTTTTATTCTTTTGTAATTATCTTTATCTTCAGTATATGTATAGAATTGATTAGAATGATTAGGGTAATTTCATTCTACGTTTTTGTTCTAGAGAGAAAATCAACCTCAAGGTTTAGTTCCTAATTCTAGAGAAGTAGAATTCGTCTTGAAAGAGTCTGTTCTTCAAGATTGAGGTTGTGTGAGTAATCTTGTGATTTTAATCATTCAATACAAGTTTACAAGTTGTTAATCATTTACTGTTTGTTTACTGTTACATTGAATATCAAAGTGTTTTTCCGCAACTTCTTTGATATTGTTTCTGAGTATTCATAATTCTTGTTGAGAATTCGATCCTGACAAGTGGTATCAGAGCTAGTTCTCTCAGAAACATCTATTCATTCATCATGGAAAACTTTGCAGAATCAAACAGTACTCTGGTCTCAAAGGTTCCAATGCTCAGACCCAATGAATTCGATATGTGGAAGATCAGAATCAAGCAGTACATACTCCTCACTGACTATTCTATGTGGGACATCATTGAGAATGGCCCTTCTGAAGCAGGAAAGATTGGTGCAGATGGAAAGAGAACTCCACCAAAAACTGATGCTGAAAGAAAGACTAGACAGACAGAGATGAAAGCCTTGAGCACTTTGCTCTTGGCTATTCCCAATGAGTATCAACATCAGTTCTGCAACTGCACTGATGCAGAGATGCTCTGGAATGCTCTAGAGAAGAGATTCTCAGGTACCAAAAGTACCAAGAGAAATCAGAAAGCCATTCTGAAGCAACAATATGAGAACTTTATGTCAACGAAGAATGAGTCCATGACTCAAACTTTTGACAGGTTCAACAAGCTTATTGGTGAACTAGATACAGTGGGAGTACAAATTGATCAAGATGATCTAAACAGGAAGTTCCTAAGGTCCCTGAGTGATGAATGGACCATGTATACTGTGTCTTTCAGACAGAATGATCAACTGGAAGAAAAGGAACTTGATGATCTATATAATGATCTAAGAGTTTTTGAATCTGAGGTAGAGGCTAAGAAGAAGCTTTCTGGATATGTTCACAATGTTGCACTCCTTTCAGCATCAATTGATTCTACTTCCAATCCTGAATCAGTTAGTGCTGCCAATGGAGCAAATCAAGAGAAAGGCACTGAAACTGTATTTGAAGCCTTTCTGTCCAATCATGAAAACTCTTCTCTTATTAATGATGACTTGGAACAAATCCAACCTGATGATCTTGAAGAGATGGACATTAAATGGCAGATGGCCATGCTCTCTATGAGAGTTAAGAAGTTCATCAAAAGAACTGGGAGGAACAACTTCTCTCAAAGAAGAGAAGATGGAGCAGGATTTGACAAGTCAAAGGTGGAAGGCTATAAATGCCATCAGAAGGGACACTTTGCTAGAGAATGCAGAAGTGGAATGTCTCAAAACAATAACCACCAACAAGCTCAATCTGGAAGCTTCAATAATAACAGAAACTCTGCACAAGCCCTTGTCTCTCAACAAGGTATGGGGTTTGACTGGAGTGATCAAGCTGAAGAGGCCATTCAAAACCAAGCTCTAATGGCAAAGGTGTCTGATCTCCCAACAGAGGTAACCTCCAATCTTTGTTCTCCAAATTGCATTAACATTGTTAAAAGGTATAGGGATCACAACAAGAACATGAGTGATGACCTTAAGAGATTGGAAAAGGACATAAAAGATTATGTGAGGATTGTTGAGAGATTTGAAGAGCAAATTAAGGGTTTTCAAGCCAATGAGCTTCAACACTCTTATGACACAAACTACTGGAAGTGGGAGAAGAATGACTTAGAAATTCAATTGATCAGATCCAAAGAGGAGAGTGAAAAGTTAAGAGGAGAACTAGCTAAAGTCAAGCTAGATGTAGAAAAGTTTTCCAATGCCTCTAAAGCAATGGATTATTTACTACAATCTCAGATTCATGATAAACTGAGAAGAGGAATAGGGTACAATACCACACCACCACCCTATAACAACAACTACATTCCTCCTAGTTCAGATTTGTTAGAAACAAAGGATAGGAAGGACCTACCTGAGGGAGCCACTGAGATTGATCCCTTAGATGAAGTAGTTGTTAAAGATAAATCTGAGAAAGAAGTTGTCAAGAATAAGAACAACACTGTGAGTGGTGAGATACCTATAGAAAACCACATAATCACCAATGACGGATGTGGAAAGAATTGGGTCAAGTCCAATGAGATAGAGAAGACTGAGGGAAAGAACAAGAAGGTTTACTATAAGCAGACCACTGTTGTGAACCCTATTTCTTGCAAACAGTGTGCATGTAATAAATCTGAGCCCCAAAAACATGATAAACCAAGGGGAAATCAGAGAAACTGGAACAATCAATGAGCTCAGAAACAAGGAGTTGATCTGAATAAAATAATCAGACCAAAACCTTGTTTCATATGTGGTAAATTAAACCATTTGGCTAAGCATTGTTTCTTTAACCCTATTAACCAACAGATGAACTTTCAAAGATTTATGCAAAAACCTGTTGGTTATAGGATGGCTGGAAAGAAACATGTGGTTAAGAAATCTGTTGAAACCAAAGGCCCCATGAGGAAAAAGGTTTTAAAAGAAATTATTAAAATGTGGGTGCCTAGAAGCACTAAAACTGTTAGTACTGCTGACAGGGATAGTGCTGCTGGAAGCATTACTGCTGCTACCAGTGTTAGTACTGCTGAAAATATTAATGCTGCTAATACTGTTAGTACCTCTTCAAAGGTTAATACTGCCAACACAGTTACTGCTGCTAACACAGTTACTACTTCTAACAAGGTTAGTACTTCTAAGCATGCAAGTGCTGCTAAGGCAGTTAGTACCTCTAAAACCAGTACTGCTTCTAGCAAAAGTGTTTCCAAACCCATCATTGTGACAAAGTACTCCAGAAATGAGGAGTCAAAGTTTAAAAATCTTGTCAAGAAAGAATGTAAATATTTTGATGAGAAAGGGGTACCCAAGACCACTTTGGCTTGGGTTCCTATATCATACTAACTGATTTATCTTATGTGCAGGGCAACCAACAGCTCAAGGGGAAGAGCATATGGCATGTTGATAGTGGTTGCTCTAGGCACATGACAGGCAACATGTCATGCCTTCAGGATTTCAAGCATATCAATGGAGGACATGTTGCTTTTGGAGATAATCTTACTGGTGGTAAAATAAGTGGAAAAGGTAATGTTACAAAAGGTAAGATAACATTTGAGGATGTCTACTATGTTGATCAGTTGAAGTACAACCTGTTAAGTGTATCACAGGTTTGTGACAAACAACATAACATATTATTTACTAATACAGAGTGTATGATCCTTGCTCCAGGGTTCAAAGTAGTTGATGAAAGCATGATACTACTTAGAACTCCAAGAAAGGACAATGTTTATTGTCTAGATATGGACAATGTTTCTAGTGATTCATCTCTGAACTGTCTTGTTTCTAAAGCTTCTGTGGATGAATCCTCTCTTTGGCACAGAAGGATGTGTCACATGAACTTCAAGACAATGAACAAACTTGTTAAAAACAACCTTGTAAGAGGTCTACCATCAAAAGTCTTTTCATGTGATGATCATTGTGTTGCTTGTCTTAAAGGCAAACAGCACAAAACTTCTCATAAGACCAAAGAGTTAAATACTATTTCTTCTTGCCTCCAATTATTACATATGGATCTGTTTGGTCCTACAAATGTTATGAGTATAGGCAAGAAATCTTACTGCTTAGTTATTGTTGATGATTACTCTAGATTTACCTGGGTATATTTTCTAAGGACTAAGGATGAGACAAGTGGACTGATCAAATCCTTTATCCTAAGAATTGAAAACCAAACTAATCAAAAAGTAAAAGTCATTAGATCAGACAATGGGACTGAATTTAAAAATCTTGATCTAAACACCTTTTGTGAAGAGAAAGGCATTGAGAGACAATATAGTGCCCCTAGGACTCCTCAACAGAATGGAGTTGCTGAGAGGAGAAATATGACACTAATAGAGGCTGCTAGATCTCTGTTGGCTGATTCAAAACTGCCAATTACCTTCTGGGCTGAAGCAGTTAATACTGCCTGTTATGTCCAAAACAGAGTCCTAGTGGTCAAGCCAAAGAACAAGACCCCATATGAGCTTTTAAATAAAAGAAAACCATTTATTGGATTTTTCAAACCTTTTGGGTGTCCTTGTACTATTCTCAATACCAAATCTCACCTAGGTAAGTTTGATAGCAAAGCAGATGATGGATTTCTTGTTGGTTACTCATCTCAGAGTAAGGCTTACAAAGTTTTTAACTCTTCTTCTAGAATAATTGAAGAAAGTGACAATGTCAAATGCAATGAGAACACACCAAATCCTATTGGGTCTGGTCCTCAGTGACTGTTTGACATTGATTCACTAACTAACTCTTTTGGTTTCAGTAGTAATGACTATGCAGGTTCAGGGTGTGAAGGATCAGGAACTACACAAGTCCAAGACAGTTTATCTCAATCTGTGATCTTTCCCATACCTACAGTGGATTCTATTGAAGACTGTGAAAAGGAACCATCTACTGGACCAAATCAGAGTGAAGAAGAAAGTAGAGAAGAGGAGAGTCAAGAAGATAAAGACCCAGAAGTAGCTGCTGAAAACACCTCAGTGGAGTTGAATGACTCCAATCTAGAGGTGGGACTTAATGAAGAACTTAGTCATCACACCAGAACTCAAAAGAATCATCCTCCACAGCTGGTAATAGGAGATCTATCTTCTCCTATGATGACTAGAAATCAAAGCAGGCTGCAAGAAATGCAAGACCAACAGCATACAGTGCTCTCTTGTTTTTTATCCCAGCTTGAGCCTAAGAAGGCACATGATGCTATGAAAGAGTCCTGTTGGATAGAAGCCATGCAAGAAGAGCTACTGCAATTCAAGTTGCAAGATGTTTGGGATCTGGTAGACCTCCCTAAAGGCCAAAGAGCAATAGGAACAAAATGGGTCTTTAGGAATAAGAGAGATGAAAGAGGCATAGTAATAAGGAATAAAGCAAGGTTGGTGGCTCAAGGGTATACACAAGAAGAGAGAATAGATTATGAAGAAGTATTTGCTCCTGTAGCCAGGATAGAAGCAATTAGATTATTCCTGGCTTATGCTTCTTATATGAAATTCAAAGTCTATCAAATGGATGTCAAAAGTGCATTTCTATATGGATCAATTGAAGAAGAAGTATATGTCTGTCAACCACCAGGGTTTGAGAACCCAAGCTATCCAGACAAAGTATACAAACTAAAGAAAGCACTTTATGGACTCCATCAAGCACCAAGAGCATGGTATGACACTCTGTCATCCTATCTCTTGGAAAATGGCTTTGAAAGAGGAGTCATTGATAAGACTTTATTCATCAAGAGAAAGAAGAAGGATATCTTGCTGGTCCAAATCTATGTGGATGATATTATCTTTGGATCCACAAGAGACAACATGTGCAAGGAGTTTGAGGAACTAATGCATCAAAGGTTCAAAATGAGTTCCATGGGGGAACTTACTTTCTTCCTTGGACTCCAAGTTCAGCAGAAGTCAGATGGAATCTTTATCTGTCAGTCCAAGTATGTGCAGGATATTCTAACCAAGTTTGGTTTCTCAGATTCAAAACCTGCCAGCACACCTATGGAGACACACAAGCAAATAACAACAGATCTTGAGGGGGAGGATATGGATGTTCATCACTATAGATCCATGATTGGCTCTCTCATGTATCTTACAGCATCTAGGCCAGATATAATGTTTCCAGTCTGTGTATGTGCAAGATTCCAAGTTAGGCCAAAGCAATCTCACTATCAAGTTGTTAAGAGGATATTCAGATATCTCAAAGGGCAACCCAGATTGGGGCTTTGGTATCCTCATGACTCATCTTTTGACTTGCTTGCATACTCAGACAGTGATCTAGGTGGAGCAAACTTGGACAGAAAATCTACTTCTGGAGGATGTCAGTTTTTGGGTGCAAGACTAGTGTCATGGCAGTGCAAGAAACAAACCACAGTGTCCACATCTACAACAGAGGCAGAGTACATAGCAGTTGCAAGTTGCTGTTCTCAAGTCTTATGGATTCAGAATCAAATGCTGGACTATGGGGTAACCTTTCTACACACTCCAATTTTTATTGATAATAGCAGTGCTATTAGCATTGTTAATAATCCTGTCAAGCACTCAAAGACAAAGCACATTGAAATCAGGTACCACTTTATAAGAGACTGCAATGAAAAGAAACTTATTCAAGTTGTAAAAGTTCATACTGCTAACCAGTTTGCTGATCTATTCACCAAAGCATTTGATGTGGGTAGATTCACTTTCTTGGTAACAAGTGTGGGAATGATTAACTCTGAATAAGCTCCTACTTAAAAAGTGGTTCAATACCTGTATATTGTTTATTCTTGGTGGTCCTAATCTTCTTTTTCAGGAAAAGTATAGCAGTACTCAGTCCTTCACAAAGCTTAAAAGTGTAAGTATGATTAATACTGCCAGTACAGTTTTAGTACTGCCAGTACAATTTTACTACTGCCAGTGTTCAGTTAATACTGCTAGTTAGTTAATACTACTAGTGGTTAATACTGCTCTCAGTTAATACTGCTAGTTAGTTAATACTGCTAGTGGTTAATACTGCTTTCAGTTAATACTGCCTTCAGTTAATACTGCCTTCAGTTAATACTGCCTTCAGTTAATACTGCCTTCAGTTAATACTGCTCACTGTTAATACTGCTTTCACTAAATTTTTTTTTTTTGGGTTAGTACTGCTTATAATCCGCAAGCTATAAATACTCTTTCCCCGCCTAAAAAATTCATAACGACTCTTTGCATACTGTTCACTTGCGCTCTAACCCTTTTCTCTCAAGTACCAAGTTTTCAGGCAAGAACACTCAAGTTCAATGGCATCCATGGCGTTCATTGACGAGCACAATGAAATCGCGATGCTCCAAAAGCCAAAACAAGCTGAAGGTTTTCACCAGATAGTCGACTTTCTGAAGTCCAGCCACATCGCTCATGCTCTCACTGTATCTCCTACCATCTTCATAGAGCATCAGAGGCAATTTTGGGCCAATGCCACCATCGTTACTGAAGATGGTGTCCAAATGATCAAGACAAGGGTATGTGAAAAACCCCTAACAGTTACTGAAGAGGTGATACGCATCTGTCTACGTCTAGACGATGTTGCAGGTATAACCTCTATTCCTAATGAGGAGTTATTCTCAACTCTTACAAGAATAGGGTATGGAGGCCCATTGGGTGTGTTTAAGTTCTCAAAAGCTAAATTTTCACCCCAATGGCGTTTCTTTGTCCATACCCTTATGCATTGTATCTCTAAAAAGACTACTGGATGGAGTGAGTTCAGTAGCACCATTGCTTATGCTTTGGTGTGCTTGGCCACTGCCAGAAAGTATAATTTTTCTCAAATGCTTTTTAATGATCTTGTCTCAAACCTGGGAAGTAAAAAGAGTTTTTATATGTACCCCAGGTTTGTACAAGAAGTAATAACCCATGAATTGACGGATATGCCTCATTTTGATGGGGTATATGTACCAAAAATTCCCAAAGGTAAGGTCTTTTCAAACATGAAAAGATCCCCTCTGGACTCGGAAGGAGTTGACACCCCATTGTTCTCTACAATGATGGTGGTGTCCCACACTGAAGAAGGTATGGCAGCAGGGTCAAGGCCCTCATTAGATCATCCCACTGCTAGCCAATCCCAACCTTCCCACTATATATCTATCCCACAGTCCCTACTTCATAAGCCCACTTCTCCAATTACCCAAACTTATACAAGGAAACAGGTAAAGAAGGCTCCTTCCCTTCTTGTACCATCACCCACTAAGCCTTCTAGCCCTCTAAGGGAGAATTCTCCCTTAGAGAATATCAATAGGGAAACCAAAGGGGTGTCTCCCAACCCCAAGGAGGTGCTCACTGAGGTGGAGGTTGAGCATATGGGTGCTAAGGCTGCCACTACTCCTGCTAGCTCAGAGGAGGTCAATGGTAACATACATAAGACCTTCCCCATGGCAACTTTAGGTGAGCAATCATCCAAAGGTCCCAGGTGCCAAGAAACCAAGGGGGTGGATAGTGCTTCTGCTAGGCAGAAGACTTCCACTACAAAAAGATCCAATGATCCATCAAAAGAGGGTAACACTTCTGGAGAAGGTGAGGACAGGTATAACTATTATGAATTGATGGAAACCATGGAAAACATCAACATGGATGTACTCAAGCAGGGCAAAGATATAGAAGAACTTAAACTTGTAGTTCTGTCCCAACAAGTCCAGATTGCCAAGCTAAAGAAAATGGTGACAAGGTTATTGCAAATGAAGAGGAGAAAGCAATTTGTTCTAAAGAAGAGGAACAATGCTCAAGATGCTTCCAACAAGGGGGAGAAGCAAGAAAGGGAAACAGAAAAAGAAAGTTCAGTTGAAAAGAGAGTTGAAGTTGAGGGAGAAACTGAAGTTGAGGGGGAGACAGAGGATGTAATAGAGGTAGAAACTGAAGTTGCTCAAGCAGCAGAAACTGTTAATGCTGCTGAAACAGCAGAAACAAAAGAAGCAGTAACAGGGCTCTCTGTAGAGGAACTGGAGATTGCAGAGACTTTGGTTAAAGCCAAGAATGACACTCCTAAGGCTAGTCAAAAGGTCAAGGGAGTGATCATTAATGAAGGAGGAGGCTCAAAAAAGAGAAAAGAAACAAGTCAAGCAACTTTGAAGGAAAAGGGAAAGGAAAAGATAGTTGAAACTGAACTACCTTCAAAGAAAAAGACTCAGATTGAAATGGATGAGGAGATGGCAAAGCAGCTTCAAGAGCAAATGGAAAAGGAGGAACAAATTCAAACTCAAACAGATAGGGAACTTGCAAAGATAATGGCCAGAAAGCTAAATGCAGAATATCAAAAGAGTTTAAAAGAAGCAGCTGAGGCCAAGAAGTTACCTGTCAAAAGAATGCCAATTCAAAAGCAGAAAAGACAACCCTCCAAGACCTTTTTGGCCAATCAGGAAAGAAGAAGAATGATTAACTTCCTGAGAGGTGCAATTGGTGTCAAAGGGGAAATGTTTACCAACATGGCATACAGTCAGGTCGAGGATCTGTACAAGAAAGAGATGGCTAAGCTTCAAGGGGACTCCTCACAAAGGGAAGAGGCTGAAAGAAGAATGAAGGAAAGACATGATCTAAACATTCAGCAACCATTTCCTGAGGAAGTTACACCTACAAAAGAAAAGAAGGAAGAGCCTGAGTTTGTAAGTGTAGAGACAAAATCTGCTAAAAGGGTGAAGACAATTGCTTCCAAAAGGCAGTCTAAAAGGACAAGGGTGGAAGAAGCTGAAAAGGAAGCAGAACCTTCAGTCACACCTTCAACAGAACCTGTGCAGAATCTAGAACAGTCCAAAGAGCAATCAGATGAGCATATGGGGCTGTATATGACTATAGTAAAACCTGTACAGGCTGTTCCAATCTCCATGAAGGCTCCAGAGATCATCTTTTGGGATATTCTAAGAGACAATGGAAAGGATTTCTTTAGACTCAAAAGAGAAGGTGGTGCATTTGAAGCATATTCAACATGGGGGAGAGTAATCAGAGGTTGTTCAAGAGCAGACATAGAGGAAATGTACAAAGTGGGAATGAAACTCTATGAGCCTGTGTTGAAAGGTACTGAAGAGAATCTTCTTAAAGTAGCAATGGAATACTTATGTATGATGTTTGATACAGAGAAGGTGGTGCATAGGATTAAAGATCTTCATCATGAGTATGTGTTCAAAAAGATTGATAATTGGATACTCTTTGAAAACTGTGGTGTGTACATGATTACAATTGATAAATGTTATCATGAATACTACCTAGTTGACAAAATATATGATCATAGCAAGCAGAAACTTGAAGGGATGTTGAAAGCTAAGCTAGTATGTGCTAAGGATTCTGAAATGGCCAAAATTGTGGTGAGAAGAACTATCAATCAAAGTATGGGCCTAGATCCAAATTTGGGCAACTGAATGAGAGGTGTTGAAAGCATCTTGAAGATCAGATCTGAAGAACTTGACTTCTCTTCCTAAAAGTCAAGTTAGGGGGAGATTGTTGGGAACTGAAGAATTGCACAAGTACAGCACAAGTAAAGTTAATGCTGCTAGAAGAAAACAATTACTACTTCTAGTTGGTACTTCTGTGGTTAATGCTGCTAGTTGAAGATTAATGCTGCTAGTTGAAGATTAATGCTGCTCAACAAGTTTAGTACTGCTAGTTCAAAGTTAGTACTGCTTGAAGAGATTAATACTGCTGAGCATGGTTAGTACTGCTGGAGTTAATACTGATCAGAGTATTAATGCTGCTGAAGAATAATACTGCTTATGAGATGGAGATCAGAATTACAAGGATGACAGCTGGATAGACTGAAGATTATGGAAAGCTTGGAGATAATGATGGAAGATTATACTGAAGATCTTTTATTCTTTTGTAATTATCTTTATCTTCAGTATATGTATAAAATTGATTAGAATGATTAGGGTAATTTCATTCTACATTTTTGTTCTAGAGAGAAAATCAACCTCAAGGCATAGTTCCTAATTCTAGAGAAGTAGAATTCGTCTTGAAAGAGTCTGTTCTTCAAGATTGAGGTTGTGTGTGTAATCTTGTGATTTTAATCATTCAATACAAGTTTACAAGTTGTTAATCATTTACTGTTTGTTTACTGTTACATTGAATATCAAAGTGTTTTTCCGCAACTTCTTTGATATTGTTTCTGAGTATTCATAATTCTTGTTGAGAATTCGATCCTGACACGGGCTACCCTTTCGAGAATCAAATTGGTGTCAAGCCTCATTGAGAAGATCAAAACATCTCAAGAGGAGGCGTTGTTGGAAGAGAACCTCAAGAATGAATTGATGACAAAGCAACGATTCCTCTTGACGGAGGATAGTCAGGGGTGAAGTTGTTCAACGGACGTGTGTGGGTGCCCAAAGTTGGGGGCAACCGAGAACTTCTTCTTGAAGATGCCCATAAGTCCAAATATTCTATTCACCCGAGGAGTACAAAGATGTACAGGGATTTGAAGCTTCATTTCTGGTGGTCGGTAATGAAATGGATGTAGCACGTTACATGGAGCGTTGTGTGACTTGCTTGCAAGTGAAGGTCGAGCATCAACGACCTTACGAGATCCTTCAATCCCTAGAGATCCCCGAGTGGAAGTGGGGACATATTACCATGGACTTCGTGACTAAGTTGCCCAAAACCTTACGAGGTCACGATACCATATGGGTAATAGTTGATCGTCTAACCAAGAGCGCTCACTTCTTGGCCATGCTTGAAACCCTACCGATGGACAAGTTGGCGAAGCTTTACATCGATGAGGTGGTTTCGAGGCATGGAGTGCCCTTGTCCATTGTGTCGGACCGTGATAGTCGGTTTACTTCAAATTTATGGGGTGGACTGTAGAAAGAGCTTTGTACGAGAGTGAAGTTAAGTAGGGTCTACCATCCCCAAACCGATGGTCAAAGTGAGAGAACGATTCAGATGCTAGAAGACATGCTAAGGTCTTGCGTGATCGATTTCGGT
Organism: Arctium minus; assembly: GCA_954870635.1. Classification (NCBI taxonomy): domain Eukaryota; kingdom Viridiplantae; phylum Streptophyta; class Magnoliopsida; order Asterales; family Asteraceae; genus Arctium; species Arctium minus. Next base: position 168,297,975 of record OX941080.1, on the reverse strand, counting down.
GGTAGTTGGGACTCTCACCTACCTTTGGTGGAGTTCGCTTACAATAATAGCTACCACTCGAGTATTGGAATGGCACCGTTTGATGCTTTGTACGGGTAGAAATGCAGAACTCCTGTGTGCTGCCTTGAAGCGGGCGAGAAGCAATTCGCCGGTCCCGAGATAGTGCAAGAAACAATTGACAAGGTAAAAAGGCATTCGGGAACGGTTGAAAGCGGCTCAAGATCGGAAAAAGAGTTATGTCGACAAGAAAAGACGGTCGATGGAGTTCCAAGTAGGAGATCGTGTGATGCTCAAAGTGTCCCCTTGGAAAGGAATAATTCGATTCGGAAAGCGAGGGAAGTTGAGTCCCCTTTTCCTTGGACCCTTCACAGTTCTCAAATGTGTGGGACTTCAGTCTTACCAATTGGAGTTACCGCTCGAAATGAATGGGATTCGCAATACGTTCCACATTTGTTACCTTCGGAAGTGTTTGGCGGAAGAGGAGAACATCATTCCCCTTTCGGAGATAAGAGTGGATGAGGGTAACCATTGTGTGGAGGAACCCGACGCAATCCTAGAGAAAAGTCCAAGAAACTTCACCGCAAAGAGGTCACGATAGTCAAGGTGCAATGGAAATATCATCGTGGGGCCAATGTGACGTGGGAAGCCGACGAGGACATGAAGCGGAGATACCCTCACCTTTTTGTTTAACGTAGATTTCGAGGATGAAATCATTTCCAAGTTAGGGAGGATTGTAACACCCTAGTTTTTCTCTGTAAGTTGCTTTGTTTAACCTTAAAATTCATTTGAGAAGACAAGGTTTACTTAGTGAAAATGTTGGGATGAAACCATTTGGGAAACCCATAAAAAACACTTGAAAATCAGGAACAACGACAACTTACGCGACTTTTCCCGCGGGATCAAGACCGCGTGGGTTGTCGCGTAAGTCACTGTGGTTTTGACTCCAGGGTAGTGCGCGGCTTTCCCCGCGACCTCAAGTCGTGTGGGAAACCACGGGAGATCATCTGTCGATTTATTTGGGTTTTGACCCCCAATACCCTCATTCAATCCTCCATTTTCTCCCATCTTACTCTCCCTCTTCTCCCACTTCATTTAATTCGATTTGAAGCATTGAATGCTCCATTTCTTCACTTATTCAAGGATTTCCATCATCATTCAAGTTGGTGAGGTCTAGAGTTCAAGGATTTGGCATCTCACTTCTCCATCTTCATTCCAAGATTTAGGGTTTCTAGATTTTTAACCAAAACCCACATTGTAAGTACATCCTCATCCTTTAAAACCTTATACATGTCAAAAACTATGATTTTAGACTTTTAATCATCTCCTTGTTCATTTATTCTTGTTTAAAACTATTTTGACCTAACTTGGCATTTTGGAGATTTTTAGCGTTTTATACCATTTTGTGATATAATGAAGTATCAGATGCTTTGAACTATAAAATGTGTTTGGTCTTGTACAGTTGCGGTTAAAAATGGGAATAGATGTATTTTATGGTTTCATAATATGATGAGAATTTCTTAATAAAGGTATTTTTGGGAAAATGGAAAGTGTGGTTGGTTATTGATTCAAATGGTGTTTACTGACAATTCTTTATCAAATAGCGAATCTACGTTGTGAAGATAAGCAAATAATTTTGTGGAACTATTGATGTAAACCGTGTGTGTGATCATGGTTTGGGTTACCAATGAAATGGTGACAAGCTTTAGACTATTACTAGTGGATCCATAGGTATAGAGTCGGCTTAATTTGGGTAAATTCCCGTTTGTAGCTAGTTGAGACATTGGAACCTAGGAAGGAAACTTGGTACGGTTATGTTGGACCGGATACTAGACGTGGGTCGTAAATGTAAATCCTAGCGAATGAGTATGACTAGGATCATTGTGTGCCCTCCCCCACATCTGAGTACGAGTCGACGAATTCGTGGCCTTGATCCTAGTATAGGGAGCTCAATAACTTGGAGAGTGGCCTACTTTTGTGTTCTGCCACAATCCTTGGAAAATCGAGTCTCCCCCGTCATCGCAAGATGTTTTTGGATCGAAAGGTCCTTATGTGGTTGTCATTACATTTTATAAATCCAACTCATTGAAATATTATTGATTAATGGTACTTAAACTTTTCCAATCTATTGATATAAATTGTTTGTTCTCACTAGGCGTTAAGCCTAACACTTTTTTCTCAAATGACATGTATAACAGGTTTTGTTAGCGGTGGGGTTCCCAAGAGTTGAGGGATGAGTGTTGGCCATTGTGGCATCTTTTGGAGACATACCTTTTGGACATTGGCGTACAGAAAGGGATCGAGATTATTGGGAGAATTGGGTTGACAACCACCATAATATGGATTTAGATTAGTTTGTTATTAACTTGTTGTCCATTCATAGTATTTGTATACGCTACTACAATTCCCCTTTTTGGTGTTTAATTTCTATTTAAGATGTTGTTAGTAGCCTCATCCAGGTTTAAATTTACCCCTATTTTTAGGGTGTTACATAAATTTACTCCTATTTTAGGGGTGTTACATTTTCCAAATACTATATTTCGACTCTCTAATGCATTGGGTTAAACGAAATCACTATTGAGATAATCCAGAAAATTCATACTTGAATTAAGGCACTAATTTCGTGTGTGTGTGTATATTATATATATATATATATATATATATATATTCACAATATCACATGTTATGTATTTATATGAGAGATCGACGATTACAGGAGGTTATAACCGTTGATGGATAAGATTGAAGAGCAGTTACAATTAGGGGTGTGCAAAACCCCAATAGTCTGAAATCCGAACCCGAACCGAAAATAAGGTGTTTTTTCAAAACCCGAATAATCCGAAAGCCGACTTTTTTGGGGATATTTGGGTTCGGATTGGGTTTGATCTTTGACCACCTGACCCGTCCGAAAACCCGAAATACTATACATATATATTTAATATATTACATATATATATTTGTTTGTCTAATTATCTTTTGGAAATAATAAATTTTAGTCGGTCGAAATATTTTCTAATATATAAATTTACTATCGATTTCATTAATGTCTCAATCGATTGAATTCGTCCTCAAAATCGATTGAATTTATATATGTTTTTTGTATTAAAATAACACCCGATCCCGACCAACATCAACCCGAAACCCGACCAACCCGAACCCGAAGCAATCCGTAATCCGAAACCTTAAATTCGGGTCTTGATTTCCATATTTGAAACCCGATCGGGTTTTTGGTTTGTCCACCCGATGCACACCCCTTGTTACAACTGAATCAGGTCTGGACTCTGACTCCAAACACTCGAACTTTGACTCCAAAGTCCAAGTTTGAGTCCATAGACTTTAAGTTTGATTATATGGTCTAAAGTTCCAAACTTAGTTTTCTTAGTCTAGTTATGTAGGCCTTAAGCCTGATTACATAGTTCAGACTTCAAACTTAGTCAATTTTCAAGGTAAATCCAGAACTCTGATCAAAGGGATCTAATTACACTACCTAGACTTATATTTACTGAAATTTTCATTAAGTTCGACTATTCATAAAATTCAAAAACCTCGGGGTGCTACCCTGAACCCCGCTAGGGGCGCTGGCCCTTGACCCTGCCTTATGACAATCTAAGGTGATAATGATAAAGGCAACATTTGTAAGTGTCCACTCCACACATTCTAAGTCACTTATGTTTGTCTTTATCACTTTAAACGATCTCAAACATATCACAATTATACTAAAATAGTTGCTAACACTAAAATCACCAACAATAATACAAGAACAAAATTAATAAATAGGAATCCATTTAATTCACCTTTTCAAATTAAGAGATTTTCTTGTTCAAAGAACATTTAGGCATCGTTTGGCAAAAATATGCTAGCTAATAAGTTAGCTTATTTTCTGGATACATGTTTGGATTGACATAAGCTAGCTTTTTGATAAGCTACTTGGAGTAGCTTATGATGAGCTTTTTGTGATTACTTCAATTATGCCCTTATTAATATTCATTATTATATATTAACTGTTAATTATAAATAAATATTAATTATTAAAATTAATTATTATTAATTAATATTATCTGAAAATTATAACAAAAATTTTAATTATACATTGATATTTTTAATTATTGATAATTACATCAATTTTTTTTAAATATTGATTAATATATTTTAGTTATCAATAATTATTATTTTTGTAATTATTATTTGATTATTTTTGGGAACTTAATTGTTTTAGCCATTTTTTAAAAATAGTTTAACCTCTTAACCATTTTCTCCCAAAAATTGAGAAAATAGCCCATACTTTCGTAACCATTCATCGCAATTACGAACACATTCAAAAAGCCCCTTTGGCCCCTGTTTGAAAATCCCTTAAAAAAATTGTGAACCTAAAAAATTGAAATCCCATTTACATATTACGAACCTATTTTTTTTTTTTGAAATATTGCACCATTCTAAAAACATATTGCGAATCTAAACAAATTTGAAATACAAAATATTAATAAAGAATATTGAAAGGAATTGCGAGCAATCATTTACATTTTACGAACCTAAACATCAATACAAAGGGTGTTGTTATTTGCACCCACCATAGGTGGGGGTGCAAATGCAAATTTAACTTTTTCTTTAAAAAAACACGTAAATCAACATGAAAAAGGCAAAAAGGTTTTGAAAAAAATAGATATGGATATTTGATTATATCGATATTAATTATATTAATATTCTTTTATTTAATTATATTAATTTAATTATATGGATTTTACTATTGCTATAAATAGATATGGTAAATTTGTATTTTCAATCACAAGAAATCACTTCAACATTCTCTCTATACGAGTTCTAACTTATTAATGGATAGTTGGAAAGACGATTTGCAATTTTATCGGAATTCCAACGTTGAGGTACTTTCACTTACTATTTTGCGATATATTTTCACTTGTTAGTTTGTAAAATTAGTTTTTTGTACGTGTATATTTAGGAATATGATATTAACACAAACCAAATAAATCACGGTGACGATTTGCATTTGTATCAGAATTACAACGATGAGGTATTTTCATCTTACTTTTTTGTGATATATTTTCACTTACTATTATTTTTTTTAATAGTTTGTAATATAGTTTTTTGCATGTGTATGTTTAGGAATATGACATTTACACCAACCAAACAACTAAATGTGACGATTTCCATTTTTATCGAAATTCCAATGATAAGGTTTTTTTTACTTACTACTTTGTAATATATTTTTTATCTACTATTTTATAATATAGTTTTTTTTTATATTTGTATATTTAGGATTATAATATTTATACAAATCCAACAACTCAAGGTGATGATATGCACTCATCAAAATTTTCCACTGACGAGGTGTTTAAGTCTCGTCAAGATTTAATCGATTGGGTGCAAAAGTTGGGACGTTCCCTTGGTTACATTATTGTCATTAAAAGATCCAGGACAAATCGAAGTGGAGTCATGTCTAAAGTTATATTAATATGCGACCGTGGTGGTAAATATAGAGGTACCGGTAGTTCTAGTAGACATACTGGAACTAAAAAAATGAATTGTCCATTCGAGTTAGTAGGAAAATATTCGTCGATGCGAGAATGTTGGACGTTAAAAGTGATATGTGAAAAACATAATCATGAACCTGCAGAAGAAATGGAGGGTCATCCATAGGCAATGCGATTGACTGAAAACGAAGTTCGGTTAGTGGAAGATTTGTCAAGGAAGAATGTCAAACCACGTGATATTCTATCAACATTGAAGGAACAAAATCTGAATAACGTGTCTACACTCAGAACAATATACAATGCACGCCAAAAATTTTGGGCAGCCGAACATGAAGGTAGAACTCAAATGCAAGTTGTCATGTCATTTTTGCAAGAAGAAGGTTATATGCATGAGGCTCGTACAAATAAGTCTAATGAGTTGGAAGATTTATTTTTCATTCATCCAATATCAATGGAGATGTGGCGTGCCTTTCCTCACGTGTTGTTGATGGATGCCACATATAAAACGAACAAGTATAAGATGCCTCTCCTTGAGATTGTTGGTGTAACGTCAACTAATATGACTTTTTGCATAGCATTTGTTTTTATGAACAAAGAAAAGGAACCCAACTATACGTGGGTCTTGAATTGTTTGAAAAAGACAATGGATGGATGTGCATCCCCACGTGTTATCATCACCGATCGGGAGTTGGCGTTAATGAAAGCATGCACTAATGTATTTCCTGATGCTAAACAACTGCTTTGTAGATAACACATCTACCAAAGTATTTTGATAAAGTGTAGACCATCAATAACGTCACATCGATCTTGGAATTTTTTTTACAAAGCGTGGACGTCATTAGTTGAATCTCAAACGGAGGAAGCATACAAGTTCAACTTGGCACAAGTTGAAGAGATATTGCTCGAATATCCAGGTATTATGTGTGTGCGTCTGCATGTGTGTGCTTATGTTTAACCATTTTTGTGTGTTTATTAAAGTAATTAATTTGTTAAATTTTCAAGTGTTCTTGATTATTTGAACGAAGTATGGTTGAAACCATATAAGCAAATGTTCGTGTCTGTTTGGACTGACAGATTTCTTAACTTTGGAAATCACACGACTAATAGAGTTGAAAGTCAACATTCCAAGCTGAAACTATACTTGGATTCGACACAATCAAATTTACGAACATTTTTATCTGATATTCATCAACTCATCCACTCACAACATACGTCAATCAAAGCAAGCTTCCAACAAAGCAAAACTATCATGAAGCATCGCTATAACAAACCACACTTCCACCAACTACGTGGTTTTGTTTCATTGCATGTATTGGAATTAATCTTCAAGGAATTTGAGCGGTCTAAAGATCTTGGATTAATTTTGGAAAGTTGTGGATGTCAAATGCGTACATGTTACGGGTTACCATGTGTACATGAACAAACAACTTATTTCAAGGCAGGTCGCTCTATTCCACTCGAATCGATTGACGGGTTTTGGAGAAAACTTGATTTATCACTGTGTATGTCCATGCAAGATGATGATGAAGTGCAAATATTCACTGAGAACTTCAAAAAACAGACGAGATCTAAGAAGTCTAGTCTTCTAAGGAAGTTAAGAGAGATAATCACGCCATGGACAACTCGGGTTAGTGAACCTGTTGTTCATACAGCCACTCGTGGACATCCCTCGTTGAAGAACAAGGTTGTCAAAAAAAGTTGTGTTGATTTGAAAACTCAAGAACCTCATAGACGTAGTTGTCCTGACGCGTCAACATTTATTGAGTTGGATGTTTTGGCCAACAAAGAACTAGTAAGACATAGTTGCTACTCATCGGAACCAACAAGGCACAATTATTATTTTCATCTGTACATGAATCAGTTTCCAGATATGTTTCATCCTTATATCAAGCATGTGCAAGATGTAGCATATGATGGAAATTGTGGTTTTCGAGCGATAGCTGCTTGTCTCAATCTTCAAGAAGATCAATGGCCATCAATTCGATATGGTTTAATGGAGGAGTTGGAAATGTACAAGACAGAATATGCCGAGATGTTTGGCATTGAAGTATGGTATCGTACTTACAACTCCTTGAACTTTTTTTAGTTGGACAGATGTGCACCCAATATGTACTGGATGGATTTTCCTGAAATGGGTGTGTTGGTTGCTTCAAGGTATAACGTGATACTACACTGTTTAACAACTGTAGGTAGCATGACATTCTTACCACTACGATCTAGTCCACCACCATGGTTTGAACATGTCGTTGTTGCAATCGGACACGTTAATGGTAATCATTATGTCATAATATCATTGGCAGAAGGGTACCCGATGCCTCGTATCATGCAACAATGGGTTCGTTTCAAATATGATTGTGCAACCGCATGGGCTACTCCGTACATGACCCGAATAAATACGTACGAGCAACTCTTATCTCGTAATCGTACTACGGATTTTATTTCACTTGATTGAGTTGTAATATTTTTAAACTTTTTATACTTTATTTATTGACTTATCAATTAAATTATTTTGATGATCTTTTATATTAGAACATTTTATATTTGTAGCTTTAAATTATTTATAACAAAATACCATATTCCTTAACATAAAATAAAAAATACTTTTATTTTATGGTTATTAAATAATTAAATAATAATTTTAATGTAATAATTATTAAATAATAATCCTAGTATAATAATTATTTTTAGATAATCCTAATATACATGATTATTTTTATAAAAAATGGTTTTATACCTGTTTCAAAGTTAAATTATATTTTTATAGCCCTTGAAAGTTTTATTTTTAAAAAGAATAAATACTATAATAAAATAAAATATTCAAAGGACCAAGTCTCATAGTCACAGTCCCAAAATAAAAAATACTTTTATTTTATGGTTATTAAATAATTAAATAATAATTTTATTATAATAATTCTAATATAATAATTATTTTTAGATAATCCTAATATACATGATTATTTTTATAAAAAATGTTTTTAAAAGACCAACATTCACGGTCCCAAAGTGCATATAGATAGATGGGTAGGCTTTGACTTTTTAATTACATCTAACTTTTTATGTAATGATAACAAAAAGTAGGGTGAGATAGGTTGTGACTGGGGTGTATTTGACCTGTTGGGGAGAGTGTAAATATCCCAAATATTAAAAGGAATTGCGAACATGGGGAACATTTACATTTTGAAATTGCGAACCTTGTTTCCGAAGTTTGAAATACTACACTTTTTTACCCAAATTAATGTGTTCGTAAAATATTTCTTATCTTTTGTAAGAGTTTGTAAATACGAAGGTTTTTCACGAAGGGGTGTGCTATTTTAGTAAGAATAGGGATAAGGTGGTTAGAAGGTTAAATTATCAACCAAATATGACTAAAATAATTAATTTCCCTTATTTTTCCATATTATATGTAGGTCAGGGTCGTGCCTGGGGGAGGGCGGGTCGGGCGTACGTCCAGGGCCCGTGAGAAATAGGGGCCTAATTTTTTAGTATATATTATATAACAGTAGTAAAAAATAGTAAATAAAAGAGACAAGTTCTTTTAGCATCTAATAGAACCCAAAGAATTTCTTATTATATTAGGGCCCAAAGTCTCAAACATATATTAATTAATTATATTGGAAAAGAAAATATTTTAAAAGTGAATTGGTTGCACAATTTATAGTATTGTTTATTATTTATTTAAGTCTTTTATTTGATACCACCGTCTAAAAATATTTGTCTAAAATATTTAATATATTCTCCATCATTCATCTCCCACTTGTTGTATTAGAAATCCAAAATCTAATGAAATCCAAAGAATTTGTATTATATTAAGCGCTCAAACATATATTAATTAATTACATTGAAAACAAAAATATGTAAAAAGTTAATTGGTTGTTCATTTTATAATATTGCCTATTGTTTCTCTAAGTTTTTTTTTCTATCTAGTATCAGAGTCTAAAACTACTTACCTAGAAAATATTTTGATATGTTATCCATCGACCATCATTCATCTCCAACTGACTCTTTTAAGTATCTCATCTGCATGAATTTTATATTTGTATTAGAATATAACAGATTTTTGTTATTAACTAAGATAGCACGACCCTACCTTTTGAAATAAATTACCAACCATATGAGATATGAGACGGTTTTAACTTAATTTTTTTTAACAACAAGAAAAAGATCACATTATTAAACAAAGAATGGGCCTAGCGAGGGACTAGGACACCAGGAGAAACAAAAATTACAAGATACCCACCCACACATCTCTCGGATTACTATACCAAGAATCACAGCTTAAAACCTGCCCCGATTTAGATCTAGAACAAAACCATTGGAAGGAACAAAGTTGGACGTTTTTAACTATAAAACAGTGATGAACAACATATAACCTAAGATAAGATGGAAACCCAACTGATTGATATTGATTTACATAAATTATTACTCCGAATAGTAACGATTTTGACCCAAAATTATGTCATTTTATATATTAAATGTACATCATAAGGATGTTTTTGACGGTGAAACAAATTAACGATGATATGTAAAATTGATATGGCAGAAAATATTAATTCAGAAGTAATTATTGATTGATTTTGCGCCTAAGCATACTCGAAAAAATGATTTTATATGAATTATTAATATTTCTTGAATTGAATTTTATTTCTTACGATAAAAACAATATATCTAAGATTTTCTTTTTAATAATTATCGAGGGCTCTTTTTCTACATCTCGCCCAGGGCCTATAAAATGTCAGGAACGGGCCTGATGTAGGCCTGTAAATGAACCGAACGAACACGAACAAGGACTTGTTCATGTTCGTTCGTTTAAGTTAAACGAACAAAAATTATAGTGTTCGTGTTCGTTTGTTAAGGAAATATATATGTTCGCGTTCGTTCGTGTTCCTTTAGTTAAAATTGAAAACGAACATAACCAAACTTGAACAAAGAGAAGGTGCACCGCTTTAATAGGGTGTTCCTACAAAATCCTTTAACTAGCTCAATCAATTGGTCTAAAGCAACTAGGCTCAAGCAAGGAGGCAATAAAAGCCACGGGTGGAAGAATGCAATGGAAATGAGTGAGGTCTATACATACATATACTAGAGTAGGGTCAGGTTCAGGTTTAGAGGAAAACTCAAAAAAATGGAAAACTGAGGAACACTCTGGTAGATTTTCATCTGTACGACATGTACTTGTGCATACAAGTAATTTGTAACATGCACAAGTGCATATAATGCACACGTGCATATAATGCACACGTGCATAAAACCAAAAAAACAACTTAATTTACTTGTACGCACAAGTACATTCCGTTCAGATCAAAGGTTACCAGGGTGTTCCTCAGTTTTCATTTTTTTTTTAGGTTTTCCTTAACCCTTCCTCTACTAGAGTAAAGGGCCAAAAAAAAGAAATACTTAGGCACCGATGTGGAATGGGAGGAAATCTCCCTTTTCACTTCTCCTCTTCTCAACGCTGATTAGTAACATATAGTGGTATCCTACATCGAAATCTACGAGGAAAAAATAGGTGGAGAAGCAAGTATATAAGGGAAGAGGATGTGAAGGTCTAAGAGCATCAGTTTAATTAAATTATTTTTTGAAAAATGTTAACTTTTTATTGTTAAACCTTTTAAATATAAATATTTAATTGTTAATTAATAATTAATTAATATCAATAAACAAATCATAAACTAACGTAAGTGAACAATCAACGAACGTAAACGACCATAAGTAACGAACGTTAACGAACATAAGTAAACGAACGTTCTCGAACATAAATGAACGAACGATACCTTTGTTCATGCTCGTTCGTTTAATTAAACGAACAAAAAAACTTGTTCATGTTCGTTCGTTTATTAAATAAACGAATATAAACGAACTTCTAGCCGAACGGTTCGCTGAACGTTCGGTTCGTTTACAACCCTAATTATATGTAACGGTTATTTATAATCATAACTTAAAGTAGATTTTTTTTTAAGATTTGGTTTAAAATTCAAAATTTATAATATATATATAATAATTTTCAAATTCTTTTAATTAACATATTATATTATTACTACTTTATTTGTATTAGTTAATATATTATATTACTATAAACTTGTTTTAATTATATTATTGAATATTGTAATAGTTTATTCTTTTAGATGTTATTTTTAGTAATTTTACATGTTTATAAGCTAGTTTTTGTCAAACATGACTTTTTCATCGGATAACTTATCAACTAACAGTTAATTTATCAGTAACCAACTAACTTATCGGTTACCAGCTAACTTATAGTAATCAACCACTTTGACAAATAGCCTTTCGTAGATCGTAACCATCATATCTTAATTATTTAATAAGTTTTTGATCGAAAATGTGAGAATCTGCAACGTTGATTGAAGAGATGCTTTCATTTCAGGTTCTGAACAATTCCTGGTGACTGCCCCCACTGTCTCTCGATAACAATACCCAAGAATCTTCTCATTCTTCTATTCACAAAATCGAATCCACATTCTCACCCAATTTGCCGTCTTCAACAACAAGACAATCACCTCCGTACACCCTTCTTTGGATTTATTACACTTTGAAATCCCCGATAATCTGCTTCCATCATCTCGGCTTTGTCGTTTCTCACTTCCCTTTATTCCATCCATCACAAACATAAACAAGTTTTTTGGTATTCGAGAAGAAACTGCTGCTTTCTCCCGCCATTTTAATTAATTTCTGCTGATGAGGTGTTGTTGGAAGTAAAGATTGGACAAGACGAAATGCCTCGTCTACTTCAAGGTATATCCTTCCTAGCTACTTGCTATTAAGTTTTAGTCGTGATTGCATAAACCTGCAATTGGGGTTTTCAAGAATCTGTCACTGCGAACTTTAAACAAGCACCTGGTGGGCATAGGTGTGTTTTGCCATCAAATACGATTTCATTCACTTGTAGCCTTCAAGAATCTTACCATTGATTTGAGGTGTTGATGTTTGACCCAACTGATGAAATCGTATTGTTAGGGAGAATTTCTCAACAAACTGGTCGAAAATGGTGTCTCTTGTGTACTGTTTGGATTTTAGTTTCTTATTAAAGGTAGTGGTTGAGTCTGGGATTTCTCATGTTACGTCCCTCTCTAGCTTTTACTATGGTTTAATACAGGGAAATTGACTCAAATAGCCATTTTACAATGAAAAAAATTGGTCTCTTTAGTCATTTCTCTCCCGGTTTTGAATAAATGTCACTACTTCGGCAAATATACACTTTCGTAATTGTGGACCTAGCTCAAAAATAAATAAAAATTACGAATCTGATTGATTTCCCTTAGAAAAAATCGAACCAGATCCGCAATTGCAGACCCATGTCTTGAAAAAAAAAATCTATAAGGTTTGTATTTTTTTTTCTTTGTGTGTTTTTGAGCTAGGTCCGCAATTACTAACTTGTATATTGTGGATGTAGTGACATTTTGGTAAAAATGGGAGAGAAATGGCTAAGAGATAAAATGGCTAATTGAGTTAATTTCCCTTTAACCTATCTTTACACCACCATCCTACTTCAAAAAAAAATAACATATTTTTGCATATTAATTTGTAAATGTTGGAGTATTGCAAATATGAAATCTAGTACTATAATCTTTTGCAGTGTAGATGATGTTATCTTTCAAGATACTTGGTGACTGAAATCGTTTATATCGCGTTCTAAAGTAATATGAGCATGTTAAGCTGTAAAGAAGGAATGACCATTTGTGTATGGAAAAGTTGTTTGTTTGACAAGGAACATTATAATGTCCTCTAATGCAGAAAAACCTTCAAAACCGTTATCACTTGATCAAGAAAGCTCATCTACAAAGCACCACACAGCAGGCTTATTCTTTTTCCTCGGAGGATTGCTCTTGTTCTTAGTTTTGCTGATTCTAATTGTTGCCTTCCGCAAGTTTATCAGACCGACACAGCTAGGAAAGTGCGTAAAACGCAAAGACAGCTGTAAAGGTTGTATATGTTATCTCAGTTTGTGATGTTTAAGCTGATCAATGGTGTGTTGATAACTTGATATTAAGTTGATCAAATTTCTCTTGTGAATTGCAGCTGCAAAAGATTACTTTAACGGGAAACTTCAGACGATAAGCTATTTTAGCTTTCGAACATTAAAGGAAGCATCTAGGAATTTCCATGAGGGTAATCTTCTCGGGAGAGGTGGATTTGGACCGGTCTATCTAGTATGTTTCCTTGAAATCTATACCCGATATCGTTGTTTTTGGATGAAAATTATAGATGGTAATTAATTGGGAAAAGAAAAGAACGAACAAGGGCATAGTATCGCTGTTTTTGAATGCCAAGTGGGTTTAATTTTAGTGAATCATTGCTCGACACATAGATTTACGACGCCAATGGTATTCAACTATTCATAATTTGATTCAAGATGTTTGAATTAAAGCGCTTTTTATAGGGTAAATTACGAGATGGGAGGCTGGTTGCTATAAAGAAACTATCTCTTGAGAAATCACAACAAGGAGAGTCGGAGTTCCTTGCGGAGGTTAGGATGATCACAAGCATACAACACAAGAACCTCGTCCGCCTTCTTGGTTGCTGCTCCGAGGGACCTCAAAGGGTACTTGTATATGAATACATGAAGAACAGGAGTTTGGACCTCATTATTTTTGGTATGTCTCTTAAATTCCATTCTAACATATTTGATGTGCTCAAAAATGGCGAAATTTTCAATACGACAAAAAGAAATGTTGTCTTTTTAAGTGATCAGGCGCTGCCTAGAACTCATGATAACATTCCATTCTTTCCCCCCGTTTTGTATTTTGTTTTAATAGGCAAAAGCAAACAGTATCTGAATTGGAATGCTCGGTTCCAAATTATTTTGGGCATTGCTCGGGGTTTGCACTACCTACACGAGGAGTCCCACTTCAGAATTGTTCACAGAGATATCAAAGCCAGCAACATTCTCCTAGATGGCAATTTTCAGCCAAGAATCGGAGATTTTGGCCTGGCCAAGTTCTTCCCCGAGGACCAATCTTATCTCAGCACCACATTCGCTGGAACATTGTAAGTGTTCTTATTGAATACGTCGAATGATAACTATCACATGATGAACCTCTTTACACAATGCCTCTTGTTAAAAGATGCCACATTAATCATTTTCACTACCATTGGAAGAGAATTATCGTTGAATGTTTCCGATTGCAGTTCAATAATGTTTGTTCATGTTTTTGTCATTTGTAGAGGTTATACAGCCCCTGAATATGCCATCAGAGGGGAATTATCTGAAAAGGCTGACATTTACAGTTTTGGAGTTCTGGTTCTTGAGATCATTAGCTGCAGGAGAAATACCGATCTTACACTACCATCGGAGATGCAATACCTCCCGGAATATGTAAGCAGTTTTACATCTTGTTGCCATTATTAACATTTCTGCTTTCTTTCTAGCAACAAATTGGAAATATAAAGCAACAACAAGAAGCCTACTTATTTAACATAATTGGAGTAAGCTGAAAATTAAACCGAAAGAAATCATAGAATGGTGAAACACAAAAGCATACATGAGTTGAACTCCTTAGGTTACAGTCATAGACGCACATAGAACTGGTCTGTAACCGGTTACAAACACAAAAAAGTCTTACTACAGTATGATAGGACTTAGCTTTGATATTCAACAAAACTTTTTGATATTTATACATATTTATATTGATTATCGATTTGATTCCACAAATTGACAATTACTTCTTCGGCTTCTGTCCTACTGACCCTACATTCCAACCACCCAAATGTATCATACTCTTGGACTAGCTTCATTTTTCTGAGTATTATTAGGTGCAATGAATCGGTTTGCAAGGCCTGATACATGCTTTTTTGACCGAGTAAGAGTGTGGTCCGGGTAAAAGGTTCGGCCTAGGTAATCGCTGACTGAAAATGGTTGTTTACCAAATGTCAGGGTAAATGCTGACTGAAACACTACCGAGTCAGAAAGCAACCCCCTTCCTTGCTAGGTCAGCATATTTGTGGGTCATAGCGTGTTGTTGATAAACGACATCCCTTCTTACTTGGTAAGCACCTCTTACCCAATAAGAGGCTGTCAGCGGGTAGTAAACAACCCCTTAAAAAGATTGCATAGACAAAGTTGTTGAATAGTGGTTCACGATGGAAAATATATTGGGTTCGTTTGGTTTGGTTTGATTTTTGGTTGTTGAATAGTATTAAGGGTGTATTTATTATGTTTACAAAACAAAATTAACTTGACTAATTTGCATGTTTTGCGATACAAGGCATGGAAGCTATATGAGAGGTCACAAATGATTGATCTCATAGATCCAAGAATGCAAAAGGATGGTTTTGTAGTGAAGGATGTTATGAAAACAATTCATATGGCTTTATTATGCCTTCAGCCTCATCCAAACATAAGGCCAGCCATGTCGGAGGTCGTCGCAATGCTGACTTGGAAGGTCGAAATGGTAAAATCCCCATTAAGACCGACCTTCTTGGACCGTAGACAAAGAACCAAGGACGATAAAGTTTCTTGGGAAACTATCTCAGATGATTTTCCTTCTCTTCTCGAAACCGAATCACCTTCGTTGACTCAACCTCCAAACTCCCGAGAATTTGATGCCAGCGGAAGCTGTTCCATGAAAATCGGTGAACCTATAGTCTGAAACCGGTGGTTTCATTTTTCTTTTTTCCTGAAAACCAGGGAAAAACTTTTGTTATCTGTTTATTGACATATCTAACGTATATCTCTAGTGTGATGTACAAATTCAAGATCTTTAAACTGAAGTGGGGTTGGTTTATTTTCTTTTAATTTACCAAAAAAAATGGGTATTTATATGGCCCTTTGTTCTTGTTGGTGGTGTAAGCTTGTAAAGGAGTAGCAGAGTTTGGTAGAAAGGGAAGCAGAAGAATTCCATATTTGTGTATATATCTTTTAGCAGACACATTCAACCACCCATGTCATAAGTACAAGGGAAAGTGTTATGACATTTCATGTTTTGCTTATTATATTTTCATTTTTATTTTGTTTTTTTTAATATCATATGGTATAAAAATAGTGATGCTATTTGAATTTTCAGAAATATCTAATATCTAATTATTAGTTAAAGAGTGAATTACATCGGTTTGTATCATTTGCTCAAATTTTGGATTTGGTTCATAGATGAATTATCTATACCGATGATCCCTAACTTTTTAATTTCATAGCTTTCATGGTCCCTAGAGTTAACATTGTCAGTTAACAACCGTTAGAAGGGATAAATTAGTCTTTGGGCAAGCTACAGGGACCAGAAGTGTAATTAACTCTAAAATTAATTGTGATTTAGATCTATTTTTAAAAAATATTGTTAAAAAAAATTCAACTATGGGTAACATGATATAGTTATATATTAAAATTTATAAATAATTTTTTTATTATGAAAAAGATAATTATATCGTATAAGTTATAATATTTGAGGTATTATTAAATTAAATTATCAAATAATTATGAATAAGCTACAACAATTAAATTAGTATAATAATAAAAAAATTGTTAAGTTACTTAAAAAAATTAAATAAATAATTTTTTTAAATAAAATATGTGAATCACAATTAATTTTAGAATGAATTACATTTTTGACCTTTAGTTTATCTAAACAATGATTGGTCTCTTCTAACAGCTGTTAACTCTAGGAACCTTAAGTGTTATGATATTGAAAAGTTAGGAACCATCAGTCTAGAATTCGAGCAAATCACAATACTTTTAATATATATATATATATATATATATAGGGGTTAAATCATGTGAGAACTAAAAAAACATTGAGAACCGTGAGAACCGATCTAAGCCGTAATTTGGTTTTGATCCTACAGTTTTAATAAAAAGTTGATCCACTTTTAGTTTATTTCAAAATTGACTTTGCCTTTAATGACCATGGATTAAAATTAATTAATGGTTTAGATCGGTTTTCACGGTTCTCAACCTATTTTTGGTTCTCATTTGATTATCGTCCTATATATATATATATGGGGGGGGGGGGGGGGGGGGGCATTCAAGGGAGAACTCAGTTATTTGTGATAACTGTAAAATCCAATGTGAGCCACATATTAAGGAATAAATTAGGAAATTATTAATTTTGGTAATTTTATTTGAAATTTAAATTTTTTAGGCATTTTAGGTATTTTAAAAATATTATCTCTCATCTCTCTGGCCTCCGACCTCCCTCCGGTCCTTGTGATACCAAGAAAAGCATCGTGATACCAAGATGCACTGTGATACCAAGACTATGATGCTTTCTTTTAAGTGTTTTGCTTCACAACATATTATTTAATCCCCCTTCTTGTGATACCAAGATGCATTGTGATATCAAAATGCATTGTGATACCTGTTCATACTTCCTCTACTCTTGATGTATTATCCTGCACACAAACAAATAAAGTTAACTAAAAAATGTCTACATACTTCAACATAAAGGCAAGGATAATAGACACAAGTCAAGCAACATGGATTAAATTAGAGACCTATGATCCAAAGAAAATATTAATACTAACATGTTTGAGCATTTTTAAAGTTTTCCATTGTGATACCCGTTGTGATACCCAAAAACTTCTAAACAGTAACACACAAATCACTGTGATACCACTGTGATACCGTTTTGAGTATGGGTTAAGACCATATCTGATTTGGGTTTTAATTCACACATAACCACTAGGATACCCCATCTATATTTAAAGAAAAAGAAAGATTTTGATGTGAAGCACCCCTGAAAATGGGTTTTTTGGAATGTGAACAATTATACAAATGGGTTTTTTTGGAAGAGAATATCGAAGAAATCAACAATACGAGAATCAAAATTATCGGTTTTGACTTGGATCTAGTCTTCGAGGTGGATATGTCGGTACTTACATCACCTTGGATTCACCATCATCTTAAACACCTATGCCGGAATCAATGTTAGCTATACTCCATCGAACAGTAAGAATCCCACAGAAATCGATCACCAAAATTCAAATAGCAATCAAAAGAGGGCAATGAATAGCAAAGGAAGCAATGATCGATCCCATAAAATAAACACAACCAACAAGAAAGACACAAAAAAAACAAGAAATACAACCACACAAGAAGTCGACCGAACCAAAATTTTTGACAAAAGAAGTCAAAAATCGAACCCAAGTATGGAAAGAAAACTGAAATCGAAGGAAGGAGATGATTAAACAAACTAAAACGAAACTACAGCCAACATCAATTTCACGAAACCATACCAGATTAACAAAATGGTGATGCAAGTTAACATTCTTGATGTAGGTGGCCGCTAGATTCATTAGAGTTTGGTGGAAATTGAAAGAAGGTGAAACACAAAATGGGATAGATTTCCTATAACAATGGAAAAAAAATACTTAGAAAATTGATTAAATGTTTCTTATGAGTTGTCAAAATAAAATCAAATTACTAATTTACCCTTTATTTTTATTTTTGTAAATCGCATTCATTATTTTAAATGAGTGGCTCGTATTGGATCTCACGGTTATTATAAACTGCCTAGTTATCATTGGATTAGGCCCCATATATATATATATATATATATATATATATATATATATATAGGCGAATGATCGTTTGAGAAGTTGAGTTAACGGTGAGAAACGTGAGAAATGAATCTGAATCGTTGATCACTTTTAATCTCAAACCCTCCCATCAATTGCGGCTTAGAAGGGAATTGATCTAGTGCATCTCGGTGCATCATATCTTGGTGCATCTCATCCTAATGTGCATTCATTTCTCATCCAACGGTTGATTAACATTTCTCACACTTCTCACGTTAACCTCAACTTCTCACCGAAACTCAACCATATATATATATATAGGGAGAGGTTCATTTGAGAAATGGTAAATATATGAGAAATAGAGAAGTAATCTTAGTCATTCATCTGGTCAACATTTGCGGCTTTGACCGCGAAGCACCGGATAATTCCTTGTGTGGTCTATAGAAGGTAGAGGAGTAATTTCGTAAAATACACGGGATGAGTTCATATATGAATCTGTATGAATCACAAAGATTCATATATGAATCTGTTAATTAGTTCAACTTATTCATATATGAATCTTTGTGATTCATACAGATTCATATATGAATCTTTGTGATTCACAAAGGTTCATATATGAATCTTTGTGATTCACACAGATTCATATATGAATCTTTGTGATTCATACATATCATATATGAATCACAAAAGGTTCATATATGAATCTGTTAGTTAGTTCAACTGATTCATATATGAATCACAAAAGGTTCATATATGAATCACAAAAGGTTCATATATGAATCAGTTAAAAAGTTCAGTTGTGAATTGCACTGGTTCATATATGAACATATAGGTCATATGTGAATTATACATATTCATATATGAACACAGTCCGTGTGTTTTGTAATATTTATGAAATTGTCCTTCTATTTTTGGGATAGCCGCAACTTTTGACCGGTCAAAGCCACAATATTTGACTAGTCAAATCCGATCTTGACCATATGAATGGCTAGGATTACTTGTCTATTTCTCATATATTTACCATTTCTCAAATGAACCAAACACTATATATATATATATATATATATATATAAAGAACATTTAAGTAGCATAAATGATATGATAAGTTTGTTGATTGACATAATTTCGTTGATACTTTTGATTTTACTTTTAAATTTTATATTACAAACTGAACGAGAGCAAAAGGTATGAATATTTGTTGAGAACCAAAGCGCATCGTCCATAACTCAACACAACCGACCAAATATAGTTTGCTTGGATTCAAAATGACATGAAACCCTTAAACCAACGAACCAATCAAGCTATTATCTTGAGATTCTCATGGGATTAATGAAGGCGTTTACAAACTGGTCCAAACACTCATGGTTCCAAAAGAAAGGAATCAATTTGAACAAAAACCGATCCATGTCATGTTGGAACTAAACCAAATAAACCGATTGGAGTTGATAAAACAAACAGGATCCTTGACTATTGTCAAAGGACTTAAGTTGGACATCACCATAATATAGGGATAAGTTTTTATTATATGATAAGTTAAGGGGTGAAAGTGAAAATTTAGTAGGGCAAGATGTAAATTTTGTACATTGGTATTCACCTGAACCTAATACTTGGATATGGATGTGAATGTGATAGGGCAGTTGGAATTTATGGGACCTTTTGATTGCACAAACCCAAAATGTCTTTCAAACCAATAATTGGATGCTTAATTCCACAAAATAATTATATTATTTTAATATAAACAAAAATAAAACTATTTTCATTTAATTAACATTTTGAAAAAACATATTTTTAGACAAAAATATATTAAAGTGTTTTAAAGTTTGAAATTTTGAAAATTTTAGTAATTAATGTTGATGTAATGTAGATGAAATTATCGCGTTTCTTTAAAATATATATATATATATATATATATATATATATATACTATATTATAAATCACGTATAAAAAAGCTTTTAAATACAAATTATTAGGCATAAGGTACCATCATTTTATGCAAAATTTTAAAAATCTTTTAATTTACAAGTATCAAAGCACAAGATACATATTACTACTGCAGACTTCTAACACCCACTAATTTGATATGTACAGGGTCTTCCTTTTATGCAGACATTTCCATATATCATTATTAATTAATATATTATATTACTGTAAAATTGTTTTAATTATATTATTAAATATGTAATTGGTTATTTTTTCTAGATGCCATTAAAATATATAAGATAATCATTGAATTCTAACAAAATATTTAATTTTTTAATATAAAAACATTATATTATTAAGTCTAAATTAAACAAATTTATAAAAAAAAAACATTATCACTTTCTCAAAATCATCCAAAATCGTACTGTAAATCGACAAAAAAATAAAATGAAACATCAAAATCGTGATGTATCACTACAAAAAACCAAAGCTATAGCAACGGCAAAAGTCGTCGCTAGAGGTTAACAGCTCGTCGCAATATACCTATAGGGTACCAATTTATCAATTGCTTTTTAATTAGAAAATCAACAAAAAAAATAAAGTTTGAAATAAACTATTAAATACCTATAGCGACGACAACCCTCCAAAAAATTTCATTCTTGCGCCATTTTTCCCACCAAAATTTTCATCCTAAGTTTCATCTACAGCAACAACGTTCTCGTCACCAAAGGGGTGTTAGCCTAGTGGTAAGGCATGTGGACTTGCTAGTAGCGGTCTCATGTTCGAACCCTGGGGGACGCATCCTGGAGGTACGGGGGCTTCGACCCCGGGCTGCATGCTTTAGCAGTCGGGCTTCGGCCCAAATTGCAAGGGATTAGTCTGGGCCCAATGTGGTCTGGGATACCCTCTCCAAAAAAAAACAACGTTCTCGTCGCAAAAAGTCCAATAAACATTAGAGATTTTTTTCACCTTTTAGCAACTAATAGTCGTCGTTATAGATATTTACAGCTACAAACCAAAAATCGTCGTTGTAGCCATCGTCGCTGTAGCTATCATTTCTTGTAGTGGTATATCTCGCTGCATTGCGCGAGTACGCTTCTAGTATATATATAAGGTGCGTTTTATTTGAAAACCAAACAATTCGTATAAACTTTGTAAACCAATCTTAGTCGTTCATCAAGTCTAATAAATATCTGATTTTATTATGTTTCTTAATCTAAAGTCATGATCATAATAAATGAACCTTATTATCTTCCATATATATCATAATCATTATTAATGAATCATAATCATTATTAATGAATCATAATAATTATCCATAAATATATATATATATATAGGGCGCGTTTCATTTGGAAACCATACAATTCGTATAAACTTTGCAAACCACTATTTTAGGAAACAATATATATATATATATATATATATATATATATATATATATAGAGAGAGAGAGAGAGAGAGAGGGAGGTTCAAAGGAAAACCTCAAAAAAATGGAAAACTGAATAACACTCTGGTAGCCCTTCATCTGGACATTATGCACTTGAATTATGTTGTTGTTTTTTTGGCTTTTATGCACAAGTACATGTTACAAATTACTTGTATGCACAAGTGCATGCCGTCTAAATGAAGGGCTATCAGGGTGTTCTTCAGTTTTTCGTTTTTTTTAGGTTTTTCCTTCAACCTGACCCTGTGGAGGATCATGCGAGAAGCAAACTAATTTGCGAGAATGTGGGCCACATAATTTATTAATTAAAAAAACCATAAATAAAAAATAAAAAATAGTTTTAGAAATTAAGATAATTATCATTTTAAATTGGATAAATTCTTAAAATTCTCATTATATCGTTTAGATTTATTTATTTTGTAATTTCAATTATTTATTAATTTTTTTTTCTAAATATACTTTTAATTAAAAAAAATTCATAATTTTAACCAGTAATCACACGTGACATCATTATATTAATACTTATGCATATAAAATATCATATTATTACATGTGATAATTGTATATATTTTAGTTAATCATATGTGAATGTGTATACTTCTATTTATAGATATTTTTGTGATGTAAATATTATCACATGTGATAATTGTATATATTTTAGTTAATCATATGTGATTATGTATACTTTTATTTATAGATATTTTTGTGATGTAAATATTATCACATGTGATAATTGTATATATTTTAGTTAATCATATGTGATTATGTATACTTTTATTTATAGATATTTTTGTGATGTAAATATTATCACATGTGATAATTGTATATATTTTAGTTAATCATATGTGATTATATATATTTATATTTATAGATATTTTTGTGAAGTAAATATTATATTATGCGTCATTTATATTCAGACATATATTATCATATGTGATATTTACAAAAATCCACCTAGTGGGATTATATGTCTGAATAATATTTACAAAAATCCATCTAGTGGAATTATGTGATACATAATAATATATCACATGTTAAACGAAGTTAATCACATGTGATTCAAAACGTAAATCTAAAAAATAGAGAAAAGAAATGGTGAAATAAATAATGAATTAGTTATGGATATCACATGTGATATTTGATGAAAATTATGATTTTATCTAGAAAAAAATAATATAAATTTGATAAAAAAATTATGAATTTATTAAAATTAAAAAATAAATAAATTTAAAAGATATTATGAGATTTTTAAGGATTTATCCAATTCAAATTGTAATTATCCTAATTTAAAAAAAAATTATTTATGCTATTTTTTAATTAATAAATTATGTGTCTCTTATTCCTTCTCGCTTTCTCGTAAATTGACTATCTTCTCGTTTGAACTTGCCTCTATATATATATTCTAAAATTATAGACTTATATATATATATATATATATATATGTAGAGAGAGGTTCAAGGGAAAACCTCAAATAATCGAAAAACTAAAGAACAATCTGATAGGCGTAGGATATGATAATCTAATGGTTGTTATCTCAATGGCAATTTTGTAAATAAAAAGAATATAAGGGTATATCTTATAACACCTTACGATGCTTTAGAGGGTAGAATTGGAATAAAAATTACCCATTTTCCTTGTACCAATTTTATAGCCATAATTGATTCCCCTAAATCCTTTCCTTCTAAATCGATAGTTATCTCTAAGTCTACCATAGATTCTCTCGATCAAAATCTCGATTCAGCTCTCAAGGAACATCATTATCGATTAGTATCCAGAAACCTCATCGATTGAAGTGGTTAATCATCATCGCTCTGGAAAAAAAAACGGAATCCCCATCGATTCATCTTCATCAACTTCACTTGAAGGGTTTTTTTTTCAGTTCTCTCGATCAAAATATCGATTCAGCTCTCAAGGAACATCATTATCGATTGCTATCCAGAAACCTCATCGATTGAAGTGGTTAATCATCATCGTTGTGGAAAAAAAAAACGGAATCCCCATCGATTCATCTTCATCAGCTTCACTTGAAGTTTTTTTTTCAGTCTTGTTCGTAAGTGACTGCACTTCATCATCTCCATCTGTTTTGAACTCGATTTCGGGAATACCCACAATCTTGGTTTGGGTTAGGGTTAGTATCTTCATTATTTCATATTCTTTGAATGGATTTGAGGCTATTTTGCTATTTGTCATTCCTTTCCCATTACTAGTACCTCTAATCGATTTGAATCTGTTTATGGGTCATATAACTTGCAGTTTTAGGGCAAAAATCCGATTTTCAGACAGGTAGAGAAGCCAGATTCGGTCAATGGCTGAACAAGGTATATTTTTATGTTACTTTCATTGATTGTCCTACAATTCCTATGTTTGCTAAATCTTTAAACCCTATTTTTCATCATATTTTCTTCCTTAATATCATAAAATCGTTTTTTTTCCAGGTTTACATAGGAAAAGTCTTAGGTTAATCAAGAACACTGACCAGTCAGAGATCAGAGTTAGTAGAGGTTAGTATCTTTAAACATTTATGTTCAAATAGGATTTAATGTATGTGTCAAATCCATAATTTTGTTTATGTTTGTTCCAGTATGTTCAAGTAATCATTATAGTTGGTCCAGTATGCACTTGTGCATATAGTTATGTCACACATAAAAAAAATATGTCTATGAGATAGATACACACCAAAATCAATTAAATAATTATGTTCAATCAAGTAAGTAGAGGTTAGTATCTTTAAACAGTAATGTTCAAATAGGATTTAATGTTTTTGACACATACACAACAAAATCATTACTTATTATGTTCAATCAAGTTAGTAGAGGTTAGTATCTTTTAACATTTATGTTCAAATAGGATTTAATGTATGTGTCAAATCCATAATTGTGTTCATGTTTGTTCCCGTATGTTCAAGTAATCATTATAGTTGGTTCAGTATGCACTTGTGCATATAGTTATGTCACACATAAAAAAATATGTCTATGAGATAGATACACACCAAAATCAATTAACTGATTATGTTCAATCAATTTTGTAACAGGTTCAACAAGTACATCCTTGGTCGTTGTGAATCCCGACAAGGATATTATCATGGACAAACGAAGACATAGGCAAGGTGAGAAGGAAAAAGTTCCCAAGGCCATAAAACGAAAGTGCTCTTGATACATTTAGCGAAAGGGAGAAACGTTTTTTTACTATAGTTGTGGAAAAGGAAAATGTTTCTTTAGGAGTATGGACATATTTTCGTTTATGACTATTTGGATTATAGGTTTTTGTATTTTTGTTGGTTGGGTGTTGATACTTAAATAATTTGATTGATGTTTATCTTCTGAATCAGTTATAATTTTTCAATTCAATCATGGTTTTAACTTGTAAATGATTTATATTATGCGTCATGGTAGAAATTCTATATATGTTATGCATTTGTGCTTCAACATGCACATGTGCATATACATGCACTAATTCGATTATGGGCACTTATACTGGTATCAAACACTAGTCTACTATGTCATCTATCTCATACTCAATGTATGTCCAAAATGAGATGGAGCCCAGAGTTGGTAGAATGGTCAATTGATTTGTGTATAACATTCGTTTATAGCACAGAGAAATGTATGAAACAATTATAAATCTTGGTTTTCACTCTAAAAAATAATATGAAAATTCTCAAACAAATAATGAACCAAATGTAATAATATCCTACTGTTTTTCAAACAAATAATTCTGGAAAACCATGCACTTGTGCGTAACATGCACATGTGCATAACATGCACATGTGCATGTACATGCACTAATTCGATTATGGGCACTTATACTGGTATCAAACACTAGCCTACTATGTCATATATCTCATACTCAATGTATGTCCAATATGAGATGGAGCCCGGAGTTGGTAGAATGGTCAATTGATTTGTGTATAACATTCGTTTACAGCACAGAGAAATGTATGAAACAATTATAAATCTTGGTTTTCACTCTAAAAAATTATATGAAAATTCTCAAACAAATAATGAACCAAATGTAATAATATCCTACTGTTGTTCAAACAAATAATTATGGAAAACCATGCACTTGTGCGTAACATGCACCTGTGCATAACATGCACATGTGCATGTACATGCACTAATTCGATTATGGGCACTTATACTGGTATCAAACACTAGCCTACTATGTCATCTATCTCATACTCAATGTATGTCCAATATGAGATGGAGCCCGGAGCCCGGAGATACTGACAATTGATTCCATCACGCTATCCTTGTTCTGAGTTGTTTGTGAAGGCATACTAGCTGCGATTTCCTTCTTTAACTGAATTAGTTGTTTCACATATTCTTCCAACTTATCATCGTCATTGCTTAACATACTAACGCAATGGTCAAATGCAGCTCTTCCTTCATGCACAAGTTTTGTCCGTCTCTCATTTGTTTCTCCCGGCCATATCCTTTTCATCAACATTTCTGTCGGTATTAGCACAAAACATATTTCAACTTGACTATGTCGTTTGTTTTTGTTTTTTGTGTTCCCCGTCTCAACTCGAACCCCGCTATATCTGCATAAGTTGTATAACATTCAATGGCTTTATCAATTGACTCATACACCAACCCAACTTTAGGTATAACACAAGGATCCACCCTTGGTATCCAGAACGTTGATCCTCTTGGAGTATTGATTTCAATTGCTTGCCCTGCATAGTTAGATTAGAAAATAATTAAATTAATTATTCACTCACAATTTCATACTTTCACTAGTATTCATACAAATACATAATGCAAACAGTATAGTACTTGTGTATTTCTGTTATGCACTTGTGCATAACATGCGCTTGTTTACAACATGCACTTGTGCATATTACTCACTTGTGCATAACATCACATGATAATCATTGAATAACATGCACTTGTGCATATACATGAACCTGTGTAACAGGTTATTCAGTTGATAATATGCATTTGTGCATATTTTCCAACTATTGTGCACTTGTGCATACATGCAGAATCTTAAATTACTCGTATATGCATTTGTGCACTTTTTCACACTCGTATATGCATTTGTGCATATACGACCTGCAATCCTTAATTTCGACAAAAAACAAACAGCTAAGATTATAAATTCTTATTCACACTTGTATATGCACCACACTCGTATATGCATTTGTGCATATACGAGTTGCAATCCTAAATTTCGACAAATGCAAACAACTAATATTATAAAATCTTATTCTCACTCGTATATGCATTTGTGTATATACGAGTTGCAATCCTAAATTTCGACAAATGCAAACAATTAAGTTTATAAAATCTTATTCTCACTCGTACATGCATTTGTGCATATACGAGTTGCAATCCTAAATTTCGACAAATGCAAACAACTAAGTTTATAAAATCTTATTCTCACTCGTACATGCATTTGTGCATATACGACCTGCAACCCTAAATTACGACCATGGCTACTTTAGAACTCAAAAAACTAGTTCAATTCAATCATCATACTTAACGTAAATCATTAATTGTCATTTAAATAATTGTTTAGAATGCCTACCTGATTGTAAATCATTACCCTCTAGATCACAATCAACGTCTTCATCATCATTGAATCCATCTATGCCCAGATTTCCTCCATTATTTGATTCTTCGTTTATGTTTTTCACCACTGGTTCATCTCGACCATTTAATCAATTGGTTGAAGCTTAATCGATTGGTTGCAGGCTTAATCTTCTCAATTGTAGTCGATTTCCCGATTTTGGTTGAAGATTGATGATCGAATTGTGGTCTGGTTGCTTAATACGTGCATTTTGATTACAATTAACCAACAAACAGATTTGGCTATATTTTAGGCAACGATTTGTTGCCTTTGTTCTTATCTTTTCCAATTATAATAGAAACTAATTTACTATAATAACCTTTTCATTTATTTAAAATCATTTAATTGATGATTATTAATGTCCTTTGGATTGGGTTTAATCTATGATTATTAGGTTGTTCTTTAGTTTTTCGATTATTTGAAGTTTTCCCTTGAACCAGACCCTATATATGTATGTATGTATTTTTAATAGTATATCCTTAATTATATCTTTAAAAGTATATTTCTCGAAATAAGAGTTAGATAAAAATACATCATTTTTATGCAATTTATCTTTTCATAATATATCGTGTGTTTGGACATATGTTTTTGAAAGTTATGCACTTATGGGTGAATCAGTTTTAACGTCAGACTTTGGGTAACTTATTTTTATTTGTAATTATTTGATGATGTAAAACTTAAATAATGAGTTATTATTCCATATATCACATATTCACTTTCAAAATGGAAATCTAAACACCTTGTTAATAAATTAAAAAATTGATCTAATAATTATATGTTTTATCATTTTTAGTTAGGGGTTGTATAATAACGAGTTTTAATTTTTATATTAACAAGTTTTATTGAATTCAAATATAAATCATAGACTCAAAATCTATAAATTTGGATGTGTAAACATCTAAGGTAAGAAAACTTAAGGGAGTGTTTGGTTAGAGGTATTGAACAATAATTAACAGAATTGAAAATAAAGGAAACCGTTTGGTTGTGTATAATATAATGGACTCGTTCCCTCATAAGCCTAAATTTTTATCTCTAAGTTAAAACTGAAAGAAATGAAAAATAATTCTCATTTTCATTCTCTCTCATTTTTATTTTTATTCTCATTTTCATTCCTATGTGTGAACCAAATAGCCCTTAAGTGAACCTTGTGGAGTTACCTCAAATGAC
Source organism: Arctium minus (assembly GCA_954870635.1). Taxonomy (NCBI): domain Eukaryota; kingdom Viridiplantae; phylum Streptophyta; class Magnoliopsida; order Asterales; family Asteraceae; genus Arctium; species Arctium minus. The sequence continues at coordinate 168,268,925 of OX941080.1, read as the reverse complement.
AATAAGACTTGGACCTTTAGGGATTCCCTTAAGAGGTCATTGGTTCAAGTTCTACAAAATCATTGGGGATTTTTCGACCTATTCTCCATGGCTCTTAAGATTAGTCGAGGTGCATGCACAGAGATGGACCTAATTTTTTTTAAGTGTGGCATCATTTAACTATAAGAAACAAATATATGTATATTTTTATGAAATCGTCATTGGTTTGTTGGTTAGTTCATTGCTTTTCATAAGTGAGATCATGTGTTCAAGTCTTTTATTGCAAAAAAAAAATCAGAAGCATAATAAATATGAAATTAAAAACTAAAAACTAAGAAAATGAGACTAACATGATTAATTAGAGCTCGGGTCTAGGGTGAAAGAAAAGTCTTGCAAACCAACTCCACCAACAAAAACTTATATCTTTGTTGTAATTTCAAAATATATATGGTGATACACAATAAACTGATATGGTGGCATTTTTCATGACCCTATAATCAAGGTTCTAAATGGCGTGAGGCGTGGCGTGGCGGCGAGGCCAAGCCTCAAGCCTTAGGAGCCATGGCGAAGTCAAGGTGTTTTCAAGGCGTGACTTATGGCGTCAAATTTTTAATTCATATATAATATTATATATAAAAACGTATGTTTTGTAGTGTTACTCAATGAGTCAATAGTAATAAGAAAGTTAAATGAGGTTATATATTAAAAAACTTGCAAATAAGACATTAAAAACGTAAAGAAAAATCAAATATCTCATTACGATAACTGCGCATTAGGCCATGACGTGCCATGGACATAACGTGGCGTGACACACAAGCCTTGGTGCCATGGCGCGCCATGGCGGCTGTACGGCGAGTTTTTTAGAACAGTGCCTATAATTTGTTGTATTACAATGGAGGAACGAGGTTGTGGCTCGTGCCACCATATCTAATACAGTGGATCTGTCTCTATACACGCAAATTGACCCGAACACTCACGATTAAAGAAAAAAATAAAAATAACCCTTAAGTCAATTATGCTAAAAGGCACCTTTATTGATTGTTTTTTTGAGTAAACTACGATTTTCGTCCCTGTGGTTTGATGTTTATAACGATTTTCGTCCCTGGTTTTTCAAAACTGTTTTTTAGTCCCTGTGGTTTCTATTTGCTTTCATTTTCGTCCCTCCATCCAATTTTATTAAAATTAAATGTTAATTCATTTAAAAATGGAATAAGTAAATTACATATTTGGTCCTTATGGTATATAAATTTTTACATTTTTATCCTAGTTTACATTTTTTTACTTTTTCTTTATTTATTGTATTTCATCAAAACATTTATTTTTCTATTAATTATATTGTATATTTTCATAATTATTATAACTTTAATTATAAAAAGAATCAAATAATTTCGTTAAAAATACTGATAAATACATTATTTTTTTTTCAAACTACTAAGTTTAAATCACTTAAAATTAATATTTTATATCTGTTGATTTATTAAAGTTTTTTATTTATTTTAAATTACCATTGAAAAAAGTTTAATAAAATTCGAGAAAAAATAGTATTATTTTATAGCAACCGATTATTTTTTGTTAAATGCAATTTATTCCCACTATTCTAAGTTTTCATTTAATCTTTATTTTCTATTAATTAATCAAGTTTGTTTAGTATTTAAATAAAACATACACACACATAAACACACACACACACCATTTTAAATTAAGTTATATATTAAAAACAAAAAATAAGACAATAAAAGGATAAGAAGATTTCAATATGGTGTTACAAAAATCATGCAATAAGCCATGACATGCCACAGAATTAACGTGACGTCAAACACAAGGCTTAAATCTCATTTTATTTAGAACATTGATGATATATATATGTGTGTATGTGTGTGTGTATTTATTTTAAATATTAAACAAATTTGATTAATTAATAAAAATAAAGTTTAATGAAAATATGGAATAATGGGAGTAAAGTGAATTTAACAATAAACAACCGGTTGTTATAAAATAAGACTATTTTTTTTCTCGAATTTTATTAAATTTTTTCCAATGGTAATTTAAAATAAATAAAAAGCTTTAATAAATCAATAGATATAAAAAGTTAATTTTAAATGATTTAAACCTAAAGCTTTGAAAAAATTATCATGTATTTATCAGTATTTTTAACGAAATTATTTGATTATTTTTATAATTAAAGTTATAATAATTACGAAAATATACAATATAATTAATAGAAAAATAAATGTTTTGATGAAATACAATAAATAAAGAAAAAGTAAAAAAAATGTAAACTAGGATAAAAATGTAAAACTTTATATACCATAAGGACCAAATATGTAAATTGCTTATTCAATTTTTAAAAAAATTAACATTTAATTTTTAATAAAATTGGATGGAGAGATGAAAATGGAAATAAATAGAAACCATAGGGACTAAAAAATCAGTTTTAAAAGACCAGGACGAAAATCATAGTTTACTCTTGTTTTTTACTCCTAGTATGTGTACTACTAAAAGGTGGTTCTTTCACATTCTTTTTACTTTTTATTATAGTAAAATTAAAATAGGTATAACACAATTATTTGTATATTTTTTAAGGTATTTATATATTAAAAATTATATACGTTATATAGTTTTTGTTCACTTTATTTGTAACATCCCAACCAAAAATAAACAAGCGGATCGATTCATAAAATAAAATTCTCAATGATCGAATAATAATCCATGTCATAACGGTCCCAATCTTACAATAATAAAATCAAGGTTTGTATTAAACAACCTATTCACAACTGAGATTAAAAGCATAAACTAAGTATTGGTCTTCTATCCGCCCCGCTAAGCCTTCTCCTTGCCCTTAGTTGCCCTGTCTAACTCACGACGGCCTGAAAAGATTTTTAGTTTTGGAATAGCGAGGGTTGGACCATAGGTCTAGTGAGATCCCTCAAAACAGATAATCAACAAAACACTTTCCAGAATTTTAAACAACCTTTAATAATGGCACATAAATAAAAGACGTTACGGACCACACGACCGTCAAAGACGATGTGTCTAACTCGTGCTGCCTTAATGTTGAGACACACCCCCAACGACATGAACGGGCCACACTCCCCGGCACGAGTAGGCGGGCCACACTCCCCGGCACGAGTAGGCGGGCCACACTCCCCGACTTAGGTCACGTAACCCACATATAATGTATGCATACATTTAAGCAACAACAATTTATAACACACTTGACAATTTGATAAAATCATGCCATCATAAATAAATTAACGTTTAAAATAAACTTCACATGCTTTCATCATCAAAAGGTTTAGTTTAGAAAAACTCATCTGCCGTTCCTTATCTCAAAGCTCTTCGTCTACTTTTAGAAGTCGAACTGAAACCTATCAAGGAAATATTGGTTGGTGAACTCTTTCGATTTTCTAATTTAATAAGGTTGACTTTGACAACGACACTCCATCCACACTTAATCTCTAAGTAATTTAACTCATTAATATACAACCGAGACTTACCACTTAAATTTAATCGAATCCCAAATATAATGGGCCGCTTATAAACAAAAGCCTACAAACAACTTGCTAACATCCTAAGCTAATACCACGTGGGCCTGGGCTTCGACCCACAAACTTTTCCCATGGACCGAGGCCGAATAGGCCGACCGGTACACCTTCCATGTCGACCGATAACAAGAAGACCGGAGTCACCCCAACTCATCGACCGGTATGCGACCAAGTCGACCGGTATGCGACCAAGTCGACCGGTATGATGAAGACCAGGGTCTTCCACCACATCGACCGGTAACAACACTCCCCCATTCGGTTGGGGACTACCATTGACCGGAACTGAAGCGACCGATACCTCAAACTCGACCGGTATTAACTAATACTGAAACGACCGGTGTTAGCCGAACTTCGACCGATACCCACGATTCATTAATCGACCGGACTACTTATCTGGCGACCGGGATGGCTGCCGACCGGGATTAAATCAATCGAACGAATAAACCCAGAGATTTAAATGTTCAAGATTGCAGTTCTCACCCGAACTTGAAATCAATTGCAAGTTAATCCAGATTCAATAATGAATAATAAATTTAATTTTACGAAAATTTCCTTAACGACCGGAATAACTTGCATCGGTTTCTTGCTCAATTACAAACCCAGAAAACCAAGAACTCAATCCCAATCCATACCCAAATTCGACTATTAAGATAAATCCAATAATGACTTGGAGAGTTTGAATAACAAGGGAGCTTACCTTCAATGCACTGATTCAAAAACTGGAATTCCTTGCACCTTCTCTTCTTCGGTCTCTTCTCCAAGGCTCCAAGAGTCTCTCTCTCTTTCTCAAAATCAGCCGCCCACAAGGATAATACACAAAACCCTAAGACATCCCAATATACTAAATATTTTTACTTCGCCCCCTCCAAACAACAGTTTTGACCACACACCACCCCAAACTTTGAGATTTAAACTTTTAACCCGGTTATTACAATATCCCCCCCTCAAAAGAATTCCGTCCCCGGAATTCCTTCATTGAACAGGCTGGGGTATTGGATTCTCATAACCGACTCCAATTCCCATGTCGTTTCTTGACCCTTAAGGTGTTGCCATTGAAATTTCACCAGCTGGATATCTTTGCTCCTCAATTTCTTTACTTAACAATTTAAAATGGTTATCGGTTCATCAACATAACCTAGTTTCTCATCTACTCTAATATCACTCAAAGGCACCACTACATCTGCTTTCACAAAGCCTCTTTTCAGATTAAACACATGGAAGGAGGAATGATTCTCACCCAGAACTTCGGTAGATTTAGCTTGCAGGATACTCCTCCCAACTCGCTCGACAACAGCAACGTCCCAACAAACCTAGGTCTTAACTTCCATTTCTTTTTGAATCGATCACACCCTTTCCATACGAACTTTACATTAAATATATATATTTGTCACCACTTGAGACTACAGACTCATAATCCCCAATCTAATCAAGATAGTGCCATTCGATTAACCAAGTCATTCTGATCAATACCCAGCCACACGCAACCATCAGTTTTACCCCTCGATTACAACCACTTCCATAACCGATAAGATTTTACCGGAGTCAACACCCCGACAACAAGCATCACTGATTACACAATTACTCCACTCACCAACATAACCCATTGTCAACTGTAGACATTACCTACATCTCATAGCCACAAGTTTCTTCATCATGCAACTTGCCTTTGCAAGCACCCACCCTTAGCACGCCATACGTCAAACTTAGCAGCACTTTCTTTTTCGAACACACTGATCTCAGCCCTCAACATCATCCAAATCTTACACACTAAATATATAAATTGCCCCCAACGGCATCACTTCAACTTCTTATATAATGACAGAAACTTCCACAATTCAAAACCCTCGAAATCCACCAATTCCAACTGACCAATAGTGCAACCCATACTTTTTTTTCCGCTGCGTCCACATTCATCCGACTAAATGCACAATAAAACCAAGCTTCACCCACTCTACATGTAGTAACCACTCTCATACAAACTATTCCAAATAGTTTATCACAGGACAACGGTCTCAATTGGAATCCCCTCTTCACGCATTGCCGAACTGACACTATGATCCTATGCTTCGAGCACTATATCCCAACACCTCTACCTTCCTCCTTGAGGATTTCAATCCCACTTCTAACGACCGACTCACTAATTAATAGAGTGAACTTTTGCTCAGCTGCACTATTTTTTTTTTAATTACTCACCCCCACACCGCACCGATCGCCATAATCTCTTTCTCATACCCACATCAGGGATTTTAAAATTGCCAACAGAAGAATCTAAAAACATACCTCTACATTTGAGTCACTTATCAATCTTCTTATTCTCAATTTTATCACCTTTCCGACATGATATCATCACATTCTTCTCGCTGCAAGAGACCTCGCTCATTCAACATTGCTTACTCTATTCTTCAATGATTCCCAAAATAGTCAGATCCCATTTACATTACTTTGCTTGATCAACCGACTTTCCACACTTCTTACGCGAGATAATCAACCCAACTCCTCTGATTCGTTACCCATTATTCGAAAGCGCCGCACAATTCTCGCCCTCCAAACATGATTTCCCAAGCTGCTAGAATCCTTTCCCTTAAAGAGTACCTCAACTTGCCCACGGATTTCCTATCTACTACACAACCCTTGACTAAACAGTTCGTCGTTTTCAACAATCCTTCTAGGGATATAAAATAATTCTGCCCCAAAACTTGCCGAAAACCAGAACACACAGGTCCTCTCTTTGATAACCACTAACCATTGTAACAACCATCATTTGGAACAATTATTTTTAACTTAACAATACCCCCAATAACCAAACACTCGCACAACTCAACCACATACTTACTACCTACAAATCATTCCCCATAGATCTTCGAACAAGGACATTCATCCGATAGCAATGACGTCAGACTTCTACATATCCTTCGGGAAGCTCCTTACCACTTTAATGACTTGCACTCCCAGATATGCCATAAAGACATCCCCAACTCATGGTTACAACTACCATTCTACTACTTCATCCCAGAACAGTTGCAACTCCCCACGACCACTTGTCACATATACCAAAACCGTCATTTTCTCATTGTTCAACATATTAAAATTTGACTTCGGGACATTTCATGACCTTGTCTTTCCTGACCCTGAATAAATCGCAAAACTATGATCCTCAAAACTATATAACAAGGTTTCGCTCCTTGTCGGCTCATCGCGACCTACTGGAACCAACTCCAGTAGCCTGAAAGATTAAACGTACTACCTCGAAGACTTAAGTGCTCAAAGCACAACCCCTCCCAGTTGTGCTATAAAAACTTTGCTCCCACATAACCATCAAAACCTCATTGGTAAAGAACAACCTGATCGAACTAAATATCTTCCATTTTGGAAGGATCACACAATGTTGTTCAACATCGCATTAGGTTTGCACCTTTTTTTTATAACCCTTCGCTTCCTCACGCAACTCCGTGAAACTAACCATAACTACTTCTTCATTTTCAACGCCCCGTCATTCACCACAAAGAAAATTGGTTGCTGGCTTCAACTTTGCCATTCGACATGGTGATACTTCAACCACATCTCCGACCAACAGAATTTCCAATGGGATTTACCTTTGTCGTCCCAACATATAAAAGTATCCCAACAGCTTCGAATCTCACCCTGGGCATAAACATATACCACCTCTGTATCTTAACCCACTGATCAAGCGAGCATGCCAAACGACTCTCACCCTTTTTGATATGACAACACATGTTTGTACCAAACTCACTTATAAATTCATGCAATCAAATGTTGTTTTGATTTCCATAACCAAAAGTCAACTCATTTATAAAGAGATATATAATATTTTCCCCAGACCAGAAAAATCAAAATTTATCACCCAAAGTCAAAAATTGTCTTTTTAATTCAAACACATGTTCGCAGGCGTATACACGTTTTCAAAACAACTACTTCGTAAGGCACACACATGCCAAAATATCTGATGTGATTGATATGGAAAAACTCCAACAATTTGTTTGACACTCAATGCATGGGACTCCCTTGACATTGAAGGCTATAAATACTCTCTCAAGATCAGCCACTTGCACTCACCACAGCTCTGCTCAGACTTTCTACTTCTGACCAACCGGTAGGAGTCCTTTACTGTGCCACAACCTCCGGCACCAACATCTTCTAACAACCTTGAAAACCCAACAACTAGTCACCACCGTGATTATTGTTTCACAAATCACACGGTAAATCATTTATATCTGATCCTCACTACATAATATCAGTCAACACTGGTATCGCCTCTCAACCACCCCTACAATTAACTACAACTTTAGAAGCCTCATTTATATCCTTCGATTCTTGGATTAACACTCTCCTGCTTCTCGCTAAACGACGTACCACTCTACCAGCCCGAAGACTCCCTTGGAGAAAAAGCCCACCTCCTAACATCAAACTCTTCCTTAAGAACTTAGGAGGTCCTTTCTCAACAAAATATCTACATCCTGCACGAATATACATCCTACACGGTATTAACCTTACTACCAACAACGAACTTCCACCACACGCTAGACTAACACTATCAACTATAGATATAATTCTCTGCCCGGAACCACACACAACAATAGCATTTGAGTATGCCCATTCACCTGTAAATTCATAATGGCATTGGCCAGATGCGATTATGAATTTACCTTACATGAGAGTACTCACTATTGTTATCACACCTCACGATGATCAAGGTCTTTCTTAAAGACTTCCTATATCTCAGTTGTGTCCATCTATTCCAAAGTTTAAGTTTAGGCCCATCCGGTCACCTAAATCCCTTAAACTATGGCTCTGATACCAACTGTAACATCCCAACCAAAAATAAACAAGCGGATCGATTCTTAAAATAAAATTCTCAATGATCGAATAATAATCCATGCCATAATAGTCCCAATCTTACAATAATAAAATCAAGGTTTGTATTAAACAACCTATTCACAACTGAGATTAAAAGCATAAACTAAGTATTGGTCTTCTATCCGCCCCGCTAAGCCTTCTCCTTGCCCTTAGCTACCCTGTCTAACTCACGACCTGAAAAGATTTTTAGTTTTGGAATAGCGAGGGTTAGACCATAGGTCTAGTGTGATCCCTCAAAACAGATAATCAACAAAACACTTTCCAGAATTTTAAACAACCTTTAATAATGGCACATAAATAAAAGACGTTACGGACCACACGACCGTCAAAGACGATGTGTCTAACTCGTGCTGCCTTAATGTTGAGACACACCCCCAACGACATGAACGGGCCACACTCCCCGGCACGAGTAGGCGGACCATACTCCCCGACTTAGGTCACGTAACCCACATATAATGTATGCATACATTTAAGCAACAACAATTTATAACACACTTGACAATTTGATAAAATCATGCCATCATAAATAAATTAACGTTTAAAATAAACTTCACATGCTTTCATCATCAAAAGGTTTAGTTTAGAAAAACTCACCTGCCCTTCCTTATCTCAAAGCTCTTCGTCTACTTTTAGAAGTCGAACTGAAACCTATCAAGGAAATACTGGTTGGTGAACTCTTTCGATTTTCTAATTTAATAAGGTTGACTTTGACAACGACACTCCATCCACACTTAATCTCTAAGTAATTTAACTCATTAATATACAACCGAGACTTACCACTTAAATTTAAGCGAATCCCAAATATAATGGGCCGCTTATAAACAAAAGCCTACAAACAACTTGCTAACATCCTAAGCTAATACCACGTGGGCCTGGGCTTCGGCCCACAAACTTTTCCCATGGACCGGGGCCGAATAGGCCGACCGGTACACCTTCCATGTCGACCGATAACAAGAAGACCGGAGTCCCCCCCAACTCATCGACCGGTATGCGACCAAGTCGACCGGTATGATGAAGACCGGGGTCTTCCACCACATCGACCGGTAACAACACTCCCCCATTCGGCTTGGGACTACCATTGACCGGAACTGAAGCGACCGATACCTCAAACTTGACCGGTATTAACTAATACTGAAACGACCGGTGTTAGCCGAACTTCGACCGATACCCACGATTCATTAATCGACCGGACTACTTATCTGGCGACCGGGATGGCTGCCGACCGGGATTAAATCAATCGAACGAATAAACCCAGAGATTTAAATGTTCAAGATTGCAGTTCTCACCCGAACTTGAAATCAATTGCAAGTTAATCCAGATTCAATAATGAATAATAAATTTAATTTTACCAAAGTTTCCTTAACCACCGGAATAACTTGCATCGGTTTCTTGCTCAATTACAAACCCAGAAAACCAAGAACTCAGTCCCAATCCACACCCAAATTCGACTATTAAGATAAATCCAATAATGACTTGGAGAGTTTGAATAACAAGGGTGCTTACCTTCAATGCACTGATTCAAAAACTGGAATTCCTTGCACCTTCTCTTCTTCAGTCTCTTCTCCAAGGCTCCAAAAGTCTCTCTCTCTTTCTCAAAATCAGCCGCCCACAAGTATAATACACAAAACCCTAAGACATCCCAATATACTAAATATTTTTACTTCGCCCCCTCCAAACAACAGTTTTGACCACACACCACCCCAAACTTTGAGATTTAAACTTTTAACCCGGTTATTACATTATTAAATTAACTACATGAACAATTAGCTTGGACAAGAAGGATGTTAACAATTCAACTCCTATTAACGATCATGGTGAAATAATTTAAAAGAATAAAAATGAGTGTGAAAATATGACATTTTTTGAAATAATTTAATTGAAGAAAAATAAAAATGAGTGTGAAAATATGACATTTTTTCACTTGAAAATAAAATTTTAGAAAAATAAAAATAACGTTTGATCTTATTGATTCTAGTTGATCTTTGTTGACCTTAGAACACGACAAATGAAAAGAAATTTGTTTCTTTCCCTTGGCATGAGGTTTAACATGGATAAAGGTGATGAAAATATATTTGAAATAACGTTACACTTAAATTATTAGATGAACGTAAAGTTATCGCCCTCAAAAATATCAAAGACCTCTTTAAGTGCAGAAATTTAGGAGCTTTTTTTTAATCGTGGTTAATATGTATTTTTAAAGGTTGAATTCATGTGTTATGCATCTGATTACATTTATAATGAGTTATAATAGTGTATAATTATACTGTAACTTAAGTCAAGTTGTATTCAGTTGAAATTGCCAGGAAAACATAAAAGTACTACCAAAACTTAAGACTTTAATTTGTTGGTAACAAATTTATTACCGCAACATTCTTGAAGTCTTTATTGTAGACATCATCAATGTCATTATCATACTAGTTTCAAATATAAAAAATACAGATATATTAACAATGTTATTTCTCAACATCACTCTATATTGATCAAATGTTAGTTGAAGTTGGTAAAAAAATGTTTCTATGTGTGTATATGCACACGCACACGCACACACATATACATATATAGTGTTGAGTTCTGGTGAGAAGTAGTTATCAACCGTTTGATACACATTAGAATAAGATGCACCAAGATGCACCAGATCAATCCTTGTATCTAATGTGATTCATGGGTGGGCTTGACTGGTGCATTGATAGCAAAAATGCACATGTATAAAATGTGACACAATAATGGCACAAATATACACCAAATATTGCGTTCGCTTTTCAAGTAATATAGTGTTAAGGACCAAATATCGTATCCATGGGGATTGAACTACTAAGATTCAGAGATTTCCACGAACTTCCGGTGCAAAGTTTAGAGTTTTATAAAATTGATTGGTTTAGAGCGGAATATTAAATATTTAAAGTAACACAATAATAAAAGACGGGTACAAGTGTAAGTTTTCCCCGAGAGTATATTAGTACCTTAAATAGTTCACAAAATCGGTCACAATGTGATCCCACACGATTTCCTCCTCTCGCAGCTACGTCGTATAGGTTGCGATTACGGTTTTATTATAAAGTATCCACAAGCGCAAACTTTCGGTTTACCAATCTCACTAAGTAGATCTCAAAGACCTTAGCCCCGCCAATATGGAGAGATGTGCATATTTTTATGACATACCAACTCGACCGACAACTGGATCTTAGTTTGATTATGCAAAAATCCATATCTCTATGTGATTATTGAAAATTTTCTCAAACCTCCTTGCATCATCCAAACCGTATTCGAATCCGGCCCTCTTGAGGTCTAAGATCTAATATTAACAAACACAAGTGATCGTCTTGCCCGCTTTGAGTTAAAGCTTCAACTTGGATGACCAAACCGAGAAGTTAACCAAAATACGATAACACCTAAGTGTTACATTTTAATCTCTCGGGTTTGGCTTACACCCGCACCCAAGGGGTTTTAGCTACTAATCATAAGTAAAGACATAGAAGAAGATAGAAAATACTTAAAAGTAAACTGCATATAAATTAAAAGTGTTTCTCTGGTGGCGGATGTCACCACAGTGGTACAGAAATGGAAAGACGAAAATTAAAATTACAACTAAATTGCTCAAACTGAAATTTGTTGAATCTAAGAGTAAATCACAATGAAAGGAATGAATTCAAATGACCCTCCACGCTCCAATTTATAGTGGAAGAGGAGAGAGGTGTGATAGTGACTTGAGAAAACAAACACCAAGGAAGAAAGGGACCTCTCATGATGTCTTCTTCCCTACTTTTGTCTTCATTCTCCTTGTCCATATCTCCTCTATTTTCATTAATACTTCAGATTTTGACTAAGACTCCTACTTTTTTCCATTTCACCAATTCAGCAACAAGATTTATGCAGTATCACCAAAGGTGCTGGTTGCCACCGTGGTGAGTCATGTGGCCACAATGACAAGTTTTCTTACCAAATTTTGAATTTTCAGTTATTTCTCTCTTAAGGAACAATTTGGACCAAAGAAGTGGGAAACGACTCAAATGGGTTTAAAAAGATGAACAAATAACTCTAAAATTTGAGAGTTATCATGCATCTCGATGCATCTCATCCTAATATGTGTCAATTTCCCATCCAATGGTCGATAACCACTTCTCACCATTAACTCAACTTCTCAACGGAACCCAATACTATATATATATATATATATATATATATATATATATATATATATAGGGAGAGGTTCAAATGAGAAGTGTTAAATGTTTGAGAAGCAGAGAAGTGATCCTAACCCTTCATTTGATCAACATTTGCGACTTTCACTGTGAAACACCGAATAATTCCTCGCATGGTCTAGCAAAAAATAAAGTGGTAGTTTCGTGACTTTTGCAAAATAAACGGCAAACAAGTTCATATGTGAACTCATGTGATTCACATATGAACCTACGGATTCATATGTGAATTAGTTTATTAGTTCATATGTGAATATGTTAATTAGTTCATATGTGAATTATACGGGTTCATATATGAACATATAGTTCATATGTGAATCACACAGGTTCACATATGAACCCGTTTGTCGCCTATTTGTAAAAGTTACGAAATTATCCCTCTATTTTTTACATAGACGCAAATTTTGACCAGTCAAATCCGATATTGACCGTATGAATGGTTAATATTACTTCTCTACTTCTCATTTGAACCTATGGCTATATATATATATATATATATATATATATATATATATATATATATATATATGTGTGTGTGTGTGTGTGTGTGAATGTGTGTGTGTGTAACATCCCAAAACGTTCAAGAGTCAAGCATAACATATAATATAAAGATACGCGAAAACGGCCCCAAGTCTACCATAAGATTTAGAGGTTTGCGGAAAGCAACCTATTACACAACTGAGAATTTAAAACAACTAACTATAAGGAAATCTTCTAAAATCGGTTACCGCTCGCACCTTCTCTTTGTCTCTACCGGATCCTCCTATTCTGCGCCTACCTGAAAAGGTTTTTAGTTTGAAAGAGCGAGGGTTAGACCATGAGGTCTAGTGAGTTCCCTCTAGTAACAACATTCACATCAACAATAATGTTTAAAATAGTTTGATGGTGTTTATAAACAATTCTCCACTTTAAAACATCTAAACTTTTACTCGTAAACCACATACGTGATCGGCACACTGAAGTCACGCCACTCATGACCACGTGTCAGTCTCACGCTGCCTTAACTGGAACACCGTGTCAGTCTCACGCTGCCTTAACTGGAACACACCCTCCATGGCATAAATGGAACACCCCCCCCCCCCCCGACGTGAGCACTGGCGGAATACACTCTCCATGCATAAACGGAACACACACCCTGACATGAGCACTGGCGAAATACACTCTCCATGGTATAAACGGGACACCCCCCCTGACGTAAGTACTGACGGAACACACCCTCCGACTTATACGTTACCCACCCACACCGTAAGGTATGCATACAACCATTCAACTTTTACACATAGCAAGATATGTGATTCATACATCAGATAAGTATACGGTCTAAAAACATTTCATGCGTTTAATATTAAAACACGAGTTACTATCCTCTCAGTTAGAAAGACTCCCATTTAATTAAATCCCGCATGCATAAAAGTAACAGGAATACCAACGGTAATTTAATAAACTTCACATGCGTACAGTAGCATAAACAAGGGGAAGTCTCTGGTTAGAAAACTCACCTGAATCCTGCAACACCTAATTCGCTAAACTCTTCCACGAAGGACCTACAACAGAAATGGAGAGTGTGAAGTTTGAAAACCTATACACTGGACTGAGACCTCGACCGGACACCACAGGTTAGCGGGTTCCTCGGCTATCCCGCCGCCCGGACCCCCTCCCGGGCACCCCGACTCCCGGGGTCCCCGCCCGGGTTCCCGCTGACCGACTCCCGGTTTCCCCCCGGGCACCCCAGCTCCCGGGGTCCCCGCCCGGTTCAACAAATCTCGGGCTCTCCCGTCTCCTAGGGTCACGGCCCGGGCTCTTACCCCCAACTCCCGGGGTCACCCTCCTCAGAGGTCTCGACCGGGACTCCCCCACGTCAAATGTCGCCCGAGGTTTCGACCCACCCCGGGCTGCTCTCATTCGCCTAGTTCATCCAAACGCAGAGGCGATTAAGGATTTTTATGCGAACTGACCCAAAACCAATAAACTCCGGATTGGAACACAAGATATCAAAAATCTAACCCATCATTATCTAACTCCATTAAAATGATTTCTATGGAACAAGAAGGGGTTTTCAATCACATCTTATTCAAACCCCACAAAAACAAACATCAGGCTTTACCCATTGAAGAGGGGATCTTCCCCAATCTACTAACTCCTGATAAATAGAAAATACTAACATAGGGATCTTACCTTGATGGAGATTGAAGAAACCTTGAATCCCAAAGAAATCTCTTCCTATACTGACTTTTCTTCAAGAATCACCTTCTTCCTCCCTTGTCCAAAGAGAACTCTCAGCCGCCCAACAAAATGAGGTAGTCTCTAGGGTTAAATCCCTTTTATTTCATCTTTACACTTTAACCCCTCAAACTCTGGTATTTTCAATAAATTGCACCCACTTAAAATTTTATTCGAGTCTCAACACGGTTATTACAGTGTGTGTGTGTGTGTGTGTGAGAGAGAGAGAGAGAGAGAGAGATAATCATTTGCTAACCAAATAATTCGTATTAATTTTAAGAACCAATCTTAGCCATTTGTCTTAATTGATACCTTCCTTTTTTTCATATCTTATTTTATATCAAGGGTAGTTTCATATTCTATAAATTGTTTCTGATTTTTACTTTTTTATTTTTATTTATATTTTAGACGGTTACATAATATGATCCCTATTTTCATGTTGTTTCTATTAGAGATATGATTGATTGATCATGGCAGTTATCACCATTCTTATCTTTTCAGTTTATCATGTTCAATGAAGATGTTCATGTTTCACAAATGAACAAATTTCATAGGTGAAACTTTTATATTTCACTCCATCTATGAAACTACTCCTAATAGTGATTCACTCACATTTCATAAAGTGAAACAATCAAAGTCTATTCATATTCTAAATAAATTTCATTTGTGAAATTCCCATCTTTGGAATAACTAAACATATTTACGAACTCATATTTCACTTATGAAACCTTGTAACGTAAAAAATTATTGTTCCTTAATTAATAGGTGGAGAGATTGCCGGGATGTGGAGAGATTACAAGGATAATGAACAATTTCCTAAATTGGTGGTAAGGATAACATTACAATTTTCCCTTGGTTCACTTGTGAAATTGAAAAATGAAGCACGTTTGTGGTTTCATATATTACAAAAATGCCACCAAACACATCTGGTCCATTGATTAAACAATATAAGGGTTGATAAAGTTAATACTAATTAATTGGTTAGCAAATAAACATGTATGTGTGAGCTATGTGTTGTGTGGGCGAGACACGGATAAAATTGATTTTTTTTCAATTTAATAAAAAGATTTGTGAAATTTGAGGGTGCGTGATGATGGATCCTTCAAACGTGATAGACCTGTTATGTCAAACTACCATGATGTTCGATAAAATGGAGGCAATATGGCTTATGAAAAGACATAATTTTGTAATAATAAACATTGTTCATCCGAAGCCATATTATTCTACTATAAAATTACAGCTAGCTTATCAGCTAGTTTGTCAAACATGGTTATTGAATCTTAATCTATTTTAACAAAACGATACAAAATGTAGTTCATCCAAAAGCATATTGTTCTATTATAAAATTACAGGGAGCTTACAGCTAGTTTGTAAAACATAATCATTACATTTTAATTTATTTTAATAAAATGTAAAATTTAAAAAGAAATCAATGGTGGAAGTTTTAACTTTTTGCTTTGATTCAGATAAGAAATGAAACTTTAACTCGTTATTTTGATATAATCGGGATTGAATTTAAGGGCATCTCCAACAGTTATGCTATATTTTTTTTTTTCTAAAATAGAGTATCAAAAGCTAAAATCTCTAAAAGAAAATCACTTCCAATTCCAACAACTATTCTATTTTAGAGATTGTAACATTGATTATTTGATTAAATTATTTAAATAATCAGTACATTAATAAAATATTATTTCTTTCTCTTAGGGGCTGTTCGGAAAGAGCTTATTGGGTTGTATAAGCCTTATGGCTTATTCGCTCAGCCATAGAAAGTTGTTCGTTGCGGCTTATTGCTTCAGCTGAGTGCTTATTCACTCAACTAAAATATTTGTGTCATATGCACTCAGCCATTAACATTCCACAATTACCCCTTTACATTAACCAAGAGCCACACAGTCAAAAACCCTTGCAAAACTTGGACCTGCGATTTATGGCTCTGTGTCTCTCGAAGCTTGCTTCTTCCGACTGTCGTTGTTCATCTCCACGTCGTCCTATTCGTGGTAGTTCATCTTTACACCGTCCTCTTCGTCGCCGGATCATCTCAACATATTGATTTCTCTTTTTCTTCCTGATGTACGATGGGAGGATGCAAGATTGAAGATGATAAAAGTTGATTATTCTGTGAGAAATGATTATGTTTGTTACATTCAGCCTCTTGATTTCTCTTCTTGAAGATGCTGGAAGAATTGGGCTTCAAAATTATTCTAGAGGCAATCGGCGGCAGACATAGATAGATGGGAGGATTAGGGTTTTTAAAATGATTTAATAATATTTTAGATCCAAGGGAGATGCAAATAAAACAAATTCTAATAAAAGAAATTTAAACCAATTTTATATGTTGAACAATTTTTAAGCAAAAAAATATTACGAGTTTTAAAAACATCAAGATGAATTTTTTTTAAAGATTATATAATTCTCATGCAATTTGTTATTTTGTTTTTTTATCATATAGATTTAGGGGTAAAATGGTCATTTCTGACATTCAGACTGTTTATTCAACACAACAACCGAACACCAACTTATCTGTTAATATCCAGACAACCATATCCACTCAGACAGCTATATACATACAGGTCTTAACAGAAAATGAACCGAACAACCCCTTAAACATTTTATTCCAATGCCTCTTATTAGTGGAAAGATTAGAATATTATTTTCTATTTATTAAAAAGTGAGTTTTAGAGATTTCTCCAAATTTGAATATTTTCATCTTCTCTCTTCTCTTTTCTCTATTTTAACATACAAGATACCATAGCTGTTGAAGCAAAAAATTGCTAAAATCACTCTTTTTTCTATTAATGAAATCATAGATTTTGGTTTTACCAAAATAGCCCTGGTATATGAAATCTGATTTTGGTCAAGATCTTAGAAATTTAATTAATTGAAATTTATTAAAATGCCCCTGAAGTTCATAAAATGGTACTTTTGGTCCATGTAAGTTATTTAAGTTTTCAGATTTTACAAAAATGCCCCTAAATTTTATAATTTTTATTATTTCAAATATTAAACTTTATGAAAGTTACTATAAATCCCTTGGAGAAAATGAAAATTTCTTTTGGAGATTGTGTGAGATTTTATGACGTTTTAATCATGGGTTGGCCCCAAGATTTGCAAAATGTATACTTTGATCATGAGAGTTATATTTGTGTTGTTTAAAATATATTTTGGTTAGGATTTTGATGTTTTGTGACATTTTGGTTTTGTTATGAACTTTTTTAACATTTTTGTCATTGTGGATACTGCAATTTGTTAAAAAACAAAAAAAGACATATTATGGTCACAATTCATAAAATTATATTTTGGATGTATATAAATGTAATTGTAAATTACATTTTTACACTGAAATATATATTTTTAACATACCATGGAGTACTTTTTTTTTTTTAATATTTTACACATTATTCATAAATATGTAACAATAGTTAGATATTGAGATAACCGTTATTCACACATTGTAACTTTAAAATAACAATTTTTATTCAATGTTAAAAGATTAATGAATGCATTATATTTCAAGAGTTGACTATAAATTAGTAATTGGTTTACTCGTGTTAAACTTTTGTTAAGAAGTAATGAAACGTTGAGGGCATATATAGATGGACAAGATATAGTAATAATTGAAATATAAGAGTCGTAATTAATTGTAACATAAGTACATAATGTGTTTATCTTTGCATTAAAATGAATGATAAAGGGAATTTAAGGAGGGCATTTAATTTTGTTATTTATAACAGAATTGATCAATAATTAAAACTATAGGTTAACATAATTATTAGAAGATCAATAATTAATAAAAACATTGTTTGGTGAAATAACACAATTATTGTTGGATTGATGAGAAGATTCAAAGTAAGAGTCATGATTGATTTTGATGAATGATTGGTTGGATGGGTTTGAAGGTAATAGTTGTAGTTTTGTAGGAATTAGTCTTCAATTATTTCCACACTTTTTTGACCAAAAATCAAGTATTATAGAGAGAGAGGGGATCAGAACTTATATTTTTAGTGAGAACCTCGATCGCTATCAAAACTTATATTTTTTATGAGAGCCTTGATCGCTATTGATTCAACGTCGAGGAATGTGTTTTTACGAGGCGTGATTTTTTTTATTTAATTTTTCTAGTTTTCATTTAAATTTTTTTTTTTTTTACATTTTGTATATTATATTTCGAACTTTATGTTTTACACTTTATAGATTACCTAATTACCTCATTCACAGGATCATGGATTCAAACACACGTTAAAACAAAGTTGTAACACTCTTCAACGTTTTGTTTTGAATAATTGGTCACGGGTTCTTCTATACATATATATATGAATTTTCTTCTTTTAATATGAATTTTAATTGTTTAATATCATTATCTCATTAAATAATAGTAGAAAACATATATGTGTATGTGTGTCTGTGTGTATAGACGAAGAATTGTGTGAGAAGAAGGGTTAAGGTGAGAAGATAAGAAGAGATATAGACCCTTGATCACTTTTAATCTCAAACTCACCCATGAATCACACTTGATATGGGAATTGATCTGATTCATCTCCGTGCATCTCATCCTAATGTACATCTAAGGTAGTGATGGCCAAATGGGCCCGGCCCGATCCGATCTGGACGGTTAACTGCGGCCCGACCCGGTAAAGGCCCGATCTGACCCGACCCGGTTCATAGCTTGAAAATCAGGACCAATTCACCATTTGGCAGAATTCGCAGGCCTGACCCGGCCCGTCCTGGAACCGGTTCACGGCCCGACCCGATATTTCAATCCAATTTTTATAAATAAAATATATAATTTAGTGTATTTGAGTTATCCAATCCAATTTTTAAAGTGTAACTTAAAATTTTAAATAATATATTTTTAAAACGTATTGATGTATTGTAACTTAAAATTATAAATAAAACGTATTTTTAAAGTGTATTTGAGTGATCCAATTCAATTTTTATTTTTTAAAGTTTAGTAATTGATATAATTGAGTTTTTTAAAGTTTATTAATTGATATAATTAAACCTATTTTTTAAAGTTTATTATATAATTAATTATTATATAAAGAAATTAATTTAAAAAAAATAGGAAGGACCGGCCGAAGGACCGATTCACGGCCCGACCCGGCCCGGTTTTCAATGAACTGGTTCATCCCACCCTTAACCGGGCCACCGATATTTGGGTGTAACCCGGCCCGGCTCGAAGCCCGTTTGGCCCGGTCCTTGAGGTTACTGTTTGGGCCCGAAGCCCGTTTTGGCCCGGCCCGAGCCCGATATTTGGCCATCACTAATCTAAGGGTGGAGATCCCTTCTTATCCTTCTTACCATAGTTTGCATTCTCACTGGAACCAACCCTATATATAAAATTATATATATATAAGTGATATACAAAATTGTCGCCTTAGGTGACGCCTTGAAAACGTCGTGTCCTCACCTTGGCATATTAGGCTTGAGGTTTGACCTTGCCTTCATGCCATGACTTGATCTTAACTTATCTTAATAGTTTCATGTTTAAGTTTGTTTTACGTATGTTAACTTAGTTAACATTTTCATGGTAAGGTTTATTGATGTATATTAGGTATGTTAACTTATATTAAAGCATGGAAGGTATGTTAACTTATGTGAACATTCAGTCTCCCTTATGACAATGCCACTAAAGTTCCTTTATATTACAAAATTGCCATCGTGTTTTTTACAACCTTATGTTATAAAAAAACCTCGTCCAAGGGATACAAGGTGGTTCCCATAGAAAAACAAGTTTCTAACACGGTCTAAAGTCTATATATCTACTAGTTGTGCATCCATGTGACGATGATGGAAGAGCAAGTTTTATCTAACATGACATGGATTTTTCGATTTTTGGGGGATTCCCGCATTTTAATGAAGGACTTTAGGGGGCTAGGGTTATGGATGAACTTGGTGGAGTGGTAGGAGGTTTATAAGCAGTAGTAATTATTGGTCTCAGCCATCAAATTTGTACATAATACCAATAGTATCCAACCAAAACACTTAGAAAATAATATCTGTAAAATAAAGGAATTTGATGATAAGAAACCTTTGAATTGTTCCTCACTTAACCATCATAGAATTTGTCCACATCTATAATCCCATCCTATGAAGATCGGATGAATCATTGGATAAGCAAACTATAGATAGTATGTTTAGAAACCCTCATTCGATGAAATCAAGTTCTATAAGTTGGTCAAATCTGAAGTATAACTTATATTTCAGATATAGAAAAAGAATAGGATTTTTTATGTAAAGGTCTTATGATTAACTGTAATGTTTCCAATACAAAAAGGCTTCAGCAAAATTGAAGATTAGTTTAAGTGAAGCCACGGTCACCACCAAAGCGGATTGGTTTGTCATCTAGCCAAAAGAAGTTCAGTACAAAGTAAAAAAGTCAAATAGTAGTCTGACAAATACTACTACTGTGTAACACCTTCAAATTGGAAAGAACGACTAAATTAAAATTTCCAATAAAACATCAAATAAGGAATAAGTCCCTTTCTTAAAAGTCAAAAATTGATTATCTATAATGGCAATCGAAGATTTAACATCAATATAATATTGTCAAAATCTTATACAAGTCTATATTTAGGGACAGTTGTTACTAAAACTCAACCAACAGTCGCTATCTCCAACGTATGGATGATGTCCCCCATATAGCTAATTTCTCCTCGTGCCTCTAACTAGCACTCATCACATCACAGTGTCACCAGCATCATTCCCCCAAGGACCTGATGCACATGCCGACAAAGAAAAATGTTAGGCTTAACGCCTAGTGAGTTAAGCAATTTTCATCAGTTATATAAAACGGTAAAACGGGAAAACGGGAAAAATATTATATAAATCACAATTTCCAATATTAAATGTATTTAGAATGAAAATGATATTTTTCCCAAAACCCACCATTTTTGTGATGAAAACCCATTAATAAAGCATTCGTCAAATCATGAAACCAAAACACGAAACACAAATGAGGATAAATATCCAAATACTGAAAACATGGAGTTATCCAACACATTAATACATGGAGGGGATCCAATATATTAAAACCACAAATTACGACTATTTTTCAAACCCAAATAATACTAAAACATGGATAGTACATTATCCAAAAATAACACTTAGTAGTGACGGTGGAAACCCATATCCATCGAATGTGGCGAGCACAAAGTAAGTCACACATCAATGTTATCATGTAGCACCTCAAGATTCAATTGACCTTAGTATCTACCACCAAGGTAACATCTCAATGCTCAGCACGCTTAGTGTCTACTCCCCCAATGGGTAACACCTCAAACGGCGGAGATATTAGTGCCTACCGCCACGGGTAGCACCTCAAGACTAAATAATCTTAGTACCTAATCTTTGGAGTAACACCTCAAGGATTATGTCCTTAGTGCCTACCCTGACTGGTAGCACCTCAAGGCGCGTGGTTCTTAATGCCTACCCCTTTTGGGTAGCACCTCAAGCCTGAAGTCCTTAGTGTCTACTCAACTAGGCCAAAGGCCTCAAAACAAAGGTCTCGAGGTCCAACCCCGCAATGTTGGTAGTCCCGGAGTCCAACCCCACTACACTGGCACGACCATTAACACAAGACTGACTCATATGTCTATGGATCCAATGCATTACAGTGTAAAATTATATGACTCCAACTGAATTACAAACGCACTCAAAACATGTAACTTACAAATGAATATGTCATAGATGCATATAACTCTAAAAGCTCAATGTGGAGCAATTTAAATTGGATTAATGTCCCCAAGACTCTTTTACGTCAAAATCATGCAAAAGCTCAACAACTCAATTGACTAATAAATAAAAGTCATAAAAACAATAAACATATTTTAACCACATTTATGCAAATATTTACATGCTCCAAATGTATGATTGACCCAAAGACTCATTATTTACATCCTTAAAATGAACTCATATTAGTTATATTTCCAAAATGTCTCATTTAATAAAAGTAATCATTTTCCAAGTGGTTTATAAAACCAAATACACTAGAAGTGTGTTTCCACCAAATAATGTTTATTTATACGGTAAACCCACAAAATACATATTCTTATAATTCGTTTATCAATATATCCATAAACCTCAAATGTGGAAATTAACAAGATTTATAAAACCAAAAGTACCCAAAATGCAAATCTCATCAAACGATCAATACATTTGATAAACATCAAGAAAACATCTTAAGACTCCAAAATAAACAATTTTGGCATATACATAGTTTTCACAAAGAAACTTGAACTCACCTTACTACGTTAGGTTAAACCTCGGTTCCAAATTCATCTTTAGCATCCAAAATGGTGAAGGCTTTAGATCCATCAACACCCACCTCTTGAAACTTTATCTGGGTCACAACCAAAGCCTAGAGATGTACCAAAAATAACCCTAAACCCAGATTTATAACAAACCTTATTCAAATCTTCTAATAATCCAAAATACCCAAAATTGGTCAAAACTTTAAAACATGGATGATACCTCAAATCTATAAGGTTAAAATGAAAGGTTTTAACAAGAATAAAGGTCTAAAAGGTTAAGATGGACTTACAATTCGTTTTTAAGAAGAAACCTCGAAACTAGGTCAACAATGGTAGAAATGGTGATTGGAGAAGATGAACTTTGAATCTTGGATAGACTTAGAATATTGATGTTTGAGAGCTCGTAAATGCTTGGAGATGGGAAATAAAAACACTTTCAAGTCTTTTAATCGAGTTCAAATAAATAAGCTAAGAGGTAGGTATGAGAACTAATGGAGAAGACGAAGATGGATATAAGCTTTAATCATAATCCATAACTCTTGATCTCACAAAACTCTTGAAGAAATCGATTGGGTGAAATGGAGATGCTTGGACCAAGTTTGATTGAGAGAGAAATAAGTTAGAGATGAGAAATGAGGTAATAATGGAAGGAAAATCAGATTTAAAGGACACCCTCTAGCTCCAAATTTTCTACCCAAACTCCTCGGGCGTGAAGGCAACTCCCCGGGTGTGAAATTTTTGCCCCGAGCGTGAAAGTTCTCCAAAAAATTTAATTAACTTATTTCTCACCCAAAACAGTAACAAACTCAAAATGCATACCAAGGGTTATTCTAAGGTCAAAATATAATATGGAGCTCGAAATAAGCATACTGAAATTCGGGTGTTACATACTGGCAAGTCGAATCTTGAAGTACAAACTTGGCCAGCAAGTTTGGTTCACCAACTGGCTTACCTCTCATCTTCTAGATGAGAACATGTTCAACATGTCAGCATAAGCTAAAAAGCACCATTCACTTGGTACTTTGTTTGTTTTACTGTTCCCTCAACATATTGAAGATGAAGTAAGACAAAATGGTTTCTACATCAGAGACTAAAGGTTGAAGTGAAGAGTACTAGGTTACATGAATCAATCACTCAAAAGAAGATACACATAGAAGTTGGATAGAATGCATTTAATGCTTTGGTGGCTATAAAAAGACACATTTGTCATTCAATGCAAATCACTCGATTTTATCAAAGAACATCCTTGGAGTAATTCTGAAGTTAATTCGGCGTCATCATTTGAAGAACTTCCTTAGTTCTTCGGATCTGGAAGATAACCTTTCCCTCCCTTTCTTTTAGTTAGCAAATTTTTGACCAGTCATGTTTTTTAGGATCACGAGTCATCTTCCTAGCTTCTGCAACAAATCTGTAATTCTTATTTTTATATAAAAATATAGAAGAAGAATCAAAAGTAAAAATATGTTGTGTTTTTATTCAACACACTTGTTCTACAAACACTTCATGTGTAAGTCATCCCTTCTAGGAAGTAATTTTAACATTAAATTATAAGGGATTTACATTAATCAACGGTACCTTATGTATAACAATGTGTTCTTTTTAATTTTAACCAAAATGCTTCATAACATAGTATATACATAAAAATGTGCGTGTTTATGTATGTATGCATATATATTTTGTAACAACCCAAACAAAATCTACGAAGCATACTATTAATATAAGAAATTTACGCCAAAAAAGGCCCCAGGACAACAATTAAATTCTTCAAGGTTTGCGGAAAGGCAACCTATTACAACTGAGAATAAAAGGAAAAAAAAATACTAAAAGGAGGTCCTCTATTCCGGCACCCGCTCACGCCTTCTCCTTACCCTTGCCCGAGCCTCCTACCTCACGGCGACCTAAAAAGGTTTTTAGTTTTTGAAAGAGCGAGGGTTGGACCGAAGGTCTAGTGAGTCCCCTCAAAAGACAGTTTGAAATACATAATACAGATAAGTTTATAATAAAAACTCAACCCATTCAACTTTGTAAACATAACCACGTTCAAAAACTCGCTTCCGGCACACACTACCGTTGTTCGAAAGTAATGGCGTGTCTGGCTCATACTGCCTTAGCTGGGTCACACCTCCTAATTGGCATAAATGGGACACACCCCCCGGTACGAGCACAGGTGAGCCACACCCCCCGACTTTGGCCATACAACTCACAACAATGTATGCATACATTTAACCAACAGTAAAAGCATATACCACTTTTAAAAGAAAACTCATGTATATAAAGATCACATAAACAAAGATATGCTTTAAAATAACTTCCACATGTCATAAACCATGTTAACACCACAAGGTATTTATTTAGAAAGCTCACATGCATAAATAGCTTCAAAATCATATGAGTTTTAGTTCAGAAGAACTCACCTTTGGTCCTTGCTTAACCCCGTGCTCTAGAGATCTCACAACCTACGATAACATCGTTAATTGGGTAAGACGCCCCCTCTTCTTGAATATAACGACTAAAGACGGCGATTACTTTCTCACACTTTCTCCCCAGAACCTACTTAGCGACGATCCTAAAAGATACTGGAAATACACCCCGGGCGCCCGACTCCCTGGTGAAAACCCATCGCCCGGGTTAAAACTCTTCCCTGGGCTCCCCCGCCTCTTGGGGTCACGGCCCGGGTACTCGGCTCCCCCCCAAGTTCCCACCTCCAGGGGTTACCCGGGTTCCACCTAAACGACCGGGGTCGCCCGGTCCTTACATCCCGGGGTCGCCCGGTCTATACGAAATTGGGGTCGCCCAGCCCCCCATTCCTGGTGGTAAACCTCCCAGGCGAGCAAACTACCGGGGCAAGGCCCCTTTCGACACAGCGAACAAACCCACAAACCCAGGTTCGATGGCGGTGGCATTCGACCACATCCCCTCACAATGGATAGATACATCCGACGAAGGAGGGTTATTACTTGAAATTTACATAAATCAACTTAACATCCCAAGATTTTAATCAATATAAAAGATTAAGCATAAGTTCTCAAAACCCTAACTCCTTTCAAAAATAACAACAGACTTCCCCCAAAACCCATGAGAAAATGTAACACCCGTAATTTTCGGTAAGTAAGGGTCACCCGGACATTTTTGGATCTTATAAACAGATGGACTTTTATTGGAAAATCATTATTTAAAGTCCCTTATAGTATCAGAGGTATTAGCGTTGAAAAAGTCGAGTTTCGGGGCTTGGTTCGGGCACGGCTACAATGCCCGGCGACTATGACAGTGTCAAAGTCGCACAGGTCATTGTCGCAGAAAAAAATCAGTAACCCAGGGGTGCTAGGCGACAATGCCCTGGGCATTGTCGCTGGTCAATGTCGCACAAGGTGGGCAGGCTGCTGTAAATTTCGGATTTCAGCTTCTTTTCTCATTATTCACTTCTCATTTCCTTCCCAACTCTCCCAAGCCCCCTACTCTCCATCTATGGTGTTTTGGGGTTCTAAATCCTTAAATCCCCAAGTTTTGAGGTATCAATACTCTACCAAGTGCAATGATGGAAGCTAGCTATCAAGGACCTTCATCTTCATCTTCAACCTCAAGATCTAACTTAGGGTTTTCTAGGTTTTCATCAAAACCTAAGTGGTAAGTGTATCCCTTCCATTTCTAAACCCTAATATAAGATATAAATGTTCTCTTGATGATTTCCTAGTGATTGGTTTCTCAAATTTCGGATTTGATAGTTTTGGTGAAATTAGGTCAAAATTGGGATTTTGGTCAAGATTGGGATTTTGATGTAAAATGTTTGGGGATTGATTCTTAATGGTTGAATGAGTATATTCATGGTTGGAAACTTGTGAATATAGGTTTTGGAAGGTTTTGCTTGTGGATTCAAGTGTTCTTCAAAGGAGCTCAAGTTGGGGTAAAATCTAGATTTAGCCTAAATCTAGCAAGGTGAGTTCAAGTTGATTTGTGAAAACGGTGTACATGCCAAAATGCTTATTTTAAAGTGCTTATATGTTTTACATGAAATTATTAACTGTTGAGTTATTTGATGAATTTTGATTATTTGAAGTGTCTAACTTTATAAACTTGTAAAATACCCACATTTGGGATTTTGCGCATGTTGATAAATAAATCATATATTTTGGTATCTTAATGATTTATTTTATGGAAGTAGATTTTGAGTATAGATGTATTTCATTTTGTGTTTTGGAGAAATGCATGATTTTTGTGTTATGGGACGTTTTGAAAGGATAAATGTTATAAACTCACTTGGGAAACGATTTGTCCCAATCTAAACTACGTTGGAGTTAATTATATGTTTTGGAGCATGGGTTTACATAAGTAAGGGTTGTTTATGGTTGATTTCATTTTATGATTTTCAACGTTGGGTCTTTGGATTTGTTGAGCTTATGGCTCGGTTTGGATTTTTTTGGGTTTTGAGGACACTTGTCCGCTTTTAATAGCTCAATGTTGAGTGTTTGGTTATGATTTGCATTTACTGCATCTTAGTTGAGAATTATATGTTTTGAATGCATTAGTTCATTTGTTTTGAGTCATGTAATGGTTTAGTTAGTGCAATGGATCCATAGGCATGGTGTTCCTATGTCCCCATTTTGGACATTTGGTTCACCACATTGGCACGGAATAGGCATCGGGCTCCATGGTAAGTAAGGTGTGGGCCTATACGGTCGGGCAGCGTCCCATGGACAGTAAGGTGTAATTCCATTGTGTGTCTGAGTTCCCCTGTTTTGGAACTCTCAAGGATAGACCTGGAGTGGTTGACTTGATGTTTTCGAGCAATAGACTTCGAGTAGTTGAGCTCGGTAGGTTTTATGTGTGTAACCCACACGTTTTGGTTTCCTACATTGTTATTTGACCTACATTATGTGTTCCATCACGTACTATGTAATCGGGTCTCCCCCGTCACCGCAAGGTGTTGTTTTGGGTATGGAGTTTTATAATCCGTGTTTTCGGTGACGTTTGAGTATGGGTATTTATCCATGTTTTAAGGTTTTGAATATTGAAACTCATTTGAGCTATTGGGATGTTTTGGAAGTTGGATTTATCTATGTTTTCAGTGTCTGATCATTATAATGTCAGTTATGTTTTACGTGCGCTTTGGATTTTGGCTTTATTTAAAGAGGCATTTGTTTTATGGTTTTAATCACGAAAAGGGTGAATGATGGAAAGGAGATTTTTTTAAGGTTTAATGTATTTCATTTTGGTTGCTTTCAAATCAAATGTATTGCATTTTGGAAATCATGATTTTAAATAACATTCTTAAAGTTATTGCTTTATATATCTCTAATTAAAACTCTTGAGCTCTCTAGGCGTTAAGCCTAACCCTTTTCATTTGTCGGCATGTGCATCAGGTTCCAGTTGGGGTTTGGTTCTAGCAGTGCTACGAGGAGTTGAGCATTAGATTTATACGAGAGTAAGTAGTTTGGTGAAGTCTTCCGCAGTTGGAGATAGTGACTGTTATTGGGTTTTAGTAGCACCCATCCTTATCATAGACTGTTTCCATAGAACGAAATATGTGTATTGAAGTTAAATCTTATTTGTGATTGTAGATGAATTAATTAGCGATGTATTTAGAAAATTTTAAATTAGTTGTTATTTCTGGATTTGAGGGTGTTACAAGTTAGTATCAGAGCTTAAGTTTGAGAGATTTAGGTGTTGATTTTGAATGCCTAGACTCAAACTAGCGTAATTTTAAGTGTTTGAATGTGAGATCGCACCATTAGGCACTTTAAGATTTGATGATTCGAGGTGAGTGGATTCACTAGGAACGGGAGTCACGCCGAAAATGGCAAGGATGATCATGTACAGTACGTTCATAATAGCACCTGGCCAGTGTTTTGGTGAGCCTACGAGTTACATATGTATGCTTGAACTGCCTTGGTACGATAACCGTTGGGGTAGTGAAGAAGTTTCTGAATGAGTAACTGTTAGAAAGAGTTGATGATTTGAGTATTCGACGCTTGGAATGATAGTAAGCATGGTGATAGCATTAAGTGGACCATTTCGGGTCGGAATGAATGGATAGGTTAGAATCGTAGATTTTTGGAATCGACATTATTCGAGGAGAAATTGTAAGATGAACCGATGAAACCTTCGATGATTGCCTTAAGACATTTAATCACCCAGATGACAATAGTATGACGGGAAAGTGAGGAACGTGATTTCGGGATGTTGAGTGCCGACCAAAATTCATGCACGAAATGTATTTCAAAAATGAGTTGCATCAATTGTTTCTCATGTTTTCAAGGCATAAATTGAGTTATGTTATGAAGTCTTGGTAAAACATTTAGCACTCATCAGATTTTAAACCGTGAGTTTAAACATGCATGAAATTGTTTGGTTGCACGTGGTTGCAAATTTTTATTGAAGATCTCTTTATCCCCGTTTCGTGTGTAACGCTATTTTTCGGATATTGTAATATCCGTTTTAATGTTATTTGGGTTATTGGGCAAGTAACTGTGGAACTTTTGACTTTGACATTGGATCTCCTCCACGAATGTTAAGGTTTTAAAGGAAGAGTTGTTTCCATGTCTTGAGTCGAAATTTTCTTGGGAATTTTAGTCTGTACGAGTCGTGTTGAATTTATGAAATATTATTTTATGACGCTTTGCCACGCACGAGTATATTTGGAATTGCGTGAGTTTTAATTTTATTACGTGTAAATTTACGAGCTTTTTGGGCGTCGTGTCTTATGAAAGTTTTGTTGAAAATGGTCACTTTATCTTACGTGGTGGTTTTAGAATTTTGACATTTTTAGACTTATTGTCGTCTTACGTTTTTTTTATGTTGGGAAATGAAAATTTTGACACCGCCTGATTTTATGCGCTAATGAGTTTTATGAACATTCAGTTGGGTTTTATGGTGTCTTATCTTACGACATTTTGCGTCACGTAGATAAATTTTGGAATGCGTATACTTGCATTATTGTGTGTGTTAACTTATGAACTTTCGTTTAAATATTTCACCTCATGAGAGTTTTGCACCGGTATTTTCGCAACCGTAAGAGACGTCTTGAGAGTTTTGTTAGTATATGTTACCCCATATGTTATTTTGGAAATGTCAATGTCATATGTTTTTTCCTTGCGGTTTTATACAAGTGTTATTCGTTGTAGGCTACTTAGTGTTTGAATTAATTTATATTGTTGGTGTGAGTAAGCATACAAAAGATTTATGTTGTCTCGTATTGAACTTTTGCTTTGATGATGTTTCAGTTGTTGATTTTACTGTTATAAATTTTCCGCAATGCATTAAATGAGTTTTGGACAAGTGCATTTTATTTGTGCGGCCCAAGGTTTGAACTCAATTTAAATTTATTTACATGTGACCGAATCACACACCTATCGTTTTACTATGTTTGGGAAATAAATTGTTGTATGTGAACCTTGTTGAAAATTTTACTTCATGACATTTGTGGTTTAAAGAAAAGAATTTTGGAGTTGGAGATTGCGAAGCTCCTCTTTGGAGTTTGTACAAACCTTTGTTGCATATATTTTAGTGCATAAAATTATTTTCACGTACAAGGCATAAATTGACGCATGCGAGGACCATGAGGGTCCATTTGAAAATTTTGTTTCACATCTTTGTTATTCTCATTATTACGCGAGTATTGATCAAATGAATTTTGAAATGGTTTTATATGTGTGGCATTGGTGATCATTTTGCACACCTATCGAGAAATCGGTAGTGGATTTTACTCATACGATTAATTGTTACAAAGCTAGGGTATTGAAGGTTTTATAAAATTTCTATTGGCATAGTAGTTGAAAAGCCTTGAACTCATTAGGGCTATAGATTTAAAACCCTATCTTGATAAGAGTTGTAATTAAGGACTAGAGGAGTCCTTGGGAATTGAAGCGTTGGATGATCCGACTTGTGGCCAGTCTTGAGTTTTGGGTTTCAGTTTTGGATCTGTGCATGCACGATTAATGGATGTAATAGATTTATGTCGTCCCATTTGATTAAGGGGTGATCTTTATGCTTCGGTAAACCTTCGGGATGAGGTTCTGTGTGATTACCTGCGCCTGATTGGGTTCGATTTGAAGGGTTGCTTGTCTGTTTGACATCAAGTTATATGTTGACAGTGTACCGTCTTAATGGGTTTTCGTGAACAAAAGAAATATTGTGGTCCGTTTGTTAGGGATGTAAGTTTGGGAATATTAGTCCTCCGTTAGGCGTCAACCTTAATGCGAAAATACTTCTGGAATGAAATATTGGACGGGATGTCCATGTTTTCGATATCCCCATTTTGGTTTTGGGCGTCGACTTGTTTTCTTGAAATCACTGAATCTTGGAATGTTTGGAAGTATTCCCGTTAGATCATGAGAAATGTTAACCTCCCGGTGGTGAAATTTAAAGGAAGATTAGATGTTGTAATTAAATATTGATGTGTATAGACTTTCCTGAAGTGGTGAAGATCTTATTGGAGGAATGTTTTTAGGTTCGAGAGTAGATCGGAGTTGGTTGGTATCCGTATCTGCATTAACCCGCTACCGGAGAACGTATTGGGACCCTCTTGGAGGGACTGCTTCATCAATATCAATAACGAATCATTAAGAATTTTGAGAATCCTTTGGAGTTTGGTGCTGACCCTCAGTTTTGGGTTCAGAACGTGTTGAGCTGAGATGAATTGGTCGGTGAGAAGTTGAGGTCACAAACTACCCTTGGGGTAGTACGTGTCACTCGAGGTTGGGAGACAACCGCAATCTCATGGTTAGCGACTACATTGGTAAGGTAAGCGTTCACTCGGATATAAGTATGATGTGCCCAAGGGGACACTTATCGTGAGGACCAACATAAAGATATGGGGATAGTTTTGGCAAACGGCGTAGGGGCAATCTATTCTGCGGGCAACGTTTCATGGGGATCTAGATTTCGAGGACGAAATCATTCGAAGGTTGGGAGGATTGTAACACCCGTAATTTTTGGTAAGTAAGGGTCACCCGGACATTTTTGGATCTTATAAACAGCGGGACTTTTGTTGGGAAATCATTATTTAAAGTCCCTTAGAGTATCGGGGGTATTGGTGTTGAAAAAGTCGAGTTTTGGGGCTTGGTTCGGGCACGACTACAATGCCCGACGACTATGACAGTGTCAAAGTCGCACAGGTCATTGTCACAGAAAAAAATCAGTAACCCAGGGGTGCCAGGCGACAATGCCCTGGGCATTGTCGCTGGTCAATGTCGCACAAGGTGGGCAGGCTGCTGTAAATTTCGGATTTCAGCTTCTTTTCTCATTATTCACTTCTCATTTCCTTCCCAACTCTCCCAAGACCCCTCCTCTCCATCTATGGTGTTTTGGGGTTCTAAATCCTTAAATCCCCAAGTTTTGAGGTATCAATACTCTACCAAGTGCAATGATGGAAGCTAGCTATCAAGGACCTTCATCTTCATCTTCAACCTCAAGATCTAACTTAGGGTTTTCTAGGTTTTCATCAAAACCTAAGTGGTAAGTGTATCCCTTCCATTTCTGTCAGGATCGAATTCTCAACAAGAATTAATTCTCAGAAACAATATCAAAGAAGTTTGCGGAATAACACTTTGATATTCAATGAAACAGTAAATCAACACAGAAAATATGAATAACAAACTGTAAGCTTTTATTAAATGCTTTGAAGTTACAAGATTACTCACTCAACCTCAATATTGATGAACAGGCTCACCAATACGAATTCTACTTCTCTAGAATTAGGATTTATGCCTTGAGGTTGATTTTCTCTAAAAGAATGAAAAACAAAAGTTATCTAACTATTCTAAACAATACAATATATATACTGAATACAAAGATAATTACAATAAATAAAATATCTTCAGTATATCTTCTATGTATATCTCTAAGCTTCCATGTATATCCTTTCATACGAATCTTCATCATATAAGCAGTATTAATCTTCAGCAGCATTAACTTCCTTCTAGCAGCATTAACTACTAAGCAGTACTAACCACTAGCAGTACTAACTAGCTAAGCAGTACTAACTTTGTTCAAGCAGCACTAACTTTAACTAGCAGTATTAACTACTAGCAGTAGTAACACTCAGCAGTATTAACCTTTAAATCTTCTAGCAGTATTAACTCTGAACCAGCAGCATTAACCATACTTGAGTTTTTCTTCAGTTCCCAACAATCTCCCCCTAACTTGACTTTTAGGAAGAGAAGTCAAGTTCTTCAGATTTTCTTCAAGATGCTCCCAAAACTCTATCAATGCCTAAATTCCAGTGTTTGCATCCAATCCCAAACTCTGATTGATGGTTCTTTGAATCAAGTATTTAGCCATTTCTGAATCTGGAACACACCTTAACTTTTTCTTCAGCATGGCATGTAGCTTCAATCTGCTATGATTATACACTCTATCCACTAGGAAGTATTCAGTGTGATTTAAATCCAACGTCACTGAATATACTCCACTAGTTTCATACAAAGTCCAATTGTTAACTGCTTGAAAAACACTCCTTATGATCTTCTCTACTTCATCAGGTTTGAACATCATACACAGATACTCCATCACCAGTTTTGTAATTGAAATTCCTGGAGCTTTCAACTGATCTGCATACAACTTCATCCCTATATCAAACATTTCTTCAATATCAGACCTTGAGCATGTTCTGACAATTTTAGCCCAAGTACTGTAGACTTCATACTTTTCATCTTTTCTCTTCAGTCTGATATATTCCTTGCCATCTACTTTCAAAACATCCCAGTGAATGACTTCAGGAGGTTTAACTCCTACAGGTTCTGCTGCAATTGGTTCAGGCACTTTGTCCATCACAACCATGTACATCTTGACATCCTCAGTACTTGCAGGTTCTTTCATTGTAGATGACTCAGGTGCCTCTTCTTCTTCAGCAACCTTTTCAGCCTCTTCTTCCACTAATCTAGGCTTCTTTGTAGGCTTTCTCCTGGCAATCATCTTTGTTCTTTTTAAAGTCCTTAGACTTTCACCAATTGTTGTTTCCTTCTCTGGAGTTTCTTGCTCATCAGGGAATGGTTTTTGTAAGAAATCATTGCTTTATTTCATTCTTTTCTCCATTTCAACCCTTGCAAGATCATCTCCTTGAAGCTTTATCATCTCAGCATCATACATCTTCTTGAGCTTCTCAAAAGACATCTTTGAAAACATCTCTACCTTGACACCTACTGCACCCTTGAGGAAAGTAATCATTTTCTTTCTCTCTTGAGCACCCAGGTATGTCTTTGAAGGTTGTCTTTTCCTTGCAGCCATTTTGATCTTATCAGGCTTCCTCAAAGATGTGGCTTTCTGCTTGGCTTGTTCTGTTGCTAAGCTTTGTTGATAGGCTTTGTTTAACTCTGCAGCCATTGCTTTAGCTATCTCTCTATCCTTTTGCACTTGCATGGTTTCTGCTTCTTCAAATTCAGCCTGTATCTTCCTAGCTAGAGCTTCATCTGATTCAATCAGCTTCTGCTTTTTCATTGGTTTATCAGATTCAACTAGCTTTGCCTTACCTTTATCTTTACCCATCACCTTCTCAATGCTAGAGTTCTTTGCTGCATCACCTCTTTCTTTTATGACAACTCCTTTGGCCTTTGAGGTGACCTTGGGAGTATCATGTTTGGCTTTGATGAGTGTCTCTGCAACCTCAAGCTCTGTAAGGACCTCTTTTACTGTTTCTGCTGCTTCTTTCAGCTCAGCAGTATTAACCATTTCTGCTGCTTTACTTGAACTGGCAGTATTAATGATTTCTGCTGCTGGCTCATTCTCCCCCTCAGCATCATGTTTTTCCTCTTGCTCCCCCTTAGCTTTGGCATCAGCTTCTGACTCCCCCTTTTTGGGAGCATCAGTCACTGGTTTCCTCCTTCTAAGTACAAATTGCTTCTTCTTCCTTTGTAGAATCAGTTTCCTTACCATGTGCTGCAACTTGATGATTTGTTCTTGTTGTGACAGAACTATGAGTTTAAGCTCTTCTATATCTTTGCCCTGTTTGAGTACATCCATGTTGATGTTGCCCATTGCCTCCATCAATTCATCATAGTTATATCTGTCCTCACCTTCTCCAGGAGTGTTACCCCCTATTGAAGGATCATTGGATCTTTTAGTAGTGGAAGTCTTCTGCCTAGCAGAAGCACTATCCACCCCTGTGGTTTCTTGGCACCAGGGACCTTCAAATGATTGCTCATTCAAAGTTGCCATGGGGGAGGTCTTATTGATGTTACCACTTTCCTCC
This sequence comes from Arctium minus, assembly GCA_954870635.1. NCBI lineage: Eukaryota > Viridiplantae > Streptophyta > Magnoliopsida > Asterales > Asteraceae > Arctium > Arctium minus. Next base: position 168,233,680 of record OX941080.1, on the reverse strand, counting down.
TCTGTGCTAGCAGGAGTAGTGGCAGCCTCATCACCCATATGCTCTACCTCCTCCTCAGAGAGCACCTCCTTTGGGTTGGGAGACACCCTTGTGGATTCCCTTTGAATATTCTCTACTGGAGAATGCTCCAATAGAGGGCTTAAAGGCTTGGGGGATGATGGTACAAGAAGGGAAGGAGCCTTCTTTACCTGTTTTCTCTTGTAGGTTTGGGTGATGGGAGAGGTTGGTTTTTCAAGAAGGGACTGGGGAATTGATTTTGAGAGGGAAGGTTGGGCTTGGCTAGCAGTGGGTTGGTCGAATGGGGGCCTTGACCCTGCTGCCATACCTTCATTGGTTTGGGACACCACCATCATTGTAGAGAACAATGGGGTGTCAACTCCTTCAGAGTCCCCAGCAGATCTTCTCATATTTGAGAAAACCTTGCCTTTGGGGGGTTTAGGTACATATACCCCAACAGGTTGAGGTATATCCGTCAATTCATGGTTGATAACTGCTTGAACAAACCTGGGATACATAAAAAAACTCTTTTTGTTTCCCATGTTTGATACAAGATCATTGAAAATCATTTGTGAAAAATTGTACCTTCTGGCAGTGGCCAAACAGACCAAAGCATAAGCAATGGGACTGCTGAACTCACTCCATCCAGTGGTCTTTTTAGAAATGCAGTGCATCAAGGTATGAACAAGAAAACGCCATTGAGGTGAGAATTTAGCTTTTGAGAACTTAAAAACACCCAATGGGCCTCCATACCCCATTTTTGTCAGAGTAGAAAACAGTTCATCATTAGGGATAGAAGTTATACCAGAGGCATCGTCTAGACGTAGACTGATGCGAACTATCTCTTCAGTAACTGTCAATGGATTGCCACATACTGTCGTCTTGATCATTCGCACACCATTCTCAGTAACAATGGTGGCATGTGCCCAGAATTGCCTCTGATGCTCTATAAAGATAGTTGGAGACATAGTGATAGCATGGGCAATGTGGCTAGTCTTCAGAAAGTCGACTATCTGATGAAAGCCTTCTGCTTGTTTTGGCTTTTGGAGCATTGCGATTTCATTGTGCTCGTCAATGAACGTCATTGATGCCATTGACCTTGAAGATTCTTGCCTGAAAACTTTGAACTTTGAGAGAGAAAGGGTTTAGAGCGCAGGAGAACAGTATGCAAAGAGTCGTTATGAACTTTTAGGCGGGCAAAAAGTATTTATAGTATTCGGAATATAAGCAGTATTAACCTAGAGCAGTATTAACTACTAGCAGTAGTAACTGCTGGCAGTATTAACTAACTAGCAGTATTAACTGCTGGCAGTATTAACCACTAGCAGTATTAACTGAAAGCAGTATTAACCACTAGCAGTATTAACTGAAAGCAGTATTAACCACTAGCAGTATTAACTGAAAGCAGTATTAACCACTAGCAGTATTAACTGAAAGCAGTATTAACCACTAGCAGTATTAACTGAAAGCAGTATTAACCACTAGCAGTATTAACTGAAAGCAGTATTAACCACTAGCAGTATTAACTGAAAGCAGTATTAACCACTAGCAGTATTAACTACACTTACTCCTTTTAGACTTGCTAAACACTGAGTACTGCTATGCATATCCTGAAAAAGAAGATTAGTAACACCAAGAATACTATACAGATATAAAACCACTTTTTAAGAAGGAGATTATTCAGAGTTTATCATTCCCACACTTGTTACCAAGAAAGTGAATCTACCCACATCAAAAGCTTTAGTGAATAGATCAGCAAACTGATTGTCAGTGTGAACTTTGACAACTTGAATAAGTTTCTTTTCATTACAATCTCTTATAAAGTGATACCTGATTTCAATGTGCTTTGTCTTTGAGTGCTTGACTGGATTATTTACAATGCTAATAGCACTGTTGTTGTCAATAAAGATTGGAGTGTGTAGAAAGGTTACCCCATAATCCAACATTTGATTCTGAATCCATAAGACTTGAGAACAGCAACTTGCAGCTGCTATGTACTCTGCCTCTGTTGTAGATGTGGATACTGTGGTTTGTTTCTTGCACTGCCATGAGACTAGTCTAGCACCCAAAAACTGACATCCTCCAGAAGTAGATTTTCTGTCCAAGTTTGCCCCACCTAGATCACTGTCTGAGTATGCTATTAGGTCAAAAGGTGAGTTATGAGGATACCAAAGTCCCAATCTGGGTTGCCCTTTGAGATATCTGAATATCCTCTTAACAGCTTGAAAGTGAGATTGCTTTGGCCTAACTTGAAATCTTGCACATACACAGACTGGAAACATTATATCTGGCCTTGATGCTGTGAGATACATGAGAGAGCCAATCATGGATCTATAATGATGCACATCCATATCCTCCCCCTCAAGATCTGCTGTGAGCTGCTTGTGTGTTTCCATAGGTGTGCTGGCAGGTTTGGATTCTGAGAAACCAAACTTGGTTAGAATATCCTGCACATACTTGGATTGACATATGAAAATGCCATCTGACTTCTGTTGAACTTGGAGTCCAAGGAAGAAAGTAAGTTCCCCCATGGAACTCATTTTGAACCTTTGATGCATTAAATCCTCAAACTCCTTGCACATGTTGTTTCTTGTAGATCCAAAGATAATGTCATCAACATAGATTTGGACCAGCAAGATATCCTTCTTCTTTCTTTTGATAAATAGAGTCTTATCAATGACTCCTCTTTCAAAGTCATTTTCCAAGAGATAGGATGACAGAGTGTCATACCATGCTCTTGGGGCTTGATGTAGTCCATAAAGTGCTTTCTTTAATTTGTATACCCTGTCTGGATAGCTTGGGTTTTCAAACCCTGGTGGTTGACAGACATATACTTCTTCTTCAATTGATCCATAGAGAAAAGCACTTTTTACATCCATTTGATAGACTTTGAAGTTCATGTAAGAAGCATAGGCTAGGAATAGTCTGATTGCTTCTATCCTAGCCACAGGTGCAAAAACTTCTTCATAATCTATACCCTCTTCTTGAGTATAGCCTTGAGCCACCAGCCTTGCTTTGTTCCTTATGACAATACCTCTTTCATCTCTCTTGTTTCTGAAAATCCACTTTGTGCCAATTGCTCTGTGACCTTTAGGAAGGTCTACTAGATCCCATACATCTTGTAGCTTGAACTGTAACAGTTCTTCTTGCATTGCTTCTATCCAGCTAGATTCTTTCATAGCATCAAGTGCCTTTTTAGGCTCAAGCTGGGATAGAAAACAAGAAAGGACTGTATGCTGTTGATCTTGCATTTCTTGAAGCCTGCTTTGATGTCTAGTCATCATAGGAGAAGAGATATCTCCTATTACCAGCTGTGGAGGATGATTCTTTTGAACTCTGGTATTATGACTAGGTTCTTCATTCAGTCCAGCCTCTAGATTAGAGTCATGCAACTCAACTGAAGTGTTTTCAGATGCCACTTCTGATTCTTTATTTTCTTGAATCTCCTCATCTCTAGTTTCTTCTTCACTCTGATTTGGTCCAGTAAATGATTCCTTTTCACAGTCTTCACCAGAATGTACTGTGGATATGGGAAATATCACAGATTTGGATATGCTTTCTGAGACTTGTGTGATCCCTGATCCTCCACATCCTGTTCCTGTAGAATCATCACTACTGAAACCAAAAGAATTAGTTAGTGAATCAATGTCAAATAGCCACTGAGGTCCAGATCCAACAGGATTTGGTGTGCTCTCATTGCATTTGACATTGTCACTTTCTTCAATTATTCTAGAAGAAGAGTTAAATATTCTGTAGGCCTTACTCTGAGATGAATATCCAACAAGAAATCCATCATCTGCTTTGCTATCAAACTTACCTAAGTGAGATTTGGTATTTAGAATTGTACAAGGACACCCAAAAGGTTTGAAGAAACCAATAAAAGGTTTTCTTTTATTTAAAAGCTCATATGGGGTCTTGTTCTTTTGCTTGACCACTAGAACTCTGTTTTGGACATAACAAGCAGTATTAACTGCTTCAGCCCAGAAGGTAATTGGCAATCTTGAATCAGCCAACAGAGATCTAGCAGCCTCTATTAGTGTTCTATTCCTCCTTTCAGCCATACCATTCTGTTGAGGAGTCCTAGGAGCACTATATTGCCTCTCAATACCTTTTTCTTCACAAAAGGTGTTTAGATCATGATTTTTAAACTCAGTTCCATTATCTGATCTAATGACTTTTACTCTTTGATTAGTTTGGTTTTCAATTCTTAGAATAAAGGATTTGATAAGACCACTTGTTTCATCCTTAGTCCTTAGAAAATATACCCAAGTAAATCTGGAGTAATCATCAACAATAACCAAGCAGTAAGATTTCTTGCCTATACTCATAACATTTGTAGGACCAAACAGATCCATATGCAGTAACTGGAGACAAGAAGAAACAGAATTTAACTCTTTGGTCTTATGAGAAGTTTTGTGTTGTTTGCCTTTAAGACAAGCAACACAATGATCATCACATGAAAAGACTTTTGAAGGTAACCCTCTTACAAGGTTATTTTTAACAAGATTGTTCATAGTCTTGAAATTCATGTGACACATCCTTCTGTGCCATAGAGAGGATTCATCTACAGAAGCTTTTGAAACAAGACAATTTAGAGATGAATCACTATCAACATTGTCCATATCAAGACAGTAAACATTGTCCTTCCTTGGAGTTCTAAGTAGTATCATGCTTTCATCAACTACCTTGAACCCTGGAGCAAGGATCATACACTCAGTATTTGTAAATAATATACTATGTTGTTTGTCACAAACCTGTGATACACTTAACAGGTTGTACTTTAATTGATCAACATAGTAGACATCCTCAAATGTCATCTTACCTTTGGTGACATTACCTTTTCCACTTATCTGACCACCAGTAAGATTGTCTCCAAATGCAACATGTCCTCCATTGATATACTTGAAATCCTGAAGGCATGACATGTTGCCTGTCATGTGCCTAGAGCAACCACTATCAACATGCCAAATGCTCTTTCCCTTGAGCTGTTGGTTGCCCTGCACATTAGATAAATCAATTAGTATGATTTAGGAACCCAAGCCAAAGTGGTCTTGGGTACCCCTTTCTCATCAAAATATTTGCATTCTTTCTTGACAAGATTTTTAAACTTCAACTCCTCATTCTTGGAGTACTTTGTTACAATAATAGGCTTGGAACTATGTTTGCTAGAATCAGTACTAGTTTTAGAAGTACTAACTACCTTGGCAGCACTTGCATGCTTAGCAGCACTAACTTTGTTAGAAGTAGTAACTGTGTTAGCAGCAGTAACTGTGTTGGCAGTATTAACTTTTGAAGAGGTATTAACAGTATTAGCAGCATTAATATTTTCAGCAGTACTAACACTGTTAGCAGTAGTAACTGTGTTAGCAGTACTAATATTGTTAGCAATACTAATACTGTTAGTACTTCTAGGCACCCACATTTTGATACTTTCTTTTAAAATCTTTTTCTTTAAAGTGCCTTTACTTTCAACATATTTCTTTATCACATGTTTCTTTCCAGCCTTCCTATAACCCACAGATTTTTGCACAAATCTTTGAAAGTTCATCTGTTGGTTAATAGGGTTAAAGTAACAATACTTAGCCAAATGATTCAAATTGCCACATATAAAACAAGGTTTTGGTCTATTGATTTTATTCAGATCAACTCCTTGTTTCTGAGCCCATTGATTATTCCAGTTTCTTTGATTTCCTCTTTTTAAACCAGAATTTAGGCTCTTGGCTTTATTGCAATCACACTGTTTGCAAGGAATAGGGTTCACAACAGTGGTCTGCTTATAGTGAACCTTCTTGTTCTTTCCCTCAGTCTTTTCTATCTCTTTAGACTTGATCCAGTGCTTTCCACATCCCTCATTGGTGATAATGTGATTTTCTTTAGGAATCTCATCACTCACAGTATTGTCCTTATCCTTGACAACTTCTTTCTCAGTTTTATCCTTAACAACCACTTCATCTAAGGGATCTATTTCAGTGGCTCCCTTAGGTAGATTCTTCCTATCCTTTGTTTCTAACAACTCTGAACTAGGAGGGATGTAGTTGTTGTTATAGGGTGGTGGTGTGGTATTGTACCCTATACCTCTTCTTAGTTTATCATGAATCTGAGTTTGTAACAAAGAATCCATTGCTTTGGAAGCATTAGAAAACTTTTCTACATCAAGTTTGACTTTAGCTAGCTCTCCTCTTAGCTTTTCACTTTCTTCTTTAGATCTGGTCAGTTGAAGCTCTAAGTCATTCTTCTCCCACTTCCAGTAATTTGTGTCATAAGAGTGTTGAAGCTCATTAGCTTGAAAACCCTTAATCTGTTCTTCAAATCTCTCAACAATCCTCACATAATCTTTTATGTCTTTTTCCAATCTCTTAAGGTCATCACTCATGTTCTGGTTGTGATCCCTATACCTTTTAACAGTGTTAATGCAATTTTGAGAGCAAAGATTGGAAGTTACCTCTGTAGGGAGACCAGACACCTCTGCCATTAGAGCTTGATTCTGAATAGCCTCTTCAGCTTGATCACTCCAATCAAACCCCATACCTTGTTGAGAGACAAGGGCTTGTGCAGAGTTTCTGTTGAAGCTTCCAGATTGAGCTTGTTGGTGGTTGTTATTCTGAGACATTCCACTTCTGCATTCTCTAGCAAAGTGTCCCTTTTGATGGCATTTGTAACATTCCACCTTGGATTTGTCAAATCCTGCTCCATCTTCTCTTCTTTGGGAGAAGTTGTTCCTCTCAGTTCTTTTGATGAACTTTTTAACTCTCATGGAGAGCATGGCCATCTGCCATTTAATATCCATCTCTTCAAGATCATCTGGATTGAGTTGTTCCAAGTCATCATTAATGAGAGAAGGGTTTCCATGACTTGCCAGAAAGGCCTCAAACACAGTTTCAGTGCCTTTCTCTTGGTTTGTTCCATTGGCAGTACTAACTGATTCAAGGTTGGAAGTAGAATCAGTTGATGCTGAAAGGAGTGCAGCATTGTGAACATACCCAGAAGGCCTCTTTTTAGCCTCTACCTCAGATTCAAAAACTCTTAGATCATTATAAAGATCATCAAGTTCCTTTTCTTCCAATTGATCATTCTGTCTGAAAGATACAGTATACATGGTCCATTCATCACTCAAGGACCTTAGAAACTTTCTGTTCAGATCATCTTGATCAATTTGTACTCCCACTGTAGCTAGTTCACCAATAAGTTTGTTGAACCTGTCAAAAGTTTGAGTCATGGACTCATTCTTGGTTGACATAAAGTTCTCATATTGTTGCTTCAGAATGGCTTTCTGATTTCTCTTGGTACTTTTGGTACCAGAGAATCTTTTCTCCAGAGCATTCCAGAGCATCTCTGCATCAGTGCAGTTACAGAACTGATGTTGATATTCATTGGGAATAGCCAAGAGCAAGGTGCTCAAGGCTTTCATCTCTGTCTGTCTGATCTTTCTTTCTGCATCAGTTTTTGGTGGAGTTCTCTTTCCATCTGCACCAATCTTTCCTGCTTCAGAAGGACCATTCTCTATGATGTCCCACATAGAATAGTCAGTGAGGAGTATGTACTGCTTGATTCTGATCTTCCACATATCGAATTCATTGGGTCTAAGCATTGGAACCTTTGAGACCAAAGTACTGCTTGATTCTGCAAGATTTTCCATGATGAATAGTTGTTTCTGAGAAAACAGGCTCTGATACCACTTGTCAGGATCGAATTCTCAACAAGAATTAATTCTCAGAAACAATATCAAAGAAGTTTGCGGAATAACACTTTGATATTCAATGAAACAGTAAATCAACACAGAAAATATGAATAACAAACTGTAAGCTTTTATTAAATGCTTTGAAGTTACAAGATTACTCACTCAACCTCAATATTGATGAACAGGCTCACCAATACGAATTCTACTTCTCTAGAATTAGGATTTATGCCTTGAGGTTGATTTTCTCTAAAAGAATGAAAAACAAAAGTTATCTAACTATTCTAAACAATACAATATATATACTGAATACAAAGATAATTACAATAAATAAAATATCTTCAGTATATCTTCTATGTATATCTCTAAGCTTCCATGTATATCCTTTCATACGAATCTTCATCATATAAGCAGTATTAATCTTCAGCAGCATTAACTTCCTTCTAGCAGCATTAACTACTAAGCAGTACTAACCACTAGCAGTACTAACTAGCTAAGCAGTACTAACTTTGTTCAAGCAGCACTAACTTTAACTAGCAGTATTAACTACTAGCAGTAGTAACACTCAGCAGTATTAACCTTTAAATCTTCTAGCAGTATTAACTCTGAACCAGCAGCATTAACCATACTTGAGTTTTTCTTCAGTTCCCAACAATTTCTAAACCCTAATATAAGATATAAATGTTCTCTTGATGATTTCCTAGTGATTGGTTTCTCAAATTTCGGATTTGATAGTTTTGGTGAAATTAGGTCAAAATTGGGATTTTGGTCAAGATTGGAATTTTGATGTAAAATGTTTGGGGATTGATTCTTAATGGTTGAATGAGTATATTCATGGTTGGAAACTTGTGAATATAGGTTTTGGAAGGTTTTGCTTGTGGATTCAAGTGTTCTTCAAAGGAGCTCAAGTTGGGGTAAAATCTAGATTTAGCCTAAATCTAGCAAGGTGAGTTCAAGTTGATTTGTGAAAACGGTGTACATGCCAAAATGCTTATTTTAAAGTGCTTATATGTTTTACATGAAATTATTAACCGTTGAGTTATTTGATGAATTTTGATTATTTGAAGTGTCTAACTTTATAAACTTGTAAAATACCCACATTTGGGATTTTGTGCATGTTGATAAATAAATCATATATTTTGGTATCTTAATGATTTATTTTATAGAAGTAGATTTTGAGTATAGATGTATTTCATTTTGTGTTTTGGAGAAATGCATGATTTTTGTGTTATGGGACGTTTTGAAAGGATAAATGTTATAAACTCATTTGGAAAACGATTTGTCCCAATCTAAACTACGTTGGAGTTAATTATATGTTTTGGAGCATGGGTTTACATAAGTACGGGTTGTTTATGGTTGTTTTCATTTTATGATTTTCAACGTTGGGTCTTTCGATTTGTTGAGCTTATGGCTCGGTTTGGATTTTGTTGGGTTTTGAGGACACTTGTCCGCTTTTAATAGCCCAATGTTGAGTGTTTGGTTATGATTTGCATTTACTGCATCTTAGTTGAGAATTATATGTTTTGAATGCATTAGTTTATTCGTTTTGAGTCATGTAATGGTTTAGTTAGTGCAATGGATCCATAGGCACGGTGTTCCTATGTCCCCGTTTTGGACATTTGGTTCATCACGTTGGCACGGAATAGGCATCGGGATCCATGGTAAGTAAGGTGTGGGCCTATACGGTCGGGCAACGTCCCATGGACAGTAAGGTGTAATTCCATTGTGTGTCTGAGTTCCCCTGTTTTGGAACTCTCAAGGATAGACCTGGAGTGGTTGACTTGATGTTTTCGAGCAATAGACTTCGAGTAGTTGAGCTCGGTAGGTTTTATGTGTGTAACCCACACGTTTTGGTTTCCTACATAGTTATTTGACCTACATTCTGTGTTCCGTCACGTACTATGAATCAGGTCTCCCCCGTCAACGCAAGGTGTTGTTTTGGGTATGGAGTTTTATAATCCGTGTTTTCGGTGACGTTTGAGTATGGGTATTTATCCATGTTTTAAGGTTTTGAATATTGAAACTCATTCGAGCTATTGGGATGTTTTGGAAGTTGGAGTTATCTACGTTTTCAGTGTTTGATCATTATAATAATGTCAGTTATGTTTTACATGCGCTTTGGATTTTGGCTTTATTTAAAGAGGCATTTGTTTTATGGTTTTAATCACGAAAAGGGTGAATGATGGAAAGGAGATTGTTTTAAGGTTTAATGTATTTCATTTTGGTTGCTTTCAAATCAAATGTATTGCATTTTGGAAATCATGATTTTAAATAACATTCTTAAAGTTATTGTTTTATATATCTCTAATGAAAACTCTTGAGCTCACTAGGCGTTAAACCTAACATTTTTCATTTGTCGGCATGTTCATCAGGTTCCAGTTGGGGTTTGGTTCTAGCAGTGCTACGAGGAGTTGAGCATTAGATTTACACGAGAGTAAGTAGTGTGGTGAAGTCTTCCGCAGTTGGAGATAGTGACTGTTATTGGGTTTTAGTAGCACCCGTCCTTATCATAGACTGTTTCCATAGAACGAAATATGTGTATTGAAGTTAAATCTTATTTGTGATTGTAGATGAATTAATTATCGATGTATTTAGAAAATTTTAAATTAGTTGCTATTTATGGATTTGAGGGTGTTACAGAAAACATACTTGCTCTACAAACTCCTAATACAAGAAGTATTGATCAGGGAAAACTTACCTTAAAGGAAATTGATAAAAGCTTGAATCCAACGAGATGCTTCCTTTTCTCTCTGCACAATATCCTCAGTTGCCTCCTACTAGAGTAATAGGACCCTAGGGTTAAATTCCCTTTTTATCAAATTGCACTTAAGCCCTCAAACTTTAGCATTTTAATAGTCTTACACTCAACTTCATTAATAATCAACTTTCGACACGGTTATTACATATTTGACATAATTACATATTGGGGACCTTCTTTTAAGAACTTTTTAATTCTCGAGTTCCGTAAAATCCAATTTAGACCACAAATAGTTAGTTAAAAAAATAAAATATATTTTAATTAAAAACTCTAGTTCTCCTCTCCCCTCTCTCATCTCTTCATAACATATACGCGCACATACACGATTAAATATGTACTAACGGTAAACATATTGTGAACATTTCTTTAAAAATACAATTATAATTTGTGAACATATTATGAACACACTTTTAAATCAACGAGATATCTAGTATAGCTTTTGAATATATTGTGAAGCCCAACCAAGGTAACAAGACTAAATCTAAATCTACCACTTGTGAACACATTGAACACCCTAGTATGAAATTTTCTTAAGGTTGTTTTTATTGTGTTAATCTAGAACATATTTAATTGTAAATGTGTGTGCGTATATGTTACATGAGAGAGGAGAGAAGAGGGGGAGAGAGATTTATGGCACTTGAATTTTCTTAAAAAAATGCATTAATTATCTTATTGATTATAATTATTTCATTAATTATTTTAAATTAGTGGCTTATAAGGTAGTGTTTGATACATAGACATGATTGATCTAGATTGCACAGGACAGGAAGGTAGGACTGGACTGGACAGGATAGAACAAGTGTCTATATGGTGTTTGGTACGGCTAGGACTGGTTAGAACAGTACTAGACAAGTTGCTTCTAAAAGTTGTTTGATGATTTTATATATCATATAATAGTTATAAATGACACAAAAAAGTAATATTTAAATGATTTAATTTATAAACATTTTTACACAATTTTCATATACATAAATACGTAGATATATAATAGTATAAAATTTGAATGAAGAATCTGACATAATTGATGGAAGTTCGAAAAAAATTCGATTCGTATAAAGGAAATACTATATTTGATTTGGTTGGAAGATCTTTATGCATTGGCGAAGGCACGACGTAGGTTGTTGCACCGATAGATAGAGGTAGAGGCGGTGGTGACTAGTGGATGATGGTGGTTGTGGAGGACGTGAAGATGGTGGACAGTTGTGGTGGACAATAGGTAGTTATGGATGATGTAGATAAGGTATAGGAGGTGGTCGACGGCGATGGGTGGTAGTGGTTGGTGGAGATCGTGGTGGTCGACGATGGTAGTGATGGTGGCGATGGGCAGTAGTAGTCGGTGGTTGACGGTGGTTGTGGAGGTGGTGGAGGAGGTTGTAGTGGAGGAGAAGGTGGAGGTAGTTGACGATGGTTGGTGTTGGCTACGGATGGTCATCGGTCATGGCGACGACGACGATGAGCAGTGGTGACTAGGGGTGTTCATCGGTTGACATCCAATGGATGGAAGGGGAACCGAACCGATCCAATCATCCATTGGATGTTGAATTTTTCCAATCCAATGGATGATTGGATCGGTTCGGTTCCATCCATTGGATGTTCTTATTGGATATCCATTGGATCGGATTGGATATCCATTGGATCGGATTGGATATCCATTGGATCGGATTGGATCCATCCGACATCCAATAGATGATCAGATCGGATACATCCAACGTGCTAATTTAATGCAATGTTCTAATTAATTATTTTTATTTTGTGTTGAAACCAACATAAGTGAGACTAAAAATTCAAAAACCAACACAAAACAAATTTAGATTTAAGCAAATTACAAAAAAAATAATTGGATGATAGTTGGATGGAAAACTGGATGGTAATTGGATGGTTAATTGGATGGGTAATTGGATGTTGGTCGGTTCGGTTCGGTCGGTTTTGGTCGGTTCTGGACTGCCATCCAAGAACCGGCCGATCCAAATTGGATGTTGAGATTTTCAATCCGATCCGATTCAATTACAATTGGATATCCAATTATGGTCGGTCGGTTCTAATTGGATCGGTTGGTTCTTATTGGATCGGTTGAATTTATGCACACCCCTAGTGGTGACCATTAAAGTAAATATCATATAAGGTTATATATCAAATGAGGGTAGATTGGTATTTTTTTAGTTTATGTCTCATTCTTGTCCCATTTGTTCCACCTATTTTGGTGGAACAAAAAAAAGCCTTTTTGTTCAACCATGTCCACATCAAATTATTCTTTTTTGTTATTTTGTCTAAAGTTGATAATTTATATTAAGTACACTTGATTAAAGTTAATTAAAAACAATTTAATTTATATAATTATAAAATAAAAGTGGTCGATAAATATTTTTTATTAGTTTATATAATTCAAAAACATATAAAAGTTCCACAACTACTTTATTCTAAATTTCATATACCTAAAATAGCATATTTTGATTTTATATTTAATATATAAAATATATTTTTAAAAATATAAAAAGGAAAAAATTATAACTATTATATTTGACTTTAATATATATATATATATATACACACATACATATATTACAGTGAGAAAGGTAATAAGGGATCTCCACCCTAGGATGCACGTTAGAATGAGATGCACCAGATCAATTCTCGTATCAAATGCCACTCAAGGGGTGAGGTGAAAAGTGGGTCCAAATCCCTCCTTACCTTCTCATCTTAACTCTTCTTCTCAGATGATTTTCCGCCTCTCTCTCTCTCTCTCTATCTCTGTATATATATGTATATATATATATATATATATATATATATATATATATATATATATATATATATAGGGGTTGTTTCATTTGCAACCCTTAAAAAGGTTGCAAACCTTGCAACCCACATCTTAATCGTCGGATTCATGATCGGCAGTTACAATAGATATGGGACCCAATATTTTTAATTAAAAAAAACAGAAAAATAAAAATAAAATAACCGTCGATCATGAATCCAACGGTTAAGATGTGGGTTGCAAGGGTTGCAACCTTTTTCAGGGTTGCAAAATATCCTTCCACTATATATATATATATATATATATATATATATATATAGAGAGAGAGAGAGAGAGAGAGAGAGAGAGTTAGTTGGGTTCCGGTAAGAAGTTAAGGTTAACGTGAGAAGTGGTTATCAATTGTTGGATGAGAAATAGATGCACATTAGAGTGAGATGCATCGGATCAATTCTCTTCTAACCCGCAATTCATGAGAGAACATTTGATTAAAAGTGATCAGTGGTCCAGATCCACTTCTCACGTTTCTCACACGATCTTTATATATATATATATATATATATATATATATATATATATATATATATATATATATATAGGCGAATGATCGTGTGAGAAGTTAAGTTAATGTGATCAATGTGAAAAGTGGATTTGAACCCTTGATCACTTATAGTCTCAAACTCACTCATAAATCGCGCTTTATAAGAGAATTGATCTGGTGCATCTCGGTGCATGTCATCCTAATGTGTTACAATTATAATATATATGGTTGGGTTTCTGTGAGAACTTGAGAAGCGTGAGAAGTGGTTATCAACCGTTGGATGCACATTAGGGTGACATGCACCGAGATAAGATGCATCGAGATGCATATGATCAATTCTCTTCTAAGCCGCAATTCTTGAGGGGGGGGGGGCACATTTGATTAAAAGTGTTCAACGGTTCAGATATATTTCTCATGTTTCTTACGTTAACTTTAACTTGTAATCGAGAACTAACCTATAATTATAAATCATGTAATAATTAAAAAAACATAAACTTCTATCATCGTTGTAATTAACTTTAGAATTTAGATTTAACTGAGAATTGACACACATGAGAATAGAATATGCATATTAATTTTCATTCGATAAAATTTACAATAAATAAGATCTGACGTATTGTTCAGTGTATTTATTACACACATGTGTGATGCATTCACTATCATTTCATAATGGATATCAGCACATGTTATTTTATTTTTACTTTTCAAAAACAAACAAAATTTATTAAATTAAAAAGTACTAGCATACTAAGATTGTATGAAACGGTCGAATTACAACATAACCAAAACACAATTGTAAACAAAAACATCAACGGAATGATCCAAAATACCCAGGTGATTCGGCTGAATTAAAACAATTATTAAATTTAAACCTGGTTCTAATCATTTCACATTCAGACATATAAATTTCACCCGACTTGGAACCCTAATTCAAATGATGTTGAATTAGGAATGTTTCAAAATAGCTTTTTAAAACATAAATTAATTGTTGATCGGTGGTAATTTAGGGGTGTACACGGGTTGGATTGGGTGGTTTGAGACATTTTTACAACTCAACTCAATTATGACGGTTTGGAAAAATCTCAACCCAACCCAACTCATTCAAAAGTATAACCCAACCCAACCCAATTCTTGCGGGTTATGGCGGGTTGGACGGGTTAGTAGTTTACATAAAATTGTAGAATTAAATACAATAAATACTACTAAAAATATCCAAACACTTAGCAAACCAAGAGATTATTTGGTTAGCACTTAACAGTGCTAGGGTTGTAAATGAACCAAACGTTAGCGAACCGTTCGGTAAGAATTTCGTTTATATTCATTTATTTAAGAATTGATCAAACATGAATACATTTTTTTTGTTCGTTTAGTTAAATGAACGGACATGAACAATGGGCTCGTTCATTCATTTACGTTCATGAATGTTCGTTCATTTATGTTTGTTAATGTTTGTTTATATACGTTTGTTTATATATATATATATATATATATATATATATATATATATATATTATGATATTAATATGTAAAATCATTAATTATATTAGAATTCCCTTTTTATCATTCCTATATTTACCCGAGTTTTCATTTTGTTATGTTATTTCGGAATGGAATGATGATTAATGATTGTTGTTTTTTGTTCATTTGTGTTCGTTCGTTTATGTTCACATGTTTACGTTCGTTTAGCATCTTAACGAACAAACGTAAATGAACACGAACAAACACATTTTCTTATAACGAACGAACATTAACACAAAAAAATCCGTTCTTTTACCGTTCGTGTTCATTCATTGTTTGGTTAAGTTTTAATGAACGAACATGAACAATCATTCATTCGTTTGTTCGGTTAAGTAAAATGTATTATATATATTGGGCTATAAATTTGTCTAAATAGACTACTTTTTATTATTCTTGTATTATATATATATATATATATATATATATATAACTTTATAAAAATTATATATTAGCAGTGGTTTGGCGGGTTAAAATAAGCGTAACCCAATTTCAACCCTCTTAATTTGCGGGTTGACCCAATTGGTCAAGGTAGCTTTTCTGATGGTATGCCTCTAGGAATTTCTGGTACTTTCAACTTCATGATTGTAGAATCTGTTGAAACAAAATCTATGTTTTCTCTGTTTTATAGTAGGATCTATTAGAGATGTTCTAAGACCGTAAGACTTTATGTTTCCTAACAGTTTATAGTTCAAGTGGTCTCAAGGAGACCAAAAGGTTTGCCTGACTTATAATTTCAAAAGGTCATATTCAGTTACTTGAGGTCTTAGTAACATGTCCTTCATACTCACAGTTACAAAAAAATATATGTTACAATCAGGGGGTGTTTGGGATTGCTTATTTGAGGTGTTTTTTAGCTTATTACGATTTGACACCGGAGATAAACACTTTTGAGTGTTTTGATGGAGAAAAATGAAAAGAGCTTATAGCGGTGCCAAACCGCTGAAAAACCTGTTTTTGATAAGTCATTTGGTTTTAACTTATCAACTTATTTGAAAAGTGCTTATGACTTTTTGGGTTTTTTTTATATGTATAAGCAATCCCAAACACCTTTGAATAACAACTTATTAACTTATTACGTTTTGGTACCACAATAAGCTAATTCAAACACTTTTTTAAAAACTCCGGTTTGACACCACATAAATTGATAAGCACTTTTCAAAATAAGCATAAGTTGTTTTAAATAAGCAATCCTAAACACCCCCTCAGTTAAGTTTGATGGTAGGTATAAATTTCGTTTAGAGTAAATTACGGATTTGGTCCTTGTGGTTCTAAATTTGTCTTAGATTTGGTCCCCAAATTCTTTTATTTCAAAATAGCCCCTAAAGTTTGCATTTTCGTAATGTTTTGATTCCTACCACTAACGGTTGTTAACTTAATCCGTTAGGTGAAGGGAATTTTGGTCCTTTCGCATGTCTTCCCTTGCAAAACAGGACCACCACCACCTCTCTTCATTTTCTTCGATCAAACACTTTTTCCAGTTATCTTCTCCGGCCAAACCCTTTCTCCGGTCATCTTCTTTGGCCAAACCTTTTCTTTGGTCACTTTTCCGGCCAAATATTCAAAATTGGATGCAGAATCAAACGCAAAATCAAAACAAAATTCAAATCTAGACCTCAAAATCAAACCCAAACCCTAACCACCAAAACGCAAAATCTAAAACTCAAACCCATTTTAAACAAACCTCACCAAATTGAGACAAGCAAGAATAAAAATCATCATAATTAACTATGTGTCTTTGTATGTGTGTTGTACATATATATATATATATATATATATGTGTGTGTGTGTGTGTGTGTGTGAGAGAGAGATAAGGAGGGGATGGATGGCTAGGTGGTGGTCGTAAGAAAGAGGAGGAGGCTAGGAGGTGCAGCGGTATAAATGTTAAGGTGATGTTTCGTGATGTTTTCGTCCCTGTTTGTCTCTATAGCGTTTTTATAAATATATATATATATATATATATATATCGCGGAAACACAAAAGGACCAACCATGGTGATGATTTGCATAAACAAAAAAGGGTTCTCGATTTGGAGAAACACTTGAGGAATTCGGCAACTACAGAGACACCGGGTTATCAATTTTGATCTCATGACATATTTTCATCTTAATTTTTATCTCATTTATTTTAGATTATGGTTTTGATTTAGGATTTAATGAGTTTTGCTTTTGATTTATGGTTTTTGGTTTTTGATTTTGTGGATGGTGGGTTTGGCGATGGTGTGATTTAACGAAATAGGGGCGGTAATGGTCGGTAGGTTTCAAAAGAACAGATGCGACTATGATGGCTGGTGGGCTTCAAAAAAGTGATGCAACAATGGTTTTGTTTCATAGAGGTGGGTAATTAATTATATTTTTTATTTATCTAGATGATTAAAGGACTTAAAAAGGGGGAAATACCAAAATGCCCCTCACCTAGAGGATGAGAATTAACAACAGTTAGTGATAGGAACAAAAACCTTACGAAAATACAAACTTCGGGGGCTATTTTGAAATAAAAAAACTTATAGGGACCAAATCACATGGACCAAATACGCAGTTTACTCAATAAGTATGAGGTGAGGGTAAAACAGTCAATTAAGTCTATACATTGGAAGAAGAAGAATTAGGCTCGGAATTCAAAACAGGTGGCTTGGATTTAGGTTCGGACTTCCAAGCCAACCACCTCGACAACGTCTCATTACTACCAAACCTACTCAACCCAGTTATTTCCGACACACTTCTCGAATTTATTACATCTCTGCCACTCTGCCACCAACCATTATTCCCCTCATGCAAAACTGACGGCCTAGATCTTTTCAATCTACGGACGTCGCTTAGAATCATCTCTGACCGTAAATACAACAGATCCGACGGCTGTACGTCGCTCCATCTATGGGCCCCCACAATAATACGGTGCTCGAACCGTTTCTCGAAACTCCTCCTCCTCCTCCGTCTTTCCTCCTCCGCCGCCGCCGTCTCCGCCAACAACAGCCCGTCTTTCCGGCTTAGTTCGTCCGACGAAGACACCACCTTTAACGGCGTCGTTTCTTCCTTCTTCGTTTTCTTTCCCGTTTTTTTCCTACTGTTCCAACTGTCTAAAGATCTCCTGTTTCCCGCCGCCGCTGCCGCCGATAACTCCACAGTGATTTTTTCTTCCGCCGACGAGTGCCTACCAGAGACACGCCGGAGAGCTACTTCACTGACCTCTTCCGGTTTAACCTCCGGTGACCTGCCAATATCTCGCGAGATTTCGTTTTCACCGAGAACGAGAAAAATATCTTCCGGGTCGACCCGATACCGGCAAAGCGGGCAAGTGGAATGTGCATCGAGCCACGTATCCACACACTCGATATGAAAAGCGTGTTTGCATTTAGGCAGTAACCGGAGCACCTCACTCGGGTCAAACCGGGTCAAACAAACCGCACACTCAAGACCGTCTTTTTGCCCACTTAAAGATCCGAATCGAAAAACCGGAAGCGACTCGATTATCGTCCGATCGATGCCGGAGTTCTCCCTGTCGGCAGCAAAAACCGCCGTCACACCTCCTTCCGGCAGGTACCCGTTATGCGACCGCCGGCAATGTTTGGCGTAAAGGAGTAAAAGAAAAGTGATGGAGAAGACGGAGGTGAGAACTCCGACGATAATAGTCATGCTTGGTTTGAGTGCAGAGTTGGGTGGTGATGATCTCGGCGGCAGTGGCAGTGGCAGCGGCAGCGGCGGTGGAGGATTGGATAAGTATGAAGTGGTTATGGAGGTGGTGGTGAATAGAATAAAGATGATGAATGGTGTTGGCCATGGGGATTTGTAGCCCATAACTCCACTGTGTGTAAAGAGGGAAGAAGAAGGTATATAAAGGTTATAGGAGTTGGAAGTGAAAAAAAGATACAATTACAAAAAAACAAAAGACAAAGAATTAATTCTAATTTTAATGATATTGTAAGTACATGTTTCGTGTTTTTTAATTTTTTTATGGTTTGTGTTTATATATATATATATAGTGATGGAAAGTGGGATGTTTGATTTTATGTAATTATTGTTTGGATTTGGAGGAATTTAATTTATGGGATTCGGATTTATGGTTATGTTATATTTAAATCAGTTGAAGTTTGTTCTTAACAAGTTCATGGTACAAGAATGGTCACACGTTATGATGAAAATTTTGGAAAGGGACCGTTTGTTTTCTTTTTCTATCAAAATCTTCAATGTGAAGTTCTTATAATAAAAAAGTGTAATGACTTGTAAGAACTAGCATTGTGAGAGTTTTTATAAAACCCAAACTCCTCAAGGTTCTTAAATAAGAACCTTGGTTATTACCATAAAATGTGTGAGATGTGACATTATATTTATTTTTTTATTTTTTTTCTTGACTTTATAATAAGTATTAATATTATATATATTAATATCAAAATGTATGGGACCTACAAAATGAGGTTCTTATAAGAACTATCATTGTGAACTTTTATGTGAATTTTTAATTTGATGATGTGGAAATGAGGTGACACCAAAAAATACAAAAAGAAGGTTCTTATAAGAACTTGCATTGGAGATGCTCTAATGAATAATGAATTATTGTTTGATATATATATTGAACAAATGGTTTAAGTGATAGGAAATTGTCATTTTAATAATCTTTCTATGTAAAATGTTAGATAATTAAATGATTATTTGATGAATATTAAAAAAAAAGTTGATGAATTATTTAAATAAAAGTATTTTACCTAACATAATTATATAAATTTAATGATATTATTACATAAAATATAACTAAAACAATTAAATGTATTAGTTTGTACAACCCTATGCTTGTTTGAAGAGTCTTGGTTGAATTCTCCGAAAGGTAGGATGGTAAGTTGATCATTTATCTATTCGGTCTGCTCGATCCTATTCACAATTCGTAAATTAAATCATTTGTTATTAATCGAGTTATAGTTTTATCATGCCAATGAACTATATATATTATGTGCTTTGATCACCCTATTAGTACTTCATCTAGTTCTTCTTCTCCTCTATATCTACCTTGTTCTTCATTGGTAAATATATTGGAGTACAAATTGTTCGTTGGCTCGTTTAATAAGCAAGTGACTAGAAAAAAGTTGAAGTACTGCATAACATATTAATGCATATTCTCTTTCCCTTCCATTAGTGTTCAACAATATTGTGTTTGTGCACATGTGTAACTTGGAGTTCTCTAAATATGGGTACCAAATAAATAAGGCATTCTTCCGTATTCAAACTTTTGTTAGGTAAATTTTCAAACATATTTCCTGTAAATAGGGATGGCAAAAAACCCGTCGTCGGCGAGGAACCTGGTTTGACCGGGGATGGAGCTGGAGATGGGGAATCCCAGAATTTGTTAACTGGGGATGGGGCTGGGGATATGGATACCTCTCAAACCCGACCCTGACCCCCAGGGGCGGAGCCACCTTGGAGCTAGAAGTGGCATTGGCTCATCCTCATACTTCAAAAATAAAATTTGATACAGTCCCAAAACCTCAATTACCCACTTGAAACTTTATTTATTCATATCAAATTCTTCTTTTTCTTCCTTTACAGATGTCAAGTTTTCTAAAGTTTCTAAAATAAACAAGTTATTTTATTGAATACACTATAAATTTCATGTATTTGCAAATGGTTTTTCTTATTTATTTGGTTATCTACACACATCTTACATTTGTGTGTATAAATATAGACATAGTTATGTTGTTCGAGTCACTCATGTTTTTCAACTCTTTTTTACAACCATTTTCAGGACAAATATTTAATTAAAAACACACACACACACATACATATAAGGATTTTTTCGACCTTGAAATCATGAATTTTCTTACATTTTTTCTAGGCACCCCCTAGATAAATTTTCTGGCTCCGCCCCTGCCAACCCCGAGTATTTAATAATAAGTTTTTATACATAGTATATAAATATATATACATGTATATGGTTAGGTTCAAACGAGAAGCTAAACATTTTACGAGAAGGCGAGAAGTGTTTAATCATATATGATACACAAACTTAATCATATATGATTAAACACATGTTATATTGGCAATGCATAGATATTTAATCATATATGATTAAGCACACCCACATGCCATGTAATCATATATGATATAACACTTCTTGTCTTCTCGCAAAATGTTTAGCTTTGCAACACCCATAAATTCATATCTGTGAAAGCCAACACTTTGAGAAATCCTTGTTTCTTATCATAGAATTTCATCCCTTACATCTTACCTATTAAGCCTTATCGCGTCGTGGGTGCTCCGGGTGAGAAATGGAAGAAAACGGGGCTCGGGACACTCTGGGTGATAGTGCCCTGGGCACAATCGCCAGTGGGGTTGTGCCCGCGGTACAGATTGGGCGATAGTGCCCTGGGCACAATCGTCGGCGGCCCCCTGGTCACTTTAAAACCCGATTTTGAGCATCCCCTCCTCATTATTTCAACCCCTTCTCACCCTTTTTCTCTTTAGAACCAACCCCAAACCCTAAAATCAGATTTTATGCATTCAAGGCACCAAAACTAGAGTGTTTCAAGTGACCTCCATGATCTAGCAAGGTTTGGAAGCTAGAGATAAGTTACCTTCATTCTCTCCACCTTCTTCACCACTTCCATCAATTTTCTAGGGTTTCCACTAAACCCTTGTCATTATTTCGAAGTTGGGAGTTTATGGCTTATTTTGGTGATCTAGAAGTGCTTTGTTGATGGATTCAAGTTGTGGGTAAGGTAACCTTCTCTTTTCTTCATCTATGGAAATTAGGGTTTTGAGATAAGATGAAATTTTGATGTAAAATGTTTGGGGATTGATTCTTGATGACTGGATGAGTATATTCATGGTTGGAAATTTGTGAATATAGGTTTTGGAAGGTTTTGCTTTTGGATCCAAAGTTTCTTCAAGGAAGCTCAAGCTGGGGTAAAAATCTAGATTTAGTCAAAATCTAACAAGGTGAGTTCAAGTTGATTTGTGAAAACGGTGTACATGCCAAAATGCTTATTTTAAAGTGTTTATATGTTTTACATGAAATTATTAACTCTTGAGTTATTTGGCAAATCTTGATTATTTGAAGTGTTTGGTTTTATAAACGTTGTAAAACACCCACGTTTGAGATTTTGAGCATTTTGACAAATAAATCATACGCATTGGTATTTTAATGATTTATTTTATGAAGAAGAATTTGAGTATAAATGCATTTTATTGTGTATTATTGGATAAGTGTTTTATTTTGTGTTATGGGATGTTTTGAAGGAATAAATGATATGAACTCACATGGAAAACGATTTGTCCCAATCTAAACTACGTTGGAGTTAATTATATGTTTTGGAATATGGGTTTACATAAGTGCGGGTTGTTTACGTTTGATTTCATTTTATGATTTTCAACGTTGGGTCTTTGGATTTGTTGAGCTTATGGCTCGGTTTGGATTTTGTTGGGTTTTGAGGACACTTGTCCGCTTTTAATAGCTCAATGTAGAGCGTTTAGTCATGATTTGCATTTACTGCATCTTATTTGAGAATTACATATTTGAATGCGCTAGTTCATTCGTTTTGAGTCATGTAATGTTTTAGTTAGTGCAATGGATCCATAGGCACGATGTTCTTATGTCCCGTTTTGGACAAGTTCACCACTTTGGCACGGAATAGGCAACGGGTCACCATGGTAAGTAAGGTGTGGACCTATATGGTCGGGCAGTGTTCCATGGGCAGTAAAGTGTAATTCCCTTGTGCATAAGTTCCCGTTTTGGAACTAGGTTCCCCTGTTTTGGAACTCTCAAGAATAGACCTAGAGGGGTTGACTTGATGTTTTCGAGCAATAGACTTAGAGGAGTTGAACTCGGTATGTTTTATGGGTATAACCCATATGTTTTGGTTTCCTACATAGTTAAGTGACCTACTTTTGTGTTCCGTCACATATTATGTAATCGGGTCTCCCTCGTCATCGTAAGGTGTTGTTTTGGTTATGGAGTTTTATAATCCATGTTTTCGGTGACGTTTTGGGTATGGATTGTTATCCATGTTTATTTTGGGTTTTTGCACACTGAACTTTATCCATGTTTTTGGAATATCTTGGATGATAGAGTTTACCCACATTTTCAGTATTTGATTATTAAAGTGTCAGTTATGTATTACGTGAGTTTTGGGTTTTGGATTTATATTCGAAGAAACGTTTGGTTTTATGATTTTAATCACGAAGAAGGTGAATGTTGAAAAATAGATTGTTTCCAGATTTAATGTATTTCATTTTGGTTGCTTTCAGATTGATCGTATTTCAATTTGGAAATCACGATTTAAATAACGTTCTTAGAGTTAATGTTTTATAAATAGCTAATGAAAACTCTTGAGCTCACTAGGCGTTAAGCCTAACCTTTTATTTGTCAGCATGTGCATCAGGTTCCAGTTGGGGTTTGGTCTTAGCGGTGCTATGAAGTGATGAGCACTAGATTTACACAAGGGTGAGTAGTTGGGTGAAGTCTTTCGCAGTGGAGATAATGACTGTTATTGGGTTTTAGTAACATCCGTACTTATTATAGATTGTGTATAGAGATTGATTTGTGTTTATTGAAGTCAAACCTTAAATTGTTGTTGTAGTTGATTCAGTTGTCGATGTATTTAGAAAGTTTTAAATTAGTTGCTATTACCAGATTTGAGGGTGTTACAAGCTTCTCGCGATCCTTCCTCTACATGTATAATGTAATAAAAATTAGAGTAAATTGCCTTTTTAGTCCCTGTGGTTTGTTAAAGTTTGCGAATTTCATTCTTGTGGTTTTGAAATTTCAGTTTTCATCCCTATGGTTTGCAATTTATTTCTGTTTTCGTCCCTGAGGTCAAAATACTACTTTTAAGTAGGGGTGTTAATTGGTTGACATCCAATGGATGTGAGGGAAACCGAATCGATCCAATTATCCATTAGATGTTGGATTTTCCCAACCGAACCGATCCAATCATCCATTGGATGTTGGATTTTTCCAATCCAATGGATGATTGGATCGGTTTGGTTCCATCCATTGGATGTTCTTATTGGATATCCATTGGATATTCTTATTGGATATCTATTGGATCGGATTGGATCCATCCGACATCCAATGGATGATCAGATCAGATCCATTCATTGTGTTAATTTAATGCAATGTTCTAATTAATTAATTTTAGTTTGTGTTAAAACCAACATAAGTGAGACTAAAAATTAAAAACCAACACAAAACAAATTTAGATTTAAGCAAATTGCAAAAAAAAAAAAATAATTGGATGATAGTTGGATGAAAAACTGGATGGTAATCGGATGGTTAATTGGATGGGTAATTGGATGTTGATTGGTTCAGTTCGGTCGGTTTTGGTCGGTTCTGGACTGTCATCCAAGAACCGACCGATCCAAATTAGACCTGACAAAAATTGACACGACACGCTAACCTGACACGAACTCGACACGAAATAAACGGGTTTGGGTAATACATTTCAACCCGTTTAAGTAAACGGGTTGACACGACACGACACGAAAATTAAACGGGTAAGGTCATGGTCAAAAATTTCAACTCGAAAATGACCCGTTTATATATATATATATATATATATATATATATATATATATATATATTATATATTTTCTTTTTAATGTTTTGGATTTTTAATGTTTTAGATTTGGTTATAACTTATAAGTTTGAACTATAAAATTTGGATTTATAATGCTTTCATTTGAATTTTGGATTTTGTACTTTTTTGTGAATTTTGGATTTTTTATTTTCGGTTTTATAAATGTTAAACGGGTTAGGCGGGTCGGGTCGGGTTAGGCGGGTCAGGTTAGGGTTGAGATTTTCTGACCCGTTTATTAAACGGGTCGGGTTAGGGTTAGACACTCTCAACCCGTTTAACTTTGAACCCGACCCGACACGACACGTTTGCCAGGTCTAATCCAAACTGGATGTTGAGATTTTCAATCCGATCTGATCCAATTACAATTGGATATCCAATTATGGTCGGTCGGTTCTAATTGGATCGGTCGGTTCCTATTGGATCGGTTGAATTTTTGTACACCCCTACTTTTAAGTATGAAGGATTAAAATAGAAATGAATTACAAACCATAGGGATGAAAAAAGCAATAAAAATTAAACCATAAGGATGAAAAAGGTAATGAATTATAAACCATAAGGATGAAAAATGTAATTTCAAAACCATAAGGATGAAAAATGTAATTTCAAAACCATAAGGATGAAAATAAAAATTCTCAACAAACCACAGGGACTATAAACGTAATTTACTCTAAAAATTATAAACCCAAGGAGTATATATAATATATACATGACACAAATATAATCAATCTTCAATGATGAGAAACTTTTAAAATATATTTTAGTATTGGTTTGATTATTCGGAGAAACTTTTAGGTGCCGTTTGTTTTTTAAGAGGTCTAAAGTCTGAAGTATTATTTTAGTTATGATTAATAAGATGTTGTGTGTAAAAAGGTCTGAACGATTCAGACTTAAGAGTCATTAAGAGGTTTTTTAAAAAAAACAAACAACCCCTTAGTGATACAACAACGTGGATGTGTATGATATCACTATTAAGCATTGTAATTGAAATATTTATTTTTGAACTACCCTTGTACAAATGCAACAATTAAAATTTGGTTAACTAAAGTTTAAAACAATAAGTTGTTTAAACGTGAAATTGACATTTATAAAGGTAATTATATAAAAATTAGATTTCATTGTGTAAACATGGAAAAATCTCCGATTCATCGGTGGAGATCCCCATTCCCCGAAGGAGATGGGGATGGGGAAGGTGTTGTTCCCCGACGGGGATGAGGATGGGATGTGGGGAGCGGGGATGGGGATGGGAATTGTGATCCCATTACCATCTCTACTTATAAACCATTAATAACATGTTATTGCCAACAGGTCTCTAATGGGCAAAAACGTCAAACAGTTACTATGCAAAAGTTTTAATATTGTGACAATGTTTACTAATTGGAATCACATTCAATCTACGGTGTTCTAGTCCCTACTAATCTCATATTATATAAGTCAGCAAAAGCTTAATAACTCTTCCTCCGATAACCAACCCCAAGATCGTGCCGGAGGGCGTCCCAATGTGAAATTCTGAACAGGGTCCCCAAAATTTTTGAGGCCACCGAATTTTTGTGGGGCCTAGTTATATATATATATATTGATTTTTAATCCATGTTTTAACTCAATTTTTCAGCCTTGTCTCTTATATTTTAGCCCATATGGGCAATTATAATGTTTTAGCAATTTAGTCTAATGCCTCAATCCCTTCCCTCTTCTACTATATATTTGCCGATCCGCTGATTCCCAATTACGATTGCAAATTCGCAATCCCTTATCCTTAGATCTCTCGTTTGAAAATTGAACTCTCCTAGACAGCTATTCTCGTTCATCTTTGCTTTCTTGATGGCTAGTTTTTATGTTTTGTGTCTTTAATATTTTATGTTTAATTTTTTATTTATAATATTGTAAGTACATGTTCGTGTCTTTAATTTTTTATGTTTTGTGTTTTTAGTGGTGGAAAGTGGAATGTTTAACTTTATGCAATTATTGTTCGGATCTCAATAAATTAAATTTTTAGAATTCGATTTTATCGTTATATGTATTTAAACGAGGTGGGATTAATGCTCGTGCGTTGCTGCGGATGGAAAGA
This sequence comes from Arctium minus, assembly GCA_954870635.1. Taxonomy (NCBI): domain Eukaryota; kingdom Viridiplantae; phylum Streptophyta; class Magnoliopsida; order Asterales; family Asteraceae; genus Arctium; species Arctium minus. The sequence continues at coordinate 168,206,815 of OX941080.1, read as the reverse complement.
AATATTAAGACCATAAATTTGAGCATGACCAATTATGAGAACAAAACATTTTGTGTCTGTTAGCAGCATGACTATAATTTACAAAATGCCCTATGTGGATGATGTGTGTGTATGATAGGAAGCGAAAATAAATTGGCAAATGGTACATTACATCATTAAACCTAAAAAAAGTTACATTGTTATTAAACCTAAATTAAATTATAATAAAAATATGAATTAAACAAATTTTACATCATTATTAAACATAAAATAAATTATGAAAAATTACTTTATTAATAAATAAAAAATTGGTGCATGAATCACCTACGACTATGTGCTTGGATTGATGGGGAAGGCGGAAGGTTTTGGGTTGGAGAAGACACAATCATTGAGATGCGATGCATGTTAAAGGATCTTTATTTTATGCTTATATAATAAAAATAATTTTTATAATATAACTTTTATTTATTTAAATTAGAAAATGAAAAAGTTATAAATGATCGAAATGTCATTTACTTAACGGTCAGGAGCTAACAACTTTTAGTTTCGAGGACCAAAACATTACGCAAATGCAAAATCGAAAGTCTATTTTGGAATCAATAAATTATGGGGACTAAATCCAAGAGGAAAATAAAACTATAGGGACCAAATCTGTAACTCTACAAACATAGGACTAAATCTAACAGGGAGATAAAACCCCAAAGACCAAATCTGTAATTTACTAAAAACCTCAAGGACCAAATCTGTAAGTTACTGTTTATGAGCACTGTTGTAAATGTTAGTATTTATAATGAGTTAAAGTTTCGTTTTAAGAGAATTTTGTAAGGTTACAACAAGAGTTCATGGTACAAGAACGGTCACAGGTTATGATGAAAACTTTGGAAAGGGACTATTTGTTTTCTTGTCAAAACTGATAAATAATGAATTGTTGTTTGTTGTATATATTGAATAAATGGTTTAAATGATAGAAAATTGTGAATTTTATGTAAAATGCTAAATAATTAAGTGATTATTTGGTGAACAATAAAAAAGAACTTAATGAATTATTTAAATAAACGTATTTTATTTAACATAATTATTTTAATTTGATGATATTATTACATAATTAACAATATAAAATATAACTAAAACAATTAAATATATTAGTTTGTACAACCCTATGCTTGTTTGAACAACCTTGGTTGAATTCCTCTGAGAGGTAGGGTGGTAAGTTGATCATTTATCTATCGGGTCTGCTCGACTCTAATTAGTAATTACAATTCGTGAATTAAAGCATTTGTTATTAATTGAGTTATAAATTTATCATGCTAATGAGCTATATATATTATGTGCTTTTATTACCCTATTAATACTTCATCTAGTTCTTCTTCTCCTTTTTATCTACCTTGTTCTTCATTGGTAAATATACTGGAGTACAAATTGTTCGTTGGCTCGTTTAATAAGCAAGCGACTAGAAAAAAGTTGAAGTACTGCATAACATATTAATGCATATTTTCTCTTTCCCTTCCATTAGCACTCAACAATATTGTGTTTGTGCACATGTGTTACGTGGAGTTCTGTAAATATGGGTACCAAATAAATAAGACATTCTTGTTAGGTATTATCAACCCCACACTAAAAGGTGTACCAAATTTATGAAATAAATACAATAAAATAGGATTCTTTTACAAAGTTATGTAGACAAACATAATCACAAAATCTTACTCGTATTCGAAGATTCGTCGTTCCGAGAAATCGATTGAGGCCTGCGTTTCCGTGCAGTGTCCTAAGACAAAATTTCGCCCGGTGAATCGGCGTTGTCTTGAGGATACAACAATCGTATTCAAGTTCTAACTTGAATCTAGCGAATTAAAATGATGTTTGGTGATAAATATTGTAGAGAGAAACCCAGAAAATTACAAGATTTTCGTATCTTGAATTTGTGGAAAAAGTGCAGTATTTATATGTGCAGGCTGTTAACCGAATTAACTGCCAGCGCTCCGCGCGCCTGCCTGCGCGGGTCAATTCGCGTGGAGAACCGTGCCAACTTCTGTCCGTAGGAAAAACAACAGAGTTTCGCACGCCTAGCTGCGCGGGTACAGCCGCGCCGTGACTCGCGCTAGTGTCTGGATGCCATACGTAACAATGTTCCACGCTTGCGACTGTGCGGCTCGGGCCGCGCCAAGACCCGCGCCGACCACTGTCACTCCTGCACTCACTTTCCACCGTCAATGAATCTCGACCCCATTGAGACCCCAAGAGCCCCAAGGTCCAAGGCCCAATCTTTGACATTTAATATGTATTATTAATGTCAAATAGAGCTCACCAATCACACCACAATCCAAGCCCAATCAATTAAATGATTTGTTTAATGCTCATTGGAATGGATTAATTAAATGGTGTAATCTTTCTCTTGGCTCCTATGTGGGACAAGGTTTCTCAAATTTACACTAAGTTCTAACAATACCCCACATTTTCTATTCAAACCCCAATAATACCCCACATTTGAATAGAAAATAAGCAATAGAATTGGAACTTATGTTTCTATCACCAAGCTAGTTATAATATGCATCGGAAAATGTGTCTTTTGGACTTGAACCTGTCCTAGTGAGTACCTATCGGATCTACTTCGTGGATAGTGAACGAATGTCTTGAACTAGCCACTTTTTGTAGTAAATCGAGACAATAGGCATCACACATATTATAGCTATACATAATTTAATTCTTACCGTTGTGTTCATTTTGGTCGTGAACATATCCTTTCTTCATGAGAGTTTTAGAAGACGTAGCCATGTCCGTCCTCAAAGATGCGACCCCACATCAGTCTCACATAGGTAATGTCGATCAAGAATAATCCGTAGTATTCCACTAATTAGCTATCAGCATTATTAAGAATATAACATTCAACCCTACATCATCAACGGAAAATTACAAAGGAAACATCATAGGAATAGGCGTATCTTTGTTTGGTTGTTGCTTGAGTTGCCCCCGACTAGTTTGCCTATTGAACCTAGACCATGGGATCTCCAATTACGCTAGGTTAGGTTGCCACCGAGAACACTCATTGTGTTGGCTTTAAGCCCATTCCCCTCGATGTGAAGGAAACTTGCTCTCTACTTAGGCCTTTTGTCAAAGGATCGACAATATTCTCCTTTGACTTTACGTAGTCAATGGAAATGATTCCATTTTTCAGCAAGTCCTTTATAGTGTTATGGCGCCTTCGTATGTGTCGTGACTTGCCATTGTAGATTTGATTCTTCGCTCGAGTGAGAGCGAACATTACTATCACAATGGATACCAATTGCAGTCACTGGTTTAGGCCACAACGAAATACCCTCTAGGAAGCTTTTAAGCCATTCGGCTTCTTCAGCGGCTTTGTCTAAAGCGACAAATTCGGCTTCCATGGTTGATCTGGTATTCACTGTTTGTTTTGAAGATTTCCAGGATATCGCAGCACCACCAAGTGTAAAGACATATCCACTTGTGGACTTACTCTCGGAATGGTTGGAAATCCAATTAGCATCACAATACCCTTCTAGAACGGGAGGGTATTTCGTATAGTGTAACCCATAACTCATTGTGTATTTCAAGTATCGAAGCACTCTTACTAGTGCATACCAATGGTCTTTTCCCGGGTTATGTGAGTATCGGCTAAGTCTACTCACACTATACGCTATATCCAGTCGTGTACAGTTCATGATATACATCAAGCTTCCAAGAACTTGAGTGTATTCCAACTGTGCCACACTATCTCCTAGATTCTTCTTTAATTGGCTTGAAGGATCAAATGGAGTCACAACCGGTTTGTCATCATAATGACCAAACTTTCGCAGCACCTTCTCAACATAGTGAGATTGAGTAAGGATGTAACCATTTTGATTTCTTTGAATCTTTATACCAAGGATAACATCAGCGACTCCCATATATTTCATGTCAAATGCGGAGTGTAGCATCTTCTTGGTTTGGTTTATCACATCCAAGTTTGATCCCATGATGAGCATATCATCAACATACAAGCATATGATGACATAAGCACTCTTGTATTGTTTCACATAAACACATTTATCACATTCATTTATGTGAAAACCATTTGCCAGCATAGTGTTATCAAATTTCTCATGCCACTGCTTTGGCGCTTGCTTAAGTCCATATAGAGACTTATTCAGCTTACAGACTTTGTTCTCTTGGCCTTTCACAACAAATCCTTCCGGTTGTTGCATGTATATTTCTTCTTCCAGTTCACCGTTTAGGAATGCGGTTTTCACATCCATTTGATGTATTTCCAGATTATGGATAGCCGCTATAGCAATTAACGTCCTTATAGACGTTATCCGTGTAACCGGTGAATATGTATCGAATAAGTCTTGACCTTCCTTTTGTCGATAACCTTTGGCGACTAGTCGAGCCTTGTATTTCTCTATTGTGCCATCAGGTCTCAACTTCCTTTTGAAGATCCATTTGTGGCCAATGACTTTATGACCCGGAGGCAAATTAACCAACTTCCATGTGTTATTTTGTACAATGGAGTCAATTTCGCTTTGAATGGCCTCTTCCCAATAAGGTGCCTCGGAAGATTCCATGGCAGCCTTATAGGAGAGTGGTTCTCCTTCGATATTATAAGCCATAAAGTCTGGTCCAAAGTCCTTGACGACTCTTCCCCTTTTGCTTCTCCTTGGTTCCATTTCTTCTTGAACCTTGGAGGATTCAGCTGCCCTTGATTGATCACTCTTGTTTAAATCAACATGAGAGTAAGTATCATCAATTGGACGTTTTCCAGGATTTGAGGTATTATCCTCCTTCTCCTTATAAGGGAATATTGTCTCAAAGAACTCTGCTTCAGCAGATTCCATGATTGTATTATTGCTTATGCCATCTACATTGGATTTGTAAACTAAGAACCTATATGCAACACTATTTTGGGCTGGACCAATATATACACAATCAATCGTTTTAGGTCCAAGTTTTGTCCTTTTGGGCAAAGGTACTTGAACCTTAGCAAGGCAACCCCACACTTTCATCATTTTGTAGGATGGTATCCTACCTCTCCACAATTCATATGGAGTTTTATCACTTTTCTTGTGGGGGATCCTGTTTAGGATCATATTTGTAGTAAGACACGCCTCGCCCCATAAATGATGAGGAACTCCGGACGTTATCAACATTGAATTCATCATATTCTTCAATGTTCTATTCTTCCGCTCGGCCACTCCGTTTTGTTGGGGAGTGTATGGAGCGGTAGTTTGATGTATAATACCATGAGTTGCACAAAACTCAGCAAATTCGTGAGATTCATACTCTCCTCCACGATCCGACCTTAGAATTTTGATTTTCTTGTCGAGTTGATTCTCGACTTCATCCTTATAAGTTTTAAACATATTTAAGGCCTCATCCTTTGTAGGGATCAGATACACATGGCAATATTTACTGCAATCATCAATGAAGATAATATAATAATTTTTACCTCCTCGTGAAGGTGTTGCCTTGAAGTCACATAAATCAGTATGGATTAACCCAAGAGTTTCATTTGATTTCTCTACCGATCTATGTGGGTAGTTTGTGTATTTTGCTTCTACACAAACCTCACACTTAGATAATTTATCATTAGAACACTTAGGAATCATTTCAAGTTTGATCATTCTTTGTAATGACCTAAAGTTCACATGTCCTAATCTAGCATGCCAAAGGAAAGAAGGATCCCAATATACACAGAAGCAGTGCTTGTGCCTGCCTTATTATCATTATATACATTGGCGGCACCAATGGTATTTACAGTGCTATTTACAGAAAGTTTGAAGAGTCCCTCATCGAGGTAACCCTTCCCAACATACGCACCACTTTTGGTGATGACAAATTTGTCTGACTCAAATACAACTTTGAACCCTTTCTTAATGAGAATAGGGCCAGAAATTAAGTTCTTAGTTAGAGACGGTACATACAATACATCAGATAGCACAAGATCCTTTCCGGGAGTCAACCTCAATGTGATCTTCCCCTTTCCTTCAACCATCGCGGTAGATGCATTCCCCATGAACATCGGCTCCTCTTCCTTCACCTTTTGATAAGTATCAAACAAGCTTCTCGAATTGCATAAATGACGGGTTGCCTCGGTGTCGAACCACCAATCTTCAACATTGGTCACCATGTGTGCTTCAACAACTCCAAGGAATTGGTTTGGGGGAGTGAGTGAGGTTAGCATGATTATTTTCCCCATCGGCTCCTCCACCACCATTTCCGCCAGCACCACCATGATCGTGTCTATGTCGACAGTCCTTGGCTCTATGACCCGGTTTCCCACAAACCCCACAATGCATGACTCTTTTGAAGGCTTTCATTTGAGGGGCCATAGGACCTTTCCCGGAAGGAAAAGGCCTCTTAGTCATCGTCGTTTTCCCTTTGAATTTAGGGAATTTCGGCTTCGAAGAGCTTCGTTCAACCATGTTGGCGTTTGATTCCAAGGGGATGGCATCAGCTTTCTCATTCTGTCGATTATCTTCCTCCACTCGCAATTTGAGGACTAGTTGCTCAAACGTTATGTCCTCCGATAAATGCTTCAAGTAGAGCTTGAAGTTTTTCCATGAGTGAGGAAGTTTGTCAATTATCAACCCAACCAGAAAATTGCTATTTATTCCCATGCCTTCCACCTCTAACTCGTGGGTAAGAATCTGCAATTCTTCAACTTGTTTCATCACCGGTTTCGAATCAACCATCCGATAGTTTAAGAATTTCCCTACAACGAATCTTTTGGAACACGCAACTTCAGTCTTGTACTTTGTGTCCAAAGATTCCCATATCTCCCTTGTCGTTCCAAAGGTGGAATAGATATCATATAGGGAATCATCGAGGGCATTCAGAATATAATTTCTGCAATTATATTCGTTCGATCTCCATGCCTCGATTGTCCTTTCATGTGCCACCACTTGTACTTGTGTATGTGGCGTTCCATCATGGTTTATCGGTGGATTTGGTGATGGTTCATCCTCGGTGAGGACGTTGGAAACTCGAAGTGTTGTTAAATAAAACAACATCTTCTGTTGCCAACGACGGAAATCCGATCCTTTGAACCTTTTGGGTTTCTCCACGTGATTTTTAACACGTTTGATTGATCCATCTCATCTAACAACAAAATTTTGTATTAGATTGTTAGGTATTATCAACCCCACACCAAAAGGTGTACCAAATTTATGAAATAAATACAATAAAATAGGATTCTTTTACAAAGTTATGTAGACAAACATAATACAACAACATAATCACAAAATCTTACTCGTATTCGAAGATTCGTCGTTCCGAGAAATCGATTGAGGCCTGCGTTTTCGTGCAGTGTCCTAAGACAAAATTTCGCCCGGTGAATCGACGTTGTCTTGAGGATACAACAATCGTATTCAAGTTCTAACTTGAATCTAGCGAATTAAAATGATGTTTGGTGATAAATATTGTAGAGAGAAACCCAGAAAATTACAATGTCACTCCTGCACACACTTTCCACCGTCAATGAATCTCGACCCCATCGAGACCCAAGGCCCAAGACCCAATATTTGACATTTAATAAGTATTATTAATGTCAAATAGAGCCCACCAATCACACCACAATCCAAGCCCAAGCAAATTTGTTTAATGCTCATTGGAATGGATTAATTAAGTGGCGTAATCTTTCTCTTGGCTCCTATGTGGGACAAGGTTTCTCAAATTTACACTAAGTTCCAACAATTCTTCCGTATTCAAACTTTTGTCAGGTAAAATTTCAAACAGATTGTGTGTAAACTATTAATAACATGTTATTGCCAACAACAAATCTCTAATGGGCAAAAACGTCAAACAGTTACTAAGCAAAAGTTTTAATTCAGAAATGAAAGAATCCTACTGAAAACCTTGGTACTTGTCTGATCAATCACACTGATAGCTTCAATAGTTCACTGAAACTTTTATTTGGAGATTTCACCGTTTACTAATCCAGTATCAGTACAGTAGGCCTCCTTGGCCACTCTGACAATTTTTACTAATTGGGATCACATATAATCTACGGTGTTCTAGTCCCTACTAGTCTCATATTATAAGTCAACAAAAGCTTAATAGCTCTTCCTCTGATAACCAACCCGAGGGTTGTGCCGAAGGGCGTACAAATGTGAGATTCCGAACAGGGCCCCCAAATTTTTGCGTCCCCCAATTATATATATTTTGATTTCTAACCAATGTTTTAGCTCAATCACTTCAGTCTTGTTCCTTATATTTTATCCCATATGGGCAATTATAATGTTTTAGCAATTTAGTCCAATGCCCCAATCTCTTCCCTCTTCTACTAGATTTATCGAGTCAGTAATTTGCTGATTCCTAATTACAATTGTAAATATGCAATCCCTTTTCCTTAGATCTCTCATTTGAAAATTAAACTCTCCTAGTCCCGTTCATCTTTGCTTTCGTGATGGATAGTTTTATGATTGAAGCACAAAGCAAAACACTATTCAATAAATTTCCTCTTTTTTTTGGAAGGGTGTCCTAGGTTATGCCTAGACTAATCCCTTGGCAAATTATGGCTGTAAGACATCAGTCCTGATTACACCTCAGTGGCCACAATTGTTGTGTACGCCTGGATTCGAACCCTGGGCAGATGGAATATTCCACCACATCCCCAGGCCTTAACCAGTACGCCACAACCCTTGTGGTTAAATTTCCTCTTTCTTGTTTGATGAAAAACTTCACCTTCAATTTCATTGACTTCATTCATTGTGATACCGATCGTGCTTGTTCATAGCACTATATCCCTTTTATAGCACTACGAAAAGTTAAGAGTTGAGGGAGAATTTGACCCTAGAATCGAGCTAGGATTTCTTGAGAACTTGAGGTAAACAATAATTGGTAAATTCCTATATGTTAATCTTTCAATTTAACGAATAATTGGATAAAGTTGATTATGAAGAAGTGGTTGAAGATTTTGTTTCGAACAATGATAGAAGAATTATTCTATTTAAGTGGATATTGTATGTTACTTTATCATTTTATGACATTTTTGTTATTTTATTTTGTAAAACTTTTAATACAATATTACGTGTGTACTTTTATATTTCGTCGTAGTGCAAGTGTAACAACTAACAAGGCCTCCAAAAAGATTGGGACAACCCTGATCAACCCTAGATGTTTTTAGTTGAATTGGGTTTTCAAATCATATTTTATATTGTTTCATTATGAGTATGGAAAGAAAGTTTTTTGTGCCATAAGTTATATCATATTCATAGCCCGAAAGGTGTAGAAGAACATAAGATGGGGAAGATTGAGCATAAGGAAGTTAAAGGCTATGTTAATTCCATTGTTTGTTTTATAACATTCACATTAAGTGACAACTAGGCAGTTACAAAGAGAAATGACGAGGTCTAATGTAACGCCCTAAATTTCGGTAAGTAACTTCGTGAAACCTTACTTAACTTTCCATGTGTGTCAGGACCACGAATTGTAGTTATGCTGTGGATTTGGGAGAGTCATTACTCTTTTTTCCGTAACCAAAGGAAATTCGAGAGGTTAAGCATCGTTGGAATCGAAAACGAGCCTCAGTATGGGGCATGCGATTATGCCCGCGACTATGACAGTGTGTCAAGGTCACAGGTCACAATAGCGGGAAGGAGAGACCCCGCGGTACAAGGATGGCGATAGTGCCGACGACTGTGACAAGTGTCACCATCTCCTGTCATTCTCACGGGGATGGTACTGAATGATGTCTGAGGGGCGCGACCTTGCCAGCAACTGTGACACTTGTCACTGTCTCATGGCATAGTCGCCGACGGGGGTCTAAGTTATAAAAAGGGCAGCAGCGGGTTTTAGGTCATTTTATCTGATTTGGGCAGCTTTGGGGTCGAATTTCTCTCCATATTTTGGTAGTTTTTCCTCCCATATCATTCATCTTCATTTATTTCTCCTAGCTACCCATCTTTGATGCATTAATGGTTATTGTTTAGGTGGTCATAAGTATTTATTGTGAGGATTCTTCATCTTCAAGTGCAACTACCATCTCCTTCATTTTAGGGTTTGAGATTTTTATAAGATCCTACAAGGTGAGTTCATCCTACATTTTCTAAACTTTATACATGTCAAACTCTATATTTTGAACTCCTAAATATCTCCTTGTTCATATTTCTTGTTTTAAGGATTTTGACCTAACTTTGAGATTTTTGGAGATTTTAGGGTTTTCACCATTTTGAAATATGATGAAGTGTTCTACGAGTTGTGATATAAAATGTGATCAAACTTACATAATTGTGGTTGAATACTTGGATGAACACTTTTTAGTCATATTTATAGTTTTTACTAATTTGTGAGTTTTACTTAGGTAAAAATGAGTATTTAGAGAAAGAGTTATGTGGAATGTTGGTGGTATTAACAAATGATCGTTTTAAAGATTATATAACTTTTGGGAAATCTATCTTTACGAACGATTTATGTGGGAAATGGAGATGGTCATGGTTGGACCTTTACATCAATTGAGTTCCATATGGTGTTGATTTTACCAAAAAGTGTATTTATGGAATTATGTTTTGAGATACTATATGTGTGATTATAGTTGGTTACAAATGAAACTGTGACAAGCCTTAGGTCTTGTTCGGTTAGTTTTCTGTTAAGACCTGTATGAATATAGTTGTCTGTATGGATATAGCTGTTTGGGTGGTAACACATAAGTTGTTGTTCGGTTGTTGTGCTAAATAAACAGTCTGAATGTCAGAAATGACCATTTTACCCCCAGTCTTTGTTTTTGTTTGAATAAAATAACTGTTTGAAATTGATGAATAAATAAGTTTTAATTATAAAAATATCAATTTAAATATTTGTTAAATAAAATAATACAATTTAAACGTTTATTTGCATTAAATAATTTGAATAAAAATATCTATTTAAATACAATTTAAACGTTTATTTATTTTAAAAATATCAATTTAAAACTTTGAATAAATGCTTTCTTTATTTACATTAAATAATTTGTTAATATCCATTAATGATCCCATTTTACATTCATTTTCCCTGCGGCTGGATCATTCTCTCTCTCTCTCTCACACACACACACACAAATGGTATAAAACATATGATCTGCATCAGTTGACGATGGAAAAAAAAGGAGAACAAGTGCAAAACAGATGGTTTAGAAAATAAGATCTGCATAAAAGGGTTCTAGAACCCTAAATCGAAAAAACCCCAAATCAATATTTCTTTGATTCAGGGAGGAATCGACATAGAGAAGGTGTTGGCGTGTTTTCAGGAATGGATTGATATTTCTTTGTTGGAGTGTTTTCAACAATCGGTTTCATAGATACAACATTCACCTTCTCTGTGATTTCTTCGATCCAGGGGGTCTTCACCAACAAACAGAACGATGGGTTTTAGGAGGTTGAAAAAAAGGCTTTATGATCTGTTGATTGGGAATGAAGAAGATGAATGAGGGTGAAGGGTAAAAGAGGAATAAAAAGGTAAATAAATAGTTGAATACAAAGGACCCTATTTTCCTGGCTGACCGAATAAGTCGCCGGCTGAGCAATTAAGCCACAACCGAACAGGTATATATGGCTGAGCGAATAAGCCATATAAGCTATACAACCCATTAACCCACAACCGAACAACCCCTTAGAATATTATTAATGGATCCATAGGTATTAGAGTCGGCTTAATGTTGGGATAATTCCCGTTTGTAGCTAATTGAGACATTGGGTCCTCGGAAGGCAACATGGTACGGTTATGTGGGACCGGATACTAGCCATGGACCGCAAATGTAATCCTAGTGAACGAGTATGGTTAGGATCATTGGCTTCCCTCTCCTACGTCTAAGTACGAGTCGATGAGCTCGTGGCCTTGATCCTAATATTGAGCTCACAACTTGGAAAGTGACCTACTTTTGTGTTCTGCCACGATCATTTGAAAAATCGGGTCTCCCCCATCATCGAAAGATGTATTGGACCTCATGGTCCGTATGTGGAATATTTATAAAGCAAAATTTATTACTCCTTTGAAAGTCAATTATTGTTGATTCTGCGTTTGATTTAATTATATAAAATGTTTGTTCTCACTAGGCGTTAAGTCTAACACTTTTTCTCAAATGACATGTATAACAGGTTCCCTTAATGGCGGGTCACACTTGGTTTGAGGGAAGAGCGTTGGGCCATTTTGGCATTTTTGGGATAGATGTGTTTGGAGCCATGGCGTACAGAAAGATAGAGAAATTTTGGGATTTGGGTTGACAAACGATATAAACTAGATGTGTATTGTTTAGATTAGTTGTTGTTAATTTCAATATTCATTCACATAATTTGTAAACGCTTTGACACATTCCCCTTGTTGGGTGGTTTCCATATATTATTGACGTTATATTGTGAAATTTTTAAGTTTTAAATTTACCCCTATTTTTAGGGTGTTACATCTAAGAAGACGAATGTAACGGTAGTAACAGTAATGAGCGATGAACCAGCAACTCAACGTAGTATAGCAATAACACAAAGATGATAGCTCATTTTTCTTCTAGAATGGTTAAACGTGTATGAGTATAATTAGAACAACATGTAGTTGAATGGATAAATGATAACCTAACTCCTTAAAATTAAGACATTGATTTATGTGTTCATTCGTAAACAAATTAATTGATATATATGGTTGAGAAAAATAAGTCATTCATATAGTTAAGCATGCTTAGTTATAAACAAATGAAACCTAAGTAATGTTATGTCCTTATAAGGGGGGTGTTTACTTGGGGCTTAATGAGCTTAATGACAAAACCGACTTATTCGCACAGACGTTTGGAGTGTTTACTTGGGGCTTAATGACAAAACCGGCTTATTCGCGCAGACATTTCTGGCTTAATCACTAAGTAGGGGAAAGATGTGTTGTCCCCATTAAGACACATCTTTGAAATTTATACCCTTTAAAAATAAAGACATGCCTACCTTCCTATTCAATAATCACGCAATAAAAACCTAGGTGCTCGATTTCACCTTCACTACTTGTTCGATTTCGATTTCGATTTCACCTTCACCGCTCGTTCGATTTTACTGCTTCGAGTTCATTGCTGGTTTGATTAAACTATTTCAATTCACTGCTGGTTCGATTTCATCCCTAGACAATAATTTCCTTTGGTCGATTTCTCCAAAGGTAATGATATTACTGATTGTTCGATACTTGTTAATTTCTTCTCCATACTCGATTGTTGTTCCATACTTGTTTCTTCAGTCGATTGTTGTTCTATACTTATTTCTTAAGTCGATTGCTATTCCATACTTGTTTTCTTCAGTCGATTGTTGTTCCTTACTTGTTTTTTTAGTCGATTTTTGTTTCATACTTGTTTCTTCTCCATAGTTGCTCGACATTTCTGCAATGTAGATTTTTGTAACCATGATTTCTACAATGTCAATTTCATACTTGTTTCATACTTGCTACTTTTTGTTTGAACTTGGCTACATTGTGTTTGAACTTGGAAGTTTAAGTACTTAATGAATTTTTGTTTGATTTTTGGATTATATCAATGAATTTATGAATATATGGTTTAAAAAATAAACAACAATTTATAAAACAATTTAAAATTCATATTCAGGGGTAAATTGGTCATTTATGTTATTCAGACTGTTAATTCAGATAAAAAAGTAAACAACAACATCAATTTATCCAGACAGACACATTTATCCATACAGGACTTAATAAAAAATTTGGTAAACAACCCCTAAGTTTGTCCATAAAATTGTTTCTTTTTGCATCTTAACAACCAAAATAGTTAATTTACAATAAGAATATCACTATGATACTTAAAATACAAATTCATGTGGAAAATACATCAACTCACATCGAAGCGAGTAATCTAATAACTGTATTTGCAGTTTCGTCTTAAAAACAATGAAAAGTTGTCTACGGTCGTAAACGTCATAATCTTTTGGTGTTGTTTTTATTTTATTAAATATGACAATCAGTTATCACCGATACATTTATCTATTCTAAAACGATATGAGATAATTGTTTTACTATTATATAGTACACTTTTACAAGTTAAAAAAACCAACTTGCTAATCTATACTATATTATAAAGCACGGATAAAAAACTCTTAAATACAAATTATTAAGCACAAGGTGTAATAACCAACTTAACGTAAAACTTTTAAAAGTTTGTGTTAAAATAGAAAAGGCTTATTAAGGAGGGGTCTAGTGTGATTTTTTTTTTTGGATAAATGGATTTTAAACCCTAGAGGAAGAGAATTAGGGTGTTGGCGGCTGCAAGTTTTGGGAGAGAGAGAGAGAGAGAGAGAGAGAGAGAGAGAGAGAGAGAGAGAGTTTAAGGCGATTCGACTAAGGAGAGCAAAGGAAGCAGAGGTCGGGATATTCTTCAATTTTCCAAGGTAAAATCCAATTCTATTCTCCTTATTTGTAAGAGGTTAATATTTAATTTCAAAATCTCTTGAAAGGATTTTTGGTATTTCTTAATGGCTCTGTGAAGTTGATTTATGGGTTGGAATTTTATAGAGGTCTTTATAGAATCCTTAGATAGTTAATGGAATTTTGATAAAAGTAAGTTATTGTATCTGATTATGGATTATGGGTTGTAATGCATCGGTTTTAAGAATTTTAGATGAGGCCTGCAGTGTTGGTATCGTTTTATGGGTTTCTTCGATGGGCACCGGTCAGCGCTGGTTGCTGTTTGGCACCGGTCACAGAGGGGGGGAGGAAGACCCCGGTCGGCTTTTGGGGGGAGACCCCGGTCCTCATAGACACCGGGCGGCGCCCCGGTCGTAAGCCACACCGGTCAGCGCCCCGGTCGTAAACCATACCAGTCGGCCCTGTTGGCCCCGGTCAAGGAACCTCACCGGTCGGCTCTTTAGGCCCCGGTCCCCGGAAAATTTAGAGTGGGCCGAAAGCCCAAGTCCAGGTCCAAGTCTGTTGCAATTCCATTCAAGTAATTTGGAATTTTTATTGTTTGGCCTTAGCTTCTATGTTCGGTCCAGTAGCTTTTATTATTATTCAAGGATTCGAGTATTTTGTTTCGAGTGATTTTTGTGAGTCGAGTATTTTGGGAATAGGCGAAGGGAGAAGTTGGTGTTAGAGTCAACCTTGTTAATATAGAAAGAATTGAGAGTTCACCGACCGATGTTTCCTTATAGGTTTCGGATCGAATTGTAGAGTAAGCGCGAGATTTAAGCTAAGGACGCCAGGTGAATTTTCTGAACTGAATCCTTTTGTTAACGAAAGCATGTGAAAGTTTCGTTTTAAACTTTGATTTATAAATGATGGCATGAGTATTATGAAATTATATGCAAGCCTTGAAATGATTTTGCTTTAGTGCTTACTTGCGAGTTTTATTTAAATGTTAAAGAGATTTTTCTTATTGTTGTCAAAGTGGAAATGTATGCATGCATGGTCCTAAGTGAGAAGGCTCAAAGTCGGGGGGTGTGGCCCACCTGTGCTCATACCGGGGTGTGTGTTTCGTTTATGCCGTTGGGGGGTATGTCCCAACAAATGCAGTGTGAGTCACAGACACGCTGTCACCTTAGGGTGGCGGTAGTGTGAGCGAAGAAGTTGCTGAAAGTTAAAGGTTTTTCCTTGAAGCTGAAAATGGTTATTTTATGATAAATGCTTGATTGTTTGTTTGTTGACTTATAAACTGTTGTAAGAGGGGACTCACTAGACCTTTCGGTCTAACCCTCGCTCTTTTCAAATCTAAAACCTTTTTCAGGTGAAGTGTGACAGTAGAAAGAGTGGTTTCATTTTAAGAGGAGATGCGAGCAGGAGCTGAATTAGAGGACCTCCATTGTAGATTTTTGTCGGTGTATTCTCAGTTATGTACTATGTTGTCTTTCCGCAAACCTTGTTTTTATGTAGATTTGGGCCGTTTGGCTTAATTATTTAAGTTTAAGTTACTATCTTGTTGTATTAAGGTTGGGTTGTTACACAAGGTACCATCATTTTATGCAAGATTTTAAAAATCTCTTAATTTACAAGTATCAAATCACAAGATACATATTACTACTGCAAGTTTTTAACACCCACCAATTTGGTATGTGCGGGACGTTCCTTTTTATACAGACCTTTCCATGTATCACTATTAATTAATATATTATATTACTATAATTTTGTTTTAATTATATTATTAAATGTGTAATTGGTTATTTTTTTCTAGATGTCATTAAAATATATAAGATAATCATTGAATTCTAACAAAATACTTATTTTTTTTATATCAAAAACATTATATTATTAAGCCTAAATTAAACAAATTTATAAAAAAAAATATTATCACTTTATCAAAACCATCCAAAATTGTACTGTAAATCGACAAAAAAATAAAATGAAACATTAAAATCGTGATATATCTCGCTGCATTACGCGAGTACATAAAGCATGGATAAAAAAACTCTTAAATACAAATTATTAGGCACAAGGTACCATCATTTTATGCAAGATTTTAAAAATCTCTTAATTTACAAGTATCAAAGCACAGGATATATATTATTACTGCAGACTTCTAACACTCATCAATTTGGTATGTGCAGGACCTTTCTTTTATGCAGACATTTACATGTATCATTATTAATTAATATATTATATTACTATAAATTTGTTTTAATTATATTATTAAATATGTAATTGATTATTTTTTTAGATGTCATTAAAATATATAAGATATTCATTGAATTATAATAAATAGCAGCTTGTGGGGCCTGGTCTGAAGGTGATATTAATACCACTCCGGCCCCTGCAGTCCCAATACTTAATTTTTTTTATATAAAAAACATTATATTATTATATAAAAAACATTATATTATTAAGCCTAAGTTAAACAAATTTATAAAAAAAAACATTATCATTTTCTCAAAACCATCCAAAATCGTACTGTAAATCAACAAAAAAACAAAAAATAAAATGAAACATTAAAATCGTGATGTATCCCGCTGCATTGCGCGAGTATGTTTCTAATCAAAATTAAAGACGAAAATCCATAACTTTAAGGGCGGTATCATTTAAAGCAAGTTTTTACAACGAAAAAAGAACTATTTTTGGATCAATTCGAATCATTTACATAGTCTTTTTTTTAAATCTGCCACAATATTCATAGTGTTATTTCCATATATATTTAACGTCATCAAAAACCCTTCATACATCATCAAAGACGTGTGTCTTTAAACTAAGGGGCCGTTTACTCAAATGCTTACCCGGTAAGCACTTACCGATAAAACTCGACACACTAACTTATTTTACCGGGTAAGATTGTAATCATCGCAATGGTATCATATACAACAATTTACCCGGTAAGCTCTTACCCGAGTAAGAGTTGTCACTCTCACTTACCGGGTAAGACTCTTCATTCTTATCTTCCCTCTTACCGAGTAAGATCCTCATCTCTTGCCACATTCATCCGGTAAGGAAAATGTCACAGTAAGCGCTTACTGGATAAATGTTTAATAAACGGCCCTAAGTATAACTATTGTAAAAACCAACTTCCGTCACTCCATGATTCATACTTAATTTAGACCCTTATCTTCAGAGGCAATATACTATTGTTTTCTATTTCTTATATTACAGATGGCTTTTTTGTTTTTACTATATTTTATTTCAGTTTAAAAAAATTATAAAACCACACATAGGGTTCAAAGTGAGAAATTATTATTTCTTGCCAATTCTGGCTCATGACATGAGTCAGTTTCCTGTCTCTAATGGGACAAATATATTTATATATATATATATATATATTTTTTTTATCCTCTTCCATATATATCTCAATCGTATTTAATAAATCATGATTATTATCCATAAATATCTCAATTGTTTTCTAATATAATGGTTTGTATGGTTTATATAAATGTCTTGGTTTGCACTATAACCCATATCCCTATATGCAAAAGAAATGCACCATATATATATATACATATATATATATGTATATATATATATATATATATATGGGCCTAATCATATGAGATCTTGTTAATTTGTGGTAACTATTAGATCCACTTTCATCTGATCATTTTAATTTATTAATTTTTTTAATTAATTAATAGGGGAGGTTATATAAGTCATTTGATAAATTAATTAATATAACAAAGTTTTTTTGTAACTGAAAAAATCAAACCCTTATCAATCAAATATTACGTTTCCTTGAATATCTCAACAAATTGATTTTGAGATAATATCCATATTTGAGTTTGAATTCAAGCGTATGAAGTCTGCATTCTTGTTGCCGTATGAAGCTTGCATTATTGCTCCAGAATTAAGTTTGTGTTCTTGCATCTGCTTGTTTTCTACCTTTCAATGGACCAAGATAGCACCACAACGTCGTACAGATGTCAACAATGCACCACAACACGACCTCGTCAAAGATCTTGATCATTTACTGAAGCCCAAATCTCGTCGAAGACCTTGGTGCACCCCAAAACCATCTCGTCGAAGATTTGTATGGTTTTCATTTTTTTTTTGTTTAGATTTAGGTAGATCACAATGGATCATATCATAGTGTGTTTATAGGTTTCAGATAGTGGATCATAGTGTATCACGATGAGTATCATAGTGGTATCACGATATGTAACACAATCAGTTTATGTTTTACTGTATAGAAGTTCTTGGGTAACCACAATGGGTTGTGATCAAGGTAGGAGTCTCAACTCCTTACTTGATAACCCATGATGACTAACACTCGTGCACAAGAATTAGACATCCAAACACAAGACCCATGGTCCCGAAGTACAATTCATAAAAGTTCCTCTTCGCCAAACAACTGGGATGACACCAACACCAACGCCAACACGACATTATTTCCCAAAGTGAGAATCCTAAGGGTCCTCACCATAAAACACGACTGACTTACACGCCTATGGATCCAATGCATTATAGTCTAAAACACATGATTCCTATTGGATGACATACGCCCTCAAAACATGTATTCTCCAAAATAAAGTACAGTAAATGCAACTCACACCCAAGGCTCCACTTTAAGATATTAAAACCAGACAAATGTCCTCAAAACTCAATTTAGTCAAAAGGAGCCAGAGGCCCAACAAATTACGTAAACCCCCAAATGAAAGCCGGTATAAACGTTGAAATACGATTGACCAACTATCATACAAACATAACGACCAAAAGTATGATTAACTCAAATCTCCTCATTGGTTGAGGCAAACCATTTTCTAAATGAACTCGTACCCCTATATTTTCAAAATGCCTCATAATACAATAATATGCATTTTCCGAAAGGGTTTATAAGGTCAATTACACAAAATGACACTTACGTCAGTTGAACTCCACGTATACATATAAAGTCATCGATGAAACATCTCAAAATGATTTATTTACCAAAATTCCCAAAATGGGTATTTCACCATGTTTATAAAACTAAACATTTCAAAATAACCAAAACTTATCAGGTGATCAACAGTTAACAATTCCATGTAAAACACAAAACACTTTAAAATGAACATTTTGGCATGTACACTGTTTTCACAAATCAACTTGAACGCACCTTGCTAGATTTAGGATAAATCTAGATTTTACCCCAATTTGAGCTTCCTTGAAGAACTTAGATCCTCAAGCCGAAATCTCCCAAAAACCTATATTCGCAAGTTTCCAACCTTGAATATACTGCTTCAACCAACAAAATCCTCAATTTGATCAAAACCCTATGTAACACCCTAAAAATAGGGATAACAAAATCTCCGTAAAATGGAAACATGGTATAAATTTTGTCATAGCAAGAGCCTCCCAAAACGGGGAAATATTCAAACCTGTTGAATTACAGTTGTAATTTAACGGACAAATAAATAACAACCAACTAATCTAATTTCTATATCTAGAAAAGAGATTACAAAAAGGGTGTCATCTATAAACCCCAACGTCTTCTCCAAAATCTATGTCCAAGTGCAAAACCCCCAAGCTCTCACCCAAAGCAATTATGCCTGCTTAGAACCGGCACCGCTAGAACCTGAGATACACATCGACACCAAACAAGTGTTAGGCCAAAAAGCCTAGTGAGTTGAACAAGAACAGCATATAAGATCAATTACAATTCTTATCAACAGTTAACCAAAGTTCAATAAATGTGGAGTCAATAGGGGAGACCCATAACACCAATCAAGTTCCACCCAAAGAGTCGATATACCTTGATGCCTACTAACAAGTAACGTCCAAAAGGCCCGGCACACCCGAGGATTACAACCATGGCATTGCCACGAATGGCGGAGGTCTAGGCACATACCATTATGGTGGCGCCCAAGACTACATCCTCCTAGTGTCTACTGACTTGGTTTGTCCAACATAAGTTATAGGAGGTCTCAAGGCACAAATAACCAAGAATATTTCAATACCAACCATGGGTACAATATTACCATCCAAATCCATATAAAGCCCGATATAAGACTAGCATGACTCAACTATTCATCATGTATAAGTATTACCACCAAATGGTTTTCCAAGTAAGGAAACACCCAAATAACCAATCATGTATTTCATCCATTCATGGCAAGACATATATATAGACATGTATACATAAATGAAACTCCAAATACTTGAACAATAAAAATGAGCATTTCAAGATAAGAATCAAGATGGTAACAAGTAATAGATTTTGATGTGTATCTAGTTTTAACAAAGTTTAGTAAACTCACAATCTAGGTTTTTGATTAAAACCTAGAAAAGATGAAAACCCTAAAAGTTGCCCAAAGATGGATTTGATGGAGAAAAATGAAGATCTTGAACCAACACTTCAATAAATGCACTTGGATGGAGCTTTGAAGAACAATTAATGAGACCACCAACCCAAACCCTAGATTGAAGTGAAATGAGACTTGGATGCTTCAAAAATCGCCCTCAAGGACTCTCTCCCGTTTTTAGATGATAATGGTTGAAATGAGGTATTAGATTGCATTTAAAATAGAAGACTGGACCACACGGGCGACAATGCCTAGCGACTTTGCCCCTGGCATTGTCGCCGGGGCATTGTCGCAGTCTCACCACCACCCTCGGTACAAGGTCTGCGACTATGCCCAGCGACTTTGCCCAGGGCATTGTCGCTGGGGCAAGGTCGCCGAAGCACCAACACCTTTGATACACCCTGGGCGACTATGCCCAGCGACTTTGCCCAGGGCATTGTCGCTGGGGCAATGTCGCCCCCCACCTGTAGAGCCTGAATTTCCTAACAAAGGGCAGCTGACTCACGCGCGACTACCATTACCAAATATAACAGTACTACTAGAGTCACATAAGGCAACATGCATATAGATAAGGCCTCAATTAGAAAAGTAATATAAAGGATACCATTAACTTCAATTAATCAAGTAAAATGCAAGGTTTAACGGATTCCTAGTACTTACCTGAAATCCGGGTGTTACAATCCTCCCCACCTAATTTGGATTTCGTCCCCGAAATCACACTCATACGAACAACTGAGGATAATGCTTCCTCATATCATCTTCGGACTCCCAAGTGACGTTAGCACCACGATGGTGCTTCCATTGGACTTTGATCATAACCACGTCCTTGTGTTGCAACTTTTTCACTGTCGATTCCAAAATCGCTTTCGGTTCTTCCACGCAACGGTTCCCATTGTCTACTCGGATTTCTGTCAAGGGTATCAGGCTTTCCTCCTCGGCTAGGCACTTCCGAAGGTAACGCACGTGGAAGGTAGAATGTATTCCATCCATTTCCGGTGGCAAGTCTAACCGGTAGGCTTGTAATCCAATTCTATCCAAAATGACGAAGGATCCAAGGAAACGAGGGCTAAGCTTCTCGTGCTTCCCAAAACGGATAATCCCCTTCCATGGAGATACCTTTAACATGACACGATCACCTACTTGAAACTCGACCGGTCTCCTCTTCTTGTCCGCATAGCTCTTCTATCGGTCTTGCGCCGCCTTTAGTCTTTCTCGAATTTCCTTCACCTTATCTGTCGTTTCTTGAACTATTTCCGGTCCGGAGAACTGCTTCTCTCCCGCCTCGAGCCAACAAACCGGTGTTCTGCACTTCCGTTCGTACAACGCCTCGAACGGTGCCATTCCGATACTGGAATGGTAACTGTTATTATAGGCGAACTCCACCAAAGGTAGGTGCGAGTCCCAACTCCCTCTAAAATCTATGACACACGACCTCAACATATCCTCTAGCGTCTGGATCGTTCTCTCACTTTGACCATCCGTTTGATGGTGATAAGCCGTGCTCAAATTTAATCTAGTGCCCAACTCTTTCTGTAATCTCGCCCAAAAGTTCGATGTGAAACAACTATCCCGATCCGACACGATAGATTACGGAACCCCGTGCATTGACACCACTTCATCGATATACAGCTTGGCCAATTTTTCCATTGGCAAGGTCTCTCGCATTGCAAGGAAATGTGCACTCTTGGTTAGGCAGTCTACAATTACCCATATGGTGTCATGGCCCTGCAATGTCTTCGGTAGTTTTGTCACGAAATCCATGGTGATGTTGTCCCATTTCCTTTCGGGAATGGACGACGGCTGTAAACTCCCGTACGGTCTTTGATGTTCCACTTTGACTTGGAGACACATGACACATCTATCCACATAATTATCCACGTCTAGTTTCATCACCGGTCACCAATAGTTCAATTTCAAGTCCCTATACATCTTGGTGCTACCGGGATGTATAGAATACTTCGATTTGTGAGCTTCTTCAAGAAGTAGCTCCCGATTTCCACCCAACTTTGGCACCCAAATTCGCCCTTGAAAGAGTTTAAGTCCACGACTGTCCTCTGTCAATGTTTCTCTTTGCTTCACCATGATCTCGGATTTGAGATTTTCCTCCTTCAGTGCTTCCACTTGACACGTCTTGATGCTTTCCAACAAACTCGATACCACGTCAATTCTTGTAAGGGACAACTTGACACTACCATCATGGCTCCTTTGACTCAATGCATCCGCCACCACGTTGGCCTTACCGGGATGGTAGAGTAAATCACAATCATAGTCCTTTAGGAGTTTAAGCCACCTTCTTTGCCGCATGTTGAGTTCTTTTTGATCGAAGATGTACTTAAGACTCTTGTGGTCCATGAAAAGAGTACATTTTGTCCCATATAAGTAGTGTCGCCATAATTTCAAGGTAAAAACTACCGCTGCCAATTCCAAGTCATGAGTCAAATAGTTCTTCTCATGATCCTTTAGTTGCCGTGACGCATATGCTATTACTTTCCCCCGTTGCATTAGTACGCATCCAAGCCCCATCTTGGAAGCGTCACTATACACTATGAAGTCTTCCGATCCCTCGGGTAAGGATAATATCGGAGCTTCACACAATCTCTTCTTGAGCGTTTGGAAAGCTCGATCTTGCACATCGGTCCAAAGAAACTTGACGTTCTTTCTTGTGAGTGAGGTGAGCGGCGTAGCTTTCTTAGAGAAATCTTGAATGAAACGTCTATAATATCCCGCCAAACCCAAGAAACTTCGAATCTTTGTCGGACTCGTTGGCAGCTCCCAACTCATCATCGCCTCGATCTTTGCCGGGTCTACCTTCACTCCGTCTTTAGACACCACATGCCCCAAGAATTGCACTTCTTGGAGCCAGAATTCGCACTTCGAGAACTTTGCAAACAACTTCTCCCTTCTTAGGACCTCCAACACTTCCGGTAAATGTTTCCCATGCTCAGACTCGTCCCTTGAATAAATTAGAATATCGTCGATGAAGACGATCACGGATTTGTCCAAGAATGGGCGACACATGCGGTTCATCAAGTCCATGAATACGGCCGGAGCGTTGGTCAATCCGAAAAGCATCACCAAAAACTCATAGTGACCGTATCGCGTCTGGAAAGTCGTCTTCGGAATGTCTTCCTTCTTCACTCTCACTTGATGGTCTCCGGACCGAAGATCAATCTTTGAGAAGCATACCGCACCTTAGAGTTGGTCAAAAAGATCGTCGATGCGAGGTAGAGGATAGTTGTTAGATCACAGATTTATTGGATTCAAGATCATCCAATCTGAAGTTTGCAATCTGAAGCTAATGCTGGAAAAGTCGACTCTTAATATAAGTCTAATGCCGTTTGTAATAAAATGTCAAAGTTTATTGTATTTTAGTATTTTAGTTATAAGTCCTAAATATCTAGATATTATGTTTTATTAGATATTTAGTTAGATATTATGTTGTTTTGTTTAAGTTAGGTGAGATACTAGAATATCTCAAATCTCAACACAACTGATCAACCAAGAACACTGTTCACAGAGAGAAACAGTGAGAGAGCTTAAACAGAGAAACAATATCAACCTTTGTAATCCGCGTTTGTAATCTAAACAGGTTGGTAATCGTATCTTGTTTGTTGTTTGATTATCTGGTAAACGATCGTGTTCAATCACATAAGGAACCACAATTGGTATCAGAGCTAAAAACCAGTTTCAAATCAAAAATATAAACTCGACTCTGTGTTCTTCATTTTCAAAATCATTTTCGAGTTTTAGGGTGTTATTGGTGTTGAAATCGATCAGGTTGTGATCGAAATCTGTTGTAGATCGATTTGGTATACTTTAATTTCATTATTTCACTAAAATCGATTTCAATTTTGTGAACTTTGTGTCTGAGTCCACGTTAAAAAAAAACTACACTGTTCCATCGATAAGATATTCGAAAAGTGTTTGTTTTTGAGATCAAGTGTTTATAATCTGTTCTAGATTTTTTAGTGGTCAATTTGTTAGAATTTGGGACTGCTAATCGTTGTCAAACAGGTTTATTTGAGCAAACAGATCGATTTTTCGAAGAACAGGGACGAACTCGCGAGAATTGCAAGATTTGTGCCAGTTCATAAGTAGTTTTGCGCCAGCTTCGTCTCGCGCAAACCTTACTTTGCGCCACACATTGTTCGCGCAAATCTACCTTTGCGCCATTCAAGCCACCGGTCCATACCGGTCGCAGGACCCCGGTCGCAACAGGACCCCGGTTAAAGGTAACACCGGTCAAGCAACGGTCCGGTCAAGCACAAGTCCGGTCGAACATTTATCCGGTCGTCATCTCCACTTTGCGCCAACCATTACTCACGCAAAAGTTCTTTCGCGCGACCTTCTTCTCACGCAAATCTATATTTTGCGCCAACCACTTCTCACACAAAGTTTGCTTTGCGCCATACACGTCTTGCGTAAAACTTCCAGTTCGCGCGACCTGCTTCTCGTGCAAAACCCCTTTTGCGCCAGCTTCTTATCACACAAAGTTGATTTTTGCGCCAGCCTCTATTAGCGCAAATTTGTGCTTTTTGCTCCAGTTCTTTACTTGGTTAAATTTGGAAATTTTATTTCTGAATTTTATTTGATTTTATTTGGACTAACGATCATATACACATTTTCTTATCAATCAGAATGACTTACTACAACAGTAGTGTCCCAATGTTGAATAAAGGGGAATACGAAAAGTGGAAAGTTAATTTTTTCAGCTATGTAGATAATGATGATCTGGGTCACTACATTAGATTATCATTGTCTGAAGGAGCACTGGAACCCCTAAATCCTAAAGTATCCTGTACTAAGGAACAGATACACAGAGAGAGAGAGAGAGAGAGAGAGAGAGAGCTGATAATAGAGTTAGAGTTTATCTGAAAAAGAGTATTTCTAAAGAAATATCTGATTTAATGGATATTCCCGAAGCTTCAGGGAAAGAGATTTGGGACTATCTTGAATTATACTCTGAATGGATTATCTCAGACCAAAAGGTTTTCTTAAAAGCAAAAGATTTGGTAGCTGAGAACTCTGAGCTAAAAAGAATGATTTCTGATTTGGAAGCTCAAAAACAGAAGCTAGATCTTGTTGAGAGCAATGAGAAGAAATCTAAGGATTTGGAGAGTACAAATGCTAATCTTCAAAAGAAAATATCATAGTTTGAGAAGAAGTTCTCAGATCTTTCCAAGAAGAGTATTGAGGAGAAGAAGGTGATTGAGCTTAAAAGTATAAAGCTTTCTCAACAAGTTAGTAACTTTGAGAAAGTAATCATTTTGGAAAGAGATCAGTTTGCCAAAGAGAAGAAGGCAATAGAAAAGAAGAACGTTGGATTCTTAAAAGAGATATCAGATGGAAGAAAGGGTGCAAAGAAGGAATTTGAAGAAGAGAGAAGCACCTTTGAAGCTGCAATTAGAAAGCTTAATGCAAACCTATCTGAACTTTCTAAGAGTGCACAAAAAGAGAAGAAAAAGAAGTGTGAGCTTGAGACGAAGATTGACCTTCTTGTCAAAGAAAGAAACAGTTATTCTTCAAAGATTAAGGAGCCTGAAAAGATTATTTCAATGGTGGTGGTGACTGAGCACAAGACTCCAGAGTCAATTGTCCACTCACCTAGAGATGATTCAGTTGATTCGGAATGGTCTTTCAAGTCAGCTGCAAGTTCAACATTCAAATCTGTTTCTTCAAAAAGGTCAGTTAAATCTTCTGATCAAATTCGTAATTTTAACCTTTTCTTTGATAGGAATACAAATGGTTCAGGTACACATCAAAGAAGGAGAAGCAGCTACAAAGAAGCTGAACTGGTCTGGAACAGGAAACCAGTTGAAGCAAAGAAGAAATATGAGCTGAAATGTAAAAACTCATGTATACATACGCCTAATGCCAATAAGAACAATGCGCATAAAGGTAAACCTGATTTTGTCTACACGAGAGATAAATTAATCAGTTTGTCAGGTAAGAAATTCTACTGTTCTTATTGTCGTACACATGATCCTGTTCATAAAACGAGTGACCATTACTGGTATGCTTCTTACTCAGTTACCCCCATAAGAACTGCAACTAACACTCATGAACCCAAATACGAGTGGGTACCGAAGAAAAGGGATAATTCTGTGTTGCAGGCACCTACTGTCAAGGGGGAGTAGGAGAATGATGGTTCTTGAGTAAATCAACTCAAGACCCGGACATCAATGTCAACAATGGCTCTTGAATACAGCAGTTCAAGACCCGGACTTAAATGTCAAGAGGAGGCTTCTAAGTAAATCAACTTAGAACCCGTACTTCAACGAAGAATGACTTCTAAACACAAAAGTTTAGGACTCGTACTTCAATGATCAAAAGACCTTACTCCTGTGCTGAGATGAGAAGTGTACTCCAATACTCGAATGAGGAAATCAACCTTCAAGGGGGAGTACATATTTGTCTGAAATTTTAATGCATATCTTTTTAACTGACATATTTTTGGATGCATAATTTCAAGGGGAGTAAAAGAGCTATGACTTCTGATTATTTCTGATCAGAACTCATACTTTCATTGTTTTTCTGCTTTTTGTCATTTTATTTTAAGTGAATAAATTTGCTTTGACTATGACATAAGACTTTTGCAGTTTGAGAGACGCTTACATGTTCATATATTTATGACTTTAAGCTTAGCTTCAAGAGATGTAAGATCGCACGTAAAGGTATAATCCTTTATCTTAATCTCATATATGGTTGAAAGAAGGATAATTTTCAATCATAGAAAACATTGTTCTTAAAAGTTCAAACCACTTCCCGAATCTCAAACCGATTTCATGAATTGGAAGTGTGCGTTTTTAAATGTTTTCTAGATATACTTTGTGCTTTAACTGAAATAGTTAAACCATTTTGAGCATCATATGCTTTCTAGGAAAACATCGGATTTCATTGTGCTAGGACTTAACACAACTTCTATGGATACACGTTAACCAGTGTTTCCTACCCAAGAAGTTAATCCATAGTGATTGAGTGTGAGAAATCAAAAAGGAATGAGTGTGGGTTGTGTGATGAGATATACAGAAAAAGAGAGTTCGGTTAGAAGTAAACTGAATGTTTAAAAGAAAGAGGGTGTGAGAACAGAGTTAAAAGAATATCAGAACTCTGCACCAACTACTTTCTGAGCCGGGCAGCCACATTTCTAGTGTTTCACATTTCTTTGGTGAACATTATTGAAACAGGAAACTAGCCCATGCCAACTCTTGATTAACCCCACCAGCTACTCATTTTCTTCTTAACAGGAAAATGTTTCATTTTCAAAGGGGAAGCAACATATTTGCTATCTGATTTTCATTTGGAAAATCTGGATATTGAAAAGAAGGAAGTCTGCCCCATCTTCGCACTTCACTCATGCACATTGAGTCTGTGTTTAACTTACTGTTGTCTCAGTGGTTTACACAATTTTGAGCCTATAAGCAATCATCCGTGCTTAATTCTTTCTATCACATGCACGAACACACAAGGAATTTGTTTCTTTGTCATAACGTTTATAGAAATTACCTTTGTGGTGTTTAGATGATTGAATGGAAGCCCTGGGGGAGTGAACATCATAAAAGCTCCTTTCCAATGTGTATTCGTTACACACAGTGACTTAGTATTACTGACAGACATTTTAACTGATTCATTTGTTGATTCAGGTATAACACGACTATTTTGTCTGGATTTGAAAAGATCTGGATGAATATCTTTTGAATTGACGGATCAGAAGCTCCTACGATAGACATTTCTTGACCTAAAAGTTTTGATGAAGTCGTTGCACTTTTCATCAAAAAGGGGGAGAAGAGCTACACAAGAAATGGTGAACAACACAAGTTTAAAGCAAGTATTCTGAAGACATGTTGATTTTAGAGAAATTTTCTTTGAAGATACTTTGCTAAAGCATTCTGAGCTAAAAACTGGAGATTATTACATATTGAAGAAAGACAAGGAGATTCCATCTTCTGAGCTGAAAGAGAAGACTGAATTGCTAAATCATTTTAGTAATGATCTTGATCAAAAGGGGGAGATTGTTAGATCACAGATTTATTGGATTCAAGATCATCCAATCTGAAGTTTGCAATCTGAAGCTAATGCTGGAAAAGTCGACTCTTAATATAAGTCTAATGTCGTTTGTAATAAAATGTCAAAGTTTATTGTATTTTAGTTATAAGTTCTAAATATATAGATATTATGTTTTATTAGATATTTAGTTAGATATTATGTTGTTTTGTTTAAGTTAGGTGAGATATTAGAATATCTCAAATCTCAACACAACTGATCAACCAAGAACACTGTTTATAGAGAGAAACAGTGAGAGAGCTTAAACAGAGAAACAATATCAACCTTTGTAATCCGCGTTTGTAATCTAAACAGGTTTGTAATCGTATCTTGTTTGTTGTTTGATTATCTGGTAAACGACCGTGTTTGTTAGAGCATAAATATGTTGGATACAAGATCAAGAAGACTGAAGGTCAAAGTTCAAGAAAGTCAAAGCTGAAGAAAGTCAACTTTCATCAAAGTCAAAGTCTTTTGTAATAAAAGTCAATGTATTGTATTTGTATTTGTTTTTTTCTTTGTAATTAGTTGTTGGTATAAATAGTTTCCTTTCCTTTGGTAATTAGTAGAGAACTTAATTGAATCATTATTCAGTTGTATTTTAGAGAGAGAAATATCAGAGAGAGAGAGAGTTCGTTAGAGAGAGATTGTAGAGAGAGAAAGTGTAATTTTGGAATTGAATTGAAATCAAACAGGTAATTGTTTGTGATTTCTTGTTTTGTTTGATTAATCTTGAATATAAACTAGAATCTGGGAATATCAATTGGTATCAGAGCAGATCCAAATCGAAAAAAAATCAAGAAAATCAGAATGTTCGACATTGTGTTCTTCATGTTCAGATTTGTTTTCGAGTTTTTGTGCGAATTTCGAGTTGTTTTTGATTAGATTCTGTTAGAACAGTGTAATCGATTGAGTTTGTATAGAAAGATTTGTGAATTGCACTGTAATCAATTCGAATTTTCGAATTTTTGTGGTTTTTCTGTTCACGAGTTCTTGACACTGTGTTTGTATCAAATTTGTATCTTTTGTGTATTTGATCGAAATTCTGTGTTAGATTTGTGTTCTAGTTGTTTAGACGAGTGAATTGTAGAAGTTTAGTGTTGAAATTCTAGATCTAAATGAGTTTTTAGTGTGATTTTTGTCGATTTTTAGTGGTTTGCGGGACATTCTTCAGAGGTTTGCGTTTCATTCTTCAGAAGTTTGTGTTTCATTCTTCAGAGGTTTGCGTTTCATTCTTCAGAGGTTTGCGTTTCATTCATTGAGAAAGTTCAGAATCGAGAAGTAAGGTTTGCGTGTTAAATCAAACGCAAAGTGAATTTTCAGTCTTCTACGAGAAACGAGAAATGATTTTGCGTTTTTAATGATAAACGCAAAGTAGAAGTGTGAGCTCAGAGACAAATTGTGGTTTGCGTTTGCATCTAGAAACGCAAAGTATATCTTGCGTGTGTAACGTGAAACGCAAAGTGTGATTTGTGATTCCCTCTTGAAACGCAAAGTAAGGTTTGCGTTTGTCCCTAGAAACGCAAAGTATAGGTTTGCGTTCCCCGTGAGAAACGCAAAGTATAGGTTTGTGTTCCCCGTGAGAAACGCAAAGTATAGGTTTGCGTTCCCCGTGAGAAACGCAAAGTATAGGTTTGCGTTCCCCGTGTGACACGCAAAGTAGAGGTTTGTGTTCCCCTTGACCCCACCCGCTAACCGGGTAGCGGGACCCCCGTGCTAAGTCTGCGAAGGGGGACATATTTCTGGTTGTGATCAAAATTTCTGTTTTTATATTTCAAGTTTTCTGTATTTTCTTGATTGTTTCATTTGGACTAACGATCAGTTTCTAGTTTCTTATTGCATATATTTCTCAAACAGGTTTTATCAAAATGACTTCCAAAGATGCTCTTTCCATTGGCACTGATGTCAAGCCTCCTGTTCTGTTTAAAGGGGAGTACGAACAGTGGAAAGACAGATTCCTTGATTTTATAGACAGACATGCAAATGGAGAGAATATTATGGTGTCAATCACAGAAGGTCCTATGGTACCAATTACGGTTCAGATACCTGATGATGAATCGTCTGATAGTGAAGATGGTACTGAGGAAAGAGATCAAAAGATGAAAATAGTGGCATTGGATATCTCTCAGTATTCTGAAGAACAGAAAAGCCGATACAAAGCAGATAAACAAGCAAGATTCTTACTTCTTCAAAGTATCCTGAATGACATCTACATCAAAATAGACAGCTACAATGGAAATGCTAAGAAGATGTGGGATCAGTTGCAGAAAATGATGATGGGATCCAAGGTCGGGAATCAGATGAAAGTGGATAATTGCATAAACAGTTATGAGGAATTCAAAGCCAAAGAGAATGAAAGCTTAGAAGATACTTATGAACGGTTTGTTTTGCTTCTGAATGAGTTGTCTAAGAATAAGGTGAAAAAGAAGCAACTTGAGAACAATGTCAAATTCCTGAGCATCCTACAACCAGAATGGAAGAAGCATACACGTAGGATGAAACAGATGAAGGATCTGAATGACATACCGTTACATGAGGTATATGAGACTCTGAGGCAAAATGAGGAAGAAGTGGAAGAGAAAAGAGTTGAGAAAAAGAAGGCATAAAAGGTTCCTGATCCTATTGCATTGGTAGTCGGAGAGAAGAAGAAAGAAAAGAAAGAGAAGAAGAAAAAGAAGAAAGTGCTTACCAGTTCTGAGTCTGAATCTGAATCAGATGGTGATGATGGAGAAAGCCTCAAACAGGCTATGTTGTTATTGACCCGTGCATTCCAGAAAAAGTTTTACAAGAAGCCGGGATCTAACTCACAGAGGTACTCTTCATCAAGTTCCAAGAATCATGAGCACCGAGAAAGGGTGGAAGGAAGGAGATATGAAGAGAACAGATATGTTGAGAAGAAACCTGATGACAGGAAGAAGTATGTGAATGACTACACTGTTGTAGAAAAGCCAACAAGTGATTCAGTCAAATGCTACAACTGTGGCAAGATTGGTCATTTTGCAAAAGATTGTAGAAAGCCAAAAGTTCGCAATTCTCAGTATTATCAGAACAAGTTGTTATTAGCCAAACAACAAGAAGCAGGCATCGCTTTAATGGCTGAAGACGAATTTTGGCTGGATCATTCAGAAGGTGAAGAGGAAGAGAAGGAAGAAACTGCTCATCTCTGTCTCATGGGAAAAGAAGTGAAGTATGATGAGTCAGATGACGAGACAGCTGATGAGGTATTAAACTTAACTGAAAAAGATTTTGTAACCAAAATGGAAGCTATGATGGTTGAGCTTAATGATCTTCAATTAAAACTGAAGAAAGAAAAAGTCAGAGTTGCTAAAAGAAACAATAAGATATTTGAACTCAATAAGTCGGTTATTGGGAACAAAGATCTGATTGATTCTTTACGCAAGTCTGCTTCTGATTCTAAATCTCAAGTAGATTGTTTTGAAAAGAAGATTTCTGATTTTGAAGTTAAAGTTTCTAAATATGAGTTTGAGAAGAAAGAATCTGCACTAACTGTTTATAAATTGCAGGTTGAAAACAAGCTTTTGAATAAGAAGGTAAATGGTCTGGAAGCCAAACTTTACGCAAGAGGCCAAACAAATCAAACCATTTTTCTTAATGCACCTAACAAAGAGGCTGATGTTAAAGAAAAATGGGGACTTGGTTTTCAAAACCCCCATTACTTAAAGAAAGCCATCAGAAAACAACCGGCACTTTATAACTTTGATTTTCTTGCATGTGCTGGTAAACATACTCATTTAAAACCCAAATTTGTTACCAAATTACCGGAAGAAGTTGAGGCCAAAGAAACTGAAAATAGAAAGAATGTAAAGAAAATGCAACTACCATTTAACTATGCAAAGTTAAATGATAGTTATCTTTCAGAAACACCAAAAGTTCTTTCAAACGATTATTTTGCTAGTTATTCTGTTTCTGAGATGAAGGCAAAACCTGCAATTGCAAAGGTTTATGTTCCTCCACTCATTCTTGAAAGCAAAATAATTGAGCTTGAAAATGTTTTATCTGATGAAAAACTTTTGGTAGATATTGAACAAAGTGTGTTTTCTACAGTTTTAAAGAACGCTGTTTTACAATTTAAATCTACAAAGTGTTCTACAGTTTCAAAGGCACCTCAAACTTCAACTGATAACTTTGATGACTTATTTGAGTCTGCAAATGATTTTTTAAACTCTGATGGTGGGTGCATAGAAGAAATTGATATGTTTGACTTCAATGCTCTTCTTCCTAATCATTCTATTTGTCTTTTAAATGAAAAAGTGTTACCAAGTGGTCTTAATATGGGTGAACCATCAGTTAAGCTTGGTGAATCAGTTTCTGTAACTGCTGATTACTATGCTCAAGGTAAGAAATATAAGAAACAGCGATTACAGAAACAGAAACACACTGGTACACAAAAGAAAACTCAGTCTCAGAAATCTGCTTTTCCTAATAAATCTAAATCTTTTGTTTCAGATGTAAGTAAGAAAAGGTCGAAAGCTCGAACTGAATGGCGACCAAAAAGGAAGGGTGATGAGAAAGCTGAATCAGTTTCTGATAATTCTTGTAATAGATCAGTTAGTAGTGATACTGATGTAGTTGATCAATTTGCTTTAAATAAATAAAACCTTGTAACTTCTTACAAGCGGTATTCAATAACGCAATTGATTCAATTATCTCCTATTTCTACTACATCTTATCATTATCGGAGAAATGATTTTGCTTACTCTCATAATTCTTCTGATTGGTTCGGATCTTATCATGTTCATTCTTCAAGATCAAATATTTTTAAAGGTTTTCAAAAGAACAGAGGGTCCATTTTCAAATGGATACCAAAATCATGTGCTAATCTGTTAGGACTCGTTTTTAAATGGGTACCTAAATCTATTGTCTCCTGATTTCTCTTGCAGACCCGACATATGTGGTACTTGGATAGTGGATGTTCCAAGCATATGACTGGGCTAAAAGCTTTATTGTCTAACTATATAGAGAAATTCAGTGGAAATGTCAGATTTGGAAACGATCAGCTTTCACCTATCTTAGGATATGGTGACATCATTCAAGACAACATAACGATCAGTAAAGTGAGTTATGTCGAAGGCTTGGGGCACAACTTATTCATCATTGGTCAATTTTGTGATAAAGGGTTAGAGGTCAACTTTAAAGCTAAGAGATGTTCGGTTCGTACGGAAGATGGCAATGAACTCTTAGTCGGAAATCGAAAGACGAACCTCTATACCATCAATCTTTCAAAGGTACAGAATGACAATCAAGTTTGCTTGATGACAAAGGCTTCATTGCAGCAAAGTTGGCTCTGGCACAGACGTTTATCACACCTGAATTTTCGTTATATCAATAAGCTGGTTAGTGGGAAATTGGTAAAAGGACTTCCTGAGCTGAAATACGAGAAAGAACACTTATGTGCTGCATGTGAGAAGGGTAAGATGAAGAAGAGCTCCGCATAAACCGAAGCCTGAACCAAGCAGTAGTTATCCACTAGAATTGTTACATATGGATTTGTGTGGTCCGATGAGAACACAAAGCTTGGGTGGAAAGAAATACGTGTTGGTTATTGTGGACGATTATTCAAGATACACATGGGTCAAATTTCTTCGATCAAAAGATGAGACGCCCGAAGTTCTCATTACTTTCTTAAAGACGACCCAGGTAAAAATGCAACGACAAGTCAAGTTTCTTCGAACTGACAACGACACAGAATTCAAGAACAAGATTGTTGATGAATATCTCGAATCAGTCGGGATTTCACATCAGTATTCTGCTGCTCGTACGCCTGAACAAAATGGAGTAGTCGAAAGGCGAAATCGAACGCTAGTCGAGGCCGCTCGGACTATGCTTAGCCAATCGGACTTACCTCTATTCTTGTGGGCAGAAGCTGTGTCGACTGCATGCTATACTCAAAATCGGTCCATGATACACCGCCGTTTTCAAAAGACTCCATATGAGCTGATCAACAACAGAACACCAACAATCAAGTATTTTCACATATTTAGGTGTAAATGTTTTGTGCTTAATGACAGAGAGAGTCTGAATAAATTCAGTGCTAAGGCGGACGAGGGTATCTTCATTGGTTATTCTTTAACATCGGCAGCATATCGTGTTTATCTGAAGAAGTTAAAGACAGTTGTCGAGAGCGTGAATGTAACATTCGATGAAAAGATGGCTTCTGAACAACTCAGTTCAGAACCCGTGATCACTGGAGTATTAGCTTCTGGGCAGATCAGTCCAGAACCTGTTTCTACAGAGAAAAATTCGAATAATGCTTCTACATCTATTTCACATTTAACTGATTTAGATTTTTTATTTGAATTCTTTTATGATGAGTTTCTAGGATCTAATATACCTAAATCTGCTGTGACTGGCAGGTCTGAAGACACAAGTTGCAATCATCCAGTCACTTCAGAAGTTATAACTGAACAAGCATCCCCTGTTCAGTCAGAAACTCACATTCCTACAATTACTTCTACAGTTGAAGATGTACAAGTAAATGTTGAGCCAGAAGTAACTGTTTCAGTTGGGTGTCATACTTTGTCTACTCAACAGCCAGATTCTGCTATTCCAACTGATGCTTCTGCACCTGAAACTTCAACTGCAAACCCCCCTCCTGTTATTCAAACTGAAGATTCTGATAGTGGATTTCTAGATGATGATCATGTTCAATCAGTATCTACTCCACTCCCTCATGAGCATCGCTGGACCAAAGAGCATCCTTTACATCAAGTAATTGGAGATCTCAACAAGCCTGTACAAACTAGGTCAGCGACTCTTAATCAATGTATGCATGACTCATTTCTCAGTAAGATTGAGCCAACGCGAGTATCAGAGGCTCTTACTGATTCGGACTGGGTATCTGCTATGCAAGAAGAGATCAATCAGTTTGAAGCCCTAAAGGTTTGGAGATTAGTTCCAAAACCAGAAGGTAAAACAGTGATAGGAACTAAATAGGTATTCAAGAATAAAAAGGATGAAGATGGTATCGTCATAAGGAACAAAGCTAGACTTGTTGCCAAAGGTTACCGGCAAGAGGAAGGCATAGACTACGATGAGACGTATGCTCCAGTAGCGCGTATAGAGGCAATCCGCATGTTTCTAGCCTACGCAACTCATAAGAATTTCACAGTCTTTCAGATGGATGTGAAAACAGCCTTTCTGAATGGCATTCTTAAAGAGGAAGTGTACGTGTCTCAACCAGAAGGGTTTGTGTAGATCCCAGTACAGTGTAATCAGCAGCAAGTTATATCAAAGATGAACAGAATATGAGTCACAACAACTAGTCATATGATTGATATTGAATCAAAGGGTTACAGGTTTACAGAAAGAATTTTTGATCAGAGAGAGTAAACCTATAAACTAGTTGTTTGTAAAAAATGAGACTTAACCTTTCTAACCTCTCTAAACTGTTCATCCTAATTATGAACCAAATAATGCATTTATATACTTAGGCTTACAAGCAATTGGGCTTTATGGGCTTGGGCCCATCTAATTAATCAACTATTAATGAATTACATTATGCACCCTTATAAATACTTTATTCCACTTTCAACACATAGGACTTTCAGTCCTAACAGTTTGTCAATCCAGAGAAGCCAGATCATGTTTATATCTTGGACAAAGCCCTCTATGGTTTAAAACAAGCCCCTCGAGCATGGTATGACGTTTTATCTAAATTCTTGGTCAAGTCCGGTTTTTCTAAAGGTAAGGTTGATACTACTTTATTCATCAAAAAGGAAAAAGCTGATATTATTATTATACAAATATATGTTGATGATATAATATTTGGTTCTACTAATCCAAAATTTTGCAAAAACTTTTCTAACCTCATGGTGTCACGTTTTCAAATGAGTATGATGGGAGAGATGAATTTCTTTCTCGGATTACAAGTTAAGCAGTTTTCTACGGGGATTTTCATTAACCAATCTAAGTACATTTTGGACATTCTTCGGAAGTACAAAATGGAAAATTGTAAACTTATTGGAACCCCGATGGCACCAGGTACTAAGATTAACACTGATCCTTCGGGTAAAAGTGTTGATGTTAGAACTTATAGAGGTATGATAGGATCGTTAATGTATCTTACATCTAGTAGACCAGATATTATGTTTTCAACATGCTTATGTTCTAGATATAAGGCT
This sequence comes from Arctium minus, assembly GCA_954870635.1. Classification (NCBI taxonomy): domain Eukaryota; kingdom Viridiplantae; phylum Streptophyta; class Magnoliopsida; order Asterales; family Asteraceae; genus Arctium; species Arctium minus. The sequence goes on along the minus strand of OX941080.1, from coordinate 168,170,037 downwards.
GCTCCCAAAGAATCCCATTTGGCTGCTGTCAAAAGGATTTTTAGATATCTGAAGAGGACTGCAGACCTTGGTCTGTGGTATCCTAAGGATACTGGGTTTCAACTGACTGCCTATTCAGATGCAGATCATGCATGTTGCATGTTGGACAGAAAGAGTACTTCAGGTCACGTTCAATTTCTTGGAGACAAGCTCGTTAGCTGGGCATCAAAGAAACAATTATGCGTTTCCACATCGACTGCTGAAGCAGAGTATGTAGCTGCTGCCAGTTGCTGCTCTAAAGTCTTGTGGATGCGAACACAGCTGCGAGACTATGGATTCAAGTTTGATAAAATTCCAATCTATTGTGACTCGAAGAGTGCAATCGCGATATCTGCTAATCCTGTCCAGCATACGAAAACCAAACACATTGATGTCAGGTATCATTTTATCAAAGATAATGTAGAGAAAGGAACAATTGAACTTTATTTTGTAAAAACAGATTATCAACTTGCAGATTTATTTACCAAACCATTAGATGAAAAGAGATTTAATTTTCTTATCTCTAAGCTTGGTATGTTAAATCTGAAGACATAATCAGTTATTACCTAATATAGTTAAGTATTGTTATTTTTTCATCATTTTTTTGTCTCTATTTCTGAAAGATACCTGCATTTTAATTGTTTGCTCATGATCTCAGTGGGAGTAAGAGAAGATTTTAGATGATCTACATTCATTTGAGGGGGAGCATAACTAATTTCTGCATTTTACTTAAATGACAAAATTTTTTTGTGATGCATGATTTTAGGGGGAGCATATAAGTCATGTCAAAAGGAGTAAGACAATGATTTCTGATTATTTCAAATCAGAACTCGTACTTTAATCGTTTTATTGCTTTACATCTTTTATTTTTATTTTTTTGTTTTCGAATAAATTTTGTGAATAAATTTTGACTAGACTTTGAGACTTATGCAGGATGAGAGAGGATGACACGATCATATCATTTTTTGACTTCAGCTGACTTTATGAGTTTTAAGATTGAGCGAAAACGTAAATTTCTTATCTTAATCTCAAATGTATCTGAAAGAAGGACAACTTTCAGATATAGAAAACATGTTCTTAAATGTTCAAACCACTTCCCGATTTTTAAACAGATTTTATAATTTGGAAGTGTGATTTTAAATGTTTTCATTTTAATTTTTGTGCTTAATTGATAAACAAACCATGTGTTTCCAAAGATAAATACTTGCGTATTGTCTTTTCTATATACTTTCAAGTATTCACACACACCGGTTTGACTTTTTTGTTCTAAATGTTCTTACCATGTCTCATATTGAAACATATTTTTCGATGGTAAGACACCCCGCTTGTATTTCAAAGAATTTTGAGCGTTATTTCATTTCTAAACGTCATTTCGAGAATGTCTATATTTTGTTTCGTATGGACAATATACCGTTATTTTTTACCATAAGCCTTAGTTCTTATATCATTCATTTCTGATCATTTTCATACAATGTCAGATTTTCAAACAAGTCTCTTGCATTCATGTTCATTCATTCAATTAACTTGTTTGAAATATCTTAAATTTTTTTAAAATGCTCATATATTCATGATTATATTTCTGAGCATATTTACATCTGACATTTGTATATGAGCTTTAACTGCTATAGTTAAACCAGTTGAGCAACAAATGCTTTCTAGGATTATATGGGTTCTTTGTGCTAGGAATTACATGAACTTCTATGAAATCACGTTAACCAATGATTTCTACCCAAGAAGTTAATCCATAGAGATTGAGTGTGAGGAGTCTAAAAGAAATGAGTGTGGGTGTGATGAGGTAAAATGGAAAAGAGAGTTTGGTTAGTAGTGAGTTTAATGATTAAAAGAAAGAGGGTGTGAGATTAGAGTAAAAGAATATCAAACTCTGCACCAACTACTTTCTGAGTCGGGCAGCCACATTACTAGCGTTTCACAACTCTTTGGTGAACGTTATTGAAACAGGCAAATAGCCCATGCCAACTCTTGTTAAAACCCCACCAACCACTCATTTTCTTCTCAAAAAGAAAATGTTTCACATTTTCAAGGGGACGCAACACATAATCTATCTGATTTTCATTTGGAAAATCTGGATATTGAAAAAAAAGGAAGTCTGCCCCACCTTCGCACTTCAATCATGCACATTGAGTCTGTGTTTATCTACTGTTGTCTCAGTGGTTTACACAACTTTGGGTCTTATTGAAAAGCAATCAACGTGCTTAATTCTTTCTACACATGCACGAACACACAAAGAATTTGTTTCTTTGTCATAACATTTATAGAAATTGCCTTTGTGGTGTTTCGATGATTGGATGAAAGCCCTGGGGGAGTGAACATCAAAAAGCTCCTTTATATTGTGTATTTGTTACACACATTGACTTTGTGTTACTGACAGGCATTTTAACTGATTCATTTGTTGATTCAGGGGTTACATGTTCTTATTTTGTCTGGATTTGAAAAGATCTGGATGATTACTTGGTTATGGATCACAGAATCAGAGGCTCTTGGACAGATCAGAATGGTCAAAGACATTTCTTGGGAGAAAAGTTTTGATGATATAGATGCTCAAATCATCAAAAAGGGGGAGATGATATCAAGAAATGTTAAAGTTTTGTAGTTTGGAGGAGATGGTATAAAGAAATGATAAAGTTTTGAGAGAAGATTTTCCGAAATGTCTTAGTCAGAAGATTCAAAAGTAAATATTTGAAGACGATCAAAGTATTTCTGAAGATTTGAGGAAATTTTCTTTGAAGATTTTTTTTGCTAAAGCAAATTCGAGCTGATTCTGAAGATAATTTCTTTCCAAAGTCTGAAAGTATTATTGTGAAAGTTTTGGGGAGATTGTTAATCGTTTGAAGACAGTTTTGGAAAGAATACCGTCAAAGAAAAGAGGAGATTGTACTGACAGAGATTAAAAGTGAAGATTGAATTGCTATATCTTTCAATAGTGATCTTGAATCCAAAAGGGGAGATTGTTAGAGCATAAATATGTTGGATACAAGATCAAGAAGACTGAAGGTCAAAGTTCAAGAAAGTCAAAGCTGAAGAAAGTCAACTTTCATCAAAGTCAAAGTCTTTTGTAATAAAAGTCAATGTATTGTATTTGTATTTGTTTTTTTCTTTGTAATTAGTTTTTGGTATAAATAGTTTCCTTTCCTTTGGTAATTAGTAGAGAACTTAATTGAATCATTATTCAGTTGTATTTTAGAGAGAGAAATATCAGAGAGAGAGAGAGTTCGTTAGAGAGAGATTGTAGAGAGAGAAAGTGTAATTTTGGAATTGAATTGAAATCAAACAGGTAATTGTTTGTGATTTCTTGTTTTGTTTGATTAATCTTGAATAGAAACTAGAATCTGGGAATATCAGTGTTCAATCACATAAGGACCCACAATACTTGTTCTTTACTGTGACTTTGTTTAACTCTCGGTAGTCGATGCACATCCGCATAGATCCATCTTTCTTCTTCACGAACAGTACCGGTGCTCCCCAAGGTTACGAACTCGGTCGGATGAAACCTTTCTCCAACAACTCTTGAAATTGCGTCATCATCTCTTTCATTTCCGTCGGGGCCAATCGATAGGGAGCACGAGCTATCGGAGCCTCTCCCGGAGTGAGGTCAATTTGGAACTCCACTTATCGTTCCGACGGTAACCCGAGTAAGTCTTCCGGAAAGACGTTCGGGTAGTCTTGCACGACCTTCACCTCTTCCACCAACTTCTTCTCTTTCTTCGCGTCCACCACATAAGCCAGATACGAAGGGTAACCCTTCGCTAGAAACTTGCGAGCCTTGAGAGAGGAGATGATAAGGTTGTTACCCTTCCCTTTCTCCCAGTAGATGGTAACCACTCCGCCTCCCAACAACGGTACTTGGATCATCTTCTTAGAGCAAAAGATGTCGGCCTTATGCCTTGACAACCAATCCATGCTTATGACCACGTCGAAACCCCTATAGTCATAGGTAGCAAATCTACTCCAAATGGATTTCCATTGATCTCTAAAAAGCAACCACGAAAACAGTCCCGGATGATCACTTGATCTCCATTCGCTACTTCTACAACTAAAGCATTAGGAAGGACACCACTAGGAGTGGCGAACTGTTTACAGAAAATATCCGATACAAAGGAACACGTAGCACCCAAATCAAACAATACACGAGCGGGCAAGGAGTTTACTAGGAACGTACTTGAAACAACATCGGCGACCTCCTTTGCCTCCTCGGTAGTCATCCGGAAAGCTCGGCTTGGCTCCCTCGGCGATTGATCGACTCGTGCCGTTGATCCATAGGAATTCCCACAGTTGACACCCACTATCTTCGGGCAATCTTTCCTTATATGTCCCGGTTTCCGACACTCGAAGCACACTGGTCCTCGGATAGGACATTCTCGAGTCACGTGCTCCTTCTTGCCGCACTTGGCACAACCGACCGGACCCGAGTAGGTTCTTGGTTTGCACAAGCCTGAGTGCTTGGTCTTGCACTTGTGGCACCACCGATCTTCCTTCCGATTGCCGACAACTCCTCTACTCATAAACGGCTTAGACTGTCGCACGGGCCCAGATGGCCCTTCCCATTTCCGTTTCTCCCCAACCTGCCTTCTTTCTCCGCCACCATGTCGTCCTCTATGAGCAAGGACTCTTCGATGACCTCTTGCAATGTCGATCCCCTAGAATTTCTCACCGTCATCCTGATTTCGGCCGGTAATCCTTGTTGGTAAGCTTTAATCTTCGACTTCTCATCGGGGACCAGATGTCCCACCAAATTCAACTTTTACAGGAATCGCTTGGAGTAGTCGGTAACGGACAAAGTCCCCTTCTTCAAATCTCTTAACTCCCGTTCCAGTTTGTCTAGTGACCTTTCGTTGCAATACTTGTCCATAATCTTTTCCTTGAACACCGGCCAAGTTAACTTGGCTAAAACTTCAGGAGTGAGGGCGGATCGAGTGAGATTCCACCAGATCAATGCCTCTCCCCTAAGTAGTTGAGAAGCGAATTTAACCCGTTACGAGATGTCACAATCACTAGATTCGAAGGACATTTCTACCTCTTTGAGCCAATACATACAAGTAACTGGTTGTCAGAACCAGCAAACTCCTTCGGGTTGCACCCCAGAAAAGCTTTGTAGGTGCATCCCTTGGTCTTTCCCTTGCTCCCGTTCTCCACCTGGTCTTCAGTTAACACCACGGCCGGTCCACCACCCGACCCCATTACGATGTTTTCCGCCATCGTCTCAGGTTGTCGATGATTGGCATCTCGATCTTCCAGGAGCTTCATGAAGAACTCTTGTTGTTGGGCCATGGCCGAGTTCATGGCCAGCATCATACTGTCTCTGATCCTGATCTCCATAGTCACCTCTTCCATGATAGCATTGCCAGTCGCAATATTCGTGCGCGGAATCTGTTCGGGTCCTCCTCCCAAGATATTGGGTATGGGAGGTCCCTCGGGGGTTATGACCAAAGGAGGTCGGTCCGCTGTAGATTCCACTTCCATGTGGCCCTCCGGCGTATTCGGTAACCTGCTCCGAGTATTTACCATCACTATCTGTCATCCATGAACGAGAAAGAGATTGAGAAAAGACTAAGTGAGTTGAACTCATTGTACGTACTAATACCTTCATCAATTATCATAATAATAGCAAATCAAGTACACTTACGTAACAACACATTCATAATAGCAGTAGCTAAGTGAAATTATGAACGAATCATACACAAGAATTCTTGCCACCATCATCACAACTCTCAATTAGTGTAATTCCGTAAATCCTAACGCTCTACCCACCTAGGATTTCTACCCCAAGTGGACAGTGAAGCAATAATGTCTAAAGCTTAAGTCTAGATATGCTAAAACAATACCTAGTTCACTTAAACCTGACTCTGATACCAACTTGTAACACCCTAAAAATAGGGATAACAAAATCTCCGTAAAATGGAAACATGGTATAAATTTTGCCATAGCAAGAGCCTCCCAAAAACGGGGAAATATTCAAACCTGTTTAATTAAAGTTGTAAATTAACGGGCAAATAAATAACAACCAACTAATCTAATTTCTATATCTAGAAAAGAGATTACAAAACGGGTGTCATCTATAAACCCCAACGTCTTCTCCAAAATCTATGTCCAAGTGCAAAACCCCCAAGCTCTCACCCAAAGAAACTATGCCTGCTTAGAACTGGCACCACTAGAACCTGAGATACACATCGACACCAAACAAGTGTTAGGCCAAAAAGCCTAGTGAGTTGAACAAGAATAGCATATAAGATCAATTACAATTCTTATCAGTAGTTAACCAAAGTTCAATAAATGTGGAGTCAATAGGGGAGACCCATAGCACCAATCAAGTTCCACCCAAAGAGTCGATATACCTTGATGCCTACTAACAAGTGACATCTGAAAGGCCCGGCACACCCGAGGATTACAACCATGACATTGCCCCGAATGGCGGAGGTCTAAGAACATACCATTACAGTGGCGCCCAAGACTACATCCTCCTAGTGTCTACTGACTTGGTTCGTCCAACATAATTTATAGAAGGTCTCAAGGCACAAATAACCAAGAATATTTCAATACCAACCATGGGTACAATATTACCATCCAAATCCATATAAAGCCCGATATAAGACTAGCATGACTCAACTATTCATCATGTATAAGTATTACCACCAAATGGTTTTCCAAGTAAGGAAACACCCAAATAACAAATCATGTATTTCATCCATTCACTGCAAGACATATATATAGACATGTATACATAAATGAAACTCCAAATACTTGAACAATAAAAATGAGCATTTCAAGATAAGAATCAAGATGGTAACAAGTAATAGATTTTGATGTGTATCTAGTTTTAACAAAGTTTAGTAAACTCACAATCTAGGCTTTTGATTAAAACCTAGAAAAGATGAAAACTCTAGAAGTTGCCCAAAGATGGATTTGATGGAGAAGAATGAAGAACTTGAACCAACACTCCAATAAATGCACTTGGATGGAGCTTTGAAGAACAATTAATGAGACCACCAACCCAAACCCTAGATTGAAGTGAAATGAGACTTGGATGCTTCAAAAATCGCCCTCAAGGACTCTCTCCCGTTTTTAGATGATAATGGTTGAAATGAGGTATCATATTACATTTAAAACAGAAGACTGGACCACGCGGACGACAATGCCCAACGACTTTGACCCTGGCATTGTCGTCGGGGCATTGTCGCGGTCTCACCACCACCCTCGGTACAAGGTCTGCGATTATACCCAACGACTTTGCCCAGGGCATTGTCGCTGGGGCAAGATCGTCGAAGCACCAACACCTTCGGTACACCCTGGGCGACTATGCCCAGGGCATTGTCGCTGGGGCAATGTCGCCCCCACCTGCAGAGCCTGAATTTCCTAATGAAGGGCAGCTGACTCACACGCGACTACCATTACCAAATATAACAGTACTACTAGAGTCACATAAGGCAACATGCATATAGATAAGGCCTCAATTAGAAAAGTAATATAAAGGATACCATTAACTTCAATTAATCAAGTAAAATGCAACGTTTAACGGATTCCCAATACTTACCTGAAATTTGGGTGTTACACCCTAGTTTTGACCTAATCTCTCCAAAATCAAGCAAACCGAAATTAGAGTAATAAGACACTAGGATATTGCCAAAGAAACATTTATATCTCATAATAAGGTTTAGAAATGGTAGTATGAACTCACCAAGTGGATTTTTGAAGAAAACCCAAAATCCTAGTCGAACCTTTGGAGAAGATGACAATGGAGGTGGTGAATAAATACACAAACTTGAATCCTTTGATGAAGCACCCAACTACAAGCAATAAATGAGGTAGATGAGGGTTAAAGGAACCCTAGGTTCGGTTCTTGGAAGGGGAAGCCTAAGAGGGAGAGAAGTAAATGAAAAGGATGAGATAGAAATGAGAAATGGGTCAAAATTCGCATTTTAACCAAAACAGGGCCGACGGCGACCTTGCCACGCGATAGTGACATTGTCACTATTGCGAGGACACTCTCGCGGAGATTGTACCGCGGGTGGTACTCTCTCGGAGATTGTGCCACGCGATAGTGACACATGTCACTATCGCGAGTCACTCTCGCGCCACACGTACCGAGTCCGGAAAAAGGTCAAAACTTGAGATTCTCGCATGGGTCGATTTAAGGTTCAAAAGTACAACTTATATCACCCAAAAAGATAAACGAAAGATGAAGAGATGACTAAGGATGAACGAAAACTTACTAAGAGAAAATTCGGGTGTTACAATCCTCCCAACCTTAAAACGATTTCGTCCTCGAAATCTAGATTTCAACCAAACGTATCCCGCAGGATAGATTGTCCTTAATCCATAATCCAGAACCACTACCTTAATCCTTATGCCGATACCCACGACAGTCGTCCCCTTAGGCACAGTACACTTATTTCCGAGTGAACACTTAACTCACTAGAGTAGTCTTTACTCACAAGACTACGGTTGTCTCTCAACCTTGGGTGACACTTACTACTTCAAGAGTAGTTTGTGACTTCTACTTCACACCGGCCAATTCACCTCAGCTCGACATACTTTTGGACCCAAACCAAAGTTCGACACCAACCTCCAATGTTGGGTCTGAAATATGCCAAACATGGTTACTACTTCTAGTTCAACATGGTTACTACTTCTAGTTCAACATGGTTACTACTTCTAGTTCAACATGGTTACTACTTCTAGTTCAACATGGTTACTACTTCTAGTTCAACATGGTTACTACTTCTATAGTTAATGCTGCTAGAAGAAAACAGTTAATACTTCTAGTTAATGCTGCTAGAAGAAAACAGTTAATACTTCTAGTTGTTAATACTTCTAGTTAGTACTTCTGTTATTAATGCTGCTAGTTGATGGTTAATGTTGCTCAACAAGATTAGTACTGCTAGTTCAAAGTTAGTACTGCTTGAAGAGATTAATGCTGCTGAGCATGGTTAGTACTGCTAGAGTTAATACTGCTCAAAGTATTAATGCTGCTTATGATTAATACTGCTTATAAGATGGAGATCTGCATGAAAGGATAAAAGCTGGATAATTTAGAGATATACATGGAAGCTTAGAGATATACATGGAAGCTTGAAGATAATGATGGAAGATATACTGAAGATATTTTATTTATTGTAATTATCTTTGTATTCAGTATATATATTGAATTGTTTAGAATAGTTAGATAACTTTTGTTTTTCATTTTTTTAGAGAAAATCAACCTCAAGGCATAGATCCTAATTCTAGAGAAGTAGAATTCGTATTGGTATCAACCTCAAGGCATAGATCCTAATTCTAGAGAAGTAGAATTCGTATTGGTGAGCCTGTTCATCAATATTGAGGTTGAGTGAGTAATCTTGTAACTTCAAAGCATTTAATAAAAGCTTACAGTTTGTTATTCATATTTTCTGTGTTGATTTACTGTTTCATTGAATATCAAAGTGTTATTCCGCAAACTTCTTTGATATTGTTTCTGAGAGTTAATTCTTGTTGAGAATTTGATCCTGACAAGTGGTATCAGAGCTAGTATTCTCAGAAACCTGCAATCATCATTCTTCCTTGAAATCAGAAATCATCAATGGCTAAAGTTTCAGACTCTTCAAGCACAGAAATCCCCACAGAGGTAATGTCTAATCTTTGCTCTAAAACTTGTATGGAAACTGTTAAAAGGTACAGGGATCACAATCAGAAGATGAGTGATGACCTTAAAAGATTAGAAAAAGATATAAAAGACTATGTAAGGATTGTAGAGAGATTTGAAGATCAGATCAAAGTTTTCCAAGCAAATGAACTTCAACATTCTTATGATACAAATTACTGGAAGTGGGAGAAGAATGACCTAGAACTTCAGCTGAAAAAGTCTAAAGAGGAGAATGAGAAGATAAAGAGTGAGTTTGAGAAAGCAAAGCTGGATATTGAGAAATTTTCCAATGCTTCTAAAGCAATGGACTCTTTGCTCCAAACTCAAATCCATGACAAACTTAGAAGAGGAATAGGTTATAACACCACACCACCACCATACAACAACAATTACATCCCTCCTATATCAGACTTGCTAGAGACCAAGAATAGGAAGGAATTGTCTGATGAAGCCACTAAGGTAGATCCATTAGACAAAGTGGTGGTTGAAACAGACTCTGAAGGAGAGTACTCTAATAATAAGAGTAAGAAGAACACTGTGAGTGGTGAGATTCCCCTAGAAAATCACATTATCACCAATGAGGGATGTGGAAAGACTTGGGTCAAATCTAAGGACATAGAAAAGACAGAGGGAAAGTCTGGTAAGGTCCACTACAAACAGACAACAGTTGTGAATCCTGTCCCTTGCAAACAGTGTTCTTGCAATAAATCTGAGCCCCAAAAACATGATAAACCAAGGGGAAATCAAAGAAACTGGAATAATCAGTGGGCACAAAAACAAGGGGTTGATTTGAGTAAAATCAATAGACCAAAACCTTGTTTTATCTGTGGCAAATTGAATCATCTTGCCAAACACTGTTATTTCAACCCTATCAACCAAAGAGTCACTTTTCAAAGAAAACCACAAAACTCTTTTGGTTATAGGAATAAAAGAAGGAATCAATTGGCTGAGAAAAGAGCACCTTTAAAGTCTCATGCTCAGAACAAGTTTGCTAATACAAAGAAAAATGCTCCAGATAAGCCAAGGAGTAATTTAAAAACAAAGAAAGCAAACAACTTTATTCAAGTTTGGGTTCCAATTGTAACGAAACCTGTTAGTACTGCTATCCCAGATAGTACTGCTAACAGAAATAGTGCTGTTGCAACCAATACTACTGCTAACAAGGCTAGTGCTGCTTCTAGTAGTAATGCAGCCAAGCCTATAATCTTGACAAAGTACTCCAGTCATGAGATTCCTAAACAACTCATTCAGACCAAACTGACAGATTATATTAATGAGAAAGGTCAACCCAAGACCACTTTGGCTTGGGTTCCATCAAAGACTAACTGATTTATCAAGTGTGCAGGGCAATCAAAAGCTCAAGAGGAAGAGCATTTGGAATGAAGATAATGATTGCTCTTGGCACATAACAAGGAACATGGATTGCCTTCAAATTCTTTAAAAGATTTGATGGAGGACATGTTACTTTTGATCCAGCAGAAGGTAAGAAAAGTGAAAAAGGTATAGTTTCAAAAGATAAAGTAACTTTTGAAAATCTTATGGTATATGGTACTACTAACCTTGTGTCTGTAAGTGTTTCAGGTTGCTAATACTGAAAGGTAGTTAGTACTTCTAGTTCAGTGAATACTGTCAGACTGTGTTAATACTGCTGGTATGTGTTACTACTGCCAGTCTGTGTTAATGCTGCTGATAAGTGCTACTACTGCTAATGTAAGTTTTCTATACCTAAAAATGATCTTCATTGATTTTATGTCAAACCTGGATATCAATCAAAAAGATTTTATCTGTATCCAAAGTTTGTACAAGAAGTACTTAATAATGAATTGACAGACATACTTCACTTTGATGAGGTATATGTACCTAAACCCCCTAAAGGCAAGGTTTTCTCAAACATGAGAAGATCTGCTAGGGACTCTGAAGGAGTTGACACCCCATTGTTCTCTACAATGATGGTGGTGTCCCACACTGAAGAAGGTATGGCAGCAGGGTCAAGGCCCTCATTAGACATTCCCACTGCTAGCCAATCCCAACCTTCCCACTCTATATTTATCCCACAGTCTCTACTTCATAAGCCAAGTTCACCAATAAAACAGATAAAGAAAACAGGTAAAGAAGGCTCCTTCCCTTCTTGTACCTTCACCCACTAAGCCTTTAAGCCCTCTAAGGGAGGATTCTCCTTTAGAGAATATCCAAAGGGAAACCATAGGGGTGTCTCCCAACCCCAAGAAGGTGCTCAATAAGGAGATGCAAGAGCATATGGGTTGTAAGGCTCACACTACTGACTTTGCACAAAGTGCATGACAGGACAGTGTGAACATATCTAAGACCTTCCCCATGGCAACTTTAGATGAGTAATTATCTAAAGGTCCCAGGTGCCAAGAAACCAAGGGAGTAGAAGGTGCTTCTTCTAGGCAGAAGATCTCTACTAAAAGATCCAAGGATCCTTCAAAGGTGGTAAACACATCTAAAGGAGGTGAGGACAGTTTAACTACAAAGAATTGATGGATACACTTGGTACAATTTGTCTGAAAGTTCACAATCAAATTATGGAGATAAAAGAGATGAAAAGATCATGATTATTTCAAAAAGGGGGAGACTTAAACATCTGAACTTGAGAAGAATTGAGAAGGAGAATCAAGTTGATATGAAATCTTATTTTGAGGGGGAGATAAGTGAAGAAGCTGAAACAAAGCAGTAACTACAACAGAAACAGAAAAGAAGATAACAGCAGAAACTGAATCAAGAAGAACTAGTAATTGCAGAAAGTTTTGAAATTATCATAAAGACCTTATGTTGAAGAACTTAACTTCTCAGTTTTGAAAAGTTAAGTTAGGGGGAGATTGTTGGGTCTGAAATATGCCAAACATGGTTACTACTTCTAGTTCAACATGGTTACTACTTCTAGTTCAACATGGTTACTACTTCTAGTTCAACATGGTTACTACTTCTATAGTTAATGCTGCTAGAAAAAACAGTTAATACTTCTAGTTAATACTTCTAGTTAATGCTGCTAGAAGAAAACAGTTAATACTTCTAGTTGTTAATACTTCTAGTTAGTACTTCTGTTATTAATGCTGCTAGTTGATGGTTAATGTTGCTCAACAAGATTAGTACTGCTAGTTCAAAGTTAGTACTGCTTGAAGAGATTAATGCTGCTGAGCATGGTTAGTACTGCTAGAGTTAATACTGCTCAAAGTATTAATGCTGCTTATGATTAATACTGCTTATAAGATGGAGATCTGCATGAAAGGATAAAAGCTGGATAATTTAGAGATATACATGGAAGCTTAGAGATATACATGGAAGCTTGAAGATAATGATGGAAGATATACTGAAGATATTTTATTTATTGTAATTATCTTTGTATTCAGTATATATATTGAATTGTTTAGAATAGTTAGATAACTTTTGTTTTTCATTTTTTTAGAGAAAATCAACCTCAAGGCATAGATCCTAATTCTAGAGAAGTAGAATTCGTATTGGTATCAACCTCAAGGCATAGATCCTAATTCTAGAGAAGTAGAATTCGTATTGGTGAGCCTGTTCATCAATATTGAGGTTGAGTGAGTAATCTTGTAACTTCAAAGCATTTAATAAAAGCTTACAGTTTGTTATTCATATTTTCTGTGTTGATTTACTGTTTCATTGAATATCAAAGTGTTATTCCGCAAACTTCTTTGATATTGTTTCTGAGAGTTAATTCTTGTTGAGAATTTGATCCTGACATCCAATCAATCCTCTAAAATTTTAATGCTCCAAGGTCGTCCTTCCGAGGCGTACCAATACGCTCTCCGGGTAACTGGTTAAAGTAGATCCGACTATCACTCAACCTCGATCTACTTCCAACCTCAAACATTCCATCAATAAGATATTTACCATATCAGGGAAGCTTATACACATCGATACTTAATTACCAACATCTACTCTTCCCTTAAATTCCATTGCCGTGAGGCTAACATTCCTCACACTCCAACGGGAAACTTCCAAACCTTCCAAAGATTCATTAACCTCAAAATAACAAGTCGACGCCTAAAATTAAGATGGTAACATCAAAAATGTGGGCATCCTGCCCAATACATCATTCTAGAAGTATTGTCGCATTAAGGTTGACGCTTAACAGAGGACTAGTGTTTCCAAATCTTACATCCCTAGCAAACGGACCACAATAATTCCCTTGCTCACGCAAGCCCATCAAGACGATATGCTAGCAACGTATATCATGATGTCTAACGGACCATCGACCCGACAATTCCAATCCAACCATACCCAGAATCATACAAGGCCTTATCCCACAGGTTTGCGAAAGCCCAAAGATCACCCCTTAGTTACTGGGAAGACATGAATCTATTACCTCCACTATTCATGCGTGAACCGATTCATAAACCAAAATCTAAATTTTTCCAAAACTGACCACAAGTCGGATCATCCGACGCTTCAATTCTTAAGGACTCCTTAATTCCTTAATTACCACTCCTTTCGCGACAAGGGTTTAAATTAATATGCCTAATGAGTTCAAGGTTTTCAACTAATATGCCAATTTAAACTTTTATAAAACTTTTAAATACACCAGCTTTATAACAATTAATCGTGCGGTCAAATCCCCCACCGTTCACTCGATAGGATTAAAAATTGATCACCGACGCTACGTATATAAAACCATTTCCAAAATTCGTTTGATCAGTACTTACGTAAATAAGGACAATAACAAAGGACGCGCCACAATTTATACTATATACATGAAAATAATTTTCTGCACCCTGACACGTGCAATAAATGTTTGTGCAACTCCAAAAGAGAACTTCACAATTTCAACCTTAAAATTCTTTGTTTTTAACCGCAAGACGTCGTGGCATAAAATTTTCAAAAAGTCCCATATGCATCATTTTATTCCCCAAAACTCAGTAAAACGATAGGGATACACATAAATATCAAATCAAATTTAACTTTGGGTCGCACAGGTAAAACGCACCTATCCAAAATAGTAACTACACCGACATGCAAACTGATACTCATTTAGTGCATTGCGGAAAAATTCTAACAGTAAAATCAATAACTGAAATATGTTCAGAACAAAAGTTCTATCTGAAATAACATAAATCTTTTATATGTTTACTCACACCAAAAGTATAACTTAATCCAAATACGAATAGTGTACAACGATTAACACTTGTATAAAGCCCAAAGATAAATCGCATGATATTGAAACTTCTCCAAAGTAATCATATGGGGCGACATCTATTAACAAAACCCACAAATTAACACACGCAAAAATGCATGTACACACGTTCCAAAATTTATCTACACGACGCAAAAGTGGTACGATAAGACACCATAAAACCAACCGAATTTCCATAAAACTCATTAATACTAAAATCAAGCGGTGTCAAAATTTTCATTTCCCAACATAAAAGCATAAAACGACAACAAGTCTAAAAATGTTAAAATTCTAAAACCACCACGTACGATAAAGTGGCCCTTTTCAACAAAACTTCATGAGACACGACGCCCAATAATCTCGTAAATTTACATGCAATAAAATTAGAACCCACGCGACTCAAAGTACACTCACGTGCCCAAAAACGTCGCAAAACAATATCCATAAAATTCAACACGACTCGTACGGACTAAAATTCCCAAGAAAATTCTGACTCAAGAACATGGGAACAACTCTTCCTTTAAAACCTTAACATAAGTGGAGGAGATCCAATGTCAAGGTTAAAAATTCCACAGTTACCTGGCCAATACCCCAAGTGACATTAAAACACAGATCTTATAATATCCAAAAATAGCGTTAGACACGAAACGAGGATGAAGAGATTTTCGATAAAAATATTTGCAACTGCGTGCAACAAAACAATTTCATGCATGCTTAAACTCACGGTTTAAAATCTGATGAGTGGTAAGTATTTTACCAAAACTTCGTCATATAGCTCATTTTATGCTTCGAAAGCATGAGAAACAAATGATGCAAACTTATTTTAGAAATCGATTTAGTGCATGAATTTGGTCCGCACTCTACATCTTAGTACTACGCTTCTCAACTTCCCGACATACTATTGTCATCCGGATGATCCAACATCTTAAGGAAATCTTCAAATGTTACATCAGTTCTCCTTATAATTTCTCCTCGAATAATGTTGATCCCAAAAGTCTACGGTTCTAATCAAATCAATCTTCCGACTCGAAATGGTCCACTTGTTGCAATCACCATGCTTACTGTCACTCCTTGTGACGAATGCTAAAATCATCAAATCCTTCTAACGATTACTCTTTGGGACACTTCTTCACTACCCCAACGGTCATCATACCAAGGCAATTCAAGAATACCCATGTAACATGTAGGTTCACCATAACACTGGCCAGGTGCAATTATGAACGTACTGTACATGGTCATTCTTGCTATTCTCGACGTGATTTCCGTTCCTAGAAGCTCTATCGGCCTCAAAACATCCAATCTTAAGGTGCCTATTCGTGTAATTTCTCTTTCGATCGCTTAAATAACGCTAGTTTGAGTCTAGGCATCCAAAAATCAATACCTAATTCTCTCAAACTTAAGCTCTGATACCAACTTATAACACCCTCAAATCTGAATATATCAACTAATTTAAAATTTTCTAAATACATCAATAATTGTCTCACCTACCATAACAATTTAAGGTTTAACTTCAAAAAACACAAATCAAGCCTTATACAAGGTCTACAATAGGGACATGTGTTATTAAAACCCAATAATAGCCGATATCCCCAAGATGCGGAAGACTTCACCAAGATACTCACCTTCGTGCCTATAACTAGCACACAACTCTTCATAGAAACGCTAGCACCATATCCCCCCCAACCAGAACCTGATGCACATGCCGAAAAATACAAAGGTTAGGCTAACGCCTAGTGAGTTCAAGAGTTTTCAACATGAGTGGATATATAATGTTATTGATAAAGCATGTCATTTAAATTATTGATTTTTCTGAATGGTTTACTTTAACATGAGACGACTCATTTTCCAAATATGCACATTTTAAAGATGACAATTGTAGCATGAAAATAATCCTTCGCAAATAGATTTTAACCCGAAACTCACTTGAAGCATTAAACAGGGATTGAACTCCCAATTTATAAAAACACATATAAGCCTTTATTTCCCAAAATACCAAAAACACAGGTGAAACACTAATACTCCACATAACTCCTGGATAAAACCTGTACATATAAAATGTCACCGAAAACATGGATACTAAAAAATACAATACCCAAAACAACACCTTTCGGTGACGGGGGAGAGTCGTTTCTATTGAACGTGGCAGGAACACAAAAGTATGCCACGTATCTATGTTATCAAACTGCACCTCAGATCATTGACTTTAGTGCACACTAACTTAAGCGTCACCTCAAGTCCCCAACACCTTTAGTGCACACCCCTTAGCGGGCGTCACCTCAAGGACACGGTACCTTTAGTGCACACCATTTAGCGGGTGTCACCACAAGGATACCCGATCTTAGTGCCCATTTGCTCTCTAGTAGAGTTCCAACCTCAAGGTTCCCGTTCGACCTTTAGTGTCTACTCACTAGCATTCAAGGTAGGAGTCTCAACTCCTTACTTGATAACCCATGATGACTAACACTCGTGCACAAGAATTAGACATCCAAACACAAGACCCATGGTCCCGAAGTACAACTCATAAAAGTTCCACTTCGCCAAACAACTCGGATGACACCAACGCCAACACGACATTATTTCCCAAAGTGAGAATCCCAAGAGTCCTCACCATAAAACACGACTGACTTACATGCCTATGGATCCAATGCATTACAGTCTAAAACACATGACTCCTATTGGATGACATACGCCCTCAAAACATGTATTCTCCAAAATAAAGTACAATAAATGCAACTCACACCCAAGGCTCCACTTTAAGATATTAAAACCAGACAAATGTCCTCAAAACTCAATTTAGTCAAAACCGAGCCAGAGGCCCAACAAATTACGTAAACCCCCAAATGAAAGTCAGTATAAACGTTGAAATACGATTGACCAACTATCATACAAACATAATGACCAAAAGTATGATTAACTCAAATCTCCTCATTGGTTGAGGCAAACCATTTTCTAAATGAACTCGTACCCCTATATTTTTAAAATACCTCATAATACAATAATATGCATTTTCCGAAAGGGTTTATAAGGTCAATTACACAAAATGACACTTACGTCAATTGAACTCCACGTATACATGTAAAATCATCGATGAAACATCTCAACACGATTTATTTACCAAAATTCCCAAAATGGGTATTTCACCATGTTTATAAAACTAAACATTTCAAAATAACTGTTTAGGTAGAAATTCCAACAGTCCATCGTCGTACGACCAGCGATAACCAACGCCCTTCCTTTGGCCGACCTCGACTAAATGACTGATAACCCGTCTGATAAATTCTGTCACACGACCTGATTTCAGTTACTAATCTACGACATATGTTATATCATGTTTAATTCAGGATTCAAAGACATTTATGACCAAAGATTATAACGGAAGCCATCATCAATAACAACGGACATAACGGATGCTATCATCAATTCTAACGGTCATTCTATTAATGAGCAAGATACACATTCAATACGTGCCAACGGAAAGATAGATTATAAATATGAAGATAGAACCTCACATTCGGGACATCTGATTTTCAGACTTTACAAGTTCACAAATTACGTTCTCGAAGCTCGCTTAGTTTCTCTCGAAGTTCATAAAGCTTACTACCATTTGTTGCGCGACGCACTACCGAAGTCTAATTACCACGACGCACGACCGACTTTACTTTATTGTATTGTTAAACAGTTTGTATTACACTTGTAACACTTGTTATCAAGGACGACGTCCCTGATTGACGTCCATAGTGCACGACGACTCACACTCGTCCGCGGTTTTTACCCATTTCAGGGGTTTTCCGCGTCACCAATTCTCTCGTCTCATTTACTTTATTTTTATTATAATCGTACGATTATCGGTGTTACTTTATTTGGTTGGATCAAGCTTCACGTTTACCTTAAATTTTCCTTGGGAGATTTTTGGCATAAACAGTTTGGCGCCCACCGTGGGGCCCCATCCAAAGAAAATCTTCGATAATCTTACGACGTACTAACGTTTTCCTTCAAGTGTTTCTCTTTTGTATTTATTCAAGACAATGGCATTCAAAGGAACTCAAGATCATGTTGTGGCCCAGATGAACATGGAGCTGACTGCTGCCCGTGCTCGTATCGATGCCCTAACAGCCCAGGCTCGACAAGCGGCTGAAACCATCGAGCATCTAAGAAATCAGAATGGAAACAATGTGGCGGGGGCTATAAATGCTTATGCCGGCACTTGGAACGTGCATCCTCCATTGCCTAAATATCCTCGTCCACCACCAGTCAATCCTGCGACCTTCGTAATCCCAACCATGCCTATGGCCTCTATGCCATTCAATGGATATGCCTCTGATTCCTCGCAGCAGACCAGTTTCAATGGATCAGGTTATGTTCCATTGGGTGTCCCAGAAGGTATCCCGATAGATCCCGTTTCGCAACGATTGAAGCTTCTGGAAGAGCATAATGAGCGTGTCTTGTCGATGTTGGCCAAATTGTCGGGGGCAGCAGTCCCAGTTCATGTCGAGCCACGTACAGGATTTCAGGCGTCGCCATTCGTTGATGAGATCGCGTTGGTGGACGTCCCAAAGAAGTATAGCATCCCGACCTTCACTCCAAAATATTCAGGCGTTACTGATCTGACAGAACACGTCGCCCAATACAAACAGCTTATGTGGACTGTCTCGATACCGCATCAGTTTCAAGAAGTCTGCATGTGCAAGAGTTTTGGAGCAACCTTGACTGGAGCAGCGTTACAATGGTTGATCAATCTCAAACCTAAAACCATCGGGTCTTTTGCAGAGTTGGTGAACCAATTTTCTCAACAATTCGCCAGCAGCCGAAAAATGGAAAAACATACAAGCGACCTTTACTATGTCGTACAGAAAAATGGAGAGTCCATCCGGGACTATTTTAACCGATTCAACGCGGAGATGATCGGTATCCGAAATTGTGACGTAAAAACAGTCATTGAAGCATACAAACGGGGTTTGGACGATAGTTCAGGGTTGTATCTCGACCTTACGAAATATCCTCCAGAAACCTTTGAAGACGTACGAGCAAGGACGCTCGCTCATATGAGGGTCGAGGATGACTTCGCTTTCAGAAATAAACACTCGTGCGACAGAAAAGGCCTAGGTGTTAAAAATCCAGACTTCAAACCGAAGCCGACCGGTCGATCAGAGCCTGCCAGACAAATTTCAAATGTCAGATTTGAAAAGAAAGGGTCGAAGACTTCCAAATCTGTCCATTATCCTAAGATATCATCTTATGGCTTCCCTGGATCAGCCAAGGACGTCGTCGCGTCCCTGAAACAGCTCCAGCAAAACATTCGATGGCCAAAGAAAAGCGATAAAGACAGTGATAAGAAAGACAAAACAAAATGGTGCGATTTCCATAATGACTTCGGTCATGTAACGGATGATTGCATCGCCCTGAAGAAAGAACTATCCTGGCTTAACTCAAAAGGTTATTTACAAGAATTGACGGAAAAGAAGGATGTGTGTCCCACATCCCCAGAGCATGCCAAGGTGATTAATTGTATCACCGGAGGTTCTGATGTCTGTGGGACCACATATTCAGCTGCTAAGAGACATGCTAGTCTCGGTCCCGACGACCGACCAATTCCAAAGGAAGCAAGACCCAAGGAGGACGCAGAATTAGAAGCTATGCCCTTGACGTTCGACCAAGCAGATCTCGACGACGTACACCAGAAACATCATGACGGACTAATTATCCAATTAAGCATTGGCAATTGCTTGACAAAGAGGATACTCGTTGACGGAGGTAGTTCCGCTAACATTATCTTTTTTGATGCAGTGAAAGCTATGGGGATCGACAAAGCCGAGATTAACCGACGCTCGACTACACTCGTTGGATTTAATGGAGGAGCGACAAATACCATGGGGGAAATCACACTACCAGTATATGTTAAAGGAATCAACAGGCAGACGAAGTTCAACGTCGTCGACTGCTCATCGGCTTATAACGTTATCCTTGGGCGACCATGGATCCACGATATGAAAGTCGTACCCTCGACGAACCACCAAACCTTGAAATTCCCCACGCAATGGGGAGTACAGGAGATCAAAGGCGAAAGAAAACTTGCTAGGGAATGTTACAAAGTCTCTTTGAAGCCCCCGAAGCAAACAGTATAGCAATTACAGAGCCAAGACATTCCTAGGACTGATGACGATTATCGCTTGGAAGTTGTCGTCCTAAACCAGGATAAGCCTGATCAGATGGTCTACATAGGTTCGACACTCGATCCATCCTTTAAAAAGAGATTAATTTCTTTTTTGCAGGACCACTATGATTGCTTCGCATGGACGCACGAAGACATGGTGGGTATCGATCCGAGTATTATTTCCCATAAACTCAACGTCGATCCATCATTCAAACCCGTTCAGCAGAAAAGACGAAAAATTGCTCCTGAAAGAAATAAAGTTATCAACGACGAAGTTGATAATTTACTTAAAACAGGAAAGATACGAGAAGTCAAATATCAAGATTGGCTCGCCAACGTTGTTATCATCCAAAAGAAAAATGGCAAATGGAGAGTGTGCATTGATTTCACAGACCTTAACAAAGCCTGTCCAAAAGATCCATTTCCGTTGCCACACATCGATTCTATGGTTGACGCTACAGCTGGACACGAATTGCTCACCTTCATGGACGCATATTCTTGATATAACCAGATATTGATGCATTCCGACGATCAGGAAAAAACGGCCTTCATGACAGATAAAGATATTTATTGTTATAAAGTAATGCCTTTTGGTCTTAAGAATGCAGGTTCGACGTATCAGCGGCTAGTGAATATGATGTTCAAAGAACATTTGGGCGACACTATGGAGGTATACATCGACGACATGCTCGTCAAATCGAAACATACGGACGATCATATAGAACATTTGAAGCAATCGTTCGACATTATGCGTGAATACAAAATAAAGTTAAATCCGACAAAGTGTTCTTTTGGAGTTCGAGCTGGCAAATTCCTCGGTTACATGGTCACACGACGAGGAATCGAAGCTAACCCAGATCAAATCAAAGCAATTATCGAGCTAAAATCGCCCAAAATTTTTAAAGAAGTCCAACACCTAACAGGACGTGTAGCAGCATTAAACAGATTCATCTCTCGGTCGTCCGACAGATGTCACCTATTCTACAACGTCCTGCGAAAAAACAAAGGATTCGAATGGACTGAGTTGCAGCAACTCAAGGAATACATGACATCACATCCCTTCCTCTCCAAACCTGAGAAAGGTGAAATTCTTCAACTCTATCTAGCCATCAGTGCTAATTCGATGAGTGCAGTCCTTACACGAGAAACCGACGGACGACAATTGCCGATCTACTATGTAAGTAAAACTCTATTAGACGCTGAAACCAGGTACTCGTCTATGGAAAAACTCTTGCTTTCGTTAGTTATGAACGCTAAGAAGTGACGGCATTATTTCGAATCGCATCCTATAACTGTTGTAACTAACTTTCTATTAAAGTCTGTGTTAAGAAAACCCGAACTAACAGGACGACTAGCTAAATGGAGCATCTACCTCAGTAATTATGATCTGTATTTTAAGCCTAAAACGACGATCAAATCACAGGTCTTGGCATATTTTGTTACAGATTTCAGTCCAGAACTAGAAGAAGCGACAACGTCCAACAAGTTAATTGTGGCGACTTTGCACGACACCACTTGGACGCTCGACGTCGATGGTTCGTCGAACATACAAGGAACAGGCTTAGGTGTCGTCCTACAGTCCCCACAAGGGGGCAAGATAGTGTACTCCATACGGTGCGACTTCAAGGTAACAAATAATGAGGCAGAATATGAAGCACTGATTGTGGGAATCAAAATTGCTCATGATTTGGGGGCAACACATATGCATGTCTAAAGCGACTCGTCCCTTGTTGTTAACCAAATCAATGGAGAGTTCGCAGCAAAAGATTCGAGGATGATTGCCTATTATAAAATAGTAAAAGAAGAAGCAAAGAAGTTCAGTCGCTTCGTAATCGAGCAGATACCAATAGATCAGAACACTCAAGGTGATGCACTAGCCAATTTGGGGTCAGCACTTAATCAAGCGACATTCGACACTATCCCAATAGTCCACCTTGCAACACCATCCATCAAAGACGATGGTAATACTTTGGTCGCACCAATTGAGGAAGAAAACTCTTGGTCGGACGACATTAAAAATTATCTAGAGAACGATCAGCTTCCTGATGACAGAATGGAAGCAAGAAAAATCAGATTTAAAGCATCAAGGTACGTCATGATCAGAGGACAATTATATCGAAGATCTTCGAATGGTTTGAATCTACGATGTATTACCAACAAGACACAAGTCCAGAAAATCCTACAAGATATGCACGATGGTGAATGCGGAAATCACTCAGGAAGTCGCAGTCTAGCCAACAGGATATCACGACAAGGTTACTATTAGCCGACATTAAGGCAAGATGCGATCAGGTATGTACAATCGTGCGACGCATGTCAGCGACACGCAGGTATGTCTCATAAACCGTCTGAACCCTTGCACTCGACTTTGATCCCATGGCCCTTTATGAAATGGGGAATGGACATCGTTGGGAAACTACCACCTGCCCCCGGGCAAAAGGTATTCCTTCTAGTTTTAACAGATTATTTCTCTAAGTGGATAGAAGCAGCGGCTTTCTCCCAGGTTCGGGACAAAGAAGTCGTTTCTTTCATCCAAACTAACATCATTTGCAGGTTTGGAATTCCATCCGAAATAACATGCGACAATGGAACACAATTCATCAATGATCGGACGCGAAGATTTTGTGAAGAAAGGAACATAAAGTTGGTGACATCGACACCTCGATATCCACAGTCGAATGGTCTAGCCAAGTCAAGTAATAAAACTATCTTCAATTCGATCAAGAAAAGACTCAAAGTTGTCAAAGGAAAGTGGGTGGAAGAATTACTTTCCGTTCTATGGGCTAATCGTACGACACCACGTACGTCCACAGGGCAAACTCCCTTTTCCTTAGTCTATGGATACGAAGCTGTGTTACCAATTAAGGTACGACTACCGACTTCAAGACATACGTCCATTGAGCATAATTTGGTCGACCTGAGCTATGACCTCGACGCCTTAGAGGAACTTAGAGAAGCAGCACACATCCGCATGGCGTCACAGAAACAAGCGGCCGAGCGACATTTCAACAAAAATGTCCAAATCAAAATTTTCCAAGAAGACGACTACGTCCTACGTCGAGTGTTCCAAAACACTCAAGAGCTCAATGCAGGTAAACTTTCCACTAAGTGGGAAGGCCCTTACCAAATCTCTGGAATCGTGGGTAAGGGAGCTTATAAAATCCAAACCCTCGACGGTCGAGATATCCCACGAAGTTGGAATACAGTTCATTTAAAAAGGTATTTCTTTTAAATTGATAATTCGTTTCCTTTTATTGTTTCTTAAGAAAGATTACTGACTTAAGCATCGGAGGGTCATTGGTCAAACCAACGACCACCCCACTAACGTTGTTTTTCGTAGGGACACACGACTTAGTTAAAACCTTTATGTCGGGTAATACTCATACGATCTCACGGTTGGTCGTAATTGTTGACAAAGGTTAATTTATGCACTTGATGTTCGATATTTAGATCTGAGAACCATTATTACAATTGCACTTGGTCGATTGTAGATCTCAGTTGATTTCATTATAGTACGTTAATGAATGATGGTGTGGTCAAACATATGATATACCGTGAGTATATATCCTCTTAAATTACTCGACGTACGATGAGATATAAGTTTAAAAAAGAAAAGCAAGTAACAAGCATCGACAGACAAAAGAAACTTTTCCATTAGATATTTAAAAATTACAAGGACAAGGGACGACCACAGACGACCGACCCCTAATAGTAAATTCAAAAGAAACTAAGCTAAGAAGGAGGAACGTCAGATTGTTCCTTCACGACATCAACTACTATAGTCTATGCTGCCGCCGCCTCTTCTCCGTCATCGCTCCCCTCCAATTCATCCTCTTCATCAAGGTCCCTTTCGGTCCCCACGGTGTGGAGGTAGGTTTTGAGCTCCTCAGCGGCCGACACCATGGGATTCTTCCCATTCAGATGACGTCTCATCAAAGCGGATCAGGCCGTGAAACGAGAAAAGGCCTCGATTTTCCTATTCTCCTCCTCGAGGTCCTTGATGTCGCCCTCCAGTTCCTCGACCCTCTTCTTGAGGGATGTGACTTCGTTAACAGAAGCAGCAGCAACAGTGACGGCCTTGATCTTCTCGACCTCCAGTTTGGTCGACGACGCCTCAAGCTCAAGGAGACGATCCCTACGCTTAACCTTCTCACGATCCAAAATCTCTAGTAGACTCCGGGCATCGGTGAGCTCAATCTTGAGGCCCTCGACCTTCGCCTTCTCAGCCTCGACCGCCTCCAGGGCGACCTTTTCTCTTTTAAGAGCCTCATCGGCCCTTTTCTCGACGTCAAGGAAAGCCGCCCTAAGACCTTCCATCTGAGCAAAGAAGCTCAGACAGGCTTGGAAAGCCTATACGACAGAAGAGAAAGATTTAATAACAAGAAAATTGAGTAACAAAGAAAATGGAAAATGAGTAAGACTTACCATAAAAGAGAGACCAGCGGCGTGTGCCCCAGTGTCCTCGACCCGAGACTCCTTGTATCGTTCATAGAAGGTCGGGAGGAGGAATTTCCCCAGGTATGGAAAAATAACGTCCCTATCAAGGACGTCATTGACCATGAAGTCAGATGGAAGAGTGACTTTAAACGTCGTTTCTCCCACTTTCTCCTTGTTCTTATCCTCATTCTTAAAGGAGGAAGAAGATGCAAGGAAGGGCTTATTAACGCCCGACACCCATGACGTTGGGGCGTCCTTCGTCACCTTGGTCGAATCTCCGAGCTCAACCCCAGCAACGGTTCCCTTCGATGGTGTCGTCCCTGCAAGAGACGACAGAGTAGCATCACCCGTCTTCTTGGGCGAGACCCGAAGTTTGCCTCGGACGCGTCTTGTGTCTACCCCCGCAGAAGGGGAAAATCTCTTCTTCGTTTTTTCCCTGCCTTGGCGGGCAAGCTCCAATTTCTCGGCTCGGCTAGGGGCGGATGATTTTGCAGCTGCGTCCCCTGAATAAAATAAGCAAGTTAAAAAAAGGACATACGATACAAAAGAGAAAAACATTGTCGAACGACATACCAGACATCTCTTCTTCTCTTTCTTCTTCCCTCTTGTCTTCTCTCTCTTCTTCTCTTCTCTTTTCTTCTCGACGAGAACCCTCAACAAACGTCGCTTCAAAAACGACCTCGTCTTCTTCATCGTTCGACCGAGCAACAAACGAACGATCAGCGATACTTCTTTCCAAGATCCTCTGAATCTTGTCTCGGGAATCGCTATTTGGCTTCACCTTAGTAAAGTCGATTGCTGTCAAACGGAAAAAGAAACCATCAGAATAGATATTATAAAAAATAAAAAATAAATAAACGCACGACAAAGTGGCAAACCTACCTGATTCATTCCATCCGGACGACAACCATTGGTTGTCCTCGTCGTTCACGGACGCCACTTGGATGAAAACGTACTGCGTTTCCAACCACGGTCGGTCACCGCAGTATTGTGCACCAATACATTATCTCCCTTCGTTCGAGGGAATAGACTATACCGGTGATAGTTATCCACCCGGATGTTGTAAGCAGTCAGGAGGTCCTTTAAGTTGAACGAAACCTCCCAATCGGCCGTGAGACGCTCGATAACCTGGACAATCCGCCAGAACTGAGGCATTAACTTTCTAGGCGTCAAGTCGAATGCATATAAAAACGCCCTGGCTAAAGGACTAAATGGCCAAATAAATCCTATCTTGAAGGGATACTCGTACAAAACGCAGTACCCCTTCGGAACCTCGTCCGACCTTAAATCTTCCGGCGTCATCAGATTAATTTCATCTGGAATCCTGGCCAAATTTTTAAGATGATCTAAGTTTTCCTCTTCCCTATACACACTCACAGGTTCGGTCGACATCTGAAAGTCTAGGATATTTAAAGTCGCACGCCAGTAACTAAGGATATCCCAAGCTCTCCTAGGCTTTCTAGCTATGGACTTCTTACGCATATAATCAACACAAAGGGAAAACAGGAAATCGTACCTTAAATCAAACTCTAAACCTCGAACTTAGAATGGAAAGGATTCTGATCGCTCGGAAAGTGTATCTTGCCGGAGGTATATGATCTCTAAAAAGGGTAAGCGTAAAAAAGGAAAAGATTGAGGACAATCCCTATTTATACTGAAAATCGGAAAACGAATCGTCAAAAAATCGAATCGTCAGTCGACAAAATTGACACGTGTCGTCTGTCTCAGGCAACCTTTCGAGTACATCCGTCGGATGCATGACACCTGTCCAATATTAGCTGTCTAACCGTTTATTTTGCAGGAAGTGACGTCATTGTTCAGTTGGAAACAAACCGATTCAGTTCCATGCGAACTACCCGCGTTCTTTTATGACACGTGTCCTGATTTTAAATTTAAATTTCAAAAAGATTGCCACTTGAATTTTAAATTTAGGGGCAAACTGTTTGGGTAGAAATTCCAACAGTCCATCGTCGTACGACCAGCGATAACCGACGCCCTTCCTTTGGACGACCTCGACTAAATGACTGATAACCCGTCTGATAAATTCTGTCGCACGACCTGATTTCAGTTACTAATCTACGACATATGTTATATCATGTTTAATGCAGGATTCAAAGACATTTATGACCAAAGATTATAACGGAAGCCATCATCAATAACAACGGACATAACGGACGCTATCATCAATATCTAACGGTCATTCTATTAATTAGCAAGATACACATTCAAGACGTGCCAACGGAAAGATAGATTATAAATATGAAGATAGAACCTCACATTCGGGACATCTGATTCTCAAACTTTACAAGTTCACAAATTACGTTCTCGAAGCTCGCTTAGTTTCTTTCGAAGTTCATAAAGCTTACTACCATTTGTTGCGCGACGCACTACCGAAGTCTAATTGCACACGATGCACGACCGACTTTACTTTATTGTATTGTTAAACAGTTTGTATTACACTTGTAACACTTGTTATCAAGGACGACGTCCCTGATTGATGTCCATAGTGCACGACGACTCACACTCGTCCTCGGTTTTTACCCATTTCAAGGGTTTTCCGCGTCACCAATTCTCTCGTCTCATTTACTTTATTTTTATTATAATCGTACGATTATCGGTGTTACTTTATTTGGTTGGATCAAGCTTCACGTTTACCTTAAATTTTCCTTGGGATATTTTTGGCATAAACAATAACCAAAACTTATCAGGTGATCAGCAGTTAACAATTCCATGTAAAATACAAAACACTTTAAAATGAACATTTTGGCATGTACATCGTTTTCACAAATCAACTTGAACTCACCTTTCTAGATTTAGGCTAAATCTAGATTTTAACCCAATTTGAGTTTCCTTGAAGAACTTGGATCCTCAAACCGAAATCTCCCAAAAACCTATATTCGCAAGTTTCCAACCATGAATATACTGCTTCAACCAATAAAGATCCATTCCCAAACATCTTATAACAAAATCCCTAATTTATCAAAACCCTAGTTTTGACCTAATCTCTCCAAAATCAACTAAACCGAAATTGGAGTAATAAGACACTAGGATATTGCCAAAGAAATATTTATATCTCATAATAAGGTTTAGAAATGGTAGTATGAACTCAACAAGTGGATTTTTGAAGAAAACCCAAAACCAAAATCCTAGTCGAACCTTTGGAGAAGATGACAATGGAGGTGGTGAATAAATACACAAACTTGAATCCTTTGATGAAGCACCCAACTACAAGCAATAAATTAGGTAGATGAGGGTTAAAGGAACCCTAGGTTCGGTTCTTGGAAGGGGAAGGCTAAGAGGGAGAGAAATAAATGAAAAAGGATGAGATAGAAATGAGAAATGGGTCAAAATTCGCATTTTTAACCAAAACAGGGTCGGCGGCGACCTTGCCACGCGATAGTGACATTGTCACTATCGCAAGAGCACTCTCACGGAGATTGTACCGCGGGTAGTACTCTCCCGGCGATTGTGCCACGCGATAGTGACACATGTCACTATCGCGAGTCACTCTCGCGCCACATATACCGAGTCCGGAAAAAGGTCAAAACTCGAGATTCTTGCATGGATCGATTTAAGGTTCGAAAGTACAACTTATTTCATCTAAAAAGATAAACGAAAGATGAAGAGATGACTAAGGATGAACGGAAACTTACTAAGCGAAAATTCGGGTGTTACAACAGAGGCAAGTGAGCACAGTATATCACAACAAAGGCAAGTGATCACATTAATTTACAACAAAGGCAAGTGATCACAATGTATCACAACAAAGGAAAGTGATCAACAACAGAGGGAAGTGATCAACAATAGAGGCAAGTGATCACAATGTATCACAACAGATGTGATTTGTGGCCTGTGATTCCAAAAATCCGGTGATATACAATGTGATTTGTGGTATGTTTCAATTGATTCCTCCAGTGATACACAATGTGATTCGTTTCAATATTTAGAGTTTATCCTATTTGATTTCATGCCATAATTATAGGAGCGCCCAAAATTAGATCACAATGAATTATATTGTTGTTTGACATTTTTACCCTTTTTGCCTATTTTAATGGCAGTAAATTGTGTTTGTAATTAATATTTTTCTTAATAATTTTATACCATTGATTATTAAGATGGATGGATGAGATTAGATCTCATAGTTACCACAAAATAGGAGGATTTCCCTTGAAAGGCCCCATATATATATATATATATATATAGGGGCAAGTTCAAACGAGAAGCTAAACATTTTGGGAGAAGGCGAGAAGTGTTTAATCATATATGATACACAAGCTTAATCATATATGATTAAACACATGTTATATTGACAATACATAGACCTTTAATCATACATGATTAAACACACTTACAAAGCCGTGTAATCATATATGATTAAACACTTCTCACATTCTCGCAAAATGTTTAACTTCTCGCATGATCCTCCCCCCCCCCCTCTCTCTCTCTCTCTATATATATATATAGGTGGTTTCATTTGGAAACCACGTTAATTCTACAAACTTTGCAAAGTAATCTTCACCATTGATTTCATTGATCAACGGTTGAAAATGAATATGAGTTATTTATGTTAATAAAAGAAAAACAATTAATACACCCTACCTAAAATATAGTTAAAAAGGGTAAAATAGTCAAAATATATTTTTGAATATTTATTATCATTTTTTAGTTTATTTTTTTATTTTCGATAACAATTAATGTTATGTAATATTTTTTGTAACAATTTAAATATTTATTTTTTATTCATATTTTTCTAGAATTTTTTTTTCATTTTCCATGGAGTATTTCATGATTTCATGGTTTCATGAATGAAAGCACTTGTGATTTCATTGTTATGATTTCACGTTTCATTAATATTTCCCAAATGAAATAGGTGAAACAGATTTAATTAAGAACAAATGTTTCATTCCGTGAAGCCATACTGAAACCAATGAAACCATGCTGAAACCATAATTATATACATTCTCTATTTCATCATCTACCAACAACACTATAATAGGATATTTGTTTAGGAGAAAAAAGTTTATTATAGAATAATAATGAAATCCGTCGATTTATTAAAAATAAAATAAATAAATACTAGCACGCCTCCTCATCATTATAATAGGATATTTGTTTAGGAGAAAAAAGTTTGTTTTACCATAAATAATCGGATAATCTAATTAATATATCCTAAAATAACTTGAAAGCATAACTTCCATATATATATATTGTTTCTAATCAATTTACCAATATGCCCCTATAATTTAAAAAAACAAAAATTAAAAGAAATTATATGATTGGTTTAAATGAGTTTGCAGTTTGCTACGTAAAGGTGATTTCCAAATGATCGCTCCCCTATATATATATATATATATATATATATATATATATAATAGTTTACTTGGTGTAAAGATAACAAATTTCAACTAGTGTGACTAGAGTTTAATTCTTTATATTTTGTATTTTGTTTTGACTCATTAACTGATATATCTTATAATTATTAATAACGTTGATGATAAATTGTAAAGTTATATTACAACTTTTTATTGCATAAGATTATGCCACATTAAAATCAAACAATGTTATATATGTTTTAAACATATTTATCAACTAAAATAGTTAGGAAATAAGAAGAATTGAATGTTTGTTACATAAAATGAGGGAGGAAAATTTGTAATTGTTACAGTAAATAAAATCTAAGACAAACTTTGTTATATTTTAATATGTTTTGCTTTTAAATAATCACCATAGTAAATTATTCTAAAATGATTTTCCCAATTAATTTGTAAAACCTGATTATTTATAACCACTGTATTTGAATCAAAATTAAACCACTTATAAGGTAAAATTGTTCAAAGTATGTTGCATACATTTTTGAAAGTCCAATTATCGATGCATTTCGAGTTGAAAACGATATTTGGGACTGATGGTTTTATTATCGTTTATATATCGATGCATTTCGAGTTGTTTAAGTCCAATTACCATATTAAAATTAGAATAAAATTCTAGATTTTTATATATTTGTAACAAAAATATCATATACAATTGTAGAATTTTGAGCACAAAATTTTATTTTGTGATGTTAGTAAATCGAGTTAAAGAATTTAACCTAATTCATATCCTGTCCTAAATCGTCCGATTTTAAAAAGACAAATTTTTAAATAAACAAAATAATTATGGTTTTATAGAAAAATCAAATAATGTGTTAACAGATATCTCTCATATGTTTCTCAATAGATACTTGTTTATTATTATGAGATTTATCATTAAAATAGTTTCCTGTAAATATGGTATCTCAAATTCTCAATAACGGATATCTCCTTAATAGTTTCCTTAGATAAGGATATTGTATTCTTTATATACTTGGGAGAATGGAATGAGAAGGGCAGAAGACAATCAATTTTCCAATTCTAACTTGGTATCAGAGCCCTTCACCTTCTCCCTTTTCTATTCTCCTCCACTAATCCTCACAACCATGACCGACGCTGCCATACCAGAACAAAAAGACGACAACCCTCCGACCTCCGGTTTCCACCCAGCTTTTGCCGTCAACAACATCAAAAACTTCCTCCCTCTAATCCTTGACCAAGAAGAAGGTCAATATGCGGCTTGGGTGGAACTCTTCCACATCCACGCATGCGCATATAATGTTCTTCATCATATTGATGCCGCCACACCCCGCCCGACTACCGTTGATGATGCCACATGGAAATTTATCGATGTCATTGTCAAACAATGGATATACGGTACAATCTCCAAAAACCTCCTACAAACGATCATAAAACCAGGTGCAACAACCCAGGAACTATGGAAGCGCCTTGAAGAAATTTTTCAAGACAACAAACACACTCAGGCCGTGTACTTAGAAGAGAAATTTAACACCACTTGGCTCGAGAACTTCACCAACATGTTTGATTATTGTAAACGACTCAAACACCTCGTTGACCAACTCGCTAATGTTGGTAACCCTATCACCGAGCCCAAGATGGTTCTACAATTGATCTCCGGGCTCACCAAAGGCGAGTATGATACCATAGCCACCATGATCCAACAGGCAGGCCCGTTTCCCAGCTTCAACAAAGCCCGCTCTCAACTCCTCTTAGAAGAAACAAGGCGCTCCAAACATGAAGCACATGTCCAACAAGCACTCGTTACCGGACCGCACTCCTATCCACAACAATCGACAGCAACAGGCCCATCCCCCATGGTCGACCGGCTTCTGTCAGGATCTAATTCTTAACAAGAATAATGAACTCAGAAACAATATTAAAGGAGTTGCGGAATAACACTTTAATATTCAACAATCAATGTAACAGTGAATCAGAAATCACAACTTGTAAACTTTATTGAATGATTAAAGTTACAAGATTTCAAACAAAACCTCAATATTGATGAACAGGCTCACCAATACGAATTCTACTTCTCTAGAACTAGGGTTCTAAACCTTGAGGTTAATTCTCTCTATGAAAACAAAAAAAATTCAGAATTATTTTCTTTTGTCAAACTATTCTATACTATTTATACAAGACATATTACAAGATAATTATCAAAATACAATTGATCTTCAGTCCATAATTATCTCCTTTACTTTAGCAAGTATTCTATACAGCTGTCTTCCTTCCATTCTGAGTCTTCATCACATAAGCAGCATTAACCTTCTTCAGCAGCATTAAACACCTCAGCAGTATTAATGATGTTAGCAGTACTAACTACTAGCAGTACTAACCCTCCAAGCAGTACTAACTATTGAAATACCAACACTAACTTTTCAAGCAGTATTAAATCTACTAGCAGTAGTAATCATGATGTACTAGCAGCATTAACAATACTTGAACAAATCTTCAGTTCCCAACAATCTCCCCCTAACTTGACTTTTGGAAAGAGAAGTCAAGTTCTTTAGATGTGGTCTTCAAGATGCTTTCAAAACTTCAGCCTAGTTGCCCAAATTTGGATCCAGCCCCAGACTTTGATTGATTGTCCTTCTTATCACAATTCTGGCCATTTCAGATCCTTTTGCACACACTAGCTTGGCTTTCAGCATTCCTTCTAGCTTCAACTTGCTATGATCATATACTTTGTCCACTAGAAAATACTCATGATAGCAGTTGTCTATTGTAATCATGTATACACCACAGTTTTCAAATAGCATCCACTTATCAATCTTCTTAAACCCATACTCATGATGTAGATCCTTTATCCTGTACACCACTTTTTCTGGTTCAAACATCATACACAAGTATTCCATTGCAATCTTGAGTAGAATTTCTTCAGTTCCTTTCATCACAGGCTCATATAGCTTGATTCCCACCTTGTGCATTTCTTCTAAATCAGCCCTTGAACAACTTCTGATCACTTTACCCCAAGTTGAGTAGACTTCAAACACATCACCAACTCTTTTGAGTCTGAAGTACTCCTTTCTGTTGTCCCTCAGAATATCCCAAAAGATGACTTCTGGTGCCTTCACAGAAATGGGAACAGCCTGTACTGGTTCTATTACAGTCATGAACAAATAAACCTGCTCATTTGATTGCAGATTGGATGGTTCTGGATTCTGCTCTGGTTCTGCTGAAGGTGGAACAGAAGATTCTGCCTCTTTTTCTGCTTCTTCAATCCTTGGCTTCTTGGATTGTTTCTTAGAGGCTATGGTCTTTACTCTTTTTGCAGATTTGGCTTCCATAGCAACATTCTCTTCTTTAGTGTCTTCAGCCTTTTCTTTTGTAGGAGTGGCTTCCTCAGGGAAGGGTTGTTAGATGTTGAGATCATGCCTCTCTTTCATCCTTCTTTCAGCTTCTTCCCTTTGAGAGGAGTCCCCTTGAAGCTTAGCCATTTCCTTCTTATATAGCTCCTCAACCTTGCTATATGCCATGTTAGTGAACATCTCTCCTTTGACACCAATTGAGCCTTTCAGAAAGTTGATCATTTTTCTCCTTTCTTGATTGGCCAAAAAGGTCTTAGAAGGTTGTCTTTTCTGCTTCTTGACTGGAATTCTTTGCTTGGATGCTTTCACTGATATTTTCTTGGCCTCAGCTGTAGTTTTCATGCTCTGTTGATACTCTTCATTTAGCTTTTTAGCCATCTCCAGTGCAAGCTCTCTGTCTTTTTCAGATTGGAGTTGTTCTTCCTTTTCCATCTCAGCTTGAAGCTGTTTTGCCACTTCTTCATCTAACTCCAACTGATTCTTCTTCTTTGAAAGTTGTTCAGGTTCAACCATCTTAGCCTTTCCCTTTGCATCCTTCAAACCTGTTTCACTGATTTCTTTTCTTTTCTTTTCAATACCTCCTTCCTTAATGACCACTCCCTTGGCCTTTTTAGTAGCCTTAGGAGTGTCATTCTTAGCTTTTACCAAAGTTTCTGCAATTTCTAACTCCTCAACAGATAGCCCTGTTGCTGCTGCTTCATTTATCTCAACAGCATTAACTGTTTCTGCTGCTTGAGCAAATTCTGTTTCTGTGTCTACTGCTTTTGATTCTGTTTCTACTTCTTTTGATTCTGTTTCTACTGCTGCTTGAACCTTATCTGTTTCTGCTGCTTTCTCCCCCTCAAAATCAAATCTCATCTCAGATGTACTTTCCTTCTCTACTTCAGCCTCTTGATTCTCCCCCTTTTTGAAAGCATATTTTCTTTTCTTCATAACATATTGCTTTCTCCTCTTTTTCTGCACCAATCTCCTCACCATCTTCTTCAATTTGGTAATCTGTACTTGTTGAGACATAATCACCATTTTCATCTCCTCTATGTCTACTCCTTGTTTGATAACATCCAGATTAATGTTTCCCATTGTATCCATCAATTCTTGGTAGTTATATCTATCCTCACCTTCTCCAGGAGTATTACCCCCTTTTGAAGGATCATTGGAACATTTAGTAGTGGAAGTCTTATGCCTAGCAGAAGCACCTCCACCCCCTTGTTTCTTGGCACCTGGGACCTTTGAATTATTGCTCATTCAAAGTTGCCATGGGGGAGGTCTTATTGATGTTACCACTGTCCTCCTCTGTGCTACCAGGAGTAGTGGCAGCCTGCTCACCCATATGCTCATGCATCTCCTCAGTGAGCACCTCCTTGAGGTTGGGAGACACCCTTGTGGTTTCCCTATAGATATTCTCTAATGGATAATTCTCCATTAGAGGGCTTAAAGGCTTTGTGGGTGAAGGTACAAGAAGGGAATGAGCCTTCTTTACCTTTTTCCTTATGTAAGTATTGGTGATTGGTGAAGTTGGTTTTTGAAGAAGGGACTGAGGGATTGATATACTGATAGAAGGTTGGGATTGGCTTTCAGTGGGATGGTCTAGTGAGGGCCTTGACCCTGAAGCCATACCTTCTTGATTGTGGGACACCACCATCATTTTAGAGAACAATGGGGTGTCAACTCCTTCCGAGTCCATGGCAGATCTCTTCATATTTGAAAAGACCTTGCCCTTGGGGATTTTAGGTACATATACCTCATCAAATTGAGTCATATCCGTCAATTCAGTGGTTATAACTGCCTGGACAAATCTTGGGTACATATAAAAACTCTTTTTGTTTCCCAAGTTTGACACAAGGTCATTGAAAATCATTTTTGAAAAATTATACTTTCTGGCAGTGGCCAAGCAGACCAAAGCATAAGCAATGGTACTACTTAACTCACTCCATCCAGTAGTCTTTCTAGAAATACAATGCATAAGGGTATGGACAAAAAAACGCCATTGGGGAGAAAATTTAGCTTTGGAGAACTTAAAAACACCCAATGGGCCTCCATACCCCATTCTAGTAAGAGTGAAAAACAGATCATCATTAGAGATAGATGTGATACCTGAGGCATCGTCTAGACGTAGACTGATGCGAATTACCTCTTCAGAAACTGTCAAGGGTTTGTCACACACCCTTGTCTTGATTACCTTAACACCATTTTCAGTAATAGCAGTGGCATTGGCCCAAAATTGCTTCTGGTGCTCAATGTAGATTGATGGTGACACTGTAAGAGCATGAGCGATATGGCTGGACTTGAGGAAATCGACTATTTGATGAAATCCAGCAGCCTGCTTAGGCTTTTGAAGCATTGCTATCTTGTTGTGTTCATCAATAAGCGTCATTGAAGCCATCGAGCTTGAGTAAACTGGACTGAAATTCACTAGGTGCTTGAGAGAAAAAGGTTAGAGAGAAGATGAACAGTATTCAAAGAGTCGTTATGAGCTTTTAGGCGGGCAAAGAGGGTATTTATATGATTCGGGAAAGAAGCAGTATTAACTTAGAGCAGTATTAACTAACTAGCAGTATTAACTGAGAGCAGTATTAACCACTAGCAGTATTAACTAACTAGAAGTAGTAACTTTTCCCTGGCAGCATTAAAACTGCACTAGCAGTAGTAACTATACTTACACTTTTTGAAGCTTGTGTTAGTCTGAGTAAGGCAATACACTTCCTGAGAAAGATGATTAGTAGCACCAAAAATAACCAAATAACAGGTATACAAGCACTTTTTAAACATGAGGTCATTCAGAGTTGATCATGCCCACACTTGTGACCAA
The DNA here is from genome assembly GCA_954870635.1 of Arctium minus. NCBI lineage: Eukaryota > Viridiplantae > Streptophyta > Magnoliopsida > Asterales > Asteraceae > Arctium > Arctium minus. Next base: position 168,133,156 of record OX941080.1, on the reverse strand, counting down.
GAAGGTGAATCTACCCACATCAAAGGCTTTGGTGAATAGATCAGCAAACTGGTTGTCAGTATGAACTTTAGCAACTTGAATTAGCTTCTTTTCATTACAGTCTCTAATAAAGTGATACCTGATCTCAATGTGCTTTGTTTTGGAGTGCTTGACTGGTTTGTTAACAATGCTGATAGCACTGCTATTGTCAATGAAGATTAGAGTGTGCAGAAAGGTTACCCCATAGTCCAGCATTTGATTCTGAATCCATAGAACCTGAGAGCAGCAACTTGCAGCAGCAATGTGCTCAACTTCTGTTGTGGATAAGGACACTGTGGTTTGCTTCTTACACTGCCAAGATACTAGTCTTGCACCCAAAAGTTGACATCCCCCTGAAGTAGACTTTCTATCCATATTAGCACCTCCCAAGTCACTGTCTGAATATGCAATCAAGTCAAAGTTGGATTCATAGGGATACCAAAGACCTAATCTAGGTTGCCCTTTTAAGTATCTGAAAATCCTTTTAACTGCTTGAAGATGTGACTGCTTTGGCTTGACTTGGAATCTGGCACAAACACACACTGGAAACATGATATTTGGTCTTGAGGTTGTGAGATACATGAGAGATTCAATCATTGATCTATAAAGATGGACATCAACACCCTCCCCCTCAAGATCAGCATTGATTTGTTTGTGTGTTTCCATTGGTGTGCTTGCTGGCTTTGAGTCTGATAAACCATATTTGTCCAGGATGTCTTTCACATACTTTGATTGACTTATGAAAATCCCATCTTTCTGTTGTTTCACTTGAAGCCCAAGGAAGAAGGTGAGTTCACCCATTGCACTCATTTTGAAGCTCTTGTGCATCAATTCTTCAAATTCTCTACACATCTGTTCTTTTGTAGATCCAAAGATGATGTCATCCACATAGATCTGAACTACTAGGATGTCCTTCTTTCTTCTTTGGATAAAAAGGGTCTTGTCAATTATTCCCCTTTCAAACCCAGTTTCCAAGAGATAGGTAGACAGAGTATCATACCATGCTCTTGGGGCTTGATGTAGACCATAAAGTGCTTTCTTAAGTTTGTATACTCTGTCAGGATATGATGGATTCTCAAATCCAGGGGGCTGACAGACATATACTTCTTCATCAATTGTTCCATAAAGAAAGGCACTCTTTACATCCATCTGATATACCTTGAACTGCATAAATGAAGCATAGGCTAGAAACAGCCTAATTGCCTCTACCCTTGCAACTGGAGAAAAGACTTCCTCATAGTCTATGCCTTCTTCCTGAGTGTACCCTTGTGCCACTAGCCTTGCTTTGTTTCTGATTACTATTCCTCTCTCATCCTTTTTATTTCTGAAAATCCACTTGGTGCCAATAGCTCTATGACCTTTTGGAAGGTCCACTAAGTCCCAAACATCTTGCAACTTAAACTGTAGCAACTCTTCTTGCATGGCTTCTATCCAACTTGAATCTTTCATTGCATCATAGGCCTTCTTAGGCTCAATCTGAGATAGAAAGCAAGAGAGTACTGTATGTTGCTGATCCTGCATCTCTTGAAGTCTGCTTTGATTCCTAGTTACCATAGGAGAAGAGATGTCTCCTATTACCAGCTCTGGAGGATGATTCTTTTGAGTTCTTGTCTGGTAACTAGGTTCTTCATTAATTCCAACATCTAGATTGGAATCATTTAATTCAGCTGAGGGGGTCTCATCAGCTGCTTCTGGCTCTTCATGCTCTGAATTCTCATCATCTTTTCTTTCTTCTTCACTCTAAATTGGTTCAGTGACAGTTTCCTTTTCACAGATTTCAACAGGGTCCATTGTAGGTAATGGAAGATCACAAACTGAAGAATACTATTTTGTACTTGTTCTTCCCCTGATCTTCTACTTCCTGAACCTGCATGATCATCACTACTGAAACCAAAAGAGTTAGTGAGTGAATCAATGTCAAACAACCACTGAGGACCAGAACCAATAGGGTTTGGTGTGTTCTCATTGCATTTGACATTGTCACTTTCCTCAATTATTCTAGAAGAAGAATTAAATACTCTGTAGGCCTTACTCTGAGATGAGTAACCAACAAGAAAACCATCATCTGCCTTGCTATCAAACTTTCCTAAGTGAGTTTTGGTATTGAGAATGGTACAAGGACACCCAAAAGGTCATCACTCATATGTGTGTTGCAGTTCATTGGCTTGGAAACTTTTAATTTGTTCCTCAAACCTCTCAACAATTTTCACATACTCTTTTATATCTTTTTCTAATCTCTTAAGGTCATCACTCATATTCTGGTTGTGATCCCTGTACCTTTTAACAGTATCTATGCAAGTTTGAGAACAGAGATTAGAAAGTACCTCAGTTGGAAGATCATATACCTCTGCCATGAGAGCTTGATTTTGAATAGCCTCTTCTGCTTGATCACTCTAGTCAAACCCCATTCCTTGTTGAGAAACAAGAGCTTGAGCAGATTTTCTGTTCTGGTTGAAGCTTCCAGTCTGATTTTGTTGGTGATTGTGAGACACTCCACTTCTGCATTCTCTGGCAAAGTGTCCCTTCAGATGACATTTATAGCACTCCACCTTTGACTTATCAAATCCTGCACCATCTTCTCTTCTTTGGGAGAAGTTGTTCCTCCCAGTCCTTTTGATGAACTTCTTCACCCTCATAGAAAGCATGGCCATCTGCCATTTAATATCCATCTCTTCAAGATCATCAGGATGAAGCTGTTCTAAGTCATCATTGATTAAAGAAGAGTAACCATGACTGGAAAGAAAGGCTTCAAAAATAGATTCATTGCCTTTTTCTTGATTTACTCCACTGGCAGCATTAACTGATTCAGGGTTAGCAGTAGAATCAATTGATGCTGATAGGAGTGCAGCATTATGAACATATCCAATAGGCTTTTTCTTTGCTTCCACCTCAGATTCAAACACTCTCAAATCATTGTACAGATCATCCAGTTCCTTTTCTTCCAATTGTTCATTCTGTCTGAATGAAACAGTATACATGGTCCATTCATCTCCAAGGGACCTTAAGAACTTTCTGTTTACATCATCTTGATCAATATGTACTCCCATAGTAGCTAGTTCACCAATCATCTTGTTAAACTTGTCAAAAGTTTGAGTCATGGACTCATTCTTAGTTGACATAAAGTTTTCATACAGTTGCTTCAATATTGCCTTCTGATTTCTCTTGGTACTTTTGGTACCAGAGAATCTCTTCTCTAGAGCATTCCAAAGCATCTGTGCATCAGTGCAATTGCAGAATTGGTGTTGATACTCATTGGGAATAGTCAAGAGCAGTGTGCTCAAGGCTTTCATCTCTGTCTGCCTTGTCTTCCTTTCTGCATCCGTCTTTGGTGGGATTCTTTTTCCATCTGCACCAATCTTTCCTTCATCAGATGGGTCATTCTCAATGATGTCCCACATGGAGTAATCTGTGAGAAGAATGTATTGTTTGATCCTAATCTTCCACATGTCAAACTCATTAGATCTGAGCATTGGAACCTTTGAGACAAGAGTACTGTTTGATTCAACTGTGTTTTCCATGATGAATGAAGGTTTCTGAGAATACTTGCTCTGATACCACTTGTCAGGATCTAATTCTTAACAAGAATAATGAACTCAGAAACAATATTAAAGGAGTTATGGAATAACACTTTAATATTCAATAATCAATGTAACAGTGAATCAGAAATCACAACTTGTAAACTTTATTGAATGATTAAAGTTACAAGATTTCAAACAAAACCTCAATATTGATGAACAGGCTCACCAATACGAATTCTACTTCTCTAGAACTAGGGTTCTAAACCTTGAGGTTAATTCTCTCTATGAAAACAAAAAAAATTCAGAATTATTTTCTTCTGTCAAACTATTCTATACTATTTATACAAGACATATTACAAGATAATTATCAAAATACAATTGATCTTCAGTCCATAATTATCTCCTTTACTTTAGCAAGTCTTCTATACAGTTGTCTTCCTTCCATTCTGAGTCTTCATCTCATAAGCAGCATTAACCTTCTTCAGCAGCATTAAACACCTCAGCAGTATTAATGATGTTAGCAGTAGTAATCCCTTAGCAGTACTAACTACTAGCAGTACTAACCCTCCAAGCAGTACTAACTATTGAAATAGTAGCACTAACTTTTCAAGCAGTATTAAATCTACTAGCAGCATTAACCATACCGGTCATTCCCCAATAATAAACCAGACCGGTCATGGTCGTGGCCGCGATTCCCAACAGCCGCATGGCCGACGGGGGTGTGGTCGCAGGCGTGGAAACCGATCTTCTGGCCTTCCATACCGATACCAACAACAACAAAGTTGGCCTCAATGGCAGGCCCCCGGATCGTGGACTCCACTACCTCCATGCCCATATCCTACAACACCAAACCAACCTCCGTTTTCCCGTCCACCACAAGCCGGCCTCCTAAGTCCTCCCCCCGCTACAAGGTCTCTTTCCTACCATCAACAAAAGCAATGTTCACGCCACAATACATCACACCGATGACACCAACTGACTTGGGCAATGCATTTAATACTTTGTCGATGTCTCAACCCGACGATACTTGGTACATGGATATTGGTGCAACATCTCACCTCACTAGCAACACTGGTATGTTCTCTAAACTTTTTAATTCGAGCAATCCTACATCTATTCTAGTTGGTAATGGTGATCGCATTCGTATTCATGGTTATGGAAATACCACCACACCTCCACCCACCCTCCCTTCAACCTCAAACACGTCCTATACACTCCCCACATTACCAAAAAATTAATTTCCATTCGTAAATCATCTCGCGATAACCATGCATCTGTTGAATTTGATCTGTTTGGTTTCTCCGTGAAGGATCTCAATACGGGGACAACTCTTTCGAGATGCAATAGCAATGGAGATCTCTACCCTTTCTCATCATCATTCTCTGCAGCCAAGTCCTCCACCTCTCTTGCCGCCATCTCCCCGACTACATGGCATAACCATCTTGGACATCAGGGAGTTCCAGTTTTTGATTTTCTTAGAAAACAAATTAATTTCTTGTAATATGGGAACTAAAACCCATTCTTATTTTTCTTGCTCAATAGGAAAACATGTTCGTCTTCCTCTTTATTCTTCTAATACAGTTACGTTTGCTCTTTTCGATATTTTGCATGTCGATCTATGGACATCACCAATATCGAGCACTCTCGGTCATAAATATTATTTAATCTTGCTCTATGATTTTTCCCATTATCTTTGTGTCTTTCCCCTTAGATACAAGTCTCAAGTCTTTTCCTTTTTTCTCACTTTTAGAAACTACGTCAAAACGCAATTTCAAAAGGATATTAAAACCTTTCAATGCGACAACGGACGAGAATTTAACAACTCGCTCTTTCACCAACATTGTGCTAAAAATGGCATGGTTTTACGTTTCTCTTGCCCCTACACGTCTCCTCAAAACGGCAAGGCCGAACGGGTCATTCGAACCATAAATAACATAATCCGTACATCCCTTCTACACGCTTCCCTCCCTCCTATGTTTTGGGTGTATGCCTTGCATATGGCATCATACACTCTAAACATCCTTCCATCTTCTATCTGTCAAAACAAAACACTAACGGAAATCCTTTTTCATCGTCTTCCTACATATACCCACTTACGCACTTTTGGATACCTTTGTTTTCCAAATCTCTACCCTACCACCCCCCATGAACTCGCTCATAGATCCACTCCTTGAGTTTTTCTTGGGTACCCGTCTAACCATCGTGGGTACATATGGTATAACTTAACCAATGAAAAACTTATTCTTTCCCGTCATGTAACCTTTGATGAGAACACATTTCCTTTCTCCAATATACAAAACTTCACTCCCCAAGACTATAATTTCTTGGATGACTCAACTCCTTCCCCATACATCATCCATGCCTTAAACCCCTCTCGCCCAAACCCAAATGAAAACCATCACACTACCACCCTCCAACCAACACCACAACAGCCCTCCAACACTCCCCCTCCCCCTTCTACTTCACCTCCACCCATGTCTAACCCCTCCCCCTCCCCCTCCCCTCCTACCCCTTCGGCAGCCCCACCAACCACCTCGACAGCCCCCACCACCACCTCGACAGCCCCTACAACCACCTCCAAAACCCCCACCACTACTCCTGAACCCACTCACTCACGTTCCTCCACCCACGCCCACGCTCACGCTCACGCCATGGCATTTTCAAGCCAAAAACACACTTCAACCTCTCGACCCAAGAAATATCTCCTCTACCCAAAAACCCTAAGGTGGCAATGCATGACCCGACCTGGAATGCGTCCATGACCGCAAAATATAATGCTCTTATTAAACAACACACATGGGATCTTGTTCCACGACCGGAAGGGGTGACTATCATCCGTTGTATGTGGCTTTTTCGCCATAAATATCGAGATAATGGTGACCTAGAACGCTATAAAGCACGACTTGTGGTCAATGGCAACTTTCAACAAGTTGGAATCGCTTGTGAGGAGATATTTAGCCCTGTTGTCAAACCGACCACAATACGAACCGTTCAAAGTATTGCAATGGGTCGTAATTGGCCAATTCATCAGCTCAATGTGAAAAACACGTTTTTGCATGGAGACCTCAAAGAAACGGTCTACATGCATCAACCACCTGACTTTTACAACCCATCCGCCCTGGGCCATGTATGTCGCCTTCGTAAGTCTTTGTACGGCCTAAAGCAAGCCCCTCGGGCTTGGTACCAACAGTTTACCAACTATATCTTACAGGTTGGTTTTCGATGCAGCAAAAGTGACAACTCATTGTTTACCTATCGTCACGGTTCTGACATAGCTTACCTGTTGCTATATGTTGACGACATCGTCTTAAGCGTGTCCTCCGAAAAGTTGAAATCGGACATAAATTTGACTCTCAACACCGAATTCGATATGACCGACTTGGGTAAATTAAGCTACTTCTTAGGTATTTCTGTCACCCGTTCCTCTCACCACATGTTCTTATCTCAGAAAAAGTATGTAGAAAATATCATTAGCAGGGCCAAAATGACGAATTGCAAGCCTATGCCTACCCCAGTTGACTCACAGTCCAAATTGAGCGCACATACCGGGACTCCGGTTGATGACCCAACTCTTTATTGGAGCCTTGCGGGTGCTCTACAGTATCACACCTTTACAAGGCCCAACATTGCCTACACAGTCCAATAGATCTGCCTCTTCATGCATGCACAGCGGGAACCCCATTTTAGCACCCTTAAACGCATCATACGGTACGTCAAAAGCACAATTGACTATGGCCTACACCTTTATCCTAGTACCGCACATAGCCTCACTTCCTATACAAACGCAAACTGGGTGGGATGCCCGACGCACGTCGATCCACCTCAGGGTATTGCGTGTTTTTAGGCGACAACCTCATTTCTTGGTCTGCAAAACGCCAACCCACTATTTCGCGCTCAAGTGCCGAAGCAGAATATCGCGGAGTGGCAAATGTTGTTGCGGAAACGTGTTGGTTACGTAACTTACTTCTCAAACTTGGGTGTCCTACACGTAAGCTACACTTGTATACTATGACAATGTGTCCGTCGTGTACCTATCTGGCAATCCGGTTCAACACCAATGCACCAAAACACATCGATCTCGACATACATTTTGTGCGCGAAAAGGTGGCGATGGGTCAAGTACGTGTACTCCATGTTCCTTCTTCTTATCAGTATGCAGACATCTTCACAAAAGGTTTATCGCGCCAATTGTTCCTTAACTTCATATCCAATTTGAGCGTTCATCCAAGCCACGCTCAAACTCCCCCCGGGGGGGGGGGGGTATTAACAGATATCTCTCATTTGTTTCTCAATAGATATTTGTTTATTATTATGAGATTTATCACTAAAATAGTTTCCTGTAAATATGGTATCTCAATAAGGGATATCTCTCCTTAATAGTTTCCTTAGATAAGGATATTGTATTCTTTATATACTTGGGAGAATAGAATGAAAAGGCAATCAATTCTCCAATTCTAACTTAATGATCATTTTTAATACAAATATTACATAGCAAACAACCATCATGTCTTATAATTTTAAAAGATGTAAACAAACATTCGAAAGATATGTTATACATAATTTGAATTATTGTTTAGCAATTTATACAAAGATTGATGATGTTGAAAAACTTAAATCAGATAAGTTTTTATTGGTGTTGTGTAATTCACCAAACACATTGTACAAGTGTTTAAAGCATAGATATGTGGATTAATATGAACCAAATATTTTTGGAAGACTTCTTTTATTAGGAGACTTCTTATACATGGAAAATGAAAATGAAGTACCATTGGAAATATGCATGGAAGAAGCTACAAGCAACCTCTATTTATCACATGTCTTTCTCCATTGATCTATATATATAGATGCATGCATGCCATCAACAATCACCCAAAAATCCCTCAGTAAAGAAAAGAGTCATTTTAGCCTTCTTTTTTTTCTTTGTTCCCTTTGCCATATATATATATATATATATATATATATATATATATGGTCCCCTTCATTTGCTAACCACGATATTGGTGTTAACCGTGCTAACCAATCTGGACCGTTAGTTATTTAGATCAATGGTTCACAATTAATTAGAATTTTAATTTTAGAAATATTAAACTAAAAGGCTAGGAAATTACGGTGCATAAGAGCATAGGGTTAAAAATGTAAACATACAAATAGCCTTCCAAAATCATATTAACACGTTACCAAAAAAAGAGGCGAAACAATAGGGATTTTTTAAACTAATAATTCTTGTTTTTAAACAAAAAAAAAAAAGAGGCTCACACAGTTTAAAGTGTTTGCTATTTATGTGAATATGTGTATTTTTTAAACTAATAATTCCTAATGTACATTTTCAAAACAAACATATGTGCGTGATTTTTGTGTTGTGCATATGGGCATTGTCTACACTAATAAGTCTTGATATGCATATGTACAGTTTTAAATATGCATATCAAAATGATTAGATTATTTGTTCTTTCAGTGCATATGTGCATTGTTCGCATTAATAAGTTTTGATGTACACTATGAGCCTTTTGTATATGAATACGGAAAATGGTTTAAGATATGCACATATGCATATGTGTAAACTTAATAGCATAAAATCCGGAAAATGCATATGTGCTCACTTGGACATTTGTTCATTGTCAAGTAAATATGTGCATTTTTTAAACTAATAATTCTTAATGTACATTTTCAAAAATACATATATGCATGATTTATGTGTTGTACATATGTGCATTCTAATAAGTCTTGATATGCATATGTGCAATTTGAATATGCATATCAAAATGATTAAATTATTTGCTCTTTCAGTGCATATGTGCATTGTTCACATTAATAAGTTTTTATGTACACTATGAGCCTTTTGTATATGCATATGAAAAATGGTTTAAGATATGCACTTATGCATATGTGCAAGCTTAATAACATAAAATCTGGAACAATATCAAAGTTACGTTTAAAAATATTATATTTAACTCTTTATAACATAAAATCCATATATATCGCTCATTGTGATATTACGAAGAAAATATAGAGTCTATTGCACAAACTTAATAAACACAAAAACTGTAAAAAAAAACTTATTCACTGATTCGATGGTAGACCCATATAAAAAGTGATATAATGAAAAATATATGTAAAGGATATATTAAGATTTAAGATAATCTTGAATAATTTAAAATTTCAAACTTTTATATTTAATATGGTATATCATTACCATAACAAAATCATTACCATAACAAAATCATTATCTAATATCTAGGAGCATTCTGATTAGCCGAAAATGGGTTAGCATGGTTAGCACTAATAGATTGGTTAGCAAATGAATGACCCTCTATATATATATATATATATATATATATATATATATATATATATATATATATATATATATATATATATATATATATATATATATATATATATATATATATATATATATATATATATATATATATATATAGGGTGCGTTTCTTTTGCAACCCAAGCAATTTGTACAAACTATGCAAACCAATTTTTTGTCGTTCATCAAGTCTAATGAATATATGATTTTATTATGTTTCCTAATTTAAAATCATGATTATAATGAATAAACTTAACATTTCCTAATTTAAAATCATGATTATAATGAATAAACTTAACATTTTCCATATATATCATAATCATTATATCATAATCATTATCCATAAATATATCTATTGTTTCCTAATATAGTGGTTTGCATAGTTTGTACAAATTGTTTGGGTTCCAAGGATCTCGTAAACACTGATAGTGGAACCACGTTAAATCTTGTTGTTCCGATTTATTTGTTGTTTCGTTATATATTATCGTATATTCGATAACTGTTATATTTACGTTTGTGGATCGGTATGAATCAATAGACCAAAATATACAATATTTAGATCTCGGTATTCCGCATTTGTTGTAACGGGTCAGTTGCACGTGATTTATTGCTATCACTTTTTGGGACCGTAAATCACTTAAAATACGATTTTGTAACTGTCGCCGACCCTTATAGATGATTTATGCAATTTTTGTTTTTTATGTAACAATCAAATACAAACAAATCAAAACTGTTATCAAAATATTATGAATCTCTCTGTTCTTTGTTTTTATATGGTTACTGAAATGTCGAATCAAGAATGATCTTGATCATCTTGTACAATTTATTTTGTTGTTTTGCAAAAATTTAAAGAGACACAAGTTATGTGTTAAATATCAACATATAAAGAAAAAGCATAAAATAAAAATATTTAATCATGTAAGAAACTATCAATAGTTATTTTTAATAAAATTGGATTAATAATTATTCAATTTTTTAAAATAATAATTATTTAATTCATGTTCTAAAACATGTATATGTGATCATATTTTCATAATATGCACAAAATAACAGCTCAGTAATTATTTGTATAGAATTGACTAATGTTGAAAGTTAAAAGAAATATGTAATTAGGGTACACGATTATTGGAAAGAAACATATTAGATCAGATTGCCACACCACTTTAAATGAGGATATGTGAGCAACTATCAAAGAATAATTGGATATTTATCTATGATCATGTATTGCTTGGTACATTTGATGTTTCTAAAAATGTGTTTTAGATTTTAAATCATACGAAAGGAGTATAAAAAATTATCATGGACAATATATATGCTAATCCAGACATTTGTTATATAAATCAGATCATGATTTACTCGTTTAAATAGTAAATCTAATTAGGTTATTAAATTACCTGAATATTATAGATCTAAATGAAACTATCCAATTCAAATATTGTTGATAGACAACCTTGGCTTGAGATTTTGTATATCTTTTTTCAAGAACCCCGTTTTACATTCACGAGTACAAAGTATAATTTTTTTAAGTAGAAAATTATATTTATCGTATTAAATGCTTTAAATACTACTAAGACCTTTAACAAAAATATATAGCAACTTTCAAAATATAATGCTTATAAGTTTTTAAGGTGACAAAATACAATGTCATACATTTAAATTGCATTTTTAACCTTTATATTTTCAATATAAAAAAGTTAAGCAATTTCCAATGGTTGTTTTGTGATGAAATCTCAAATACATAATTAAAATCATGCATATTAATATATGCAATATTTTTATATTTAAATATAGCAATTATTATTCACATATAATGGTTAAAAAAACACTGTTATTTCCATCTAAAGGGAACACAAATGAAAGATCATGAAATGTTATTTTCAAAATGAAGACAAAAAAGCTAAAAAAGATTGTGACAACACACGAAGCCATTAAGACATATTTTTGTTTTTTATGTTTATGTTTCTTTAAAACCATAAATTGAATAAAAAAACAGCGTATATGTATTATTTTCGTTTACTATAACCAAAAATATTTTATAATATTTTGAAGTTGTAATATCGATTTTTGATATTTTTACAATTCATAAAAGTGATCTTAAAAAATATAGTTGCACATTTAAGTTGTATATAAGTTGAAGTTTTTAATCAAATAAAATACATATTTTTATTTTTATTTTTTTGGGGGAAAAAAGGGTGCATTTGATTTTGTTATCAAACAAAAATCATAATCTAAATAAAATCGAACAAGTGGTATGGGGGATAATGCGTGGACGGCTAGCTCATGTTATCATTGTTGCTCACGTTTAATGGATTGAGGTTGGTTTGTGTTTCGCGTGTGGGATTTGTTAGAACTTTATTTTTGTTTTCTGCTTTTACTTCTAGTTTTGGTTTTGTTTGGGGTCTTTGGATATGTGTGGGCTTGCTGTTTTTTCGGTTATGCGCCTTGTAGATCTTTTAAACTTTCTTTTTGTTTCCCTTTTTTTATGTTAATATTTTTGCTTGTCTTTAAAAAAAATAAATGAAATAGTATAAGTTTATTTACGAAAAATATAGGATTGATTTAATTTTATTTATGAAAATATTGAAGATAAAGAAAAATAGTGTACATTTATTAAATATATCTCCCAAAAGCCAATTTTATGTAAAATAAAAAATAATATAATATAATTTCAATAATACATCAATAAAATTTAATACAATACCCAAATAAACATGTTTCAGCCCATTATAAGGCCCAAATTTAAACTCATGTTTTCTTCTTCTTCTTCTTCTTCTTCTTTTTTTTTAGGTTTTTTTTTATTCTTGTTGTACTTCCTATAAATAAAGGGCTAACTTTGATTTATCATAGCATCTTCAACATATTTTGAGGGTTTTTATTCTAAAGAGTTTTCAAAACTTTTTTAAAATGAAGAGGGAGAATGAAATTCTTTAAATTTAAAAAACTTTTCAAAAATGATTGTTTTAGGAAAGAGAAAAGATTTTTTACTCTTCCTACCAATGAGAACTTAAAAAAAACAGTATTTAGTAGGGTTGATTTCTTACGGTCGTAATTTGTAGGGATTAGTTAGAGGATAGCCTCAAACACCCTTCCAAAAAAAACTTTAAAATTAGAGCAAACTATAACTTTTGTCTTTGTGGTTTATTGTTTATAACAATTTTCGTCCTTGATCTATGAAATTTGCTTCTATTATCCCTCTAGTTGTAATACATTGCTTTTTCATCCCTCAAACTAATTATGTTAAAAAAGTGCATTAAGTGAGGGACATTTTGATCTTTTCATATATTGTCTATTTTTTTATTATAAATAATAGCAATATATTTTAACAACATCCTCCACCCTCGCTTTTCCACCACCTTTGTCGTCTCATCACTATCACCGACTCGATCCCCCTCCAATGACCACCATCGTCATCTGGCCTACGTGAGCTTCCTCCCCTTCTAACCTTCATTTGTGTTGAAGTAAAAACAACTACCACGTCCAATCACTTGCAGATACCCCAAGAAAACCTGATCTCCTACCCTATATTCGTTGTGTACCATGCGCCAAGCCTCCTCCTCCCCTTCTCTCATCCATCTCTGGTAAACAAAACCACCTCTAGTAGCATCCACATACCCCAAAACGTACTAATCTCCCTCCACTAAATATAATGTGTACCTCGTGCTAGACCTCCAACTTCTCTTCCCATTGGCTCTGCCCCCCCCCCCCCCTTTTTCTCTAAAAAGAACCCAGCCAAACCATTAGGTTGAGATAATCCAACAGATGTGATTTAAAATGTAGTTATAACCACCTTTTTTGAAAAACAAAAATATTTCCTCTTAACTTTTAAATTAAAAATAAGTGAAATACAAAACAAAATGAAGCAAAACAAATTACACCAAAAAAACAATCACTTGTTATTTCATCTGTTTTTTGTTATTTCATGGTTCAGGGAAATCGTTAAATAAATAGAAAACCGGAAAACCACAAAAAAACAGATGAAAAAGTATATGAATATGATTGTCAAATTAATGAGAAAAATAATATTTTTTTTTGTAATTTGTTTTGTTCAAATTTTAATCTTATTTCGTATTTTTTTTTTGTTTTAAAAATTAGGAGGTGAGAAAAATTTTCAATTTAAAAATAAAGTTGTAACCACCTCTTTAATCATATCCAGTGGATCAGTTAATCTAACGATCGGTAGAGTGTTTTTCTGTTTTTCATTTATTTAGTGTTTTCCCTAAACCTTTCCATTTCTCTCTCTCTATGTCTATATATATATAGAGAGAGAGAGAGAGAGAGAGAGAGATGATGGTTCAAACGAGAACGCTAACTATTTAAGAAAATAACAAAAAACAACAAATCATATACAAAATCATATGTGATTTTACACTAACCCGAAAAAATCGGACGGAGGCGATGTCCTAGGTCGCACGCATAGTCGCGTGAATCATATATGATTTTGTATGTACTCGGTTGTTCTCGTGTTTTTGTAAATAAATGTTGTTCTTGTATGAACCCACCTCTCTCTCTCTCTCTCTCTCTATATATATATATATATATATATATATAGAGAGAGAGAGAGAGAGAGAGTGAGAGGGGGAGAGAGAAGTTCAATTGAATACCAATTTTCTGTTGTGACCCGAGGGACAAAGGAGAGCACGACATGTGCCCCAGGTGTCCACCTTCAATATGAGTAACAAAGGTGAACGTTCATGCACTATTCATGATGAATAATACAACATTCATTGTGAATAATACACGAAATCATGATCCATGTATTATTCATCATGTCTCTTGTGACGTGTTATTCATCACAAATGTTGTATTATTCACCATGAATAATACATAAATGATTCATGAAGGTGTGGACACGTAGTACATGCTCCTTTGTCTCTCGGTTCACAACCGAAAGTAGGTTTTCATTTGAACCCGCTCTTATATATATATATATATATATATATATATATATATATATATATATATATATATATATATATATATAGGGTCAGGTTCAGGGGAAAACCTCAAAAAAACGGAAAATTAAAGAACACCCTGGTAGCCCTTCATCTGAACGGTATGCACGTGTGCATACAAATAATTTGTGACATGCACACGTGCATATGCACAAGTGCATAATACACTTGTGCATAAAAACCAAAAAAACAACATAATTTATCTGTATGCACAAGTGCATACCGTCCAGATGAAAGACTACCAGAGTGTTCTTCAGTTTTCCCTTTTTTTGAGGTTTTTCCCTTGAACCTCCATCTATATATATATATATATATATATGGGTGGGTTCAAACGAGAACATAGAGTGTTTAAAGGAATAAAGGGATACATCTTAACCCTTGATTAGATTCAATCAATGGTTGATAAAATTAATGCCATTTTATCTAATAAATTAATACAAAAATAAATTAAATTACGTGTAAATAGTAATTGCAGGGGTAAAAGTGGAATTTTCCTTTTTTTTAATAATGGAAATCAAAAAAGAAATCCCTTCCTAATTTATCTCAACACATCTCAATCTTTCCCCATTTTTCTGAAAATAAATTCAAAATCCGTTTATCATGGTAATCACAAGTGATTCGCTACTATAATGAATTCAAAATTGGTTTATCATGTTAATCACAAGTGATTTGCTGGTATAATGAATTCAAAGTTCGTTTGACATGGTAATCACAAGTGATTCGCTGCTATAAAGAATTCAAAATTGGTTTATCATGTTAATCACAAGTGATCTGCTGGTATAATGAATTCAAAATCCGTTTATCATGGTAATCATATATGATTTTGTACTAAATAACTTGACTATAATACTTGACACCAAAATCACATGTGATTTTGTTCTAAATACTTAACACCAAATTCATACTTAACATCAAAATCATATATGATTTTGTACTAAATAACTTGGCTATAATACTTAACACCAAAATCATATGTGATTTTGTTCTAAATAACTTAGACAAAATGTTTCTATTAGGTTTGCAACTTTAAATCATATGTGCTCATCCAAATAAGATCATAAATAATCAAAACTAAAAAACAAATGACCATCACTCCGGTGTACTTCTCCGATTTACCGGACCAGATCACTTTAGGTTTACAGTATTTCGATGCTTCCTTGAAAGCCTTGTCCCCCCACGACCCGGTCACGATGTAATCAACCAGGTCATCGGGTTTACATATGTTGAGAGGGATCCTGGCGAATTGGGTGGTGGCACCGCCTTAGAGGAAGAGGACGGCGTAATCTTCAGAGATGTCGAGTAACTTCCTCAGATCTGATTCCGCTTTCTGGATGATCGACAGAAACTCCTTCCCTCTGTGACTCATCTCCATCACACTCATCCGAGCCCCATGCCAATTGTACAGCTCCGATTCGGCTTTCAGGAGGACATTTTCCGGCAGCGTGGCGAGTCCGACGGCGAAATTGAAAACCCGATCTTGGGCGGAGGCGGAGGTGGCGGGTCCGGCGGCGAAGATTCGGGATTCACCATCATTGTTACCATCATTTCCATTGATCGATTGGATGCTCCCGTCTGTAGCAAAGATGAAACTTGAATCCTCCATGAAAATCGATCAAGTGTTCTTCGCCTTTGAAATTGGTATGCGAAATAACCTGAATATTGCATATTTGTGTAGCAAAATTCTACTGATTTTGGAAGAGATGAAGATTGCGTTGATGATTGAATGAAATCGCCAAATTTTAGGAAGATAATCTCTATCCAAAATTATTGATTTGTGTTTAATGACGAAATTAGCCTTATGATAATTCAGAAAAATGAAAAAAAAAATAATAATTTAATTATTTTGATTGGCTGACATTTATTCCTGTATTCTTTTAAATCGTTATCATTCTCGTATGAACCTATCTCTCTCTATATATATACTATATTATAAAGCACGAATAAAAAACTCTTAAATACAAATTATTAGGCACAAGGTATCATCATTTTATGTAAGATTTTAAAAATCTCTTAATTTACAAGTATCAAAGCACAATATACATATTACTACTGCAGACTTCTAACACCCACCAATTTGGTATGTGCAGGGTCTTATTTTTATGCAAACATTTCCATTTATCATTATTAATTAATATATTATATTACTATAATTTTGTTTTAATTATCTATACTATATCTATATTATATTATAAAGCAGACATAAAAAACTCTTAAATACAAATTATTAGGCACAAGGTACCATCATTTTATGCAAAATTTTAAAAATCTCTTAATTTACAAGTATCAAAGCACAAGATACATATTACTATTGAATGCTTCTAATACCCACCAATTTGGTATGTACAGAGCATTCCTTTTATGCATACATTTCCATGTATCACTATTAATTAATATATTATATTACTATAATTTTGTTTTAATTATATTATTAAATATGTAATTGATTATTTTTTCTAGATGTCATTAAAATATATAAGATAATCATTGAATTCTAACAAAATACTTAATTTTTTTATACAAAAAACATTATATTATTAAGCCTAAATTAAACAAATTTATAAAAAAACATTATCACTTTCTCAAAACCATCCAAAATCGTACTGTAAATCGACAAAAAAATAAAATGAAACATTAAAATCGAGATGTATCTCGTTGCATTGCACGAGTACGCTTCTAGTATATATATATATATATATATATATATATATATATATATAAGGGCTAAATCATGTGAGAACCAAAAAAATATTGAGAACCGTGAGAACCGATCTAAGCCGTAATTTGGTTTTGATCCTATGGTTATAATTAAAGACTGTTTCACCACATGAAAAGGACATAATCGTCATTTTGGCAACAAGATTCATTAGATGAAACATACAGATTTATTTATCAGATGAAACTCTTAAATTCACCATATGAAACACACAACTTCACCATATGAAACCAACATATTCACCATATGAGACACAAATTCACCATATGAAACACATGCTAACCTTATTTCACCTAATGAAATCAAACACAAACTTCATCTATAATTTAGTTTCATCTAATGAAATCAAATACAATTTATGTCTATATAATCATCAATTCATATCCGATTTCATAATCATCGGTGGACATGGACTCCATTTTCTCCAGACCATTTTCTCCGCCTTCTTGTCGATCGCTGATTTCCGAATTCAGAAGAGAGTGAATCTGCCAAAAGACCAAAGGAGACAATTAGGGAAAACAAGTTTGAAGGATTTGAATATAAAACCCCAATATTGAAAACAACAGGAAACATCAATATTTAACGAACTTCGAACAAAAAAAATCCATGATTGAATACAGTATCAAACAAGCATCAAACACCGACCATTGTTGGATGAATTCAAACAGCAACATCACCAAAAATACCAACAACAGTAGCACCAAAACCATTATAAACAAGAAAGCGAGAAAGCAAGATATGGAGAAAACGAGAAGGAGCAGATTGAAATCAAGAATTCACCATTTGGTTTTTTTGATGATGTTGTACTGCGTACCTGAAGGAAAAAGGGTACTGTGACGAAATTCTTCGAATCTACGGCGTCGAAGATTGGTTCGAGTCATTAATTTCAAATGAGGAATTGAAATTATTGACGAAGTTTCTTCTTTTACTGCGTGAATCAATCGAGAAGGCGATGACGAAGAAGACACAGATATCAAATTTATGGGTTTTCCTGGCGAGTGGGCGGTGCCGGAACCCATTGAAGGAATCTTCACAGGGAATCAACGGTAGCAACAACTGTGTTGTGTTCCTGGTTGTATTTTTAACAAAAAAAAATTAGGGATTAGGTTTTATTATAAGCAAGGTTTCCTGGATAGGCATGGAAATGGGGCGGGGATGGGGCGGGGACCTCAATCCCCATCCCCGTCCCCAATCCCTCATCTTCATCCCCGTCCCCATCCCCATCCCCGCCGGGGAATATGATCACATCCCCATCCCCATCCCCAACGGGGAACGGGGATCCCCATCGGGGAAACGGGGATTTTCTTTTCCGTTTATGTAAGCTATTTAGATCAAATATATGAGACACCGCACATGTTTAAACATCACATATTTCCAATAAACCTAAAATCGAAAGAAATTTAATTTAGTATAAAAAAATCACAACATCATATAATAATTAATAACTTAAAACCAAAAGAAATTCAACCGAATTCGGAAAAAAAAAACTTAACTTCACACGTTCCAAAAGATATCGAGTAATATTCAAAACCATATCGAGTATTGTATTTTGATTGACATCCAAAATACATACTAACATCCAAAAAATAACAATTTTGTATTATAAACCTAATTAGGAAATAGGAAATTATGAATTACCGATTTAGTTTAAATAAATAATATATATTAAATATTAATTAAAATATATAACGGGGACGGGGCGGGGCGGGGAGTGCGATACCCGTCCCCGTCCCCATCCCCGCTTTGAGACAAACGGGGATCCCCGTCCCCATCCCCATCCCCGGTTTAGCGGGGAATCCCCATCCCCGATCGGGGCGGGTGGACCGGGTTCCCCGACGGGTCGGGCCCCATTTCCATGCCTATTCCTGGAAGTGGGTTTTTTGGAATAAGGTTTCTTGAATTGGTTTTCTGGTGGCTGTATTATTTGGAAAACCTCATATTACGATTTTGCCCTCGAACTTCTAGATTGGACATGAGATTGGGTACAACTTTCAGAGATATTACAAAAATGCCACCATTTTTTATAGCCTTTGATTAAAACCTTTGGATGATTAAGATTGGTCCTTACGGTCCTTCACCATTTTACGGTTCTCATTTGATTATCGTCCTATATATATATATATATATATATATATATATATATATATATATATAGTGATGGTTTCATTTGCAAACCATCATATTTTGCAAACCGTGCAAATCGTCTATTTCATTGGTTAAGTTATTGAAATTGTTTCATGAAGTTGTTTAATTTATTGAAATTTCATATAATTCTTTTCTTAATTAAATTGTTTCATATATTTGTGTTTTTTATGTAAAAATGAAAAGGTTTCATCAGAACGAGAAAATACATGAAACAATTTCTTCACCAGAATGAAAAAATACATGAAACAATTTCATTTTTATGTAAATAACACAAATATATAAAATAATTTCATCAAGATTTTTTTAAATGCAGCATATATTAAAAAGGGAATAAACAAAAAGGTTCAAGCTTATGCAAGAAGCAGAAGGAAACAACACAAACAGAAACAATAGACGACAAATGCAACCTACAAAGCAAGACGAGCACACGCAAAAAACAACCAAAACCAAAACCAAACCCAAACGAGCCCCAACAGGGAGACCGACGAACACGAACAAAATTAGCCAACTAACCCACACCCACTACACCAATCATGCCAAGAAAGACTAAAATCCTTCACCCACACTCACGGAGACATTACACAACAAGAAGTTCAACTCTTCCCCATCGCCCTCCCTCTTGGAACTCTCACCCCATCCCATTAACCGAAATCAAAATGTTATCGTATATTCTCATCAAAATGTAATTATTGATGAATATGACCCACCAAAATACCATTGAACACACCGTGAGTAAGGGCCTTTGTAACTCTCCGAATTACGGGCGATTTGTATTATCGGTTACAAGGAGGGGTTTATAATGTCAAGTAAATATTATTTATGTCAAATAATGTATTTGGAGAAACAAATTATTAAAAAAAATGGTTTTATTTCTTCAATTTTAAATGTCGTTTATATATAAGGAAAATGATCAATTTGGTTGTATAATTATATATAGGAGGAGGTCATTATTCCTATTTAGGCGTATATCAACCAAAAGGAAACTATGAACCATGGAGTTAGTTTACCAAAAAAAAATGGAGGAACAATTGGAGGGTTTGAGACTTCATATTTAAATTAATATCGTGGCACTTTTATGGGTGATAGTTTAGGTTTTGTGAATGGCAATAAGTACTCGTGGCTAGAGCCGATTGTGAATCCCAAATTGCTCAAGTAACAATGAATAATTGAAAGATTAATTGTATTGAATGATTGAGAGTGTTACAAACATATGATTGAAAAGCAAACTCTCTCTCTAAACCTGATAAGCACACAGTCTAATCTTTTCTCTCAACTTCAAACCCTAATGATTAGAAAACAAAAAATAAATACACAGACCTAAAACCCTACAGGCCCAATGCCCAACAAACAAAACAAAGCCCAATAATAAAATAAGGCTTTTACAACGTGATTAATAATTAACAAATAAACTTTATAAATATTTTATATAACTTTCCACGCACTAGGACTTTCAGTCCTAACAATCTCCCCCTAAAGTTGTATAAAGGATTAATCTTTTTGAAATCTTCACTTCTTGATCTTCTCTCTCCTTCTTGAATATCTGAAACACTTTGGTGTTGTTTGTCTTCATGTCATTCCAAGCTCCCCCTTGAATAAAGCTCTTGGTCTTCATAATTTCAACGTTGTCACCAGATTCAATGTACCATAGTCTCGACTGAATGCACTACTGAGCAGCTTTCAACTGTAGAAACTCAACACATCGAATCAGCACACAAGAAAAATAATGTGCGAGTTACTTGACATTCCACAATACATCTTCTGTTTAAAAAACAAAGAATTTGTCTCTAAACCGCGAGTTGAATTGAATTTCAGCTTAAGAACTTGTAGAACCAATATGCTCGTAGGAGGAATCAACTTGTAGCAAACACCACTTGATAAAGGATAGAAGAACCAATGCACTCTTGTAATCCATGGCTTTTCAACCTCAGATTTAAGAAAAATAGGATATGTTGGGAAAGACGAAGTAAGAGCATGCTATTGAAGACGTTGCAAGATATGTCGGGGAGGCCTCCGTTGATTGTGTACGAACAAAATACAATCAGATCCGAAAAATGAGAAAGAAATCAAAAGTCAGTGGATCTGAATTGAACCTCAACATGATAATCTGTCTTTGAAACTTGTGTCGTTGCATTCTCCCCCTCATGATGATTAGGAGAATCCTGAGCATCATGTATGTTCAAAGACTAACTGGATGAGTAGTAAAAGATAAGATAAAACATTTAGTAACCAAGATGGGGTAATCAACTAACACAGAAACACATTAGTAACTATTATCACAACAATTAAAATAATTGTGTGGCCTATTTTCAGAGTTGGCAAGGGGGTATCTCTGATAGGACTTCTAGTTATCACTGAAGTAAGATTTTAAGAATCTACTTCTCAAACTGTTCCGGCAATATCACAAAGATATGCGATTGGAATCACAAAGATTCGTGTGTGTGTGTGTAAAAGAAATATAAATATGTATCTTTTTGGCTCAAAGATTGATTCAACCCGGGACACGGGTTATAAATCAATAGACACAGTGAGATGAATGTGAAGTTCGAAGACCGGAGCTGATGTCTTCCTTTTTCAATATCTAATACCTCCGAGTGAGGAATAGATAGATTTTGTGTTAATTCTCCGTGCATTTATGAAAAAAGTATCTTTTGTGAGATACTTGAGTGGCTAGGTGGGGTGACACGAGTTATCGACACTGGGTCCATGTCTATTTCAATATCCATCTCCAAAGAACGAGAATGAATAGATTATGTGGTAACCCGGATAACTGACTCGGTTTGGTAAAGACCAATAATTCTTTTAAGTCCTGTCACATCCTCACCATACTCTTTTCACTCCGAACTCATCTATCAAGCTAGACTCCTCATTGATATCTTAGAATGGGATGTGTTTCTTGGGTAGATCCTTCCGGTTCTAGATTGACCATAGAAACTTTATGAGCCCTAACACTCCGTTAACTCACCAAGATAAAACATTTGAAGTAAACTATCTGATTAGAGATAATCAGAAGTAAAAAACATTTAAGAACGAGTCCTGAACTGAATTGATCAGAAGTCGATATGAAAGTTAGGATAAACCTGGTACTCCCCCTCAAAAGATGGCATAACCCTTTATTGTAGTCATGTGACGTGAATAATCTGAATTAAATCCCACATGACATTCCTGCAAAACAGATTAGACAGGTTTTGGTTTTGGTATCCATGCTTTGGATCCTTGACGGTTAGATGCCTTAGCTTTGAAGGTATGAAAATGGGGATTGGGGATACTATAAGTACCGTACCAACTATTGACATACCTGGAATCCACAAAGTCACTAGTTCCACAATAAGTGCAACATATATTTGATCGGTTTAGACTGATCAACTTAGTTGTGGAATAGACATGAGTCGGTGACTTTGAATCAACTACAGGAGATTTGTATGACGTGTTTCCACCACTGTCTTCTGTAGTTGATTTCTTTTTCCAAACCATTTTCACTTTTCGAAACACTTGATTATCTGTATTATCAACAAGAGAATTATAGAAAAGATTTGAAGGTCGAATCCGATCTTTTGAAAATTCATTTGATTTGACACAACTCTTCGAAGAAATAGTTGTGGAAGTTGAACTTGAAGAATAAGGAGACTGAACAACAGTATCGGGACTGGCTTGTTCAGATAAATCGGCTTTGAAATTGAGTTCTTCAAGTTTCTTGACTTTTACGGATAAATCATTTCTTTCTTCGAGAATCGAATCAAATTGTTTTTGTAAATCGGATTTTACCTTCTGTTCTTTCAAGATCTCTGTTGTTAATTCAGACAATTTCTGTGAAAGCTTACGAATTTCTGTTTCGAAAAACTTCCTCTCACTTTCAAAGTCTTTTTCAATACTGTTGCGTTTATCAGATATTTCTTTAAAAACCGCAACATTTTTCTTTTCAAGCACTTTCTTTGCCGTTTCAAAACCTTTTCGCTCTTTTGTAAAATTATCTCTCTCAAGTATCAAAACCTTTTCAAAATCAGAAATCTGTTTTGAAAGTTTTGCATTCTGAAGCTCAAAAACCTTTCTTTCGTCAAAAACTTTCTTTGAATGATCAAGAATCTTTTTTCAAAATTCTTTCTTTCATTTGAAAAATCAACTTTTTCTTTTTCAAAAACAGAATTCCTATTCTTGAGATCAAGATTTTCACTCTCCACAACTTTCAGTTTCTCTTTAAGTTCCAAAGTCTTCTGTTCTTGGGCTTCAAAATTCTCTGATTTTTAAACTTTGTCGAAAGTTCTGAAAATTGCTTCTTCAAAACATCATTTTCTTCAGCAAGGTTTTCTTTTTCTCTTTTTAAACTTTGTGCCCAACTCAGATTATCAGCATTTTCACTATTAACTTGCACAAGCACGTTGTAATTGTTTTCCAATCTGGCTTCAAGAACTACAATCTTGGATTTGAGATCAGAAATTTCTTGTTAATAATCAGAAGAAGACATTGTTACTTGAACAAAATGATCGTAAGACGATTGCGATGTGATTCAAGAAAGGTGTAGAGAAACGAATAACACTCTAAGACGACACTTTAAGATAAGGACAAATAACCTCTATTAAAGAAAAAAAGAAAAAAAAGGATTTAAAAATAAAACAGAAAACAGTCTGGGTGGGAGTCGGGTGTGAGTGGGGAGGGCTTCGGTAGAAGAGGGTTTGGCAAGGGAACCGGGTTTGGGAAAGAAAGTAGGAATGAGGAGCGACTTGGGTTTAGATGGGGGGGGGGACTTGGGTTTGGGATTAAAAGCGGGTATGAGGAGCGACTTGGGTTTGGGATAAAAAAAAGAGAGAGGTTCGAGAGAGTGAGAGAGGAGAGGGGTTCGGTTGATTGGGAGAAGAAGAGGGGTTCGAGTGAATGAGAGAGGAGAAGGTTTGGGGAGGAGAGGGCTTCGCGGGTGGAAGAGGGCTTGGGGAGGAGAGGGCTTCGCGAGGAGAGGGCTTCGAGAGGACAGGGGTTCGCTAGGACAGGGCTTGGGGACAGGGCTTCGCAGAGGAGAGGGCTTCGCGAGGAACCAGGCTTGGGACAACCAGGCTTGGGACAACCAGGCTTGGGACAACCAGGCTTGGGACAACCAGGCTTGGGACAACCAGGCTTCGCGTGAACCTGGTTTGGCAGCGCACCACTAAATGTCGACTCCAAACTCAAAAAAATAAAACTTTTAATCGAAAACCAATAAACTTGAGCAATGATTATCGATTAAATTCAGAAAACTAACACCCTTTCAATCGATTATCGAGCAAAAACAATGATTTTCAATAATAAAAAAAACTCAAGAACACAGACTAAAAATTTTAGATCTATAAAATCCAAAATTCTACTTCAATCTTACAAATTGGAAGATGAAATTTTACGAGAACTTTAATCTAACACAAATAAGTAGATTGGAAACAACTAGACTCAGAGATTTAGCAAAAAACAAGAAACCCAAAAATCAATCAGAGAAGTCGATCGACTGATAAAAGATTTTTTTTTACCTTTTTCAAATCAAATCTTCATCTCTTCGCTCTGATACCAATTGTGAATCCCATATTGCTCAAGTAACAATGAATAATTGAAAGATTAATTGTATTGAATGATTGAGAGAGTTACAAACATATGATTGAAAAGCAAACTCTCTCTCTAAACCTGATAAGCACACAGTCTAATGCTTTCTCTCAACTTCTAACCCTAATGATTAGAAAACAAACAATAAATACACAGGCCTAAAACCCTACAGGCCCAAGGCCCAACAAACAAAACAAAGCCGA
Source organism: Arctium minus (assembly GCA_954870635.1). Taxonomy (NCBI): domain Eukaryota; kingdom Viridiplantae; phylum Streptophyta; class Magnoliopsida; order Asterales; family Asteraceae; genus Arctium; species Arctium minus. The sequence goes on along the minus strand of OX941080.1, from coordinate 168,107,732 downwards.
ATAATAAAATAAGGCTTTTACAACGCGATTAATAATTAACAAATAAACTCTATAAATATTTTATATAACTTTCCATGCACTAGGACTTTCAGTCCTAACACCGATGAAAGAGAGAAGTGGCAAGGGTGGAGGCATTATCTAAAAGGAAGAGGTCGTGTAGAACGAGAAATGGGTTGAGGTCGGTGCTCGAAATCAAGAATAGATCATGACGACATTGAGGAAAGAATCCTTTATAATTATTGGTTCATTATTACACAGTGATTTGAGGTTTGTATACTTGTTTATTGAGTCGGTTAGTTGATGGGATAATGGACAAACTTTCGATTCAAAATGGAGACCATATGTTACGGTTTGAAACGATAATATTTGGAGTGTTAACGATTTGAAAACATGAAACAAGGGGTTGTACATTGGCCGAACACGACCGTGTATCGGTCTAGTAAAAGAGTCTAATGGGCGTGTATGACTCGGGTTTTGAAAAGGGTATCGTGTTGTGATTGTGAGCATAAATTTAGATATGGTTGCGATCTTGGGAATATATATATATATATATATATATATGTATATATATATATATATATAGGACAATAATCAAATAAGAACCAAAAATAGGTTGAGAACCGTGAAAACCAATCTAAACCATTAATTGATTTTAATCTATGGTCATTAAATGCAATGGCAATTGTGAAATAAATTAGAAGTTCATGATTTATTATGGATTGAAATTAAGATTTAAATGGCATTTTGGGTATTAAAAGGTCAAATTCATATCTGGGTCATTACATCAATGGCCAAATCAAGCCACCACCGCCGACAACCATTCCCCAGCCACCCCTCCTCACTGTCATCTCACTCTCCTGTCATTCCTCCGACCACTGGTAGAATGTCATATCGATGAAGGCGATCGAAGTGCCCACACTTCATAAACCCTAAATTCCAATGGCGATGATGATTAACTTATCGAAATTTCTCGATATACTTTATGTGATGGCAAAAGGTGGATCTCGTTATTGTTTTAAAAAGTCCGATGATATATGCGGTGATGTTTGCGATGAGGTAAAATCTAATCGATTTTCAGTTTCCTGATTTCATCACGTCATTCTGTGACGATGTTTTTATTTTTCTGTTTCTCGTTTTCACGAATTTAAGTTCGATTACAAATTCGTTTTTTCCCTCTTTTGTTGTATGTAATTGGAATTTGTGTATTTTTGTTCGATCGATCCCCAAATTCTCTAGGTTGTGATGGATTTGTTTGGCCATATGCTTCTAATTCCTACTTAGTGCCCTAATTTGGCCAAAATTAGTATTTGTCTCTACTTTTATTGAAGGATTAGAAATCAATGAAATGATTAAGGCCTGGAAACTTCAAGTGATCCATGATCATGTTGTTGAGATGCTTTACAACATCTTAACACCATCATTCTTGCACGAAATGTTAATTAAAATGTACATTTGATTTGCAGGATTTGTGAAGATCTTCAAAAATGTCGAGAGTACGTTGCATTCTCCGTGGGCTAGAATTGAAAACAATCGATCTTTATGTTTGTGTTGGTCTGAGGACGAAGGCATTGAGTTGCTTCGTCGAGTTCAACAATGTTTTTTCTGTTCCCACCACCGATGAGTCTGCTCAATTTCATTTATGATTTCCTTATAATTTCTTATTGTGGGTGTTCATGGTGACACGTTGATCGTTGTTTTTTTATGTAATTTTATTTAGGGGTTTGATTCAGGGGACGCGACAGCTATGACACATAAGTTGTGGAGAAGAAGATCCCTCTATCCAAAATCTGCTTCATCCCATCCTCTTGACCTGCAATCGATCGATATCTCTCAACTAGGAATTGCTCCCAATATCGTAGAGACCAAACCCTAGATCAGAAAAGGGGAAATATTAGCGTTTCGTTCAAATTGTATTTGATTTCATTAGGTGAAAATAAATTATAGATGAAACTTTTATTTGATTTCATGTGGTGAATTAAGATATACATGAACTTATGTTTGGATTTAATCAGGTGAAATAACATATTTATGAAAATTGTGATTTATTTCATTTGGTGAAATAAGGTTAATATGTGTTTCATATGGTGAATATTTGTGTTTCATCTGATGAATGAATCTATATGTTTCATCTGGTGAATCATGTTAGCAAAATGACGACTATGCCTTTTTCATGTGGTGAATCAACTTTTAATTAAAACCATTGGATCAAAACCAAATTATGACTTAGATCGGTTCTCACGGTTCTCAATCTTTTTTGGTTCTAACATGATTTAACCCCTATATATATATATATATATAGAGAGAGAGAGAGAGAGAGAGAGAGAGAGAGGTAGGTTCATACGAGAATGGTAACGATTTAAAGGAATAAAGGAATGAATATGAGCCAATCATAATAATTAAAGTAATTTCTTTTTTTTCCTTTTTTTGGTCGACCATAAGGATAGTTAGGTCATTTTCACACATCTGAATATTTTTGGATAGTGATCATCTCCCAAAATCTAAGCGATATTCTCTGAATCCTCTTCTTTATTGGTGTCAATCAAAAACAATCTGATATTATCTCAATCTTCTTCTCTCTCTCTCTCCCCCTCTCTCTCTATCTCTATCCCTCTCTCTATGGATATCGATCAAATCCATGGTTGTTTCTTCTTCTTCTTCCTTTCTTTGATCACGATGATTTTCTGGAGAAGACGTATCCATGGTTGTTTCTTCTTCTTCTTCTTCCTTTCCTTGATCATGCTGATTTTCTGGAGAAGACGTACTAGAGGAGCACATATACTTGTCGTTTTTTATAGAAGATTCAAATCATCCGATTATAACCATGGGAAGCAGCGACTTGATGAATGTAATGGATTTCCATCAGACAATTGATGTCGACATCAGTGATAAGCAAGACAAATCAGAGATGAATGTCGAAGATACTGTATTAGAAGATGTCCCTGGTTTGAATGTATTTTAGGGTTGATTTTTCAGAAATAAATTGCCACCCTGTTTTTGTTTGATTTCATTTAAGTGGGTTTTCTATTCAGTGTGTTTTAATTTGTACATTCCACATAAAATTAAGTTTCATGGAATTGTTAATTTCTCAAATGGTTTTAGTTGTGTTTTGTTCATTCTTATAATCATATATTTAAGTTGATTGAAGTTTTGCAGACATTTAATGTCTTCCAGATTTCATATGGTTATTATTAATAAGATCACCTATTTTTGTATTGTACATTCATGGTAATTACTTATTTTAGTATGCCTTCTTTCTGATGCATTAAATTTACAATGATAATACCAGCAGATCACTTGTGATTACCACGATAAACCAATTTTGAATTCATTATACAAGGGATCACTTGTGATTACCATGATAAACGAATTTTGAATTCATTATACCAGGGATTACTTGTGATTACCATGATAAACGAATTTTGAATTCATTATACCAGCAGATCACTTGTGATTAACATGATAAACCAATTTTGAATTCATTATAGCAGCGAATCACTTGTGATTACCATGATAAACGAATTTTGAATTCATTATACCAACAGGTCACTTGTGATTTGATAAACCAATTTTGAATTCATTATAGTAGCGAATCACTTGTGATTACCATGATAAACGAATTTTGAATTTATTTTAAGAAAAATCATGATTTCAGGGGGAGAGATTGAGACGTGTTGAAATAAATTAGGAAGGGATTTCTTTTTTGATTTGATATGATCATCACATCCCTAAAAAATCGCCTGCTTGATATAATTACTGTAAAACAAAAAAAATACCAATTTTGCCCCTAAAGTAATTTACCAACGTACTTTAAAGGGTATTTTGTTGTCATTAATTAGATAAAATGCCATGGTTAATTTCAACCGCTGATTTAATCTAATCAAGGGCCGAGATCTATCCCTTTATTCTTTTAAATACACTATGTTCTCGTTTGAACCCACATCTATATATATATATATGAGCCATGGATGGTTGTTGTCGCCAAAGACCTTTTTGGGTCGCATGTATGCCTTGTTCACACATGTGTGGACTCTCCATGGAAGATATACATACAAATATATGATTTGGATAGTTTATGACTTCCAGGTTTTGTTCCTACACACACACACATATATATATATATATATATATATATATATATATATATATATATATATATATATATATATATATATATATTTGATGGTGATTCAAAGGGAGGAAGAAATCGATCACGACCATGGAGCCGAAAGTTTATAACTTTCATTATTCCAATTATTTAATTTTAAGAAGGGTGGTCTTAATAAACTAATTAAATTAAATAATTTAGCGAATAGATTAAAGTCTTGTAAAAACTAAAAAGAGTGAAGGAAATCATATATTTTAGACACTTATCTATTGCCTTTTTTATCTTCTATTGTTATGGAAGTTTGTCTTCCTGTTTTGTGTATATTTATATGGCTTTGGTTTTATGAAATAATACAAGCGATTGGTACCTTGAAACCCTTTAAAGAGTTGATTACTATCAAGACACTTTAAATTGAATTACAAAGGGTAAAATGGCGTTAATTAACGTTTATTATGGGAATGAAGTGTCGTAGTTAATAGTTATTTGGATCAATTTAATTAGGAGTGAAAATGTTATAAAATGTCATTTTGACAATATACGAGGTTTAAAGTTAAGGCTTGAGTTTTAACTATATTTTTACAGAGATTGATCAAATTGATTAAAGGATGACTTTATTGACCAAAGTCACTAGGTTTGACTTGATTAACATAGTCTTTAACTTTTGGGTTGATTCATGGAGAAACCTAGTCATTATTTAACTATTATGGTTTAATAATTGTGGGTTATCAATCAAGGACGATTACAGGGCAACTTACACAGTTAGGTGAGTCTTCATGAGATTTTAACTGGGATGTATGCTTACGTAAAATGTATTTGAGCATTATGTTATTTTATATATACATGTTTGTGGGTTGATACATGTATGTGAATTATTACGATTGCATGCTATTTGTTTATATGTACTTTTTAAACATTTATTAGCATGTTATATATCGACGAGCTATAATTTTTTGTCGGGCATGAGAATGGGTCAATATGTCGTAAGGCATGGCAATTCCCAAGGATGGGTGATCGGACGAGAGAGAGCCGTATAACCCGGGGAAACGCCGATGACGGTAAAACCTTAACCCGACGATTCAATTGAAGAGAGCTCGTTATTATTTAAAGGGCTTTGAATAAATGCGTATACTACTATTTTTATTTACATAATGGGATATGTATGTTTTATGCACGAAAATCATGGACTCACTTAGCTTTATAAAAGCTGACTATTAGTATACATCTCAAGAGCAGAGAGTTCAAAGATGGACAAGGACAAGTGTATTTTTTTTAGGAGGAAAACCTATGCTCATCAAGTTTCTTTTATGCTTATAATTTATTAGGTTTATATGTAATGTAACCCGGTATGGGACGAGTTAGTTTTGGGATTTTAAATACGACTTAATTATTGTAAGACTTCCGTTGTTTATGACTTTATTAGTCTTTAAGTTTCAAGTAATTTGATGTTTTATTAGAGGAAATTACATAGCACCTTATAGTAAAATTTAGGGTGTTACAGCCTTGACGCACACCATTACGCATTCTGAACTCTGGAGTTGGAGACCCATTAACTAGAACGGACACAGTCGCGGAATTCAAACAAGTCTCTATCCAACGACACCATTTGTCGCCAAAACCCATTTGGATCATGATGTCACGAAGATAGTCCCAATTTAAACAATCAAAGGCCTTCTCGAAATCCACTTTAAAAATAGCCGTCTTTTTAGCATTCTTCCTTAAATAAGTCAAGGAAGCATCCGCCACCAAAACACCATCCAAAATAAATCTCCCTCTCAGAAAGGCATTTTGAGACTCCCCGATAAGCTTGCTCATAACCTTTTTCAGCCTCTCCGATAGAGATTTTGCGATAATTTTGTGAAGACTACCGTTCAAACTTATGGGACAAAAATCCCCGAAATTGATCGGATCCAAAAATTTTGGTATAAGAGCCAAGAAATAGGCATTACACCTCGACTTTAGTCTTCCATACTCCCAAAAACCAATCGAAGACAACTAGAAGATCATCCTTAATAATGAGCCACCAGGTTAGTGTGCAGATAGAGGACTTCTTTCATGGATAGTTCAATGTGCTCATCGGCGCCTGACCCTGAGATGTGGATCATCCAAGGCACCGATGTATTTTTACATCCCACAGCTTCGGCAGATCGCTTAGAAGCTTTTACTCGAGGGGGTGCTCTTGGCCCAGTGAATATCGCCTATTCTTTTGAAAATCTTGAAGTTAAAGCCGTCGGGACCTGGAGATTTTGAAATCCCGCAAAGATTAATTGAATTCCATATCTCCACTTCCGTAAACTTAGCTTCAAGGGAAGAAGCTTCCTCGAAATCGAGGGTATTAAAGAAGTTGCTGTGAATCTTGGCCCGAGAGTTCACACCTCACCAAATTTAGAGCTAAAATAAGAGTGAACAACTAGTTTAATCGATGTGGGTTCCTCGCACCAAGTCCCATCAATCGAAATACATGAGATATTGTTCTTGATATAGTTCCTCTTTAGAGAAGCATGGAAGAACTTGTAGTTCTCGTACCCCTCTAGGACCCATTTCGATCTAGCTTTTTGACGTATCATATTAGATTTTTTTTTGTTTCTAAATCAATCCAAAGCAAACGAACTGCTTCCCACTCAACCAATTTGGACTCTGAGAGACATCTGTTTTCTGCTTCCGATTCGAGATGACAGCTACTCTCCCGCCGCAAAGCTTGATCACCCGAGAAGATTGAAGAATCCCAAACTGTTAACAGACCCCTGATTTGTTATTCAACAGCACATGCGCAAACCCAATATCATTACTCTCCCAGAACCGGTTGATAAAACATTCATCAATACATCGAGACTTGGTTCGCAACAATTTCATCAAATTAAAAAAATTTATAAACCAATTTCATTAACTTAGGAATGAAATCGACGGTTTGCACGATTTGCAAAATTAGGGTGGTTTGCATTTGAACTTTCCCCTATATTTAAAGGGGAGCGATATTTTGCAAACAACCCATATTCGTAAAAATCGTGCAAACTCTATTCAACCAATAAGATTTATTTTGATGTTTTTTATTTCTTTTTATTAACTAGAAGCGTATTCGCGCAATGCAGCGAGATACATCACGATTTCAATGTTTAATTTTATTTTTTTGTCGATTTACAGTACGATTTTGGATTGTTTTGAGAAAGTGATAATGTTTTTTTATAAACTTGTTTAATTTAGGCTTAATAATATAATGACTTTTATATAAAAAAATTAAGTACTTTGTTAGAATTCAATGATTATCTTATATATTTTAATAAAATCTAGAAAAAATAACCAATTACATATTTAATAATATAATTAAAACAAATTTATAGTAATATAATATATTAATTAATAGTGATATATAGAAAAGTTTGCATAAAAGGAAGGTCCTGCACATACTAAATTGGTGGGTGTTAGAAGTCTGCAGTAGTAATATGTATCTTGTGCTTTGATACTTGTAAATTAAGTGATTTTTAAAATCTTGCATAAAATGATGGTACCTTATGCCTAATAATTTGTATTTAAGAGTTTTTTATCCGTGCTTTATAATATAGTATAGATAAGGGTAAGTTTTTCATTATGCACGGTGTCCGTTTATTAAGGAAATTATCAAACTCCTATTATTTTGAGAAATAAATCTTGTTTAACCATTTTTTTCTTTGAATAAATTATTTTTTATTAATATTAAAAAAACAAATTTTATTATTACTTTTGTAAACAAAAAATTTATTATCATTGTATTTTCGAATATATTAAATTATAACCGATTAATTTTAGAAAAACAAAATTTATTATTATTTGTGTAAAAAAAAATTATTATTATTTTCTCTAATAAGGATACCAATTTCATGAAACACCTGGAAACAGATTCATGAAACAATTCCATCAAAATGACAAATGTGACAATTTCATTTTTACATATACAGAAGAGTAAACTACTATTTTCGTCCCTATGGTTTGATGTTTATAACTATTTTCGTCCCTGATCTTTAAAAAATGCTTTTATCATCCTTAAGGTTTTCATTTCGTTTCGATTTTCGTCCCTCTGACTAACTTTGTTAAATAAGTTAGTTAGATTAAGGACAATTTTGTCATTTTACATTTTGTTTTTATTTTTCTTTCTCTTTTATTAAATTAAAGCATATGAAATAACTAAATCCATAATCCACCCCAAACCCATCCCCCACGTGACCCCACCTCCACCTCCACCTCCACCTCCACCCATATTCTTTAATTTTTATCTCCTCCCTCCTCCCATGACCTGCAACATCTTCTCTCTCTAAGACATATCAACCAACACAATCTTTTTCTCCCTTTTTTTTCCTAGTAATCCTTTCTCAAAATTTCCCTTTTTCCCATTTCCTAAATCAATCTCTCCTTTTATATATATATATACACATGTATAATTATATATTACCCATTTCCTAAAGTTCAATCTCAAAAGCTATTCATTTTCTTCAACAATGGCTTGTGTCTCCCTCTACTAGTTCATTTGAGTTCAGACCAACAAAATCGATCTCAAGATCTGTCCAATTCTCAATTTCCCTCTACCTACTTCTACATCATCGAGACAATCCCTTACAGCCCCACTTTCTTCTTTTATTTTCTTTTTATTTCCTGAAAATTTCAATCTTAGATTGATGGATCTTTTTTTAAAATTGAACCTAAAGACTTCAGTCTTGGCCTTTATCATTCACTATGTTTGATGGAAGAGAATGTATCATTGGGTTTTGGTTTTCCAGAAATCACATGGACTTACACTCTGCAAAAACATGGAAAGGTTGATCATTGATAAACCTGGAGGCTTGAGTGGTTTTTCATGTAAAGTGCAAGTCAGTACATACCTTGCAGACAAGAAGTGCTTTATGCCATGTGATATGGCCATGACATGGGGGAAAACTTTTCTTCTCTTACATGCTTAAATTGCCCAATGGAAATTATCTAGTGCTAGAAGCTTATTGATATAAGCTCTTCAAAGAGAAAGACAAGGGTTGTTACTTTAGGACATCTGAGGAAGGCCCAACTTCCTGGCATAAAATACACCAAAAAAATTGAAATAAAGCAAAAAGGGGATAAAGGGACCAATGGGAAAAGCAAAAAAAGAAACAAAAAGACCTCAGATATGAAGCTCAGGGAATTATGACTCAGTTTTGGCTAGTAGATATATTTTCAGAAACAAAAAGAATATGGAACCTTACATCTAAAATATTTGCAGGTGAGTTACTGAAGGCGGCTCTTGAAAAATCATGTTGAATTCCTTGATAGAACTTCAATATCTGTTCTTCTTTTTGCTTTGCTAATCCTTCCCTATAAGATTGAATTGGAATCATACCGTAATTTCGATTGTGACTTACCTGTTGAATCCCATAAGTTTGCAGCTGATTAAATTGACCCAGGTAATGATTTCCAGTCCATGGCAAGTAACTTCTAAGATTCAAACAGTCATCAATCTGGTTTGATGAGGAACAAAAGCCGAAGGCGGCTGGAGGTGGAGATTGGAGAAGACGTCAACAACTAACGATGAAGGACAAGGGGATTGAGATCAAGCTGGCCAGGGGGACGAGGGGGGAGGAGGGGAAGTCTGGAAAGGTTAGCAGAGGGGACTTGTCTCAATTGTGGCGTTATACACACTCACACACTTTTAAAATATTAAATAAAAATAAAAAATACTAAATGACAAAGTTACCCTTGACTTAACGATTTTTTCTAACGTTGTTAGTGTGAGGAACGAAAAAAGAAACAAAGTATAAACCACAGGGACGAAAAAAAGCAGTTTTTAAAAACCAAGGACGAAAATCGTTATAAACATCAAACCACAGGGACGAAAATCATAGTTTACTCTATATAAAAACATAAATACATAAACAATTTCATTAGAGTAAACATGAAACAATTTCATCAAGATATGAAATACATAAAACAAATACATAAAACAATTTTATCAAATTAAACAATTTCATCAAGATAAGGAATACATGAAATAAATGCATTTTTCTCATGAAATAAGAATAATTGTCATAATTAAATTATTGACAAAAAAATAAAAAAACATACAACATATTGAAAAAATAGAAAAAAACATAATTAAACGGTTACCCTAATTTAAAAAAATAGAAAAAAGCCACGGTTCCATAATTTTCATAATTAAATCATTTGACGTTTTTGCGCTTTCGGCCTCTTGTAATTAATGAACTATATTTATTGTCTTTTTTTTTTTTTTTACATAGTCTCCTTTAATCATGACCATTAATCAATCGACGGATGAGGATGTTTTGTACGGTTTGTACAAATGACTTGGTTTGCAAAATAAACCACTCACACACACACACATATATATATATATATAGTATTTCAATTAATGCATTTACTAACATGGAATGCATACGGTTTAATGAAAGTATCACTTTCATCCGATACATCGCATGAATCGTTATGTGCATCGACATTTACTGCTGAAATTTGACGAAATCAGGTAAATTCATTTAGAAACAATGAGAATTCAAATGTAATAGGCTAAATGAATGGTTTTGATGGGTTTACACGGGGTTATAACCTTTTTACTGGGTTGTAAAATAATCGTGGCCTATATATATATATATCTATATATATATATATGTCTGGTTCAAGGAAAAACCTCAAATAATCGAAAAACTAAAGAACAATCTTATAGGCATAGATTCAACTCAATCTAAAGGACATTAATAATCATCAATTAAAGGCTTTTAAATTAATAAAAAGGGTATTATAGGAAATTAACCAACTATTGAGATAAGGAAAGATAACAATCAAAGCAACCAAATCGTTGCCATGATTATAGGAAATCTGGTCAATGGTTTTGTTGTATCAATTGAGAAGATTCTTATCAAAAAATGTTGTCATATGGTCGACGGTTTAGGAGTAGCAATTGAGAAGGTTCATATCAAAAATTTCAGTGCATATGGTCGATGGTTTAGGAGTACCAATTGAGAAGATTCATATCAAAGATTTCAGTGCATATCGACCTGCAACCAATCGATTAAATTATCGAAATGGAATCGGTGGAAGAAAACGTAAATGAGGAATCCGTTAATGGAGGAAATCTGGGCAGAGATGGATTCAATGATGATGAACACGTTGATTGTGATTTAGAGGGTAACGATTTACAATCAGGTAATCATTCTAAACCATTATTTAAATGGCAATTAACGATTTACAAACGTTTAGTGTGATGATTGAATTCTGATTCAATCATCGTGACTTAATTTTGAGTTCTCTAATTGTCATGGTCGAAAGTAATGGTTGCAGGTCGATATGCACAAGTGCATATACGAGTGAAACTAAGAATGTATCTTCTTATGAGTTTGCTTTTGTTATTGAACTATCGAAGATAATTGTCCATTGTTATTATGTTGAATATTATGAGTTTCAGTGACAAAGTGATTGAAATGAATCATATTAGGAGTAATTTAAGCTTCTGCATGTATGCATTTGTGAATAAAAGTACAAAATAGTTGGAAAACATGCACAGATGCATGTTAGGAACTGAATAACCTGTTGCAGGTGCATGTTATGCAAAGATTATCCTTGATGCACAAGTGCATGTCAAGCACAAGTGCATGTTGTGAACAAACGCATGTTATGAATTAGTACATAACTAAAATGAATGGATTTGTGATCCAATGTGCATATAAGGTAGTGTACTATTTGTATTATGCATGTGTATGAATGTTAGTGAAAGTATGAAATTGTGAATGAATACTTAATTTAATTAACTACATATCTAACTCTGCAGGACGAGCAATTGAAATCAATACTCCAAGAGGATCAACGTTCTGGATACCAAGGGTGGAGGATTGTGTCATATAATTTTTTTGAGTGAAAACGAAGATTTATAATTGTTTCATACATTTATTTGTCGTATAAACGAATTGACTGTTCGATAATCATTGGTGTTAGTTTGTACAAAGATATTATGTGTTTAATGTATATTCAATTGTGAACCTTAGTCCGATTATGCATTATATGATATACACAAATTGCATTTGATAGAATAATGCACATGTCATGCACAAGTGCATGTTATGTTGTGCACAAGTGCATGCAAGTTATGCACAGAATCAATTGGCCATTCTAACAACGTCGGTATCTATCTCATATTGGACTTACTTTCAGTATTCAAAAGATGGTGTACTAGGGTTTGACATCCATATAAATGCCCATAAGTAAATTAGTGCATGTTATGCAAAAATACCCTGTTATAAAATTCCTTCCTTGACACTTACACGTAATAGAAATCATTTAAAGTTAAACCCATGATTGAAATGAAAAATTATAATCATATGATAAGATAAACATCAATCAAATTGTTTAAGTATCAACACCCAACAAACAAAAGTACAAAAAACCATAATCAAAAGAACCATAAACCAAAACATGTACCTACTTCTCAAAAAAACATTTTCCTATTCCAGTACTATCGTAAAAAACGCTTCTCCCTATCACTAAAGGTATCAAGAGCACTTTCCATTAGAGCCTTATGGGTTTCTCGATCGATTGCATCAAATTCATCCGCCAATGTGATTATTTTAGCTCGATGAATATTCATATCAGAAAGTAGAATTAACCACAATCTCTGACTGATCAATGTTCTTAAGTAACCTAGGACTTTTCCTAGGTAAACGTGGAAAAAAACGAATTTATGATAAATGGGAATAAAATATGATGAAAAATAGGGTTTAAATTTTCGGCAAAAATAGAAATTGTAGGTCAATCAATGAAAGAAACACAAAAAATAACCTTCTTCAGCCATTGACCCAAACTGACTTTGCTACTTATCTAAAAATCGGAAGCAAAAATGAGTGTATGACCAAAATCGACATCAAAATAGAACGATTTAATAGATTTTGGATGTACCTGGTTAGATCGATTGAAGTTCACCCCTTACTTGACCAAAGGGGACTTTGCTGCTGATAAGAAAATCGCAACTGATAATGAGCAATGGTGACATCAACTTTAATAAAACTTGATAGAAGGGGTTTTGAGGTTACCTTGTTGATCAATTGCAGATTGTGAATGTTTTGTTAACCTAATTCCACCCAAAAAATCACAACCGAGAATGAGTGTGAACCAAAAATCGACTTCAATATAACTTGATAGAGGAGGGTTTTGAGGTTACCTTGTATATCGATTGATGATTGAGAATGTTTTGTTAACCAGATACCACCCAAAATCGATTCAATGGAGGAAAGAGACGATGTAGATTTGCAGCAGAGATGTAAAACCCTTAAAATCGGTAATGAAGATAAATGTGGAATTTGAACGAAAGGGTTTTGAGGTTACCTTTGTATACCGATTGATGATTGAAAATGTACGTTCAAAATCGATTCAATGGAGGAAGGGAAACGATGGAAATGATTTAGATTTGCAGCATATATGAAAAACCCTTAAAATCAGTAATGAAGATAGATATGGAATTTGAACGGAAAAGATTTAGGATCATCAATTATGGCTATAAAATTGGTATAAGGAAAAGGAGGTAATTTTATTCCAATACTACCCTCTAATGCAGCGTAGTGTGATATAAAATATACCTTCATATTCTTTTTATTTACAAACTTGCCATTGAAATAATAACCATTGATTTATCACATCCTATGATTATAAGGTTGTTCTTTAGTTTTTCGATTATTTGAGGTTTTCCCTTGAACCTCTCTCTTTCTCTCTCTCTCTCTCTCTCTCTCTATATATATATATATATATATATATATATATATATATATATATATATATATATATATATATATATATAAAACTTCACTCTCATGATTAAGGGATATCAACTAACTACAAAGAATAAGGGACAACCATATAAAACATCATGTGTCAAAGAATAAGCTAAGGTCAATATTAACCGATAATTTATCTAGAAACAAACTTCGAAAGTGTACTTGAGTTGGGGCATGCTTTTAATAATGTTGTGAAATTCCCGACGCCTTCATTTTAAGGGTGTTTGGTCCGCGGAATTCAAACGAATTTGATAGAATTGGAATGACAAATTCATTTGACCAAATTCCTTAGTGATGTTTTGTTCACGGAATGAATTGATTGGCTTCCACCAGATTCCACAAAATTCCATGGTTGAGGGATTTGATCGACCTTAGCATATGTGAAGGATTTGAATTCCATTTCGTGACAAATGTAACATAATTTATAATTTCGTTTTAGAAAGACAAAATTAACTTTTACATCCAATTTAACCACCACCTCGCCCACCTTCACCACTTCCATTGGCAACATATCCGCCACCACCACCGTTGCCACCACCACCATCAATTAATCTTATCATTCCACCACGGCCACCCACCATGCCACTATTTTCTGTCGTCATAGTTTCCACCTACCCATCCCAACACCACCACACCACTATTGTTGTTGTGACAATTGTCACCCCACCCCCGACAGATGGATATTTCTATTCTTTTGCGAGATTTCATTCCAATTCCTGTCAACCAAACGCGTAGTCAAATTTCATCACATTCCATTCCAGTTCCTTCAAAGTCAAATTTCTTTGATGGATTCCAATTCTACCAAATTCCATTATGTGACCCCCCCCATGGTGAGTGCATAACCTGTTTAGTTTTCCAAAACAAATTCCACTCGTTGGTGATTCTACATGAAGAAAAGATTTGATTTGATCAGGATGCATGGTTATTTTGGTATGGAGGAAATGAGGGATGAAGGGTTCTTGGTGATTGAGATTGGAGTGAGCAGGAGTGTAGAACTAGGTGAAGCTCTTCTTGTAGTTTTTTTTCTTTCTAACTTTTGATCCCCAGAAATATCCGTGTAGGGAAGATAGGAGATGATACGTGGTCGTGGTGCATGTAGGAAGAAGTTGCAAAGGTGGGGGTTATGGAATGGTATCGCGAAAGGGGAAGGGTAATGGCTGGAGAAGGAGGTCGGAACGGGGAAGGGAAGGGTCCAGAGTTGGACGACATCAAGATTCCTTCACATGGTTTCTACCTCGTCGATTTGGGCAATAACAATTTCATTTTCGTGTTGAATTTGGATAAAGGATTATTTGAACCAGCCAACCGGGTGTTCAAAAACATAAAAAAAATGTGTGGGAATTTGAGAATGGAACAAGCAAGTTCGAATTGTTTGAAGCCGAGTCGGTGAGAGATGTTGTAGAGACGAGCGAAGGAGACCATAAGTTATTAGTCATTTTTCTCTCTCGATCTCCATATAGTTATATAGACATGATCTCGAACTCGTTGATTTCTGGGTATTGACTATTGAAGTTGATTGAGAAAAATCACAGGAAATCATATTTGACGGGGTTTAGAGACTTGAAGATTGATCGTAAAACTTGGGTAGAATGTGGGAAGAATGTGTGCATTTTGATAAGATGCTTCCACGGGAAGGGGTTATGGTTGACGGGGAAGGGTCGGGTTCACCAGAATGTTGTTCGGGAAAGATGAAAGCAACGGGAAGGGAGTCAAGTGGGCTTGTTAGATTTTGTTTTTTTTTTTAATTTCTAAAAGCTTTAATGCAACATCCTAAAATTTAGAGTGAAATAAAATTCGAAATTTCGGCAATATAACGTCTAAAAATAGAGGAAACCTGTCCACCCTAAAGCGGGGAATCAAATAACTCGAATAACTTTGGACATGACAATTCAAACCCAAGAGTATCATCCCAAAACGGGGAATAATTTACAACCCAAATATAATGAAGAATAAAACCGGCAACCTAATAATCTAAGTTCATCACAAGATTATGATCGGGTGTCGCTATTCTTCCAAAAATGTATATCTTCAAAAATCAAGTATGTTAGTCATAAATCTCCAAAAAGAGCACTCATGACCCCAAGGTCGTCCACTCAGTCCCGACGAGCCCCACCGCTAAGATGACCTGTCAAACATGACAACCAAAGAACAAGCGTTAGGCTAAAGCCTAGTGAGAACAAGTCAATTGAAATAGAAGTACTAAACCCATTTGAAGTCGCACGATGGATATAACTATGAGCTAAGTCAATCAATTAGATAAACCATTAGTGATTAAAATATGGTACAAATAACACCAATCACGTAGTAAGCTCAACTCCTCTAAGTTTATTGCTCGAAAACATCAAATCAACCCCTCTAGGTCTATTCTTGAGAGTTCCAAAATGGGAACTCAAGCACAGGGAATTACATCTTACTGCCCATGGGACGCTGCCCGACCATATAGGTCCACACCTTACTTACCATGATGACCCGATGCTTATTCCGTGCCAAAGTGGTGATCCAAATGTCCAAAACGGGACATAAGGACACCGTGCCTATAGATCCATTGCACTAAGACCAAATACCAAAACATGTTAACACAATCATTATTAATCATGTATGTAAATCTTGAAACCAAATCACATATATAAGGTTACTAACATGGGGTCTTAACTCTCATTATTTAGGGGACTTTGTAAACACAACCTCATCAACAATAATACCGTAAATCCCGTTCCAAAAGTCAAAGTTTCCATTAATTAACCCAATACATAAATCTCACCAAACCCTAATTTTCACTTTGGGTTTACCAAAATCCCATAGAATAAGGGTTGGTTACTAAGTAAGTAGATGAGCATAGAAGACCATTCATCTTAGTTTAACACACATTTCTCCAACATTCATATTTAGGTCATAAAACACCATTATTTCCAAAACCCATGTTTAGGTCAAAACACAACAAAACCCAATATATGGTTATGAGACATAGTTGAGAGTGATAACACATAAACCCTAGTATTTATGTAAGAATCAAATGGTAGAAAACTCACCTTGTAGAGTTTATAAGAAACCCTAGATGATGACACTTGAGAGGGAAAGAGAGAATGGCACTTGAACTTCAAGTAGACTCTTAATCACAACCACCAACCTAAATCAAACCCATAAATTACAAATGAGGATTTCTTCTAGGAGCATTCAATGAGGGAAGATGAAACCCTACCTTTTGTTCTTCAAAATCGCATTCAAGAAGCTCCCAACAACACAAAATGAAGTAAAAATGGGTTGGTGAGCATTTAAGGGCCTGGAGGCCGTCGGCGACATTGCCTCGCGACTATGACACTATTATAGTCGCTTGGTCACAGTCGCTCGCTCACAAGGCCTTACGGTACCTACTTGGCGACATTGCCATGTGAGAGTGACACATGTCACAATCGCTGGTCATAGTCGGTTTTACCACCACACCTACGGACTACGGTACACCCTTGGCGACCTTGCCAAGCGACAGTGACAACTGTCACAATCGTTGGCACTGTCGTCGGCCCTGTATCGAGCCCCATCTTTGGCTTGGTTTTCTCTAGCTTCCCAAGCCCGAAACACGACACTTCTCACGAGTGATCACAAGCACTAAAATGCACAATAAAAACAGGCCAACTATAAAATCCAAGCATCGGAATGGCATAATTCACAAAAGAATATTTACCGAGAATACGGGTGTTACATTTAATAACTTGTACAATGATATATTATTAATAAAAAAACTAAAAACTAAAAAACCCTAGTGGCCAGCTCTCTTCCGCAAACGCTCCTTCCAGGGGTTCCCATTCAGGGTTCGAATCCTGGGGAGACAGGATGTCTTTTCCGGTGCAGATTCATGGAGCTAGGGTCTGTAGGGTCCCCAAAAGGGGACCACGAGGCCATGGGTCCCCGCCATTAAACCTTCTTTTTTTTACTTCTTATCTTAACAAAATTTTCCAGCTTTGTTAACCACATGGATGAAAAAACAAAATGAAATGAAAAGCACAATGATCAAAAAGGCATTTTTTTACCGGTGGCGAAAATAGGTATAAACAACAAACCACAGAGGCAAAAATCGTAGTTTAATATTGAAAATATATATTTAGGAGAAATAAATAATATTTTATGAATGTATTAAATATTTTAATAATATAATTAATATTGTAATTTTCAAAGTGGATAAGTTGTTGGAAATGAACATATTTTTCTTTTTAAAGATTTTGACTTTTGATTTTATATTTTGGGGAATCTGTTGGAGATCCTCTCAAGTTTATTTAAAACAAATATATGAGATAAATGTATACTCTTTGTATGTGTAAACATTTTTATAAGCAAAAAGAATAATTGTGTAACGATTATTTTGATGTTACTCATAAATGTGTTTTTATGATACTGAAGATGATGATGAATATTTTCATAAGAATGATGCATAATTTGGTATATGTATGTTGTTGTTTTGACTTTGATATTTAATTTTGATCCAAAACAATGGTTTCGTATAGAAAAAAAAGTCAAAAATTATGGGTGACTTTTAAATAATTATTTACAAATTTTGTCTAAACTAAATGATTGTGATATAATATTAGCACCAAAAATAACAAGTAATGATTGATTACATTGAATATAAAAGAACATGTTTGATTTTATATATGTAAGTTGTTATTAATGAAATTGAATATAAAAAAAATTGTTTGGTTCGTACTCGCACAATGCAGCGAGATACATCACGATTTTAATGTTTTTTTTCTCGATTTACAGTACGATTTTGGATGATTTTGATAAAGTGATAATGTTTTTATAAATTTATTTAACTTAGGCTTAATAATAAAATGTTTTTTATATAAAAAAATTAAGTATTTTGTTAAAATTCAATGATTATTTTATATATTTTAATGACATCTAGAAAAAATAACCAATTATATATTTAATAATATAATTAAAACAAATTTATAGTAATATAATATATTAACTAATAGTGATACATGGAAATATCTGCATAAAAGGAAGACTCTGCACATACCAAATTGGTGGGTGTTAGAAGTCTGCAGTAGTAATATGTATCTTGTACTTTGATACTTGTAAATTAATAGATTTTTAAAATCTTGCATACAATGATGGTACCTTGTGTATAAAATATTGTAATTAAGAGTTTTTTATGTCTGCTTTATAATATACTATAGATAATCGGCTCATTCTTCCGCAAGCCAATTTCAGGTTAAACTGGGAGGAATAAAAATTTATTCTCATTTTCATTTTTATTCCCATTACCATTCCTCTGTCTGAACCAAATAATCTCTAAATTTAATTCGATCTTAATTTTATCTTTGTTATATACCACTAGAAGTGTACTCGCACAATGCAGCGTGATACATCTTGATTTTAATATTTCATTTTATTTTTTGTCTTTGTCGATTTTATAATACGATTTGTATGATTTTAAGAAAGCGATAATGTTTATTTTACAACCTTGTTTAATTTATTTTATTTTAATTTAGGTTTAATAATGATGTATTTTACTTTAGGTTTAATAATATAATGTGTGTGTCCCAATAAAATGCAAATCAAATCAAGATGAACAACAAAATTCAATTCCAAATGTCATATGTATTGATCTTGAAGTTTACAGAATATAACCTAATGAAATGCTCTCTCTCAACTCTAATATTTCTCTCACTAAGCTCTCTCACAATGTTCTAAGTGTTACACGCTTACAAGGGAAAAGAAAACTATTTATACTTACAACAAATACAAGACAAAACTAAAATAGACTTTGATTTTGACTTATTACAAAGACTTTGACTTTTGCAATAAGAGGCTTTGACTTGAGCTTTTGACTTTGACTTTTTATCTTTATGATCTTGGATCCAACATATTTATGCACTAACAATCTCCCTCTTTGGATTCAAGATCATCTCCAAAAAGAATAAACATTGAAGCTCACTCTTTGATTCAGAAACAATTGATCTCCACCTTTAGATAAATAAAACCTAATTTCAGCATTCACGAATAGTCTTCTCCTTTGTTTGATCTTTGACAAAATTAATCTCTCACTTTAAATTGTCTTCAAACTTTCTGTAATCTCCCCCAAGGTAATAGAAATCAATCCTAGATGTGACTTGGACCGTTCACCACGGGCAAAAACGTAGGAACCGGAACAAGTTGGAATTTTCACTAAGTTTGAGAAACAAATGATTTCGGCACGATTAGCACTTAGCCAATCCATGCCCACAACTATATCGAACTCGGCCAAAGTAAAAGTCAATAACCGAATAGGGAAGACAACATCCTCAATCTCTATGGAAGAATTTGAATACTCATCATGAACTAGAAGAATCTTCCCATTAGCTATTTCAGTTTCTATAGGTTTATTCAACTTGGAAGGACTCATAGAAACCTTTGCACTGAATTGAGAAGACACATAAGATCGATTTGCACCCGTATCAAAGAGAACACGTGCAGGAATAGAGTTGACAAGAAATATACCCGTCACAACATCATCTGCTTCTTTAGCCTCCTCCGCTGATATTTGGAATACACGACCTTTAGCCTTTGGTGGGGTCTTTTCCTTTGTGGATGACCCGCTAGCATTATTCCCACCTTTCTTATTCAGGAAACTTGCGTTCTTGTGGCCAGGTTTCTTGCAAGTGAAACAAGCATCTTCCTTGAAACGACATTCCTCCACCGTATGTCCTTTAATACCACATCGATGACAAGATCGGGTTTTTGATGAGCATTCACCCGAATGAACCGATCTACAAGATCTGCACCAATCACCACATTTGCCTTGGTTCCCTTTCTTACCCTGATTTAATTTCTTTTTGTTGGAAGACCCACCTGAACTCTCTCCCTTGCGCTTTTCACCAATGAGCTTTAACTCCACTTTCTTCAAATCCTCTATCTCTTGCACTATTTTTGCTATCTGAATAGCAACACCAAGATTTGGAGCTTGTCCCACAACGAGTTGATACTCAGAAGGGAGTGTCTCAATGAAACGATTAACTGTTGTTTCATCATCATTAGCCCACTTTGGTAAAAACCGAAGTCTCTCCACGAACTTATCTGCATGATCTTCAATTCTTGAATCACCCTTTTTCATTGTAAGGAATTCTTGTCTATTGTTTCTTGCGGTGTGGTGACACAAACGGTGTCCCACCAATGACCAGCCTTTCCTCGGAGTAACATGGTGGCATAATTGACTTTCAGTTCATTACCGCATTGACAGGCATGAAAAGCTTGTTCCACCTCTCTTATCCAGTTTAAGGCATCCGTAGGGTTGTTGGATCCCTCAAAGTAAGATGGTTTGCAACTGAGGAAGGATTTAAAAGTACACTCCTTCCTAGGTGGATTTCCTCTTGCTTCATCTTCCCGCTTTCTCATTTCTTCTCGGGTCCTTAGAAGCTCGTTTTCTAACCGACGGACTCGGACATTCACATCCTCAACATTAGAGTTTTCTCCTTCCTCCACCATTCTATCGGTTACAAACTTACAGTTAGTCCAAGTGATAAAGTTAAATATCCAAATTGTCATGATATAGTTAGCAACTAAAGTGAATTGCTATATCTAATAATTAAACAGATAAAACACACAATTAAGCAAATTATGTCACCCACCCGAAGGATCATGCTTGAAGGACACATATCAAGGTCACCTGGTTTAAGTCCAAGCACCCCAAAGTGTGCTCAGATCCCTTAAACCCAGGCTCTGATACCAACTTGTAACACCCTGTCTAGTAGAATTGTGGACAATTTTAAAAAATTTCAAAACTTATGCTTTGTAATAAACCACCAAAATGGAAGTCTTTGTTTTAAGCTAGAGTTTGTAGAAATTTTACAAAACACGTTAGTTAATATAAGATCAAGTTGCATAACTTGATCATATAAAAGTGTTTAACAAGTTTGGTGTTACAATTATATACCAAGACCAAGATTCAACAAGTCAACATATACAAAAGATAGTGTCCTTCAAAACCCATGATCTTGCTAAGTCTCCCACAAGCTTTCATCAAACATTATCAACAACTATTGATCACCTGTGGATAAACAACGGGTAGAAAACATATGTTAACCAAAATGGTTAAGTGAATGCAAGGTGTTCTAATCAAAGCATACTTAAAAGCATAACCATCAATTCATACAAAATCAACTTATACAAACAACACATAGAACCATGATTAATAAGATGTAAAGTTAATTCACCCAATTCTCATATTTCCCGATAGCTAGTCGGTCCATATAGAATTCTAATGAATTACCTTAACACCGCCACACACTTTAAGTTAGGAAATTCCAACTTGGAACGCCTCCATCTTATGGGAATTGCATCTCCCACATGGCATCCGAATTTCCTGTTACCCTAAGGTCACTTATAGAGTATGGTGCAATACTCATGGACCAAAGAGCCCTGAAGGTTACTGAAAACAACCAACTATCAACTATAGTCCGGACTAATACTATAATGCACATATAACAAGTACATGGTTCTCAATATGTAAAACAACCATTTACATATCATATAATATCAACTAATGCAAATAATAACCCAATAATCACAACTGAATTCAAAGTATTCATACACAATCAACAAACATTTGATGACTATTATTTTCATATAAAATAGCATTTGTTGAATATCCAAGTTTTCAAAATTCAATGCACTCACCTTAGGAGTTGGTGGAAGATCTCAACTCAATTACCACAACCACTAATTACAATGTTTACCATTCTTCAATCAATCCTAAGAAAGAATTTATAACAAACATTCTCTTATTAAAATTCGACATTTCATTATTCAAATCACTAGACTAACCACTAATGTCCAAACCGAACAACACATTTATAAACAAACCTATGTGTGATAAAAGGCCCTCATTACTAATTTAAACATGATATCAAAGCATTCTAAGGGACCCCATGAAAGATTATAACCCAAACGAACCAAAACTTCACTTTATAAGCATAAAGCATATTCTCAAATTGACCTCTCTGTCTTTCTTCACGTTTTTGACACTTAAAACATTTTTTTAGCACCTGATATCTGAAAGAGAATTAAAATAGACTCAACAAGATTTCCAACGATATATTACACGCCCCATAAATATTTTTCTATGATTTTATATGAATTTATGAATACTGCCCTGAATCTGCCCAAAAATTCCGAACAACATGTTTTGATTTTTACACCAAAACTTGGGATTTTTTCATCCAAATCGACTTTTAAGAGTACCAAACTCAAAACTAAGTTTATACAACATGTTTTGGTCATTTCTAACATCCCAAACATAAACATTAGCCATTTATTAAGAATCAAACCCTAATTCAAAAAAAATTCACCCAAATGACCTGATTATTGACCCATTTCTATAAAATAAGACTAGGGCTCAACAATCCTATACATAAACACTGAAACTAAACCGCAATAAAGATTAGATTTTAACTTTTAGTGTGTATCCAATCTACCTCAAACGAAAAAGATCAAAACCAAGCTTGTCTAGTGTGTATATGATGTCAAACACTCCAATTCCATGAACAATTCTTACATGCATCCACTCTAGGCCATGAAATCTTCAAGATCCACCATTTTCTTTGTGTTTGGGAGTTGAAATCATTGGGTATGGAGAATGGAGAGAAAATGTGTTTTTTTTCTTTTTCTTGTCTATTTGTGTTTTAAATACATATTTGGCCAATTACCATTATACCCATAAGTCACATCTTATTTACCCTTTATATCCTAACTAGAATATGTGTCGGTCCACAATACTATCAAGTTCTTATCGATAACAACACATAAACGATTAACAACCTGTTTGATTAATAACAACGATTGCAAGGTTTGATCTTTGTTCGATTTGAAGCTCTCTGTGTTTTCTCTCTAAGTTTACACCGTGAGAGTGTATGTTCTTGTGTGTAAGATATGATATCTGATCTTGCTTCTTCAAGACTCAAACTAACATAATAGATATTATCTAACTAATACTAATATAATAACTAACTAATAATATCTAGATATTATATAACTAACTAACTTAAACTTAATTACTTAAACACAATAAAATACAATAAAACTAACTTTGACTATTTTATTACAAACAACTTCAGACTTATATTTACGAGTCGACTTTCCGGCTTTAGCTTCAGATTGTGATCTTCATATTGGATGATCTTGAATCCAATGAGACTGTGATCTAACAATCTCCCCCTTTGGATCAAGATCATTATTTAAAAAGATTTATCCAATAGATCTGTGCAACTCAATCTTCTTCTTTTTCAGCTCAGAAGATGTAATCTCCTTCTTAGTCTTCAGAATGTAATAATCTTCCCCTTTTGATGTAGATAAACTCTCTTTCAGATTTTGAGAAGAAATTATCTCTAGTTGTAGCTCAGATTGTTGTAGCAAAGTATCTTCAAAGAAAATTTCTTGCAATTCAGCATGTCTTCAGAATACTTGCTCTAATCTTTTGTTGTTCCACATTTCTTGTGTTGGCTCTTTAGCGCTTCTCCCCCTTTTTGATGAAAAGAGGAACGAGTTCATCAAAATTTAATGTCAAGAAATGTCTATCGTTCGTAGCCTCTGATTCGTCAATTCATAAGAGATTCATCCAGATCTTTGCAAATCCAGATAAAATAGTCGTGTAACACCTGAATCAACAAATGAATTAGTTAAAAATGTCTGTCAGTAACACTAAGTCACTGTGTGTAACGAATACACATGGAAAGGAGCTTTTTGATGGTCACTCCTCCAGGGCTTTCATTCAATCATTGAAGCACCACAAAGGTAAATTCTATGAACGTTATGACAAAGAAACAAATTCCTTGTGTGTTCGTGCATGTGATAGAAAGAACTAAGCACTTTGATGATTGCTTATAGGGCTCAATATTGTGTAAACCACTGAGACAGCAGTAAGTTAAACACAGACTCAATGTGCATGAGTGAAGTGCGAAGGTGGGGGCAGACTTCCTTCTTTTCAATATCCATATTTTCCAAATGAAAATCAGATAGTAAATGTGTTGCTTCCCCTTTGAAAATGTGAAACACTTTCTATTTAAGTAGAAAATGAGTAGCTGGTGGGGTTAATCAAGAGTTGACATGGGCTAGTTGCCTGTTTCAATAATGTTCACCAAAGAAATGTGAAACACTAGAATTATGGTTGCCCGACTCAGAAAGTAGTTGGTGCAGAGTTCTGATATTCTTTTAACTCTGTTCTCACACCCTCTTTCTTTTAAACATTAAGCTCACTCTAACCACACTCATTTCTTTTGATTTCTCACACTCAATCACTATGGATTAACTTCGTGGGTAGAAATCACTGGTTAAGGTGATTTCATAGAAGTTTCTTGTAAGTCCTAGCACATTGATCCCGTATATCCTATAAAGAATATGTTGCTCAAACTGGTTTAGCTTATCATGTAAGCTCATGTAAAACATTTAAAGTACACTCCCAAAATATAAAATCTGATGAAAAATCGGGAAGTGATTTGAACATTTAAAACATGTTGTCAATGATTGAAAGTTGTTTTTTTTTTCTTTCAAACATATATGAGATTAAGATAAAGGATTATACCTTAACGTGTGATCTTACATCTCATTAAGCTAAGCTTAAAGTCATAAAGATATGATCTTGTAAGCATCTCTCAAAAATCTGCAAAAGTCTTAAGTCAAGTCAAAGTAACTTTATTCACTTTAATTGAAAAGACAAAAAGCAGTAAAACAAGGAAAGTACGAGTTCTGATACGAAATAATCAGAAGTCATCACCTTTTTACTCCCCCTGAAATTATGCATTTGAAACTTTATCACTAAAAAAAATATGCATAAAATTTCAGACAAATATGTACTCCCCCTTGATGTTGATTTCCTCATTTGAGTATTGGAGTACAATCTCTTATCAGCTCTGAAGTAAGGTCTTTCGATCATTGAAGTGCGGGTCTTGAACTGTTGTATTCAATAGCCATTTTGACATTTATGTCCGGGTCTTGAGTTGTCTTACTCAAGAACCATATTTCTCATTGAAGAACGAGTTCTAATCTGTACATAATCAGAAGTCGATATTCTTTCTCCTACTCCCTCTTGACAGTAGGTACCTGCAACACAGAATCGTCCTTTTTCTTTGGTATCCATTTCCATTTGGATCCAACTGTGTTAGTATACGATTTTGGCACCCATTGAAATTTGGGTCCGCTTTCTTTTTGAGAATCAAATGAAGAGTTAGAATGATAAGAGGGAACATGATATGTGCCAAACCAAACAGCAGGATCTTTACGAGAAACATGATCATATCTACCATAATTTGAAAATTTTCTAGTAGATTGAGATAACTGGAATAATTGTTGTACAAAATATTTCTTGCGAGAATCGACAAGTTTTGGTTTTATACAAGCAACATTCGAAAAAGATTTAGCAGTCTCGTCAAACTCCTGTTTTGGTTGCCACTGAGATTTAACTCCGAGCTTTTTCTTGCTCATTTCTGAAACATTTGAAACTCGTGAGTTAGACTTTTGAGCAACAAACGAATGCTTCTTCTTTGGATTACCAGTAGTGATCTGTTTCTGTGAATGCTGAGATTTATTCTTACCTTTAGCATATTTAGCTTTCACAGAAGCTGATTTATCAACTTTCGTTGATAATGTACCTTTCTCAAGCATACTGGAATTTCCCAATGATTTTACGACAAAAGATGAATGATTAGGAAGTTTGGAACTAAAATCAAATTGATCAATACATTCATCTAAAACACCATCGGAGTTTAGAAAATCAAACCCTCCATCAGTTGGACCAAAACTATCTTTAGATTTTGAAGCCTTAGAAAGAACAACATTTTTAAGAACAGTTGAAAACACTTTTTGTTCAATCTCAATCAAGAGTCTTTCATCTGTTAAAGAAGTCTCAAGTTCAGAAATTTTACTTTCCAAAACGAGAGGAGGGACATATAGTTTACCTTGAACAGGCTTCGCCTCCATTTATTTGACAGAATAACTCTAAAAGAAGTCATTTGAAAGATATTTCTTTTGATATTTCGGATCATCATTATAACTATTATTCAGCTTCGCATAATAAAATGGAAGATGAACTTTAGATGATTTCTTTCGTTTTTCAGTTTCCTTGGCTTCATCCTCTTTAGATAGTCCAGTCCAGAAAACTTTAAGATCAGGGATTCTTCGAGCTAGTTTCAAAAATGTAAGATCATAAAGTGCTGACACTTCAGATATACCCTTTTTAAGGTAATGAGGGTTCTCATAACCAAGTCCCCAGCTTTCTTTATTCTCTTTGGGTTTGTTTAGATGAATGGTTTGTTCAGTTTGACCCAATGAGTATAACTTCTTTTCCAAAGCATTTAATTTTGTAAGTAAAGATTCGTTTTCTTTGGAAGTTGAAGAATACAATTTCGTAAGCTCATTGAAATCAAGCTCACTTTTTCTCAATTTAGACTTTGTTTCAGTATTCTCTTTAAGAATTATGGTCTTTTCTTTGGCGCTGGTGTCATTGTTTCTATGTAAAATCTCAATCAATACTTTATTCTCAGCAAGGTCATTGCTAAGTTTCTGTATTGACTGGTCTTTGTCTTTTATGACACCCTTTTCACGCTTGAGTTTAGAATCTAATTCTTGGAGTTTTATCATCATGGCATGCATTTGATTTAAGAAATCTAATTCACTTAAATCACATACCTCTCCATTAGAATCAACTTCGGTTTTTATCTTCATCTGACCCATCAAGCACAAGTGTGTTGTCTCTTTCTCCTCTCTTTCTGCTTCCAAGGCAGAAATCTTTCCTTTGTAAAGTACAGGTGTATTCTCATCCATACTGATTGAATTAGCTTCGCTGTAATTCTTTTTTTTTTTGAATAATATGCAAAGAGAACTTGTACTGATCGTTAGTCCAGAAAAAAAAATAAGATAAATACTGAATAATTTGACTAAGTCTGGAACTGGCGCAACAAAGAAGTTTTGCGCTAGAAGAGGCTTGTGCAAGATGGGTTTTGCATGAGGTGTAGGTGGCGCGAAGCAGAACTTTGCACGATGTGAAGGTAGCGCAAACTTTAGTTAGACTGGAAGGTGTTTTGCGCTAGACGTTAGTGGCGCAAACTTGAACTTTGCGTTATAAGTTGAAGGCGCAAAAGTGACTTAGCGCGAACTGAAGATTTGCGCGAGAAGTCGTTGGCGTAAATTGAGGTTCGCACAAGTTGAAGGTCGCGCGAGAGAATTGCGTGAGCTGTTGTGGCGCGAATTGAGGTTTGCGCGAGACGTTGGTCGCGCGAAGTGATTTTTGCGCGAGTAATTGATCGCGCGAAACAGAAGTTTGCGCGAGTCGTTGATGGCGCAAAAGAGATTATGAACTGGCGCAAGTTTGAGCTTTGCGCGAGTTCGTCCCTGTACTTCGAAAATCAATCTAAAAACCTGTTTGATTAATAAAACGCGGAATACAAATTGATCAATTTCTCTCTTTGAAGCTCTCTGTGTTTTTACACCTTTTGAAGCTCTGATACCAATTGTCGGTCCACAATACTATCAAGTTCTTATCGATAACAACACATAAATGATTACCAGCCTATTTGATTAATAACAACGATTACAAGGTTTGATCTTTGTTCGATTTGAAGCTCTCTGTGTTTTCTCTCTAAGTTTACACCGTGAGAGTGTGTGTTCTTGTGTGTAAGATATGATATCTGATCTTGCTTCTTCAAGACTCAAACTAACATAATAGATATTATCTAACTAATACTAATATAATAACTAACTAATAATATCTAGATATTATCTAACTAACTAACTAACTTAAACTTAATTACTTAAACACAATAAAATACAATAAAACTAACTTTGACTATTTTATTACAAACGACTTCAGACTTATATTTAAGAGTCGACTTTCCGGCTTTAGCTTCAGATTGCGATCTTCAGATTGGATGATCTTGAATCCAATGAGACTGTGCTCTAACAATAATGTAACACCTTAGGCATATCCCATATCGGCCGTGGACAGGAGTGATGCTGGGTGTTATAAGTAATATCTTGGCCTTCCTAACAACAACGCGTTTTGGGGCCACAAGCACGTCAGGTTCTGGGAACTCTGAGGTTAAGCGTGCTTGGGTGGGAGTAGTCCCAGGATGGGTGACCCCCTGGGAAGTTTCTCACCAGGTCGCCAGAAACAAATCCGTGCGCTACACGTTGGTTAAATCCAGGGGCAAAGCGGACAATATTGTTGTCGAGGTAGGCGGGATGTTACAGATGGTATCAGAGCCACTCCTGTGCCGTTCGGGATATGGGGCAAACCTCATCGAGGACGATGAGTCCCAAGGGGGGGTGTTTGTAACACCTTAGGCATATCCCATATCGGCCGTGGACAGGAGTGATGCTGGGTGTTATAAGTAATATCTTGGCCTTCCTAACAACAACGCGTTTTGGGGCCACAAGCACGTCAGGTTCTGGGAACTCTGAGGTTAAGCGTGCTTGGGTGGGAGTAGTCCCAGGATGGGTGACCCCCTGGGAAGTTTCTCACCAGGTCGCCAGAAACAAATCCGTGCGCTACACGTTGGTTAAATCCAGGGGCAAAGCGGACAATATTGTTGTCGAGGTAGGCGGGATGTTACAGATGGTATCAGAGCCACTCCTGTGCCGTTCGGGATATGGGGCAAACCTCATCGAGGACGATGAGTCCCAAGGGGGGGTGTTTGTAACACCTTAGGCATATCCCATATCGGCCGTGGACAGGAGTGATGCTGGGTGTTATAAGTAATATCTTGGCCTTCCTAACAACAACGCGTTTTGGGGCCACAAGCATGTCAGGTTCTAGGAACTCTGAGGTTAAGCGTGCTTGGGTGAGAGTAGTCCCAGGATGGGTGACCCCCTGGGAAGTTTCTCACCAGGTCGCCAGAAACAAATCCGTGCGCTACACGTTGGTTAAATCCAGGGGCAAAGCGGACAATATTGTTGTCGAGGTAGGCGAGATGTTACAAATATGCTTCAAAAGACTTGTACCTTGTGCATGCATAATATAACACTTATTATAACACAACAACTTGAATTAACTTAATAATTCTTAAAATTAAACCTTTATAATTAAACATATTATATAAAAAGACATAAAACCACAATTTGCACATATTTATATTAAAATCAAATTGAGAGTGTTATAACAACAGTATGAAATGTTCTCTCTCAACTCTAATATTTCTCTCACTAAGCTCTCTCACAATTTCTAAGTGCCACAAGCTTACAAGGGAAAAGAAAACTATTTATACTTACAACAAATACAAGACAAAACTAAAATAGACTTTGACTTTTGACTTATTACAAAAACTTTGACTTTTGCAATAAGAGGTTTTGACTTGAGCTTTTGACTTTGACTTTTTATCTTCATGATCTTGGATCCAACATATTTATGCACTAACATAATGTTTTTTTTAAAGTCGATGATTATCCTAATTATATTTTAAATTTTTTATATTTAAAACAAGATATTTATCTTGTATTTGCTTATTTTTATCAGTTAGTTATGAATTGAAACATCCATCTTTAAAAAGTTGTACTAATGCATCATTTACTTGTAATCTTGAATTTATAAGTATATGCATCAATAAACAGTACTTGATGCATACAAAGTTATTTTTAAGAGTTTTTCTTAAATGATTTATAATATAGTATAGATTATAGTTCTAAAAAATTTAACTGTTTCAAAATATATATGTTATACTTAATAAATAACATTTCAGAATATTATTACTAATACCTAATTTATAGAAACATAAATATGAACTAAAAAATTATACCAAATAATATTAAAGACATTATTTTTGGAGTAAATTGTGAATTTGGTCCATGTGGGATGCGGAAAACATCTGGGATTCTGCACTTTTTTACGGTTTTGGCCTCTAGGCCAAACGGTGTAAACATAAATCCATTAATTATAAAGTTTTGGAGGTTTAGGGTAATTTGGTGAAAACTCTCAATCAATAGGGACTAGAGTGTAATTTGGGGATGAAGAGGGTAAAACCCCCCAAAACCTGTAACACCCGGAAAACTTTCATCTAAATAAGGTAATTTATCTCACCTTGGTAATTGATTATGTGTATATTACCTTTGTGTGACCCTCTTCAACCCTTCCCGAAATGTAGCTAATGGTCACGCATGAAATGGGTCAAGTTTCGTTCGAAGTCAGAACCTGCAGGTGTGGGGCGACATTGCCTCAGCGACAATGCCCAAGGGTAAAGTCGATGGGCATAGTCGTTAGAGCTGTCCAGTGGACTGATGTCCTTCGGCGACATTGCCCCAAGCGACAATGACCAGGGCAAAGTCGCCTGGCATTGTCGCACAGGCCCCTTCTCAGTCAAAAGAATTCATTTAAACGGGATTTTAGCTAGGGATTTCATTTCTACTTCTTCTCTAACGATTTGGGAGCTGATCCAAGGCTATTTTCTTCACCATAACCTCTCCCCTCATTAATGCAAGCCTCTTCTTTCCTCTAGGGCATTTATTGAGTTCAAGGAGTTGATCAAGATCATTTAACTCAAGTTCCTACCAAGAATCTCAAGACTTCAAGTCTCCATTTCCATTTACTCCTAGGGTTTCTACTTTCTAGGTTTTCTTTATAAACCTAGTTGGTGAGTTCTTAATCCTTGTTAAAACTAGATACACATCATACTTTACTACATGTTATTATCATTTATCTTTATTTGAACTAAGCATACATGAAACTTGATTTTCTTATGGGTCTATTTGTGTGTAAATCTATAACCCCTTCATTACATGAGTGAGCTTCCCTAATTTGGTATTGGGACTCCTTGACCTTAGATAAATGGGAAATATACTTGTATGAGTCAAACTTTGGTAGTGGTCTAATTAGGTGGGTTGACCTAATTTTGATAAATGGGATTTTTACATGATTAGACGACAATATATGACTTGTTAAAGGTTAATGAAGTACAGAGCATGATATTGGGACGACTATTGCTTGAATCACTACTTATGGAATTGCATCTACATTGTTAACAACAAATTCCATGTTAACCTTGATATGGACTATGTATAAGTTATGGAAGGTATGATCTAAAATTGTACCTATGGTTGGTATTGTGATTATTCATGTGCACTATGCGCCTCCAGACCTACTAATAACAATGTTGGACGAACTAAGTCGGTAGACACTAGAAGGATATAGTCTTGGGTGCCACCATAATGGTATGTACCTAGACCTCCGCCATTCGGGGTAATGTCATGGTTGTAGTCCTCGGGTGTGTCGGGCCTTTTGGATATCACTCATGGTAGTTTGCATCAAGGTGTATCGACTCTTTGGGTGGAACTTGATTGGTGCTATGGGTCTCCCCCATTGACTCCACACTTGATTTAATTTATTGTTAACTGCTGATAAGAATTGTATATTAATTTGGGATGTTTTTACATGTACAACTCACTAGGCTTTTTGGCCTAACACTTGTTTGGTGTCGATGTGTATCTCAGGTTCTAGTGGTGCCGCTTCTAAGCAGGTATAGTTGCACTTGGGTGAGAGCTTAGGGAAGGTGCATTTGGACGCACATTATATGAAGACACTTTTGGGTCTATAGACGACACCCTTTTTATAATTTCCTTTCTAGTATAGAAATTAGATTAGTTGGTTGTTGTCTATCTTCTGTTAAATTACAACTGTAATTAAACATGATTATTTATTTCCCCATTCTTGGGAGGTTCTTGCTATGGCAATTTTATATACCATATGTCCGATCTTTCGGAT
Organism: Arctium minus; assembly: GCA_954870635.1. NCBI lineage: Eukaryota > Viridiplantae > Streptophyta > Magnoliopsida > Asterales > Asteraceae > Arctium > Arctium minus. The sequence goes on along the minus strand of OX941080.1, from coordinate 168,075,148 downwards.
TTTTGTTATCCCTTTTTTAGGGTGTTACAAGTTGGTATCAGAACTTTAGTTTAAGTGAACTAGGTATTGACTTAGCATATCTAGACTTAAGCTTTAAGCGTCAGCAATAAGTTGTCCACCTTGGGGTAAAAGTCTTAGGTGGGGAGAGCGTTAGGATTTACGGAATTACGCTATTTGAAAATTGTAATGGTGGTGGCAAGAATCCTTGTGTATAATTCGTTCATAATTTCACTTAGCTAATGTTATTATGAATGTGTTGTTACGTGAGCATGCTTGAATTACTATAATTATGATGATTGAAATGTGTAGTAGTACGTACCATGAGTTTAACTCACTTAGCCTTTTCTCAACCTCCTTCTCGTGCATGTATGGCAGATAACCATGGTAAACACTCAGACTAGGCTACCAAACCCGCAAGAGGGTCGCATGGAAGTGGAATATACTGCCGACCAACCTCCTTTGGTCGAGACCTCGGTGGGACCTCCCATACCCACCATCTTGGGCGGGTGACTCGAATTTATCCCACGCACGAACCTTGTCGGTAACAACCCAATCATAGAGGAAGTGACTATGGAGACGAGAATCAGGGACAGTATAACGCTAGCCATGAATTTTGCCATGGCGCAACAACAAGAGTTCTTCATGAAACTTTTGGAAGATCGCGACACCAGTCACCGACGGCATGAGACGGTGGCGGAAAATGTCGTAATGGGGTCGGGTGGTGGACCGACCGTCGTGGGGACAGAAGAACATGTTATCGTTCGAGAGAAGCAAAAGGAGAAGGGATGCACCTATAAAGCTTTTCTGGGGTGTAGGCCCCCCAAGTTTGCAGGTGCTAAAGATCCCATCAGTTGCATCTATTGGATCCGAGAGATAGAGATGGCGTTCGAGGCAAGCGAATGTAATGAACCACAGAAGGTTAAATTTGCTTCACATCTACTTAAGGGCGAGGCCCTGACTTGGTGGAATCTCACCCGGTCGTCTCTTACTCCGGAAGTGTTGGCCCAACTCTCGTGGCCAACGTTTAAGAATAAAGTCTTAAACAAATATTGCAGTGAAAGGGCTTTGAACAAAATCGAACAAGAGTTCCGCAATCTTAAGAAGGGTAGGATATCGATTTCTGATTACTCAAAGCAATTCCTAGAAAAGTTGAGTTTGGTGGAGCATCTGGCTCCCGATGAGAGGGCGAAGATCAAGGCCTATTTGTTGGCTTACCAGTCGACATGAAGACGACAGTGAGGAATGCGAAAGTGTCGACGATAGAGGAGGCGATTGAAGAGTCATTCCTCGTAGAGGATGACATTTCCCAAGGAAAGGAAGAGAGGGGTCAAGCTGGAGAGAAGAGAAAGTGGGAAGGGCCATCGGGGCCCGTTCGTCAGAATAAGCCGTTTGTGAGCGGAAGGTTTGGAGACAACCGCCGGGAGGCGAGATGGTGTCACAAGTGCAAGACCAAGCATTTTGGTCCATGTAACCCAAAGCCACACACGGGTCCCGCCGAGTGTGCCAAGTGTAGGAAGAAAGGTCATGCCATCCGAGAGTGCCCTATACGAGGACCGGTATGTTTTGAATGTCGAGAACCGGGTCATATAAAGAAGTATTGCCCAAAGCTAGTGGGTAGTGGTCGTGGAAATTCTTTCGGGTCAACGGAAAGAGTAGAACTTCCTTCGAGAGCGCCAAGTCGAGCATTCCGGATGACCACCGAGGAGGCAAAGAAAACCGCCGATGTCGTTTCGGGTACGTTCCTAGTAAACTCCTTGCCCACTCGTGTGTTGTTTGATTTAGGTGCATCATGTTCTTTTGTATCGAATATTTTCTGTAAGCATTTCGTCACTCCTTGTACTATTCTTCCCGATGCTTTAGTAGTAGAGGTGGCTAACGGGGATCAAGTGATCATTCGGGAATGTTACAGTGATTGTACTCTAGAGATCGATGGGAATTCCTTTGGGGTAGACATGTTACCTATGACTATAGGTGGGTTTGATGTAGTCATAGGCATGGATTGATTGTCGAGACATAGGGCCGATATCCTTTGTTCCAAGAAGATGATTCAGGTGCCTTTAACGGGAAATGGTATAGTCACCATTTATGGAGAGAAAGGGAATAGATGCAAAAATATCATCTCCTCGCTCAAGGCCCGCAAATTCTTAGCGAAGGGTTAACCTTCGTATTTGGCCTATGTGGCGGACGCAAGGAAATAGAAGAAGTCAGTAGAGGACGTGAAAACCGTACAAGACTACCCGGACGTTTTTTCGGAAGAAATACCCGGACTACCACCGGAGCGTCAGGTGGAGTTTCAAATCGACCTTACTCTGGGAGCATCTCCGATAGCCCGTGCTCCCTACAGTTTGGCTCCGACGAAAATGCAAGAGATGATGACACAACTTTAAGAGTTGTTAGAGAAGGGTTTCATTCGACCTAGCTCATCCCCTTGGGGAGCCCAGTTTTATTTGTGAAGAAGAAGGATGGGTCTATTCGGATGTGCATCGACTACCGAGAATTGAATAAGGTCATGGTGAAGAACAAGTATCCCGTACCCCGTACTGATGACCTCTTTGACCAACTTCAAGGCACAAGATGCTTTTCATAGATCGACCTTCGATTCGGATACCATCAAGTTAGAGTGAAGAAGGAGGATATACTGAAGACGACATTTCGGACGAGGTATGGCCACTACGAGTTTTTGGTGATGCCCTTTGGCTTGACCAACGCCCCGGCCGTATTCATGGATTTGATGAATCACGTGTGTTGCCCTTTCTTGGACAAATTCGTGATTATCTTCATCGACGATATCTTGATCTACTCAAAGGACGAGATCAAGCATGAGAAACATTTGCGGGAAGTGCTAGAAGTTCTCCGAAAAGAAAAGTTGTATGCGAAATTCTCGAAGTGCGAGTTTTGGCTCCAAGAAGTACAATTTTTGGGCCACGTGGTGTCTAAAGACGGGATGAAGGTAGACCCGACAAAGATAGAGGCGATGATGAGTTAGGAACCGCCAACGAGTCCGACGGAGATCCGAAGCTTCTTGGGATTGGCGGGTTACTACAGACGTTTCATTCAAGACTTCTCCAGGATAGTTTCGCCACTCACCTCCCTCACTAGAAAGAATGTCAAATTCCTTTGGACCGACACGCAAGATCGAGCCTTTCAAACTCTCAAGAAGAAATTATGTGAAGCTCCTATTTTATCCCTACCCGAGGGGTTGAATGACTTCGTGGTATATAGTGATGCTTCCAAGCTAGGCCTCGGGTGTGTGCTAATGCAACGGGGGAAGGTGATAGCTTATGTGTCGCAGCAGCTAAAGGACCATGAGAAGAACTACCCGACTCATGACTTGGAATTGGCGGCGGTGGTCTTTGCGTTGAAATTGTGGCGACATTATTTATACGGGATGAAGTGTAATCTCTTTACCGATCACAAGAGTCTTAAGTACATCTTCGACCAAAAGGAACTCAACATGCGGCAAAGGAGGTGGCTGTAGCTACTAAAGGACTATGATTGTGAGTTGCGTTACCATCCCGGTAAGGCCAATGTGGTAGCGGATGCGTTGAGTCGGAGGAGCTATGAAGGAGGTGTTAAGTTATCCCTCATTAGGATCGATGTGATATTAAGTTTGTTGGAAAACATCAAGACGTGTCAAGCAGAAGCGCTAAAAGAAGAAAATCTCAAATCCGAGGTCATGGTAAAACAAAATGGATTACTGACGGAAGATAGTCGTGGGCTTAAACTCTTTCAAGGCCGAATTTGGGTGTCGAAGTTTGGTGGAAATCGAGAACTACTTCTAGAAGAGGCACATAAGTCGAAATACTGTATACATCCCTGTAGCACCAAGATGTACAGAGATTTAAAGTTAAACTATTGGTGGCCGGTGATGAAACTTGATGTGGCTAACTATGTGGAGAGGTGTGTCACATGTCTTCAAGTCAAAGTGGAGCATCAAAGGCCGTATGGGAGTTTACAACCATTGACCATAACCGAGTGGAAATGGGACAACATCACCATGGCTTTCGTGACAAAACTACCTAAGACCTTGCGAGGCCACGACACCATTTGGGTGATTATGGACCGTCTAACTAAGAGCGCACACTTCCTTGTTATGCGAGAGACCCTGCCAATGGAGAAATTGGCCAAGCTTTACATCGATGAGGTGGTATCGAGGCATGGAGTCCCACAATCTATCGTGTCAGATAGGGACAGTCGGTTCACATCGAATTTTTGGTCTAGTCTACAGAAAGAGTTGCGCACAAGATTAAGGCTATGTTTGGCAAACTAGCTGAAAAGCTAACTTATGACTGATAAGCTATCTGGTAACTGATAAGATAGTTGGTGACTGATAAGTTAGCTGGTAGCTGATAAGCTAGCTGATGAAAAAGTCACGTTTGGTAAAAACTAGCTTATAAGCATTTAAATTACCAAAAAGGACATTAATTATTTATTTATAATTAAAAGTTAATATATAATTATGAATATTAATGAGGGGCATAATTGGAATAATCACAAAAAACTCGTCATAAGCTACTCCAAGTAGCTTATCAAAAAGCTAGCTTATAAGCTAGCTAATAAGCTAGCTTATGGCCATCCAAACATGTACCAAGAAAATAAGCTAGTGTATCAACTAGCTTAAAAGATAGCTTATTTTTGCCAAACAATGCCTAAATATGAGCATGGCATACCATCCTCAAACGGATGGTCAAAGCGAGAGAACGATTCAGACGCTCGAGGATATGTTGAGGTCGTGTGTTATGGATTTCGGAGGAAGTTGGGACTCACACCTACCTTTGGTGGAGTTTGCTTATAATAATAGTTATCATTCTAGCATCGGGATGGCACCGTTCGAGGCGTTGTATGGGCGGAAGTGTAGAACTCCGGTTTGTTGGCTTGAAGCGAGCGAGAAGCAATTCGCCGGACCAGAGTTAGTTCAAGAGACGGCGACAAAGTGAAAGAAATTCGAGAAAGGTTGAAGGCAGATCAAGACCGACAGAAGAGTTACACGGACAAGAAGAGAAGACCGGTCGAGTTTCAAGTGGGCGACCGCATCATGTTGAAAGTCTCCCCATGGAAAGGTATTATCCGATTTGGAAAGCGTGGGAAGCTTAGCCCCCGTTTCCTTGGACCCTTTGTCATCTCAGAAAAGATTGGTTTACAAGCTTACCGGTTGGATCTACCACCTGAAATGGAAGGAATACACCCTACTTTCCACGTGTGTTACCTTCAAATGTGTCTATCCGAAGAAGAGAGTGTGATCCCCTTGACGGAAATCCGTGTAGATAACGGGAATCGTTGTGTGGAAGAACTAGAGGCAATTTTAGAGTCAAAGGTGAAGAAATTGAGACATAAGGAAGTGGTTATGGTTAAAGTTCAATGGAAGCACCATCGGGGTGCTAACATCACTTGGGAGTCCGAAGAAGATATCAAGAAGCAATATCCATGATTATTTCCCTAGATCGGGATTTCGGGGACGAAATCCAAATAAGTTGGGGAGGAATGTAACACCCGGAAAATTTTCATCTAAATAAGGTAATTTATCTCACCTTGGTAATTGATTATGTGTATATTACCTTTTTGTGACCCTCTTGAATCCTTCCCAAAATGTAGCTAATGGTCACGCATGAAAGGGGTCAAGTTTCGTTCGAAGTCAGAACCTGCAGGTGTGGGGGCGACATTGCCTCAACGACAATGCCCAAGGGTAAAGTCGCTAGGCATAGTCGCTGGAGCTTTCCAGTGGACTGATGTCCTTCAGCGACATTGCCCCAAGCGACAATGACCAAGGCAAAGTCGCCTGGCATTGTCGCATAGGGCCCTTCTTAGTCAAAAGAATCCATTTAAACGGGATTTTAGCTAGGGCTTTTATTTCTACTTCTTCTCTAACGATTTGGGAGCTGATCCAAGGCGATTTTCTTCACCATAACCTCTCCCCTCATTAATGCAAGACTCATCTTTCCTCTAGGGCATTTATTGAGTTCAAGGAGTTGATGAAGATCATTTAACTCAAGTTCCTACCAAGAATATCAAGACTTCAAGTCTCTATTTCCATTTACTCCTAGGGTTTCTACTTTCTAGGTTTTCTTTATAAACCTAGTTGGTGAATTCTTAAACCTTGTTAAAACTAGATACACATCATACTTTACTACATGTTATTATCATTTATCTTTATTTGAACTAAGCATACATGAAACTTGATTTTCTTATGGGTCTCTTTGTGTGTAAGTCTATAACCCCTTCATTACATGAGTGAGCTTCCCTAATTTGGTATTAGGGCTCCTTGACCTTAGATAAATGGGAAATATACTTGTATGAGTCAAACTTTGGTAGTGGTCTAATTAGGTGGGTTGACCTAATTTTGATAAGTGGGATTTTTACATGATTAGAAGACAATATATGACTTGTTAAAGGTTAATGAAGTACAGAGCATGATATTGGGACGACTATTGCTTGAATCACTACTTATGGAATTGCAGCTACATTGTTAACAACAAATTCCATGTTAACCTTGATATGGACTATGTATAAGTTATGGAAGGTATGGTATAATATTGTACCCATGGTTGGTATTGTGATTATTCATGTGCACTATGCGCCTTGAGACCTACTAATAACAATGTTGGACGAACCAAGTCGGTAAACACTAGGGGGATATAGTCTTGGGTGCCACCGTAATGGTATGTACCTAGACCTCTGCCATTCGTGGTAATGCCATGGTTGTAGTCCTCGGGTGTGTCGGGCCTTTTGGATGTCACTAATGGTAGTTGGCATCAAGGTGTATCGACTCTTTGGGTGGAACTTGATTGGTGCTATGGGTCTCCCCCATTGACTCCACACTTGATTTAATTTATTGTTAACTGCTGATAAGAATTGTATATTAATTTGGGATGTTTTTACTTGTACAACTCACTAGGCTTTTTGGCCTAACACTTGTTTGGTGTCGATGTGTATCTCAGGTTCTAGTGGTGCCGCTCCTAAGCAGGTATAGTTGCACTTGGGTGAGATCTTGGGGAAGGTGCATTTGGACGCACATTATGTGAAGACACTTTTGGGTCTATAGACGACACCCTTTTTGTAATTGCCTTTCTAGTATAGAAATTAGATTAGTTGGTTGTTGTCTATCTTCTATTAAATTACAACTATAATTAAACAGGATTATTTATTTCCCCATTCTTGGGAGGCTCTTGCTATGGAAATTTTATATACCACATGCCCGATCTTCCGGATTTTTGTTATCCCTTTTTTAGGGTGTTACAAAACCCTTCCCATTCTTCATATCACGTTTTGGAGGCTTGAGAGAGAGTTGCAAGGAAATAGTGTGTGTTCTGGAGTTTATTGAAGAAGGAAACTATTTTAGGTGGATTCTTCTTCTTCATCTTCAAGGTAATCATTTTCTCCATTGTCTTCTATTTTTTTAGTGGGTTTTCTTGGTTGAAGTTCTTTTTGGGGTTTCTTTATTGAAGAGTTTGGGGATTGAAAACTCATTGAGAGTTATGATTTTGTTGAGTATTGTTTATTCTTATGAAAGTTTTACACAAGAATCACCATGGTTGATGTCTTGTTCAAGTGTTCTTCATTATTTTGAGGTTTTGGTAAAATATGATTTTGATGGAGGGATTTCAATGGTTCAAATGTTGTTTTGATGATTGATTATTGATCGAAAAGGGTTAGGACAATGATTCCCTCGATTTATGGGCTTAAAATCTATTTGGGAAAGTTTGGGATTGAAGAGGTGTGAGGTTTTTGGGTTGAGAAATTGTGCAGACCTGGAGGTGGGATTCCAGCGACTTGCGTAGGCAAGGCCGCAGTCTGAAGCCACAGGCCAAGCCGCACAAGGGGTTGTTTGGTGTTAGTCGTTTTGTGCTTCGTTTCTCGTTCGGGGCTAGGGTCGAAGCATCGATTAGGGATTTGTCTTGAGGTTTATTATAGATGGTTTTGGGAAGTAATTAGGTGGTTTAACACCTATTGTATGTCATGGAATTTAGGTGTTCGGTTTGGGCACTCGTAGCTTGAAGTGTGAGGTTAAGCGTGGACGGTAAGTGAGTCTTTCTTACTTAAACTTTTTTGCAAGCGAGCTTGAATGTGCATGGTAATATTTGAATTGATCCTTTTACAATTGCTCATATTATGATTTGATTATGTATTGATACTCAAAGTGTGCAGTCATTGGGGCGGGGCATGTGATGGCTTGAAAATTTTTTTTGGGGGGGGCATTGGAATACATGAATTTGTTTCATGTGATTCGTCTGAGGGCAGGTGTGAGCCTGAACACGTTGTCACAGGTGCGCGTTACTTTATGCATGTGCCATCAACATGTGTTTGTGTGTGCATGAAGGTTTTACTTAAAGGTATGGAATATTATAAATGTTTTATAATTTTTTTTAAATTGTACTTGTGGTGCGACGTTATTCACTGAAGGAACTCACTAGACCTTCGGTCTAACCCTCGCTTTTATAAAATTGAAAACCTTTTCAGGCAAGTAGGTTAGTGCAAGTTCGACAAAGGAAAGGGAAAGATGTGAGAACATGAAGATAGTGGATGTAAAAGAACCTTATAATTTCTTGTTTAAACTTCCTGATTTAGATGTTGTTTAAAATTCTCAGTTGTGGAGGTGTTGCTCATTGTAGACTTATGGGATGAAATTTGAGATTTGACTTGTTTAAGCTTTTGGGTTGTTACTTGTTACAAACGGTCATCCATATCCCTCGTTAAACACAAGGGTATTTCGGTCTTTTTTTCATTTTCCTAAATTACAATGGTTTTTAGTTTTTTTTTTCTGAATCTTCATCTTTTAGGTAAGAACACATGAACAATTTCTAAAAATAAATCAAACGTAAATAAAAAGCTTCAATCAAACCAAAATCAAACCCTAAAGCCAATTAATCTTCTTCTACTTCCTTCTCATACGAAGACCTTAAAACATAAATTAAAAACTATAAATCAAACCTAAATTTGAAAAAAAACTAAATCAAACCTTTTGGTTAAAACCTATATCAAACCACAACTTCTAAATATTGATACCTAAATAAAAATGCTAATCAAACCCTAAATTAAAACTTTAGTAGCAACAGTTGATAATCTCCAAATGATAGGTCAATGCTTGAATGCCATATTGACGATGGTTTTTACGTACCCTTTATTTCGATGGTCCGCAATGAGCCGATGATGTATGGTCGCTTACAATGCCTTGGAGGTAGAATTGTGGAATGGAAATAATATAGGTGCAAAATCCAAAGCTTGCAATTTGATTGGTGGTTCAAACATGTTTCACATCTTAGTGTTGCTTTGTGTCAAAAACCATGAATTAGCTTAAGGTATTGAACTTAAAATAGTGTCGAAATGCCAAAAATTTTGATTTAGGAGACTTGAGTTGTTTGAATTATTTTGGATTTTTTTTATTTAGGGTTTATTTTAATGTTTGTATCATTTTTTGATTTATGTTTTGGTTTGATTTGAAGATTGGTTCATTGCGTTTTATTTAGGTTTTTGGTTTATTCTCCAAAAAAATAGACCATTTTGCCCTAAGTTTAACATATCTCATTGACAACCATTTAATCCAAGGACCAAAATCACAAAAAAGAAAAAAGTGAAAACCCTTGAGGGCGCGTTTGGTTTGCAGGATTGGAATGGAATGGATTGGATTTCAAGGAGGGATTTGGATTTGGAGGGATTTTGATTTGGGGGGATTTGAAATCCCTTCATGTGTTTGGTTTATAGGATTTGGAATGGATTTTAAATCCATTGCTTTACAAGTCTTGTTTGGTTTCTAGGATTTGGATTGAGTTTTTTTTTTTAATTATTTGTTCGTTTTATAAAGAATTTATTTTTGTTGGTAAATTAAATTTTTTTTATCGATTTTTCTAAAATTATATATTTAATCATCAATTAATTGTTGCTTTAGCAATGTTTTAAAAACCGGGTCGACCCGACCGGTTGAACCGGTGAAGAGACCGGGTCAATTGCGATCGGGTTGATGCCATTTTATGACCCGGATTTGAACCGACCGGTTCTATTTAAAAACCGGTTGAACCAATTATAACGAACCAGTATCGAACCGGTTGACCCGGTAACAAAAGTTAAAAACCAATAGTCTAATAGGCAATACGTATTAGCATTAAAAACCAACACTCCAATGTCTCAAGATCCATGATTTGGTTTGATCGTTATGTTTCGTTTTGATGTTTTTGGATTGATGTAAAACCTGTTATGTGTTTTTTTAATGATGTAAAACTTATTGTTATGTGTATTTTTAATGTTTTAACTTGTGAACATCAAATTTTTGGTTTTATATGTATATATATATATATAGAGAGAGAGAGAGAGAGAGGCTCATTCATTTGCTAACCACCGCATTGGTGTTAACCGTGCTAACCAATCTCAACCGTAGATTGATGAGATCAATGGTCCATAATTAATTGTTTTTTTATTAAATTAAAATATTAAAAACGGTTATAAAAATTACAATGCATGTATGCACAGGGGTGTTTTGGTCAAAATACAACTCCTTCTAATTTGAGGAATATACACCTACCAAATTTAAATCCCAAACAATTAGGGATTTGATCCCAAAAATCGTGGGCTGGGCATTGCTTTTTGATGAGATGAGATGCAGAGAAAAAATGTCCGAGCTACAACCACCGGCGGAAGGTCAAATGAACGGAGGTGGAAGCGGAGCTCCGGTCAGTATTCCGGCAGACATCGTCATAATAGCTCCACCAAAACGACGGCGTAGACCAAGCGTTTGATTAGGTGATATCGGAGATCAACACACTTTCGATAATCCTCAACGAAGAACCAAACAACATCAACAATGGAAGTTTAACTCCAAAGATCCCAAATCCTCCAAAACTCGTCCCGTCGTTAACCTCACAACAACCGCCGCCGCTGCCGTCGGCGGCGGTGTCCCAATCACCGGCGAATATCAAGGAATCATAGATGTTGGCGAAGATAAAGACGGCGCCGGAAACGACAACAATCATCACAACATGATGAACAATGGTGGTAATAATAACAACAACGCGTTGGATAGTGTTGCGATTGGGAGTTGGAAAGATAGGGATTCGGCTTACCCGATGAATTGGGAATATTTACATGAATCGTCCCTCTACTTTCAAACTTTTCTTTCTAGATGAGATGAATCGTCCCTCTACTCTAAATGCATATATATGCACAAATGCATACATGCACAAATGCATATATGCATATGTGCATGTGGGTTGTAGAAAAATATTGTTAAGTCAAAATATTGTATCCAAGATTTAATAGGAAAGTCAAAGTTGTAAAGTCAAAATTGTCAAAGTCAAGAAATGTCAAAGATGTTTAGTTTCCTTTGTTGTTAAGTCTTTGTTTACTTAGTGGGTATAAATAGGTTTATAGTCTTGTAATCTTGTAAGTATTGAAGAAGCACCTCATTGTAACATTTTTCAGAGACGTGAGATATATGACTTCAGATCTACTTTCTCTCTCTACTCTCTCTCTCTCTCTAGTTCTTGACTTTTTCATATTCTTGATTGAGATTGAGATTGTGCTTGATTTGAATAGGGATTTTACATTCACAAATATTATATGCATATATGTGCATACTTGCACATAGGATTTATGTATATTGGCTATGGATGTGCATCTCAAATTTTTGGGATGTGCATAATGCATGTATACACTTTTTATTGGCATATGTGCACGTTTATATTGTGAGTATGCACATGTCTTATGTGTGCACATGTGCGTTGATGATTTGCTAATTTTAAAGTAACTTCTGGTCAATTTAGATAGTTCACATATGCATATGTGCATACATGTGCACACATATGCATATGTGCATACATATGCATTGGTGAAATTGGCTATGGCGTGAGAAATATATCAAATGCTAAAAATAAGGAAAAAGATAACTTTCATTCATAAACACATGCAAATCCAACTTAAATTTTGAATTAATTTCCAAGCACAGTATCTCACATAATCATCTATTTGTGGAATGGATACTCATTTATTAATATAAATATTTGTTTTTTTGGTGAAGGATTTTATAAAATAGATTTTATATTAGCATAATCTATTTTAAATGTAGATTTTACATTTAAATCTATATTAATGAGATGTAATATAAAATCTTTTTTCTTCCGTATTTTTTATATTACATCTCATAATGATTTTTCCATATTTTATTTTATAAAATCTTTTTCCATATTTTATTTTATAAAATCTTTTTACATAATCAAATGTAATATAAACTCTTTTTTCTTCCGTATTTTTTTTGCTAATATAAAATCTATTTTATTTTATAAAATCCACACGTATTTTATATTAGCATAGTATAAAATCTACACGTATTTTTTTTGCTAATATAAAATCTACACGTATTTTTTTTTCACGAGCATTAAAAGAAGAAAAAAGAAGGTTGATATGAATTAAAAATAAAAAATAACGAGCGTATTCTTTAAAATAAAAATATTTCGCAATACTTTCCAAATTAACCAAGTGTAAAGAAAATAAAATAGAAACGATGTAGATATAAAAATATTCTTCCATATTTTTAATATATTTACATTTAAATGTAAAATCGAAAATGAAAATAAAAGATTTTAAAATATTCTTTACATTCACTATAAATATATATAGCTTCTCTATGTATCATCTGAGTACAAGAAGAAGACGAACGGTCGGGTGTCAATGGCGGAACCTGCAACTGAACAAAAGGTATTTCACTATATTTTTGTTTATTTGAAAAACTACTTTTTTATATTTTATTTTATTTACTGATAATTTGTTTATATTTTTCAAAACCCACAATCATATATTTCGAAGTAGGGGAATAAGATATATATACATATCTTTATTTTTATCGACTAATACTATGAGGTCTTGAAGTCAATAGTCAGATAAATTTTCAAGTGGTACTGAGTGAATTTGAACTATACCAGTTGAGTTGTCGGTTACAAAAGATAAAAATCATTTATTTTCTTTGTCATATTTGATGTGGGTTGAATGTTGTTAATTAATCTACATATTTATACGTTCAAAGTGATTGTCAAGTGTTGTCGACGAGGTTTCAGAAAAATTGCAAAATCTGTAAATACGTATGTTTATATTTATAATTATTTCAATAATAGTGATATGTTGTGAGACATGTCGTTTGAGTTTTAAATAATATAATACAAAACTATTACCAATATTATTGCACAAACTCATAATAACAAACGATTAAGAATATATGCAAGTTAACCACTTATGAAAATACATTCGTTTTTCACATTGTATTTCATTAACTGTTAACAGAGAAATTACGTTTCATTTTAACTCAGTTCAATATTCCAACAAAAAATTTATCCTCCCGTGTTGTAATGCACGGGCCCAACACTTAGTTTTTATTAAAGAAGGAATATAATTATTAAAAGTAAACTACTAGTTTAGTCCTTGTGGTTTGTTGTAAATAACTTTTTTGTCATTGATTTTTAAAATTTGTTTTTTCGTCCTTTTGATTTGTAATTCGTTGATTTTTTCGTCCCTCTGATTGACATTTTATTTATTGTCAAGATCGAAATTCTTAAACAAGAATTTTATTAAACACTCAGAAGCTATGTTAAAGAAGTTTGCGGAAAAAAACTTTAACAATAAATCAATGAAACAGTATATGGATCAAATCACAAGTTATATTCAATTAACTTAATGATTACAACCACAGCCTCAATCTGTTGAACAGGCTCAACAGACGTTCAATACTTCTCTAAAGAAAGGATTTCTAAGAATCTTGAGGCTAATTCTCTCTAGAACAAAAACTACGTATCTCTATTCTTTATTTCTGATATTCATTCGTTTTTTTTTTCAATGTATCTCTATGTATCTATATATATACAAAACCAATTACAAGATAATCACAAAAATAATATTGATCTTCAGCATCCAGTTCATAATTATCTTCAATCTCCTTGTCTTTCGCTTTAAGCAACCAATCCATCTTTATCTTTATAAGCAACATTAATCTTCATAGCAGTATTAACTTCCTCATTAGTACTAACCATTCTTTGCAGTAGTAATTCTTCAACTTGCAGTATTAACTTCAAGCAGTATTAACTACTAGCAGTAGTAATCCTGTAAGCAGTAGTAATACCTCTAGCAGTAGTAATCCTACAAGCAGTATTAATACTTAAGTAGCAGCACTAATACTTTCAGCAGTATTAATCAGACTTAGCACATTTTAGACCCAACAATCTCCCCCTAACTTAACTTTTCAAGCCAAGAAGTTAAGTTCTTCAGAATGCGGTCTTCATGATGCTTTCAAAATAAATGCTCAGATTCCTAGATCAGGATTCAAATCTAGGCTTTGATTGACTGTTCTTTTGATCACAATTCTGGCCATTTCTGAACCTTTAGCACATACCAGTTTAGCTTTCAACATCCCTTGCAACTTTGCTTTGCTGTGGTCATATACCTTATCCACCAATTAATACTCATGATAGCTTTTATCAATGGTTAAGACATAGACTCCACATTTTTCAAAAAAGCATCCAATGATCAATTCTTTTAAAACCATTTTCATGATGCAGGTCTTTGATAAGATACTTCACTCTATTTGGATCAAACATCATGCATAAAAACTCCATAGCCATCTTAGTTATGCTCATCCCAGCTCCTTTCAGCAAGTCACCATATAGATTCAGACCAACCTTATACATCTCCTCCAAATTTGTTCTGGAACAACTTCTGATGATCTTTCTTTAGGTTGAATAAACTTCATACTGATCACCCATTCTCTTGATTCTGGTGTATTCTGTTCTTTTATCCAACAGAGTATCCCAATGGATGATTTCAGGAGCACTCACTGAGATGGGATCAGCTTTCACTAGTTCTTCATCTGTTACTATCATATACAAATCAAACTGAACATGAGATTGACTTGACTGTTCTTGACTATGCTCAGTATCAACATGCTCTGTAGGAGGTACAACAGTAGGTTCTGATGGTTCTGCTTCCATTCTTTCACTTTCCGTTTCTTTCTCAACTTCCTCAGTTCTAGGCCTCTTTGCCTTTGGCTTTGTTGCAATAGACTTCTTTCTTTTTACAACTCCAATTTTCTAGGATAGGGTCTCTTCTTTCTTTACTTCTGCCTTTTCTTTTGTAGGAGTGCCTTCTTCACTGTCAGGGAAGGGTTGTTGAATGTTCAGATCATGTCTTTCTTTTATTTTCCTTTCAAACTCAACCCTCTGACTGAAATCTCCTTGAAGCTTGGCCATCTCCTTCTTATATAATTCTTCTATTCTGCCAAAAGACATGTTGGTAAACATCCCTTCAGGAACTCCAATGGATCCTTTCAAGAAGTTGATCATCTTTCTTCTTTCTTGATTGGCTAGGAAGGTTTTTGAGGGCTGTCTTTTCTGTGGAGCTTTCATAGTAACCTTCTTTACAGCAGTTTTCAGGCTCTTCTGATATTCTTCATTGAGCCTTTTAGCCAACTCTAATGCAATCTTTCTGTCTTTAGCAGTTTGAATCTCCATTCTCTTTTTCAAGCTCTTCTTGCATCTTCTTTGCCAACTCTGCATCCAAGTCAATTTGCTTCTGCTTCTTTGCAGGTTTCACCAGCTCAACCATTTTCTCTTTGCCTTTCTTCTTTGCATCTGACACACTGTCCTTTGTCTTTTTCTTCTCTGATTCTCCTTCCTTGATCACCACTCCCTTAGCCTTTTGAGTGGATTTAGGAGTATCATGCTTTGCCTTTACCAAAGTTTCTGCAATTTCTATCTCTTCTCTGGACATTTCAGTTTCTTCTTCTTGTTCTTTTGTTTCTACTGCTGGTTTATCTGTTTCTACTGCTGGTTCAGTTACTACTTCTTGTTAATTTGTTACTGCTGCTTCCACAGTTTCTGCTGCTTTCTCAGTTTCTGCTGCTTTAACTGTTTCCTTCTCCCTCTTCTTTTCAGATTCACCATCAAACTCCCCCTCAACTTGAAATTTCATAGCCTCTGAACTCTCCCCCTTTTTGGAAGCATCATGTGCACTTCCTCTTCTCTTTAAGACATATTGCTTTTTCTTCTTTTTATGCACCAAACTGAGTACCATCTTCTTGAGTTTGGTAATTTGCACTTGTTGAGAAGTGATCACCTTTTTCAATTCCTCTATCTCCAAGCCCTGGTTGATGACATCTAAGTTTACATTGCCAATTGTTTCCATCAATTCATCGTAGTTATATCTGTCCTCACCTCCTTTAGGTGTGTTGACCACCCTTGAAGAATCATTGGATCTTTTAGTAGAGGCCTTCTACCTAGCAGAAGCACCTACTACCCCCGTGGTTTCTTGGCACCTGGGACCTTTAGATGATTTCTCATCCAAAGTTGTCGTGGGGAAGGTCTTAGAGATGTTCACACTTTCCTGATCCACACCTTGTGCAGAATCAGTAGTGTGAGCCTTACTGCCCACATGCTCTTCCTTCTCCTTAGAGAGCACCTTCTTGGGGTTGGGAGACACCCCTGTGGTTTCCCTTTGGATATTCTCTAATGGAGAATACTCCATTAGAGGGCTTGCAGGCTTTTGGGGTGAAGATACGGTAAGGGAAGGAACCTTCTGTACCTTTTTCCTTACATATGTTTGAGTGATGGGGGATATTGGCTTCACAACAGGGATCTGAGGAGGATCTTTTGAAATGAATGGTGTGGGTAGGTCATCAGTAGGTAGGTCAGATGTGGGCTTTGACCCTGATGCCTCACCATGGGAATGAGACACACCCATCATTGTAGAGAACAATGGTGTGTTTGTTCCAGAGAAGTCCTTACTAGGCCTTCTCATGTTAGAAAACACCTTCCCTTTGGGAGGTTTGGGTACATACACCTCTTGAAAAGAGGGTAAATCCGTCAATTTCTGGTTTAGTACTTCTTGTACAAACCTTGGATACATATAAAATCTTTTTGTTTTGGTTTTGGTATCCAGGTTTGACAGCAAATCATTCAGAATCATTTGTGAAAAATTAAACTTTCTGGAGGTTGCTAAGCAAACCAGAGCATAAGCTATGGTACTGCTGAACTCACTCCATCCAGTTGTTTTGCGAGAAATACAATGCTGAAGGGTATGAACAAAGAATCGCCACTGAAGTGAAAATTTGCTCTTGAAGAACTTAAAGATCTCAGTGGGACCTTCATACCTCATTCGACCAATTTCAAGAAATAGGTCTTCCTTTGGGAGAGAAGATATACCTGTGGCATAATCTAGACGTAGATGAGTGCGAATGCAACCTTCTGTGATTGTGATGGATTTATCACAGACCCTGGATTGGATGACCTGATTGCCATTGATAGTCTGAACGGTGGCATTGGTCCAGAATTGACGCAGATGTTCCACATAGATTGTGGGATTGACTGTGAGTGCATAGGCAATGTGGGATGCTTTCAGGAAATCCACGATTTCTTCAAAACCCTCAGCTTGTTTGGGTTTTTGCAGCATTGCAAGCTCATTGTGATCATCAACAAACTCCAGTCCTGCCATTGTTCTTGGGTTCGAATCAACACTAGGGTTTATGCACTGGGAAGCAAGAATTTGAGAGAGAGAGAGAGAGAGAGAGAGAGAATGAACACTCGTAGGAAATTCAAAGAGCCGTTTGGATTTTGGCGGTCAGAGAGGGTATTTATAGGTGGAGGGTTTCAGTTAGAAGTAGTACTAAGTACCCTAGCAGCATTAACAAGCCCGTAGTACTAACCCATATAAGCAGTAGTAACACATACCAGCAGCATTAACACAGACTACCAGTATTAACACAGACTAGAAGCAGTAACACATACCAGCAGCATTAACACAGACTAGCAGTATTAACACATACCAGCAGTATTAACAGTGTCTGGCAGTAGAAATAAGGTAAGCAGTAGTAACTTTGCACTGGCAGTATAAACCACCTAGCAGTATTAACCATACTTAACCATATTTGAACTGTCAGTAGGATTAATAGTGAGAGCAGTATTAACTTAACCAGAAGTACCAAGTATCTGATCATCAAGGTAATCTGAAACACTTAAACACACAAAGTTTGCAGCACCATGCACAGTACATTATTAGAAAGTAAGCATGAAGGAATTTATACAGAAATGGTACATAAAGAAAATCAAAAGAGGCTTATTCAGTGTTTATCATGCCTACACTTGTGACCAAGAATGTGAATCTGCACACATCAAAAGCTTTGGTGAATAAATCAACAAATTGGTTACTTGTGTGTACTTTCAAAACCTGAATTAACTTCTTTTCATTGCAATCTCTAATAAAATGGTACCTTATTTCTATATGCTTGGTTTTAGAGTGCTTGATTGGATTATTAACAATGCTTATAGCACTGTTGTTATCAATTAATATAGGAGTGTGAAGAAAAGTAACACCATAGTCCAACATCTGATTCTGAATCCATAGCACCTGTGAGCAGCAGCTTGCAGCAGCTATATACTCTGCTTCTGTTGTAGAGGTGGACACTGTGGTTTGCTTTTTACACTGCCATGAAACTAGTCTTGCACCCAAAAACTGACATCCTCCTGATGTAGACTTTCTATCCAAGTTTGCACCACCCAAATCACTATCAGAATATGCAAGTAGATCAAATGGTGAGTCATGAGGATACCAAATACCCAACTTAGGTTGTCCTTTGAGATATCTGAAAATCCTCTTGACTGCTTGAAAATGAGATTGCTTAGGTCTTACTTGAAGTTTGGCACACACACAGACAACAAACATAATATCTGGCCTTGAAGCTGTTAGATACATGAGGGAGCCTATCATAGATCTATAATGATGAACATCCATATCCTCCCCCTCAAGATCTGCAGTGATCTGTTTGTGTGTTTCCATAGGTGTGCTTGCAGGCTTTGAATCTGAAAATCCAAACTTTGTAAGTATATCCTACACATACTTGGATTGACTGATGAAGATGCCATATTTCTTTTGTTTAACCTATAGCCCAAGGAAGAAGGTGAGTTCACCCATAGAGCTCATCTTGAATCTTTTGTGCATTAGCTCCTCAAATTCCTTGCACATATAATCTTTTGTGGATCCAAAGATGATATCATCCACATAGATTTGAACAAGTAGGATGTCCTTTTTCTTCCTTTTAATGAACAGAGTCTTGTCAATGATTCCCCTTTCAAAATCATTTTCCAAGAGATAGGTAGACAGAGTGTCATACCATGCTCTTGGTGCTTGATGTAGCCCATAGAGTGCCTTCTTTAGTTTGTATACTTTGTCAGGAAAGTTAGGATTTTCAAACCCTGGAGGCTGAAAAACATATACTTCTTCATCAATTTTTCCATATAGAAATGCATTCTTGACATCCATCTGAAATACTCTGAACTGCATGAAAGAAGCATAGGCTAGAAACAACCTAATTGCCTCAATTCTGGCTACTGGTACAAATACTTCTTCATAGTCTATCCCTTCTTCTTGTGTATACCCTTGTGCCACAAGCCTAGCCTTATTCTTTATCACAATTCCTCTCTCATCTTTCTTATTCCTGAAAACTTATTTAGTACCAATTGCCCTTTGTCCTTGTGGAAGGTCAACTAGATCCCACACATTTTGCAGCTCAAACTGCAGCAGCTCCTCTTGCATTGCTTCTATCCAGCTTGGTTCTTTCATTGCATCATAGGCCTTCTTGGGTTCAATCTGAGATAGAAAACAAGATAACAACCCTGACTGCAAGTCTTTCAATCCTCCTATCTTACTTTGATGCCTTGTGATCCTAGGAGAATTGATGTCACCAATTACCAACTGAGGAGGATGATTTTTCTGAGTTCTTCTTTGATGTGCAACCTCCTCATTGATATTTGCATTCAGATTAGAGTCATTCTTCTCAGGAGTGCTTCCACCAAATAGTGAAAAATTTTCTTCATCAGAATCATCTTCTGACAGTATGGGCGTCTCAGGACCTGTGTTTCCTGAAGGATGAGCATCCTCTTTATCATCCTTATTCTCTTCATCACCTTTGTCATCTTCAGTCTGTTCTTGTTGACAACATTCAACAGGATTAACTGTAGGGATGGGAAACAGCACAAACTCTAGTTTTTGTGCTTGTTTCTCTTCTGAACTTGTTCCTGAAATTTGTACATCACTAAAACCCAAAGAATTAGTTAGTGAATCAATATCAAATAGCCAATCAGGACCTACACCAGTTAGATTTGGTGTGTTCTCATTGCATTTGACATTGTCACTTTCCTCTATAATCCTTGAAGAACTATTGAATACTCTATATGCCTTACTCTGAGATGAGTATCCAACAAGGAATCCATCCTCAGCTTTGCTTTCAAACTTGCCTAAATGAGATTTGGTATTGAGGATTGTGCAAGGACACCCAAAAGGTTTGAAAAATCCAATAAAAGGTTTCTTCTTTTTGAAAAGTTCATAAGGTGTCTTTCCTTGAGTTTTGACTACTAGAACTCTGTTTTGGACATAACAAGCATTATTAACTGCTTCTGCCCAGAAAGTGATGGGTAATTTTGAATCTGCCAACAGAGATCTAGCAGCCTCAATTAATGTCCTATTTCTTCTCTCAACAACACCATTCTGTTGAGGAGTCCTAGGAGCACTGAATTGTCTCTCAATACCTTTAGTCTCACAAAAGTTGTTTAAGTCACTGTTTTTAAATTCAGTTCCATTATCAGATCTGATGACCTTAACTCTTAGATTTGTTTGGTTTTCAATCCTAAGGACAAAGGATTTGATCAGTCCACTTGTCTCATCCTTAGTCCTCAGAAAATATACCCAAATAAATCTAGAGAAATCATTAACAATGACCAAGCAATAGGATTTCTTACCAATACTCATCACATTTTTAGGACCAAAGAGATCCATATGTAATAACTGAAGAGGTGAAGAGATTGAGTTTATTTCTTTGGACTTATGAGAAGTTTTGTGCTGCTTACCTTTAAGACATGCACCACAATGATCATCACATGAAAACACTTTTTGAGGCAAACCTCTTACAAGGTTGTTTTTCAAAAGATTGTTCATAGTTTTAAAATTCATGTGACACATCCTTCTGTGCCAAAGAGATGATTCATCTAAAGAGGCTTTTGAAAACAGACAGTTAAGTGATGAATCAGATGAAACACTCTCTAAGTCCAAACAATAAACATTGTCCTTTCTAGGAGTTCTAAGTAGTATCATATTTTCATCAACTACCTTGAATCCTGGAGCAAGGATAATACATTCAGTATCATTAAATAATATACTATGTTTCTTGTCACATACCTGTGATACACTTAACAGGTTGTATCTCAATTTCTCAACATAGTATACATCTTTAAATGTCATCTTACCTTTTGAAACCATACCTTTGCCACTTATCTTACCTCCTTTTGGATTGTCACCAAAAGCAACACGTCCTTCATCAAACCTTTTGAAATTTTGAAGGCAGGACATGTTACCTGTCATGTGCCTAGAGCAACCACTATCTACATGCCAAATGCTCTTCCTCTTGAGTTGTTGGTTACCCTGCACATAAGATAAAACAGTTAGTTTCTTGAGGGAACCCAAGCCAAAGTGGTCTTGGGTTGCCCTTTCTCATCAACATACTCATATTCATTAGGCTTAGTCTTTATGAGATGATCAGAGTCAGGAATCTCATGGCTGGAATACTTTGTCTTAATTATAGGCTTGGAAGTATTAACACTGGTAGCAGTTCTATCCTTGTTAGCAGTATTAACTTGGTTAGCAGCACTAACTTTGTTAGCAGTACTAACTTTGTCAGCAGTAGTATTGCTATCAGCAGCATTATTTCTGTTAGCAGTACTATTTGAGGTAGCAGTACTAACAAATTTAGTTTCTTTTGGAACCCAAATTAAGATACATTTGTTTGCTTTCTTATTCTTTAAGTTGCTCCTTGATTTTCTTGGAGTATTTTCTTTTGTTTTAGCAAACTTATTCTGAATATGAGATTTTGCAGTACCTGTTTTCATTGGTGTTGTTTTCACATTCTCAGCCATGTGGTTCCTTGATCTTCTTGATTGCTTCCTATAACCAACAGAATTTTGATGTTGTCTTTGAAAAGTAAATCTTTGATTAATAGGATTGAAATAACAGTGTTTGGCTAAATGATTCAACTTGCCACAAATAAAATATGGCTTTGGTCTATTGACTTTGCTTAGATCAATTCCCTGTTTTTGAGCCCACTGGTTATTTCTGTTTCTCTGATTTCCCCTTATTTTATCATTTTGATGGGGCTTGTTCTGTTGACAAGTACAGGGATTTACAACAGTAGTTTGCATATAGTGATCTCCCTATACCTTTTCCTTCCCTTTCCTAGAAGTCTCAGCTTTCTCACTCTTGACAAATGGTTTACCTCCCCTTTCATTTGTAAGAATGTGGTTTTCTAGGGGAATTTCTTTCTGGTCTTCCTTGTTATCTTCTTCAGATTCTGCCTCAACCACTATAGTGTCTAAAGGATCTACTTTTGTGGCTCCTTCAGGTAAGTCATTCTTATCCTGCCTTTCTAAGAGGTCTGAAGTGGGTGGAATATAGTTGTTTTTGTAAGGTGGAATATAGTTGTTGTTGTTGTTGTAATGTTGTTGTAAGGTAAGTCAATATGCGTGAAGTTCTTACAACCAACAAAGACCAAAGGGACATAAATACCCTTGGTCTTATACAGTGTTTAGAGTCGTATACTGTGTTGTATTGACCAAGGGTATTTATGTCCCTTTGGTCTTTGTTGGTTGTAAGAACTTCACGCATATTGAATACAATTGTCACTTTGCGCTTTGAACTCTCTCTCTCTACTTTCTCTCTCTAGGATTTAGAGATCTTGGATTCATAATTGGTATCAGAGCCAATCTAGATCTTGAGAGAATTGAGAGAATTGTTTTTTTTTTCGTTTCTGAATTTGTAGTTTAATCTGAAAATTTGATCAATTTTCTTGATTTTTTCAAAAAATCTCGTTTTTAGATTTTTCTGTTGGGAACTGAAGAATTCATCAAGTGTGGTTAATGCTGCTGGTTCAATATTAATACTGCTGAGTGTTACTACTGCTAGTGTTAATTAATACTGCTAGTCAAAGTTAGTACTGCTTGAACAAAGTTAGTACTGCTTAGCTAGTTAGTACTGCTAGTGGTTAGTACTGCTTAGTAGTTAATGCTGCTAGAAGGAAGTTAATGCTGCTGAAGATTAATACTGCTTATATGATGAAGATTCGTATGAAAGGATATACTGAAGATATTTTATTCATTGTAATTATCTTTGTATTCAGTATATATATATAGTATTGTTTAGAATAGGAAGATAACTTTTAACTTTCAGTTTTCATTCTTTTAGAGAGAATCAACCTCAAGGCATAGATCCTAATTCTAGAGAAGTAGAATTCGTATTGGTGAGCCTGTTCATCAATATTGAGGTTGAGTGAGTAATCTTGTAACTTCAAAGCATCAAATAAAAGCTTACAGTTTGTTATTCATATTTACTGTGTTGATTTACTGTTTCATTGAATATCAAAGTGTTATTCCGCAAACTTCTTTGATATTGTTTCTGAGAAGTAATTCTTGTTGAGAATTCGATCCTGACAAGTGGTATCAGAGCCTGATTTCTCAGAAACAACTATTCATCATGGAAAATCTTACAGAATCAAGCAGTACTTTGGTATCAAAAGTTCCAATGCTCAGATCCAATGAATTTGACATGTGGAAAATCAGAATCAAGCAATATATTCTCCTCACAGATTACTCTATGTGGGACATCATTGAGAATGGCCCATCTGATGCAGGAAAGATTGGTGAAGATGGCAAAAGAACCCCTCCAAAGACAGATGCAGACAGGAAGACAAGGCAGATAGAGATGAAAGCCTTGAGCACACTGCTCTTGGCCATTCCAAATGAGTATCAACACCAATTCTGCAATTGTACTGATGCACAGATGCTCTGGAATGCTCTAGAGAAGAGATTCTCAGGTACTAAAAGTACCAAGAGAAATCAAAAGGCAATCTTAAAACAACAGTATGAAAACTTCATCTCAACTAAGAATGAGTCAATGACTCAAACTTTTGACAGGTTTAATAAACTAATTGGTGAACTAGCTACTATGGGAGTACAGATTGATCAAGATGATGTGAACAGAAAGTTCTTAAGGTCCCTTGGAGATGAATGGACCATGTACACTGTGTCATTCAGACAGAATGATCAGTTGGAAGAAAAAGAACTTGATGATCTGTACAATGATCTTAGAGTATTTGAAGCTGAGGTGGAGGCAAAGAAGAAGCCTTCTGGATATATTCATAATGCTGCACTCTTATCAGCATCAATTGATTCTACTGCTAACCCTGAATCAGTTAATGCTGCTACTGGAACAAATCAAGATAAAGGCACTGATTCTGTGTTTGAAGCTTTTCTTTCCAATCATGGAAATTCCTCTTTGATTAATGATGACTTAGAACAACTTCATCCAGATGATCTGGAAGAGATGGATATTAAATGGCAGATGGCCATGCTCTCCATGAGGGTTAAGAAGTTTATAAAGAGGACTGGGAGAAACAACTTCTCCCAAAGAAAAGAAGATGGAGCAGGGTTTGATAAATCAAAGGTGGAATGCTACAAATGCCATCTGAAGGGACATTTTGCTAGAGAATGCAGAAGTGAAGTGTCTCACAACAATCACCAACAAACTCAATCTGGAAGCTTCAATAACAACAGAAACTCTGCTCAAGCCCTTGTTTCTCAACAAGGAATGGGGTTTGATTGGAGTGATCAAGCAGAAGAAGCTATTCAGAATCAAGCTCTTATGGCTAAAGTATCTGATCTCCCATCTGAGGTAAGTTCTAATCTCTGTTCTAAAACTTGCATAGACACTGTTAAAAGGTACAGGGATCACAATCAGAAGATGAGTGATGACCTTAAGAGATTAGAAAAAGATATCAAAGACTATGTAAGGATTGTAGAGAGATTTGAAGATCAGATCAAAGGTTTTCAAGCCAATGAACTCCAACACTCATATGACACCAATTACTGGCAGTGGGAGAAAAAGGATTTAGAACTTAAACTGACCAAATCTAAAGAGGAGAGTGAAAAACTGAAAGAGGAGTTAACCAAGGTTAAGCTTGATGTAGAAAAGTTTTCCAATGCTTCTAAAGCAATGGACTCCTTACTGCAAAATCAGATTCATGATAAGTTGAGAAGAGGAATTGGGTATAATGCCACACCTCCACCATATAACAACAATTACATTCCTCCTACTTCAGACCTGTTAGACACCAAAGATAGGAAGGACTTGCCTGAGGGAGCCACTGAAATAGATCCCTTAGATGAGGTAGTTGTTGAGGATAAGACTGAGAAAAAGATTGGCAAGAGTAAGGAGAACAAGGTAAGTGGTGAGATTTCTATAGAGAACAACATTATCACCAATGAGGATTGTGGAAGGACTTGGATTAAATCCAAGGACATAGAGAAGACAGAGGGAAAGTCTGGTAAGGTCCATTACAAACAGACCACAGTTGTGAATCCAGGTCCTTGCAAACAGTGTGCTTGTAAGAAGAATGAGCCCCAAAAACAGGACAAAAAGAGGGGAAATCAAAGAAACTGGAATAATCAATGGGCACAAAAACAAGGGGTTGATCTGAGTAAAATCAATAGACCAAAACCTTGTTTTATCTGTGGCAAATTGAATCATCTGGCAAAATTCTGTTATTTCAATCCTATGAAACAAAGGATGAATTTCCAAAGATCCATGCAAAAACCCTTTGGTTATAAGAAAATTGAAAAGAACCATGTGGCTAAGAAAACTGTTAAAACTAAAAGCCACATGAAGAAAAAGTCTGTTAAAGAAAGTGTCAATATGTGGATTCCTAAAAGCACTAAAACTGTTAGTACTGCTACCACAAATAGTGTTGCTGACAATGATAGTGCTGCTAGAAGTAATACTACTGCTAACAATGTTAATGCTGCTAACAAGGTTAGTACTGCTAAATCTGTTAGTACTGCTAACTCTGTTAGTACTTCTAAGGTTAGTACTGCTTCTAGTGTTGGTTCTGCTAAGCCAATAACATTGACAAAGTACTCTAATAAAGAGTGCTCTGAGTTTAAAAACCTCATTAAAAAGGAATGTAAATACTTTGATGAGAAAGGAAGACCCAAGACAACTGTTGCTTGGGTCCCCATTCATACTAATTGATTTATCTAATGTGCAGTGCAACCAACAGCTCAAGGGAAAGAGCATTTACGTTCAATGAAGTTGAGGAACCGATCTTGCCACTGAGTGAATTCATTTTCATCTATCAGTACAGGAGGACGAGTGTCTGTACCCAATGACATCATGAGGTCATTCTTGTAGAACTGAGCTTGAAAGGCTAACTTGGCAGAATCCATGGCAGAAATCCAGAAAAAATTCTAAGTGTTAACTGAGCTAACGCAAACTTGAGATTTGCGTGAGAGGCAGAAGACGCAAACTGAGATTCTCTCGAGCAGAAGGAAACGCAAACTTAGATTTGCGTGAGCAGTAAGTGACAAAAATGAGACTTTGCGTGAGAAGAGCAAGACGCAAATTGTACTTTGCGCAATACACAAGAGACGCGAACTGAACTTCGCGAGATGCTTTGATGACGAAAACTGAAATTCTCGTGAGCCAAGTAAGACGTAAACTGTTCTTTGCGTGAACAAAGACTGGCGCAAAGCAGACTTTGCTTGAGATGCTGAAGGCGCAAAGGTAACTTCTCTTGAACTGAAGGTGAGTCAAAGTATACTTTGCGTGAGGTTTTGGTGACGCAAAGCTTTCTTTGCGTTAGACTAGAGAAACGCAAACTATGACTTTGCTTGATGAACTCTGAAATCAGCAAGACGAACTCGCGCAAAGTCCCAGACGAACTCGCGCAAACCGTGAAGAACTCGCGCAAACTATGAATCTGGCGCAAACCGCTGAAAAATAAGAGAAATCACCAAAAAACGATTACAGAATAGAAATTCCAGATAAATTCTTGCACAGATAAGTTCGAAAAACACTTTCTAACAACTTTTCAATCAAAAAATTCGATTAAAAACCACAATTTCGAAAAATCAGATATGAACAGAATCGTAAAACGAGTTTTTTTTTTCAGAAACCGAAAATCTTCAAAATTGAATACCCAAACTTGATTTTCTTGAAAAACGATGTGAATTAAAAGTATTTAACAATCAAAATCGAATCCAACAAACCGAATTTCACAAAAATTCGTTCAAAAACAAGCCCAAATTTGAAGAAAATGTCAGGATCGAATTCTCAACAAGAATTACTTCTCAGAAACAATATCAAAGAAGTTTGCGGAATAACACTTTGATATTCAATGAAACAGTAAATCAACACAGTAAATATGAATAACAAACTGTAAGCTTTTATTTGATGCTTTGAAGTTACAAGATTACTCACTCAACCTCAATATTGATGAACAGGCTCACCAATACGAATTCTACTTCTCTAGAATTAGGATCTATGCCTTGAGGTTGATTCTCTCTAAAAGAATGAAAACTGAAAGTTAAAAGTTATCTTCCTATTCTAAACAATACTATATATATATACTGAATACAAAGATAATTACAATGAATAAAATATCTTCAGTATATCCTTTCATACGAATCTTCATCATATAAGCAGTATTAATCTTCAGCAGCATTAACTTCCTTCTAGCAGCATTAACTACTAAGCAGTACTAACCACTAGCAGTACTAACTAGCTAAGCAGTACTAACTTTGTTCAAGCAGTACTAACTTTGACTAGCAGTATTAATTAACACTAGCAGTAGTAACACTCAGCAGTATTAATATTGAACCAGCAGCATTAACCACACTTGATGAATTCTTCAGTTCCCAACAATCTCCCCCTAACTTGACTTTTAGGAAAAGAAGTCAAGTTCTTCAGATCTTTTTCAAGATGCTTTCAACACCTCTGATTCAATTTCCCAAATTTGGATCTAGGCCCAAACTTTGATTTACAGTTCTTCTCACTACAATCTTGGCCATTTCTGAATCCTTTGTACAAACCAGTGTAGCTTTAAGCATCCCTTCTAACTTCTCCTTGCTATGCTCATATATTTTGTCCACCAGGTAGTATTCATGATAACAATTGTCAATAGTAATCATGTATACTCCACAGTTTTCAAACAGTATCCATTTGTCAATCTTCTTGAATATGAACTCATGCATATGATCTTTAATCCTATGGTGCACTCTTGCAGGCTCAAACATCATGCACAAGTATTCCAATGTCACTTTGAGAAGATTCTCTTCAGTACCTTTCAACACAGGTTCATAAAGTTTCATCCCAACTTTATATAGTTCTTCCATATCAGCTCTTGAACAACTTCTGATGACTTTCCCCCATGTTGAATAAGCTTCAAATGAACCATCAGCTCTCTTGATTCTGAAGAAATTCTTTCCATTGTCTCTCAGAATATCCCAGAAGATGATCTCTGGAGCTTGCATAGAGATTGGAACAGCTTTCAAAGGTTCCACTATTGTCATGTACGGATCCATACTTTCATCAGTTTGCTTAGTGACCTGCTCTGGACTCTGTACTGGCTCTGTTGGGGATGTGACTGAAGGTTCTGCTTCCTTTTCAGTTTCTTCCACCCTAGGCCTTTTCAACTGCCTTTTTGGAGCAATTGTTTTCACTCTTTTTCCAGACTTGGCTTCTCTACCAACATTTCCAGGTTCTTCCTTCTTCTCTTCTGCTTCTTCTTTGGAAGGTGTGGTTTTCTCAGGGAATGGTTGTTGGATGTTGAGATCATGTCTCTCTTTCATCCTTCTTTCTGCTTCTTCCCTTTGAGAGGAATCCCCTTGGAGCTTTGTCATTTCCTTCCTGTATAGCTCTTCAACCTGAGAGTATGCCATATGAGTAAACATCTCCCCCTTAACACCAATTGCACCTTTCAGGAAGTTTATCATATTTCTTCTTTCCTGATTGGCCAAAAAGGTCTTGGAGGGTTGTCTTTTCTGCTTTTTGAATGGCATTCTTTTTACTTGTACTTGTTTGGCCTGAGCTGCTGTTTTCATGCTCTTCTGATACTCTTCATTTAGTTTTCTGGCCATATTCAGTGCAAGCTCTCTATCCTTCTCAGATTGAAGTTGTTCCTCCCTTTCCATTTCTGCCTGAAGCTGCTTTGCCACTTCTTCATCCAGTTCTATCTGAATTTTCTTCTTTGAAGGTTGTTCAGGTTCAATCATCTTAGCCTTACCCTTTGTATCCTTCAACCTTGCCTCACTTCTTTCTTGTGTCTTCTTTTCAAGGTCTCCTTCATTGATGACCACTCCCTTAGCCTTTTGAGTAGCCTTAGGAGTGTCATTCTTTGCTTTTACTAAGGTTTCAGCTATTTCCAATTCTTCAACAGATAGCCCTGTTGCTGCTTGAACATTATCTGTTTCTACTTCTTGTGCTTCTGTTTCTGCAGCTTTCTCCCCCTTAACATCAAATCCCATCTCAGAAATACTTTCTTTTTCTGCTTCAGCCTCTGAATTCTCCCCCTTGTTGAAATCATCTTCAACACTTGTCCTCCTCTTTAGCACAAACTGCTTCCTTCTCCTTTTCTGTAACAATCTTGTCACCATTTTCTTCAGTTTGGTGATCTGAACTTGTTGAGATAGAATAATCAGCTTCATCTACTCTATTTCTTTTCCTTGCTTGATGACATCCTGGTTGATATTTCCCATGGTCTCCATCAATTCATCATAGTTATATCTGTCCTCACCTTCTCCAGGAGTGTTACCCCCTATTGAAGGATCATTGGATCTTTTAGTAGTGGAAGTCCTCTGCCTAGCAGAAGCACTATCCACCCCTGTGGTTTCTTGGCACCAGGGACCTTCAAATGATTGCTCATTCAAAGTTGCCATGGGGGAGGTCTTATTGATGTTACCACTTTCCTCCTTTGTGCTAGCAGGAGTAGTGGCAGCCTCATCACCCATATGCTCTACCTCCTCCTCAGAGAGCACCTCCTTTGGGTTGGGAGACACCCTTGTGGTTTCCCTTTGGATATTCTCTAGGGGAGAATTCTCCCTTAGAGGGCTTAAAGGCTTAGTGGGTGATGGTACAAGAAGGGAAGGATCCTTCTTTACCTGTTTTCTTTGATAAGTTTGGGTAATTGGAGAAGTGGGCTTATTTAGTAGGGACTGTGGGATAGATATAGAGTGGGAAGGTTGGGCTTGGCTAGCAGTGGATTGATCTAATGGGGGCCTTGACCCTGCTGCCATACCTTCATTGGGTTGGGACACCACCATCATTGTAGAGAACAATGGGGTGTCAACTCCTTCAGAGTCCCCAGCAGATCTTCTCATATTTGAGAAAACCTTGCCTTTGGGGGGTTTTGGTACATAAATTCCATCAGAATGAGGAATATCCGTCAATTCATGGTTGATAACTGCTTGAACAAACCTGGGATACATATAAAAGCTCTTTTTGTTTCCCATGTTTGAGACAAGATCATTGAAAATCATTTGTGAAAAATTGTACCTTCTGGCAGTGGCCAAACAGACCAAAGCATAAGCAATGGTACTGCTGAACTCACTCCATCCAGTAGTCTTTTTAGAAATGCAGTGCATCAAGGTATGAACAAGAAAACGCCATTGGGGTGAAAATTTAGCTTTTGAGAACTTAAAAATACCCAATGGGCCTCCATACCCCATTCTTGTCAGAGTAGAAAACAGTTCATCATTAGGGATAGAAGTTATACCAGAGGCATCGTCTAGACGTAGACTGATGCGAACTATCTCTTCAGTAACTGTCAATGGATTGCCACATACTGTCGTCTTGATCATTCGCACACCATTCTCATTAACAATGGTGGCATGTGCCCAAAATTGCCTCTGATGCTCTATAAAGATAGTTGGAGACATAGTGAGAGCATGGGCAATGTGGCTAGTCTTCAGAAAGTCGACTATCTGATGAAAGCCATCTGCTTGTTTTGGCTTTTGGAGCATTGCGATTTCATTGTGCTCGTCAATGAACGCCATTGATGCCATTGACCTTGAAGATTCTTGCCTGAAAACTTTGAACTTTGAGAGAGAAAGGGTTTAGAGCGCAGGTGAATAGTATGCAAAGAGTCGTTATAAGCTTTTAGGCGGGCAAAGAGTATTTATAGTATTCGGAATAGAAACAGTATTAACCTATAGCAGTATTAACTACTAGCAGTATTAACTGTGAGCAGTAGTAA
The DNA here is from genome assembly GCA_954870635.1 of Arctium minus. Taxonomy (NCBI): domain Eukaryota; kingdom Viridiplantae; phylum Streptophyta; class Magnoliopsida; order Asterales; family Asteraceae; genus Arctium; species Arctium minus. The sequence continues at coordinate 168,044,067 of OX941080.1, read as the reverse complement.
CTAACTAGCAGTATTAACTACTAGCAGTATTAACTGCGAGCAGTATTAACTAACTAGCAGTATTAACTACTAGCAGTATTAACTGCGAACAGTATTAACGAACTAGCAGTATTAACTACTAGCAGTAGTAACTGCGAGCAGTATTAACGAACTAGCAGTATTAACTACTAGCAGTAGTAACTGCGAGCAGTATTAACTAACTAGCAGTATTAACTACTAGCAGTATTAACTGTGAGCAGTATTAACTAACTAGCAGTATTAACTACTAGCAGTATTAACTGCGAACAGTATTAACGAACTAGCAGTATTAACTACTAGCAGTAGTAACTGCGAGCAGTATTAACGAACTAGCAGTATTAACTACTAGCAGTAGTAACTGCGAGCAGTATTAACTGTGAGCAGTAGTAACTAACTAGCAGTATTAACTACTAGCAGTATTAACTGAACTTACTCCTTTTAAACGTGCTAAACACTGAGTACTGCTATGCATATCCTGAAAAAGAAGATTAGTAACACCAAGAATAAAAATATACAGGTATAAAACCACTTTTTGAGAAGAAGATTATTCAGAGTTTATCATTCCCACACTTGTGACCAAGAAAGTGAATCTACCCACATCAAAAGCTTTAGTGAATAGATCAGCAAACTGATTATCAGTGTGAACTTTGACAACTTGAATAAGTTTCTTTTCATTACAATCTCTTATAAAGTGATACCTGATTTCAATGTGCTTTGTCTTTGAGTGCTTGACTGGATTATTTACAATGCTAATAGCACTGCTGTTGTCAATAAAGATTGGAGTGTGTAGAAAGGTTACCCCATAATCCAACATTTGATTCTGAATCCATAAGACTTGAGAACAGCAACTTGCAGCTGCTATGTACTCTGCCTCTGTTGTAGATGTGGATACTGTGGTTTGTTTCGTGCACTGCCATGAGACTAGTCTAGCACCCAAAAACTGACATCCTCCAGAAGTAGATTTTCTGTCCAAGTTTGCCCCACCTAGATCACTGTCTGAGTATGCTATTAGGTCAAAAGGTGAGTTATGAGGATACCAAAGTCCCAATCTGGGTTGCCCTTTGAGATATCTGAATATCCTCTTAACAGCTTGAAAGTGAGATTGCTTTGGCCTAACTTGAAATCTTGCACATACACAGACTGGAAACATAATATCTGGCCTTGATGCTGTGAGATACATGAGAGAGCCAATCATGGATCTATAATAATGCACATCCATGTCCTCCCCCTCAAGATCTGTTGTGATCTGCTTGTGTGTTTCCATAGGTGTACTGGCAGGTTTTGATTCTGAGAAACCAAACTTGGTTAGAATATCTTGCACATACTTGGATTGACATATGAAAATGCCATCTGACTTCTGTTGAACTTGGAGTCCAAGGAAGAAAGTAAGTTCCCCCATGGAACTCATTTTGAACCTTTGATGCATTAGATCCTCAAACTCCTTGCACATGTTGTTTCTTGTAGAACCAAAAATAATGTCATCAACATATATTTGGACCAGCAAGATATCCTTCTTCTTTCTTTTGATAAATAGAGTCTTATCAATGACTCCTCTTTCAAAGTCATTTTCCAAGAGATAGGATGACAGGGTGTCATACCATGCTCTTGGGGCTTGATGTAGTCCATAAAGTGCTTTCTTTAATTTGTATACTCTGTCTGGATAGCTTGGGTTTTCAAACCCTGGTGGTTGACAGACATATACTTCTTCTTCAATTGACCCATAGAGAAAAGCACTTTTTACATCCATTTGGTAGACTTTGAAGTTCATGTAAGAAGCATAGGCTAGGAATAGTCTGATTGCTTCTATCCTAGCTACAGGTGCAAAAACTTCTTCATAATCTATGCCCTCTTCTTGAGTATAGCCTTGAGCCACCAGCCTTGCTTTGTTTCTTATAACAATACCTCTTTCATCTCTCTTGTTTCTGAAGATCCATTTTGTGCCAATTGCTCTGTGACCTTTAGGAAGGTCTACTAGATCCCACACATCTTGTAGCTTGAACTGTAACAGTTCTTCTTGCATTGCTTCTATCCAGCTAGATTCTTTCATAGCATCATGTGCCTTTTTAGGCTCAAGCTGGGATAGAAAACAAGAAAGCACTGTATGCTGTTGATCTTGCATTTCCTGAAGTCTGCTTTGATGTCTAGTCATCATAGGAGAAGAGATATCTCCTATTATCAACTGTGGAGGATGATTCTTCTGAACTCTGGTGTTGTGACTAGGTTCTTCATTTAATCCAACCTCAAGATTAGATTCATGCAACTCAACTGAAGTATTTTCAGATGCTACTTCATTGTTTTCTTGAGTCTCCTCATCTCTAGTGTCTTCTTCACTCTGACTTGATTCAGAAAATGATTCCTTTTCACAGTCTTCAACTGAATTTACTGTGGGTATGGGAAAAATCACAGATTTAGATATACTTTCTTGAACTTGTGTGATCTCTGATTCTCCACTACCTGTTCCTGTATACTCATTACTGAAACCAAAAGAGTTAGTTAGTGAATCAATGTCAAATAGCCACTGAGGTCCAGACCCAACAGGATTTGGTGTGTTCTCATTGCATTTGACATTGTCACTTTCTTCAATTATTCTAGAAGAAGAGTTAAAAACTCTGTAGGCCTTACTCTGAGATGAATATCCAACAAGAAATCCATCATCTGCTTTGCTATCAAACTTACCTAAGTGAGATTTGGTATTTAGAATTGTACAAGGACACCCAAAAGGTTTGAAGAAACCAATAAAAGGTTTTCTTTGATTTAAAAGCTCATATGGGGTCTTGTTCTTTTGCTTGACCACTAGAACTCTGTTTTGGACATAACAAGCAGTATTAACTGCTTCAGCCGAGAAGGTAATTGGCAATTTTGAATCAGCCAAAAACTGTTAAAGAAAAAGCCACATGAAGAAAAAGTCTGTTAAAGAAAGTGTCAATATGTGGATTCCTAAAAGCACTAAAACTGTTAGTACTGCTACCACAAATAGTGTTGCTGACAATGATAGTGCTGCTAGAAGTAATACTACTGCTAACAATGTTAATGCTGCTAACAAGGTTAGTACTGCTAAATCTGTTAGTACTGCTAACTCTGTTAGTACTTCTAAGGTTAGTACTGCTTCTAGTGTTGGTTCTGCTAAGCCAATAACATTGACAAAGTACTCTAATAAAGAGTGCTCTGAGTTTAAAAACCTCATTAAAAAGGAATGTAAATACTTTGATGAGAAAGGAAGACCCAAGACAACTGTTGCTTGGGTCCCCATTCATACTAATTGATTTATCTAATGTGCAGTGCAACCAACAGCTCAAGGGAAAGAGCATTTACGTTCAATGAAGTTGAGGAACCGATCTTGCCACTGAGTGAATTCATTTTCATCTATCAGTACAGAAGGACGAGTGTCTGTACCCAATGACATCATGAGGTCATTCTTGTAGAACTGAGCTTGAAAGGCTAACTTGGCAGAATCCATGGCAGAAATCCAGAAAAAATTCTAAGTGTTAACTGAGCTAACGCAAACTTGAGATTTGCGTGAGAGGCAGAAGACGCAAACTGAGATTCTCTCGAGCAGAAGGAAACGCAAACTTAGATTTGCGTGAGCAGTAAGTGACAAAAATGAGACTTTGCGTGAGAAGAGCAAGACGCAAATTGTACTTTGCGCAATACACAAGAGACGCGAACTGAACTTCGCGAGATGCTTTGATGACGAAAACTGAAATTCTCGTGAGCCAAGTAAGACGTAAACTGTTCTTTGCGTGAACAAAGACTGGCGCAAAGCAGACTTTGCTTGAGATGCTGAAGGCGCAAAGGTAACTTCTCTTGAACTGAAGGTGAGTCAAAGTATACTTTGCGTGAGGTTTTGGTGACGCAAAGCTTTCTTTGCGTTAGACTAGAGAAACGCAAACTATGACTTTGCTTGATGAACTCTGAAATCAGCAAGACGAACTCGCGCAAAGTCCCAGACGAACTCGCGCAAACCGTGAAGAACTCGCGCAAACTATGAATCTGGCGCAAACCGCTGAAAAATAAGAGAAATCACCAAAAAACGATTACAGAATAGAAATTCCAGATAAATTCTTGCACAGATAAGTTCGAAAAACACTTTCTAACAACTTTTCAATCAAAAAATTCGATTAAAAACCACAATTTCGAAAAATCAGATATGAACAGAATCGTAAAACGAGTTTTTTTTTTCAGAAACCGAAAATCTTCAAAATTGAATACCCAAACTTGATTTTCTTGAAAAACGATGTGAATTAAAAGTATTTAACAATCAAAATCGAATCCAACAAACCGAATTTCACAAAAATTCGTTCAAAAACAAGCCCAAATTTGAAGAAAATGTCAGGATCGAATTCTCAACAAGAATTACTTCTCAGAAACAATATCAAAGAAGTTTGCGGAATAACACTTTGATATTCAATGAAACAGTAAATCAACACAGTAAATATGAATAACAAACTGTAAGCTTTTATTTGATGCTTTGAAGTTACAAGATTACTCACTCAACCTCAATATTGATGAACAGGCTCACCAATACGAATTCTACTTCTCTAGAATTAGGATCTATGCCTTGAGGTTGATTCTCTCTAAAAGAATGAAAACTGAAAGTTAAAAGTTATCTTCCTATTCTAAACAATACTATATATATATACTGAATACAAAGATAATTACAATGAATAAAATATCTTCAGTATATCCTTTCATACGAATCTTCATCATATAAGCAGTATTAATCTTCAGCAGCATTAACTTCCTTCTAGCAGCATTAACTACTAAGCAGTACTAACCACTAGCAGTACTAACTAGCTAAGCAGTACTAACTTTGTTCAAGCAGTACTAACTTTGACTAGCAGTATTAATTAACACTAGCAGTAGTAACACTCAGCAGTATTAATATTGAACCAGCAGCATTAACCACACTTGATGAATTCTTCAGTTCCCAACAAACGTCAAACTAATGGAGCAAACATGATGAAGTCTCTAACTAAAGGACCTTTCATAAAGACTAACAAAGAGATTCCCGCAACACCTGACGAAGTTTTACGAATAAAAGCTGATCGAGAATTAAGTGCTAATCTGATGCTAGCTTTGCCAAACTCTGTCTATAACCGTGTTGATCATTACAAAACTATCCAAATCAGATGTGGGAACAGTTAGAAAAGATCATGCTTGGATCTTCAGTTGCGACTCAACTTAGACATACACGCTTCATGAACAACTTTGAGGAATTCAAGGCCAAAGAAAGTAAGTCTCTAAAGAGTGTTTTCGACAAATTTTGTACAGTGCTGAATGATCTGCGAAAGATAAATGTGATCAAGACAGAGCTTGAAACGAATCTGAAATTCCTCAATGCTCTTCAGCCTGAATGGAACAAATCTTGTCACAGACTGAGGAACGATTTCGGATCTCCACAATGCAGATTCAGGAACTATATGAGATCTTGATGACTGATGAGAGAATTGTACTAGAGAAGAAGGCTAAGCTTGAAAAGAAAAACAAAAAGTCAGTGGACCCGGTTGCACTCCTCACGAGCCAACTGGCTGAACAAGCGTTGTCTGATAACGCTTACAATGGGGCCACTGATGATGATGGTGAGGCACTGCAGAAAGCAATGATCCTTCTCTCACAGCATTATCAGAAAAAGTTCCAACCACGTTCGAGTTCCAACACTTCTCGCTTCACTTCTGGTTCTAAGACTGTACAAGTGCCCGAGCCAAAGACTGATGTATGTTATAACTGTGGTAAGCCGGGTCATTTCTCAAAGGAGTGTCGAGTGAAGAAGGTTAGGGATTCGGCATACTATAGGAAGAAAATGGAACTGGCCGAGAAAAGAGAGTGGATCTGCTCTTCTTGCTGAAGAAGAATTCTGGTTGGATCACTCCGATAATGAAGCTGACAAAGTTGAAACTGCTACTTTATGCTTTGTTGGAGATGATCAATCTGACGATGATGACGACTCCTCAACCGATGCTGATGAGGTACCTTCTGAATTTGATTACACTTTTATTTCTTCTCAGATGAATGTTATAATTACTGCTTTACATGATTTACGCTTGAAGTTATTACCTGAAAGGAATTTAAATTCTGAAAAGTCAGATTTGATTGACAAATTGAAAATTTCTTTGAAAGATGAAAAATTTATCTTGGAAAATACTAAAGAAATCTTTCAAAAGAAATTGGATGATTTGGAAAATTCAAATAAGACTTATCTTGAATCTTTGATTGATATGACCAAATTAAAAGATGATTTTTCAGATAAAATAAATAAATTAGAAGAAAAGTTATATCGAAGAAACCAATCTGAGCAAACAATTTTTATGAATAAACCAAGGAGTGAGGAAGCTTTAAAAGAAAAATGGGGACTTGGTTTTAAAAATCCACATTGTTTAAACAATGCAATTGAAAATTCCACTACTTTATATAAATACGATTATCTAACTCTTGCTCAATATGCTCCTCAATTTAAAATTGATTGGATGAATGAGAAGCAAGTGTTTGAAATCGAAAATGAGAAAAAGACAAATAACAAGAAAAAGGAAATTCCTTTTGTTTACACAAGTGAAAATGCAAAATATTTTCCTGACAAATCGAGAAGAGGTAGAAAAGGTTTAAATGATATATCTCCTGTCAAATCTTCAGTGTCTGATGATTTTGTTGATATTTTTGCTAATAAATCTGATAAGGAAAATATATCTCCAATCATTTATGATTCTAAGAGATATACACCTCCTTTAATTTTAGAAAGCAAAATCATTGATCTTGAAGATAAGATGGAAGATCAAAATATTCTTAAAGAAATTGAATCTGATATCTTTCTTTCTTTCATGACTTCTAGTCTTGAAGAAAATTTATTTTCTCAAAAACAAGATTCTGTTTCAAGCCTTTCTTCTGATTGTCAAGTAAACAGAATGGAAGTTTCTAAATCTGATATCTTTTCTCAAAATAATTCTGACTCCGAGGTAAGTTCAGATTTATTGTCTGATCCGATTGGTTGCTTAGGTAAAATTATTTCTTCTGATTTAAATATTAAATCCCAAATTCTTGATGACTCTTTTACGCTAAATGATCAGTATTATAAACCAAAGCGTAAAAGAAGAAGGTCAAAGAAGTCAAAGAAACAAGATAAAGTCCTTTCTGACAATTCTAATTTTTCTGATTCTAATCTTTCAGATAGGACTTTGAGCAAGTCATCAAAGCAGATTTGGAGAGCGAAGCGGATATCTGATGAATCTCAGACTGATGGAGATAGATATGTAGACAGATATTATAAAAGTGATTCATTTGTTGTTTGTAAGAAAATTTCAAAATATTCAATAAAGCAAATGATTCAAATTTCCAAAAATGTCTCATATTCTTCTTCTGATTCTAGTTCAGATGATTATGCCTTGTATTCATCTGATGACTGTGCTTATTTTTCTGATAATCTTTCTCGTGCTTCTCGTATTAAATCTAATCAGTATTTCCCCATAAGAACTGCAACTAACAAACATGGGCCCAAATTCAAGTGGGTACCCAAATCTCAAATTGATTCTAAGTTGCAGGCACCTCATGTTAAGGGGGAGTAAGAGAAATATGGCTCTTGAGTAAATCATCTCAAGACCCGGACTTCATTGTCAACATTTTGGCTTCTGAGTAATTCAGCTCAGAACCCGTACTTCAAAGACATTGACTCCTAGACATGTCAGTCTAGGACTCGTTATTCAATGTTTTTCAGCTTCTGACTAATGAGAAACTGTGAGTACATCTACTTTATTCCGCTGCATTTATCTCTGATAATGATGTTTCTCCAGTTTTCTCAAAACTTTTCATGAATCTGATCTCCTGAATTTGTTTAAACTAATTTTTGTTTTTCAAATGAGACACATATTCTTTATACATTGTGTAAAAGATAATATTATTGAATTCTATTTTGTTTCAACTGAATATAAACTTGTCGTTCAAATGTTTCTATTTTCAAATCTCGGCATGTTGAATTTAAAAGTTTAAACCTTCACAAATTTTATTCTATAAAGTAAAAGTTTTACAATTTTCTTTCTTTTGAATAAAATGTGTGTCTAGGATAAATTTTCAAGTTGCTTTGTTTATATTAAAGTTTTTATATGTTCAAATTTCAGCTCTAACAAAAGTCGAAAAGTCAGCAACATGTTTGTAGCTTTTGATATTGCTTTAAAGTTGTGTGATTCGGAATATTTATAGTTTACAATGCTTAGAAAACCTAAAAAGTCGAAATTTTGGATCGTAATGAAAATATGGGCTAAGCACTTTGACGTAAAACCTTGTGACTGAGATGATTATTAAATTCTTATAAATCAGAAATCTCTAAGTTTAAAAGTTTGTACATGTGACCTTTCTGGTTAGGGAAAGTAAGTTATGTGGGATGTTTGTCATCTGGTCCCCTAAGGTTAATTGATCTGGGAGTGATCGAACCCAAATCCTTCTATAGAATCTGCTCGAAAGTCATGTTCTATTGGTATGAATGGGTTTAGGATATGTCGATGTAGCCTTTCTGATCTGGGAAAGTAAGTTCCAAGGGGTGCTTGACACCTAGTCCCCTAAGGCCAACTGGTCTGGGAGCGACTGATCCAAATCCTGCAATAGGATCAGATAGAAAGTTACGTTTATGGCATGTTCTTTACTTAATAAACTTTTTGATTAAAAAGATGCCAAAATGCACAAGCTTAAAAGATGCCAAAGAGCACACTCATGTTAAGATGCCATAGAGCACACTGCTAAAAGATGCCAATGAGCACACATTTCATGATACTTGGTGATATGTTTGAGTTGCAATAAACCTGTAAATTTGTGAAAGTCTGAGTTTTTGATGGATTAGTGTGATTACATGCAAAGTTCTCTATTATATTTTTAGAATTGCATTTTCTTGAAGCTAATCGAAGTTCACATGTGAGCACACTGAATAGATTGATGAAAGTTTTTGAAACTGAACATGTCTAAACTTGATATGCAATAAAACTTGTTTCTGTATCCAAATACATACATTTGATTTTAACTGATTGATAAATGTGTGATATTTTACTAGTAGAATTTTATTTGTTTCTGTTTAAATTTTTATATATTTAGTCGTTTCAAAATACATATTCAGTATATTTTTCTTTCTACATTGATATTTCAATCATTGTGTTCTCATATTTTTATAAATGGGTTTGTGCATTATTCAAGGGGGAGTGAAAAAGGAGAATATTCTGATTTGATAATATCTGTTTTTGAGGGGGAGTATCTCATTTTCTACATGAATGCTAACTTGAATTGTCAAATCTAGTGCATTTGTGTAGGGGGAGTCAAAGAGCTTATCAGGTAAAAAAATTTCTAAGTTTAGTCAGCTTTGCGCCAACAGTTGGTAGCGCAAACCTCTCTTTGTGCCACCATCGTGTAGCGCAAACCCTCTCCTTTGTCTCCTTTACTCTGATTTTGCAGATCTTAAGTTGTCTCGTCTCCAACATTTGCATGACCAAGTTGATCCCGATCATCAAGGTCATAAGGGGGAGAAGTTAAGGAGAAGTTAAGGAGATGTTAAAGAGACAAGAGCTCCAAAGGTTATCTGCTGATCAAGATTCGCTCAAGATTCTAATTTCTTCAACCATATTTGTCTTTTGTTGTTCCTGCTCCGACCACCACTGTTCATTCAAGGTCATTTAAAGGAGGTGTGTCGTCTAGAGCACAAGCTGATGAATCAATTGTTCTTTCAAGTTTATTCCGAACTGGTCCGGTCTTGTCAAGGCGGCAAAGACATCTCAATCTGATCAATGCTGAGAAGAAATTTTTTTTTAAGTCAGAAAGCTTCTTCAAAAAGCCGCTTAGATGGTATGTGCTGATTTAGAAGATTGATTTTGAAGACCATAGCGCCAATGATTACTAAGGGGGAGATTGTTAAGTCTGATTTTATAGCAATCGTTGTATTTATAGGCTTGGTCTTATACAGTGTTTAGAGTCGTATACTGTGTTGTATTGACCAAGGGTATTTATGTCCCTTTGGTCTTTGTTGGTTGTAAGAACTTTACGCATATTGAATACAATTGTCACTTTGCGCTTTGAACTCTCTCTCTACTTTCTCTCTCTAGGATTTAGAGATCTTGGATTCACATCCTATACCTCTCTTCAGTTTGTCATGAACTTGAGATTTGAGTAAAGTGTCCATTACTTTAGAGGCATTGGAAAATTTTTCAATGTCTAGTTTGGCCTTCTCAAATTCACTTCTCACTTTCTCACATTCTTCTCTAGCCTTTTCTAGCTTAATCTCTAATTCCTTCTTCTCCCACTTCCAATAGTTTTGATCATATGAATGTTGAAGTTCATTGGCCTGATATGCCTTAATTTGTTCTTCAAAATTCACAATAATCAAGTTAGACTCTCTCCTGTGTTTCTCCAATCTTTTAAGATCATCACTCATGCTCTGATTGTGATCCCTGTACTTCTTAACAATTTCAAGACAGGCTTTAGAGCAAAGTTTAGATTTTACCTCTGTGGGAATTGCAGTGCTTGAAGACTCTGAAACCTCAGCCATCAATGCTTGATTCTGGATTGCCTCATCAGCTTGATCACTCCAATCAAATCCCATTCCATCTTGTGAGACAAGTGCTTGAGATGAGTTGTAGTTTGTGGACTTTGTTTGTTGATTGTTGCTTCCATGCTGTTGAGAAATTCCTCCTCTGCATTCTCTTGCAAAGTGCCCCAATTTATGACACTTATAGCATTCCACCTTGGATTTGTCAAATCCAGCACCATCTTCTCTTCTCATGACAAAGTTGTTTCTTCCAGTTCTTTTAATGAATCTTTTGATTCTCATGGTAAGCATTTCCATTTGCCACTTGATATCCATCTCTTTAAGGTCATCAACATTGATCTGCTCTAGATCATCATTAATAAGAGAAGATTTAGCATGACTAGCAAGAAAGGCTTCCAAAACAGAATCATTGGGTTCATCCTGTTTTAATCCATAAGCAGTACTAACTGATTCTGTATTAGCAGAAGAATCAACAGTAGATGATAAGAGAGCAGCATTGTGAGAGTATCCAGATGGCTTCTTCTTAGATTCGACTTCTGCTTCAAACACCCTGAGATCATTGTAGAGATCATCAAGTTCCTTATCCTCCAGATTATCATTCTGTCTGAATGATACAGTGTACATTACCCATTCTTCACCAAGAGATCTTAGAAACTTTCTGTTGACATCATCCTGATCCATCTTGACACCAACAGTGGCCAATTCTCCAATCAGCTTGTTGAACCTATCAAAGGTTTGAGTCATAGACTCATTCTTTGTAGACATGAAGTTTTCATATTGTTGCTTGAGAATAGCTTTCTGATTTCTCTTAGTGCTTTTGGTACCTGAAAACCTCTTCTCCAGAGCATTCCACAAGATTCTGGCATCAGCACAGTTGCAAAACTAGTGTTGGTATTCATTAGGAATTGCCAAGAGCAGAGTGCTCAAGGCTTTCATCTCAGTCTGCCTCATCTTTCTTTCTCCATCAGTCTTTGGTGGAGGTCTCTTTCCATCTGCTCCCATCTCTCCTTCATTGGAGGGACCATTTTCAATGATATCCCACATTGAGTAATCTGTAAGAAGGATATACTGCCTGATCTTGATTTTCCACATGTCAAACTCATTAGGTTTGAGCATGGGAACCTTTGAAACAAGAACACTGTCATGTGATCCGTCCATGATGATTATTGCTTTCTGAGTTCCTTGGCTCTGATACCACTTGTCAAGATCGAAATTCTTAAACAAGAATTTAATTAAACACTCATGAGCTATGTTAAAAAAGTTTGCAGAATAACACTTTAACAATAAATCAATGAAACAGTATATGGATCAAATCACAAGTTATATTGAATTAACTTAATGATTACAACCACAGCCTCAATCTGTTGAACAGGCTCAACAGACGTTCAATACTTCTCTAAAGAAAGGATTTCTAAGAATCTTGAGGCTAATTCTCTCTAGAACAAAAACTACGTATCTCTATTCTTTATTTCTGATATTCATTCGTTTTTTTTTCAATGCATCTCTATATATCTATATATATACAAAACCAATTACAAGATAATTACAAAATTAATATTGATCTTCATCATCCAGTTCATAATTATCTTCAATCTCCTTGTTTTTTGCTTTAAGCAACCAATCCATCTTTATCTTTATAAGCAGCATTAATCTTCATAGCAGTATTAACTTCCTCAGCAGTACTAACCATGCTTTGCAGTAGTAATTCTTCAAATTGCAGTATTAACTTCAAGCAGTATTAACTACTAGCAGTAGTAATCCTGTAAGCAGTAGTAATCCTACAAGCAGTAGTAATACTTAAGTAGCAGCACTAATACTTTCAGCAGTATTAATCAGACTTAGCACATTTTAGACCCAACATTTATTGCTTTACTTTTTTGGGAAAACTGATTCTTCTTTGATGAAGCCTACTCATTTTTTCCGATGTACCCTCCATTACTGGCGCAATTACCTAGACCCATTTCCATTCAGATGAACCATCCCCATCTTTCCCGGTATACCCTCCGTCGCCAACGTAATCACGAGAACCCATTTCCATTATCAAACTCTTTATTAGAAACCAAAACCCATTTCCACCAAAGACAAACATGAGGCTAGCAAAATACAATTGAGATATTATTTGTGTCAACAAAACCCATTTCCAAAAAAATACAGTCAATCATGAACCCAAGAACTAAACATAAACAACATATTTATGTCAATCTATTCAAAAAGTGTGTGATACATAATTTTAAAACTATAAATTAAAACCTATATAAAAATCCTACACAAAATGTGATACATGATTTTAAAACTATTAATTAAAGCCTAGATAAAAAACTCTGCATAAAAATTGTGGTACAAAATATCAAAATCCTAAATCAAAATGTCAAACCCCAAAATTGTTCTTAGATCAAATCTAAATGAAATCCCTGTAGCAGATTTACGAGAGAGACGCTAGAGGACAATAGGCTTCTTAGAAGCATGCGCAGTTATAATTTCCAAACAACATTTTAGTGGTTGTTGTAACATCCGGATTTTAGTATGTATCTTTTGGGGTTTTAAATGCATGTTTGACTTTAGAATAAACCTTAATCAATACCTTAAAGTGGTTAGTGTTGGGTCATCTAAAGATTTGAAGATGACCTCCCGATCTTCCATTTTATATCATCATACTTAGAATATTTTGAGGTTCTTTTAGCAGCTTGGTTTCTATACAAATATTCGGTGAAGTCGAAGATCAGCCGAAGAAGACAAAGAAGGAGTATATCTCTCAAAGCGGATTGAAGATAGACTCCTCAGCTTAAAGCCAAGTATGCCTACTTGATCAACACCATTGGCCAGGATAGTACCGATCTCAAGTCTTCAGGAGCCGAAGACCTCTCAGTCTTCGGAAGCCGAAGACTTCTCAATCTTCGGAAGCCGAAGACTTCTCAATCTTCGGAAGCCGAAGACTTCTCAATCTTCGGAAGCCGAAGACTTATCAATCTTCGGAAGCCGAAGACTTCTCAATCTTCGGAAGCCGAAGACTTCTCAATCTTCGGAAGCCGAAGACTTCTTAATCTTCAAGTCCTGAAGATTTATCAAACACATTGTACTTTTCTGACAAAGTATATTTGTGGTATCTTGCATTGACGTGGACCTCATCTGAAGATCAGATAAAGTAAGCTTTGTCTCCTACACCATTTTAAGGAAAGGTCTACACCATCATGCAGGTCAACACTTCAAGCCAAAACACCTCAAGACAAAAGGTACATTGCTGAAGACCTGTGTCCATCCTTTGCTCAACAGGTGTCCCATGCATTTAATGCATGAGGCACTATAAATATGGAGGATGGTTCAACATGCAAGATCACCAGTTCTACAACCTTCAAGTTCTCTAAGTGCCTGGAAATCTTCTCTCTACGAAGTTCTTATTGTTTTCTAAGTGTTTTACAATTGTTCTTCATTTATCTTAGTGTTAGATTGTTTGAGCAGATTCATCTATTCTCTTCCGCAACAATCAAAAGTTTTCTATGTGTAATTCTTGATTTCAAATCAATAAGAATTAAATTAAGTGAAAAATTGTGTGTATTGTATTCAACCCCCCCCCCCCCTTCTACAATACTTTTCTTATTTACTTACTGCTATTTGGGACCAACAAGTGGTATCAGAGCGGTTTAGTTTAACTTAATAAACTAGATCTGCAATGCCAGCCTCTTCTTCTTCTTCTTCTTCTTCTTCTTCTTCTTCTTTAAACAATGTTTCTTCTCAAAACACCACTGCTGTTTCATACGACAATGGCTCTATAGCCAAACCACCAAGATTTAACCCCAATAACTTCTTCTTGTGGAAAAGTCGTATGATATTCTTTCTAGAAGGAGTTGACAGCAGATATCCAACTATCTTACATGAAGGTCCTTTTATTCCCAGAGTTTGGGACAGGTACAATGCAGATAAGGAAAAAGCTGATGAGGACTCTTCTGAGGAAGAAAGAACTCCAGCCACTGGGAGATACATTGTAAAGGACCCCAGTAAATACAATGATGAAGACAGACGTCTTATAGCTCTTGATACTAAAGTCAGAGCCATCATTACCCTCTCTCTGCCTGATGAGGTCTACCATTCTCTTATTAACTTTACTACCGCAAAAGAAATGTGGTCCACTCTGTGTGTTCTCTATGAAGGTACGGCTGAGGTGAAAAGGAGCAGAAAGGTTTCTCTTGTAAGAAAGTATGAACTCTTTTCTCATGAAAAGGGTGAATCTCTCTCAGACTACTACAATCGTTTTAACAGTCTTCTTAACGATCTAAAACTTGTGGGTCGCATATATGATAATGAGGAAGTCTTGTGCAAGTTTATGGACTGTCTTCCTGAGTTTTGGGAAAATATCTGTACTTGTATCAAGTCTACCAAGGATCTTGATTTCATGCCTCTCACTGCCTTGTATGGCACTCTCTTCAACTATGAGCAGACTAAACTGCTTAGGAAGTCTATCACAAAAGACATTGAAAGCTCTTCTCTAGCTCTTGTCAGTGACTCTTCCAAAAATATTGTGTGTGTTCCTCGAATCACATATCCTTCGGATTCTGACAATAATAGTCAAGAGGACCCCAATAACCCTTCATAATCCTATCTTAGTGAGGTTGATGATGAAGAAGAGGAAACCTCTGTAGCTCGGCTAACAGATGGTGTTGCCATGTTGGCAGGCTTTTCAAAAGGCAAGCCTCGTTTCTCTTCTGGAAAATCCATGTTTTCTAGAAGATCCTCTTCTACTATTTCTAAAACCGCTTCCTCTGACAAATCAAATGAGGAATGTTACAAGTGTGGGAGGAAGGGACACTTTGCTTCTGAATGCAGAAGCAGGTCCTCTGATAAATCTAGACTGCCCTCCTCTAACCGTACATCCTCTAGGTCTATCAGAACCAAGTCTGATTCCTACCAACCCTCTTTTCAAAAGCCAAACACTTATGTTCCTTCGAACTCTGACCGTGCTGAAAAGTACAAGGCAAAATATAAGACAGAGAAGGAAAGAAATGCTTTTCTAGCTAACAAAGGAAAAGGTCTTCTTGCTGAATCTCATGATTTGGCAGATGAACCAACTTCCGAAAGTGACAAGGAAATGGCCAACCTTTGTTTTATGGCTAAACTAGATGATGTTGATGACTGTGAAACTCTTTCTACCTCTATGGCTCTTGTTACTGCTGAGAGCTCCACCTCTTCTACTCAGGTACATCCTTTCTTTTCTCTATCTGATGCTGAGAAAATTGGAGCTTTTGACTCTTTGACCATTGACTTCTATGAAGCCAAAGATGCAAAGAAAAAGGCAAATGCTCAGATAAAATCTCTTTCTTCTCAGCTACAAATCTGTCTTTCTCAGTTAAAACACTTTAACAAAATCAAGGCTTATCTTGAAGATTTGAAAACCATAAATTTCACTCTTGCCAAAAAGAAAAATAAACTTCTTAAAAGGTTTAAAAAGGAGCAAGAAATTGTGAAAAGGTGGACAAGTTCCTCCAAAAATTTAGAAAAGATTTTTCAAGATCAAATACCTTGTGATGACAAGTCTGGACTAGGATTTGGAAAATCTGACCTTGAACTTCCATCTGACACCCATGCTTCTTTCTCTCTTCCCTCATTCTATGAATCTTCTGAAGAGAACTATGACAACTCTGAACCTTTGGACTCTTCTGACCTCTCTAAATATCTCAAGTTTGGAATGTTCATCAAATCTAATAGCATTGATTCACCTCATAAGAGTGAGGAAGCCCAAGACTGAAATGACCCTTCTAAGCCCATTGTTGAGTCTATGTGTTCCTTGAAAATAAATGAGAGTTCCTCTTCTAGACCCAAACCTTCCAAAATTCCAACCAAAGCTCCTCAACCCCTTCAAATAAATTCTCTTCCTCAGAAAAGGGAAAATCGGTTGCCGATCTTCCTCCCAAAAAGAAATTTCCCAAGAAAAACTCAAAGAAATCTTCTTCTCTTCCTATCCCTAGACCAGTGATGTTGAAAAAGATGAATTCCAAGACACCCTCTTCTATTCCTTCAGCTAACTCTGGTAAAGGTATCTTGGGTCCTAAGCCTCTTGACACTTCTCTATCCTCAAAGGCCATGAAAGTCAATATGACCAGTCATCACAAGGAAGCTGCTCAAAGCTCCAAAAAGGCTTTTACCTATAGAAAATGTTATAACTGTGGTAATACCTTTCACTGTAACACCTTAGGCATATCCCATATCGGCCGTGGACAGGACTGATGTTGGGTGTTATAAGTAATATCTTGGCCTTCCTAACAACAACGCGTTTTGGGGCCACAAGCACGTCAGGTTCTGAGAACTCTGAGGTTAAGCGTGCTTGGGTGGGAGTAGTCCCAGGATGGGTGACCCCCTGGGAAGTTTCTCACCAGGTCGCCAGAAACAAATCCGTGCGCTACACGTTGGTTAAATCTAGAGGCAAAGCAGACAATATTGTTGTCGAGGCAGGCGGGATGTTACAGATGGTATCAGAGCTACTCCTGTGCCGTTCGGGATATGGGGCAAACCTCATCGAGGACGATGAGTCCCAAGGGGGGGTGTTTGTAACACCTTAGGCATATCCCATATCGGCCGTGGACAGGAGTGATGCTGGGTGTTATAAGTAATATCTTGGCCTTCCTAACAACAACGCGTTTTTGGGCCACAAGCACGTCAGGTTCTGGGAACTCTGAGGTTAAGCGTGCTTGGGTGGAAGTAGTCCCAGGATGGGTGACCCCCTGGGAAGTTTCTCACCAGGTCGCCAGAAATAAATCCATGCGCTACACGTTGGTTAAATCCAGGGGCAAAGCGGACAATATTGTTGTCGAGGCAGGCGGGATGTTACATTCACCTTACCAAGGATTGTCCTATGGAAAGAATTGATAAAAATGATTCCAAGGATTCTTCCTCTTCTAACTCAAAAGGATCCATTTCCAAATGGGTACCAAAGAACTGATCTTCTTGTGATTGCAGGGTCTAGGGCACCAACAAATCTGGTATCTCGACAGCGGGTGCTCAAGACATATGACCGGCAACAAATCTCTTCGTGTTGACTTCGTCCCTACCAAAGGTCCTTCTGTCACCTTTGGTGAAAACTCTAGAGGAAGTACTAAAGGCTATGGAACACTCTCAAATGGTTCCATCACCTTTAATAAAGTAGCTTATGTTGAAGGCTTGATGCACAATCTCCTAAGCATAAGCCAGCTGTGTGATCTTGGATACAAAGTGATGTTTGAATTATCTTCATGCATCATTTTCAACAAAAAGATGGAAATCGTACTCTCTGGCTACCGCAAAGAAAATGTCTATGTCATAGACATGGGACATAGCTCATCCTTCGGAACAAACATCTGTTTTGTCTCTGAAAACTCTGCAAAAAGATGTTGGCTTTGGCACAAGCGTCTCTCTCACCTCAACTTCAAAACTTTGAATGTCCTTTCAAACAAAGAGCTTGTTACGGGCATGCCAAAGTTATCCTTCGTGAAAGAAAAGTTGTGTGCTGCATGTGAGAAAGGGAAACTCACAAAATCTTCCTTC
Organism: Arctium minus; assembly: GCA_954870635.1. Classification (NCBI taxonomy): domain Eukaryota; kingdom Viridiplantae; phylum Streptophyta; class Magnoliopsida; order Asterales; family Asteraceae; genus Arctium; species Arctium minus. The sequence goes on along the minus strand of OX941080.1, from coordinate 168,026,033 downwards.
AAATCCAAGCAATGCTTCTCCATCTCTCATCCTCTTTAGATGCTCCACATGGATCTGTGTGGACCAGTCAGTACCCCAAGCCTTGGTGGTAGAAGGTACATTCTTGTTATTATTGATGAATTCACTCGTTACATTTGGGTATTTTTTTCTCAGGTATAAGAGTGACACCACTGAAGAAATTATAAAGTTCATCAAGAAGTCTGAAGTGATGAATGGGCAGCTGGTAAGATCTGTAAGAAGTGACAACGGAACAGAATTCAAGAATAGTATGTTGGATGACTTTTTCAATGAAAAGGGCATCTCTCAGAACTTCTCTGTCGTCAGAACTCCACAACAGAACGGTGTAGTGGAGAGAAAGAACAGAACGCTATGTGAAGTTGCCCGCTCCATGCTGAGTGAATCTCATCTTCCCACCTATTTTTGGGTTGAAGCAATTAACACTGCATTCTATACCCAAAATAGGTCCATCATTGTGAAAAGACACAATAAGACTCCTTATGAAGTCTTTTATGGAAGAAAACCCAACATTGGCTTTCTTCATGTCTTTGGGTGTGTCTGCTACATTCTCAACGACAGAGAAAATTTGGGAAAATTTGATCCCAAAGCTGATGAAGGAATCTTCGTGGGATATTCTCTCACTTCCAAAGCTTTCAGAGTCAACAACCTCCGAAGGAAGTGTATTGATGAATCCATCCATGTCAAGTTTGATGACCTCAAGATATCATCACTCTCTTGTGATGATGAAGAATTGAACCGTTGGATATCCTCTTGTGTTGGTGATGGTCATCTTCCAACATCATCAGACATTCCCTATACAGTTCCCACTTCTCTCTACCAAAACAATGATCCTTCTACATCTCACAACTCCTCCTCTCATCAAGAGGATGATCCTCAGCCTACCCAACCTCAAAATACACTTCAAATCATCCCAGTCTCTCAATTTGACATTCATTCTTCACCTATATCTGCCGATCTTCCATCCATCTCTCCTGACAATATCCCTTTCAACTCTCCTCTACAAATTTCTTACCCTCCTCCTTTACCTCCTGCCTTAAAGTGGACAAAAGATCACCCCATTGATCAAATCATCGGTGATCAGCAAGCTGGTGTTTAGACCAGAAGAGGTATTGGAAACATCTGTCTCTATGTGAACTTCCTTTCCCTCATTGAACCAAAGAAAGTTGACGAAACTCTAGCTGATCCATGTTGGATCACTGCCATGCAAGAAGAACTTTCTCAGTTCGAAAGGAACAAAGTCTGGAGATTGGTTCCTCGTCCTTCCAGAAAAACCATCATAGGAACCAAGTGGGTCTTTCGGAACAAAATGGATGAAGAAGGCACGGTGATCAGAAACAAGGCTTGTCTGGTTGCACAAGGCTATAGGCAAGAGGAAGGAATTGACTATGATGAAACATTTGCTCCAGTTGCAAGACTTGAAGCCATCAGAATCTTCCTTGCTCATGCTGCCTACAAGAACTTCAGAGTCTTCCAGATGGATGTCAAGAGTGTCTTTCTTAATGGGGAGCTAGCTGAAGAAGTCTATGTGAAATAGCCCCCAGGCTTTGAAGATCCAGTCCATCCTGACTATGTGTACAGGTTAGACAAAGCTCTCTATGGTCTAAAGCAGGATCCTCGTGCCTGGTATGACACTCTTGCTGACTTTCTCCTAAAGAACAAGTATTCAAGAGGTAAAATTGACAACACTTTGTTCATCAAGCAAACCTCAGGTAATCTTGTTCTTGTTCAAATTTATGTGGATGATATCATTTTTGGTGCCACCGATGAGTCACTGTGTGATGAGTTTGCCTCTCTCATGAAAAGCCAATATGAGATGAGTATGATGGGGGAGCTTACCTTTTTCTTAGGACTTCAAGTTAAACAATCTTCAGAAGGAATCTTTATAAATCGAAGTAAATACATACGTGATCTTCTGAAAAAGTTCAATTTTGAAAACTCCTCCCCCATGAAAACTCCTATGGCACCCCCTTTGAAACTCCATGCTGATCCGGATGGTGTATTTGTGGATATCACCAACTACCAAGGCATGATCGGCTCCCTTCTCTATCTTACTACAAGTAGACCAGACATTATGTTTGCTACTTGCCTGTGTGCGCGTTACCAAGCCAATCCGAAAAAATCTCATTTGGCTGCAGTTAAACGCATTTTTCGGTATCTCAAAGGTACCATGAATCTGGGTCTTTGGTATCCCAAAGACTCAGGTTTTGATCTAATGGGGTATTCAGATTCTGATTTTGCAGGCTCTAAGATTGATAGGAAGAGCACCACTGGAAGCTGTCAACTCCTTGGTGGCAAGCTTGTTAGCTGGTCCAGCAAGATGCAGAACTCAGTCTCCACCTCTACTACTGAGGCTGAGTATGTAGTTGCTGGAAGTTGTTGTGCTCAAATCCTCTGGATGAAGAACCAACTGAAAGACTACAATCAACTATACTCTCATATCCCGATTTTGTGTGACAACTCAAGTGCAATCGCAATCGCAAACAATCCGGTGTTGCACTCTCGTTCCAAGCACATCAACATCCGGTATCACTTCTTTCGGGATCACATCTCCAAAGGTGATATCGAGTTACATTTCATCCCTACCGACCTCCAACTGGCAGATCTCTTCACCAAGCCTCTTGATGAAGCTCGGTTCAAGTTCCTAATCGGAGAACTCGATATGTTAAATACCGATATTTAATTTTTTTTGTCTTAAAAAAAATTTGTCTCTCTCTCCCTCTTTCGGTTTTTCTCTCTCTATTCCCCTCTCCATCATTCGGCTCTCTCTCTCCTCTCTCACCCACCCCCACTGAATCCCTCTCCTCTCTCTCAACTATCCACCGAAAATCCCCTTTTTCTCTCACTTTCGGTGTCTCTCTCTTTAACCTCTCTCTTTCGGTATCTCCCTCTCTCTCTCACCTTCGCCTCTCTCTCCTCTCTCATCCACCCCCACCGAACCTCCTAGCCACCGACCCCCTCTCCCTCCCTTTCCCTCCCTCGGTCGAACCTCCTCCCCTTCTCTCTCTATTCCTTCGGCCCTCCCAATCCTTCGGCCGAACTCCCCTCGTCCTTCAACCTCACATTCTCCCCAGACCAAGGCTCTGACTTCTCACTGCACGGCATCTCACCCGACCAATTCATTGTCGATACTTTTGCACTGCCAGGTGAGACACTGGTCTTACCCGAGGCCAGTGTTAAGGGTATTTCCCGGTATTTGGCTTATTTGCAACAGGGTCAAGAAAAGGTGACAACTAAAGCAGGCCCTTCTACCTCCGCCTACCGCTCTCCTCCACATTCTGTAGAGAGCTCTTCTTCTCCTATAGCTACCTCCCATGAGGATAGCTCCTATGATGACTCACCTCCCTCACCGCGATCGCCTGCCACAGATGCTTTCTTCCAGAGTCATGCCTCCTACGTAGAACCATCTCGGGTTCTTCTTCATCATCCGCCGACGCCTACACAGTTTCAGGCCTCAGCTACAACATGAGACACTCCTGCTTCTGTTCCTTTCATTCCCCCAGAAATTCTAGCAGATATTCAAGAGACCAACAAACAACATCGTCTCATTGGTGCTCAGTTTCGTGAACATCAGAAAATTTTAGGCTCTCTTGTCAAGGTCGCTTGCGACAAACTGGTATCTCTTGAGACCTCCCATCATCATCTCACTGCCTCAGTCGTTGCCCTTCAAGCAGCCTCTGATGCTCATGATGAGGAGGTCCGACGTCTTCAGGCGGCTTCAGAGTCTCACAACGCCATTACCTCTCAAATTCTTCAGTCTCTTATGTCTCTTCATCAGAAGATGGATTTTGTGTTGGTTGCTCCCCCGACTGCCGCTGAGGGGGAGAAACAGCTGGTTCAAGTCTCTTCAGACAGCGGCCGTCAGGGTTCCACTCATGTTGTTTCTACTGATGCTCCAACTGAGGGGGAGCTGCTTCCAAGACAAGGGATAGACAAAGGAAAGAAAAAGCTATCTACTGATGAAGAGGCCTTGCTTTCCCAACAACAAAAGGCTGATGCTCTAAAAGCCTTTGTTTCTGAAGCTGATCGGCTAAAGCTTCAACCTCCTAACAAAGTCACTTCTAACTTTGTCCTTCCTGAAGTTGAAATCCAGCAGGTGGATGAACTTGCTTCTGATGACATTCTATGGTACCGAAAATCTTTAATGGAACGAAAGTTGGAATCTAAAATTGTTGAAGTAAAGTTTGGCACCTCCAAACGATCAGAGATAGATATCAGAATGGTCATCCGTAGAGAAGACGACTCTCAGCAGGCTACCAGATTCTGTGACTTGGACGACTACGGACTTTCTGAATGGTATGAAATCTCTGAACTTTTATCCAAGTCCCTTAGTCGACACAAGCCTTCGGTCAAAAAGTCTCTGAACAGTCTTATAGAGAGAATGAAGAACATTGGCAAGAAGTACAAGCATTCATATGATGAAGAAGTCCAAGTTGAGGTTCTAAAGAAGATGTGTCTCTCCTCCCCTCTACAAATCTCTCATTCTGACAAACAACACATCTTCAAGGATCTGGCTGCTAAAGGAACGACTCCCAATATTCAAAATCTGAATCTGAAGGTACCATATGGTCCACCCTTGCTTCCAGGCACTATGATAGGGCGTCCATACAAAGGAGTTTATTTCCTAGATGAGACGGAAACTAAGATATTCTTCAGACATGAAGAAATATCTATTGCTCACACAGAGTTTCTGGTAGCCATTCTCTCTCTTATCCCCGTTAATTCTCAAGCTGCATTTCTTCGACATGACATTATGGGTGAACTTCATAAAAGACAGAAGAAGGAATGAAGCAATGCTCTATCTTACCAATGTACTTGTAACTTTTGCTTTATTAAGTCATCTTATTTAATACAAGTGCATTTCTTTTACTTAGTTTAGTTTGTACAGATATACTTCATTCTTTTATTCTTTTGTAAATGTCGGATATACTAAAATAAAAAAAACTATGTGAAAAGAACCCAAAAAGAGTAAAAATGGGTCAAATTGAATTATTCAGTATGTTCTTAATTTTATTCTTTAGTATGGATGTCATCCTCAAATAGGGGGAGATTGTTGGGTCATCTGAAGATTTGAAGATGACCTCCCGATCCTCCATTTTATATCATCATACTTAGAATATTTTGAGGTTCTTTTAACAGTTTGGTTTCTATACAAATGTTCGGTGAATTCGAAGATCAGCCGAATAAGACAAAGAAGGAGTATATCTCTCAAAGCGGATTGAAGATAGATTCCTCAGCTTAAAGCCAAGATGCCTACTTGATCAACACCATTGGCCAAGATGGTGCCGATCTCAAGTCTTCAGGAGTCGAAGACCTCTTAGTCTTCAGGAGCCGAAGACCTCTCAGTCTTCGGAAGCCGAAGATTTATCAATCTTCAGGAGCCAAAGACTTCTTAATCTTCAAGGCCTGAAGATTTCTCAAACACATTGTACTTTTCTGACAAAGTATATTTGTGATATCTTGCATTGACGTGGACCTCATCTGAAGATCAGATAAAGTAAGCTTTGTCTCCTACACCATTTTAAGGAAAGGTCTACACCATCATGCAGGTCAACACTTCAAGCCAAAATACCTCAAGACAAAAGGTACATTGCTGAAGACATGTGTCCATCCTTTTGCTCAATAGGTGTCCAATGCATTTAATGCATGAGGCACTATAAATATGGAGGATGGTTGAACATGCAAGATCACCAGTTCTACAACCTTCAAGTTCTCTAAGTGTCTGGCAATCTTCTCTCTACGAAGTTCTTATTGTTTTCTAAGTGTTTTACAATTGTTCTTCATTTCTCTTAGTGTTAGATTGTTTGAGCAGATTCATTTGTTCTCTTCCGCAACAATCAAAAGTTTTCTATGTGTAATTCTTGATTTCAAATCAATAAGAATTAAATTAAGTGAAAAACTGTGTGTATTGTATTCAACCCCCCTTCTACAATACTTTTCTTATTTACTTACTGCTATTTGGGACCAACAGTTAGGTTTGGTGCTAAAAAGATAAGAAAACTCATTTTTGGGCAGCTTTTCTTCACACTCGTGAAAGGCACCCTTTACGTCCGTGAAGCGGGGCAAAAATGGCATAACTTACACCCTTTTAAATCCGATTTTTGTCTTTTTTCCCCAATTTTCTCATTTCAACTCTCACCTACTCATCTCCCCTCTCTCTCTCAAATAGGTCATAGTGCAATATTATTACCACATTGATGATTCAAGGAACATTTATGAGATTAAGAGTTAGGGATTCGAGCTTTGTGGGTGGAGGCTTAAGATCTTTATCTTCTCCACCATTTTCCTCCGTTGTTGACTTAGTTTTTTTTAGGTTTTTTCTCCTAAAAACCTATTTGGCCGATTTTCTTGAGGATCTTGAGGACTTGGCTTGTGGTTTAAAGTTCCTATAAGCTAAAGATATGATCTAGCTACCATTTCTTGAATCTAGGGATTGAATTATTTTCACCAACAACTCTCATTTCTTCTTAGGTTTTCTTTGTTTGTGTTTTGGGAGTGAAAGAATTGTTCATTGAGAGCTTGGTATCTAGGATCTAAAGTCTAACGGGGGGATTTCTAGTCTTTACCAAAGGAAGCTAAAGATTTGAGGTAAAACCTAGATTTAACATAAATCTAGCAAAGTGGGTTCAAGATGCTTTGTGAAAACTATGTACATGCTAAAATTGTCCATTTTGAAGTACTAATGTGTTTTACTTGATATTTAACAAATATGTGGGTTATTTGATGAGTTCTACATATTTGGTACATTTGTTAATAGACCTTGAAAAATGCATGTATTTGGGGTATTTTAGTATTTTGATAGATAAATCATAAGAGTATTCTTTGATGATTTATTCCTCTTATGGGATTATTTGTTGTTTATACACTTTTGGTATTTTGATTTCATAAATCGTTTGAAGAGTATACATGGTTGAGTTGTTGGGCACAATTTGAGTGTCATTGTTTATTTGGAAATGTTTCCTTGAAATTATGGTGTGTTTTGGTTTGTCCAACCCTTGAATCAATAATAAAGATATTCACATCTTTTGGGCATGAATTGCATATAATGTGGGTAATTGTATGTTATTGGTTTATCTTGACTTTTATTAAATAGTCAACTGATTTGTTGAGTTATTGACTCGGTTTTGACTCGGATGAGTTTTCAACCCGATTCCCCGCCTACGTGCCCTTTATGCCCAGTCATTCGAAAGAAAACTCCCCCCAGAAGCGGCATTGCCCTTCTTCACTCACGCGATATTGTTGGATCGGGATTTCGCCCATTGTCCAAGATTCCCCACTGTAGGGGCAATTATCCATTTTTATTTACTCCATGTTGAGCTTGGGACATGATCTACATTTACTGCACTTTTATTTGAGGATTACATGTTTTGAGTGAATTACTCATTCGTTGGAGTCATGTAATTTAGATAGTAATGCATTGGATCCATATGCATACGTGTCAGTCGTGTTTGCCAAACGAGGAGTTTTGATGTTATCGTCTTGGGGACATAGGGTTTAGACAAGTGAGAAGTTTTGATGTTCTCAGCTTAGGCCCTTTTTGATTCTGACAAGAGAGAAGTTTTGAGGTTCTCTTCTTGATATCATTGGTTTGGGACAAAGGAGGAGTTTTAATGTTCTCGCTTTAGAAGCTTTGATTTTAGGCAAGTGAGGAGTTTCGATGTTCTCATCTTGTAACTTGGGGACTAACTAAGGAGTTTTGATGTTCTTATCTTAGCCCCAAATAAAGTAATTACCAAGGCTTATATGTTGGAGGTGATTTACTAGTCACCATCTCGATATGGCTTAATTATTATTCCGCTAATTGATGGAAACGGGTCTCTTCCGTCACTGAAATGTGTTATTTATGGGTAGTTAATATCCATGTTTTCGAGGTTTTTTTGGGTACGTAGTGTATCCCTACTTTATGGTATTGATATCTTGGAACTTATCCATGTTTTGTTGTTTTGGGCATTGAACCTTACCCATGTTCTTTGGATGTCCTGGATAATAGAGTTGTATCCATGTTTTCAGTATATGAATCCTACATCTTATTCAAGTTTTGGGTGAGTATTGAGTTTTGACTTCATGGTGAAATGGGTGCTTTGGTCACCAAGTTTTCATCAAGAAAATGATGATTTTGAGAAAGATGTCTCTTTTATAATAAATACATTCCATTTTTGAATTGTGTTTTAAACAACATTTGTTCCAGTTTTATTATTTTATGATAAAGATGAAAATTGATTGAACTCACTAGGCGTTAAGTCTAACCCCTTTTATTTATTGGCATATGAATTAGTTCTTTGTTGGAGAATGGTACTAGCGTCACCATGATGAGTGGAGTGCTAGTTAGATGCACGAGAATGATTTAGTGTTTAGGGAACATCGTCGGCATTTTGAAATAGCGATTGTGATTTGGATTTTAGTAACACCCGACCTTGGCCTAGACTTTATGTAAGGTTTAGTTTGCAATATTATCGATATTAAATCGAGATTTGTTGTTTGAGGAAATCATGTATTGATTTACAGAAAGGAATTTACCTTTTAATGGAGGTTTTATCGAAAATTTTAATTTAGTTGTCTATCCAGATTTCAGGGTGTTACAGTTATCATAGATAACATTGAGGGGGAAGAGACAAAACCAAGAACCGCATACATATTTCTCTATTGCAACTCGAGAGCATGATAAAGAAGCGAAGATCACCATCACCTCATCTTCAATGGTGGCATACAAGTAAAGATTTGTGTGAATGATGGTTATCGGAGTGTTGGGCTGCTAAATGTGGTGTTCTAGCGGTGGTATGAGGAGTGGTGGACGAAAGAGTGAGATTATGATATGCAGAGGGTAGGGCTGTGTAACACCCCGAATTTTGGGTAAGCAAATACTCCTTAAATCCGCACACCGCTCATAGTGTAGTTTTAACCGTTGGTTTTTATCTAAGAGTTTCGGTCCAATCGATGTTGAGCGATGTAGCCAAAAAGGGAACATTTTGTTTCTAGTGCTTCGCACGGCCCTCTACGTGGGTTGCACCGCGCCAGCATCCGCGCGAGGCTCTGCCTTGCGCGATTCTAGTGTTCTGCACCACTCCCCGCGTGGGTCGAGTCGCGCGACCTCTACACGCACTTAAAAGGGGAAAAATCGGCCCTAACTTCATTTATTTCATTTTCTTTTGCTTTTGGACGAATTTCTCTCCTAAGGCTAGGTAAGCTTCTTCTTCTCTCATTAATATCTCTTAGATGAAGGCATTAAATGAAGTTATATAGTTGATTTTGGTTTAAGAAACTCAAGTGATTAAGGGTCCAAGTTCATCTCCACTTCTCTCAAGTTCTTATCACCTAGAGTTTATTCATACATCTTACCAAAGTGAGTATATACATGTTTTACACCTCATAAATAGTAATCTTCTAGTGATTAAACTCCTCCATACTTGAAAACCATGGGATTTTGGGATTTTGGCAAACTCTTGACCTAAAGTTAATTTTACTAGATTTTGGGGTATTGAGTGTGGATGAAAGTATTTAGAAATATATTTGACCAATGATATAAGGATGTTAAATGTGCTTACATGTTCTATCATCATCCTTGTTTTATGGAATTTTGAATAAATCCAAGTAAAACTAGGGTTTGGGAAGGTTTGGATTTTGATCTAAAGATATGAGATGTGGCTTGGTTATTTGAGACAAGCCTTATATCTAGACATGGTAGAATCGATTATGTGGGTTCCCTCACATTATATTGATAAATTGTTTATGGATATTTATTTATATGAGATTGACATACATGAACCAATGTTGTTGTTTTAGTTGTGTTAGTCTTGGTTTAGTGCAATGGATCCATAGGCACGGTCTTCTCTATGTCCCGTTTTGGACATTAAGTTCACCACTTTGTCACGGAATAGGCATCGGGTCACCATGGTAAGTAAGGTGTAAACCTATATGGTCGGGCAACATCCCATGGGTAGTAAGGTGTAATTCCAATGTGCATTAGTTCACATTTTGGAACTCCCAAGAATAGACTTAGAGGGGTTGACTTGATGTTTTCGAGCAATAGACTTAAGAGGAGTTAAGTTCACTAAGTGATTGGTGTTTATTTGTACCATGTTATGATCACTAATCGTTTACTTGTTTGTTTTGATTTAGCCTATGGCCAAATCCACCGTACAACTACAAACGGGTTTATGATTTCCATTTCTAATTTATTGGTCCTTACTAGACTTTAGCCTAACGCTTGTTTCTTTGGTTGTCATGTATGACAGGTCATCTTAACGGTTGGGGCTCGTCGGGATTGAGCGGACGACCTTGGGGTTGAGAGTGGTATTTTTGGGAGAATTATTGTGTAACACATTGAATTTCATCCCAATTGAAGAAGAATGTTGGACTAGGTGAATCGGTAAAGGAAAAACCACACCATATATGGAGTACGGCTATAGTGACATGAGGTTGTGACGTCTGTCACAATAGCACCAATGGTACTGAAAGTGTGGTAGTCCCGGCTATAGTGTCATGCAGTTGTGACATATGTCATAAAAGCGACGGATATTACCAAGTGGTTGGTCGTCCCAACGAGTGTTCCGTGTATTTATGACAATGGTGTAACACTCGTAAATTTTGGGTAAGTTCTATTTCAAGTAAGTGTAGAAATTGATCTTTTGAGGGAAATAGAGGAAATGGGATTTTGGGATTAAATCATGGATTTTATAGTCTTTTTAGATGAGGAATTCAATTACGAGTCCAATGGTTCTTTCCAGAGCGAAATCGGAGCTAAAACGAAGAAGTTATGGCCAAAACAGTGTTCGGTACATGCTTAGCTATAGTGCTCGGCGATTGTGACACTGTCACTATAGCTTGGCACAATAGCATAAGTCCAAAAACTCTCGATACAATCTCGGCGATTGTGTCAGCGATTGTGACATTGTCACTATAGCTTGGCACAATAGCCTAGAGGTATTAGAGTGTATAAATTCGAGATTTTTAGCCCCATTATTCATTTCTTCATAACTCTCTCATTTCAACTCCGTTTTGGCGATTCAAGTTGCTATGGTTTCGTTTTTTTAGAGATTTTCAAGGTTAGATTGTTAGTTTTGGGTATATATAAGAGTATTTGGTGGTGGATTGGAAGCAAAAACAATAGCTCATCATCATCACCTCCATCTTCAAGAATTTTGGGATTTTCTAGTTTTTTACCAAAACCTAAATGGTAAGTTCATTCCTTCCCCTTTCAAACTTCTTTATGAGTTATAAATTCTCTTTTGATGTCAACCTAATGTTTTATTTCTCCAATTTCGGTTTGGAAGATTTTGAGAAAAGTTAGGTCAAATTAGGGTTTTTGACCAACATGGAGATTTTGATATAAGATGTTTGGGGAATGATTCTAAACACTTGGATATGTGTATTTATGGTTGGAAACATGTGGATCTAGGTTTTTGGAAGTTTTGGCTTGAGGATCCAAGTTTATTCAAAAGAGCTCAAGTTGGGGAAAATCTAGATTTAGCCTAAATCTAGCAAGGTGAGTTCAAGTTGATTTGTGAAAACGGTGTACTTGCCAAAATGCTTATTTTAAAGTGTTTACATGTTTTACATGAAATTATTAACTGTTGGGTTATTTGATAAATCTTGATTATTTGAAGTGTTTGGTTTTATAAACTTTGTAAAACACCCACGTTTGGGATTTTGAGCATTTTGACAAATAAAACATACACATTGGTATTTTAATGGTTTACTTCATGAAATAGAGTTTGAGCATAAATGCATTTTATGGTGTGTTTTAGATAAGTGTTGATTTTGTGTTATGGGATGTTTTTGAAAGAGTAAATGATATAACCCACTTGGAAAACGATTTGTCCCGATCTAAACTGCGTTGGAGTTGTTTATATATTTTGGAGTATGGGTTTACATAATGTGGGTCGTTTACGTTTGATTTCACTTTATGATTTTCAACGTTGGGTTTTTGGATTTGTTGAGTTTATGGCTCGAGTTGGATTTTGTTGGTCCTTGGGGCACTTGTCCGATTTTAATGGCTCAATGTAGAGCGTTTGGTTATGATTTGCATTTACTGCATCTTAGTTGAGAATTACATGTTTTGAATGCATTAGTTCATTCGTTTGAGTCATGTAATGGTTTAGTTAGTGCAGTGGATCCATAGGCACGGTGTTCCTACGTCCCCGTTTTGGACATTTGCTTCACCACTTGGCACGGAATAGGCATCGGGTCACCATGATAAGTAAGGTGTGGACCTATACGATCGGGCAGCGTCTCATGGGCAGTAAGGTGTAATTCCCTTGTGCATAAGTTCCCCTGTTTTGGAACTTTCAGGAATAGACTCAGAGGAGTTGACTTAATGTTTTCGAGTGATAGACTCAGAGGAGTTGAGCTCGGTGGGTTTTTATATGTGTAACCCACATGTTTTGATTTCCTACATAATTAAGTGACCGACTTTTGTGTTCCGTCACGTGCAATGTAATCGGGTCTTCCCCGTCACCGATAGGTGTTGTTTTGGTTATGGAGTTTTTATAACCCATGTTTTCGGAGACGTTTGAGTATGGGTATTTGTCCATGTTTTAAGGTTTTGGATATTGAAACTCATCGAGTCATTGGGATGTTTTGGAACTTGGAGTTATCTACGTTTTCAGCGTTTGATCATTACAATGTTAGTTATGTTTTACGTGCGCTTTGGGTTTTGGCTTTATTTAAAGAGGCGTTTGTTTTATGATCTTAATCACGAAAAGGGGGAATGATGAAAAGGAGATTGTTTTAAGATTTAATGTATTTCTTTTTGGTTGCTTTCAAATTAAATGTATTGCATTTTGGAAATCATGATTTTAAATAAAATTCTTGAAGTTATTGTTTTACATATCTCTAATGAAAACTGTTGAGCTCACTAGGCGTTAAGCCTAACCTTTTATTTGTCGGCATGTGCATCAGGTTCCAGTTGGGGTTGGTTCTAGCAGTACTACGAGGAGTTGAGATTTAGTTTCACATGAGAATAAGTAGTGTGATGAAGTCTTCCGCAGTTGGAGATAGTAATTGTATTTGGGTTTTAGTAGCACCCGTCTTCTTTATAGACTGTATGTATGGAATGAATGTGTGTATTGAGGTTAAATCCTAAATTGTGATTGTAGATGAATCATTCATTGATGTATTTAGAAAGTTTTAAATTAGTTGTTATTTCCTTATTTGAGGGTGTTACATATTGACCGACACATATGATTTTTTTTTAGGATATACATTTTGGAAGGATAGCGACACCCGACTATAATCTAATTGACGAACTTAGATTATTAGGTTGTCGATTGTTATTCTTCATTCTATTTGTGTTTGTAAATACCATACTTTGATTCCCGTTTTTTGGATGATACACTTTGGTTTAAAACGTTGTTACCGCGTTATTCAGGTCTTAAGTGATCCCTATTTTTAGGGTGATTCAGGTTTCACCATTTATAGACGTCATATTGCTGAATTTTTGAATATTAAATTACTCAAACTTTTAGTGTGTTATAGGCTGTAAACGAACCGAACGTTCAGTGAACCGTTCGGCGGGAAATTCATTTATTTAATAAATGAACGAACATGAACACATTTTTTTGTTCGTTTAGTAAAATGAACGAACATGAACAATGGTCTCGTTCGTTCATTTGCGTTCGTGAACGTTTATTCATTTATGTTCGTTAATGTTCATTCATTTATATTTGTTTACGTTCGTTTATCTTTGTTTATATATATAAATATATTTATATAGGGGTGATTTCAATTGGAAACCAAATTTCATTGAAAACTTTGGAAACCAAATTTCAACCATTGATCTTTTTAATCAATGGTCAAGATTCATTTGAATTATATATAGTAATAAATTAATTAATTTATTAATAAAATATAATAATAATATGTCAAAAGGGTAAATGTGTATTTTTCTTTTGTATTTTAAATTTGGCAACAAAGATGAAATATGCTTAAATATAGAAAAACGTATCTATACTATATTATAAAGCACAGATAAAAAACTCTTAAATACAAATTATTAGGCACAAGGTACCATCATTTTATTACTACAACAGACTTATAACACCCACTAATTTGGTATGTGCAGGGTCTTCCTTTTATGCAGACATTTTCATGTATCACTATTAATTAATATATTATATTACTATAATTTTGTTTTAATTATATTATTAAATATGTAATTGGTTATTTTTTCTAGATGTCATTAAAATATATAAGATAATCATTGAATTATAACAAAATACTTAATTTTTTTATATAAAAAACATTATATTATTAAACCTAAATTAAACAAATTTATAATAAAACATTACCACTTTCTCAAAACCATCCAAAATCGTACTGTAAATCGACAAAAAAATAAAATGAAACATTAAATCGTGATGTATCTCGTTGCATTGCGCGAGTACGCTTCAAGTAGTTCTTAAAAAGAGAGAGAGAGAGAGAGAGAGAGCATATCAAGACTACCTTTTTATTACCTGTTCATCAATATGCGGTATGTAAAAACCCAAATAAGTTTCATTACCATTATTGTTTCATTACATTTCCATTATGTTTCACTATATCAAATATGTTTCATCAGGTTTCACTATATTAATATTTTGTTTCACTGTATCAGGTTTCACTATATCAATATTTTGTTTCATTACCTTTCCATTATGTTTCACTATATCAAATTTGTTTCATCAGGTTTCACTATATTAACATTTTATGTTTCATCAGATTTCACTATATTAATATTTTGTTTCATCATATCAAATTCATTATGTTTCACTATATTAATATTTTGTGCCTCGAGACAATATTGAAGATTTCATATGAATATCAACTTTCATTTATTGGATGAATCAATCACTGATTCATAAGAATCAAAAAAATAATTTGATTTGTAGCTTGCATATGAATCAATTTGTGTTTACCTAAATTAAATGTTTCATGTTTAAATTAGTAAAGGATCAATATTACCATATATAAAATACATTAAAATTAAATAATTAATATTATAATAATAATAATAACACTTACCATATATATTATGAAATTATGTAAAAGACTAAAATAACCTTATCAATTAAAAATACAAATAAAAAAAGGAAATTCAATGATTGGTTCATTTCGGTTTCCAATGTAATAGTGGTTTCCAATTGATCACTCCCCTATTTATATATTATGACATTAACATGCAAAATCATTAATTAAATTAATTTTTTTAGAATTCCTTTTTATACCTTAAGTGTACCCGTTTTTTCATTTTATTATGTTAGTTTTTTACGAGCGAAATGATCAGTAACAATGGTTGTTTTTTTGTTCATTTGTGTTCGTTCATTTATGTCCGTTTATGTCCATTTATTATGTTCGTTCGTTTACGTTCGTTTAGATCTTAATGAAAGAACATAAACGAACACGAACAAACATATTTTCTTAACGAATGAACATGAACATAAAAATTTTCGTTCGGTTAAGTTAAATGAAGGAACACGAACAAGTCTTCGTTCGTGTTCGTTCGGTTCATTTACAACCCTAGCAAGGGATTGGGGAATGGTTATTTACGGTGGGTGGCTCAATGGTGTAGGGAGGTTGGAGAGAAACAGATGGACAAAAGACCCCCATTGGTGGTTATAAGATAATGGGTGGGTGGACAATCGTGAGCGACAACTAGATAAGTTGACGGTGGAAGGGGAGGACGTTCGTTTATGCCACGAGGAAGAGAATTCGAGAAGGTGAGCGAGCAAGAGACATAAAGATAATGAGAGAACGTATAAATCTCATTTATGAAAAAACATAAATAGAAAAAAGCTAAGAAAAATGCACAAAAATAAATAAATAATCATATAAAGTCAAAAGTAAAAAAAATGTCCTTAAATTAACAGTTTTTTTAACAGAGTTAGTGAGAGTGACAATAAAACAACGAATTACAAACTATAATGACAAAAGAAGTAATTTTTAAAAGCCAATAACAAAAATGATTATAAGCAACAAACAAGGACCAAATTTGTAGTTTACTCAATTATTAAATAATGTGATAAACAAGGATTTGTAGAAGATTCCATCCCTGTGGTGGAGTACTTGTCTCAACTAAAATAATCGCAACAACAAATATATATATTATCTGGAAAAACAGATTCCGTGACTCTATTATTTCCCTTTTGCAATAATACACTATATTTCGAATTTGGTAATTTTGAATTTGAGTCCATTTTAAACACAAAATGAAACTTATTAACTTAATAAATCGAGTTTTTTAATAATTAATGTTTGACTTTGCTCATTTAATACTCGATTCAATTTTTTGAGTCGGGTCATATGAGTCATACGACATACATTTTTTTTCTTCCAATTGAGTACAATTGACATATTGAGCTCAAGCCAATAAATAAGTTAATCGATTTTGAGTTTGAGGCTATAAAAAAACTTATAAACTATGAATTTTAGGTTACAAATCATAACATGTAACTCAAATTTGTTAAAGGAACATTGTGATCGAGCTTGAACATTGAAACAAAATATTCTAGCTCGAACATTGTTTTGAAAAAAATTATTCAAGATCGAGTCGAGCTTGAGCCTGATTATATTATTTCACGTTGAGCCTAAGCAACTTGCTACTTGATTTGTTAATAGACATATGTATATATGTGTTAATGTCTCGGGTCTTCTCGGAGACATAGGGGTTGTTTTTTTTAAATACCTCTTAATAGCTTTTAAATCTGAATCATTCAGATCTTTTGACATTCAGGTTGTTTGTTTTTTCCAGTTTTGATAACCTGTTAACTCTTAAATACATTTGAAATAAGAAAAATGGTGACCTAACTTCTTAAAATCTCTTATCGTCGTCTCATTTCATATGCTCTCATTTCTCTCAAGATGCCTCCATACGTTACAAAAACAAACAGTCTTATTGATTCAGATTTCAGACCTCAACACCACCTTTTATTAATCAGAAGTGAAATAAGACTTCAGACTTCAGACATTTTAAAAAACAAACGCCACCATAATCTTTGTATAAGGCAAAGCGGACCTATAAAAACTTTCAAGTTGCAACACCATTTGATTATAAGAAATAAATTTATAGATTTTTTTTTAATAAAATGTTGATTTTGTTAACCATGGGCGTTAGGGGCACCTTGCGTGCACCTCGACTAATCCCAGGGATCATGGAGAACAACCAGTAAAATCCCCAGTCGTCTTGCAGGACTCGAACCAGTGACCTCTGAGGAGGATCCCCAAAGGCCCTTTTTTATAAAATGTATAGATTTGCTCGTTAATTCTTTGGCTTTACCTTCACCCAAATAAAACATGTGTTTGAATCTTGCAATGGTCTTGTCTTTGAATTCCTTTTTAAACACAAAAGCTATAAAACCAACACAAAATTTAAGCTCAAAAGTAAGAAATGGAGGACTCCAACCTATGCCCTTTGAACAAAAGGCTCACATGCTAACCATCTTTACCATCAAGAAGATGTATATGTGTTGTACTTTCATAAAATATAAGGACACCCAACAAAACAATACGATGACACCTTTTAGAAACATAAAGATAGAGAAAGTCATAACAGTTCGTACATTAAAACGGAGAATGAATGCCCTATTAAAGGTACCAAAATTCATGAGTAATTATTGGGTGAGTACGAATGCTACAAACCTCATACTATGAATTGGTTGCATCAGTGTGTGAACCCATCAACGAGTAACATTTCAGTGACTAACATAATGCGTTTAGTCCCATTGATGAAACCTCATCAGTGCCACCGACAAAACCGCATCACAACACTCATGTACATCAAACATTATATCATCAATGTTACTTCCTCTTATATTTTGTTTAGGTTTTCGGTCGTTGCCTCGAACCCCGCAATGACGTCCCCATTTACCCCATCTCCTAATCGGTAAACAAGACCATCGCTTGGGGCTTTGTCCATTGGACATGCAAAAGAAGGTTAGATCCCTGTCACATATGCGACATCCAATGATCCCAAGTTCTGACTAGCTTATACAAGTGTGCACTCCACACATTATAACTCTTATTTTTTTTTGTAACTTAACTATCAAATCTTCACTCTCTTGTGAATCCAATTAAACAAAACAACCTGATGATCCACTAAAATCACCAACAAATTGCACTCTAGATCGTTTGATGATATTAGGTTTACTCTTGCCTAATTCAATAGCTTGACGAGTTTTCTTAATATAGGCTTGCACTTGACTAAAGAAAGACTCTATAGGTCACAAATATCTAAAAACTCAATTAAGAATTCAAGTTGGGTTTTTACAAACTCATAAAACCCATTTTTACACTTGAAATCGATAAAACATTTTAGTACCTATATATTTTCTTTTCCATATGATATCAAAGGAAAGTTTTTTCTTTTTCCTTTATAACAATGATACTTATAATTTCATTATAAACTAATTATTATACCAATCAATATAATAAATAAAACACTAAACATGATAATATTTACGGTTTTAGTTTTCATATTTCATTTTTGCACTTGAAATTAATAAAACATCTTAGTAGCTATATATTTTCTTTTCCATATGATGTCAAAGTAGACTTTTTTCTTTTCTTTTATAACAATGATACTTATAATTTCATTATAAACTAACTAGAAGCGTACTCGCGCAATGCAGCGAGATACATCATGATTTTAATGTTTCATTTTATTTTTTTGTCGATTTACAGTATGATTTTGGATGGTTTTGAGAAAGTGATAATGTTTTTTCTATAAATTTGTTTAACTTAGGCTTAATAAAAAAATTCAATTAATAATATAATTATTATCTTTATATATTTTAATGACATCTAAAAAATTAACCAATTACATATTTAATAATATAATTAAAACAAATTTTTAGTAATATAATATATTAATTAATAGTGATACATGAAAATGTCTGTATAAAATGAAGGTTCTGCACATACCAAATTGGTGACTGTTAGACGCCTCCAGTAATAATATGTATATTGTGCTTTAATACTTGTAATTAAAAGATTTTTAAAATCTTGCATAAAATGATGGTACCTTATGTTTAATAATTTATATTTCATACCAATCAATATAATAAATAAAACACCAAACATGATAATATTTACGGTTTTAATTTTCACATTTATTATTACCATAAAATATGGATTTTGAAATGGTTTTAAAAATCAAATTCGTCGGCAGAAGGAAAAATATTTGGGACAGTTTAAAGTCCAAGTAAAGTTTTATGTTGTAGAAAAAATTGACAGTTGTTTCAGGGTCTCTTCCTTTGCTTTTTGAGCTTCCATTGCCATTAGTGATAAGCACGCCTGTCATTCATCATTCTCCCCAACTCCCCCTTTTTTTCCTCCCTAACTTCTCTCTTCTTCTTCCTTCCGTCCACAACCTTCTGTTCATTTTCTTTCTCAATTTTGCACATACGGATTGGATCTGAAGATCCTTTTGTTCGGATATCGAATTCGATCTTTTTTGCTACGGGAAGGTAGGTGATGTTTCAATTAAGTAAGATTTGCTTACACTTTTTCGATTTCATCAAGTTGCTCAAGTTCTATGTTCATGATTTTTTGCTAAATTGGTTGTTGTTTGTATCTGTGAACTGATCTGGATAATTCGAATGATTCGATTTGATGTGATGTTGGATGGTCTGAATCGTTTATTTTGCTTGTAGGAACTTTTGAAGGTTTATATTTTTCATCTAAAGTATTAGATTTTAGATGTGCGTTTCGAGAATGTTGGTATATGATTTGGGGAAATGTTGGTGGGTAGAACATATAATGCTATTTAAACTAGAAGTTAATGATTACAGTGTATGGTGTGATGAATTGTTATTATGTTGGGATGCTAAAGCGTTGAAGTTTGTGGAAGTTACGTGTAGGGTGGAGCTATATATAATTGTGGGAATTTTGGTTTTTGCATTTGTTTTCGAGCCTGCACATGAGCACATCTGCTTGTGAATCTGAAGAAAAGTGACTCTTCTATTTATTCAAAGTCTGAGAATGCTTTCTTGTTGTAAATGTAAGTTGTCGAAACAAGGATAAACTGGGGTTATCATTATGTCGATACAGAGTTATCCTTTTGGATTTGCCATTGTGCTCAACAACAATACCTTAACCAATTCTGTTGGAGGGACGATTGGAGAGTGTAAGTGAAATACTATGCCTAAAGAATATCGGATGCATAAAAGCAGCCTGCAAAGCATATGCGAGATGAAGACATCTTTGAGAAAAGAAGCACGGTCCTTGATTCTCACAGCTGAACTTTTTTCATGAACTTTACCATAATAGACTTTTATAGATTATCATAATACAACTTATTGCAGGAAGCTTACTTGTGGTTTGTCAAGATGTCAGATTGACATTGAACTGATTTGAATTTTAAATTTTAGAGCTGTAAATACCTTTAAAGATACACATTTTGATAATCTAATATAGTTACTAGAAACATAATATCGGTTCTCGAGGAATCCATTTATTGTAGAAAAGAAAATCACCTGAGAACATGTGCAGATGCTAAAAATCCTGTAATTAGACTGCACTGTTAGACAGTACCTCACTAGATGAAGGTACAACCTCAAATATCATGACCAAAAAAGGGCGCAATATCCTAAATCCTATATGCATATAGCATAACTGGATATGCGAATGGCTTCGCTGATTTTGACCACTAGGCAGGAGTTCAAAAAATTATAGCAACTTCATATTTCGAGTCAAGATAACAGTTTGATCTTGTGCATTCTATGAATTCACTGTCTACCAGTTGATCACTGGCTTTGCTGTAGTGACATTCAATGGGGTTCACTTAATTTTGATTTGACTGATTGGGCCTTTTTAGATCTTGCATTTGTTATTTACCTTCCTGAAGGTGTTCTCTTTTACTTTTTAAGTTATATTATACTTGTTTTCCCTTTTTTTGGTTATGAAATCATAATGAACATCAAACTCATGTGTATCCCCTACCAAATGCCTGCAAATCAATACTTTAGCACATCTGATTACCTTGTCAATCTCTAAACCTCAGTTGACCTTTTAATACACATTTCAGGGGCTTCTTGGTACTCCATACCAGTATTCGGGCTGTGGCTTTAGAAAGCCACATACTGAAGTAAAAAGAACACTATGTCTGTTTCTATGAGAGATTTGGATCCAGCCTTTCAAGGAGCTGGACAAAAAGCGTATCCTTTGTCTTATGATATACCATGTTATTTATTCTACTAGGAATCTTTCATTGCCATTATATGATAATATAAATGAAGTAAATTTCATCTCATTGCATCTTTTATTCTATTTTTTCTTTATGTAAATGATGCGAGCTACATAACATGGAATTGATTTAGAAAGGGATACAAAGATATCTTAAAGTTACATCCTTTATATATGGGTATACTATATGTTCCATGATGTAATTTTTTTAATCATCAAGAGTGTTCTCCCTTTTTTCTTCCCTAAACAATTTATAGAGGAATTGAAGTATGGCGCATTGAGAACTTTAAGCCAGTGGTTGTTCCGCAGTCTTCTTATGGCAAATTCTTTACAGGGGACTCCTATGTTATTTTGAAGGTTTGTTCTCTATTAGAAATATAGTTGCATATTTGTCTTTTGTTACTTTTATCTGTATCATTGTTTTCTGTGAATAAGATTAACTTATTCATAATTGCAATTTGCAGCTTATACTGTTAGTTATCTAGACTTGATAATTTTGTTTCTCACCTATGGGGTAGTACTTTATGCTTTTTTTAGTAGATATTCATTCTATTGTGAAGTGCCTGTACTTAAAATTACATATTTTACATCAAGATCCTAGTATTGTACTATTGTTAGTAAAGTTGTTAGAATGCAATAATCATCAACATGCTATTTAATCGCCCTTCTTGAGTGGGTTTAAATATCTGGCATCTAGAATGATCTCATCTTCAAACGTCCCTATGATTTAAGTGATATAAATAAATACTAATTATTCTTTTTACTAAGCTGAAAAGTTGTGACTTGTTAAGACGGAGTGCACTGCAATTCACAAAGTTCCTATTTGAACTTGTAGATTCCAAACAAATAAATATTCCCTAAAGCTTCATACTTTATGAGCACCAAGAATTTGTGAGAAATCTGTAATGTTGTATGAAATTATAGTGCCTTTGCACTGTTGAAGGATTTTAACGTTCAAAGGTTAAGTATTTGATAGATGTACATCACATTAGGGATTTCAACAACCCAACCCAATGTTGGTGGTTTGAGAATTTTCAACCCAACCCAAACAAAAGTGCAACCCAACCCAACCCGTTCGGGGTGGTCGGTTTAGTCGGGTTGTGTTTAAACAAAGTAAAAACAATATTGAAAACATAAAAATAAGGAAATTTTTCTTTGAAATACGATCCATCATTCAAAAGAATATACGAGCTCATCAAATATTTATGTATTACATATAACTTTTCAATAATGTTCTTTTATGAGTTCCATTGCTCGTTATTGCCGAGTTGTTTTTGGTAACTTATACTGTTATACATATTAAAGGGAAATATAAATAATTTTAGAGAATTCGCTAAAACGTTTATCGGGTTGGTCAGGTTACTTTGAGCCTAACCCAATATCAACCCATTTAGGTTGTCCTAATTTTGTATCTATTATATGTCGGGTTACCTCGGGTTGATTTTTTTTTCCCGGGTTGGTCGGTTTTTTGAGCACCCCTACATCACATCATAGGGAAAAACAGGTTCAAGTTATGTCACACTGACTTGCCATCTTAAAGGGGTTGTATTTTGTCTTAAAATTTTAAGTAATTGTCC
The DNA here is from genome assembly GCA_954870635.1 of Arctium minus. Classification (NCBI taxonomy): domain Eukaryota; kingdom Viridiplantae; phylum Streptophyta; class Magnoliopsida; order Asterales; family Asteraceae; genus Arctium; species Arctium minus. The sequence goes on along the minus strand of OX941080.1, from coordinate 168,003,288 downwards.
CTGAGGTTTGGTGAAACTCTGACTATCGAAATCAACGGTTGGAAATTAAAAAAAAAACGTCATCCAGGTTTCATTTTCATTTCTCTTTTGGTCCATGGGCGTTAGGGCCGTTGGCTGTTACATTAGTGGTTAGGTTAGGGGCATTATGGTTTTTTTTACCCTTTTCATTAAAAAAAAAATAGTGTACAAGTCTTTGGAGCTATCTACAAGTTATTAAAGCATTTCAAAAAAAAAAAATCCTAAAAACAAAACAAAAAACTAAACCCCACTCCCCCCCTCACACACACTCCGTCGCATCTCTTCCTCCCTATGCCCACCAGTGACCGGCCTTTCCAATCGCTGATGACTGCATCTCCTGCCCCCTCCTCATCCTCCACTTCCATCCACCCACCGATTAACTCAAAACCCATCTCTTTTCCTCTTCCCCTTCTCCGGCCAGCCTCAAGTAACAAACTTATGTAAAGAGTGGTAGCCTCAAATGGGGAATGGATCAGTGGACAGTGGTGCTGCGGTGGTAGCCGGCTGAAGTAAAAACAAATTAAAGAGTAGGAAGGGGGGATTACGGGGAAGAAGGAGAAGAGGGGAAAAGGAACACGGCGGTTGCGGTGATGGAGGTAGATGACAGATGATGGCAGATGTGGTGGCCGGTTGTGGTCACAGGGGCGAAGGGAGGTGGCTGTTTAGGAAGGAGAAGGTGTTGCGATAGCGAAGATGGCGAAGGCCAATGGATGGAGTGCAGGTGGTGATGGGGTGGTTCACGGCTTTGAGGACCAGCGAAAGGCGTTGAAGAGAGTGGTTGTGGTCACAATGGTGGTTGAGGAAGGAGAAGAGGAGATGATTGTTCTCTCGGTGGTGCAAGGAGAAGAGGATTACCACAGCTATTGGGGGTAGGGATGAAGATTTTTTTTTTTGGGGGGGGGGGTGGGATGGTCACCGGTTAATCGGTTAGGTTTTAATTAAGTGCTTTACTGAGTTACATTTTTTTTAAATAAAAAACTGGCAAAAAGACCAAAATGTCTCTCATTTAACTGGAGCTGCTAACGGCCCTAATGGCCATGGACCAAAAGCGCAACAAAAAATTTTCATTTGCAAATGCTCATTTGCAAAGGTTCTCCTTGTGATCATCAACCTTTTCCAATTATAGGATAGTTATTCAAAAGACGTTCTAATGAATTTTCACACAAAATAGATCAATATTTGTCTTAATTTAAACATTTTTAGGGCAACAAAACTTTTCATAAATCTACTAATGAAATAAGTTTAACTATTAAAGTATCACAACATTATATTACTACTCCAATCTATGAAAATGACAATAATTGACTAAATAAAATAGCTTTATACAAGTGCTTGACTATTAGTCAAATGTCTAAATAGTCAATACACTTATAAAATGTCAAAATGAGGATAAATCTTCTGGACCAAAATTAATCCCATTAGTCATTCTTAATCAAGACAATTGACCTGAAAGGAATAGTATCAATTAGTTGGACATCCTAAGATGGAAATTGTTGCAATTTTCATCAAACTATATATTGGTGTGCTTGAAGCCTCAAAACAAGAACATACAGAAAAGAAGAAAACATAAAGAAAACAAATAAAAACATCAGAGGAGATAATATAAATGAGAAGTAATAAAATAGCCTTATCTACTCCATTTCACCAAATTTCAAACATAGTAAAGAGAATGTGGTAGCCTGACATGTAAATCACATGATTACTTTTCTGGTAATGTTAGTGTAGATGAACATCCCAAAAGGGAAGTTGTATTTTATTGTAGGCCGGAAAGACTTAGGACACTTGGGCCATTTTCTATGAATATTTGTGCTTATTCATCTTGCTGAGGCCCAGACGGGATTGACCAAGCTGTCAGGACTTCTTTGGGACAACCTAAAGGTCCTGAGTTCAGTGCAGCAGGTCAAGTGGTGAGCGGCAAAAGGTTCACCTTCTTGGGTGTGGTTTGCTGGGTCTTCTGAAAACTCTCTGTTGAAATGTGTGGTTTGTCTTGCATGGCTCAGTAAATTTTGTCTTTGAATAAGGTTCTTCTTGTTGCAACTTAACATTGTTAATTAAATAATGCATTTTACATTCCTTTTGCAGACTATTGCTTTGAAAAGTGGTGCCTTACGCCATGACATCCATTATTGGCTAGGTAAAGATACAAGTCAGGTGAGTTTTCACTTGTGAGATGCAAGTCATATAACCAGTCACTATCTAACATCACGTCATTTTTCCAAAATGTAATCCTAATCCTTGATACAATTGGATTTAATGATATGTTGAAACATCCACTAGAGTACTTCTACCCCCTTCAATTCCACATGCCAATTTTTTGGTTACAGGATGAAGCTGGAGCAGCAGCCCTGAAGACGGTTGAGCTTGATGCAGCTCTTGGAGGACGTGCTGTTCAGTATCGTGAAGTACAAGGACATGAGACAGAGAGGTTCCTTTCTTACTTTAAACCATGCATTATACCTCAAGAAGGTGGAATTGCATCTGGTTTCAAGCATGCTGAACCTGAGGAGCACAAGATCCGTATGTTTACTTGCCAAGGAAAGCATGTAGTTCATGTAAAAGAGGCAAGTCTTGTGTTCTTAATGCTCCATCATTACAGATTGTCAGTATGGATTTTCATGGTATCTCCATTTTACTTTGTTGGAGGCAGGTTCCTTTTGCTCGATCCTCACTCAATCATGATGACATTTTTATCTTGGATACTGCGAACAAGATATTCCAGTTTAATGGTTCCAATTCATGTATTCAAGAAAGGGCTAAAGCACTAGAGGTTGTGCAGCATATTAAAGATACTTATCATGATGGAAAGTGTGACATAGCTACTGTTGGTAAGTGGATATTATATTGCTACTTCAGATCTCCATAGTCTTCACAATTGAAGTCTTATTTCTGGTTTTCCTGGATAGAGGATGGAAAATTGATGTCTGATGCTGAAACTGGAGAATTCTGGGGTTTCTTTGGTGGCTTTGCTCCACTTCCAAGGAAAACGGCGACAGATGATGCCAAAAATGCTGATGCTCTTTCCACTCAGCTCTTTTGGTAATATGCTCTCACCATTTCAAGTCTGCCTTTGCTTAACGGTTATACATGCATGTATTATAATGAGCTAGATGGGAAGAGTAAGATGCCAAGTTTAATGATAGCCGAAGGTTGGGATAAGACAAAAACCATTATGGATGCAATAATGAGGCCTCTGTACACTTTATTGCTTCCTACACTTTCTGCAGCATGAAAATAACATTTGTTGCTGTTCTGTCGTGAAACCAAGTATCCCACTCTTCCCTTGAGTAGACAACACAAAGAGGGTAGCCATTCTATCATATCATGAGGGAACGCCCCATACCCTCCCAAGTCGTAAGCGACAACATGCCCTGCTTCTAATCTTTTTCTTAGCAACTGGCTTTCAGAAGTCTTGCTGAGCTTCTCTTGCATGCATGCATATCTTTTACATGGAAATAACCAGATTTGAAGGGTAAAAGGAAAAAGTTCAATATTTCCCAGAAACTCATTATGGACTTGATGTCCAAACATATCTACTGGGAGATGTTTTATTTTCTTGTTGACCATAAAATATTTCATGTGGACTTGGATTCTATTTGGGGTAGTGAACAATTGAAATCGAGATGAATTTGTATTAGAAGGACATGATCACGTCAGCTATATCATAAGTGTTCGATTGACAGAATGAACGAAGTTGACTTATCTACCTCAATGAAGAGGGACAGAGGCTGATAATTTTGAGATGTATACATCTGGATATTCTTTGTGTTTAATATGATTATACACACTTGTGGGTTCTAGGGTTGATTCATTGAAACTTTTGGTTTGATCTATTTTGTTATATATCGAACCCTCTGTGAAACAAAACCTGTCCTTGTGAATAGTAGTCCCTATATATCAGCCCGATGCAAATTAGAACACCCGCTACTTTCTTTCTCTCATAATTTTTTAAGGTTCAATAAATTTCATAGCATCTTTGTTTTGTATCACTGGATTTACTGAAGAATGCACTATTACCACTGGGAGGGCATGTATCTTTGTTGTTTGAGCATAGAAGTTACCGTTGATGATGCTATAAGAGTTCTTGTTTTCTTTGTGAATATCCGGATCCATTTTAGGAAGCATCTGAAGAGGGTGATATGTACTAAATGTGAGCCACTGAAAGGGGGAGAGAGAGAGGAAGGGAGAGAGGAACAGAGAAAGGAAGGGAGAGGGAGGGGTCTGATGGCCTCCGGGAGGGCCCTAGTTAAGTGGCCTCTTGAATCAGCTCTCAGCCTCTCGTACTTCTACTTCCCCTGTGATGAACTGACAACCACAAGTAGCTGTTTAGGGCGAGACTGTTGTTTTGCTTTCCATTTGAATCTCCGATTGCTGATGTTGTCTGGAGTTGTTTTTTTAGGAATTGTAACAAACTACAAAGGAGAGGTGACTGCACCAAGGGCCAGGCTTTGCATCACCTGAAGGATGTCCCTTTGGTGCCCCTGTCTTGCCGTTTAGCTTGGTTAATGGGCCTCAATGTCAGGAATGTTCTATTGTTTATCAGCAACAAAACAATTTTCATGACTTCATGGTCTTGTGTAGGTCTAGTTCTCCACTAATAATAAAAACTATCATCAATATAACAAATATCTTACCCATGCTCCTACTTCTATAACTTGGGAGAACAAAAAAGAAAAAAGTTGCTCCTAATTCTATAACTGGTGTGCTTGACTTGGCTTTCTCAATCCTAGTTTCTGCTGCATTTGTAGTTTCTATTTCGTTCCATTTAGAGCATGATTTTTTTAACCTGAAATGATCATATTTTCATATTGTCGCAGTTTATTTTCCTTGTCTTGTCCTGACTATAAGATTACTGTTCCTCTGATATCAACATCTTCCTGACTATAAGATTACTGTTCCTTTGATATCAACATCTTCCTGATTACAGGCTATGTTCCTGCATTCTGTTTGCGAATGCCATTCTGGGTTCTCTTCATTCTATGGCTTCTTCTATTAATCACATGAATATTTTCATTTTGCTTATTTCCTTTAATGATTTTGCCACATATATGTTTTTAGCATTCAAATCTAATGTGTGACTGAAAAGAAACTCATTTCATCATTCTATTAAGTGAAATTATGAATGGTGAATAAAGTTTAAATTTTTATAATTTCTAAGGATTTTGATCAGATGGTGAAATTTGATGGAATATATCGAGGGTTTTTGACAATTTTTTTGCTGTTGTATTCAAGTGTCGAGAAGGGGCAGGTTGAACTTGTTGCTTCTGATTCCTTGAAAAAGGAGTTGCTAGATACGGGTAAATGCTATCTTCTGGTCTGCGGGGGGGAAATTTATGTATGGATGGGGAGAAGTACTTCTCTTGATGAAAGAAAAGCTGCAAGTGGAGCTGCAGAAGTATAATTTCAGGCTTTCATTCTTCTCATGCTTCTTACACTGATATAGATCATCTTCACTTATTGTTGTTGACCTTAACTTGTAGGAATACCTGCGTAGCCAGGATAGGCTAAAATCTCATATAATCCGCCTGATTGAGAATTTTGAGACAGTAACTTTTCGATCGAAGTTTGAGGCCTGGCCTCAATCAACTGAGGTGGCAGTCTCTGAGGATGGTAGAGGCAAGGTGGCTGGTTAGTGATTATATGCTACACTTATGCTCTAATATTTATAAAAATCAATTTGATAGAGTATTTTTTACGAGTGTACCACTGATTTTGCCTGACAAGTTTTGTGAGTGATTAACGCCGTCCCTTATTTGTTTATCTTTTAGCACTTCTAAAGCGCCAAGGGGTCAATGTGAGGGGTCTACTTAAAGCTGCTCCTGCAAAGGAGGAACCTCAACCTTATATTGATTGCACTGGACATTTGCAGGTAGTGGATAAAAACACTTATTTTCTTGTGCTGTACCTGGTGTCTTGTTTTTTTTTGGAGAGGGTATCCCATACCACATTGGGCCCAGACTAATCCCTGGCAATATGGGCCGAAGCCCGACTGCTAAAGCATGCAGCCCGGGGTCGAAGCCCCCGTACCTCCAGGATGCGTCCCCCAGGGTTCGAACATGAGACCGCTACTAGCTAGTCCACATGCCTTACCACTAGGCTAACACCCTTTTGGTTACCTGGTGTCTTGTTAAACGTCTACTAATTGCAAATTTACTTGCCCTAGTCATAGGAAATAACATATAGGAGGACAGATGATTTGCAGTCTTCATAAGGTTTATGAGCGGATTTAGTTATTGGTTTCCCTTTATCAAACTAGAAGGAACGAAGATATAATTTCACATTTTTAGTAAGCTTATCTGCTACGTTATGACTATGAAATGTGATGGGCTATTTCATCTTCCATATTTGATTGGGAGCTCCAGAAACATAATAGCTTTGAGATTTTTAGGACCTTCTTCTCACCTTGATGTTATGAAGTCGGCAAATGTGCTGTTAGAGCACATATCCTATATTCCAAGTAGTTCATCATGCAAATCTTTCTGGGCCACATTTCCACTTTGTCATATCCCAGTGAATATATAGCCTTATTCATGCTCTTTATCCCAGAAAAGGAGAAGAATATACATAATGAACCTGAAGTTAGCGTTCCTCCGTTTTCCATTGATGTATTCACCAACATGGTTGCACAGGTTTGGCGTGTAAATGGCCAAGATAAGACTCTTCTTCCAGTCCCTGATCAGTCAAAGTTTTACAGTGGAGAATGCTACATCTTCCAGTATACATGTCCTGGAGAAGATCAAGATGAATGCCTTGTAGGGACATGGTTTGGAAAGCAAAGTGTTGAGGTATTTCTTTTGCAATCAAAATTTCTGATTTTCGCTGAAATTCATATATCATGGGTTATCTGACACCATTGGAACTCAAGAATCATATATTGTCGATGTATACAAAAAGCATCATCTACAATGCAAACAGTTGACACAACTTGAGGACCTCTATCTAAAATTTGCATATAATTAAGATCTTTGCTTGAACTGTTACTAGATGACGCAGATGGGAAGGTTGGGTGACTTGGGTCAGTTTTGTTTGATATGGGTACATGATCAAATGGGAAAGTTGATATGGGTTGTTTCTTTTAGATGGGTCAAAGAGGTATTGGGTCAATTAGGCAGGTTCGGGGTGTTAAGCTTTCAGTTTTCTTTTTTTAGTTTCGCAAATTCAACTATCAAGATGCGATCAGAAGTGAAACTTTGAAATTTGTAGTCTCACATAAAACGAAATTGGATATCGAAGCTAAAATACTTCCTAACATGTTCCAACAGTAACCAAAAATTGAAATAGATATAGATTAAAAGAACCTTATAATTTCCCACATTGTAGTTCCAATAAATTGCAAACTCTGCCGTTCTGTCTAGTTAGGTTGGATCAATATCTGACCTACACATTCCCGCTCATATTTCTCTTCTTTCAAAAATGCAAGGAGTAAATACAAGTGTATATATATATATATATATTAGACATCATTTGAAGAAAGAGTTATGAATATTAGATAGTTATGAGTTGGGTACAATGAACAAACATTAGTTTTATGTAGTAATGTTAATTCATTTTCATTATTATCAAATAATTGTCTAGTCATGTACTGATGTCGACAATATCAGAACCAATATATTAAATGAATGGTATAAAAATTAAGAACGCATTTTTAATTGGCAAGCACACATGGGCAAAGGTTGAAAAAAAGGAAAGCAGCAGTTTTTGTAAGATTATTAGGAGCAAGGCATTAGCCAATTCTATTAGGTCTACTTGAAAGGCATTAGCTTGTTTGTAATCTTTTGACTGATTTCAACCCACAACAAACTTTTTTTGGAATCAACCACCCAACCCTTTTGATTGAGGTCCAGACTGGGAAAATTTGAAACCTTTGATGGTAATTGCCGTCTCTATTTTTTTCATCCATCCTTTCTTTTCCTGAACATTTAGTTCATCGTTAACGACTAGCATTTCACGGTAATGAAAGCAGAACCGATTGTAATAAATATTAATTATAGAAAAGAACTTCTGTTTTAAAAGGGATAACAAATCTCAAGGCTCAATCAAGTCGTTCTTTGATGAAAATTGGGGTACTGCTCAATGCTGACTTACATCTTGCATTTCAATTATCTGCAGACAACTCCTTGGTGTTATTATCTAGATATCAAACCATTAAAAGTTAGCACAAACATCATTTGAACTCAGAAGCTCCCAGTTCACCACACATTTGTATTCTAAAAGAACATTTCATTAAACATACAAGTTAACTGTGTTCAGTAGCATCAGCATCATCTTAGGCATTAACTCCATTGTTTCTATGATACTCTGCATCTGGGCTGTTCTCTAACATGATAGTTCAGCAAAGAAGACTCCACTAAAAGGGTATAGCGAGGTTTAGCAAGACATTGGTTCATGATAATTCATTAACATCATGGATTACAGTTAACAGGGAAACATAAGTTACGAATTTCATCTTTTAATTTTAAAACCAAGTGATAAATATTGGAATATTTATTTATCTAAATGATATTCATGAAATCAGTTATGCCTACTTTACATAATACTTTTATCGATGTAAATTTCAACCATCACCAGAAGAGTGGAATCAATTGCAAGACGTCACATGAAGTCAGGTTCTGCGGGAAATATATTAGTGATTGACTAACTGTCTTTGTAAATCATTTGGAAAATTGGAAGTTCCCTCACGGTAGATTTGGCTTAAACAACCTTAAATGCACGGATATTTTGGTGTAGGGTTTTTCAACAATTGAAACCATGAATTGCTTAAGCTATCAGGGAATAGGCAACCAGTTTTTTTTATCGCCCTAATAATCATATGCCTTTTTCTAGGACGTGCTGGGTATGACTACTTTTTCTTTATATGTGAATTGTGTGTTTTATCCCTCCATCTGGATAAGCCATAAGCGTGATACTCATCGGTGTAACTATTATCTACAGAACTATACAACATGAGACATATAGTTAAATATACACGGATAAATTAAAACAATCTGGTAATGCCTGAAAGGTTTAGTCAAGGTTCTCTTGTATATTTGAGAGAATTGTGCATATATATAATATATAACCAAATATGTGTTGTAGGAAGACCGAAATTCAGCTACCTCACAGGCAAACAAGATGGTTGAGTCACTGAAGTTTTTGGCTTCTCAGGTTGATTGCTTCACCTGATCATCAATTTAGTATCATATGCTGTTATTAATCTCGCCATGTATTTGTACTGATGATTTGGTTTTCATGGATTTTTAGTTGCAAATTTATGAAGGAAGCGAACCTATCCTTTTCTTTGCTATCTTTCAGAGCTTTCTGGTTCTTAAGGTGTGCTTCCACTTGGATGCTATAATAAAGATCAAACATTTAAATTAAATCTTTGTTCTTCAATTAAAGTTCTGCATTTAGCTCTTGATGTTGATTGACTTGAATCATCAATTTATGGAATTCTCAGGGGGGTCTAAGTGATGGATACAAGAATTTCATATCAGGGAAGGAACTTCCTGATGAAACTTATAAAGAAGATGGGGTTGCACTATTACGAGTTCAGGGATCTGGACCTGAAAACATGCAAGCAATCCAAGTTGAACCTGTAAGTTTATCATAAGTGTTGAACAAAACTTTTATTTTCAGGTGTAAATTCAGGGAAATCTTCATTCTTTTAGGATTTGAATGGACAGGAGCATTTCAAAATGATCAATGAGTGAAAGAAGTTCTTTTTAATTATCAGAAAGATCAAAGAAATTTTGCATCATTGGTTGCATTTGATATTGTGAATGGCAGTACTCTGTCAGTCATAAACTAAATGTGCCTTTTAACTTTTGGTTTTGTGACTGTCTCAGTTTATGTGAACTTTTGTTTCTAATTAATTTTAAAGCCATGTTTACACAACGGTTAATTTTTTGGGGTTTTTTGAAAAAAAATGTTCAATAGGAACTCAAGTGCAATTTTGTTTTGTTCTCATAATCATCAATTTTGGCTATAGAATGAGTGTTGTTGAAATCGAATTTCATATGTAAAAGGTAACTTTTTTGGAGAACTCTTACCAGAACACAATTATTAGATGTTTGGTGACTAAATTAGTTTTAGTTTGTACAAATAATACACTAGTAGCAGTTGTGACGATTTACATATTGTTAGGCCTAAATTTCTTGTTGAAGGGTAGTTTTGGTATTTAAATTAACTAGTATAAATAGAGTGTTGGGGAATGTATTGGGCATGATTATTTTCATATCATAGAGAGTTTGAGTGGGCAAGAATCATGAGGAGAGTTGGTCTACCTCTTGAAAGTAGACTTTTATCTTGGAGAGTTAGCCCATCTTCAAAATATTGCCCGTTACTTGGTTCATTAACTTTGTTTATTGTTAGTTTGGTCAATTTACTGTTCAATATCAATATATTTCTGTCTTGCCTATCACATATAAACAATGTAAGACTTCCTTAACTTTACATTTCTAGCAAAATGCTGCCTTGTTTAGATATGAAAACAATTAGCACGGTCTCTAGACAGTTGGTGCCAGATCAAACAACAAACCCAAACTTCAAAGTTATCTGAGTTACCAATCAGAGGAAATAACAAGGAGCAATTAAGTATATTAGGCAGTATTAAGAAAAGTCACCGGAGACTGACCAAGGTAACAGCAAGAGGATACCCCAATTCATTGTGGTTTTAAGTATCCCTTGCATCAAAGGCTAGAGGAATCTTAAAAGAAAAGGCTATTATAGAGGGATTGCATAAACCAAAATGGAAACAATGTCTCTATGAAGGAATAATTCCACAACTTTTACAGTTATAGTATCGCTGTGTACAATAGTTGGTCCAGGGATGCAGCTTCACTTACTGTAGTATTTGAGTCTTCCTTGAGCCTAACAGAAGAAAGCTCAACTAGGTTTTGCTCATCAACCTAATGAATATCGTAGTCTGGGCATATATCTGCTATAGCCTGATGATTTAGAGATATATTTGAGGGTGTAAAAGCAATGGAGGAAAAGGACTTGAGGTGGGAAAGTGGGGCAATAAAGTTATATTTAACATTTTCCGATGGTGACAAGTGGTGTGAAGCTTGAAAAGCCAGATTACAACTTAAGGTAGGTTGGTCCCAGGGCCTGTTATCATTGTAGTTGTGATCACCAGTTAAAACTATCTACATTGAAGTGATTTTTTAATTCTGATATATTTTTTTGAACTTGTTATTGATAAAGAAGTTTACTTTTCATCACCTGCGAATATTTCATCAAGTCTCTAATTGGCTCAGGTGGCTTCTTCGTTGAACTCCTCCTACTGTTACATACTACACCGTGATTCTTCTGTCTTTTCATGGATCGGAAATCTTACAACTCCCGAGGTCCAGGAACTTGTTGAGAGGCAACTGGATGTGATAAAGGTTTGAAAAATCTTGCCAAGGGACTTCTTATTTCAATACATACTTAAGCTCTGTAGATTTGAACACTCTATATACCTGAGACTTGTTTTTCTTTGGATATAATGTTGTGATTGAAACTACACAAAATATGGTCATCATTTGAATATTTCTTTTTCTGAAAACCCATTGCTGTATGGAGAATATATATTTGGGGGTTAGCAAGCTTGATGGAGAATATCAAGTTTGCATCACAAAGATGTCAATGAAATTAGCACCTTATCAAATTGAAGGTGTGATGCAGACAACATATCACAGTAACGTATCCAACATGGTGTATAAAATCTATTTTATCTAATATATAGATAGAGCATGAGCATAGACTTGTTAAGAACAATCAAACCATTCATTGCATGTTCATGTGATGATACATATGTAGATTGTTGTCATGTCTCTTCTATTTTCTGTTAACTTAGCGTTCATTTTGCCAAGATTTAACATATATGTTTCTAGATCAATCCAGCGATACTGTTCTTTGGGTTTATCATATTGTTTCTTCTCTGAGTTGGTTTTAACGTCTTCTACGCCTAATAATAAATTTTAATTGAAGGCAGAGATTATCATGTCCATAATTATGTCATAGAATATAATTCAAACTTGTACCATTCAAAATGATATGTAGTACAAATATTTTGAAGTTGTGTCTTAAAGCCCCCAACTTGTTGGGTTGAGGAATGCCTACATTTCATATTGTCGTGACTCGTTATTTCTTCCAAAATGTGAACCTCTTTGTTTCTGCAGTAAAATAAGTGTTCAATGATTATTATTGTGTATTGGTCTGGTCATGTTCTCCTATGATTTACTTGTGATGCCCGATACTTGCAGCCAAATATGCAGTCCAAATTACAAAAGGAGGGTTCGGAGTCTGAACAGTTTTGGGAAATTTTAGGTGGAAAATGTGAATACCCCAGTCAGAAGATTGCAAGAGATGCTGAAAGTGATCCTCATTTGTTCTCATGCACATTTTCAAAAGGTTGAAGCAACTACCTCTTGTTAACACTACATTTTTCATCCAGATTGTTTTGTTACTTGCTCGAACTATACCGACTAATTTCTTTCTCTTTCGTTGCTTGTTGCTGGCACTTGTGCTGCTTCAGGAGATCTAAAGGTGTGTAATTTTCCCCTTCTTCTAGTTCACAAAGGAACCTTGTGTGTGTGTTCTTTTCTTTCCCCTTTTGACCACATTTTTATGTGATTTTAACAATTACTCGTATCATTGATGCAGTGTTCACTAAGGGGGCGTTTGGTTTGATGGAATGGTTTTGAGGGATTTGGATTTCGTGGAATGATTTGGAATTGGAGGGATTTGGAACTCTTTGGTGTGTTTGGTTTGCAGGATTTGAAATGGAATTAAATTCCATTCTTTATAAATAATTTATAAAAAACAAACTATAAATAATTATAAAAATAATTAAACTACCTTTTTATTAATTGATTATTACAAAACAAATGTTTTTAGCATATCTTAAAACATTATTACATACAAATCCGACGAAATCCCTTGAAATACCCACCAAACCCACGGGATTTCAAAATCCTATGTTTATGGGATTTCAAATCCAGGAAATCCTTCAAACCAAACATGGGATTGGAATGGAATCCAATTCCAAATCCAATCCAATCCTGCAAACCTAATGAGACCTAAGACTTTGCGGAGCCACCCTGTATGAGATTTTTTTTGGGGGGGGGGATCAGAAGTTTCCGAACAGTTTCTTTTTTAATCCTTATTGAGGCTGTGATTGACTTAAATTTAAGTCCTTCCCCAAGCTTACATGATTTTGGTCATCCATGGTGATTGTGTTCAAATTCACAAATGTTTTTCAGTTTAACCAAATCATAGTGTAAGCATATATGTGTTGAATGGGATACTTGAACACTCTTTTTTCTAGTTTATTGTTTAAAAGACGGTGGTTGTTAATGCAGGTCACTGAGATATACAACTTCAACCAGGACGATTTGATGACGGAAGATATATTTATCCTTGATTGTCACTCAAGCATATTTGTTTGGGTAGGGCAGCAGGTTGATCAGAAAATCAAAACAGAAGCGTTAGTTATTGGGCAGGTATGCCCGTATGATTCAACCACCACCTTTACATTTATTATTTTGTTTTTTAGGTAAAAATTGCTGAAATTGCATATGGCTGTGTAAATAATACTCTTTATTGCTTATTAAAAAAAAATCTTAGCAGTCTGAAACCATCTTACAAAAATTAAAATATATATAGTTTACTCATTTGGGACTTCAATTAACAGAAATTCCTGGAACATGATTTTCTTCTCGAGAAATTATCTCTTGAAACTCCAATATATATCATAACGGAAGGAAGCGAGCCACAGTTCTTCACTCGTTTCTTCACATGGGATGCATCCAAATCTGCGGTACGTGATCACCTTGAAATTATAAGCTGAAGTGTGGCCTGCTATATAGTTTTTTTTACGAGTTCAATTTGTTAATATGGCTGCAGATGCATGGAAACTCATTCCAGAGGAAGCTATCTATACTAAAAAATGGTGGTCGTCCAACCTTGAATAATGTAAGTAATGTTTTTGTCCATTTTGTTGGATGGTTGCTTTTTCTTAATATTCCAGGTCTCATGACTGTCTAGGTTTATTGAGAGTTTCCGGTAATTGTGCATATTATTTTTCAGTATGCAACAATGCATAGTTGTTTAATAGTTCTTGTTATTAGGGTCTCCTAGTAGTCTTTTATGTTTTTCCTTATTCATGGCCAATGAGCCGACAACATATGCATTATTTATTCCCCTAGTAATCGATATGAATTCAAGACTTAAAACACATATACATGTATTGGGTCATAGTTCTATTGCCGTTGTTGTTTCTTTTTTGACCAATTCAGCAGCTTGTTGGTTTTGATCTCTAGGTAGTGAGATTGTGGAGTTTCATCGCAATAACTTAAAATCATGGTGATAATTACAATTTCTTGCGAGATTTTGGTCATATCACGATATTAGGTCTGAATTAAGGTTTGATGGGAAGGATTTTGCCTGATGATCACTATGTTTTTTTCTTGTTATCATGAGGTTCTTCTCCTCTTACATTGTGATGGAAATCTAGATACCCTTCTGTCTTGTGATGAACCCTAGCCATGCCGCACTGCCACTTTCACTGTGACGGAACCCTAGCAATGTCACCACCCCCACCGCCTCTGGTGTGCCGCTGTCCCTTCCTGTTTTCTGGTTTAGTGCTACTAATATAGAAATCATCACCTATTTGTGGGTTTATAGCTGCCAGAAACACCATTTACCAAAAGGAAATAATGATGACCCAGATAGACCAATCATTTTATAGTTCTGGGTCAGTTGTTCCTTTTTTCTTTTTGCACTTCTATTTATTTACTTTTTTTTTATGCTTTGGGTCACAATTGCCACCACTAGAAGTCATATCAAGATTCTTTTTTAGTTGGTTCATCTCTTTTAGGTTTCAAGTATTCTGCCACTTCCTTTGATCTGTTCTCTTACAGCGGTCTAATGTTAAACTTTTTATGTCAGATATATTTTGTGTTTTTATGATTTCTATGCTTACAATGAGAACCGTTTCATGCCTTCCATCAAATTTCTTCATAATGGGAAGTCCAAGGAATACTTCATATCTAATAAGATACTTGTTATATTGTTAGAAACCAAAAAGGCGAGCACCTACATCACATGGAGGAAGGTCTGTAGCGGCCGAAAAACCACAACGTTCGAGAAGCGTGTCCTTTAGTCCTGACCGAGTCCGTGTGAGAGGCAGATCTCCAGCCTTCAATGCTCTTGCTTCCACATTTGAGAATGCAAATGCAAGGAACCTATCAACTCCTCCTCCTCTCGTAAGGAAGCCTTATCCAAAATCCGGCGCCACTGATTCCACTAATGTTGCTTCTAGGTCCACCGCTTTAGCATCACTAACCGCCACTTTTGAACAACCTCCACGAGAACCTCTCATGCCTCGTTCTGTGAAGCGTAAGATATATTTCATCGTCTCAAATTATAAGTAAATCATGGAAACAGCCGCTCTACTCTTTTAGTGGTAGAAGCCAGGTCTACATACATCCTTCCCCGCCCGACCCTACTCTCAAGTGGATTTAGTGGATCGGTTTGGTAAATTATAAGTAAAATAAAGTGAAAGACTGAAACTTGTTATTATCTTGCATGTATAAAGCGAGGCCCAAATCACCACCAAAATCTGATTCGAACTCAAAAGAAAACTTGATGAGCAGTAAAATGGAAGCCCTAACGATACAGGAAGATGTTAAAGAAAATGAAGTTGAAGATGAGGAAGGGCTCACATTGTACCCATATGAACGCCTTACGACCGTATCCACCAACCCTGCTGCGGATATTGATGTAACCAAGAGAGAGGTATTTTCTTTCTACATCCCTTTCGAATTGGTCTAAATATATAGTTTTGTTTTAATTTAATTGAAAACTTGCTTTCTGCAGACATACCTGTCCTCTGCTGAGTTCAGGGATAAGTTTGGAATGACCAAAGAAGCTTTCTACAAACTGCCAAAATGGAAGCAAAATAAACTGAAAATGGCACTTCAGCTGTTCTGAGTTCTATGCAGCCTGAATTACAAAATTGTATGCCTTTTCTTTTTCTCTTATAACACATTTCAATGTAGTTTCTACTTGTCAGCATGCCTATATATATATACACATACACACACACATTATGGGGAAGTTCAAATGAGAACCATAAATATTTTGAAAACCCAGGAACCAAAATTATTTCATGTATTATTCATGATGAATCATGCATTTTGATCATGGATATAATGTATTTGCATCATGAATAAATTTTTTTTTGAATATCTATCACGACAATCATCATTAATAAAACATGAATAGTTGGTTACAAGGCTAAAGATATTTACGATTCTCATTTGAATCCATCCTTATATATATTGTAGGAACCTCTTCTCTCTATAAGGTTCTTTTTAGAGAGAGATTAAAAGGGGTTCCACATATCTTAACATATTTCCCCGTTCTTCCTTTTTTCTTTTAAATGGTCAACATATTAAGAGATAGAGACTTGAACTCACAGCCTTAAGAGTCGTAGAAAATAGGGATCCATTACCATCCGGTCAAAGGCCGCTTCGCTTGGTCCCTTTCTTCCTTGATCAATCAAGTTACGGTTTAATTGCAATCCATGGTTTATTCTAACCACAGTTTTTATTAATATTTTTTGCAGTGGGCTTCCCAGTTTTTCGTGTTTTAGTGTGATAGTGAGAGCATCGGTGCATTTTAAGCTGCTTCTGCTCTCAAGAAGCTGGTTTTACGGTGGATATGAGAGTTGGACTGCAAATTTCAGTTAACTCTGCTTTCGTCTGGTCTGATATTGTAGCTTTCTTTGTCGTTCATTATTTTTTTTTTTATTATGCGTCGGTTGCAAGATCTTTTTTTTAATCGTCACAGGGTTGTGAGCTTGCATTTTTGGTTGTTGTTTTCTTCTTTCAATTGTTTGATTATTGATTTTAAGTGAGGTATTATAGGAGTTTGCAGATGCAGACACTTTTTAGATTGTATTCTACTCCAAGGATGGAGGTGTGTACAGGACAAGTGAGTGTAAAAACCTGTCAAGTTAATAGTAAATTGTGTGTTTTTAACTGTATTTATTATTTGATGTATCAGTGAACTTGTAATAATTTTCAGTGTACATGAACATTGAAAGTATTAAACATAAAACATGTGGGGTTCTGTTTGTCAATTATCAATATTTATGGGATTGCAAAGTGTCTGTAAATGTAAATTTGTAGTTCCCAACACTTGCACCAACAGTTGTCATTAAATTACAAAAAAGTTTAGAAAAATCTAATGAACTTTAAATTATTTTTTTGAATAAACAAACCATTTTTTTATTTTGAATGTTGAAGTTTCAGGACTTTTTATGAATATATAAACCGTTAAGCTTTTCAAAATTGGATACTATCTTTTTTTAACCCAAAAAGATTACTTGTAGCCGACTAGAAATATCTTAAATTAAAAAAAAAACATAAATCTAGTCGCATATTCTTCCAAATTATTTGACAAACATATGTCATTGGAACTGTTTGTACTTGTAACATTTTGGTGCCGTTTGTTTTTTAAGAGGTCTAAAGTCTGAAGTCTTATTTTAGTTATGATTAATAAGAGGTTATGTGTAAAAAGGCATTAAGAAATTTTTTAAAAAAAACAAACAACCCCTTTGGCAAAAGATTGTCTACTAGTTTTTGTTGATGTTTAATGGATCATTAAACATCACTCTTTTTCAAATGCTATACTTGTTTCATTTTTACCTATGTATCATTGGGCTTTCATCAAAACGTTCTCATTTAAAAAAAACGCGTTTTTATTAAAACTTAGAAAACATAAAATGATAATTGAAACTTAGGTCTCCCATGGTAACTTTGTGAAATGTCCATTCCGTCACATGGATTTGTGTTTGAGTGGGTAGGAAGTGGACATCCTTATAAAATAAGTAACATGTTTTTTGGTTTAACTTCAAACACTGTCGATCTAATCTTTTTGACACGAAATTTAACACCCCTCACAAATGATGGTCATGAAACCGATACGGTTAAGGTGTTGGCATCATACTCTTTTTGCATAATGAAACATATTTTGTTTTATATTTTACTTTGAAAAGAAATTGATTTTAAAAGTTTCATTTGAGAAATTTACATCTTTAATGCAATTAAAGAAAAAATATGTTTTGATACAATTAAAAATAAATACTATTAACTTTGTAGAAAAACGTATTATAAAAAAAAATACATAATTATTTTCTTATTTAAGATGTTTTTTTTTCATAAAAACCAGAGAATATATATTTGTCATTTTAAATAAGAAAAGTTTGTTTGATAAAATTTTCAATTTATTTTTTAATGAATAATTATTAATTGAAATTAACACCATTCTATAAAAATTACCTTATATATTTATTATTTTCTCCATCCTAAAATAAATGTTTGTTATAAGAAAATCATACATTTTTTAAAATATATCATTATTATATTTTTTAATTATTAAAAAAACAATTTTACTCAAAATATAGAGATACAAATTTTTTCTATCAAGAATAAAATAAAAAAATATATATATACATTTTAAAAGTAAAATACTTATTTTAGGATAAAGACCCAAAATTAATTTGGGGAGTATATTCCTTAAATTCTGAATTAACGTGTCTTTAATGGTGTAAAATTCTTTTTATTTAATGAGGAGAAAGCGTTGGTTTTATTGGGGAAGGCAGTTCAACATTTCCGTATGAGATCAACTTTGACATATCGAGACTAGAGAGAGAAAGAGAGAAAGAGAAAGAGAAAGAGAGAGAGAGAGAGAGAGAGAGAGAGAGAGAGAGAGACAGTAGCAGTGTTTGTGATCTTGATCGAGAGATTCGGAACTAGGTTATGAGAATTGATGAATGATGGATGGGATGTCAACAATCGAGCACAAACCTATTGAGATCACTAAAGGCATCAATGGCCTAGACAAAGTCATACTCCGCGAAATCCTCGGCAGTTCTGTTGAGGTAATTCTAAAAAACTTCTCTCAGATTTGTTCGCCGCCTCTAATTTTAATCTATATCTTGTACTTGTTTGTGGATGTTATGTCAGCGCATTGCCGATTGATTCGATCTTACTTATATGATCTACCTTACGAAACTGTAAATTTTGTTTTAGCTTAGATGTTTTCTGCAATAGAGATCTAGCGATGTATGAACATCACTTGCTTTATTGCAGGAATTCATGTTTGGATTCATCCATGTCTTTTTGTAGTTTGTGTATGTTTTCGTTGATCTGTACCTGGCTCCTGTGACGGCAAATGTTGAGATGGTTATAGATTGTTGTATGTTATAGTGTACATATAAATTAACAAGGAAATAAATCTGTAAATATTAGTTCGATCTTCAACCAGATCGTGTCTTGCAATTTAAATGCTAGCGACTACTGATTAGTGTACATTGTTTATTTTCTGCACTTCATGGAATCGCTACTCCATAACAACATATGGATGTAAGACAATAGTATAATATTTGTTTGCAAAAACCGTTTTATGACCCTTCCTTTGACCTCATAATACGTTTTGATTCTTACAGAAGAGTTGTTACTTTTTTAGAATTATAACCTCGGATTGGAATTTATAATAGCCGACTTAAAGCTCTTATATATGTCTAAATGTAACAGACCATGCATTATGTCATATCTCTTATGTTGGAACATCGGAGAGTTATATGTTCTACAGAGACAGATTTTAGTCAACTTATAAGTGATTTGGTATATATATGTGGAGGACTATGTTTGATTTCACCTTCAACAGTACTTATAACTGTTTTTAACTGGAAAATACAATGGACTAATCTGGTGCCGTTTGAGTCCACAAAGAGGATGGCGAATTTGGATGTAAATATCATTTTTGTTCATGACAATTGATATAGCAGATATTCAGATTTAGCATGAGTCAGTGTTCTAAAAATGGTTAATTGATTACATATGCATATAAGAATTAAGACTCGATACTACATTATTTTGGTACAAATTTACTTTTCTAAATGACTGGTTATATTGTTTTAGTAATACAATTACTCGTACAAGGATTGAATTTTTTACTTCGTAGTTTGTTACAGGGAAATAGTTGAATTGAGCGCCAATTCTGTTAAGTTTGTTGGAACTAGTTTCAGGGTCAGTTATGTTCCTTAACTATGGTATAAATACAGAGTATAAGCATATAGTTGGTCATTCATTCAAGATAATAGAATGTCTTCCTTTCTCTTTCTAATTTTCTCTCTATTCTCTTCTTCCCAACTCTTCTATCTCATTTGTATCTACCATTGAAGGAGAGCTTCCAGCTTCTGTATTATAGTTGATAAAAGTTGATTGAACACAAGTTGAAAGAAGTTTATTATTCCCCTCGCTATTTTTGAAGCACTTAATTCAACACCTAGTTGTTATGTGGTGGGTATACATGAGCCTAGGTGGCCGAGTAAGTGGATCTAATTAATTGAAGTGGTAGGGAGATGCTTAAAGCCTAGGTGAAGAAAATATTACTCGCATGCAGAAGAACTGCAATATTTTTCTTGACATGTTTGACAAGAATTGCAACACTCTGTTTAGGTTGATTAACTAATTTGCTTCTGTTGTGATTATTAAAGTAGTAGTGGTGCATCTTGGTCCACCTCCACAGGATATACATTCTATAATAGATATTTTGCAAGAATATTTTGGACATTGTCTATTACTAATGACTTCTATAAATTTGTATGCCAATCAACCTTGCTGTTCTTGTTGAGTGTAACCGAAACCAATATGTTTTGCATGAAAATATCCCCATTCTGGTATAGTGTCCATTCATTTGAGATTACTGAAAAGAAGATAGCAAATGCATCTATTTAGAATGGGTTTGTTGGACGAGATCGATTGAGAAAATTGGAGGTACCCCTGTAAAAAAAAATGATAGTACGGCAGAAAAAATGCCATCAAACCTTTTCAGATATATGATAAATTATGAGATATTATCCTTATATTGATATCCCACAATACAATTATATAAAAATAATAGAAGAATCAATCTTTTTTCTATATTAAGATTTTCTTTTGGTTCTTTATGCATTATGTGTTTCTTTTTTATTGTTAACATGGTCTGATTTGAAGTTAAGCTCATCCATATCCGCATTGCTGGTTTTAGCTCGAGACCATGGTCGATGAGTATTAAGCTTGACTTGATCATAATTTTCAATAAAATTACTGCAATTCGTGTGTATAAGGGGATGGAAACTTGATGAGATATATCGGTTGCAACAACAAATGAAAAATAGCAACATGTTGGTTGTGTTCTACTATCCCTTGGCTGTACAAACGTGCACTGCTAATTGAGTCGGATTTTTTATGTTGGCAATATATCAAGTTAGTAACATTTGTGGTCGACTGGTCGTTTGATGGAAAGGTTCTCTAAGCGAACCTGGATATAAAGAGGACAAGTTTGGTCCCTATGCTAACCAGTTTTATATTTTCAAAGTCAGTGTGGAATATATGAGCTATATTTCATGGATTTCATTTATTTTTTTATGGCACCAATCGGGAAACTACTGCAAAACATTATATTGCACCTGTTTATTTGTGTCTCTGAACATTGAAACCATTACAAATTGACTATCTATCAGAAATTCAGAATTATCTTGGCAATCATGACACCACTGTTTGAAATTCTGTTGCATATGGGGTAGACCTTCAAATGCAAAACCTTTTGTTATATGCAATCACCCTATGGATAAGGCTATGGCATTGTTGAGTACTATATGGGAACCAATTTAATGTTTGAAGCGATATTAATTCTGCATTCCATTTTATGTGTGAAAAAGTTTTGCTAGCTGTCCTAATCACAAATTTTAATATGCTAAACGGAATTTCTTGAATAATATATGGAATTATATTTATAGATAGGTGGGTGTATTGATAAGCTTTATGCCAAAATATGATGTCCTTGAGGCTTCTCCTGGATGAACGAGGTTATTGCCACTGTGGGGTGGATTTTTATTAGGGAAGGAGGCTTTAGTGTTGGCTGGTAATGTAGTTTTTTTATGACCTCAAAAAATTATGGGGGTTGGTAGGTGATATACAATATTAAGTACTCGGTTGAAACATAAAACGCTACCATATTCTTGAAGATTATATGATGTCATTGTGTTACTAATTTTCCGTACACAATTTTCACTTTTTCATACTCGCAACCCCTTCAATTTTCAATGTCAAAATGTAGCTCTTTATGGTTATATTTTGGCTTTAATGCCTCTTGGGTATTTCTATTGGTGGTCTATACTTCCAATGCTCAATGAGTTCCCAACAAAATGAATAAAAGAAAAGTAGGACAACTGGCTATGTGTTGCATATCATTTTTTATTTATTTATCAAATAGTAGTTCTAGATGAATATGTTGAATGTATAATCATGCAGGCTGGGTTTATAGGTAGTTTACGTGGGTTATTGCCTTCCAGTAATGTAGTTTAACTTTCACCATATCTGAATATTTCGTATCCATAATGCTCTTTAACCTTTCCATTCTTGCAGGTATATCTGTATGGAGGTCATGTGACATCTTGGAAAAATGAGCATGGAGAAGAGTTGCTTTTTCTCAGTAGTAAGGTACCAAGTACCAACTACCCATAGTTCTGTGTTGATGAATGCTTTTATAATCCCAGTTATTAGGGCTGTAAATGAACAGGAACGGGGTTTGTTTGTTTTTGTCCATTTAACTTAACCCGAACAAACAAATGAACACGAAAACGAACAAATTTTCTTGTTCGTATTTGTTTGTTAAGATGCTAAACGAACACACAATCCTCATCTATCACCATCTATCATGAGATCATTAGTAAACAACATATTAACTATTAAAACTCTAAAAGAATGGGAGGTAACTCCTAAATTACATCGTTTTCCCTAAAATGTCAACATAATCATCAATTATTTAAAAACAATATTATATATAACGAACTTAAATGAACTGGTTACCGTACGTTCATGAACGTAAATGAACACATGTGACCATTGTTCTTTTCCTCTCTTTTATATATATGTGGGAGGGTGGGGAAGGGGTATGACATAGAAGCAACACCTGATTTTGTTGTTATGAAATGCGATATATGGGAGGAAAGAAACCCCAAGGTGGTAATAACTTGAGTAACATCCATCCCAGCCCCAAGGTGGTAATAACTTGGAGGTTGTGGGCTAGAAACCCCCTACTCTTTTCCAAATTCAAGATTACAAAATTGCTCTGTTGGCAATCACATATTTTCTAATCTATTGTGAGATTTCTCACTCATTTTCATATCTTAAAGTGTTTTGCCTCTAAGAATGATATATTTTTGTGGTAACTTTTCTTGACTTCCTCAAAAGGTTTTTGTTTGTTTTGCTCATCATATTTCCAGGGTTGAGAGGGGTTTATCCGCTGTTGGTTTTAATTTTATACTCTGAACAGCTCTTTGTACCTTGTGTTTTCTTCTTCAATCATCCAGAAATGTATGCGTTTTTGCAGGCAATCTTTAAGCCTCCAAAGCCAATACGTGGGGGTATTCCTATATGCTTCCCGCAAGTATGTGTCTCTATCTTTTTTCTGTTTAATTCACGGTTTTGGATTATCCTAGTCATGGACACCTGCTTCCTTGATGCAGTTTTCAAATATGGGCTCTCTTGAAGCACATGGATTTGCTAGAAACAGAGTATGGATCATAGACAACGATCCCCCTCCTTTTCCTCCCAATGTCACCAATAGAGTTTATGTTGATTTGTTACTTAAGCCCACTGAAGAGGATTTGAAGATATGGCCTCACAGGTAGATCTTATAGAAGTTCGAAGCTGTTGTGTCTACTAGACTATCTGATTAGATGCTTGCAAATTCTTTGTAGATAGATGATTGTGAAGTTCTTTATGTTATATACGTCGTCTGTTTACTTTCTAATAGATAATTTATTCTATGTGTATGTCTTATTGCTGCTTCAATTCCAACTCTTATATCAATTGTAGCTTTGAGTATCGACTGAGGATTACTCTTGGACCTGGAGGAGACCTGATGTTGACATCTCGGATCAGAAATACCAACACTGATGGAAAGCCATTTACGTTTACCTTTGCATATCACACCTATTTTTCTGTTTCAGATATCAGGTAAATTGGTTTCAGATCTTTCACTTGATATCCTATGACAGACTTGATGCATTTAGGGTTAAATATCACATATTAGTGTTAATGGTCCATTTTGTGTGTTTTTTTTTGTGAGAAGGGTGTCCTAGGCTATGCCTAGACTAACCCCTTAGCAAATTATGACTGTAAGACATCAGCACTGATTAAACCTCAGTGGCCACAATTGTTGTGTACGCCTGGATTCGAACCCTGGGCAGATGGGATATTCCACCACATCCCCCATGGCCTTAACCAGTACGCCACAACCCTTGTGGTTATGATCCATTTTTTTGTTGATTCTGTGTTCATTAGCAAGATAAGAATATGTGCTAAACCGTTACTTGGGAAATACTATATTATATATAGATAGAAAAACGTCATCCAACATGTAAAGACAATAAAGAAGTTCATGCTATAATGTGGTAAATCTGTGTTCTTGGATGTTTTATAGCTGCGTTCTTCAACCAACTGGGTTTTGTATACTCCATGTAATGTAGTAACAGGGGGTGCATATCCTTTTATGCTTGAGATTCATCTCCTTGGCGCCCTTTGGTGACTTTGACTTGCCTAACAGAGGACAGTTGTTAAGAAACCTCTGGACATCAGAAATTAAACTTCTAGTAAGCTAATGATAGAAAAGTCTATATGTAGGATGTAGATTTTTCATACAATAGGTGTATGTATCAGCATAAACCTGCCCTGAACCCTTGTAGTCCCAACTTCGCCAAAAACCCTCATCTTGTGCCAGTCCTGAAAACTGGTATCCTGAAAGCATAGCAGTGGTGGTATTTCTGTGTAGGGAACCTGTTCTTTCTGCATTTTTTTTTGAGCCAACAAATCTCGCATGATAAATGATGATAACGGCTTAGCATATTATTTCATAATAAAAGTAATCAACATATTTGAATGAAAGTGCATTATGGATTGTACAGATATCAAGTGGGATTTACTTATATTTGCACGAAAAAATTCTGAATCATGCAAGATATCAAGACAATTAGAAAGGGAAATACATCCTTCCTGAGACATGCCAGTTTTTCCTGTTTCATGTGACCCAAATCATCTGATTCTATTAAAATCCGAAAGCCTTGGCGTTCTACACTCTGGTGTGAGAAGCATGAAGAAAGGCACCATGCTTTCCCCTAAGATTAGTATGACATAATACAGTAAGAGTAAAAACCAATATGAGAGGATATTCTAGGCTTCTAGCCTTCTAGGGATGCAGAGAGCTATGGAGAGACTTCCCTGTGGACAATGATAGGTAGTAACATGATAGAGCTGTTTGCTGAGGCACATATATTTGTCTTAGTTATGATTATGATGATTCAATTGTCAAAGAAGCTTGGATATGAAAGTGGATGAGAGTGTTTCAGGGGATGAAAGAAAGAGACGATGGAGAGGAAGTCTCTTAAGTTTTCCATTATTTTCATTTCTTCAATCTGATCCTTTAGTTTAGTGCTTGGCATATGGTTTAGTTTGAGGTTCACAATGGAGATTCCCACTCTTTGTATTGAAGGGAAGGAAGAGGGAAGGGGGTTGCTGACAAGATACAGATGAGTGAACTTTTTGTACATCATATTGTTTATTCTTTTTACTTATATGAATGATATGATTAGTTTGAAAATATTTTATGAGAAAGATGCTTATGTCCAGCTGTCCAGGTTGATTAAGTTGATGGCAATTAATGATGGTAAGTTTGGACCTGCTCCTTGTTGCAATGACATGAAACAATCAAAATTGATCCTGTCACTATTGTTAAAGTTGGGCACATTCTCATTTGTTGTTCATTTGGATCAATGGTTTCCATTTTGCCAACTATCTGGTGGTATCAATCATGATCTGTTTCTAAAGATAACATCTTAATTTTCTCCATCCAGTGAAGTTCGAGTGGAAGGATTGGAGACACTCGATTATCTTGACAATTTGAAGAACAGGGAGAGATATACAGAACAAGGGGATGCAATAACCTTTGAATCGGAAGTAATTTTGTTATCTCTTCTCTTACTTTGAGTTCTTTGCCATGGTTAGGCTTATGTAGTGTTAATTGTTTACCCAGGTTGACAAGATTTATCTCAGCACACCGACAAAGATAGCAATTCTGGATCATGAAAAGAAACGAACATTTGTCATTCGTAAAGATGGACTTCCTGATGCTGGTGAGATTGTGCATTTCTGCTTAAGATTTTCTCACGTTTTCGATTGTTTGAGCTTTCTAAGAAATAACGTACTCATGGCATGCTTTAATAGTTCTATTGACACCCTGACAGTCCGTCCTGCGTTATGTAATAAAATATGGCTGGATAAATAATGTTGCCTGTTATTGAGCAAGGGTTTGGTGGTAGTAGGAACTTCATAATCTTAAAAACGAAAGAAAAATAATCCTTCCTGTGCCTGGGTATGCTTGGACTTGACATGTTCGTTCATAAGCGTCAGTCTTTTTTATTTATTTTTAGTTCACGACCGTTTATATTATGTTCTATCACAGTCGCATCAAAACTTCCATGACCTGTGTAGTTAACCTTTTCCCTCCCCTCTGAAACAAAAGATGTAGTTGGAATAAAGAAAAGGGCATTAAGCGGAAGCTGAATCAGTTGCAGGCTATATTAATGTTTGCCTTTTATTTTACACAATGCCTATAGAAGTTATCCTTGAAGTAGATCAAATAATAATCATCCTAGTCTACAACGATACCATGTTCAGAGTTTCTTGGTGAAATTTCATTCAAAGTACATCATAAGTAACAAAATCATGTGCTTTTTGTGTCCATATTAGTGGTGTGGAATCCATGGGATAAGAAGGCAAAAACCATCGTCGATCTTGGAGATGATGACTACAAACACATGCTTTGTGTTGAGGCAGCAGCAATTGAAAAGCCCATTACATTGAAGCCTGGTGAAGAATGGAAAGTGAGGCAAGAACTTTCGGCTGTTCCTTCGAGCTATTGCAGTGGGCAACTCGACCCTAATAAGGTTCTCCAGAGCAGTTGAAGAAACATAGGCTGATCAATATCATGTACAGGTATGCTTGCTGAATCCAATTACATCATGCCACCCCAGAAGGCTTGGTGCTTGCATTAGTTGATTGTGTATTACAAAAAACTGTCAACCGCTTGCTGTGATTGGTGGTGTGTATATATATATATATACACACACACACATGGAGGATCAAGTAAAATGGTTGAGAATGTACAAATAAATGATTCATATGTGAAGCATTAGTAAAAGGAAACGTTGGTTCACATATGTGTGCCACAATCTTAATTAGCCTCATATTGAAGGTTGTTGCATAAATGATCCGAGTTAGGTTGATCACTTCACGAATCGACCTCAGTAATGTTTTCATTATCCAAATAGACAAGCATAAAATTTCATTTCAGCATCAAGATTGATACCAGAACCAGCCAACTTTCCAAGATGCTAAAAAAATCTCAGTTTATAGTAAAGAAAATCCATATTTTAGGAGTTGTGTTTTGAGGCTTTTTATATAGTTGCCCTCACTCATGACATTCTCTGTAATGCAGGTCTGTGGTGAAAGCAAAGCTCATGCCAGCTCTTCTGTGAGTCCTATTTTTTCTTGTGTAAAATTTTCATTACATTGGTTAAAATGGTTGAACTCTTTTAAGCAGCGAAGTTGTGAAAAATACCGTTATTCACTAGAAACTACTGATTGTAATGGATGGCCAAAAGAGCATAAAGAGACGGTCTAAAGGATTTTGCTCATGTTGTGATTTTGATAAAACAATGTATTCTAAACCAAGTACTTGAAAGGATAATGTCTTTCTACATGAGAAGATGTTTTCTAGTAGATTTGATAGCCTTATTCTATCGTTCACTCTAATTGGATGCAATTAACAGATAAAAAAAAAGTGTAAATTTTGAAGGCCTTGCCTAGTTGGCCCTAATGCGCCCGTATTGTTGGGCTTGTCCATTAGTAGCCAGAGACACATGGGCCGGAGTTAGCATGTTAGATGTATTATGAATGACATGAAAAGTTTGATCATGTTTTATAGAGTAGAAATTGATGAATGCGTAGTTATATAACTTGTAAGTAACGAGTTTATAACAGTATGTATGCATTGGATGATATGCTAATATTAGTAAGGGTAGTGCACGAAACAATTTTCCTGTCCCCTTGATATGAAAGACGTCGGCGTAGGCACTGTCACTTTGGGTGTTCTAAGAATGTTGTCACACACAAGAAAAATAGAGGTGAGCCTAGGAGTATGATACATTTAATGAATTACATATAATGAGACATACTGTATGTTGTGTGTAGATGTATTAATAATTTCGGTTATGATTATCAAACTAATCAAGTATTTGAGAGAGAGGTATATATTGCATTGGAAAGACAATGTAATGCCAACCGGAGCCAGATAAGATAAAGTTTGTGTGTTTAACCTTGGTGTCTGGTAAGTTAAAGTGACCGGTAGGGGTGTACTCGGTTAGCCATTGGTAAATGGCCCCTTAGTCCAATCTAAAAAATTAATAATGATGATCAGCGGCTTCGTCTAGAATACGATTTATAACATGTAACTGTTATAAACTAGCATCCCTTGTAAAACAAGAAGTATCAAACTTTTACGAGTCTCAAATGAAACAAAAAGATGTTATATCTGGCTTTTAACTCATTTTTAAAATTTCAATTTCCAGTGACTTGTTATTTTCTTCAATAGGCAATGGATTTCTGTTTTAAAGTGATCATAAGCTAGATAAATAAATTGATTATTGAGTGATTATAGAAATTATGCTTAAAGAGTGTGTTTATTATTTAACATGCCTCAAGTTGTATCCTTTATTGGCTTAAAAACGGGATGAATTTCATAGAAATTAGAAAGAAGAACATTGTTGTTATTTAGTGTCCATCCAATATTAATTAATTATTCGAATGTCACAAAACAAGTTATGTATTTGTATGATAACGTTACTATTAGTGGTTGATCAACTATCCATTTTGAAGTCATGGTTCAAATTTTCTCATTTTGAGAAACCAACCTACCTTACTTTCATTTGGATTTTGAAACATGAATTTCGTCTTCAGGTTCCTTAGATGAACTTTTTTTAATAATAGCTCAAAAAATAAAGATTTTGTTCCATGGTTCTCTACGAACAAAAAAGATTACATTACATACATAGTGATGTATATTCAAAACAAAATACTTTTATAGGGTAGAAACAAAGATGTCGATTATTTGAAATCCCCCTTTGTTAACAATCCCATGGATTTTCAAAGCAACAACCTCTAACGATTGGAAACTACGTTATGGGAAATGTTTTACATAGGCAAATAATAATACTCAGAAATAACAGTTTCGGGGGGTTATGTCCCCCGTCTTTTTCAGATCATTTATCCAGACCTTCTGCTAGTCTCATAATAAGTTAACAAAAACAAACAAAAAGAGACCCTTTTCAGTTCTCCCCTCCCTCACACTGTGTAATGCTGTTGAATTGTATCGATATCCAGCCCCTTCAGCTTCACCACCGACTCCACGTGCCCCTTCAGCGTAAGCACCTCTCGAAGCCTGCAAATCACCACCTTCCTTTCCTTAATAAAACACTTAAAAAACCAAACCCAGTAAATCCCACACACAAATATTCGTGAAGACCCTGGCTTGCTTGTAAAACCAATAATCAAAAGAAACAATAGAGCAAGCTATGGCTACATGTGAGAATTAACCACTATGTTTTAGCATTCTTACTTATAAAAGATTAACATTACCTTGCAACTTCAGCGCGTCTCTTGGCCTGCTCTGCGATTTCAGATAGTTCCCTGTAGCTGCTCTTTTCATTGAAGATGTTTGAAGTTTCTGGTGCTTGAAGCCCGTGTAACGTCCTCTGAGCAAGAGCCCATTGAGCCTCTCTCTCTTCTCTTCCGTAATCTTTCTTGGTCGTGAAAGCAGTCTGTTTCAAGACCCATCACGCGCTTAACTTTTAAATTATACATTCAACATCAATCCAATTTTTCAACAACTAATGAAACAAAATCAATGTACCTTGTTTTCAAGCAAGTTGAGCCAAGCTTTCCCACTAAGGATGTATCGGATAGCGAATTTCATAAGGTCGAGAGGGAAGTAGAACACGATACTGTATACCCAGATGACACCGGCCCATCCCCACCCTACTCCTTTGATTCTTGCGAATCCCCACTCTGCGTATACTGCTATCAGAGTTGCAACCTGAAAATATTTCAGTGTTATTATTGATTGTTTTTGGTTCATCAAAAACAATGTTTTGAAGCATTAGTTTCTTTACCAGTTGTGCTGCTAAGAAGGCACCCAACAACAATAGACCAGGACGTTCAACAAACGACCAGCTGCGAGATCGGGTGACAAAGATAAGAGCCTGGCTCACTATACTGACTTGGAGATATAAAGCAGCCATCATCTCGACCTCACTGTTTCTGATAGATCGCACACCAAATGTGTCCTGTGTCACAGAAACATAAAATGAGTAAAAAAAAAACGGTGACACTTGTATTTTCAATCAATTAGTTCGTCACTTACTGAGAAGAAGTTGGTGTCCTTCATGATCCAGAAGAATATAACAGTCATCAATGCTAAGTAACCTCCGAGCACAATGCCAGTGGCAAAGATCTCTTTTAGTTTCCAGCTATCGGGCAATGGTGATGGTTTCACCCTATCCTTTGAGATTGTCATGATTGTTCCTTAAGAAAATAAAATTAGACATTAGTAAAAGTATAATCTTTTCTTTTCATCTTTCCTCTGTAACAAGAGTAATAGAAGCGAAATCTCACCATCATTAAGGATTGCAATAATCAGAACCATGAAGGGAGAGAAGTCGAACTTCCATATCAAAGCAATGAACATAAATCCAAACTACAAAAGGAGTTATCAGATGTAGCAAGTTAGGCGATAAACTGGGGATTATAAGTTTATAATCACAAGTGTATCGATTCAAATGTCACCTACAACTTACCACAATACGAATGGTGATAGAAACGGCATAGATCTGCAAAAAGAAAAGATGTTAACAACTAGAAGTTGTTTTCATTATTACTATTAAAGGCCAGGGGAAGAGAAGAACTAACAGTGTAATTTTTCATTCTCTGGAAAATTGCTCGACTGGTAAGCACTGCACTGATAATGACACTGAGCCCAGGCTCGGTAAGCACGATATCAGATGCGCCTCTTGCAGCATCAGTAGCATCAGCAACTGCAATTCCAATGTCGGCCTTCTTCAAAGCAGGGGCATCATTCACACCATCTCCAGTCATCCCACAAATATGCTTTCTCTCTTGTAACTTCTTCACAATCTCATACTTGTGTTCTGTATATTTAGATCAAAAGATTGAAGTTTATTCACTTCAAAGAAGTTAGATTCATCAAGAAATCAATATAAAGAAACACCCACCTGGGAAAACTCCAGCAAATCCATCAGCTTTCTCGATCAACTCTTCAATAGGGATTGCTGCAATCGATGCATCCTTGTGGCCACCAAGCAATGAAGAAGAAGGGTACATGTTTGTTCCCATACCAAGCCGTCTACCAGTCTCCTTAGCAATGGCAAGTTGATCACCTATACAATGATTGTTAAGGAAAGCATGATTTAGGTATGATACAAGTGAAAAATGTTCCATAATCAGGAGATATGATTACCAGTGATCATCTTGACATTTACACCAAGATTGAGAGCTCTGCGAATGGTCTCTGCACTGTCATGCCTTGGCGGGTCAAATAGGGACAACAATCCAACAAATTGCCATGGAGCACCTGCGCTGTCTTTTGATTTTTCAGGCACTTCCTACAAATTTTATGAACAAGGAGAATAAGTAAGTAACCATGGTTCAGCAGAAATGCTAGAGACGTGAACATATCAATCACACACTAGAAAACAGAATAGTGTGTGCATACAAAGTACAGACCTGTCTTGCAACAGCCAAAGATCGCAACCCACGTTCAGCAAATTTATCAATCATTGCATGAACTTTCTTCTTGAGATCTTCTTTGCAGCCACAGAGGGTCAAAATCTGATTCAATATTTAAGAAGATTGACTTCAATTACCAAGTGTACATGAGATGAGGCACGGTGTATAGTTGGAGAAGTGAAAAGTTACCTGTTCAGGAGCACCTTTGCTTGTTCTATGCCAGTTGCCACGCTCATCGATGTAAGTCAAGGCTGTCCTCTTGTCAACAGGGTTGAATGGAAGGAAATGGACCTCTCTAATGCCAGCTCGTGCCTACAAACTCATACATGTCATCCAAGAGACATTTTTTTCCATTTCTAATTACCAAGAAAATAGATTTAGAACGAAAGAGAGAGATACCTCTTTAGGATCAGCAAGGGTTCCAACAATGGCTGCATCAATAGCATCCTGGTTTTCAGTCCTTGAAGCCATTGCAGCAAAAAGCAACACCTGCTCCTTATCCACACCTTTGGCAAACACCTCGATCAAATTTTTGTCAACAGAAAGCTTGTTAAGGGTCAGGGTTCCTGTCTTATCACTGCATAGGACATCCATTCCAGCCATCTCTTCAATTGCAGTCATTCTCTTAGTAATGGCACCCTGCTGTGAAAGTCTATGTGATCCAATAGCCATGGTCACTGAAAGAACAGTAGGCATTGCAATTGGGATTCCTCCAATAAGCAGGACCAAAAGATTGTCAATTCCTTTTCTGTACTCTCTGTGTTGGATGGGGTACATGACAACTATCTCAACCAACATTCCCACGGCAATGGAGCAAATACAGAAGTTCCCAATTGCGGTAAGAACTTGTTGAAAATGCCCAACTTGATTAGTGCTATCCACAAGATGTGCAGCCTTCCCAAAGAAGGTGTGCACCCCAGTGGCAATAACAACAGCTTCAATTTCACCTTGCTTGCAAGTTGAACCAGAGAACACCTCATCATAAGGATTCTTGTTCACAGGGAGAGATTCACCAGTAAGGGCAGATTGGTCAATCTTTAAAGGATCACCTTCAAGAAGACGGGCATCAGCAGGAACGATATCTCCAAGTTTGATACTGATGATGTCTCCTGGAACCAAGATGGAAGCTTCTTGCTCACTCCAACGACCGTCCCTGAGAACCTGCAGTGAAAACACCATTGAAGATGGGATTGTAAAACGGCACTTATTATTAACATTGAAACATAGAGTGGCATATGTTTTGGCATGGAGTTGAAAGCACCTTGAAGTTGGAATATTGATCTTTTTAAGTCAGATTACTAACATTTAGCATATCACTATGATAACAACTGGAATTTCTCTATCAATAATCATTGAATGTTAAAGATAACCCCCCCAACTTATTACTTGCTGGAAGCTAATACCCTCTATAACCAACTACATGAATACATATATTGAAATGGAAAACTTTACATAACTACTTTTTACAGGTAAACATTTGCAAGAAAAAGGATGGCCTACATGAGAAAGATTCTCTATTAGTAAAATGTAGAATACCTTGGTTTTAGGGGCAAGACCAGCCATAAGTGCAGCCGCAGCATTTCCAGCATTGTTTTCCTCAATAAAACTGATGGTTGAGTTGATAACAAGCAGGCAAACAATACCGACAAAGTCTTGCCAATCTGGTGGTTTTCCACCTCCATTAGCCAATGCAATTGCCATAATGGCTGCAGCTTCCATGACCCATGATAGAGGATTCCACATAAACCCAAGAAACTTGAGTAATTTGCTTTCCTGTGTTCAATACAAAAGAAAATCGTCAACCAACCATTTCAAAGTGATCAAGCTACCTGTAATGTGCAACAGAAACCAACATAAGGTTAATATCTCATAATTGAGCATACCTTTTTCTCCTCCAGTTTGTTAGGTCCAAAGATTTGAAGCCTCGTGGCTCCTTCATCTGAACTTAGACCTTCTCGGTTACATTTCAACTGTTCAAAAACCTCCTCAATCGGTACTTTCTCCTACAGTCGAGGGAAGAAAAATTATCAGTGAGTTCAACTCCACTATAATACTTGCAAGAAAATCAGCCATGGCAAAGCTATTATTCTCTTAGCTACTTGTGTCATCAGGTAACTAACACATCATGCAAAAACAGTACGTGCTTAACAAACATGTAAGATGTAAACTCATTTAGTTTGGGTAAATTGTTTTTCAAGTGCTAGAATGACAGAACACAGACCAATTATGTTACAATATGGACTTGTACCTCATGCACTAAAAATGGTATCTTGCAATCAAGTTGGTCGATGTGGTACTAAAAGAAAATATTAATCTTAATTTACATGTCTCTATTAAATTAGTTTCAACAGTAACATTTGAACCTTATATTTTTAATTGAATAAAGACACAAAATTAAACAAGTTCACATAATTCAATTATAAACGTAACAATAATTAACTACAAAGGAGTCAAATAAAATAAATACAAAAGCTGCTTTATATTACCTTATTGTTTATCTATCTTTACTTTTTAATTATATTCCATAATTTCATGTTACTGGTATCGGGTTCCAATTATCATGACCCAACACAGAAAAGCAGGAAAGAGAATCAAGGTCCACTAAAAACAAGAACAATTTTATTTTTTGAATTGGAAATATAAAAAAGAAAAGAAAAAAAGAAATATGAAAGTGTAGTGGAAAACCAAACTAGCTACAAAAGGCTTTAGCCGTTTACTACTTTTTCCTAAGCTGCTTTGGACGCACACATGGAAATGGAAACCAGAGAGACATCTAACATGCCTGACCATCCTTTGTTTGGCATACATCCCAATCCCCTTCATCACGCCACTTTAACACCCAACACACACTTTAGTTTGGGAGGGGGAGATGTGACCCAAAAGCATGACACCACTCCATCAACATAATCTCTTGTTCTTGATTGCTTGCTTTAAACCCCACCCCCAGGCGAAAAACTAAAAAATATATATATAGATAGATAGATAAAGATATATTGTATGACACTAGTGATTTGAGGTATCACTAAATGGCAAAAAAAAAAACCTGGAAAAATAGTTGGATGAACAGCAAATGATTCGATTTCTCTTAAGAATTAATCACTTTAGTAAAATAATTAATTCAATATCAATGCACTATCAAAGATGTTTGATTAATTAGACTCAACCAAAGCTCCAAGGAATTTAGGTTCTTTGTATTACCACAAATTAAGCATCTTTTCCGTTTTCATTACATAACATAAATTTATACAAAAAGTAATAATAATAATAATTACATAAATACCAATGAATTTAGATTCTTTGTATTACGACAAATTAAGCATCTTTTCCGTTTTCATTACATAACATAAAGGTAATAATAATAATTACATAAATACCAGTCTTACAATAAAAAAATTTGTTGGTTAAAATATCACAAAACGTTATTTTTTTATATATTAGACCCAATTATATTTGCAAGTGACAACAATGACTTCTTCCTTACAGATATAGAGATTGATCACTTTACTTTCAAGATATATGAGTAAAAAGATCTAAGAAAAAGAATTAATTTTTGCACAAATTTATTTAATCTATAATACAACAACAATAAGTTTTAGTTTTGAAGGATAAAATATAATTAATTGTTCCTGGGAAGTGAAGGATTAATGATGTAAATGGTAAATTAAAAACATATATGGAATAAAATAAAGAGGTATTTCACATGACTAAAAACAACAGAGACACATGGACATGGATGGTTGAGTAACGCAAGTTGACTTTCCACTTAACTCAAAAATGGGGGGACCCAAATGGTTCTCTAATTTCCATCCACTAAAAAGACGGCAGGCACCTTGGTTGGCTAAATTAAATTTACTATGCCAAGAGAAAGAAAGAAAGAAACGGGTGGGTGTCACTCACGCACCGAATAAGAAAAAGTTCAACCAAACCACACGAGAAAGCAAGGGTACGTTGGGAATTCCGTGCCACAAAAGGAAAAAGGGTCATATTCTCAACAACAAAAATAATCAAGACAAAGTTTTGATTTTTATATATAATTTTAAACAATTATTATTTAATTATTTGTAACTGATCAATATTTTAAGGTTATTTCAAATAAACCATTTTTATTGTTAAATAAATTGTCTATTAATTTCATACCCATAAAAGCTATTTTTTCGTATATTTTCAATGCAAGACTTGACTAGAATTAACAAAAAATAAAGTTCATTCAACAACATATATTTTTTATGTATAATTTTTATTAAGATTTTGTTCATAAGAGTTATTATATATCTATAATTTAAAAAAAAGGTCCCGTTTTCTATTAAATATAAAATAAAAAATTAATAAATCCTAGAAACAGTCATTAGTCAGAGCCGTTAAACAAAAACAATTGAAAAGAAAAAGCACAAAAACAAGAGGAGGGGGTACCACGGACATGTACCAACAATCCCTTCCCTCCGATGAAGTATTTAAAAGTATCCTTTCTCTCTCCTCTTATCTCAATTCCTTCCTTTAATTGTTTATATTTTTACCGCTTATTGGAAGAAATATAAAAATAACCAAAAAACATTAAAAACCAACAAGGAAAAAAAAAGTATAGTAACAATTAATGCGTAATTTAATATATAGAAAAAAAATAATCATTAATAAAAACCAAATTAAAATCATCAATATTTAACAATAATTATTTACAAGAAATTATATAATAGACTTAAGCATTGTTTGGCAAAAAAAAAAAAAAAACTAGCTTATAAACTAGTTTTTTTTTTATATGTTTGGATGACCATAAATTAGCTTATTGAAAAACTACTTATAGTAGCATTTTAAAAGGCTAGCTTATCAGCTACCAGCTAGTTTGCCAAACATAGCCTTAATAGTTTGTTGGTCTATTCATTTAATATTTGGTAAACTGAAAACGTTATTTCAAAGCATAACTATGTTAACATCTGCAAGACTTTTATATACACAAACATAAACAGACTTAATAAAGAGTAAATGAGGAATAGTTTCTAAACGATTTATGAGAAATATTAAAATCATAAATTTTGTATCATATGATTTTTTTGTAAGATTTAGACTTTGAATGCTTATTATTTGTTGCATAAAATTTACGCATTAAATTGTTTTTAACATTGATTCTTCTTCAAATAAAATATTAATCTCGCATATATTCGTTGATTTTACTTTCTTTATATTATAAAAATAAAATAGAAAGGAAAAAATCTAGATTTGATTGCTTAACAAAATATATTGGTTTCTCTAATGATAAAAAAAGATTTCCTTGTTATGATTTGATCTTTTTGCTCCATGATTTATTCGAATTAATTCCCAGAAATTTAGCATCACAATTGGAACAAACCACAATCTTTGACTATACATTCAAAGGCTTGTAAAGTCAAAAGAGAATTTGATGTTCGTCAACAGAGACACCAATCACCATTTTTGCCATCCCTACCAATCAGTGAGTTAATTAGAGTCCCAAATCATTTATCTACCTCAATTTTTTTTTATAATAATAATAATTAATCCTGAGGAAATTGAACAATTCCCTTTGATCATGCAAGTTGAATAGTATAATAATAGAAACAAAATCATAAGATAGCAAAATCAAAATTAGATACATGTGTACATCCCTTGAAAGTGATGGTAAATTTATTTATTTTTCGGAAACAACTAAATAATTTGTCGATTAGCAAGGAAAGCCGTACATAAATTGAAAATCATTATTTTAATCGATTCGTAACTGATCAAATGAATATAAGAAATAAATCAGTGAAGCAAGGTGTTTGTTTGTGAAGGAAAGTAGTAGGTTCACATGCGTAACCTCTCCAAAAGTCGATTCAAAATTAAAACACGATAGATGTAAATGTTGTTGATGATGATTTCAATATATCTCAAATCGAAATTGAACATCAATAGATGAATAATTGATTTCAAAGCTGATTCAAATAATTAAAAAAATAACAGAAATTAATTAAAGGTGTATAATAAGGTTTTGATATATACCAGATCAACAGTCTCGTTTTTGATCTCTTCGAGACTAAGAGCCTTATCGCCACCCATGTTGGCGGTGATTGGGAGACCGACGATGCCAAGAAATAAAAAAGGTAGCAATTAATTAAGGTAAAGCGACAGAGATGGAGTAATTGGGGGAAATTTAATGGCTGAAGAACAGCATCGATGAGTAACTATGTTAATGAAGAGAGAGAGAGAGAAATGAATGGAGTTTTGATTTGTAATCAAAACCCCAAATTGTATTTGTAGTAGAGAGAGAGAGATTTTGGTGGTGGTGGTGAGTAAAAGAAAGAAAGAAAGAAAGAAAGGGGTCTGTCTGTCTGTACAGGTGAGGTGTATGAGTGTCTTTTTATACTCCTTCACCAGACTTCCCTTCCTCGATGAAATGCCCACCCTAATTGTGGACCCTCTTTTCCAACCTCCACCTTCCTTTTCTTTTATTTATTTATTTTTACTCGATATTAATACAAGGTTATTATAAGCAAAAAAAATATAATGGCTTGTAAAAACTAACATTGTCGAGATTTATTATAAGAACCTAATGTTTGGTGTCAAGTGATACATTACTAGTTTTTCTTTTTTTTCTTTACTTTATAATTATTAATATAATATATTTAACTTATATAAATAGTATATGTGACGCACAAAAATAGGTTGTTATAAGAACTACTATTGTAACATTTTATGTGAGTTTTTATTTTGATGAGTTGAAAGTAAGGTAGCAACAAAAAGTGTAAAAATGAGGTTCTTATTGGAAATGCTCTTATAAATTGAAAACAAAAAATTAGTATAATTTTTATTTTATTATAGGTGATGGTTGAATATGTATTGTTGATTATAAATTTATCTGGTAGAAAATATTAGGAGTGAGCAAATACGGGTACCCACCTAAAATTCCTGAAACCGGAACCGATTACACCGGTTCTTTATATTTGGGGCGGTTCCAGTTCCGGTACCAGGTACCCAATGTCTAATTTTCAATTTTTTTATCATTCATATTATAAAAAAGTAAATGTTAATTATATTACAAAGTCCAAACGTAAAGAAATAAATACCACAAACATGAAAACTAATAACTAATAAATACTACAAACGACGCTTACAAAACAAAAAAATATTACAAACGATGCTTACAAACCAAATAAATACTATAAACAGTACTTCCAAAACACTTCACGTCATTAAAATTACTTGATGCTAATAAATATTACAAACGATGATTCACTAAAAGGTAGTTTATTAAATTTTTATAAATAAATAAAATATATTTTATTACAAAAATAGCGGGTACCCGCCAGTTCCGGTTCTAGATACCCAGCAGGACCGGGTACCCGGTCCCGAAACCGGTCCCGAAACCGGTCCCGACGGATACTCAGCGGGTAACGGTTCCCAAAAAAATAAGAACCGGAATCGGAACATGTTTAGGTTTTCAAAAACCATTTAATCTACTCTCTTTAACAATGGATGGGATGTTATTAGGGTTTTCAAAAACCATTTAATCTACTCTCTTTAAAATTAAAATAGATAATTTTAATTTTTATAAATTGTCGAGAATACTTCTAAATAGTTGGGGTGTTTATAATTGATTGATAACGACTTATTATATATATATATATATATATATATATAGTGGAAGAATATTATATTTTGCAACTCTGAAAAAGGTTGCAACCTTTGCAACCCACATCTTAACCGTTGGATTCATGATCAACGATTATTTTATTTTTATTTTTCTGTTTTTACTTAATTAAAAATATTGGACCCCATGTCTATTGTAACCGCCGATCATGAATCCGACGGTTAAAATGTGGGTTGCAAAGTTTGCAACCTTTTTAAGGGTTGCAAATGAAACAATCCCTATATATAAATAAATAAATATATATATATAGGGGTCTAATCAAATGAGAACTATGTAGTTTGTGATAACTGTGAGATCCAATATGAGCCACACATTTAGAATAATTAATATTAATTTTAAATAAATAGAAAATGTTATTTTAGTAAATTTGTTTAATTCCTAAAATATAACCTAATTCCTAAATTTTCTTATTTCATTTTACAAAGGGGTATCACAGTGTGCTATCACGTATTTTTTATGTTTACAAGAGGGTATCATAGTGTACTATCATGTATTTTCGATCTTTACAAAGTGTATCACAGTGTGCATCACTTATTTTCGATGTTTTTTTGATCTTTACAAAGTGTATCACAATATGCATCACTTATTTTCGATGTTTTTTCGATCTTTACAAAGTGTATCATGGTGTGCTATCACGTATTTTTGATGTTTTTGCGATGTTTACAAAAGGGTATCATAGTGTGCTATCATGTATTTTCGATCTTTACACAATGTATCACAGTGTGCATCATGTATTTTCGATGTTTATAAAGTGTATCACAGTGGACATCATGTATTCACCGGAATAATATTTGCTAGAGAGAGGAGAGAGAAGAGAAGAGATAGGAGATCTCAAAAATACTTAAAATTCCTTTAATTAAAATTTTTAATTAAAACTACCAAAATTATTGATTTCCTAATTTATCTTCTGATTTGTGGTTAAGATTGGATCTCACGGTTATCACAGATAACTGAGTTCTCCCTTGAATGATCCCATATATATATATATATATATATATATATATATATATATATATATATATATATATATTTCAGCAAATGAACCATACTTGCATGTTTTATGGATTATGGTCCTTTATTCAAGTTGCAACTTTGGTATGACATTTTATACAAATATATAATGAAACATATAACGTACGCACACATGATCTTACTGATTAGATATCGTGAATATAAAGAAATACTACTTGTATGTACATCAGTTAA
The DNA here is from genome assembly GCA_954870635.1 of Arctium minus. Classification (NCBI taxonomy): domain Eukaryota; kingdom Viridiplantae; phylum Streptophyta; class Magnoliopsida; order Asterales; family Asteraceae; genus Arctium; species Arctium minus. The sequence goes on along the minus strand of OX941080.1, from coordinate 167,962,491 downwards.
TAAAGACTTTGAGTTATACACATACGATTTTTCGTTTGACACGTAGAAAAAACAGACGTCACGATGAAAGACATCTGTCCTCTTGATTTCACAAATAGCTTTATTTCGTTGATTGTGATATATGTTATTTATTTTATTCCTTATTAGTTATGCTATTTTAAATTTATGAAAACAATCTATCTTTCATTTTAAAACTGATATTAATAATTTAATATAAAAATAAACAATTATGCCAAAAATGTATTATAATATGTTTTATATATTTATTTGTTGATCTTGATATTCATATTACCAATATTGTTTGTCAAAAAAAACATTTTAATAAAAGCAAATAAAAAAACTTTATTGAAATAAATATAATTTAACGATCTTGCTATTATATAAATTATAATATATAGATCATGAAATAAATGCAACGTTGGATTTTAAGATCTTCCGTGACGAATTTGATTATTTTTCTTAGTAAACTTTCTACTTGTGTCTAATTTATGAGATTTATTCTTTTCTATTAAAATACGTTTTACAATTTGCCAAATATTAAAATAATTTATTTTACTAAATTATATGTATTGCATTTATTTGGTTCAAAAGGTAGATTTGGTATATCAGAGGAGCATCTCTAGTAAATAGTTTATAATTTTCAAAAACAAAGTATTAAAAGTTAAGATTTAAAATGAATTAATCTAACTTCAACACCTACTCTATTATAGAAAATTAAATATTTTAATATTTAAATATATTATTAAAATATTTAATACATTTAATAAAATATTATATATTTATATATATACTATATTATAAAGATGGCATAAAAAACTCTTAATTACAACTCACTAATCTTTATGTACTATCATTTAAAGCTATCTACTTAAACTCTCTTAAAAATAACTACTAAAGCCTAATGTACTACCTGTAAAACTTTTAACCCTAAAAATCGTGATTTATTAAGCATTATGTATTATTATCTATAATATATTATAAATATGGCATAAAAACTCTTAATTACAACTCACTAAGCTTTATGTACTATCATTTAAAGTTATCTACTTAAAATCTCTTAAAAATAAATACTAAAGCCTAATGTACTACCTGTAAAGCTTTTAACCCTAATTAATATATTTCATTCTTATCCCCCAAAATCCTTATCTCTAAACTCTAATCCCCAAACCCTAAAATTATGAAATTTGAATTCTGATAAACATAATCAAAACAGGATAAACATCTCAATTTAAATATAAAAAATTTAAAATATATAAGATAATTAATGAATTTTAACAAACTACTTCATTTTTTTTATATAAAAAACATTATATTGTTAAGCCTAAATTAAACAAATTTATATATAAAAAACCATTATCACTCAATTAAAAAACAATTAATGAAGCAATATGTACTACTTTTAAATGCTTTTAACCCTAATTAATAAATTTCATCCTTATCCCCCAAAATCCTTATCTCTAATCCTCAAATCCTAAAATTATGAAATTTGAATTCTGATAAGGATAATCAAAACAGGATAAACATCTCAATTTAAATATAAAAAATTTAAAATATATAAGATAATTAATGAATTTTAACAAACTACTTAATTTTTTTTATATAAAAAACATTATATTGTTAAGCCTAAATTAAACAAATTTATATATAAAAAAATCATTATCACTCAATAAAAACCATCCAAAATCGTACTGTAAATAAATAAAAAACAAAAAATAAAAATAAACATTAAAATCGTGATATATCCCGCTGCATTGCGCGAGTACGCTTCTAGTTATATTATAAAACACGGATAAAAAAATCTTAAATACAAATTATTAGGCATAATGTACCATCATTTTATGCAAGATTTTAAAAATCTCTTAATTTACAAGTATCAAAGAACAAGATAAATATTACTACTGGAGGCTTCTAACACCCACTAATTTGGTATGTGCAGTATCTTCCTTTTATGCAGATCTTTCTACGTATCACTATTAATTAATATATTATATTACTATAAATTTATTTTAATTATATTATTAAATATGTAATTGGTTATTTTTTTCTAGATGTTATTAAAATATATAAGATAATCGTTGAATTCTAACAAAATATTTAATTTTTTATATAAAAAATATTATATTATTAATCATAAGTTAAACAAATTTATAAAAAAAAAACATTATCACTTTCTTAAAACAATCTAAAATCGTACTGTAAATCGACAAAAAAATAAAATGAAACATTAAAATTGTGATGTATCTCGCTGCATTGCGCGAGTACGCTTCTAATATCTTTTAAACATTCGTGTTTGGGATTGCTTATTTATTTGGAAAAATGCTTATTTGGAAAAGTGCTTATCAGCTTATGTGGTGCCAAATCGGAGTTTTTTAAAAAGTGTTTGGATTAGCTTATTGTGGTACCAAAACGTAATAAGCTAATAAGTTGTTATTTAAAGGTGTTTGGGATTGCTTATACATATAAAAGAACCAAAAAAGTCATAAGCACTTTTGAAATAAGTCATAAGTTACAACAAAATGACTTATCAAAAATGGCTTTTCAGCGGTTTGGCACCGCTATAAGCTGTTTTCTTTTTGTTCCATCCAAACACTCAAAATAGCTTATCTGCGGTGTCAAATCGCAAATGTTAATGTTTCTAATGATGAAAATAATTACATATTATTTATCTCTTTTAAATATTGAGTTTTAAATTTTTATCCAAATTTAGATATTTCTTCGTTTATTTTGTTCTATTTTACTATACATTATAGCATTATTGTTTGAGCAAAAATATCATCTAAATTTTCAAAATATCTATTTTAGCCGAGGCTTGGTTCCACTGCCACATTTATCCATGTGACTCCACTCTAAGGTGTCGTTTGTTTTTTAAGAGGTCTAAAGTCTGAAGTCTTATTTTACTTATGATTAATAAGAGGTGATGTGTAAAAATTGTAACAACCCAAAACAAAACTACGAAGCATGCTATTAATATAAAAAATTTACGCCAAAAACGGCCCCAAGACAACAATTAAATTCTTCAAGGTTTGCGGTAAGGCAACCTATTACAACCGAGATTAAAAAGAAAATATACTAAAAGGAGGTCTTATATTCCGGCACCTGATCACACCTTCTCCTTATCCTTGCCCGAGCCAGCTACCTTATGGCGACCTGAAAAGGTTTTTAGTTTTTGAAAGAGCGAGGGTTAGACCGATGGTCTAGTGAGTCCCCTCAAAACACAGTTCGAAATACATGATACATAAAGTTTATAATAAAACTCAACCCATTCAGCTTTGTAAACATAATCACGTTCAAAAACTCGCTTTCGGCACACACTACCGTTGCTCGAAAGTAACGGCGTGTCTGGCTCATACTGCCTTAGCTGAGTCATACCTCCAAATTGGCATAAACGGGCCACACCCCCCGGTACAAGCACAGGAGGGCCACACCCCCCGACTTTGGCCATACAGCTCACAACAATATATGCATATATTTAACCAACAGTAAAAGCATATACCACGTTTAAAAAGAAAGCCCACTTATATAAAGCTCATGTAAATAAAGATACGCTTTAAAATAACTTCCACATGTCTTAAACCGCTTTAGCAGCACAAGACATTTAGTTATAAAACTCACATGCATCAATAGCTTCAAAATCATATGAGGTTTTAGTTCAGAAAAACTCACCTTTGATCCTTGCTTAGATTCGCGTTCTAGCGATCTCACAACCTACGATAACATCGATAAGCGGGTAAGACACCCCGTAGAAAAGATAACTAACAAGTGGCTATCTTTCTCTCTCTCTCACTCTCTCTTGAATTAACAGCTACACTCCCTAATTGGACTACCCATCTACCCACATAGACACTGGATAGAAAGGTCCTCACCCAACTCTCAGGGTTACACCGCCCGGGTAACACAACCCCGGGCTCCCCCGCCTCCCGGTTGCCTGGGTTCCCAATTCCCCGGGCTCCCCCGCCTCCCGGGTTCACCGACCTTCCCCCGGGCTCCCCGTCTCCCGGGTCACCACCCGGGTTACAAGACCCCCCCCCCTTCACCCTGGGGTTCCCCGTCTCCCGAGACCAACCACCCCGGGGTCTCGTTGACCGGGACGCCCCCGGTACACCCCACCGGGCGCTCGTCCCCTGAGTTCTCCTAGTCGTAACATTTCACCCAGAGGCGAACCCCGAACCTCGAACAAAACCCTAAACTCATAATCTCACAAGATTTAAATTAACAAATTGCAAAGGATTTGGACCCCAATCATCAAAGATCAAACCAATAACATCTCAGAATCATTAAAATGATCTTAAGGAACAAAATAGGGTTTCCAATTCATTTTTAATCAAGTCCAACGATAAATCAGACTCCACCCATTAAAGAGGTCTTACTCAATCTACATAATCTTAATATGGAAGTATAGACTTAGAATCTTACTTTGGAAGAAGCTAAAATGTCAAATCCTTCAAAATCTTTCTCTTCTTCAATCGCGACCTTGCTCCTGCTCTTTCTCTCAAACTTCTTCAACCGCCAACAAGTAGAATGGGGGAATCCCTAGGGCTAAGACCCCATTTTTAACACCAATTTACACTTAGCCCCCTGAACTTTGGGCCTTGGTCACTTTTTCTCCCAAACTCTAAAATTGAATAACTTTGAACCCGAATATTACAAAAATGTCTGAACGATTCAGACTTAAGAGTCATTAAGAGATTTAAAAAAAACAAACAACCACTAAGTCTTGACTTCTGTTGGAACACATTATGACGCGTTACAACGTGTTATTTTGCAAGACATGGTTTTTTTACTTTCTGTAAATGTATAACTTGGGGAATAAATGATTTTGTATGACCTAAGACTTATGTTGTATTCTCGAGTCAGTTTTTATGAATGGAAGGGAAAAAAAGTATGGGAAAAGAAAAAAATATTGTGTTCTCAATTTTTTGTGGAGGGAATGGAAATGAATATAATGTTAATTTTCTTCCCAAAACTTTCACCTCCTAAATGTGCGAGAAAAAAAAGGAAATGAAATAATGATGATGATAATAATAATAATAATAATAATAATAATAATAATAATAATAATAAATATTTAAGAAATTACGTACACATCTATCCATCAAGTAATAATTACAACTTGCTGAAAAATAAATAAGAATATATTTGAAAAAATGATATCTTTTCTTTCATTTCTCTCGGTCTCAATAACATAAAATTTTATTTTCTTTACTTTCCCGTCTCTTTCAAGAAGACAAACAAAAAAAAGTTATTTCCCTCCATTTATTTTCTTTTCCATCCCTTTCTTTTCTTTTATTTTTTTCTCAAGTTCGAAAACACAACATTAAATAAACATTAAAAGAAAATATAAGAACTAAAAACCCTAAATATGTAAATCTTAGGTGTCGTTTGTTTTTTAAGAGGTCTAAAGTCTAAAGTCTTAATTTAGTTATGATTAATAAGAGGTGGTGTGTAAAAAGATTTGAACAATTCAGACTTAAGAGATATGAATAGATTTTTTTAAAAAAACAAACAACCCCTTACTCTCATTCCCGTAGATGGGGAGTCAAACAATAATTCTTTGAGGATTAAAAAAAAGTAGTGAGTAGACACCGAAAAGATTTAATCTTGATTTTGCACTATTGATATTTCTTATATGTTCGATTTATTTGATATAAATGGTTCTTCTTTGTTTTTTAGTTTTATAACTTTATATGAATTTAAATTGTTCTATGAGATTATTCGAAACACTAATACATACATACATACATACATACATACATACATACATACATACATAGAGTTGGTTTCCGGTGAGAATTGTAGTTATGTGAGAAGGGTAAAAAGAGATCTCCACTATTGGATCAATCCTAATTAAAGATCAATTGAAAATTTTCCATTAAGTTAAATAATGAGTTATTTTGGGACTTAATCTGAACCATTAGATCAACACTAAGTCCAAATATCTTCTTATACATCTCACCTTAATTTCTATTCTCACACGATCCTTCATCTATATGTGTATACATATACCGTATTAGGATACGCCTCGATAAACGTCATGACTTCGCCATAACTTGTATGACTTGAGACTTAACCTCAACGTCACGCCACAACTCACGTTATTTACAACCTTGATGATAATTAGCGTTGCTCACAATTTGTTAATTAAGAACAACTTTGTTTAAAAGTATCCATTGTTTTTAGAAATGTGAAACACTAGGCCAAGTAATGTGCCCAAAGTAAATCTTAATTTGTCACACGAAGAACCAAGATCAAATAATAAGTTGTTCAAAATTAAGTATATGATAATCTAATAATTTTATATTTATCTGGGTGAAACGATAATTACGTACTTCATCATTTCAATCCTGTTATTTTTTACATTAAGGTGTCGTTTGTTTTTTAAGAGGTCTAAAGTCTGAAGTCTTATTTTAGTTATGATTAATAAGAGGTGGTGTGTAAAAATGTCTTAACGATTTAGACTTAAGAGCTAGAGGTTTTTTAAAAAAAACAAACAATCCCTAAATAAAAAAGGAACCATAATCAGTTTATTTGGACATCGATGGCTGATAATTACAATATGCAAATAAAAACAAACGATTTATTAAATTTGTTGAATTTCTTTACAAATAATAAATATGAATATGATGGTGAAATGGATGGGTCATATGGTCGTATGATATCTGGAGATGAGATGATAACCTTCTCCACACACACCGTCCGGAATGCGGGTTCGTTATGGGTCCACCTTTGAAACAACGAAGGGTTCCTAAATTTTGTCCTAAATATTTTTTTACTTAATATATTATAATAAATTTTTTTATGTATTTTCGTTATACATTAAAACATTTGAATTAGAAGTTTTAAAAATAAATTATATATTGATAAATAATTATTGTATCCATGTAATTTTTTAGATGATCTCCGACTGTTTTTCCTCGTAATTTCTGCAATAAACAAAAAAATGTCAAAATTTTTGAAAAATAAATTATTTTTAATTCCAACGGAAGATTTCAGGATTTATTATATTATTATATTATTAAAATATTCAATATATTTAGTATCTGAATAAACTTTCAAACAATCCACCTAATATTCAACGAATATTTATATAATATGGAAACTTTCAACAAACTCTACAAAATGGTAATACCAACACTTAGGGTTGTTTGTTTACCTCTTAATGGTTCTATTAAGAGGCAACCTCTGAATTGCTAAGAGGTAAATCTTGTTTGGCAAAAAAAAGTGTTGCCTCTTAATGGTTCCAAAATTTTCTTAATGATTTTGTATCCTGACCCTCCCTTAACCATTAAGAGCTCTGATTTCATTATGAACAATTAGCAAACAACCATATTTCATTTTACACTATATCATAAAAACCTCTTAATTATTTAGACCACTTAATCATTCAAACCACTTAATTATTCAACACTAAACCATTCAGCAATTGCCAAACAACCCCTTAGAGGCTGTTTGGTTCATGAAATTGGAATGAATTGGATTAATGATCAATTTCATTGATCAAATTCCAAGCCCATTTTTAGTTCATGGAATGAAAGCGATGGAATCCTTCCGATTCCATTGAAAATCACAATGTAAGGAATTTATCATTCCTTGTTTTAAGTGAAGAAATTGAATTCATACCAACCAAATGCGAGGTCAAATTCCATTCCATTTTCTTTAAAGTCAAATTTTTTCGATGGATTCCAAATCCATCAGATCAGATTTGTTTCAACAATTGGATATTACTATTGGTTATCCATTTGATTGCATTGGAATCATCAAATATTTTCGTCCAATTTTCAAACAATTAATCAACTATTTCAACCAATTATTTATATATTTTTCTAATTTCTAAATAAAATAATATCGGATTTTTTTGTTATTAATTAGTATATATTATTGGGTGGTAGTTGTATTTAATCGGATCGGTTTTATTAGATTTTGGATTGTCATCGATAACTGACTATCCAAGATGTTGAATTTTTGGGTCCGATTCGATCAAAATATAATTGGGTGTCAATTATGATCTGTCATTACTAATTGTATTAGATGACTTTCCGCACACCCCTCTTTGACGGGTTAAAGATTTTCTCCCTCTTCATCATTTAGTTTTAGAGGGCTCCAATGTTACATATTTTTATCTCCTCTATGATACTTTTTCCATTTTTTAGAAAGTTTTAGATGATCCGTTGGAAAAGAAATATGATACCCCCCCCCCCCCCCCCCCCCCCCCAAAAAAAAAAAAAAAAAAAATCATTTTCTCAATTTGAAGCACTTTTTGGAAATGCTTTTACAAGTCAATGTTTGAACTCCACAAAACCAACTAATAAACATGTTTAAATACACGAAAAAATGTAGAACCCCACTAATATGAGAATACTCTTTAAATTTTGAATTTTTCAATAAATGCTTGAATGCGTAAGAGGTGATATTGAAGTCTAAAATTATAATCAATAAAACTGTTTGTTTTTGTTAACTAATAAACGTCTGAATGTGTAAACAAAATCAAAGTTAACAAAAAGAAAATATTACCAACAAATAAAAAACATAAATTCTAATTCAAACTTATCAAAAATAAATTTTTAGATCTAATAAATGGTGTTGGTATTTTTTTTTAGATTACTACATTTTGTGTCATTTGAGACTTGTAAATCTTAGATGTTCTCGATTCTCAAATGCTCTATTGTCATGGTAGAAGTCGTAAAACTCGAATTTGTTATCCGTGATGATTGTCCTTGGGGGTACATCTTGTCTTTCAGGGTTCCAATTTTTTTGTTTTAAGGAAATATGACGTTAAAAGGTTTAAGCTCTGATAAGATATAAATGTTGAATTTGAAGTTTTTTTTTCAAAGAAACAAAGACTATAAATTAAGGACATTTTCGCAGGAATTTTGACCACGGTTTGTGGTTCCAAACAACTAGAGTGGCTAAATATAATAAGATAACAATTATAATCAGAAATAATATAGAATTACTTGGCCTAGACTTGAAAACCCGAGACCTTTCAATAAAAAATGTTAACTTTTTAGGGTGCATTTGGTACAGACTGAATGGCACGGGACGAGACAAAAAAATAGTCTCTTATTTGGCATGCCATGAGACAATAATAAGGCTGAACAATATAGGACAAACTCTAATTTTCATGGGACAAAACTTATATTTTTTTTTGTCCTGGGACAAAACACAAAATTACCAATTCGCCCTCTTATCCTAATGACATCTAAAACAAAAAAAATGCTTCCATTGGCTTCTTCTAAATCCCCGAAACGCATGATAGACATTTATTTTAGTCATGTTTTATCTAGTCCAATCAAGTCTTGTCCTTTCCATTTAATCTGCATTCCAAACGCTATCTTAAAGGCAAAACCAGACATATATTATAGAAATAAAATAAACATATATAAAGTTATTATTACAACCGTTAAAAAAATATAATGTTTACTTTTACAGAAATTATAATTCTCTAAAGAGTAAATTACATATTTGGTACATGTGGTTTATGTGTTTAACAGTCTAGGTCCCTACTTTGAAATATCTATGGATTGCATTCTTGTGGTTTGCATTTATAACGCCTTGGGTCCCTAAAATTAACTCTGTTAAATTTTTTCTGTTAAGTAGGTTAAGAACAAGGGTATTTTAATCATTTTATTTCTTTTTATTTTTTATTAAAAACACAAGGACCAAACATGTAATTTACTCTAAATAATAAAAACCACATGACCAAGCCTAGCCTATTTGAAAATAAATATGGCGTACCCCTCCCCCCACCGGCGTTCCCCACGTGAACCTCCCCCCACCGGCGTTCCCCACGTGAACCTCCCCCCTCCGGCGTACCCCTCTCCCTCTCGCGTCATCTTTATCGACGTCACTCCCCTTCCCCCTCCGGCGTACCCCTCCCGTCAACCCCCTCCCCCTTTTTCCAATGAACGCCTCCCTTCCCCTCTTTTCGAACTCCCCTACCCATGCCAAGAATGAACGTCCGACAACCATCCTTTCCCCCCCTTCATCGGTCACCACCATCTCCAAATCTGGGTGCAACGATCCGCCCATAGTCGCCTTCTTCTCCCATTCCCTTGACATTGCAGCGTCGAGCATCACCAATATATGATTTTAGGTTTAGGGGGCGACTGTGGTTTGAATTCATCAACAGGCGCATATCGTGCTTAGATTTGGTGGTGTGGGGGTGGATTTCTCTTCTATTGTGGTTCGATCCCGTCATCGAGGTTTCTTTCTCTTTCACTTCAACCTTAAACTTCATCTAGGTTTAAGTTTCTTCATGGACCAATATATGAATCTTCAAGGATCGGTTTGGGTTTCTACATTTGGGTTTCCGTTTTTTTCAAGGATTGATGTAAGCATATTCAAGGATTGGTTTTGGTTTTGGTTTTTTCAAGATCGTTCTTGAACATCATGCTCAAGATGATTTAGTTAGGGTTTTGATTTTACATGTTTTATCACAAATCTTTTGAATAAATTAGTACAAATTTGTTGTTTATTTCTTGATGTTCTTGAGTTTGGATTATTTTTCATTATATGGTGTTGGTGGCAACGGCTGCCGGAATAGTTGACGGAAGAGTCTTAACCAACGGAAGGGAAGATGGAGAGGGAAGAAGAACACGTGTCAATATATTATTGGTGTTTTATTTTGATTGTTTTAAATTTTTAATGTAAAATGAGGAAATTGTATAAAAGGACAAATTACCCATTATGTGACGTGCACATGGGCACTTTAACGGAGATAAATAAAAAAGAGTTAGCTTTAGGGACCCAAGACGTTATATAATGCAAACCACGAGGATGCAATCCATAGATATTTCAAAGTAAGGATCTAGATTGTTAAAACACATAAAGCACAGGCACCAAACATGTAATTTACTCTTCTTTATATTAAAAATATTTTTCATGTTATAATTATAATTATTTGTTTGTTTCTACCTAAATTGATGATAATCTTTGGAATGGAATTGTTCCTATAAGACGCTATTGTATATATCTATTAAATAATTGAATATTAATGGATAATTATTTTCAAAGAAAATAAAAATAATGGATACTAGTAGGTAATTAAGGTTTTTTCACCCTTGATTAGGTATGGTCAACAAAGGAAACCTACATGTTTTATTCCAAAACCGCATGATATTTTCCAAGTCAAAATGTGTTTTTCACATGTACTTTTCAAAAATATAAATATTGATTTTTTTTTTCAATTTTTAATTACTCAATATAAATAAAATTATTAATTGCATCATTTTTTTTAACGGCAAGTTAACACACGCACACGTTCCCGGGGTATCCGGGCTCCTACTTAAGGGTGTCACCCGACTAATCCCCGTCGATCACGACCCAGCCCAATTAAGGGTACCACTATGTGGCAGACCCATGATCATGGATGTCACAGGATGCTCACCACGGAGTTCGAACCTGGGTAGTCGATCACGACCCAGCCCAATTAATTGCATCATTTTGTTTGATATTAATTAAATTATGCAACACATATTATCAATGATGTTTGAGATACTAATATTATTTCCATTATATTGCTTTGTGTCTAGTCGACCTTACTCTTAACTTGATAAACCAGGTTCATTAATTTGTATAACCTTAACAAAAATAATGTAATTGGTATGATTTTTAAAACATAAATATTTAATTGATTTTTTTAGTATGTAACTGAATTATGAAAATATAATGACATATATATATATATGTATTAAATTTCTATTTCTACGTTTTAAAATAAAAAAAAATGATTTTCTTATCTGTAAAGGTAAATTGCACCAAAATGTAAAGTAATTTATTTTGTTTTCTAGTTTGAGAAACATACCTTTAGAAATCTAATTTAGATATTTATAACAAGTTATATCAAACAAAAAGTTCAATTTTTTTTTTCAATAACGACTTTTGTTTACAAAAGTGTAACAAGTTTTTTTTTTCCCACTCATTTAATTAAATCAAGAAATAATATTATCCTTTAATTGCATCAAAGACATAATATTTTCTCATTACCGAGCTATCAACTACATAAAAGTAAAAACGAAATAAAATATATTCCATTTTAATACAATTTACTAATAATTTTCATTTTTGCCATTGCTAATCATAAAAAGTACTTGCTGCATTGACTTTTGTCCATTACATTCATCTCTTTACTCTTATTAGTTATTACTCAAAATGTATTCTTTTTTCTAATAATAACCACACACGTTTGTATTAAACTATTGAGTAAATTACACTGTTGGGTCCTTATGGTTAGCTAATAATCTGGATATGGTCCCTATTTTGAAATAAGTACAACAGGAATCCTCGTAATTTGCATTTTGTTACAAGTTGGGTCCTTGTCACTAATATTTTTAAATTATTTCTGTTAAATCAATGGCAAATTGGTCAATTTACCTGTTTATCTGTTTTTATTAAAAATTAGAGTAAACTCCAATTTTGGTCCTTGAGGTTTGATGATTTCTTTGAAAGCGGGACATGTGGTTGCATAATTCAAGTTTTGGTCCTCCAGGTATTGATTTTGCTTTGAAAGTGAGACCTGACCACTAACTCCGTAAAAAAGCTCCGTTAGAGTAAGGGGTAAATTCGTCCAACCATATTTTTGTCCTCTTTTTGCTTCCCAAACCTAATGATCCCCTTCCACGGGATACCTTAAACATCACTCTATCACCTCTATTAAACTCTATGGGTCTCCTCTTCTTATCCGCATAGCTCGTCTAATGGTCTTGTGCCGCCTTCAAACGTTCTCAGATTCTTTTTACTTTGTTGACCGTTTCTTGTACGATCTCTGAGCCGACAAATTGCTTCTCTCCCACCTCTAACCAACATACAAGCGTCCTACACTTCGTCCCATAGAAAGATTCGAACGGTGTCATTCCAATGCTTGAGTGGTAACTGTTATTGTAAGTAAATTCCACTAAAGAAAGGTGCGAGTCCCAATTTCCTCCAAAGTCGATGACGCACGATCTGAACATGTATTCTAATGTTTGGATGGTCCTTTCTCTCTGAGCATCCGCTTGGGGGTGGTATGCGGTACTCAACTTCACCTTGGTACCTAACTCTTTTTGTAGCCCTTTCCAAAAATGTGACGTAAAGCGGCTATCACGATCAGATACGATAGACAACAATCCTCCATGCCTTGAGACTACCTCTTCAATGTACAATTTGGCCAATTTATGCATCGGTAGAGTCTCTCGCATTGCCAGGAAGTGTGCGCTTTTAGTGAGGCGATCTACTATCACCCAAATGGTGTCGTGATTCTTCAAGATTTTTGGTAGCTTTGTCACAAAATCCATAGTGATGTGTTCCCATTTCCACTCTGGGATGGCGAGGGATTGCAAGCTACCATAGGATCGTTGGTGTTCGACCTTCACTTGCAAACAAGTGGTGCATTTCTCTACATAGCCAGCCACATCCAGTTTCATCACTGGCCACCAGTAGTTCAACTTCAAATCGTGATACGTCTTTGTGCTTCCAGGATGAATGGAGTATTTCGACTTGTGTGCATCCTCCAATAATAATTCTTGACACCCTCCTATTTTGGGGACCCATATCCTTCCCTGAAAGAGTTTCAAGCCCCTACTATCTTTAGTCAGCTGTAGGCACTTCTTCCCCATGGCTTTACCTTTGAGTTTTTCCTCAAGTAGTGCCTCGGCTTGCGAGACCTTGATTTTCTCAAGTAAGCCCGAAACTACTTCAATCCTTGCGAATGTGGCATGTACCTTTCCACCATACTATTTCCTGCTCAAAGCATCCGCCACCACATTAGCCTTCCTGGGGTGGTATAACAGTTCACAATCGTAGTCTTTAGGTAATTCTAGCCAACGTCGCTACCGCATGTTCAACTCCTTTTGGTCAAAGGCGTATTTCAGGCTCTTATGGTCGGTGTAGAGTGTGCATTTCGTACCATACAAATAGTGTCGTCATAGCTTCAATGTGAACATCGCTGCCGCCAACTCGAGATCATGGGTTGGGTAATTCTTTTCGTGGTCTTTAAGCTGTCAATCCTAAAAGATAAGAAAAAGTGCAATATGCATTGAATTCTCAATGCATATCAGTAGCGCATTACAGTATATTATAATTTCACATGACGTTCCACACTTGAACATTTACAACAAATAACAACGTTGACTACGGGGGAGACCCGTTTCCATCTAGGCGACGAGAACACGTGAGTGGGGTCACCTATAGGTGTTATTGAGACTACACCTCAGGTTCCGGGTTTTAGTGCACATACCAGTTGGCATCTGATAAGTACTTAATTTTGAGTACTTAAGCACATTTCTTTTAGTCTTTTAGATAGGATTTTTCACTTCAAAATCCCATATTGAGTCATTTTCTACCTTGTTTTCCATTTATTTGGTTTTGGAGCTGAATTTGTGTGGTTTACTTGTTCTATTAAGATTGTAGGCTAATTTGGTTGTCTTTTGAAAATCTATTTGGAAACAGGGCATGCTGCAGCATTGGCACAACACGGAACTGATGGTTCTTGGAAGGAAGAAATGAAGAAGATAAAAGGCTAATCCGGATTTTTGGCTTGGAACTGGTCTTTTGTAACCTCTAAACATTTAGTTAATCAGTTTGTAATAGTTTAGTTACATTTGGACAAGCTTTTGTAGCCTTGGTTAGCATTAGACTAGGCTAAGTACACTTTGATTCCCCTTAATTACAACTTTGCCACTCCCTTTGTCTATAAAAGGAGGGCTTAGTTGCTCATAAGGGGACACCTCTTCACATCATCTCATCTTATGTATTTTATTGTCTTTTAATTATGCAACTGATCTGTAGTTAATTTGGGAATTGATCTTAAATCATCCCCTTTTGTTTCTTTAATTCCAAGTAGTTAATGATCTTCATGTTCTTCATTTGGTTCTTATCTTGTTCTTCTTAGTTTAACATTCATTTACTTTCTGTTTAGTTCAACAACTGATCCTAAATTAACTCTGTTTCATCTTTACTTTCCAACATTCATGTTTATGTACTTATGAACTTCATCTTGTTCTTCATGTTCTTCATCCCAGGCTATGAATGTCTACAGTATTGAAACACCACCCACATGCACATTTTATTTTCTTGTATTTTCTTTCTTCCACTTGCATCTCTAGCCTTTCCTTTACTCTTTTGTTTTAGATTTCAGTAGTTAAAAGTTCATTGTATTTACCTTCCATTTTACTTTCTTATCTTTACATTCCAATCAATATATACATATATTTATATACTTTCAAGTTATTTACATTTCAAGATCATTTTACATTATGTTCATCTTTGTAGTTCTTAATAGTTGTTTTTCTTTCCTTATTGTAATGAGTAGCTAATCATATTAACTTGGGTGTGAGGCAAAGGGTGGTTATGTGGATCTAAAAGAAAGTGGGTTTTTATGACTTTAACCAAGTTTTATTATTCCAACTCAAGTTTTATCAAGATAACACAACTCCTTGACAAATTGATCACTTTGATAGTGTTAAAGTGTGATGGACCTAGAGATAGGCCATTAAATAGCACGTCAATTTGAATGACATGGGAGGTAATATCGAAAGAGTTACTTGCAACGAGAGTTGTTACTTGTGTTTTTCAAAGGGTTAAAATGGAGTAGACTTAGAGATAAGTTATTTGAAATACATCAATTTGGGAGGTACGGGGGTTATTTCGAAAGAGTAACTTTTAACAAAGAGAATTTGTTTCGTCGTATATTTTGAGAACTCCACTCCCATCATTTCCTTATCTTGAACTTTGCTCAGAGATGAGACTGTTTATGGCTACTGGAATAATGGGATGGTGAGAGTTCGAAAGGAACGTGTCTTAAAATCGATAATAAAACTAGTTATTGTCAGAAGCATGTTGCAACATTCCTATAGCATCATGCTATAACAGTGATGTAGCATTGACCTGCTGGAATTTGGATTCACATACCACCAAAAGTCTTACACCCTTGCTTCTCATTTACTCTTGTTTGTTTAAATCTGTGATAACCAACCAACCAGAATATTGCTTCAAATTCGTCATCTGAAATCACATCTTTCATTATACTTTTTCTACACTTTTTAATCCAATCTCTGTGGGACGATATCCGGTATCTCTACCATTTTATTACTTGCAAGGCGACATAGTATCAATTTGTATACTTGCTTTTTGGTATTATTTGTCTCACCCTAAGGTACACAAAAGGGCCTGTCAGCATCACCTTAAACCACATATCTTTAGTGCTTACTCCGCCGAGTTACACCTCAAGGGTTTAATGAACCTTAGTGCCTACTCAATCTAGACAAGTTCCACCTCAAGGATGTCTAGATCTTTTAGTGTCTACTCTCTAGCGGCCATCGCTTGGCGTTCTCAATGTTTTTTTGAAGTATATAACATTTATATACGACAAATGCAACAAATAAACTCACACACCCTCCTCACCTTTCGTTCTAGAGAGAGAGAGAGAGAGAGAGAGAGAGAGAGACGTATTTGAGAGTTGAAATAAATGAGCTCCCCTCAAAGAATCGAATTTAAGCATTTAAGGGTTGATTCCACCCGACGGAGACAATGACATGCGAGAGTGCCCTTGGCATTCTCGCCGATCACTTTCGCCAATAGTGTACCATGGCCTTTACCGCTCGGACGATTATGACACGCGAGTATGCCTTGGGCATTCTCGCCAGGCATACTTGCATCATTTGTATCGAGAGCCCCACGACCCCCGCGATTGTGACACCGTAAGAACGCCTTCGGGTATTCTCGTCAATGTGCCCTGAACCTCAAAATTCTGGATTTGACCTGAAACGACCCTACAAGCTCACACTCAACGATGGACACCAATTCATTAACATCCTTGCTACGTGGGAAAGATGTACGGGTCCAAAATTTAAGATCTAACATGAGATATGACAATTCAAACGTACAATGAAAAGGAGGGACACTTACACAAAATTTAGAGTGTTACAATTCTTTTAGAGCAAAAAACTAAGTTAAAAGCTCGAAAATCTCCATTTTTCACATTTTGTAGAATATATTGAAGATGCTCTTAAGTTTGGGGCATTAAATTCTCTACCAATATTTTTGTGTGTTGTAGTTTGTGATACTAAACCACATAGGAGGTCTATGTGACTTCAACATGCTTCCCATGGTCGCATCAAGATCATATAAGGTTGAAATCGAGTGGTGAGTATTGGTAGATATTTTATGAAGCAGTTGTTTGTACTTGAGCAAGGATACCCAACCTCACCAAGTCACATTGAACATCACACAACTATAACACCCCATAGCCTAGAGTAGTAGCTAGGCTGATGCAATAACGTCTACATCAATGTAAAGCCATGATAAAATTTATCGGTAGCCCACAACTTTGAGCTTACAAGGAGCTCAAAATCTACCTTAGTATCTATGTTGACAGGTTGCTTAAATTCTTGACGTCATCGCCAGATCTTCTCAACATCCTCCATGTTCATCAACGATGTTGGATTCATTTGTGATGTTACAAACACACCCTCAAGGACTCCTCATGCTCGATGAGGTTTTCCCCATCATCCCGATGGTACATGGTTAGATTATGATACCATCTGTAATTCCCTGTAGCCCAAAGCAGCAAGCTGACACAATAACATCAAATTCAACTTAAAACAATGGTGGAATTTATCGGTAGCCAATAACTTTGGCTTATAAGGAGCTCACAACTTTACTTTTCTATCCATGCGAGATGGTTTGTTACATCGGGCGATCTTTTAAGCAACTATGGATGTCACATCCAAGGTCATATATCGGGGACTGAAGTTAAAGTCACTTCTAGGGCTTCATTTGTTAGAAAAAAAATATTGGGTGTCTTGGTGAGAGCTTTACCTTGGATTGTTTATTGATTTTGTTAAAGGTAGGGGTGCTCACGGGTTGGGTTGATCGAGTTGAAGGCATTTGAACAACCCAACCCAATGTTGGCGGTTAGAAAATTTTCAACCCAACCCAACCCAAACAAAAGTGCAACCCATCCCAACCCGTTCGGGTTGGTCGGTTTGGTCGGGTTGTGTTTAAACAAAGTAATACCAACATTAAAAACATTAAAATGAGGAAGTCTTCCTTTGCAATACGAGCAATCATTTAAGAGAATATACGAGTTCATCAAATATTTAGGTATTACATATTTCAATAACGTCCTCTATTGAGTTCCATTGCTCGTTATTGGCAAGTTGTTTTGGTAACTTATACATATTAAAGATTACAAATAGTTTTACAGAAGCCGCTAAAACTTTTATCGGGTTATCGGGTTGGTCGGGTTACTTTGGGTCTAACCCAATATCAATAGTTTCGGGTTGCTCTAAATCTGTATGGATTATATGTCAGGTTACCTTGTGTTGATTTTTTTCGGGTTGGGTTGGCGAGGTTGGTCGGTTTTTTGAGCACCCCTAGTTAAAGGTATTTAGACTTTTCTTGCAATCTTTCCCCGTTGACCATCAATATATGAAGCTTGTCTTTCCCCTATGGATGTATGCTATCACCCTGATAGTGGAACCACATCGTTGTGTTTGTTACTTGATTTCATTGCATTTACATTGATTAGTTACCATTATTGTACTTTGTTATTTGTTTGGGACATTTGAACACATTGAGATCCATTTCGAGTCCTTATTGCAATTCAGTTTCACATGAACACGTTTATAAAGATTGTTTGGGACTTGTATTTATTAGTCTGTAAAAACTATCCCAACATCTTGTCACAAATTTCAAACAAAATCAACAATTGACACCCTTTATGTTCTATTGGGAGTAACGAAAAATCTAATGAACCTAAATTTAACGTCATTTGTGTTATAAGTTTCTACATATTGCCAAAATTTGCAAATCAACGACACATAATACTAAAGATGCTCAAGCCAAATTTTTATCAAATCAACCAAAGTCCTCGACAACTTGGGATCATAGATAACAATGCAACATACTATTCTTCATTTTACCCCAACAATCCATAAAATTATGAAGAATACACTTTTAATTCAATTTATAAACCGCAAGCAAAACAATGTTGTTCATTCTTGAGTTCTAAGCATGAGAACTCAACACTTGTGACAATTCCTTATTTATAAACTCTTACTATATAAGTTACACACTTACACCATTGAGATACCAAATGTTATATAAGACGAATATGTGGGCAATGAATGACAACCAAACTAGTATGATTCATGTATACTAATTAAATGTTATACCAAGAAGGTCGGCATCATCTACCTCTGGATGCACTCTTGGTAGACAACGAACACCATCACCACCAAAGTGTTTAACCATCTTCGTCATGATAAGTAACGATTATTAGAATATCAATATATAATGTATGAATGCTACAACTTAATGGTTACAAAAACAATACATATTATCAAGTTAATATATATCATATGCACCAATTTAGGCACATTTAGGCAAACATAAATTGGATTGAAAGAACCTAAGCAGACTTAAATAAAGATGTACTACTTAATCAAGCTAAACATACCTAAATTTCTATCATTAATGGTGCCCTTGTTAAACCCTTGTAACATTAGAACATGAACTATATAAGATTTTATTGAAGAAATGTCATAAAAATGTTCGTTCAATGAATTTAGTTTTTTATGCACACACACACAACACACATACATGCACAAATATTTTTATTTACATATATAAAGTTGAGTTCAGGTGAAAAATTAATTTTTTGGTGAGAAGCAGCAACAAACCTAAGATTTTCTTTGGACGGGTGTACCCTTAAGATGAATCAAGGGCCCACAAATTTGCGGTTTGACCTTGGGGGAAGTCAATATGGTTTTTGACCTAGAGACAAAAGTCAATTGTGTCGATTTGGATAATAAGATACATTTATTTCTAACGGAATCCACTTTGACCCTTGAAATAAAACGAGATAAAAAGCGGGGATTTTAAAGATAAATTGGCATTGAGAAAAAAATAAATCATGAAGAAAAGTAATAAATCAAAATGGGAGAACAATTAACAAAAAAACCCTCCTGATGTAGTGGTAGTTATGTTTACAACTGTACTTGAGTTTATGAGTTCGATCTTTGGAGCTATATCTATGCCGTTGACAATTTTATTAATAATATTGTAGAGTATGAGTTAATACTTCTTGGGCTTCGATGATCTGGGCCGATCTTGGGAGTCGAAATTTAAAAGATGAAAAATTAAATATTCACTAGAAGTAACAATCGAACCCTAACGTTTTGTAGGTCAAGCATTAATTCAATCATCTAGAGTATCTCACCTAGGCATGATTTCTATTATAAATTTGGTTTTGAAATATTTTAGGCCACCCCTTGATTTCAAACAGGTGCATCTTTTTGACGCCTAAACTTTGTCTTTTTCAATAACCGAGTGAGCACTACCTTGAGGACTAATCTAATCCATAGATTAATTTAAATCAAGGGTCATTAAAAAACATGTATGTAATAAAAAGCCTAAAATAAGAGTATTTTTGTCATATTGCAAGAGATTGAAAGGGTAATCTAGACATTATTTCATTATACTCAAATTAAAAGTAAATTGATAAAACCTAAATCACATGTCATATCAGTTATTTTTTCCTCTTCACATTCATTACGTTTCATCTCCATCTCCATTACGAGCTTCTTTTGGAAGTGAAATTGCACAATCGATGATGTCAAATGATTGAAGAAACGACGATGAAGAACATGTAATTTGAGGTAATATTTTTCACATTTTTAGTTCATTGAACTCCAAAATGCAATTAATTACTTGAAAGTACGATGAAGAGCATTTATGTAGTCAAAAGTTTTTGGTTCATTTTCTAAACCCACCAATTGCATCTTCATCATTCTTCTTCTTCATTGTTCTGCATCGGTTCATCTACATCATTCATCTTCTAGATCCATCAATTTCATGGTGTGAAATAATCTATAATTGACAATGTCTACAAAGTGTTTGATGAAATGCCTTTTAATAATGTCTTTGTTTTCAGTTCCAAACTAGACATCCTTGTGAAACAACATGTAACATATTCTTTTAGGTATGGGATTGTAGTATTTCATACCATGAAACAAGCATTTCCTATCATGAAACAACTTTTAAATAACCTATAGTTGACAATGCTTAAATCATGTCTACAAAGTGTTTTATGAAATACCTCTTCTAATAATGTCGCTGTTTTCAGTCCCAAACTAGACATCTTTGTGAAACAACCTGTAACATATTTTTTTTGAGGATGATGAGATTGTGGTGTTTCATATCATGAAATATTATTATTATTTTTGCATTCTAATTATAACACCAAGAATGATATATTATTATCCAATCTAGCTTTTTTAACAAAGTGTAATCATTGCAACAATTGTTCTCAAAGACAACGTAATTAGTGGTCCTTCAAGAACTCGATCATTCACATGATATGTCTAGATACTCTACATCAAACACTGTATCATCTAATGGCGTTACTGCGTCGGCTGAGAAGCCAAAGTTTAGGTCCTTTGCCATATGTACAACAACAAAATGTTATATTTTCTTACCCAACTGAACTCAATGTTATGTTTCATATAGTGAAACATTAAGAATATATGTTTCGTGATGTTTCATATTATGCATCATCATCGCATCTAGAAAAACAAACCTTTTGTTGTATTCAACATAATATGTTGTTGATATATGTCAATTACTTGATTGCTCTTTTGCATTAAAAAGGACTCATAAATCACAACCATTAGATGAATAACTTAATTATGGTTGAGATTAGTTCTCACGATCAGGCTCGTTCATGACAGATAGGCCCTGAGCGTATGTAAAATCAGGACCTCCAAAAAAATTCAATAGATATTTTTTATTAGTAAATAGCTGAATACAAGAAATGCTAATAATTCATAGAGGAAACAAATCTTATTCTTTTTTAGTATAGTAAGAGAATACTTAAGATTTATGTACTCTTTATTAAGTAATTAGCAACCAAGAGTATATTGTACTAAAAAAATGATAGTTTTGAAGTCCTAATATATAGATACGAGCTTGACCATCTACAATGGTTGGTAGGTTTTTAAAAAGGTAAGATTTTTCTTAGTTCATAACAAGAAATAGTGTTATTTTGATACAAAAAGAGAACTTATGTAGAGGATGTAATCGAGAGAGTCAATGAGAGTTTGATGATAGAGAAGATTACCAAGGTTTTATAAACATATAGACAAATGAGAATCATTAAGAATATGGAAGAAAAGTTAATTCATTATGATCCAATAAGAATAAATAATGAATGAAACCTATAATTTGCAAGCTCAATGAATTGTTGCTTGAGCACTTAAATATATATTGTAGTGTGTAGTGGAATCCCAATGAAAGTCAAACAATTGATGAAAATATTTGAATTTTCTTTTCCTTCTTTTTTGCTCCACTAAATAAGATGTTAGGATTAAAAGTTTATAGAACATGATATATATAAAAGAAATTACTGATGTTAATGTATATGTGTAGAGGGCCCAGGCCCATGTTAGTATACGACCCAAGCCCATATAGTTCATGTATATATTCTTTGTATCTTGTAGTCTAGGTTAGATTACTCATTATTTACTTTTCATATTGTACGTTTTCTCTCAATCAATATATCGAGGTTTCAAACCTTCAGCATATTCATCATCTCCTTCAACCATATTCATCTTCTAACATGGTATTAGAGTTGTAGGTTTATTCTTCGATTTTATTGTTCGGCATCACTGTTCATCCGAATCGATTTTACTGTTCATCTGAATCGATATTCTTTGAATCGATTCTGTTTTTTGAACTACTGCCATCGAACGCCTGCTATCGCCTTGGAATCGATTGTTGTTTAGAATCGATTTTTCTTTTGAATTGTCAACATCGATCGATCTATGTGTTTTGTATTGCCGCCACCGCTGTTTGTTTTTCTGAACCCTTTCCGGTCGAATTTATTTTCTGGTCGAAACCTACCGGTCGAATATTATCGATCGAACACCTATCGGTCGTTAATACCGGTCGAATCCTATCGGTCTAATACGACCGGTTTAATACTATCGGTCGAAATACTATCGATCGAAATACTATCGGTCGAAACCTATCGGTCAAAACCTTTATCGATCGAATCCTTTACCGGTCGAGCCTCTATCGGTCGAATTTTTTTATCGGTCGAATCCTTTACCGGTCGAACCTCTACCGGTCTTACTTTATACCGGTCGAACCTCTGAACTGTTTCTCAGTCACATGGCTGCCAATCTCAGTCACTCAAATCCCATCTCGGTTATTTTCAATGGTAGCAACTACATTCTCTAGCATCATCATATGACAATTCTGCTCAAATCCCATGGCCTTTACACCTATGTTACTGGTGCATCCAAAGTTCCAGTTCAGGAAGCAATTGAGAATGCTGTTGACTTTGCAAAACGCATGAATGAGTGGGACATCAATAATGCTCGTATTCTGGGTTTCATTAATGTCTCCACTACTCCTGAGATCAATCAACAGTTTCTTGGTTATCTTACCGCCAAAAGTCTCTGGGATTTTCTTGCCAAGCGGTACACGTCATCAGGCCTATCTCATCAGTATCAACTGTGGACCACTTTTCAGAGCAAACGTCAGCTTCCTGATCAATCCATAAACTCTTATATCTCTGAAATGCAGTCTCTCAGAGATCATATAAGTCTTGGAGCACCACAGATTTTTGATGACACAACTCAACAATTCACTGCCTACTTCAACCAACTACATTTGATTACTATTCTGATGGGTCTTACTGACAAATTTGAGAATGTTCGTGCTTCTCTTCTTCATAGGCAGCCATTACCTACTCTTGAAGAAGCTATATCATAATTGATAAGTGAAGAAACCCGTCTTCGCATGCGATCACCGACGCCCGCTACTGATAGCGTTCTCTACACGTCTCATCCCAAGTCCAAAGGCAAATGGACCAACAACAATCATTCCAAATCTGGGGGAAAGACAAACACATCCGAGTGTGCCTTTTGCCATTCTCCTGCTCATCTTCTTCTTGATTGTCCTATTCGTAAGTGTCGTAGGTGTGACATCACTCATCCGCGTCATTATGAGTCTGACTGCCCGAAGAACTCAAAGCACACTGGTTCTCAGAACTGGACTCACGCTGTTGCTGGGCCTACCATTGCTGATACTGAGGTTTCTACAGCCTCCTCACCTGACCTAATGGAACTGATGCGTCGCAATCAGGAACTCATGGAGCAAATCATGTCTGGTGCTATGGGTATGAATTCTCCACACTCAGCTACATCAGGTAACATATGGCTTTTTGACTCTGGGTGTTGCAATCATATGACACCTTGCCCTGATGGTTTCGTTTCTAAGAAACCACCTCAGCAATTTACGTCAGTAAGAACTGCTGACAACACTGGTCTACCGGTATCCTTTAGTGGAAATGTTTCAACTCCTCATATACAATTACCGGATGTTCTAAATGTTCCGAAACTATCTCTGAGCTTAGTTTCGATTGCGCAACTTCTTGAATCTAATTTGATCATTTTATTTCATTCTTCTGGTTGTGTTGTACAGGATCCAAAGACTAAGAAGATCCTTGGACTCGGCCGTAAAGTTGGACGGATGATTGAAGTGGTCTACCTGCGTTTTCCCTTACCCTCTTCAAGTCTTGTTGCCTCAGTTTCCAGCACTTCTTCCTTTGAGTTGTGGCATGCCCGACTGGGTCACTTATCTCTAGCCAGAATAAAATCATTAGCTCATTTAGGGGTGTTAGGAAATTGTGTATCAAATGAAAATATTTCTTGTTTATCTTGCAAACTTGGCAAACATCATGCTTTACCTTTTGAAAGGAATGAGTTTAGTTCTACTTCTTCTTTTGATCTTATTCATTCTGATGTATGGGGACCAGCACCACATCCATCCATGGGGGGTGCTCGATACTTTGTTATTTTTATTGATGATCATACACGTTTCACATGGATATATCTAATGAAACATCGTTTGGAACTACCCAAAATTTATATTATGTTTGCCCGGATGATTCACACCCAGTTCTCAAAATCCATAAAGATTCTTAGAGCTGACAATGCTATGGAATACAAAGATTCATCTTTTTTCTCCTTTCTTCAATCTCAGGGGACTCTCTCTCAGTACTCCTGTCCCGGCACATCTCCTCAAAATAGTCGTGCCGAACGCAAACACCGTCATATTCTTGATACGGTTCGCACTCTTCTCATCTCTGCTAAATGTCCATAACGTTTTTGGGGTAAAGTTGCTTTCACTGCCGTTCATACCATCAATCGTCACCCTACTCCCATCCTTAATAACAAGTCTCCTTATGAGGCTCTTTATGAGGTCACCCCTGCCTATGAACTTCTAAAAGTTTGGGGTAGTGCTTGTTTTGTTCAATTACAATCTCATGAACATACTAAACTTGAACCTCGCTCCAGACTTTTGCTGCTTCCTTGGATATGGCATTGAACACAAGGGTTATCGCTGCTGGGATCCTATCTCCCAGCGTCTTCGTATATCTCGTCATGTTACCTTCTGGGAGCATGTTCCTTTTTCTTCTATATCCAAGTTTTGTGAGTCTCCTAACTTCACCACTCCGTTCTTCACTGATGCCTCCATCTCATTGGACTCACTCCAGTCTGACATCATATCCCCTCCACCTGTTGTTCCAACTTTTTACGAGTCTACCTCTCCTTCAGAGTCTACTACCCCTACACAGCCTACCTCTACTAGTATTCTTGATCAACATCAATCATCTGCTCCTTCTGCACAACCCACATCTGAGGTGCCTGCTGAGTCTCTGGCTCCTAGAGCATCTCAATCTCAGAATGTTAGACGATCAGATCGGGTAAGACAAGTTCCTTCTCATCTCCATGATTATCATGTTTATGCTACTCTGCTGTCAAATCATGAACCTACTTCCTACAAGGAAGCCTATTCTAACCCTGATTGGCAGAAAGCTATGGATGAGGAACTTAATGCTCTTGACAAAGCTCAGACATGGGAATCTGTACTTCTTCCACCAGGCAAGTCACCCATTGGCTCCAAATGGGTGTTTAAAATCAAGACAAAATCTGATGGCTCTATTGATTGGTACAAAGCTCGTCTTGTGGCCAAGGGCTTCAATCAAGAGTACGGTATTGATTATGAGGAGACATTTGCACCTGTTGCTCGAGCCACCTCTGTTCGCAGTCTCCTAGCCATTGCAGCTACCAAACAATGGCCTCTCTTTCAGATGGATGTTAAGAATCCCTTCTTGAACGGTGACTTATCTGAGGAAGTTTACATGACACCTCCTTCAGGCGTTCGACTTCCACAAGGTCATGTTTTTCGTCTTCGGAAGGCTCTTTATGGCCTCAAGTAAGCTCCGCGAGCTTGGTTTGAGAAATTCAGTTCCACAGTCACCTCTCTAGGATTCTCACCCAACAACTATGATTCAGGACTGTTTACTAGGACCACTGAGGCTGGCACAATCTTATTTCTCCTATATGTGGATGATATGATTATTACTGGAAGTGACTCTACATGCATAGCCAATCTGAAGTCATCTCTCAGCTCCTGTTTTGAGATGAAGGATCTTGGTTCTTTACACTATTTTCTTGGTCTTGAGGTGCTCTCAGATCCATCGGGAATTTATCTTTGTCAAGCCAAATACACCTCAGATCTTTTGTCAAAAGCTGGGATTACTGATAACAAAACAGCATCCACTCCTCTTGAGCACAACCTTCATTTGGCTCCAAATGCTGGACCTCCTCTGCGTGATCCTACTTTATATCGCCAGTTAGTGGGGTCACTTGTCTATCTGACAGTGACTCGGCCTGATATTGCCTATGCTGTTCATACTGTCCGTTAGTTCATGTCTGCACCCTGTTCTGATCACTACGCTACTGTCCTGTGCATTCTTCGATATTTAAAAGGGACCATGTTTTATGGCCTTCATTTTCCATCCACCTCATCGTTGACTTTGCGAGGTTTTTCTGATGCTGATTGGGACAGTGACATGACTGATCGTCGCTCCACTACCGGCTACTGTTTCTTTCTTGGCGACTCTCTTATATCTTGGCGAAGCAAGAAACAATCTCTCACAGCTCGGTCCAGTACGGAAGCTGAGTATCGAGCACTAGCTAACATGGCTCAAGAACTTGTGTGGTTACGCTGGCTACTCTCTGATATGGGAGCTCCTCAACAATCTCCAACTCCATTGTGGTGTGACAACAACAGTGCAATTCAGATTGCTCACAATGATGTCTTCCACGAGCGAACGAAGCATATTGAAATTGACTGTCACTTTGTTCGTCAACATGTGACTCGTAAGACTATTCAGCTTCTTCCTATTTCAACTCTTGATCAACCGGCCGACATTTTAACTAAAGCTCATCTACCAGGACGGTTTCGTGATCTCGTTTCCAAACTCCATATGGCTCATTCTTCTCCCGATTGAGTTTGAGGGGGGATGTTAATGTATATGTGTAGAGGGCCCAGACCCATGTTAGTATACAACCCAAGCCCATATAGTTCATGTATATATTCTTTGTATCTTGTAGTCTAGGTTAGATTACTCATTATTTACTTTTCATATTGTACTTTTTCTCTCAATCAATATATTGAGGTTTCAAACCTTCAGCATATTCATCGTCTCCTTCAACCATATTCATCTTCTAACAACTGAATACATGTAATAGGTGAAATTTATTTATTATTACAAAACCATGTAACACGTCATAACTCATAAGAAATTCTTTTCCTTCTTTTATTGTTCCACTAAATAAGATGTTAGGATTAAAAGTTTATAGAACATGACATATATAAGAGAAATTACTGAATACATGTAATAAGTAAAATTTATTTATTAATTACAAAACCATGTAACACGTCATAACTCATAAGAACAATAGATAAGTCGTCAAACAATAGTACAAGGTATCTGGAGAAACAAAAATATATAACAATAGCCAACAAAAACAATTACGCAAACTACATAAGCAAATAGCAATAGTCATTATAAACAAAAATAAATAAAACTATCCAACAAAAAACATATAGCAACAACAAGCACATGAGCTTAAAGTTGTTATCCGTTGAATTGTTGAAGTATGAAAACAATCAAGCAGATAGATATAGCAATAGCCAACAAGATTGGACTTTGAAAAATTAAAGAGGCAAAGCAATAGGATATAACGAACGACCAATTATTATTATTTTATTTAGTTCTTCAATGTAATTAGTTAATATGTTTTTGGGCCCTTATTATCTACAATTTTTTTTGCCTCTTATTATATGCTACAATTTTATTTAGGTGTCTTTAATATATTAATTTTTTAAGACTACTACTATATACTGATAAAAAATTTTGGGCCCCTAATATTTTTGGGCCCTAGGCATGCGCCCATGATGCCCTCTCCAGGAATGGCCCTGCACGATCCCCAACCTTTTTTGTGGTTCTCATTTGATTAACGTCATACACACACACACACACACACACACACACACACACACACACACATATATATATATATATATATATATATATATATATATATATAAATTAGATTCATTTGAGAAAAACTAAAAATATGAGAAATAAAGAAATGATCATAGCCTTTATTTGGTCAACATTTGCGGCTTTGACCGTGAAACACCGGACAATTCGTTGTGTAATCTATAGAAGATAGATGAGTAGTTTCGTAAAATATGCGGGACGAGTTCATATATTAACATGTATGATTCACATATGAATTATATTTACATATATGAACCAGTGTAATTCACATATGAACTTTTTAACTGATTTGTCATTCATATATGAACTATACGTTCATATATGAATCAGTTAATTAGTTCATATGTGAATATATGAATCTGTTAATTAGTTCAACCGATTCACATATGAACCTACAGTTAATTAGTTCATATGTGAATCAGTTAATTGGTTCATATATAAATCACAAAGGTTCATATATGAATCAGTTAAAAGAGTTCATATGTGAATTACACTGGTTCACATATGAAACACCCTCAAATTTTGTAAGAGCAACTAATTAAAAATCTCGATATAATATCAATTATAGGACAAAACTTTCACTTATACATCAATCTCCATATACCTCAATTTAAAATTCTATAATTAACCACCACAATTATAAAACTATAGTCTTATATACAAGGACTAAATCGGAGTCGTGTGTTACTTAACCCAAATGCAGGTTGCTCTATCCAAACCAATGCGGAAGACTTCACCAAGCAAGTCACTTCTCGAGCTTACAACAGACACTCAACTCTTCATAGGGTCGCTAGCACTAATCCAAAATGGAACCTGATGCACATGCCGACAAATTAAAAGGTTAGGCTAACGCCTAGTGAGTTCAAGAGTTTTAACATGAATAAATATATCTTTAAAAGAAAAGAATTCAGTTCAAATCAAGATCTTTCAAAATGATTTACTTTAGAAATGGAAACGACTCGTTTTCCCATAATATACCTCTTTAAGGATAACACTCCAATACAACATTCTTTATAAAACGATGCAACCCAAAACTCACTCAAAATGTGAATATAAATCGACTCCCAATTTATGATAATGTAAATAACGCTTCATATCCCAAAACACCCCAAAACATGGGCGGGGATTAATACTCAACCCATAAAACATGGAATGAATTCATGTATGCAAAATGTCACTGAAAACAAATATATAAAAGACTCAGCCCGAAGACAACACCTTTCGGTGACGGGGGAGACCCAATTCCGTATAATGTGACGTACACAAAGTAAGCCACACATTACGTTAAATTGGTATTAAGTATCAGACTCTACATCTTTCAGCATACACCCATAGATACTTGCACGGAGGGCTTACACCATACCGAAGATGCCTAATCGCGCCGCAATGGGAAAAACTAGTGTTTCACCATTGGACAAATAATAAAAGCATCAAGCTCGGCATCTTTCAGCGTACACTCATTGATACTTGCACGAAGGACTTATAACCCAATCTGATGCCTAACGTGCCGCGATGTGGAAACCAAGTCGTTCCATCATCGGAAAAAGTGATAAAGTGCTCATGGATCCATAGCAGACGGGGCTAAAACATTACATGACTCAAAACGAATGAACTAACACATTCAAAACATGTAATTCTCAAATAAGATGCAGTAAATGCAAATCATAACCAAGCGCTCTACATTGAGCTATTAAAACCGGACAAGTGTCCCCAAGACCCAACAAAATCCAAGTCGAGCCTTAAGTTCAACAAATCCAAAGACCCAACGTTGAAAATCATAAAATGAAATCAAACGTTAACGACCCGTAATAATGCAACCCATGCTTCAAAACACACAAATAGCTCCAACAAAATTTAGATTAGGACAAAACATTTTCCAAGCGGGTTTATACCTTTTATCCTTTCAAATCATCCCATAACACCCAATAAAATGCATTTATACTAAAAAATATACTCCATGAAATAAATCGGTAAGATACCCAAAATATATGATTTATTTATCAAAATGCCCAAAATCCCAAATGTGGTGTTTTATAAAGTTTAATAAGCTAAACACTTCAAATAATCAAAAGTTACCAAATAACTCAACAGTTGATAATTTCATGTAAAACACATAAATGTTTTTATTTTACCAAACCGACCGCCAAATATATAAATATATAATTTTTATTTTATAAATAACAGATGATATAAAGCCCAATTGTCCAAGTAATCAAGTATATACGAAAAGGCCCAAGGTATTTTAAAAGATTGAAATCTTTATGGATTGTGGAATACAAAGAACGGAAAAATGAAGAAGTTAAGCTGTGGATTTTATTTGCACTTTGCATATTACCTTTTTTTAGTGTTTTGTCTTGACATATTTTGTTAACTTTTTTGGACTTTGTTATTTTGTTGTGGACTTTAAACTTTATTTCAAATGGATCAAGCCAATGAGCCTTTAAAATTCAAAGTTTTATATGTTTTTATGTTTAAACTTTAAAACCCACTAAAAGGCCCAAACTGCCTAAATCGCGGTCCGACTTGACCGGTCTGGGCACTTGATGTCAAACCGCTCGGTTTGAAAAATCAATAAATCGCCACTTGCGGTTTGGTTTGTGGTCTGAGGGGTTAAACCGCCCAAATCGGACCGCGAACACCCCTACTAGCCGCGACTTTGAGGCCGCGGTCCAAGCCGCGCGTGTCACCTGATGCCCCTTCTCTCCCTTTGTTTTAAACCATTTGCCGACCGCTTTCTTGACTAATCATTAACTGTTCTTTAGGAATAATACGGGTGTTACAACATATTAACATATAGTTCATATGTGAATCATACAGGTTCATATATGAATTCGTTCCGTGTATTTGTAAAAATTACGAAACTGTCTTTCTATTTTTAGAATAGCCACAACTTTCGACCAGTCAAAGCCGTAATTGTTGACCAGTCAATGACGCAATATTTGACCGGTCAAAGTCGATCTTGACCGAATGAAAGACTAAGATTACTTCTTTATAATCTCACAAATTTAGCATTTCTCAAATGAAATATATACGAGGTGGTCATATATATATATATATATATATGACTTGGGATCATGTAGACCACCCGGTTTTTGTGAGAAATGTGAGACCACCTAGTAGCCGTTGAATCACTTGATCTTACTAAGCCTTCACGTGAAAAAGAATTCAATAATTCCCATGAAATAAAACCAAACATTCACATGAAAAACATTAAAATAAATAGTGAACCTACATAGGTAAAACATATCATACCTTCATAAAGTACACATTGAACGTCCCAACCTTCACATTAATCTCATTGGAACCCAACCATATAAATACATATACGGGTAAAAAAGAAAGAGACAAAGGTAACCCATCAGTTGTGAATAATTTTGCCAAAACTAAATCCATAATTATAATGACAGTTACATTAATCTAATCCGGGTCATCTATTTTTTTTATATCCAACGGTTGATAGTCTTTCTCTTAATATCGTTTTTATAAAAATTCCCCGTTAAACCTCCCTCTATACATAAAAATGGTTACGCAAGGAATTCCTTGTAAGCAACAAGTACGACTAAATTATGAAAAACTCATGATATTAGATGTAGACTTTGCTAGAAAATGTCAAATTTTTATTTCTATAAATTCATCACAAGAAGTGATTGACAATTTAACCATTGACAATTATACGTAAGTGTATAATAAGAGAAGAAATTACGTACGAAAATACCATAATTCACCGGCCTATTTCATTTTGTCAATTGTAATCAATTTGGGAAAATGATATTTGTTTCGTAATTTTTTTCTCAATAATTAATTAGTTATAAATAAATAAAAAAATATTCCATTTCAAAGAAAAGTAATAGTCCAAAAACGTATTTTTGTCAATGTTAGAATTTTGGAGATATGTCTTTTTTCTTGGGTTGACAAAAAAGTTTTATATAACATATTTCTTTTAATAAAACTGGGTTTATAGAACGTTAAAAATTTCTATGCATCTTAATAGACCGTTTTATAGGATCAAAAAAATAAAGTGTCTTATTTGAAGACGTTGTAATAAATTTAAATGACGTTTTTGGACGTCGTAACAGGTTTTTAAGACATTTTTATAAAAAAAAAGGTCGTATTAGTTATTTTATAGAACATTATTTGAAAAAAAAGTCCTATAAATACAAATGTCCTATAAAAAATAGGTTTATAGGACACTTTTATAAAATAGCTAATGCAATGCTTTGTATTAAAAGTATTCTAATAAACTTGCTAAGACATCTACATGAGGTCAATAAACTTATTATACAATTTATTTGTTGGTCATATAAAATAAGTTTTATAAAACAGTCTGTTAGGATGCTTAGAAATTGATGGTGTGCTATAGACTCAATTTTGTTATAACGAGACATAAGAAGTTCTTTTTTCCTAAAAAAAATCATATTAAATTTCGGATTTTGACTAACTCGAATTTAATATAAGTATTTTAAGGATATAATTATAAATAAAAACCAAGAAAATTCTATATCATGATTTTATTTTCAAATTAAAAGGAAACATAACATTTTAATAAAGAGTGATAGGTATATATCAAAAGAAATGTAACGATATACATGGTGTCAGGATCGAATTCTCAACAAGAATTATGAATACTCAGAAACAATATCAAAGAATTTGCGGAATAATACTTTGATATTCAATGTAACAGTAAACAAACAGTGTATATGATTAACAACTTGTAAACTTGTATTGAATGATTAAAATCACAAGATTACACTCAACCTCAATCTTGAAGAACATACTCTTTCAAGACGAATTC
The DNA here is from genome assembly GCA_954870635.1 of Arctium minus. Taxonomy (NCBI): domain Eukaryota; kingdom Viridiplantae; phylum Streptophyta; class Magnoliopsida; order Asterales; family Asteraceae; genus Arctium; species Arctium minus. The sequence goes on along the minus strand of OX941080.1, from coordinate 167,929,300 downwards.
TACTTCTCTAGAATTAGGAACTATGCCTTGAGGTTGATTCTCTCTAAAACAAAAACTTAGAATTAATTATCTAAACTATTCTATCAAATCTATACATATACTAAACAAAAGATAATTACAATAAATAAAATATCTTCAGAATATCTTCCATTAATATCTTCAGTATATCCAGCTGTCACTCTTGTAATTCGGATCTCCATCTCATAAGCAGCATTAATCATCTTGGAAGTATTAACTTAGTCTTGGCAGCATTAACTACTAAGCAGCACTAACCTCTAGCAGTACTAACTAGCTAAGCAGTACTAACTTTGATCAAGCAACACTAACTTTTGAAGTCCTCTAGCAGTATTAACTAGCAGTATTAACTGAGCACTAGCAGTAGTAATTCTGAACTAGCAGCATTAACCATACTTAAGCTTTTCTTCAGTTCCCAACAATCTCCCCCTAACTTGACTTTTAGGAAGAGAAGTCAAGTTCTTCAGATCTTCTTCAAGATGCTCCCAAAACTCCATCATGGCCTAAATTCCAGTATTTGCATCCAACCCCAAACTCTGATTGATTGTTCTTTGGATCAAATATTTAGCCATTTCTGAATCTGGAATACATCCTAGCTTCTTCTTCAGCATGGCATGAAGCTTTAATCTGCTATGGTTGTACACTCTATCCACTAGGAAGTACTCAGTATGATTTAAATCCAAAGTCACTGCATATACTCCACTAGTTTCATATAGAGTCCAATTGTTGACTGATTTGAACACATACCTGATCACATGCTCTACTTCATCAGGCTTGAACATCATACACAGATACTCCATCACCAGTTTTGTAATTGAAATATCTGGAGCTTTCAGTATATCTTCATACAACTTCATTCCTATCTCAAACATTTCTTCAAGATCTGACCTAGAGCATGTTCTTACAATCTTTGCCCAAGTATTGAACACCTCATACTTTTCATCCTTCCTTTTGAGCCTTATGTATTCCTTTCCATCCACTGTCAATGTATCCCAAAGAATAACCTCAGGAGGCTTAACTCCTACAGGTTCTGCTGAAATTGGTTCAGGCACTTTGTCCATCACTACCATATACATATTTACATCATCTGTACTTGATGGCTCTTTCTGTTTAGATGACTCAGGTGCCCCTTCTTCTTCAGCAACCTTCTCAGCCTCTTCTTCAGCTATTCTAGGCTTCTTGGTTGACTTTCTCCTTGCCATCATCTTGGTTCTCTTTAAAGTCCTTAGACTTTCACCCAGAGTGGCTTCTTTCTTTGGTGGTGTTTCTTGCTCATCTGGAAAAGGTTTTTCTATCATGAAATCATTGCTTTCTTTCATTCTCTTCTCCATCTCCACCCTGGCAGTTTCATTCCCTTGAAGCTTGGTTATTTCAGTATTGTACAGCTCCTTGATCTGCTCAAATGTCATCTTGGAGAACATCTCCTTTCTGACTCCTACAGCACCCTTGAGAAAAATTATCATCTTGTTTCTCTCTTGAGTACCAAGGAAAGTCTTTGAGGGTTGTCTCTTCTTTGCAGCTGTTTTTATCACCACAGATTTCTTCAAAGATGCTGCTTTCTTCTGTGCAAGTTCAGTTGCCAGGCTTTGTTGATAAGCTTCATTCAGTTCAGCAACTAGAGCCTTTGCCATCTCCCTGTCCTTTTCAACCTGAACCCTTTCTTCCTTTTCAATATCAGCCTGCATCTTCCTGGACAAAGCTTCATCTGATTCAACCAACCTTTGCTTTTTGACTGGTTGATCAGATTCCACCATTTTTGCTTTGCCTTTGTCTTTGTTCACCTTCTTTTCTACATTTGTTTTCTTGATCAATCCCCCTTGTTCTTTGATGACTACTCTTTGGTATTTGAGGTGACCTTGGGAGTATCATGCTTAGCTTTAAGTAAGGTTTCTGCAATCTCCAGCTCTGTTAGAACTTCTTGCACTGTTTCTGCTGCTTTGCTTATTTCAGCAGTACTAACCATTTCTGCTGCTTTACTTGAACTAGCAGCATTAATGGTTTCTGTTGCTTGCTCTGTTACTGCTGCTTTCTCCCCCTCAACATCAAGTTCCTCTCCCTTTTCTGGAGCATCTTCCCTGTTGACATCAGCTTCTGACTCCCCCTTTTTGGGAGCATCAGTCACTGGTTCCCTTCTTTTAAGCACAAATTGCCTCCTCTTCTTTTTCTGGAGCAATCTCTTTACCATATTCTTCAGTTTGGAAATCTGAGCTTGTTGAGACAGGACTATTAGTTTCAGCTCTTCGATATCTTTTCCTTGGTTGATCACATCCCTGTTGATGTTGGCCATTGTGTCCATCAATTCAAGATAGTCATATCTGTCCTCACCTTCTCCAGGAGTGTTACCCCCTTTTGAAGGATCATGGGATCTTTTAGTAGTGGAAGCCTTCTGCCTAGCAGAAGCACTTTCCACCCCCGTGGTTTCTTGGCACCTGGGACCTTTGAATGATTGCTCATTCAAAGTTGCCATGGGGGAGGTCTTATTTATGTTACCACTATCCTTCTCTGTGCGAGCAGAAGTAGTGGCAGCCTCAGCACCCATATACTCAACCCTCTCCTCAGTGAGCACCTCCTTGGGGTTGGGAGACACCCCTGTGGTTTCCCTGTGGATATTCTCTAATGGAGAATTCTCCATTAGAGGGATTAAAGGCTCAATGGGTGATGGTACAAAAGGGAAGGAACCTTCTTTACCTGTTTCCTTTTGTAAGTTTGGGTAATTGGAGAAGTTGGTTTGTCAAGAAGAGACTGAGTAATTGATTTAGAGTGGGAAGGTTGGGATTGGCTAGCAGTGGGATGGTCTAATGGGGGCCTTGACCCTGCTGCCATACCATCATCAGTGTGTGACACCACCATAATTGTAGAGAACAATGGGGTGTCAACTCCTTCCGAGTCCAATAGAGATCTTTTCATGTTTGAAAAGACCTTACCTTTGGGGATTTTTGGTACATATACCTCATCAAAATGAGGCATATCCGTCAATTCGTGGGTGATAACTTCTTGGACAAACCTGGGGTACATATAAAAGCTCTTTTTGCTTCCCAAGTTTGAGACAAGATCATTGAAAATCATTTTAGAAAAATTGTACTTTCTGGCAGTGGCCAAGCACACCAAAGCATAAGCAATGGTGCTACTGAACTCACTCCAGCCAGTAGTCTTTTTGGAGATACAATGCATAAGAGTATGGACAAAGAAATGCCATTGGGGTGAAAATTTAGCTTTTGAGAACTTGAACACACCCAATGGGCCTCCATACCCCATTCTTGTAAGAGTAGAAAACAGTTCATCATTAGAGATAGATGAGATACCAGTGGCATCGTCTAGACGTAGACTGATGCGGATTACCTCTTCAGTAACTGTCAACGGTTTTTCACAGACCCTTGTCTTGATCATTTGCACACCATTCTCAGCAACAATGGTGGCATTTGCCCAGAATTGCCTTTGATGCTCGATGTAGATTGATGGCGATACAGTGAGAGCATGGGCAATATGGCTTGTCTTGAGGAAATCCACAATGTGGTGGAAACCAGCGGCCTGTTTGGGCTTCTGTAACATCGCGATTTCATTGTGCTCGTCTATGAATGCCATTGATGCCATTGATCTTGAAGGTTCTTGCCTGAAAACTTGGAACTTGAGAGAGAAAGGGTTTAGAGCGCAAGTGAACAGTATGCAAAAAGTCGTTATGAACTTTTTAGGCGGACAAAGGGTATTTATAGTATTCGGGACATAAGCAGTATTAACCTAGAGCAGTATTAACCACTAGCAGTATTAACTAACTAGCAGTATTAACTGAGAGCAGTATTAACCACTAGCAGTATTAACTAACTAGCAGTATTAACTGAGAGCAGTATTAACCACTAGCAGTATTAACTAACTAACAGTATTAACGGAGAGCAGTATTAACCACTAGCAGTATTAACTAACTAGCAGTATTAACTGAGAGCAGTATTAACCACAAGCAGTATTAACTAACTAGCAGTATTAACTGAGAGCAGTATTAACCACTAGCAGTATTAACTAACTAGCAGTATTAACTGAGCACTGGCAGTATTAAAATTGTACTGGCAATATTAACCATACTTACTCTTTTAAGTTTGTGATGAACTGAGTACTGCTATATATTCCCTGAAAAGGAAGATTAGAAACACCAAGAATAAACAATATACAGGTATTTAACCACTTTTTGATAAGGTGCTTATTCAGAGTTGATCATTCCCACACTTGTTACTAAGAAAGTGAATCTACCCACATCAAAGGCTTTGGTGAACAGATCAGCAAACTGGTTATCAGTATGAACTTTTACAACTTGAATAAGTTTCTTTTCATTGCAGTCTCTTATGAAGTGATACCTGATCTCAATGTGCTTTGTCTTTGAGTGCTTGACAGGATTATTCACAATGCTAATAGCACTGCTATTATCAATAAAAATTGGAGTGTGTAGAAAGGTTACCCCATAGTCCAGTATTTGATTCTGAATCCATAAGACTTGAGAACAGCAACTTGCAGCTGCTATGTACTCTGCCTCTGTTGTAGATGTGGACACTGTGGTTTGTTTCTTGCACTGCCATGAAACTAGTCTTGCACCCAAAAACTGACATCCTCCAGAATTAGATTTTCTGTCCAAGTTTGCTCCACCTAGATCACTGTCTGAGTATGCAAGTAGGTCAAAAGATGAGTCATGAGGATACCAAAGTCCCAATCTGGGTTGCCCTTTGAGATATCTGAATATCCTCTTAACAACTTGATAGTGAGATTGCTTTGGCCTAACTTGGAATCTTGCACATACACAGACTGGAAACATTATATCTGGCCTAGAGGCTGTAAGATACATGAGAGAGCCAATCATGGATCTATAATGATGAACATCCATATCCTCCCCCTCAAGATCTGCTGTTATCTGCTTGTGTGTCTCCATAGGTGTGCTGGCAGGTTTTGAATCTGAGAAACCAAACTTGGTTAGATTATCCTGCACATACTTGGACTGACTGGTAAAAATACCATCTGACTTCTGTTGAACTTGGAGTCCAAGGAAGAAAGTAAGTTCCCCCATGGAACTCATTTTGAATCTTTGATGCATTAGTTCCTCAAACGCCTTGCACATATTGTCTCTTGTGGATCCAAAGATAATATCATCAACATAGATTTGGACCAGCAAGATATCCTTCTTTTTTCTCTTGATGAATAGAGTCTTATCAATGACTCCTCTTTCAAAGCCATTTTCCAAGAGATAGGATGACAGAGTGTCATACCATGCTCTTGGAGCTTGATGCAGTCCGTAAAGTGCTTTCTTCAATTTATATACCCTGTCTGGATAGCTTGGGTTTTCAAACCCTGGTGGTTTACAGACATATACTTCTTCTTCAATTGAGCCATATAGAAATGCACTTTTGACATCAATTTGATAGACTTTGAATTTCATATAAGAAGCATAAGCCAGGAATAATCTAATTGCTTCTATCCTGGCTACAGGTGCAAATACTTCTTCATAATCTATTCCCTCTTCTTGTGTATACCCTTGAGCCACCAACCTTGCTTTATTCCTTATTACTATGCCTCTTTCATCTCTCTTATTCCTGAAGACCCATTTTGTTCCTATTGCTCTTTGGCCTTTAGGAAGGTCTACCAGATCCCAAACATCTTGCAGCTTGAATTGCAGTAGCTCTTCTTGCATGGCTTCTATCCAACTGGACTCTTTCATAGCATCATGTGCCTTCTTAGGCTCAAGTTGGGATAAAAAGCAAGAGAGCACTGTATGCTGTTGGTCTTGCATTTCTTGCAGCCTGCTTTGATTTCTAGTCATCATAGGAGAAGATATATCTCCTATTACCAGCTGTGGAGGATGATTCTTTTGAGTTCTGGTGTGATGACTAGGTTCTTCATTAAGTCCCACCTCTAGATTAGAGTCATTCAACTCAACTGAGGTGTTTTCAGCAGCTACTTCTGGGTCTTTATCTTCTTGACTCTCCTCATCTCTACTTTCTTCTTCACTCTGATTTGGTCCAGTAGATGGTTCCTTTTCACAGTCTTCAATAGAATCCACTGTAGGTATGGGAAATATCACAGATTGAGATAAACTGTCTTGAACTTGTGTAGTCCCTGATCCTCCACACCCTGAACCTGCATAATCATTACTACTGAAACCAAAAGAGTTAGTTAGTGAATCAATGTCAAACAGCCACTGAGGACCAGACCCAATAGGATTTGGTGTGTTCTCATTGCATTTGACATTGTCACTTTCTTCAATTATTCTAGAAGAAGAGTTAAAAACTCTGTAAGCCTTAATCTGAGATGAGTAACCAACAAGAAATCCATCATCTGCTTTGCTATCAAACTTACCTAAGTGAGATTTGGTATTGAGAATTGTACAAGGACACCCAAAAGGTTTGAAAAATCCAATAAAGGGTTTTCTTTTATTTAAAAGCTCATATGGGGTCTTGTTCTTTGGCTTGACCACTAGAACTCTGTTTTGGACATAACAGGCAGTATTAAATGCTTCAGCCCAGAAGGTAATTGGCAGTTTTGAATCAGCCAACAGAGATCTAGCAGCCTCTATTAGTGTCCTATTTCTCCTCTCAGCAACTCCATTCTGTTGAGGAGTCCTAGGGGCACTATATTGTCTCTCAATGCCTTTCTCTTCACAAAAGGTGTTTAGATCAAGATTTTTAAATTCAGTCCCATTGTCTGATCTAATGACTTTTACTCTTTGATTAGTTTGGTTTTCAATTCTTAGGATAAAGGATTTGATCAGTCCACTTGTCTCATCCTTAGTCCTTAGAAAATATACCCAGGTAAATCTAGAGTAATCATCAACAATAACTAAGCAGTAAGATTTCTTGCCTATACTCATAACATTTGTAGGACCAAACAGATCCATATGTAATAACTGGAGACAAGAAGAAATTGTATTTAACTGTTTGGTCTTATGAGAAGTTTTGTGCTGTTTGCCTTTAAGACAAGCAACACAATGATCATCACATGAAAAGACTTTTGATGGTAAACCTCTTACAAGTTTGTTCATTGTCTTGAAGTTCATGTGACACATCCTTCTGTGCCAAAGAGAGGATTCATCCATAGAAGCTTTAGAAACAAGACAGTTCAGGGATGAATCACTAGAAACATTTTCCATATCTAGACAATAAACATTGTCCTTTCTTGGAGTTCTAAGTAGTATCATGCTTTCATCAACTACTTTGAACCCTGGAGCAAGGATCATACACTCTGTATTAGTAAATAATATGCTATGTTGTTTGTCACAAACCTGTGATACACTTAACAGGTTGTACTTCAACTGATCAACATAGTAGACATCCTCAAATGTCATCTTACCTTTTGTAACATTACCTTTTCCACTTATTTTACCACCAGTAAGATTATCTCCAAATGCAACATGTCCTCCATTGATATGCTTGAAATCCTGAAGGCATGACATGTTGCCTGTCATGTGCCTAGAGCAATCACTATCAACATGCCATATGCTCTTTCCCTTGAGCTGTTGGTTGCCCTGCACATAAGATAAATCAGTTAGTATGAATTAGGAACCCAAGCCAAAGTGGTCTTGGGTACCCCTTTCTCATCAAAATACTTGCATTCTTTCTTGACAAGGTTTTTAAACTTTGACTCCTCATTTCTGGAGTACTTTGTCACAATGATAGGTTTGGAAACACATTTGCTAGAAGCAGTACTGGTTTTAGAAGTATTAACTGCATTAGCAGCACTTGCATGCTTAGCAGTACTAACCTTGTTAGAAGTAGTAACTGTATTAGCAGCAGTAACTGTGTTAGCAGTATTAATCTTTGAAGAGGTACTAATAGTATTAGCAACATTAAAACTTGCAGAAGTACTAACAATGTCAGCAACACTAACTTTGCTAGCAGCAGTATTGCTTCTAGCAGTACTATTACTGTCAGCAACACTATTTGCATTAGCAACACTAACAGTTTTAGTACTTTTAGGAATCCACATCTTGACACTGTCTTCCACATTCTGTTTCTTCATGTGGCTTTTAGATTTAACACCCTTCTTAGCCACATAGTTCTTTTCTTTCTTCCTATAACCAAAGGGTTTTTGATTAGGTCTTTGAAGGTTAGACCTTTGGTTCATAGGATTGAAATAGCAATATTTGGCAATGTGATTAAGCTTTCCACAAATAAAACAGGGTTTTGGTCTATTGATTTTACTCAGATCAATCCCTTGTTTTTGTGCCCATTGATTGTTCCAGTTTCTCTGATTTCCCCTTGGTTTATCATGTTTTTGGGGCTCAGATTTATTGCATGCACACTGCTTGCAAGAAATAGGGTTCACAACAGTGGTCTGCTTATAGTGAACCTTTTTGTTCTTTCCCTCAGTCTTCTCTATCTCATTGGACTTGACCCAATTCTTTCCACATCCCTCATTGGTAATTATGTGGTTTTCTATAGGAATCTCACCACTCCCAGTGTTGTTCTTATTCTTGACAACTTTTTTCTCAGATTTATCTTTAACAACTACTTCATCTAAGGGATCAATCTCAGTGGCTCCCTCAGGTAGGTCCTTCCTATCCTTTGTTTCTAACAAATCTGAACTAGGAGGAATGTAGTTGTTGTTATAGGGTGGTGGTGTGGTATTGTACCCTATTCCTCTTCTCAGTTTATCATGAATCTGAGATTGTAGTAAAGAATCCATTGCTTTAGAGGCATTGGAAAACTTTTCTACATCTAGCTTGACTTTAGCTAGTTCTCCTCTTAACTTTTCACTCTCCTCTTTGGATCTGGTCAGTTGAATTTCTAAGTCATTCTTCTCCCACTTCCAGTAGTTTGTGTCATAAGAGTGTTGAAGCTCATTGGCTTGAAAACCCTTAATTTACTCTTCAAATCTCTCAACAATCCTCACATAATCTTTTATGTCCTTTTCCAATCTCTTAAGGTCATCACTCATGTTCTGGTTGTGATCCCTATACCTTTTAACAGTGTTAATGCAATTTGGAGAAAAAAGATTGGAGGTTACCTCTGTTGGGAGATCAGACACCTCTGCCATTAGAGCTTGGTCACTCCAATCAAACCCCATACCTTGTTGAGAGACTAGGGCTTGTGCAGAGTTTCTGTTATTATTGAAGCTTCCAGATTGAGCTTGTTGGTGGTTATTATTTTGAGACATTCCACTTCTGCATTCTCTAGCAAAGTGTCCCTTCTGATGGCATTTATAGCATTCCACCTTTGACTTGTCAAATCCTGCTCCATCTTCTCTTCTTTGGGAGAAGTTGTTCCTCCCAGTTCTTTTGATGAACTTTTTAACTCTCATAGAGAGCATGGTCATCTGCCATTTAATGTCCATCTCTTCAAGATCATCTGGATGGAGTTGTTCCAAGTCATCATTAATAAGAGAAGAGTTTCCATGACAGGACAGAAAGGCTTCAAATACAGTTTCAGTGCCTTTCTCTTGATTTGCTCCATTGGCAGCACTAACTGATTCAGGATTGGAAGTAGAATCAATTGATGCTGAAAGGAGTGCAGCATTGTGAACATATCCAGAAGGCCTCTTCTTAGCCTCTACCTCAGATTCAAAAACTCTTAGATCATTATATAGATCATCAAGTTCCTTTTCTTCCAGTTGATCATTCTGCCTGAAAGACACAGTTTACATGGTCCATTCATCACTCAGGGACCTTAGGAACTTCCTGTTTAGATCATCTTGATCAATTTGTACTCCCACTGTAGCTAGTTCACCAATAAGCTTGTTGAACCTGTCAAAAGTTTGAGTCATGGACTCATTCTTGGTTGACAAAAAGTTCTCATATTGTTGCTTCAGAATGGCTTTCTGATTTCTCTTGGTACTTTTGGTACCTGAGAATCTCTTCTCTAGAGCATTCCAGAGCATCTCTGCATCAGTGCAATTGCAGAACTGATGTTGATATTAATTGGGAATAGCCAAGAGCAGAGTGCTCAAGGCTTTCATCTCTGTCTGTCTAATCTTTCTTTCAGCATCAGTTTTTGGTGGAGTTCTCTTTCCATCTGCACCAATCTTTCCTACTTCAGAAGGGCCATTCTCAATGATGTCCCACATAGAATAGTCAGTGAGGAGTATGTACTGCTTGATTCTGATCTTCCACATATCGAATTCAATGGGTCTGAGCATTGGAACCTTTGAGACCAGAGTACTGTTTGATTCTGCAAAGTTTTCCATGATGAATGAATAGATGTTTCTGAGAGAACAGACTCTGATACCACTTGTCAGGATTGAGTTCTCAACAAGAATTATGAATACTCAGAAACAATATCAAAGAAGTTGCGGAATAACACTTTGATATTCAATGTAATAGTAAACAAACAGTGTATATGATTAACAACTTGTAAACTTGTATTGAATGATTAAAATCACAAGATTACACACTCAACCTCAATCTTGAAGAACATACTCTTTCAAGACGAATTCTACTTCTCTAGAATTAGGAACTATGCCTTGAGGTTGATTCTCTCTAAAACAAAAACTTAGAATTAATTATCTAAACTATTCTATCAAATCTATACATATACTAAACAAAAGATAATTACAATAAATAAAATATCTTCAGAATATCTTCCATGAATATCTTCAGTATATCCAGTTGTCACTCTTGTAATTCGGATCTCCATCTCATAAGCAACATTAATCATCTTGGAAGTATTAACTTAGTCTTGGCAGCATTAACTACTAAGCAGCACTAACCTCTAGCAGTACTAACTAGCTAAGCAGTACTAACTTTGATCAAGCAGCACTAACTTTTGAAGTCCTCTAGCAGTATTAACTAGCAGTATTAACTGAGCACTAGCAGTAGTAATTCTGAACTAGCAGCATTAACCATACTTAAGCTTTTCTTCAGTTCCCAACACATGGGGATGTCTTCATCTTAATTATTAGTCTCCAAGGCATAACAATAGATTATAATCTATACAATATTATAAAATATTTGGTTCAAAATTTTAAAAACAACTTTTTAAACATTATGTGCTACTATTTAATACTAAATTACTTAATTTTCAACTTTATAATTAAATGATGCATGAGATTTTTAAAGTTGTATGTTTGAATTCATAACTGTGAGGTCCATTGAGATCAATATTGATTGATTGATAAAGATAAATAAAAAGATTGAGAGGAATCCGTAGTTTTATTAATCACATAATTAAAACTACACTATAGAAAGCACAAGGATTCGTATGAGCTACATTGGAAAATGAAAGTTACTGACACAATGACTAACAAACTCCTATATATATACACTACTAGAAAATGTCTTATCACCGACCACCTATTTCCGACGGACGGAAAAATAAAATTTGTGACGTATAGGCCATCTGTCGGTAAATATATATATTTCCGACGGATCACCGACGAAAATAAAATTATTTTATTTTATTTTTTAATATTTAAATCCGTTGGTAATTTTAATAATTTAATAGAAAATAATTTCTTTCCGATGTCCGTCGGTGATCCGTCGGAAATTACCGACGGATTACCGACGACTGTAATTTTTCCGTCAGTAATAACCTTTCTTTGTGTATGTATGTATGTATGTATGTATGTATGTACATCATGTATATATGTATGCACGTATGTGATCATGTATGTATGTACATCATGTATAGTATGTATGTTTGTACATCATGTACTATGTATGTATATATGTATGTATGTATGTACGTATGTGATCATGTATGTATGTATGTATGTGATCATGTACGCATATATGTGATCATGTATATATATATGTACATCATGTATATATAGTATGTATGTATGTACGTATGTGATCATGTATGTATGTATGTATGTATGTATATCATGTATAGTATATGTATGTATGTATGTACGTATCATGTGATCATGTATGTATGTATATGATATGTAGTATGTATGTCTATAGATCATGTCTATGTCATGTGTGTATGTATGTATGTATATATGTCTATGTATGTGTCTATATATGTATGTATGTATGTTTGTCTATAGATGTATTGTATACATATGTATTGCTTGTATGTATATGTAGTGTATATATGTCTATGTATGCGTCTATATATGTATGTATGTATGTCTATAGATGTATTGTATACATATGTATTGCTTACATATGTATTGCTTGTATGTATATGTAGTGTATATTGTTTGTAGATGTATTGTATACATATGTATTGCTTGTATGTATATAGCACATATACGTCTATATCATGCATGTCTATGTATGTGTGTATGTATGTCTATAGATGTATTGTATACATATGTATTGCTTGTATGTATATAGCACATATATGTCTGTACCATGCATGTCTATGTATGTGTGTACGTATATGTGTATGTATGTCTATAGATGTATTATATACATATGTATTGCTTGTATGTATATTGCACATAGGTCTATACCATGTTTATATATGTATGTGTGTAAATATATGTATGTCTATATATATGTGTGTATAGTATGTATAAATATGTCATATATGAATGTATGAATGTATGTGTATAGATGTATGTATGTGTGTATAACACGTTTGGTCCCTGATCTAACTGGAATTAACGGGAAAAGATAACAAACGTTAACTGTTTCTGTTAAATCTAGTTACTTTAGGTGTATATATGTATGTGTGTGTATAACACATTTGGTCCCTGATCTAACTGGAATTAACGGGAAAAGAAAACGGCCGTTAATTGTTTTCGTTAAGTCAAGTTACTTCAGGGGTATTTTAGTCAATTTAAATATAATTTGATAAATTAATTAATAATTTTAAATATAATTTGATAAATTAATTTATAATTTATTTAATAAACTTGATAAATTAAATATAATTTATTAATTTAAAAGTAATTTATTTAATAAAAAATAAAATTCGTCGGAAATTCGTCGGTGAATTTCTGAAAAAATAAGCGGGCATATAGCCCTAATTTCAGTCTATCGCTCTCAATCTGTCTCGATCTCCCCCTCTCAATCTCTCAGTCTATCGCTCTCAATCTGTCTCGATCTCTCCCTCTCAATCTCTCGATCTCTCCCTCTCAATCTCTCGATCTCTCCCTCTCAACGACCTCTCGATCTCTCCATCTTTCCCTCTCCACCTCGACGACCTCTCACTCTCCACAGGTAACCGGCGACGACTCTCACTCTCCACAGGTAACCGGCGACGACTCTCACTCTCCACAGGTAACTAGCGACGATCTCTCGATCTCTCTCCATCGTCCCTCTCGATCTCTCTCTACAGTCCCTCTTCAGATATTTTCTTAGATAAGAGTTGAGTAAAAAGGATGTTTGTACTTGCATGGTTTGCTTGGAGAAAGCCATGTTGAGGATTGTTTACTTAAATATACATATAATACTCTTAATGCACCTCATTGGGTTAATGATATTTCATATATGCATGGTCGAATTTGCTTGTTTAAATGGCTGAAATGTATATGGTATATATAATTTTTATGTGAAACTTAGGGGGCGTTTGGTTCACATAATGATTTTTGAAGGAATGAAATCTGTCTAAGAAATTGGAATCTGGAAGGAATTGGAATGGAATATTATCAGGTTTGACCAAGTGTTTGGTTGGCAGGAATGGAATGCAATCAGTCAAATGAATTGGAATCTGTCTGTTCGGTTTGCAAAGGAATTGGAATGGAATTATGAAAAATGACAAAAATACCCTTTCTTTTATTATTATTTTTTTAAATGCCGAGAGAGATAGAGAGGAGGGAGAGGAGAGAGAGAAGAGGGAGAGGGAGAGGAGAGAGAGAGAGAGGGGAGAGAGAGAAGAGAGAGAGAGAGAGAGGAGAGAGGCAAGAGAGAGGGGAGAGAGGAGAGAGAGAGGGGTTAGGAGGGTATTTGTGTCATTTTGAGACAATCTGATGGAATGAAATTCAATTCCATCCATTTTAAGAAGGAATGACCAAATCCATGATTAAAGGATTTCATGGAATTCAATTCCATTCCATTGGTAACCAAATAGCAGGATGGAATTTGGTCAATGGAATTGACCATTCCAATTCCATCAGATTCCGGCGGAATCCAGGTAACCAAACGCCCCCTTATTATGCAAAAAGAGTATGTGTCACTCTCTGGTGTGCCTCCACTGTACTGGTTCTTCGCCATGGAGGTAAATTACTTGTCCCAAGGGTTGGTGAATCATTGAGTGGTATCTAAAGTCAAACCCAAATCTTTCATTTATTCTACAAAAAAGTCCTACCTCCTTACTCGCTAGCTAGTTCAATGTCGTGGACACTTCTTCTATGTAAGCTAACTACTAATAATTTAATGAAAAAGACAAATATTTCACCTTCTAAGTGTGAATGTCCAAAAATAAACTATATTTCACAAGCATCACTTATTCTTTGATATTAACCATTGATAAGTTTTTATCACCAAACTTGTAGTTATCGTAACTAAGGTGTTATTTGGATAGGTTTCCATTAATTAATATACGGATGAAGCTGACTGTATGAATTAATCTGTATGTATATGAATTAAGTCATATACGGATGAAGCTAACTTGTGATATTAATTACTTGGGTTTTCAATTATTGGACAAACATTAGGTAGATAAATGGAAACATTTGGTATGATTTAGGATTTGATTATACTTGATTTTATTTATTTATTTTAGTTGGGTTGCCAATTGTTGGGCAAACATTAGGTTGATATACGGAAATATTCATTTTATAGCCGTTATGCCGCCGAAATTTTAAAAAACATGTAATGTTCAATAGTCAAACCATTACACTTAGACTTTTAGAGTCATCCAAAACTCCTCTACACCTATGGTTTGACTTTCAAGAAGGCAAACCATTACATGTAGTGTTCAATAGACTTCTAACTTCGTTGACACCTATGGTTTGACTTTTAAATAGTCAAACCATTACACGTAGGGGTTTAAACTTTCCAAAACACCTTTCTTTGATTGTAACCTACGGTTTTGACTTTCCAATAGTCAAACCATTACACTTAGAGTTTTAGAGTCATCGAAAACTCCTCTACACTTATGGTCTGACTTTCAAGAAGGTAAACCATTACATGTGGTGTTCAATAGACTTCTAACTTGGTTGACACCTACGGTTTGAATTTTCAATAGTCAAACCATTACACGTAGGGTTTTAAAGTCATCCAAAGCTCATCTAAACCTACGGTGTGACTTTTCAATAGTCAAACCATTACACCACCTCTATCTTGATTATGTTGATTAACTACTTCTTTCTTTATTGTAGTGGTTGAATATGTCGACAGATAGAGAATGGATGTATAGAAAGAACAATAGTCGGTGGTTTCTTAGCGTCGACTATATTGTTGCAATGGACAGTTTTTTGGGACAGTGCTTCGTATTAGATGCCCTTTTAAGAAGTGTCAAAACTTACGCTATAAAGAAAGGAATGACGTGAGGCTGCATTTGATGAAGCACAATTTCATGCCTGATTATACCACATGGTGGGCACATGGTGAAACTTATTACCATAGACGTAGGTCAATCTTCTACTCCGGTAGTATATCATAATGAAGGTTATGTTGAAATGGTGAACGATCACATGATACATGATGGCATGACGTGGGAAGAAGAAACCCCTAATCCTTCTGCACAAGGATTTTATGACATGTTACAAGCTGCTGACGAGCCACTATGGGACGGGTGTCCAAATTACTCGAAATTAGGAGCTGCGACGAGATTGTTGAATTGGAAGGCATAATGTAATGTATCCGAGATGACTTATAACCGCAATGTTGCTATAATTAAATAGATGTTACCCGAGGGTGATAAACTACCCGGTAACTTCTATGAGACGAAAAAGAGTTTGAAAAAGCTTGCTCTGCCAAAACAAAAGATCGACGCTTGCAAAAACCATTGCATGTTATTTTATAAGGATGATTCTGAGTTGACCCACTGCCGAGTGTGCAATGAATATCGTTTCAAGACAAGTGGTAGAAGCAAGGTCCCTAACTTGGTGATGACGTACTTGCCGATTGTTCCTAGACTTCAAAGATTGTATATGTCAAAGAAGACGTCTACAGAGATGACTTGACACAAGGATCATCAGACAGAACCGGGTGTGATGGTACATCCAAGTGATGGTGCGACTTGGAAGCATTTCGACATGGTACATCCTGACTTCGCTTCTGAGGTCCGGAATGTGCGTCTTGGCTTATGCACGGTTTCAACCCGAATAATTCAAATTCGAATCTGTAACACCCTAAAAATAGGGATAACAAAAATCCGAAAACGGACATGAGGTATGCTAAAATTGCCATAGCAAGAGCCTCCAAAAAATGGGGAATATATAAATAAATAACCTGTTTAATCACAATTATAATTTAACGCACAATAAATAACAACCAACTAATCTAATTTCTACATCTAGAAAATAGATTACAAAAAGGGTTGCCATCTATAGACACAAACAGTCTATATCCAAAAGTATAACGCGTCCATGTGCAATTCCCCAAGCTCTCACCCCAAATCAACTAAACCCGCTTAGGACCGCCGCCGCTAGAACCTGAGATACACATCGACACCAAACAAGTGTTAGGCCAAAAAGCCTAGTGAGTTGAACAATAATAAGCATGCATGAGCAGATACAATTCTTATCAGCAGTTAATCAGTGTTCAATATATGTGGAGTCATTAGGGGAGACCCAAAGCACCAATCAAGTCCCACCCAAGAGTCGATATACCTTGATGCCCTTAACAAGGAACACCCCAAAGGTCCGACCCACCCGAAGACTATCGCTACGAAAATTCCCCGAATGGCGGAGGTCTAAGCACATACCATCACAGTGGCGCCCAAGACTATATCCTCCTTGTGTATTGACTTGGTTCATCCACATAACATTTATAAGGGGTCCTTTAGGTATATTTCAACCCACATACTTCAATACCAACTACAGGTATAATATTACCACCTTATCCTCATGATGTCTAACAAGAGACCCAATGTAAATCATGCTCATTATGCATATACACATATCACCAAAATAGTGTTCCAACTAGAATTATCACCATGCCCATATATGCGTACATTTAATACATCAAGGTACCCACATTATGTATCTATGTGACAATCCCAAATAATGATACATATAATAATAATCATGGCAAACCATCCATATGTATATATACATCTTCCAACTATTTTCATAAAGGAATCCCCAAACATTTGAACATATAGAAATAAAGTAGCAAATAGTATATTATGATGTGTATCTAGTTTTAACAAAGGTTTAGTAAACTCACAATCTAGGTTTTGAACCAAAACCTAGAAAATAGATGAAATGGAGAAGGATGAAGTCTTGAGACTCCAAACACTTGATTGCTAGGTCTTGAATGTATCCTTGAAGTAGTTGGACAAATGCTTGAAAATCCCAACAACCTCTATGTAATAAATGAAGTGAGAAGGTGGAGAAGTGAGGAAAATCGCCCCCAAAAACGCTCTCAAGAAAACCCTAGATCTGATTTTGAAATTGTGAAGTGAAAAGAGGCTGGAATGATGCTTTTATTCTACCAGACCATGCGGGCGAATGTGCCCCGCGACATTGCCCTGGGCACTATCGCCAGGGCATAGTCACCGAAACCCACAGCCTCTCGGTACAATCCCCGTGATTGTGACCGGTGAGAGTGCCCAAGGACACAATCACGTGGCACTTTCGCGCGGGATGTACCGCAGCCTATCTGCCTCCCGCGACTTTGCCTTCACGACATTGACATGTGTCATAGTCGCCGGCAAGGTCTCCGAGTCTGACAGAACTCTCGATTTCGCACCCGAAAAGTCACGATTTACAGATAACATGCTCTAAGGAACTATTTATACAATTAGGAGTGAAAATTAGATCAAATAGGGCACTTAAGCAATAAATTGGACATTTAGCATTAAACTTACTTAATTAAAATTCCGGGTGTTACAGAATCCGTATTCACTTTGGCCAGTGTTTCTTACCATCTACAATTTACCTCCTTGGTTGAGTTTGAAAGATTCATATGTGAAACTTGCATTGGTCATTCCAGGTAGAAAGAGCCCCGGTCAGAATTTGGATGTCTTTCTTAGGCCGCTAATAGATGATCTCAAGATGTTGTATACAGTGGGCGCTCTTACGTATGATGCTTATCGTAAGATTAATTTTGAGATGAGGGATATACTTCTATGGATCGTCAACGACTTCCCTGCCTACGCAATGTTGTCGGGTTGGAGCACGCACGACAAGCTAGCTTGCCCGTACTGCATGGGTACAGTCGATTTGTTTCAGTTAAGAAATAGACGTAAATCTTGTTGGTTTGATTGTCATCGGAGATGGTTACCTAGTGCACACCCCTTCCGACGTGATCGAACAGGGTTTCTGGACGGATCTAGGGTGTTAGACGGTCCACCACCCGAGTTAACCGGTGAAGAAATATGGGAACAAGTCTGTCATCTTCCAACTGTTTACGATGGCTCCCCGTTTCGACCGACCAATAGAAAAATTACCGGTTTCGGAATCACTCATAATTGGGTGAAGAGAAGCATCTTTTGGGAGCTGCCATATTGGAAGACGTTGTTAATCCGACACAACCTGGATGTCATGCACTTTGAGAAGAACGTCTTTGAGAATCTCTTTAACACTGTCATAGACACATAAAAAATGAAAGACAATATAAAAGCAAGGAGGGATGTAGATATTTATTGCAACCGATCGCAGTTGCACATTGCCACGTCAGGCAATAAAGTAGTGAAGCCGAAGTCGTCGTACACTTTGACGAAACAACAAGTAAAACAAGTATGTGAATGGTTGAAGAGACTGAAGTTTCCGGACGGCTATGTTTTGAATATTGGGGGTTGTGTAAACATGGCAGATTACAACTTTTAAAGCTTCAAGAGTCATGATTGTCATGTGTTTATGCAACGATTGCTTCCTATTGCGTTACGAGGGATGATACCGACTCCCATATGGGATGCGATAACGGAGTTATGCACATTCTTTCGTGTAATCTGTTCAAGGGTGTTACACTTAGAAGACTTGATTCCATTGCAAACAAGTATTGTTCAAACAATTTGTGAGTTGGAAAAAGTCTTCCTGCCCGGATTCTTTGATTCTATGGAACACTTAGTGATACATTTGATACGAGAAGCCATAAATGGTGGGTCGGTCCAATATAGGTGGATGTATCTTTATGAGAGGTAAATGAACTTGCCATTCAAATACTTTTCATTCAAATACTTACCCATTTATTTTCTAACACGTATTTCAATCGTTGTTTAGGAAACTTGGGTCGTTGAAGAGGACTGTTAGAAACAAAGCAAGGGTGTAGGGGTCTATCGTTGAGTCTTATCTAGTAAATGAACTATCCACCTATTGCTCCCTGTATTTTGATCCAGAGATTGAAACTCGACATAGTTGTGAGTCAAGAAACTTTACCCCAGATATTCCTAGTTCTTCAGGAATAGACGATCGCTTGAGCATATTCAAGGTTCCATCTCGTATATTATTCGAGAAGGGGGGGGGGGGGAAAGACCATCTTGAATCAATCCGAGATTCACAAGATCCATACATATGTGTTTTTGAATTATGAAGAAGTTCGGCCTTTTCATTGGACCTTCGATGAGTGGATATGACAAAGAGAACCTCATCTTGATGCAGTTGTACGGGATAAAGCTCGAGATGAAAGGTTTTCTACTTGGTTCGAACAACACGTGAGTACAAAAATATGAAATTTACGCATGTAATGTTACACATATGTAATTTATTTCTTATTTGTGGTTTTATAGGTCATGCTCGGATCAGGCGATTTCTCTGACCCTTTGAAATCCCTAGCACGTGGACCAGGCCGATATGCTTGGTCGTATAAGGGATATTTTGTCAATGGTTACAAGTTTCATACGGTAACACATGTTGTTGGAAGTGTCACACATAATAGTGGCGTATGTGTGAGAGGATCTTGTTATGACGACTCCGAGTTTGACTATTACGGATTGTTGGACGGCGTGTTAGAGGTGGAGTATTACGGTGTGGGCTATTGTGTTGTTGTTTTGTTCAAGTGTACATGGTTTGATAGTCTATAGGGAGTTAGAGTCGACTCAGAGGTGAGGACTATTACGTCCTAGAATCACAAGCGGAACAAGTGTATTACACACACCCTATCCTTCAGGAAGTAAGGATTTAGAGGACTGGTGGGCAGTTGTGAAGACCAAATCCCGTGGAATATATGAAGTTGCAGAAAGGGCTATCGATGTATTAGATGATGATAACGTGGATGAAGAACCGTTCTTTCAAATCAACGAACGGGTAACTCATAATACAAACAATTGGGTAAATGAGGACCTCGATTCCGTCCCTCTTGTCACTAGGGAGCTCAACATAGTCGCCACAAATGACGAAGCTAGCAAGGAAGATGCATCAGATCACGAAGCTAGAAACGTGGAAGAAGAATTTGAAGACGTGGACGATGATGAAGATAACGAAGACGAACTTATGTTATCTGATCACTCGTTTGATAACTAGTGTGCCTTTCTTATGTAGACATTTTGTGTTAACCATTCTCTATGATTTATGTACACTTATATCATTTATGTAAACATTTTCGTGTTAGACATTCTCTATGATTTATGTACACTTATATCATTTTGTGTTAACCATTCTCTATGATCTAGATGTCGGGACGCCCTTCTAGGGGTAGTAGGGGTAATAGGGGTAGGGGCAGTAGCAGCTCCGCTGGGCGTGGTGACCCCCACGCCGATGAGTTTACCGATGACGGACTAGATCAGATCCAGTCTAATGACGGACTAGTAGCGGGATCGAGGGTTAGAGGCCCGAATGTGGCATCACAGATGCCCCGACCGAGTCAGCGACCGCCACTTTTGTTGTCTGAAGCGGGCGGGTAAGTAGATGTGATATATTATTTATTCTAGTACATAATAAACCGATCCTAATGTTTTTTATGTTGTATATTTTGCAATTGTGAAGGTTTAGTGACAAGTCGGTAGTCCGGAGGGCCTTTGTTGTCTTTAAGTCCATGTTCGATGGTCCGTAGGCTCATTTTAGGGATGTCCCTGATGAGAACTATCCATGGATGCTGGATCAATTACGGGTAGGTATTTTACTCTATTTAACTAATTGATTGGATTTATTTTTACTTAATCCAAACAATGTGTTTGCAGTTATATTATAGTTGGCCTCGTGAGATGGACGCCGACGTAGTAGTTGCATTCCAGCGTATCCTAAATAATAGGTACCCGGACATGATGAGAGATGCCCGTCGATTCGCCCAGGGCAGGGCTTTAGCCATTGATGATGTCCAGTTCGACGGACGTGACTATACGATTCTTGCCGCACACCCTCCAAGGTGGATCCGGAGTGAGTTTTGGGTCCAGATGATGGAGCAGGTTTGTTTTGTTTTGAATACTTGTATCTGGTTGTACTAGGATTTATATTGATTTATGTCTTCTTTTTAACAGGTATGGAACACCGATGCGTTCCGGCGTGTATCTGCGTCCAATACGGCCAATCGGGCCACCGAGTATGAGGAGATGACATCCAGACACTGTACTGGATCTATTGGTACCGCTATGCATCGAGACCGCATGGTAATTTATCATACACTAGACTAAATGTATATAATTGATGAATATATGTACTATATACATGATCTTATTACCTACTAACAATTTAAGTTGTGTATTGTAGAGAGATGCATGGGGCCGTGAGCCTACCAGCGGCGAGGTTTGGGAGGCTACACACTGCACCAACAGGAAGCTTGTTCCGGGTGTGACTGGTCCGTCCACGGATCATCCGATCTACGTTTACCCAAAGGTGGCTCATATGGCGGTAAGTTCAATTATGCATGGCTAGATATTTGTTTGTTTTATAATATAGATAGAAATTATAGCAAACTTAGTTTGGGCTGCCATTGTTGGGCAGACGATAGGATTGTTTTGATAAAAGCAGGTCATGGATATATATGTTCAAATCATAGTTGAAATGCTGCCGAATTTTCTATAGGTTAGTTGACTTGACAACGTCTAATTTGGTAAACTGTAGGATAACTACCATCGAATTAGGGAGGAGGAGTACCCGGACTTACCTCCCGGCATTGTACGTCCCAATGACACCGATTTGTGGGAACGTAGTGTCGGAGGACGGCGTAAGGGCCATATTTTTGGATGGGGGACTAGTCAGGATCCCTATTATGCTATGACCGGTGATTCAGGTGCCAGTTCGAGCGGGAGCACGCGCGACCGTCGCGATGAGGAGGTATGCTTGTCAAATGTTGTTTAACATTGTTAATCATATGTTTGTTAAATGTTGTCTGACATTGTTCTATATATGTTTGTCAAATGTTGAATTTCAGTTGGAGGAGTTGAGGCAGAGGGTAGAGAGAGAGGAAACAGAGAGGATCTAGTTGCAGGAGCGACTACAGAGAAAGGAAGCAGAGAGGATCCGGATGCAGGAGCGAATGGAGAGAGATGAAGCAGAGAGGAGGCAGATGCAGGAACGAATAGCTCAGTATGATACGTTCATGATCAAGTTTAACGATCAGCACCCCTTTCCCCCTCCGTAGGATTATGTTTTTGTACTACGTTTATGTATTTATATATATTAAATTAAGCTTTTGTACAGTTTAAGACTTAGTATTAATTAAAAATTGGCAGGTTTTGTACAGGTTAAAAACTGGAATTTTTTAATTTTTAATTTATTTTAAAAAAAAATAAATTACCAATGTTTTGTAATTTAATTTTTATTTAATAAAAATCTGTCGGAAATCCGTCGCTAAATCCGTCGGAAATAATCCGTCGGTGAATATCCGTCGGTAATCCATCGCAAAAAAAAGACTGTCGGTGATCCGTCGGAAATAACCCACGCCGTCGGTGACCGTCGATGATCCGTCGGAAAAGTAAGTCGTCGGTGATTCGTCGGTAATCTGAATGCCGACCACCTTAATACCGACGGATAACCGACGAATTTCGCTTTTACCGACGGATTTGTCCGTCGGTGATAAGCATCTGTTTTGTAATGATACCCCTTTCATCCTTGTATACATTTAAGCCCAAACCCAAGTACAAGGCCCAATACAAAATATAAATGGATTATTTTATTAAACTTCTAAAATAGAACATTTATGTTCTAACATTCTCCCCCTAAGTTTTGTAAAGTAATCATCCATTTCAGCTCAACTTCAGCTCCTCTCCCCCTTGATTTCTTTAGAAAACTTAGCGTTGCATAAACTTCAAAGCTCCTCTAGCTCCCCTTGAAAGTATCTCTTATCCTTGAAGTTTCAACTTTAATATCAGATCTGATGTAGACAGTAACCTCGACTGAGTACACATAAAGACAACTTTTGACTCTTGTAAACCCAACACATTCCTTACGCCCACAAGAATAATATATGTTGAATTATGGAGTGACACCCAAAGTGCATCTTCAGTGTATAACATCTTATCTGTCTTTGAACCACGAGTTTAATAAGAATTCAACTTAAGAACTTAATATGATCAGCTTACAGGAGGAAGCAACTGGTAGCAAACACTACAATGCAAGGGTTAGAAGAAAACTCTGATAAATGTTCAACAACTGATGAAAGACGCTCATTTTTTGATAGCTTTCCAGAACACTGAACGAACGAACTCAGAACTCCTTTCTTCTCAAATCATTTGGATGATTATAAACACTCAGGATTCTGAAACACCACCAAAGCATCAGAACAATGATTGCAGTCGCTCATACTACCGATTGATCAGGTCAGAAGAATGATAAAGAGCACTCAACGGTCTAACAACAAATAGAAGCACTCCAGGCTGGTGATTGCAGATACTCAGGATGCTAAATCAATCCAATCAGAGACTAAATCCAAACATCCAGTATTTGAAAATCTTGACAAACATGAGCACTCGTGAAAATTAGATCAGTTGCTAAGGATATGTGACCAACAGAAGATAAGAGTGATGTCACATATGCATTACGCGTAAAAACCTCGGCAACAGGGCAAACTTGTAGCAAAATGGGTTCACAACAGTCACTTTTCACATAAAATCATAAACTTTTCGCATAACTATCACAATTCGCAGATCACTATTCATGAGGAGCACAATTCGCATGAGACTTAGCCGAAAACCTCACAATTCGCATAGGCCTATATGCGAATTCTTACTTTTCGCATATGCCTACGTGCGAATTCCTCGCTTCTCGCATAAGCTTGTATGCGAATTCTCTCTTTTCGCATAACTCTCACATGCGAATTTTTGACTTCTCGCATATGACTCCATGCGAATTCTAAACTTAGAATTTTCTTTAACTACATAGAATTCGTATCAAACTTTTCGCATAAGACTGACATGCGAATTCTGCACTTTTCGCATCTCTCTCTCATGCGAAATCCATACTTGAAAATTTTCATCTTCAAAGGCCTTCATCGTGCGAATTCTGTCATGCGAATTCTTCAACATTTTCACCATGCGAATTCATCTATGCGAGTTCTTCCATATTCATGCGAATTCTGTGGATCTGCAACTGTTTTTCCAAAATCCTTCAAATTTACCTTCAATTTTTCGAATTTTGAGATAAGACTTTGTGAGCAGGTTCAAAAATTACAATGGAGCACATTTGTTGTTGATGACCTAGTCCAAAAACATCTCTAAAGTACCAATCGATCACAACACAGTGACAAATACATTTTCGAACATAAAACCTTAAAATCGATCCAATCTAACCGAAATTGATGAAATTTAACACTGTAATTGATTACATAAGATTCGACTATATCCACATAATCAATTTGGCAACAAATAAAATCCAAATTAACATCAAATCACATAATTCGAAGAATTTACAGCGTATGTTCTCCAATTCAATTTGATCTCGATCGTACGATGAATAATTTATTCGTTAGGCTCTGATACCACTTGTTATTCAATTCAATTTGTGGGAGCCCTGCATCCGTCTTCGACCGGCATATTCATGCACCGACCCACCTTATCTTCTACAGTGAAACCCATTTCCCTTCCCTATGGTCGGAGGGTGACCACCAACAGATTTGTCGTCTCCCTTTTTTCTCCCACCCCTTCCCTTCCTTCCTCTTTCTCTTTCCGGCAACCCCAACATTTCACACATTCAACCATCACGAACCAAACCTTTCTTCCCCCCTACCATTCACACCCTCAACTTCGCCATTGATGAGATAGATGTTTTTGAGAAGCTGTGGGTTCAGACTTCCGTGAATCTATCCACCAATTTTACACAAGGTATTTGGGGGTGTGGATTTGGCGGTTTTCAGTGAAGAATGAGAAGAATAAAGTGTGTGTGTGGTGGGGGTGTGGGGGTGAGGGTTGTAGTGGGGGAAGGGATGGGGGTATGGGTGTCTTTATTAAAAAATTTTATTTGTTGTTAGGAAAAAGACAAAAGTAGGTGTAGAAAGACAAAAATACCCCTTGAGTTAACTATGTTAACAGACTTCCTTAGACGGAGGGACCTTCTACATGCGCTTTTACATACCACAGGGACACCCAGTGTAATGAACGTGTTTTAGTGACTATATCCAAAATATCAGCATACCACAGGGACCAGGAATGTAATTTACTCTAATTTATACAAAATCATTAAAGTGGAGCGACCTAACTCAACCTCGAAGGAATGTAATCATTGGATTTTGAACTCATTTTATTAAATTAATTAAAAGGTAGGTAAGTTAATAATAATAATACACAATTCAAAATAAGACAAATTTAATAAAATATGTTGGTCACTTTTAACATCATCATGTCTTGTAACGAATGTTAACGGGTAAATTGGTAAATTCAAGTGTATATTTTTCAAAATTTTAATGTGACATTTTAGGGATAATTTTTATTACAGGTTGAACCAGTATTTTCTTTAAAAAAATTAATTCATATTTAATCATCTACCTATTAAAAATCACATTGATTTTAGACCCATAGATTTTCCTAATCTTGTCATATTAAGAAACATTATATGTAACTTTCTATTTTAATATTGTATGAAAAAATATGCAATTTCATTTATGAAAAATTCTGTGAGTTTTATCAATTGCTTATTACAATTTGGCGTGTAGTTCAATTGACAAATGGACAGCGTGATCTTGTCCAAAGTACGATGCCACGCCCCTCCGCTAGCCTCGGCCGCTGAGTGAGCCAAAAATGTTCCCTCACATTGATATTCTTGGTGGCAGATTTCGTATGGAACCAATTATTGTAATCAACTCTTTTACCTAAATTGCTTATTATAATTAATATAAAATATATTTGTCTCCTCACTAACAATTAATTCAGAATATTTTTTATATTAATTTTGGTTTATAAATTCTCTCATTTTTGTATTATTCAATAATATTTAATTATTTCTTTATGAATTAAAAAATCTACGTACCAAATCAAGTTTTGATTTCTTTAAATTGAAAGAAATACTTATTTTGAAAGAAAAAAAAAGAGCTTGATTAAATTACTAGTGAAAGAGCAGATTTTGTTGACGGGGCTTTTCAAACGAAATAAGAAAAGGTTTAGTGCCCATGTTAAATAATAAATAATAAATAATTAAAGAAGTAAACAACCCTTTCTTTACTTTTTTTTTATATTACCTCTTCGATATCTCAACGATTAAATTCATAAATTTCAAATCCACCTAATCTATACATATAAAAAATAATTACCATGTCACGTGTCGTCTTCTGGTGAGGTGACTTCCGTATTTTTCCGTCTAAACATGTATTTGGACACAGTTTACATTATAAGTTCAATTAATACACCCACATTCATTCCTCCTTAAATCTCTTCTTAATTCATTTTTTTTAATCTATACGTTACATTTACTACCCTTATAATTAGGTATGTACTTTACTTTTAATCTCTTACTTTTTTTTATTTTTCATTTTAGACCCTTATCATATAAATATAAATAATGTATATGAACTAAAATGCATTAAAAAACATTTCTATTTTTTACAAATTATACCGTTGTAATCGTTTCGTCAATACCTTCGGAATGAGCCAAATATTGAATATTTTTGGATTTAATTATATTATTAAATATCATAAATATATACTAATTAATATGTCATGATTAGTATGAGATTTGTTGAAATTAGTATGTGATTTGATACAAATAATCACTAAATTGTTGTGATTTTCTTTTTGTAATTTCATATCAATTTTTACTTCAAAGTCGAATTCCTTCGACGAATTACAATTATATTAAATTTCATTTTGTCAACAAAACACCCTTAGAATTATCATAAGAGATTTAATTACTTGGAAAAAAAAGATAACACTTATCAACTGAATTTTGGATTATGAGTTCGAACCTTTTTCAAAAATATAAATATGCAAATATTTTAGTATAGTATATTTAATTATGTACACTTTCTTAATCATGATTATATTATTTCCTCTAATTTTAATTGAACTACATAATATCAGTTATCAACAAATGGTTAAGTAATGATATTTTCAAAGTCAAATTGTTATGATTCCCGTCAATTCACTTTAAATTAATCTTTCATAATAGTTGGTTTGGTTATAATTATATAAAAAAATTTGATTGAACATGTAAAACATTTATATGAAAGACATTATCTGCATCAATAAGATCTAGAGGAGAAATTGTTTTAAACGTTGCTTCGAGTGATATTGCTTCTTTACTTCTTACAGGAGGTAGGACAACATACTCTTGCTTTCAAATTCCTCTAATTCTTAACAAAGATTCTCTTTGTTACATAAAGCCAAATAGTGATGTTGCCAAGTTAATAAAGAAGGTTAGGTTGATTATATGGGATGAAGCACCAATGGTTCATCGGCATGCATTTGAAGCATTGGATAGAAGTATGAACGATATTTTTGGTAGTCAAGGCATTACTGACTCGGAAATGCTTTTTGGTGGCAAAGTAGTTGTTTTTGGAAGAGATTTCAGAAAATTATGTCGATTATTCCCAACACAAGTAAACAAGACATTGTTAATGCGTCGTTAAGTTCATCTTACATTTGGGAAAAATGCAAAATCCTAAGGTTAACTAAAAACATGAGGTTAACTGTTGACAGTCAAGCTTCTGATATCGAACAAACAAGGATTTTTGTAAACTGGCTTTTGGATTTAGGAGAAGGAAAGGTTGGTAGTGTGAATGATGGTGAGGCAATTATCAATATACCTGATGATCTTCTCATTACCGATTCAACGGATCCTATATCTGCATTAATTTAATTTGTCTATCCTACTATTATTGTAAATGTCAAGAATTCATCATATTTTCAGGAAAGAGCAATACTTGCACCCAAGCATGACGTCGTTCAAGAAATAAATGATTGTTTGCTACCATTGTTTCCAGGAGACGAAAAGGAGTACCTAAGTTCAGATAGTCTGTGTGAATCAGAGCATCTTCACGAACAGTTTGATGAAACTTTGTACTCACCTGATGTCTTAAATGGTCTTAAATTATCGGGTTTGCCAAACCATAAGATAGTACTAAAAGTCGATGTTCTAGTTATATTACTAAGAAATATTGATTAGAAATATGGGTTATGTAATGGAACTAGACTAGGGTGTTATCTTTGGGAAATCGGGTTATAGAAGCAGAGATCATATTTGGAAGCAATATTGGAAGCCGGACATTTATTCCAAGAATGTATTTGACACCTACAAACAAAAGGATTCCGTTCAAGTTTCAAAGAAGACAATTTCCAATTGTTGTATAATTTCCCATGACCATAAATAAAAGCCAGGGACAGTCATTATCGAAGGGTGGTTTGTTTCTGAGACAACCAGTCTTCACCCATGATCAGTTGTATGTTGTTTATATCTAGAGTAAAAAGTAGGCAAGGTTTAAAAATATTAATTATAGAAGATGAATGTATAATTAGCAATAGAACAAAGAATGTTGTATATAAAGAAATATTTGGTAATTTATGATACATGGTTCTTATTTTATTAATA
Source organism: Arctium minus (assembly GCA_954870635.1). Lineage (NCBI taxonomy): Eukaryota > Viridiplantae > Streptophyta > Magnoliopsida > Asterales > Asteraceae > Arctium > Arctium minus. Next base: position 167,900,425 of record OX941080.1, on the reverse strand, counting down.
TCTTAACTATGTACTTTTCCATAATTTCATTTACGTTCTATTATAAATTTTGTTTTATAAATTCTTAATATTTATTCATATTTTTTATTAATTTTTTGCAAAACATCATTTGTGAAAACTGCCTAAAACAAAGACATTTTGTAACCAGCTGCAAAAAAAAAAAAAAAACTCTGATAAGAAAAAAACTTAGAAAAGTAGCATCGTACTTTCCATAATCATTCATATCTGTAAGATAAGTTTTCTGACATTATTTAATTTTTTAAAATTATCCCGTGTAATACACGGGTTTGAACCTAGTTAAATAATATAAAAAAAGTAATTTTAGATATTGTCTGTGTGGTTATATGAAAGTTATGGTAGGTCCCTTGTAAAAAAAATTTATTGGATTAGGTCCTTATAGTTTTATTTTCGTTATAGATTGGGTTTTTACCGTTAAAATCAGTCTGTTAAGCTCCTTATGTGCTCTCATGTGAGAGTATTTTTGTCCTTTTACTTTTTTTTAATGTTTTTGTTATACAAATTTTGATGTATTGTGTACAACCCTTTAAAGCATGAAAAGAAATAAACCTAAACACAAACAAATACAAATTGTTCCTCACCGCCCCTTCACGCATACTCCACCATCTTGGGCAACTACCCTGTAACACCCTAACTTTTGGTTTGGCCAGTTTTGATGAAGAGTGGAAGCAGTGGCCCGCGCGAGTTGCCGCACGGCTTGGCCCGCACCATGAACCGCGCGGAGGCCTGTTCTTGTTTCGGTTCCAGTGGCCGGCGCGAGTCACCGCACGGCTCTACCCGCACTGCGACCCACACGGAAACCCTGACCGACTTAAATGAGATTTCAGTCCCATTATCTTCATATCTCATTTCTTTTCCTCTATTGATTTCTCTCTCAACTCTCACACTTCATTTACTCCAAGTTAGGGTTTCTTCAACCACCTTCTATATCACTTATTGCTAAGAGTTAAGAGCATCACCTAAGGATTCGAGTTTTGGAAGCTTCACCACCATCTTCATCTTCTCCAAAGGGTCAAAATCTAGGTTTTTTTCAAAAACCCACTCGGTGAGTTCCTACTATCATTTACTAAACCTTATACATGTCAAAACTTACATTTTGAACTCCTACATATCTCCTTGGTTTTGGATTTAAGTATATCACATTTTTGACCTAACTTGATATTTTGGGAGATTTTAGGGTTCCCAATCATTTTCAACCAAAACAAAGAGTTCCATCTTATATGAAGTAAAATGATGTATTACTTGCACATTTATGTGAGATACTTGAAGGAATGTATATAATCTCATTTTATGATTTTCATTCTTATCAGCAATTAAAACTTGGAAATGCATTTTGGAAATAAATGTTATTGGAAGCTATATGTTTAGCTTTGGTTAGTCACAAATGAAATTGTGACAAGTCTAAACTAGTACTAGTGGATCCCTAGGTATTGAGTCGGCTTATATTTTGGGATGTTTTCCCCATTGTAGTTATGGATGCATTTGATCCTCGGAGGCCCTTTGGTACGGTTATGTGGGATCGGTTACTAGCCATGGATCATAATGTAGTCCTAGTGAACGAGTATGACTTGGTTTCCTCGGATGCCCTCCCCCACATCTTAGTACGGACCGGCGTTGCTCGTGGCCATGGATTCCAAGTATTTAGCTCATAACTCGGAATGTGGCTTATTTGGTGTTCCGCCACAATCCTTGGTAAAACGGGTATCCCCTGTCATCGCAAGATGAATTTTGGACCGAACAGTCCTTATGTGCCAAAGATTTCAATTGTAAACTCAACTCTTTTGCAAAGATTTCCTTTTATTACAATTGCCTTTATTTCTTCGAATTATAAACTATATGTTCTTACAAGGCTTTAAGCCTAACACTTTTTCTCAAATGATGTATATAACAGGTTCCCTTAGCGGTGGGTTGCGAAGGGTTTGAGTGACGAGCCTGGACTTGAGGCATTTTTGAGATGATTAGTTTATGGCGTTGGGCATTTGATTAAGTCCATTCTTTTGGTGATTTTGGGTTGACAACCAATGTAATCTAGATAGTATATGTTTAGATTAGTTTGTTGTCGATTTATTTATCCGTTCATAGGTTTTTGTAAATGCCTTATACATTTGTCCTTCTTGGGTGGTTTATGCCAAATACAAACGTCATGTTGCCAAATTTTCGAATTTTAAATCACTCTAATTTTTAGGGTGTTACATACCCATCTCCCACCTACTCCCCTTCACTGTTCCTCACAATATCTTGTCACATCTCCGACCAAAATGAAGTCCATATTAAAAGAAAAGCCAAACCTACCAATCCACACATGGAACTCATGTAAACCAAGGTTGGAATACATACACCATCTGTAAAACTAAACCAATCCACATTGATGTTTCCTAAAAAAAATGAAAATGAAACCCATAATCATAAAACTGAACCAATTATAGTGTTCAATTAAATAAAATCCAGAATCGAAAATGAGAGCCATGAAAACCCCTAAAAACGAAACTAGAGCTGAGTATGTGTGTGTATAAGGATCAGAAGGGGGAGGTTGGGTGATTTTTGTTGGTGTAGGAAAGAAACCCGATAGTGGGAGTTATTGAAGACGAATATCACCAAAACAAGGGACCTGGAAGACAAAGTGACATCAATTGTTGTCTGACTGTGGTTTTGGTTCTAGCTCGACATCCAGGACGCGCACCTCGAAGACGAAGTTTCTAGATGGTGGTAGGGGGAGGGGTGGGGCAACGAGAAGAGGGAGAGGGTGGTGTGGATATTAGGGGAGTGGGAGGATGAAGTGGGACGGGAAGTTGTGGCCAGAGAGGGGGAAACTGACCTTGGCAAATGTTGTCGGAAAACTAGAGGTCTTGAAGGGACGGGTCGCCGACCTCGAGGGTTAGGGGAAAGTTCTCATGACAAGGATGATGAATATGCTTAGAGCATCCACAATGTGATTTTTAGGAGGTTTTTGCAAGGTTTTTGGGAAGGTTTTTAACTTTAGGTTTTTTGTGAGGTTTTTCGTCATAGGTCGTAACTGCACGACCTGCTTTTTCATAGGTTTTTTTTTATATTTAATCAGTTTCAACTTTAAAATTTTTTATAAAAGTTTCGTATTTAATCAGTTTGATTTATTAATCAGTTTTATTTACTAATATATTTAAAGTAGTCATAATTAAATAAAATTATAAAATAAATATATCATTAAAGTAATTTTAATTTTTTTATATTTAAATTAATATCTTAAATTTGACATATTTTTATACACTTTTTACAGATTTCTTAATAATCCAATTTTTATTTTTAGTATATATACTTTTAAATTATTTTATTTTTACTTTTATTGGATATATTTTTATACAATTTTTATAGGTTTCTTAATGACTCAATTTTTATTTTTGATTATACATACTTTTAAATTTAACATTTTTTAATTTTTAGTTTACATACTTTTATACAGCTTTTACAGATTTCTTGATAACCTAATTTTTATTTTTTATTGTACATATTTTTAAATCAAACGAGAATGCTAACTATTTAAAAGAATAAGAAAAATAATTATAAGCCAATCATTTTATTAAATAATACCTTAAATAATTAATTCTAAAAATAAATAAATAAGGGTATAAAAGTATTTAGTTATATAAAACTTATTTTAGTATTTATTTATGATTCTACTTTTACCATATTTGTAAATTTAATATGATTTAATTTTTTATTAAATAATTTTTTTATTTAATTCATTTAAAATAAGCATATTTAATTCTCATATAAATAATTCTTTTTTTATTTAAAGTAATATTTAAAAAATTATAATTTTCATAAAAATCACATGTGATTCATAATAATGAATTAATATTTTTTCAAAAAAATTTCCTAATCATATGTGATTTAAAATTTGAAAAACAATAATTCAAATTAAACATTGAAAAGAAAAAAAATAATAAAAACAGAATCATATGTGATGTGTAATAAAAGGCAATTAAAATTAATGTATAAGATCACATGTATTTCTAAACGTAATTCATAATTTTTTATAAAAATCACATGTGATTCATAATAAATTAATTTTTTTTCAAAATTTTTTCCTAATCATATGTGATTTAAAATTTGAAAAACAATAATTCAAATTAAACTTTGAAAACAAATTAATGAAAACAAAATCATATGTGATGTGTAGCAAAACACAATTAAAATTAATGTATAAGATCACATGTATTTTTAAACGCAATTCATAATTTCTCATAAAAATCACATGTGATTCACAATGAATTAATTTTTTTTCAAGATTTTTTCCTAATCATATGTGATTTAAAATTTGAAAAACAATGATTCAAATTAAACATTGACAAAAAATAGTGAAAACAAAATCATATGTGATTTGTAGCAAAACACAATTAAAATTAATGTATAAGATCAAATGTATTTCAAAACATATTCATAATTTTCATCAAAATCAAATGTGATTCACAATGAATTATTTTTTTTCAAAATATTTTCCTAATCATATATGATTTAAAATTTGAAAAACAATGAATCAAATTAAACATTTAAAAAAATGAAAACAAAATCATATGTGATATGTAGCAAAATGCATTTAAAATGTATAAGATCACATAATGATACATAAAAAAAATTTAATGAGTCTTTTTTAGGGGGAAAAATGTCGATTAATTGTGGATATCAAATGTGATTTTTGAGAAAAATTGTAAAAAATTCTTAAATAAACTAATTCAATAAAAATAAATATTTAAAATGACAAACTAAATCACATTAATTTTAATGTTGTAAAAAATTATAAAAAAATTCATGAATAAATACCTTTATTAAATTTGTTACATAATCTATATAAAAATAAATGAGTTTCCATATATAATATGTATACAACAAATGACACATATGCCCTATTAGGCGATTTTTAAGAAAGTTTTATTTAAGGTATTATTTAATAAAATGATTAGCCCAGAATTATTTTCTTATTCTTTTAAATATGTATCATTCTCGTTTGAACCCGATAATATATATATATATATATATATACCACTCTAATTTTGAAAACCGTGGAAACCTTCGATTTTGTTGGTTAAGTTAATGAAATTGTTTAATTTGATGAAATTGTTTCATATAATTCTTTTATTGATGAAATCGTTGCATATATTTGTGTTTTTTATGTAAAAATGAAAAGGTTTCATCAGGCTGCGAAAATACATGAAACAATTTCATCAGAATGAGAAAAATAGATTAAACTACATAAAAACACAAATATATGAAACAATTTCATTAACAAAAGAATTATATGAAACAACTCGATCATATTAAACAACTTTATGAACCAATTTTATTAATTTAACCAATGAAATTGACGGTTTCCAAAGTTTCCAATCTAATATGGTTTTCAATTGAAACCACTTCTCTCTCTCTCTCTCTCTCTATATATATATATATATATGGAGAGAGAGAAGTATAATTTAAAAGAGAGATAGAGAAGTATAATTTAAAAGAGATAACAAAAGAAAATATAAAAAGACAAAATTACCCTAACTTAACATAGCAAATTTAATTGAGTTAGTTTTAAGGATCCAATTCATTACGAAAATAAAACCACGATGATTCAATCCATAATTTTTTTGTGAGGGATCCAATCTATAACTGTTTTATAACCATAAGGACGATTTGTAATCTATACTACATTATAAAGCATTTAGGACAAAAGTCTTAAAAACCATTTTTTATGCGTAAAGCACTGTATAATTTACAAGTAATTGGTCTATGAGTACAGTTTTTTAAAGATGCATGTTTTAATTTATATAACTAGCTGATAAATATAATCAAATACATGATAAACATCTCATTTTAAATATAAATAATATAAAATATAATTAAGCTAATCAATGAATTCTTATAGAATACTTAATTATTATATTTAATAAAAAATATTACATTATAAAATCTAAAATAAATTACATCGTTATTAAATCTAAGTTATATTATAAAAAAACTAAATTAAACAATTCATATAAAAAACAAGATTTTTTAATTTAATATTTGATACTAATATCGATATATTTTTTAAAAAATTTATGTGGTCTTTAGATTTATATTTTATTAATACATAAAAGCAATATCGTTTTTCTAAAATCACACAAAAACGTATTTTAAAATTGACAAAGATAAATAATAAAACAAAATATATCACGTTATATTATACGAATACAGTTTCAGCTACTTTATAAAAAATTATCATGGCCCTTAAAAAATGTTATGGTGAAATACTGAAATCTTTAAATTCAAATCTTTTGGTGTACGTGGGCTTAAAATACCTAAAATTATTTTGGTGAATTGAATACTAGTTTTAAATTCTATGCCTGAAATTCCACTAATCCTAGTAAGTCAACTTTTTTCCTCCAAAACATCATGCAAACAATAATAGAGCTCTCTTGAGCCCCACCATGACTCATACACCAATTCTTTTTTCTATTGAATTATGGATTTGGTCCCTCTGGTTTTGTATTTTCTTTAACTAAGATTTTCGTATTATGTTTATTATGAATGTAGTCCCTGTGGTATGCAATATGCTGTGGCTAAAGTCCCTAAAGACTAACACTGTTAACTTTGAAACATTAAAGGTATCATGTGTCTTGCACACCATGGGTAAAATTGTCATTTTCCCCTTCCCTTTCTCTTTCAATTAAACATGGCATATGGATTTTAGACATATATAAAGACAAAAAAAAAAAATAATAATAAAGAATAGTGAGTTGTCGATTTGGTCCCTGTGCATTACTCGTCATCTTTAAATCTCATCTATCATTTTAATCTTTTTCATTCATTCTTCTTTATCAAAGTACAAAAAAAACTAATTTGTTAAAGTGTAATAACATTTATTTGCATTTACGTATAACAATTGTTTCAAACCAACATTACAGTGCAAAAAAAACAACATTACATCCAAAAAAAAGTTATTTACATTTAAAAATAACAATTGTAGGACCAATACCAGGTAATGTTGATTTCAAGCAATTGTTATTTTGATGAGTTTTTTTAGGAATGTAATGTTGATTTTAAACAATTGTTATTTTGATGGGTTATTTTTTTGGGGATGTAATGTTGGTTTCAAACAATTGTTATTTTGATGAATTGTCTTTTTTGAGATGTAATGTTGGTTTCAAACAATTTTTATTTTTAAATGTGAATAGCTTTTTTTGCACCTTAACAAATTAGTTTTTCTTGCACTTTGACAAAGAATAATGAATAAAAATAATAATAAGAGAGATGATATATGAGTTTTAAAGATGATGAGTGAGGCAAATGGCCATATCCACAATTTGCTATTCCTTATTTTATTGTCTTTATATATGTCTAAAATCCAAGTACTAGGTTTAATTGAAAAGGAAAGGCAAAATGCATGACATTTATACCGTAGTGTGCAAGGCTCATGATGCCTTTAACATCTCAAAGTTAACGGTGTTAGCCTTCAAGGACTTCAGCCACAACATATTGTATACCATAGGGACTATATCCATAAATCATAATAAACATAATATGAGGATCATAGTCAAAGAAAACACAAAACCACATGGACCAAATCCATAATTCACTCTTATATTAAAGATAATTTGAAGTCTTAAAAAAATTGTACTTGTAATACATGTATTTTTACTAAAAATGTATCAAAATATAATACTAATATAACTTCAATAACCTATAGATCGATATGAAATCATGATAAAACTTGTTAGTAACTTCTCAATTGCTTAAGCTTAAGAGATTTTTGACATAAAAATTGAATATGAAATTATATAGGGGTTAAATCATGTGAGAACCAAAAAAAGATTGAGAACTGTGATGACCGATCTAAGTCGTAATTTGGTTTTAATCCTAAGGATTTAATTAAAAATTATTTCATCACATGAAAAAGCCATAATCGTCATTTTGATAATTGAGATTCATCATATGAAACATATACAATTTCACCTCATTAAATAAAAACAATTTTTTCATAAACATGATATTTCATATATATGTTATTTCACCATATGAAATGATATATGTTATTTCACCATATGAAACGAAACACTATATGTTACTTCACCACATGAAACCAAACACTATATGCTACTTCACCATATGAAACCAAACAATATATGTTATTTCACCACATGAAACAAACAAAATCCTCCTTCTTCAATGAATTTGTAATCCCTGTAGACACTCCAACGGTTTGGGGAACCACCTCCTCTTCTCCGATCGTCGCCATCATCGTATCTAATCAAAATCCATTAGAAAAAACCAAAAACCTATCAAATTTCTAATCAAATTCCATTAGAAGAAACAAAAACTCATCAAGTTCTAATCAAATTCCATTAGAAGAAACAAAACCCATCAAATTCTAATCAAATCCCATTAAAAGAAACAAAAACCCATCAAATTCTAATCAAATTCCATTATAAGAAAACAAAAACCATCAAATACTAATCAAAATAAGAACAACAAAACAAGTTTTTGAGAACATGGGATTCCGAATTCGGAATCGATTCACTTCAATTCAAAACTTTAAACTCATCTCAATTAGTGATTTGGGGAGAAATTGTAAAAACATTGTCAAATCTAAGGAATACCTACCCATGGCTACTGAAAGGGGAACCAGATGATGACATGTGATTAGAAAAGGAGACCGGATATGTGGAATGGAGTCGGAGGCAGTCGGAGAGGATGAAGAAGACGGTGGATTCATTGAAGATAAATTGTCGTCGGTGGGGGAGATAAAAATCTGATGAGAATGGCGGTGGAGTGGAGAGATAAAAATCTGGTGAGAATGGCGGTAGAGTCCAACACAGTTTCTGGGCGGCGCAACCTTAATAGTTTTTTGATGAAGGTGAATGGGATTTTGGAGAGTTTGAAAGGGGAAGTTGGTGAGAATGGCGGTGGAATCCACCATGGTGGATTCATTGAAAATAAACTTATGTATTAAGAAACTTGTGAGTGAGAGGGGATTAATGGCTGTTTACGGTGGTGGATCCATGGTGTACTGGTTCTTGATTTGGCCATTGAATGAGCTATGAGGTCGACCCAGATATGAATTTGGTCAAAGACTTTTAATACCTAATATGCCCTATCAATTTTAATTTCAATTCGTAACAAATCATGAATTTCTAATTTATTTCAAAATTGCCATTATTTTTAAAAACCATAGATTAAAATCAATTAATGGTTTAGATCGGTTTTCACGGTTGTTTGGGCACAGATTGTTGTTTTTAAGATCATCTAGATTGAAAGTCAAAAGCCCAATTCAAAGACTCAAGATTGCAAATCAAAGTTACTCAAAGTGGAAAGTCAAAGTCAACTTAATTCAAGCAAAGTCAATCCTTGTTAGTTTAGTTGTTTGTTGTATTTGTCCTTAGTATAAATAGTGTTGCTTTTGTAATCTTGTGGGTAGAACTTAGACGTGTGCTTACATTGAGAATCATATTACATATCTTAGAGAGAGAAAGTAAAAAGAGAGAAGTGTTGTAATCTGTAAAGTTCATATCAATGACATATGAGATTTTATTGAAATTCATTGTTCATCTTGATAACCTTGCGTAAACTGGGAATAACAATTGGTATTAGAGCAAGCATCAATCAGAAATCCTTCAAGAATTTGGAAATTTGGTCGAAAATATTAAGAACTCGCAGAACACTGTTCCAGAATCGATGTAAGAGATTTTGTGGTGTTTTTAATTGAAATTTGATTCATTAGTGTTCGATTTGTGTAGTAGAACAAGTTTCTTGTTGATTACTTTGTCTAATTCACAACTGTTTGTGTGAATTTTGGATTTGCAGAAAGTTTTTGTTCGAAGTTGTATTTGTACTGTATTTGTTATAATTCGAGTTTGTTGTTGTTTTTAATTGAAATTGTTCAATTGTAATCTGTTCGATTTGAGTTCGTGGACAAATTGCTAAAGTTTCAGGATTTAATTCGGAGAATTGAAGATTTTAGAGTTGAAAATTTGATCACTGGGTTGTAAATTGGAAGAACTCGCAAGATATGTGAATTCGCAAGATTCATCCTCGAAGAACTCGCAGGCCTCTTAATTTGTGTTTCGGTGATTTTGACAAGCCAAGAATTCGTAGATTTCAATGTACAAAAAGTTGGAATTCGCAAGGTACTAGGTACGCAAAGTGAAGAATTTACAGACAACGGTTTGCGCAAAGTTACTATGCACTTTCTTTTGATCTGCGAAAACCTCAGAATTCGCAGACTTCATCTTGCGAAAAGTTACTGTTGAAGTTCATTGTTTTGCGAAAAGTTTGAAGAATTCGTATATTGAAGATCTTTGAGATTTTATTTCTAAGTCCAGATTTTGCAGAATATTTTGCTAAAAGTGAAAATCTTGGAATTTTTCTAAGTCTATATTTCGTATAACTTCGTGCAAAAAGTCCAGTTGCGAAAAGCTCGGAATTCGCAAAGCACTACCTGCGAAAAGTTGGAATTCGCAAGTCTCAGCCTACGAATTCCTCACTTGTTTGGTGTTTTACTCTGCAAAAAGTGAAGATTTCAGTGTCGTAGGAAAAGTGATCTCAGTTGTCTAAGAAGTCTATGCTTAGCCAAATTTCGACAAGTTGCAATATGACTTTTCAATGTCAAATTTTTTTTTTCTCTCGGGGCGCTGCCTGTAACACCCCGATTTTCGTTGGGTAAATTCTAGTGTTAAGACTTCAAGCCTTGTGTATTGTTAGATCTTAGTTATCTTACGTTTACCTTGTTTGTGCGTATCGCGTGTTTAGCGGAGTTCGTGTGTTGAAGCTTGATTCTTAGATTGGGAAACAGTGGACTACGCGAGTAACATCGCGACTTGCAAGTCGCGGCACAAGCCGCGTGATCCACTGTCCGTTTTCCATTTCAGGAATATGGGCGACTTATGCCGCAACTTAAGACCGCGACATAAGCCGCGAGATTCCCTGGACGCCCAAATACGGGTTTCCACCTTTGATTCTCATTTAATTTCTTCATCTACCTTCCCCAACTCTCTCTCAACTCTCATAACTTCCCCATCTGAAAATTAGGGTTTCCTCACCCATATCTTCATCATTTATTGCTAAGAAGTTGGAGTTTCAATCAAGGATTCGAGTCTTGGACTTTGAACCAAACCTCCATTGTCATCTTCTCCAAAGGGTGTCAAGCTAGGGTTTGGGTTTTCTTCTAAAAAAAACCTACTTGGTGAGTTCCTACTATCATTTTTCTAAACTTTATACATATCAAAGCCTACATTTTTGAACTCCTACATATCTCCTTGGGTTTGGATTTAAGTTTATTGCATTTTGACCTAACTTGAGTTTTTGGGAGATTTTAGGGTTCCTAATCATTTTCAAGAAATATAAAGGGTTTCATCTTATTTGAAGTAAAATGGAGTTTTACTTGCACATTTATGTGGGTTACTTGAAAGTATGTATATAAAATCTCATTTTATGATTTTCATTTGTATCAGCAGTTAAACATGAAAATGCATTTTGGTTATAAAATGTTATTGGAACCATATAACTAACTATGGTTGGTCACAAATAAAATTGTGACAAGTCTAGACTATTACTAGTGGATCCCTAGGTATTGAATCGACTTATATTATTGGGATGTCTATTCCCCTTTTTGTAGCTATGGATGCATTTGACCCTCGTGGGCCTTTGGTACGGTTATGTGAGACCGATTACTAGCCATGGATCATAATGTAGTCCTAGTGAACGAGTATGACTTGGTTTCCTCGGGGGCCCTCCCTCACATCTTAGTACGGACCGAAGTTGTTCGTGGCCATGGATTCCAAGTATTTAGCTCACAACTCGAATTGTAGCCTACTTTTGTGTTCCGCCACAATCCTTGGTAAATCGGGTATCCCCCGTCATCGCAAGATGAATTTTCGGACCGAACGGTCCTTAAGTGACAAAGATTTCATTTGTAAACTAAACTTTTTTTTAGAAGAATTACTTTCTAAACTGTATGTTCTCACTAGGCTTTAAGCCTAACACTTTTTCTCAAATGATATGTATAACAGGTTCCCTTAGCGGTGGGTTGCCATGGTCGTGAGTGACGAGCATGGTCTTAGAGGCATTTTTGAGATGACTAGTATTTGATGTTGGGAATTTGTTTAAGTCCCATCTTTTGGTGATTTTGGGTTGACAACCGATGTAATCTAGATAGTCATGTTTAGATTAGTTTGTTGTTGATTTCCATATCCGTTCTCAGGTTTTTGTAATACTTTTCCCCTTTTTGGGAGGTTTATACCAAATACAAATGTCATATTGCCAAATTTCCGAGTTTTAATTTACTTTAATTTTTAGGGTGTTACACTGCCCCTTGACCCCACCGGCTAACCAGGTAGCGGGACCCTCATGCTAAGTCTGCGGAGGAGGAATTTTTTTTGATTGTGATCAAAATTTCTGATTTTGATCAAAATTTCTGATTTTTGTTAACAATCATTTATGCAAGTATTATCATTAACAATGGATGATTATTTTTTTGTGGAGGAATATACTTCTAAACAACATAAAGAGAAATATCAGAAACGTAAGATTTCAGAACTTGAAGATCAACAGAAAGCACATTCGCGTATCATTGAAAGGTTGAGAGAAGATAATGATCAACTCAACAAAAGTTTAATTCGGTGCAGAAATAAAAGGAAAGAGAATGAAGGGAAATTAAAGAGTGAGATCAGTAATTTACAGAAAACCAATCAAGATCTCAAACAACGGGTGTTTGATTTACTTCAAAATGATCAGATCAAGTTGATTGAAGAGAAAGCAAGAGTCTTGAGACTAAAAATGTAGATCTAAAGAAGAAGATCTCTGAGTTAGAGAAAGATGCCAGCATAAAGAATGAAGAAAAATCAAATATATTAGAAAGTACAAATTCTGAGTTGAAAAGGAAGATTTCAGACTTGGAAGCTCAAATTGTCAAAGACAAGCAAGAAGCTGTCAAGAAGAGTGAAGAGAAGTCTAAGGGTTCAAAAAATGAAATTGATGAGCTGCAAAAGAAGATTTTAGACTTAGAACAACAGATTGTCAAAGAAAGAGCTGAATTTGATAATGAGAAGAAAGGATTTGCAAGTGAAAAACAAATGTTTGCACGGAAATTCTCTGAATTTTCAAGAAAGACTTTTGAAGAGAAGAAAGTTGTTGATCTGAAATGTGCAAAACTTTCTCAACAAGTATCAGATTTTTAGAAGGTAATAATTTTTGAAAGAGACAAGCTTGAGAAAGGGAAGGCCGAGTTTCATTCTGAAAGGAAAGATTTCTGAGTTAGAAAGCTTGTTGGAAAAAGAGATAAAAGAGTTTGATAAGGATAAGAAAAGATTAGAGCAGAAAAATGTTGGAGTTTTTAAAGAAATATCTGATGAGAGAAAGAATGTTGAGAAAGATTTTGAGGAAGAAAGGAAGGTCTTTGAGACTGAGATTAAGAAGCTGACAAGGAAGTTATCTAAACTGTCAACAAAGGCAATGAAAGAGTAGAACGCGAAATCTGAATTAAAAAAAATATTGACTTACTCTCCAAAGAAAGGAACAGTTTACCTTCAAAAATAATATAACTTGAAGAGATTGTTTTCAAGGTGAATTTAACTAAGCTGAAGACTCCGGATTTAATTGATCAATCACCTAGAAATGTTTCAGCTGACTCTGAATGCTCCTTCAAGACAGCATCAAGTTCATATCAAACAACTGTTTCAACAAAAGGTCAGTCAATTCAAAAGATCAGATTTGTACTACTAACCTATTCTATGATAGGAATGTTGATGGTACAGGTAAATATCAAAAGAGCAATGGTAAAGCAAAGATGGCTTGGAAAGTAAAAGGATCTTCAGATGAGAAGAAAGATAAAAAATCATTTGTGCACACACATACTGCCAAAAAGAACAACAATGCTCATAAAGGTAAATCTTTTGGCAAAGTTGATCTTGTTTACACTGTAAATCAATTGATCAGGTTAGCACAAAAGAAGATTAATTGTTCTTAGTGTCATTCAAATGATTTTGTCAGTAAAAACTATGTTAATTACTGGTATGGTTCTTATTATATTACTCCTAAAAAAACTACAACTAACAAACCTGGACCCAAATACCAATGGGTACCAAAACCAAAAGATCCTTCTGTGTTGCAAGCACCTAAAGTCTAGGGGGAGTAAAAGAACTTAGGCTTCTGAATACTACAGTTCAGAACCCGTACCTTAAAGATCAAGTTTGGCTTCTAGATAAAGCAGTCTAGGACTCTTACCTCAAAGATCAAGTTTGACTACTAAACACAACAGTTTAGGACGCATATTTCAAAGATCAAGAGATTTTGTACTCCGGTGCATAAGAGATGATCAACCTTCAAGGGGGAGTACATATCATGCTTTCTGATAAATATTGTGAATGCAATATTTCAGGGGGAGTAAATGACTTCTGATTAATTAAGATCAAAACTCTTGTTTCAAAGTTTTTTCTTTGACTAAGACTTTGTTACTTTGACGAATTTTTGACTACATGCAGATTTTGAGAGGGAGCTTACATGATCATATCAATCATGACTTTGGATCTAACTTTATGAGATTAATGTTGAGCGTAAGGATTATTCTAATCTTAATCTCATATATGTTTGAAAGAAGGACAACGTTCACATGAAAACATGTTTTTTAAATGTTCAAACCACTTCTCAATTCTTAAAAGTTTTCATGAATTTCAAAAGTGTGTATTTTTAAATGTTTTAGTTATGAGCTTTCATGTTTAATTAACCGTGTGTTTCCAAAGATAAATACTTGTGTATTATCTTTTCTATATACTGTCAAGTTTTCACACACACACACACACACACACACACACCGGTTTAGTATTTTTGTTGAATTTATTATTACCATGTCTCAATATGAAACAATTTTTCGGTGGTAATAAACTCCTTTTGTATATTCAATGTTTGTTGAGCCTTAATTCATTCAAAGTGTTTCTTTCAAGAAGTGTCTATACTTGATTCATATAGACAAATTCCAATTTTTCATGACCTAAGATTTTATTGTTCAAATCATTCATATTTGATCCTTTCCATACATTGTCACATTCTCAAAACATCTCTATTGATTTCACTTCGTTCATTTAATTTCTTTGTTTTGAATAAAATCATTCATGTTTAAAATGCTCAAATCTTCATGATTATTTTACTGAGCATACATTTATCTGACTTGTGAACTTCATATTATTGTGCTTTAATTGTTGAAGTTAAATGATTGAGAAACATTGTGCTTTTAGGACAAATTCACAGGATCAGTGTGAGAACTTCAAAGAACTTCTATGGATTCACAATAACAAATGCTTACTACCCAAGAAGTTATTCTTGAGTGATCGAGAGGCGATGGGTCAAAATCAAAGAGTGGGTGTGTGATGAGGTAAAATGAAAAGAGAGTTTGGTTAGAAGTGAGCTTAAATGGTTAAAAGAAAGAGGTGTGAGAACAGAGTTAAAATAATATCAGAACTTTACAGCAAATCTTTTCTGAGTCGGGTAGCCACATCTATTGTTAGTTCACATTCTTTGGTGGCCTTCATTGAAACAGGCACTAGCCCATGCCAACTCTTGTATTAAACCCCACCAGCTATTCATCTTTTTCTCAACACAAAAGATGTTTCAATTTTATTGGGGAAGCAACGCATAATCTACCCCGTATTCATTTGGAAGATGTGGATATTGAAAAAGAAGGAAAGTTGCCCCACCTTCGCATCTCGTTCATGCACATTTAGTCCGTGTAATACTGTTGTTGTCTAAATGGGTTACACACTTTGAGTCTATAAAGCTAAGCAACTTCAATCTTTGTTACAAATGCATGAGCACACAAGGAATACGTTTTCTTGTCATAACATTCATAGACAATTCTTTGTGATTTTCGATGATTGAATGGAAGCCCTGGGGGAGTGAACATTAAAAAGCTCCTTTCCAATGTACATTTGTTGTACAAAGTAGCTCCATGCGGCTTACAGACATTTTAACTTATTCATTTGTTGATTAAAGTTTACACTCTTATTTGTCTGAATTTGAAAAGATTCGGATAAATATATTTTACGAATTGACGAATGGTTCGGAAAATTTGAGGAAAGATCAGATATGGAAAGTGGTCAAAGATAGGGTATATTACATTTCTTGAATAAAGTTTTGATGATTTTTATGCTCTATATCATCAAAAAAGGGGGAAAATTCAAGAAACGAAGAGGTTTATATGGGAGAAGATACAAGAAATGATAGTGTGTGAAAGCTCAAGTATGCAATGAAGAGAAATTTCAAGAATTCAAGATAAGTTCAAGAAATTTTCTTTGAAAAATTTGTTTAAAGTCTTTGAGGGAGAATGTTAAAGATAAATTTTGATTACAAGAAAGGGAGAATGTTTTAAAAGAATAAGACTATCAGCATTTGTCCCAAATTAATGGGAGAATATTGTGTTTTTCAAAGAAGATTTTTTTCCAAAGGGATGAATATTTGAGAAATTCAACAAAAGGGGAGAATGTTTCATCAAAGCTGATAAAGAAGGTGAATGTTCTTGAAAGGGGGAGAATGTGTTTTGAATATGAAATTCATTTGAAGATAAGTGCAAGTTTATCCAAAGACGGAGATCACTAGTTTTCGAATCAAAAGAGGGAGAATTTGTTTTGAAGATAAAAGTTCTTTTTGAAGATGATCTTGAATCCAAAGGGGGAGAATGTTAGAGCACAAATTGTTGTCTTCAAGATCATCTAGATTGAAAGTCAAAATCCCAAGTCAAAGCCTCAAGATTGCAAGTCAAAGTTACTCAAAGTGGAAAGTCAAAGTCAACTTAATTCAAGCAAAGTGAAGCCTTGTTAGTTTAGTTGTTTGTTGTATTTGTCCTTAGTATAAATATGTTTCTATTGTAATCATGTGGGTAGAACTTAGACGTGTGCTTACAGTGAGAATCATTTTACATATCTTAGAGAGAGAAAGTATAGAGAGAGAGGTGTTGTAATCTGTAAAGTTCATATCAATGACATATGAGATTTGATTGAAATTCATTGTTCATCTTGATAATCTTGCATAAACTAGGAATCACAACGGTTCTTAACTTATTTTTAGTTCTCAATTGATTATCGTTCTCTCTCTCTCTCTCTCTCTATATATATA
Organism: Arctium minus; assembly: GCA_954870635.1. Taxonomy (NCBI): domain Eukaryota; kingdom Viridiplantae; phylum Streptophyta; class Magnoliopsida; order Asterales; family Asteraceae; genus Arctium; species Arctium minus. The sequence goes on along the minus strand of OX941080.1, from coordinate 167,883,313 downwards.
TATATATATATATATATATATGTATATAGTCATTCAAGAAAGAACTGAGTTGTCTGTGATAACTGTGAGATCGAATATGAGCCACATATTAAAGAATAAGTTAGGAAATTATTAATTTTGGTAATTTTGACTGAATTTAATTTAAAGGGAACTTTAGGTGTTTAAAAATATTTATCTCTCCTCTCTCCCTCTCCCCTCTCCGACACTCGGCTTCCGATGAACCTTATTTTGACGGATACACAATATGATACCTAAAAAAGGGACACTGTTAAAAAAAAATACATACAACAATCATGATTATGATACCCAAAATACATTGTGTTACGTTGCAACAATCATGAATTATGAATTATTGCAAAAACTTTGTATAAAAACTAGCACTTGTTAATTCCAAAACTTAAAAATTCCATTGCATGTCCTATTCGAGTATCTCACGAGCTTATCGAGTCGAGTATCAGGTCGATCGACTCGACTCGTTAGTATGTCGAGTCGAGCTCGAGTTCGAGTCGAGTGTTGACCGAGTTTTAACCGAGTTTTGACCGAGTCGATCTCGAGTAGCTCGCGAGTTGTCTCGTCTCATTTACACCCCTATTTACAACTATAAGCAAATTTTTAGTAGAATTTATTGAAAATTCTCGTTTGGTAATTAAGCTACAAACAAGTTTATAAGTTAACTTTTACTTGAAGTAGTATTTCAATAGCTCCAAGGGATTTTCTTACTCCTTTTTCAATTTACCCTTGATATTTTTTCAATTAATTTTTAAAGATATTCTTTTATTTTACATTATATCAAACGTGACTAGTTTTTTTAACCAGCTTAAACAGCTAACGGTTAATTTTTCACCTAGTTTCCCAAACATATAACTAACATAGTAGTATAATGAGAACCCAATAATTTGTGATATCCAATATGAACCTACTTATTTAATAATTTATGTTATTGATTAAATAAATATAAAATGGTAACTTACCAATAAAAACACCTCATAAAACATTTAAATAATTTTATTCCTCCCAAAAATAGGAAATTCATAACCCCATAAGTAGAAAATCCGTAATTCCTCATTAATCATCTAATTAATTTTATTCCCTCCATAAATAGAAAATCCATAACTTCCTTAAATAGGAATTCATAACCCCTACAAATAGGAAATCTATAACTCCTCGTAAAATTATTAATTAATTGTTCATAATATGTATCCAAATTTTTATACAATGTGTTTATAGATCAATAGTTTTTTTTGGGTTTTTTGTTCTTGGTGGTATTGTTTAAATTGAAACAATATATTTGATACTGGTTCACATCGGGATACAATAGATTTTGGGTTATGGGTTCACCAGTAGTTCACATCGTGATATTATTATAGGTTTTTGGTTCTGGGTTCACCAGAGATGCTTGTTCACAATTTGTATCCAAGTCCTTACACAATGTTTTTAAGGATATGTAGTTTTTTTGTTATTGGGGTTTTTGTTTTAACATTTTGTTCTCAAGGTGATCACAATGTGTAATAAAAATATGTGGTCATAATGTTTAATTGAAACAATATATTTAATAGTAGTAAACATCGTGATACAAATGTTAATTAACATCGTATTTTTGTTCACAATTGTTCCTATGGAGGGGTCGTGTGTAACACTTGTATTTTCGATAGATGCATCTACAGGTTGATTGCATTAATTTTGGTGCATTAACCTTGAGTTAACGCACTACAAAACAGAGGCTAATCAGTCGGTAAAATGGAAATCCGTCGGTGATCCGTCGGTAAAGAGGTGGTCGGCGTTCAAATTACCGACGGATCACCGACGGATATTACCGACGGATCACCGACGGTTATGTTTTCCGACGGATCTCCGACGGCGAGGTTATTTCCGACGGATCACCGACGGTCTTCCTTTAGCGACGGATTATTTCCGACGGATTCTTTCCGACGAATTTAGTGACGGATTTCTGACGGATATTTATTAAATAAAAATTAAATACTTTTCGACGGATTACCGACGGATAATCCGTCGGTAATTTAATTTTTTTTTAAATAATTAAAAATTAAAATTTTCCAGTTTTTTATCCCATACAGAACCTGCCAATTTTTAAATATTACTAATTCTTAAAGTGTACAAAATATCTATAAATACATAAACATAATCCTACGGAGGGGGGAATGGGTGCTGATTGTTAAACTTGATCATGAACGCGTCAAACTGTGCCATTCGTTCCTGCATCTGTCTCTTCTCTGCTTCATCTCTATCCAATCGCTCCTGCATCCGGATCCTCTCTGCTTCCTCTCTCTGTAGTCGCTCCTGCAACTGGATCCTCTGTGTTTCCTCTCTCTCTAACCTCTGCCTCAACTCCTACAACTGAAATTCAACATTTGACAAACATATATAGAACAATGTTAAACAACATTTGCCAAGCATACATCCTCATCGCGACGGTCGCGCGTGCTCCCGCTCGAACTGGCACCTGAATCACCGGTCATAGTTTAATAGGGATCCTGACTGGTCCCCCATCCAAAAAGACGGCCCTTACGCCGTCCTCCGACACTACGCTCCCACAACTCAGCGTCATTGGGAGGTACAGTGTCGGGAGGTAAGTCCGGGTACTCCTCATCCCTATTCCGATGGTAGGCATCCTACAGTTTACCAAATTAGACATTGTCAAGTCAACTAACCTATCGTCTGCCCAACAATTGGCAGCCCAAACTAAGTTTTCTATAATTTCTATCTATCTTATAAAACAAACAAATATCTAGTCATGTATAATTGAACTTACCATCATATGAGCCGCCTTTGGATAAACGTAGATCGGAGGATCCGTGGTCGGACCAGTCGCACCCGGAACAAGCTTCCTGTTGGTGCAGTGTGTAGCCTCCCAAACCTCATCGCTGGTAGGCTCACGGCCCCATGCATCTCTCTACAATACACAACTTAAATTGTTAGTAGGTAATAAAATCATGTATATAGTACATATATTCATCAATTATATAGATTTAGTCTAGTGTATGATAAATTACCAAGCGGTCCCGATGCATAGGGATACTAATAGATCCAGTACAGTGTCTGGATGTCATCCCCTCATACTCGGTGGCCCGATTGGCTGTATTGGCCGAAACTACATGCCGGAACGTGTTTGTGTTCCATACCTGTTAAAAAGAAGACATAAATCAATATAAATCCTAGTACAACCGTATACAAGTATTCAAAACAAAACAAAACAAACCTGCTCAATCATCTGGACCAAAACTCACTCCGGATCCACTCTAGAGGGTGTGGCGCAAGAATCCTGTAGTCATGTCCATCGAACTGGACACCATCAATAGCTAAAGACCTTTCCTCGGCGAAGACACGTGCATCTCTCATCATGTCGGAGTACCTATTATGTAGGTGACGCCGATATGCAGCTAATACATCGGCGTCCATCTCAGGAGGCCAAGTATAATACAACTGCAAACAAATTGTTTGGATTAAGTAAAAATAAATCCACTCAATAAGTTAAATAGAGTAAAATACCTACCCGAAATCGATTCAGCAACCGTGGATAGTGCTCATTAGGGACATCCCTAAAATGAGCCCAAGGACCATCAAACATGGACTTAAAGACGGCAATGGCCCTCCGGACTGCCGACTTGTCCTTAAACCTTCACAATTGTAAAATATACAACATAAAAAACATTAGGATCGGTTTATTATGTACTAGAATAAATAATAAATCACATCTACTTACCCGCCCGCATCAGACAACAAAAGTGGTGGTTGCTGACTAGGTTGGGGCGTCTGTGATGCCACATTCGGGCCTTTAACCCTCGAGGCCGCTGCTCTGTCATCAGACTGGATCTGATCTAGGCCGTCGTCGGTGAACTCATCGGCCTGGGGGTCACCACACCCAGCGGAGCTGCTACTGCCCCTACTCCTACCACTCCTACTACCCCTACTACCCCTAAAAGGGTGTCCAGACATCTAAAAATAGAGAATGGTTAACACAAAATGATATAAGTGTACATAAATCATAAGACCCAAAAATAGAAAATGTTTAACACGGAAATGTCTACATATGAAAGACACACTAGTTATCAGACGAGTGATCAGATAACATAAGTTCGTCTTCGTTATCTTCATCATCATCCATATATTCAAATTCTTCTTCCTCGTCGCTAGCTTTGTGATCTTCACAACTGCCCACCAGTCCTTTAAATCCTTACTTCTTGAAGGATAAGGTGTGTAATACACTTGTTCCGCTTGTGATGCTAGGACGTAATAGTCCTCACCTTTGAGTCTAGACTTGTATTTGATATCAACCAACCCATGTTTAGGGTCGACTCTAACTCCATCTGGACTATCAAACCATGTACACTTGAACAAAATTACAGCACAATAGCCCACACCGTAGTACTCCGCCTCTAACACGTCGTCCAACAATCCGTAATAGTCAAACTCGGAGTCGTCATAACAAGATCCTCTTACACATATACCACTATTATGTGTGACACGCCCAACAACATGTGTTACCGTATGGAACTTGTAACCATTGACAAAATATCCCTTATGCGACCAAGCATATCAGCCTGGTCCACGTGCTAGGGAGTTTAAATGGTCGGAGAAATCGCCTGATCCGAGCATAACCTATAAAACCGCAAATAAGAAATAAATTACATATGTGTAACATTACATACGTAAATTTCATATGTTTGTACTCACGTGTTGTTCAAACCAAGTAGAAAACCTTTCATCCCGAGCTTTATCTCGTGCAACTGCATTACGAAGAGGTTCTCTTTGTCGTATCCACTCATCGAAGGTCCTTTGAAAAGGTCGAACTTCTTCACAATTCAACAACACATATGTGTGGATCTTGTGAATCTCGGCTTGAGTCAAGATGGTCTTTTTCCCCCCTTCTCGAATAATCTACGAGATGGAACCTTGAATATGCTCAAGCGATCGTCTATTCCTGAAGAACTAGGAATATCTGGGGAAAAGTTTCTTGACTCGCGATTATGTCGAGTTTCTATCTGTGGATCAAAATACAGGGAGCAATAGGTAGAGAGTTCATATACTAGATATGACTCAACGATAGACCCCTCCACCCTTGCTTTGTTTATAACAGTCCTCTTCAACGACCCAAGTTTCCTAAACAACGATTGAAATACGTGTTAGAAAATAAATGGGTAAGTATTTGAATGGCAAAGTTCATTTACCTCTCATAAAGATACATCCACCTATACTGGACCGACCCACCATTTATGGCTTCTCGTGTCAAATGTATCACTAAGTGTTCCATAGAATCAAAGAATCCGGGCGGGAAGACTTTTTCCAACTTACAAATTGTTTGAACGATACTTGTTTGCAATGGAATCAAGTCTTCTAAGTGTAACACCCTTGAGCAGATTACATGAAAGAATGTGCATAACTCCGTTATCGCATCCCATATGGGAGTCGGTATCATCCCTCGTAACGCAATAGAAAACAATCGTTGCATAAACACATGACAATCATGACTCTTGAAGCTATAAAAGCTGTAATATTCGAAGCATACCCGTCCGGAAACTTCAGTCTCTTTAACCATTCACATACTTGTTTTACTTGTTGTTTCGTCAAAGTGTACGACGACTTCGACTTCACTACTTTATTGCCTGACGTGGTAATATGCAACTGCGGTCGGTTGCAATAAATCTCTACATCCCTCCTTGCTTTTATATTGTCTTTCGTTTTTGATGTGTCCATGACAGTGTTAAAGAGATTCTCAAAGACGTTCTTCTCAATGTGCATGACATCTAGGTTGTGTCGGATTAACAACGTCTTCCAATATGGAAGCTCCCAAAAGATGCTTCTCTTCACCCAATTATAAGTGATTCCGAAACCGGTAATTTTTCTATTGGTCGGTCGAAACGAGGAGCCATCGTAAACAGTTGGAAGATGACAGACCTGTTCCCATATTTCTTCACCGGTTAACTCGGGTGGTGGACCTGCTAACACCCTAGATCCGTCCAGAAACCCTGTTCGATCACGTTGGAAGGGGTGTGCACTAGGTAACCATCTCCGATGACAGTCAAACCAACAAGATTTACCTCCATTTCTTAACTGAAACAAATCGACTGTACCCATGCAGTACGGGCAGGCTAACTTGTCGTGCGTGCTCCAACCCGACAATATTGCGTAGGCAGGGAAGTATCCATAGAAGTATATCCCTCATCTCAAAATTAATCTTATGATAAGCATCATACGCAAGAGCACCCACTGTATACAACATCTTGACCCACTGTATACAACATCTTGAGATCATCTATTAGCGGCCTAAGAAAGACATCCAAATTCTGACCGGGGCTCTTTCTACCTGGAATGACCAATGCAAGTTTCACGTATGAATCTTTCAGACTCAACCAAGGAGGTAAATTGTAGATGGTAAGAAAAACTGGCCAAAGTGAATACGGATTCGAATTTGAATTATTCGGGTTGAAACCGTCGGTACATAAGCCAAGACGAACATTCCGGACCTCAGAAGCGAAGTCAGGATGTACCATGTCGAAATGCTTCCAAGCCGCACCATCACTTGGATGTACCATCACACCCGGTTCTATCTGATGATCCTTGTGCCAAGTCATATCTTTAGACGTCTTCTTTGACATATATAATCTTTGAAGTCTAGGAACAATCAGCAACTACATCATCACCAAGTTAGGGACCTTGCTTCGACCACTTGTCTTGAAACGATATTCATTGCACACTCGGCAGTGGGTCAACTCAGAATCATCCTTATAAAATAACATGCAATGGTTTTTGCAAGCGTCGATCTTTTGTTTTGGCAGAGCAAGCTTTTTCAAACTCTTTTTTGTCTCATTGAAGTTACCGGATAGTTTATCACCCTCGGGTAACATCTCTTTAATTATAGCAACATTGCGGTTATAAGTCGTCTCGGGTACATTACATTCTGCCTTTCAATTCAACAATCTCGTTGCAGCTCCTAATTTCGAGTAATTTGGACACCCGTCCCATAGTGGCTCATCAGCAGCTTGTAACATGTCATAAAATCCTTGGGCAGAAGGATTAGGGGTTTCTTCTTCCCATGTCATCCCATCATGTATCATGTGATCGTTCACCATTTCAACATAACTTTCATTATGATCTACTACCGGAGTAGAAGATTGACCCACGTCTTGATGCCCTTCATTATGGTAATAAGTTTCACCATGTGCCCACCATGTGGTATAATCAGGCATGAAACCGTGCTTCATCAAATGCAGCCTCACGTCAGTCCTTTCTTTATAGCGTAAGTTTTGACACTTCTTACAAGGGCATCTAATACGAAGCACTATCCCATCACGTGTAGGTTTCTTTTCAACAGTCCTTTCATCGGCATAGGCATAGTCCAAAAAACTGTCCATTGCAACAATATAGTCGATGCTAAGAAACCCCCGACTGTCGTTCTTTCTATACATCCATCCTCTATCTATCGACATATTCAACCACTACAACGAAGAAATAAGTAGTTAATCAACATAATCAAGATAGAGGTGGTGTAATGGTTTGACTATTGAAAAGTCACACCGTAGGTTTAGATGAGTTGTGGATGACTTTAAAACCCTACGTGTAATGGTTTGACTATTAGAAAGTCAAACCATAGGTTACAATAACAGAAAGGTGTTTTGGAAAGTTTAAAAACCCTACGTGTAATGGTTTGACTATTTAAAAGTCAAACCGTAGGTGTCAACGAAGTTAGAAGTCTATTGAACACTACATGTAATGGTTTGCCTTCTTGAAAGTCAAACCATAGGTTTAGAGGAGTTTTGGATGACTCTAAAACTCTAAGTGTAATGGTTTGACTATTGGAAAGTCACACCGTAGGTTTAGATGAGTTGTGGATGACTTTAAAACCCTACGTGTAATGGTTTGACTATTGGAAAGTCAAACCGTAGGCTACAATAACAGAAAGGTGTTTTGGAAAATTTAAAAACCCTACGTGTAATGGTTTGACTATTTAAAAGTCAAACCGTAGGTGTCAACGAAGTTAGAAGTCTATTGAACACTACATGTAATGGTTTGCCTTCTTGAAAGTCAAACCATAGGTTTAGAGGAATTTTGGATGACTCTAAAACTCTAAGTGTAATGGTTTGACTATTGGAAAGTCAAACCGTAGGTTACAATCAATGAAAGGTGTTTTGGAAAGTTTAAAAACCCTACGTGTAATGGTTTGACTATTTAAAAGTCAAACCGTAGGTGTCAACGAAGTTAGAAGTCTAATGAACACTACATGTAATGGTTTGCCTTCTTGAAAGTCAAACCATAGGTTTAGAGGAGTTTTGGATGACTCTAAAACTCTAAATGTGATTGTTTGACTATTGGAAAGTCAAACATATGTTTTTTAAAATTTCGGCGGCATAACGGCTATAAAATGAATATTTCCATATATCAACCTAATGTTTGCCCAACAATTGGCAACCCAACTAAAATAAATAAATAAAATCAAGTATAATCAAATCCTAAATCATACCAAATGTCTCCATTTATCAACCTAATGTTTGCCCAACAATTGGCAACCCAACTGAAATAAATAAATAAAATCAAGTATAATCAAATCCTAAATCATACCAAATGTCTCCATTTATCAACCTAATTTTTGTCCAAAAACTATGAGGTTCGATAACGATTGATCTAACAACATCTATGTGAAAAAGATAATGAAACGTAAAATTTCAAACAAAATTTCAATCATCTACGACTAGAGTACGAAGAAAATCAGAAAACTACCTATAGATTGTGATCGATCACATGTCGAATACTATAACGATTTATTAGTAGATATATTCATCAGAAACTACATCAATTTGCAATTATCAATGTGATAAATACATAAAACTGCTAACAAATTACCAAGGCCGCTGTGGAGAGATCGAGAGCGAGAGTGAGATGGAAGTCGAGAGAGGGAGAGAGGTCGCCGAGAGAGAGAGGTCGCTGGGAGAGAGAGGGCACTGTGGAGAGTGAGAGGTCGCCGAGAGAGAGAGTATCGAGAGGGAGAGATCGCCGGTGAGAGGTTGAGATTGAGAGGTCGCCGGTGAGAGAGGTCGCCGAGAGAGAGAGAGAGAGAGAGAGAGAGAGAGAGAGAGAGAGTATCGAAAGGGAGACGAGAGACTGAGAGAGGTCGTCTGAAATTAGAGCTTTAAAGCCCGCTATTTTTTTTTAGAATTTTCGGAAATTCACCGACGGATTTCCGACGGATAATTGTTTTTTATTAAATAAAATCTTTTAAATTAAAATTATATTTAAAATTATAACTATTAAATAAATTATTAATTAATATATTATTTAATATTAAAATAAATAAATAAATTATTAATTAATTAATTTATCAAATTATATTTAAAATTCTTAATTAATTTATCAAATTGTATTTAAATTGACTAAAATACCCCTGAAGTAACTGGGCTTTAAACGAATCCGGTTAGATCAGGGACAGTATGTGATCAGTTAGGCTTTAACGTACCCAGTTGGGCTTTAAACGAATCTGTTTGGGCTTTAACGTACCCAGTTGGGCTTTAATGGATTTAGTTGGGCTTTAACGTTACCAGTTGGGCTTTAACAAATCCAGTTGGGTTTTAATGGATTCAGTGGGGCTTTAACGTTCCCAGCTGGGCTTTAACGTATCCAATTGGGCTTTAACGTACACAGTTGGGCTTTAATGAATCCAGTTGAGCTTTAATGGACCCGGTTGGGCTTTAACGTTACCAGTTGGGCTTTAACAGATCCAGTTGGGCTTTAATGGATTCAGTGGGGCTTTAACGTTCCCAACTGGGCTTTACGTATCCAATTGGGCTTTAACGTACACAGTTGGGCTTTAATGAATCCAGTTGGGCTTTAATGGACCCGATTAGGCTTTAACGTACCCAGTTGGGCTTTAAACGAATCTGTTTGGGCTATAACGTACCTAGTTGGGCTTTAATGGATTTAGTTGGGCTTTAACGTTACCAGTTGGGTTTTAACAGATCCATTTGGGCTTTAATGGATTTAGTTGGGCTTTAACAGATCCAGTTGAGCTTTAATGAATTCAGTGGAGCTTTAACATTCCCAGCTGGGCTTTAACGTATCCAATTGGGCTTTAACGTACACAGTTGGGCTTTAATGAATCCAGTTGGGCTTTAATGGACCCGGTTGGGCTTTAATATATCCAGTTGCTTTTAATGGATCCAGTTAGGCTTTAACAGATCCAGTTGGGCTTTAATGGATCCAGTTAGGCTTTAACGTTACTAGTTGGGTTTCAACAGATCCAGTTGGGCTTTAATGGATTCAGTGGGGCTTTAACGTTCCCAGCTGGGCTTTAACATATCCAATTGGGCTTTAACATACACAGTTGGGCTTTAACATACATACTATACATGATCGCATACGTACTTGTATATACATAATCACATACGTATTTGTATATACATGATCACATACGTACTTGCATATACATGATCACATACGTACTTGTATATACATACATGATCACATACGTACTATACATATACATGATGTACATACATACTATACATATACATGCATGATGTATACATACTTTATATATACATGGTGTACATACATTCATGATCACATACGTACTTGTGTATCTACATACATGATCACATACATACAAACATACATACATATATATATATATATGTATACATACATGATCACAGAAAAAATAAATATTTATTAAATTATTAAACTTACCGACGGATTACTGACGGATTCTTAAAGGTCGTCGGTAATCCGTCTGTAATTACCGACGGACGTAAAAAAAAATAAATATTTATTAAATTATATAAATTACCGACGGATTTAAAAATAAAAAAAATAAAATAAAAAAATTTAATATTCGTCGGTAATCCGTCGGTAATTTGTACATTTACCGACGGATTACCGACGGATAGTCTATCCGTCGCAAAATTTTCTTTACCGTCGGTGATCCGTCGGTAATTACCGACGGATTAAATCCGTCGGTAAATGTGGTCGGAAATAAGCAATTTTCCAGTAGTGACGGTCTTTAATCATGTTCTTTAGCCGGGGGTTGTTTCGGGGTCAAATGATTAGGGAAAACAAGGAGTTTTGGTTATCAAAAGGGTCCCAACTCACTAGAATGTCAAAACGGAGCTGAAATCCTGAAATGGAGTGCTAGGCGACCAGATATGCTATCAGGGTCTCAGTTGAGGTAGCATATACTAAATAGAGAGTTACATGATCGAATATGCGATCAGAGTCTCAGTTGTGGTTGCATATTTGAAGTTCTGAGTGAGAACTTGGGCACGGGCGAGTAGATATACGACCTGGGTTGCATATGACCTGCAGACAGATTAAGAATGGATTTTATCCTTTAATTGGTGTATTACAAAAATTTTAGATTTAGTCTCTCTTTCTAGATTTGAGGGTTTTGCATCGTGGAAAGAAGAGAGGAGAGAGATTTGAAAAATAGCGACCGTTGTTGGGTTTTAGCGGCCATTGTTGGGTTATAGTAACAGCCGCACCTAATCTAGACTTTGTGTAAACTTTGCTTAACTTAACAAAATTATAAATCATTAGTTTAATCTTGGATTTAAATTAGTTTATGATTGAGATTGACTCTCACATATCTCATAAAATACACAGTTCTCCCTTGAATGGTATATATGTATGTATGTAGAGAGAGCATCATGTTAAAAGTTAGTCAAACGGAAATGTGAGAACAATTTTATCCTCACACCTCCTTTAATCATTTTAGCAAATTGTTAATGGTCACTAAAGGGTTAAAAAATCGGAAGAAGAAAAAATTTCTTTGCTAATTAACTAGAAGAGATATTTTAAGGATATATTCAATTAAATGAAAATGATGTGTTATATATATCACAAGTTAATAGAAGAAAAAAAACCCTAATCATATAATAAGAAATCCTCCAACGAGAAACAAAAAGAGATTAAAGTTTAATTGTTAATTCCAAGAAAGAAAGTGCATTAGTGGGATAGTGTATGTTTTGGATTTATCGTCGCTTGAAGAAACTTGCAATCGCTACTGGAAAAACTCCACACTGTCATGAGAGTCGCCAAGTCCACCGTCACCAGCACTTGTCTAACATTTTTCGGATTATTTATCTCATGAAGAAATCAAGACGAAGCAGAAAAAGAACTATCTCCATTTCAGATACGATTACAGATTTTTCCGTTTGTCAGTGGAGTTCCCATCTTGTATCGGTGATGACTTCACTTGGTTACGAGTGGGATTGATAACATCAAAAGGTTTGAATTTTGTATCACAATTTCTTTGATTTTACGTTCATAATATGAATGTATTATAATATGCGTTGTTTGTATTACATTTAAGTTCTTACGATAAATAATACAGTCAAATGTGATATTAGTATTTAGAGTTATAATGTGTGTTTTATAATACACCTAATCAGAAGGTGATATTGGTAATATAATTAATTCATGTGATTGTGGTGTTTTATAGTTGTTAATTATATGTGATTGTTGTTTGTTTTGTTAATCACAAGTAATATTCTAGCATAATATATATGATCATGTTTTTTGTGTGTTATTTTTAAGTGATATTATAGCATAACACACATGAATTATAGTTTTTGTGTAGCTTATCATATTTGATTAATCTATTATGTGGATTGAATTAAGTGGATCACTGCAACATCCTGATTATATTTTTATCCCAATTAATAAAAACTGTTGAACTGGATGATTCGGTAAAGGAAGAACCAAATATGGAGTATGACTATAGTGCCATGTGGTTGTGACACTTGTCACAATAGCACCAATGGTACTAAGAGTATAGTTGTATCGGCTATAATGTCATGTGGTTATAACATCTGTCACAATGGCACCAATGATACTGAAAGTGTGGTAGTCCGGCTATAGTGTCATGCAGTTGTGACATATGTCACAATAGCACCGACGTTATCAAGTATTTGGTCGTTCCAACGAATGTGTCATAGAATTATGACAATGACACGATAATTAGCATAACATCATCAAATGTACTGGGAAAACAGCCTGGAAAACGGTCGAGAAAATGTTCGAAAAAAGGTCGAAAAACTCGCAGTACGGGACAGGCTATAGTGCCCGGCGACTGTGCCAGTGGCATTATGGCATGTCATGGTCGCCAAGGGGGAAATATGACTTTCGATACATTCTGGGCGACCTTGCCATGCGATTGAGACATGTCATAATCGCATGTCACAATCACGGTCAGGGTGTAGTGTATAAAATACGATTTTGAGCATCTTTCTTCATTTGGTCATCTCTCTCATATCAACTCCGATTTTAACGATTCTTTTTACTATGGTCTCGTTTTTGAGTTCTCTTCAAGGATATATCAAGAGGTTTGAAGTTTATTGGAGGATACAAGAGTATTTTGTGGTGGTAATCTCATCATCTCTCTCGATTTTAAGTTAGGGTTTAGCATATTCTTCATTTTTTCTCTTCTCCCCTTCCTTGTTGCTTTAGGTTTTGGATCTTTGGAGGTGAAAGAAATTTTTTTCAAGTTTTGGATCTAAGAGTTAGGAGGTGTTGCTTGAAGATTCAAGTTTTCACCAAGAAAACTCAAGTTTGGAGTAAAACCTAGATTTAGCCTAAATCTAGCAAGATGAGTTCAAGTTGCTTTGTGAAAACTTTGTACATGCCAAAAATAGATTTATGTGTTTTAGTTGATAATTATAAATGTTGGATTATTTGATGACTTTTGCGTATTTGGTGTATTTGATTTATAAAACTCGTGAAATACACATATTTGGGGTTTTTGGACACTTTGGTAAATAAATCTTGAAAGTGTATTGTTTTTATGATTTATTTCATATGTAGCAATTATATGATGCTTATGCATTCTTAGTGTCATTAAATTTATAAACCATTTGAAAAATACTCGTTATTATGTTATAAAGTATTCTTGAAGATAAATAGTATGATTTTGTTTGGAAAATGTCAATGATGGGTTTTGAGTTAATCATACCTTGGGAGCATGAGTTTGCATAAATATTGGTTAAATACATTTTAGTACTTATTATGACTTTTAAATAAATAGTCAATTGAGTTGTTGAACTTTTGGCTCGGTTTTGACTCATATGAGTTTTATTGGACAATTGTTCGGTTTTAATAGCTCGATGTGGAGCTTTGGTTATGATTTGCATTTATTGTATCTGATTTGAGAATTACATGTTTTGAGTGACTTAGTCATTCATTTGGAGTGATGTAATGTTTTAAACTGTAATGCAATGGATCCATAGGCATAGGAGTCAGTTTCAGTGAGATGAACATCCACATAATTTACACATGGAATAGGCATGGGGTCTTTATCGGTAATAAGATGTGGGCTCATTCAGTCGGGCATCTACCATTGACCAATAATTGTGATTTCTCGTGAACGAGTGAAATCTAGGGTCATCGGGGGTCTTACGCCAAAAACCTTGCAAGGTTGAATTGGATGACCGTTGATCCTGTTGGAAAATTTTAGTAAAAATGTGATTTTTTACTAACTTTGGACACAAATAAATACATATATGTATTGTATATATCTAACTCTTCATGGGTTTGTGTTCTCCTATATGAGAGCTTCGAAACAATATATTATATGTCCAAAACGGAATATGTGTGAATGAGATATCGATGCTCAAAGTTGAGGGTTTAGGATGAAATTGGAAAAACCAAGTAGGTGTGGGATTGTGTCCCACATAGGAAGGAGGACCAAAAATTTTAGTGGTTTATAACTAAAATTGTGGGAGGGACTTACAAGTCCTTTGTTTGGTTTTACTCCATCACCTACCCGCGCACAGGGGGGGGTGCCGATTGCGACTCTTGTAGGCTAAATCGGCGAACTTGTGCATGGGCGCGACCTGCGGACACGAATGCCGCTCCGAAATCTTGTGCTCGCACAGCTTGGTTTTTGCGAAAATTTTTGTTTTGATCCAGTGGACTACGCGCAACTCACTTGAGTGTGAACGAACAGTGGATCACGCGAGTTAAGTCGCGGGCTTACCCGCGACATACACTGTTTGTAGACGAGAGACAGTGAACCACGCGGGTTGTGCCGCGACTTCACCCGCGTGGCAAGTCGTGAAACACACTGTTTCGTTTTTCTATAACTCCCAATTAATACACAATGAATACGAAGATAAATGTGCTTAATGGTCAGTTAATTATTCGTTAAATACTGATTAATATCATATTAATCTGTCAGTTTCATTCTTGAGTATAAATAGGGAGTTTGGCTCATTCCTAGACACACCCCGAGATAACAATCGATACTTCTTCTCTCTAATTTTCTCTGCATACGATTTCTTCCTCAGCGAATTTTCAAGCAAGTAGAATTATCCGACAATACTTCTGCTCAAGATGTTGTACCCTGAGAACAGACGGCAAATCTGTTTAAGGGAATCGTGTTCAACATGAGCCTCAGCATCGTTTGAATATACGGTTTATTCATTAAAAAAAAAAATCTGTCGATTCCCTTTGTATTTGAATTATACTACTCATTTGTTGATTGTTTTAGTTATTTCGTTGTATTTATATGTATTATTAAAATACATAAAGTGGATTATTACCAACAATCTTAAACAGATTTTTGCAATCGAGTTTATCTCGATACTTTAATTCTCTGTATTTTGTAAACAGATTAATAAGTATCAATTTCTGTTTTTGTAAACAGATTATTTCATGATACTAATTATTCACGTGAAATTGTGAATTTTCAGAATGGTAAACACAACCGGAACTACATCTACTGCAATATCGATTTCTGGTGTTGCTACTTTGCCTGTGCAATCCATGGCAACTACTACCACTCCAGCACCAAACATGATGGCCAATCACGCTGAGAAACTGGAGAAATTTTTTGGTTTGAATTTCAAGAGATGGCAACAGAAAATGTTTTTCTATCTGACAACTTTGAACCTGGAGAGGTTCCTCACTGAAACCGCTCCTCAACTTAGTGGAGGAGAGGCCGATGTTCAATCTGTGAGCGCGGTCGAAGCGTGGAAGCATTCGGAATTTCTATGCCGCAACTATGTGTTGAATGGGCTAGCCGATGCACTTTACAATGTATATTGTAAAGTAACCACGACAAAGGAACTTTGGGAGTCCTTGGATGGCAAGTACAAGACGGAAGATGCGGGAACCAAGAAGCATGTTGTTGCTCGCTTCTTGGATTTCAAAATGATTGACTCAAAAACTGTGATGAGTCAAGTTCAAGATCTTCAATGAATTATGCACGACATACTTTCCGAAGGAATGGTTGTCAGTGAAGCCTTCCAAGTTGCGGCCATGATTGAAAAGCTTCCTCCTGGTTGGGTAGATTTTAAAAACTACCTTAAACACAAGCGAAAGAAGATGTCCATGAAGGATTTGGTGGTACGTCTTCGCATTGAAGAAGACAACCGAATAACTTTGAAGGGTAGTTATGCCGGCTCTTCAAAAGATAATGTGGTGGAAGTTGTTCAATCTTCCAAGGCCAAGGCGAAGAAGATTGACAAAGGCAAGGGGAAAGCGAAAAATCTTGCCCCTCGGAAAGGAACTTTCAAAAAGAAGTTCAACTGTTATAATTGTGGCCAACTGGGTCACAAGGCGGCTGATTGCAAGTTGCCCAAGAAGGAAAATCCGCGCAAAGCTCACATGATGAACAAATACTTGGTGGCTATGATCACGGAGTTTTCGGCCATGGGACTTGCTACCATGGTTTCGGAGGCTAACGTGATAGGTTCGAACTCTATGGATTGGTGGGTCGATATGGGAGCTACCCGTCATGTATGTCATGACAAAAGCAACTTCAGCTCCTTCAAAGATGTTGATGATGGGCAAAAGCTCTACATGGTAAATGTCGCTACTACCTATGTTAAGGGCATTGGAGATGTGCTTCTAAAAATGACTTCCGAAAAAGTGCTCAAGATTAGAGACGTTTTGTACGCACCGGAGCTTCGGAAGAACCTTGTGTCGGGTTGGTTGCTTAATAAGTTTGGTTTTAAACTTGTGTTTGAGTCGGACAAATTTGTTTTGTCTAAGAATGGTATGTATGTGGGAATGGGATATGCCTTAGATGGCATGTTTAAGTTGAATGTAACCGTTATCAATGGAATGAATAAAACTGGTACTAGTTCTGTTTATTTGCTTAAGTTTGAAACGTTTGGCATGGCCATTTAGGACATGTAAACTTTAATTCCATTCAACGATTAATTAAACTAAATTACATACCTAAATTTGATATTGACTCGAATCACAAGTGTCCCACATGTGTAGACTCTAAACTTACTAGAACGTCTTTCAAATTGATTGAAAGGAAAACCGAACCCCTTGATTTAATTCACACCGATGTGTGTGATTTAAAATAGATTCTTACTAGAGGTGGGAACAAATACTTCATCACGTTTATCGATGATAGTACGAAATATTGCTACGTGTATTTACTTAAGAGTAAAGATGAAGCAATAGACAAGTTTATCTTGTATAAAAATGAAGTTGAGAATCAACTTAACAAGAAAATCAAGGTGGTTAGAAGTGATAGGGGAGGTAAATATGTTTCACCGTTTGCTGAATTTTGTTCTAACAAAGGAATTCGACATGAATTCACAACACCCTACTCACCTCAGCAAAATGGTATGGTTGAAAGAAAGAATCGCACCCTGAAAGAAATGGTGAATGCCATGTTGATCAGTTCTGGCCTAAGTCAGAACATGTGGGGGGAAGCTATTTTGTCGGCTAATTATCTTTTAAATAAGATACCACGCAAGAAACAAGATGAGACACCGTATGAACTTTGGATGGGAAGAAAACCATCTTACAAGTACTTACGAGTGTGGGGGTGCCTAGATAAAGTGGTTGTACCTCCGCCTAAGGTACAAAAGTTAGGACCTAAAACAGTGGATTGTGTATTCATTGGATATGCACAAAATAGTAGTGCGTATCGGTTTCATGTGTATGAATCTAAAAATCCCGAGATACACAAGAATACAATTATGGAGTCAAGAAATGCTTCATTCTTCTAGGATGTGTTTCCTTGTTTGAACAAGGAAAATCAAACCTCATCTTCTAAAGGCAAAGAAATTGTTCGAGAGGATGAACAAATTCTATCTGATGAAGAAGATGTGGAACCTAGAAGAAGTATGTAACACCCGTAAATTCATAAGGTAAGTATTTTGTCTCCCTTAATGCATTAATTTCGTTTATGTGTGAATATGTGTCTTTATGTGCATTTTATGATCATGAATTATGTTAAAGTGTCATATATTGGTTTACCATCTTTAATCGTGCAATTCTTGTGCTCGTTATCGTTTTCAGTTTGAGTTTTGGACTGTTTTGAGTGACTCGCGATTGTGCCCTTGGCACTATCGCAGAGGGCAATATCGCCGAACTTGTACCGAGAGTTCGGGATGACTCGCGATTGTGCCCCGCGATTGTGCCCTTGGCACTATCGCGGAGGGCACTATCGCCGAACATGTACCGAGGGGTCGGAGTGTCCCGTGATTGTGACTCGCGATAGTGCCAATGGCACTATCGCCGGGCACTATCGCCCACGTGGTCCAGTCTGCTATTTTATAGAAATTAATACCTCATTTCTCACTTTCACTTTACAAAAAACGGGATAACACTTCTTGGAGGCGATTTTTAGGGTTTCATCACCTACTTCATTTATTTCCTAGGGTTTGGGTTGTTAGGGTCATTTATTAATCATTAAGCTTCATCCAAGCTTATCTAGTGAAGATTCTCCTCAAGCTACTCCTCTCCACTTCAAGTCTCATCTTCTCCAACTTCTAGGGTTTGACACTTTTCTAGGTTTTGGTCCAAAAACCTAGATTGTGAGTTTACTAAACCTTTGTTAAAACTAGATACACATCATAATCTTCTATTTGCTATTTCATTCTCTATGTGTTCAAGTATTTGGGATTTCTTGATGAAAATGGTTGGAAATATGGATATTGGTGATATGTTATGTTTTATGTTATGTGTACCATTATTTGGGGCTTTTCCCATGGATATATAAAATGGGTACCTTAATATGTTAAATGTATGCATATATGTGAGTTATGATGGTTTTAGTTGGAATGTCACTTTGGTAACATATTTATATGCATGATGAATATAATTGTCATTTGGGACTTTTGTTGGACTTTATGAGGATAGGATGGTAACATTGTACCCGTAGTCGGTATGGAAATATGTTGGGTTGAAATATACCTAAGGACCTCCTATAGGCATTGTGTTGGACGAATCAAGGCAAGTTCACTAGGAGGATGTAGTCTTGGGGCACCACCGGGATGGTATGTGCCTAGACCTCCGCCACTCGAAAAGTTTCCTTTACGGTCTGATCTCCGGGTGTGCCGGGCCTTTGGGGTGTTCCTTGTTAAGGGCATCAAGGTGCATCGACTCTTTGGAGTGGAATTGATTGGTGTTTTGGGTCTCCCCTAATGACTCCACATATATTTGAACACTGGTTAACTGCTGATAAGAAATTGTGACTGTTCATGCATGCTTATTATTGTCCAACTCACTAGGCTTTTTGGCCTAACACTTGTTTGGTGTCGATGTGTATCTCAGGTGTTAGCGGCGCAGCTCCTAGGCAAGTTTAGATGCTTTGGGCAAGAGCTTGGGGATTTTGGCACTTGAACTATTTTTGGAAGATTTGGGTTTATAGATGACACCCCTTTTGTAATCTCTTTTCTAGATGTAGAAATTAGATTAGTTGGTTGTTTATTTATCCGTTAAATTACAGATTTGTGATTAAACAGGTTATTTGTATATTTCCCTTTTTGGGAGGCTCTTGCTATGGCAAACTTTATACCAACTTTCCATTTATGGAAAGTTTTTGTTATCTATATTTTTAGGGCGTTACAAGTTGTTATCAGAGCTTTAGTTTAAGTGAACTAGGTATTGTTTAGCATATCTAGACTTAAGCTTTAGATGTTATGACTTCACTGTCCACTTGGGGTAGAAATCCTAGGTGGGGAGAGCGTTAGGATTACGGAATTACTTTAATTAAAAGTTGTGATGATGGTGACAAGAATTCTTGTGTATGGTTCGTTCATAATTTCACTTAGCTACTGCTATTATGAATGCATTGTTACGTGAGCATGCTTGGTTTGCTATTATTATGACAATTGATGAAGGTAGTAGTACGTACAATGAGTTCAACTCGCTTAGCCTTTTCTCAATCTATTTCTCGTACGTGCATGCCAGATTATAATGATAAACACTCGAAGTAGGTTACCGGACATGCCAGAGGGTCAACCAGAGGTGGAATCTGCAGCTGTACGACCTCCCGTGGGTGTAACCACCAATGACATTCCTGTACCCAGAATCTTGGGAGGCGGACCTGAGCATATTCCGCGACGGAACCTCAATACAGGTAACGCCATCATGGAAGAAGTTACCATGGAGACCCGGCTTCGGGATAGCATGATGTTGGCCATGAATGCGGCCTTGGCTCAACAACAGTTGGCCATGACTTCGGCCATGACCTAACAGCAAGAGTTTTTCATGAAACTTCTAGAGGATCGAGACGTCAGTAACCGTCAACCCGAGACTATGGCTGAAAACGTTATTGTGGGTTCGGGTGGACCGAATGTGGTAACGGTTGAAGAACCATCCGCTGAGGGAATCAGAACGAAGATTAAAGGGTGTACCTACAAGACGTTTCTGGGGTGTCACCCTAAGGAGTTTGCGGGTTCAGACAACCCGGTTGCTTGTATGTACTGACTCAAGGAGTTAGAAATGGCCTTCGAGTCCAGTGAATGCGATCCTTCTCAACGGGTCAAGTTTGCTTCTCAGCTACTTTGGGGAGAGGCTCTGATTTGGTGGAACCTCACACGATCCGCCCACACCCCGGAAGTTCTGGTTAAGCTAACTTGGACGGTGTTCAAGGAGAAGATCATGGACAAGTACTACAGCGAACGGTCGTTGGATAAGCTGGAACGGGAGTTCCGAGATCTGAAGAAAGGGAATCTGTCCATTGCTGAATACTCCAAACTCTTTTTGGAGAAGCTAAACTTGATGGGACATTTGGTTCCCGATGAAAAGTCGAAGATGAAAGCATATCAACAGGGTTTACCGGCCGGGATGCGAACGGATATAAGAAATGCCAAGTGCTCGACCTTGCAAGAGGTCATTGAAGAGTCTTTACTCACCGAGGATGACATTAATGCTGAGAAAGAGAAAAGAAGGCAAGCTGGTGAGAAAGGGAAGTGGGAAGGGCCATCTGGGCCCGTTCGTCAGTCGAGACCCTTTGTAAGTGGGAAAGCGGGTGATCAACGTCGTGAAGAACGGTGGTGTTCCAAGTGTAGGTCAAAGCACTCAGGACCATGTGCTGCAAGAACTTACTCCGGTCCAACCAGGTGCGCTAAGTGTGGTAAGAAGAACCATGCGACTCGAGAATGTTCCATCCAGGGATCGGTATGTTTTGAGTGCGGAGAATCGGGGCATATGAAAAGATTTTGCCCAAAGCTAGTTGGAGGAAATGGGGGAAATTCTGTGGGTTTGACGGCCAGAGTCGAGCAACCACCAAGGGCACCGAGTCGAGCTTTCCGGATGACTACAGAGGAGGCAAAGGAGACCGCGGATGTCGTTTAAGGTACGTTCCTAGTAAACTCCTTGCCAGCTCCTGTTTTGTTTGATTCGGGTGCTACGTGTTCTTTTGTGTCGGATACCTTCTGTAAGCGATTCACTATTCCTATTAGTGTTCTTCCCGATGCTTTAGTAGTAGAAGTAGCTAATGGGGATCAAGTGATCATTCGTGATCGTTTTTGTGATTGCACTCTAGAGATTGATGGAAGTTCTTTTGGAGTGGATTTATTACCTATGGTTACAGGAGGATTTGATGTAGTCATAGGTATGGATTGGTTAGTAAGGCATAAGGCGGACATCTTTTGTTCCAAAAAGATGATCCAAGTGCCTTTAACGGAAAATGGTGTGGCAACCATCAATGGGGAAAAAGGAAAGAGAAGTAATCCTATTATCTCATTTCTAAAGGCTCGCAAGTTCTTAGCGAAGGGCTACCCTTCGTACTTGGCCTACGTCGTGGACGCGAAAAAAGAAAAGAAGTCGGTGGAAGATGTGGAAGTGGTGCAAGATTATCCAGACATCTTTCCGGAAGACTTACCTGGATTACCGTCGGAGCGGCAAGTGGAGTTTCAGATTGACCTCACACCGGGAGCGGCTCTGATAGCTCGTGCTCCATATCGTTTGGCACCGACATAAATGAAAGAGATGATGATGCAACTTCAAGAGTTGTTGGAGAAGGGCTTCATTCGACCAAGCTCGTCACCTTGGGGAGCACCGGTTTTGTTCGTGAAGAATAAGGATGGATCCATGCGGATGTGCATAGATTATCGGGAGTTAAACAAAGTCACGGTGAAGAACAAGTATCCTCTACCTCGCATCGACGACCTTTTTGATCAACTTCAAGGCGCGGGATGTTTCTTGAAGATTGACCTTCGGTCTGGATATCATCAAGTAAGAGTGAAGAAAGAGGACATTCCGAAGACAGCTTTCCGTACGCGATACGGCCATTACGAGTTTTTGGTGATGCCTTTCAGTCTAACCAACGCTTTGGCCGTATTCATGGATCTGATGAACCGTGTGTGTCGCCTATTCTTGGACAAATCCATGATCGTCTTCATCGACGATATTTTAATATATTCAAAGGATGAGTCCGAGCATGAAAAACACTTACGGGAAGTATTAGAAGTTTTGAGGAGGGAGAAGTTGTTCGCGAAGTTCTCGAAGTGCGAGTTCTGGCTTCAAGAGGTGCAATTCTTGGGGCATGGGGAATCAAAGGACGGGGTAAAAGTGATCCGGCAAAGATCGAGGCAATGATGAGTTGGGAACCTCCAACAAGTCCGACGGAAATCCGAAGCTTCTTGGGTTTAGCGGGTTACTACCGACGTTTCATCCAAGACTTTTCCAAGATAGCTACACCGCTCACTTCTCTTACAAGGAAGAACGTCAAGTTTCTTTGGACCGATGCACAAGAGCAAGCCTTTCAGACGCTCAAGAGGAAGTTGTGCGAAGCTCCGATCTTATCCCTACCCGAAGGATCGGAAGATTTTGTTGTGTTTAGTGATGCTTCCAAGATGGGGCTTGGGTGTGTCCTAATGCAAAGGGGGAAAGTTATAGCCTACGCGTCGCGGCAATTAAAGGATCATGAGAAGAACTATCCGACTCATGATTTGGAGTTGGCGGCGGTAGTTTTCGCATTAAAGTTGTGGCGACACTACTTGTATGGGACCAAGTGTACTCTTTTCACGGATCACAAGAGTCTCAAGTACATCTTCGATCAAAAGGAACTCAAGATGCGACAAAGGATATGGCTAGAGCTTTTGAAGGATTACGATTGTGACCTACTCTATCATCCCGGTAAGGCCAACGTGGTGGCGGATGCGTTGAGTCGAAAGAGTCATGACGGAGGTGTCAAAATGTCCCTTGCTAGGATCGATGTAGTGTCGAGTTTGTTGGAAAGTATAAGAACGAGACAAGCGGAAGCACTTAAAGAAGAGAACCTCAAGGCCGAGGTTATGTCCAAGCAAAAGGAACTCTTAACAGAAGATGGTCATGGACTCAAACTCTTCCAATGGCGAATTTGGGTGCCAAAGATTGGGGGAAATCGTGACTTACTTCTCGAGGAAGCACATAAGTCGAAATATTCTATACATCCCGGTAGCACCAAGATGTATAGAGACTTAAGGTTGATTTATTGGTGGCCGGTGATGAAGCTGGATGTGGCTAGCTATGTGGAAAGGTGTGTCACATGCCTTCAAGTCAAAGCGGAGCATCAAAGACCGTATGGAAGTTTGTAACCGTTGTCCATTCCCGAGTGGAAATGGGACAACATTACTATGGATTTCGTGACGAAGTTACCAAAGACCTTGCGTGGGCACAACACCATTTGGGTAATTGTTGACCGTTGACAAAACGTGCGCATTTCCTTGCAATGCGGGAGACCTTGCCAATGGAGAAGTTGGCCAAGATTAATATTGATGAGGTGGTGTCGAGGCACGGAGTTCCGAAATCTATTGTATCGGATCGGGACAGCTGATTCACTTTGAACTTTTGGGCTAGTTTGCAAAAGGAGTTGGGTACTCGACTAAATTTGAGCATGGCGTATCATCCTCAAACGGATGGTCAAAGAGAGAGGACGATCCAGACATTAGAAGATATGTTGAGGTCGTGTGTAATAGACTTCGGGGGAAGTTGGGATTCACATCTACCTTTGCTAGAGTTCGCGTACAACAACAATTACCATTCTAGTATCGGAATGGCACCGTTTGAGGCCTTGTATGGGCGGAAGTGTAGAACCCTAGTTTGTTGGCTAGAAGTGGGCGAAAAGCAATTCGCCGGGCCGGAAATAGTGCAAGAGACGGCGGACAAGGTGAAAGAGATTCAGGAGAGGCTAAAGGCGGCACAAGACCGACAAAAGAGTTATGCAGACAAGAAGAGAAGGCCGGTTGAGTTTCAAGTGGGCGACCGGGTCATGTTGAAGGTGTCTCCGTGGAAGGGGATCTTACGTTTCGGGAAACGTGGGAAGCTTAGTCCTCATTTCCTTGGACCTTTCGTCATCTTGGAGAAAATTGGGTTACAAGCCTACCGATTGGATTTACCACCGGAAATGGATGGAATACATCCTACATTTCATGTATGCTACCTTCGGAAGTGTCTAGCCGAGGAGGAAAGCGTTATTCCTTTGACAGAAATTCAGGTGGACAATGGAAATCGTTGCGTTGAGGAACCAGAGACGATCTTGGAGTCAAAGGTGAAGAAGTTACGACATAAAGACGTAGTCATGGTTAAGGTCCAATGGAAGCACCATCGAGGTGCTAACATTACGTGGGAGGCTGAAGATGACATGAAGAAGCGTTATCCTCACTTGTTTGTTTAGGGTAAGATTTCGGGGACGAAATCCCATTTAGGTGGGGAGAATTGTAACACCCGTAAATTCATAAGGTAAGTATTTTGTCTCCCTTAATGCATTAATTTCGTTTATGTGTGAATATGTGTCTTTATGTGCATTTTATGATCATGAATTATGTTAAAGTGTCATATATTGGTTTACCATCTTTAATCGTGCAATTCTTGTGCTCGTTATCGTTTTCGGTTTGAGTTTTGGACTGTTTTGAGTGACTCGCGATTGTGCCCTTGGCACTATCACGAAGGGCAATATCGCCGAACTTGTACCGAGACTTCGGGATGACTCGCGATTATGCCCCGCGATTGTGCCCTTGGCACTATCGCGGAGGGCACTATCGCCGAACATGTACCGAGGGGTCGGAGTGTCCCGCGATTGTGACTCACGATAGTGCCATTGGCACTATCACCGGGCACTATCGCCTGCGTGGTCCAGTCTGCTATTTTATAGAAATTAATACCTCATTTCTCACTTTCACTTTACAAAAAACGGGATAACACTTCTTGGAGGCGATTTTTAGGGTTTCATCACCTACTTCATTTATTTCCTAGGGTTTGGGTTGTTAGGGTCATTTATTGATCATTAAGCTTAATCCAAGCTTATCTAGTGAAGATTCTCCTCAAGCTACTCCTCTCCACTTCAAGTCTCATCTTCTCCAACTTCTAGGGTTTGACACTTTTCTAGGTTTTGGTCCAAAAACTTAGATTGTGAGTTACTAAACCTTTGTTAAAACTAGATACACATCATAATCTTCTATTTGCTATTTCATTCTCTATGTGTTCAAGTATTTGGGATTTCTTGATGAAAATGGTTGGAAATATGGATATTGATGATATGCTATGTTTTATGTTATGTGTACCATTATTTGGGGCTTTTCCCATGGATATATAAAATGGAAACCTTAATATGTTAAATGTATGCATATATGTGAGTTATGATGGTTTTAGTTGGAATGTCACTTTGGTAACATATTTATATGCATGATGAATATAATTGTCATTTGGGACTTTTGTTGGACTTCATGAGGATAGGATGGTAACATTGTACCGGTAGTCGGTATGGAAATATGTTGGGTTGAAATATACCTAAGGACCTCCTATAGGCATTGTGTTGGACAAATCAAGGCAAGTTCACTAGGAGGATGTAGTCTTGGGGCACCACCGGGAAGGTATGTGCCTAGACCTCCGCCACTCGGAAAGTTTCCTTTACGGTTTGATCTCCGGGTGTGTCGGGCCTTTGGGATGTTCCTTGTTAAGGGCATCAAGGTGCATCGACTCTTTGGAGTGGAATTGATTGGTGCTTTGGGTCTCCCCTAATGACTCCACATATATTTGAACACTGTTAACTGCTGATAAGAAATTGTGACTGTTCATGCATGCTTATTATTGTCCAACTCACTAGGCTTTTTGGCCTAACACTTGTTTGGTGTCGATGTGTATCTCAGGTGTTAGCGGCGCAACTCCTAGGCAAGTTTAGATGCTTTGGGCAAGAGCTTGGGGATTTTGGAACTTGAACTATTTTTGGAAGATTTGGGTTTATAGATGACACCCCTTTTGTAATCTCTTTTCTAGATATAGAAATTAGATTAGTTGGTTGTTGTTTATTTATCCGTTAAATTACAGATTTGTGATTAAACAGGTTATTTGTATATTTCCCTTTTTGGGAGGCTCTTGCTATGGCAAACTTTATACCAACTTTCCATTTATGGAAAGTTTTTGTTATCCCTATTTTTAGGGCGTTACAAAGTAAACGGGCTCGGGTTGAAAAATCATTTGGTCCCGATTTTCTCACCTACGTGGTGGAAAGTGAACCTAAAACCTATCGTGAGGCGGTCACGTCTTCGGAGGGACCTCAATGGAAAGAAGCCATCAAGAGTGAGATAGAATCTATCTTACAAAACCATACATGGGAACTAGTGGACCTACCACCGGGTTGTAAGCCACTAGGTTACCGTTGGATCTTTAAAATAAAGATGAAAGCTGATGGCAGTATTGACAAATACAAGGCGAGATTAGTGATAAAAGGATATAGACAAAAGGAAGGTCTAGATTACTTTGATACTTATTCGCCGGTGACAAGAATAACATCCATTAGATTGGTGTTAGCTATTGCAACTATTTGAAATCTGAAAATTCACCAAATGGATGTGAAAGCTGCTTTTCTAAACGGAGATTTAGAAGAAGAAATCTATATGGAGCAGCCCGAGGGATTCGTTGCCCCGGGACAAGAGAACAAGGTTTGTAAACTTATTAAGTCCTTGTATGGCCTAAAGCAAACTCCAAAGCAATGGCATCAAAAGTTTGATCAAGCCATGTTAGAAAGCGGTTTTAAGATAAATGAATGTGATAAATGTGTTTACATGAAAGACACCACTCATAGATATGTTATCTTGTGTTTATATGTTGATGATATGCTTATCATTGGCAGTGATGACAAAATGATAAAGTCCACAAAGGATATATTGAAATCTAAATTTGACATGAAAGATTTGGGTTTAGCGGATGTGATTCTTAGGATAAAAATCACAAGAACCCAAAATGGTCTGGTGTTAAATCAAACACATTATGTGGACAAGATTCTTGAGAAATTCAATAAAGGAGATACTAGTATAGCTAGAACTCCAATTGATACTAGTCAACATCTATCTAAGAATAGAGGGGAATGTGTTGAACAAGTAGAATACTCAAGAATAATTGGCAGTCTAATGTATCTTATGAGTTGTACTAGACCTGACTTAGCATATGCAGTGAGCAGGCTAAGTAGGTATACTAGTAATCCCAGTTTAGAACACTGGAAGAGTATTACTAGATTATTAAGATATCTAAGATACACACGTGAATATGGACTGCATTATGGAAAATATCCAATGGTAATCGAAGGTTACAGTGATACAAATTAGATATCTGATATTAAGGATTCCAGATCAACAAGTGGATATGTATTTACACTTGGAGGTGCGGCTATATCTTGGAAATCGTCCAAGCAAACTGTTATAGCCAGATCCACGATGGAATCTGAATTTATTGCCTTGGATAAATGTGGTGAAGAGGCAGAATGTCTACGTCAGTTCATGGAAGATATTCCCAAATGGCCTAAGCCGGTAACGGCCATATGTATACATTGTGATAAGCAATCAGCAATTGGTAGAGCTCAAAGTACAATGTATAATGGGAAATCTAGACATATTAGACGTAGACATAATACGATTCGACAATTACTCTCTACTGGAGTTATCACAATTGACTATGTGAAGTCAAAGGATAACATTGCGGATCCGCTTACAAAAGGCCTAAGTAGAGATTTGGTGTACAAGTCTTCGAGAGGAATGGGACTAAAGCCCTTGAATGAGTAATTAATGCAAAGGAAACCTTACCCAGAAGACTGGAGATCCCAAGATCTGGGTTCAAAAGGACAACCTAGTTGTATGAATAGGGGAGATCACTGTAGGGGAGTTAATAAACTTCCAACTCCAATTCTGGAATCAGTGATAATGAGGCTAAGCCTATGGCTTTTAATCTATGTGAGAGAGAAGTGGGGTCGCTTCGAAGGGAATTGTGGGGTCTCAATTCCTATCAGCTCTCACTGAACCAGACTAGTGTTCATGACCATAACGAACACGACTATGAGGATATGACCTTGTTAGGAAGAATTCTGTGTGAAATGTATTGTCGCCTACATAAATGGCAGTTCAGTTCAAGGACATCGAGTCTACTGACAGATAGGAGGCTAAGTGTGTTTCACAAGGGAAGGTTCAAAGGATAACACCTACCTATCCTATGCAAGATTCGACCATTGGAAATTTCGTAGGAAAATTTTCGTATGCAAAAATCGATCTCCATTCATGTGGGGGATTGTTGGAAAATTTTAGTAAAAATGTGATTTTTTATTAACTTTGGACACAAATAAATACATATATATGTATTGTATATATCTAACTCTTCGTGGGTTTGTGTTCTCCTATATGAGAGCTTCGAAACGATATATTATGTGTCCAAAACGGAATATGTGTGAATGAGATATCGATGCTCAAAGTTGAGGGTTTAGGATGAAATTGGAAAAACCAAGTAGGTGTGGGATTGTGTCCCACATAGGAAGGAGGACCAAAAATTTTAGTGGTATATAACTAAAATTGTGGGAGGGACTTACAAGTCCTTTGTTTGGTTTTACTCCATCACCTACCCGCGCGCAGGGGGGTGCCGATTGCGACTCTCGTAGGCTAAATCGGCGAACTTATGCATGGGCGCGACATGCGGACACGAATGCCACTCCAAAATCTTGTGCTCGCACAACTTGGTTTTTGCGAAAATTTTTGTTTTGATCCAGTGGACTACGCGGGTTTACCCGCGTGGCAACCCGCACAACTCACTGGAGTGTGAACGAACAGTGGATCACGCGAGTTAAGCCGCGAGCTTACCCGCGACATAAGTCGCGACATACACTGTTTGTAGACGAAAGACAGTGAACCACGCGGGTTGTGCCGCGATTTCACCCGCGTGGCAAGTCGCGAAACACACTGTTTCGTTTTTCTATAACTCCCAATTGATACTCAATGAATACGAAGTTAAATGTACTTAATGGTCAGTTAATTATTCGTTAAATACTGATTAATATCATATTAATATGTCAGTTTCATTCTTGAGTATAAATAGGGAGTTTGGCTCATTCCTAGACACACCCCGAGATAACAATCGATACTTCTTCTCTCTAATTTTCTCTGCATACGATTTATTCCTCGTCGAATTTTCAGGCAAGTAGAGTTATCCGACAGTAATTCTGCTCAAGCTGTTGTACCCTGGGAACAGACGACAAATCTGTTTAAGGGAATCGTGTTCAACATGAGCCTCAGCATTGTTTGAATATATGGTTTATTCATTTAAAAAAAAAAATCTGTCGATTCCCTTTGTATTTGAATTATACTAATCATTTGTTGATTGTTTTAGTTATTTCGTTGTATTTATATGTATTATTAAAATACATAAAGTGGATTATTACCAACAGATCCGTAGTGGGGCTCATTAACAAAGAGTTGTGGCTTACTTTTGTGTTCCGTCACATCTAATGGAATCAGGTCTCCTCCGTTACCGAGAGGTACGTTTTGAATATTATGTTTTATTCATTCTTTCGGTGTTGTTGTATGGTACGATATATACTCACGATTTGAGATATGGATGTCGTTTATTATCCAAATGTTGTTACTTTGGATATTGAGTTTTATTCTTGTTTTCCGGTATTTAAATATCAAGCGTCATTTATGTATCGTGTGAGTATTGAGTTTGATTTCATGTATAAATGGGTGTTTCGGCCACCTCTACATTTCGTCATGAAAACGGTGGGTTTGGGGAAAGGGATTGCTTTTATATTTAATACAT
This sequence comes from Arctium minus, assembly GCA_954870635.1. Taxonomy (NCBI): domain Eukaryota; kingdom Viridiplantae; phylum Streptophyta; class Magnoliopsida; order Asterales; family Asteraceae; genus Arctium; species Arctium minus. The sequence continues at coordinate 167,853,061 of OX941080.1, read as the reverse complement.
TTCATTTTAGAAACCGTAATTTAAATAGCTTTCCTCCGGTTTACCGCTTTATACAAATAATGGAAACTCTTGAACTCACTAGGCGTTAGGCTAACCTTTTTTATTTGTCGGCATGTGCATCATGTCTTTGTTAGGGAATAGTACTATCAACACCGTGAAGAGTTAATTGCTAGTTAGACGCACGTGAAATATCTAGTTATTTGATGACGTCTTCCACTTTTGGAGATAGCGACGATTATTGGGGTTTAGTAACACCCGAAGTTAATCTACTCTTTATATAAGACTTGGTTTATTATTTGTTGATGTTAAATCCAGTCTATTTAAGGTAACTCAAGTATTGATTCGTAGAAAGGAATTTGTTCTTTATTTGGTGTATTAATGAAATTTTAAATTAGTCGTTCCTTCAAATTTGAGGGTGTTATCCTTCAAATTTGAGGGTGTTATAATAACATATGATACGATGGATATCACATGTGATCCAAAGTATGAAAACACTATTGTGGATCCGGAAAATCATGAAAAAAAAATTCAACGTGATATATAACATATAACATATCATATATCTATACTATATTATAAATCACGAATAAAAAACTCTTAAATACAAATTATTAGGCATAGGGTACCATCATTTTATGCAAGATTTTAAAAATCTCTTAATTTACAAGTATCAAAGCACAAGATACATATTACTACTGCAGGTTTCTAACACCCACCAATTTGGTATGTGCAAGGCCTCCCTTTTATGCAGAATTTTCCATTTATCACTATTAATTAATATATTATGTTACTATAATTTTGTTTTAATTATATTATTAAATATGTAATTGGTTATTTTTTCTAGATGTCATTAAAATATATAAGATAATCATTGAATTCTGTTAGAGCATAAATATGTTGGATACAAGATCATAGAAGACTGAAGATTAAAGTCTAAAAGTCAACTCTTAAGCATCAATGTCAAAGTCATGTGTAATAAAAGTCAAAGTCAATGTATTATATTTTGTTTCCTTGTTTTAGATGATAAGTATAAATAGTGTTGTCTTTATTATCTTTAAAACAACAAGTCATTGTATAAGTGAACGGATGAGAGAAGAACATATTGAATATCATTCTAGTGAGAGAGTGTAGAGAGAGAAAGTAGTGATTTGTAATCTTTGATTCATATCAATGACAGGTGATTATGATTTGTAATCATCTTGATTGTTTTGTTTGATTAGAACTTGAATTCTGGGTTTATCAATTGGTATCAGGGCAGAGAAATTCAGAAAATGGATTGATTTGAAGAAATTTGGTCGACAATTCAAGAACTCGCTAATCACTGTTCATATGCAATTTTTGAGTTTCAGAGATGTTTTTGATCTAATTTTGGCATCATTGTATTCGTTTTTGCACACATAACACTTTTAGTTTGTATTATTTCGTTCAATTCACAATAAATTCATGAGAATTTTGGATTTTCTTGAGCTTAGTTCGAGTTTTTGAATCATACTGTTAATGAATCAAATCTGTATTTTTAGTGATTTAGTTTGAAATTCTTTGTTTGCAACCTGTTCGTGTCATGTATTAAAAGTGATATGCAGAGTTTCAGATCAATTGGAAAAGATTTGGATTGAAATCAGTGTGAAAAATCAAGTTTTTGGACGAAGTAGTCAAGAACTCGCAAGATCTGAGAAACACGCATAGGAAAAACACACACAAGGAAAGAACTCGCAAAATTCAAGAGCGCGCAGATACTGAAGAACACGCACGACATTGTAATTCGTAAAATGATGAAGAACTCGCAAGTTGTGATGTGCGAGAAGTAGAAACTCGCACAACCTTACCTGTGAGTTTGTACTGTTCGACTTCTTTGGCGTGCGCGAAGTGGTTATGCGAGAAGTTGGGTTGCGAGAAGTGAAGATTAGAAATTTTTTTCTAAGTGTTGAACGCGCAGAAGCTTAGTGAGAAGTGATTTGTTGCGAGTTTACATTTAGCGCGAATTGATTTACTGAAATTTTTCTAAGTCTCGAACTCGCAAATTCGAGAACTCGCATAAAGTGTTTAGCGCGAAGTGTCAAGAACTCGCACGTAGCAGTGTGCGCGAAAGAGAAACACGCTAGTTCGTCGTGCGCGAAGTGAGGAACATGCAAGCTTTGTTGTGCGCGAACATAGAACTCGCACGTCCCTTTGTGCGCAAACCTCTGAATTCGTACACTGTGTTCTGCGCGAAGTACAAACTCACACGACACGTCTTGCGCAAATTTCCAAAACTCGCACGATACTGTTTTTGCGCGAAGCTTGTATCCTTTACTCTGCGAGTTTTGTACTTAGAATATTTTTCTGAGAATTTTTCAAAGCAGTAATATGGCCTTTAATCGTCAAAAAAAATTTCTCTGGGGGCGCTGCCCCTAGACCCCGCAAGGGCATTGCCCCTTGACCCTACCCGCTAACCGGGTAGCGGGACCCCCGTGCTAAGTCTGCGGAGGGGGACAAAGTTTTGATTGTGATCAAAGTTTCTGAATTTCTAACGATCAAATTCAAGTTTTTTTTTTTGTAAACAGATTTTCAAGATGAGTTTTTCTGATGATGATGAGAAGATAGCCAAGCTCAGAATAGAGAACAAAAATCTCGCTTCCTAAGTTGACTACTATTTTAAGCGGTCAAACAGATATTCTGATGAAAGGAAGATACTGAGAGAAGAAGTCAGTGTTTTAAAGATGATTAATGAAGATCTTCTGAAACAGACTTCTGGGTTGAATGATGAAAAGATATTGAATTTGGAAGCTGAAAACACTGAGTTAAAGAGCAAGATCTAAGACTTAGAAGTTCTAATTGTCAAGATTTAGCAAACAGAGTGTGTTAATGAAAAGAAGATATTTGAATTAGAATTGCAAATTGTTGAAGAAAGATCAGATTTTGAGAAATAAAAGAAAGAGTTTGCTAAGAAATTCTCAGAGTTTTCCAAGAAGAGCTTTGAAGAGAAGAAGACGAGTGAGCTTAAATGTTCTAAGCTTTCTCAACAAGTATCTGACTTTGAGAAAGTGATCATCTTGGAAAGAGACAAGTTTGAGAAGGAGAAGAAGATCATAGAACAGAAGAATGTTGGAATTTTCAAAGAAATATCTGGTCAGAGAAAGGATGCTGAGAAGGACTTTGAAGAAGAAAGAAATATCTTTGAGGCAGAGATCAAGAAGCTTACTGAGAAGCTATCTGAACTATCTACAAGTGCACTGAAAGAGCAGAAAACAAAGTCTGAATTTCAAGAGAAGATTGCCCCTACTTGTCAAAGAAAGAGACAGTTTCATTTCAAAGATAAAAGAGCTTGAAGACATTATTTCAAAGGTTGTGGTGACTGAACAAACGGCTCCAGAGTCAAAAATCCACACACCTAGAAATAGTTCAATTGGCGCTAACAAGACAGCTGCAAGCTCACATCAGAAAACTATTTCTACAAGAAGGTCAGTTAAATCATTTGATCAGATTCGTACTACTAACATTTTCTATGATTGAAATATAGATTGTTCAGGTACACATATAAGAAGAAAAAGGAGATATAATGAAGAGAAACTAGTCTGGAAAGTGAAACCAGTAGATGAAGAAAAGAATGATGAGAAGAAGAAAGACAAGAAAGGAAAGAAGAAAAAAAAAGAAAGGAAACAAGTCATTTGTACGTGCATCAAATGCAAAGAAGAACAAAGTGCTGAAAGATAAATCTGATCTTGCTTACTCGAGAGATCAATTGATCAGGTTCTCTAAAAAGAGGTATTGTTCTTACTGTCGTACTTATGATTATGTTCATAAATCTAGTGATCATTACCGGTATGGTTCTTACTCTATTACTCCCAATAGAACTGCAACTCACAAATATGGACCCAAATACCAGTAGGTACCAAAGCCGAAAGATGATTCTGTGTTGCAGGAACCTAATATCAAGGGGGAGTAAGAGAACTGTGGCTTCTGAATACTACAGTTCAGGACCCGTACTTCAAAGGAGTTTGACTTCTAAACACAACAGTTTAGGACTCGTACTTCAATGATCAAAAGAGATGATACTCCCGGGTTGATAAGAGATTGTACTCCAATACTCAAATGAGGAAATCAACCTTCAAGGGGGAGTACATATTTTTTTTTCTAGAAATATGCATACGGAAGATATGACGATCTACAATTCAAAAGGGAGTTGTATTTGATTTCTATCATGTGTTTTTTCACTGACATATTTTTTATGCATGTTTTCAGGGGGAGTATGGATTATGATTTCTGATTATTTCAGATCAGAACTCGTATATTCAATGTTTTACGGTTTTATGTCATTTTATTTTTCAATAAAGTTGTGAATAAGATTTGTACTTTGACGAACTTTTTGACTAATGCAGATTGAGAGGATACTTAATGATCATATCTTTATGACTTTAAGCTGACTTCATGAGGTTTAAGACAGATTGAAAAGGTTAATTTCTATTCTTAATCTCATATATGGTTGAAAGAAGGACGACTTTCAATAATAGAAAACATATTCTTAAATGTTCAAACCATTTATGATTTTTAAACGATTTCATGAATATAGAAGTGTGATTTTAAATGTTTTCATTTTATTTGTGCTTTCATGATATATAAACCGTGTGTTTCCAAAGATTAATACTTATGTATTATCTTGTCTATATACTGTCAAGTATTCACACACATCGGTTTAATTTTTGTTGAATTCGTTCTTACCATGTCTCTAACATTGAAACAAATTTTTCGATGGTAAGACACCCCGATTGATTATTCAAAGTTTGAGCGTAATTTCATTTCTAAACGTTCTTTCAAGAATGTCTATATTCTTGTTTCATATACACAATATCAATTTTTGCAGACCAAAGCCTTGATTGTTATATCATTCGTATTTGATCTTTTTTATATAATGTCAGATTTTCAAACAAGTTTATTGTATTCATTTCATTCATTCAAATTTTTTTGTTTGAAAAGTCTTCAATGTTTACAAATGCTCAAATCTTCATGATTACATCTCTGAGCATACATATATCTGACTTGTATATGTGTGCTTTAACTGATAAAGTTAAACCATTTTTGAGCAACATTGTGCTTTAATAGAAAATATGGGTTCATTGTGTAGGACTTAAATGAAACTTCTATGGATTCACGGTAACCAGTGTTTCCTACCCAAGAAGTTAATCCTTAGTGATCGAGTGTGAGGAGTCAAAAAGAAATGAGTGTGGGTTGTGTGATGAGGTAAAATGTAAATGAGAGTTTGGTTAGATGTGCGCTCAATGTTTAAAAGAAAGAGGGTGAGAGAACAGAGTAAAAGAATATCAAACTATGCACCAACTTTTTCTGAGTCGAGCAGCCACATTGCTAGTGTTTCACAATTCTTCGTGAACATTATTGAAACAGGCAACTAGCCCATGCCAACTCTTGATAAAAACCCCACCAGTCACTCATTTTCTTCTTAAAAAAAAGTGTTTCATATTTTCTGGGGACGCAACATATAATCTATCTGATTTTCATTTGGAAAATCTGGATATTGAAAAAGAAGGAAGTCTGCCCCACCTTCGCACTTCGATCATGCACAATTGAGTTTATGTTTAATTACTGTTGTCTCAGTGGTTTACACAATTTTGAGCCTATAACAAGCAATCATCATGTGCTTATTCTTTCTAACACTTGCACGAACACACAAGGAATTTGTTTTCTTGTCATAATGTTCATAGAAATATCTTTGTGGTGTTTCGATGAGTGAATGGAATCCCTGGGGGAGTGAACATCACTAAAGCTCCTTTCCAATGTGTATTTGTTACACACAGTGACTTCGTGTTACTGACAGACATCTTAACTGATTCATTTGTTGATTCAGGTGTTACATTCTAATTTGTCTGGATTTGAAAAGATCTAGATGAATATCTTTATGGGTTGACGGTGAATCAGAGGCTCAGTTCAAAAGATCAGTGGTCAAAATTGATAATGACATTTCTTGTTGAAAGTTTGGATGATCACTATGCCGCAATCATCAAAAAGGGGGAGACAAAATCAAGAAATGTTTGTTTCAGAAATGTCATAGATGGGGGAGAAGATCAAGAAATATTTGTGTTCAAGAGTTATTTGTTTGAAGTTTGGCAAAGATTGAAAGACTGAAAGAGAAAAGATTATTTGAAGATTCAAAGATTTCTGAAGATGTGCTGAATTTACTGAAATTTTTTTTGATGATTATTTGTTGAAGTAAACTGAGCAAATTCTGAAGATAATTTCTTTCTGAAGTCTGAAAGAGGTTTGACATAACCTTGAGGAGATTGTTGAAGAGCATATCTACCATCTTTGGGGGAGATTGTTATTTGTTTAAAGACAGACTTTGAGAAGATTACAGATATTGTTAAAGATCAAAGAAAGAAGAGATTGTTTCAGGCATAAATAGAAGACTGTTAAAAGAGGAAGATTACAGTTATTGAGCTTAAAGAAAGAAGATTGTTCTGCAAAATCTTTTTGAGATGATCTTGAATCCAAAGGGGGAGATTGTTAGAGCATAAATATGTTGGATACAAGATCATAGAAGACTGAAGATTAAAGTCTAAAAGTCAGCTCTCAAGCATCAATGTCAAAGTCATGTGTAATAAAAGTCAAAGTCAATGTATTATATTTTGTTTCCTTGTTTTAGATGATAAGTATAAATAGTTTTGTCTTTATTATCTTTAAAACAACAAGTCATTGTAGAAGTGAACGGATGAGAGAAGAACAAATTGAATATCATTCTAGTGAGAGAGTGTAGAGAGATAAAGTAGTGATTTGAAATCTTTGATTCATATCAATGACATGTGATTATGATTTGTAATCATCTTGATTGTTTTGTTTAATTAGAACTTGAATTCTGGGTTTATCAAATTCTAACATAATACTTATGGATTCTAAAGGCTGATGAAATCCAAATCTGATGGATTTCAAATTCTTATCCAAACACATGAAGGGATTTCAAATCCCCCGAAATCCAAATCCCTCCAAATCCAAATCCTTACTTGAAATCCAATCCATTCCCGCAAACCAAGCGCACCCTAAGTTTAAAGATGTGAATAAAGTATGGTTGATACTTATCTAAACATGAATGAAAGTAAATAAGGATATAATGAGATAAAGGAATTTAAATAATTAATTAGAAAATCTTAAAACACAAATTCTCTAAATGTTCTTTTTAACCTAATTTTAGCAAGTTAATCCAATGTTTTAAAAATCGGGTCGACCTAGCCGGTTGAACCGTTTGAACCGGGATTCGGGGAAGAGGGCGGGTCAATTGCGACCGGGTTTGTGGCAATTTATGCAATGTTTTAAAAACCGGGTCGACCCGGCCGGTTGAACCTGGACCCGGGAAAGAGGGCGGGTCAATTGCGATCGGGTTTATGACAATTTATGGCCCGGAGTGAACCGGCCGGTTTTATCAAAAAACCGGTTGAACAGTGGTTGAACCAGTTGATGTATTTGGATTGATGAAAAACTTATGCTTATGTCAGTTATGTGTGTTTTTTAATGTATTTGGTTGACCCGGTGGTTGAACCGGTTGAACCGTGACCCGGTCACTACACCGGGTCAACCAAAAAACCGGGTTTTAAAACATTGAATTTATGGTCCGGAGTGAACCGGTCGGTTTTATCAAAAAACCGGTTGAACCGGTCGTTGAACCAGTTGATGTATTTGGATTGATGACAAACTTATGATTATGTCAGTTATGTGTGTTTTTTAATGTATTTGGTTGACCCGGTGGTTGAACCGTGATCCGGTCACCACACCGGGTCAACCAAAAAACCGGATTTTAAAACATTGAGTTAATCATAAGTCATAATTATAATTTTTTTTTGATAAGATGGAAGGTTGAGATTATTTCTTGTTCGTAAATTCACTAATTTCTTAATTGATAATGCATATATATATAACATTAACTATTTAAGAAAATACGAGAACGACCGATCATGTAGAAAATCATACATGATTCATGCGACTTTGACCCGCGATTTAAGTCACAGCCAAAGTCGTCCGCATCCATTTTTTTGTCCTTAATGTAAAATCACATATGATTTTGTACATGATTTGTTGTTTTCTTGCTTTATTAAATAGTTAACGTTATCGTTTGAACTTCTCTCTCTCTCTATCTCTTTGAGAGAGAGAGAGAGAGAGAGAGATGCTAATTCATTTATAAACCCAGAAAGGTTACAAACTTACAACCAAGAGTATTTGAGTCTTTTTCCCAAATTCAAATTTTTAGCAATAATTCAGATTTTTTTTAAAATTATTAATTCTTTAAATATCTTATTCGGTTACCATATATAATCGATTACATATTTTTAGAAATAATTAAATTTTTTCTTAAATAATTTCTTAATAAAAGAACCATTCATAATAACTAGGGGTGCTCACGGGTTGGGTTGATCGGGTTAAAGGCTTTTTAACAACTCAACCCAATATAGGCGGTTTGAAAATTTTACAACCCAACCCAACCCAAACCGTTCGGATTGATCGGGTTGGTCGAGTTGTGTTTAAACAAGATGAAATCAAATTTAGAAATATAAACATAAAAGAAACATTTCTTTGAAATACAACCGAATGACCGATAATTCATGAGAGTATGTAAGTTCATCAAAAATATTACGATATTACATATAAAAATGTCTAAACCAAATGATAATATGTCAATCAACAACAATCGTTTTAGACGTCTCTAACCCCGATACTTTCTTTCTTGGCCTTGAGGTTGGTCGTGTCATCATCAACCATTTGGTACAACTTATCCATACTTCTTAAATCTTAAATATATCACATTTAGTTAGAAAATATATGTAATCGAAGAGGGTACGCAATAGTGTAATTGTCTAATTTACATATTAATAGAGACTTAATAATCATATTAAATCCACAAAATAAAAGGATCGGGTTCATCGGGTTGGGTTGGGTTCAAATAAAAGTAACCCGATATCAACCCAATACCTACGGCTTGAAGATTTTACAACTCGATTAGACATCGGGTTGCTTCGGTTTGAGTTATTTCGCGTTGGGTTGAGTTGGATTGGGTTGATCGGGTTGGTCGGGTTTTTGAGCACCCCTAATAATAACGCATAAAAAATTCATAACTGCAATACAAGAACAATTCATATTCATTCATAACCACTCATAAATTTTCATAACCATTTAAAAAAAGCATAATTGTAATAACAGAACAATTCATACCCATTCATAACATTTCATTAAATTTCAAAACCAATTACAAAAAAAAATCATAGTAGCAATACAAGAATAGTTCGTACCCATTCATAACCTTTCATAAAATTTCATAGCCATTTACAAAAAATTCATTGTTGTAATACAAGAAGGATTCATACACATTCATAACTGTTAGGGATTGTGTAACTTCGAGATGATATCGAGACCGGATAAACTTAAGAATCGTGTAGGAAAAACACTTTCCAAATACAATAATTCGACCCTATAAGCCTTGAGTTCACGAACTTTGTATTGGGATAATTCTTAAGATTTCTCTCTTTTTCAAAGGCTGTGAAAAGAGATTTTTCGTATATCCTTAGATTCTCGTATTACATGTTTATATAGGAGATTGACGTGGCGGTTAGGCGGTTAAAAGCGGTTAGGCGGTTATTGGCGGTTATACAGCGGTTATAACCATAAATGGATAAGATTAAAAAGTTGTTATAACCGAATTGTATAAGCTATCAGTGACAGCAATCAACCATCAACAACACCTATCAGCGATAGCCTTTATAATTTCTAAAACACGACTTAAATAAATGTATAAGTCCTTTAGAACTTTAACCCCTCTTAAGATAATAAAGGTAACATTTGTAAGTGTGCACTCCGCACCTTCTAACTTACGTATGTTTACCTTATCGTCTTAATCGATCTCAAGTAAATCACAATTACACCAAAATGTTTGATGACACTAAAATCACCAACAATAACCGTTCATAAGATTTCATAACTATTTAAAAAATTCATAACTGTAATGCAATGATAATTCATACCCATTCATACTCATTCATAAAAGCTCATGTTCAGATCGTTGGTTAACCGGCTGCCGGTCTGAGAAACTTGTTGCAGATCAACCACCATGTCGTTGGAGTTTTCATATATCTTAATGCATTCAGAAATCAGTCGTCATGTCGTCGGATAAACCTGTTGTGGATTGGAGCCACCATGTCGAGAAGAAACCTTCCTCTGGAACTGTAGCCTTCATATAACCGTCAGGTAACGCAAAATCGACAAATACATCGTTAACAAAAGTCTCGTTATCCATAGAAGCAGGAATAAATTCATCCTCCATCAAAGCAAAATCATTTGATAATATTAATTGGTTGATTATGAATTAGAATATTCTATATGAAAAATAGATGATCATAATAAATTAAAACAAATATAAAAAACCAGACAACACCTAAAAAAATGAAGTTCCAAATTTTAGAATATGTAACCGTAAATATTAAAAGACTTATAAATTTAAAATAATTAAAATATTCTCCAAAACTACCTTATCCTTAATATTTTAATAAATTTAAATTCGAAAATTTGTTAATCGTTGATAAAAATGGGACATTCTATATTGGTTTACATGGTTTAGAGGATAAATTAGGTTTACACAGGAGATTCTTATATATATAGGGGTGAGTTTAAATGAAAACTCATCTTTTATTGTGTATATGAGGACAAATTTTAATCATTGATCAAAACTTAGAAAACTAATCAATGGTTAATACATAATAAGGTTAATTGAGAATAGATTAAGAACAAAATTGAAAATTTGAATCAGCGTCTACCTTGTTTGACTTTTTATTTTATTTTTAATTAAAAAAATTTACCCCCTTAAACTTTAAAATAAATTATCTTAAAAATTACTAATATTTTAATCAAACAAATTACATCAAAAAAATGAGAATTTCGTGCTATTCGATATGACATCCATCTCGATATAGTTTTTTTTTTTTCATTTTAACCGTTTTTACGTGAAAATTCTATATATGCGTTATATTCATTATGAATATGCAAGCACGTCCTCGGGTGTCCACATTGAGTTTGAATAACAATGGTGAACGTTCATTCATTATTCATGATGAATAATACAATATTTAAGATGAATAATACAACATTCAGGATGAATAATACACAAATTCATGATTCATGTATTATTTATCATGAATCGTGTATTATTCACCCTGAATGTTGTATTATTCATCCTGAATGATACATTATTCATGATGAATAATGCATGAATGACCCTTGAAGGTGTAGACACATAGTGCACTCTCTTTTGTTTCCCAATTCACAACCGAAATTTGGTTTAATTCATTATGAACATGTATGCGCATCCCCGGACGTCCCACATTCAGTATGAATAAAAATGTGAACGTTCATTCATTATTCATGATTAATAATATAGTATTCAGGATGAATAATACACGAATTCATAAATCGTGAATTATTCACCCTGAATGTTGTATTATTCATCTTGAATGATACATTATTCATGATGAATAATACATGAATGACCCTTGAAGGTGTAGACAAATGGCGCACTCTCTTTTGTTTCCCAATTCACAACCGAAATTTGGTTTAATTCATTATGAACATGTATGCGCATCCCCGGACGTCCCACATTCAGTATGAATAAAAATGTGAACGTTCATTCATTATTCATGATTAATAATATAGTATTCAGGATGAATTACACAACATTCATGATGAATAATACATGAATTCATGAATCGTGAATTATTCACCCTGAATGTTGTATTATTCATCCTGAATGATACATTATTCATGATGAATAATACATGAATGATCTGTTAACGTTCATTCATTATTCATGATGAATAATATAGTATTCAGAATGAATTACACAACATTCATGATTAGGCATGGAAATGAGACCCGTCCCATTGGGGAATCCGGTGTACCCGTCCCGACGGGGACGGGGATTCCCTGCAAAATCGGGGAACGGGTATGGAGATGGGGATCCCCGAAAGTTAATTAAAAACCGGGGATGGGGACGGGGTCGGGTACTACCGAAGGTGTAGACAAATGGCCGGATACCAATGTTCTAAAAAACTCGCCGCACAGCCGCCATGGCGCGCCATGGCACCAAGGCTTGTGTGTCACGCCACGTTAAGCCCATGGCACACCATGACCTAATGCGCAATTATCGTAATGAGATATTTGATATTTCTTTACGTTTTTAATGTTTTATTTGCAAGTTTTTAATATATATAACCTAATTTAACTTGTTTATTACTATTGACTCATTGAGTAACAATAACGAAACATACGTTTTTATATATACTATTATATATTAATTAGAAATTTGACGCCATAAGTCACGCCTTGAAAACGCCATGGCTTCTCCATGGCTTCTAAGGCTTGAGGCTTGGCCACGTCGCCACGCCACGCCTCACGCCATTTAGAACCTTGCCGGATACTACCGAAGATTTATTCAAGACTTTTCAAAGATAGCTTCATCGTTGACGGCTCTAACGCGAAAGAATGTTAAGTTTGTTTGGGGTGAGAGTCAAGAAAAGGCGTTTCGAACTCTACAAAGGAAACTTTGCGAGGCTCCAGTCTTATCCTTACCCGATGGGATGGAGGATTTTGTGGTGTATAGTGATGCGTCAAAAATGGGTTTGGGTTGTGTCCTCATGCAGAGAGGGAAGGTGATTGCTTATGCGTCAAGGCAACTCAAAGTCCATGAAGTCAACTACCCTACTCATGATTTAGAGCTAGCCGCGGTGGTGTTCGCACTGAAGTTATGGCGGCACTACCTCTACGGTACGAGGTGTACTCTTTACACGGACCACAAGAGTTTACAACATATCTTCGATCAAAAGGAACTCAATATGAGACAACGAAGGTGGTTGGAGCTATTGAAAGATAACGATTGCGAACTACTCTACCACCCTGGGAAAGCAAACATCATCGTCGACGCCCTCAGTTGAAAGGACTACGGAGAGAGTTCCAAGGCCGTTTTTGCACGAATTGAGTTAGCCTCAACACTCATCGACCGGATTAAAGCATCGCAGGCCGAAGCCTTGCTTGTGGAAAATCTCAAGGAAGAAGTTATGGTGAAGCAACACCTACTTCTAACATAAGATAGCCGAGGGGTGAGACTCTTTAATGGTCGGATTTGGGTGCCGAAGATCGGGGGCAATCGAGAACTTCTCCTCGATGATGCCCATAAGTCAAAGTATTCTATCCATCCGGGAAGCACGAAGATGTACCGAGACTTAAAATTGTATTATTGGTGGCCAGTCATGAAGCTTGATATGGCGTGCTACGTGGAGCAATGCGTGACTTGTTTACAAGTAAAGGTCGAGCACCAACGACCGTATGGAAGTTTACAGTCCTTGGAAATCCCGGAATGGAAGTGGGAGCACATCACGATGGACTTTGTGACGAAATTGCCAAAGACTTTGCGAGGTCATGACACTATTTGGGTAATAGTAGACCGTCTGACCAAGAGCGCTCATTTCTTGGCCATGCGGGAGACTTTACCTATGGAAAAATTGGCGAAGTTGTACATCGACGAAGTGATATCTCGACATGGTGTACCGCTATCTATTGTCTCGGATCGCGATAGTCGGTTCACGTCTCACTTTTGGGATGGGTTGCAAAAAGAATTAGGCACGCGTGTGAAGTTGAGCACGGCCTATCATCCTCAGACCGACGGTCAAAGCGAGCGGACAATCCAAACTCTAGAGGATATGTTGAGGTCTTGTGTAATTGATTTTGGAGGAAGTTGGGATTCACATCTACCTTTGGTGGAATTCGCTTATAATAATAGTTACCACTCAAGTATAGGGATGGCACCATTTGAAGCTTTATACGGTCGCAAGTGCCGAACTCCCGTATGTTGGCTCGAGGTGGGAGAGAAACAATTTGTCGGACCCGAGATTGTTCAAGAGACGGCGGATAAAGTGAAGGGTATACGTGAACGCTTAAAGGCGGCTCAGGATCGGCAGAAAAGCTATGCCAACAAAAAGAGGCGACCGATAGAGTTTCAGGTAGGTGATCGTGTTATGCTGAGAGTATCTCCTTGGAAAGGAATCATTCGTTTTGGGAAGCGTGGAAAGCTAAGTCCTCGTTTCCTTGGGCCTTTAAAAGTACTGAAGCGAGTAGGACTTCAGGTTTATCAGTTGGAACTTCCTACGGAATTGGATGGGATTCATAGCACATTTCATGTGTGTTACCTTCGTAAGTGTCTAGCGGAGGAGGAGAGTGTTATTCCACTCTCCAAAATCAGGGTGGATGAAGGGAATCTGTTAGCTCCATATACCATGTTTAGAAGTGTTGAAAAATAGGCTAAGTATAGAAACCCCTGCTGTCTAGAAAGTCTCCACAGAAGATACAAAGCACAGAAGTCACTCCGCAGAAGATGTACCCGAGGCCAAACCTGATGATGATTTTCATATCACAGAGCCTCTGTGGTCACTCACAGAGCCTCTGTGAAGGCTAACCTCTGGAGATCAATGTTGAAGCTTTTCAAAGATAGCTCAAGACAAGACCACGTGGAGAGCACGTGAGACCTGTTGTACGAAGATCCACATGATCATGTAATGGGCATACCACGATGTTTACTTTACAGGTGGCATTCCGTTTATGGAATGTCAGTTTTTGTCTTGTACTAAGGGGTGCATCCTTCTTGTATATTAAGGGAGCTCCACCTTAGAGTTTAACAACGGTGAGAATACAAGCACACACAAAAACAGAAGTCTGTAAAATCCTTGAGCATATTTGCACATACCAGTGCGTGTTCTTGGTGTTCTAAGAGAGTATGAACAGATGACCAACCAACTAGATTTGAATCTGTCTTTGAGTGAAGATGCACACTTGTACCTGTTTCTATACCAAACAGGTTGATATAGTTTCAGAAAACAGAGTGTGACTGTGAATGGAGTTTGGGACGAAGAACAGACTCAAACTACTACCTTGAATACTGGAAACAAGTATAGAACAGGATCCTTTGATATTGAAAATCAAAGTCTGCTCTGATACCAATTGTTGATCCCAGTTATGATGTTCTTTAACTTGATTTAACCTTTTACTACACACAGATTAATTAAACAGAGTGTGGAAGCGTTTAAGATGAGTAGAAAAGATTGAACATACAAGGTAGTAAACACACAAGTAATTAATGAACAGGAAGTAAAGTATTATAAGAAAGTTACTCAAGGAACTGTTTCAGTAATTACTTGTGTGTTTACTACCTTGTATGTTCAATCTTTTCTACTCATCTTAAACGCTTCCGCACTCTGTTTAATTAATCTGTGTGTAGTAAAAGGTTAAATCAAGTTAAAGAACATCATAACTGGGATCAACAATTGGTATCAGAGCAGACTTTGATTTTCAATATCAAAGGATCCTGTTCTATACTTGTTTCCAGTATTCAAGGTAGTAGTTTGAGTCTGTTCTTCGTCCCAAACTCCATTCACAGCCACACTCTGTTTTCTGAAACTATATCAACCTGTTTGGTATAGAAACAGGTACAGGTGTGCATTTTCACTCAAAGACAGATTCAAAGCTAGTTGGTTGGTCATCTGTTCATACTCTCTTCATCTCAAAGACCTTTACTGTTATACTCTCCCTAGTTCGTATCATACTTTGTTTTTCACTCTAAGACTATCATGGAAAACGCTGTTAACTATTTCACCCTGAACCAAGTCCCTATGAGCTCAGAACCTGAACCACAAAGATCATCTAAACAACAGGTCTCTGCAACCTCCTCTCCCATCATAATCCAAATCAAAAAATCCCCACCATCTGCCGGAGACAAAGGCAAGGAAATAGCCACAGAACCTCTGAAGAAGGTCAAGTCTCCTCCCACCTCTGAGAAACTACTAAATAGCTCTTTTGATGCTTTCAAAAGGGTGAAACCTGAAGAGGAAGACTGGGCTTTCGATCTGCAACCTCTGTCTGAACTCCCTATCCTGGAACCACTTGACAAACCATCAAAGGATAGAGTGGCAGAGGTTATCCAAGGCTTTGATAGCCTAAGGAGACCCTTCCCTGTTCTCCCAAAGAAGAACATCGAAGAAGAAGTGTACAAATACCTCTACAGTCGCGGAGCTCAAGATCTTCCAATAGTCAGACTCTTAGAGGAAATCGTATCAGAGGAGAGAAGGAGATTCTATAAAGATAAAGCCAAGCCAAAATCCAAAGTCTTAAACATGGCCAAGATCTCAGAGGTTCTGGCAATCAAACTTGGACACACAAAGTGCAAGAACTTCTGGTTCAGTGAATATGCAGTGAAAAGGGAAGATAAGGAAATATGGACATTCACAGACGCAGATCTATCGAATCTTCACCCTCATGATCTTCCAGAGCTATTTAAATGGACAGAGGATAAGTTTGGCTGGAAGAAGGAATACCAAGAAGCACATCTCACCATCAAGAGGGTCATGAGAGAAAAGCTGTTGTTCTACAGTATAGCTGACTTTCAAGTGGCACTTGACTTGGGAGTCAAAAAGGTCAACTTCCCTCCACCGAAAGACAACTTACCACCCTCTGCCAATTTACTGCCGAACTCCATCATCACTCACCTTCTTTTGTTTTTGTGTACCTAAACCCCAAAGGAGAAAGGAAATTATTCATAGGGATAGAAAGCCAAAAGTACTCAACCGAATCTCTGCTGCTCATTCAAGATCTACTTATCAAGCACAGAGGCACCCCACTCGTACCCACAGAAGCTTCAGATGTCCTTCTGACAAACATAGGTGCAACCTTAAACTTCAGAGACCTGTGCGTGTGCTACTACAGAGAACTGAAGAAAGAAGGTGGGTTTGGAAAGAAGATCAACGATTTCCCAGACGCCAAAGTATAGGCTCTGATGTCTTGTAATATTTTTTCTTCCACTATCAAATGTAATTGCCTTCTTGCATTATTCTATTTTGAATGAAAATCAAAATTCAGAGGTTGAGTTCCTTTCACCTCTTTTGTTTCTAGCTTAGCCATCACTCAAATTTCTAAATTTTATTTTTCAACACTTAGGGGGAGATTGTTAGCTCCATCTACCATGTTTAGAAGTGTTGAAAAATAGGCTAAGTATAGAAACCCCTGCTGTCTAGGAAGTCTCCACAGAAGATACAAAGCACAGAAGTCACTCCGCAGAAGATGTACCCGATGCCAAACCTGATGATGATTTTCAGATCACAGAGCCTCTATGGTCACTCACAGAGCCTCTGTGAAGGCTAACCTCTGGAGATCAATGTTGAAGCTTTTCAAAGATAGCTCAAGACAAGACCACGTGCAGAGCACGTGAGACCTGCTGTACGAAGATCCGCATGATCATGTAATGGGCATACCACGATGTTTACTTTACAGGTGGCATTCCGTTTATGGAATGTCAGTTTTTGTCTTGTACTAAGGGGTGCATCCTTCTTGTATATTAAGGGAGCACCACCTTAGAGTTTAACAACAGTGAGAATACAAGCACACACAAAAACAGAAGTCTGTAAAATCCTTGAGCATATTTGCACATACCAGTGCGTGTTCTTGGTGTTCTTCAGTAATTACTGAAACAGTTCCTTGAGTAACTTTCTTATAATACTTTACTTCCTGTTCATTAATTACTTGTGTGTTTACTACCTTGTATGTTCAATCTTTTCTACTCATCTTAAACGCTTCCGCACTCTATTTAATTAATCTGTGTGTAGTAAAAGGTTAAATCAAGTTAAAGAACATCATAACTGGGATCAAGATAATCGGTGCGTTGAGGAACCCGAGGCTATTTTGGAAAGAAAAACGAAGAAGCTTCGTCACAAGGAAGTCACAATGGTGAAAGTTCAATGGAAGCATCATCGCGGTGCTAACGTGACCTGGGAGGCCGAGGAGGACTTGAAGCGGAGATACCCTCACCTCTTCACCTAGTCGAAATTTCGAGGACGAAATCTTTTCCAAGTTGGGGAGGATTGTAACACCCGCAATTCCGATACGTTGCTAATTTAATCTTAAATGTTGATTATCAAACCTAGCGAAAGGGGCATGCGGTTACAGGTTTGTTTTAGGGCGAAGAACGGACCTTGGCAAGTCTGGGCGATAATGCTCGCGACTGTGACCAAGGTCATTATCGCGGGGCAAAGTCGCGAGGGACGTACCGTGGGTGGGGTGAGGACGGCGACTATGCCAGCGACTATGACATGTGTCATTGTCGCGTGGCATTGTCGCCAGGATGGTACCGAGACTCCTTGGGAGCGGGAGATTGTGACCAAGCGACTATGACAGTGTCATAGTCGTGGGGCAAGGTTGCCGACGGGCTCCAGGCCCTTAAATACTCACCAATCCCGTTTTTAACTCATTTGGTTTTGTTGGGGGCTCCTTGTGGACGTTTTTGGAGAGCAAAAGGTAGGGTTTTCACCTCCTCTCATTGAATGCTACTTGGATAGGATGTTTATTTATGGTTTTCGGTTTTGATTCTAGGTGGTAGTTGTGATTTATGGCTTGGTGCTTCAAGTTCAAGGGTTCTTCCTCCTTCCTCTAGAATATCTACATCTAGGGTTTTGTATAATCCTTGCAAGGTGAACTCATTTCTCTTCTCCTAACTTTAATATATGTGTATATCTCTTGTACTTTGGTCTTTCTTGATTTTTAGACCTAGATATGGATTTTGGGAAAATACTAGGGTTTGGTAACCTAAGTGAAAATGTGAAGAGAATGTCTCAAGTATAAAAGAGGTGATGCTTTAACCTCCACTCCTTTGACAAACCACTTTGATTTCTTGGGTTGTGGTGCTTTAAATGGAAGTGTTGGGTTCTATTTGGGAAAAACAAGTATTTGGTGAAATAATCATATTTTTGGTTTATATGTAGAACGAGTATAATGTCTTAAAGGTGGATTATTATTATGGAAAGTTCACCCACTTGGGTGTTAAGCTTTGTATGTTGGTAACCCTTGTATGTGATTTATCTATACCTATGTTTTACATGAGCATTGTGTATGCTATTTATTGGTATTTAGTATTAGTGCAATGGATCCACAGGCACGGTATCCCTATGTCCCCGCTTTGGGCATTGGGATTTACCACTTAGCACGGAATAGGCATCGGGTCACAATGATAAGTAAGGTGTGGACCTATACGGTCGGGCAGCGTCTCATGGGCTGTAAGGTGTAATTCCCTTGTGCTAGAGTTCCCCTCTTTGGAACTCTTAATAATAGACCTAGAGGGGTTGACTTGATGTTTTCGAGCAATAGACTTAGAGGAGTTGAGCTCAATATGTGATTGGTGTTATTTGTATCATATCTAATCACTAATGGTTTATTTGGTTTGTTGGTTTTAGCTCATGGTACATACTCCGCGAGACTTCGAATGGGTTTAGTTATTTAATCCTTGTTTGATTTATCCTCACTAGGCCTTAGCCTAACACTTGCTCTTATTGTCGTGTTTGACAGGCTATCCTAGCGGTGGGGTACATCGGGATTGAGGGAACGACCGTGGTGTCGTGAGTGGTCTTTTTGGGAAGATATGTAGTGACCAACATGCAAATTATTTTGGAAGATACACATTTTGGAAGTATAGCAACACCGACCATAATCTAGTTACTCCTTGTAGATTAGTAGGTTGTCGTCTTAATCTTCATTTATTGGGTTGTAATTACCATACATTATACCCCGTTTGGGATGATACTCTTGGGTTCTGAAATGGTTTACCCTTTATTCACAGGTTTAAATTATCCCCTACTTTAGGGTGATGGAATTATCCTATTTTCAAACATTATATTGTCGAATTTTCAAATTTTATTTTCCGCATATTTTGAGAGTATTACAAATAATATAGTATTCAGGATGAATTACACAACATTCATGATGAATAATACATTAATTCATGAATCGTGAATTATTCACCCTGAATGTTGTATTATTCATCCTGAATGATACATTATTCATGATAAATAATACATGAATGATCTGTTAACGTTCATTCATTATTCTTGATGAATAATATAGTATTCAGAATGAATTACACAACATTCATGATTAGGCATGGAAATGAGACCCGCCCCATTGGGGAACCCGGTGTACCCGCCCCGACGGAGACGGGGATTCCCCGCAAAATCGGGGAACGGAGATGGAGATGGGGATTCCCGAAAGTTAATTAAAAACCGGGGATGGGGACGGGGCCAGGTAACGTGGTCCCCGCCCCGCCCCGTCCCGTCCCCGAATATTAAATATGTTATATATGTTTATTATTAATTATATTATATTTATACATAATTAGATACATTATCTTTTAAATTTAGAAATATAATTTTGACATTTCTTCTTTTATATATATATATATATATATATATATATTATACTGAGTTGTTTTACTTATTTTAGATTAAAAAAAAATTTAAAGTCGAAAGCGTTTGATCAAACGATTAAGTATGATTTTGCAACTTTGTTCACATATGAATATTTGATACTCTATAAAATCAAAATTTAAAAATATGTGAGATTTAAACATGAACCATTATCGATCGAGTGTGGTATTTAACACATTTGATTTAAAACATCTTATATTAACGGGGAAAATCCCCGATTCCCCGTTGGGGATCCCCGTTCCCCGTCGGGGACGGGAATGGGGATGTAATCATATTCCCCGGTGGGGATAGGGACGGGTATGGGGATGGAGATTGGGATCGGGGACGGGGATGGGGATTGAGGTCCCCGCCCCATTTCCATGCTTATTCATGATGAATAATACACGAATTCATGAATCGTGAATTATTCACCCTGAATGTTGTATTATTCATTCTGAATGATACATTATTCATGATGAATAATACATGAATGATCTGTGAAGATGTGAAGACTTGACGCACTCTCTTTTGTTCCCCGTTCACAATAGAATTACTTGATAGGTTATCGATTCGTCTTAATGGGTGTTGGGTTACGGTGCTGAAGAAACGCGATGCCTTACGACGTTGAAGAAAGTGTTGAAGAAGATGATGTCGAGTTACATACTTACGGTGTCGAGGTGTTGTACAAAATTGAATGTATATAAATATTCATAATGAATATAACACATATATAACATTTTACGTAAAAAACGGTTAATACGGCAAAAAAAAAACTATATCGAGATGGATGTCATATCGAAGAGCACGAAATTCTCGTTTTTTTGATGTAATTTGTTTGATTAAAATATTAGTAAATTTTAAGATAATTTATTTTAAACTTTAATTGGGTAAAAGTTTTTAATTAAAAAATAAAATAAAAAGTCAAATATGGTAGGGTGACTTTAAATTATCTTGTATTTTTACCCATATGCATCTTAAAATTAAAAACTCTATTTCTATGAGTTGTAGGATCAAAAGAGATAGAATGACTGAGATTTGTCCTCACATGCACAATGTAAAATGAGTTTTTATTTTAACTTTCCCCTCCCTCTCTCTCTATATATATATAATTATAATGCTTTGTCTTTATTTTATGAGTAAGAAAGCAATAAAATTGACATTGATATTAAAAAGAGAGAGAGACAAGAATAAAAGGGAAATGAATGAAAGGGTGTTCAATTTTTGTACGGATGGTGATTGTGATTTGTTATTGACTTGTGTGATGCCTTAAAAGCCAAAGGTCAACTAATTAACCCAACAAAAAGGGAACCCAAAGGCCAATATTTCCATCAAGGGTATAAATGATATTTCACATGGCAATTGCCCCTAATGAATTAATCGGGTCGGGTTATAGTTGTTATCCATGTTTCTTTTCAATGCATAACTCGAAAGTTAACAAAACAAAACAAAAAGTCTAAAGATATAATTTTGAATTAAGATAGAAAAATGTTAATGTATTAATCACTACTTTATACTTTTGTTTTTACATCTTATGTATGTTGTTTTACAAAATCTTCTGGTTTAATCTCCTTCTCCCTCTCAAGGTTGTCTAACAATTGGTATTAGAATATATTTTTCCAAAAGACTTGTAATTTGTGATGTGAAAATCTCAACATTTATTGTCTTCCTATTTGAACCCTATTTCTCTCTCTTTTTCTGGTTCAAACGAAAAAACTAAAAATTACGAGCACGGCTAAATCATATATGATTTTACACTAAACTTATGTGTAAAAGCACATGTGGTTACGCACGACCTAGATAGCGGCCAAGATCGTATGTAATCACATGTGAGTTTAATGAAAATTCACATTTAATATGATCGTTTTTGTATTCTCTTATCTAATCATTGTTTTTTCGTTTGAACTTCACTATCTCTCTTCCCCCTCCTCTCTCTCTCTCTCTCTCTCTCTCTCTCTATATATATATATATATATATATATATTGTGTTTTACATATTTTTTGTAATTATATCTTTTACAAGGGTATATATAAGTATTTGATAAATAATCAAATAATTTAATAATAATAAAATTTATTGTTTAAACTGAATATATTAATTTGTTTTAATATGCTTCTTGACTTGGGGAACACTATTATGTCCCATCTCAATACCCAAAAAATATTCATCAGAAGACCCACATAATTTGAAACTTAAGTCACAAAGTTGAAATAATAATCTCTCATGGTCAATTAATTAATTGTTCATAAAAAACATTCCCAACATGGTCTTTTAAATAATTAAATAAATATATATAGAGAGTCGGATTCAAACGAGAACAGTACCTATTTAAAAGAACACGAGAACTAACAAAATCATTAGTGATTTTACATTAACACACAAAAAAGGGACTTTGGCTGCGGCTTCAGGTCTGCGTGACTTTTTTGCCCGTTAATGTAAAATCACTAATGATTTTGTTAGTTTTCGTGTTCTTTTAAATAATTACTGTTCTCGTTTGATTCTTCTCTCTCTATATATATATAATATTGTTAACTGTTTGACATGGTTTTAAATTTCCTTTAAAATATAGTAATAATAGAAATCATATAAAAATATCCTAGTTGGTACATTTAGATTTCATTTGATAATGCTCTAGTTTTTTTTATATCTTTCTAAGAATTCTTTATTAAGGGTAATGGTGTTTGTTAACATTGTAAGGACAAGTGATTGTTAGTCATTGTATTTGAATTTTGTTACCATAAAATACAAGTATTATCTATATCTATACTATATTATAAAGCACGGATAAAAAACTCTTAAATACAAATTATTAGGCACAAGGTACCATCATTTTATGCAAAATTTTAAAAATCTCTTAATTTACAAGTATCAAAGCACAAGATACATATTACTACTGCAAACTTCTAACACCCACCAATTTGGTATGTGCAGGACATTCCTTTTATGCACACATTTCCATGTATCACTATTAATTAATATATTATATTACTATAAATTTGTTTTAATTATATTATTAAATATGTAATTGGTTGTTTTTTCTAGATGTCATTAAAATATATAAGATAATCATTGAGTTCTAACAAAATACTTAATTTTTTTATATAAAAAACATTATACTATTAAGCCTAAATTAAACAAATTTATAAAAAAACATTATCACTTTCTCAAAACCATCCAAAACCGTACTGTAAATCGACAAAAAAATAAAATGAAACATTAAAATCGTGATGTATCTCGCTGCATTACGCGAGTACGCTTCTAGTTATATTATAAAGCACGGATAAAAAACTCTTAAATACA
Organism: Arctium minus; assembly: GCA_954870635.1. Taxonomy (NCBI): domain Eukaryota; kingdom Viridiplantae; phylum Streptophyta; class Magnoliopsida; order Asterales; family Asteraceae; genus Arctium; species Arctium minus. Next base: position 167,829,475 of record OX941080.1, on the reverse strand, counting down.
AATTATTAGGCACAATGTATCATCATTTTATGCAAGATTTTAAAAATCTCTTAATTTACAAGTATCAAAACACAAGATACATATTACTACTGTAGACTTCTAACACCCACCAATTTGGTATGTGCAGGGTCTTGCTTTTATGCAGACTTTTCCATGTATCACTATTAATTAATATATTATATTACTATAATTTTGTTTTAATTATATTATTAAATATGCAATTGATTATTTTTTCTAGATGTCATTAAAATATATAAGATAATTATTGAATTATAATAAAATACTTAATTTTTTTATATAAACAACATTATATTATTAAGCCTAAATTAAACAAATTTATAAAAAAAACATTATCACTTTCTCAAAATCATTCAAAATCGTACTGTAAATTGACAAAAAAATAAAATGAAACATTAAAATCGTGATGTATTTCGCTGTATTGAGCGATTACGCTTCTAGTATATAATAAAATAAATAAATAATTGACTTATTTTTCCTAACCATAAAATCTTTGTTTCTTTATTAAGTTCTTAGTTTTTTGTTACATATATTAAAAGTTAAACAACGTTATTTAAAAAAACATATTTAAATTTAATAAAACAAAGAAGACTTCTTTTTTCAACAAAAACAAGGAATAAACAACAAAAATCGTCCTTGGCTTGTTGAAACTATGGTTTTTTGTTTTTAGACTTCGTTTATTACAAATTTATTATGTGGTTTGCATTTTGTTTTACAACTTGTCCTTCCTCCTGCTTAGCATTATCTTTTACACGTGAAGTACGCGCCCCATGTACGTTATATTAACTATGACGTTAGTGACGAGAACAAAGGTTCTCACTAATTTTTGGTCACAAATATAAATTTTAGTGACAAAATATAAATTTAGTCACTAAGTGGTCACTATTTCTCACGGAATTTCTTTTGTGACATTGTGTTTTGTCACAAAAGTAGTGGCAATCACATTGAAAGGAGTAGTGACCAAAAAATAACGGTCACTAAATTGAATGTGTTTGTGACCAAGAAATAGTAGTCACTAAGTGAGATTAGTTCATTGAGGATTGTATTGAGTTGGATGGATTAATGACAAAAAAAGGTGGTCGCTAAATTAAAAGTGTTAGTGACGAAAAAATAGTAGTCACTAAGTTGGGTTCATTAGTTGTAATTGAATTGGATAGGTTAGTGACAATAAAATGTTGTCACTAAATTAAAAGTGTTAGTGATCAAAGAAAGGTAGTCACTAAATGATACGTATTAGTCATAAGGTTGGAAGGGTTAGTGACAAAAAAATGATAGTCACTAAATTAATTGTGTTAGTAACCAAAAAATCACTGCTAGAAAACTGTGAAATACCGACGGCATTTACCGACGGCAAAAACAGTCGGTATTTACCGACGGCAAACCGACGGTCTACCGACGTCATCATTTTAATTTTATTTTTTATTTATTTTTAATAAGTAGTCGGAAAACCGTCGGAAAAATTAGTAATATACCGATGATTTACCGACGGTATGTTTTTTCATTTTATTTTTTAATTATTTTTATTAAGTCGTCGGAAAACCATCGGAAAAATTAGTGATTTACCGACGACTTACCGACGGTACGTTTTTTAATTTTCTTTTTTTATTTATTTTTAATAGGTCGTCGGAAAACCGTCGGAAAAATTAGTGATATACCGACGATTTACCGACGGTACATTTTTTAATTTTATTTTTTAATTTCTTTTTAATAGGTCGTCAGAAAACCGTCGGTAAAATTAGTGATTTACCGACCACTTACCGACGGTACGTTTTTTAATATTTATTTTTAATAGGTCGTCGGAAAACCGTCGGTAAAATTAGTGATTTACCGACCACTTACCGACGGTACGTTTTTTAATTTTCTTTTTTTATTTATTTTTAATAGGTCGTCGGAAAACCGTCGGTAAAATTAGTGATTTACCGACCACTTACCGACGGTACGTTTTTTAATTTTCTTTTTTTATTTATTTTTAATAGGTCGTCGGAAAACTGTCGGAAAAATTAGTGATATACCGACGATTTACCGACGGCACATTTTTTAATTTTATTTTTTAATAGTACAATTTTGGATTATTTGGAGAAAATGATAATGTTTTTTTTTATAAATTTGTTTAATTTAGACTTAATAATATAATATTTTTTATATAAAAAAATTAAGTATTTTGTTAAAATTCAATGATTATCTTATATATTTTAATGACATCTAGAAAAAAATAACCAATTACATATTTGATAATATAATTAAAACAAATTTATAGTAATATAATATATTAATTAATAGTGATACATAGAAAGATCTGCATAAAAGAAAGGTCTTGCACATACCAAATTGGTGGGTGTTAGAAGCCTGCAGTAGTAATATCTATCTTGTGCTTTGATACTTGTAAATTAAGAGATTTTTAAAATCTTGCATAAAATGATGGTAACTTGTGCTTAATAATTTGTATTTACAAGTTTTTTATCCATACTTTATAATAAAAGTAACAAAACATATTCAATCAATTTTATTTTTTATTCTCAAACATAAATTTTAAATTTTAATTTCTAATAATAATAAAATACAAATTTAAATTTACAAATTTTAAATTTTAAGAAAATACAAATTTAAATTTTGGATACATTATACATATATCTTAGGGGCTTCAGATTTTTAGTCCAATCCATTATACATAGGTATATTTGGGCCTTAAAATTTGTAACATTACATGCCCAAAGGCCAAAACAAGCCTGCTTCAATAAGGGAACGGTCGAACGACACTCACAGACCCTCGCCTAATTCTAATCGACAGACGACAATCATCACACAGACGCTCTCTCTCTCAATCCACGCTCACGCTCTCTCTCTCAATCCACGCTCTCAGCCTCTTAAAATCGATTCTCGACGCTCTCACTCTCGATTATCGATATCTTGGTCACTCACGACTCAAGAAATCGACGCAAACCGACAGACGCTTACATCCGACTGCCACAGGTTTAAGGATATTTCATTTGGTAAATTTCTAAACTCTAATGCCGAATGTTTATGACTTCAACTCTTTTGTAGATTAAAGATGTTTTTAAGTTGTTTTATTATTTGGATTGTTGTCTATTTGGATTGTTGTCTATTTGATAGTAAGATGATTAGTTCAATTTGCCAATGTGTCTATCTTGGTTTCTCGTTGGTATTTACTTTATGCCCGGGGTTTCATTTGTTGCTCATTGTTTATAATGTTACCAAAGTTGATGATGCCCTTCAACTGTTCGATGAAATGCCACGAACATAAACTCTTTGATATTCTTGTTACTTTAATTTAAAAGACGGAAAGATTGGTTACATAGTTTGATTCTTGATCTAAAGAGTTACTTGTTGATGTTTTTTTTTCCAAATTGAGTTATATGGAATAGAGTTCATACCGGTGTAGTCTAGTTTTCTTTCTTATGTGCCTACTTCTGTTTTCAATGATATTTTAACCGACCAGACCTTAGTTATATTTTTTTTTTTGAAAAAAATTCTCAAGAAAAACTTTTATTTCATGAAAATAGTTGCTCTATTCTTTAGATAGATATCCCATATCCTCTAAGCTTGTTTTGTTTGGTTTGGTTTGGTTTTATAACATGAAAATGTAGGCAAGTAGAAAGTAACATTAAATTTGTTGGTTGAAAGTTTATATAACTTACAAGTGCATACTCTCCTGTTTCAAAGATACGGATATCCAAGACCTCCCCACGATCTTCGTATATGTAGTCCAAGCCTTTATAATAAGGAGGATGTCCAACAGAAAGAAACAAACCATTAATGAAATGGTTTTCTTCATAAGTAATAATGGCAAGGAAGAAGGAGGTAGGGAGGGACTTACATTGATACTGTTCAGATACTTTTCTTTCTCTACTCTAACAATCTGTCCTTTTTTCACTGTCAACAATCACACAAGTACTATTACACTATAATCATTTACAAACCAATAAATCATACAAACCAGTTTTCATGCATATGAAACAGTGAAGATGTGAAATGTTTAGGATTGTTTGTATATATATTATATATAATTAGAGTTTGCAATTGGTTTTGGAGGGTGTGAATAGAAAACAACATTAAGAAGAAATACTGACTGGAGTAAACAGGCTTCTTGGGGGCCTTTGGAGGAGCAGGGGCTTCAGTTTCATTAATGAAATGGTTTTCTTCATAATTAATAGTTATATGGGGTTTAGGGTTGTACTTTGTTTTATGCTTTTAGAGTTTTTGGTCATACCGGTGGGTGTTTAAAACTAAGTCAGTTCTCTCTATTTTTGGGACAGAGAATAGAATTATATATCAAACTACCGGATCAAACTTTTTATGATATCTAGTTTTTAAAATATATTAAAATATATTTTTAAACTCTAGAATTATATTAAACTCTAGAATTATATATTTTTAAGTTTGTTTTATGATATATGATATATAGGAAGTCACAACATGATTCAGTGATGTCCAAGTCTACCGGGGGTTCCATTTCTATGTCACGACGTAGATGGCGTTTTGTAAGTCAACATAATTTTAATCATGTTTTATAACTTATTTTGTTTTATTAGTGACTAAATTAATAAATCTATCGAACTTTGTAGGTGCAAAAGGAGGGTCGTGAACCAACAGCTTTGGAGATGTTTCAAATGACCCATAAGACCAAAATGAGGGAGTCGTCAGGGTCGAGCACCGGACAATCTGTTATCTCAAGGGATGAAAAATTTGTGGTTAGTAATTGCTCTTTCATGAGTTTGCAAGATGAATAAGTCATTTTGAATACTCGTATAGTTTTAGGTTAGCACGTCTTATATGAGATTCAAATTAGTTTATGGGATGGAGTTATCAAGTTCATTTATTATATGTTAAATGTTTAAAACAGGTTGTGCATGGATGGAAATGTTTAATTTACAGTTGTTATGCTGCCGAAATTTTAAAAAAAATGCTAAACGATTTTTAATTTGTAATTATGTATCGTAGGATGACTATCAACATGAAATGATTAAGAAGTACGGACCTGACACGAGCACCCATCCACTTGGAGATATTGAAATTTGGGAGCGTTGTGCCGGAGGAAGGAAAAGAGGTCGGATGTTTGGCGTTGGCACGAGTATGGACCCAAGCTACGTGGTAACTGGTTTGTCAAGTGGGTTAAGTACCGGTAGATCATATGCCGGTTCCAGTTCAAGCGAGGTTAAGTTTTTGTTCATTTTTTTTTTGTTTAATTCAAACATGTCAATTTACTCATTGTGCTTTTTATTTCCGTAGGTGCAAGAACTGAAAGAGAAACTTCAGAAAATAGAAGAGGAGCGAAGAGTTGAGAGAGAGGAGAATGCTTGACGTGAGGAGGAGAATATACGAATGGCAAACAGACTAAAAGTTATCGAGGCAATGTTAGCTCGACAATATCCACCACCGCCTTCCGATGTACCCACTTCTCGTGATCCCCCCTTTTCCGGTAGTATAGACGATGACTAGATTTGATATATGTAGGATTTTTATGTGAATTTTTGGAATATGTATGGATTTTTATGTGAATTTTTGGAATATATATGGATTTTGACAATTTGTATGCAATATTATATATATTATAATATATATTAAAATGCAGCAACTATATATTTTCTAAATGTAATAAAAATTCAAAATACCGACGGCTTACCGACGGGAAAACCGTCGGTAATTTTTTTTCAGTTTTTTCAAAACAGTCGGTAAGCAGTCGGTAATATTAGCCGTCGGAAATTGAACCGTCGGAATGTCGTCGCTAATGTCCACCGTCGGAAAACCGTCGGTAACCATAACAGTCGGAAAGCCGTCGCTAATACTAACCGTCGGTAAACCGTCGATAGTTTTCGTCGGAAAACCGTCGGTAAATATTACCGACCAAGTTTTTTCCAACAGCCATTTCCCGTCGGAAAACCGTCACTAAAACCCTTTACCGACGGTTTACCGACGGTTTTAGCCGTCGGTAATACAATTTATTTTAGTAGTGAATAGTGACCTCTAAGTTGGATTCATTAGTTGTAAATTGTAATTAAGTTGGATGACTTAGTGACAAAAAAAGGTGGTCACTAAATTAAAAACGTTAGTGACCAAAAAATAGTGGTTACTAATTCGAAAGTGTTAGTGACTAAAAAATAATTGTCACAACATGATACTCATTAGTTATAAGACTGTGTTGAGTTGATGGATTGGTGACCTAAAAATGATGGTCACTAAACTAAATGTTTTAATGACCAAAAATAGTGGTCACTAAGGTTGTCTTTGAACATAAATTACTACTATGGTCTGAAATATAAAACAAATAAAAATATAGGGGCTAAGTCTGTAACCTTACAATAAAAACGTAAACGGATCTACCATCTCAATAACCGGAATATATAAACCATGCTCTGCCCGATTTTTCTCATGTAGATCACAATAATCTTTTCTCTCAACCCGATACAAACCCTAGACCCAAGCTCTTGATGGCACCAACAATTTCCTCCGGTCAATTGCACCGGCCTTCGGCCGCCGTAACTTTCTCCTCATCTGTCCCCGACGACAACGACGACCACTCAAATTGAAGACTCTCGATCATGCTTCCCTGTATTTCTTTCTCGATCTGCAGGGAGGAGCAAAGTTCGGTTCTACACATCTAAATTGAATGTGCTTACAATTTAGAAGTATGTTGATTTTTTGTCTTTTGCTTCCCCAACCCCCTCGGAACCCTAATTGAATTCCCTCTTTTTCTATTTTATCTTATGTAATGACTAATGCCATTTGTTAATTGCAGAATTTGATATTTAGGTTCCTTCAAAGTGTAAGTTGATTTATTTAATACATATTTGTAAAAATACTATTTGTGAGAATCATGAATGAAATAGGAACGCTCTTGTTTATATTTGTGCTGTTCATGGTGGATTTTTTTTTCCCGAATGAGTTATAATGTTATAATGCAAAAATCATTCTTAATGAAGTTAGAGACCTGTCTCTTTTTACTCGCATTCAGTGCCTGTATTACATTGGTAATTGTTATTCTGTTATCACCATCTATTCCTATTCATACTTCATAGTCTACTCAAATTAGATGCATAAACTCCATTCTACTTTTCTCGCTTTGATCAGGAGAGTACTTTAAACCTTTCATGGATGGCATGGAAAATGAAAGTCACTCTGCTGTAAGTCCTACTACTACTTCTGTAAGAGGTTTAGTTATCTATATGTGCACTGATACAAAATATGTAAATAATGTTACAGATATCTTGCCAAAGACCTTTAGGACTCTCTGTAAATGTTTATTTATCTTTCCTTAATTATATGTTTCTGATCTATCATTCCGTCGATTTTGTGATCTAACTTTCCTTCTTTGTAAGCTTACTTCAACTTCTTTCTTTGTAGGTTGCTGATGCCATTTTAAGAGAATTCGTATTGGTCCATCTTGATAACAACCATGATAAATTTAATCTGCTGATGTAAGCAACTCTCTTATTATTATTATTGTTTGGGTTATGTGGTAATTTGGCAGCAATGTTATATGTACATATCTTTCATAGCAACTATGCATGACCTTAACTTTTGTTCCAACAACTTTCCTATTTCATGTTTTTACTTTGTTCAATTTGTGAGTGAGGGATGGGATTTCTTGGCTTTGAAAGTACTGACATATGTTTTACCAACTTCATGGTGCATAAGCTTTTTTCTTTTATTGATCAAACCTATGCACCAGACAACCCTGATTCATTGCAAACTCAGGAAGTTCTGCTGCCAGGTCACTTGATTATAATATATGTTAAGGTATAAGTAATTTTCTTCTATAATAAATATCTATACTAGAATTCAGTCTTTGAGGTGAGACCTTATATACTCTTCCCTCTCCATTAACAGAAGCGGAAAGTACACATTTGAATCATTTGACTATCAAATCAAAATTTAAATATATTTTTTTTGCCAAGTGAATGAGCAGAAAAATACAAGTTGATCACAAATGTGATCTAAAAATTACTGAATATTAGCTTTGTCATACATATGAGGATGTGGGAAGGTTAACAACAAACATGTACTGAATATTAGCTTTGTTATACATATGAATATTGCAAAAACTCATGAAAAGTCTGGATGATTACCAGAGAGGAAAATTCATAAGGGTAAGCTCCCTCGTACTTCCCCATGGTCCTACTTGCACGCTACCCTCCTGTATTCACACACACACACACATACACATTATTCAGTAATCTTTCAAGTTTGAATCTTGATGGTGAACTCTCATCAAGTATTGGAGAGCTCAAAGGTTTACTCTCCATGTACTGTTTTTTTCCTTGATCTAATTCTCAAATGGGTTCATCTTTTTGGTTTAAAAGTTTTGTTTTTAATCTATTTTTAAATTATTATTCAACACTGATCTTCGTGGAAATCAATTATCTGGTCAAATCTCAGATGAAATTGGTGATTGAAGTGCCAACTTGTAAGAACTTGGAATTCAACTTAGTTTTTGTGAATTATAGGATTTTTGTTTATAATGTAGTTTAAATTCTAATTGAATTGTGTTTATTAGGGATTTACCGTTTAATATGTTATCCGGAGACATACTGTTTTCGATATCGAAAGTTAATGCAGCTCGAGATCTTGTAAGTTTCATACCTATCGTAGGCTGAGTATTTGGTTTTATGTTGTAAGTTTTGGGCTAAATTGATGACACCATTCCCATTTGTATTATTACTTACACAATCTTGACAAAAAATCAATTGATCGGTTCGATCCCTTCGACATTGTCGTAGATTCCAAATTTGAAGATTTTGTAAGTGTTTTCGTATCGTCTTGGTCATCATTTTGGTTACTGGCACAAAATCGGCAGAGCGGTGAAATACCGAGGCTTGTATACTGGAATGAGGTTTGACAGTGTCTGTAAGTTTCTAAAACTCGATACTTTCGAAAACTATTTACAAAATTTGACCGAAATATGATCGGTTAAAGCAGAGATTAAGGAGCAACAATTTGGTCGGCGAGCTCTCTTCCGATATTTGTCAGCTGAAGAGGGCTTGTGGTATTTGTAAGTTCTAGTTTTACTTGGGTTATCATTTTGTACATAATTGGAGTAGCACACGTGATATACGGGGTATCTTTGGTGTGGTTTTAAGTTTGTGATCTTTTTTTTAATGCACAGATCACTTATACAGCGATGCGCGGAACAATATTTAAGTGTCACAATTCCTTCCGATATCGACAATTGCACCGGTTTCCAGGTCTTGTAAGTACCCCGACTTGAGAAAGTACATTTAATGGAAACAAGCACTTTGCTCTTTTGGGTAGAGGTGAATCTTAACCTGTAATCTTAACCTCAAGATCTACTTTGGAGAGTGATTTCCTGGGTCCGTTTTGATTAACATTTATGGAAAATATCGAGCATGGTTTGTTTTGGTTAACCGTTGCTTTATCGTTAGGGACCTTTTGTACAAAAAAATTAACAAGAGATATACCATTCAACATCGGTTTCCTACAAGTTACTACATTGTAAGTCTTTCTTTGACTATTTTATGATCAATTTTCTATATCTTTGTCGAATTTACTGGACTCGTTTGGTTTTGCGTATTTAAGTGTATTTTAGATCACTCCCATGGATCCACGAATTGTTGCCTCGCTCTAGAAAAGAGCTTCGTAGTTTCGAAGGAAACGAGCTATCAATGAAAATACCTTCTGTAATTAGACACATGCATGCACTTGTCATTTTGTAAAAGCGACCTTAAACAATTATTCCATATTCAAAAACCAAGATTTATGCGTTCATCATCTCTTACTAGATTCGTATTGCAAGGACTTAAGGTTATTGTAATAACAATTATAGTATAAATTAATATATATATATATATATATATATATATATTTTCAATTTTTTTTTCATATTTTTTTTAAATTAGTGACCACTTTTTTTGGTCACTAATAGAAGTTAACGGAGATTAACGGAGCCGTTATGTTAAAAAACTAGTGATGACTTTAGCGATTTAGTGACGATATTTAGTGACTAAATTAGTCGTCACAAATATAGTGACCACTTCAATTTGGTCAATAATTAGTGACCATTTTTGTATTTGGTCACTATTATAAATCAGTGACGGACCTTTAGTGACAAAAAGTGACCACCGAAATTTTGGTCACTAAACGACCTTAGTGACCAATTTTAGGTTGTTAGTGACCAAAATCTTTTTGTCACTAATCAGAATTTTTTTTTGTAGTGTACCCTCGTATTAAGGGTAGTTTGGTCATTTTCACTTTCTTTCTTTAAATTAACTCTCTCTCTCTCTCTCTCTCTCTCTCTCTCTCTCTCAGTATCACTGAAGCCAAACTCGTGGCTGGAACAGGAACATCACTAATGACTTGCTCTTTGCACGATAGATCTATGGGGATCCTTCCTAAAGTTTGTTGCTAAAACACGAGTGCCTAGGTTTGTTGACTGTTGTCATCATGGATTGAGAAGAGTTACGACACATAACTTCTATTGATAGATCCACAATCTCTCATTCTTTGAGGCGGTGGTTCAACGACCGGGAGAGTAACATATAGGCATCTATGGTTGCATCATTTCGCTTCCACTGATCCCCTATTCGTCAGGGTTTATAAAGTAAACTAAACTTGATGATTCCTTCCGACAAACTTTAATCCATTATCTTCTTCTAACAATTTTATTCTTTCCACTCACAATTATTTTTAAAAGTATCTGTCAAGGTATCGAATCGATGTAAAATCAATGGAAGAGGATGCTATCATATATCTAGCATGAATTACACCCTAAAATAGCTAAAAGATGTTGTCTTAAAATTTGTTTTGTTTTATTGAAAATCTTTAAGAGCTTACAACTCTTATCTCCTTTTTACAACCCATCAATAATTTGAACGAATATAAATTGTATTACTATTTTTAAAGTAATATAATAATTATTTAATTAAAAAGAATATTGTATTTTTATCAAGTTAAAGAAATTATGGGGCTTAGAGCCAATCTCGGATTGAATGGGTGGGGAATTAGATGGAAGGTTCTAAAGCATCTTTCCATGTGAAAATTTTCCTTCCGTACGACTTACGTACGGAAACAAACACCCGTCAATATTTTCTGGCCCCGTTCCCACGCCCCGATGATCGCCTTTCACTTTGGCCTTTGACTTTTTCCTTCTTTAATAAATTAAAAAAATATATAATATTTGATTATAAAATTGACTCAAATAACTATTTTATACAAAAAAAAAAAGATAGTCTTTTAGTCATTCTTCTCTCAATTTTGCATACATATAAACTACTTCCATAATATATCGGTCTCTCAAAAACACAAAAAGATTACGAATCTGATTGATTTTCCTTAAAAAAACTACGGACACCAGATTTTTTTTAAAGAAAAATCGATCAAAATCGTATTTTCTTTTGTGTTTTTGAGCTAGGTTTGCAATTACGTATTTGTATATTGCGGATGTAATGATTTTTTGTAAAAAAATTGAAGAGAAATTATTAGAAGACCAATTTGATCAGGTAAAATAGTTATTTGAGTTAATTTCCCTAAATTAATTTGATAATTAAATGAATAATAGTTTTTAATTAATAATTAAATATTTGACATATGTTATAGGAAAAACATAATAGAACAACAATAAATAAAGAGAATGTAAATCTGTAATTCTCATTAATCATAAGCCCTTTAAAAAGGGAGGAGTTTACAAAGAAAAGAAAACATTCATTATGGTAATCTAATACTAAGAAAATATTATGTCAGTCACTTCCTTTTGATGATGACACATAATCCTTCAACACTCCCCCTTGTGTCAAGTCAAATGAGTGATGGTGCATAGTTCTTGCCTCGTTAAAACCTTACGTCAAAGAAACAAAACCCAATGGGAAAAAAACTTTGGACGAAGGAAAGAGTACAAGACACCAATAAACAATTTCTTTAGTTTACTATATTTCTTGATTTGTACATCAATCAAGAGGTTTATAAAACAAGATGATTTATAAATTGTTGTCTCGCTAAAACCTTGCACCAAGGAACAAAACTCAGTGGGAAAAATAAAATCTTGGGCGAAAGAAAGAGCACAACATATCAATATCACATGTATAGTAGACTCCCCCTTTTGTCTACTTGTAACACCCTAAAAATAGGGATAACAAAAATCCGAAAAACGGACATGAGGTATTTAAAATTTGCCAAAGCAAGAGCCTCCCAAAAATGGGGAAAATACATAAACTTGTTTAAATACAATCGTAAATAAACGGACAATAAATAACAACCAACTAATCTAATTTCTATAACCAAAAAAGAGATTATAATCAAGGATGTCAATTATAGACCCAAAGGGTTCTCTACCAACTGTAAGTCCAAAAGCAATATTCCCAAATCTCTCACCCAAGCACTATGCCAGCTTAGAACCAATGCCGCTAAAACCTGAGATACACATCGACACCAAACAAGTGTTAGGCCAAAAAGCCTAGTGAGTTGAACAATAATAAGCATGGATGAACAGATACAATTCTTATCAGCAGTTAACCAGTGTTCAATATATGTGGAGTCATTAGGGGAGACCCAAAGCACCAATCAAGCCCACCCCAAGAGTCGATATACCTTTATGCCCTTAACAAGGAACATCCCAAGGCCCGACACACCCGAAGACTACTCCAAAGGAAAATTCCCCGAATGGCGGAGGTCTAGGCACATACCATCACAGTGGCGCCCAAGACTACATCCTCCTTGTGAACTGACTTGGTTCATACAACATAATGCATATAGGAGGTCCTTTAGGTGTATTTCAACCAAATATAATTCAATACCAACCGTGGGTACAATATCACCCTCCTCATAGCATGAGTCCAACATAAAACTTAAATATCCACATAGCCACGTTGTAGATACAATATCACCAAGAGTATATTCCAAATGAAATCATCATAATATACCAAACATATATTCCTTTTTCATGTAAAATACCCATTGTGGCACACATAGTGGAAATCTCCAAATAATTACACAACATAGAGTAACTCATGGGATGATACTTCATATACATATATCTCACATAATCTCATGGAAATACCATCAAATACTTAAACCCGTAAAGATGACCATTTTGAGCAAATATGTGATAATAACAACAAATAAGCAAATATGATGTGTATCCAGTTTTAACAAAAGTTTAGTAAACTCACCTTGCTAGATTTAAGCTAAATCTAGTATTTACCCACTTAGAGCTTCCTTTGAAGAAACTTGGTTCTTCAAACCAAATTTTCCAAAACCTAGATTTACAAGGGTCCAACCATGAATATACATTTTCCATCATAAATAATTGATCCCCAAACACTTAATCATCAAAATCTCTATTTTGGGCAAAACCCTAATTTTGACCCAAAACTCCCAAAATTATCCAAACCGAAAATTAGAGAAAATAAACACTAGGAAACCATCAATGGAACATTTATAACTTATTTCATGGTTTAGAAATGGTTAGAATGACTTACAAGTAGGTTTTTTGGAAAACCCCAAAATATGGTCAACAATGGTGAGAAGGTGATGAAGAAGATGAAGATGGAGATGGAGGTGAAGCTTTCAACCCGAAACCTTGGATGATGATCTTCACTCTAGTAATAAATGGTGATGATTTGGTGGTTGAAGAGGATTAGAAGAGGTAGGTGAAGAGGAAGGGTTTAGGAGAGAATTCTTGAAATGAAGAAGATGAGAAATGAGAAATATTTGGGGAAAATAAAGCATAAAAAACGTCCAGCCATCCACGTGGGTTGTTCCGTGAGTTCAGCTTCAGCAACCCACATAACAAGGTACCCTAATTTTCATTCTCGTGGGTTGCTCCGTGGGTTCAGCTTCAGCAACCCATGTAATAAGGTACGTCAGCCACTAATTTTGGCCACCATTCTCGTGGGTTGCTCCGTGGGTTCAGCTTCAGCAACCCACGTAACAAGGTACGTCAGCCACTGATTTTTCTTCTTATTTGGTCAAATCTCGTTTCGGTCATAACTTCTTCGTTATAGCTCCGTTTTCGTTCTGGAAAGAACCGTTGGACTCGTAATTGAATCATTCATCCATCAAGGATATAAAATCAAGGATTCGAGCCCAAAATAAAATATCTTATTTTTCCTTAATATATCGATTTCGGTATAAACTGGAAATGATACCTTTCGAAAATCGGGGTGTTACACTACTACTCCCCCTGATTCGTGCATTAATCACAGAAGTTTGTTACTGTTGATTGTATAGAAACTTCAGTAGAATATGCTTTCTGTCATCACCCTTGATGTATCTTACTTTCATTTATTCTATACATGGTGCATTGTTTCCATATATGCAAGTAGGATAGTGGTTGAACTCAAAATTACTAGCTCATTTAATATGTGTAATAACAATCCTTAATCATATACATTTCTTGAACATTCTCATGGAGAGTAATGTTCTTGGAATCGTTCAAGGAGGTAGTTACAATGGTTAGCTTAGCTTACTTCCAAGCAATCGGAGTGTTCCCTGAGGTAATTCCTTATCCAGTTTGGTAACAACCTTTGTATGGATCAAACACATACCAAATAACAGCAAAGACATACCAATATATTGTTTGGTGTTTTTCTATAAGAGCTAGTACTTTTGCTGCTTACATTCTTAGTAGGTATTGAAGTTTCATTATGAATCCCATTTTTCTTTCTACAGGGAAAGTATAAGCCTATGTCAATGGTTTCAAAAGATTAATTTGATATCATTCCTGTAATAGCCGGTTCAAAGTAAATAAAGTTTAAGTTGGGTGGAAAATAAGTAAAACTTTAATTCAAAGGGACTAAGTGTAAATGTTTGCTTAAAGAGGTCTTAGTCTAGGGCTTGAGGCATTTTGTTGTTGGCGGCCGAAGGACTCGAGAGAAGGAGGAGGAAGAGATAGACGATTGGAGAAAAGAAAAGGATCAAAGAGTTCGAGGGTGTGCGATTGATTTCCAAGGTAAGGTTCAAATCTAATTCTCCTTTCCATCATGATCCTTTGAATCTAAGTTCTGAATGGGTTTGTATGTGAGTTTGGGGATCAGGATGTTTAAATCTTTAAATTTTCTCCTTTGTTGCTTAATAGTATTGGTTTCGTTTGAGTTAAAGTATTGATTATATTAGTTGGGATTAAAAGTTGTTGATGTTGTTTTATGGACTTGAAATCGACGGAAGGGGGTGGGTTCGATAACCCAGAATCTCCCCGGTCGTAACGGTGAACTGGGTATTTTCCCTTCGAGGACACCGGTCGGCCAAAGGCCCCGGTCAATCAGGACACCGGTCGGCCATAAGGCCCCAGTCGGTGAATGATCCGGTCGACCGTTTGACTCCGATCGCGGCTGGTTGACACCGATCGCTGTTAGGGGCCGGTCGCTGTGCACCGGTCGAGCACCGGTCAGCAAAAGAGTCCGGTCGGCGCTGGAAGGCCTCGATCGGCGCCTGGTGGGGAGTCGGTCGGCGCCTGAAGCGGATCAGGGCGCCTGGGCAGTTGCGGTCGGCGCACGTAGGGGATGACCCCGGTCGATGTGCTCACCCCGGTCGACTCTATGTTCTGGTCCTCCGGGCCATATGTTGGGCCGAAGCCCATTTCTGTATTTGGGATTTAACTTTGAGTTGTTGGGCTGCAGAATTTTATATTGGTGTTTGGGCCTTTATATTTTATTTTATCTAAGGAAGCAATTTATTTTAGTAGAGGTTTTGGTGGGATAAATTGCGAGATTAGGTTGCATTAGGATTTTGGGTTAAGAGCAACTCGTTATAAAAATAGTTGATTTGAGAGTTCACAAGTCTATGTTTCCTTATAGGTTTCAGATCGGTTTATTCGGGTAGACGCGAGATCTAAGTTGAGGACGCCAGGTGAGTTTTCTTAACTTAAAACCTCGAAAGTTATTAAGCTATTTCTATACCGTTGATTCAGTTAAATGTTTGTCGTGTTTAATTGTTTAAAGACATGAGAAAGTTATTTTAAGGCGTAAATTATATTTATGTGAGTTATGTATATTTGGTTCATTTTTATGCGGTATATGTTTTAATTGAGGTTAAATGTATGCATACATTGTTTTATTGCTTTGTGCTCAAAGTCCGGGGGGGGGGGGTGTTCCGCCTGTGCTCATACCGGGGGGGGGGGGGGGGTGTTCCGTTTATGCCATTGGGGGATGTGTCCGAAAAAAGGCAGTGTGAGCCAGACACACCGTTACTTGCGGGTGACGGGAGTGTGAGCCAAAGTGTTTGTTGAAAGTGTGAAGTTTTGTTAAAATTAAATTGAGCTATTTATCGCATAATTGTTCTTGATTACTGTATTTTAAAGTGCTTAAGAAGGGACTCACTAGACCATTGGTCTAACCCTCGTTATTTCAGAAATAAAAACCCTTTTCAGGTGGGCGCGAGGCTAGGTGTACCGGTAAAGGCAAAGAGAAGGTTTAAACGAGTCTGGCTATAGAAGACTCCTTTTTAGAAATTTTGTTTCCTCTCAGTTGTGTAATAGGTTGCCTAGTGCATAACCTCAGATTTATTCGTTATTGTAAGACTATATTTTGCTTGAATCTACGTTATGATCGTTATGGTTGATTTTTAAGTTTTGGATTGTTACAATTGGTATCAGAGCCATAGTTTAAGGGATTTAGGTGACCGGATGGGCCTAAACTTAAACTGTGGGGTAGATGGACACAACTGAGAATTAGGAAACCTTTAGGGAGACATTGTTTGTCGAGAGGCGTGACAACAATAGCGATTACCCTCATGTAAGGTAAATTCAAAATCGCATCTGGCCAATGTCATTATGAATTTACTAGTACATGGGCATACTCAATTGCTATTGTTGAGGGTGGTTTAGAGTAGAGAGTCCTATCCATAGACTGATAGTTTTAGTCTAGCGTGTGGTGGAAGTTCGTCTTTGGAAGTAAGTTTATGCCGTATAGGATGCATCGTGTGAGATGTAGATATTTCGTTGAGAAAGAACCTCCTGTGTCCATAAGGAAGAGAAGGATGATAGGAGGTGAGCTTGTTGCTCCAAGGAGAGTATTCGGTTGATAAAGGGGTATGTCGTTTAGTGAGAAGCAGGAGAGTGTTAATCCAAGAATCGAATGATAGATTTGAGGCTCCTAAAGCTGTAGTTATTTGATGGGTGGTTGAGAGACGATATCGGTGTTGACTGATAATATGTAGTGAGGATCAGATGGGAATGAGTTACAGTTTGGGTTGTGAGTCAATAGCCACGGTGATGACTAGTTTTTGGGATTTCAAGGTTGTTAAAGGTCGATGGTACCGGAGGTTGTGGCCCAGTTGAGAACCCCGACTGTTTGGTCGGAAGCGAGGAGTCTGGGATAAATGATAGTGAATGTAAACAGTTGACCTTGTTAGAGTAAATAACCTTCAATGTATTTGAGTCTCAGACGTTTTGGCAAGTGTGTGTCTTACGAAGTAGTTGTTTTGAAAACGTGTCGACGCATGCAGATATGTGTTTGAATCAAAACGACAAGTTTTGACTTTGGATGATAACTTTTGAAAAGGATTATATATTTCTTTACCAATGAGTCGATCTTTGGCTATGAAAATCAAAACATCATTTGATCGTATGAATCTATAAGTGAGTTGGGTATAAACATGTGTTGTCATATTAACAAGGGTGAGAGCCGTTGGCACGCTCAGTGTAAGCACTTGCTGGGGTATCTTTATAAATTGTGTGTGTAGAGTTCATCGGAAATATTTTCAAATGTGCCAACTCTGACAATGGAGTGTGGTGAGGAGAAATTGTTGCGGAGTTGAAGTAAAACAATTCTTGAAAACCGTTATGCTTGGCTAAGTCAGTGTCGTGTCGTATACACGTGAGTTTGTTTTCTGATGTAAGTATTTTCCAAATTTTCAAACATGTCAAAAGCTTAAATGTTTGTGCGTCATGCATGAAGGCTATGAATTCTCTAGGTCGTGAGGAAGGTTGCAATTAATAATAATGGAAGTTTTAAGAGTGAAAGTGGGTCGCTCGATCAGAGGGTAGTAAATGTGTGATATTGGTATTCTTTTAAGTAAGGGTGGTGAATAACGGAGGTGGTTAATGGAGTCATTGACCTATGATGTTAAGGATGATGGTACTGTAATGGTTTACCGTTGGCTCCATGTGGATGTAAGTAAATGGTGGTGTCTGGAGTGGAGTACGTAGTCGCAAAGATAGTTTGGCAATTAGCTGCTGCAGTGGAAGATGAAGGTTTCACTAGAGATCCATGTAGGGTGGTAACAGAGTGGAAGTACATCAATGTCAATTGTTGTTGTGGGAATCAGAGATCATTTGTGGTAAATGTCGGAGCGCGGAAAATGAAGTAGTAGTTACGGATAGTTTCGAGGAGTTTTGTGATGAAGCGAGGAGTTATTCAGAAAAGTTGTGTACCTATGGTGATGTTGGACAACCTTGTGTGGATAATACAAAAAGGGAAGATCACTAGTTCAGTAAAGTGGTTCTTTATCGACGAGGTTTTGATGGTGATGGGGAAGTGACGTTTTTATATAACACAACTGGATTGGCTTGCGCTTTGTGCATTTAAGATTTCGAGGTAGTACATTTAATTATTCAGGCTATTGGAGTTTGATTCCAGCAGGTCACGATGAGCCGATAAAGAGCGATATCTGATTGGGTGGTTTTGAAAATCTTAGTTTTGCGATCTATTCGGGTTCAAGATAGACAAAATCGTGAAATGTCTTGAAATCCGATTTTAGTATTTTGACCGGTGTGAGGCGGCAAATGTGTGGATGTCAAGTGGCCGTGGAGTTTTGCAGTTGTTCTGGGAGGAGGTAGTAGAGTGTTGGTAGTAGCCAGTAAGCAATGACGTATTTATGACATAGTTGGGAGTGCAAAACATTAAAGTGGTAAGGAGTTTCCTTGAGGACATGTAAAAGGCGGGTGTTACCGTCATAGGATGATCGTCTTCGACCGAAGACCTAGGGGGAAAGAGTGGTGAGTGGTAAGATAGTGGTTGGGATGCTAAGTTGAAAATAATGTTGTCAAATGATGGGTGGTGGATATCTAAGAGAGGAGCTATATGTTATGGTTTACAGCAAGTTGGGGGGGATTATTTTATATCCCTAAAATGAATGTTGAGAGTGTCGAACTGCTTAATTCAGGAGGTTGTGCAGTAGATAGGAAATCCGTGGGCATGATGAATTATTCTCGAGGGTGAAGGGATTATAGCAGATTGAGCAATCTTGTTTGGCGAAACAGAGTTGTGCAGCATTTTCGAATTGTGTTGGGTTGATTATCTCGTGTGAGGATTGTGGATAGTCGGTGGAGCTAGCGAGTAGTGTTAATGTGCTTCGATTCATTTGGGAATCATCGAGGAATAAAGTCAGCAATGTTGGGTGAGCGGTGTGTCTTGTATCGAGGAGAAAGTGAAGATATCATGTCGGAAAGGTGGGAAGTCTAAGAGTAAGAAGTTGGCACGTGACACAAAATGTGGAGGTATGTTTTAGATTCTATTGGCAGCAAATGTATAAATCCCTAGCGTGGGTATGAAAAAGGGAACATGGCGTTGGTGCGGTGCGTGTATGATTAATCAAAGTCGTGCAACTGACTAAAAGTTCACGTACTAATCAGTGATTCGGCCGTTAGAAGTGGGTTTGAAATCCTCAAGGAGGAAGGTAGAGGTGTTGGAATACAGTGCTTGGGGCGAAGAACCTTAGTGTCAGTGCTGGCAATGCGTGAAAAAGGGGATTCCAAGTGAGTCCGTTATTCCGTGCTAAACCATTTGAAAAAGTTCGTATGAACTTGGTCTTTCCGTATCAAGCGGGTGAAGATGGGTTTTATTGCTCCATTGGTAGGGTATTTGTGGATGCAACGAGAAATGGAAGTACGTGTCGCTTTAATCGGATAGTTGGAACTGGTGGTTTACTAGGATTTTGGAGTTGTGAAAGTTTCTGCCATTATGTGAGAAATTGAAGTGATGTCGCTAAGGGGGCGGGGGGTTGCCTGCAATGGCAAGTTGCATGATGAAGAAACTCGTGGCGGTGAGATATAGGTGATGTCTACAGTTGTCGATGGGTTGTGTTGGTGAGTGGAGTGATTATGTAATCAGTGGTGTATGTAGTTGTAGTGTGGACTCTGGTAAAATTTTATCGGTTATGGAAGTTGTTGTAATCGAGGGGTAAATCTGATGGTTGTGTGCGACTGGGTTTTGATCAGAATGACTTGGTTAATCGAATGGTACTATCTTGATTAGATTGGGAATTATGAGTCTTTAGTCTCAAGCGGTGACAAATGCAAAGTTACCAGTCTCGTTTGGGAAGGGTGTGATCGATTCAGAAAGAAATGGAAGTTAAGACCTAGGTTTGTTGGGACGTTGATATTGTCGAGCGAGTTGGGAGAAGTAGGCTGCAAGCTAAATCTACCGAAGTTCTGAGTAAGAATCATTCCTCAATCCATGTGTTTAATCTGAAAAGGGTATTCGCGAAGGCAGATGTGGTGGTGCCTTTGAGCGATATTCGAGTAGATGAGAAACTACGCTATGTCGCAGAACCGGTGGAAATTCTAGATTCTAAAGTAAAGAAGTGGAGAAATAAAGAGATTAGACTGGTAAGGGTTCAGTGGAGACTCCATAAAGGCAAGAATCAAAGTAGGAAGTGGAGGCGGACATGAAGTCTCAATACCCCCATCTTTTCGAAAGTGGAATTCCGGGGCCGGAATTCATTTGAGGGGAGGATATTGTAATAACCGGTTCAAAGTAAATAAAGTTTAAGTTGGGTGGAAAATAAGTAAAACTTTAATTCAAAGGGGCTAAGTGTAAATGTTTGCTTAAAGAGGTCTTAGTCTATGGCTTGAGGCATTTTGTTGTTGGCGGCCGAAGGACTCGAGAGAAGGAGGAGGAAGAGATAGACGATTGGAGAAAAGAAAAGGATCAAATCGTTCGAGGGTGTGCGATTGATTTCCAAGGTAAGGTTCAAATCTAATTCTCCTTTCCATCATGATCCTTTGAATCTAAGTGCTGAATGGGTTTGTATGTGAGTTTGGGGATCGGGATGTTTAGGAACCTATCGTCTCTTTAAATCATCTCCTTTGTTGCTTAATAGTATTGGTTTCGTTTGAGTTAAAGTATTGATTATATTAGTTGGGATTAAAAGTTGTTGATGTTGTTTTATGGACTTGAAATCGACGGAAGGGGGTGGGTTCGATAGCCCAGAATCGCCCCGGTCGTAACGGTGAACTGGGTATTTTTCCTTCGAGGACATCGGTCGGCCAAAGGCCCCAGTCGATCAGGACACCGGTCGGCCATAAGGCCCCATTCGGTGAATGATCCGGTCGGCCATTAGACTCCGGTCGTGGCTGGTTGACACCGGTCGCTGTTGGGGGTCGGTCGTTGTGCACCGGTCGAGCACCAGTCAGCAGGAGAGTCCGGTCGGCGTTGGAAGGCCTCGGTCGGCGCCTAGTGGGGAGTCGGTCGGTGCCTGAAGCGGATCAGGGCGCCTGGGCAGTTGCGGTCGGCGCACGTAGGGGATGACCCCGGTCGGTGTGCTCACCCCGGTCGACTCTATGTTCTGGTCCTCCGGGCCATCTGTTGGGCCGAAGCCCATTTCTGTATTTGGGAGTTAACTTTGAGTTGTTGGGCTGCAGAATTTTATATTGGTGTTTGGGCCTTTATATTTTATTTTATCTAAGGAAGAATTTTATTTTAGTAGAGGTTTTGGTGGGATAAATTGCGAGATTAGTTGGCGTTGGGATTTTGGGTTAAGAGCAGCTCGTTATAAAATAGTTGATTTGAGAGTTCACCAGTCTATGTTTCCTTATAGGTTTCAGATCGGTTTATTCGGGTAGACGCGAGATCTAAGTTGAGGACGCCAGGTGAGTTTTCTTAACTTAAAACCTCGAAAGTTATTAAGCTATTTCTATACCGTTGATTCAGTTAAATGCTTGTCGTGTTTTAATTTTTTAAAGACACGAGAAACTTATTTTAAGGCGTAAATTATATTTACGCGAGCTATGTATATTTGGTTCATTTTTATGCGGTATATGTTTTAATTGAGGTTAAATGTATGCATACATTGTTTTATTGCTTTGTGCTCAAAGTCGGGGGGGGGGGGGTGTTCCGCCTGTGCTCATACTGGGGTGTGTGTTCCGTTTATGCCATTGGGGAATGTATCCCAAATAAGGCAGTGTGAGCCAGACACACCGTTACTTGCGGGTGACGGGAGTGTGAGCCAAAGTATTTGTTGAAAGTGTGAAGTTTTGTTAAAATTAAATTGAGCTATTTATCGCATAATTGTTCTTGATTACTGTATTTTAAAGTGCTTAAGAAGGGACTCACTAGACCATTGGTTTAACCCTCGCTATTTCAAAAATAAAAACCCTTTTCAGGTGGGCGCGAGGCTAGGTGTACCGGTAAAGGCAAAGAGAAGGTTTAAGCGGGTCCAG
Source organism: Arctium minus (assembly GCA_954870635.1). Lineage (NCBI taxonomy): Eukaryota > Viridiplantae > Streptophyta > Magnoliopsida > Asterales > Asteraceae > Arctium > Arctium minus. The sequence continues at coordinate 167,807,112 of OX941080.1, read as the reverse complement.
CTATAGAAGACTCCCTTTTAGAAATTTTGATTCCTCTCAGTTGTGTAATAGGTTTCCTAGTGCAGAACCTCAGATTTATTCGTTATTGTAAGACTATATTTTGCTTGAATCTACGTTATGATCGTTATGGTTGATTTTTAAGTTTTGGGTTGTTACAATTCCAATGACGTTGCGTTGGCGCTGAGCTAAATCTAGCTAACAAGTTCACTGAGAAATACAATATACGGTCAAGTGTATTGTGCTAAGTACAATAATGGGCATATTGTACTTAGATAGGGAATTCTAACTCTCCAACACTTTTTCGTCACCATCCTTTAGACGAAATGGAACTTTCCTTATATCCAACACTTTGACCGATCATGGGAGTGCAAACGTGATGCACTTTGTCCATATTAAATTGCCTGATTATTTTCTAGACATATGCGATCGGTGAATTAATATTTCACAAACTCGGTGTCCTAGCTCAAATAGCTAGACAAAACCAAGTTTTCCCAAGATTTTCCATCTCAAATTTAGATTTCAAGTAGCATGTGACTACTCTTATTTCATCAAGAGTGCCTATTATGTTCATAACATCGACATATAAAGCTACTTTGAAAATTTGGAACTTGTTTTCCTAAATAAATATGCAAAGGTACAGTTTATCGTTCTTATATATCTTTTCCCACTCAAGTATTCACTTAGGCGGGTATACCACACCGCATAGATTGCTTTGGTTTATAAAGTAAGCATTTTAATTTTATTACAAACGCATTTCGTGGTTTAGAGTTACTTGATTTTGGTAATGTATTATCATCAAACACTTTTTATATATCTCTAAATTTAGATCCTCGTAGAGATATGTGGTAACCACATTCATGAGCTGCATTTCCAGTCCTTCGGAAACTACTAGGCTAATTAATTAGCAAAACGTTATAACGTCCATCACGGGAGAGTAAGTACTCTCGTGGTCAATACAGGGCGTTGTGAGAAACCTTGCGCCAAAGGAGAGCCTCATACATTATGACTTAATTATTCTCATTATGCTTTATGACAAATGATTTATCTATGTCTTACAGGTTTTACACTTGGTGGGTTAGCACTACCAAACCAAATACTTGTTCATTTGGCAAATGATATGATTCTCCTGGATTGCTTATTTAGGCCAATTTGCTCTTTGTTGATATTTTTCAACTGAGCATGGTTCGATGTCAATGTGCTCTATCATCTCATAAGCAACAATATATGCAAAATATATCATCAATAAGTATGTATGATCTGTCCATCGACTCATATGCATTCTCATAATTTATTTGAGATTTCTTTGATATCTGGAATCAATATTAACTTCGGAACGTCCTCCAGTAATGATTCATAGACATAGTTTAATCAGAGACAATCTCATGAGAGGTTTATGTATTGATGAAAAATAGTTGTGCCTTACTCTTCTTTTCCTTTAGATGAGTATCTATCGAACCAAGTAGCTTCCCCCATTTCTGTTTAGGAGCTACGACCTCAACCACACCTCCACCATGTGTGATTGCAACGCACTTTCCAGCGACGTTGTGCCCTTATTTGGAGACTTTAACCTTGCGAATATATTTGCAGCTCGTATATGTGATCTTGTCACTTCTGGAATAACATTAAACGTATCAGGTATTAGTATGATTCGTTTGACTTCAGCTTTACATTATGAAGTGGGAATATTTAATGACACTTCCTGTCGTTTCTATGGAAAATCCTTTTTTTTATCTCCCCCTAACGACGGGAAGACCGTGTCATCAAAGTGACAATCCGCAAATATAGCGGTAAAAAGATCACCCGTCAAGGATTCTAATTAGCGGATAATTTTTGAAGATTCATATCCAACGAATATATTTAATCATTTTAAAGGCCCATTTTGGTGCGTTGTGGGGGCGCAATTGACACATATATTGCATAACCAAACATGCGTAAATATAAAATATCAGGCTTATATCCAGTTACCAACTGGTACATATGAGACTGGTTAGCTAGTAATAGGTCTCAAAATGAAGAAATAAAGTTGCGTATAGTATTGCATAATCCCAGACACATGTAGGTAAATTGGTGCGCATAACCAATGTCTTGGCTACCATCTATATTATTTTGATAATAACTTCTATGAGACCATATGGGGTATAGGAAACTCTACATTGATCCCAATACATGTGCAATAATCATTAAATCCTTATGATTTAATTCTCTAGCATTCCAAGTCATGCAAACTTGATGAGATAATCAGGGTGGTGAGCCCTTAAACGTATAGCCAGTGCTAGGAGTGCAGCATTTCATGTGGACAGTAATACGACATGCGTTCATCGTGTCGAAACCAGAACCATAAAGTACTTTAATGGCCCGCATTGTGGATGTTTATGTCATAAATATCATCTTGTATTCGTTGTAAGAATGGAATATTTTTGTATTATGTCCTTAGCTTTAGGATGGTCTCATTCCAATCTTGGCTAAGGATCAAGGTATACAAGAGTTTTAGGTATTCGAGAGGGCATATTATGATGGTGGTGGTGTTTCTTATGTTGTAGAAGTCAATAGTTGCAATTTTCCTCATTTTGTCTTTCACTTGAAAGAGAATGTGTCCATGTGTATTTTGTGATACACGATTACTAGACCATGGTATATATATTGAAACATATATATGTCATTGTCCCAAAGTTCTTTATTGGTGACAAAATATGATTTAATGACCTAGACAATCCACTAGTTTGACACGTTATTTTCTCTAATATATGTTCCTTTCATATCATTAGATTTGATGTACATATACCCATTTTCATTCTTATATTATGATTTCCAGTTGATACGAATATCTTAACAAAGTTTCTATTAATATAGTGCTTTAGTGACTATTAATTTTGTACCAACAAGAAAATGACAGTATATCGTCTAAGTATTTTGGTTGGATAAATTATAAAATAAATATTAGTCAATCTCTTTAGATTGTGTGCAATGTCCTACAAAAACTCAAGTTTTCCTTGATACATTTCTACACAGAACGGAGAATATCGAGAGTTTTGTATTTGTTTTTAATGTATTTCTTTACATCTATAATGGTTATCGATTTGAGTGTTTATATTAATTTTATGCTTAACATAAATTTCAAAGAAACATGTGCTTAATCAATCTTATATTAATATGATATAGTTTATTTTCAATTTGTTCATTTTTCGAACGAACTAGTGATTAATGTATTTCTTCTTTGACTATCCAATATCAACTGGGCAGTAGTTGCATCTCTGTTCCAATGTTGGAAAAACCTTCCAACTATTGTCATGACCATGACCTTTTCCATGGTTTTGTCCACATGGTACATAGATGTCATATGTGAGAAATTGTCTTTCACTCACTATTCTTTGGAGTTGTTTCCACCTTTAACACTTTCATTATTGATCTCGGAAATTTTCTTTGTCCCGACGTATCTGGTGTTGTTATTTGAAAGAACCTTGTTGTGTCTCTCAACCACTTGCAGTAGGTTGATGAGTTTGTCTAAATGTTGCGCTTCAACTTATATTGGTTCATTAATATTTATTGATATATGAAAGGTGGAAATAATGTTATAAATCATGTCATCATCTGTGAGTTTCTTGTCACAGAGATTAAGACGCATTTTGGACACAACATTTCTTTGTTGAGATTAATTACCTTTTTGTAATCGAGTAAATGGGTTTCATTCCGTTGTACGATTAGTTCTGGAAGTACATATTCATAAGTACTCCCGATTCTCCCTTTCGGGGCATCCCACAGTTCTTTGGGGGTTTCTAGTAATGGTATTTCTATGAAAGTTAGGATTTATATGTTATCTCAAAACATGAGGGAATTTTTTTGTACCTTTTCAATAGGTTGGTTTTAGGGTCAATAGAGAGTTGATGGACTTTAGGTATTTTCTTGTACCTTTCAAGAGAAGATTTGTATACTCATTTATGGTACTCAGATTCTTTTGAGTTTACGACGTTGATTTCAGGATTAGTTGTTTCAATCATTTATATATATAAGGGATAATGTATGATTTTCTAAAACAATGAATCACGATCTATCATCATTATATTATGTATGAAATTTCATTATCATAATAATATTGGATTACTGTATGTTTACATTTTATTGATAATAATTCATCAATATTTCAATTTGTGAAAAGAAATCACTCAATCTGTTGGATTTCCAGGTAGTAGGGGAATCACATGGATTTCTTAAGTCTCTACAAACCTTAGGGCTATTTACACCCATTTGACAAAATCCAATCGATATTTTGCGATTTATTTAATTTGAAGATAACATAGTTAATTATATAGCTTTTGGCATGAGGCCAAAATAAATGAGTTTGACATATGAAGCCAATTTCAATGTTTTAATACCTTAATATTATTTTGAGATATTTTGCCACGAGGCCAAATAAATATTGTTTTTTGCATAAAGCAAAATTCAAAAAAAAAAAAATTAACGCATTAAGGATATTCAAAGCTTTTTGGTAAATATCAAAAAATATATGGATTGAAAATGTAACTAAGATTGTGAATTATAAGTAGGAACTTATAATTGTCGCAAATATTTGAATGTAATATATGAAATTTTAAGGCTAAATCCATAGAAAATAAACATTTAAACGCACATTTGAATAAATAGAGACATATTAAAATAAACTACAGTGATATGCTTTAAAATAAATAATTCAATATTAACCTAAACAAATAAATAATATTGATCAATTAAAGTAATCAATTAAACAACCTAATATATGCGTCCAACTATTTATAAAAAAATATGATTAAAGATATATTTAAAAATGTCATTATTTAAGGAAATTGTTTATGAAATATAATCATTTATATGATATTGTTGTTATGGGAAGAAAAACAATTTCATAAAAAATAAGCAACTATAATTTAATAGACAATTAGATACTAAATTTATTACAAACTAATAAAATGTTATATAATTATTTATTTTAATAAGTAGATATTCATGAAATCATTAACTAAAATAGATGATTAGTTAATATTCAAACCCAATGATTTATTTAAAAATAATTTAACCTTAAAACACATATAAATCATTAAAACATCTCAAAAACAATGATGCATTATGCTTATGTTAATTATTTTTCGTTTTTTTAATGTACACAATAAAAACAAAGGAGAATGTTAAATTAATAATAACTAAACATGCTCAATAAATTCATAATTAAATTAATTAACTAAGCACGCTTAATAAAGATTATAATTACGAAAGATAATAGTGCAACAAAATGAATGCTAATTAAGTCGTCGAATTCAACATATACGATAGTTCAAAAAGAATAAATTACAGTAATGTATTCACATTCGTTATTGTATGAATTATGCATTATGTATTGAAGATAAAATTACAAATAAAAATCAGTCATTGATCAATGGATGTATCACTATGTAACATGATAACAATATTCAATAGATCTAGCCGTTAAGTTAAATATTATACCAATAATATGATTTTTAATCATGAAATTTATATTCCAAATAAACAATGTATTCAAAAAAAGATATGAATATAATTATGAAATTCATATTAAAAAAAATGAAAGAATAAAAGTTATTGTTTTTTTTTTCTTTTTTGATAGGAACAATAATAAAAGGGGTTCCAAAAAGGAGTTCCGTCCATTCAAAAAATGTGACGACAATTGTTATAAGCAAAACTATATAATACTACTTTTAATTAAGTTTTATGTTTTTCAATTTGATTCTCATCATCAACGAAAATTTTATTTTGTGGTATTAAAATAACTAGTAATGAACTATCAATTACAAGTTTAATATAAAAAAAACATACCTTATGTTGATGTTAATATCGTAAAACATCTTAGCATTTTTTCGGCTGAATTCTTTCTTGGCGGAGCACCGGAGCAACGTACTGATAACGTGTTATAGGAAAAACAGAATAGAACAATAGTAAATAGAGAGAATGTAAATCTGTAATTCTCATTAATCATAAGCCCTTTAAATAGGGAGGAATTTACAAAGAAAAAGAAACATTCATTATGGTAATCTAATACTAAGAAAATATTCTGTCAGTCACTTTCTTTTGATGATGACACATAATCCTTCAACAACATATTCTTTTAAAATAGAATAAAATTTAGAATTTTTATGGAGTCTATGAAATATACTTAAAGAAAATATTGTTTTTTTCTATTGAAAATATCGTTTTTTTTTTGTTATAATAAAGAATAAAAGTTTTATATTTAATTTTAATTAAAATTTAATAGTTTTAAGATCAAGTCTTCATCTCCACTTCTGTCTCCAAAACTCGAAGTTTTCCCTTGCATTTACTGCTCCCTCTTACTTGGAAATGAGCTCAAATTACATGTGAACTCAAATTAGGGTTCTTGGTATGCTTCAATTTGCAGAAAACACAAATGAACTCAAATCAGGGTTCTTGGTATGCTTCAATTTGCAGAAAACACAAATGAACTCAAATCAGGGTTCTTGCAGAAAACATATGTGAATTCAAATTAGGGTTCCTTGTGATAAGGCGGGTTTGCACCCTCCTTAATCGGACCATAAGTGTATGGTGTCGGATCAAGTAATACGTACGGAAGTACGAGTATCGAACCTAAGGAACTTGGTATTGAGTACCACAATGACTATATTAATTATTAATTAGATTAACGAAGGTTGGATTGTTTTGTTTAATTAATCAAAGTGATCTAGAAAAACACTAAATTGCAATTGAGACGATTCAAGGAACGAATTCAAATTAGGAAGAACAGTTGGGGATTGGAATCCTTTTGGGTTCATTTCATTCACACAATAGACGGGTTAAGTATTCTTCTCAATTATCAATGAAATTGATCACAAAAACATATACTACACTTTCTTAAGCTATAGCAACATTAATCAGTTGGAAAAATGATGTTTTATCTCTCGATCTCAACAGTCAAATCAACTGATTTATTAGAATAGGATTAATAACTTCTATGGTGGAATTGGTATATCTCTATTCAATTCTCACCATAGAAATATAACAATTACATCTAACCTTAGCAAACTTTTCTCAAAATTTAAGAAAGCCAAGAAACAATCCATTAGATGATCAGGCTAATGGACTCAATTTAAACTGTGTCATATGCTTCATTAATTTAATCAAATAAAAATACAAAACCCAATCATATGTTTAAATACAATTACACCCAAAATTCATCCAACCCCCAACATGAAGGGATTAGTTCATGCTGGAGGTATTGGAAATCAAAATACACAAAGAAATGATTGTAAATCCAAACATCGTTCTAAAGAAGGAAAAATGCCCAAAAGTACAAAAACTCCCTGAGATCTCAACTTCTCCAATCACAAGTATTGTAAATTGCTTCAATATGTGTTTCCACCAGGATCTACCCACCTTTTTCGATCAAAAATCGCTTCCCTTTATCTCTAAGTTCGTCTCTCTGCAGCCGTCCTCGGTTAGAAAACAGTGTAACCCTTAACCCTAGCTCAAATTTCGAATAAGAGTTGCAAATTTCGAAACAGCGAGTCATGCAGCTTACCTCACGGCTTGGAGGTCGTGGGATAAGTCGCACGTGTCAAAATTGGTCGCGACTTAGAAGCCGCGGGTTGAGTCGTCCAACTCACTGTTTTGTCCTTCCTTGAGAAATTCAATGCACCAAAAACTCCCGGGATCCACCCACATACGCTACTTCTCCACTACTAGGGTTCTCTTCTCAGAATGTTATAACAATTCTCGAAATATCATAAGATTACGCTGATTTGCTCGAAAACAAGCTAAAACTACTCGAATAGTGGTATCAGAATAACACCAAAAATTGGTGTTATCACCTTGTTCTTGTCGTAAAATCATTATGCTCCTTGGACCATCAATCTAGGGTGTGAGATGGTGATATTGGGGGAGATGAGAGATGGCAATGTTGGGAATGGAGACATCATGATGTTAAAGAGATGAGAGTTAATGGTTTTGGGAAGCAAGACACGGTACTGTTGAGAAACGAGAGATGACGATTTTGGGAAGAAAGACATGGTGATGTTGGGAGATGAGTAGTGGTTGATCTAGAAATTTAGGTGATTGGGATCAAACTTAGGAGCGTTGAAAATTTTCCGAAACCGAATAACTTACCCGGACCAAAATGGTTTAGGGTTAAACGGCCTGGTTTCAGTTATTCTTTTACTATTTCGGTTAAACTGATTCGTAAATTATACCATAATTTTATATATTTTGTCTATAGATAATTGGTTTGAGGCTTTGACCATACAAAATAATTAACCTATGATAAACAAATTTTATATTAAAGCTAAACTAATAAGATATTGAGATAGATTTAATAAAATAATACAGAAGCATTATATACTAAGATGCCTAATGTTGAAATGGATTTAACAAAATAATACACAAGATATTGAGATAAATATATTTCTTTTGGTTTTGATTAAAAAAGTTCTAAAGTATGAAGTCTTTTAAAAATTGAATGAGTTCTTTAAATATGAAACTAAGCCATTTATAAATGTTGGAAAAAACATCCAAAACTAAATCTAAATTGTTTTAGCTTTTAACTGCGGTCAAGAGATCCCATAACCAATGTTTTAAAAACCGGGTCGACTCGGCCGGTTGAACTGGGGAAGAGGGCGGGTTTATTGCAACCGACTTTATGGCAATTTATGACCTGGAGTGAATCGACTGGTTTTATCAAAAACCCGGTTGAACCGGGTGGTTGACCCGGTTTTTTAATGTATTTGGATTTTTTAATGTATTTACGAAAAACTTATTCTTATGTATATTTTTTAATGTATTTGGTTGACGCAATGGTTAAACAGTGATCCGGTCACCACGCTAGATCAACTAAAAAATCGGGTTTTAAAACATTGTTCATAACTTATGTGGCTCCGCCACCAAAGATGAGTTGATGAGGTGTGACGATTTTGGGGATGATAAAAGGGTGTATTGGGAAGAGAAACAACCAATAAACTTTTATTGGAAGAAAATATTTTTACCACCTTCTAATATGATTATTGGTTGTAATGCCAAAAACCAAACACCATTATATTCTCAACCTATATGAACCAGACAACATTAATATTTGTCATTCTTTATTCATTACCTCCAAAAACGCCCAACCAACCATCATTGGAAATAACGAGAAAATAAGAACATGAAAGGATTTTGTAACATCTTCATATTTGGAAAAAGGAACTAATTTAAAAATTTTAATTAATACATTAAATAAAGGATAAAATCCCTTTCTACAAATTAACTATTGAGAAACCTCAAATTAAATTCTAGATTTAACCTCAACAACTATTAACCCAAAGTCTTATACAAAGACTAAGGCTATGTTTGGCAAAAAAAAGCTAGCTTCAGCTAGCTTATAAGCTAGTGTACATGTTTGGATGACCATAAGCTAGTTTATTGAAACGCTACTCAAAGTAGCGTTTTGAAAAGCTAGCTTATCAGCTACAAGCTAGCTTATAAGCTAGTTTGCCAAACAAAGTCTAAATAAAGGTTGCGTGTTACTAAAACCATTACCCATTACTATCTCTAAAAGTGCGGAAGGCTTAACCCGATAGTTACTCTTTTCTCGTGCATTTAATTAGCACTCAACTCTTCACGGTGACACTATTACCATTCCCCAACAAGGACCTGATGCACATGCCGACAAATAAAAATGTTAGGCTAACGTCTAGTGAGTTCAAACAACTTTTGTCATGAATATAAAATAGTAAAACTGAAAGACGGTTTATTTAAAAACATAACTTATCATTATGAAATGCATTTATCGTAAAAGCAACATCTTTCCAAAACCACTATTTTCGTGATGAAAAATGCTAAATCAAAACACACATTTAACACGGATTCAAAACCCAACACTCACTCCAAAACATAATGAAGTTAAATATCCAAATTTTGAAAACATAGATAAATCTCTATTATCCAATTTGTTATAACCGTGTTTGCATTTCATTAAATTAAAAGTTTAGTATGAAAAAGTAGAAGCTTGGGGACCTAGTTGTAAATAGAGAAAGAAGGATTAAAATCCCAAAAACTCTCATTTTTTCCCCTGGAGAAATCAGAGGCGGCTATAAAGAGAAAAGGGGTGGAAGCTTTGGCATTCTTGAAGAAAATCAATTTTGGGAAGACAATCAGAGTGTGGTGCTTGATCTCCATGAAGGTGAGTAATTCCCCTTTTTCTTTCCATAAAAGTTTGGGAATGGTGGTTTGTTATTTTGTAGAGCAGTAGCCTCAAATATGTTGGGTTTGTATTAGGAATAGTGATTTTTGGTTTATTAAGGTAAGATGGAGTTAAAAGTGTTGTTGCTTCTAATTTGTAAAGATTTAAGGAGCTATTTGGATTTGGTTTGGAACAGTGTAAGTTTAGGATTGGTGTGAATCGCCAGTTTTGGCATACCCGAGAATCACCTTGATTCCAGATGAGGGAAACCCGGTAAGGGTAGAAACCCGGTCATGAAGAGAATCCAGAAGCCAAGTTCCAGGTTAAGGGAAACCCGGTATAGGAAATACGGACTAGACGGGTGTGGAGTTGGAACCCCGGGCCGCTGCCACCGGGATTTGAAGGAAGACGGAAAAAAGGGTCGAACCCGGCGTGTAAACCGGGAAAATCCGAACCCGACGTGTAAATCGGGAAGAGTCGAACCCGACATGTAAACCGGGAAGGTCGAACCTTGCGTGTAACCTGGGAAGACCGGAATCCGACTTGTAAACCCGGGGAGACCGAAACCCAAAAAGGGGGGGTTCCGGTTTAGTTAGGACCCGGTAGTGGTTGGCCCAATCGGTCAATCTATGGGTTTTAGTATCTCCCTTTTCATGTGAAAACCTGTAGAATCTTTTTAGGGAATCACGAGCTATTAGGTGAAGTGACCTGTGTGAGTTAGCTAAGTGACTTATCCCTCTCGTGTGTGCATTGTATTGTAGGTGCGCGGTTGAAGGACCATTTGTTCAAATCTTAGAGTGGACGACAGGTGAGTTTCTCTTAACCTCTGTTAACGCGTGATCATACGAACGGTGGATCAATTACATGTTTTACGTTATTTATAATGTGTACGTTATCAGATGCAAATTCTTTTAAAGGTAAGCCTTGTGGGGTGTGTGTTAGTACGCAATAATTAAATAATGCCCATATGGGGAGTGTGACCCATGGTGAATGTATGAATTTGTTTCATATATTCAACTCAAGGGCAGGTGTGTGCCCTAACACGTTGTCACAAGTGTGTGCATGACCAAAGCGTAAGCCAATCATATATGTTGTGCGAGTAAGGATTTTGATTTAAGTACGTTTGTTTATAAATGCTTAAACCTTTTTGGTTGTTAATTGTGGTGTGGCGTGTTTTTAGAGGGATCTCTGATATGCATTGAGAATTCAATGCATAGATCACTTTTTCTTATCTTTTAGGCAAATAGTTTTTCTTTTATCCCAACCTTTGAGTACCTTTGTTATCTTATTTTCTACTTTTTATTTCATGGAGCTAAGTTTATTATTTTCCTATATTTTACTGCTTATGGAAGCTAAATTAGGTTTTATGCTGATTTCATTGCTGTCAGTCAATGCCACAACATCCGATCTGCTTGTTGAAAGAGCCAAGACTGAATTTGATGAAGATGGCTAATGAAATTAGTCCAAATCCAACCTTTGGTTAAAATCAAACCAGAACTATGGCTGGTTAGAAAATGATGGGATCCTTGTTTTTTAATTGTACTCATGAAGACTTTTGGGGATTGTACTTTTATCTTGCATGTTAAGCTTTAGTATTTACATGTTTGCCACTCTAGTATTAGTATAAATAGTCTTGTTGGATTTTAGTTTTGGGGAGATCCATTTGGTTTTCAACCAGGTGTTAAATATTTCTCTCTCTAGAAGTATTTTAATATAATATTATGGTTACTTTTATTTATTTGTTCTTTACCGTTTTCTTGTTCTTACTTTATTTACCTTTATTGCACTTACATTCCATCATTTACATTACGCTATTTAATTTATGTATTTAATTTCCGTCATTTACATTTATTGCATTTTACTTTCAGTTATGAGTAGCTAATTTTATTAGCTTAGGTGTGAGACAACAGGTGAGTTTTTAAACCAAAAGAAAGTGGACATCGTTTCTCAATAATGATGTTCCAGCATTTCATTCTAAGTTTTATATATACAAACGCACTTCTTGACGAATTGATCACTTTGAAAGTGGTAAAGTGTAGCAGACTCAGGAATGAGCCACATGAATACACGTCAATTTTAATAATATGGGAAGTATACTTGGAAGACTTGCTAACAAGGGAACTTGTTATCTATGTTTTTCAAACTGATTGATTCTTGACGGATTGATCACTAGTCAAAGTGTTAAAGTGTAGTAGACTCAGGAATGATCCACTTGGAACATGTCAACTTGGATGATATGGGAATCGACTCGGAAGAGTGATTTTTAACAAAAGAATTTGTTTATCCATATACTTTGAGGACACCGTTCGACACTATCACTGGTTCTGATATTGTACAGGAATGTGACTGGTAGAAGCTAAATACAAGTGCCACGGTGAGAATTCGAAAGGATCGCTCTCAAAGTAGATGGTGGAACTAGTTTTTGAGAGACACAATGTTGTAGCATCCCTATAGCATTGGTCCACAGAAACTTGTGTTTAATACTCACCAAAAGTCTTGCACCCATGTGTTCTTTATTCTCTGTTATTTTAATTAACTGTTCACTCAAACCAATCTAAGTCTTCAAAATCGCCATCTGAAGTTAGTTTTTCATCTCGAGATCTTGCAACTTAAGATACCTATCCCTGTGGAATACGATACTTGGTTCTTACCATTTTATTATTTGAAAGACGATATAGATCCATCTTGTATACTTGCTTGTTGGTTCTATTTATCACATGTCTTAAGGTGTGCACACATTTGTATCAATCTCACTAGACCTTATGGTCTAACCCTTGCTTTTCAAACTAAAACCTTTTCTTTTCAGGCAAGCAAATAGTTGAGCGCTCGAGTAAGGGCAAGGGCAGGATGTGAGCTTGGATCTTATGATAGAGAAGCATCATGTTTTGCTAGTTTACGTTAGACAACCCCGTCTAGTTTTATGTTTCAAAATTTTCATCTATAATTCGGTTATTTCTTTCCGCAAACCTTAGCATTGTAACTCGTACGTGTGACTTGTTAATTTGGATTCGTTTCGTGTTATTTATGCGTTTTAGTAGTTTTGGTACGATCGAAATCGTGGGTTGTTACACAAATCATCCAAAAACATGTAATAACTCAATAATACAAAACCACAAATCATGGATGTCAATCCATACTCAAAACGTCACCGAAAACATGGATAATAGTCAATACTTAACAATACCTTTAGGTGACAAGGGAGACCCGTTTCCATAGAACATAGCGGGAACACATAAGTATGTCAGGTATCTATGTTATGGAACTACACCTCAGATCGGTAACTTTAGTGATGCACGCTCCAATAAGAGTCATCTCAAGCCATCATTGCCTTTAGTATACACCCCTTATTGGGTGTCACCTCAAGGACTGAGTACCTCTAGTGTGCATGCCTCACTAGGCTTCACCTCAAATATACCCGATCTTATTGCATGTCCGTTCTCTAGTAGAGTTCCAACCTCAAGGTTCTCACTCGACCTTTAGTGCATACTCTCTAACATTCAAGATAGGAGTCTCAAATCCCTACTTGATAACCCAATATGTTTAACTCTCATGCATAAGAGTTATAGCATCAAAAAAAACAAAACCCACAGTCCCGGAGTCCAACCCATAAAGGTTCATCTCCACAACGTCGGGACGTCAACAATGCCAACTCGGGTATTTTCCCCAAAGTGAAAACATCAAGACTCCTCATTAAATGACTGACTCATATGCCTATGGATCCAATGCATTACAGTCTAAAATCACATAACTCCAAATGAATGACCAACGCACTCAAAACATGTAGTTTCAATATAAATATGCAATAAATGCAAGACACGTCTAAAACTCAACATTAAGTAATTTAATTCGGACAAATGTCCCCAAAGCTCATTTGAGCCAAAATCAACTCAATAGACTCCACAATTATGTGACTACTCAATAAAAGTCTAACATAAGTCAAAATATGTATGTACTTAAAGTTTATGCAAACTCATGCTCAAAATATATGATGAGGTCAAAATCCACCATTATTAGGATAATTCGTCTACAAATGAGAACCAAGAAATTTATACCTCCAAAATGTATCTTAAATGAATTAACATCAAATAATCCTAATAAACACAATAAATCATCAAGAGAACCCACACTTATGATTTAGTTATCAAAATGTCTAAAAATCCCAAATACGGGCATTTCTCAAGATTTATAAACTCATTGTACAAAAATGGAAACCTTATCAAATAATAACCATATTTGGTAAATGTCAAGGAAAACATTTCAATACATCAAAATGGACACTTTTGTCATGTACATAGTTTTCATAAAGCAACTTGAACTCACCTTGCTAGATTTAGGCTAAATCTAGGTTTTTACCCCAAACTTGAGTTTTCTTGGTGAAAACTTGAACCTACAAGCAACACTTCCTAACTATTAGATTCAACACTTGAAAAGTGTTTCATTCATCTCCGAAGATCCAAAACCTAAAGCAAAATGGAAAAGAGAGAAGGGAAAATGAAGAACACATCAAACCCTAGCTTAAAATCGAGAGAGATGGGGAGCTTACCACCATAAAATACTCTTGGATACTCCAATAATCTTCAAACCTCTTGATATATACTTGAAGAGCTCTCAAAGACGAGACCATAGCAAAAATAATCGTCAAAATCAAAGTCGAGATGAGAGAGATATGACCAAATGAAGGAAGAGGCTCAAAATCGGATTTTATGCACTACACCCCGACCGCGAGAGTGACAGCGAAAGCGACCGCTGTCACTTTCGCCCAAAATGTACCGTGACCTCATTTTTTTCTACGAAAGTGACAGGCTAAAGTGCCAGTGTCACTTTTGCCCAAAAGGTAACGAGAGCCCTTTTCGCCCGTTTTCTCGACCGTTTTTCTCGATCGTTCCTCGACCATTTTCTCGGTACATTGGATGCTATTATTCCAGTTATTGTGCATTGTCATAACTTCCTAATACATTCGTTGGGACGACCAAACACTTTTGTAACGCCAATGCTCTTGTGACATATGTCATAACTGCATGGCACTATAGTCGGGACTACCAAACTTTGAGTACCATTGGTGCTATTATGACAGATGTCACAACCACATGGAACTATAGTCGAGATGACCATACTCTTAGTACCATTGGTGCTATTGTGACGAGTGTCACAACCACATGACAATATAGCCATACTCCATATTTGGTTTTCCCTTACCGATTCATCCAGTTCAACATTTTTTTTTCAATTAGGAAAAAATCAGAATGTTATAGATTTGATATATGATATGAATTATTATTAACAATCACATATAATCTAGTACCTCGTGCTAATGATAATTATAAACCAATCATTATTGTTTAACTTATACAACAATTTATATATAAACCAACATAAACAGTTAAACGACTAAATAACTATGTTATACACTCATATTATAAAGATCGTTATTTCATTTTCATCTCTAGTATAGTTAAGTGGTGTGGTAGTTGAGAAATAAGGAAGTTTGGGGGCCTTTTGGGAAATTAAGCATTTTAAGGCTTAAAACCCTAGACCCTTCCTCATTTGGAAAAAGCTTTTGTGTGTGTGGCGTAGAGAGAAAGGAGTGAAGGAGTTTCCATTTGGGTTTGATTCATTAAAGATTGTTCTTGGAATTCAAAGCATAAACTAGTAGAGATTCTTCTTCAAGAGGTAACCCTTTAACTTTGTCTAACTTTAGTGACCTTAATCGATTTAGAGAAATATCTTGGTTTTGATATTCATTCTAAGAAGTTTGAAGTAATGAGTATCTGTATTGGGTCGATGTTTAAATCCATTTTAGACTTAGAATTTTGAGAAATTATTGATTGAGGGTTTTAGAATCGGGTTAGAAACTTTGTTCCTTGGGTTAGACCGAAAGGAGAATCAAGAATTGTTCGCCATTGAGAACCCTTGAATCCGGGAATGTCACCCATCTCGGGATCAACCGGGAGATCCCAACCTGGGATCGACCGAGAGTCGCTATACCCGGATCAACCAGAAAGTTCCACCGAGAGTCACCAGGACCCGGTCAGTCGGGAGTTTACAACGCGGGGCCACCCGGGAGTCACCAAGACCCGGGGGCAGCCGGGAGTTCACCACCCGGGCCGCCCAGGATTTCCTCAACCGGGCTATCCACCTCATTGAAAGCACCGGACTTTGTATACCAGAAGCCAATCCGGGACTATTTATCGGGGTGTTTCCAAACCGAACGAACCTAGAACCGGGGTCTAGTTCGGGAAGGTTCAAATTATTACTGGTAGAGTAAATTTTAGAACGATATTCTTTTGTAGGAGTTTGTATCGCTTTGGGATGAGGCTTGTTCGCATACTTAAACCTCTCGAATCCAGGTGAGTTCCCTTAGCACCCTACCATTCTTTTGGAGAATTTTAATTATATGGTTATCGAGTTTTAATCATTTAAATGTTGTGTCGGTGTAATTGATGAATGGGATGGGTAGTGTATCACTTTATTACGTAAAGAAAGGTATGTGTTCTAATTGTAATTATTATGTCGAGCTTGAGAACTGCTATATGAATGTGGTTTCAAATATCATGGTTCGTGGAATAACATCGTGGGACGGTGTGAGCCATGTGCCTTGAATCCGTTTCTCGTGCACACGGATATGGCATCTACTGGGGGGGAAATGGGGATCTACTGGGGGCCCCGAGTGTGGACATCACAGAGGTGATGGAGATGAATTCGTTGGGTAGTCCCTTTGTGTGGACCGATCATGGTATTATTATCAGTAACTTCGTTATTTATTTATTGTATTTACAAAATTATATTTTTGTTGTTTACGTTGTCGTGAGAGGGAATTCACTAGGCCTTGCGGTCAAACCCTCGTTTTCAAAACTAAAACCGTTTTCAGGTAAAGGAGTCGGCGGTGCTTCTTATCTTCGGACAGGAGAAAGCGTAGTGGCTAAAAGTGAAGATAGCTAGACTAGAGTGCGATTGTGTAGCTATTGGTGGTAGACGTCTTGGCTGTGATAGGAAGTTTCCGTCATCAAGTCATGAAGACCTTATTTGTTACCTTGATCTTGTAAGGGAATCCGTTTTGGATCATATTATTACTGAGCTTATGTTTTGTGTGTTTTAGGGACGTTAGAATTGGTATCAGAGCATAGTTTATGAGATTTAAGTGATCGGACGGGGCTAAACTTAAACTTTGAGTTGAGGGACACAACCGAGATATAGGATGCCTTTAGGAAAAATCACTTTAAGTGCACTAATGATAAGGTAGTGAGGACTGTCATGTAAGGTAAATTTACATTACACCTGGCCAGTGTAACTGGGAATTTACAGGTACATGTATGTGCTCAAATCGCCTTATTATGCGTAGCTGCCAATAGAATATAGGTTTTATGCGGTCAGTTTAGTTTTTTTCATGACCGGAAGGTTGTTAGTGATGACTCAGTCGATGGGGGAGTGGTGGAATGGAGTAAAGTTCTATCCTTGCGGCGTTAGCAGTGGCTTTGATGGGATGCTTGAGGTCTCTCATGGTATAAGTGATAGCAACCCCTAGAAGGAGTGTTGTTCGGGACGATATGAGACCGACCAAAGGTAGAACTTCATGAGTTCGAAATGAGTGAAGGGATGATTAAGGGTAAGCTCTTAGATTCTAGTGAATCCCCGTGTTGTGAGTTGATGTGTCGATCATTTCGGACAGGAGTAGAGGACTGGGTTAGAATTTTGGAAGTCTTGACTCAAGGTCGGGTGAAAGAAGTGAGCCTATGACTCTCCAATCAGCGATAGAGTGACAAAGATGTTGGAGAGAAGATATCAGGATTGGATTGAATTATTAGAGGAGCAAAATGTGGAGGAAATTTGGTGGTTTATCGATCTGAGGGGTCAAAGATTGAAATCGTATGAATTGCTAAAGCCGAGAAATTTGTAGGATGATCAAGCAGGTAGGTGGTGAAACATCTGTAAAACAAGTCGTTGCTAAGTCGAGAAAGTGATCGTTAATTGAAAGTAGGGTGCCAATGATAACTGGTTGGGTGCAGCGGTTAGCCTAGACTGAGTGAATGGCTTTCAATTTCTAGTTAAGTTTCATGCACTGTGTCTTTAAGGGTATTACGAGAGCTCTTTCATGGTTAAAAAGTAGATGCGTACCTAACGAATTTCATGTTTTGAAAATAATTCGACACGGGCAAGTGTGTATTTAAAGAAGGAAGACAAACCTATTTTCGTTGCAAAATAAAATATTTGAACTTTGTGAATTGCGAATTATATAACCTTTATTTTTCATGTTGAGATAAACTTCGTTGCGAAAATCATAAAAGCATTTGACGGTAAGCCTTTATAACCAAAATGAGTTTTGACACGTTGATATCTTATAAATGAGTGCCGGAGCCGACTGCCTTACTTCATGCAATGATTTCGCTCAGGACTTTTCTAGTTGTATATGAAAGGTTTCTTTCCGTATTTTGGTTGTAACAACATCGTTTTAGTGTTCAAAGTTGTGTTTTGCCGAAAGGTTGTGTGCGAACGATTTTCAAGATCGTTGTGTAGGACTTTGAAGTTATGAGAGTGTTGAATCATGTGTGCTCATGTTATTTTCAGGTATTGTACTTTTCGAATATTCAATTATGTTAAGTGAATTTAAATTATTGTGTCGTCATGCATGAAGGCTATGAACTCAGTAGGTCGTGAAAGTTATATGGAATTAAAGATAAGGAAGGGTTTCGAGAGTGGAGATGTGTCGGTCGAGCCATTGGTGGATGATTTATGATCTCGGTATTCTTATTAAGGAAAAGAAGGGAATAGTGGAAAGATCAAAAATGGACTTTGGCATTGCTAGTATTATGGTAGTTTGAACTCTTCTTCAATAACTGAAAATGTTTTTGTCAGGAAACGGTTGTGTTTGGGGTGGAGAAACGTGAGGTTGTCAAGGTACTGAAATTAGTAGCTCGTTATGTGTAACGTGAGACATAATAATGAAATGTTAAAGGAATTGAGCCTGAGTTTTGGGGGTGGTCTTGTAAGTTAGACCTCGCACTGAGTAAGCTTTGAACCTCTTTCAAGGGAGGAAGGTGAGGTGCTAAGTTAAATGCGATATATTGGGAAATGGAGGTTTCGTTAGAAATCCTCGCTGTCGGGGATATTATGGAAGTTAGCAACTGTTTGAGATGTGCAAAGTTACGAGCATTATCAGGAGTGGGAATGTAAGAATTCACCTTGGTGTGTGTAGACGTAGGAGGTCGTTCAGAAAAGATGTATACTCGTCGGCTGTTGGACCACTGTGCGTGGGCGACATGTTAGTGAAAGATTGCTTCTTGGAGGAGTGTTTTCCCTACGGGGTTTTGGAGGTTCGAAGGATGAAGTGACTAGTACCACTAAAGTTGGGTGCTTTGATTATATCGACCGATAAGGAAATGTGCCTTGTCGTTGAAAGGGTTTCTTGGAGATGGCAGCGAACCGTTAAGGAACGAATGTTTGATGTAAATTTGGGAAATCCTGAGTGTGGTTCATCTAGATTTGGGAGGAGACAAAGTCATGAGTTAGACTTGAATATGTATGCATACTGGTGAATATGAAGACAAGATTATTTATGTATGCAAATGATCGTGAGAACTTGGTCTATGGTATGATGTTGTGGGTGGAGATTACGTGGATAAGTTAGTGGTGCCTTTTGCCAAGTTAGACATGCAAGACAGCGATGGTAATGTGTTGTTAAAGGATGATAAGCACAAATGGAAGCCTTTTTGGAGGTCTTGGACAAGTTTATATAAAATGTTAAACATATCATTGGGAAGCGTGGACTGTAAGTTAGTGTTTGTTACGGATATCTCAGGATGGAGGGTTGGAGCGATATATGGTGGTTACTTAAAAGGAGGAACCATGTGTTTTTTGGGTTGCGTGAGTTGTTGAGTGAGTTTATTTTGAAATCATTGAAAGATTGATGGAGGTGTTGGACTGGTTAGTCTAGTATGTGGTGTAGTAGAGGCAGAATCTTGGAAGAAGGTGAATTGTTCTATGTGTATGAAGGAATTTCCTGAGAAGGCAACAATTTGGGGAAAACAAAAGTGTATGGTGGTTTCGAACTTTGGTGCTATTTCGGGATGATGTAGTGGGATTCTCGAGGGTGAAATCATTAGTTAGGCATAACTGTGGTTGTGTGTTATTGACATATTGGGTGTGGTCTGTCGGATGTGGTAGAGATGGTGTGTCAAGATAAGAGAGTAATTGGAATTTTGAAGTTCGGTAAGTAACACCGAAATTGTGGAGCAGCGTTTATAGATTGTTATTGTCAGAAGTGGGTACCTGAACTCCTAGTGAAGGAATGAAAAGGAAAGATGTATATGTAATGATTCAAAAACCGTGGAATACTAGCGTGTGTGTTTGGTCGAAAACGTGCAATTACTAGTGAACGATTCTTTGGGAATATGATGTAAGTTCTCGAGAATGAAGGGGAAAGGTAGTTGAAGGTAATGGTTGGAATGAAGGATCACTGGATTAGACTCATTATTGTCATGGAAACAATCCCAAATGAGTTTTTCCGATCAGCGTTAAGCCAGTGAAGGTAGTTTTGCTTGAGTTTAGTCACTCTTCCTGATTGAGCGACTGAAACTTGGATTATTTCAGATATGGTTGGTCAACTGTTAGATGCAGAGAGAATTTGAACGTGTCTCCAGGATTGTTTTGGTGTGGTTGGTGGATACTTCAGAGGATCGATGGTGGGGGTTTCCTACTAGTAGTATATGCTAGTGCAGGGTGTTGATGTAGTGGAGCGTATGAATGTTTGGTTAACATCACCGGGTTGTAGCAAATTTGATTCGGGAAAGAAAGTACTCTTTGTGTTAGATGTAAGCCGTCTTGGGGGAGTAATCTAGAATCGCATGCCATCCAATGAAGGAACTATCGACTGTGAGCTTAATGGGATATTCTAGGTTGATCTTGTGTTACGTTGCAAGTTGAGTGGCTAAATTTCTTCTTGTAAGGGATTTAGGTATTGAGGCGTGGAATCTAGCAAAGTTCCTTCTCTTAAGAAAGTGAGGACAGATGAGGAATCTACAATTAGGTACATTTTAAAACTGTGAGTCCATGTGCACAAAATGTTTCATGTCTCCAACCTGAGGAAATGTTTAGTGGAAATTGATATGGCGGTGCCATTGCAAGATGTCCGAGTGGATGAGAAATTGAAGTTCGTCGAAGAACCGGAGGCGATCGTCGATCGCAAGGTCAAGCGCT
This sequence comes from Arctium minus, assembly GCA_954870635.1. Taxonomy (NCBI): domain Eukaryota; kingdom Viridiplantae; phylum Streptophyta; class Magnoliopsida; order Asterales; family Asteraceae; genus Arctium; species Arctium minus. Next base: position 167,785,757 of record OX941080.1, on the reverse strand, counting down.
TGAGGACGCAAGAGATTAGTTTGGTGAAGGTTCAGTGGAAGTTTCACAAGGGGTGAGAAGTAACGTGGGAGATGGAATCGGAGATGAGGTCCAAGTACCCATACCCCTTTTTGATAAAGAAATTATGGGAACAAAATTCTTCTAAGGAGGAGAGAGTTGTAAAGACCGTTATTTCATTTTCATCTCTAGTGTAGTTAAGTGGTGTGGTAGTTGAGAAATAAGGAAGTTTGGGGGACTTTTGGGAAATTAAGCATTTTAAGGCTTAAAACCCTAGACCCTTCCTCATTTGGCAAAAGCTTTGGTGTATGCGGCGCAGAGAGATAGGAGTGATGGAGTTTCCATTTGGGGGTTTATTCATTAAAGATTGTTCTTGGAATTCAAAGCATCAACTAGTAGAGATTCTTCTTCAAGAGGTAACCCTTTAACTTTGTCTAACTTTAGTGACCTTAATCGATTTAGAGAAATGTCCTGGTTTTGATATTCATTCTAAGAAGTTTGAAGTAATGAGTATCTGTATTGGGTCGATGTTTTAATCCATTTTAGACTTGGAATTTTGAGAAATTATTGATTAAGGGTTTTAGAATCGGGTTAGAAACTCTGTTCCTTGGGTTAGGCCGAAAGGAGAATCGAGAACTGTTCGCCATCGAGAACCCTTGAATCCGGGAATGTCGCCCACCCCGGGATCAACCGGGAAGTCCCAACCCGGGATCGACCGGGAGTCGCTATACCCGGATCAATCGGGAAGTTCCACCGAGAGTCACCAGGACCCGAGTCAGCCGGGAGTTCACAACCCGAGCCCACCCGGGAGTCACCAAGACCTAGGGGCAGCCCGAAGTTCACAACTCGGGCCGCCCGGGATTTCCTCAACCGGGCTATCCGCCTCACCGGACGTACCGGACCATGTGTACCGGGAGCCGATCCGGGACAATTTATCGGGGTGTTTCCAAATCGGACGAATCTAGAACCGGGGTCTAGTTCGGTAAGGTTCAAATTATTATCGGTAGAGTAAACTTTAGAACGATATTCTTTTGTAGGAGTTCGTATCGCTTGGGTATGAGGCTTGTTCGCGTACTTAAACCTCTCGAATCCAGGTGAGTTCCCTTATCACCCTCTCATTCTTTTGGAGAATGTTAATTATATGGTTATCGAATTTTAATCATTTAAATGTTGTGTCGGTGTAATTGATGAATGGGATGGATAGTGTCACTTTATTACGTAAAGAAAGGTATGTGTTCTAATTGTAATTATTATGTCGAGCTTGAGAATTGCTATCTGAATGTGGTGTCAAATATCTTGGTTCGTGGAATAACGTCTTGGGACGTGTGAGCCGTGTGCCTTGAATCCATTTCTCGCGCACACGGATATGGAATCTACTGGGGGGACAAAATGGGGATCTACTGGGGGCCCCGAGTGTGGACATCACAGAGGTGATGGAGATGGATTCGTTGGGTAGTCCCTTTGTTTGGACCGATCATGGTATTATTATCAGTAACTTCGTTATTTATTTATTGCATTTACAAAATTATATTTTTGTTGTTTACGTTGTCGTGAGAGGGAATTCACTAGGCTTTACGGTCTAACCCTCGTTTTCAAAACTAAAACTGTTTTCAGGTAAAGGAGTCGGCGGTGCTTCTTATCTTCGGACAAGAGAAAGCGTAGTGGCTAAAAGTGAAGATAGCTGGACTAGAGTGCGGTTGTGTATCTATTGGTGGTAGACGTCTTGGCTGTGATAGGAAGTTTCCGTCATCATGTCATGAAGACCTTATTTGTTACCTTGGTCTTGTAATGGAATCCGTTTTAGATCATATTATTATTGAGCTTATGTTTTGTGTGTTTTAGGGACGATATGAAAATGTTTGTCTTTAAACAGATAACCGATGGATTTTCCATCGATAAAATTTATCTTTAAAATAATTGAAAATGTTTTTATATCATGTAATTATCATGTATTGCAATTCATAATTTTCAAATGTGCAAATAATATTTAAAATGAGTAAGCAAAATTATATAAATATCTAAGTTCAACTAAATATTATTCAAAATTAAAGTAACCATAAGTTGTTTTGATCTTGTTAGAAAGTGGATGGTCTCGACTCTCACGGGGGGAGGTGGATGGTACATGTGTGATGTGTCGGTAATCCATCGTTGTTTCGTCACAACTTTTTTGTTAAGAAATTGATAGTTAACACCACAAGAAAACTGAGTATTAGCGAGGGAAAAAATTCCTCACTAATTAGCGACGAATTAGTGAGGGATTGGTTTTGTGGTCACTCTTTCTCTCTAATCCCTCACTAATTAGTGACGAATTAACGACGGATTGAGCACAAACCCAATCCATCGCTAATCCCTCGCTAATTAGTGAGAGATTAGCGACATGATGAGTTTGTGGTTAATCTGTCGCTAATACCTCGCTAATTAGTGAGGGATTAACAATGGATTGTGGTGGTGGTCAATACCTCACTAATTTAGCAAGGGATTAGCGAGGGATTGACCACAAACACAATCCATCGCTAATCCCTCACTAATTAGCGACAGATTGACCACAAACTCATTATGTCGCTAATCCCTTACTGATTAGCGAGGGATTAGCGATGGGTTGGGTTTGTGGTCAATCTGTCGCTAATCCGTCGCTAATTAGCGAGGGATTAGTGACGAATTGACCACAAACCCATTCCCTCAGGCAACAAAGTCGTGAAACTGAAGTCAGCATACAGTTTGAGCAAACAACAAGTAAAACAAGTATGTTCATGGTTGAAGAAGTTGAAGTTTACGGACGAATATGCTTCAAATATAGGGAGTTGTGTGAACCTTGAAGACTCCAGCTTTTATAGCTTCAAGAGTCATGATTGTCATGTGTTTATGTAAAGATTGCTCCCTACTGCCTTACGAGGGATGATACCAACTCCGATATGGGATGCAATAACGGAGTTGTGCACATTCTTTCGGTGCAATGTGTTCAAGGGTGTTACACATAGAAGACTTGGTTCCATTGCAAACAAGTATTGTTCAAACAATTTGCAAGTTGGAAAAGGTCTTTCCTCCCGGATTCTTTGATTCAATGGAACACCTTGTGATACATTTAACACTTGAAGCTATAAATGGTGGTCCAGACCAATATAGGTGGATGTATCTATACGAGAAGTAAAATATAATTTTATTAAAAACTAGAACAATATATTCATATAAAATAATATTTATGTCCCTAACACGTATTTCATCACTTATTTAGGAAACTTGGTTCGTTGAAGAGAACAATTAGAAACAAAGCTAGGGTTAAGGGATCTATCATTGAGTCGTACCTTGAAAATGAAATTTCTGCCTATTGCTCCCTCTATTTTGATCCAACGATAAAAACAAGACATAATCGTGAGTCAAGGAACTTTTCCCCAGATATTCCTAGTTATTCGGGGACCGACGACCGACTAAGCACATTCAAGGTTCCATCTCGTTCACTATTTGAGAAGGGTGGGAAACAAATAATCTTGAATGACCACTACATGCACAAGATCTACACATATGTCTTGTTCAACTGTGTAGAAGTTCAACCTTTCCGGTGGACCTTTGATGAAAGGATTCAACAAAAGGAACCGAATATTGATGATGTTGCGATCTATATAATCCGAGAGGAAAGGATTGTTGGTTGGTTCGAGCACCACGTGAGTATACATACTAGATAATATCAATATACGGAATGCAATGAAATACATATGTGTTTCTTACGTGTGGTCTTATTTTATAGGTCATGTTCGAGTCAAACGACTCTAGTGAACAATTGAAATCCCTAGCATGCAGACCAGGACGTTACGCCATGAGGCATCAGGGATACTTCATGAATGGTTACAAGTTTCATACGGTAACCCATGGTGTTGGTTGGGTTACCCATAATAGTGATGTATGTGTCAGTGGGGCCTGTTATGACGAGTGTGAGTCTGACTATTAGGTTTGTTGGATGATGTTTTAGAGGTGGAATATTATGGTGTTGGGCGACAGGTAGTTGTGTTGTTCAAAAGCACTTGGTTTGATACTCCGTCAGGGATTAGAATTGACCCTATACACAATTTGGTAGATATCAAATATAAGTCTAGACTAGGATCCAACGACCCGTTCGTCCTAGCATCATAGGCAGAACAAGTCTACTATACTTCATATCCTTCAATGATGTGAAAGATCGGTGGGCGGTTGTCAAGACAAAGGCTTGTGGTATATATGAAGTTTCAGAGATGATTATGGATGTTGAAGACAATGATAATGTGGACGGAGAGAAATTCTTTCAAATCAACGAAAGGGTAACTCATACGTCCACATCGGGATACGAGCCCAATTCCATTCGTCTTGCCACAAGGGAGGTAAATGTAGTTGATAATATTAATGAAGATGAATGTGGCGATGCATTGGACGATGAACCAGAATTTGAAGACATAGATGATGATTTAGATGACGAAGATGAACTAATGTTATCTGATCATTCTTCTGATGAGTAGCTTGTTTCTGTATGTTTATTTCAAAATTGTATTATTGCGATTTGTCATTATCTTTTTTTTTGGATAAAATGTAATGTTTGTTTTTTCAGGAGATGTCGTCACGTCGTATGCCTGGTGGTGGTAGAATATGGGGTAGAGCTAGCCCCATGTCTGGTAGGGGCAACAACTCTATTGGCGGGCATGGCGATCTGCATGCCAATGACCTTGAGGATGTTACCATGCAGACCTTCGGTCTCGAGGATCAGGAGCATGAGACGGAGGTCCCAATTTCGACTGGTTTGGGGTCGAGGAGAGGCTCCAACCGTGAGATGTCAACTTCACGTAATCCGAATCAGCAAATGCATCTAAGTATAGAAGTTGGCGGGTAATTAGGTGTAGTATAAGACTTCATATTGCATAATAAAATGAATGAATGTCTTTTGTGTTGTGTATATTTTTAAATTGTGCAGGTTTCAAGATACCAATGTCATTCGGGAGATGATGTCTATATTCAGATCATTCTTTCATGGTCCATGGCATCTCTGGAAGGAGGTCCCTCCAGCTAACCGCGATTTGATGTTCCATCGCTTTCAGGTTGGTGTACATGAATATCTTTTAAAGTAATTGTACATATCATATTATTGTTTTTACCTTGATACAAATCTTGTGTATGTAGAATAAGTTCCAGTAGGACCCAGAGCTGGATGATATGGTTCTTGATGCATGGCCCTATGCCATGCATAAGAGGTACTCAGACTGGATGAAGGGTGCAGGCAAATCGGCCGCGACACGATGTTACCAGGATTGGCAGTAGGAGTGGGACGGTGAGGACTTCACTTGCCTTGGAGCATGCCACCCTTCCTGGATACCTGAGAGGTTTTGACATCAGATGATAAATGACTTTTTATATTTTTTGTGAGCTTTGTGCATTTCCATGTGTTTTGTACCGACTTATGTATTATGTTTTTAATAAGTGTGGATTACCGAACTTTGGAGACTCACGTCTAGGGCTAATTAGGCTAATCGGAGTATTGAGTTTGAGGGGGTGTCATCTAGGCACACCGCGGGATCGATTTCTACCGCACAACATCGACACCAGATGGTAAGTATATATTACAATTTTTTTGAAGATGTAATAAGATTTGTATGTTTAGTACCTAATTAACTTAATTGTCTGTTGTACAGACGAATATTGGGCCAGGAGCTGAGTAGTTCTGATGTATATGAGTGGGTCCATTGCACGAACCGTAAGCTTGTTCCGGGTTCATCCGACCCGCCTACTGATGCTCCTCAGTTCATTTACCCCTAAGCAGCTAGAGTGGTGGTAAGCTTTCTAAAACCATTACTTTGTATTATAGAAACATTTGGTAGGTTTAAAGTAATATGTTTTAATAAACGTAGTGATACTATTAGTTTAAGTTGCCACTGTTGGGCATACGTTACGCTAAGTAGATATGTGTTGACAATGTGACTAACATTGGTAATTAGAATGTTATAATTGTTAAAAGTAAGCATTGGATACGATTGATTTACAGACGTTATGCTGCTGAAATCTTTACATAAATAATTAAGCTAAGTTGTTTTTGTTTTTGTAAACCATAGGAACGCTTTCAGGAGCTTAGGGATACGGCCAACTCTAGTACATAGTCTGACACCCCTCCTCCTGATGATGCATCTCTTTGGGAGCAGAGTATTGGAGGACGAAAGAAGGGTTGTTTTTTGGTTTTGGGGATTCCTATTATGCTATGACAGGTGAATGTAGCAATAGTAGCGGGAGATCATCCAATACTGGATCACTAATGGAGGTATGTTAGTTATAATGTTATATATCATGTCATTACTTTTCATTGCCAACAAAACAGATTACTGATTTTTGTTAAATATTGAATATTACAAGTAGCTGAGTTGAAAGAGAAAATGACAAGGATGGAGGAGGAGGCAAAGAAGCGGAAGGATCGCTATGTAGCCCAGCTAGAGTCTGAACGGAAGAGAAGGGAAGAGCTAGAGACCGAACATGCCAATCAAGCTATTCAATTAGCCGAGCACATCGAGTTATCAACGCATTTTGCTTCTTTCATGCAGCAACAAGGATACAGTTTCTCCTCTCCCGGCCGTCCCGGTAGTTAGATTGTTAGTTAATTATCGGACATTATCTTGAATTGTATGAATTTGGTATTTTAAATTACATAAATTTGGTTATTTTAATTTGTTGGGACAATGTCGGTTTGTTATTTTCAATTTATGGGCATGTTTTGTATTATAATATACAGGAAATAGAGAATTTTATTTAATTTTTTTAAAATAACTAAAAATCAGCGAGGGGTTAGCGACGGATTTTCGTCGCTAAAAGTTAGTGAATCCGTCGCTAATAGGTGCCCTCGCTAATTCCTCACTAGTAAGTGTCATCGCTAATCCGTCGCTAATAAGGTCTCTCGCTAATCCTTCGCTAATAAGGGCCCCCACTAATCCGTCGTTGATACTAATCCCTCGCTGATACAAGTCCCTCGCTGATACTTATCCCTCGCTAATCTGTCGCTGATGTCCGTCGCAAATACATCAACTACGCCTATTTGAGCCACCAACTATCAGCGACAGATTCAAGTTTTAGCTAGGGATTAGCGACGGATTTTCTCACGTTGATAGTGGTCATTTTTGTAATGTAATTCGTTAGAAATCACTTAAAAGTTACTGACGAATTAATTCGATAATATAATCCACCGATGATACTTCTTTTTCTTGTAGTATAGTATATCACATTTACCAATTAAAAAACAATACTATTAAAAACAAGCATTTAATAATCTATCGGTAAAAATCTAAACATTACATAAGTACGGTTTAAAATTTTATTTAAAAAATATAATATAGCATCGATTCTTTGTTGAAAGAAGGGGGATGCATGGCATAACATATGCATGCCCATTATTATGCATTCTTTTTTTAAATTTAAAGATTATTTTATTAAATATACTCTTTAAAGTAACGTATGATCAATCATTTGAAAGACTGCAACTCTGCTTCATCCACTATACCTACACAATATATACAATTATTGTTACCGTGCATGTGTAATGCCCATGGAATATGCTATGTTTATTAGGATACATCGCACTTTGCTACACCAAAAAGAACACACATTATATAAAATGGATGATTTTAATAAAGTTATTAAATAGGTTCATCTCTAGTTGAAATAAAGAGGGAATTGTGGATTTGGTCCTTGTGTTTTGATATTTTTTGTGATTAGGGTCTCTATAGTATGTTTATTGTGGATTTGGTCTTTGTGGTATTCAATTTGTTTTGGTCGTGACCCATTTGACTAACTTCTCCATTAACTCCGTTAAATCAAGGGCTATTTTAGCATTTTTGCATATTCTTGTCTTTTTCTTATAAAAAATAAAAATAATATTTTTATCCACACAAATATATATATGCGAAAGATCATGTGAGAAGTTGAGGGTAACGTGAGAAGCATGAGAAGTGAATTTGAACCGTTGATCACTTTTAATCAAGTGCCCCCCCATGAATTGCGGCTTAGAAGGAATTGATCTGGTACATCTTATCACAGTGCATCTCATTCTAATGTGCATTAATTTATCATCCAACGGTTCATAACCACTTCTCACGCTTCTCACATTAACCTCAACTTCTCACCGAAACCCAACCCTGTTATATATATATATATATATATATATATATATATATATATATATATATATATATAGGGGAGCAATCAATTGGAAACCAGTATTACATTGGAAACTTTGGAAACCGAAATCAACCAATCAGTGAATTTCTTTTTTTATTTTTATTTTTAATTGAAAAGGTTATTTTTGTCTTTTACATTATTTCATAATATATATGGTAACTGTTATTATTATTATATTAATAATTATTTAATTTTAATTTAGCTTATATATGGTAATAATAATCATTGATTAATTTAAAAATGAGATATTTAATTTAGGTAAATTGTTTAATTTTAATTTAGCTTATATATGGTAATAATGAAACAATAATGCTAACATGATGAATCTAATGAATCTATTTTCATTATGAAACAATAATGCTAACACGATGAACCTGATGAATCTATTTTCATATACGGATATGCAACTGAACAGATAATGAAACAAAAATGGGAAGTTAACAAAAATGGCACAAATTCATCATGTTTCATTATGAAACAATAATGCTAACACGATGAACCTGATGAATCTATTTTCATTATGAAACAATAATGCTAACACGATGAAATTGATGAAATCTATCATCCAATGAAATCTGTAATCCACAAATTCATTCTGTTTCATCACAATATTAGATTGCGTGGGAAATTTTATAATAAAATGAAATTAAAAAAAATATTTTCTTACATTTCAAAAGACATATTTACCCTTTTCATCTATTATTTTTATTTATTATTAATAAATTAATTAATTTACTACCATATATAATTCAAATGAATCTTAACCATTGATTATAAAGATCAATGGCTGAAATTTGATTTCCAAAGTTTCCAATGAAACTTGGTTTCCAATTGATACCACCCCTATATATATATATATATATATATATATATATATATATATATATATATATATATATGGGAAGTTATTTTGTTACCATCCTATTCATATTAACTTTGTTAACCTTCTTGAACCAATAGGAAGTCATGTTGAGTCTTGATTTGATATATAGGTCTAATAAATATATGAGGGCATTATTGGAATTTTTTATTTTGTTAATTATAGCATTCATTTAATTAGGAGTTACAATTCTATAATCTCTAATTTTAGCCATATTTTTAAATTTTAAAAATGAGTTAAGATATATGTTTGAATTTTTCAAAATTTACCAACAAGGATTGACGAAATGGGTTTACATGACCAACAATAATTAATGTTTGGTAAAATCGGTGTTGAGCATGAACATACCCAAGAAGATTTGACGAACATTGTTACGAATCTGAGGGATTTTAACGATGAATTTCGTGGAGTCGATGTAGAGGGTCGTTTGACAATGATAACAATGATGGATGAAGATGATGAGACGCAGTTCAATAATGTCGTTGACAAGGAAAGTCCCATAAAAGGAATTGAAAACGCCGAATCCAATCGAAATGAATGTATGGATCAAGTTTTTGTATGTGTGAGGAAGATTATGATTTCATAGTTAGGTCCATGTTTATCCTATGCCATGATTTCTTAGTAAGGGATGTTAGCCTTAATGAACATGTATGCACAATAAACATGAAACTGGACTTTTATTTATGTAGTTGTTTGTGGAATGCTCATCCGAATCATGAACATTAATGAACATAATTTTTGTATTAAAATATGAACACATATGAATCATGAATAGTTATTGGTAGTGTTCGTTCATGAACAATAATAGGTAGTGTTCGTTCATGTTCATAAATATAGTCCAATATATTCACCATGGTTCATATAGTCTGGAGTTTTCATATGACCATGATTGTTCATGGTTCGTACGGTTTCATGATTGAACCAAAAGAATATGCAATATGTAGTGCTCATGAACATGCAAATTTTAGTATCATGGTTCATAATTGTTCATACAGTTATCTAGGAATAACAGTCAATAGTGATTGACCGTTATATGTGTTCACTATTTTTCATATTGCATGTTCATTCTTGTTCATAATTTCCTTTGGTTTCGATTAAAAAATACGTCGGTTTCAAATTTGGGTTAACTAATACACGAGGGTTACAAATTGAAAAAGATATTTGTCTTCCCCAAATACTCTCAAACACCATTGTTCAATATATTAATTACTCTTTTCACCTTTTTAAAATTAATTTAATTAACTTTGATTAATCTAGGCCATTCATTCTAAGATCAATGGTTATAAATTGGTTAATAAGGTTAGTACAAAAATTTGGGTTAACAAAATAACTCAACCATATATATATATATATATATATAAAACATCAAAATAGATAAAATAAGATATATGATTTTATTTGTTTAAATTAAAAAATCAATCATAATAAATATGATTTAATTTTATTGTTTTAGTATTTCTGTCTATTTAGATATGAAAATCTGGTTGAAGTTTATAGAATGATTTGTTCAATTTTAAGTTACAAAGATGTTATTATGTATGGATCTTCATTTGGTTAAAATCTAAATAGTTGGTTTTAAGTTTTTGATTGAAAACCATTATGACAATTGGAACCCCTAATCTTAGAATGATAAAATTGGAGTTCATTTCTAAATGGTTATTGAACAATATAATTTAAATATCGATAAATTATTATTATATGAATGGATAAATTTAAATATCATAATTTAAATATGATAAATTATTGGAGTTCATTTATTATTATATGATTTTGGTGTTAAAATATCGATAATAAGCTTGTTTGTTGCAATGATAGTAAGAGAACAATATAATTTAAATATTCTTTTTTCACCATTAAAATAAATTAATGAAATTAAATCGTATTTAATATAATTAATTTTTTTAAAAAATAAAATAATTAAATCATATAATAATATCCTATTTTATTTATTTTGATATCGTTATATATGTATATGTATGTATATAAAAATATTGTTTTTACCTTTTTAAAAGTAAAAAGATAAAAATTAGGAAACATGACTAAAATAATCCTTGATTTAACAAAGTTAACGGAGACATTAGTGAGAGGGACCATGACCAAGACAAATTGAATACCACAAGAACCAAATCCACAATAAACGTACTATAGGGACCCTAGTCGAAGAAAATATCAAAACACAGGGTCCAAATCCACAATTCACTCTGAAATAAATTATGAATGTATTAATGTATGCATCTTTGGGTATAATTTTTTCCTATGACATTTTAAATGATTAGATCGATGAACTCAAATAGTTACGTATTGACTATGGGATCGAGTAGCTCATGTTTTGAGTGACAAATTAATTCCATTTCAGTCTGTCGATCAAAATAAATAAAAACGTAAATATGATTTGTCTCGAAATAATGTACAAAACCTTTAAAATGGTTCTTATTATTCCGAAACTTTATTAGGTTCTTTATCATATTGAGTTGGAAATTAAGATAATATCATACTTAAATTTATGTGATCAAAAAGCAAAAAAATAACTTTTATGTTTTTTAAGTTTTAGTTCAAATATTAATTTTACTTATTACTTAATAAATATTTAAAAGTTATTAACTTTAGTTTATTCCGATTCTTTTGATCTTCAATATTTTAAACATTTAACTAATAATCAAATATTTTTATTATTTTGTTTATTTAGGGGCCGTTTACCCAAATGATTACCCGGTAAGCGCTTACCAATAAAACTCGACACACTAACTTGCTTTACCGGGTAAGATTTTAATCATCACGATGATATTTTATACAAAAATTTACGAGGTAAGCGCTTATCCGGGTAAGAGTTGTCACTCTCTCTTACCGGGTAAGACTCTTCATCCTTATCCTCGCTCTTATAGGGTAAGATCCTATCCTCTTGTCATATTCATCCGCTATGGTAAATTTCCCTGTAAGCACTTACTGGGTAAGCATTTTGTAAACGGCCCCTAAGTTAAACATAAAATGTTTTGAAGATGAAGAGAGTGGTACGAACTAATGTATACATATACATATTTTATATATTGTAAGTATACTTATAATCTTATACATGTATCTATACTATATTATAAAAGTTCTATTACCGTTCTTGAAAAAGTTGGTTATTGGAAAACGGTTTTTGGAAAGTTAAATTTTACATTTATCACACTTACAATTAATTATTTAATTTACTTTCTATCCCTTGTTTTTTCATTTTTCATTTTACACCCTTATTATTTTAACACAAATAATCGTATATAAATAAAAATGCAATGAAAAAATACGTTTTTTTTTACAAATTATACCATTATAATCGTCTCGTCAATACCTTCAAAACGAGCCCAATATTGAATATTTTAAATTTAACCGTACTATTAAATATCATGAATATCTACAAATTAAATCTCTACTACTATATAAAAAACTAATACAGTTATTGTACAAACTTTTGTACAATAACACTTATCACCCTAAGCTTTTATACAATAACACTTATTACCCTAAGCTTTTATACAATAACATTTATCACCCTTACAATTACTTATTTAATTCATTTTATATCCCTTATTTTTTCATTTTTCATTTTACACCATTATCATATTAACACAAATAATCGTATATGAACAAAAATGCAATGAAAAAATACGTTTCTTTTTCTACAAATTATACTATTATAATCGTCTCGTCAATATTTTCAAAACGAGTCCAATATTGAATATTTTTTAATTTAACCGTACTATTAAATATCATGAATATCTACGAACTAATTTGTTTTCTATCCATACGTTTTATGTTTTTCCACCGTTAACACATTAAAAATACATAATCGTAAAATACGTTTCATTTTTATTATAAATTATATCATTATAATTTTTTTTTGTCAATAATTGTAATATAAACTAATTATTGAATATATTTATGGGTTTAGGGTTTAGGGTTTCATAAATTGTGATTCATAGGTCATGGTTGGATTGTTGATGACATGTCTATAAGAAAGTAACATTAATTGTTCGTTATTTACTTACATTCTGCTGCATTGCGCGAGTATATGCCTAGTGTAACAAAAAAAAAGTAGTTGAAATATTTAGTGGTGGCATAAAAGTAAAATAACCACAAAAAAAACAAAGAAGAAATACATGGATTGTATACATTTTCTAGTTTATACAGATTGTTTGATGAATACAAATAGTTTAATTTAGTTTATACAGATTGTTTGATGAATACAAATAACTTAATTAGCATAATAAACAAAACAATAATTTAATTTAGTTTATACAGATTGGTTGATGAATACAAATAACTTAATTCATATAAGGTTTAATGGAAAACCAACTAAATAACCCTTAAAATTACTAACGCCGACCCCAGTACATGTAGAAGAAGAGCGAGAAAGAGGTTCATCGATCATCCACATACAGTGGAAGGTTGATTGAAATGTGGTGGGTGGGGACAAACACATGATCATAATATTCCATGGAGCATATCGTGAGGCCAATTTCAATTCCAATTCCAATTCTAAAAGTATTTGATAAATTAATAAATTTGCATATATTACTCATGATTCGATTACTACATTGTCAGGTCCCTAAAATATATAAATTGCTCATATTCCTATTCTTATTCCTATTCCGACCATGGATAATACCTAAGCGTAGTTATGAAGACAAACATATATTCCGATTGCCATGGGATTGAGTGGTTTCATGGTGGTCCAATGATGGTGTACATGAAGACAAGCTCGATTTTTTTTTTTCAAAACCTATCAAACAATCCTAGAAAAAGACCCTCTTGAGTGGCGGTCCAATCTTGATAAAAATTTCCCGACGTTTATATCAAAGTATATATCATATGAGAAGATCGGGTACTAATAATACTTGACCTAGTGATCAAGACAAAAAGATGCTCCGGCGGTTAGTGGTCCAGTGGTATTTTGAGGCGTATATTGAGTACTAAACGATAAGTTTGGGTTTTATTTCTATTTCTTTTTCACAATCCATGGTTGAAATTTATAAAGTAATCAAACAAAAAGATTATAATCTTGAACGGTGGTCAAGTAGGTGTTGGTACAAAGTATGAGATGTCATATTTGAAGGTCTTTTCACTCATTGATAGAATTTTTTTTTTATAAAAAAGTAACCTACAAAAGAATGGTATATTTACATAATAATTCGATAAGGAAAGGTGGGAAAAGCAGGATCAAAAAGGAAAGAATGGCCAAGGACTTCCATTAGATTGAATTATAATAATATACTTAAATATATTGTTAATATTTTTATACAACAATGATAATTGATAAATAAAGAAAATACACCCACTTTGTTAATATTATATACTTAAACATACAATTCTTGGATTTAATAGTTTTGTTAGAAAATATAATTAGATATAGTATTAGTAAGTATTGTAATGGAAAAAGGGTGTACACTACCATTTAGAGCATTCTGTTGGTCGGTCCCACGATTATTATAGAGAAGTAATTTGTGGTGTTCTAAAGTAGGGTGGGTTGAGATTGATTTGAATCCAATATCTTGTATAATTTCACCTAAAACAATTGAGTATTTATCTAAGAATCCAACCTACATCTATTTTTATTAGAGTGAATGGATATTGAAAGTGCTTGTACCCACCCTTTCTTGTCCATTACTTTTTTCAAGACCAATATTGTTCTATCATGATGGTGAATCTTGAATAAGTTGGCATTCATCTGTAGCTTTTAGGACTTGTTTGTGCCTTCTCTCTCTCTCTCTCTCTCTCTCTATATATATATATATATTATTTTACAAACTTAATAATTGTTACAAGTTTATAAACCAGTTTCATGTTTTGTTTATATATGAAACATGTATGAAAATACAATGTTTATAAAATGTTAATTCATATGTGAAACAACACATGAAAATTAGTTTGCAAGTTTTATACAATTTACAATTTATTAAGTTTGTATAATTATGCATGTATATATATATATAAAGAGAGAGAGATAGAGAGAAGGGGGGGGGGGAGGGGAAGAGATAGAGATAGAGATAGATAAAGATAGAGAGAGTATATATTCTTATCAATCATCTTTATAACCAAAAAAAATGATTGTCTTTAAATAAGAGCAAGAAAGATTGATTTTTCTAAAAAGATCAAAAATCTATTTAAATATAGAGTAAAAAGAGATTGTGAAAACTTTCGTAGCCTGTCCCTTGACGTAAGTTTAAGAATTCACTAAATAAACCACAAACATTTTATTCAAATCCAAAACATCCATGCTATCTTATTCAAGTTTCAACGACTTAGTAACCTAAAGAAAATACGTTTTATTTCGATACAATTTACTTATTATTTAAATCATTATTATAAAAAAATATAAGTTGCTATTACACCTCCTAGATTCCATAGGTTGTGTAATTGTGTAAAGAAGACATCTCCTAGTGACAATCTTGATTGGATTGGATTGGATTCTATTAGGAAGAGCATCATTCATGTATGGCTCCTAGTCTTTGGAAATTTTATGGGTGATTCTTTAATTCTAAATCATAAATTGTGGAATTGGGAATAATAATGCTTTAATAGTTTGTACCTTATGCATTAACAATTGTAAGTTGTGTAAATATGGGAAAGAGGCTACACATTTTATGGGTTTGTGGAAAGTACACAAGGCCACTTACAAACTGTTTATTCACTTGCACTTTAGCACTTTTTTTCCTTTTTGGTAGCACTATGTCATCAAGTGGGTTTGGCCATTTCTTGTTCATTTTCCTTGTAAATTAAAATGTTATGTTGGGATATGGTATATTTTTTTATTTTATTTAAAAGTATGATTTGATTTAATAAGTAGTATAATTATGATACTTGAATAATACTTAAATATTTAAAATATTTAAAATATTTTTTAATATAATGTATTATAAAAAACTTGTTTAACAACATTGGTACACTGATATACCCTAGCGTTAAGAGGGTGGATAATTAAATGAGGAGTTATAGTTTAGATGTTAGGCGTCATCTAATTGCCGGCAACCGTTAAGGAAAATGTGATTTCCTTTCCCCATGACGACCGCATGATGGTGTGGTAAGGCCGTTATATAGGGAGGTGTATACCTTTTTTCCAACAATTATCTTGTAATGATTGTTGATAGATAAATTTCAATCAAAACGTTATATATAAAATAATATTGCATATTTTATTTTAACCTATAATATAAATCATTTTATTTTTGTTTTAATATGGTGAATTACTTAGAATGAGGCATTGTATTGTGTCTATATGGGGATTAGATATATAAAAGCGCTCAACTATACAGGGAAGTTGCTAGAGCAAAATGAAGATGACCATGCCTTAAACTTCCATAAATTGATTATATTAATCACCATCCATACTTTTTCTTTATTGGTTGAATGATCAGTTAAATATCAGGTCAACGTGCCATCAATTTTGAGCCATCATATATGGTTTGTGATTACAATCTAATCTTAAGCATCGTAAAGAGACTGCATATTTATATATGTGTGTATTACATTAACAAATCACTTATTATGTAAATATAAATGTAAAAATCTCAAATATAAAATTGGGTACAAAAGAATCGGTACAAATTTAACATAATCATATCAATATTCTGATATGTTTGTTTCATAAAGTTTTTTGTTGCTTTTATACCGATAAGGGTAGATGAAAATATTATATAGTTCATGTTACCTCATATTTGATAAAATAACTAATGAATCATAAAATAATGTATTCATAGTAATAATAGAAAAAATGTACTATGCAAAAATGATCTATATGATCTTGTTACTTGCTAAAGGGTGGACTCAATATCTATTTAAGGGAACAATATTTCAAAAATATTTGTTTTTTAAAAATTTGTAGTTTAAAAAATGTTTATTTTAGTACTTTAATACTAACGTAACCTACAAAAAACTTGACATGTTGTTTAAAGTATTTTTTTTCAAAAATAAACACTTTCCAAACTATAAATTCGTAAATAAACAATTTTAAACTGTAACATCTTAAATATGTCATTCGAAAATATATTCTCCATAAAAGTAATTCAACCAAAATACGTTTTTTCTTAGGTAATTTGATAATTGACAAAAACATATAATTTATGAAAATAATTTAATATATATCCTTACCAAAAACATCATTCCTGCATATTGATGAATTATATGGAACATATTCGAATATATACCGTGTATGGTTAAGGTATTGTTCGATAATTTTATATATATATTTTTTATAATTACGATGATTTTGTAATTTAAACCTTTTATAGTTTCTATTATTATCGAGATCAAAATCTAGTGTTTTTATTATCAGCTATAAGACTATTCTGGTCGTCCATTTGACGGCTCCACCACCCTCATTGCATCACATCGTCCATCCCACAACTCAATTGGCTCTGCGATGTTGGGTACCAACATCCATCCACACCTAATAACACCACACTATTCAATTCGTTTGTCCTCCATCCCTAATTCCATCGTTAGACCAAATGATAGTTAAGAAAACATATGTATGCCATAGATGAATCTTGCATCACTATACACAGGGGCGGATACAGTGTGTTAAGAGGAGGCGATGGGCCCACATTAAAAAATTTGCTAAGGTTAATTTTTTTTTTACTTTTTACCTTCATGACCCCAGGAAAATTTCTCCCTGTGCCCCCACAACCCTAGCCGCTTCCCATCCCGACTCCACAGACCTAAGACACCACAAGCCACTTTCGACAGCCCATGGCCTACCAGCGACCAACTGATTAGGCGACCATGAACCAATAACCTGTCGATTGAAACCAGTTCCGTTCAATTGAAGGCTAGAACCACCGAACCAGTGACCAGAAGACTAACACGATTTCTTTGAGTGAATCGAAATCTCCTTTTGTTCTTCAACAATCACTCAGTATCTTCCAACAAAACAACAACATGTTCGATTTCTACTTCTATTCTTGACCTGCTCCATCTTTCATTCACTCAAAACAACAAGATGTTCTGATTTCTTCCATCTTTATTCATCATATTTCTTCCAACAAAACAGGTTCGATTTGGAGTGCTATTTGGAGTTTGATTTCAGAAACAAATTCGATTTCAGAAACAAATTCGATTTCTTCTGTTGTGTTTCCAATATCTTGGTTTTTAATTCAAAGTTTTGCTATTTATTTGCTAAATTGATAGAGGCTTGGTTTCTAATTTAAAGTTTGGCTATTATTTATTTGCTAAATGATACATGATGATGCTTGGTTTTCAATTATTTTGCTAGAAAACAGAGAAATTTCTGAAAAGAAAAACCTCAAGTGGAAACATTCACCAATCTAGCTCTACTCCAACGATACCTAGGGAAGTTGATTTGAAGCCTGCATTGGTTTTGCCTGTTGCAACCGCAACAGTAGAGAGTCGCTTTTCTTCAATGAAAATTGTGAAGACATCTTTACGCAATTGAATTTGTGATGCTTTTTTGAATGGATGTATAGTATGTGTCGTAGAAAAAGGACTTGCTCATGTTACAAATGAAGATGTCATGACTCGTTTCAAATGATGAAAACTCGTAGAGAGTAGTTGTAAAATGTAACTACTTTTGTGTTTTTAGTAATATGGTAAGTATTATGTGCTGCCAGTTCATCAATTTCTTGGATCCGCCACTGATTATTCATACACACACAAATATATATATATATATATATATATAGAGAGAGAGAGAGAGAGAGATATGTTTTCGTGAGATTGAATTCATCGCCAACGACACGAGACCCGAGAAACAAAGTTAATTACGAAAAGGATTAATCAATCATGGACTAAAAGGGGGTTAGCAAACCAATGACATCTCTATTATTTGTACTTTTATTTCTGAATGTTGCAACTTTATTCCTAGCTAAGAATAAATAAATAAATAAAAGGCAATAGATGCAAAATTATCGGATTAAAAGTACGACAATTGTATATTATATATATATTCAAGAAATTAGCTATTTAATTCATTTAAATAAATGGTACTTTGATGTTATTCGTACTAATATGTTTATTACGATATTATTTTAATGCGGATCACCAATTATAACATCCTAAAAATCCTTTTTATTGATAATTGATGTTGAGTAATTTCATTAAAATTTACGAAAATAATATTATTGATAGGGTGTCCAAAGTATAATTATATGACTAATAATATTTTTTTATTTGAGTAATTAATTGAAAAAGGAATTAAAGTACAATGAGCTTTATTTTGTCAGCTTAAAACAGTAAATTAGAACTGCAATCTTCTATGTACATCTTTATAAGATTATAAATAAAAACAAAATATTCATATTAGAAAAACAGTTGTCTATTAATGACATATACTTTCATGAGTTTATGTGGGGTAAAAACAACTACTCTCTCGTTCAAATAACTGTAATACTTTGATATTAATGAAAAAACACCAGTTTATGGGTCAGAAATATAGTAGAATAAGAGACCATAATATATCTAATAAATACAATTTTCTATAAGAATGACGTACATAGCATAACTAATTGTACAACCAAGTAAATCTAATTGGGTGTTTGGTCAAGGTTTTGAAAGATAAGGAATAAGAATTTAATTCATAAAGATGGTTGATCAGAGATCGTGAAATAAACTATATTAAGTTACATGAAATCTTCCATCCCTCCTAAATTTGGAGGAAACAAAACTCATGACTCCATCAATAATTCCTTCTGTCTTCATTCTTCATCTCCGAGCTTCTTATATCGTCTTGAGCACGGGCGGATGCAGTAAGGAGGGGTAGGGGTCCTGGGCCCCCTACCAGCCCTGCACGTGAAAGCTAAATTTTTTTTTACTTGTATTTTAGTTTGGTATAGCTTCTGGGACCCCAACAAAATATATCAAAGGCCCCTTAACCCCTTTCCAATTCCTGAAAACAGAAAACACTCCTTGGTCTAGCGTCGGCGACGCTGTTGTTCTCGTTGTTCGCCTCATCGCTTGTTCCTCGGGCCCCCGTCAATTATTTTTTCTGGATCCACCACTGGTCTTGAGAAGCTAGGGTTTGTAAAAGCAAGTGAGATGGCGAGAGCGGAGATGACGATATCGTTGATTGACTGAAATGACGACAGATGGTCAACATCTTAAAGGGAAAGGACAATGATAATGATTCAACAATATCAACCAAGCATCATAAGTGCAATAAGAACACTCATTTGTTCCCCAAAATTCTCATTCTCATTTTCATTTCTTGATACCTGGGTTCTAATAGTGGCTTTGAAAAGATGTTAGTTGGTCAATACTTGGTTTATGTGTGATCAAACAATCTAATTGGAAGATCTGTTGCGGTGCCTTGACACTTAGTAGAAGGGATGTGTGTTGCTTAAGGTAACATTTGGTACGCAGACATGATTGGACGGGACTGAACAGGACAAGACAAGACTAGACAAGAGGCTAGGACTGGAAAGAACTAGACAAGACAAATGTCGGTCTAGTGTTTGGTTCGACTAGGACTTGATAGGACATGATTGGACAAGTTTCCGTATAAGTTGTTTGATAATTTTATATGTCATATAATAGTTATAAATGACACAAATAAAATATATCATTAAATAATTTAATATAATTATTTTTTTTTATTTTTTTACACAATTTTCATACATATAAATACATACAAAAAACAATGGTATGAAATTTGAATGAAAAATCTGAAATAATTGATGGTAGTTAGAAAAAATCCGATTCATACAAAGAAAATATAATATTTGATTCAATTTGGAAGATCTTTATGAATTGCCAGAGGCATAGTTGCAGCGACAGATAAAGATAAATGTGATGGGTGGTTGGTGAAAGACGGTAGCTGTGAAAGATGTGAAAGATAGTGGATAGTGGTGGTGGTGACGATGGGTAGTGGTGACCCTTAAGACTAATATCATATTATGATTATATATATCAAATAGCAGTAGATCAGTAATTTATAGTTTATGTCTCACTTTTGTCCCATGTTGTTCCATCTATTTTGGTGGAACAAGAAAATACCATTTTTTGTCCCATCTTGTCCCACCCTTTCCAGTCCTTGTCATGTCCCATGTCGCACCAAACGTGGGACAATGAACTTTTGTCCTGTCCCCTGTCACGCCAAACGTGGGACAGTGTGTTTTGTCCCGTCATATTTTATCCTGTCCCATGTACCAAAGTAGCCTTAAGATCCATTTACCAAATACTTATTGGTTAAACGTTTATCAGATGTCACTTCCCTTACTGCATGAGCATCTTAATATTATCGAAAATGTCACATACCAAAATGAGTTCAATTTTGATATTATCGAAAATGTCTCCTTAAAAAGAGTGCAATGATATCAAAATCGCAAATAATGGGGGGATTCAAAACTTCATCAATCATCCATTTTTGTTGTTGGGCCAAAATTCTGTAGTATCAATAACTTCGGCTGCCATTTATGGGCCGTGCCAAAGTTTAAAAGTTCCCAAATGTAAACCTCTTAAGTTATTTTATTCGATAAATTATAATATTATTTTAAAATCAACTTTTATTGTAATATTTAATATATTAATTATTTATAAATTAAAAAAAAAAGGTTACGATGGATGAACCAACTCATCTAACACGTCCATCATGATATTTGTACAAACTATCACCAATATATTTTAAAAATAAACAAACAGAGGCATGACTTAAAAACGTGTTGAGATGCATTTAAGGTGAATTAGTAAAGTAACAACAATCGTTTGTAAGCTTTTGTCGTGAGTTGATGATCTTTTGTAAGCAGTAGATATTTAGGAGACGTTTGGTTTAATTGAATGATTTTGAAGGATTTGGAATGTCGAAGGATTTGGAATTAAAGGGATTCAGATTTGAAAGGATTTGGAAACTTTAGTCTGTTTGGTTTGTAGGATTTTGAATGTAATTGAATTCCATTTTTTATAAATAATTTATAAAAACAAATTTTTAATAATTTGTTTTTTTTTATAAAACCAAATTATTAAAAATTGTAAAATAAATAAATAAATTACCTTTTTTATTAATTGATTATTATAAAACAAATGTTTTCAACTTATTTTAAAACATAATCACACACATATCCTACAAAATCCCACAAAATACCAACAACCCCATGAGTAGGGGTGTAAATGAGACGAGACAACTCGCGAGCTACTCGAGATCGACTCGGTCAAAACTCGGTCAACACTCGACTCGAACTTGAGCTCGACTCGATATACTAACGAGTTGAGGCGAGCGACCTGATACTCGACTCGATAAGCTCGTAAGATACTCGATAAACAAAATAATAATAATTAGTTATATTATTTTAATTTAATTGATAATAATAAACTCAAGTTTTTTTTATTTTTATTTTCGAAAAATGATGGTGTAAAAGACATGGGTAAACTCTTGATGGTGTGTCTAATCATCCCACATTGGCGGGATATAGAACCCAATGCTTTGATATCCACTATATATAAATTTTTCTCCTCCCTTGTTTTACATCTTTTGTCTTTGCTAAATGGCTTGAGCCTATGTAGGGGTGTAAATGAGACGAGACAACTCGTGAGCTACTCGAGATCGACTCACTTGAGATCGACTCAGTCAAAACTCGGTCAACACTCGACTCGAATAGGCTCGACTCGAACTCGAGCTCGACTCGATATACTAACGAGTCGAGTCGAGTATAATGATACTCGAACTCGACTCGCATCATTTACACCCCTACCCATGAGATTTCTAAATCCCATATTTTGTGGGATTTTAATGAATCGCGGATTTACAAATCCAAACAATCATTCAAACCAAACATGGGATTGGATTGTAATTGAATTCCAAATCCCTCCAAATCTTATTCCATTCTACAAACCAAATGTTAGATCCAATCCAACGATATGTAAGAATAGCAATTATATAATTGAAATATTACGGAAATTAAACCAAAGAAGGTAACAAAAATAGAACCTTAATGATAAAATCAAATCCTTTTGAGTAGAGGCCTGCGTGTGTAATGTCCTAAGACGAAAAATTTCCTCCAATTGTGCGTTGGTAATCGGACGTCGTCTTGAGGATATAACTATCTAATTGGAATGATGCACGTCAATCCAATTCCATCGAATCGATAATACGTTTCATGAACTTTCTTATGAATTGAATATGGAGAGAAATGGAGGGAGAAATTCGTTGATCAAAATGGAGGGAAATGAAAGGTATTTATACCTTTTCATTTCAACCAAAAATAATTGCGGAAAACCTGTCCAGGGACTAAAGGTTTGGCGCGGGTTTACTCGCGTGGGTTTGGTGTGGGTTTACCCAAGGCCCAAGACCCAATCTTTTGACAATTAAATATTTGGTATTCCCTTACTAAAGCCCAACGCAATCTCATTCCATAGGCCTTTATCCAATTTAATAACTAGTGTGAGATTGGCCATATAAACCCACAATAGTTTCCGTAGTATTTCCAATGTGGGACACATTGTTAGACTAATACCCAACAATACCCCATAATTTCTATTCAAACTCCAACAATACCCCACATTTTAAATAGAAAATAAGATAATAAAACATAGGAAATTATTTTGCTATTCATGAAGCTAAATATGATATACATCAGGAAAGGTATCTTTTGGACTTGAACCGTCCGTAGTAAATACAAACTGGGTCTACTTTGTGGGTAGTGAACATTAGTCTTGAACTAACCACTTTATATAGTAAATCTAGACAATAAGTATCACATACGTCATATCTATACGTATATCTATTCTTACGGTTGTGTTCATTTCAATCGTGAACAAGATTCTTTCTTCATGAGACGTTTAGAGAACGTAGCCATCTCGATTCTAAAAACTGCGACCTCACACTAATCTCATATAGACAATGTCAATCAGGAACATTTCTTAGTATTCACTGTAAGAGCTATTGACATTATTAAGAATAAGTATTCAACCTTTAATCGTCTACGGAAAACACAAATGATTATTATCATAGGAATAAACATACCTTTGTGTTTGAAACGCTTGAGTCTTCCTTAACTAGTTGACCTATTGAACCTAGGCCATGGGATCTCCAATGTTGCTCGCTTAGGTTTCCGCCAAGGAGTGACTCTGTTGGCATTAAACCCATTCCCCTTGATGTAAATATGACTTGTTCTCTATTTAGGCCTTCTGTCAAAGGATCTGCAATGTTTGCCTTTGACTTTATGTAATCTATGGAGATTATTCCATTCTTCAACAAGTCTTTTGTCGTGTTATGGTGGCGCCTGATATGTCTTGACTTGCCATTGTAAATGTGGTTCTTTGCTCGGGTTAGAGCAGCCATGCTATCACAATTAGGCATGGCAACGGGGCGGAGATGGGGCGGGTTTACAATCCCCGACCCTGGTCCCCAGCTGGTACGAGGATTAAACTCCCACCCCCAGTCAACTCCGGTCCAACCTCGTCCCTGGTTTGCACCCGGTTGCCCGACCCGGTTTTGAAGTCTTTTCCCCCCTGTTTGGTGTCGTTTTGCTCAAAAATTTTAAACTGTTTTCTGCCTTTTTTACCAACAGACTCAAATAATAATAAAAAAACATTAAATAACTCAAAAGCATCATTAATTAGTTCACTACATCAAATATCAAATATAATCCATCAAGAATTCAAGCAATTCATCACGAGTTCATGACGTCAAAAATTCAAAATTAACAAGACACATCAAAAAGTTTAAAACATTGTTTCCAAGCAAGTGAGAAACACATTCAATTCAAGCAATTCATCATGACATCATTCAATTTCAACATCTTTATCGTATGCAACCGTTTGATCAAAAAAATTGTATATACATGTACCATATATTCATCATGAAATCCTTGCAGTTCTCCGTGTTTTTTTTCTTCTGAAACTAAAAATAATACAAGTTAAAAAAATGTATATACATGTACCATGTAACATCCTTAAATTTATAAGGTAAGTATTTGTTCCCTAATACTTTAATTGTGTTTATCTAAAAATATGAGTTTTTCATATTTGCATGTGATATTTATTTATGGGACTAAGATGCTATCTGATCATATTATAATTGCATGTGTTTAGACCTCGTGCTTATTTTCGAAATTTGCTAAGTTTTTGGGCTGGGATGAGCTTGGCGCGATAGTACCATCGCGATAGTGACATTGTCACTATCGCCGAGCACAATCGCCAGGATTGTACCGAGAGGGGGGGTGTGTCTCGCACTATCGCCGGGCATACTCGCGGAAGATGTACCGTGAG
Source organism: Arctium minus (assembly GCA_954870635.1). Taxonomy (NCBI): domain Eukaryota; kingdom Viridiplantae; phylum Streptophyta; class Magnoliopsida; order Asterales; family Asteraceae; genus Arctium; species Arctium minus. The sequence goes on along the minus strand of OX941080.1, from coordinate 167,760,517 downwards.
TGTGTGTGTTCGCGATAGTGCCCTTGGCACTATCGCCGGGCACTATCGCCCGCGTGGTCTGGTTGTTTTAAAACACCTTGGCAGCCTCATTTCTCACATTAACACGTTGCAAAAACGGGAGAACTCTTCTTGGAGGCGATTTTTAGGGTTTCATCACGTACCACATTCATTTCTAGGGTTTTGGGTTGTTGGGAGCATTAAGTGGTCATCAAGCTTCATCCAAGTGTTCCCATTGAAGTGTTCTTCAAGATTCTCATTTCTCACCTTCAAGTCTCATCTTCTCCAACTTCTAGGGTTTCCATATTTTCTAGGTTTTGGGTTCAAAACCTAGATTGTGAGTTTACTAAACCTTTGTAAAACTAGATACACATCATAATCTCCTACTTGTTACTTTATCTCTATATGTTCTAATGTTTGGGGATTTCTTCATGAAAATAGTTGGAAGATGTATACATATGGATGATTTGCCATGATTATTGTTATATGTATCATGATTGGGATTTGTCTCATAGCTACATAATGTGGGTACCTTGATATGTTAAATGTATGCATAATTGGGTATTATGATGATTCTAGTTGGAGCACCATTTTGGTGATATGTTTATATGCATGATGAGCATGATTTACATTGGGTCTTTTGTTGGACATCATTAGGATAAGGTGGTAATATTATACCCGTAGTTGGTATTGAATTTTGTGGATTGAAATATATCTAAAGGACCCCTTATAAATGTTATGTGGACGAACCAAGTCAGTACACTAGGAGGATGTAGTCTTGGGCGCCACTGTGATGGTATGTGCCTAGACCTCCACCACTCGGAGAATTTTCTTAGCGATAGTCTTCGGGTGGTCCAGGCCTTTGGGGTGTTCCTTGTTAAGGGCATCAAGGTATATCGACTCTTGGGTGGGACTTGATTGGTGCTTTGGGTCTCCCCTAATGACTCCACATATATTGAACACCGGTTAACTGCTGATAAGAATTGTATCTGCTCATGCATGCTTATTATTGTTCAACTCACTAGGTTTTTTGGCCTAACACTTGTTTGGTGTCGATGTGTATCTCAGGTTCTAGCGGCGGCGGTCCTAAGCAGGTTTAGTTGATTTGTGGTGAGAGCTTGGGGAATTGCACATGGATGCGTTCTACTTTTGGATATAGACTGTTTGGGTCTATAGATGACAACCCTTTTTTTAATCTCTTTTCTAGATGTAGAAATTAGATTAGTTGGTTGTTGTTTATTGTCCGTTAAATTACAATTGTGATTAAACAGGTTATTTATTTATATATTCCCCATTTTTGGGAGGCTCTTGCTATGGCAATTTTAGCATACCTCATGTCCCTTTTTCGGATTTTTGTTATTCCTATTTTTAGGGTGTTACATACCATATAACAATTTATATAACTATTACCTTCAAGTTCTTTATAACCAACTTTGGGTGCACATCAATGCTCCAACTGTTTGCGATTTTAGCCGATTACGTTGTTTTGTTATCTTGTTCCTGCTCATGCTAAATGCCGATTCTAATGTTACTGTAGAAATTGGAATGGCAAACACATCCCTCGCAATCCTCTGTAAGAAAGGAAACTTAGCACCATTGCACTTCCACCACATCAATATATCAAATCCATCATCATTTGGTAACAATTTCTCCGCCAAATAGTCATCCAACTCGGTCATTTCAAACATATCATCCTCATACATCATATTCTCAAAATCCAATTCCCATGAAGCCGTGTTCAAAGAAGATGTCCCCTAATTTGAGTGAGTAGTTCCATATCGTCCTTTCTATTTGTTGTGATCATGCTTCCTTTTGTACTCCTCAAATAAATCATTACATAGGTTACGTATCCTCGTAACCTCATCTTTTGAGTCAACACCATAAATATGTATATATATATATACCGGATATGGGGCGGGTGATAAAGTCTAAACCTAATGTAACACCCGTAAATTCCGGTAAGTAAAGGTCACCGGATGTTTTTGGAGCTTATAATCGGCAAGAATTTTGTTGGGAAATGTAATGTTTAAAGTCCCTCGGAGTATCGGGAGTATTGGCAGTGAAAAAGTCGCGTTTTGGGGCCCCGGAATGGTCCCGCGGCAATGCCCGACGACTATGACAAGTCACAGTCGCACATGGCATAGTCGCAGAAGTGAAACAAAAGCATGGGGGATCCATGCGACATTGAACAGCGATAATGCCCATGGCAATGTCGCCCAAGAAGTGCAGGGGCTGTTAAAGTCGGGAAATCAACCTTCTTCCTCATTTTCCTTGTCCAAATTCTTCCCTTTCTCTCCCAAAACGTTTTCCCTCTTCTCCCTTCAAACCCTAACTTATTTTTTGTTCAAATCCTTGTATCTCATGGAGATAAAACACCATCAAGTGGTAAAAGGGAAGGCTATGATCAAGGATTCACCATCTCCATCTTCATCTTTAACCTTTAGCTCATTTTTGGGTTTTCTAGGTTTTCACCAAAACCTAAGTGGTAAGTTCATCCTCTCCATCTCTAAACCATATTAGGTGATATAAGTGCTCCAATGATGATTTCCTAAGTCCTATGTTTCTCCATTTTCGGTTTGGAAGATTTTGGGGGAGTTAGGTCAAAATTAGGGTTTTGGGTATAAGTTGAGGTTTTGATGTAAAATGTTTGGGGAATGTTTCTATATGGTTGAATATGGTTATTTACAGTTGAAAATTTTTGGATCTAGGTTTTGTAGGTTTTGGCTTGGAGGATTCAAGTTTCGTCAAGGAAGCTCAAAGTGGGGTAAAATCTAGATTTAGCCTAAATCTAGCAAGGTGAGTTCAAGTTGATTTGTGAAAACGGTGTACATGCCAAAATGTTTATTTTAAAGTATTTTGTGTCTTACATGAAATTGTTAACTGTTGATAAGTTGGGTTATTTTGAAAGTGTTTAACTTTATAAACTTATATAGCACACATCCTTGGGATTTTGGGCATTTTGTTAAATGTGTCATAAATGATTGGGTTTTGATGAATTATTGCATAAATAGGAATTTGGTCATAAATACACTTTTAAGTGTTTTGTCGGGTTTTATGCATCATTCATGAAACGACATGTTTTGAAAAGTACTAATGTATGAGTCCTTTGGTTTTGGGTCATTCCCGGTTTTGGGGAACATTTTAGAAATGGAAAACCTTTTGGTTTGGGCCGAAGGCCAATTGTAATTTGAGAAACAAAGTTGTGGGGAAAGTTTTAATTTGGGTTATGTAACCATGTTGGCTCTCGTGTTTTAGCCAAACGTCTATTCAGCCTCTTGGGGCTTGATTTGTACTCGGTTGAGTCTTTGGAACATTTGTTTGGTTTTGGTAGCTCGTTGAGGAGCCTTGGACGTATGGTGTACTTAATTGCATCTTATTTGAGAGTTACATGTTTTGAATGCGTTAGTTCATTCTTTTCAGTCATCTAACATTTTAGACTGTAATGCATTGGATCCATAGGCATATGAGTCAGTCAGTTGGTTTAGTGGGGACTTTATCCCCGTATTGGGACTGGATATTGTTTATGGCTGGCGGGAGCTCGAGATATAGATCGTGGGTGGTTGAACTCGATAACCGCGTAACCTTTATTGAAGGGCTCGAGGTAGAGATCGTGGGTGGTTGAACTCGATGCCCATTTGTAATCCAGTCTGGTTACTCATCGTGGAATTTAGTGTCCGCGTTTGATGTCTAGTGAGTGGTCCCCAAGTCATGTTTTTATGTAAGCTTGTGGTGGTGCTCTGCAGAGCGGTATACGGAGCTAGGTGTTGCGGTGGTGCCCATTGTGAGCCAGATACGGGGACTTGTGACTTTTGTGGTGACACTCATTAGAGGTCGAGTAGACATTAGGGTCATTTGGGTATCTTGCGGTGGTAGCTCGGTTGTGAGCCGGATACGGGGATCCATGGCCCATATGAAGCTTGAGAACATTGATAGGTGGCTTAACTTTGTGTGCTCGTCACTTTCGATGGAATTCAGGCATCCCCCGTCACCGAAAGGTGTTTTTTTTGGGTATTGACTTTTATTATCCAAGTTTTCGGTGGCGTTTTGTATATATGGATTTTATCCATGATTTATGGGTTGAGTATTATACCCCACCCGTGTTTTGGGTGTTTCGAGATATAAAGTTTTATCCACGTTTCATAAATTGGGAGTCCGCTTTCTATTCTCCTTTTGAGTGAGTTCTGTGTTGAAATTAATTTACGAAGGAACGTTGTTATTTTGGGGTCTTAGTCCTTAAAACAGTTTGGTTTGGAAAACGTTTATTATGGTGCCTCATTCGTCTAAAATGCATATTATTGGAAAACGAATCTTTTTCACATTTGAAGCATACCATTTTGAAAGATTATGATTTCAATTGTATTTTTCCCTTTTAAACGATTAATTTATATATGTTGAAAACTCTTGAGCTCACTAGGCGTTAAGCCTAACCTTTTTATTTGTCGGCATGTGCATCAGGTTCCAGATGGGGGTTTTGGTTCTAGCAGTACTACGAAGAGATGTGCTTAGTTTTTCACAAGTGTAAGTATTTGGTGAAGTCTTCTGCAGTTTGGAGATAGTGACTGTTATTGGGTTTTAGTAGCATCCGTCCTTGTTATAGACTGTATGCAGAGAATAAATTGTGTGTGTTGATGTTAAACCTTAAATTATGATTGTGTATGAATAATTTATTGGTGTATTTAGAAAATTTTAAATTAGTTGCTATTTTCAGATTTGAGGGTGTTACAAGTTGGTATCAGAGCTTAAGTTTGAGAGAATTAGGTATTGATCTTTGGATGCCTAGACTCAAACTAACGTTCTTATAAGTAATTGTAAGCGAAGTTGCACATTAGGAACCTTAAGATAAGATATTTTGGAGTTGATCGAGTCGCTAGAAACGGGAAACTTGTCGAGGGTCGCAAGGATGAGCATGTACGGTACGTTCATAATGGCACCTGGCCAGTGTTATGGTGAACCTACATGCTACATGTGTATACTTGAACTACCTTGGTATGATTACCGTTGGGGTAGTGAGAAAGTTTCTAAGCGAGTGATCTAAGGAAGGGTTGATGTTTATAGCAATGTCACTTTGGAGTGATAGATAAGTGCGACGAATGTATTACGTGGATTATCTTGGGTCGGAATTATTGGTTGGATTAAACCTATCAGGTTGACAGACCGATTCTGTTTCGAGGAAAATTGTAAGTTAACCAAATTAGTGGGGTTGTGGCTCTAAGGTGTTTGATGCATCCGGATGACAATAGTATGACGGAAAATGGAGGAGTGTAATCCTAAGATGCTGAGTGCCGACTCAACTCATGCACGAAATTTATTTCCAAAATAAGTTTGCATCAATTGTTTCTCATGTTTTCGAAGCATAAAGTGTGTTATACTATGAAGTTTTGGTAAAATATTTAGCACTCATCAGATTTTAAACCGTGAGCTTAAGCATGCATGGAATTGTTTTGTTGCATGTGATTGCAAACTTATATTGAAAATCTCTCCGTCCCTGTTCTGTGCTTAACGTTATTTTTGGATATCATAAGATCCGTGTTTTAATGCCATATGCGGTATTGGGCAAGTAACTGTAGAATTTTTAACCTTGACATTGGATCTCCTCCACGTATGTTAAGGTTTTAAAGGAAGAGTTATTCCTATGTTCTTGAGTCGGAATTTTCTTGGGAATTTTGGGTCTGTATGAGTCGTGTCGAATTTTATGGAGTTTAGTTTTGTGACGTTTTGGGCGCGTGAGTGTACTTGGAGATGCGTGGGTTTTAATTTTATTGCGTGTAAATTTACGAGCTTAATAGGCGTCGTGTCTCATGAAAGTTTTGTAGAAAAGAGTCACTTTATCGTACGTTGTGGTTTTAGAATTTTAACATTTTTAGACTTATTGTCGTCTTATGCTTTTTATGTTGGGAAATGAAAGTTTTGACACCGCTTGATTTTAGCGTTAATGAGTTTTATAAAAATTCAGTTGGGTTTTATGGTGTCTTATCGTACGACACTTTGCGTCGCGTAGATAAATCTTGGAACGTGTGTACATGCATTATTGCGTGCGTTAATTTATGGGTTTTGTTAATAAATGTCACCCCATATGTTATTTTGGAGAAGTTTCATTATCATGTGATTTATCTTTGGGCTTTATGCAAGTGTCGATCGTTGTATACTATTTGTATTTGGATTAAATTATACTGTTCGTGTGAGTAAACATATAAAAAATTTATGTTATTTCAGATAAAACTTTTGTTCCGAGCATATTTCAGTTATTGATTTTACTGTTAGAAATTTTCCGCAATGCACTTAAATGAGTTATCGGCATTCATGTCGTTGTAGTTATTATTTTGGTCAAATGTGTTTTATCTGTGCGGTTCAAAGTTTAAACTCGATTTGAAATTTATTTGCTTTCTCATCGTTCTACCGAGCTTTGGGGAATAAGCTGATGCATATGGGGTTTATTGAAAACTTATGCCACGAAGTCTTGTGGTTAAAAAGAAAGAACTTTAAAGTTAAAATTGCGAAGTCCTCTTTTGGAGTTGTACAAACATTTATTGCACGTGTAGGGGTGCAGGAAATTACTTTCATGTATATAGTGTAAATTGTTGCGCATCTTTTGTTATTGTCCTCATTAACGCAAGTACCGATCAAATGAGTTTGGAAATGGTTTTATATGCGTAGTGTTGGTAACCACTTTTGAAACCTATCAGATGAACGATATTGTATTTTTACCACACGATTAATTGTTATAAAGCTTGTGTAATTAAAAGTTTTATAAAAGTTTAAATTGACATATTAGTTGAAAATCTTGAACTCATTAGGCCTATAGATTTAGACCCCTGTCGGGAAAGGAGTTGCAATTAAGGGACTAGAGGAGTCCTTGGGAATTGAAGCGTCGGATGATCCGACTGGTGGTCAACCTTGAATTTGGGTTTCAGTTTTTGAATCGGGTCGTGCATAATAGCGGAGGCATTAGATTTTGTACCCCCCCAGTTAATCAAAGGACGACCTTTATGCCTCGGTAAACCTGTGGATAAGATCTCGCATGATTATTTACACCTGGTTGGATTAGATTCGTTGGATGGGTGGTCTGTTTGTTAGAAATATAAGATTTAGAATCTTAGTACCTCGTTAAGCGTTAATTTTACCATGACAATAATTCGGGAATAAAATATTGGGCAGGATGTCCACGTTTTCGATGTCACCATTTTTGGTTCTAGGCGTCGACTTGTTTCGTGAAGTCAATGAATCTTGGGAATGTTTGGAAGTATCCCGGTTGGATCATGAGAAATATTGACCTTTCGGTGATGGAATTTAAAGGAAGATTAGATGTGGGTAATTAATTATCGTTGTGTACGAACTTTCCGGGTGTGGTAAATATCTTTGACAGAATGTTTTGAAGTTGGGAGTAGAACGAGGTTGCGTGATTTCCAGATCTGCATTAACCAGCTATCTGGTGAGCGTATTGGTGCGCCTTGGAAGGTCAGCCTTATCGATATTAAGAATGGGTCATTCAGAATCCGAGAATTCTTTGGAGTTTGATGGCGAACATTGGCTTTGGGGTCAGAACCGTGTAGATCCGAAGTGAATTGGCCGGTGAGAAGTTGAAGTCACAAACTACTCTTGAGATAGTAAATGTCACCCAAGGTTGGGAGACAACCGTAGTCTTGTGGGTAAAGAATACTTTATTGAGTTAAGGATTCACTCGGACATAAGAGTAATGTGCCCAAGGGGACGACTGTCGTGAGTATCGGCATAAAGATTGTGGTAGTGGTTCTGGAATATGGATTAGAGACAATCTATCCTACGGGCAACGTTTTATTTAAAATCTAGATTTCGAGGACGAAATCTCTTTTAAGGTTGGGAGGATTGTAACACCCGTAAATTTCGGCAAGTAAAGGTCACCGGACGTTTTTGGATCTTATAATCGGCGGGAATTTTGTTGGGAAATGTAATGTTTAAAGTCCCTCGAAGTATCGGGAGTATTGGAAGTGACAATGCCCGACGACTATGACAAGTCACAGTCGCACATGGCACAGTCGCAGAAGTGAAACAGAAGCATGGGGGCTCCATGCGACATTGACCAACGACAATTTCTAGGGCATTGTCGCATGGCAATGTCGCCCAAGAAGTGCAGGGGCTGTTAAAGTCGGGAAATCGACCTTCTTCCTCATTTTCCTTGTCCAAACTCTTCCCTTTCTCTCCCAAAACGTTTTCCCTCTTCTCCCTTCAAACCCTAACTTATTTTTTGTTCAAATCCTTGTATCTCATGGAGATAAAACACCATCAAGTGGTAAAAGGGAAGGGTATGATCAAGGATTCACCATCTCCATCTTCATCTTCAACCTCTAGCTCATTTTTGGGTTTTCTAGGTTTTCACCAAAACCTAAGTGGTAAGTTCATCCTCTCCATCTCTAAACCATATTAGGTGATATAAGTGCTCCAATGATGATTTCCTAAGTCCTATGTTTCTCCATTTTCGGTTTGGAAGATTTTGGGGGAGTTAGGTCAAAATTAGGGTTTTGGGTATAAGTGGAGGTTTTGATGTAAAATGTTTGGGGAATGTTTCTATATGGTTGAATATGGTTATTTACGGTTGAAAATGTTTTGATCTAGGTTTTGGAGGTTTTGGCTTGGAGGATTCAAGTTTCGTTAAGGAAGCTCAAAGTGGGGTAAAATCTAGATTTAGCCTAAATCAAGCAAGGTGAGTTCAAGTTGATATGTGAAAACGGTGTACATGCCAAAATGTTTATTTTAAAGTGTTTTGTGTCTTACATGAAATTGTTAACGGCTGATAAGTTGGGTTATTTTGAAAGTATTTAACTTTATAAACTTATATAGCACACATCCTTGGGATTTTAGGCATTTTGTTAAATGTGTCATAAATGATTGGGTTTTGATGAATTATTGCATAAATAGGAATTTGGTCATAAATACACTTTTAAGTGTTTTGTCGGGTTTTATGCATCATTCATGAAACGACATGTTTTAAAAAGTACTAATGTATGAGTCCTTTGGTTTTGGGTCATTCCAAAGTTGTGGGGAAAGATTTAATTTGGGTTATGTAACCATGTTGGCTCTCGTGTTTTAGCCAAACGTCTATTCAACCTCTTGGGGGCTTGATTTGTACTCGGTTGAGTCTTTGGAACATTTGTTCGGTTTTGGTAGCTCGTTGAGGAGCCTTGGACGTATGGTGTACTTAGTTGCATCTTATTTGAGAGTTACATGTTTTGAATACGTTAGTTCATTCTTTTAAGTCATCTAACATTTTAGACTGTAATGCATTGGATCCATAGGCATATGAGTTAGTCAGTTGGTTTAGTGGGGACTTTATCCCCGTGTTGGGACTGGATATTGTTTATGGCTAGCTGGAGCTCGAGATATAGATCGTGGATGGTTGAACTCGATAACCGCGTAACCTCTATTGAAGGGCTCGAGGTAGAGATCGTGGGTGGTTGAACTCGATGCCCATTTGTAATCCAGTCTGGTTACTCATCGTGGAATTTAGTGTCCGCGTTTGAAGTCTAGTGAGTGGTCCCCAAGTCATGTTTTTATGTAAGCTTGCAGTGGTGCTCTGCAGAGCCGTATACGGAGCTAAGTCTTGCGGTGGTGCTCATTGTGAGCCGGAATGGGGACTTGTGGCTTTTGTGGTGACACTCATTAGAGGTCGAGTAGATATTAGGGTCATTTGGGTATCTTGCGGTGGTAGCTCGGTTGGGAGTCGGATACGGGGATCCATGGCATATGTGAAGCTCGAGAACATTGATAGGTGGCTTAACTTTGTGTGCCCATCACTTTCGATGGAATTCGGGTATCCCCCGTCACCGAAAGGTGTTGTTTTTGGGTATTGAGTTTTATTATCCAAGTTTTCAGTGGCGTTTTGTATATATGGATTTTATCCATGATTTCTGGGTTGGGTATTATACCCCACCCGTGTTTTGGGTGTTTCGAGATATAAAGGTTTATTCACGTTTCATAAATTGGGAGTCTGCTTTCTATTATCCTTTTGAGTGAGTTCTGTGTTGAAATTAATTTACGAAGGAACGTTGTTATTTTGGGGTCTTAGTCCTTAAAACAGTTTGGTTTGGAAAACGTTTATTATGGTGCCTCATTCGTCTAAAATGCATATTATTGGAAAACGAGTCTTTTTCACATTTGAAGCATATTATTTTGAAAGATTATGATTTCAATTGTATTCTTCGCTTTTAAACGATTAATTTATATATGTTGAAAACTTTTGAGCTCACTAGGCGTTAAGCCTAACCTTTTTATTTGTCGGCATGTGCATCATGTTCCAGATGGGGGTTTTGGTTCTAGCAGTACTACGAAGAAATGTGCTTAGTTTTTCACAAGTGTAAGTATTTGGTGAAGTCTTCCGCAGTTTGGAAATAATGATTGTTATTGGGTTTTAGTAGCACCCGTCCTTGTTATAGACTGTATGTAGAGAATAAATTGTGTGTGTTGAGGTTAAACCTTAAATTATGATTTTGTATGAATAATTTATTGGTGTATTTAGAAAATTTTAAATTAGTTGCTATTTCCAAATTTAGTAAATAACTAAATATTAATAACATACATAATATATATATATATATACTAGGTACGGTGCGGGTCGGGGGATGCATTACCGGTCCTGGTCCCAACCCCGGTTTGAGTCTACTAAGGATCCCAGGCCCCGGGACCCATTTTAGCGGGGAATCCCCGGCTCCGTTCGGTTCGGGTGAACTGGGTTCCCCACCGGTTCTAGGTAAATCACCATCCCTAATCACAATGTATACATATAGTAGTGACATGCTTTGGTCATAACAGAATACGTTCAAGAAAGATTTTGAGCCATTCAGTTTCTTCAACGACTTTTTCTAGAGCGACGAACTCGACTTCCATAGTTGAGCAGTTGTTCACAGTTTGTTGTTCCGATGACTTCCAAGATACTGCTGCTCCACCAAGTGTAAAGACATATCCACTTGTGGACTTGCTATCTGAATTATTGGAAATCCAGTTTCATCACAATATCCTTCTAACACAGAGGATATTTTGTATGGTGTAATCCATAGTGTATTATATGTTTAAGATATCGGAGCACTCATACTAGCGCATATCAATGATCTTTACCTGAATTGTGTGAGTAACGACTTAGTCTACTCACCGTATAAGCAATATCTGGTCTTGTACAATTCATGATATACATCAAGGTACCAGGAACTTAAGTATATTCTAATTGTGATATACTATCTCCTTGATTCTTCTTGAGATTCGTAGAATGATCAAACGGGGTAACAACAGGTATATCATCATAGTGTCCAAATTTTCTAAGGACCTTTTCAATGTAGTGGGATTGTGAGAGAATGTAACCTTCAGAATTTCTATGAATCTTGATACCAAGAATTACATCCGCCACTCCCAAATCTTTCATATCAAATGATGAGTGCAACATCCTTTTAGTTTGGTTGATTACATCCATATTGGTCCCATGATGAGCATGTCATTCACATATAGGCATATAATTACATATGCATTCTTATATTGTTTGACATACACACATTTATTACATTCATTTATATGGAATCCTTGAGATAGAAGTGTGTGATCAAACTTTTCGTGCCATTGCTTTGGATCTTGTTTAAGTCCATATAGGGACTTAACCAATTTGCAGACCTTATTCTCTTGACCTTTAACAACAAACCCCTTGGGTTGATGCATATAGATATCTTCATCTAATTCACCATTTAGGAATGCAGTTTTCATATACATTTGGTGTATCTCCAAATTGTGAATCGCTGCAATAGCCATCAAAGTTCTTATATAGGTTATTCTCGTAACCGGAGATTATGTATCAAAGAAATCTTGACCTTCTTTTTCAGGATCTCAATATTTCATTGTCAAGATTCGAAATGTACTATTTGAAGCATAACACATTATATATATGTATATATATGTATGTATATTTAGAAGACAGTTGGTAGTTGGTACTCGGTAGGGGAGTCCAATCCAAAGTCGAACAATTGGGCTTCTTAATGTCATAATAAAAAAGGCTAATGAATTATTAATTATATATAAAATGTAATTAATTATAAAAATATAAACAGGCTCGGCGGGTCTGTCCAATAACTTTCTTTCATCACCTGGCCCTCCCATTAGTTTTAACCGTCTAGCATAGACCTTCCATTTTTTCGAGAATGGTTATCCAAACCCGTTTTTCTAACAAGCTAGACGGGCTAAGTTTAATGGTCGTACTATGTGTGAACTTGTCTACCTTGAACATTGAAGGTACCATCTAATAATTTTGATTTACTTGTTGCTTGTTTTCTCGATGTTTTATTTGTTTCAGTATAAAATATTATTGCAAAAACCATTACATAAATAAAGTATAATGTATCCAGCGAGGGAAATTGTTCTAATGCATACACTTTGTGTTAAAACATGGAGCTAATTTTAGGACTCATTTTCATAATTTGAGCATATTGATATATTTCTCTCGTATTTGAAAACAATGGTAGTTTGATGCCAAGAAATTACAAATAAATCAAACTAAACCAACCCAATAAATATCATGTTTTAGATGATCTAAAAAAATGTACATAGACGTTACTTTTAACCCATTGAGTTGTGATTGTTTCCGTAAAATCCCCGACTTGTAAAATGGTCTTGAGAAAATGATTTTGCGTTAAAACCGAAAGTTTAAAAGAGAAGGAAGAGATGAAAAATAAATGAAGTTTAATAGAGTTGAACTAGAAGTAACATAAAAAATATAGCAAGCAGTGACATTAAGGGCATACAAGAAGGTAGGAAATCACTAAACGAACTAAAGACGAAGTGGTGGTAAAACAAAAAACAAAAACAATTTAACGAAAGGGATGCGTAATATTAAAGCCTCCCTTCCACACCTAGGACTCTCATATCTAGTTGTTGACTCTACTTCTTCAATCCCCCAAGCTCAATAGGCACAAGTCTATATACACAATCAGTTGCCCTAATTTTGCATCTCAACATATTCCTATTGGAGGTCATGTCTTCAAAAATGTCTAAAGTCGGAATGTTCAATCTCGATTTCACATCCATATTGTCTTTGGCATGCCCATGCACCTCACACCCTCAACCTTGACGCTCACTGCCATCCTCACTGCCATCCTCACTGGTACTGAGATCCGTCTTTTACAAACGTGTCCAAACCACACATAGTCTTTCCTCTCTCATTTTATCTATGAGGCGCTATTCCCAACTCTTCTCGGAAGACTTAGTTTGGTATCCTGTCTAGCGTCTAGCATGTTCATGCCATAGATTCATCTGAGCATCCTTATTTCAGCCACTTTTATCTGTCTTATAAGCTTTCTCTATCGTCCAATACTCCACATCATATAACATAGTTGGTCCAATTAAACACCAAAAAACCTAACCACCAATTTTGAAGGGGAAATTAAACTGCCATAGTTCTTGAAAAATCAGTTTTTGTTGTCGTTCTTTTATTTTTCTTTCAGTAAATGACGAGGAAGCCCAACTTTTTTTAATTCAAATTCCCATTTTCTAGTCAAAGAAATCAATTGTGAACATTAATGTTGATATGCGTTCAAAATATGTACGAGAAAATATCGATAATTACAAGCAAGGTTCCTAAAAAGAAATCTTTTTCTAGAAATGTTCTTATAGTTTTATTTTTATCGCATATGGTCCCTCCTACTAACACTTCAATTCAATTTTCGTTAATGAGGGGCAATTTTGTCGATTAACCCTCCTCTCCCTCAACTCTCATTTTCTATAGCAGATTTAATCCTACAAACTAATTTCCATTTTTATAACAAATTTGATCTCTCTCTCTCTCAACTTTCATTTTTAGGATTTGGTTTCTCACTTTAATCAATAGAACATGATGACACAAACATACATCTTCTAATTATAATGAGCAAAATAATTAAATAAAATTTGAAACTTAGATTTTGCTATGAAAAAAATTATCTTTTCAGAAACTTTACTTCCGTGAAATTGTTTAACTTAAATCTGTCCTTTATAAAAGGCGAGTTATGGTTATTCTTAAAATTTTTAAGAGGTATCATTTTATAAGCTTAATGTACAAATTTTATAGCTTCACAACCTCCCCCAACGATCTCTTGATTTTAAATCAAATCATTTTTAATTTTTAATTACACTTTATACCTTTATAATTAGTTATTTAATTTGCTTTATATTCCTTACTTTTTTATTTTTCATTTTACACTCTTATCACATTAACGTAAATAATTGTATATGAACAAAAATACATTAAAAATTATGTTTCTTCTTTTACAAATTATACCATTGTAATCAGGGCCGCACTTAATATTATATAGTTTCTAGTCCTTACCAATCGGGATGGACCCACGAACTTTTTCATAGGGTGACACCATATTTTTTCTTACGGTTTTTATTAACGTATCTTCATATTTTTACCAACGTTCAATATCTTCCGATGTGTTTTCAGCCTAATTCTGCCGTTGCAAGGGATTTTTAAAGGTTTTTGCTTGATTTCGAGGGAATTTTAAGTTTTTTTATTGATTTCGAGAGACCTTTTCGGTATTTTTTGTGGATTTCAAGAGATTTTTTCGGTTTTGGTTGATTTCAAGAGTTTTTTTTTTGTTTTTTTGACTAATTACGAGGTACAGTTGCACTTCTAAAATAATACGCGGAAATAAATCTAAACCTAGATAATCAAACAATTTATAACTTGAATAAAATGGAAATAAACCAGTGATTTTGGGCTGTTGGAGGAATATTTGATGAAGATGAAGATGAAGTTAAAATCAATGAGATTCCACTTGCTTTTGGAGGATTTGATTGTTGCTCTTCCATTGAAAACCTAGAGATTTGAATATTAGACTTTGGATTAGAGTTTAACTTAACTGTTTAAGTTTAAATCATGGAGAATCAAGATTCAAAAATGGAGATTGGAGAGACAGAGAGTGACTGACAGAATGAGACACTGAGTGAGGTTGGACGTTGGTTGTGTTCCTCTTCCCCTAATCCCCTGCTTTCCAAAATCTAGGTCTTCTTCACATGTTGCTGCTCACTGTTGTGTTCCCGCCGAGAGGCTGAGAGCCTGAGATGCCGAGAGATTGAGAGAAGGAGTGCAGTGAGATTGAGATAGCAGAGTAATAACAGTGCGATAGAGAGGGGAGAGCCGGAGAGGAGATGACAGATGAGCCGTGTGCGACTGGTCGGTGATAGATTAGAGAATAGAGAGTAGAGGCATCGATTGAGGGTTTGGACTTGGACTAACAAAACAAAAGTCATCTCCTAATATTTCTATTGGACTGGACCTGGAAGGGGGGGGGGGAAATCAAAAAAATATATATATATATAACATGGCCAGCCTATACCCTGTATATAATCTAGAAAAAAACACAGAGGCCTTGGCCCCTGATTATAATCGTCTCGTCAATACCTTCAAAATGAGGTCAATATTGAATGTTTTTGAATTTGATTGTAATACTAAATATCATGAATATTTACGAATTAATTTGTTTTATATCCGTACATTTTATTTTTATATATTTAGCATATTAATACTACATAATCAAGATCAATTTAAATACATTAAAAATACGTTTTTTTTATTTTATAATTTTACTATTAATTTTTTCGTCAATACCTTTAAAATAAGCTCATTATTGAAATATTTTTTTGGATTTAATATTATTATAAAATAGCATAAATATGTATCAATACATACTATCTATATCTATATCTATATCTATATCTATATATTTATACTCCTTTTTAAAAGTCTTATGGTTATTCTTGAAATTTAAAGAGGTATTATTTTATAAGCTTAATATACAAATTTTATAGCTTCACAACCTCTCCAACGATCTCTTGATTTTTAGTTTTCAAATTACAATTTATACCGTTATAATTAGTTATTTAATTTACTTTATACCCTTACTTTTTTCATTTTCCATTTTCCACCTTTATCATATTAACGTAAATAATCTTATATATACAAAAATACTGTAATAACCACATTAAAATGTTCAAGGATGGAAGTTTGGTGGAGTTTTAACAATTCTAATAAGTGGAGGGGTCTAAGTGAAACTTTGGTAAAAGGAGGGCGTTAACCCTAGGTCTCCATCTCCTACTCTTGGCGACTTCCATTTTTACGCAGAGAGAGAGAGAGAAAGAAAGGATCTGTGCGATTTTGGTAGAAGGCAGGGAGGAGCATTGGGAGTTCTAGGTGGATAATCATCACCTTCAAGGTAAGATTTCAATCCTTGTTTCACTTTATCAATAAGAATGTTAGGATTTAATCTCTGTTGTTGAGGTTTGAAGTATGAAATAGTTGGAAAATTTCCCAATTCCTTCTTAGTAATTATGTTAATGGTATTAGGTGATTTGGAATAGTTTAATTGAACTAATGTCTTCAATAATCCCTAATTACCTTAGGATTTTAATGGTATTTTCTGTGTGCATAGTGGGATTCTGAGTTCGAAGTCTGGGTTTTATCCGGGCGTTAATCTTCGCCTGGGCAACCGAATGGTACTGGGATCGGGGGATCCCGTTCCACTTGATACCGGGGGATGAGACCCCGGGGGTGAAGGGATTAGGGCCCCAGACCATGACCTCGGGAGTCGGGGGAGCTCGGGGGTGGCGTGACCGGATGGAGCCGGGACCCGGGGGGAGCCGGGAGTCGACAATGCCCCGGGCGAACCTGGGCGTGGGGACCGGGAGGGTCCGGTCTAGTTTAACCCGATCGCAGTAAGGGGGGGTTAGTCCAGGGGCTTTGAGGCTTATAAAATTTAAGTGTTTTCTCTTATTGATGTTATAGGTTCGGTATTAAGACGTATAGGGAGGAAGTTTCGCAAGGGCCAGGTGAGTTTTTCTTTAAACCGAGATTTTTATGAGATCGATACCAACTGTTTTGCATACAAGTTTAAATAAAGTTTTATGAACATTTATGCTGAATCCATTTGATATGCGAGAACTATTAAAATGCCTATGACACTGTATCTTAATTACTTTTAGTAGAAATGTATGCATACATTGTTTTATTTGCGTTATGCTCAAAGTCGGGGGGGGGGGGGTGTTCCGCCTGTGCTCATACCGAGGGGTGTGTTCCGTTTATGCCATTGGGGGTGTATCCCAAACAAGGCAGTGTGAGCCAGACACACCATTACTCGCGGGTGACGGTAATGTGAGCCAATGCGCATGTCGAAAGTGTGGTGTTCTTGGTAAAGTTGAACTGGTTTATTTTATCGCATATGTATTTCTTGATTACTTGAAATTTGAAGTGGTGTTAGAGGGGAGTCACTAGACCGTTGGTCTAACCCTCGCTCTTTCAAAAATTAAAAACTGTTTTCAGGCGGGCGCGAAGCGGGTAGATCGGGTAGAGGCAAAGAGAAAGCTTGAGCAGCTCCGTTAATAGAAGGCTCCTTTATAGAAATTTCAGTTATTCTCAGTTGTGTAATAGGTTGCTTTATCGCAAACCTTGAATTTTAAATGTTATTTTGGGGCTATTTATGCATGAAGTTTTGATTTTCTTGTTTATATTTAAATTATGGTATGTTAGGTTTTTATAATTGGTATCAGAGCCTTAGTTTAAGAGATCTAGGTGACCGGAGGGGCCTAGACTTAAACTTAGGAAGTAGAACACAACTGAGAAATAGGAGTATCATAGGAAATCAAGTGATAGGGTAGTGTGGACTAACATGTAAGGTAAATTTGGGATTACATCTGGCCAGTGTAATTGGAAATTTACAGTTACGTGTGTGTGCTTAACTCGCCTTATTGCATTGAACCTACCATATTGAACTTTGTATGTTTGCGTATTGTCAATAATCATGTCGGAACGGGTAACAAGGAGTCGATCGGTGCCAGTAGTTGAGACCGCACCAGTGAATGAAACTGTTGAGGGTGGACCAGTCGTTCATCCCCGAGCTGCTGTCACGCGAGGAAAAGGGCGTGGAAGAACTAAAGGAAAGACAACCCGAAAGGCGGTCACTCAAGTGGAGGAACCAGAAGTGAGAGCTCAGGGGAAGAGAATAGTACGTACTGCCCGACGAGCTAGAAGTGTAGAGGTAATGGCTGAACTAGAACCCTCTCTTCAGGAGAGTTCAGCTACTGCGAGGGGAAGGAGGCCAGTGAGAAATCGTGGGGGAGGTCGGGCCCAAGCTTTTGTGACCCAAGAGACTTTCGCTACCGAAATGGGGAAACTACAGGAAATCTTGGAAGCTTTATTAGCTTATCAAACTGGGAGAGTTGCGATGAATCAGGAAAGGAGTGAGGAGAGGGAGACAACTGAGATGGCCAACTCACCAATAACTGTGGTGGGCAGTCACTCACAGTTAACCCCAGGTTTGGAAGTCAAGACAACTGTGTGTCCCTGTGATTCACGTTTCAATCAAGCAAAACAATCAAACAATAATGAATAAGCAAACCTGATATTGAATTAGCAATCGAATCAAATGGTTACAAGGTTGAATATCGTTCAAGCTCTCTCTTTTCTCTCTCGCTGCCGTCTCTCTCTCTTTTCTCTCTCAATGTCGTGCGACTACTTCTGATTCAACAACCCCAAAAACAAAAACCTAAAAACCTAATTTAAACCATATACCTATTTGAAGGAAAAGGACTAAAAACGAAAATACAAAATAAACTTTGACTATTTATTACAAAGGACATAGATTTTATAAATGAGAGTTGACTTTTTCAGCTTTGACTTCGATTTCCGTCTTCAATCTTGATGATCTTGAATCCAATAAATCTGTGCTCTAACAATCTCCCCCTTTGGATCAAGATCATTACTAAAAAGATTTAGCAATTCAATCTTCTCTTTTAAGCTCAGAAGATGCAATCTCCCTCTTTGTCTTCAGAATGTAGCAATCTCCCCAAACGATGAGAATAAAATCTCTTGGAAAGAAATTATCTCCAGTTTCAGCTCAGAATGCTTTAGCAAATCATCTTCAAAGAAAATTTCTTCAATTCAGCATATCTTCAGAAATTCTTTCAAAAACTTGTGATCTCCCCATTTCTTGGTTGACACTTCTCCCCCGTTTTGATGAAAAGAGCAACCTTATCAACAAAACTTTTCTTCAAGAAATGTCTGACCACCGATCTTGCATACAGAACCTTCGATTATTCGTCAATTCAGAAAGATGTTCATCCAGATCTTTGCAAATCTAGACAAATTAGAAATGTAACACCTGAATCAATAAATGAACCAGTTAAGATGCCTGTCAGTAACACAAAGTCACTGTGTGTAACGAATACACATTGGAAAGGAGATTTTATGATGTTCACTCCCCCAGGGCTTCCATTCAATCATCGAAACACCACAAAGGCAATTTCTATTTTTTGTTATGACAAAGAAACAAATTCTTTGTGTGTTCGTGCATGTGATAGAAAGAATTAAGCATATGATGATTGCTTATAAGGCTCGAAATATGTAAACCACTGAGACAACAGTTAGTTAAACACAGACGCAATGTGCATTAGAGAAGTGTGATGGTGGGGCAGACTTCCTTTTTTTCAATATCCAGATTTTCCAAAAGAAAACCAGATAGTAGATGTGCTTCTTCCCCTTTGAAAATGAAACATTTTCCTATTAAGAAGAAAACGAGTGGCTGGTGGGGTTAATGTCAAGAGTTAGCATGGGCTAGGTGCATGTTTCAATAATGTTCACCAAAGAGTTGTGAAACATTAGAATTGTGGCTGCCCGGCTCAGAAAAAGGTTGGTGCAGAGTTCTGATATTCTTTTAACTCTGTTCTCACACCCTCTTTCTTTTAAGCATTCAACTCACATCTAACCAAACTCTATTTTACATTTTCTCTCATCACACATCCCACACTCATTTCTTTTGACTCCTCACACTCAATAACTAAGGATTTACTTCTTGGGTAGAAATCACTGGTTAACGTGATTCCATAGAAGTTCAATTAAGTCCTAGCACAAAGATCCCATGTTATCCTATAAAGCATATGTCGCTCAGATGAGTTAACTTGATCAGTTAAAGCTCAATGATGAAGCAGAAAACATTTAAAACTCACACTCCCAAATTATAAAATCTGTTGAAGAATCGGGAAGTGGTTTGAACATTTAAGAAAAAATGTTTTCTTATGATTGAAAGTTGTCCTTCTTTCAACCATATATGAGATGAAGATAAAGAATTATACCTTTTGAATGCAATCTTACATCTCATGAAGTCAAGCTTAAAGTCATAAAGATATGATCTTGTAAGCATCTCTCAAACTGCAAAAGTCTAATGGTCTAGTCAAAGCAATTTTATTCACGGAAATTAAAATGACATAAAGCAGTAAAAAAATTAAAGAACAAGTTCTGATATGAAGTAATCAGAAGTCATAGCCATACTCCTTTAACTTATATGTTTCCCCGAAAATCATGCATCACTAAAAAGTTGGCAATAAACACAATGCATACATTAGATATGCTCCCCCTTAAAATCACATTGACCATCTATGAGGTACTTCTTACACTCCCCCTGTGAACAGACTGTTAAAGTGCAGATATCTTTCAGAAATAATGATAAAGAAATGATAAAAAAATTACAATAAGAAAACTTTAATAGGTAACCACTGATTATGTCTTAAGATTTAGCATACCAAGCCTAGAGACAAAAAAATTGAATCTCTTTTCGTCTAAGGGTTTGGTAAACAAATCTGCAAGCTGATAATCAGTTTTTACAAAGTAAATTTCAATTGTTCCTTTTTCTACATTATCTTTTATAAAGTGATACCTGACATCTATGTGTTTGGTCTTAGTATGCTGAACAGGATTAGCTGAAATCGCGATAGCGCTCTTCGAGTCACAATACATCGGGATTCAATTGAAATGGAAACCATAGTCTCGCAGTTGTGTTCTCATCCACAATACCTGAGAACAGCAGCTAGCAGCAACTACATATTCTGCTTCGGCCGTTGAAGTGGAGACACATAATTGCTTCTTCGATGCCCAACTAACGAGTTTATCACCGAGGAATTGTATATGACTAGAGGTGCTCTTCCTGTCTAACATGAAACCAGCATGATCTCCGTCTGAATAAGCTGTTAATTCAAATCTTGTATCTTTAGGATACCTCAGACCAACATCTGCAGTCCCCTTCAGATACTTGAAAATCCGCTTAATTGCAGACAAATGGGATTCTTTAGGATTGGCCTGATATCTAGCACATAACCATGTAGAAAACATTATATCCGGCCTACTGGAAGTAAGATACATTAAAGAACCTATCATCCCTCTATAAGTCCTAACATCAACAGCCTTTCCTGAAGGATCAGTGCCAATCTTAGTACCAGGTGCCATCGGGGTACCAATCGGTTTACAATTTTCCATTTTAAACTTCCGAAGAATATCAAGAATGTATTTAGATTGATTGAGAAAAATCCTCGTTGAAAATTGTTTGACTTGCAATCCGAGAAAGAAGTTCATCTCTCCCATCATACTCATCTGAAAACGTGACACCATGAGGTTTGCAAAATTTTTACAGTACTTAGGATTTGTAGAGCCAAAAATAATATCATCCACATATATTTGAATAAGAATGATATCGTCTTTTTCCTTTTTAATGAATAAAGTGGTATCAACCGTACCTTTTGTAAAACCTGACTTGACCAAGAACTGAGATAAGATATCATACCAGGTGCGAGGAGCTTGTTTCAGTCCATAAAGAGCTTTATCCAAGATGTAAACGTGATTAGGATTATCTGGATTCACAAACCCTTATGGATGCGAGACGTAGACTTCCTCCTTGAGTACACCATTCAGAAAAGCTGTCTTCACGTCCATTTGATAGACGGTGAAGTTCTTGTGAGCTGCGTAGGCTAAGAACATCCGAATTGCCTCTATACGCGCCACTGGTGCATAAGTCTCGTCATAGTCTATCCCTTCCTCTTGCCTATATCCCTTGGCAACAAGTCGTGCTTTATTTCTGATAACGGTACCATTTTCATCTTTCTTGTTTTTTAACACCCATTTCATACCAATGATGGTTTTACCTTCAGGTTTGGGTACGAGTCTCCAGACTTTAAGTGCTTCAAACTGATTCAGCTCATCTTGCATCGCAGTAACCCAATCTGAATCGGCAAGGGCCTCAGATACGCGAGTCGGCTCGATCTTGCTCAGAAATGAGTCATGCATACATAGATTCAAAGTGGCAGACCTAGTTTGCACCGGTTTGGACGGATCTCCAATAACTTGGCTTATTGGGTGCTCTTTGGTCCACTTGTGTTCATGAGGGAGTGGATTAGATGTAGATTGATCATGTGCAACATCTAGGAATCCACTGTTATCTCCTTCAGATGGTTCAGAATGAATGGGGGTTTCAGTTGAAGTAGTAGTTGTAGAAGTTGCAGTAGGTACAGCTTGGTCAGTCTGTTGATCAGTCCTTACAGTACATCCTACTGAGTCAACTACTTCTGTCTCTTCGGTGTTGGTCACAACTTCAACTGTCGGAGTAGGCATTTGAACTGGAACTTCTTGCCTAATCGGGGAGTTGGATTCAGTAGAGATATCTGAAGTGGTTAGATGAGTAGTCATCGAGTCTTCCGTCCTGTCAACCACAACAGATTTAGGCACATTAGATCCAAAAAATTCAGCATAGAATAGTTCAAATAATAAATCCAAATCAGATAATTGAGAAGTAGACGATGAAGCGCCATCTGATTTGTTCTCTTGAGGTGCAGGTCCTGGACTGTTTGGCCCAGAAGCTAGTACTCTGGTTATCACGGGTTCTGAACTGAATTGTTCAGAAGCCATTTCCTCATCAAATGTAACGTTGACGCTCTCGATCACAGTCTTCGACTTCTTCAAGTAAACACGGTATGCAGTAGATGTAGAAGAATAGCCAATAAAGATGCCCTCATCCGCCTTAGCACTGAACTTGTTCAGATTCTCTCTATCATTTAGAACATAACACTTACACCCAAATATATGAAAATATTTGATTGTAGGTGTCCGGTTGTTGATTAACGCATTCGGAGTCTTCTGAAATCTGCGGTGTATCATGGAGCGATTCTGAGTGTGACACGCAGTCGATACAGCTTCAACCCACAGAAATAGAGGTAAGTCAGATTGGCTGAGCATAGTTCGAGCGGCCTAGACAAGCGTACGGTTTCACCTTTCGATGACTCCATTCTGTTGAGGCGTACGTGCAACAGAGTATTGATGTGATATCCCGACCGATTCGATATATTCTTCAACTATTTTATTCTTGAACTTTGTGCCGTTGTCAGTTCTGAGAATCTTGACTTGTTTCTGCAAATTGACTTGGGTCGTCTTCAGAAATGTAATGAGAACTTCGGGCGTCTCATCTTTAGATCGTAGAAACTTGACCCAAGTGTATCGCGTATAGTCGTCTACGATAACTAGCACGTACTTTTTTCTGCCTAAGCTTTGCGTTCGCATAGGACAACATAAATCCATATGTAACAACTCTAATGGAGAGCTGGTACTTGGTTCAGGCTTTGGTTTGTGTGGAGTTCTCTTCATCTTTCCCTTTTCACATGCTGCACACAAGTATTCTTTTTCATACTTCAGCTTAGGAAGTCCTTTCACTAGCTTTCCACTGACCAGTTTGTTGATGTACCGAAAGTTGAGGTGAGAGAGCCGTCGATGCCATAACCAGCTTTGTTGCATCAAGGCCTTTGATAATAGACACACCTGATTGTCAGCCTGGACCTTTGACAAGTTGATGGTGTAGAGGTTTGACCTACGAGTTCCTACCAAGAGTTCTTTCCCGTCTTTAGTGCGTACCGAACATATCTTGGCCTTGAAATTCACCTCTAAGTCTTTGTCGCAGAACTGACCAATACTGTATAGATTGTGTCCTAAGCCTTCAACGTAGCTCACCTTCTTAATCGTGACATTTTCGTGTACAACATCACTATATCCCAGAATTAGTGAAAACTGATCATTTCCAAAACGAACTGTGCCGCAGTATTTGTCTGTATAATTAGACAACATACTCTTCTGCCCGGTCATATGCTTGGAACACCCGCTATCCAAGTACCACATATGACGGGTCTGCACAAAATAAATCAGGAAATAAGAGGTTTAGGTACCCATTTATAAATGGGACCTACAGTGTCAGTACATGATTTTGGCACCCATTTAAATTTGGGCCCGCTTTGTCTTTGAAAACCATATGAATGATAAGAAGAATGATAACGATAAGAGGAAACATTATATGAGCCATACCAAACATCAGAATATTTACGAGAAGCATAATCATTTCCACTAAAATTTGAATACTTTTTATTAGATGGAGCTAACTGGAATAATTGATTTATGGAATATTTCTTGCGAGAATAAACAAGATTAGATTTAGTAGTAGCAACATTCATAATCAATTCATCTTTACTAGAAGTCTTTTTATTCAAATTAAAACTAGAACTAGATTTAGCAGTCTCGTCAATCTCCTGTTTTGGTCGCCACACCAACTTAACTTCATGCCTTTGCTTTCTCACATCTGAAACATTTGAAACTTTTGGGTTAGAATTGTGAGATTCAAAAGAATGCTTCTTCTTTGGCTTACCAGTGGTGATCGGTTTTTGTGAATACTGAGATTTTCTTTTCTTACCTTTTGCATTTTTCGATTTCGCAGAAACTGATTTATCAACTTTCGTTGATGTTTCACCCTTTTCAAACACACTGGGTAAACCGAAAGAATTAACAACACAAGATGAATGATCAGGAAGTTTGGTAGTAAAGTCAAATTGAGCAACACATTCATCTAAAACACCATCAGAGTTTAAAAAATTAAGCTCATTATCAAGCAAACCAGATCTAGCATCAGATTTTAAAGCCTTGGAGAATTTACAAAACTCAGTATTTTTGAACACTGTAGAAAATACAGTTTGTTCTAAGTCCATAAAAATTCTTTCTTCTGTAAGAGTATTCTCGAGTTCAGAAATTTTACTTTCCAAAACTAGAGGAGGAACATAAAGCTTACCTTCGATGGGCTTAGCCTCCAATTCTTTTACAGAATAACTCTCAAAATAATCATTTGAAACAAATTTTGATTTATCAGAACTATAACTGTTATTCAACCTCTCATAGCGAAACGAAAATTGAACTTTAGATGTGTTCTTTCTTTTAGCATATTCCTTGGCTTTATCCTCTTCAGACAGACTAGTCCAGAAAACTTTGAGTTCAGGGTATTGAGGTGCCAGTTTCATAAATCCAAAATCATAAAGAGTTGGCGCTTCAGAAATACCCTTTTTGAGGTGGTGTGGGTTCTTGTAACCAAGTCCCCAACACTCAGGTTTCTCTTTAGGTTTGTTCAAATGAATAGTGTGTTCAGTTTGACCTAAAGTATATAATTTCTCTTCCAAAGCATTCACTTTGTCAATTAAAGATTTCTTTTCTTTTGAAGTCGAAGAGTACATTTTAGAAAGCTCTTTAGACTTAAACTCACACTCTCTATATTTTGAAACAGTTTCAGATAACTCTTTATGAATTATAGTCTTCTCCTTCGCGTTGGTGTCAATGTTTTTGTGCAAAGTTTCAATCAATACATTTTTCTTAGCAATATCATTGCTAAGTTTATGTATAGATTGATTTTTCTCATTAATGACACCTCTCTCACGCTTAAGTTTAGACTCTAATTCTTGGAGCTTAGACATCATAACATGCATTTGATTCAGAAAATCAGATTCAGTTAAGTCACATACCTCTTCATTATCTCCTTCATCAGAATCAGCTTTAGCTTCTGACTGCTGCTTACCCATCAAGCATATATGTGTTGTCTTGTCCTTCTCCTCTTCTTCAGATTCTTGGTCCGAATGATCGAGCCAGTATTCATCCTCGGCCATTAATGCTTTTCCAGCCTCCTGCTGCTTGGCTAGAAGCATCTTATTCTTCTAGTAGTCGGAGTTCCGGACTTTAGGTTTTCGGCAGTCATTGGAAAAGTGACCGAGTTTGCCACAGTTGTAGCACTTTGTCGGTTCTTCCTGCTTGGGCTCTTCGGCTCTATACTTCTTCTTCTCTTCTGGTCTCTTTTCTTCAACTTTCTCCTTGTGTTTGTAGTTATTTGGACCAGACGAGTACCTCTGACTGTTGGAGCTAGACTTTTTATAGAACTTCTTTTGGAAGGCCATGGTTAGCATTAGCATAGCTTCCTTCAGATTTTCACAATCGTCAGAGTCAGAATTCGCCTCACTATCAGCCTCTTCTGATTCAGGTGCTACCATCTTCTTCTTCTTAGACTTCTTCTTGACCACAAGTGCAACTGGATCAGCAATTGCTTTGCCAGCCTTTTTCATCTCAGCCTTGATCACATCCACCTCTTTCTCATTCTATCTGAGGATTTCATAGACTTCATGAAGTGGAATGTCGTTCAGATCTTTCATTTGCCTCATCTTTCTGGTGAATCTCTTCCACTCAGGCTGGAGGTTGCTGAGAAATTTCACATTCAGCTCAACTCGAGATTTGTTGATCTTGTTCTTGCTTAGATCGTTCAACAATGTCACAAATCTGTCATAGGTGGCTTCTAGTGATTCTCCAACTTTAGCTTTGAATTCTTCATAGTTGTTCAGGCAGTTGGATACTTTGAGTTGGTTGCCAACTTTAGATCCGATTATCATCTTCTCCAATTGATCCCACATTTGCTTCCCGGTAGCGTTGTAGCTATCAATCTTGATATAAATTTCATTCGGTATGCCTTGGAGAATGAATGATTTTGCCAATTTGTCACCCTTGTGTCTCCTCTTTTGCTCATATGAGTATTCATCAAGCGGTAATCGATACTCTCTCTGTTCATCTTCTCCGTTCTCTCCAGCTACTGTGAGAACCTTGGTAGGCGATGTCATGATTCCTTCCTTTAGGGATAATCTTATGTAGTCTGCCAAGTCATTTATGTCGATGAAGTCCAAGAATCTGTCTTTCCACTGCTCGTACTCTCCTTTGAAGAGTACTGGTGGCTTCACATCGGTTCCGATAGCAAGAGCTTCCCGAGATGACATCCTTACTGATATTGAATTAAAATATGCAATAAGAAACTTGAAAAATGATCGTTAGTCCAGATAAAATCAAGTAAATTCAGATTAATAATGAAAATGAGAATCTGGAGCAAAAGGCAGAAATGCGCCAAAGGGCAGTGGCGCAAAAAGGCGTTTTGCGCTAACATCAGGTGGCGCAAAAACACAACTTTGCGCGAATAGTAACTGGCGCAAAATTGAAATTTGCGCTACAAGGAGTTGGCGCAAAAGATGGCTTCGCACTAAGTGACTTGCGTTCAGAGATTTGTGCGAGATGAAGCCTGCAAGATTTGGAGTTTTGCGCTAGATGGAGTTGGCGCAAAAGAAACTTTACGCAAAGTAACAATTCTTGATGAGTATTTGCGCGAGAAGCAGGTCGCGCAAAAAAATGGACTTCGCGTGAACTTTGAATCCCTTGAGTCTTGCGCGAGTAGAGGTTGGCGCAAGATGGATTTTGCGCGAGAGAAAGGTCGCGAGAAATGAAGCTTTGCGCGAGTAACTTATGGCGAGAAACTGGTGAGTACTCCTTTGCGCGAAAAGTCTGTGGCCCAAACTGTGTTTTGTGCGAGGAACTGATGGCGCAAAAATGAACTTTGCGCTATGGTGAGTTGGCGCAAAAGTCCCTTTGAATCTGGCGAGAAGCACACAATGAACTGGTGCAAAATTGATGAATTGGCGCAAAGTCGCTGTTCTTCCCTGTACTTCGAAAAACGGCTCTGATAATCCCAAAAACCTATCTAACCTTTGATTAACAGTCCCAAACTTTGAAAATAGGCTCACAAACACATCTAGGACTGAATACAATCAAATAATTTCAATAATCATCACGATTATAGGAATCGATTGATGAAACAGTGTGTGCGACTCGTGAAAAACAAATATACCAAAATCAACAAATAGATAATCGATTAATGTGCAATACTCAAATAGACCATTACCAATTCAATAGTATAAGCAAATCGACTAAAACCCAATCAAAAACAACTTGAAAGAACAATCACACAATAAAAAATTAAATCTTGACAGATGAAACAGTACCGAAAAGAAAAAAAAATCTTTTTGATTTCAATCTGTTAGGCTCTGATACCAATTATGTGTCCCTGTGATTCACGTTTCAATCAAGCAAAACAATCAAACAATAATGAATAAGAAAACCTGATATTGAATTAGCAATCGAATCAAATGGTTACAAGGTTGAATATCGTTCAAGCTCTCTCTTTTCTCTCTCGTCGCCGTCTCTCTCTCTCTCTCTTTTCTCTCTCAATGTCGTGCGGCTACTTCTGATTCAACAACCCCAAAAAAACATATACCTATTTGAAGGAAAAGGACTAAAAACGAAAATACAAAATAAACTTTGACTATTTATTACAAAGGACCTAGATTTTATAAATGAGAGTTGACTTTTTCAGCTTTGACTTTAGATTTCCGTCTTCAATCTTGATGATCTTGAATCCAATAAATCTGTGATCTATCAACAACAACTGAGAAGGGTTGTAGCTACAAAGAGTTCACCACTTGCAAACCCCCTACCTTCAAAGGTGAATGTGATCTGGTGGTAGTGGTCAAGTGGATCGGGAACATGGAGCTAGCATTCGACACTTGCAAGTGTGCCGAAGAGGATAAAGTCGTGTTTGCTTTGTCAATGTTGAGGGATGATGCTGTGTTCTGGTGGGAGGCGGAATCTGGGAGCAAAGGTTCGAGAGCAGCAAGAGGGATGGATTGGGAGACTTTTGTCGTGAAATTCAAACGGCAGTTTTGTCCATTAGCAGCGGTCAAATGATTGGAGGAAGAATTTCTGAATTTAGAACAAGGAGACATGACAGTTCTAGAGTACACTACAAAATTTCTTGAAAAGGCTCATTTTGCTGAAGTTTATGTACCCAATGAGGAACGTCGAGTGGATAAATATTTGTTCGGACTGAGGAGTAATATCCGAGAGTTGGTGGCGGCGTGAGAACCTGCAACCTTCCAAGCGGCCGTCAACGCAGCAGAAATGACTGAGATAGATAAGGCATGACAGATGATGGAGAGGGGCAGTGAGAAAAGGAAATGGGAGGGACCAACCCGTGAGCCGAAGAAATTTAAGGGTATCAAGTCGGATCAACGAACAACTTCAAGGGTTGAGTTTAAGCCGTCTAGCAAATGCAACCGGATGCATAAAGGGGAATGTCTAATGGAAAAGGATGGATGCTTCAAGTGCGGGAAGGCAGGTCACATGGCTAGGGATTGCCAGGGAACAAGAACTTGTTATCAATGTGGTTCGCCATACCACATCAAGACTGATTGTCCGCAATTGAAGAAGGGGACTGTTGGGAATTTTGGGGAAAGAGGAGGAGATCGGAAGGTGGAGCCCACCAGAGCAAGAGCCAGGGCGTTTAACATGACAACAGAGGAGGAAGTGGAAACACCGGATGTGGTGACAGGTACTTTCCTTATCGACTCGACTTTTGCTAAGGTGTTGTTTGATTCGGGTGCAAACTGGTCGTTTGTGTCGCCGAACTTTGTTCATAAATTGCGTGTGAAACCCAAGAAGCTTAGTCTCGGGTTTGAAGTAGAAGTAGAAGATGATAGTCGAGTCTTAGTGAGGGAAGTATATGAAGGGTGTACTATTGATATTGATGGCCATTCATTTCCATTGAGACTATACCCGATGGGCATGGGGGAGTTTGATGTTATTGTGGGAATGGCTTGGTTGGCGTCTAATGATGTACATATAATGTGCAACAAGAAGTTGATTCGTATAGCGGTGCCTGGTGAGGAAGAGGTGATAGTGTATCGGGATCGTCGGGATATGAAATCGTGCTTGATCTCTATGATCAAGGTTAGGCAGTGTTTAGGAAAAGGGTGTGTGGGATTCTTAGTGTATGTAGTGGACGCTAAGGGGGCGTTTGGTTCGCAGATTCTGATGGAATCTGATGGAATTGGAATGTTGGATTCCGTTGGCCAGATTCCATTACATCATTTGGTTCATTCTTTTTAAGGAATTGGAATGTTGAATTCCAATGAATTCCACAAATGAAGGAATTCAACATTCCTTGGGAAGGAGGTGGTATTTCATTGGAATGGAATGTCATATTTTTTTTTTGAATAAAATTGCCCCTCATCCTAATATGCACCACCACCTCCGAACACCACCATCGGCCACCGCCTCCGGCCACCGCCACCGGCCACCAACACCGACCACCACCTCTGGCCACCATCGACCACCTCCGGCCACCATTGACCACCACCGACCACCACCAGCCACCACCACCTCCCGCTACCTACACCGACCACTACCACATCCGGCCACCACCACCACCTCCAACCACCACCGCCACCGGCAACCACCACCACCGGCCAACACTACCGTTCAACATTATTAGCAGACACCAATTCTCTCTCCTCTCTCTCAATCTATCCTCTCTCTCTCTCTCTCTCTTCTCTCTCTCTCTCCTCTCTCTCAATCTATCCTCTCTCCCCTCTCCTCTCTCTCTCCTCTCCTCTCTCTATCCCTCTCCTCTCTCTCTACTCTCACTCTCTCAATCTATCCTCTCTCTTCTCTCTCTCTATCCTCCCTCTCTCCCTCTCCCTCTCTCCTCTATCTCTCCTCTCATCTCTCTCTCCTCTCTCTTCTCTCTCCTCTCTCTCTCTCTCTCTTTCCCTCTCTCTCTCTCTCATCATTCGTGTGATAAAATAATCAAAGCAATTTTAGTTAAAAATTAAACTATTTAATGACTATTTCATTAAAGTAATTTTTGTTGAAAAAAATTAAAATAAATAAAAAGGGTATTTTGGTCATTTACCAAAATTCCATTCAAATTCCATTCAAATTCTAAAGCTACAATCTGTGAACCAAACAGAAAAATTCCAATTCATTTAACAGATTCCATTCCAATTCTGTCAACCAAACAGGTGGTCAAACCTGACAACATTCCATTCCAATTCCTTCAAAGTCAAAATTCTTTGACAGATTCCATTCCATCCAAAAACATTATGCGAACCAAATGCCCCCTAAGAAAGAGAAGAAGGGGATGGAATCTGTCCCGGTAGTGAGTGAATATCCGGAAGTGTTTCCGGAAGATTTGACCACTCTGCCTCCGGATCGGCAAGTGGAGTTTCGTATAGACTTGATGCCTGGAGCGACACCTATAGCAAGAGCGCCATACCGTTTAGCACCGACATAAATGAAAGAAATTATGACTCAGCTGCAAGAGATGCTTGACAAGGGGTTTATTCGCCCGAGTTCTTCGCCATGGGGAGCGCATGTGTTGTTCGTCAAGAAGAAGGACAGGTCTATGCGGATGTGTATAGACTACCGTGAACTCAATAAGGTAACCGTCAAGAATAAGGACCCACTCCCCAGAATTGACAATCTTTTTGATCAGCTGCAAGGAGCGAGTTACTTCTCGAATATAGACTTGCGATCGGGCTAACATCAGCTGAAGGTGAGAGAGAAGGATGTGCCAAAGACTGCCTTCCGTACAAGGTATGGACATTACGAGTTTTTATTATGCCTTTGGGTTGACAAACGAACCAGCAGCGTTTATGGACTTGATGAATAGAGTGTGTAGCCCACTCTTAGACAAGTGTGTTATTGTCTTTATAGACGATATACTGATATATTCTCGGTTCGTAAGTGAGCATGAATCACACTTGCGAGCAATATTGGAATTGCTTAAGCGCGAGAAATTGTACGCTAAATTTTCTAAATGCGAATTTTGGTTAAGAGAGGTACAATTTCTAGGTCACGTGGTATCGGAGGATGGAATTAAAGTCGACCCGGCTAAGATTGAGGCCATCAAGGGGTGGGAAGTGCCAAAATCGCCGTCAGAAGTAAGAAGTTTTCTCAGATTAGCGGGCTATTATCGTAAGTTCATCCAGGACTTCTCGAGGATAGCTACGCCGTTAACAATTCTAACAAGGAAGAATGCTAAATTTGTATGGACGGAGACTCAAGAGAACGCGTTCCATAAATTAAAGGAAAGTCTGAGCAGTGCACCTATCTTATCCCTACCCAACGGAACCGAAGGATTTGTGATTTACAACGATGCTTCAAAGTTGGGCTTGGGGTGTGTGTTAATGCAAGAGGGCAAAGTGATCGCTTATGCGTCTCGCCAGCTGAAAGAGCATGAGAGAAATTACTGTAGATCCCAGATAATCAACAATTCATGATCAAATAATTATAACAAGATGAGATTGGGAGAGATACCTTTTATTCACTTGAAATTGAAGAACATAACACAAACCTAGAGAGAGAAAGTGTTTCTCTCTCTAGAACACACGATCTCTCAAAACGGCTACATTGTGGAATGAAAAACTTAACCCTAAAACATTAAACACATAAACTATTTATAGCTCCCCTCTCTCACTTGTTCTAACCTAAAGCCCAAGCCCGATTACAATTTAAAGCCCATTTACAATTACAACCCAAATACAAATATTAATTGTAAACCCCTTTACAAAACTTTCTAACTTGGACAATTTATGTCCTAACAATCTCCACCTAAAGTTTTGTAAAGGAATCATCGTCTTTGAAGCACCAGCTCTTCTCCCCCTTGATTTCTTTGAAAACTTTTAGCGTTGCGCATCTTCAAGATAACCCAGGCTCCCCCTTGAATGAAGCTCTTATCCTTTAAAGTTTCAACTTTAAAACCAGATTCGATGTGTGCAATAACCTCGACTGAGTGCACTAAAGACAACTTTTATCTCTAGAAACTCAACACATTCGTTACGCCCACAAGAAATAAATGTGTGAGTTTTGCGTGACAACCACAGTGCATCTTCAGTTTATAACAACAAACCTGTCTTTGAAGCGCGAGTTGAATAGGAGTTCAGCTCAAGAACTTGTACTGATCAGCTCGTAGAGAAAGAATCTTGTAGCAAACACTACTAGGCAAGGGTTAGAAGAACCAATCAACAACTGTTCAGCAAAAACCTCGTGAACAGATTGTTGAAAAAAAAAATAAACTGGATCACACGAATAACAACTGTCGAGAAAAACCGGACGAGAAAATTTCCGAAGCAGATACAAATTTATTTCTTGACGAATCCAAAGCCGCCTATTACAATTATGCCTCACGGTCTCATTAACATCAATAGCCACCGTTCAGAATGAACTTCACCGACCCTTGTAACAATTAACATTGACCCACTAGTTTGATTCACCCAATCACAATTAACCATCAAATTCGTGAAACCCGAATGATGTTGTGCTGTCAAATCATAATATTGTACCACCGATTCATTAACCAAACAACTGCTACCATATCTTTTTAAACCTGCAGCCGCCGCCAATTGAAACTTTCATCGGCCACGAATAACAAAAACAAACAGCCTCCGGTCAAAGATTTAGGCTATCACAAATTTTATTCCATCGATTAGTTGCTGACTTCATCAAACCACTAACATATTTGGCATCCAATCAAAATTTCGATCAAACTCATAAACCAATAAGATTAAAACAATTATCACAGTTGAAACCAATCAAAATTGGCATTAAATCTCAATGATTGCAAGAACCATATTCCACCGTCCCATTATTATTTGTAACCAATCACATTTGAGCATCAAAAATTTATGGATGGAATGGTTGCTGCACTTAATGGAATCCGGATTTCAATTTTTTTCAATCAAATCTCAAATTAAGCTCCAAACACAACATCAAATCCAAAATCAACATATTTCAAACTGGGCTATAGACCATAAATTGTTGAAAAATGATCGAATCAAAGAGAAAAAAAAATCTTCGATCCAGCTCTGATACCACATGTAGATCCCAGATAATCAACAATTCATGATCAAATAATTATAACAAGATGAGATTGGGAGAGATACCTTTTATTCACTTGGAATTGAAGAACATAACACAAACCTAGAGAGAGAAAGTGTTTCTCTCTCTAGAACACACGATCTCTCAAAACGGCTACATTGTGGAATGAAAAACTTAACCCTAAAACATTAAACACATAAACTATTTATAGCTCCCCTCTCTCACTTGTTCTAACCTAAAGCCCAAGCCCGATTACAATTTAAAGCCCATTTACAATTAAAACCCAAATACAAATATTAATTGTAAACCCCTTTACAAAACTTTCTAACTTGGACAATTTATGTCCTAACAATTACCCAACGCATGATCTAGAACTAGCGACGGTAATTTTTGCACTAAAGATATGGAGGCATTACCTGTATGGAGTGAAGTGTCAGATTTATACGGATCACAAGAGTCTTCAACATCTGTTCAACCAGAAAGAACTGTATATGAGACAGCGAAGATGGTTGGAACTGTTAAGTGATTACGACTGCG
Organism: Arctium minus; assembly: GCA_954870635.1. Classification (NCBI taxonomy): domain Eukaryota; kingdom Viridiplantae; phylum Streptophyta; class Magnoliopsida; order Asterales; family Asteraceae; genus Arctium; species Arctium minus. Next base: position 167,726,307 of record OX941080.1, on the reverse strand, counting down.
AAATTCTTTACCATCCGGGTAAAGCTAATGTAGTGGCCGACGCCCTAAGTCAGAAAGAGCACAGCGAAGCAACGAAGGTTATAGCATTTTGAGTGGAGGAAACTTCTACTTTCTTGGAGGAAGTCAATACACTGCAAAAGGAAGCGCTGGTGGAAGGGAATCTGAAAAGCGAGAGATTAGTTGGGTATGTTAACTCTTTAAAGATAGACAGTCGAGGAGTGAAATGTTTTAAATATAGAGTGTGGATTCCGAAACTAGGTGACCTTCGAAGGAAAGTGTTAGAGGAAGCGCATAAGTCTCGTTATTTTGTTCATCGGGGAACCAACAAAATTTATTGAGACTTGAGGCAAAGCTATTGGTGGCCGGGTTTGAAGAAATATATCGCTCACTTTGTCGAACGATGCTTGACGTGTTTAAAGGTGAAAGCGGAGCATTAAAGACCGTACGGGGAGCTTCAGCCATTGAAAATCCCAGTATGGAAGTGGGATGAAATCACGATGGACTTTGTCACGGGACTTCCACGAACACCTAAAGGGCACGACGCTATTTGGGTAATAGTGGATCGATTGACAAAGTCAACTCATTTTCTACCAATCAAGGAGACAGATTCGTTGGAGAAGCTGGCAAGGCTTTACATTGACGAAATAGTATCTAGGCATGGAGTGCCATCGTTTATTGTATCAGATCGAGATGGACGTTTCACCTCATCGTTTTGGTGGAGTCTGCAAAGAGAGTTAGGGTCGCAAATCAAACTGAGTACAACATATCATCCCCAAACGGATGGACAAAGCGAAAGAACCATTCAAACGTTGGAAGACATGTCTCGAGCATGTATGATTGACTTCAAGGGCTCGTGGGAGATCCACTTGCCATTGATCGAATTCTCCTACAACAATAGTTATCATGCGAGTATACAAGCAGCCCCGTTTGAAGCTATATACGGACGAAAGTGCAGAACACCGTTGTGTTGGACCGAAGTGGGAGAAAGACAGTTAGCCGGTCCAGAGATTGTGCAAGCGACGGCCGACAAAATCAACCAGATTCGAGAAAGGTTGAAGAAGGCTCAAGACCGTCAGAAAATGTACGCTGATAAACGGCGGAAGCCAATTGAATTCCAAGTGGGAGACACAGTCATGTTGAAAGTTACGCTGTGGAAGGGAGTGGTGCACTTCGGAAAGAAGGGTAAGCTAAGACCAAGATTCGTTGGACCCATTGCTATTGTAGAGCGTATTGGGGAGGTGTCTTACAAATTGAATCTACCAGAAAACCTACGGAGAATACACCCTACATTTCATGTATCTAACTTGAAAAAGTGTTTAGCTGAAGTTGATGTGGTGGTGCCGTTGGAAGATATTCAAGTAGATGAGAAACTAAGTTATGTGGAAGAACCGGTGGCCATTTTGGACCGAAAAGTGAGAAAGTTGAGGACTAAGGAAATCCATCTTGTAAAGGTGCAGTGGCAGTTTCACAAAGGCCAGGAGGCGACTTGGGAGGTAGAAGAGGATATGAAATCCCAGTATCCCAATTTATTCAGCAATGGGATTCCGGGGACGAAATCCTGTTGGGGGGGGGGTATTGTAATAACCACATTAAAATGTTCAAGGATTGAAGTTTGGTGGAGTTTTAACAATTCTAATAAGTGGAGGGGTCTAAGTGAAACTTTGGTAAAAGGAGGGTGTTAACCCTAGGTCTCCATCTCCTACTTTTGGCGGCTTCCATTTTTTCGCAGAGAGAGAGAGAGAAAGAAAGGATCTGTGCGATTTTGGTAGAAGGCAGGGAGGAGCATTGGGAGTTCTAGGTGGATAATAATCACCTTCAAGGTAAGATTTCAATCCCTATTTCACTTTATCAATAAGAATGTTAGGATTTAATCTCTATTGTTGTTGTTGAGGTTTGAAGTATGAAATAGTTAGAAAATTTTCCCATTCCTTCTTAGTAATTATGTTAATGGTATTAGGTGATTTGGAATAGTTTAATTGAACTAATGTCTTCAATAATCCCTAATTACCTTAGGATTTTAATGATATTTTCTGTGTGCATTGTGGGATTCTAAGTTCGAAGTCTGGGTTTTATCCGGGCGTTAATCTTCGCCTGGGCGACCGAATGGTATCGAGGATCGGGGGATCCCGTTCCACTTGATACCGGGGGATGAGACCCCGGGGGTGAAGGAATTAGGGCCCCGGGTCGTGACCCCGGGAGTCGGGGGAGCCCGGGGGGTGGCGTGACTGGATGGAGCCGGGACTCGGGGGGGGGGGGGGGGAGCCGGGATTCGGCATGCCCCGGGCGGACCTGGGCGTGGGGACCGTGAGGGTCCGATCAAGTTTAATCCGGTCGCAGTAAGGGGGGGCTTTAGTACAGGGGCTTTGAGGCTTATAAATTTTAAGTGTTTTCTCTTATTGATGTTATATGTTCGGTATTAAGACATATAGGGAGGAAGTTTCGCAAGGGCCAGGTGAGTTTTTCTTTAAACCAAGATTTTTATGAGATCGATACCAACTGTTTTGCATACAAGTTTAAGTAAAGTTTTATGAACATTTATGCTGAATCCATTTGATATGCGAGAACTGTTAAAATGCCTATGACACTGTATCTTGATTACTTTTAGTAGAAATGTATGCATACATTGTTTTATTTGCGTTATGCTCAAAGTCGGGGGGGGGGGGGGTGTTCCGCCTGTGCTCATACCGGGGAGGTGTTCCATTTATGCCATTGGGGGTGTGTCCCAAACAAGGCTGTGTGAGCTAGACACACCGTTACTCGCGAGTGACGGTAGTGTGAGCCAATGCGCATGTCGAAAGTGTGGTGTTCTTGGTATAGTTGAACTGATTTATTTTATCGCATATCTATTTCCTAATTACTTGAAATTTGAAGTGGTGTTAGAGGGGACTCACTAGACCGTTGGTCTAACCCTCGCTCTTTCAAAAATTAAAAACTGTTTTCAGGCGGGCGCGAAGCGGGTGGATCGGGTAGAGGCAAAGAGAAAGCTTGAGCAGCTCCGTTAATAGAAGACTTCTTTATAGAAATTTCAGTTATTCTCAGTTGTGTAATAGGTTGTTTTATCGTAAACCTCGAATTTTAAATGTTATTTTGGGGCCGTTTAGGCATGAAGTTTTGATTTTCTTGTTTATGTTTAAATTATGGTATGTTGGGTTTTTATAAATACATTAAAAAATGCGTTTCTTTGTTTACAAATTATACCATTATAGTCGTCTTGTCAATATATATTTTCAAAATAAGCTCAATATTGAATATTTTTTGATTTAATCGTACTATTAAATATCATGAATATTTACGAATTAATTTGTTTTATACCCTTACACTTTATTTTTTTCACCTTTAGCATATTGAAAATACATAATCATAAATTAACTTATTTCTTTTTTTTAATTATAAATTACACCGTTGTAATTTTTTCGTCAATATCTTCAAAATAAGCTTAATATTGAATATTTTTTTTTATCTTAGTAGTTTTATAAAATAGCATAAATACGTACCCATTTATACTATCTATATCTATCTATGGTATATTAATAAACATGTATAACGGTTATTGTAGAAAAAAAATCAGGTATATAAATCTATATTAGGTATTCTTACTTACATCTACTCAAAATTTATACTCAACTACATTGTACAGGTATACAACTAGCATCAGTATGGACAAAAAAAATGAAACATGATTGACATTTTAAGTTCTCGGTTTTAAATTGAGATACACACCGCAGAATGGCATTTTACTAGTACTATATTATAAAAATTTTACTACCATTATCTTGAAAATTTATGAGGTCCAACCCATTATACTTAAAGTACAACTTTTGAAGCTATACAACCTCCCACGATTCACATGATTATAAAAATCAAATTATTTTTAAATTATATTTTATATCTTTATAATTAATTATTTAATTTATTTTATATCTTTCGCTTTTTAATTTTTCATTTTACACTCTTACATATTAACATATATTCGTATATAAGTCAAAATATATTAAAAAATATGTTTCTTTTTTCCAAATTATACCGTTATAATCGTGTCATCAATATTTTCAAAATGAACTCAATATTGAATATTTTTTATTTAATATTATTATTAAATATCATAAATACGTACTGAATTGTTTGTAGAACTTTTACATTTTATACCTTATAGTTATTTATTTAATTTATTTTACATCTTATTTTTTTCATTTTGCACCCTAATCTATAACTATACTATATTATAAAGCATCATAACGGTTACTTGTTGAATTTTAAGAGGTACAATCCTATAAGGTTAATGTAGAACTATATAAAACATTGTACGAATCTCACCCCACGTCCCGTTCGGTTTAGAATAAACCCCACTTTCCTCTCCCTGTTCCAACCTCCCACGTCCCATGGATTTTCTACGATAAACCCATCGCCACTCCCCTAAATTCCAGCATGTGCATTCTTTTGCTCAAATTCTCAAGCCGTTGAATCTTCCCTCAACTGTAACACCCTGAAACTTGGAAAGAGTGACTAATTTAAATTTTCGATAAATCATCAATAAAAGATAAATGCTTCCCTATATTCAATACTTGATTTTCTCGAGTAACAAAACTAGATTGAATGCCAACAAAAGATAAACTAAACTTTATATAAAGTCTAGGTAAGGGTCGGGTGTTACTTAAATCCCAGCAATGGTCTCCATTTCCGACATACGGAATACATCCTCGAATAGCTAAAGTTTTATCGTGCATCTAACTAGCACTCAACTCTTATGGTGTCGCTAATACCATTCCTCAATAAGGACCTGATGCACATGCCGACAAATAAAAATGTCAGGCTTAACGCCTAGTGAATTCAAGCAGTTTTCATCATAATTATAAAATGGTAAAACTGAAAGACTGCTTATTTAAATCATAATTTCTCAATACATGTTGATAAATATAAAAGCAACATCTTTCCAAAACCATCCTTTTCATGATGAAGAACCCAAATCAAAACACTCATTCGAATATGACTTCAAACCCAATACTTACCAAAAAACGTAAATAAAGTTCAGTGTTCAGTTACCGAAACTCGAATACGACTCTATTATCCAAAATACCAAAATGTGGATAAGACTCAATACCTGAAATCATAAATTATGGAAAACACTCCATACTTGAAATGTCATTTAAACATGGATAAAGCTCAATACCCAAAACAACACCTTTCGGTGACGGGGGATACCCGATACCATTGAATGTGACAGAACACAAAAGTAGCTCACATAGTAATGTGTCATCAAAATTCAACCATTCTGAGTCTATTGCTTGTGTAGTCATCGAGCTCAACCACTTTAGGTCTATCGCTCATGGAGTCATCAAGTTCAACCACTCCAGGTCTATAGTTTGAGATCTCAAATGATTCTAGTTAAGCTCGTTCACAAGATATTACATTTTATTGGTCGATGGCCGATGCTCGACTCAAAGAGCCCACACCTTATTGCCTATGAAAAACCAATGCCTATTTCATGCTACAATACGGGGATGTTGATTCAATTCAAACTGACTTCAATGTCTATGGATTCATTGCATTACAGTCTAACTTACATGACCCCAAACTGACTTTTATGCATATGGATTCAAACTGACTTATATGCCTATGTAACTTTCAAATATATATGCCATAACTTCATATAACTCCAAAAGCTCGACATAGAGCAAATCAAACTGGACAATTGTCCCCAAGACTCATTTGAGTCAAAACAGAGCCAAAAGCTCAACAATTCAATTAACTATTCATTAGAAGTCATCATATGCGATAAAACGTATTTAACTCATGTTTATGTAAATGCATGCTCCAAAGACATGATTAACTCAAAAACGCAACTTTAGTTTGAGACAAATCATTTTCAAATGAAATCATTCCATTTATATTTTCAAAACATCTCATAACACAAAAATATACATTTTTCCAAATCATACACACACTAAAAGTGCATTATCACCAAATAATCTACATTTATAAGATAAATCATTAAAAGTACATACACTTAGGGTTTATTTATCAAAATGCCCAAAAATCACAAATATAGGTATTTCACAAGATATATAAAATCAAATACCAAATAGACATAACTCATCAAATAATTCAACATTTGATAATTATCAAGTAAAACATATCAATACTTCAGAATGAACATTTTTGGCATGCATATAATTTCCACAAATCATTGAACTCACCTTACTAGATTTGGTTAAACCTAGGTTCCAAACCAAACATTTAGCTTTCATTGATGAAGACTTGTATCTATGAGCAAAGATCTCTAGAAATATTCTCTAGGAAACAACCCAAGTCTAGAAATGTAACAAATACCAATCACAAGTTAGATCCAAGAGGAATCCCCAAATGGAGCTCAAAACACACAAATATGCTTACTTCTCAAGATCTTGAAACCACACACCAAAGATCTTCAATCTCCATGTTAACCTTTCCATTTTGCTCCAAAAACACCCAAAAACGTCCTACAAACCTCCCAAAATCACCCCAAACCGAGAGGGAATGAAGGGGATAAAGTATGGGCAAAAGCCTAGAAAATCGAGCCTCAAAAGATGTTTAGAGGTTTCCCACGGTCTAAGTCGCAAGGCTAGTTATGCGTGTACAAAAACTCAAAATTTCAGATCAGAAAGTTGCGTGACTCGGCTGTAGCTTGAAGTGGCGAGACAAGTGGCCCAACTTTCTGCTTGCTCTTGAAACACCCATTTTCTACCAAAACTCTCCAGCACCAAATGTTTTCATGGTATAATGCATTCCACTCACTAAAAGACCTCCAAAAGCTCATAAAAAGAGCATCAATCCCAAAATGTTGTACCCATAAAAATTCGGGTGTACATCAACCAAAATCTCAATCACTCGGGGTTTTTGGTGGCGAATAAGGTAGGGTTTACACAAAATGTGATGGGCAATTTGTTTATCTTGTATATGTGTTCACCCTGATCACGTTTTGCAAAAGGATCATGGTTTTCGTGATATCTGATTAGAAAACTGGGAAAGATTTTATGTAACTTTAGTTAATTTGACAGCGCTGAAGTCTGGCTAGGCTAGCATCGCCAAGATGTTCGATTGTATTTTGGAGAAAGAATTCTCGAAGAATGAGTCCACCAACGGTAAACGAGTTCTCTGTCTTCTTATATCATGTGATCTCCATTATTCCCCTTTCTTTTTGATAAATGAACCCTTGATTTGAATTGAATAAATCTTGATGTTACTCCTTCTGTTGTGCATAAATTCAAGTTGCTAATAGGATTGGTGCATTCAACTGTGTCATCAATGTGGATCTTTAGTTCACAATATTCTTTTTGATTTGAAAATTACTGAGCAGGTATGTTTTTAATGGTTGAACTATTAATCAAATCTATGCTTAGGTGCTTTTTGGATTTTATTTGCTTTTCATTTATTAATATCTCATGCATCTTCACGGAGTATCTCTTTTCAAGAGGTTAAACTATATGCAAATTTAAATGCAATATGCAACTTCTGTGTGTCTTCATCTTTCCCTGTATGGACATTACAACAAAATAGCTTCCCTTTTCAAACGCAGAGCATTCTATGTGTGCTACTTTAAATTTGGTCAGTCCTTAAATATAAATATGAATATATTGCCATTCCTTATGTATACTTTGCTTTTCATAGTTATTATTTATGGGAAAAATCCTTGAAAGAGGGTAGGGGTAGAATATTTAATCCAAACCTCAGAGGCTCAAACCGTGGTTTTTTTATGAGCAGTAACGTTGTTAAGCCACCGACCTCTTTATTTGTGGTTAGTTTGTGAAATGTAGCATCTTTAAATCACCTCTCATATAATTTCTAGAATTATATATTTCTTTAGCTAACAATTTATTTTGGTTGATGTATTTGGTATTGTAAAAATAGGTGGAATTGCTAAAGTGCATGCATTTTAAAAGTTAAAGCCTCTTATTTTGTAGTCTCTATATTTTTTAAACCCCTCCTTTGTTGATCTTGGCTAATGTGTTCCTCCATCTTTTATACTTGTTACATAGTCTTGCCTAGGGAATTAGAAGAAGATAACCTTCATGGTGCTAGTCTTATGATTACGTGTTTACTATCTCATATTGAGGTTACTCACTTCACAATAAACCTTAGAATGGTCTTTCTACAAAATTCATGAGGTATGGCATCCAAATGTGTAACACCTTGAATTTTCAATCTTATGAGAAACCCCTTGTATCTCTCTATATTCTATATGCTGGGGATTAAGGTTCATTGAGAGAAATCGAGGAAGAAGAAGAAAGGAATAAAAGGGCATACTTTCAGTGGTCTGCAGGGCGCATGGCCTGTGCACCTTTCTTAAGTATTTTGGCACGGGTCGTGCCTAGGCACAGAAGCATTGGCACGGGTCGTGCTCTTTGCTTCACAAATTTGGCCCGGGTCGTGCTTAGCATCAGAAGGTGCAACTCGGGTTAAATAAGATTTTCCCCCAAATCTTATTCACTTTTCATTTCAACGTCCCAATTCTTCTCTCTCAAACCCTCCCTCTTCATTTACTCCACTTAGGGTTTGGTCCTACCACTTTCCTCACCATTTATTGCTAGAGCTTAGAGTACCATCCAAGGATTCGGTTTTGGAAGCTTCAACACCATATTCATCTTCATCTTCTCCAAGAGGTCAAAAATTAGGGTTTTGGGTTTTCTTCTAAAACCTACTTGGTGAGTTCATACTTCTCTTTTACTAAACCTTATACACATCAAAATGCATCTTTTAACTTCTAAACATCTCCTTGCTTAACATTTTCATTGTTGATGAGTTTTGACCTAACTTGGTATTTTGGGAGATTTTTAGGGTTTCTTACCATTTTGTAAAATAAAGGTATAACCCATGACTTGGAACCCCTTATATGAATGTTTTCGCATTTTGTGGAGTATATGTTAAATACATGGCATCTTAACCAAGTTTATGTTTTAAACATATTATGAGTATTTTGGTTGAAAGTGTTATCTTGGAAAAAGGAAATAAATGGTTTGGTCTTGAGGAAATTCATGTTACCTTTAAATGGTTTTTATACTTGTAGTGTTTACTTGGTAAGGAAATACATTTGAAAATGAGAAGATAGCCTGATGATTTATGGTTGGGCTTTGTATTTCTTATCTGCAGTTAACCACAAAAATCTGATTTGGTAACTAAGTAGTACTATGAACTATATGTTTGATTATAGTTGGTCACAAGTGTATTGTGACGAGTCTAGACTATTACAAATGGATCCATAGGTATTTAGTTGACTTATTATTTGGGGGTAATTCCCGTATGTAGCTAGTTGAGACATTAGACCCTATAGGGCAACTTGGTACGGTTATGTGGGACCAATTACTATCCGTGGGTCGTAAATGTAAATGCTAGCGAATGAGTATAACTAGGATCATTGGGTGCCATCCCCCCACATCTTTATTTGAGCCGGCGTGCTCACGACCTTGATCCTAGTATGGTGAGCTCAAAACTCGGAAAATGGCTTACTTTGTGTTTCACCACAATCCTTGGAATCCGGGCTTACACCCGTCATCGCAAGATGAAGTCTGGACCGGAAGGTCACTATGTGTTTACTAAACCATTTACAAGGATGTTGTTGGATCAATAATTGTATTCAAGATTAAATTGAATAAACATTAACCAATGTGTTTATAATGTGTTTACTAAACCATTTACTAAACCATCGCAAGAGAGATTGTGCTTTAACATATATGCTAGAGATTCCAGCATTAGAAGCTGAGAATGAAAATCTGAAGATTCAGAACTCATCTCTTCTTGAACAGATTAATAAGTTGAAAGATGATAAATGTTTAAAGAAAGACTTTGTTTGCTCAGAATGGATCTCTAACTCAAAATTTAATTTTGTAGGAATTATTGAGTCAAAAGAGAAAGAGATTTTAAATCTTCAAGCTAAATTGAAAAGATCTGAAAGTATGAATTCTAGCTCAAGCTGGTCAAAGAAGGAATCAATGCAAAGAGAGCTAGATGAACTGAGAAGAAGAGCAAACATTGCTTGTGAAACATCTGATGGGCTGAGAAAAATGAATTCACAAGTTTTTGCTGAAAGAGACTCTTTGAAAGATAAAGTCTTCAGTCTTGAGGTTGAGATTAATATGATGAAAGAAAATGAAACCCAAGACAGAGACAACACAAAAGCTCAAGATGAGATGATGAAGATTGAAAAAGAAAGAAAAGAATTTGCTAATAAATTCTCTGATTTCTCAAGAAAAGCCTTTGAAGAGAAGAAATCATTAGAGCTTAAATGTGTTAAACTTTCTCAACAAGTTTCAGACTTTGAGAAAATTATCAATCTTGAGAGAGACAAGGTTGAGAAAGAGAAGAAGATAGCTGAGCAGAAGAATGTCAATAAAGACTTTTCTAAAGAAAAGAAAGTTATAGAGACTGAGATAGCTAAGCTGACAAGAAAGCTATCTGAGCTGTCAACAAATATTCTGCAGGAAAAAAAGACGAAATCTGAATTTCAAAAGAAGTTTGATCTGATTGCGAAGGAAAGAAACAATTTATCGTCAAAGATAAACGAACTTGAAGAGATCGTACTCAAGGTGAAGCTGACTGAGCACAAAACGCCAGAATCAATTGCTCAATCACCAAGAGATGATCTAACTGATTCAGAATGCTCATCCAAAACAGCTTCAAGTTCACGTTTTTGAAATGTTTTTAATAATCCTTTGTTTTGTGAAATTGATAATCATACTTCTGAACCTAAAGATCAGATTCGTCCTTCTAACCTTTTCTTTGACAAAAATGTTGATGATTCAGGTAACTTCAAGAAGAATAAGTCTCGGAAGAAAAGGTTCTGGAGAAGGGATGATGAGAGAGATAGAGGAAATTGGGTCTGGAGAGTTAAAGGATCTTTAGAGGAGAAGAAGACCGAAAAATCATTTGTGCATACATTCAATGCTAAAAGGAACAATGCTCCGAAAGGTAAAACTTTTGGCAAACCTGATCTTGTTTACACTTTAAATCAATTAATCAGGTTAGCTCAAAAGAAAATTAGTTGTTCCTATTGTGGTACAAATGATTTTGTAAGAAAAGATTATGTGAATAACTGGTATGGTTCTTACTTTATATCTCCCACTAGAACTGCAACTAACCCATTAGGACCCAATTGTTAGTGGGTACCAAAAGTTAAATCTGTGTTTCAGGCACCCAAAGTTTAAAGGGGAGAAAGAACAATGACTTCTGATTACTACAGATCAGGACTCTTTCTTAAGTGTCAAAGCAATGACTTATAAGTACAACAACTTAGGACTCGATCTTCAATGACAAGAATGGTTAATTTCTAGACAATACAGTCTAGAACTCGGACTTCAATGTCAAAGAGTTTGACTTCTGAATTTACTTTAATCCTAGTAATTCAGAACTCGGTTTCATGATTAAGGATTATGCACATATTAAGGGGGAGCTTATATGCTATATATTTTTACTGATGTATTTTCTGATTTTTTTTAGGAGAAGATTAAATACTATTCTTACCGGAGAATATGTCATCATGGCTTTTGAATACTAGAGTTCAGAACCCGTATTCAAATGTTATTCTTCTGAAGGATGCTTTAAAGATAACATCTTGTTCAAGAAGTTTTTTATTTGAAGGGAGTTTGGAAATTATATTGCTATATCTTTTTGGGGGAGAAGATATGAAATAATTGGTTATACTTTCATTGTTACATTTTTCTGATAAATTGTTGTTTTACAAATATAAAGGGGGAGAACACTTAAATGAAAATATTCATTTCAGGGGGAGTTAAGGATTCTGATTTACAGGTATATATTTCTAATCCTTATACTCTATCACTTGTTGAAAGAAGAACAACTTTCACTTGTGAAAAACGGTTTTAAAGGTTCAAACCACTTCATACTCTTAAATGTTTTCATGAATTGAGAAGTGTGTTTTTAAATGATTTTTGGATACTTAAATGCTTATCTGACCGTGTGTTCTTAAAGAAAAATACTTGTGTATTTTCTTTTCATATTCTTTGTCAAGTATTCATACACATAATGGTTCAGTACATTCATTTATTGACTTTGTTATTACCATGTATCAAATGTTAAATCTTTCTATGGTAATACTCCCGTTCTTTGTATTCACTGTTGATTACATCAAACGTCATTTCTACTTTAAAAGTGCTTTCATTGTTAAATATGTTTATATATTGTTCATATAAACATACTATGTCTTTGTTTCCCAAAATATTATTCTTCATGACAATTTGATCTGATCTTAATCATTGATCTCAATTGGAGCTTAATTGTCAAAGAGCTTAATTGCCAACCACTTTTAGTTTGAGGGGGAGAATTGTATTGTCAAACACCTTATGTTTTTGACTTCTCCAAATTTTTATTCTTCATGTTTATTTGTATTCCTTTGTGCTTACATGTACAAAAGGCTGTTGAACAACACGTTCTTTTAGGAAAATACATGGGATTCAGTGTGAAAGCTTAACAGAACTTCCATGGATTCACGATAACCACTGTTTCCTACCCAGGAAGTATTTCCTGAGTGACAGAGGGGAGTGGGGTCAAAAGATTTGAGTGTTGGTGTGTGAAGAGGTAAACTGGAAAAGAGAGATTGGTTAGAAGTGAGATTTAAAAGATTAAAAGAAAGAGGGTGAGAGAACAGAGTAAAAGAATATCAGACTCTGTACCAAACTTCTTTCTGAGCCGGGCTGCCGCATAAACTGTTGTTTCACATTTTTTCGTGAGTGACATTGAAAAAGGCACCTAGACCATGTCATCCTTTGCATAAAACCCCACCAACTACTCATTCTTTTCTCAAAAAGAAAATGTTTCACATTTTCTGGGGACGCAACACATATGCTATTGGTTCTTGACATGGAAGATACTTATATTGAAAAAGAAGGAAAGTAGCCCCACCTTCGACCTTTTCTCATGCACATTGAGTTCTTGTATAATTTGTTGCTGTCTCAACAAGTTTACATAATTTAAGCCTACATTGAAAAGCAATCATCTGTGCTTAATTTATTTCCTACACATGCACGAGCACACAATTTTTTTTCTTCTGTCAGAACGTTCATAGATAACCATGTGTTATTCGATGATTGAATGGAAGTCTTGGGAAGCCAACATCAAAACCAGCTCCTTATATAGTAACTTTGTGTTACTCAGTGACTGTGTGTTACTGACAGGCATTCCAAACTGAGTCATTTGTTGATTCAGGGTTACCATTTTTCTTATTTGAATCTGCAAAGATTGAAATAATCACTCTCTATTTGGGGAGACTGCTCTTATTTCCACACAGGGATCTATACATGAAGTTTGCGCTTAATTGTTGATCTGGGGGAGAAAATTCCTAGTTTAATTTGAAATGTTTTGATGATGCTGATTCTCACCACTCATCAAAAAGGGGGAGAATACAAAAAAAGGAGGATAATACAAGAATTTTTGAAGTGTTAAGATTGATTGAAGAATGCAGAAGAATTCAAAGATATCAAAGTGTCTAAACCTATCTGATTTATCAAAAGCCTGACTGAAGATGATCGTCAGAAGGACACTTCATTTAAAAGAAAGAGGAAGATGAAGACTGTGTAAAGCTACAAGTGTTGAAGCTGTCAACGTCATATCAGATACAGTTTTCAAGAGAAGTGAAGACCCGAAGATAATTGAATTTTTTTTAATCTTGAATCCAAAGGGGAGATTGTTGGATCAGTAATTGTATTCAAGATTAAATTGAATAAGCGGTCGAGTTTGTAAAAGTGTTTAATACCTTAGGGGGTATTTTAGCTGATATCTAATATTAATTAGGTCATGTTGACCTAAGTATAAAAGGTTTTATTTTCTAGATTTTGGTTGAATAAGCTAAGGTGAAGATTAAGGACGCCACATATTTTCAAGTACACACAAGAGGTATTCTGTACACCAAGAACACTGTTGGGAATTCAGAATTTGCACAAGTATGGTTAATGCTGCTAGCACAACATGGTTAGTACTTCTGAGACAGATTAATACTACTAAACAAGATTACTACTGCTTGATGAAGTTACTACTGCTGAGCATAGTTAGTACTGCTAAGGGTTACTACTGCCAACTTCATTAATACTGCTGAACATGGTTAATGCTTCTGAACATGGTTAGTACTGCTTATGAGATGAAGACTTCATATGGCAATGAAGACAACTGTATTGATTGAAGATATTCCTGGAAAGCTTGGAGATAAATATGGAAGATTATACTGAAGATCTTTTATATTTTGTAATTATCTTTTATCTTTAGTATATGTATAGAATTAGTCTGAATAGTTTGATACACAATAATTCTGAGTTTTTGTTTTTCATAGAGAGAATTAACCTCAAGGTTTATAATCCTAGTTCTAGAGAAGTAGAATTCGTATTGGTGAGCCTGTTCATCAATATTGAGGTTTTGTTTGAAAACTTGTAGCTTTAATCTTTCAATAAAGTTTACAAGTTGTGATTCTTATTCACTATTTTCATTGATATTCTGAATATTAAAGTGTTATTCCGCAAACTCCTTTAATATTTTTTCTGAGTTCATTATTCTTGTTAAGAATTAGATCCTGACAAGTGGTATCAGAGCTAGTATTCTCAGAAACCTTCAATCATCATTCTTTCTCAGAAACCTTCAATCATCATGGACGGTTCAAGTGATAGTGTTCTGGTCTCAAAGGTTCCAATGCTCAGATCTAATGAATTTGACATGTGGAAGATTAGGATCAGGCAATACATCCTTCTCACGGATTACTCTATGTGGGACATCATTGAGAATGACCCATCTAATGAAGGAAAGATTGGACCAGATGGAAAAAGAATTCCACCAAAGACTGATGGAGAGAGGAAGATAAGGCAGATAGAGATTAAAGCCTTGAGCACACTACTCTTGGCTATTCCCAATGAGTATCAACACCAATTCTGCAACTGCACTGATGCACAGATGCTTTAGAATGCTCTAGAGAAGAGATTCTATGGTACCAAAAGTACCAAGAGAAATCAGAAGGCTATTTTGAAGCAACTATATGAAAACTTCATGTCAACTAAGAATGAGTCCATGACTCAAACTTTTGACAGGTTTAACAAGCTGATTGGTGAACTAGCTACTGTTGGAGTGCAGATTGATCAAGATGATGTAAACAGAAAGTTCTTAAGGTCCCTTGGAGATGAATGGACCATGTATACAGTCTCTTTTAGACAGGATGACAAGCTGGAGAACAAAGAACTAGATGATATTTATAATGACTTAAGGGTGTTTGAGGCTAAAGTTGAAGCCAAGAAAAGACCATCTGGATACACTCATAATGCTGCTCTCTTATCATCTTCTTCTTCTACTGTTTCTGCTGCTAATACAGAATCAGTTAGTACTGCTTATTTATCTAAGCAGGATGTATCTAATGACTCTATATTAGAAGCTTTTCTTGCTGGTCATGTTAATTTTGGTTTAATTAATGATGATCTTGAACAAATTAATGCAGATGACCTTGAAGAGATGGATATAAAGTGGCAGATGGCCATGCTAACTATGAGGGTCAAGAGATTCATAAAGAGGACTGGCAGGAACAACTTTTCTCAGAGGAGAGAAGATGGTGCTGGGTTTGATAAGTCAAAGGTGGAGTGCTACAAGTGTCACAAAATGGGACGCTTTGCAAGAGAATGCAGAGGAGGAATTCCTCAACAAAATGGCAATAACCATCAACAAGCACATTCCTCAAGCTTCCAAAACAACAGAAACTCCATTCAAGCTCTTGTTTCTCAAGAAGGAATGGGATTTGATTGGAGTGATCAAGCAGAAGAAGTTGTTCAGAATCAAGCCCTGATGGTAGAAGTCTCAGAATCTTCCAGCACAGATATTCCAACTGAGGTAAAAACTAAACTGTGCACCAAAGATTGTCTTCAGACTGTACAAAAGTACAGGGATCATAACCAAAGCATGTGTGACGACCTTAAAAGGTTAGAAAGAGATATAAGAGAGTATAAGGTGATTGTTGAGAAGTTTGAAGATCAAATCAAGGCTTACAAGGCCAATGAACTTCAGCACATGTATGACACAAATTACTGGAAGTGGGAGAAAAATCAATTAGAGATTCAAATAGAAAAGTCTAAAGAGGAGTGTGAGAAGATAAAGAGTGAGTATGAGAAAGCTAAGCTTGACATTGAGAAGTTCTCTTATGCTTCCAAAGCAATGGACTCTTTGCTTAAAGCTCAAGTTCATGATAAGATCAAGAGTGGTATAGGATACAATGCAACACCTCCACCTTATAACAATAATTACATCCCTCCCTCCTCAGATCTCTTAGAAAAGCAAAATAAAGAGGACTTACCTATAGGAGCAACAGAAGTAGATCCTATAGATAATGTGATGGTTAAAGAAGAGAATGAGGAAGAGAAGTATGAGAGTAAGAATGCAGAAGAGATTCCTGTAGAAAATCATATTCTTACCAATGAAGGGGGGGGGGGTAAACCATTCATCAAGAGTGAAAAGGTGGAGAGCTCAAAGAGAGAAAAGGGTAAGGTACAGGGAGTCCACTATATGCAGACCACAGTTGTGAATCCCTGTACATGTAAACAGTCTCAGCCCCAAAAGCATGATAAAACAAGGGGTAATCAAAGAAACTGGAATAATCAGTAGGCACAAAAACAAGGGGTTGATCTGAGTAAAATCAATAGACCAAAACCTTGTTTTATTTGTGGAAAGCTTAACCATATTGCCAAATACTATTATTTCAATCCTATGAACCAGAGGATAAATTTTCAAAGACATATACAAAATCCTGTTGGTTATAGGAATCAAATAAGGAATCATATGGCTGAAAATGTAAAAAGAGCACCTGTAAAAGCTCTTGCTCAAAACAAGTTTACAAAATCTAAGAAAAATACTCCAACTAAGCCAAGGAGTAACTTTGTCCAAGTATGGGTTCCAAAAATAAAGAAATCTGTTAGTACTGCTATTTCAAATAGTACTGCTGACAGAAATAACACTGCTGCAAGCAATACTACTGCTAACAATGTTAGTACTGCTAATCCAATTAGTACTGCTAATAAAGTTAGTACTGCTAACAAAGTTAGTACTGCCAATCAAGTTAGTACTGCTTCCAGTAACAGACCCATAATTGTGACAAAGTATTCAAGCCATAAGATTCCCCAGTCTGAAAAGCTCATCAAAACTGATTGTGAATATGTTGATGAGAATGGGAAACCCAAGACCACTTTGGCTTGGGTTCCTACTAAAAACTAACTGTTATACTTTATGTGCAGGGCAACCAACAAATAAAAGCGAAGAGCATTTGGTATGTTGATAGTGGTTGCTCTAGGCACATGACAGGCAACAAGTCCTGCCTATAAAACTTTAAAAGAATTGATGGAGGACATGTTGCATTTGGTGATAATCCTACTGGAGGGAAGATTAGTGGAAAAGGTAATGTATCAAAGGGTAAGATGACATTTGAGGATGTCTACTATGTTGAGCAATTAAGATACAACCTGTTAAGTGTATCATAGGTTTGTGACAAGAAGCATAGTATATTGTTTACTGATACTGAATGTATTATCCTTGCTAAAGAGTTCAAGGTAGTTGATGAAAGTATGATACTACTGAGAACTCCAAGAAAGGACAATGTTTATTGCTTGGATTTAGAGAATGTATCCAATGATTCATCATTTAATTGTCTATTTTCAAAAGCTTCTGTTGATGAATCATCTCTTTGGCACAGAGGGATGTGTCACATGAACTTTAAAACAATGAATAATCTTGTGAAAAACAACCTTGTAAGAGGTTTACCACAAAAGGTATTTTCATGTGATGATCATTGTGTTGCATGTCTTAAAGGCAAACATCACAAATCTTCTCATAAGTCTAAAGAGATAAATACAATCTCTATACCTCTCCAATTATTGCATATGGATCTGTTTGGTCCTCCAAATGTGATAAGTATTGGCAAGTAATCTTACTGCTTAGTTATTGTTGATGATTTCTCTAGATTCACTTGGGTCTATTTTCTGAGGACAAAGGATGAGACAAGTGGACTGATCAAATCCTTTATTCTCAGAGTTGAAAACCAAACAAATCAAAGAGTTAAAATCATTAGGTCTGATAATGGAACTGAATTTAAAAACAATGACCTAAACAGCTTTTGTGAGGAAAAAGGTATTGAGAGACAATACAGTGCTCCTAGGACTCCTCAACAGAATGGAGTTGCTGAGAGGAGAAACAGGACACTGATTGAAACTGCAAGATCCCTGTTGGCAGATTCAAAACTGCCAGTTACATTTTGGGCAAAAGCAGTTAATACTGCTTGTTATGTTCAAAACAGGGTTCTAATAGTTAAATCTCAAGGCAAGACACCATATGAACTTTTTAACAAGAAGAAACCTTTTATTGGATTTTTCAAACCTTTTGGGTGTCCTTGCACAATTCTTAATACCAAAACTCACTTAGGCAAGTTTGATAGCAAAGCAGATGATGGATTTCTGGTTGGTTACTCATCCGAAAGTAAGGATTACAGAGTTTTTAATACCTCTTATAGAATAATTGAGGAAAATGACAATGTAAAATGCAATGAGAGCACACCAAATAAACTTGGTACAGGCCCTGATTGGCTTTTTGACATTGATTTACTAACTAATTCTTTGGGTTTCAGTTATGAGGATAATACAGGAACAGGAACAGAATCAGTACAAGACAAAAGACAAGAGTTTGTGCTCTTTCCAATCCCTATAGCAGATCCTATTGAACTCTGTGTTCAAGAGAAGAAAGATGTTGCAGATTCAAAGGATACTGAAACGGCTCAGAATGAAGAGGAGAGAGGTGAAAAGGAGGATCAACTTTTGACTTCAGAACAGCTAGAACCTGAGATGCCTGCAGAAGATGATACTGATGATGAGAACTCCTCAGTGTTTGGTGGCAACACTCCAGAAAAGAATAACACCAATATTGAAGTCAATCTTCAGGAAGAGGCTGTAAATGCTACAAGGACTCAAAAGAATCATCCTCCTCAGTTGGTGATTGGTGACATAAATTCTCCAATCATCACAAGGAATCAGAGTAAGTTGGGAGGATTAAAAGACATACACTCAGGCTTACTATCTTGCTTTCTATCTTAGGTTGAGCCCAAAAAGGCACATGATGCAATAAAAGACCCAAGCTGGATAGAAGCAATGCAAGAGGAGCTGCTGCAGTTTGTACTGCAAAATGTATGGGATTTGGTAGAACTGCCTAAAGGACACAGAGCTATAGGGACAAAATGGATTTTCAGAAACAAGAAGGATGAGAGAGGGATAGTGATCAAGAACAAGGCTAGATTGGTAGCACAGGGGTACACTCAAGAAGAAGGAATTGATTATGAAGAGGTTTTTGCACCAGTGGCCAGGATTGAGGCAATTAGGATGTTTTTAGCCTATGCCTCTTTCATGAAGTTCAAAGTCTACCAAATGGATGTCAAAAGTGCTTTTGTATATGGCAAAATTGAAGAAGAAGTATATGTCTGTCAGCCTCCAGGGTTTGAAAATCCCAAGTATCCTGACAGAGTATACAAATTGAAGAAAGCACTGTATGGACTACATCAAGCACCAAGAGCTTGGTATGACACTTTGTCTACCTATCTCTTGGAAAATGGGTTTGAGAGAGGAATCATTGACAAGGCTCTGTTCATTTAAAGGAAGAAGAAGGACATCCTGTTATTGCAAATTTATGTGGATGACATCATCTTTGGATCCACAAAAGATCATTTGTGCAGAGATTTTGAAGAATTAATGCATAAGAGATCCAAGATGAGTTCTATGGGTGAACTTACTTTCTTCCTTGGGCTACAAGTTAAGCAGCAACAAGATGGAATCTTCATAAGCCAAACCAAGTATGTGCAGGACATTTTAACCAAGTTTGGATTCTCAGATTCCAAGCCTGCAAGCACACCCATGGAGACACACAAACAGATAACTGCAGATCTTGAGGGGAAGGATGTGGATGTTCATCACTACAGATCCATGATTGGCTCCCTCATGTATCTCACAGCTTATAGACCAGATATCATGTTCCCTGTTTGTGTGTGTGCAAGATTTCAAGTTAGGCCAAAGCAATCACATTTTCAAGCAGTCAAGAGGATATTAAGATATCTCAGAGGTCAAACCAGATTAGGACTGTGGTATCCTCATGACTCACCATTTGACCTACTTGCATATTCAGATAGTGACCTGGGTGGAGCTAACTTGGACAGAAAGTTTACAACTGGAGGATGTCAGTTTTTGGGTGCAAGACTAGTATCATGGCAGTGTAAGAAGCAAACCACAGTGTCCACCTCAACAACAGAAGCCGAATATATAGCTGCTGCAAGCTGCTGCTCACAAGTGCTATGGATTCAGAATCAAATGATGGACTATGGTATGACATTTCTTCACACTTCTATTTTCATAGACAACAGCAGTGCTATTAGCCTTGTTAATAATCCTGTCAAGCATTCAAAAACAAAGCATATAGAAATAAGGTACCATTTTATCAGAGACTGTAATGAGAAGAAGCTAATTCAGGTTCAGAAAGTACACACAACTAACCAGTTTGCTGATCTATTCACAAAAGCTTTTGATGTGGGTAGATTCACATTCTTGGTCACAAGTGTGGGTATGATGAACAATGAATAAGTATATTCTCATTCTCTTCATGTACCTAAATAGATTCCTCCTTAGGTACTTTCTTTAAATTGGTGCTATTAACCCCTGTGTGTTTCAGTGTTTCAGGTTATTTTGATTTGGTACTTAATTATTCTAAGGTAGTTAATACTGCTCTCAGTTAATACTGCTCTCAGTTAATACTGCTAGTTAGTTAATACTGCTAGTTAGTTAATACTGCTCTCAGTTAATACTGCTAGTTAGTTAATACTGCTCTCAGTTAATACTGCTAGTTAGTTAATACTGCTAGTAGTTAATACTGCTCTCAGTTAATACTGCTAGTTAGTTAATACTGCTAGTAGTTAATACTGCTCTCAGTTAATACTGCTAGTTAGTTAATACTGCTAGTGGTTAATACTGCTTATGTCCCGAATTGTATAAATACCCTTTTTGCCAGCCTAAAAGTTCATAACGACTCTTTGATTACTATTAATCTGCTCTCTAACCCTTTTTCTCTCAAGCACCTAGTAACTTTCAGGCAAGAACACTAAAGCTAAATGGCATCCATGACGTTAATTGATGAGCACAACGAAATCGCAATGCTTCAAAAGCCGAAGCAGGCTGATGGATTTCACCAGATAGTCGATTTTCTCAAGACAAGACACATTGCGTATGCCCTTACAGTGTCACCATCCATCTACATTGAGCACCAGAAACAATTCTGGGCAAATGCCACCATTGTTACTGAAAATGGTGTGCAAGTTATCAAGACAAGGGTGTGTGACAAACCCTTGACAGTTTCTGAAGAGGTAATTCGCATTAGTCTACGTCTAGACGATGCCTCAGGTATCTCATCTATCCCTAATGATGAACTGTTTTCAACTCTTACTAGAATGGGGTATGGAGGCCCATTGGGTGTTTTCAAGTTCTCAAAAGCCAAATTTTCTCCCCAATGGCGTTTCTTTGTCCATACCCTGATGCATTGTATTTCCATAAAGACTACTGGATGGAGTGAGTTCAGTAGTACCATTGCTTATGCTTTGGTCTGCTTGGCCACTGCCAGAAAGTACAATTTTTCAAAAATGATTTTTAATGACCTTATGTCAAACTTGGGAAACAAAAAGAGTTTCTTTATGTACCCAAGATTTGTACAGGCAGTTATAACCAATGAATTGACGGATATGCCTCAATTTGATGAGGTATATGTACCTAAAATCCCCAAAGGTAAGGTCTTTTCAAATATGAAGAGATCTCCATTGGACTCGGAAGGAGTTGACACCCCATTGTTCTCTACAATGATGGTGGTGTCCCACAATGAAGAAGGTATGGATTCAGGGTCAAGGCCCTCATTATACCATCCCACTGAAAGCCAATCCCAACCTTCAATCAGTATATCAATCCCTCAGTCCCTTCTTCAAAAACCAACTTCACCAATCACCAACACATACATAAGGAAAAAGGTAAAGAAGGCTCCTTCCCTTCTTGTACCTTCACCCACAAAGCCTTTAAGCCCTCAAATGGAGAATTCTCCATTAGAGAATATCTATAGGGAAACCACAGGGGTGTCTCCCAACCCTAGGGAGGTGCTCAATAAGGAGATGTATGAGCATATGGGTGAGCAGGCTGCCACTACTCCTGCTAGCACAGAGGAGGACATTGGTAACATCAATAAGACCTCCCCCATGGCAACTTTGAATGAGCAATTATTCAAAGGTCCCAGGTGACAAGAAACCAAGGGGGTGGAGGGTGCTTCTGCTAGGCAGAAGACTTCCACTACTAAAAGATCCCATGATCCTTCAAAAGGGGGTAATACTCCTGGAGAAGGTGAGGACAGATATGACTACAATGAATTGATGGAAACAATGGGCAACATTAATCTGGATGTCATCAAGCAAGGCAAAGACATAGAAGAAATGAAAATGGTAATTCTGTCTCAACAAGTACAGATTACCAAATTGAAGGAAATGGTAACAAGGTTGGTGCAAAAGAAGAGGAGAGGGAAGTTTGTTTTGAAGAAGAGGAAAAATGCTAATGATGCTTTCAATAAGGGGGAGAATCCAGATGCTGAAGCAAAAAAGGAAAGTACATCTGGGATGGGAGTTGAGTTTGAGGGGGAGAAAGCTACAGAAACAGAAGTTCAAGCAGCAGCAGTAACAGAACAGGTAGCAGCAGTAACAGGGCTATCTGTTGAAGAATTGGAAATAGCAGAAACTTTGGTAAAAGTAAAGAATGACACTCCTAAGGCTACTCAAAAGGCCAAGGGAATGGTCATCAATGAAGGAGGCCTTGAAAAGAAGAGAAAAGAAAGAAGTAAGGCAGGTTTGAAGGATGCAAAGGGTAAAGCTAAGATGATGAAGAAGAAGAACCAGGTGGAGTTAGATGAAGAAGTAGCAAAACAACTCCAAGCTGAGATGGAAAAGGAGGAACAACTCCAATCAGAGAAGGACAGAGAGCTTGCACTGGAGATGGCCAGAAAGCTCAATGAAGAATATCAAAAGAGCATAAAAACTACAGCTGAAGTCAAGAAAATACCAGTCAAAAAGCAGAAAAGACAACCTTCCAAGACCTTTTTGGCCAATCAGGAAAGGAGAAAAATGATAAATTTCCTGAAAGGTTCAATTGGTGTCAAAGGAGAGATGTTTACTAATATGGCATACAGTCAAGTTGAGGAGCTCTATAAAAGGGAAATGGCTAAGCTTCAAGGGGACTCCTCACAAAGGGAAGAGGCTGAAAGAAGGATGAAGGAGAGACACGATCTAAACATTCAACAACCATTCCCTGAGGAAGTCACTCCTACCAAAGAAAAGGCTGAAGACACTAAAGAAGAGAATGTTGGTATGGATATGAAATCTGCAAAGAGAGTAAAGACCATAGCTTCCAAGAAACAGTCCAAGAAGCCAAGGGTTGAAGAAGCTGAAATAGAGACAGAACCTTCAGTTACACTTTCAGCAGAATCTGTGCAGAACCCAGAGCAATCCAATAAGCAATCTGATGAGCAAGTGGGTCTTTATCTGACTGTAATAGAACCAGTTCAGGCTGTTCCAATTTCTGTGAAGGCTCCAGAGATCATCTTTTGGGACATTCTGAGAGACAACAAAAAGGATTACTTCAGGCTTAAAAGAGTTGGTGATGTATTTGAAGTATATTCAACTTGGGGGAAAGTAATCAGAAGTTGCTCCAGAGCTTATCTTGAAGAGATGCATAAGGTGGGAATAAATCTTTATGAACATGTTTTGAAAGGAACTGAAGAAAGTCTACTCAAGATTGCAATGGAATATCTTTGTATGATGTTTGAACCAGAAAAAGTGGTTTACAGAATCAAGGATCTACATCATGAGTATGGGTTTAAGAAGATTGATAAGTGGATACTCTTTGAAAACTGTGGTGTATACATGATCACAATTGATAACTGTTATCATGAATACTACCTAGTGGACAAAGTGTATGATCATAGCAAAGAGAAGCTGAATGGGATGCTGAAAGCTAAGCTAATATGTGCAAAGGAATCAGAAATGGCCAGAATTGTGGTAAGAAGAACAATTAATCAAAGTCTGGGTCTGGATCCGAATTTGGGCAACTAAGTTGTAGTGTTGAAAGCATCTTGAAGACCATAAATGAAGAACTTGACTTCTCTTCCTAAAAGTCAAGTTAGGGGGAGATTGTTGGGAATTCAGAATTTGCACAAGTATGGTTAATGCTGCTAGCACAACATAGTTAGTACTTCTGAGACAGATTAATACTGCTAAACATGATTAATACTGCTTGATGAAGTTACTACTGCTGAGCATAGTTAGTACTGCTAGTAGTTAGTACTGCTAAGGGTTACTACTGCCAACTTCATTAATACTGCTGAACATGGTTAATGCTTCTGAACATGGTTAGTACTGCTTATGAGATGAAGACTTCGTATAGCAATGAAGACAGCTGTATTGATTGAAGATATTCATGGAAAGCTTGGAGATAAATATGGAAGATTATACTGAAGATCTTTTATATTTTGTAATTATCTTTTATCTTTAGTATATGTATAGAATTAGTCTGAATAGTTTGATACACAATAATTCTGAGTTTTTGTTTTTCATAGAGAGAATTAACCTCAAGGTTTATAATCCTAGTTCTAGAGAAGTAGAATTCGTATTGGTGAGCCTGTTCATCAAGATTGAGGTTTTGTTTGAAAACTTGTAGCTTTAATCTTTCAATAAAGTGTACAAGTTGTGATTTATATTCACTGTTTTCATTGATATTCTGAATATTAAAATGTTATTCCGCAAAATCCTTTAATATTGTTTTTGAGTTCATTATTCTTGTTAAGAATTAGATCCTGACAAACACACACACGTATTCATCTGATTAATCAAGAGATCATTGGTATATTGTTTGATTTATTCATCTCTTGTTCTTTAATGTGTTGTGTGATTGTTTATCAACTAATCTGGGTTTAACAGATGTTTATGCAAACAGTTTATTTATATTGCAACTAATTCTTTTACTGTCTTCCATATAAACTGTATGTTCTCACTAGGCTTTAAGCCTAACACTTTTCTCAAATGATGTGTATAACATGTTCCCTTAGCGGCGGACTGTCAAGGGGTTGAGAGAAGAGCGTGGTATCTTGAGGGTATTTTTGTTGAATGATAGAACTTTTGGAAGCTTTAGCATTGGAACAATTATTCATTTTGGTATTGGGTTGACAACCAATGTAATCTAGCTAGATGTAGTTTAGATTAGTTTGTTGTTGTTTCCCCATACATTATTACAGATTTTGTAAATGCTCACGCTTTCCGGACCTTCAGAGTCCCCAACAGATCTTCTCATATTTGAGAAAACCTTGCCTTTGGGGGGTTTAGGTACATATACCCCAGCAGGTTGAGGTATATCCGTCAATTGATTAGTAATAACTTCTTGAACAAACCTGGGATACATAAAGAAGCTCTTTTTGTTTCCCATGTTTGAGACAAGATCATTGAAAATCATTTTAGAAAAATTGTACTTTCTGGCAGTGGCCAAGCACACCAAAGCATAAGCAATAGTGCTGCTGAACTCACTCCATCCAGTAGTCTTTTTGGATATA
Source organism: Arctium minus (assembly GCA_954870635.1). Lineage (NCBI taxonomy): Eukaryota > Viridiplantae > Streptophyta > Magnoliopsida > Asterales > Asteraceae > Arctium > Arctium minus. Next base: position 167,700,660 of record OX941080.1, on the reverse strand, counting down.
CAATGCATAAGAGTATGGACAAAGAAACGCCATTGGGGTGAGAATTTTGCTTTAGAAAATTTGAAAACACCCAATGGGCCTCCATACCCCATTCTTGTAAGAGTTGTAAACAGTTCATCATTTGGGATAGAAGTTATACCAGAGGCATCGTCTAGACGTAGACTGATGCGAATAACCTCTTCAGTAACTGTTAGTGATTGATCACAGATTCTTGTCTTGATCATTTGCACACCATTTTCCACAACAATGGTTGCATTAGCCCAGAACTGCCTTTGATGCTCAATGTAGATTGTAGGTGATACAATAAGAGCATGAGCAATGTGGCTTGTCTTGAGGAAATCCACAATCTGATGAAATCCTGAAGCTTGCTTTGGCTTTTGTAGCATCGCAATCTCGTTGTGCTCGTCGATGAAAGTCATGGATGCCATTATTTGGGTGGTTTGCCCTATTTATAAACGTTATATTACCGAACTTTCAATTTTCAAAATTACCCGAATTTTAAGGGTGTTACAAGTTGGTATCAGAGATCTAGTTTAAGTGAACTAGTCATGAATGTAAGATGTCTAGACTTGGACTGAGTATGTTAGGCAATGATTTGTGAGTTGGGTAGAACTTCTAAGATGGGTTAGTCTTAGAGTCGACGGAAGTTATGTTCATCAAGCATTGTGATGATGGTAACAAGAACCCTTATGTGTTATATGTTCATAATCTCACTTAGCTAATGCTATTATGAGTATATTTTACGTAAGTGTACTTGGTTTGCTAATGTTATGACAATTGGTAGATGTAGTTGTACGTTTCTTTCGTGTTTGTTTCGGTTAACCTCTTTCTTACTCTTTCTCGTGCTTGTGTGGCAGCCATTATTCTAATATGGTGAACACTCGTAGTCGACCGTTAGTCGATGGGGATTTGCGTGAAGATAGCTCGCCCGAGCGAAACCCGGTGGTTAGGGCGGCGACAGTCATCCCTCCGGGTATGCCACCTATATTCACGGGTGAGGTGGAACAAGTACTGAGAGTGGAGTTGGCATCCACAAACCCGGCGGTTCAGGAGGCGAACCCTCAAACTGACATGATGGCCAACATCATGCAAATGGTATCGACGGCAATAGAAAAGCAGCAAGAACCGTTCATGAAGATGTTGGAGGATCGCGATGCCAACCTCAAGAGAAATGAGACGGTTGCTGAGAACGTTGTAGTTGGTTCTGGTGGCACTGGTCCGGGTATCCGAATGGAAGAGCACAGAGTTGTGGGTGCTCAGAAAAGTGGAAGAAGCTGCTAATACAAATCCTTTCTGGGATGCGGGTTGCCAGAATTCTCTAGTTCTGACGACCCAATTTTGTGTGTGAAGTGGATTAGAGATGTTGAGCAAGCTTTTGGCTACTCTGAATGTGGGGACGATCAGAGAGTGGAATTTGGTACCCAGCTGCTGAGGAATTCGGCGCTCACCTGGTGGAATGTTACCCACTCTACTCTCTCTCCTACCGTGTTGGCTCAGTTGTCTTGGGCAGATTTCAAGAAGAAGTTAATGGAAGAGTTCTGTAGCGAAAGATCTATGGATCGCATCGAAAAGGAGTTTCGATCTCTAGTAAATGGGAACTTGACGGTGAGGGAGTACAATCGTAAATTTATGGAGAAACTTGATTTGGTGGGGCATGTGGCCCCAACGGAGAAAGAGAAGATAAAGGCCTACCTCAATGGCCTACCGACGGACATGTTGTCCATGGTCCACAACTCCAAGGCTTCCAACCTTCGCGAGACGATTGAGGAAGCTCAATTCATGGAAGAAATCTTTGCGAGAAGCAAGGCGGAGAAAACAGTAATGGTTGGGGACAAGAGAAAATGGGAGAGCAATTATGCACCTCCTAGGAGGAATCAACCTTTTGTTGGGAATAGGAGTTTCAACAACCGGAAGGAGGCACGATGGTGCCAAAGATGTAAGAGCAAGCATTACGGCAACTGTAATTCTAGTTCCATTTCTTGTGCCAAATGTGGTAAGATCGGTCATCAGGTCAAAGACTGTCCGATCAAGGGAATTGTTTGCTTCGAGTGCAAGATGCCGGGGCATTTCTGAGAGGATTGACCAAAGTGGAAGACGGGGAGCGCCCCGGAGAAGAAAGAGAACCCTCCCAGAGTTCCTGGACGAGCTTTCCAGATGATGGCCGATGAGGCCAAGGCATCCGCTAATGTGGTATCGGGTACGTTTCTTCTAAACTCCGTACCTGCTCGTGTGCTATTTGATTCGGGTACCAGCTTCTCTTTCATATCTGTTGTGTTTCGTGAAAAACTTGGCATGCCCACTAATAGTCTAGAGAATGCTTTAGTGGTAGAGATAGATAATGGTGATCAAGTGTTAATCCGTGACGTCTTGAAGGATTGTACCCTTAGCATTGAAGGAAAGAAGTTCCTAATCAACTTGATGCCAATGGTCATTGGTGGATTCGACGTGGTGGTCGGTATGGATTGGTTGGCGTACAATCATGCCGAAATCTTATGCTCCAAGAAACTAATCTGACTTCCTATATCGGATGGTGACATGGTGGTAGTTTATGGCGATAGAAGGAAAGGTGATGTGGCGGTTATCACCATGGCTAAGGCGCGAAAGTGTTTGGTGAAGGGATGTTCGTCCTTTCTAGCTTATGTGATAGACGCGAAACTCGAGAAGAAGAAGCTCGAGGACGTGAAGGTGGCGTGCGAATTTCCCGATGTCTTTCCGGATGATTTGCCCGGTTTGCCACCCGATCGTCAAGTGGAGTTCCAGATTGATCTTATACCGGGGGCAGCTCCAATTGCGCGAGCTCCTTACCGGTTGGCGCCATCGGAGATGCAAGAAATGATGGCTCAACTTCAAGAACTCCTAGATAAGGGATTTATAAGACCGAGCTCGTCGCCTTGGGGAGCTCCGGTCTTGTTCGTCAAGAAGAAGGATGGCACGATGAGGATGTGCATCGATTACCGTGAACTGAATAAGGCCACGGTGAAGAATAAGTATCCACTCCTGAGGATCGACGACTTATTCAATCAACTTCAGGGAGCGGGTTGTTTTTCAAAAATTGTCTTGCGTTCGGGATATCATCAAGTGAACGTGAGAAGAGAAGACGTTCTGAAAACGGATTTTAGAATGCGTTACGGCCATTACGAGTTCCTTGTGATGCCGTTTGGTCTAACTAACGCACCGACGGTGTTTATGGATTTGATGAATCGAGTGTGCCGACCGTTCCTCGACAAATCAGTCATTGTATTCATTGATGACATACTCGTGTATTCCAAGAGCGAGTCAGAACACGAGCACACCTACGCGAAGTCCTTGAAGTGTTGAGAAAAGAAAGATTGTTTGCCAAGTTTTCTAAGTGCGACTTTTGGCTTGAAGAGGTTCAATTCTTGGGTCACGTTGTCACTTGAGAGGGAGTGAAGGTGGACCCCTCCAAGATTGAAGCAATGATGAATTGGGAGCCTCCCAAGAGTCCGTCCGAAATCCGAAGTTTCTTGGGTTTGGCGGGCCACTATCGTAGATTCATACAAGACTTCTCCAAAATCGCTTCTTCCTTGACGACTTTGACGAGGATGAATGTGAAGTTTGTTTGGACCGAAACACAAGAGAAGGCGTTCCGGACTTTGCAAAAGAAGTTGTGTAAAGCTCCAATCTTGTCACTACCCGAAGGGTCGGAAGACTTCATAGTTTATAGCGACGCTTCGAAGATGGGTTTGGGTTGTATGTTGATGCAAAGAGGCAAAGCAATCGCTTACGCATCGAGACAACTCAAGATTCACGAGAAGAACTACCCTACCCATGATCTAAAGTTGGCAGCGGTGGTGTTCGCTTTAAAGCTTTGGCGACACTATCTCTATGGCACCAAGTGTACTCTGTACACAGATCATAAGAGTTTAAAGTACGTCTTTGATCAAAAGGAATTGAATATGAGGCAAAGGCGGTGGCTCGAGTTACTCAAAGACTATGATTGTGAGTTACTTTACCATCCCGGTAAGGCAAATGTGGTAGCCGATGCTTTGAGTCGGAAGGACTATAGTGGAATCATTCGGGCTACCCTCTCAAGAATCGAGCTCGTGTCGAGTCTCATTGAGAAGATCCCGACATCTCAAGTGGAAGCTTTGTTGGAAGAAAACCTCAAGGAAGAAGTTATGACGAAACAACGTTTGCTCTTAAAGGAAGATAGCCGTGGAGTGAAATTGTTCAACGGCCGTGTGTGGGTGCCCAAGGTTGGTGGCAATCGGGAACTTCTTCTTGAGGATGCTCACAAGTCCAAATATTCGATTCATCCGGGTAGTACAAAGATTTACCGGGACTTGAAGTTACATTATTGGTGGCCAGTGATGAAGTTTGACGTGGCACGATATGTAGAGCGTTGTGTGACCTGTTTGCAAGTGAAGGCCGAGCATCAACGACTATACGAGAGTCTTCAATCCTTGGAGATCCCCGAGTGGAAATGGGAGCATATTACCATGGACTTCGTGACTAAGTTTCCCAAGACTCTTCGAGGTCACAATACCATTTGGGTGATAGTTGACCGGTTGACCAAGAGCGCTCATTTCTTGGCTATGCGTGAGACACTACCAATGGACAAGTTAGCGAAGCTTTACATCGATGATGTGGTTTCAAGGCATGAAGTGCCCTTGTCTATTGTTTCTGATCGTGATAGTCGATTCACTTCCAATTTTTGGGATGGCCTACAGAAAGAACTTGGTACGCGCGTAAAGTTGTGTACGACCTACCATCCTCAAACCGACGGTCAAAGCGAGAGAATGATCCAAACGCTAGAATACATGTTAAGATCTTGCGTTATCGACTTTGGGGGTAGCTGGGACTCTCACTTACCTTTGGTGGAGTTTGCTTATAACAATAGCTACCACTCGAGTATCGGAATGGCTCCGTTCGAAGCCTTGTATGGGCGGAAGTGTAGAACTCCCGTATGTTGGTTTGAGGCGGGAGAGAAGCAATTTACCGGACCTGAAGTCGTACAAGAGACGGCCAATAAGGTCAAGGGCAACCGGGAAAGATTGAAAGCGGCCCAAGATCGGCAAAAGAGCTATGTCGATAAGAAGAGGCGGCCGATGGAATTCCAAGTGTGCGATCGTGTGATGTTGAAAGTGTCGCCATGGAAGGGCATTATTCGGTTCGGAAAACGCGGGAAGTTAAGTCCTCGTTTCCTTGGACCAATTAAAGTGCTTACGCGTGTCGGCTTGCAAGCCTACCAGTTGGAACTTCCTCCAGAAATGAACGGGATCCACAACACATTCCACATCTTCTATCTCCGGAAATGTTTGGCGGAAGAAGAGAGTGTTATCCCTCTTTCCAAAATTAGAGTGGATGAAGGTAATCGTTGTGTTGAAGAGCCTGAAGCTATTTTGGAGAAAAACTCAAAGAAGCTTCGCCACAAAGAAGTCACCATGGTCAAAGTTCAGTGGAAGCATCATCGAGGTGCCAACGTGACGTGGGAAGCCGAGGAGGATATGAAGCAGAGATATCCTCATCTGTTTGTGTAGTTGAGATTTCGAGGACAAAATCATTTCTAAGTAGGGGAGGATTGTAACCCCTTAAATTTTCAATCTTATGAGAAACCCCTTGTATCTCTCTATATTATATATGTTGGGGATTAGGGTTCATTGAGAGAAATCGAGGAAGAAGAAGAAAGGGATAAAAGGGCATACTTTCGGTGGTCTGCAGGGCGCACGACCCGTGCGCCTTTCTTCAGTATTTTGGCACGGGTCGTGCCTAGGCACAACAGCATTGGCACAGGTCATGCTCTTTGCTTCACAAATTTGGCACGGGTCGTGCTTAGCATCAGAAGGTACATCTCGGGTTAAATAAGATTTTTCCCCCAAATCTCATTCACTTTTCATTTCAACCTCCCAATCCTTCTCACTCAAACCCTTTCCTCACCATTTATTGCTAGAGCTTAGAGCACCATCCAAGGATTCGGTTTTGGAAGGTTCACCACCATCTCCATCTTCATCTTCACCAAGAGGTCAAAAATTAGGGTTTTGGGTTTTCTTCTAAAACCTACTTAGTGAGTTCATACTTCTCTTTTACTAAATGTTAACCCAGTTTAATCTAGTTGATAATTAAACACACATACAATATAGATCAAGAGATATAAAGATTATAATAACATACCAAACCCTTGAATAATCAATGAAAACCTTGTGTGTTCTTGATACCTTGAATACGATTACAGAGAAAACGGCTACCTCTCTAATATGATAATTATTGAATAATGAGGATTAACCCTAAAAACCTAAATAACTAAAACTATTTATATCTAAGCCTAATAGGCCTAATGGGCTTGGGCCCAACTGTCAGGATCGAATTCTCAACAAGAATTAATTCTCAGAAAAAATATCAAAGAAGTTTGCGGAATAACACTTTGATATTTAATCAAACAGAAAATAAAAACAGAATATAATCAACAAACTGTAAACTTGTATTTAATGCTTTGAAGTTACAAGATTACTCACTCAACCTCAATATTGATGAACAGGCTCACCAATACGAATTCTACTTCTCTAGAATTAGGATCTATGCCTTGAGGTTGATTGTCTCTCTAAAAGAATGAAAACTGAAAGTTAAAGTATTATTCTAAACTATACAATATATACTGAATACAAAGATAATTACAATAAATAAAATATCTTCAGTATATCTTCCATGTATATCTCAAAGCTTCCATGTATATCCTTTCATACGAATCTTCATCATATAAGCAGTATTAATCTTCAGCAGCATTAACTTCCTTCTAGCAGTATTAACTACTAAGCAGTACTAACCACTAGCAGTACTAACTAGCTAAGCAGTACTAACTTTGTTCAAGCAGCACTAACTTTGACTAGCAGTATTAATTAATACTAGCAGTAGTAGCAGTATTAACTGAAAGCAGTATTAACCACTAGCAGTAGTAACACTCAGCAGTATTAACCTTTAAATCTTCTAGCAGTAGTAATTTTGAACCATTTGCATTAACCATACTTGATGAATTCTTCAGTTCCCAACAATCTCCCCCTAACTTGACTTTTAGGAAAAGAAGTCAAGTTCTTCAGATCTTCTTCAAGATGCTCCCAAAACTCTATCAATGCCTAAATCCCAGTGTTTGCATCCAATCCCAAACTTTGATTAATTGTTCTTTGGATCAAATATTTAGCCATTTCTGAATTTTCACCACATCCAAGCTTCTTCTTCAACATTAAATGAAGTTTCAATCTGCTATGGTTGTATACTTTATCCACTAGGAAGTATTCAATGTGATTTCTATCCAAAGTCACAGAATATACGCCACTAGTTTCATACAAAGTCCAATTGGTAACTGCTTGAAAAACACTCCTTATGATCTCCTTCACTTCATCAGGTTTGAACATCATACACAGATACTCCATCACCAGTTTTGTAATTGAAATCCCTAGAGCTTTCAACTGATCTGCATACAACTTCATCCCTATATCAAACATTTCTTCAATATCAGACCTTGAGCATGTTCTGACAATTTTAGCCCAAGTACTGTAGACTTCATACTTTTCATCTTTTCTCTTCAGTCTGATATACTTCTTGCCATCTACTTCCAAAACATCCCAGTGAATGACTTCAGGAGGTTTAACTCCTACAGGTTCTGCTGCAATTGGTTCAGGCACTTTGTCCATCACAACCATGTACATCTTGACATCCTCAGTACTTGCAGGTTCTTTCATTGTAGATGACTCAGGTGCCTCTTCTTCTTCAGCAACCTTTTCAGCCTCTTCTTCCACTAATCTAGGCTTCTTTGTAGGCTTTCTCCTGGCAATCATCTTTGTTCTTTTTAAAGTCCTTAGACTTTCACCAATTGTTGTTTCCTTCTCTGGAGTTTCTTGCTCATCAGGGAATGGTTTTTGTAAGAAATCATTGCTTTCTTTCATTCTTTTCTCCATTTCAACCCTTGCAAGATCATCCCCTTGAAGCTTTATCATCTCAGCATCATACATCTTCTTGAGCTTCTCAAAAGACATCTTTGAAAACATTTCTACCTTGACACCTACTGCACCCTTGAGGAAAGTAATCATTTTCTTTCTCTCTTGAGCACCCAGGTATGTCTTTGAAGGTTGTCTTTTCCTTGCAGCCATTTTGATCTTAGCAGGCTTCCTCAAAGATGTGGCTTTCTTCTTGGCTTGTTCTGTTGCTAAGCTTTGTTGATAGGCTTTGTTTAACTCTGCAGCCATTGCTTTAGCTATCTCTCTATCCTTTTGCACTTGCATGGTTTCTGCTTCTTCAAGTTCAGCCTGTATCTTCCTAGCTAGAGCTTCATCTGATTCAATCAGCTTCTGCTTTTTCATTGGTTTATCAGATTCAACTAGCTTTGCCTTACCTTTCTCTTTGCCCATCACCTTCTCAGTGCTAGAGTTCTTTGCTGCATCACCTCTTTCTTTTATGACAACTCCTTTGGCCTTTGAGGTGACCTTGGGAGTATCATGTTTGGCTTTGATGAGTGTTTCTGCAATCTCAAGCTCTGTAAGGACCTCTTTTACTGTTTCTGCTGCTTCTTTCAGCTCAGCAGTATTAACCATTTCTGCTGCTTTACTTGAACTGGCAGTATTAATGGTTTCTGCTGCTGGCTCTGTTTCTGCTGCTTGCTCATTCTCCCCCTCAACATCATGTTTTTCCTCTTGCTCCCCCTTAGCTTTGGCATCAGCTTCTGACTCCCCCTTTTTGGGAGCATCAGTCACTGGTTTCCTCCTTCTGAGCACAAATTGTTTCTTCTTCCTTTGCTTACCATTTGCTTCAATTTGATGATTTGTTCTTGTTGTGACAGAACTATGAGTTTAAGCTCTTCTATATCTTTGCCTTGTTTGAGTACATCCATGTTGATGTTGCCCATGGTTTCCATCAATTCATAATAGTTATATCTGTCCTCACCTTCTCCAGAAGTGTTACCCTCTTTTGAAGGATCATTGGATCTTTTTGTAGTGGAAGTCTTCTGCCTAGCAGAAGCACTATCCACCCCCTTGGGTTCTTGGCACCTGGGACCTTTGGATGATTGCTCACCCAAAGTTGCCATGGGGGAGGTCTTATTGATGTTACCACTTTCCTCCTCTGTACTAGCAGGAGTAGTGGCAGCCTCATCACCCATATGCTCTACCTCCTCCTCAGAGAGCACCTCCTTTGGGTTGGGAGACACCCTTGTGGTTTCCCTTTGGATATTCTCTAGGGGAGAATTCTCCCTTAGAGGGCTTATAGGCTTAGTGGGTAATGGTACAAGAAGGGAAGGAGCCTTCTTTACCTGTTTTCTCTTGTAAGTTTGGGTGATGGGAGAGGTTGATTTTTCAAGAAGGGACTGGGGAATTGATTTTGAGAGGGAAGGTTGGGCTTGGCTAGCAGTGGGTTGGTCTAATGGGGGCCTTGACCCTGCTACCATACCTTCATTGGTTTGGGACACCACCATCATTGTAGAGAACAATGGGGTGTCAACTCCTTCAGAGTCCCCAACAGATCTTCTCATATTTGAGAAAACCTTGCCTTTGGGGGGTTTAGGTACATATACCCCAGCAGGTTGAGGTATATCCGTCAATTGATTAGTAATAACTTCTTGAACAAACCTGGGATACATAAAGAAGCTCTTTTTGTTTCCCATGTTTGAGACAAGATCATTGAAAATCATTTTAGAAAAATTGTACTTTCTGGCAGTGGCCAAGCACACCAAAGCATAAGCAATAGTGCTGCTGAACTCACTCCATCCAGTAGTCTTTTTGGATATACAATGCATAAGAGTATGGACAAAGAAACGCCATTGGGGTGAGAATTTTGCTTTAGAAAATTTGAAAACACCCAATGGGCCTCCATACCCCATTCTTGTAAGAGTTGTAAACAGTTCATCATTTGGGATAGAAGTTATACCAGAGGCATCGTCTAGACGTAGACTGATGCGAATAACCTCTTCAGTAACTGTTAGTGATTGATCACAGATTCTTGTCTTGATCATTTGCACACCATTTTCCACAACAATGGTTGCATTAGCCCAGAACTGCCTTTGATGCTCAATGTAGATTGTAGGTGATACAATAAGAGCATGAGCAATGTGGCTTGTCTTGAGGAAATCCACAATCTGATGAAATCCTGAAGCTTGCTTTGGCTTTTGTAGCATCGCAATCTCGTTGTGCTCGTCGATGAAAGTCATGGATGCCATTGATCTTAGTGGAAAGCTTGCCTGAAAACTTCGAACTTGAGAGAGAAAAGATTTTGAGCGCAAGAGAGCAGTATGCAAAGAGTCGTTATGAACTTTTAGGCGGGCAAAAAGTATTTATAGTATTCGGAATATAAGCAGTATTAATCTAGAGCAGTATTAACTACTAGCAGTTTTAACTGAAAGCAGTAGTAACCACTAGCAGTATTAACTGAAAGCAGTATTAACCATTAGCAGTATTAACTGAAAGCAGTATTAACCACTAGCAGTATTAACTGAAAGCAGTATTAACCACTAGCAGTATTAACTGAAAGCAGTATTAACCACTAGCAGTATTAACTGAAAGCAGTATTAACCACTAGCAGTATTAACTGAAAGCAGTATTAACCACTAGCGGTATTAACTGAAAGCAGTATTAACCACTAGCAGTATTAACTGAAAGCAGTATTAACCACTAGCAGTATTAACTGAAAGCAGTATTAACCACTAGCAGTATTAACTATACTTACTCCTTTTAAACTTGCTAAACACTGAGTACTGCTATGCATATCCTGAAAAAGAAGATTAGTAACACCAAAAATATACAGGTATAAAACCACTTTTTGAGAAGAAGATTATTCAGAGTTTATCATTCCCACACTTGTTACCAAGAAAGTGAATCTACCCATATCAAAAGCTTTAGTGAATAGATCAGCAAACTGATTATCAGTGTGAACTTTGACAACTTGAATAAGTTTCTTTTCATTATAATCTCTTATAAAGTGATACCTGATTTCAATGTGCTTTGTCTTTGAGTGCTTGACTGGATTATTTACAATGCTAATAGCACTGCTGTTGTCAATAAAGATTGGAGTGTGTAGAAAGGTTACCCCATAATCCAACATTTGATTCTGAATCCATAAGACTTGAGAACAGCAACTTGCAGCTGCTATGTACTCTGCCTCTGTTGTAGATGTGGATATTGTGGTTTGTTTCTTGCACTGCCATGAGACTAGTCTAGCACCCAAAAACTGACATCCTCCAGAAGTAGATTTTCTGTCCAAGTTTGCCCCACCTAGATCACTGTCTGAGTATGCTATTAGGTCAAAAGGTGAGTTATGAGGATAACAAAGTCCCAATCTGGGTTGCCCTTTGAGATATCTGAATATCCTCTTAACAGCTTGAAAGTGAGATTGCTTTGGCCTAACTTGAAATCTTGCACATACACAGACTGGAAACATTATATCTGGCCTTGATGCTGTGAGATACATGAGAGAGCCAATCATGGATCTATAATGATGCACATCCATATCCTCCCCCTCAAGATCTGCTGTGATCTGCTTGTGTGTTTCCATAGGTGTGCTGGCAGGTTTTGATTCTGAGAAACCAAACTTGGTTAGAATATCCTGCACATACTTGGATTGACATATGAAAATGCCATCTGACTTCTGTTGAACTTGGAGTCCAAGGAAGAAAGTAAGTTCCCCCATGGAACTCATTTTGAACCTTTGATGCATTAAATCCTCAAACTCCTTGCACATGTTGTTTCTTGTAGAACCAAAAATAATGTCATCAACATATATTTGGACCAGCAAGATATCCTTCTTCTTTCTTTTGATAAATAGAGTCTTATCAATGACTCCTCTTTCAAAGTCATTTTCCAAGAGATAGGATGACAGAGTGTCATACCATGCTCTTGGGGCTTGATGTAGTCCATAAAGTGCTTTCTTTAATTTGTATACCCTGTCTGGATAGCTTGGGTTTTCAAACCCTGGTGGTTGACAGACATATACTTCTTCTTCAATTGATCCATAGAGAAAAGCACTTTTTACATCCATTTGGTAGACTTTGAAGTTCATGTAAGAAGCATAGGCTAGGAATAGTCTGATTGCTTCTATCCTAGCTACAGGTGCAAAAACTTCTTCATAATCTATACCCTCTTCTTGAGTATAGCCTTGTGCCACCAGCCTTGCTTTGTTTCTTATAACAATACCTCTTTCATCTCTCTTGTTTCTGAAGATCCATTTTGTGCCAATTGCTCTGTGACCTTTAGGAAGGTCTACTAGATCCCACACATCTTGTAGCTTGAACTGTAACAGTTCCTCTTGCATTGCTTCTATCCAGCTGGATTCTTTCATAGCATCATGTGCCTTTTTAGGCTCAAGCTGTGATAGAAAACAAGAAAGCACTGTATGCTGTTGATCTTGCATTTCCTGAAGTCTGCTTTGATGTCTAGTCATCATAGGAGAAGAGATATCTCCTATTATCAACTGTGGAGGATGATTCTTTTGAACTCTGGTGTTGTAACTAGATTCTTCATTTAATCCAGCCTCAAGATTAGATTCATGCAACTCAACTGAAGTGTTTTCAGATGCCACTTCATTGTTTTCTTGAGTCTCCTCATCTCTAGTGTCTTCTTCACTCTGACTTGGTTCAGTAAATGATTCCTTTTCACAGTCTTCAACTGAATTTACTGTGGGTATGGGAAAAATCACAGATTTAGATATACTTTCTTGAACTTTGTGTGATCTCTGATTCTCCACTACCTGTTCCTGTATACTCATTACTGAAACCAAAAGAGTTAGTTAGTGAGTCAATGTCAAATAGCCACTGAGGTCCAGACCCAACAGGATTTGGTGTGTTCTCATTGCATTTGACATTGTCACTTTCTTCAATTATTCTAGAAGAAGAGTTAAATACTCTGTAGGCCTTACTCTGAGATGAATATCCAACAAGAAATCCATCATCTGCTTTGCTATCAAACTTACCTAGGTGAGATTTGGTATTTAGAATTGTACAAGGACATCCAAAAGGTTTAAAGAAACCAATAAAAGGTTTTCTTTTATTTAAAAGCTCATATGGGGTCTTGTTCTTTTGCTTGACCATTAGAACTCTGTTTTGGACATAACAAGCAGTATTAACTGCTTCAGCCCAGAAGGTAATTGGCAATTTTGAATCAGCCAACAGAGATCTAGCAGCCTCTATTAGTGTCCTATTTCTCCTTTCAGCAACACCATTCTGTTGAGGAGTCCTAGGAGCACTATATTGTCTCTCAATACCTTTTTCTTCACAAAAGGTATTTAGATCATGATTTTTAAACTCAGTTCCATTATCTGATCTAATGACTTTTACTCTTTGATTAGTTTGGTTTTCAATTCTTAGAATGAAGGATTTGATAAGACCACTTGTTTCATCCTTAGTCCTTAGAAAATATACCCAAGTAAATCTGGAGTAATCATCAACAATAACCAAGCAGTAAGATTTCTTGCCTATACTCATAACATTTGTAGGACCAAACAGATCCATATGCAATAACTGGAGACAAGTAGAAACAGAATTTAACTCTTTGGTCTTATGAGAAGTTTTGTGTTGTTTGCCTTTAAGACAAGCAACACAATGATCATCACATGAAAAGACTTTTGAAGGTAAACCTCTTACAAGGTTATTTTTAACAAGATTGTTCATAGTCTTGAAATTCATGTGACACATCCTTCTGTGCCAAAGGGAGGATTCATCTACAGAAGCTTTTGAAACAAGACAATTTAGAGATGAATCACTATCAACATTGTCCAAATCAAGACAGTAAACATTGTCCTTTCTTGGAGTTCTAAGTAGTATCATGCTTTCATCAACTACCTTGAACCCTGGAGCAAGAATCATACACTCAGTATTAGTAAATAATATACTATGTTGTTTATCACAAACCTGTGATACACTTAACAGGTTGTACTTTAATTGATCAACATAGTAGACATCCTCAAATGTCATCTTACCTTTGGTGACATTACCTTTTCCACTTATCTTACCACCAGTAAGATTGTCTCCAAATGCAACATGTCCTCCATTAATATGCTTGAAATCCTGAAGGCATGACATGTTGCCAGTCATGTGCCTAGAGCAACCACTATCAACATGCCATATGCTCTTTCCCTTGAGCTGTTGGTTGCCCTGCACATTAAATAAATCAATTAGTATGATTGGGGACCCAAGCAAAAGTGGTCTTGGGTCGCCCTTTCTCATCAAAGTATTTACATTCCTTTTTAATGAGGTTTTTAAACTCAGAGCACTCTTTATTAGAGTACTTTGTCAATATGATTGGCTTAGCAGAACCAACACTAGAAGCAGTACTAACCTTAGAAGTACTAACAGAGTTAGCAGTACTAACAGGTTTAGCAGTACTAACCTTGTTAGCAGCATTAACATTGTTAGCAGTAGTATTACTTCTAGCAGCACTATCATTGTCAGCAACACTATTTGTGGTAGCAGTACTAACAGTTTTAGTGCTTTTAGGAATCCACATATTGACACTTTCTTTAACAGACTTTTTCTTCATGTGGCTTTTAGTTTTAACAGTTTTCTTAGCCACATGATTCTTTTCAATTTTCTTATAACCAAAGGGTTTTTGCATGGATCTTTGGAAATTCATACTTTGTTTCATAGGATTGAAATAACAGAATTTTGCAAGATGATTCAATTTGCCACAGATAAAACAAGGTTTTGGTCTATTGATTTTACTCAGATCAACCCCTTGTTTTTGTGCCCACTGATTATTCCAGTTTCTTTGATTTCCCCTCTTTTTGTCCTGTTTTTGGGGCTCATTCTTCTTACATGCACACTGTTTGCAAGGACCTGGATTCACAACTGTGGTCTGTTTGTAATGGACCTTACCAGACTTTCCCTCTGTCTTCTCTATGTCCTTGGATTTGATCCAAGCCCTTCCACAATCATCATTGGTGATAATGTTATTCTCTAGAGGAATCTCATCACTCACTTTGTTCTCCTTACTCTTGCCAATCTCTTTCTCAGTCTTATCCTCAACAACTACCTCATCTAAGGGATCTATTTCAGTGGCTCCCTCAGGCAAGTCCTTCCTATCTTTGGTGTCTAACAGGTCTGAAGTAGGAGGAATGTAATTGTTGTTATATGGTGGAGGTGTTGCATTGTACCCAATTCCTCTTCTCAGCTTATCATGAATCTGATTTTGTAGTAAAGAGTCCATTGCTTTAGAAGCATTGGAAAACTTTTCTACATCAAGCTTAACCTTGGTTAGCTCCTCTTTCAGTTTTTCACTTTCCTCTTTAGATTTGGTCAGTTTAAGTTCTAAATCCTTTTTCTCCCACTGCCAGTAATTGGTGTCATATGAGTGTTGTAGTTCATTGGCTTGAAAACCTTTGATCTGATCTTCAAATCTCTCTACAATCCTTACATAGTCTTTTATATCTTTTTCTAATCTCTTAAGGTCATCACTCATCTTCTGATTGTGATCCCTGTACCTTTTAACAGTGTCTATGCAAGTTTTAGAACAGAGATTAGAACTTACCTCACATGGGAGATCAGATACTTTAGCCATAAGAGCTTGATTCTGAATAGTTTCTTCTGCTTGATCACTCCAATCAAACCCCATTCCTTGTTGAGAAACAAGGGCTTGAGCAGAGTTTCTGTTGTTATTGAAGCTTCCAGATTGAGCTTGTTGATAGTTGTTGTTGTGAGACATTCCACTTCTGCATTCTCTAGCAAAATGTCCCTTCAGATGGCATTTGTAGCATTCTACCTTTGATTTATCAAACCCTGCTCCATCTTCTCTTCTTTGGGAGAAGTTGTTTCTTCCAGTCCTCTTTATAAACTTCTTAACCCTCATGGAGAGCATGGCCATCTGCCATTTAATATCCATCTCTTCCAGATCATCGGGATGGAGTTGTTCTAAGTCATCATTAATCAAGGAGGAATTTCCATGATTAGAAAGAAAAGCTTCAAACACAGAATCAGTGCCTTTATCTTGATTTGATCCATTAGCAGCATTAACTGATTCAGGGTTAGCAGTAGAATCAATTGATGCTGATAGGAGTGCAACATTATGAATATATCCAGAAGGCTTCTTCTTTGCCTCCACCTCAGCTTCAAATACTCTAAGATCATTGTACAGATCATCAAGTTCTTTTTCTTCCAACTGATCATTCTGTCTGAATGACACAGTGTACATGGTCCATTCATCTCCAAGGGACCTTAAGAACTTTCTGTTCACATCATCTTGATCAATCTGTACTCCCATAGTAGCTAGTTCACCAATTAGTTTATTAAACCTGTCAAAAGTTTGAGTCATGGACTCATTCTTAGTTGAGATGAAGTTTTCATACTGTTGCTTTAAGATTGCCTTTAGATTTCTCTTGGTACTTTTGGTACCTGAGAATCTCTTCTCTAGAGCATTCCAGAGCATCTGTGCATCAGTGCAATTGCAGAAATGGTGTTGATACTCATTTGGAATGGCCAAGAGCAGTGTGCTCAAGGCTTTCATCTCTGTCTGTCTTGTCTTCCTGTCTGCATCTGTCTTTGGAGGGGTTCTTTTGCCATCTTCACCAATCTTTCCTTCATCAGATGGGCCATTCTCAATGATGTCCCACATAGAGTAATCTGTGAGGAGAATATATTGCTTGATTCTGATCTTCCACATGTCAAATTCATTGGATCTAAGCATTGGAACTTTTGAGACCAAAGTACTGCTTGATTCTGTAAGATTTTCCATGATGAATAACTGTTTCTGAGAGAGTACTGCTTTGCTCTGATACCACTTGTCAGGATCGAATTCTCAACAAGAATTAATTCTCAGAAACAATATCAAAGAAGTTTGCGGAATAACACTTTGATATTTAATCAAACAAAAAATAAAAACAGAATATAATCAACAAACTGTAAACTTGTATTTAATGCTTTGAAGTTACAAGATTACTCACTCAACCTCAATATTGATGAACAGGCTCACCAATACGAATTCTACTTCTCTAGAATTAGGATCTATGCCTTGAGGTTGATTGTCTCTCTAAAAGAATGAAAACTGAAAGTTAAAGTATTATTCTAAACTATACAATATATACTGAATACAAAGATAATTACAATAAATAAAATATCTTCAGTATATCTTCCATGTATATCTCAAAGCTTCCATGTATATCCTTTCATACGAATCTTCATCATATAAGCAGTATTAATCTTCAGCAGCATTAACTTCCTTCTAGCAGTATTAACTACTAAGCAGTACTAACCACTAGCAGTACTAACTAGCTAAGCAGTACTAACTTTGTTCAAGCAGCACTAACTTTGACTAGCAGTATTAATTAATACTAGCAGTAGTAGCAGTATTAACTGAAAGCAGTATTAACCACTAGCAGTAGTAATACTCAGCAGTATTAACCTTTAAATCTTCTAGCAGTAGTAATTTTGAACCATTTGCATTAACCATACTTGATGAATTCTTCAGTTCCCAACACCAACAACTAATAACTATTAGCTTATTACAAAATAAACCCTCTAACTAACTTTAACACAATTGCCATTTAAACCCTTAACTTTAACTTTAATCTTGAATACAATTTATGATCCAACAATCTCCCCCTTTGGATTCAAGATTAAAAAAAAATTGCAACTGTCTTCGGGTCTTCATTTGTCTTCACTTTTCTTGAAAACTTCAGAAACAGTTTTCATCTTTATCGTTGAAACTTTGAAGTCTTCAGCAACCTTTATTTCAAGATTCTTGAAATCTTCTTTTTATTCTTTTTCTTTGATTATTCTCCCTTTTTCTATATTCTCCCCCTTTTTTATGAGTGGTGAGAATCATCATCATCAAAACTTTGCAAAACAATCTCCTCCTTTGAATATGGTCATCAATTTAGCACTGTCTTCATGTACCGAGCCCTGTGTGAAATAAGAGCAGTCTTCCTAGATGGAAAGAGTGATAATTTCAATCTTTTCAGATTCAAATAGCAGTAGTAACCGTTTAAATCTTTGCAAATTCAAACAGTTTAATAGGTGTAACCCTAAATCAACAAATGACTCAGTTTGGAATGCCTGTCAGTAACACAAAGTTACTGAGTAACACAAAGTTACTATATAAGGAGTTGGTTTGATGTTGGCTCCCCAGGACATCCATTCAATCATCGAATAACACATGGTTATCTATGAACGTTCTGACAGAAAACAAATTTCTGTGTGTTAGTGCATGTGTATGAAAGAATTAAGCATAGATGATTGCTTTTCATTATAGGCTCAAAGTATGTAAACTCGTTGAGACAGCAACAAAGTATACAAAGACTCAATGTGCATGAGAAAGGGTTCGAAGGTGGGGCAACTTTCCTTCTTTTTCAATATTAGTATCTTCCAAATGAAGAACCAATAGCGTATGTGCTGCTTCCCTAGAAAATGTGAAACATTCTCTTTTTGAGAAAAGAATGAGTAGTTGGTGGGGTTGTATGCAAGAGATGGCATGGGCTAGTTGCCTTTTTCAATGATGGTCACCAAAGAATGTGAACCAATCAGATAATGTGGCTGCCCGACTCAGAAAGTGGTTTGGTGCAGAGTTTAATATTCTTTTACTCTGTTCTCTCAACCTCTTTCTTTTCATCTTTTAAATCTCACTTCTAACCAATCTCTCTTTTCCATTTTACCTCTTCACACACCAACACTCAATCTTTTTTTGACCCCTCTCCCCTCAATCACTCAGGGAATACTTCTTGGATAGGAAACACTGGTTATCGTGAATCCATGAAAGTTCTGTTAAATTCTCACACTAAATCCCATGTATTTTCCTAAAAGAACATGTTGTTCAACAACCATTTGTACATGAAAGCACAAAGGAATACAATTACATGAAGAATAAAAAATTTCAGAGAAGTGAAAGCAGTTGTTTTTGACGATGCAATTCTCCCCCTCAAACTAAAAGGAGTTTGACAATTAAGCTCTAAGTTAAATTCTAAAGGAGTTAATTAAGCTTATAGACGATTAAGCTCTTTTTTTTCTATGAAGCTCCCCCTTAACTGAAGATTTGTTTTTTACAGAAAGCAAAAAGATAAAGCACTGAAGTGCGGGTTCTAATCCGAAGTGATTAGAAGCCATTGTCACTTGAACAAACCTGCATATAAAAGAAATCATGGTAATCATTTGTGAAAATGATTCCTCGATTGTTAGCAGCAGTTGAAAAATATAGAAAACACAAGATTGAAACTCAGTATAGCTCCCCCTTAAATCATGAGTAAGGTCTAAGACATGTTCAACATACCAAGTTTGCTGATTAGAAATTGGAACCTCTTTTCATCCAACGGCTTGGTGAAAAGATCAGCTAACTGGAAGTCAATTTGAACAAAGTGCATTTCAATGACACCTTTTTCTACATGATCCTTGATGAAGTGATAGCGTACATCTATATGCTTGGTCTTTGAATGTTGTACCGGGTTAGCAGTTATGGCGATTGCGCTCTTGGAATCACAATAAATAGGAACACGCTTGTAGTTGTATCCAAAGTCCCTTAACTGTGTCTTCATCCAGAGGACTTGAGAACAGCAGCTAGCAGCAGCTACATATTCAGCCTCGGCAGTAGATGTTGAAACACAGTTTTGTTTCTTTGAGGTCCAACTCACAAGTTTGTCACCTATAAATTGACATGATCCAGAGGTGCTTTTCCGGTCTAGCTTACATCCTGCATGATCAGCATCTGTAAAGGCGGTTAGATCAAAACGAGAATCCTTTGGATACCAAAGGCCTAGATTAGGAGAACCTTTGAGATATCTAAGGATTCGCTTAACAGCAGTATAGTGCGACTCTTTAGGATTAGACTGATATCTCGCACAAAAACATGTGGCGAACATTAGATCTGGGCGACTATCAGTCAGATAAAGTAAAGAACCAATCATGCTACGATACACCTTTTGATCAACAGGTTTCCCGGAGGGATCTGCGTCTAAGAGGGTACCAGTAGCCATTGGTGTTTTCATGACAGAACAATCTGACATATTGAACTTTTTCAAAACATCTTTTATATATTTAGCTTGATTAAGAAATATGCCTTCGGGTAATTGCTTTATTTGTAAACCAAGAAAGAAATTCAATTCATCCATCATCGACATTTCAAACTTTGTTTCCATTATTTTTGAAAAGTTCTTGCAAAATTTCTGATTTGTCGACCCAAATATTATGTCGTCAACATAAATCTGAATGAGAATCAAGTCCTCACCTTGCCTTTTAAGAAATAAGGTAGTATCAACTGTACCTTTCTTCAAACCAGAAGCTAAGAGAAATTTAGTGAGAGTTTCATACCAGGCTCGTGGTGCTTTCTTAAGACCATAAAGCGCTTTGTCTAAAACATAGACATGATCAGGGTAACGAGGATCAACGAAACCTTCAGGTTGTGCCAACGTAGACCTCCTCATGCAGAACGCCATTCAGGAAAGCTGACTTTACATCCATTTGATAGACTGTAAAGTTTTTGTACGCTGCATAGGATAGGAAGATTCTGATGGCTTCGATCCTTGCAACCGGGGCGAATGTTTCGTCATAGTCAATGCCCTCCTGTTGACAATACCCTTTTGCGACCAAACGAGCTTTGTTTCTCACAACTATTCCGGCTTCGTCTTTCTTGTTTCTGAAAACCCACTTTGTTCCTATAACAGATTTACCTTTAGGTAGTGGGATCAAGCGCCATACCTTGTTCCTTTCGAATTGTAGAAGCTCGTCTTGCATAGCAGAAATCCAAAAGGGATCACGTAGAGCTTCAGACGCTTTCTTTGGCTCTAAGGAACTAAGGAAGCTTGAAAACATGCAGAAGTTGGCTGATGCTGACCGTGTTGTGACACCAGATTGTACGTCACCTATCACGTTGTTCAGGGGATGATCCTTAGTCCAACGATGTGTGCTTGGTAAGGATTCAGCTGTTTGTTGCGTATTGGATGCATCGTTTTCATCGTGCACAACAGGTAGCTCCATAGATGTACTCGGGACATCTTGTACTGCAGTTTCTGATACTGAGACTTCTGGAGTAGCAGTTGAAGTACTCGTGACTTCGTTTCCAGAAGAACTATCTGCAGAGACAGATTCAGCATTAGGAGATTCAGAAACTAACGGTTTAGTTGTACCTGATGGAGATGAAGTTTCAGTGACTTCTTCGGAAGGTCCAAATATGTCTTCAGAAATGGTAGGGACCTCCGAGCTTGTTATTGATGTAGATATGCCTTTATCAAAATATGCACAAATATCATCAAAGGCATCAATAAACAATAAATCTAACTCAGATGAAGTAGAGTTAGAGTTAGAAGAAGTAGATCATTTAGAAGCTGGTTCTATTCTGGATTGAATAGAAGCTTTGTCCTTACGACCGAGTTCTGAACTGTTGTGTCCAGAAGTCCTTGTAGAATTCTCATCAAAGGAGACATTCATGCTCTCAACAACCGTCTTAGTTCGAATAATGTAAATTCGATAAGCTTTGGATGTCAGAGAGTATCCAACAAGATATCCTTCATCCGCTTTCTAATCAAATTTTGATAATCCTTGACGCTCTCGAAGAATGTAACACCTGCAACCAAAAACACGAAGGAATTTGATGTTAGGCTTACGATTGTAGATTAACTCATATGCTGTTTTGTTAAACCGTTTGACCACAATGGTACGATTCTGTGTAAAGCATGCTGTAGCGACTGCCTCGACCCAGAGGTACATAGGTAGATCTGAATAAGCAAGCATAGTACGAGCGACTTCAACAAGAGTGCGATTCTTCCGTTCAACAATGTCGTTCTACTGTGGAGTGTAGGCTGCGGAGAAGTTATGTGAGATTCTTACACATTAAGATAGCTCTGCAAGGTGGCATTCTTGAACTCCGTGCCGTTATCTCTGTGAATGGTTCGAACTGGCAATTTAAGACGTATTTGGATGCGCTTGATAAAAGCGATAATCAACTCTGGCGCATCTGACTTGTTACGAAGAAACTCTAGCCATGTATACCTTGAATATCATCTATCATTACTAAAACATACTTCTTGCAGTTGACAGACGCTGTTCGCATTGGGCCACAAAGGTCCATATGAAGAAGTTCCAGTGCAGACGAGGTCGATGATTCAACTTTGGAATTGATGGAGCTTCGCTTCATTTTGCCCATCTCACATGCAGAACACAGTGAGTCTTTCTCAAACCTCATTTCTGGTAGACCTTTGACCAGACCTTGTCTTTGTAGCTTCGCTATAGTTCGGAAATTCTGATGAGACAAGCGGCGATGCCACGTCCACGATTGTGCTTTAGTTGCTTTGGCTAATAGGCATACTGGACGTGTGGCAGACAGTGTTGGAAAATCTAGATAGTATAGATTTCCATGGCGCTCAGCTTTGAAGACTTCGTAACCATCGGGATCCTCTAGATAGAAATGAGTGGATGTGAAGCGGACTTGATATTTCATGTCACAGAAGTGACTGGTACTAAACAGATTGTGATCAAGTCCTTCAACATATAACACTCTTTGAATCTTCACAACACCATTATCGAGCATTCCATATCCTCTGACGTGTCCTTCGGCTTCAGAATTGGCAAATCTAACTGCTCCGACAGGCTCCTCCACATAATTATGCAAGAGGTGCTTGAATCCTGTCATGTGGCGTGAGCATCCAGAATCTATCACCCACAGCCGACAGGCTTGCAAAAGAGACAATTAGTTTTGCTTAGGTACCCATATCAAGATGGGTCCTTCGCGGTTAGCTTCACGCAATTCAGGAATATCAGCAGGTTTAACTTTCACACGCCATTCATAACGGGGTTTTGGAACCCATTTCCAAACCATCTTGACATTTAATTCCTGAAAGTGCTTTTTAGAAGTAGGATTGGCAACCTTAGCTCGAAACATTTTGGGTTGTGCGGAAGAATTAGAGTTAGAATTCGACTTGAGGTTCAGTTTAGCTTTTCTTTTAGTTTGTTTGGACTTTGGAGGGGAGTAGTATTTGAATGAGTTATCCCAGCAGTGTTTGCAATATAGATTCTTTCGAGCAAAATTCATAAACTTAGTGTTAATCATAAAATCCCAAAACCATCAAGCAATTACTCAATAATATGACAATTAAGATCAAGAACTAGAGAGAGAAACTAGAGAGAGAAAGTAAATCTTGATTAGCCACAAGTCTGAATGTTACAATTATATGCTCACAACTCTAGTCCGTTTCTACTGGATTCGTTACTAAAGCCACAAGGCTAAAAGCCTATTTATAACAACAACTAACAAAGACTTAATGACTAAGGAAAGCTAAACACACAAAGACTAACTATTACAAAGACAATGTTGACTTTTACATCTTTGACTTTCCTATTAAATCTTGGATACAATATTTAGACTTAACAATCTCCCCCTTTGTATTCAAGATTTAATAAAAATTTGATACAGATCTTCAGCTCTTGATTCTTCAGCTTTTGTCACTTTAGCTTTGAACTTTGAAGCTTTCATAGTCTTCACTCTTTCAGATTTTGAAGAATCTTGGAAAGTCTTTTGCACTTTGAAGCTTTGAAAGTCAACAAGTCTTGAACAAGAATCTGAAATCTTGAAATTTCTGAAAAACTTTGACAACTTTGAAACAACAGCAAAATTGTATCTTCATCACTTTGATCTCTGGACTGTCTTCAGAAAACAAACTTCTCAGAAATATTATCAGAAACATCATCATCAGATTTGAACTTTGATATTTTGTCTTGAACTTTGAATTTGAAAATCTGGCTTGAACTTTGAAATTGATCTTTGTAATTGTCTCCCCCTTTTTGATGATTGAGAGCATCATGATCATCAAAATTTCATCAATTTCATCACAGACTTTGATCATCCCTTTGTATTCAAATAACAATCTCCCCTTTGACTGTCGGCGCGCTTTGATCTGAGAGCCGTCAATTCATGAAAGGTATATATCCGAATCTTTTCAAATTCAGACATAATGAACGTGGAAACCCTGAATCAACAAATGAAACAGTTAGGAATGCCTGTCAGTAACACAAAGTTACTGTGTACAACGAATGTACAATATAAGGAGCTGGCTTGATGATGACTCCCCAGGACTTCCATTCAATCATTGAAAAACACAAGGTTTATCTATGAATGTTCTGACAGAAAAACAAATTTTCTGTGTGCTCGTGCTTGTGTATAAAAGAATTTTAGCACAATGATTGTGTTTTATATAGCTCAAATTATGTAAACTGTTGAGACAACAACAGATAATACACGAACTCAATGTGCATGAAAGAGGTGCGAAGGTGGGGCAACTTTCCTTCTTTTTCAATATCTAAATCTTTCGAGTGAAGATTAGATAGCATATATGTTGCGTCCCCAAAGAAAATGAAACATTTCTTTATTAAGAAAGAAATGAGTGGTTGGTGGGGTAATAGCAAGAGTTGGCATGGGCTCACTGCCTGTTTCAATGATGGTCACCAAAGAATGTGAACCAATCAGAAATGTGGTTGCCCGACTCAGAAAGTGGTAGGTGCAGAGTTCTGATATTCTTTTAACTCTGATCTCACACCCTCTTTCTTTTTATCTTTATGCTCACTTCTAACCAAACTCTCATTTTCATTTTACCGCTCCACACAATGAGAATAACTCAATCGGATGAGTTATCTCCCCCACTCTTTGATATTGACCCCTCACCCCTCAATCACTCAAGGATAACTTCCTGGGTAGGAAACACAGGTTACGTGAATCCATGGAAATTCTGTTTAAGCTCACACACGAATCCCATGTTATTCTTAAGAAGAATGGTTGCTCAACAGTTTAACTTGAACAGTTAAACATAAGATGTATGATAATCATTGTCAAAATGTATGCTCATGAAATTTGAGCAATTGAACTTTGAAGATTTCTCAAAACAATGATATTGAATGAATGAAATGAAATCAAAAGAATTGTTTTGAGAACCTGAAAATGTATCAAGAAGATCAAATGAAATGGATAGGGTATCAAAGAATTGGATATTTTGTTTATATGAAAGAATATAAACAATTTTAGCAATGAAAGCACAAATATGAAAAAGATGAATGATGGTCAACAACTTTGAAAGAAAACGGGAGTATTACCATCGAAAAATTGTTTCGTTATGAGACATGGTAATATCATATTCAAATGAAATACTGAACCGGTGTGTGTGAATACTTGACAGTATATGGACAAGTAATACACAAGTATTGATCTTTGGAAACACACGGTCAGTTAAACATTAACGCTCAAAATTGAAAAACATTTAAAATTACACTTCTAAATTCATAAAATCTTGTGAAAACCAGAAGTGGTTTGAACATTTAAAAAACTGTTTTTCATGTTTGAAAGTTGTTCTTCTTTCAAATAATCAGAGATCTAGAATAGAAGATATTTACCTTTTAAGTTCCCCCTCAAATCATGATAGAATGATTTAGATCTTTTAAGCTCCCCCTGGATATTAGCAGAATATCCTTCTCTGATCATTGAAAAACGGGTCCTGATCTGTCATGTGATCAGAAGCCATTTTATTCACATCATTTATTCAAAAATAAAATGACAGAAAGCAGTAAAATAGTTTTATAGTATGAGTTCTGATCTGAAATAAGCAGAAGTCATCACCTTTACTCCCCCTTAAATTAAGCATCTGAAATATGTCAGTTAAAACAGGATAGAGATCAGACACTCCCTTTTGAATTGTAGACCATCATATCAGTAAAATCTATCAGTGAAAAAGTACAGGATAGAGATCAGATCTGTGTGTCCCTGAATCTAGTTTCTAATCACAATTAAACAAACAAAACACAAACAAGAATCAATTACCTGTTTGATTTCACTTTAAAATTCAAGATTACAAAATTTCTCTCTCTAGAACTCCCTTTCTCTCTCTAACGTATTCTCTCTCAACTATACAACTTCTTCCAATCTTACAACTGAATACCATTCTTACAAAACAGAAAAACAAAGCTATTTATACCTACAACTAAAACAAGGAAAGTAAAATACAAATACAATACTTTGACTTTTATTACAAAAGACTTTGACTTTGATGAGATTTGACTTTCTCAGCTTTGACTTCTGTCTTCTTGATCTTGTATCCAACATATTTATGCTCTAACAATCTCCCCCTTTGGATTCAAGATCACTGTTGAAAGATCTAGCAATTCAGTCTTCAATTTAAGCTCTGTCAGTACAATCTCCCCTTTTTCTTTGACGGTATTCTTTCCAAAACTATCTTCAAACGATTAACAATCTCCCCAAAACATTCACAACATACATTCAGACTTTGGAAAGAAATTATCTTCAAAATCAGCTCGAATTGCTTTAGCAAATAATCTTCAAAGAAAATTTCCTCAAATCTTCAGAAATTCTTTGATCTTCATCAAATCTTCAAATCTTTACTTTGAACTTTTCTGACTTGGACATTTCTGACAATCATCTCTCAAAACTTTATCATTTCTTGATACCATCTCCCCCTTTTTGATGATTTGAGCATCTATATCATCAAAACTTTTCTTCCAAGAAATGTCTTTGACCATTATGATTTGTCAAACTGAGCCGCTGATTCTGTGATCCATAGCCAAGTATTCATCCAGATCTTTTCAAATCTAGACAAAATAAGAACATGTAACTCCTGAATCAACAAATGAATCAGTTAAAATGCCTGTCAGTAACACAAAGTCACTGTGTGTAACAAATACACAATATAAAGGAGCTTTTTGATGTTCACTCCCCTAGGGCTTCCATCCAATCATCGAAATACCACAAAGGCAATTTCTATGAATGTTATGACAAAGAAACAAATTCTTTGTGTGTTCGTGCATGTGTAGAAAGAATTAAGCACGAATAATTGCTTTTTAAGGATCAACATAGTGTAAACTACTGAGACAACAGTAGATAAACACATACTCAATGTGCATGATTGAAATGCGAAGGTGGGGCAAACTTCCTTCTTTTTTCAATATTCAGATTTTCCAAATGAAAATCAGATAGATTATGTGTTGCGTCCCAATAAAATATGAAACATTTTCTTTTTGAGAAGAAAATGAGTAGATGGTGGGGTTTTATCAAGAGTTGGCATGGGCTATTTGCCTGTTTCTAGGGGTGTAAATGAGACGAGACAACTCGCGAGCTACTCGAGATCGACTCGGTCAAAACTCGGTCAACGCTCGACTCGAATATGCTCGACTCGAACTCGAGCTCGATTCGATATACTAACGAGTTGAGTCGAGCCATTTGATACTCGACTCGATAAGCTCGTGAGATACTCGAATATATTTTTTATGTAATTAACTTTATATTATAATTTATAAAATATAATGTAAAAATATGACAAATTTATCTTTATAACTCTATATGTAATAAAATGTTAAAATAAAATATAAATTATTTACGGTGATTATGATTTTACATATTAATAAATTTTTATTTAAAAGAAAAATAGGTCAAAGATAATATTAACATAAAAGTTCTAATATTAAAAATATGTATAAAGAAAGTATGAAGTTCTCCTTCTCCACTCCTTATTCTAATCCCACATCCCTAAACAAAGCTAACTTATCTCTATCACCTTCCTATATAAATGAATTCTATCTCACATCGCCTAGTAAAAGGATTCTACCTCATGGCCACTTTATATAAATTGCAATGTAAGGTTTGGTGGTTTAGGCTCATCTTGTTAGGACAAGATAGATCTTTGAACTAAGCAAATGTTCAAGTTTTAACCTTTTATTTTGAAATGTTTTGGAGCACCCCTTAAACTTAAGTCGGTGCACATTTCAAGTTCTTCAAAGTTTTGTATTGAAAGTTTTTATCGAGTCGAGTTTGATTCGAGTTTGATTCGAGTTCGAGTTCGAGCTTGATTCGAGCTTAAAACGAGTTCGAGTCGAGTTCGAGCTCGAGTATTAGCTTTCGAGTTCGAGTCGAGCTTGGGTTTTTACTACTCGCGAGTTTTCGAGTCGAGTTCGAGCTCGAGTATTAGTTTTTGAGTTCGAGTCGAGTATAATGATACTCGAGCTCGACTCGCATCATTTACACCCCTACCTGTTTCAATAATGTTCACGAAAGAATTGTGAATCATTAGTAATGTGGCTGCCCAGCTCAGAAAGTAGATGGTGCAGAGTTTGATATTCTTTTACTCTGATCTCACACCCTCTTTCTTTTTAATCAATAAGCTCACTTCTAACCAAACTCTCTTTTCCATTTTACCTCATCACACCCACACTCATTTCTTTTAGACTCCTCACACTCAATCTCTATGGATTAACTTTTTGGGTAGAAATCACTGGTTAACGTGATTTCATAGAAATTCAGTTAATTCCTAGCATAAAGAACCCATATTTTTCCTATAAAGCATGTGTTGCTCAAAATGATTTAACGTTATCAGATAAAGCTCATATACAAATGTCAGACGAATGTATGCTCATAAAATATAATCATGAAGATTTGAGCATTTTTAGACATTGAAGTATTTTCAAACAAGTATATTGAAAAAATAGATATGAATGCAAAATACTTGTTTGAAAATCTGACATTGTATGAAAATGATCAGAAATGAATGATATAACAATCAAAGCTTAAGGTCAAGAATAATGGATATTGTCTATATGAAACAAAAATATAGACATTCTTGAAATGACGTTTCGAAATGAAATATCGCTCAAAATTCTTTAAAGTACAAGCGGGGTGTGTTACCATCGAAAAATTGTTTTAATTTAGAGACATGGTAAGAACAATTTGATCAAAAATTAAACCGATGTGTGTGAATACTTGAAAGTATGTAGAAAAGACAATACGCAAGTATTTATCTTTGGAAACACACGGTTTATTTATCAATTAAGTACAAAAATAAAATGAAAACATTTAAAATCACACTTCCAAATTATAAAATCTGTTTAAGAATCGGGAAGTGGTTTGAACATTGCAGAACATGTTTTCTATATCTGAAAGTTGTCCTTCTTTCAGATATATTTGAGATTAAGATAAGAAATTTACCTTTTCGCGCAATCTTAAATCTCATGAAGTCAAGATGAAGTCATTAAGATATGATCTTGTCAGCTTCTCTCATCCTGCAAAAATCTCAAAGTCTAGTCAAAACAACTTTATTCACAAATTTTTTCGAAAGTAAAAGACATAAAGCAGTAAAACGATTAAAGTACGAGTTCTGATTTGAAATAATCAAAAATCATAATCCTTTTACTCCCCCTGAAATTATGCATCAAGAAATTTATTAGTAAAAAACACATGATAGAGATCTACAACTCTTTCTGGAATGTAGTTCGTCATATCTTTCTAATGCATAATGTTCAGAAAAATAATGTACTCCCCCTTGACGGTTGATTTCTTCATTCGAGTATCGGAGTACAATCTCTTCTCAACCCGGGAGTACCATCTATTTTTTTTTTCAACTTTTAAGTACGAGTCCTAAACTGTTGTGTTTAGAAGTCAAACTTCGTTAAAGTACGGGTTCTAAGTTGATGTACTTAGAAGCCTTAGTTCTCTTACTCCCCCTTAACAGTAAGTGCCTGCAACACATATTCATTTTTCGGCTTTGGTACCCACTGGTATTTGGGTCCATATGTGTTAGTTGCAATTCGAATGGGAGTAATCGAGTAAGAACCATACCAGTAATGATCACTAGCTTTATGAACAAAATCATAAGTACGACAATAAGAACAATACCTCTTTTTAGATAACCTGATCAATTGATCTCTCGAATAAGCAAGATCAGGTTTACCTTTCAGCACTTTGTTCTTCTTTGCATTTGAGGCAGATACAAATGATTTGTTACCTGTCTTCTCTTCCTTCTTTCCTTTCTTTTGTTCCTTCTTCTCATTATTCTTCTCATCTTCAACTGGTTTTACCTTCCAAACCAGCTTCTCTTTTTCATATCTTTTTCTTCTCCTTCTATGTGTACCTGAACCATCTATTTTCCAATCATAGAAAATGTTAGTTGTACGAATCTAATCAAATGAATTAACTAACCTTCTTGAAGAAACAGTTTTCTGATGTGAGCTTGCAGCTGTCTTGAAAGAACCAACTGAACTATTTCTAGGTGAGTGGATTTTGGACTCTGGAGTCGTATGCTCAGTCACCACCACCTTTGAAACAATCTTTTCAAGCTCTTTTATCTTTAAAGATAAACTATCTCTTTCTTTCAATGAGTAGGTCAATCTTCTTCTTGAATTCAGACTTCGTTATCTGCTCTTTCAGTGCACTCTCAGACAGTTCAGATAACTTCTTAGTAAGCTTCTTGATTTCTTCCTCAAATATATTTCTTTCTTCTTCAAAATCTTTTTCCACATTCTTTCGTCCATCAGATAACTCTTTAAAAAATCCAATGTTCTTATGTTCAATTTCCTTTTTATCCTTTGCAAACTTTTCTCTTTCAATAATGATCACTTTCTCAAAATCAGAAACTTGTTGAGAAAGCTTAATGCATTTAAGCTCAACCGTCTTCTTCTCATCAACACATTTTATTGAAAACTCTGAGAATTTCTTAGCAAATTCTTTCTTTTCTTTCTCAAAAACTGATCTTTCTTCAACAATTTGCAATTCTAATTCAAAGATCTTCTTTTCATTATCACACCCAGTTAATTCAGAAATCTTAAAAATGTGATCTTCTAATTCAGAAATCTTGTTCTTTAGCTTAGTGTTTTCAGCTTCCAAAAACAAGACCTTTTCTTCATTAAGCCCAGAAGTCTGTTTCAGAAGATCTTCATTAATAGTCTTTAAAGCACTGACTTCTTCTCTCAATAGTTTCCTTTCATCAGAATATCTCTTTGACCTCTTTGTGTAGTAATCAACTGAGGAAGCAAGATTTGTGTTTTCTAAATTGAGCTTGGCAATCTTCTTTTCATCATCATCAGAAAAATATCCCATCTTGAATATCTGCTAACAAAAAGAAACTTGACAAAAATGATCGTTAATCCAAAATATGAAATCTCAAGAAATATAGAAAAACTTGAAATAAAAATTCAGAAATTTTGATCACAATCAGAACTATGTCCCCCTCCGCAGACTTAGCACGGGGGCCCCTAGAGAAAAAATTTTCACTATTAAAGGCCATAATACTATTTTGAAAATTTTGTCTAAGTATAGAAAAGTTTGCGCGATGAGAAGCTGGCACAAACCAAACTTTGCGTGACGAGAGGCTAACGCAAACCAAGCTTTGCGTGACTTGAAGCTAACGCAAACCACAACTTTACGTGACAAGTTACTTGCGCAAAGCTAACTTTGCGTGACAAGTTAGTAGCGCAAAGATGAACTTCTCGTAAACCACTGATTGCGCAAAGAGAACTTGTCTATCTAAACCCAAACTTCAGCTTTTCGTTTCCCATTGATTACGCAAAGCTCACTTTGCGTTTCTGGTAGAAGACGCAAACAACACTTTGCGTTTCTCGTTGATAACGCAAACCTTATCTTGTGTTTCCTGTTGAAAACGCAAACCTCAATTTTCGTTTGTTGTTGAAGACGCAAAGCTCAGAAAGATCACTTGATGAATCTATTGATGAACTGGCGCAAACCGATATGAACTCGCGCAAACCATAACGAACTAGCGCAAAGTCTAGATCTCACGCAAACCTCTAAACTCGTTCAAATTCGCACCAAAAACCACTTTAGACCTCGAATTTCAACTCGAAACTTTGACAATTTGCTAGTCTAAACACCTAGAACTCAAATCTAACAATGAATTTCGATCAAAAACAAAAATCAATACAAAATTGATTCGAACACAGTGCGTGAACTCGTAAACTGGAAAACCACAAAAATTCAAAATTCACATTCGATTACAGTGCGATTGACAAATTAACCTATACATACTCGATCGATTTTACTAGACAAACAAAACATGACAGATTTCAACTCCTAATTCGCACAAAAACTCAGAAATCGATTTGATCTTCGATGAACAGTAACGATGAACAGTGTCAACGAACTTTTCTTGAATTCTTGATCTGATTTCGATTTGGATCTGCTCTGATACCAATTGTGTGTCCCTGAATCTAGTTTCTAATCACAATTAAACAAACAAAACACAAACAAGAATCAATTACCTGTTTGATTTCACTTTCAAATTCAAGATTACAAAATTTCTCTCTCTAGAACTCTCTTTCTCTCTCTAACGTATTCTCTCTCAACTATACAACTTCTTCCAATCTTACAACTGAATACCATTCTTACAAAACAGAAAAACAAAGCTATTTATACCTACAACTAAAACAAGGAAAGTAAAATACAAATACAATACTTTGACTTTTATTACAAAAGAGTTTGACTTTGATGAGATTTGACTTTCTCAGCTTTGACTTCTTGAACTTTGACTTCTGTCTTCTTGATCTTGTATCCAACATATTTATGCTCTAACAAGATCAATTCTCTTGGGATGTAGACCATCATATCCATCGGATGCAAAAACAGGAGTAAGGTCTTTTGATCGCTGAGGTCCGAGTCCTAAACTGTTGTGTTTAGAAGTCAAACTCCGTTGAAGAACGGGTCCTAAGCTGTGTACTTAGAAGCTATAATCTTGACATTGAGGTGCGGGTTTTGAACTGTTGTGTTCAAAAGCCTTGATCTTGACATTGAAGTCCGGGTTTTGAACTGCTGTGTTCAAAAGCCATTGTCTTTCAATTTTGAAGTCCGGGTTTTGAACTGCTGTGTTCAAAAGCCTTTGTTCTCTTACTCCCCCTTGACTTGAGGTGCCTGCAACACAGAATCAGATTTCGGTTTTGGTACCCACTGGTATTTGGGTCCATGAATGTTAGTTGCAGTTCTTGTGGGGTAATAGAGTAAGAATCATACCAGTAATGATCACGTGTCTTGTGGATATGATCATGTGTACAACAGTAAGAACAATAATATTTCTTACCTGAAAACCTGAGTAATTGACCTCTCGAGTAGATATGGTCAGGTTTACCTTTATGCTCTTTGTTCTTATTTGCTTGATGAATATGTACACATGATGTTTTTCCTTTCAGCTCATCTTTCTTGTCATCTTTGACTGGTTTCTTCTGCCAGACCAGTTTTTCTTTCTTGTAACTTCTTCTTCTTGGAAATGTATCTGAACTATCTAAATATTGATCATAGAAAATGTTAGTTCGACGAATCTGATCAAAATATTTAACTGACCTTTGTGAAGAGACAGATTTATGATTTGAACTTGAAACAGACTTTTCAAGCTCTTTGATCTTTGAAGCATAGTTATCTCTTTCTTTCACAAGTTGGTCAATATTCTTTGAAATCTCAGACTTCGTCTTCTGCTCTTTCAGCACAGTAGCAGTTAGTTCAGATAACTTTGAAGTCAACTTTTTGATTTCAGTCTCAAAGATTGATCGTTCTTCTTCAAATCCTTTCTCTGAATCATTTCTCTAGCCTGATAATTCCTTGAATAATCCCACATTCTTCAGTTCAATGGCCTTCTTTTCTTGAGTAAACTTCTCTCTTTCCAAAATAAGTACTTTCTCAAAATCAGAAATTTGTTGAGAAAGTTTTATGCATTTAAGATCCACTGACTTATTCTCTTCATAACACTTCCTTGAGAAATCTGAGAACTTGGTTGAAAAACCTTTCTTTTCAATATCAAAATCAGCTTTATTTGCGGCAAGCTTTTGCTCCAAATCAGATATGTTCTTTCTAAGTTCAGCATTCTCAGATTCCAATCCCTTTATCTTCTCATCATTCTGCCCAGAAGATCTTTTCAGAAGATCTTCATTGATAATCTTTAAAGCACTAATTTCGTCTTTCAGTCTGATGCTTTGTTCATAATGCTCTTTTGACTTTTGTGAGTGAAATTCAACAGCATGACCCAGATTAATTTTCTCTAAATTCAGCTTTCTAATCTTCTCTTCAAGATCTGCAAAATATCCCATTTTGAATGAGTACATCAGCTTGATATGAATGATCGTTCCAAACTTTATATTAGAAAATCAAAAATCAGATCAAATTGAAATCTAGCACAAAATTTAAAACTTTAACACTTGATATGGCGCAAGGTCGAGTTTTGCGTGAACAGTGTGTTGCACAAACCAATCTTCTCGTGATCAGCGTATAACGCAAAGTGAGCTTTGCGCAAGCCAAGTGAAACGCAAGATGAGGTTTGCGTAAGCCAAGTGATGCGCGAACTGAGCTTTGCGTAAGCCAAGAGATACGCCAACTGAGCTTTGCGTAAGCCAAGAGATACGCGAACTGAGCTTTGCGTAAGCCAAGAGATACGCAAACTGAGCTTTGCGTAAGTTGCTAATAATGAGAACGCAAAGTGAACTTTGCGTGATAGCCTTGAAGCGCAAAGTGAACTTTGCGTGAGCCGAAGGATGAGCAAATGATACTTTTCGTGACAAGTACAAGACGCAAAGTAGATTTGCGTGAGCTACAGGATGCGCAAAATATGCTTTGCATGATCAGCTGAAGACGCAAATGGTAATTCTCAAAGCCCGGATAATCTTGCGCAAATATCTATGAACTCGAAGATGAACTTGCGCAAATCGTATGAACTTGCGCAAACCGTGGATCTTAGCTCTTTTTATCTCAAATCGATCCAAATCTGCAAATTTGATCTAAAAAATTTATCAGAATCATCGAAAAACACAACAAAACACAAATTTACTATCAAATTTCGATTAAAACCAACAATTCACACAAAATCAATCAAGAACAGTGTTCGAGTTTGACATTTCAAGAAAATTCAAAAATCAAGAATTGATATAGAATTTGATCGAATTATGATATGAAATCAATACAAGAATCAATCCTAAACACAAATCGAATCTAATGATTCCATTTTCTTGCATCAAAAACGAATTTTCCACCAAAATTCGAATGAACAGTGAAAAACACGAGTTCTTGAAAAATATTTCGAAAAATCAATTTTTCAATCTAAAAAGTCCAGATTTCAATTCAAATCTTTGATCTAATCATTTATGATAATGTTTGGTTCAGCTCTGATACCAATTGTTAATCATAAAATCCCAAAACAATCAAGCAATTACTCAATAATATGACAATTAAGATCAAGAACTAGAGAGAGAAACTAGAGAGAGAAAGTAAATCTTGATTAGCCACAAGTCTGAATGTTACAATTATGTGCTCACAACTCTAGTTCGTTTCTACTGGATTCGTTACTAAAGCCACAAGGCTAAAAGCCTATTTATAACAACAACTAACAAAGACTTAATGACTAAGGAAAGCTAAACACACAAAGACTAACTATTACAAAGACAATGTTGACTTTTACATCTTTGACTTTCCTATTAAATCTTGGATACAATATTTAGACTTAACACTTAGATTTATCGGAACAAATCTTACATTCATGTTCATCAAAAGAATTACTTTTCAAAATAACACTGTCTGAAGTACAACTATTTGAAGCAAAAGTTTCACTAGATAACCTATCATTCTTATTCAAACTATTATCTTTATTCTTCTTACTCCTCCCAACTCCATTTCCTTTTATATCTGAAACAGAAACAGGAACCTTGTTAGTCTCTAACTTAGAGGGTGATCCTTTTCTAGAGTTATTTGAGGTCTCACCCTTCTCAAAAATACTCGGTGGATATTCAGGACAATCAGAGTAAACAACTGAAGGTTTTGCAGGAGCATCAAATTCTTGATTGGTTCTTACCTTCCAGCTTAGATCATTGAACATCTGTTTATCATTTGAAGCATTTTTAAACAAAGTAATTTTCAAATCATTGATCTTTGTGCAAAGCTTTTGATTTTCTTTTAAAGATTTTTCAAGTTTAAATTTGAGATCAAAGTTTACATCTTCAACCTCATCAAGAGACTGTTGCAACATATCAATTTGCTTCATCAATTCAGATGTATGATCATTCACAGAATTTGACTCCTTTAAATCAAAAACAGGATCAGAGTCACAAGCATTCATCATGCCAGAAAACTTTTCTTCAGTCATGGACTCAATAAACTCCGTTTTATCATTTTGAACACAAGATTCATTCGTGATGACAGGTTCTTCTTCAACCTCTTCAACAAGTAAAGGTTTAGAAGCAATGGGATTTGAGACTGATGGTATAGTAGATGGATCAACATCCGATTCATACTCATCATATTTGCATGCAGTCTCAGGTGGAACTGTGTTGGTGCTTAATGATTCTTTGGAAGGTGTGGTAAATAGTGATTCAAACTCAGTAAATTCGATCTTTCGAGTCTCATAGCTTTTATTCAAATCACCATATTTAAAACCCACTGATTTAAAAATATTTTGAGAATCAGTGTCACCAGTCTTGGTTTTTCCCATTTCTTCTTGACCTTTGGTCTCATTAGAAGGTTTAGGAGAACTTGCTTCAACAAATGATGCACGAATGTTAGGAATGGGTCTGATTGCGGAGCCAAATTTATCAAAATTATATAAGTGCTCCGGTGCCTTTTTCAAAATTTCGTTAGTTGGCACACCCAAACCTGGTTTAAGTTTATAAAACCTTTCATCCTGGAGTTTATTGGTCAACAGATTTAATGTCTGCTCAGTCTGACCTCGTTTCATATTAATATCCTCCAATTGCTTGATTTTGGTGAAAGCTTCATTTCTTTACTGATAACAAACTTCACATTTGATTTGAAACTCACCCTTTTCAGCATTAAGATTCACAAGATCCTTTTCTAAATCAGATATTTTTCTTTTTAAAGACTCTTTTTCAGCTTTTAAACCATCCTTTTCGTTCTATTTTTCTTCCACAACAACTTTTAGCAAAACATTTTCATCACGAAAAATCAAAACTTCTTGATGTGCAGAGCTAAGTTTACCTCTCAATAAAGCAAATTCATCTTTCATATTATGTATTTGGGCCATTAAAGATTCAATAACTTTAGAATTATCACTTACCTCAGAGTTTGTAACTTCGGATTGTGCCTCAGAATCTTCATCGTCACCATCCAGCTTTGCCATATAAGATACTTGGGTGAAGTGCGCTTGTTCCTCATCATCGGAGCTTTGGAACAACCAGTTTTCTTCTTCAGCCATCAGCACTTTTCCTTCTTCAGCTTTCTTGGCAATGAGTGACTTTCTTGCGTAATACTCTGAGTTCTTCACTTTCTTGAACTTGCAATCTCTTGAGAAGTGCCTAAATTTGCCGCAGTTGTAGCATCTTCCTGGTTCATTCTTTCGTTCTTCTCGCTTCTCCTCTCTCTTTCCTTCTCGTCTATCTTCCTTCCTGTCTTCTCGTCCTTCGTCTCTCCTTCCATGCCTCGGCTTGTATCGCATCTCAGACTTCTTTAGCAGAGCTCTGACTGTCTAATCGATTGTAGATGTCTTTTGGAATAGCCATTGTCAGATAAATTAGAGCCTCTTCATCTGTCTTGTACTGTGGTTTCTGCTTTTCAGTAAAGAACTGATAAGGTTTAGGAACTAATATGCCAGGGATTTCTAAAGAGGTTTCTGTTGCAGCTTGACCCTTTACTGTGATCATTGGATTTACTGGACCATTAATGATTGATTCCATGTAATCTCTGTTCTTGTGATTCAGAAACTAGATCATTCTGGTCTTCCATTGCTGATACTCATTAGCCATCAGGACAGGAGGTTTGGACTGAGAGCCCATTGAGAGAAGTTGATTCAACATCTTAGTTGTACGATTAGTAATCAAACTTTTCTGTACCAAGACAACCAACTAGATGAGATCGTTAGAATCAAGTATAAGATAAAAGCTACACTCAAAAATTTTCAGAAAAATAAATTTCCAAAAATAATTAAATGCAGTCTTCTCACACAGTATAAAGCACAAATAATACTGAAAAATCGAACTGTGAAAATCTGAAAAAAAATTGGCGCAAAGTGATCAGTAACTTGCGTGAACAGTGACTTGCGCGAACCGGGATTTGCGCGAACCGATACTAGCGCGAACAGGAATTTGCGTGAACCGGTACTGGCGCAAAGTGAGGTTTGCGTGAGCTGAGTGTTGCACAAAGTGTGGTTTGCGTAATCTGTGGGTCGCGCAAAGTGTGGTTTGCGCGAGCCTTGAGTGGCACAAAGTGAAGTTTTCGCGAGAAGGCACTGGCGCAAACATTGTTGACCGGTATCTTGCTTCGACCAGGATGTTGTCCGACCGGTAAGATGCACGACCGGGAAACTTCTGCGACCGGTATTGGTGTTGGACCGGTAACTTGCTCGACCGGACTTAAGAGTCGACCGATAGGTTGCTCTGACCGGTAAAATGTATGGACCGATATAGTGATATGACCGGGAAGCCGTCGACCGATATTCCGACCGGATGGTTTATGACCGGTACAGTGATGTGATATGGACCGATAATGGATATTCCACCGGTAATAAGTTTTGACCGATAATCCTTGCGACCGGTATGGAAAGTGGACCGATA
Organism: Arctium minus; assembly: GCA_954870635.1. Classification (NCBI taxonomy): domain Eukaryota; kingdom Viridiplantae; phylum Streptophyta; class Magnoliopsida; order Asterales; family Asteraceae; genus Arctium; species Arctium minus. Next base: position 167,662,451 of record OX941080.1, on the reverse strand, counting down.
TGATGCGGTCGACCGGGAAACTGTATGGACCGATAAGCTGACCGATATGTTCTTGAACAACCCAGAAACTCAAAAAACTCGAAGACCAATCCCAGAAATCACAACAATTGCAGAAATTGAATGCAAAAAATTAAACTTTTGTACCCCAAAACATATATCGATCACACAGCAATCAAAATCAAAGATTAAAATTAACTTTTAAGCATTCAACTTTGTGAACACAGTGTCGACATGTATACGAACCCAGTAAACAAAAATCAACCAAAAACCAATCGATTTGAGATTTTAAGTACAATTAACTAATCAGATAACTGTCAATCGCATAAAAGTCATCTAATCATATCAATTTTAAGCATAACAGCACCTTAAAACAAGAAATCGATTTTCACCCGGATAACAAATAGAAGTCGATGAACAGTAACTCGATGAATAGTAAAATCGCAAAACACAGATTTAATCCTAAAAACTTGATTCTTTAGGCTTTGATACCACTTGTTAACCCAGTTTAATCTAGTTGATAATTAAACACACATACAAAATAGATCAAGAGATATAAAGATTAGAATAACATACCAATCCCTTGAATAATCAATGAAAACCTTGTGTGTTTTTGATACCTTGAATACGATTACAGAGAAAACGGCTACCTCTCTAATATGATAATTATTGAATAATGAGGATTAACCCTAAAAACCTAAATAACTAAAACTATTTATATCTAGGCCTAATAGGCCTAATGGGCTTGGGCCCAACAACTAATAACTATTAGCTTATTACAAAATAAACCCTCTAACTAACTTTAACACAATTGCCATTTAAACCCTTAACTTTAATCTTGAATACAATTTATGATCCAACACTAAACCTTATACACATCAAAATGCATCTTTTAACTTCTAAACATCTCCTTGTTTAACATTTTCATTGTTGATGAGTGTTGACCTAACTTGGTATTTTGGGAGATTTTTAGGGTTTCTTACCATTTTGTAAAATAAAGGTATAACCCATGACTTGGAACCCTTATATGAATGTTTTCTCATTTTGTGGAGTATATGTTAAATACATGGCATCTTAACCAAGTTTATGTTTTAAACATATTATGGGTATTTTGGTTGAAAGTGTTATCTTGGAAAAAGGAAATAAATGGTTTGGTCTTGAGGAAATTCATGTTACTTTTAAATGGTTTTTATACTTGTAGTGTTTACTTGGTAAGGAAATACATATGAAAATGAGAAGATAGCCTTATAATTTATGGTTGGGCTTTGTATCTCTTATCTGCAGTTAACCACAAAAATGTGATTTGGGAACTAAGTGGTACTATGAACTATATGTTTGATTATAGTTGGTCACAAGTGTATTGTGACGAGTCTAGACTATTACAAATGGATCCATAGGTATTTAGTTGACTTATTATTTGGGGGTAATTCCCGTATGTAGCTAGTTGAGACATTGGACCCTAGAGGGCAACTTGGTACGGTTATGTGGGACCGGTTACTAGCCGTGGGTCGTAAATGTAAATCCTAGCAAATGAGTATGACTAGGATCATTGGGTGCCATCCCCCCACATCTTTATTTGATCCGGCGTGCTCACGGCCTTGATCCTAGTATAGTGAGCTCAAAACTCGGAAAGTGGTTTACTTTGTATTTCGCCACAATCCTTGGAATCCGGGCTTACACCCGTCATCGCAAGATGAAGTCTGGACCGGAAGGTCACTATGTGTTTACTAAACCATTTACAAGGATGTTGATGCAAACAGTTTATTTATATTGCAACTAATTCTTTTACTGTCTTTCATATAAACTGTATGTTCTCACTAGGCTTTAAGCCTAACACTTTTCTCAAATAATGTGTATAATAGGTTCGCTTAACGGTGGGTCGTCAAAGGGTTTAGAGAAGAGCGTGGTCTCTTGAGGGCACTTTTCTCAAATGATGTGTATGTTCTCACTAGGCTTGAATGATAGAACTTTTGGAAGCTTTAGCATTGGAACAATTATTCATTTTGGTATTGGGTTGACAACCAATGTAATCTAGCTAGATGTAGTTTAGATTAGTTTGTTGTCGTTTCCCCATACATTATTACATGTTTTGTAAATGCTCACGCTTTGCCCATTATTTGGGTGGTTTGCCCTAGTTATAAACGTTATATTGCCGAACTTTCAATTTTCAAAATTACCCGAATTTTAAGGGTGTTACAAAATGGCATTTGCTTCTCTCATTCATTAATATAGTTGCACACGTAATAGTTTTATGGCTCATGATGCAACCCTCATGTAAAAAATATTTTTCTGGAAATGTGAACTTTTACATATTTCATTCAAATGATCGAATTCAGATACATGCTTGGTGAATCTCCATGTGGCCATCCTCTTCAAAAGGGTTTCACACGGGATTATCTTTGCAAGTACTTGCTAATGTTTTCTTTAAGATCTCTCCTTTGGGTATGGATTTTCCTCCTATTGCTTCTTTTTAATCCGAAATTGGTATGATCTCGAAATCAGGTTTCATAAACTCATCTCTTATAACCATTCACCAAAGATAGGTTCCATAAGAAGATAAATACAACGATTTAGTAAAGATAAAATTTGTTTTAATGGGCATCTCAAATAGTATACTTGAACTTTCATATCGGTTCTATAAAATGTTCATAGACTCATGTGGATGAACATTTTTAGAGTCATATTTAGCAGGGGCGGACCTACTAAGGACTGAGCGGGGTCCCGTGCACCCGCTCACTTCATTACCATAAAAGAAAAAAAAGTAGGCGTTTTGAAAGTGCACGCGCTTGATTTTTTGTGGTGCTCCTCAAATATTTTAAAACTAAATCTCTGTAACACTCTAAAAATAAGACGAACAAAAATTCGAAAATTCGGCAATATAGCGTCTAAAATACGAAGGTCCAAATACCCTGTAAATATAAATTTCCAAAAAGGTAAATCCCAATATTTACGACAATTAAAAACCCACGACTAATTGGGTTAGTTTTCAACATAAAGTTTGCAAAAGAATGGGACAATAATAATACAACAACCTACTTAATCTAGAATCAAATCCACACTAGATTAAAATGGGTGTTGCAATTTCGCTATAAACTCTCTTCACAAAAATCCCCAAAAGACCGACACTTCGAGAGCTCCTACGTGCCCGGTTGACAAGCCAGGCAACCTAATTTCCACCACGGGTAGGATCTGTGAGGAAACAACAACCACAACAAGTGTTAGGACGAAGCCTAGTGAGATCTCATAAGTTAGATGAATCACAATCAAGATATGATAAAACAATATTCATGTTACCGAACTCCTTTGCCTCACAATTAATGATTCCACCGCAACCATGTTCCCAACCTGAACATAAGCATACAAAAGATAATCCTTGAAAATACGGGGGAGACCCGTTTCCATCGAGGTGACATATACACGGGAGTGGAGTCACCCATGGTATTAATGGATTACACCTCATGTCCCGGTCCTAGTTCCCATGCCATCGCGACATCACAACCTCAAAACATAATCACTGCCTTTATTGCCTACTACGTCGAGTTACACCTCAAGGTCTTACGGGACATTATTGCCTATCCATTTCTAGACGAGTTACACCTCAAGGATCCGCGACCCCTTATTCCCTACTCGCTAGTAAATCACAACGACCCACAACAATTGGTCCAAATAAACATATATCCATATCCCCGTGCACAAGGAAATGGAGACCCACATTCTTATCAGGTGATCACATTTAGGTAAACATTTATAGTCACATATATTCCTCTTTTCTACATGCAAATGCCACAAATACCACAAATACCACATGAGTTACAACCACGTGAACATAACCTCTTTCGTCGGAATAACAATTCATCTTTACTTTTCAAGGTATCACATTACTCATGTTTCCATACACAAAATCATTAATAGTTATAATTAGTTACACCATGTTACCACAAACTTATCAGCAGTTAGATCAAACTTAAGGAAACAAGGGTTTCCTCATGTGTCAAGTATACAAGTATGAAATCTAAGATCCACATACTTTTTTTTTGGGAAAAGGGGACGGAACCCCGGAAAAGATTTATTCAAAAAACAAAAAAGAAATACAAATTACGAGGGGCATACCCCAACATTTATACAATGACGGCCTAACACATGTTTAGGAAACAACCAAAAAAGGAACCAAGCTCCAAACCTATACCAAGAATTGTAAGCCCATCTATACAAAACAACTATAACAATATCAAAGCCCAAAACATAAAAACCCCTATTAATAATATCCATCCTCTTAGACTTGACCAAATAAAAAATAGCCCACAAAGTATTAGTGCAATTGCCGAATAGAGATAATCTGATGCTGATCCAAAAATTCTTTTTATCAATCCACCAAAATACACAAGACCACCATAAGCAAAAGTGAAAGCACGACCCATCTTTAATATCCATATAATCCCACAACAATGTATGAAGTATAGTGGAAGAACCAGCCCAAGAACATTGCCAAATAAGCCCATTCGAACATCCTATGAATTAAAATAACTCTCAAACCAATTAATCCAATACATATCCAGAATTATTCCACCAAATTTAGGATAAAATCTGCCATAGATCCCATCATCATCATCAATCCCACATCCAATCCTTATCCAATCAGATCCCAAATTTAACATTATTCCTCCTTTATCAACATAATAGTCACCACCAATCTTAATCTCATCAAATTTCATCATTTTCCCAAAGTGGAAAAATACAGACCATAGAGTTTTTTCATCAAAACCCACCAACTCACTTTCCATGGTAACAAGATCTTCAAGATATGGATAACAATACACCAAAATTCAGAAGGTAAATCCATTTGAATAAACATTAGATCACAACCCTTCTAATTAATTCCGACGATCATATTCAACAATCTGGAATCACAGATCCAACCGAGGGTAAAAAAATATGAAGGAACACGCCGAGGATTAGACATCCCAGGTGTATGCATTCTTTCTCTACACAGCTTCTGGTCTATACTCCTTCTTCTACTCCTTCTTACCCAAACCAAAAACTTCAGGCCTAAAAAACCCCAATCAGCAAACTTCCTATTCAAACATCTGTTCATAATCTGACTAATAAACTGATGATCCAGAAACCAATTTATAAGACCAAAAAACAAGATAGAAATCAAATATTGAAAAACCAAAGTGGTCATCAATAGTAATAGAAAAGACAGTATAAGATCAAGCTGCAGATTTGTTGACCACTTATTATTTAGAAGACCAAAGAAGTAGAAAGAAAGCAAAAGTTGAATAACAATTTTGGAATTCAACAAAAAGAACAAATACAGCTCAAAGAAGATACCACTAGTCAGACCACCATATAGCAAGTGAATCTTGAAAAACTCCATATCAAGACCGAAGTAACTCATATTCTTCCACCATATTTCACCCTTAAAGAAACCAATTTGGCTAAGTGACACATCTGAACTATGCAAACTGCAGACATACACCCTTTTACCTCCATTGCTCCATATACCCAAAATAAAATGCAAAGTATATAATGATGGGCATAACCATATAGAAATGGCCAAAGGCAACCATGAATCAACATTCATACAACTCAAAAAATAGGCAATTTGGCTATTAGCCATTGCATAGCAATGTAGATCCAATAACCACAACTCCACATATATATAGTCTTCCTCAGCATCACATAGCATTGCTTCATCACCAAACCTGCTATAGTGGATTGTGCCCACACTTACACTTCATAGTCCCACAACAATACCAACACAATTGTTCCACAACCATAATTGCTTGAAACTGTGCATATCAAAAGACCCCTTATCCCTCCATACTAAATATGTAATGGCAGAAAGCCAACTTACATATATATACAAAGAACAGAAATTGAGACCAAAGACAAAGATAAGAAACAACAGTTGAGAAACCATTATGGTTTTCAATAGAGAAGCAAAAGTCTTTATATACCAAGTATGCATAGAAGCTCCAATTGTATACATGCATCCCTCTACCATAGAACAAGAGAAGGAATGTAAGTAAACCAACACATCCAAATCCCAAATCCTAAGAAAGAATCTAAAAGTTGTGTAGAACCAAAGAAAATATTCTAACACAGATTTAGGTGAATCAAAGAAAACTAAGCACCCCCATTCCATATCCACAGAACCAGAAAAATAATAACTCCATCCCCTGTACACCAATAAATATAAACTCCAACAAGACATCCAAACCTCCCAAAAGGCTTCCATATCACTCCAAATCAAGAACAAAGAACTTAACTCCACTACCCTGCACCCCCTTATATCAACATCCCAGAACCCAAACCCAACTCCCCAATATTCTTTAGACAGACCAATAAACAGATGAGAAAGCAAATGTTGATGAATCAAATTAGTCATCAACTGAAAGCAATCAAGAGAAAATAAGAGAAAAGCCAGAATTTTAGGCTTACTTGAGATCCAATTTGAGCACAGTATCCAAAATACCCATAACATAATGAGAATCAATAAGGTAATCCTCAACAGCTTCACCTTATCCCACCAAGAAAAATAACATGTCCAATCCCAACACCTGCATAAAAAATAATTAGAATTAAAATAAAAAAAAAACTTCCCCCAAGAGTATAAACCCGGTGTATCCCATGTGTATCCCAAAGCATCTCCCAAATAGAACCCTCCCCAATTTTGGATCACATTTGCACAACGTTCTCTCTCTCTTAAACATATCTCATCCAAACAAATTCTCATCAAAATTCTTCCCAAATCCTGAAGATTCCAGCAGAGTACCAAAAAAATCATCCACCTCCCAAAATGCACAATCCAATCCATGATCCTTACACCAAAATTGCTAGACATGATCATTAGCACTTTCAGAAACATAAAATCCACCATTTCTCACTTCCAACTCCCATATCACAGCAGCCCTTCTGGTTTGAGCATTGTTCTTTATTCTCAGCCCCATAAGCTTCAATTTAATCAGCTCAATAATCTGTCTAGCAAGACCCATAGCAGATCTATGCTTATCTGAATGGATTCTTTGATTTCTTTCATGCCAAATCAGGTACACAGCAGCAGCTAAGAGTAACCTATGAATGATACTCCCGATTGAATTACTAGCTTTAATATTGGATAGGTCCTAGATCAAAGCTGTCCAACAATTTTCCACACCATTCAATCCTTGTAACTTGTCATACACACCAATAAAGCCTTCAAGGCACCTCCAAAACTCCTTAGTATATTCACATTCTACAAAAAGGTGTTTATGGGTTTCAAGACCATCATTACACAGAAGACAAAGCCTGTCATTAATCACATTCCATGATGCCAGCCTATCTCTTGTTCTCAATCTTTCTTTAATAGCTAGCCATAGAAAGAAAGCATGCCTAGGAACTCCTTGACTAAACCAGATTAGTTTAGCCCACCTAGCATCTTCCCATTCCACATAAGCATCATCCCAAACAGCAACAACTTTAAAATCCACCACATTCCCACTCTTACATTTCCAAAGTATTTTATCTTTCACATTAGGCTTTAAATCAGGCATATATTGTTGAATTACCATCCCATACTTGCACCAAATTTCTAGAGGCCACATCCACTTCCCATCAATCACAATATCACTCACTTTCATATTGAGATCCAAATTTGCCATGTATATCTCCCTTTTTGATACTAATTGACATAGAGGACCATAAGGGTGTCATGAATCAAACCATAAAAAAGTTGATTTGCCATCACCAAGAGAGTGCAAAATCTGCCCTCTAAACATCTCCCTTGAATTAACAGCTTTCCTCCAAAACCAAGAAGCATCATATCTCTGACCCACATCCCAAAAACTTCTTCCTTCCAATCTATATTCATGCAACCATTTTACCCATAATGATTCCCCATTATCTATGATTTTCCATATTTGTTTAGACATTAACACTTTATTCCAGCATTTCAAATCCCTTACTCCCAATCCTCCTTTCTCTCTTGGAAGACAAACAACCTTCCAGGAGACTTTTGCTTTGCCCCTAAGAGCTTCCCCACTGCTCCACAAAAAATTTCTCATCATCTTTTCAATCTCCTTCACTACTGAAACAGGCAGAAGAAATATAGAAGCCCAATACACACTGATAGATGATAACACAGAATTTATAAGCTGCAATCTACCAGCAAAAGAGAGCCACCTGTTTTTCCAATCCATAATCCTTTTCCTTATTTTATCAATCAAGCCCACACAATCTTTATGAAAAAACTTTGTGGAGATTAAAGGAACACCAAGATACTTTATAGGAAGAGTACCCAACTTAAAAGGCAAAATTTTCATTATTTCTTCCCTATTATGACCAACCACATTTCCCAAATAAGAAGTGCTCTTCTCCATGCTAGGTTTTAAGCCAGATACCCCACTGAATTCCAAAAGAGCAGACTTTAGAACATTTACAGATGCCACATCTCCAGAGCAGAACATAAGGAGATCATCAGCAAAACAAAGGTGTGTTAAACCTAACTTCTCACACTTTGGATGGTATTTAAAATCATCACTATTCAGAACCTTCCTTTTCACCATTAAAGTTAAAATTTCCATGACAAGAGTAAACAAATAAGGAGATAGGGGATCCCCTTGTCTAAGTCCTCTCTTTCCAGGGAAAAAACCATAGTGATTGCCATTCACTCTTATAGTAAAACAAGCAGAGCTAACACATTTCATAATCCATCTAACCATACACGTATGAAAACCAAAACCCTTCAGAATACACTCCAAGAAGCTCCAATTAACAGTATCATATGCCTTTTGGATATCAATCTTGAAGGCATATCTTCTGACCCCTCTTTGTCTATGGTAACCCCTCATCAACTCTTGAGCAAGAAGGACATTATCAGAAATCTGCCTATTAGGAATAAAATCAAATTGGTTGGGATCAACAATAACACCCAAAAAATCCTTAATTCTACTCACCAGAACTTTGCTAATACATTTGTAGATCACATTGCAACAAGCAATGGGTCTAAAATCAGCAACATTCTTAGGAACTTGAGACTTTGGAACAAGAGAGATCACTGTAGCATTAACCTCACCAAGAAGCTTTCCATTGAAAAAGAATTGTTGAACAGCTTTACAAACTTCATCACCAATTATTGGCCAAGCTTTCTTGAAGAAACAAGTTGAAAATCCATCTGGACCAGGCGCCTTTACATCATCAATATCAAACATAGCCTCCTTAATTTCCTTGTCATCAATAGGTCTGACCATAAAATCAGCTTGAAATTTTGACAACTTTTTGATGAACAAAGAACCATGATCAACAATAGAGTCAACATTCTGACAAGATCCCAACATCTTATCAAAATGTAACACAAATTGCTCTGGCACAGCAGCTCCCATATACTTATTACCCTTCAAATCTTCAATTTCCTCAATCCTTCCCTTATTAGATATGCTTTTGACAACACTGTGAAAATAAGATGTGTTGGCATCCCCTTCCTTTAGCCATTGAATTTTTGACCTTTGCCTAAGAAAGCATTCCTCATCAACCAAAGCAGATTTTAAAGCCTTAAAATAAACAGCCCCCTCAAACCTGATATCACCATCTTCAGGGTTTGCATCAATATCAACTTGAGATCTAGCCAATTCAGACCTCAACTTTCTAACATTATCAAAAACATTACCATGTTCTATATTCAACTTTCTCATACTGCCTTTGACCAATTTCATTTTGGACACCACAGAAAACATGAGGCACCCTTTAAAACTATTAGACCAAGCATTTGCAACCAAAGGAAGAATATCATTTGAAGCATAGACCAAAGAGCAATGAAAACTTTTTTTTGACTGAATGTGCTCTACCTTGCAATGCACAACCTGTTCAAAAAATTCAAACCCTCCAACTTTGACTTTATTTGAGTCCCAACCCACAATAATTCTAGTTCTCCCCCTACAGACAACATTATTTGATACCCAATTCCAATTAGAGAAAATTTCATCAGCAATAGACTTCAATCTTGTTTTACAGACTTTTGTTTCCACAACAGCACACAATTCCAGCCCATTATCAACAATTAACTTTTTAACCTCCTTCCTTTTAGAGACCAAATTAAGGCCTCTAATATTCCAAATAGCAACTTTAAACATTGGGAATATTTTTAGCCTTCACCACCCTATCACTCCCTCTTCTCCAATCATCCTTATCAACTTTCATAAACCCAGGTGCATCTTCTTTTTCATAGACATCCTCACCACAATGACTAGCCCAAAAGTATTTTTGCAATCTTTTAGACCAAGTATTGAATATGGTATTTGGAGGTCTGACTCCCATCTACAAATAGTGATTTGCATCCTGTTTTTCAATAAACCATTTGTGATCTTCTGTATCCTCCTCCGTGTCTTCCAAAACACCAAAAGAATTTTGAATATGCACAGCCTCTTGCACCATTTCTGACATCATATTATTAGAATTTTCCCCATTATTCACAATTTCAACCTTCTCAAGATTACTCTTCTGCTGACTCTGTTGAGACTTCCCCTTAGAATTTCCAACCTGTGAATCTGGACTGCTATTACTCTTGATATCAGACCCCATTCCAACAGGTTTAACCCCATTCAGATACCCCTTACCGTCATTTTCAACTTTATCTGATCTTTTCCCAAACTGTTGATCCTTACTGTTGCTTTTAACTTTATCTAAACCCTTCCCAATCTGTTGACCTTTGTTGTTATTACCAGCCCCATCTGCCTTGTTACCACTTTGCTGACCACCAAAAGTAAACTTTACATTATTTACTTTACCACCAGCATTCTGCCCTTTCTTTTCATTCCCTAGAACATAGACCTCCGTTTGAACATTAATACCATCATCCTTTGGTTTAGCTTGCCAAACCATATGTTCCTTCTTTTGTTGTCCTTGAAGACCATTAACACCTGTATACATCTGCCCACCATGATTTTGCACATTATTTCCATAAAACTTCTGGCTAACCCAACTTTTAGTACTCACACTTTGACCAACCCCTGTTTTTCCTTGATTCTAAAACTGAACTGGTCTATTTCTTTTACCAACAGTTTGAAACCCTTCATCATCAACAACTTTACCCTTGTTAACTTCACTTCTTTTAAGATTTGCATTCTTCTCATTTTCACTAAGAGGCCTTAGTGAGCAAGCACTAAAAGAGTGACCAAAGACATTACAATGACTACACCTGGAAGATTTCCAGTTGTATTCAGCTCTAATTTGGACCTCTTTCTCAGATAAACCATCAATAGAAGGCACAAGTGCAGTCACAGAATCAGGAATAGTTTTATTAGCAGAAACTTCAATCAAAACTCTAGCAAAACCAGCCCTTCCAGCCTGAGTTAAACACCTCTCCTCAGTAGCTCTATCTAATGTAAGCGACACTCCAACACCACTAGACAGCTCACTCAATCCCTGAACATTCCAAACTTCTAGTGGAACACCATAAAAATTAACCCAAAGAGGTAAAGATTTCAGCATAGGTTTTCCAAGATAAGTATCAGGTTCCCACTTTTTCGCAAACAGAGGCACTCCATTAATCATCCAGGGGCCATTTTCTAACACAAAATTCATGCCTTCCTCATTGTTGAACTTGAGCATATAATACCCCTCATAATTTGAAGCAACATTAACCAAACCACACTTTTTCCACATTCTGTTCAAGTTGTTGTTTAATACAAAGAAGGGCATAGTAGCACCCACAAAATGAGCAACAATCAACATAGAGTTAGATTTTGCACCCACCATAATCACCTCTTTAGAGAAACGGATCACAGTTCTACCATCATTCAACACCACATGTGATTTAAAATTCAGAACAATTTTACTCTCAGTATTTCCCCTAATTTTATCAGCAAGAGTTACCCCTTTAGAAGCCCACGCATTGACTAGCTTAGAAGAAGCAGGAATATTGGCAGAGGGTTTTACATCAACAGTCTGAGCTTGACTATTCACTTTTGGGATGCTAGATTGAGTTCCTCCACTTTCTTCCATAACCCCATCAGGAACAATATTACCAACAGTATTTTCAGCATTATTAACTTTAGTAGAATCATTTGAATCAATCCCTCTACCCATAACATCACTACTACCAGCTCCAATTCCAACACATTCATTTACAAAAGAAGAATTCAAATCAACATTATCAGACTTCACATTCATTACATTAACAAGAACATCATCAGTCAAATTAGCTCCAGAAACTCCCATAGATTTGATCAAATTAGCTTTATTTTCAGATCGTGAATCATTACTGACCTCAGATGAAGATTTAGTAGCTTCAACTTCCATTTTCTGCTCAGAACCAATGAACACACCAGATCGATCTGTTTTATTAGCCAAATCTGAATCCACCAGGTCTACAACAGCCACGATTTCCTTCTCACAAATAATCGATCCCTTCCTTTTCGAAATTCTCTTAGGATTACGCTTTTTAATTGATTTAGAACTTAGAGACGCAACATTGAACCCCAACGAACTTGATAGAAATTCCCTGATCGAACTCTTATTTCTTATTTTCAATCCATTAGTTTTTTTAGGCAAATCAGCACCATCGTTCACACTAACAGATCCAAACGAACACTCATAATCAAAATCAATTGGCACAGAAGCAGTTTTTTGATTTTCCAAAAAATTTTCAACGAGATCGGGAGGAACATTCTCCAAATCCGGACTATCCATGAATAATTAACCAAAGCGATTTTGCAAACAAGAGAAATCTTACCAAGTTGTGAGCTCAATAGAAATCCAAAAAATTTTCAACGAGATCGGAAGGAACATTCTCCAAATCCGGACTATTCATGAAGAATTAACCAAAGCGATCCACATACTTTTAGTAAACATATAAGTGAATAATCATGGTTTATGGAGAATACACACCATTTAGGGTTTGCAAGGTGAAACCCTAAAAATTGGGTTAAAATCCAAACGAATGACATATATGTGTATAATGTGGGAATATTGCAAGTAGTATTGAGTAAATGTACATTTAAGGAGTAGAAACTCACAATTTAGGGTTTGTAAGTAAAACCCTAAAAATGGAGATGAAGTCTTGAGGTTGAAGATGAAGAAGGGGAGATGGTAGATCCTTGAACTCTAGCCTTCCAAGCCTCAAATGATGGTCCCAAACTTGAAGAAATGAAGGGAAGTGAGTAATAAATGAGTCTAGGTCGGATTTAATGAAGAGAGAGGAGAAGAGAGTGTTTTAGGGAAATGATTTTGGTGTTTATGAGGCTTGGGGCCAATTTCCCCCTATTTAGTCGACCAGTGGTCGCGCGCGGATGCCCGCACGACTAGACCCGCGCGAAGAGTCGTGCCAAGAACTGGAGTCGTGAGATGGCAGTGCCCCGCGTGGATGGTGGAGCGGTTCAAGTCGCGCGGAGAACCGTGCGGAACACTGTTGTTTCCCCTTTCCCATTTCTTCGGCTCAAACGAATAACCCTCAAATAAGACCGGTTTTCAAGGCAAGGTTAAGCACAACTACTAAACAACAAACGGAGCATAAAATTAAGGCAATATTTGCTTACTCCGAAATCGGGGTGTTACAATCCTCCCCTACTAATAATATATTTCGTCCCCGAAATCTCACACTACCCAAAAAGATGAGGATACCGCCTCTTCATATATTCCTCCGCTTCCCACATCACGTTTGCACCCCGATGGTGCTTCCATTGTACTTTCACCATCACTACCTCTTTATGGCGAAACTTCTTCGTCTCTCTTTCCTAAATGGATTCCGGATCTTCCACACATAGATTATTTTCTACTCGAATCTCGGACAATGGGATGACGTTCTCTTCCTCCGCTAGAAACTTCCGTAAATAGAAAATGTAGAACGTGGGGTGAATCCCTCTCATCTCGGGCGGTACATCTAGCTTGTAGGCTTGGAGACCCACACGCTTAACGATAGGAAAAGGCCCGAGAAAACGAGGGCTAAGCTTTCCTCGCTTTCCAAATCTTATGATTCCTTTCCAAGGAGAAACCTTCAACATGACCCGATTGCCTACATGAAACTCCATTGGTTGCCGCTTCTTGTCTGCATAGCTCTTTTGGCGATCTTGGGCCGCCTTCAACCGATCTCGGATACTCTTGACCTTGTCCATCGTCTCTTGAACTACTTCCGGTCCGGCAAATTTCTTCTCGGCCGCTTCAAGCCAACACGTTGGCTCCCTACATTTCCGCCCATACAAAGCCTCGAATGGTGTCATGCCCAAACTTGAATGGTAACTATTATTATAAGCGAATTCCACCAATGGGAGGTGAGAGTCCCAATTCCCTCCAAAATCAATGACATACGAACGCAACATATCTTCTAACGTTTGAATTGTTCGCTCGATTTGCCTATCCGTTTGAGAGTGATATGTCGTGCTCAACTTTACTTTTGTCCCCAATTCTCTTTGAAACACACCCTAGAAATGGGAAGTGAAACGACTGTCCCGATCAGATACGATGGATAAAGGCACTCCATGTATCGAGACTACTTCGTTGATGTAGAGTCTTGCTAACTTGTCCAACGGTAACGTCTCCCTCATGGTTAGAAAGTGCGTGCTCTTTGTCAATCGATCCACTACCACCCAAATGGTGTCCTGACCTTTCAACTAGGGGTGTACAAAAAACCGTCAACCCGCGAAACCCAAACCGCTAACAACCCAATTAAACCCAACCCGCCCACCTGCCAAACCGCCAACCGCAAATTAAGAGGGTTGAAGTTGGATTACGTTTTGTTCAACCCGCCCAACCCGCCAGCCCGCCGCTAATATATAATTTTTATAAAATTATATATATATATATATATATATATATAATACAAAAATAAAAAACAATTATTCTGTTTAGAAAAATTTATAGCTCAAACTATATTATATTATATATATATATATATAATACATTTTGCTTAACAAAACAAACTAATGAGGCTTGTTCGTGTTCGTTCATTATACTTAACCAACAAATGAATAAACACGAACGGTAAAAGAACGGAATTTTTGTGTTCATGTTCGTTCGTTAAGAAAATATGTGTTTGTTCGTCTTCATTTACGTTTGTTCGTTAAGATGCTAAATGAACGTAAACAGACAAATATAAATAAACGAACACAAAGAACAAAAAACAACATCATTAATCATCATTTCGTTCCGAAATAACATAACAAAATGAAAAATCGTGTAAATTTAGGAATGATAAAAAAAGAATTCTAAAATCATTAATATAATTAATGATTTTATATATTAATATCATAATATATATATATATAAATATTTATATATATATATATAAACAAACGTAAACAAACATAAATAAACAGATATTAACGAACGTAAATGAACGAACGAGCTCATTGTTAATGTTCGTTCATTTAACTAAACGAACACAAAAATGTATTCATGTTCGATCAATTCTTAAATAAACGAATATAAACGAATTTTTTCCCGAACGGTTCGTTAAACGTTTGTATATTCTTATTAATATTTATCGTATTTTATTCTACAATTTTATGTAAACTACTAAACCGCCAAACCCTCCATAACCCGCAAGGGTTGGGATGGGTTATACTTTTGAATGGGTTGGGTTGGGTTGAGTTTTTCCAAACCGCCATAATTAGGTTGGGTTATAAAAATGTCCCAAACCGCCCAACCTAACCCGCGTACACCCCTACTTTCAACGTCTTTGGTAGCTTCGTCACAAAATCCATTGTGATGTGATCCCACTTCCACTCCGGTATTTCTAAGGATTGTAAACTCCCATACGGTCATTGGTGGTCGGTGTTTACCAACGAACATGTAAGACATTTCTCCATGAAGTTCGCTGCATCGAGTTTCATCACCGGCCACCAATAGTTCAACTTCAGATCTCTATACATTTTTGTGCTCCCGGGGTGGATAGAATATCTTGATTTGTGCGCCTCTTCCAATAGTAATTTATGGAATCCTCCCAACTTGGGTACCCAGACTCGTCCTTGGAAGAGTTTCAACCCTCTCCCATCTTCCGTCAAGCTAAAGCTTTGCTTCGTCATCGCTTCATCTTTAAGGTTTGCTTCGAGAATTGCTTCGGCTTGTGTGACCTTTATCATGTCTACAAGGTTTCAGATGATCTCAATCCTTGCCAACGAGGTTTTTACCGCTCCACTATACTCTTTCCGGCTTAATGCGTCTGCCACAACATTAGCCTTGCCCGGATGATATTGAAGTTCACAATCGTAATATTTCAATAACTCTAACCACCTTTTTTGCCGCATATTCAACTCTTTCTGGTTGAAAACATATTTCAGGCTCTTGTGATCGGTGTAGAGGGTGCAGTTCGTCCTGTACAAGTAGTGCCACCACAAATTTAAAGCAAACACGACCGCCGCCAATTCAAGGTCGTGCGTTGGGTAATTCTTCTCGTGCTCCTTCAACTGTCTTGACGCATACGCTATCAACTTACCTATTTTCATGAGGACGCAACCCAATCCCATCTTGGATGCATCGCTGTAGACGACAAAGTCTTCCGTCCCTTCGGGAAGGGACAATATTGGAGCTTCACATAATTTCCGTTGTAAGGTACGAAAAGCCTTCTCTTGAGTCTCGGTCCAAGCAAACTTCACATTCTTTCGAGTCAATGAGGTCAATGATGAGGAGATCTTGGAGAAGTCTTGAATGAACCTTCGGTAATAACCGGTGAGTCCTAAAAAGCTTCTGATCTCGGTTGGGCTTCTCGGGGGCTCCCAGTTCATCATCGCCTCAATCTTTGTGGGATCTACTTTCACTCCTTCACGGGTCACCACATGGCCGAGAAATTGAACTTCCTGCAACCAAAATTCGCACTTAGAGAATTTGGCATAAAGCTTCTCCTTCCTTAGCACCTCCAAGACCTCTCTCAAATGTTGCTTGTGCTCCTCTTCATCCTTAGAGTACACCAAGATATCATCGATGAACACTATGACCGACCGGTCCAAAAATGGTCGACACACACGATTCATCAAGTCCATAAATATTGTTGGCGCATTTTTCAACCCAAAAGGCATGACTAGAAACTTATAGTGGCCATACCGAGTCCTAAACGCCGTCTTCGGAACGTCTTCTTCTCGAACCCTCACCTGATGGTAGCCCGATCGAAGGTCAATCTTGGAAAAACACCCGGCCCCTTGTAGTTGATCAAAGAGGTCGTCTATTCGGGGTAGTGGATATTTGTTCTTGATGGTCACCTTGTTCAACTCTCGGTAATCGATGCACATACGCATCGACCCGTCCTTCTTCTTTAAAAAGAGCACCAGAGCTCCCCACGGAGACGAGCTCGGCCTCACAAACCCCTATTCATTTGATCATTCAACATTCAACCTTTTTAATCCCAGTTAATAAATCAAGGCTTTTCATGGAGAATGCCCGTCCTGTGAGCAGCTGGAATGTTCCTTTTTGCTAGATGTTTGATAATTAGAAGAATCGATTAGATTGCTCTAACGTTCCTGAAAAGTATGGGATTGTATCTACTTTTTATGTTCCTAAATTTTCTTTTGGGAAAATGCCACTACATCAAAATTTGGTCCTTAAATCTTGATTCTCCACCTAAGAATGATGGTGATTCTGAAATTCATTTGCAGGGTGATGATAAGGTCATTGTTAAAGATGAAACTGAAGATGAATAAGAGAGTAAGGTTGAAATGTGTTGTTTTGGCTATGCTAAGAGTATGGGGTACATGGTGGTTGGTGACTTTCTTCAGAATACCAAGTTAACACATCATCATGTTTTATGCATTTCATCATAATAATAAAAAATAGAACTCTTTTTATGAAGTTAGTTTATGAAGTTTCATCCAAATCACTCGATAATTGGTCATGCACTTCACCATAATTGGCTGCCATCTGATAGAGAAAGATGTGAAGTCAGTAGTTCATCTAGATATAAGGGAAATCACGATACTAGTTTTTTCTTGTAAATGTGTTAGAGAACATCATTACGTAGAGAAATGGAATTAAGAGTTCATTGTATTTTGTAATTATCAAACACTTTGTCCATGTCGTTTGACTTTTTGCATCTAATTTTTCAGAAACTCGATATGCCTGTAATCCTAATGTCACCAATCGCAGTTCACATGTCCCACCTTTATCGAACTTGTTGGTTGGTATTGGTTTTCTATGTGCGATGGTTTTAGTAGGTTCTTTTGCTGGATTTTGCATCTAAACATGATCAACATTGTTGTATTCTTGTTCGTAGAATATGGGATGGCGTTGCTATTCATGTTATTGGTTGTAATAAATTTGTGTCAAGCTGCTGCCATGTTGGAGATATATGCATTAGTTAACAATAGCAATTGTTGTCCAACAACCCCATTTTTTGGTGAAAACAGTAGCAGCAGATGGCATGTTTCGAGGTAGTAAATAAATTCATCGTTTCCAAATGTGGTCATCTTTGTTCTTACTTGTGTAGCCAAATCGGAACCAAGTGGGTAGATTCTTTTGCATCTATGGTGAATACATATAAAAAATGAAATGCAAAATGCTTGATTTATAAGATGATGATTACGTTCATTTGTTGTGACATATCGAAAACCACGCCCCATCCCTGTATGTATCTATACTATATTTATCCGTCAATTTTTTTTTTTGGAATTTTGTGTTACTCAATATTTTCATCACATAAGACATAGTTTTTGGACATTCTTACCTTGGACATTCTTACCATATTTTTCTTACAAATGTTTTTACTTACGAGCATGTATAAACATAAATATTTCTTTTTTAATTACACGTTGCAAAAAGTACAAACTATTAATGCATAAGTCGGTCGTCAAAAGCTAAGAACAACCAATGTTTTGAGTTTGAAAACCCCATTATCCATCAATTCTATTTCAAACTATTTGACCAATTAACCATATCAACCTTAAATTTATATACTATCCAGTTTTGCGATAAAATCACATAGATCCATAAAATTAACATCGAGGAGAAAGAAGATAGAACAAAAAATGAAACATAATTATCGTTTCGAGTTCCCGGTTTCGATTTCGAGAAGCGCTTCTAGCCGCATTGCGAGCGGCTACGTAACTAGTAAAATATAATTTGGATAAATGTTTTATTTTGTAGTAAATTATGTTTTTCGTCCCTGTGGTTTGTTAAAAATTGTGGATTCCGTCCTTGTAATTTCGAAAATTCGGTTTTCATCCCTATGGTTTGTAATTCATTTATATTTTCGTTCATGGGACTAAAACACTACTTTTAAGTATGAATGACAAAAATAAAAATGAATTATAAATCATAGGGATGAAAAAACAATAAAATTTAAATCATGAGGACCAAAAAGGTAAGAAATTATAAACCATAGAGATGAAAATCAAAAGAACGAAAATAGAAATTTTCAACAAACCACAGGGACTAAAAACATAATTTACTCTTTATTTTAATTAGTTGAAAATTAAAAGAGTTTAAAACTAAATACCCTACAATATATCTATACTATATTATAAAACACGAATAAAAAACTCTTAAATACAAATTATTAGACACAATGTACCATCATTTTATGCAAGATTTTAAAAATCTCTTAATTTACAAGTATCAAAGCACAAGATACATATTACTACTGCAAGTTTCCAACACCCACCAATTTGGTATGTGCAGGGTCTTCCTTTTATGCAAATATTTTCATGCATCACTATTAATTAATATATTATATTACTATAAATTTGTTTTAATTATATTATTAAATATGTAATTGGTTATTTTTTCTAGATGTCATTAAAATATATAAGATAATCATTGAATTCTAACAAAATACTTAATTTTTTTATATAAAAAACATTATATTATTAAGCCTAAATTAAACAAATTTTAAAAAAAAATATTATCACTTTCTCAAAAACATCCAAAATCGTACTGTAAATCGACAAAAAAATAAAATGAAACATTAAAATCGTGATGTATCTCGCTGCATTGCGCGAGTACGCTTCTAGTTAGATAATAAGATATAAAAGTATAAGTTTAAGTAATTTACTAAAACTAATTAATATAGAAAAAAATATTATAGTTAAATTATATAAAAAATATAATTTTAACTAATTTACTTAAACTAATTAATATATACTAAAAATGGTTATAGTTAAATTATAATTATTAGAAATATGTCAAATATATAAAAATGTTATAATTTTAGCACTAACTGATTGAAGATTATTGGTGTTCTTATGATGAATAGTATTATAATTTAACACCACTCAAACTTTCATTATTCATCATAATAACACTAAATAATTTTCAACCGGTTATTACTAAGTTATAACTGTTTTGGTGTAGAAGGAAAAAAAAATGATTTTTAAAGGCATCACAGTTTTGATTCGTGTGTCATCATAGGGCATTGTAGCAGAAAACTGAAAGGCTACAATAACACATAAAAACTAAAATTTAAGCTTTTATGGCTAATGGTGAAACATAAAACACTAGTTGTAAGTCACTGAAATTAGATATGGTTTCTTAGGGGGCATTTGGTTCGCAGAATGTGATGAAATCTGGTGGAATTGGAATGTTGAATTCCTTTGACCAGATTTCATTCCCTTGTTTGGTTCAAGTTTTTCAATGGATGAAATCTTTGAATTCCATTAAATTCCATAGATATAGGATTTGAACATTCCATCATAAAACCCAAGGATTTCAATGGAATGGAATCTCATATTTTGATAATTCCAAAATTACCCTTTACCCCAAACTAAACCCTACTGATATTCATTATCAGCAGACACCAACTCTCTCTCTCTCCTTTCCCTCTCCTCTCCTCTCTCTCCTCTCCCTCTCTCTCTCCTCTCCCTCTCTCTCCCTCTCCTCTCTCCTCTCTCTACTCCCTCCTCTCTCTCTCTCTCCTCTCTCTCTCCTCTCCCTCTCCTCTCTTTCTCCATCTCTCCTCTCTCTCCCCCTCTCTCTCTCCTTTCTCTCTCTCTCTCTCCTCTCCTCTCTCACTCTATGCATCATTCGTGTGCTAAAATAATCAAAGCAATTTTAGTTAAAAATTAAACTATTTAATGACTATTTCATTTAAGTAATTTTTGTTTAAAAAAATTAAAATAATCAAAAAGGGTATTTTGGTCATTTACCAAAATTCCATTCCAATTTCGAAGCTACAATCTGTGAACCAAACAGAAAAATTCCAATTTATTTAACAGATTTCATTCCAATTCTGTCAACCAAACAGGTGGTCAAACCTGACAGCATTCAATTTCAATTCCTTCAAAGTCAAATTACTTTGACAGATTTCATTCCATCCAAAAACACTCTGTGAACCAAACGTCTCCTTATTATTTTTGTCCTATATTTTGTGATAATAATTAAATTTTACTTTATCTTATAGCAATTATTTTGTGTCTTAGCTAAAGAAAAATCAAACTTGTCTTCTTTATTATTAGTACTAGAAAATGAATCGAGCGTTTATAGAATTTTCCTCAAAATCGAACAAGTTAAACACTTAAACATGTAGAACCATAAATAGATTAATCAAATTCGATGAACCAATTAGGTATAAATTAATTTTTCATTCACACAAAAATAATAAACAAATAAAAAAATTCAAAAAAATAATGAATTAAAATAAATATGTTGACAGAAGAAATGATTTTAACCAACCAACAAGTAGATTCGTGAGTGCAATAAGTTAGTTTCATTAAACAAGATTGACATACAACATGATCAAAAAACATCAATTTTCTAAAAGATTCTCATAGAGAACATGCAACACCCGTGATTTCGGGTAGACTTTCACCATGATTAATGATCATTGGGATGTTCAATAACTTACGGTAATGTTTTGTTGCTTGGACTTGAGTTACGGATCAGAACTTTCGTTCATCGTCGAAGAATCGGGCAGTTTCGGGTCGAAGTCGCGCCCGATGGGCTTTGGGCGACTATGCCACAGGGCATAGTCGCAGGTGTCATAGTCGTGGCTGTGGAGCTGGTCTCTGGACAAAACTCAGAAACTCGGAGGTGGGGTGCGACATTGCCCACGACAATGACCATGGCAATGTCGCATGGTCATAGTTGCTGGCGTAGGGCTGGCAGTATAAATCAGAAAGTCGTGAATTTTAGGTCTTAATCTGATTTTGGGAGTTGAAGGCAGCAATTTTTCTCTCTATAACTTGGTAAGTTTCATCTCCCAATCTTCCATTGTTATCAATGCATCCTACCAACCATATCTCTTGACCATTAATGGTGATCTAGGTGGTATTTAAGCATCCTTTGTTGTAGATTCAAGTCTCCTCAAGATCTTAGTCTCATCTCCTTAAGCTTTTGAGTTCTAGGGTTTCATCTACAACCCTTCAAGGTGAGTTCATTCACTTTTATAAACTTTATAGATGCTAAAATGTGGATTTTCACAATTCAAAACATCTTCATCATTGATTGTTGCATTTCATGAATTTCGTACCTACACCTAACTCTTGGAGTTTTAGGGTTTTATGGTAAAACTATGGTTTTTGGATTTATGAACTTTTAAAATTGAACTGTTGATAAGTTTGTATATGGGAACTTGTTTTACTATAACCTTGGTTTAAACACTTGGGATTCAACACTAGGGTTTTAAAATGTCAAAGTGAACCTAATGGATGGGAACTTGAAGTATTAGACTTAGAATATGGGAATATGATTCAAATGGCAACTTGGAACCTCTTGGTAAACTTATGTGAGCATTTATGAGGAAACTTTCACATATAAATATTTTAATTGATATAGTCACGTGTCGAATCACCGGTTAGCTTATTAGCTTTATGTGACATATTTGGTTGCATTGGGAGTCATGACCTGTAACGGCCCGAATTTTCGTTGTATAATTTCCATCGTTAAGACTTCCAGTCTTCCTTATTTTAAATCATAGTTATCTTGCGTTTACCCAAATTTGTGCGTATCGCGTGTGTTAGCTAAGTTCGTGTGTTAAGTCTTGATTTTGGAAAAGAGAAACAGTGGATTACGCGAGTTACCTCGCGACTTGCAAGCCGCGGCACAAGTCTCGTGACCCACTGTCCGAATTTCATTTCAGAAGCACGGGAGACTTATGTCGTGACTTAAGGCCGCGACATAACCCGCGAGATCCCCTTAATGCTCTAATACGGGTTTCTCCCTCTTTTTCTCATTTATTTCTGATCTATCTACTCAATCTCTCTCTCAAAATCAATCTCTCACCCAATATTAAGTTCTAGGGTTTCACCAACTCAATCCACCTTATTTATTGCTAGAATTTGGGTATTTCAACCAAGGGTTCAAGATTTGGGCACTAGATCACCACCTCTATTGTCATCTTCTCCAAGAGATTTAAGCTAGGGTTTTGGGTTTTCTTCAAAAACCCACTTGGTGAGTTCATATCTCTTTTCTTTAAAACCTTATACACATCAAAGCTAGATTTTTAAACCTATTATCATCTCCTTGTTTACATTATGTGGTTTATAAGATTTTAACCTTAAAATGGGGTTTTGGGAGATTTTAGGTTTCTTGCTATATTTTGCTAAAAGGAAGGGTTTCATTTGATTTGTAGTAAAATAAAGTACTACTTGCACATTTTTGGTGAGGTACTTGAAAGAATGCATATAATCTCATTTTATGATTTTCATTCTTATTAGCAGTTAAACTTGGAAAAGCATTTTGGAAATAAATGTTATTGGGAACTATATGTTTAACTATAGTTGGTCACAAATGAAATTGTGACAAGTCTAGACTATTACTAGTGAATCCATAGGTATTGAGTCAGCTTATGTTTGGGAAGTATTTCCCCTTGTAGCTAGTTAAGACATTGGATCCTTAGAGGCCACTTGGTACGGTTATGTGGGACCGGTTACTAGTCATGGATCGTAATGTAATCCTAGTGAACGAGTATGACTTGGTTTCCTCGGGTGCCCTCCCCCACATCTTAGTACGGACCGGTGTTGTTCGTGGCCATGGATTCCATGTATTTAGCTCATAACTCGGATTGTGGCCTACTTTTGTGTTCCGCCACAATCCTTGGTAAATCGGATATCCCCTGTCATCGCAAGATGAATTTTGGACCGAAAGGTCCTTATGTGTCAAATATTTCAATGGTAAACTACACTTTCTTGAAAATATTTCCTTTCGTTACAATTGTCAATGTTTCTTTAAATATATAAACTGTATGTTCTCACTAGGCTTTAAGCCTAACACTTTTTATCAAATGATGTGTATAACAGGTTCCTTTAGTGGTGGGTTGCCAAAGGTTTGAGTGTCGAGCGCGGCCTTGAGGCATTTTTGAGATGATTAGTATTTGGTGTTGGGCATTTAATTAAGTCCATTCTTTTGGTGATTTTGGGTTGACAACCGCGTAATCTAGATAGTATATGTTTAGATTAGTTTGTTGTTGATTTCCATATCCGTTCTCAGGTTTTTTTTAAATGCTTTATTGTTGGTCCCAAAGGTGCTTAACAAGTTTGTAGAAGGGGGGGGGTTGAATACAAACACATAATTTAAAGTTTAATAAATTGTTTATTGATAAATCAAATACAATTTACAAGTCTGTTGCGGAATAAGATTAAGTAGAACTCAATCTAAACAAACTTAAGAAAACACTAAGATGGTTGCACAAGAATATAGAGAAAGAGAGATTAGAGAGTATAGAAAACAAGAGTTTTTATATTTTAGAAAGATGAAGGCTTAGAGTCTCTTCCAGATAGAGAGGTGATCTTTCTATTTATACCCTATGCATTAAATGCATGGCATGACACTTTACATGTGTCCTTCATTGATTGGCAGAGAGGGTTTGACTTTGGGAGACATGCTTTCGGCCGTATCATGAACAGTATAGTTGACAAAGTTGTTGTACGATTTGTGGCAGAGGTATGTCCGTTCTGACACATAGTACTGGGTGTGCAAGGGAAAGACAAAAGAGACTTGAGGCATAAGCTAAGTGATCATCAATCGCTGAATATCTCTTCCTTCAGAGATACAAAGGAGTTCAGCTATCGCTGAAGCTTTTCCTCAAGTTTCTTCGCGTGTGTAGGTTTGTCTTGCTTCACTGATATCCGCATCAGGTCACTAGTAGACTTGTCTTTGTTCAGCAGCTTCGTCTTCGATTCAGCTATGAACATTTGTTGACGAGAAACTTGTCTTCAGGGATTACGTCTAACTGTTTACATCAGAATTTATCAGCGATACTGAACATACTCAGTATTGAATCGCTGATAGTGAAACACTAATACATATGAATGTTTATAAGAAAGATCATCAGTGATAACTGAACAAACTCAGTCTGATCGTTGATGATGAAACATTAATACATATTATTTAAACGTAATTTTCACTAAGTATAGAAGAGGGTCTTTATCAAATCACTGAGAGAGTTTGGATCAACAATCTCCCCCTATTTGATAATGACAAAGTAACTGAAGAAAATTACTTTTTAATTCAAAATGAGGAATAATCAGGACTCATAATATACATGTCCCAATTACTATTTTGTGGGATCTTTTATAGTACTGATAGGGTTAAGTACTTCAGTGAAATTTTCATTAATTCAAGGAAAGAATTACAAGATGTGAAAATATAAAGTACAAGTGAAGAACTAACTATTGTAAGTCTAACTAATAGATTACAAGAATTAAGAGACTAATCTATCAGCTATCTAGATGAGATTTTAGAACCTTTATCATATAGTTAGGTACTACTTCTCCTCTTTGCCTTTGATCTGCTGATTCTTGACGAATGGTTGTCTTGATCGGTTCAGCTGATGTAGAGAAGTCGCACCATAGACACAAAAGATCTTTGAGATGACTCAAGGGAGATGGGAATCTCAGAGACTCTTTGAAATTTGAGTACCCCTTCATCATCTCTGAAGAAGATTCCATGAGGATTATTGAGTACTTGCCCAGGAATATATGGTCCACCAGAAGGCATGGATAGGTCTATAACTGAGAGATCAGGAGGAGGACCAAACAATGCTTCCTTTGAGAATTTGATGGAGGTGTCGTTTATGATGGCAGCGACGTTTTCAGAGGAGGAAGAAGCAGGCTTTCTTTTGAGTTATGTTGGTTTAGAAGGAAGAGCAGATGGCACGTTTAAGACTACAGAGACTCTGTTGATGAGGGATTCTAGGATGCCTTTGACATAGACTCTGTAGGTTGATTTGGATTTATTCAGCACATCTTTGAACTCTAGCCATTCCATGTAGCCAAAACTTTCAAGCTTTGAAACCAGCATAGCCTTTGATCTTGCATCCTCTCTGACTACCTCCATGGTGACAGAAATTTGGTCCTTCTTATTTCTTCCAGAGATGACAACGAATGTTATCTTCAATGGGTCGGAGCGATAGTCGACTTTATGCTTACACCATTCGACAGTGTTATCGCTGACAACTTGTTCTTTTGAGCGCTCCTCTTTAATTTCTTTGAGTAGAGCAGCCTGAACTTCCACTGGATTTTTCTTTAGCTTCTTGTCTTTGACCTGAGAGGACTGAATCTTGAGAGCTAGATTTGCATCTTTTTTACATTCAGAGATCAGTTTCTCAGCTCTGACCGATTCTTCAATTTCAACTTCAGTCAGGAATTCAATCTCTGTAGATGAAGTTTGAAGAGGGATCTTTAGCCGTTGACTCTCCAGATGAGAGATCATCTCTGTTCTTCTGTTCAGTTCTTCCTCTGACCAATGAGCTGGTCTGGAGGGCCTTCATGGGTGAAACATGGCTTCTTCTTCTTCTTGTTCATCAATCTCACAGAATGAGATTGGGATTATTTGTTCTTCAGCTCTAGAGCCTGGGATTATTTGGAGTTCAGTTCCCTTAAGTAAAGGAGAGAACTGTCTGGTCAAGAAGTAAAAAGGAGTTAGTGTATATTTTGGAAAGAGAAAGAGAAAGGCTTAGAAAGAGACAGGGGTGTGGTAGGTATAGAATGATATGGGTACAATAAAAAGACATACCTGAGAAGGTTTCTCCCCCTCAGATTGTGAGACTATGTTCAGGTTTCCCTCGGCAGTTATTCCCTTCTTCTTGCCTTGGGAAGGAGTAACTGAAGAAGCTTCACTTCCCCCCCTGCTGTGACAACTCCTTTCGAAGTTGTCGCTGAAGAGATGTTCGCCGCTGAGAACCAGAGATTTTGGTCTTCCTCATCGTCGTCGTCATCATCAGGTTGTTGCTCTTTCCCTTGATCCTGAAGATCAAGATCTTCATCATCTTCTTCGTCCTCCTCTTTTTCTTCTTCTTCAAGAACTTGAGCAAGTATAGAAGATGGAGGGGTTTTGTCAGCAACCTTCTCCCCCTCAACATGGGAGGGAGGTTCTTTCGTTTGAACGTCAGCAGTTGCTTCCTCAGCATTTTCTTCATTCAGTTCTTTCTTCCCCTCTTTGTCATTATCAGCGAGGGAGACTTCAGCAACTTGAGGTGGAGCTTTTGCAGCAGCTAGATCTCGGACTTCAGCCTCCAAACACTCAAGACGACCTTCAATGACAGGAATGTCTGAAGTAGTCGGATGAATAAATTCAATGGCTATGTTCAGAGATGTACGATCATTCTCTGTAAGGGAAGGTGGGGGCATTGGAGCTGGTTCATTCATCCTCACAAGCACTTGCTGAAGCATTGAGGTGCAGGAGTCAACCTTCTTGGTCAGGCCTCGGACATCATGGTGGAGGTTGCCGTAGAGTCTCTGAATCAATTAGACCTGTTGATGAGTTCCAACAAGGTCTTCCTTGATCTTGACAATGTCCTTTTTGAAATTATCCCTGAAGAAAAGTCAGAGATATGTTTTCTTTTTGAAAGAATCGCTGATCAAAATTCAGAGATCGATTTTTATTTCAAAAGATCACTGATGAGAAATATCAGTGATAGATTTTGTATATCAAAAAGCTTTTAATCATTTGAAGAAAAATCAGTGATTAAAGTTTTGATTTTGAAAAACTTCTTAATGAATGAATATTCAACGATTGAGAATGAGAGAACATACCTGAGATTCAGAGATTTGTTCAGAGATTAAGTGATAAAGGGGAACTTAGAATCACTGACATAATACGTGAAAGATGAAGAATCACTTTTCAAGATTCAACATTCCAAGCTCACTGATGAGAAAGTTGAACCTTGTCTCATCAAGAAGTTTGGTGAATAAATCAGCTAGTTGATAGTCAGTGGGGATAAAATGAAGTTCAATATCACCATTCATCACATGATCTCTGATAAAATGATATATGATCTCTATGTGTTTTGTCTTTCAATGTAGCACTGGATTATTTGCTATAGAGATAGCACTAGTGCTGTCACAATAGATTGGAATTTTTGATAGCTGGAGGTCATAGTCTAATAGTTGATTTCTCATCCATAACACTTGAGCACAACAACTTCCAGCGACTACGTATTCAGCTTCAGCTATGGAAGTAGATACTGAATTTTGCTTTTTACTCATCCAGCTTACCAGCTTTCCTCCTAGAAGTTGACATCCACCAGTGGTGCTCTTTCTATCGAGTTTACAACCTGTAAAATCACTATCTGAATATCCAATTAGATCGAACCCTGAGTCTTTGGGATACCAAAGACCGAGGTTAGGAGTTCCTTTCAGATATCTGAAAATTCGCTAGACAGCGATCAGATGGGATTCCTTGGGTTCAGATTGATAGCATGCACATAAACAGGTAGAGTACATGATGTCAGGTCGGCTCGCTGTGAGATACATCAGGGATCCTATCATTCCTCTATAGGCAGTGACATTTACAGGTTTTCTAGATGGATCCTTGTTTAATGTCAGAGGAGGTGCCATAGGAGTTTTCATCACTGAAGTTCAACATATCTTTAACATACTTACCTTGGTTGATAAAAGTACCTTTTTCAGATTGTTTAATCTGAAGACCAAGAAAGTACGTTAGCTCACCCATCATGCTCATTTTGTATTCTTTCTTCATTCTGAACTTCGTCGAGTCTGAATACATGCACCGAGATCACCAAGAATTTGATCTATAGGGTGCTCTTGTCCATCGCAGAGCAGGAGCATGATCGCTCATTTTAAGAGTTGGATCAACAATAGGAATGTTCACTGATGAAGAAGCCTGAGGTTCATCAGCTATTAATTGTTGAGTGTCAGACAGACCATTGTTTTCAGAGAGGTTTTCAGACGAAGATGGATCTGATGGAGGGAGTGTGTTTAGAGGCTCAGCTGAAACCCATGAGGTGGATTCAGCGTTGGGAGGTATGATGTTTGGATCATCATCAGCAACTTGAGGATCTGTGTGCGGATGGTTTGAGAAGAAAGGTTATGTTTCTCTCTAATGAGAAAACATCCAAGCATTTAGCTCTTCATTGTCAGTGATTGGTTTAGAGTTTGTTGAGCGAGTTTCATCAAAGGTGACATGAATTGTTTCTTCCACAGTTTGTCTTCTCTTGTTGAAGACTCGGTAGGCTTTGGAGATAGAGGAATATCCAAGAAATATTATGTCATCAGCTTTTGGATCGAACTTTCCAAGTAGATCTTTGTTGTTTAGAATGAAGCACTGACAACCAAAGATATGAAGAAAACTGATAGAGGGTTTTCTTCCATGAAATAGTTCATAAGCTGTCTTTCCAAATCGCTTTACTATCAGCGATCTGTTTTGAGTAAAGCATGCATTATTCATTGCTTCAGCCCAAAATTGAGTAGGGAGGTGAGAATCGCTGAGCATTGATCTAGCAGCTTCAATGATCGTTCTATTTCTTCTTTCAACGACTCCGTTTTGCTGAGGCGTTCTTACTGAGGAAAAGTTGTGAGAGATTCCCTTGTTCTCAAAGAAATTGTTCAGAGAACTGTTTTTGAATTCAGTTCCATGATCACTTCTTATTGAACGAACAGTAAGATTATTCAACACTTCCATCTTTTTAACAAAAGATATTAGTTCTTCTGGAGTATCACTCTTGCAGCGAAGAAAGATGACCCAGGTGTAGCGAGAGTATTCATCTACAATGACAAGTGTATATTTATTTCCAGCTATAGATTGTATGTTAACAGGGCCAAATAAATCCATATGTAAGAGTTGAAGAGGACTTGTCACTGAGAAAACTTGTTTAGATTTGAAACTAGCTTTTGTCTGTTTTCCTTTTTCACATGCTGAACATAGAGATTTCTTAGCATATGAGTGTTGGCGAAGACCAGAAATCAGTTCCTTAGATAAGAGAGAATTCAGGGTTTTGAAGTTTTGTGCCATAACTAGTTGACATCAGAAGAGGCTTTAGAAAGAAAACATATGTTTTCAGTGGTAGTAGAGTCCATATCTATTACATAGACATTTTCCTTACGATAACCACTGAGAGCAAGTTTCCCTTTCTCATTGACCACTGAACATGCTTTCTTGGTAAAGTGTACTTCATAGTCTTTTTCACATAGTTGATTGATGCTCAGAAGATTGTGCTTCAGTCCATCTACGTACGCGACTCTTCTGAAAGTAGTTGTCCCATTGCTAAGGACACCAAACCCTCAGGTATATCCTTTTCCATTTCCACCAAAGGTCACTGAGGGACCTTTCTCTTCCTTGTATTCAGTGAGCAGGTCTTTTTGTCCTGACATATGACGAGAGCATCCACTATCAAGATACCAGATGCCCTTTGATCCCTGCAAACATAAGGAAGATTAAGCTTTGTTTGGTACCCACTTTTCATTGGGTCCTTTAGGGTTAGTGGAGATGGAAGGTTCAACAATCTTCACAGCAGGTGAAGATTCAGCTTCAGTGGTAACCTTCACTTTGGTTAATTTCTTAACCTTAGTGGTATTCTTTACCTTGGTCGATTTATCATCTTGGTGACCTTCTCAGCCTTGGAGGAATTCATCTTCACTTTAGCTGTTTTATCAGCTTTAGTGGCAGTTGGACATTTGCTAGAAATATGGTCAGTAAATCCACAGTGATAGCATTTTCTATACTTGAAGGTGGTTTTAGGACTATGAGTAGTAGGTTTTGAGAATTTAAGATGAGCAGGGCCAGCTCCAAGAATGCCATTAGCATGAGATCTGGGAGGAACTTCCATTTCTTCAGATCTCTTAGGCTTAAGGTCAATCTTCAGCTTTGGAGGACAGAGATCAAAGATTTCTATCACAAAGCTAGAAGATCAATTTACTGAAGGTTTAGAAGAAACTTTCAACTTTGCTTTCTTGGTAGCCTTCTGAGGATGGAAAATGGATTTTCCTTTATCTGCAGGCTTAAAGCCTTTAGATATTTCCTTAGGGATGGGATTAGAAGAAGATGTAGAAGAGCACAAAGCATAAGAAGTGTCAGGGATAGAAGAGACAAACATTCCAAATTTAAGCATAGAATTATCTTCTTTAGGCTCATCCTGTGGTTTCCAAAAAACAAGACCAGTTCTATCACTGGCAGGGATCTGAGCACTTATAATCTCATTGATCTTTGTTAAGGATTTGCACCATCCTTCAACAGTAGCCTTCTTTGCTTTTAAAGCAACGATAGCTTGTTTGCGTTCTATGCTGATGATTTCATTAACAATGACTTGATCTTTCAAACTTTCCGCTAAAAGAGTCAGTTCTCTGATCTTTTCATGACATTTCTCTAGCTGTTCAGTTAAATCAATGTTTTTGTTCTCAGCTAGAGTTTTTCCGTTTAGAGCATTGTACAGATCAATCGTCAGCACATCAACATCGCGACTTCTCTTTGCTTCAGATAGAGAGGGATTAGTAGAGATAGATACTTGAGATGATATATAGCTCATGGAAGTTTCTGGAGATTTTTCCACTTCTTCTTTAATCTCGGCCATTAGACAGAGATTAGTGACTTCTTCTTCATCAGAACTTGATTCTTCTGATTCAGCCCAGTCATGTTCTTCAGCGATGAGACCTTTACCTTTTCTCTTATAGTTTTTCAACTTTTGATATTTTTCTTTCAGTTTAAGGTATTTGTCATCGCTGGATCTTCTGGAGGTAGAAGGTTTGAAGACTTTCTTTGACCTGCACTCACTTGCAAAGTGTCCAATCTTTTCGCAGTTAAAGCAAGTAGCAGTAGCCTTATCAACAGGGGTTGATTTTGGCTTGTCAGTGAGAGAGAGAGGCTTATTTCTTCTGAAATTGCTCTTTCTTGCAAATCTCTTAAAAGAGTTTGTCAAGAGTGCTAAGGACTCATCAAACTCTAAAAGATCAGTGTCTGATAGTTCCTCAGATTCATAATCTAACTCAGTGTTAGTGAGAGTAGATCGTTGAGATGGAACTATCTCTGAAGAGACTAAAGCAACAGGAGTGCTTTTTGAGTCTTTAGAATCTTTTACAAGATTCTTCTTCAGGAGACTTGATTGCTCATAATTGAGCAATATTCCATACAATGTGCTGAGAGAAAGAGAATTTAAGTCTTTTGTGAGCTTGAAACATATTGAATAACTGTCCCAACATTCAGGAAGACATTCTAAGAATTTAGTTAAGACCTCAGAATTAGAATAGGTCCTACCAACGGTTCTTAGGTCAATGATTAAACAGTTAAACCTCTGGTGAATGTAAGAAAGAGATTCGTTCTTACCAGCGATAAAACTTTCATACTGTCCTACCAAGTTAATCTTTCGAGTTTCTTGGATTTTAGTGGTTCCTTCATATTGAACACATATAGTGTCCCACATTTCCTTAGAAGTTTTAAGATGCATGATGGAATGGAAAGCTTCATCAGGCAGAGTCATAGAGATAATGGTTTTTGCCTTTGCATCTAGACCTACTTTCTTTTTGTCTTAATCACTCCACTATCTTATCTCCTTAAAAGAATAATGCTCAGGGACAGCAGGAGTGGTAGCAGTAGCGGGAACGACAACTTTGATTGTGAAGGGTTCATAGCGTCCATTAGCTACATAATCAGGTATAGTAGGGTCTACACCTTCTAGAAATAACATCATTCGATTCTTCCAGAGAGCAAAGTTATCTCTGCTAAATCGAGGAGGTTTAGAGAGTGAACCATTATCATAGTAGTTTGTGTTTGTGTTAAGTGCCATTTAGAATAACAAGGAAGAGTGTAACACCCCGAATGTTGGTCAAGTGTTGTATTCTCGTGGTATTTATAAACTGCTAGCATCATGGTTTTAACCTTCAGTATTAGTCGGGGTTCTGATGTCTTGATTTGAGTTCAAATGGCAAGTAAGGATTTACTTCTAGTATT
Source organism: Arctium minus (assembly GCA_954870635.1). NCBI lineage: Eukaryota > Viridiplantae > Streptophyta > Magnoliopsida > Asterales > Asteraceae > Arctium > Arctium minus. Next base: position 167,629,445 of record OX941080.1, on the reverse strand, counting down.
CGGCGCGAGTTGCCGCGCGGGCATCCGCGCCAGCTTCTGGCCGCATGCCACTCCAGTGTTCGGCGCATGTAGTCGTGCGGGTTGAGCCGTACGGGCACCTGCGCGCGACCCCTGCGCAGATCAAAAGGGAGGCTAGGTCATTTATTTTGGCATTAACTCCATTTCTCCCATTTTGTTGGCGATTTTGCTCTGAGTTAAAGGTAAGAACTGTCCCTCCTTCATTAAATCCTCTTGAAGAGAATGCATTGAATGAGGTTCCATGATTGATTTAGGTTGGTGGTGATTCAAGGTCCAAGTTCATCTCTCCCCTTTCAAGCTCTTGTCAACTAGGGTTTGGTCTTTTCTAAGAAATCGCTAAGGTGAGTGTTTTATGGACTCTTCTTCTCATGTGTAGGTTAACTATGTGCTTACAACAATATTTCTCACTTACTTAACTCTTGATTTGATAAAGGTGAAGTTTAACCTAAAACCCTATTTGGGGATATTGTCTCAAAGAAAGAGTATTAGAGGAAATGCTAGATGTTAGCATGTAAGATTAGTTGTAGGTAGCCTTTGGGTTATATGTTGGTCATATTGACAACTTGGAAAGTAGACTAGAGACTCGGTTTGAGTTGAGGTCATTATTAGACTAGAGACTCGGTATGAGTTGATGTCATTATTAGACTAGAGACTCGGTTTCAGTTGATGTCATCATTAGACTAGAGACTCGGTTTGAGTTGATGTCATTATTAGACTAGAGACTTGGTTTGAGTTGATGTCACAAAAATGCTAAAGACCCGGTTTGGGTTGAGTGCCCAAGTAGCTAAAGATCTAGTTTTGGGGTTGATGATGTCAAGCTTGTGGCTTGGATGAAATTATATAAATTGGTGTTATCCCATTTTAATCTAGTTGATAATTAAAACACAAACACAATAATATCAAGAGATATAAAGATCAGAATAACATACCAATCCCTTGAATAAACAGTTAAACCTTGTGTGTTCTTGATACCCTTGAATACAGAGAATACGTAAGGCTACTTTAATCTCTAAACAATAATTATCAAAGGTTTTTTTTTTAAACTAAATTATTAAAACATTAAATACTTAGGCTTTTAAGCCTAATGGGCTTATGGGCTTGAGGCCCAATAGCTAACAACTATTAGCTTATTACAAAATAAATCCCAAACTTTAACTATCAAGTAAATACAGTTTAGACCCTTTAATCTTGAATACAATTATTTGATTCAACAATCTCCCCCTTTGGATTCAAGATTAAAAAACATTTGACAATAATAGTCTTCAGGTCTTCACTTGTCTTCAGATATGACATTGATAGCTTCAAAACTTGATATCTTTAAATAATCTTCAAATCTTCAGCAGTCTTCAGATTATATTCTCCCCCTTAATATATTCTCCCCCTTTTTGATGAATGGTGAGAATCATCATCATCAAAACTTGTCAAAACAATCTCCCCCATTGAATATGGTCATCAATTGAGCACTGTCTTCATGTAACGAGCCCTGTGTGAAATAAGAGCAGTATCTCCAAATGGATAAAGTGATTACTCCAATCTATGCAGATTGCAATAAAAAGTAGTAACCATTCGAATCTTTTAAAATTCAAACAGTTTAAGAGTTGTAACCCTGAATCAACAAATGACTCAGTTAGAATGCCTGTCAATGACACAAAGTCAATGAGTAACACAAAGTTACTATATAAGGAGCTGGTTTGATGTTGGCTCCCCAGGTCTTCCATTCAATCATCGAATAACACATGGTTATCTATGAACGTTCTGACAGAAAACAAATTTCTGTGTGCTTGTGCATGTGTATGAAAGAAATTAAGCATAGATGATTGCTTTTCAATATAGGCTCAAAGTATGTAAACTTGTTGAGACAACAACAAATTATACAAAGACTCAATGTGCATGAGAAAGGGTTCGAAGGTGGGGCAACTTTCCTTCTTTTTCAATATTAGTATCTTCCAAATGAAGAACCAATAGCATATGTGTTGCGTCCCTGGAAAATGTGAAACATTCTCTTTATGAGAAAAGAATGAGTAGCTGGTGGGGTTTTATGCAAGAGATGGCATGGGCTAGGTGCCTTTTTCAATGATGGTCACCAAAGAATGTGAACCAATCAGATTATGTGGCTGCCCGGCTCAGAAAGAAGTTTGGTGCAGAGTTTGATATTCTTTTACTATGTTCTCTCGCCCTCTTTCTTTTAATGCTCACTTCTAACCAATCTCTCTTTTCCATTTTACCTCTTCACACACCATCACTCAAATCTTTTGACCCCTATCCCCTCAATCACTCAGGGAATACTTCTTGGGTAGGAAACACTGGTTAACGTGAATCCATGGAAGTTATGTTAAGTTCTCACACTGAATCCCATGTATTTTCCTAAAAGAACATGTTGTTCAACAACCATTTATACATGAAAGCACAAATAAGCACATAGTTACATGAAGAACAAAAATTGGAGAAATCAAAACAGTTATGTTTGACGATGCAATTCTCCCCCTCAAACTAAAAGAGTTTGACAATTAAGCTCTAAGGAGTTTTTTCAATTAAGCTTTTTTTGACATTTAAGCTCCCCCTTAACTGAAGATTTTTTTTAACATAAAGTAGAAAAATAAACAGAGCACTGAAGTGTGGGTTCTAATCTGATGTGATTAGAAGCCATTGTCACTTGAACAAACCTGCATAAAGAAAATTATGGTAATCATTTGCGAAAATGATTCCGCTATCGTTAGCAACAGTTGAAGATACAACACAAGATTAGGATTTAGAATACTCCCCCTTGAATCATGAGTAAGGTCTAAGACATGTTCAACATACCAAGTTTGCTGATTAGAAATTGGAATCGCTTTTCATCCAACGGCTTGGTGAAAAGATCAGCTAACTGGATGTCAGTTTGAACGAAATTCATTTCAATGTCACCTTTTTCTATATGATCCTTGATGAAGTGATAGTGTACATCGATATGCTTGGTCTTCGAATGTTGTATCGGGTTAGCAGTTATGGCGATTGCGCTCTTGGAATCACAATAAATAGGAACACGGTTGTAGTTGTATCCAAAGTCCCTTAACTGTGTCTTCATCCAGAGGACTTGAGAACAGCAGCTAGCAGCAGCTACATATACAGCCTCGGTAGTGGATGTTGAAACACAGTTTTGTTTCTTTGAAGTCCAACTTACAAGTTTGTCACCTATGAATTGGCATGATCCAGAGGTGCTCTTCCGGTCTAGCTTACATCCTACATGATCAGCATCTGTAAAGGCAGTTAGTTCAAAACGAGAATCCTTTGGATACCAAAGGCCTAGATTAGGAGAACCTTTGAGATATCTAAGGATTCGCTTAACGACAGTTAAGTGAGACTCTTTAGGATTAGACTGATATCTCGCACAAAAGCATGTGGCAAACATTATATCTGGGCGACTGGCAGTCAGATAAAGTAAAGAACCAATCATGCTACGATACACCTTTTGATCAACAGGTTTCCCGGAGGGATCTGCGTCTAAGAGTGTACCAATAGCCATTGGTGTTTTCATGACTGAACTATCTGACATATTGAACTTTTTCAAAATATCTTTTATGTATTTAGCTTGATTAATAAATATGCCGTCTGGTAATTGCTTTACTTGTAAACCAAGAAAGAAATTCAATTCACCCATCATCCACATTTCTTGAAACCAGAAGCTAAGAGAAATTTAGTGAGAGTTTCATACCAGGCTCGCGGTGCTTGTTTAAGACCATAAAGCACTTTGTCTAAAACATAGACATGATCAGGGTGATGAGGATCAACGAAACCTTCAGGTTGAGCCACGTAGACCTCCTCATGTAGAAAGCCATTCAGGAAAGATGACTTTACATCCATTTGATAGACTGTAAAGTTTTTGTGCGCTGCATAGGCTAGGAAGATTCTGATGACTTCGATCCTTGCAACCGGGGCGAATGTTTCGTCATAGTCAATGCCCTCTCGTTGACAGTACCCTTTTGCGACCAAACGAGCTTTATTTCTCACAACTATTCCAGCTTCGTCTTTCTTGTTTCTGAAACCCCACTTTGTTCCTATAACAGATTTACCTTTAGGTAGTGGGATCAAGCGCCATACCTTGTTCCTTTCGAATTGTAGAAGCTCGTCTTGCATAGCAGAAATCCAGAAGGGATCACGTAGAGCTTCAGACGCTTTCTTTGGCTCTAAGGAACTGAGGAAGCTTGAAAACATACAGAAGTTGGCTGATGTTGACCGTGTCGTGACACCGGTTTATACGTCACCTATCACGTTGTCCAGGGGATGATCCTTAGTCCAACTATGTGTGCTTGGTAAGGATTCAACTTGTTGTTGCGTATTGGACGCATCGTTTTCATCGTGCACATCAGGTAGCTCCATAGATGTACTCGGGACATCTTGTACTGGTGTTTATGATACTGAAGCTTCTGGGCTAGCAGTTGAGGTGCTCGGGACTTCCTTTCCAGAAGAGAAATCTGTAGAGACAGATTCAGCATTAGTAGAGTCAGAAACTAATGGTTGAGTTGTACCTGATGGAGATGAAGTTTCAGTGACTTCTTCGTCGGATGGTCCAGTTATGTCTTCAGAAATAATAGGGACCTCCGAGCTTGTTATGGATGTTGATATGCCTTTATCAAAATCTGCACAAATATCATCAAAGGCATCAATAAACAATAAATCTAACTCAGATGAAGTAGAGTTAGAGTTAGAAGAGGTGGATCCTTTAGAAGTTGGTTCTATTCTGGATTGAATAGAAGCGTTGTCCTTAATTACGAGTTCTGAACTGTTGTGTCCAGAAGTCCTAGTAGAATTCTTATCAAAGGAGACATTCATGCTTTCAACAACCGTCTTGGTTCGAATAATGTAAATTCGATAAGCTTTGGATGTCATAGAGTATCCAACGAGATATCCTTCATCCGCTTTCTTATCAAATTTTGATAATCCTTGACGCTCTCTAAGAAGATAACAGCTGCAACCAAAGACAGGAAGAAGTTTGATATTAGGTGTGCGATTGTTGATTAACTCATATGTTGTTTTATTAAAGCGCTTGACCACAATGGTACGGTTCTGAGTAAAACATGCTGTAGCGCCTGCCTCGGCCCAAAGTTACATGGGTAGATCTGAATAAGCAAGCATAGTACGAGCTGCTTCAACCAGAGTGCGGTTCTTCCGTTCAACAATTTCGTTTTTCTATGGAGTGTAGGCTGCGGAGAAATTATGTGAAATACCCACAGAAGTAAGATAACTCTTCAGGGTGTCATTCTTGAACTCCGTGCCATTGTCACTGTGAATAGTTCTGACTGGCAGTTGAAGACGTACTTGAATGCGCTTGATGAAAGCGATAATCAACTCTGGCGCATCTGACTTGTTGCGAAGAAACTCGAGCCATGTATACCTTGAGTAGTCATCTATCATTACCAACACATATTTCTTCCCGTTGATAGACGTTGTACGCATTGGGCCACAAAGGTCCATATGAAGAAGTTCCAGTGCAGATGAGGTCGATGATTCAGCTTTGGACTTGAAGGAGCTTCGCTTCATTTTGCCCAACTCACATGCGGGACATAGTGAGTCTTTTTCGAACCTCATTTCTGGTAGACCTTTGACCAGACCTTGTCTCTGTAGCTTCGCTATAGATCTGAAATTTTGATGAGACAAGCGTTGATGCCACGTCCACGATTGTGCTTTAGAAGCTTTGACTAGTAGACATACTGGACGTGTGGCAGACAGTGTAGGAAAATATACATAGTATAGATTTCCATGGCGCTCAGCTTTGAAGACTTCGTAACCATCGGGATCCTCTAGATAGCAATGAGTGGTTGTGAAGCGGACTTGATATTTCATGTCACAGAATTGACTGGTACTAAACAGATTGTGATCAAGTCCTTCAACATATAGCACTTTTTGAATCTTCACAACACCATTATCGAGCATTCCATATCCTCTGACGTGTCCTTCTGCTTCAGAATTGGCAAATCGAACTGCTCTGGCAGGCTCCTCCACATAGTTATGCAAGAGGTGCTTGAATCCTGTCATGTGGCGTGAACATCCAGAATCTATTACCACAATCGACAGGCCTGGAAAAGAGACAATTAGTTTTGCTTAGGTACCCATATTAAGATGGGTCCTTCGCGGTTAGCACCAAGCAATTCAGGAATATCATCAGGTTTAACTTTCACACGCCATTCATAACGGGGTTTTGGAACCCATTTCCAAACCATCTTAACAGTTAATTCCTGAAAGTGCTTTTTAGAAGTAGGATTGGCAACCTTAGCTCGAAACACTTTGGGTTTTGCGGAAGAATTAGAATTAGAATTAGACTTAAGGTTCAGTTTAGCTTTTCTCTTACTCTGTTTGGACTTTGGAGGGGAGTAGTATTTGAATGAGTTATCCCAACAGTGTTTGCAATATAGATTCTTTCGAGCAAAATTCATAAACTTAGATTTATCGGAACAAACCTTACATTTATGTTCATCAAAAGAATTACTTTTCAAAATAACACTGTCTGAAGTACAACTATTTGAAGCAAAAGTTTCACTAGATAGCCTATCATTCTTATTCAAACTACTATCTTTATTCTTCTTACTCCTCCCAACTCCATTTCCTTTTATATCTGAAACAGAAACAGGAACCTTGTTAGTCTCTAACTTAGAAGATGGTTCTTTTCTAGTGCTATTTGAAGTCTCACCCTTCTCAAAAATACTCGGTGGGTATTCAGGACAATCAGAGTAAACAACTGAAGGTTTTGCAGGAGCATCAAATTCTGGATTGGTTCTTACCTTCCAGCTTGGATCATTGAACATCTGTTTATCATTTGAAGCATTTTTAAACAACGTAATTTTCAAATCATTGATCTCAGTGCAAAGCTCTTGATTTACTTTTAAAGACTTTTCAAGTTTATGTTTGAGATCAAAGTTTTCATCTTCAACCTCATCAAGAGACTGTTGTAACATATTAATTTGCTTCATCAATTCAGATGTATGATCATTCACAGAATTTGACTCCTTTAAATCAGAAACAGGATCAGAGTCTGAATCATTCATCATTTTAGAAAATATCTCTTCAGTCATGGACTCAATAAACTCCATTTTATCATTTTGAACACAAGATTCATTCATGATGACAGGTTCTTCTTCAACCTCTTTAACGAGTAAAGGTTTAAAAGCAATGGGATTTGAGACTGATGGTATAGTAGATGGATCAACATACGATTCATACTCATCATATTTGCATGCAGTCTCAGGTGGAACTGTGTTGGTGCTTACTGATTCTTTGGAAGGTGTGGTAAATAGTGATTCAAAGTCAGTAAATTCGATCTTTCGAGTCTCATAGCTTTTATTCAAATCACCATATTTAAAACCAACTGATTTAAAAACATTTTGAGAATCAGTGTCACTAGACTTGTTCTTTCCCATTTCTTCTCGATCTTTGGTCTCTTTAGAAGGTTTAGAAGAACTTGCTTCAACAAAAGTTTCACGAATGTCAGGAATGGGTCTGATTGCGGAGCCAAATTTATCAAAATTATATAGGTGCTCCGGTGCCTTTTTCAAAATTTCGTTAGTTGGCACACCCAAACCCGGTTTCAGTTTATAAAACCTTTCATCCTGGAGTTTATTGGTCAACAGATTTAATGTCTGCTCACTCTGACCTCGTTTCATATTAATATCCTCCAATTGCTTGATTTTGGTGAAAGCTTCATTTCTTTCTTTATAACAAACTTCAAATTTGATTTGAAACTCACCCTTTTCAGCATTAAGATTCACAAGATCCGTTTCTAAACCAGATATTTTTTCTTTTAAAGACTCTTTTTCATCTTTTAAATCATCCTTTTCCTTTTCTTTTTCTTCCACAACAACTTTTAATATAACATTTTCATCACAAAAGCTTAAGACAGATTGATGTGCAGAGCTAAGTTTACCTTTCAGTAAAGCAAATTCATCTTTCATACCATGTATTTGGGCCATTAACGATTCAATAAGTTCAGAATTATCACTTACTTCATAGTTTTCATCTTCGGATTGTGCCTTAGAATCTTCATCGTCACCATCCAGCTTTGCCATATAAGATACTTGGGTGAAGTGTGCTTGCTCCTCTTCATCGGAACTTTGGTACAGCCAGTTTTCTTCTTCAGCCATTAGCACTTTTCCTTCTTCAGCTTTCTTGGCAATGAGTGACTTTCTTGCGTAATACTCTGAGTTCTTTACCTTCTTGAACTTGCAGTCTCTTGAGAAATTCCCAAATTTGCCACAGTTGTAGCATCTTCCTGGTTCATCCTTTCGTTCTTCTCGCTTCTCCTCTTTCTTTCCTTCTCTTCTATCTTCCTTCCTGTCTTCTCATCCTTCCTCTCTCCTTCCATGCCTCGGCTTGTATCGCATCTCAGACTTCTCTTTCTTGTATCCATCATACTTTAGCTTTGAGTAGAATCTCTTCTTGCTAAAGATCTTCTTGAATCGTCGCGTAATTAGAGCCAAGTCCTCAGAGAACTTCTGAATATCTGGATCTGAATCAATTTCCAGTTCTTCATCGCTTGAAGCAGAGTCAGAGTCAGTAACTTCGGTAACTAGAGCTTTAGACACCTTTTTCTTTGACCTTGCAGAGGATAAGAACCTTTGCCGGCTATGAGAGCCACGGAGTCCTTCAGATTAAGACTCGTTGTTAATAGATCTCACCTCATCCTCATGTTGAGCAAGAGTAGAGAAGATATCAGTGACATTTTCTTGAGCCATATTCTTGGACATCTGGAGGTTGATGGCAAAGTTCTTCCACTATGGATTCAGATTCTTGATGAACTTGTAATTTATCTCAGAAGCAGATTTAGAGATATTGTTCCTCCGCAAGTCTTTGAGAATGATGTTATATCTGTTGTAGGTATCTAGTAGCAACTCTCCTTATTTTGCATGAAATCCCTCGTATGCATTTATGCATAGATTCTGCTTAGCTTGGATGGAGGCTTCACTTCCTTCAAACTGTCTTGCTAGTTCATCCCAGATTGCTTTAGCAGAGCTCTGACTGTCTACACGATTGTAGATGTCGTTTGGAATAGCCATTGTCAGATAAATTAGAGCCTCTTCTTCTATCTTGTACTGTGCTTTCTGCTTTTCAGTAAAGAACTGATAAGGTTTAGGAACCTGTCTGTCAGGGATTTCTGGAGAGGTATCTGTTGCAGCTTGACCCTTTACTGTGATCGTTGGATTTTCTGGACCATTAATGATAGCTGCTATGAAGTCTCTGTTCTTGTGATTCAGAAACTGGATCATTCTGGTCTTCCATTGCTGATACTCATTAGCCATGAGGACAAGAGGTTTGGACTGAGAGCCTATTAAGAGAAGCTGATTCGACATCTTAGCTGTACGGTTAGTAATCAAACTTTTATGTACCAAGACAACCAACTAGATGAGATCGTTAGAATCAAAATAAAAACCACACTCAAAAAATTTAAGAAAATAAATTTCCAAAAATAATTAAATGCAGTCCTTTCAATCAGTATAAAGCACAAACAATACTGAAAAATCGAACTGTGAAAATCTAACGAAAAAAAAATTTCAGGCGCAAAGTGAATAGTGAATAGTACTCTCGTGAACAGTGACTAGCGCGAACAGTGATTTGCGCAAACCGGGGGTGGCGCAAAGTGAGGTATACGCGAGTAGCGGGTCGCGCAAAGTGAGGTTTGCGTGATATGACTGTGGCGCAAAGTAGCAGTTCTCGTGAGCAGTGGATGGCGCAAAGAAGAGGTTTGCGCGTCTAGTGGGTCGCGCAAAGTAGGATTTGCGTGAAAAGGCAGTGGCGCAAACTGAGGTTCTCGTGTGACTTGGATCGCGCAAACAGTGGTTCTCGTGAGACTTGGGTCGTGCAAACAGTGTTGACCGGGGTCTTGCGGTCGACCGGATTGTTGTCCGACCGGTAAGATGCTTGGACCGGGAAAGTGTAGACCGATATAGTGCTCCACCGGGGTGGACTGAGTGTGTACCGAGCGACCGGACTAGTGTGTGGACCGGTATTGGTCTTGACCGGAAACGAATCGACCGGTAAATTGAATTGACCGGTATGGGCTGTGTGTATACCGGGTGACCGATATGTGTTGGTCCCGAAGGTGCTTAACAAGTTTGTAGAAGGGGGGGGTTGAATACAAACACAGAAATTAAAGTTTAATAAATTGTTTATTGATAAATCAAAATACAATTTACAAGTTTGTTGCGGAATAAGATTAAGACAGACTCAATCTAAACAAACTTAAGAAACACTAAGATGGTTGCACAAGAAATTCAGAGAATGGGGGATTTTTAGAGAGAGAGAAAACAAGGGTTTCTATCTTTGGAGTTCAAGGATTGAGCACACCTTCAGATGAAGGAGTGAGCTTCCTATTTATACCCTATGCATTAAATGCATGGCAGGGTACTTTACACGTGGCATTCATAGATTGGCTTTGGTAGTCTCACTTTTGGAGACATGCTTTTGGCCACTTTATGAACAGTGTAGTTGACAGAGTTGGTGTACGATTTGTGGCAGAGACTTGTCCGTTCTGACACATCGTACTGGTTGTGCAAGGTAAGACAAAAGAAAACTTGAGGCATAAGCTTTGTGATCGTTGATCGCTGAGTATCTCTTCTTCCAGAGATAAAGAAGTTCAGCTATCGCTGAAGCTTTTCCTCAGGCTTCTTCGCGTAAGTAGATTTGTCTGGTCTTCGCTGATATCCGCATCAGGTCACTAGTAGACTTATCTATTGTTCAGTGGCTTCGTCTTCGATTCAGCTATGAACTATGTTGACGCGAGACTTGTCTTCAGGGATTACGTTAACTGTGTTACATAGGAAACTATCAGTGATAACTGAACAGACTCAGTTTGATCGCTGAAAGTGAAACACTAATACATATTAAATGTTTACAGAAAGGTCATCAGCGATAACTGAACAGACTCAGTCTGATCGCTGATGATGAAACACTAATACATATAATAACGTAATTTTCACTAAGTATAAAAGAGGGTCGTTATCAAATCACTGAGAGAGTTTGGATCAACAATCTCCCCCTATTTGATAATGACAAAGTAACAAAAGAAAATTACTTTATGATTCAAAATATAGGAATAAAAAGGACTCATAGAATGCATGTCCCAATTACTATTTTGAGGGATCTTTTACAGTACTGATAGGGTTAAGTACATCACTGCAATTTTCATTTAATTCAGGGATAGAATTACAAGATATGAAAATCATAAGTACAAGTGACTAACTAACTACTGTAAGTATAACTAACAGATTACAGATAAGAAAACTAATCTATCAGCTATAAGAAGATTTGGGAGGATTGATCATATACTCAGGTATTTCTTCTCCTTTCTGTCTTCGTTCCAAAGATTCTTGACTGATAATTTCTTTAATTTTTTCAGCAGCAGGGAAGAAGTCACACCATAAGCATAAGAGATCCTTGAGATGATTCAGAGGACAGATAGGAATCTCAGAGATTCTTTGAAATCTGAGTTCCTCATCATCATCTCTGAAGAATATTCCATAAGGCTTGTCGATTACTTGACCAGCTTGGAAGGGACCACCAGGAGGCAGAGATAAGTCCAGAACTGAAAGATCAGGAGGAGGACCAAACAGTGCATCTCTTGAAAATTTGATAGAAGTTTCATTCCTGATGATGGCGACATCTTCAGAGGAGGAGGACCCAATTTTTCTCTTGAGTTTCAAAGATTTGGGAGGAAGAGGAGATGGCAGCTTTAGTACAGAAACGACTCTATTTATGAGGGCTTCAAGGAGTCCTTCAACGTAGCCTCTGTATGTAGATTTGGATTTCTTCAGCGCATCCCAGAACTCTAACCATTCCGTAAATCCGAAGCTTTCAAGTTTTGATACGTACATTGCTTTTTGGGTTCCATCCTCTCTGGTAATCTCCATGGTCACTGAGAGTTGATCTTTCTTCTTGCGACCAGAGATAGTCACGGCTGATATTGGAAGAAGATCAGAACGATAATCCATCTTTTGTTTGCACCATTCGATAGACTTATCGTTGATCTCTTGTTCTTTGAAGCGTTCCTCTTCAATTTCTTTCAGTAGTGCTGCTTGAACTTCCACAGGTTTGCTTTTTAGCTTTTTGTCCCTAACTTGAGAGGATTGAATCTTGAAAGCGAGTTGGGCATCTCGTTTGCATTCAGCGATCAGCTTCTCAGCTTTGGCAGATTCTTCTCTTTCAGCTTCAGTAAGGAAGTCGAGCTCTGTGGATATTTGAAGAGGGGTTTTCAGCCGTTGACTTTCTAGTTGAGCGATCATTTCAACTCTTTTCTTCACCACTTCCTCTGACCAATGAGATGGTCGAGAGGGCCTTCCTGGATGGACCAGGGAATCTTCTTCTTCTTCATCAATCTCAGCGATAGAGATTGGGATTATTTCTTCAGCGATAGCCGCTGGTATTATTTGTAGTTCAGAACCCTTAAGCAGGGGTGAGAACTGTCTGGTTAGAAAAAGAAGGAAAGAAGGGATAAGTGTATTTTTAGAACGAGAGAGATAAAGGCTAGAAAGACATAGGGGTTTGGAAAGAGTAGAAAAGTGGTACAATTGAAAGACATACCTGAGAAGGATGCTCCCCCTCAGATTGTGATCCAGTCCTCAAGCATTCTTCAGCGATTGGTTGCTTGTCTTTGCTTTGCGAAGGAACACTTGAAGATGTATCACCTCTCACCCCTGTTTTGACAACCTCTTGCGAAGTTGTCCCTGATACGACGTTCGGCTTAGAGAACCACATAGATTGGTCTTCATCGTCGTCGTCGTCATCGGAGGGCTGATCCTTTTCTTGATCAACAAGATCTAGATCATCTTCCTCTTCATCGTCTTCTTCCTCATCCTCTTCAAAGAGAATGGAGTGAATCGATGAGGATTCTTTTGCCTTCTCCCCCTCAGATTGAGAGGGAGGTTCCTTAGCTTCCCCAGCAGCAATAGAGGTTTCTTCAGTTTTCTCCCCCACTTTGTCATTATCAGCGGTAGGGGATTGTTCAGCTGCTGGAGTAGCTGTTGAAGCTTTTAGCACTTGAACGTCAGCCTCCAGACGCTTAACTCGGTCTTCAACCGCAGGTATGTCGCATGTGGCATCATGAATGAATTCCACAGCGATGTTGAGGTTGGTACGATCATCTTCAGTGAAGGAGGGAGGCAGCGCTGGAGCTGGTTCATTCACTTTCTGTAGAACTTGCTGAAGAAGGGACGTGCAGAGGTCAACCTTGGAAGAGAGACCCTGAACTTCAGCTGTAAGAGACTCAAATCGTCCTTGAAAGAGTCGAGAGGACTCTCTGAGTTGGACGACTTGTTCTTCAAGAGCTGAAAGTTGAGAGTTCTCAGCTTTAGATGAGCAAGTGGCGGTCAACTTCTTCAGCTCCTCACCAGCCTGATTGACGGCGTTGGTGGTTTCATTGATGGTGTTGGTGAGAGCATCCACCTTTTCTCCTAGACTGTTGACATGCGTGTCAACAGTCGCCAAGCTAGGACCTGAAAATAATGTTAGTTCAGATATGGGCTTATTTGGAGAGGGGGGGAGAGAAGTGTTTAGGAGTATAGGTGTACCTGACGTATCAAACATTTTGTAGAACTGCATAGATTCCTCAAAAGTTTGATGCTCAGGTCCTATAGGGAAAGAAGAGGTGGCAGGTTCAGAGACCAAATGAGGAGAGAAGGGAAGAGTTTTGGGGATAGAAGTAGGGATGGGGTTAATCTCAGGGAATGAGATAGTAGGTGGGGTTACTGATGATGTGACAGCGAGTGAGATCGCTGACACGGCAGTATGAGTGACTGCTGAAGTTGTGGAGGAAAGACCCACAAAAGCATCTAAGGTAGCTTGTTGAGAAGCTCCCTCAGGTATAGTACTAGAAGGTGTACTTTCCTTAGTCTTTTTGGCCTTTTTGGAAGGACCAATTGGACTAGCTGATGGTCTTTTAGAAGTAGTGGTAGCGACAGGGATAGCAGACGAAGGAACCGTCTGCGTGGTCGCTGAAGATGAAGAAGAATGGAGAGAGAGACGAGAGCGAAGGAGAGAGATACTTACCTCGTCGGCGAGTGGCTTGACCTCCAGTGATCGTTGACCAACCCTGGCAAAGGTGCCATCATCTTTGGTGGGATAGGTGTTGGGATAGAGGAACTTGATGTACGTACATATGAAACGTACGTACGAGATCTTGGGATCTCGTTCAGGCTTCTCTAATCTCGACCTCAGATCTTCAAAGATGGCTGTGGCGTAGTCAAAGTTTTGACCAGCGATAACGGAGTATGCCATCTGCAGTTGTGTTTTGCTGGCTTGATCCAGCGAACTACTCTTCCCACTCATGCACTGAATTATGTGCGAGAAGATAAAGTTCAGTTGTGATGGCATCTGAGCTTTAAGAATCTTGGTGAGCTTCTTGTTAGGAATAGACGATCTTGGTTTGTTTTCCCAACAATAGCCCATTGCGTCCAGGAAGAATATCAGCTCATCATCAGTGGGGAGTGCGTCGAATCCACTCTTTGGTTTGTCAGGGAATCGTAAAGATTTCCTGAGGCTAAGAGCGGTCATGCTCCCTGGCCCTAATTCCGTGCTGAACGAGATAGCAGGGACTCGTTCGCCTTTCCTGTTTGTAAGTTCAGTTGCATCAGCAGTGAACCAGAACTGCTGAAGTAGAGTCTTGGAGGGCTTAGGATCCACAGTGATCGCGTAAGCTATGCATGACTGCTTGAGGAATTCAGCAGCTTCCACCAGATGTGGGTATTTGTCAGCTTTGAAGTCGAGTCTGGCCAAATGATTACATTTAGTAATCTCAACTTCAGTGAGAGCGAATCGTACATGCTTGGAAGCAACGATTGAAGACTGTGTCATTTCTGTTATGGAAAGAGGCATAATAGAAGAAATGATTTAGATTAAAAATAATATGATTACCAGTTTCCATAGAAGAAGGGAAACTGGAAAATTATCAAGTTATTTTTAAGAGAAAAAAAATAGTGTTCTGGGTAGAAAGAATGAAGAACACTTTAAAACCAAAGGTTTTTTTTTTTTTTTATTTAAAAACATAAAATCAGAAGGAATGATCTTTAGTTTTTACAAAAAAAACGTTTTATAAAATCCATAGAAAGCGAGTAGGATTTTAAAAAGAATAAAAAGCATATGAACAAAGCATATAAACATGAAATAAACCTGTGTATCTTGAAGAGAAAGAGTTGCAGATTCAATATTCTGGGTTTACTTGCTTGAGTGTTCTTGAGAGAATGTTTCTTGCTTTGAAAGTTTTGAAAGCGTAAACCGTATAAAGGAGAGAAGAATTCCTTTTATACGAAGAGAGAGAAGAGAGATAAGAGAGAGAATGAAGCGGGAAAAGAAATCATCATGATATTGACACGTTCCACGAAGTTGATTGGATAGGAGGGCAACGGACGAACGTGTCAGAAAAGGCATGTCGTGGATTGTCGGTTCAAATGACGTCATAGAGGAGAGAGACTGTTCATTTGTCCATTCAAATGATCACTGAAGAAAAGTCAGTGATAGATTTTCCTTTTTAAAAGTATCCCTGATTGTAAAGATAGGGATAGATTTTCCTTTTAAAAGATCACTGATTGGAAATATCAGTGATTAATGTATTTTTCAAAAAAAAAAGCTTTTAATCATTTGAAGAAAATTCAGTGATTAAAGTTTATATTTTGAAGAAAAACATCTTTGAGGGAGAGAGAACATACCTGAGAGTCAGAATGTTTATCAGAGAGAATGATGAGGGGAACTTTTGATTACTGACACAATACATGAACGCTGAAGAATTATTCTTCGAGGTTCAGCATTCCAAGCTCACTGATGAGAAAGTTGAACCTTGTCTCATCAAGAGGTTTGGTGAAAATATCAGCAAGCTGAAAGTCAGTAGGGATAAAGTGAAGTTCAATATCACCATTCATCACATGATCTCTGATAAAATGATATCTGATCTCTTTGTGTTTTGTCTTTGAATGTAGCACTGGATTATTTGCTATAGCGATAGCACTAGTGCTGTCGCAATAGATAGGAATCTTTGACAGCTGAAAGTCATAATCTAATAGTTGATTTCTCATCCATAGGATTTGTGAACAACAGCTTCCAGCGGCTACGTATTCAGCTTCAGCTGTGGAAGTGGACACAGAATTTTGCTTCTTGCTTGTCCAGCTTACTAGCTTTCCTCCCAAGAGTTGACATCCACCAGTGGTACTTTTTCTGTCAAGTTTACAGCCTGCAAAATCACTATCAGAATAACCAGTTAGATCGAACCCTGAGTCTTTGGGATACCAAAGACCGAGGTTAGGAGTTCCTTTCAGATATCTGAAAATTCGCTTTACAGCAATCAGATGGGATTCCTTGGGTTCAGATTGATAGCGTGCACATAAACAAGTAGAGTACATGATGTCAGGTCGGCTTGCTGTAAGATACAACAATGAGCCTATCATTCCTCTATAGGCAGTGACATTAACAGGTTTTCCAGATGGATCCTTGTTAAGTGTCAGTGGTGGTGCCATAGGAGTTTTCATCGCTGAAGTTTGTGTTAAATCAAACTTCTTCAGCATGTCTTTAACATACTTACCTTGGCAGATAAAAGTACCTTTGTCAGATTGTTTAATCTGAAGACCAAGAAAGTATGTCAGCTCACCCATCATACTCATTTTATATTCTTTCTTCATTCTTTCAGCGAAGCGAGTACATAGAGATGGGTTAGTAGAACCAAATATTATGTCATCGACATATATTTGTACAAGAATTATATGACCTTTTATCTTCCTGAAAAATAACGTATTATCAATCTTGCCACGTTCAAAATTTTCAGAGATAAGAAAAGATGAGAGAGTGTCATACCAAGCACGAGGGGCTTGTTTTAAACCATAGAGAGCCTTATCCAATTTATAAACATAATTTGGATGCTTAGGGTCATAGAACCCTGGTGGTTGTTCTACATAAACTTCTTCATTCAGTTTTCCATTCAGAAAAGCTGATTTTACGTCCATTTGATAAACGATGAAGTCTTTATAGACTGCATAAGCTAAGAATAGTCGAATTGCTTCGAGCCTGGCCACAGGGGCAAAGGTTTCATCATAGTCTATGCCTTCCTCTTGTCTGTATCCCTGAGCAACAAGTCGAGCCTTGTTGCGGGTTACAATTCCATGTTCATCTAACTTGTTTCTAAACACCCATTTGGTGCCTATTACAGTTTTATCAGATGGTCTAGGAACGAGATTCCAAACTTTGTTTCGAGAGAATTCAGTCAGCTCTTCTTGCATAGCGCTGACCCAGTTTGGATCTCTGAGGGCATCATCAGTCTTCTTTGGTTCAATTAAGGAGAGAAAGTTTACAAAGAGACAGATATTACCTGAGCTTCGTCGTGTCTGAATACCTGCATCTGGATTACCAAGAATTTGATCTATGGGGTGATCTCTGGTCCATCGCTGAGCAGGAGCAAGATTGCTTATTTCAGCGATAGGATCAACAATAGGAGCAGTCGCTGATGAAGATGCTTGAGGTTCATCAGCTAGTAATTGTTGAACATTAGATACACCAATGCTTTCAGAAGGGTTTTCAGACGTAGATGGATTTGATGGTAGAAGTGTGTTTAGAGGTTCAGCTGAAATCCATGAGTTGGATTCAGCGGTGGGAGGTATGATACTTGGTTCTTCATCAGCAGCTGGAGTTTCAGTGTGCTGTTGGTTTGAGAAGAAAGGTTCAGTTCCTTTATAGTGAGAGATCATCCAAGTATTCAGTTCTTCATTGTCAGCGATTGGTTTAGAGTTCGCTGAGCGCGTTTCATCAAACGTGACATGAATGGTTTCTTCTACGGTTTGTCTTCTTTTGTTGAAAACTCTGTAGGCTTTTGAGATGGAGGAATATCCTAAAAATATTCCATCATCGGCTTTTGGGTCGAACTTTCCAAGTTGATCTTTGTTGTTTAAGATAAAGCACTGACAACCAAAGATATGAAGAAAACTGATAGAAGGCTTCCTTCCAAGAAAGAGTTCATAAGCTGTCTTCCCAAATCGCTTTATTACCAGCGATCTGTTTTGAGTAAAACATGCAGTGTTTACAGCTTCTGCCCAAAATTGAGTAGGGAGGTGAGAATCGCTGAGCATTGATCTAGCAGCTTCTATGATCGTTCTGTTTCTTCTTTCAGCGACTCCATTTTGCTGAGGTGTTCTTACTGAAGAGAAGTTGTGAGAGATTCCCTTGTTCTCAAAGAAATTGTTCAGGGAACTATTTTTGAATTCAGTTCCATGATCACTCCTTATTGATCGAACAGTAAGATTATTCAGCACTTCCATCTTTTTGACAAAAGATATTAGTTCTTCTGGAGTATCATTCTTGCAGCGAAGAAAAATAACCCAGGTGTAGCGAGAATATTCATCTACAATGACAAGCGTATATTTCTTTCCAGCTATTGATTGGATATTGACAGGGCCAAATAGATCCATATGCAAGAGCTGAAGAGGACTTGTTACTGAGGAAACTTGTTTCGACTTGAAACTAGCTCTTGTTTGTTTTCCTTTTTCACATGCTGAGCAGAGAGATTCTTTAGCATATGAGTGCTGAGGAAGACCAGAAACCAGTTCCTTAGATGAGAGAGAATTCAGGGTTTTGAAGTTTAGATGAGAGAGCCTTTTATGCCATAGCCAGTTGACATCAGAAGAGGCCTTAGAGAGAAAACATAAGTTATCAGTGATAGTAGAGTCCATATCTATTACATAGACATTTTCTCTTCTATAACCACTGAGAGCAAGTTTTCCTTTTTCATCTACCACTGAACATGCTTTCTTAGAAAAACGAACTTCGTAGTCTTTGTCACATAGCTGACTGATGCTTAGAAGATTGTGCTTCAGTCCATCTACATAAGCGACTCTTCGAAAGGTAGTTGTCCCATTGCTGAGGACACCAAACCCTCGGGTAAATCCTTTTCCATTTCCACCAAAGGTCACAGAGGGACCTTTCTCTTCCTTGTATTCAGTGAGCAGGTCTCTTTGTCCAGTCATATGACGAGAACATCCGCTATCGAGATACCAGATGCCCTTTGATCCCTGCATACATAAGGAAGATTAAGCTTTGTTTGGTACCCACTTTTCAATGGGTCCTTCAGAGTTAGTGGATAAGGAAGATTCAGCTTCAGTGGTAATCTTCACTTTGGTTAATTTCTTAACCTTAGTGGTATTTTTCTTCACTTTGGCTGTTTTATCAGCTTCGGTGGTATTTGGACACTTGCTCGCAATATGGTCAGTGAATCCACAGTGATAACATTTTCTATATCTGATGGTGGATTTATAGCCAGAAGGTTTTGAAAACTTAAGATGAGCAGGTCCAGCTCCAAGAATACCTTTAGCACGAGATCTGGGAGGAATTTTTATTTCTTCAGATTTCACGGGCTTTAGATCAACCTTCAGCTTTGGAGGACAGATATCAAAGATTTCTGTCACTGAGCTAAAAGGTTTATCCACTGAAGGTTTGGAAGGAACTTTCAGTTTGGTTTTCTTGGAAGCCTTCTGAGGAGGGAGAATAGACTTTCCTTTATCTGCAGGCTTAGATCTTGCAGATATCTCCTCAGGGATGGGATTAGAAGAAGAACAGGGATAGAATTGATTATAAGAAGTGTCAAAGAAAGATGTGACAAAAGTTCCAAACTTAAGCGAGGAACTTTCTTCTTTAGGATCATCCTGTGGTGTCCAAAAACCAAGACCAGTTTTATCACTTTCAGGAGTTTGAGCATTTATTATCTCAGAGATCTTTGTTGATGATTTGCACCATTTTTCAACATGAGCCTTTTCTGCTTTTAGAGCAGCGATGGCTTGTTCGCGTTCAATGCTGATGATTTCATTTATAATGACTTGATCTTTTAGCTTTTCTTCTAAAAGATTTAGTTCACTGATCTTTTCATGACATTTCTCTAGCTCTTGTGTTAAATAAACATTTTTATTTTCAGCTTGAGTTTTGTCGTTTAGAGCATTATAAAGGTCAATCGTCAGCACATCAACAGCGCGACTTCTCTCAGATTCAGGCAGAGAGGGATTTGTAGAGATGGATACCTGAGATGATATGTAGCTCATAGAAGGTTCAGATGGTCCTTCTACTTCTTCTTTAATCTCAGCCATGAGGCAAAGATTAGCGACTTCTTCTTCATCAGAAGATGATTCTTCTGATTCAGCCCAGTCATGTTCTTCAGCGATGAGACCTTTACCTTTTTGCTGATAGCTTTTCAGCTTTTGATATTTGTTTTTCAGCTTATGGTATTTGTCATCACTGGATCTTCTTGAGGTAGAAGGTTTGAAGACCTTTTTAGACCTGCACTCACTAGCAAAATGTCCAATTTTTTCGCAGTTATAGCAAGTGGCTGTAGCCTTATCAACCGGAGTTGATTTTGGCTTTTCAGTAAGAGAGAGAGGTTTACTTCTTCGGAAGTTACTCTTTCTTGCAAATCTCTTAAAAGAGTTTGTCAAGAGTGCTAAGGACTCATTAAACTCTGAAAGATCAGGGTCTGATAAATCCTCAGATTCAGAATCTAACTCAGTGATGGTGAGAGTAGATCGCTGGGATGGAATTATCTCTGATGAGACTAAAGCAACAGCAGTGCTTTTGGAGTCTTTAGAATCTTTTACAAGATTCTTCTTCAGGAGATTAGATTGCTCATAGTTGAGCAATATTCCATACAGAGTGCTTAGAGAGAGAGTATGTAAGTCCTTTGTCAGCTTAAGACATATTGAATAACTGTCCCAGCTTTCAGGAAGACTTTCCAAGAATTTTGTTAGGACCTCAGAATTAGAATAGGTCCTTCCAACAGTTCTTAGGTCAATGATCAGGCAGTTAAACCGCTGATGAATGTCAGAAAGAGATTCATTCTTACCAGCGATAAAACTTTCATACTGTCTTACCAAGTTAATCTTTCGGGTCTCTTGGATTTCAGTGGTGCCCTCATATTGAACACATATGGTTTCCCACATTTCTTTAGAAGTTTTTAGATGCATGATGGAATGGAAAACTTCATCAGGCAGAGCCATTGATATAATGGTCTTTGCTCTTGCATCTATGCCTACCTTCTTTTTATCTTCATCACTCCACTGTCTTATTTCCTTAACGACATATCGTTCAGGGACAGCTTCAGTGGTGGCAGTAGCAGGAACAGCAGCTATAATTCTAACAGGTTCATAGGGTCCGTTTTCTATATATTCAGGTATAGTAGGATCCGCACCTTCAAGAAATAGCATCATTCGATTTTTCCATAGAGAAAAGTTATCTCTGCTAAATCGAGGAGGTTTAGAAAGTGAACCATTATCATAGTAGTTTGTGTTTGTGTTTAGTGCCATTTTAGAATAGCAAGGAAGAGTATACAGCAAGATCTTGTTTATTAGATTAAACAAACTGCTCTGATACCACTTGTTGGTCCCGAAGGTGCTTAACAAGTTTGTAGAAGGGGGGGGGGGGGGTTGAATACAAACACAGAAATTAAAGTTTAATAAATTGTTTATTGATAAATCAAAATACAATTTACAAGTTTGTTGCGGAATAAGATTAAGACAGACTCAATCTAAACAAACTTAAGAAACACTAAGATGGTTGCACAAGAAATTCAGAGAATGGGGGATTTTTAGAGAGAGAGAAAACAAGGGTTTCTATCTTTGGAGTTCAAGGATTGAGCACACCTTCAGATGAAGGAGTGAGCTTCCTATTTATACCCTATGCATTAAATGCATGGCAGGGTACTTTACACGTGGCATTCATAGATTGGCTTTGGTAGTCTCACTTTTGGAGACATGCTTTTGGCCACTTTATGAACAGTGTAGTTGACAGAGTTGGTGTACGATTTGTGGCAGAGACTTGTCCGTTCTGACACATCGTACTGGTTGTGCAAGGTAAGACAAAAGAAAACTTGAGGCATAAGCTTTGTGATCGTTGATCGCTGAGTATCTCTTCTTCCAGAGATAAAGAAGTTCAGCTATCGCTGAAGCTTTTCCTCAGGCTTCTTCGCGTAAGTAGATTTGTCTGGTCTTCGCTGATATCCGCATCAGGTCACTAGTAGACTTATCTATTGTTCAGTGGCTTCGTCTTCGATTCAGCTATGAACTATGTTGACGCGAGACTTGTCTTCAGGGATTACGTTAACTGTGTTACATAGGAAACTATCAGTGATAACTGAACAGACTCAGTTTGATCGCTGAAAGTGAAACACTAATACATATTAAATGTTTACAGAAAGGTCATCAGCGATAACTGAACAGACTCAGTCTGATCGCTGATGATGAAACACTAATACATATAATAACGTAATTTTCACTAAGTATAAAAGAGGGTCGTTATCAAATCACTGAGAGAGTTTGGATCAACAATATGGTGTGGTCGACCGATATTCAGACTGACCGGTAAGGTGTATTAGACCGATAAAGTACGTGGACCAATATATTTTATGGACCGATATGGTACTACGACCGGGACAATGTGAGACGCAAACCTAGTCGATCGATATGATGTGGTCGACCGGTATGTTCTTAAGGTTCGACCGGTATGTTCTTGTTCGACCCAGAACGATGAACAGCCCAGAAAAATCAACCAAACCACAGAAATTGAAAGCAAAAAAAAATTATATCTTTGTGCTTAGATATATGTATCGATCACAATTCAAGCAAACACAAAGATCAATTTCAACTTTCATGCATCAATTTTATGAACACAGTGTCAACTTTTCACGAACCCAGAATTCACAAAATCCTAAAAATCTAATCACTTGATGATCTATAATGCGAATAACCAATCAGATAACATTCAGAAGCTTTAACCTCAACTAGTCAGATCAACTTTAAACATAACAACACATTAATTCATGCAATCGATTTTCACTAGTCAATGAACAGTAAACTCAATGAACAGTAACTTCGATGAATAGTAATATAAAAAAAAATTGATTCTTTAGGCTCTGATACCACTTGTTATCCCAGTTTAATCTAGTTGATAATTAACACACAAACACAATAATATCAAGAGATATAAAGATCAGAATAACATACCAATCCCTTTAATAAACAGTTAAACCTTGTGTGTTCTTGATACCCTTGAATACAGAGAATACGTACGGCTACTTTAATCTCTAAACAATAATTATCAAAGGTTTTTTTTAAAACTAAACTAATTAAAACATTAAATACTTAGGCTTTTAAGCCTAATGGGCTTATGGGCTTGAGGCCCAATAGCTAACAACTATTAGCTTATTACAAAATAAATCCCAAACTTTAACTATCAAGTAAATACAGTTTAGACCCTTTAATCTTGAATACAATTATTTGATTCAACAATTGGTTAACGAGATTTTTATGGAAAATTCATGTTTAATGACAGGTGGAGCAAATTGGTTGAGAACCATGAAAAATGCAATGTTCTTGTGTTGTAACTTTATCTCGTCATTTATATTACGATTATACCTTCTCACTAGGCGCTAGCCTAACACTTATTTCTGTGGTTTTCATGTATGACAGGGCGTCCTAGTGGCGGAGACATTCGGGAATGAGAAGCATATCGCGTGGCTGAGAGCGGTCCTTTTGGGAGATGTAGAGACGGTGTAAATGTGTTTATAGTTACCCATTTTTGGAAGAATAGAAACACCCGACCGTAATCTAATATAATTGTTTAGATTATTAGGTTGTCATACACTTATTCTTCATTCTATGAGTTGTAAACATTATGTTGCATTCCCCGTTTTCGGGATGATACTTTGGGATCAATTTGACAGGTGATGGTTAATTCAGGTTTTGCTCAGTTTATAGCCGTTATATTGGCGAATTTTCGAATTTTAAATTCCTCTATATTTTTAGGGTGCTACAAAGAGAATAAAGCAAGATCTTGTTTATTAGATTAAACAGTCTGCTCTGATACCACTTGTTGGTCCCGAAGGTGCTTAACAAGTTTGTAGAAGGGGGGGGGGGTTGAATACAAACACATAATTTAAAGTTTAATAAATTGTTTATTGATAAATCAAATACAATTTGCAAGTCTGTTGCGGAATAAGATTAAGTAGAACCTAATCTAAATAAACTTAAGAAAACACTAAGATGGTTGCACAAGAATATAGAGAAAGAGAGATTAGAGAGTATAGAAAACAAGGGTTTCTATATTTTTGAAAGATGAAGGCTTAGAGTCTCTTACAGATGGAGAGGTTATCTTTCTATTTATACCCTATGCATTAAATGCATGACATGGCACTTTACACGTGTCCTTCATTGATTAGCAGAGAGGGTCTGACTTTGGGAGACATGCTTTCGGCCGTATCATGAACAGTGTAGTTGACAGAGTTGTTGTATGATTTGTGGCAGAGGTATGTCCGTCTGACACATCGTAGTGGGTGTGCAAGGGAAAGACAAAAGAGACTTGAGGCATAAGCTAAGTGATCTTCGATCGTTGAATATCTCTTCCTTCAGAGATACAAAGGAGTTCAGCTATCGCTGAAGCTTTTCCTCAGGTTTCTTCGCATGTGTGGATTTGTCTTGCTTCACTGATATCCGCATCAGGTCACTAGTATACTTGTCTTTGTTCATCAACTTCGTCTTCGATTCAGCTATGAACATCTGTTGATGCGAAACTTGTCTTCAGGGATTACGTCTAACTGTTACATCAGAATTTATCAGCGATACTAAACATACTCAGTATTGAATCGCTGATAGTGAAACACTAATACATATGAATGTTTATAAGAAAGATCATCAGTGATAACTGAATAGACTCATTCTGATCGCTGATGATGAAACACTAATACATATTATTTAAACGTAATTTTCACTAAGTATAGAAGAGGGTCTTTATCAAATCAGTGAGAGAGTTTGGATCAACATTTATACATTTACCCTTTTGGGTGGTTTATTCCAAATACAAACGTCATATTGCCAAATTTTCAGATGTTTAATTACTCTAATTTTTAGGGTGTTACATGACCCCATAATTATTGTTGCATTTTGTCTAGGGATGGCAGAAAACCCCGAACCTGACGGGGAAACTCGAAACCCGACTAAGTTCGGGTCGGGTTAGACAATTTCGGGTCGGGGTCGGGCTACGGGGAAAATTTCAGGGATTTTATCGGGTTCGGTATCGGGCCAAGGTATCCCCGCCCCGCCCCGATATATATATATATATATTAATAAAAATAAAAAATATATATATTATTAATATTTAATATAAATATGTTTAATATATATTATTAATATTTAATATAAATTATATATAAAATTATATATATTATAAATATGTTCGGGTAGGATTCGGGTTCGGGGATTGGGGATTCCCCATCGGGTAGGGGACGGGGCATAAAAAATCCCCGATGGGGCGCTCCGAATAAAAACCCGACGGGGAACGGGGCGGGGATGGGGATGCATTTCAGTTTCGGGGACGGGGACGGGGGACGGCAAACCCGCCCCGAACTCGCCCCGTTGCCATTCCTAATTTTGTCCGACGTTGGGACATTAGTTTCTCACGTCGAGGCACGTTTAGGCATTGGATTGGGTTGCAAGTCCTACGTGCTAAGTATTACGATATTGGATGAGGATCTCAACGTAAGGGCCCTATGTGGTTGAAGTTGACTTTCCGTAGGTGTACGTTTAAAGCCACCGAGCCTGACATCCCTTGCGTATACTTTTATGTGTATTGGTTTTACTGACTTGTCAAGTGGCTTACTTTTGTGTTCCGTCACTTGTGTTAGTAAGCGGATCTCCCCCGTTAACCCAAGAGCTATTTGTTTATGATAAAAAGCACTATTATTTCTATTATTGAATCCAATTCTTTGACTTACGCTTATCATGGATAATTTCTAAATACAACTGTTTGTTCTCACTAGGCTTTAGCCTAACACTTTTTCTTAAAATGATATGTATAACAGGTCAATCTAGCGGTGGGATTCGTCGAGAATGAGCGGACGGCCTAGGGGTCGAGAACGGTCTTTTTGGGAGATAAAGTGACCGATATAAGGATGATAGAGGATAAGCATTTTGGAGGAATAGCGACACCCGACCTTAATCTCTCTTGACTAAGTTAGATTATTAGGTTGTCGACTTTTATTCTTCATTGAGTTGTTTGTAAATGGCACAACCATATTCCCCGTTCCGGGATGATACTTTGGGATTGTTTTGGCAAGTTATTGATTACCCAGGTTTACTCATTTTATAGCCGTCGTATTGCCAAATTTTTGTTTTTTTCATTCCTCTAATTTTAGGGTGTTACAGAACATATTCATGAACGTCATATTCTACAAAATACCAATAATATTATAGTACCTATAACCATGAGTGAATAAGATGAAATTGGTAATCGAAAAGAATAAGATATCATGCTAACAATCACTGACCCCATTTTCGACTTCTCACACAATGAAACCCGAGTTGGATTGCATTTCATATGGACGAATCGACGGTTTCTAGTCCGTGTTGCTTCATAAATACACATGGAATTTGGTGTTGACAATAGGAGAAGAGACGAGGGAGGGTGTTTAACGAGGATAATGCCAAATTATAAAGAAATTTAACTTGTTTTACTTGGATACCCAATTACAAACTTTAAATCAATTTATTAAACTATTTAAATATTAATTGACTTGTTAGAATTATGTAACACTCGAAAAAAAAACGTAATAATTAAGAATAAAGGTTCAGTGGAGAAAATAATTCAAACGCAAGTGAAAGGTGAAAAGAGGAAGAAAGGTGTAGGGGTGAGAGTGTAAATTTCAGGGACCAAAAGTGCTAACTCTCAAAAGTTGCATGTTGGGCCACGTGGGAAGGGTCGTTTTCGGCCAAAACCTTCGTGGGTTAATTATGTTATATGATGGTGTTCATTTCAAGTTAATACGTAGCATAATTGGTATCGTTCTCTTAGTCTCTGGATTTCGAGTGAGTTTGGAATTGGTGCGGAGCAAAACGGTCGAGCGGTTCGAGAGAAAACGGTGGTCGAACGTGTGACATTTCGGTGTTGTAGTGACGAGTTACGGTACGTTTTCTGTTCGTTTTCGCAAGTAGAAGTCCAGAACGTGTATGTTATACTTTCTACTTGTTTTCTAATAGTATTGGGTTCTAAAAACGACCCAGAATCCACCGTTTTGGTCTGAAACGCGATTCGGAGAGTTTCCGGTAAAAACAGAACTTATAATCGCGAATTCTGGGTGTTACGGTGCACCGTTGTCATGGATTTTTGGATTTTTAGATGAGGGTTTATGTTATGGTGATATAATGCAAAAAGAATCATGGAAAAATGCGGAGAAACGAGCCCAAACGGGCTGAAAACGTCGTTGTCGGCGTTTGGCCGTGCGACGGCGGTTCGGGTTGTCCGACTGTGGTTCGGTCGTGGGATCTATTTAATTACGGAGGTGTCGTAATTGAATTATTAGGACATTAATTAATATTTATTAATTAATCATTCATAAGGGGAGAATTTACGTAAATCATTTAATTAAATTAATGATTTAATAATACGATTTTAAATCGTCGTTTTGGAGTCAAATGATTATTTGAGACGTTTTAAAATAGAGAATGGATTTATAAAATTATGGAAGGAGTAAATGGACGTTTTAAGACGTCGATGAGCCGAGTGCTCGGGGGTTGACCGAAGGTTGACCATAGTTGACGTTTCTTGACTTTTGGGCAAAATAGGCGGTTGATAGAATATTTTTGGTGCATGTCGTGTAGGTCACTAAGCGGAGTTTATTGCTTTGGCACGCACACTTTCAGGTGATACTTCATGAGACTTTTCTGGCATGCATACATACGTAAATAAAAATTATGTTGGCATGATAATTATGTGGAGTTATGTGGCGCATGATGATATATTTTTATACGCATGTTTACGGCAACATGTTTACATGTATATAGACATGTTATTTAGTTGGAGTTGCGTATGTTATGCATGAGGAGATATTTTATGTACATATTCAAGGGTGAATGTTCCATGTACATTATTTTCATATAGGAGATTGCATGCTATTGTTTAATTGGTTTATAAACATTTTGTTTTAGCATGCTATATATATTTTGGAGTTGATTTCATGTGGCACACTTTGGTGCCGATATGGGGTATGGGATCGGGATCGATATGTCACGTTTAGGGGTGGCACGACCCCGTAATGGGTACCGGATGGGTGTTAGTCGTGCGACCCAGGGAATGCTAGTGACAGATCGGACCTACCCAAAGAAGATTGGGACGACCCCGTAATGGGTGTCGAACGGGTGTGAGCCATGTGACCCAGGGAATGCCAGTGACAGAGCACACCTACCCGATGAGGAGGTTTAGGAGATCTTATTGGTGACAAATGTTTTATGAAAACAATATGCATACTATTTCATTGGTGCTTGATATTTTTACGCTTGATGGAATGTGTATTTATGTGCACATAAACCATGAACTCACTTAGTTTTTTGCTAACTATTAGTATGTATCTCAGGAGTCGGTTGTTCAGGTTTGGACAAAGGTAAGGGCAAGGTGTAGATAGATTTACTATAGTTATGTTCTTTAATGCTTTGCTAGTTGTCAAACTTATTTATTATGTAATTGGAGTGTTATGTAACATAGTGCGGTATTGGACGAACTCATGTTGGAGACTTGTATTTACTTTGCGTTAAGACTTCTGTTGTGGTTGTGGTTCTGATATTATCTTATAGTCATATTTGACGGGATAAGGTAATATTTGGGATGAATGATGTGACATTACCCAAGGGTGGATTTGGGGGTGTTACACGTTGGTATTAGATTCGTAGTTTAAGAGAATTAGGTTAAGTAGTAGCCTAAGCTTAAACTTGACAGTGTTTTGGAGAGGAGGGGATAGAGATTTCCTTAGGCAGGAGTAGGTGTATGTGATTGTTTATGTCCTAACATTATCTTGCTTCACATTAAGTTTAATCCCACTTCGATACCTGACTCAGGATCTGTTCGGTTGTGGCTTAATGGGTTGTATATGATGTATGGATTATTCGGTAAGCCATACAATCTTGTTCGGTTGCGGCTTAATGCTTCAGTCGGGTGCTTATTCGGTCATGCCAAATAGATATGTCATATGCACTCAGCCATGGATATTCCACACATACCCTTGTTACATTAAAGAGCAGCCTTGCAAAAAGAAAACCTCTCTTCCATCAAAGCTTCCCTCTCTTCCCTGAAGCCTCCTCAAATCTCGATTCTTCCGGCCATCACCGGTCTTCCAACCGTCGTCGGTCATCCCATACTCCCCCATCGTCTGGTAACTCATCGATCAGATAATGAAGTTCACCCACCTGCCTTTTTTCTTCCATCGACCTGCATAGTGAGAGAAGCGTGGATGTTTGCTCCTAAATAAAAAACCCATCGTAATCTCCATTGAAGCTGAAAAAACCCAAAAGGAGGAAGTGTAGAACGATACAAATAGTTAGAGGTTGGATTCCTTGAAGTTTGGTGGCAACTACACAAATGGCTTCCTTATTCAAAGGTGACCTGTAAATGGGAGAAACAAGCAATTTGGAAAAATTGTTGACAGCACATGGTTGACTAAAACCTAACCCCTGCATAATTTATCTGATTTAAGGTTTTAGGGTTTTTTTTATTTGGGGGTTCACTTGATTAACTCATGATTTCATTTCATCTATTTGTTGTTCTCGATATGATATGGGGTGGTTAATATAATAATATCGATCTACAAAAATCACCCGTCGATAATCTGTCCACAAAGTTGCTTCTATCTGTGGTTTTTTTTGTATGATCTGCACAATTTGCTGCAAATGTTGCTATTGTATTGCAAAATTGTTGTAAATTTTGATCTATAAATATTGTTTAATGTAAACAAGAGGGTAAGATAGTCATTTTTATCATTTAGACCAGGGTAAAATGGTCATTTCTGACACTCAGGCCATTTATTCAGCACAACAACCGAACAATCACTTATCTGCTATCATACAGACAACTTTATCAATACAGACAACTTTATCCATACAGGTCTTAATTGTAACACCCTACAAATAGGGATAACAAAAATCCGAAAAACGGACATGAGGTATTTAGAATTGCCATAGCAAGAGCCTCCCAAAAATGGGGAATATATAAATAACCTGTTTAATCACAATTGTAATTTAAACGGACAATAAAATAACAACCAACTAATCTAATTTCTACATCTAGAAAAGAGATTACAAAAGGGTTGTCATCTATAAACCCAACGGTTCATTCCCAAAAGAAGTAAGCGTCCAAGTGCAAAATCCCCAAGCTCTCACCCAAAGCATCTAAACCTGCTTAGGACCGGCGCCGCTAGAACCTGAGATACACATCGACACCAAACAAGTGTTAGGCCAAAAAGCCTAGTGAGTTGAACAATAATAAGCATGCATGATCAGTTACAATTCTTATCAGCAGTTAACCAGAGTTCAATATATGTGGAGTCAATAGGGGAGACCCATAGCACCAATCAAGTTCCACCCAAAGAGTCGATATACCATGATGCCATCTACCAAGAGACACCCGAAAGGCCCGACACACCCGAGGACTATACCAAAGAAAATTCCTCGAATGGCGGAGGTCTAGGCACATACCATCACAGTGGCACCCAAGACTACATCCTCCTAGTGTCTATTGACTTGGTTCGTCCAACATAATTTATAGGAGGTCTTGAGGTATATTTCAACCAACACATTTCGATACCAACCAAGGGTACAATGTTACCATTCTAACACATAAATCCATTATGAGACCCAAATACCAACCTAATCAATGTTTAGACATTAAATCACCAAAAAGTCATTCCAAGTAGAATTTATCATCCACTATAATACATACATCCCAAATCATGCCAAGATATCCAATATGTACATTCATGGAGTCAATACCAAATACCCGATCAATAAAGTAAATCATGGCATTTCACACAAAATCACATTCCCAAATTTTCTTCATAATCAAATCCCACATACTTGAACATATAGAGATAAATAACAACAACTAGAAGAATATGATGTGTATCTAGTTTTAACAAAGGTTAGTAAACTCACAATCTAGGTTTTGGTACAAAGATGAAAACCCTAGATTTGAGGAGATGAGACTTGAAGTGGAGATGAATGACTTTGATGAGGATCTTCAATAAATACACTTGGATGAGACTTGATGAACCAAGAATCACCCCAACCACCCCAAACCCTAGCAATAAATGTGTGTGTGTTTGGAATGCTCAAAAATCGTCCAAAATGAGAGTTCTCCCGTTTTCTCAAAGTGAAATGTGATAAAATGGGGTATTTTCGGCCAAGGGTTCATTTAATCTCCCTGCACCCGCTCGCGACATTTCCCGGCGACAGTGACATGGTCACTGTCGCGTGTCACAATCGTGCGGAGACCCCCACCCTCGGTACATCTCCCGCGACCATGACACCGCGATAGTGACCATGTCACAATCGCGTGTCATAGTCGCGCCAACCCAAACACCCGTGGTACATCTACCACGAGAGTGACACCGCGAGAGTGACAGTGTCACAATCGCGAGTCACTGTCGCACCAAACCCCCAACATCCCGAAACTTGACCAATTTCGATAACGAGCACGAGGTTTGAACGATTAAAGATGGTATATCAATTTACTAAACATTACAACATAGTAACAATCATTAAATGCATATAAAGGCTCATATTTTCAAATAGGTGCAATTAACGTATTTAAGGAAACAAATACTTACCTTATAAATTTACGGATGTTACATTAATGGAAAACGAACCGAACAGGCCCTCAATATACTTCTATGGCTTGTAGGACATGGTGGACATAGCACACTCGGATAGTAGCTAGGAGGGATACACCTTAGAGAGGCAAATAGAGACTAGCATCGAGTACGAGGCGGTCGACCAGCCAGTCGGGCTTGTAGAGGAGAAGATTGAGGTCCCTTTCACCATGATCCAACATTATAACAAGTACATAGAAGAGTTGCAACATCACAACTTTATGATAGTGGTAGCATAACGGATGGCCAGACGGGAGGCACGCATAGCGTCCCAATCGTTTTGGACCAGGGTCGTGAATTGGTTTTTGTACATGAGGGAGGTTTTACAAGATGTATATATGTAAAACCCGTAAATTTATGTTTAGGAAAGTCAATCCTTTGAGAAATTCTTACTTTCTATCGTGGAATTTTGTAACACCCTCAATTCTGGTAATAGCAACTAATTTAAAATTTTCTAAATACATCGATAATTGATTCTTCAACAAACACAAATTAAGGCTTAACCTCAACACACATAATTTAATCTCTACATACAAACTATAACAAGGACGGGTGCTACTAAAACCCGATAATATACGTTATCTCCAAACTGCGGAAGACTTCACCAACTACTTACACTTGCACAAAGCTAAGGCTCAACTCTTCATAGTTGCTAGAACCAAACCCCAACAGGAACCTGATGCACATGCCGACAAATAAAAAGGTTAGGCTAACGCCTAGTGAGTTCAAGAGTTTTCAACATGAATAAATATTTCGTTAAAGGGAAGAATGCAGTTTAAATCATGATCTTTCAAAATGATTTAACTTAATTATGAAAACGACTCGTTTTCCGATAAAATACGTTTTAAGGACGAATGTCCTAATACGAAACATTCTTTATAAAATGATGCCGCTCAAAACTCACTCAAACGTGAATAGTAAACGGACTCCCAATATTAATACGCGGGTAAAACTTTATAATCCGAAACACCCAAAACACGGGTGGGGCATAATACTCAACTCATAAAAATCATGAGAAAACAACCCATGTAATATAGTATGACATTGAAAACATGTGACTAAGAAGCAATACTCACGCGACCATAAAATGGGATGAAATCCGAATATTAAAGCATGGACAATTAAAATATCCAAAATATTGTTGGCCGACAACGGGGGATGCCCGTATCCGTTGAGGGTGGAGGAACACAAAAGTATGCCACCCTTACAACGTTAATCATATGACACCTCACGACATAAAACGCCTAAGTGTCCCTACGACTTCTTGACAAGTTTCACCCAAAGAGACAGTTGACCTTGGTGACCGTTACAAAGAACTCCACCTCAAAGGCCCGGCACACTTAAAGACTACCTCTCAGGCATTACTTCAAGCGGCAGAGGTCCTAGTGCCTACCTCCCCGGTAGCACCTCCAGACTCAACCCTCCTAGTGCCTACTTGTAAAGTTCCGGTCGTAAAACATAGGTATCGGAGTCCAACCCCGAAATACCCAATTGACCATCCAAAACAGACTGACTTATGTGCCTATGGATCCAATGCAACACAGTCTAATATTACATGACTACACATGAAAGACCAACGCATCCGCATGTAAATATCATTAATATGCAATAAGATGCATTAAGATGTAAATCGTAGATGGGGACTCTACATTGAGCCACTAAAACTGGACAAATGTCCTCGAGACTCTTTTAAGTCAAAACCGAGCTAAAATGCTTTAAATACTGTTTGGCCAACAAATAACGATTCCCAAATAATAAAACACATTTAAATAGAGTTTATGCAGACGCATACCTCAAAGAGGTGATTAACCCAAAACTCGACCTGAATTGGGACATATCATTTTCCAAATGATTTAAGAACTCAAATACTTCAAATGTCGTACGTCATAAATTAGACTTCACATGTACCAAAAATCGTCGAAGATGCATTAAATCATAAAATAGACTTTACTTGTACAAAATCCCCAAGAATACATAAATCATGCTATTTACTTGATGAAATATTCAAAACCCAAATATGAGCATTTCATGAGATTAAGACAACCCAAGTTTACCAAATATGAAAACTTATCAAAATACTCACACTTTAACAAGTACCAAGTAAAACACATTTTTACTTCAAAATACACATTTTATCATGTACATAGTTTTCACAAAGCAACTTGAACTCACCTTGCTAGATTTAGGCTAAATCTAGATTTTACCCCCAAAACTTGAATCACCATTGATGAAGGCTTGAACCACCAAGAAACCTCCCTAGATCTTAGAGACAATATATCTACAAGATCACCTTCACCACACAAGTCATCAAAATCAAACCCAAGATGAAGGATGAAAGGGAAAAGGATGAAATCATCAAACCCTAGCTTAACATTGAGAGGGATGAGGAGCTTACCACCACAAATACTCTTGTATATGCCAATAGACTTCCAATCTCTTGCTAAATCCTTGAAGATCTCTCAAAAATGAAACCATGGCAACTTGAATCACCAAAATCGGAGTTATGATGAAAAAGTCATGAAGGAATGAAGTTTTAGGGTGAAAATGGTGTTTGGGGCCGATTTTTCCCTTTTTTGTGCGCCCAGCGGCTCCGCGCGGGTGGCCACGCAGGTCCATCCGTGCAGAGAACCGCGTGAGCACTGCTGCCCCAAATTTTGCCCGAACACTGTTTTGGTCATAACTTCTTCGTTATAGCTCCGTTTTCGCTCCGGAAAGAACCGTTGGGCTCGTAATTGAATCCTTTATCTATCAACACTATAAAATCAAGTTTCAAGTCCAAAATCAAATATCTTATTTTTCCTTAATATATCGTTTTCTGTATTAAGTTGAAATGATGACTTTCAAAAATCGGGGTGTTACAATCCTCCCAACCTTAAAAGAGATTTCGTCCTCGAAATTTGGAACCACCAAGAACCCAACATCATACCTGGAATGATCGATTGATTTCCTATCCAAAAGGAATGCCTTCATGAAACCTCACCTCATATACGG
Organism: Arctium minus; assembly: GCA_954870635.1. Taxonomy (NCBI): domain Eukaryota; kingdom Viridiplantae; phylum Streptophyta; class Magnoliopsida; order Asterales; family Asteraceae; genus Arctium; species Arctium minus. The sequence continues at coordinate 167,594,785 of OX941080.1, read as the reverse complement.
ACCCGATTACATTCCGGTTGAGGTTGTTGCTGAGTTTCTCATAACGTGCCGTTACAAACTCAATATCAACGTTCGATATATTTCACCGACGCCAGGATGAACGTTGAGTCCTTGATTAAACATTTTCTTAATCATTAAATATCGGTTGCCTCCCAACCTTATGTTGCTCATATTACCTCAAGAGTAACTTACGACTTATTCAGTCATTTCCACCAAGAATACCCCAAAGCAAATCCTTCCCTTAGATACCTCTAAATACGACGCATCAAGGTCTCCTCGATAATCGATTTGTACTTATGGTTTACTTTGATGGCCTCACCATTTCCTCCAATAAACAATACCATAGAGGTTTATCATCCTTTCCTTGACGAAATCCCTAACATTAGCTTGATCTGATCCAACACAACCATATATCCACTCCTCAAGTTGACACAAGCACAACATCTGCAGATAGCGGATCACTTCAACCCCACAGTTATGCAACTCCCATAATGTATTTCAGCATTGATTGCTAAATCAGCGGGAACCTCACTGATTACAGATTCACCCATGATCGATCCCTAATTGCCAACATCAAATATCCTTAAAGTTGTCACTTTAACTTGCTGACACACCCAAATCCTTCGAGAGTGTACTGAAGCACCTCAACGGTCACTGTCCCCTTAATCGAGGGTCGACCCCTATTCTCAAAACAACTATGCCGCAAACGTGGGTATACCACCACATACTTCATTCCGGACTTGCATTGAAGAGTTAATGTTGACACCTATCGTGACCCTAAAATTTAAATCTTATATATCCAACAAACGAATCACTATATTTTCTTTATCTCCGAAGACTTACCGGATGGCACACATCCAACCTATACATGATGTCGACATTCAACCCGTTATTTCATCTATAATCATAAGCAATTAACCATCCAAAGATCTAACCTGTAGTTTTACCGAACAGGACGATCACCACTTAAATAATGGAAGAATACATAAATCTAATACATCAATTACCTCTGCATGAACCAGTCCATAAAACCGATATCCAAAATTCAAAACTATCCATAGGTCAAGTCCTCCGACACTTCAACATCCGAGGACTCCTTTAGTCCTTAAACACGACATCTATCACAAGAGGGTTTGCACCTATAGCTCTAATGAGTTCAAGGTTTTTCAAATTACAATACCAAATTGGATTTTCATAAAACTTCTAAATGCAAAAGTTTTATACCAAGTAATCATACGAGTAAAAATTCCACTACCGTTTACTCGGTAGGTGTACAAAGTGGTCACAACGGCCACATATATAAAACCATTTCGGAAAATATTTGATCAATAATCAAGGTAACACTGACACCAACGTAAGATATTTCAACAACCTTTTTCAAAGGAACCGCTATGTTACCCACATGTATAAATTTGTGTCACGAACGAGAAATAGATTTACGTACAAAAACAGTGTATAACAAAACATTTGCACAAAACTACAGAAGGGTCATTCATGAAATCAGTTTCTAGAAATGTTTGCACTAATCATAAAATGTCATGAAATAAAATTTCCCAACGTGACTCGCATACATCGGTTTATTTCTCAAAACTAGTAAAGTGACATGTGTACGCGCTTTGGTTAAAACATAAAATAATCTATGTCGGTTTCAAGTTCAAAGCCAACTAATGATATACTCTCATCATTCTAAAATGCTAGTTAAAACTTATTGACGGAAGTTCCAAATAGACATGTATGCATACTATATGCAACTCACACAAAACTCAAAGAAGACGATACCACTTGATGCCATTAAAGTCACCCCATTAAATCCACAAAATCGCATGAATTTAAAATCCTAAATAAAACTCAAACATCAAAATAAAGGGAGATAACTTTTCGTCCAAAACCTTAACATATGTGGAGGAGATCCAATGTTAAAGTCATAAACCACAGTTACTTATCCAAGACCCAAAACAACATCAAAATACGCACATCGCAAAATCCGAAATAACGTTGGACAACAATATGAATAAAGAAAATCTTCAACAAAGTTTGCAACCTCATGTCATAAAACAATTTTGTACATGCTCGAAATCATGGTTCAAAACCTTGTGTGTGCTAAAACATTGCTTCAAGATTTGCAATTTAATCCACATGACGATTTGGAAACATGATAAATAATCGATGCAATTTATTTCAGAAATAAATTTCATGTATGAATTTGATCGGCACTCAACACCTCGAAACCACGCTCCTCGATTTCTTAGTCACACTATTGTCAACCAGATGCTTAAACATCTTATGGCAAGATCGAAGATTTCATAGGTTCACTTCACAATTTCTCCTCGAAATACATTGGTTCCAAATGTCTATGGTTCAAATCCAAACAATCAATCTGACCCGAAACGGTCCACTTAATGCAATCACCATGCTTACCGTCACTCCAAGTGACAAATACTAAAATCATCAACTCCTTCTAATGGCTACTCATTTAGAACTTCTTCACTACCCCATCGGTCATCATACCAAGGCAGTTCAAGCATACACATGTAACTCGTAGGTTCACCATAACACTGGCCAGGTGCTATTATGAACATATTGTACATGATCATCCTTGCCATTTTTCGACGTGATTCCCGTTCCTAGTGACTTCACTCACCTCGAATCATCAAACCTTAACGCGCCTAGTTGTAAAATCTCACATTCAATCACTTAAAATTACGCTAGTTTGAGTCTAGGCATCCAAAATCAATACCTAATTATCTCAAACTTATGCTCTGATACCAACTTGTAACACCCTCAATTCTGGTAATAGCAACTAATTTAAAATTTTCTAAATACATCGATAATTGATTCTTCTACAAACACAAATTAAGGCTTAACCTCAACACACATAATTTAATCTCTACATGCAAACTATAACAAGGACGGGTGCTACTAAAACCCGATAATATACGCTATCTCCAAACTGCAGAAGACTTCACCAACTACTTACACTTGCACAAAGCTAAGGCTCAACTCTTCATAGCTGCTAGAACCAAACCCCAACAGGAACCTGATGCACATGCCGACAAATAAAAAGGTTAGTCTAACGCCTAGTGAGTTCAAGAGTTTTCAACATGAATAAATATTTCGTTAAAGGGAAGAATGCAGTTTAAATCATGATCTTTCAAAATGATTTAACTTAATTATGAAAACGACTCGTTTTCCAATAACATACGTTTTAAGGACGAATGTCCCAATACGAAACATTCTTTATAAAATGATGTCACTCAAAACTCACTCAAACGTGAATAAACGGACTCCCAATATTAATACGCGGGTAAAACTTTATAATCCGAAACATTTAAAACACGGGTGTGGCATAATACTCAACTCATAAAAATCATGAGAAAACAACCCATGTAATATAGTATGACATTGAAAATATGTGACTAAGAAGCAATACTCACGCGACCATAAAATGGGATGAAATTCGAATATTAAAGCATGGACAATTAAAATATCCAAAATATTGTTGGCCGACAACGGGGGATACCCGTATCCGTTGAGGGTGGAGGAACACAAAAGTATGTCATCCTTACAACGTTAATCGCATGACACCTCACGACATAAAACGCCCATGTGTCCCTACGACTTCTTGAAAAGTTTCACCCAAAGAGACAGTTGACCTTGGTGACTGTTACAAAGAACTCCACCCCGAAGGCCCGACACACTTAAAGACTACCTCTCAGGCATTACTTCAAGCGGCGGAGGTCCTAGCGCCTACCTCCCCGGTAGCACCTCCAGACTCAACCCTCCTAGTACCTACTTGTAAAGTTCCGGTCGTAAAACATGGGTATCGGAGTCCAACCCCGAAATACCCAATTGACCATCCAAAACAGACTGACTTACGTGCCTATAGATCCAATGCAACACAGTCTAATATTACATGACTACACATGAAAGACCAACGCATCTGCATGTATATATCATTAATATGCAATAAGATGCATTAAGATGTAAATCGTAGATGGGGACTCTACATTGAGCCACTAAAACTGGACAAATGTCCTCGAGACTCTTTTAAGTCAAAACCGAGCTAAAATGATTTAAATAGCGTTTGGCCAACAAATAACGATTCCTAAATAATAAAACACATTTAAATAGCGTTTATGCAGACGCATACCTCAAAGAGGTGATTAACCCAAAACTCGACCCGAATTGGGACATATCATTTTCCAAATGATTTAAGAACTAAAATACTTCAAATGTGGGTCTTGTTGGAAATTTTATTCCATGTCATCTTATGGCTAAATGGGAAATTTTTGAAACTTGATTACGTAAATTTCTCCTTCTGGAGTTTGTACAAACATTTGTTGCACACCGCTTTAGAACAGAAAATTATTTTAAGTGCATGGCATAAAGTAATGCATATACGGACCATAGTGGTCCATTTGAAATAGTTGTTGCACATCTTTTATTATTGTCATTATTAGCTTGAGTAATGATCAAATGACTTTCGAAATGGTTTTATATGTGTTGTGTTTGTGACCACTTTGCACAACTACTGAGTAAACGGTAGTGGGTTAGTTTTTTTAAGCTTACAATTTATTGTTATAAAGATTTTGAATTTGAAAGTCTTATAAAATTTCAATTGGCATAGTTGTTGAGTCCTATAGTCGAAAACCTTGAACTCATTAGAGCTGTAGATTTAAACCCCTTTATGAAAGAAATTGTGATTTGGGACTAAAGGAGTCCTTGGGAATTGAAAGTGACAGATGATCTGACTCGTGGTCAGTCTTAAATTATGGATTTCAGTTATGAATCGGTGCATGCATGAATAATTGAGGTACTAGATTTATGATTTCTCCTAGTTAATTAAGAGGTGATCTTTCTGCTTCAATAAATCTTCGGGTTAAGGCTTTGTGTGGTTAATTGCTTATGGTTGGATAGGGGTTGTTGGGTTGATCGTTCAACATCATGCATGTATTGGGGGATGTGCCATCTGGATCAGTCTTCTGGAATAAAGGGAATATTGTGGTGAGAATGACATCATTGAGGTCTATGATTAGTTTGTTACCTGTTAGAACCGAGGAACCCGATAAGTGCTAAGGGTAGTATTGAATTTCCTTGTGCGAGAATCAAATTTCGAGGACGAAATCATATTCTAAGGTTGGGAGGATTGTAACACCCGTAAATTTTTGTTTGAGAAAGTCGATCCTTTGAGAAATTCTTACTTTCTATCGTGAAATTTCATCCTTCATGACTTTTCTGTTAAGCCTTATCGCGCCTTAGGTGCTCCGGGTGAAAAATGGGAAAGAAGTGGGTTCGGTACACTCTGGGCGAGAGTGCCTGCGAGAGTGACATTGGTCACAATCGCCAGCGGGGGTGTGCCCGCGGTACATGTTGGGCAAGAGTACCCTGGGCCCAATCGCCGCCGGGCCCAGGGTTTTAAAATCTGGATCCCTTTTCTCATTTACCACTTCACCTATTCATTCTCATTCTCTCTCAAACTGAGCCCTCTTCATTTATTTAGGGTTTTGAAGCCATTGAGGCACAAATCCTTGGGTTCTAAAGAGATTCTTCATGATCAAGCTAGTATTTGGATGATAGAGGCAAAGATCCTTCATCTCACCATCTCCTCACCATTGTTAACCACATTTTGGGGTTTTGTTAAGAGACTCATTGGGAAGTCATTCTAACCATTTCTAAACCTTACAATGAGTTATAAATCCTCCATTGTCGACTCTCTAGTGTTTATATTTCTCAAATCTTGGTTTGGATGGTTTTGGAGAATTTGGGTCAAAACTAGGGTTTTGGCCAAATTAGGGATTTTGATGTAAAATGTTTGGGGATCGATTTTAAATGGTTGGTTATGAATATTTAAGGTTGGAAACTTGTGGATCTAGGTTTTTGGAAGATTTCACTTGAGGATCTTCTTCAAAGGAGCAAGTTGGGGTAAAATCTAGATTTAGCCCTAAATCTAGCAAGGTGAGTTCAAGTTGCTTTGTGAAAATGTTGTACATGCTAAAAATGTTCATTTTGACGTATTTATGAGTTTTACTTGATAATTATAAATATTGGATCATTTGATGAGTTTTGCGTATTTGGTACATTGATTTATAAAACTTGTGAAACACACATATTTGGGTCTTCTAGACGCTTTGGTAAATAAATCTTGAAAGTGTATTATTATTATAAATTACTTCATATGTGGAGATTATTTGACGTTTATGCATCCTTAGTGTTATTAAATTTATAAATCATTTGGAAGATACATGTTATTGTGTTATAAAATATTTTTGGAGATAAATAGTATGTTTTTGTTTGAAAAATGTCAACAATGGGTTTTGAGTTAATCATACCTTAGGGGCATGAGTTGGCATAAATGTCGGTCAAATACCATTTAGTACTTATCATGACTTTTAAATAAATAGTCAATTGGGTTGTTGAACTTTTAGTTCGGTTTTGATTTATTTGGGTCTTATGGGACAATTGTCCGGTTTTAATAGCTCAATGTGGGGCTTGGGTAAGAGTGATGGTTAAGTATGATGAATACATTAAGTTGACCATTTTGGGTCGGAGCTATTGGTTGAATTAGAACCATAGGTTTATTGAATTGAATTTATTTCAAAAAGAAATTGTAAGGTTAACCAATTTAGTGTGATTATTTTCTTAAGATGTCTGAGCATCCAGATGACGATAGTGTGGCTAGGAAATTGAGAAGCGTGGTTCTAAGACGTTGAGTGCCGACCAAATTCATTCACAAAATTTATTTCTGAAATAAATTGCATCGATTATTTCTCATGTTTCCAAATCACCATGTGGATTATATTACGAAATCTTGGAAAAATGTTTAGCGCACACAAGATTTTAAACCATGATTTTGAACCCGCATAAAGTTATTTAATGGCACGTGGTTGCAAACTTTGTTGAGATTTTCTTTATCCCTATTTTATCGAGCGCCATTTTCGAATATTGTGGTACTTACGATTTAACTTTGTTTAGAGTCTCGGGCAAGTAGCTGCGACTTATGACCTTGACATTGGATCTCCTCCACATATGTTAAGGTTCTTGAGGAAGAAGTTATTTCCGTGTTATGGTGTTCACATTTTATTGGAAATTTTGTTCCGTGTGAGTTTTATTGAGTTTATGATGCTTCTCCACGCATGAGTGAACTGTGAAATGTGTAGGTTTTAATTGTGATGCATATAAATTTATGAGTTTATTGAGCGTCATGTCTCATGCGAGTTTTTGCACATGTCTTTTCACAACCGTAAAAGACGCCTTGAGAGTCTTAATATCGCATAATTGCACTTTTGAGTTTTATACAAGTAGATTTCGTTGCACACTACTTAGTATTTGAATTATTTATGCGTTAGTGTGAGTAAGCATATGAAGGATCTATAATGGTTCGTGTTGAACTTTTGCTTTGTACATTCTTCGGTGGTTGACACCATTTTGATCGGTTCACGCAAATACGTTATATTGGTTTACTGGTATGCATGACATTATGGCCACCATTTTGGAACAAAGAGTATTTTATCCATGCGGCTTAAAGTTTGAAGTCGATCTAAATTATTTTATGTTCGACCAATCGCGAGCACTTATCGTTTTACTAAGTTTGGAAAATAAACTGATGTATGTGGGTCTTGTTAGAAATTTTATTCCATGTCATCTTATGGCTAAATGGGAAATTTTTGGAACTTGATTACGTAAATTTCTCCTTCTGGAGTTTATACAAACATTTGTTGCACACCGCTTTAGAACAGAAAATTATTTTAAGTGCATGGCATAAAGTAATGCATATTCGGACCATAGTGGTCCATTTGAAATAGTTGTTGCACATATTTTATTATTGTCATTATTAGCTTGAGTAATGATCAAATGACTTTCGAAATGGTTTTTATGTGTGGTGTTTGTGACCACTTTGCACAACTACTGAGTAAACGGTAGTGGATTTCTTTTTTTAAGCTTACAATTTATTGTTATAAAGATTTTGAATTTGAAAGTCTTATAAAATTTCAATTGGCATAGTTGTTGAGTCCTATAGTCGAAAACCTTGAACTCATTAGAGTTGTAGATTTAAACCCCCTTATGAAAGAAATTGTGATTTGGGACTAAAGGAGTCCTTGGGAATTGAAAGCGACAGATGATCTGACTCGTGGTCAGTCTTAAATTATGGATTTCAGTTATGAATCGGTGCATGCATGAATAATTGAGGTACTAGATTTATGCTTTCTCCTAGTTAATTAAGAGGTGATCTTTCTGCTTCAATAAATCTTCGGGTTAAGGCTTTGTGTGGTTAATTGCTTATGGTTGGATAGGGGATGTTGGGTTGATCGTTCAACATCATGCATGTATTGGGGGATGTGCCATCTGGATGAGTCTTCTGGAATAAAGGGAATATTGTGGTTCATTGTTAGAGATGTAAGATTGGGAATTTTAGTGCCATGTTAGGTGTCAACTGTAATTCGACAATGCAAATCTGGAATGAAATATTTGACGGCGTACCTACGTTTTCAGTATGACCATTTTGATTTTAGGCGTCGACTTGTTCTTTTGAGGTTAATGAATCTTTGGAATGTTTGGAAGTTTCCCCGTTGGATCATGAGAAATGTTAGCCTCATAGTGGTGGAATTTAAAGAAAGTTAGATGTTGGTAATTAAGTATTGATGCGTATGATTTTCTTGATGTGGCAAGACTTTCGCTGATTTGAAAATCGATACTTGAATGCACTATTGGAGTTGTGTGACAGCCTAATCTGATTTAAGCCACTCCCCAGAAAGCGTATTGGTACATCCTTGGGAAGAAGACTTCCCCATTATCAAGGGTGAATTATTAAAGGATTTTGGAATTCTTTGTGTTGGTGTTGGTCATTGGAATACGGATTCATAATCGGGTTAAACTGGAATGATCTAGGCAGTGGGAAGTTGAGGGCACAAGCTATCCTTGAGGTAGTATGTGCCACCTAAGGTTGAGAGACCACCGAGATCTTATGGATAGAAGTTGCTCCAGTAGAGATCGATTTTCACTCTAGCATGAGTGTAGCGTATCCAGGAGGTTATTGGATGTGAGAGTCTTTACGGAAATCAGTATGGAAGTTTGGCAGGAAGTTATCACGTGCTGACTAAAGGACGGAGTGGGTTAGAGACAATCCCTTGGTGAGGTAGTCGGTCATCGGTGAGAATGACATCATTGAGGTCTATGATTAGTTTGTTACCTGTTAGAACCGAGGAACCCGATATGTGCTGAGGGTAGTATTAAATTTCCTTGTGCGAGAATCAAATTTCGAGAACGAAATCATTCTCTAAGGTTGGGAGGATTGTAACACCCGTAAATTTTTGTTTGGGAAAGTCAATCCTTTGAGAAATTCTTACTTTCTATCGTGGAATTTCATCCTTCATGACTTACCTGTTAAGCCTTATCGCGCCTTGGGTGCTCCGGGTGAAAAATGGGAAAGAAGTGGGTTCGGTACACTCTGGGCGAGAGTGCCCGCGAGAGTGACATTGGTCACAATCACCAGCGGGGGTGTGCCCGCGGTACATGTTGGGCGATAGTGCCCTGGGCACAATCGCCGGGCCCAATCGCCGCCGGGCCCAGGGTTTTAAAATGTGGATCTCTTTTCTCATTTACCATTTCACCTATTCATCCTCATTCTCTCTCAAACTGAGCCCTCTTCATTTATTTAGGAGTTTGAAGCCATGGAGGCACAAATCCTTGGGTTCTAAAGAGATTCTTCATGATCAAGCTAGTATTTGGATGATAGAGGCAAAGATCCTTCATCTCACCATCTCCTCACCATTATTTACCACATTTTGGGGTTTTGTTAGAGACTCATTGGGAAGTCATTCTAACCATTTCTAAACCTTATAATGAGTTATAAATCCTCCATTGTCGACTCTCTAGTGTTTATATTTCTCAAATCTTGGTTTGGATGGTTTTGGAGAATTTGGGTCAAAACTAGGGTTTTGGCCAAATTGGGGATTTTGATGTAAAATAATTGGGGATCGATTCTAAATGGTTGGTTATGAATATTTACGGTTGGAAACTTGTGGATCTAGGTTTTTGGAATATTTGACTTAAGGATCTTCTTCAAAGGAGCAAGTTGGGGTAAAATCTAGATTAAGCCTAAATCTAGCAAGGTGAGTTCAAGTTGCTTTGTGAAAACGTTGTATATGCTAAAAATGCTCATTTTGACGTATTTATGAGTTTTACTTGATAATTATAAATGTTGGATCATTTGATGAGTTTTGCGTATTTGGTACATTGATATATAAAACTTGTGAAACACGCATATTTGGGTCTTCTAGATGCTTTGGTAAATAAATCTTGAAAGTGTATTATTTTTATAAATTACTTCATATGTGGAGATTATTTGACGTTTATGCATCCTTAGTGTTATTAAATTTATAAATCATTTGGAAGATACATGTTATTGTGTTATAAAGTATTTTTGGAGATAAATAGTATGTTTTTGTTTGAAAAATGCCAACGATGGGTTTTGAGTTAATCATACCTTAGGGGCATGAGCTGGCATAAATGTCGGTCAAATACATTTTAGTACTTATCATGACTTTTAAATAAATAGTCAATTGGGTTGTTGAACTTTTAGTTCAGTTTTGATTTATTTGGGTCTTATGGGACAATTGTCTGGTTTTAATAGATCGATGTGGGGCTTGGATAAGAGTTGCATTTATTGCATATACTATGAGAATGATATATTTTGAGTGCGTCAGTCATTCATTTGGGTCTTGAAATGTTTTAGACTGTAATGCAATGGATACATAGGCTTAGAAGTCAGCTATATCATGTAAATGTGGGATAAGGTCCCCGAGTTATAATTTGGAAATAGGCATTGGTGATGCGATGTAATTTCTAAATGAACAAGCGTGTCAAGGATGGTGAGGTCCCAAGGTAAAGATCCACGGATTGGGTTGAACTTGGTGATTCACTGGGCTAAAGATCTATGGATAGGGTTGATGTCTACCTTGACTAAAGATCAATGGATAGGCTTGATGTCAAAGGTTGTCCATCCTTGAAGCTATGCTTATAATATAGATATGTGGCTTAACTTTGTGTGCCCGCCACATTCGATGGAATCGGGTCTCCCCGTCACCGAAGGGTGTTGTTTTGGGTATTGTATTTTAGTATCCATGTTTTCGGTGGCATTATATATATGGATTCCTATAAGTGATTTTTGGGTCGAGTATTATACCCCACCCGTGCCTTGGGTGTTTCAGGACATAACGTTTTATCCGTGTTTCTTAAATTGGGGATCAATTTCTATTCTCGTTTTGGGTTACTTCATTTTATAAAGAATGCTTTGTAATGGGGTGTTCATCTTTGAAAATGCATGATATTGGAAAACGAGTCGTCTCCAAATTTTGAAGTAAATCATTTATAAGATTATGATTTAAATCGTATCATTTTCTTTTAACAACTTATTTATCCATGTCGAAAACTCTTGAACTCACTAGGCGTTAGCCTAACCTTTTATTTGTCGGCATGTGCAACAGGTTCATGTTGGAAATAATTCTAGTAGCACCGTGAAGAGAGGAGTGCTAGTTGTGTGCCTGAGGAGTGAATAGCTTGGTGAAGTCTTCCGCAATAGTTTCGGGAAGAGCAACTTGTATTTGAGTGAAGTAACACCCGACTTCAGTCTTGTCCTTGTAAATTATTGGAGTTTGTATTTGTTGAGGTATATGGGGTTTTGATTTATAAGTGGAAGTTTTGTCCTTTATTTGATATTATACCGAGGTTTTTAATTAGTTGCTCTTACCAAATTTGAGGGTGTTACAATATACAGGCGCGATAGCATTCATCGGGCAGTGGATTAGTTTGTTCCAGTAGGGACCGCATGTGGAATTTGCGTACTACTTCCACCCGATCCAACCCTATCGTCGGTGGCTTGGGTTTCGTTATTATCGGTTTGAGGAGCCGATGATCCAGGGGCACCAGGACCATGAGGACGAGGATGAGCACGAGCATGAAGAGTAGCGATGACGATGGAAGATTTCGGTTTATGAATCTTTCTTTATTGTTTATATTAAAAGAATGTTAGTTTCTTAATAATGTGTGGCCGGTTTTAGACTCAATTGCCTTATTTGGTTATCGTTTATTTATGTTCAGTGATGTTGTATCAATGTATAAAACTTATTAGTTATGTGAATGAAAATGTCGTTTCTTTTAGCATGTGACCTTGTGTGATGATGTCTATTTAGACTATGAGTAGGAGAAAATATGGAGATTAACGATGCCTTTTTGTATCAGTATGGCATCTAGAGGATCAAGGAGAATTGAACTCGTCGAGGAAGGTGCCAATGATGTGGTACCGCCGGTGGGACGCGGCCGAGGTCGAGCTCGCGGCGATGGCCATACCGCCAGCTCTAGTGCCACCCCGTCTGTACATGCTAGTACAGCCACAGGGAGAGGCCGAGGACGTGGGAAGGAAAAATGAGGGGGAGTCGGAAACCCTATGACCGAGGAGAACATGGCTGATAGAATGACACAGATCCTCCAGAATACCCTACCTGGTATAATAGAGGCAGCATTAGAGGCGCAGACTAAAGAACCAAAATATAAGAAGAGAATATTGAACCAATAAATATATAGGAGACCAGAAAGATACTAAAGAAAGCAACCAGGAGAATACTAAGGTGAGTATATATGAAGAGGACAAGATAGTGGTTCCAACCACAAAGGTGAAGGGGTGCAGCTTTAAGGATTTCAGTAACACACGTCTGAAAGAGTTTAAGGGTGTCGAGGGGACAGTAGCCCTAATGAACTGGACAAAGAAAATGCAGCGCTGCTTCAAGATCTACAAGTGTTTTGAGTATCAGAAGGTGACATATGCGGCTACTACCTTGGTTGACTAGACACTTGACTGGTGGGATACCGAGTGCGAGATTAGAGGAGAGGATGAAATTGCTTCTATGTCTTAGGAGCAAATGAAGACGCTAATGATGGAGAAGTACTACACCCAGTCGGAGGTGAAGAAACTGGAGTCAGAATTCTTGAGGTTGGAGCAAGGGTCATCTTTAGTTCAGGATTATGTCAACAAATTCATGGAGAAGGCAAGGTTTGCAAGTTATCAGGTAGCGACGGAGCAGAGAAAGATAGATCGTTTTAAGGACGATCTACGAATAGAAATCAATCAATATGTTGACATGAACGCCCCAAGGACGTTCGTTCAAGCGTGGAGATGGCGACAGTAGCAGAGGAGAACAATGCTAAAGCAACAGGTGAAAGGAGGAACAATAAGAGAAAGTGGGAAGGCCAAAGTAAGACATTTAAGAAGGCGAAGGTGAGTTCATCTACAGTGAAGATAAAAGGAGGAGAGATCGTTGTTCCTCAGTGTTGTAAATGTGGGCGAAGGCACAGGGGTGAGTGTCGGGTTGGGAGTATCTCTTACTATAGGTGTGGAAAACCGGGGCATACGATGTGTAAATGTCCGGAAAGGAAGGCTTGTTATGTGTGTGGCGCGGAAGGGCACCTGTGGTAATTAAGAAAGAAGCACTAAATAGTGTGAAATCATTGGCTGAAGGTGCGAGAAAGAGTTTTGACACAAGGAATGAGGTGCCCAAAAGACGTGGCCGAGCGTACAACATGACATTGGAGGAGGCTAGGGAGACCCCTGACGTCGTATCAGGTATATTCCCTATTAACAATGTCTATGTTCATGTATTATTTGATTCGGGTGCAAATGGTAGTTTTGTGTCTACTGCTTTCTGCCACTACTTGAACAAAGATTATTGTAGATTAGAGAAAAGCTACACTGTAGAAACGGCTGATGGTGGTCAAGTTAAGGTAGAAGAGATAATTGATGGTTACACGATCTGTATAGATGGTAAGAAGTTGCCGGTTAAACTCATGTCAATGTGTTTAGGAGGTTTTGTTGTGGTCTTAGGCATGGATTGGTTATCCGACAACCATGCTCAAATTATATGCAATAAGAAGTTGATCAAGATTCAGACCCAGAGGGAGAGACGATTCACGTCTACGGGGATCGAAAGAAAGACGACACTAAAGTGATCACGTCCTTGAAGGCAAGAAAGTTCCTTGAAAAGGGGTGCATAGCTTACTTAGCCTATATTATAGACACCCAGCTGGAGGAGAAAACATTATCAAATATACCGGTAGTAAGGGAATACCCAGAAGTGTTCCTAGAAGAATTTCCAGGGATACCACCGGCACGTCAGGTGCCGAATTGACTTGGTACTAGGAGCAACACCAATCGTAAATACACCATATCGATTAGCTCCGACGGAGATGTAAGAATTGATGAAGCAACTCTAAGAGCTGTTGGATAAGGGGTTCATATGACCGAGTTCATCACCTTGGGGAGCACCGATATTGTTCGTCAAGAAAAAAGATGGTACGATGAGGATGTGCATCGATTACCGGGAGCTAAATAAGATCACGGTCAAGAACAGGTACCCATTACCAAGGATCGATGACTTATTTGATCAGGTTCAGGGAGACAGTTATTTCTCGAAGATTGACTTAAGATCTGGTTACCACCAGCTAAAGGTTCGAGAGGAGGATATACCAAAAACGACTTTCAGAACTCGTTATGGGCACTATGAGTTTCTGGTATGTCTTTTGGGTTGACGAATGCACCAGCTGCATTCATGGATCTGATGAACAGGGTTTGTGGACCATACCTAAATAAGTTTGTCATAGTCTTCATTGACGACATCCTTATCTATTCGAGGAGCATCAACAACATTTGAGAGAGATTCTAGAGCTATTGGCTAAGGAAAGGTTGTACGCCAAATTCTCGAAATGTGAATTCTGGCTACGGGAGGTGCAATTTCTTGGTCATGTGGTTAACGCAGACGGAGTTAAGTTAGATCCAACCAAGATTGAGGTAGCAATGGATTGGGAGTCGCCTAAGTCAGTGTCAAAAATCCGAAGTTTCCTGGGCTTGGCAAGCTATTACAGGAGATTCATCCAGGATTTCTCAAAGATAGCAACGCCATTGACGACCTTGACTAGAAAGGCAGTCAAATTTGATTGGGGTCAGAAACAAGAAGAAGCGTTCCAAACACTTAAGAAAAGGATGAGTAGTGCACCAGTATTGTCCTTACCAGAGGGAACAGAAGACTTCATTGTGTACAGTGATGCTTCAAAAATGGGACTAGGGTGCGTATTGATGCAAAGAGGCAAGGTTATTGCCTATGCTTCACACCAACTAAAAGATCATGAAAAGAAGTATCCAACACACGACATGGAGTTAGCTGCAGTGGTTTTTGCACTGAAAATTTGGAGGCACTACCTGTATGGTACGAAATACCTGATTTACAAGGATCATAAGATCTTGAAGTATCTCTTCGATCAGAAGGAGCTAGACATGAGGCATAGAAGGTGGATGGAACTATTAAAAGATTACGATTGTGAGATTCATTATCACCCGAGTAAGGCGAACGATTGTTAGATTCATTACCTACCAATCATAGAAAAGTATTCTCTAGAAAAGTTAGCACAATTGTATGTCAATGAGATAGTCTCAAGGCATGGAGTGCCACTATCGATTATCTCGGATAGGGATACAAGGTTCACGTCGAGATTCTGGGCTAGTTTTCAACAAGAAATGGGAACTCAGCTGAACTTGATTATTGCATATCATCATCAGACTGACGGTCAAAGTGAGAGGACGATACAAACCCTGGAGGATATATTAAGAGCTTGCACTATCGACTTTGGAGGGAGTTGGGATAACCATCTTCCACTGGTAGAATTTGCGCATAACAATAGCTACCGTTCTAGTATCAAGGCAGCGCCGTTTGAGGCCTTATATGGTCGTAAATGTAGGACGCCAATGTGTTGGGATGACGCTGGAGAAAGGTAGTTGTTTGGACCGTAGTTAGTCCAACAGACTTCAGACAAGATAGTGCAAATACGTGAAAAGTTAAAAATCACGCGTGACAGGCAGAAAAGTTATGCGGATAAGAGGCGTCGACCTTTAGAGTTCCAAGTAGAAGATAAGGTGATGTTAAAGATATCACCATGGAAAGAAATCATAAAATTCAGAAAGAGGGGAAAGTTAAGTCCAATATATGTTGGACCGTTTTAGGTTATTGCACGGATAGGAGCGGTGACTTATCGGTTAAAGCTGCCAGAAGAGCTCAAAGGTATACACGACACATTCCACGTGTCAAATTTAAGGAAGTGTTTGGCTGACGATTCAGGCATGGTGAATTTAGGAGAAGTTGAGCTTAATGATAAGCTCAACTATATTGAGGAGGAGCCAGTACAGGTGTTGGACAGAAAACGAAACGATTAAGGAGCAAAATTATACCTTTGGTGCTAGTTAAATGAGGATTTCATAAAGGGTCAGAAATGACCTGGGAGCCCGAGCAAGAGATGAGGATGAAATACCCTCAACTATTTTCAAGTGGTGTGAATTCCGGGGACGGAAATTCCTAAAAGGAGGGGAGAGTTGTAACACTCGAAAAAAAACGTAATAATTAAGAATAGAGGTTGAGGGGAGAAAATAATTCAAACGCAAGTGAAAGGTGAAAGGTGAAAAGAGGAAGAAAGGTGTAGGGGTGAGAGTGTAAATTTCAGAGACCAAAAGTGACAACTCTCGAAAGTTGCATGTTGGGCGACATGGGGAGGGTCGTTTTCGGGCAAAACCGTCGTGGGTTAATTATGTTATGCGATTGTGTTCATTTCAAGTTAATACATAACATATTTGGTATCATTCTCTTCGTCTCTGGATTTCGATCAAGTTTGGAATTGGTGCAGAGCGAAACGGTCGAGTGGTTCGAGAGAAAACGGTAGTCGAACGTGTGACGTTTCGATGTTGTAGCGAAAAGTTACGGTACGTTTCCTGTTCGTTTTCGCAAGTAGAAGTCCAGAATTTGTATGTTATACTTTCTACATGTTTTCTGAAAGTATTGAATTGTAAAAACGACTCGGAATCCACCGGTTTTGTCGGAAACGCAATTCGGAGAGTTTTCGGTAAAACCGGGACGTATAATCGAAAATTATGGATGCTAGGGTGCACCGTTTTCGTGGATTTTTGGATTGTTAGATGAGGGTTTATGTTACGGTGATGTAATGCAAAAGGAATCGTGGAAAATGCGGAGAAACGAGCCTAAATGGGCCAAAAATGTCATTGTCGGCGTTTGGTCGTGCGACGGCGGTTCGAGTGGTCCGACCGTGGTTCGATCGCGGGTCGGACGGTTCGGGTGGTTTAGCCAAACCACCCGGACGAGCAGGGGGTTGGATCCCGTTGATCCGTGGGTTTCAGCTGGGTCTTGGGCCTGATTGTCTTGGGCCATTTTATTAATGGTCTCGGATCATTTAATTAACATGTTTTGGGCTTATTTAATTGAATTGTTGGGCCTATTTCAAAAAGTTCTTTTCAGCGGTTTGGCACCCCTATAAGCCATTTTAATTTTTCCTCATCCAAACACTCAAAAGTGCTCATCTCCGATGCCAAATCGCAATAAGATAAAAAGCACCTTAAATAAGCAATCCCAAACACCCCCTAATTCTAAGAAGAAGCTTTAAGCAAGATAAATTATTCCCAAATAATCAAAACATCTATTTTCATGATGTGATAAAAATCATCAATTGGTTAACCCAAGTCAAAATCAAACTTCCATTTAGATCTCAACTGTTAAATTCAACAATTACTGATTAGTGATTATTTAACAACTCCTAACTTCTATTAGTCGGCTAACCAAGCAACCATTTTATCGAAAATTATTTACTTAAAAACAATCAATCGATACAAATCAAGTCCTCACCAAAATTCACCCTAAGCTATGAATTAACCAAACATAAATTGAAGAAACTTGAAATTACTAAGAATCAAATGAACAAAAATTAAGAAAGCAAGATATTAAACTAATAAGAAGATTAACACAATAACTATTTTATGAAGAAAGAAATTTAGAAATGATAAAACATAAAAACCCTAAATCTAGATTATCAAGAACAATAAATAATGATAAAATCTAATCTAGCAAACGTGAACTATAGTCTAAGATTGAAGAAAAACAAGGTAATAAAGTTATAGTATCGATTAAATAGACTAGACAAGGTCAAAATCAAGAAAAAAGGTAGAAACTATGAAATTACTTGGAGAATCTAGATCTATGAACCAAATATGTGCAGGTAATTAAAATCAATAATCCAAACTTAAATATATAAGTTATAAACATAAATTAAGAAATAAAAGAAAGCATAAAAAGGGAGAAGGAGATACAATTACTCTCTATTCATAGATTCATGCTCAAAATTGAGTTTAAACCATGGCTATAGTTGTAAATCCAGAGGTTGTAGTTTCCCTCTCCAGGTTGTAGTCTCCCTCTCCAAAAGAGGCTAAAAATCTACTCTAGAATGTTAAGGAAACCCTAAAATTAGTAAAGAGTATAATGGGGGCTTCATCTCTAAAACACAACATCAAAAACCTTAAATATCCATGCCCAAATGACCGAAATAACCCTATCTAAAGACATAAATTCGGAACCAGCAGCGCCGCTCGCAGGCGCAAGCAGTGCAAAATTGACAACTTTCAGATTTCCTCTTGCTCGCGGCCACGCAGCCAAATGCTCGCGGGCGTGAGCAGTTTCCAACATCTTTTCTCCACTTTTTCCGCATTCTACACCGCTTGCACTTCCTTCCTTCTTCTCTTCCTCGATTCCACGCACACCTACACACTGAAAACACTCGCAAAAACATGAAAATGTCTGCAACAAAGTAATAGGCATCGAAAAGAGAAAAACTAAACAAAACGGTAAGAAAAATGCATGAGACACGCTAGAACCTGACACCAAAACAATGCAATCTATGCTATAAAATGAGAATAAAACGTGTGAAACATTTTGTTGCTGTTAAGACTCGAGAGTGTCTAATTTATTTATGTAATAATTAGTTTTATTAGGGGTGCGCTTTGGAAGCGGGTACCCGCCTTTGGAACCGGAACCGCTTCGAAACTGCCGATTCTGGAACTGAAACCGATATGATTGGTTCCGGTTCCGGTTCCGGTAATATGGAACCGATCGGGACCGGTTCTGTTTCCGATTCTCATTTTTTTGGAACCGTTACCCGTTGGGTACCTGCCGGGACCGGATACCCAGAACCGGAACCAACGGGTACCCGCTATTTTTTTTAATAAAATATATTTTATTTATTTATAAAAAATTAATAAACTACCTTTTAGTGAAATATCATTTGTAGTATTTTTTAGCATCAACTAAATTTTAATGACATGAAGTATTTTTGAAGCACCGTTTCTAGTATTTATTTGTTTTGTAAGCACCGTTTGTAATATTTATTTGTTTTGTAAGCATTGTTTGTAGTATTTATTAGTTTTTAGTTTTTATCTTATTAGTTTTCACGTTTGTGGTATTTATTTCTTTACTTTTGAACTTTGTAATATAATTAATATTTACTTTTTTATAATATGAATGATAAAAAAAATTTAAATTAGACAGTGGGTACCCGGTACCGGAACCGGAACCGCCACCGGTTCCCAAATATAAAGAACCGGTGTAACCGGTCCAGTTCCTTCATTCCAGGAACCGCCGGTTCCGGTTCCAGTTCTGATTCTAGGAATTTTAGGCGGGTACCCGCCTTTGCTCACCCCTAGTTTTTATCGGATAAGTTTTCACCATTTGTTGTATTTATTAGTTTAAGTTGGTACTTTGTAGTTTGCAATACACTTAAAAAAGTTAAAATTACATTTTTATTGTATGAAATGTTTAAATTAAAAAAATGAAATCAGGTACCCAGAACCGGAACGGTTCCAAAATATAGAGAACCGATGTAAGCGGTTCCAGTTCCTTCATTCCAGGAACCGCCGGTTTCGGCTAAATGAAATTTCGCCGAGTACCCGGTTATGCTCACCCCTAATTGAGATGGTAAGCAAACCTCATCGAGCATGACGAGTCTTTGAGAGGGAATGTTTGTAACATCTTTGGTGAATCTCACATCGCTGATTACAAGGATGATTTGGGAATGCCTCATGAGGATGTCAGGATTTCAAATGGAGGTCTTTGTAAGCACTCGTCCCACATGAAAATAGTATATTTGTAAACTTGTTATCAGTTTAAAGTTGTGGGTTAGCAATTATTTACACCATGATTTTAAGTTGAATTAGAAATTAAAGAGTCAGTCTGCTTCTTTGGTTTTGGGCTTCAAATATTCCACCATTTGACACTTCCGGTCCATAATTATTTGAGTAAATTACAAATTTGGTCCTTATGGTTATAAAAATTAGGGATTAGGTCCCCCAAACAAAGTAATTACATCCATGGTCATTGTGGTTTTACTTTGCTTATGGATTGAGTCACTTGCCCTAACTTTGTTAACCTAAGATCTATTAAGTAAAGGGTGTTTTTGGTAATTTGATTTTTTTTTCGTTTTTAATTAAAAACTTAAAAAATTAATGATTATATACATTATATGTTTACACATAGAAGAAACACCTTAGCAAATTTGCCGCTTCTTACAACAAGAGTCTAAGACCAGCCTCCATTTTCGGCAAACTCTACCACATCCATCGAACCCTTTCTCCCAGCATACCCATCGAATCATCCTCACCCAAAACCAAAATAGAAAATTCCACCCAAATCCGTGTTTCATACGGTGAAGAAGAAAAATGCAAGAGGACCCCCAACACAAAGAACCCC
Organism: Arctium minus; assembly: GCA_954870635.1. NCBI lineage: Eukaryota > Viridiplantae > Streptophyta > Magnoliopsida > Asterales > Asteraceae > Arctium > Arctium minus. The sequence goes on along the minus strand of OX941080.1, from coordinate 167,574,170 downwards.
CAAGTAATAACCATATCAAGGGGTCGTTTATCAAGCTCTTTCCGGATAAGCACTTATCTACAAGAATTAGAACCCTCATTTATCTTATTGAGTATTTTCAATCATCAAAATGGATTGTGGTAATGGTCTTTTACCCGGTAAGAGTAGTCTTCTCTTTCACTTATCGGTTAAAATTTTGGTTATGTCTCTTACTTGGTAAGATTCTCGATTCTTTCCCTGCTCACCAATAAGGTCAGTGACGTCCTTTAAACGCTTACCTTACCTGGTAAAAGTTTGGTAAATGACCATTAACCTTTTTGATCTATTTTGGGTCTGCGACCACAAGTACAAACATAGGAGTCTTTTAGCTCATGCGTAAATAGAGTCACGATATGATTGATCATTTTATATGTAGTAGGGTTACTTGAAGATTACATTACATGTGTGTTTCTTTGTTGGTCATCTGTTGATGAGTAATTATTATTGTATTTGAACTTTTGTGTGGATGAACTCATGATCAACATCATGAGAGTAAATGTTTATTATTAATAAAATAAAAAGTCTAATGCTCCTGTTTTGAGATGTCTTCTAATTGGTCCACAAACGTCATTCGAAAGACGTTTAGTTCAAATATGATCATTAGGAATGGTATTGTCCTTGCTTATCCAGCTCCTTGGAACTTATTGTCTAAGACGACGAAGAGTCCATAGGGGGCATCTTCTACGGAAACACCCCCGGTATGAGCATTTGCGGGACACACACCCTGACTTAAGCCATCACATGTCGACCCCCAATGAATGCACACTTTAAATAAAGATTAAGTTCCAACCATGCAAGTTTCAAACATAAGATAAATGTATTAATAAATCAACACGCATAATCAACGATCATTTATAAAAATGAGGAGGTAGGAAAACTCACCTGTAATCCCGATATTTTATAATAATCGAATCTGGAAATTACCCAGCAAAATCCACACCTGAGCAATCGATCACACATTTTTAATCATCATGAACGGTTCCAACTAATCCCTTAAAATTTACTTGAACTCCGATTTTTAGCTCAAATCCCAAAATAGTATCAATATCCAATGTAAATAAACATCTAGAGCATTAAACTCACGAAATCAAGGTTTTAAACCCCAAACACCCATATAAGATAACTAAACTCTTGATTTCATCCTAAATATTATGAATCAAACATTTAGATTTGAAAACTCTCTACTCTGGATTATTATCTCAAGGTTGACGCATTTTCATAACAAACAACTTCTAAATCTACATCCATCATCCAAAATAGATACCATAGAAGAATTTTGATATGAAAATCATCATTGACCAAGAAAACCTATAAAATCAACCCATTTCTAGAATAAACTTTAGTTATAACCATGGAGAAGATAAAGATGGAGAAGAGAATAATAATTTACCTGATTAAAGTATACCATAATTCTTCCCTTCCATAAATTCCACCAAATTCTTCTCAAATCTCCATGGAAACCCTTTTCCTTTTCTCCAAGAAAATATCTTCTCTTTTTCTCTCTCTATCTCTTTTTCTCTCTTTCTCTCTCACTTGATGAAAATACCTAATGAAGTGGGTTTGTGGAGACCCCAAATGGACCACCAATTTCACTAATGGTCCTCCAAGATACAATGCTTTTGCCACACAACCCTTGCACTTACAAAATATTTAATTTGAAAATTTCTGGTTATTACAACAAAGTCTGAAAAAAATATTTAGAGTTCAATTAAGTGTGGTTTTGTGTGTGTTAAGGATTTCATCAATCCAGTTGCAGTAATCTTTCCGGTAGATAGATTTTGGCATCTCGATTTCCACCGTAAGTTTAGAAGACGGGATGGTAAATGGGAGTTGGTGGTGTAGGGGACGCCGAATACACCAATGGAGGACGGAGGCAGGGGACGACGTTTGTCTCTCTCAATATTTTATATATATATATATATATATATATAACATAAATAAATATATTAATATAATATACAGTGTATTGTTTTCTTAATAAAAAATAGACAAAAAACTGAATTGTCTAAATTACCCCCAGTTAACAAGATAAAAGTTAACAGAGTAAAAATAAGGGACGTAATCCAAAACAAAAATAAAACCACAATGACCATACATGTAGTTATTTTGTTTGAGGGTCTCAATCCAATTTTTTATAAAACCACAAGGATGAAATTTGTAATTTACTCTATTATTTTAATAAATTTTACAAAATGCCTCTAATTTGAAGTGTTAAATTAAACAATCAACTAATGTTAATCGAGAGCCATCTTACTACTTGAAAAAAATTCCTCGATAGGATCTAATGTTAAACGACGTTTTATATTAAAAATTGAAAATTACTAGGTATTGAAACCATTTTAAAAATTTTGTAACGTTGTCAACTAAAAGAAAGAGAATTTTTTTTTTTTTTGAAAAGGTAAAAGAAAGAGAACTTATAAACCACAAGATTTATTTCATACTCCGTAATGTATTTTATTTCCAAATTGACTTCAATTTCAATTTCATATCGGGGGTTTCTGGGTTTTCACAGAGGTCGACGGCCATAGCAGATTGAAGGGATTCCATCCATTGCCGATTGATATGGAAACTATGCATCTTGGTGGAAAGGTATGCGTTGTTTTTCTTCGCCTTTTTGTTTCAGTACATAACGGGTTTATTGAATACGCATTAGTTTGATTGTTTCATGTTTTTACGTCGATTAAATGGATTTGTTATGTGAATATGGTGGGAAATATATTTTTTTTAGTTTCTTGATTTGAGATCATCTTTTTGATACTCGCTCTGAGTTCTTGGGATATTTAATTTAGTTATCAATAATTTTAATTCTCTTTTATTTTTTTATTTGATTGTTGAAATGCCATTTGATTTTGGTAGTTCGATGAGTTCTTGGTGGATTCAATGTGATTTGCTGAATACCCATTTGTATTTGAGATCGCCTTTTCAATACACACTTTTGATTTCATGGAATATTTAGTTTACATTGTTCCTTTTTTTGATCGATTTGATTCATTATTCACAATTTTTCTGATTTAATGTTTGAAATTCTTTAGTACTTACTTGGATGATTCCGTGGGGATTCTTGAATACCCAATTGGAATTGAGATATCTTTTGGTGCCTACTTCGAATTCCTGCAATATTTTAATGTTCGTTTTAATTAGTTTGATTCATCATTCTCATTTTTGTTGATTTCTTGGAAATTCTTGAGATTTGTTGATTACTCATTTGCCTGGAGTTTCCTCTAAAAAAATGTTTTCTTTTCGGAGTTCATTAAACTGTATTTGATAAATGCCCGATCGGACTTGAGTTATTGGAATACATGGTTGGTAAGGTTTAGTTTTCTTTATCTTTTTTCTCGTCTTTTTGACGAATTTGAAACATATTTCACTATTTTGTTTATTTATTTTTTGAAATTCTTACTACTTGAGGGTTTGGTTTGGTTTGGTTTGGTTTGATGGGCAATAATATTTTTTAGTTTCTATCAATGCCCATATGGAACTGAGATAATCTTTAGGTACCCATTTTAGGGGATAAAGAATGGGAATGGAGATTGATAGACTCTAAATATAGTAAATATATAATTAGCCTTGTATAGTGGTTAGACAGATTGTAATTGATTGTAATCTCCAAATTATAGGAGATGATTATGCCTCTGTAGTTTATATATAGCTTATGTAATAAGGAGAAAACCAGAGGAGAATTATTCTCTGTTATGGTATCAGAGCCTTGATAAAAACCTTCATGCCTTTCTAAAACCTTCACCTTATCTTATGGCCATCGATATTGGGTCCTCCTCCTCTACGACTTCTGATACCGCCAACCCTCCTTCTTCATACCATCCCGCACTCACCGTCTCAAACATACGAACCTTTATCCCGATCACTTTGGAAGTTGAAAAAGGCCACTATGGTTCGTGGGCAGAACTTTTCAAAATCCACGCACGTGCCTACCAAGTCATCGACCACATCACCCCTCCACGTGATGACTCGGTTCCAAACCCTCTTTGGCAACGCCTTGACGCCGTAGTCCTCCAATGGATTTATGGTATGATCTCAACGGACCTCCTTCACACGATTTTGGAACCCGACACCACCGCACAGAAAGCATGGAATCATCTCACTAAAATCTTTCAAGATAACAAAAACACGCGAGCCGTTCATCTCGAACATCAATTCTCTCGTACCTTACAAAGCGACTTTCCCAACATCTCTGCATATTGTCAACATCTTAAGATGTTGTCCAATCAGTTGGCTAGCATCGGCTCTCCCGTTTCCAATCAAAGACTTGTACTTCAATTAGTTGCGGGGTTATCAGAAGCCTATGATGGTGTAGCCACTATTATTCAACAAACAGATCCCTTGCCTCCTTTTTATCGTGCTCGGAGTATGCTTACTTTGGAAGAAACGCGTAAAGCACAGCAAGTTACGGCGACGTCTTCAACCCCAGCGGCCATGGTGGCCCACACACCATTGTCTCCCACTTCCAATCGTTCATCTTCCGCTCCTTTGTCATCCGATGAAAATTCCAATCGTGCTTTTGAACACAGACGAGGTCGAGGTAGGGGTCGTAACTATCGGAATCGCGGCAGCCGTGGAGGACGGGTTGCATCATGGCAGCGACCTTCGTATCAACAACCATGGCCACAACCCATATGGCAAACTCCTCCCTGTCCCTACCCAACTACTGGTTATTCGCCGCCTCCTTGGCATCCTCGGGCACCGACCGGATCTCATGCGGGCATTCTTGGGCCAAGGCCAACTGCACAGGCCCACTACACTGAACACCAGTAAGGTTACACACCCACAGATATTGACGCTGCATTTCAAACGATGACCCTTCATCCGCCGGACGAAAATTGGTATTGGGACACTGGTGCAACGTCACATATGACATCTCGTCCAGGTATGATTTCCCACGTTTTTAATAAGGGTCCATCGCATCATATTATAGTTGGAAATGGCAATGTATTACCGGTTACAGCTAAAGGTCATTCTACTTTCCCTAAACCGTATCCACCGTTTTCTCTTAAAAATGTTCTGGTTGTTCCTAACCTCATCAAAAATCTCATCTCGGTTCACCAATTTACAAAAGATAACAACGTATCAATTGAATTTGACCCGCTTGGTTTTTCTGTCAAGGAACTTCGGACGGGAATCAATCTCATGCGATGCAACAGTAATGGTGAACTCTACGCACTTCCACCGTTTCGAGACCAACCTTCCTCTGCTTTCACCGCTATCACCTCCACCATTTTGCATAATCGTCTCGGACATCCAAGCCCCGCCATTTTCAACAAATTAATTTCAAGTCGTTCATTAAGTAGTCATAAATTTCTTTCTTCCTGTATTTGTCATTCATGCCAATTGGGAAAACATAATAAATTACCTTTTTATCCTTCATCTAATTTTTCTATGGCTCCATTTGATGTGATACATAGTGATTTGTGGACGTCTCCCGTTCTAAGTACGAGTGGTTCAAAATATTATCTCATTTTCATTGACGATTATACAAATTTTGTGTGGTCTTTTCCACTCGCGAGAAAATCAAAGGTTTTCGCAATTTTTTCCAATTTTAGAACTTACATCCATACCCAATTCGCCAAAGACATCAAATGTCTACAATGTGATAATAGGAAAGAATATGATCATCACCTTTTCCATGAATGTTGCACCAAACATGGCATTCAATTCCGTTTTTCTTGCCCGTATACCTCATCTCAAAACGGGAAAGCAGAACGGAAAATTCAAACGTTAAACAAAATGGCCCGCACTCTTATGCTACACTCCAAAGTTCCCTCTACTTATTGGCCATATGCGATACAGATGTCCACTTATTTGCATAATATACTTCCCAATAAAACCATTTCTTATCTCTCACCCACTCACATCCTTTACCAAACTACTCCAACATATTCTCATATCCGTATATTCGGGCGCCTCTGTTTCCCACATAATTCCCAACCTTCCACTCATAAACTCAATGCTCGGTCTACACCCTGCGTTTTTTTGGGATTTCCTCTTAATCATAGGGGATATATATGTCTAGATACATCCACAAATCGTGTTCTAATCTCGCGTCACGTTACTTTTGACGAATCCACCTTCCCCTTCCACACGAAGTCCGCCCCTCCTCCGGACTACACGTTTTTTGACAGCCCAATACACCCCTCAATACTCCACCAGATCCACAAACTGACTCCGTCATCTACTGGGCCATTTTCGATCCATCCACCACAAAGTCCTCTCAACACAGTCACTACCAATCCAACCACCCACCCCCTGTCAGGATCTTAATTCTTAACAAGAATAAACACTCAGAAACAATATCAAAGGAGTTTGCGGAATAACACTTTGATATTCAATAATTAATGGAACCTTGCAAACTTTATTGAATGATTATAAAGTTACAAGATTCAACACACAACCTCAATATTGATGAACATGCTCACCAATACGAATTCTACTTCTCTAGAATTAGGATTACAAACCTTGAGGTTGATTATCTCTATCAAAAACAAAAACTCAGAATGCTAAAGTTATTAAAAGTTAATTTCTATCAATTCTAAACTATTCTATATATACTGAAGATAAAAGATAATTACAAATAATAAAAGATCTTCAAAATAATCTTCTATCATTATCTTCAAGCTTTACTTAATCTTCAAACTTGATCTGCACGAATCTTGATTATCTCATAAGCAGCACTAAGTCTTCAGCAGTATTAATACTTTGAGCAGTATTAACATTCAGCAGTACTAACTACTAGCAGTACTAAAATTGCTTAGCAGTAGTAATCTTCTCTAGCAGTATTAACCTTGACTTAGTAGCATTAATCTTGTTCAGCAGCATTAACTTCAGAAGTAGTAATCTTCAGAAGTAGTAACCAAGTTCTTCTAGCAGTATTAATTGTACTTGTCAAATTCTGAATTTCCCAACAATCTCCCCCTAACTTGACTTTTTAGGAAGAGAAGTCAAGTTCTTCAGATAATCTTCAAGATGCTTCCAAAACTTCATCAAGTCTTATACTCCTGTATTTACATCCAACCCCAAACTCTGATTTATAGTTCTTTGGATCAGATACTTAGCCATTTCTGAATTTGAAACACATCCTAGTTTCTTCTTCAGCATAGCATGAAGCTTCAGTCTGCTGTGATTGTACACTCTATCCACTAGGAAGTACTCTATGTGATTTAAGTCCATAGTTAGTGCATATACTCCACTAGTTTCATATAGAGTCCACTTGTTGACAGTTTTGAACACATTTCTGATGACATGCTCCACCTCTTCAGGCTTGAACATCATACACAGATACTCCATCACTAATTTTGTAAGTGAAATATCTGGAGCTTTCAGTTGATCTGCATACAAATTCATTCCTATTTCAAACATTTCTTCAAGATCTGACCTGGAGCATGTTCTTACAATCTTTGCCCAAGTATTGTGTACTTCATACTTTTCATCCTTCCTCTTGAGCCTGATGTACTCTTTACCATCAACTTTCAGTATATCCCAGAAGATGACTTCAGGAGGCTTCACACCAACAGGTTCAGCAGAAATTGGTCCAGGCACTTTGTCCATCACTACCATGTATAGATTTACATCATCAGACCTTGCTGATTCTTTCTGTTCAGATGGCTTAGGTGCCTCTTCTTCTTTAGCAACCTTCTCAACTTCTTCTGCAGCTATTCTAAGCTTCTTGATTGATTTTCTTCTTGCCACCATCTTGGTTCTTTTTAGAGTCCTTAGACTTTCACCAAGAGTTGCTTCTTTCTTTGGTGGTGTTTCTTGCTCATCTGGAAAAGGTTTTTCTATCATGAAATCATTGCTTTCTTTCATTCTCTTCTTCATTTCCACTCTTTCAGTTTCATTCCCTTGAAGCTTGAGCATTTCTGAATCATACAACTCTTTAATCTGTTCAAATGACATTGTTGAGAACATCTCCTTTCTGACTCCTACAGCACCTTTGAGAAATGTGATCATCTTGTTTCTCTCTTGGTTACCTAGGAATGTCTTTGAGGGTTGTCTCTTCTTTGCAGCCTTCTTGATCATCATAGATTTCTTAAGAGTTTCAGCTTTCTTCTGAGCCATTTCAGTTGCTAAGCTTTGTTGATAAGCTTTATTCAGTTCTGCAGCTAAAGCCTTTGCCATCTCCCTATCTTTGTCTACTTGAACCCTCTCTTCTTGCTCAAGATCGGCTTGCATCTTCCTGGCAAAAGCTTCATCTGACTCAACCAACTTTTGCTTTTTGATAGGTTGATCAGATTCCACTAGCTTAGCTTTGCCTTTATCTTTGCTCATCACCTTCTCAATGCTTGATTTCTTTACAGCCTCAGCTCTTTCTTTGATGACAACTCCTTTGGCCTTTGAGGTGACCTTAGGAGTATCATGCTTGGCTTTGATTAGAGTTTCAGCAATTTCAAGATCTGTTAGTACCTCTTGTACTATTTCTGCTGCTTCTTTCAGATCAGCAGTATTAACAGTTTCTGCTGCTTGGCTTGACTCAGCAGCATTAACTGTTACTGCTTCTTGTTCTGTTACTGTTTCTTTCTCTTTTTCTGCTGCTTGTACAAACTCAGTTTCCACAGCTTGTTGCTCCCCCTCAACATCCACTTTCTCTTGCTCCCCCTTAGCTTTGGCATCAACTTCTGACTCCCCCTTTTTGGGAGCATCAGTCATTGGTTTCCTCTTCTTTTGTAGAATCAATTTCTTCACCATTTGCTTCAAGTTGACAATCTGTTCTTGTTGAGACAGAACTATCAGTTTCAGCTCTTCTATTTCTTTGCCCTGTTTGATCACATCCATGTTGATGTTTCCCATGGTTTCCATCAATTCAAAATAGTTATATCTGTCCTCACCTTCTCCAGAAGTATTACCCTCTGTTGAAGGATCATGGGATCTTTTTGTAGTAGAGGTCTTCTGCCTAGCAGAAGCACCTACTACCCCCTTGGGTTCTTGGCACCTGGGACCTTTGAATGATTGCTCATTCAAAGTTGCCATGGGGAAGGTCTTATTTATGTTACCACTGACCTCCTCTGTGCTAGCAGGAGTAGTGCCAGCCTTAGCACCCATATGCTCATTCATCTCCTTGTTGAGCACCTCCTTGGGGTTGGGAGACACCCCTGTGGTTTCGCTGTTGATATTCTCTAATGGAGAATTCTCCATTAGAGGGCTTAGAGGCTCTGTGGGTGAATGTACAAGAAGGGAAGGAACCTTCTGTACCTTTTTCCTTATGTAAGTTTGGGTGATTGGAGAATTTGGCTTTTGAAGTAGGGATTGAGGGATTGATATGGAGGGTGAAGGTTGGGATTGGCTAGCAATGGGATGGTCTAATGAGGGTCTTGACCCTGCTGCCATACCTTCTTCATTGTGGGACACCACCATCATTGTAGAGAACAATGGGGTGTCAACTCCTTCCGAGTCCAATGGAGATCTTTTCATGTTTGAAAAGACCTTACCTTTGGGGATTTTTGGTACATATACCTCATCAAAGTAAGGCATATCCGTCAATTCATGGGTTATAACTTCCTGAACAAACCTGGGGTACATGTAAAAACTCTTTTTGCTTCCCAAGTTTGATACAAGATCACTAAAAATCATTTTAGAAAAATTGTACTTTCTGGCAGTGGCCAAGCACACCAAAGCATAAGCAATGGTGCTACTGAACTCACTCCAGCCAGTAGTCTTTTTGGAAATACAATGCATAAGGGTATGTACAAGGAAACGCCATTGGGGTGAAAATTTAGCTTTTGAAAACTTGAAAACACCCAATGGGCCTCCATACTCCATTCTTGTAAGAGTGGAAAACAGTTCATCATTAGAGATAGATGAGATACCAGAGGCATCGTCTAGACGTAGACTGATGCGAATTACCTCTTCAGTAATTGTCAAGGGTTTGCCACACACCCTTGTCTTGATCACTTGCACACCATTCTCAGTAACAATGGTGGCATTAGCCCAAAATTGTTGTTGGTGCTCGATATAGATTGATGGAGACACTGTCAGAGCATAGGCGATATGGCTAGACTTCAGAAAATCCACTATCTGATGAAATCCTGCAGCTTGCTTTGGCTTTTGTAGCATCGCGATTTCATTGTGCTCGTCAATAAATGCCATAGACGCCATTGAGCTTGAATATTCTGGACTGAAAATCACTAGGTGCTTTGAAAGAAAAGGGTTAGAGAGCAGATGAATCGAAATCAAAGAGTCGTTATGGACTTTTGGGCGGGCAAACAGGGTATTTATACGATTCGGAACATAAGCAGTATTAACACCTAGCAGTATTAACTAACTAGCAGTATTAACTGAGAGCAGTATTAACCACTAGCAGTATTAACTAACTAGCAGTATTAACTGAGAGCAGTATTAACCACTAGCAGTATTAACTGGGCACTGGCAGTATTAAAACTGCAATGGCAGCATTAACTATACTTACACTTTGTGAAGCTTTGTGGTACTCTATGCAAGGTAATAGCTTCCTGGAAAAGATGTTAGTAGTACCAAAAAATAAACCAATAACAGGTATGAAAACACTTTTTAAACCAAATGAGCTTATTCAGAGTTGATCATGCCCACACTTGTGACCAAGAAAGTGAATCTACCCACATCAAAAGCTTTAGTGAATAGATCAGCAAACTGATTGTCAGTATGAACTTTAGCAACTTGAATTAGCTTCTTTTCATTACAATCTCTGATAAAGTGATACCTGATCTCAATGTGCTTAGTTTTGGAGTGCTTGACTGGATTGTTAACAATGCTTATAGCACTGCTATTGTCAATGAAGATTGGAGTGTGAAGAAAGGTTACCCCATAGTCCAGCATCTGATTTTGAATCCATAGAACCTGAGAACAGCAACTTGCAGCAGCAATATACTCAGCTTTTGTTGTTGATAAGGACACTGTGGTTTGTTTCTTACACTGCCAAGATACTAGTCTTGCACCCAAAAGTTGACATCCACCTGAAGTAGACTTTCTGTCCATGTTAGCACCACCCAAGTCACTATCTGAATAAGCAATCAAGTCAAAGTTGGATTCATACGGATACCAAAGACCTAATCTAGGTTGCCCTCTTAAGTATCTGAAAATCCTTTTAACAGCTTGCAGATGTGATTGATTTGGATTGACTTGGAATCTGGCACACAGACACACAGGAAACATGATGTCTAGTCTTGAGGCTGTGAGATACATGAGTGATCCAATCATTGATCTGTATAGATGGACATCAACATCCTCCCCCTCAAGATCAGCAGTGATCTGTTTATGAGTCTCCATAGGTGTGCTTGCTGGCTTTGAGTCTGATAAACCATATTTGTCTAGGATGTCTTTCACATATTTTGATTAGCTTATGAAGATCCCATCTTTCTTTTGTTTCACTTGAAGCCCAAGGAAGAAGGTAAGTTCACCCATTGAACTCATTTTAAAGCTCTTGTGCATCAACTTTTCAAAGTCTCTACACATTTGATCTTTTGTGGATCCAAAGATGATATCATCCACATAAATCTGAACCAATAGAATGTCCTTCTTACTTCTTTTAATGAAGAGGGTCTTGTCAATTATACCTCTTTCAAACTCATTCTCCAAGAGATAGGTAGACAGAGTATCATACCATGCTCTTGGGGCTTGTTGAAGACCATACAGTGATTTCTTCAGTTTGTATACTCTGTCTGGATATGATGGATTTTCAAATCCAGGGGGCTGACAGATATATACTTCTTCATCAATTATACCATAAAGAAAGGTGTTGGGTCATCTGAAGATTTGAAGATGACCTCCTGATCTTCCATCTTATATCATCCTACTTAGAATATGTCTGAGGTTCTTTTAGCAGCTTGGTTTCTATACAAATGTTCGGTGAAGTCGAAGATCAACCGAAGAAGACAAAGAAGGAGTACATCTCTCAAAGCGGATTGAAGATAGTCTCCTCAGCCTAAAGCCAAGCATGCCCAAGTGATCAACACCATCGGCCAGGATGGTGTCAATCACATATCTTCAGGAGTATGAAGATGTTCTCACATCTTCAGGAGCCGAAGATCTCTCAAGTCTTCGGCAGCCGATGATCTCACCTTAGAAGCTGAAGATGTTCTCACATCTTCAGGAGCCGAAGGTCTCTCAAGTCTTCGGCAGCCGATGCTTGATGATTTCTTTCAAACACATTATACTTTTCTGAAAAAGTATATTTGTGATATCTTGCTTTGATGTGGACCTCATCCCAAGATCAGAAAAAGTAAGTTTGTCTCTTACACTCTTTTAAGGAAAGGTCTACACCATCCCTGCAGGTCAACACTTCAAGACAAAGTCACTCCAAGACAAAAGGTACATCTTGTACCATGCTGAAGACCTGTGTCCATCCCTTGCTCAACAGGTGTCTCATGCATTAAATGCATGAGGCACTATAAATATGATGGATGCTTCAACATGCAAGATAATCAGCTCTACTACCTTCAAGTTCTCTAAGTGCCTGGCAACTTTCTCTCTACGAAGATCTTATTGTTTTCTAAGTGTTTTACAATTGTTCTTCATTCTCTATGTGTAAGATTGTTTGAATAGATTTCATCTATTCTCTTCCGCAACAATCAAAGTTTTCTATGTGTAATTCTTGATTTCAAATCAATAAGAATTAAATTAAGTGAAAACTGTGTGTATTGTATTCAACCCCCCCTTCTACAATACTTTTCTTATTTACTTACTGCTATTTGGGACCAACAAGTGGTTTCAGAGCGGTTTAGTTTAACTCAATAAACTAGATCCGCAATGGCAGCCTCTTCTTCTTCTTCTTTGAACAATGTTTCTTCTCAAAACACTACTGCTGTTTCATACGACAATGGCTCTATAGCCAAACCACCAAAGTTTAACCCCAATAACTTCTTCTTGTGGAAAAGTCGTATGATACTCTTTTTAGAAGGAGTTGACAGCAGATATCCAACTATTTTACATGAAGGTCCTTTTATTCCTAGAGTTTGGGACCGTTATAATGCAGACAAGGCAAAAGCTGACGAGGACTCTTCTGAGGAAGAAAGAACTCCAGCTACTGGGAGATACATTGTAAAGGACCCCAGTAAATACAATGATGAAGACAGACGTCTTATAGCTCTTGATACTAAAGTCAGAGCCATCATTGCCCTCGCTCTGCCTGATGAGGTCTATCACTCTCTTGTTAACCTCACCACTGCTAAAGAAATGTGGTCCACTCTGTGTGTTCTTTATGAAGGTACGTCTGAGGTGAAAAAGAGCAAAAAGATTGCTCTTGTAAGAAAGTATGAACTCTTTTCTCATGAAAAGGGTGAGTCTCTCTCAAACTACTACAATCGCTTTAACAGTCTTCTCAACGATCTTAAACTTATGGGTCGCATTTATGATAATGAGGAAGTCTTGTGCAAGTTCATGGACTGTCTTCCTGAGTTTTGGGAAAACATGTACTTGCATCAATTCTACCAAGGATCTTGAATCCATGCCTCTCACTGCCTTGTATGGTACTCTCTTTAACTATGAGCAAACTAAATCGCTTAGGAAGTCTATCACAAATGACATTAAAAGCTCTTCTCTAGCTCTTGTTAGTGATTCTTCCAAAAACTCTGTGTGTGTTCCTAGAATCACCTATCCCTCCGATTCTGACCGTGATAGTCGTGATAGTCAGGAGGACCCTAATGATCCTTCAGAAGCCTATCTTAGTGAGGTTGATGATGAAGGTGAGGAAAACTCCAATAACCCTCATTTCTCTTCTGGAAAATCTAAGTTCTCAAGAAAATCATCTTCAACTTTTTCTAAAACCACTCCCTTTGACAAATCAAATGAGGAGTGTTACATGTGTGGGAGGAAGGGACACTTTGCTTCTGAGTGCAAAAGCAGGTCTTCTGATAAATCCAGACTACCCTCCTCTAACCTTACCTCCTCTAGGTGTGTCAGAACCAAGTCTAATTCTTACCAACCTTCTTTTCAAAAGGCCAATATGTCTGTCTCCTCAAACTCTGACCGTGCTGAAAAGTACAAGGCAAAATATAAGAGAGAGAAGGAGAGAAATGAAACCTTGCTCAAAAAGGGAAAAGGTCAAATGACTGAAACCCATGAATGGGCAGATGAACCCACTTCTGAAAGTAACAAAGAAATGGTCAATCTCTGCTTCATGGCTAGAATAGATGACGTTGATAAACAGTGAAGCTCAATCCTTCTCTATGGCCCTTGTGTCTGCTGAGTGCTCTACCTCATCTACCCAGGTATCTCTCTCTCTCTCTCTCTCTTCTCATCTCTCTCTTTCGACCTCTCAAACCCACCAAAGAACAAAATTTCCCTTACCTCACCTTCGGCCCTCAACCTCACTCACTATCTTCGACCCCTCTCTCTTACTCTTCAAAAGCCTACCGAGTCCACCATCTTCGGAGAAACTGCATCTACTCATGTGAAGTTTGATGATCTTAAGTCATCATCTCTTCATGAGATGATGATTGGTGGATATCATCATGTGTTGGTGAAGATTCTCATAATCCTTCATCTAACTCAAATCCATATGTTCCTTTCTTCTCAAGGCACATCTCATCATAATGGTGAACTACCTATCTTCTCATCATATCACCTCTCCTTCCTCCATCATCCATATTTGATATCTCATTCTCGTCTCAACCTCAAACTTCACCACAAATCATCCCACTTTCTCAACCATACATTCCTTCTTTACCTATTCATGTCGATCTTCCATCTATCTCTCTCAAAGATGTTCCATCCAACTCTCACCTACAACATTCCTTTCTTCCTCATCTACCACCTAAAAAAAAAACTTCGGTACTGTTCATCGGCTAGCGAACTTTAAAAAAAAAACGGTCACTGTTCATCGGCCGAACTTTAAAAAAAAAAAAAGATTTTAGTTGGCCGCAGATTGATTTTTTAAAATAATTATAATTATAATACTTTTTTATTTTTTATTGGTTGCCATTTGTTTAAATTTAAAAAAAAAATCAATTGTCTTGGGATGGAGAGCCACTGATTTGGTTTTAAAAAAAAGAGAGATTTATTTTTTAAAATTGAATGGCACCATTGTAAAAAAAAAAACAAATTTTTTTTGAGTGGAGTCGCCGATTTGGGAGTGAATCAAATTTATTTTTTTGAGGTGGCCATCACTCCTCCGAAACCCTTGCCACCGAAAAATCTCAAACCCCCTCCTTTTTTTTTCATTCGGCCCACATTCCCACCAAACACCCCAACCGAAGACCACCCCTTACACCTCACTTTCCGCTTCCCAACCCAGTCGAAACCCCTAACTCTAATTTTTTTTCTTTTTCTTCGGCGGCACCACACACCCAACCAATTTTTTTTTCTTTTGGCCCCTTGCTCCTTTCAGCTCCTCCTAATTATTTTTTTGCCCCCCCTCTCAACCATAATTTTGGCCCCTATCTCTCTCTCTACCCTATCTCTCTCTCTCTCTCTCTCTCTCTCTCACTCCAACCCACCGAATACCTCACTCCCTCCCTTTCCACTTAACCACACACCCCCACATACTACACACCATCCAACCGAACCCCCTTATACCACTCTAGCCTCCGAACCCACCCACCCCTTCGGCCTCCACCCTAGCCACCGAATCCCAAACACCCCCCTTATTCCTCCTTTTTCGGTTCCTACCTCCCCAAACAACCCCTTCGGCCTTAACCCCCAACCACCACCACACCCGCCGAAAAGCAACAGCCCCTTCGGCTCGGCTCCTCCCCCCTCGCTAAACACCACCGAAAACACCCCCTACATGCCAAATTCTTTTTCGGCTCTCTCTCTCCCCCCTTATACCTCTTTAGCCGAAAATCCCAACCCCCTTATCCCCTTCAATCGGCAGCCGACACCCCCCCCCCTTATCTCTCCCAACCGAACACCCCATCCCACCTCCTTATCACTCCATCGGCTACCAAAGCAACACCCCTCCCCTTATCACCCGTAGCCGATCCACTCCCCTCTTCCATTCTCCTCGGCACCTCCAACCCCAAGCCCTCTCCTCGGCCCCCCTCCACATCGGCAGCCGACCCCTCACTCCCTCTTCACCCCATTTATCCCTTCCCTTTTTTTTTCTTTCCTAGCCGACAACCCCCCCTCTCCCAATTTTTTTATTGGCCGAAGCCCACACCCCCCATCGGCCACAACACTAGCCGACTGACCGCCACCCCAAACCCTTGTCGGCCCCTTCCTCACCAATCGGCCACCGACCCCCTCCACTCCCTTCTTCGGCCATCGACCCCCTATCCATCTCCCTTCCTTCGGCGCTCTATCTCTCCCTTATCTCTCCCAAAGGCAGCCGACACCATCCTTCCCCGTCGGCAGCCGATCTCACACCCCTTATTCCCACCGATCTCCTTCCCAACCACCCAAACCGCCGAACTCCCTCTCTGAGCCCCGACCTCTCTCCTTCTCCTCGCCGCCGAATCCCCATCGGTAGTCGATCCCCCGATCCACTCCATCCCCGCTCACACCTACCCACAAAACACCCCCTGTCCACCAAACACCCCCTGCCCACCAAACCCCCTCATCGGCCACACCATAGCCGATCACCCCTTACCCCATTTTTTTTACCCACTTCAAATCTCACAACTCTCTCAACACTCTCTCATCCCTCAACTCTTATATTTCAACTCTCATCTCCCACCTCTCTTCCCATATTTCTTCCCTTTTCCCCCATTATCTCTTCCCGTTTTTTTTTCTTTCCCACAAAAAAAAAAAAACAGAAAAGAGCCCAAAAAAAAAAAAAAAACATGGGCCACTGAATTTATGCGTTATTCTTGTCTTGTAATTTTTCTTGGTGTCTGTACCATTTCTTTTCTATGTGTTGGTGTCATCATCAAATAGGGGGAGAAAAAGTGTTGGCTCTCTAGTTGATTTGGTGATGAATTTCCTCCGACCAACACTTAGAAAGTCAAGACGACCTCTCTCAACAAAGGCTCTCTATCCACCAATCAAGCTCTCAGCCCAGGTATGTTCTCCTTCATAAACTCTCCCGATCTACAATGGGGTGATACTAAGGACACTCCGGTGTCCAAAGGTCCCTCAACTGTAGTGGACCCTTCTTCCCCCTCCTTAGTGACGCCGGCTAGCAATAAATCCTCAACCTACTGGCACCGTCGCACTTGCCCAAATGGCCATACCACCGAAAGAACCTTCGGCGGTTATCCAGGTCACACCCCATACCTCAAAGCGGCGGCACTCTACCTCTTCCCCTCCCTCTCCTCTCAAGAGGTTGAGGAAGGTTTCAAGGGCCAAGCCACCTACTCCACCTACCGATTCTCTACAATCAGCAGGTGTTGAAATTCTCCCATCTGGGCCCGGGGACTCTGCTAAACCCAAAGCCATCTCCTTTGTATCTTCACAAAAGGATACAATTGTAAAATTGGGGACCCTTATTATTCCCTCATCAACCTTTTCCTTGGTTGATAAGGATGACTTGGACTCCTTCCCTATCCAAGGTGTCTCTTCTCCACCTCACAGCCTATCACCCAGGATTCTCAGTCCTGATGCTTCTGCACGATCCAAGGATGAATCTGCCCTTCTAGGAGCAGGTTCGGAGGATCCCGAAAATCTTTTGATTTCTTTCTTTCCGACACCATTAATTAGTTGAGGGGGAGTATGAGTTGAGGGGGAGCATCTTACCACTCAAGCTTAAACTCTGCTGAAACTAATTTTGCAATGGACTATGTGATCAAAGCCACCTGACATTAGTTGAGGGGGAGTATGAATTGAGGGGGAGCAACCAACCACTCAAGTTCAAACAATCCCGACTACTGTCTTCTATATCTTTGTATATTTTTTTCTTTCTCATTCTTTATTCATTGTATTAATTTATTCGTTTGTATAGCTATACTTTTCCTTTCACTATGTAAATGTCTGATATACAAAAAAAAAATCAAAAAAAAAATCCAAAAAGAATGGTCTATGTGAAAAGAACCCAAAAAGAGTAAAAATGGGTCAAAATGAATTTATTCAGTATACTCTTTGTTTTATTCTTTAGTATGGATGTCATCCTCAAATAGGGGGAGATTGTTGGGTCATCTGAAGATTTGAAGATGACCTCCTGATCTTCCATCTTATATCATCCTACTTAGAATATGTCTGAGGTTCTTTTAGCAGCTTGGTTTCTATACAAATGTTCGGTGAAGTCGAAGATCAACCGAAGAAGACAAAGAAGAAGTACATCTCTCAAAGCGGATTGAAGATAGTCTCCTCAGCCTAAAGCCAAGCATGCCCAAGTGATCAACACCATCGGCCAGGATGGTGTCAATCACATATCTTCAGGAGTATGAAGATGTTCTCACATCTTCAGGAGCCGAAGATCTCTCAAGTCTTCGGCAGCCGATGATCTCACCTTAGAAGCTGAAGATGTTCTCACATCTTCAGGAGCCGAAGGTCTCTCAAGTCTTCGGCAGCCGATGCTTGATGATTTCTTTCAAACACATTATACTTTTCTGACAAAGTATATTTGTGATATCTTGCTTTGATGTGGACCTCATCCCAAGATCAGAAAAAGTAAGTTTGTCTCTTACACTCTTTTAAGGAAAGGTCTACACCATCCCTACAGGTCAACACTTCAAGACAAAGTCACTACAAGACAAAAGGTACAACCTGTACCATGCTGAAGACCTGTGTCCATCCCTTGCTCAACAGGTGTCTCATGCATTAAATGCATGAGCCACTATAAATATGATGGATGCTTCAACATGCAAGATAATCAGCTCTACTACCTTCAAGTTCTCTAAGTGCCTGGCAACTTTCTCTCTACGAAGATCTTATTATTTTCTAAGTGTTTTACAATTTTCTTCATTCTCTATGTGTAAGATTATTTGAATAGATTTCATCTATTCTCTTCCGCAACAATCAAAGTTTTCTATGTGTAATTCTTGATTTCAAATCAATAAGAATTAAATTAAGTGAAAACTGTGTGTATTGTATTCAACCCCCCCTTCTACAATACTTTTCTTATTTACTTACTGCTATTTGGGACCAACAAAAGGCACTCTTCACATCCATTTGGTATACCTTGAACTTCATGTATGAGGCATAGGCTAGAAATAGCCTAATTGCCTCTACCCTTGCCACTGGAGCAAACACTTCTTCATAGTCAATGCCTTCTTCTTGAGTGTACCCTTGTGCCACCAGTCTTGCTTTGTTTCTTATCATAATACCTCTCTCATCCTTTTTGTTCCTGAAAATCCACTTGGTGCCTATAGCCTATAGCTGTCTCTTTTTCATATACATCAACAGGCTCTATTGTAGGACTGGGAAAGATCACAGACTGAGGAATAATATCTTGTACTTGTACTTGTTCATCTCCTGATCCTCGACTTCCTGAACCTGCATTGTAATCACTACTGAAACCCAAAGAGTTAGTTAGTGAATCAATGTCAAATAACCACTGAGGACCAGACCCAATAGGATTTGGTGTGTTCTCATTGCACTTGACATTGTCACTTTCCTCAATTATTCTAGAAGAAGTATTAAAAACTCTGTAAGCCTTACTCTTAGATGAGTAACCAACTAGAAAACCATCTTTTGTCTTGCTATCAAACTTTCCTAAGTGAGTTTTGGTATTGAGTATGGTACAAGGACACCCAAATGGTTTGAAAAATCCTATAAAAGGTTTTCTATTATTTAAAAGCTCATTGGGTGTCTTGTTTTTAGGCTTAACTACTAAAACTCTATTTTGGACATAGCAAGCAGTATTAACTGCTTCAGCCCAGAAAGTAATTGGAAGTTTTGAATCTGCCAACAGAGATCTAGCAGCTTCAATCAGTATCCTATTCCTTCTCTCAGCAACACCATTTTGTTGTGGAGTCCTAGGAGCACTGTATTGCCTCTCAATTCCTTTTTCCTCACAAAAGGTGTTTAGGTCATGATTTTTAAATTCAGTACCATTGTCTGACCTAATGAATTTTACCTTTTGATTAGTTTGGTTTTCAATTCTTAGAATAAAGGATTTGATCAGTCCACTTGTCTCATCCTTAGTTCTTAGAAAATATACCCAAGTAAATCTAGAGTAATCATCAACAATAACTAGGCAGTATGATTTCTTACCAATACTCATAACATTTGTAGGACCAAACAGATCCAAATGCAAAAACTGGAGAGAATTAGAGATTGTGTTCAACTCTTTGGTCTTATGAGAAGTTTTGTGTTGTTTGCCTTTGAGACAAGCAACACAATGATCATCACATGAAAAGACTTTGGAAGGTAAACCTTTTACAATGTTGTTTTTAACAAGTTTATTCATTGTTTTAAAGTTCATGTGACACATCCTTCTGTGCCAAAGTGACGATTCATCCAAATAGGCTTTTGACACAAGACAGTTTAGGGATGAATCAGTTGAAACACTTTCCATATCTAAGAAATAAACATTATCCTTTCTGGGAGTTCTTAGTAGTATCATCTTTTCATCAACTACCTTGAATCCAGGAGCAAGGATAATACATTCAGAATTTGTAAATAATATACTATGTTGCTTGTCACAAACCTGTGATACACTTAACAGGTTGTACCTTAACTGCTCAACATAGAATACATCTTCAAAAGTCATTTTACCTTTGGAAACATCCCCCTTACCACTTATCTTACCTCCATCTGGAGTATTACCAAAGGCAACATGTCCACCATCAATTTTCTTGAAATTCTTGAGGCATGACATATTCCCTGTCATGTGCCTAGAGCAACCACTATCAACATGCCAGATGCTCTTCCCCTTGAGCTGTTGGTTGCCCTGCACATAAGATTAAACAATTAGTATTGATTGGGGACCCAAGCCAAAGTGGTCTTGGGTCTCCCTTTCTCATCAAAGTATTTACATTCCTTTTTGATGAGGTTTTTAAACTCAGAGCACTCTTTATTAGAGTACTTTGTCAATATGATTGGCTTAGCAGCACAAACACTAGAAGCAGTACAAACCTTAGCAGTACTAACAGAGTTAGCATTACTAACAGGTTTAGCAGTACTAACCTTGTTAGCAGCACTAATAGAGTTAGCAGTATTAACTTTTGAAGAAGTACTAACAATGTCAGCAGTACTAACATTGTTAGCATTAGTATTACTTCTAGCAGCACTATCATTTTTAGTGCTTTTAGGAACCCACATATTGACACTTTCTTTAACAGACTTTTTCTTCATGTGGCTTTTAGTTTTAACAGATTTCTTAGCCACATGGTTCTTTTCAATCTTCCCATAACCAAAGGGTTTTTGCATGGATCTTTGAAAATTCATTCTTTGGTTCATAGGATTGAAATAACAGTATTTGGCAAGATGATTCAATTTGCCACAGATAAAACAAGGTTTTGGTCTATTGATTTTACTCAGATCAACCCCTTGTTTTTGTGCCCACTGATTATTCCAGTTTCTTTGATTTCCCCTCTTTTTATCATGTTTTAGGGGCTCAATCTTCTTACATGCACACTGTTTGCAAGGACCTAGATTTACAACCGTGGTCTGTTTGTAATGGACCTTACCAGACTTTCCCTCTGTCTTCTCTATGTCCTTAGATTTGATCCAAGCCCTTCCACAGTCCTCATTGGTGATAATGTTATTCTCTAGAGGAATCTCACCACTCACCTTGTTCTCCTTACTCTTGCCAACCTCTTTCTCAGTTTTATCCTCAACAACTACCTCATCTAAGGGATCTACTTCAGTGGCTCCCTCAGGCAAGTCCTTCCTATCTTTGGTGTCTAATAGGTCTGAAGTAGGAGGGTTGTTATATGGTGGAGGTGTGGCATTGTATCCAATTCCTCTTCTTAGCTTATCATGAATCTGAGTTTGTAGTAAAGAGTCCATTGCTTTAGAAGCATTGGAAAACTTTTCTACATCAAGTTTGACCTTGGTTAGTTCATCTCTCAATTTCTCACTCTCCTCTTTAGATTTGGTCAATTTAAGCTCTATATCCTTTTTCTCCCACTTCCAGTAATTGGTGTCATATGAGTGTTGGAGTTCATTGGCCTGAAAACCTTTAATCTGTTCCTCAAACCTCTCAACAATCCTCACATAATCTTTGATATCCTTTTCTAATCTCTTAAGGTCATCACTCATCTTCTGATTGTGATCCCTGTACCTTTTAACAGTGTCTATGCAAGTTTTAGAACAAAGATTAGAATTTACCTCAGATGGGAGATCAGATACTTCAGCCATAAGAGCTTGATTCTGGATAGCCTCTTCTGCTTGATCACTCCAATCAAACCCCATTCCTTGTTGAGAAACAAGGGCTTAAGCAGAGTTTCTATTGTTATTGAAGCTTCCAGATTGAGCTTGTTGGTGGTTGTTGTTGTGAGACACTCCACTTCTACACTCCCTTGCAAAGTGTACCTTCAGATGGCATTTGTAGCATTCCACCTTTGATTTATCAAATCCTTCTCCATCTTCTCTTCTTTGGGAGAAGTTGTTCCTCCCAGTCCTCTTTATGAACTTCTGTACCCTCATGGAAAACATGGCCATCTGCCATTTAATATCCATCTCTTCCAGATCATCAGGATGAAGTTGTTCCAAATCATCATTGATTAAGGAGGAATTCCCATGACTGGCAAGAAAGGCTTCAAACACAGAATCAGTGCCTTTTTCTTGATTTGCTCCATTAGCAGCATTCACTGATTCAGGGTTAGCAGTAGAATCAATGGATGTTGATAGAAGTGCAGCATTATGAATATATCCAGAAGGCTTCTTCTTTGCCTCCACCTCAGCTTCAAATACTCTAAGATCATTGTACAGATCATCAAGTTCTTTCTCTTCCAACTGATCATTCTGTCTGAATGAAACAGTGTACATGGTCCACTCATCTCCAAGGGACCTTAAGAATTTTATGTTTACATCATCTTGATCAATCTGTACTCCCATAGTAGCCAGTTCACCAATCAGTTTGTTAAACCTGTCAAAAGTTTGAGTCATGGACTCATTCTTGGTTGACATAAAGTTTTCATACTGTTGTTTCAGGATTGCCTTTTGATTTCTCTTGGTACTTTTGGTACCAGAGAATCTCTTCTCTAGAGCATTCCAGAGCATCTGTGCATCAGTGCAATTGCAGAATTGGTGTTGATATTCATTTGGAATGGCCAAAAGCAGAGTGCTTAAGGCTTTCATCTCTGTTTGCCTTGTCTTTCTGTCTGCATCCGTCTTTGGAGGGGTTCTTTTGCCATCTTCACCAATCTTTCCTGCATCAGATGGGCCATTCTCAATGATGTCCCACGTAGAGTAATCTGTGAGGAGAATATATTGCTTGATTCTGATCTTCCACATGTCAAATTCATTGGATCTGAGCATTGGAACTTTTGAGACCAGAGTACTGTTGGATTCAGCTGTGTTTTTCATGATGAATGAGATTTCTGAGAATACTTGCTCTGATACCACTTGTCAGGATCTTAATTCTTAACAAGAATAAACACTCAGAAACAATATCAAAGGAGTTTGCGGAATAACACTTTGATATTCAATAATTAATGGAACACAGTAAATCAGAATAAGGACTTGCAAACTTTATTGAATGATTATAAAGTTACAAGATTCAACACACAACCTCAATATTGATGAACAGGCTCACCAATACGAATTCTACTTCTCTAGAATTAGGATTACAAACCTTGAGGTTGATTCTCTCTATCAAAAACAAAAACTCAGAATGCTAAAGTTATTAAAAGTTAATTTCTATCAATTCTAAACTATTCTATATATACTGAAGATAAAAGATAATTACAAATAATAAAAGATCTTCAAAATAATCTTCTATCTTTATCTTCAAGCTTTACTTAATCTTCAAACTTGATCTGCACGAATCTTGATTATCTCATAAGCAGCACTAATTCTTCAACAGTATTAATACTTTGAGCAGTATTAACATTCAGCAGTACTAACTACTAGCAGTACTAAAATTGCTTAGCAGTAGTAATCTCCTCTAGCAGTATTAACCTTGACTTAGCAGCATTAATCTTGTTCAGCAGCATTAACTTCAGAAGTAGTAATCTTCAAAAGTAGTAACCAAGTTCTTCTAGCAGTATTAATTGTACTTATCAAATTCTGAATTTCCCAACACACCCCTTCACCCATTGCTCCACTTCAACACTCGCCTACCCCTATTGCCTCTCCCCACGAGCATTCCCCACCTTCCGAACCATCTAGCTTACCGATAACTCATCAAAACCAACACTCCATGCAAACTCGGGGTAAACATGGCATCATCAAACCTAACCCAAAATATGCCTTAGCCAACTCTCATGTCGTGATATCCCCACTTCCTCGGTCCCACTTGGATGCCCTTGGTAACCCAAACTGGAATCGTGCCATGCTTGACGAGTATGACGCCCTTATTAAAAACGACACTTGGGAACTTGTACCTCGACCACATGGTGTTAATATTATACGTTGCATGTGGATTTTTACTCATAAATTTTGTTCTAACAGCACTCTCGAGCGCCACAAGGCTCGTTTGGTTGTCAATGGAAGGTCTCAACAAATCGGTGTGGATTGCCATGAGACGTTCAGTCCGGTTGTCAAGCCGGCTACTATCCGCATGGTGCATAGCCTCGCACTTTCCAAAAAGTGGGGAATACACCAGCTTGACGTCAAGAATGTTTTTTTACATGGCACATTGAATGAAACGGTCTTTATGTATCAACCTCCGGGATTCAAAAGTTCACGGGTGCCTGATTATGTGTGTCGCCTTAAAAAGTCATTGTATGGGCTCAAATAAGCTCCTCGACCTTGGTAGCAACGGTTTGCAACCTTCATTTCGACGCTCGGATTTACACATAGCAAGTTTGACAATTTTCTTATTGTCTACCATAAAGGTTGTGATACTGCCTACTTGCTCCTCTATGTCGACGACATCATACTCACCGCCTCATCAGATATTCTACGTCGCTCTATTATCACGAAGTTGGGATCCGAATTTGCCATGAAGGATCTTGGGTCACTTAGTTATTTCTTGGGCATCACAGTTACACAACATCAACAGGGTCTCTTTTTATCTCAAAAGAAATATGCCTCAGAAATTCTTGAGAGGGCAGGCATGTCTCAATGTAATGCTACGTCCACACCGGTCGATGCCACATCCAAGCTTAGTGCTTCCACGGGCCCTCCGGTCAAAGATGCTACTTTGTATCGTAGTCTTGTTGGGGCACTCCAATACTTAACGTTTACTCGACCGGACATTTCATATGCGGTGCAACAAATTTTTCTCTTTATGCACGATCCTCGGGAACCACACATGCAAGCCCTTCATCGAATCTTGAGGTACATAAAGGGAACTTTATCTCTTGGCCTTCATCTCACGCCCTCTACGTCATCAACTTTGATCTCCTATACCGATGCAGATTGGGGAGGGTGTCCCGATACTCGGCGTTCCACCTCAGGCTATTGTGTGTTTTTGGGTGACAATCTCATCTCATGGTCTTCCAAGAGACAACTTGTAACACCCGTAATTTCGGTAAGTAGTGGCCACCCGGAAGTTTCTGTATCTTGTAAATGGTGGGATGTTTGGTGGGAAATCATTATTTAAAGTCCCTTGGGGTATCTGGAGCTTTCGAACACGAAAAAGGAAGAAATTCGGAACTCTGCACGGCTTGGGCGACAGTGCCCGGCGATAGTGACATGTGTCACTATCGCGTGGCACAATCACGGGGATGGTACCGCGAGTGCCTGGACGCGGGAGACAATGCCACGCAACTATGCCAATGGCATAGTCGCCGGTCATTGTCGCGGTCGGGGGCAGTGGCCTTTAAAGCTCGAATTTTGTCTATCTCATTCCATTTGTTTCAACCTCCTTCAACCCTACCCTCTCTTTTCTCTCTAAACCGAACCTCTTGATCACCATTGTTGATTTTGAGCTTTTGATACTCAATATCTCGGGATTTCAAGTGTTATTTCACCATCTAGCAAGGTTATGGAAGCTTAAGCTCAATCTATCCACTTTATCATCTTCTCCTTTAACTTTCTAGGGTTTTATCAAACCCTCCTTATGACCCTCTCCATTCTCTCAAAGGTTATGGTGGTGGCTTCCGTGGGTGACCAAGAGATATATAGTTGATAGATTCAACCTATGGTAAGGTAATGTCTCGTTT
This sequence comes from Arctium minus, assembly GCA_954870635.1. Lineage (NCBI taxonomy): Eukaryota > Viridiplantae > Streptophyta > Magnoliopsida > Asterales > Asteraceae > Arctium > Arctium minus. The sequence goes on along the minus strand of OX941080.1, from coordinate 167,548,140 downwards.
TCTTCATATATGGAATAAGGGTTTGGGTACAAGTTGGGGGTTTTATGTTTAAATGTTTGGGGAAGGATTCTAGAAGGTTGAATATGTTTATTTATGGTTGGAAATCTATGGATCTAGGTTTTTGAAGAATTTTGCTTGTGGACTCGGATTTCTTCAAGGAAGCTTATAGCGGGGTAAAATCTAAATTTAGCCTAAATCTAGCAAGGTGAGTTCAAGTTGATTTGTGAAAACAATGTACATGCCAAAATGTTTATTTTAAAGTGTTTGTGTTTTACACTAAATTGTTAACTGCTGATAAGTTTGGCTTTTTGGAAATGTTTAGCTTTATAAACTTATATAACCCATATCTTTGGGATTTTTGGAAATGTTGATAAATAAATTATTTTGATATGTTTCCTTGATGATGCAGTATATAAATGGAGGTCATTTTATATAATTTTCCATTTGGTGCATATGATTTTATAAACCATGGGAAAATGCATATCATTTGCGTTAAGAGTCATTTTGGAAACATGAAGGGGATGAGTCCATTTGGAAAACGTTTTGTTTCAACCAGTGAGAAGTTTTGGGTTAATTACTTTTGGGTTGTATTGTTTACATAATCGTTGGTAAAACGCATTTCAATGTTTATGCACAATTCCATTGGAGAGTTATGTAAATTGTTGGGCCTTTAACTCGGTTTTCGATTTTGTCGGGTCTTGGGGACTTTTGTCCGGTTTAATAACCTAAGTGGAGCTTTGGGGTGTGAGTTGCAATTATTGCATTTTATTTTGGAGAATACATGTTTTGGGTGCGTGAGTCATTCTTTTGGAGTCATGTATTCTAGACGGTATTGCATTGGATCCATAGGCATGTAAGGTAGTCGTGGTTAATGGTGAGGACTCTTGGGATTCTCACTTTGGGAATTAATGTCGTGTTGGCATTTGTGTTGTCCCAGTTGTTTTGCGAAGAGGAGCCCTCGTGGGTTGTACTTCGAGACGTTGGGTCTGGTGTTTAGATGTCTAATTCTTGTGCACGAGGATTAGACACCGGGTGTATCAAGTAAGGAGCTGAGGCTCCTATCTTGACTGATAGGGAGTAGGCACTAAAGGTCAAGTGGGCACCCTGAGGATGAAACTTCCTAGAGACCGAACAGGAAATAAGATCGCGTATCCTTGAAGTGTAGCTCGGCAGAGCAGACAATAAGGGATACGGTGTGGTGGAGACTTGAAATATAGTCATGACTGGAGGTGTAGCTCGACAGAGCAGGCAATACGATCACGATCTGAGGTGTAGTTCGACAACATAGTTATGTGGCTTAACTTTGTGTTCCGCCACGTACAATGGAATCGGGTATCCCCCGTCACCGGAAGGTGATTTTTGGGTATTTTAATTGTGTCATTTTATCATCCATGTTTTTGGGGACGCTTTACTTTTGGGGAGTTGGTTACTCAAGATTTATGGGTTGTGTTTTATGACCCGTCCATGTTTGAAGGGTTTCGAGAAGTAAAGTTTATTTCATACTCTTATAAAGTGAGCGCTTTGGTTACTATTCATGTTTTGGTTAAGTTGGGATTAAAGTGGTTTTTACGAGAAAAAGATTCATACTGGGTTCTTTGTTCTAAAGATGTACTTTTGGAAAATGGTGTCGTTTGATATTTAAAGTAAATCTTTCGGAAGGTCTGTGATTTAAACTACTTTCTTTCCCTTTAACAAATTTATTTATTTCATGTTGTAAACTCTTGAACTCACTAGGCGTTAGCCTAACCTTTTTATTTGTCAGCATGTGCATCAGGTTCCGGATGGGGGAAGAGGTTCTAGCGTTTTGGTAGTGTTGAGTGCTAAGAGTTTGTGCAAGGGTGAGTAGCTTGACGAAGTTTTCTGCATTAGTCGTTGTTAAGAGCAACTGTTTTCTTTGGGGTTTTAGTAACACCCGACTTTGAATTAGTCTTTATGCGAGACTTGACTTTTTAGTTGTTAAAGTTAAATCCAATTTTCGTTTGAGGTGTCTCAGCTGATGTTTGTAAAATAGATTATATCCTTTTTGTGGTATAATTTGGAAGTTTTAAATTAGTTGCTCTGTTCATTTGCGAGGGTGTTACAAGTTGGTATCAGAGCTTAAGTTTGAGAGAATTAGGTATTGATTTTCGGATGCCTAGACTCAAACTAGCATTCTTATAAGTAATTGTAAGTGGATTTGCACATTAGGTATCTTAAGATACGATATTTTCGGGGTTGATCGAGTCGCTAGAAACGGGAAACTTGTCGAGGGTCGCAAGAATGATCATGTACGGTACGTTCACAATGACACCTGGCCAGTGTTATGGTGAACCTACATGCTACATGTGTATACTTGAACTACCTTGGTATGATGACCATTGGGGTAATGAGAAAGTTTCTAAGCGAGTAATTTAAGGAAGGATTGATGTCTACAGCAATGTCACTTTGGAGTGATAGTTAAGCGCGTTGAATGCACTAAGTTGACCACTTTGAGTCGGAGCTATTGGTCGGAGTAGAACCGTAGGCGTGTTAATTGGCTCTATTTCGAGAAGAAATTGTAAGGACAACCGACGAAATCGTCGATGATCACCTTAAGATGTTTGAACATCCGGATGATATTGGTAGGACGGAAAGTTGAGGAACGTGAATTCGAGGTATCGAGTGCCGGCCAAATCCATGCACGACATTTATTTCTAAAATGAGTTTGCATTATTTGTTTCTCATGTTTTCAAAGCATAAAGTGAGCTATATTACGAAATTTTGGTAAAGTATTTAGCATTCATCACATCTTAAACCGTGAGTTTAAACATGCACGAAAGTGTTTCGTTGTTCGTGGTTGCAAATATTTTATTTATTGGAAATCTCTCCATCCTCGTTTTGTATCTAACTCTATTTTTGGATATTATAAGATCCGTATTTTAATGTCATTTTGGGTATTGGACAAGTAACTATAGAATTTTTAACCGTGACATTGGATCTCCTCCACGTATGTTAAGGTTTTAAAGGAAGAGTTGTCCTCATGTATTTGAGTCGGAATTTTCTGGAGGATTTGGTTTGTGTGAGTCGTGTTTAATTTTATGAGTATAGTTTTGCGGCATGTTGGAGTGCGTGAGTGTACTTTGAGATGCGTGGATTTTAATTTCATTGCGTGTAAATTTACACGTTTATTGGGCGTCGTGTCTCATCAAAGTTTTGTTGAAAATGGTCACCTTACCTTACGTTGTGGTTTTAGAATTTTGACATTTTAGACTTATTGTCGTCTTATACCTTTATGTTGGAAAATAAAAATTTTGACACCGCCTGGTCTAGCGTTAATGAATTTTGTGAAAATTCAGTTGGTTTTAAGGTGTCTTATTTTATGACAGTTTGAGTCGCGTAATAAAAAAAATTGGGAATATGTAGACTTGCATTAATGTGTACATCAACTTATGAGTTCTTTAATACTTTGTTTCATATGAGTCTGCACCGGTATTTTGCAACCGTCAGAGGCGTTTTGAAAGCCTTATTGTCGCATGATTGTATCGTGAGTTTTACACAAGTATGTGTGTACACTTACTGGGTTGAATTTGATTTTACACTCGCGTGAGTTAGTATGTGAAGGATTTATGTTGTCTCGTATTAAACTTTTAACCCATACATGTTCAGTTGTTGATTTTACTATTATAAATTTTCCGTAATGCATTAAATGACTATCAATTTACATGTCGTTGTAGTTATCGCTTTGGTCACGTGCGTCTTATCTGTGCGGCCTAACATTTGAACTCGATTTAAAATTTTATTTACGACCCTATAGTGTTATTAAATTAGGAAAAAATAAACGGACGTATATGGGCCTTGTTAGGGGTTTCATCCTCCGACGTTTGCGTTTCTTTTTAAGGATAGGATTTTAAAGTTGAAGTTGTGAAATTTTCCTTTGGGAGTTGTGCAAATTTTTAATGCACATGTATTTGTGCAACTCAAAGTTTAAATCTGATTTGATGTTTAGTAACGTCCCAATAGTCTTACCGAGTTTTGGGGAAACAAACTGCTGCATATGAAACTTGTTGAGGATTTTATGCCGCAACATTTTTGGGTTAAAGAGGAAAACTCTAAAATAAAAATTGTGAAGTTCCCTTTTTGGGATTGTGCAAATATTTATCACACATGTTGGGATGCGGGAATTTATTTTCATGCTAATAGTGTAGATTTTGTTACACACCTTTTGTTACCATTTTAATTTCGTAAGTATTGATCAAATGAGTTTGGAAATGGTTTCATATGCGTAGTGTGGGTAACCAGTTTTGAAACCTATCGATGAATGATAGTGTATTTTCATTGTACGGTTAATCATTATAAAACCTATGTAATTGAAAGTTTTATAAAAGTTTAAATTGGCATATTATATGAAAACCTTTAACTCATTAGGCTTATAAATTTTTTTCCTGTCGTGGAAGGAGTTGTAATTAAAGGACTAGAGGAGTCCTTGAGATTTGAAGCGTTGGATGATCCTACTTGCGGTCTATCTTGAATTTGGGTTCAATTTTTGAATCGGTTCACGTTTGAATAGTTGAGGAAATAGATTCATGCCTTTCCCGTTATCTTAGGAGTGACCTTTATGCTTCTGTAGACCTGTGAGAAAATGCCTTGAGTGATTATCGGCATCTGGTTGGGTCGATTTAATGAATTACTGTCGGTTGCACATCATGGTGTATGTTGATGATGTATTGTCATAGTAAATTCCGTGATTTACGTAATTATGGTGGCCCGTTGTTGAGAATGTAGGGTTTGGAATCTTAGTACCTTGTTAGGTGTCAACTTTAACGCGATGATACTTCTGAGATGAAAATTTTGGCGGAATGTCCACATTTTCGATATCACCATTTTGACTTTAGGCGTCAACTTGTCTTCTGGAAGTTATTGAATCTTGGAATGTTCAAAAGTATCCCCGTTAGGGCATGAGAATGTTGACCCCTCTGAGGTGGAATTTAAAAGGAGGTTAGACGTTGTCGAGTAGGTATCAATGGGTATACGTGTTTCCCGTGGAGGTAAATATTTTATTAAGGGAATGTTCTAAAGTTGAGAATAGATCGGGGTGAATGACAGCCAGATCAGCATTAATCAGCTACCTAAAGAGCGTATTGTTACGCCTCGAAATGACGGCGTTGTCAATATCAAGAACCGATCATTAAGAATTTTGGGACTTCCTTGAAGGTTGATGTCGAACTTTGGTTTGGGTTCAACAACATGTTTAGCTAAAGTAGGTGGACCGGTGTGAAGTTGAGGTCGCAAACTACTCTTGAAATAGTAAGTGCCACCCAAGGTTGGGAGGCAACTATGGTTTTGTGAGTAAAGACTGTTTAGTGAGTTAAGTGTGCACTCGGACATAAGTGTTATGTGCCCGAGAGGGGGCGGATAGCGTGAGTATCAGCATAAGGGTTATGATAGTGATACTGGCAAGTGGATTAAGGACAACCTATCCTGCGGGCAACGTTTCTTGGGAGCCTAGATTTCAAGGACGAAATCATTCTAAGGTTGGGAGGATTGTAACACCCGTAATTTCGGTAAGTAGTGGCCACCCGGAAGTTTCTGTATCTTGTAAATGGTGGGATGTTTGGTGGGAAATCATTATTTAAAGTCCCTTGGGGTATCGGGAGCTTTCGAACGCGAAAAAGGAAGGAATTCGGAACTCTGCACAGCTTGGGCGACAGTGCCCGGCGATAGTGACATATGTCACTATCGCGTGGCACAATCGCGGGGATTGTACCGCGAGTGCCTGGACGCGGGCGACAATGCCACGCGACTATACCAAGGGCATAGTCGCCGGTCATTGTCGCGGTTCGGGGCAGGGGCCTTTAAAGCTCGAATTTTGTCTATCTCATTCCATTTGTTTCAACCTCCTTCAACCCTACCCTCTCTTTTCTCTCTAAACCGAACCTCTTGACCACCATTGTTGATTTTGAGCTTTTGATACTCAATATCTCGGGATTTCAAGTGTTATTTCACCATCTAGCAAGGTTATGGAAGCTTAAGCTCAATCTATCCACTTTATCATCTTCACCTTCAACTTTCTAGGGTTTTATCAAACCCTCCTTATGACCCTCTCCATTCTCTCAAAGGTTGTGGTGGTGGCTTCCGTGGGTGACCAAGAGATATATAGTTGATAGATTCAACCTATGGTAAGGTAATGTCTCGTTTTCTTCATATATGGAATAAGGGTTTGGGTACAAGTTGGGGGTTTTATGTTTAAATGTTTGGGGAAAGATTCTAGAAGGTTGAATATGTTTATTTATGGTTGGAAATATATGGATCTAGGTTTTTGAAGAATTTTGCTTGTGGACTCGGATTTCTTCAAGGAAGCTTATAGCGGGGTAAAATCTAAATTTAGCCTAAATCTAGCAAGGTGAGTTCAAGTTGATTTGTGAAAACAATGTACATGTCAAAATGTTTATTTTAAAGTGTTTGTGTTTTACACTAAATTGTTAATTGCTGATAAGTTTGGCTTTTTGGAAATGTTTAGCTTTATAAACTTATATAACCCATATCTTTGGGATTTTTGGAAATGTTGATAAATAAATTATTTTGATATGTTTCCTTGATGATGCAGTATATAAATGGAGGTCATTTTATATAATTGTCCATTTGGTGCATACGATTTTATAAACCATGGGTAAATGCATATCACTTGCGTTAAGAGTCATTTTGGAAACATGAAGGGGATGAGTCCATTTGGAAAACGTTTTGTTTCAACCAGTGAGAAGTTTTGGGTTAATTACTTTTGGGTTGTAGTGTTTACATAATTGTTGGTAAAACGCATTTCAATGTTTATGCACAATTCCATTGGAGAGTTATGTAAATTGTTGGGCCTTTAGCTCGGTTTTCGGTTTTGTTGGGTCTTGGGGACTTTTGTCCGGTTTAATAACCTAAGTGGAGCTTTGGGGTGTGAGTTGCATTTATTGCATTTTATTTTGGAGAATACATGTTTTGGGTGCGTGAGTCATTCTTTTGGAGTCATGTATTCTAGACGGTATTGCATTGGATCCATAGGCATGTAAGTCAGTCGTGTTTAATGGTGAGGACTCTTGGGATTCTCACTTTGGGAATTAATGCCGTGTTGGCATTGGTGTTGTCCCAGTTGTTTTGCGAAGAGGAGCCCTCGTGGGTTGTACTTCGAGACGTTGGGTCTGGTGTTTAGATGTCTAATTCTTGTGCACGAGGGTTAGACATCGGTGTATCAAGTAAGGAGTTGAGGCTCCTATCTTGACTGATAGGGAGTAGGCACTAAAGGTCAAGTGGGCACCCTGAGGATGAAACTTCCTAGAGACCGAACAGGCAATAAGATTGCGTATCCTTGAGGTGTAGCTCGGCAGAGCAGACAATAAGGGATACGGTGTGGTGGAGACTTGAAATATAGTCATGACTGGAGGTGTAGCTCGATAGAGCAGGCAATACGGTCACGATCTGAGGTGTAGTTCGACAACATAGTTATGTGGCTTAACTTTGTGTTCCGCCACGTACAATGGAATCGGGTATCCCTCGTCACCGGTAGGTGATTTTTGGGTATTTTAATTGTGTCATTTTATCATCCATGTTTTTGGTGACGCTTTACTTTTGGGGAGTTGGTTACTCAAGATTTATGGGTTGTGTTTTATGACCCGTCCATGTTTGAAGGGTTTCGAGAAGTAAAGTTTATTTCATACTCTTATAAAGTGAGCACTTTGGTTACTATTCATGTTTTGGTTGAGTTGGGATTAAAGTGGTTTTTACGAGAAAAAGATTCATATTGGGTTATTTGTTCTAAAGATGTACTTTTGGAAAATGGTGTCGTTTGATATTTAAAGTAAATCTTTCGGAAGGTCTGTGATTTAAACTACTTTCTTCCCCTTTAACAAATATATTTATTTCATGTTGTAAACTCTTGAACTCACTAGGCGTTAGCCTAACCTTTTTATTTGTCGGCATGTGCATCAGGTTCCGGATGGGGGAAGAGGTTCTAGCGTTTTGGTGAAGTGTTGAGTGCTAAGAGTTTTTGCAAGGGTGAGTAGCTTGACGAAGTTTTCCGCATTAGTCGTTGATAAGAGCAACTGTTTTCTTTGGGGTTTTAGTAACACCCGACTTTGAATTAGTCTTTATGCGAGACTTGACCTTTTAGTTGTTAAAGTTAAATCCAATTTTCGTTTGAGGTGTCTCAGCTGATATTTGTAAAATAGATTATATCCTTTTTGTTGTATAATTTGGAAGTTTTAAATTAGTTGCTCTGTTCATTTGCGAGGGTGTTACACAACCTACGTTATCCCGCTCAAGTGTCGAGGCCGAATATCGTGGGGTAGCTAATGTTGTCTCCGAAACTTGTTGGATTCGCAACCTGCTGCTCGAACTACGATGTCCCATTAGCACGGCCACATTGGTGTATTGTGATAATGTTAGTGCTATTTACCTCTCGGCCAACCCCGTTCAACATCAACGAACGAAACACATCGAACTTGACATCCATTTTGTTCGTGAGAAAGTTTCTCGTGGACAGGTTCGTGTCCTTCACGTCCCCTCTCGCTATCAGTTTGCTGACATCTTCACAAAAGGATTACCGCGGATTCTCTTCACATATTTTAGATCCAGTCTCAGCATTCGTGAACCTCCCGCTTCGACTGCGGGGGACTGATAGACTCCAAATATACTAAATATATAATTAGCCTTGTATAGTGGTTAGACATATTGTAATTGATTGTAATCTCCTAATTATAGGAGATGATTATGCCTCTGTAGTTTATATATAGCTTATGTAATAAGGAGAAAACCAGAGGAGAATTATTCTCTGTTAGAGATGAATAATAATGGTGTTTGGTTCAGTAAGTGAGGGTGACGAATCTTACCTAGACGATTACCGGGTAAATTGTTGCATACAATATTTTTTTTGATGGAATACAATCTTACCCGGTAAAGTAAATAAGAGTGTTAACTCTTATGGGTAAGTGCTTACCGAGTAAGTGGCTCTAATTAAATTCTTGGCTACTTGGGAGTTTTGTTTGTTCCTTTCAATAACGAATTCCGATATTTTGTTGGCAAGATCTTCATTTTATTTTTCAATTTATTGAGTGTGATTCATTGCATACAATTTTGTTGATTTGTTGTTGTAAATTCTTGAGAAATTGGTGGATTTAGAGGTAGAGGGGAAGTTTTTTTTACTTCTTTTATCCATGAATTTGTTAATTTCCCATTTAGATTTGAAATTGTCGTTTTGATATCCGACTTTTGAGTTATTTTTGTAACATCCCATGCCAACCGTACCAAATATTGTCCGCTTTGTCCACACACCTGGACTCACGGTTTTAAAACGCGTCTGGTAGAGAAGATATCCAATCCCTTATAAGGCAACTTTTGTTCCCCTCCCCCAACCAATGTGGGATCTTACAATCCACCCCCCTTGGGAGACCAGCGTCCTCGCTGGCACACTAATCCGGCTCTCGACTCTGATACCACATGTAACATCCCAGTCCAACCGTACCAGATATTTTCCGCTTTGTCCACACACCTGGACTCACGATTTTAAAACGCGTCTGGTAGAGGAGGGTATCCGGTCCCTTATAAGCCAACTTTTGTTCTCCTCCCCCAACCAATGTGGGATCTTACAATTTTGTTGCTAACTTTTATTTCTTGGAATCATCTTTTTGATTCCTATTTTGATTTTTTTTCCTTTTTTTTTTATTCATTCTATTGGAGTTACTGAATTCCCATTTATGTTTTTTCCTCATTTTTCATAATTTTGCTTAACTTGCTTTTTGGAAATTCATGAGCATTTAAGTATTTAGCATGTAAGAATTTTGTTAGTTTTTAGGGGCAGTTTACTAAATGTTTATTAAGTATCATTTATGTACCTTACTGAGTGAGCATAATCTGGTAAATGATTCTTATCAACAATCCATTTTGATGACTGTAAATGTTACCAATAATATAAGTTAAGGTGGTGACTCTAAACGGTAACCAAACGCACTTGATTTTTTTATAATAGATTTGTTGAATATCAGTTTGGATTTAAAATCATCATTTGGATACCCACTTCGTTTCTTGAATCATTTTTTTTAATACTTATTCTTGGAATATTTGGTTGTCTAGCTTTGATTTTTTCCCCACTTTCTCTTTGCATTTTAATGGATGTATTGAATTCCCATTTAGGTTTTTCTTTCTCGGTTTTTACAATTTTTTGATTTAGTTTTGTTGAAGATCAATTTGGATATGAAATCATCTTTTGGATACCCACTATATTTCGCGGAATATCTAGTTGTTCAAGCTCGATTCTCATCATTTTTTTTTGTTTTATTTTAATGGATTTGTTGAATTCTCATTTAAACTATATAAAATAACTATTGTTCAACCTTTTTTCTCGGTTCCTTCTTTTATAACGTGAGCTCGAAGAAGAAAACAGATGAAAGAAAAGGAAGCTCATGATTTTTCGATTCAGTTATGTTGAATATTAATTTGGAATCGTATTTTTTATACCATTTCTGACTTCTTTTCGAATGTTTGATGTTCTTCATTTTGCCTTTGATTTTAATGGATTTACCCGAAGCCCATTTGAGTTGATTCATCTTGGTTCATTTCCACAAGTTTATTCTATAAGACCATTTACCCAAACGCTTATTCGGTAAGCGTGTACGGGCAATAGTAACACTCTAACTTACTTTACTGGGTAAGATTGTAGTCTATCAAAACGTTATCGTAGGCAACAATATACGCTGTAAGCGATTACCGGGTAAGAGTCGTCACCCTCACTTACCCGGCAAGACTCTTCATCTTTGTTATCATTCTTACTGGGTAAGATTATCGGCCCTTGCCATGTTCATCCGGTAAAATAAATGGCCCAATAAACATTTATCGGATAAACATTTGTCCCTAAGTTTTTATTTTGCTAACGGTGGAAACCCACAATCATCATCTGGTACCATTTGTGGTGTAGGCTTTTAAATTAACTCTTTTCAAATTGGAAAGATCTAGTGTGAACAATTCGTATTTCTACGAAAGTTGCTTCTTTTTAGAATAAACGTACATGTTACTATCCCTTCCATCCCATGGAAGTTGCAATCGTTCTACATTTTTTAGAATCTTTCCAAGATTTTGAAGAAAAACATGTTAGTGATTTTAGTGAAATAATCGGTTCATTTTATGTAATTGGATTCACAAAAAAATATGAAATTGGTAGCTAAGTTGTATTGGATGCTAGGAGTTATAGAGTGCATGCGCGTATAAGCTAACTAGATCAAAATCAGAAATTTCAAGATACATAAATATTGAATGCCTATGTTCATTAGAGCATCCATAATAAAGATACCTGTAAAAACCTCACTTTCCATCTTTTTTCTGCTACATCACAGTCACTTTAACATAAAAGAACCCTGTGTGTCTTGGTGCCTTATGCCATCGTGCTTTAGCCGGTTCTTTGTGCCTTCAAGTCGTGGTTCCTGCCTTTGCAGGGTCGTGGCCTACTGCCAAAAGGGATAAAACCTATAGGGTGTAAGTGGGTCTTTAAAACAAAGCTAGACCCGAATAGAAACGTCAAACGGTATAAAACATGTTTGGTTGCTAAATTCTACACCCAAAGGGAAGGACTTTTTCTCCTGTCTCTAGAAAGGATTCCCTAAGAATCATTTTGGCCCTTGTAGCTCATTTTGATTTTGAGTTACATCAAATGGACGTTAAAACAACATTCCTTAATGGTGATTTACATGAAGATGTGTTTATAACTTGTAATACCCGTATTTTCAAGTAACTTATAAGATTCCTCCCATCTCGAAATTCCAAGTTTTACTGGTAGACTAGGACGAGAAAGGCTATTTATGTTTCCCTTTAAGTCGAGACTCTTTTGTGCGAGAACGAGATTACGGGGTTTGTCAGTGTTGAGCGACAATGTCCGGCGACTGTGAAAGGGTCACTGTTGCCGAGGGCACAATCGCTGGGCCGAGGTGACTCGCGGTAAGCCTAGGGCGAGAGTGTCTGGAGATTGTGACAAGGTCACTCTCGCCGTGGCACAATCGTGGGAGTCCAGGGGGTTATGGTACATGTGTCGCGATAGTGACTATAACAACCCAAAACTGTAACAATAAAGCAGTCTAATAACATAAGAAATATCGTCAAAACGGTCCAAATAACAACAATCAGAATCTTAAATGTATGCTAGGTTTGCAATAAAACAACCTATTACAACTGAGATTAACGAAACAAAAGCTAATAGGAGGTCTTCTATTCCGGATCCCGATCAAGCTTTCTCCTTACCCTTGCAAGAACTGCCTATCTCACGCCCACCTGAAAAAGGTTTTTAGTTTTTGAAAGAGCGAGGGTTAGACCAAAGGTCTAGTGAGATCCCTCAAAACATAGTTCAACCACAATTTACAGAAAGATTAGAATAAATCAACCCTTTCAGCTTTGAAAACATAAACCACGTGTATAACTCGCTTCCGGCACACACTACCGTCACTAAAAGTGACAACGTGTCTGTCTCATACTACTTTAGATGGGACACACCCCCATATAGCATAAACGGGACACACACCCCGGTATGAGTACAGGCGGGTCACACCCCCCGACTTTGGCCACTCACAACAATGTATGCATACATTTAACCATCAATAAAACATATACCGCATTAAAAAGAAACTCACGTATATAAAGCTCGTGTAAAATAAATATATACTTTAAAATAACTTCCTCATGTCTTAACAGTTAAAACGCCACAAGAATTTTAATAAAAAGAATCACGTGCATAAATAACTTCATAAACTTACGAGGTTTTAGTTCAGAAAAACTCACCTTTTGTCCTTGTTACGAAACCCGCGAACTAACGATTTTATAACCTTAAGAGAGATTAAATTGCAGAACTCCCAATCTTCTTCCTCTCCAAATCGCACCCCAACCATGCCTTTCACTTTCTTCAGTCGCCAACAGAGTGAATGAGGAATTCCCTAGACAAACCTTATTTTTTTAATACGAGGAATTCCCTAGACAAACCTTATTTTTTTAATACCTTGTTACACTTAGTCCCCCTTAAGCTTTGGATTTAGACCACTCCTCACCCCCAACTCTAAACTTATTTAACTTTAAACCCGGTTATTACAGTGACCCGCGACCTTGCCAAGGGAACTATCTCCTGGCACAGTCGAGGTGCAGAGCCTTTATAAATCCGATTTCTTAGCCATTTCTCATTTATCACTCAACCACAATTCACAGAGCTCTCATCCTCTCCCCTCCTTCTTCATTTATATCGATTTTAGGTCATTCATTGCTCAAATCCTCCTTGCTTTGAAGACTTTCTCCATCAACACTAAAGTTTGGAAGCTAGAGTCAAGTTCCTCCTACCACCATCTTGTCCAAAATTATAGGTTTTGGGATTTCTAGGTTTTCACACAAACCTAGTATTGTGAGTTCATTTTCATCTCTAAAACTTAATACATGTCAAAATATGTGTTTTTAACCTTCTAAACATCTCCCCATTATTTTATCTTGATTTTGAAGAGTTTGACCTAAAACTTGATTTTGGGAGATTTTTAGGGTCTTGGTGACTTGAGTTGAAAATGTTAAATACATGCATGAAATGGATTAGAATAATGTATTGGGGGATTATTATGATGATTATGGCCCCATTCATCTTGTAAATGGAATTTTTGGAAAAACCTAATTTTAACTAGGGTTTGGGATGATTGAGTATTTTGATGACAATACCTTAAATGACGGTTTGTTATGTTTCAAATGATATTCTAAAGATAGTTTTGATGGATTTCCATGATCAATGGCTATTTGGATTATATGGAGTCATGATGGTAAAATAAAGGATTGTTGAATATAGTATGCTTAGACATCTTCATGTTAATTTCAAAGGTATTGGTGTAGTACACTATGACTATATGGTTATGACTTAATTTTAATGTAATGGATCCATAGGCACTTAGACAACTTTATGGAATGGGATGATTGTTCCCACACCTTGGCTAGACATGAGGATTATGCCACTGGGGAACTCGAACTATAGACCGTGGGTGGTTGAACTCGATGACCGTGTGACCCATGATACTTGACTTCTAGCGAATGAGTCATTCTTAGATCATTGGGAACTCGAACTATAGAACGTGGGTGGTTGAACTCGATAATTAATGTTGCTATAATAGAAGCTCTATAACATTCTAATGTGACTTACTTTTGTGTTTTGTCACTAGCAATTGTAAACCGCCCCCCCCCCCCATTACTTTGTGAAACCTAATTGCCTCCCAAGGGTAAATGAGATTCGAACTAATAATAAACTCTTGTTGATGTCATACTGTGGTATTAAATATTTTATGTCGTTGCTTTATAATTGTTTGAACTCACTAGGCGAAAGCTCAACATTTTCCTTTAAATTACATGTGTTCAGGTTCTTTAAGCGGTGGGGCTTCCAAGGCTTAAGGGGAGCGTTCGATTGCCATCTTGGGTATTTTTGAGGTTGATAGCTTTTGTTAGCAAGCGATACTTGGAGATATATTCTTTTGGCAATGATAGCGACACCCGTCCTTAATCTAGCTTAGATTAGTTGAGATTAGTAGGTTGTCGTTTATCATTCATATTTGTTTTGTAAACGCTTTTACAATTTTCTTCTTTATGATTGATGACTCATATATTTTGTAGTGGTTTATTCGCTAAATCCAAGTTTTAATTTACTCCTATTTTTAGGGGTGTTACATAACTCAACACGAAGGTTTTAACCCCAAGGGTCAAGAACACTTAGTATGTAAACTAAAGAAATCCATATATGGGTTTAAACAAGCATCAAGACAGTGGTACGTGAAATTTGATGAAGTCATGAAAAAGAATGACTTCAATAAGAATCAAGTGGATCAGTGTACCTATTTTAAAATGAGTGGGAGCAATTTTGTCTATACATATCCTTTACGTTGATGACATTCTTTTGGCAAGTAATAGTATGAATTTGTTGCATGAGCCAAAGCGATTACTTTCGCGCCATTTTGACATGAAAGATCTTAGGGAAGCCTCTTATGTGATCAACATCGAAATACACCGAGATCGGGCCAATGGGACATTAGGTTTATCTCAAAAGGCTTATATTGAACGTGTTTTTGCACGTTATAACATGCAACAATGTTCTCCCTCTGTTGCTCCCGTAGTTAAAGGATACGCTTTAAGTTCTTTTCAATGCCCGAAAACGGAGGTAGAAAAGTAACGAATAAGATTGATACCTTATGCTTTTGTAGTAGGGAGCCTAATGTATGCTTAGGTTTGTACTCGTCCCGATATTGCTTATGTCGCTAGAATGCTAAGCCGATAACAATCTAATCCTGGCTTAGATCATTGGAAAGCAATAAAGAAAGTATTGCGATATCTGTTGGGATGTAGGCTTCTGCCCATTAAGAGGGAGGTGCAGATGGGAGCCGGCCCTAGGCCCTCTAACCCTAGTTTCCTTAATTAGGAGATTACCCTAATTATGTTTCTCTATATATTAATCTCATTGTACTTGTAAACATTGTATCACCTAATATAAAGAAAACCCTAGTTGCCCCCGTGGATTAGCACGATCACCCTGGTCGTGTGAACCACGTAAATTCTCGTGTTCTTCTCTTGCTTTCGGTTTTGTGTGATTGTGTGTGTAACATTTAACCCTAACAACTGGTATCAGAGCTTTAGGCTCTTGATATGTTACACTCAATCGCCGCAATCCTCGCCGCTGCCAGCCTCTGTCGCGTCGCCCCGCCCCGCGCCCGTGCTGCCGCCGCGCCGCCTTGTGCCGTCTCCGCGCCGCTGCCTGCAGCCGCTGCTAAAAGATTCCTTGTTTTTCTGTTTGTCTATCGCCAACAGTTTGGGATAATGGCTGAAGACGGAAAAACCAGGATTGAAAAGTTTGACGGACAATATTTTGGATGGTGGAAGATGCAAATCGAGGAGCTGCTGTGTCAGAAGGACTTGGATCAAGCCTTGACAGGAATAAAACCCGAGAAGATGGAAGATGCTATATGGGTGGCTCTAGACAGAAAAGCCATGATTGTTATTAGATTTACACTAGCCAAGAATGTGGCCTTTAACATTGTGAACGAGACTACTGCATGTGGATTGAAGAAAGCTTTATCAAACATGTACGAAAAAATCTCTTCTCTCTCATGGTAATCATTTTTGGAAAGTTCTCCAAATTTGGAGAATTATACATTTCCATTTTGGAGAAAGTTTTAAAAAATCTATTGAAGGATTTTTTTTGCCCTAAGTAGGGTTGTAAACGAACTGAACAAACACAAACGGGTGCTTGTTCGTGTTCGTTTGTTTGACTTAACCGAACAAACGAACGAACACGAACGGTAAACGAACGAAACTTTTAGTGTTCATATTCGTTCGTTTAACTTAACCGACAAATGCACCAACACGAACGGTAAACAGACGATTTTTTTTGTATTCCTGTTCGTTCTAAAAAAAGGTGTTTGCTAGCGGTTGTTCATTAAGATGCTAAACGAACGATTTTTTTTTGTTCATATTTGTTCGTTAAGAAAATATGTTCGTTTGTGTTCGTTCGTTAAGATGCTAACCGAACATATAACGAACGAACTTAAGTAAACATAGACACAAATGAACAAACAACAACCAACATTATTTATCATTTCATTCTCTAAGATAAAATAACAAAATGTAAAATAAGGTAAATTTAGAGGAATAAAAAAGGAATTCTGAAAAACTTAATTTAATTATTGATTTTACATATTAATATCATAACATATAAATATATTTATATGTATAAACGAACAAATATAAATGAACAAAAAAGGCCGTTTTTTTTCCCGGAAGGGTGTCCTAGGCTATGCCTAGACTAATCATTTGACAAATAATGACTGTAAGGCCTTGTTTGTTTTTCCCAAATCGGCTCTTAATTAGCACCTATGTCTGATTCGGTCAGACATTTCGAAATTCAGATTGTTTGTTTTTGTATAAATTTTAGAGCCTCTTATCACTTAAAAACATCTAAATCAAAAAGTGATAACCTAAGTTCTTAATAACATCTAACTCGCTTAGACGCCTCCTTTAAACTCGCGCCTCCATCAGACCTCCCCCAACTCGTCGACTCCATTGTAATTCAATCAGGACAGGTTCTTCTCAATTCAATCAATACACACGCCTCCCTCTAGAATCTGTTCTCTCAATTCAATCTTTACCCAAATCGATCTTTCAAGCCTCTCGATCTCCAAATCGTTATCAACCCAAATCGATCCAATTTACTTGTCCAATTTACTTCAGATTGATTTCGCTCGAAATCGTTGTATTTTTAGGGGTTGTAATCGGTCACAATGTACATCAAAGAGGGTTGTTTGAAAGAATTCAAATCAAACGCTACAAGAACAGTTGTCTCAAATTTTAATCCTTACTTCAATGCTATAACGGGATAAATGCGTGTTCTTCATTGAAATCTCCTAATGTTATTTTATACAAATGGCTACAAGATTAAACGGATTCGGGAAATCGAACATTATCGATTCGATTTGCTTCGTATTAGGTATCACAAGTTTGCAGCGGGTTCGAGCTTCGAATCTACAAGAGCTTGCGTACAAGCAAGGACAAGTTGGTATCACGAAGGGGCGACTGTGTCAGTTGTGTTTGATAACTCGGATAGGAGTAGAAGCCCTCTTGGCTATGAAGATTGCCTCGAAATTACTGTTAGATGTGCTTCAGATATTGTTTAGGACCTCAAATTATGTTTTTTTAACAACAAATCGATCTGTATGTGATTCCCATATTCGTCCCTCAATCTATTGGTTTTGTCCCTTGATCTGTTGATTTCTTGGTCCTGTTGATCAACATTGATTAACACTGGTTATTGGTCCTATGGGAGTACTGCACCAGACGAAACCAGAAACAAACATTGGTTTCTTGGTCACAAGGTTTTCCTTACCGGGCATGACCTATTTGGACAAACATTGGTTTCTTGTTTTCTTGTTAGCCTGCAAAACATATACTATTTCTTGTTTTATGGTGTAGATATAATGAAGTTTGTCAACAAAATACAAGTCACTCATGAAGCACAATAATATGGTGTAGATATAATGAACAAAGCAATATCTGTGTTATCATAAATAATGCAAAGAATAAAATGTAAAATGCAGCATGTCATTTTACTCCAAAATTTTCCATTGAATATATATTAAAAGCTTCATAATTAGTTAACAACTTAAATAAGAATTCCTAAATATCCTTTTGATCCTTTAAAAAGCTCTATCTACCTACCAATAATGATCCTTAGAAAACCTCTTTCTTTTTATTAGGGTGGAACTACAATTGTTGCTGCAAAGTGGAGTTAAGTTTGAGATTGAAGCATTATTTCTGCACTCACACGAGAAATGAATTGATGTTTTTTTATAAACAATATAACATTCCAAGTAATAAAATAAACAAATATACATATTCAAATATTTGATAGTTTACAAAAAAAAAAAACAGTCTAACTGATTCAGATTTCAGACTTCAGCACCACCTCTTAAAAATCAGAAGTAAAATCAGACTTCACCACCTCTTAAAAAACAAATGTCACCTAAAACATCATGCCTGATTAAACTTCAGTGGCCACAACTGTTGGATTCGAACCCTACAAAACAAAGGCCGTTGTTCATATCCATTAATTTAACTAAATTAACAAAAAAAATGTTTTCATATTCATTTATTTATTAAATAAACATACTTTCCACCAAACAATCCACGAATAATTCTGTTAACGTTTAAGTTCGTTAGCATCCCTGACCCTAAGTCACCATGCTATAATATACCAATATTTATTTATGTGATGATAAAGTTGAATTGGTTGGGTGGTGAAAACATGAAAATTCCAATTCGTTGATCGGGAAAGCCTTTTGAGATATTTCTACATCAACCTGGTGCAAGCACAATTGCAGAAACCTTCGCCCACACCACTCGATTTCACAACCCATAAATATTCGAATTCAACCCTAATTCATCAGAGGGAATAGTTTCTCTTATTAGGGTTTTTTTCTTCTTCCTCACTGATTCACCTGTCTACCACTCCTATTTGCTTTTTGCTGTTTCAATTTGAGGTGTATCTTATGGGGTGAAGCGCCAGTTGTTCGGTAATTGCTTTGCTTTATATGGAGTGGGACAGTAGCAGTTCTGATCTGAGTGGTGACGAGGAAGGGTTTTTGTTGAACGATGGTGGCCCCTTGCCGTTCCCCGTCGATAGCTTGCTTCAACCCGCGCCCTGTGGTTTCGTCGTTACGGATGTGTTGGAACCTGATCAACCAATTATTTACGTCAATTCGGTTTTCGAGATGGTTACTGGCTATCGCGCTGAAGAAGTCCTTGGTCGTAATTGGTGAGTAACTTCAATTCAGACATTCTTTTGTACGGAATGATTTAATTGCTTAGGTTAATTTGTTTAGGGGGTTTTGGTTACGAGATAGGAAAAAAAGAAAACGAAGTTCTTTCTTGCAATCGTAGGTTTTTGCTTCATGTGGAGCACTGCAGCGGATCTGTAGGGTAGCTACTGTTGTAAAGCCTACCGGCTGAATAACCTTCAACTCGATTGAAACCTTCAAAATCAACTAATATCCCACTATTAATGAATTGTTAGGCACTCATGGTTCACACCCAATAATGGATATTGGGATGAGATACCACAAACGTTCCACTTAAATTTCTAAAGCCCTTGTCAAGGTGACAGAGAAACCAACACAAAATCAATTAAACCATAATCATTACTTATTTTAACAATAGTCAAGTAATTAGAATATGCTTAGGATAGTTACCATTACTATTAAAGCTGAACAAATTTGTGATTTACTCTAACAATAGTTATGAATGCAATTATGAGTAGTTAAGGGATAATGTATATCTAAGTGCCGAAATATTGTTAGATATATCTTTTTTCATATTTGAAAGTGATGAAAGATCTATAAAGCCGTTATATGATCTCTTCACTTCTCATCAAAACAAACTTGATTTTTGAGATTTCTGTCAAGAACTGTTGCAAGCCATGAGGATGTGAGATTAACTGCAGAAAGGCCATTGCTACTTAAAGAAACAACCTCAGTCCTGCAGGCATTTCATACACGAAATATAGAACTGGTCTGACATGTAGATTCTGTTATACCCTACATTAATAGTAGTACAAGTAGTTACTAGGTTAGGGGTACAAGTAGGTAATGCACATGGCTAGTATAAATAAGAGTATGAGGACCGGTTGAGGGGCATTCTGTTTTGTAACCCTTTGGACGTGAGTCTGTGGAGAGATTCTGGCCTCTCGAGAGCCAGAAACCTAACTGTACCCATTCGATTTCATTTGCAATTTCATCCTATTTCTTTCGGTGCATATCAGATTCCCTCTTATGCAAAAATGACAAATATTGCCTCTTACATATGTTGCTAGACTTCTCTACCTTGTTTTCCTCCAAATCCCACTCTCAACGATTAAAGACAATTCTGATATGAAATGGATGCTTGTCTCACTAGGCTCTGAAAAAAAGATTCCAAAGTCACTACTTCCCAACCCAAATATTGCACTAAAGCTGGTATCTAGTCACTACTGACTTTGCTATCAACTGACAGCATAGAGTTATTGTATCTGCATTTTAATTATTGGTATTCTATTCTGTTACTGCCTCTGTCAAGGTATTTAGTTTTGTTTTGTCTTAGCAGTTAGCGGTTATTACATTTTGCCAAGTTTTTGTCTTTGCCTTTGCTCTTTGGAGTCACTTACAATTCATAACCAAGATCTATTGGTGATTTCGTTATTATACTCATGTGCATTGATTAAAGAGACTCCAAATTTAGTTAACCTTTTCTTTTTCAAAGATTAGCTTCTTAATAAATTGAGAGTGGCACCAAACTTTGTTGAATGTTCAGATTATTTTTTGTCTGGCTTCGACCAAAACTTTGATAGGATCTTTGACTTTCGAAAGTGTATTGCCCATTGTGAGAGGAAAATGGAAGTTCACATTCATTAAGGAGGATTCTTCATTAGTTGTTTGCCGGTTTGCCCCAAATATTTATCTATATTTCTATGTTTTTTTTTTACATAAGAATCTTGATAGAAGTTCATTCCTGTTGGTATTTTGCATGTGCTCATGAGATTGGTAGCTTGAGACTGTGATGATTTTAGAGGTATGTGTTGGATGTTCTGGGTCTGATGTTGCCTGGATATAATGTTGAAGCGTACAAGCATATGATGATCATGCTTTGTACTCCCTCTGTTCCAAAAAAAAAAAAAATACGTGTGACTTGGCTCATAGTTTTAATACAAATGCTTGGCTATTAATCATAGGTCTGGAGTGCCCCTTAATGAGGACAAATTAGAGAAAACTTCTGGATCAAAATTTGAAGCAATTAATCTCAAGTAATGGTCAAAAAGGAAATTTAGTTTGAGAACTTTCCAAAAAAATTGTTGCATTTTCCGGAAACTATTGTATTTTTCTTTGGGATGGAAGGTTTTTTACTTTTTGACGTATAAGCACAACTCTTGATCAATTGCCATTTTCAAAAACGCTAGCTAGCAAGAGTTACAAATAAAAAGAATAGGAAATTGGGTTCAGTTTTGAAATTGGCCTGCTGAGATTGTGGAGAAATTGCTTCATACATGAAATATGCACTTCTCCTGTTGCATAGGGATTGGCGTATTCCATATTTTTGATACTTTTAAGCACAAACTAGCTTGCAACATAGTCCATGACTAAAGAGTAGGGGCCAAAACAATGTTAAAACCCCAGGTGAACTAGATATAATGATCCCTTTTAGGGTACATGTTAGTTGTAATGAAGAGAAATAAAGACACGTGCAGTTTGTAATTTAGTTAGCTCTACATATGGGAGTTCACACTAATGCTTAATCTAGGGGATATAGGTTGGAAAGCTCTATTTGTCATTCAAATTTTTTAACATGTAACATAGTAATTGTATAAGATCCAGTTCTGATGTTTGTTCTATTCTCTGTTTAGCACCCAAGTTGTATGCTTTTGGACTGATGAAACTAGATGATTTTCCACCTGGAAGAATAAGAAAAGTTAATTGTTTTTGCTAGTAGATGTCAAAATTCGATACTGTGCTGAATCATCATATTTGCTTTATTAGGGTCCTCTCATGGGGATGATCAACGTTAGCTTTATATCATCATGAATACCACGTGCTTCTAAAAGCAACTACATTATATTATTGTAATTTACCATACCATTTCTATCCATGTTATAAGCAATCCCTCTGATTTTTGGGATTCCTTGGCAGCCGGTTCTTGCAGTGCAGAGGTCCATATGCAAATAGAAGACATCCGCTGGTGGACTCTACTGTAGTTTCAGAAATTAGAAGATGCCTTGACAATGGTATTGAATTCCAAGGAGAATTGTTAAATTTTAGAAAGGATGGTACCCCGTTAATGAACAGACTGCGTATGACCCCTATATACGGTGATGATGAAGCAATAACCCATATCATTGGTATCCAATTCTTTACAGAAGTAGATATTGATCTGGGTCCACTCCCAGGATCTACAATAAACGGAACTGTGAAAGCATCTGATGTGTTCCGTTCTAGTCTTCTATCTGGCTGTACAACTCCAAATGAAAACCGCAATTCTACTCGTGGGCTTGGTGGGATACTACAGTTGAGTGATGAAGTGATTTCTCTTAAGATTCTTTCACGGTTGACACCAAGAGATATCGCGTCTGTTGGATCTGTATGCAGTCGTTTTTATGAGGTCACAAAGAATGAGGACTTGTGGAGAATGGTCTGCCAGAATGCATGGGGAAGTGAAACAACTAGAGTTCTAGAGACGGTTCCTGGGGCTAAGAGGTTGGGGTGGGGTAGATTGGCAAGGGAGCTGACGACTCTTGAAGCAGCTGCGTGGAGGAAGCTAACCGTTGGAGGTGCTGTTGAGCCCAGCCGCTGCAATTTCAGTGCATGTGCAGTTGGGAATCGGGTGGTTCTATTTGGTGGGGAGGGTGTCAACATGCAACCGATGAATGATACCTTTGTGCTGGACTTAAATTCAAGCAAACCCGAATGGCAGCATATCAAAGTGGGATCTCCACCCCCTGGTCGTTGGGGTCATACGCTTTCTTGTATGAATGGTTCCAATTTGGTTTTATTTGGAGGCTGTGGGCTGCAAGGGTTACTTAATGATGTCTTTTTGTTGGATTTGGATGCCAAACATCCAACATGGCGTGAGATTTCCGGTTTGGCCCCTCCCCTTCCACGATCATGGCACAGTTCCTGCACCCTTGATGGAACCAAGTTGATTGTTTCTGGTGGCTGTGCAGACTCGGGAGTACTTCTTAGCGACACTTTCCTGCTTGATCTCTCATTGGAGAAACCCATCTGGAGAGAGATACCCGTATCGTGGACCCCACCTTCTCGCCTTGGTCACTCGTTATCGGTCTACGGCGGAAGAAAAATCTTGATGTTTGGAGGTCTTGCAAAGAGTGGCCCCCTCAGGTTCCGGTCAAGTGATGTGTTCACGATGGATCTAAGCGAAGATGAACCCTGTTGGAGATGTGTAACTGGGAGTGGAATGCCCGGTGCTGGTAATCCGGGCGGCATTGCTCCTCCTCCTCGGCTTGATCATGTGGCTGTCAGCCTTCCTGGTGGAAGAATACTCGTTTTTGGAGGGTCTGTTGCTGGTCTCCACTCAGCCTCACAGTTGTATATTCTCGACCCAACTGAGGAAAAACCGACATGGAGAATATTAAACGTGCCCGGCCGGCCACCAAGGTTTGCTTGGGGACATAGCACGTGTGTCGTTGGTGGCACACGGGCTATCGTTCTTGGAGGTCAAACCGGTGAGGAGTGGATGCTAAGTGAGCTTCAAGAGCTATCTTTAGCGAGTTCTGTCATCTAAAAAACACACAAAAAAAGAAAAAGATGAGAAAGCCGTGACAAGTGGAATCCAAGATGGTTTTTGGCTTCTCTTCTTAAGATAAGTTGAGCATCGTTTTGTAAAACCGATTCACAGGCGTTAATGTGGTTGGGTGGCTCGTGGACATTTCAACCCGAATAAAGGTACAAATTTTGGGAGATTTGTGCAGAAATCTTGTTTAGTACCTAGTTTGGGTGACTGCATCTATTTAGGTTAGCAGTAATTTAGTAGGTTTAACCTTATAGCATAGATGTTGGTTTTTGAAAAGCCTGAAAAAAAAAAAAAGAATAAAAGCTAAGAGGGACACTGAAACAAAAATGGTGTTTGTTTGTAGTTGTATATAACAAGTCAGAAATTTGTACATGCAGTTTATTTACTTATGACGATTGTAATAACGAGAAGATGGTTTAGCTTCTCGATTTTCATATGATAATCATGTTTTAGATGTAGGATTTGGAAGTGTAATATGAACCTTCTTCCTGCTGTTTTTTGAAATTAAACCCTTAAGTTGTCTGTTTGGATAAATTTGTTTGTTGGAGGGATGAGAAACCAATGACTTAGTTAAGTTGTCTGTTAGGATAAATTTGAACCAATGGCTTTGAAGAAGGCAAAGAGAGAGATTAGATTGTTTCTGGGCATTTTTGGTATTAGTTTGTTTACTCTTGCTTATTCTATATAACCATTTTGGTTTAATGCCTTAAGTTGTAAGGTGGTAGCTTTTGATACAGAATTGTTAAATCTTATTTTGATTTGCTTATAAGAATCATATTGAAAATTGTACCAACAAACGACTAAAATTGATTGGTTATGGTATTATAAAAGTTTTAATGATTTATTTAATTATTATTATTACCTTCTTTTAACATAAAAAGAACACGATATTATATGTTTGCCTTGTTTGATCAATGTTAAAAAGTCCATTTTTTAAACCAAAAATAAGTATCGTCATATTTATAAATAAAAATGAACAAGAACGTGGGAAGAAAGAAACAAATTACTTTCCTTTTTCAATATTCCTATCGTCACTTAATATTCAAATAATCATCATTTGAAACTTTTTACAGAACTTCGTAGAACGCCTATTGCATTTAACTTGAATTTTATTTTAAAAAATCATCATATTCCTGAAATTTTATCATAAATATTTATTTGAAAAGAAATAAAAATAATGGAAATTAAATCGATCTAAATTATCTTGATACTCATCATTTTTAAACCGGACCAAAAATCGAATGAATGTTTAGGTTCATTTTGATTTAGAAAATGGGAATATAGCGAAGAATCATTTAAGAAATGAGTTAATGGTGAGAAGCGTGAGAAATGGATCTGAACTTTTTTAAAAAAAAAATAACCAACTTATAAAAATACCTAAAATCAAGAACTGGATTAATCTGAATTCAATTATTGGACTTTGTAGATCCGATCAAATTTTGAAAATAATTCTTCTAAAATAAATAAATAAATACAAAAATAAATGAATAAAGCAAACATTCCTGTAGTGTATATCTATCCAAAGTGAGCATATGTGTGAAAGCTGTTTGCAGCATACCAATGGCATTCCAACCTTTCTCATCAAAGATTCTCCATTGATTCAATCAACAAACACAACAACAACTCCATTCACTCTTTATCTCCAAAGTTCAATCCAAACTTTATCATTTTTCTTCTTCAACTTATACATAATGCCGATCGACAAACAACAACCGATTCCTCCGCCGGTGATCGGGAAAATTGGTTACTACACCGTATTCGTTACTCCTAACCCTAAATCCTCATCTGAATCATCTTCCGTGCGGGATTCGGATCCTCAGAAGAAAAAGAATTATTCTCCGGTTCAGCCGCCGCCGGTACAATACGAGAAGACTGCCTCGTCATACGGTTCAAACTTCGGTTTCTTTTGGGACGCCATCGCTAAACTTCAGACTGGTAACGTTCTTAACTTTTACGATTTGAAGAGAGTTTGAACATAGACATTTTGGCGGACATCTTCTCGTTTTACTAAAATTCAATTTAGATAGATTTGTTGTTTGGTTTTTAATTTCTTATGCGTCTTCTTGTTTAGTAACTAATCTTTGATGAATTGTTGTTGCATTTTTTTTTATCTTAAATTTCAGTTTCTTTGAGAACAAATGAAGGATAATAATAGCAAACTGGCCACATTTGAGTTTAAAATCCAATACATGCTAAGAATAATTTATAATCTAAGCTGAAATGCCGTTTCCAATATGGTAATTGAACACATTCAGATTGGAATCATTTAGGTGCGTTGCACAACTTTAATATAATATTCTATATGTTGAACGTGGAAGATCGACCAAAAAGGAAGACATGACTTATGAGAAGATTTATTGTCTGATAGTGTAATAAAACTTTTTGATGCTAGGATGCATATTTAATGATCCAAACGACCTACAAAACAACTTGATCTACCTCAAGTGGGAAGGTAGAGACACAGTGATCTTAGAATTTATGTCTTTAGGTTCTACATGTTTTGGGACATCTGACTCCTTTGCAACCTTCCCTTGGTTTGTGCAAGAGCCCCTTGGTGGTTGGTCTTGTACCACCGGAGATTTTCATCTTGAAACTAGAAATTTGCAATTCACATTCATATCGCTGAAGACGTTGCCCCAAACATCCGTTTGACTTTGTGACTTGCTTTTGCCCAAACAAACAGCTTGCCTTTTGGTTGAACATTCAGATGGTTGTTTGGGTCTTCTGCCTGCAAACAACCAATTCTTATCTTATGGATCCTATTCACTTCTGGAAGTTGGTCATTGAAGCTGGCCCTTTGGACAGAGCTCTACCTTCTTGGCCTTCATTTCCTTTTTCAAGAATCCCCTCTGCGGTTGCTTCGGTATCCTTTTGAAACCCTACAGGAGTGTTCCTAATTGAGTATTGGTGGGCCTTCCAAAGACACCAACTTGAATATGGCTGTAAGCAATTGATTCTTGCTAATGCATGTTTGGGCATTGCCAGTCGTTCGACTTCGACCTCTGCCCAAGGGCCAGCTTCCTGAACTTTGTGACATATGAAGCTATTGCAATTCTTCATTCTACCTCCTTCTGATGGAGCAGTAGCACATGTATTGAGATCTATAGTCATAAATGGCATCTCCCCAGGAGGGTTTGGTCCCCAAAGCTGCCCACATGTGCAAAGTAGATCACCACCCCAACCATCTTCATTGATGAAAGCTGAAACAAGAGAGCTGGTTGGCCTTCCACAAAGTCAGATTTTCTTGAACTTAAAACACGGAAGGCTGGAATAGAATGTAACACTCTAAAATATTCAACAATAAGGATGGGAAATTCCGGGAAAATGGGTCAAATTAAAACCTCCAAATAATACAACTATAACCCAAAGGGGTAGTTTGTATGACCAAAATAGCATCTAACAAGATGGGATATAATTACAACAACTGGCTTAATCTAGAGAAAATTTGACTAGATTAAATTGAGTGTTGCTATGTCCCAAAAAGTATGCTCTCTTCACACAATTCCCAAAAATGCCGCCTCCTAAAGTGCTCCAACTTGCACTGGCCGGCACGTCAAACCTTCCTAGACCCGCCACTAGGACCTGTAGAACAATGCACGGAACATCAAGTATTAGGCTAGACTAACAATGGCCTGAAGTTGTGTAGAAGAGATGTAAGTGAACAACAAAATGAGTTGTGTAGTAGAGGAGTGAAGTCATTTACCTTGAGCTGGTGACTCATATTTATAGGTATAGGAGGTGGGTGAGTGTAAAAATTGAGGACTTCAGAGTTTATGTTTTTTCATTTTTGTTTTATTCGGTTCGGCAGCCTTTCTTTGGTTCGGGTCCCTATACTAACAATGAAAAAGACAGTTTTATTCTTTTTCACCTGAATATGAGGGTACAAATCAAAGTAAGGGGTTTGTAAGTCCTCTCTATCTCTACTCCATCCAAATCAATGGAGTCTGTTATGATTTTGTTGCTAAGGAATTTGACTATGGCCTGAAGTTGCCAGGACATGGATTTTTGTTATTTTTTAAACTAAGAGCGGTTTCTATACTTATGTGATACCACAATGGTTGCTTATGTAAACCCTTTCTGCTACAGCACATTCAAATTTGGATGACTATCTGGCACATTGGTTTGGGCTGAATCAATCAAAATATCAGTGGGCTTTGGATGATTACTATGAAAATGAGAGCATGGTAAGTTTTTGTCTTCATTTTGCATTTTTTTGGCATTTTCTGGTACAAGTCTTTTTGATAAAATTTATGCTGATGATATGATTTGTCGTTAGTTCGCCTTTCTTGCTTGGTATTGATGGGGTGGTTCCAACATTACACACAAATGATCTTATCTTTAAGCCAGAGCTAATGTATATTACAAGTAATTTATTGTCCACTCACACTTGATGACTCACCACAAGGAAATTTCTTCATCTTTAACCTTATAGTTTGTTTGCCAACCAAGCAGAATGGAGGTTGAACTTGGTGGAAATCTTTGTGTTCTTGTTAATGGAAAGATTCACAGTTTTTCTTGTATTAACAGTGTCTCTTTAGAATCATACTTACATCACAAGTTCTCTGGGATGAAGACGTTGATTTTTGTATTTATGCTTGGGTGATTGTTCTCCGTTATAATTGAAGTAACACACCATTGTCCATAGTAGTCTTGTATTATCTTAAGAACCATTGTTACATGGAAACATCTTGTGAGTTTGCACATAGAATTGAATTGTAGATTCACGTCAACTTCTCCTAAAGTGGTTTATATGATATGCATGTATGTAATACACAAAAAGTAGGCATTTTAAAAATGTGTAAACTAAATTATACTTGCATTATTGTGAGAATCTTCTCTTGTTCCTGTTATTCATTACACTTTTAGCAACAGCCAAGTAGTCAACACAAGGCTTTTTCTAACTATTGGCCACTATTAAGTTTTTGGAACTCTACACAGTTCCACCAAAGCTTCACAAAGTGGACAAGAAATCCAAGGGTAAAAATTATAGAATCATATAATTCGTTGAAATACGAGGGTGCTTTGGCAATCGGAGATTCAATAATGGGATTCACATTGCTTAGTTTAATGAATGCATACACATTGTAGGATTCAAATGGTGAATGGTACTATTATGGCAACTATGCATAGTGTCATCAATTTAGTTACTTTCAAGCTCCTTGCAGCTTTGGCAACAACTATTTATACTCATTTGTGCTAAAAATCTGAAAGGGAACACTAGATACAGGGAGAAAACACAAAAAGATAACATGAACACTAGGCCTTGTTTGTTTTTGTAGAAAAAGATCTTATTAGCCTCTTATGTCTGATTCGGTAAGAGGTAGAGCCATTCAGAATGTTTGTTTTTTCCAAATTTTCAGAGCCACTTATGTCTTATCGTCCTCTTATCTAGTAAGAGGTAAAACAACCCCTTATTTGCCTCTTATTATTCTCAATGGATTAACCTTAATAGATCCTTTCTCTCAATCAATCCACTTGGATTATAATAGAACTCAATTTACTATAATTAGGTGACTTTCTAATTCAAAATGGAGAAGACTAGTTTTCGCTAGAGCACGTTAGTCGTTTCTAGGATGTTCATGACACTTCCATGATGAATGCCAATTTGAATCTGCGTTGACTGTTGCATGTCGTATCTGTACTTGGAACACTCGGGATGTGACACTAGGCTTTAAACAGTCACACCTTTTACCCTAGAATATCTACTCATTTATAGCATACAAATATGGAGTGATATTCTATGTGCCATGTTTAGTTGTTACTGATCATCTGTTCATGTGGTTTGAAAGTACCATTGTAATTCCGTATCGTTGATGCTTGATTCTTGTGAAACATGTTAACCTCAGGAGAAGGTTGAAAGGAAAGCTAAAGATATACCAAACAAAGCACAAAAGTAACAACTTTATTTTGTAGGTAAGCTTTTGAACAGTTACTGCTTTCATTTGGCTTTAGTTTGGGATGATTACCAAAAAGACTAATGCACTATTGGCCATCTGCCACAAACAATGATCTTTCTAGCCAATTTGACAAAATTTCTTTCTAAGAATAACTAACAAAACAGTCAGATGATAGAGTTCATATTAGCATGTGGTTTGCCAGCTTGGAAGAACTTTTATGTGTGTGAAATAGAATAAAATGGAAACATAAAATATTTGGCATGCCACATCATTATTACAGAAATACCGTTTTTCTTATAAACTTAATAACTATTAATCAAGGTTGAATACAAGTAAACTAGCATATGTATAATAATTTTGTATTTTCTGTTTTCAGTTAAATATTTTTTTTTCACTATCACCTTACTTTTTTCATTTCTTTAAGTTATTTATTAAATTTTGGTGTAATCTTTAGATTTAGCCCCCGCCCAAGACATCTTCAAACTATTCTTTAACAGATTTAGCAAAATATGTGAACTCAATATGGAGATATGGAGAATTTCTCAACGACACTAAATTTTATCCCACCACAAGATCTTTCACATTTACATCCAACTATCCTAGTATAGATGTATAATGTCACAAAACAATAGCTCTTGCTTAGATTCTCAAAAACCTTAATATCTTCAACATTAAGTCTCCAATATGAGCAAAAGGATTGAAGTCCAAAGCAAATCAAGAGTGATTGAGAGAAACAGAGTGATGTTGATTAAGGTGACATGCTTATGTTCAAGTTGGTGGATGGTGGCAAAGTAAATGAACGAAAAAAAGTGACGAGGAGGAAGACTTAGTATCTTCTTTCTTTTTTCCCTTCCTGTTTCTTCTTTTCATTTTTCTTTTCTTGGTTTCATTTTACACTTTGGCAACTTATCATTTATAAGATTTAACACTTAGTTGTCTAAAGCCAGGTGGATTGCCACAGAACTCTTAAAAATTCAACTGGATTGCAACATCAGCTTTATGGTTAAAGTGACTGGAATTTCTTGTGATTATTTGTCTAATTAGCAAAAAAATTAAGTACAAGATCAAATTGGCAAACTGGCTATGGTATGTTTCTCTTTTTGATGATTGGTTTTGTATTTTAAGTTTGCATCTTTTACTTGTCTACTTATAAGGCAAATCTTGGAACTATGAGGAAGGGTATTCCTTTGTGACCAGAAGGTCATGGGTTCTAATCGCAAAGACGTTCTCCTTGCAACATGTAAGGGAACAAAACAGAGACTTCTTTCCTTTAACTTGCAAAGATGCAGTAATCTAACTTTTTATTAGTTCTTCATTTTCTTTGCATGATAGGTTTCAAGCAAGGGCACCTTCAAGAATGTTCACTATATTCATGTGTCAAAACATCAGATAATGGGAACTTTCATTGGTTGTATCAGATCAAATGTTCAAATTTACGGTGATCTGATCCTGATTCTTTTAGTATTACGAGCATGGGGCAATGTAACATTTTCATAATTATAGTGTTTTACCTTAGCAACCGCCAAAGATAGTGTAATGGCGTGAACTCTAGCTATAGATTTACTTGTCACATCTGTACTTTAAGAACGGAAGTTATTTAATGTGCCATTGAGCACTTGTTATGGCATTCGCACTGGAGTCAATTTTTTAATAGTTTTATCTTACTTCAAAGTAGTTTGGCCTGCTTTACCAGATTTGTTAACAAATGGCAACTCTATGGCATAAAGGCATTCAGTGATTGGTCCAATAAGCATGAAACAATTATTTTCCCTTTATGTTCCATGTTCAGCATGGAGTAACAACCAATGATTATATATTGTTTCGTGAAGGTAATTCGTGCTTTTAAAAAGTTGTAGCAATTCTAGTTCAATTTGGGATTTTGGAGTAGTTTCATCAAGAAAAGATGTCCCTTCTACAGAACCGATAGCAGTAGCATTTATACCTTCTGTATTAAGATCAATTTTATCAAGTTTATGTGTTATGCACAGGTATATGGTATAGATAGCTCCATGACTGTAGGTTAAAATACTGCTGTTTGAGAAAAGATCATCCCCAAGGTGATGTTTACAAACATGGGAACTTTTCTCTTCTCCCTGTTTGAGAGCTACTGTTTTGTTTCATGTGCTGGTCATATGCTGAAGTCTTTGGACCTGGTAAGCCTGGTTCCTTTCTTTTATTTTCCATAGGGGTCGTTGTGGCATGAACTCATTTCTGCCTTTCCTCACTCCCGACCTACCTTGGCCCTACCTTGTAACTCTCCACTGCTACTTTGGAGTAGCCTAATCTGTAACAAAGCATCAGACCAAAAAGGGGAGCTCTGGCTTCTGCAAATGTGTTGGTACCTGGGCCATAAAAGGTATAAAAAGCAACCAAAGCGGAGCTCTTATAGTCCCTAATAATGCCACCACCTGCTGCCATGCCATTCCTTGAAGAACCATCTGTGTTCAACTTTTATTTTATTTTTTATTTTTTTATGCTAAGGGATATATTATGAAGGGCTTAAAGGAACGTAAGGAGTGTAAGGATTATAGCAGGAAGATAGGAAGAAGGAAGGTTTAGCAAGCCATGAGTAAGAAGAATTCTTTTATTTCTCAATGGAAGTGGTCGATGATTTACAAGTGGTCTTGAAGGCCGGTATTTATAGGCCCTTCTTACAAACAATATGATTTTAGTGCTTAAAAAGTAAAGGCTAGATACCTATCTAGACTTAAAATATTAGTTAGCCATCATACGTGTTACAGAGGAAAAGAGGAAAAGAAAAAGTCGTACAAAAATTTTCAAAAGATAAATAGTAATATGTCGGTAATTATTGATGAAAAAAGGTCATCCCTTACGTCAGCTGTCTAGAAATCTCGACGTGTACTGTCAATTGACTGTGGTGATCCTGGATCTGTGTCTGTGTTTGCATCAGGATCTTCATTATTGATGATATCTAGAGCACTTATATGATCACTTTCTCTTATGAATGGGAGAAGCATATGCCAATTGTTTTGTGCCCAGATTTGTATATAGTGTCCTTCAGCCAATAATTTGTAATTAGTCCATCGGAACATTGATGGCACCAATGGTGTTTTTTGGCCGTAGGTAATTGAAGCCTCGATTTGTTTTGCTGTAGATGTTTTATTATTTAGCCACCACATGTAATCAATGGTAGCTGCTAGACCTTTCAAATATCTTTGTTCTTGCCTTAGAAAAATTTAAAATATTCTTACATAATGAATTTACAGTTAGAACAGATTGTGAAGCAATAGTACGTTTTATAAAAACGATTAAAGTAAAAAAGTAAATAGAACAAGATGGATTAATTTACAAAATATAATACAAGAATGTGGATATAAAATTAATTTTGAGCATATTAAAGGAAAAAATAATGGGATAGCAGATATGTTATCTAGGAACTTAAACAAATTGTTTCTTGCAGATGGAAAGAAAAGATAAAGGAAAGCAAAACGTTATACAGCCTCCACAGTCAAAGAAAAGCTCATCTTCGACGAGTATTTCTTCTGAGGAAGAACAGAATCCTACAGTCAAAGAAAAGTTAATGCAAGCTGCCATTAATGCACAACCAACACAGATGGCACATGTAACACCCTAAAAATAGGGATAACAAAAATTCGAAAAAACGGACATGTGGTATACAAAATATTGCCATAGCAAGAGCCTCCCAAAAATGGGGAAATATTTAAACTTGTTTAATTACAGTTGTAATATAACGGGGAATAGACAACAACCAACTAATCTAGTTTCTATGCTAGAAAGAAGATTACAAAAAGGGTGTCATCTATAGACCCAAAACGTCTTCACAAAAAAGTGCGCACAAATGCACCTTCCCCAAGCTCTCACCCAAACGCAACTATACCTGCTTTAGTACGGCACCACTAGAACCTGAGATACACATCGACATCAAACAAGTGTTAGGCCAAAAAGCCTAGTGAGTTTGTACAAGAAATATCATATAAATCCAAATATAATTCTTATCAGCAGTTAACCAAAGTTCATTATATGTGAAGTCAATATGGGAGACCCATAGCACCAATCAAGTTCCACCCAAAGAGTCGATATACCTTGATGACAACTACCACGAGTGACATCCGAAAGGTCCGACACATCTGAGGACTACAACCATGACATTACCCCGAATGGCGGAGGTCTAGGTACATACCATTACGGTGGCACCCAAGACTACATCCTCCTAGTGTCTACTGACTTGGTTCGTCCAACATAACTTATAGTAGGTCTCAAGGCACATTATAACCAAGAATATCTCAATACCAACCATGGGTACAATATTACTATCCCAATTAATATAATGTCCATAACAATACTAGCATAACCACAACTTTAGTCATGTAGTTGTGATACCACCAAATGGTGTCTCAAGTAAGAAATCATCTCAATAATAAGATATGTATTCCATCTAGTCATGGCAAGTTACGTATAAACATGTATTTATAGAGAAAACCCCAAATACTTAAGTATTAGAAATGAACATTTCAAGTTAAGATGCAAGCTAGTAACAAGTAGTAGATTATGATGTGTATCTAGTTTTAACAAAGGTTTAGTAAACTCACAATCTAGGTTTAGGTTAAAACCTAGAAAATAGAAACCCTAGATGATGCCAATGGGAGACTTGATGGAGAAGAGTTAGGATCTTTGACAACACTTCAATAAATGCCCTTGAATGAGTATGGATGATCAATAAATGGGTCTACCAAACCAAAACCCTAGAAATTGATGATAAGAAAGTTTAGGAGCTCAAAAATCGCACCTCAAGGATCTCTCTCGTTTTAAAATTTTGAAATGAGAAAAGAAGCATCAGATTTCGGCATAAGACAACAGTTTGCTCCACGTGGGCGACTATGCCCCCAACGACTTTGCCAATGGCATTGTCGCCGGTCAATGTCGCGGCCTCACCACCCCTCGCGGTACGTCACATGCGACTATACCCAGCGACTTTGCCCAGGGCATTGTCGCTGGGGCAATGTCGCCCACCACCTGCAGCGCCTGATTTTTCGTAACGAAAGGTAACTGACTCGCACGCGACCACAATTTTATTCAAGATAGGATTATGAGGATCACATAAGGTAACATACACACAAATAAAAGCCTCAGATAGAATAGCAACTTAGAAGATACGACTAACTTCATTTAACAAGTAAAATGAAAGGTTTAACGAATTCCCAATACTTACCTAAAAATTCGGGTGTTACAATCCTCCTCACCTAATTAGGATTTCGTCCCCGAAATCTCACCCTAAGCGAACAATTGAGGATAACGCTTCCTCATATCATCCTCGGACTCCCAACTGACGTTAGCACCACGATGGTGCTTCCATTGGACTTTGACCATGACCACGTCCTTATGCCGCAACTTTTTCACCTTCGACTCCAATATTGCTTTCGGTTCTTCCACGCAACGGTTTCCATTATCTACTCGGATTTTCGTCAAGGGTATCACACTTTCCTCCTCGGTTAGGCACTTCCGAAGGTAACACACGTGGAAGGTAGGGTGTATCCCATCCATTTCCGGTGGCAAGTCCAACCGGTAGGCTTGTAATCCAATCCTTTCCAAAATGACGAAGGGTCCAAGGAAATGAGGGCTGAGCTTCCCACGCTTCCCAAACCGGATAATCCCCTTCCATGGAGATTTTTTCAACATGACACGATTGCCCACTTGGAATTCGATCGGTCTTCTCTTCTTATCCGCATAACTTTTCTGTCGGTCTTGAGCCGCCTTCAATCTTTCTCGAATTTCTTTCACTTTGTCTGCCGTCTCTTGAACTATTTCCGGCCCGGCGAATTGCTTCTCGCCCGCTTCAAGCCAACAAACCGGAGTTCTACACTTCTGACCATACAATGCCTCGAACGGTGCCATCCCGATACTAGAATGATAACTGTTATTATAAGCAAACTCCACCAAAGGTAAGTGTGAGTCCCAACTTCCTCCAAAATCTATGACACACGACCTCAACATGTCCTCGAGCGTCTGAATCGTTCTCTCACTTTGACCATCCGTTTGAGGATGGTACGCCGTGCTCATATTCAATGTGGTGCCCAACTCTTTCTGTAAGCTAGCCCAAAAGTTCGATGTGAACCGACTGTCCCGATCCGATACGATAGATTGCGGGACTCCATGCCTCGACACCACCTCATCGATATAAAGTTTGGCCAATTTCTCCATTGGCAAGGTCTCTCGCATTGCAAGGAAATGCGCACTCTTGGTTAGCCGATTCACGATCACCCATATTGTATCATGACCCTGCAAGGTCTTTCGTAGATTTGTCACGAAATCCATGGTGATGTTGTCCCATTTCCACTCGGGAATGGCCAACGGTTGCACACTCCCGTACGGTCTTTGATGTTCCGCTTTGAATTGAAGACACGTGACACACCTTTCCACGTAATTAGCCACGTCTAGTTTCGTCACCGGCCACCAATAGTTCATCTTTAAGTCTCTATACATCTTGGTGCTATCGGGATGAATAGAATATTTCGACTTATGCGCTTCTTCTAGAAGTAACTCGCGATTTCCACCAAATTTTGGCACCCAAATTCGCCCTTGAAAGAGTTTAAGTCCTCGGTTATCTTCCGTCAATAACCCGCTTTGCTTTACCATGACCTCAGATTTGAGATTCTCTTCTTTTAACGCTTCCGCTTGACACATTTTAATGCTCTCCAACAAACTTGATACTACGTCGATTCTTGTGAGGGATAACTTAACACCGCCTTCATAACTCCCCCGACTCAACGCATCCACCACCACGTTGACCTTACCGGGATGGTAGAGCAAATCACAATCATAGTCCTTTAGTAACTCAAGCCACATTCTTTGTCGCATATTGAGTTCTTTTTGGTCGAAAATGTACTTAATGTGATCGGTAAAAAGAGTACATTTCATCCCATACAAATAATGCCGCCATAATTTCAATGCAAAGACCACCGCCGCCAGTTCCAAGTCATGAGTCGGGTAGTTTTTCTCGTCGTCCTTTAGTTTCCGTGACGCATAAGCTATCACTTTTCCCCGTTGCATTAGCACGCACCCGAGCCCCATCTTGGAAACATCACTATACACTACGAATTCAGTCGATCCCTCAGGCAGGGATAGAATAGGAGCTTCACACAACATCTTCTTAAGCGTTTGAAAGGCTTGGTCTTGCTCATCGGTCCAAAGAAACTTGACATTCTTTCTTGTGAGGGATGTGAGTGGCGAAGCTATCTTGGAGAAGTCTTAAATGAATGGCCTGTAGTAACCCGCCAATCCCAAGAAACTTCGGATCTTCGTCGGACTCGTTGGCGGTTCCCAACTCATCATCGCCTCGATCTTTGCCGGGTCCACCTTCACCACATCTTCAGACAACACGTGGCCCAAGAATTGCACTTATTTGAGCCAAAACTCGCACTTTGAGAACTTCACGTACAACTTCTCTTTTCGGAGAACTTCTAGCACCTCTCGTAGATGATTTTCATGCTCAGCCTCATCCTTGGAGTAGATCAGGATGTCGTCGATGAAGACTATCACAGACTTGTCCAAGAAAGGGCGACACACACGGTTCATCAAATCCATGAATACGGCTGGAGCATTGGTCAAGCCAAAGGGCTTCACCAAAAACTTGTAGTGTTCGTAACGCGTTCGAAAAGCCGTCTTCGGAATGTCCTCCTTCTTCACCCTTACTTGGTGGTAACCGGGCCGAAGGTCAATCTTTGAAAAACACCCCGCTCCTTCTAGTTGATCAAAGAGGTCGTCAATACGAGGTAAAGGGTACTTGTTCTTTACCGTGGCCTTATTCAATTCTCGATAGTCGATGCACATCCGCATGGATCCATCCTTCTTTTTCACGAATAAAACTGGAGCTCCCCAAGGTGACGAGCTCGGTCGAATAAATCCCTTCTCAAGAAGCTCTTGAAGTTGCGTCATCATCTCCCGCATTTCTGTTGGAGCCAAACGGTAGGGTGCACGGGCTATCGGAGTCGTTCCCGGAGTGAGGTCGATTTGAAACTCCACTTGTCGTTCCGGCGGTAACCAGGGTAAATCTTCCGGGAATACGTCCGGATAGTCTCGTACAATCTTCACGTCCCCTACCGACTTCTTCTCCTATTTCGCGTCCACCACGTAAGCCAGATACGAAGGGTAACCCTTCGCTAGAAATTTGCGAGCCTTAAGAGAGGAGATGATAGGGTTATTTCTCTTCCCTTTCTCCCCGTATATGGTGACTACACCGCTTCCCGGCAAAGGCACTTGGATCATCTTTTTGGAGCAAAAGATGTCGGCCTTATACCTCGACAACCAATCCATGCCTATGACTACGTCGAACCCCCCCTATAGTCATAGGTAGCAAGTCTACTCCAAAGGAATTCCCATCGATCTCTAAAGTACAATCACAAAAATGATCCTGGATGATCATTTGATCTCTATTAGCTACTTCTACTACTAGTGCATCGGGAAGGACACTAATAGCAGTGACAAACTGTTTACAGAAAATATTCGATACAAAGGAACACGTAGCACCCGAATCAAACAACACACGAGCGGGCAAGGAGTTTACTAGGACGTACCCGAAACAACATCGGCGGTCTCCTTCGCCTCCTCGGTAGTCATCCGGAATGCTCGGCTTGGCGCTCTCGACGGTTGCTCGACTCGTGCCGTCGACCCGAAAGAAATCCCACGGTTTCCACCCACAAGCTTCGGGCAATCCTTCTTCATGTGACCCGATTCTCTACATTTGAAACATACCAGCCCCCGGATAGGGCACTCTCGAATGGCATGAACCTTCTTGCCGCACTTGGCACACTCGACAGGACCCGACTAAGATCTTGGATTGCATGGGACAGAGTGCTTGGTCTTGCACTTGTGGCACCATCGATCGTCACGCCGATTGTCTCTAACTCTTCCACCTACAAACGACTTAGATTGACGAACGGGCCCAGATGGCCCTTCCCACTTTCACTTATCCCCCACTTGTCCTCTCTCTTCTTTCTCCACCACCAAATCGTCTTCTACCGGTAAAGACTCCTTGATTACATCCTGAAGTGTCAACCCTTTAGCATTCCTTACTACCGTCCTCATCCCGGCCGGCAACCCATGTTGGTAAGCCTTAATCTTTGATCTCTCACCAGGGACCAGGTGTCCCACCAAGTTTAGCTTTTCCAAGAAAAGCTTGGAGTAGTCAGCGACATACAGTCCCTTTCCTCATCCCCCTAAATTCCTCTTCCAGTTTGTCCAACGATCTCTCACTACAATACTTGTCCATGATTTTCTGTTTGAAAACCGACCAAGTTAGCTTAGCCAGAACTTCGGGAGTGAGGGCGGACTGTGTGAGATTCCACCAGATCAAAGTTTCACCCCTAAGTAGTTGAGAAGCAAGCTTAACCCGTTGTGAGACATCACATTCACTAGACTCAAAGGCCATCTCCACTTCCTTGAGCCAATACATACAAACAACCGGATTGGCGGAACCTGAAAACTCCTTCGGATTGCACCCCAGAAAAGCCTTATAAGTGCATCCTTTGACCTTTTTCTTGCTTCCGTTCTCTAAATGATTTTTAGTTAACACAACGACCGGTCCACCACCCGACCCATTCACGATATTCTTCGCCATCGTCTTAGGTTGTCGGTGACTAGCATCTCTATCCTCCAGTAGCTTCATAAAGAACTCTTGTTGTTGTGCCATGGCTGAATTCATGGCTTGCATCATGCTATCTCTTATCCTTGTTTCCATAGTCACTTCCTCCATGACTCGATCAACGGGTTCGAGATTACGTCGGGGTATGTGTTCGGGTCCCCCGCCCAGGACATTGGCCACGGGTGGCCCTTCAGTAGCCACGACCAAAGTAGGCTGATCGGTCGTAGATTCGTCTTCAACATGACCATCCGGTGGGTTTTACAGTCTGTTTCGTGTGTTGACCATGGTTATTTGTCACACACGCACGAGAAAGGAGGTTGAAAAAAGACTAAGTGAATTAAACTCATGGTACATACTACTACACATTTCAATCATCATAATTATAGTAATTAAAGCATGCTCACGTAACAACACATTCATAATAGCAGTAGCTAAGTAAAATTATGAACGAATTATACACAAGGATTCTTGTCACCACCATTACAACTCTCAAATAGTGTAATTCTGTGAATCCTAACGCTCTCCCCACCTAAGTCTTTTACCCCAAGGTGGATAACTTAACTCTATGCTTAAAGCTTAAGTCTAGGTATACTAAGGTCAATACCTAGTTCACTTAAACTAAAGCTCTGATACCAACTTGTAACACCCTAAAAATAGGGGTAACAAAAATCCGAAAAAATGGACATGTGGTATACAAAATATTGCCATAGCAAGAGCCTCCCAAAAATGAGGAAATATTTAAACTTGTTTAATTACAGTTGTAATATAACGGGGAATAGACAACAACCAACTAATCTAGTTTCTATGCTAGAAAGAAGATTACAAAAAGGGTGTCATCTATAGACCCAAAACGAGAAAAGTGCGCCCAAATGCACCTTCCCTAAGCTCTCACCCAAACGCAACTATACCTGCTTTAGTACGGCACCACTAGAACCTGAGATACACATCAACACCAAACAAGTGCTAGGCCAAAAAGCCTAGTGAGTTTGTACAATAAATAACATATAAATCCAAATACAATTCTTATCAGCAGTTAAACAAAGTTCATTATATGTGGAGTCAATAGGGGAGACCCATAGCACCAATCAAGTTCCACCCAAAGAGTCGATATACCTTGATGCCAACTACCACGAGTGACATCTGAAAGGTCCGACACGTCCGAGGACTACAACCATGCCATTACCCCGAATGGCGGAGGTCTAGGTACATACTATTACGGTGGCACCCAAGACTACATCCTCCTAGTGTCTACTGACTTGATTCGTCCAACATAACTTATAGTAGGTCTCAAGGCACATTATAACGAAGAATATCTCAATACCAACCATGGGTACAATATTACTATCCCAATTAATATAATGTCCATAACAAGACTAGCATAACCACAATTTTAGTCATGTAGTTGTGATACCACCAAATGGTGTCTCAAGTAAGAAATCATCTCAATAATAAGATATGTATTCCATCTAGTCATGGAAAGTTACATATAAACATGCATTTATAGAGAAAACCCCAAATACTTAAGCATTAGAAATGAACATTTCAAGTTAAGATGCAAACTAGTAACAAGTAGTAGATTATGATGTGTATCTAGTTTTAACAAAGGTTTAGTAAACTCACAATCTAGGTTTTGGTTAAAACCTAGAAAATAGAAACCCTAGATGATGCTAATGGGAGACTTGATGGAGAAGAGTGAGGATCTTTGACAACACTTCAATAAATGCCTTTGAATGAGTGTGGATGATCAATAAATGGGTCTACCAATCCAAAACCCTAGAAATTGATGATAAGAAAGTTTGGGAGCTCAAAAATCGCACCTCAAGGATCTCTCTCGTTTTAAAATTTTGAAATGAGAAAAGAAGCATCAGATTTCGGCATAAGACAACAGTTTGCTCCACGCGGGTGACTATGCCCCGACGACTTTGCCAATGGCATTGTCGCCGGTCAATGTCGCGACCTCACCACCCCTCGCGGTACGTGACATGCGACTATGTCCAGCGACTTTGCCCAGGGCATTGTCGCTGGGGCAATGTCGCCCACCACCTGCAGGGCCTGATTTTTCGTAACGAAAGGTAACTGAATCGCACGCGACCACAGTTTTATTCAAGGTAGGATTACGAGGATCACATAAGGTAACATACACACAAATAAAAGCCTCAGATAGAATATCAACTTAGAAGATACGACTAACTTCATTTAACAAGTAAAATGAAAGGTTTAACGAATTCCCAATACTTACCTAAGAAATCCGGGTGTTACAACACAGGTTGAAATGATTAACAGTTATCTACAACAACCTCATGTTATTCAAAGTCTTAGGGAGATGTGTTACATCCCACAAACCGGTGTTCAGTCTTTAGAACTATATTTGTTAGGTTTACAAAGAAGTACGACTCCCCATACTTCTTTACAACCATCAACCTCTATAATTATATAATCTGTGACTAATGGTAATTCTAATGGTCTTATAGTTTTTACTGCTTCTTTTATTAATTTTACT
The DNA here is from genome assembly GCA_954870635.1 of Arctium minus. Taxonomy (NCBI): domain Eukaryota; kingdom Viridiplantae; phylum Streptophyta; class Magnoliopsida; order Asterales; family Asteraceae; genus Arctium; species Arctium minus. The sequence goes on along the minus strand of OX941080.1, from coordinate 167,506,325 downwards.
AGTTTTATATCTTCATTATTAAAATGTCTTTGACCGTTTTTAGTTGTTTTACTATATAAGGGTCCAACTAACTTTGAAAGATTTGGAATAAATTTCCTAGCATAATTTACTAATCCTAAAAATACTTGTATTTGTTTAAGATTTTCAATTTTTTCTGGAAAATCTAAGATTTTTGTAGAAATATGTGATTGTAGTTCTATCTTTCCATTTCCTATTTCTAGGCCAAGAAAATATATTTTTCTTTTGAATAATTCCATTTTTCTTTTAGAAACGACTATAACGTTCTCTTTAATCTATTCGAAGACCTTCTGTAAATGTTTTTCATGTTCCTACACTGTTTCACGGGAAACTAAAATATCATCAATATATACTAAACAAAAATCATATTTAATAAAAATACTGTCCATAAATCTTTGAAATATAGATGGTGCATTATTAAGTCCAAAACTAAGGGCACGTTTGGTTTGCGGGATTGGAATGAAATGGATTGGATTTCAAGTAAGGATTTGGATTTGGGGGGATTTGGATTCCCAACCTATTGTAAATGAATTTCAAATCCATTAGGTAAAGGATTTTAAAAAGGTCAAAGGATTTCAAATTCGGTCAACAAATTCTATTCCTGCAAACCAAACACAGGATTGGAATGGATTTGAAGTCCAAATCCCTCCAAATCCATTCCAATCCCGCAAACCAAACGCGCCCTAAGAACATTCCATTCATATTGTCCCTCTGAACATGTAAAGGTCGTCCATGGTTTAAATTCTTCTTCAAGTTGTAACTGATTATATCCTGATTTTAGATCAAATATTGAGAATACTTTTTTCTTTTGTATAAGATTTAATAAACTGTCTTTATTAGGAATATTGTAACCATCATCTTCTGTGTTATCATTTAATCTTTTATAATTATAAACTATTCTGGCCTTTCATCTTTTAATTTCACTGTGATTTCTTACTATAAATGCTGCTGATCTATGAGGACTTTCAGACTTTCTAATTAATCCTTGTTCTATCATTTATGGGATTTGTTTTTTAAAAAATTTCGTTATCTAGTGGACTATATTCTATGTTTGCAGTTCTAATTGTAATGTCTGGATTTTTAAGTTTGAATTTAAAAATGTATTTAACCTTTGATTTTTTAATGTCTTCACCAATTAATCCTATTTTTTCCAAATGTAAAATTATAGGATAATTTATACTTTTTGTAACATCTTTCCCTTTTTCTAATTCATATGTTAAAAAATTTGTGAGTAATTTTATTGCTTCGTTTTCTATAAAAACTTTATTTTGAGTTTGTTTTAAAAAATCTAAATTACCTTGTCAAATTACCTTGTCTACCACGCTTTTGTGAAAACTTTGATGTATTTGTGTATCGTAATGTAGGAAAACTGTAACTATGTTTACTTAATGTAATGAAATTCTTATTAAGTGTGATTCCTCCATTTATTCCAAATATAAAATTTTGGTAGTGATAAGCGTCATTACTTGTGTATGACAATGGAAGAACATTGAACATGAAAATGAATCCATTCAATTACGACTCCGCTTTATTTCCCTTGCCATTGCTAATATCCTTCCTGGATGACACGGGAAGGGAAAAGCCATCCGCTTCACCTCTCAACAGCTAAAAATAGCCACATATAACTTCACTTTCCTAGAACCCACCACTTTAATCTCCAGTTTTGTTTCGAGTGAAGTTTAAGGGCGCTCTTGTATATGAGTTAATGGCCAATGGCTCTTGTATATGAGTTAATGGCATGGCAAAGACTAAGGTGACGTTTGTTTTTTTAAGAGGTTTGAAGTCTGAAATCTTATTTCCATTTTGATTAATAAGAGGTGGTGCTGAAATCTGAATCAATAAGATTGTTTATTTTTGTATGGTCTGAAGGCATCTTGAGAGAAAGGAGAGCATTGAAATGAGGCAGAGATAAGAGGTTTTAAGAAGTTAGATCATCACTTCTTATTTCAGATATATTTAAGGGTTAAGAGGTTCTGAAAATTGGAAAAAAAAACGACCTGACTGTAAAAAAGTCTAAGGGGGTGTTTACTTGGGGCTTAATGATAAAACCGGCTTATTCGTCCAGACATTTGGAGTGTTTACTTGGGGCTTAATGACAAAACCGACTTATTCGCGCAGACATTTCCGACTTATTCACTAAGTAGGGGAAAGATGTGTTGTCCCCATTAAGACACATCTTTGACATTTCTACCCTTTAAAAATAAAGACATGCCTACCCTCCTACTCAATAATTATGCAATAAAAACCTAGCTTCTCTATTTCAGCTTCACTGCTCGTTCGATTTTACAGCTTCGAGTTCATTGCTGGTTCGATTACAGTATTTCAATTCACTGCTGGTTCGATTTCAACCCTAGACAATAATTTCTTTTGGTCGATTTCTCCAAAGGTAATGATTTTACTGATTGTTCGATACTTGTTTCTTCTCCATACTCGATTGTTGTTCTATACTTGTTTCTTCAGTCGATTGTTGTTCCGTACTTATTTCTTAAGTCGATTGTTGTTCCATACTTGTTTTCTTCAGTCAATTGTTGTTCCTTACTTGTTTTTTCAGTCGATTTTTGTTCCATACTTGTTTCTTCTCCATAATTGCTCGACATTTCTACAATGTCGATTTCATACTTGCTACTTTTTGTTTGAACTTGGCTACATTGTGTTTGAACTTGGAAGTTTAAGTGCTTAATGAATTTTTGTTTGATTTTTGGATTATATCAATGAATTTATGAATATATGGCTTAAAAAATAAACAACAATTTATAAAACAGCTTAAAATTCATATTCAGGGGTAAATTGGTCATTTTTGTTATTCAGACTGTTAATTCAGATAAAAAAGTAAACAACAACATCAATTTATCCAGACAGACAAATTTATCCATACAGGACTTAATGGAAAATTTGGTAAACAACCCCTAACCCATTCAAACTTAAAAGTGGTTAAGAGTTTTTTTTTTATTTAACCAAAGGGCATTTAGCCTAGTAGTATTGGAACCTCTAGCCTCCTAAGAGTTCGAGGGTTCAAACCTCACTAAAGGTGAAAAGGGTGTGTAAGTTTATTTGTTGTATTTGCCGTATATAAATATTAAAAAAATAGATTTTTTAAAAAAACAAACAACTCTAAGAATTTTATCTTGTTACTGCTTGTTGGGTAAGAAACCTTACCAACAATTTCATTATGCCATTTTGATAGTCAACAACTTTCCCGGTTGGCATTGGTAAATGGTCCATTAGTCTTTTGAATGAACACATATTGTTCCTCTAGTTGAAACCATTCAATAAGGACCTCCGTTTTATTCCCCTTGCCATAGTCAAATTCCTCGATGACATGGAAAGAGAAAATCCCGTCCGTTTTACCTCGATCTCAACAGCTAAGGATAGCCACATATAACTTTAGCATCCTATTGGGTTTGGGACAATTTACAAGGGAATCTTTACGAATGGCACCACTGTAGCTGTCAAAGTACTAAATGGGACACCAGACAAGAGAATCGAGGAACAATTCATGGCGGAAGTAAGCACGATGGGAAGAACCCACCACTTTAATCTCTTTAGGTTGTATGGGTTTTGCATGCTTCGACCCAAGTTTAAATGCTCTTGTATACGAGTTCATGATCAATGGCTCTTTGGACTACCACTTGTTTAAATCCAAGAAAGGAATTATTCTAGGGTTCGGGAAGCTCCACGAGATTGCATTAGGAACCGCAAGAGGAATCACATACTTACATTAAGAATGTCCTCAAAGAATAGTTCACTATGATATCAAGCAAGGCAACATACTCTTGGATTCAAACTTCTATGCAAAAGTAGAAAATTTTGGTTTAGCCAAACTTTGCAACAGGGATACCACTCATATAACGATGACAGGAGGACGGGGTACCCCGTGTAACACCCCGAAATCGTTGGCCGAAGAAAAAGCGAAAGAAATCACCCACAGTGCCCCGCGCGGCCATCCGCGCGAGTTGAGCCGCGCCACGAACCGCGTGAGGCTCTGTTTCCTCGCGATTCCAGTGGTCCGTGCGACTCTCCACGCGGGTCAGGTCGTGCCACCATCCGCGCACGCGCTCTGTGCGCTGATAAAAGAGGAGAATCCGACCTCCAACCTCATTTCTCTCAAAACCCTCAAATCTCCTCCCACTTTCTCTCCCAAACCGACCTACACCTTCCCAAATGAACCCTAACCCATTTTGAGGAGTTTTCCTCCTGAAATCTCATGATTCCTCATCACCTAGCAAGTTTGGAGGTTAGAGCCATAGTCCTCCATCTTCATCTTCTTCATCGACTTTTCTAGGGTTTCATCCACCCTTGTTCCCCCTTTTGTAGATTGGAGGTTTGTGGCCATTTTGGTGAACTAGAGGTGTTTTGATTGGTGGATTTAAGCTTGGGTTAAGGTAATCTTCTATTTTCGTCATATAAGGAAGTTAGGGTTTTGGTATAAGTTGGGATCTTCATGTATAATGTTTGGGGAATGATTCTAATGGTTGGATGTAATTATTTACAGCTGAAATTTATGGATCTAGGTTTTGGAAGTTTTGGCTTGGAGGATGCAAGTTTCTTCAAAGAAGATCTATGTGGGGTAAAATCTAGATTTACCCTAAATCTAGCAAGGTGAGTTCAAGTTGATTTGTGAAAATGGTGTACATACCAAAATGTCTATTTTAAAGTGTTCATATGTTTTACATGAATTTATTAACTGTTGAGTTATTTGGCGAATCTTGCTTATTTGAAGCGTTTGATTTTATAAACTTTGTAAAACACCCACGTTAGGGGTTTTGAGCATTTTAACAACTAAATTATACACATTGGTATTTTAAGGATTTATTTCATGAAGTAGAGTTTGGGTATAAATACATTTTTATTGTGTATCTTAGATAAATGTTCGATTTTGAGTCATGGGACGTTTTTGAAGGAATAAATGATGGAAACTCACTTGGAAAATGATTTGTCCCAAACTAAACTACGTTGGAGTTATTTATATAATTTGGAGTATGGGTTTGCATAACGGCGGATTGTTACGTTTGGTTTCATTTTATGATTTTCAATGTTGAGCCTTTGTATTTGTTGAGCTTATGGCTCGGTTTGGATTTTGTTGGGTTTTGAGGACACTTGTCTGGGTTTTGAGGACACTTGTATGGGTTTTGATAGCTCATTATAGAGCGTTTGGTCATGATATGCATTTACTGCATCTTATTTGAGAATTACATGTTTTGAATGCGTTAGTTCATTCATTTTGAGTCGTGTAATGTTTTAGTTAGTGCAATGGATCCATAAGCACGGTGTTCTTATGTCTCGTTTTGGACAAGTTCACCACTTTGGCACGGAATAGGCATCAGGTCACCATGGTAAGTAAGGTGTAATTCTCTTGTGGTCGGGCAGCGTCCCATGGGCAGTAAGGTGTAATTCCCTTGTGCTAGGGTTCCCATTTTGGAACTCTCAAGAATAGACCTAGAGGGGTTGACTTGATGTTTTCGAGCAATAAACTTAGAGGAGTTGAGCTCAGTATGTTTTATGGGTTTAACCCATATGTTTTGGTTTCCTACATAACTATGTGCCCTACTTTTGTGTTCCGTCACATACTATGTAATCGGGTCTACCCCGTCACCGAAAGGTGTTGTTTTGGTTATGGAGTTTTATAATCCATGTTTTCGATGATGTTTTGGGTATGGATTGTTATCCATGTTTTTGGGTTTTGTATACAGAATTTTATCCATGCTTTTGGAATATTTTGGGATGAGAGAGTTTATCCACGTTTTCAGTATTTGACTATTAAAGTGTCAGTTATGTATTACGCGAGTTTTGGGTTAGATTTATATTCGAAGAAACATTTTGTTTTTGTGATTTTAATCATGAAGAGAGTGAATGTTGAAAAAAGAGATTGTTTCCAGATTTAACGTATTTCATTATGGAAATCACGATTTAATTAACGTTCTCAAAGTTATTGTTTTATATCTATCTAATGAAAACTCTTGAGCTCACTAGGCGTTAAGCCTAACCTTTTTATTTGTCGGCATGTGCATCAGGTTCCAACTGGGGTTTGGTTCTAGCGGCGCTATGAAGAGATGAGCACTAGGTTTATCACGAGGGTAAGTAGTTTGATGAAGTCTTCCGCAGTTGGAGATAGCGACTGTTATTGGGTTTTAGTGACATTTGTACCTATTATAGATCGTGTATAGGGATTGAATTGTGTTTGTTGAAGTTAAACCTTAAATTGTTGTTGTAGTTGATTTAGTTATCGATGTATTTAGAAAATTTTAAATTACTTGCTATTTCCAGATTTCAGGGTGTTACAAGTTGGTATCAGAGCATAAGTTTGAGAGAATTAGGTGTTGATTTTGGATGCCTAAACTCAAACTAGTGTTCTTTTAAGTGATCGAGAGAGAGAATTGCACCATTAGGCACTTTAAGATTGGATGTTTTGAGGTTGATAGAGACACTACAGACGGGAATCATGTCGAGAGTAGCAAGGATGATCATGTACGGTACGTTCATAATTACACCTGGCCAATGTGATGGTGAACCTACGAGTTACATGTGTATGCTTGAACTACTTTGATGTGACGACCGTTGGGATAATGAAGAAGTTTCTAAGTAGGTAGTCATTAGGAGAGGTTGATGATCTTGGCATATGTCACTCGGGGGTGACAGGAAGCATGTTGATTGCTTTAAGTGGACCGTTTAGGTTCAGAATGATTGGTTGGATTAGAACCATAGACTTGGTGTCAGGATCGAATTTTCAACAAGAATAAAGTCTCAGAAACAATATCAAAGAAGTTGCGGAATAACACTTTGATATTCAATGGAACAGTAAACAAACAGTATATAATAAACACTTTGCAAACTTGTATTAAAATCACAAGATTACACACTCAACCTCAATCTTGAAGAACAAGCTCTTTCAAGACGAATTCTACTTCTCTAGAATTAGGAACTATGCCTTGAGGTTGATTCTCTCTTTAACAAAAACTTAGAATAAAATTCTGTATCTAAACTATTCTGTCAAATCTATACATATACTGAACAAAAAGATAATTACAAATAAATAAAATATCTTCAGTATATCTTCCATGAATATCTTCAGAATATCCTTGTTTATCTTTACCCACGATCTCTTCATTATTATCTTCACATTACCTTATAAGCAGCATTAAGTCAGCATTAAGTCTTGGCAGCATTAACTACTAAGCAGCACTAACCACTAGCAGTACTAACTTTGTTCAAGCAGCACTAACTTTGACTAGCAGTATTAATTCTACTAGCAGTAGTAATACTCAGCAGTATTAACTTTGGAGTCTTCTAGCAGTAGTAATTCTGAACTAGCAGCATTAATCACTTGAGTTATTCTTCAGTTCCCAACACTTGGGATCAACAATATTCAAGGAGAAATTGTAAGGTGAATCTAGGGAACCCTTGAATTATTGTCCTGAGATGTTTGAGTATTCGGATGACAATAGTGTGCCGGAAAATTGAGGATATTTGGTCTGGGAAATTGAGGCGCGTAAGTTTTGAGACGTTGAGTGCCGATCAAATTCATGCGCAAAATTTTATTCTAAAATGAATTGCATCAACTATTTCTCATGTTTCCGAAATCATCATGTGGAATTACATTACGAAATTTTGGAAAGATGTTTTAGCACACACAAGGTTTTAAACCATGACTTTCAGCATGCACAAAATTATTTCATGGCATGAGGTTGCAAACTTTGTTGAGATTTTCTTATTCTCATTTTTGTCCAACACTATTTCGTATTTTGCGATGTGCGCATTTGGTTGTTGGTTAGGGTCTTGAACAAGTAACTACGGTTTATGACTTTAACATTGGATCTCCTCCTCATATGTTAAGGTTTTGGACGAAGAGTTATCTTCCATTATTTTGGTGTTTGAGTTTTATTGAGAATTTTACTCCATGCGATTTTGCGAATTTAATGGGGTGATTTAATGGCGTCTCGTTGTATTGTTTTCCCTTGAGTTTTGTGCGGGCAGTTGGGTTGTATAGAGTATGCGTACATGTTTTATTTGGGATTTCTGTCATAGGTTCTTAGCCAACATTTTAGAACTATGAAGCATATTGTTAACTTGTCTTTAAACTTGAAACCAATGTAGATTATTTTGTATTTTAACCGAGGTACATGCATATACCGCGTTGCTAGTTTTGTGAAGTAGACTGTCGCATGCAAGTTTTGTTGTGAGATCTTAATTCTGTGTCGTGCTGTGACTAAAACAGAGAAAACTTTGAGAGTTTGATATCATGAAAATTCTGTTTTGGGTTTTGCAAACATCTTATCGGTACGACCTAAAGTTTGGAATCAAACTATATTGTTCTTACGTTTGATCAAATCGCATGCATCTGTTGTTTACTAAGTTTGAGAAATTTACATATGTGGGCCTTGTTGGAGATTTTATTTCATGTCATTATATGGTTAAGTAAGAGATTTTCGGAACTTGATTATGTGGAACTCTCTTCTGGACTTTCGTACAAACGTCTTGTTATACACTGTTTTAGTATGTAAAAAAATATTTTCTCGTCTATGGCATAAATTGATGCATGTTAGGACCAAGTGGTCCCTCTAAAAAGTTTGTTGTGTATCTTCAATATTGTCATTAATAGCTTGAATAATAATTAAACAATTTTCGAAATCATTTTATCCGCGTGGCGGTAATGACCACTTGGCACACCTACCGAGTAAACGGTAGTGGATTTACTTGTATGACTAATTGTTATAAAGCTTTGCAATTAGAATTTTTATAAAGTCTCCAATTGGCATTAGTTTGAAAACCTTGAACTCAACCATGGCTATAGGGTCAAACCCTTCTATAGAGCAAGTTGTAATGAAGGATTATAGGAGTCCTTGGGAATTGAAGCTTCAGATGACCGACTGGTGGTTAGTCTTTAATTTTGGGATTCCAGTTTTGTGAATCGGTGCACGCATAAATAATTGAAGTGTTAGATCTATGAATTCTCCCAGTTAATTAAGTGTTGATCTTTCGGTTCCGGTAAAAATTGTGGGTTAAGCATTGTGTGGTTGCTTTATGCTGGTGGGTTACGAACTGATGGGTTGAATTTCGACATCATGCATGGGTCGGATGTGTACTATCTGGTTGAGTCTGCAGGAATAAAGAAATTATGTCGAACTTTAGTACCATGATAGGTGTCAACTTTATTTCGTCAGTGCAAATCTGGAAAGAAATATATGGTGGTATATCCATGGTTGTGGTGTAGACATTTTGAGGATAGGTGTCGACATTCGAATTTGGAGGACAATGACCCTTGAGGTGCTTTAGTGCACTCTCATTGAAATTGGGTATGTCTACAAGTTAAGTGGCAACCTTAAGGATACTAGATGCCAACAACTAGGGATCGATCATTGGTAATTCTGTAATCAACAAGGTTTCGCCGATTCATCGATGCTTGAATGCACTATGGGAGTTGAGTAACCGTGGAGTTGGGGTAATCTATTGTCTACCTATGTTGTGTCGTGTCAGTTGAGGAACGGATCGAATGTTGTGATTGGATCGAACCTAACTAGTGCTAGGAAATGTCGTCAAGGAAGGGACGATGAATCTTTTATAGTATGGATTATTGGGGAATTGAGCTAGAATATCGAGGTAAACCTTAAGTAGAAATCGATTATTGAGGAGACCTTGATGTGTAGGAATTAGAAGTATTTAAGAGTAATGTTCGCCTTGGGGTAACCTTGGTGGAAGTGGTTGGTGAAAGTCGTAAACTTCTCTTGAGGTGATGTGTGCGACCTAAGGTTGGGAGGCAACTGAGCTCGTAATGATAGGAAGATGTTTTGATAAGGAATCGATGTTCAACCCATCATTGGCGACATTTGACGAACCCTGGGATTGAGTTGTGATGACTCGTTATGAGAAGTACAGTAAAAAAACCTTAACTGGTATCGTATATGAGGCAAGTCACCGTGGAAGAATCCCATTCGGATAGAGAACCGATTGACCTGACTAAAGGCGACGTTGGGTGTTTGGTCGGGGTCAGATTTCGAGGACGAAATCTCTTTTACGGTTGGGAGGACTGTAACACCCCGAAATCGTTGGCCGAAGAGAAAGCGAAAGAAATCACCCACAGTGCCCCGCGCGGCCCTCCGCGCGAGTTGAAGTTGCGCCATGAACTGTGCGAGGCTCTGTTTCCTCGTGGTTCCAGTGGTTCGTGCGACTCTCCGTGTGGGTCAAGTCATGCCACCATTCGCGCACGCGCTCTGTGCGCTGATAAAAGAGGAGAATCTGGCCTCCAACCTCATTTCTCTCAAAACCCTCAAATCTCCTCCCACTTTCTCTTCCAAACCGACCCACACCTTCCTAAATGAACCCTAACCCATTTTGAGGAGTTTTCCTCCTGAAATCTCATGATTCCTCATCTCCTAGCAAGTTTGGAGGTTAGAGCCATAGTCCTCCATCTTCATCTTTCTCATCGAGTTTTCTAGGGTTTCATCCACCCTTGTTCCCCCTTTTGTAGATTGGAGGTTTGTGGCCATTTTGGTGAACTAGAGGTGTTTTAGTTAGTGGATTCAAGCTTGGGTTAAGGTAATCTTCTATTTTCTTCATCTAAGGAAGTTAGGGTTTTGGTATAAGTTGGGATCTTCATGTATAATGTTTGGGGAATGATTCTAATGGTTGGATGTAATTATTTACGGCTGAAATTTATGGATCTAGGTTTTGGAAGTTTTGACTTGGAGGATGCAAGTTTCTTCAAAGAAGATCTATGTGGGGTAAAATCTAGATTTACCCTAAATCTAGCAAGGTGAGTTCAAGTTGATTTGTGAAAACGGTGTACATACCAAAATGTCTATTTTAAAGTGTTCATATGTTTTACATGAATTTATTAACTGTTGAGTTATTTGGCGAATCTTGCTTATTTGAAGCGTTTGATTTTATAAACATTGTAAAACACCCACGTTAGGGGTTTTGAGCATTTTTATCAATTAACTCAACTAATTTTGTTTGGTTTACTTATTTAAATTGCAATTTTCATACATCAAACTATTAATATTTTTTGCCTCATCTTTTAACTTCTAACGATTGTGCGATATTTTATATGCTACCAACGAGACTGATAGGTTTGAAGTCTTTGCAGATCTGGGGTTCATAGATTTAGGGATAAGACATAAACGAGGAATTGCACCCGTTTGGAAGTCATCCGGATAAGAAAAATTGCTTTATTGCCTCAACTACATCAACGTTAATAATGGACCAAAAGGATTTAAGAAATCCAAAGGGAAATCCTATCTAGACCAGGGGATTTGTCTTCTCCCACTCCCAAACCGCCCTCTTAATTTCGTCCTCAGTGACCGGTCTATTGAGAGAGATAATCGCCAAAAAGTTTTTTCAGACCTTCCTTGAAGAATCTACACTACGGCCGGAATTGAGATCCCAAACTATTTTTAAAGAAAGAATAAAATTCGTTTTTTACCTCTCTCGGTTCCTTCATCTATCTTCCGTTAACTAGGATTCCGTTTATTTTCGATCTATTCCTCCTGTAGTTGATTGTTCCATGGAAAAAAATTGGAGTTTTCTTCCCCGTCCACCGCCCATATGATTTTGGCCCTTTGAGATAGATCTGATTTTTCCTTTGTAGCCATCTCATCTTTATATTTAATAGCCTCTAGTCTCCTCCTCAAATTCGGGGTCAACAAGTTCGACTTCAATACGTTTATCTACCTCTTTGATCACCTCCAATGCTTTCTTATTATTAACCTCCATACAACTCTTTTTTTTCCTGACGAGCACTTTCTGATATGAGTTTGTAACATCTTCAACTTATTCTTCAAAACAACCAATTTATTGACCGATCTCGAGTATCTATCATCTTTCCAAGCGTGCTCCACCAATGATCTAAAATCATCAAATACGAACCAAGAATTAAAAATTCTGAATGGGGTCGGACCATAGTTTGCAGTGGTCTATTTGAGAACGAACGAATAATGATCAAACTTGTCCCTAGCTAGAATTGTACATTTCGAGTTAGGCCAGAGATCAATGAATTTCCTTGAGACGAGGAATCTATCTAACTTGCTTAATTTTGAACCCACTGAATTCAACCAGGTGTATTGCCGGTGGTCGACATATGGATGAGATCTGCATTAAGGATGAACTCATTGAAAATTTTTGCTACAGAGTGATCATAAGAAAAGCCCGTTTTTTTCTTTCTTTCTTAAGGATCCCTTGTAGAGTTAAAATCCCCCATTAGAACCAAAGTACCTGACCGACCAACTAGAGATCAATCGAAAGAGAGAAGACCACAAAAGTTTCTTTTTAGAGAGCTCCTAAGTGGGGGTAGACATTGATTATACAACATGCTTCCAACTTAGGAATCCATGTTCCAAAGAATACTATAAAACCTCTCGTCACATATGGTTTTCGATCTAGAGAAAACTTTCCTGTTCCAGATTGACATAATTCCCCCTGCCCTGCCAATTGCTTTAGTCTTTGCATAATCGAACTCTGAGTCCCCCGCCCCCATAGGCTTTTAATTTGAACCAGAGAAGAATTGGAAGTCTTAACTTCTTGAAGGGCAAGAAAATTTCCCCTATAAATATTTGTGTGTGTGTGTATATATATATATATATATATATATATGAAGTTCAAACGAAAACAATAACCAAATAAAAGAGCGCGAAAATGGTAAAATCACATGTGATTTTACATGCGATTACGGTCAATGCAAGGGTGAGCGGACGGCCTGTGAGTTAGATGTCATTTTACACATGTTTTCAGTATGAAATCATATGTGATTCGGTTGTTTTCGTATTTTCTTATTTGGTTATTGTTTTGGTATGAACCTAACTCTCCCTCCCTCCCTCTCTCTTTATATATATATATATATATATATATATATATATATATATATATATATAGGCATCATCATTTAGAAAATGATGAAATTGTACAACCTATGAAAACTAATCATGACCGTCTATTATCTTGATCAACGGACATAAGTGAAGTGGTGGCATAACAGTAGTTTTTATAAATTTTGAGTCACAATATGAAACAAAATAAATGAAATGAGGAAAAATTGGGGATTCAAATGAGGGTTCGAATTAGAGTGATCGTTTCGGCGAAATAATCGGGATCATACGAAATGAAAACCAAAATTCATATGCGGATTTGACGGAGAAAAAAAATACACACGATCGTCTCAAGAAATCAGAAACACGATTCATATGCAGTTTTTTCATGATATGCCTCATGCAAAGCTTATGCTTCGCATCAGTAAACACTGCAAGAATGACTTGCTTCATAGCAGCACACTAATCCGTTATAACAAAAACCGACTGCTTACCATGGCCTTTTATAAAGGCCTCCAACACCCATTTGAAATTGTCAACCGTCTCATGACTAACCAAGGCTGAACCAACAACAACTGACTTCTTGTGATTGTCAACAACTATGAACGGAATAAATATCATAGCATGCCTACGGTAACACAATGATAAACATAAAAAAATCACACATTACAAGAAATACTGTAAAACCATAATGAAAAAAGAAATTGGCATACCTATTTGTAACATTCCAAAAATTGAGAATAACAAAATTTCCAGAAAAGTGGAAATGTGGTATATAAAAATTGCCAAAGCATCGAACCTCCCAAAAAGGGGAATGAATAATCACCTGTTTAAACAAGTTAAAATTTGAAGTAATGGAAATGACAACCTACTAATCTAATTTCATATGAAATGAGATTACAACTTGGGTGTCACCCAATAACTATCAAAAGAATTAAAGTCTTCTATATGTTTTTTGGAAAGGGTATCCTGGGCCTATGGCCCAGACTAATCCCTAGCAATTAGGGCCTTTGGCCCAGCTGCTAAAGCGTGCATCCCTGAGTTTATCCTCAGTGGCCACAAGTGCTGCTAGTGGGGATCGAACCCGGGTTAAGCGTTATGAACTCCCCAAGCCTTTACCACCACTAACTCGTAAACCCCGACTAAACCTTCTATATGTTGGTGTCCCAAAAGAATTCCTCCCCAAGCACACTCTAAACCCCGACTAAACCTTCTTAATGTCGACCCCGCTTGAACCTGAGATACACATCGACACCAAACAAGTGTTAGACCAAAAAGCCTAGTGAGTTTGAACAATAATGTGAATTCATCAATGAACTATGCAAATAACATTTCTCAAGTAAATACCCATATGTGGAGTCAATGGGGGAGACCCATAACACCAATCAATTTCCACCCAAAGAGTCGATACACCTTGATGTCAACTACCGTGAGCGACATCCAAAAGGCCCGACACATCCAAATACTACAACCATGGCATTACCTCGAATGACGGAGATCTAGGTACATACCATCACGGTGACACCCAAGACTATATCCTCCTAGTGTCTACTAACTTGGTTCGTCCAACAATATCATTAAGAGTCATAAGGCACTTTAGTTCCACAACCCATATAACCAATCACAACTATGGGTGACCAACATGGTCTAATACTTCATATAACAAGCATAGGCTCATTTGGGGGCTTCCCAAATGGTATAAGTCCACAATATGCAAAATTCCTCATTAGGTGTGTACAAACCTTATTAGCATAGTTCAGAAGCATGATTTTGCCATAATGAAGATCAAGACAACATTCAAGTACTCATATGTCCTATAGTGCCATTTTGTCACATTAGGTCAACACTCAACTTGTAGGTTATTTCTTCAAAATAACTAATATAAATAGAACCACATAATGTGACATACTCTGTGATTTGCACACCATCATTAACATTATGTTCATCTCCATATTTCATAACCTCATAGCATTGTAACATCTAAGCTTCATGACACATAGGGTAGATAGTTCAAGAGAAAGAAATAAATAGCAATAATAGCATAGAATGATATGTATCTTAGTTTGACAAAGGTTTAGGACCTCACTATCTAGGTTTTTACCCTAAAACCTAGAAAATGACCAAAACCCTAGAAAATGATGGAGAAGGAGATGCTCTTGAGATTTGGAAATCTTGGTTAGGATCCTTGGTTGTAGAGACTTGATTCTTGTAATAAATTAAGAGGGTGATGCCTTGAATGCTCCAAAAAATCAATTTCAAGGAGTAATGGAAAAGGGAGAGTAGTTGGGAGGAGATGAGTGAAGTAAATGAAATTGGGGGGATGAATCTTCTTTTATCAGCGCATCAAATGTCGCGCGTGAATGGTGGCGCGGTTCGCCCCATATGGAGAGTTGCGCCGACCACTGGACTCGTAAAAGGGCAGAGTCTCACGCGGTTCCACTCGCGCATAACACTGTTGGAATAGACCTCTTCTTCTTGGTCCAAGAATCGAGGTGATACAATTCATGGTTCAAGTATAAAATGATAAACTGAAAAATATGAATATTAGATCACTCCAGATACATTAAACGTGACTTACCTTACAAGGAAAAATACGGGCGTTACAATCCTCCCTATCTAATAAGGATTTCGTCCCCGAAATCGAGCTCTAAGTAAACAAATGAGGATACCTCTTCTTCATGTCTTCTTCATACTCCCAAGTGACATTTGCACCACGGTGATGCTTCCATTGGACCTTGACCATGGTAACCTCTTTATGTCGGAGCTTTTTCACCTTGATCTCCAAAATGGTTTCCGGTTCTTCGATACAACGGTTACCGTTGTCTTCCTGGATTTCTGTCAAAGGAATGACACTTTCTTCTTCGGCTAAGCATTGGTGGAGGTAACAAACGTGAAAGGTAGGGTCTATTCCATCCATTTCCGGTGGTAGATCTAACCGATAAGCTTGGAGTCCAATCCTTTCTAAAATAACAAAAGGTCCAAGGAAACGGGGGCTAAGCTTCCCACGCTTCCCAAATCGGATAATTCCTTTCCATGGAGATACCTTCAACATGACGCGATTACCTACCTGAAATTCGACCGACCTCCTCTTCTTGTTCGCGTAGCTCTTTTGCCGGTCTTGAGCCGCTCTCAACCTCTCTCGGATTTCCTTTACCTTGTCTGTCATTTCTTGAACAATTTCCGGTCCGGCGAATTGTTTCTCACCCGCTTCAAACCAACAAACTGGGGTCCTACACTTTCGGCCATACAAAGCCTCGAATGGCTCCATCCGATACTGGAATGGTAACTATTATTGTAAGCGAATTCTACCAAGGGTAGATGTGAGTCCCAACTTCCTCCAAAATCAATAACACACAACCTCAACATATCCTCGAGAGTTTGGATTATCCTCTCGCTTTTCCCATCTGTTTGCGGATGGTAAGTCGTGCTCAGATTGACTCTCGTGCCCAACTCTTTTTGTAGATTGGCCCAAAAGTTCAACGTAAACCGATTGTCTCTATCGAACACAATAGATTGTGGTACCCCGTGCCTCGACACCACCTCGTCGATGTAAAGTTTGGCTATCTTTTCCATCGGCAAGGTCTCTCGCATTGCAAGGAAATGCGCACTCTTGGTTAGACGGTCCACGATCACCCAAATGGTATCATGGCCTCGCAAGGTCTTCAGTAGTTTTGTCACGAAATCCATAGTGATATTGTCCCACTTCCACTCGGGGATGGACAAATGTTTCAAAATTCCGTGCGGCTTTGATTTTCTTCCTTGAATTGGAGACATGTGATGTGACGCACCTCTCCACGTAGTTGGCCACGTCGATTTTCATCACCGGCCACCAATAATTCAATTTCAAA
Organism: Arctium minus; assembly: GCA_954870635.1. Classification (NCBI taxonomy): domain Eukaryota; kingdom Viridiplantae; phylum Streptophyta; class Magnoliopsida; order Asterales; family Asteraceae; genus Arctium; species Arctium minus. The sequence goes on along the minus strand of OX941080.1, from coordinate 167,489,665 downwards.
TCATTTTTGTACTACCAGGATGAATAGAATACTTGGACTTATGAGCTTTCGCTAGAAGTAGTTCACGGTTCTTTCCAAGCTTTGGCACCCAAATTCGACCCTGGAATAGCTTGAGTCCACGGTCATCTTCCATCAAAAATTCAGTTTGCTTCACCATCACTTCGGTCTTGAGGTTTTCTTCTCTAAGAGCCTCCGCTTGACATGTCTTGATGTTCTCCAATAGACTGGACACCACGTCGATCCTAGTGAGGGATAATTTGACACTGCCTTCATGGTTTCTCCGGCTCAAGGAATCCTCCACCACGTTGTCCTTACCGGTATGATAGAGCACATCACATTCATAGTCCTTCAACAACTCAAGCCATCGCCGTTGCCGCATATTGAGCTCCTTTTAGTCGAAAATGTACTTCAGAATTTTGTGATCAGTAAAGAGGGTACACTTCGTCTCGTACAAATAGTGTCGCCACAACTTCAATGCAAACACCATTGCCGCCAATTCCAAGTCATGAGTTAGGTAATTCTTTTCATGGTCCTTTAGCCGTCGCGATGCATAAGCTATCGCCTTGCCCCGTTGCATTAGCACACACCCTAGACCCATCTTGGAAGTGTTGTTGTATACCTCAAAGTCGTCCGATCCTTCAGGTAGTGATAGGATTGGTGCTTCACACAATTCCTTCTTGAAGTTCTGGAAGGCCTGATCTTGTGCTTCGGTCCAAAGGAACATAACATTTTTCTTTGTTAAGGAGGTGAGTGATGAGGCAGTCCTGGAGAAATTCTGGATGAATCGTTTGTGGTATCCCGCCAACCCCAAAAAGCTTCTGATTTCCGTCGGACTAGTTGGTAGCTCCCAACTCATCATCGCCTCGATCTTTGTCGGGTCCACTTTCACTCCGTCTTTAGACACCACATGGCCCAAGAATTGAACTTCTTATAGCCCAAATTCGCATTTTGAAAATTTTGCGAACAACCTTTCCTTTCAAAGAACTTCCAACACTTCCTGTAAATGCTTCCAATGCTCGGCCTCGTCCTTCGAGTAGATTAGGATATCATCAATGAAGACGATCACAGATTTGTCCAAGAAGGGGCGACACACGCAGCTCATCAAGTCCATGAATATGGCCAGAGCATTCGTCAAACCAAAGGGTATCACCAAGAATTCGTAGTGGTCGTATCTTGTTCGGAAGGTCGTCTTCGGAATGTCGTTCTTCTTCACTCTCACTTGATGGTATCCGGACCGAAGGTCGATCTTTGAAAACCATCCTGCGCCTTGAAGTTAGTCGAAGAGGTCGTCGATTCGTGGGAGTGGATACTTGTTCTTCACCGTAACTTTATTCAACTCTCGGTAATCTATGCACATCCGCATCGATCCGTCCTTTTTCTTCACGAACAAAACTGGAGCTCCCCAAGGTGATGAGCTCGGTCGAATGAATACCTTCTCTAGATTCTCTTGAAGTTGCGTCATCATCTCTTGCATTTCCATCGGTGCCAAATGGTAAGGAGCACGGGATATCGGGGCCGCTCCCGGAGTAAGATCGATCTGGAACTCCACTTGGCGTTCCGATGTCAATCCGGGTAGGTCCTCCGGAAAAACATTCGGGTAGTCCCGCACAATCTCTACGTCTTCCACCGATTTCTTCTCCGACTTTGAATCAACCACATACGCTAGGAATGAGGAGTATCCTTTCGCTAGGATCTTGCGAGCTTTAAGAGATGAGATGATGGGGTTATACATCTTCCCTTTCTCCCCATAGATAGTGACCACACCACCTTCCGGCAAGGGCACTTGGATAATCTTCTTGGAACAAAGAATGTTGGCCTTATACCTAACTAAACAATCCATTCCTACAGCTACATCAAAGCCACCTATAGTCATAGGTAGCAAATTTACCCCAAAGGAGTTCCCATTGATCTCTAGCGTGCAATCATTAAAACACTCTTGAATTACCGCTTGATCTCCATTAGTTACTTCTATAATCAATTCATCGGGAATGGGGATAATAGGAGTGACAAATTGCTTACAAAAGGTACTTGACACAAAAGAGCTTGTCGCACCCGAATCAAATAACACATGAGCGGGCAAGGAGTTTACTAGGAACGTACCAGATACAACATCAGCGGTCTCCTTCGCCTCTTCGATGGTCATCTAGAATGCTCGGCTCGGCACCCCTGGAGGTTGCTCGGTCCTTGTTGCCGATCCGAAAAAACTTCCGTGACCACCACCCACAAGCTTCGGACACTCCCTCTTTATGTGTCTCGGTTCTCGGCATTCGAAGCATACCGGCCCCCGGATAGGGCAATCTTGAATCACATGGCCTTTCTTTCCGCATTTCGCACACTCGACGGGACCCGATTGAGGTCTCGGGTTGCATGGGCCATAATGTTTGGTCTTGCATTTATGGCACCACCTTGCTTCGCGTCGGGAGTATCCAAACCTCCCTCCCACAAATGACCTTGACTGACGAACTGGCCCAGATGGCCCTTCCCACTTTCTTTTCTCTCCGATCTGACCCCTCTCTTCCTTTCCTTGAGCAATATCATCCTCTACGAAGAATGAATCTTCATTCACCTCCTCTAGTGTCGATACCTTGGCATTCCTCACCGCCGTCTTCATCTCGGATGGTAATCCTAACTGGTAGGCCTTGATCTTCATCTTTTCATCGGGAGCCAGATGCTCCACCAAGCTCAAATTCTTCAAAAACTGCTTCGAGTAGTCAGACACTGACATGCTACCCTTCTTCAGATTTCGGAACTCAAGCTCAATCTTGTCCAAAGCTCTCTCGCTGCAATACTTGTCAAGGATCTTCATCTTAAATGTTGGCCATGAGAGTTTGGCCAACACTTCCGGAGTAAGGGAGGATCGGGTGAGATTCCACCAAGTTTGGGTCTCGCCCTTAAGTAGGTGAGAGGCAAACTTGACTATTTGAGAGTCATCACACTCGTTAGCCTTGAAGGCCATCTCCATATCACAGATCCAATGCATGCAACTGACGGGATCGGTGGTACCAGCGAATTTAGTCCGTTTCCAACCCAGAAAAGCCTTGTATGTGCATCCCGCCTTTCTTTCCTTACTTCGGGCTACAACCTGTTCCTCAGTACTAATGACATTCACTCCACCTCCCGACCCAATCACAACATTCTCCGCCACCGTTTCGGGTCGTCGGTGATTGGCGTTGCAGTCTTCTAGTAGCTTCATGAAGAACTCTTGCTATTATTCCATGGCCGAGTTCATGGCTTGCATCATACTGTCTCTGATTCGAGTCTCGAGGGTCACCTCCTCGATGATCGGGTTAGGAGAGGCAATGTTAGCCTGCAGGATGCGCTCGACCCGCTGCCCAAGATAGAGGGTATAGGAGGACCCATGGCGGTCATGACCATATTGGGTTGATTGGCGGTAGACTCGTCTTCCATGTTGCCCTCTCGCGGGGTTGGTAGTCTGCTTCGTGTGTTTACCATGATTATCTGCCACACGCGTACAAGAATGAGGTTGAGAGAAAGACTAAGTGAGTTAAACTCAAGGTACATACTAATACACATATCAACCATCATAACAATAGTAATTCAAACACGCTTACGTAACAATGCATTCATAATAGCATTAGCTAAGTGAAATTATGAACGAATTATACACAAGAATTCTTGTTACCACCATCACAACTCTCAATTTGTGTAATTCCGTAAGTCCTAACGCTCTCCCCACCTATGACTCTTACCCCAAGGTGGATAACCTATTATTAACGCTTACAGCTTAAGTCTAGATATGCTAAGGTCAATACCTAGTTCACTTAAACTAAAGCTCTGATACCAACTTGTAACATTCCAAAAATTGAGAATAATAAAATTTACGGAAAATTGGAAATGTGTTATATAAAATGCCAAAGCATCGAGCCTCCCAAAAAGGGCAATGAATAATCACCTGTTTAAAAAGTTAAAATTCGAAGTAATGGAAATGACAAGCTACTAATCTAATTTCATATGAAATGAGATTACAACTCGGGTGTCACCCAATAACTATCAAAAGAATTAAAGTCTTCTATATGTTGGCGTCCCAAAAGAATTCCTCTTCAAGCACACTATAGAATGATATGTATCTTAGTTTGACAAAGGTTTAGGAACTCACTATCTAGGTTTTTACCCCAAAACCTAGAAAATGACCAAAACCTTAGAAAATGATGGAGAAGGAAGATGCTCTTAAGATTTGGAAATCTTGGTTAGGATCCTTGGTTGGAGAGACTTGATTCTTGTAATAAATGAAGAGGGTGATTCCTTGAATGCTCCAAAAAATCAATTTCAAGGAGTAATGGAAAAGAGAGAGTAGTTGGGAGGAGATGAGTGAAGTAAATGAAATTGGGGGGCTGAATCTTCTTTTATCAGCGCATCAAATGTCGCGCGCGAATGGTGGCGCGGGTCGCCCCGTGTGGAGAGTTGCGCCGGCCACTGGACTCGTAAAAGGGCAGAGTCTCGCACGGTTCATCGCGCAGTTCCACTCGCGCAGAACAGTGTTGGCATAGACCTCTTCTTCTTGGTCCAAGAATCGAGGTGATACAATTCATGGTTTAAGTATAAAACGATAAACTGAAAATTATGAATATTAGATCACTCCAGATACATTAAACGTGACTTACCTTACATGGAAAAATGCGGGTGTTACACTATTGGTACAAAATG